>JAZHRO010000057.1:20000000-30000000 GCA_037157565.1 Thalassia testudinum
CTTCTGCTTTTTGGACGGGTACTCCGGTTATAACCAAGTGGCAATCCATCCTGAGGACCAAGAAAAGACCACCTTCACCTGCCCCTTCGAGACACACGCATTTCGAAGGATGCCATTCGGTCTTTGCATTGCACCCGCGACTTTTAAGCAATGCATGTTTGTCATATTCTCAGATATGGTAGGTGATTATCTGGAAGTCTTCATGGATGACTTTTCAGTATTCGGAGCATCATTTGACGATTGCTTCCTGCACTTGGTCTAAATCCTTAGGTGATGCATTGAAGTGAATTTAGTTCTTTCATGGGAAAAGAGCCATTTCGTGGTGCCTAAAGGAATTGTCCAGGGACATCTGATTTCAGAGAAAGGCATCGAAGTCGATCGAGCCAAGGTGAACTTGATTTCCAAACTCTTTATGCCTAGCTCGATCAAGGACATCCGATCTTTTCTGGGGCACGTCGATTTATCCCTGATTTTTCGAAAATCGCATGCCCCTTGACCACTCTTTTCCCCAAGGATGTACCTTTCGAAATCTCCAAGGAATGCACTCAAGCATTTAAGATCCTCCATGATCGAGTTACCCAACCCCCGATCCTACAATCCCTTGATTGGTCTCAACCCTTTGAGATCATGTGCGATGCATCTGATTTCGCTATAGGAGTGGTATTAGGGCAGAAAATTGACGGGAAACCCGTGGTCATTTACTATGCTAGCAAAACACTTAACAAGGCTCAGTGTAACTACACAGTTACTGAGAAAGAGCTACTAGCCGTAGTATATACCCTGGAAAAATTTAGATCGTATCTCTTGGGTTCCCGTGTTATCATCTACTCGGATCACATAGCTGTGAGGCACCTCCTTATAAAGAAGGATGTAAAACCTGGATTAATCCACTGGATATTGCTTTTGCAAGAATTTGACCTCGAGATTCTCGACAAAGCGGGGAAACAAAACGTGGTAGCTGATCACTTATCCCTCCTTCCTTCTGAGATCATTGACCCTTTCAGACCCATCACGGAACATTTTCCTGATGAGCACCTTTTGACTATCAATACAGGGCTTCCATGGTTTGCTGATATAGTAAACTACTTGGCATCACATCAGACCTCGTCCGATTGGCTGAAGGCCAAGAAGAACAAATTGCTTTCCGATGCCAAGTATTACTTTTGGGAAGACCCATATCTTTTCTACATCGGTGCTGATCAAATAATTCGATGATGTGTGGCGGAAGCGGAAATCCAAGACATACTCTGTTTCTGCCATGACCAGGCATGTGGTGGACACTTTTCAGGACATAAAATCGCTGCAAAAGTCCTCTAGTGCGGCTTCTACTGGCCCACAATTTTCAAGGATGCATACAATCACTATAAGGCATGTACCCATTGCCAGACCTTGGGCAACATGAGCCATCGAGATAAGATGCCTTTACAGCTGATTCTGGTATGCGAAATTTTTGACATTTGGGGGATTGATTTTATCGGACCCTTCCCTATCTTGGATGGCTTCGAATACAATTTACTCGCTGTTGACTATATGTCCAAATGGATCGAAGCCATTCCAACTTGAACCAATGATCATAAAGTTATCAAATTCATTCATCAGAACATCTTCTCATGGTTCGGGATTCCACGTGCGATAATTTTAGACGGAGGGACCATTTCATAAACGTTCAGTTCAGGTCACTGATGACCAAATACAAGGTGTCGCACCGAATCTCTATTCCTTACCACCCCCAAACTAATGGTCTAGCTGAGCTATCAAATCGAAAAATCAAGAAAATCCTCCAGGTCACCATTCGACCTGACAGGAAGGACTGGTCATCCTGGCTTCTGGAAGCCTTGTGGGCTTAAAGGACCACCAACAAAACCCAATTAGGTATGCCTCCATTTAGATTGGTGTACAGGAAGGCATGTCACCTCCCTGTCAAATTAGAGCATAAAGCCTATTGGGCAGTACAGAACTACAACCTAGATCTTTCTAAGGCTGGAACCCATAGAAAGCTTCAAATGAGCAAGATCGATGAATTACGCCACAATGCATATGAGAACTCATGAATTTACAGAAAGCAGGTTAAAGCCTTTCACGACAAGCATATATCAAGAAAGATCTTTCATCTTGGTCAAAAGGTCCTACTCTTCGATGACAGACTCAAACTGTTCCTAGGAAAACTGCGATCAAAATGGATCGGATGCTACTTAGTCTGACGAATCTTTGCAATTGGAGCCATTGAAATCAATCCACTTAGCCACGATTTCAAACCCTTTGTCCTGAATGGTCAGAGACTCAAACCATTCATTGATACAAATTTGGTTGAGTTCTCCTTTACCCTCCATTGTCCCTGAGCTCATTGCACCCAGCCGATGGCGTAAAACTTAGTACTTAACGGGAGGCAACTTATCATTCTTGAAAAACCTGAAACCTTTCTTTACATTCCTATGCTGAATTCATATTGCACTTTAGGGTTCATCCATTAGAACAGCCGACTCCACCTCAGGTACTCGTACCCGAGTCTAGAAATCGTTCACAACAGTCACCTCGACCCATTCACCCACCCAAAACCTATCCTAATGAATGAACTAACCTGAATTCGAACCCACCTAATTTACAATGGGGACATTGCAAATCGTAGGCATGGGGGTATGAAAGTACAAAACTCCATGAAAACTCATCTCATAAGAAAAGGTTTCAACAAAAAAATCACATATCACAAAAAACACCAAAAAATGAAAAAATCTTGAGAAAGAACAAAAAAATTGAGGGAAGAGAATTTTTTAAGGCCATACAAACCATGAGGAAAATGGAAAAATGACAAAAAAGAAGCACAAAATGAAAAAGGAAAAGAAATAGTCATTAGTAAGAGATTAAGGGATTAATTGAAGTTCTAGACCACATTAAAGAAAAGAGAAAAATATAGGAAAAAGTGCTAATGTGACACAAAAAGAGATTAGTAGGAATGCCAATCTTAGGCCTTTTGGGCTAGACTCTTTGGCTTAAAAATTCAAGTACCCACTAAGATCTGAATAATCCTCAAGAGGTTGGGGAAAATGCGAAGCTTAAGTATTAGGTCTAAGGCTTAGGGAGTATTCAGCCTCGTTAACTGACCTTTGGTTTGTGGGACTCAGTAACCTAAGCACCGCAATCCACACACAGTCTGGTTCAATGCACATAACTACCAAATCACGCAAAAGCATTTAAATGTTATGAAAAAAGTTGCCTAGATTAGGAGCAGCTGATCAACACAAGTTGATTTGGATGAGTTCCCGATGCGGAGAGGCTGGAAATTCCCCTCGAAGATGTGTAACAACATATCGTCTCCTCGGTGCTTGTCTCCTAGGATATTTACATATCCTACCGGGGGAACGTAAGCACCCTGGTGGTTCAGATGCCATGGGAGGCATTATCACGAAATGTTAATTACCAGGGTCTGGATTTAGCTACAGAACGCCATGGGTGGGATTATCTCTAAATCTCGAAAGCCATGGTTCTGGGGGTTGCCATGGGCGGTGTTATCATGAAGCATCGATTACTAGAGACCTTTGAGGATTGATGATGGGGACGAGAAATCCGATACAGACCGTGTTGAGAAGCCAATCCGAAATTAGAACTAAAAGGAAAAGAGAGAGAGAAAACTCTCCAAACAAATAAATCCTCTATCTCTCTCTTACAAAAAAAATGCACTACAAACTGAACTATGGCTAAAATATGTCTTAAGCACGAATGCTTTAACCACGAAGTCCAACAAACCTTAGAATAGTTCCTGCGGGCCTTAAAAACCTTCGCGAAGGACCGAGGCTAGAGCTAGTCAGGTCCAGATCTTGGTTGGTACTTGAGTACCTCTAGGCCTACTGTCGGCATTCTAACCTAATCCAAAAGAAAGAGAAAAAGCACTCATCATAAATTGTGATAGAAACTCATGGCCTAAAATAGAAGTTAAAACCTTAAAATTTTGCTAAGGGACTAGCAAAAGCTAGGCATGGGGGTATGATGGGAAAACCATCATGAGCCCTAACTAGCGCATTTTGACCTAGAAAAGAGAACAAAAGCTCCTACATAACCAAGTGAAGGGCATAACTCAAGGAATAACTGGTTTGAAAGAAAAGTAAAAAACAAAGGGTAAAACTGCAATTTTACCATTATAGTGCAACAACGGGATTTCTCAGGGGCTAAACATGGGTCAATTGGTCTTAACAAGATAAAAAGGGAGTTGGTTCAATCAGAAATGGGTTAATGTGAAATCTGGAAATTAAATGACTTCTTGTAATCCTAAAATAGACCCACTAAATTTAACAAGGTTCTGGTCAACATAAAATTCAAATAAACCCTCTAAAATTCATGAAAAAATATCCTCTACGACTTAGAACCTTCAAATTGGCCTTTAGAACCTATTTTGACCTAAATAGGGGTCCTAGTCAAATATTTACCCTAAATTAGGTTTTTGTGCAAAATGCCTAGCCAAACATGGTTAAACCTAAAATCCAACTTCTCCATTGGATTCCTTAGGTCCAAATTAGGTTTATACCAAAATTTGGACATAAGGGGAGCTCACCTTGACCTACTTTGCAAAATAGTTCAACCCAATTACATTTATGCCCCTAGCTTTTGAAAACCCTTGCAGACACCCCCTATCTTCCTCGTTGTTCTTTGTAATTAGATCCCTCCGCCATTACAGTGGAGGAAGCCTACTCCGGCAAGGATTCAAGGGGGATATCGCCTTGATTCCTTAGAGAATCCCTCTCAAATTTGAGAGGGAGATTCTCTGAGGAATTCCCGATCATGTGAACCCAATTTCAAGCTCTAATTTCCACCCAAATGCAAATGCATGAGAGATTTGGGTATCTCTTGACCTTCCAAGTTTGGTGAGGTTGCCGTGCTTGGAAGATTTCCTTCCAAGCACAAGGCCCTCTGCCTACGACTATAAAAGAGGCCCCAGATCCCCCCGGTCAATTCAATCTTGTTTTGGCCTGAGATTCCCTCAAATTTCCTCCCCCTCTGGCCAAAAAGCTCGACAAGCTCCAGCGACTCCACCTCCTTCTTCTCATCGCTTTACCACCATACCAGTGCCAGAGTTGCCTCCACCTCCTTCTTCTCCGTCGCGCCATGCCTGCGTCCGTGCTTATGTCCCTCTCGTCGTCGCCGCCTCTCTCTCTGGGTCTTCATCTCCGACAACGGCATCTATGCGCTGTCCACTCCCTCTGCTTCCCCTTTGTCCAGCTACTCACATATAAGTCTCCTTCCCCTACTCTTTCTTTTCCCCTTATCTATTTCTACTTTCACTCCCCAACAACCACAGACCACCACCATCTTCTCCACCTCCGGCAGACCATCGGCGAGGTGCATCCACCACTCCACGCACCCATACACCTCGCCAATCACCTCGACAAACAATTAGCAAGGCAAATTGTTAAGAAATTAAGCTAAATAACGAAATTACACTTGAGCTGAAAATCAATTTTGAACTCTAAAATTTGCTAAGGGACTAGTAAATGGTAGGCATAGGGGTATGATGGTAACACCATCATCCACGATATCTAGCTTAAATTTCCTAATTTCCTAAGATAAATTCACCTAATTAAACTATTAAAAGGGTATAATTTAATCATGGTTGGAATTGTGTTAAAGATACTAAGTGTTAAATTAATAACCTATTGGACTGAGGTGAGATGGAAGGAGGGTTTAGGGTGACAGGAGGGAGACGCCATGGTGCTGAAGGCTGGACAACCTTGAGGTCTAGGGCTTAGAGGTGGAGAGAGAGAAGGGGGGTCTCTTTCACTGGAGGATGGGAGGCGGGCATGGGGCGTGTGAAGGAAGGCAGATGTTGGGGCAACAAGGAGATAGTATGTTTTTGGTGTCGAAGACGAGGGCATTTGGTGGCGGTATGCCAGTTCCCTCTTGTCTGTCTGGCATGTGGTGGCCATGTCCATAAATGAGACTCCTGTATGGCAAGTAGAGGGCAGTTGAGAGGAAGGGCCTTCGTGTGCACCAAAGAGGCAAATACTAAAGGTCCGCTGCCGCCACCACCACCTCTGCCTACATATGGGAGGCACATGGTGGATGTCGAGGTCCTTATGACAGAAGACATTAGGGCTGTAGAGCCTGTGTTAAGAGTGGCTCTGGTCGGAGAGGTGATGACTGGCAATCCATCCATGGAGAAGGTCCACCAACTAGTTAGTTCGTTAGCCCTATCGACCGAAGGTTGGAAGGTTGCGTCTCTCTCCCCTACGCGATTTGTACTTTTTGGTTTGGGGATGATCGACGTTGAACACATGCGATACCGATCGAGTGCTTTTGAGGGTCTGATGGTGATATGGAGGTTGGTCTCCCCCTTTGACGAGTCCTTGCCTGAGCGACCACCTCAAAGGGCAAGATCTAGGTTGGGGAGGTTGGGAATTAGAGGTCTACCACGACATCTGTGATCAAAGGAGGTAGTGGTGACCATGATAGCAGGCTTTACATTGTTTGCCGAAGATGCAGAGGTTGGACTAAGGGAGGGAGATGGTCATGTATTGAATGTATTGGTGGATGTTTTCAAGGGAGGATCTATCCCTGAGAAACTTATCCTCCAATGTGGGGTAGTTCATGGTTGCTGCATTTGAGTTTTGCAATGGGGCATACAAATGGGCAAATACATTAGGATAAGATGACTTATGTAGAGGTCATGAGAGAAGAGGGTATCTTGTAGCAGATGGGTCGTATGAGTCCTAATGAGGCACTTGAGCCTAAGAAATGCAAGGACCATTGATGAGAACCTCATCATGAGCCCTAACAAGCTTATTTTAACTTAAGAAAGTGAACAAAAGCTCCTACATAACCTAAAGGAAGGCCTAATTCAAGGGATTACTAGGAAGGAAACATGAACTAAAGGGTAAAACTATAATTTTACCATTGCAGTACATCAACAGGATTTCTCAGGAGCTAAACATATGTCAATTGGACTTAATAAGAGGAAAAGTGGGATGACTCAGTCAGAAAAAGGGTTATTGTGAGATTTAAGAATTAAATGACATTCTATAACCCTAAAATAAACCCACTTAATTTCACAAGATTCTGGTTAGAATAAAAATCAACTAAACCCTCTAAAATTCATGAAAAAATATCCTCTAGGGTTTAGAACCTTAAATTTGGCCTTTGGAACCTATTTTGACCTAGGTAGGGGTTCTAGCTTAGTATTTGACCTAATTTGGGTTTTTGTGCAACATGTCCAGTCAAACATGGTCAAACCTAAAATCCAACTTCACCACTGGATTTCTTAGGTCCAAATTAGGTTTGTACCAAAATTTCAGCCTATGGGAAGGTCATCTTGACCTACTTTGCAAAATGGTCCACCTAATTACATTCGGGCCCCTAACTTTTGAAAACCCTTACGTAGAGCCCCCTATCTTCCTTGCCATTCTTTGCATTCAGGTCCCTCTTCCATTACAGTGGAGGAATCCCACTCTAGCAAGGATTTGAGGAGGATATCTCCTCGAATCCTCAGAGATCTCCCAGATTTGGAAGGGAGATTCTCTGAGGATTTCTCCACTGTCTAAACAAGATCTCCAGATCGGATTTACACCAAATCACTCATGCAAATGCTCGAGAGATTTGGGTATCTTGAGCACCTTCCATATCTGGTGAGACCATTGCGCTTGAAGGCTTGCCTTCCAAGCACAAACGGTTCGGCCAGCAGCTATAAAAGGACCCTCGGTCCTTGGCGCATCTTTTAAGCTTGATTTGGCCGCAGATACCCCCTCAATTTCCTCCTTCCTCATCTCCAGCCAACCGCTCGCAAGCTCTGACGATTCCTCCTCCCTCCTCTCATCGCTCTGCCACCATAACAGTGGTAGAGTTATCTTCATCTCGTTCTTCCGCGTTGCGCCATACCCATGTGCGCCTCTCCGACCTCCTTGTCACCATCATCCTCACCTCAGGGCCTTCTTCCCTGACGACGGCACATACGCGCCGCTCGTCTCCTCTGCCTCCCCTTCGCCCAACTACCCTCAATAAGGTTCTCTCTTTCCACTCTCTATTTTCCCCCACTTAATTTCAGAAAACACCCCTCGACAAGCCACTGTCCACCTTCATCTCCCTCATCTCCGGTCGACCATCAGCGAGGCAAATCCGTCACTCCCCCAGTCCACACGCCTCGCCACCGACCTCATCACCTTCACCATCACTCACTGATCATCCTCCGTCCCTTCACCAAAAGCCACACACACACACTACACTTCCACCGTATACACGCACCTTCACGGTCACAGTCCGACGTAGGCACACACGCCTAGGCCGTTCTACACCACGCCAACCCCCACCTCACCTTCGCCGTGACACGGCGAAGTTTCCCCCATTGTTTGATAGGGTCGCAAGGCCATATTTGTTTATCGTAGGTCTGAGCCCCCTTCCACCATTGATGCTGAAGCAGGCTTGCTTACAAGGTTGCTTCAGGCCACGCGCTCCAGGCATAAGAGCTCTAGGCGACGCGTGTTGAGTGCACGAATGCATCCAGCCTGAGAGCAGGCTTCGTGAGGGACCCAACTGCTCCAGTTGTGCGGACTTTCCTCCTATGGGCACAAGAAAAATCGGGTGGGACTTTTAGTCCCACCTCGTGAACTCTAGTGTGAGGTAAGTGGTATTTATTGTTTTTGTGTTCTTACCTTGTCGCCTCCAAATGACACGGGGTGAGGTCCCTCACCCAAATGCATGCCTCGTCAGTGACCCCTGCCTTCGTAGACCTGGCACCCAACCCATTTTCCTAGCACTCCTCGTGCACTACACCACGTAGGTGTGCCTAGACCCAGCCACGCGAAACCTGACCTGATTACCTGACTCTGGGAGAGTGTACCTAAGAGAGAAATAGAGAGAGCGACACAAGGAGGGGTACGGGTAGGTTTTTCTCCATTGTGCTGTGTAGGAAAGAAAGAAGAATCTGAAGGCAGGACTTGAAGGAAGCCAAGAAGGAAGAAGAGGAGAGGCTGAAGAAGAAAAAAGAAGAAGATAGGGAAGCCAAAGCTAAGGAAAAGCCAATTGCAGAAGGAGAAGAGGCAGAAGCCAAAGGAAAGAGGCGGCACTGTAGCAGAGGAAAGGCAAGCCAAAGAAGGAAGAAGAAAAGAAGACAGAAAGAAGAGTTAAGAAAGGCAAGCCAAAGAACAATAGAAGAAAAGAAGAAGGCAAAAGAAGAAGAGTGGCCACAGAGAGAGAGAGAAAGAAGAGAGAAAATTAGAAGGCAAAGTCAAAAGGAGAAGAATAATCTTGCACTGTAGCAGCAACAACTTAAGACGTCTGATTTTACATCAGACGTCCATTTTTTTTTAGCTTATCTATACATTAACCTCATTTTCACTTCATAATTTCGATTGGATTGGTTATTGCCTTTTATTAAATTGTGAGTTGTGATCTTAAGTTTTTAAATACCAATTTGCTCCCTATTTTCAACCTCGAATACCTTATTTTTCGAGTAATAAATTCTTATTTGATGTCACGGCAATTTCATTTATACTGTAACGAACATCTTTTAAAATCGCGATCTTGCCCCCGTTAACATTTTGGCACTGTTGCCAGGGAGCAACAGGCATTTTAGAAACTTTGATCACAACCTCTGATTCAATACTGACTTAATCCCTCTCTTTTGCTGTGTTTTGTCTCAGGGGAGGAAAAGGAAAGAAAAGTAACCGCACAACAACCACACCAAGGAACAAGTAAACTTTCATAGCCCTCTCTCTTAGTCCCCTCAAAGTCTGAAAAGAAAAAAAATAAAGAAAAATCAATCTAGGGCTACCTGCTTCCATATTTGGTAATTCACCAAAGTTGACTGATTTTCATTTCAACACATTTTGAATTCCACATCCAATTAAGGTAACTAGGCTAAAACCTTCTTGATTGAGCCCTAGATACCAATTTTTGAGGCAACTAAATTGGACCAACTAGAGCCAATCTAAGGAATGCAAAGCTAGGGTTTTTAGAGACACATCTTCTCTTAAGTAAAGAAGCAAAAATTTCAAAAAGAGATGTGCTTAAGCCTTGTTTGAAAAGATCTATCGAAGAGAAACCTTAAGCAAATCAGGCTCTTAATCAATTTGAACCCTAAAAGAAAGGACCTAAAAGCTTTCAAAGGAACAAAGAGGTGAAGTTGATCCTTTGGGTCAACCAACCTTAAAATTAGGTCACTTTTTGCACTCAAAAGACCTAAAGTTCAAGTGGAATCCTAAGCACCTTAATCTTAATTAAAAAAAAAAAGGTAGACTTACGAGGTCAAGGTCCCCATTCTGGTCTACCTAGAATCTCAATGGCAAGAGAGGTCGGGTGGGGGAAACCTTGTAACTCATGGGGACGCTCTACCATGTGGGGGTCTTTGCGGGACTCTCCCTCTCTGGCTGGCCAGGTATTTCTCAAGTGGACGACCTTTCTGACTAAGGGGTATCATCTGCCCCGAACCTCTATAGTCACCCAACAATTTTTGGGTGACTCGATTGGGTCTAGCACCTTATGATCTCATCAAATCCTTTGGTGCATGTTCGATAGGTGGTCCTTAAATTCACTCCCGCTGAGGCCAAGCCTCGACACCCTTGTTTGTGGAGTAACCCCACCACATAGATCTTTCCTCTGATTCAAAACCAAGTTCTCCTTCTTCCATCATGGCACAACCCATTGAAGAAGAGAACAACCTTGAGCACCAACCTCAGCACCTAACTGATCTTGTCCAAAATTTTGTAAACCCACCGCAGTGTCCTACGATGTGAGATCACTATAATCCTGCTGCAGTGGCAATCAAGCCTTGAGTCTGAATGCTGGCTGGAGGTCCTGATTCTGAACTCAAGCCTAATATGATTCATGCCATACCAAAATTCCATGGGCTTAACTTTGAGGATCCATTCCAGCACATTAAGTAGCTCAAGAATCTGGCCCAGACCTTTGGGTCAGATGCACAAAATCGGGATATTCTACTCATGAAGATGTTTCCTTTCTCCCTCATTGACAAGGCTGCTCATTGGTATCAAACTCAGACTCGTCCGATCAACACATGGGATGAACTTCAGTCTGAATTTTTGAAGAAGTTTTTTCCCGTTGGCAGGACAAATGCCTTGCGCCACCAGATCACTCATGTCACTCAACAATCGGGAGAACCTCTTCATGAGGCATGGGATCGATTCTTAGATCTCATGCGAAAGTGCCCCCATCACGGAGTTCCTAAATGGGAACAAGTCCACTCTTTTTACCATGGACTCCGTGAAGACATTAGATTATTTGTCAATGCAACCTATGGAGGAAACATCATGGGTCAACATGAGGACACGGTGTGGGAGATTCTCGAAAATATGTGTGAGAACTCCATCAATAATGACTCCATGGGTTTATTCGACCGAACAAATGCTTGTGCATCGACGAATCTTCGGGGAGCACATGAGACGCAAGACCTGTCCACATCCGTCGACTTGGAACTGATGGCCATTTGGTTGAACAAGGTCTCTATCATAGAGAAGAAGGTGGATGAGCTGACTCGACATTTGCAGTGAGCCACCTCTGCGCGGAACTCTTTTGCATGGCCACCACTTGTAAGGGAAATTGTGCAAAACATCTATCACCAATATTCTCAGGGGATGGACCCGTATCCACCCCCGTCTAACTCAGACCGAAAGGACCTTCGATCCACTCTATTCTAGTTGGGGGAACTCTAAACCCTTGTATTCTGACTTTCCTGAGGCTCCTCTGACCTGCGAGGACCTCAACGCCATTTAGAGTGACCCATTCTCCAATACCTACAACCCTGGATGGCAAAATCATCCCAAGCTCCTCGTCCATATCAGCCTCCTCAGCCTCGGCCCAACCCCACCTATCAATCTGGGCCAAACCAAGATCAAATGACTCTTATTCTTCAAGCACTAACTGACATTCTGAAATTGAATGCGGCAATGTAGAAATAGCATAAGGACGAGATCATAGAGATTCACAATCAACTTGCCCAGATGGCAAATTCCTGCCAACTTGTCACTCTTCCTTCGCAACCTCTACCAAACCCAAATAACGTGCTGACCCAGAGGCACGTTATGAACCCAAATCCAGGCCATGTCCATATGATTTATTGGGCCCCTTCTATTCCATCGCCCAACGGGATGGAAGCTTCGACATCTTATGCGGGATTTCAATAGCAGCCACCCATCCTACCAAACCAAAACCAAAACCAGGCAGGATTAAACTCCATAACAACTCGTAGTGGTAAAGCAACCCAAGACCCACATTATCCAAACCACTCCAAGCCTAGCAGTAACCCAAGCCATAGGATAGTTATCCAAGATACACCTATCCCAGATCAAGAACTTGGACCTGTCTAGAGGAACCAACTAGGGTTCCATTTCTTGACTCCTTGACCAAGGGAAAGAGGATAACCAAACCTGTGGCTCCTGAGGAGGATCTGGTCAAGCTCTTTGAATAGGTCCCAATAAACATCCCCTTGATGGATGCAATCCGCCACGTACCAGCTTATGCACGATTCCTTAAAGACGTGTGTACACCCAAGCGTAAGCCACAAACCAAAAGTGGGAGTCCGATCGTACTATCAGAGCAAGCCAGCTTTGTAATCTTGAGTAAACTCCCACCTAAGGCTAAAGACCCAGGAACTCCCCTGATTTCATGTAAAATTGGTGAAACCCAATTTGATAGAGCCTTGTTAGACCTAGGTGCCTCCATAAACCTAATACCAACATCCCTCCTTGACCACCTTGAAGAGTCCGAACTTAAACCAACTGAGGTGACATTGCAATTAGCCGATCGATCCATCAAGTCACCTAAAGGAATACTCGAGGATGTCATTGTTAGGGTTTGGGATTTCTACTTCCTGATGGATTTCATAGTTCTAGATATGGATGCACCTGAGAACCCAAGGGATACATTGATTATATTAGGGAGACCCTTTCTGGCCACTGCTAGGGCCAACATAAACTGTAAGGAGGGCTAAATAGAATTAAAATTTGGGAATAAAACTATAAAGCTTGACATCTTTAAGGCCCAACAAGGGATTAATTGTGGGGTTATAGAGCAAATATGTGATATCAAAGCCGTGGTTGATGAATCGCATGTTGAGGACAACCTGATTATCCCTGATCAACCAACAGAAGATCAAAACCTGCAAACAGAGGAGTCTGAACCTGATCTAGTGATGAGAGCCTCATCATGAGCCATAACTAGCCCATTTTAACCTAATAAAGAGAATAAAAGCTTCTACATGACTTAGAAGAGAGCCTAATTGAAGGAATAAGTATTTTGAGATGAAAACATGAAATAAAGGTTAAAACTGCAATTTTACCATTGCAGTACATAAACAGGATTTCTCAGAGACAAAACATAGGTCAAATGGTCTAAATGAGATAAAAAGTGGGTTGATTCAATTAGAAATGGGTTCATATGCAATCCAGGAATTAAATGAGATCTTGTAACCCTAAAATAGACCCACTTAATTCAATAAGGTTTCGGTTAGGATAAAAATCAATTAAACCCTCTAAAAATCATGGAAAAATATCTCCTAGGGTTTAGAACATTTAAATTGGCCTTTGGAACCTAGTTTGACCTAGATTAGGGTCCTAGCATATCAATTGACCTAATTTATATTTTTACACAAAATGTCCAAGCAAACATCGTCAAACCTAAAATCCAACTTCACCATTGGATTCCTTAGGTCAAAATTATGTTTGTACCAAAATTTCGACCTAAGGGAAGGTCATTTTGACCTACTTTGCAATTTAGTACACCCAATCATATTTTGGTCCCTATCTTTTGAAAACCATCACATAGACCCCCCTAGCTTCCTCACCAATCTTACAATCAGGTCCCTCCGCCATTATTTGGGAGATATCCAGCTCCAGCGAGGATTAGAGAGGGAATACTCTTTGATCCCTCGGAGATCCCCTCCTAGAATTGGAAGGGAGATTCTCTGAGGAATCCCCTTCCATCTGAGCCCGATCACAACCCCTGATTTGCACCCAATCTCTCATTCAAACGCACGAGAGATTTGGGTATCTAACCACCTTCCATCCTCGGAAAGATGTCGGTGGCAGAAGGCGTGCCCTCCACGCAGTAGAAGCACGGCCAACACCTATAAATTAAACCCTAACTCCGGCCGCACCGCCTCAGCTCGACTTGGCCAGATTTCCACCTCAAATTCCTCTCATTCTTCTCCGGCCAAGAGGTCCAGTGAGCTCTGGCGAGCCCCCCTCCTCTTCCTCGTTGCTCTGCCACAAAACCAGTGGTAGAGCCGTCTTCCTCATCCTCCTCCGCGTCGTGCAACACCCGCGCGAGCTGCCCTAGCCCCGCCGTCACCGTCGTTTTCCTCCACTGGATGCTTTCTTCTTTGACGACAGCGGGTACTGTCGTCCGCCTCCTCGTCCCCTTCGTCCCTTTAGTTGGTTAAAACTATCCTCCTCTATCCCCTCTTTCATTTCCCTCACTCTATTTCACACAATCGACCCTCGACCGTCCCTATTCAACATCACCTTCCTCATCTCCGGCCACCCTCCGGCGAGATGCTCCCGTTGCTCCGCAGCTCCACACATCTCGCCGACCATCTCATAACCTCCACCTCACCTCACTGGGTAACCTCCACCCATCCACAGTCCCTCTACGCTTACCCAATAGTCCCCCGAACACACCCATCCATTCGGCCACAGGGTGACCTAGGCACGCACGCCTAGGCCTCCCCGCGACCTGCCACCTAGCGTTTCACCTTCACAGTGACACAGCGAAGGTCCCTCAGTGATCTGATTAAGCCACGAGGCTCCTTTCGTGTCTGACAGATCTCAAGCTCCAGCCGCCATTGACAGCAACTTGAAGAAGCTCCACGCTTGCTCCAGCCCTCAAGACTGCAAGGCTCCAGGAGCAGCTGACTCAGGGAGCTATTGCGAAGACTTCTACTCCAGCAATTGTAAAGTCCATAGCTGTGGCAATTGAAGGATAGACTCCTGCGGGCACATGAGAATTAGAGGGGGAGTATTAGTCCCACATCGTGAAGTCACAAACTGCTGGAGTGGTTTATATTGATTTTGTCATATCAGCTCATTGCCTCCGAACACACTTGGGGTGAGGTCCCTCACCTATCTTCAATGCCTCATCTGTGGTTTCACCACATGGATCTGGTGACCCGACCCGACCCTGTCCTAAGCACTCCTCGCTCACCACCCTCACGCCGGTGCGCCTGGACCTGGGCGCGAGATCTGACCCGTTTACCCAACTTTGGGAGAGCGTGCTGAGAGTGGTTTACACAGAGAGAGAGAGAGATGTGCTGGTAGAGGGTTAGGTTTTGCTTTGCTGTGGTTTGTGCAGGGAAGGAAGGAAGAAGCCAACACTTAGCCGCTGCAAGCAGAGGTAGAGAGAAGGAAGGAGGCTCTGCCAAGGAAGAAAGGCAAGACAGAAAAGAAGAAGAAATGCCAAGGGAAATAGAACTGAAGAAGAAGGAAGTTCTGCTAAAAGAAAAGAAGAAGCAAGGCCAAAGAGAAGAAGAACTGAAGAAGAAGAAGAGGAACTAAAGGCAAACAGAACCAAGGAAGGAAGCAAAGGAAGCAAAGCCAAGGAAGAAGAACAAGACTCGTAGAGAGAAAGATACTGCAGGAGAAGAAAAAAGCAAGGCAGAAGAAAATAAGAAGAAAAGCAAGGCACTGCAGAGAAAGAAGAAGCACAAAGAAGAAGAAAGGAAGAAAATCAGAAGAAGAAAAATAAGTGAAGGGAAACATCTTTTAAGACGTCTGATCCCATGATCAGACGTCCAATTCTTTCTTTTTGCCTCAATTACTTTTCAAACTCATGCATTTATATTGAATTAAAGTTTTGAGTAATTAAAGCGTTCAATTACATTCTTGAGATTAGTAGTAAATTCCAATTGCTCCTTGTGTTCGACCTCGGATACTTAGGTTTTCGAGTAATAAAACTTTTATTTATTGACGACGCTTGATCACCTATACTACGACATAATTAATTGTTAAAACACGATTGAGAACAGCATCAACATCTAGGCACACCCATAACTCCGACCCTTGTCCCTGTTACAGACCCTGAACCGCCCACTGCTGCTGATAATCCCATCCTGGAACTCAAGCCCCTTCCCGATCATCTGAAGTACGTCTTTTTGGGTTCCAATTAGACATTTCCTGTGATTATCAACTCCCGACTCACACCTGACCAGGAATCCCGTCTGATTACTGTTCTGCAGCAACATCGTAGAGCCATTGGATGGACTCTCAATGACTTGACTGGCATACGCCCCTCTTATTGAACACATCGAATCTACATAGAAGAGGGCGCACGACCTTCGCGAGAGATGTAGAGACGTTTAAACCCTAATCTATAGGAGGTCACGAAAAAGGAGATCATCAAGTGGTTAAATGCAGGGATCATCTACCCGATCTCCGACAGTCACTAGGTGAGTCCAATCTAGGTTGTGCCTAAGAAGGCCGAACTCACCATCATTACGACTGAAATCGAAGAGGTCATACTGACCTGAATAGCTAACTCGAGGAGAGTTTGCATTGATTATAGAAGACTCAATTCCTCCATGAAGAAGGATCATTTCCCACTACCATTATTGATCAGATCCTCGAGAAACTAGTGGGAAATAGGTTCTTCTGCTTTCTTGAAGGGTACTCCAATTATAACCAAGTAGCAATCCATCCAGAGGACCAAGAAAAGACCACATTCACCTGCCCCTTCGAGACGTATGCATTCCAAAGAATGCTGTTCGGTCTCTGTAATGCACCCGCGACTTTTCAGCGGTGCATGCTTGCCATATTCTCAGATATGGTAGGTGATTATCTGGAAGTCTTCATGGATGACTTTTCAGTTTTTGAAGTATCATTTAACGATTGCCTCCAGCACTTGGTCCAAATACTCAGGCTGTGCATCGATGTGAATTTGGTTCTTTCCTGGGAAAAGAGCCATTTCATGGTGCCTGAGGGAATCGTCCTGGGACATCTGATTTTGGAGAAAGGCATCCAAGTGGATCGAGCCAAGGTTAACCAGATTTCCAAACTCCCTATGCCTAGCTCGATCAAGGAACTCCGATCTTTTCTGAGGCACGTCAATTTTTACCATCGATTTATCCCTGATTTTTTAAAAGTCACATGCCCCCTGACTTCTCTTCTCTCCAAGGATGTACCTTCGAAATCTCCAAGGAATGCACTCAAGCATTTGAGATCCTTCATGATCGAGTTACCCAAGCCCCAATCCTACAGTCCCCTAATTGGTCTCAACCCTTTGAGATCATGTGTGATGCATCTAACTTCGCTGTAGGAGCGGTTTTGGGGTAAAAAATTGATGGGAAACCCTTGGTCATTTACTACGCTAGCAAAACACTTGATGAGGCTCAGCGTAACTACACGATTACTGAGAAAGAGCTGCTAGCTATAGTATTTGCCCTAGAAAAATTCAAATCATACCTCCTGGGTTCCCATCTTATCATCTACTCGGATCACACGGTGGTGAGGCATCTCCTTGCAAAGAAGGACGCAAAACCTCGATTAATCTGATGGATCTTACTGTTGCAAGAATTTGACCTTGAGATTCGCAACAAAGTGGGAAAATAGAACGTGGTAGCTGATCACTTGTCCTGCCTTCCTTCTGAGATCATTGACCCTTTCGGACCCATCACGGAACACTTTCCTGATGAGCACCTCATGACTATCAATACAAGGCTTCCATGGTTTGCTAACATAGTGAACTACTTGGCATCACATTAGATCCTGTCCGATTGGCCGAAGGCCAAAAAGGACAAATTGCATTCCGATGCCAAGTATTACCTTTGGGAAGTCCTGTATCTATTCCGCATTGGTGTTGATCAAATTATTCGACGATGTGTCACGGAAGTAGAAATCAAAGACATACTCTCTTTCTACCATGACCAAGCATGCAGTGGACATTTTTAGGACACAAAACCACATCAAAAGTCCTCCAGTGTGGCTTTTATTGGCTCACAATTTTCAAGGACGCATACAATCACTGTAAGGCATGTACCCGTTGCCAAACCTTGGGCAACATGAGCCATCGAGACATGATGCCTTTACAACCGATCCTGGTATGCGAGATTTTTGACATTTGGGGGATTGATTTTGTGGGACCCTTCCCTATCTTGGATGGCTTCGAATACATCTTACTCACTGTTGACTACGTGTCCAAGTGGATCGAAGCCATTCTGACCTGAACCAATGATCACAAAGTTGTTATCAAATTCATTCATCAAAACATCTTCTCAAGGTTCGGGATCCCAAGCGCAATAATTTCCGATGGAGGGACCCATTTCACAAATGCTCGGTTCAAGTCACTGATGACCAAATACGGGGTGTCACACCGAATCTCTACTCCCTATCACCCCCAAACTAATAGTCTAACTGAGCTATGAAATAGGGAGATCAAGAAAATCCTCTAGGTTACTGTTCCACCTAACAGGAAGGATTGGTCATCCCAACTTCCGAAAGCATTGTGGGCTTATAGGACCACCCACAAGACCTAATTAGGTATGTCTCCCTTCAGACCGGTGTACGGGAAGGTGTGTCACCTCCCCATCAAATTGGAGCATAAAGCCTATTGGGTAGTACGGAATTGCAACTTAGATCTTTCTAAGGCTGGAACCCATAGAAAAATTCAAATGAGCGAGATTGATGAATTACACCATGACGCGTATGAGAACTCGCGAATCTACAAAGAGTAGGTTAAAGACTTTCACAACAAGAACATTTCTAGAAAGATCTTTCATCTTGGTCAAAAGGTTCTACTCTCTGATGCCCGACTCAAATTATTCCCAGGAAAGCTATGATCTAAGTGGATTGAACCTTACCTAGTCTGACAAATCTTTAGAAATGGAGCCGTTGGGATCAGTCCACTCAGCCATGAATCCGAACCCTTCGTCATGAACGGTAAAGACTCAAACCGTTCATTGACATGACCAATACAGATTTGGCTGAGTCATCCTTTATCCTCTATTCTCCCTAAGCTCATTGCACCCAGCCGTTGGCGTAAAACTTAACGAGAGGCAACTCGTCATTCTTTGAAAACCCAAAAGCTTTTCTGACATTTCTATGCTGAATTCATTTTGCACTTTAGGGTTCATCCATTATAACAGCCGACTCCACCTCAAGTACCCGTACCCGAGTATAGAAATCATTCGCAACAGTCACCTCAACCCGTTCGCCCACCCAACACCTGTCCTCATGAATGAACTAAGTTGAATTCGAACCCATCTAATTTATAATGGGGACATTGCAAATCGTAGGCATGGGGGGGTATGAAAGTGTAAAATGTCATGAAAACTCTTATCAAGAAAAGGTTTCAACAAAAAAATCACATATCACAAAAAAAACACAAAAAAATTGAAAAGTCTTGAAAAAGAAAAAGAAACTGAGGAGGGGGGAGAGAAAATTTTTGGGCTATACAAAACATGAGGAGGAAAAAGAGCAAATTGCCAAAAAGGAGCACAAAATGGAAAAGGAAAAAAGAATAGTCATTAGTAAAAAATTAAGGGATTAACTGAAGTTCTAGACCACATCAAGAAAAATGAGAAAAAAAAAGTGCTAAGGAGACACCAAAAAGAGATTAGTAGGAATGCTGACTTTAGGCCTTTTGGGCTAAACTCATAGGCTTAAAAATTCAAGTATCCGCTAAGTATTGGATAATCCCCATGAGGTTGGGGAAAATGCGAAGCTTAAGTATTACGTCTAAGGCTTAGGGAGTATTCGGCTTCGTTAACTAACCTTTGGTTTGCGGGACTCGGTAACCTAAGCACCCTAACCCACACACAGTCTGGTTCAGTGTGCATAACTATCAAAATCATGCAAAAATGTTTTAATGTTCTGAAAAAAGTCGCCTAGATTAGGAGCGGCCAATCAACACAAGTTTATTTGGATGAGTTCCCGGCGTGGAGAGGTGGGAAATTCCCCTCAAAGATGCGTAACAACATATCGTCTCCTTAATTCTTGTCTCTTAGGATATTTAAATATCCTACCAGGGGCATATAAGCACTCTACTGGTTCAGATACCATGGGCGGCATTATCACGAAATGTCGATTGCCAAGGTCTGGATTCGGCCACGGAATGCCATGAGCAGGATTATCTCAAAATCTCAAAAGCCAGGGTTCTGGGGGTTGCCATGGGTGGTGTTATCATGAAGCATCGATTGCCAGGGACCTTTGAGGATTGATGATGGGGATGAGGAATTCGATACAGACCATGTTAAGAAGCCAATCCAAAGCTAGAAATAAAAAGAAAAGAGAGAGAAAACTCTCCAAACAAATAAATCCTCTGTCTCTCTCTTACAAAAACACACTACAAACTGAACCTAGGATGAAAATGTCTTAAGCACGGGTGCTTTAACCGTAGAGTCCAACGAACCCTAGGATGGTTTTTGCGGGCCTTAAAAACCTTTGCGGAGGACTGAGGCTAAAGCGGGTCAGGTCCGAATTTTGGCTGGTACTTGAGTACCTCTAGGCCTATTGTCAGCATTCTAACCTAATTACCAAAGCAAAAGAAAAAGCACTTATCACAACCAGTGGAAGAAACTCATGGTCTAGAACAGATGTTAAAACCTTGAAATTTTACTAAGGGACTAACAAAAGCTAGGCATGGGGGTATGATGAGAACCTCATCATGAGCCCTAACTAGCTTATTTTGACTTGAGAAAGTGAACAAAAGCTCCTACATAACCTAAAGGAAGGCCTAATTCAAGGGATTACTATTCTGGGAAGGAAATATGAACCAAAGGGTAAAACTGTAATTTTACCATTACAGTACATCAACGGGATTTCTCAGGGGTAAACATAGGTCAATTGGACTTAATAAGAGGAAAAGTGGGATGGCTCAGTCAAAACAAGGGTTATTGTGAGATTTAAGAATTAAATGACATTCTGTAACCCTAAAACAAACCCACTTAATTTCACAAGGTTCTAGTCAGAATAAAAATCAACTAAACCCTCTAAAAATCATGGAAAAATATCCCTGGGGTTTAGAACCTTCAATTTGGCCTTTGGAACCTATTTTGACCTAGGCAGGGGTTTTAGCTTAGTATTTGACCTAATTTACGTTTTTGTGCAAAATGTCTAGTCAAACGTGGTTAAACATAAAATCCAACTTCACCATTAGATTCCTTAGATCCAAATTAGGTTTGTACCAAAATTTGGGTCTAAGGGAAGGTCATTTTGACCTACTTTGCAAAATGGTTTACCCAATTACATTCTGGCCCCTAACTTTTGAAAGCCCTTATGTAGAGCCCCCTATCTTCCACTCCACTCTTTACATTCAGGTCCCTCTGCCATTACAACGAGGCAATCCCACTCCGATGAGGATTTGAGGAGGATATCTCCTCGAATCCTCAAAGATCTCCTAGATTTGGAAGGGAGATTCTCTAAGGATTTCTCCAATGTCTAAATAGGATCTCCAGATCGGATTTACACCAAATCTCTCAAGCGAATACTCGAGAGATTTGGGTGTCTTGAGCACCTTCAATCTCCAGCGAGACCTTTGCGCTTGAAGGCTTGCCTTCCAAGCACAAAGCGTTGGGCCAGCAGCTATCAAAGGACCCCTGGTCCTTGGCGCATCATTTAAGCTTGATTTGGCCGTAGATACCCCCTCAATTTCCTCCTTCCTCATCTCCAGCCAACCACCTACAAGCTCCAACGATTCCTCCTCCCTTCTCTCATCGCTCTACCACCATACCAGTGGTAGAGTTATCTTCGTCTCATTCTTCCGCGTTGGGTCATACCCGCGCGTGCCTCTCTGACCTCCTCCTCATCGTCGTCATCCTCACCTCAGGGCCTTCTTCCCCGACAACGGCACATTCGCGCCGCTCGGCTCCTCTACCTCCCCTTCGTCCAACAACCCTCAGTAAGGTTCTCTCTTTCCACTCTCTATTTTCCCCCACCTAATTTCAGAAAACATCCCTCGACAAGCCACTGTCCACCTTCGTCTCCCTCATCTCCGGCCGACCACCGGCGAGGCAAATCCGTCACTTCCCCACTCCACACGCCTCGCCACCGACCTCATCACCTTCGCCATCACTCACTGATCATCCTCCACACCTTCGCCATCACTCACTGATCATCCTCCACCCCTTCACCAACTGGCACACATGCTCTACACTTCCACCGAACACACTCACTTTCACGGTAACAGTCCGACCTAGGCACGTACGCCTAGGCAGTTCTGTGCCACGCCAACCCCCGCCACACCTTTACTGTGACATGATGAAGATTCCCCCATTGTTTGATAGGGCCGCAAGGCCGCACACTCCAGGCATAAGAGCTCCAGGCGACGTGCATTGAGTGCGCGAATGCATCTAGCCTGAGAGTAGGCTTCGTGAGGCCCCAGCTGCTCCAATTGTGTGGACTTTCCTCCTGCAAGCACAAGCAGAAGCAGGTGGGACTTTTAGTCCCACCTTGTGAACTCAAGAGTGAGGTAAGTGGTATTTATTATTTTTGTGCTCTTAGCTCGTCACCTCCAAACGACACGGGGTGAGGTCCCTCGCCCATATGCATGCCTCGTCCGCGAACCCTACCCCCGCAGACCTGGCACCCGACCCGTTTACCTAGCACTCCTCGCACACTACACCACGTAGGTGCGCCTAGACCCGGGCATGCAAAACCTGACCCGATTACCCAGCTCTGGGAGAGTGTACCTAAGAGAGAAAGAGAGAGAGAGCCAAACGGGGAGGGGTAGGGTAGGTTTTGCTCCGTTGTGCTGTGCAGGAAAGAAAGAAGAATCTGAAGGCAAGACTTGAAGGAAGCTAAGAAGGAAGAAGAGGAGAGGCTGAAGAAGAAAGATGAAGAAGAAGACAGGGAAGCCAAAGCTAAGGAAAAGCCAAGTGCAGAAGGAGAAGAGGCAGAAGCCAAAGGAAAGAGGTGGCACTGTGGCAGAGGAAAGGCAAGCCAAAGAAGGAGGAAGAAAAGAAGAAGACAGAAAGAAGAGTTAAGAAAGGCAAGACAAAGAACAATAGAAGAAAAGAAGAAGGCAAAAGAAGAAGAGTGGCCACAGAGAAAGTGAAAGAAGAGAGAAAATTAGAAGGCAAAGTAAGAAGGAGTAGAATAATCCTTACACTGTAGCAGCAACAACTTAAGACATCTGATTTTACATCAGACGTCCATTTTTTTTGAGCTTATCTATACATTGACCTCATTTTTACTTCATAATTTTGATTGGATTGGTCATTGCCTTTTATTAAATTGTGAGTTGTGATCTTAAGTTTTTAAATACCAATTTGCTCCTTGTGTTCGACCTTGGGTACCTTGGTTTTCGAATAATAAATTCTTATTTGTTTTCACGGTGATTTCATTTATTCTGCAACGAACATCTTTTAAAACCACGGTCTCACCCCGTTAACAACCATCACCACCTGGGGAGAGAGAAGGAAGTGATGGAAGTGGTCTCAGTAAAAGAAGTTGTGCCTAAGGAAATAGCAGTAACTAAGTCCATGATTGCTATGCCTGACAATTGGTTACTGCAAGAAGTTTCTACTAATTCCATCAGACTTCAATCCAATCTACAAGCTATGGAAGGGCTGAAGTTTGGAGCTGGCCCATCAACCAAACTAGGCTTGGGAAGATCTTATAAACTCGAACAGAGGTGGCCTGCGACCTCTATGAAGCTTGATGAAAATGCCATTGCTGCCATTATGAAATTTGGCAAAATCAAGAGTTCCAATAAGGGCAATGTCCAAGGAAGGAGATGAGAATCCTCTCCTGGAATGTGCATAGGCTGCATGATAAAAGTTGAAGGGCCTTCCTCTCGAGATATCTGAGGGAGTGGGAGATCGTTTGTGCAATTATCCAAGAAATGCACATCGAGAGAGAGGATGATAGGGCATGGAATGACTTGTCAAGTGTAGGTGCTGCTGAATGTGTGGCTGATAGCGAAATATGCGTGATTAGTAAAAGTGGGTTTTTAACGTCGTTGTAACATGCGAATCCGCTTTCACTCTTAAATTTATATTCCTAGATAGGGGAGTATCTAGGGTCGTCCAAGGAGGCCAAATGTTTGCAAATGTGATTCTCTTGCTTACAAATAGATCTCAACTTTCTTTTTGGTATTTTTCAATATATCATTTTTTTTTGTTTTTTGATTAAGACAACATGCAAAATAGTGGCGGGAAGATGATTTGCACTTCAAATTTAACTACTACTTCTAAGTGGCAAGTAGAGCCTCTCCCTAAGCTCACTCTAGGCAAGTGGAGGCCTAGAATAATTAGGGAGAGGGAGTGAAAAATGCTAAAAAGCAAAGCAAGTAGAATTGCAAAATAGAAAATTGCAAAGAAGGCAACTAGATTACTGAAAAGTGTTTTACAAAAAAGCCTAGTAAAGGAATGCTTTTACTACTAGAAAAATTAAAATAAAGAAAAGAAAACACAAATCCTCTAGATAGATGGTGAAGAAGAGGGCTTCTTGCTCCAAGGTTGGTGGCTCCCAAGCTTGAAAAGAATCTTTCAACTCCTTCCTTGCAGTGCTCCGCCAAGGTGATGTCCTCCAAGGCAAGCCCTAAGGGGGTGTGCCCTAAGCTTCTCTCCAAGGGTGGACTCCACCCTAGGTCCTTCTCCCTTTCCTGGCCATCCTCCTTGAAGTGGAAGAGTCCTCCTCCTTTGCGTGGCCCAAGTTGAAGAGAGTGAGGAGAAGAAGGCACCAAAAGGGCTGGTGATGTGCCCCTTTAATCTCCTTCACTACTCCTTCTTCTTGGCCATAGGTATAGGTGTATAGGTAGCAAACTACACTGATGGAGGATGCTCCAAAATGGTGGTAGGTGGTGGGTTTTTATAGAATAGGAAGGGGGCTAAGGTGTCCCTTGAAATGAAGGGCCAAGATGAAGAGATGGAGGTGGTTAAAGATCCTATGGCCAAGGTGAGTTGGCACCACCTTAAGGGACACCAAGGGGGTAGTTATGGGTGTTGACACCCCTTGATGTTGGCACCAAAAAGGGTTCTAGAAGGTGGTCTAAGTTGGCACCAAGAGGGATTCTAGAAGGAGGGGTAGGTGGATGGCTAGGATGGCTTATGTGGGTAGGTGTAGGGTGGATTAAGGGCTGAAAGTTGGCGCCAATATAGAGGTTGTTAGGGGTAGTTTTTGGTGCCAACTTAAGGTGTCTTTTGGTGGTGATAATGGGGTGAAGGGATGGCTAGGAGGTGGCGCCAACTTTAGTAGGGTAGCTAGCTTAGGTAGGCTTAAGTTGGTGGAGCTAGCTAGGGTTGACTTTGAAGGTGGTGGATGGCCAAGGAGCTGGTTGCTAGCTAAGCTAAGCTAAGCTAAGCTAAGATAAGCTAGCTTAGCTAATGGAAGAGTAGAGGAGAAGGTGTTGGAGTTAGGGTTTGGAGGGAGGAGCTGAGGAGGAGAAGTCAGGAGCTGAAACTGGAGCTGGCTGCTGTTGAAGAGGCTGGCATGGAGCTACTCTAGCTGGCTTAGCTTGCTAGTTCTTTGCTAGCTGCTAAGCCAAGCTAAAGTGAGCTGGCTTCTACCACAATGAGCTAAGGTGAGCTGGGTCTGGTGCTCCCGGGGAGGGTCAAGCTGGTTAAGGCAGCTAAGGTAGCTTAGCTCAACTGAGTTGAGCTAAGCTGAGTCCCCGAAGCTGGACTTGAGCTTCCTGAGCTGGGATGAGTTCTTCTTCAGCTTGCTGGAGTTGAGTGGAGCTGGATGTAGCTGGATCTGAGCTGGGGTGAACTCCTGTCAACTTAGCTGAGCTAGCTAGAGCTCCCTGTGGACTAGTGGGAGCTGAGATGAGCTAGACTCAGCTAAGTTGAGCTGGATCTGAGCTGACTTGAGCTAGGGTGAGCTAAGATGAACTCTCTTGAGCTACCATTCAGCTGAGATTAGCTGAATGGAGCTGGGATGAGCTAACCCTAGTTCAAGTGAGCTAGGTTCCAGCTGCGGTGAGCTAGATCAAGCTGAGGTGAGCTGGATCAGGCTGAGTTCCAACTAGTCTGGGCTTCTCCTTCACCATTTGCCTTCTTGAGTGCTAGGGTTTTAGGGATCTATATATCTGTACATCCCTAACACTCACAAAAACATATTAAAAGGACAATAAAAAATGCAATGCTTGCCTAACCTATTTTATGCCTAAATGCAGCCCAAAAACCCGTTTGCGGAGTAAAATCCTAAGAGCTAGGTTTGTTTTAATGCATAAGAATGATGATAAACTGGCGTTTATCAGTGGTTCTCAATTCACAAGGAAAATCAGGTGGCATTGCTTTTTGGTGGAGAAAAGCATGTTTGCAAGAGATGTAGGAACATAGAGCTAGACATATGATGACATGTAAATGCAAGAGGACTTAAGGGGAGGGTAGTGCTACATTACAGGTGTGTATGGTCCCTGTGCTGCCTCTGTGAGACACGAGTTGTGGGAGGATTGGGCAGCAACAGCAAAGTACATACAAGGGGCTTCATGGCTTGTGGGTGGGGATATTAATTGTGTTCTGTCAGGGATGGATAGACCGAATGGTTTGATGGACAGTGCCTCTCTTGGGTTCCAACTGACGGTATAAAGCTTAGGCTTGAGTGATTTCCCATCTTCTAGAGCAGAATTCACATGGAGAAATGGAAATGGTCTAATGTCAAAGATAGATAGATTCTTTGGGAATGCATGTCTATTGGACAGGTATCAACTATCATCAGTGTCTGGGCTGGAGCGCCCATTTTCAGACCACACACCATTGGTCTGGGACAACGATGAGCATGTGCACATAGGGTCCTACTTCAAGTTTAGAAGATCATGGCTGAGAGAGCCAGGTTTCCATGAGATGCTTGAGGTGTGGTGGAGTGCCAAGCAACTGGAAGGATCAGCAGCTATCAGGCTAGCTTCTAAACTGGCTACCATGCGCACCACGCTCAAGGAGTATGGGTCTGTGGTTTCTACTTTAAGACAACAAGGGCACCATGAGTCCTTGATGGAAATTCAAGGACTAGATGCAAAGGAAGCAGTAGCCCCCCTATCCAATCAAGAATTAGATGCAAGGAGGATGTGGCAAAAGGTTGTTGCAGAAGAGGATTTGACGCAGGAGATGGATTGGTGGGAAGGTTCAAGGTAGCTTTGGCTTAAAGAGGGGGATTCCAACACCAAAATTTTCCACCTTGCAGCCAGCTCCGCAGAAGGTTGAATATAATATCCTCCATTGTCAAGGAAGGTCAGAGAATATCTTCCATGCAAGAGATTTGATCTGAAGCCATCAAATATTATAGGGAAACCTCACGAGCAACAGGCAGGGGAATGTGGAGAATGGCTACAAATGATTCTTCTCAAATTTCTAATGAACAAGCTTCCAGGTTGACTGCAACTATCTCTGAGAAAGAGGCTGTGGATGGCATAAGTGATCAGAATAATGATGGATCCCTTAGACCTGATGGTATTCAAGTCTTTTTCTATAAAGAAATGTGGGACTTGCTTGGTAAGGAAGTAATGGAAGTTATCAAGGAGTTTGAGGGAGGTAACTTTGGGTTTGATAAGATCAATAGATATTATGTTTTCCTATTACCAAAGATGCAAGGGGCAGAGAGGTTCTCTGATTTCAGACCTATAGCTCTCTCGAATTCCATTTATTTGGTGGTGAGCAAAATATTGGCAAATAGATTGAGGATGGTCCTGCAAGATCTGATTCACCTAGTTCAGTCAACGTTCCTCCCTAACAGATCTTTACATGAATCTTTCATTATGGCTTAGGATATGGTGAGTGGATGGCATAGGAGGAATTGCAAAGCCTTTATGTGGAAAGTTGATTTTCGAAAGGCTTATGACTCTATTTCTTGGCCCTACTTGTGGGAGGTGTTCAAAAGAAGAGGTTTCCCACCCCTTTGGATCTAGTGGATGAAGCACTGCATCACCACTACCTCCTTCACCCCTTTAATCAATGGAAAACCTTGTGGGGCATGGATTTAACCACAATGCGGAGTCAGGCAAGGCTACCCACTAGCTCCCCTGGTCTTTAATCTTGCGGTGGATGGTCTAGCTAGATATGCTTGCAAGCTATCCGAGGTTGGTGTCATTAGAGGCTACTCAATTTCCATCAAGAGAGCTATGGCTCTTGTACTTCAATATGCAAATGACACAGTTTTTTTTGTTGAGGGGACAGGGGCTGAAGCCCAAGCATTATGGGACATGGTTAAGATTTTTAGGGATATCTCAGGTCTGAAATTGAATGGAGAGAAATCTTCCTTGGTATGCTTTGGTCTTAGCGATCATAAAAAAGGTACACTCTCAGCCATCTTGGGTACTCCACGTACTACATTGCTAATTGAACACTTAGGGCTGCCCCTGAGATGTTCAAAGTTGAGAAAGAGTGATTGGAACTTTCTCATTGATAAGATCTCCACCAAACTAGAAGGTTGGAATAGCAGATTCTTCTACATTTTCAAAGCCCCTAAATCTATTTGGAAGAGCATTGACTTGATGCGGAAGCGGTTCTTCCGGAATGGTGCATGGCTATTGGGATCGTAGAGCACATATTTGATCAGACATGCATCATAGTACAGTTGCGAAATATGATCAACAAAAATAATTTCTAAGATAACGAGACTTGAATCCTAATCGTTAATCTCTGGGAGGCATTTTGGAAATGCAAATTCAAATTCGATCTCGCTCACTCTACTCGTTCAAAATTGCATGTCGATTTATACTAAATACGTATTGATACACGACATGCTGTTGCCAGAATATCAGAAATTGAAAGCATGCAACTATAATCACACCAAAAGATGATAATCAGGCACATGGAGATTTTCAACATATAAATATATATGTAAATGTTTTCATTGAGGCATGATGGTGGTTGTAGCACAGGTAGCAGAATGCTTATACAAGGAAATTTAAATCTAGCTAACAGAAAACTACTACATACATGAATCTATGGGGGGATTATGCATGCATCAATGGGGGAAATATGGAGCTACACTACTAAGCAGTAAATAAAGCATTAAATCTATGAAGAACTATAATCTAGTCTAGCAGAACTAAGGGCATTGAGAGGTGGGCTCCGATGGCATTTGAATGGGTGAGAAGAGAAAGAGGGGCAGCCAATGGTGCTTAGGCCGACCCTTGGAGAGAGGTTGGAGAAGATGATCCTGGTCTAGGCTTGGTGTGGAGGTGGTGGCATCATGGTGGAGCTTGTGTACATGGAGGTGGAGGTGGTGATGGCTTATGGAAGGTGGAGCTATGCTAAAAGACCAAGATGGACCAAATGTTCACCCCTTAGGTCTTTTTATAGACCTAAGGGAAGCTCTCTAGAGAATTATGGAATTCTCTAGAGAGGCCTATGGTGGGAGCTCGTGGGAGAGTGAGCGAGAGGATAGATGGTGGTTTTTAGATCCACCAAATGTGGATCTAAAAATTGAATGGCTCTTGGTTGCTAATTTTAGCAACCAAGGCAGCCACACATGGTAGAAAGTTCTAGAGAACTCTAGGCTAAATATTTTCATGTGGATGGTGTGTGTGGGTGTGTAAGGGTCGAAACTTAGGTGGCTAGGTTGATTATGTTAGGTTCTAGTGGGTTTAGGTCAAGGTAGGTCTCAAATTAGGGTTGTAAATCCTAATTCACTAAGGTAAAGTGCAATTAAACTTAATACAAGTTTAATTGGGTGTGTGGAAACCTAATTGAGAGTAAAATAACTCAATTAAGTCAGGTCTAGGTTAATTGGACTTTCACTGAGTCCAATTGGATAGTGTATGCTAAGATCAGGGCTCAATTAGACTGAATGAGTCCAATTGAATAGACTAAAGAGATTAACCATGATCCAAATCAATTAGGCTTAGTGAGGACCTAATTAGGTCCTTATGGAGGTTTAGAGGTGATGTACTAGGGTTAGGGCACCTTAATTTAGGTTCCTAGGGGGTTAGAATTGGGTTTAGGGAGCTAGAGATCCAAGATCAAGGCTTGAATCTCAAAATAGGGTCTGGAGGGTAGTTCTGGACGTCCAATAAAGTTATCAAGCATCTTATAGTGAAAGATTAGAATTCCAAACATATTGTCTGGATGTCCAATCAGAGTCAGGATGGATTCTAGGTTCCGTCTTGTGTATTCTGCAGAAATTAGACATCTGACCAAGTGTCTGGACATCCAATAACATTGTAGAAGTGACTTTATGGTGTGCGGGAGTTGGCTAAGGGCTCTGAATGTCTATAACTCATCTGGACATCCAGATAGAGGATGGAATTAGGGCTTTAAGGTTTCCTAGGGTGTGGTGACCTAATTTAAGGGTGGCTAAGGCTTGGGGAAGCTTCTAGGTTGTTTTAGGGCTAGGATGGACCTAAGTTCTTCACAATTTATTGCTTTATTCCTAGTTAATAGAGTAGCATACCTTAACTCCCTTACATTATTATCAACTACATCTAATCTAGGTCTTTCGCTCCAGCTCTGTTGCAACACCAATTATTCTTTATTCTTCAGATCCAACTTTAGATCTAGCTTCAGATCTAGCTTCTGATCAGCTTATTACCTGCAATTGACATAATGCACCTAATCAGTACATTATGGTATTATTTTATGTGTAGCTAAAAGAAAGTAGTAAGGGTGCTAGTAATGCTTATGCATGTATAAATTATCCTAACTTATGCTAAGTCCTAACCTAATTTAGGTCAATTAAGACCTATGATTATTGTGCAATCATACTCCCATGCCTAAATCTTGCTAGTCCCTAGCAAATGCAAGACTAAATTATTCACATAAGGGTCCCTAAGAGATTGATTATTTTATCAAGTGTACTCCTAGAGATTTTTCTCCTTTTTGTTTTCATCCTATGCTCTAGAAATCCAAACAAATGTGAAAGTGCAGCTATGTAGCTTTTGCAATGGATTTTAATGAAAGACCTGATTCACCTCTAAAGCCTGTGCTTGACCTCTAATAAAAAAATTCTATCTGGATAGGCAGACTTCTTCCCTCAGGGTATTCAAGATATTCTATGAATTCCAACCAGCTTTAAGCTTAGGTAGAGAATGTCTAAGGGATACAGGTGTTTATTTGGTGGCTCACTCTTAGTTGGTGTTACATAGAGATTAGTACTTTAGAATCTAGATTCCCAGATTATCAAGTAACTCAACTCAGCGAAAGATGAGAAAAACTATGCTCTTTTCTGGTTCCTTTGTATTCATTCTCTCTTACTCTATTTTTTTTTCTTAGAGCTCACAATCTCACCAGATTCTCACGTATGATCCGTATTTGGTGGTCTCACTTGGCATTAACACTTTAATTGAGTTCTCATAACCTTAATACAATGTCAGAATTTCTCAGCTAGTATTCGATCGGTTAGAAACACAGAAAAATAGGTTATGGCCATATTTGGTGGGTCTCAAATTTATTTGGTGGTATTGCTTCAATGTAACTGAAATAAACACTAAATATTCACACACTCTTTTTTTCTTGCTTTTTCTTCTTTTTCTAAATTTTTTTTTCTTTTTTTTTCATTTTTTTTTCTTTTGCTTCTTTTTTTTCTATGTATATTTTTTTCTTTTCAACACAACATAAGCTGACATACATTGATGAACTTTATTGAGGAGGCATTATTAGGGATTGGTGGTACTCAAGAGATATTGGATGGCTTATTCGGTGCAAGTGCCTACTCATGGCACCGGGAGAGACGGATAGGATAGTGTATTTCTGACCTTGACATCAATACCATCCTTCAGCTGCAGATTCCGTAAAGAATGGTTGTAACCATTCACCTTAGCCCTAGTTTAATGAAAACTCACTCTCTGCGTGTTTGCCTTATTTGGTGGCTCTCAAAATTTTGCACAACAATGTATAAGCAAGAATCGAGGGCGAAAACTACCGCAATCATTTATTTTGATGATAACAAAACACGTGTTATTTAACATTTGCACTTGAGGTCTTTGATTTCAGGTTAATTGCAAATGGAGACGTGGTTAGACGGAGTTCGAGCTCGCATCCATGGCGGATTGGAGGAGTGACGGGCGTGGCATTTGCGTATTTTGAAATCATTGAAAATCATAGTATAGTCGCAAAAACCACTCGTCAAAGATATTTGTGATAATGAAACTCTCGTAGATCTTTATTCTTTTTAGAACTTGAGTCCCGGTCGTTCGTCTCTAGGAGGCGTGAAAATGAATCGAGATTTGGATTGACTTTTATAACCTAAATCTAACCTAGATCTTTTTGTGTTTTTGATTTTTTATTTCGAAAAGCGAATTGAAACCTAGATCTAGATAAACTAGCAAAAACCTAAGTGACTATGTGCATCTAAATGAGGCCATGGTGGCCGTGCATGGTGTGAACAAACCAAAGTGTCATATAAGCAAGCAAACATGAGGACAATCAATCACAAAAACATTATTTATGCATAGAAATTTATCACACATCATCTACACTAGAAAGCATATAAATAGAAGAAAATCCCTCACGCCGGAAAGTTGCCACTAGGGCCATCGGCCTTGTGTGAGGGTGTAGGCTAGACCTTGGGTATGCAAACCCGTCTACACGCCTACCAAAAGAGATGGCCGGCCATAAGAGGCTATGGGTGAGCCTTCATGGCCATCCAAGAAGAAGAAGATGGGGGCTAGTGCACCCAAGTGGAGAGAGGAGGGTGTTGCTCCCTTTCTCTACCAATGGCCGTCCTTGAAGCTTTGGAGAGAAGATTCTCTAGCTAGCCGTCCATGGAGCCTTGGAGGAGGATGAGGAGGACGGCCTTGAGGTTTTGGAGGGTGGAAGCAAGTTTTAGAGTGGAGAGTATGGATGGGAGAGTGTATGGAGATTCTCTAATTTCGTAGCCCTCTCTTTGCCCTTATGGAAGGCTCCATTTGGTTGCCACTTTTGGTGGCTCCAAAAATAGCAAATGCAACAATTTTTGGATCTAGGTTTGACACAAGTTTTTAGGGTTTCCAAGAGAGTGTGCATGGGTTTGGTGGGAGTAAAATGGGAAGGTGTACGTGTGTGTGTGGGTGTGTGTTTTTCGTAGGGCTAGGTTGTGGGTTTTGGTAGGATTAGGTGCTAAATAGGTTGGGTCAATCTAGATTACGTGGGTGTGGACCTAATTAGGCTTAGGAAAGTCTAATTAGATGTGTGCATGTGATTAGGCTAGGGTAACCCTAATAGGTATGAGTTAATTAGATCCTGGGTGATTCTAATTAGGCTTGGGTGCACCCAATCAACTGTAGATGCACCCAATTAGGTATGGGATGGTTCAATTGGGTTAGGGATAGGACAAGTAGGGCTATGGATAGTGGACTAGGCTTAGGAGGTCTCTACTTAGGTTTCCTAGGGTGTCCGGTGGGTTTCCTAATTCAAAATAGGCAAGCTAGGGCTTCCAACACCCAAAATCAAGAACCAGACAGCAGTATCAGACGTCCAGGATAGTGGTCAGACATCTTATACAACAAAATTGGACGTCTGGACACTAAATTAGACATCCAATTCTGTGTCAGTATGAGTTTTGGCTTCCTGGATTGTTATTCTGCAGAAATTAGACGTCCAGCCAGATGTCTGGACATCTTAAAAGGTGCTGGAGAGTGGGTTTTGTGTTTTCTAAGGTTGGTTTTGGTTCCTAAGTGTTTGGGAGAGGGATAGGAACATGGATAGTGCTATCCATGTTTGGGTTTTGAGGCTAAGGTGCCCTAATGGAGGTTGTTTTGGGTTTGGGAAGGCTATTCTAGGGTTTCTAAGGGTAGGGATAAGGCTATCCTCCTCACTCCTCTTTTCTGGATCAGTCTTCTTCTTCCTTTATTGCTTTATTCCACTATCTCCATCCTGGATCACTTTATTATCTGTAAATAGCAATAAAAAAACATTAACTAGCAGGATATCTCATCTCATTCTAAGTAGGCTGATGCAATGCATGATATGCAAGATATGAGTTCAATATCCACAATTTAAGATAGGTTCAGACATTATTTAGGTTGATTAGGACCTATGATTGCTGTGCAATCAAGGAGCTTGACGGAGAATAGAGAAGTTTCGCGAGGAGCAACAGCTTAAAGAAGGAAGGAGATGAAGAATATGATAGATTTCCTTTCCTTTGTACTTTGTATTTTTGTTTCGTTTGTTGCTCTTTATTTTTGTTTCTTAGATTCATGTTAAAGAGCCTCAAAGAACCCTCAAAGTAGTCCTAGGAACACCTGCACAACCCTACGATACTTAGGTTTTCTGTAGAGAACTTAGAAAATCAAAATAGGGTTCAAACAGCCTTATCAGACGTCTAATAATCAAACGTCTGATAAAGACTTTTAAGACGTCTGACTGTTGACTCAGACGTCCGATAATATTTAGGCTGGACTTAGTTCTGTTTGATGAAATCAAACGTCCAGACCTTAGTCCAGACGTCTTAGAAGACGTCTAATGCCTTTGCTAGACGTCCAATTAGTGGACCGTTGGCTACCTTAGCAAATGATGAAGAAATGACTGTTAGCCTCATATCAGACGTCCGTAGAGGACCCCAGATGTCTGATACATAACCATTTTGCCTCGACTGACCCAAAATCTCTTCTCAGAGATTTTCTAGCCGTTGCACTCCCTTGGGAATGCATTCTCACAGAAAAATAGATTTCCAGATATCCAGACATTATGCCAAACATCCTGTGTGTTGTCTGATGGACTTTCACTAGAACCCTGTTTCGATCTGATTCAAGTCAGGAAGGAAACCCACTTAAAATCAGACGTCTGACTTTGTTCCCAGACGTATTAAATGAGTTTTCTAGACATCTAATGCCAGGACCAGATGTTTGATAACCCTGTCAGAGTCATGATTGATCCCGATTCCAACTTGATTCTCTTGGAGGTTGTACCCAACGGCTATGGAAGCCTTCCAAGGCCTTCCAAAGCCTTCCTAGGCCCTCTATAAATAGAGGAGAACCCTTGACACACAAAGACACACCAAGCAACATGCTTTCCAATCTTTTGTGTCAAAAAGAAGAAGAAGATCAAATAGAAGAAAGCTCTTGCTCTTCAAGCCTTGTTCTACATCTAGAGAGCATCAATCAAATTTCACACCTGCTCTCCTGCCATAATTCACAAGAGCACTGTTGCACCGTTGCATGGTTCACACACCCGCGACACTAATTTGACGCACTTCTTGCAAAGGGAAGCATCCTAACTCCTATAGCAACTAGGTCTCATATGTTTGTGGCTCTATAGGATTACTCTTTGTATATTTTTCTTTGCTTGTGTTGGGTATTTGCTTTACAAATTCCCGTCTCCTTCGTGAGAGAAAATCCTTCTCGTAAAGAGAAGGGGTTTAAGGTATGATACCCTCATATAAAGTAGCGTGGTTGTAATTGAGGTTGTACTACCCTCGTTTAAGTAGTACGTTAGTGGATTTGATCAACTTGGTTGATCGGAAGATCCTAACTCGAGAGGGTTAGGTGGTGGTTTTCACCCAGTTTGGGTTTCCACCTAAAAATAATTGTGTACATTGTGTGATTGTTTATTTTGTGAGATTGTCTATTTTTTATTCTACACTTTATTGCGTCACCCCCTCCTACCAGGGAAACTACAATTTGTATCAGAGCAAGTCTTGCAGATCAGCGTTACACACCAGCAAGAGATCAGATGGAGGGAAGCATATTTGCGATCAGAATATCTGAGGGGCAATCCACCATCCGACCACTCTACTTCGAAGGAAACAACTACAGCTACTGGAAGCTGAGGATGAGGATGTGGCTTCAAGCCACCGACTTCGCTCTATGGGGACGTTGCGAAACCCCATACAAGATCCCAGAGTGACCCGACGTAGGATACTCTTAGCAGTAGATCTGGGAACTCTCACTCAACGTGAAAATAATGAACGCGTTGTATTGCGTGCTCAGCCTGGAGGAGTTCAACAGAATATCGCATTGCACCATCGCATACGAGATCTGGCACACACTTGAGGTAACTCACGAGAGTACCTCTAAGGTAAAGACTTCTAAAATCAATTTACTTTCTCAAGAATTTGAATCTTTTTCATTGAAGTCTAACGAATCTCTAAGTGAGATGAACACTAGGTTCACTCTCATTGTAATTAATTTAAAAGCTTTAGGTAAGACCATCATCAAGAGGCAGCTTCAAGGAAAGCTACTCCGTTCCCTTGGACCGGAATGGGAGCAGAAGGTCACCACGATTGAGGAGGCAAACGAGGTGGAGGAGCTCAACATGGAAGATCTCCTAGGAAATCTAATGGCCTACGAGACAAAGCTAAATCAAAAGAAGAAGGATACACCGGAGCCAAAATCGAAGAAGACCCTTGCATTCAGAGCTGCGTCGGATAGCGAGGTAAGTTCCAACGATGAAGACTTTAAAATTTTACTTAAGAAATTTTCAAAGTTTTGTAGGGAATCAAAGAAAGAAAAGGAGAAGAAGGAAAGCCTGAGATGTTGCTACCACTGCAATGAGAAAGGTTATCTACGACCAGAATGCCCTCTTCTCAAAAAGGAGAAGAAGAAGGAAAAGGAGAAGTCTAAGAAGAAAGAGTTCCAAGCAACTTGGGATGACTCGAGGTCAGAGGAAGAAGAAGAGTAGAACTCCACGGAAGAAACCGTGTGCTTTAACTTCATGGCCATAGGAGAAAGCGATAGCGAAAGTGGAAGCAACTGCAACGACGAGGTAAATTCTGATTTACAAAACACATTTAATGAGCTATTTGAACTTAGTAAATCACTTAAGATAGAAAATAAGTGTTAAAAAGAACTTAGTTTTCTAAAAAATGAAAATGAAAGGTTAGAAAAACAACTCAAGGATCTAGAAACTAGTCCTAAGGATAATAACTTGCTATTAGAAAATAAAGATTTAATCAATGAAAATACTGAATTGATTAAGGAAAATGCTAGTCTAAAATTAAAAATTTCTGATCTAAAGACTAAGATAAATATTATAGAAAAAGAAATTGCATGTCTTAGGGAAAATTCTAACAAATTAATCAACAAAGTAGAAAATTTGCGTAGCCCTAAGGTTGAGAAAGGATCTTCGTCATGGAGACCCACTAACAGATCCAGATCCAAGCTCACTTGGATACCGAAGAAAGATTTGGAATCTTGTTTTGTAGGTTTCAAGGGTGACTATGATACAAGAGTTGGACCTACAAGCTCAAGGGTAGTCAACTCGAGTTGGGAGGACTAACGAGTAGACCAAGGAGAAGGACTAGAAGATCGACAAGATGACGAACAAATGATGGACCCATCGCACGTCGTCCGCCAGAATAGAAGAGTTTCGCGAGGAGCGATAGCTTGAAGAAGGAAGGAGATGAAGAATAGGATAGATTTCCTTTCCTTTGTAATTTGTATTTTGTTTCGTTTGTTGCTCTTTATTTTTGTTTCTTAGATTCATGTTAAAGAGCCTCAAAGAACCCTTAAAGTAGTCCTAGGAACACCTGCACAACCCTAGGATACTTAGGTTTTCTGTAGAGAACTTAGAAAACCAAAATAGGGTTTAGACAGCCTTATCAGATGTCTAATCTGAAAATCAAACATCTGATAAAGACTTTTAAGACGTTTGACTATTGGCTCAGACGTCCGATAATATTCAGGGTGGACTTAGTTTTGTCTAATGAAATCAAACGTCCAGACCTTAGTCCAGACAACTTAGAAGATGTCTGATGCCTTTGCCAGACGTCCAATTAGTGGACCATTGGCTACCTTAGCAAATGATGAAGAAATGACCGTTAGCCTTGTATCAGACATCCATAGAGGACCCCAGATGATGAGTCGATTTTCCTCTTTGCGTTGTATTTAAGTGGTAGAAAAATCGACTAATCAACAATAAAAATAACCACTCACAGAAGAGTGGGTCGTGTCCACAGGGAGAAAATTATTCAATAAACTCTTGATTATTTCGTATTCTTTCGGTTAAGTGAGAAATCCCTAATCAAATCTGACGTAAAATGCGATGGAAAGAAGATTCATAATAACTCAAAAATATAAGGGTATATGTGCAATTTTCCTTCACTGAAATCTTCGATAAATATATGATTATTTTATGTAATTTTCAATTGACATATACTAGAGAAAATTGGTGCACATGTTAATCCCAAAACCAATCTTTAAACAAATGAATAACAATAACGTACAATTATCAGAAAATATGAGTGTGCATGTGCAATTTTGCCATAATAAAATAATAATAAATTAAAATTAATTTCTTGTGGCAATGGTATTAGATGTAATTTTTAATTGCAGAGAAAATAGAGCATTTTCTCTCTCTCCTCCCTGCGAGAGAGAGAGAGCACTGGCGGGGCTGTTAACCGCAAAGGAGGTTGGCAAAGATGAGGCTGATCCGATGGAGGTTGTGGCGTCGACAGAGATGGCTGGAGGTGGCTGGCCGACGAAGGCGAAGACGCCGGAGGAGGCACACCAGTGGGGCAGTGTGGCTCTGCAGGGCGTTGGAGGAGGAGTGCGGTGCGGTGCCTGCGGCTGTGCTGCGCCTGTGGAGGGGGGGCACGGGCGCGGTTGGAGGATGAAGGCGGGCGAATGCCTACAGGTGTGAAGGCGTGCAGCGCCTACAGGCGCAGCTGGAGGTGGGCGCTGGACTCCTGCTGTTGTGCGAGCAGGTGCTTGCAGAAGAGCGCATGCCTGCAGGCGCGGGTGGTGAGGGTGGAGCAGCACCATCAATGAAGGGCGCTGGCAGAGCACCTGCGGTGCGGCTGGAGGGAGGCGCTGGAAGGGGGTGCGGTGATGGTGTGGTTGGCACAAGCAAATGCAGCGCCTACGGGTGCTTGAAGGCGGGTGCACGTGGTGTGCACCTGCAGTGGCAGCTAGAGATGAGTGGTGGAGATGGAGTAGGCGCCTGCAGGTGCTAGGGTGGTTTGTACTTGCGGTGAGCGATGTGCGCTGGAGTGCCTGCGGGTGTGATGGCGTGAACGCTTGCAGCGTTGGAGGGGAGAGCTGGTGGTGCTTGGCGTGCGGTGCCTGCGGGGAGCGGTAGGTGGTGGAAAGAGGAAGCGCCTGCGCTAAAGCGGGAGCCTGCAAGGGTGCGGGTGAGGTGAGGGCGGTGCTTGTAGGAAGCGGAGAGGCGCTGTGTGGGTGCGCAAGGTGGTTGTGCTGGAAGGAGGAATCTCCTGCGGGCGCGGGTGGGGCGGTGCGGTGTGGACAGGTGCAGGCTTGGTGCACAATGCACACAGGTTACACCATTTCTGGATGATGATGATGCAGTTCCTCGCAGGGGGAAGATGTAGATGAAGCTCACTCAAGCCATGGTGCATGCTGGATCCACAGTGTAGGTAGAGATCATGGTGGAGAGGAGCAAGGAGATCCCCGCAGGGGGGAAGATCTAGATGCTCCTCTCCTTTCTTCGCCTCCTCTCTAACTCCTCTCTCCCCGCGTGCATGAGTTAAGGGATTTTCCAAATCCCTTTGCTATTTTTGGTGGGCGGGCCTTGAGGGGAGAGTTGTGGCTAGCCGGAGGAAAGGGAAAAGATGTCGCTGGTTGTTTGTTGGGGAAATTTACTCCCTAACCCTTGTTCTTTCTAATATCATTCCTGCACATAAAAATAACAAAATCATTACATATTAAGTTATAGAATGTTATAAACTTAAATCATGATGCATACAAATATTCTACAACTTAATGTAGTTATTAACACACCTAAAAGGTAAGATTAAAGTTACTTAGGCATAATACAAATCCATTAAAATGGATTCATCAAATACCCCCATGACTAAGATTTGCTAGTCCCTAGCAAAAATAAAAAATAATAGAAGTAATGAGAAGATTTTTTCTTTTCTTATTTCAAAACTTTAGAGATCCAGACAAATGTGACGTGATAATAGCCTAAGTAACAGATCCAAGTGAGAAAACCAATTCACATTGGAAGTTCATATTTCACCCTTGGTAAATATTGCTGTCGGGATAGGCAACTACTTCCCTCGGGGATAAAGCAGAGGATAATCTGTAATTTGACCCCGGCGTTTGGCTTAGGTAGGAGATATCGAGTTGGAATGGATTTCTATTTGGTGGCTCACACTCATCTGGTGCTACCTATAGTCTAGTACTGCAGACTCTAGATCTCTAGACTATTAGACAAGTCAACTCTGAGAGAGGCTACAAATTGTGCTCTCTTGATGGTCCTGGGCACTCCCTCTTTTCTTTCTTTCTGAGATCACAAATCTCACCAGATTTAGAAATTGTGCTCACTATTTGGTGGCCTCACATGGCATCCACACTTCAATTAAAGTCCAAATAACTCTACAACTAAGTTAGAGTCCTCAACCAGAATTCGGGCGATCAGAAATACTAAAAGGTAGGTATGGGTCATATTTGGTGGAACGCGATAGGTGTTCTGTTGCCTCTGAAACAATGTTACATTATAACTTGGACTCTTTTTTTTTTGTAATATAAATATTTCTTCTTTTTCTGTTTCTTCTTTTTCTTCTTTTCTTTTCTTTTTCTTTTATATAATATAAATCAACATAATACGATACATACTTTTATTTATGAGGCATTATTCAGGATGATGATGGTCAAGAGCATATTGTGTGGCTTATTTGGTGGAAGTGCCTATTCTCGTCACCGGGAAGGAATGGATAGGGCAGGCGTATTTCTGACCATTGACACTAATACCCTCCTTCAGCCGAGGACTCTATGAAGGACGGTCGTAACCATCCACTATAGTTATAGCTTTATTAAGAGTCAATCTCTGTGTATCTGCCTTATTTGGTGACTCTCAGGAATTCACACAAAGTACGCACACAGGAAAAGAGAGTGAAAACTACGCGTAACTCTGAAGTATCATCATCTAATTATCCAAAACTTAAGAGTCCTTGCACTAGACTTAACGCACCAGTAATCTCTCTACTTTCTTCTTACAAATATGAGGTGGATCTATTAGAAGATAGTATGCTTGACTCCCTATGAACTGTCCAAGGGTTCAGTAGACTACAAATGCTTATTGGTTTTCCTCAAGGATCCATTACCCAGTCTACGTGCACGTGAAATAAATGTACTGGATTCTAAACTTAAGAAATAATTCCAGAAGAAAAACCTCCAACGATAAAGGTATTTTGCTAGGGCTAACCCAATCAGCTCAAGAAAAGAGGATTTTTTTTTTATATGCTAACCTAAATGAATGAATACTTCCTAAAATGCAAATTCACCCCCCCATGCCTAAATCGTACAATGTCCCATTGTAAAATTAAAACAGGAGGAGAAAGGAAAACCATCACCTGACACGGTGTTATTCCGACCGCTGGGTTGCCTCACAAGAAGCGCTACATTTTCTGTCAGCAGCCAGACTTAGAAGGAACCTGTAAGTCTGGTTCCAAAAAGAAAAGGTTAGGCCCTACAATTATGCGTAATAGTGCGGGCCTAGAAAACAGGTAGCCACAGATGTTGGCGTGCTGATGATGCAGTGTAATTCCAAATGCTCGCCAAAAGAAATGAAAACAGAAAATCTCGTTGGCTACCTGGGGTGGTCTAGGAATAAGAAAGGGAATATGAAAAGAGGCCTCCCGAAATGGAATAAGTGGAGGATAACAAGGATCCTCCAAAGCAGGACGAGTTTTAAAAGATATAATCATAATTAGTTCAAACCCTTGAATGGCAAGAGTAAAAGTACAAGCATCAATCCATACTCGCCATTCTACCCGAGGATGTACTGGCCTAATATGTTTTCCAGAAAGAATGTACATGAGCAGAGATTTAAGCCAAGGATCGGTTAGGGAGTATAAGGGTTGTTTGTAGTGTTGGAAGGTAATGGTTAAGTCCAATGAGGGCTTAGTTAGGTCCAATTCCAACAATGATTCAGATTGTGTACACTCCCTAGTTGTAGACAACTTCACGTTACCCTACCTAGTATTAATGATCGGAGTCATATTTGAATCAAGGGTAGACTCCAAATTACAACTCTTTGATGGCAGGGTCAAAATGTAAGAATCATTATCATTCAGCTCATCCCCAGATTGTTCTCTCAAATATTTGTTGGGGTGTATATGTGATTCATTAGGAGTTGGATCAGTATCCTCAATTATTTCTAAAGGAGGATCAGTATTAATATTTTGGAGCAAGCCTATATCATTGAATTCATTATTGTTCTCGAGGTATAAATCCTCAATTGACGTGTTTTGTCCCCGAGAGTCTCCCATAGACTTCTCATTATTTTGTTTGTCCTCCTCTAATATCAACTCCTGTTTTGATGGAGGATGACTTTCAAAAGAAAGGAGGAATCTGGATTTAATCATATTATTTCTATCCTCTGGAGGTAAATCCTCAAATGATAAATAATTCCCCTATGATTCACTCCAGATTTTTAGTCTAGGTTCCTCTATTGGGGCATCCTCATTTTCTGAATTAGACTCTTCATATCCCTGAGACCAAAATTGATCTAATTCATCCTCCATTCCATTAGGGTCACCTTCATTGAGTGCATATAAATCCTCAGGATACTGAATGATAGGTGTTGATTCCCTAAGTGGAGGGTTACGGGTAGGCTCACTAAGGGTAGAATGGGATTCCACCAAATAATCAAGAGGGGAAGTGATAGGAACAATATAACATTGACCCAGGTTGGTAGGGGTAAGGAGAATACTATCATTGGGGTCAAGGTCCTCAAGAGGTACCATCTTCCCTTGCTTTTGACTCCAATATAGTTCAGGTGGATAATCACTATGATCGATGTCCTCTAGTGGCCGTGTCTCATTGGGAGAGTCTAAGTGATAGCTACATAAAATTGAATCGCTATTATCATTGGGTTCCTTCGAATTATTTTCATGATCAGGGTTGTATGGGTAGGGATTAGAATTACTAGGAAGCATGTAGCTAACCTGTCTTATTTCTTCATTTAACTGTTGACTATTCTTCAACATCTCTCCCATTGATTCCATCATTTCCTTTTGCTGTTTTTGCATTTCTTTCATAAAAGAGGAGAGGCTACTATTATCAGGTTGGGGAGGATAGTCAATTTTAGGCTCTGGTTGCCTAGGGGTATCAATCCAACCTCGATACGGAAAATCATGAAGGGTGGGAGGTTTGGGTGTTTGCATGGAAGTATTGATTTCAGGGTTGGGGAATCCCGCTCCTAGGCTCTGCTCAAAAGTGGGAGTTATCAAGCCAGTACTCCTAGGATAAGAATAAGAATGATCCCATGAATTGTCAATGTACCCATCAAAGGATGGATACGCTTGGGGCATGGGATACTGATTAAAAGATGGCAAGTATTGACTTTAATAATATAAATGATAGGAGTAAGGGTAATCTATTTCTTTAAGCAAAATAGTTTTAACTCTCTTAGGATTTAGAAGAAATCAGAATATAAGCAGAAACTTCCTAGAGAGTTCTACTGTCAAAGCAAACGCAAATTCAAAGGGATCTGTTTTTTTAGTAGATTGTAGGTCTTAGAATTAAATGTTCAGTTGGTGGTCAAACAAGTTTTGCAAAAATTATGCTTCCTAGGCCAACCTTCGCTAGTGCCTATAACCTACTTGCAAGGGATGGAAGTCTCGAATCGAGCCCACACATAAGGAACCGAAGTAACTTAGTGGATAGGCTTGTTGATTTCCGACTAACTTCCATTGTGGTGCAAAAGAAGAGAGGTAGAAATTTATCTAGTGACCTTATGTGTGAGGTGCACAATATCTCAAGTGTGCAAACATACGATCGTATTTTTGATTTTTGAAATTTCGTAAACAAGATCCTTTTGCACACAATTTTCAGTCACAGATTTTAAAGTCCAACCTCTTAGTCCCAATTTTTAAAGTGACCACTGAATTAATTTGATTCAAGCACTTTAGTGGTCTTAGATTTAGGTTCAATGCATATGCATGATAGGTAATTGATGCTCAAGAGAAGACGTACCTTACTCCAGCTTTTTTCGTGCAATGTATGCAATGCAGTGCAATTAAAATAAATTAGATGCTACTCATTCAGTACTAGATGATCATCCTATAGATATGCAGCTTCTAGCAGGCAGTTCATTTTTTTTTTAATAATAATAACAAACAGACCTAATCTAACTAACTAACCGAAATGCAGTTCAAATAATCCTATAATCTAAATAAATGGGAACACAATCCCAAAAATACGCTCCCGCATACAAGAGTGATAAGAAATAAAGTGGCATTGGGAACACGTTCCCAAAAATACCCAACAAGGGTCCAAAAAGACAGAAATTAAATTCTAATGTCTATCAAAACTAAATCTAATTAAGATCTACTGCCTAAATCAGAAATAGGCTTCTCCGTAAGCCTGTGTGTGGGATCAAGGCCCACGTGTTCCTGTTGTCGTCCTCCTGGTGGAGTCGAGGTCCACCAAAATGATCATCTTCGCCGTGTGCATCGTTCAGGGTCAATGTCGTTGCTTTGCTGCACCTGTCGCCGTGTCAGATTCCTTGTACAATAATAAAAATGATCCGATGATTGTGCAACTTAGAATATTCGAAAAAAATAATAATGACGTGAATCTATTGCGTCTGTTGCCTCCCCGGCAACGGTGCCAATTTGATGAGTCGATTTTCCTCTTTGCATTGTAGTATTTAAGTGGTGGAAAAATTGACTAATCAACAATAAAAATAAACACTCACAGAAGAGCGGGTCGTGTCCATAGGGAGGCAATTATGCAATAAACTCTCGATTATTTCATATTCTTTCGGTTAAGTTCGAAATCCATAATCAAATCTGACATAAAATGCGATGGAAAGAAGATTCATAATAACTCAAAAATATAAGGGTATATGTGTAATTTTCCCTCACTGAAATCTTCGATAAATATATGATTATTTTATGTAATTTTCAATTGACATATACTAGAGAAAATTGGTGCACATGTTAATCCCAAAACCAATCTTGAAATAGGCGAATAACAATAACGTGCAATTATCAGAAAATATGAGTGTGCATGCCAATTTTGCCACAATAAAAAAATAATAAATCAAAATTAATTTCCGATGGCAATGGCATTAGATGTAATTTTTAATTGCAGAGAAATCAGAGCATTTGCTCTCTCTCCTCCCTGCGAGAGAGAGAGCACCGGCGGGGCTGTTAACCGCAAGGGAGGTTTGCGAAGACGAGGCCAATCCAAGGGAGGTTGCAGCGTCGATGGAGGAGATGCCGGAGGAGGCACGCCTGTGGGGTAATATGGCTCTGCAGGGCATTGGAGGAGGAGTGCGATAAGGTGCCTGCGGCTGTGCACCACCTGCGGAGGGGGGCGCGAGAGCGGTTGGAGGATGAAGGCAGGAGGATGCCTGCAGGCGTGAAGGCGTGCAGCGCCTGCGGGCGCGGCTGGAGGTGGGCGCTAGATGCCTGCGGGCGTGCGGGTAGGTGCTTGCAGAAGAGCGCGTGCCTGCAGGCACGGGTGGTGAGGGCAGAACAGCGCCTTCAGTGAAGGGCACTGGCAGAGCGCCTGCAGTGCGGCTGGAGGGAGGCGCTGGAAGGGGGCACGGTGATGGTGTGGCTGCCAGGGGCAGATGCAGCACTTGCGGGTGCTTGAAGGCGGGTGCAGGCAGTGCGCGCCTACAATGGAGCTAGAGATGAGCGGTGGAGAAGGAGCGGGCGCCTGCAGGTGCTAGGGTGGTCTGCACTCACGGTGGGAGGTGTGCACTGGAGTGCCTACGGGCGTGATGGAGTAAGCGCTTGCAGCGTTGGAGGGGAGCGCTGGTGGTGCTTAGCGTGCGGTGCCTGCGGGGAGCGTGCGGTGCCTGCGGGGAGCGCTAGGCGCTGGAAGGAGGAAGCGCCTGCGCTGAAGCAGGTGCCTGGTGGCGAGGGTGGTGCAGTGCAGCACCTGCGGGCGCCTGCAGGGGCGCTGGTGAGGCGAGGGTGGTGCTTGCAGGCTACGGAGAGGCGCTGTGCGGGTGCGCAAGGTGGTTGCACTGGAAGGAGGAAGCACCTGCAGGCGCGGGTGGGGCGATGCGGTGATGGCAGGTGCAGGCTTGGTGCACAATGCTCATGGGTTACACCGTTTCTGGATGATGATGATGCAGTTCCCCGCACGGGGGAAGATGCAGATGAAGCTCGCTCAAGCATGGCGCACACTGGATCCACAGTGTATGTAGAGATCATGGTGGAGAGGAGCGAGGAGATCCTCGTATGGGGGAAGATCCAGATGCTCCTCTCCTTTCTCCGCCTCCACTTTAGCTCCTCTCTCCCCGCGTGCGTGAGTTAAGGGATTTTCCAAATCCCTTTGCTATTTTTGGCTGTCGGGCATTGAGGGGAGAGCTGCAGCTGGACGGAGGAAAGGGAAAAGATGCCGCCGGTTGTTTGTTGGGGAAATTTACTCCCCAACCCTTGTTCTTTCTAGATATCATTCCTGCACATAAAAACAGTAAAGTTATAGAATGTTATAAACTTAAATCATGTTGCATACAAATATTCTATAACTTAATGTAGTTATTAACACACCTAAATGGTAAGATTAAAATTACTTAGGCGTAATACATATCCATTAAAATGGATTCATCATCAAACGTCTGATACATGACTGTTTTGCCTCAGCTGACCCAAAATCGCTTCTCAAAGATTTTCTAGCCATTGCACTGCCTTGGGAATCCATTCCAGTAGAAAAATAGGTTTCCAAACATCCAGACATTATGCCAGACGTCCTGTGTGTCGTCTGATGGACTTTCACTAGAACCTTATTTCAATCTGATTCAAGTCAGGAAGGAAACCTACTTAAAATCAGACATCTGACTTTGTTTCCAGATGTCTTAAATGAGTTTTCTAGACGTCTGATGCCAGGACCAGACGCCTGATAACCCTGTCAGAGTCATGATTGATCCTGATTCCAACTTGATTCTCTTGGAGGTTGTACCCAACGGCTATGGAAGCCTTCCAAGGCCTTCCAAAGCCTTCCTAGACCAACTATAAATAGAGGAGAACCCTTGACACACAAAGACACACCAAGCAACATACTTTCCACTCTTTTGTGTCAAAAAGAAGAAGATCAAATAGAAGAAAGCTCTTGCTCTTCAAGTCTTGTTCGACATCTAGAAAGCATCAATCAAATTGCACACCCGCTCTCCCGCCATAGTTCACGAGAGCACCATTAAGCCATTGCGTGGCTCACACACCTGCGTCGCCGATTCGATGCACTTCTTGCAAAGGAAAGCATCCTAACTCCTATAGCAGCTAGGTCTCATATCTTTGTGGCTCTATAGGATTACTCTTTGTATATTTTTCTTTGCTTGTGTTGGGTATTCGCTTTGCGAATTCCCATCTCCTTTGTGAGACAAAATCCTTCTTGTGAAGAGAAGGGGTTTGAGGTACTCTACCCTCGTATAAAGTAGCGTGGTTGTAATTGAGGTTGTACTACCCTCGTTTAAGTAGTATGTTAGTGGATTTGATAAACTTGGTTGATCGGAAAATCCTAACTCGAGAGGGTTTGGTGGTGGTTTTCACCCGGTTTGGGTTTCCACCTAAAAATAATTGTGTACATTGTGTGATTGTTTATTTTGTGAGATTGTCTATTTTTTATTCTGCACTTTATTGCGTCACCCCCTCCTACCAGGGAAACTACAAGTATCATCACCTAATTATCTAGGATTCCAGATTCCTTGCACTAATCTTAACGCACTAGTACTCTCTATTCTCATCTCACACTATTTGGTGGATTTTTGGAAGAAAATCTACCTGACTCCCAAAACACTGTCAAAGGGTTCAAAAACAGAAGCACAGCTTCTTATCGACAGACTAAAGACATTTATCAGCCTTCACCATGAATCCATTGCAAATTCTACTTGTGTGTGAAAAATTATTCTGGATTCCATATTATAGGAATCAACTAGAGGATAAAATCCCTAATTCATTCTCTTAATAGGATAATCTTATTCATGGATGCACTATGTATATATGCTATAAACAAGTAACCTCTTATATTCGTACTTCATGAAATTTCCCTTTCAGGTTACATTCAGCTTGACCCAAGATTTAGAACAAAAGCTAAGCGAGTGAGTCGGAAGCGGCTTTTGCGGATGATTTTTAGCTCCAATGCGCACATTGGAGGTGGAGTCAGTTGTTCTTTTATTTAGGGTCCTAAAGTACGTTTGACATGCAACTCTGGGGTTTTCCTAAATGTTGGCATAAAAATTTTCAATTTTGTCTTATCTACTCCCCCCCCCATGCCTAAGTTCTTGCAAGTCCTCATGCATCAATATAAAAGAAAATAAATGTAGCAGGGAGTAAATGGGTAGAAATCACCTGAAATTGCTCCTAAATTTTAACGTTTAGCATCGACCAACCTGACAATATGCAATATGCAAAAAGGAAATATGCTTAAAAGAAAAATATGCTATGTATAAAGCTAGTATGTATAGGGTGATGGTAGAATGTGAGGTAGATGCTGAGCTTAAAGCCTCCAGCTGGGTAAGAACTTACTCAGATAACCTCGATAAGATCAATGAGTTCGTCAGCTGGAGGAGGATCTTGGGCCATGAATGGCTTGAGGCACTAGACATTTTCCAAAGATACATGCCCAGATTTTGGGTGTCTAATTTGGATCGCCCCATTAGGATATGGGTGAATCACAACATATGGGCCAGTCCACTTGGACTTAAGCTTCCTTGAAAAAAGTTTTAGTCGCGAATCAAACAACTAGACTTGCTGGTTGGGCGTGAATGCTTTCCTCCATATGTGGCAGTCATGAAAGGCCTTGGTCTTGTCCTTGTATATAATGCATTCTCATAGGCCTCCCGCTGGATCTCTTCTAATTCGCTGAGATAGAGTTTCCATTCTTGACCTCCTGCATCGAGGTCAAGGTTACATTTTCGTACCGCCCAAAAGGCATGGTGTTCCAACTCTACAGGAAGGTGACAGGCGTTGCCATATGCCATACGATATGGTGACATTTCAAGTGGGGCCTTGTACGCGGTCCAATATGTCCAGAGTGCATCAACTAATTTATCAGACTAGTCCTTCCTGTCTGGTCTAACCATCTTCTGGAGAATTAGCTTGATCTTACGGTTAGACACTTCAGCCTGCCCATTGGTCTGCGGGTGATACGGGGTGGCTATACGGTGATGTACCCCGTACTTCTTTAATAATGACCTGAAGTGGGCGTGGATGAAGTGGCTTCCCCCGTCTCTAATTAGAGAGCGAGGTAGTCCAAATCTTGGGAAGATGTATTCCCGTACTAAAGAAATGGCGGTCTTATGATCAATTTGTCTCGCCGGGATGGCCTCGACCCACTTCGAGACATAGTCAACAGCTAGTAATATGTACTCGAAGCCATTCGAGTTTGGAAAAGGGCCCATAAAATTGATGCCCAGACGTCGAACACTTCTACAACCAAGATAGGCTAGAGTGGCATCATGTCTCTCCTGGTCATAGAACCAACCGACTGACATCGTTTATAGTGATGGGCATATTTGTGTGTATCTCTGAAAATAGTTGGCTAGAAAATCCTGACTGCAAAATTTTTGCAACGGTTTTCCGTCTCGAGAAATGATCACCACAAGCATCATTGTAGCAAAATGATAACACACTGGGGATCTCAGAATCTGGGACGCATCTTTGGATAATCTGATCCCCTCCAATGCGGAAGAGTAGTGGGTCATCCTAGAGGTATAATTTGGCCTCCGCAGTAAATTTGAGTTTCTGGTCCTTGGATAGGTTCCTAGGAATCTTGCCTGTGGCAAGATAGTTTGCAATATCCGCATACTAGGGGAACTCAACAGAGTGAACTGCCAAAAGGGATTCACCTGGAAATTGGTCATGGATAGGCAGGGAATAAGGAATGTGGGTTGGGTCCAGTCTGGATAGGTGATCCTCCACAACATTCTGCTTTCTAGTTTTGTCACAGATTTCAATATCAAATTCTTGCAATAGAAGGATCCATCTGATGAGCCGGGGTTTGGCATCCTTCTTTGCCAACAAATGCCAGAGGGCGGAGTGGTCAGTTAAGATGATAACTTTGGACCCTAATAGATAAGATCTGAATTTCTCCAACCCGAATACTACTGCTAGCTATTCTTTTTCGATGACAGTATAATTGCACTGAGCCTCATTCAGCATCTTACTAGCATAGTATACGACAAAGGTTGTTTCTCCTGACGCTGGCCTAGAACAGCACCAACGGCAAAATTAGAAGCTTCGTACATCATCTCGAAATCAAGTGACCAGTCGAGTGGTTGGATAATCGGGGAATCAAAGACACTGCTTTGTAAAGTCTAGAAGGCACTGAGACACGAGGTGTCGAATTCGAATGGGGCATCGGCAACAAGGAGATTCATCAAAGGTCATGCAATTTTTGAGAAATCACGTATAAATCTCCGATAGAAATCGACATGACCCAAGAATGATTTGATCTGCTTGACTGAGCTAGGTGGCGGTAAGTGGGAAATAATCTCAGATTTAGCTCGATCAACCTTGAGTCCATTTTTAGAGATCCTGTGCCCTAGTACTTTGCCATCCCTCGCCATGAAATGGCTTTTCTCCTAGGATAGTACTAGGTTTACCTCAATACACTGTTTCAGGATTTTGGTGAGGTTATCAAGACAAGATGCGAAATCATCTCCAAAAATGGAGAAGTCATCCATGAACACCTCCACATAGTCCCCAATCATGTCAAAGAAGATGGCCATCATACAATGCTAAAATGTTGCTGGTGCATTGCAAAGGCCAAAGGGCATCCTCTTGAAAGTGAATGTTCCAAAGGGGCATGTGAATGTGGTCTTGTCTTGATTTTCTGGGCTAATCATTACTTGATTATACCCGGACTATCCATCCATAAAGCAAAAGAAACTGCGTCCGGCAAACCGTTCCAAGATTTGATTAATGAAAGGCAAAGAAAAGTGATCCTTCTAGGTAGCCATGTTTAGTTTCCTATAGTCGATGCAGACCTACCATGATGTCGCCGTGCGGGTCGAGATGGATTCGCCTTGATCATTTTTCACTATGGTGAGTCCTGCTTTCTTGGGCACTATCTGGATCGGACTCACCCATTGGTTGTCAGAGATTGGGTATACAATACCTGCATCCAACCATTTGATGATCTCCTTCTTAACAACCTCTAGCATATTTGGGTTTAGCCGTCTTTGAGGTTGCCTCAAAAGTTTCACCCCCTCATTCATGTAAATGTGATGGGTGCAATATGAGGGGCAAATACCACGAAGATCAACAATGCTCCACCCTATACCAACCCTATGGTCTTGTAAAACCAAAATCAGTTGATGCTCCTATTCTTGGGTTAAGTGAGCACTAATAATGATCGGGTATGTCTCACTTTCTCCCAAGAGCACATACTTAAGTGAGTCAGGTAAGGGCTTCAATTCAATCACCGGTGAGTCAGAGTCAGAAATGGGAATAGGAGGAGTAGACTCGAACGTGGGAATCTGATGATTCGGATGCATGTGAATTCCTGTTGATTCGCTACCTGTGAGATAATCGATTGTGACTGCATTAATGGGAAACCCATTAGCTGTGGTCACGTCTTCTTGTAACAACAAGGGCGATCCAGTAGTGTACATATCAGGATAGCTAGATTCAAGGGTGCTGTGGTCAGAAACACACCTTAAATAATCGAATTCTCAGGGAGATATGTGCAGTGCAGTGGTCTCAGTCCCATGTGGATCGAGGTCCAAGAACCCTGATAGTGCAGACGAATGAGACATTGGGTCATCACAAAGGAGCCCAATGTTACCACAATATGCCAAATCTTCATCTTCACCATCCTCCTCTATGCGATCATAGTCAAAATTCCTTGATGCCCTGAATATGTCAAGTTGAAGTCAGTCATTACCTAGGGCTATCTCCATACACCCGGATGCACAATCAATGTTTGCTTGGGCTGTTGCTAGAAATGGGTGACCCAAAATGATTGGTGCATCTCAGAGATTAGGAGAAACCTCCATATCAAGAACAAAAAAGTCTACAGGAAAGCAGAATCCATGAACTTTTACGATCACATTCTTAGCCACCCCCCTCAATGTTTTTACTGATCTATCAGCTAGCTAAATCGTGACAGAGGTTGGCTTTAACTCCCCAAATCGAAATCAATCAAATATGGCAATGGGAGTCAGGTTGATGGACGAACCCAGATCTAGAAGGGCCCAATCAAATGGAGAATCCTACAAGAAGCAGGATATGAGTGGGGTACCCAAGTCTTTCTTTTCTGGCTGTAAGTTGGCTAGAATCACGACACTAGCCTCTTTTGACAGTACCGCCTATCATCCAATTCTAGGCTGTCGCTTCAGGGTACAATAGTCCTTGAAGAACCTAGCGGCAATGGGGATGTGATCAATTGCCTCGAGGAGAGGGACCTGAATATGTACTTCCTTGAACATTGACTTCAGGTCCTCAAAATTCCACTTTTCCTTCTTCCATACTACATTTTGCGTCAGAGCCTCAGGAAAAGGGACGAGAATCTCACGGTCAATTGGCCTCTTACCCTTATCTACTGGAGGTGGCTCCTGAGATGAAGAAGGAGTCGAACCTGCCTATGGCGAAGGGTGAGAAAAATCAGAACCCGCCTGCCTATGTGGTGGGTCGAATGTCTTCCTTCCACTCCTCAATGAGACAACATTTGCATTGGCTTGCTGTCCATGAGGTGGTGGGCGAGCAGAAGGGGCAGGGTATGCGGGCTTCTGCATCAAAGGCGGTTGGCCTTGAACGTAACCAAGTGGTGTAGGAGGCGCCTATAATATGGCATGTGCATGTCCCTGTGGTGCCTAAAACCTAGGCAGGGCGCCTTGGTTCTGCACATACCGAGGGTTCGGGACAGGTTGGCAGGGCAAGGCTCCCTAAGTCCTATGCTCCTGCAACAACTGGCTTTGCGTGTTCTGTATAGTCTATATTTGGTCAGCCATTGCCTTCATTATCTGCAAGCTATCCTACTGATTACACCGCAAAAATACACCTGCAATTATGTCGTCTTGTGCTATTTCCTAGCATTACCAGTGCATATTAGGTAGACATAGTCGCATTTGTGAATATAGATGTATGCATGCATGCATTTAATTAAAAGGGGAGGAGAGTGAACAAAATGGCCTCGCAATTTACATTTTCTTCAAGTGCTGCTTCGCAAAATTTCCACCTTTATTTTTATTTGATTTTGAATTCTTCCCCGCAGCTGCAAAGCATGGCAGCTTCCTCCTCACGCCATGTCCTGCTCAGCCTCTCCCTGCCTGCCCTACAGCCGCATGCCTTGCCAAGCCCTGCCAAGCCATGCACAGCTGCATGCACAGCCAGGGCATGGCTGTGCATGCCTTTTTCCTCTATAAAACAAGGCGGCTTCTTCTTTGCAAGGGAGCCTGGTCCCTGTGAAAAAAACACACTGCAGCTCTTCTTCTCCAGGCCATCTCCTTCCCCTTCTCCCTCCATACGTAGGCCCTCCTCCTTTGAGGAGACACTCTGTGAGTAGGAGTACCTCACGGTGGTGCACAACCACCACCGTGAGTCCACCACCGCCCAGCTCATCAAAGAGCCGGTGGGCGAGGTGGTTCTTTCCCTATTTCTTCATTTGAAGCCCTTCCGCCATTGCCACTGAAGCTTCAAGCTTTGAAGCTCAACCAGCCACCGCACGCCCCAGCAGCAGCCGGCCAAGCCCCACGGCGCACAGCAGCAGGCCACCTGCACCCCTCTTTGCACGCGCAAGCCACCGCGCACGCCTGCAGGTTGCCATCGCCTTTCGCTTCTTCGCGTACGCCCGTCTCTCCTTACTCGCAACCAACCGATGCATCCCTTCCACATGGGCGCCAGCCGCAAGCCTCCCGCACTGACAGCACCGAGCGTACCTGGTTGTGCGGCTCGCCCAGGCACTATAGCCACTCTTCATGCATTTCAGCGGAACACTATGGCTACAATGGGGTGATCGGTAAGTTTCTCACTTACCCGGTCACCCGACGAGCCACAACCGGCCGCAGCCCGTGCGCATGTCCCGCCTCGCGTCCCACTCCAGCGCCCGTCGAAACGTCTGCCAGCGTCTGCCAGCGCCCGCACCTGCCCATGTATCCGCCTGCTTCAGCGTCATCGCCCACGTACGATCACCTGCTCCCAGCGCCTGTGTCTGCCCGCACTCGACTCTTCGCGCAGCGCTGTGTGCTGCGGGTTCTTCCCCACGCTCACTCCCTTCCAATGCACCCCTCTCCACGTGCCTACGCGCCTGCGCGTGCGCACATGGACACCAAACGACGCCTGGCAGCCTCAGACGCCTTAATCCACGTGTCTTCACTCCAGCAGCGCCATCTCTCTCTCTCTCTCTCTCTCTCTTAGCACTCTCTCACTCTCTCTCTGCCGACACTTACAAACACACACTCACACTCTCATACACACACACACACACCTATACTCTACTTTATACATATATATATATACGTACATATATACATTTATATACATATATATACTTATATACATATATATATATACACACATATATCTATACATATATTAGTACTTATATAACTATGTATTAGTCTATATACATACATACATATATATATATATATATACTTATATATATATATATACACATATATACTTACATATATACATATATATATATATATACATATATCTATATATATATATTATTACCTATATAACTAAGTATAAGTATAGAAACATATATATATATATAGACATATATACACACCTACTTATACATATATATATATATACAAATATACATATATATCTATATAACTATATATACATATATATATATATACACATATCTATCTACATATATCTATATACATATATTACTATATATATATATATATGCATACATATATATACATCTATATAGTTATATATACATACATATACATATATATATATATATACATCTGTACATATATCTATCTATAAATATATATTTACATATCTATATATATATACATATATACACATATATATATATATACATATATAAGTACATATAAACTTATATATTTATAACCATTTATACATATAGATATATTTACATATATACATATATATATATATATTTTTTTTTCACATTACTTACCATACGTTGTATCGCCGGAATATCTGCACCAGTTGCTGATATTCCCTGATACACGCATACAAAAAGCGTGTTCGCATTCATCTTCCACCAATCCACCTTACACGTGGTACTTCGTCCAGTTGGTTGTGTCTTTCTAGGCAACGACCGACTCGACATCGTGCTACACGCCATCTCCGCCCCCATCCCCACCCCTTTATACATATATAATATATACTATATCTACTTTATTTCTGCTTCTCTTTCCTGCCAATAAAAAGATTAAGAAAACATATAAAAGAGAAAAGATAATCCTTGACTTGCAGGTACTCCGTCTTGCGAATAGCAAGACCCATTTTGGAACCCTGATTTGGCTCAAAGCCAAGAACCTAGTTTTGAGGGTGTGCCTCAAGGACAAGAATTATCAGAAAAAAAATATAAATAGAAAAACACCAAAAACACAATAAACGAACGGAAGAGATTCGTTGTAGGAAAGGAGTAGAAACTTGACTTCTAATCCCACTTCCCTGAGTGCGACCCTGGGCCTAAAAGTTACCATGATAAAATCAAATGGGCCAAGTAAAAAAATATATTGTAAAGAGATGGTTTGGCTCGATTTAGGTTAACCACTATACACACTTCAATGATAAAATCACCATATTAACACAACCTAATCGGGCCCGACGACCACACATCTTTTCATGGTGCCGTGGCCGGGGAAGTGCACCTTCAAGTAAGTTTTTACTCCATTCCTGTATTTTTTCTCTTCTCACACCCTTCTCTTCACGGGTGTCTCTGTTTTTGGTGTGCAGGTAAACCTGTTGCAAGGAGAAGACAGGCAGACGAAGTCGGAGACGTGGGCAGATCCAAGGCAGGAACGAGAGCGTGAAGACGCCGACACTGCACTGGATCTCCGCACACATTGCTGAACAAGTAGGTCTTTCTTTCTTAGCAACCTAGGTTAACTTGTCAACTTAATTAAAAAAAACAACTAAAAAAAACTAGAAAAACTTCTTGGGATCTCTTAGGGAAAGTGGATTAAAATTCACTTGTTTGATTGATTGCCTTTACTCCCACCGCCCCGGGATTTCCCGCAAACCTTCGCATAGCTAAAATCCAAGAATCTTGATTCTTGAATTTTTTGCCGTGTGAAGTATTCTTTGAGGCAAATAAAATGATTGATTGCCACCCCACTTTGCCTCATTTACCTGCAATTCGGGATCACCTTTATGGTGGGGAGACTTGGAATTGAGTTAATTCCAACCCCACCACGACCTTTCACGTGCCTAAGATTCGATCCCGAATATTTCAACCCCAACAATTTGATTTTCTTTATCTTTTGGTTGAGGCTTGTGTGGAAATCATTTTGGTGATTGGGAGCACTTGAATTGAAGTGCTTTGGCTCCCTTTCACACTAAATCTAAAATTGATTCGTGCATCCACACATAGAAATCTCCATCTAGGGAAGCCCATTGCATTGTGGCATGCATTAACCAACTGACATTGAAGAAGGGTTTGTTGGGCTTAGAAGAAAACCTGTATTCTCTCAAAAACCCGGAGATTGGTTGAAATGGTAATTCAAAGAAATCCTAAAATCCATACTACTTAAGGCTGAAATCTAAAAACTATTCACCAATTAAAACTTCAATTCGGGGAGTTTTCTCCATTGCATGCTTGTTTTACACACTCTAAAAATCAATCACTTCAGCATTACCTGTAAATAACGCCTTTCACAATCCAAAAGCACTTGATCCTAAGCCTCTAACTAAAACTGGTAGCAACTTGACCCTTATAAAAGATTGGAGGTCTGACTACCTGTGTGTAGCACCGACGTGCTAGTGAGGGTTCCCGCATGCTATCGGGTGTCTAAGAATGGGGCAAACGGCCTTTCAATCTGGCCTGGTGGTTCCGCGGTGCTCGCATTTAGTTCGATAGTTCGTGATAGTAGGTACTTAGATCTTTAGGTCTAAGGGCACACTGTAGAGGTTAGGAATTTGACTGAATTGATTTGTCATCAAGTGTACCTTTGCGGTGTCATTTCTCTCATCTCTTTTCCCTTCTTATCCCCCCAATTCTTCCTGCGGTAGTGCATGTTTGGGAGGAGGTCACAAAACCCTAAACTGTGTGAATTGTCTGATAATTTTTGAAAAGGAGCCGAATCATCCTCCTCCTCCACAAACATGGCTGCATGCCCACCCCCAAATCCTGAGGGAGGAAACCGCCCTTAGAACCCACCAGGTGGTGGAGCCTTAGATCCCATAACCCACCTCCAAGCCCAAATGGAAATGTATAATGAATGAATTGAGGCCATTCGGGAAACATTGTAGGAAATGCAGAATCCTCCCGAATGGGAGGAGCCTAGGTCTCTTAGCTCCTATCAGAATCCCGCTGCTATAGAGACCATAGGACAAATTCGGGTCCCCATGGGTAGGGATGACTTTGAACTGAAACCTAACATAATTGGCCTAATAAATTTTCACTTCCATGGTCTTGCAAGTGAAGATCCTTTTCTCCACTTGGAACAACTAACCCGATTGGCTGAAATGGTTAAACCAAGAAATATCGGGTTACCTATAGTCCTCATAAAAATGTTCCCGTTTTCATTGCGGGATAAAGCATCATAGTGGTTACGCACCCTTGGGAGGACCATCCACTCTTGGGAAGAGATGCGAACAGCGTTTCTCAAGAAGTTCTTCCCAATCGGGCAAACCAATGCGCTTCGTCGTGCTATCACCTCTTTTACACAACAAAACGGCGAACCATTTCATGAGTCATGGGATAGATATAATGACCTCCTCAGGAAGTGTCCACACCACGGTCTGCCTAAGTGGCATATAGCCCAGATTTTCTACTAAGGGCTAAATGAGACTTTGAAGCAGATTGCAGACACTTCCTGCAGAGGGAATTTCATGAATAACGACGAGAATGGAGCATTCGAATTATTTGAAAATATGAGTGAAAACTCAATGAACAATGCCTCCATTGTCGCCTTTAATCGTACCAGCCTACCTCGAAATGTCCACGAAGTTGACACGGGACCCTCCCATTCATCCACAAATCTCAACCTTATTGCACAGAAATTGGATGAAGTCTTCGTCGTGCACAAGAAACTGGACGAGCTTTTGGCCAACCCCGCCCGTTCTATGGCAAACACCCCTACCTCACCACTTCGTCACAATCCCAATTCTTCTAACACCAGGCTTATCCTGAGAAACCCTGTAAGACCCTCCTTACCGAGTGTCGCACCGAGCTATTCAGTAAGTCTTGTGGATCTGGCTTCTGCAAGCCAATATTTCAACATGGAGGACCAAGCCTCTGTGTGCTCAGATGCGTATTTACATGCGGACACGTCTTCTGGCATAGAAGATGCTTGCGCCCTAGGGAACAACCCGTTCTCTGCCACTTATAACCCAGGGTGGCGAAATCATCCGAACTTCACATGGTCCAACAACCCACAGTGCCAAAATCCCGCTGGTGGACCAATGTGACCGTTCGCACCCGTCATCCCAAGGGCCTAGTCTAATCCTATGGCGAATCCACCATCAGGTCCTTACGTACTACAAACAGAACACGCATCAAGTCCTCTTGACAAATTGATGCGAATGATGACGGAAATGTCAAAGTGCCTTGAAGAGAACATGACCTCTCTTCAGCAGCAATTAGCGCAGTAAAATGCTGAGATTAGTCAACTACGCATGGCGACTCGATCTCAGGGCACTCTTCCTGCCCAACTTGTTCCCAACCAGCGAAATTTCATACCCCGTGGTCCTCAACCACAGGTACGACATTCTCAGGGGCAGGTTCATCAAATTCTACAAGCTCCGAGAATTCCACCAGGATTTCAGGCTAATCCCACTGCAGCACCTCACTCTTATGTCCCCATTGCGAACCCTCCTCTGCCGAATGATCCCACTGGACCCGCATCATCCAATGGAATCACTACGAGGAGCGGCAAGCAGACCGTCGATCCCCTCGACCTGATCCTGGCCCGTCTTCTTCATCGCCCTCTCATTCGGGATGCGCACCGCATTCGCAAGAGGATGATACACCCAAATTGGTGCCAGAATTAGTCCCATTCCCTGAGGCTCTACTGAGGGAGCCAAAAGGCAAGAAGAAAGATACGCAAGCCTTTGATAACCTGCGTAATTTGTTCAGGGATGTTGAAATCAAGGTACCCCTGCTCGAGGCTATTGACCATATACCTACTGTCGCCCGATTTTTCAAAGACTACACAACACCTAGGTGACAGTCAAAGAAAACCAAGAATCTGGTGGTTATCTCGCCTCATGCAAGTTGTGCTATACTGTCAAATCTACCACCGAAGCAGAAAGATCTGGGCACACCGCTTATTTCCTATAGCATCCAAGGCTGCAATTTTAACCGTGCCCTACTTGATCTAGGATCTTCCATCAATCTTATACCGACCATCATGCTCGAAAAATTTTCCTTGGGAAATCTGAAACCCACCCGTGCCATGTTACAGTTGGTAGATCGTTCTATCAAAATCCCAAAGGGTGTGGTGGAAGACGTGGTGGTTAGGGTCAACAGTCTCTGTTTTCTTGTTGAATTTCTTGTTTTAGATATGGAAGTTCCTAGCTCACTTTCTGATTGTCCGATCATCCTTGGTCGACCTTTCTTGGCCACAGCCCGTGCCCATATCGACTGCGAGTCGAGCTGTATTGAGATTGCCATTGGATCTGAGAAGCTCAAGGTTAACATCTTCAAGGTAGCCAAGAACTTTGATTGCAATTGCATCAAGGATGACACGTCTGACGAGGACATGGCTGTCAACGGGTGTATCGGACCAATTGGGACCTATTCTGCTTGCTGCGGATTACCTGAAAACATTGACGATTGCTTGACCGACACATATTGTGAAGTTCCCTCATCCCTCCCTATTCCCGTACCTTCTCCTGACCAGACTTCTGACGAGGTTTTCTCTGCTTCCCATTCCTCGTTGTCTAAGTCATATCTGGGCTACTCACCGCCGGTCCGCACTCTTGAAGACCGGATTGCCCTTTCTTTCCTGCCAAATCAGGTGGATTTACAACTCCACACTGGGACCTTGAGCCCACATCCTACTCACTGGGGCTATTCCTTTTTAGATCCATCTATCCAAGAAGCCCCTCTTCTTGGCCAATCTGAGGGCCAATTTCTTCCTCCTAACTGGTGCTCCGATCTCCTTGGGACACTCTCGTCCCAAGAAATGCTAGACCTCTCACTATCCACCATCACTTTTCACTTCACTGTCACGCTCACTTCACCACCGACCATCCACCCACCCTACCACCCTGCTGTATACCCTACACCTCAGCTCTCGTTACCGGATCTTTCGTCCGTTCTCTACCTTTCCCTACAAGCATATAAGGATATAGCATCGTTTGGCATGGGGGGGTGGATAGGCATCCATAGGATCTAGGTATTTTATGGTATCATGCAGTTTCCACCTATTTATAAAATATATAAAAAAAAAGGTGTTTAGTAATGATCTGAAGGCTGAAACAAAAATACAATAAGTGTTTATGGATATTCAACCACTGTTTTGAAGACTTTCACGGCCACAGAAGCTTGATTCGCTCAGGCTCGACTTAATTCACTTGAGCATTGACAAGATAGATTGGAATCTCTACTAACTAAGGATGTATTCTTGTACCTGAGACACCAGTACAGGATCTGTTGGTTTGCTTCTATTCGAGAGCCTAAGTAATCTTAGTTCACACTACACATATCAAGAAAGACCAGGTGAACATAAAATCCAACCCTAGTGTTCATTAGGGAAGGTGGAGTCCTTACCTATGGCTTTAGTCTTGTGTTTAGGAAAGACTCTTTCCACCAAAAAGAAACTCTCCCACCAAAAAGAAAAGTGTGCTCCTCCAAATAAAGTTGTAAGAGATATACTAACACGTGTTTCAAAAAAAAAAAGATGCAAATAAGTCAGTATATCTCACAAATGTCTGTAAAATCTTCCTACAAAAAGTTCTGTTTTCTTTGAGCCACAAATGTCAGAAAATGGGAGTTGAATTTTCCGTCATCTGTTTAAGGGTAATCCGAAGACACGAGCTGAAACTGGGACCAACCTTTACTTAAAAATTCATGAAACCCTGGGCTTGAGTCTTAATGTTCATCTGGTCAGTCTTGATCCTTCACTATGCACAAGCCATAATCTCTTGAGCTCTTGAGTACGGTAAAAACCTCCTGGGTCCTGGAAATCATACTTAAGGTTTAAATATCAAGAGTCTTGGTTAGTCGAGAGATGATCTATGCATGTGAGACTTAAAGTACTGGTAGTCTTCTCTGCAATTGGTTCTCACAATATCCAACAATAAACACACCTATATCACCTTAGAAGAAAATCTTCAGCATAAGGTCATTTCTAAATACAGTTTTGCTAGGGACTGGCAAAAGATAGGCATGGGGGTATGATTGCACCGCAAAAATACACCTGCAATTGTGCCATCTTGTGCTATTTCCTAGCATTACCAGTGCATATTAGGTAGACATAGTCACATTTGTGAATATAGATGCATGCATGCATTTAATTGAGAGGGGAGGAGAGTGAATAAAATGGCCTCGCAATTTACATTTTCTTCAAGTGCTGCTTCGCAAAATTTCCATCTTTATCTTTATTTGATTTTGAATTCTTCCCCGCAGCTGCAAAGCAAGGCAGCTTCCTCCTCACGCCATGTCCTGCTCAGCCTCTCCCTGCTTGCCTAGCACCCGCATGCCCTGCCAAGCCATGCACAGCCTCATGCACAGCCAAGGCATGGCTATGCATGCTTTCTTCCTCTATAAAACAGGGCGGCTTCTTCTTTGCAAGGGAGCCTGGTCCCCACGAAAAAACACACTGCAGCTCTTCTTCTCCAGGCCATCCCCTTCCCCTTCTCCCTCCAAACGCAGGCCCTCCTCCTCTGAGGTGAAACTCTGCGAGCAGGAGTACCTTACGGTGGTGCACAACCACCACCGTGAGTCCACCGCCCAACTCATCAAAGAGCCAGTGGGTGTGGTGGTTCTCTCCTTGTTTCTTCGTTTGAAGCCCTCCTGCCATTTCCACTGAAGCTTCAAGCTTTAAAGCTCAACCGGCCACCGCACGCCCCAACAGCAGCCGGCCAAGCCCCACGACGCATAGTGGCAGGCACTCGCACCCCTCTTCGCACACGCAAGCCACCGTGCGTGCCTGTAGGCTGCCATCGCCTTCCGCTTCTTCGCGTACGCATGCAACCAGCCGGCGCATCCCTTCCACGCGCGCTCCAGCCGCAAGCCTCCCGTACTCACAGCACCGGGTGCACCCCGTTGCGCGACTCGCCCGGGCACTGTAGCCACTATTCACGTATTTCAGCAGAATAATGTGCCTACAGTGGGGTGACCAGTAAGTTTCTCACTTATTTGGTCATCCGGCTCGCTACAACCGACCGCAGCCGCGTGCGCGTCCTGCCCCGCGTCCTACTCCAGCACCTGCCCGCGCATCTGCCATCGCCCGCACCCGCCCGCGTATCTTCCCGCTTCAGCGTCTTCGCCCGGGTATGCTTACCCACTCCCAGCGCCTGCATCTGCCCGCACCAGACTCTTCGTGCAGCACTGTGCGCTGCGGGTTCTTCCCCGCGCTCACTCCCTTCCAGTGCACCCCTCTCCGCGCACCTATGCGCCTACGCGTGCGTGCGTGGACACCAGACGACGCCTGACGGCCTCAGATGACTTAACCCACGCGTCTTCACTCCAGCAGCGCCATCTCTCTCACTCTCTCTCTCTCAGCACTCTCTCACTCTCTCTCTGCTGACACTTACACACACGCATTCACACTGTCGTACACACACACACACCTATACTCTACTTTATACATATATATATATATACGTACATATACATATTTATATATATATACACTTATATACATATATATATATATATACATATATCTATACATATATTAGTACTTATATAACTATGTATTAGTCTATATACATACATACATATATATATATACTTATATATATATATATATGTATATAAACATATATACTTACATATATACATATATTTATAAGCATATATATATAAATATATATATATATACATATATATATATATTATTACCTATATAACTATGTATAAGTATAGATACATATATATATATGTAGACATATATACTTATACATATATATATATATATATACAAATATACATACATATGCACATATATATCTATATAACTATATATACATATATATATATATATATATACACACACATATCTATCTACATATATCTATATACATATATTACTATATATATATATACATACATATACATATATATATATATACATCTATACATATATCTATCCATACATATATTTACATATCTATATATATATACATATATACATACATATATATATATATATATATATTTTCACATTACTTACCATACGTCGTATCGCTGGAATATCTGCACCAGTTGCTGATATTCCCCGATACACACGTACAAAAAGCATGTTCGCATTCACCTTCCAACAATCCACCTTACATGCAGCACTTCGACCTGTTGGTTGCATCTTTCTAGACGACGACCGACTCGACACCATGCTACATGCCATCTCCGCCTCCACCCCCACCCCTTTATACATATATAATTTATACATATATATATACTATATCTACTTTATTTTTGCTTCTCTTTCCTGCCAATAAAAAGATAAAAAAAATATATAAAAGAGAAAAGATAATCCTTGACTTGCAGGTACTCCGTCTTGCGAATAGCAAGACCCGTTTTGGAACCCTGATTTAGCTCAAAGCCAAGAACCTAATTTTGAGGGTGTGCCTCAAGGACAAGAATTATCAGAAAAAAATCTAAATAGAAAAACACCAAAAATACAATAAACGAACGGAAGAGATTTATTGTAGGAAAGGCGTAGAAACTTGACTTCTAATCCCACTTCCCTGAGTTCAACCCTGGGCCTAAAAGTGACCAAGGTAAAATCAAATAGGCCAGGTAAAAAAATATTTTGTAAAGAGATGGTTAGGCTCGATTTAGGTTAACCACTATACACACTTCAACGATAAAATCACCATATTAACACAACCTAACCGTGCCCGACGACCACACATCTTTCACCTGCATAGGCTTCCTCATCGATTCTTGTAGCTCCTCTTTCAGTGCCTTCAGAGGGTTAGCCTGCTTTGGAGGGTCACTAGCAGCTTGGTGCAGCGGCTAGTATATAGAACGGGGTTGCTGCTACTGAGATGGGAATGGCTACTGCCTAAGGTATGTGTTTTGCACATTCCCATATTTCCTGGTCTGGTAGTGTAGGTCTTGATGTGGTCTTTCTGAGTTACCAAACCAGGAGAAGTTTGGATGCTGGCACCAACCAGGGTTATACATCTCTGTGTACAGGTTATTACGCCAGTATCCTTTAATAGCACTGACATCTTTGTAGGTCGAAGATGTCTACGACATATATCCATCAAGGGGATATATATTATAGTCAGCGGGTGGTGCATAACCCTGGTCATATGTGCCAAATCAGGATTGTTTATGGGATTCTGATATGCAAGATCTCGTAAATAAAGAGAGGATGCAACCCAAGTGAGTAGATTAACTAGAGCAAGAGGGGCTCGGGGTGCATAGGAGGGTCTTGGAGCAACAGAGTTCAGGTCAATTGACCCAGACTAATTTGGTCAATCCTTTTTTCGATCAAGTTTATTCTATCTAGCTACTTGACGATGATATCCATGTCGGCTTGAATAGACTCGGTGTGAGCCTCATGGACACCAGCCTGCTACTAACCATGTCGCTGGAACTGGTTCATGGATGCGACATTCATCGAGTTCTCCGCTAAAGATTCAAACAACTCAAATGCACTATTCTCATCTTTCGCGAGGAAATTCTCGCCACTAGATGCACCAGCTAGATACCGATGTGTGTCATCCAGCCCATGGTGAAAGATCTAAGGTAGGTGTCATCTGGGTACACCATGGTGCGGGCATTTTCGGAGAAGGTCGTGAAATAGGTCCCAGGCATCATGCAACTCTCCCTAGCTCCTTGGGAGAAAGTTGTGATCGCAAGCCTCATCACGTTCGTTTAACCGATCGGGAAGAACTTTTGCAGGAATTCACGTCGTAATTCCAGCCAGGTTCCAATTAGCTTCCCATTGGTCTTGAACTAGTACGAAGCTTTGTCCCTCAGAGAAAATAGGAAAAGCTTCATCAGAACAATCCCAAGATCAACATTGCTGGGTCAAACCATTTCTACGAGTTGAGTCAAGTCCTCTAAGTGCTGGAACAGATCTTCATTTGAGTTTCCATAGAAATGACTATCAATCAAACTAATCACATTAGGTTTGAGCTCAAATGCATCTCTGCCTACGGGGATTCGGACTAAGGGTGCGACGATAGGTGTAGCTGGATCATAGAAATTCTAAAGTTGTTCTCCCCGCAGTGGATGCTACATTCTGTCAAGCATTGTCAAGATACAGTCCATGCTCTGCTGATGTCGCTCCACTGATTCAACAACCTGAGCCTCTAGACGAGCCATCGAGTCCAGATTACCTGCATCCTGACCAGGTTTAGGTCCAGGTCCAGGATTAGGGTTAGCCATCTCAACTAAGGGAGTAGAAGAAGTGGGGGGATAAGATGGTCTTGGAGAGGTGACTCACCTCCATGGGAGCGGCTCCCAAGGTCCAACCAGTTGAGCTTTGAGTGACCTCCATCCTTGTATACACCACCCAACCCCTGGGTTGTTGTAGCCAAGCCAGACAAGGCTAAGGCCCTATCAATCAGATGGTTCTTATGATCGAATGACTAGATTTTTCATTTTAAGTTCAATTATCTAAAGAAAAATTCATCATACAACTGACTAAAAGTGATTCCAACCTCTCAAGCTAACCTAGCCAGTCTGGTTAGGAGGGGACTAAGGGGAATGTTCTTCCTTCGGCTCATGCCTCCAGTTCTGTTACCCCCAAGCAACAATCGTTTGACACTGCCCCGCAGACTTAGTCACCAGGTTCAGCAAGAGAGGTTGAAGCCACCCAGTAGTACGACAATGAATTTGAGTTTGATTACGTGTTTTAAAATTAACTTCAACCCATTTTTTTTTAGTTGGGGTTTGTGGTGAGTGGCCCACAAGTTTACCAAGCTCTCCGGCTAAACACTAGACTTGACTAAGTCTAGGTTAGCCCAAATGTGGTCTCTTGACTGTAACGCTAAAGGTATAACCTAGGGTTCATGCAATTCTAAGTTTTTTTTTTCAACAGACCACGAAATAAAAATACTTCTCTGGCAAAAGTTGGAACCCAAATAAGTTAAAGTTTGGCAGGTAGATTCCTTTTTCAATTATCTTTTCATAGAATATTTTTTTGTAATTTTTATTGTTTCAACTGAATTTCTAGAGAATTTTAAATGTCAGAGGGTTTGAAATGAAATTTTGACCCCTGATCGATTTTTTACTTTGAAACAGTAACAGATGACCTTCAAAAATTCAGAAAAAATATGGAAATTAAAGTCAATGCAATCAGCTTTCAAACCCCACCATTTTTAGTTAAAACAGATTCACAGATTGCTCAGAATTGTTTTTTAAATTTTAAAAATTTTCAAATTTAGGTCAGTCTGACCCCCTTGAACTTCACAAATTTTTAAAAATTTTGCACTTGGAAATTTTCAAGTGAATGGTGTTATTTGAAATGTGGTTTAAAAATGAAAGTCTAGCCCGAATTTCAGAATTTTTTACTCATTAATTTTTTGACAATTGAATTTTTAAATCAGAATTTGTAGCCTGGCTGAAAATCAGAGGGTGGTGGGAAAGCTTTTGAAAAAGTATTTGAATTTGAACTTCAAACTTTCCACTAAAATGATTTTTTTTTTAAAAAAAATATATATTTTTTTAAAAAGATTTTCAAATTTTTTTTCTTGCTTGTTTTTTCAAAACTAACTAATCCTACGATTCAAAAAGGGAAACCTATTCTAACTACCTAGTTTTTTTATTTTTTTTTCATGAAAATAAATAGGCTTTTTTTTTCAAATGAAATTGCTAGAAGGAAATCTAACCTAGGGTTCAAATCAAACCTAGACTAAGAAAGATATGATGTGCACCTGGTTTTTTTTTTTTCCACGCTCGTGTGCGCAGATCCCATTTTTCCCTATTTTCCTGCACATCAAAAGACAAGCAGAGGAAGATTTATCAGTGGTAATTCTAGAGATTGAAATCAAAGATGACGTTGCCTCCTCGGCAACGATGTCTTTTTTTGGGATCGTAGAGCGTGTATTTGGTAAGACATGCGTCGTAGTATAGTTGCGAAATACGATCAACAAAAATAATTTCTAAGATAATGAGACTTGAGTCCCGATCGTTCGTCTCTGGGAGGCATTTTGCAAATGCAAATTCAAATTCGATCTCGCTTGCTCTACTCATTCAAAATCGCATGTCAATTTATACTAAATACGTATTGATGCACGATGTGCTGTTGCCAGAATATCAGGAATTGAAAGCATGCAACTTTGATCACACCAAAAGATGATAATCAAGAACATGGTGATTTTCAACATATAAATATATAAATGTTTTCATTGAGGCATGATGGTGGTTACAACACAGGTAGAGGAATGCTTGTATAGGGAAATTTAAATCTAGCTAGTAGAAAATGATTGCATACATGAATCTATGGGGGGATTATGCATGCATCATTAGGGGAGAATATGGAGCTACACCACTAATTAATAAATAAAGCATTAAATCTATGAAGAACTATAATCTATTCTATCATAACTAAGGGCATTTAGGGGTGGGCTCCGATGGCCTTTGAATGGGTGAGAAGAGAAAGAGGGGCAACCAATGGTGCTTAGGCTGGCCCTTGGAGAGAGGTTGGAGAAGTTGATACTGGTCTAGGCTTGGCGTGGAGTTGGCGGCATCATGGTGGAGCATGTGAACATGGAGGTGGAGGTGGTGATGGCTCATGGAAGGTGGAGGTATGCTAAAAGACCAAGATGGACCAAATGGTCACCACTTAGGTCTTTTATAGACCTAAGTGAAGCTCTCTAGAGAATTATGGAATTCTCTAGAGAGGCCTACGGTGGGAGCTCGTGGGAGAGTGAGAGAGAGGATGGATGGTGGTTTTTAGATCCACCAAATGTGGATCTAAAAATTGAATGGCTCTTGGTTGCTAATTTTAGCAACCAAGGCAACCACACAACGTAGAAAGTTCTAGAGAACTCCAGGATAGGTATTTTCATGTGAATGGTGTGTGTGGGTGTGTGTGGGTTGAAACATAGGTGGCTAGGTTGATTAGGATAGGCTCTAGTGGGTTTAGGTCAAGGTAGGTCTCAAATTAGGGTTGTAAACCCTAATTCACTAAGGTAAAGTTCAATTAAACTTTATAAAAGTTTAATTGGGTGTGTGGAAACCTAATTGAGAGTAAAATAACTCAATTAAGTTTGTTCTAGGTTAATTGGACTCTCACTGAGTCCAATTGGACAGTGTGTGCTGAGATCAGGGCTTAATTGGATGAATGAGTCCAATTGAATAGACTGAAGAGATTGACCATGATCCAAGTCAATTAGGTTTAGTGAGGACTTAATTAGGTCCTTAGAAAGGTCTAGAGGTGATGTACTAGGGTTATAGAACGTTAATTTAGGTTCCTAGGGGATTAGAATTAGGTTTAGGGAGCTAGAGATCCAAGATCAAGGCTTGAATCTCAAAACAGGGTATGAAGGGTAGTTCTGGACATTGAATAAAGTTATCAGATGTCTTATAGTGAAAAATCAGAAGTCCAGACTTATTGTCTAGATGTCCAATCAGAGTCAGGAGGGATTCTAAGTTCTGTCTTGGGTATTCAACAGAAATTAGATGCCTGACCAAGTGTCTGGACATCCAATAACACTACAGAAGTGGGTTTAAGTTGTGCGAGAGATGGCTAAGGGTTCTAGACGTTCTATTACTCATTTGGACATTCGGATAGAGGCTAGAATTAGGGTTTTAAGGTTTCCTAGGGTGCGGTGACCTAATCTAAGGGTGGCTAAGGCTTGGGGAAGCTTCTAGGCTGTCCTAGGGCTAGGATGGACCTAAGTTCTTCACAATTTACTACTTTATTCCTACTTAATAGAATAGCATACCTTAACTCCTTTACATTATTATCTACTGGATCTAATCTACGTTTTCCGCTCCAGCTCTACTGCAACACCAGTTATTCTTTATTCTTCAGATCCAGCTTTAGATCCAGCTTCAGATCTAACTTATGATCAGCTTATTACCTGCAATTGACATAATGCACCTTATTAGTACATTATAGCATTATTTTAGGCATAGCTAAAAGAAAGCTGTAAAGGTGCTAGTAATGCTTATGCATGCATGAATTACCCTAACTTATGCTAAGTCCTAGCCTAATTTAGGTCAATTAAGACCTTTAATTGCTGCGTAATCAGCAGCATGAGGGCAAATTCATGCAGCCACTGAAGTGGGAGCAGCTATGCCATCCCAAGAAATATGGAGGTTTGGGGATAAAAGTGTTAAAGGAGTTCAATGAGGCATTACTAATCAAATGGGAAATAAAAATCCTCAATGGGGAAGAGAAGTTGCAGACCGAACTCATTAAGGGAAGCAACGGCAACTCCAACAGTGCACTAAGGAGATATCTTCTCCCCCTGGTGGGGACAACGTCGATTGTCTCCTCCATCCTCCACTGTGCAACAGCTGTGCACCGTGAATCTGACTTACACCATGGCCTAGGCACACCCTGTTCTCATAGAGTGCACAGTGCTTCTCCACCTTCTCCACCGCAAAGGTCGTGTGGTGACAGCACCAACCTAACCACTGCCATTGCCCTCTTCACTTTCTTCTTCATTGTTGAATAGCAGATGACTACACGTTTGTAATTGAATTTGAAAACCCATCATCGTAGTTCGAGTCGCGAAGAAATCCATTCAACAAATAAAATTTATATCGAAAAATCTGTAAAGAAATTCCGGGTCGAACACAGGGAGGCTACGTCGATCAAAATTCGCAATTATATTTTTGTGTTTTTGTTTAAAGGGTGAAATAATCACAATGGAATCAATATAGACAATAAGAGAGAGAGAGAGAGAGAAAGAACAATAACTTGATATTGCATAATGTTTTTACAGCGAAGAAAGAGAGAAATGATTACACTAGAAAGCGAGAAATTATTACAACTAGAAAGCATGAAAATTCTACTCTAGAAAGCAGTAAAAAGAATAAGAGAGAGAAGTTATCTTCCTCGACGATCACTTAGAGGACGATCTTGACGGGACAATGCCTCGAAGACGAGGAACGGAGCAGGAAAAAGGAGGACGAAGCAAGAGGAACGGGAATGAAGCAGCACGTCGTCGTCGTCGTGGGATCTGCTTCCGGAATGGGGGTGAAAACTTGGTTTTAGCTATTGAGGAGCATCCCAGGTGTGGGACAAGCTTCTCTTAAGCTTAGGAGAGGGAGAGAGAAGGGAGGGATGAGAAATCCGTATGGTAGGGGTCTCCTTTTATAGTTGCAAAGAGTGGGGGCAATTTGACCATTAAAACATTAAAAGTACTAATTCAGGACCTTTAGTGACCAATTTATCTGTCACTAAAGACCTGAACATGGACGACATGCGCGTGCCATGCCCGTGTCCCCTCGCCTTTGTGCTCTCAACGCCTTCGCACGACCACACACTCTCAGCTGTCCAATCAAGAGATCGGACAGCTTAAACCGCCTTCGCCAGCGTCGCATGCCCACGTGCGATCGGGCATTTGCACTATGCGTCTGATTGCGCATGGGCGCTATCGGTTGATCTGTGCCGCTCGATGTGAATCGCGCGGCACCAATTGCGTGCACGCACGCGAGGAGAGGCACTACGCTTGCGACTCGAACCCGCGCCATCCGCCTATGCAGCGCCTTAACTGCTGCGCTACGCATGTGGTTGAGGCGCGTTGAAGATTTTGCGCATGGTTGATCTCGGCTGTTGGATCTTCATCTGACGGTCGAGATCAAGCGTTGCTTGTGCTTTCAGATAAGGAGAGGCACTGGATGAGCAGTGACGTGGCACAATCTTGATCGTTGGATGGGCATCCAACGGTAGAGATTTGTTCAGCAGGTGAAGAAGAAGAGCTGCAACCAGTGCTAGGCGACTATGATGGTGCCACGTGGCACCATCTAGGCCATCCATCTTTTGAGTGTTGTAGATGGTGCCACAGGTGTCAGATTAGACCAATTTTCATGTCGTTAGGCTACGATCGTTGATCCAAACCCATTCTTGCAGTCGGATTTATTGTTTGAGGTTAGAATTAACACCATCTTGGTCCTTGATCTTTAGGATTCCTCAGTCTCTATCTGGTGCTACAGATGTCCGATTAGGGCTATCTTGGAGTCGTTGAACTCTAATCATTGCCCTGATCAGATCTGTATAGTTGGATCTTTGATTTGAGGCCCCGATAAAAAGTTGCTCTATCCTTGACCATAAAAGGAGACAATTACTATACAATTTATACAACTTGACTTAAATGCATGATTATACATGTTATGCAATATTTACAATGTATAATGCTAATGTGACACTAAGAACATGCATTGATAGAGATTTTAGGTTAATCAGATGTATGCACATCACACCCCCATGCCTATCTTTTGCTAGTCCCTAGCAAAAACTACATGCTATTTATAAAAGAATTAGGTCAGATTACTCAGGCAAAAATCATTTTCAACATTAAGAAAATTTTACTTAGGACCTGAACTTTCAAAGAAACAATAGCGCTTAGGTATCTACCAAAATGCAGACTGCCTCAAGCCCTCGCCTTATTCAAAGAAAGATCTCTTTTTCTCTTTTTCTTCTTTCCTTTTTTTTTTTGGATTTTTTAGTTTAGGGTTATAGAGTGGCTTTCTATGGCCACTCAACCCACCCAAGATTTAATGAGAAATCTAAGTTCTAAGCATCTTTTTGTGAATATGATAAACTCGTTGATCGACAATCAGAATGGACTTCGGGTTTCTGTGCACCCCTAAGTGACCTTAAAAAGAGAGTTCTGCCTAAAGGTGTATCTTTACAACCGGTAGCTTTCTCCCTATTTTTATTTTTTATGGGGTCAACACAAGGGTGAGTCCAGTGTATATCTCCTTGGCTTATTCTACTTCTCCGCTTCTTTCTAAGTGTTTTAGGAATTTTTATGTGCATTTCTTGAGCTGGGTTCTGGACAACCAGTTGATGAGCTGTTACCACCGACAACTTGCCAGCCATACTCGTGCAGCGAAGTGTGCCTTTTTTTTTTTTGTTTCTTTTTTCCTTTTATTTTTCTTCTTTTCTTTCTGACTTTCTTTTTCTTTCTAAGTAGGTGGCTTCCCTGGTCTAAGATTTACCTAAAGGCAGCAAGAAGAGAGTGGTCCAGTGACTCGACCCTGGACAACCTACCTATGGACTGTTACCCACGATAACTTGCCAGCCATATCACCCTAGAAGGTTCATTAGCTACCTAATTTCCATTAAAATGGCCGAACAATGAGTCAGTGACGAATAGTGTGTAGATGCTTAGACTTAAAGTTCCCTCAAATTAGAGGGTGGGTTGATAAGTCGTGTACTTATCACCCAAACTTATTTAATCAAATTCAAATAGAATTCAGGATGGCGAGGACTCAATAACAAATCCACATTTTAGTGGATACTCGGACTGATTAAGCCCAAAGACCTGAAGGGTCTTAGTGTTCAGATCCTACTGTAATATTTCCTAGGATTGAAAGGTCCTAATGTCTAAGTATTCCTTCCTAAATCAATTTTTTTTTATGTATATATAAGAAGACATAGAATTTACAAAAATTCCACAAAGCTGACAAAATGATTCAGAAATGAATCCACCCCCCCATGCCTAGCTGATGCAATGCCCGCATTGAGAATAAATGACATGAAAGGAAGGGTAGAGTGCATAAGATATCACCTGAATATGAAACTCGAGTTAGCTCTAAGTCAGACTGTACAACTGTTGAGTTTAATGCCATCAGCTAGGCGAAGTCCAGCCAAAGAAGTCAGAACATGGCTAGAGCAACCGTGTTTGAGACGGGTTCTGGAATAGTACGGTCAATAATAGGTTTCAGAAGCTGACCGTTGACTTTAAATGAATTACCCATTTTTGAGTCAGAGATCCGAACAACTTCATTTGGAAATATCTGATTGATAATGAATGGGTCGTTCCATTTTGACCTAAGTTTTCCAGGAAAGTGCTTAAGTCAAGAATCGAATAGCTAGACCTTCTAGTTCGGCTTAAAGCTCTTGCGGGAAATCAATTGGTCATGAAGAGCTTTGGTTTGAGCCTTATAGATCTTGGCATTCTCATATGCATCATTTCTAAGCTCCTCCAACTTAGATAGTTGGAGTTTCCTGATCTTCCCGGCTAACTTAGATCTAAATTGCACTGCTTGATTGCCCAGAATGCCCTATGTTCAATTTCTATGGGTAAATGGCATGCCTTTCCATATACCAGACGAAATGGAGACATGCCGATGGCTGTTTTATACACCGTACGGTAGGCCCAAAGAGCATCCTCAAGCTTTTGAGTCCAATCTCTATGATCAGGCCTAACCATTTTCTGCAGAATATTCTTAAGCTCCCGATTGGAGATCTCTACCTGTCCATTCGTCTGGGGATGGTAAGGTGTGGAGATTCGATGATTAACCTTGTATTTTGCTAGCAAATTACGGAACTAGACATTAGTGAAATGAGTGCCACCATCACTGATGATGGCCCTCAGAATGCTGAACTTGCTGAAGATGTTCTTCTTGACAAAATCTATGACCACCTTGTGGTCATTGATTCAGGTGGGAATCGTCTCGATCCATTTGGACACGTAATCAATAGCAATGAGAATGTACTGATGTCCAAATGAAGGGAGGAGGGGTCCCATGAAATCAATGCCCCAAATGTCAAAGATTTCGACGAGAAGAATCAGGTTTAGGGGCATCATATCTCTCTTGGTTATGCTCCCAAGTGCTTGGCATCGGGAACATGACCTCGAGAATTCCTGTGCATCCTTGAATAAAGATGGCCAACAGAATCCAGATTGCAAAATTTTTGTAGTCGTCTTTTTCCTGGAGAAGTGTCCACCACACGCAGATGCATGGCAGAACTCGAGTATACTCTTGAATTCGTTCTCCGGAACACATCGGCGAATAATCTGATCAGAGCCAATGCGGTATAGTTCAGGGTTCTCCCAGAAGTAATATTTGGCCTCGGATTTGAGTCTATCCTATTGTTGCTTGGTCCAATCCTGGGGGATTTGACCAACGGCCAAATAATTAATGATGTCAGCAAACCATGGGGTTTGAACACTTGAAACTGTAAGGATGGTTTCGTCTGGAAAAGTATCAACAATCGGAATGTCCAGATGAGAAGAATCACTCAGAAGTCTCGACAGATGATCTGCCACCACATTTTGTACCCTGGATTTATCCTTGATTTCAAGATCAAATTCTTGAAGTAGAAGAATCCAACGAATAAGCTGGGGTTTGGAATCCTTTTTGGCCAAAAGATGTCTTAAGGCTGAGTGGTTGGTATATATGATAACATGAGACCCTAAGAGATAAGCCCTGAATTTCTCCAAAGCAAATACTACGGCTAGTAATTCCTTCTCAGTAATAGTGTAATTCCCCTGGGCCTCGTCTAGAGTTTTACTGGCATAGTAGATGACAGAGGGCTTCGTATCAACTTTCTGACCCAAAACAGCCCCGACCGTGTAATCAAAAGCATCGGTCATGATCTCAAAAGGGGTTGTCCAAACCAGTGGTCGCAACACCAAAGCACAAGTGACTACCATTTTAAGAAAATCAAGTGCCTTACGGCATGATTCATCGAAATCAAACGGCGTTTCTTCGACGAGAAGATTGCTCAGAGGATGAGAAACCTTCGAAAAGTCCTTGATGAATCTCTTGTAGAATCCCACATGACCAAGAAAGGACTGAATTTGTTTGACAGATGTGGGAGGAGGAAGTTTAGCAATAGCATCAACCTTAGCTTTATCCACTTTGATTCCCCATTTAGAGATTACATGACCCAAGACGATGCCTTCTTGTGTCATGAAATGACTCTTTTCCCAACTAAGGACCAGTCTTCTTTTGATGCATCATTTAAGAATCATTTCAAGATCAGCTAGACAAGAGTCAAACGATTCTCTAAAAATAGAGAAATCGTCCATGAATACTTCCATAAACTCTCCCACCATGTCAGAGAATATGGCCAACATACACCTTTGAAAAGTCGCAGGTGCATTGCATAAGCCGAAGGCATCCTACGGAAAGCAAAGGTTCTGTAGGGAAAGGTGAAAGTCATTTTTTCCTTATCCTCAGGATTGATAGGAACTTGGTTGTATCTCGAGTAACCATCAAGGAAACAAAAGTACTTCTGCCCAGCTAATCTTTCCAAGATTTGATCAATGAAGGGCAAAGGAAAATGATCCTTTTTCGTGGCTGTATTCAACTTCCTATAATCGATACAAATCCTCCAAGAGGAAGCTGAACAAGTTGTGACATATTCTCCTTTCTCGTTAGTCACAACGGTATTCTCAGCTTTCTTGGGAACAATCTGCATGGGACTTACCCAAGGACTATCAAAGATCGGATAAATAATTCCTACATCGAGCCACTTAATAATCTCCTTCTTGACCACTTCTCGCATATTTGAATTTAATCTCCTCTGCATCTGGCGAGAAAGGTGGGATTCATCTTCCAAAAATATTCTGTGATTGCAATAAGATGGCTCGATCCCCCTAAGGTCATGAATGGTCCAACCAATTGGCTCCTTATGTTCCTTTAGGACCTTAATCAGTTTAATCTCTTGCTCCTTTATTAATTTAGCATTGATAATCACAGGGAACGTCTTATGTGGTCCTAAAAAGTAATATTTTAGATTCTCAAGCAATGGTTTCAGTTCAAGCTGGGGTGGGTTGATGATTGAAGGTAAGGAAGATGCTGATGAAGACTCATCAAGAGGAAGAGGTTGAGAGTGAACAAAATCAATAACCTCTTCAAAAGATGGCAGGTCTGCCATAGAGGGTTGCAGGTCCAATTCATCATCAGAGGAGGAACTTTCAAATGCAGAAACCATCATACAAGTCTCAATATTTACATTATCATCCTCAAGTTCCTCAATAAATCCACAATCCTCAAATTTATTAATCGACTTAAAAATATCCAATTTCATTCTTTGATCTCCAAAGGTGATTTTCATGCTACCGCTTTCACAGTTAATGTTGGCCTTGGAGGTAGCTAGGAACGGATGCCCCAGAAAGATAGGCATGTTCCTTAGACTTTTAGGTATATCCATGTCAAGGACAAGGAAATCTACAGGAAAATAGAAATCCTTAACCTTAACAATAACATCTTCAATAATGCCTCACGGATTTGTGACCGAACGATCCACTAACTGCAGCGTTACTGAAGTCGGTTGAAGTTCACCTAATCCAAACTTCTCGTAAAGAAGTCGGAATTAGGTTGATGGATGCACCCAGATCCAACAGTGCTCTATCAAAAGTGTAATCTCCAATGACACAAGAAATAAAAGGAGCACCTGGATCTCTCTTTTTCTGAGGGAGGTAGTGCAGGATAACAGAACTAGCCTGCTCGGAGAGTACCACCTTCCTCGGAACAAATTCTCTCGACTTATGCTTCTGTGTACATAAATCCGTTAAAAATTTCACGTAAGCCGATATATGTTTGATAGCGTCGAGGAGCAGGATATTGATCTCAACATTCTTGAAAATATTCAAAAGCTCCTCATTACTATCAACAAACTTCTTCTTCCTTGATCAAATCAAGGCCTCAAGAAAAGGAACATGAGTCAGATCTTCAGAATTAGGTTCCTAAGCCCTAATTTCTTCTCCAGAGTTCTCCTTTCTCTCCTTAGGTTCTTCAGAATTCAGTAAATCTGAACAGTGTGGTTGTGGATCCTGAGTTTGTTTACCACTCCTCAAGGTAACAGAATTAGCAGATGCATACGGGTTTGGGTCTTGGGGAGGGTTAGGAAAGATTGGAGGGGCTTCATTAGCCAGGAACCATTGATTTGTGGAAGAAGAAGAAGAAGAGGAAGAACCCTGCTCAACCACCTGAGCAAGTGCATGTGGGTCCCTCTGATTCCCGTACCCAGGGGCTTGATTGCCCGAATTCTGGATATTACGCGAGTTGGGTATGGGTTGAGATGGTAGAGATCCGGGTTGATGAGAATTAGTGATGAACTCATTTTTCAAGTTGTCTAGCGAGGTTTTCATTTGCTGCATGAGCTGGTGCATAGATCCTTGCATGTGTCTACCATTTATCGATTCAAATCATCCTGCCCTACGGGTTGACGGGCACTCCAAGCTGGCTGATTGACCTGATTCGGGGACAGCTGAGTGTAAACATGACCCTGACCTATTGGTCGTTGCGGAGCATAGTTGCTGGGTCAAAATTGGGTCTGTTGCCCTAGGTTTTTCTAGGAGAAGTTAGGGTGGTTCCTCCAACCCGGATTGTAAGCATTGGAGTAAGGGTTGGATCTAACATTCTCCTGTATAGCACAAACATCCTCATAGGGTGAGGATGGAAAGAAAGAATGGGATGGATCAGAGAAACTGGGATCAAAGGCCCCAGTTTGGAGCCCATGGGGTTCCAAATAATGTTGGTTCGCAGGTTGAGCTGCATCAAGTTGATTCACGAACTCCCATCCAGGAGGAGCTCGCGATGAATGGAATCCCAAATTTTTGGATTGAGTGGATCGAGAGTTGTTCATTGAGTTTCCAGCCATCCACTTGTCCATTCTCTTAGCAACCAAGTCCACCTTATCAAGTTTATTACAAATCAATTCCATATCGAATGAATGAGAGTTGTGGAGTTCATTAACATCCGATCTAGGCTGTTTGGATAGGTTAAATGCATCCATGGAGGCATGATTGATCGAATTCTCTCTCATCTCCTCAAAAAAATCATGCGCGCTATCTACATCTTTGTTGAGGAAATTGCCTCCGTAAGAAGCGTCCACGTGATTTCTGAGTTGCTCAGTCAGCCCGTGGTAGAAGATCTACACAAGTTGCCATTTCGGCACCTCGTGGTATGGACACCTCCGCAATAGGTCCTGGAGTCGCTCCCATGCAACATGAAACTGCTCCCCCGACTGCTGGGTGAATGTAGTAATTGCCAGTCTCAAAGCATTGGTACGTCCGATAGGGAAGAATTTCTTCAGAAAGGTCTATTTCAACTCATTCCAAGTTGCAATTAGTCTTCCTATAGTCCTGTACCAAAGAGCGGCTTTATCCCTAAGAGAGTGGGGGAAGAGCCTCATGATCATTTGCTCCTCATTCATGTTTCGTGCCTTGGTGGTTTGGACCAAAGTAATTAAGTCCTCCAAGTGCTAAAACGGGTATTCAGAGCCAAGCCCATGGAAATGTTTGATCAGGCTCAACACCTGGGACTTGATTTCTACGTCTCCGGCAGGAATCTGGACACCGGGATGTTTCTCGTAATTTGAAGGATCATAAAAATCCTTCAAGGGCTAAGCACCCTGCATTCTTTGGAACCATTCTTACATTCTCTGCATTTGTTCCAGCTGCCTTCGAAATACCTCCCATGGATCCTAAGGCAGAGGAGGCTGTTGATCGGCCATGGGATCAATTTGGCCAAAATCTAATCTACGCCTCCTAGAATACTCTAGTGGTCCTTCCAATTGGGGATTCAATGGCCTTCTTTCCAGCATAAACTAGGAAAAGGTCTGGAGGACTGGGGATAAAAATCCTGCAACAAAACAAAACAAGCATGCCCTTAAGTGGGGTAGCCTAAGGATCTACAGACTCTCAAAACCTGCCTTAAGATTATAAACGATTTACTCTACTTGTGTCTGCTCAATCCAACCAATTAGGAGGGACTGGAGAGAAGGTTCTTCCTTCGGCTTGCACCTCTGGTTCCTACTGTACACCACAACCGTGGTCATTTGACGCTACTCCCCTAGTTAGACATCAGATTGAACAGTACAAGCAGGCTAATCATAAAAAATCTCAGACTAGGCCCCAAAGAGCGAATCAATCCTTAAGGCCAACGTCTACTCAATTTTATTGAGGCTCAGAATTGTAGTGCTTATGGAATGTGGTGGGCCCTTAAAATGGGTTGTGCCCTTAATGATTAATTGAGTATATGTGAGTGCGTGCACAACCAAGGATTTCAAGCAAGATTATTTGTGATCAATAGATTTTAGAGTTCAAATCTTACTTAAGTAGCTTTTTGAGGATTAGAATTAGGTTTAATTCAATTAAGTTTGAGGCAAACTAGGTTTCCAAGCACGGGTGAAGATTGCTTTCCTTTTTAAATCAGAAATAAAGTGGAGTGCCTGGTATAAACCTAGATTGAAAACCCTAAGAGGAAGCTACTTGGTGAGTTGATTTTATGTTGAGTGGTGCAGCCCAAACAACTCAAACAATTACACCACTGAGTTAGGCACACGAAAATGATTAACCTAGAATGATTTCTACTATTTTATGTGTTGATTTACATGTACCAGTTCCACATATTAGAATCCGATTGAGTAGAAGAAAATCAATTAGGTTAAGTGCCTTGAATGTAGGTGTATGTTGCGTGTAGGTTGAATTACCCCACAAGAAATTATCTTTTTATTTTTTTTTATGCAAGGGTGAAATGAATGTGGGTAAAAATCCAAACAACCAAACTAATCCTAGGATTTATGTAAACACCTAGGTTAACTGGAGTTTGAATTAATGTGATAAAATGAATTCTATGGAGGGGGAAGAATGGGGAGCACTTACAGTCATCTTCAACTGCACTTTACTCCGATCTACCACTTGATGATTCCCTGATAGAGGTATCTACAAAACAATTGACACGAAATAAAGCAAGTTAGAAAATTGTAAAGTGTGCGAAATTGCAAAAAGAAGATTGAAAAATCGTTACCTCCCCGACAACAGTGCCAAAATGTTGAATAGCGGATGGCTACGCATTAGCAATTGGATTTCAAACCCTGTCGTTGTAGTTCGAGTCACGAAGAAATCCGTTCAACAAATAAAATTTATACCAAAAAATCTGTAAAGAAATTTTGGGTCGAACACAGGGAGGCTACATCGATCAAAATTCGTAATTATATTTTTGTGTTTTTGTTTAAAGGGTGAAATAATCATAATGGAATCAATATAGACACTAAGAGAGAGAGAGAGAGAGAAAGAACAATCACTTGATATTGCATAATGTTTTTACAACTAAGAAAGCGAGAAATGATTACAATAGAAAGAGAGAAATTATTACAACTAGAAAGCATGAAAATTCTACTCTAGAAAGCATTAAAAAGAATGGGAGAGAGAAGTTATCTTCCTCGATGATCGCTTGGAGGACAAGCCGGACAGGACAACGCCTGGAAGATGAGGAACGAAGTAGGAAGGTGGACAAAGCAGGAGGAGCGAGAATGAAGCAGCACGTAGTCATCGTCGTGGGATCCACTTCCGGAATGGGGGTGAAAACTTGGTTTTAGCTCTTGAGGAGCATCCCAAGTGTGGGACAAGCTTCTCTTCAGCTTTGGAGAGGGAGAGAGGAGAAGGAAGGGATGAGAAATCCGTATGTTAGGTGTCTCCTTTTATAGTTGCAAGGAGTGGGGGCATTTTGGACATTACAACTTTAAAAACATTAATTTAGGACCTTTAGTGACAGATTTATCCATCACTAAAGGCCTAAACGTGGCCGATGTGAGCACATCGTGCACGCGCCCCCTCGCCTTGGTGCTCTCAACGCCTTCGCACGACCGTGCACGCTTAGCTGTCCAGTCAAGAGATCGGACAACTTAAACCACCCTCGCCAGCGTCGCGCGCTTGCATATGATCGGGCTTTTGCACTATGCGTCTAATCGCACGTGGGTGCTATCGGTTGATCTGCGCCGCTCAATGCGAATCGTGCGGCTCCAATTGCGTGCCCACACGTGAGTAGAGGTGCTACGCTTGCGACTCAAACTCGTGCCATCTGCCTACACAGCGCCTTAACCGCTACGCTACTCGTGCGGTTGAGGTACGTTGAGGATTCTGCACACAGCCGATCTCAGCCGTTGGATCTTCATCCGACGATCGAGATCAAGCATTGCTTATGCTTTCAGATGAGGAGAGGCACTGGATGAGCGACAATGTGGCACATTCTCGGCCGTTGGATGGGCATCCAATGGTAGGATTTGTCGAGCGGGTGAAGAAGAAGAGCTATGGTTAGTGCTAGGCAGCTATGATGGCGCCACGTGGTGCCATCTAGGTTTTCCGTCTTCTAAATGTTATAGATGGTGCCACGGGTGTCGGATTGGATCGATTTTTGCGTTGTTAGGCTGCGATCATCGATTCAAACCCATCCGTGTGGTCAGATTTGTCGTCTGAGGTGTGAATTAACACCATCATGGCCCTTGATCGTTAGGGTTCCTCGATCTCTATCTGGTGCTACGAATGTCCAATCAGGGCGATCTTGGAGTCGTTGAACTCTAATCATCGCTTTGATCAGATCCGTATGGTTGGATCTAATCCAAGGCCCCGATAAAAAGTCACCCTATCCTTGGCCATAAAGGGAGACAATTGCTACACAATTTAAAAAACTTGACCTAAATGTATGATTATGCATGTTATGCAATATTTATAATGTATAATGCTAATTTGACACTAAGAACATGCATTAATAGACATTTTAGGTTAATCAGATATATGTACATCATTCATCTTCACCCACTGCAACTCAACCCAAGACCATCCTCTCGTCCACGCAAGCCACTTCCTTCATCTTCCCCACAACACCACCTGCAACCCACAAAAGAACCCAAACTCCTCCCGACATCATCTCCTCACAACCACCAGCACCGATCACCATCATTGACGCGAACACCACCAGTGCCCCCCTTGGGCTATGCAGCACCCACGCGCGCCACTGCACTACCATCCTCGCGCACATGCAATGACGAGTCGATTTTTCACTTTAAAGTCGTTTGCAGTTTTATGTGGTGGAAAAATCAACTAATCAATATTTAAAAAGAAATAACCACTCGTAGAAGAGCGGGTCGTATCCACAGGGAGGCAATGACATATTTAAATTCGCACCAGTTAAAAACGTTTGTTCGTAGTTAGTTTGGACAAGAATCAAGCCAAAATTGCCTTCAGATTAAGGTTGAATCAAGAAATCATGCTAAAATAGCAATTCTGAATAACTAAAGGATATTTGTCGCAATGCAGAATCAATAAAATATCATTAAAAATTAACAATGGCAGAAAATGTAATTATTAATGGCCATGTTACTGTAGCAAAACAGTGGATTTTTTCCCCTTTGCCGTGCGTGACGAGGAGTGGATGGTCGGACGTGGGAAGCCTGGAGGAAGCTTGGACGAATGGCTAGACCGAGGGCTTCGAAGCAGTGGTGGTGGCGTGTCGTGCGGTGGCCAGAGCCGGCTGGACGAGCTCCGGCAGAGGTGGCTACAGCCGGTGCTGCAGCTGCTGTTGGCGGTGAGGACTACCGCGCACTGGCTGCAGGGCACGGGAGCACGCGCGACCTGTTGGCAGTGAGGACTGCTGCGCGCTGGCTGGAGGGCGCAGGAGCGCTCGCGGCCTGTTGGCGGTGAGCGCGGGTGAGGTTGCAGGCGTGGGTGTGCGCAGGCGGGTGGTCGCAAAGGCTGGAGGGTGCGGGTGAAGTATTGCAAGCGTGCGGGTGCGGCTGCAGGCAGAAGGTGAGCGGGCATGAGCGGTGAGGCGGTGCAGGCGCGGGAGAAGGGTGGCTCTGCCGGCTCTACTGCTGCATGCTGGCTGGAGGCGTGGGCGCGCACGCGGCCTGTTGGCAGTAAGCGTGGGTGAGGTTGCAGGTGTGGGTGCGCAGGTGCGGCGGATGTGCACGCCTTGCGTGCGGCTGGAGGTGAGCAGGAGACGTGGAGTGAGCGGGCGAGAGCTGCGGTTCAGGTGCTGGTAGTGAAGTGGGCAGACAGTGGTTGCTGCTGGAGTGGGGTGTGGCTTCAGATGTCCGGGAAATTTCCCGGATGTCTTAAATGACTGAGAAGGTGATTGCAGTGACGGTGGTTGTTGATGACGACAACGAGGGAGGTGCACGGCAAGGTGCTCACGGTAATGCAAATGACCTCCGGATGGAGATGTGGCCTGTCACACCACACGCCCACAGTGGTGGAGGGTCGTCGCCGCGGTTGAGGCCGATGACGGGCGTGGAATTCACGTATTTTGAAATCGTTGGAAATCATAGTATAGTAACAAAAACCACTCATCAAAGATATTTGTGATAACGAAACTCTCATAGATCTTTATTCTTTTTAGAACTTGAGTCTCGGTCGTTCATCTCTGGGAGGTGCGAAAACGAATCGAGATTTGGATTGACTTTTATAACCTAAATCTAACCTAAGCTACTATTTTTGTCTTTTTGTGCTTTTGATTTTTTATTTCGAAAAGTGAATTGAAACCTAGATCTAGATAAACTAGCAAAAACCTAAGTGACTATGTGCATCTAAATGAGGCCATGGTGGCCGTGCATGGTGTGAACAAACCAAAGTGTCATATAGGCAAGCAAACATGAGGACAATCAATCACAGAAACATCATGAAATTATTTATGCATAAAAAATTATCACACATCATCTACACTAGAAAGCATATAAATAGAAGAAAATCCCTCACACCGGAAAATTGCCACTAGGGCCATCGGCCTTGTGTGAGGGTGTAGGCTAGACCTTCGGTGTGCAAAACCGTCTACACGCCTACCAAAAGAGATGACCGGCCCCAAGAGGCTATGGGTGAGCCTTCATGGCTGTCCAAGAAGAAGAAGATGGGGGCTAGTGCACCCAAGTGGAGAGAGGAGGGTGTTGCTCCCTTTCTCTACCAATGGCCGTCCTTGAAGCTTGGAGAGAAGCTTCTCTAGCTAGCCGTCCATGGAGCCTTGGAGGAGGATGAGGAGGACAGCCTTAAGGTTTTGGAGGGTGGAAGCAAGTTTTGAGTGGAGAGATGGATGGGAGAGTGTATGGAGATATGTCCAATTTCTTAGCTCTCTCTTTGCCCTTATGGAAGGCTCCATTTGGTTGCCACTTTTGGTGGATCCAAAAATAGCAAATGCCACAATTTTTGGATCTAGGTTTGACACAAGTTTTTAGGGTTTCCAAGAGAATGTGCATGGGTTTGGTGGGAGTAAAATGGGAAGGTGTACGTGTGTGTGTGGGTGTGTGTTTTTCGTAGGGCTAGGTTGTGGGTTTTGGTAGGATTAGGTGCTAAATAGGTTGGGTCAATCTAGATTAAGTGGGTGTGGACCTAATTAGCCTTAGGAAAGTCTAATTAGATATGTGCATGTGATTAAGCTAGGGTAACCCTAATAGGTATGAGTTAATTAGATCCTAGGTGGATCTAATTGGGCTCGGGTGCACCCAATCAACTGTAGATGCACCCAATTAGGTATGGGATGGTTCAATTGGGTTAGGGATAGGACAAGTAGGGCTATGGATAGTGGACTAGGCTTAGGAGGTCTCTACTTAGGTTTCCTAGGGTGTCCGGTGGGGTTCCTAGGTCAAAATAGGCAAGCTAGGGCTTCCAACACCCAAAATCAGGAACCAGACAGCAGTATCAGACGTCCAGGATAGTGGTCAGACGTCTTATACTACGAAGTTGGACGTATGGACACTAAATTAGATGTCCAATTCTGTATCAGTATGAGTTTCGGCTTCCTGGATTGTTATTCTGCAGAAATCAGACATCCAGCCAAATGTATGGACGTCTTAAAAGGTGTTGGAGAGTGGGTTTTGTGTTTTCTAAGGTTGGTTTTGGTTCCTAAGTGTTTGGGAGAGGGATAGGAACATCGATAGTGATATCCATGTTTGGGTTTTGAGGCTAAGGTGCCCTAATGGAGGTTGTTTTGGGTTTGGGAAGGCTATCCTAGGGTTTGTAAGGGTAGGGATAAGGCTATCCTCCTCACTCATCTTATCTGGATCAGTCTTCTTCTTCCTTTATTGCTTTATTCCACTATCTCCATCCTGGATCACTTTATTATCTATAAATAGCAATAAAAAAATATTAACTAGCAGGATATCTCATCTTATTCTAAATAGACTGATGCAATGCATGATATGCAAGATATGAGTGCAATATCCACAATTTAAGATAGGTTCAGACATTATTTAGGTTGATTAGGACCTATGATTGCTGTGCAATCAGCCAACGGTGTGGAATGGAAGAGAAAAGATCTCTCTGCACAGTGGTGGGTCGGTGGTGGAGGCCTCCCCTGCTTAGCATCCTCTCTCCTTTTGTAGCAGCCTGCACAAATTTGAATGGAGAGGTGGGAGCAGATCCACCTTCTCCGCTGATCCATGAATGTGCTTTTAGTGCGACCGGAGGCGTTGCAGCAGCAGCCGAGCCGTTGCTGAGAAGAAGAAGAATAAATGATATTATTAAAATATTATGGTTATTTATATACAAATCCTCAACTTTTATGTTAACTAAAAAATGTACCTAATTAGATGAATGCCATTCTAAGCTAATTCTAAATGCACTTAAAATATGAATGCAATGCATGGATTATGTAATTAAATTAAAAATATGAATTAATCTATTTACATCCTAATTTATGCTAAATAAATGTTAGAATTAACCTAATGTCTAGGCACTTAAATACTTAAATGGCCCACACTATGGGATAATCATGCAACACCACCACAACCACCATCACCACCATCAACCCATCGACTGCCCTTCCTGCACAACTGAAGGAAGCCAAAGTTGTAGCCGCCTCCTCACTTCATACGGCCCCTACATATGACCAAACTCACCCTCAACCTCGCCGTCATCCTCGTCTCATGCCAATGACCTCCATACGCCAACCAACCGCCCTCCATGATGCACGTAAGCTCCTCCTGCTGCCAACACCGTCAACTTACCTCATCACTGGTCGACCATCTCTGACCACCTCTCGATGCCCTGTCACCACCATCTCGAAGCCCTCGTCACAACTCACCTCTGCCACAAGCTGTTCGCACCGCCGTCAACCCACGCATGTGCATGGAGAGAGGGAGAATCCCCTGCTTTGGCTTGAATTAGAAATTACTAAAAATGCCATTGTGAAACTTCCTATTAGTTTATTTATCTAATTATTATATTCATATAGATTTGCATGAATATCCCTCATGTTTATTTGAATTATGAATAGTTGCATTTATCTCTTAAATAATTGAGTATGGGATATTGGTTATAGGGAACGGGTTCGGTTTTGATTTATATTGATGATATTTGTCAGTACTAAGATTACGATTCACATATTCCATAGTGGTGATTTTGCATGTAACCTCCCTATATTCTTAAGTAATTACATAAATGCTAATTATGTTGAAAATGAATTGCAATAACTAGTGTGCACGCCTATTGAGATTCCCAAATAAACAAAGCACTACTTACTAGTCCAATAGGTTATTTCCTCCCTGTGGAGACAACCTAACTCTTCGTGGTTAGATTTTGAGAATTAAAAGGTTTTGAAAAGTGATTTTCTATCACGTGATTAAATACAACGACACGTCATTTTATGTTAAAGCTTTTATCGAAAGCGAAGATTGCACTTTCACTTCCTACTACATGACAGGCTGCACTTGCGCATGGCAGCAAGTTTATGGTGTGTGTGGAGGGCAAGAATGAGAGTTTATTTCAGGAAAGACCCGTGTGCATTGAGCAAACTATAAATGAGTGCTGGTCCCTCATACATAGGTGGGGATATGTATTGTAACTCTCCCTATTTTTTTCCTTATTTGAATAATAAAATGCCCTCCCGAATTGCTATGGTAGTACGATAGCTTTCCTTTCAATTTCAAAAAAAAAAATTTAATCATGGCTGAATCAAGAGGAATTACCTTCAAACTGGTTAATTCTATTCTTTTAACAGATAAATACAAATGCAGATTAACTAAGGGGTAAACCTACATTAATTAAAGGTCAATTGAGTTGAAAATTTCAATAAGTAAGCTTGCATGAACCAATTTAGGGTTCCTCTATGAGATTAAGGCAATTTTCTACTAAAAAATCTTAATTTTAGCCTCACTTAAATTCAAAGGGTCCTAATAGAAATAAACCTTATAGAAATCATTGAAAAATATTCCTTAAGGTTTAGAATCATCAATTTTACAAAATGAACCCAAATTGACTTAAGTTAAAGACCAAGTTTAACTTTTAATACATTTTGGGTTAAAATGTAAATTGACAAAAAAATTTAATCAAAACCCAAAATTGAAGCCACCATCATATTCTTTGGGTCTAAATTAGGTTACCCTAAAATGTTGAGACCAATTGGACTTCATCTTCACCTACTTTGCATAATGACCCTCAAGTTTTGAATTTACTTCATTTTGGTCCAAATTCCTTCATTTTAGGTCCTTGGTAGACGTTAGCTATCTTCTTCAGCCAACACAGTGAGAAGCTTCTTCTTCTCTTCGTGTGTTGCTTGCAACAGCTATAGATCAAGTAATTCTTGATCAAATCCCACCAAAATTGGTGGGATTGATTTGCGAATCTTGACCAACCTGGAATTCGCATTATCAACTCCAATTATTGGCTAGAATGGCCATTATCTTTGCTTCAAATTTTGGGTTTACAACCCATCAATTTGCAAATCAAATCCCCCAAATTGATCTTAATTCTTGTGTGGATTGCATCTATATAAACCTCTAATCGTGACTGAGTTCAATTCGTGCAAACTTTTGGTGAGAAATCCCTCTTCTTCTCCTTCCTTAGAGCCATTAATGAGCACCTTGGAGCTCCTCGACCTCGCTTCGTTATCGTTTCTCATCACCAACTGAGTTGGGGTTCTTCCCCGTTCTTCCTCAAAGCTGCATGAGAAGCTTTGGCCTTTGAAACCTACTCAGCTACTCTAATTCCTCTCCTTTTTCATCATCTGAGGACTGCCATCGTCCCAGGTTTCCTTTCCCTTTCTTCTTCAACTAGTTTAGGTCTTTTGCTCTCTGTAGTTAGCTTTAGCGTTGGGATAGTTTAATTTGCATTTTTATTGCCTTTGTCACAACCCATGACCATCACCATTAGAAGCTTTTTGAAGCTTCTCCGCCACACCATTCCACACATACATTCAGCAAATAGTATTAGTGACAAGTCCATTTTAGTGGACTAATTTAGTGCCTAAGTACATTATTATTCAAATGAAAATGTACTACGAATCATGCATTGCATAGATAAAATTAATAAAGCTGTACAATTATCATTCCATCATTTTTACATCTTAATCAAATAAATTCGAGTCATTATGGAAAGAGAAATTTGAATGAAATCATACTTAAATTTAGAGTGCATCTTTAGAGATTTAATTTGTCATATAAGAGGAAAGGAAAGAAAGAAAAAAAGAAATAAATGAAAACCTTCCTTCTCTCTCCCTCACGAATCTTTCTCTTCCCATAATCTCTTCATCACAGTTGGAGAGTTGTAAGCCACACGAAGAGAAAAGGAAAGAAAGAAAAAGGAAAAAAGAGAAAAGAATAACCTTCCTCTCTTTCTCCTCCAATCTCTCCCACTCTCACAAATATTCTCTACTCCTTCCTTCTCTGACTCTCTCTCTCCTTATTTAATATGCAGGGACGAGTCACCTTGGGAGGCCCACCTCCTCTCTGACAAGAGGTACCCCCACTCCAGCATCTTCCTCTCCAACGGGAGGAAACGACCTCTCTCCTCCACCATGTGCCACCACCACCGCAAGCCTCCATCATCGACGACTGCGACCTCCCACCACCACGTCTTGCCTCTGACAACCACCACCATGTCTCGACTACTCTAAATCATCACCGTGGTCGGTGGTGACAACACTGACACCCGCAATTGCATCTCCGACTTTGCAACCGTGAGCCTCCTCTCTGCCACTGTGAGCCACCATCAAAAACTTCAACTACATGCCTACCACCCCGTTAAGTTGTCCGGGAACTCTTCCCAGACATCTGAAGATCTGAACCACCTCTCCATCACCACACCTTCCTCTCTCCTCTGTGCGCCAACACCTATACTACGAGCCTTCCTCCACCAACTGCAGCAGGAGGATCCCCAACGCTCTTGGTCTTCTTCTCCTCTAACTTCAGAGCAGAGCCCCCCACCCTCGACTCCAGCCACCACACCCATCGTTCCTCCTCTATGCCAGACCCCATTCGCTCTTCCGTTTCTCACTTTCACTCATACAGAACATGCACAACAGACCAGCCTCCTTCCTCGATTGAGTCCACTCACCACCGAGACCACAGCAGCATCGTGCACCACCTTTCCCTCGACCGCGATCGCCCCCGACAGCAGCACTCCCTTGGCTCCAGCCACTTCGATCACCCAACCTCAACCTCCTCTCCTTCTTCTTCTTCGTTCCTCACGGAAGAACCCAACAGCGTCCACCACCCACCTTCCTCCTTGGTGTTAATAGAGACCCTTCAGCACCTCCCATCCACCACCGAAGGTGACGTAAGCAACTCCACCCTAGCACGAGGCCTCCTCAACCACGCGCAATTTCCAAATAGTGGCAGCAGCCCCCACCATCACCAGACCTCCTCCTTGACACTGGCGGCAGCTCCGGCCACCTTCTGTTGTGGAAGCACCATCATCAGAAACCTCTCCGCATCCTCAACCTCCTTAGAGCTTTGCACCACCAGCCGATGCTTCTTCTCCTCGCGTGAGCAAGGTGAAAGCATCCCCTATTTTTCTATAGAAAAAACTCCATTAATATTTACATTCGATGCCCTTGCCAAGAATTTGATTTTGCTATTGATTATTTTATTATGACAAACTTGGGAGTCCCTTCTCCTCTTGAATTATTGTGAAAACAGTGGAGGATTTGATTTACTAGTTAATGAACTTTGTTTTTCCTCCCATGTTGAGTTGATATCAATGGTAATCTATTTTTCTTGGACATGATTTTATGTGAAATTAATATTGGTGATTTTATTGGTTCTATACCTCCTTGTGATATGACCTGAAGTGTGGTATAATTTCAATATTTTAGTAACTTTGATCGAAGGCTTTCCACCACATTATTTACTACAATGCATTATTTTTCTGACATTATTTCTGCAAGTTAAAACCCCCAATCAGTTAGGTCTTTGCTTTGGAGCATCACCCTGAAGCTACTGGTGCTGACATAAGGTCAAAAGACCCCCTATTCTATCCACAGGGCCGCGTCGGACTCCATTGTCTTCTCTGACTCTGATGACTACCTTTGTCACTTAAGTTGCCTTATTCGCCAACCAACCACCACCTACATGTCAGCAAACGTCCATCGACCAACTTCCATCACTCACTGAAGACATTTGACAGTTGGAGCTATCCAACCACTATCCTCCGACAACCCTTTGATAGAGAAGACAAGGCTTGAAGGGATAAGGCCTCAAGGTCCCAAATGAAAATTTTCATTTAACATTTGGGTCCTTTTCATAACTTGAATTGTTAGGGCTATATTTGTGATAATTTATTCTTTAAGGGTTTATTTGCAATCCCTCACTTTAACATTGTTGGATCTATCGTTATTTGTTACTTAATTACACTTAAAATTATTCTTTTCTTAATTAGGTGCAAAATAATCACCTGTGATGTCAATTCTTAACATCTAAGCCACAATATTATTTGATTTTAATCTCACCCGTGACTTTAGTCCCACATTGGTGGGGGAAAGCTTCATGTGGCAAGATTTATGAATTTGCGTGGGGAGTGTTGCTCGCTCGAAATCAGGTTTTAAATCGTTGTGTTGTAGTATAGTTGAAATCTCACGAAAAATAGATAAAATTTATACTCGAAAAAGTCTGAGGTCGTTTGCTGGGAGCAAGTAGGAATTCACTTCTCAAAATTGCAATTTGAAATAATAGAGATACAGAATTGTAATCAGAAATTGATTTAGAATAATGTAGCAATAAGATCAAGTATCATACTGCAAAAAGAATGGAGTAAAATGGTGATTTGAATCACCAATTACTCCCTACAATAATGGTAAATAGAACTCAATAGTTATATATGAAATGATCTCAAATCAGCCGTCTGAATATTCAATCAGATGTCTTAAACATCTGATGATCTGATTTCTTCTTCTGCTATGGCTCTTCTTCTCTTCTTCTCCTTTTGCTACTCTCTCACTTCTTCTGCTCTTATTCTTTCTCTACTCTTCTTATGCGGTTCCTCTTCTTTTCTTCTTCCTCTTTCTTTCTCTTCTCTTCTATTCTTCTGCTCTTCTTCACACAGAGGGGGAAGGATCCTTAATTTTGTCTAGGTGTCAGCCAATCCTTCCAAGAGAAAAACCCCCTGCCCTTAAAAACTATCCTCTCTTTCTCTCCTTTTGTCATGCTCTCCTAGAACCTCCAACAGTACCGGGTTATCAGGTTTTCGAACCTAGAGTGCACCCGTGTCTAGGGCTGTAGGCGTGGGTCGCAATCGAGGAGTGCATAGGTTAGGCAGGTTATCAGGTTGGCCAGATTCGCATGTGAGGCGTCACGGGTGAGGCATGTGAGGGGCACGTGCAAGGACCTCACCTCCTGTTCATGCTGAGGCAAACAACTAATGCGACAAATTCACTTTATGTAGGTGCGGGCACTCTTCAACTTCCAAGGTAGGACTAATCCCACCTCCCTTCCCTGCATGCAGCTACAGATGCTTCTTTGCGTGATTGAGGTCAAAGGCTCAGTCAAAGAGCCAAATTGGCTCCTTTGTTGCACTCCTGGGTAGGTTCCACTGCGCCAGGGGTTTCATCTGGAGCCTGCAGGTGCTAGAGCAAGCTTCAAGCTTCGCTCGAAGCTTTGTTAATGGCGGCTGAGGCAATGAGGACCTAAAAACACGAATACGACCTTATGGCCAAGTTAAATAGGTTCAGGAGCTTCGCAGGGATGTGGTGAGGGTGTGGGTGGCGGTGGCAAGCTGCGAAGGTGGTTGTAGGTGGCTAGCGAAGGCAGAAGTGAAGGTTTAGAGGTGGGTTGTTCCACAGATAGTTTGGAGGTGTAATAGAGTGAAGTAGGATGAGGGTTTTGAAGAGGGTGGTGTGCCGAAGGTCTTGAGGTAGTTGGTGAGGCGTTTGGAGTAGTGGGATGAGCAGGGAGCCTCACTGGAGGTCATGTTAGAGAGGAGGAAGGTAAAGGTGGTCAGTGTGATACGGCAGTCGAAATGAAGTGCAGTTGGTGTGTAAAGGGAGTAGAGGAGCTAGGGAGCATATCTAGGTGATTGGCGGATGAAAAGGGGCAGAAGTGATGTTGGTTGCGGTATGGCCGAAGTCGGAGACGAAGGTGACTCTGGTGAGAAGGAAACGACGAGCAAGATGGAGGGAGAGACGCCCTCTGGTATGGCATGACGCAGACGAAGACGACGAAGATGAATCCACCGCTGGTATTGCAGACGAACGATGAGGGAGGTCAGGGGGGATCGTTGGAGCTCGAGGAGCGTTTCGGCTAGATTAAAAGAGAGGAATTTAGGGTAGATCCAATCAAAATTGAGCATAGGGAGAATGGTTTGATCTGGGGAGTCTTTTATAGGTCATCAGAGGGGGATTAGATCTTTGGAAGCAAGCTTCCCATGCTTAGAAGGTCACCCGAGTTGGAAACCCAATTTTTAATTGATTCACATTAGGATTTGGGCAAGACTTGGAGCCCAAGATGTGGCTCAATGGAAGTCAACTTTGTCAAGAATCTAAGTATCTATTTTGGAACTGTTTAATTGAGAATCGAGAGAGAAATCCACTCTCGATCTCAATGATGAAGCTCAAAGTTTCCTTTCATGGCACCAGGGATCTATTTGCAAAGACAATGACAAAGTTAGGAGCCTTTCTATAAGGATTTTGAAAGTTAAGGGCATATGTGTGATTAGATAGGACCAAGTTGCAAACTAGGTCAAGAAAATCTCAGATCGGGTCTAAATTCTGGTATAAATCTAATTTGGACCTAAGGAATCTAATGGTGAAGTTGGATTTTGGTTTTGACCATGTTTGACTAGGTAATTTATGCAAAAACCTAAATTAGGGCAAATATCTGTCTGAGACTTTATTTTGGGTCAAGAAGGGTTTTAATGGTCAATTTGAAGGAATCAAACCCTAAAGAATATTTTTCTATGAATTTTAGAGGGTTTAGATGAATTTTATTCTGACCAGAACCTCAATTAATTAAGCGGATCTATTTTTAGGGTTTCAAAAGTCATTTAATTCCCAAAACATGCAAAAATCCTTTTCTGTATGTTCTAACCCACTTATTAGCCTTTTAGGACCATTTGACCCTTAATTAACCCTTGGCAAAACCCATGGTTGTACTGCATTTATGATATGATGGTAAAATTACAGTTTTAACCCTGGTTTCTTATCTTTTTCTCAGAATGATAATGTCATGAATTGCAATCCATTGGTGGTTATGTAAGAGCATTTAATGACCTAATCAGATCAAATTGAGCTAGTTATGGCTCATGATGGTGTCCCAATCATACCCCCATGCCTAGCTTTTGCTAGTCCCTTAGCAAAATCTCATGGAATTAACCTTAATTCTAGACCATATGCCCTTTTATGCTTAGAATTCTGATGTATGCTTTATTTTGTAAATTAGATCAGAATGCCGATAATAGGCCTAGAGATACTCAAGTACCAACCAAGATCTGGACCAGAACAGCTCTAGCCTCAGTCTGCCGCGAAGGTTTCTAAGGTCCACAGGAACTAACTTAAGGTTCGTTGAACTCCGCGATTAAAGCACTCGTGCTTGTAATATGTTTTAGCCTAAGTTCAGTTTGCAATGCGTTTTTGTAAGAGAGAGACAAAGGAATTTTTTTTCCTTTGTTTTCGGAGAGTTCTCTCTCTTTTCTTTTTATTTCTAGCTTCGGATTAGCTTTACAACATGGTTTGTATCGGATTCCTAATTCCCACCATCAATCCTCGTAGACTCCCTAGCAATCGATGCTTCGAGATAGCACCGCCCATGGCAACCCCCAGAACCTTGGCTTTCGAGATTTCGAGATAATCCCACCCATGGTGTTCTGTAGCTAAATCTAAACCCTGGCAATCGACATTTCGTGATAATGCCGCCCATGGCATCTGAACCAGCACAAGGTGATTACATGCCCCTAGTAGGATATTTATATATCCTAGGAGACAAGCACCGAGGAGACGATATGTTATTGCGCATCTTCAAGGGGAATTTCCCGCCGCTCCGTACCGGGAACTCATCCAAATCAACTTGTGTTGATTAGCCGCACATAATCTAGGTAACCTTTTCAGAACAGATTTAACGCCATTGCATGATTTTAATAATTTAAGCGCACTAAACTAGACAGTGTGTGGATTGGGGTGCTTAGGTTACAGAGTCCTACAAACCAGAGGTTAGTTAATGAGGCCGAATAATCCCTAAGCCTTAGACCTAATACTTAAGCTTTGCATTTTCCCTAACCTCTTGAGGACTATCCAGATCTTAACGGATACTTGAATTTTTAAGCCTAGAATCGTAGCCCAAGAGGCCTAAGATCGACATTCATACTAATCTCTTTTGTCTCTTAGCACTTTTTGTCTTTCATTTTCTTTCTTTTTGATTTTGGTCTAGAACTAAGTTGATTCCTTAATCTTTTACTAATGACTATCTTTTTTTATTTTTTTTTTCAAAATATGTTCCTTTTTGACATTTTTATCACCTCCCTTTTTTCCTCAAAAATGATATGCAATTGATTCATTCAAAATTTCCTCCCTTCTCCATTTTTTTCCCTTTTTCAATTTTTTATTTTCTTGGTTTTTTTGGAATATGTAATTTTTTTAAGAAATCCCTTTCTTGTGAAGTGATTTTCACAGTGTTTTGCACTTTAATACCCCCCATGCCTATGATTTGCAATGCCCTCATTGTAAATTAGGTGGGTTCAAGTTCACCCTAGATCATACATTAGAATAGGTTTTTGGGTGAGTGGACAAGTCAGGGTGACTGTTGCAGATGATTTCAAGCTCGAGTATAGGTACTAGAGGTGGAGCCGGCTATTCTAATGGACGAACCCTAAACTGCAATATGAATTCAATAAAAGATGTGTCAAGAAGGGTTTCGGGTTTTTCAAAATGATACAGGTTGCCTCCCGTTAAGCGCTAAGTTTAACGCCATCAGCAAGGCGCAATGAGCTCAGGGAGAATGGAGATCAAAAGATACCTCAACCCTGTTCATATTGGTGAGTTCAATGAACGGCTTAAGTCGTTGATCATTCACGCCAAAGGGTTCTGAATCAAGGCTGGGTTGGCTAATTTCAACGGTTCCATTTCCAAAGATTCATCTGATAAGATATGGTCCAATCCATTTTGATCTGAGTTTTTCTAGGAACAATTTGAGTTTGGCATCAAAGAGTAGGACTTTCTGACTAGGGTGAAAGATCTTTCTGGATATGCGTTTTTCGTGAAAGGCCTTAACCCACTCTTTGTAAATTCATGAGTTCTCATACGCATTATTGCATAATTCATCGATCTTGCTCATTTGAATCTTTCTATGGGTTCCTGCCTTAGAAAGTTCTAGATTACACTTCCGTACAACCCAATAAGCTTTGTGCTCCAACTCGACGGGGAGGTGACATGCCTTCCCATACACCAATATGAAAGGAGACATGCCCAATTGGGTTTTGTGGGAAATCCTATAGGCCCACAAGGCTTCCGGAAGTCAGGCCGACCAATCCTTCCTATCAGGTCAGACAATGACCTAAAGGATTTTCTTGATCTCCGGATTCGATAGCTCAGCTAGACCATTGGTTTGGGGGTGATAAGGAGTAGAGATTCGGTGTGACACCCCATATTTGGTCATCAGTGATTTGAACTGAGCATTTGTGAAATGGGTCCCTCCATTAGAGATAATGGCACGTGGAATCAAGAACCGAGAAAAAATGTTCTGATGGATGAATTTGATTACCACCTTATGATTGTTGGTTTGGGTTGGAATGGCTTCAATCCATTTGGACACGTAGTCAACAGTGAAAAGAATGTATTCAAATCCGTTCGAAACAGGGAAGGGTCTCATGAAATCAATCCCCCATATGTCAAAGATTTCGCATACGAGAATCGACTGTAAAGGCATCATATCACGATGGCTCATGTTGCCCAAGGTCTGGCAACGAGTGCATGCCTTACAATGATAGTATACATCTTTGAAAATCGTGGGCCAGTAAAAGCCACACTGGAGGACTTTTGTTGTGGTTTTATGTCCAAAAAAGTGTTTGCCGCAGGCCTGGTCCTGGTAGGACAAAATGACCTAAATTTTCGCTTCCGGGATGCACTGTCTAATGATCTGATCAGTGTTTGCACCTCAAAACACGCCTGTAATAACGCCTTCTTGTGCTATTTTCTAGCATTAACATTGCATAATAGGATCCTGTAATCGCATTTGTAAAAACACTTGCATGCTTGCATTTAATCAAGAGAGGAAGAGGAGTGAAACAATCGCCTACATAGTTACATTTTTTTTCAAGTGCCTCCTTGCAAAATCACCCTCTTTTTATTTTTCCTCTTGATTTCTTCTTTTCTCTTCTTCCCGCGGCTGCACTCTTCCCGCAGCTGCATGCAGCAGCCACGCAGCACCTCTTCCTGTCACGTCTCCCTGCCAACGCCGCTCCCTATAGCTGCAACTCGCACGCCCTCTCCCTGCTGCAGCCAACACGCCCCTCTCCCCTCCTCTATAAGTAGCTGCAGCTTCATCCTCGCGAAGCAGCGGCTGCAGCTGCTGAAAAAAAACCCGCAGCCACCTTCCTCGCCCGTTCTCCCCTCCCATACGCCGGCCCTCCGTCGAGGAGGCACCCGACGAGCAGGAGAACCCACTGTGGTGCTCACCACCACAGTGGGAACACCACCGCCCAGCTCTTCAACGAGCAGGTGGGCGTGGTGTTTTCTTTTCTCTTCGTTTTCATCTCCACGCCATTGCTGCCGCTTCAAGCTCCGAAGCTTGAAGCAGCAGCAGCAGCAGCTAAACCGCGGCGACAGCAGCAGCAGCAGCACCCCCCGCCTCCTCCGCGACCTTCCCCGCAGGCGCGCAACCCTCCGCGCGTGTCTGCAGGCCCGTTCTCCGCCTCTGTCTCCGTTCTGTCCGCCTCGCAGTTGCACCCGAAGCCCGCCGCCGCGCGCACTGCAGCGGCCGGCTACGGCCTCACGCCGACCCCTGCCCCCCTCCGCGACCCTCCGCGACCACCTGCAGACCTCCTACACGCTCGCTCCTCCGCGCCATCGCCCGCTCGTCGACTTCGCGCAGGCCTGCAGAACCCTGCGCGAAGGCGCGCCCGCACCCGCCGTCTTCAGACGTCCGCCTCCGCCTTCAGACGACGCGGCGTCAGACGTCCGCCGCCGCGAGCAGACGACTTAACTCGCTGCCATTGTCCGCGCTCTCGATCTCTCCAGCCCGCTCTCTCTCTCTCTGCTGATCTCTCTCTCCCGCTCTCTCTCTCTCACGTATTCTCTCTCTTTTGCACTCACTCACAGACACACACTACACCAACACACACACATCTTCACCGACACACACACACACCCACACACACACTTACACTATACGTATAGCTATATATAGTAACATATATATACTTATATACATCTATATATAATATATACATACATATATACATATATATATATATATACACTTATATACATAGTAATATCTATAGTTATGTATACATACATATATATAATATATATATATATATATATATATATATATCTACTTATATATATCTATATACTTATACATATACTTATATATATATACATATATACTTATATACATATATATATATATACATATCTATATACATATATATATACACACATATATATATATATCTAGATACATATATACTTATATACATATATATATATATACATCTATATAGTATTATATATATATACTTATATACATATATACATAGCTATATACATATATACATACATATATATATATACATATACACCTATATATATATATATAATACATATATATCTATATATATCTATACATATATACTTATACATTTATATACATATAGATATATTTACTTATATACATACATATGTACATATATTTTCACGTTATTTACTATACGCTGTATCACGGGGATATCTGCACCAGTTGCTGATATTCCCTGATACACGCGTACAAAAAAAGCGTGGTCCCATACATCATCCATCCTCCATCCACACTCCACGCGGCACATAGTCGTGTTGGTTGCATCTCTCTAGACGTCAACTGACTCGACATAGTGCTACACTCCATCGTCACCTCCACCCCCACCCCTTTATATATATACTACATATAAATATATATCTATAGCTACTATATTTACTTTCTATCTGTTAGCTTCCTTCTTAGTAAAAAGATAAAAAAAAAAGGTATAAAAGTGAAAAGATAATCTTTGATTTGCAGGTACCCCGTCTAGCGAGTAGCAAGACTTGTTTTGGGACTCTGTTTGGCTAAAAGCCAAGGACACAATTTTGAGGGTGTGCCTCAAGAACAAGGATTACCATAAAAAACCTAAATAAGAAAAAAAACACCAAAAACACAATAAACGAACGGAAGAGACGCGTTTTAAGGAAAACGTAGAAACTCGACTTTAACCCCACTTCCCTGAGTTCGACCCTGGGCCTAAAAGTGACAAGATAAAATCAATTAGGCCAGGTTAAAAATTTTGTAAAGAGATGGTTAGGTCTGAATTAGGTTAACCACTATACATATTTCAACGATAAAAACATCATATTAACAACCTATCCAGGCCAACCCATCATGACTTTTCTGGCGCCGTTGCCGGGGAGGTGCGCTTTCGAGTAAGTTTCTATCCAATTCCTTTAAATTTGTCTCTTCTCTCTTCACGGGTATTGTTGTTTTTTGGTGTGCAGGTGAACTTGGTGGAAGGAGAAGGAAAGCAGACGAAGTCGGGAACGAGAGCAGATCCAAGGCGGGAATGAGAGCGTGAAGACGCCGACATCGCATTGGAGCTTCGCACACATTGCCGAACAAGTAGGTTTTCTTTTCCCATCAAATTAGGGTTAACTTGCCACCACAATAAAAAAAAAAAAAAAAATTTAAAACTAAAAACTAGAAAAACTTCTTGGGATTTCTTGAGGGCAAGTGGATTAAAATTAACTTGATTGATTAGTTGTCTTCACTCCCACTGCCCCGGGATTTCCCGCCTTACTTCGCATAGCGAAAATCCGAGAATCTTGATTCTTAGATTTTTCGCCGTGGGAAGTATTCTTTGAGGCAAAGAAAAAAATTGCTTGTATCCCTCTTTTGCCTCACTTATCTTTAATTCAGGATCACATTTTTGGTGGGGAGACTTGGAATTGAGTTGATTCCAACCCCACCACGACTTTTCAAACTTGCCTGTGATTGATCCTGAATACTTCAACCCCAACAATTTTATTTTCTTTATCTTTTGGTTGAAGCCTTGTGTGTGGAAATCATTTCTGGTGATTGGGAGCACTTGAATTGAAGTGCTTTGGCTCCCTGTCACATTGATATAAAACTGATTCGTGCATCCACACTTAGAAATCTCCATTTAGGGTAGCCCATTGCATTTTAGCATGCATTAACTAACTGATAATTGAAGAAGGGTTTCTTGGGCTTTAGAAAAAAAAAAAAAAAACCTGTATTCTTGCAAAACCCGGAGATTGGTTGAATTGGTAATTCAGCAAAACCCTAAAATTCATACTATTTAAGGCTGAACTCTAAAAACCATTCGCCAATAAAAACTTCAATTCGGGGAGATTTCCCCGTTGCATGCTTGTTCTTACACACTCTTAAAATCAATCACTTGGGCATTACCCGTAAACAACGCCCTTCACATTCCAAAAGCACTTGACCCTAAGCCTCTAATTAAAACTGGTAGTAACTTGACCCTTACTAAGGATTGGAGGTCTAACTACCTGTGTGTAGCGACTACGTGCTGGTGAGAGTTCCCGCGTGCTATCGGGTGTCTAAGACTGGGGCAAACGGCCTTTCAATCTGGCCCGGTGGTTCCGCGGTGCTCTCATTCGGTTCCGTAGTTCGTGATAGTAGGTAACTTAGATCTTTAGGTCTAAGGGCACACTGTAGAGGTTAGGAACTTGACTGTATTGATTTGTAATCAAGTGTACCTTTGCGGCGTCATTTCTCTCATCGCTTTTCCCCTCTTATCCCCCCCAATTCTTCCTGCGTAGTGCATGTTTTGGAGGAGGCCACAAAACCCTGAACTGTTTGAATTGACTGCTAAATCTAAAAAAAGAGCCGAATCATCCTCCTCCTCCACAAACATGGCACACACCCCCACCTCACCACTTCGTCACAATTCCAATTCTTTCAACACCAGGCTTATCCCGAGAAACCTTGCAAGACCTTCCTTATCGAGTGTCGCACCAAGCGACTCGGTAAGTCATGTGGAATTGGCTTCTGCGAGCCAGTATTTCAACATGGAGGACCAAGCCTCCGTGTGCTCGAACACATATGCGGACACGTCTTCTGGCATAGAAGACGCCTGCACCCTGGGGAACAACCCGTTTTCTGCCACGTATAACCCAGGGTGGCACGATCATCCAAATTTCGCATGGTCTAACAACCCGCAGCGCCAAAACCCCGCTGGTGGACCAAGGCGATCGTCCGCACCCGTCATCCCAAGGGCCCAATCTAATCCTATGGCAAATCCGCCATTAGGCCCTTGCGTACAGAAAACCAAACACGCATCAAAACCTCTTGATAAATTGATGCGAATGATGACGGAAATGTCAAAGCGCCATAAAGAGAACATGACCTCTCTTCAGCATTTGGCGCAGCAGAATGCTGAGATCAGTCAACTAAGCATGGCGACTCGATCTCAGGGCACTTTTCCCGCCCAACCTGTTCCAAACCCGCAAAACTTTGTACCCTATGGTCCGCAACCACAGGTACAACCTTCTCAGGAACAGGTTCATCAAATTCTGCAAGCTCCGAGTATTCCTCCGGGATTTCAGGTTAATCCCGCTGCAGCATCGCACTCTCATGCTGATAGCGATTACATCAAGGATGACACGTCTGACGAGGACATGACTGTCATTACGTGTATCGAACTAATTGGAGTCGATTCTGACTGCTGCGAATTACCTGACGACTGCCTGACCAACACAAACTGTGACGTTCCCCAATCCCTCCCTATTCCTGTACCTTCTCCTGACCAGACTTCTGACGAGGTTTTCTCCGCTTCCCATACCTCGTGGTCTGAGTCATTGCCGGGCTGCTCACCGCCGGTCCACACTATGGAAGACCGGATTGCCCTTTCTTTCCCGCTAAATCAGGTGGATTTGCAAATCCACACTGGGACCTTGAGCCCACATCTTACTCACCGGGGCTATTCCCTTTTGGATCCATCTATCCAAAAAGCCCCCCTTCTTGGCCAATCTAAGGGCCAACTTCCTCTTCCTGATCTGTTTTCTGATCCGCCTGGGACACTCTCGTCCCAGAAAACGCCAAATCTCTCACCATCCACCATTACTTTTCACGCCTCTATCGCGATTACTTCGCTTTTCTCTTCACCACCCACCATCCACCCACCCTTCCACCCTGATTTATACCCTGAACTTCAGCTCCTGTTACCCGATCTGTCGTCCGTTCTCTGCCTTTCCCTGCATGCATATGAGGACATAGCATTGTTTGGCATGGGGGGGTGGATAGGCATCCATAGGATCCGGGTATTTTATGGTATCAGACAATTACCACCTATTTATAAATATGCAAGAAAAAGAAAAAAGAAAAGAAAAAAAAATAAATATATATATATTAATAATAAATGGTGTTTAGTAATGATTTGAAAGCTGAAACAAAAAAATTCAATAAGTGTTTATGGATATTCAACCTCTGTTTTGAAGAATTTCCAGGCCACAGAAGCTTGATTCGCTCAGGCTCGGCTTAATTCACTTAAAGTATTGACGAAATAGATCAAAATCTCTCTTAACTAAGGACGTATTCTTGTACCTGAGACACCAGTACAGGATCCGTTGGTTTGCTTTTTCTTGAGAGCTTAAGTAAATTTGGTTCACACTACACATATCAGGAAAGACCAGGTGAACATAAGATCCAACCCTAGTGTTCATTAGGGAAGGTGGAGTCCTTACCTGTGCGTGCAGGTAGACTTTTTATCCCAGCATTTAGTCTTGTGTTTAGGAGTGACTCTTTCCACCAAAAAGAAAAATAAGTGTGCTCCTTCAAAATGTGTTGTAAGAGATATACTGACACGTGTTTCAAAAAAAAAAAAAAAAAAAAAAAAGATGTTTTAAAAGAATCAGTATATCTCATAAATGTCTGTATTCTTTATTTTTCGGTGAGCCCAAAAAAAAAAAAAAAAAAATCAGAAAATGGGAGTTGAGTTTTCCGTAATCATCTTAAGGGTCAATCCGAAAACACGAGCTGAAACTGGGACCAACCTGTACTTAAAAATTCGTGAAACCCTGGGAGTGAGTCTTAAGGTTCATCTGGTCAGTCTTGATCCTTCACTATGCACAAACCATAACCTCTTGAGCTCTCGAGTACGGCAAAAACCTCCTGGGTCCTGGAAATCGTACTTAAGGTTTAAATATCAAGAGTCCTGGTTAGTTGAGACATGATCTATGTCATGTGAGACTTAAAGTACTGGTAGTCTTCTTTACAATTGGTTCTCACAATATTCGATAATAAACACACCTATATCATCTCAGAAGAAAATCTTCAGCTTAAGATCATTTCTAAATACGATTTTGCTAGGGACTAGCAAAAGATAGGCATGGGGGTATATGTTTGCACCTCAAAACACGCCTGTAATAACGCCTTCTTGTGCTATTTTCTAGAATTAACATTGCATAATAGGATCCTGTAATCGCATTTGTAAAAACACTTGCATGCATGCATTTAATCAAGAGAGGAAGAGGAGTGAAACAATCGCCTACATAGTTACATTTTTTTTCAAGTCCCTCCTTGCAAAATCACCCTCTTTTTATTTTTCCTCTTGATTTCTTCTTTTCTCTTCTTCCCGCGGCTGCACTCTTCCCGCAGCTGCATGCAGCAGCCACGCAGCACCTCTTCCCGTCACGTCTCCCTGCCAACGCCGCTCCCTATAGCTGCAACTCGCACGCCCTCTCCCTGCTGCAGCCAACACGCCCCTCTCCCCTCCTCTATAAGTAGCTGCAGCTTCATCCTCGCGAAGCAGCGGCTGCAGCTGCTGAAAAAAAACCCGCAGCCACCTTCCTCGCCCGTTCTCCCCTCCCATACGCCGGCCCTCCGTCGAGGAGGCACCCGACGAGCAGGAGAACCCACTGTGGTGCTCACCACCACAGTGGGAACACCACCGCCCAGCTCTTCAACGAGCAGGTGGGCGTGGTGTTTTCTTTTCTCTTCGTTTTCATCTCCACGCCATTGCTGCCGCTTCAAGCTCCGAAGCTTGAAGCAGCAGCAGCAGCAGCTAAACCGCGGCGACAGCAGCAGCAGCAGCACCCCCCGCCTCCTCCGCGACCTTCCCCGCAGGCGCGCAACCCTCCGCGCGTGTCTGCAGGTCCGTTCTCCGCCTCCGTCTCCGTTCTGTCCGCCTCGCAGTTGCACCCGTAGCCCGCCGCCGCGCGCACTGCAGCGGCCGGCTACGGCCTCACGCCGACCCCTGCCCCCCTCCGCGACCCTCCGCAACCACCTGCAGACCTCCTCCACGCTCGCTCCTCCGCGCCATCGCCCGCTCGTCGACTTCGCGCAGGCCTGCAGAACCCTGCGCGAAGGCGCGCCCGCACCCGCCGTCTTCAGACGTCCGCCTCCGCCTTCAGACGACGCGGCGTCAGACGTCCGCCGCCGCGAGCAGACGACTTAACTCGCTGCCATTGTCCGCGCTCTCGATCTCTCCAGCCCGCTCTCTCTCTCTCTGCTGATCTCTCTCTCCCGCTCTCTCTCTCTCACGTATTCTCTCTCTTTTGCACTCACTCACAGACACACACTACACCAACACACACACATCTTCACCGACACACACACACACCCACACACACACTTACACTATACGTATAGCTATATATAGTAACATATATATACTTATATACATCTATATATAATATATACATACATATATATATATATATATATACACTTATATACATAGTAATATCTATAGTTATGTATACATACATATATATATAATATATATATATATATATCTACTTATATATATCTATATACTTATACATATACTTATATATATATACATATATACTTATATACATATATATATATATACATATCTATATACATATATATATACACACATATATATATATATCTAGATACATATATACTTATATACATATATATATATATACATCTATATAGTATTATATATATATACTTATATACATATATACATAGCTATATACATATATACATACATATATATATATACATATACACCTATATATATATATATATAATACATATATATCTATATATATCTATACATATATACTTATACATTTATATACATATAGATATATTTACTTATATACATACATATGTACATATATTTTCACGTTATTTACTATACGCTGTATCACGGGGATATCTGCACCAGTTGCTGATATTCCCTGATACACGCGTACAAAAAAAGCGTGGTCCCATACATCATCCATCCTCCATCCACACTCCATGCGGCACATAGTCGTGTTGGTTGCGTCTCTCTAGACGTCAACTGACTCGACATAGTGCTACACTCCATCGTCACCTCCACCCCCACCCCTTTATATATACTACATATAAATATATATCTATAGCTACTATATTTACTTTCTATCTGTTAGCTTCCTTCTTAGTAAAAAGATAAAAAAAAAAGGTATAAAAGTGAAAAGATAATCTTTGATTTGCAGGTACCCCGTCTAGCGAGTAGCAAGACTTGTTTTGGGACTCTGTTTGGCTAAAAGCCAAGGACACAATTTTGAGGGTGTGCCTCAAGAACAAGGATTACCATAAAAAACCTAAATAAGAAAAAAAACACCAAAAACACAATAAACGAACGGAAGAGATGCGTTTTAAGGAAAACGTAGAAACTCGACTTTAACCCCACTTCCCTGAGTTCGACCCTGGGCCTAAAAGTGACAAGATAAAATCAATTAGGCCAAGTTAAAAATTTTGTAAAGAGATGGTTAGGTCTGAATTAGGTTAACCACTATACATATTTCAACGATAAAAACATCATATTAACAACCTATCCAGGCCGACCCATCAATCAGCACCAATGCAGAAGAGGTACGGATCTTCCCACATGTAGTACTTGGCATTGGAAAGCAATTTGTATTTCTTGGCCTTTGGCTAATCGAACGAGATTTGATGTGATGCCAAGTAGTTCACTAAATCAGCAAACCAATGAAGTCCCGTTCTAATAGTCAGGCGGTGCTCATCGGGAAAATGTTCTGTGATGGGTCCAGAAGGGTCGATACTATTAGAAAGAAGGCAGGATAAGTGGTCAACTACCACATTCTGCTTTCTCGCTTTATCACGAATCTTGAGATCAAATTCTTGCAACAGCAAGATCCAGTGGATTAGTCGAGGTTTCGCATCATTCTTCACAAGGAGGTGGCTCACTGTAGTGTGATCTAAGTATATGACAACATGGGAACCCAAAAGATATGATCTAAATTTTTCCAGGGCAAATACTACGGCTGGTAGCTCTTTCTCAGTAACTGCATAGTTATGCTGAGTCTCGTCAAGTGTCGTGCTAGCGTAGTAGATAACCACGAGTTTCCCATCTATTTTCTGGCCAAGTACCGCTCCTATAGCATAATCAGATGCATCATACATGATCTCAAAGGGTTGAGACCAATCAGGGGACTATAGGATAGGTGCTTGGGTAACTCGATTACTGTTTATGCGGCTAGATCGTGTTTTAATAATTAATGCGTTGTAATATATACGAAATTTTCGCGAAAACAAATAAAGATTTTATAACTCGAAGACCGGAGTATCCGAGGTCGAACACAGGGAGAAATCTAAGTACTTTCAAAACTTGAGAACACAACCTTTTAAATGAAAATAAGTATATCCGACTTCAATGAGAGTTATAAAAATAAATTGCTCAGGGAAAACAAAGATTGGACGTTTGATATTTGTATCAGACGTCTTAAAATGAAGCTCCTTTTCTCTCCCTCTATTCTTTTCTTCGTGCGAAGGTCTAACGTTTTTCATTCTTTTCCTTTGCCTTCCTGAGTCTTCGTCTGCCCTTTGTCTTCTTCTTCTGTCTTCCTTGGTTATGCTTCCTTCACTGCCTTAACTCTCTCCTTCCTTCCTTTCTTTTAGAGCCTCCTTCCATCTTTTCTTCTCTTTCCCTTTTGCGTTTCTTCTTCTTTGTCTTGGCTGCAGAACTCCCTTCCTTCTTTCTTGCAGCAGTTAAGTACCTGTGTCCTACACACACTAGACGTAGCAAAACCTATCCCTCTACCCGTGCATCTCTCTCTCTGTGTAAACCACTCTCAGCACGCTATCCCAGAGCCGGTTAAACGGGTCGGATCGCGCACCCGTGACCAGGCGGACCGGCATGAGGGTGATGTGCGAGGTGTGCTTGGGATATGGTCGGGTCGGGTCACGCCAGATCCGTGAGGTGAAACCACGGACAAGGCGCAGTGTAATGGGTGAGGGACCTCACCCCAAGTGTAACTGGAGGCGAAGAGGCTATTTCACAAAAGCAATTTAAAGGGTGTTGGTGCGTCTTGGCTTACCAATGTGGGACTACAGCCCACTGCTGTTCTTCGCACGCCCGCAGTCGATCGCGCCTTCAATTCCTCAACTGCAGACTCTGTTGGCTTCGCTCGCTGGGTCAGATAGCTTTGCAATGCTTCCCCAAATCCGCAGCACCTGGAGCCTTGCGGTCTTGAAGCCTGGAGCGAGCTTGGAGCTTCGTCGAGTCGTTGTCAATGGCGGCAGGGGCTGGGAACCTATCAGACACGAAAATGGCCTCGCAGCCTAATCAGATCACCAGGGGACCTTCGCCGTGTCATGGCGAAGGTAATCAGCTATGTGGCAGGCCGCGGGGCGGCCTAGGCGTGAGTGCCTAGGTCGCTCTGTGGTCGGACGGGTGGGTGTGTTCGGGGGGTTGCTGTGGTGGTGTGGTAGGGCTGTGGATGAGTGGAGGGTGTTCAGTGAGACGAGGCGGAGGTTATGTGATGGTCGGCGAGACGTGTGGGGCTATGGAGCGACGGGGGCGTCTCGTCGGAGGGTGGCCGGAGATGAGGAAGGTGGCGGTGGACAGGACGGTCAAGGGGTCGATTGAGTGAAATAACGTGAGGAAATGAAAGAGGGGAAGATGGGGGACTTATCTGGACTGTTAGGAGAGAATGGGGGCAGTGGAGTCAGATGGCTCGTAGTTGCCATCGTCGGAGAAGATAACCCTGAGGGAGATGACGGCGATGAGGAAGAGGTCAGGGAAACGTGCGCTTGGTGCAGCGCGACGCAGGAGGATGAGGCGAAGTAGACTCTGCTGCTGGTATGGTAGCAGAGCGACGAGAAGGAGGAGAGGTAGTCACCAGAGCTTGCAGGTTCCTTGGCCGGAGAGAGGAGAGAATAAATTTGGAGGATTCTACGGCCAAGACAAGTCTCCGATCTCGCAGAGGGTCGGAGGTCTTTTTATAGGTGCTGGCCGAACTTTCTAGTGCGTGGAGGGTGACTTTTGGCCACAGCTGTCTCATAGGAGAAGGAAGGTGGTCGAGACCCAAATTTCTCGTGCGTTCACACGAGAGTTTGGAAAGAAATCAGAGATCAAGATGAGGCTTAGATGGAAGGGAATTCCTCAAAGAATCTCCCTTCCAATTCTGGGAGGAGATCTCTGAGGGATTTGAGCATACCCCCCCTATCAACCTTGCCAGAGAAGAATCTTCCCCAATAATGGTGGAAGGACTTGATTGTAAGTTTGGCGAGAAAGATAGGGGGGTTATTGTGATGGTTTTCAAAAGATAGGGACCAAAATGTGATTGGGTGTACTAAATTGCAAAGTAGGTCAAGATGACCTCCCATTATGTCTAAATTTTGGTAAAAACCTAATTTAGACCTAAGGAATCCAATGGTGAAGTTGGATTTTATGTTTTACCACGTTTGACTAGACATTTTGCATAAAAACCCAATTTAGGTCAATTGATGAGCTAAGACCCTAATCTAGGTCAAACTAGGTTCCAAAGGCCACTTTGAATGTTCTAAACCCTAGGGGATATTTTTCCATGACCTTTAGAGGGTTTAGTTGATTTTTATCCTGACTGAAACCTTGTTGAATTAAGCAGGTCTGTTTTAGGGTTACCAAATGTCATTTAATTCCTAGATTGCACATGAACCCATTTCTGATTGATTCAACCCACTTTTTATCTCACTTAGACCATTTGACCTATGCTTTGACTCTGAGAATTCCTGTTTATGTATTGCAATGGTAAATTGCAATTTTAACCTTTATTTCATGTTTTCTTCTCAGAGCACTTATTCCTCCAATTATGCCCTCTTCTTAGTCATGTAGGAGATTTTATTCTCTTTATTAGGTCAAAATGAGTTAGTTATGGCTCATGATGAGGCTCTCATCATACCCCCATGCCTAGCTTTTGCTAGTCCCTTAGCAAAATTTTAAGGTTTTAACTTCCATTCTAGACCCTAAGTGTCTGTCAACAATTATGATAAGTGCTTCTCCTTTTCTTTTGTGATTAGGTCAGAATGCCAATAATAGGCCTAGAGGTACTCAAGTACCAACCAAAATCCGGACCTGACCCGCTTTAACCTTAGTCCTCCGTAAAGGTTTTTAAGGCCCACAGAAACTAACCTAGGGTTTGTTGGACTCTGCGGTTAAAGCACCCATGCTTGAGACATTTTCAGCCTAGGTTCAGTTTGCAGTGCATTTTTGTAAGAGACGGGTAGAAGATTTATTTATTTGGAGAGATTTTCTCTCTCTTTTCTTTTTATTTCTAGCTTCGGATTAGCTTCTCAACACGGTTTGTATCGGATTCCAAGTCCCCATCATCAATCCTCAAGGGTCCCTGGCTATCGAGATTTCGAGATAATCCTACCCATGGCAACCCCAGAACCCTAGCTTTCGAGATTTTGAGATAATCCCGCCCATGGCATTCCGTGGTCGAATTCAAACCCTGGCGATCAACATTTCGTGATAATGCCACCCATGGTATCTGAACCAGCAGAGTGCTTACATGCCCCCAGTAGGATATTTAAATATCCTAAGTTTCAAGCACCGAGGAGACGATATGTTGTTACGCATCTTCGAGGAGAAATTCCCACCTCTCCGCGCTGGGAACTCGTCCAAATCAACTTGTGTTGATTGGCCGCTCCTAATCTAGGTGACTTTTGCATAACATTAAATGCTTTTGCGTGATTTGGATATTTATGCGCACTGAACCAGACTGTGTGTGAATTTGGGATGCTTAGGTTACCGAATCCCGCAAATCGAAGGTTAGTTAACGAGGCCGAATACTTCCTAAGCCTTGGACCTAATACTTAAGTTTTGCATTTTCCTCAACCTCTTAAGGATTATCCAGATTTTAGCGGATACGCGAATTTTTAAGCTAAAGAATCTAGCCCAAGAGGCCTAAAATCAACGTTCCCGCTAATCTCTTGTTATGTTACCTTAGCACTTTTTCTCTTTTCTTGATCTGGTCTAGAACTTCCGTTAATCCCTTAATCTTTTACTAATGACTATTTTTTCTTTCTTCATTTTGTGCTCCTTTTTTGGCATTTTACTCTTTTCCTCCTCTTATTTTGTATGACCCTGAATTGTTTCTCCCCTCCAAGTCTTTTTTTTTTTTTGCTGAAACCCTTTCTTGATATGAATTTTCCTGACGTTTTGCACCTTTATACCCCCCCATGCCTAAGATTTGCAATGTCCCCATTGTCAATTAGGTAGGTTCGATTTCAGCTTAGTTCATGCATTAGGACAGGTGTGTGGTGAGTGAACGGGTCGAAATGACTTGTTGCAAATGATTTTTAATCTCGGGTAGGGATACCTGAGGTGAAGTCGGTTGTTCTAATGGATGAACCCTAAAGTGCAATGTGAATTGCGCATAGAAATGTCAGAAAAGGTTTCGGGTTTTTCAAAGGATGACGGGTTGCCTCCCGTTAAGCACTGAGTTTTATGCCATCAGCTGGGCACAATGAGCTCAAGAGGAATGGAGGGTAAAGGATGACTCAGCCAAATTTGTATCGGTCATGTCAATGAACGGTTTGAGTCTCTGATCGTTCACAACAAAGGGTTCGGAATCGTGGCTGAGTGGGTTGATTTCAATGGCTCCATTTCCAAAGATTTGTCGAACTAGGTAAGGTCCGACCCACTTAGATCGTAGCTTTCCTAGGAATAATTTGAGTCGGGCATCAAAGAGTAAAACCTTTTGACTAGGATGAAAGATCTTTCTAGAAATGTGTTTGTCGTGAAAAGCTTTAACCCGTTCTTTGTAAATTCGCGAGTTCTCATACGCGTCGTGGCGTAATTCATCGATCTCACTTATTTGAAGTCTTCTGTGGGTTCCAGCCTTAGAAAGATTTAGATTACAATTCCGTACTGCCCAATAGGCTTTATGCTCCAATTCGACGGGGAGGTGACATGCCTTCCCGTACACTAGTCTGAAGGGAGACATTCCTAATCTGGTCTTGTGGGCGGTCCTATAGGCCCACAATGCTTCCGGAAGCCGAGAAGACCAATCTTTTCTATCAAGTCGAACAGTAACCTGAAGGATTTTCTTGATTTCTCGGTTTGATAGCTCAGCTAGACAATTAGTTTAGGGGTGGTAAGGAGTAGAGATTCGGTGTGACACCCCGTATTTGGTCATCAATAACCTGAACTGAGTGTTTGTGAAATGGGTCCCTCCGTCGGAAATTATTGCTCGTGGCATCCCGAACATTGAGAAAATGTTTTGATGAATGAATGTGATAACAACTTTATGATTATTGGTTCAGGTTGGAATGGCTTCTATCCACTTGGACACGTAGTCAACTGTGAGTAAGATGTATTCAAAGCCATCCGAGATCGGGAAGGGTCCCATAAAATCAATCCCCCAAATATCAAAAATTTCGCATACCAAGATCGGCTATAGAGGCATCATGTCTCGATGGCTCATGTTGCCCAAAGTCTGGCAACAGGAACATGCCTTACAGTGATCGTATGCATCCTTGAAAATTGTGGGCCAGTAAAAGCCACACTGGAGGACTTTTGATGCGATTTTATGTCTTGAAAAATGTCCACAGCATGCTTGGTCATGGCAAAATGAGAGTATGTCTTTGATTTCCACTTCCCCGAGACACCGTTGAATTATCTGATCAGCACCGATGCGAAATAGATACGGGTCTTCACATAGGTAATACTTGGCATCGGAACGCAATTTGTCCTTCTTGGACTTCGGCCATTCGGACAGAATCTGATGTGATGCCAGGTAATTTACTATATCTGCGAACCATGGAAGACTTGTACTGATAGTCAGGAGGTGCTCATCAGGAAAATGTTATGTGATGGGTCCGGAAGGACCAATTATTTCAGAAGGAAGGCGAGACAAGTGATCAGCTACCACATTTTGATTTCCCGCCTTGTCGTGAATCTCAAGGTCAAATTCTTGCAATAGCAAGATCCATCGGATTAATCAAGGTTTCACGTCCTTCTTTGCAAGGAGATGCCTCACAGCTGTGTGATCCGAGTATATGATGACACGGGAACCTAGAAGGTATGATCTGAATTTTCCTAGGGCAAATACTATAGCTAGCAGCTCTTTCTTAGTAACTGTATAGTTACGCTGAGCCTCATCCAGTGTTTTGCTGGCGTAGTAAATGACCACAGGTTTCCCGTCAATTTTCTACCCTAAAACCGCTCCTACAGCGAAGTCAGATGCATCGCACATGATCTCAAAGGGTTGAGACCAATCAGGGGACTGTAGGATCGGGGCTTGGGTGACTCGATCACGTAGGATCTCAAATGCTTGAGTGCATTCCTTGGAAATTTCAAAAGGCGCATCCTTGGAGAGAAGAGTGGTCAGGGGGCGCGCGATTTTTGAAAAATCAGGGATAAATCAACGGTAAAACTGACGTGCCCCAAAAAAGATCAGATGTCCTTAATTGAGCTAGGCATAGGGAGCTTGGAAATCAGGTTAACCTTAGTTTGATCCACTTGGATGCCTTTCTCCGAGATTAAATGTCCCAGGACAATTCCCTCAGGCACCATGAAATGGCTCTTTTCCCAGGAAAGAACCAAATTCACATCGATGCACCGCCTGAGTATTTGGACCAAGTGTTGGAGGCAATCGTCAAATGATGCTCCAAAAACTGAGAAGTCATCCATGAAGACTTCCAGATAGTCACCTACCATATCTGAGAATATGGCAAGCATGCACCGCTGAAAAGTTGCAGATGCATTGCAGAGACCGAAAGGCATTCTTCGAAACGCGTACGTCCCGAAGGGGAAGGTGAATGCGGTCTTTTCTTGGTCCTCTGGGTGAATTGCCACCTGGTTATAACCGGAGTACCCGTCAAGAAAGCAGAAGAACCTATTTCCCGCTAGTTTCTCGAGGATCTGATCAATAAATGGTAGTGGGAAATGATCCTTCTTCGTGGAGGAATTGAGTCTGCTGTAGTCAATGCAGACTCTCCATGAGTTAGCTATTCGTGTAGGAATGACTTCTCCGATTTCAGTCGTGATGATGGTAAGTCCTGCCTTATTAGGCACCACCTGTATTGGACTCACCCAACGACTGTCGGAGATCGGATAGATGATCCCTGCATCTAACCACTTTATGATCTCCTTTTTCATGACCTCCTGTAGGTTAGGGTTTAGGCATCTTTGCATTTCTCTTGAAGGTCATGCACCTTCTTCTGTGTAGATTCGATGTGTGCAGTATGAAGGGCTTATACCAGTTAAATCATCAAGAGTCCATCCAATGACTCTACGATGTTGCTGGAGAACAGTAATCAAACGGAGTTCCTGGTTAGGTGTGAGTCGAGAGTTGATAATCACAGGAAACGTCTGATTCGAATCCAAAAAGATGTACTTCAGATGCTCGGGAAGGGGCTTGAGTTCCATGACTGGATTGTCAGCATCAGCGGGTGGTTCAGGGTTTGTATCAGGAACAAGGGTTGGAGTCATAGGTGTGTCTAGATCATGTTCGCACTCCTCTATTGGCGGGTTTTGATTTTCTTGTGGTTGACCAGGGATAATCAGGTTGTCCTCTGTATGCAATTCATCAACCATGACTCTGATATCACAAACCTGTTCTATAACCCCGCAGTTAATCTCTTGTTGGGCCTTAAAAATGTCAATCTTTAGGGTTTGATTACCAAATTTTAACTCTATCTGGCCCTCTTCGCAGTTTATGTTGGCCCTAGTAGTGGCCAAAAAGGGTCTCCCTAATATGATTGGTGTGTCCCTTGGGTTCTTAGGTGCATCCATGTCCAGTACTATGAAGTCCACCGGGAAGTAGAAATCCCGTACCCTAACAATGACATCCTCGAGTATTCCTTTAGGTGACTTGATGGATCGATCAGCTAACTGCAATGTCACCTCAGTTGGTTTAAGTTCAGATTCTTCAAGGTGGTCAAGGAGGGATGTAGGTATTAAATTTATGGAGGCACCTAGATCTAGTAAGGCTCTATCAAATTGGGTTTCACCAATTTTACAAGAAATCAGGGGAGTTCTTGGGTCTTTAGCCTTGGGTGGGAGTTTACTCAAGATGACAGAGCTAGCTTGCTCTGACAGTACGATCGGATTCCCATCCTTGGTTCACGGCTTACGTTTAGGTGTACATACGTCTTTCAAGAATCTTGCATAAGCCGGTACGTGGCAAATTCCATCCATCAATGGAATGCTAATCTGGACCTGTTCAAAGAGCTTGACCAGATCCTCCTCAGGGGCCACGGGTTTGTTCATCCTTTTTCCTTTGGTTAAGGCCTCAGGAAATGGGATCCTAGTTGGTTCCTCTAGGATAGGTCCAGGTTCTTGATCTGGGACAGTGGTATCTTGGATAACTATCCTAAGGTCTTGGCTATGATCAAGCTTGGAGTGGTTCAGATAATGTGGGTCTTGGGTTATTTTACCACTATGTGTTGTTACAGAATTTAATCCGGCCTGATTTTGGTTTGGGTTTGGTAAGAGGGGTGGCTACTGCTGAAATCCCGCATAAGATGTCGAAGCTTCCATCCCGTCTGGCGATGGAGCAACAGGAGCCTGATAAATCAAATGTGCGTGGCTTGAATTTGGATTCATAACGCGCCTCTAGGTCGGCACATTATTTGGGTTGGGTAGAGGTTGAGAAGGAAGGGTGCCAGGTTGGCGGGAATTCGCCATCTGGGTCAGTTGGTTGCGAACCTCTGTGATCTCGTCCTTGTGCTATTTTTGCATTGCCGCATTCGTCTTTTGAATGTCAGCCAGTGCTTGAAGGTTAAGAGTCAGTTGATCCTGGTTTGGCCTGGATTGGTAGGTGGGATTGGGCCGAGGCTGAGGCGGCTGATATGGACGAGGGGCTTGTGGACGGGGTTGATATGGTGGTCTTTGTTTCTGAGAATTTCCCGCCCACTGAAAGTTAGGATGCTTTCGCCATCCAGGGTTGTAGGTATTGGAGAATGGGTCATTCTGGATGACGTTGAGGTCCTCGCAATTCTGAGGAGCCTCAGGAAAGTCAGAATACAGGGGTTCAAAGTTCCCCCAACTCGAGTAGAATGGATCGGAGGTCACTCTGGTCCGAGAGGCAGATGGGGGTGGATATGGGTCCATCCCCTTGGCAGATTGGTGGTAGATGTTTTGTACAGTTTCCCTTGCCAGAGGCGGTCGTGCAAAAGAGTTTTGCGCAGAGGTGGCTTGCTATAAATGCCAAGTTAGCTTGTCCACCTTCTTTTCTAAGATAGAAACCTTGTCAAACCGACTAGCCATTAGTTCTAAGTCAACGGAAGTGGACAGGTCCTGCATTTCATGTGCCCCTCTCAGATTCGTCGATGCACAGGCATTCGTCCTATCGAATAAGACCATGGAGTCATTATTTATGGAGTTCTCGCACATGCTTTCGAGAATCTCCCACGCCGTGTCCTCATGTTGACCCATGATGTTTCCTCTACACGTTGCATTGACGAATAAACGAATGTCTTCATGGAGTCCCTGGTAAAAAGACTGGACTTGTTCCCACTTAGGAACTCCGTGATGGGGGCACTTTCGCATGAGATCTAAGAATCGATCCCATGCTTCGTGAAGAGGTTCTCTCGGTTGTTGAGTGAAATGAGTGATCTGGTGGCGCAAGGCATTCGTACGGCCAACGGGGAAGAATTTTTTCAAATATTCGGACTGAAGTTCCTCCCATGTGTTGATCGGAAGGGTCTGAGTTTGATACCAATGGTCAGCCTTGTTCAAGAGGGAGAACGAAAACATTTTCATGAGTAGGATGTCCCGATTTTGTAGATCTGACCTGAAGGTCTGGGCCAGATGCTTGAGTTGTTTAATATGTTGGAATGGATCCTTAGAGTTAAGCCCATGAAACTTTGGTATGGCATGAATCATGTTGGGCTTCAGTTCAGAATCATAGGTCGATCGCCACCGAGGTTCGATCGCCACCGCAGCAGGATTATAGTGATCTCTCATCATAGGTCGCTGCGGTGGGTTTACAAAGTCTTGAAAGAGATCATTAAGGCGTTGAAGTTGGTGTTCAAGGTTGGTCTCCTCTTCAATGGGTTGTGCCATGATGGGAGAAGAAGGAGAACCAGGTTCTGAATCATATGAAAGATTTATGTGGTGGGGTTGCTGCACAAACAAGGGCGTCGAGGCTTGGCCTCGACGAGAGTGAATTTCTAAAGGAGGTCTTAAGGGTGGTATTAAGGACCTCCTACCGAACATGCATCGAAGGATGTGATGAGATTAGAAGGTGCTGGACCCAATCAAGACACCCAAAAATTATTGGGTGACTATAGAGGTTCAAGGCGGATGGTACCCCTTAGTCAGAAAGGTCGTCCACTTGAGAAATATTTGGGCAGCCAGAGAGGGAGAGTCCCGCAAAGACCCCTACACGGTAGAGCGTCCCCATGAGTTACAGGGTTTCTCCCACCCGACCTCTCTTGTCACTGCGGTTCCAGGTAGACCAGAATGGGGACCTTGACCTCTTAAGTCTACCTTTTTTACTTTAAGATCAAGGTGCTTAAGGTTCCACTTGAATTTTTAGGTATTCTGAGTGAGAAAGTGACCTAATTTTAAGGTTGGTTGACCCAAGGGATCAACTTCACCTCTTGTTCCTTTGAGAGCTTTTAGGTCCTTTCTTTTAACGTTCAAATGGATTAAAAGCCTAATTTACTTAGGGTTCTTCTTGTATAGATCTTTTCAAGCAAGGTTTAGGTACACCTCTTTTGGAAAAATTTGTTTCTTTGTTTAAGATAAGATGTGTCTCTAAAAACCCTAGCTTTTTAATCCTTAAATTGGCTCTAGTGGGTTCAATTTAGTTGCCTCAAAATTTAGTATCTAGGGCTCAACCAAGAAAGTTTTAGCCCTAGTTACCTTACTTGGATGAGCAGATAAAAATGTGTTGAAATGAAAATCAGGCAACTTGATGAGTTACTAAATATGAAACAGGTAGCCCTAAGTTGATTCTTTTTTTTCTTTTCAGATTTTGAGGGAGTTAAGAGAGAGGGCTTATGGAAATTACCTATTCTTTAGAATGTCTGTTGTGCAGCTACTCTTTTTACCTTTCTGCTTTCCCTGTAATAAGCACAACAAAATAGAGGAGTTAGGTCAAATAATGGATCAAAAAGTTGTAATCAAAAGCTTTAAAAGTGCCCGTTGCTCCCCGGCAATGGTGCCAAAATGTTTACGCGGCTAGATCGTGTTTTAATAATTAATGCATTGTAATATAGATGAAATTTCCGCGAAAACAAATAAAGATTTTATAACTCAAAGACCGGAGTATCCGAGGTCGAACACAGCGAGAAATCTAAGTACTTTCAAAACTTTAGAACACAACCTTTTAAATGAAAATAAGTATATCCGACTTCAATGAGAGTTATAAAAAGAAATTGCTCAGGGAAAACAAAGATTGGACGTCTGATATTTGTATCAGACGTCTTAAAATGAAGCTCCTTTTCTCTCCCTCTATTTCTTTTCTTCCTGTGAAGGTCTGACGTTCTTCTTTCTTTGCCTTTGCCTTCCTGAGTCTTCATCTGCCCTTTGTCTTCTTCAGTCTTCCTTGGTTCTGCTTCCTTCACTGCCTTGCCTCTCTCCTTCCTTCCTTTCTTTTAGAGCCTCCTTCCTTCTTTTCTTCTGTTTCCCTTTTGCATTTCTTCTTCTTTGCCTTCGCTGCAGAACTCCCTTCCTTCTTTCTTGCAGCGGTTAAGTACCTGTGTCCTGCACACACTAGATGCAGCAAAACCTATCCCTCTACCCGTGTGTCTCTCTCTCTCTGTGTGTAAACCACTCTCAGCACGCTCTCCCAGAGCCGGTTAAACGGGTTGATTGCGTGCCTGTGACCAGGCGCACCGACGTGAGGGTGATGCGCGAGGTGTGCTTGGGACAAGGTCGGGTCAGGTCACGCCAGACCTGTGAGGTGAAACTACGGATGAGGCATAGTGTAATGGGTGAGGGACCTCACCCCAAGTGTAATTGGAGGCAAAGAGGCTATTTCACAAAAGCAATTTAAAGGGTGTTGGTGCGTCTTGGCTTACCGATGTGCGACTAAAGCCCACTGTTGTACCTCGTGCGCCCGCAGCCGATCGTGCCTTCAATTCCTCAATTGCAGGCTCTGTTGGCTTCGCTCGCTGGGTCAGATAGCTTCACAATGCTTCCCCGAATCTGCAGCACCTGGAGCCTTGCGGTCCTGAAGCCTAGAGTGAGCTTGGAGCTTCGTCGAGTCGTCGTCAATGGCGGCAGGGGCTGGGAACCTGTCAGACACGAAAATGGCCTCGCAGCCTAATCAGATCACCGGGGGACCTTCGCCGTGTCATGGCGAAGGTGATCAGCTATGTGGCAGGCCGCGGGGCGGCCTAGGTGTGAGTGCCTAGGTCGCTCTGTGGCCGAACGGGTAGGTGTGTTCGGGGGGTTGCTGTGGTGGTGTGGCGGGGCTGTGGATGAGTGGAGGGTGTTCAGTGAGATGAGGCGGAGGTTATGTGATGGTCGGCAAGACGTGTCGGGCTGCGGAGCGACGGGGGCGTCTTCCCGGAGGGTGGTCGGAGATGAGGAAGGTGGCGGTGGACAGGACGGTCAAGGGGTCGATTGTGTGAAATAACGTGAGGAAATGAAAGAGGGGAAGATGGGGGACTTATCTGGACTGTTAGGAGAGAACGGGGGCAGCGGAGTCAGACGGCTCGTAGTTGCCGTCGTCGGAGAAGATAACCCTGACGGAGATGACGGCAATGAGGAAGAGGTCGGGGAAACGTGCGCTTGGTGCGGCGCGAAGTGGGAGGATGAGGCGAAGTAGACTCTGCTGCTGGTATGGTAGCAGAGCAACGAGAAGGAGGAGAGGTAGTCATCGGAGCTTGCGGGTTCCTTGGCCGGAGAGAGGAGAGAAGAAATTTGGAGGATTCTACGGCCATGACAAGTCTCCGATCTCGCGGAGGGTCGGAGGTCTTTTTATAGGTGCTGGCTGAACTTTCTGGTGCGTGGAGGGCAGCTTTTGGCCACAGCTGTCTCACCGAAGAAGTAAGGTGGTCGAGACCCAAATTTCTCATGCGTTCGCACGAGAGTTTGGAAAGAAATCAGAGATCAAGATCAGGCTTAGATGGAAGGGAATTCCTCAAAGAATCTCCCTTCCAATTCTGGGAGATCTCTGAGGGATTTGAGCGTACCCCCCCTGTCAACCTCGCCGGAGAAGAATCTTCCCCAATAATGGTGGAAGGACTTGTTTGTAAGATCGACGAGAAATATAGGGGGGTTATTGTGATGGTTTTCAAAAGATAGGGACCAAAATGTGATTGGGTGTACTAAATTGCAAAGTAGGTCAAGATGACCTCCCCTTAGGTCTAAATTTTGGTACAAGCCTAATTTTGACCTAAGGAATCCAATGGTGAAGTTGGATTTTATGTTTGACCACGTTTGACTTGACATTTTGTATAAAAACCCAATTTAGGTCAATTGATGAGCTAGGACCCTAATCTAGGTCAAACTAGGTTTCAAAGGCCACTTTGAATGTTCTAAACCCTTGGGGATATTTTTCCATGATTTTTAGAGGTTTTAATTTATTTTTATCCAGACCGAAACCTTGTTGAATGAAGCGGGTCTGTTTTAGGGTTACCAAATGTCATTTAATTCCTAGATTGCACATGAACCCATTTCTGATTGATTCAACCCACTTTTTATCTCACTTAGACCATTTGACCTATGCTTTGACTCTGAGAAATCCTGTTTATGTACTGCAATGGTAAAATTGTAGTTTTAACCTTTATTTCATGTTTTCTTCTCAGAGCACTTATTCCTCCAATTAAGCCCTCTTCTAAGTCATGTAGGAGCTTTTATTCTCTTTATTAGGTCAAAATGAGCTAGTTATGGCTCATGATGAGGCTCTCATCAATCACATAGGATCTCAAATGCCTGAGTGCACTCCTTGGAGATTTCAGAAGGACATCCTTTGATAGAATATTAGTCAGGAGGCATGCGATTTTGGAAAAATCTGGAATGAATCAACATGCCCCAGGAAGGATCGGTTGTCTTTGACCGAGCTAGTCATAGGGAGTTTGGAAATCAAATTCACCTTGGCTCAATCAACCTGGATGCCTTTTTCAGAGATGAGATGTCCTAGGATAATTCCCTCAGGTACCATGAAGTGGCTCTTTTACCAGAAAAGAACCAAGTTCACATCGATGCACCGCCTGAGGATTTGGACCAAGTGCAGGAGACAATCATCAAATGATTCACCAAATACTAAGAAGTCATCCATGAAGACTTCAAGGTATTCACCTACCATATCTAAGAATATGGCAAGCATGCATCGCTGAAAAGTGGTGGGTGCATTACAGAGACCGAACGGCACCCTTCGGAATGTGTATGTTCCAAAGGGGTAGGTGAAGGTGGTCTTCTCTTGATCCTCGGGATGGATTGCGACCTGATTATAATCGGAGTACCCATCCAAAAAGTAGAAGAATTGATTTCCCGCTAGTTTCTCAAGAATCTGATCAATGAACGGCAGTGGAAAATGATCCTTCTTCATGGAGGAATTGAGTCTTTTGTAATCAATGCAGACTCTCCATGAGTTTGCTATGCAGGTCAGTATGGTTTCTCCGATTTCAATCGTGATGACAGTGAGCCCTGCCTTCTTAGGCACAACTTGGATTGGGCTCACCCACCGACTATCGGAGATCGGGTAGATGATCCCTGCATCTAACCACTTGATGATCTCCTTTTTCATGACATCCTGTAGATTTGGATTTAGGCGCCTCTACATTTCACGGGATGATCGTGAGCCCTCTTCATTGTATATGTGATGTGTGTACTATGAAGGGCTGATACCATTCTGATCATCGAGAGTCCATCCAATAGCTCTCTGATGCTGCTAGAGAACATAAATTAGGAGTGTTTCTTGATTAGGTGTGAGTCGGGAGTTGATAATCATAGGAAACGTCTGATTGGAACCCAAAAAGAAGTATTTTAGATGATCAGGAAGAGGCTTTAATTCCATAATAGGGTTGTCAACAGCAGTAGGTGGTTCAGAGTGGATGTCAGGCACAAAGGAAGGAGCTATGGGTGTGTCTAGGATGAGTTCAGACTCCTCTAATTGCAGGTTTTGATCCTCCTGTGGTTGATCAGTGGTTGGGTGTGTTTCGCATGTTAGAAATTGGGGTTACAAGTAACCCGTCATCATAGTTGCAAAACACATCGATCAGATAAAATTTATATCGAAACTCCAAGGGTGTCCCGGGTCAAACACAGGGAGGCGACGTTTACTTTAAGTGAAAACTGTTCTTTGATTTGTTTCTTTTTGGTATTTTAAGGTTTTTTTATTTTTTGTATTTTTGTAAGAAGACAAGCAAATGAATCACAAGATAGAGATGAAACAAATATGGTATAGATATCACTTCAATGTCTATTACAATCAACTATGAAAGCATAAAAAGAGAGGGGGGTGAGAGGAAATCTCCCGAATCGACTGTCCAACAAGACGACAGTGCCTGGTGTAAGCTCGAACGAAGGAGGTGAGGACCGAGACGACGGAGGTGAGATGTAGGAGGACGTCGGGTAGAGGAAAGCTTCAGCGTGGCTCCAGAATGGAGGTGAGAAGATGGAGGTGATCTGCTACCGAAATGGAGGTGGGAGGACAGCTCCAAGGTGACCGATGAATGGGGATGGGAAGATGGACGAATATTTGGGAGGCAGAGGTTTGCTACACTAATAGGAACCTTGGGAGCTTGAGAACAAGCTCTAATGGAGCATTGGTAGGCTTGCTAGAGCTTGGGAGTAGGTGGGAGTAGAGTAGGTAGAGATGGCTTGGAAGGAGGGGGTGTAGGTCCTTTCATAGCGGAGGAGAAAAGGCAAAAATAGGTATGGGGCCATTAGCGACATCCAGACCGTCGCTGGAAGCGTCGCTGTAGGCAGCTCATGCTTGCTAATGCCCACTCACACCCACAGTTGGCTTTGCTGGCATGCAAAGAATTAGCGATGGCGGTAAGCGTCACTGTAGGTCCAACTCATGTGTCGCTGTAGGCTAGCTTATGCGTCGCTGGCGCGCACTATCCCCGCCTCTCTTTGCCACTCACGCACGCACGCTCATGCACTGGCACTGCACTATGCACATGTGCACCTGCACGTGCACCCATGCTTCTGCGTGCGTGCGGTGGCATGTGCGTGCGTTGGGCGGCCTAGGCTGCACCACGTGACATAATTTGGGCCATCCATCTTCTTTTTATTGTAGGGCTTGGTACAAAGCTCAGATTGAGTCGATTTTCGCGTCGCTAGGCTGCGATCGTCGACCCTAATCCATCTGCATGGTCGGATTTGTCATTTGAAGCTTTGAATTATGTCATCTAGTCCCTTAGCCATTGATCTTCCTCGGATTGCATATGGTGCTACAGGACTCTGATCGAGGCGATTTCAGAGGCGTTGAACTCCAATCGTCATTTGGATCAGATCCGTATAGTCAGATCATCAATCCGAGGCTCCAAAATAAATATCCTTCTCTCCTAACCACAAAAACGACGTAATTAACCTAAATTATATACAACTATTCTAAATGCAGAATGATGCATGCTATGCAATATTTATAACATGAAATGCAAATCTAAGGCTAGGAACATGCATGAATGGGCATTTTACTCTCAATAAATGTGTTTATATCATACCCCCATGCCTATCTTTTGCTAGTCCCTAGCAAAATTAAACTATATACTATGTATAAAAGTAAAATTAGGATTAGATCGCTTAGGATTAAGTCGTTTATTAACAATAGAAAATTTCAACTAAGGTCTTAAACTACAAAAACTCAACAGTACTCGGGTGTCTGCCAGGATGCAGACTGCCCAAATCCTCACCTTATTTAAAAAGGGAAGATACATTTTTTTATTATTTTTCTTCTTTTCTAATTTTTTTGTACTTTTAGGATTTGAGAGTTCCGGGATAACTTTTTACGGCTACCCGACCCACCCAAGACTCGAAAAGGATTCTAAGTGCTAAGCATCTTGTGAAAATAGTGAAAGACTCACTAGGTGGCTGTTAAAATGGACTTCAGGTTTCTACGACCCTAGGTGACCTTTCCTAGAGGTTTCTCCTTTCGCACGGTAGCTTTCTCCCTACTTCTTTTATTTATGGGGTCAACACAAGGGCAAACCCAGTGTATATCTCCTCGGTTTATTCTACTCCCTCGCTTCTTCCCTAAGTGTTTTGGGAATTATTGTGCATTTTCTTTTGTGAGCTGGGTTCTAGACAATCGGATGATGAGCTGTTACCACCGACAACTTGCTTGCCATACTCATGCGGTGAAGTGTGGTTTTATTTATTTTTTTATTCTCTCCATTTTCTATTTTTTTTCTTTATATTTTCTTTTCTTTTCTTTCTTTTCTTTTCTTTTCTTTTTTGTTTAAGTAGGTGACTTTCCTGATCTAAAATTTAAATAAAGGCAGTACAATGAAAATGGTCTTGTGACTGGGCTCTGGACAACCGGCCGATGAGCTGTTACCACCAACAACTTGCCAGCCATACCACCCTAGATAGTTCATTAGCTACCTAATTTCCGAAGAAACCATCGAAAAGTGAGTCAGTGCAAAAAAATGTGTGTAGATGCTTAGGCTTAAAGTCCCCCCAAATCAGAGGGTGGGTTGATAAGTCGCATACTTATCATCCCAATTTATTAGACAAATTAAAAATGAATTTGAATTGGCGAGGACTCGAGACTAAGTCCACATTCGAGTGAACACCTGGGCTAATTAAGCCCGAAGACCTGAAGAGTCTAAGTGTTTAGGTCCTCTCGTATCATTTCCTAAAGTTAATAACTTCCAAATGCCTAAGTTCTCTTTTCCTAATTTCTTTCTTTTTATATCTTTTTCAAATTTTCAATTTTTTTTTAATTTTATAAGAAACTAGAAGAAGTTCTACAGAGTTAACATAATGATTTTAGGAATTGATTATCCAAACCCCCATGCCTAAATGATGCAATGTCTTCATTGTAAAAGTAAAGACATGAAAAGGGTGGAGTAAATAGAATATCACCTGAGTGTCATGAAAATCTGGTCAGCTCCTCAGAGAGAAGAGTGTATACACACCTACTAAGTTTAATGCCTTCATCTAGACATAACATACATACAAAGAAGAAATTGAGAATTCACAAGTGCAGGTCAAAATCAAAATCAAAAGGTTGATCTTGAAACCCATCTGTAGAAGATGTCCACAGATGTGGACCAGATAATGGTGCAGACCCATGCCCTAGGGTCAAGTGGTTCTCAGGTTCTGGATGAAAATCACCCAGAACAGAAGGTTGTTGTGTTTGCAGGGCCGGGCCTGCGGTTTAGTGGTGTGCAACACAAGACCAAAATGTCGGACAATGGGTAAAGATGGTTCAATAGGTGCGGTTGTCCACTTAACATCTAGCTTAGAAAAATAATCAGTTATTTCGAGCTTGGGTTGCATGTGAAAGATATCGTAAGGGTCCTGATAGAAAGCTGGTGGTTTTAGGTCAATAGGAACCCTTAGATCCAAACTTGTTTTTCCCTCAAAATTAACCTTCCAAACTTTCATTTCAACATTCCTATCCTCCAACATCAAGTGCTCAGGTTCCGAGACCTCTAGCATACCTTCACCCCATAAGATTTACCCAAGTCTAGAAATCGTAGCTGACTCAGAATTGACTTGGGTACAATGATTTCAAAATCAAAATCAATCCCTTTGGGTTGTGGTTGAGGAATGGGGCTATTGAATAAATCTTCTAGTAAATGAGGATTCGAATCCTCCAAGTTAGCCCCAACCGAATCCAAATCTTCAATAATTGGGCTATCAACTGATTTGTCAGATTTCTCAAGCCCATTTGTCTCACTAAAATCATCTTCACTAAGAGATTCTTCACCCTCAAAATCAAAGAATCCATGAACCTCATTTATATATGTCTCAAAATCGATTGTCATTTCCTGGTTCAAGGAGACATATTTTTCCTTGATCCCTGGCTTGGGGATCTCGGGTGAATCAATTGGTTCATCCTCAATGGGTTGCTCTAGCCCAACTTGGTCATCCCCAGTTTCAGAAAATGTATCCCCCTCGATAGGCGCCTGAGTGGGTTCAAACATTGGCTCTCATGAAGGGGGTTCATCTTGAGAATCATCCTAAGATTCGACTAGGGCAACCATAAATTTCATCATCAACCTTGACAATTTCTCAAGAAGAAACTCACCCAGGTCCCTATCCCAAACACTTTGGAGAAAATCCAATAAAGAACTATTAAGTTCATCAATCATTTTGATCATAGGCTCCAGTGCTTCAGTGCATGGTGTTGGCTAAGCTTCTAAAGATTGTATAGTGTTCCTTACACTAGCCAACACCCTATCCTGGATCTGGTTCACCTGAACCTACTGGTTTGATTCAGGATTGGGTCGGTTTGGGTTAAATCTAAGGGAGTCACGATGTTGAGGTCCTCCCTAAAAGTAGGTCGTTCTAGGTTGTTCAAAGGATGGTGGCAACCTATATTAAATGGAATACTAGGGAGGGTAGGTGTTATAATCATTATATCCTTGCTAATTGTAGATCGGGATGGTTTGGTCAACAAAGGATGGTGATCCATAATCATTGCAGGTTTGGGAAGGATAGCAATCATAGTCTTGTTGTCCAGGGTTAGGCCCTGGACACTGAGGTCCAAATCCGTATCCCCAATCAAAATCATCCCGGCTAGTGGATCGGTAATTACAAGTCAAGTCAGAAGAGTAATCATCTTAGGGATAAGTGGTGGTACGAGGGTAGGATGTGAAATGTGTGTAGGATGTGGAAGGGTACATGGTAGAAAAGGAGGGAAAATGGAGAAGAGAAAAGGTGCCCTACAGTATGATAATTCCATTTTAATGGACTATTGTTACGCCTAAGTACTTCAATTCTAACATAGTATGTTTATTAATAATCACATCAAGTCATTAAATAAGTACATGCATCATTACTTAAGTTTTTATCTATTTTATTGCATTCTATAATTTAGTATGTAATTATTTTATGTTTTGTTATTTTGTAGGAATAAGGTTGGAAAAGAATAGGGGGGTGAAAGAAATTTCCCCCAAACAACTGCCTTCGCCTCACCCAATCTCCGGCCGGCCTCAACACCCCCAACAGCCACCGGCCAAAATTAGTAAAGGGATTTGAAAATCCCTTAACTCACGCGGGGAGAGGAGATAAAAAGGACTTGCACTGGAGAGGAGGGGATGGTCGGATCTTCTTCCTCCCCCTAGGGGGATATCCTACTTCCCCACTGTGGAGAGAGTATGCATTGTGGAGAAGGTGTGAACGATGAAAGCCCTTGCATTGCCCACAGGCAAGCCCTTCCATGCACTGCAGGCACAACACCATCGCCCTACTGCTCTCACCGCGTGCCTGCAGTTGCTTCACCTTCCATCGCCCTTCCACTGCAGGCACAACACCATTGCCCTATTGCCCTTGCACGCTCGCACCATCACCTTCCACCTCCAGCACCTTGCACACCCTCTGCAGGTGCAAGTCAACCTTCCCTCACTGCAGGCGCTGCACCGTGTCCCAGAGGTGCTCACCACCCTTGCATGCCCCGCAGCATCACCGCCCTTGCGCATCCTACAGGCGCACACCCACGCCATCACCTTCCACCGCCCGCAAGCACTGCCTCCAAGCCAGCCCACAGGCCGCAACCGCCCGCAGGTGCCGAAGCCAGTAGCCACCTGCAGGCGCTACGCCCCCTCCAGCGCCCTCGCGGGCCGTCACCAGTGCCCTCGCACACCCTCCAGCACTGCATCCACCGTGCCCTACACCAAGCTTGCAGGCGCTGCACCGTAGCCACCAGCAGGCGCCCCGGGTGTGGCGCCTGCAGGCGCCACACCCGCAGGCCACTCCAGCTTCGATCACCCTGCATGCCTTGCGCGTGCACGTGCCCAGCGGGCTGCAGCAGCAGGGTGCCCGCTCATGCACGCGAGGATGTTCTCTTCCAGCAGCCAACAAGTCGGCAGCCATTCTCCTCCGCCCGGCCGCCGCCGACCACCTCCGGCCGCGACATCACCACCGTCGCATAGCCCTCGTCGAGGCACACCTCCCCGTCGACTCTCGCAGCCAACCGTGCACGGCCGCCCATGCGAGGAAGAGAGAGGAGAAATCCTCTATTATCTTCTCAATTAATAATTACATTCAATGCCATTACCAATTATATATTCATATTTTATTCAGACCACATTGCATTGATGCACTCATACTTTCCTGAAATTATTTCACTTGTATTATGTGCATGATTTAACCTTGAATTTCAAATCAAAATTGCATGAAAGTTGAATTTACATGATAAGCCATTACACATGCATCATACACATACTTTTGGAGCTTAATTCCTTACATGAAAATTGCATAAATACCCCTTAACCTTTGAGGAAATTGCAAGCTTCATTTAAAATAGCATATTCCTCGCATTAAAGTTGTGGAAGAGTCTGCGAACTGTATATTCCTCGACTCATGAATTTATTGGTCTATTCCTCCCTGTGGATGAGACATCCTTTATTGTGGTTTAAATTCATATCTATGTTAATTTTTTATTGAGAGATTTTCCACCACATAAAACATGACATATCCTTCTATTGCTATCATATGAAAGCGAAACTCTCTCCAACAAAATGGTGTCATTGCCTGGGAGGCAACAGACCCAATAGATTCACATTATTATTTTTGAATATTCTAAGTTGCGCAATCATCTGATCATTTTTTTTTAATGTGCGAGGAATCTGACACGGCGACAGGTGCAGTAGAGAGACGACATTGAACTTGAACGACGCGCACGGCGAAGACGATCTTTTTGGTGGACCTTGACTCCACCTAGTTTCCAGGAATAGGAACACGTGGGCCTTGATCCCACAAGCATAGGCTTACGGAGGAGCCTATTTTTGATTTAGTTAGTAGATCTTAGTTTAGATTTAGTTTAGATAGACATTAGAATTTAATTACTGTCTTTTGGACCCTTGTCGGGTATTTTTGGGACGTGTTCCCAGTGCTTCTTTATTTCTTATCGCTCTTGTATGCGGGAATGTATTTTTGGGAGCATGTTCCCATTTTTTTAGATTATAGGACTATTCGAATTGTTTGAACTGCGTTTTGGTTAGTTAGTTAAATTAGGTCTGTTTGCTTATTATTATTATTGAAAAAAAAAAAAATTCAAACTGCCTGCTAGAAGCTGCATATCTATAGGACAACCATCTAGGACTGAATGAACAGCATCTAGTTTATTTTTACTGCATTGCATTCATTAATGCACGAAGAAAGCTAGAGTAAGGTATGTCTTCTCTTGAGCATCAATCACCTGTCGTGCTTCTGCATTGAACCTAAATCTAAGACCGCTAAAGTGCTTGAATCAAATTAATTCAGTAGTCACTTTAAAAATTGGGATTGTTAAGAGGTTGCACTTTAAAATCTATGACTAAAAATTGTGTGCAAAAGGATCTTGTTTGCAAAATTTTAAAACTCAAAACACGATCGTAAGTTTGCACACCTGTGACACTGTGCACCTCACACATAAGGTCACTAGATAACTTTCTACCTCTCATCTTTTGCACCATAAGGGAAGTTAGTCGGAAATCAACAAGCCTATCCACCAAGTTACTTTGATTCCTTGTGTGTGGACTCGATTCGAGACTTCCATCCCTTGCGAGTAGGTTATAGTCACCAGCGAAGGCCTAGGAAGCATAATTTTTTGCAAAACTTGTTTGGCCACCAACTGAACATTTAATTCTAAGAATTACAATCTCTTAAAACAGATAGCACTGAATTTGCATTTGCTTTGACAGTAGAACTCTCTAGGAAGTTTCTGCTCGTGTTCTGAATTCTTTTAAATCCTAAGAGAGTTAAAATTGTTTTGCTTAAAGAAATGGATCACCCATACTCCTATCATTTAGATTATCAGAGTCAATACTTCCCATCTTTTAATCAGGATCCCATGCCCTGAGCATATCCATCCTTTGATGGGTACATTGATAATTCATGGGATCATTCTTATTCCTATCCTGGGAGTATTGGCTTGATAACTCCCACTTTTGAGCAGAGCCTAGGAGTGGGATTTTCCAACCATGGAATCCCTACTTCCATGCAAACACCCAACCCTCCCACCCTTCATGATTTTCTGTATCAAGGTTGGACCGATACCCCTAGGCAACTAGAGCCTAAAATTGACTATCCTCCCCAACCTGATAATAGTAGCCTCTCCTCTTTTATGATAGAAATGCAAAAACAACAAAAGGAAATGATGGAATCAATGGGAGAGATGTTGAGGAATAGTCAACAGTTAAATGAAGAAATAAGACAGCTTAGCTACACGCTTCCCAGTAATTCTAATCCCTACCCATACGACCATGATCATGCAAATAATTCCGAGGAAACCATGACAATAGAGATCCAGTTTTATGTAGCTATCACTTAGACTCTCCCAATGAGACATGGCCACTAGTGGACAATGATCATAGTGATTATCCACCCAAGCTTTATTGGAGTCAAAAGCAAAGGAAGATGGTACCTCTTGAAGACCTTGACCCCAATGATAGTATTCTCCTTACCTCTACTAACCCGGGTCAAGGTTGTATTGTTCCTATCACTTCTCCTATTGATTATTTGGTGGAATCTCATTCTACCCTTAGTGAGCCTACTCCTGACCCTCCTCTTAGGGAATCAACACCTACCATTCAGCATCCTGAGGATTTAAATGCACCCAATGAAGGTGACCCTAAGGGAATGGAGGATGAATTAGATCAATTTTGGTCTCAGGGATATGAAGAGTCTATTTCAGAGGATGAGGATGACCCAATAGAGGAACCTGGACTGAAAATATGGAGTGAATCACAGGGGAATTATTTATCATTTGAGGATTTACCTCCAAAGGATATAAACAATATGGTCAAATCCAGATTCCTCTCTTCTTTTGAGAATCATCCTCCATCAAAATAGGAGCTGATTTTAGAGGAGGACAAACAAAATAGTGAGAAGTCTATGGGAGACCTTCGGGGACGAAACACGTCAATTGAGGATTTATACCCCAAGAAGAATAACGAATTCAGTGATCTAGGCTTGCTCCAAAATATTAAGGCTGATCCTCCTTTAGGAATAATTAAGGATACTGATCCAACGCCTGTCTCCACTAATGAATCACATAAACACCTCGACAAAAATTTGAGTGAACCAAACAAATCCAGGGATCAACTTAATGATAATGATTCTGATATTTTGACCCTACCATCAAAGAGTTGTAATTTGGAGTCTACCCTTAATTCAAATATGACTCCGATCATTAATGCTAAGTAGGGTAATGTGAAGTTGTCTACAACTGTCAGGGAGTATACACAATCTAAATCATTGTTGGAATTGGACCTGAAACCGACTAAGCCCTAATTGGACTTAACCATTACCTTCCAACACTACCAACAACCCTTATACTCCCTAACCGATCCTTGGCTCAGATCTCTACTCATGTACATTCTTTCTAGAGAACATATCAGGCCAGTACATCCTCAGGTAGAATGGCAAGTGTTGATTGATGCTTGTACTTTTAGTCTTGCCATTCAAGTGTTTCAAATATTAATGTTTATATCTTTTAAAACCCATCCTATTTTGGAGGATCCTTGTTATCCTCCACTTATTCCGTTTCAGGAGGTCCCTTTTCATATTTCCTTTCTTATTCCTAGACCTCCCCAGGTAGCCAATGAGGTTTTCTGCTTTGATACTTTCTGGCGAGAATTTGGGATTACGTTGCATCATCAACTCACCAACATCCATTGCTACCTATTTTCTAGGCCCACGCTGTTACACATATTTTTAGGGCCTAACTTTTTCTGTCTGGAACCAAATTACAGGTTCCTTCTAAGTCTGGCTGTTGACAGAAAATGCAGCGCTTGTTAGAAGGCAACCCAACGGTCTGAATAACACCGTCATCAGGTGATTTCTTTCCTTTCTCCTCCTGTTTTAATTTTACAATGGGGACATTGTAGGATTTAGGCATGGGGGGGTGCATTTTGCATTTTAGGAAGTATTCATGCATTTAGGTTAGCATATAAAAAGAAAAAAAAAATTCTCTTTTCTTAAGCTGAATGGGTTAGTCCTTAGCAGAATACCATTGTCATTAGAGGTTTTCCTTCCTAAATTATTTCTTAAGTTTAGAATCCAGTACATTTATTTCACATGCACGTAGACTAGGTAATGGATCCTTGAAGAAAGCCAATAAGCATTTGTAGTTTACTAAACCCTTGGACAATTAATAGGGAGTCAGGCATACTATCTTCTAAGATCCACCTCATATTTGTGAGAAGAAAGTAGAGAGATTACTGGTGTGCTAAGTCTAGCGCAAGGACTCTTAAGTTTTGGACAATTAGATGATGATACTTCAGAGTTAGGCATAGTTTTCGCTCTTTGTTCCTGTGTGCATACTTTGTGTGAATTCCTAAGAGTCACCAAATAAGGCAGATACACAGAGATAGAGTGTTAATAAAGCTATGACTATGGTGGATGGCTACGACTGTCCTTCATAGAGTCCTCGGCTGAAGGAGGGTAATAGTGTCAAAGGTCAAAAATACGCTTGTCCTATCCATTCCTTCCCAGTGCCGAGAATAGGCACTTCCACTAAATAAGCCACACAATATCCTCTTGACCATCATCATCCCTAATAATGCCTTATAAATAAAAGTCTGTATCGTGTTATGTAGATTGATTAGGGAAGAAAAAGGAAAAAGAGAAGAAACAAACAAAAAAAAAGAGAAGAAAAAAAGAAAAAAAGAAAAAAAAAAAGAAGAAAAGAAAGAGAGAAAAGAGAAAGGAAAGAGTTTAGGGTTATCGTTGTAACATTATTTCTGAGGAAACAAAACACCTATCACGTTCCACCAAATATGACCCATACCTACCTTTTAGTATTTCTGATTCCCCGAATACTGGTTGAGGACTCTAACTTAGTTGTAGAATTATTGGGACTTTAATTGAAGTGTGGATGCCATGTGAGGCCACCAAATAGTGAGTACAATTACTAAATCTGGAGAGATTTGTGATCTCAGAAAGAGAAGAAAGAAAAGAGTGAGCACACAGGAACATTAAGAGAGCATAGTTGTTTAGCCTCTCTCCGAGTTGACTTGTCTAATAGTCTAGAAATCTAGAGTCTGTAGTACTAGATTACATATAGCACCAGATGTGTGTGCCACCAAATACAAATCCATTCAACTTGATATCTCTTACCTAAGCCAAACGCCGGGGTCAAATTACATATTATCTTTTGCTTTATCCCTGAGGGAAGTAGTTGCCTATCCCGACAGTAATATTTACCAAGGGTGAAGTACGAACTCCCAATGCGAATTGGCTTTTTCACTTAGATCTGTTATTCCGTCTATTATCACATCACATTTGTCTGGATCTCTAAAGTTTTGAAATAAGAAAAGATGAAATCTTCTAATTACTTCTATTATTTTTCATTTTTTTTGCTAAGGACTAGCAAATCTTAGGCATGGGGGTATTTGATGAGTCCATTTTAATGGACTATTGTTACACCTAAGTACTTCAATTCTAACATAGTATGTTTGTTAATAATCACATTAGGTCATTAAATAAGTACATGCATCATTATTTGAATTTTTATCTATTTTATTTCATTCTATAATTTAGTATGTAATTATTTTATGTTTTGTTGTTTTGTAGGAATAAGGTTGGAAATGAATAGGGGGGTGAAAGAAATTTCCCCCAAACAACCGCCTTCACCTCACCCAATCTCCGACCGGCCTCAACACCCCCAACAGCTGCCAGCCAAAATTAGTAAAGGGATTTGAAAATCCCTTAACCCACATGGGGAGAGGAGATAAAAAGGACTTGCACAAGAGAGGAGGGGATGGTCCGATCTTCTTCCTCCCCCTGGGGGGATATCCTTCTCACCCACTGTGGAGAGAGTATGCACTGTGGAGAAGGTGTGCACGGTGAATGCCCTTGCATTACCCACAGGCAAGCCCTTCCACGCACTACAGGTGCAACACCATCGCCCTACTGCCCTCACCGTGCATCTGCAATTGCTACACCTTCCATCGCCCTTCCACTACAGGCGCAACACCATCGCCCTACTGCCCTTGTGCACCCACACCATCACCTTCCACCTCCAGTGCCTTGCGCGCCCTCTGCAGGAGCAAGCCAACCTTCCCTCACTACAGGCGTTGCACCATGCCTCACAGGCGCTCACCGCCATTGCACACCCCGCACCATCACCGCCCTTGCGCATCCTGCAAGCACGCACCCATGCCATCACCTTCCACTGCCCGCAAGTGTTGCCTCCATGCCAGCCCCCAGGCTACAACCGCCCGTAGGCGCCCAAGCCAACAGCCGCCCGCAGATGCTGCGCCCCCTCTAGCACCCTCACGCACCCTCACCAGCGCCCTCGCGCACCCTCTAGTGCAACATCCACCGCGCCTTGCACCAAGCCCACAGGTGCTGCACCGTAGCCACCCGCAGGCACCTCGCCCGCAGGCCACCCCAGCCGCGATCGCCCTGCACGCCTTGCACTCTCTCATGCCCAGCGGGCTACAGTAGCATGGTGCCCGTGCATCCACGTTCGACTATTCTCTTCTAGTAGCCAACAGGTCAGCGGCCATTCTCCTCCTCCCAGCCACCACCGGCCACCTCCGGCTATCGAGTCATCACCGTTGCATAGCCCTCGTCGAGGCGCACCTCCCTGTCGACTCTCACCGCCAACCGTGCACGATCGGCCATGCGAGGAAGAGAGAGGAGAAATCCTCAGTTTTCTACTCAATTAATAATTACATCCAATGCCATTGCAAATTATATATTCATATTTTATTCAGGGCACATTGCATTGATGCACTCATACTTTCCTGAAATTATTTCACTTGTGTTTTGTGCATGATTTAACCTTGAATTTCAAATCAAAATTGCATGGAAGTTGAATTTACATGATAAGCCATTACACATACATCATACACATACTTTTGGAGGTTAATTCCTGATGTGAAAAATGCATAAATACCCCTTAACCTTTAAGGAAATTGCAAGCTTCATCTAAAATAGCATATTCCTTGCATTAAAGTTGCGGAAGAGTCCGCAAACTGTATACTCCTCGACTCATGAATTTATTAGTCTATTCCTCCCTGTGGATGCGACATCCTTTATTGTGGTTTAAATTCATATCTATGTTAATTTTTGATTGAGAGATTTTCCACCACATAAAACACGACATATCCTTCTATTGCTATCATAAGAAAGCGAAACTCTCTCCGTCACAATACAATTAACCAAACCTATCCTTATGTGGGTAGCCTAAGGGCCTACAAACTCCCAGGACCCATCTTGAGATTATAAACAATTTGGTCTACTTTTATCAGATCAATCCAACCAGTTAGAAGGAAGGACTGGGGAGAAGGTTCTTCCTTTGGCTTATGCCTCCAATTCCTAGTGTACCCCCCAGCCGCAGTCGTTTGGTGCTGCTCCCCTAGCTAAACATCATATGGACCAACAAAAGTAGATTAATCAAAAAAAAAAATCTCAATCTGAGCCCCGAAGAGCGAATCAATCCGTAAGGACAACATCTACTCAATTTTTGTTAGGCTTGGGATGATCATGCTCCTGGAATGTGATGGGCCCTTTAGATGGGTTGTGCCCTTAATGATTAGTTAAAATGTGTGTGCATGCACAACCAGGGTTCTCAAACAAGGTTATTTGATAATGTGTCTTTTAGGATTTAACCTTGTTTAGTAGCTTTTAGGGTTTAATTCTTAGGTTGGTTCAATCAAGGTTTAGTAGAACAATCCAAGTTTTGAAAACACGGGTGATGATATGTTTCTTTAAAAATTAAAAATAATGTGGATTGCCTGGTTCAGCCCTAAGAATCATCCCTAAGTGGCAAGCTACTTGATGGATCAGTTTTAAATTAAGTGGTGCAGCCCAAACAGCTCAATCAATTGGCCTGTTGCACCACTTAGTTAAGGCACACAAGAATGTTTAACCTATTCAGATCTATACTCATTGATGTGTATTGAGTTGAAATGTACCGGGTCCACAAGTCAGAACCCGGTTAAGTGGTAGAATCAAAGTGCTTGTGCACCTTATGATAAGAAATTGTGGGTGTTAAGTGTGTAGCTTTCAGTTAAATCCCACAAGAGAAGAATATTTCTTTTTTATTTTTTTATATATGCAGGTGGTTAAGGTGAGTGGAGTGACAATCAAACAACCAAAATCTACCCTAAAGTTTATACAAAGCACCTAAGTTGAATTGGGTGTGAGTTATTAGGTTATGGAATGAAAACTAAGGTGGGGGTTGTGTGGGGGACACTTACAAAACACTCTACCCGCACTTTACTCCAGTCTACCGCACTTGGATCTCCATGCTAGGGTACTTGCAAGACAATACATAAGAGATAAGCGGGGTTAGTGTTATGTAAATGCAAGGAAGCATAGAAAACAATAAAGTAAATTCCGTTGCCTCCCCGGTAATGGAGCCAAAATGGTCGCAATGTGTTTCGCGTGTTAGAAATCGAGGTTACAAGTAACCCGTCATCGTAGTTGCAAAACACATCAATCAAATAAAATTTATACTGAAACTCCAAGGGAGTCCCGGGTCGAACACAGGAAGGTGACGTTTTCTTTAAGTGAAAACTGCGCTTCAATTTATTTATTTTTGGTATTTTAAGGTTTTATTATTTTTTTGTATTTTTGTGACAAGAAGACAAGAAAATGAATCATAAGATAGAGATGGACAAATATGGTATAGATATCACTTCAATGTCTATTACAATCAACTATGAAAGCATAAAAAGAGAGGAGGATGAGATGAAATCTCCCGAATGGGCTGTTCAGCGAAATGACGGCACCTGGTGGAAGCTCGGACGAAGGAGGTGAGGAGCAGGACAATGGAGGTGAGATGCAGGAGGACGTCGGGTAGAGGAAAGCTTCGACGTAGCTTCAGAATGGAGGTGAGAAGATGGAGGTGATCTGCTACCGGAATGGAGGTGGGAGGACAGCTCCATGGAAACCTATGAATGGGGATGGGAAGATGGATGAATATTTGGTGAGGCAGAGATTTGCTACACTAATAGGAGCCTTGGGAGCTTAAGAATAAGCTCTAATGGAGCGTTGGTAGGCTTGCTAGAGCTTGGGAGTAGGTGGGAGTAGAGTAGGTAGAGGTGGCTTGGAAGGAAGGGGGTGTAGGTCCTTTTATAGTGGAGGAGAAGAGGCAAAAATAGGTATGGGACCATTAGTGACATTCAAGCCGTCGCTGGAAGCGTCGCTATAGATAGCTTATGCCCGCTTACGACCACAGCTGGCTTTGCTGGTGCACGAAGAATTAGCGATGGCTATAAGCTTCACCATAGTTCCAGCTCATGCGTTACTGTAGGCTAGGTCATGCGTCGGTGGCCTACGCTATCCCCGCCTCTCTTTGTTGCGCGCACACACTCGCTCACGCACTGGCGTTGCGCTGTGCGCGCACACACCTGCGCTACTGCTCGTGTGCAGTGGCACGTGCATGTGCTGGGCGGCCTGGGTTGCGCCACGTGGCACAATTTGGGTCGTCCTTCTTCTTTTTGTTGTAGGGGCTGCTACAGAGGTCAGATTGAAGCTCTAAATTATGTCACCTAGTCCCTTGCCTGCTGATCTTCCTTAGGCTGCAGATGGTGCTACGGGACTCTGATTGAGGTGATTTCAGAGGCGTTGGACTTCTATCATCATCTTGATCAAATCCATACGGTCGGATCGTTAATTCGAGGCTCTAAAATAAATATCCTTCTCTCCTGACCACAAAAAGGATGCAATTAACCTAAATTATATACTACTCTAAATGTAGAATGATGCATGCTATGCAATATTTATAACATGAAATACAAATCTAAGCCTAGGAACATGCATGAATAGGCATTTTACCCTCAATAAATGTGTTTATATCAATCAAAAATAGTTGAGTTTTCCTCGATACATAGGTCGTCAACCACAGCCTTGATATCACAAATCTGTTCTATAACTCCATAAGTAATTCCTTGTTGGGCCTTAAAGATGTCGATCTTTAGTGTCTTGCTCCCCAATTTTAATTCAATTTTACCCTCCTTACAATTGATACTAGCCCTAACAGTGGCCAGAAAGGGTCTCCCAAGTATGATTGGTGTATTCTTCACATTCTCAGGAGTATCCATGTCTAAGACAATAAAATCTACTGGAAAATAGAAGTCCTGTACCCTAATTATGACATCCTTGAGCATTCCTTTTGGTGACTTAATGGATTGGTCGGCTAGTTGTAAAGTCATTTCTGTTGGTTTAAGCTCAGATTCCTCGAAGTAGTCTAGTAGGGATGTAGGTATCAAATTTATGGAAGCTCTTAAGTCTAATAAAGCCCTATCGAATTGTATATCACCGATTGCACAGGAGATCAGAGGGGTGCCTAGGTCTTTTACCTTAGGTGGGAGTTTGCTCAAAATGACGGAGCTGGCTTGCTCCGACAATACGATCAGGTTCCCGTTTTTGGTCCGTAGCTTATGCTTAGGTGTACACATGCCTTTCAGAAATCGTGCGTAAACCGGTACGTGGCGTATTGCATCCATCATGGGGATGTTTATATGGACCTGCTCAAAGAGCTTAACCAGGTCCTCCTCAAGTGCCACGGGTTTGGCTGTCCTTTTTCCCTTGGTCATGGCCTCGGGAAATGGAACCTTAGATGGTTCCTCTAGAATTGGCTCAGGCTCTTGATCTGGGACGGGTGTGTCTTGGATGACCAATCTAGAGTTAGGTTTTGTATTACAAGGGTAGGAGTGGCTTGTATAAGGTGGGTCCTGTGTTGTTTTGCTACTACGAGTAGTAACAGAATTCAATCCCACCTGATTCTGCTTTGGTGTAGGCAAAAGAGGTGCTTGCTGCTGGTAACTGATTGCACTACAAAAATACACCTGCAATTGTTTCGTCTTGTGCTATTTCCTAGCATTACCAGTGCATATTAGGTATCCATAGTTGCATTTGTAAAAATACTCGCATGCATGCATTTAATTGAGAGGGGAGGAGGGTGAATAAAATGGCCGTGAAATTAACATTTTCCTCAAGTGCTGCTTCACAAATTCACCATCTTTATTTTTAATTTTATTTGACTTCGAATTCTTCTCCACGACTGCAAGGCATGGCAACTTCCTCCTCGTGCCATTCCCTGCAGAGGCTTGCCCTGCACAGCCATGCTGAGCCATGCACAGCCAGGGCATGGTTGTGCATGCTTTCTTCCTCTTTAAAAGGGCACGGCTTCTTTGCAAACGGAGCCTGGTCCACATGACAAAACCCAACACAGCAGCCTCCTCCAGGCCGTCTCCTCCCCTCTCCCTCCATACGCAGCCTCTCCTCCTTTGAGGAGCCACACTGCTGGCAGGAGCAACTCACAGTGATGCACAACCACGACTGTGATTCCACCACCGCCCAACTCATCAAAGAGCCGGTGGGCGTGGTGGTTCCCCACTCCGAATTCATCATTCCAAGCATCTCCGCCATTGCCGTAGAATCAAGGTCTGAAGCTCCACGCAGCTGCAGCAAGGAACCGACCGACGCTTGCCCACGCGCAGGTCACCGCACGCCCCTGCAACAGCCGGCGAAGCTCCACCGCGCATGCCAGCAGGCCACCCACACTGCTCTCCGCATGCCCTGTCATGCTCCTTCGCCCGCAACCCAGCTGGCGCAGACCTTCCGTGCACGCGCCAGCTCGCACAGCGGCTCCAGACTCACAGCACCAGGCACAGGCGATCGCACGGCTTGACCATGCACTGTAGCCACTGTTCACGCTAGTCAGCGAAACACTGTAGCTACAATGCCGTGACCGGTAAGTTTCTCACTTAACCGGTCACCCGGCACACCACAACCTGCGCTAGCCCGCACCTGCATCCCGCCCCGTGCTCGCTCTAGCGACTGCCCGCGCATCTCCGTGCGCCTGCGTCTGCTAGCGCTCGCACCCACCCGCATCTTCGCCTGCTCCCGACACCCGTCTACGCCCACCCTACACTAGCCTCTTCACGCAGTGCGGTGTGCTGCGGCCTCTCTCTGTCGTGCTCACTCCCTCTAGTGCACGTCTTCGTGCGCCTGCACGTGTGCGTGGATCACCGGACGTCGCCAGCTGCATGCAGACGACTTAACCCGCACTCCATGCCATCTTCAGCAGACGTTCTCCCTCTCTGTCTCTCTCTCTCTCTCTCAGCACTCTCTCTCTCTGCAAACACCTACACACACACACTCACACTCTCGCACACACACACTCTCACTTATACATTACTATATACTTACATATATATATATACACATATATATATTTATATCTATATATATTTATATACATATGTAAATATATATATATATACTTATATCTATATATATAATAGTACCTGTATACCTAAGTATCAATATACATACGTACATATATATATACATATATATATTTACATATATACAAATACTTATATACGTATCAATAAATATATATATATATTATTACCTATATAACTAAGTTTAAGTTTATATACATATATATATATATATATACATATCTATACACATATATTTATATATATATATATACATATACCTATAACTATAAATACATATATATATATATATTTGTATATCTATCTACATATATCTGCATACATAGATACTTATATTAATATATATATATGCACATATATATAACTATATACATATATTACTATATATATATATACCTATATATATATACATATCTATATCTATATATATAGTTATAGATGTAGAATCCTTCTTGGAGGGGGTGAGATCAGCGTGACGTAAACAATGCGGAATTGAAATATAAACAATCTCACAAAATATCAATCACACGAGTACACAATTATTTTTAGGTGGAAACCCAAACCGGGTGAAAACCACCACCTAACCCTCTCGAGATAGGATTTTCCGATCAACCAAGTTGATCAAAATCCACTAAACGAATCACTTTAAATGAGGGTGATTCAACCTCAATTACAACCACGCTACAAGTGCGAGGGTAGCGTTCCTCAACCCCTTCTCTCCACGAGAAGGATTTTGTCCCACGAAGGAGACGGGAATTCGCAAAGCGAATACCCAACCAAATAACAAAGATTAAAATAAATAACAATCATATAGAGCCAACAAAGTAATTTTAAACCTAAGCTTCTATAGGAATTAAGAAACTCCCCTTTGCAAGGAGTGCGTCGGCGACGTGGATGCGTGAACAACACGGCGGCGCTACGTCGCTCTCTTGAACTATGGCGGGAGAGCGGGTGCGCAAAGCTTGATGCTCTCAAGATGTAGAACTTGAGCTTTGAGAGCAAGAGAGACACAAAATGGTAGAAAGTATGTTGCTTGGGTGTGTCTTGTGTTTCTAGGTGTGTGTTGGTGTGCAAGAGGTTCCCCTCTATTTATAGAGGCCTTAGGAAGGCTTTGGATGCCTTAGGAAAGGCTCCATAGCCATTGGGTGCAAAGCCCAAGTGAATCAACCCGAAATCAGGAACAATCATTGCACTGACAGGGTTATCAAACATCTAATTCTGGCATCAGACGTCTGGAAGACCACTTTAAGACGTCTGATTTCAAGGTCAGACGTCAGATTTCGTGCGGGCTCCTTCCTGACTTGAATCAGATCTAAACAGGGTTCTAGCGTAAGTCCATCAGACGACGTACAGGACGTCTGGCACTATGTCTGGATGTCTGGAAACCTACTTTTTCGTGGGAATGGATTTGCAACGGCTAGAAAATCTCTGAGAAGAGATTTTCGGGTCAGTCGAGGCAAAACGGTCAATTATCAGACGTCTGGAAGGGCTTAATGACGTCTGATAAGGCTCTAACGGTCATATCCTTGAGTGTTTGCAAAGCGAGCCAACGGTCCACTAATTGGACGTCTGGCAAAGTCGTCAGACGTCTCCTAAGACGTCTGGTCTAAGGTTTGGATGTCTGATTTCATCAGATAGAACTAACTATGTCCAGCCTAAATGTTATCAGATGTCTGAATCAACAGTCAGACATCTTAAAACACTTTATCAGACGTCTGATTTGGTAATTAGACGTCTGGAAACTCTGTTTGAACCCTACATTGGTTTTCTAAGTTATCTAAAGAAAACTTAAGTATCCTAGGATTGTGCCGGTGTTCCTTGGACTACTGTTAGGGTACTTTGAGGCTCTTTAACATAATGTTCTAAGGAAATAAAGAGTAAGAAAATAACGACAAAAGTACATGAAAGGAATAAATAGAATTCTATCCTATTCTTCTTGTCCTTCCATCTTCAATCTATCGCTCCTCGCGAATCTCCTCTGTTCTCCATCAAGCTCCTCCAATCCATCCTGGATGCGAGCTCGAATTCCGTCTAATCACGTCTACATTTGCAATTGACTTGAAATCTAAGACTCCAAGTGCAAATGTTAAATAACACGTGTTTTGTTATCATCAAAACAAATGATCGTGGTGCTCTAGTACCAACAATATATACATACATATATATACAAATATAAAAATATATATATAGATATACATATACATACATCTATCTACACATATATTTACATATCTATATATATACTTATAGATATATATTTACATATATATACATATATTTTCATATCACCTACCATACGTTGTATCGCGGGAATATCTGCACCAGTTGCTGATATTCCCCGATACACGCATACAGAAAGCGTGGTCGCACTCATCTTCCACAAATCCATCTTACACTCCATGCGACACTTCATCCTTTTGGTTGTGTCTTTCTAGAAGACGCCCGACTCCACATTGTGCTACACGCCATCTCCACCTCCACCCCCACCCCTTTATACATATATAATATATACATATATATATACTCTATTTACTTTATTTCTATTTCTCTTTCCTACCATTAAAAAGATAAAAAAATACACAAAAGAGAGAAAATAATCCTAGACTTGCAGGTACTCAGTCTTGCGAGTAGCAAGACTAGTTTTTGGAACCCTAATTTCGCTCAAAGCCAAGAACCTGATTTTGAGGGTGTACCTCAAGGACAAAAATTATCAGAAAAAAAAATCTTAAATAGAAAAACACCAAAAACATAATAAACAAACGGAAGAGACTCGTTATAGGAAAGGCATAAAAACTCATTCACTTCTAATCCCACTTCCCTGAGTTCGACCCTAGGCCTAAAAGTGACCAAGATAAAATCAAGTAGGCCAGGTAAAAATTTTTTGTAAAGAGATGGTTAGACTCGATTTAGATTAACCACTATACACATTTTAATGATAAAATAACCTTATTAACACAGCCTATCCGGGTCTACACCACATCCCTTTCATGGCACCGTTGTTGGGGAAGTGCGCATTCAAGTAACTTTCTATTCCATTCCTTTAACTTTTCTCTTCTCACACCCTTCTCTTCACGGGTGTTTTTGTTTGTTGATGTGCAGGTGAACCTGTTGCAAGGGGAAGACAAGCAGACGAAGTCGGAAACGTGGGCAGGTCCAAGGCAGGAATGAGAGCGTGAAGACGCCGGTACCGCATTGGAGCTTCACACACGTTGCTGCACAAGTTGGTCTTTCTTTAGTAACCTAGGTTAACTTGTAACCTTAATAAAAAAAAAAACTAAAAAAAAACTAGAAAAACTTCTTGGGATCTCTTGGGGCAAGTGGATTAAAAACCACTTGTTTGATTATTTGTCATCACTCCCACTGCCCCAGGATTTCCCGCCAAACTTCGCATAGCAAAGATCCTAGAATCTTGATTCTTCAATCTTTCGCTGTGTGAAGTATTCTTTGAGGCAAATAAAAAGATTGACTGCCACCCCTCTTTGCCTCATTTACCTGCAATTCGGGATCACATTTTTGGTGGGGAGACTTGGAATTGAGTTGATTCCAACCCCGCCACGACTTTTCACATGCCTAGGATTTGATCCCGAAAACTTCAACCCCAACAATCTAAATTTCTTTATCTTCTGTTTGAGCCTTGTGTGTGGAAATCATTTTGGTGATTGGGAGCACTTGAATTGAAGTGCTTTGGCTCCCTTTCACACTAATTTAAAATTGATTCGTGCATCCACACATAGAAATCTCCATCTAGGGAAGCCCAGTGCATTTTAGCATGCATTAACCAACTGACATTGAAGAAGGGTTTGTTGGGCTTAGAAGAAAACTTGTATTCTCTCAAAACCCGAAGATTTGTTGAATTGGTAATTCAGCGAAATCCTAAAATCCATACTACTTAAGGTTGAATTCTAAAAACCATTCACCAATTAAAACTTCAATTCGGGGAGATTTCCCCATTGCATGCTTGGTTTACACACTCTAAAAATCAATCACTTGGGCATTACCCGTAAATAACGCCCTTCACATTCCAGAAGCACTTGATTCTAAGCCTCTAACTAAAATTAGTAACAACTTGACCCTTATTAAGGATTGGAGGTCAAACTACCTGCGTGTAGCGCTTACGTGCTGGTGAGGGTTCCCGCGTGCTATCGGGTGTCTAAGACTGGGGTAAACGGCCTTTCAATCTGGCTCGGTGGTTCCGCGGTGCTCGCATTCGGTTTCGTAGGTCGTGATAGTAGGTAACTTAGATCTTTAGGTCTAAGGGCACACTGTAGAGGTTAGGAATTTGATTGTATGGATTTATCATCAAGTGTACCTTTGCGGCATAACTTCTCTCATCTCTTTTCCCTTCTTATCTCCCCAATTCTTCCTGCGGTAGTGCATGTTTGGGAGGAGGTCACAAAACCATGAACTGCGTGAATTGCCTGATAATTTTAGGAAAGAAGCTGAATCGTCCTACTTCTCCACAAACATGGCTGCACGCCCACCTCCAAATCCCGAGAGAGGAAATCACCCTCAAAACCCACCAGGTGGTGGAGCCTTAGATCCCATAACCCACCTCCAAGCCCAAATGGAAATGTATAATGAACAAATTGAGGCCATTAGGGAAACATTGGAGGAAATGCAGAACCCTCCCGAATGGGAGGAGCCTAGGTCTCTTAGATCTTATCAGAATCCCGCTGCTACAGAGACCATAAGACAAGTTCGGGTCCCCATGGGCAGGGATGACTTTGAATTGAAATCGAATATAATTGGCCAAATAAATTTTCACTTCCACGGTCTTGCAAGTGAAGATCCGTTTCTCCACTTGGAAGACTTAACCCGATTGGCTGAAACTGTTAAACATAGAAATATCGGGTTACCTATAGTCCTCATGAAAATGTTCCCATTTTCATTGCGGGATAAAGCGTCGCAGTGGTTACGCACCCTTGGGAGAACCATCCACTCTTGGGAAGAGATGCGAACAACATTTCTCAAGTTCTTCCCAATCGGGCGAACCAAAGCGCTTCGCCATGCTATCACTTCATTTATGCAACAAAACGGCGAATAGTTTCATTAGGCATGGGAGAGATATAATGACCTCCTCAGGAAGTGTTCGCACCATGATCTGCCTAAGTGGCATATAGCCCAGATTTTCTACTATGGGCTAAATGAGACTTTGAAGCAGATTGTAGACGCTTCCTGCGGAGGGAATTTCATGAATAAAGATGAGAATGGAGCATTCGAATTGTTTGAAAATATGAGTGAAAACTCAATGAACAATGCTTCCATTGTCGCCTTTAATCGTACCAGCCTACCCTGTAATGTCCACGAAGTTGACATGGGACCCTCCCATTCATCCACTAATCTCAGCCTTATCGCACAAAAATTGGATGAAGTCTTCGTCGTGCATAAGAAGCTGGACGAGCTTCTGGCCAACCCTACCCGTTCTATGGCAAACACCCCCACTTCACCACTTCATCACAATCCCAATTCTTCCAACACCAGGCTTATCCCAAGAAACCCTGTAAGGCCTTCCTTATCGAGTGTCGCACCGAGCGATTCGGTAAGTCATGTGGATCTGGCTTCTGTGAGCCAGTATTTCGACACGGAGGACCAAGCCTCCGTGTGCTCGGATGCATATTTACATGCGGACGCGTCTTCTGGCATAGAAGATGCTTGCACCCTACGGAACAACCCGTTCTCTGCCACTTATAACCCAGGGTGGCGAAATCATCCAAACTTTGCATTGTCCAACAACTCGCAGTGCCAAAACCCCGTGGGTGGACCAATGCGACCGTCCGCACCTATCATCTCAAGGGCCCAGTCTAATCCTATGGCGAATCCGCAATCAGGCCCTTGCATACCGCAAACCAAACACGCATCAAGTCCTCTTGATAAATTGATGCGAAGGATGATGGAAATGTCAAAGCACCATGAAGAGAACATGACGTCTCTTCAGCACCAATTGGCGCAGCAGAATGCTGATATCAGTCAACTACGCATGGCGACTCGATCTCATGGCACTCTTCTCAGCCAACCTGTTCCCAACCCGCGAAATTTTGTACCCCGTGGTCCCCAACCACAGGTACGACCTTCTCAGGGGTAGGTTCATCAGATTCTGCAAGCTCCGAGCATTCCTCCGGGATTTCAGGTTAGTCCCGCTATAGCACCTCACTCTTATGTCCCTATTACGAACCCTCCTCCGCCTTATGATCCCACTGGACCCGCATCATCCAATGCGATCACTACAAGGAGTGGCAAGTAGACCATTGATCTGCCTCGACCTGATCCTGGCCCGTCTTCTTTATCGCCCTCTTATTTGGGATGCGCATCGCATTCGCGAGAGGACAATACACCCAAATTGGTGCCAGAATCAGTCCCATTCCCTGAGGCTGTACTGAGGGAGCCAAAAGGCAAGAAGAAGGATACGCAGGCCTTTGATAACCTGCGTAATTTATTCAGGGATGTAGAAATCAAGGTACCCCTGCTCGAGGCTATCGATCACATACCTACTGTTACCCAATTTTTCAAAGACTACACAACACCCAGGCGATAGTCAAAGAAAACCAAGAATCCGGTGGTTCTCTCATCTCATGCGAGTTGTACTATACTGTCAAATCTACCACCGATGCAGAAAGATCCAGGTACACCGCTTATTTCCTGTAGCATCCAAGGCTGCAATTTTAACTGTGCCCTTCTTAATCTAGGATCTTCCATAAATCTTATACCAACCATCATGCTCAAAAAATTTTCCTTGGGAAATCTGAAACCCACCCCTGTCACGTTATAGTTGGTAGATCGTTCTATCAAAATTCCGAAGGGTGTGGTGGAAGACGTGGTGGTTAGGGTCAACAGTCTTTGTTTTCCTGTTGACTTTCTTGTTTTAGATATGGAAGTTCCAAGCTCACTTTCTGATTGTCCGATCATCCTTGGTCGACCTTTCTTGGCCACAACCCACGCCCATATCGACTGCAAGTCGGGCTGTATTGAGATTACCGTGGGATCTGAGAAGCTCAAGCTTAACATCTTCAAGGCAGCCAAGAACTTTGATTGCGATTGCATCGAGGATGACACGTCTGATGAGGACATGGCCGTCAGCGTGTGTATCGGACTAATTGGGACCTATTTAGACTGCTGCGGATTACCTGTAAACACTGACGACTGCCTGACCAACACATATTGTGATGTTCCCCCAACCCTCCCTTGTCCCATACCTTTTCTTGACCAGACTTCTGACGAGGTTTTCTCTGCTTCCCATACCTCGTGGTCTGAGTCATATCCGAGCTACTCACCGCCGGTCCACACTCTTGAAGACCGGATTGCCCTTTCTCTCCCGCCAAATCAGGCAGATTTGCAACTCCACACTGGGGCCTTGAGCCCACATACTTCTCACTGGGGCTATTCCTTTTTGGATCCATCTATCCAAGAAGCCCCTCTTCTTGGCCAATCTGAGGGCCAACTTCTTCCTCCTGACTTGTTTTCTAATCCACCTAGGAACTCTCATCCCAGGATATGCCAGATCTTTCACCATCCACTCTCGAGCTGAAAGAGCTGCCTAATACACTCAAGTTTGTTTTCCTAGGGCCAAATGAAACGCTCCCTGTAATCATCAGTTCAAAATTGACCAGGGAGCAAGAGTGCAAACTAACGAAGGTCATTATGGAACACAAGGCAGCCATTGGATGGTCTTTATCAGACTTATCTAGCATTAGCCCCTCCTACTGCACTCACCGTATATATACGGAGGAGGAGGCTCAACCTTCCCGCGAGATGCAGCGACATCTCAACCCTAACATGCAGGAGGTCGTTAAGAAGGAAATCATTAAGTGGCTAGATGTGGGTATAATCAACCCGATTAGTGATAGCCCCTGGGTGAGTCCGATTCACGTTGTGCCCAAAATGGCGGGACTCACCATCCATGTCAATGACAGGGGTGAATCCATCCCTACATGCACTCCTACATCTTGGAGAGTGTGTGTAGATTATAGGAAACTCAATGCTACAACTAAGAAAGATCACTTTCCGCTACCTTTCATTGACCAAATCCTAGAGCGGTTAATGATAAAAAAATTTTTCTATTTCCTGGATGGATTCTCAGGATATAACCAGGTGGCAATTGACCCCCGGGACCAAGAGAAAACCACTTTTACCTACCCCTTCAGCACTGTTGCATTTAGAAGGATGCCGTTTGGACTTTACAGCGCACCAGCAACTTTCCAGAGATGTATGCTGGAGATATTACATGACATGGTGGGTGACTTTCTCAAGGTCTTCATGGATGACTTTTCGGTCTTTGGACCATCTTTTGATGAATGTCTTGCCAACCTGACCTGTATCCTTAGGAGATGTATTGATGTAAACCTCGTGCTTTCCTGGGAAAAAAGTCATTTTATGGTACACGAGGGAATTGTTCTCGGGCATATCATCTTCGGTAGGGGTATCGAGGTTGACAAAGCTAAGCTTCATGTAATTGCTGATTTACCTATGCCTGGATCTATCAAACAAATCCGCTCCTTCCTAGGACACATCGGTTTCTATAGGAGATTCATCAAAGATTTCTCCAAGATTTCTTGACCTTTAACTCATCTCCTATCGATCGACGTACCCTTCGATATGGGCCCCAGCTGCATACGAGCATTCACACAGCTGCGTAATGCTGTCACTAAGGCCCCTGTTCTCCAGCCACCTGATTGGTCCCTCGACTTTGAACTCATGTGTGATGCTTCCGACCTTGCAGTCGAAGCCATCCTGGGACAAAGACACGATAGACACCCCTTCGTGGTGTACTACGCCAATAAGACGTTGGACGAGGCCCAGCGTAATTACACTACCACTGAGAAAGAACTACTGGCAGTCGTCTTTGGGCTAGAGAAATTTCGCTCTTACCTTCTGGGCTCACACGTTATTGTTTTCACTGATCATGCGGCCATTCGCCATCTCATGCACAAGAAGGATGCCAAGCCTACACTGATTCGTTGGATCCTTCTGCTCCAAGAATTTGACATTGAGATCTACGATAAGGCCGGAGCCCAGAATGTTGTGGGTGACCATCTTTCTAGACTGGACCCTGACCATATTGGACTTACTCTACCGATTAACGAGATTTTTCCTAATGAGCACCTATTGGCAATTAATGTGGCAAGTGGACCATGGTATTTCGACATTGCAAATTACCTTGCTTCTGGATCCCTTCCACGTGGCTGGCCTAAAAATCAGCACGAGCATCTCATGGCAGAAGCAAAGTATTATTTCTGGGATAATCCACTTCTTTTTCACATAGGTGCTGATCAAATCATCCGTTGCTGTATACCTGACAGCGAATTCCCCAGTGTGCTATCCTTCTGCCACGATCAGGCCTGCGGAGGCCATTTCTCTTGGGGGAAAACTGCAGCCAAGGTGTTGCAGTGCTATTTCTTTTGGCCCTCCATTCACCAGGATGCACACAATTATGCCAAGCATTGCACTAGGTGGCAATCATTAGGGTCAATGTCACGTCGTGACATGATGCCCTTACAACCCATCCTAGCTGCGAAAATCTTCGACATTTGGGGAATTGATTTCATGGGTCCCTTTCCTCCTTCCAACGGCTTCGAATTTATACTTGTGACTGTTGATTATGTTTCGAAATGGATCGAGGCCATCCCATGCGTCGTGCTGACCATGTTATATCCACTTGCTTTGTCAAAGACCACATCTTTACGCGCTTTGGGATCCCTCGAGCCATTATCTCGGATGGAGGAAGCCACTTTACCCATGCTTCTTTTCAGGCACTTCTGAGAAAATACGGAATCCACCATCGTATCGTATCCCCGTATCATCCTCAGACGAACGGCCAGGCAGAGGTGTCGAACCGGCAAATCAAGCAGATTCTCCAGAAAATGGTTCGGCCTGACTGTAAGGATTGGTCCAACAAGCTGATTGATGCACTTTGGGCATATCAGACCACCTTCAAGGATCCCCTTGGTACGTCTCCTTGTAGAATCGTTTACGGGAAGCCTTGTCATTTGCCCGTAGAGTTGGAACATCGTGCTTATTGGGCAGTTCGCCAATGTAACCTCGACCCAGACTTGTGTGGTCGAGAAAGGAAACTCGAACTCCAGGAGCTGGAAGAGCTCTGTCGTGAAGCCTATGATTCTGCTTTAACTTTCAAGCAATGCACTAAGGCTTTTCACGACAGCCGCATTCGGTGGGAAGAATTTGAGCCATCTCAGCAAGTTTGGCTCTACAATGCCAGGCTCAAATTCTTTCTTGGGAAATTGAAGTCCAAATGGACTGATCCTTTCCTAGTCTCGAGACCATTTCACAACGAGGCTGTTGAAATTAAAGATCCCAAATTTGGGCATAAATTTACTGTCAATGGGCAGCATTTGAAACCCTATCTTACTCATGAACCTGCCCCCGTTGGAGAAACTGTTGCCATGCTGGAGGGTAACTAATTTTGTGCCTCATCCTGAGTCCAGCTTGGGACATTAAATTCAGCGCTCGTTGGGAGCCACCCCAACAACACTCACCATCCACCATCACTTTTCACTTCACTGTCACGCTCACTTCACTTTTCACTTCCCCACCCACCATCCACCCACCCTACCACCCTGCTATATACCCTACACCTTCGCTCTTATTACCCAATCTTTCGTCCTTTCTCTACCCTGCCCTACATGCATATGAGGACATAACATCATTTGGCATGGGGAGGTGGATAGGCATCCATAGGATCTGGGTATTTTAGGGTATCATGCAGTTTCCATTTATCTATAAATATGTTAAAAAAAAAATGAAAAATGAAAATGGTGTTTAGTAATGATCTGAAGGCTGAAAAAAAATAGAATAAGTGTTTATGGATATTCAACCACTATTTTGAAGACTTTCCAGGCCATAGAAGCTTGATTCGCTCAGGCCTAGGCTTAATTCACTTGAGCATTGACAAGATAGATCGGAATCTCTCTTAACTAAGGACGTATTCTTGTCCCTGAGACACCAGTACAGGATTCGTTGGTTTGCTTCTACTCGAGAGCCTAAGTAATCTTGGTTCACACTACACATATCAAGAAAGACTAGGTGAACATAAGATCCAACCCTAGTGTTCATTAGGTAAGGTGGAGTCCTTACCTGTGCGCGCAGGTAGACTTTTTATCCCAGGCTTTAGTCTTATGTTTAGGAGAGACTCTTTCCACCAAAAAGGAACTCTCCCACCAAAAAGAAAAAGTGTGCTCCTCCAAATAATGTTGTAAGAGATATATTGACACGTGTTTCCAAAAAAAAAAAAAGAGTAAATAAGTCAGTATATCTCGGAAATATCTATAAAGTCTTCCTCCTACAAAATTTTTAAAAAAAAATGAAAAATGAAAATGGTGTTTAGTAATGATCTGAAGGTTGAAAAAAAAATACAATAAGTATTTATGGATATTCAACCACTATTTTGAAGACTTTCCAGGCCACAGAAGCTTGATTTGCTCAGGCCTAGGCTTAATTCACTTGAGCATTGACAAGATAGATTGGAATCTCTCTTAACTAAGGACGTATTCTTGTCCCTGAGACACCAGTACAGGATTCGTTGGTTTGCTTCTACTCGAGAGCCTAAGTAATCTTGGTTCACACTACACATATCAAGAAAGACTAGGTGAACATAAGATCCAACCCTAGTGTTCATTAGGTAAGGTGGAGTCCTTACCTGTGCACGCAGGTAGACTTTTTATCCCAGGCTTTAGTCTTATGTTTAGGAGAGACTCTTTCCACCAAAAAGGAACTCTCCCACCAAAAAGAAAAAGTGTGCTCCTCCAAATAATGTTGTAAGAGATATATTGACACATGTTTCAAAAAAAAAAAAAGAGCAAATAAGTCAGTATATCTCGAAAATATCTATAAAGTCTTCCTCCTACAAAAGTTCTTCAGGGCAAAGTACAAATACCCTATTTTGTTTGAGCCACAAATGTCATAAAATGGGAGATGAGTTTCCATCATCTTTTTAAGGGTCAATCCAAAGACATGAGCTGAAACTGGGACCAACCTATACTTAAAAATTCATGAAACCCTGGGCTTGAGTCTTAATGTTCATCTGGTCAGTCTTGATCCTTCACTAAGCACAAGCCATAATCTCTTGAGCTCTCGAGTACGACAGAAACCTCCTGGGTCCTGGAAATCATACTTAAGGTTTAAATATCAAGAGTCCAAGTTATTTGAGATTTGATCTATGTCATATGAGACTTAAAGTACTGGTAGTATTCTCTACAATTGGTTCTCACAATATCCAACAATAAACACACCTATGTTGCCTCAAGAGAAAATCTTCAGCTTAAGATCATTTCTAAATACAATACAAAAAGATGTTTTGCTAGGGACTAGCAAAAGATTGGCATGGGGGTATGATTGCACCGCAAAAATACACTTGCAATTGTGTCGTCTTGTACTATTTCCTAGCATTACCGGTGCATATTAGGTATCCATAGTCGCATTTATAAAAATACACGCAAGCATGCATTTAATTGAGAGGGGAGGAGAGTGAATAAAATGGCCATGAAATTAATGTTTTCCTCAAGTGTTGCTTCGCAAATTCACCATCTTTATTTTTAATTTTATTTGACTTCGAATTCTTCTCCGCGGCTGCAAGGCATGGCAGCTTCCTCCTCGTGCCATTCCCTGCAGAGGCTTGCCCTGCATAGCCATGATGAGCCATGCATAGCCAGGGCATGGTTGTGCATGCTTTCTTCCTCTTTAAAAGGGCACGGCTTCTTCTTTGCAAACGGAGCCTAGTCCACATGCCAAAGCCCAACACAGCAACTTCCTCTAGGCTGTCTCCTCCCCTCTCCCTCCATACGCAGCCACTCCTCCTTTGAGGAGCCATGCTACGGGCAGGAGCAACACCACTGCCCAGCTCATCAAAGAGTCGGTGGGCATGGTGGTTCCGCACTCTGAATTCATCATTCCAAGCATCTCCACCATTGCCGCAGAATCAAGGTCTAATGCTCCACGCAGCTGCAACAAGGAATCGGCCGTCGCTTGCCCGTGCGCAGGTCACCGTGCGCCCCTAGAACAGCCGGAGAAGCTCCATCGCGCACACCTGCAGGCCACCCGCGTCCCTCTCCACACGCCCTGTCACGCTCCTTCGTTCGCAGCCCAGCCAGCGCAGACCTTCCGTGCGCGCGCCAGCTCGCGTAGTGGCTCCGCACTCATAACACCAGGCACAGGCGCTCGCGCAGCTCAACCATGAACTGTAGCCACTATTCACGCTAGTCTGCAGAACACTGTGGCTATAGTGCGGTGGTCGGTAAGTTTCTCACTTAACCGGTCACCCGGCACGCTGCAACCTGCGCTAGCCCGCACCCACGTCCTGCCCTGCGCTCGCTCCATTGCCCGCCCATGCATCTACGTGCACCCTCGTCTGCCAGCTCCCGCACCCGCACGCATCTTTGCCTGCTCCCTTTGCCCGCGTACGCCCGCCTGCTTCTTCGCACCTGCACTCTCCTCTTCATGCAGCGCGGTGTGCTACGGCCTCTCTCCCTCACGCTCACTCCCTCCAGTGCGTGTCTTCGCATGCCTACGCGTGCGCGTGGATCACCGGACGTTACCAGCTACATGCAGACGACTTAACCCGCGCTCCTTCACGCCATCTTCAGTAGACATTCTCCCTCTCTCTCTGTCTCTCTCACAGCACTCTTTCTCTCTCTACAAACACCTACACATACACACTCACACTCTCGCACACATACACTCTCACTTATACATTACTATATACCTATATATATATATATACATATATATATTTATATCTATATATATTTATATACATATATATATATACTTATATCTATACATGTAGTAGTACCTATATACCTAATTATTAATATACATACAAACATATATATATATATACTTATATATATATACACATATATATTTACATATATACAGATACTTATATAGGTATAAATATATATACATATATATATATTATTACCTATATAACTAAGTATAAGTATATATATATACATATATATACATACATATATACATATACCTACAACTATAAATACATATATATATATATATATGTATTTATATATATATATATAGTTATATATACATACATATATATACAAATATAAATATATATATATATAGATATACATATATTTACATATCTATATATATATTTATAGATATATATTTACATATATATACATATATTTTCATATCACCTACCATATGTTGTATCGCGGGAATATCTGCACCAGTTGTTGATATTCCCCGATACACGCATACAGAAAGCGTGGTCGCACTCATCTTCCACCAATCCATCTTACACTCCACTCGACACTTCGTCCTGTTGGTTGCATCTTTCTAGATGATAACCGACTCGATACCATGCTACATGCCATCTCCACCTCCACCCCCACCCCTTTATACATATATATATATACTATATTTACTTTATTTCTGTTTCTCTTTCCTGCAATTAAAAAGATACAAAAATACACAAAAGAGAAAAGATAATCCTTGATTTGCAGGTACTCAGTCTTGCGAGTAGCAAGACTAGTTTTTGGAACCCTAATTTGGCTCAAAGCCAAGAACCTGATTTTGAGGGTGTACCTTAAGGACAAAAATTACCAGAAAAAAAATCTTAAATAGAAAAACACCAAAAACATAATAAACGAACGGAAGAGACTCGTTATAGGAAAGGCGTAAAAAATCATTCACTTCTAATCCCACTTCCCTGAGTTCGACCCTAGGCCTAAAAGTGACCAAGATAAAATCAAGTAGGCCAGGTAAAAAAATTTTGTAAAGAGGTGGTTAGACTCGATTTAGGTTAACCACTATACGCATTTCAACGATAAAATCACCTTATTAACACAGCCTATCCGGGTCTACACCACATCCCTTTCAGTAACCTGCATATGATGTCAAAGCGTCCATCTCGTCGGGTGATGGAGTAGAAGGGGCCTGATAAACAAAGTGAGATTGGCCCTTATTTGGGTTCATAACACGTCTCTAGTTCTACACATTATTTGGATTAGGAAGAGGCTGAGAGGGAAGTGCACCAAGCTGGCGAGCACTTGCCTGCTGGGCTAGTTGATTTCGTAACTCAGAGATCTCTTCTTTGTGTTGTTTTTGCATGTCAACCAAGGTCTCGAGAATTAGAGATGTATGATCTTCTTTAGGTGGTCCAGATTGGAAGTTTTGACTGAGCCTTGGTTGGGTGGGCAGATAAGGTCCCGGAGCCTGTGATTAGGGTTGGAATTGAGGTCTTAGATTCGGGTTATTACCCGACCACGAAAAGTTAGGATGATTACGCCATCCAGAGTTGTAAGTGTTGGAGAAAGGATTATTCTGGATGCGTGAAGATCCTCACAGGTCTAAGGAGCTCTGAGATAATCAGGTTACGGGGGTTCAGAGTTCCTTAACTAAGGTGGCCTGACCCGGAGTTGCCTCCAAAGCCATAATCAAACGGAGGTGGATATGCATCCATCCCCGAGGAGTGGTAGATGTTGTGCACAACCTCTCTTCCCGTGGGTAGGTATGCGTATGTGCCTTGAGGTGTAGAGGTGGATTTGTGTAGATGACGAGTGATGTCGTCCACCTTTTTCTCGATAATGGAGACCTTGTCCAATTGACTGGCTACCAACTCCAAATCAACAGATGTGGAAAGGCCTCGGGATTCATGTACCCCTCGATTATTTGTCAATAGCATGGGTGGACGTTCGGTCGTACGCACCCAATGACTCATTGTTCAAGGAGTTCTCGCACATGTTTTCGAGAATTTCCCAGATCGTGTCTTCATGTTGACTCATGATACTACCACCACAGGTTGCATTGACAAAGAGCATGATATCTTCACGGAGTCCGTGGTAAAAGGTTTAGACTTTTTCACACTTCGAAACTCCATGATGGGGGTACTTACGCATGAGATCTAGAAAGCGATCCCATGCTTCGTGTAGAGATTCTCCCGCTCCTTGGGAGAAGTGCGTGATTTGGTGCCACATTGTGTTGGTACGACCAATGGTGTAGAATTTTTACAGAAAGGCAGTTTGAAGTTCTCCCCATGTGTTGATCGTGTGTGGTTGAGTCTGAAACCAGTGAGCAACTTTGTCAGCCAAGGAGAATGAGAAGAGCTTTAAGAGTAATCCGTCCTGATTCTGTACATCTGCCCCAAAGGAGTGGGCCAGATGTTTTAGGTTCTTGATGTGCTGGAAAGGATCTCAGAGTTCAAGCCATGAAATTTTGGAGTCATATGAAGCATGCTAGGCTTGAGATCTACCTCGAGTTCTCCCACGGGAATGTTGATTCAAGGTTTGATCTCCACCGCTGCACGATTATAGTGATCACGCATTTGAGGACACGGCGGTGGGTTGATGATGGCATTGATTCGATTTTGGAAATCATGGATCTGTTGCTCAAGATTATGTTGTTCTTCTTGGTGATCCATAACTGATGAACGAGAAGTGGGTTTTGAATTAGAGGATATGTCAATGTGTTCAGGTTGTTGCACAAACACGGAAGTCGAGGCTCAACCTTGACGAGAGTGAATATCTAATGGAGGCCTCAAGGATGGTCTTAAGGACCTTCTCCCAAATATGCACCGATGGATTAGATGAGAGAAAGAATGTGATTAACCCAATCAAGACACCCAAAAAATTTTGGATGACTATAGAGGTTCGAGGTAGATGATACCCCTTAGTCAAAAAGCCGTCCACCTGAGAATTACCTGGGAAGCCAGAGAGGGAGAGTCCCATAAAGACCCCTACTCGGTAGAGCGTCCCCATGAGTTACAGGGTTTCCACCACCCGACCTCTCTTGTCACTGATAATCCAGGTAGACCAAAATGGGGACTTGACCTCTTAAGTCTATTAGTTTTAATTAGGAGCAAGGGTGTTTATGATTTCACTTGAACTTTTAAGGTGCTTTTGTATAAAGTGACCTAATTTGAAGATTGGTTAACCCAAACAAGGTGGGTCAACTTCACCTGTATTGTCCTTTTGAGAAATTTAGGTTCCTCTTTTAGTGTTCAACTGAATTTAAGAGCCTGATTTTAGGGTTTTGCTTGAATAGATCAATTCAATCAAGGTTTAGGCACACATTATTTGGAAAGATTAATTCTTGATTAAGTAAGTGTGTCTCTAAAACCCTAAACTGGAATCCTTAATTGGCTCTTGATTTGGTCCAATTTAATTTGTCAAAATATGGTACCTAGGGCTCAAATAAGAATGTGATAGCCCTAGATACCTTAAGCTTCAAGTGGGTGCACAAATCAGGGTTTGGATGTTGTCTAAATAAAATGTATCAAATCAGGCAACTTGATGATTAATCTAAGAATATAATGCAAGTAGCCCTAATTGATTTTTCCTTTTTTCCTTTTTTAGCTTTTTCAAAATCAGGGGCATAGAAGAAGGTAGATGGAGTTTACTTGCTGCTGGAGTGGTTGATGTACAGCTGATCTTTCTTTAATGAGTCCCTGAAACAAATCACAATCAAAAGAGATGTAGCAAGCTAGAATCCAACCTGATATTGCAATCAAGAGATCTGAATTGCATGTTGCTCCCTAGCAGCAGTGGCAAAATGTTGCTCACTCGAAATCAAGTTTTGAATTGTTGCATTGTAGTATAGTTGAAATCTCACAGAAAATAGATAAAATTTATACTCGAAAAAGTCCAAGGTCATTCGTATGCAGCAAGTAGGAATTCAGCTCTCAAAATTGCAATTTAAAACAATAGATACGAAATTGTAATCAGAAATTTATTTAAAATAATGTAGCAATAAGATCAAGTATCAGACTGCAAAAGAAATGGAGTAAAATGATCATTTAAATCACCAATTACTCCCTAAAATAATGGCAAATAGAACTCAATAGTAATATATGAAATGATCTCAAATCAGTCGTCTAAATATTCAATCAGACGTCTTAAACATCTGATGATCTGATTTCCTCTTCTGTTGTGGCTCTTCTTCTCTTCTCCTTTTGTTGCTCTCTCTTTCTTCTGCTCTTCTTCTTTCTCTGCTCTTCTTGTGCGGTTCCTCTTCTTTTCTTCTTCTTTCTTTCTCTGCTCTTTTGTTCTTCTGCTCTTCTTCATGCAGAGGGGGAAGGATCCTTAATTTTCGCTAAGTGTCAGCCAATCCTTCCAAGAGCAAAACCCCCCTTCCCCCGTGCACCATCCTCTCTTTCTCTCCTTGGGTCATGCTCTCCCAGAGCCTCCAACAGTATCGGGTTATCGGGTTTCCGGACCTAGAGCGCACAAAAGTCCAGGGCCGTGGGCGTGGGACGCAGCCGAGGAGTGCTTAGGTTAGGTGGGTTATCGTGTCGGCCAGACCTACATGTGAGGTGCCGCAAGCGAGGTGTGTGAGGGGCACGTACGGGGACCTCACCCCCTGTGCGTGCTGAGGCAAACAGCTAATGCGACAAATTCACTTTATGCGGGTGTAGGCACTCTTCAGCTTCTGAGGTGGGACTAATCCCACCTCCCTTCCTCTGTGTGCAGCTGCAGATGCTTCTTCGCATGATTGCAGTCAAAGGCTCAGTCAAAGAGCCAAATGGGCTCCTTTATTATGCTCCTGGGTAGGTTCTGCTGCACCTGGGGTTTTGTCTGGAGCCTACAGGTGCTGGAGCGAGCTTCGAGCTTTGCTCGAAGCTTTGTTATTGGCGGCAGAGGCAGTGAGGACCTGAAAACAAGAATACGGCCTTGCAGCCATGTTAAATAGGTTCAAGAGCTTCGCAGGGATGCGGCGAGGGTCTGGGTGGTGGTGGCAAGTGATTAGCCCATATTTGTGGGCTATTTAAGTATTTACGTGCCTAGACATTAAGTTAATTCTAACATTTATTTAGCATAAATTAGGATGTAAATAGATTAATTCATATTTCTAATTTAATTACATAATTCATGAATTGCATTCATATTTAAATGCATTTAGAATTAACTTAGAATTGCATTCATTTAATTAGTTAACCAATTAGGTGCATTGCATGCATTAATTTAAGTTAACATAAAAGTTGAGGGTTTGTATATAAATAACCATAATATTTTATGATTATTTTTATTCTTCTTTCAGCAACGGCTGCAATTCCTTTAGCTGCCGCTCCAACACCACCAGCTGCCGCACTGAAACCTGCATTCAAGGACGAACAGAGAATGTGGATCTGCTCCCGCCTCTCCATTCAAATCCATGCAGGTGGCTACAAAAGGAGGAGGGAGGCTGCCTTGTACGGGAGGCCACCACCCCCGACCCACCACTGTGCAGATAGTTCATCTCTCGTCCATTCCACCACCACCAGCCTCAACCGTGGCGACGAGCCTCCACCATTGTGGGCATGTGGTGTGATAGGCCACATCACCATCTGGAGCTCGTCTGCATTACCGTGAGCACCTCAACATGCACCACCCTCACCGTCGTCACCAACAACCACCATTGCAGCCACTGCATTTTCATCTCCTCCGTCAGTTAAGACGTCTAGGAAATTTCTCGAACGTCTGAAGCTTCGTCCCCACACACAACAGCAACCGACCTCACCTTCAAGCCCACGCCTTGGCGCGCTGCACCTCCTGCAGCATCCACAGTGCATGCCCTTGCTGCGCCTCACCTCCTTCATGCCCTCACCCCTCCGGCTGCACAAGACACCAGCACCCTGCACCACCTCTGCGTGCACCCTGCACCACCTCCAGTCACGCACGCACCCGGCGCGCCCGCCAACGTGCAGCACGCCCACCAGCTATCCTCAGCGTGCCTCATCTCCTCCAGCGTGTCCACTTCCGCACTCGCGCATGCCCTTGCTACACCTCACCTCCTTCAGCCCCTAGCGCACCCGCCTCACCTCCTGCAGCAGTGCCTCTAGCCTACCTGCCGCGCGCCTTCCTTGCAGCGCACTGCCAGCAACATCCAACTGTAGCAGCTACGTACGCCTTCAGCACCACCCTCCATATGCGTGCAGACCAGTGCATGCACCTCCTCACCAAAACCTCAGCCGCTCCCACCCACGTCGCACGACCTGTGGCACTTCAGCAGCCACCGGAACCCACCACCACCGTTCCTCCGTCCGACCACCTCGGGGCATCTTGCACGTCGTCGCGACTGCCATCACAGAGCCCTCGGTCTAGAGATCCTCCTCCGACCTTCACGCCTCTGGCCATTCCTTCCTCCTCACACACGGACAAGGGGAAGAAGATCCCCTATTTTGCTATAGTAAAAGCTATATTAATATTTACATTCTCTGCCTTTGTTAACTTTTATTAATATTTTATTTAGCTGCATTGCAAAAAATATCCTTTAGTTGTTCAAAATTGCCATTTCAGCATGTTCTCTTGATACTTTCTTAATCTGAAGGCAGATTTGGCTCGATTCTCGTTGAAACTAACTGTGAACATACGTTTTTAACCAGTGCAAGTTTAAATTCATCATTGCCTCCCTGTGGACACGACCCGCTCTTCTGCGAGTGGTTATTTTAATTATTGATTAGTCGATTTTTCCACCACATAAAACTACGAACGACTTTAAAAGAGAAGAATCGACTCGTCAAATGGCGTCGTTGCCGGGCAGGCAACAGACGCAATAATTTCACCCAATTTTATTTTTGATTATTTCTCATTGCACAGTGATCTGACCATTTATTATTTTTTCTGTGCGAGAAATTTGTGCAAGGAACTAGCCATCGTGAGAGGTGACCCTTGATGTCGCCAGAGGAGAAATTGGTCGAGCTACCTTGCAAAGGAGGAGAAGGACGAGGACACGACGATCATCTAGTCACTAATTTAATTAGAGTAGGATTAAGATTTTAGACTTAATTTTTCATTGCACATTTGGTTTGAAACCCTTGTTCTAGGATATATTTTGAGGGGTTTGTTCCCCGATTTTGTTTTAGGCCCGTGTTGGGTAATTTTTGGGTGCCTGTTCCCTTCTCTTTAGATTTAGGTTTTTAGTTTATTTTGTGGATTGTTTACCTTGATTTGCTTGTGCATAAGTAGTTAAAAAAAAATGAGCTGCCTGCCCCTAGGCGAACCATTTAGGTTTGTATGAGCAGCCTCTAGATTTACTTCTCTGCATTGCGTGCATTCTCGCATCATTGATTGCTAGAAGCAAGGTACACATTCTCTTACTTTGCATCCTATTCTTGATCACGCATTGCATTTGGATTTAATTCGAAGACCACAAAATTTGTCTTGAAGTGATCTAACAAGTGGTCACATATATTCTCGAAAAAGGACTAATTAAAGGAGGGACATCTAAAAATCAAGGACTTGATTTTCAAACGTGGTGTGCGATTCAAAATTCAAAATCTTTTTGCGGTGAATGCACACTTATATCTTTTGCACCACGGCACGCATTTAGACACTCCTAAGTCTTGAAACGACTAGGACAAGAGCCCTCCTACCGTTGGATTCTGAAGTGTTCGGAACTTGAGATCAAAGGTTTTGTAAATTCAAAGAGGGGGATACCATTTCACGGATTTTTGGGGGTAGTTGAGAAGCATCACAAAAGCACAGCTTCAAAGGAAGGCTTAGGCCTACTTACATCCCTTGATTTTCCGTCTTTGGATTTGCTTGACCATTTGAGATTTAGGGAAGAATGCCTAAGCTCCAACTAGGTCTTTTTAGGCATTTCGAAGGTTGACAATAGGTGCGTAATTGATTGGGCAACTTGCTTTGTCACCTACAATTTAGACTAAAGTCAAAAGCCTAAATTTGTAAAGACCAAACAAGTCCTTTTGAATTATGTTTGTAGTGCATGCTTGGTAGGCGTTCTCTTAGGAGACAACTTGTGTTTGATCCTGAACCTGAAAGAATCTTAAGAAGAGACCTTCCAAGGGTAGAAATGGCCGGTCAAGGGAGCCTTAAGGAATATTTCATTCCAACCAATCAAGCTATCCCTGCACTACATAGACCTGGAGGGGACAATCCTTATGAGATCAAAAGTAGTACCATATCCTTACTGCCCTCCTTTTATGGTGCTACTAGGGAAGACCCTTACAGGCATATAGAGGAATTCACCAAGGTCTGTTCCACGGTGAAGCTGCAGGGCGTTACTGATCATGCTCAAATGCGGACCCTCTTTCCCTTCTCCCTTAAGGACAAAGCCAAGTATTGGTATCACACCCTTGATAATATTAATACTTGGGATGCCCTAAAGAAGGAGTTTTTGAAGAAGTACTTCCACATGAGCAAAACCAATCACTTTAGGAGGGAAATTATGAGTTTTGTTCAAAAGGATGGGGAAGCGTTCCATGATGAGTGGGAGCGCATTAACAACTTGCTAAGACTTTGCCCACATCACCAGGTGCCTAAATGGCCGCTGGTTGAAAGGTTCTACACTGGACTTAATGATTCGCATAGGCAAACTGTGGATGGTGCCTGTGTAGGAACCTTTCTTTCTAAGACTGAGGATGAAGCTTGGAACCTATTTGATACTTTGAGTGAGAATTCTATTCACTTGAATTCTGCCTACATGGATAGAAAGCCCACTCTCATGCAAAGAAAGTTGGAGGTGAATGAGGCAAGGGACACCCAGAATTTAGCCTATCAGATTCAATTATTGAATCAAAACATGGAAAGGCTTATGTCGAACCCAAGTTCATTCGTATCTAACACCTCCACATCCCAAGCTTCCGAATGCTTAATTTGCCAAGGCAATACACACACCACTGTGGATTGCCACTTGGCCTCCCAATTCCCTGAGCTTGTACAAGCAGATTTGAATGCCGCTCAAGGGTTCCATCCTAGACCTCATAATGACCCTTTCTCTAACACTTATAATGAGGGATGGAGGAACCACCCAAACTTTTCATGGAGACAAAGAAATGTCTCAAATTCAGGAAATTACAAGCCACAATCCTTTCAAAACCATCAAATGAACCAACCTCAGACCTTTGCCCAACCTAAGACCTCTGAGATGGATGAATTGAAGGCGATGTTGAAAACTATGCAAGAAAGTCAAAGTGCCATCATCCAATCTCATGACAAGGCTATACATGAGATGAAATCACAAATAAGACACCTTGTTGAGGCCGTTGGACAGAGGGAAACTAGGAAGCTCCCCAGTGTTGCTGAGGAAAATCCTAAAGGAAAAGGGATTGTCTTTAGGGAGCATGCTCAGGTGGTGACTATTCTGAGGAGTGGGAAAGAAATTTCTAAACCCGATGCTCCTATAGTCTCACCCCCTACAAAACCATCCACCCCGACTTTCACCCACACCGAAGAAGACTTGCCCAAACCTTCTTCGCTTGAAATCACCTCACCGGAAGAAGTTGCCCCCGTTCCACCCCTTACTTGACATGACAACCCTTCCACCCAGAGATCGAGAGTGCCTTTTCCATAGCGCTTATCCACCTCTAGGCAGACTTCTGTTGGCTCATCTGGAGCCAAAGATAAGACGGATGAGATTATGGAAACTTTCAAGCAAGTGCAGATTAACCTACCTTTGCTTGAAGCTATCAGGCAAATTCCGTCTTATGCCTGCTTCTCAAAGGACCTGTGCACAAAAAAGTGGCAATCTAGAAAACAGGTCCAATCAAAAGTTGTCCTGCCTGATTCTGTTAGCTCAATTGTTCAACATGGCACACCCCTGAAACTTAAGGACCCAGGAGCCCCATACATCTCAGTAGTTATTGGTGACTTACAAATTGATGAGGCTCTACTTCATCTATGTGCGGGGGTGAACATCCTTCCGAGCTATGCGTATGAACAACTTGGGGTAGGCAATCTGAAGCCTAGCCCTGTAATCCTTCAAGTTGCTGATAGATCACTTAAGACACCACGGGGAATTTTGGAAGATGTCCTCATAGGAGTGGAGGATTCCTTCTTTCCCGTTGACTTCTTAGTTTTGGACACTGACCCTACCATCAAGCCAACCAAACCCTCCATCATTTTGGGCTGCCCCTTCCTTGCAACTTCGCATGCTTCAATCAATTGCAATCTGGGGCACTGAAAATGCGCTTTGGGAACAGGAAAATCCGGCTTAATGTGTTCGATGCTTACTGATAAACGCCAGTTTATCATCATTCTTATGCATTGAAACAAACCTACCTCTTAGGATTTTACTCCGCAAACGAGTTTTTGGGCTACATTTAGGCATAAAATAGGTTAGGCATGCATTGCATTTTTTTATTATCTTTTTAATATGTTTTTGTGAGTGTTAGGGATGTACAGATATATAGATCCCTAAAACCCTAGCACTCAAGAAGGCAAATGGTGAAGGAGAAGCCCAGACTAGCTGGAACTCAGCCTAATCCAGCTCACCTCAGCTTGATCCAGCTCACCTCAGCTTGATCCAGCTCACCGCAGCTGGAACCTAGCTTACTTGAACTAGGGTTAGCTCATCCCAGCTCCATTCAGCTAATCTCAGCTGGATGGCAGCTCAAGAGAGTTCACCTTAGCTCACCCTAGCTCAAGTCAGCTCAGATCTAGCTCAACTTAGCTGAGTCTAGCTCATCTCAGCTCCCACTAGTCCACAGGGTGCTCTAGCTAGCTCAGCCAAGTTGACAGGAGTTCATCCCAGCTCAGATCCAGCTACATCCAGCTCCACTCAGCTCCAGCCAGCTGAAGAAGAACTCATCCCAGCTCAGGAAGCTCAAGTCCAGCTCCCGGGGACTCAGCTTAGCTCAACTCAGTTGAGCTAAGCTACCTTAGCTGCCTCAACCAGCTTTATTCTCCCCGGGAGCACCAGACCTAGCTCACCTCAGCTCATTTTGGTAGAAGCTAGCTCACTTTAGCTTGGCTTAGCAACTAGCAAAAAACTAACAAGCTAAGCTAGCTAGAGTGGCCCCATACCAGCCTCTTCAGCAGCAGCCAGCTCCAGCTCCAGATTTCTCCTCCTCAGCTCCTTCCTCCAAACCCTAGGTCCATTACCTTCTCCTCTACTCCTCCATTAGCTAAGCTTGCTTAGCTTAGCTTAGCTATGCTCCAACTTCCTTGGCTTGTACCACCCCAAAAACCCACCTACCAACTTCACCCAACTAGCTCCACCAAAGCTCCACATAAGCTAACAAACTTGGCACCAACCTAACCTGCCCACCACCTCCAAAAGACACCTAAAAGTGGCGCCAAAAACTACCCATAACCACCCCTTAATGGCGCCACTTTTCCCTCCAAAATCTCCCCTCATCTCCACCACACAATCCCCCTTGAACCCATCTCCACCATCCACCTAACCCCCCTTCTAGAAGACCCCATGTTGGCGCCAACATGGTGGTGTCTCTCCACCACCAAAAGACACCAACACCACCATAACTACCCCCTTTAACACCCCTTGAGTTGGTGCCAACTCACCCTAGCCATAGGATCACCAACCACCCTCATCCTTCCATCCTAGCCCTCCATTTCAAGGGGCACCTTAACCCCCCATCCTACCCTATAAAAAGACCACTACCCACCACCATTCAAGTCATCCTTGGCTAGCAATTTCACTCTCATATTCCACCAAGAAGCCCACGTCCAAGAGAGAAGAAGAAGAAGAAGATTAAGGGGATATTTTGTCCCCTTGGTGCCTTCCCTTCTTCCCTTCTCTCTTGGGTCACGCCAGCCAAAGGAGAAGCCAGGCAAGGAAGATCTTGGAGGAGATCTTGAAGGTGGTCAACGCCACCTTGGAGGAGTTCTTGAGGGTGGTGCACTCCCACCCCTTGGAGAGAGCATTGAAGGTGGAAGCTTCCACCTTGGAGGAGCTCTCAAGGAAGGAGGAGAAGGAAGCCCTCTTTTCAAGCCAAGGAGCAGCTAGGCTTGGAGCAAGAAGACAACCTTCTTCACCATTGTTACGAGAGGATTTGTGTTTCTTTTCTTGCTTTTAGATTGTTTAATTCTAGTAGAAGCATTCCTCTACTTGTCCTTGAAAGGAACACTCATTCTACTCAATCAAAATTGCCTTCTTTTAGCTTTTTATTGCAGTTGTTTGTTTTGGTTCTAGCACTTGTTTCACCTCTTCTTCCTAATTACCCTAGGCCTCCACTTGCCTAGAGTGAGCTTAGGAAGAAGATATTTCTATCTTTTAGATTTTAGTTAATCATTTGTAGGTGTTAGTTCTTTTAGCTACAATCTGCAGTTTGCCCTCGTCTTTTCAAAATACAAAAAAAAAATTACATATTGAAAAATATCAAAAAGAAAGTTGAGATCTATCTGTAAGAAAGAGGATTAAGTTTGCATTTTTTTTGCCTCCTTGGACGACCCTAGATACTCCCCTATCTAGGATATAAATTTAAAAGCGAAAGTGGATTCGCGTGTTACAACGACGTTAAAAACCCGCTTTTACAAATCACGCGTATTTCGCTATCACTTTTTGGCGCCGTTGCCGGGGAGGCACGGCTTTGCATTAATTAATTTTCTCTTGCTTGAAGTGGATCTCATCCCCTTCTCTTTCTTTCTTTTGTGTGTGCAGGAACTACAGCGGGAAGGCGGGAATTTGGAAGTGAGAGCTCAAGGTTCCTTTTCTTCCCGCGAAATTCAGGTTGGTTCCTCTTTCTGGTCACACAATTAATTAAAACTACCAAAAATATATTAAACTTGGCTTTCAGGATCCCAAAAAAAAAAAACTTAATTAAGTGGAGTGGTGCATTATAAAATCCATTGTTTGCTTGTATGCTTCTTTAACACCACTCCATTGCAAGTATTGGTGTTCTATTTTTTGGGTCCAGATTTTTGTCCGGACTTGAAAAATCGATTCCTAACATCACAGGCCTCCTAAAATCATAAAATTTCGTAGAGTGATTCCCAATTAAGTTTGGAACATCTGTTCCAAATTTCATATCAATTTGATTTGTATTTAATTTTTAAAAATTCGTGGATTGCAGAGGGGTCACACCCTTTAATCTTCCTATTTTGCTACTGTCTGCGAATTTTTAGAATTTTTATGCTCATCCAATTTTTGTGAATTTTAGTTTTATGGAATCCTTGTGAAATTTTACATTTCATATAAAATCACAAAAATTTTCTGAGTTGGTGGTAATACTGAAAAGTCCACAATACCCACGGGTATCATTTCTGGACTTTGACACCAGTACAATTAAAATTTTAAAATAATTATCAAACAAATTCTTAAAATCTTTCAAAAATCTTTTTTGGAATCCTTGTTTGATTTTCTTCAAAGTAGTGGTGTTGTTTGACTTGTTTGGACCACTACTTAATTCTGAAAGCCTAAAAATAATTCATTGGTAGTAAAATTTCTATCTTAGGGAAAATTGGCTTAGGGTTTCTTCTTTCTTTTTAAAGACTCAATTAAAAGGAAATATACAATCACCCATACAACTTGTTTTCCTTTGATTGTGGATCTTCAAACTTGTTTGAAAATTTAATTAGAAAAACCCTAAAACACATTTGATTAAATTGAATCCTAAAAGATATAAATACAAGAAAATTGTGTGACAACTTGATTTTCATTGGAGCCACTCTCCAATTCCTGCACACACACAAAAATATCAAATAACGGGGCAACAACCCAATAAATGCCCTCCACATTCCGTGTGCACTATAGCATCCTAGACCTAATTAAAATTTGTAGCAACTTGACCCCTAAGGCTTGATCAACTTAGGCTTGCTATTTAGGTCTTAAGTTCTCTTTAATTAATACCAATTCTGTCATCTGTATCTGGTGTTCAGGCTGAGGGGCTGTGTCAAACGACCAGGCGCGGGTTTGTACAAGCACCTGGGGTCTTCCCTGGGAAATGTTTGGGCCCAAACCTCCCCTTAAGCAACTTGGCTAGATTTGTTGACAGAACAGGTATTCACTATTGACTACTTATTTCCTATATAGACCAAGTCTTAGGTTATTAGGGAGTCACATTTAAGTTAGGTCTAGTCTTGTTTGTTTGATTTGCACACTTTCTCTCATCTCTCTCTCTTCTCCTCCCCTCCAAGTCTTCCAAGTAGTGCATGCATGGGCGACGGTCCCAAAAGACACACCTCGAGGGACCATCTGATTTCACCCTCCACAGCAAGAAATCATTATTTTCTTCCCCCTCGTCTTCTAAAAAAATGGAAAACCCAGGAAGTCGCCAAAAAAATGCTGCTTCCACTTCTAACCCGTCAGCTGACCCACAAGCTACTCCACCCTCCCTCACCTTCCTAACTTGGAGCAACCAGAAATACCAGCAGGGCCAGGTGGCCCTCCAATTATAACCCATAATACAAATCCCTTTGCATTAATGGTCGACCATTTGGCTCGACTACAACAAAATCAAGAAGATCTAGCTAAGACTGTCACGAACCTAGCTAATCAAGGACAAAATCCACCACCCCGCCAACAGCCTATCGTTCCTCTTAAGGATTTCTATGATCCTTCCAATTATGAGGAAAGACCAGGGGTGGTCATACCACAAGGGGATTTCGAAATCAAACCTGCCATTCTAAACCTTATCAAGCATTTTCATGGTCTTCCAAGAGAGGACCCTTTTTGTCATCTCGAGGAATTAACTGTCCTCGCTCAAACCACTCGTTCCTGCAATGTGCAGGAAGACATGTGGTTAATGAGACTCTTTCCTCTCTCTCTTAAAGACAAAGCATCACATTGGTTTAGAACAGTTGGGCGTCCTATTACCACCTGGCCCCAATTAAAAAGTGCTTTTCTTAAAAAAAATTTTCCGATCGATCGAACAAATGCATTAAGAAGATCTATAACGACCTTTCAACAAAAAATTGGTGAACCCCTCCACGAAGCCTGGGAAAGATTTCAGGAACTTCTAAGAAGTTGTCCCCACCATGAAATTCCACAATGGCAGCTAGTGCAGATCTTCTATCATGGATTAGAAGATCAATTAAAACGATTTGTGGATGCCTCATGTGGGGGCAATTTTCTTAACAAAGACGCCGAAAGTGCCGATCTTCTCTTTGAAGAAATGAGTGAAAACTCATTTAACATGACTTCAATGGACACTTTTGGCAGATCACAAAACCCCAGACACGGAGTCCATGAAATTGACTCCAAAACCACCTCTATTCCAGTCACACATGATGATTTATATATGTTAGCTCAACGACTGGACCAGATGCAAATTCACCAAAAGAAAATGGAAGAAAAGCTCACAAACAAACAAGCTCCACACATCCACTCTCCACACACTAACCCCCCACACATTCTCCGAAGAGAAAATCTACACAATATCGATGCCACATCTGCTGGCCAGCAAATTCCAACTGATTTCCCGCAAGATTTAACTGGGAATTTTGACCAAAATATTTTTGATTCCACCTCGGAAAATATTTATGCTCTCCAGGAGCAATTTAGAAACCCCTCCAACACTTCCAATCAAAATTGGAGGACTAACCCGAATCACTCCTGGAAAAACCTGAATCCGATTCCTTTTCCCAAACAAAACTATTTTGGGAATTATGGGCCACCTTTGTATCAACCTAGACCATCCCAGGATGATATTAATAATCAGGTCATGAAAACTCTGCAAGGAATGCAGACTCAAATGACAGAAGTAACCCGCATGATTACCAATTTACAACACCAAGTTAAGGTTACTCCTGATCATCGACCTATTGGGAATTTACCATCCCAACCCATGCCCAACCCAAATAATCAAAGGAATCAATTTCAAGGTGGATATCACAGTCAACCTATTCAGCCAGCACCTCAGCATCCGCCGGGTTTCAATAACAGCCAGGCCCCCCGTCCTCATCCTAGAAACAATCAGACTGCAAATACAGTTACCTTGAGGAATGGGAAAACCACTCACAATACCCTGCTTGTTAAAGAAACCCGCTCTAATGACACACAGATTAACTCTTCGCCTCCTATTGTTCAGGAACCAATTCACGCAAAACAGGGCAACCCTGCCCCATTTCCACAAGCCCTCCACTCTTCAAAAAAGAAAAAGACAAAATCTGAACCCACTGAGAAGGAATTAATGGATTTATTTGGGCAAGTAGAAATTAATATCCCTATCCTAGATGCCATTAAGTATATCCCTGCCTATGCAAAATTCCTAAAAGATTTATGTACTCCAAAAAGGCAGCCCAAGAATTTAGGAAAGGTAATTCTTCCAGAGACAGTCAGCTCAGTTGTGCAGAGCCAACTGCCTCTTAAGAGAAAAGATCCCGGCGCACCCCTAATCCAAGTTATCATTAATGATACCTCATTTGATCGCGCTCTGTTGGATCTTGGTCCCTCAATTAATCTTATCCCCACAGTTATTTTTGAGGAATTTAAGATCGGTGAATTGAAGCCTGTTGAGGTTACTCTCCAATTAGCCGACCGATCTACGATTAAACCAAGGGGAATTGTTGAAGATGTTCTTGTCCGGGTCAAAGATTGTCTTTTTGCAGTAGATTTTTTAGTCCTGGACATAGAAGTACCTGAAGCACTTAAGTTTGCCCCCATTATTCTTGGAAGACCATTCTTAGCCACCGCCCGTGCCAATATTGATTGTGATTCTAGAAAGATGAAGATCATGTGTGGCAGTGAATCTGTAACCCTAGACATTTTTCAACCCTCTAGGCGGTTCCAGGAACCAGATTTCTTTGATGATTCGGATTCAGAAATAGAAAACATTATGGAGGAAACATTGCAGATTTCAGAATTAGGTTCCTGTTTTACTGTAAATACGGTTCCTGAACAATCTACTTTTTCTCACCCTTCCACCTTAACCACATGACCAGCTAACATTCCAGCTGACTCTTTCACTCTCACCTCACCTCTAACCCACAAAGCAGAAACTCTTTCGGAACCGGGCCTACAATTGGAATTAAAACCTTTGCCCGATTCCCTTAAATATGTCTTCCTGGGTCCAAATCAGACCTTGCCCCTGATTATAAATTCTGGACTCACCGGGCACAAGAGCACAAACTTCTCTAGGTTTTGAGTAAATATCGAAAAGCTATTGGCTGGACCCTTTTTGATCTTAAAGGCATTCATCCGTCCTATTGTACGCATCGTATATATTTAGAGGATGATTCTCGCCCCTCCCGCCAACCACAAAGGTGCTTGAGTCCTAGTATGCAGGAGGTGTTAAAAAAGGAGATTATTAAGTGGCTGGATGCTGATATCATCTACCCCATTTCTGACAGCTCCTAGGTTAGTCCAACTCAAGTCCCCAAAAAGGCTGGACTAACAGTTGTCACCAATGAAAATGGGGAAAATATAGCCACTCGAACCGCTTCTTCTTGGCGCGTGTGTATAGATTACCGAAAATTAAACACCGCCACCAAGAAGGATCATTTCCCGCTCCCTTTTATTGATCAAATCTTGGAGCGGTTAGCCGGACGGGAATTTTACTATTTTTTGGACGGTTATTCTAGCTATAATCAAGTGGCGGTTCATCCTGAGGACTAGGATAAAACAACTTTCACCTGCCCCTTCGGAACCTTTGCTTTCCGAAGAATGCCCTTCGGTCTTTGCAACGCACCTACGACTTTTCAAAGGTGCATGCTTGCAATTTTTTCAGACTTGGTAGGTGAATGTTTAGAAGTTTTTATGGATGACTTCTCTATTTTTAGGGATTCTTTTGACCATTGCCTCAAAAATCTTGAAAAAACCCTCCAAAAGTGCATAGAAGTTAATCTGGTCCTCAGCTGGGAAAAAAGTCATTTCATGGTCCAAGAAGGTATTGTCTTGGGCCATGTTATTTCTAAACAGGGAATCGCGGTAGATAAAGCAAAAATAGATGCTATATCTAAGCTCCCACCGCCCACTACTGTCAAACAAATCAGATCCTTTTTGGGTCATGTGGGTTTCTACTGTCGATTCATACAAAACTTTTCCTAAATCTCCAAGCCTTTAAGTCAGCTTCTTACTAAAGACCAGCCATTTGATTTTAATAATAAGTGCCTGGAGAGTTTTTTGAGGTTGAAGAAAGAGGTTACTGAGGCGCCAATATTGCAGGGACCTGATTGGAATAGTCCCTTTGAATTAATGACAGATGACTCAACTTTTGCTGTAGGGGCCGTTCTAGGGCAAAGAATTGGCAAGAAGCCCGTTGTGATCTATTATGCTAGCAAAACCCTTGATGATGCACAATGGAATTACACGATTACTGAAAAGGAGCTTCTTGCCATTGTATTTGCCTTAGAAAAATTTAGATCTTATCTGTTGGGGTCACGTGTCACTGTTTGTACAGACCACTCAGCAATTAAATATTTGCTGACAAAGAAAGATGCAAAACCCCGCCTTATCCGTTGGATTCTGCTGCTCCAGGAATTTGACCTGGAAATCAAGGATAAGGCGGGATTGCACAATGTAGTGGCCGACCATCTCTCTCGTCTTATGACGAATGACATAATGAGCCCGCCAGATCAGTTCCCTGATGAAAGTATTTTAGCTACTACAACCCTCCCTTGGTTTGCGCCCATCGCAAACTACTTAGCAACAGAACAAATCCCTGCTAATTGGCCAAAAACAAAACGGGATAAGTTCTTTGCTGATATTAAATATTATTTTTGGGAGGAGCCCGACCTTTTCCGCATTTGTGCCGATCAGGTCATTCGACGATGTGTCCCCGATTCTGAAATCCGTGATATTTTAACACATTGTCACTCAATGGCCTGTGGCGGACATTTTTCGGGCAAGAAAACTGCAGCTAAAATCCTTAATGCAGGATTTTATTGGCCTAGCTTGCACAAAGATGCTCATGACTTCGTTCGGTCCTGTGTGCGTTGCCAGAGCATCGGCAACATGACTCGAAAGGATATGATGCCCCTTAATCCTATTTTAGAAGTTGAAATTTTCGATGTTTGGGACATCGACTTCATGGGACCGTTCATCAACTCTGGTGGGTATTTGTATATATTAGTTGCAGTCGACTATGTTTCTAAATGGATAGAAGCAATACCCACCCGCACTAGTGATCACCGTGTGGTTGTCGAATTTCTTAAGAAAAATATTTTCTCAAGATTCGGCATACCAAAAGCCATTATCAGCGACGGAGGCACACATTTCACCCACTCACAATTCCGTCACCTCCTTTCTAAATACGGGGTTAATCATAAAATTTCCACACCATATCACCCCCAAACTAATGGCCAGGCTGAAGTTTCTAATCGGGAAATTAAAAATATTTTACAAAAGACGGTTAGGCCCGACCGTAAAGATTGGTCCACCAAATTGGATGACGCTTTATGGGCCTACCGTACCGCTTTTAAAACTCCACTTGGCATGTCTCCCTTCCGTCTAATTTTTGGGAAGGCATGCCATCTCCCGGTAGAATTAGAACATAGGGCATTTTGGGCAATAAAACAACTCAATATGGATTTATCTGACGCCGGTAACCATAGAAAATTACAATTAACTGAATTGGAAGAATTACGTAATTTTTCCTATGAAAATGCAAGGATTTATAAAGACCGAACAAAGAAATTTCACGATAAATATATTGTTCGGAAACACTTTGACGTTAATCAACGTGTTTGGCTTTTCGATGTGAGATTACGTCTTTTTCCTGGCAAATTAAAATCTAAATGGACTGGTCCCTTTATTGTCCATAAAACATATCCATACGGCGCTATTGACCTTTTTGATCCAAAAACTAATTCGACATTTCAAGTCAATGGCCAGTGTTTAAAGCCCTATTTTGACCATATGCCTAGAATTCCATCTGAATCTTTTAATTTTACTGAGCCAGCCACCCTTGATCACTAGTGCACATCACGCCCGGCTGAATGGCGTAAAAGATAGCATTGGATGGGAGGTAACCCATCAATTTTTTTTCTTGCTTTCCTTTTTTTCTTCTTCCAGGTTTTGTTCATCCTAAACCCGACCGTTCTTCACTAAGGTGATCCCTTTTCCCTCCTAATGCATGAGGACATGGCATTTCTTAAGCATGGGGGGTATTTTTAAATTTTTATGATCGATTTAGGATGTTCAAAACCTAAAAACATACAATTTTCCTTATTTCCTGCTTGCAAAAAATAAATAAATAAATAAAAATAAAATAAATAATAATAATAATAATAAATAATAAAAAAATAATAAAAAAATAAAATAAAAATGTTGAAAACTTTTTGAGGAAAAATTTTGAAATCGGGACTAAGGTCGAAAAATTCACTTTTGGTACAATGGGATTTAATCTTTAACAAACTAGGGATAAGGATATAGATCTGATCATTAGAATTCCACGGTTTATTTGAGACTAGATCAGATATCCTTCTCTAAAATTCCACCTGCACTCATGATAGTTCAGGTGACTTGATCCTATTTTGTAATATGAAAATTATTTGACTTAGTTTCTGATTCAAAAACTTGCGTATCTTAAGAAACTTCTTATGTCTATTTTCATACACAAGCCAACACTTAAAAATAAATAAAAATTTTTTGAAAAAATCCCATGTTTGGATTTAGTAAAAGTCTGAAGCAGATCATTGGTTTGAGTTCCCACCGCCGAGAAGAAGGAAAATACCTTCTTTGAAGACGCGATGTCAACATGTTACCACCTTGGAGCTGCTCTATATCTATATTTCATATCTTTAGACGAAGCATTAAAGCGCATTTTAGCAGCTCAAGTGTCTTGGACGGTGCTCTACCTATAGCGTCGGAGCAAGAGCTTGAGTTTGCTTGGAGCGCCCCTTTTCACCGCATCGTGTTTTGGGGTTGTGAGCTCCTAGGTGGTGTCATGGACAGTGCTATCCCGAAGTACTGGTGCCAGAGCCCCCTCGACGAATGGTAACGGGAATGATGATCCTGACACATCTGTTGTAAGACTAAGCTAAAAATAAGCATAGGGTAGAAAAAAAAAAATATATATATATAATAATAATACGTCCTTATAAATGTTGGCTTTTCACAAGCACAGACATAAGGTTTTAAAGGATTTTGCAAGTTGCGAATCAGATTCCCGAGCCAGAAAAATCCTAAAAACAAACATTTCAAGTCATCTGAATTAACAAGGGGTTAATTTGTGAATTTTCTGGAAGATATATTGATCCCATTCTGTCTAATGGTTGGATCCAAAAACAAATCATGATGTTTCTCTTCAACAAATCTCGTACCTCCAGTGTTTTAATCTACCAAGGTCCATTAATCTCTTTTTCTCCTCAAAAGTCGAAAAAAATTAGATTTCCCAAAAACTCCGTTTTAAGTTTTGCTAAGAGACTAGCAAAAGATAAGCATGGGGGTGTGATAAACGCCAGTTTATCATCATTCTTATGCATTAAAACAAACCTAGCTCTTAGGATTTTACTCCGCAAACGGGTTTTTAGGCTGCATTTAGGCATAAAATAGGTTAGGCATGCATTGCATTTTTTTATTGTCTTTTTAATATGTTTTTGTGAGTGTTAGGGATGTACAGATATATAGATCCCTAAAACCCTAGCACTCAAGAAGGCAAATGGTGAAGGAGAAGCCCAGACTAGCTGGAACTCAGCCTAATCCAGCTCACCTCAGCTTGATCCAGCTCACCTCAGCTTGATCCAGCTCACCGCAGCTGGAACCTAGCTTACTTGAACTAGGGTTAGCTCATCCCAGCTCCATTCAGCTAATCTCAGCTGGATGCAGCTCAAGAGAGTTCACCTTAGCTCACCCTAGCTCAAGTAAGCTCAGATCCAGCTCAACTTAGCTGAGTCTAGCTTATCTCAGCTCCCACTAGTCCACAGGGAGCTCTAGCTAGCTCAGCTAAGTTGACAGGAGTTCATCCCAACTCAGATCCAGCTACATCCAGCTCCACTCAGCTCCAGCCAGCTGAAGAAGAACTCATCCCAGCTCAGGAAGCTCAAGTCCAGCTCCCGGGGACTCAGCTTAGCTCAACTCAGTTGAGCTAAACTACCTTAGCTGCCTCAACCAGCTTGATTCTCCCCAGGAGCACCAGACCTAGCTCACCTCAGCTCATTTTGGTAGAAGCTAGCTCACTTTAGCTTGGCTTAGCAACTAGCAAAGAACTAACAAGCTAAGCCAGCTAGAGTGGCCCCATACCAGCCTCTTCAACAGCAGCCAGCTCCAGCTCCAGCTCCAGATTTCTCCTACTCAGCTCCTTCCTCCAAACCCTAGCTCCATTACCTTCTCCTCTACTCCTCCATTAGCTAAGCTAGCTTAGCTTAGCTTAGCTATGCTCCAACTTCCTTGGCTTGTACCACCCCAAAAACCCACCTACCAACTTCACCCAACTAGCTCCACCTAAGCTCCACATAAGCTAACCTACTTGGCACCAACCTAACCTACCACCACCTCCAAAAGACACCTAAAAGTGGCGCCAAAAACTACCCATAACCACCCCTTAATGGCGCCACTTTTCCCTCCAAAATCTCCCCTCATCTCCACCACACAATCCCCCTTGAACCCATCTCCACCATCCACCTAACCCCCCTTCTAGAAGACCCCATGTTGGCGCCAACATGGTGGTGTCTCTCCACCACCAAAAGACACCAACACCACCATAACTACCCCCTTTAACACCCCTTTAGTTGGCGCCAACTCACCCTAGCCATAGGATCACCAACCACCCTCATCCTTCCATCCTAGCCCTCCATTTCAAAGGGCACATTAACCCCCCATCCTACCCTATAAAAAGACCACTACCCACCACCATTCAAGTCATCCTTGGCTAGCAATTTCACTCTCATATTCCACCAAGAAGCCCACGTCCAAGAGAGAAGAAGAAGAAGAAGATTAAGGGGATATTCTGTCCCCTTGGTGCCTTCCCTTCTTCCCTTCTCTCTTGGGTCATGCCAGCCAAAGGAGAAGCCAGGCAAGGAAGATCTTGGAGGAGATCTTGAAGGTGGTCCAGGCCACCTTGGAGGAGTTCTTGAGGGTGGTGCACGCCCACCCCTTGGAGAGAGCATTGAAGGTGGAAGCTTCCACCTTGGAGGAGCTCTCAAGGAAGGAGGAGAAGGAAGCCCTCTTTTCAAGCCAAGGAGCAGCTAGGCTTGCAGCAAGAAGACAACCTTCTTCACCATTGTTACAAGAGGATTTATGTTTCTTTTCTTGCTTTTAGATTGTTTAATTCTAGTAGAAGCATTCCACTACTTGTCCTTGAAAGGAACACTCATTCTACTCAATCAAAATTGCCTTCTTTTAGCTTTTTATTGCAGTTGTTTGTTTTGGTTCTAGCACTTGTTTCACCTCTTCTTCCTAATTACCCTAGGCCTCCACTTGCCTAGAGTGAGCTTAGGAAGAAGATATTTCTATCTTTTAGATTTTAGTTAATCATTTGTAGGTGTTAGTTCTTTTAGCTACAATCTGCAGTTTGCCCTCGTCTTTTCAAAATACAAAAAAAAATTACATATTGAAAAATATCAAAAAGAAAGTTGAGATCTATCTGTAAGCAAGAGGATTAATTTTGCATTTTTTTTGCCTCCTTGGACGACCCTAGATACTCCCCTATCTAGGATATAAATTTAAAAGCGAAAGCGGATTCGCGTGTTACAACGACGTTAAAAACCCGCTTTTACAAATCACGCGTATTTCGCTATCACTTACAAACAAGTCAGACTTGAGGATTATTCACAAGTTAAGGTGATAGATGACCTGATTGAAGAGGCAACCCCTGCAATGTTATGTGATGACCCCCTTCAGCATGTCATGCTAAATGAGCATTCCCATCTCTTGGAGGAATGTGAAGGGGATATACTAGAAATTGAGGAATTGCTAGGTGTTTGTACTGAGTCTCTTCCCCCATCATTTATGCCAAAGGTAGATCTGCTACCTGAGATGGGGACATCTATTATGAAACCCTCAACCATACAAGCCCCCGACCTTGAGTTGAAACCCCTCCCTAACACTCACAAGTACGTTTTCCTAGGTGTCGATGATATGCTCCCCATTATCATTTCGACTGTGCTATCTGAGGCACGGGAGGGAGCCTTGATTGAATGCTTATCTAGGCACAAGGAAGCTATTGCTTGGAGCATTGCTGACATTAAGGGTATGGACTCTACACTCTGCATGCACCACATTTATACTAATGATTCCATCAAGCCATTTAGGGACATGCAGAGACGTCTGAACCCTAATATGAAGGAGGTGGTAAAAAAGGAAATCCTTAAGTGGTTGGATGCTGGGATCATATATCCCATTGCAGATAGTAAATGCGTAAGTCCTATTCATGTGGTGCCAAAGAAGGTAGGCTTTACTGTGGAACTCAACGACCAAGGTGAACAAGTTGTCAGTAGACCCTCAACTGGATGGAGGGTCTGTATTGATTACCGCAAGCTGAACACCGCTACCCAGAAGGATCACTTTCCTCTACCTTTTATTGATCAAATTCTCGAGAAATTGGCAGGGAATAAGTACTATTACTTTCTCGATGGATATTCTAGGTACAATCAGGTGGCAGTCTTTCCTAATGACCAGGAGAAAACGACATTCACGAGTCCTTATGGTATTTTTACATTCAGGCGTATGCCGTTTGGATTATGTAATGCCCCTGCAACTTTCGAGCGGTGTATGATGTCTATCTTTTCGGACATGATTGACGAGTGTGTTGAAGTGTTTATGGATGACTTCTCCATTTATGGCTCGTCTTTCGACCAATGTCTCCTGCACCTGGAGAATGTGTTGAAGCGATGTAAGGAGACTGGTTTAGTCAGCTGGGAGAAAAGTCATTTCATGGTACAGAAAGGAATTGTACTTGGGAATGTTGTATCCGATCAAGGTTTAGAAGTAGATAAAGCCAAAATTGATTCTATTTCCAAACTCCCATTGCCTACGAACGTCAAACAGATTAGATCCTTTTTGGGCCATGCCGGCTTTTATAGGCACTTTATTTAGAATTTTAGTAAAATTTCTAGGCCACTTTGTGACTTGTTGGCGAAGGAATCTTCCTTCAATTTTGATTCAAAGTGTGCCGAGGCCTTTCAAACTCTAAAGGAGGCCTTGATCTTTACGCCTATTCTCCAAGCTCCTAATTGGACACTCCCATTTGAGCTGATGTGTGATGCTTTGGATTATGCAGTGGGAATAGTCCTTGGACAAAGGGTTGAGGGAAGACCTCATGTGCTACATTATGCAAGCAAGACCTTAACCGAACCTCAGCAAAACTACACCATCATTGAAAAAGAATTACTTGCTGTAGTTTTTGCTCTGGAGAAGTTTCGGTCTTATTTGCTTGGGTCTAAGGTGGTTATTTTTACTGATCATGCGGCTGTGAAACATCTCATTGCTAAGAAAGATTCTAAGCCATGTCTGATTAGGTGGATCCTACTCCTTCAAGAATTTGACTTGGAAATACGTGAAAAGAAAGGAGTAGAAAATGTTGTGGTTGACCACCTATCTTGCCTTCCTCTTAATGACTCTCTTTCTGGAGACATTCACAAGACATTTCCCAATTAAACTCTGATGGCGATAACACCAACTTTACCTTGGTATGCAGACACTGTAAATTACTTGGTTACTGGACAAACTCCTAGCACTTGGGATGAGCAGAAAAGAAAGAGATTCATTTCCCAAGCAAGATATTTTCATTGGGAAGAGCCAGAATTATTTAGAATTGGACAAGACTAAGTATTGAGACGTTGTGTACCTGAAGAGGAACAATAAAGTGTGCTGAGTTTTTGCCATGAACTTCATTGTGGAGGACACTTTGGTGCTAAGAAAACTGCTTTTAAGGTTCTCCAGTCCAATTTTTGGTGGCCTTCCTTATTTAAAGATTCTCATAATTTTGTTAAGGCCTGTATTAGATGTCAATGGACTGGAACAATTGTGAAGAGGAATGAAATGCCTCAACATCCTATTCAATCTATTGAAATTTTTGATGTGTAGGGAATTGACTTTATGGTCCCCTTCCCATCGTCCCATGGTTATGAATATATCTTGGTGGCAGTTGATTATGTCTCTAAATGGATAGAGGTCATTCCTACATGCACAAATGACTACTCTGTGGTTTTGAAATTTGTGAACACCAATATCATATCCCGTTTCGACTGCCCCAAGACCATTATAAGTGATGGGGGACCTCATTTCCGAAACCACCACTTTAATCGGCTAATCAGGAGTCTGGGAGTGACTCACAAGGTCGCTACCCCTTACCATCCTCAGACAAGTGGCCAGGTTGAAGTGTCGAATAGGGAGATAAAAAATATTTTGAAAAAGACCGTTAGACCTGATAGGAAAGATTGGTCCCAAAAACTCGATGATGCTTTGTGGGCATATCGAATGGCCTATAAGACCCCTTTGGGTACTTCTCCCTTTCAGATTGTGTAAGGGAAAGTGTGCCATTTACCTGTTGAGTTGGAACATAAGGCACTTTAGGCTATTCGAAGTGTTAACATGGATTTGGAGAAGGCGGGTAGGCATAACTTCTAAAATTAAGTGAGCTTGAGGAGCTGAGGAATGATGCTTATGACACCTCTCAAGCTTATAAAGAAAGAACTAAGGTCTTGCATGATAAGTTTATACTTCGAAAGACCTTTGAGCCCAACCAACAAGTCTGGCTTTTCAATTCCAGACTTAAGCTTTTTCCTGGGAAGTTAAAATCTCGTTGGGATGGGCCTTACATAATCACCAAAGTATTTCCGCATGGAGCTGTGGAGATTAAAAACCCTTCCTTTTCAACAACTCCCTTTATCGTCAACGGCCAATGGTTAAAACCTTACATAATTTTAGATGTCCATCTGGTTGACGAGGTCACTCTTGAGGAGCCTTAGCTCCTACCATTCTCAGCCTCAGGTAATATCTTCCTTTAACTATTTTTGTTTTCAATTAGGACATTGTTTGAACCAGGCATGGGGGAGAGGACCAGAGGCATTTTGTTTATAGCATGCATACATTTGCATTTAAAAAAAAATTCTAAATAAATAAAAATAAAAAAATAATAATATAAATAAGAAGAAAACTTTTAAGCTTAACTGGCTAGGTCCTGCATTCTTAAGCAAATCAGAACTCTAGGGTAGACTAAGTTAATTCTAGGGTAAAACTTTAGAAGCTAAATGAGCTACTAGCTTTAGACCTTTAGGGTCCTTTGTGGACTTAAAAACATAAGTAGGAGTTATGTTGCGGACCATTCCTCAAGAGGTTGAGGAAGGAAAGCTAGGGTTTGAGTTAAAAGGTGGGGTAGTACCTGGAGTCTTATTCTACCTTTTGGTTTACGGGTCCTTGTAACCCAAGCATCCAAATTTCACACACTTGGTCTGGTAATCAACTTAATTTCTTTCTTTCTTAAAAGAGATTTGGTTCTCTTAGTTTTGACTTAGGAGAGGCTTGAAAATACAATTTGATTGGAAGAGTTCCCACCGCAGGAGAGGTGGAGTATATACTCACCTTGAGGACGCGATGATAACATATTATCTCCTCGGCGCTTGTCTCTTAGGATATCCATCCTACTGGGGGCATGTAAGTGCAATGTGAGGTTCAGGTACCATGGGCAGCCCTATCTCGAAGTGCCAATTGCCATAGGCCTGAATTCGCTTAAGAAATCCATGGGTGATACTATCTCGAAGTGTCGATTGCCAGGAGTTCTTGGGGTCGCTATGGGCAGTCCTATCTCGAAGCATTGAAAGCCGGGCACCCTTTGAGGTACGATAATGGGGACAATGAATCCGACACAGACCTTGTTGATAGCTGATCCGAGGTTAGACTTAGGGGAATCAAACAAATATATATATATAAAAGAAAAAAAATCCTTTTTCTTTCAACTCAAATAACTTAGACCAACGCACATGCATGGATGCTTTAATCTTAGGGATCAATAAACCTTAGGGTAGAGTTAGAAATCAGGGAAACTCATGCATGCAACTCGTCTTTAGCTGACCTAGTCCATAACTAAGCAACTACTTGGGAACATTAGGTCTAGAGTCTGAACTTAATATGTTTCTAAAGGAAGGCCGATTGGGTTGACTAGTCTACTTGGAGTGCTAGGTTTTGCTTGGATTTGCTAGGGACTAGCAAAACCTAGGCATGGGGGTATTTGATTAGCCCATATTTGTGGACTATTTAAGTATTTATGTGCCTAGATATTAAGTTAATTCTAACATTTATTTAGCATAAATTAGGATGTAAATAGATTAATTCATATTTCTAATTTAATTACATAATTCATGCATTGCATTTATATTTAAATGCATTTAGAATTAACTTAGAATTGCATTCATTTAATTAGTTAACAAATTAGGTGCATTCCATCCATTAATTTAAGTTAACATAAAAGTTGAGGATTTATATATAAATAACCATAATATTTTATCATTATTTTTATTCTTCTTCTTTCAGCAACGGCTGCAGTTCCTTTAGCTGCCGCTCCAATGCCACCAGCTGCTGCACTGAAACCTGCATTCAAGGACGAGAGGAGAATGTGGATCTGCTCCTGCCTCTCCATTCAAATCCATGCAGGTGGCTACAAAAGGAGGAGGGAGGTTGCCTTGTAGGGAGGCCACCACCTCCGACCCACCACTGTGCAGAGAGTTCATCTCTCGTCCATTCCACCACCACCGGCCTCAACCGTGGCAACGAGCCTCCACCACCATGGGCGTATGGTGTGACAGGCCACACCGCCATCTGGAGCTCGTCTGCATTACCGTGAGCACCTCAGCATGCACCACCTTCGCCATCATCACCAACAACCACCACTGCAGCCACTACATTTTCATCTCCTCCGTCAGTTAAGACGTCTGGGAAATTTCCCGGACGTCTGAAGCTTCATCCCCACACACAATAGCAACCGACCTCGCCTTCAAGCCTATGCCTTTGTTGCAGCCTTGGTGCACCGCACCTCCTGCAGCATCCACGGCGCATGCCCTTACTGCGCCTCACCTCCTTCACGCCCGCACCCCTCCGGCTGCACAAGGCACCAGCACCCTACACCACCTCCGTGCGCACCCTGCACCATCTCCAGTCACGCACGCAGCTGGCGTGCCCACCAGCGTGCAGCACGCCCACCAACTCTCCTCAGCATGCCTCATCTCCTCCAGTGCATCCACTTCCGCTCCCGCGCATGCCCTTGTTGCAACTCACCTCCTTCAGCCCCTAGCGCACCTGCCTCACCTCCTGCAACAGCGCCTCCAACCTACCCGCCGCATGCCTTCCTTGCAGCGCACGGCCAGCAGCATCTAGCAGCAGCAGCTGCATATGCCTTCAACACCACCCTCCACACGCATGCAGACCAGTGTGTGCGCCTCCTCGCCAGAACCTCAGCCGCGCCCGTCCACGCCGCACGGCCTGCGGCACTTCAACAACCATCGGAACCCACCACCACCTTTCCTCTGTTCGGCCACCTTGGGGCATCTTGCACGTCGCCATGACCGCCATCATGGAGCCCTCGGTCTAGAGATCATCCTCCGACCTTCACGGCTCTGGCCATTCCTTCCTCCTCATGCACGAACAAGGGGAAGAAGTTCCCCTATTTTGCTACAATAAAAGCTATATTAATATTTACATTCTCTACCTTTGTCAACTTTTATTAATATTTTATTCAGCTGCATTGCAAAAAATATCCTTTAGTTGTTCAAAATTGCCATTTCAGCATGTTCTCTTGATACTTTCTTAATCTGAAGGCAGATTTGGCTCGATTCTCGTCGAAACTAACTATGAACATGCGTTTTTAATCGGTGCGAGTTTAAATACATCATTACCTCCCTGTCGAAACGATTCGCTCTACTGCGAGTGGTTATTTTAATTATTGATTAGTCTATTTTTCCATCACATAAGACTACAAATGACTTTAAAAGCAAAGAATCAACTCGTCAACAAGCTGCGAAGGTTGTCATAGGTGGCTACCGAAGGCGAAAGTGAAGGCCTGGAGGTGGGTTGTTCGGAAGATGGTTTGGAGGCATAATAGAGTGAAGTAGGATGGGGGTTTTGAAGTGGGTGGTGTGGCAAAGGTCGTACAGTAGTTGGCAAGGCGTTTGGAGTAGTGGGATGAGCGAGGAGCCTCACCGGAGGTCTGGTCGGAGTGGAAGAAGGTGAAGGTGGTCAGTGTGATACGGCGGTCGAAATGAAGTGTGGTTGGTGTGTAAAGGGAGTAGATAATCTAAGGAACTTATCTAGGTGATTGGCAGGTGAAGAGGGGCAGAAGCGACATCGGTTGCGGTATGGCCGATGTCGGAGATGAAGGTGACTCCGATGAGAAGGAAATGACGAGGAAGATAGAGGAAGAGATGCCCGTTGGTATGGCGTGACATGAAGGAAGACAAGGAAGATGAATCCACCGCTAGCATTGCGGACGGACGATGAGGGAGGTCAGGGGGGATCTCCAGAGCTTGAGGAGCCTTTCAGCCAGATTAGGAGAGAGGAATTTAAGGTAGATCTGGTCGAAATCAAGCTTGGGGAGAATGATTTTATCTGGGGAGTCTTTTATAGGTCATCAAAGGGCGATTAGAGCTTGGGAAGCAAGCTTTCTAAGTTTAAAAGGTCGCCAGAGTTGGAAACCCAATTTTTAATTGATTTGCATTAGAATTTGGGCAAGACTTGGAGCCCAAGATGTGGCTCAAATGGAAGGCAACTTTGTTGAGAATCTAAGTATCTATTTCGGGACTGTTTGATTGAGAATCAAGCGAGAAATCCTTGCTTGATCTCAATGGTGAAGCTCAAAGTTGCCTTTAATGGTGCCAGGGATCTATTTGCAAAGTTGACTACAAAGTTAGGGGCCTTTTTGTAAGGATTTTGAAAGCTAAGGACATATGTGTGATCAGATAGGACCAAGTTGCAAACTAGGTCAAGAAAATCTCAGATTGGGTCCAAATTTTGGTATAAACCTAATTTTGACCTAAGAAATCTAATGGTGAAGTTGGATTTTGGTTTTGACCATGTTTGACAAGGTAATTTATGCAAAAACCTAAATTATGGCAAATATTTGTCTGAGACTCTGTTTTGGGTCAAGACGGGTTCTGATGGTTAGTTTGAAGGAACCAAACCCTAGAGAATATTTTTCTATGAATTTTAGAGGGTTTAGATGAATTTTATTCTGACCAAAACCTCAGTTAATTAAGCAAGTTTGTTTTTAGGGTTTCAAAAGTCATTTAATTCTCAAAACACGTGAAAACCCTTTTCTGTCTGTTCTAACCCACTTGTTAGCCTTGTAGGACCATTTGACCCTTAATTAACCCTTGAGAAAACCTATGGTTGTAATGCATTCATGATATGATGGTAAAATTATAGTTTTAACCCTAGTTTCTTATCTTTCTCTTAGAATGATAATGCCATGAATTGCAATCCACTGGTGGTTATCTAGGAGCATTTCATGACCTAATCAAATCAAATTAAGCTAGTTATGGCTCATGATGGTGTCCTCGTCAGGGAGGTTTAGAAGGCAAATAAGGACGGGCTCCCCATACGGCATACATAAGCTTGGTAGAACATTATACATATATATATATCCCACTGAGGGGCTACCCATTTCGGGCGAGAGAGAGAGAAGGGCTTATTGGGTTGCTGGGCCCTTTTTGAAATAGAAAAAAAAAAAGATAAATGAAACTTGGCCAGAGAAGAGGAGTGTGTGAGAGATAAAAGTAAGGGAACAAAAATAACAAAGAAGAAGAGGAGAGCATAGATTTTGAAATTAAAGGTACAAGTTTAGTCCCATATCGTGGGACTGAGTCCTTTAAGAGCCTTATTAAGGTTAATGTGAGAAGGCCATTCAACCCTTAATAGGGAAGGCTCCCCATAGGCATATGTAAGATTGTTCTATTAACATATGTATTGAGAGAGAGAATTGAGGTTTACTAAGGGCTAGCCCAATAGGGCATGTGGGCCTAGCAAAGAAGGCCAGGTTTTGCACTGACAATTAGAAAAAAAAATTATAAGTGTTGAAAGGATTGAAACATTTTTTTTGGTGCATTGCCCTACACTTAGTTTCTTTTTGAACTAGAGAGCTTTTATTAAAGATAGAATACTTGCTTCTAGTTCTAGAGCATAAAAGCTTGTTAGTGATAAGTCATGCATTCGTTTTGCTCCTAGTGAATGACCTTGAATTTTAACTTCAAGAATTATAAATTTAAAAGTTGATTAAGCATGTTTCAACTATACTACGATGTAGTTTTATCAAATCTCAATTCACACTCGTCATTGACCCCAGAGGTTAATGCATCCATGCATGTGTGCAAGTGGTCATTATTCAGCTTGCATGTGTATTAAAAAGAGAGAAGGATGCTTTTGTGATATTTTTCATTTTGTAATTTCTTTACGATTCCTCTAAGTCTAACCTTGGATTGGCTCTCAACATGGTCTATATCGGATTCCTTATTCCCATCACCAATCCTCAGTGGGTCCTTAGCAATTGACACTTCACGATAGCACCACCCATGGAAACGCTAATAACCTTGGCAATCAACATTCCAAGATAGTGCCACGCATGGCATCCTTTAGCTAATTCAGGCCCTAGCAATCAAGATTCCAAGATAATGCTACTCATGGCACCTGAACCGCGTGACATGTTTACATTGTGTCCTCAAGGAGAGTAAATACTCCTCTCATATGGCGGGAATTCTTCTAATCAACTTGTGTTTTCGAGCCTCTCCTAAGTTAAATCCTCGAAAGAACCATTTTTCAGAAGGAGAATTTTTCTAGTTTTGTCTTTATTAAGTGCATTGAACCAAAACAAAATGTGTGAGAGGTAAATGCTTAAATTACCAAAAACCCACAAACCAAGAGGTAGACATGGAGGTCAGATACTCCCTAAGCCTTTGACTTAATATGTTGGCCTCACGGTGTCTTTAAGGACTTGGAAAATAGTCCTAACCTTAGTAAGTACTTAAGTCTTTAGGTCTACTTCAGGCCCAAAGAGTCTGGAGCTAAGATAGCTCCCAAATCCCTTAAAGGTCAATGACTACTTGGCTTGCCTTACAATCCTTCCTAGCCTAGATTGTGTCCTCGTTTACATAATATTAGTTGCTTTATTTTCTTTTTATCATCATTTTTTTAATACCATATGAATTCAAGTATATACAAATGCTATGTACAACTAACAAGTTTACCTCCCCCCCATGCCTATCTTATACAATGGCCTCATTGTGAAACAAAAGGAAAGATAATGCCTAATGCAGAGTTGGGTTGCCTCCTAATGAGTGTTGCATTTTACGTCAACAACCAAACAGAGAAAAAGTTGAGCTAAGGCTCGCTAAGGTGGAAAGTGTCAATAACTTAGCTATCTTGAATTATTTCTATGCAAGGCTTCAATCTCTAGCCATTGCTTTGAAAACATTTCTTGATTTGGGATCTTGGATTTCTATAGCTTTATAAAGGAAGACATGCACGGCGGTAAAGGGGCCATCCCAGTGGGATCAATTTCCTAGAAAATAGCTTAAGGCAGGAATTGAAGAGCCAAACTTGCTCGTTGGGTTTGAATGTTTTTCTAAGGATAAATTTATTGTGAAAAACCTTGGTGTGCTTTTTATAAAGATGTATGCTTTCATAAGTATCATTCCATAACTCCTCAAGCTCACTTAGATCTAACTTGTGTGCTTTCCTAGCCTTATCAAGGTCAAAATTTTGCACCTTAATTGCCCAGAAGACCTTTTGCTCTAATTCCATAGGTAAATGGGATGTTTTTCCATATATCAGATGATACGGAGACATACCAATGGGTGCCTTGAAAGCAGTCCTGTAGTCCCATAATGCATCATCCAACCTTAAGGGCTAATCTTTCCTATAAGGAATTACAGTTTTCTCTAAAAGTTTCTTAATCTCCCTATTAGAAACCTCCAGTTGCTTGTTCGTCTGAGGATGGTAAGATGTAGCCATGTTATGTGTGACTCCATATTTTTTGAGGAGAGTGGTAAAGTGGACGTTCTTGAAGTGCTGTCCTCCACCACTAATGATCACTCTAGGGTAGCCAAACCTTGAGATGATATTAGCCTTAACGAACTTTAGGACCACGAAATGATCGTTGGTCTTGTTGGGATGGCTTTTATCCAATTGGAAACCTAGTCTACAACCACTAGGATGTACTCATACCCAAAGAATGAAGGAAAAGGTCCCATGAAAGCTATTCCCTAGACATCAAATATCTCCACAGGGAAGATCAAGTTTAAGGGTATCTCATTTCTCTTTCAAATTGTACCAATCTTTTGACATCTGATGCAGGCCTAGGTAAAATTATATGCATCCTTATGTAATGAAGGCCAATAGAAACTAGACTAGATGACCTTTCCGATAGTCTTCTTACTGCTAAAGTTCCCACCACAGTGAAGGGTGTGATAGAAATTCATGATGTTTTGCTGCTCATGATTTGGGACACACCTCCTGATCACCTAGTCACTACAATATTTAACAACTTGGGATTGTCCTAGTAGCACTCTCTAGCCTGAGCTAAAAGCCTTTGTCTTTTCTATTTCACAACTTTTCTGACAATCCTATCTCATACTTTTTCTCAAAACTTGTCTCCCTCAAGAGGACCCTTCAAAGCTGGAATAGATCGAGTTTTGCCAATATTCATACTTTAGTTCGGAACCTTGAGTTTCATCATGATGACCTTGAAGCCAAATTGTCATCCCACTGGGATGAAGGCTCTGCAACTGAGCTCTTGGATGTTCGCATCCAACTGGAAGATGCTCTTTCTAAACTTTATGACTTCTTAGCCCAGAAAGCCAAGATCAAATGGCTTCAATAGGGGGAAGGTAACAATGCTTTCTTTTTCGCCACCATCAAGAAACACTTTGCCAAGCATAACGGTAATTCCTTGACCTCTACCATTGCTAACAACTCTTGGGACTTGGCTAGCTCTAGGACTATTAATTCTTTTGAAAGCCTCCTCTCTTCCAATGGCATTAGTAATATTGATAATCTACTTCAGGTTATTCCTCCCCTTATTATTGATGCTGAGTCTGTCTCTCTTATTTAAGCTCCCTCTGAGAAAGAGATCTTTGATACCCTCTCCATCATGTCATCTAATAGCACTCCTGGTCCCAATGGCTTTAATGTGGAATTTTATCACTTTTGTTGGGACATCATCAAGGAGGATGCTGTCAATGCCATTGCCATTACTCACTTCTACATTGCCATTTATGCACCTAGATCATTTAATAATACCTTCATTGCCCTTATCCCCAAGAAAATAATATCAACGATCTATCATACCCATTAGCTTATGCAATGTGATTGACAAGTTAGCTTATGCTATTCTTTCTAATAGACTGGCTTCTCTCTTGCCTAAGATCATCTCTCCTGAGCAAGCCAAATTTATCTAGGGTAGGTCCATCTTGGATCACATTTCTACCACCATTGAGCTTTCCCAATGCCTAGACCGTAAGGTCCATGGTTTGAACGTTATCTTTCAGTTAGACTTGCAAAAAGCTTATGATAGGGTTCAATGGGAAGCCCCTTACCACATCCTTCTCAAGTTTGGCTTTTCTTAGCAAGTGGTTGTTGAATGTCAAAAATCATCATAAAAAGATTGCGTTGTAGTATAGTGACGAAAATCGATACAACATTTAAATTTACTAGTGCTTGAAAACAAAATATGAGTCTGAGGTCATTCGTAGAGAGCAAATATGAAATCCAATCATTAGTCAAATTATAAGGAATAAACGAGCACAATGATAATCACAATAAAGATATTTAATGAATAAAATCTACTCAAAATAACATTCAATAATAGCAAGTGTATCTCAGAATGGGATAAAAAGAATAATAAGGCCCTAAAAATTGTGATTATGAATCACCAATTAATTTCCACATTTAAGCACATATCCCATTGTATCAAATCAAATCAATTTCTCAATAGTGTTTTGAACTACTTATTCAAATATCCACGTCATCAAATATGCCAATATGTCCACATTGTCTCAACCAATATCACAACCAGATGTCGAGCTCTAAAGTTAGACACCTTAAGTTACCAAAGCCTCAACACAAGCACAAGGGCACCAATCATAGAGAATCGGTCTCTTGAAATGCCTAAGTGTTGGGCGTGTGTGGGTATGAATTTCGAGACCAACAGTGCAGAAACCCCCCATCACCTCCTTAGATTTCTCTCTTTCTTTAATCAGGTATATGGGTGTGCACAGTAACTAGGTAATCGGGTTTGAACAGTGACTAGGACCACTAGCGTGAGTGGTGGGTGAGGTGTGCTTGGGCACGTGAGGCAGGGACCTCAGCATCGCTATGTCAAGGCGAATAGCCTAAAGCACAAAAATAACTTATACGATGTTCGCAGCTCTCCCACATACGATGTGGGACTATTAGCCAAGAAGCTTCCTTCGAGCATGAAGTTGTAGAAGACCCCCGTGCAATTGCAACTACAGTTGCTACTTCTTCTCGAATTGGAAGCCTAAGAAGCCTCCTGGAAGTGGTCCTCTACAGCTGAGGGTGGTATTGGCAGTGATGATAGATGGAGTATGGTGGACGGAGGTGGCATAATGCCGACGATTCGACAATGACCTGAAACTCAAAGTACGGGCACTAGGCCTCAATTAGATGGTTTAGTAGGGTCGCCATGAGGTTAAGAGTGCAGTGGTGGTGCTAATTTGATGGTTCGTAAGGTGTAGAGGGTCGGCCAGTGGCTGCGTGTGGTGATGGGAGTGTGATGTAGACACATCTATTTAGGTTAAAATGCCTATTCATGCATGTTCCTAGGCTTAGATTTGCATTTCATGTTATAAATATCACATAGCATGCATCATTATGCATTTAGAGTAGTTGTATATATTTTAGGTTAATTGGGTCTTTTTTATGGTCAAGAGAGAAGAAGACTTATTTCAGTGATTCAGATGGATGATTGGACCACACAGATCTGATCAGGATGACGTTCGGAGTCTAACGCCTCTGAAATCGTCTAGATCGGAGTCCCATAGCATCATATGAAGTTCGAGATAGATCAACAGCCAGGGGCAATGCAACATCCATACGAGTTATGGATGGAAAATCCGATCGTACAGATGGATCCGGAGCGAGGATCGCAATCCGGCAATGTGGGAATCATCTCGATCTGAGAACTGTGGCATCCTCTGCAACATAAAGAAGAATGGATGACCTAGATGGCACCACGTGGTGCCATCCAGGCCACCCAACATCGGCCAGCAATGCCTGCTCCCACCTCTCCATCATCCGCGACCTTCATTCCCAGCCGTTGGATCTTGATCCAATGGCTGAGAAGCTCTCCTCCAACGCGTGCATTAAGTTGCCTGCTCGACACAGCAGACGTCTTAGCACGTTGGTTGGGGTGCTAGACTCCAAGAGAGGGGTGCGAGTTCTAATCGTCACAGCCTCCCCAATTGAGGAATTGAGTGCAGCGCGATAGCGCACAACAGAGCGACAACGCGACACGGTGCGAGGAGCACGGGCGCATGCCAGCGGGGGTATGCGTGGGTCTTCAACAACAGTTGCATGGACCTTTAGCGACACTTGAAGCTGTCACTAATGGCCCGTGCGTGCCAGCAAAGGAATTGAAGGTGCGAATCTTCAGCAACAGAAAGGGTGGATCTGTAGCAACATTTACGGACATCAGTAATGACCCAAATGTGAATTCGTTCTTCCTCCTCCACTATAAAAGGACCTACCCACCACCATTCCAAGCCATCTCTTCCTTTCTTCCACTCACCACCTCCAAGGCTCTAGAGGGAGCTTGTCCTAAGCCCGGAATGCTCCTCTAAAGTAGGAAACAAATATTTGTTCCCGCCTCTCATCCCCCTTCGTGGAACTTCCTATGGTCTTCTCACCTCCCTTCGGGAAGAAGATCCTCGCCGCGACACTGTCCTGCCTCACCCTCCGTCCTTCGGCTCCGTCCTCATTCGTCCTACTCCTCACCACCTTCCTCCAGGAAATGTCAGAGCGAGTCATCCTCCAAGCGACCGTCGAGGGGGATTTCTCTCACCTATCTCTATCTTTATTACTTTCGTAGTATAGTTTTCCCGCTTTCTTAGTTGTAATAAAAATTCATTATAAAAATACATGATTGTTTCTCTCTCTCTCTATTTTGCAAGTAGATTAGCTAGATTTCATCAACCTAATCTCTTGCCCTATTAAAAATGCCAAAAATATTAGAAAAGACAAAAATGACAAAAATAAATAGAAAGTGAAACACGGATTTTCAAAACCAAACGTTCACCTCCCCGTGTTCGACTCGGGACTCACTTTTCGAGTTTCGGTTATAGATTTTATCTGATAGATGCGTTTTGCAAGCTATGACAACGGGTCCTCCAAACCCCAATTTTTACCGCGCGAAACACATATCATTTTAGCACCGTTGCCGGGGAGGCAACGCTCTTTGGTTTTTTCACGTTTTCCCGCTTTACTTACATATTTTTCTAACCTATCTTTCTTCTCTAATTTATTGTCTTGCAGGAACCCGATCAAGGAGCTGAAGGCGGTAGATTGGAGTAAAGTGCAGGTAGAGACATTTGTAGGTTTTCCCCCACCACCCCATCCTAGATTTCATTTCACCACACTAATAACTCAAACCCAAATCAACTTAGGTGATTTTTATAAACCCTAGGGTAGATCTGGTTGTTTGTTTTCCACCTCCACCCATCTCATCCCCATATATATATAAAAAGAAACTCTTCTCTTGTGGGATTTACTGAAAGTGGCACACATTAAACACCCACAACTTTCGACTTAAGGCGCATCATTCCACTTTGATTTTACCACTTAACTGGGATCTGACTTGTGGACCTGGTACACTTCAACTCAATACACATAAGTGAGTAGAAACCTGAATAGGCTAAACATCTGTGTGCCTTGACTAAGTGGTGCAACAGGCCAATTGATTGAGCTATTTGGGCCGCACCACTAAAGCTAAAGGTCATTCATCAGTAGCTTGCCACTTAGGGTTAATTTTTAGGGCTGAACCAGACACTCCACATTATTTTTTGATTTCTAAAGGAATATATCATTACCAGTGCTTTCAAAACTTGGAGGGTTCTCTTGAACTTGATTGAATACACCTAAGATTAAACCATAAAAGCTACCAAACAAGGTTAAACCCTAAAAGACACATCATCAAATAACCTTGTTTGCAAACCCTGGTTGTGCACGCACACACACTTGAATTGATCATTAAGGGCACAACCCATCTAAAGGGCCCATCACATTCTAAGAGCACAATCATCCCAAGCCTAATTAAAACTAAGTAGATGTTGGCCTTAAGGATTAATTCGCTCTTTAGGGCTCAGACTGAGATTTTTTTCGATTAATTTGCTTTTGTTGGTCCATCTGATATCTAGCTAGGGGTAGCGTCAAACAACCACAGCTAAGGGGTACACTAGGAACTAGAGGCGCAAGCCAAAGGAAGAACCTTCTCCCCAGCCCCTGCTTCTATTTGGTTGGATTGACCGGATAAAGTAAACCAAATCGATTATAATCTCAAGACGAGTCCTGGGAGTCTGTAGGTCTTTAGGCTAACCCACCTAAGGATAGGGTTGATTGCTTGTATTGCAGAGCTCCTTTCTCTCTTCTGATTTCCCTCCTATTCTACCATGTATCCTTCCACATCTTACATGCATTTCCCATCCTACACTCCTACCAACACTTATCCCCAAGATGATTACTATCCCGACTTGAATTATGACTACCCATCCACTAGCCAAGATAACTTTGATTTGGGATATGATATCGGACATTAGTGTCCAGGGCCAAACCCTGGATAACAAAACTATGATTGTTATCCTTCCCACACCTACAATGATTATAGATCTCCATCCTTTGATGACCAAACCAACCCAATCTATAATTAGGAAGGATATGTTGATTATAAGACCTACCCTCCCTAGTATTCCACTGAATATAGGTCACCACCATTCTTTGAACAACCTAGAACGACCAACTATCAGGGAGGGACCCGAGAACCTCAATATCTTGACTCCCCTAGATTTAACCCAAACCCACCCAACCCTGAACCGAACTAGTCGGTTCAGGTGAACCAGATCCAGGATAGGGTGTTGGCTAATTTAAGGAAAACTATACAATCTTTAGAAGCTCAGCCAACATCATGCACTGAATCATTGGAGCCTATTATCAAAATGATTGATGAACGTAATAGTTCTCTATTGGATTTGCTCCAAATGTTAAGGATAGGGACCTAGGTGAGTTTCTTCTTGGGAAATTGTCGAGGTTGAGGATGAAATTTGTGGTTGCCCTAGTCTAATCTTGGAATGATTCTCAAGATGAACCCCCTTCAGGAGAGCCAATGTCTGAACCCGCTCAGGTGCCTATCAAGGAGGATACATTTCTTGAGATCGGGGATGACCAAGTTGGGCAAGAGCAACCCATTGAGGATGAATCAATTGATTCACCTGAGATCCCCAAGCTAGGGAGTGAGGAAAAAATATGTCTCTTTGAACCAGGAAATGACAATCGATTTTGAGACATATATAAATGAGGATCATGAATTCTTTGACTCTGAGGGTGAAGAATCTCTTGTTGGTGCTAGAGCACCACGATCATTTGTTTTGATGATAACAAAACACGTGTTATTTAACATTTGCACTTGGAGTCTTAGATTTCAGGTCAATTGCAAATGTAGACGTGTTTAGACGGAATTCGAGCTCGCATCCAGGACGGTTTGGAGGAGCTTGATGGAGAACAGAAGAGATTCGCGAGGAGCGCTACATTGAAGATGGAAGGACAAGAAGAATAGGATAGAATTTTGTTTAATCCTTTCATGTACTTTTATCTTTATTTTGCTTGCTCCTTTTATTTCCTTAGAACATTATGTTAAAGAGCCTCAAAGTACCCTAACAGTAGTCCTAGGAACACCTGCACAACCCTAGGATACTTAAGTTTTCTGTAGAATACTTAGAAACCCAATATAGGGTTCAAACAGAGTTTCCAAACGTATAATTCCCAAATCAGACGTCTGATAAAGTATTTTAAGACGTCTGACTGTTGTTTCAGACGTCTGATAACTATTAGGCTGGACTTAGTATTCTGTCTGATGAAATCAGACGTCCAGGCCTTAGTCCAGATGTCTTAGAAGATGTCTGATGTTTTTGCCAGACGTCCAACTAGTGGACCGTTGGCTGGCTTAGCAAACACTCAAGAATACGACCGTTAGAGCCTTATCAGATGTCCATAGGACTGTCCAGACGTCTGATAATTGACCGTTTTGCCTCGGCTGACCCAAAATCTCTTCTCAAAGATTTTCTAGCCGTTGCAACGTTTGGAAATCCATTCCCACAGAAAAAGTAGGTTTCCAGACACCCAGACATAGTGCCAGACGTCCTATATGTCGTCTGATGGACTTGCACTAGAACCCTGTTTAGATCTGATCCAAGTCAGGAAGAGACCCGCCCAAAATCAGACGTCTGACCTTGAAATCAGACGTCTTAAAGTGAACTTCCAGACGTCTGATGCCAGAATTAGACGTCTGATAAGCCTGTAAGAACAATGATTGTTCCTGATTTCGGGTTGATTCTCTTGGGCTTTGCACCCAACGGCTATGGAACCTTTCCTAAGCCTTCCAAAGCCTTCCTAAGGCCTCTATAAATAGAGGGGAACCTTTGCAACAAAAACACACACCTAGAGACACCAAGATACACAAGAAACACTTTGTAATACACTTTCCACTCTCTTGTGTCCTAGGTAGCTCTTGCTCTCCAAGCTCAAGTTCCATTCTCTTGAGAGCATCAAGCTGTTGCACACCCGCTCTCCCGCTGTAGTTCACGAGAGCGAAGTTGTGCCGTCGCGTGGCTCACGCACCGCGTCATCAACTCGACACACTCCTTGCAAAGGGGAGTTTCCTAATTCCTATAGAAGCTAGGTTTAAAATTACTTTGTTGGCTCTATAGGATTACTTGTTTATTTTATCTTTGCTATTTGGTTGGGTATTCGCTTTGCGAATTCCCGTCTCCATCGTGAGACAAAATCCTTCTCGTGGAGAGAAGGGGTTGAGGTACGTTACCCTCGTTTAAGTAGCGTGGTTGTATTGAGGTTGAATCACCCTCGTTTTAAAGTGATTCGGTTTAGTGGATTTTGATCAACTTGGTTGATCGAAAAATCCCAACTCGAGAGGGTTAGGTGGTGTTCACCCGGTTTGGGTTTCCACCTATAAATACTTGTGTACTTGTGTGATTGCTTATTTGTGAGATTATTTATATTTCAATTCCGCATTTTTTACGTCACACTGATCTCACCCCCTCCAAGTACGAAACCTTCATTTGGTATCAGAGCAGGTTCTTGCATGATCGGAGTAACACCCAGCAAAGAGATCAAATGGAGGGAAGCACATCAGCGATCAAAATATCCGAGGGGCAGTCCACCGTCCGGCCACCCTACTTCGACGGGAACAACTACAGCTACTGGAAGCTGAGGATGAGGATGTGGCTTCAAGCCATGGACTTCGCTCTATGGCGATGTTGCGAAACCCCATACGAGATCCCGAAGCGACCCCAAGGAGGCTACTCGCAGCTGTAGATTCGAGAGCTTTCACTCAACGCAAAGGCAATGAATGCCTTGTATTACGCGCTGAGTCCAAAAGAGTTCGAGAAAATCCAAGAGTGCACCACCGCCCACGAGATATGGAGGGGTTGGAAGGCACTCATGAGGAGACGAGCTCGAAAGAAGATCTCGGGGAGAAGGAAACCGCATGCCTTGGTTTCATGGCAATCGGAGAAAGTGACAACGACAGCGATGACAGCGACAATGAGGTAAATCTCGATTTACAAGAAGCTTTTAATGAACTGTTTGAAGTTAGTAAAGCACTTAAGATAGAAAATAAAAGCATTAAAAAGAATCTTAGTTTTCTTAGAAGTGAAAATGAAAGATTAGAAAATAAACTTAAGGATCTAGAAGCTAGTCCTAAAAATGATAACCTATTATTAGAAAATCATAACCTCATTAATGAAAATAATAAATTGATTGAGGAAAATGTTAGTCTAAAAATAGAAATTTCTGATTTAAAGACTAAGATGAGTATTATAGAAAAAGAAATTGCTTGTCTTAGGGAAAACTCTAACAAATTAATCAACAAAGTAGATGATTTATATAGCCCTAAGATTGAGAAAGGATCTCTATCAAGGAGACCCGCTAACAGATCTGGATCCAAGCCCTCTTGTATACAGAAAAAAGAATTGGAATATTGTTTTGTAGGTTTCAAGGATAACTACAACACAAAGGACTGGACCTACAAACTCAAAGCTGGTCAACTCAAGTTGGGAGAACCAAGGAGTAGACCAAGGAGGAGAACCAAAAGACCGACGAGATGGCGAACAAGCGACGAACCCGCCGCACGTCGACCACCAGATTGGAGACCGGCGCCAATGCCCAGGCCTCCAAGCTACGGATGGGAGCCCCATCCGATGTGGCATCCACCACCACCATTCGGGCCATTTTATTGGCCATGGTAGGTGAGGTAAAACCCTTTACCCTATCTTTTTATCATAAGCATTTATATAGGGGGAGTTAAAAAATTATAAGCTAATTGTCAATTTTTAAGGGGGAGATATAAGGTAGCTAAATTTTCTTTAGAAAGGGGGAGAAAAATAATAGCTATCTTGTTGTTATAAAAAAGGGGGAGGCATTACCTTTGTCAAAAGAAATTTATAGAAGAGCATGTTTTAAGGGGGAGTTATAGGAAATGTAAAATCAATTAAACCTTTTTGATAATGTCAAAAAGGGGGAGGATTTTTTGCATTATTATTTATGGTCTTGTCATCATCAAAAAGGGGGAGATTGTTGGTGCTAGAGCACCACGATCATTTGTTTTGATGATAACAAAACACGTGTTATTTAACATTTGCACTTGGAGTCTTAGATTTCAGGTCAATTGCAAATGTAGACGTGTTTAGACGGAATTCGAGCTCGCATCCAGGACGGTTTGGAGGAGCTTGATGGAGAACAGAAGAGATTCGCGAGGAGCGCTACATTGAAGATGGAAGGACAAGAAGAATAGGATAGAATTTTGTTTAATCCTTTCATGTACTTTTATCTTTATTTTGCTTGCTCCTTTTATTTCCTTAGAACATTATGTTAAAGAGCCTCAAAGTACCCTAACAGTAGTCCTAGGAACACCTGCACAACCCTAGGATACTTAAGTTTTCTGTAGAATACTTAGAAACCCAATATAGGGTTCAAACAGAGTTTCCAAACGTATAATTCCCAAATCAGACGTCTGATAAAGTATTTTAAGACGTCTGACTGTTGTTTCAGACGTCTGATAACTATTAGGCTGGACTTAGTATTCTGTCTGATGAAATCAGATGTCCAGGCCTTAGTCCAGATGTCTTAGAAGATGTCTAATGTTTTTGCCAGACGTCCAACTAGTGGACCGTTGGCTGGCTTAGCAAACACTCAAGAATACGACCGTTAGAGCCTTATCAGATGTCCATAGGACTGTCCAGACGTCTGATAATTGACCGTTTTGCCTCGGCTGACCCAAAATCTCTTCTCAAAGATTTTCTAGCCGTTGCAACGTTTGGAAATCCATTCCCACAGAAAAAGTAGGTTTCCAGACACCCAGACATAGTGCCAGACGTCCTATATGTCGTCTGATGGACTTGCACTAGAACCCTGTTTAGATCTGATCCAAGTCAGGAAGAGACACGCCCAAAATCAGACGTCTGACCTTGAAATCAGACGTATTAAAGTGAACTTCCAGACGTCTGATAAGCCTGTCAGAATAATGATTGTTCCTGATTTCGGGCTGATTCTCTTGGGCTTTGCACCCAACGGCTATGGAACCTTTCCTAAACCTTCCAAAGCCTTCCTAGGGCCTCTATAAATAGAGGGGAACCTTTGCAACAAAAACACACACCTAGAGACACCAAGATACACAAGAAACATTTTGTAATACACTTTCCACTCTCTTGTGTCCTAGCTAGCACTTGCTCTCCAAGCTCAAGTTCCATTCTCTTGAGAGCATCAAGCTGTTGCGCACCCGCTCTCCCACCGTAGTTCACGAGAGCGAAGTTCCGCCGTCGCGTGGCTTACGCACCACGTCATCAACTCGACGCACTCCTTGCAAAGGGGAGTTTCCTAATTCCTCTAGAAGCTAGGTTTAAAATTACTTTGTTGGCTCTATAGGATTACTTGTTTATTTTATCTTTGTTATTTGGTTGGGTATTCGCTTTGCGAATTCCCGTCTCCTTCGTGAGACAAAATCCTTCTCATGGAGAGAAGGGGTTGAGGTACGCTACCCTCGTTTAAGTAGCGTGGTTGTATTGAGGTTGAATCACCCTCGTTTTAAAGTGATTCGGTTTAGTGGATTTTGATCAACTTGGTTGATCAGAAAATCCTAACTCGAGAGGGTTAGGTGGTGGTTTTCACCCGATTTGGGTTTCCACCTATAAATACTTGTGTACTTGTGTGATTGCTTATTTGTGAGATTATTTATATTTCAATTTCGCATTTTTTACGTCACACTGATCTCACCCCCTCCAAGTACGAAACCTTCATCTCTTTGTGAAGTCTCACTTGAGCATAAGGAAGATGGTTTTAGTGAGACAAACAGGCTCAAGGAGCATGACGAACCATTTGATAGCCTGTTCATTGAAGATTTGAATTCAGTTGGGGCTAACTTGGAGGGTTCAAATCCTCATTTACTAGAAGATTCAATCAGTAGCCCCATTCCTCAACCACACCCCGAAGGGATTGATTTTGATTTGGAAATCATTATACCCAAGTCAATTCTGAGTCAGCCACGATTTCTAGACTTGGGTAAATCTTATGGGGTGAACAGTATGCTAGAGGTCTCGGAGCCTGAACACTTGATGTTGGAGGATAGAAACGTTGAAATAAAAATCTGGGTAGCTACTTTAGAGGGAAATATGATTTTGGATATAAGGGTTCCTATTGACCTGAAACCACCTACCTTCTATCAGGACTCTTACGATATCTTTCACATGAGACCCAAGCTTGGAATAATTGGCTATCTTTCTAAGATGATATAAGTGGACACTCAATTTTAATGAATCAGATTAATCCATTGTCTGACACTTTAGTCTTGGGTTGCACACCACCAAATCGCAAGCCCAACCCTGTAAACACAATAATCTTAAGTTCTGGGCGATTTCCATCTAGAACCTTAGAACCACTCGACCCTAGGGCATGGGTCTGCACCATAATCTAGTCCACGTCTGTGGACATCTTCTGCTGGCAGGTCGGAGGTTAATCTTTTGATTTTGATTCTGACCCACACTTGTGAATTCTCAATTTCTTCCTTGTCTGTATTTTATTCCTAGCTAAAGGCATTAAATTTAGCACATGTGTATATTCCACGTTCTCTGCAAAGCTAACTGGATTTTCACAAAATTCAGGTAATATTCTATTTAATCCGCCCTTTTCATGTCTTCGTTTTTACAATAAGGACATTGTATCATTTAGGCATAGGGGGGTGGATACATTATCCTGAAATCATTTTGTTAACTCCGTAGAATTTCTTTTAGCTTATTTAAAAAAAAATTGAAAATTCAAAAAGAAAAAAAAATTAGGAGAAGAGAACTTAGGCATTTGAAGGTTATTAACTTCAGGAAATGATACGATAAGATCTAGATACTTAGACGTTTCAGGTCATTGGACTTAATTAGCCTGGGTGTCCACTCGAATGTGAACTTAGTCTCGAGTTCTCCCCAAGTAATTCTATTTTAAATTGGTCAATAAATTGGGGTGATAAGTATATGACTTATCAACCCGTTCTCTGATTTGAGGGGACTTTAAGCCTAAGCATCTACATACTTTTTTTTGCACTAACTCACTTTTCGGTAGTTTCTTCAAAAATTGGGTAGCTAATGAACTGTCTAGGGTGGTATGTGATGAGTCCATTTTAATGGACTAATGTTACGCCTAAGTAATTCTCTTTTAACATTTTAGGTTTGTTAATAACTACACTAAGTTATAGAATAATTGTATACATCATGATTTAATTTTATAACATTATATAACTTAATGTGTAATAATTATGTTCTTTTTATGTGCAGGAAGAATATTTGGCAAAATAACAAGGAGGTGAGGGGAAATTTTCCTTTCTAACAAATGACTCATCCTCCGGCCAGCCGCAACTCTCCCCTCAACACCCGCCGGTCAAAAATAGCTAAGGGATTTGAAAATCCCTTAAATGACGCACGCGGGGAGAGAGGAGTTAAAGAGGAGGCCGAGAAAGGAGCGGAGAAGATCCATCTTCCCCCTTGCAGGGAACTACCCAGCGTGCACTGTGGACCAGGATCTGCATCTTCTCCGCGCGCACATCTCCAGCCGCTTCTCGAATCCAAGCACACTGCCCACCTCTACAGACCCACACCACCAGCGTTTCCCCTCCCACGCTGCAGGCACTCGCGCCATCATCTCTGCCTACTCCAATGCACACCGCCTGCACCCGCCTTCAAGCACCGCCCTCGCCTCACCGCGTGCCTGCCGCAACACCCGTGCCTCTGCAAGCGCCTGCAGGCATCCGCTCGCACCCCACTCCAGGCCGCACCATCTATAGCGCGCCCCTCCCCTCTCACTCGCATGCCCGTAGGCGTCCAGCGCTTGCTCCTACAGGCACCACCCTCACCCCTCAGCAGCCGCAGATGCTGCTTCGCACCGCCACTTGTGCCCGCAAGCATGCCCGCCTTCATCCTCCAGCCGCGCCTGCAGGCACACCCTCCAACGCCTCCCCGCAGGCACGTGCCCCTGCAAGCACCTGCAATTGTCCGCCCGCCATCACCGCAGGCCTGCGCAGGCGCCTGCTCTGCTTCACCCAGTGCATCAAGTGCTGCACCTCCACGCACGCCTACGTGCACTACTAAGCGCCCGCACGCCAAGCCTTCACATCTGCAGTGCACCCCCCTCAAGCACGCACAGCAGCAGTAGCCTCTCCACCGCCGCCACTCCTCCTCTGCTGGCCAGCCGCCTCCGGTCATCTCCGTCGACACCGCGGCCTCCATCGGATAGCCCTCATCCTCGCCGACCTCCCTAGCCCATCCACAGCTCGTTGGTGATCTCTCTCTCTCGTGAGGAGAGAGAGCAAATGCTCTGTTTCCTCCGCAATTAAAACTTACAGAAAATGCCATTGTCAAAGTCACTATTCATTTATTTTCTGAATTAATATATTGCAGCAAAATTTGCATGGACACCCCTTGCTTAATTTGGAATTACATATAATTGATTTCTCCTTATGAATGACATACAACATGAGATATTGATTATAGTACATTAGTGTCATTAGTTAGGACATTAATATTAGCATTGTTTGCTATTACCAGGGTCATTATTTAGAATATTATATTGTGGTAATTTTTCTATGTGCACCCTCATCTTCTTGATTAATTATCTATATTGAGAATTTATGCTGGAAATGAGAGCACTAGTTAGCATGCACCTCTATTAATATTCCCGATTCCTTTATGTGTTATTAATATTTTCTTTTAATAGGCTAATTCCTCCCTGTGGAGACGACCTAACTCTTCATGGTTAGTTTTGAAAATTTAAATGTTTTGAAAAGTGATTTTCTACCACACAATTAAATAAAATGGCACATCATTTTATGTTAAAGTTTTCGACGAAAATGAAGATCGCTCTTTCAAATGACGCCGTTGCCGGCGAGGAAAAATGCCTATTAATTTTTTTGGGAATTTTATGTTATTTTTATGCTATTTTGAAAGATTTTCTGAATTACTAACTGTGGATTTTCTTCTATGCAAAAACACGCGAGGAACGCGATGGGCGCATACTGCGGAGACGATCTTTTTGGTGGACCTTGAAGCCACCTGGAGAATGGCAACAGGAACACGTAGGCCTTGATCCCACGCACATAGGCTTACGGAGAAGCCTATTTCTGATTTAGTCAATAGATCTTAGTTAGATTTAGTTAGATAGACATTAGAATTTAAATTCCGTCTTTTGGACCCTTGTCGGGTATTTTTGGGAACGTGTTCCCAGTGCTACTTTGTTTCTTATCGCTCTTGTATGCAGGAGCATATTTTCAGGAGCATGTTCCCATTTATTTAGATTATAGGATTATTTGAAACTATTTGAACTGCATTTCGGTTAGTTAGTTAGTTAGATTAGGTCTGTTTGTTATTATTATAAAAATATATATATATAAAATAAAAAGATATTCGAACTGCCTACTAGAAGCTGCATATCTATAGGACGACCATTTAGGACTGAATGAGCAGCATCTAGTTTATTTTTATTGCATTGCATTCATTATTGCACAAAGAAAGCTGGAGTAAGGAATGTCTTTTCTTGAGCATCAATTACCTGTCATGCATATGCATTGAACCTAAATCTAGGACGACTAAAGTGCTTGAATCAAATTAATTCAGTAGTCACTTTAAAAATTGGGACTGCTATGAGGTTGGACTTTAAAATCGGTGACTGAAAATTGTGTGCAAAAGGATCCTGTTTGTGGAATTTCAAAAAATCAAAACATGATCGTATGCTTGCACACTTAAGACACTATGCACCTCACACATAAGGTCACTAGATAAATTTTTACCTCTCCTCTTTTGCACCACAAGGGAAGTTAGTCGGAAATCAACAAGCCTATCCATCAAGTTACTTCGGTTCCTCGTGTGTGGGTTCGATTCGAGACTTCCATCCCTTGCGAGTAGGTTATAGGCACAAGCGAAGGTTGGCCTAGGAAGTGTAATTTTTTGCAAAACTTGTTTGGCCACCAACTAAACATATAATCTAAGACCTACAATCTACTAAAAATAGATCCCTTTGAATTTCCATTTGCTTTGACAATAGAACTCTCTAGGAAGTTTTCTGCTTATATTCTGAATTTTTCTAAATCCTAAGAGAGTTAAAATTGTTTTGCTTAAAGAAATGGATTACCCTTACTCCTATCAGTTAGATTATCAGAGTCAATACTTCCCATCTTTTAATCAGGATCCCATGCCCCGAGCGTATCCATCCTTTGATGGGTCCATTGACAATTCATGGGATCATTCCTATTCTTATCCTGGGAGTACTGGCTTGATAACTCCCACTTTTAAGCAAAGCCTAGGAGTAGGATTTTCCAATCCTGAAATCCCTACTTCCATGCAAACACCCAACCCTCCCACCCTTCATGATTTTCCGTATCGAGGTTGGACCGATACCCCTAGGCAACTAGAGCCTGAAATTGACTATCCTCCCCAACCTGATAATAATAACCTCTCCTCGTTTATGATAGAAATGCAAAAATAGCAAAAGGAAATGATGGAATCAATGGGAGAGATGTTGAGGAATAGTCAACAATTAAATGAAGAAATAAGACAACTTAGCTGCACGCTTCCCAATAATCCTGATCCCTACCCATCCGATCATGATCATGAAAATAATTCTGAGGAACCTAATGATAGTAGGGATCCAATTTTATGTAGCTATCACTTAGACTCTCCCAATGAGACACGACCATTAGAGGACAACGATCATCGACCTGAACTATATTGGAGTCAAACGCAAGCGAAGATGGTACCTCTTGAGGACCTTGACCCCAATGACAGTATTCTCCTTACCCCTACCAACCCGGGTGAAGGTTGTATTGTTCCTATCACTTCCCCTATTGATTATTTGGTGGAATCCCATTCTACCCCTAGTGAGCCTACCCATAACCCTCCACTTAGGGAATCCACACCTATCATCTAGTATCTGGAGGATTAAAATGCACTCAATGAAGGTGACCCTAATGGAATGGAGGATGAATTAGATCAATTTTGTTCTCAGGGATATGAAGAGTCTATTTCAGAAAATGAGGATGCCCCCGTAGAGGAACCTAGACTGAAAATCTGGAGTGAATCACCGGGGAATTATCTATCATTTTAGGATTTACCTACAGAGGATAGAAATAATATGATTAAATCCATATTCCTCCTTTCTTTTGAGAGTCATCCTCCATCAAAACAGGAGTTGATATTAGAGGAGGATAAACAAAATAATGAGAAGTCTATAGAAGACTCTCAGGGACAAAACACGTTAATTGAGGATTTATACCCCGAGAACAATAATGAATTCAATGATATAGGCTTCCTCCAAAATATTAAGACTGATCCTCTGTTAGAAATAATTGAAGATACTGATCCAACTCCTAATGAATCACATATACACCCCGACAAAAATTTGAGTGAACCAAACGAATCCGGGGATGAGCTTAATGATAATGATTCTGACATTTTGACCCTGCCATCAAAGAGTTCTAATTTGGAGTATACCCTTGATTCAAATATGACTCCGATCATTAATGATAGGCAGGGTAATATGCAGTTGTCTACAACTGTTAGGGAGTATACATAATCTGAATCATTGTTGGAATTAGACCTAACACCGACTAAGCCCTCATTAAACTTAACCATTACCTTCCAACACTACAAACAACCCTTATACTCCCTAACCGATCCTTGGCTCAGATCTCTGCTCATGTACATTCTTTCTGGAGAATATATCAGGCTAGTACATCCTAGGGTAGAATGGCAAGTGTGGATTGATGCTTGTACTTTTACTCTCGCCATTCAAGGGTTTGAACTAATTATGTGTATATCTTTTAAAACCTGTCCTGCTCTGGAGGATCCTTGTTATCCTCTACTTATCCGTTTCAGGAGGTTCCTTTTCATATTCCGTTTATTATTCCTAGACCTCCCAAGGTAGCCAACGAGGTTTTTCGCTTTCATATCTTCTGCCGAGCATTTGGTATTACGTTGCATCATCAGCTCACCAACATCCATGGCTACATGTTTTCTAGGCCTGCACTGCTACGCATATTTTTAGAGCCTAACCTTTTATGCTTAGAGCCAGACTTATAGGTTCCTTCTAAGTCTGGCTACTAACAGAAAATGCAGCGCTTGTTCGGAGGCAACCCAACGGATCGTGTCAGGTGATGTTTTTCCTTTCTCCTCCTGTTTTAATTTTACAATGGGGACATTGTAGGATTTAGGCATGGGGAAGTGCATTTGCATTTTAGGAAGTATTCGTGCATTTAGGTTAGCATAAAAAAAAATTCTCTTTTCTTAAGCTAATTGGGTTAGCCCTAGCAAAATACATTTGTCATTGGAGGTTTTTCTTCCGAAATTATTTCTTAAGTTTAGAATCCAGTACATTTATTTCACGTGCACATAGACTGGGTAATGGATCCTTGAGGAAAACCAATGAGTATTTGTAAGTCTACTAAACCCTTGGACAGTTCATAGGGAGTCAGGCATACTATCTTCTAATAGATCCACCTCATATTTGTGAGAAGAAAGTAAAGAGATTACTGGTGCGCTAAGTCTATTGCAAGGACTCTTAAGTTTTGGATAATTAGATGATGATACTACAAAGTTAGGCGTAGTTTTCACTCTCTATTCCTGTGTGCGTACTTTGAGTGAATTCCTGAGAGTCATCAAATAAGGTAGTTACACAAAGATTGAGTCTTAATAAAGCTATAACTATGGTGGATGGTTACGACCGTCCTTCATAGAGTCCTCGGCTGAAAGAGGGCAATAGTGTCAAAGGTCATAATATGCCTATCCTATCCATTCCTTCCCGGTGCCGAGAATAGGCACTTCCACCAAATAAGCCACACAACTTCCTCTTAACCATCATCATCCCTAATAATGCCTCATAAATAAAAGTACGTATCGTATTGTGTTGATTGAAAAAGAAACAAAACAAGAAGAAATAATAAAAAAAAAAAAGAGAGAGAAAAAAGGAAGAGAGAAAAGAAGAAGAAAAAAAGAAGAAACAGAAAGAACAAAAAGAAGAAATAGTTATATTACAAAAAAAAAGTCCAAGTTTATGATGTAAAACTATTTCTGAGGCAACAAAGCACCTACTGCATTCCACCAAATATGACCCATACCTACCTTCTAGTATTTCTAATCGCCTGAATACTAGTTGAGGACTCTAACTTAGTTGTAGAGTTATTACGACTTTAATTGAAGTGTGGATGCCATGTGAGGCCACCAAATAGTGAGTACAATTTCTAAATCTGGCGAGATTCGTGATCTCAGAAAGAAAGAAAGAAAAGAGGGAGTGCCCAGGAACATCAAGAGACCATAATTGTGTAGCCTCTCTCAGAGTTGACTTGTCTAACACTCTAAAGATCTAGAGTCTGCAGTACTAGACTATATGTAGCACCAGATGAGTGTGTGCCACCAAATACAAATCCATTGAACTCGATGTCTCCTACTTAAGCCAAACATCAGGGTCAAATTACAAATTATCCTTTGCTTTATCCCCGAGGGAAGTAGTTGCCTATCCCGACAGTAATATTTACCAAGGGTGAAGTATGAATTCCTAGTGCGAATTGGCTTTTTCACTTGGATCTGTTACTTAGGCTATTATCACGTCACATTTGTCTGGATCTCTAAAGTTTTGAAGTAAGAAAAGAAGAAATCTTCTGATTACTTTTATTATTTTTCATTTCTGCTAGGGACTAGCAAATCTTAGGCATGGGGGTATTTGATGAGTCCATTTTAATGGACTAATGTTACGCCTAAATAATTCTCTTTTAACATTTTAGGTTTGTTAATAACTACACTAAGTTATAGAATAATTGTATGCATCATGATTTAATTTTATAACATTCTATAACTTAATGTGTAATGATTATGTTCTTTTTATGTGCAGGAAGAATATTTGGCAAAATAACGAGGTGAGGGGAAATTTTCCTTTCTAACAAACGGTGCATCCTCCGACCAGCCGCAACTCTCCCCTCAACGCCCGCCGGTCAAAAATAGCTAAGGGATTTGAAAATCCCTTCAATGATGCACGCGGGGAGAGAGGAGTTAAAGAGGAGGCGGAGAAAGGAGCAGAGAAGATCCATCTTCCCCCTTGCGGGGAACTACCCAGCGTGCACTGTGGACCAGGATCTGCATCTTCTCCATGCACACATCTCCAGCCACTTCTCCAATCCAAGCACACATCTTCCCCTCAGCGGCTGCAGACACTGCTCCACACCGCCACCTGCACTCGCAAGCACACCCACCTTCATCCTCTAGCCGCGCCCGCAGGCACACCCTCCAGCGCCTCCCCGCAGGCGCGCGCCCCTGCAAGCACCTGCAATCGTCCGCTAGCCATCACCTCAGGCCTGCGCAGTGCCTCAAGTGCTGTACCTCCACGCACACTTATGTGCACTGCAGAGCGCCCGCACGCCAAGCCTTCACATCTGAAGTGTGCCCCTCTCAAGCACACGCGACAGCAGCAACCTCTCCACCGCCGTCACTCCTCCTCCGCCGGACGGCTGTCTCCAACCATCTCTGTCGACACCACGGCCTCCATCGAATAGCCCTCATCCTCGCCGACCTCCCTAGCCCGTCCACAGCCCGTCAGTGCTCTCGCTCTCTCGCGAGGAGGAGAGAGAGCAAATGCTTTGTTTCCTCCGTAATTAAAATTTACAGAAAATTCCATTGTCAAAGTTACTATTCATTTATTTTCTGAATTAATATATTGCAGCAAAATTTGCATGGACCCCCCTTACTTAATTTGGAATTACATATAATTGATTTCTCCTTATGAATGACATACAACATGAGATATTGATTATAGTACATTAGTGTCATTAGTTAGGAGATTAATATTAACATTGTTTGCTGTTACCAAGGTCATTATTTAGAATATTATATTATGATAATTTTGCATGTGCACCCTCATCTTCTTGATTAATTATCTATATTGAGAATTTGTGCTGGAAATGAGAGCACTAGTTAGCATGCACCTCTATCAATATTCCCGATTCCTTTATGCATTATTACTCTTTTTTTTTAGTAGGCTAATTCGTCCCTGTGGAAACGACCTAACTCTTCGTGGTTAGTTTTGAAAATTTAAATGTATTGAAAAGCGATTTTCTACTATGCGATTAAATACAATGGCACATCATTTTATGTTAAAGTTTTCAATGAAAATGAAGATCGCTCTTTCAGTATGGCTGGCAAGTTGCCGGTGATAACAACTCATCGGCCGGTTGTCCAGAGCCTAGCCACAAGATCATTTTCTTCGTACTGCCTTTAGGTAAATCTTAGATCAGGGAAGCCACCTACTTTAAAAAGAAAAAAAGAAAAAAAAATAGAAAAAGGAGAAATAAATAAATAAATAAAATCACACTTCACCACACAAGTATGGCTGGCAAGTTACCGTGGGTAACAACCTATTAGCTGGTTGTCCAGAGCCCAGCTCACAAAAATGCACAATAATTCCCAAAACACTTAAGGAAGAAGCAAGGAAGTAGAATAAACCAGGGAGATATACACTGGGTTGGCCCTTATGTTGACCCCATAAATAAAAGTACGGAGAAAGCTACCTTTCGAAAAGATAAGCCTCTAGGAAAGGTCACCTAGGATTGTAGAAACTCGAAGTCCGTTTTAATGGCCTCCTAGTGAGTCTTTCACTCTTTTCACTAAATGCTTAGCACTTAGAGTCCTTTCCGAGTCTTGGGTGGGTCGGGTAGCCATAAAAAGTTATCCCGACATTCCCAAACTCCAAAAATCCAAAAAGAAAAAAGAAAAGAAGAAAAATAGAAAAAAATTATATCTTCCCTTTTCAAATAAGGCGAGGACTTGGGCGGTCTGCATTCTGGCAGGCACCCGGGTACTGTTGAGTTTTCATTGTTTAGGACCTTAGTTGAAATTTTCTATTGTTAATAAATGACTTAGGCCTAAGCAATTTAATCCTAATTTTGATTTTATGCATAGCATGTAGTTTAATTTTGCTAGGGACTAGCAAAAGATGGGCACGGGGTATGATGTAGACACATCTATTTAGGTTAAAATGCCTATTCATGCATGTTCCTAGGCTTAGATTTGAACTTCATGTTATAAATATCGCATGGCATGCATCATTCTGCATTTAGAGTAGTTGTATATATTTTAGGTTAATTAGGTCCCTTTTATGGTCAGGAGAGAAGAAGACTTATTTCAGGCCTTGGATGGACAATTGGACCATACGGATCTGATCAGGACGACGATCAGAGTCTAACACCTCCAAAATCATCTAGATCGGAGTCCCGTAGCATCATATGAAGTTCGAGAAAGAACAATGGCCAGGGGACAATGCAACATCCATACGAGTTATGGATGGAAAATCCGACCATACGGATGGATCCAGAGTGACGATCGTAGACTGGCAACGTAGGAATCATCTGGATCTAAGCACTGTGGCACCCTCTATAACATAAAGAAGAATGGACAACCTAGATGGCACCACGTGGTGCCATCTAGGTTGTCCATTCTTCTTTATGTTATAGAGGGTGCCACAGTGCTTAGATCCAGATGATTCCTACGTTGCCAGTGGTGCCATCCAGGCCACCCAACATCGGCCAGCAACGCCCGCTCCCACCTCTCCATCATCCGCGACCTTCATTCCCAGCCGTTGGATCTTGATCCAACGACTGAGAAGCTCTCCTCCACCGCACGCATTAAGTTGTCCGCTAGACACAGCAAACATCTTGGAACGTTGGTTGGGGCGCTGGACTCTAAGGGAGGGGCGAGGGTTCGAATCCATATAGCCTCCCCAATTGAGGAATTGAGCGCAGCAGCGGCAAGGCACGTGCGCGCACACTCGTGGGGTGAGCGTAGCGTGATAGAGCACTGCAGAGAGATATCGCGACACGGCGTGAGGTGTACGGGCGCGTGATGCGCGTAGCGCCAGCGGAGTGCATGCCAGCGGGGGTATGCACGGGTCTTCAGCGACCTGTTGAGCTGGCCTTCTATGACGCCTGCAGCTATCACTAATGGCCCGTGCACTCCAGTAAAGGAATTGAAGTGCGGATCTTCAGTGACAGAAAGGGTGGAACTGTAGAGATGTTTACGGACGTCAGTAATGACCCAAATGCAAATTTGTTCTTCCTCCACTATAAAAGGGCCTACCCACCACCATTCCAAACCATCTCTTCCTTTCTTCCACTCACCACCTCCAAGGCTTTAGAGAGAGCTTGTCCCAAGCTTAGGATGCTCCTCTACAGTAGAAAACAAATATTTGTTCTCGCCTCTGATCCCCCTTCATGGAGTTTCCCGTGGCCATCTTCTCACCTCTCTTTAGGAAGAAGATCCTTGCTGCGACATCGTCCTTCAGCTTCATCCTCGTTCGTCCTGCTCCTCACCAACTTCCTCCAAGCAATGTCAGAGCGAGTCATCCTCGAAGCGACCATCGAGGGAGATTTCTCTCACCTATCTCTATCTTTATTATTTTTGTAGTATAGTTTTCCCACTCTCCTAGTTGTAATAAACATTCATTATAAAAATACATGATTGTTTCTCTCTCTCTCTATCTCTCTCTTTTTCTTTTGCAAGTAGATTAGCTAGATTTCATCGACCTGATCTCTTGCTCTATTAAAAATAGCAAAAAAATTACAAAAGACAAAAGCGACAAAAATAAATAAAAAGTGAAACGTGAATTTTCAAAACCAAACATTCGCCTCCCCGTGTTCGACACAGAACTCACTTTTCAACTTTCGGTTATAAATTTTATTTGCTAGACGCGTTTTGCGAGCTACGACGATGGGTCCTCCAAACCCTGATTTTTACCACGTGAAACATGCTACATTAGAGTGGGTGTGTTTGCCTGGTGGTTCCAGAGGTCAAAAGCTACAATAACCTTAGGGCTTTCGATCTTTGGGATGAGAGGAAGGTTCAAGTGCTAGTGGTTTGTGGTTTGTTGGTGTGGATCGCCAGCGCAAGCTCATCGGAGCTCATGCAAAAGGCAGAGAAGACAATGGGGGAGCGAGTTGTTCGGAGGTTGAAATAAGAAGATGAGGGTAGGATTCAAAGCTAGAGAGAGAAAGGGAGTGAGGGAACCTAAACTATGGATGAAAGGGAATTACTGTCTTTAGGTGATTATTTAAGAGCATTTATCTCTTGATTCCAACTAATTCAAGTTAGTTATGATGAATGATGATGTAACCATCAGTGGTCAATCTTATTGAAGGCTTTGTCCAGCTTGAGGGTTCCTCTATTTTAGTCGATGGGAGCTCATCCCCCTTCTTTAAGGTCTATCGTGGCTTACGACAAGGTAACCCTCAGTCTGCTTTTCTTTTTGATATTTTCATGAAGCCTTTCATCTATGACATTAAAGAGTTAGCCTTTCTGGGCCAAATCTTGCCTTTCTTTATTAAAAGAGGGGTTACCTCTCCCATTGCCCTCCTTTATGTTGATGACGTTATCCTTTTCCTGAATGGTAATATTAGATCCACCTCTAACCTCATGAAATTCATTCAGGACTTTGAATCAAACTTTGGTCAAAAACTCAATTTGTCAGAGTTTCTGCTACGTCGGCAAACATTTCCTTCTCGGGAGACTCAACTGCACTCTTTCCATCACTAGTTTCCAAATGGGTGGTTTTCCTTTTAAATACTTGGGTTGTCCCATCTTTTCTGGAAGGGCCAAGATTTCTTACTTTCATGATCTGGTTAACAAGATTCATTCCAAATTATCTGGTTGGAAAGCTAATCTCCTCTCCAATGTCGCTAGACTCCTGCTTATTAAAAATGTTCTCACATCTATTCCTATACATGTTCTCTCAGTTATTGAGGTTCCTAAGTCTGTGGTTCGTAAGCTAGAGTCTACGTTTGCCAATTTCTTTTGGGGCTCTAACCCTGAGACTAGGCATCACCATTGGATCTCTTGGAATAGCATTTGTAAACCTGTTGATCATGGTGGACTTGGGGTCGGAGACTTGTCCTTAGTTATTAAAGCATTCAGGATGAAGCGTGTCTATAACATTCTTTTTGGTGATTCTCCCCATGCTATTCTTATGAGAGATCTTTATGGCCAGACTGGCTCCTTCCCTCACTACCTTCCTAGTAGACTTAGGTATTTGGTTAGGGTCTACCAGGAGATGAAACCTTTTATGTGCTGGGAGGTGAAGGAGTGTAAGATTGACTTTTAGGTGGACATTTGGATTGGTAACTCTCCCTTAAAAGACTTTCTTCCTGCTGATGTTACTCCCCCATCCATCCTTGTTAGAGATGTCATCGCTAATCCCATTGAGGGTCCTCACTTCTCTCTCATTCCAGATTCTATTCATGCGCAAATTTGTCAAACCCTTATGCATGATGCAAAAGATTCTCCCATCTGGTATCCTTCTCCTCAAGGCAACTTCTCCATTGCTTTTGCTTACAATCTTAACTTCTTGAATCCTCCCAGATACCCGATTATGAATGTGTTGTGGAACCTTAAGCTTCCTTTAAGGTTGACCTTTGTTACTTGGAGGATTATCCAGGATAGGCTCCCTACTGATGACAAAATCAAAGGTCTAAGGATCTCTATGGTCACCAAGTGCTACTACTACCCCAACTCTCCCAACTTTGAAACCTTAGCTCATCTCCTTGCCCATAGAGAAATGTCCTCCATTATTTCCTCGTGGACCCTCAAGCAAAATTTACTTACTCCCATCAATCTTGATAATTTTATTTATATTGTTAAAGCCGGTGGTAACTCCTTTGATGCTAAAAGACTCAAGGGGCTCATCATCTTCATTTAGTTCCACACCCGATGGATCAAAAATAAAATCAGAAATGATAGCTTTAATTTTAATGAAATGCCTCATTTTCTAGAGTACAATTGGAGACAATTTAGCATGGCCAACTGGCTCAAGTTGACGCATCCCAAACAGTTGGCCTTATCTTGGGTTCACCCACATTCAGGCACCAAAGTCAATTTTACTGCTATCCGTAAACCTGAACATTCCTACATTGGTTGGGTTGTTCGCGATGTCAACAATTCCTTCCTTTAAGCTGCTGCTACTAGGATGTCTGCTCTTCCCAACGACTTGGCCCTGCTTCATGCAATGCACCACTACTTGACGGATTAGAATCACAATGCTTTCCTAATCAACTTAGAGATTGATTCGTCCCTACTTTATTACTAGTGAATGGCAAGATTCCTGTTGCGTGGAGAGCTTGCCGCCTCTTCTACGAGGTGAAATAGCTTGAGAAGGAGTTCACATCATTGCATTTTGTTCATCCCCAGGTCAAAGATCTCATGAGATAGACCGCGATTTCCGCTTCTGGGCCATAGCATCACTTCCTTTTGGAACGTCAACTCAATTCCATTTGTCGAGGTACTCTGAGGCTTGACAGAATCCAATTTCCCCATATTGTTAGGTGATCCTCGCCTGCTTCTTCTGGTCTGTCTGGTTTGGTGTTGGCTTGGGTTCTTGTTTTTTTATTTTTTTATTTTTGTTTCTTGTACTAAGTCACGAGTTGTAGCTATTTTGATTTTGTTGTACTTGGCAGGTCATGCTCTAGTCCCGTATCTCTTTTATTGCTCTCAAAAAGTGGAGGATGAATAAAAATTTGCCGCTGATTTTACAATAAAAAAGAAATTGATTAGGGAACAACTTACCTTCGAAACGAAGGGTGTTACTCCTTAGTAACATCCATACAAAGCGGTGACGACTTTGTGGTCGTGTGGTCGTGACCTTTTCTCGTTCCCTGTCGTTTGAGCTAAACGAAGTATACAACGCTTAATTCATGCAATTATTCTTCCCATGTTGGTCACACTCTTGTGAATGAGCACCTGGCATGTCCCGTATTAGACTACCATTCGTTGTTTGGATATGTTCCCCGTCTGACATCTCCGGTTGTTTGCTTTCCTTCCATTTTTTTTCCTACGCGGTTCGATGAGCTAGTGCGTGGATAGTTAAATTTATACTATGACCCGACAACATGTCCACGCCTCAAGCTATCGTGTATCGATCATAATTTTTTATTGATGAAACTGTTGACGGGTCAGTGGTCAGAGATTCCAAAGGGTTGGTGTGCCTTTTGCTACCATCCGTGCTACCAGCTAGCACTCGATGTTGACTTGGTTCTAAGATATGATTGTCCTCTTAGTTTATACTTATAGACGAAGCTTCTAGGAAAATACCTAAGATAGGGAATCGCCCGTCAAGGGCATCTCAAATGGTGGCTGGCCCACATTGACTTAGGCTGTGTGGAGTCATGTTTACCTGGTGGAGAATGTTGTGGGCGGGGTGGGGGGGTGTCATTCGCCTTGAAGTTACTATAGAATTATACCCAAAATGACAAAAAAAAGAAAGGGAATCTGTCTGACCATACGAGGAGCAATTTGGTTGCATTTGTCCTGTTCTTCCCAGGGTATTATCTTTGGGCCGTTGAAAAGATGTTGGTTGAGACGGATCCTTCTAGTAATGAAACCTATTCTCTTATATTAATATAGGTTGAAATCAATACAAGCAAGTTAGATGTGAAAATTACATTTTTAGTGAATGTTGTGTGCTCAAGGTTAGGAGTACTTCATCTTATAAATAAACGAGTATACACATTTGGCACATGTTATTGAGATTAGTCTACATGCACATGTATGCATTTTAGCATATAGCATAGGTTATGTTTAAACTTATTTGAAGTTATTTTCAGTGCATGCAATTAATGCTCATACAATGCATAATTCTTAGGTCTCGTATGGATGTGGGGTTAATTTAGGTTAAGGGTTATCTCAAATTTTTTCAAATTTTCTCTATCATTTCAACATAAATATCACATCAATACATCAATCTTTCTCCATTCCCACTTTTACTATTAAAAGAACACCAACTATACCATCCACTCTCACCTTTAATAATAAATAAATACCTACAAACATTCTCCACTTCACTTATATTATTAAATAAATATCCATTAACATCACATCAAAATATCAATCATTTTAACCCTATACTTAACCATATCCTTATTCCACCACTCAAACAAACACTATTTCTATTTATTCCATTTTAACTTTCCTTAACCTCACCACCAAACACACCCTTAAGGTAGAGGAAAATTTGGGAGATGGTGAGGCTTTAGTCAAAGAGGAAGGCAGGAAGATTAGATCAAGGTCTATTGAATAAATGTACAAATTAGAGTACTACATATCATAATCGTATAACTACATAACCAAAAGATGAGCTATGAATGGCTATGATTCGTGGCCTTACACATATGTAAGAGATAAAAAATGATAACCTACGAAAATCATACATATATGCACGTAAGTTAATAGTACTCCAAAAAGTATACGTTATCAAGGCAAAGTACACATTATATACTGATAAAAAGGCTCTCTTAAAATCATTTTCTCCACAAATCTTTTAGTTAATAGTACTTGTGAATGTTTGATCTTGTAAAGATTAGCTAGCCTCTCAATTCTCCTTGGTATTGTATGCAAGGATTGAAACTAATGGTCTTCATATGCACTCCAAAAGAATCGGTATAGTGAATAAACATTAGGTACGAACGGAGAATAAATAGGAGACTCCTCTGAAAGTTAGGCACTCTTCTAGCAATCCGTATGAGTTACAAAGGGTTGCCCCATTTTTGTCAATTGTTGCACAAAGGGAAGAAAGATAAACTCCATTTGAAATGAGAAATCTATAGGCTTTTGTATTTATTTAAACATGGTAGGGAAAAAAGAGACACACATGGATTTGGCTAGACAATGGCATGAGATTGCCCATAGACAATTCCCGTTGTTGTTCCCAAGGATTGCAAACCCAATAGCCTATTGCCCATTGGACAAGACTGCTATGTTCAATTTTATGCCATTGGGGATAGTAGGTTGGTCATTGGAAGCCAACTAATTAGAGAGAAATGAACGTAGCACAAATAACCTAATATAGGCATCGTTTGTTTGAGGGAGACTTTCAGAAATCTCACCATATTCCTAAGAGTCCACGTAGGATAAATAAAAAAGGCAACAACCACCCTTTCATCTTCCCACAAGCTCAGGGGAGCCTATGATCACAGGTTAAAGGCCAAATAAATTTTCATGATAGAGGCATATGAAGTTCTTGCATTCATGATCATTCACACAAACTAGCTCATAGTCATCGAAATAGTGGCCAGGGGTTTTCAAGAAAGAAGAAATGTTACAGTTGCATTTCGAGGCCTTTTATCCCATGGAATAGGGAAATCGGATGAGTAAGAAACTGAAAAACCAAAACCGTTGGGAATAGTTTAGATATCTCTTTAGTTGAAATGGAGTTAATAGGAATAAAAGGAAGTACATGTAGTTCAGTGATGGATGATTTAATCAGATGGTTATGGAAGGAGTGATCTCGTAAAGATAGTGTAAAGGTAATTGGAGGGGAAAGGCTACCATACACCATTAATGTATGGAACAATGGTTCTCAAACCATTTATCCAACTAAAACAAGATGGCTCCATCATTGACCTCCCACTTATTCATTTGCCTTTTCTTTCATGCCTTGCAATCAAGTTGCCATCTAGTTGGGAGTAGATAAAATAGAGGATGACATAAGAAACACTAGAGACTGGCCATCAACTATAAATAAAGGGAGGATTAAGTTTGAGTTAATCACACCATCTTGATTTCAAGATAACCAAGAATGATTAAAGATGCTCAATGTTAAGTCTACCATCCTTGATGACCTTAGAAATAGTATGCTAAGCTCCAACATGCAACTTCACTAGACTCCATACCAAAAAAGAAAGTTCCATCTAAGTGTTTATGACATCTGAAGTTCAAGAAAGAAAGATTTAAGTTAGAAAAAAAAATGAATGGGCATTAAGCTCAAAATACATTTGATTAGCATGGGTCTCCACCCAAATAAAGGAGTAGAAACATGCTCTCACCCTTTTTTTTTGGCAATATGACAAAATATATTATCTGGGAATGATTTATAGAGATAGGAAAACCCAAATAAGTTAAAGAAAAGTACCTCTTGAGCAACCTAAGATTTACGAGTAGCAAGAAATCCATCCCTCGGAAAGCAACCCAAATATGTTAAAAGCAAAGCACCTCGAGAATAGAAGAAACTTTTGTTTCTATTAATCCATTGATTGATGGTAGATTCACCGGAAGTGAACTAAAAAGAGTTATACAAGGGATGTTAGATTCCACATTGTTATTTTATGAAAGAGGAGGAGGAACAAGAATGCTTCTCTTAGATATAATATCCTTGATAATAATAGCACAATGAGTTGTTTGGATTAGTCAAATAAAAACTTCCATTAGCAGGCTAAATGAAAAGTAATAAAGGATCTCCTTGTCGAAAGGCCCTTGATATGGTAAAAAAGAGCTCAAACTGCCATCAACTACAATGGAACAAGCACTATGTTCAATATGTTATGAAGGCTAATAACATCGATTGAGAAATCATGGTGTAAGAGAACCTTATAGAGAACACTTCATTCTACTTTTCCATATGCATTTTAAAGTTCTAGTTGGAAAATAAAATTAGACCCAACCATTTTTTCTTGTTGTCGGGCAAGATTAAAAGTAAACAAGGACCTATCTTGCTGGTAGCCAATTTGCAACAAGGAGATTAAGATAGGTAACATAGGCCTCAATCTATTTATAGGAATTCTAGGAACAATTTTGTAGATTACATTACATGTAACCATTGAGCTGAAGTCCATAAGGGGAAAACCACTTTTCTGGATAAGTTTTGAGTGGAAAAACACTAGGAGGGGTGGTCGGTGAATAGTGCTTAGTTGTGGAGTACAACTATGAATTGAAATATCATTTTCTCCTAGAAAAATATATCAAGTCACAATTCACAAAATATCAAACCATGGTAATACTAGTATTTTAGAGTAGTTTCTCTATTCAAAATTAGTCCACCACCTAAGATTGTCCCTATCCTAGGTTTTTACATGACTTCTGATCACAATTCCACCATAAAAACCAAGTTACTTATGGGTGTACCCCAAAACTTACAACAACAATTAGTCCTTGATTAAATAATCCTATTAATATTAAAGTGTCAAAATTTAAATTTAATGCATTTTGAGAAACTAGTAAGTGAATCCTCAATCATTTTCCTGATGGTGGTTCCTCAGATTTAAATTGTATTCCTACCAAAAATTCATCTAGAATTGCTTTGCCTAGCATCAATTCACCAAGGATTCTACGAGAATCACTTTACTAGAGATCCGTCCAAATAACTTGTATCCAAACCAATGGAATCATAAAATCTTAGAATCCCGTTTAGAATCACCATACTTCTCTTTAGAATTAAAGCTAGAAGGCTAGAATTAGATTGCTAAAGTGGGAGTGATAAAGCTTTGTGTCAAGCCATTCTTATTGCTTGCATTGTATTTGGAAATGCCTCTCAACCTATTCTATCTAGAAGTGAATTCCTCCTTGTGAAATGACTAAAGGTTTGCCTTTTAATAATTAGAAATCATGTTCAAATTGATCTTTTCTGAAATTTTCATTAGTAGGAAAATGCCATTAAATGGACATTTGTTAAAATCAAATTCAAATTAGCTAGATATCTCTTTCTAGCAACCATAATTGCATTACTGACAAATTAGAATCTTGTCATTTGCTTAGCCTTGCCATGTTTGTCTGAATTAGGCATTTAATTCAAATTTGAATCTTTGTGCATTTCTAGTTGGTTAAATGGAACATTAATCATTCTAAAACTTAATTAACACAAATGTAATGCTCTTCGTAGTCTTGTCTCACTTGTAAGTGGCTTGATTAATTAAATGAACTTACTCAGTACTTATATAGTGTTAATTGCAATGTAGATTTAATAATTCCACCAAAATAAATATATAACTACAAAATTAAACTTCTTCATGCAATTTCTCCTCCAATTGTATTTTGGATGTGGGTAAGTGATTGCACCGCAAAAATACACCTGCAATTGTGCTATCTTGTGTTATTTCCTAGCATTACCAATACATATTAGGCCTCCATAGTTGCATTGTAAAAATACATGCATGCATGCATTTAATTGAGAAGGGAGGAGAATGAAATAAGTGGCCTTGCATTTTACATTTTTCCTCAAGTGCATCTTTGCAAAATTCCCATCTCTATTTTTATTTCCATTTGATTTTTAAATCTTTCTCCCCGCGGCTGCATGGAGCAATTTCTTCCTCACGCGCCATTCCCTGCAGCTGCCCTTCCCTGCGTCTGCCTCTCCCTGCAGCCGCATGCAGCCACTCCTAGCCATGCCTTCTTCCTTTATAAAAGACCACGGTTTCTACCTTCAAAAAACAAGCCTAGTCCCAGCCAAGAAAAAGCCACCTGCAACTTCTTCTCCAGGCCACCATCCTCTCCTCCATTCCCCTCCACACGCCGACCCTCCTCGAAGACACCCGGCGGGCAGGAGCCCTCACTGTGGTGCAAACCACCATAGTGAGACCACCACCGCCCAGCTCTTCAAAGAGCCGGTGGGCGTGGTGGCTTTCACTTTTTTTTTCTGTTCCAGCCATTCCAGCCATTGGAGCGACAGCTTCAAGCTTGCAGCTCAAAGCTTCGCACGCCCTGCAGCAGCGGCAAGGCAACAGCAGCTGCAACAGTAGCTGCCCACGCCCTTTGGCGTGCGTCTGCAGGCACCCCAGCCCTCCGTGCGCGCTTGCAGGCCCTCTCCGACTCCCGCTTTCTTTGCCTTGTCGCGATCTCTCCCGCCTACAACCGGCCACCGCACGTCACTGCAGCGGTAGGCCAAGCGCTTCCCCGCACCCCTGCCAACACCTGCAAGCTTCCGCGCAAGCTGTAGGCACCCTCGCCTCCCTCTCTGCACTGGTCTGTCGCGAGCTCTCCGCGCTCGCAACTGGCAGGCGCAGGCCTTCTCCCTCGCGTGCCAGCTGCGAGTCGGCCACACTCACACCACTTGCAGCTCCCGGTTGCGCGGCACAGACGACCACTGTAGCCACTGTTCACGCGAGTCTGCATGGCACTGTGGTTACAGTGGGGTGACCGGTGAGCTTCTCACTTTACCGGTCACCCGGCACGCCGCAACCGGCCGCAACCCGTGTGTGCGTCTCCGCCCACATTGCTCACACTCGCCCGTGCGTCTGCCAGCCCGCCCCACTCGCCCGCATGCGCTCACGTCACCCGCTTCACTAGCCCGCATACTCCTCTCCGCGCAGCGCTGTGCGCTGCGGGTTCCTCACCGCTCCCCACTACCGCGCACTCCTTTCTATGCAGACGCACCTGCATGTGCACGCGTGGAAGCTCCAGACGACACCGCTGGTCTACAGACACCTTAAAACCTTCGACCTTCACTCCAGAAGCACGTGACTGCCATCTCTCCTGCCTTCTCTCTCCTGCTCTCTCTCTCTCACTCTCTCTCACAACACTCACAGCATTCTCTACACCGACGCTCACACACACCTACACTCACACTTCCACACAAACACACACACCTATACTCTATTGTATACATATATATATATATAAGTATACTTATATATTGATATATATATACATATATTTATACATATAGTAGTATCTATATACTTATGTATTAGTATACATACATCCATATATATATATATATATATATACATATATTTATATAAATATACATATATACTTACATATATACATATATCTATACACATATATATATATTTAAATATACATATATCTATATATATATCACCTATATAACTAAGTATAGATACATATATATATACATATATACACACCTACTTATATATAAATACATATATACATATATATATATATATATATATATATATAAAACTACATATACATATATACATATATATACATGTCTAGATACATATACCTATATACATATATTATTATTATATATATATACATCTATATAGTATTATATACATACATACATACATATATATATATATATATATGTACATATATACATCTATACATATATATATCTATAAGTTTATATACATACATACATACATACATATATATATATATATATATATATACTTTGCTACATATATCTATATATACATGTATTACTATATACTTATACATACATATATATATACCTCTATATAGTTATATATACATACACATATATATATATATATACATATATATCTACACATACATATACCTATATATTTATCACCATATATATATATATATAGATATATTTACATACATATATACATATATATATATTTTCACATTATTTACCATACACTGTATCGCGGGAATATTTGCACCAGTTGCTGATATTCCCCGATACACGCGTACAAAAAGCGTGGTCGCATACATCTTCCACCATCCATCCCATACTCCACGTGGTACCTAGTCCTGTTGGTTGTGTCTCTCTAGACGACGACCGACTCGACACCGTACTACACTCCATCACAGCCTCCACCCCCACCCCTTCATATACATAATATATACATATATATATACTGTATTTACTTTATTCCTGTTTCGCTTTTCTGTTAGAAAATAAAAAATAAAAAAAATATATAAAAGAGAAAAGATAACCTTTGAATTGCAGGTACCCCGTCTTGCGAATAGCAAGACCAGTTTTGGAACCCTGTTTTGGCTCAAAGCCAAGAACCCAATTTTGAGGGTGTGCTTTAAGGACAAAGATTACCAGAAAAAAATCTAAATTAGAAAAAAAACACCAAAAACACAATAAATGAACAGAAGAGACTCGTTGTAGAAAAGGCGTAGAAACCTGACTTGTAACCCCACTTCCCTAAGTTTGACCTTGGGCCTAAAAGTGACAAGATAAAATCAGGTAGGCCAGGTAAAAAATTTTTGTAAAGAGATGGTTAGGTCCGATTTAGGTTAACTACTATACACACTTCAACGATAAAATCATCATATTAACAACCTATTCACGTTAGACACCATATCTTTTCTGGCGCCATTGCCGGGGAGGTGCGCCTTCAAGTAAGTTTCTATTCAATTCCTTTCAATTTTTCTCTTCTCTCTTCACGGGTATCTCTATTTTTGGTGTGCAAATGAACCTGGTCTAAGGAGAAGGCAGGCAGACAAAGTTGAAGATGTAAGCAGATCCGAGGCGGGAACGAGAGCGTGAAGACGCCGACACCGCATTGGAGCTTCGCACACGTTGCCGAACAAGTAGGTCTTCTTTTCTTAGCAACTAGGGTTAACTTGTCAACTTAATAAAAACAAAACTAAAAACTAAAAAAAAAACTAGAAAAACTTCTTGGGATCTCTTGGGGAAAGTGGGTTAAAATTCACTTGTTTGATTGATTGTCTTCACTCCCACCGCCCCAGGATTTCCCGCCTTACTTAACATAGCGAAAATCCAAGAATCTTGATTCTTGAATTTTTCGACATGTGAAGTATTCTTTGAGGCAAATACAAAAAGATTGATTGCACCCCTCTTTTGCCTCCCTTATCTACAATTCAGGATGACATTTTTAGTAGGGAGACTTGGAATTGAGTTGATTCCAACCCCACCACAACTTTTCAACTTGCCTCAAATTTGATCCCGAGTATTTCAACACCAACAATTTTAATGTCTTTATCTATTCATTGAGCCTTGTGTGGACATCTTTCTGGTGTTTGGGAGCACTTGAATTGAAGTGCTTTGGCTCCCTTTCACACTAATTTAAAACTGATTCCTGCATCCACACATAGAAATCTCCATTTAAGGTAGCCCATTGCATTTTAGCATACATTAATTAACTGATGTTGAAGAAGGGTTTGTTGGGCTTTGAAGAAAACATGTATTCTCTCAAAAACCCAGAGATTGGTTGAATTGGTAATTTAGAGAAATCCTAAAATTCATACTACTTAAGGCTGAACTCCAAAAGCCATTCACCAATTAAAACTTCAATTCAGGGAGATTTCCCCGTTGCATACTTGTTTTACACACTCTGAAAATCAATCACTTGGGCATTACCCATAAACAACGCCCTTCACATTCCAAAAGCACTTGACCCTAAGCCTCTAACTAAAATTGGTAGTAACTTGACCCTTATTAAGGATTGGAGGTCTAACTACCTGCGTGTAGCGACTACGTGCTGGTGAGAGTTCCCACATGCTATCGAGTCTCTAATACTGGGGCAAACGGCCTTTCAATCTGGCCTGGTGGTTCCGTGGTGCTCGCATTCGGTTCCGTAGTTCGTGATAGTAGGTAAATTAGATCTTTAGGTCTAAGGGCACACTGTAGAGGTTAGGAATCTGATTGAATTGATTTGTCATCAAGTGTACCTTTGCGGTGTCATTTCTCTCATCTCCTTTCCCCTTCTCATCTCTCCCATTCTTCCTGCGGTAGTGCATGTTTGGGAGGAGGTCATAAAATCCTGAACTGTGTGAATTGTCTGATAATTTTAGAAAAGGAGCCGAGTCGTCCTCCTCCTCCACAAACATGGCTGCACGCCCACCCCCAAATCCTGAGGGAGGAAACCGCCCTTAGAACCCACCAGGTGGTGGAGCCTTAGATCCCATAACTCGCCTCCAAGCCCAAATGGAGATGTATAATGAGAAAATTGAAGCCATTCGGGAAACATTGGAGGAAATGCAGAACCCTCCCGAATGGGAGGAGCCTAGGTCTCTTAGCTCGTATCAGAATCCCGCTGTTACAGAGACCATAGGACAAATTTGGGTCCCCATGGGCGGGGATGACTTTGAATTAAAATCGAACATAATTGGCCTAATAAATTTTCACTTCCATGGTCTTACAAGTGAAGATCCTTTTCTCCACTTGGAAGACCTAACTATTGAACGTGTACGAACGCTACGCTAATGTGTTCGATTTTGGAAAACCTGTCGTTGTAGTTCGAAAGCGAAGAATTTGTGTTCAACAAATAAAATTTATATCGAAATTAAAATTCCGGGTCGAACACAGGGAGGCGGACGTTTGATTTAAATACTACGCATTTCTTTTTATTTGTTACAGAATAATTCAATTTAGAACTATCTAATTATTTACAATAAATAGAAGAGAGAGAGAGTAAGATAGAAAGAGAATATTACACATAGAAATTAAAATGAGATGTAGAATAAACAAGGAATTTTTGCATTGAAGAGATTGTTCATTACAACTAGAAAGCATAAAACAATTACTCTAGAAAGCGATAAATTTACTCTAGAAAGCATTAAAAGAATGGAGGGAGAAATGTCCTCCTCGACGGTCGCTTGGAGGACGAGTAGATTAATCTAGAAAGCAATAAATCTATACTAGAAAGCGGTAAAAAGAATAGGGAGAGAGAAATCCTCCTCGATAGTTGCTTGGAGGACGAGTCGGACGGGACGATGCCTGGACGAAGGAGAACAAAGCGGGACGAAGGAGGACGAAGCAGAAGAACGGGAACGAAGCAGCACGCCGTCGTCGTCGCGGGATCCATTTCCGAAGGGGAACGAAAATTGGACTTTATCTTGCGAGAAGCATCCCGGGTGTGGGACAAGCTTCTCTTGAGCCTTGAAGGGGTAGAGAGGAGAAAGAAGGGATGAGAATTTCATATGGAGGGGGTCTCCTTTTATAGTTGCAAGGAGTGGGGGCAAAATGGATATTACAACTTCAAAACAATAAATAAGGGGTCTTTAGTGACGGATAAAACCGTCGCTAAAGCCCCCAATGTGGGCGTAGCCTCCGCGCCCACGCGCGCTCGGCTGCCCGTGCGCGTAACGCATACGCACGTCTGCGAAGTCTTAGCCGTTCGATCGCGAGATCGGACGGCTTAAGACGCAACTTCGCCCGCTGCACTGCGCGCTCGCCCGTGTGCGATCACGCGTTACGCGCGGGCGTCCAATCGCGTGTCGTCCTGATTGAGCGCGCGCGGCCGTTGGATCGCGATCGTGCGGTCGATCGAAGGTGCGCCACCACTCCAATTTCAGCGTGGCGAGGCTCGATCGCGCGTCCCCGCTTCACGTTAGAGCGCTCGACCAACGCGCTGGGGTCGCGTTTATGTCGAGCGCCTGACTTCAGCGCGGGCACGTCGCAGCTGTTGGATCTTAATCCAACGGCAGGGAAAGGTGGATGTGGAGACTGCTGAGATTTCGTGCGGCCGTTTGGGCGGCCGAGATGGCACCATGGACGGCCAAGATGGCACCACGTGGCGCCATCTTGGCCGTCCATCTTCTGAAAGTTGTAGATGGTGCCACGGATGTCGGATTGACTCGATTTTTGTGTCATTGGGCTGCGATCATTGATCCGAATTCATCCGTGTGGTCGGATTTGTCATCTGAAGTGCGGATTTACACCATCCTGTCCCTTGATCTTCTAGGGTTCCCGGGTCACTATCTGATGTTACGGATGCCTGATTAGGGCAATCTTGGAGTCGTTGAACTCTAATTGTCGCCCTGATCACATCAATACGGTTGGATCTTTGATCCGAGGCCCTGATTAAATGTTTGCCCTGTCCAAGCACATAAAAGGAGATAATTAACCTCCATTTTATTTAAACTACTCTAAATGCAAGGATGATACATGTTATGCAATATTTATATCATGAAATGCAATCCTATGCTTAAGAACATGCAAAAATAGACATTTTAGGTAGTGTAATTATGTTTACAACACTAACCTGACTGGCTGAAACGGTTAAACCAAGAAATGTCGGGTTACCTATAGTCCTCATGAAAATGTTCCCGTTTACATTGTGGGATAAAGCGTCACAGTGGTTATGCACCCTTGGGAGAACCATCCACTCTTGGGAAGAGATGCGAACAGCGTTTCTCAAGAAGTTCTTCCTAATCGGGCGAACTAATGCGCTTCGCCGTGCTATCACCTCTTTTACGCAACAAAACGACGAACAATTTCATGAGGCATGGGAGAGGTATAATGACCACCTCAGGAAGTGTCCGCACCACGGTCTGCCTAAGTGGCATATAGCCCAGATTTTCTTCTACGGGCTAGATGAGACTTTGAAGCAGATTGCAGATGCTTCCTACAGAGGGAACTTTATGAATAAAGAATAGAATGGAGCATTCGAATTGTTTGAAAATATGAGTGAAAACTTGATGAACAATGCTTCCATTGTCGCCTTTAATCGTACTAGCCAGCCCCGAAATGCCCACGAAGTTGACACGGGACCCTCCCATTCATCCACTAATCTAAGCCTTATTGCACAAAAATTGGATGAAGTCTCCGTCGTGCACAAGAAGCTGGACGAGCTTCTGGCCAACCCTGCCCGATCTATGGCAAACACCACCTCTTCACCACTTCATCACAATCCAAATTCTTCCAACACCAGGCTTATCCCAAGAAACCCCGTAAGACCTTCGTTACCGAGTGTCGCGTCGAGCGACTCGGTAAGTCATTTGGAACTGGCTTCTGCGAGCTAGTATTTCGACATGGAGGACCAAGCCTCCGTGTGCTCGGATGCATCTTCTGACATAGAAGACGCTTGCGCCCTAGGGAACAACCCGTTCTCTGCCACTTATAACCCAGGGTGGTGTAATCATCCGAATTTCGCATGGTCCAACAACCCGCAGTGCCAAAACCCCGTGGGTGGACCAATGCGACCGTCCGCACCCGTCATCCTAAGGGCCCAGTCTAATCCTGTGGCGACTCCGCCATCAAGCCCTTGTGTACCGCAAGCAGAACACGCATCAAGTCCTCTTGATAAATTGATGCGAATGATGACGGATATGTCAAAGCTCCATGAAGAGAACATGACCTCTCTTCAGCACCAATTGACGCAGCAAAATGCTGAGATCAGTCAACTACGCATGGCGACTCGATCTCAAGGCACTCTTCCCACCCAAACTATTCCAAACCCGCGAAATTTCGTACCCCGTGGTCCTCAACCACAGGTACAACCTTCTCAGGGACAGGTTCATCAAATTCTGCAGGCTACGAGCATTCCACTGGGATTTCAGGCTAATCCCACTGCAGCACTGCACTCTTATGTCCCCATTGCTAATCCTCCTCCGCCGTATGATCCCACTGGACCCGCATTGTCCAATGCTATCACTACGAGGAGTGGTAAGCAGACCATCAATCAGCCTCGACCTGATCCTGGCCCGTCTTCTTCATTGCCCTCTCATTCGGGATGCGCACCGCATTCGCGAGAGGACGATAGACCCAAATTGTTGCCAGAATCAATCCCATTCCCTGAGGCTCTACCGAGGGAGCCAAAAGGCAAGAAGAAAGACATGCAGGCCTTTGATAACCTGCGTAATTTGTTCAGGGATGTAGAAATCAAGGTACCCCTGCTCGAGGCTATCGATCACATACCTACTGTCACCCGATTTTTCAAAGACTACACAACACCCTGGCGACAGTCAAAGAAAACTAAGAATCCGATGGTTCTCTCGCCTCATGCGAGTTGTGCTATACTGTCAAACCTACCACCGAAGCAGAAAGATCCGAGCACACCGCTGATTTCCTGTAGCATCCAAGGGTGCAGTTCTAACAGTGCCCTGCTTGATCTAGGATCTTCCATCAATCTTATACCAACCATCATGCTCGAAAAATTTTCTTTGGGAAATCTGAAACCCACCCCTATCACGTTACAGTTGGCAGATCGTTTTGTCAAAATCCCAAAGGGTGTGGTGGAAGACGTGGTGGTTAGGGTCAATGTCTCTGTTTTCCTGCTGACTTTCTTGTTTTAGATATGGAAGTTCCTAGTTCACTTTCTGATTGTCCGATCATCCTCGGTCGACCTTTCTTGGCCACAGCCTGTGCCCTTATCGATTGCGAATCGGGCTGTATTGAGATTGCTGTTGGATCTGAAAAGCTCAAGCTTAACATCTTCAAGGCAGCTAAGAACTTTGATTGCGATTGTATCGAAGATGACATGTCTGATGAGGACATGACCGTCAGTGCGTGTATCAGACTAATTAGGACCTATTCAGACTGCTACGGATTACCTGTAAACACTGAAGACTGCCTGATCAGCACATATTGTGACGTTCCCCCATCCCTCCCTATTCCCGTACCTTCTCCTGACTAGACTTCTGACGAGGTTTTCTCCGCTTCCCATACCCCGTGGTCTGAGTCATCTTCGAGCTACTCACCGCCGGTCCACACTCTGGAAGATCGGATTGCCCTTTCTTTCCAGCCAAATCAGGTGGATTTGCAACTCCACACTGGGACCTTGAATACACATCTTACTCACTGGGGCTGTTCCTTTTTGGATCCATCTATCCAAAGAACCCCTCTTCTTGGCCAATCTAAGGGCCAACTTCTTCCTCCTGATCTATTTTCTGATCCACCTGGGACACTCTCGTCCCAGAAAATGTCAGACCTTTCACCATCCACCATCACTTTTCACGCCGCTATCAAGATCTCTTCACTTTTCACTTCACCACCCACCGTCCACCCACCCGACCACCCTACTGTATACCCTGCACCTCAACTCTCGTTACCCGATCTTTTTCCTTTCTCTACCTTTCCTTGCATGCATATGAGGACATAGCATTGTTTGGCATGGGGGGGTGGATAGGCATCCATAGGATCTGGGTATTTTAGAGTATCATGCAGTTTCCACCCATTTATAAATATGCAAGAAAAAGAAAAAGAAAAAGAAAAAGAAAAAATATATATATAATAATAAATGGTGTTTAGTAATGATCTGAAAGCTGAAATAAAAATACAATAAGTGTTTATGGATATTCAATCTCTGTTTTGAAGACTTTCCAGGCCACAGAAGCTTGATTCGCTCAGGCTCGGCTTAATTCACTTGAGCATTGACAAGATAGATCGGAATCTCTTCGAACTAAGGATGTATTCTTATACCTGAGACACCAGTGCAGGATCCGTTGGTTTGCTTTTACTTGAGAGCTTATGTAAACTTGGTTCACACTACACATATCAAGAAAGACCAGGTGAACATAAGATCCAACCCTAGTGTTCATTAGGGAAGGTGGAGTCCTTACCTGTGTATGCAGGTAGACTTTTCATCCCAGGTTTTAGTCTTGTGTTTAGGAGAAACTCTTTCTACCAAAAAGAAACTCTCCCACCAAAATGAAAAGTGTGCTCCTCCAAATAAAGTTGTAAGAGATATACTGACACGTGTTTCAAAAAAAAAAAAGGTTGCAAATAAGTAAGTATATCTCACAAATGTCTGTAAAGTCTTCACCCTACAAGAAGTTCTTCAGGGCAGGTTATAAATACCTTGTTTTCCTTTGAGCCACAAAAATCAGAAAATGGGAGTTGAGTTTTTCGTCATCTTCTTAAGGGTCAATCCGAAAACACGAGCTGAAACTGGGACCAACCTGTACTTAAAGATTTGTGAAACCCTGGGCCTGAGTCTTAATGTTCATCTGGTCAGCCTTGATCCTTCACTAAGCACAAGCCATAATCTCTTGAGCTCTCGAGTACAATAAAAACCTCCTGGGTCCTGGAAATCGTAATTAAGGTTTAAATATCAAGAGTCCTGGTTAGTTGAGAGATGATCTATGTCATGTGAGACTTAAAGTACTAGTAGTCTTCTCTACAATTACTTCTCACAATATCCAACAATAAACACACCTATATCGCCTCAGAAGAAAATCTTCAGCTTAAGATCATTTCTAAATACTATTTTGCTAGGGACTAGCAAAAGATAGGCATGGGGGTATGATTGCACCGCAAAAATATACCTGCACTTGTGCCATCTTGTGCTATTTCCTAGCATTACCAATGCATATTAGGTCTCCATAGTTGCATTGTAAAAATACATGCATGCATGCATTTAATTGAGAAGGGAGAAGAATGAAATAAGTGGCCTTGCATTTTACATTTTTCCTCAAGTGCATCTTTGCAAAATTCCCATCTCTATTTTTATTTCCATTTGATTTTTAAATCTTTCTCCGCACGGCTGCATGGAGCAATTTCTTCCTTGCGTGCCATTCCCTGCAGCTGCCCTTCCCTCCGACTGCCTCTCCCTGCCAAGCCATTCCAACCTCTCCCTACAGCCGCATGCAGCCATTCCCAGCCATACCTTCTTCCTTTATAAAAGACCACAGCTTCTACCTTCAAAAAACAAGCCTGGTCCCAGCTAAGAAAAACCCACCTACAGCTTCTTCTCCAAGCCACCATCCTCTCCTCCAATCCCCTCCACACGCTGGCCCTCCTCGGAGACACTCGGCGAGCAGGAGCCCTCACTGTGGTGCACACCACCATAGTGAGACCACCACCGCCCTGCTCTTCAAAGAGCCGGTGGGCGTGGTGGCTTTCTTCACTACTTTTTTCTGTTCCAGCCATTCTGGCCACTGGAGCGGTAGCTTCAAGCTTGCAACTCAAAGCTTCGCACACCCTGCAGCAGTGGCAAGGCAGCAGCAGCCGCCCACACCCTTTCACGCACGTCTGCAGGCCCCTCAGCCCTCCGCATGTGCCTGCAGGCCCTCTCCACCTCCCGCTTTCTCCGCCCTGTCGTGCTCTCTCCCGCCCGCAACCGGCCACTGCACGTCACTGCAGCGGCCAGCCAAGTGCTTCCCCGCACCGCTGCCAGCACCTGCAAGCTTCCGCGCAAGCTGCAGGTGCCCTCACCTCCCTCTCCGTTCTGCTCTGTCGCAAGCTCTCCGCGCTCGCAACCGGCCGACGTAGGCCTTCTCCCTCGTGCGCCAGCCCGCACGTGCCAGCCGCAAGTCGGCCACACTCACACCACTTGCAGCTCCCGGTTGCGTGGCGCAGATGACCACTATATCTACTATTCACGCGAGTCCACGCGACACTGTTGCTACAGTGGGGTGACCGGTGAGCTCCTCATTTACTGGTCACCCGACGCGGTGCAACTGGCCGCAGCCAGCGCACGTGTCTCCACCCAAGTCACTTGCACTCGCCCACGCGTCTGCCAGCCCGCCCTACTCGCCCGTGTGCGCCAGCGTCACCCGCTTCACTCGCCCGCATACTCATCTCCGTGCAGCGCTGTGCGCTGCGGGTTCCTCTCCACTCCCCACTCCCGTGTGCTCCTCTCTACGCAGACGCGCCTACGCGTGCATGCGTGGAAGCTCCAGACGACGCCACTGGTCTGCAGACGCCTTAAACCTTCGGCCTTCACTCCAGAAGCGCATGGCTGCCATCTCTCCTACCTTCTCTCTCCCACTCTCTCTCTCTCTCTCACTCTCTCTCACAACGCTCACAGCACTCTCTACACCGACGCTCACACACACCTACACTCACACTTCCACACAAACACACACACCTTTACTCTATTGTATACATATATATATATGTATACCTATATATTGATATATATATATTTATACATATATTTATATACATATATATATATATACTTATCTTTATACATATAGTAGTATCTATATACTTATGTATTAGTATACATATATATATATACATATATACATATACTTATATAAATGTACATATATACTTACATATATACATATATCAATACACACACATATATATATATAAATATACACATATCTATATATATATCACCTATATAGCTAAGTATAGATACATATATATATATATATACATATATACACACCTACTTATATATACATACATATATACATATATATATCTATATAACTATATATACATATATACATATATATACATATCGAGATACATATACCTATATACATATATTATTATTATATATATATACATATATACATACATCTATATAGTATTATATACTTACATACACATATATATATATACAACTATACATATATATATCTATAACTATATATACATACATACATACATACATATATATATATATATATATACTTAGCTACATATATATATATATACATATACACTTATATATATACATATATATCTACATATATATATACCTCTATATAGTTATATATACATACACATATATATATATACATATACACTTATATATATACATATATATCTACATATATATATACCTATATATTTATCACCATATATATATATATTTACATACATATATACATATATATCTATTTTCACATTATTTACCATACGCTGTATCGCGGGAATATCTGCACCAGTTGCTGATATTCCCCGATACACGCGTACAAAAAGCATGGTCGCATACATCTTCCACCATCCATCCCATACTCCACACAGCACCTAGTCCTGTTGGTTGCGTCTCTCTAGACGACGATCGACTCGACACCGTCCTACACTCCATCTCCACCTCCACCCCCACCCCTTCATATACATAATATATACATACATATATATATATATACTGTATTTACTTTATTCCTGTTTCACTTTTCTGTTAGAAAAAAAAAGATAAAAAAAATATATAAAAGAGAAAAGATAATCTTTGAATTACAGGTACCCCGTCTTGCGAATAGCAAGACCAGTTTTGAAACCCTGTTTTGGCTCAAAGCCAAGAACCCAATTTTGAGTGTGTGCCTCAAGGACAAAGATTACCAGAAAAAATCTAAATAAGAAAAAAAAACACCAAAAATACAATAAATGAACGGAAGAGACTCGTTGTAGGAAAGGAGTAGAAACTTGACTTGTAACCCCACTTCCCTGAGTTCGACCCTGGTCCTAAAAGTGACAAGATAAAATCAAGTAGGCCAAGTAAAAAAATTTTGTAAAGAGATGGTTAGGTTCGATTTAGGTTAACCACTATACAAACTTCAACGATAAAATCATCATATTAACAACCTATTCGGGTCAGACACCAGTAAGGAAACTTCCGCTACAACAACTACAACAAAATGGGTCATTAGTGATAATAAACATAGTGGCATATAATAAATTTGTCACTATTAATTAGATTTAGTGACAAATATATAACATTTGTCACAACATTAATTTGTCATGTATCAGTTAAGTTTAACGACAAAATCATTTGTCACTACTAAAATCTATTTAGTGATAGATGTAAATAATTACCATTAAAATAATTTGTTAAGTGATAGTTACTTTTAGTGACAATTATATTTGTTATCGTTAGTATAAATTAGCGACAAAAATATAAATTTTCCTCACATTAATTCTATAAGTGATGATTAATTTTAGTGACATATATTTGTCACTATTACTTAAGCTCAGTAGTACAAATATAAAAGCAATTATTTTCATTTGTTAATTGACAAATAATTTTAGCAACAAATATGTGCATTGCTATTATAACAAATTTATCAACATAGATGTAGCCACTACATTAATACCTATTAAAGGGTGAAAATTGTCGTTTAAAGTATAGCGTTGTAGTATAGTGATAAAAATCATAACAATATTTAAATTTATAAACTCAAAAACACAAGTGAGTCTGAGGTCGTTTGCAGGGAGCAAATTGGAATTCACAACACTAATTACAATTAATAACAATGAACACAATAAGATATTCAATGAATAATAGAATTTACTCAAAATGAAGTTAATAATAGCAAATGTATCTCAGAAATTATTGGATTAAAAGGAATAAGAAAGAACTATAAAAATGGTGATTTGAATCACCACTTAATCCCCATAATCAAGCACATATCCCAATGTATCAATCAATTCAATTTCTCAACAATGGTCCTTGGACAACTTACTCTCAAATTCCACATCAGCATAGGAGCAAAGTATCTCCACAGAAACTCAAATATAGCAATAATATCCAAATCAGATGTTAGGCATAACCCCCAGACAGCTTAAGTATCAAGCTAAACCACCTCAAGAATGTGCCTAAGTGTTAGGCATGAATGGGCACGCATCTCGGGGCACATGCACGTATCCCAATGCAAAACCTCCCCTACCCTCGTCAGATTTTCCTCTCTAATCAGGCTTCTAATAGGTAATCAGATCCAGGTCAAGTCCAGGCTTACCGAGGGTGAATGGAGAGCGAGGAGTGAGAAAGAGAGAGTACGGTACGAGGACCGCACCCCTGGTGAAGAGGGATAAGTGGCTACTCATCATAGTTAAAAAGCTAAAGTTAAGCTAGAAACTAGGATAAACAATACCAAATTAACACATAAGATGGATTAAGTGTGGGAATCAAAGAAAAATACTCAAAACATTAATTCTGTGTTAAGATTGCATAATTAGGTTATAAATTAAGATATCCTTGAGAAAAAGGTCAAACAATGATCCAAGTGTAAATTGAACACACAAATAAATTTAAAAGTCCCAATCAAAAGTATAATTAACTACTTAAAAGTTCAATTAAGCACATATAAAAACTTGAAGGCATTTGAAACTTAGAATTTACATTTAGGTCCTTTATGCAACACATTTCCTTCTTTAGAAAACTTTCTTGGACCTATTTGTAACCTGCAGGAATCTCTTTGAAAGCCCTTAAGGACCATTCAGTTACTATTCTCTACCACTTATGGGCCTGCCTATAAATGTTCTACCCCTTCATAGAAGAGCCTCCCTATAATTTTCCCAAATGAAACCTGACACTTGGAGCCTCTGCGCATGCACTGTGCACGCGTAGAACACGGAGCATCTCGACCATCCGCTCTCTCTTGATCCTGATCTGCGGCTCGATCTCAGTCGAAGCTTTGCATGAACTGGCGCGTGTGCTCACCCCATCCCCCAGATCCCATCCTATGGTCAGTTTTCAACTTGGCAGCCCGTGTGCTCCTCTTCTCTCATCCTTGCCGCTGAAGCCCTCGTCACCTATTTTCACTCGCGCGGTGATCTGAGTCACTGAGGTCACTACTTAAGCTCCTCAGTGGACGCACATGCAAGGGATTGCTCCCTCCTACCTTCTTAGCGATCATTCTTCTACTCCAGTCTCTCCTCCTCACTAATTCGCTGATTTCATAGCCACCGGCTGTGGAATCCCCGACTTCTCTCTGACTCTCCTCGTCACTAAGGACCATATAGCACCTGAGGATGACCCAGAAGTCTCACTAGCAGACTTTTCATTCCGCTGGAGCTCTTCCCCCACCATTCTTCCTCCTTAGCCACTGGCTAAGGACCCACTGGTCCCATTCTTCCTGTTAGAGTAGTTTTAATGTTTTATAGATTAGCTGTAGCATTAGATAGGTAGATTAGAGTAGAATTAGATGTAGAATTAGAAATTAATTTGCTGTTCTGATTAGTTTAGCATTAGGAGTAGTTTTAGAATAGAATTTCCCCCCCTCACCTCCTCTAATCATCCTAGATCAAAGGGGAAAAAATTCACCCAATCATAGTTCATTTTGTTCTTCCTATACATGTCTTCACCTCATTTCTGATTCCCTTGATTTGTATTTCACAATCCACTCACTCATAAGACCTAATTTCAGATCTGATTGGTTTCTAACCTCATATCTGAAATTAACGTCAAAAATCACATTAGGGGCTTCCCATTCATCCCATGTTTATCACAAAAGCCCCTAATATGAGCTAAAAAGTGAATCAGTTTGCCAGATTTTCAATGAATTCAGATTTCAAAGATTTTTATTCATTTGGACTTTAAATGCTTTGATCTTGCAAACTGAAGTGTTTGATGTGATTCACTGATTGGCTGGGAATCTAAGGTGATTCTGAAGTCAGAATTCCCCTCAGATGAGCCATGTTTTGATTTGGATTTACGTGAGGATCGATTGTCTTTAATGCATTATAGAGTCAATGAAAATCACTTAGTTGATTTGAGATTCTACCTTACATCATTTTGTCGATTTTGAAGAGCAATCTGATTTTCTAACCTAAGGAATTCACAATATTCCTTAAGGTTTCAGAGTCCTGAGATTCTAGTTTTTGAATTTACTGTTTTGATTCTAACCCCTTTCTACATGCTGTCTATAGCATTAGAAGGAGTTAGATCATCAATTTTTGTGATCTGATTTGTTATTAAGCTTGTGACAAGGACTTGGATTTTATGCTGAATATCTGAGCATGTTTTTTTTTATGTGAATTTAAACCCTTGTCAGAAGTTGATTTGGTGATTTTTGTATTGTGTTTTTGAATCCCAGCAATTATAGTAAACTACTGCAGAAGCAGCTACATTCCCCTTCTCAATTTTAGCTAAGTGTTCCCTGGTTTAGCTCCTCTGTACCCCTGATCAGGTCCTTTTGAATATGATCTAGGATATGAAAGGCTAAATCATGAGATTCAAGCTGAATTTAGTTTTCTTTCTTGCTGTAGACCTATTCTTCATTCAGATGGAGTAACTACAGCAGTAGTTAACTCATCTAGAATTAAGTTTGGTCTGTAGCAGCTGTTGATGTTAATAGCTGTTGGACTGCTAGATTTCCAGTAGCTACTATGCTGCATTGGACGAACCTTGCTGCTGCTGTGCTACTGCTGTTTCAGCAGAAGATTTCTATCTAGATAACTCTGTGGACAGTAGGTGTAGATGTTAAACTGTTAGATAGCTGACTTGTGTTTAATGGTATGTAGGAATTTTGTACAAGCTGTCATATATTTTCAACGCATTGTTAACATCATTTGAATGCTTATCATTTGTTTAAATCTCCTTCGTCAGCTAGTCTTAAGACCTAACTACCCACTAAGTATAATTTAATTCGATCCAAATTGAAATGTGTGCCAAAACATTTGAATCCTTTATTTATCTTGTTTATAGTCTCTTAAGGCAGTTCACTACCTTTTAAACCAATTTAGGTCCCATTCTAGCCTTAGGACACCTTAGAAAATCTTTAAAAGGCCTAGAATGTGTGAAGTTTGAAATTAAATAAAAATCATATAAAAAATATAAAAAAATAAAATAATCCAGTCTGTTTGAAGATGTTACGAACGCGTGCCCCGGACGTATTTTAAGACGTCTGGGAGGTGGCCCAGACGTCTGACCCGACGTCTGGGATCACATCCAGACATCTTGCCAGACGTCTGGGATGGTTTACAGACGTCTGAAAAACCATTATCGTCCACACCTGCGAGTCGTCTGCGCGCCTGCGCGCGCAGACCGCATATTCGTTATTCCCTCTTTTTCTTCTGCGGCTGCAGACGCCTGCCGCGCCTTCTCTCTCTCCTCTCCGCGCGGCCTTAAAAGGGCCACGCCTCCCCTCCCGTCTCCACCGTCTCCTTCTTCTTCTCCTTCCTGTGCACGAGAGCGATCGAGCGCAAGGGCTGCAGTCTGAGCCGGAGCGGCTTGGCCGGCCGGCGGAGGGCGCAGGGGGTGCGGAACGACGCGGAGAGGGACCTGCTGCAGTCTGAGCAGCAGGCGCGCGAGGTGCGACGCGGGCGGCGTCGCGAGCGGAGGCCGAGTAGCGCCCTGATTCTGGAAAAATTTCCAGAATCAGACGTCTGGGTTGATAGGCAGACGGCGAGGACGACGTCTGGTAGCTCATACAGACGTCTGAAAGGTGTGTATTCCGCTTTCTTCTTCCTTCCTGTCGACCGACCGTACTAAGGGAGGGAGTTGGCTGTGCGCAGGTTCGCTGATTCGCCATCCTTTGCGAATCAGACGTCGGGAAGTTGTACCAGACGGCGGGAGTGACCTCCAGACGTCCTGGGTGACCATCGGACATTTGGGAGCTAGGATAGACGTCCCCGCAGACTTCTGGACGTCTGGGAAACCACACTGAACAGGTAATTCTCTGATCCACTGTTTAAGACGTCTAGAAGAAGTTCCAGACGTCTGATTTTGCACAGTATCGTCTTTTTCGACCCGTTTAGGGCCCGTTCGGGCTCCGTTTTCTGCGATTCGAGTTGCGTTCTTTTCATAATTAATTCCTCTACCCGTCTACAGTAGCTATACACTATTTTGAGACACTCCTTGTGTTTGATCCTTGTGATAGGACCTCATTCAGTTGCAGTCTTAGGAGTCGCAGAGGCACGTGGGATTCACGATCACGCCCCCATTACTCCCGTTGTACCTGGTAGAGTGGCTTAAGTTTATTTTTAAAATCTGTTAAAATATGGAACCATAACTAGAATCTTGGACATTGCATGAATCCTAGGAATGAGAAATGTATGGAATGATAGCTCCTAGGTGATGCATGAATCCTAGGGCTAGAAAACTAGTTGTATGCTAGATCCTAGGATGTGGCATGAACCCTAGGATGCAAAAACTAGTGGAATGTATAATACTGCGGTCTTGGAAAAATGGAGAGGAATATAAAGCTGCCTGTAAATTGAATTAATAGCTGCCTGTTATGAATAAAGAAACATGATTGAGATCATGGATTGTGAGAACGTGAAACTGGAAAGTGAAACATATGATGTTCTGAGATAAAGAGCTGGAACCCTACGGGGAATTAGGAGTGGAACTCCTGGAAAGAAAAAGGGATGGAACTGAGATGTAGTTTGTACTGTCTCTTGGGTACGCAGTACCAAGGGAAGTACCTGTACCTGTTTAGTGCAGAGTGGGGCCAGCCACCCCAGGGACCCGGGGTTAGGATTGGCCGCTCTGTACCGACTTGTTGGCCCTCGTGTACATAGTACCGAGGAGAGCTACTAGTGTTAGGAGAGTACTAGCTACCCCACGGGCCCCGGGGTTCTGCTAGCCTCCTTCACCGACTTGTTAGGCCCACTAGGGCAAACCAGGGTAGTCAGGTGAGGGTGCGCGGACTGTGGAGGGGCAAGGCCCCGGTTTGGTTACTGTGGAGGGGTTGGACCCCTGTTACTGAGAGGGCTCTGCCCTGGTTCCGTGCCGTGCTTTGGGCGCACCCGTTAACGGAAACGACTGACCGCGTGCCAGTGCAGGCTAGCTACCTACGCGTTTATCGCGCGTGCCGTAGTCACCGTTACGTCTGTCAGTGACCTTGGGGTGGTTGACTGAGGGTAGGATCACCACGGGGGACTTCCCGAGCAGGAGAGCACCACGTGCTACTTCTACTTTTGGAAAAGACTGCAATCAAGATCGTTCCCACGAGGACATTCGAGATCAAGTAAAGGATCTGAGAAATAAATGAAATAGTGAGAAAATTGAAAGATGTGAATAAAGGAAGTAATAGAACATAACAGCTACTGTATACTCTACTGTTGCCTTTAGTTAGTTTTCCACTCTACTCAGCGTTTTGCTGACGTGTTACACTCGTTACCTTTTTCAGGACCAGGTGTTGAGCAGCCAGGGTCGGCGACTGCAGAGGACGCTGGGCCGAGTAGGGTCCAGTAGAGTTACCACAGTCTTTTGTACCTCTTTTGTTTCTGTTCTAGTGAGTAGTTTTTGTTTCCGCTGTACCTTCTTTACCTGCAGTTCTTGTTATATGATAAATGTTGTTCTACTGTTGTGGTGGTACCTACTGTAGTAGTTTCTTTCCTTACTGCTGTACTTTCTTACTGTTAGTTATATTCATGTTGAATGTGGTTTATTTTACTATCTTTTGGTTACTTCCTCGTTGGACGACTAGGTCTTGGGATTAGTCGAGTCGGTCCGGTTCTCGTGTCTCGTAGGGACTCGGGAACCGGGTCGTTACAAGATGGTATCAGAGCAAGGTCGTCCCGAGAAGTGAATCAACTGACTGGAAAATAACCAATTCACATGTTTATAGCTAGAGTAGCCACCACAACATATCTCTTGACATGAGCTCTTAGAAGTTTTGTTAGGTACCGTCTGTTTTGACGTTTCCGTTTTGTTTCGCGTGTCCTTGCAGGAGATGCCTCGTCTCGGGACTGGCGAGACTGGCCGCGGGCGCGGCCGAGGTCGGCGAGGTGGACGTGCTATCGTTGACGTCTCGGTGGACCAGCCACCACTCCCTGGCATCCAGGCCCAGGACCTCACCAGACTGATACGGGATATTGTACGAGAGGAGCTCCACCCACCGCCCTGAGCACCTCCTCCTGGGGTTGCAGAGGGGGAGTCCTCTGTGGGACCACGCGACGGACACGGCGCTGGACACAGTTGAGGGGATGGGCCCCTGCCGCCCCCACCTTCCTCTGACACTTCTGTACACGAGGCACCTTCGCCTGGAGGTGCACCAGCACCTCCCCTACAGCGCCACTTCGAGCTTTTCGGACAGTTCCGGAAGCTGAAGCCCCCCTCCTTCAAGAGGGATGAGGACCCGACCGAGGCAGAGGACTGGCTTGAGTAGCTGGAGAAGATCTTCGACACCCTTCGCCCCCCGGTGGAGTGCCGCGTGGCCTTTGCCACGTACCAGCTGGAGAGTGCGGCACACCGGTGGTGGAGGGCGATCCAGGGACAGGAGAGGGACGAGCCGACGTGGGACCAGTTCGTCACCCTCTTCTACGAGCAGTACTTTCCCCAGACGTGGCAGGACCAGAGGAGGCGGGAGTTCCACACTCTCCGCCAAGGGACGATGACTGTGAGCACGTACCGCACGCGTTTCTTGGAGCTGCCCCGCTTTGCAGCGACAACGGTAGCCACTGAGGAGGAGCGCCTTTGGAGGTTCACCGAGGGGCTCCGGCCTGCGATCCGGGGGTATGTCAAACCCCTGAAGCTGTCGACGTTTTCGAGGGTGGTAGAGGCAGCTATGACTTACGAGGAGACCAACCCATCCGCGCGAGAGACCGACGGCGGGCGGAAGAGGCCCTTTCAGCCAGACTTCTCACAGGGCCGGCGAGAACGGAGACACGTGGCATCCGCAGGAGAGCCGTCACGTTGTGCAGGGCCATCAGTGGCCTTTGGGGGCCCTCGACAGGGGCCAGTCGCCAGCACCGGACCCCCGCCTAGCCGACAGTAGGGACTCACTGAGGGCGGGAGTCGGGTTCCCCTCTGCTACCAGTGTGGCCAGCCGGGCCACGTCAGGAGGGACTGCCCATCTAGGGCAGGAGGTCAGCAGATACTTCCCGTGCAGAGCACTGGAGGGCGCGCAGGAGGCCGCGGTTCCCAGGCACGAGGAGGAGGACAGCAGTCGCGAGGAGGGTACCGGCCAGCACCTACCCGTCCGACACAGAGTGTGGCTGCTTCGTCCGCACCTAGAGCTGAGGGGCGTATCAACGCCCTAACACACAGGGACACCAGAGCATCGGGATCCATGGTAGCAGGTATGGTTTCAGTTTCTGGCAGACTCGTTTACATGCTTTTCGATTCCGGCGCTACGCACTCGTTTGTCGCAGCCAGTTTCGCAGTTAGTTCGGACCAGGATTATACACTGTTAGAGAATCCATTCGTAATCAGAGGTCCGAGTGGTCAGCTGTTTGTAGCTGAGGAGGTGTACACGGGTTGCGAGGTCAGCATCGGGGGACATAGCCTGCCAGCTGACCTGATTATGATACAGATGGAGGACTTTGGAGTGATTCTGGGGATGGATTGGCTGTCCGCTTACCACGCCTTGGTAGACTGTTTTGAGAGGAAGATTGTCTTCTCCATTCCGGAGTTGCCTTCTTTCGAGTTTCACGGGCAGCCAGTGGACGGAGGTGCATTTCGGCACTTCGGGCGGCGAGACTTTTGAGCCAGGGGTGTGAGGGCTTCCTAGCCTGTGTGGTGGCAGAGCCCAGCCCTGTGGCAGACTTCCAGAGCATCCCGGTGGTCAGAGAGTTCCCCGACGTGTTTCCAGACGAGTTACCAGGACTACCGCCCGAGCGTGAGATCGAGTTTGAGATCTCACTAGTACCAGGGACCAGCCCCATCTCCACCGCGCCATACAGGATGGCACCGCTTGAGCTGCGAGAGCTCAAGTCCCAGTTGCAGGACCTTTTGGAGAAAGGTTTCGTGAGGCCCAGTGCGTCTCCCTGGGGAGCCTCGGTACTGTTTGTGAAGAAGAAGGATGGGACCCTACGCCTTTGTGTGGACTACCGACAGCTGAATAGGGTCACCATCAAGAACAGATATCCGCTGCCGAGGATCAACGATTTGTTTGACCAGTTGCGGGGTGCCACGGTGTTTTCCAAGATAGACTTGAGGTCTGGATACCACCAGTTGAGGATCAGGGAGACCGACGTCTCCAAGACAGCTTTCCGCACCCAGTACGGACACTACGAGTTTTTGGTCATGCCGTTTGGACTGACCAATGCCCCCGCTGCTTTCATGGACCTGATGAACAGGCTATTTAGACCGTACTTGGATCAATTCGTGGTGGTTTTCATAGATGATGTGCTCATCTATTCTAGAGATCGAACGCAACACGGACAGCACTTGCGGATGGTTCTAGACACTCTGAGACGACGCAGGCTGTACGCCAAATACAGCAAGTGCGAGTTCTGGTTGAGGGAGGTGACCTTCTTGGGTCATGTGATATCTGGTGACGGCCTGGCGGTGGACTCCGCCAAGGTTGAGGCAGTGCTCAGGTGGGAGAGACCGCGTTCAGTCATTGAGATTCGCAGTTTCCTGGGACTGGCAGGTTACTATAGACGGTTCATCAGGGGATTTTCACAGATTGCGCGTCCTATGACACAGTTGACCCGGAAGGACGTGCCTTTCGCTTGGACAGACACCTGTGAGGCGTGTTTTCTGGAGCTGAAGGAGAGGTTGACCTCGGCTCCCATGCTCACCATCCCTGACAGTAGTGGCGGGTTCGTTGTGTACACGGTTGCTTCCTTGCAGGGGTTAGGAGGTGTGCTCATGCAGAGGGGTCATGTTGTCGCTTACGCTTCGCGGCAACTGAAGCCCCATGAGCATACCTACCCTACCCACGACCTAGAGTTGGCAGCTGTTGTCTTCACGCTGAAGACCTGGAGGCACTACTTGTACGGTCAGACCTTCGAGATTTTTACAGATCACAAGAGCCTCAGATATCTTTTTGACCAGAAGGAGCTCAACTTGAGACAGAGACGTTGGTTGGAGCTCCTGAAGGACTACGATTGCAGCATCTCTTACCACCCGGGAAAGGCCAATGTGGTGGCTCACGCCTTGAGCCGTAAGGCGCCCGCACGCTTGGCCAGTCTACAGTTACAGAGTTGGAGCCTTTTGGAGGAAGTGGGCAGTTGGCGACCTCTAGAGTTACGAGGATACTGTGGGCCAGTGACAGTGACACGACAGACCAGGCCAGAGCTGATAGACCGTATCATCACAGGACAGATAGCTGATCCGTACTTGCAGTCTTTACGCGACAGAGTACTATCAGGGGACCCAGGGGACTTCTCTTTCACAGACCAGGTGTTACTCTTGAGGGGACGGTTGCGCGTTCCCAGAGACGAGGAGCTGTTGAGAGAGCTCCTGACTGAGGCACACGGTTCCAGATTCACCATACATCCCGGAAACACGAAAATGTACCATGACTCGAGACGTGAGTTTTGGTGGAGAGGGATGAAGCGGGATGTGGGTGAGTTCGTGCAGCAGTGCTTAGTGTGCCAGCAGGTGAAAGCCGAGCATCAGAGGCCTGCAGGGCCGCTTCAGCCGCTTCCAGTGCCAGAGTGGAAGTGGGAGAGCATCACCATGGACTTGGTCGTGGGCTTACTTGTTACCCAGCGGGGACACGACGCAGTCTGGGTAATAGTGGATAGATTGACGAAGACGGCGCGGTTCTTGCCGATCCGAGTCACTTTGGGACCAGCACAGTTGGCAGAGAGGTATATCCGTGATGTGGTACGACTACACGGAGTTCCGCGGGAGATCGTATCTGACCGGGATAACCGCTTTACGTCCCAGTTTTGGGCTGAGTTTCAGCAGGCCTTGGGGACGAGGTTGAGGTTTAGCACAGCTTACCACCCCCAGACGGATGGACAGTTTGAGCGCACGATACAGACACTTGAGGACCTTTTGCGTGCCTGTGTACTGGACTGGAGGGGCTCTTGGGAGGAGCACCTGCCCCTGGCGGAATTTGCATACAACAACAGTTATCACTCGAGCATCGGCATGGCTCCCTACGAGGCTCTGTATGGACGGAAGTGTACGGCACCCTTGAGTTGGGTTGAGGTGGGAACCAAGTGGGAGGTTGGCCCCAGGTTGATCCGGTAGAGTCAGGAGGTAGTTGAGCAGATCCACAGACGACTCCGCACTGTCAGGAGCAGACAGAAGAGCTACGCGGATCGCAGACGCAGAGAGGTGCAGTTCGAGGTTGGGGACCACGTCTTCCTTCATGTTTCGCCCATGAAGGGCCTACAGTGGTTTGGGGTGAGAGGGAAGCTCGCACCGAGGTTCGTGGGGCCCTTTGAGGTCCTGGAGCGGGTTGGACCCGTTGCTTACCGACTTGCCCTCCCCCCGCAGTTTTCTGGTGTGCACGACGTGTTCCACGTGTCCAACCTCAGGAAGTACGTAGCCGATCCCAGCCACGTACTGAGTCACGAGAGCGTCGAGGTGAGCGACGACCTGACCTACCCCGAGCGGCCAGTGCAGATCCTAGACCGAGCCATCCGCAGTTTGAGACGAAAGCAAGTACCCCTGGTAAAGGTTTTGTGGAGGAGCCAGCGGTACGAGGAGGCTACCTGGGAGCCTGAGGCAGCAATGCGGGAGCGGTACCCGGAGTTTTTTGCAGGTACGTCTTTTCGGACCGGCTTCGGTCCTCTTTGAGTTTGTTATGGTTATTCGGACGTCTTTTCCCGCACCCTAGTTGGCGCAAGTTTCGGGGACGAAACTTCCTTTGAGTTTGTTATATTGTTATGAACGCGTGCCCCGGACGTATTTTAAGACGTCTGGGAGGTGGCCCAGACGTCTGACCAGACGTCTGGGATCACATCCAGACGTCTTGCCAGACGTCTGGGATGGTTTACAGACGTCTGAAAAACCGTTATCGTCCACACCCGGGAGTCGTCTGCGTGCCTGCGCGCGCAGACCGCATATTCATTATTCCCTCTCTTTCTTCTGCGGCTGCAGATGCCTGCCACGCCTTCTCTCTCTCCTCTCCGCGCGGCCTTAAAAGGGCCACGCCTCCCCTCCCGTCTCCACTGTCTCCTTCTTCTTCTCCTTCCTGTGCACGAGAAAGAGCGAGCGCGAGGGCTGCAGCGGCGGCCGCAGTGAGCGCGGAGGAGGCGCGGCGTGCGAGGGCGGAGCTCTGCCGTGAGGGCGAGCTCGCCGGAGCGGCTTGGCCGACGGGCGGAGGGCACAGGGGGCGCGGAACGACGCAAAGAGGGACCTGCTGCAGTCTGAGCAGCAAGCGCGCGAGGTGCGACGTGGGCGGCGTCGCGAGCGGAGGCCGAGTAGCGCCCTGATTCTGGAAAAATTTCCAGAATCAGACGTCTGGGTTGATAGGCAGACGGCGAGGACGACGTCTGGTAGCTCATACAGACATCTGAAAGGTGTGTATTCTGCTTTCTTCTTCCTTCCTATCGACCGACCATACTAAGGGAGGGAGTTGGCTGTGCGCAGGTTCGCTGATTCGCCATCCTTTGCGAATCAAACATCTGGAAGTTGTACCAGACGGCGGGAGTGACCTCCAGACGTCCTGGGTGACCATCGGACGTCTGGGAGCTAGGATAGACGTCCCCGCAGACTTCTGGACATCTGGGAAACCACACTGAACAGGTAATTCTCTGATCCACTGTTTAAGACGTCTGGAAGAAGTTCCAGACGTCTGATTTTGCACAGTATCATCTTTTTCGACCCGTTTAGGGCCCGTTCGGGCTCCGTTTTCTGCGATTCGAGTTGCGTTCTTTTCATAATTAATTCCTCTACCCGTCTACAGTAGCTATACACTGTTTTGAGACACTCCTTATGTTTTATCCTTGTGATAGGACCTCGTTCAGTTGCAGTCTTGGGAGTCGCAGAGGCACGCGGGATTCCCGATCATGCCCCCATTACTCCCATTGTACCTGGTAGAGTGGCTTAAGTTTAATTTTAAAATCTGTTAAAATATGGAACCATAACTAGAATCTAGGACATTGCATGAATCCTAGAAATGAGAAATGTATGGAATGATAGCTCCTAGGTGATGCATGAATCCTAGGGCTGGAAAACTAGTTGTATGCTAGATCCTAGGATGTGGCATGAACCCTAGGATGGAAAAGCTAGTGGAATGTATAATACTGCGGTCTTGGAAAAACGGAAAGGAATATAAAGCTGCCTGTAAATTGAATTAACAGCTGCCTGTTATGAATAAAGAAACATGATTGAGATCATGGATTGTGAGAACGTGAAACTGGAAAGTGAAACATATGATGTTCTGAGATAAAGAGCTGGAACCCTACGGGGAATTAGGAGTGGAACTCCTTGAAAGAAAATGGGATGGAACTGAGATGTAGTTTGTACTGTCTCTTGGGTACGCAGTACCAAGGGAAGTACCTGTACCTGTTTAGTGCAGAGTGGGGCCAGCCACCCCAGGGACCCGGGGTTAGGATTGGCCGCTCTGTACCGACTTGTTGGCCCTCGTGTACGTAGTACCGAGGAGAGCTACTAGTGTTAGGAGAGTACTAGCTACCCCACGGGCCCCGGGGTTCTGCTAGCCTCCTTCACCGACTTGTTAGGCCCACTAGGGCAAACCAGGGTAGTCAGGCGAGGGTGCGCGGACTGTGGAGGGGCAAGGCCCCGGTTTGGTTACTGTGGAGGGGTTGGACCCCTGTTACTGAGAGGGCTCATCCCTGGTTCTGTGCTGTGCTTTGGGCACACCCGTTAACGGAAACGACTGACCGCGTGCCAGTGCGGGCTAGCTACCTACGCGTTTATCGCACGTGCCGTAGTCACCGTTACGTCTGTCAGTGACCTTGGGGTGGTTGACTGAGGGTAGGATCACCACGGGGGACTCTCCCGGCCAGGAGAGCACCACGTGCTACTTCTACTTTTGGAAAAGACTGCAATCAAGATCGTTCCCACGAGGACATTCGAGATCAAGTAAAGGATCTGAGAAATAAATGAAACAGTGAGAAAATTGAAAGATGTGAATAAAGGAAGTAATAGAACATAACAGCTACTGCATACTCTATTGTTGCCTTTAGTTAGTTTGCCACTCTACTCAGTGTTTTGCTGACGTGTTACAATCGCTACCTTTTTCAGGACCAGGTGTTGAGCAGCCAGGGTCGGCGGCTGCAGAGGACGCTGGGCCGAGTAGGGTCCAGTAGAGTTACCACAGTCTTTTGTACCTCTTTTGTTTCTGTTCTAGTGAGTAGTTTTTGTTTCCGCTGTACCTTCTTTACCTGTAGTTCTTGTTATATGATAAATGTTGTTCTACTGTTATGGTGGTACCTACTGTAGTAGTTTCTTTCCTTACTGCTGTACTTTCTTACTGTTAGTTATATTCATGCTGAATGTGGTTTATTTTACTGTCTTTTGGTTACTTCCTCGTTGGACGAGTAGGTCTTGGGATTAGTCGAGTCGGTCCGGTTCTCGTGTCTCGTAGGGACTCGGGAACCGGGTCGTTACAGAAGATTAGGTATTTCTTTAAATGCATACAAAGTTTCGTGGTAATCTGAACCCCCAACTTGGTAGAATTTACCAGTCGGTGGTTCTGTATACCATGAAACTTAATAAAAGAAACTACACTTAAAAACACCAAAAATATCTTGTTCTTCTCATCTATTTCTTTCCTACTCTTCTCCAACCTCCATAACAAATTTAAAAATCATAAAAAGTGAAAAAACCCTAAAAATATTAAAAATCCTTTGTATACTATGTATATAAGTGTCTATATAAGCTATATAGTAAGCTTATTAACCAATAATGTGAATTATACATATTTATGATATAAATAACTTATGTATATATTGTAGTATGTAAATTAAGTCTTTAAGTTAGATTATACTATATATATCTTAATTATATAACTAATTATTAATTAATCTAATTTACATGTACAAATAAGCTATATAAATTAGTAAATACTATAAATAACCATATTAAGTTATAATACTGTATATATGTATTTATATGTATAGTACAAACATATTAAACCATGTACCTTAATTTAATTATATATATAGAATAAATAATTAATTTATTAAGTTAGTAGTTAAGTTATTAGATTAAATTATATATATGTGTACTAATGTATTTTAAGTAATTTAAACTAATTTAAGTATATTATTTATTTTATACTATTTAAACTTAATTCACAACTAAAACAGTCTAGAATTGTACTAAGTAAATTTAAACAAAATAGAAATAAAGTTTGTAAAATACAATAAAAATATCTATTAAATACTTCATCATATTTACTAACTCTGTATAAGGTCAATTAGACCATATAATAACTAATTTATACATAATTAAAGAATAAAACCTAAAATCAGTTATGTATAAACTATATACTTTACCTAATTAATTTATATAGTAAATATAATTAAAATTCCAATTTAACTGTACAATTAAGTAGTACCATGTAAATACTTTAAATTCCTATAATTTAACTCTAAATTACAATAAATTATGGCCCTCGAATTGAGGGCCAAAATCGTGAATTTGGCACAGCCGCACCTAAATCCAGTGCGCTGTGCAGGCGGCTGTTTAGTCCCACATCACTGAGCGCTATAAATTATTTTTGTTATACGCATAGCTTAGTCGTCACGGTCGTCGGGCGCCCGAAATAATCAAGCATTCACTTAAGCATATTTTGAGCATTTTGATTGTGTGTGGGCCGGGGGCCAGTTATAGTGCAAGAGCTTGATTAAGTCCAAATCTGAGCTGAAAACGTAATTAAGTGGCCTAATTAAGAAATTAGGGCGTGCTTAGTAGAAGTCTAGTCCCACCCAGTCCTCGGGTGCTATGTATCCCTCGAAAGGCATACCCACCAATTAACAAATTTTTGCTAAGTGTTTGGATAAGGAAGAACATAGAAGAGATTTAAGGAGTAATAGAAGAGGAAATGTATATGTATAATGGATAATGTATATGTGAATATAAATAAATAAGTATAAGGTAAATAATAAGCATACATATAAGCAGTATAGCTATATATATGTATATAAATAACTACATATCATTACTGACAGAATAAAACATCACTAAAAGTAGAACAACTGTCGCTATAGACCCTAGTTTTTACTTTAGAGTTTGTACATCGCTTGTATCTATCGCTGTAGCTATTATGTATGTTACTATATATGTTAGTATATTAAGATAAGTTAGTATGAGATGTAATATTAGTTAGTAGTGAATATTTATGTAAGTATTAGTAATATAACTTATAAATAGATGGTATAGAATATATCTATGTATTATTTGATGCTTGTTTGTAAGTAGATTTTTGCAAGTATTTTCATTGACTCTTTCTATACATAATGAAACCCTTAACTCATTCTTTATGGATTCATTCATTCATTCATTATTGATTGTACATAAAATTAATCGTTTTTGGAATTAAAGAATAATTTTGGATTTAGAGAGTGATGTATATCAATAATTGCCTCCCAGTAAACGACCTGGAATAAACTAGTAAAAATTATGTAATTAAATAAACTTGATGTAATAACGGTTTGTATTTGTGACACTTACTACAACAACAACGACATTTTTTAAGCAAACCGTGATTGATCGCTTCATATTTTTGGCATCGTTACCAGGGAGGTAACTCTCTATACACTAAAATTATTCTTTAATTCTTTATTTGTATATAAATTTTTGTTTTCATTCATTCATATTCATTGTTTGTACATAATTATTCTTTTATTGATTAATTCTTTGTTGTATATATATTCTTTAATTCTTTTACTAATCATTTGTTGTTTTTCCACAACACTTGAGTAGGAGCAGCATCATCTTCCAGGTGGAGGTTGTCTTCCTGGTGGACCCACTGCGCTTCTGACCTGACGTCCAGGCAGAGTGTTCCCTCAGAGCAGCTGTAGGAGTAATAGTATAGTAATAGTATAGCATAGTTTAGTTAGACTTAGGTATATTACTTTGGACTACTTGTTAGGCATAAGTTGTGAGAGCCTATTCTCACACATTTATTGTAATAACTGTGGACTCTCTGGACTCTATTTTTCTATCTCTTGAACTGATCTCTCATCGACGCAGTTTTCTGTTCATGATTTTCCGTATCAATTTATTTCTTTGTTTTTGATTGTTGCATTATTTCAAAAATCCAAAAGAATTATAAAATCAAAAATTCAAAAAAAAGAATCTCATCTTTTTCTAGCAGTAGCATACCCTTAGGCACCCATTTTAGGTTGCACATTCTACCTACTAGATTTTATTCCAAGTCAAATTTGCATATTGTAGATTGCTAGAGTTAGGTATTCATTCTTTACCTTTCTCAAACTCCTACCATATTTGCATTTGACTTAAAATCTAAAAAGACCATCTCTTGTACTGAACTGATTAAAAAGTGATACGAGCAGCATAGAATTTATCTTAAAATCACTTGAATCAAAATAAAAAGAGATGTTAAAATTTGATTGAAACCCTGATTGAGATTTTCACCGCATTGTGTTGATTGCTATCATGTACACAGCACGATCACTTGAGATCACAATACACTTGTTTCTATCTCTTCTCCTTCTGCAACCACAGGATCTAGATTCGCATGCCAATCTTATCCAGACTCCCAGTGGATTTTAGAGGTCTGCACTCCACTAGGTCTATTTTAGGATGCGTACAATTGTTTGAAATAGATGTTTGCATACTATAGTATTTTGCGTAGCAACCTCTAGGTAAAATTCGATTTTTCTCGCTTGATTGTTAGATTGGTCTATTGATTGATTGAGATTTGATTGGGATTTTCTGATTTCATTTGAGATTAAGCTAGATTAGTCCTTTCCATTGAGTTGTGACTGATTTTTAAATTCGCTTTCAAAAATCGACTCAATGGAAGGTAGGAGATCCCAGAACCCAGAGCTAGCACTCCCCTTGGGTGCTGATGCCCAAGCAACTACTTCCACTTCTTTGCCTTCCACTCTCAATCCTTACCTCCCAAGTCTCAAACTCTTATTCACTATTCCACACATCATGAGGATGATCATGATTCAGCACAATTCGAGGATTTCGAAGAACTTCCTCCACATCTTATTGCACATCCTCCACCACCACCAATCCATAGGTTCCAACCTCCACCATATCCTAATTTTCCTAACCCACACCCGGAGAGAGAACCTATGCCTCATCTTCAACACCTGTTTGAAACACAACTGCAAATGAATACCTTAACCCAACAGGGGCAACAGCTTGCACAAGCTGTTAATCTTTTAGCTAACCCTCAACAACCACCTCAACCTCATAGACGCCAACTATGGGATTACTATAATCCCACAGTTGCCCAACCTATGCCTATGGTACGATATTCTAATGGGGGTAGTGCTGCTGAATTGAAGCCAAACATCATTGCACTTATACCTCACTTCCATGGGCTTGCTTCTGAGGACCCTTTTTAGCATTTAGAAGAGCTGAAAACCTTGCTCAAACTTTGGGTCCGCAAGGCCATGATCAGCACATGCTTCTAATGAAAATGATCTCCTTTTCATTAAAAGATAAGGCCACCTTTTGGTTCAGAACACTCGCACGGACTACACCTATAGACTCTTGGGCTTCTTTGGGACATGAGTTCCTAAAGAAGTACTTCCCCGTAGGCCGCATAAACCCCTTAAGGCATGCTATCACCACATTCACGTAGAATTCAGGAGAACAAATGCACAAGGCTTGGGAGTGATTCCACAAGCTTCTTGGAAAGTGTCCCCACCATGGTGTCTCACGTTGGCAACAAGTCCAGATCTTCTACCATGGGCTCCATGATGACACACGAAATTTTGTAGGAGCTGCTTATCGAGGCAATTTCCTGTGTCGGGATGAGGACTCAGCCTTTGAGCTCATCGAAGGTATGGCTGAGAACTCTATTAGCAATGCTTTGATGAGCATGTTTAATAGAAAATCCTCACATGCCCACTCACATTCGGGGGTACACGAAGACCAATCCAGCAGCAGAGACTTGGAGATAGTGGCTAGTCAACTAGATAAGGTGGGCTTAATAGAGAAGAAAGTAGATGAAGTATGGAAATTTCACTCTAAACCTTCATCATCTTCTTCTCAGTCACCTGCACAACACACTTCTTCCCAGTTTCGCACAGGGAGGGAAATTGTGAATAACCTTTCTGTGACACATTCTGCACTACCAGACTATTCATTTCCATATCCTTCACTGGTTGGAGGAACCTTTGTTCCTCCCTACACTGACTTCCCTGCATCTTCTAGAGCTTCGGAGGAGCTCCATGCCAATCACAATGACCCATTTGCACAGACTTATAACCTTGGATAGCGTAATCATCCAAATTTCTCGTGGTTGGGAAATTCACAGAGACCTCCTTTTCAACAACCTTCTGCACCACCACAGCGCAACCCGATTCGAGCATCACCTCCACAAACACATGGGTATCCATCGTGTGCCTACCAGCAACCCTAACCTAGGCCCACCCAATACTCTCAACCTGGGCCTACATGAGATGACTAGTTGGGGTCTATCATGAAAGCTCTCGCTGATATGCAATAACAGAATATTGCTATGCAGCAGAGATAGGACGCGGCATTAGCTGAGATGAGAACCCAGCTATCGCACTTGACGGAATCCCGTCAACCCCAATCACTCCCATCTCAAGCACAACCCAACCCTAGGAACATACCTGCCCAGAGATATGTTCAACCTGGACCTGCAGTGCAAGGTCAAGCACATGCCATTTCACAACCCTTGCACGATAATGAATTGTACACTGATCCAAATTCTTCCTATCCACAAACCCAACCACCTCTGTTACCTAGTTTTGAACTACCGTCTACATCTAGGGTTGAACTAAATGCCATAGTCACTAGGAGTGGTAGAAGCATTGTAGATCCACCTATTCCTGCTTCTACATCTTTTCCTAAACCTTCTACCTCCACTCCTCCATCTGATTCATTGTTTCCTGCTTCTTCTCTACCTATAAATGACCCTCTTGTCACCACTTCTGTACCATTTCCAAAGGCTTCAAAGAAGAAGTGGAAAGGAAAGAAAAAGACCTATGTGGCACCTGAGGAGGATTTGCTTAAGCTCTTTGAGCAAGTCCACATAAACATCCCCTTGTTGGATGCAATTCGCCACATACCTCTTTACGCTAAGTTTTTAAAAGACCTATGTACACCTAAGCGTAAAGCTAGGATTCAAAAAGGGAGTAGTTCAATCATCCTTTCAAAACAAGCTAGTTCCATTATATCCAGCACCCCCTACTAAGATGAAAGACACAGGCACCCCTCTCCTATCCTGCATGACTTGACCTAGGTGCTTCCATCAATCTTATCCCAACCTCCCTACTGACACATTTCGAGGTTGGCAATCTGAAGCCAACCGAGGTGTCCCTACAATTAGCTGATAGGTCAGTTAAGACACCTTAGGGAGTGTTGGAAGATGTTATAGTGCAGGTCAAGGATTTTTACTTTCCTGAAGACTTTATAGTCCTTGACATGGAAGTAGCTGAGGACATCCAGAACACACTTATCATTTTAGGAAGACCTTTCTTGGCTACGACCAAGGCAAACATTAATTGTAAGGAGGGCCTAATAGAATTGAAAGTTGGAGATCAGAAAATAAAAATTGATATTTTTCAGGCCCAAAGAGGACTGTCATGTAGTTTAATTGAGGAAATCTATTTCTTGAATTCTTTGGATCGGTTGGTTGAGGATACCTTAATTGACTCACTAAATTTAGAACCTCAACACTATTTGGACTCTGACTTGACTCTCACTGAGGCACCAGCTTTAGAGACTGAGGACTTACCTCATATTCCATTAGTGTCTCTAGGATCTCCTGAAATCTCCACACCTGCTCCTTCATCTGATCCTGTACCTGTTGAGCTCAAACCTCTCCCTGATTCTCTTAAGTATGTTTTCTTAGGACCTGATCAGACCTATCCTGTGATTGTCAACTCTTTCTTATCATCTGATCAAGAATCACGACTCTTATCTGTCCTGAGAACACATAGATAGGCTATAGGATGGAGCCTCTCTGACCTGACTGGCATTAGTCCTTACTGCACACATAGGATTTTCACTGAAGAAGGATCTAGACCTACTAGGTTGCCAAAGCGTAGATTGAACCCTACACTTCAAGAGGTGGTGAAAAATGAGATGATTAAGTTGTTAGACAACGGAAATATTTTCCCCATTTCTGATAGTTGGTGGGTAAGTCATGTTCAGGTTGTGCCTAAGAAGGTTGGACTTACCATCATAACCACTGATTCTGGAGAAGTCATCCCTACAAGGATTGCTAGTTCATGGCGAGTATGTATTGACTACCGAAAACTCAACCAATCCATGAAGAAAGATCATTTCCCTCTGCCCTTCATTGATCAGATACTGGAAAGACTGGCAGGAGATAGATTTTTCTACTTTTTGGATGGCTATTCAAGATATAATCAGGAGGCGATTCACCCCAATGATCAGGAAAAAATGACATTCACCTGTCCCTACAGAACCTTTGCATTCTGTAGGATGCCTTTTAGATTGTGCAACACACCTGCCACATTTCAGCGGTGTATGTTTGCAATCTTTTCTGATTTAGTAGGTGATTGCTTAGAAGTCTTCATGGATAACTTCTTGGTCTTCGGGAGCACATTTGATGCATGCTTAGACCACCTGACTAAGGTCTTGCAATGATGCATAAATGTGAATCTTGTACTTTCCTGGGAGAAATCACATTTCATGGTACCAGAAGGACTAGTATTAGGTCACCTTATCTCTGAGAGAGGAATAGAAGTTGACCGTGAGAAGGTAAAATTGATTTCTAAACTACCACTACATCAGTTAAATAGATTAGATCTTTTCTCGGGCATGTTGGTTTTTATCGCCGCTTTATAGCGGATTTCTCGAAATTAGCCCGACCTCTCACCAATCTCCTCTCTAAGGATGTGATGTGCGTACATCTGATTAACCTAAAATGTCTATTAATGCATGTTCTTAGTGTCACATTAGCATCATACATTGTAAATAGTGCATAGCATACATGATCATGCATTTAGAACAAGTTGTATAAATTGTATAGTAATTATCTCCTTTTTATGGTCAGGGACAGGGAAACCTTTCATCAGGGCCTTGGATCAAAGAACCAACCATACAGATCTGATCAGGGCGACGATTGGAGTTCAACAACTCCAAGATCACCCTAATCGGATATCCGTAGCACCAGATAGAGATCGAGGAACCATAAAGAGCAAGGACCAAGATGGTGTTAATCCGCACCTCAGACGACAAATCCAACTGCACAGATGGGTTCAGATCGACGATCGTAGCCTAACGACGTGAAAATCGATCCAATCCGACACCCGTGGCACCATCTACATCACTCAGAAGATGGACGACCTAGATGGCACCACGTGGTGCCATCATAGATGCCTAGCACCAGCCGCTGCCTTCCTTCTTCAGCTGCTTGCTTGATCTAGACCGTTGGATGCTCATCCAACGGCTGCAGAGCCGCGCACACAAAAGCGCCCACTTGCCTAAAGAGGAGGCGTAGCACAGCGGTCGGTGCCCCTTCACAAGCAAAGGGCACGCGTTCGAGCCATGCTGTGTCTCAAATTTAAGTGCAGGTGTGGAGCAGGAGAGCGAGTGGGGCCATGTGATGAAGATCAGACGGCGAGGAGCGAGCGATAGTGCCCACGCACAATCAGATGCGCGACGCTTACGCGTGATCACACGCAGGTGCGTGGCGCGAGCATAGCTGCTCTCAGCCATCTGATCTCTTGATCGAATGGCTGTGAGTGCACATACGTGCACATGTGTTTTGGGTAGAGAAGAAGAGCGGGCGCACGCGGCACGTGCACACGTCACCCACGATGGACCTTTAGTGACATTTAAGTCCGTCACTAACGGTCCCATATTAATGTTTTTGAAATTAAAATGTCTAAAATGCCCCCACTCCTTGCAACTATAAAAGGAAACCCCCTACGAATTTCTCATCCCTTCCTTCTCTTCTCTCCCTATCCAAAGATCAAGAGAAGCTTGTCCCACACCGGGGATGCTCCTCAAAGCTAAAATCAATCTTTCGCCCCCATTCCGAAAGCGGATCCCACGATGATGATGACGTGCTGCCTCATTCCCGTTCCTCCTGCTTCGACCTCCTTCTTCCCGCTCCATTCCTCGTCTTCCAGGTGTCGTCTCGTCCGGCTCATCCTCCAAGCGATCGTCGAGGAGGATAACTTCTCTCTCCCATTCCTTTTTCCTGCTTTCTAGCGTAGAATTTTCCTGCTTTCTAGTTGTAATAATTTCTCGCTTTCTAGTGTAATCTTTTCTTGCTTTCTTAGTTGTAACAACATTTTGCAATATCAAGTGAATGTTTTCCCTCTCTCTCTCTTATTGTTTATATTGATTACATTTCATTGTGATTATCGCTCTTTAAATAAAAACATAAAAAAATATAATTGCAAATTTTGATCAACCTAGCCTCCCTAACTTCGACCCAGGATTTCTTTTCCAGTATAAATTTTACTTGTTGAACCCGAGTTCTTCGCTACTCGAACTACAGTGATAGGTTTTCAAAACCAACTCCAATAGCGTAGTCTTCTGATGTTCAACATTTTGGCACCGTTGCCGAGGAGGCAACGATTTTTCGATCTTCTTTTCGCATTTCACGCACTTTACTGTCTTCTAACTTGCTTTATCTCATGTCTATTTTTTTGTAGATACCTCTATCAGGGAATCGTCAAGCGCTAGATCATAGTAAAGTGCAGTTGAAGACGACTGTAAGTGCTCCCCATTCTTCCCCTTCCATAGATTTCATTTCATCACATTAAATTCAAATTCCAATTAACCTAGGTGTTTGCATAAATCCTAGGATTAATTTGTTTGTTTGGATTTCCACTCACACTCACATTTCACCCTCGCATATAAAAAAAAATAAAAAGATAATTTTGTTGGGTAATTCAACATACACACAACATACACCCACATTCAAGACACTTAACCTAATTGATTTTCTTCTATTCAATCGGATTCTGATCTGTGGAACCAGTATACACAAATCAACACAAGAAAGAGTAGAAATCATTCTAGGTTAATCATTTCTGTGTGCCTAACCCAGTGGTGCAATTGTGGCCAATTGTTTGAGCTGTTTGGGCCGCACCACTCAACCTAAAATCAACTAACCAAGTAGCTTCCTCTTAGGGTTTTCAATTTAGGTTCATACCAGGCACTCCACTTTATTTCTAATTTGCCTCAAACTTGATTGAAATCAACCTAATTCTAAACCCTAAAAGCTACTGAAGCAAGATTTGAACATTAAAATCTACTCATCACAAATAATCTTGCTTGAAAACCCTGGTTGTGCACACACTTACACATACTTAATTGATCATTAGGGGCACAACCCATTTTAAGGGCCCACCACATTCCATAAGCACTACAATCCCAGGCCTCAATAAAATCGAGTAGACGTTGGCCTTAAGGACTGATTCACCCTTCGGGGCCTAGTCTGAGATTGTTTATGATTAACCTACTTGTACTGATCAATCTGATGTCTAGCTAGGGGAGTAGCGTGAAACGACCGCGATTGGGGGGTACACTAGGAACCGGAGGTGCAAGCTGAAGGAAGAACCTTCTCCCCAGTCCCTCCTTCTAAATGGTTGGATTGAGCAAACACAAGTAGAGTAAATCATTTGTAATCTTAAGGCAGGTTCTGGGAGTTTGTTGATCCTTAGGCTACCCCATTTAAGGACAGGCTTGCATTGTTGTGCTGCAGGGTTCTTATCCTTAGTCCTTCTGACCTTTCCCTAGTTTATGCTGGGAAGAAGGTCATTGAATCCCCGATTGGAAGGACCACTAGAGTATTCTAGGAGGCGTAGATTGGATTTTGGCCAAATTGATCCCATGGTGGATCAACAGCCTCCTCTGCCTCAGGATCCACAGGAGGTATTTCGAAGGCAGCTGGAATAAATGCAGAGAATGCAGGGCACTCAGCCCTTAAAGGATTTTTATGGTCCTTCAAATTACAGGGAACGTCTCGGCAACTAGATTCCTGCCGGAGACGCAGAAATCAAGCCCCAGGTGTTAATCCTGATAAAACATTTCCATGGGCTTGGCTCTGAAGACCCATTTCAGCACTTAGAGGACTTGACCACTTTGGTCTAGACCACCAAGGCGCAAAACATAAATGACGAGCAAATGATCATGAGGCTCTTCCCCCACTCTCTTAGGGATAAAGTCGCTCATTGGTACAAGACTATAGGAAGACTAATTGCAACTTGGAATGAGTTGAAATCGGCCTTTCTAAAGAAATTCGTCCCTGTCGAACGTACCAATGCTTTGAGACGGGCAATCACTACCTTTACCCAATGGCCAGGGGAGCAATTTCATGTGGCCTGGGAGAGATTCCAGGACCTATTGTAGAGGTGCCCACACCATGAGGTGCCGAAATGGCAACTCATGTAGATCTTCTACCACGAGTTGACTGAGCAACTCAGAAATCACGTGGATGCTTCTTGCGGAGCCAATTTCCTCAACAAAGGCTCAGATAGCATGCACGATTTGTTTGAGGAAATGAGTGAGAATTCGATCAATCATGCCTCCATGGATACTTTTAATTGGTCCCAGCAGCCCAGATCGAATGTTAATGAAGTCCATGACTCTCATTCATTCGATATGGAATTAATTTGTAATAAACTTGATAAGGTGGACTTGGTTGCTAAGAGAATGGAGTGGATGGCTAGAAACTCAATGAACAATTCTCGATCCACTCAATCCTAGAATTCAGGATTCCATTCGTCGTGAGCTCCTTCTGGACGTGAGTTCGTGAATCAACTTGATGTGGCTCAACCTGCGAGCCAGCATTATTCGGAACCCCATAGGTTCCAAACTAGGGCCTTTGATCCCAGTTTCTCTTATCCTTCCCTTTCTTTCTCTCCATCCTCACCCTATGAGGATGTTTGTACTGTACAGGAGAATGTTAGATCCACCCCCTACTCTAATGCTTATAATTCGGGTTAGAGAAACCACCCTAACTTTTCCTGGAAAAACCTAGGGTAGCAGACCCAATTCCGACCCAGCAACTATGCTCCACAATGACCAATGGGTCAGGGTCATGTTTATACTCAATTGCTCCCGAATCAGGTCAATCAGCCAGCTTGAAATGTCCGTCAACCGGTAGGGCAGGCAAATTTGAACCGACAAATGGTAGAGATGTAAGGATCCATGCTCTAGCTCATGCAGCAAATGAAAACTTCACTGGACAAGTTGCAAATTGGGCTTATAGCTAATTCTCGTCAACCTAGATCTCTACCATCTCAACCTGTACCCAACCCACGAAATATCCTGAATCCAGGCAATCAAGCCCATTGGTACGGAAATCAGAGGGACCCACACGCACATGCTCAGGTGATTGAGTAGGGTCCTTCCTCTTCTTCTGCAAATCAACGATTATTGGCTAATGAAGCCCCTCCAATCTTTCCTAACCCTCCCCAAGACCCAAACTCGTATGCATCCACAAATTCAGTTACCTTGAGGAGTAGTAAACAAACTCAAGATCAACAACCACACTGTTCTGATTTACCAAATCCTAAAGAACCTAAGGAGAGAAAGGAGAACTCTGGAGAAGAAATCAAAGCTCAGGAACCTGATTCCAAAGATCTGACTCATGTTCCTTTTCCTGAAGCCTTGATCAGATCAAGGAAGAAGTCTGTTGATAATAATGAGGAGCTTCTATATATTTTCAAGAATGTCGAGATCAATATCTCGCTCCACAATGCTATCAAGCATATACTAGCTTACGCGAGATTTTTAAAGGACTTATGTAAACAAAATCGTAAGTCGAGAGAATCTGTTCCGAGGAAGGTGATGAGAAATTCATCATGGCCTCTAATTACCCCTAATTAACTAGTCTTCCTAGTTAATTAGCTAGAAATATGTAAATATATGGGTTAATTATTAAATAAGGGATAAATACTAAAGGACCTTAAAATAAGCTAAAAATGCTATATTATTATCTAATTAATATTATTAATAATTTAATTAATAATTGGACTTGAAATATTATCAGTAATTTATCTAATTAATGTGTTAACTAACTTAAGTATAATATATACCTAGCTATGTAATAACTTAAGTAACATTACTTAATTAAATAAATTAAGCTAAAAAGGTCAAAAATGTAAATTCAAGGTCTAAATATAATAATTGTCTTATTTACAATCATATATAAAAGTTGAAAAAGATTTAAATTAAAATAAACCTTGAAAACCTTAGTTTACATTTTAGTCCTTATGTTTTATTTCAATCGAGCCGTTATTCTTCACTTAGGTCCTTAACTTTCATTACGAATAAGTCCCTAAAACTTATTCTTCTTTCCTTCTTCAGCCTCCTCGACAGCTGACGTTAGGAGGTGCTTCCACCTTCTGATCACTGCATATCTGACGTCATTCCTTCCTCTCCAAGCACTTGGAGCTTGTACTCACCATCTCCTTTTCATCCACTAGTCTGGATGAAGTTGCAATCCTATTTTAGGTTTGTGGATAACCTCACCGGCATCAGAGAAGACATCGGTGGTTACTCCACTCCTAGCCTATTCTTCGTCCAGATACAACCTCCTTCTCAGCCGCCGCAACCTATAAATACCCCTTCACACCATTGATTTCACTAAGTTAGCTCCCTTCCTTCTTCTTCAATAGGCTATTCTTTCCAAACTCCAGCGACCTTCCTCTGCTTCATCCATTTTCCTCCATCCATCTTTGATCGCTCTGGATCTCTGCCAACATCAGCCAAGTCTCCTGACGCAGTGCTAACTAGGAGTTCCTCTACTTCACTTCACAAACACCCGCCGAACTTCTTCCTTCAACCCTCTGATTTCCTCCTCTGTTATGAACCATCGACGGAGATCTTCTACCTCCTTCATCTAGGTAACAGTAGATAAGGTAAGTAGATTAGTTAAAGTAGTTAGTTAGGTAGATTAGGTAGTTGTAATGTTAGTTTCTCATTCATCTTCTCCAGCTCTAGCGAGTTCATTGAACTTGTCTGGAGAAAATCTCTTGTCTTTTTAAATCACTGATTGATAACACCACGCAAGGGGGTAGTAATTAGGTTGAATATGGCCCATCTTTAGAATAAAAGGCACAACATAAAGTAGAATAGGAGCATTGCATGCATCAAGTACCAAGATTGCTTATAAACTGTATTAATGGCCATTTGTGTAAAGCATTTGTCAAAGCAGGCCTCAGATGAGCAATCGGACCGCACGGATGGATTCAGGACGACGAACGGAGTCTAACGGACTCAAAATCGGCCAAATCCGACATCCGGAGCTCCCACAATGGGCCCAAGAAATCCTGACCGTTGATCTGGAGATCAACGGCCTAGAACGCGCCACGTCGCCCCGCCCCCGCCGGCCGCACGCCCCCAAGCCAGCCAAGGACGCATCTCGGCCGTTGATCTTCGATCGAACGGCCGAGATCCGCGCGCTCGCCCGCGGTCGCCGCGACAAAGCGCGGGCGTGGCGCAACGGTTAGCGCGCACGCCCGCGTCGCGGCGACGCGCGTTCGATTCGCGCAGAGCGAAAATCATCTGCGGGAGAAGGGCGCAGCAAAATTGAGCCGCGCGATCAGAAGCGAGCGGCTAGGATCGCGCCACGCGGCGCGACGACAGCGCCCCACCTCCCACGCGCGCGCGCACGCCGGGCAGAAACGCGCGCGCGCACGCGCGCCCGAAGCGCGATCCTAGCGCAGGCGCGGGAGGATCTCAGCCGTCCGATCATCAATCGGACGGCTCTCGTTCGACGCCCACGGATCGCGCCTGAAGAGAGAGAGGGGCGGGCGGCTGACCGGCGGCAGAAGACCTTCACCGACGTATATGGAAGCGGTTTTAGCGACGTTCTGGATGTCGCTAAAGCACATTCTTCTTTTAGGAAGCCCTTAACTCTATTTAAACCCCCTTCTACCACCATTCAAGGCATGCTCTCCCACTTGCAACTACTCCACTCCTCTCCTAGCTAGTCTTAGGCACTCTTGTAATCGTCGGAGACGACGAGCCGCCGACGGAGCCTCCTCCACCGCCGTGGCTGCCTCGTCGCTCTCCACTCTCTCTCTACCTCTCTCTCTCTCTTTTAAGCTTTCATTTACTTTTGTTGAAGCATGTATTTAATATTGTAAACCATGAACTATGAATGCATGTTTAATGAAATTGTTTTTCATTTAGTTGCCTTTTTAATTTCTGTTTAAAGTGCATGATCAAAACCAAGAGCTTTCTAACCCTAAACTCTCTCTATCTCTCGCTCTTCAAAACCGTTTCTTTCGCAAGCAAAACTCCGCCTTTTTCGTGACAACAAGTGGTAAACAAAATCCGATTTCCACGCCTCCCTGAGATCGACACTCGGACTCACCTCCGTTTACTTCTTTTAAAACCGACGTATCAAGTGCAACTATAACGACACCTCTTAACACACGCGCACGAAGGCACGTCAGTTTTTGGCGCCGTTGCCGGGGAGGCAACGGATTTGTTTTATCACCTCCATTCCACCTTCATTCTCATATCGTCTAATGCCCTATTTTCCTTTTTACTTGACGGATGCAGGAATTCGGCGCATGGACGGCGAAGCGATGCATTCCACTATGGTAGCAAGGAAGTAGACGCCTCGAGGACCGATAGTGAGTACTCTCTCTCTCTCATTGTTTGCTTGCGTGAAAAATCTAAAAAAAATCATAAAAACTGAAAAAAATTGACGTGGCGAATGATTGCTTGACCCACATTCTTAACACACCACCCTACAAAAAAATGTACACTCTAATATACTGGACAAATTCTTGGAGTGTTCTTTTCTTTTTCTCTTGAGTGGTGTTTGCGAAGCCACCGTGAGTTGACCTGGGCCGCATCACTCAACCCTAAGAACTAACTCATCTAATAGTAGCTGCACGATCTTTAGGATGAGTACACTAGGGTTTTTAGAGCCTCTACAAGATAAAAAGGAAATCTACTTTCACCAAGTTGTGTGTAGAACTTGACGTGCCCATTGAAACTTGTCTGAAAGCATTAAGACACGTCAACCCTAAAAAAAAAAACACTAAAGTAAGGATGAAACATTAAAAGACACCACACCCTAAAAATTCTTGCTTTAAAACCCTGTTTTGTAGAAGCACACACCTTGAAAAGTGGAAAATTAAGAGGCACCACCCCAATCAACGCCTCATCACATCACCCTAAGCACAAGCACTATCCTAGCCCTTTAAAACTGAGTAGACGTGCCCTAGGTAGGACTGAGTTAAGTCTCAAAAGGAGAGGTTTTGTCGGCTAGGCACTTGGCTTTCATTCCCTTGGTAGAATCTGGTGGCTAGGCTGCGGGGCAGTGTCAAACGACCGCGGTTGTGGGGTCTATGGAACCGGAGGCATAAGCCAAAGGAAGAACCTTCCCTGCAATCCCCTCGTAATCAACCTGGCCAGATTAGCCTTGAGAAGGGAAGTCCAGTGCTTACGGACTTAATCACCCTTTGTGAGATTTCTAGGTCTCCTAAGGAATACACCATAAGGATTAGGCTTGCGTGCTTGATTGAAACACATTTCTCGCATCTGTCGCCCTCCGCATCCCCTCCAGTTCTTCTCTAGTGTATGCACGGGAGGCGCTCACTGCATCCTGAATTGTGTGTTTTGGGGCAGGAATCTAGGCGACGTAACTCTGTTGAAAACATGGCTGAACCTAGGGTAGATGAGGGCTGAAGATCAACCCCCACCAGATGCTATGGCTGTCGTCCAGGCTCAAATCAATGCTAACCATCGGCTTCAGCAACGACAAATCCACACCATCATGCAAGCCATACAACGGTTACAGAACCCGCAAGAACAACCACCTCCTTTCAATGACATACCAGGACAACCACCACTTGATTTACCACCGTTTCAGAACCAGCCAAGACCCCTCCGTGATTTCTATAACCCTTCTGCCATTAGAGTCGAGCCACACCTTAGGATCCCCGAAGGGGGAGATGATTTTGAGCTAAAACCTAATGTATTAAGTCTAATCCAGAGCCACTTTCATGGAAGCTCAAATGAAGACCCCTTTCAGCACCTAGAAGATCTCGACCGCATAGCAAGAACAGTAAAACCTAGGAACATTAGCCTTAATATAGTTCTAATCAAGATGTTCCCTTTCTCATTAAGAGACAAGGCTTCTCATTGGCTTAGAACCCTAGGTAGACCCATCACCACCTGGGAGGAACTGAGGCATGCATTTTTAAAGAAATTCTTCCCCATAGGAAAGACCAATGCCCTCAGAAGAGCTATCACTACCTTCACACTCCAGGGTGGGGAACAATTTCATGAGGCGTGGGAAAGATTCAATGAACTTTTGAGGAAATGCCCACACCACGAAGTTCCAAGGTGGCAATTAGCCCAGATCTTCTACCACGGTCTGGATAGCAACCTACAGAACTTCGTCGATGCCTCATGCGGGGGAAACTTCCTAAACAAAGATGAGGAGAGCGCGTTTGAGCTCTTTGAGTCTATGAGCGAGAATTCGCTCAACAATGCCTCCATGAACCAGTTTAACAGATCCAGTCAACCCCGTGGTGGGATTTATGAGGTACAAGCAAATTCTGGAATGGTTGACATGGACATTATTGCCAAAAAGTTGGATCGAGTGGAATTGGTGGACAAGAAGATTGATGAGCTTCTAAACCAGACCAGGAACCCCTTGCAGACTTTCACCCTAGCAAAAGGAGCACATAATGTTGACCTGGTCCAACCCTTCACCCAACTAAACCTGGAACAACCCCCAACCATGTTCCAAGGAGGGACCTTTGCTCCCTCGACCCTTGATTACTCCCTTCCTTCTTCATCAACATCGGCTATTCTAGAAGATGTGCAAGCCGTCCAAGGATATGCAAAACCTGACCCTTTCTCCAACACTTACAACACCGGCTGGCGTAATCACCCCAACTTTGGTTGGACAAACCAGAAACTACCGCAATTCCAAAACCAGCCCAGGCCAAACCAACAGCCACACTTGCCCCCCTATCAGCAAGGACCACCAGTTAGACCCCAATATAACCAAAATAGGGCGGCCCCTCCCCCACAAAACCAAATGGACACCCTAATAAAGATGATGGCTGACATGAACCAAAAACATCAGGAAGAAATGGCCTTGGTAAAGGGACAGTTAAGCCAACTCTTGGACTGTAAACAGCAAGGATCTCTACCTTCCCAACCACAACCAAACCCGCGAAACATAATTAGCAGAGGCCCCAATTCGCAAGGGTTCCAAGGCAACCCCGGGCAGGCTCATATGGTCCAACCGGCTCCACAAACACCTCCTGGGTTTGGCGCCTCTTCATCCTCATCTTCTCAAGGATCACCCCATGGCCCCAATGCCTCTGCGAATGCGGTGACCTTGAGAAGCGGCACCAAAACCCAGGATCCCAAATGGCCGACTCTCCCCGAGACTTTACCCGACTTAGAAGAAGCACCAACCAAGGACCCAAACATGGAACCAATCCAGACACCCTATCCTGAGGCCTTGGAAACAATCAAGAGAAAAAAGAATACTGTGGAAACTGAGGAGCTGATGGAAATTTTTAAACAAGTACAGATTAATATTCCGCTTCTAGAAGCTGTCAAACACATCCCCGCTTACGCCAAGTTCTTAAAGGATGCCTGTACACCCAAGCGTAAGACGAGACCTCAAGCACCTAGGAAGGTTGTACTCTCTGAGCAAGCCAGTTCCGTGATATCAAGCAACCTTCCACTCAAACGAACTGACCCAGGAGCACCCCTGATTTCCTGCAACATCGGGGACATGACATTTGATAGAGCGCTCCTGGACCTAGGTGCTTCTATCAACCTAATTCCCACAACCTTGTACCACCAATTTGGTTTTGGGGAGCTGGCACCAACCCCTGTCACCATCCAGCTGGCGGATAGATCAGTGAAAACCCCGAAGGGGGTTGTCGAGGACGTGATTGTACGGGTCAAGGACTTCTATTTCCCAGTCGACTTTTTGGTGCTCGACATGGAAGTCCCTGAAAAATTACAGAACGCACCCATAATCTTAGGCAGACCTTTCTTAGCCACGGCTAAAGCAAACATCGATTGCGACACGGGATGTATGGAAATCGCCTTCGGAGACAGGAAAATGCAATTAGATATCTTCCGGGCAACAAAGTCTTTTGATTGTGATTACATTGAGGAACATGATCCCGTGGAAACTTTAATCGAGGAATGCCTTACCCTCAATTCTGTCTCAGACCACCAAACCCGTAGTTCTGACTCGCCACCATCATTACCTGTGGACCTCTGTAAGGCTGAGTATCATCACATGACACCATTTGAAGAAATCAATGTTGATCAACTACCGCCCTTTCCATTCCCATCGACTGTGGTCCCACCCGCACCTGAACTTAAACCATTGCCCGAGAATCTCAAGTACGTCTTCTTGGGACCTGGCCAGACCTTCCCAGTGATTATTAATTCCCATCTAACCAAGGATCAGGAACTAAGGTTGACTGCAACTCTTTCAGAACATCGGGCCGCCATTGGTTGGACCATCTCAGATCTAAGAGGAATTAGCCCCACCTATTGCACCCACAAGATTTACCTGGAAGACGGGGCCCGACCTTCCCGCCAGATGCAGAGACGGTTAAACCCTAACATGCGGGAGGTCGTTAAAAAAGAAATTATCAAGTGGCTCGACGCCGACATCATCTACCCTATCTCTGATAGCCCCTGGGTGAGCCCCACTCAAGTGGTTCCAAAGAAGGCTGGGCTCACCGTTGTCACTAATGATCATGGCGAATCCATTCCCACCCACACCACCACCGCATGGCGGGTGTGTATTGATTATAGGAAGCTTAACGAAGCCACTAAGAAGGACCACTTCCCCTTGCCATTCATTGACCAAATCCTTGAAAGATTGGCAGGGCAGAAGTATTTTTGCTTCCTGGATGGATATTCAGGATATAACCAAGTCGCAATTGCTCCGGAAGATCAGGAAAAGACCACATTCACTTGCCCGTATGGCACATTTGCATTCCGTCGAATGCCGTTCGGGTTATGCAACGCACCCGCAACCTTCCAGCGTTGCATGCTAGCCATTTTTTCAGAAATGGTGGGTGAATACTTGGAGGTCTTTATGGATGATTTCTCTGTATTCGGGAATTCATTCGACCATTGTTTGAGCAACTTGGAGAAAATCCTGAAACGATGTATCGAGGTTAACTTGGTGTTAAGTTGGGAAAAGAGCCATTTTATGGTTCAAGAAGGAATTGTCCTCGGACACATCGTTTCGCATAAGGGCATCGAGGTAGATCGAGCTAAGGTTGATTTAATTTCCAAACTTCCTCCACCTAGTTCGGTCTGACAGATTCGCTCTTTTCTAGGACATGTTGGCTTCTACCGAAGGTTCATCAAAGACTTTTCCAAACTTTCCAAACCCTTGACCGACCTTCTAGCCAACGACGCAACTTTCCACATGTCTCCTGATTGCACCCAGGCTTATCATACCCTCCGGGACTTAGTCTCCACCGCACCGGTACTTCAACCCCCAGACTGGTCCCAGGGTTTTGAGATTATGTGTGACGCATCAGATTTTGCCATAGGCGCTGTCCTGGGACAAAGGCAAGACAAGAAGCCCGTGGTGATCTACTACGCGAGCAAAACGTTGGATGAGGCCCAGCGTAATTATACGGTCACAGAAAAAGAGTTGCTTGCTGTAGTCTTTGGACTGGAAAAATTCCGATCATACTTACTGGGATCCCACGTGACTATCTACACCGACCATTCAGCCATCCGGCACCTGTTGGCCAAAAAGGATGCAAAACCCAGGCTCATCAGATGGATCCTGCTTTTGCAGGAATTTGACCTGGAAATCCAAGACAAGGCCGGATCGAAAAATGTGGTGGCTGACCACCTGTCAAGACTTCATCCAGACCACATTGGACCCTCCCTACCTCTATCTGATACCTTCCCTGATGAACACATCCTAGCCGTGCAAGACAAGAAAATGCCATGGTATGCTGACTATGTCAACTACCTAGTTATAGGACAAACCCCGCACAGCTGGTCCAAACAGCAACGGGACAGGTTCTTGGCTGAGGCCAAGCACTATTTCTGGGATGATCCCATGCTGTTTCGCCTCTGTGCTGATCAGATCATCAGGAGGTGCCTCCCCGAAGACGAGGTTCAGAGTGTGCTTTCCTTTTGTCATGACCAAGCATGTGGCGGCCATTTCTCTGGCAAGAAAATAGCTGCAAAAGTTTTGCAGTCTGGATTTTATTGGCCGTCCCTATTCAAGGATGCACACATCTTTGCCAAGACTTGCTCACGATGCCAAACACTAGGGACAATGACCAAAAAAGATATGATGCCCCTTCAGCCCATTTTGATTGTCGAAATTTTCGACGTTTGGGGTATCGATTTTATGGGCCCCTTTCCACCATCCAACGGCTTCGAGTATATCTTGGTCTCGGTAGACTATGTTTCCAAATGGATTGAAGCCGTCGCCACCCGACGATGCGATCACAAGACGGTCATGGACTTTGTAAAGAAGAACATCTTTTCCCATTTTGGAATACCCAAGGCCATGATCAGTGATGGTGGAAGCCATTTTATCCATTCCCAGTTCCGTGCCCTACTTAGAAAATACGGGGTAACCCACCGCATTGCCACCCCGTATCATCCACAAACAAATGGGCAGACTGAGGTCTCAAACAGACAAATCAAGAACATTTTACAGAAGACTGTGAGACCTGACAGGAAAGACTGGTCCACACGACTTGATGATGCCCTGTGGGCATACAGGACCGCTTTTAAGACCCCGATAGGCATGTCACCTTACCGCTTGGTCTTTGGCAAAGCTTGCCATCTCCCTGTCGAATTGGAACACCGGGCTTACTGGGCTGTTAAGCAATGTAACATGGATCCCCAGTTAGCTGGTGCGCAAAGGACTCTTCAATTATCTGAGCTTGAAGAAATTCGTCGGGACGCCTTTGACAATAGTCGGCTATATAAGGAGAAAATGAAAGCCATCCACGACCGACTCATTCATAGGAAAACCTTTGAGCCAAACCAACAAGTCTGGCTATTTGATGCACGCCTGAAACTCTTTCCAGGGAAACTTAGGTCTAAATGGACAGGACCATTTCGGGTGGTCAAGCCCTATTCCAATGGGGCAGTCGAAATCGCCGATCTTAATACCGGGCACACCTTTACAGTCAATGGTCAAAGATTGAAGCATTTCCTGGCCCAGGTACCCCCCAAGGAGAGTGTCACCCTTGTTGAGGGCTGACACCAGGCACCGCCCAGCTGAAGGCGTTAAACTCAGCGCTTCCTGGGAGGCAACCCAGCGGATTCAGACTGATCTGGTAGTTTACGTCACTCAGGTACTATCTTTTTGAACCCTTCTGCATCCATGCATCTGCCAATGAGGACATTGTCCAACTTAAGCATGGGGGGGATGGTAAATTGCATAATCCTGAGTTTAATTAATCAGTCTGAATGAATAAATTAATTGAAAAAAAAAAAAAAAAATTGAATTTAGGAAGAAAAACTTAGGCATTAGAAACTTGCCAATAGTGGGAAATAATACAAAAAGAACTTAAACGCTTAGACTTTTCAGGCCTTCAGGCTTAATCAGCCCTAGTGTCCATTAAAATATGGATTTAGCGGCGAATCCTTTCAACTTTAAGCTATTCTAATCCACCTAATAAATAAGGTGATAAGTATACGACTTATCAACTCATCCTCTAACTCAGGAAAACTTTGAGTCTAAGCATCTGCACACATTTCTGCACATACTCACTTCTCAGAGATTTTGACAGAAATTGGGTAGCTAATGAACTCTCTAGGGTGGTATGGCTGGCAAGTTGTCGTGGGTAACAGCCCATTGGCAGGTTGTCCAGAACCCAGCCACAGGCCATTTCTTTTTCACTGCCTCTAGGTACATTTGAGATTAGGGAAGCCACCTACGTAAAAAAAAATAAAATAAAAAAAAATAAAATAAAAAAAAAAAAAAAAAGAAGAAGAAAAGAAAATAAACCACACTTCACCGCACAAGTATGGCTGGCAAGTGATCGTGGGTAACAGCCCATTGGTCGGTTGTCCAGAGCCCAGCTCAATAATTGCACAAAAAAAAAAGAAGACCAAAAACACCTAAGGAAGAAGCGGGGAAGTAGTACAAGCCGGGGAGATATACACTGGAAAATCCTTGTGTTGACCCCAAGTAAAATGAACGCAGGGAGAAAGCTACCAATCGAACAAATACACCTTTAGGCAAAAATTTATTTTCTTTTCCGGTCACCTAGAGGCGTAGAAACTCGAAGTCTGTCTCAATTACCGTTAAGTAAGTCTATCACAACATTCACACCAAGATGCTTAGCACTTAGGGTTTTGACCGAGTTTTGGGTGGGTTGGGTAGCCGTAAAAAGTTACCAACCCACACTGAATTCTAAAAATTCTAAAAAGACATATATAGATATATACGTATACATAAGTATAGTTATATATACAAAGCAAGGATTCGGGCGATTCGTATTTTGGCAGACACCCGGGCGCTGCTTAGTCTTTGTAGATTAAGATCTTCGTATATTTCCTCTTATTAAGAAGTAACGAAGTGCCTAAGCAATTACTTCTTGAATTCGCCAAAGAAATAAAGGCTAGAATAAACCTTGCTAGGGACTAGCAAGGAGTAAGCATGGGGGTATGATAACACCACGCAAGGGGGTAGTAATTAGGTTGAATATGGCCCATCTTTAGAATAAAAGGCACAACATAAAGTAGAATAGGAGCATTGCATGCATCAAGTACCAAGATTGCTTATAAACTGTATTAATGGCCATTTGTGTAAAGCATTTGTCAAAGCAGGCCTCAGATGAGCAATCGGACCGCACGGATGGATTCAGGACGACGAACGGAGTCTAACGGACTCAAAATCGGCCAAATCCGACATCCGGAGCTCCCACAATGGGCCCAAGAAATCCTGACCGTTGATCTGGAGATCAACGGCCTAGAACGCGCCACGTCGCCCCGCCCCCGCCGGCCGCACGCCCCCAAGCCAGCCAAGGACGCATCTCGGCCATTGATCTTCGATCGAACGGCCGAGATCCGCGCGCTCGCCCGCGGTCGCCGCGACAAAGCGCGGGCGTGGCGCAACGGTTAGCGCGCACGCCCGCGTCGCGGCGACGCGCGTTCGATTCGCGCGGAGCGAAAATCATCTGCGGGCGAAGGGCGCGGCAAAATTGAGCCGCGCGATCAGAAGTGAGCGGCTAGGATCGCGCCACGCGGCGCGACGACAGCGCCCCACCTCCCACGCGCGCGCGCACGCCGAGCAGAAACGCGCGCGCGCACGCACGCCCGAAGCGCGATCCTAGCGCAGGCGCGGGAGGATCTCAGCCGTCCGATCATCAATCGGACGGCTCTCGTTCGACGCCCACGGATCGCGCCTGAAGAGAGAGAGGGGCGGGCGGCTGACCGGCGGCAGAAGACCTTCACCGACGTATATGGAAGCGGTTTTAGCGACGTTCTGGATGTCGCTAAAGCACATTCTTCTTTTAGGAAGCCCTTAACTCTATTTAAACCCCCTTCTACCACCATTCAAGGCATGCTCTCCCACTTGCAACTACTCCACTCCTCTCCTAGCTAGTCTTAGGCACTCTTGTAATCGCCGGAGACGACGAGCCGCCGACGGAGCCTCCTCCACCGCCGTGGCTGCCTCGTCGCTCTCCACTCTCTCTCTACCTCTCTCTCTCTCTTTTAAGCTTTCATTTACTTTTGTTGAAGCATGTATTTAATATTGTAAACCATGAACTATGAATGCATGTTTAATGAAATTGTTTTTCATTTAGTTGCCTTTTTAATTTCTGTTTAAAGTGCATGATCAAAACCAAGAGCTTTCTAACCCTAAACTCTCTCTATCTCTCGCTCTTCAAAACCGTTTCTTTCGCAAGCAAAACTCCGCCTTTTTCGTGACAACAAGTGGTAAACAAAATCCGATTTCCACGCCTCCCTGAGATCGACACTCGGACTCACCTCCGTTTACTTCTTTTAAAACCGACGTATCAAGTGCAACTATAACGACACCTCTTAACACACGCGCACGAAGGCACGTCACTGATCACCTTCTTAAACTTTTGATTAACATTTCTATCACTTTAAATCACTAAATTGATCATATATTCCCTAAACCACCTCCACCTTCACCACTGCTTCCACTGTCCATGGTGGAAGTGGTTGAGCTTACTCCACCTCCACTGGGCCCCTCCACCACTTATCCATCACTTAAGGGCCCCTATCATCACTTTAATTTAAGTAATTACCATCTATAACTTAAACGCCCAATTTAATTTAATCTCCTAAGCTCGCTGTCAATTGCAGCTCAGGAGGATTTCAGATAATTAATTATCCACCGATAAACCATCGCAACTTCCTTTTGACTTATTTTCTCCACTCAATTGAGTCGGAAAATAGGTCCTGAGCCTAATCACATTTGAAATTTGTTTACTTTGAATTCACTGCATAATTTTCACTTTAATGGATAATTGAAGGAATTAATTTGTTCCTGAGGTTCCTTGTGACCTCAGGAAGCTATTTAGATCATCAATGGCACGTTTTCATATTGTCTGTACATGTTAGCCTTTTTCTGGACTCACCAAAGCTCCAACGAGCTCCGACGAGTCAAACGAGCTCTTCAGACCATAAAACTTAGTGTGAAGCTCCAGATCACTGATTTGAAGATCACTGATCATGTTGAAGAAGTTTATTTGAGGTTTTAATGTTTAGAGCTTCTGTTAGATCTTTGTCGTCTCCAACTCCGGCAGAGTTGGAGATGACTGATAGTTAGGGTTAAGTCTCATTTAAAAGGTCTAAAAGCATCAATAACTTGCCCTGAGACTATTGCATTGTGTCAATCTCTGTGATAAACTTTGGTTTGTTCTGTCGAACAAACTCCTTTAGAATCTCAAGAAATAGGCCTAGAACCCTAGGAATCTTAATTGAATCAGCCTTCTGATGTTCTGAATCCGTTCCTAAGGTTAAAGAGAAGATTACTAAGGCTTTAATTTCCTCTGAAATGGTTTAATTTAGAAAGTCAAATTTCAAGGCTTTATGGTCAACTTAAAGTCTGATTCTTGGATTTAGGATTCAATAAGACAAATTGAGGAATCCAATATGTTCCTGTGATGTTTGTAAATGATTCAAATGCAATTTGGGTGAGCTCTGATCGATTTTATGGTAGAAATTGATTTCTGTTCAGTTTGGGTTGTTTTTGAACCCAAACTGACGACAGTAGGTTTGTGATGAGATTCAAATGGATAATCTACCCAGATAGTTTCTTGACAACCTCTAGAGGTTGTTTGATTTGATTAAATAGGTCTCTAGCTGTCTATTGAACCTAGCAGAACTTGAATTCAAGTTCTGAAGCTTACTGGTGAAGCTTTTTTGCTTCATAACCTTCCTGAAGCTTCTTAGAGGTTCTTACCTTCACCAATAGCTGCGGAAACACTCTCTGAACCAATTCAACACCTCATCGTCGATCAAATGTCATTCTGTAGGACTTTAGAGCCAAAACTCCATTCTGCAGGTAATTTGGCTATAGTAAACTAGGTCCTTTCACCCTTCAAATCGAAGAGATAAACCTTCCCTGAGTATCAAATTGATACTATGATCGTGTAGAGCAACCTAAGAGCTTTCTAGCAAGCCTTCATCTGCTCGGATTGGAGCTCTGAGCTGGCTAGAATGATCATCTAAAGTCTGGACTGGGAGGGGGAAACATAGTCCCACATCAGTGGAACTGGAGCAGCTGTCTTGGTATAAAAGTAATTTGTATTTAAGGCTCTTCAGTCGACAGCGCAGGGTGCATGAAAGAACATGAGCATATGGGTGTGTGTGTGGGCGTGTGCAATGCGCGTGCTCGGGTGTGTGTGCGCCTGTGGGCATGCGAGTGTGGGCCCGTAAGGGCGTGTGCATGTGGGCCTAGGAGGTCGTGAGCCGGATGGGCTCGAGACTATGCAAACTGGAAATAAATCAAACCAAATAAAAACCAAGCTTGGACCTAGTAGGGTCTGGTCCCACCCTGAGAGGGGTGTTGTGTATCCCCGATCGGTCCAAGCCACCAACCTTAAAACCTAATTTTTGGGTTCAAAGGGTTAAACCGGTTCGGTTCAGAAGATCTGCAAGGGTTCAGAAGAGAAGGATGCAAAGGTTCAGAAGAGAAGGAGAAGAATAAAGGATGTAAAGGAAGAGAAGGAGAAGAAGGGGAGAGCTTGTAAGGAGAAAAGAAAGGTAGACAGGCACAAGGGCTAAAGAAAAATAACAAGCAGAGTAAGAAGAAAGAAAAGAAAGAGAAGAATAGGTGCATAAGAAAAGAGCTCGAGAAAGATTAAGAGAAAAGTAAAGAGAAGAGAGAGAGAGAGAGAGGGAGAAAGGTAAAAGAAAAAGAAGAGAAGGAAGAGGCCGAAGACAGAAGAAAAATTAGTGGTTTAATTTCTTGCATTTTATTAATTTCTTTTGAGCTTAATGTTGTAATAAGGCATATTTTCACTAGAATTACTTTTTCTTACCTTAATCTCTTGTAAATAAAAGAAATTAAAAGAAATAAACATGTTTACTTATTTGTAAAAGAAGATCATTTGTGTAAATGTGTTTCCTTATGGAATTTTGCATATTCTTCTAATTAGAAATCCTTAAGCAAAATTCATGTTCTTAAAGTAAATTTAATTATAATTTCCATAAGTAGCTTAGGATTAATGGTGAATTCTAATTAAGTTATGCCTCCTAGCGAATGACCTGGACTCAACCAATTAAAAGAAATAAAATCTAAAATGTTAGGTTAACTTTACCCTATACTACTTAATCGGCATAAATTCAAATTGACCTAAGTTACTTTCTTCTACACATAATTAAGCATAATTAACTTAATTAACTATGTTGAGAAAGATAACCATTACTCTCCGAGCAGGCTAGTTCTGTTATCCTACATCACCTCCCTCAGAAAAAGAGAGATCCAGGTGCTCCTTTGATTTCTTGTGTCATCGGAGATTACACTTTTGATAGAGCACTGTTGGATCTGGAAGCATCCATCAACCTAATTCTGACTTCTCTTTATGAGAAGTTTGGATTAGGTGAACTTCGACCGACTTCAGTAACGCTGCAGTTAGCGGACCGTTCGGTCACAAATCCGTGAGGCATTATTGAAGATGTTATTGTTAAGGTTAAGGATTTCTATTTTCCTGTACATTTCCTATTGAATGATTTACGAACCTACGCTAACGTGTTTGGTTTTGGAAAACCCGTCGTTGTAGTTCGAAAGCGAAGGATTCGAGTTCAACAAATAAAATTTATACCGAAATAAAAATTCCGAGTCGAACTCAGGGAGGCTACGTTGATCTATATTCGCAATTATGTTTTTTTTAGGATTTTTGATAAACAAGGCGAAATAATTACAATGGAGCTATCAAACTGAGAGAGAGAGAGAGAGAGGGAAAGAGAACATGCATTCAATATTTCAATTGTTTATACAAGCAAACGAAATGAAAGTTACACTAGAAAGTGGGAAATCAATTACACTATAAAGCAGGAAAATTCTACACTAGAAAAGCTGTAAATAAGAATGGGAGAGAGAAGTTATCCTCCTTGACGGTCGCTTGGAGGATGAGCCGAACGAGACGACGTCTGGACGAACGAGAACGGAGAAGGACGAGGGAGGACGAAGTAGAAGAGCGGGAACGGAGCAGCACGCCGTCGCCGTCGCGGGATCAACTTCCGAAGGGGGACGAAAATTTGGACTTTATCTCGCAAGAAGCATCCCGGGTGTGGGACAAGCTTCTCTTGAGCTTTGGAGAGGTAGAGAGGAGAAGCAAGGGATGAAAATTTCGTATGGAGGGGGTCTCCTTTTATAGTTGCAAGGAGTGGGGGCAAAATGGACATTACATCTTCAAAATAATAAATAAGGGGTCTTTAGTGACGGATAAAACCGTCGCTAAAGCCCCGACGTCGCCGTCGTCGCCGCGCCCACGTGCGCCCGCTCGGCTGCCCGCGCGCGTAATGCCTACGCACGTCGCTTGATTTTCAGCCGTCCGATCGCGAGATCGGACGGCTTAGATCGCGTCCGCGCCCGCTGCGTAGCGCACCGCCCGCGTGTGATCGCGCGTTACGCCCGGCGTCCAATCGCGCGTCGTCCTGATTGAGCGCGTGCAGCCGTTGGATCTTCATCTGACGCTCGTCCGCGCCCGCTCGCCCGCGCCATCCACCCCCTCACCGCGGCTCGAACCTTCGACCTCCGCTTCGCCCGCAGCTGCGTCGCCGCTGCGCTACGCGGGCAAAATGGTCGCGCGGACGCTTTTAAGCGCGAGCGACCGCAGCCGTTGAATCGAGATCCAACGGTGGAGAGGAGACGGTGCGCGGTCTTCACAAGATGCATGCGGCCGATTGGGCGGCTGAGATGGTGCCACGTGGCGCCATCTTGGCCGTCCATCTTCTGGAAGTTGTAGATAGTGCCACGGATGTCGGATTGACTCGATTTTTGTGTCCTTCGGCTGCGATCGTCGATCCGAATTCATCCGTGTGGTCGGATTTGCCATCTGAAGTGCGGATTTACACCATCCTGGCCCTTGATCTTCTAGGGTTCCCCGGTCTCTATCTGATGCTACGGATGCCTGATTAGGGCGATCTTGGAGTCGTTGAACTCCAATCGTCGCCCTGGTCGTATCCATACGGTTGGATCTTTGATCCGAGGCCCCGATAAAATATTTACCCTGTCCAAGCACATAAAAGGAGACAATTAACCTCCATTTTATTCAAACTACTCTAAATGCAAGATGATGCATGTTATGCAATATTTATATTATGAAATGCAATCCTATGCTTAAGAACATGCATAAATAGACATTTTAAGTAGTGTAAATGTGTTTACATCATACCCCCATGCCTATCTTTTGCTAGTCCCTAGCAAAAACTATATGCTATTTATAAAAGAATTAGGTTAGATTATTTGGACCTGAGTTATTTTCAATCACTAAGAAATTGTCTACTTAAGAACTGCACTTTCAAAGACACAACAGTGCCCGGGTATCAGCCAAAATGCAGGACCGCCTCAAGCCTCACCTTATTCAAAGAAAAATTTCTTTTTCTATTTTTTTTTTTTTTTTTTTTTTTTTGGATTTTCAAATTTTAGGGTTTAAGAGTGGCTTTTCTACGACCATTCAACTCACCCAAGATTTGATGAGAACCCTAAGTTTTAAGCATCTTATTGTGATTGTGATAGACTCATTGACCGGCAATTAGAACGGACTTCGGATTTCTACGCCTCTAGGTGACCTCAAAAAGAATTCTGCCTAAAGGTGTATCTTTACAACCGGTAGCTTTCTCCCTACTTTTATTATTATTATTTTTTTAACGGGGTCAACACAAGGGTGAATCCAGTGTATATCTCCCCAGTTTATTCTACTTCTCCGCTTCTTCCTAAGTGTTTTGGGAATTTTTAGTGCATTTTCTAAGCTGGGTTCTGGACAACCGGTCGATGAGCTGTTACCACCGACAACTTGCCAGCCATACTCGTGCGGTGAAGTGTGGCTTATTTCTTTTTGTTCTTTCCTCCTTTTTGATTTTTTTTTTCTTCTTTTTTTTAAGTAGGTGGCTTCCCTGGTCTAAGATTTACCTAAAGGCAGCAAAGAGAAAGGTCCAGTGACTGGGCTCTGGACAACCTACCTATGGGCTGTTACCCACGATAACTTGCCAGCCATATCACCCTAGAAGGTTCATTAGCTACCCAATTTCCATTAAAATCGCCGAGCAACGAGTCAGTGCAAAGAAAGTGTGTAGATGCTTAAAACTCAAAATTCCCTTAAATCAGAGGGTGGGGTTGACAAGTCGTGTACTTATCACCCAAACTTATTTATTCCAATTATAATATAATTAAGATGGCGAGAACTCAAAGACAAATCCACATTTTAGTAGATACACAGGCTAATTAAGTCCAAAGACCTGAGGGGTCTTTGTGTTCAGATCCTAATGTAAAATTTCTTAGGATTGAAAAGTCCTAATGTCCAACTAATCCTTCCTAATTTTCTTTTTTTTTTTTTTTTTTTTTTTTAGAAAGAGAGCAATTTATATGGATTTCACAAAGCTGACCAACTAATTCAAAAATGAATCCACCCCCCCATGCCTAGCTGATGCAATGTCCTCATTGAAAAAGAGACATGAAAGAAAGGGTAGAATATGAAAGATGTCACCTGGATATGAAGCTCGTATCAGCCTTGTGTTATATGTACAACTGCTGAGTTTAATGCCGTCAGCTAGGCGAAGTCCAGCCAAAGAAGTCACAGAATGGCTAGAGCAACAGAGTCTGAAACGGGTTCTGGAAGATTATGGTCAACAACAGGCTTCAGACGTTGACCGTTGACTTTAAAGGTGTTACCCGTCTTTGGGTCAGAAATCTGAACGGCACCATTTAGAAAAATCTGATCAATTATGAATGGGCCACTCCATTTAGATCTAAGTTTACCAAGAAAGAGCTTAAGTTTAGAATCGAATAACCAGACCTTCTGGTTTGGCTCAAAGCTCTTGCGGGAAATCATTTGATCATGTAGAGCTTTGGTCCGAGCCTTGTAGATCTTGGCATTCTCATAAGCATCATTTCTAAGCTCCTCCAACTCAGATAGTTGGAGTTTCCTGGTCTTCCCAGCTAGATTTAGATCTAGATTGCATTGTTTGATTGCCCAGAATGCCCTGCGTTCAATCTCTACGGGTAGATGACACGCCTTTCCATACACCAGACGGAATGGAGACATGCCGATAGGTGTTTTATACGCTGTACGGTAGGCCCAAAGAGAGTCCTCAAGCTTTTGAGTCCAATCCTTGCGATCGGGCCTAACCGTTTTTTGCAGAATGTTCTTGATCTCTCGATTAGAGATCTCGGCTTGTCCATTCGTTTGGGGATGGTAAGGTGTGGAAATTCGATGATTAACCCCGTATTTGGCCAATAAACTCCGGAATTGGGCATTAGTAAAATGAGTGCCACCATCACTGATGATAGCCCTCGGAATCCCGAATCTACTGAAGATATTTTTCTTGACAAAGTTGATGACCACCTTGTGGTCATTGGTTCGGGTGGGAATTGCCTCAATCCATTTAGACACATAATCAACAGCGACAAGAATGTACTGATGTCCAAATGAAGGGATAAAGGGTCCCATGAAATCAATGCCCCAAACATCGAAAATTTCGACAGGAAGAATAGGGTTTAAGGGCATCATGTCTCTCTTAGTTATGCTCCCGAGTGCCTGGCATCGAGGGCATGACCGTGAGAAATCCTGGGCATCCTTGAATAAAGACGGCCAATAGAAGCCAGATTGCAAAATTTTTGCAGCCGTCTTTTTCCCGGAGAAATGTCCACCACACCCAGATGCATGGCAGAACTCAAGTATACTATTGAATTCATTCTCCGGTATGCATCGGCGAATAATCTGATCACAGCCGATGCGATACAGTTCAGGGTCCTTCCAAAAGTAGTATTTGGCCTCAGATTTGAGTCTATCCCATTGTTGCTTGGTCCAATCCTGGGGGATTTGACCAACGGCCAAATAGTTAACAATGTCAGCAAACCATGGGGTGTGGACACCTAAAACTGTAAGAATGGTTTCGTCCGGAAAAGTGTCAGCAATCGGAATGTCCGGACAAGAAGAATCACCTAGGAGTCTCGACAAATGATCCGCCACCACATTTTGTACCCCGGTTTTATCCTTGATTTCAAGATCAAATTCTTGAAGAAGAAGAATCCAACGAATAAGCCGGGGTTTAGCATCCTTTTTAGCCAAGAGATGTCTCAAGGCCGAGTGGTCGGTATAAACAATAACATGAGACCCCAAGAGATAAGCCCTGAATTTTTCCAACGCAAATACTACAGCTAGTAATTCCTTTTCAGTAACAGTGTAATTCCTCTGGGCTTCATCCAAAGTTTTACTAGCGTAGTAAATGACAAAGGGCTTTCGGTCAATTTTCTGACCCAGGACAGCCCCGACCGCGTAATCAGAAGCATTGGTCATGATCTCAAATGGGGTTGTCCAAATAGGTGGTTGCAAAATTAGCGCACAGGTGACTGCCGTTTTTAGGAAATCAAATGCCTTTTGGCATGATTCGTCAAAAACAAACGGCGTTTCTTTGGCAAGAAGATTGCTCAAAGGGCGGGCAACCTTCGAGAAGTCCTTGATGAATCTTCGATAAAATCCCACATGGCCAAGAAATGATCTGATTTGTTTAACTGATGTGGGAGGAGGAAGTTTAGCGATAGCATCGACCTTAGCTTTGTCCACTTCAATTCCCCGTTCAGAGATTACATGACCCAAAACGATGCCCTCTTGGGTCATGAAATGACTCTTTTCCCAGCTAAGGACCAATCGTGTCTTGATACATCGCTTAAGAATCATTTCCAAATTAACCAAACAGGAGTCAAATGATTCTCCGAAAATGGAGAAATCATCCATGAAGACTTCCATAAACTCTCCCACCATGTCGGAAAATATGGCTAGCATACACCTTTGAAAAGTCGCAGGTGCATTGCATAACCCGAAAGGCATCCTACGAAAAGCAAAGGTTCCGTAGGGACTGGTGAAAGTAGTTTTTTCCTGATCCTCGGGATGGATAGGAACTTGGTTGTATCCCGAGTAGCCATCAAGAAAACAGAAGTACTTCTGCCCGGCTAATTTTTCCAGGATTTGATCAATGAAGGGCAGGGGAAAATGATCCTTTTTAGTGGCAGTGTTCAGCTTCCTGTAATCAATACAAACTCTCCAAGAAGAAGCTGAACGAGTTGTGACAGATTCTCCTTTCTCATTAGTCACAACAGTAATCCCGGCTTTCTTTGGAACAATCTGAACGGGACTTACCCAGGGACTGTCAGAGATTGGATAAATGATTCCTGCATCGAGCCACTTGATGATTTCCTTTTTGACCACTTCTCGCATATTTCGATTCAATCTCCTCTGCATCTGGCGAGAAGGGCGGGATCCATCTTCCAAGAATATTCTATGATTGCAGTAAGATGGCTCGATCCCCCTAAGGTCATGAATGGTCCAACCAATTGCCTCCTTATGTTCCTTTAGGACCTTAATCAATTTAATCTCTTGCTCCTTTGTCAATTTAGCACTGATAATCACAGGGAGCGTATTCTGAGGTCCTAAAAATTGATATTTCAAATTCTCAGGCAATGGTTTCAATTCGAGCTGGGGTGGGGTGATGATTGATGGTCGGGTAGATGCTGAAGATTCAACAAGAGGGAGAGGTTGTGAGTGGACAAAATCAGTAACCTCTTCCGAAGATGTTAAGTCAGAGGGTTGCGGGTCAAATTCATCAACCAAGGAGGAACTTTCAATTGAAGAAACTGTCAAACAAGTTTCAATATTAACATTATCCTCATCAAGTTCCTCAATAACTCCACAATCCTCAAATTTATTGATCGCCTTAAAAATATCTAATTTCATACGTTGGTCCCCAAAGGCGATTTCCATGCTACCGCTTTCACAATTAATGTTGGCCTTTGCGGTAGCCAGGAACAGACGCCCCAGAATGATGGGCGTGTTCCTTAGATTATCTGGTACATCCATGTCAAGGACAAGGAAATCTACAGGAAAATAGAAATCCTTGACCTTAACTATAACATCTTCAATAACGCCTCGCGGGATTGTGACCGAACGATCCGCTAACTGTAGCGTTACTGAAGTTGGCCGAAGTTCGCCTAACCCAAACTTCTCGTAAAGAGAAGTCGGAATTAGGTTGATGGATGCACCGAGATCCAAAAGTGCTCTATCAAATGTGTAATCTCCGATAACGCAAGAAATCAAAGGAGCACCAGGATCTCTCTTTTTCTGAGGGAGGTAGTGCAGGATAACAGAACTAGCCTGCTCGGAGAGTACCACCTTCCTCGGAACAGATTCTCTCGACTTACGCTTTTGTGTACATAATTCCTTTAAAAATCTTGCGTAAGTCGGTATGTGCTTGATAGCATCAAGGAGCGGGATATTGATCTCAACATTCTTAAATAAATTCAGAAGCTCCTCATTGCTATCAATAGACTTCTCCTTTGCTTTGGTTAAGGCTTCAGGAAAAGGAACACGAGTCAGATCTTTGGAATCGAATTCCTGAGCCTTGATTTCTCCTTTAGAATTCTCTTCTCTCTCCTCAGATTCTTCAGGATTCAAAAGATTAGAATAATGTGGTTGTGGATCCTGAGTCTTCTTACCACTTCTCAAAGTGACAGAATTTGCAGAAGCGTAAGAATTTGGGTCTTGGGGAGGGTTAGGAAAGATTGGAGGGGCTTGATTGACCATGAATTGTTGATTTACAGAAGAAGACGAGGAACCCTGCTCAACCACCTGAGCATGCGCGTGTGGGTCCCTCTGATTTCCGTACCCTTGGGCTTGATTGCCCGAATTCGTAATGTTTCGTGGGTTGGGTACGGGTTGGGATGGTAGAGATCCGGGTTGATGAGAGTTAGCAATGAGCCCGGATTGCAAGTTGTCCAATGAGTTTTTCATTTGCTGCATGAGCTGGAGCATAGATCCTTGCATCTCTACTATTTGATGGTTCAAATCAGCCTGCCCTGCGGGTTGACGGGCATTCCAAACTGGCTGATTGACCTGATTCGGAGGCAACTGAGTATATACTTGACCCTGACCCATTGGTCGTTGCGGAGCATAATTGCTGGGTCGGAATTGGGTCTGTTGCCCCGGATTTTTCCAAGAGAAGTTAGGGTGGTTTCTCCAACCTGGATTATAGGCATTCGAGTAGGGGTTGGATCTAACATTCTCTTGTACAGCACAGACATCCTCATAAAGTGAGGATGGAGAGAAAGAAAAGGAAGGATTAGAAAAACTGGGATCAAAGGCCCCAGTTGGGAACCCATGGGGTTCCGAAAAATGCTGACTCATAGGTTGAGTCGCATCGAGTTGATTCACGAACTCCCGTCCAGAAAGAGCTCGTGAAGAATGGAATCCCGAATTTTGGGATTGAGTGGATTGAGAGTTGTTCATAGAATTGCTAGCCATCCACTCTTCCATTCTTTTAGCAACCAAGTCCACTTTGTCAAGTTTATTACAAATCAATTCCATATCAAATGAATGAGAGTCATGGACTTCATTGACATTTGATCTGGGTTGTTGGGATCGGTTAAAAGTATCCATGGAGGCATGATTAATTGAATTCTCACTCATTTCCTCAAATAAATCATGTGCACTATCTGCATCTTTATTAAGGAAATTGCCTCCGCAAGAAGCATCCACATGGTTTCTGAGTTGCTCAGTCAACCCATGATAAAAAATCTGCACGAGTTGCCATTTCGGCACCTCGTGGTGTGGACACCTCTGCAATAAGTCCTGGAATCGCTCCCAGGCCACATGAAACTGCTCCCCCGGCCGCTGGGCAAAAGTAGTGATTGCCCGTCTCAAAGCATTGGTACGACCGACTGGGAAAAATTTCTTCAGAAAGGCCGATTTCAACTCATTCCAAGTTGTAATTGGTCTTCCTATTGTCCTATACCAATGCGCGGCCTTATCCCTAAGAGAGTGGGGGAAGAGCCTCATGATCATTTGCTCCCCGTTTACGTTTCGAGACTTGGTGGTCTGGACCAAAGTGGTCAAGTCCTCCAAGTGTTGAAACGGATCTTCGGAGCCAAGCCCATGATAATGTTTAATCAGGCTTAACACCTGGGGCTTGATTTCTACGTCACCGGCTGGAATCTGGACGCCGGGACGTTCCCCGTAATTTGAAGGATCATAAAAATCCTTCAAGGGCTGAGCGCCCTGCATTCTCTGGAACCATTCTTGCATTCTCTGCATTTGTTCCAGCTGCCTTCGAAATTCTTCCTGTGGATTTCCAGGCAGAAGAGGCTGTTGTTCGGCCATGGGATCAAATTGACCAAAATCTAACTTGCGCCTCCTAGAATGTTCTAATGGTCCTTCCAATCGGGGATTCAATGACCGTCTTCCCAGCATAAACTAGGAGTAGGTCGGAAGGACCGGGGATAAGGACCCTGCAGTACAACAAAACAAGGCTGTCCTTAAGTGAGGTAGCCTAAGGATCTACTGACTCCCAACACCAGCCTTAAGACTGTAACTGATTTACTCTACTTGCGTCTGTATAATCCAACCAGTTAGAAGGAGGGACTGGGGAGAAGGTTCTTCCTTTGGCTTTCGCCTCCGGTTCCTAGTGTACCCCCCAGCCGCGGTCGTTTGACGCTACTCCCCTAGCTAGACATCAGATTAATCAGTACAAGTAGGTTAATCAAAAACAATCTCAGACTAGGCCTTGAAGAGTGAATCAAACCTTAGGGCCAACGTCTACTCAATTTTATTACGGCCTGGGATTGTGGTGCTTATGGAATGTGATGGGCCCTTACAATGGGTTGTGCCCTTAATGATTGATTGAAATTTGTCTAAGTGCGTGCACAACCAGGGTTTTCAAGCAAGATTATTTATAATGTGTGAATTTTAATGTTCAAATCCTGCTTAAGTAGCTTTTAGGGTTTCAAATTAGGTGAATTACAATCAAATTTCTAGGCAAACCAAGTTGTAAAACACGGGTGAAGATAGTTTTCCTTTAAAATCAGAAAGAAAGCGGAGTGCCTAGAATATACCTAGATTGAAAACCCTAAGGAGGAGCTACTTGATGAGTTGGTTTTAAATAAAGTGGTGCGGCCCAAACAACTCAAACAATTGGCCACAATTGCACCACTAAGTTAGGCACTCAAAGATGGTTAACCTAGAATGATTTCTACTCTGTTATGTGTTGCTCTGTGTGTACCGATTCCACAGATCAAAACCCGGTTGAGTAGAAAACAAATCAAGTTAATCAAGTGCCTTGAATGTGGGTGTGTGTTGTGTGTTTGTTGAAAGTTACCCCACAAAATTATCTTTTTGTTAATATTTCTTTTTTATGAATGAGGGTGAAATGAGTGTGAGTAGAAATCCAAACAACCAAACTATACCTAGGATTTATGCAAACACCTAGGTTAATTGAAATTTGGATTTAATGTGCCGAATGAAATCTATGGAGGGGGAAAGAATGGGGGAGCACTTACAGTTGTCTTCAACTGCACTTTACTCCAGTCTACCGCTTGTTGATTCCTTGATGGAGGTCTCTGTAGAACAATAGACACAAGAGAAAGCTTAGTTAGAAAACAAATAAAGTGCAAGAAATGCGAAGAAAAGATCGGAAATCGTTGCCTCCCCAGCAACGGCGCCAAAATGTTGAATGATTTACGAACCTACGCTAACGTGTTTGGTTTTGGAAAACCTGTCGTTGTAGTTCGAAAGCGAAGGATTCGAGTTCAACAAATAAAATTTATACCGAAATAAGAATTCCGGGTCGAACTCAGGGAGGCTACGATGATCTATATTCGCAATTATGTTTTTTTTAGGATTTTTGATAAACAAGGCGAAATAATTACAATGGAGCTATCAAACTGAGAGAGAGAGAGAGAGAGAGGGAAAGAGAACATGCATTCAATATTTCAATTGTTTATACAAGCAAACGAAATGAAAGTTACACTAGAAAGCGGGAAATCAATTACACTATAAAGCAGGAAAATTCTACACTAGAAAAGCTGTAAATAAGAATGGGAGAGAGAAGTTATCCTCCTTGACGGTCGCTTGGAGGATGAGCCGAACGAGACGACGTCTGGACGAACGAGAACGGAGAAGGACGAGGGAGGATGAAGTAGAAGAGCTGGAACGGAGCAGCACGCCGTCGCCGTCGCGGGATCCACTTCCGAAGGGGGACGAAAATTTGGACTTTATCTCGCAAGAAGCATCCCGGGTGTGGGACAAGCTTCTCTTGAGCTTTGGAGAGGTAGAGAGGAGAAGGAAGGGATGAAAATTTCGTATGGAGGGGGTCTCCTTTTATAGTTGCAAGGAGTGGGGGCAAAATGGACATTACATCTTCAAAATAATAAATAAGGGGTCTGTAGTGACGGATAAAACCGTCGCTAAAGCCCCGACGTCGCCGTCGTCGCCGCGCCCACGCGCGCCCGCTCGGCTGCCCGCACGCGTAACGCCTACGCACGTCGCTTGATTTTCAGCCGTCCGATCGCGAGATCGGACGGCTTAGATCGCGTCCGCGCCCGCTGCGTAGTGCACCGCCCGCGTGTGATCGCGCGTTACGCCCGGCGTCCAATCGTGCGTCGTCCTGATTGAGCGCGCGCAGCCGTTGGATCTTCATCTGACGCTCGTCCGCGCCCGCTCGCCCGCGCCTTCCACCCCCTCACCGCGGCTCGAACCCGCGACCTCCGCTTCGCCCGCAGCTGCGTCGCCGCTAAGCTACGCGGGCGAAATGGTCGCGCGGACGCTTTTAAGCGCGAGCGACCGCAGCCGTTGAATCGAGATCCAACGGCGGAGAGGAGACGGTGCGCGGTCTTCACAAGATGCATGCGGCCGATTGGGCGGCTGAGATGGCACCACGTGGTGCCATCTTGGCCGTCCATCTTCTGGAAGTTGTAGATGGTGCCACGGATGTCGGATTGACTCGATTTTTGTGTCCTTGGGCTGCGATCGTCGATCCGAATTCATCTGTGTGGTCGGATTTGCCATCTGAAGTGCGGATTTACACCATCCTGGCCCTTGATCTTCTAGGGTTCCCCGGTCTCTATCTGATGCTACGGATGCCTGATTAGGGCGATCTTGGAGTCGTTGAACTCCAATCGTCGCCCTGGTCATATCCATACGGTTGGATCTTTGATCCGAGGCCCCGATAAAATATTTGCCCTGTCCAAGCACATAAAAGGAGACAATTAACCTCCATTTTATTCAAACTACTCTAAATGCAAGATGATGCATGTTATGCAATATTTATATTATGAAATGCAATCCTATGCTTAAGAACATGCATAAATAGACATTTTAAGTAGTGTAAATGTGTTTACATCATACTTATCCTTGACATGGATGTACCTGAAAATTTGAGGAACACGCCTATCATTCTGGGGCGTCTGTTCCTGGCTACTGCTAAGGCCAACATTAACTGTGAAAGTGGTAGCATGGAAATCGCCTTTGGGGATCAAAGAATGAAATTGGATATTTTTAAGGCGGTTAATAAATTTGAGGATTGTGGATTTATTGAGGAACTTAAGGATGATAATGTGAATATTTAAACTTGTATGATGGTTTCTGAATTTGAAAGTTCCTCCTCTACTGATGAATTAGACCTGCAACCCTCTATGGCAGACCCACCATCTTTTGAAGAGGTTATTGATTTTGTTCACTCTCAACCTCTTCCTCTTGATGAGTCTTCATCAGCATCTTCCTTACCTTCAATCATCAACCCGCCCCAACTTGAACTGAAACCATTGCCTAAGAACCTGAAATATCAATTTTTAGGACCACACAAGATGCTCCCTATGATTATCAGTGCTAAATTAGCAAATGAGCAGGAGATTAAACTAATTAAGGTCCTGAAGGAACACACGGAGGCAATTGGTTGGACCATTCATGACTTTAGGGGGATCGAGCCATCCTATTGCAATCATAGAATATTTTTGGAAGATGGATCCCGCCCTTCTCGCCAGATGCAGAGGAGATTAAATCCAAATATGCTAGAAGTGGTCAAGAAGGAGATTATTAAGTGGTTCGATGCAGGAATCATTTATCTAATCTCTGATAGTCCTTGGGTAAGTCCCGTGCAGATTGTTCCCAAGAAAGTCCGGATTACCGTTGTGACTAATGAGAAAGGAGAATCTATCACAACTCGCTTAGCTTCCTCTTGCAGGGTTTGTATCGATTACAGGAAGCTGAACACGGCCACCAGAAAGGATCATTTCCCTCTGCCTTTCATTGATCAAGTCATGGAAAGTCGGGCAGAAGTAATTCTACTTTATTAATGGCTACTTGGGATACAACCAAGTTCCTATCCATCCCGAGGATCAGGAAAAAACTACTTTCACCTGTCCCTACGGAACCTTTGCTTTCCCTAGAATGCCATTCAGTTTATGCAATGCACCTACGACTTTTCAAAGGTGTATGCTGGCCATATTCTCTGACATGGTGGGAGAGTTTATGGAAGTCTTCATGGTTGATTTCTCTATTTTTGGAGAATCGTTTGACTCTTGTCTAGCAAATCTTGAAATGATTCTTAAACGATGCAACAAAACAAGATTAGTCCTTAGCTGGGAAAAGAGTCATTTCATGACACAAGAAGGCATCGTCTTGGGTCATGTAATCTCTGAATAGGGAATTGAAGTGGATAAAGCTAAGGTTGATGCTATCGCTAAACTTCCTCCCCCCACATCTGTTAAATAAATTTGATCATTTCTTGGTCATGTGGGATTCTACAGGAGATTCATCAAGGACTTTTCGAAGGTTGCTCATCCTTTGAGCAATCTTCTTGCTAAAGAAACGCCGTTTGATTTTGACGAATCATGCTGTAAGGCATTTGATTTTCTTAAACCAGTAGTCACTTGTGCTTTAGTGCTACAACTACCGATTTGGACAACCCCTTTTGAGATCATGACCGATGATTCTGATTGCATGGTTGGGGCAGTTTTGGGTCAGAAAGTTGATAGGAAGCCCTCTGTCATCTACTACGCTAGTAAAACTCTAGATGAGGCCCAGGGGAATTACACTATTACTAAGAAGGAATTACTAGCAGTAGTATTTGTTTTGGAGAAATTCAGGGCTTATCTCTTAGGGTCTCACGTCATTATATGTACTAACCACTTAGCCTTGAGACATCTCTTGGCCAAAAAGGATGCCAAACCTTAGCTTATTCGTTGGATTCTTTTGCTTCAAGAATTTGATCTTGAAATCAAGGATAAATTCGAGGTACAGAATGTGGTGGCAAATCATCTGTCGAGACTTCTGAGTGATTCTTCTCGTTTGGACATCCTGATTGTTGATACTTTTTCAGACAAAACCATCCTTACAGTTTCAGGCATCCAAACCCCGTGGTTTGCTGACATTGTTAATTATTCGACCGTTGGTCAAACCCCTAGGATTGGACCAAGCAATAATGGGATAGACTCAAATCTGAGGCCAAATATTACTTTTGGGAGAACCCTGAACTGTATCGCATCGACTCTGATCAGATTATTCACCAATATGTTCCGGAGAATGAATTCAACAGTATACTCAAGTTTTTCCATGCATCTGCATGAGGTGGACACTTCTTCGGGAAAAGGACGGGTGCAAAAATTTTGCAATCTAGATTCTATTGGCCATCTTTATTCAAGGATCCCCAGGAATTCTCAAGGTCATGTTCCCGATGCCAGGCACTCGGGAGTATAACTAAGAGAGATATGATTCCCCTAAACCCAATTCTTCCCGTCGAAATCTTTGATGTTTGGGGCATCGATTTCATGGGACCCTTCCTCCCTTCATTTAGACATCAATACATTCTCGTCGCTGTTGATTATGCGTCCAAATGGATTAAGGCGATTCCCACCCGAACCAATGACCACAAGGTGGTCATCGATTTTGTCAAGAAGAACATCTTCAGCAGGTTTGGGATTCTGAGGGTCATCATCAGTGATGGTGGCACTCATTTCACTAATGCCTAGTTCCGTAATTTGCTGGCTAAATACTGGGTTAATCATCGAATCTCCACACCTTATCATCCCTAGACGAATGGACAAGCTAAGATCTCCAATCGGGAGATCAAGAATATTTTGCAGAAAATGGTTAGGCCTGATCGCAAAGACTGGACTCAAAATCATGAGGACGCTCTTTGAGCCTATTGTACGGCATATAAAACACCCATTGACATGTCTCCGTTTCGTCTGTTGTATGGCAAGGAGTGCCATTTACCTATAGAGATTGAACATAGGGCATTCTGGGCAATCAAGCAATGCAATATAGATCTGAGTCTAGTCGGGAAGACCAGGAAACTCCAACTATCTAAGTTGGAGGAGCTTAGAAATGATGCATATGAGAATGCAAATATCTACAAGACTCGGACCAAAGTTCTACATGACCAATTGATTTCCCGCAAGAGCTTTGAGCCGAACCAGAAGGTCTGGCTATTTGATTCTCGACTTAAGCTCTTTCCTGGCAAACTTAGGTCGAAATGGAATGGCCCGTTCATTATCGACCAGATTTTTCCAAACGGAGCTATTTAGATCTCTGACCCGAAGACAGGTAATTCATTCAAAGTCAACGGTCAATGTCTAAAGCCTGGTATTGACCGTACTCTTCCAGAACCTGTCTCAGACATGGTTGCTCTAGCCATGTTGTGACTTCTTTGGCTAGGCTTCGCCTAGCTAACGGTATTAAACTCAATAGTTGTACAGTCTGACTCAGAGCTGACCCGAGCTTCATATTCAGGTGATATCTTCTATACTCTACCCTTCCTTTCACGTCTCTTTTTCTGAATGGGGACATTGCATCAGCTAGGCATGGGGGGTGGATTAATTTTTGAATCATTTTTCCAGCTCTATGAAATTCTTGTAAATTCTATTTCTCGTCTTAAATATACATAAAAGAAAATTGAATTAGGAAGGAATATTTGGACATTAGGACTTTTCAATCTTAGGAAATATTACATTAGGATCTGAACACAAAGACCCTTCAGGTCTTTGGGCTTAATCAGACCGAGTATCCACTAAAATGTGGATTTATTTTTTGAGTCCTCGCCATCCTGAATTCTATTGTAATTTGACTAAATAAGTTTGGGTGATAAGTACATGACTTATCAACCTGCCCTCTGATTTGAGGAAACTTTATGTCTAAGCATCTACACACTATCTTGTCATTGACTTGTTGATCGGCGATTTTAATGAAAATTGGGTAGCTAATGAACCTTCGAGGGTGATATGGCTAGCAAGTTATCGTGGGTAACAACCCATAGGTAGGTTGTCCAGAGCCCATTCACTGGACCATTTTCTTCTTGCTGCCTTTAGGTAAATCTTAGACCAAGGAAGCCACCTACTTAAAAAGAAAAAGAAAGTCAAAAAGAAAAGAAAAAGAAAAGAAAAAGGAGAAAAGAAAGAAAAAAAAAACAAAAGAAATAAGCCACACTTCACCACACGAGTATGGCTAGCAAGTTATCGATGGTAACAACTCATCGACTGGTTGTCTAGAACCCAGCTTAAGAAATGCACTAAAAATTCCCAAAACACTTAGGAAGAAGTTGAGAAGTAGAATAAGCCAGAGAGATATACACTGGACTCACCCTTATGTTGACCCCATAAAAATAAAAGTAGGTAGAAAGCTACCGATCGTAAAGATACACCTTTAAGCAGAACTCTCTTTTTAAGGTCACCTAGAGCGTACAAACTCGAAGACCGTTCTAATTGCCGATCAACGAGTCCATCACATTCACAATAAGATGCTTAGAACTTAGGGTTCTTATCAAATCTTGGGTGGGTTGAGTGGCCATAGAAAGCTACTCTTTAACTCTAAACTCAAAAATTCGAAAAAAAAAAAAAGAGAAAAAGAAATTTTTCTTTGAATAAAGCAAGGGCTTGAGGCGGTCTGTATTTTGGCAGATATTCGGGTGCTGTTGTGTCTTTGAAAGTTCAGATCCTGAGTAAAAAAATTTCTTAATGTTGAAAATAACTTATGCCTAAGTAATCCAACCTAATTCTTTTATAAATAGCATGTAATTTTTGCTAGGGACTAGCAAAAGATAGGCATGGGGGTGTGAGGTGCATACATTTGATTAACCTAAAATGTCTATTAATGCATGTTCTTAGTGTCACATTAGCATCATACATTGTAAATAGGGCATAACATGCATAATCATGCATTTAGAACAAGTTGTATAAATTATATAGTAATTGTTTCCATTTTATGGTCTGGGACAAGGCAACTTTTTATCAGGGCCTCGGATCGAAGATCCAACCATACAGATCTGATCAGGGTGACGATTGGAGTTCAACAACTCCAAGATCACCCTAATTGGATATCTGTAGCACCAGATAGAGATCGAGGAACCATAAAGAGCAAGGACCAAGATGGTGTTAATCTGCACCTTAGACGACAAATCCAACTGCACGGATGGGTTTGGATCAACGATCGTAGCCTAATGACGTGAAAATCAGTCCAATCCGACACCCGTGGCACCATCTACATCACTCAGAAGTTGAACGGCCTAGTTGGCACCACGTGGCGCCATCATAGTTGCCCAGCACCTGTCGCTGCCTTCCTTCTTCACCCGCTCGCTTGACCTAGACCATTGGATGCTCATCCAATGGCTACGGAGACGCGCACACAAAAGTTCCTGCTTGCCTAAAGAGGAGGCATAGCGCAGCAGTTGAGCGCCCCTTCGCAAGCGAACGGTGCGCGTTCGAGCCGCGTTGTGCCTCAAATTGAAGAGCGGGTGTGGAGCGGGCGAGCGAGCAGGGTCGTGCGATGAAGATCGAACGGCAAGGAGCAAGCGATAGCACCCACACACGATCAGGCATGCGGTGCTTATGCGTAATCGCACGCGGGCACGCAGTGCGGGCATAACTGCTCTCAGTTGTCTGATCTCTTGATCGAACGGCTGTGAGTGCATGTACGTGCACATGCGTTTTGGGCGGAGAAGAAGAGAGGGCGCACGCGGCATGCGCACACATCACCCACGACGAACCTTTAGTGACGTTTAAGTCCGTCACTAACGGTCCCATATTAATGTTTTTGAAATTAAAATGTCCAAAATGCCCCCACTCCTTGCAACTATAAAAGGAGATCCCCTCCATATGAATTTCTCATCCCTTCCTTCTCTTCTCTCCCTCTCCAAAGCTCAAGAGAAGCTTGTCCCACACCCGGGATGCTCGTCAAGAGCTAAAATCAATTTTTCGTCCCCATTCCAGAAGCGGATCCCGCGACGACAACGACGTGCTGCCTCGTTCTCATTCCTCCTGCTTCGACCTCCTTCTTCCTGCTTCATTCCTCGTCTTCCAGGCGTTGTCTCGTCTGGCTCGTCCTCCAAGCGATCGTCGAGGAGGGTAACTTCTCTCTCCCATTCCTTTTTCCTGCTTTCTAGAGTAGAATTTTCCTACTTTCTAGTTGTAATAATTTCTCGCTTTCTAGTGTAATCTTTTCTCGCTTTCTTAGTTGTAACAACATTTTGCAATATCAAGTGAATGCTTTCCCTCTCTCTCTCTTATTGTTTATATTGATTCCATTTCATTGTGATTATTTCTCTCTTTAAACAAAAATAGAAAAAAATATAATTGCGAATTTTGATCGACGTAGCCTCCTTGAGTTTGACCTAGGATTTCCTTTCCAGTATAAATTTTATTTGTTGAACTTGAGTTCTTCGCTACTCGAGCTACAACGACAGGTTTTCAAAGTCAACTCCGATAGCGTAGTCTTCCAAGGTTCAACAGGACGTAGACTTCTAGATCTCTGACGATTGTGTTCGTGCCTATACGACACTTCATGATCTGGTTACCAGGGCACCAATACTGCAACCTCCAGATTGGTCTCACCCTTTTGAGATCATGTGTGATGCCTCTGATTATGTAGTAGGGGCTATCGTTGGTCAAAAACTGGACGGGAAACCCACAGTCATCTATTATTCTAGCAAGACCTTAGATGAAGCTCAGAGGAATTACACCATCATAGAAAAGGAATTGCTAGCTGTAGTATTTGCATTGGAAAAATTCAGACCCTATCTTTTAGGTTCCCACATTATAGCCTGCACTGACCACACTATTGTTCGACATCTTCTCACCAAGAAGGATGCGAAATCTCATCTGATTAGATGGATCCTACTTCTGCAAGAATTTGATTTAGAGATTCGTGACAAGGCTGGAACGCAAAATGTGGTAGCTGACCACTTATCCCGCCTTCCTTCTGAAGTGATTTCTCCTTCTTTACCTATTTTTGACCACTTCCCTGATGAGCAATTGCTGGTCATTCATTCTGATCTTCCCTGGTATGCTGACATTATCAACTACCTGGCTTCTGGAATCCTCCCCACTGATTGGGTCTGACATCAAAAAGACAGACTTAGATCCGAGGCCAAGCACTATTACTGGGAAGAACCATGGCTTTTCAAGCATTGCAAAGACCAAATTCTTAGGAAGTGTGTCACTGATAAGGAGATAGAGCATCCTGTTGTTCTGCTATGACCAGGCATGTGGCGGTCATTTTTTTGGCAAAAAGACCGCTGCAAAGATTTTGCAAAGCAGTTTTTATTGGCCCTTAATCTTCAAAGATGCACACGAATATAGTAGGGCATGTTCACACTGTCAGTCTCTCAGCAGTATTGGCCACCGAGACATGATGCCCTTGAATCCAATTGTAGTGTGTGAAATCTTTGACATTTGGGGCATTGACTTCATGGGACCTTTTCCAAAATCATATGGCTTCGAGTATATCTTGTTAGCAGTTGAGTATGTTTCCAAATGGATAGAAGCCATCCCCTCGAGGACTAATGATTATAGAGTTGTGACATAATTTGTTCAAGATTTTATCTTCTTTAGATTTGGGGTACCAAAAGCCATTATTAGTGATGGAGGGTCTCACTTTAGAAACATACATTTTCAGTCCCTTCTTCAAAAGTCTGGGGTGTTACATAAGATTGCTACACCATATCACCCTCAAACAAATGGACTAGCTGAATTGTCCAACCGGGAGATCAAGAAGATTTTACAGACTACCATTCGACCTGATAGAAATGATTGGTCTTCCTGCCTTTCTGATGCATTGTGGGCATATAGGATAGCTCACAAAATCCCATTAGGCATGTCTCCTTTTAGACTTATGTATGGGAAACACTATCATCTTCCCATGGAACTTGAGCACAAAGCTTATTGGGCCATCAGAAAGTGTAATTTGGACCTGGAGAAGGCTGGTGATCATAGAAGATTATAAATTTCTGAGCTAAATGAATTAAGGAATGAATCTTATGATAGCTGGAGGATTTATAAGGATAAACTTAAGAACTTCCATGACTGTCACATTCATAAAAAATCATTTCACCCTGGTCAAAAAGTCCTTTCTAACTCTAGACTAAAACTCTTCCCAGGGAAACTAAGATCCAAATGGATTGGACCTTTCAAAATCTTGAGAATCTTTGATAATGGAGCCGTTGAGATCACTGAGATTGACAAATCTGAACCTTTCACCATCAATGGACAAAGACTAAAACCTTTTATTAAGCCACATGATCTCAGACTTGTCAATTCCACCATTTCGCTCCTACTTTTTGAGTTGCCGACTGAGTTTATGCCTAGCTGAAGGCGTTAAACATAGCAAAACCTATCCTTGTATATAGCTGTTTTCACCTTTCTTGTTTTCACCTTTATTTGCATTAGGTGTCTACCTTTGCATTTTAAGTATACATTTCATTGTCACATATGTCATGCATTTCACTTCCTAGCCTGACTTTCTACTCTGATCTTGTATTAGACTTGAAATAGTCCGTACAGAGATTTTATCTCCTCATTCCGACTTCCTTCTGTCACCCAGTCTAGGATAGTGAAAAGCAGGGCATGCATTTGCATCCACCCTATTCATTCAATGATGACATTGCATCATTTAAGCATGAGGGTGTAAATGGTGAATCATTTACTGAAATGCAATTGTTGACACACCTATAGTATAGTATATAGTTTTATCTAAAAATACCAAAAAAAATTGAAAAATTCTGAAAAAATGACTTTACAAAGCCAAAAATACAAAAAAAGACAAAACACAAAAACCCCAAAAATACAATAAGGGACATGCACTTTATTATTAAGGGAGAACTCCAAAGAAATTTCTGAGGAGAGAAAAGAATCTAAAAAGAGAAAAAAACAAGTGTTTAGTTATGATCTTCTAGCTGAAAATAAAAATAGAATAAGTGTTTATGGACATTCAACCTTTGCTAGTTTGACTTTCTGGGCCACTGTAGCTTGACTCAATCAACCTTTGGCTTAATACACTTTGAGCTTTGACAAGATAGACCACAGTCTCTCCTAACTTTAGGATGTATTCTTGTACCTGAGTCACCAGTACAGGATTCGCTAGTTTGCTTTGGTTTAGAAGTCTAAGTAACCTTGGCTTACACAACACAGTGTCAGGAAAGACCTTGTGAATATGAAATTCAACTCTAGTGTTCATTAGGGAAGGTGGAGTCCTTACCTATGCGTGTAGGTAGACTCTTTGTCCTAGTCTTTAGTCTTGTGTCTAGGAGAAGCTCTTTCCACCAATGAACTCACCCACCAAATAAGGTGTGCTCTACCAAATAAAGTTGTCAGAGACATACTGACAGGAAAAAAAAAATCAAAAAGAAAAGTTCTTTAGAATAAGTCAAGTATGTTCTCCAAGTTTGTAAATACAAAAATTCCACCAAAAATGTTTTCAGGGTTCAATACAAATACCTTGTTGTTCCACCAAAAAATTCTTTGAACCACAAAATGTAATAAGAGTTGGGCTTAAGTATTTCTCGTTTCTTGAGAGTCGATTCGAAAACACGAGCTGAAGCTAGGACCAACCTGGACTTAAAAAGAAGTGAAACCCCGGGATTGAGCTTTAGAATTCACCTGGTTAGTCCTGACTTATCACAAAGCACAGCCATAACCTTGTAGCATTTTGAGTCTCTGTAAAACCCCTTGAGTCCTGGAATTTGACTTAAGATTTAAATATTAAGAGTCCTTGTTAGTTGAGAGATGGTATATGTCATTTAAGTCTTGAGTTCTGGTCAGTCTTCCTCAGTACTAAGGTTCTCACAATGTCCAGACATAAACACAGTTGGTTTATTGGAAAATTCTTTTAGCTTAAAGATCATCTTCAAACACTTAAAACTTTGAGAAAAATGAAAAGAAGAAAAGATATTTCATCACACTTACCTTGCTGATACTTAAATTGCTTTGCACTTTAATGAATTATTTGCTAAGGGAGTAGCAAAACCTAACCATGGGGGTATGATGAGTGGCTACTCATCATAGCTAAAAAGCTAAAGTTAAGCTAGAAATTGGGGTAAACAATACCAAATTAACACATAAGGATGGTTAAGTGTGGTAATCAAAGAAAAATACCTAAAACATTAATTTTGTGTTAAGATTGCATAATTAGGTCATAAATTGAGATATCCTTAAGAAAAAGGTCAAATGATGATTCAAGTGTAAATTGAACAAACAAATAAGTTTAAAGTCCAAATCAAAAGTATAATTAACTTCTTAAAAGTTCAATTAAGCACATATAAAAACTTTAAGGCATTTGGACATCATTAAGGCCTTGAAACTTAGAATTTACATTTAGGTCCTTTATGCATCACATTTCCTTCTTTGGAAAACTTTCCCGAACCTATTTGTAACCCACAGGGACCTCTTTAAAAGCCCTTAAGGACCATTCAGTTACTACTCTCTACCACTTATGGGCCTACCTATAAATGTTCTACCCCTTCATAGAAGGGCCTCCCTACACTTTTCCCAAATGAAACCTGGCACCTAGACCTCCACACATGCATTGTGTGTGTAGAACACAGAGCATCTCAACCGTATGCTCTCTATTGATCCTGATCTGTGGCTCGATCTCAGTCGAAGCTTCGCGCGAAGCGACTAGTGTGCTCACCACATTCCCCAGATCCCATCCTATGATCAGTTTTCAACTTGGCAACCCGTGCGCTCCTCTTCTCTCATCCTTGCCACCGATGCCCTCGTCACCTATTTTCACCCGCGTGGTGATTTGAGTCACTGAGGTCGCTACTTGAGAACCTCAGTGGTCGCACGCGCAAGGGATCATTGTCTCCTACCTTCTTAGCAATCATTCTTCCACTCCAGTCTCTCCTCCTCACTAATTCCCTGATTTCACAACCATCGGCTGTGGAATCCCCGACTTCTGTCCAACTCTCCTCGTCGCTAAGGACCATGTAGCACCTGAGGACGACCCAGAAGTCTCACTAGCAGGCTTTTCACTCCGCTGGAGCTCTTCCCCCACCATTCTTCCTCCTTAGCCACCGGCTAAGGATCCACAGGTCCCATTCTTCCTGTTAGAGTAGTTTTAATGCTTTCTAGATTAGCTGTAGCATTAGATAGGTAGATTAGAGTAGAATTAGATGTATAATTAGTAATTGATTTGCTGTTCTGATTAGTTTAGCATTAGGAGTAGTTTTAGAATATAATTTCACCCCTCACCTCCTCTAATCATCCTAGATCAGAGGGGAAGAAATTTGCCCAATCACAGTTCATTTTGTTCTTCCTCTACATGTTTTCACCTCATTTCTGATTCCCTTGATTTATATTTCGCATATCCACCCACTCATAAGACCTAATTTCAGATCTGATTGGTTTCGAACCTCAGATCTGAAATTAGAGTAAAAAATCACATTAGGGGCCTCCCATTCATCCTATGTTTAGCACAAAAGCCCCTAATCTAATCTAAAAAGTGAATCAATTTACCGGATTTTCTATGAATTCAAATTTCAAAGATTTTTATTCATTTCGGCTTTAAATGCTTTGATCATGCAAACTGAAGTGTTTGATATGATTCACTGACTGGCTGGGAATCTGAGGTGATTTTGAAGTTAGAATTCATCTTAGATGAGCCATGTTTTGATTTGGATTTCTGTGAGGATTGATTGTCCTTAATGCTTTATAGAGTTAATGAGAATCACGTAGTTGATTTGAGATTCTACCTTGCATCAATTTGTCGATTTTGAAGAGCAATCTGATTTTCTAACCTAAGGAATTCACAATATTGTTTTAGAGTCCTGGGATTCTAGTTTTTGGATTTACTGTGTTGATTCTAACCGCTTTCTACATGTTGTCTATAGCTTTAGAAGGAGTTAGATCATCAGTTTTTGTGATTTGATTTGTTATTAAACTTGTGACAAGGACTTGGATTTTAAGTTGAATATCTAAGCATTTTTTTAATGTGAATTTAAACCCTTGTCAGATTTTGATTTGGTGATTTTTGTTTTGTGTTTTTGAATCCCAGCAATTATAGTAAACTGCTGCAGAAGCAGCTACATTCCCCTTCTCAATTTCAGCTAAGTGTTCCCTGGATTAGCTCCTCTGTACCCCTGATCAGGTCCTTTTGAATCTGATCTGGGATATAAAAGGCTAAATCACGAGATTCAAGCTAAATTTAGTTTTCTTTCTTGCTGCACACCTGTTCTTCATTCAGATGGACTAACTACAGTAGCAGTTAAGTCATCTGGAATTAAGTTTGGTCTGTAGCAGCTGTTGATGTTAGTAGCTATTGGATTGCTGGATTTCCAGCAGCTACTATGCTGCATTGGATGAACCTTGCTGTTGCTGTGCTTCTGCTGTTTTAGTAGAAGATTTCTATCTGGATAGCTCTGTGGATAGTAGGTGTAGATGTTAAACTGTTAGATAGTTGACTTGTGTTTAATGGTGTGTAGGAATTTGTACAAGCTGTCATATATTTTCAAGGCATTATTAACATCATTTGAATGCTTGTCATTTGTTTAAATCTACTTTGTCAGGTAGTCTTATGACCTAACTATCCATTAAGTATAACTTAATTGGATCCAAGTTGAAATGTGTGCCAAAACATTTGAATCCTTTATTTCTATTGTTTAGAGTCACTTGAGGCAGTTCACTACCTTTTAAACCAATTTAGGTCCCATTCTAGCCTCAGAACACCTTAGAAAACCTTTAAAAGGCCTAGAATGTGTGAACTTTGAAATTAAATAAAAATCATATAAACAATCTAAAAAACTAAAATCAACCTATCTAATTGAAGATTAGGTATTTCTTTAAATGCATACAAAGTTTCATGGTAATCTGAACCCCCGACTTGGTAGAATTTACCAGTCGACGGTTCTGTATATCATGAAACTTAATAAAAGAAACTACACTTAAAAACACCAAAAATATCTTGTTCTTCTCATTTATTTCTTTCCTTCTCTTCTCCTACCTCCATAACAAATTTAAAAACCATAAAAAGTGAGAAAACCCTAAAAATATTAAAAATCCTTTGTATACTATGTATATAAGTGTATATATAAGCTATATAGTAAGTTTATTAACCTATGATGTGAATTATACATATTTATAATATAAATAACTTATTTATATATTGTAGTATGTAAATTAAGTCTTTAAGTTAGATTATACAGTATATATCTTAATTATATAACTAATTATTAATTAAACTAATTTATATGTACAAATAAGCTATATAAATTTGTAAACACTATAAATAACCATATTAAGTTATAATACTGTATATATGTATTTATATGTATAGTATAAACATATTAAACCTTGTACCTTAATTTAATTATATATATAGAATAAATAATTAATTTATTAAGCTAGTAGTTAAGTTATTAGATTAAATTATATATATGTGTACTAATGTATTTTAAGTAATTTAAGCTAATTTAAGTATATTTATTTTTTTATACTATTTAAACTTAATTTACAACTAAAATAGTATAGAATTGTACTAAGTAAATTTAAATAAAATAGAAATAAAGTTTGTAAAATACAATAAAAATATCTATTAAAATACTTTAACATATTTACTAACTCTGTATAAGGTCAATTAGACCATATAATAACTAATTTATACGTAATTAAAGAATAAAACCTAAAATCAGTTATGTATAAACTGTATGCATTACCTAATTAATTTATATAGTAAATATAATTAAAATTCCAAATTAACTATACAATTAAGTAGTACTATGTAAATACTTTAAATTTCTATAATTTAATTTTAATTGACAATAAATTATGGCCCTCGAATTGAGGGCCAAAATCGCGAATTTGGCACAGCCTCACCTAAATCCAGCGCGTTGCGTAGGCGTTTATTTAGTCCCACATCGTGAGCGTGCGAGTGCACTGAGTGCTATAAATTATTTTTATTATACACAGCTCAATCATCACGGCGGCTGGTGTCGAGTCCGGATAGGTTGTTAATATGATGATTTTATCGTTGAATTGTGTATAGTGGTTGATAACACTACACAAGGGGCTGATAATTATGTTGAATATGGCCCATCTTTAGAATAAAAGGCACAACATAAGTAGAATGGAAGCATTGCATGCATCATATACCAAGATTGTTTATAAACTGTATTAATGTCCATTTGTGTAAGTATTTGTCAAAGCAGGCCTCAGATGAGCAATCGGACCGCATAGATGGATTCAAAACGACGAACGGAGTTCAACGGACTCAAGATCGGCCAAATCCAACATCCGGAGCTCCTATAATGGGCCCAAGAAGTTCTGACCGTTGATCTGAAGATCAACGGCCCATATCGCACCACGTCAGCACCGCCCCACCGCGCGCCGCGCCTTCATCAAGCCAAGATCAGATCTCGGTCGTCGATCTTCAATCGAACGGCTGAGACTCATGTGCCCACCGACAGTCGCCGCGACAAAGCGTGGGCATGGCACAACGGTTAGTGCGCACGGCCGCACCCACGCGACGCGGGTTCGAGCAGCGTGAAGTGGGAATTGAAGACGGGCTACGGGCACGGAGAAATTGGGCCGCCCGATTAGCAGCGGGCGGCCGGGATCCTGCCACGCGGCGCAACCGCAGCACACGAGCATCCACGCGCGCGAGCACGCCGAGAGAAGGCGCGCGCGCACACGTGCACCCAAGGCACGATCCCAGCGCAGCCGAGGAGGATTCTCAGCCGTCCGATCTTCGATCGGACGGCTCTCGTTCAATATCCACAGATCACGCGAAGAGAAGAAATGAGCCGGGCGGCTGACCGGCGGTTGGAGGGCTTCACTGACATTTTTGGGAGTGGTTTTAGCGAAGCTCTGGATGTCGCTAAAATCCCTTCTTCTTTTAGGAAGCCCTTAACTCTATTTAAACCCCCTCCAACCACCATTCAAGGCATTCACTCCCCCTTGCAACTGCTCCACCCCTCTCTTAGCTAGCTTTAGGCACTCTTGTAATCGCCGTAGACAACGAGCCACCGACGGAGCCTCCTCCACCACCGTGGCTGCCTCGTTGCTCTCCACACACACACACACTCTCTCTCTTTTAAGCTTTCTATTACTTTTGTTGAAGCATGTATTTAATGTTGTAAGTTATGAACTACAAGTGCCTGATTAATGAAGTTATTTTCCGTCCCATTATCATCTTAATTTCTGTTCAAGTTGCATGATCAAAACAAAGAGCTTTCTAACCCTAAACCTTCTCTCTCTCTATCTCTCTCTCTCTCGCTTTTCAAAATCGCATCTTTCACAAGCAAAACTCCGCACTTTCCGTGACAACAAGTGGTAAGTAAAAATCTGATTTTCATGCATCCCTGAGACCGACACTCGGACTTACCTCCGTTTACTTATTTTAAAATCAACGTTGCAAGTGCGACTATAACGACACTCCTTAACACACACGCACTAAGACACGTCAATGGTTAACCTAAATCGGACCTAACCATCTCTTTACAAAAATTTTTAACCTGACCTACTTGATTTTATCTTGTCACTTTTAGGCCCAGGGTCGAAATCAGGGAAGTGGGGTACAAGTCAAGTTTCCATGCCTTTCCTACAACGAGTCTCTTCCATTCGTTTATTGTGTTTTTGGTGTTTTTCTTATTTATATTTTTTTTAGTAATCTTTGTCCTTGAGGTACACCCTGAAAATTGAGTTCCTGGCTTTGAGCCAAAATAGGGTTTCAAAATGGGTCTTGCTATATTTTTTTATATTTTTACTAATAGGAAAGCAAAATAGAAATAAAGTAAATACAGTATATATATGTATATATTATGTATATAAAGGGGTGGGGGTGGAGGCGGAGATAGAGTGTAGCACAGTGTCTAGTCGATCGTCGTCTAGAGAGCCGCAACCAACAGGACGAGGTGCTGCATTTAAGGTGTAGGATGGATGGTGGAAGATGAATGCGAACACGCTTTTTGTACGCGTGTATCGAGGAATATTAGCAACTGGTGCAGATATTCTCGCGATACAGCGTATGGTAAATAATGTGAAAATATATATATGTATATATGTAAATATATGTATATGTATATATCTATATATGGGTATAAATATATAGGTATATATATATGTGGATATATATGTATATATATAAGTGTATATGTATATATATATATGTGTGTGTATGTATATATAACTATATAGAGGTATATATATATATGTATGTATACATAGTTATAGATATATATGTATATATAGATGTATATATATATATATATATATATATATATATGTATGTATGTTTATAATACTATATGGATGTATATATATATATATGTATATAATAATAATATATGTATATAGGTATATGTATCTAGATATGTATATATATGTATATATGTATGTATATATAAGTAGGTGTGTATATATGTATATATATATATATGTATCTATACTTAGTTATATAGGTAATATATATATAGATATATGTATATATATATGTGTGTGTGTGTATAGATATATGTATATATGTATGTATATTTATATAAGTATATGTATATATGTATATATATATATATAAGTATATATATAAGTGTATATATATATATATATGTATGTATGTATGTATACTAATACATAAGTATATTGAAACTACTATATGCATAAATATAAGTATATATATATATATGTATATATATGTATATATATATATGTATATAAATATATGTATATATATATGTATATATATGTATATATATATCAATATATAAGTATACATATATATATATGTATACAATAGAGTACAGGTGTGTGTGTTTGAGTGGAAGTGTGAGTGTAGGTGTGTGTGAGCGTCGGTGTAGAGAGAGTGAGAGAGTGTTGTGAGAGAGAGAGAGAGCGGGAGAGGAGAGAGCAGCCGCTCTACTGGAGGCGAGGGCGCTATTAAGGCATCTGGGTGAGAAGGGCATCGTTTGAGGCTTCCACGCGTGCACACGCAGGCACGTCTGCTCAGAGAGGAGCACGTAGGAGAGGGGAACGGAGAGGAACCCGCAGCGCACAGCGCTGCATGGAGAGGAGTATGCGGGCGAGTGAAGCGGGTGACGTGGGCACACGAGGGCGAGTAGGGCGGGTTGCCAGATGCGCGAGTGGAGACGTGCGTGCGGGCTACGGCAGGTTACGGTGCACCGGGTGACCGGTAAAGTGAGAAGCTCACCGGTCACCCCACTGTAGCCACAGTGTCGCGCAGACTGGCATGAATAGTGGCTACAGTGGTCGTCCGCACTGCGCAACCGGGAGCTGCTGGTGGTGTGAGTGTGGCCGGCTCATGGTTGGCGCGCGCTGGCTGGCGCGTGAGGGAGAAGGCCTGCACCGGTCGGCTGCGAGCGTGGAGAGCTCGCGATAGAGCCTGCGGAGAGGGAGGCAAGGGCACCTGCAGCTTGCGTAGAAGCTTGCAGGTGCTAGTAGGGGTGTGGGGAAGCGCTTGGCCGGCCGCTGCAGTGACGTGCGGTGGCCGGTTGCAGGCAAGAGAGAGAGCAACAAGGTGGAGAAAGTGGGAGGCGGAGAGGGCCTGCAGGCGCACGTGGAGGGCTGGGGTGCCTGCTGCTACTGCTACTATTGCTTCCTTGCCGCTGCTGCTCCAAGCTTCAGACCTTGAAGCTTGCAGCCATGGCTGAAGGTGCTGGAGCGGAAAAGATGAGACAAGAGCCACCACGCCCACCGGCTCTTTGAAGAGCTAGCGGTGGTGGTCTCACTGTGGTTTGTGTTCACCACAGTGAGGGCTCCTGTCCGTCGGGTGTCTCCGAGGAGGAGGGCCGGCGTGTGGAAGGGAATGGAGGAGAGGACGGTGGCCTAGAGAAGAAGCTGTAGGTGGTTTTTTTGGCTGGGACCAAGCTTCCTTTTGAAGAAGATGCCCACCTTATATAGAAGATGAAAACCATGCACAGCCATGCCCTGGCTATGCATGGCTCATGCATGGCCACGGCAGGGAGTGGCTGGTGCAAGGAAAGGGCAGTTGCAGGGAATGGCACGCGAGGAAGAAAGGTGCAGCCGCGGGAAGAGATTTCCAAAACTAATGGAAAATAAAAATAAAGAAGGGAATATTGCTAAGTAGCACTTGAAGAAAATGCGAATTGCGAGGCCATTTATTTCATTCTCCTCCTCTCTTAATTAAATGCATGCATGCGTGCATTTTTACAATGCAACTATGGAACCCTAATATGCATAGGTAATGCTAGGAAATAGCACAAGAAGGCACTATTGCAGGTGTATTTTTGCGGTGCAATGATGCCCCCATGCCTATCTTTTGCTAGTCCCTAGCAAAACATTTTTTTTTTGTAGTATTTAGAAATGATCTTAAGCTGAAGATTTTCTTTCGAGGCCACATAGGTGTGTTTATTGTTGGATATTGTGAGAACCAATTGTAGAGAAGACTACCAGTACTTTAAGTCTCACATGACATAGTTCATCTCTCGACTAACTAGGACTGTTGATATTTAAACCTTAAGTACGATTTCCAGGATCCAGGAGGTCTTTGCCGTACTCGAGAGCTCAAGAGATTATGGCTTGTGCATAGTGAAGGATCAAGACAGACCAGATGAACATTAAGACTCAAGCCCAGGGTTTCACGAATCTTTAAGTACAGGTTGGTCCCAGTTTCAGCTTGTGTTTTCGGATTGACCCTTAAGAAGATGATGAAAAATTGAACTCCCATTTTCTGACATTTGTGGCTCACAGGAAAATAAGGTATTTTTTACCTGCCCTGAAGAACTTCTTGTAGGGAGAAGACTTTACAGACATTTGTGAGATATACTGACTTATTTGCATTTTTTTTTTGAAACACGTGTCAGTATATCTCTTACAACTTTATTTGGAGGAGCACACTTTTCTTTTTGGTGGGAGAGTTTCTTTTTGGTAGAAAGAGTTTCTCCTAAACACAAGACTAAAACCTGGGATAAAAAGTCTACCAGCACGCATAGGTAAGAACTCCACCTTCCCTAATGAACACTAGGGTTGGATCTTATGTTCACCTGGTCTTTCCTGATATGTGTAGTGTGAACCAAGTTTACTTAAGCTCTCAAGTAAAAGCAAACTAACGGTTCCTGTACTGGTGTCTCAGGTACAAGAATACATCCTTAGTTAGGAGAGATTCCGATCTATCTTGTCAATGCTCAAGTGAATTAAGCCGAGCCTGAGCGAATCAAGCTTCTGTGGCCTGGAAAATCTTCAAAACAGAGGTTGAATATCCATAAACACTTATTGTATTTTTGCTTCAGCTTTCAGATCATTACTAAACACCATTTATTATTATTATATATATATATATATTTTTTTTCTTTTTCTTTTCCTTGTATATTTATAAATAGGTGGGAACTGCATGATACCATAAAATACCCAGATCCTATGGATGCCTATCCACCCTCCATGCCAAACAATGCTATGTCCTCATATGCATGCAGGGAAAGGTAGAGAAAGGATGAAAGATCGGGTAACGAAAGCTGATGTGCAGGGTATATAGCAGGGTGGTAGGGTGGGTGGTTGGTGGGTGGTGAAGAGAAAAGTGAAGTGATCGTGATAGTGGCGTGAAAAGTGATGGTGGATGGTGAAGGGTCTACCATTTCATGGGACGAGAGTGTCCCAGGCGGAATAGAAAATAGGTCAGGAGGAAGTAGTTGGCCCTTAGATTGGCCAAGAAGAGGGGCTCTTTGGATAGATGGATCCAAAAAAGAATAGCCCCAGTGAGTAGGATATGGGCTCAAGGTCCTAGTGTGGAGTTGCAAATCCACCTGATTTGGCGGGAAAGAAAGGGCAATCCGGTCTTCAAGAGTGTGGACCGGCGATGAGCAGCCTGGATATGACTCATACCACGAGGTATGGGAAGCAGAGAAAACCTCTTCAGAAGTCTGGCCAGGAGAAGGTACGGGATAAGGGAGGGATGGGGGAATGTCACAGTATGTGTTGATCAGGTAGTCGTCAGGTAATCTGCAACAGTCTGAATAGGTCTCAATTAGTGCGATACACGCACTGACGGTCATGTCCTCATCAAACGTGTCATCCTTGATGCAATCGCAATCATCATAACAGTGCAGTGCTGCAGTGAGATTAGCCTGAAATCCCGGTGGAATGCTCGGAGCTTGCAGAATTTGATGAACCTATCCCTGAGAAGGTTATACCTGTGGTTGCGGACCACAGGGTACAAAGTTTCGCGGGTTTGGAACAAGTTGGGTGGGAAGAGTGCCCTAAGATCGAGTCGCCATGCGTAGTTGATTGATCTCAGCATTCTGCTGCGCCAAATGGTGCTGAAGAGAGGTCATGTTCTCTTTATGGCGCTTTGACATTTCCGTCATCATTCGCATCAATTTATCAAGAGGACTTGATGTGTGTTTTGTTTGCGGTATGCAAGGGCCTGATGGCAGATTTGCCATAGGATTAGACTAGGCCCTTGGGATGACGGGTGCGGACGGTCGCATTGGTCCACTCGCGGGGTTTTGGCACTGTGGGTTGTTGGACAATGCGAAATTTGGATGATTTCTCCTCCCAGGGTTATACGTGGCAGAGAACGGGTTGTTCCCCAGGGTGCAAGCGTCTTTTATGCCAGAAGACGCATCCGCATGTAAGTATGCATCCAAGCACACGGAGGCTTGGTCCTCCGTGTCGAAATACTGGCTTGTAGAAGCTAGATCCACATGACTTACCGGGTCGCTCGGCATGACACTCGGTAAGGAAGGTCTTACAGGGTTTCTTGGGATAAGCCTGGTGTTGGAAAAATTGGAATTGTGATGAAGTGGTGAGGTGGGGGTGTTTGCCATGTTTATGGAGGAGGAGGATGATTCGGCTCCTTTTCTAAATTTATCAGGTAATTCAAACAGTTCAGGGTTTTGTGACCTCCTCCCAAACATGCACTACCGCAGGAAGAGTTGGGGAGATGAGAAGGGAAAAGAGATGAGAGAAACAATGCCGCAAAGGTACACTTGATGACAAATCAACACAATCAAATTCCTAACCTCTACAGTGTGCCCTTAGACCTAAAGATCTAAGTTACCTACTATCATGAACTACGGAACCGAATGCGAGCACCGCGGGACTACCAGGCTAGATTGAAAGGCCGTTTGCCCTAGGCTTAGACACCCGATAGCACACGGGAACTCTCACCAGCACGTAGCCGCTACACGCAGGTAATTAGACCTCCAATCCTTAAGAAGGGTCAAGTTACTACCAGTTTTAGTTAGAGGCTTAGGGTCAAGTGCTTTTGGAATGTGAAGGGCGTTGTTTACGAGTAATGCCCAAGTGATTGATTTTTAGAGTATGTAAAACAAGCATGCAACGAGGAAATCTCCCCGAATTGAAGTTTTTAATTGGTGAATGGTTTTTAGAGTTCAGCCTTAAGTAGTATGGATTTTAGGATTTCACTGAAATACCAATTCAACCAATCTCCGAGTTTTGTGAGAAAACAAGTTTTCTTTCTAAGCCCAAGAAACCCTTCTTCAATATCAATTAGTTAATGCATGCTAAAATGCAATGGGCTACCCTAAATGGAGATTTCTATGTGTGGATGCATGAATCAGTTTTAGATTAATGTGAAAGGGAGCCAAGCAATTCAATTCAAGTGCTCCCAATCACCAAGAAAAATGTCCACACACAAGGCTCAATCAAAATAAAATCAAATTGTTGTGGGTTGAGGTATTCGGGATCGAATCTTAGGCAAGTTGAAAAGTCGTGGTGGGGTTGGAATTAACTCAATTCCAAGTCTCCCCACCAAAAAGGTGATCCCGAATTGTAGATAAGTGAGGCAAAAGAGGGGTGCAATCAATCATTTTGTATTTGCCTCAAAGAATACTTCACACGGCGAAAAATTCAAGAATCAAGATTCTCGGATTTTCGCTATGCGAAGTAGGGCGGGAAATCCCGGGACGATGGGAGTGAAGACAATCACTCAAATAAGTGAATTTTAACCCACTTGCCCCAAGAGATCCCAAGAAGTTTTTCTATTTTTTTTTTATTAAGGTGACAAGTTAACCCTAGTTGCTAAGAAAAGATGACCTACTTGTTTGGCAACGTGTGCGAAGCTCCAATACAGTGTCGGTGTCTTCACGCTTTCGTTCCTGCCTTGGATCTGCTCATGTTTTCGACTTCATCTACCTACCTTCTTGCACCAGGTTCACCTGCACACTAAAAATAGAGATACCCGTGAAGAGAGAAGAGAAAAAATTGAAAGGAATTGAATAGAAACTTACTTGAAGGTGCACTTCCCGGGCAACGGTGCCAGAAAAGAGTATGATGTCGAGCCCAGATAGGTTGTTAATGTGACGATTTTATCATTGAAGTGTGTATAGTGGTTAACCTAAATCAGACCTAGCCATCTCTTTACAAAAAATTTTAACCTGGCCTACTTGATTTTATCTTGTCACTTTTAGGCCTAGGGTCAAACTTAGGGAAGTGAGGTACAAGTCCAGTTTCTACGCCTTTCCTACAACGAATCTCTTCCGTTCGTTTATTGTATTTTTGGTGTTTTTCTTATTTATATATTTTTTAGTAATCTTTATCCTTGAGGCACACCCTCAAAATTGAGTTCTTGGCTTTGAACCAAAATAGGGTTTCAAAACGGGTCTTGCTATTTGCAAGACGAGGTACCTGCAAGTCAAGGATTGTCTTTTCACTTTTATATATTTTTTTATATTTTTACTAACAGGAAAGAAAAATAGAAATAAAGTAAATACAGTATATATATGTATATATTATGTATATAAAGGGGTGGGGGTGGAGGCGGAGATGGAATGTAGCACGGTGTCGAGTCGGTTGTCGTCTAGAGAGATGCAACCAACAGGACGAGGTGCTACTTGTAAGGTGTAGGATGGATGGTGGAAGATGAATGCGAACACGCTTTTTGTACGCGTGTATCGGGGAATATCAGCAACTGGTGAAGATATTCCCGCGATACAGCGTATGGTAAATAATGTGAGAATATATAGTTATAGATCTATATATATATATGTATATAATAATAATATATGTATATAGGTATATGTATCTAGATATGTATATATATGTATATATGTATATATAGTTATATAGATATATATATGTATATATGTATGTATAAATATGTAGGTGTGTATATATGTATATATATATATATATGTATCTATACTTAGTTATATAGGTAATATATATATAGATATATGTATATTTATATATATATATGTGTATAGATATATGTATATATGTATGTATATATGTATATATATATATATAAGTATATATATAAGTGTATATATATATATATATATATATGTATGTATGTATACTAATACATAAGTATATAGATACTACTATATGTATAAATATAAGAATATATATATATGTATATAAATATATGTATATATATCAATATATAAGTATACGTATATATATATGTATACAATAGAGTATAGGTGTGTGTGTTTGTGTGGAAGTGTGAGTGTAGGTGTGTGTGAGCGTCGGTGTAGAGAGAGTGAGAGAGTGTTCTGAGAGAGAGAGAGAAAGAGCGGGAGAGGAGAGAGCAGCCACTCTGCTGGAGGCGAGGGCGCTGTTAAGGCGTCTGGGCACAAAGGGCGTCGTCCGTGGCTTCTACGCGTGCACGCACAGGCATGTCTGCGCAGAGAGGAGCGCGCGGGAGTGGGGAGCGGAGAGGAAATCGTAGTGCACACGGGTGATGCGGGCGCACACGGGAGAGGAGTATGTAGGCGAGTGAACCGGGTGATGCGGGCGCACACGGGCGAGTGGGGCAGGCTGGCAGACCTGCGGGCGGGTGCTAGTGGAGACGCGCGTGCGGGCTGCGGCCGGTTGCGGCATGCCGGGTGACTGGTAAAGTGAGAAACTCAACGATCACCCCACTGTAGCCACAGTGTCGTGTAGACTCACATGAATAGTGGCTACAGTGGTCGTCCGCGCTACGCAACCGAGAGCTGCAAGTGGTGTCAGTGTGGCCGGCTCGCGGCTGGTGCGCACGGGCTGGCGCGTGAGGGAGAAGGCCTAGGCCGATCGGTTGCGAGCGCGGAGAGCTCGCGACAGAGCGCGTGGAGAGGGAGGTGAGGGCGCCTGCAGCTTGCGCAGAAGATTGCAGGTGCTGGCAGGGGTGCAGGGAAGCGCTTGGCTGGCCATTGCAGTGACGTGCGGTGGCCTGTTGCGGGCAGGAGAGACCGCAATAGGGTGGAGAAAGCGGGAGGCGAAGAGGGCCTGCAGGCACGCGCGAAGGGCTGGGGCGCCTGCTGCTACTGCTGCTTCATGCTTCAGACCTTGAAGCTTGCAGCCATGGCTGAAGGTGCTGGAGCGGAAAAAATGAGAGAAGAGCCACCATGCCCACCGGATCTTTGAAGAGTTGGGCGGTGGTGGTCTCACTGTGGTGGGTGTTCACCACAGTGAGGGCTCCTATCCGCCAGGTGTCTCCGAGGAGGAGGGCTGGCGTGTGGAGGGGAATGGAGGAGAGGACGATGGCCTGGAGAAGAAGCTGCAGGTGGGTTTTTTTGGCTGGGACCAGGCTTCCTTTTGAAGAAGAAGACGCAAACCTTATATAGAAGATGAAAGCCATGCACAGCCATGCCCTGGCTGTGCATGGCTCATGCATGGCCACGACAGGGAGTGGCTGGTGCAGGGAAAGGGCAGCTGCAGGGAATGGCGCGCGAGGAAGAAAGGTGCAGCCGCGAGAAGAGATTTCCAAAACTATTGGAAAATAAAAATAAAGAAGGGAATATTGCGAAGTAGCACTTGAAGAAAATGCAAATTGCGAGGCCATTTATTTCATTCTCCTCCTCTCTTAATTAAATGCATGCATGCGTGTATTTTTACAATGCAACTATGGAACCCTAATATGCATAGGTAATGCTAGGAACTAGCACAAGAAGGCACTATTGCAGGTGTATTTTTGCGGTGCAATCAGCGGCGAGTGCCTGAAACAACCAAGCATTCACTTGAGCATATTCTGAGCATTCTGATTGTGTGTGGGCTGAGGGCTAGTTACTGTGCGAGAGCTTGATTAAGCCCAAATCTGAGCTGAAAATGTAATTAAGCGACCTAATTAAGAAATTAGGGCACGCTTAGTAGAGGTCTAGTCCCACCCGGTCCTAGGGTGCTGTGTATCCCTCGAAAGGATGCCGACCAATTAACAATTTTTTACTAAGTTAGAAGGCCCTAATGACTCATTAAGCACAAAAGAGTAAACGGCTATGTGTTTGGATAAGGAAGAAAAACACAGAAGAGACTTAAGAAGTAATAGAAGAACATAGAGTAAATGAAGAAGAAGAGTAAACGGCTAAGAGTAAATGGCTAAGTGTTTGGATAAGGAAGAAGAAGAACATAGAAGAGATTTAAGAAGTAATAGAAGAGGAAATGTATATGTATAATGGATAACGTATAGGTGAATATAAATAAATAAGTATAAGGTAAATAATAAGCATACGCATAAGCAATATAGCTATATATATGTATATAAATAATTACATATCATTACTGATATAATAAAACATCACTAAAAGTAGAATAACTGTCACTATAGACCCTGGTTTTTGCTTTAGAGTTTGTACATAGTTTTTTGGGGTCCAGCGATGCTTGTATCTGTCGCTGTAGCTATTATATATGTTTTTTTTTTTCTTTGAATCAGTGAGGATTGCTATCATAAACCGATAGCAATTTGGAGGGTATTGTATTGCATATCAAAAGAGTATTACAAAAAAGTTGCCCAACTATGTATGAGAGACCAACATTCCTTTACAACATTCTCACATCTCACCGGTCTCCCCTGAAACAGCTTATCATTCCGCGCCCTCCACACACACCACAGAATGGCAGCCATAGCTCCCAATGGTCGAACAGGGTTGATGTAGCTCTGCCACATAGCATCCCAGGGAGGGAGGGGTTCTAAGCACACCAACCTCAAAATTTTATCCGTGATCAAGCAAGAGGAGAATATATGTGTTGCACTATCAGAGTGTAATCCACATAGGGGGCAGGCATTCATATTAATCCCCATCCTTCTGTGCCTAAGATTGCCAGTGATCAACCCTTCCTGTCTGCAAAGCCACAAGAAAATCTGGACCTTCAGAGGAATTCTCAAAAGCCAAATCTTTCTATCGATAAGATCCCATTCCACCTCATTATCAGACCTAATAATTTTTTCATATGCCTGCTTCACTGAGAAAAAACCCTGCCAACAATATGTGTCCTTCACATCTATCATAAGATATAGCTACTGCAGATTCTCCATCAGTTTCTGCCTCTCCTCCCAAAGTCGAGTGCCCAGCTTGCATTGTTGTAGCCCTTCCAGCTGCCAGCAACCTTCAGCTTGGGACCGCAGATTGCTAACTGTGGCATCTTTATCAGTAACAGCATCATACACCCTCAGGAAGTTCTCTTTCAGCAGGCCCAATTCAGACCACCTCTCATTCCATAAGGTAAAACATCTGCCATCACCAAGCTTAGGTTGCAGTAGATGCCAGTAGCAGGTGATTGCAGAGATCACTGATTGCCAAAAGGGAGAAGGCCTCTTCGGCTGAAGCCTTTGCAGACAGCTGTTGGATCCCCCATAGCTGTCCCTAATCAGATCATCCATCAGCCCCTCCTTGCAATTCAAAATTTTGATGGCCCATTTTAGGAGTAGGGCCTCATTGAACTCTTTTAATGCTTTAATTCCCAACCCCCCAGCCTCCTTTGGTCTGCAGATAGTGTTCCATCTGATGGGCTGCATGAACCTGCCCTCATGTCCTGCTCCTTTCTAGAAGAATCTCTTCCTCATAAGGTCCAATCTCTTCCAGATGCATTTAGGGCCCTTAAATATGCTGAAGAAAAAGACTGGTATGGCAGTAATAACCGAGTTGAGTAAAATCAGTCTCCCACCCTTAGATAGGAATTTACTACTCCACCCTTTTAGCTTTCCAGCCACCTTCTCGAATAGGACATTCCAATCTGATTTTTTTAGTTTTGTAGCCCTTAAAGGTAATCCAAGGTATCTCAGAGGCAATTTAGTACAGGGTGAGCCCAGTATGCCCTCCAATTCCATCTGTTCCTGTTCACTCATACCAAAACAGATCAAAACAGACTTGTCTTTGTTCAAACATAAACCTGAAATATCACCGAATATCTTCACCATTAATACCAAAGCATGTGCCTTAGACTTGGACCCTTCCACGAAGAACACAGTGTCATCTACATATTGTAAAATGGGGGCCAAATGTCTTCTGTTTGATAGCGAGTACCCTTTAATTATACCCACCTCTGCCAATTTGCAAGTGTACCTTGCAAGTCCATCTACCGCAAGGTTAAAGACCAATGGGGCCAGGGGACACCCTTGTCTAACCCCACGCTGCGGCTAGATCAAGGCTTCACATGGCTTCCCATTGATCAAAGGAGAAAATGAAGCAGTGGTGATAGAGCATTTCATCCATTGAATCCAAAGGGGGGGGAAGCCTCTTCTTCTAAACACCTCCCAAAGATACGGCCACGAAATCAAGTCATAGGCTTTCTGGAAATCTACTTTCCACAGGAAGGCCTTGCATTTCCTCCGGTGCCAACCATTAACCATTTCCTGAGCCAAAATAAATGATTCCTGAAGTGATCTGTTGGGCAAGAAAGCAGCTTGTACCAGGTGAATCATGTCTTGTAGAACAATTCTTAGCCTGTTAGCCAAGACCTTGTTGATGATAAGATAGATGGAGTTTGAAAGGGCAATCGGCCTGAAATTTGAAAATTGTTCTGCTCCCATTGATTTTGGCAAGAGGAAAAGATATGACTTGTTAATCCTCTCGAAACCAGCATTACCCACCTCAAATTCTCTAACAACATCCATCACCTCCTTACAAACCACACTCCACATCTCTTTGTAAAAGAAAACTTGTATTCCATCCGTGCCTGGGGAGCCTTCCGCATTTAATTCTCTGATTGCTTGTAAGGTTTCTTGTTCTGTAATTAGTGCAGTCAGTTGTTCGGCTTGTTCGCTTGTCACCCTGGGACCAATGTCTCCTGCCATTCTCCATTTCCCACTCCTAGCTGCCCGAGAAGCTACCCTGAAATACTTGATGGCTTCAGATTTAATCTCCTGATTAAAGGAGACCCTATGTCCATCACAAAGAATAGAGGAAATGAAGCTAAACTGCCTCCGAGAGCTAGCTGCAAGGTGGAAGAATTTTGGATTGGCATCCCCCTCCTTAAGCCATAACTGCCTAGATCTTTCCCTCCAATCGATTTCCTGTTTAAGGTCTTCATCTAGTACCACACCTTGCCACATTCTCCTGTCAGCCTGCTCATCTTCAGACAGAGGGCTAGCAGCTTCCTTGGAGTCCAGCTCCTGGATTCTACTCAGAGCTTCCCTTCTCCTTTGTTCCCTCACCAAGGTAACAGCAGATCCATATTCTTTTAAGATCGCACGCAATCCATCCAGCTTAGTTGATAATCTGACAGTAGCAGACCCCTGTACCTTTTTAGCTCTCCACCAAGAATAGATCATCTGATAGAAACCTGGTTCAGTCAGCCATGACCTTTTCAGTTTGAAATAGGTGACAGCCAGAGTTTCTTCCCCACTGTCCCATACCAGTGGGGTATGATCAGAGAAAGATCGGCTCAACCCATTCACAGTCGACAATTAGAATCTGACAAGGATGCCCACATTCCCAAAAAACCTATCAAGCCTAGAAGCCAGCCCGTTTCCGTTATGCCAAGTAAATTCCACACCAGAGGATGGATATTCACTCAACTGTAGAGACTGAATCATCATCTGAAATCCAATAGCCGAGCTATCTGTGCTGCCACTAGACCTATCAGCCCCTGTTAACCCACAATTAAAATCTCCTCCTGTCAGCCACATTTCCCCCTGCACCAACTCAGCTACAATGGACCATTCCTCCCACAACACCTACCTGGCAGAAGTAGTACAAGGTCCGTAGATCCCAGTAATCCAGATACACTCCTGCCCCTGTTGAATCTGAAACTTGCATGTTAGCATATGTCTGGCTTTGTGAACTTCCAAACATTGAGCCCACCTCTTCCTCCACCAGATAGCAATGCCCCCTGACCTCCCATGCGCATCAATCTATACACATTCATTCATCCCTGCAGCTAACAAGTCGGACCAAAGCCTATCAGAATTACTCTCAATGTGTGTCTTTTGAATGAGCACACAATCAATTCCCCATTCTCTCAAGTACCGCATCAGAGATGCCCTCCGACATCTGTCGCGCAACCCACGCACGTTCCAATTGAGGATTCTCATCACTCCTCATTAGAACCCTCTCTCCTGAGGTTCTGGCAACTACACACTTGCATAACTTTGGCAACTTCATCTTCATCCATCAGAGAAATAGCCTTTGATTTTCTTTGTCGAAGGCTATATGGTGATCTCCCCTTATTGATTTTTGTGCATGATCTCCCTTCACATTCAGGATCTTCCTTCCCCTGCAAGACCTGTTTGCCCTTCAGAGATTCAGGTTGCATATCAAGGTTCCCCTGCTCCTGATTCTCCCTACCACATGACAGCACATCCCCTACCATCGTGGTCGATGGTCCTACCAACTCTCCGCCACCCAATTCCTCCATTTCTTTATTCTGAAGCATCCCCGTCTCCCCATCACACAAGTCCTTACACGTCTCGGCAGCCAAGGACTTATCGCCATGCACCATGTGTAGCTCCTGAGCAGTCGCTTCCTCATCAGCTGTAGTTTCAAACGACTTAAGCTGCTTTGCTACATCATCCCCCATCAGGAACTTCAGTCTCAGCATCCAAGAGCTTCCACCACATCTCAAAATCAGACGATCAGGTATAGAGCCAACGATGAAGACAACGACCCTCACACTTAGTAGACACCCATTCCCCTCAAGCAGTCCGACGATTGTGTCCTCAGCCACAGATGCAAAGCCTAAGATCATTGACGACACAACCTCCTTCGACCTCAGGTGTAGAGGGAGTCCCTCAATCTCAAGATTTCCAGACCTAATTTCCACTCTCTGTGGTGGTCTCTCCGATAGGGCTCCATCAAAAGGAGAAACCAGCCTCCAGGTCACCGTGATGCCATCGTTACATGATGTATGGAATCACAATTTCTCAACATCCCCCACACCCAAACCAAAGAGCACAAAACGTGTACTTGATAGAAAGGAGATCTGCCAGGAATCAGTCGAGAGAGATAGAGAGGTTACCAAGGCATGAATGTTCTCCGCCGTCGGTCTTCCAGTCATAATCTCCCCAACCAGAGCTTCACGCAAGGCCATCTCTGCAGCCTTAATGCTCACCGTCAAAGGAACCTCCACATCCGCCATAAGCCTTCCCGAGTTGCGCATACCAGAGTGCAGGAAACGGTGATAACTCATCTACCCCCCAGACCCCTACACGAATCCCTTTTGTGGCCGAAGCCACCACACCCCAGACACACCACAGGGGATCGACAAGTGGCTGCCAAGTGTCCCCGTCGTCGGCATCGGAAGCAAACAGTTCTGCCAGTCAGCTTTGTTCCTCTTCTCTCAGACCACCTCGCCTCCATCCCCCTTTGGCCGTATGCGTCAGAGTTCCCCCATTCCATCCTCCTGCGTCCTTTCGACCTCCAAGTATGCCACCCCTCACCCTCCCTATTCCCACCAGCCGTCGCACCTAAACCGCCGGCCGTCGAGATCGACATTCTCTCCAGGGTTCAGCTATTCCTCTCATTTAGTTACTGTATATGTTAGTATATTAAGTTAGTATGATATGTAATATTAGTTAGCAGTGAATATTTATGTAAATATTAGTAATATAACTTATAAATAGATAGTATAGAATATATCTATGTATTATTTGATGCTTGTTTGTAAGTAGATTTTTGCAAGCATTTTCATTGACTCTTTTTGCACATAATGAAACCCTTAATTTGTTCTTTACAGATTCATTCATTCATTCATTATTGATTGTATATAAAATTAATCATTTTTTGAATTAAAGAATAATCTTGGATTTAGAGAGTGATGTATATAAATAATTGCCTCCCAGTGAATGACCTGGAATAAACCAGTAAAAATTATGTAATTAAATAAAATTGACGTGATAACGATTTGTATTTGTGACACTTACTACAACAACAACGACATTTTTTATACGAACCGTGATTGATCGCTTCAAAGAGGCGACATGCCATCAACGCAAATGCCCTTTATCCACATTTCAAAATCCAGCTCCTACGATGAGATACTAAAAATCTGGGCCATCTTTGCTTGCGAGCTGCTGCATATGGCTGAGCAATTGAAGCTTCTCACTTCGATTGGCATTGTAGTTGAGTTCTTGGGGTGAGTCCGTAGTTGCTGGAAGTGGCCTTGAGGTCAGTGGTGGTTGTGGACGGTTAACGACGGTGGCATGAAGTGGAGGCCCAAGAGTTCACCTGCGAAGACCTAAAATTTATCAAAATGGCCTTGTGGCCCAATTAAATAGTTTATAGGTATAGCCATGAAGTGAGGTGTGCGACAATGGGGTTAATTTGGTGAATGGTGGTGTAGGGTGGTCGGTCGAGGTCGAAAATGTAGGTGTTCGTTGGGTTTGTTTGGTTAGACTTTTGGGTGAATGTAAGGCCCAATAAATAAGGGTATTTAGATCTATGAAGTGAGTGGAAGGTATTGGTGGTAGTAGTGTATGGATTGGTGGTGTGTAGTGGCCTTGCAAAGCTCACCGGAGCTATGTCGACGTTGGAGAAGACAAAGGGGGAAAGTGTGACACGATGGTGGAATTGAGGTAGTAGAGGGTGGCATCTATGCTAGGGAGAGAGAGAGTTTGTTTGAACCTAAATTAGGGATGAAAGGAGGAGGAATTGACACTGGCTGTGATTGGTCGGTGTCGGAGAAGGTGAATCCATCGGTGGAAGGAGTGGCGAGGAGGATAAGGGTAGGCAGCTCCTACTATGGCTGGAAAGGAGTGGAGGAAGGTGAGGAACATAGAGGGCTACTCGATTTGACCATCGAGTTGTCGGAGGAAGAGGAGGTAGAGGCTCATCAAAGCTGTGGTAGAGGTGGCTGGAGTTTAAGGAGGAAGAAGAATTTATGGCTAGAATCAGGCTCAAAAGCATGCTAAGAACTGGGGATTATTTATAGAGCACAAAATCGAGCTCTATTTGAGGAAAGAGGCCATGAGAGTCAGTTTAGGAATCAATAGAGAACCCAAAACTTTCTTGATTTCACGTGCTCTTCATGATCCTAATCAGGAGCTAAAATCATGCTCAAATGATACTCCAATGTCTAAACACTAATCCCACCAAATTTGGTGGGATTTGGTGCTAATTTGATCAGGTTTTAACTTGTTCAAAGGTCGATGCTTAATCTGTTGACTCATCAGTGTGGCAGGGAATTTCGAAAGCTAGGGGTCTGAGTGTAGGCAAAAGGGTTTTAGGGATTGAAGTGCAAACTAGGTCAAGATGGACTTTGATTGGGTCCAAATTTTGGTGCTTTACTAATTTGGACCTAGGGAATCTAATGGTAAACTTGGATTTGTGTTTTGACCACATTTGACTGGAAAATTTGCATAGAAGCCCAAATCAAGGTAAAATCCCAGCTGAAAATCTATTATAGGTCAAAATGGGTCCAGATGGTCAATTTAAAGGTACCAAACCTCTTAGAATATTTTTATATGAATTTTAGGAGGTTTAGATGAATTTATGCTGACCAGAACCTCTTTAATTTAAGCAAGTTGATAATTAGGGTTTTTTGTACTATTTCTATTCTCTAAATGAGTGAAACCCTGTTTCTATTACTATTGACCCACTTTTTGGACTTTTGAGTGTCATTTGACCTTCATTTAACTCCTGGATGACCCTGTGGTTACTCTGCATTCATTATGTGATGTTAAAATTATATATTTACCCCTATTTTATTATTTTCTCCTCAAGAAAGATTTGAGTGGAATTACTATCCTCAGGCAACCACTCAGGAGCATTTATATCTTGATTCTGACTAATTCAAGTTAGTTATGGTGAATAATGGTGCTACCATCATACCCCCATGCCTAACTTTTGCTAGTCCCTAGTAAAATCCCATGGAAAGAACTCGATCTCTAGACCATGCTTTGACGTTTAGATGCCTGTTTGTGGTACTTTATAGAAATTAGATTAGAATACCAACAATAGGCCTAGAGGTACTCAAGTACCAGCTGATAAGTCGATTTTAGCTTTCGAATAATGTGATTAAGATGATCTATCGTTTAGTAACAAAGTGGTGGAAAACCGCTTAACAAAATAATTATAATAAGAATTACCACTCATAGAAGAGTGAGTCGTGTCCACAGCAAGGCAATGATGCAATAAAATCTCGATTATTTCATATTATTTCAATCAAGTGCGAAATCCATAATCAAATCCGACAAGAAATGCGATGGAAAGAAGATGCACAATAACTCAAAAATATAAGGGTGTATGTGTAATTTTTCCTCATTGAAATATTCAATAAATATGTGATGATTTTATGTAATTTCCAATTGGAATGTATTAGAGAAAATTGGTGCACATTTTAATCCCAAAACTAATGTTAAACATGTGAATATCAATAACCATGCAATTATCAGCAAGTATGAGTATGCAGTCACAATTTCACCATAATAAAATAATCATAAATTAAAATTGATTTTGGTGGAAATGGCATTGAATGTAATTATTAATGGGGAAGAAAACAGAGGATTTCTCCTCTCTCTTCCTCGCGTGTGCAGCCGTGTGTGGTTGGTGGGAGAGTCAATGAGGAGGTACGCCTCGACAAGGGCTATGCAACGGTGGTGACGCGACGACTGGAGGTGGCCGGTGGCCACTGGATGGAGGAGGATGGCCACCAGCCTGTTGGAGGAGGAGGCCGCTGCTGCAGCCCGTGCGGCTGTGTGCTGGGCACTGGCGTTGTGAGCGCAGGTGCGGCCTCGCTGCTTCCTGCTATGCGACGCCTGCGGACGCAGGTTGGAGGAAGCGGTGGACAGTGGGTGCGACACTGGGCGATGGCGTAGCTACGTGGGGGTGCGCGCCTGCAGAGGAGTGGTGCAGCGCCTGCAGAGGAGCGGTGCAGCACCTGCGGGCTGGCGTGAGGTAGTGCCTGCAGGCGTATGGTGCCTGTGGTGAAGGGCGCTAGAGGGGGCGCACCTGTAGGGAGCAGTCGTGGCGTGGGAGCGCTGGTGGAGGGCGAGCACCTACAGAGGTCACGCAAGGTGGGAGCGTGCTGGTGGCGAGGGTGCTCTACAGGTGGTAGCGTGCTGCAGGCGGGAGCGCTGGTGGGGGGCGCTGAAGGGGCATGGGCGCCTGCAGAGGTCACGCAAGGCGCTGGAGGGGGCTATGCCTGCGGGCGGTGGGTGCAATGCTTGAATGGCGGTGAGGCTGGAAAGGTGTGAGCGCTTGCGGGCAGTGGGTGCAGCGCTGGTTGGACGTAGGCGAGGGGCGGTGAGGCTGGAAAGGTGTGTGCAACGTTGGTGTTGATTGTTGGTTGGAGGCGTTGGGAGGCGGTGATGGTGGCTTCAATGCACGCTTGGTTCACAGGGTCCACCCTCTCCACGGTGGAGAAAGTGGAGATAATTCCCTCGCTAGGGGGAGGAAGAAGATCCTAAAGATGAAGATCATCTCGTCTCAAGTGCCCCTTTTTTCTCCTCTCTCCACCTCTCAAGGGATTTTCGAAAACCCTTTTCTAATTTTGGCCGATGACTGTTTGCATTTGTTGAGGGATGTGCTAAACCTGGCAGGAGGATGAGGAAGAGATTGAGTTGGCTGTTTGTTGGGGAAATTTATCCCCCCCTCATTCTTTCCCAATATCATTCCTACAACATAAAAACATAAAATCATTACATATTAAGTTATAGAATGCGATAGAATAGCTGTAAACTTAAATAATGATGCATGCAAACATTCTATAACTTAATGTAGTTATTAACAAACCTAAAAGGTAAGATTAAAGTTAACTTAGGCATAACAATAGTCCATTAAGGTGGACTCATCAAATACCTCCATGCCTAAGATTTGCTAGTCCCTAGCAAGAAATGAAAAATAATAAAAGTAATCAAAAGATTTCTTCTTTTCTTATTTCGAAGCTTTAGAGATTCAGACAAATTTGAAGTGATGATAGCCTAATTAATAGATCAATGTGAAAAGCCAATTCACATTGGGAGTTCATACTTTACCCTTGGTAAATATTTCTATCGGGATAGGCAACTACTTTCCTCAGGGATAAAGCAAAAGATAATCTGTAATTGGACCCCGACTTTTGGCTTAGGTAGGAGATATCAAGTTGAATGGATTTGTGTTTGGTGGCACACACTCATCTGGTGCTACATGTAATCTAGTACTACAGACTCTAGATCTCTAAACTATTAGAAAAGTCAACCCAGAGAGAGGCTAAACAACTGTGCTCTCTTGATGTTCCTGGGTGCTCACTCTTTTCTTTCTTTTCTTTCTGAGATCACAAATCTCTCCAGATTTAGTAATTGTACTCACCGCTTAGTGGCCTCACATGGCATCCACACTTCAATTAAAGTCCTAATAACTCTACAACTAAGAGTCCTCAACCAGTATTCGGGCGATCAGAAATACTAAAGGTAGATATGGGTCATATTTGGTGGAATGCGATAGGTGTTCTGTTGCCTCAGAAACAATGTTACATTATAAACTTGGACTTTCTCTCATTTTTTTTTTGTAATATAACTATTTCTTCTTTTTCTTCTTTCTATTTCTTCTTTTTCTTCTTTTCTTTTCTTTTTTTAATAAATCAACATAATACAACACAGACTTTTATTTATGAGGTATTATTAGGGATGATGATGGTCAAGAGGATGTTATGTGACTTATTTGATGGAAGTGCTTATTCTCGGCACCAGGAAGGAATGGATAGGACAGGCGTATTTCTGACCTTTGACACTATTACCCTCCTTCAGCTGAAGACTCTATGAAGCATGGTCATAACCATCCACCAAAGTCATAGCTTTATTAAAACTCAATCTCTGTGTATCTGCCTTATTTGGTGACTCAGGAATTCACACAAAGTACGCACACAGGAACAAAGAGCGAAAACTATGCCTAACTTTGAAGTATCATCATCTAATTGTCCAAAACTTAAGAGTCCTTGCACTAGACTTAGCACACCAGTAATCTCTCTACTTTCATCTCACAAATATGAGGTGGATCTACTAAAAGATAGTATGCCTGACTCCATATGAACTGTCCAAGGGTTTAGTAGACTACAAATGCCTATTGGTTTTCCTCAAGGATCCATTACACAGTCTACGTGCATGTGAAATAAATGTACTGGATTCTAAACTTAAGAAATAATTCAAGAAGAAAAACCTCCAGTGACAAAGGTATTCTGCTAGGGACTAACCCATTCAGCTCAAGAAAAGAGGATTTTTTTTTAATTTTTATATGCTAACCTAAATGCATGAATACTTCCTAAAATGCAAATGAACCCCCCCATGCCTAAATCCTACAATGTCCCCATTGTAAAATTAAACCAGGAGGAGAAAGGAAAGACATCACCTGACAACGATGTTATTTCGACCGCTGGGTTGCCTCCCAACAAGCGTTGCATTTTCTGTCAGTAGCCAGACTTAGAAGGAACCTATAAGTCTGGTTCCAAACAGAAAAAGTTAGGCCCTAAAAATATGCGTAACCGTGCGGGCCTAGAAAACAGGTAGCCACAAATGTTTTCGAGCTGATGATGCAACATAATACCAAATGCTCGCCAGAAGATATGAAAGCGAAGAACCTCGTTGGCTACCTTGGGAGGTCTAGGAATAATAAACGGAATATGAAAAGGGACCTCCTGAAACGGAATAAGTGGAGGATAACAAGGATCCTCTAGAGTAGGACGGGTTTTAAAAGATATAAACATTATTAGTTCAAACCCTTGAATGGCGAGAGTAAAAGTACAAGCATCAATCTACACTCGTCATTCTACCCAAGGATGTACTGGCCTGATATGTTCTCTAGAAAGAATGTACATGAGCAGAGATCTGAGTCAAGGATCGGTTAGGGAGTATAAGGGTTGTTTGTAGTGTTGAAAGGTAATGGTTAAGTCCAATGAGGGCTTAGTTGGTGTTAGCTCCAATTCCAACAATGATTCAGATTGTGTACACTCCCTAATAGTTGTACACAATTGCACATTACCCTGCCTAGCATTAATGATCGGAGTCACATTTGAATCAAGGGTAGACTCCAAATTACAACTCTTTAATGGCAGGGTCAAAATATCTGAATCATTATCATTAAGCTCGTCCCCAGATTCGTTTGGTTCACTCAAATTTTTATCGGGGTGTATATGTGATTCATTAATGAAGACAAGAGTTGGATCAGTATCCTTAATTATTCCTAAAGGAGGATCAGTCTTAATATTTTAGAGCAAGCCTATATCATTGAATTCATCATTCTTCTTGGGGTATAAATCCTCAATTAACGTGTTTTGTCCCCGAGAGTCTCCCATAGACTTCTCATTATTTTGTTTATCCTCCTCTAATATCAACTCCTGCTTTGATGGAGGATGACTCTCAAAAGAAAGGAGGAATCTGGATTTCACCATATTGTTTATATCCTTTGGAGGTAAATCCTCAAATGATAAATAATTCCCCTGTGATTCACTCCAGATTTTCAGTCCAGGTTCCTCTATTGGCACATCCCCTTCCTCTAAAATAGACTCTTCATATCCCTGAGATCAAAATTGATCATCCTCTATTCCCATAGGCTCACCTTCATTGGGTGCATTTAAATCCTCAGGATGCTGAATGGTAGGTGTTGATTCCCTAAGTGGAGGGTCAGGAGTAGGCTCACTAAGGGTAGAATGGGATTCCACCAAATAATCAATAGGGGAAGTGATAGGAACAATATAACCTTGACCCAGGTTGGTAGGGGTAAGGAGAATACTGTCTTTGGGGTCAAGGTCCTCAAGAGGTACCATCTTCCCTTGCTTTTGACTCCAATAAAGCTTGGGTGGATAATCACTATGATCGTTGTCCTCTAGTGGCCATGTCTCATTGGGAGAGTCTAAGTGATAGCTACATAAAACTAGATCCCTATTGTCATTGGGTTCCTCAGAATTATTTTCATGATCATGATCGTATGGGTAGGGATCAGGATTATTGGGAAGCATGTAGCTAAGTTGTCTTATTTCTTCATTTAACTGTTGACTATTCCTCAACATCTCTCCCATTGATTCCATCATTTCATTTTGCTGTTTTTGCATTTCTATCATAAAAGAGGAGAGGCTACTATTATCAGGTTAGGGAGGATAGTCAATTTCAGGCTCTGGTTGCTTAGGGGTATCGGTCCAACCTCGATACGGAAAATCATGAAGGGTGGGAGGGTTGGGTGTTTGCATGGAAGTAGGGATTTCAGGGTTGGAAAATCCCACTCCTAGGCTCTGCTCAAAAGTGGGAGTTAACAAGCCAGTACTCCTAGGATAAGAATAAGAATGATCCTATGAATTGTCAATGTACCCATCAAAGGATGGATACGCTCAGGGCATGGGATCCAGATTAAAAGATGGGAAGTATTGACTCTGATAATCTAAATGATAAGAGTAAGGGTGATCCATTTCTTTAAGCAAAATAGTTTTAACTATCTTAGGATTTAGAAGAATTCAGAATACAAGTAGAACTTCCTAGAGAGTTCTACTGTCAAAGCAAATGCAAATTCAGTGGGATCTTATTTTTAGTAGATTGTAGGTCATAGAATTAAATGTTCAGTTGGTGGCCAAACAAGTTTTACAAAAAATTACGCTTCCTAGGCCAACCTTCGCTGGTGCTTATAACCTACTCACAAGGGATGGAAGCCTCGAATCGAGCTCACACACAAGGAACCGAAGTAACTTGGTGGATAGGCTTGTTGATTTCCAACTAACTTCCCTTGTGGTGCAAAAGAGGAGTGGTAGAAATTTATCTAGTGACCTTATGTGTGAGGTGCATAGTGTCTCAAGTGTGCAAACATACGATCGTGTTTTGATTTTTGAAATTCCGCAAACAAGATTCTTTTGCACACAATTTTCAGTCACAGATTTTAAAGTCCAACCTCTTAGCAGTGCCAATTTTTAAAGTGACCACTGAATTAATTTGATTCAAGCACTTTGGTAGTCTTAGATTTAGGTTCAATGCATATGCATGACAGGTAATTGATGCTCAAGAGAAGATGTACCTTACTCCAGCTTTCATCGTGTAATGTATGCAATGCAGTAAAAATAAACTAGATGCTGCTCATTCAGTCCTAGATGGTCGTCCTACAGATATGCAGCTTCTAGAAGGTAGTTCGATTTTTTTTTTAATAATAATAAAAAATAAACAGACCTAATCTAACTAACTAACTGAAATGCAATTCAAATAATGCAAATAATCCTATAATCTAAATAAATGGGAACATTCTCCTGAAAATACGCTCCCCCATACAAGAGCGGTAAGAAATAAAGAGGCACTGGGAACACGTTCCCAAAAATACCCAACAAGGGTCCAAAAGACAGAAATTAAATTCTAATGTCTATCTAAACTAAATCTAACTAAGATCTACTGACTAAATTAGAAATAGGCTTCTCCGTAAGCCTATGCACATGGGATCAAGGCCCACGTGTTCCTATTGCTGGCCTCCAGGTGGGTCAAGGTCCACCAAAAAGATCATTTCCGTCGAGCGCGTCGTTCAGGTTCAATGTCGTTGTTCTGTTGCGCCTGTCACCGTGTCAGATTCCTCGCATAATAAAAAAAATGATCAGATGATTGCGCAACTCAGAATATTCAAAAATTAATAACTTGAATCTGTTGTGTTTGTTGCCTCCCCAGCAACGACACCATTTGATAAGTTGATTTTTACTTTCGAATAATGTAATATAGATGATCTGTCGTTTAGTAACAAAGTGGTGGAAAATCACTTAACAAAATAATTACAATAAGAATTACCACTCACAGAAGAGCGGGTAGTGTCCACAGGGAGGCAATGATGCAATAAAATCTTGATTATTTCATTTTCTTTCAATCAAGTGCGAAATCCATAATCAAATCCGACATGAAATGCGATGGAAAGAAGATGCACAATAACTCAAAAATATAAGGGTATACATGCAATTTTTCCTCACTAAAGTATTCAATAAATATGTGATGATTTTATGTAATTTCCAATTAACATGTATTAGAGAAAATTGGTGCACATTTTAATCCCAAAATCAATGTTAAACATGTGAATATCAATAACCACGCAATTATCAGCAAGTATGAGTATGTAGTCACAATTTCACCACAATAAAATAATCATAAATTAAAATTGATTTTGGTGGCAATGGCATTGAATGTAATTATTAATGGGGAAGAAAATAGAGGATTTCTCCTCTCTCTTCCTCGCGTGTGTGGTCATGCACGGTTGGCGGCGAGAGTCGACGGGGAGGTGCACCTCAATGAGGGCTACGCAACGGCGGTGACGTGATGGCTAGACGTGGCCGGCGGCTGTCGGACGAAGGAAGATGGCCGCTGGCCTGTTGGAGGAGGAGGCCGCTGTTGCAGCCCGCACGGCTGCATGCTGGGCACTGGCCTAGGTGCGCGTGGGTGCGACCTTGTTGCTTCCTTCTATGCAGCGCCTACGGGCGTGGGTTGGAGGAAGCGATGGATGGTGGGTGCGGTGCTGGGCGATGGCGCAGGTACGCGCGGGTGAGCACCTGCAGAGGAGCGATGCAGCACCTGCGAGTTGGCGTGAGGCAGTGCCTGCAGGCGTATGGCACCTGCGGTGAAGGGCACTGGAGGGGGCGTGCCTGCAAGGAGCAGTGGTGGCATGGGAGCGCTGGTGGAGGGCTGGCACCTACAGAGGTCACGCAAGGCAGGAGCGTGCTGGTGGTGAGGGCGCACTGCAGGCGGTAGCGTGCTACAGGCGGGAGCGCTGGTGGGGGGGCACTGAAGGGGCGAGGGCGCTTGCAGAGGTCGTGCAAGGTGTTGGAAAGGGTTGTGCCTGCGGGCGGTGAGTGCAGCGCTTGAAGGGCGGTGAGGGTGGAAATGTGTGAGCGCTTGCGGGCAGTGGCTGTAGCGCTGGTTGGATGCAGGTGAGGGGCGGTAAGGCTGGAAAGGTGTGTGTGGCACTGGGGTTGATTGTTGGTTGGAGGAGTTGGGAGGCGGTAATGGTGGCTTCAGTGCACGCTTGGTTCACAGGGTCCGCCCTATCCATGGTGGAGAAGTGGAGATAATTTCCCCACCAGGGGGAGGAAGAAGATCCCGAAGATGAAGATCATCTCCTCTCAAGTGCCTCTTTTATCTCCTCTCCCCACCTCTCAAGGGATTTTCAAAAACCCTTTTCTAATTTTGGCCTGCGACTGTTTGCATTTGTTGAGGGATGTGCTAAACCTGGCCGGAGGATGAGGAAGAGATTGAGCGGGTTGTTTGTTGGGGAAATTTATCCCCCCTCCTTATTCTTTCCCAATATCATTCCCGCAACATCAAAACATAAAATCATTACATATTAAGTTATAAAATGCAATAAAATAGCTATAAACTTAAATAATGATGCATGCAAATGTTCTATAACTTAATGTAGTTATTAACAAACCTAAAAGGTAAGATTAAAGTTAACTTAGGCGTAACAATAGTCCATTAAAATTGACTCATCACCAGCCAAGATCCAGACTTGACTAGCTTTAGCCTTGGTTTATCGCAAAGGTTTCTAAGGGCTATAAAAACTACCTAGAGGTTTATTGACCCCAACGATTAAAGCACTCATGCGTATAATGTATCAAGTCCAGGTTCAGTTTGCCAGTGCATTTTGATAAGAGAGAGATAGAGAAGGATTTTTTTTCATTTTGAGATTTTCACACTTTTCTTATTTTAGTTCCCTAAATTCAGCCTTGGATTGACCCTAAACACGATCTGTATCGGATTTCTTGTCCCCACCATCAATCCTCGAAGGGTCCTTGGCTTTTGATTCTTCGAGATAGCACTATCCATGGCAACCCCCAAAACCCTTGCTTTCGACATTTTGAGAGTGCCGCCCATGACGTTCTATAGCTAAATTCAAGCTCTGGCAATCAACATTTTGGGATAATCTTGCTTATGCCGCCTAAACTAGTACAAGGTGCTTACATGCCCTCGGTAGGATATTTAGATATCCTAGGAGACAAGCATCGAGGAGATGATATGTTATTACGCCTCTTTGAGGGGAGTATTTTTCATTCCACCTCTTTGCATCGGGAACTCATCCAATCAACTTGTATCTTCGAGCCACTCCTAATCTAGATCTTCACAATGACTTTTTCATAACAGAACACTTTCAACATTATTGACCTCAACCTCTTGAGGACTGATTGCGCAGCAATCATAGGTCTTAATTGACCTAAATTAGGCTAGGACTTAGCATAAGTTAGGGTAATTCATGCAAGCATAAGCATTATCTACATTTTTATTGCTTTACTTTAGCTATGCATAAAATAATGTTATAATGTGTTGATTAAGTGCATTATGTCGATTGTAGGCAATAAGCTGATCAGGAGCAAGATCTGGAGCTGGATCTGGAGAAAGATCTGAAGCTTGATCAGGAATAATGGGTGTTGTAGCAGAGCTGGAGCAGAAGACTTAGATTAGATGTAGGAATAATGATGTAAGGGAGTTAAGGTTTGCTATCCTATAAAGTAGGAATAAGGCAGTAAAATGTGAAGAGCTTAGGTCCATCCTAGCCCTAGGATAGCCTAGAGACTTCCCCAAGCCTTAGCTACCCTTAGATTAGGTCACAGCACCCTAGGAAGGCCCAAAACCCTAGTTCCAACCCTTATCTGGATGTCCAGATGAATTATAGGATGTCCAGAACCCTTAGCCAACTCCCGCACACCTTAAACCCACTTCTGCAGTGTTGTTGGACATCCAGACACTTGGTCAGATGTCTAATTTCCATAGAATACCCAAGACAGAACCTTGAATCCTTCCTGACTCTGATTGGACATCCAGATAACAAGTCTGGACTTCTAATTTTTGAGTATAAGATGTCTGACACTATTATTAGACGTCTGATACTGCTCTCTAGTTCCTATTTTGAGATTCAAGTCTTGATCTTGGATCTCTAGGTCCCTAAACCCAATTCCAACCCCATAGGGACCTAAATTAAGGTGCCCTAACCCTAGTACATCACCTCTAGACCTCCCTAAGGACCTAATTAGGTCCTCACTAAACCTAATTGACTTGGATCTTAGTCAATTCCATCAGCCTATTCAATTGGACTCATTGAGTCCAATTGAGCCCTGATCTCAACACACACTGTCCAATTGGACTTAGTGAGAGTCCAATTGACCTAGACCTAAATTAATTGAGTTATTTTAATCTCAATTAAGTTTCCACACACCCAATTAAACTTGTATTAAGTTTAATTGCACTTTACCTTAGTGAATTAGGGTTTATAACCCTAATTTGAGACATACCTTGACCTAAACCTACTAGAACCTAACCTAATCAACCTAGCCACCTAAGTTTCGACCCACACACACCCACACACACCATCCACACGAAAATACCTAGCCTAGAGTTCTCTATAACTCTCTACCATGTGTGGTTTCCTTGGTTGCTAAAATTAGCAACCAAGAGCCATTCAATTTTTAGATCTACATTTAGTGGATCTAAAAACCACCATCCATCCTCTCTCTCTCACTCTCCCATGAGCTCCCACCATAGGCCTCTCTATAGAATTCCATAATTCTCTAGAGAGCTTCCCTTAGGTCTATAAAAAGACCTAAGGGGTGGCCATTTGCACCCATTCACTTTTTGGCCATACTTGCTTGGCTCCATCCACCTCCACTTAGGCTAGCCACCACCATCTCCACTCCATCTCCACGAGCTGAGCACCACCATGAAGGACACCATGCCAGGATGCTGGATCACTCCTCCAACCTTTCTCCAAGGGCCGGCCTAAGCTCCATTGGCTGCCCCTCTTTCTCCTCTCCACCACTCCAAGGCCATCGGAGCCCACCTCCGAATGCCCTCACTTCTAATAGATTAGTAGCTAGCTCTTTACATTTACTACTTTTATTTACTTCTTAGTAGTTTAGCCCTTATTCTCCCCCAATGTTGCATGCAAAATCCCCCCATAGATTCTTGTATGCGATCGTTTTCTGATAGCTAGATTTATATTTTTAAGCATTTCTGTACAAGCTTTCCTCTACGTTACATGTTGCAAACACTCTTCAAATGAATGAATGAAAAATATATTTTCCTGATATATATGTCTATGTGTTGAGAATTACCATGAGCTCATTGCAATATCTTTTGTGTGATTAATGTTGCTTTATTTTAATTCCTGACGTTCTTGCAACTAAGCATGTTGCACTTAAATACATAATAATCATGAACAAGTATGCGATTCTAAATAAAGTAGAGCGGTAAAAGATCGAAATCAAAAGTAAAACAAACGCCTCCTAGAGACGAACGACCAAGACTCAAGTCTTGTTATCTTTAGAAAATAATTTTTTGTTTGATCGTATTGCGTATTCTATTATGACGCATTTTCCTATCAAAAATGCGCATTATGCTTTCAACAAGGACTAATCTGAATCGTAATGAATACGTGAGTGTTTAAGTCCTAAAATGGGCCTAAGAGGCCGAAGGTTGGTTCTCGTCACTAATCTCCTAACTTTTAGCCTTCTAGGTCTTAATTCATCATTCGATTCAATCTAGAAGTTAGGTAAATTCCATACTTGATCACAAAGGGCTAACTCATTTCTTTCTTTTTGAGTGCCCCTTTCTTTTCTTTTTCTTTTCTTTTCTCCTCCTCAATTTAATTCAGCTCAAATTGGCCTCTCCTTTCCCCTTTCTCTCTTTTTTTTTTGAATGAAACCCCTCCAAGAATTTGTTTTCACAATGTTTTTCGCTTTAATACACCCCATGCCTAAGATTTGCAATGTCTCCATTATAAATTAGGTGGGTTCGAGTTTAGTTCAGTTTGTACATTAGGACAGGTGGGTGATGAACAAGTTGAGATGACTGTTGTGGACGATTTCAAGCTTTGATACAAGTATCAAAGGTGGAGTAAGCTGTTCTAATGGACGAATCCTAAAGTGCAATATGATTTTAGCAAAAAGATATGTCGAAGGGTTTCAATTTTTTTAAAATGACGGGCTGCCTCCTGTTAAGTGCTAAGTTTAATTCCATTAGTTGGCTGCAAGGAACTCAAAAGGATGTCATCTGCTGCACTATGATGAGTGGTAGGAGAAAACATGTGATCATGGTGGACGAGAATCAGATGGCCACAAATGAGTATTAAATCATGATGAGGAGTCAATCCAAAAGGTCTATGATATGGATCAAGTTGGTTCATTTCTGGGTGTCTCTTATTGAGTTTTTGTGGAGGAATCACCTGGAAGATGTAGTGATCACGTGATTCTGAAGTAAGATCATGGCGAGTCTAGGACCCAATAGAGTTGAACCAAATCAATGTAGCCCAAATGTTTGGTTCCTCTTGTGCAATGTGGCCTAATAGAGCTTTATCCAATGAGCCATCTTGATTCTTTTTAAGCAATTGCAAGATCAACTCCTTAAGGAATAACTTGAAGATTGGGTCTTCTAATGAATCTTCTCTATAGTTCTCATCCCAATCAAAAGTGAATGTCTGGAGAGTCCCTTTTGGATCATCTAACTCCAATTCTATAAAGGATTCATACTCTAGGTTGTGGTCACTCTCAGTATCTACCATGCCCAATTCCTGAAGATCCTGAAAACAATCCTCATAATAACATGTCTCGAGATCCATGGAATAGAAATCCGAATCCTGTTGAATGTTATCATGTTCCCTGAAATCCACGAGTATGTTATCAAGATCAAAGGTGAATGCTTAAAATACTCTTAATTTGCTAAAATTGTGCTCGGCTAACTCAAGATTCTCCATGATGCGGAAAACTTCTAGTTCTAATTCTAGGTTTTCTACTATCGAAATGGTCACAAGATCCTGAATCAAACCTAGCTATTCTACTGAGCATTTTCCTTTTCCTTTAGATGATGCCTCGAAAATATTGATCTTAGTTCACTTCTCTCCAAAGGCTATTATCATGTACCCTAATTCACAATTGATTGTGGCTCCTACAGTAGCCAAGAAAGTTCTCCCTAAAATCAAGGACATATCTTGTATTTTTTGTGGCACATCCATGTCAAGAACCGGAAAATCATCTAGGTAGTTGAAATTTTTGACTCTAATTACCATATCCTCTACCAGCCCAATCGGGGTGATTACGGTTCGGTCAGCTAACTACAGAGTAACATTAGCAGGTTTCAGCTGTCCTTGATAAACACCAGCTTATCATCATTTTTATGCCTTAAAATTGACCTAGCTCTTAGGGTTTTAACTCCGCAAAGGGTTTTCAGGCTGCATTTAGTCATTTACTTACAATAGGCATGCATTGCATTTTATTGTCTTTTTTATCAATTTATTTGAGTGTCAGGGATAAGCAGAAAGTCAGATCCCACATAACTTGGCACTCGAGAAGGTAGAAGATGAAGAAGAAGCTCCTTTCAACTGGATTCCAGCTACATCCAGCTCATCCCAGCTCGATCCCAACTCATTCTAGTTAGATCAACTCATCCCTAGCTCCATTCATCTCTTCTTAACTGAATGGTAGCTCTAGCTAGTTCACCTTAGCTCCATTCAACTCACCTTAGCTAGATGGCAACTCAAACTAGCTCAAGTCGGTTGATCCCAGCTCCATTCCAGCTCCTCCAACTCAAAATAGTTCACTGGAAGTTCAACCTGACTAGGAGTAGCTACTAGCTAGACCCAGTCAGCTGAAGATGACCTTAACCAACTTAGGTCAGCTCAAGTCCAACTCCCGGAGGCTCAACTCAGCTTAACTTAGTCAAGCTGAGCTACTTGACCTAAGCTAGCTACTCTAGCTAGCTCAGTAATCTCTGGGAAGACCAGACCCAACGCACCTCAGCTCACATCAGTAGAAGCCAGCTTATCTGAGCTTGACTTAGCAACTAGCAAAGAACTAGCAAGCTAATCTAGCTAAGGTAGCTCCTTGCAGCTTTCTTTAGCAGCTACCAGCTCCAGTGCAGCTCAAGACAGCTTCCTCCAGCTCATTACATCTAAAACCCTAGCTTCCTCTACCCCTCCCCCCAACTCCCTACTAGCTAAGATAGCTTAGCTAGCTTAGCTTAGCTAGTCCACCTGCATTGCATCCCAACCTAACCCTAAAACCCACCCAACTAGCTCTACCAAATATGCCTACCTAAGCTCCACCAAAGCTACCTCCACTTCCACCTCAAGTTGGTGCCACCATGGTCGGGGTGGGTTTCGCGTGTTAGAAATCGAGGTTACAAGTAACCTGTCATCGTAGTTGCAAAACACGTCGATCAAATAAACTTTATATCGAAACTCCAAGGGCGTCCCGGGTCGAACACAGGGAGGCGATGTTTACTTTACTTGAAAATCGCACTTCGATTCGTTTCTTTTTGGTATTTTGGGGTTTTGTTATTTTTTTTGTGTTTTTAAAATAAAAGACAAGTAAATGATTCACACGATAGAGATGTGGAACGAAAATGGTATATATATATCAATCCATTGTCTATTACAATCTACTATGAAAGCATAAAAAGAGAGGGAGGTGAGAGGAAATCTCCTGAATTGGCTGTTCGACGAGACGACGGCGCCTGGCGGAAGCTTGGACGAAGGAGGTGAGGAGCGGGACGACGGAGGTGAGATACTGGAGGACGTCGGGTTGAGGAAAGCTTCGGCGTGGCTCCAGAATGAAGGTGAGAAGATGGAGTTGATCTGTTACCGGAATGAAGGTGAGAGGACGGCTCCAAGGTGACCTATAAAGGGAGATGGGAAGTTGGAGGAGTGTTTGGTGGGGTAGAGGTTCGCTACACTAATAGGCACCTTGGGAGCTTGAGAACAAGCTCTAATGGAGCGTTGGTAGGCTTGCTAGAGCTTGGGAGTAGGTGGGAGTAGAGTAGGTAGAGATGGCTTGGAAGGGAGGGGGTGAAGGTCCTTTTATAGTGGTGGAGAAGACGCAAAAAATGGATAAAGGACCTTTAGCGACCTCCAAATCGTCGCTGGAAACATTGCTGTAGACAGCTCACCTCCACCAACACCCATAGTTGGCTTTGTTGGCTTGCAATAGAATACAGACTGCTATAAGAGTCGCTATAGGTCAGCCCAGCTGTTGCTGAAAGCTGGTGCCAACCGCCCTTGCACCCGCGTCGCCTGCCCCGCTCATCACGGGCATTGACCGCGTGCGCCCAGCTATGTGCGCATGTGCTATGCGCTGGCGTGCGCGCTTGCTATGCGCTAGCCTACGCATGCACGGGCGCGCTACCTTGGTTTGGCGCTGCCGCTTCGCTCCAAGCGCCCACCTAATTGCAAATTGGAGGGGTTGCGGGGAATCGAACCTATGCCCCTCCTTTGCAAACCAACACCTCCACCGTTGCGGCAATCCTCCCTTTGTGTCGCGTGGAGTGTTTTGGTGCGTCCGCCTCCCAGCCGTTGGATCAAGATCCAACGACTAGGATTGAAGGCTGTGGATGAAGGAGTTGGGCGATGCTGCTGGCCGGTGTTGGGCGGCCTAGATGGCACCACGTGGTGCCATCTGGGCCGTCCATCTTCTTTTTCTTGTAGAGGGTGCTACGGTGCTCGAATCAAGATGATTCTGATGATTTCGAACTGCGATCATCACTCTGGATCCATCCATACGGTCGGATTTTCCATCCGAAACCTGTTTGGATGTCGCATTGCCCCCTGGCCGTTGATCTTCCTCGAGCTTCATGTGATGCTACGGGATTCCGATCTGGACGATTTCAGAGGCATTAGACTTCGATCGTCGTATTAATCAGATCCGTATGGTCTGATCATCCATCCGAGGCCCTGAAATAAATCCTCTCCTCTCCTGACCATAAAAGGAACCTAATTAACCCAAAATATATACAACTACTCTAAATGCACAATGATGCATGCTATGCAATATTTATAACATGAAAAGCAAATCTAAGCCTAGGAGCATGCATGAATAGGCATTTTAACCTAGATAGATGTGTCTATATCATACCCCCATGCTTATCTTTTGCTATGGACTAGTCCATAGCAAAATTAAACTAGATGCTATGTATAAAATCAAAATTAGGATTAGATCGCTTAGGCCTAAGTCATTTACCAACAATAGAAAATTTCAACTAAGGTTCTAAACTACAAAGACTAAATAGTACCCAGGTGTCTGCCAGAATGCAGACCGCCCAAGTCCTCGCCTTATTTGAAAAGGGAAGATACATTTTTTTATTTTTCTTCTTTTCTAATTTTTTTGTACTTTTGGAGTTTGAGAGTTCCAGGATAACTTTTTACGGCTACCCGACCCACCTAATACTCGAAAAGGACTCTATGTACTAAGCATCTTTGTGAATAAGTGAGACTTACAAAATGGCCGTTAAGATGGATTTCGGGTTTCTACAACCCTAGGTGACCTTGCCTAAAGGTTTATTTTTACGATCAGTAGCTTTCTCCCTACTTCTTTTATTTATGGGGTCAACACAAGGGCGAACCCAGTGTATATCTCCCCAATTTATTCTACTTCCCTACTTCTTCCCTACGTGTTTTGGGAATTATTGTGCATTTTTACGAGCTGGGCTTTGGACAACCGACCAATGGGCTATTACCCACGACCACTTGCCGGCCATACTCGTGCGGTGAAGTGTGCCTATATTATTTTCTTTTTTTTTATTTTCTCCTTTTTCTATTTTTATTTTTGGGTGTTTCTTTCTTTGTTTTTCTTTTTTCTCTTTTTTTTTTCTTCTTTTCTAAGTAGGTGGCTTCCCAGATCTAAGATTTACCTAAAGGCAGTACAATGAAAATGGTCTTGTGGCTGGGCTCTGGACAACCGATCGATGAGTTGTTACCACCGACAACTTGCCAGCCATACCACCCAAGTCGGTCCATTAGCTACCCAATTTCCATAAAACTTGTCGGAAAGTGAGTCAGTGCGAATAGTGTGTAGATGCTTAGCCTTAAAATCCCCCCAAATCAGAGGGTGGGTTGATAAGTTGTATACTTATCATCCCAATTTATTTACCAACTTAAAATGAATTTTAATTGGTGAGGACTCGAGACTAAGTCCACATTCGAGTGGACACTCGGGATAATTAAGCCCGAAGACCTGAAGAGTCTAAGTGTTTAGGTCTTATCGTATCATTTCCTAAAGTTAATAACTTCCAAATGCCTAAGTTCTCTTTTCCTAATTTCTTTATTTTTTTTTATCTTTTTTCAAATTTTTCAAATTTTTTTTTAATTTTATAAGAAACTAAAGAAATTCTACGGAGTTAACATAATGATTTCAGGAATCGATTATCCACCCCGCCATGCCTAAATGATGCAATGTTCTCATTGTAAAAATAAAGACATAAAAAGGGCGAAGTAAACAGAATATCACCTGAGTGTCGTGAAAATCCGGTCAGCTCCGCAGAGAGGAGTGTATACACACACGCTAAGTTTAATGCCTTCAGCTAGGCATAACATACATACAAAGAAGAAATTGAGAATTCACAAGTGCGGGTCAGAGTCAAAATCAAAAGGTTGATCTTGAAACCCATCCGCAGAAGATGTCCACAGATGTGGATGAGATTATGGTGCAGACCCATGCCCCAGGGTCTAGTGGTTCTCAGGTTCTGGATGAAAATCACCCAGAACTGAAGGTTGTTGTGTTTGCGGGGCCGGGCTTGCGGTTTAGTGGTGTGCAACCTAAGACCAAAGTGTCGGACAATGGGTAAAGATGGTTCAATAGGTGCGGTTGTCCACTTAACATCTAGCTCAAAAAAATAATCAGTTATTCCTGGCTTGGGTCGCACGTGAAAGATATCATAAGGGTCTATATAGAAGATAGGTGGTTTCAGGTCAATAGGTACCCTTACATCCAAATTTGTTTTTCCCACAAAATTAACCTCCCAGATTTTTATTTCCAACTTCCTATCCTCTGAAATCAAGGTTTTCGGGACCTCCATATCATTGTACACCCCATCTAAGCTACCCAAGTCCAACAATTGTGGCTGAATAAGGATTGACTTGGCACAATGATCTCAAAAGTATATTCATTCAACTCTTCAGGGTGTGGTTGAGGAATGGGGCTACTAATTGAGTCATCGGGTATCGGATCCTCCAAGTTATCCCCAACTGAATTAAAATCTTCAGTAGTTGGGCTAACAGATTGGTCGTCATACTCCTCGAGCCTGTATGTCTCATTAAAATCATTCTCCTCAAGCTTAAGTGAGACTTCACTAAAAGATTCCTCACCCTCAAAATCAAAGAATTCATGATCCTCATTTGTATATGTCTCAACATCACAAGTCATTTCATCATCCAAGGAGACATAATTTTCTTCGTTTCCTAACTTGGGGATCTTAGGTGAATCAATCGATTCATCCTCAAAGGGTTGCTCTAGACCAATCTGGTCATCTCCAATCTCTGAATATGTATACCCCCTGACATGCACCTGAGCGGGTTCAGTCATTGACTCTCCTGAAGAGGGTTCATCTTGAGAATCATCCCATGATTTGACTAGTCCAACCACAAATTTCATCCTCAACCTCGATAATTTCCCAAGAAGAAACTCACCCAGGTCCCTATCCTTAACACTTTGGAGCAAATCCAATAGAGAACTATTAAGTTCATCAATCATTTTGATCATAGGCTCCAGTGCTTCAGTGCATGGTGTTGGCTGAGCTTCAAACGATTGTATAGTGTTCCTCAAATTAGCCAACACCCTATCCTGTATCTGGTTCACCTGAACTGGCTGTTTCAATTCAGGTTTGGGTGGTTTTGGGTTAAATCTAGGGGAGTTAAAATGTCGAGGTTCTCAGGTTCCTCCTTGGTAGTAGGTCATCTTGGGTTGTTCAAAGAAGTGTGATGACCTATTTTCAATGGAATACTGGGGAGGGTAGGTGTTATAATCATTATATCCTTCCTGATTGTAGATCAGGTTGGTTTGGTCATCAAAGGATGGAGATCCATAATCATTATAGCTCTGGGAAGGATAACAATCATAGTCTTGTTGTCCAGGGTTAGGCCTTGGACACTGAGGTATAGATTCATATCCCCAATCAAAGTCATCCCGGCTAGTGTATGGCTAATTACAAGTCAAGTCGGGATAGTAATCATCTTGGGGATAAGTGGTGGTAGGAGGATAGGATGTGAAATGTGTGTAGGATGTGGAAGGGTACATGGCGAAGTAAGGAGGGAAATCAGAAGAGAAAGGAGCCCTGCAATACAAAAATACAAGCCTGTCCTTAGTTTGGGTAGCCAAAAGGTCTACAGACTCTTAGAATCCATCCTGAGATTATAGACGATTTACTCTACTTATGTCCGGGCAATCCAACCAGTTAGAAGGAGGGACTGGGTAGAAGGTTCTTCCTTTCGCTTGTGCCTCCAGTTCCTAGTGTACCCCCCAGCCACGGTTGTTTGACGCTACTCCCCTAGTGAGACATCAGATTGACTAGTATAAGTAGGTTAATCGTGAACAATCTCAATCTGGATCCCGACGAGCGAACCATTCCTTAGGGCCAATGTCTAATCAATTTTAGTTAGGCTTAGGACAATGGTGCTTCAGGAATGCGATGGGCCCTTTAGATGGGTTGTGCCCTTAATGATCAGTTAAAATGTGTGTGTGTGTGCATAACCAGAGTTTGCAAACAAGGTTATTTGATGATGTGTCTTTTAGAGTTCAACCTTGTTTAGTAGCTTTTAGGGTTTAATTCTTAGGTTGGTTCAATCAAGGTTTAATAGAACACTCCAAGTTTTGAAAGCATGAGTGATGATATGTTCCTTTAAAAATAAAAAATAATGTGGATTGCCTGGTTCAGCCCTAAGAATCAACCCTAAGTGGCACGATACTTGATGGATTAGTTTTAGATTGAGTGGTGCGGCCCAAATAGCTCAATCAATTGGCCTATTGCACCACTTAGTTTAGGCACACAAGAATGCTTAACCTATTTGGATTTCAACTCACTTATGTGTATTTAGTTGAAGTGTACTGGGTCCACAGGTCAGATCCCGGTTAAGTGGTAGAATCAAAGTGATTGTGCACCTTAGGATAAGAAGTTGTGGGTGTTAAGTGTGTAGCTTTCAAAAAATCCCACAATCAGATAACACTTTTTTTATTTATTTATGTGGATGGAGAGGTGAGTGGAGGTGGCAAACAAATAACCAAATCTATCCTAGGGTTCATAAAAAGCACCTAAGTTGATTTGGGTTTGAGTTATTCGGTTATGGAATGAAAACTAAAGTGGGGGTGGTGTGGGGGACACTTACAAAACATTCTACCCGCACTTTACTCTGGTCTATCACACTTGGATCTCCATGCTAGGGTACCTGAAAGACAGTAGATCAAAGACAAGTAGGGTTAATGCTATGTAAATGCAAAGAAACGCAATAAAAAAGATAAAGTAAATTTCGTTGCCTCCCCGGCAACGGCGCCAAAATGGTCAGGGAGTGTTTCGCGTGTTAGAAATTGAGGTTACAAGTAACCTGTCATCGTAGTTGCAAAACACGTTGAACAAATAAAATTTATACCAAAACTCCAAGGGAGTCCCGGGTCGAACATAGGGAGGCGACGTTTACTTTACTTGAAAATCGTGCTTCGATTCGTTTCTTTTTGGTATTTTGGGGTTTTGTTATTTTTTTTGTGTTTTTGAAATAAAAGACAAGTAAATGATTCACAAGATAGAGATGTGGAACGAAAATGGTATATATATATATCAATCCAATGTCTATTAGAATCTACTATGAAAGCATAAAAAGAGAGGGAGGTGAGAGGAAATCTCCTGAATCGGCTGTTCGGCGAGACGACGGCACCGGTGGAAGCTCGGACGAAGGAGGTGTGGAGCGGGACGACGGAGGTGAGATGCTGGAGGACGTCGGGTTGAGGAAAGCTTCAGCGTGGCTCCAGAATGGAGGTGAGAAGACGGAGTTGATCTGCTACTGGAATAGAGGTGAGAGGATGGCTCCAAGGTGACCTATGAAGGGAGATGGGAAGTTGGAGGAGTATTTGGTGGGGTAGAGGTTCGCTACACTAATAGGCACCTTGGGAGCTTGAGAACAAGCTCTAATGGAGCGTTGGTAGGCTTGCTAGATCTTGGGAGTAGGTGGGAGTAGAGTAGGTAGAGATGGCTTGGAAGGGAGGGGGTGAAGGTCCTTTTATAGTGGTGGAGAAGAGGCTAAAAATGGATAAAGGACCTTTAGAGACCTCCAAACCGTCGCTGGAAACATTGCTGTAGACAGCTCACCTCCACCCACTCCCATAGCTGGTTCTGTTGGCTTGCAATAAAATAGCGACGGCTGTAAGCATTGCTGTAGGTCAGCCCAGCTGTTGCTGAAAGCTAGTGCCAACCGCCCTTTCACCCGCGCCGCCTGCCCCGCTGATCACGCGCATTGACCGCACGTGCCCAGCTGTGTGCGCATGTGCTATGCGCTGGCCTGCGGGTGCACTCGCGTGCTACCTTGTGTTGGCACTGCCGCTCCACTCCAAGCGCTCGCCGAATTGGGAATTGGAGGGGTTGCGGGGAATCGAACCGGCGCCCCTCCTTTGCAAACCAGCGCCTCCACCGTTGCGGCAATCCTCCCTTTGTGTCACGTCAAGTGTTTTGGTGCGTCTGCCTCCCAGCCGTTGGATCTTGATCCAATGGCTAGGATTGAAGGGTGCGGATGAAGGAGTTGGGTGATCCTGCTAGCCGGTGTTGGGCGGCCTGGATGGCACCACATGGTGCCATCTGGGCCGTCCATCTTCTTCTTCCTGTAGAGAGTGCTACGGTGCTCAGATGAAGATGAATCCTGCGATGTCGAACTGCGATCATTGCTCCGGATCCATCCGTACAGTCGGATTTTCCATCCGAAACCTGTAAGGATGTTGCATTGCCCCCTTGCCGTTGATCTTCCTCGGGCTTCATGTGATGCTACGGGATTCCGATCTGGATGATTTCAGATGCGTTAGACTCCAATCGTTGTATTAATCAAATCCGTATGGTTTGATCGTCCATCCGAGGCCCTAAAATAAATCCTCTCCTCTCCTGACCATAAAAGGAACCTAATTAACCCAAAATATATACAACTACTCTAAATGCACAATGATGCATGTTATGCAATATTTATAACATGAAATGCAAATCAAAGCCTAGGAACATGCATGAATAGGCATTTTAACCTAGATAGATTTGTCTATATCACACCACCACACATCCCTTCACCCCTCAACCACCATGAAAAGCCACCACTAAAAGTGGCGCCAACCCACCATAACTACCACTTGTTTTGGCGCCAAAACAAGGGGCAATCCCAGCCCTACACATTACCTTCCAAGCCATCTCCACCATCCCTTTTCCCTCCAAAACCAACCCTTCTAGAACCTACCCCTTTTGGTGCCAAAAACATACACCCTTACACCCTTGGATGTCCACCAAAGGGTGGATTCTACCCATAACCACCACCTCCTATAGCCCTCGAGATGGTGCCAACTATCCTACAGCATAGGATCCTACAACCACCCTTGAAAGCCCATCTTAGCCCTCCATTCAATCCATGCCAATTAGCCCTTCTCCTTTCCTATTTACACCCTATCTAACCACCACCATCTCAATATCTTCTCCCTTAGTTTAATTTCTACCTACACTGCCTACACCTAAGGCCAAGGAAGAAGAGAAGAAGATCAAGGGGGCAACCTACCCGCCCCCTTGGTGCCTTCTTCCCCTTTCTTCTTCTCCCTTGTGCCACACCAAGGAGGAGAAGCTCTTCATCCAAGGAGGGTGGCCAGGCATTGAGGAGGAATCTAGGGTAGACGTCCACTGTTGAACGTCAAACGACTACGCTATCGGAGTTGGTTTCGAAAACATGTCGTTGTAGTTCGAGTAAAGAAGAAATCCGTTTAACAAATAAAATTTATACCAAAAAATCTATAAAGAAATCCCGGGTCGAACTCAAGGAGGCTACGTCGATCAAAATTTGCAATTATATTTTTTGCGTTTTTGTTTAAAGTACGAAATAATCAAAATGAAATGGAATCAATATAAACAATATGAGAGAGAGAGAGGGAAAACATTCACTTGATATTACAAAATATTTTTAAAATTAATAAAGCGAGAAAAGATTACACTAGAAAGAGAGAAATTATTTCAACTAGAAAGCAGGAAAATTCTACTCTAGAAAGTAGGAAAAAGGAATGGGAGAGAGAAGTTATCCTCCTCGACGATCTCTTGGAGGATGAACCGGATGAGACAATGCCTGGAAGATGAGGAATGGAGCGGGAAGAAGGAGGTCAAAACAGGAGGAATGGGAATGAGGCAGCACGTCGTCGTCATAGGATCCACTTCCGAAATGGGGGCGAAAACTTGATTTTAGCTCTTAAGGAGCATCCCAGGTGTGGGATAAGCTTCTCTAGAGCTTTGGAGAGGGAGAGAAGAGAAGGAAGGGATGAGAAATCCGTATGGAGGGGGTCTCCTTTTATAGTTGCAAGGAGTGGGGCATTTTGGATATTACAACTTGAAAAGCATTAATTCAAGACCTTTAATGACGGATTTATCCGTCACTAAAGGCTTGAACATGGCCGACGTGCGCGCTGCTCCTTCAACGCACACGCACGATCGTGCCCTTCAATGCACGCGCACGATCGTGCACTCTCAACCGTCTGATCTCAAGATCGGACGGCGTAAAACGCTCCTCACCAGTGCCTCCAAATCTCCACTGCTGCATGTTCGCATGCGATGAGGCGTGCAAATGCACGTCAATGCACGCGTACACAATCGACGAACCTCCGCATGCCACACCTCCTCCCCTCGGCCGCCGGATTTTGATTAGATGGCCCAATTGCACCCGCGCCTGCGCCCCATTTGAATTTGAAGAGCAACGCAGCTCGAATGTGCGCCCTTCTCTCGTGAAGGGGTGCTCGACCACTGCGCTACGCTTCCTCTTGAGGCAAGCAGATGCTTTTCTGCGCGCGACTCTGCGGCCATTGGATGAGCATCCAACGGTGGGGATTCGATGAGCGGGTGAAGAAGAGAAGTGGAGGCGAGTCCTTAGAGCCAGTTGGGCGGCTGGGATGGCACCACGTGGCGACATCTTGGTCGTCCATCTTCTGAGTGTTGTCAATGGGCCACGGGTGTCGAATTGGACCGATTTTCATACTATTAGGCTGCGATCGTCGATCCAAACCCATCCGTGAGGTCGAATGTTTCGTCTAAGGTACGGATTAACACTATCTTGGCCCTTGCTCTTTAAGGTTCCTCGGTCTGTATCTAGTGCTACGGATGTCTGATTAGGGTGATCTTGGAGTCGTTGAACTCTAATCATTGCCTTAATCAGATTTGTACGGTTGGATCTGCAATCCGAGGCCCCGATTAACAAGTTGCTCTGTCTCTGGCCATAAAAGGAGACAATTAACCAACATTTTATTTTGACTAACCGAAACGTAAGATGATGCATGTTATGCAATATTTATAGTATGTGATGCAATTCTATACTTAAGAACACACATAAATAGACAATTTATGTGATATAAACATTTTTACATCACACCCCTATGCCTATCTTTTGCTAGTCCCTAGTAAAACTATATGCTATTTATAAGAGAATTAAGTCAGATTTCTTGGGCAATAGATATTTTCAACACTTAGGGATTTCAACTAGGACCTAAACTATAGAGACACAATAGCACCCAGGTATCTGCCAAAATGCAGACCACCTCAGGTTCTTGCCTTATTCAAAGAGGGATCACTTTTTCTCTTTTCCTTCTTTTCTAATTTTTTTGGATTTTTGAGTTTAGGGTTAAAGAGTGGCTTTCTATGGCCACTCAACCCACCCAAGATTTGATGAGAACCCTAAGTTCTAAGCATCTTACTGTGAATGTGATAGACTCGTTGATCGGCAATTAGAACGGGCTTCGAGTTTTTACGCCTCTAAGTGACCTTTAAAAGAGAGTTCTGCCTAAAGGTGTATCTTTACGACCGGTAGCTTTCTCCCTACTTTTATTTTTATGGGGTCAACACAAGGGTGAGTCTAGTGTATATCTTCTCGGCTTATTCTACTTCTCCACTTCTTCCTAAGTGTTTTGGGAATTTTTAGTGCATTTCTTGAGCTGGGTTCTAGATAACCGGTTAATGAGCTGTTAGCATCGACAACTTGCCAGCCATACTTGTGTGGCGAAGTGTGTCTTATTTCTTTTATTTTCTTTTTTTTCTCCTTTTTTTTCTTCTTTTTTTTTTGACTTTCTTTTTCTTTTCAAGTAGGTGGCTTCCGTAGTCTAAGATTTACCTAAAGGCAACAAGAAGAGAATGGTCCAGTGACTAGGCTCTGGACAACCTACCTATTGGCTGTTACCCATGATAACTTGCCAGCCATATCACCCTAGAAGGTTCATTAACTACCTAATTTTCGTTGAAACCGTCGAACAACAAGTCAATGACAAGATAGTGTGTAGATGCTTAGACTTAAATTTCCCTCAAATTAGAGGGCAAGTTGATAAGTTGTGTACTTATCACCCAAACTTATTTAATCAAATTAAAATAAAATTCAGGATGGCGAGGACTCGAAAAATAAATCCACATTTTAGTGGATACCCGGGCTGATTAAGCCTAAAGACCTGAAGGGTCTTAGTGTTCAGATCCTATTGTAATATTTCCTAAGATTGAAAAGTCCTAGTGTCCATGTATTCCTTCCTAATTCAAAATTTTTTTTATATATATAAATAAAAAGAAAATAAAATGAATCTACGGAGCTAATGAAGTAATTTAGAGATGAATATCTACACCCCCATGCCTATCTAATGCAATGTCCTCATTGTATTAAAAAGACATGAAACAGAGTGGAGTAGAGTAGAAAGCACCTGAATTGCATGAATAACGAGTCCACTCCGAGATAAACAGAAACTGTATACATGCTGAATTTAGTGCCTTCAGCTAGGCACACTATACAAAGAAGAGAAATAAAGAATTCAGAAGTGCAGGTCAGAGTCAAAATAAAAAGATGCAACCTAAGACCTGCCAGCAGATGTCCACAGATGTGGACCAGATTGTGATGCAGACCCATACCCCATGGTCGAGAATATCTAAGGTTCTGGATAAAAATTATCCAAAACCTAAAATTAGTATGCAAGCAAGGTTGGGCCTACGATTTATAAGGATGCATCCCAAGACCAAAAAGTTGGGTTATAGAGAAATCAAGCTCCAAAGGATAATCAATGAATGTGTGATTTGGTTGGTTATCCTCAGTACAAATGTCGTAAGGGTCTTGGTCAGAAGGTTTCAACTTAATTGGAACCCTTAGACTCGATCTTCTACTTCCTCTATAGTTTGCTTCCCAAATCAAAATTTTCCGGCTTCCATCCTCTTCATTTAGAATGTCAAATTCTGGAACCTCGTGCATATTAATCACCCCGTCCAAGTCTAAAAGATGTGACTGAATCAGAATTGACTTGGGTCTTATTATCTCAAAAATAGAATTGTCAATAAACTCAATGGGGTCTAACTAACAATCGGGGCATTGAATTGAATCCTTTAGAAAATGCGATTCTGAATCCATTATGTGAGCCCCAATAAGATCAATTTCTTTAGTTATTGGGCTATCAAATGATTTAACCAATTTCACAAGCTCAATTGTCTCACAGAAATCATGTTCTGTAAACTCACGTAAGACCTCACAATTTGATTCTTCACCATTAGACTCAAAGAAATCTAAATCCGTATTGATGTACATCCCAAAATCATCCATCACTTTCTGGTCCATGGAGACATACATTTCCTCGTACCCCTACTCAGGGATCTCAAGTGAAGAAATTAGATCATTCTTAATTAGTTTCTCTATATTAATCTGGTTAGCCTTGTAACACGTGTCCCCCCCAACAGGTGCTTGAGCTGGTTCTAATATTGGATCTCCTGAAGGGGGTTCATCCCATGAATCATCCAATGATTGAACTAAAGCAACCACAAATCTCATTCTCAATTTCGCTAACTTCCCAAGTAGAAATTCACCCGGGTTCTTATCCTTAACATCCTGGAGCCAATCCAACTAATACTTGTTAAGATCATCAATCATTTCAATCAGGGGCTCGAATTCTTCAGTGCAAGGTATTGGCTGAACTTCTAAAGATTGTATGGTATTCCTCAAGTTAGCCAAAACCTTATCTTGAACCTAGTTACCCTGAACCAAATGGCTTGGTTCAGGGTTGGGCGAGTTTGGGTTCAATGCAGAGGTGTTAACAAATTGAGATTCAAGATACCCTTCCTGATAATAGGTCATTTCGGATTGTTCAAAAGGTGGTGATGACCTATAGGCAGTGTATTCAGATGATGGGTAAGGATCAGTGTATCATTCTTGATTGTAGATCATATTAAGTTGTCCATGAAAAGGTGGTGATCTAAAATCGATATGGCTCGAAGAAGGATAGAAATAGCAATTATGGTGTTCAAGGTTTGACCCCGAACACGGAGGTTCAAAACTATATCCCCAATCTAAGTTATCCCAACTAACAGATGGTTTATTATAATATGAGTCGGGATAGTTGTCATGTTGAGGATAAGTCATAACTGGAGGAAAAGAGCTGGAATGTGTATGAAATGTGGAAAGATTCATGAAAGAAGGGAGGAAGAAAGGTGCCCTACAATACAAATAATCAAACCTGCCCTTAAGTGGGCTAGCCTAAAGACCTATAGACTCCCAGAACCCTTCTTGAGATAAAGAAATGATTTGATCTACTTATGTCCCTTCAATCCAACCAGTTAGAGGGAGGGACTGGGGAGAAGGTTCTTCCTTTAGCTTGCACCTCCGATTCCTAGTGTACCCCTCAGCAGCGATCGTTTGATTCTACTCCCCTAGCTAGACATCAGATTGAACAATAGAAATAGACTAATCAAAAATAATTTTGTTCTGGGCTTCGAAGAGCGAGTCCGATCCTTAAGGCCAACATCTACTCTGTTTTATTTAGCGTTAGGTTTGAATGTCCTTTGGAATGTGATGGGCCCTTTATCTGGGTTGTGCCCTTAATAATTAGTTGATTTGTGTGTGCGTGCACAACTAGTGATTTTCAAGCAAGATAATTTTTGATGCGGTGAAATTTAGGGTTCAAATCTTGCTTGATAGCTTTTAGGATTCAACTTTAGGTATTTTCAAACAAGTTTTGTTGGCACACCAGGTTTTGAAAGCACAGGTGAAGATATTTTTCTTTGAAGCTTAAAAGAATGTGGAGTACCTGGTAAATCCCTAAGAGTTGAACCTGTGTGACAGCTACTTAATGAGTTGATTTTAGGTTAACTGGTGCGGCCCAAACAACTTAAACAATTGGCCACAATTGCACCACTGAATTAGGCACATAAAAATGATTAACCTAGAATGATTTCTACTCTTTTATGTGTTGATTTGTGTACCAGTTCCATAGATCAGAATCCGGTTGAGTAGAAGAAAATCAATTAGGTTAAGTGCCTTGAATGTTGGTGTATGTTGTGTGTATATTGAATTACCCCACAAAAATAGCTTTTTGTTTTTTTTTTTTGTACGAGGGTGAAATGGATGTGGATGGAAATCCAAACAACCAAACTAATCCTAGGATTTATGCAAACACCTAGGTTAATTGGAACTTGAATTTAATGTGATGAAATTAAATCTATGGAGGGGGAAGAATAGGGAGCACTTACATTCGTTGATTGACAGATTTTCACTTATTTATGAAGATGATAACAATCAATTGATATGTCGTGTTTTATGTGGTGGAAAATCTCTTAATCAAAAATTAAAATAAATATCAAAATTTAACCACAATAAAAATGTTGCATCCACAGGGAGGAATAGAACCAATAAATTCATGAGTAAAGGATTATAATGTTTGTAGACAACTGCGCGACTTCAATTCGAGAAATATGCTACTCTAAATGGAACTTGCAATTTCCTTAAGTTCAAGGCTATTTATGCAATTTTCACGTCAAAAATCAAGCTCCCTAAAGTATGTCTATGATGCATGTGTAGTGGCATATCATGTAAATTTGACTTGCATGCAAATCTGATTTGAATTTCAATGTTGAATGATGCACATAACACTAATTAAGTAAATTCACAAAACTATAAGTGCATCCATGCAATGTGTCCTGAATAAAATAATAATATTAAAGTGGCAATGGCATGCAATGTAATTTTTAATTGAAGCAAAAATAGAGGATTTCTCCTCTCTTCCTCGCCTGAATGGCCGTGCATGGTTGGCGACGAGAGTTGACGGGATGGTGCACCTCGACGAGTACTTCGCGATGGTGGTGACGCGGCGGCTGAAGGTGGCCGGATGGTGAGGAGAAGAACACCGGCGATGGGTTCTGACAAAAAGGATGAACCATGCATGGAGAGGAGGAAGAGCTGCTGCCTGCGGGCATGTAGCTGTGCGATGGGCGTGCGCACAAGGGCGCGTGAGGGCGCTGCCTGTAGGCGTGGCTACCTGCGGGCGAGCGTGGCTGCCTGCGGGGGTATGATTGCATAGCAATCATAGGTCTTAATTGACCTAGATTAGGCTAGAACCTAGCATAAGTTAGGGAAATTCATGCACGCATAAGCATTATCTGCATCTCTACTTCTTTCCTTTAGCTATCCATAAAATAATGTTATAATGTGCTGATTAAGTGCATTATGTTGATTACAAGTAATAAGCAGATCCGGAGTAGGATCTGAAGCTGGATCTAGAATAACGGGAGTTGTAGCAGAGCTGGAGTAGAAGGCTTAGTTTAGATATAGGAACAATAATGCAAGGGGGTTAAAGGATTGCTATTCTAGTATGTAGGAATAAAGTAGTAAAATGTGAAAAGCTTAGGTCCATCCTAATCGTAGGATAGCCTAGAGACTTCCCCAAGCCTTAGCTACCCTTAGATTAGGTCACGACACCCTAGGAAGCCCTAAAACCCAAGTTCCGACACTTATTTGGACATCCAGATAAGTTATAGGACGTCCAGAACCCTCAGCCATCTCCTACACACCTCAAACCCACTTCTGCAGTGTTATTGGATGTCCAGACACATTGTTAGACATCCAATTTTTGCAGAATACCCAAAACAAAACCTTGATTTTACCCTGACTCAGGTTGGACATACAGAACTAAAGTCTGGACTTCTAATTTTTGAGTATAAGTTGTCTGATCACATTATTGGACGTCTTGTACTGGTCTCCAGTCCCTGTTTTGAGATTCAAGTCTTGATCTTGGATCTCTTGCTCCCTAGATCTAATCCCAACCCCATAGGAACCTAAATTAAGGTGTCCTAACCCTAGTACATCACCTCTATACCTACCTAAGGACCTAATTAGGTCCTCACCAGACCCAATTGGCTTAGATCAAAGTCAATTACCTTCACCTAAGTCAATTGGACTCATTGAGTCCAATTGAGCTTAGATCTCAACCCACACAAGTTCAATTGGACTTGGTGAGAGTCCAGCTGACCTAAACCCAACCTAATTGAGTTATTTCACTCTCAATTAGGTTCACACTCATTCAATTAAACTTAGGTTAAGTTTAATTGCATTTTCCCCTTACCAATTAGGGTTTGTAACCCTAATTCAAGACCTACACCTACCCAAACCCCTTAGGACCTAACCTAAGCCACCTAACCATATAGAGCACGACCACACACACACACACACACACACCCATTCACGCACACACACTTCTCTAGAGTTCTCTAGAACTCTCTTTGAAGTGACGCCACCTCTTGGTTGCCAAAATTAGCAACCAAGAGGCATTCAAAATGAGATCCATAATTTTTGGATCTCATAATCTTTTGGCCGGCCACTCTTGGACTCTCTCTAGAGAGTTCCACACCTCTCTAGAGAGAAGCCATTGGGTCTATAAAAAGACCCCATGGGAAGCCAAGTGACTCGATTCACATCCCTTGGCTTCCATTGGCACCACTCACCTCATTAGCTCCATACACGCCCACCTTCACTTAGGTCAGCTACTCCACCTCCATGAGCTCACCACCATCATGAAAGACATCATGCCGGGATGCTGGATCAATCCTCCCTCTCTAAGGGTCAGCCTAAGCTACATTGGCCGCCCCTCATTCTCCTCCCAACCACTCCAAGGCCATCGAGGACCACCCCTGAATGCCCTCTATTCTGCTAGATTTAGTTCATGCTCTCCATAATTTTTATTGCTTTTATTACTGCTTAATAGCGTAGTCTTACTTCTCCCCCAATGATGCATGTGAAATCCCCCCATTGATTCTTGTATGCAGTCATTTTCTGGTAGGTAGATTTTCGTTTCAAGCATTTATGTACAAGCTTTCCTCTAAATTTCTTGTGCAAACAACTCTCCAATGGAATGAATGAACATGCATTTATAAATATATATATATATAAATATATATATATATATATATATATATATTTCTGTATGTTTGAAATCACCATGAGCTTAATAATTGTCATTCATTTCGCGTGATTTAAGTTGCCTGTTTTTGAATTTTTTATCTATTCGCAACAAGCATGTCGTTTCCCGAGGATATTGAAAATCTAACGATAGATGCTTTCTCCATAAATAGTCACCACCTCACCAGAATCGTGCACATAGAAGCTCACATGTTCACCTTCGTAATTTATTTGACGCATGTGCACGTAATCCGAGTTAATAACAGAAGTGGTGAAGTTTTAGTTAGGAGATTGGAAACCGACATGCGTTTTTAAACGAAGTAGAGCAGCAAAAAGATCGATTTCAAAAGTAAAAGTAAACGCCTCCTAGATACGAACGACTGGGACTCAAGTCTCGTAATCTTTACAAACCTAATTTTTGACGAATGTTTTGGTGCGACTATACTACGATTTCCGACAACTTTCAAATGTGCGAGAACGATTTCTGTCAAATGGCATCGTTGCCGGGGAGGCAATGTCATTTTCTATAATTTTGATCTTGAAACTATTACTGACAAATCTCTCTCTGCTTTGTTTTGATGTGTAGAAAAATGGAAGAAAAACGAGATCTGTGCACACATCGATCGCGATAAAGAAAAAGTCAGGTGCACATCATCTCTCCTTAGATTAGTTTTTTTTTCTGAACCCTAGGAGTAGATTTACTTTCTGCACTTTCCTTTGAAAAATTCTTTCTGAAATAAAAGAGATTTTTCATGAAAAAAAAAAAAAATTAAAAGCAAAAATTTTGAAAAAAAACTAGATCTAATTTCCTTTCGAATCTAGGTTAGTTTGAAAAAAAAAGAAAAAGAGAAAAAAAAGATATTTTCTTTAAATCTTTTTAAAAAAATCCTTTTTGAAAAAAAAAATGTGCAAAAGTTTTGATAAAAAAGAAAGCATTTTTGATGGAAAGCTTAGATTTCTAATTTAAACCTCTTTAAAAAGCTTCTCCACCATCTTCTAATTTTTAGCCAGATTTCAAGCTTGATTTAAAAATTCGATTACCAAAGAATTAGTAAGAAAAAAATTCTGAAATTTGGGCTAAACTTTGTTTTTCAAACCATATTTTAAACTCCACCATTATTTTGAAAAAATTCAAAGTATACAATTTTTAAAAATTTGTGAAGTGCACAGGGGTTTGACTGACCCAGATTCAAAATTTTTCAAATCTCAAAAAGCGATTTCGAGCAATCTGTGAATCTATTTTGACTAAACATGATGGGGTTTGAAAGCTGATCTCATTGGCTTTATTTCCCATATTTTTTCCAAATTTTTGAAGGTCATTTGATACTATTTCAAAGCGAAAAGCCAACAAGGGGTCAAAATTCCAAATGTAACCCCCTAATATTCAAAATTCCCTAAAAATTTGGTTGAAATAGTAAAAATTCCAAAAAAAAACACTCTGGAAAGCTAATTGAAAAAGGAATCTACTCTCAAAATTTCAAATTAACTGGATTCCAATTATTATCCGAGAACAAACATTACTTTTGTGGTAAGCTAAAATAGAAAAAGAAAAATCCTAGAAGTGCATGAAACTTAGGTTGAATCTTTAGGGTTACAACTAGAGACCACACTTTGGGATAACCTAGACTTAATCAAGTCTAGTCTTAGCTGGTGAGCTTGGTCATCTTGTGGGCCACTCACCACAAACCCTACTGAAGAAAATGGGTTAAAATTAATTTTAAAATACGAAATCAACCCGAGTTCGTTGTCATACTACTGGGTGTTTTTAACCTCTCTTACCAAACCTGGTGACTAAGTCTGCGAGGTAGTGTCAAACGACCACAGCTAGGGGGTCAACGGAATCGGAGGAGTAAGCCAAAGGAAGAGCCTTGCCCTTAGTCCCCCCGTAACCAGACTGGCTGGGTTAGCTTGAGAGGCGTGAATCACTTTTAGTCGGTTGAACGACGAAATTATCTTCACGAATTCAAATTTCTAACGAAAAATATGGTCACCTGATCCATAAGGTCCATTTGATTGACAGGGCCTTAGCCTTGTCCTGCTTGGCTACACCAACCTAGGGGTTGGGTGGTGTATGCAAGGGAGAAGATCACTTCGACCTCACTTGGTTGGACCTTGGGAAACACTCCCAAGGAGGCGAGTCACCTCACCCGGACCATCTTCTCCCCCCACTTCTTCTACTCGAAGAGCCACCATGGCAAATCCTAAACCTGGACCTAGATCGGGTCAGGATATTGAGAATATGGACCCGATGGCTCGTCTGGAAGCCTGGGTCGCCGAATCTGAGGAGCGGCATCAATAGAGCATGGATCGCATTCTGACGGCGCTTGACAAGATGCAACACCCGCCGTGAGGAGAACAACTGCGGGATTTCTATGACCCAACTGCACAAATCATCACACCTCTTGTCAGAATTCCTACAGGCGGAGACGCGTTTGAGCTCAAGCCCAATGTGATTGGCTTGATCAGCACTCATTTCTATAGGAACTCAAGCGAGCATCCATTCCAGCACCTTGAGGACCTGAGTCGACTCGCTGAAATAATTCAACCCAGGAATATCGATCTTAGGATTGCTCTGATGAAGCTTTTCCGGTTCTCTTTGAGGGACAAAGCTTCATATTGGTTCAAGACTATTGGGAAGCCAATTGGAACCTGGCTGGAATTATGACGTGAATTCCCACAAAAGTTCTTCCCAATCGGCCGAACAAACGTAATGTGGCACGCAATCATGACTTTCTCGCAAGGATTTGGGGAGAAGTTACATGAAGCATGGGACAGATTTCACGACCTTCTCCGAAAATGCCCGCATCATGGTATACCCAGATGGCACTTAGCTCAGATTTTTTACCATGGGATGGATGACACACATCGGTATCTGGTCGATGCATCTAGAGGTGGGAATTTTCCCGCAAAAGACGAGAACAACGCATTTGAGCTGTTCGAATCATTAGCAGAGAACTCGATGAATGCTGCATCCATGAACCAGTTCCAGTGGCCTGGTCAGCAACGAGTTGGTGTCCACGAGGCTCACATCGAGTCTATTCGAGCCGACATGGATATCATCGTCAAGCAGCTGGATAGAATAAACTTAATTAAGAAGAAGATTGACCAGATTAGCCAGGGTCAATTTGACTTGAGCTCTGCTACCTCATGACCCTCCTATGCACCTCGAGCCCCACCTACTCGAGTTAATCTACTCACTCGGGATGCATCTTCTTCATATTTATGAGATCCTGCATATCAAGATCCTATAAACAATCCAGATCTGACACCTTACGACCAGGGTTATGCACCACCCACAGATTATAATGCGTATCCCCTTGACGGATATACATCTTAGACATCTTCGGCCTATGAGGACGTCAGCGCTATCCAAGGATGCGGGCGTAATAACTCGTATTCAGAGACTTATAACTCTGGTTAGCGCCAGCATCCGAACTTCTCCTAGTCTGGTAATTCACAGAGACCACATCAAGATCCACACTACTAGACCAGGCAATGCAGGAATGCGCAAAACACGTATCCTAGGCAGCAGCCATTCCCATCTCAGCAGCAGCAACCTCACTCATTATACCATTCGCTGCACCAAGCTGCCAACCACCCTCCAAAGCGAGCTGACCCTTTGGAGGTGCTGAAAGAGGAGTTGCAAGAATCGATGAGGAAGTCTACACAAGATAGCTTGCAGATTATGAATGCAATGGCCGATCAGACACAGACCATACAGAACGTGCAGAACCGGCTGTTGCAAGAGATAGGACTCAGGGAGCCTTACCCTCCCAACTCGTCTTGAATCCTCGATATGTGCAGAACCAGGGCACTCCGCCTAGGTTTTAGGCACCATAGGGACAGGCACACGCCATACTATAGGTGCCTCCTGCACCACCCGGTTAAGCGCAAGGCCAGTCGCCTTTGCAGAATCCCACGGATTTTGCCCCTTTCGCTCCCCACCACCTCATGGACAGCAAGCCAATGCACACGCTGTCTCTTTGCGAAGTCGAAGGAAGACATTCGACCCACCACCTAGGCAGGCAGGTCCTGATTTTTCCCACCCTTCGCCACAGGCAAGTTCGACTCCATCTTCATCCCAGGAGCCACCTGCGGTAGATAAAGGTAAGAGACCACTTAAACCTGAGGTTTCCGTCCCTTTTCCTAAGGCTCTGACATGAAATGTAGTACGGAAAAAGGACACGTGGAATTTTGAGGACCTGAAATCAATGTTTAAGGAAGTACATATTTAGGTCCCCCTCCTCGAGGCAATCGATCACATTCCTACTGTCGCTAGGTTCTTCAAGGACTACTGTACCTCGAAGCGACAGCCAAGAATTGGACGACAGGTGGTATTATTGAAAGAGGCTAGCGCCGTGATTCTAGCTGACTTGTCGCCTAAGAAGAAAGACCTTGGTACCCCACTCATATCTTGCTTCTTGCAAAATTCTCCATTTGATTGGGCCCTTCTAGATTTGGGTTCGTCCATCAACCTAACTCCCACTACCGTATTTGATCAATTTTGATTTAGGGAGTTGAAGCCCACCTCTATCACGATTCAGCTGGCAAATAGATCAGTCAAAACACCGAGGGGAGTGGTTGAGAACGTGATCGTGAAAGTCAGCGGGTTCTATTTTCCCATAGATTTTTTCGTTCTCGATATGGAAGTTCCTCCTAATCTCCGAGATGCACCAATTATTTTGGGTCGCCCATTTCTAGTGACAGCCCGAGCGAACATCGATTGTGCATCCAGGTGTATGGAGATTGCCCTAGGCAATGAATGACTTCGACTAGACATATTCAGGGCAACAAAGAACTTCGATGGTGATCGAATAGAGGAGGATGGTGCAGATGAAGATGCAGCATACTGTGGTAACATTGGGCTCCTTTGTGATGACCCAATGTCTCATTCGTCTACACTATCAAGGTTCTCGGACCTCGATCCACATGGGACTGAAACCACTGCATTACACATATCTCCCCAAGGATCTGACTATTTAGGGTGTGCTTCTAACTACAGCACCACTGAATCCAGCTATCCTGATCCATATATTACTGAATCGCCCCTGTTATTGCAGGAAGACGTGACTACAGCTAATGGGTTTCCCATTAACGCAGTCACAATCAATCTCATAGGGAGCGACTCAACGGGAATTCACGTGCACATGGATTAGCTGATTCCCATCCTCGATTCAGCTCCTCCCACTCTCATATCTGATTCTGACCCACCCATGATTGAATTGAAGCCCTTACCTAACTCACTCAAGTATGTGTTCTTGGGCGAAAGTGAGACATACCCAGTTATTATCAATGCCCACTTAACCCAAGAACAGGAGCAGCAATTGATTTCTATGCTTCAAGATCATAGGGCTGCTATCGGGTGGAGTATTACTGATCTCCGCGGTATTCACCCCTCATATTGCACTCATCACATTTACATAGATGAGAGGGTGAAACCTTCAAGACAACCTCAAAGATGGCTTAACCCGAATATGCTAGAGGTTGTTAAGAAGGAGATCATCAAATGGCTGGATGCGGGCATTGTATATCCAATCTTAGACGGCCAATGGGTGAGTCCGATTCAGATAGTGCCCAAGAAAGCAGGACTCACCATCATGAAGAATGATAAGGGCGAATCCATCTCGACCCACACTGCAACATCTTGGAAGGTTTTCATCGACTACAGGAAACTGAACACGGCTACCCAGAAGGATCACTTTCCTTTGCCATTCATTGATCAGATCTTGGAATGGTTAGCCGGATGCAGTTTCTTCTACTTTCTGGATGGATACTCCAGGTATAATCAGGTAGCGATTAGCCCAGAAGATCAAGACAAGACCACATTCACATGCCCCTTTGGAACATTCACCTTCAAGCGGATGCCCTTTGGCCTCTACAACGCACCAGCAACATTTCAGCATTGTATGATGGCCATCTTCTCTGACATGATTGGGGATTATGTGGAGGTATTCATGGATGACTTCTCCATTTTCGGAGATGATTTTGAATCTTGTCTTGATAACCTCACCAAGATCCTGAAATGGTGTATTGAGGTAAACCTAGTACTATCCTAGGAGAAAAACCATTTCATGGTGAGGGATGGCATAGTACTAGGGCACAGGATCTCCAAAAATGGACTCGAGGTCGACTGGGCTAAATCAGAGATTATCTCCCACTTACCACCACCTAGCTCGGTCAAGCAGATCAGATCATTCTTTGGTCACGTCGGCTTCTATCGAAGATGTATACGTGATTTCTCAAAAATTGCGCGGCCTTTGACAAATCTCCTAGTTACCGATGTCCCATTTGAATTTGATACCTCATGTCTCAGTGCCTTCGAGACTTTACGAAGCACTGTCTCTGATTCATCGATTCTCCAACCACCCGACTGGTCGCTTGATTTTGAAATGATGTGCGACGCTTCTGATTTTTCCGTCGGTGTTGTTTTTGGCTAACGTCAGGAGAAACAACCCTTCGTCATATACTATGCTAGCAAGACGCTGAATGAGGCTCAGCACAATTACACTATCACCGAAAAGGAACTGCTAGCGGTAGTATTCAGGTTGGAGAAATTCAGATCATATTTATTAGGATCCAAGGTCATCATTTTTACTGACCACTCCAACCTCCAGCATTTGTTGGCAAAGAAGGATGCCAAACCATGGCTCATTAGATGGATCCTTCTATTGCAGGAATTTGATATCGAAATCCATGAAAAAGTCGAAAAATAGAATGTTGTGGCAGATCACCTATCCAGATTGGACCCAGACCACATTCCTTATTCCCTGCCTATCCATGAACAATTTCTGGATGAATCTCTTTTGGTAGTTCATTCTGTTGAGTTCCCCTGGTATGCGGATTTCACGAACTACCTTGCCACAGGCAAAATTCCCGCAAACCTATCCAAGGAACAGAAACTCAAATTCACTGCAGAGGCCAAATACTACCACTGGGATGACCCATTGCTCTTCCGCATTGGAGTGGACCAGATTATCCAAAGATGCATCCCAGACTCTGAGATCCCCAGTGTGTTATCTTTCTTCCACAATGATGCGTGTGGTGGCCATTTCTTGGGACGGAAAACCACTGCAAAAATTTTACAGTCGGGATTTTTCTAGCCAACCATCTTTAGAGATACACACGAATACACCCAACACTGCAAATGATGTCAGTCGGTTGGTTCTATGACCAGGAGAGACATGATGCCACTCTAACCCATCATGGTCGTAGAAGTGTTCGACGTCAGGGGCATCGATTTTTTGGGCCCTTTTTCGAAATTGCATGGCTTTGAGTACATATTACTAGCCGTTGACTATGTCTCAAAGTGGGTCGAGGCCATCTCGGCGAGATGGGCTGACCACAAGACCATCATTTCTTTTGTATGGCAGTATATCTTCGCGTGATTCGGAATACCCCACGCTCTGATTAGCGACGAGGGAAGCCACTTCATTCACACCCATTTCAGGTCATTATTAAAATAATACGGGGTACATCACCATATAGCCACCCCATATCACCTGCAGACCAATGGGCAGGCTGAAGTGTCTAACCGTCAGATCAAGCTGATTCTCTAGAAGATGGTTAGACCAGACAGGAAGGACTGTCACCATATCGCATGGTATATGGCAAGGCCTGTCACCTTCCTGTAGAGCTGGAACACCGTGCCATCTAGGTGGTACGAAAATGTAACCTTGACCTCGATGCAGGAGGTCAAGAACGGAAACTCCAGCTCAGCGAATTAGAAGAGATCCGACAGGAGGCCTATGAGAATGCATTGATATACAAGGACAAAACCAAGGCCTTTCATGACCGCCACATCTGAAGGAAAGTATTCACGCCCAACCAGCGAGTCTGGTTGTTTGATTCACGACTGAAACTGTTCGCGGGAAGCTCAAGTCCAAGTGGACTAGCCCGTATATTGTGATCCAACCATATCCTAGTGGGGCAGCCCAAATCAAGGACCCAAAATCTAGGCCTATATCCACGATTAATGGCCAGCGCCTCAAGCCATTTTTGGCCCAGGAACCACCTCCACCTAACGAGATAATTCATCTTAGTGAGGACATGTGATTGAGTGCTCGCCCAGCTGGAGGTGTTAAACTCAGCACGTATAGATACCATTCACTCCACATTGCACCATCATTCATTTATAACCATTTTTATACATAGCATATTTTTGTTTTAGCATATTTACCTTTTGTATTGCATGTTAACAGGTTGGTCGGTGCTGAATATAATTTCAGGAGCAATTACAGGTGATTTCTACCCATTCTCTCCCTGCAGTATTTATTTTCTTTTATATTCATGCATGAGGACATGCAAGAACTTAGGCATGGGGGGTAGATACAACAAAAATAGTGAAACTTTTTGCCAACACTTACGAAAACCTCAGAGCTGCATGTAAAACGTACTTTAGGACCTTAAATAAAAGAACAACCCACTCCACCTCCAATGCTCGCATTGGTGCTAGAAATCGTTCGCAATAGCCACTTCTGACTTACCCGCTCACCTTTTATTCGAAATTTAGGGTCAAGCTGATTGTAACCGATATGGGAAATTCACAAAGTACAAATTATATGAGGTTACATGTTTATAGCATATATACATACTGCAGTCATGAATAAGATTATGTTATTAAGAGAATGCATTAGGGATTTTATCCTCTAGTTGATTCCTATAATCTGGAATCTAGTACAACTTTTCACACACACGTAGAATTTGCAATGGATTCATGGTGAAGGTTGATAAACATCTTCAGTCTGTCGAGAAGAAGCAGTGCTTCTTTTCCTGAACCCTTGGGCAGTGTTTGGGAGTCAGGCAGATTTTCTTCCAAAAATCCACCAAATAGTGTGAGATGAGAGTAGAGTGTACTGGTGCTCTAAGATTAGTGCAAGGAATCTGGAATCCTAGATAATTAGGTGATGATACTTTGAGTTTAGACATAGTTTTCGCTCTCTGTTCCCATGTATACATTTTTGTGCGAAATTTTGAGAGCCACCGAATAAGGCAAATACGCAGAGAGCAAGTTTTCATAAAACTAAGGCTAAGGTGGATGGTTACGACCATTCTCTACGAAATCCTTAGCTGAAGGAGGGTATTGATGTCAAGGTCAGAAATACACCGTCCTATCCATCTCTCCCGGTGCCATGAGTAGGCACTTCCACCAAATAAGTCACCCAATATCTCTTGAGTACTACCAATCCCTAATAATGCCTCCTCAATAAAGTTCATGGATGTGTTATGTTGAAAAAAAAAAAAAGAAGAAAAAACAAGGAAATGAATGAATATTTAGTGTTTATTTCATTGAGGCAATACCACCAAATAAAATTGAGATCCACCAATATGGCCTTAACCTAGTTTTCTTGTGTTTCTGACGGCTCAAATACTGGCTAAGGAATCCTGACTTAGTATTAGGGTTATGAGAACACAATTAAAGTGTTAATACCTAGTGAGACCACCAAATACAGATCATATGTGTGAATCTGGTGAGATAGTGAGCTCTGAGAAAAAGAAAATGAGAGAATGAATACAAGGGAATCAAAAGAAAGCATAGTGTTTCTTGTCTTTCTCTGAGTTGAGTTACTTAGTAATTCAGGAATCTAGATTCTGTAGTACTAGTCTCTATGTAGCACCAAGTGAGAATGAGCCACCAAATATATAATTCTTTCCCTTAAAGATTCTCCACCTAAGCCTAAAGTTGGGGTGAAATTCATAGAATATCTTTAATACCCCGAGGGAGGAAGTCTGCCTATCCCGCTAATAATTTTTACTAAGGGTCAAGTACAGGCTTTAGAGGTGCATTAGTTTTCACTTGAACCCATTGCAAAAGCTACATAGCTGCACTTTCACGATTGTCTGGATTTCTAGAGCAAAGGATGAAAACAAAAAGGAGAAAAATCCCTATGCATACACTTCACAAAATAATCAGTCCCTTAGGGACCCTTTCTATAAATTAGTCTTACATTTGCTAGGGACTAGCAAGATTTAGGCATAGGAGTATGATTGCGCAGCAATCATAGGTCTTAATTGACCTAGATTAGGCTAGAACTTAGCATAAGTTAGGGAAATTCATGCACGCATAAGCATTATCCTCATCTCTATTGCTTTCCTTTAGCTATGCATAAAATAATATTATAATGTGCTAATTAAGTGCATTATGTCGATTGTAGGCAATAAGCAGATCTGGAGCAAGATCTGAAGTTGGATCTAGAATAACGAGAGTTGTAGCAGAGCTGGAGCAGAAGGCTTAGTTTAGATATAGGAACAAAAGGTTTGCTATTCTAGTAACTATAAATAAAGCAATAAAATGTAAAGAGCTTAGGTCCATCCTTGACCTAGGATAGCCTAGAGATTCCTCCAAGCCTTAGCCACCCTTAGATTAGGTCACCACACCCTAAGAAGCCCTAAAACCCTAGTTCCAACTCATATCTGGACGTCCAGATAAGTTATAGGACATCTAGGACCCTTAGTCATCTCCCACACACCTTAAACCCACTTCTGCAGTGTTATTGGACATCCAGACACATTGTCAGACGTACAATTTCTACAGAATACCCAAAACAGAACCTTGATTTCTCCCTGACTCAGGTTGGATGTCCAAAACTAAAGTCTAGACTTCTGATTTTTGAGTATAAGTCATCTCACCACAATATTGGACGTCTGGTACTGGTCTCCCTGTTTTGAGATTCAAGTCTTGATCTTCAAACTCTTGCTCCCTAAACCTAATCCCAACCCCATAGAAACCTAAATTAAGGTGTCCTAACCCTAGTACATCACCTCTAGACCTACCTAAGGACCTAATTAGGTCCTCACCAGACCCAATTGGCTTAGATCAAAGTCAATTACCTTCACCTAAGTCAATTGGACTCATTGAGTCCAATTGAGCTTAGATCTCAACCCACACAAGTTCAATTGGACTTGGTGAGAGTCCAGCTGACCTAAACCCAACCTAATTGAGTTATTTCACTCTCAATTAGGTTCACACTCATTCAATTAAACTTAGGTTAAGTTTAATTGCATTTTCCCCTTAGCAATTAGGGTTTGTAACCCTAATTCAAGACCTACACCTACCCAAACCCCTTAGGACCTAACCTAAGCCACCTAGCCATATAGAGCACGACCACACACACACACACACACACACCCATTCACGCACACACACTTCTCTAGAGTTCTCTAGAACTCTCTCTGAAGTGGTGTCACCTCTTAGTTGCCAAAATTAGCAACCAAGAGGCATTCAAAATGAGATCCATAATTTTCAAATCTCATAACCTCTTGGCTGACCACTCTTGGACTCTCTCTAGAGAGTTCCACACCTCTCTAGAGAGAAGCCATTGGGTCTATAAAAAGACCCCATGGGCAGCCAAGTGACCCAATTCACATCCCTTGGCTTCCATTGGCACCACTCACCTCATTAGCTCCATACACTCCCACCTTCACTTAGGTCAGCTACTCCACCTCCACGAGCTCACCACCATCATGGAGGACATCATGCCGGGATGCTGGATCAATCCTCCCTCTCTCCAATGGTCGGCCTAAGCTACATTGGCCGCCCCTCATTCTCCTCCCGACCACTCCAAGAACATTGGGGACCACCCCTGAATGCCCCCTATTCTGCTAGATTTAGTTCATGCTCTCCATAATTTTTACTGCTTTTATTACTACTTAATAACGTAGTCTTACTTCTCCCCCAATGATGCATGCAAAATCCCCCAATTGATTCTTGTATGCAGTCATTTTCTGGTAGCTAGATTTCTGTTTCAAGCATTTTTGTACAAGCTTTCCTCTAAATTTCTTGTGCAAACAACTCTCCGATGGAATGGATGAAAATGCATTAATATATATATATATATATATATATATATCTATATGTTTGAAATCACCATGAGCTTAATAATTGTCATTCTTTTCACGTGATTTAAGTTGCTTGTTTTTCAATTGTTTATCTATTCGCAACAAGCATGTCATTTCCCAAGAATATTGAAAATCTAACGATAGATGCTTTCTCCATAAATAGTCTCCACCTCACCAGAATCGTGCGCACAGAAACTCACACGTTCACCTTCGTAATTTATTTGACGCATGCGCACGTAATTCGAGTTAATAACAGAAGTGGTGAAGTTTTAGTTAATAGATTGGAAACCGACATGCTTTTTTAAATGAAGTAGAGCAGCAAAAAGATCGATTTCAAAAGTAAAAGCAAGCACCCCCAGAGATGAATGACCGTGACTCAAGTTTCGTAATCTTTACAAACTTAATTTTTGACGAACGTTTTTGCGCGACTATACTACAATTTCTAACGACTTTCAAATGCACGAGAATGGTTTCGGTCAGGGTACTTGGCCACGCGCGGGTGCGGTGAGGGGGTCCTTTGCACGTGGTGGGGGCACTACGGTGGGCAGGCGGGATGGCTTGCTGGGTTTGGAGACAGCGTGCTTGCATGGCTGCTGGGTTGCGGGGTGGGGTAGGGTGGAGGAGGACATTGCACGGTGATCTATGCGGAGGCTGCAGAGAGGAAGAGGGAGATGGACAGGCGTTGTGCGATTTGGGTGCATGGGGAAAGCTGTAGCAGTGGCAGGCTGGTAAGGGCTGCTGCCGTGCGGTGGGGGAGGCTTGCAGTGAAAGAATGCGCATGCGAGGAGCCTGTGGTTGTTGTGTTGGAGAGGTTGGAGCGCGCTTGCAGGGTGCACAGTGGGGCATGCTGGATCCACTGTGCATGCCTTCTCCAAGGTGGGGAAGGTGGAGATCCTAAGGGAGGGAATCCCCGCTAGGGGGAGAAGAAGACAACCTTCCTCTCACCAAGAGCCCTTCTTTTTATCTCCTCCCCCCCCCATCCGCAAGTTAAGGGATTTTCAAATCCCTTACTAAACTTGGCCGGCGACTGTTGGTGTTTGTTGAGGCCGGCGGCTAAGGGGGAAATTTATCTTCACCACCCTTTTCTTTGCACAAATTATTCCTACAATAATAATTACATAATAAGTTATAGAATGCAATATAATTGATGCAATCACTTTATGACCTACTATTGGTATTAAAAAACATAAATTATAATAATAAAGTTAACTTAGGCGTAATAATAGTCCATTAAAATGGACTCATCAAACATCCCCATGCCTAAGATTTGCTAGTCCCTAGCAAAAAAAATGAAAAATAATAGAAGTAATCAGAAGATTTCTTCTTTTCTTATTTCAAAACTTTAGAGATCCAGACAAATGTCAAGTCGTATTAGCCTAGGTAATGGATCCAAGTGAAAATAACCAACTTACATTTGTAGTTCGTACTTATCCCTTAGTAAATATTTCTATCTGGATAGGCAACTACTTCCCTCGAGAATAAAGCAGAAAATAATCTGTAAATTGACCCTGACTTTAGGCTTAGTTAGGAGGTATCGAGTTGAATGGATTTGTATTTGATGGCACACACTCATCTGGTGCTACATGTCATCTAGTACTACAGACTCTAGATCTCTAGACTATTTGACAAGTCAACTCAGAGAGAGGCTAAACAACTGTGCTCTCTTGATGTTCCTTGGCGCTCACTCTTTTCTTTCTTTTCTTTCTGAGATCACAAATCTCGCTAGATTTAGTAAGTGTACTCACTGTTTGGTGGCCTCACATGGCATTCACACTTCAATTAAAGTCTTAATAACTCTACAACTAAGTTAGAGTCTTCAGTCAGTATTTGGACGATCAGAAATACTGAAAGGTAGGCATGGGTCATATTTGGTGATCGTGATAGGTGTTTTTGTTGACACAAAAATAATGTTACAAAGATAAAATTATAAACTTGGACTCTTTTCTTTTTCTTTTCTCTCTCTTTTCTTCTTCTCTCTTTTTTTTTCTTAATATAATAACTTCTTTTTTTCCTTTTTCTTTCTTTATTAATCAACATAACATGACATAGAAATTTATTTATGAGGCATTATTAGGGATGATGATGATCAAGAGGATATTGTGTGGCTTATTTGGTGGAAGTGCCTATTCTCGACTCCAGGAAGGAATGGATAGGACAGGCATATGACGTGCTCTTGTGCGTGTGTGTTAAGAGGTGTCGTTATAGTCGCACTTGATACGTCGATTTTAAAAGAAGTAAACGGAGGTGAGTCTAAATGTCGGTCTCAGGGAGGCGTGGAAATCGAATTTTGTTTATCACTTGTCACAAAAAAGGAAGAGTTTTGCTTACGAAAGAGACGGTTTTGAAAAGCAAGAGCGAGAGATAGAGAGAGAGTTTAGGGTTAGAAAGCTCTTGGTTTTGATCATGCACTTTGAACATAAATTAAAATGGTGATTGAACGGAAAATAATTTCATTAAACATGCATTCATAGTTCAAGCTTACAACATTAAATACATGCTTTAAAAAAAGTAAATGAAAGCTTAAAAGAGAGAGAGAGAGATGGAGAGAGAGTGGAGAGTGACGAGGCAGCCACGGTGGTGGAGGAGGCTCCGTCGGTGGCTCGTCATCTCCAGCGATTACAAGAGTGCCAAAAGCTAGCTAAGAGAGGAGTGGAGTAGTTGCAACTAGGAGAGTATGCCTTGAATGGTGGTAGAAGGGGGTTTAAATAGAGTTAAGGGCTTCCTAAAAGAAGAATGGGCTTTAGCGACATCTAGAGCATCGCTAAAATCGCTTCCACAAACGTCGGTGAAGCCCTCCTGCCACCGGTCAGCTGCCCGCCCCGGTCTTCCTCTTCGCGCGATCCGTGGCCGCTGAACGAGAGCCGTTCGATCGAAGATAGGATGGCTGAGAGCCTTCTGCGCCCGCGCTGAGATCGCACCTTGGGCGTGCATGTGCGTGCGTGTTTCCGCCTGGCGTGCATGTGCGCGTAGGCGCTCGCAAGCTGTTGTCGCGCCGCGTGGCGAGATCCTGGCTGCCTGCTGCTGATCGGGCGGCCCAATTTTTCCGCGCCCCCCCGCTCGCCTTCAAAATCCGCTCCGCGCGGCTCGAACGCGCGTCGCGGCGATGCGGGCATGCGCGCTAACCGTTGCGCCACACCCGCGCTTTGTCGCGACGACCGTGGGCGAGCGCGCGGATCTCGGTCGTTCGATCGAAGATCGACGGCCGAGATTTGTCCTTGGCCAGCTGAGGGTGTGCGTGCGGTGGGGGCGGGCTGACGTGGTGCTCTCTGGGCCGTTGATCTCCAGATCAATGGTCAAAATTTCTTGGGCCCATTGTGGGAGCTCCGGATGTCAGATTTGGCCGATCTTCAGTCCGTTGGACTTCGTTCGTCATTCTGAATCCATTCGTTCGGTCTGATTGCTCATCTGAGGTCTGCTTTGACAAATGCTTTACACAAATGGCCATTAATACAGTTTATGAGCAATCTTGGTACTTGATGCATGTAATGCTCCTATTCTACTTATGTTGTGCTTTTTATTCTAAAGATGGGCCATATTCAACCTAATTATTAACCCCTTGTGTGGTGTTATCATACCCCCATGCCTACTCCTTGCTAGTCCCTAGCAAGGTTTATTCTAACCTTTATTTCCTTGGAGAATTCAAGAAGTAATTGCTTAGGCACTTCGTTTCTTGTCAATAAGAGGAAATATACGAAGATCTTAATCTACGCCTCTAGGTGACCGGAAAAGAAAATAAATTTTTGCCTGAAGGTGTATTTGTTCGATTGGTAGCTTTCTCCCTATGTTCGTTTTACTTGGGGTCAACACAGGGATTTTCCTGTGTATATCTCTCCGGCTTGTACTACTTCCCCGCTTCTTCCTTAGGTGTTTTGGTCTTTTTTGTGCAATTATTAAGCTGGGCTCTGGACAACCGACCAATGGGCTGTTACCCACAATAACTTGCTAGCCATACTTGTGCGGTGAAGTGTGGGTTTTTTTTTTCTTCTTTTTTTTTCGTAGGTGGCTTCCCTGATCTCAAATGTACCTAGAGGCAACGAAAAAGAAATGGCCTGTGGCTGGGTTCTGGACAACCTGCCAATGGGCTGTTACCCACGACAACTTGTCAGCCATACCACCCTAGAGAGTTCATTAGCTACCCAATTTCTGTCAAAATCTCCAAGAAGTGAGTCTGTGCAAAAATGTGTGCAGATGCTTAGACTCAAAGTTTTCCTGAGTTAGAAGGTGAGTTGATAAGTTGTATACTTATTACCTTATTTAGTAGGTGGATTAGAATAGCTTAAAGTTGCAAGGATTCGCCACTAAATCCATATTTTAACGGACACCAGGGCTGATTAAGCCTGAAGGCCTGAAAAGTCTAAGTGTTTAAGTTCTTTTTGTATTATTTCCCACTATTGACAAGTTTCTAATGCCTAAGTTTTCTTCCTAAATTCAATTTTTTTTTCTTAATTATTTATTCAGACTGATTAATTGAACTCAAGATTATGCAATTTATCACCCCCCATGCTTAAGATGGACAATGTCCTCATTGGCAGATTCATGGATGCAGAAGGGTTCAAAAAGATAGTACCTGAGTGACGTAAACTACCAGATCAGTCTGAATCCACTAGGTAGCCTCCCAGGAAGCGCTGAGTTTAACGCCTCCAACTAGGCGGTGCACAAATAGGAATGGTTTGGGTCAAGGAGATATGTTCAAAATTAATCAGACCCAAAATCAGAAGTCCACAGATGCGAATAAGGTTGTGGTGGAGTCCCGTTCCTAAGGGGCGGGAATTCTGTATCATGCATTCTCGTGTCAGAACCTCTCTTAGTTTGTGGGCATGCAAACAAGTTGTTGTGGATGATCGCACTCCAAATATGACACGCAAGACACAAAAGGTGTAGGTTTTATATTCAGCTTGTGTCCCCATAAAATTGTAATCCATCGAAAGTGTATCAATTCCAGTGCATTCAGGTTGCGGGATTCTTATTCTGGTAGGGCAGGTAACAAAGTCCAGAGTTTCATACTGAGCCCTACAACCAAGCATGAGGCCTCTCTCCAAAGACGAATCCATCTCTCCCGCAACTGTGGTTTCATTGCTAATTCCCTCCAAGCCCTTGATCTCAAGAATATTTTCTTCAACCTCCTCTGTATCAGATTCACTGTTTGGGATTACATTAGAGGTAGGGTCAATTTCATCCTCTAGATCATATTCTTTCTCTCGACCCTCCTCCAAATTTGTGATGGGGATTCTAACCGATTCATAATCAATTTCTTTGAAATTGTAACTCTATTCTCCATCTCCGACGTTGGCTGCTACTCCCACCGGATTACTTCTCTTGGGCCGATTAGATTCAGATTCCAAGGCCTCTCCCCTCACCTTCTCAGTTTCCTCCTGATGTTTGTTCTCAATGCTCCCCAAATTGTGTTCCAAGGAATCCTTACTGTCCTTATCCACTGAGCTGTCCAACTCCTGAGGGGTATCAATGGTGGACTGAACCAAATCAGGATGACTGGGTGTAGTCCAATTGATCATGGTAGGTCCTTGCTTTATGAGTGGCATTGTGTGCAACATCTTTCTCTGGCCTTCTTTCCCCAATTGTTGGAACAAATCCATCATGGCCTGTTTCCCTTTAACCAATTCTTGATTCTGTCTGTGTAGTTCTAATTGGAGGTTATCAAGAATTGACATGGTGTCATTTGGTGTCCTTTGGATTTCCTCCTTGAAGTCCTGGTTAAGAGAGTATGGTTGAGGTTGTGGATCAAAACCCACACTGGTGTTTAGGTTCTTGGGGGGGTCCTCTATTCTATCATGTTCAGGGTCCAATTCTTCAAGAGGAACCATTGTTTGTTTGGTCCTACTCCAGAATAGTTGGGGTTCTAAGTTCTCCTCCCAATCAAATTCTTCATCAGGGGACCAAATCAAAGGTTGCCTAGATTTCTGATCATTTTCTGATTTCCATTTGTCTAGAACTCCTTCCAATCCAAAGGTCAAGTAGGAAAGGTTGTTCAATTCAGATGACCTTTCTTGGTTATTATCCTGAGAAGGGTAGGGTTCTTGGTGTTCTCCTAAAGTGTAGGTCCTATCACAGTAGAGCGGGTCGGACCTAAATGAGGAGACATCGTGAGGGGAATTGGGATATGGAGCCCCACGATTTAAATCGTACCCTTGGGTGGCTATGTTGGGTGTATTCCAATAAGAGGTTGGTGCGGTTTGGTCATAGTTGGGCCAAGAGGGATATTCAAGGTTGTATCCCCAACTTGGTGGTTGGTTAGCCCAAGTAGGTTGCAGGTACGGTCCACTTGAATTAGCATACAAATCCTGTTGAGGGTAGTTTGGGTAAGATGGATAGGCATTGAAATCCATGGTTTGGAAGAAATGGAGGGATGCGGGAAGAACAGATGAGAGAGAGTTGTGTACTCAACCAAGCAAACAAGCCTAGTCCTTATGGTGTATTCCTTAGGAGACCTAGAAATCTCACAAAGGTTGATTAAGTCCGTAAGCACTGGACTCCCCTTCCCAAGGTTAATCTGGCCAGGTTGATTACAAGGGGATTGTAGGGAAGGTTCTTCCTTTGGCTTGCGCCTCTGGTTCCGTAGACCTGACAACCACGGTCGTTTGGATAATTTTTTTCAATTTTTACAATTTTTTTTAGCTTTTTCACGCAAGCAATCAATGAGAGAGAGAGGTTGCTCACTATCGGTCCTCGAGGCACCCACTCCCTTACTACCATCATGGGATGCGTCGCTTCGCCGTCCATGCGCCGAATTCTTGCAACCGTCAAGTAAAAAGGAAAATAGGGCATTAGACGATGGGAGAATGAATGTGGAATGGAGGTGATAAAACAAATCCGTTGCCTCCCCGGCAACGGCGCCAAAAACTGACGTGCTCTTGTGCGTGTGTGTTAAGAGGTGTCGTTATAGTCGCACTTGATACGTCGATTTTAAAAGAAGTAAATGGAGGTGAGTCCGAATGTCGGTCTCAGGGAGGCATGGAAATCGGATTTTGCTTATCACTTATTGTCACGAAAAAGGTAGAGTTTTGCTTGCGAAAGAGACGATTTTGAAAAGCGAGAGTGAGAGATAGAGAGAGAGAGTTTAGGGTTAGAAAGCTCTTGATTTTGATCATGCACTTTGAACAGAAATTAAGATGGCGATTGAATGGAAAATAATTTCATTAAACATGCATTCATAGTTCATAGCTTACAACATTAAATACATGCTTTAACAAAAGTAAATGAAAGCTTAAAAGAGAGAGAGAGAGAGAGATGGAGAGAGAGTGGAGAGCGACGAGGCAGCCACGGCGGTGGAGGAGGCTCTGTCGACGGCTCGTCGTCTCTGACGATTACAAGAGTGCCTAAAGCTAGCTAAGAGAGGAGTGGAGTAGTTGCAAGTGGGAGAGTATGCCTTGAATGGTGGTAGAAGGGGGTTTAAATAGAGTTAAGGGCTTCCTAAAAGAAGAATGGGCTTTAGCGACATTTAGAGCGTCGCTAAAACCACTTCACAAACGTCGGTGAAGCCCTCCTACTGCCGGTCAGCTGCCCGCCCCGATCTTCCTCTTCGTGCGATCCATGGCCGCTGAACGAGAGCCGTCCGACTGAAGATCGGATGGCTGAGATCCTTCTGCACCCGCACTGAGATCGCGCCTTGGGCGCACGTGTGCGCACGCGTTTCCGCCCGGTGTGCGCACGCGCGTGGGCGCTCGTGAGCTGTCGTCGCGCCGCGTGGCGAGATCCTGGCCGCCTGCTGCTGATCGGGCGGCCCAATTTTTCCGCGCCCCCCCGCTCACCTTCAAAATCCGCTCCGCGCGGCTCGAACGCGCGTCGCGGCGATGCGGGCGTGCGCGCTAACCGTCGCGGCGACCACGGGCGAGCGCGCGGATCTCGGCCGTTCGATCGAAGATCGACGGCCGAGATTTGTCCTTGGCCGGCTAAGGGTGTGCGTGCGGTGGGGGCGAGCTGACGTGGCGCTCTCTGGGCCATTGATCTCCAGATCAACGGTCTGAATTTCTTGGGCCATTTTGGCAGCTCCGGATGTCGGATTTGGCTGATCTTGAGTCCGTTGGACTCCGTTCGTCGTTCTAAATCCATCCTTGCGGTCCGATTGCTCATCTGAGGCCTGCTTTGACAAATGCTTTAAGCAAATGGCCATTAATATAATTTATAAGCAATCTTGGTACTTGATGCATGTAATGCTCCTATTCTACTTATGTTGTGCTTTTTATTCTAAAGATTGGCCATATTCAACCTAATTATTACCCCCTTGTGTGGTGTTATCAGCGTACTTCTGACCTTTGACACTATTACCCTCCTTCAGCCGAGGACTCTATGAAGGACGGTCATAACCATCCACCATAGTCATAGCTTTATTAAAACTCAATCTCTGTGTATCTGCCTTATTTGGTGACGCTTAGGAATTCACATAAAGTACACACACAGGAACAAAGAGCGAAAACTATGCCTAACTCTGAAGTATCATCATCTAATTGTCCAAAACTTAAGAGTCCTTGCACTAAACTTAGTACACCAGTAATCTCTTTACTTTCTTCTAACAAATATGAGGTGGATCTACTAGAAGATAGTACGCCTGACTCCCTATTAACTGTCCAAGGGTTCAGTAGACTAAAAATGCTTATTAGTTTTCTTCAAAGATCCATTACCCAGTCTATGTGCACATGAAGTAAATGTACTGGATTCTAAACTTAAGAAATAATTCAAGAAGAAAAACCTCCAATGACAAAGATATTTTGCTAGGGACTAACCCATTCAGCTCAAGAAAAGAGAATTTTTTTTATATGCTAACCTAAATGCATGAATACTTCCTAAAATGCAAAATACACCCCCCATGCCTAAATCCTACAATGTCCTCATTGTAAAAATTAAAACATGGGGAGAAAGGAAGAAAATCACTTGATGACGGTGTTATTCAAAATGCTGGGTTGCCTCCGAACAAGCACTGCATTTTCTATCAGCAGCCAGACTTATAAGGAACCTGTAAGTGTGGTTCCAGACAGAAAAAGCTAGGCCCTAAAAATATGCATAACAGCGTGGGCCTAGAAAATAGGTAGCCATGGATGTTGGCTAGCTTATAATGCAACGTAATCCCAAATTCTCGCCAGAAGGTATGAAAGCAGAAAACCTCGTTGGCTACATAGGGAGGTTTAGGAATAATAAAAGGAATATGAAAAGGGACCTCTTGAAACAGAATAAGTGGAGGATAACAAGGATCCTCCAAAGCAGGATGGGTTTTAAAAGATATAAACATTATTATTTCAAACCCTTGAATGGCGAGACTAAAAGTACAAGCATCAACCCACACTCGCCATTCTACTTGAGGATGTACTAGCTTAATATGTTCTCCAGAAAGAATGTACATGAGCAGAGATCTGAGCCAAGGATTGGTTAGGGAGTGTAAGGGTTGTTTGTAGTGTTGGAAGGTAATGATTAAGTCTAATGAGGGCTTAGTCGGTGTTAGGTCCAATTCCAACAATGATTCAGATTGTGTATTCTCCTTAACAATTGTAGACAACTTCATGTTAACCTGCCTAGCATTAATGATCGGAGTCATATTTTCACCTTCCAGTATACGTGAATCAATGGTGAACTCCAAATTATATTCCTTTGATGGTAGAGTCGAAACAACAGAATCATTATCATTAATCTCATCCCCGAATTCTTTTGGTTCACTCAATTTTTTGTCGGGGTGTGAATGTGATTCATTAGTAAAGAAAGGAGTTGCTCGAGTATCATCAATTATTTCTGACGGAGGATCCATCTTAATGTTTTGGAGTAAGCCTATATCACACAATTCTTTGTTCTTCTCAGGGCATAAATCCTCAATTGACGTGTTTTGTCCCTGAGAGTCTCCCCTAGGCTTCTCACTATTTTGTTTGTCCTCCTCTAATATCAACTCCTATTTTGATGGAGGATGACTCTCAAAAGAAGGAAGGAATCCAGATTTCACCATATTATTTATATCCTCTGGGGGTAAATCCTCAAATAATAAATAATTCCCCTATGATTCACTCCAGCTTTTCAGTCTAAGTTCTTCCATTGGGGCATCCTCGTCCTCTTAAATAGACTCTTTATATCCCTGAGACCAAAATTGATCTGATTCATCCTCCATTCTCATAGGGTCACCTTCATTGGGTGCATTTAAATCCTCAGGATGCTGCATTGTAGGTGTTGAGTCCTTAAGTGGAGGGTCAGGAGTAGGCTCACTAAGAGTAGAATGGGATTCAACTAGATAATTAGTAGGGGAAGTGATAGGAACAATACAACCTTGACCCAGGTTATCAGGGGTAAGGAAAATACTGTCATTAGGGTCAAGGTCCTCAAGAGGTACCATCTTCCCTTTCTGTTAACTCCAATATAGCTCGGGTGGATAATGACTAGGATCATTCTCCTCTAGTGGCCGTGTCTCATTGGGAGAGTCTAAGTGATAGCTACATAAAACTGGATCCCTCTTTTCATTGGTTTCCTCATAATTATTTTCATGATCATGGTCGTATGGGTAGGGATTAGAATTATTGGGAAGAGCGTAGCTAAGCTGTCTTATTTCTTTGTTTAATTGTTGACTATTCCTCAACATCTCTCCCATAGATTTCATCATTTCCTTTAATTTTTTTTGCATTTTTATCATAAAAGAGGAGTGGCTACTACTATCAGGTTGGGGAGGATAGTTAATTTTAGGCTCTAGTTGCCTAGGGGTATCGGTCCAACCTTGATACAGAGAATCATGAAGGGTGGGAGGGTTGGGTGTTTGCATAGAAGTAGGGATTCCAGGGTTGGAAAATCCTGCTCCTAGGCTCTGCTCAAAAGTGGGAGTTATCGGGCTAGTACTCCCAGGATAAGAATAAGAATGATCCCATGAATTGTCAATGTACCCATCAAAGGATGAATACGTTCGGGGCATGGGATCCTGGTTAAAATATAGGAAGTAATGACTCTGATAATCTAAATGATAGGAGTAAGGGTGATCCATTTCTTTAAGCCAAACAGTTTTAACTCTCTTAGGATTTAGAAGAATTCAGAACACAAGTAGAAACTTCCTAAAGAGCTGTATTACTGTCAAAACAAACGCAAATTCAGTGGGATCTATTTTTAGTAGATTGTAGGTCTTAGAATTAAATGTTCAGTTGGTGGCCAAACAAGTTTTGCAAGAATTACGCTTCCTAGGCCAACCTTCGTTGGTGCTTATAACCTACTCGCAAAGGATGGAAGCCTCAAATCGAGCCCACACACAAGGAACCGAAGTAACTTGGTGGATAGGCTTGTTGATTTTCGACTAACTTCCCTTGTGGTGCAAAGAGGAGAGGTAGAAATTTATCTAGTGACCTTATGTATGAGGTGCACAGTGTCTCAAGTGTGCAATCATACGTTCATGTTTTGAGTTTTGAAATCTCGCAAACAAGATCCTTTTGCACACAATTTTAAGTTAGATTTTAAGGTCCAACCTCTTAGCAGTTCCAATTTTTAAAGTGACCACTGAATTAATTCTATTCAAGCTGTTTAGTGGTCTTAGATTTAGGTTCAATGCAGATGCATGACAGGTAATTGATGCTCAAGAGAAGGCATACCTTACTCCAGCTTTCTTGGTGAAAGAATGTATGCAATACAGTAAAGATAAACTAGATGCTTCTCGTTCAGTCAAAGATGGCCATCCTATAGATATGTAGCTTCTAGCAGGCAGTTCGAATATTTTTATTTTTTTTATTTCTTTATTTCTTTTAATAATAATAAGCAAACAAACCTAATCTAACTAACCAACATGTAGTTCAAACAATTCAAATAATCCTATAATCTAAATAAATGGGAACACGCTCCCGAAAATATGCTCCCACATACAAGAGTGATAAGAAATAAAGAAACACTAGGAACACATTCCCAAAAATACCTGACAAGGTCCAAAAGATAGAAATTAAGTTCTAATGTCTATCTAAACTAAATCTAAACTAAAATCTAATGACTAAATCAGAAATAGGCTCCTCCATAAGCCTACGTGCGTGAGATCAAGGCCCACATGCTCCAGTTGCTAGCTTCCAAGTGGGGTCAAGATCCACCAAAAAGATCACCTTCGTCATGCACGCCTGCCGTGTTCATCGTTCAAAGTCGATGTCGTCGCTCTACTGTGCCTGTCGCCTCATCAGATTCCTCGAATAATAAGATAAAGAATGATCAAATAATTGCGCAACTCAGAATACTCAAAAATAATAAAGTGAATCTATTACATCTGTTGCCTCCCCGGCAACACTGCCATTTGATTGACAGATTTTCGCTTATTTATGAAGATGATAGTAATAAATTGATATGTCATGTTTTATGTGGTGGAAAATCTCTTAATTAAAAATTAAAATAAATATCAAATTTAACCACAATAAAAATGTTGCATCCACAGGGAGGAATAAAACCAATAAATTCACAAGTAGAAGATTATAATGTTTGTAAACAACTTCGCGACTTCAATTCGAGGAATATGCTACTCTAAATGGAGCTTGCAATTTCCTTAAAAGTTCAAGGTTATTTATGCAATTTTCACATCATAAATCAAGCTCCCTAAAGTATGTATATGATGCACGTGTAGTGGCACATCATGTAAATTTGACTTGCGTGCAAATCTGCTTTGAATTTCAATGTTGAATGATGCACATAACACTAATTAAGTAAATTCATAAAACTATAAGTGCATCCATGCAATGTGGATTGAATAAAATAATAATATTAAAGTGGCAATGGCATGCAATGTAATTTTTAATTGAAGTAAAAACATAGGATTTCTCCTCTCTCTTCCTCGCTTGAACAGCTGTGCATGGTTGGCGGCGAGAGTCGACGGGATGGTGCACCTCGACGAGTGCTTTACGATGGTGGTGGCGCGGCGGCTGGAGGTGGCCGACGGCAGCCGGACGGTGAGGAGAAGAATGTTGGCGATGGGTTCTGATGGAGAGGATGAACCGTGCGTGGAGAGGAGGAAGAGCTACTGCTTGTGGGTGTACGGCTGCGCGATGGGCGCATGCACAAGGGTGCACGAGGGTGCTTCCTGTGGGTGTGGTAGCCTGCGGGCGGGCGTGGTTGCCTGCAAACGGTCTACCTGCGGGCGTGCTTGGCCATGCACGGGTGCGGTGAGGGCAGTGTGGTAAGGGCAGCACGGTGAGGGAGTCCTTTGCACGCGGTGGGGGCACTGTGGTGGGCAGACGGGATGGCTTGCGGGGCGCAGAGGCAGTGCGCTTGCAGGGTTGCAGGGCTGTGGGGTGGGGCAGGCTGGAGGAGGACGTTGCACGGTGATCTACGCAGAGGCTGTAGAGAGGAAGAGGGAAACGGACAGGCGCTGCACGCTTTGGGTGTGTAGGGAAAGCTGTAGCAATGGCACGCTGGCAAGGGCTGCTGGTGTGCGGTGGGGGAGGTTTGCAGTGAGAGAACGCGCGCACGAGGAGCCTGTGGCTGTGGTGTTGGAGAGGTTAGAGCACACTTGCAGGGCACGTAGTGGGGCAAGCTGGATCCATCGTGCACGCCTTCTCCACGATGGGGGAGGCGGAGATCTTGAGGGAGGGAATCCCTGCCAGCGGGAGAAGAAGATGCCCTTCCTCTCACCAAGAGCTCTTCTTTTTATCTCTTCCCCCCCCCCCCATCCGCAAGTCAAGGGATTTTCAAATCCCTTACTAAACTTGGCTGGCGACTGTCGGTGTTTGTTGAGGCTGGTGGCTGAGGGGGAAATTTATCCTCACCACGCTTTTCTTTGCACAAATTATTCCTACAATAATAATTACATAATAAGTTATAGAATGCAATATAATTTATGCAATCATTTTATGACCTAATGTAGGTATTAACAGAAATAAATTGTAAGAATAAAGTTAACTTAGGCGTAATAATAGTCCATTAAAATGGACTCATCAGTCGTCTTCATCTGCACTTTAGTCCCATCTACCGCTTGGCGATTCCCTGATAGAGGTATCTACAAGTCAATAGACACGAGAGAAAACAAGTAAGAAGACAGTAAAGTGCATGAAATGCGAAAAGAAGATCGGAAAATCATTGCCTCCCTGGCAACAACGCCAAAATGTTGAACGTCGGACGACTACGCTATCAGAGTTCGTTTTGAAAACCTGTCATTATAGTTCGAGTAGCGAAGAAATCCACACAACAAATAAAATTTATACCGAAAAATCTATAAAGAAATCCTAGGTCGAACTCAGGGAGGCTACGTCAATCAAAATTCGCAATTATATTTTTTTGCATTTTTATTTAATGGGCGGAATAATCACAATGAAATGGAATCAATATAAAAAATAAGACAGAGAGAGGGAAAACATTCACTTGATATTGCAAAATATTTTTACAACTAAGAAAGTGAGAAAAGAATACATTAGAAAGCGAAAAATTATTATAACTAGAAAGCAGGAAAATTCTACTCTAAAAAGCAGGAAAAAGGAATGGGAGAGAGAAGTTATCCTACTCGATGATTGCTTGGAAGACGAGTCGGACGAGACAACGCCTGGAAGACAAGGAATGGATGGGAAGAAGGAGGTCAAAGTAGGAGGAATGGGAACGAGGCAGCACGTCGTCGTCGTTGCGAGATTCGCTTCCGGAACGGGGGCGAAAACTTGATTTTAGCTCTTGAGGAGCATCCCGGGTGTGGCACAAGCTTCTCTTGAGCTTTGCAGAGGGAGAGAAGAGAAGGAAGGGATGAGAAATCCATATGGAGGGGGTCTCCTTTTATAGTTGCAAGGAGTGGGGGCATTTTGGACATTACAATGTGAAAAGCATTAATTCAGGACCTTTAGTGACGGATTTATCCGACACTAAAGACTTGAACGTGGCCGACGTGCATGCTGCCCGAGCACCCCCTCACCTCCGGGCCCTTCAACGCACGTGCACGATCGCGCACGCTCAGCCATCCAATCTCAAGATCGGATGACTTAAAACGCTCCTCGCCAGCACCTCCAAATCTCCACTGCCGTGCGCCTGCATGCGATGAGGCGTGCAAACGTGCTTCATCACGAGCGTACGTGATTGACGAACCTCTGCGCGCCACGCCTCCTCCCCTCAGCCGCCCATTCTCGATTAGACAACCCAATTACGCCTGGGCCTGTGCCCCCTCTGAATTTGAAGCGCAGCACGATTTTAACGCACGCCATTCGCTCGCGAAGGAGCACCGACCGCCGTGGTACGCTTCCTCTTGAGGCAAGCGGATGTTTTTGTGCACGTGGATCTACGGTTGTTGGATGAGCATCCAACGGTGGGGATTTGACGAGATGGTGAAGAAGAGAAGTGGAGGTGGGTCCTTGGGGCTGGTTGGGTGGCTGGGATGGTTCCATCTTAGTCGTCTATCTTCTGAGTGTTGTAGATGGTGCTACGGGTGTCGGATTGGACCGATTTTTGTGTCATTAGGCTGCGATCGTCGATTCGAACCCATCCGTGTGGTTGGATTTGTCGTCTAAGGTGCAGATTAACACCATCTTGGCCCTTGCCCTTTAAGGTTCCTCGATCTCTATCGGGTGCTACCGATGTCCGATTAGGGCGATCTTGGAGTCGTTGAACTCCAATCATTATCCTAATCAGATCCATACAGTTGGATCTTTTATCCGAGGCCCCAATTAACTAGTTGCATTGTCCCTGGCCATAAAAGGAGACAATTATCCTACATTTTATTCTGACTAACCTAAATACAAGATGATGCATGTTATCTAATATTATAGTATGTGATGCAATTTTATGCTTAAGAACACACATAAATAGACAGTTTATATGATATAAACATGTTTACATCATCCACCCTTGGAGGAGCACCAAGGAGGAGAACCAATTGAAGGAGGGAGTGAGGGAACATCTTCTTCAAGCCTAGGAGCTATCGAGCTTGGAGAAAATATTATTTCGAGCTTCAATCAGAGGATTATTGGTAAGTGTGTTTCGCGATGGAATGTTAGGGTTTTGGGAGAACTGATGTAAACACGTTTATATCACATAAACTATCGATTTATGATAGTAGGCGCAGAGTTGCATCATACATTATAAATATTGCATAACATGCATCATCTTGCATTTGGTTAGGTTGTGTAAATTTTAAGTTAATTTTCCCTTTTTGTGGTCAGGTAATAGAGCGATATTCAATGGGGGCCTTGGATCAAAGATCCAACTGTATGGATATGATCAGGGCGACGAACGGAGTTCAACGACTCCAAGATCGCCCCAACCAAACTTCCGTAGCATCAGATATATTTCAAGGAAGGTCAGAGATCAAGAGCCAAGATGGTGTAAATCCATACTTCATATGACAAATCCACCTGCACGATGGGTTCTGATCGATGATTGCAGCCTAATGGTGTGAAAATCGATCCAATCTGACATCTATGGCACCATATACAAGTCACAGAAGATGGATGGCCAAGATGGCACCACGTGGTGCCATCTTAGTTGCCTAAACTGGCACAGCTAATACACGAGGACCCGCCGCACTCTCTCTCTCTCTCTTCTGAATGCAAGATCAGATCTGGGTCATTGGCTCTTAATCCAACGGCCACGAGCATGTGTGTCGTGGTTAGAAAGTCGACAAAGAAGAAGGGGCAACGTAGAAAGAGAATGCCTCTTCTCGAGCGAAGGGTGCGAGTTTGATCTGCGCTCTGCTTCAAATCAAGTAGATGCGCTGGTCTGGCTCAATTGAGCCGTTGGATGGCGAGCGGGCAGTGTAGATGCAGGTGACGTCGTGTGCCCAGATGCGTGGAGTGCGAACGCACCATTAGACGCACTTTTGTGAAGGCAGGTGAGCGTGTGTCCTGAGTCATTGATTTTCAATCCAACGGCGATGGACATCGCGTCGCCTCCTAAAAGGAGTTGAAGGAGATCGGATGCGGTGCATTTTAGTCATCCGATCTCGCGATTGGATGACTGATAAGGTGAAATCATGCGCAGGCATTGAGGCAGCCGAAGGTGAGGAGGCGGGTGTGGGCGCGGATCTTCAGCCCACATTCAGGTCTTTAGTGATGGATAAATCCGTCAGTAAAGACCTAACATTAATGTTTTGATGACAAAAGACCTTTTTGCCTCCAATCTACAGCTATATATAGCCCTACGACCCCCACACTTTCTTCATCCCTTCCTCTCTTCTCTCACCCCCTCCAAATCTCTAAGAGTTTGTCCCAAACCCAAGATGCTCCATTAGAGCTAAAATTAGAATTTTTCCACCTTCTCCCTCCTTCGTGGAGCATCTTGCGGTTGTCCTCTCACTCCATTCGAAAAGTGGATCCCGTGACGACGACATCCTACCTCACTCCCAGTTCTTCTCGCTTTGTTCTCCTTCCTGCTTCGTCCTTCATCTTCCAAGCATCGCCCCGTCCGGCTCATCCTCCAAGCAATCGTTGAGGAGGATACTTCTCTCTATTCTCTTTATCGCTTTCTAGAGTAGATTTACTACTTTTTAGTGTAGATTTCCTGCTTTCTAGTTGTAATGATTAGTGTAATGAACATCATTTGATGATGAAATCCATGTTTATTCTACCTTTATTTTCTCTTTGTTTGTAATATTCTCTCTCTGTCTTCTATTATTTATTCTTTAAGTAGATAGCTAATTTTGATTCAATTCGATTAGCTAATCTGCTTCGTGACAATTAAACAAACACGATTTTTAATTAAACGTCCGCCTCCCTGTATTTGACCCGAAATTCCTAGAGTTTTGGTATAAATTTATCTGTTGACGGATTTCTTCGCAAATCATACTACGACGATGGGTTTTCCAAAACTCAACTTCCTTTTTGCGTAGATCTTTCGATACAACATTTTGGCTCCATTTTCGGGGAGGCGACGCTCTTTGATTTTTCACATTTTCCTGCCTTACTTATCTTTTACCTCTCTTCTCTCCTTTCTTATTGTGATTGCAGGTACTCTTACGAGGCGAGTAAAAGCGGTAAATTGGAGTAAAGTGCTGTTGAAGGGTTTGTAAGTTTACCCCTACCTCCCACTCACTAGTTTTCATTCCACCACGTAATAACACAAACACAAATAAACCTAGGTGTTCTTATAAACTCTAAGGGTAGTTTTGATTGTTTATTTGTCACCTCCACCTACCTTACCCTCCGCATATAAAAGAAAAATTTTTAAAAAAAATTCACAGATGTACACAACCTCTTCTGATTTTCAAACTTAACCGGTAACCTGATCTTTGGAACCAGTACACACACCCAAAGACATAATTTAGTAGAAATCAGATTAGGTAATCATTATGTGCCTAATTAAGTGGTGCATCAGGTAAATTGTTTGAGTTGTTTAGGCTACACCACTTCAACTGAAAATAACTCATCAAGTAGCTGCCACATAGGTTCAACTTTTAGGGATTTACCAGGCACTCCATGTTCTTTTTAAGATTTAAAGGAAAACATCTTTACCTGTGCTTTCAAAACCTGGTGTGCCAATTGAACTTGATTGAATACACCTAAAGTTGAATCCTAAAAGCTACTAAGCAAGATTTAAACCCTAAAATTCACCACATCCAGAAATAATCTTGCTTGAAAACCATTGGTTGTGCACGCAAACACATATCAATCAATCATTAAGGGCACAACCCAGATAAAGGGACCATCAGATTCCAAAGTACATTCAAACCTAACCTTAATTAAAATAGAGTAGACATTGGCCCTAAGGATTGGACTCACTCTTCGGAGCCCAGACCGAGATTATTTTCGATTAGTCTATTTCTACCGCTCAATCTAATGTTTAGCTAGGGGAGCAGAATCAAACAATCATGGCTGGGAGGTACACTAGGAACTGGAGGTGCAAGCCAAAGGAAGAACCTTCTCCCCAGTCCCTCCCTTTAACTAGTTGGATTGACCGGAAAGAAGTAGATCAAATCGTTTATTAATCTCAAGACGAGTTCTAGGAGTCTATAGGTCTTTAGGCTAGCCCACTTAAGGACATGTTTATTTTTTTGTATTGCAGAACACCTTTCTTCCTCCCATTATATTATGGATCCTTCCACATCTTATTCGCACTTCCACTCCTACCCTCCTACCACTACTTATTCCCAAAATGATTCTTATTCCAACTAGACTTATTCCCATCCATCTTCTAGTTGGGATAATCTTGATTGAGGATACAGTTCTAGACCTCTGTGTTCAGGGTCTAACCTTGGACACCATGATCTTGATTCTTATCCTTCTCTGAGATACATCGATTATAGATCACTGCCCTCATTTGGGCAACCCAATATGATCTACAATCAAGAAGGATACACTGAACCTTACCCCTCTCCAGAATACACTACATTTAGGTCATCACCACCTTATGAACAACCTGAAATGACCTATTATCAGGGAGGGTATCAAGATCCTCAATTCGTTGATTACCCTTCACTAAACCCAAATCCGCCCAACCCTGAACCAAACCATTTGGTTCAGGTTAACCAGGTCTAAAAGAAGGTGTTGGCTAACTTGAGGAATACTATACAATCTTTAGAAGCTCATCCAACACCTTGCACTGAAGAATTGGAGCCCTTGATTGAAATGATTGATGATCTTAATAAGTATCTATTGGATTGGCTCTTGGATGTTAAGGATAAGGGCCCAGGTGAGTTTTTACTTGGGAAAGTATTGAAATTGAGGATGAGATTTGTGGTTGCTTTAGTTCAATCTTGGGATGATTCTCAGGATGAACCCCCTTTAGGAAAACCAATGTTAAAACCCGCCAGGCACTTGTTGGGGGGGACACGTGTTACGAGATCAGGATTAACCATGTTGTTCTAAAGCAATCAAATAAGGATGATTTGATTTCTTTACCTGAGATCCCTAAGCTGGGGTACGAGGAAACATATGTCTCCATGGATCAGAAAGTGATTAATGATTTTGAGACAGACATTAATGTGGATTTAGATTTCTTTGATTCTGAAGGTGAAGAATCATTATGTGAAGTCTCACCTGAGTTTATAGCACACAATTTCTGTGAGATGACTGGGCCTAAGGAATTCGATGAATCATATGACGACCTGATAACTGAGGAAACTGATCTTATTGGGGCTCACATGGTAGAATTAGATCCTGATTTCATGAAGGATTCAATTCAAAGCCTCATTCCTCAATTGCACTCCTTTGAGTTTACTAAAGATTTTGATTTTGAAATCACTAAACTCAAGTCCATTCTGATTCAGTCACATCTTTTAGTCTTGGAAAATTCAAATGGGGTGATTAATATACAGGAGGTCTCGGAATTTGAAAGTCTGAATGAGGAGGATAGAAGTTGGGAAAAGATGACACGGGAAGTCAATTTCGAAGGAAGCAAAAGATCGAGTCTAAGGGTTCCAATTTGTCTAAAACTCCCAACCTTCTACCAGGACCCTTATGACATCTTTGACTTAGAGGATGTCCAACCCAGGCAAACATTCATTGTTTATCCTTTTTAGCTTGATTTCTCTATTATCCGACTCTTTGGACTTGGGTTGCATCCTTACAAATCGCAAGCTCGACCCCACTTGCATACTGATCTCAGGTTTTGGATAATTTTTATCCAGAACCTTAGATATACTCGACCAAGGGGTATGGGTCTACATCACAATCTAGACCACATCTGTGGACATCTCCTGGTAGGTCCAAAGCTAGATTTTCTTATTCTAATTCTGACCTGCACCTGTGAATTATTTATTTCTTCTTTGTATAGTGTGCCTAGCTGAAGGTACTAAATTCAGCACGTATACAGTTTCTTCTCATCTCGAAGCAAGACTCATTATTCACGCAATTCAGGTGCTTCCTACTCTACTCCACTCTGTTTCATGTCTTTTTAATACAATGAGGACATTGCACTAGATAGGCATGGGGGGGTGGATATTTATCACTGAATTATTTTGTTAGCTCCATAGATTATTTTTATTTTCTTTTTATTTATTTATTTTAAAATATAAAAAAAATTGAATTAGGAAAGAATAATTGGGCATTAGGATTTTTCAACCTTAGAGAATAATACAGTAGGATCTAAACACCTAGACCCTTCAGGTCATCAGGCTTAATCAGCCTGGTTGTCCCCTAAAATGTAGATTTGTTTATCGAGTCCTCGCCATTCTGAATTTACTTCAATTTCACTAGATAAATTGGGGTGATAAGTATACGACTTATCAACCTGCCCTCTGATTTGGGAGATTTTAAGTCTAAGCATCTACACATTATTTGCACTAACTCGCTTTTCGATGATTTTTAAGGAAATTGGGTAGCTAATGAACCTTCTAGGGTGGTATGGCTGGCAAGTTATCGTGGGTAACAGCCCATAGGTAGGTTGTCCAAAGCCTAGTCACACGACCATTCTTTTCCTACTGCCTTTAGGTAAATCTTAGATTAGGAAAGCCACCTACTTAAAAAAAACCAAAAAGAAAAGAAAAGAAATAGAAAAGGAGAAAAGAAAAGAAAAAGAAATAAGCCACACTTCATCGCATGAGTATGGCTGGCAAGTTATCGTGGGTAATAGCCCATTGGTAGGTTATCCAAAACCCAGCTCAAGAAATGCACGTAAAATTCCAAAACACTTAGGAAGAAGCGGAGAAGTAGAATTAGTCAGGGAGATATACACTGGGTTCACCCTTGTGTTGACCCCATAAAAATAAAAGTAGGGAGAAAGCTACGGGTTTAATAGATTCACCTTTAGGTAGAATTTCTTTTCAAGGTCACCTAGGGGCGTAGAAACCCGAAGTCCATTTTAATTGCTGATCAGTAAGTCTATCACATTTCACACAAAGATGTTTAGAACTTAGGGTTCTCTTCGAGTCTTGGGTGGGTTGAGTGGCTGTAGAAAGCTGCTCCGAAACCCCAAACTCAAAAATCTAAAAAAATTAGAAAATAAGAAAAAGATCTGCCTTTGAATAAGGTGAGTGCTTGAGGCAGTCTGCATTTTGGCAGACACCCAGGCGCTGTTGTGTCTTTATAGTTCAGGTTCTTAGTAAAATTCTCCTACTATTGAAGAATAACTTTTTCCCAAGAAATCCGACCTAATTCTTTTATAAATAGCATGTAGTTTTGCTAGGGACTAGCAAAAGATAGGCATGGTGGTGTGATGTAAACATGTTTATATCACATAAACTGCCTATTTATGCGTGTGCTTAGGCATAGAGTTGCATCATACATTATAAATATTGCATAACATGCATCATCTTGCATTTAGGTTAGGTTGCGTAAATTTTAGGTTAATTTTCCCTTTCTGTGGTCTGGTAACAGGGTTATATTCAATCGGGGCCTCAAATTGAAGATCCAACTGTACGGATCTAAAAAGAGCGATGATCAGAGTTCAACGACTCCAAGATTGCCCCAATCGAACTTCCGTAGCATCAAATATAATCTGAGGAAGGTTAGAGATCAAGGGCCAAGATGGTGTATATCTGCACTTCAGATGACAAATCCGACCAGACTGATGGGTTTGGATTGATGATCGTAGCCGAACGATGCAAAAATTGATCCAATCCGACATCCATGGCACCATCTACAAGTCACAGAAGATGGACGGCCAAGATGGTGCCATGTGGTGCCATCTCGACCGCCCAAACTAGCCTGGCTAATATGCGAGGACCCATCGCGCTCTCTTTCTCTCCTCAATGCAAGATCAGAACTGGATCGTTGGATCTTGATCCAACGACCACGAGTGTGCGTGCTATGGTTAGAAAGTCGACAAAGAAGAGGGGGTAGCACAGCGAGCAAGTGCCATTTTGCGAGCAAAGGGCACGAGTTTGATCCGCGCTCCGCTTCAAATCAACCAGATGTGCGGGTCTGGCTCAATTGAGCCATTGGATGCTGAGCGGGAGACGCAAATGCAGGCGATGTGGCGTGCCCAAATGCAAGGACCGTGAACACACCATCAGACGTGCTTTTGTGAAGGAGGACGAGCGTGCGTCCTGAGCCGTTGATCTTTGATCCAATGACGATGAAGGAGGCCGCATCGCCTCTTAACAGGCATTGAAGGAGATCGAGCGCAGTGCGTTTAAGCCATACGATCTCACAATCGGATGCTGATAAGGTGAGATCGTGCGCGGGCGTTGAGGCAGTCGGATGTGACGAGGCAGGCATGAATGTGGATCTTCAACCCACGTTCAGGTCTTTAGTGACAGATAAATCCGTCACTAAAGACCTAACATTAATGTTTTGATGACAAAAGACCTTTTTGCCCCCTCCAATCTACACCTATATATAGCCCTATGACCCCCACACTTTCTTCATCCCTTCCTATCTTCTCTCACCCCCTCCAAAGCTCTAAGAGCTTGTCCCAAACCCGGGATGCTCCATTAAAGTTAAAATTAGAATTTTTCCACCTCCCTCCTTCGTGGAGCATCCCGTGGTTGTCCTCTCACTCCATTCAGGAAGTGGATCCCGCGACGACGATGTCCTGCCTCGCCCCTAGTTCTTCTCGCTTCGTTCTCCTTCCCACTTCGTCCTCCGTCTTCCAGGCGTCGCCCCGTCCGACTCGTCCTCGAAGAAATTGTTGAGGATACTTCTCTCTCCATTCTCTTTACCACTTTCTAGAGTAGATTTACTGCTTTCTAGCATAGATTTTCTACTTTCTAGTTGTAATGATTAGTGTAATGAACAACATTTGATGATGAAATCCACATTTATTCTAACTCTGTTTTCTCTTTATTTGTAATATTCTCTTTGTCTTCTATTCTTTATTCTTTAGATTCAATTAGATTAGCTAATCTCTTCGTGACAATTAAACAAACATGGTTTTGAATCAAACATCAGCCTCCCTATGTTCGACCCGAAATTCTTAGATTTTCAGTATAAATTTATCTGTTGACGGATTTCTTCGCAAATTATACTATGACGACTGTTGAATGTATGAGTTGCTACACTAATGTGTTCGATTTTTGAAAAACCTGTCGTTGTAGTTTGAAAGCGAAGAACTCGTGTTCAACAAATAAAATTTATACCGAAATGAAAATTCTGTGTCGAACATAGGGAGGCGGATGTTGATTTAAAAACTACGCGTTTATTTTTATTTGTCATGAAATAATTCAATTGATTAGAATTATCTAACTACTTACAATAAATAGAAAAGAGAGAGAGAGAGAATAAGAAAGAGAAAGAATATTACAAATAAAAACCAAAATGAGATGTAGAATAAACATAGAATTTCATCATAGAACGATTGTTCATTACACTAGAAAGCGGGAAAATGATTACACTAGGAAGTAGTAAATCTACTCTAGAAAGTAGTAAATCCACTCTAGAAAGCATTAAAAGAATGGAGAGAGAAATATCCTCCTCGACGGTCGCTTGGAGGACGAGCTGGACGGGACGACGCCTGGACGAAGGAGGATGAAGTAGGATGAAGGAGGACAAAGCAGAAGAATGGGAACGGGGCAGCACGTCGTCATCATCGCGGGATCCACTTCAGAAGGGGGACGAAAATATTGACTTTATCTCGTGAGAAGCATCCCGGGTGTGGGACAAGCTTCTCTTGAGCTTTGGAAAGGGAGAGAAGAGGAAGGGATGAGAATTTCGTGTGGAGGGGGTCTCCTTTTGTAGTTGTAAGGAGTGGGGGCAATTTGGTCATTACATCTTTAAAAACATTAATTCAGGACCTTTAGTGATGGATAAAACTGTCGCTAAAGGTCTGAAGGTGGGTGTAGTGGGCGGCGCACGTGCACCTGCTCACTTGCCCATACTCGGAACGTACACACACGTTCAGCGCGATCGGATGGCTAAGATCACGCTACGCCTGCCTCCTCAGCGCGTGCTCGATCGCGTGCGATGCTGCGTTACCGCCGTGCGTGTAATAGTGCGTGGGTGCTATCGGGTGAGTGCGACCATTTGATCGCGATCCAATGCTCCACACGCCTGCTCACCCGCACCTGATTTGAGGCTCGCGGGGGCTCGACCCCACGACCTCTGCTTCGCCCACAACGTCGTCTCCGCTGCGCTACGTAGTTGAGAAGGTCGTGCGGACGATTTAAGGCGTCGCATCCACAGCCGTTGGATGAAGATCCGACGGCCTAGATCGTGTGCTAGATGTCCTTTGGAGAGGCTGCAGTGGTCTTGAAGGTCGGTTGGACGGCTGAGATGGCATCATGTGGTGCCATCTTAGCCGTCCATCTTTTGGATGATGTAGATGGTGCCACGGTTGTCGGATTGAGTCGATTTTCATGCCGTTAGGTTGCGATCGTCGATCCGAATCCATCTGTGCAGTCGGATTTGTCGTTTGAAGTGTGGATTTATGCCATCTTGGCCCTTGATATTCTAGGGTTCCCCGATCACTATCTGATGCTATAGATGCCTGATTAGGGCGATCTTGGAGTCGTTGAACTCCAATCGTCGCCCTAATCACATCTGTATGGTTGGATCTTCGATCCGAGGTCCCGATAAAAAGTTTTCCCTATCCATGAACATAAAAGGAGACAATTAACCTCCATTTTATTCAAACTACTCTAAATACAAGATGATGCATGTTATGCAATATTTATAGCATGTAATGCAATCCTATGCTTAAGAACATGCATAAATAGACATCTTAAGTAGTGTAAACGTGTTTACATCATTCCCCCATGCCTATCTTTTGCTAGTCCCTAGCAGAAACTATATGCTATTTATAAAAGAATTAGGTTGGATTATTTGGGCATGAGTTATTTTGAATCATTAAGAAAATGTTTACCTAAGATCTGAACTTTCAAAGACACAATAGTGCTTGAGTATCTGCCAAAATGCAGACTGCCTCAAGCCCTCGCCTTATTCAAAGAAAAATTTCTTTTTCTCTTTTTCCTCTTTTCTAATTTTTTTCGATTTTCAAGTTTTAGGGTTTAAGAGTGGCTTTCTACAGCCATTCAACTCACCCAAGATTTGATGAGAACCCTAAGTTTTAAGCATCTTATTGTGAATGTGATAGACTCGTTGATCGGTAGTTAAAATAGACTTTAAATTTCTACGCCTCTAGGTGACCTCAAAAAGAATTCTGCCTAAAGGTGTATCTTTACAACCGGTAGCCTTCTCCCTACTTTTATTTTTTTACGGGGTCAACACAAGGGTGAATCCAGTGTATATCTCCCCAATTTATTCTACTTCTCCGCTCTTCCTAAGTGTTTTGGGAATTTTCAATGCATTTACTGAGCTGGGTTCTGGATAACCAGTCGATGAGCTGTTACCATCGACAACTTGCCAGCCATACTCGTGTGGCGAAGTGTGGTTTATTTCTTTTTTTTCTTTTCTCCTTTTTTCTTTTTTTTAAGTAGGTGGCTTCCCTGGTCTAAGATTTACCTAAAGGCAGCAAAAGGAGAAAGGTCCAGTGACTGGGCTCTGGACCACCTACCTATGGGCTGTTACCCACGATAACTTGCTAGCCATATCACCCTAGAAGGTTCATTAGCTACCCAATTTCCGTTAGAATCGTCGAACAATGAGTCAGTGAAAAGAAAGTGTGTAGATGCTAAAAGCTCAAAGTTCCTTAAATCAGAGGGCAGGTTGATAAGTCGTGTACTTATCACCCAAACTTATTTACTCCAATTAAAATAGAATTTAGGTTGGCGAGGACTCGAAAACAAAACCACATTTTAGTGGATACACGGGCTAATTAAGTCCAAAGACCTGAAGGGTCTTTGTGTTCAGATCATAATGTAGTATTTCATAAGATTGAAATTTTTCTTAAACCCAAGTTTTCCTTACTAATTCCACATTTTTTTTAATAAAAATAAACAAATCTATGGAGTTGACGAATAAATTCAGAGATGAATATCCACCCCCCATGCCTATCTAATGCAATGTCCTCAGTGTATTAAAAAGTCATAAAATAGAGTGGAATAACGTAGAAAGCACCTGAATTGCGTGAATGTCAAGTCCGCTCTGAGATAGAAACTAAAAAGAACTATATAAGTACTGAGTTTAGTGCCTTCAGCTAGGCACACTATACAAAGAAGAGAAATGAAGAATTCACAGGTGCAAGTCAGAATCAAAATAAATAGAAGAATCCTCCGACCTGTCAGTAGAGGTCCACAGATGTGGACTAGATTGTGGTGTAGACCCATACCCCATAATCGAGAATATCTTAGGTTCTGGATAAAAATTACCCAAAACCTAAAATCTGTATGCAAGCAGGGTCGGGCCTGCGATTTATGAGGATGCAACCCAAGACCGAAAAGTCAGGTTATAGAGAATTGAAGCTCAAAAGGATAATCATTGAATGTGTGCTTGGGTTGGACATCCTCAGAACAGATGTCGTAAGGGTTCTGGTTTGATGGTTTCAACTTAGTAGGAACCCTTCGACTCAATCTTCTATTTCCTCCAAAGTTAACTTCCCAAATCAGAACTTCCCAACTCCTATTCTCCTCAATTAGAATGTTAAATTTCGAGGCCTCTTGTATGTTAATCACCCCGTTTGAAATCTCCAAGTCTAAATGATGTGGTTGAATCTAAATTGACTTGGGTCTAATTATTTCAGAAATAAAATCATCAATAAGCTCAACGGGGTGTAACTGACAATCAGGGCATTGAATTGAATCCTCCAGAAAATACGATTCTGGATCCATAATGTGTGCCCAAATAAGATCAGTTTACTCAGTTCTTGGGCTATCAAATGATTTTTCCGATTCCTCAGGCCTAATCGTCTCACAAAAATTGTGCTCTGTAAACTCGTGTGAGACTTTGCAAATCGAATCTTCACCATCAGAATCAAGATCCATATTAATGTATGTCTCAAAATCATCTGTCACTTTCTGATCCATGGAGACACACGTTTCCTCGTACCCCGGCTCAGGGATCTCAGGTGAAGAAATTAGATCATCCTTAATTGGTTGCTTTAATTCAATCTGGTCAGCCTCGTAACACGTGTCCCCCCAATAGGTGCCTGAGCGGGTTCTGTCATTAGCTTTCCTGAAAGGAGTTCATCCTGGGAATCATCCCATGATTGAATCAAAGTGACCATGAATCTCATCCTCAATTTTGCTAATTTCCCAAGTAGAAACTCACCTGGGTTCTTATCCTTAACATCCTGGAGCCAATCCAACAAAGAGTTGCTCAAATCATCAATCATTTCAATCAGGGGCTCCAATCTCTCAATGCAAGGTATTGGCTAAACTTCTAAAGATTGAATGATATTCCTCAAGTTAGCCAGAACCTTATCTTGAACCTGGTTACCCTGAACCAAATGAGTTGGTCCAGGGTTGGGTGGGTTTGGGGTCAAAGCAGGGGAATTAATGAATTGAGATTCGTTACACCCTTCTTGATAATAGGTCATTTCAGACTGTTCAAAAGGTGGTGATGACCTATAGGCAATGTAATCAGAGGATGGGTAAGGATCAGTGTATCCTTCTTGATTGTAGATCGTATTAGGTTGTTCATGAAAGGTTGACGAACTATAATCAATGTGGCTTTGAGAAGGATAGAAATCGCAATCATAGTGTTCAGGGTTAGACCCTAAACATGGAGGTCCGAAACTGTATCCCCAATCCAAGTTATCCCAACTAAATGATGGTTGATTACAGTACGAGTCGGGATAATCGTCATGTTGAGGATAATTCAAAATTGGACGGAAAGAGCGAGAATGCGTGTAATATGTGGAAGGATTCATGAGAGACAGGAGGAAGAAAGGCACCCTACAATACAAACAATCAAACATGTCCTTAAGTGGGCTAGCCTGAAGACCTATAGACTCCCAAAACCCGTCTTAAGAAAAAGAAACGATTTGATCTACTTCAATCTGTTCAATCCAACCAGTTAAAAGGAGGGACTGGGGAGAAGGTTCTTCCTTTGGCTTGCGCCTCCGATTTCTAGTGTACCCCCCAGCCGCAATCGTTTGATTCTGCTCCCCTAGCTAGACATCAGATTGAACAGTAGAAACAGACTAATCGAAAAAAATCTCGTTCTGGGCTCTGAAGAGCGAGTCAACTCCTTAAGGCCAACGTCTACTCTATTTAATTTATGGCTAGGTTTGAATGTGCTTTGGAATGTGATGGGCCCTTTATATCGGTTGTGCTCTTAATGATTGATTAATTTGTGTTTGCGTGCACAACCAATGGTTTTCAAGCAAGATTATTTTTGATGCAGTGAATTTTAGGGTTTAAATCTTGCGTAGTAGCCTTTAGGATTCAACTTTAGGTGTTTTCAAACAAGTTTTGTTGGTACACCAGGTATTTGAAAGCACAAGTGAAGATATTTTCCTTTGAAGCATAAAAAGAATGTGGAGTGCCTGGTAAATCCCTAAGAGTTGAACCTAAGTGGCAGCTACTTAATGAGTTGATTTTAATTGAAGTGGTGTGGCCCAATCAACTCAAACAATTGGCCTATTCCACCACTTAATTAGGCACACAAGTGATTACCTAATCTGATTTCTACTCAATTATGTGTTTGAATGTGTGTACCGGCTCCAAAGATCGATTTACCGGTTGAGTTTGAAAATCAGATGAGGTTGTGTACCTCTGTGAGATTTTTTTTTTTTTTTTAATGTGGGGATTGGGGCGGGTGTGGGTGTCAAATAACAAACAATCTAACCTTAGAGTTTATAAGAACACCTAGGTTGATTGATGTTTGCATTATTATGTGGTGAAATGAAATCTAATGTGTGGGAGGTGGGGGATAACTTACAAAACCTTCCATAGCACTTTACTCCAATCTACCGCTTTTGCCTGTCTCGAAAGAGTACCTGCAATCACAATAAGAAAGGAGACAAGTGAGGTAAATGCTTTGTAAGCTAGAAAATGCGAAGAAAAATCAAAGAGCGTTGCCTCCCCGGCAACGGTGCCAAAATGTTGAACGTCAAGTTGCTACGCTAATGTGTTCGATTTTTGAAAAACCTGTCGTTGTAGTTTGAAAGCGAAGAACTCATGTTCAACAAATAAAATTTATACCGAAATGAAAATTCCAGGTCGAACACAGAGATGTGGACGTTTGATTTAAAAACTACGCGTTTGTTTTATTTTATTTGTCACGAAATAATTCAATTGATTATAACTATCTAACTACTTACAATAAATAGAAAAGAGAGAGAGAATAAGAGAGAGAAGGAATATTACAAATAAAAACCAAAATGAGATGTAGAATAAACATAGAATTTCATCATTAGAACAATTGTTCATTACACTAGAAAGCGGGAAAATGATTACATTAGAAAGTAGTAAATCTACTCTAGAAAGCATTAAAAGAATGGAGAGAGAAATATCCTCCTCGACGGTCGCTTGGAGGACGAGCCGGATGGGACGACGCCTGGACGAAAGAGGATAAAGCAAGACGAAGGAGGACGAAGTGGAAGAATGGGAACGGGGCAACACGTCGTCGTCGTCACGGGATCCACTTCCGAAGGGGGATGAAAATATTGACTTTATCTCGCGAGAAGCATCCCGGGTGTGGGACAAGCTTCTCTTGAGCTTTGGAGAGGGACAGAAGAGAAGGAAGGGATGAGAATTTCGTGTGGAGGGGGTCTCCTCTTATAGTTGCAAGGAGTGGGGGCAATTTGGTCATTACATCTTTAAAAACATTAATTCAGGACCTTTAGTGACGAATAAAATCATTGCTAAAGGTTTGAACATGGGCGTAGTGGGTGGCACACGCATGCCCGCTCGCTTGCCCGCACATGCAACGTACGCACACGCTCAACCATCCTCACGATCGGATGGCTCAGATCGTGCTATGCCCACCTCCTCAGCACGCTCTCGATCGTGTGTGATGCCGCGTTATCACCGCGCGTGCAATAGTGCGTGGGCGCTATCGGGCATGTGCGACCGTTCGATCGCGATCCGATGCTCCACGCGCCAGCTCTCTCGCGCCTAATTTGAGGCTCGCAGGGGCTCGACCCTGCGACCTCTGCTTCGCCCGCAGCGTCGTCTCCACTACACTATGTAGTTGAGAAGGTCGTGCGGACAATTTAAGGCGCCGCATCTACAGCCATTGGATGAAGATCCAACAGCCCAGATCGTGCGCTGGATGTCCTTTGGAGAGGCAGCGGCGGTCTTGAGGGTCGGTTGGATAGGTGAGATGGCGCGACTAAGATAGCGCCACGTGGCGCTATTTTAGTCGTCCATCTTCTGGATGATGTAGATGGTGCCACGGTTGTCGAATTGAGTCGATTTTCACGCTGTTAGGATAGGATCGTCGATTTGAATCCATCCATGTAGTCGGATTTGTCATTTGAAGTGTTGATTTACACCATCTTGGCCCTTGATCTTCTAGGGTTCCCCGATCACTATATGATGCTGTAGATGCCTGATTAAGGCGATCTTGGAGTCATTGAACTCCAATCGTCGCCCTGATGACATCTGTATGGTTGGATCTTTGATCCGAGGCCCCGATAAAAAGTTTTCCCTATCCATGAACATAAAAGGAGACAATTAACCTCCATTTTATTCAAGCTACTCTAAATGCAAGATTGTGCATGTTATGCAATATTTATGTCATGCAATGCAATCCTATGCTTAAGAACATGCATAAATAGACATCTTAAGTAGTGTAAACGTGTTTACATCAACGAAGGGTTTTCAAAACTCAACTTCCTTTTTGTGTAGATCTTTCGATACAAGAACCCATCATCGTAGTTGCAAAAATCGCTACCAAATAAAATTTTTACTGAAACTCAAGATGAGCCGCGGGTTGAACATAAGGAGGCGAATGTTTGGTTTTGAGAAATCCACTCTTCGATTTTATTTTTTTTTGTTCCTTTTATCTTTTGTAATTTTTTTTTGTCTTTTTATAACACAAGAGATCAAGTCGAAATAATTTCTATCTAATCTACTTGCAGAGAGAGAGAGAGAGAAACAATCACATATATATATTCAAACAAGTGTTTGCTACAGCTAAGAAAGTGGAAAACTACACTACAAAAGTGATAAAAATAGAGAGAGGTGAGAAGAGTCCCCCTCGACGGTCGCTTGGAGGATGGCTCACTCTAATGTCGCCTGGATGAAGGTGGTGGGAACTTGGAGGAACGAGAACTGCAGCGGAGGAAGGAGGACGGGGCAGGACAACATCGCAATGAGGGTCTTCTTCCGAAGGTGGTGAGATGACTGGTGTAGACTCGGATATGTGTGTTACTATGGTGATTTTATCGTTGAAGTATGTATAGTGGTTAACCTAAATCGAGCCTAACCATCTCTTTACAAAATATTTTTTTACCTGGCCTATTTGATTTTATCTTGGACACTTTTAGGCCAAGGGTCGAACTCAGGGAAGTGGGGTTAGAAGTCAAGTTTCTACACCTTTCCTACAACGAATCTCTTCCGTTCGTTTATTATGTTTTTGGTGTTTTTCTATTTAGATTTTTTTTCTGATGATTCTTGTCCTTGAAGCACACCCTCAAAATTTGGTTCTTGGCTTTGAGCCAAATCAGGATTCCAAAACGGGTCTTGCTATTCACAAGATGGAGTACCTGCAAGTCAAGGATTATCTTTTCTCTTTTATATATTTTTTTTATCTTTTTATTGGCAGGAAAGAGAAACAAAAATAAAATAAATATAGTATATATATATGTATATATTATATAGGTATAAAGGGGTAGGGGTGGAGGCGGAGATGGAGTGTAGCACGGTGTCGAGTCGATCGTCGTCTAGAAAGACGCAACCAACAGGATGAGGTACTGCATGGAGTGTAAGGCGGATTGATGGATGATGAGTGTGACCACGCTTTTTGTACGCACGGATCGGGGAATATCAGCAACTAGTGCAGATATTCTCATGATACCACGTATGGTAAGTGATATGAAAATATATATATGTATACATGTAAATATATATATATATATCTATATATATATATGGTTATAAATATATAGGTATATGTAGTTATATATGTATATATATATATGTGTGTGTATATATATAGATATGTAGATATGTGTATAGATAGATATATGTATGTATATATAACAATATAGATGTATATATATATATATGTATATATATATATATAGTAATATATGTATATATATATATATACACATATATCCATATATTTATACATATATATATATATATAAATATACATACATATATACATATATATCTATAATATATATATATATACATATATACATATATATATATATATAAATATACATACATATATACATATATATCTATAATATATATATATACATATATATATACATATATATATGTATATGTATATATATATGTATATATATATATATACATATACATATATATATGTATATATATATGTATATATATATATTATAGATATATATGTATATATGTATGTATATTTATATATATATATATATATATATATGTATAAGTATATGTATATATGTGTGTATATATATATATATATGTATCTATACTTATACTTAGTTATATAGGTAATAATATATATAAATATATGTATATATATATATGTATGTATGTATAAGTATATGTATATATGTAAATATATATGTATGTATGTATACTAATACTTAAGTATATAGGTACTACTATATGTATAGATATAAGTGTATATATATATATATATGTATATAAATATATATATATAAGTATATAGTAGTGAGAGTGTGTGTGTGAGAGAGTGTGATTGTGTGTGTGTGTGTGTGTGCAGAGAGAGAGTGAGAGAGTTCTGTGTGAGAGAGAGATAGAGAGCGAGAGAGAGAGAGACTGTTGGAGTGAAGGCTGGGGGAGTTAAGGCATCTGCAGCAGTGGGGTGTCGTCTGAGGCTTCACGCCTGCGCGCAAGTGCGTATGCGAGTAGAGAGAAGTGCGCTGGATGGAAGTGGGCGCGGAGAGAGGACTGCAGCACATCGCACTACGCGAAGGGGCTGGAGCGGGCAGGCACAGGTGCACGCTGGTGAAGGGAGCGAGCGCTCGCAGACGCTGAAGTGGGCGGGTGCGGGCAAAGGCAAACATGCAGGCGAGCACTGGAGCGGGCGCGGGGCTGGACGTGGGCACGGGCGCTGGCCGGTTGTTGCGCGTCGGTTGACCGGATAAGTGAGGAACTTACCGGTCACCCTACTGTAGCCACAGTGTTCCGCAAAAATGCGTGAACAGTGGCTACAATGGTCGGGCGAGCTGCGCAACCGCTTGCGTCCAATGCTGTGAGTGCGGAGGGCATGGATGGCTCGGTGCACACACGAAAGAGTGGCTGGGTCACACGCGGAAGACAGCTAGCTTGCGGCGAGGTGGTTCACGACAGGGTGCGCGGAGAGGGCTGGGTCACGGGCGAAGGAGCGCGACAGGGTGCGCGGTGGCCTACAGGTGTTGGCTGTTGTGCGCGGTGAAGCTTGGTCGGCCGCTGCAGGGGCGTGCGGTGGCCGATTGAGGGCGGAAAGGTGAGTGCAGCGTGAAGAAGCGGGAGGCAAGGGCGCCTGCAGGCACATGCTAGAGGTGAGGGCGGCCTGCAGGCGTGCGCTGGAGGGCCTTGCAGCTGCTATCGCCTTGCTGCTGCTGCTGCGTGCGGAGCTTTGAGCTTCAAAGCTTGAAGCTCCTACTCCAATGGCTGAAGTGGCTTGGACAGGGAAAGAGCCACCACGCCCACCGGCTCTTTGATGAGCTGGGCGGTGGTGGACTCACGTTGGTGGTTGTGCACCACCGTGAGGTGCTCCTATCCGTAGAGTGTCTCCTTAGAGGAGGAGGGCCTACGTATGGAGGGAGAGGGGAGGGGGCGGCCTGGAGAAGAAGAGAAGCTGCTGAGTGTTTTTTTTCGTGGGGACCAGGCTCTCATGCAAAGGAGCCGTGCACTTTTTAAAGAAGAAGAAAGCATGCACAGCCATGCCTTGGCTATGCATGGCTCATGGCTGACAGGGAGAGGCTTTCATGTGGCTAGCAGGGAGAGGTGTTGCAGAGCATGGCGTGAGGAGGAAGGTCCAGCCATGCCATGCAGCCACGGGAAGAATTCAAAGTCAAGTAAAATAAAAAATAAAAAGATGGTGAAGTTTGCAAAGTAGCACTTAAGGAAAAATGTTAATTGCAAGGCCATTTATTTCACTCTCCTCCCCTCTCAATTAAATGCATGCATGCGTCTATATTCACAAATGCGACTATGTCTACCTAATATGCACTGGTAATGCTAGGAAATAGCACAAGACGACACAATTGCAGGTGTATTTTTGCGGTGTAGTCATACCCCCATGCCTATCTTTTGCTAGTCTCTAACAAAACATTTTTTGTATTGTATTTAGCAATGATCTTAAGCTGAAGATTTTCTTCTGAGGAGATATAGGTGTGTTTATTGTTGGATATTGTGAGAACCAATTGTAGAGAAGACTACCACTACTTTAAGTCTCACATGGCATAGATCATCTCTCGACTAACCAGGACTCTTGATATTTAAACCTTAAGTACGATTTCCAGGACCCAGGAGGTTTTTGCTGTACTCGAGAGCTCAAGAGATTATGGCTTGTGCTTAGTGAAGGATCAAGACTGACCAGATGAACATTAAGACTCAAGCCCAGGGTTTCACGAATTTTTAAGTACAGGTTGGTCCCAATTTCAGCTCGTGTTTTCGGATTGACCTTTAAAAGATGATGGAAATCTCAACTCCCGTTTTCTGACATTTGTGGCTCATAGGGTATTTGCGACTTGCCCTGAAAAACTTTTTTAGGGTAGAGACTTTACAGACATTTGCGAGATATACTGACTTATTTGCATCTTTTATTTTTTTTTGAAACACGTGTCAGTATATCTCTTACAACATTATTTGGAGGAGCACACTTTTCTTTTTGGTGGGAGAGTTCTTTCTTGGTGGAAAGAGTCGCTCCTAAACACAAGACTAAAGCCTGGGATAAAAAGTCTACCTGCATGCATAGGTAAGGACTCCACCTTCCCTAATGAACACTAGGGTTGGATCTTATGTTCACCTGGTCTTTCTTGATATGTATAGTGTGAACCAAGATTACTTAGGCTCTCAAGTAGAAGCAAACCAACGGATCCTGTACTAGTGTCTTAGGTACAAGAATACATCCTTAGTTAGGAGAGATTCTGATCTATCTTGTCAATGCTCAAGTGAATTAAGCCGAGCCTGAGCAAATCAAGCTTTTGTGGCCTGGAAAGTCTTCAAAACAGTGGTTGAATATCCATAAACACTTACTGTATTTTTGTTTCAGCCTTTAGATCATTACTAAACACCATTTTCATTTTTCATTTTTTTTCTTTATATATATATAGATAGAAACTGCATGGTACCATAAAATACCTAGATCCTATGGATGCCTATCCACCCCCCCATGCCAAACAATGCTATGTCCTCATATGCATGCAAGGAAGGGTAGAGAAAGGATGAAAGATAGGGTAATGAGAGCTGAAGTGCAGGGTATACAGCAGGTTGGTAGGGTGGGTGGATGGTGGGTGGTGAAGTGAAAACTGAAGTGAGCGTGACAGTGAAGTGAAAAGTGATGGTAGATAGTGAGTGTTGTTGGGGTGCCTCCCAACGAGCGCTAAATTTAACATCTCCAGCTGGACTCAGATGAGGCAAAAGATTAGTTACCCTCCAGCAGGGCAACAATTTCTCCAATGGGGGCAGGTTCATGAGTAAGATAGGGTTTCAAACGCTGCCCATTGACCGTAAATTTATGCCCAGATTTGGGATCCTCAATTTCAACTGCCCCGTTGGGAAATGGTCTCGAGACCAGAAAAGGACCAATCCATTTGGACTTCAGTTTCCCAGGAAAGAATTTGAGCTGAGCATTATAGAGCCAAACTTGCTTAGATGGCTCAAATTCTTTCCGCCGAATACGGCTATCGTGAAAAGCCTTAGTGCATTGTTTGAAAGTTAAAGCAGAATCATAGGCTTCACGACGGAGCTCTTCCAACTCCTGGAGTTGGAGTTTCCTTTCTCGACCACACAGGTCTAGGTCGAGGTTACATTGGCGAACTGCCTAATAAGCGCGGTGCTCCAACTCCACGGGAAAATGACAAGGCCTCCCATAAACGATTTTATACAGAGACATACCAAGGGGAGCCTTGAAGGCGGTCCGATACGCCCAAAGTGCGTCAATCAGCTTGTCTGACCAATCCTTACAGTCAGGCCGAACCGTTTTCTAGAGAATTTGCTTGATTTGCCGGTTCGACACCTCTGCCTGGCTGTTTGTCTGAGGATGATACGGGGATGCGATACAATGGTGGACTCCGTATTTCCTTAGAAGTGCCCAAAAAGATGCATGGGTGAAGTGGCTTCCTCCGTCCGAGATAATGGCACGAGGGATCCCAAAGTGCGCAAAGATGTGGTCTTTGACAAATCGAGTTGATATAACATGGTCAGCACGGCGCACGGGAATAGCCTTGATCCATTTCGAAACATAGTCAACGGCGATGAGGATGAATTCGAAGCCGTTGGAAGGAGGAAAGGGACCCATGAAATCAATTCCCCAAATGTCGAAGATTTTCGCAGCTAGGATGGTTGCAAGGGCATCATGTCACGACGTGACATTGACCCTAACGACTGGCACCTAGTGAAATGCTTGGCATAATTGTGTTCATCTTTATGAAAGGAGGGCCAAAAGAAATCGCACTGCAACACCTTGGCTGCAGTTTTCCTCCCAGAGAAATGGCCTCCACAGGCCTGATCATGGCAGAAGGATAGCACACTAGGGAATTTGCTGTAAGGAACACAGTGACGGATGATTTGATCAGCACCTATGCGAAAAAGAAGTGGATTATCCCAGAAATAATACTTTTCTTCTGCCATGAGATGCTCGTGCTAGTTTTTAGGCCAGCCACGTGGAAGGGATCCAGAAGCAAGGTAATTGGCAATGTCGGCATACCACGGTCCACTTGCCACATTAATTGCCAATAGGTGCTCATCAGGAAAAATCTCATTGATCGACAGAGTAAGTCCAATATGGTCAGGGTCCAGTCTAGAAAGGTGATCAGCCACAACATTCTGGGCTCCGGCCTTATCGCGGATCTCAATGTCAAATTCTTGGAGCAGAAGGATCCAACGAATCAGTCTAGGCTTGGCATCCATCTTGTGCATGAGATGGCGAATGGCCGCGTGATCAGTGAAAACAATAATGTGTGAGCCCAGAAGGTAAGAGCAGAATTTCTCCAGCCCAAAGACGACCGCCAGTAGTTCTTTTTCAGTGGTAGTATAATTACGCTGGGCCTCGTCCAACGTCTTACTGGCGTAGTATACCACGAAGGGGTGTCTATCGCGTCTTTGTCCCAAGATGGCTCCGACTGCAAGGTCGGAAGCGTCACACATGAGTTCAAAGTCGAGGGACCAATCAGGTGGCTAGAAAACAGGGGCCTTGGTGACAGCATCACGCAGCTGCGTGAATGCTCATATGCAGTCGGGGCCCATATCGAAGGGTACGTCGGTCGATAGGAGATGAGTTAAAGGTCGAGAAATTTTGGAGGAGCCTTTGATGAATCTCCTATAGAAACCGACATGTCCCAGGAAGGAGAGGATTTGTTTGATAGAGCCAGGCACAGGTAAATCAGCAATTACGTCAAGCTTAGCTCTGTCAACCTCGATACCCCTATCGGAGATGATATGTCCAAGAACAATTCCCTCGTGCACCATAAAATGACTTTTTTCCCAGGAAAGCACGAGGTTTACATCAATACATCTCCTAAGGATATGAGTCAGGTTGGCAAGACATTTGTCGAAAGATGGTGCAAAGACCGAAAAGTCATCCATGAAGACCTCGAGAAAGTCACCACCATTTCATGGAATATCGCCAGTATACATCTCTAGAAAGTTGCTGGAAAGTTGCAAAGTCCGAACGGCATCCTTCTAAATGCAAAGGTGCCAAACAAGCAGGTAAAAGTAGTTTTCTCTTGGTCCTGGGGGTCAATTGCCACCTGATTATATCTTGAGAATCCATCCAGGAAATAGAAAAATTTATTTCCTGCTAACCACTCCAGGATTTGGTCAATGAAAGGTAGCAGAAAGTGATCTTTCTTAGTTGCAACATTAAGTTTCCTATAATCCACACACACTCTCCAAGATGTAGGAGTGCATGTAGGGATGGATTCGCCCCTATCATTGACACGGATGGTGAGTCCTGCCTTCTTGGGCACAATGTGAATCAGACTCACTTAGGGGCTATCGCTGATCGGGTAGATTATACCCGCATCCAGCCACTTAATGATTTCTTTCTTAATGACCTCCCGCATGTTAGGGTTGAGACGTCGCTGCATCTCGCAGGAAGGTCAAGCCTCCTCCGTATATATACGGTGAGTGCAGTAGGAGGGTCTAATGCCAGATAAGTTTGATAAAGACCATCCAATTGCTGCCTTGTGTTCTATGAGGACCTTCGTTAGTTTGCACTCTTGCTCCCTGGTCAATTTTGAACTGATGATTACGGGGAGCATTTCATTTGGTCCTAAGAGAACATATTTAAGTGTACTAGGCAGCTCTTTCAGCTTGGGTGTGGATGGTGAAAGATCTGGTATTTCTTGGGATGAGAGTTTCCCAGGCGGGTTGGAGAACAGGTTAGGAGGAAGAAATTGGCCCTCAGATTGGCCAAGAAGAGGGGCTTCTTGGATAGATGGATCCAAAAAGGAATAGCCCCAGTGAGAAGTATATGGGCTCAAGGTCCCAGTGTGGATTTACAAATCCTCCTGATTTGGCGGGAAAGAAAGGGTAATCCGGTCTTCAAGAGTGTGGACCGGCGATGAGTAGCCTGAATATGACTCAGACCATGAGGTATGGGAAGCGGAGAAAACCTCGTCAGAAGTCTGGCCAGGAGAAGGTACGGGACAAGGGAGGGATGGGGGAACATCACAATATGTTTTGGTCAGGCAGTCATTAGTGTTTACATGTAATCTGCAGCAATCAGAATAGGTCCCAATTAGTCCGATACACGCGTTGACAGCCATGTCCTCGTCAAACGTGTCATCCTCGATGTAATCGCAATCAAAGTTCTTGGCTGCCTTGAAGATGTTAAGCTTGAGCTTTTCAGATCCAACGGCAATCTCAATACAGCCTGACTCGCAGTCGATATGGGCGCGGGCTGTGGCCAAGAAAGGTCGACCAAGGATGATCGGACAATTAGAAAGTGAGCTAGAAACTTCCATATCTAAAACAAGAAAGTCAACAGGAAAACAGAGACTGTTGACCCTAACCACCACGTCTTCCACCACACCCTTTGGGATTTTGACAGATCGATCTGCCAACTGTAACATGACAGGGGTGGGTTTCAGATTTCCCAAGGAAAATTTTTCGAGCATGATGGTCGGTATAAGATTGATGGAAGATCCTAGATCAAGCCGGACACGGTTAAAATTGCAGCCTTGGATGCTACAGGAAATAAGCGGTGTGCTTGGATATTTCTGCTTTGGTGGTAGATTTGACAATATAGCACAACTCGCATGAGGCGAGAGAACCATCGGATTCTTGGTTTTCTTTGATTGTCTCCTGGGTGTTGTGTAGTCTTTGAAAAATCGAGCGACAGTAGGTATGTGGTCGATAGCCTCGAGCAGGGGTATCTTGATTTCTACATCCCTGAAAAAATTATTTAGGTTATCAAAGGCCTGTGTATCTTTCTTCTTGCCTTTTGGCTCCCTCAGTAGAGCCTCAGGGAATGGGACTGATTCTGGCACCAATTTGGGTGTATCATCCTCTCGCGAATGTAGTGCGCATCCCGAATGAGAGGGCGATGAAGAAGACGAGCCAGGATCAGGTCGAGGTGGATCGACGATTTGCTTACCACTCCTCGTAGTGATAGCATTGGACGATGCGAGTCTAGTGGGATCATACGGCGGAGGAGGGTTCGCAATAGGGACATAAGAGTGCGGTGCTGCAGTGGGATTAGCCTGAAATCCTGGTGGAATGCTCGGAGCTTGCAGAATTTGATTAACCTGCCCCTGAGAAGGTCGTACCTATGGTTGAGGACCATGGGGTACGAAGTTTCGCGCTTTTGGAACAGGTTGGGCGGGAAGAGTGCCCTGAGATCGAGTTGCCATGCGTAGTTGACTGATCTCAGCATTCTTCTGCGCCAATTGGTGCTGCAGAGAGGTCATGTTCTCTTCATGGCGCTTTGACATTTCCGTCATCGTTCGCATCAATTTGTCAAGAGGACTTGATGCGTGTTCAGTTTGCAGTACGTAAGGGCCTGATGGTGGATTCGCCATAGGATTAGACTCGGCCCTTGGGATGATGGGTGCAGACGGTTGCATTGGTCCACCCGCGGGGTTTTCGCACTGCGGGTTGTTGGACCATGCAAAGTTCGGATGATTTCGCCACCCTAGGTTATAAGTGGCAGAGAACGGGTTGTTCCCCAGGGTGCAAGCGTCTTCTATGCCAGAAGACGTGTCCGCATGTAAATATGCATCCGAGCACATGGAGGCTTGGTCCTCCATGTCGAAATAATGGCTCGTAGACGCCAGATCCACATGACTTACCGAGTCGCTCGGTATGACACTTGGTAAGGAAGGTCTTACGGGGTTTCTCGGGATAAGCCTGGTGTTGGAAGAATTGGGGTTGTGAAGAAGTGGTGAAGTGGGGGTGTTTGCCATAGAATGGGCAGGGTTGGACAGAAACTCTTCCAGCTTCTTGTGCACGACGGAGACTTCATCCAATTTCTGTGCGATAAGGCTGAGATCAGTGGATGAATGGGAGGGTCCCGTGTCAACTTCGTGGACATTTCGGGGCAAGCTGGTACGATTAAAGGCGATAATGGAGGCATTGTTCATTGAGTTTTCACTCATATTTTCAAATAATTCGAATGCTCCATTCTAGTCTTTATTCATAAAATTCCCTCCACAGGAAGCGTCTGCAATCTGCTTCAAAGTCTCATTTAGCTCGTAGTAGAAAATCTTGGATATATGCCACTTAGGCAGACCATGGTGCGGACACTTCCTGAGGAGGTCATTATATCTCTCCCATGCCTCAAGAAATTGTTCGCCGTTTTGTTGCGTAAATGAAGTGATAGCATGGCGAAGCACATTGGTTCGCCCGATTGGGAAGAACTTCTTGAGAAACACTGTTCGCATCTCTTCCCAAGAGTGGATGGTACTCCTAAGGGTGCGTAACCACTGCGATGCTTTATCCTGCAATGAAAATGGGAACATTTTCATGAGGACTATAGGTAACCCGATATTTCTTGGTTTAACAGTTTCAGCCAATCGGGTTAAGTCTTCCAAGTGGAGAAAAGGATCTTCACTTGCAAGACCATGGAAGTGAAAATTAATTAGGACAATTATGTTAGGTTTCAGTTCAAAGTCATCCTCGCCCATGGGGTCCCGAATTTGTCCTATGGTCTCTATAGCAGCGAGATTCTAATAAGAGCTAAGAGACCTAGGCTCCTCCCGCTCGGGAGGGTTCTGCATTTCCTCTAATGTTTCCCGAATGGCTTCAATTTGTTCATTATACATTTCCATTTGGGCTTGGAGGCGGGTTATGGGATCTAAGGCTCCACCACCTGGTGGGTTTTGAGGGCAGTTTCCTCCCACAAGATTTGGGGGTGGGCGTGTGTAACGACTCGGTTCCCGAGTCCCTACGAGACACGAGAACCGGACCGACTCGACTAATCCCAAGACCTAGTCGTCCAACGAGGAAGTAACCAAAAGACAGTAAAATAAACCACATTCAGCATGAATATAACTAACAGTAAGAAAGTACAGCAGTAAGGAAAGAAACTACTACAGTAGGTACCACCACAACAGTAAAACAGCATTTATCATATAACAAGAACTGCAGGTAAAGAAGGTACAGTGGAAACAAAAACTACTCACTAGAACAGAAACAAAAGGGGTACAAAAAGGCTGTGGTACTCTACTGGACCCTACTCGGCCCAGCGTCCTCTGCAGCCGCCGACCCTGGCTGCTCAACACCTGGTCCTGAAAAAGGTAACGAGTGTAACACGTCAGCAAAACGCTGAGTAGAGTGGCAAACTAACTAAAGGCAACAGTAGAGTGTACAGTAGCTGTTATGTTCTATTACTTCTTTTTTTTTTCACATCTTTCAATTTTTCTCACTATTTCTTTTATTTCTCAGATCCTTTACTTGATCTCGAATGTCCTCGTGGGAACGATCTTGATTGCAGTCTTTTCCAAAAGTAGAAGTAGCACGTGGTGCTCTCCTGGCCGGGAGAGTCCCCCGTGGTGATCCTACCCTCAGTCAACCACCCCAAGGTCACTGACAGACGTAACGGTGACTACGGCACGCGCGATAGACGCACAGGTAGCTAGCCCGCACTGGCACGCGGTCAGTCGTTTCCGTTAACGGGTGCGCCCAAAGCACAGCACGGAACCAGGGCAGAGCCCTCTCAGTAACAGGGGTCCAACCCCTCCACAGTAACCAAACCGGGGCCTTGCCCCTCCACAGTCCGCGCACCCTCGCCTGACTACCCTGGTTTGCCCTAATGGGCCTAACAAGTCGGTGAAGGAGGCTAGCAGAACCCCGGGGCCCGTGGGGTAGCTAGTACTCTCCTAACACTAGTAGCTCTCCTCGGTACTACGTACACGAGGGCCAACAAGTCGGTACAGAGCGGCCAATCCTCACCCCGGGTCCCTGGGGCGGCTGGCCCCACTCTGCACTAAACAGGTACAGGTACTTCCCTTGGTACTGCGTACCCAAGAGACAGTACAAACTACATCTCAGTTCCATTCCTTTTTCTTTCCAGGAGTTCCACTCCTAATTCCCCGTAGGGTTCCAGCTCTTTATCTCAGAACATCATATGTTTCACTTTCCAGATTCACGTTCTCAAAATCCATGATCTCAACATGTTTCTTTATTCATAACAGGCAGCTGTTAATTAAATTTACAAGCAGCTTTATGTATATTCCTTTCCATTTTCCCAAGACTGCAGTAATATACATTCCACTAGTTTTTCCACCCTAGGATTCATGCCATATCCTAGGATCTATCATACAATCTAGTTTTCCGGCCCTAGGATTCATGCAACACCTAGGAGCTATCATTCCATATATTTCTCATTCCTAGGATTCATGCAATGCCCTAGGTTCTAGTTATGGTTCCATACTTTAACAGATTTTATTAATACTTAAAGCCACTCTACCAGGTACAACGGGAGTAGGGGGCGTGATCGGGAATCCCGCGTGCCTCCGCGACTCTCAAGACTGCAACCGAACGAGGTCCTATCACAAGGATCAAACACAAGGAGTGTCTTAGAATAGTGTATAGCTACTGTAGACGGGTAGAGGAATTAATTCTGAAAAGAACGCAACTCGAATCGCGGAAAACGGAGCCCAAACGGGCCCTAAACGGGTCGAAAAAGACGATACTGTGCAAAAATCAGAAGTCTGGAACTCCTTCCAGACGTCTTAAACGGTGGATCAGAGAATTACCTGTTCAGCTTGGTTCCCCGGACATCCAGAAGTCTGCGGGGACGTCTGTCCTATACCCCAGACGTCCGATGGTACACATGGACGTCTGTAGATCACTCCCGCCGTCTGGTACAACTTCCAGACGTCTGATTCGCAAAGGATGGCGAATCAGCGAACCTGCGCACGGCCAACCCCCCTCCCTCAGTACGGTCAGTCGACAAGAAGGAAGAAGAAAGCGGAAACTTACCTTTCAGACGTCTGTATGATCTTACAGACGTCGACCTTGCCGTCTGGCTATCAACCCAGACGTCTGATTCTGGAAATCTTTCCAGAATCAGAACCCTGCTCGGCCTCCGCTCGCGACGCCGCCCGCGTCGCACCTCGCGCGTCTGCTGCTCAGCCCGCAGCAGGTCCCACTCCGCGTCGCTCCGCGCCCCCTGCGCCCTCCGCCGGCCGGCCAAGCCGCTCCGGCGAGCACGCCCTCACGGCAGAGCCCCGCCCTCGCACGCCGCACCTCCTCCGCGCTCACTGCGGCTGCCGCTGCCGCCCTCGCGCTCGCTCGCCCTCGCGCTCAGGAAGGAGAAGAAGGAGGAGACGGTGGAGATGGGAGGGGAGGCGCGCCCTTTTAAGGCCGTGCGAGGAGGAGAGAGAAGGTGGTCGCAGCGCGCCTGCAGCCGCAGAGGGAGAGAGAGAGGAATCGCAGGTCTGCGCGCACAGGCGCGCAGACGAATCTCCCGTGCGAACATAACTGTTTTCCAGACGTCTGTAAACGATCCCGGACGTCTGGTCAGACGTGTGGATGTTATCCAAGACGTCTTGTCCGACGTCTGGGCCACCTCCCAGACGTCTTAAAAGGCGTTTGGGGCACGCGTTCGTTACAGCGTGCAGCAATGTTTGTGGAGGAGGAGGACGATTCGGCTTCTTTTCTTGATTTATCAGGCAATTCACACAGTTCAGGGTTTTGTGACCTCCTCCCAAACATGCACCACTGCAGGAAGAATTGGGGGGATAAGAAGGGAAAAGAGATGAGAGAAATGACGCCGCAAAGGTACACTTGATGACAAATCAATTCAATCAAATTCCTAACCTCTATAGTGTGCCCTTAGACCTAAAGATCTAAGTTACCTACTATCACGAACTACGGAACCAAATGCGAGCACTGCAGAACCACCAGGCCAGATTGAAAGGCCGTTTGCCCTAGTCTTAGACACCCGATAGCATGCGGGAACCCTCACCAGCACGTAGACGCTACACGTTGGTAGTTAGACCTCCAATCCTTAATAAGGGTCAAGTTACTACCAATTTTAGTTAGAGGCTTAGGATCAAGCGCTTTTGGAATGTGAAGGGCGTTGTTTACGGGTAATGCCCAAGTGATTGATTTTTCAAGTGTGTAAAACAAGCATGCAACGGGGAAATCTCCCCAAATTGAAGTTTTAATTGGTGAATGGTTTTTAGAGTTCAGCCTTTAGTAGTATGGATTTTAGGATTTCGTTGAAATACCAATTCAACCAATCTTCGGGTTTTGAGAGAATACAAGTTTGCTTCTAAGCCCAACAAACCCTTCTTCAATGTCAATTGATTAATGCATGCTAAAATGCAATGGGCTTCCCTAAATGGAGTTTTCTATGTGTGGATGCACGAATCAATTTTAGATTAGTGTGAAAGGGAGCTAAAGCACTTCAATTCAAGTGCTCCCAATCAACGAAAAGATGTCCACACACAAGGCTCAACCAAAAGATAAGGAAAATCAAATTGTTGGGGTTGAAGTATTCGGGATTGAATCTTAAGCAAGTTGAAAAGTCATGGTGGGGTTGGAATCAACTCAATTCCAAGTCTCCCGACCAAAAATGTGATCCTGAATTTGCAGATAAGTGAGGCAAAGAGGGGTGCAATCAATCTTTTTATGTTTGCCTCAAAGAATACTTCACACGGTGAAAAATTCAAGAATCAAGATTCTTGGATTTTTGCTATGCGAAGTAAGGAGAGAAATCCTGGGGCAGTGGGAGTAAAGGCAATCAATCAAACAAGTGAATTTTAATCCACTTGCCCCAAGAGATCCCAAGAAAATTTTCTAGTCTTTAGTTTTTTTTTTTTATTAAGGTGACAAGTTAACCTTGGTTGCTAAGAAAGAAAGACCTACTTGTTCAGCGACGTGTGCGAAGCTCCAGTGCAGTGTCGGCGTCTTCACGCTCTCGTTCCTGCCTTGGATCTACCCATGTCTCTGACTTCATCAACCTGCCTTCTCCTTGCAACAGGTTTACCTGCACACCAAAAACAGAGACACCCGTGAAGAGAGAAGAGAAAAATGAAAGGAATGGAATAGAAACTTACTTGAAGGCGCACTTCCCCAGCAACGACGCTAGAAAGATTATGGTGTAGACTCAGATAGGTGTGTTAATATGGTGATTTTATCATTGAAGTATGTATAGTGGTTAACCTAAATTGAGCCTAACCATTTCTTTACAAAATATTTTTTTACCTGGCCTATTTGATTTTATCTTGGTCACTTTTAGGCCCAGGGTCGAACTCAGGGAAGTGGGGTCAGAAGTCAAGTTTCTACGCCTTTCCTACAACAAATCTCTTCCGTTCGTTTATTGTGTTTTTGGTGCTTTTCTATTTAGATTTTTTTTCTGATGATTCTTGTCCTTGAGGTACACCCTCAAAATTAGGTTCTTGGCTTTGAGTCAAATCAGGATTCCAAAATGGGTCTTGCTATTCGCAAGACGAAGTACCTGCAAGTCAAGGATTATCTTTTCTCTTTCATATATTTCTTTTATCTTGTTATTGGTAGGAAAGAGAAACAGAAATAAAGTAAATATAGTATATATATATATATATATGTATATATTATATATGTATAAAGGGGTAGGGGTGGAGGTGGAGATGGAGTGTAGCACGGTGTCAAGTTGGTCGTCATATAGAAAGACACAACCAACAGGACGAGGTGCTGCGTGGAGTGTAAGGTGGATTGATGGACGATGAGTGTGACCACGCTTTTTGGACGCGTGTATCGGGGAATATCAGCAACTGGTGCAGATATTCTCGCGATACCACGTATGGTAAGTGATACGAAAATATATATATGTATACATGTAAATATATATATCTATATATATATATGGTTATAAACATATAGGTATATGTAGTTATATATGTATATATATATATGTATGTGGGTGTGTGTGTGTGTATATAGATATGTAAATATATGTATAGATAGATATATGCATAGATATATGTATATTTATATATATATATGTATAAGTACATGTATATATGTGTATATACATATATATATATATGTATCTATACTTATACTTAGTTATATAGGTAATAATATATATATAGATATATGTATATATATATATATGTATATAAGTATATATATATATGTAAATATATATATGTATATATATATATATATATATGTATGTATGTATACTAATACTTAAGTATATAGGTACTACTATATGTATAGATATAAGTATATATATATATATGTATATAAATATATATATATATATAAATATATATATATATAAATATATATATATAAGTATATAGTAGTGAGAGTGTGTGTGTGTGAGAGTGTGAGTGTGTGCGTGTGTGTAGAGAAAGAGTAAGAGAGTTCTGTGCGAGAGAGAGAGACTGCTGGAGTGAAGGCTAGGGGAGTTAAGGCGTCTGCAGCAGTGGGGCGTTGTCTGAGGCTTCACGCGCATGCGCAAGCGCGTATGCGTGCATAGAGGCGCATGTTGGAGGGAAGTGGGCGTGGAGAGAGGACCACAGCGCACCGCGCTGCGCGAAGGGGCTGGTGCGGGCAGACGCAAGCGCACACGGGCGAAGGGAGCAGGTGCTCGCAGACGCTGAAGCGGGCGGGTGCAAGCGAAGGCAAATGCGCGGGGCTGCGCTGGAGCGGGCACGGGGCTGGATGCGGGCGCGAGCATTGGCCGGTTGCGGCATGTCGGGTGACTGGATAAGTGAGAAACTTACCGATCACCCCACTGTAGCCACAGTGTTCCGCAGAAACGTGTGAACAATGGCTACAGTGGCCGGGTGAGCCGCGCAACCGCTTGCGTCCGGTGCTGTGAGTGCCGAGGGCGTGGACGGCTCGGCGTGCACGCGGAAGAGTGGCACCAGCCGCTGGCTTGCGACAAGGTGGTTCGCGACAGGGCATGCGGAGAGGGCTGGGTCGCGGGCGAAGGAGCGCGACAGGGCACGCGGTGGCCTATGTGTGTTGGCTGGTGTGCGTGGTGAAGCTTGGTCGGCCGCTGCAGGGGCACGCTGTGGCCGGTTGCGGGCGGAAAGGTGAGTGCAGCGCGAAGAAGTGGGAGGTGAGGGCGTCTGCAGGCGCATGCTGGAGGCGAGGGTGGCCTGCAGGCGTGCGCTGGAGGGCCTTGTGGTTGCTGCCTCCTTGCTGCTGCTACTGCGTGCGGAGCTTTGAGCTTCAAAGCTTAAAGCTCCTGCTCCAATGGCTGAAGTGGCTTGGACAGGGAAAGAACCACCACACCCACCGGCTCTTTGATGAGCTAGGTGGTGGTGGACTCATAGTGGTGGTTGTGCACCACCGTGAGGTGCTCCTGTCCACAGAGTGTCTCCTCAGAGGAGGAGGGCCTGCGTATGGAGGGAGAGGGGAGGGGACGACCTAGAGAAGAAGAGAAGCTGCTGAGTATTTTTTTCCGTGGGGACCAGGCTCTCTTGCAAAGAAGGAGTCGTGCACTTTTTAAAGAAGAAGAAAGCATGCACAGCCATGCCCTGGCTGTGCATGGCTCATGGCTGACAGGGAGAGGCTTTCATGTGTCTGGCAGGGAGAGGTGTTGCAGAGCATGGCGCGAGGAGGAAGGTCCAGCCATGCCATGCAGCCACGGGAAGAATTCAAAGTCAAGTAAAATAAAAAATAAAAAGATGGTGAATTTTGCAAAGCATCACTTGTGGAAAAATGTATATTGCAAGGCCATTTATTTCACTCTCCCCTCTCAATTAAATGCATGCATGCGTCTATATTCAAAAATGCGACTATGTCTACCTAATATGCACTGGTAATGCTAGGAAATAGCACAAGACGACACAATTGCAGGTGTATTTTTGCGGTGCAATCAATGACGACCACGAGATGCTCCACGAATGGGGGTGAGAGGCAGGAACAAATGTTGGTTTTCTACTCTAGAGGAGGATCCCAAACTTGGGACAAGCTCTCCTTAGAACCTTGGAGGTGGTGAGGGAGAGAAAGGAAGAGAAGATTATGAATGGACGAGTGTAGGCCTTTTTATAGTGGAGGATAGGGGGCTAAAATGAGTATAGGACAATTACTGACAGCAAAGATGCCACTAAAGCTCCAGCTCAAGTGCCCTGTAGGTCCAGCTCACACGCCCTCGTTGGCATTTGCATGCATCTACTAGCACTGAGGTGGCATCAGGGCCGTTGGATCGAAAGGGAACGGCCACGATCTCACGCTAATCGTGCCCTTCAGATTACATCAGATCGCATGTACATCCATACATGATCGCGTGCTCCCGTGCTACTAGTCATCTGTGCATCCACATGGAATCACCTACACCGTTGATCGCTAATCGTGCGGCCCAATTTGGCACTTGTGCCCGTGGTGCTTGATTCGTCCCCTCTTCGCAGATCAAAATCGCGCTCGCAGGTTGAGAATGCTGCTCGTGACCACTGCGCCAAGACCGTGGATTGCCGCGCGGTCAGAATTGTGCACACACACTCTCGACGGTTGGATCTCGATCCAACAATCGAGATCTCATCTTCGTCTTCTCCTTTGAAGCTGAACGTCGAGTGTGCGTGGATCTCAGCCGTTGGATTCAGATCCAATGGCTGGGATTGCTTGATGAGGTTGAGTGGAGGGACTTGAGTGGGTTTGGGCGATTGTTATGTGATCGCGTTATCTCTCAACATAGTTAATTAAGTTAATTTTGCTTAATTAAATGTATTAGAAAGTAACTTAGGTTAACTCAAAATTGTGTCGATTTAGTAGTATAAGGTCGAATTAACCTAACATTTTAGATTTTAAATGGTTGAGTCCAGGTCGTTCGCTGCGAGGTATATTATTTTAAATTCACGAATTAATTCTAAACATCTTATAGGTATAGGAGGTATAATTAAGTTAATTTTAATAATATGAATTTTGCAAAATGATTAAAATTGAGGAAATATGCAAAATCCCTTATGAATTCACATTTACAACATTTATTTCAAAATAATTAAGGCAAATAAGAGTTTTTCTAATTGCAACATGCCTTATTACAACAATTGAAAGTAAAAAGAAATTTAACATACAACAAGAAAAATACTCTTTTCTTTTTATTCTTCAGCCTCTCTCTCTCTTTTCTTCTTCTTAAGCTTCTTTCTTTCTTTCTCTATTTTTCCTTTTCTTTTATTTATCCTTTATCTTTCTCTTTCTTTTTTATTTCTCTCTTATTCTCAAACTTCTTTTCTTTCTTTTCTTCTCTTTTGTTCTTTCTTTGTGATTTCCTTAGTCTTCTCTTAAGCTTTTCCTTAGTCTCTTTGTTAAGCTTCCTTAGTGCCTGCTCCTTCTCTTTCTTCCTCTTTGCAAGTTCTTCTTCTTCTGCTTTCTTTCTTCTTTCTTTCTCCCTTAATCTTTCTTTCCTTCTTGCCTTAGCCTCTTTTCCTTAGTAGACAACACTTAGCCTTCAGCTGAACCGAACCAGTTTTTCTTCCCTTCAACCAAAAATTGGTTTTTGATATGTAGCGAGGACCATTTGGGGATATGCAGCACCCTGTACAGGGTGGGACAAGACCCTACTAGGTCCTCGCCTGATTCAGTTTATTTTCGTTTATTTTTGATTTATTTTCTCGAGCCAAACCGACTCATCTGCCTCCCAGGGCCACACACATCGCACGCCCACACAGGAGCACACTCGTAGGCACACATGCCCGCACACACACACATGCTCATTCATAGCCATTCGTATCCGTGCGTCGTGTGCTGACGACTGGATAGCACCTTTATACCAAAGCAGGCGCTCAAGGATCTCCGATGTGGGACTAAGATCTCCCCTTCCAGAGCTAACTTCAAGTGGGAATATCTCCTAGCTCAGAGCTCCAAACCAAGCGAATCAAGGCTTGTTGGAAAGCTCTTGAGTAGCTCTACAAGATTACGGGGTCAATTTAATACTAAGGGGAAGATTTCCTCTTCAATTTGAAGGGTGCAGTTATGGGTTTCCTACGGGTTATATACTGCCTGGAAATGAAATAATGCTAACAGAGTCCATATACTAGACTTAAACTCTTAGCTAAGGCTCTAAATGGTTTCTACAGGGTATTCTACAACTGCTGGAATGGGTTTTGAGCTCTTCAAAGCTTCAAGTAATGCAGAGAAGCTTGAAGCTTCTCTGAAAGCTTCAAAAATAGAAATTAAACATGAAGAAAGGTTTAACAGACAACTAAGATTATATCCAGTCGATTGGAACAGCTTCTAAAGGTTGTTACAAGCTCATCTGGGCAGAAATCACGATCAAATCTCATCCAAAAACCACTACCAACAGTTTGGGTTCAAAAATAACCCAAACTGGCAGTGTTTGAATTCTAACAAAATTACATATCTGAGCTCAACCAAATCACTCTAAAATCATTCAATAGAATCCCAGAATCAATTCAAGCTCCTCAATTCAACAAATTGATCTTAAAATCAAAATATCCAACTCAGGTTTGACTATAAGGCTCAAAATTTGACTTTCTATTTTGTGCCTCTTCACAAGAAATTAAAGCCTAAGATAGGATCCTTTCAACCTCAGGAATTCTCTCAACCCCTTGAACAGATGTCTAAACCTTGGATTCTAGGGTTCCAGGCTCATCGCCTGAACTCTAAAAGTGATTTGTTCATCAAAGGAGTTAGGGGCTTGTTACACTAATTTGAGCATAAGATCATCTTCAGTGCATTGCACTGAAGCTTTTCAATCCCTCAAATATGACTTTTGGTCTTATGTCAGACTTCTCCAATTCCGCCGGAGTTGGAGAAGATGAAACCTTATATTCAACTCCAGTTATTAAATCTTCAAATAAACAACTTTAAATTAATCAGTGATCAAAATTACATCAATCTGGAGCTTCTCATCAACTTCTACAGACTAAAGATCAAATTTGACTCACCGGAGCTTGCCAGAGCTTCAGTGAGTTCAAAAAAAGATGAACTTGTGCATAGAAAGAAATTTCATGCCATTTTTTATTTGAAAAGGTTCCTGAGGTCACAAGGAACCTCAGGATCACATTAAATTCCTTATTAACTCATTAGATGTAAGATTAAATAGTAAATTCAATTTGAATGTAATCTGAATTGGTTGAGGCATTGGACTTGATCTTCCACTCAGATGAGTGGTCAAGACAAGTCAGAAAAGGATTGCGATAATAAATACATAATTAATTTAAATTTTTAACTGCTCCTGAGCCGCCATTGACAGCGAGCTCAGGAGCTTTGGTAAAATTAGGCATTTAAGTTATATAAAGTATTTAATCAAATTAAGATGATAATTAGGATCCTTTAATGATGAGTGAGTGATGCAAGATTCGATGGATGTGAAATTAAGTCGACTACTGCTGCCATGGATAGCAGAAGTAGTTGATGAAGGTGGATTGTAGATTAGGCAAATCAGTGATCAAATTAAAAATTAAGTGTGATAGAAATGATCATGAATGATAGAGGAAGGTGGACCATGTATTGAAAAGAAAAAACTAGGGCTTTGGCAAGCTCAAGGAGCTCACTGGAGTCGAGGAAGATGAACATTGAAATCTGAAATTACAACTAATCTACCTAACTAAACTACTCTATTTCTACTCCTACTCCTATCCTACTATTACCTAGACAAAGGGGAAAGAGGAACTTCGTCGAAGGCTCATGATGGAGGAGTGAAATTAGAGGGTATTTAGGAAGATCTCCGACGGTGGATGAGAGATGAAGCAGAGGTACTCCTTGGTCAACACCTGTGTCCAGAGATGCAACTGACCTTGGTGAAGTTCCTGAGCCAATTGAGGTGGACGGAGGAAGTTGAAAGATGAGGTGGAAAGTTCGCCGGAGTTACGGAGGGAATAGCCTATCGGGTTGGCTACAGTGAAGAAGAGGGAAGGGAGCCAACTTGAAGAAAATCAAGGGGGTTAGGAGGTATTTATAGTCGACGGCGACGAAGGAGGAGGAATCTGGACACGTATGAGGCTAGGAGGAGGTTAACCACCGGCATCTTCTCGGACAACAGTGAAATTATCTCCTGCCCTAAATTAGGATAAAAGTATCATCTAGACCGATGGATGAAGATGGGATGGTGAGCACAAGCTCACCTCACCTTCTTCAAGCTCCAGGAGCTTGAAGAAGGTGAGGTGATGTCAGATGGGCGGTGATCGTGCGGTGGAAGCACCCTCGTTCGTCAGTCGTTCAACTGGTTGAAGAGAAGACGAAGTCAGGGACCTGGCTGTGATAAAACTTAAGGACCTCTATGGAAAGTAAGGACCTGATTGAATGAATTGTAAGGACCAAAATGTAAACTCAAGTTTTTAAAGCTTATTTTAATTTAGATCTTTTTCAACCTTTTATATATGATTGTAAATAAAGTAATTATTATATTTAGACCTTGAATTTACATTTTTGACCTTTCTAGATTAATTTATTTAATTTACTAATTTTAAGTTATTACATACTTATGTATACATTATGCTTAAGTTATTTAACTCATTAATTAGATGAATCATTGTTAATATCTCAAGTCCAATTATTAATTAGATTATTAATAATATTAATTGGATGTTAAAATAGAATTTTTAACTTATTTTAATGTCCGTTACTATATATTCCTTATTTTATAATTAACCCCTATATTCACATATTCTTAGCTAATTAGCTAGGAAGACTAGTTAATTAGGGGTAATTAGAGATCATGATGAGCTTCTCATCATACCCGTAAGCCATAGTTTTGCTAGTCCCTAGCAAAATTAACTAAAAATATGATGATTTAAAGCACTTGGGTTTAAATTAATACAAATAAGAACCATGTAGAGGAAAGCTTAGGTTAGAAAAATTTTTAGGTTTAATATAAATGGTTAATATACAGAGCATTTGTGAAAATTTTCTTACTTAGACTTATACTTATAACATTTTCAAAACACACTTAAAAACAATGTTATTAACAAGAATTTTATTAAGAAATTAGAATTCTCAAAAATCTCTTATTCTTTTGTAACTATTCTTAACCCAAACTTAGAATACAAAGTGTTTTAAGAAAACAAAACTTAAGAATTAGGAATTAAATTTTAACTCAAAAACTCAATAGACTTAAGTTAATCCTTTGTTTATGATATTTGACTTTTATCAATATAAGTTTAAGCAAATTAACCAGATACTCATTATTAATCAAATTTAGAGTAGTAAAACTCTAGTCTACTAGCCTACAGTACTAAAAACAACTTCTAGGCCTAGGATTTTGTCAATTCTTCTCCTTTAGGTCTCAACTTCAAATCCTTAAAACCCGATTTCTTAGTCTTCATTGCCCAATACCAAGGTTCAGTAGCTATGATTTTAAAACATCTGTGCTTTGTGAAGAGAGTTGTCCTAAAGGCATCCAAAGTTGCAAAAATCCAGATCTTAAGACATCAATTTCCAATCCCAATTATTCCAATTCAAGCCTTTGGCTTGTCCTTACTCAAGTTTGGTTGCTTTCTCCTAACCAGTTTTCTATCTCAAGGTCAACACTTTTTGTGTATATCTCCCCGATGGACCACTGGGTCTCTTATTTCTAAAATTTTTATCTCCATATTTTTCAACTTTTTTTATAGGTTAGAACACCCATTTGTAGCGAGGTGTTCTTTTATTCAATGGAAGAAAGGATAGCATCCTTTTGTAACGAGATGCTTTATTTTATTATGGAAAAACTGCATGAGCACCCATTTGTAACAAGGCATTTAACCACAAGGTGTTTTATTTTTTCTCTTTTTTTTTCTTTTCTCCCCGCTTCTCATTTTTCTTACCAACTTTATTCTCCAAATCCTTTTTCTAGGTGAGTGGCACATCCTTCACCCTTTCAAGAATCGCCTCGCAGAAATCCTTGGATTAAAGATGATTCAGAACCGATCTCTTAACCTCTATGTTTTTGCGGTCTCAGATGCCAACAAGACAATTTTATGTGTGTGAATTTAGATGTTTAGGTCACTTAGCTCTCAAACCAGAGCTTGGACAACAAAGCCCTTCACTCTCAGGTTCTTAAAATTATTAGTTTCTTCCTATAGGATTTTTCAAGACAAAATTTACCAAGTGTAGTTATATGTCTATAGCTTGAAAGACTTGTAAACTAAAATTCTACTAACTCTCTATTTAATTAACTCTGAATATCTGGCCTTTTTACTTAACTTTATGATAAAATCAATTTTTCAAAAAAGCAAAAGGATTACTTAATCTAATTGATTAGAAAGTTACCATTTAATCCTAAAACTTAAGTTTAAAACTTAATACACTTAGTTTCTTAATTCAGGGTAAGAATAGTAAAACAAAGCTTAAAAGATTTATAGATTCTAAATTCAAATAAAGTCTTGTTTAAAATTTTTTTAAAAAACATAAGTGCGTTTTTACAAAATGCTTAAGTAAAAATCTAAATAAGAATTGAATACTCTTAAATACTCTATATGTATTTTATATATATTTTTAGTTTCTGACCTAAAAGAAAAATTAATCTCTTAAACATATATATATTTTTTTCTTCTTTTTCTTCTTAATTCGACATGAATATACCCCTCTTATTATTTTTATGAATTTTCATTTTTCAAATTTTTATATTTATATATTTTTGTTTTTGTGTTTACAAGATTTTCCAATTTTTATGAATTTTTTCAAAATTTTTCAAATTTTTATGAAATTTTTTATTTTGAAATTTTTATAGTTTTTGGAATTTCTATTTTTTTAAATTTCATGGATATTTAATTTTTATGTGTTTTTTTTATATTTACACAACACTTAAAGTGAAAATTTCACTTCAACACCCCTCCAAGCCAAGATTTTACAATGTCCTCATTATAAGAAGGGTGAAAAGATATTACACTTCATTTAGTATAGGGTGATGAAAGGAGTCGAAAAGAGGATATTAAAGATCTCTGTGCGGATGATTTCAAGTCTGACCAAAGGTTAGAGTGGTCAGTCAAACTAAATGAAGGTAATCAGTGTAAGATGAAGTGAAAAATCAGAGAAAGTGTGGAAGAATCAAAAAGTATAAAATAGGAAATAGCTATGTACAGTATTGGTGGATGAATGGTGACAAACCATAGTGGAGCGTGTAACATTCCCCAACAAGACCCAAAGGATGTGATTCCAAGAAAGGTTTTAAATGTTGACCATTGACTTTGAAGGGTTGATCCTTGTTGGGTTCAGTGATTTCGACAGCTCCATTGTCGAAGACTCTAACAACAATAAATGGCCCTTGCCATTTAGACCTAAGTTTACCAGGGAAGAGCTTCAAACGGGCATCAAACAAGAACACCTTCTGACCAAGTGTAAAGGATTTGCAGGAAATAAATCTGTCATGGAAGGCTTTAAGTTTCTCCTTATACAGCTTTGAACGCTCATAGGAATCATGATGCAATTCCTCAAGTTCGCTAAGCTACGACCTACGATTTTCACCAGCCTTCGTGAGGTCTAAATTACAGGCTTTAATTACCCAATAGGCCTTGTGTTCAATTTCTACGAAGATGACAGGGCTTCCCGTAAACAAGTCTGTATGGTGACATGCCTATTGGTGTTTTGTGGGTTGTCCTATAAGCCCACAAAGCCTCATCTAAATGGGAAGAGCAATCCTTCCCATCGGGTCGGATTGTCATTTGAAGGATCTTTTTTATCTCCCGATTAGAGACCTCGGTTTGCCCATTAGTCTAGGGATGATAAGGTGTAGAAATATGATGTGTAACCCCATATTTTCTAAGTAAAGTTCTAAACTGGGCGTTAATAAAATGGGAACCGCCATTAGAAATGATGGCATGAGGTACCCCAAAATGAACGATAATATGACTCTGTATAAAAGGAATGACAACTCGATGATCGTTTGTGCATGTGGGTATGGCTTCAATCCAATGGGAAACATAATCAACAGCAAGTAAAATATAATGGAAGCCAAAAGAGGATGGAAACAGACCCATAAAGTCCATGCCCCAAATATCAAAGATTTCATAGACTATAATCAGGTTTAGAGGCATCATGTCTTTTCGTGACATGGCACCAAGTGTTTGGCAATGACTACATGCCTTACAATAAGTCTGTGAATCAGCAAATTACATGGGCCAATAAAACCCGCATTGCAAAACTTTTGCAGTGGTCTTTCTACCAGAAAAGTGACCACCACAGGCTTGGTCATGACAAAAAGATAGAATAGAATCAATCTCAGAAGAAGTGACACAATGCCTGATGATTTGATCATTACAGAGTCGAAAAAGATACAGATCTTCCCAGAAATAGTATTTGGCTTCTGCTTTGAGTCGTGATTTGTGATTCCTGTCCCAGTTTGGCTGGAATTGATGTGTAACCAAATAATTAACAATGTCTGCATACCAAGGAAGATCTGAGGATATGGTCAAAAGATGTTCATCAGGGAAGTGTTCAGTAATTGGAGGAGATGATTCAATTGTATCAGAAGGAAGGCGGGAAAGATGGTCGGCAACAACATTTTATCTACCCGCCTTATCACGAATTTCTAGGTCAAATTCTTGCAAAAGCAAAATCCATCTGATCAACCTAGGTTTTGTGTCCTTAGATAGAAGGTGTCAGATAGCTGAGTGACCAGAGTACATGATAATTTGAGATCCGAGTATATAAGATCTGAACTTTTCTAATCCAAATACTATTGCTAGTAACTCTTTCTCTGTAACTGTATAATTCCTTTGTGTCTCATTCAATGTTTTACTACCATAGTTAATTACTAATGGATTATTCTCAATTTTCTGTCCCAAAATAGCTCTTATTACATAATCCGATGCATCGCACATGATTTCCAATGGTAAATCCCAATTAGGTGGTTGTAAAATTGGAGCCTGTGTAACTCTGTCTCTCAAAGTTTCAAATGCTGAAATACCCTCCTCACTCATCTCAAAAGTGGCATCCTTTGTCAGGAGGTTTGTGAGTGGTCGAGCAATTTTTGAAAAATCAAGTATAAATCTCCTATAAAATCCCACATGCCTGAGATATAATCTAATGCCTTTGATCGAGTCAAGAATTGGAAGATTTGCAATTTGATTGATCTTGGCTCGATCTACTTGGATACCTCTCTCAGACACGAGGTGGCCAAGTACGATGCCCTCTGGAATCATAAAATGGCTCTTCTCCCAACTAAGGACAAGGTTTACTTCAATACATTTCTTAAGAACCTTCAACAAATTATCCAAGCAAATATCAAATGTCTCCCCGAAGACTAAAAAATCATCCATAAAAACCTCCATATAGTCACCCACCATTTCGGTAAAAATGGCTAACATGAAATGCTGAAAAGTTGCGGGTGCGTTGCAAAGCCCAAATGGCATTCTTCGGAAAGAAAAGGTTCTAAAGGGGCAGGTGAAAGTCATTTTCTCTTGATCTTCAGGATAAATTGCAAGTTGATTATATCCAGAGTAACCATCTAGAAAGTAGAAGAACCTATTACCAGCTAATCTTTCAAGGATCTGATCAATGAATGGCAAAGGAAAATGGTCCTTCTTTGTAACAGTGTTTATCTTACGATAATCAATACAAACCTCCACGAATTCGCAATTCATGTGGGAATGGTTTCTCCAGATTCAGTCTTGATTACGGTGAGCCCTGCCTTTTTAAGTACCACTTGAATTGGACTCACCCAAGGGCTATCAGATATGGGATAGATAATGTCAGCATCAAGCCACTTGATTATTTCTTTCTTAACGACCTCCTTTAAATTCGGATTGAGACCTCTTTGAGCTTCTCTTGAAGGTCGTGCCCTATCTTCAATATAGATTTGATGAGTACAAAAATTGGGGTTAATCCCGGTGAGATCATGTAGAGTCCACCCAATTGCCTTCTTATGATCTCAAAGATCCTTGATCAATTTGGATTCTTGTGATTCAGATAGATGAGAATTGATTATTGCAGGATATGTTAGATCAAATTCGAGATATACATATTTAAGATTGTCAGGCAATGGTTTCAATTCAAGCACAGGAGTACAACAACAGTAGGATTTAGGGCAGGATTTTCGATTGCGAGAAGTGAGTTAGATGATTCAGATTTAGATTCAGAATTGAGTAAAGATTCCAACAAAAGGATTTCGTTGCTTTGAGGGTATGGAATATCAAAAGGTGTGCTCTTTAGTTCTAAGGAACTAATGTCATCCTCAATTGCTGCTATAGATTTTATTTCCTCAATCCATTAACAATCTAATCCACTAGAAGCGCTAAATATATCTAACTTAGTTGTCTTCTCCCCAAATTTTAATTCAATCTTTCCAGATTCACAATCAATATTGGCCTTTGCAGTAGCCAAAAAGGGTCTCCCTAAGATAATTGGGGTGTGGCTAATGTATTCGGGTACTTCCATATCAAGGACAATAAAATCTACAGGGAAGTAAAAATCCTGAACTCTTACAATAACATCCTCCAACATTCCTTTAGGAGACTTAATAGATCTCTCAGCTAATTCTAAAGTCACATTGGTAGACTTAAGGTCTTTGATTTTGAAATGTTTTACCAAAGAGAAAGGAATGAGGTTAATAGATGCTCCTAAATCTAGGAGAACTCTATCAAAACACTGACCCTCAATTATACAGGAAATAAATGGAGATCCTGGGTCTTTCTTTTTCAAAGGAAGCATACTTGAAATTATAGAGCTCACATGCTCTGAAACTACCACAGTGCTTCCTTTCTTCAACTTACGCTGAGTACACAATTCCTTAAGAAATCTCACGTAAGTCAGGATGTGTTTAATAGCATCTAGAAGTGGGATATTAATGTGTACCTGTTCAAAAATCTTAATCAAATCTTCATCTAATGTAAAAGGTTGTTTTTGTTTCTTAGTCTTCTTCAAAGCTTCTGGGAATGGGATGTGGATTTCCTATTCTACTGAGGTATTTCCCTGATCTCACGAATTAGCAGGAATTACGGGATCGGGTTCTGCACCTCTTCCAGGTGTAAAAACAGGGGTTGTTCTAGATGTACTAGGATCTTGGGATAGGTTCCTTGGATAAACTGGATCCCTAGTGGAAGTTCCACGGCGAGTTGTAATAGAGTTAATACCCACATGAGAAGGAGCTGATGAAGAAGAAGATGCTTGTTGATTTTGGAAAGATGAATTATTGATTAAAGGTTGATTTAGAATTGATTGCTGTTGATTAGGAAATTCAAAATCATGATTAGAAGTAGGTTTATTCGGATTTTGATTTAGATTTGGATTCAGGGGTAATTGATTAAGGAGATGGACATGTCCCTGATTCGGATTTTGAACTCCCGGGTGTTGTCTTTGCTGGAATTCCTAGGGTTTGGAATTGGCTGGGATGGAAGGGCCCCTAGTTGACGAGATTCGACTATCTGTGTGATTTGGCCCCTAAGATTAGCCAATTCTGTTGAACATTGTCGTTGGACTTCAGCAAGAGCCTCAGCATTTTGTCGCTGGCTCTCAATCACAGCTCTCAAAATTTGGTCTAGCTGTAAATCTCTATTTGGCCCTACAGGGTTTTGCAAACCCGCATAAAATGGCCTCGCATTGTGTTGCTAAAATGATAATGTAGGCAGGTTTTGCCTGATCTGAGTTGGATATGATGGTCTTTGTGAATGGTCAGACCAAGAGAAATTAGGGTGATTACGCCATCCAGGATTATAGGAATTTGAATATGGGTTTGATCTTGGTGTGTATCCCTGAATGGCATTTAAATCTAGAGGATAGAGTGTGTTTTCTGCAAAAGGTACGGGTGGGGAAAAGGGTGGGTAAGATTGTGGGACAAAGGTCCCTCCTTGGGTTGGTGGAGGAGTAGATAGAAAACCTAAGGAAGATGGACCTCTAGAATCCAGATTATTCACAAATTCCCTCCTCACGGGAATTTGTGAAATAGGTGAATACATAGGATTCGTAGCAAGTAGAGGCGTAAGAGTCTTCATTGTATTTTTGACCTCGTTGAGATGCTTTGCTACAATATCGACATTGTCCAGTTTCTCTACAACTATTTCCAAGTCCTTTGAACTGGATGGGTTACCGATCTCGTGAATGCCCTTGTGCGGATTTTGATGAGTTGTGTTCGCACCCCGCGTGAATTGCGACATAAATGCCTTGTTGATCGAGTTTTCCACCATCCCTTTAAATAATTCTGAGGTGGATTCTGCATCGCGATTTAGGAAGTTCCCTCCACAAGAGGCATCGACTAAATTGTGAATGACCTCTTGTAAACCATAGTAGAAGATGTGCATTAGTTGCCAACGAGGGATGTCATGATGTGGGCATTTCCTTTGCAATTCATGAAAATCTTCCCACTCCTCATGAATTGGTTCTCCTTGGTTTTGATTGAAAGTAGTAATATCTCACCTTAAAGCATTAGTTCGACCAATAGGAAAGAATTTCTTTAGAAATGTGGATTCGAGTTCAGCCCAAGTTGAGATTGGTCTTGCAATTGTTCTGTACCAATAAGCAGCTTTGTCTTCAAGGCTAAAAGAGAACATCTTCATTAGTAGGATTTCCCTATTCTGATTTCAAGGTCCAAGAGTTTGAGATAGATTCTTTAGATCTTCAATGTGTTGGAATGGATCCTCGAATGCAAATCCATGAAAGTGAGGGATTAGACCAATAATATTAGGCTTCAATTCAGGATCATTCACCCCAATAGGTATCCTAACATTAGGCTCTACTTGTGCATTAAATGGATTGTAGTAATCTCTAAGTAGAGGCCTTGGACGATTGATTAGCAAATCAGGAAGGTCAAAACCCACCTCAGGTTAAGGTGGAGGACGGGTTTGAAGAGTCTATAAATTATTTAGGGCTGCTATTAATAAATTGATTTGTCTAGTCTGCTCAAGCATCCTAAGGTTCTGGTTCAGGAGTGCCTCATGAACACCAAAAGGTGGCATCTCCCCCTGACCAGAAGGAGGGATCTCAGGATTTTGGTTCTGCATTTGTTCCATAGATGTAGATGGATCAAACAGGGAAATTAAGGGTTGCTTATCTGCAACAGGCCTGGGATCACCTGTCAAGGAAGTTATAAGAGGCAGATGCAAGGATCGCCTCCCGTCCATAAAATGGAAAATAATGTGCAAATGCACACTCACACCACAGAGAAAAAACAATGGCATGAAAACCTATAAAATAGAGTGAAGAACGTGGGTTTTTCTCATCTTTCAAAGGAAAGAAGAGATTCCTAAGATACACAAAGTAATTTGATGCAAACAAATAGAGTAACAGTATCAGAATACGCGTCCTAATCTATGTCTACACAAGTGCATATCCTTAAAGCTCGAAGGTCTAAGGTCTAGGATCGAGACCGCTCACTACTGGCTCCCCGGGGCTCTAGTAGTGAGACAGACTTGTTAATCTTCAACCAAAGCCCTAAGAGGTGCAAAGAGGAGAGATAGAAATTAAGACTCGTGTGACACTAGTGATCGCGCTGCGTGCGCGATAGCATGCAACAGACGATAGCAATAGAAAAACCTGCTTGCATTCTGCAATCAGATTAAGTCACAATTTTTTATTTTCCTCTTTTAAGTTAATCTTTTTCAAAAATATATCAAAAGAATTAGAATGGTCGCTTTTTAAATCTTTTCAAACAAAATATGTGGTCTTTTTTTATTAATCTCAAGATAGCGATCTACGCAGTTTGTTTTCGTGTTTTCTCGCTGATGCGAGGAAAATAGTAAAAATACCCGAGTCAGATCACAAGAGATATACTAGCAGGAATAATGCACTCCTAGGATTGTATGCCTATGATATGCTGCTGGTAGTCAGATAGGATGTATTTTTGTAAATTTTATTTTTTACCTAAATGCAACAATTCAAATTACACTAAAGACTAAGAATAGAAATACTTACAATGGTATTTATAGTGAAAACAACGAAACTAAAACCCTCCTTCCTAAGATTACTAGCAAAGGTAAACATGAAAAGAAGACAGTAAAAAAAATGAAAACAAAACTAATTAGAACAAAAACATTAAAAATAGTAAAATTATAATTACAAATACCTCTTATTTTTACAATTAAACCAAGTAAAATTTGGTGAATCAAAAGGTTGCCTCTCCGGCAATGGCGCCATTAAAATGATTGTATTATCTCTCAACACAGTTAATTAAGTTAATTTTGCTTAATTAAATGTATTAGAAAATAACTTAGGTTAACTCAAAATTGTGTCGATTTAGTAGCATAGCGTTGAATTAACCTAACATTTTAGATTTTAATTGTTTGAGTCCAGGTCATTCGCTGGGAGGTATAAATTATTTTAAATTCACCAATTAATTCTAAACATTTTATAAGTATAGGAAGTATAATTAAGTTAATTTTAATAATATGAATTTTGCAAAATGATTTAAATTGAGGAAATATGCAAAATCCCTTATGAAATCACATTTACAACATTTATTTCAAAAGAATTAAGGGAAATAAGAGTTTTTCTAATTACAACATGCCTTATTACAACAATTGAAAGCAAAAAGAAATTTAACATACAGCAAGAAAAATACTCTTTTCTTTTTATTCTTCAACCTCTCTCTCTCTTTTCTTCTTCTTAAGCTTCTTTCTTTCTTTCTCAATTTTTCCTTTTCTTTTATTTATCCTTTATCTTTCTCTTTCTTTTTTATTTCTCTCTTGTTCTTGAACTTCTTTTCTTTCTTTTCTTCTCTTTTGTTCTTTCTTTGTGATTTCCTTAGTCTTCTCTAAAGCTTTTCCTTTGTCTCTTTGTTAAGCTTCCTTAGTGCCTCTCCTTCTCTTTCTTCCTCTTTGCAAGTTCTTCTTCTGCTTTCTTTCTTCTTTCTTTCTCCCTTAATCTTTCTTTCCTTCTTGCCTTAGCCTCTTTTCCTTAGTATACAACACTTAGCCTTCAGCTCAACTGAACTAGTTTTTCTTCTCTTCATCCAAAAATTGGTTTTTGATTTGCGGCGAGGACCTTTCGGGGATACGCAGCACCCTGTACAGGGTGGGACCAGACCCTACTAGGTCCTCGCCTGATTCAGTTTATTTTGGTTTATTTCCAGTTTACTTTCTCAAGCCAATCCGGCTCATCCACCTCCCAGGGCCACACACATCGCACTCCCACACAGGCGCACACTCGCAGGCACACACGCCCACACACACACACACATGCTCATTCGTAACCCTTCGTATCCGTGTGCCAAGCGCTGACAACTGAATAGCACCTTTAACAAAATGCTTTTATACCAAGGCGGGCGCTCAAGGATCTCCAATGTGGGACTAAGTTCACCCCTTCCAAAGCTAACTTCAAGTGGGAATATCTCCTAGCTCAGAGCTCCAAACCAAGAGAATCAAGGCTTGTTGGAAAGCTCTTAAGTACCACTACAAGATTACAGGGTCAATTTAATGCTAAAGGGAAGATTTCCTCTTCAATTTACAGGGTTAATTTAATGCTAAGGGGAAGATTTCCTCTTCAATTTGAAGGGCAGAGTTATGGGTTTCGTATGGGTAATATACTGCCTGGAAATGAAATAATGCTAACAGAGTCCATATACTGGACTTAAACTCTTAGCTAAGGCTCTAAATGGTTTCTACAGGGTATTCTACAACTGCTGGAATAGGTTTTGAGCTCTTCAAAGCTTCAAGTAATGCAGAGAAGCTTGAAGCTTCTCTGAAAGCTTCAAAAATAGAAATTAAACATGAAGAAAGGGTTAACAGACAACTAAGATTATATCCAGTCGATTGGAACAGCTTTTAAAGGTTGTTACAAGCTCATCTGGGCAGAAATCACGATCAAATCTCATCCAAAAACCACTACCAACAGTTTGGGTTCAAAAACAACCCAAACTGGCATTGTTTGAATTCTAACAAAATTACATATCTGAGCTCAACCAAATCACTCTAAAATCATTCAATAGAATCCCAGAATCAATTCAAGCTCCTCAATTCAACAAATTGATCTTAAAATCAAAATATCCAACTCAGGTTTGACTATAAGGCTCAAAATTTGACTTTCTATTTTGTGCCTCTTCACAAGAAATTAAAGCCTAAGATAGGATCCTTTCAACCTCAGGAATTCTCTCAACCCCTTGAACAGATGTCTAAACCTTGGATTCTAGGGTTCCAGGCTCATCGCCTGAACTCTAAAAGTGATTTGTTCATCAAAGGAGTTAGGGGCTTGTTACACTAATTTGAGCATAAGATCATCTTCAGTGCATTGCACTGAAGCTTTTCAATCCCTCAAATATGACTTTTGGTCTTATGTCAGACTTCTCCAATTCCGCCGGAGTTGGAGAAGATGAAACCTTATATTCAACTCCAGTTATTAAATCTTCAAATAAACAACTTTAAATTAATCAGTGATCAAAATTACATCAATCTGGAGCTTCTCATCAACTTCTACAGACTAAAGATCAAATTTGACTCACCGGAGCTCGTTGGAGCTTCAGTGAGTTCAGAAAAAGATGAACTTGTCTACAGAAAGAAATTTCATGCCATTTTTTATTTGAAAAGGTTCCTGAGGTCACAAGGAACCTCAGGATCTCATTAAATTCCTCATTAACTCATTAGATGTAAGATTAAATAGTAAATTCAATTTGAATGTAATCTAAATTGGTTGAGGCACTGGACTTGATCTTCCACTTAGATGAGTGGTCAAGATAAGTCAGAAAAGGATTGCGATCATAAATACATAATTAATTTAAAGTTTTAATTACTCCTGAGCTGCCATTGACAGCGAGCTCAGGAGCTTGGGTAAAATTAGGCATTTAAGTTATATAAAGTATTTAATCAAATTAAGATGATAATTAGGATCCTTTAATGATGAGTGAGTGATGGAGGATCCGATGGATGTGAAATTAAGTCAACTACTGCTGCCATAGACAACAGAAGTAGTTGATGAAGGCGAATTGTGGATTAGGCGAATCAGTGATCAATTTAGAGATTAAGTGTGATAGAAATGATCATGAATGACAGAGGAAGGTGGACCGTGGATTCAAAAGACAAAACTAGGGCTCTGGCAAGCTCAAGGAGCTCACCAGAGTCGAGGAAGATGAACTTTGAAATATGAAATTACAACTAATCTACCTAACTAAGTACCTAACTAAACTACTCTACTACTACTCCTACTCCTATCCTACTATTACCTAGACGAAGGGGAAAGAGGAACTCCATCGAAGGCTTATGACGAAGGAGAAAAATCAGAGGGTATTTAGGAAGATCTCCAGCAGCGGATGTGAGATGAAGCAGAGGTACCCCATGGTCAACACCTGTGTCTAGAGATGCTGCTGAACTCGGTGAAGTTCCTAAGCCAATTGAGGTGGACGGAGAAAGTCGAAAGATGAGGTGGAAAGTTCACCGGAGTTACAGAGGGAATAGCCTATCGGGTTGGCTATAGTGAAGAAGAGGGTAGGGAGCCAACTTGAAGAAAATCAAGGGGGTTAGGGGGTATTTATAGTCGACGGCGATGGAGGAGGAGGAATCTTGACGCATATAAGGCTAGGTGGAGGTTAACCATCGGTGTCTTCTCCGACGACTGTGAAGTTATCTCCTGCCCTAAATTAGGATAAAAGTGTCATCCAGACCGATGGATGAAGATGGGATGGCGAGCACAAGCTCCAGGAGCTTGAAGAAGGTGAGGTGACCTTGGATGGGCGATGATCGTGCAGTGGAAGCACCCTCGGTCGTCAGTCGTTCAACCGGTTGAAAAGAAGAAGAAGTCAGGGACCTAGCTGTGATAAAACTTAAGGACCTATATGGAAAATAAGGACCAGATTGGAATGAATTGTAAAGACCAAAATGTAAACTCTAGTTTTTAAAGCTTATTTTAATTTAGATCTTTTTCAACTTTTTATATATGATTGTAAATAAAGTAATTATTATATTTAGACCTTGAATTTATATTTTTGACCTTTTTAGATTAATTTATTTAATTAACTAATGTTACTTAATTTATTACATACTTATGTATACATTATGCTTAAGTTATTTAACTCATTAATTAGATGAATGATTGTCAATATCTCAAGTACAATTATTAATTAGATTATTAATAATATTAATTGGATGTTAAAATAGCATTTTTAACTTATTTTAAGGTCCTTTACTATGTATCCCTTATTTTATAATTAAGCCATATATTCACATATTCTTAGCTAATTAACTAGGAAGACTATTTAATTAGGGGTAATTAGAGGTCATGATGAGTTTCTCATCATTATGGCACCATGATTGCACAACAATCATGCAACCTAAATCACCTGAATTAATCTAAATCCTAACATAGCTTAGGATTAATGCATTCATAAGCATCGCAATTTGCACAATAGCTAGTTTATTAGTCATATAGAAAATATCATCATTTTATGACCTAAAATCATCTCGACTTTAGTCGTAGATGATTCCAAGCCATGGATGCTAGATTAGACCGGACAGATCTGATCATAACGACGACAAGGGTCCAACACTTTCGAAATTATCTCAATTAGACAACCAGGGCACCTTATGCAGTCCATAAAAGAATGGAGATCATAAATCCAAATGACAAAGATCCAAGCCTCAGATGAAGAATCTAACCACATGGATGAATCCAAATTGATGATCACAGTCCAACGGCACAAAAATCAACTCGATCGGAGGTCTACATCACCAGATACAAGAAAAAGAAGATGGACGGTCGTGATGTCGCCACGTGGTGCCATCACAACCACTCCCTCACCATTGCTCCATCAAGGAAGGCCACCTCTCACACTATGGGCCGTTGGATCTTCACCCAATGGCCACGAGTACGCCACATCGCCCATCCAGCCGGATAAGTATAAATAGAAACAAACAAGAAAGTATATTAGAACGTTCGCGTAGTGCATTGGCTCACGCGCTCATGCGTAAGCGTGCGACGCACGTTCGAGCGACGCTATGTGAAATTAGTGAAATGCTTGCATGTGCATAATTGCATGATTGGAGGGAGGAGGTGTGACCACGTGGCACGATCAGAGCGCGCCGCGGGAGGATGCACCATCCCATGCGTTTTGTAAGATCAGGAAGGCGAGGAGAGTGTGCTCGAGCAATCTGATTGTGAGATCAGACGGCTGAGGATCAAGCACTGAATAATGCCTTGTGGGTGCGCACCTGGAGAGAGATTGTTGCAACGGGCACGCGAGGAGGAAGCGGGGCCTTGCGATCATGATCCAAGGGCGCAGCGGGTGCCATGTGTCAGCCAGGGATTAAATCCACGTGATGGAGGCAAATGTGAAGGTTTTTTGAGGCCATATATGATCTGTTGATCTCCCGATCAACGAATCTGATCAAACAAGAGTTGTTGCCTGAGATAAAGGGGTTAAATTCCCATTTTTCCCTCCATAAAAGCTATGAAAGAAGGCCTAGGGCCTCCCAGTTGAAGCATCTCTCTCTTCCATCAACTCTAGACATCTCCACCTTCTCTGCAACTCTGCTCCAACCTTTGTCCCGATGCTCTGGATCTGAGGTGCTGTGCATCTCGCATAAGAATCCCACAAGCGACGTCGTTTCTCTGCCACTTTCTTCTCTCTTTCTCTCTCCCTCTCTCTTTCTATCTATCTATCTATCTATCTCTATTAGCATTTTCTATTGTGAAAAAACTTTATCTAATTGCAATAAAATTCTGATTATTTGGATATCTGCTTTATACATATATACATATATATATATATATATATCTAGTTAGAATTAGTTTTATTGAAATGCTTTTGCATAAATTGCGATTGCCTCCCTGCGAATGACCCGGTACTCACCGGAGTTTTATAAATTTATTCGTCGACGTGTTTTCGCACTGTACTACAAATAAATAATCTTTTAAAATGTGATTTACACGTCAAACAAGTTGACACCGTTGCTGAGGAGGCAACGGAAATTTTTGAATCATTTCTTCATAGTGCTTATTTAAGATTTCTAACCTATTCTATTTGCGTGTGCAGGAAGTGCAGAAATCCAAGGGAAAGACGCAACAAATGGAGAAAGCACAGGTTTAAATCTAAGGTAAGTACTCATAGGTTAGATTAGTTAGATTAAAAAAAATCTAAAAAAAAAATTAGGTGTTTGCTTGAACCTTAGGATTAGTTAGAATTTGTTTGCTTACTGAAAAAAAATTGATTTTCGGGCTGAAATAAAGCTTTATCTTAAAAATTCAATTTTCGAAGATCTGTGCATCCAACAATTGTCAAATTTTCATTGGACGTAAATTTAAAAGTCATAAACAACATATCCAATTGTTGCTCAAATCTAGATTATAGAGAAATTTTAAAAATTCGTGCACTGATCTATTATCGATACAGTTATTGTTCCTGATTTTTCAGAGTTCAAAATATCATAGGAATTTTTATACAACTTTGATTGACTTAAAATTTACGACACTAAATTTATGAGATAATTAAGAATTTAAGAAAAATAATAGAAAGGTATTTCTTGCACATTTGATTACATGGATTAGCTAATCACCAATTGGGGGTCAAAATAGACTACAAAACCTTCAGTACACTTTAAATCAGAAAAAATAGAAAATGTGCATTAAAAATTCTTGAAAAATATTTTCTAAGTGCCTAATTAGTGGTGCAATAGGACCAATTGATTTCATTGCTTGGGTCACGCCACTCATCTGATTTTAAACTTAAAAGAATCATCTAGAATTATCTATGCTTAGGGTTCCACATTAAGGATAGTGCACACCTGCATTTCTATATTTAAAGAAAATCTATCAAACAAATTGGGATTTGCAAAACTCTTATGTGCCTCATCAAAACCTTGATTGAAAATATTAACTCAAGTGAACCCTAAAACTCATTAATACAAGCATTTGAATCTTAAAATTCACTTCATCATAAGAAATTACTTGTGAACCATGTTTGCCTGAGCACTTCACACACCAAAATCAATTTTAAGGGCAAACACCCCCTAACGCCCATCATATTCCAAAAGAACATCAAACCCAAGCCTAAAACTGAGTAGAGTTCCCTAGGCAGGACTAATAGACTTGGGGACTTGAAACTAGATTGGGCTAAGGTCAAGGCCTTGTCTACTTGGACCCACTGGTGACAAGAAAGGTCAGTGTGGTAACCGTGTTAACCTTTAGTGATGTCCCGTCGTGCGCGGTGACCTAAGAGGTCCCACCCTTCTAACCAACCAAGTAATCAAGGGTTGATCAACCCAGTAATGTTTTAGGGAGCCAGGATCAAGTCTAATTTGGGTTGACACTCTAAGGACCTGTTTGATTGCTTGCATTGAGTGAGCGGAGTTTTCTCTCATCTGTCTTCTCCTTCTCATCTACAGACATTTTTCTGATGTATGCAAGGTGTAAGATCTCAAAATCTTGATTTGCTACCACCATTAGAAAAAAATCCTAGGAGAAGACCTATTTATCTAGGATCTGAATCTAAACCCTCTACAATGGCTAGTCATCACGAGGAAGAAGAGATTGATGAACAAAATCTGGATCCTATGACTCTCTTACAAAGGTAGATCACTAAGTAGGGCCAGCATCATGACCTACAGATGGAAGTCATAGTGCAGTCCATCACTCGACTCCAAAACAAAAGGGCAGACCAGCCCCTCCGTGACTTCTATAACCCACCTAATGCCCAACCTAAGCCCTTCGTTAGGGTACCTTAGGATGGGGAAGATTTTGAACTCAAACCTCAGATCATTAAATTGATTCCCCACTTTCATGGTTGAGAATCATATGATTCCTTCCACCACCATGAAGAGCTCCTACACATAGGAAGAACTTTTGGCCCTAGGAACATGAATGAAGGTACCATGATGATGAAGATGTTCCCATTCTCCTTGAAAGATAGAGCTGCACATTGGTTGAGGGTAATTGGTAGACCAATCCTAACTTGGAAAAACCTGAGAAACACGTTCCTAAAGAAATTCTTCCTTGTAGGAAAAACAAATGCCCTTAGATGTTCCATAACAACCTTTAAGAAAAACCTCAGAGAACAACAACATGAGGCTTGGGAGAGGTTCAATGATTTAGCTAGGAAATGCCCTCATCATGGGATTCTGAAGTGGCACTTGGCCCATATTTTCTATTATGGGTTGAGTGGTAATATGAAGAATTTTGTTGATGTGGCATGAGGGGGAAATTTCCTAAGTCGAGATGCTAAGAGAGCCTTTCAATTGTTTGAGAATATGAATGAAAATTCCCTCAACAATGCCTCAATGTCCACCTTTAACAAAACCAATCAACCAAGGAGTGGAGTTTATGAAGTTAACAATAATTCAAACTTGGTTGATTTAGAGATAATTGCACAATGATTAGATAAGGTGGAACTCGTAGGAAAGAATGTGGAGAATTTGGATAAGAAACTAGATAACCTTCTAAAGGACAGGAATTCCTTAGGTACACAATCCAGATTAAATCCTATGCCTACCCAAGGAGTGCCTATATTAACTCACAACCAATTCCCCAACCCACTAGGTCATGAATCAGTGCACAACATTAATGACCTAACCATAGCTCCACCTATGAGCTAACTATACTTGGACCCATCTCTTTCTGGGTACTAATGAGGGACCTTGATGCCCTTGAATTCTTAACTAAGTAGCCCGATGCCTAGTTATCCTGAGGATGTGAATGCACTCTAGGGTTACACTAAAAATAAGCCTTATTCAAGCACTTACAACCTTGGATAGCGCAACCGTCCTAACTTTGCTTGGTCAAGTCAGAAACTCGGCCAGGGTCCTAACTTGACTAAACCAAACACTTATGGGCAACCCAGTAGGTACACACAACCACACACGTACTAGCCACAACCTACTTAGGAAAACTAGCCCACTGATCTGAGCCTGGTCCTTAAAGAAATGATAGAGATGAATCTGAGACATAAGGAAGAAATGAATCAATTGAGGACAGAATTGATAGGATGACTGGACCAGCTAGTAGATGCTAGACAACATGGGATGTTGCCAACCCAACCCATCCCAAACCCAAGAAATTTCAATAGGGTTAACCAGCACAACACAAGATAGCAACAGGCACATTTAGTTCAACCTGCTCCCCAACACCCACCTGGTTTTGTTAACCCTAATCAGGCTCCACCTATTTTGCAGAACCCATCTCAACTTTCTAACCGTAACACTTTTGCTAGTGCGGTAACCTTGAGAAGTGGGAGATAGATCCAAGATCCTTACCCTTCTAAATCTAAATCTAAACAAGATCTTGAGGGGCCCGAATTTGACCTAGGAGATCAAGAAGACAAGGATCAGGACCAAACACTCATGATTTCTCTCAAGCTCCCTTTCTTGAAGCCTTGAAAAAACCCAGAAAAAAGAAAGCTAATCCATTTGAGGAGTGGCTTGATACTTTTAAACAAGTCTAGGTGAACATACCACTCCTTGAGGCTATTGAGAATATCTCAACCTGTGCAAATTTTTTAAAGGAAATGTACACACCTAAACGCCAGGTCAAATCAACTAAAAGGGTAGTGTTATCTGAACAAGCTAGTGCAGTTATCCTTAGAAACTGTTCGTACGCTTTTTTGCGGGTTTTGAAGAGAATATGACGTTGTAGTATAACCGACAAAACATTCGAACAAATAGAGAATTTTATTACTCGAAAATCGGAGTATCCGAGGTCGAACACAGGAAGCAAATGGAATTTACTAATCAAAATGTAATTGAACACTCTAATTTACTCAAAACTGGAATTCCGAGGTATCTAAAAAAATAATTTAGGCAAAAGAGTCAAATTGGACGTCTGATCCCAAGATCAGACGTCTTAAAAGTGTTTTCCCTTTTCCTTTTGATTATTCTTCTTCTTCTGATCTTTCTTTTTCTTTCTTCTTTTGCAGACTCTTTTTCTTCTTCGTCTTCTGTCTTGGCTTCTCTTCTTCTTTCTCTTCTCTCTTTCTGCTTTGCTTCTTTTCTTGCGAAGGCTTCTTCTTCCTGCCTTTGTTTCTTTTCTCTTGTTTCTTCTCCTGCGAAGGCTTCTTTCCTCCTCCTCCTCCTTTGTTCTCTTTTCTGCCTTGCCTTCCTTCTTCTTTGGTCCTTATGTTCTTCCTGCCTTTCCTTCTTCCTTCTCTCTGCCATGTCCTTCTTCCTCAACGTTCAGCCTGTGCCTACACAGAGCAAAACCTATCCCTTTCCCTCTACCTGCGCGTCTCTCTCTCTCAGCAGTTCACTCAGGGACACTCTCCCAGAGCCACACGGATAATCGGGTCGGATCTTGCACCCGGGACCAGGTGCACCTGCAGGTGGTGATGCACGAGGAGTGCGTAGGTTTGGGTCGGGTCGGATCCCGCTAGATCCGCGAGATGAAACCGCGGATGAGGCGGGCGTGAGGGCAAGTGAGGGACCTCACCCTTGTGCTTTCGGAGGCGGTAAGCATAAAACACAAATTCAACTTATAGCATACTCGCGCCTCGTGATTCCACGATGTGGGACTAAAGGTTCTGCCCTGATTTCGTGGGCGCCCGCAGACCTACGTGCAATCGCCACAGCTGCTGGCTTCGCAGCGCCCCTGGCTGGACTCGAGGCACTTTACGACGCTTGCCCGAATACGCAGCACCTGAAGCCTGGAGCTACTGACGCCTGGAGCTGCTGCGAAGCTGCTTCAACCTTCGTCAATGGCGGTAGGAGCTGAAATCTTGTCAGACACAAAGCGAGCCTCTCGGCTCAATTAGACCAGCTAGGGACCTTCGCCGTAGCACGACGAAGGTGGTGAGCCATGCTACAGGCCGTAGGATGGCCTAGGCTTACATGCCTAGGTCAACCTGTGGCCAGATGTGTGGGGTTGTTCGGGGGGCTACTGTGGATGTGCGGAGTGGCAGTGGACAGGTGGAATGTGTTCCTGGTGGTGAGGTGGAGCTTACGAGATGGTTGGCAAGCCGTGTGGAGGGGCGGAATGGTGGGAGCGGCTCGCCGGAGGTCGGTCGGTGATGTGGAAGATGAGGGTAGTCGGCGTCGGTCGAGGGTCGATTAGATGAGACAACAGGGGGAAAAGAGAGAGGGGACTACGGGGAATAGTTCTAACCTAATTGTAGGGACGAAGGAGGATGGAGGGCGGACAGCTGTACCTGCTATCGCCGGAGAAGACGCTGCCCAGTGGGGGAGAACGGCGACGACAACGGGGCTGAGGCGGCGTGCGCGGGTACTGCGCGACGCGGAGGAGAGTCAGGAAGATAACTTTGCCACTCGTTTTGTGGCAGAGTGAAGAGGGAGGGGAGGGGGGCTCGCCGGAGCTTGCTGGGAACTTTGGCCGGGCAGGAGGAGATGAATTGGAGGTGGAAACTCGGCCAAATCAAGCTGAAGATCTGCGGCCGGGCTTAGAGGTTATTTTATAGGCACTGGGCCGTGCTATCAGAGCGTGGAGGGTGCCCAATTGCCTGAGGTCGGTTGCCGGAGATGGAAAGAGGTTAAGATACCCAAATCTCTCGTGCGTTCGCATGAGAGATTGGGTTCACACCAGAGATTGTGATTGGCCGTAGATGGAAAGGAATTCCTCAGAGAATCTCCCTTCCATTTCTGGGAGGGAATCTCTGAGGGATTGGGGAGGAATCCCTCTCTAAACCTCACCGGAGATCGGTTCTGCCCTAACAATGGCAACAGGACCTGATTGCAAATGTGGCGAGGAACTTAGGGGTCTCTCTGCAGAGATATTCAAAAGATAGGGACCAAATTGTAATTTGGGTGTACTAAATTGCAAAGTAGGCCAAGATGACCTCCCCTTAGGTCCAAATTTTGGTACAAACCTAATTTGGACCTAAGGAATCCAATGGTGAAGTTGGCTTTTAGGTTTGACCTCGTTTGACTGGATATTTTGCGTTAAAACCCAAATTATGTTACTTGAAGAGCTAGGACCCTAATCTAGGTCAAACTGGGTTCCAAGGGCCAAATTAAGTGTTTCAATCCCTAGAGGATGTTTTTCCATGACTTTTAGAGGATTTAATTTATTTTTATCCTGACCAGAACCTTGTTAATTTAAGCGGGTCTATTTTAGGGTTACCAAGTGTCATTTAATTCCTAGATTGCACATAAACCCATTTCTAATTGACTCAACCCACTTTTTATCTCATTTAGACCATTTGACCTATGTTTTGCCTCTGAGAAATTCCTTTTATGTACTGCAATGGTAAATTACAGTTTTAACCTTTATTTCATGTTTTCTTCTCAGAGCACTTGTTCCTTCAGTTAAGCCTTCTTCTAGGTTATGTAGGAGCTTTTATTTTCTTTATTGGGTCAAAATGAGCTAGTTATGGCTTATGATGAGGCTCTCATCAGAAACCTACCTTGAAAATAGAAAGATCCTGGATCCCCTCTTATCTCAAGTGTTATTGGATATACTACTTTTGATAGGGCTCTATTAGATTTAGGTGCCTCCATAAATTTAATTCTCACTATGTTATACAAAAAATTTAACTTTGGAGAGTTAAAACCTTCTGAGGTCACATTACAATTGGCTAATCGATTTATGACCACACCATGGGGGATTGTTGAGGATATAATTGTCAAGGTCCAGGATTTTTATTTTCGTATGGATTTCTTGGTCCTTGACATGGAGGTACCAGAGAACTTGAAGAACACCCCAATAATTAACATCTTTAAGGCCATCAAACAATTTGAGGATTGTGGAATGGTAGAAGATTCTGAGGACAATACAGTTGAATATTGTATGGAATTAAGAATAACCCAATCTGATCCTACATGCCTTGACACCCAAACCAATCAAGAGGTCATCCCATTAATCACTTACATGATTCCATGACCGCTTGAGGGTAACTGTGATCCACCACTGGACCCTTTATCCTAATGACCCAAACCTAAGCGTAAACTTCTTTTAGATCATCTAAAATATGTTTTCTTAGATCTGATCAGACTTACCCTTTAATCATTAGCTCTCCTCTAAGCCAAACTCAAGAAAAGCAATTGATTCAAGTGTTGGGAAGAAATAGTAGAGCAATTGGTTGGACATTAGATGATCTGAAGGGAATCAATCTCACTTATTGCACCCACAGAATCTATACTAAGGATGAATCGAGACCCTCTCGAGAAATGCAAAGACAGTTGAATCCTAACATGCAGGAGGTAGTGAAAAAGGAAATAATCAAGTGGTTAGATGCGAGAATAATCTACCCAATCTCTGATAGCCTGTGGATGAATCATGTACAAGTGGTTCCTAAGAAAGCCAGGCTGACTATGATTACTAATGATAATGGGGAATTGATTCCAACCCGCATAGCTTCCTCTTGGAGAGTCTGTATTGACTATAGGAAGCTAAATAGTGCAACCAAGAAACACCATTTTCCACTTCCCTTCATTGATCAAATCTTGGAAAGACTAGTTGGCCAACAATTCTTCTATTTCTTGGATGGCTATTTTGGTGACAATCAAGTAGCTATCCACCCCGAGGATCAAGAGAAAACCACCTTCATATGTCCCTACAGAACATTTGCCTTCCGTAGAATGCCTATTGGATTATTCAATCACCAGCAACCTTTCAAAGGTGCATGCTTGCAATCATTTCAGACAAGGTAGGTGATTTCATGGAAATCTTCATGGACGATTTTTCTGTGTTTAGGGACTCTTTTGAATCATGTCTGATCAATCTTGAAAAGACTTTACAAAAATGCATTAAGGAGAATCTTGTTCTATCTTGGGAAAAGAGTCACTTCATGGTCAAGGAGGGCATAATCCTTGGCCACGTTGTGTCTGAAAAGGGAATTGAAGTGGATAACGCCAAGGTGGACACTATAATCAAACTTCTGCCACCTTTGACGGTTAAGCAAGTAAGATCATTTCTCGGACATGTGGGATTTTACCATCAATTTATTAAGGACTTTTTTAAGGTGGCGAGGCCCTTAAGCAACTTGTTAGTAAAAGATCAATCCTTTGATTTTGATTCAAATTGCTTAAAGGCTTTTAATAAGCTAAAGGAGGCTATTACACAATCACCCATCTTACAACCTCTTAATTGGGTCATCCCTTCGAAATCATGATTAATGCCTCTGATTATGCCATTAGGGTAGTCTTGGGACAAAAGGTAGACAAGAAACCGTCTGTGATTTACTACGCTAGCAAAACTTTGGATGAGGCTCAAAGAAACTGCACCACTACAAAGAAAGAGTTGCTAGCCATAGTGTTTACTCTAGAGAAGTTTAGACCTTACCTACTGGGATCTCATGTCACAATCTTCACATATCACACTACATTAAGGCACCTGATGTCTAAAAAGGATGAAAAACCCATATTAATCAGATGGATCCTTCTGCTAGAAGAATTTGATTTAGAAATCAAAGCAAATCTGGTGCCCAAAATGTAGTAGTAGATCATCTCTCCAGAATCCTTGTAGACTCTACAACTCCTCAACTCTGTGATTCTTTCCCTAATGAGACTCTCTTGACTATTTGCAATCTACCTTGATTTGCAGATATTGTCAACTATTTGGCCATCGGAAAACTACCCATGGATTGGACTAAGCATAAGCAGGATAAGTTGATTTCCCATGCCAAATACTACTTTTGGGAAGACTTGGAGCTATTCAAATTTTCCACAGATCAGATTATCCACTGTTGCATTCCAGATGAGGAGATCACAAGTGTACTAGAATTCTGCCACACTTTTGCTTCTGGAGGTCACTTCTTAGGAAAAAAGAGGGCAGCCAAGGTACTATAGAATGGATTGTATTGGTCGTCTTTATTCCGTGACTCGTACAACTTCTGTAAGTCATGTATCACTTGCCAAACTTTAGGAAACATGACCAGGAAGGACATGATGCCCCTAAACCCAGTCCTTGAAGTCAAAATCTTTGATGTTTGGGGCGTTGATTTTATGGGACCTTTTACCAATTCATTTGAGTACTTGTACATTTTGGTGGCAGTTGATTATGTATTCAAATGGATTGAGGCCATCCTGACCTGAACCAATGATCATAAAGTGGTCATGGATTTTGTAAAGAAGAACATCTTTAGTTGGCTCGGTGTGCCTAAAGCTCTGATTAGTGATGGCGGGTCCCATTTCACTCACAACCAATTCAGGACCTTACTAGTCAAGTATGGAGTCACTCACAGAATCTCTACTCCATACCATCCGTAGACTAACAGACAAGCTGAATTCTCCAATCGAAAAATTAAAAAGATCCTTCAAAAGACGGTCTGCTCGGATTGGAAGGATTGGTCTACCAAATTGGATGATGCTCTCTGGGCCTACCAGACCTCGTATAAAACTCCGATTGGAATGTCTCCATTCCATCTGGTCTACGAAAAATCTTGCCAACTTCCTGTTGAGCTTGAACATAATGCTTATTGGGCAATCAGAACATTTAACTTGGATCTAGATTGATCTGCACAATAAAGAAAACTCCAATTAACTGAATTGGATGAAATCTGGAATGATGCTTATGAGAGCATGAGAATCTATAAGAATAGGACAAAAGCTTTACATGATAAGTACATCTCCAGAAAAAGCTTTGTCCCTAATCAAACAGTTTGTTTATTTGATGCACTCTTGAAGCTCTTTCCAAGAAAATTAATATCGAAGTAGACAGGTCCCTTCATTATAAGAAAAGTCTACCCTCATGGAGGTGTGCTTATCTAGATCCCAAAATCGGCAATGAGACAAAGGTGAATGGTCAGAGATTGAAGCCTTTTATCACGCAAAACTGTGATCCCATTCCCGATGGTCACATCAACCTTCTGGAATCTCCTTAAAGCTGAACTGAGTCTGGCAAATGACGTTAAACTTAGCGCTGGCTGGGAGGCAACCCAGTACTCTGTACAGGTAGCTCTGCATCCTCTACATCCATACTGACCTAGATTAACAAGCATAGTCAAGTGATATCCCCTCCTCTTGCTTATTATATTTTGATTTTCATACATACATTTCAATGAGGACATTGTAATGAATAGGCATGGGGGAGTGGACATTGCATGTCTTATTTTTATGTCAGAAAAAAAATTTTGCATTTAGGTATAAAGAATTGTCATTAAGTTTTTATTAGGGATTTATTCTTAAGTTGATTCCTGAGTTTAGAATCCGGTATAATTTCACACTTACATGTAGAATTTGCAATGGATCCTCTATGAAGATCGATAACATCTTTAGTTTGTCAAGAAGAAGCAATGCTTCTTCTCCTAAACCCTTGGACAGTAATTAGGGAGTCAGGCGAACTATCTTCTAACAGATCCACCAACAAGTGTGAGGTGAGAGTAGAAAGTCTACTGGTGCTCTAAGGCTAGTATAAGGAATCTTAAACTCTGGATAATGAGATAATGATACTCAAAGTTAGGCATAGTTTTCGCTCTTGATTTTTGCGTACAAGTTCTTAGTACGAATCTTTTGAGTCACCAAATAAGATAAATACGCAGAGAGTACGTTCTGATAAAACTAAGACTGAGGTGGATGGTCACGACCGTCTTTTACGTAATCCTCGACTGGAGGGTATTAATGTCAAGGTCAGAAATACACTATCCTATTGATGTAAACACATTTGTTGAGGGTAAAATGCCTATTCATGCATGTTCTTAGGCTTAGATTTGCATTTCATGTTATAAATATGCATAGCATGCATCATTCTGCATTTAGAGTAGTTGCATATAATTTAGGTTAATTGCATCTTTTTTGTGGTTAGGAGAGAAGCATATTTATTTCGGAGCCTTGGATTGATGATCCGACCGTATGGATCTGATCAAGACGATGATCAGAGTCCAATGCCTCTGAAATCTCCTTGATCGGAGTCCCGTAGCACCATATGCAATTCGAGGAAGATCAACGGCCAAGGGACTAGGAGACATAATTTAGACCTTCAAATGATAAATCCGACCACGCGGATGGATTTGGGTTGATGATCGTAGCCTAACAGCGTGAAAATTGACTCAATCCGACCTCTATAGCAGCCCCTACAACAAGAAGAAGATGGATGGCCCAGACTGCGCCACCTGGCGCAACCCAGGCCGCTAGCAAACGCATGCAGCACCGCACGCGCGTAGCAGCGTGGGTGCGCAGGTGCCCATGCACGTAGCACAATGCTAGTGCGTGGGCGTGCGTGCGCGCGCGACATGGCAAGAGCGCGACGCCAGCACAGCGTGAGGTGGACTACAGCGACGCATGAGCTGGACTTACAGCGATGCTTACAGCGTCGGTAATTCATCACATGCCAGCAAAGCCAGCTGTGGGCGCCAACGGGCATGAGCTACCTACAGCGACATTTTCAGCGACAGCTTGAATGTCACTAATGGTCCCATACCTATTTTTTGCCTCTTCTCCTTCACTATAAAAGGACTTACACCCCCTCCCTTCCAAGCCATCTCTACCTACTCTACTCCCACCTACTCCCAAGCTCTATCAAGCCTACCAATGCTCCATTAGAAGTAATATATATCAGATTTGTTCCACATCTCTATCTTGTGATACGTTTGCTTGTTTTCTTTTATTTCAAAAATACAAAAAAAATAACAAAACCATAAAATACCAAAAAGAAACAAAACGAAGTGTGGTTTTCACGTAAAGTAAACGTCGCCTCCCCGTGTTTGACCCGGGACTCCCTTGGAGTTTCGGTATCAATTTTATCTAATCGACATGTTTTGCAACTAGATGATAGGTTACTTGTAACCCCAATTTCTAACACGCGAAACACGTACAACTATTTTGGCACCATTGTCGAGGAGGCAACGGAATTTACTTTATTGTTTCTGTGTTTCTTTGCATTTACATAGCACTAACCCTACTTGTCTTTGATCTACTGTCTTGGAGGTACCCTAGCATGGAGATCCATGTGCAGTAGACCAGAGTAAAGTGCAGGTAGAGTGTTTTGCAAGAGTCCCCCACACCACCCCCACCTTAGTTTTCATTTCATAACCTAATAACTCAAACCCAAATCAACTTAGGTGCTTTTTGTAAACCCTAGGATAGATTTGGTTGTTTGTTTGCCACTTCCACTCATCTCGCCATCCACATAAATAAAAAAAATAAAAAAAGTGTTATCTGATTGTGGGATTTTCTGAAAGCTACACACTTAACACCCACAACTTCTTATCCCAAGGAGCACAATCATTTTGATTCTACCACTTAACTGAGATCTGACCTGTGGACCCAGTACACTTCAACTAAATACACATAAGTGAGTAGAAATTTGAATAGGTTAAGCATTCTTGTGTGCCTTAATTAAGTGGTGCAATAGGCCAATTGATTGAGCTGTTTGGGCCGCACCACTCAATCTAAAACTGATCCATCAAGTTGCTTACCACTTAGGGTTGATTCTTAGGGCTGAACCAGGCACTCCACATTATTTTTGATTTTTAAAGAAACATATCATCACCCGTGCTTTCAAAACTTAGAGTGTTCTACTAAACCTTGATTGAATCAACCTAAGAATTAAACCCTAAAAGCTACTAAACAAGGTAAATCCTAAAAGACACATCATCAAATAACCTTGTTTGAGAACCCTGGTTGTGCACGCATACACATTTTAACTGATCATTAAGGGCATAACCCATCTAAAGGGCCCATCACATTCCTAAAGCACCATTGTCCCAAGCCTAACTAAAATTGATTAGACGTTGGCCCTAAGGATTGGTTCGCTCATCGGGATCAAGATTGAGATTGTTCACGGTTAACCTGCTTATACTAGTCAATCTGATGTCTAGCTAGGGGAGTAGCGTCAAACGACCGCAACTGGGGGGTACACTAGGAACCGAAGGCGCAAGCCAAAGGAAGAACCTTCTCCCAAGTCCCTCCTTCTAACTGGTTGGATTGCCTGGACATAAGTAGAGTAAATCGTCCATAATCTTAGTACAGATTCTGAGAGTCTGTAGACCTTTAGGCTACCCAACCTAAGGACAAGTTTGTATTTTTGTATTGCAGGGCTCTTTTCTCTTCTGATTTCCCTCCTTACTTCACCATGTACCCTTCCACATCCTACACACATTTCACATCCTATCCTCCGACCACCACTTACCCCCAAGATGATTACTATCCCAACTTAACTTGTAATTATCCATCCACTAGTCGGGATGACTTTGATTAGGGATATGAATCCGGACCTCAGTGTCCAGGGCCTAACCTTGGACAACAAGACTATGATTATTATCCTTCCCAGATCTATAATGATTATGGATCTCCATTCTTTGATCACCAAACCAACCTAATCTACAATCAGGAAGGATATCATGATTATAACACCTACCCTCCCCAGTATTCCATTGAATATAGGTCGCCACCATCCTTTGAATAACCTAGAATGACCTACTTTCAGGGAAGGACCCAAGAACCTCGACATCTTGACTCCCCTAGATTCAACCTAAACCCACCCAAACCTGAATCGAACCAGTCGGTTCAGGTGAACTAGATCCAAGATAGAGTGCTGGCTAATTTGAGGAGCACCATACAATCTTTAGAAGCCCAGCCAACACCATGCACTGAAGCACTGGAGCCTATGATCAAAATGATTGATGAACTTAACAGTTCTCTATTGGATTTGCTCCAAAGTGTTAAGGATAGGGACCTGGGTGAGTTTCTTCTTAGGAAATTGTCGAGGTTGAGGATGAAATTTGTGGTTGCATTAGTCAAATCTTGGGATGATTCTCAAGATGAACCCTCTTCAAGAGAGCCAATGTCTGAACCCGCTCAGGCACCTGTCGGGGGGGATACATATTCAGAAATTGGAGATGACCAGATTGGTCTAGAGCAACCCTTTGAGGATGAACTGATTGATTCACCGAAGATCCCCAAGTCAGGAAACGAAGAAAATTATGTCTCCTTGGATGATGAAATGACTTGTGATGTTGAGTGACGAGTCAATTCTTCGCTTTTAAGGTCGTTTGTCACATAAAATGACACGTCATTTCTAGTTCTATGTGGTGGAAAAATCGACTAATCAATAATTAATATAACCACTCAATTAGGAGCGGGTCGTATCCACAGGGAGGCAATGACATATTTAAACTTGCACCAGTTAAAAACATATGTTCACGATTAGTTTCGTCGAGAAATCGAGCCAAATCTGCCTTCAGATTAAGAAAACATCAAGAGAACATGATGAAATGGCAATTTTGCACAACTAAAGGATACATTTTGCAATGCATCTTAATAAAATAATAAAAAAAGTTGACAATGGCAAAAAATGTAAATATTAATTGGGACTTTACTGTAGCAAAATAGGGGAAGTTCTTCCCCTTGTCCGTGCGCGAGGAGGAGGGAATGGCTGGAGGTGTGAAGCTCGGAGGAGGATCTCTAGACCGAGGGCTCCATGATGGTGGTCGCGGTGAGGTGCGAGGCGCCCTAAGGTGGATGGACAGAGGTATGGTGGAGGTGGGTTCCGGTGGCTGCTGGCCGTGCATAGAGCGTGGGAAGGCTCCTGGCCAGGGGGCGCATGCGCTGGACTACACGCGTGCGGAGTGTGGCACTGCTGGAAGACGCGTACTGCTATAGGTCGTGCGTAGTGAGGTGCAGGAGGAGCGCATCTGCTGCTGCACGCTGAAGGCACAGCGGGTGTTGCAGGCGGTGGCGCGGTGAAGTGCAGGCACACGCACGGAGGTGCGTGTGGGCTGGAAGTGGGCGCACGCGCCTACGGGTAAGCGGCAGGGGCTTAAGCGCACTGCTAAGTAGCAACTGCTACTGCTGAAGGCGCATAGGTACACGTGGGGAGGTGCTGGAAACTGTGGTGTGCAGGTGGTGGCTATAGTTGCTAGAGGCGTGCTGGCCGCGCGGGTGCGTGGTGGGCTCGGCCGCAAGTGGCAGTTGCTGCTGGAGTTGCGCTGGTGAGGGGTTTTGTTGAAGTAGAGGGGAAACAGAACATAAAAAATAAAAAGAAGACGGAAGAAGATATGGTAGTTTAGACGTCTAGGGTCATTCCCAGACGTCTTAACTAGCACGGGGACAAGGAACTGAAGGTGGTTGATGGTGGTGGTTGCTGGCAATGGTTGCGTGGCCCTCAGGTGCACTCTCGCAGTGATGCACAAGCCACAGATGGCACGGTGGTCTGTCACCCCGCCTGCCTGTGGTGGAGTGATCTTGTGCTCGCTGAAGGAGGCCGGTGGTGTGGAATGAAGAGACTCTAGGCTCTGCGCAGTGGTGGGTCAGAATGGTGGTGGCCTCCTCCGCATGGCAGCTCTCCCTCCTCCTTTTGTAGCCACAGCCTTCGTTTCAAATTCAAAATGCCATAGTGTAAATGTGATGCGCAGGCGGAGGAGGCGGAGCCAAAGTCGGAGGAGTTACCTGTGCAAAGGAGAAAAAAAATAAAAGAATAAAATATTATGGTTATTTATGCATAAATCCTTAACTTCTATGTTAAATTAAAATAATGCATGCAATGCACCTAATTGGTTAACTAATTAAATGAATGCAATTCTAAGTTAATTCTAAATGCATTTAGTTATGAATGCAATGCATGAATTATGTAATTAAATCAGAAATATGAATTAATCTATTTACATCCTAATACATGCTAAATAAATGTTAGAATTAACTTAATGTCTAGGCACTTAAATACTTAAATAGCCCACAAACATGGGCTAATCAAATACCCCCATTCCTAGTTTTTGCTAGTCCCTAGCAAATCCAAGCAAAACCTAGCACTCCAAGTAGACTAGCCAGCCCAATCGGTCTTCCTTTAGAGGCATATTAAGTTCAAACTTTAGACCTAAGGTTCCCAAGTAGTTGTTAAGTTACAGACTAGGTCAGCTAAAGACGAGTTGCAGGCACAAGTTTTCCTGATTTTTGACTCTACCCTAAGGTTTATTGATCCCTGAGATTAAAGCATCCGTGCATGTGCATTGGTCTGATTTATTTGAGTTAAAGGAAAAAGGATTTTTCTTTCTTTTTTTTTTTTGATAAATCTAACCTCAGATCAGCGATCAACACGGTCTGTGTCGGATTCATTATCCCCATCACCGTACCTCGAAGGGTGCCTGACTTTCGATGCTTCGAGATATCACCGCCCATAACGACCCCAAGAACTCCTGGCAATAGACACTTCGAGATAGTATCGCCCATGGATTTCTTAAGCGAATTCAAGCCTATGGCAATCGGCACTTCGAGATAGGGCCACCCATGGTACCTGAATCACACAATGCACTTACATGCCCCCAGTAGGATGGATGTCCTAAGAGACAAGCGTTGAGGAGGTAATATGTTATCATCGCATCCTCAAGGTGAGTATATACTCCACCTCTCCTGCAGCGGGAACTCTTCCAATCAAATTGTGTTTTCAAGGCTCTCCTAAGTCAAAACTAAGAGAACCAAATCTCTTTTAAGAAAGGAATTAAGTTGATTACTTACACCATACCAAGTGTGTAAAATTTGGATGCTTGGGTTACAAGGACCCGTAAACCAAAAGGTAGAACAAGACTCCAGGTACTACCCCACCTTTTAACTCAAACCCTAGTTTTCCTTCCTCAACCTCTTGAGGAATGGTCCGCAACTTAACTCCTACTTAAGTTTTTAAGTCCAGAAAGGACCCTAAAGGTCTAAAACTAGTAGCTCATTTAGCTTCTAAAGTTCGATCCTAGAATCAACTTAGTCTAACCTAGAGTTCTGATTTGCTTAAGAATGCAGGACCTTGCCAGTTAAGCTCAAAACTTTCTTTTTTATTTTTATTTTATTATTATTATTATTATTATGCAATATGCATGAATGAATGCAAAATATAGATATGCTATAAACAAAAATGCCTCAAGTCCTCTCCCCCATGCCTGGTTCAAATAATGTCCTCAATGAAAACAAAAATAGTTAAAGGAAGATATTACCTGAGGCAGAGAATGGTAGGAGCTATGGCTCCTCAAGAGTGACTCATCAACCAAATGGCCATCCAAAGTAATGTATGGTTTTAACTATTGACCGTTGACGATAAAGGGAGTTGCTGAAGAGGAAGGGTTTTTAATCTCCACAGCTCCATGCAGAAACACTTTAGTGATTATGCAAGGCCCATCCCAACGAGATTTTAACTTCCCAGGAAAAAGCTTAAGTCTGGAATTGAAAAGCCAGACTTGTTGGTTGGGCTCAAAGGTCTTTCAAAGTATAAACTTATCATACAAGACCTTAGTTCTTTCTTTATAAGCTTGAGAGGTGTCATAAGCATCATTCCTTAGCTCGTCAAGCTCACTTAATTTCGGAAGTCGTGCCTTACCCACCTTCTCTAAATCCATGTTAACACTTCGAATAGACCAAAGTTCCTTATGTTCCAACTCAACAGGTAAATGGCATGCTTTCCCATACACAATCCGAAAGGGAGAAGGACCCAATGGGGTCTTATAGGCCATTCGATACGCCCATAAAGCATCATCGAGCTTTTGGGACCAGTCTTTCCTATCAGGTCTAACGGTCTTTTCTAAAATATTTTTTATCTCCCTATTCAACACTTCAACCTGGCCACTCGTCTGAGGATGGTAAGGGGTAGCGACCTTGTGAGTCACTCCCAGACTCCTGATTAGTTGATTGAAGTGGTGGTTTCAGAAATGAGGTCCCCCATCACTTATGATGGTCTTGGGGTAGCCAAAACGAGATATGATATTGGCCTTCACAAATTTTAAAACCACAAAGTGGTCATTTGTACATGTAGGAATGGCCTCTATCCATTTAGAGACATAATCAACTGCCACCAAGATATATTCATAACCATGGGACGACGGGAAGGGGCCCATAAAGTCAATTCCCCACACATCAAAAATTTCAATAGATTTAATAGGATGTTGAGGCATTTCATTCCTCTTCCCAATCGTTCCAGTCCGTTGACATCTAATACAGACCTTAACAAAATTATGAGAATCCTTAAATACGGAAGGCCACCAAAAATCAGACCGGAGAACCTTAAAAGCAGTTTTCTTAGCACCAAAGTGTCCTCCACAATGAAGTTCATGGCAAAAACTCAGCACAGTTTGTTGTTCCTCTTCAGGTACACAACGTCTCAATACTTGGTCTTGTCCAATTCTAAATAATTCTGGCTCTTCCCAATGAAAATATATTGCTTGGGAAATGAATTTCTTTCTTTTCTGCTCATCCCAAGAGGCAGGAGTTTGTCCAGTGACCAAGTAATTTACGGTATCTGCATACCAAGGTAAAGTTGGTGTTACCGCCATCAGAGTTTCATCAGGAAATGTCTCGCGAATGTCTCCAGAAAGAGTCATTAAGTGGAAGGTGAGACAGGTGGTCAGCCACAACATTTTCTACTCCTTTCTTTTCACATATCTCCAAGTCAAATTCTTGAAGGAGTAGGATCCACCTAATCAAACGTGGCTTAGAATCTTTCTTAGCAATGAGATGTTTCACTGCCGCATGATCAGTAAAAATTACCACCTTAGACCCAAGCAGATAAGACCTAAACTTCTCCAAAGCAAAAACTACAGCAAGTAATTCTTTTTCAGTGATGGTGTAGTTTTGCTGAGGTTTTGTTAAAGTCTTGCTTGCATAATGCAGCACATGAGGTCTTCCCTCAACCCTTTGTCCAAGGACTGCTCCCACAACATAATCCGAAGCATCACACATCAGCTCAAATGGGAGTGTCCAATCAGGAGCTTTGAGAATAGGCACAGAGATCAAGGCCTCCTTCAGAGTTTGAAAGGCCTCAGCACACTTTGAATCAAAATTGAAGTAAGATTCCTTCGCCAACAAGTCACAAAGTGGCCTAGAAATTTTACTAAAATTTTTAATAAAGCGCCTATAAAAGTCGTCATGACCTAGAAAGGATCTTATCTGTTTGACATTCGTTGGCAATGGGAGTTTGGAAATAGAATCAATCTTGGCTTTATCTACTTCCAAACCTTGCTTAGATACAACATGCCCAAGTATAATTCCTTTCTGTACCATGAAATGACTTTTCTCCCAGCTGAGGACTAAACCAGTCTCCTTACATCGCTTCAAAACATTCTCTAGGTGTAGGAGACACTGGTCGAAAGATGAGCCATAAATGGAGAAGTCATCCATAAACACTTCAACACACTCGTCAATCATGTCTGAAAAAATAGACATCATACACCGCTGGAAGGTTGCAGGGGCATTACATAATCCAAATGGTATACGCCTGAATGCAAAAGTACTATAAGGACTCGTGAATGTCATCTTCTCCTGGTAGTTAGGAAAGACTGCCACCTGGTTGTACCCAGAATATCCATCGAGAAAGCAGTAGTACTTATTCCCTGCCAATTTCTCTAGAATTTGATCAATAAAAGGCAAGGGAAAGTGATCCTTCTGGGTAGCAGTGTTTAGCTTGTGGTAATCAATACAGACCCTCCATCTAGTTGAGGGTCTAGTGATAACTTGTTCACCTTGGTTGTTGAATTCCAAAATAAAGTCTGCCTTCTTTACCACCACATGAATAGGACTTACCCATTTACTATCTACAATAGGATATATGATCCCATCATCCAACCACTTCAGGATTTCCTTTTTGACCACCTCCCTCATATTAGGGTTCAGACGTCTCTGCACATCCCTAAATGGCTTGATGGAATCATTAGTATAAATGTGGTGCATGCAGAGTGTAGAGTCTATACCTTTAATATCAGCAATGCTCCAAGCAATAGCTTCCTTGTGCCTAGACAAGCATTCAATCAAGGCTCCCTCCTGTGCCTCAGATAGCACAGTCGAAATGATAACGGGGAGCGTATCATTGGCACATAGGAAAACGTACTTGAGAGTGTTAGGGAGGGGTTTCAACTCAAGGTCGGGGGCTTGTATGGTTGAGGGTTTCATAATAGATGTCCCCATCTCATGTAGCAGATCTACCTTAGGCAGAAATGATGGGGGAAGAGACTCAGCAGAAACACCCAGTAATTCCTCAAGTTCTAGTATATCCCCTTCACATTCCTCCAAGAGATGGGAATGCTCATTTAGCATGACATGCTGAAGGGGGTCATCACATAACATTGCAGGGGTTGCCTCTTCAATCAGGTCATCTATCACCTCAACTTGAGAACAATCCTCAAGTTCGACTTGTTTGTAAGCATCAAACACATTAAGCCGGATTTTCCTATTCCCAAAGCCCATTTTCAATGCCCCAGTATTGCAATTGATTGAAGCATGAGAAGTTGCAAGGAAGGGGCAGCCCAAAATGATGGAGGGTTTGGTTGGCTTGTTGGTAAGGTCAGTGTCCAAAACTAAGAAGTCAACAGGAAAGAAGAAATCCTCCACTCTTACGAGGACATCTTCCAAAATTCCCGTGGTGTCTTAAGTGATCAATCAGCAACTTGAAGGATTACAGGGCTAGGCTTTAGATTGCCTCCCCCAAGTTGTTCATACACGTAGCTTGGAAGGATGTTCACCCCCGCACCCAGATCAAGTAGAGCCTCATCAATTTGTAAGTCACCAATCACTACTGAGATGTATGGCGCTCCTGGGTCCTTAAGTTTCAGGGGTGTCATGTTGAACAATTGAGCTAACAGAATCAGGCAGGACAACTTTTGATTGGACCTATTTTCTAGATTGCCGCTTTTTCGTGCACAGGTCCTCTAAGAAGCAGGCATAAGACGGAATCTGCCTGATAGCTTCAAGCAAAGGTAAGTTAATCTGCACTTACTTGAAAGTTTCCATAATCTCATCCATCTTATCTTTGGCTCCAGATGAGCCAGCAGAAGTCTACCCAGAGGTGGATAAGCAGTCTGGAAAAGGCACTCTCGATCTCTGGGTGGAAGGGTTGTCATGTCGAGTAAGGGGTGGAATGGGGGCAACTTTTTCCGGTGAGGTGATTTCAAGCGAAGAAGGTTTGGGCAAGTCTTCTCCGGTGGGGGTGAAAGTCAGGGTGAATGGTTTTTTAGGGGGTGAGACTATAGGAGCATCGAGTTTGGAAATTTCTTTCCCACTCCTCAGAATAGTCACAGCCTGAGCATGCTCCCTAAAGACAATCCCTTTTCCTTTAGGATTTTCCTCATTAGCACTGGGGAGCTTCCCAGTTTCCCTCTGTCTAACAGCCTCAACAAGGTATCCTATTTGTGATTTCATCTCATGTATAGCCTTATCATGAGATTGGATGATGGCACTTTGATTTTCTTGCATAGTTTTCAACATCGCCTTCAATTCATCCATCTCAGAGGTCTTAGGTTGGGCAAAGGTCTGAGGTTGGTTCATTTGATGGTTTTGAAAGGATTGTGGTTTGTAATTCCCTGAATTTGAGACATTTCCTTGTGTCCATGAAAAGTTTGGGTGGTTCCTCCATCCCTCAATATAATTGTTGGAGAAAGGGTCATTACGAGGTCTAGGACGAAACCCTTGAGCTGCATTCAAATCCACTTGAACAAGCTCAAGGAATTGGGAGGCCAAGTGGCAATCCACAGTGGCGTGTGTATTGCCTTGGCAAATTAAGCATTCGGAAGCTTGGGATGTGGAGGTGTTAGGAACGAATGAACTCGGGTTTGATATAAGCCTTTCCATGTTTTGATTCAATAATTGAATCTGATAGGATAAATTTTGGGTGTCCATTGCCTCATTCACCTCCAACTTTCCTTGCATGAGAGTAGGCTTTCTATCCATGTAGGCAGAATTCAAGTGAATAGAATTCTCACTCAAAGTATCAAATAGGTTCCAACCTTCATCCTCAGTCTTAGAAAGGTTCCTGCACAGGCACCATCCACAGTTTGCCTATGCGAGTCATTAAGTCTGGTGTAGAACCTTTCAACCAGTTGCCATTTAGGCACCTGGTGATGTGGGCAAAGTCTCAGCAAGTCGTTAAAGCGCTCCCACGCATTATGGAACGCTTCCCCATCCTTTTGAACAAAACTCATAATTTCCCTCCTAAAGTAATTGGTTTTGCTCATGGGGAAGTACTTCGAAAACTCTTTCTTCAGGGCATCCCAAGTGTTAATATTATCATGGGTGTGATACCAATACTTGGCTTTGTCCTTAAGGGAGAAGGGAAAGAGGGTCCGCATTTGAGCGTCATCAGTAATGCCCTGTAGCTTCACCGTGGAACAGACCTCGGTGAATTCCTCTATATGCCTGTAAGGGTCTTCCTTAGCAGTATCATAAAAGGAGGGAAACAAGGATATGGTACTACTTTTGATCTCATAAGGATTGTCCCCTCCAGGTCTACATAGTGCAGGGCCAGCTTGATTGGTTGGAATGAAATATTCCTTAAGGCTCCTTTGACCGGCCATTTCTACCCTTGGAAGGTTTCTTCTTAAGATTCTTTCAGGTTCATGATCAAACACAAGTCTCCTAAGAGAACGCCTACCAAGCATGCACTACAAACATAATTCAAAAGGACTTGTTCGATCTTTACAAATTTAGGCTTTTGACTTTAGTTCAAATTGTAGGTGACAAAGCAAGTTGCCCAATCAATACACGCCTATTATCAACCTTCGAAATGCCTAAAAAGACCTAGTTGGAGCTTTGGTATTCTTCCATAAATCTCAAATGGTAAAGCAAATCCAAAGACGGAAGAACGAGGGATGCAAGTAGGCCTAAGCCTTCCTTTGAAGCTGTGCTTTCGCAATGCTTCTCAACTACCACCAAAAATCCGTGACAGGGTATCCCCCTCTTTGGATTTACAAAACCTTTTATCTCAAGTTCCGAACACTTTAGAATCCAACGGTAGGAGGGCTCTTGTCCTAGTCGTTCCAAGACTTAGGAGTGTCTAAATGCGTGCCATGGTGCAAAAGATATAAGTGTGCATACACCGCAAAAGGATTTTGAATTTTGAAGTGCACACCATGTTTGAAAATCAAATCCTTGGTTTTTAAAATGTCCCTCCTTTAATTAGTTCTTTTTCCAGAAAATATGTGACCACTTGTTAGATTTATTCAATACAGATTAGGTGGTCTTGAAATTAGTCCAAATGCAATGCGTGATCAAGAATAGGATGCAAAGTAAGAGAATGCGTACCCTGCTTCCAGTAATCAAAGATGCGAGAATGCATGCAATGCAGAGAAATAAATCTAGAGGTTGCTCATACAGACCTAAATGGTTCGTCCTAAGGGCAGGCAGCTTCTAGCAGGCAGCTCTTTTTTTTTTTTTAACTACTTATGCACAAGCAAATAAAGGGTAAACAATCCACAAAATAAATTAAAAACCTAAATCTAAAGAAAAGGGAACAAGCTCCCAAAAATCAACCCCAATTACTATAAGGGCGAGAAAATAGAAATAAAACTTATGAAATGAGAAATCTCCTATAGAGGCAGAATCTATGTCTCCTTTGTCTTCCCCGCATGTAAGCATTGCTCAAGGTCGACGTCTTCTCCCCAATGTGCCTGTCACCTCTCTCAAATTCCTCGTACAAATTCCTAACATAGAAAAGATAATAAATGGTCAAATCACTGTGCAATGAGAAATAATCAAAAATAAAATCAGGTGAAATTATTGTGTCTGTTGCCTCCCCGGCAACGGCACCATTTGACGAGTCAATTCTTCACTTTTAAGGTCGTTTGTCACATAAAATGACGCGTCGTTTGTAGTTCTATGTGGTGGAAAAATCGACTAATCAACAATTAATATAAACATTCAATTAGGAGAGGGTCGTATCCAAAGGGAGGCAATGACATATTTAAACTCGCACTGGTTAAAAACATATGTTCACGGTTAGTTTCGTCAGGAAATCGAGCCAAATCTGCCTTCAAATTAAGAAAACATCAAGAGAACATGCTGAAATGGCAATTTTGCACAACTAAAGGATATATTTTGCAATGTAGCTTAATAAAATAATAATAAAAGTTGACAATGGCAGAAAATGTAAATATTAATTGGGACTTTACTGTAGCAAAATAGGGGAAATTCTTCCCCTTGTCCGTGCGCGAGGAGGAGGGAATGGCCGAAGGTGTGAAGCTCTGAGGAGGATCTTTAGACCGAGGGCTTCGTGATGGCAGTCGCGGCGAGGTGCGAGGCGCCCTGAGGTGGCCGGACGGAGGTAAGGTGGAGGTGGGTTCCAGTGGCTGCTGGCCGTGCGTGGAGCGCGGGAAGGCTCCTGGCGAGGGGGCACTGGACTACACACACGCGGAGTATGGCACTGCTGGAGGACGCGTACTGCTGCAAGCCATGCATGGTAAGGTGCAGGCGGAGCACATCTACTACTGCACACTGGAGGCGCGGCGGGTGTTGCAGGCGATGGCGCGATGAAGTGCAGGCGCACGCACGGAGATGCGTGCGGGCTGGAAGTGGGCGCGCGTTCCTACAGTGGCTTAGGCGCACTGCTGAGCAGCTGCTACTGCTACTGAAGGTGAGTAGGTGCACACAAGGAGGTGCTTGAAATTGTGGTGTGCAGGCGGTGGTTCCAGCTGCTGGAGGCGTGCTGGCCGCGCAGGTGCGTGGTGGACTCAGCCACAAGTGGCAGCTGTTGCTGGAGGTGCACTGGTGAGGGGTTTTGTTGAAGTGGAGGGGAAACAGAACATAAGAAACAAAAAGAAGACGGAAGAAGATATGGGAGTTCAGACGTCTGGGATCATTCCCAGACGTCTTAACTGGTGCGGGGACGAGGAACGGAAGGTGGTTGATGGCGGTGGTTGCTGGCAGTGGTTGCGTGGCCCTCAGGCACATGCTCGTAGTGATGCACAAGCCATAGATGGTGCGGCAGTCTGTCACCCTGCCTGCCTGCGGTGGAGTGATCTTGTGCTCGCTGAAGGAGGCCGGTGGTGTGGAATGAACAGGCTCTAGGCTCTGCGCAGTGGTGGGTCGGAATGGTGGTGGCCTCCTCCGCATGGCAGCTCTCCCTCCTTTTGTAGCCACAGCCTTTGTTTCAAATTCAAAATGCCGTAGCGTAAATGTGATGCACAGGAGGGGGCGAAGCCGAAGCTGGAGGAGTTACCTGTGCAAAGGAGAAAAAAAATAAAAGAATAAAATATTATGGTTATTTATGCATAAACCCTTAACTTCTATGTTAAATTAAAACAATGCATGCAATGACCTAATTGGTTAACTAATTAAATGAATGCAATTCTAAGTTAATTCTAAATGCATTTATTTATGAATGCAATGCATGAATTATATAATTAAATCAGAAATATGAATTAATCTATTTACATCCTAATGCATGCTAAATAAATGTTAGAATTAACTTAATGTCTAGGCACTTAAATACTTAAATAGCCCACAAGCATGGACTAATCATTGAGACATATACAAATGAGATCATGAATTCTTTGATTTTGAGGGTGAGGAATTTCTTAGTGAAGTCTCACTTAAGCTTGACGAGAATGATTTTAGTGAGACATACGGGCTCGAGGAGTATGACGATCAATTTGGTAGCCCAACTACTGAAGATTCTGATTCGGTTGGGGCTAACTTGGAGGATCCGATGCCCAAGGACTCAATTAGTAGCCCCATTCCTCAACCACACCTCGAAGAGCTGAATGAACATACTTTTGCGATCATTGTGCCCAAGTCAATCCTGATTCAGCCATAATTGTTGAACTTGGGTACTTTAGATGGGGTGTACAATGATTTAGAGGTCCCAGAAACCTTGATTTCAAAGGATAGGAAGTTGGAAATGAAAATTTAGGAGATTAATTTTGAGGGAAAACCAAGTTTGGATATAAGGGTACCTATTGACCTGAAACCACTTACCTTCGATATGGACCCTTATGATATCTTTCATGTGCAACCCAAGCCTGAAATAACTGATTATTTTTCTGAGCTAGATGTTAAGTAGACAACCGCACCTATTAAACCATCTTTACCCATTGTCCGACACTTTGGTGTTGGGTTGCACACCCCAAAATCGTAGGCTCGGCCCCGCAAGCTCAACAACCTTCGGTTCTGGGTGATTTTCATCTAGAACCTGAGAACCACTCGACCCTGGGGCATGGGTCTGCACCATAATCTCATCCACATCTGTGGACATCTTTTGCTGATGGGTTTCAAGATCAATCTTTTGATTTTGATTCTGACCTGCACTTGTGAATTCTCAATTTCCTCTTTGTATGTATGTATGTTATGCCTAGCTGAAGGCATTAAACTTAGCGCGTGTGTATACACTCTTCTCTCTGCAGAGCTGACCAGATTTTCACAACACTCAGGTGATATTCTATTTACTCTGCCCTTTTCATGTCTTTATTTTTACAAGGACATTGCATCATTTAGGCATGGGGGGGTGGATAATCGATTTCTGAAATCATTATGTTAACTCCGTAGAATTTCTTTTGGTTTCTTATAAAATTTAAAAAAAATTTGAAAATTTGAAAAAAGATAAAAAAGGAGAAAGAAATTAGGAAAAGAGAACTTAGGCATTTGGAAGTTATTAACTTTAAGAAATGATACGAGAGGACCTAAAAACCTAGACACTTCAGGTCTTCGGGCTTAATTAGCCTACGTGTCCACTCGAATGTGGACTTAGTCTCGAGTCCTCGCCAATTAAAATTCATTTTAATTTGGTAAATAATTTGGGATGATAAGTATGCGACTAATCAACCTGCCCTCTGATTTGGGAGAACTTTAAGCCTAAGCATCTACACACATTTTTTTGCACTGACTCATTTCTGACGGTTTTTACGGAAATTGGGTAGCTAATGGACCGACTTGGGTGGTATGTGTTGAACGTATGAATTGCTATGCTAACGTATTTGGTTTTAAAACCTTGTCGTTGTAGCTTGAAAGTGAAGAATTCGTGTTCAACAAATAAAATTTATACCGAAATTGAAATTCCAGGTCAAACACAGGAAGGCTACGTCAATCTATATTCGTAAATATATATTTTTTTAGAATTTTTCTTGAAAAGCGAGGCGATGTAATTACAATGAAGCCATCAGACTAAAAGGAAGAGAGAGAGAGAAAACATGCATTCAATATTTCAAAATGTTTATACAATAAAATCAAATAAGAATTACACTAGAAAGCAGGAAATCAGCTACATTATAAAGCAGGAAAATTCTACACTAGAAAGCTGTAAAGAAGAATGGGAAAGAGAAGTTATCCTCCTCGACGATCGCTTGGAGGACGAGCCGGATGGGATGATGCCTAGACGAAGGAGGATGGAGCAGGATGAAGGAGGACGAAGCAGAAGAACCGGAATGGGGTAGCATGTCATCGTCATCGCGGGATCCACTTCCGAATGGGGACGAAAATTTGGACTTTATCTCATGAGGAGCATCCCGGGTGTGGAACAAGCTTCTCTTAAGCTTTGGAGAGGTAGAGAAGAGAAGGAAGGGATGAGAATTTCATGTGGAGGGGGTCTCCTTTTATAGTTGCAAGGAGTGAGGGCAATTTCGTTATTTAAATCTCAAAACATTAAATAAGGGGTCTGTAGTGACGAATAAAATTGTCGCTAAAGCCCCATCGTGAGCGTAGTGGGCGCTAGCCGTGCGCGCCTGCTCGTCTGCTCGCGCACGCAATGCTTGCGCACGTCCAGCCATCCTCAGCTGTTCGATTGCGAGATCGGAAGGCTCAGATCACGCCTTCGCCCGCCTCGCTGCGCTCCTGCCGCAACGTGTGTGATGCCGTGTTACACCGCGCGTGCAATAGCGCATGGATGATATCAGGCGTGCGCAGCCGTTGGATCGCGATATGACGGTCGATTGAAGGCACGCCCCCTACTCCAGATTTCATGTGGCGAGGCTCAAATGCGCTCCAGCACCTCACGATAAGGCGTTGGACCATTGCGCTGCATAGCCCAAATGGTCGCACGGATGATTTCAAGGCGCTACATCCACAGCCGTTGGATCTTGATCCAATGGCGGGGAAGGGTGGATGCAGGAGATTCAGCAGGTGCGTGTGGGCATTTGGGCGGCCGAGATGGCACCACATGGTGCCATCTTAGCCGTCCATCTTCTAGATGATGTAGATGGTGCCACGAGTGTCGGATTGACTCGATTTTTGCATCGTTAGGCTGCGATCGTCGATCCGAATCCATCCGTGGAGTTGGATTTGTCATTTGAAGTGCAGATTTACACCATCTTGGCCCTTGATCTTCTAGGGTTTCCCGATCACTATCTGATGCTACAGATGCCTGATTAGGGCGATCTTGGAGTCGTTGAACTCCAATCGTCGCCCTGATCACATCTGTATGGTTGGATCTTCAATCCGAGGCCCAGATAAAAAGTTTGCACTGTCCAAGCACATAAAAGGAGACAATTAACCTCCATTTTATTCAAACTACTCTAAATGCAAGATGATGCATGTTATACACTATTTATAGTATGCAAAGCAATCCTATGCTTAAGAACATGCATAAATAGACATCTTAAGTAGCGTAAATGTGCTTACATCATACCCCCATGCCTATCTTTTGCTAGTCCCTAGAAAAAGCTATATGCTATTTATAAAAGAATTAGGTTGGATTATTTAGGCTTGAGTTATTTTCAATCATTAAGAAAATGTCTACCTAGGATCTGAACTTTCAAAGACACAATAGTGCTCGAGTATCTGCCAAAATGCGGACCGCCTCAGGCCCTCACCTTATTCAAAGAAAATTTTCTTTTTCTCTTTTTCCTCTTTTCTAATTTTTTTTTTTGGATTTTCAAGTTTTAGGGTTTAGGAGTGGCTTTCTACGGCCATTCAACTCATCCAAGATTTGATGGGAATCCTAAGTTTTAAACATCTTATTGTGAATGTGATAGACTCATTGACCGGCAATTAAAATGGACTTCAGATTTCTACACCTCTAGGTGACCTCAAAAAGAATTCTGCCTAAAGGTATATCTTTACAACTACTAGCTTTCTCCCTACTTTTATTTTTTTACGAGGTCAACACAAGGGTGAATCCAGTGTATATCTCCCCGATTTATTCTACTTCTCCGCTTCTTCCTAAGTGTTTTGGGAATTTTCAATGCATTTATTGAGCTGGGTTCTGGACAACCAGTCGATGAGCTGTTACCATCGACAACTTGCCAGCCATACCCATGTGGGAAGTGTGGTTTATTTCTTTTTTTTTATTTTCTCCTTTTCTTTTTGATTTTTTTTTTTTAAGTAGGTGGCTTCCCTGGTCTAAGATTTACCTAAAGGCAGCAAAAGGAGAGGTCCAGTGACTGGGCTCTGGACAACCTACCTATGGGCTGTTACCCATGATAACTTGCCAGCCATATCACCCTAGAAGGTTCATTAGCTACCCAATTTCCGTTAGAATCGTCAAACAACGAGTCAGTGCAAAGAAAGTGTGTAGATGCTTAAAACTCAAAAATTCCCTCCAATCAGAGGGTGGGTTGATAAGTCGTGTACTTATCACCCAAACTTATTTATTCCAATTACAATAAAATTAAGATGGTGAGGACTCGAAAGACATCCACACTTTAGTGGATACACAGGCTAATTAAGTCCAAAGACCTGAAGGGTCTTTGTGTTCAGATCCTAATGTAAAATTTCCTAAGATTGAAAATTCCTAATGTCCAACTAATCCTTCCTAATTTTGATTTTTTTTTATGTATAAATAAGAAGAGAAAAATAATTTACATGAATTTCACAAAGCTGACCAAATGATTCAAAAATGAATCCACCCCCCCATGCCTAACTGATGCAATGTCCTCATTGAAAAAGAGACATGAAAGAAAGGGTAGAATATGAAAGATGTCACCTGAATATGAAGCTCGTATCAGCCTTGTGTCATATGTACAACAGCTAAGTTTAATGCCGACAGCTAGGCGAAGTCCAGCTAAAGAAGTCACGGAATGGCTAGAGCAACTGAGTCTGAGATGGGTTCTGGAAGAATACGGTTGATAACAGGCTTCAAACGTTGACCGTTGACTTTAAATGTGTTACCCATCTTTGGGTCAGAAATCTGAACGGCTCCATTTGGAAAAATCTGGTCAATTATGAATGGGCCATTCCATTTAGATATAAGTTTGCCTGGAAAGAGCTTAAGCTTAGAATCGAATAACCAGACCTTCTGGTTCGGCTCAAAGCTCTTGCGGGAAATCAATTGATCATGTAGAGCTTTGGTCTGAGCCTTGTAGATCTTGGCATTCTCATAAGCATCATTTCTGAGCTCCTCCAACTCAGATAGTTGGAGTTTCCTGGTCTTCCCAGCTAAATTCATATCTAAATTGCATTGTTTGAAAGCCCAGAATGCCCTGTGTTCAATCTCTACGGGTAGATGTCATGCCTTTCCATACACCAAATGGAATGGAGACATGCCGATGGGCATTTTATACACCGTACGGTAGGCCCAAAGAGCGTCCTCAAGCTTTTGAGTCCAATCCTTGCGATTAGGCCTAACCATTTTCTGTAGAATGTTCTTGATCTCTCGATTAAAGATCTCAGCTTGTCCATTCGTCTGGGGATGGTAAGGTGTGGAAATTCGGGGATTAACCCCGTGTTTGGCCAATAAATTCTGGAATTAGGCATTAGTAAAATGAGTGCCACCATCACTGATGAAAGCCCTCGGAATCTCGAACCTACTGAAGATATTTTTCTTGACAAAATCGATGACCACCTTGTGGTCATTGGTTTGGTGGGAATCACCTCAATCCATTTGGACACATAATCAACAGCAACAAGAATGTACTGATGTCCAAATGAAGGGATAAAGGGTCCCATGAAATCGATGCCCCAAACATCAAAAATTTCAATGGGAAGAATAGGGTTTAAGGGCATCATGTCTCTCTTAGTTATGCTCTCAAGTGCCTGACATCGAGAACATGACCTTGAGAAATCTTGGGCATCTTTGAATAAAGACGGCCAATAGAAGCTAGATTGCAAAATTTTTGCAACCGTCTTTTTCCCGGAGAAATGTCCACCACACCCAGATGCATGGCAGAACTCAAGTATACTGTTGAATTCATTCTCCAGTATACATCGGCAAATAATCTGATCAAAGTCTATGCGATACAGTTCAGGGTCCTCCCAGAAGTAGTATTTGGCCTCAGATTTAAGTCGATCCCGTTGTTGCTTGGTCCAATCCTGGGGGATTTGACCAATGGCCAAATAGTTAACAATGTCAGCAAACCATGGGGTGTGGACAACTAAAACTGTAATAATAGTTTCATCCGGAAAAGTGTCAGCAATCGGAATGTCCGGACAAGAAGAATCACTTAGGAGTCTCGACAAATGATCTGCTACCACATTTTGTACCCTGGTTTTATCCTTGATTTCAAGATCAAATTCTTGACGTAGAAGAATCCAACGAATAAGCTGGGGTTTAGCATCCTTTTTGGCCAAGAGATGTCTCAAAACCGAGTGGTCAGTATAGATGATAACATGAGACCCTAAGAGATAAGCCCTGAATTTTTCCAAAGCAAACACTACAGCTAGTAATTCCTCTTCAGTAACAGTGTAATTCCTCTGGGCTTCATCCAGAGTTTTACTAGCGTAGTAGATGACAGAGAGCTTTCTATCAATTTTCTGACCCAGGACAGCCCCGACCGCATAATCAGAAGTGTCGGTCAAGATCTCAAAAAGGGGCTATCCAAATTGGTGGTTGCAAAACTGGAGCACATGTGACTGTCGTTTTCATGAAATCAAATGCCTTTCGGCATGATTCGTCAAAAACAAACGGGGTTTCTTTGGCAAGAAGATTGCTCAAGGGACGAGCAACCTTTGAGAAATCCTTGATGAATCTTCGATAAAATCCCACATGGCCAAGAAATGATCGGATTTGTTTAACAGATGTGGGAAGAGGAAGTTTAGCGATAACATCAACCTTAGCTTTATCCACTTCAATTCCCCGTTCAGAGATTACATGACCCAAAACGATGCCTTCTTGGGTCATGAAATGACTCTTTTCCCGACTAAGGACCAATCGTGTTTTGGTACATTGCTTAAGAATCATTTCCAGATTAGCCAAACAAAAGTCAAATGATTCTCCGAAAATAGAGAAATCATCCATGAAGACTTCCATAAACTCTCCCACCATGTTAGAAAATATGGCTAGCATACACCTTTGAAAAGTCACAGGTGCATTGCATAACCCGAAAGGCATCCTACGAAAAGCAAAGGTTCCGTAGGGACAGGTGAAAGTAGTTTTTTCCTGATCCTTGGGATGGATAGGAACTTGGTTGTATTCCGAGTAGCCATCAAGAAAACAGAAGTACTTCTGCCCGGCTAATTTTTCCAAGATTTTATCAATGAAGGGTAGGGGAAAATGATCCTTTTTAGTGGCTGTGTTCAGCTTCCTATAATCAATACAAACCATCCAAGAGGAAGCTGAACAAGTTGTGACAGATTCTCCTCTCTCGTTAGTCACAACGGTAATCCCGACTTTCTTCGGAACAATCTGTATGGGACTTACCCAAGGACTATCAGAGATTGGATAAATAATTCCTGCATCGAGCCACTTGATGATTTCCTTTTTGACCACTTCTCGCATATTTGGATTCAATCTCCTCTACATCTGGCGAGAAGGGCAGGATCCATCTTCCAAAAATATTCTATGATTACAGTAAGATGGCTCGATCCCCCTGAGGTCAAGAATGGTCCAACCAATTGCCTCCTTATGTTCCTTCAGGACCTTGATCAATTTATCTCTTGCTCCTTTGTCAATTTAGTACTGATAATCACAGGGAGCGTCTTCTGAGGTCCTAAAAATTGATATTTCAAATTCTCAGGCAATGGTTTCAATTCAAGCTGGGGTGGGTTGATGATTGATGGTAGGGTAGATGCTGAAGATTCAACAAGAGGAAGAGGTTGTGAGTGAACAAAATCAATAACCCCTTCCGAAGATGTCAGGTCAGCCATAGAGGGTTGCGGGTCAAATTCATCATCCAAAGAGGAACTTTCAATTGAAGAAACTATCAAACAAGTTTCAATGTTTACATTATCCTCATCTAGTTCCTCAATAAATCAACAATCCTCAAATTTGTTGGTCGCCTTAAAAATATCCAATTTCATTCGTTGGTCTCCAAAGGCGATTTCCATGCTACCACTTTCACAATTAATGTTGGCCTTTGTGGTAGCCAAGAACGGACGCCCCAGAATGATGGGCGTGTTCCTCAGATTATCAGGTACATCCATGTCAAGGACAAGGAAATCTATAGGAACATAGAAATCCTTGACCTTAACTATAACATCTTCAATAACACCTCGCAAGTTTGTGACCGAGCGGTCAGCTAACTGTAGCGTTACTAAAGTTGGCCAAAGTTCACCTAACCCAAACTTCTCATAAAGAGAAGTCGGAATTAGGTTGATGGATGCACCCAAATCAAAAAGTGCTCTATCAAATGTGTAATCTCCGATAACGCAAGAAATCATTGGAGCACCAGGATCTCTCTTTTTCTGAGGGAGGTAGTGCAGGATAACAGAACTAGCCTGCTCGGAGAGTACCACCTTCCTCGGAACAGATTCTCTCGACTTACGCTTTTGTGTACATAATTCCTTTAAAAATCTTGCGTAAGCTGGTATGTGCTTGATAACAACAAGAAGTAGGATATTGATCTCAACATTCTTAAATAGATTCAGAAGCTCCTCATTGCTATCAACAGACTTCTTATTTGATTTGGTTAAGGCTTCAGGAAAAGGAACATGAGTCAGATCTTTGGAATCAGGTTCCTGAGCCTTGATTTCTCCTTCAAGATTCTCCTCTCTCTCCTCAGGTTCTTCATGATTCAAAAGATCAGAATAGTGTGATTGTGGATCCTAAGTCTTCTTACCACTCCTCAAAGTGACAGAATTTGCAGATGCATAAGAATTTGGGTCTTGGGGAGGGTTAGGAAAGATTGGAGGGGCTTGATTAACCATGAATTGTTGATTTGCAGAAGAAGAAGTTGAGGAACCTTGCTCAACCACCTGAGCATGTGCGTGTGGGTCCCTCTGATTTCCGTACCCATGGGCTTGGTTGCTCGAATTCATAATATTTCGCGGGTTGGGTACGGGTTGGGATGGTAGAGATCCAAGTTGACGAGAGCTAGCAATGCGCCCGGATTGCAAGTTGTCTAGCGAGTTTTTCATTTGCTGCATGGCTGGAGCATGGATCCTTGCATCTCTACCATTTGACGGTTCAAATCAACCTGCCCTGCAGGTTGACGGGCATTCCAACCTGGCTGATTGACCTGATTCGGAAGCAACTGAGTATATACTTGACCCTAACCCATTGGTCGTTGCGAAGCATAGTTGCCAGGTCGGAATTGGGCCTGTTGCCCCAGATTTTTCCAAGAGAAGTTAGGGTGGTTTCTCCAACCTGGATTATAGGCGTTCGAGTAGGGGTTGGATCTAACATTCTCTTGTACAGCACAGACATCATCATAGGGTGAGGATGGAGAGAAAGAAAGGGAATGTTGAACGTGTACGAACCTACGCTAACATGTTTGGTTTTGGAAAACCTGTCACTGTAGTTCAAAAGCGAAGAATTCGTGTTCAACAAATAAAATTTATACCGAAATTAAAATTTAGGGTCGAACACAGGGAGGCGGACGTTTGATTTAAAAACTACGCATTTCTTTTTATTTGTTACAGAATAATTCAATTTAGAACTATCTAATTATTTACAATAAATAGAAGAGAGAGAGTAAGAGAGAAAGAGAATATTACACAGAGAAATCAAAATGAGATGTAGAATAAACAAGGAATTTTTGTATTGAAGAGATTGTTCATTACAACTAGAAAGCATAAAACAATTACTCTAGAAAGCGATAAATTTACTCTATAAAGCATTAAAAGAATGGAGAGAGAAATGTCCTCCTCGACGATTGCTTGGAGGACGAGTAGATTAATCTAGAAAGTAGTAAATCTATACTAGAAAGTGGTAAAAAGAATAGGGAGAGAGAAATCCTCCTCGATGGTTGCTTGGAGGACGAGCCGGACGGGACGACGCCTGGACGAAGGAGAACGAAGCGGGACGAAGGAGGACGAAGTAGAAGAACAGGAACGAAGCAGCACGCCATCGTCGTCACGGGATCCACTTCCGAAGGGGAACGAAAATTGGACTTTATCTCGCGAGAAGCATCCCGGGTGTGGGACAAGCTTCTCTTGAGCTTTGGAGGGGTAGAGAGGAGAAAGAAGGGATGAGAATTTCGTATGGAGGGGGTCTCCTTTTATAGTTGCAAGGAGTGGGGGCAAAATGGACATTACATCTTCAAAATAATAAATAAGGGGTCTTTAGTGATGGATAAATCCGTCACTAAAGGCCCGACGTGGCCGTCGCCGCCGCGCCCACGCGCGCCTCCTCGGCTGCCCGCTCCTCAACGCTCGCGCACGTCCAACGCTTTTCATCCATCCGATCGCGAGATTGGACGGCTTAAAATCATGCCTTCACCCGCTGCATTGCGCCTACCTACGCGTGTGATCGCGTGTTACGCACGGGCGTCCAATCGCGCGTCGACGCTATCGGGCACCCGCGACCGCACGATCTCCATCCGACGCTCCACGCGCCTCAATTACCCGCACCTCCAATCCCCTCACCACGGCTCTAACCTGCGCCCCGCGCTCATGTAAGCGCGCTCGACCGCTGCGCTGCGGGGCGCGGATGGTCGAGCGCAAGTTTTAAGCACCGGGCGGCCACAGCCGTTGGATCTCCATCTGACGGTGGAGAGCGATCGGGCGAGGGACTTCACAAAATGCCAGCGGCTATTTGGGCGGCTGAGATGGTGCCATGTGGCGCCATCTTGGCCGTCCATCTTCTAGAAGTTGTAGATGGTGCCACGGATGTCGGATTGACTCAATTTTTGTGTCGTTGAGCTGCGATCGTCGATCCGAATTCATCCGTGCAGTCAGATTTGTCATCTGAAGTGCGGATTTACACAATCCTGGCCCTTGATCTTCTAGGGTTCCCCGATCTCTATCTGATGCTACAGATGCCTGATTAGGGCGATCTTGGAGTTGTTGAACTCCAATCGTCGCCCTGATCCCATCCATACGGTTGGATCTTTGATCCGAGGCCTCGATAAAATGTTTGCCCTGTCCAAGCACATAAAAGGAGACAATTAACCTCCATTTTATTCAAACTACTCTAAATGTGAGATGATGCATGTTATGCAATATTTATATCATGAAATGCAATCCTATGCTTAAGAACATGCATAAATAGACATTTTAAGTAGTGTAAATGTGTTTACATCAGGGAAGGATCAGAAAAACTGGGATCAAAGGCCCTAGTTTGGAACCCGTGGGGTTCCAAAAAATGCTGACTCACAGGTTGAGCTGCATCGAGTTGATTCACGAACTCCCGTCCAGAAGGAGCTCGTGAGGAATGGAATCCCGAATTTTGGGATTGAGTGGATTGAGAGTTGTTCATAGAATTGCCAGACATCCACTCTTCCATTTTTTTAGCAACCAAGTCTACCTTATGAAGTTTGTTACAAATCAATTCCATATCAAATGGATGAGAGTCATGGACTTCATTGACATTTGATCTGGGCTGCTGGGACCGGTTAAATGTATCCATGGAGGCATGATTGATTGAATTCTCACTCATTTCCTCAAATAAATCATGTGCACTATCTGCATCTTTATTGAGGAAATTGCCTCCGCAAGAAGCATCTATATGATTTCTGAGTTGCTCAGTCAACCCATGATAGAAGATCTGCGCGAGTTGCCATTTCGACACCTCGTGGTGTGGACACCTCCGTAATAAGTCCTGGAATCTCTCCCAAGCGACATGAAACTGCTCCCCTAGTCGCTGGGTAAAGGTAGTGATTACCCGTCTCAAAGTAATGGTACGTCCGACTGGGAAGAATGTCTTCAGAAAGGCTAATTTCAACTCATTTCAAGTTGTCATTGGTCTTCCTATTGTCCTATACCAATGTGTGGCCTTATCCCTAAGAGAGTGGGGGAAGTGCCTCATAATCATTTGCTCCTCGTTTACATTTCGTGCCTTGGTGGTCTGGACCAAAATGGTCAAGTCTTCCAAGTGCTGAAATGGATCTTCGAAGCCAAGCCCATGATAATGTTTAATCAGGCTTAACACCTGGGGCTTGATTTCTACGTCACCAGCTGGAATCTGAACACCGGGACGTTCCCCATAGTTTGAAGGATCATAAAAATCCTTCAAGGACTGAGTGCCCTGCATTCTATGAAACCATTCCTGCATTCTCTGCATTTGTTCCAGCTGCCTTCGAAATTCTTCCTGTGGATTTCCAAGCAGAGGAGGCTGTTGGTCGGCCATGGGATCAATTTGACCAAAATCTAATTTGCGCCTCCTAGAATGCTCTAATGGTCCTTCCAATGGGGGATTCAATGACCGTCTACCCAGCATAAACTAGGAGAAGGTCGGAAGGACTGGGGGTAGGGACCCTGCAGCACAACAAAACAAGGCTGTCCTTAAGTGAGGTAGCCTAAGGATCTACTGACTCCCAAAACCCTCCTTAAGACTATAAATGATTTACTCTACTTGCGTCTATTTAATTAAACCAGTTAGAAGGAGGGATTGGGGAGAAGGTTCTTCCTTCGGCTTTCGCCTCCGGTTCCTAGTGTACCCTCCAGCCGCGGTCGTTTGATGCTACTCCCCTAGCTAGATATCAGATTAATCAGTACAAGTAGGTTAATCAAAAACAATCTCAGACTAGGCCCTGAAGAGCGAATCAGACCTTAAGGCCAACATCTACTCAATTTTATTAAGGTCTGGGATTGTGGTGCTTATGGAATGTGATGGGCCCTTAAAATGGGTTGTGCCCTTAATGATTGATTGAGATTTGTGTAAGTGTGTGCACAACAGGGTTTTCAAGCAAGATTATTTGTGATGCGTGAATTTTAATGTTCAAATCTTAGTTAAGTAGCTTTTAGGGTTTCAAATTAGGTGGATTGCAATCAAGTTTCTAGGCAAACCAAGTTGTCAAACACGGGTGAAGATTGTTTTCCTTTAAAACCAGAAAGAAAGTGGAGTACCTAGAATAGACCTAGATTGAAAACCCTAAGGAGAAGCTACTTGATGAGTTGATTGTAAATAGAGTGGTGCGGCCAAACAACTCAAACAATTGTCCACAAATGCACCACTAAGTTAGGCACTCAAAGATGGTTAACCTAGAATGATTTCTACTCTTCTATGTGTTGTTTTGTGTGTACCGATTCCACAGATCAGAACCCGGTTGAGTAGCAACAAATCAATTTGATTAAGTGCCTTGAATGTGGGTGTATGTTGTGTGTTTGTTGAAAATTACCCCACAAGATTATCTTTTTGTTGTTTTTTCTTTTTTATAAATGAGGGTGGAATGAATGTGAGTGAGAATCCAAACAATCAAACTATTCCTAGGATTTATGCAAACACCTAGGTTAATTGAAATTTGGATTTAATGTGGTGAATGAAATCTATGGAGGGGGGAAGAATGGGAAGCACTTACAGTTGTCTTCAACTGCACTTTACTCCAGTCTACCGCTTGATCATTCCCTGATGGAGGGCTCTGCAAAATAATAGACACAAGAGAAAGCAAGTTAGAAAATAATAAAGTGCAAGAAATGCGAAAAGAAGATCAGAAATCGTTGCCTCCCCAGCAACGGTGCCAAAATGTTGAACGTACGAATTGCTACGCTAACGTGTTTGGTTTTAAAACCTTGTCGTTGTAGCTTAAAAGCGAAGAACTCGTGTTCAACAAATAAAATTTATACCGAAATTGAAATTCCAGGTCAAACACAGGAAGGCTACGTCAATCTATATTCGTAAATATATATTTTTTTAGAATTTTTCTTGAAAAGCGAGGCGATGTAATTACAATGAAGCCATCAGACTAAAAGGAAGAGAGAGAGAGAGAAAACATGCATTCAATATTTCAAAATGTTTATACAATAAAATCAAATAAGAATTACACTAGAAAGCGGGAAATTAGCTACACTATAAAGTAGGAAAATTCTACACTAGAAAGTTGTAAAGAAGATGGGAGAGAGAAGTTATCCTCCTCGACGATCGCTTGGAGGACGAGCCGGACGAGATGACGCCTGGACGAAGGAGGATGGAGCAGGACGAAGGAGGACGAAGCAGAAGAATGGGAACGGGGTAGCACGTCATCATCGTCGCGGGATCCACTTCCGAATGAGGACGAAAATTTGGACTTTATCCCTCGAGGAGCATCCCGGGTGTGGGACAAGCTTCTCTTGAGCTTTGGAGAGGTAGAGAAGAGAAGGAAGGGATGAGAATTTCGTGTGGAGGGGGTCTCCTTTTATAGTTGCAAGGAGTGAGGGCAATTTGGTCATTTAAATCTCAAAACATTAAATAAGGGGTCTTTAGTGACGGATAAAACTGTCACTAAAGCCCCATAGTGGGTGCAGTGGGCACTGCCCGCGTGCGCCCGCTCGTCCGCTCACGTGCGCAATACTTGCGCACGTTCAGCCGTCCTTAGCCGTCCGATCGCGAGATCGGATGGCTCAGATCTCGCCTTCGCCCGCCTTGCTGCGTGCCCGCCCCAACTCGTGCGATGCCGCATTACTCCACGCATGCAATAGCGCGTGGATGCTATCGGGCGCGTGAGGCCGTTGGATCGTGATTTGATGGTCAATTGAAGGCGTGCCCCCTGCTCCAGATTTCACGTGGCGAGGCTCGAATAAGCACCAGCACCTCGCGAAAAAGTGCTGGATCGCTGCGCAGCATCGCCTAAATGGTCGTGCGGACGATTTCAAGGCACCGCACCCACAGCCATTGGATCTTGATCCAACGACGGGGAAGGGCAGATGAGGGAGCTTCAGCGGGTGCGTGTGGGCGTTTGGGTGGCCGAGATGGTGCCATGTGGCGCCATCTTGGCCATCCATCTTCTGGATGATGTAGATGGTGCCACGGGTGTCAAATTGACTCGATTTTTGTGTCATTAGGCTGCGATCGTCGATCTGAATCCATCCATGTGGTTGGATTTGTCATTTCAAGTGTGGATTTACGCCATCTTGGCCCTTGATCTTCTAGGGTTCCCCGGTCACTATCTGATGCTATAAATGCCTGATTAGGGCGATCTTAGAGTCGTTGAACTCCAATCGTCGCCTTGATCACATCTGTATGGTTGGATCTTCGATCCGAGGCCCTAATAAAAAGTTTGCCCTGTCCAAGCACATAAAAGGAGGCAATTAACCTCCATTTTATTCAAACTACTCTAAATGCAAGATGTTGCATGTTATGCACTATTTATAGCATGCAATTCAATCCTATGCTTAAGAACATGCATAAATAGACATCTTAAGTAGTGTAAATGTGTTTACATCAGTATGGCTGGCAAGTTGTCAGTGGTAACAGCTCATCGCCGGTTGTCCAGAGCCTAGCCACAAGACCATTTTCATTGTACTGCCTACTTAAAAAAACAAATAAAACCACACTTCACCGCATGAGTAAGGCTGGCAAGTTGTCGGTGGTAGCAGCTTATCGGTCGGTTGTCCAGAACCCATCTGAAAATAAGAAAAAATGCACAATAATTCCCAAAACACTTAGGGAAGAAGCGGGGAAGTAAAATAAACCGAGGAGATATACACTAGGTTTGCCCTTGTGTTGACCCCATAAATAAAAGTAGGGAGAAAGCTATCGATCTTAAAGATAAACCTTTAGGCAAGGTCACCTAGGGTCGTAGAAACCTGAAGTCTGTCTTAGCGACCATTTTGTGAGTCTATCACTTTTTCACAAAGATGCTCAGTACTTAGAGTCCTTTTCAAGTCTTGGGTGGGCCGAGTAGCCGTAAAAAGTTATCCCAGAACTCTCAAACTCCAAAAGTACAAAAAACTTAGAAAAGAAGAAAAATAAAAAATATATATATCTTCCCTTCTCAAATAAGGCGAGAACTTAGGCGGTCTGCATTCTGGTAGACACCCGGGTACTGGTGAGTTTTTGTAGTTTAGGACCTTAGTTGAAATTTTCTATTGTTAATAAATGACTTAGGCCTAAGTGATCTAATCCTAATTCTATTTTTATACAAAGCATATAGTTTAATTTTGCTACAGACTAGCAAAAGATAGGCAAGGGGGTATGATGTAAACACATTTGTTGAGGGCAAAAAGCCTATTCATGCATGTTCCTAGGCTTAGATTTGGACTTCATGTTATAAATATGCATAGCATGTATCATTCTGCATTTAGAGCAGTTGTATATAATTTAGGTTAATTGCATCTTTTTTGTGGTTAGGGGAGAAGCATATTTATTTTGGAGTCCTCGGATTGACGATCTGACCATATGGATCTGATCAAGACAACGATCAGAGTCCAACGCCTCTGCAATCGCCTCGATCGGAGTCCCGTAGCACCATATGCAGTCCGAGGAAGATCAACGGCCAAGGGACTAGGAGACATAAAGTCGGAGCTTCAAATGATAAATCCGACCACACGGATGGATTCGGGTCGATGATCGCAGCCTAAGGCATGAAAATCGACTCAATCCGACCTCTGTAGCAGCCCCTACAACAAGAAGATGGACGGCCCAGACTACGCCATGTGGGCCGTAATTGCGCGCCCAGAAGGTGGACTACAGCGACGCATGAGCTGGACTTACAGCGATGCTTATAGCTGTCGATAATTCATTGCATGCCAGTAAAGCCAACTGTGGGTGCCAACGGGCATGAGTTGCTTATAGCGATGTTTCCAGCGACGGCCTGGATGTCACTAATGGTCCCATACCAATTTTTTGCCTCTTCTCCTCCACTATAAAAGGACCTACACCCCCTCCCTTCCAAGCCATCTCTACCTACTCTGCTCCCACCTACTCCCAAGCTCTAGCAAGCCTACCAACACTCCATTAGAGCTTGTTCTCAAGCTCTCAAGGTGTCTATTAGTGTAGTGAACCTCTGCCCCACCAAATACTCCTCCAACTTCCCATCTCCCTTCATAGGTCACCTTAGAGTCGTCCTCCCACCTCCATTCCGGTAGCAGATCAACACCATCTTCTCACCTCCATTCCGGAGCTATGTCGAAGCTTTCCTCAACCCGACATCCTCCAGCATCTCACCTCCGTCATCCCACTCCTCACCTCCTTCATCCGAGCTTCCGCTAGGCACCGTCGTCTCACCAAACAGTCGATTCGGGAGATTTCCTCTCACCCCCTTCTCTTTATATGCTTTCATAGTTTCTTGTAATTGACATTGGAAATAATATTTATCAGATTTGTTCAACATCTCTATCTTGTGATACGTTTACTTGTTTTCTTTTATTTAAAAAATATAAAAAAAATAACAAAACCCTAAAATACCAAAAAGAAACAAAATGAAGCACGATTTTCACATAAAGTAAACGTCGCCTCCTCGTGTTCGACCCGGGACTCCCTTGGAGTTTCAGTATAAATTTTATTTGATCGACGTGTTTTGCAACTACGACGATAGGTTACTTGTAACCCCGATTTCTAACACGTGAAACATGCACAACCACCTATCCATTCTCTTCTGGGTGTCGAACATAGGTACTTTCACCAAATAAGCCACCCAATATCCTCTTGAACACCCATAATCTCGAATAATGCCTCTCAAATAAAAGTTCATATGCTACGTTGCGTTAGTAGATATTTGGATGTAAAAAAAAGGAAAGAGAAAAAAAAGAAGAAAAAGAAAAAATATATATATATACATAGCAAAAATTTTAGAAAAAGAAAAGAGCAAAAAGAAAAGAGTTTGAGTTAGAATTTATTTTAAGTGTAATGAGGCAACAACACCTACCACCCTCACGATCCACCAAATACAGCCTTGACCTACTTTTCTGTATTTCTGACAGCATGAATATAGGTTGAGGAATTCTGACTTAGTCTTAAAGTTATCAGAACCTAATCAAAGTGTTAATGTTAGGAGAGACCACCAAATATATTGATAAATATGGTGAGTTTGTGAGCTCAAAAAAGAAAGGAAAAGATAAGATAAGATAAGAAAAAGAAAAAGGAAGAGAAAGAGAAAGAGAAAGAAAGAGAGTGAATGAGTACAAAGCAACTAAAGGGAGCACGGTTTCTTGCCTCTCTCTGAGTTGAATTATTTCATAATCTGAAATATAGGTTTTAAAGTATTAGTCTATATATAGCACCAGATGAGTGTGGGCCACCAGATGCAAATCTACTTAACTCAAAAATCTTCTACCTAAGCCAAAAGCTGGGGTTGAATATACAGGTTACTTTATAACCTTGAGGGAAGAAGTTTGCCTATCCCAATAGATTTTTACTAAGGGTTAAGTATGAGCTTTAGATGAGGATTGGCTTTCACTTGTATCCGTTGCATAGGTTACAACAAAACACATTCCCGATTATCTGGATTACTAAAGCTTCAGATGTAAACAAAAGACATAAACCTCTAGTCAAACTCTTGATAAAAATTACTTATGTACGAGCACTTTGCATTTAGTCATGCATTTGCTAGGGACTAGCAAGATTTAGGCATGAGGGTGTGATTACACAACAATAATGCAACCTAAATCACCTGAATTAAGCTAGATCCTAGCATAACTTAGGATTAATGCATTCATAGGCATCATAATTTGTATAATAGCTAGTTTATTAGTCATATAGATAATATCATCATTTTATGACCAAAAATCATCTTGATTTTAGTCGCAGATGATTCAAAATCATGGATGTCAGATCAGATTGAACAGATCTGATCAGAACAACGACGTAAGTCCAACGCTTCCGAAATCGTCTCGATCAGACAACCAGGGCACCTTGTGTAGTCCATAAAAGAATAGAGATCATAAAGCCCAAGGATAAAGATTCAAGCCTCAGATGAAGAATCTAACCACATGAATGAATCCAGATCGACGATCGCAGTCCAACGACGTAAAAATCAACTTGATCGGAGGTCTACATCACCAGATATAAGGAAAAGAAGATGGATAGCCATGATGGCGCCACGTGGTGCCATCACAGCCACTCCCTCATCACTGCCCCATCTAGGAAGGCCACCTCGCATGCTATGGGGCATTGGATCTTCATCCAATGACCACAAGCGCACCACGTTGCCCGTCCAACCAGATAAGTATAAATAAAAACAAACAATAAAGTATATTAGAACTTTCACGTAGCACGTTGGCTCACACGCTCGCACGTAAGTGCACTACGCACATTCGAGCGGCGCTGCGTGAAATTGGTGGAATGCTCGCGTAGGAGTAATTGCGTGATCGAAGGGCAGAGGTGCAATCAGAGCGTGTCGCAGGCGGATGCATGACCCCACACATTTTGGGAGATCGAGAAGGAGAGGCACCATGCTCGAGCCGTCCTATCATGAGATTGGATGGCTGAGGATCAGGCGTTGAAAAGAGCCTTATGGGTGCACGCGCTGAGAGAAATTGTTGTAGTGAGAGCACGAGGAGGAAGTGTAGCCTTGCAATCATGATCCAAGGGTGCAACAGGCTCCACGTGTCAGCCAGGGATTAAATCCGTGTGATGGAGGCGAATTTGAAGGTTTTTTAGGCCAGATCTGATCCGTTGATCTCCCGATCGATGGATCTAATCAAACAAGAGTTGTTGCATGAGATAAAGGGGTTAAATTCCCTTTTTGCCCTCCATAAAAGTTATAAGAGAAAGCCCCGGGCCCTCCAGTTGAAGCATCTCTCTCTTCCATCAACTCCAGACATCTTTACCTTCTCTGCAACTCTCTGTCCCTTTGCAACTCCACTTCGACCTTCATTCCAGCACTCTGGATCTAGGGTGCTTCCGCATCTCGCACAAGCATCCCACAAGTGGCATTGTTTCTCTGCCACTTTCTTCTCTCTCTCTCCCTCTCTCTTTCTATCTATCTATCTGTCTCTATTAGCATTTTCTATTGTGAAAAAACTTTATCTAATTGCAATAAAATTCTAATTCTCTGGATATCTGCTTTATACATATATACATATATACATATATTTAGTTAGAATTAGTTTAATTGAAATGCTTCTGCATAAATTGCGATTGCCTCCCTGCGAATGACCCGATACTTATCAGAGTTTTATAAATTTATTTGTCGACATGTTTTCGCACTATACTACAACTAAATAATCTTTTAAAATGCGATTTACACGTCGAACACACCATGTGGCACCATCATTGTTGTCCATCTTCTTTGCTTTGTAGGTGGCACCACGGACGTCGAATTGGGTCGATTTTCACACTGTTGGGCTACGATCGTCGATCTGGATCCATCCATATGATCAGATTTGGCATCTGAGGTTCTAATTGGCACCACCTTGCCCCTTGGCCTTTAATCTTCCTCAGACTGCATACTATGCTATAGAACTCCAATCAAGATGATTTTGGAGGCGTTAGACTACTATCATCATCCTGATATGATCCGTATGGTCAGATCATTAATCCGAGGCCTTGAAATAAATCCCCTTCTCTCTTGACCACAAAAGGAGACAAATTAAACCATAATTTATACAAACTACTCTAAATGCAGAATGATGCATGCTATGCAATATTTATAATATGGAATGCATATTTAATCCTAGGAACATGCATAAATAGGAATTTTATCCTAAATAAATGTGTCTACATCATACTCCCATGCCTATCTTTTTCTAGTCCCTAGAAAAATCAAACTAAGTGCTAAGGTCCTGAACTTATGAAGACTTAATAGTCCTCGAATGCCTGCCAAAATGCAAACCACCCAAGTCCTCACATTATTTGAAAAGGGAAGATACCTTTTCTATGTTTTTCTTCTTTTCTAATTTATTTATTTTTTTTGGATTTTTGAGTTTAAGGTTTCGGGGTAGCTTTCTATGACTACCAAACCTACCCAAGAATCGAAAATAACTTTAAGCTCTAAGCATCTTGTGAAAGGTGATAAACTCACTAGGCGACTGTTAAAACGGACTTCAGGTTTTTACGACCCTAGGTGACCTAAAATTATGCCTCAAGGTTTATCTTTTTGATTGGTAACTTTCTCCCTACTTTTTATTTTTATAGGGTCAGCACAAGGGTAAACCCAGTGTATATCTCCCTGACTTATTCTACTTCTCCACTTCTTCCTACATGTTTAGGAATTAATTGTGCATTTTTTGTGAGTTGAGATCAGGACAATCGGCCGATGAGCTGTTACCACCAACAAGTTGCCAGCCATACTCGTGCGGTGAAGTGTGGCTTAGTTTATTTTATTTTTTTCTCATTTTTCTATTCCTTTTTCTTTTGTGGGTATTTATTTTTCCCCTTTTTTATTCTAAGTAGGTGGCTTCTCTGATCTAAGATTTACCTAAAGGTAGTAGGAAGAGGATGGTCATGTGGCTAGACTCTAGACAACCAGTCGATGAGCTATTACCACTGACAACTTGCCAACCAAACCACCTTAGAAGGTTCATTAGCTACATAATTTTTGTTAGAATCGTCGCTCAGCGAGTCAGTGCAAAACGTGTGCAGATGCTTTGAACTTAAAATCCCCTCAAATCAGAGGGTGGGTTGATAAGCCATGTACTTATCACCGTAATTTATTGACCAAGTTAGAATAAAATTACTTGGTGAGGACTCAAGATGAAATCCACATTTTAGTGGACACCTGAGCTAATTAAGCCCGAAGACCTGAAGAGTCTAAGTGTTCAGGTCCTTAAGTATCGTCTCCTAAAGTTAACAACTCTTAATGCCCAAGTTCTCTTCTCCTAATTCTAATTCTATTTTTTTTTCTTTTTGAGTTTTAATTTTTTTTTCTTTTTTAAATAAAAGAAATTCCATGGAGCTAACAAAATAATTTCAGGATTAAGTTTCCAACCCCCCATGCTTAAATGATGCAATGTTCTCATTGTAAAAATAAAGACATGAAAAGGGTGGAATAAATAGAATATCACTTGAATTTCATGACAATCCAGTCGGCTTCATAGAGAGAAAGTAGTATATGCACGTGCTAAGTTTATTGACTTTAGCTAGGCATAATATATAAACAAAGAAGAAATTAGAAATTTACAAGTGCAGGTAGAATCAAAATAAAAATATTGATCATCAAACCCACTAGCAAAAGATGTCCACAGATGTGGACTAGATTATGGTGCAAACCCATGCCCTAGGGTTGAGTGGTTCTAAGGCTCTGGATGAAAATCACCCAGAATCAAAGATTGTTGTTCTTGCAGGGCTGGATCTGTGGTTTTGTGGTGTGCAACTCAAGTCTAAAGTGACAGGCAATAGGTAGATCTGGTTCAATAGATTCGTGTGTCCACTTAGAGTTCAGCTCAGAAAGATAGTCCATTATTCTGTACTTGGATTGAACGTCAAAGATATCATAAGGGTCCTGATAGAAGGTAGGTGGTTTCGAGTCAACAGGAACCCTTAAATCCAAACTTGTATGTCCTTCAAAAGTAGCCTCCCAAATTTTCATTTCCAAATTTCTACCCACCAAAATTAGGGTTTTCAAAACCTTTAGATTGTTGTACACCCCATTTAAAATATCTAAGTCAAACAATTGTGGCTAAATCAGGATTAACTTGGGTACAATGATCTCAAAAGTATCATCATTCATCTCTTTGGGGTGTGGTAGAGGAATGAGGTTACTGATTGAATCTTCTAGTAAATCAGGATTTGGATCCTCCAAGTTAGCCCCAACAGGATCACAATCTTCAATGATTGGGCTATCAAATGGTTCATCATGCTCCTCAAGCCTGTTTGTCTTAGTAAAATCATTTTCCTTAACTTCAGGTGAGACATCACTCAGAGATTCCTTAACGTTAGAATTAAAGAATTCTTGATCCTTATTTATATATGTCTCAAAATCATATGTTGTTCCTTGGTCTTAGAGACATATTTTTCCTCACTTCCTGGCTTAGGGATCTCTGTCACGTCATCCTTGATTGGTTGCTCTAGACCAAGCTAGTCATCCTTGGTCTTAAAAAATGTGTCTCCCTCGACAAACGCTTGAGTGGGTTCTGACATTGGCTCTCCTGAAGGGGGTTCATCCTGGGAATTATCCCAAGATTGGACTAAGGCAATCACAAATTTCATCCTCAATCTTGACAATTTCCCCAGTAAAAACTCACCTGGGCCCCTATCCTTAACATCTTGGAGCCAATCAAATAAAGAACTATTAAGTTCATCAATCATTTTGATCATAGGCTCCAATGCTTCAATGAATGGTGTTGGGTGAGCTTCTAAAGATTGTATAGTATTCTTCAAGTTAGCCAATACCCTATCCTAGACCTGGTTCACCTGAACCAAATGGTTCGGTTTAGGGTTGGGTGGGTTTGGGTTAAATCTATGGGAGTCAAGAAATTGAGGTTCTTGGGTCTCTCCCTGATAGTAGGTCATTTCTGGTTGTTCAAAGAATGGTGGTGACCTATTTTCAGCATAATCGAAGGGAGGGTAGGTGTTATAATCATCATATCCTTCCTGATTGTAGATCGGGTTGGTTTGTTCATAAGAGGGTGGTGATCTATGATTAGTGTAGCTCTCGGAAGGATAATAATCATGATCATGATGTCCAGGGTTAGGTCCTAGACATTGAGGTCCAAAATCATATCCCCAATCAATGTTTTCCCAGCTAGTGGATGGGTAATCATAAGTCGAGTCAGGATAGTAATCATTTTGAGGATAAGTGGTGGTAGGAGGGTAGGATTGGAATTGTGTGTGTGGTGTGGAAGAATACATGATAAAGTAGGAGGGAAAACAGAGGAAGTAAAGGTGCCCTAAGTACAAACAACCAAACCAGTCCTTAGGTGGGTAGTCTAAAGACCTACAGATTCCCAGGACCCATCTTAAGATGAAAGAAACAATTTGATCTACTTCTGTTTAGTCAATCCAACCAATTAGAGGAAGGGGTTAGGGAGAAGACTCTTCTCTTATCTTTTGCCTCAGGTTCCTTTGATACCCCCTAACCATAGTCGTTTAATGCTACTCCCCTAGCTGGACATCAGATGGATCGATATAAGCAAATTAATCGAAAAAATCTCAATTGGCATCCTAAAGAGCAAGTTAATTCTTAAGGCCAACGTTTGCTTAGTTTTAATTAGGCTTGGGATGATTGTGCTCTTAGAATGTGATGGGCCCTTTAGATAAGTTGTACCCTTAATGATCAATTAAAATGTGTGTGCGTACACAATCAGGGTTTTCAAACACGGTTATTTTATGATGTGTCTTTTAGGATCTAACCTTATTTAGTAGCTTTTAGGGTTTAATCTTTAGGTTGGTTCAATCAAGGTTCAGTAGAACACTCCAAGTTTTGAAAGCACTGGTGATGATATATTCTTTTAAAACTCAAAAATAATGTGGAGTGCCTGGTTCAACCCTAAAAATCAACCCTAGGAGGAAAGCTACTAATGAATCACTTTTATTTTGAGTGGTGAGGCCTAAACAAATCAATCAATTGGCCTATTCTCACCACAGATTAAGGCACATAATGTCTTAACCTAATCAGATTTCTACTCAATTGTGTATTGAGTTGAAGTGTACCAGGTCCACATGTCAGATCCCGGTTAAGTGGTAGAATCAATGTGATTGTGCTCCTTAGGTTGAGAAATTTGTGGATGTTTAAGTTGTGTCACTTTTAGCTTAATCCCACAAGAAAGGAGTTTTTTTTTTTTGATATATATGGGGGGTGAGGTGAGGTGAAGTGACAATCAAACAATCTGATCTATCCTAGCATTTATAAAAGCACCTCGGTTGATTTGAGTTTGAGTTATTAGGTGATGGAATGGAAATCTAGTGGATGGGTAGGGGGATACACTTACAAAACCTTCTAACTTTACTTTACTCAGATCTATCTGCTTTGGCTTGCCTTGGAAGGGTACCTGTAATCACATAAAAAAAGGAGCAAAGTGAGCTAAAAAGTAAAGTAAGGCGGAAAACATGGAAAAACCAAAGAGTATTGCCTCCCCTACAATGATGCTAAAATGTTGAGTGTGTTTTGCGATGGAAAGTTAGGGTTTCAGGAGAACCCATTGTCGTAGTTGCAAAAATCACTACCAAATAAAATTTATACCGAAACTCAAGATGAGCCCCAGGTCGAACACAGGGAGGCGAATGATAAGTCCATTTAGTGGACCATTATTTGGCCTAAGTACTCTTTAATTATCTGTTCTTAGTTTCGAATTAATTAGGATTTAAATGATAATTCACTTATTCTGAGTATAATTTTATGCACCACTTTTACAACATATGATTATAATAATCTGTATGGATGGATGCAGGATAGATACAACAGTCAGACGTCCATTCTGCTTTTATAAGACATTTAAAGCTCAGATCGGGTGTCTAGAAATCGCCATCATAGACTCCCTGATGTATACACATTTTAAGACGTCTAGAACTTGGTCTCGGTGTTTGATGAAGACACCGCCAGACTTATCTCGCCGTTCCAACCACTCGCAATCTTCACCGAGTGGGTGGAGAAGCTTTCGGCCAAAGGAAAACAAATAGAGGCACTTTAAATGGAGGGCCGACCATCTTCTTCATCATCGTTCCCCTTGTGGGGGTCTTCTCCCACGCTGCCACCGTGGAACCTACGTACACTGTGAAACAAGCCTGCACCGTGGACCTCGCATACTTTGCTGTGATCCCAACCTTGTTGTCATCACACACACGATGACAACATGTGTGTGTCACCAACACCACATCCACCACCAGTTGTTCCTTCCCCATCTTCATCTCCTTCATCTTCTCCACCTCCACCACCACCTGCAACATCCACCGAACCCAACATCACCACCCCACCACAGCCACAACCGGCCACCATCTTCCCTCTCCACGAAAGCCCATGCAGCCACAGCTGCCTCTTCCTCTTCTTCTTTCTCTTCTTTGGCCCACACCACCTGCAAATTCCACCCAAAGTAACCCAAACCTCCATGCATGCACCCACCTCGACCGACCTTCAACCTCGACTCCAAGTGCATGAGAGCACTGATGTGGATTTTATGCGGTTTGTAAAATGCAGGTTTTAGATATCATTGCAACGTGTAAAATCAACAACTCTTAAATTTATATTCCTAGATAGTGGAGTATCTAGGGTCATCCAAGGAGGCCAATTTGTTATTCACAAAGCTGGTTCTCTCTCTCGCCTCTCAAATCTGCACTTTCTTTTTGTGATTTTGATTTTTGTTATTTTTATAATTTTCAAAACAATCGGGCAACGGAATGCGAGATGGTGGTTGTACTACACCTATCAACTAACCCTAAGTGACAATAATGAAGCCTTCTCCCCTAAGCTCACTCTAGGCAAGTGTGCCTAGGGTAATTAGGAGAGAAGGGGTGTGGTGCACTAAGCTACTCGAAAGCAAGAAAAACACACTAAAATTGAAACATGAACTTGGATGGCAAATATAAACTTGTATTGCTAGAAAGTGAAGTACATGTAGACGAATGCTTCTTGCAAAAACAATAAACTACTAGCTAATACAAAAGATAAAAAGGATAAAGAAGAAGAAAGGGGGATCCTCTAGTTGAAGTTGGGATGGCCCTTGCTCCAAGTGCAGTCGCCTCGCACTTAAAAAGGGTTGTCTTTCTTCCTTAATGTAGTCCTCATCCAAGCTATCCTCCAAGGTGGGTGTCAACCACCTTGCTCCTCCTCTTGCCTGGTCGTCCCGTTGATGTTGAAGGTGATCTCCTCCTTGGCGTGGCTAAGGGAGAAGACAAGAGAGAAAGAAGTCACTAGGGGGCAGGTAGGTTGCCCCCTTGATCTTCTTCCCTCTTTCTTCTTCCTTGGTGTGGAGAGTGGATGGAATAATGGTGGACCTAACTAAGGGAAGAGATGATTTTTTGGTGGTGATTAAGGTGGGTATTTATAGAGGTAGATGAGGGGTGGTTGGTATGGGCTTAGGTGTAGGGCTAGGATTAGGTTTGGTGGGTAGTTAGTGGTGGTTATGGGGATCCAAGGGTGTAAGATGGGTGGCACCAAGTGAAGGGGTTTTATAGGTGGTGGTTGTGGGTGGTTATGGCAATGGAAGGGCACTTAGAATTGGTGCCAACCATGGAGGGATGCCATGATTTGGCGCCACCTAAGAGGGTTTCTAGAAGGTGGGTATGTGGAAGGTGGAGATGGGTTGTAGGAGTAGGTGTAGGGTGGTGATGAAGAGGGTTTTGGAGGGAATTTTTGGTGCCAAAATGTGGTGCCCTTTGGTGGTGGTTGAGGGGTGAAGAGGTGTGTCTTGTTGGCGTCAAGTTGATGTGGAGTAGGGTAGCTTAGGTGGAAGCTTAGGTGGGCTTACTTGGTGGAGCTAGTTACGTGGGAATTAGGGTTAGGTTGCTGCTGCCACGGAGGTGTCTAGCTAAGCTAAGCTGGCTTATCTAGTAGGGAGTAGGGTTGGAGGCATTTAGAGCTAGGGTTTTAGGGGAGCAGAGCTGAGGGTAGCTGGAAGGAGCTACACTAGAGCTGATGTCTGCTGAAGGGAGCCGAAGTAGAGCTCAGTAGCTAGCTTAGCTAGCTAGTTCTTTGCTAGAAGCAAAGCCAAGCTAATCTAAGCTAGATTCTTCTGATTTGAGCTGAGGTGAGCTAGATCTAGTCTTCCTGGAGATTACCTAGCTAGTTGGAGTAGCTAGCTTAGGTCAAGTAGCTCAGCTAAACTAAGTTGAGCTGAGATAGGTCTCCGGGAGCTGGACTTGAGCTGGCCTGAGGTGGTTGAGGTCATCTTCAGTTGACCAGGTCTAGCTAGCTAATAGTAGTAGCTAGTCCTAGTTAGGTTGAACTTCCAGTGAACTCTTCTGAGCTAGAAGAGCTGGAATGGAGTTGGGATCAACTGTCTTTAGCCAGTTTGAGCTGCCATTCAGCTGAGCTAAGCTGAATGGAGCTAAGGTGAACTACCTAGAGCCATTGATGAGTTGCGACTCATCATAGCTAAATCGTCTAAGTTAAGCTAGAAACTAGGTTAAACACTATGGAATTAACACATAAAAAGGGTTAAGTGTGGGAAATAGAGAAAAAGACCTAAAACATCAATTTTGTACTAAAATGCATAATTAGGTCATTTATTGAGATATTATATTAAATAATGTAAAATGGTATTCGAATTGCAAATTGAACATACAAATGAGTTCAGAAGTTCAAATCAAAAGTGTAATTAACTTCCTAAATGTTCAATTAAGTTTCCATAAAAACTTGATTGCATTTGGACATCATTAGGGCCTTGTAATTAGAGATTCTCATTTAGGTCCTTAGGTCATAACATTTCATCCTCAAAAATCTCTCCAGGGACCCATTTGATACTTGTAGGGACATATTTGCAACATTCTAGGAACTATTCTGATAGGATTCCAAACCACTTAAGGGTCCCTCTACAATTTTTCTACCCCTTCGTTGAGGGGCCTTATGCACAAAAACACCAATAAAGCCCTCATCCACCTAATGCTCACGTGCACTATAGCACGCGAAGAACACCCTCCATCGTGGCCATTCATTCTCTTGAATCACTTGATCTATGGCTACCCTTCAATCAAACCTTCGTGCGAATCCTCGCATGCGGTCACCCCTTCCCCCAGATCTGATCTAATGGTTGCTTTTCATTTTAACTCTTCGCACGCTCCTCTCCTTGAATCCTCACCGTGAATGACCTAAGCACCTATTTTCACCCTCACAGTGAGCTCACTCACTGATCATTCTACTTAAGGAGCTCCTATGCCTCACGAGCAAAGGATCACCCTCCTCTCCTACTTTCTCAAGGTGATCTCTTCGTCCTCTCTAGTTTCTTCTCTCCACCCGACCTTGTTCTGGCGCCATGAGCAAAGGAACTTCATCTTCTCCGACTCTCCTTGCCACTAAGGACCACATAGCACCTGAGGGCGACCCTAACTCCCACTAGTGGACTTTCAATCTGCTGGAGATCCTCCCCTTTCATCGCTCCAGCCACCAGCTGCAGATCTTCTCAACAGGTCCCATTCATTTGATTTGAATAGAATTTCCCTGTTTCCTAGTTAATTGTAGTTTAGTTGGTATAATTTAGAGTAGAATAGAAGTAGATTAGATGTAGGAAATTCGCTGGATTGATTGCTAGCTAGGAGTAGATTAATATAGTGTAGAATTCGCACTCCACCTCCTCTGATCAATTTAGATTAGAGGAGATGAATTCATCTCACTCACTGATCACTGACCTTCCCCCTTCACATCATAATTTCATGTTCTGAATTTCCCCACATTTTATTTCGCAAATCACCCACTCATCAGAGTATCAAATCAAATCTGATGTCCTTCGTCATTTAGATTTGATTTGAGCGCTCACAATCCACTTGAGGGACTCTCCATCCATGCCATCCTTTTCACAAGGTCCCTCTATTGGTTTCGAATGAAAATCTGAGGATTTGGGTTTGTTTTCAGTGGTTTGTTTCACAAGATTTAGACTCTCTTCATGCTGCCTATGGCACAAGAGAAAGGATAATCATTTTCTTAAGTGGTTTTTAAGCTTTCCTCAAGAGGGAATTAATTCCCAAATTTTTCAGAACATATCTGATGTTTTTAATGGTGAAATTGGGTGTATTGCAATGAGCCTTATACATCTTATTTTGAATTTGGATAGAAGATGAGTTTACAACCAATTTCTCTTTAAATATGGTTTTCGAATGGATTCTAGGTGTGAAAGCTAAGGATAATCAGCATTGCTAATTTGAACCTCTCTTCCTGTTTGCATAGTTAGATCTAAAGGATTTTGAGTCAAGCTTTCACGCTTTGATATCTTGATTAGAGGCTTTGTCTTATATTGTCTATAATATAAGAAGGAGACACTATTAACATGTCAATGTCAATTAGGAAATAGATTTTGTTCTTGCATGATGATTAAAAGAATTTGAAGATGAGTTTTAATGAGTTTGAATGACTCATCTCAGATCTAGGAAGTAATTTTACAACTCTGATCTGAGAAGAGATTTGGATTTCAATGGCATTTCGTCAATATGTGAATTTGGTGCATGATCAGTTTTAAATAGAGGTTTTCATTTGAGAATTTTGGGCTTAGAATCTCCCAATCTTAGCACAAGAAAAGGATGCATAGTAGCAACAGTTTTTATTGGATTAATTTCCAATCTAATTTTATTATCTTTGTTGTCTATAACAAAGATAATGGGTTGGATTTGGCTATCTGGATTGCTGCAGTTGCTGGAAATGGATACACTGCAACAGCCCTTTGAATTTTTCTTAAGTTTTCTGGAGCTGTTGTAGCAAGATCAACTTAGTTATTGTTTAGTGGCTACAGCTGTTGTCAGCAGCTTGGTTGCTGCTACTGTTGGCTTGAAATTCAATAGGACAGTAACTTGAAAGTGGATTTTCTGAGATAGCTGATATGTTTTACTTGTTCTATATACTGTGTACAAGCTTTCATGTATAACCAATGCATTTTTAATCTCTTTTGAATGCTTGTAATTTGATATTAAATTCTATTGCCAGCAAAAATTTATGTATAACTATCCAACATGGAAAATGCATGGAAAATTGAAGTGAAACCTTAGTTATCTGTGGGAATATCTTCTTTTTGATTTGTTAAACATTTACAAGGCATCCCATTGAACTTTCAGACCTTACAACTGAAATTTTGGCCTTAGGATTCACTTGGACACACCCATTAAGGCATAAAATGTTCTAGATTTGAAATTAAACAAGAACTTTATAAAAATTCTAAAAAGAAGAAAATAAAGATGTGGAGAGTAGGATTAGGTATATTTCTAGATGTATGCCAAGTTTCAAGGCATTCTGAACCCTCGGCTTAGTAGAACATATCAACAACAGTTAAGTCTACCTTAAAAATTAATAAAAGACCTTAACCTACAAAATTACCAAAAACACATTCTATCTCTCTCATCTCCTACCTCATAAAAAGAAGAAAATCCCAAAAAATACACAAAAATATCATGTATATTATGCATATACTAGTAGGTATAAGTTATATAGTAAGCTATATGTATATATACTGTAAAATAGGTGTATAATTGGTATAACTAACTTATATATATATTGTATAATGTAAATTAAATATTTAAGATTATTTAAAATGTAATAACTTAATCATATAATTATTTATTATTTTTACTAACTTATAAGTACTATAACTTAAGTAAATAAATGAAACCCTGTAAATAAATGTATTTATTAATGATACTGTATATACATATCTATATATGTATTATGTATATTATAAACCTGTATCATATTTTAATTATCTAACTATAATAAATAATTAATTTATTAATTTGCTAGCTAAGTTATTAGGTTAAATTAAATTAAATTAGTAAATTAAGTTATAAATGAGATAACTTATATTGTATATTTGTATTATTGTATTTTAAGTAAATTACACTAATTTAACTATATTTATAATTTATTATGCTATTTATAACTTAAATTATCTAAAATCACCTATGTAAATGTAAATAAATTAAAATAAATCTTGTAAAATACAATAAAAATGTGTATTAAATAATTTAATATGTATGTTAACTTTGTACAGGGTCAATTAGACCATTAATTAACTAATTTGAATGTTAATTAAGAAATAAACCTATAAATCAGTTTGTATAAATTGTAAAGTTTAGCTAATTTATTTATATAATAAATATAATTAATTTTGTAAATAAATTATATAATCATGTAACCCTATGTAAATAATTTAATATCATATAATTTAATTTTAAATCATAATAATATATGGGCCTCAAATCGAGGGCCAAATACACCTAAATCAGCAGCTACAGTGCCTGTGGGGCGCTAACAAAAGCGCCACATCGTTTGTGGCAAAGCACCTACAGGCGCTTAAATTGTATTTCTTCTACGGCTTCTTCAGTTGTCACAGGTGTCGAGCGCCCGAAACCGATCTCCTCTTATCCCCTCTGAGCATGACATTATCATTGGTATTGGCATGAGACTTTGAGTGCGGTGCAGGCTGGGGGCCTGGCACCATGCTTGGGCATGAATTGGCCCATTAATGAACTTAAACCACAATTAAGAGGATTAATCACGAATTATGGGTGGCCTTGGTAGTGGTCTGGTCCCACCCCTTGAGGGTGCTGTGTATCCCTCGAAAGGGTCGCCCGCCAATTAAAAACCTTAATTTTTATTAAAGAAGAACAGTAATCATGCCCAATTAACTAAGGGAAGAGAGGAAGAAAGGAGCCTCTGCAACTAAGTAAAAAAAAAAATCTAAGTCTACTATGTGCGTGTGTATCTGTATATATCTAACACATATATAGTATATGTGTATGTGTATATAAGTATAATATACTGTAAATAATATGTTAACATAGAATATGTAGTATATAGAGTATTTGAGCTTATATATGTATATAAATAACATATGAGCTTTACTGACAGATAAATAAATCACTATAGATACAATAAATGTCACTATATACCCTTATTTTGACCTTAGTTCATATTTATAATTTTCCTTAGGGTTTAGCAATGCTTATATATGTCGTTGTACATATTATATATGTTACTATAGGGTTAGTATATTAAGTGAAGTTAGTATGATATGTTTTATAACATATTATTGTATAGATATGTAATAATTATTACTATAAGTTATAAATAGATAGAATATAGTATTTAGTTATAGTGTTTGATGCTTGATTGTAAATAGTTATTTCAAGCATTTATAATTCATTCCTGTGTAAAAAATTAATTCATTCTTTCATTCATTAATTCATTCATTCATAATTATACATAAAACCAATCTTTTTGGAATTAAAGAATAATGTTGGACTTAAAGAGTGATGTATATCAATAACTGCCTCTTAGTGAACGACCTGGAATAAAGCAGTAAAAATTATGTAATTAAATAAAATTAACGTGACAACGATTTGTATTTGTGACATATACTACAATAACGACATAATTTTATATGAACCGTAAGCGATCGCATCATATTTTTGGTGCCGTTGCCTGGGAGGTAACTCTCTATATGCCAAAATTGTTCTTTATTTCTTTTATTTGTAAATAATTTTAGCTTTTGTAAATAAACATTTATTCATTCAAATTTTTCATTGTATATAGATTCTTTTATTCTTTTATTCTTTTTGTATATATATTCTTTGATTCTTACTAATCAATTGTTGTTTTTCCAGCACTTGAGGTGTAGGAGGAGTAGCGTCTTCTTCCAGGCAGAGATCTTTCTGGTGGACTCGCTACGATTCTTACCTGACTTTCTGGTGGAGTTTTTCCATGGAGCTGCATTAGAGTAGATTAGTATAGTATAGTTTAGATTTAGGTATATTACTCAGGATATATTTGTTAGGCATAAGTTATGAGAGCCTATTCTCACACATCTTGTAATAATTTGGACTCTGTTTTGGACTCTTTATCGCTCTCTACTCTCATTGGCGCAGTTTTTCCATTTGCAGGTTTTCCGTATCAATTTCTTTTTCTTTTGTTTTTGCTTGTTGCATTATATAAAAATCCAAAAAAATTATAAAATCAAAAAATTCAAAAAAGAAGATCTCATCCCTTATCTAGCAGCAGCATATCTATAGGCATCCATACTTAGGATTGAACATTTCCTGCTAGATTTTAATTCCAAGTCAAATTGCATCAATTGAAGAATTACTGGAGTCAGGTATGCAATTCCTTACATTCCTCAACTCCTGTCATCCTTGCATTTGACTTAATTAACAAGACCATCTCTTGCATTGAAAAGACTTAAAAAGCGAGACAAGCAGCATAGAAAATACACTTTTAAATACTTGAATCAAATCCAAAAGTGACATAAAAATTATTCTGAAACCCTGGCTGGTTTTTCATCGCTATTGTGCTGATTGCTATCATGCACATAGCACGATCACTTAAGTCACAAATACACGGGTTTCTATCTCATCTCCTTTAGTACCCATAGGATCTGAATTCGCATGACAGTCTTATCAAGACTCCCTATGGATTATAGAGGTCTGCACTCCGCTAGGTTTATCTTTAGGACGCATACAATTGTTTGAAACATTTGTTTGCGTACTATTATCTTTGTGTAGTGGCCTCTAGGAAAAATTTCATTTCATCTTGCTTGTTTATTAGATTGGTCTTTTGGTGATTGAGATTGATTTGGGATTTTTGAATTTTGTTAGATTGAGATTGCATTCCTCTATTGAGTTGTGACTGCTTTAAAACTCGTTTTCAAAAACCAACTCAATGGAAGGTAGGAGATCCAAAAACCTGGAACTTGTACTCCCCTTGGGTGTTGATACCCAAGTCACTGCTTCCACTTCTATGCCTTCCACATCTGATCCTATAACTCTTAGGCCTCAAACTCCAATCCACTACTCCACACATCATGAGGATTATCATGATTCTGCACAATTTGAGGATTTCGAAGAACTTCCTCCACATCTTGCTACACATCCTCCACCTCCACCACCACCAAACCATAGGTTCCAACCTCCCCCATACACAAACTTTCCTAACCAACCATCACTAGAGAGAGGGCCTATGCCTCATCTTCAACACCTATTTGAAACACAACTTCAAATGAATACCTTTACACAACAGGTGCAACAACTTGCACAAGCTGTTTATCTTCTAGCAAACCTCTAACCTCAACCTCAACTTAGGAACCCTCAGGCACGACCTCAACCTTGTAGACGTCAACTATGGGATTACCATAATCCCACAGTTGCCCAACCTATGCCTGTGGTATTTTATCCCGATGGGGGTCGTGCTGCTGAACTGAAGCCAAACATCATTGCACTTATTCCTCACTTCCATGGTCTGCTTTTGCGGACCCCTTTCAGCATTTAGAGGAGCTGAAAAATCTTGCTCAAACTCTAGGTCCGCAAAGTAATGATCAGCACACACTTTTAATGAAAATGTTCTCCTTTTCATTGAAAGACAAAGCGGCCTTTTGGTTTAGAACCTTAGCACGGACTACACCAATAGACATATGGGCTTCTTTGGAGCATGAGTTCCTAAAGCACTTTCCCATAGGCTGCACTAATGCTCTTAGGTGTACTATCACCACCTTCACCCAAAACTCAAGAAAACAGATGCATGAGACTTGGGAAAGGTTCCACGAGCTTCTGAGAAAGTGTCCCCACCATGGTGTCCCACTCTGGCAACAGGTTCAAATCTTCTATCATGGGCTCCATGATGACACACAAAACTTTGTAGATACCACTTGTGGAGGCAATTTCCTATGTCGGGACAAGGACTCAGCTTTTGAGCTCTTTGAAGGCATGGCCAAAATTCTATTAATAATGCTTCGATGAGTGTGTTTAATAAAAGTCCTCTCATTCCCACTCACACTCAAGGGTACACGAAGCCCAATCCAACAGCAGAGACTTAGAGATAGTGGCTAGTCAGTTGGATAAAGTAGGATTAATAGAGAAGAAAGTAGATGAATTATGGAAATTTCTCTCTAAACCTTCATCATCTCCTTCTCAGTCACCTGCACCACACACTTCTCAATTTCCCACAGGGAGGGAAACTATGAATAACCTTGTTGTGACACAACCTACACTGTAACGACCCGGTTCCCGAGTCCCTACGAGACACGAGAACCGGACCGACTCGACTAATCCCAAGACCTAGTCGTCCAACGAGAAAGTAACCAAAAGAGCAGTAAAATAAACCACATTCAGCATGAATATAACTAACAGTAAGGAAGTACAGCAGTAAGGAAGGAAACTACTACAGTAGATACCACCACAACAGTAGAACAACATTTAACATATAACAAGAACTGCAGGTAAAGAAAGTACAGCGGAAACAAGAACTACTCACTATAACAGAAACAAAAGAGGTACAAAAGACTGTGGTAAACTCTACTGGACCCTACTCGGCCCAGCGTCCTCTGCAGCCGCTGACCCTGGCTGCTCAACACCTGGTCCTGAAAAAGGTAACGAGTGTAACACGTCAGCAAAACGCTGAGTAGAGTGGCAAACTAACTAAAGACAACAGTAGAGTGTACAGTAGCTGTTATGTTCTATTACTTCCTTTATTCACATCTTTCAATTTTCTCACTATTTCATTTATTACTCAGATCCTTTACTTGATCTCGAATGTCCTCGTGGGAACGATCTTGATTGCAGTCTTTTCCAAAAGTAGAAGTAGCACGTGGTGCTCTCCTGGCCGGGAGAGTCCCCCGTGGTGATCCTACCCTCAGTCAACCACCCCAAGGTCACTGACAGACGTAACGGTGACTACGGCACGCGCGATAAATGCACAGGTAGCTAGCTCGCACTGGCACGCGGTCAGTCGTTTCCGTTAACGAGTGCGCCCAAAGCACAGCACGGAACCAGGGCAGAGCCCTCTCAGTAACAGGGGTCCAACCCCTCCACAGTAACCAAACCGGGGCCTTGCCCCTCCACAGTCCGCACACCCTCGCCTGACTACCCTGGTTTGCCCTAGTGGGCCTAACAAGTCGATGAAGGAGGGTAGCAGAACCCCGGGGCCCGTGGGATAGCTAGTACTCTCCTAACACTACTAGCTCTCCTCGGTACTACGTACACGAGGGCCAACAAGTCGGTACAGAGTGGCCAGTCCTAACCCCGGGTCCCTGGGGCGGCTAGCTCCGCTCTGCACTAAACAGGGGGACAGTCGCTCTCCTTGGTACTCCGTACTCAAGGGCCAGCTCACTTCCCCAAAACTATTCCATTCACCTTCCAGGAGTTCTACTCCTACTTCCCCGTAGGGTTCCATCCTTTTTACTCAAACATCCAGGTTTCACTTTCCAGTTTCACATTCTTACAATCCATGTTCTCAACCACGTTATCTATTCACAACAGGCAGCTGTTAATTCAATTTACAGGCAGCTTTATATTCCTTTCCATTTTTCCAAGACTGCAGTATTATACATTCCACTAGTTTTTCCATCCTAGGATTCATGCCACATCCTAGGATCTAGCATACAACTAGTTTTCCAGCCCTAGGATTCATGCATCACCTAGGAGCTAACATTCCATGCATTTCTCATTCCTAGGATTCATGCAATGTCCTAGATTCTAGTTATGGTTCCATACTTTAACAGATTTTAATAATAAACTTAAGCCACTCTACCAGGTACAACGGGAGTAATGGGGGCATAATCGGGAATCCCGCGTGCCTCCGCGACTCCCAAGACTGCAACTGAACGAGGTCCTATCACAAGGATCAAACACAAGGAGTGTCTCAAAATAGTGTATAGCTACTGTAGACGGGTAGAGGAATTAATTCTGAAAAGAATGCAACTTGAATCGCGGAAAACGGAGCCCGAACGGGCCCTAAACGGGTCGAAAAAGACGATACTGTGCAAGATCAGACGTCTGGAACTTCTTCCAGACGTCTTAAAAAGTGGATCAGAGAATTACCTGTTCAGCGTGGTTTCCCAGACGTCCAGAAGTCTGTGGGAACGTCTGGCCTAGCTCCCAGACGTCCGATGGTCACCCCGGACGTCTGGAGGTCACTCAAGCCGTCTGGTACAACTTCCAGACGTCTGATTCGCAAAGGATGGCGAATCAGCGAGTCTGCGCACAGCCAACTCCCTCCCTCAGTACGGTCAGTCGATAGGAAGGAAGAAGAAAGCGGAATACTAACCTTTCAGACGTCTGTATGATCTACCAAACGTCGTCCTCGCCGTCTGCCTATCAACCCAGACGTCCGATTCTGGAAATTTTTCCAGAACAGGGTGCCACCTGGCTTCCGCTAGCGACGCCGCCCGCGACGCCGCCCGCGTCGCACCTCGCGCACCTGCTGCTCAGTCTGCAGCAGGTCCCTCTCCGCATCGCTCCGTGCCCCCTGCGCCCTCCGTCGGCCGGCCAAGCCGCTCCTCCTCCGCGCTCGCTGCGGCCGCAACTGCCGCCCTCGCACTCGCGCTCACGCTCACTGGCTGAAGGAGAAGAAGGAGGAGACGGTGGAGACGGGAGGGGAGGCGTGCCCTTTTTAATGCCGTGCGGAGAGGAGAGAGAAGGATTTACGGCAGGGGAATCTGCAGCCGCAGGAGGGAGGAAAGGCGAATATGCGGTCTGCGCGCGCAGGTGCGCAGACGACTCGCGTGTGTCAAAAATAACGGATTTACAGACATCTGGAAACTCTCCCAGACGTCTGGTCCGACGTCTGGGGCACGCGTTCGTAACATACACTGTCAGACTATTCATTTCCATATTCTTCACCAATTGGAGGATCCTTTGTTCCTCCTTACACTGACTTCCCTACACATTCTGGAGCTTCGAAGGATCTCCACGCCATTCACAATGACACATTTACACAAACCTATAACCCTGGATGGCGTAATCATCCAAATTTCTCGTGGTCGGGAAATTCACAAAGACCTATCCGAGAACCACCTCCACAATCACACGGGTATCCACAGCATGCCTACCAGCAACCCCAACCCAGGCTCGCCTAATACGCTAAATCTTGGCCTACACGAGATGACCAGTTGGGGTCTATCATGAAAGCTCTTGCTGATATGCAACAACAAGACCTTGCTATGCAGTAAAGACAGGATGCGACACTAGTTGAGATGAGAGCCCAGCTATCTCACTTGACAAAATCCCATTAACCACATTCACTCCCATCTTAAGCACAACCCAATCCTAGGAACATACCTACCCAAAGGTATGTTCAACCTAGACCTTTAGTGCAAGGTCAAGCACATGTTATTTCACAACCGTTGTGATGAGTCCATTAAAATGGACTAATATTAAGCCTAAGAATATTTAATCGTATAGTTTAGGTGTGTTAATAATGGCAATTAAGTTATAGAATAATTGTACACCTTATGATTTAAGTTATAACATTCTATACTTAATGATTTTATTGTTTTTATGTGCAGGTAATAAAATGCACAAAGAGCAAGGGTGGGGGATAAATTTCCCCCAACAGCCGCAACTCTTTCCCCCCTCCCCCGCCGGACTTAGGGTAATCTTCTCTTCCGTCGCCTTTCTCAACAACTGTGACCGGGGATTTGGGAAAATACCTGAACTCACACGTAAAGGGAGGAGTTAAAGAGAGGAGGTGGGGAGAGAGGAAGGGATCTTCCTCCCTGCGGGGAACTGCTCTCTCTTCTCCACTGTGGAGAGGGAGAGCACTGTGCCGCTCCTTCCAGCCACTGCAGGCACACACCAGTGCGCCCCACCTTCCTGCCTTCCCCGCCCGCATGCCTCCGTCGGCGCATCCTCCTTGCGCGCTGCAGGCAACCGCGCTCCATCTCCAGCCACAGCAGGCGCAGCAACCCAGCCAGCGTGCCTCTCCCTTGCTGCGCCTCCTTGCTGCATCCACCAAGCCACCAAGCCACAGCAGGCGCCATCACTAGCGCCTCCTGCTGTAGGCAGATCTCCAACCGTGCGCACACGCATCCCTGCAGCCCCACGCCACAGCAAGAGCTCACGCACAAGCCTGCACCTCTCCTCCAGCACGCCCCAACCTCTCAAGCAGGTGCCCGAACGCCATCTCCCGTGCCTCAACCCTGCCCGCTAGCCATCTTCCAGCTCGCGCACCAGCGCGCCTCGCTGCTCCACCTTCCTGCAGACCGCTGCCCATCTGCAAGCGTGCTCCACCGCCATCTGCAGGAGCTCTCTGCCTGCGTGCATCCACGCCGTGCCACTCCTCCCTGCATTCGCAGCCTGTAGGTGCTCTCTGCCCACGCACCAGCATGCACGCGCGCCCGCTCGAACAGCCGCAGCAACAGCTACGCCCTCTTGCTCCACAGGCCGAAGCTCCGGCCACCGCCGCCGGCTCCCTCCGGCCACCTCCGTCGCCGCCGCTGCCACCGTCGGATAGCTCTCAACCTCGCCGTGCTCTTGAGCCTTGCATCGACCCCCGCGGTTCTCTCTCGCGAGGAGGAGAGAGGAAGAAAGCTATGTTTTTATCTTAATTAAAAATTACATTCAATGCCATTGCCACCAATTTGATTTTATTATTATTATTATTATTATATTGTTGTAGAATTGCATTCAAACACTCATAGTTCTTTCTAATTGCATGGTATTGATATTAACTAGTTTAAAGGTTGATTTTGGGCTTAACTTAAGTACTAATTGTTTTTAGTACACATCACGTCAAAATTGCATGAATTCATCCTAAATTTATTGAGGATTTCTTGAAGTAAAACTGCACTTACACCCTTAATTTTTTAGGTTATTGCAAATCTACTTTCCTTCACATTTTAAGTTTGATATGAAAAGGGATTTCGCACTATCCGAAATAACATTAAATAATTAAGTATTGTTTGCATCATTGCCTCCCTGTGGACATGACCCGCTCTTCTACGAGTGGTTATTTTCATTATTTTTTATTAGTCGATTTTTCCACCACTTAAATACTATAACGCTAAGCGAAAAATCGTCTATCAAAATTGGCGCCGTTGCCGGGGAGGCAACAGATGCATTAGATTTACTTTATTGTTTTTAAATCTTTTGAGTTGCGAAATTATCTAATCATTTTTATTATTTTGCGAGGAATCTGACATGGTGACGAGGTGCAGCAAAGTGACGACTTTGAATGTGAACAACGCGTACGGCGGAGACGATCTTTTTCGTGGACCTTGAAGCCACCTGGAAGACTGCAACAAGAACATGTGGGCCTTGATCCCATGCACATAGGATTCCAAAGAAGCCTATTTCTGATTTAGGCAGTAGGTCTTAGTTAGATTTAGTTAGATAGACATTAGAATTTAAATTACTATCTTTTGGGCCCTTGTTGGGTATTTTTGGGAACATGTTCCAATTTATTTAGATTATAGGATTATTTGAACTATTTTAAACTGCATTTCAGTTAGTTAGTTAGATTAGGTCTGTTTGTTATTATTAAAAAAAAAAAAATCGAACTACTTGCTAGAAGCTGCATATCTGTAGGACGACCATCTAGGACTGAATGAGCAGCATCTAGTTTATTTTTATTGCATTGCATTCATACACTGCACGAAGAAAGCTGGAGTAAGGTACGTCTTTTCTTGAGCATTAGTTACTTGTCATGCATATGCATTGAACCTAAATCTAAGACCACAAAAGTGTTTGAATCAAATTAATTCAGTGGTCACTTTAAATAAATTGGGACTGTTAAGAGGTTGGACTTTAAAATCTGTGACTGAAAATCGTGTGCAAAAGGATCCTGTTTGCGGAATTTCAAAAAAAAAAAAAATCAAAACACGATCGTATGCTTACACACTTGAGACACTGTGCACGTCACACATAAGGTCACTAGATAAAATTCTACCTCTCCTCTTTTGCACCATAAGGGAAGTTAGTCGAAAATCAACAAGCCTATCCACCAAGTTACTTTGGTTCCTCGTGTGTGGGCTCGATTCGAGACTTCCATCCCTTGCGAGTAGGTTATAGGCACCAACGAAGGTTGGCCTAGGAAGCGTAATTTTTGCAAAACTTGTTTGGCCACCAACTAAACATATAACTCTAAGAACTGCAATCTACTAAAAACAAATCCCATTGAATTTGCGTTTGCTGTGACAATAGGACTCTTTAGAAAGTTTTCTGCTGAATCCTAAGACAGTTAAAATTATTTTGCTTAAAGAAATGAATTGCTCTTACTCCTATCATTCAGATTATCAGAGTCAATACTTCCCATCTGTTAATCATGATCCCATGCTCCGAGCGTATCCATCCTTTGATGGGTACATTGATAATTCATGGGATCATTCTCATTCTTACCCTGGAAGTACTAGCTTGATAACTCCCACTTTTGAGCAGAGCCTAGGAGTGGGATTTTCCAATCCTGAAATCCCTACTTCCATGCAAATACCCAACCCTCCCACCCTTCATGATTTTCCGTATTGAGGTTGGACCGATAACCCTAGGCAACCAGAGCCTGAAATTGACTATCCTCCCCAACCTGATAATAGTAGCCTCTCCTCTTTTATGATAGAAATGCAAAAACAAGAAAAGGAAATAATGGAATCAATGGGAGAGATGTTGAGGAATAGTCAACAATTAAATGAAGAAATAAGATAACTTAGCTACACGGTTCCCAATAATCCTAATCCCTACCCATCCGATCATGATCATGAAAATAATTTTGAGGTACTTAATGACAATAGGGATCCAATTTCATGTAGCGATCACTTAGACTCTCCCAATCGGATGCGGCCACTAGAGGACAACAATCATAGCGATTATCCACCTGAACTATATTGGAGTCAAAAGCAAGGGAAGATTATTGTTCCTATCACTTCCCCTCTTGATTATTTGGTGGATTCCCATTCTACTCTTAGTGAGCCTACTCCTGACCCTCCACTTAGGGAATCAACACCTATCATTCAATATCCTAAGGATTCAAATGCACCTAATGAAGGTGACCCTAAGGGAATGGAGGATGATCAATTCTGGTCTCAGGGATATGAAGAGTCTAATTCGGAGGATGAGGATGCCCCAACAGAGGAACCTGGACTGAAAATCTGGAGTGAATCACAGGAGAATTATTTATCATTTGAGGATTTAGCTCCAGAGGATAGAAATAATATGATTAAATCTAGATTCCTCCTTTCTTTTGAGAGTCATCCTCCATCAAAACAAGAGTTGATATTAGAGGAGGACAAACAAAATGAGAAGTCTATGGGAGACTCTCGGGGACAAAACATGTCGTTTGAGGATTTATACCCCGAGAACAATAACAAATTCAATGATATAGGCTTCCTCCAAAATATTAAAACTGATCCTCCTTTAGAAATATTGAGGATATTGATCCAACTCCTAATGGATCACAGATACACCCTGATAAATATCTGAGTGAACCAAACGAATCTGCGGATAAGCTGAATGATAATGATTCTTACATTTTGACCCTGCCATCAAAAAGTTGTAATTTGGAGTCTACCCTTGATTCAAATATGACTTCGATCATTAATACTAGGCAGGATAACTTGAAGTTGTCTACTACTATTAGGGAGTGTACACAATCTGAATCATTGTTGGAATTGGACCTAACATCAACTAAGCCTTCATTAGACTTAACCATTACCTTCCAACACTACAAACAACCCTTATACTCCCTAACCAATCCTTGGCTCAGATCGCTGCTCATGTACATTCTTTTTGGAGAATATATCAGGCCAGTACATCCTAGGATAGAATGGCTAGTATGGATTGATGCTTGTACTTTTACTCTCGCCATTCAAGGGTTTGAACTAATTATGTGTATATCTTTTAAAACCCGTCCTGCTTTGGAGGATCCTTGTTATCCTCCACTTATTCTGTTTCGGGAGGCCTCTTTTCGCATTCCGTTTCTTATTCCTAGACCACCCCAGGTAGCCAATGAGATTTTCTATTTTCATTTCTTCTGGCGAGCATTTGGAATTACATTGCATCATCAGCTCACCAACATTCATGGTTACCTGTTTTCTAGGCCTGCACTGTTATGCATATTCTTAGGGCCTAACATTTTCTGTTTGGAACCTAACTTACAGGTTCCTTATAAGTCTGGCTGTTGACAGAAAATGCAGCCCTTGTGGGGAGGCAACCCAACAGACCATGTCAAGTGATATTTTTCCTTTCTCCTCCTGTTTTAATTTTACAATGGGGACATTGTAGGATTTAGGCATGGGGGAGTGCATTTGCATTTTAGGAAGTATTTATGCATTTAGGTTAGTTTAAAAAAAAAAATTGAGTTGAATGAGTTAGTCCTTAACAAAATACCTTTGTTATTGGAGGTTCTTCTTCTGGAATTATTTCTTAAGTTTAGAATCCAGTGCATTTATTTCACATGCACATAGATTTGGTAATGGATCCTTGATGAAAACCAATGAGCATTTGTAGTCTACTGAACCCTTGGATAGTTCATAGAGAGTTAGGCATACTATCTTCTAGTAAATCCACCTCATATTTGTGAGAAGAAGTAGAGAGGTTACTGGTGTGCTAAGTCTAGTGCAAGGACTCTTAAGTTTTGGATAATTAGATGATGATACTTCAGAGTTAGGCGTAGTTTTCACTCTCTGTTCCTGGGTACGTACTTTGAGTGAATTCCTGAGAGTCACCAAATAAGGTAGATACACAGAGATTGAGTCTTAATAAAGCTATAACTATGGTGGATGGTTACGACTGTCCTCCATAGAGTCCTCAACTGAAGGAGGGTAATAGTGTCAAAGGTCAGAAATACGCATGTCCTATCCATTCCTTCCCGGTGCCGAAAATAGGCACTTCCACCAAATAAGCCACACAACTTCCTCTTGACCGTCATCATCCCTAATAATGCCTCGTAAATAAAAGTCTGTATCGTGTTGTGATGATTGAAAAAGAAATAAAAATAAGAAGAAATAAAAAAAAAAGGGAAGAAAGAAAGGAAGAAGAAAAAGAAGAAACAGAAAGAAGAAAAAGTTATATTACCAAAAAAAAAAAGTCCAAGTTTCTAATGTTTATGAGGCAACAGAACACCTATTGCATTCCACCAAATATGACCCATACCTACCTTTTAGTATTTCTGATCGCCTGAATACTAGTTGAGGACTCTAACTTAGTTGTAGAGTTATTAGGACTTTAATTGAAGTGTGGATGCCATGTGAGGCCACCAAATAGTGAGTACAATTTCTAAATCTGGCAAGATTTGTGATCTCAGAAAGAAAAAGAAGAGGGAGTGCCCAGGAACATCAAGAGAGTACAGTTGTGTAGCCTCTCTTTGAGTTGACTTGTCTAATAGTCTAGAGATCTAGAGTCTGCAGTACTAGACTATATGTAGCACCAGTTGAGTGTGTGCCACCAAATACAAATCCATTCAACTTGATATCTCCTACCTAAGCCAAACGCTGGGGTCAAATTACAGATTATCGTCTGCTTTATCCTCGAGGGAAGAAGTTGCCTATCTCAACAGAAATTTTTGCCAAGGGTGGTGTACGAACTCCTAATGCGAATAAGCTCTTTCACTTGGATCTGTTACCTAGGCTATCAGCACTTCACATTTGTCTAGATTTCTAAAGTTTTGAAATAAGAAAAGAAGCCTTCTGATTACTTTTATTATTCATTTTTGCTAGGGACTAGCAAATCTTAGGCATGGGGGTATTTGATGAGTCCATTAAAATGGACTAATATTAAGCCTAAGAATATTTAATCGTATAGTTTAGGTGTGTTAATAATGGCAATTAAGTTATAGAATAATTGTACACCTCATGATTTAAGTTATAACATTCTATAACTTAATGATTTTATTGTTTTTATGTGCAGGTAATAAAATGCACAAAGAGCAAGGGTGGGGGCATGAATTTCCCCAAATAGCCGCAACTCTTTCCCCCCTCCCCTGCCGGACATTGGGGTAATGTTCTCTTCCATCGCCTTTCTCAACAACTGTGACCGGGGATTTGGGAAAATACCTGAACTCACACGTAAAGGGAGGAGTTAAAGAGAGGAGGTGGGGAGAGAGGAAGGGATCTTCCCCCCTGCAGGGAACTGCTCTCTCTTCTCCACTGTGAAGAGGGAGAGCACTGTGCCGCTCCTTCCAGCCACTGTAGGCACACACCAGTGCGCCCCACCTTCCTGCCTTCTCCGCCCACATGCCTCCGCCGGCGCATCCTCCTTGCGCGCTGCAGGCAACCGCGCGCCATCTCCAGCCACAGCAGGCGCAGCAACCCAGCCAGCGTGCCTCTCCCTTGCTGCGCCTCCTTGCTGCATCCACCAAGCCACCAAGCCACAATAGGCGCCATCACTAGCGCCTCCTGTTGCAGGCAGATCTCCAACCGCGCACACACACGTCCCTACAACCCCACGCCACAGCAGGTGCTCACGCATAAGCCTACACCTCTCCTCCAACGCGCCCCAACCTCTCAAGCAGGCGCCCGCACGCCATCTCCCATGCCTCAAACCTGCTCGCTCGCCATCTCCCATGCCTCAACCCTGCCCGCTCGCCATCTTCCAGCGCGCGCACCAGCACCCCCCACCGCTCCACCTTCCTACAGACCGCTGCCTATCTGCAAGCGTGCTCCACCTCCATCTGCAGGCACTCTCCGCCTGCGCGCATCCACGCCACGCCACTCCTCCCTGCATCGGCAGCCTGTAGGCACTCTTTGCCCACGCACCAGCACGTGCGCGCGCCTGCTCGAACAGCCGCAGTAGCAGCTACGCCCTCTTGCTCCACAGGCTGGAGCTACGGCCACCGCCGCCGGCCACCTCCGGCCACCTCCATTGCCGCCGCTGCCACCATCGGAAAGCTCTCGACCTCGCCGTCTTCTTGAGCCTTGCATCGACCCCTGCGGTTCTCTCTCTCTCTCGCGAGGAGGAGAGAGGAAGAAAGCTCTGTTTTTATCTTAATTAAAAATTACATTCAAAGCCATTGCCACCAATTTGATTTTTTTTATTATTATATTATGGCAGAATTGCATTCAAACACTCATAGTTCTTTCTAATTGCATGGTATTGATATTAACTACTTTAAAGGTTGCTTTTGGGCTTAACTTAAGTACTAATTGTTTTTAGCACACATCATGTCAAAACTGCATGAATTCATCCTAAATTTATTGAGGATTTCTTGAGGGAAAATTGCACTTACACCCCTAATTTTTTAGGTTATTGCAAATCTACTTTCCTTCACATTTTAAGTCTTATTTGAAAAGGGATTTCGCACTATCCGAAATAACATTAAATAATTAAGTATTGATTGCATCATTGCCTCCCTGTGGACACGACCCACTCTTATACGAGTGGTTATTTTCATTGTTTTTGATTAGTCGATTTTTCCACCACTTAAATACTATAACGCTAAGCGAAAAGTCGTCTATCACCTTACACGAAACTAAATTCCACACTAACCCAAATTCTTCCTATCCTCAACCTCAACCACCTCTATTACCAAAGTATGAGTTACCATCTACATCTAGAGCTGAACTTAATGCCATAGTCACTAGAAGTGGTAAAAGCACTGTAGATCCACCATTTCCTCCTTCTGCATCTTTTCCTAGACCTTCTACCTTCACTCCTCCATCTGATTCACCTCTTCCTACTTCTTCTCAACCTAGGAATGACCCTCCTATCACCACCTTTGTACCATTTCTAGAGGCCTTAAAGAAGAAGGGAAAAAGAAAGAAGACTTGTGTGGCACCTGAGGAGGATTTGCTTAAGCTCTTTGAGCAAGTCCACATAAACATCCCCTTGTTGGATGCAATTCGCCACATACCTCTTTAAGCTAAGTTTTTAAAAGACCTATGTATACCTAAGCTAAAGCGAGGATTCAGAAAGGGAGTAGTCCAATCATCCTCTCGAAACAAGTAAGTTCCATCATTTCCAGCACCCTCCATACTAAGATGAAAGACCCAGGCACCCCTCTCCTCTCTTGCATGATAGGTAACACCACATTCAATAGAGCACTACTTGATCTAGGTGCTTCCATAAATCTTATACCAACCTCTCTACTGATACATTTTGAGGTTGGCAATCTGAAGCCAACTGAGGTGTCCCTGCAATTAGCTGATAGATCACATAAGACACCTCAAGGAGTGTTAGAAGATGTTATAGTGTGGGTCAAGGATTTTTACTTTCCTGTAGACTTCATAGTCCTTGACATGGAAGCACCTAAAGATATACAAAACACACCTATCATACTCGGAAGACTTTCTTGGCTACGGCCAAGGCAACCATCAATTGTAAGGTGGGCCTAATAGAGTTGAAATTTGGAGATCAAAAGATGAAGATTGATATTTTTTAGGCCCAAAGGGGACCATCCTGTAGCTTAATTGAGGAAATCTATTCCTTGGATTCTTTGGATAAGTTGGTTGAGGATACATTGATTGATTCACTAAATTTAGAACCTCAACACCCTTTGGACTCTAACTTGACTCTCCATGAGACACTAGCTGTAGAAACTGAAGACTTACCTCCAATTCCCTTAGTGTCTCTAGGATCTTCTAAGATCTCCACACCTGCTCCTTCACCAGATCCTATTCCTGTTGAACTCAAACCTCTTCCTGACTCCTTAAAGTATGCTTTCTTGGGACCTGATCAGACTTATGCTATGATTGTCAACTCTCATCTTTCTTCTAATCAAGAATCACGACTCTTATCTGTCCTGAGAGCACATAGATAGGTGATAGGATGGAGCCTCTCTGACTTGACTGGCATTAGTCCTTCTTACTGCACACATAGAATTTTCACTGAAGAAAGATCTAGACCTACTAGGCAGCCACAACATAGACTAAACCCTACACTTCAAGAGGTGGTTAAAAATGAGATGATCAAGTGGTTAGACAATGGAATCAATTTCTCCATATCAGATAGCCAATGGGTAAGTCTTGTTCAAGTTGTGCCTAAGAAGGTCGGGCTTACCGTCATAACCATTGAATTTGGAGAAGTCATCCCTACACGGATTGCTAGTTTGTGGCAAGTATGTATTGACTACCACAAATTCAACCAAGCCACGAAGAAAGATCATTTCCCATTGCCCTTCATTGATCAGATACTGGAAAGATTGGCAAGGAATAGATTTTTCTACTTGTTGGATGGCTATTCAGGTTATAATCAGGTGGCAATTCACCCCAATGACCAGGAGAAAACAACCTTCACCTGCCCCTACGGAACCTTTGGATTCCGTAGGATGCCATTTGGATTGTGCAACGCACCTGCTACATTTCAATGGTGTGTGTTGGCAATCTTCTCTGATTTAGTAGGTGATTACTTGGAAGTCTTCATGGATGACTTCTTGATCTTCGGGAGCACATTTGATGCATGCTTAAATCACCTGACTAAGGTCCTGCAAAGATGCATAAATGTGAATCTGGTACTTTCCTGGGAGAAATCACATTTCATGGTACCAGGACTAGTTTTAAGTCACCTTATTTCTAAGGAATAGAGGTTGACCATGCGAAGGTAAAATTGATTTCCAAACTACCACTACCTTCGTCGGTTAAGCAAATTAGATCTTTCCTCGAGCATGTTGGTTTTTATCGTTGCTTTATAGTGGACTTCTCTGAGATAGCCCAACCTCTAATAAATCTCCTCTCTAAGGACGTAGACTTCTAGATCTCTAACGATTGTGTTCATGCCTATACGACACGTCGTGATCTGGTTACCAAGGCACCAATACTACAACCCCCGCATTGGTCTCACCCTTTTGAGATCATGTGTGATGCCTCTGATTATGTAGTAGGGGCTGTCCTTGGTCAAAAACTGGATGGGAAACCTACAATCATCTATTACACTAGCAAGACCATAGATGAAGCACAGAGGAATTACACCATCACTGAAAAGGAATTGTTAGCTATAGTATTTGCACTGGAAAACTTTAGACCCTATCTTTTAGGTTCCCACATTACAGTCTACACTGACCACACTGCAGTTCAACATCATCTTACCAAGAAGGATGAGAAATCTTGTCTGATTAGATGGATCCTGTTGTTGCAGGAATTTGATTTAGATATTCATGACAAGGCAAGGAAGCAGAATGTGGTAGCTAACCACTTATCCTGCCTTCCTTTTGAAGCAATATCTCCTTCACTACTCATTTCAGACCACTTCCCTAGTGAGCAATTGCTGGTCATCCATTCTGATCTTCCCTGGTATGCTGACATTGTCAACTACCTGGCTTCTGAAATCGTTCCCTCTGATTGGGTCCGACATCAAAAAGATAGACTTAGATTCGAGGCTAAGCACTATTACTGGGAAGAACCATGGCTTTTCAAACATTGCAAAGACTAGATCCTTAGGAAGTGTGTCCTTGATAAGGAGATTGATAGTATTTTGTTGTTCTGTCATGACTATGCTTGTGGCGGTCATTTCTCTAGCAAAAAGATTGCTACAAAAATTTTACAGAGCAATTTTTATTAGCCAATGATCTTCAAAGACACACATGAATATAGTAGGGCATGTTCATGCTGTCAATCTCTCGGCAGCATTGGCCGATGAGACATGGTGCTCTTGAATCTGATCTTAGTTTGCGAAATCTTTGATATTTGGGGCATTGACTTCATGGGACCTTTTCCAAATTCTCATGGCTTCGAGTATATCTTGTTGGTAGTTGAGTATGTTTCTAAATGGATTGAAGCCATCCCCTCGAGGACTAATGATCATAGAGTTGTGACATAATTTGTTCAAGACTTTATCTTCTCTAGATTCCGGGTACCAAAAGCCTTCATTAGTGATGGAGGGTCTCACTTTAGGAACACACAGTTTTATTCCCTACTTCAAAAGTATGGGGTGACTCATAGGATTGCTACACCATATCACCCTCAAACCAATGGACTAGCTGAATTATCCAATCGAGAGATCAATACGATTTTACAGACTACCCTCCAACCTGATAGAAAGGATTGGTCTTCCTGCCTTTCTGATGCATTGTGGGCGTATAGGACAGCTCACAAAACCCCATTAGGCATGCCTCCTTTTAGACTTGTGTATGGGAAACACTATCATCTTCCCGTAGAACTTGAGCACAAAGCCTATTGGGCCATCAGAAAGTGTAACCTGGACTTAGAGAAGGTTGGTGATCATAGAAGATTACAAATTTTCGAGCTAGATGAATTAAGGGATGAATCTTATGAAAGCTCAAGAATCTATAAGGATAAACTAAAGGCCTTCCATGACCCATCACATTCATAGGATGTCATTTCACCCTGGCCAAAAAGTCCTTCCTTTCTACTCAAGACTTAAACATTTCCCTAGGAAACTAAGATCCAAGTGGACTAGACCTTTCAAAATCTTGAGAATCTTTGATAATGGAACCATTGAAATCATTGAGATTGACAAATCTGAACCTTTCATTGTCAATGGACAAAGACTAAAACCTTTTATTGAGCCACATGATCTCAGACTTGTTAACTCTACCCTTTCGCTCCTACATTTTGAATTACCTACTAGGTTTACGCCTAGCTGAAGGTGTTAAACTTAGCAAAACCTATCCTTGTATATAGCTGTTTTCCCATTTCTTATTTTCACCTTTCTTTCATTAGGTGTCTACCCTTTCATTTTATGCATACTTTCATTGTCACATATGTCATGCATTTCACTTCTTAGCTCAACTTTCCACTCTGATCTTGTATCAGACTTGAAATCATCTGCACAGAGATTTTATCTCCTCATTCTGACTTCCTTCCATCACCCAACCTAGGATAGTGAAAAGCAGAGCATGCATTTGCATACACCATATTCATTCAATGAGGGCATTGCATCATTTAAGCATGGGAAGGTGTAAATGGTGAATCATTTACTAGAATGCAATTGTAGACACACACCTATTGTATATAGTATAGTATTATCAAAAATACCAAAAAATTGAAAAATTTTGAAAATTATGAAAAAAAAATTACAAAGCCAAAAATACAAAAAAAAATGAAAAAACACAAAAATTCCAAAAATACAATAAGGGACCTAAACATTATTGAGTGATGGAGAACTCCAAAAGAAAATGTTAAGGAAAGAAAAAGTTTTAAAGAAAATATAAGTGTTTAACTATGATCTTATAGCTAAAAATAAGAATAGAATAAGTGTTTATGGACATTAAACATTCACTGGTTAGAATTTCTGGGCCACTATAGCTTGATTCGCTCAAGCTTTAGCTTAGTACACTTCAAGCTTTGACAAGAAGATCAGAATCTCTCCTAACTCTAGGATGTATTCTTGTACCTGAGTCACTAGTACAGGATTTGCTGGTTTGCTTTGACTTAGGAGTCTAAGTAACCTTGGCTTACACTACACAGTGTTGGGAAAGACCATGTGAATTTGAAATTTGGCCCTAGTATTCATTAGGGAAGGTGGAGTCCTTACCTGTGCGTGCAGGTAGACTCTTTGTCCTAGTCTTTAGTCTTGTGTCTAGGAGAAGCTCTTTCCACCAAAGAACTCACCCACCAAATAAGTGTGCTTTACCAAATAAAGTTGTCAAAAACATGCTGACATTTGTGAAAAAAAAAAAGAAATTCTTTGGAATAAGTCAAGTATGTTCTCCAAGTCTTGTAAATACAAAATTCCAGCAAAAATGTTTTCAAGGTTCAATACAAATACCATGTTCCACGAAATATTATTTAAGCCAAAAACGCAATAAGAGTTGGGTTTGAGTATTCCTCATTTCTTGAGAGTTAATCCAAAAACATGAGCTGAAGCTAGGACCAACCTGGACATAAAAAGAAGTGAAACCCCGGGATTGAGTTTTAAAATTCACCTGGTTAGTCCTGACCCATCACTAAGCACAGCCATAACCTCATAGCATTTGAGTCTCTATAAAAACCCCTAAATCCTTGAATTTCACTGAAAGGTTTAAATATCAAGAAGTCCTTGTTAGTTGGGAGATGGTCTATGTCATTTTAGTCTTAAGTTATGGTCAGTCTCCCTAAGCAACAGGTTCTCACAATGTCCAAACATAAACACAGTTGGGTTATCAAAGGAAAAATCTTTCAGCTTAAAGATCATCTCCAAACACTTAGCTTAATGGAAAAAGAAAGGAAAGAAAAAAAAAGTAGATATCTCATCACACTTACCTTACTGATACTTAAATTGTTATGCAGTTTAGTGACTTGTTTGCTAAGGGACTAGCAAAACCTAAGAATGGGGGTATGATGAGTTGTGACTCATCATAGCTAAATTGCCTAAGTTAAGCTAGAAACTAGGTTAAACACTATGGAATTAACACATAAAAAGGGTTAAGTGTGGGAAATAGAGAAAAAGACCTAAAACATCAATTTTGTGCTAAAAATGCATAATTAGGTCATTTATTGAGATATTCTATTAAATAATGTAAAATGGTGATCCAATTGCAAATTGAATGCATAAATGAGTTCAGAAGTTCAAATTAAAAGTGTAATTAACTTCCTAAATGTTCAATTAAGTTTCCATGAAAACTTAATAGCATTTGGACATCATTAGGGCCTTGCAATTAGAGATTTTCATTTAGGTCCTTAGGTCATAACATTTCATCCTTAGAAATCTCTCCAGGGACCCATTTGATACCTGTAGGGACCTATTTACAACATTCTAGGGATTGCTCTGATAGGATTTCTATCCACTTAAGGGTCCTTCTGTAGTTTTTCTACCCCTTCGCTGAGGGGCCTTATGCGCAAAAACACAAATAGAGCCCTTATCTACCTGCTGCTCGCGTGCACTGTAGCATGCAAAGAACACCCTCCATCGTGGCCATTCATTCTCTTGAACCACTTGATCTGTGGCTACCCTTCAATCGAACCTTTGCGTGAATCCTCACATGCAGTCACCCCTTCCCCCAGATCTGATCCAACGGTGGCTTCTCATTTTAACTCTTCGCACGCTCCTCTCCTTGAATCCTCACTGTGAATGACCTAAGCACCTATTTTCATCCTCGTGGTGAGCTCACTCACTGATCGTTCTACTTAAGGAGCTCCCATGCCTCGTGCGCAAAGGATCGCCCTCCTCTCCTACTTTCTCGAGGCGATCTCTTCGTCCTCTCCAGTTTCTCCTCTCCACCTAACCCTGTTCTGGCCCCGTGAGCAAAGGAACTTCATCTTCTCCGACTGTCCTGACCACTAAGGACCACATAGCACCTGAGGGCGACCCTAACTCCCACTAGTGGACTTTCAATCTGCTGGAGATCCTCCCCTTTCATCGCTCCAGCCACCAGCTGCAGATCTTCTCAACAGGTCCCATTCATTTGATTTGAATAGAATTTCCCTGTTTCCTAGTTAATTGTAGTTTAGTTGGTATAATTTAGAGTAGAATAGAAGTAGATTAGATGTAGGAAATTCGCTGGATTGATTGCTAGCTAGGAGTAGATTAATATAGTGTAGAATTCGCACTAGATCAGAGGAGATGAATTCATCTCACTCACTTATCACTGACCTTCCCCCCTTCACATCATAATTTCATGTTCTAAATTTCCCCGCATTTTATTTCACAAATCACCCACTCATTAGAGCATCAAATCAGATCTGATGTCCATGGGAATTTAGATCTGATTTGAGCACTCACAATCCACTTGAGGGACTCTCCATCCATGCCATCCTTTTCACAAGGTCCCTCTATTGGTTTTGAACAAAAATCTAAGGATTTGGGTTTGTTTTCAGTGGTTTGTACCTTGAGATTTAGACTCTCTCTTTGTGTTGTCTATGGCACAAGAGAGAGGATAAATCATTTTCTTAAGTGGTTTTCAAGCTTTCCTCAAGAGGGAATTAATTCCCAAATTTTTTAGAACATATCTAATATTTTTAAAGGTTAAATTAGGTGTATTTCAATGAGTCTTATACATCTTATTTTGAATTCGGATAGAAGATGAGTTTACACCTTATTTCTCTTTAAATATGGCTTTTGAATGGATTCTAGGTGTGAAAGCTAAGGATAATCAGCATTGCTGATTTAAACCTCTCTTCCTATTTGCATAGTTAGATCTAAAGGATTTTGAGTCAAGCTTTCACGCTTTGATATCTTGATTAGGGGCTTTGTCTTATATTGCCTATAATATAAGAAGGTGACCCTATTAAGATGTCAATGTCAATTGGGAGATAGATTTTGTTCTTGCATGATGATTAAAAGAATTTGAAGATGAGTTTTAATGAGTTTGAATGACTCATCTCAGATCTAGGAAGTAATTTTACAACTCTAATTTGAGAAGAGATTTGGATTTCAATGGTATTTTGTGACTATGTGAATTTGGTGCATGATCAGTTTTAAACAGAGGTTTTCATTTGAGAATTTTGGGCTTAGAATCTCACAATCTTAGCATAAGAAAAGGCTGCATAGCAGCAACATTTTTTATTAGATTAATTTCCAATCTAATTCTATTATCTTTGTTGTCTATAATAATGATAATGGATTGGATTTGGCTATCAGACTTGCTGCAGCTGTTGGAAATGGATACACTACAGTAGGCTTTTGAATTTTTCTTAAGTCGTCTGGAGTTGTTGTAGCAAGATCAACTTAGTTGTTGTTTAGTGGCAACAGCTGTCAATAGCCTAGTCGCTGCTAATGTTGGTTAGCTGTTGTTAGCAGCTTGGTTGCTACTGCTGTTGGTTGGAAATTCAGTAAGATAGTAACTTGAATTTGGATTTTCTGAGATAGCTGATATGTTTTACTTGTTATATATACTGTGTACAAGCTTTCACGTATAACCAATGAATTTTTAATCTCTTTTGAATGCTTGTAATTTGATATTAAATTCTATTGTCAGCTAAAATTTATGTATAACTGTCCAACATGGAAATGCATGGAAAATTGAAGCGAAAACCATGGTTATCTGTGGGAATATCTTTCTTTTGATTTGTTAAACATTTATAAGCCATCCCACTGAACTTTCAGACCTTACAATTGAAATTTAGGCCATAGGATTCACTTAAACACACACATTAAGGCATGAAATCTTCTAGATTTGAAATTAAACAAAAACTTTATAAAAATTCCAAAAAGAATAAAATAAAGATGAAGAGAGTAGGATTAGGTATATTTTTAGATGTATGCCAAGTTTCAAAGCATTCTGAACCCCTGGCTTGGTAGAACATACCAACCGACGGTTCAATCTACCTTAAAACTCAATAAAAGATCTTAACCTATAAACTACCAAAACACATTCTATCTCTCATCTCTTTCTTTCTCTCTCATCCCCTACCTCCTAAAAAGAAGAAAAACCCCAAAAATACACAAAAATATCATGTATATTATGTATATACTTGTAGATATAAGTTATATAGTAAGCTATATGTATATATACTGTAAAATCGGTGTATAATTGGTATAACTAACTTATATATATATTGTATAATGTAAATTAAATATTTAAGATTATTTAAAATGTATATAACTTAATCATATAATTATTTATTATTTTTACTAACTTATAAGTACTATAACTTAAGTAAATAAATGAAACCCTGTAAATAAATGTATTTATTAATGATACTATATATACATATCTATATATGTATTATGTATATTATAAACCCTGTATCATAATTTAATTATGTAAATATAATAAATAATTAATTTATTAAGTTTCTAGCTAAATTATTAGGTTAAATTAAATTAAATTAGTAAATTAAGTTATAAATGAGCTAACTTATATTGTATATTTGTATTATTGTATTACAAGTAAATTGCACTAATTTAACTATATTTATAATTTATTATGTTATTTATAACGTAAATTTTCTAAAATCACCTATGTAAATGTAAATAAATTAAAATAAATCTTGTAAAATACAATAAAAATGTGTATTAAATAATTTAATATGTATGTTAACTTTTTACAGGTTCAATTAGACCATTACTTAACTAATTTGAACATTAATTAGGAAATAAACCTATAAATTAGTTTGTATAAATTGTAAAGTTTAGCTAATTTATTTATATAATAAATATAATTAATTTTGTAAATAAATTATATAATCATGTAACCCTATGTAAATAATTTAATATCATATAATTTAATTTTAAATCATAATAATATATGGGCCTCAAATCGAGGGCCAAATACATCGAAATCAACAGCTACAACGCCTGTGGGGCACTAACAAAAGTGCCACATCATGTGTGGCAAAGCACCTACAGGTGCTTAAATTGTATTTCTTCTACGGTTTCTTCAGTCATCACAAGTGGCGGGCACCCGAAATCGATCTCCTCTTATCCCCTCTAAGCATGGCATTGTCATTGGTATTGGCATGAGACTTTGAGTGCGGTGCAGGCTAGGAACCTGGCACCATGCATGGGCCTGAATTGGCCCATTAACAAGCTTAAACCAGAATTAAGAGGATTAATAATGGATTATTGGTGGCCATAGTGGAAGTCTAGTCCCACCCCTTGAGGGTGCTGTGTATCCCTCGAAAGAGCCATTTGCCAATTAAAAATCCTAATTTTTGTTAAAGATGAACAGTAATCATGCCTAATTAACTAAGGGAAGAGAGGAAGAAAGGAGCCTCTACAAGTAAGTAAAAAAAATGAAAAAAGCTAGGTCTGTTGTGTGCGTGTGTATCTATACATATGTAACACATATATAGTATATATGTATATGTATATAAATATAATATACTGTAAATAATATATTAATATAAAATACATACTATATAGAGTGTTTCAGCTCATATATGTATATAAATAACATATAAGCTTTACTGATAGATAAATAAATCACTGTAGATACAATAAATGTCACTATATACCCTTATTTTGACGGTAGTTCATGTTTATAATTTTTCCTAAGGTTTAGCGACGCTTATATAAGTCGTTGTACACATTATACTTGTTACTATAGGGTTAGTATATTAAGTTAAGTTAGTTGATATATTTTATAACATATTATTGTATAGATATGTAATAATTATTACTATAAGTTATAAATAGATACAACATAATATTTAGTTATAGTGTTTGATGCTTAATTGTAAATAGTTGTTTCAAGCATTTATAATTTATTCTTGTGTATAAAATTAATTCATTCTTTCATTCATTAATTCATTCATTCAAAATTGTACATAAAACCAATCTTTTTAGAATTAAAGAATAATATTGGACTTAGAGAGTGATGTATATCAATAACTACCTCCCAGTGAACGACCTGGAATAAACCAGTAAAAATTATGTAATTAAATAAAATTGATGCAACAATGGTTTGTACTTGTAACATATACTACAGTAACGACATATATTTATACAAACCGTAAGTGATCACACCAGCTACCATCAGTTGAGATGAGCTAAATGGAGCTAAGGGTGAGTTGATCTAGCCAGAAGGAGCTAGGATCCAGTTGGGATGAGCTGGATCTAGCTAGGATTCAGCTGAATTGAGCTGGATCTAATTGGGATCCAAATGATAGGAGCTTCTTCTTCATCTTCTGCCTTTCTGAGTGCCAAGATGTGTGGGATTTGACATTCTGCCTAATCCTGACACTTAGATAAATGCATTAAAAATACATTAAAATACAATGCATGCCTTTCCTAGGTAAATGCCTAAATGCAGCCTAAAAACTCATTTGCAGAGTTAAAACCCAAAGAGCTAGGTTAGTTTTGGGGCATAACAATGGTGATAAATTGGCGTTTATCAATCACCCTCACTGAGCACCCAAGCCACACAGAGCCTCGTGCGGCCCACGCATGCAACCATTGCTACCCGTAGGGACTTCCACGCCGCTGGCATCCTCCACCTCGGGTCACCATCACAGGCCACCTCCGGCCACGCCTCCTACGTCAATGCGAAGCCCTCATCAAGATGCATCTTCACCCGCAGTCGCTCCTTCGATGAGCCTCCATTGCTAGAGCACGGAAGAGAGAGGAGAAATCCTCTATTTCTCCTTGATTATGTAGCAATCATAGGTCTTAACTAACCTAAATAAGGCTAGAACATATCATAAGCTAGTGTAATTAATGCATGCATAAGAATTATGTGCATCTTTGTTGCTTTCTTTTAGCTATCCATGAAATAATGATACAATGTACTAATTAAGTTCATTATATAAATTAAAGGTAATAAGAAGCTCAGGAGCTGGATTTGAAGTTGGACCTGAAGCTAGTGCTACATCAGAGCTGAAGCAGAGGACCTTAGAATAAATGTAGTAGAAAAATAATGTGAGGGTTAAGGTATGTTATTAAACTAAGTAAGAATAAGGTAGAGTTAATTATGAAGAACTTAGGTTCATTCCTAGCCCTAGGACAGCCCTAGGGACCTTCTAAGCCTTAGCCACCATTAGATTAGGTCACCATAGCCTAGGAAGCCTCAAAACCATAGTTCCAACCCTTATCTGGATGTCCAAATAAGTTATTGGACGTCCAAGACCCTTAGCCACAATCTGCACACCTTAAACCAAAGTCTGCAGTGTTGTTGGATGTCCAAACAGTTGGTTAAACATCCAATTTCTGCAGAATCCCCAAGACAGAACCCTGATTCCCTCCTAACTCAAATTGGAAGTCCAGATAAGAGGTCTGGACTTCTAATTTTTGAGTATAAGTCATCTGATACCTAATTTGGATGGTTGGAACTGCTCTCCAGTTCCTGTTTTGGAATTCAAGCTTGGATCTTGAGTTCCTAGGCACCTAAACCCAATTCCAACCCCCTAGGAACCTAAATTAGGGTACCCTAAGCCTACTACACCACCTTTAGACCTTCCTAGGAACCTAATTAGGTTCTCATTAAGCCCAATTGACTTGGATCATAGTCAATTACAATTGCCTAGTCAATTGGACTCAGAGTCCAATTGAGCTCAGATCTCAACCCATACAAGTCCAATTGGACACAGTGAGAGTCCAATTGACCTAAGCCCAACTTAATTGAGTTATTTCACTCTCAATTAAGTTCACACTCACTCAATTAAACTTATGTCAAGTTTAATTGCACTTTCTCATTAGCAATTAGGGTTTGCAACCCTAATTTCAGACCTACCTTAGCCCAAAACCTTATGACCTAACCTAGACCACTTAGCCACCGAGGTCACACCCACCCACCCACACACACACACACACCCATTCACGTACTCCCACACCACCTAGAGCCTTCTAGGCTCTTCCAAAGGTGGCGCCACCCTGGTTGCCAAAAATAGCAACCAAGGAAGGGTCTTCTCTTAGATCAACTTTTGGTGGATCTAAGAACTACCCTCTCAGTCCCTTGGATGGCCACACTTTGAGCTCCCTCTAGAGAGTTCCACACTTCTTTAGAGAGTCTCCCTTGGGTCTATTTAAAGGACCCTTGGATGGCCATTTTCACCCATGTTGTCTTGGCTCTATCTAGTTTGGCTTTATTCCACCTTCCATTAGCATAACTCCACCTTCATTCCACCTCCAATCCATGAGCTCCCACCATGGTTCCACCACCTCCACGCCAAGGCTAAAGCACTCTTCCTTCACAACTCCAAGGGTCAACCTACCCACAATTGGCTGCCCCTCCTCTCAACCAACTCAAAGGCCATTGGAGACCACCTCTGAATGCCATTCTTTCTGATAATCTAGCTAAGTAGTTCTTCTAATCCTCCACTTTATTTATGCTTAGTAGTGTAGCTCTATATTCCTCCCCAATGATGCATGTGTAATCCCCCCATAGATTTACACAGGCAGTCGTTTTCTGCTACATAGTTTTCTACTTCAAGAATTCATGTACAAGCTTCCCGCTAGATTTGCTTTGCAATCACCCTGATGCAATCAATGAAAAATCATTTATATATATATGTATGTGTTGAAAAATCACCATGTGCTTGCTTGTAGTACCTTATTGTGATTAAAGTTGCTTGCACATATTTTATTATCTTTTCGCAACTAGCAAGTCGATAAATTGCCATCACATAACTAGGATAATGCACACGGACACCGACATAGTTACTTTTGTCATATATTTAACGCACGCAGACGTTATTAGAGTTAACAATGCGAATGGCAAGACGTTGATCCGTAGGTTGGAAACTGACGTGCAATTTTAAGTGAGTAGAGCCAACAAAATCGAAATCAAGATTTACATTTCCATAACACCTCCCAGAGATGAACGACTGGGACTCAAAGTCTTGTTAAATTATAAATATTCTTGTTGACCGAATTTCGTGTCTATACTACGAGCTACAACATTGTTTTCCTAAAACATGCAATCTACCATGCCAATAAATGGCGCCATTGCCGGGGAGGCAATGCAATTGATTTTCTATCTTAGGACTTTTAAGTGACAAATCCACCTTTACTTGTTTTTGGATGTGCAAGAAATCAGGAAAAATAGGATTTGCGCATACATCGAGTGCGGAGAAAAGAATGCAGGTGCACATCTTCTCTGTCTTAGCTTAGGATTTTTTTTCGAACTCTAGGTTGGACTATTTTTCTTAGCTAGAATTTTCGTTTTGAAAAAAAATGTAAAAAAATCTCATATTTCAAAAAAAAAATTTTTTTAGGGTGTTAGATTAGGTTTCTTTTTGAATCCTAGGTTAGACAAGTTTTAGTTAAAAAAAAAGAGAAAATTTTGAAAAATTTTCCCTCCAAAAAAAATCAAAAATTTTTGAAAAAAAACATTTGAAAAAAAATCATTTTTGGTGGAAATTTGAATTTGAATTTCAAACACCTTTTAAAAGCTTTTCCACCACCTGCTTAAGTGCGGCCAAACTTTATTTTTCAAATTAAAAATTCATTTGCTGAATAATTAGTGAGTGAAAAATTCTAAAATTTGGGCAAGTACTTCATTTTCAAACCATCTTTCAAACAACACCGTTTATTTAAAAAAATTCAAAGTTCAAAATTTTTAAAAATTTACAAAAGTACAAGGGGGTCAAATTGACCCAGATTTGAAAATTTTCGAAATTCAAAAATCAAATCCGAGCAACTCATGAATCCTTTTTGACTAAAAATGGTAGGCTTTGAAATCCGATCTCATTAGCTTTAATTTCAATATTTTTTCGAATATTTGAAAATCATTTGATGCTGTTTCAAAGCAAAAAATTGACCAGGGATCAAAATTCCATATCTGACCCCTTGACATTTAAAAATCTCTATAAATTTGCTTGAATTAGTAAATATTATAAAAAAATTCTCTCAAAAGATAATTGAAAATGGAATCTTCTTCCCAAATTTCAGTTTATTTAAATTCGATTTGTGTTCAAAGAATTATTTTTATTTCGTTGGTCTACTGAACACTTAGAAGTTGCATGAACCCTAGGCTCAACATTTAGGGTCAAATTTCTAGAGACCACAATTGAGATAACCTAGACTTAGTTAACTCTAGTGTTTAGCCAGTGAGCCTGGTCACCTTGTGGGCCACTCACCACAAACCCAAGTGAAGAAAAAAAATGGGTTAAGATAGAATTTAAAACACAAAATCAACCCGAATTCATTGTCATACTAATGGGTGATTTCAACCACTCTGGCCAAACCTAGTGACTAAGTCTGCAGGGTAGTGCCAAATGACTGCGGCTCAGGGGTACAAAGGAACCAGAGGTGAAAGTCAAAGGAAGAACCTTCCCCTTAGTCCCCTCGTACACAAACTGGCCGGGTTAGCTTGAGAGGCGGGAATTACTTTCAGTCGATTCTTAAAGAATTTTTCTTCAGGAATTCAAACCTAAAATGAAAAATATGGTCATCTGATCATAAGGACCATCTGATTGACAGGGCCTTAGCCTTATCTGGTTGGCTGCACCAACCTAGGGGTTGGTTGGTGTATACGAGGAAGGTGGTCACTCAGACCTCTATTGGTTGGACCTTGGGAGCCACTCCCAAGGAGGTGAGTCACCTCACCTAAGCCATCTTCTCCAGCATCCTCTTCTTCTATCCTCTTAGCCAAGGTGGCTAACCCTGGACCTCGACCTGGTCAGGATCCAGTAAATCTGGACCTGATTGCTCATTTGGAAGCCCGAATCGCTGAATATGAGGAATGAAAAAAATAGAATATGGACCATATCTTGACTACTCTAGATAGAATGCAGCATCCGCCATGAGGAGAATAGTTTCGAGATTTCTACGATCCGACCGTGCTGATTGTCGTACCCTTAGTCCGGATTCCCGTAGGTGGAGACGCGTTCAAGCTCAAGCCCAATCTAATTGGGTTGATCCAGAATTCCTTTTATGGGAACTCGAATGAGGATCCATTCCAGCATCTAGAGGGCCTGAGTCGAATCGCGAAAATGGCTCGACCCAAGGACGTAGATCTTGGATTATTCTGATGAAGCTTTTTCCATTCTCTCAAGGATAAAGCTTCATACTGGTTCAAGACCATCAAGAAGCCGATTGGAATATGGCTGAAATTATGACATGAATTACTGCAGAAGTTTTTCCCGATCGATCGTACGAATGCGATGAGGCGAGCGATTACAACTTTCTCCCAATGACCTAAGAAGTTGCACGACACCTGGGACCCGATTTCATGTTGCTCTAAATTGGGTTTTAAAATCAATGCTTTGCAGTATAGTTCGAATTAGTGAGAAAACAAATAAAATTTATAACTCGAATATCAGAAATGAAGTCTGAGGCCGAACATAGGGAGCAATTGGAAAAAATAATTCTCAAGGTCGCAATATAAGCAATGTATAATAGAACTCTGAATAATAATGATATAAATGAAAGTGAACATCAGATAATGCAAAAATGATGGGGTAAAATGGTGATTTGAATCACCAATTGCCCCTCACAATTATATCAAATATTTCACTAGTACTAATCAATCTAGATTCCACGTAGGATGAGTGCACAATGCACTCCCTTCAGAGATCAACCAATGAAACTCTAAGTGCCAAGGCACTCTTCCTCTTCCATCCTTTTCTCTTCTCTTCTTCTTCTTCTTCCTTCTCTTCTTCTGCCTCCTTAAGCTTCAAAGAAGGTGCAACATAAGGCCCAGCAATGCTAGCAGAGGCAAAGGCCTCCCTCAGAGATCATAAGTGTTGAGAGGAGGGAGGCAGAGCAAAACCCCCCCTCTCCTCTCTCTTTCTCTTCTTCCTCTCTTAGAACCAGGTAAACTAGAGTAGACCCAGGTATTTGGGTAAACGGACTGAGCCCAGACCAGCGAGGTGTGAGCGCAGGAGAGGGCGTGCATATGCACGTGCGTGTGGGGACCTCACCCCCTGTGCTTGCTGAGACGATAAGCCACTAGCACTTTTTCAATTTATGCTTTGCGGTGGCTTCAGTCTTCTATGAGGTGCGACTAAAGTTGTCCCCCTGTTCCTTGCGCGGCTGCAGTGGACTTCTCTCGCCAAATTGAAGCAGCAGTAGCACATGTTGATGCTAATTGAAGGCCAAGAGACCTGGAGTGCATAGTTCCGCACCACCTGGAGGTGATGCCTGGGGAAGAAGATGTAAGAACACCTTCGTTAAGGTGTGCATGGAGCTCCATTAATGGCGGTGGCACGGGCGATACCTAAAATAAGAAATATGGCCTGATGGCCATGTTAGAGAATTTCAGAAGGTTTGCTGAACCACAACTAGTTCAAGGGTGGTGGATTCATGGAGTTTGGTGCACAGAGGTGGTTGGTTGGTGACGGAGTAGGTTACGTGAAGGTGGGTTACTCGGTGGATGTTTTGGGTGGTCTGTGGAGTGCGATAGGTTAGGGCTTTGGATGAGGGGAGTATGGTGTAGGTTTTGGACCGGTTGGCAAGGGGTTTGAGTGTGTGAAGTGAGCGGATACCCTCGCTGGTGATGTCACCAGAGGTGGAGACGAAGGTGGGATCAGAGGCATAGCAGTGGTCGGAGGTGTGATGTAAGTGTGGGAAAAGGATGTAGAGAGATAGAGAAAGAGATAGGGATACTTAGCGATGAGGTAGAGAGGCGAAGGCGGCTAGTTGTGGTAGACTGACGCCGAAGAAGGAGGAGAAGACAGTGAGATGGCGATGATGAAGCAGATGGAGATACGCCCTCCCTTTGGTTGGGGAGGGTCACGACGAAGAGAGGAGTTGAGGGAGTCAACCAATTCGGTCATTGGATGGCCGGTGGAGGGGGATCGAAGAGGGTCGCCAAAGCAGGAGAATCAGAGGTGGTTGACTCACCAAAACTTGCTAAGAGGATGCACAAGGCCACAGGGGTCCTTTTATAGCACTCTAGATGGAGTTTCAGGCTTGGAAAATAAGCTTAGAAACTCTGAGATCTTCACCAGAGATGGATACCCAACTAGTTAAAATGTTTGCATTACGATTCTAGGGAGATTAAGGATCCCTGGATGGGCTCATTTGGAAGACAATTACTTGATGAGTTTCTCTTTTAATTTTGAGAGGGATTCGTCAAGAAATCACAGAGGTCTTTCCTTCTTAAGGCCGCTGGAGTTTGTCGGATTAGGATTTTTTGGCGGCAGGGACCTTTTTGTGAATACGATGATAAAGTTAGTGTCCGAAATGCAAAGGATTCAAAAGTTAGGGGTGTATGTGTGAGATAAAAGAGTCAAATAGTACCAAATTGCAAACTAGGTTAAGATGATCTCATATTAAGCCCAAATTTTGGTACAAACCTAATTTGGACCTAAGAAATTCAATGGTGAAGTCGTATTTTCTTTTGACTTAGTCTAACTGGGTAATTTATGCAAGAAAACCCAAATTAGGGTAAAAGTCTACCTGTGGCTCTATTTTAAGTCAAGACAGGTTCTGATGGTCAAATCAAGCATACCAAACCATAAAGAATATTTTTCTATGAATTTTAGAGGGTTTAGGTGAATTTTACCCTGAACAAAACCTCAGTTAATTAGGTGGGTCTATTTTTAGGGTTTCAGAAATCATTTAATTCCTAAAATGCATGAATACCCATTTTTGTCTGTATTAACCCACTTATTAGACTTTTAAGACCATTTAACCCTTAATTAACCACTGAGAAAACCTATGGCTATTCTGCATTCAAGATATGATGGTAAAATTACAGTTTTAACCCTGGTTTCTTATATTTCTCTCTGAAAGGATTTGCAACGAATTATGGCCTTCTGATGGTTATGTAGGAGCATTTAATGACTTAATCAAATCAAATTAAGCTTGTTATGGCTCATGATGGTGTTCCCATCATACCCCCATGCCTAGCTTTTACTAGTCCCTTAGCAAAATCTCCTGGAATTAACTTAGATTCTATACCATGCCTTTTTATGCTCAGATTTCTACCGTGTGCTTTCTTTTGTAGATTAGGTCAGAATGCCAATAGTAGGCCTAGAGGTACTCAAGTGCCAACCAAGATCCGGACCTGACCAAGCTCTAGCCTTAGTCCGTCGCAAAGGTTTCTAAGGCCCACAGAAACTAAGCTAAGGTTCGTTAAACTTCGCGGTTAAAGCACCTGTGATTGAAACATGTTTAGTCCCAGTTCAGTTTATAGTGCATTTTTGTAAGAGAGACAAAAGATTTTTTTTATTTTTGGAGAGCTTTCTCTCTTTTTCTTTCTTTATTTATATCTTTGGATTAGCTTTACAACATGGTATGCATCGGATTCCTAGCTCCCACCATCAATCCTCGTAAGGTCCCTGGCAATCAATGCTTCGAGATAGCACCACCCATGGCAACCCCCAGAACCCTGGCTTTCCAGATTTCGGGATAATCCCGCCCATGGCGTTCTGTAGCCAAATCCAGACACTAGCAATCAACATTTCATGATAATGCCACCCATGGCATCTGAACCAGCACAAGGTGCTTACATGCCCCTAGTAGGATATTTAGATAAGCTAGGAGACAAGCACCGAGGAGACGGTATGTTATTATGCATCTTCAAGAGGAATTTCCCACCTCTCCGCATTGGGAACTCTTCCAAACCAACTTGTGTTGATAAGCTACTCCTAATCTAAGTAGCTTTTTCATAACAGAATTAACGCATTTGCGTGATTTTGATAATTAAGCTCACTGAACTAGACTGTGTGTGGATTAGGGTGCTTAGGTTACTGAGTCCCGTAAACCAGAGGTCAGTTAACAAGGCCGAATAATCCCTAAGCCTTAGACCTAATATTTAAGCTTCGCAAATTCTACAACCTCTTGAGGACTATCTAGATCTTAACGAATACTTGAATTTTTAAGCTTAAAACATAGCCCAAGAGGACTAAGATCAATGCTCATACTAATCTCTTTTTGTCTCTTAGCACTTTTTGTCTTTTATTTTGATTTGGTCTAGAACTAAGTAGATTCCTTAATCTTTTACTAATGACTATCTCTTTTTATTTCAAATTATTGCTCCTTTTTTACATTTATATCAACTCCCCTTTTCCTCCTCAAAAATGATATGCAAATTGATCTTTTCAAAATTTACTCCATTTTTTTTGTTCTTTTTCAGTTTTTATTTTTTTGGTTTTTTGGAATATGTAATTTTTTGAGGAAACCCTTTCTTGTGAAGTGATTCTTACAGCATTTTGCACTTTAATACCCTCCCAAGCCTACAATTTGTAATGTCCTCATTGTAAATTAGGTGGGTTCGAATTCAGCTTAGATCATACATTAGAACAGGTTTTGGGTGGGTGGACAGGTCAGGGTGACTATTGCGGATGATTTCAAGCCTTGGTATGGGTACCAGAGGTGGGGTCGGTTGTTCTAATGGATGAACCCTAAAGTGCAATATGAGTTCAGCATGGGATGTGTCAAGAGGGGCTTTGGGTTTTTCAAAAAGATGATGGGTTGCCTCCCATTAAGTGATGAGTTTAATGCCATTAGTCAGGTGCAATGAGCTCAGGGAGAATGGAGGGATAAAGATACCTCAGCCAAGTTGGCATCAGTGAGTTCGATGAACGGTTTGAGTCTTTGACCGTTCATGACAAAAGGTTCAGAATCAAGGCTGAGTTCACTAATTTCAATGGCTCCATTTCCAAATATTCATCTCACCAAGAATGGTCCAATCCATTTTGATCTGAGTTTTCCTGGGAACAGTTTGAGTTTGGCATCAAAGAGTATGACTTTTTGACCAAGGTGGAAAGATTTTCGCACAATGTGCCTGTCATGGAAGGCTTTAACTTGCTCTTTGTAAATACGTGAATTCTCATACGCATTATTGCGTAGTTCCTCGATCTCACTCAATTGCAACCGATAGTGTATTTCGACCTTCATCAGTCCAGATTGCACTTCCATACTGCCCAATAAGCCTTGTGCTCCATCTCGACGGGAAGGTGACATGCCTTTTCGTACATTAATCTGAAGGGAGACATGCCTAATTAGGTCTTATGGGTAGTCCTATAGGCCCATAAAGCTTCCAGAAGTTGAGACCAATCCTTCCTATCAGGCCAAACAGTGACCTGAAGGATCTTCTTGATCTCTTGATTCAACAGTTCTGCCAATCCACTAGTCTAGGGCTGGTAAGGAGTCGAGATACAATTCGACACCTCATACTTTTTCATTAGGGACTGGAAGTGTGCATTGTCGAAATGAGACCTGCCATCGCTGATGATGGCCTTAGGAACCCCAAGTCTGGTAAAGATGTTCTCTTAGATAAATTAGAGGACAACTTTATGATCAATAGTTCTCATGGGGACTGCTTCGATCCATTTAGAGATAATCAATAGCGAGTAAAATGTACTCGAAGCCGTTAGATCCAGGAAAGGGTCCCATGAAATCAATTCCCCATATGTCAAAGATTTCGCACACAATAATCGGGTTTAAGGGCATCATAACCTACGGGCCCATGTTGCTGAGGGTCTGATAATGAGCGCATGCCCTACAATATGTCTGTGCATCTTTGAACAAAGTGGGCCAGAAGAACCCACATTGGAGAATTTTTGCTGCGATTTTACGCCCAGAGAAATGGTCCCCGCAGGACTAGTCGTGACAGAATGAGATCACATCATTGACCTTGTCGTTAGGAATGCATCTCCGGATCACCTAATCATTGCCAATGTCGAAGAGGTATGATTCCTCCCAAATATAGTACTTGGCTTCGGCAATCAATTTGTCCTACCTGGAAGTCGCCCAATCTAGCGAGACTTTCCCCGTAACCAAGTAGTTTATAATATCAGCAAACCATGGGAGACTGTAAATGGCTAGTAGGTGCTCGTCCGAAAAATGCTTGGTGATTGGACCAGACCGGTCGATGGCTGAAGAAGGAGGATGGGATAAATGGTCAGCTACCACGTTCTGCTTTCCCACCTTATCGTGAATCTCGAGATCGAACTCTTGCAACAGCAAGATCCAGCGGATTAGTTGAGGTTTCGAGTCCTTCGCGAGGAGGTGCCTCACTACAGTGTGATCCGAGTATATAATGATGAGGGAACCCAAAAGATAAGATCTGAATTTTTCCAGGCCAAATATGATGGCTAGCAGCTCTTTCTCAGTAACTGTGTAGTTACGCTAAGCCTCGTCAAGTGTCTTGGTAGCGTAGTAAATGACCATGGGTTTCCCATCTATTTTCTACCCAAGTACTGCACCCACAGCATAATCAGATGCATCGCACATGATCTCAAAGGGTTGAGACCAATCAGGGGACTGTATGATAGGTGTTTGGGTAACTCGATCACGTAGGATCTCAAATGCCTGAGTGCACTCCTCGGTAATTTCGAAGGGGACATCCTTGGAGAGAAGATTAGTTAGGGGGCACATGATTTTCGAGAAATCGAGAATGAATCGACGGTAAAAACCAACGTTCCTCAAAAAGAATCGAATGTCCTTGATCGAGCTAGGCATAGGGAGTTTGGCAATCAGATTCACCTTGGCTCGATCAACCTGGATGCCTTTTTCAGAGATGAGATGTCCCAGGACAATTCCCTCAGGTACCATGAAGTGGTTCTTTTCACAGGAAAGAACCAAATTCACGTCGATGCACCGCCTAAGGATTTGGACCAAGTGCAGGAGGCAATCATCAAAATATTCTCCAAATACCGAGAAGTCATCCATGAAGACTTCAAGGTATTCACCTACCATATCTGAGAATATGGCAAGCATTCACCGCTGAAAAGTAGCGGGTGCATTGTAGGGATCAATTGCCACCTGGTGAAGGTAGTCTTCTCTTGGTCCTCAGGATAGATTGCCACCTGGTTATAATCAGAGTACTCATCTAAAAAGTAGAATCGATTTCCTGCTAGTTTCTCGAGTATCTGATCAATGAACGGTATTGAGAAATGATCCTTCTTTGTGGAGGAATTGAGTCTTCTATAATCAATGTAGACTCTCCACGAGTTCACTATATAGGTCGGTATGGTTTCTTCGATTTCAGTCGTGATCACGGTGAGTCCTACTTTCTTAGGCACAACTTGGATTGGACTCACCCACCGACTATCGAAGATCAGGTAGATGATCCTTGCATCTAACCACTTGATGATCTCCTTTTTCACGACATCCTACAGGTTTGGATTTAAGCATCGCTGCATTTCACGGGATGGTTCTGAGCCCTCTTCAGTATAGATGTGATGTGTGCAGTATGAGGGGATGATGATAGTTAGATCATCAAGAGTCCATCCAATGGCTCTCCGATGCTACTGGAGAATAGAAATCAGGCGTGTTTCCTAATCAGATGTGAGTTGGGAGTTGATGATCACAAGAAGCATCTGATTGGAACCCAAAAAGACATATTTCAGATGATTCAGGAAGAGGCTTTAATTCCATAACTAGGTTGTCAACAGCAACAGGTGGTTCAGGGTGGGTGTTGGGAGCAAAGGAAGGAGCTATGGGTGTGTCTAGGTTAGGTTCAGGATCCTCAAATTACGGGTTTTGATCTTCTTGTGGTTGATCAAGAATAATCAGGTTTTCATCAATACATGGGTTGTCAACCACGGCCTCGATATCGCAAATTTGTTCTATAACCCTGCAATTAATTCCTTGTTGGGCCTTAAAGATGTCGATCTTTAGTGTCTTGCTCCTAAATTTTAATTCAATTTGGCCCTCCTCACAATTAATATTGGCCCTAGCTGTGGCCAAAAAAGGGTCTTCCTAATATGATCGATGTATTCTTCAAGTTCTCAGGAGCATCCATGTCTAAGACTATTAAATCCACGGGGAAGTAGAAATCGTGTACCCTAACTATGACATCCTCAAGTGCTCTTTCTGGTGACTTAATAGATCGATCAGCTAATTGCAAAGTCATCTCTGTCTATTTAAGTTCAGATTCCTCAAAGTGGTCTAGTAGGGATGTGGGTATCAATTGATGGAAGATCCTAGGTCCAAAAGGGCTTTGTCAAATTCTAAATCACTGATCTTGCATGAAATTAAAGGGGTACCAGGGTCCTTTGCCTTAGGTGGGAGTTTGCTCAAGATGATGGAGCTGGCTTGCTCCGACAATACGATCGGGTTCTTGCCTTGGGTTCGCGACTTACGCTTGGGTGTACACAAGTCTTTCAGGAATCGTGCGTAAGTCGGTACGTGACGTATTGCATCCATTAAGGGGAAGTTTGTTTAGACTTGCTCGAAGAGCTTGACCAGGTCCTCCTCAAGTGCCACGGGTTGGGGTTTACTTTTTCCTTTGGTCAAGGCCTCCAGAAAAGGAACTTTTGTAGGTTCCTCTAGAATGCGTCCAGGTTCTTGATTTGGGATAGGGGTATCCTGGATGATTGTCCTAGGGATTGGGTTTGCATTACCAGGCTGGGAGTGGCTTGGATAAGGTAGGTCATGTGTTGCTTTGCCACTACGAGTAGTAACTGAATTTAGTCCTGCCTAGTTCTGGGTTGGTGTGGGCAAAAGAGGCTGCCGTTGATAACCCGTGTATGATGTCGAAGCCTCCATCCCATCAGTTGATGGAGTAGCAGGGGCCTGATAGACATAGTGAGCTTGGCCCTGAGTTGGGTTCATAACGTGCCTTTGGTTAGGCACGTTATTCGGGCTAGGCAGAGGTTGCGAAGGAAGTGCGCAAAGTTGGCGAGGATTTGCCATCTAGGCAAGTTGATTGCGAACCTCTGTGATCTCATCTTTGTGCTATTTTTGCATATCCGCATTCATTTTCTAAATGTTAGCAAGAGTTTGAAGGATAAGAGTCATTTGATCCTCGTGAGTTGGCTCGGATTGATAAGTTGGGTTGGGCCGAGGTTGAGGCAGTTGATATGGACGAGAAGCTTGTGGTCGGGGTTGATATTGAGGTCTCTAATTTTGATTATTCCTTGACCACATGAAATTAGGATGATTACGCCATCTAGGGTTGTAGGTGTTTGAGAATGGATCATTCTGGATGGCATTGAGGTCCTCGCAGGTCTGAGGAGCCTCAGAAAAGTCAGAATATGAGGGTTCAGAGTTCCCCCAACTAGAATAGGCGGGTCCAGAGTTTCCATCCCCTGAGAAGATTGATGGTAGATGTTATGCACAACCTCCCTGCTAGAGGGCAATTGCACAAATGGGTTTTGCGCAGAGGTGGCTCGTTGCAGGTGTCGAGTTAACTCATCCACCTTCTTGTCAATAATAGAGACCTTGTCTAGGCAACTGGCCATTAGTTCCAAGTCGACGGAAGAGGACAGGCCCTGCATCTCATGTGCTCCCTTTGGATACGTCAATGCACGGGCATTCGTCCGGTCGAACATGCCCATGGATTCATTATTGATGGAGTTCTCACACATGTTCTCGAGAATCTCCCACACGTTGTCTTCATGTTGACCCATGATGTTTCCTGCAGAGGTCGCATTGATGAATAATCAAATATCCTCACGAAGTCCCTGGTAAAAAGACTAGACTTGTTCCCATTTAGGAACTTCGTGGTGGGGGCACTTTCGCATTAGATCTAGAAAATGATCCCATGCCTCATGAAGTGGTTCTCCTGCTTGCTGCGTAAAATGTGTAATCTGGTGCCATAGAGCATTTGTTCGACCAATAGGGAAGAGCTTTTTCAGAAACTTGGATTGTAGTTTAGCCCAAGTATTGATTAGACACGTGAGGGTTTGGTACCAGTGAGAAACCTTGTCCATGAGAGAGAAGGAGAACATTTTCATGAGTAAAACATCCAATTTTGAGCTTCTACCCTGAAGGTTTGGGCCAGATGCTTGAGTTGCTTGATATGTTGGAAAGGTTCCTCAGAATTGCGCCCATGAAATTTGGGAATAGCATGAATCATGTTGGGCTTGAGTTCAGTATCAGGACCTCCAGCTAGGATTTGGACTCGAGGTTAGATCGCCACTGCAGCGGGATTGTAATGATCTCGCATCATAGGATGCTGCGGCGGGTTTACAAAGGCTTGTAATAGATCGTTGAGGCGCTGAAGCTGATTCTCAAGATTTTTTTCTTCTGCTGGTTGCTCCATGATGATGGATGAAGGAGAGTTAGGTTCAGATGAATCAGAAGAGATATTGATTTGGTTGGGTTGTTGCACAAACAAGGAGGTCGAGGCTTAGCCTCGACGAGAATGAATAGCTAATGGAGGCGTCAAGGATGGTCTTAGAGACCTCCTCTCGAACATGCACCGATGGAGTAGATGAGGGATAGAATGTGATGGACCCAATCAAGACATCCAAAAAATTTTCGATGACTATAGAGGTTCAAGGCGGATGATACCCTTAAGTCAGAAAGCCATCCACTTGAGAATTACCTGGGCAGCTAGAGAGGGAGAGTCCTGCGAAGACCCCTACATAGTAGAGCACCCCCACGAGTTACAGGGTTTCCCCCACTCAACCTCTCTTGTCACTGAGGATCCAGGTAGACTAGAATGGGGACTTGACCTCTTAAGTCTACCAGTTTTAAGTTAAGAGCAAAGGTGCTTATGATTTCACTTGAACTTTAAGATTTTTTTTGTGTGAAGTGACCTAATTTGAAGATTGGTTAACCCAACAAAGTGGGTCAACTTCACCTGTTTTGTCCTTTGAGAAATTTAGGTCCCTCTTTTAGTATTCAAATGAGATTAAGAGCTTGCTTTTAAAGTTTGCTTGAATAGATCAATTCAACCAAGGCTTAGGCACACACTGTTTAGAAAGGTTAATTCTTGATTAAGCAAGTGTGTCTCTAAAACCCTAAATTGGAAACCCTAATTAGCTCTTGATTGGTCCAATTTAATTCGTCAAAAATATGGTACCTAGGGTTCAAGCAAGAAGGTGATAGCCCTAGATACCTTAAACCCTAGGTAGGAGCACAAATCAAGGTTGGGTGTTTTCTAGAAATGAACCAAATCAGGCAACTTGTTTGTGATTGAATCTAAAAATAGAATGCAAGTTGGACCTAATTGATTTCTTTTTTCTAGCTTTTCAAAATCAGAGGCTTAGGAGAGATTGGATTTGTGTTTTACCTGCCCTTGGAGTGGCTGATGTGTGGTAGATCTCCCTTCAATGAATCCCTGAAATAGATCAAAGTCAAAAGAGATAAAGAAAGTTAGTACCAAATCTGATATTGCAATCAAGAGATCTAAGTTGCGCATTGCTCCCTGGCAATGGCGCCAAAATATTAGTCGCTCTGAATCGAGTTTTAAAATCAATGCGTTGCAATATAGTTCAAATCAGTGTGAAAAACAAATAAAATTTGTAACTTGAATATCAGAAATGAAGTCCAAGGTCGAACACAGGAAGCACTTGGCAAAAATAATTCTCAAGAACACAATATAAGCAGTGTATAATAGAACTCCAAATAATAATGATATAGATGAAAGTGAATGTCAGATAATGCAAAACGCATGGGGTAAAATGGTGATTTGAATCACCAATTATCCCTCACAATTATATCAAATATTTCAATAGTACTAATCAATCTAAATTCCATGTAGGATGAGTGCACAGTGCAGTTCCTTCAGAGATCAGCTAATGAAACTCTAAGTGCCAAGGCACTCTTCCTCTTCCTTCCTTTTCTCTTCTCTGGCTACTCTTCTCTTCTTCTTCTTCCTTCTCTTCTTCTACCTCCTTAAGCTTTAGAGAAGGCACAACATAAGGCCCAGCAACGCCAGTAGAATCAAAGGCCTCCCTCAGAGATCATAAGTGTTGAGAGGAGGGCGGCAGAGCAAAACCCCCCCTCTCCTGTCTCTTTCTCTTCTTCTCTCAGAACCAGGCAAACTAGAGCAGACTCAAGTACCCGGTAAACGAACCGACCTAGACTCATGAGGCATAAGTGTAGGCCAGGGTGTGCGTATGCGCGTGTGTGTGGGGACCTCACACCCTGTGCATGCTGAGGCAATAAGCCACCAACACCTTTTCAATTTATGCTTTGCGGTGCCTTCGATCTTTTACGAGGTGGGACTAAAGTTGTCCCACTATTCCTTGCACAGCTGCAGTGGACTTCTCTCGCCAAATTGAAGCAGCAGTAGTGCATGTTGATGCCAATTGAAGGTTTGGAGACCTAGAGCGCGTAGTCCGCACCACCTGGAGGTGATGCCTGGGGCGGAAGATGCAAGAACACCTTCGTCAAGGTGTGTGTGGAGCTCCGTTAATGGTAGTGGCACGGGTGATACCTGAAACAAGGAAGATGGCCTGATGGCCACATCAGAGCATTTCTAAAGGTTCGTCGCACCACGGCGAGTGCAATGGCTGTGGATTCATGGAGTTTGGTGCATGGAGGTGGTCGGTCGGTGACGGAGTAGGTCGCGTGAAGGTGGGTTACTCAGTGGGTGTTTTGGGTGGTTGGTGGAGTGCAATAGGTTAGGGCTTTGGATGAGGGGAGTACGGCAAAGGTTTTGGACTGGTTGGAGACGGGTTTGAGTGTGTGAAGTGAGTGGAAACCCTCTCCGATGATGTCACCGGAGGTGGAGACGAAGGCAGGGTCAGAGGCATAGCGGTGGTCGAAGGTGTGATGTGAGCGTGGGAAAAGGATGTAGAAAGATAGAGAAAGGGATAGGGATACTTAGCGATGAGGTAGAGAGGCGAAGGCGGCCGGTTGTGGTAGACCGATGTTGGAGAAGGAGAAGACAGAGATACGCCCTCGCTTGGGTTGGGGAGGGTGCCAATGTAGAGAGGAGTCAAGGGTGCCGACGAATTTGGTTGTTGGATGGCTGGAAGAGGAGGATCGAAGAGGGTCGCTGGAGCAAGGGTTTTGGTGGTCTGAGGAGGAGAATCAGAGGTGGTTGACTCACCAAAACTTGCTAAGAGGGTGCACAAGGCCACGAGGGTCCTTTTATAGAACTCTAGATGGAGTTTCAGGCTTGGAAAGCAAGCTTAGAAACTCCAAGCTCTTCACCGGAGATGGATACCCAATCAGTTAAAATGTTCGCATTAGGATTCCAGGGAGATTTAGGATCCCTGGATGGGCTCATTTGGAAGGCAATTACTTAACGAGTTTCCCTTTCAATTTTGAGAGGGATTCATCAAGAAATCACAGAGATCTTTCCATCTTAAGGCTGCTAGAGTTTGTAGGATTAGGATTTCATGGCAGTAGGGACCTTTTTGTGAATACGATGATAAAGTTAGGGACCAAAATGTAACAGATTTAAAAGTTAGGGGCATACGTGTAGGATAAAAGAGTCAGATAGGATAAAATTGCAAACTAGGTTAAGATGATCTCCAATTAGACCCAAATTTTGGTACAAACCTAATTTAGACCTAAGGAACTCAATGGTGAAGTCAGATTTTGGTTTTGACCTAGTTTTACTGGTTAATTTATGCAAAAAACCCAAATAAAGGCAAAAGTTTGCCTGTGACCCTGTTTTAGGTCAAGACGGGTTCTGATGGTCAAATCAAGCATACCAAACCCTAGAGAATATTTTTATATGAATTTTAGAGGGTTTAGGTGAATTTTACCTTGACCAGAATCACAATTAACTAAGTAGGCCTATTTTTAGGGTTTTAGAATTCATTGAATTCTTGAAATGCGTGAATACCCATTTCTGTCTGTATTAACCCACTTATTAGACTTTTAAGACCATTTGACCCTTAATTAACCCCTGAGAAAAACTATGGTTATTCTGCATTCAAGATATGATGGCAAAATTGAAGTTTTAGCCCTGGTTTCTTGTATCTCTCTGAAAGGATTTGCAATCAATTATGACTTTTTGATGGTTATGTAGGAGCATTTAATGACTTAATCAGATTAAATTGAGCTAGTTATGTCTCATGATGGTGTTCCCATCAGCAGGAGGACTATGAAAACTGATCGATATACAAGGATAAGACTAAGGCATTTCACGACCGCCACATCCGGAGGAAAGAATTCATGCCCAACCAGCAGGTCTAGTTGCTTGATTCATGACTGAAACTATTTGCAGGGAAACTCAAGTCCAAGTGGACTGGCCCATATATTGTTATCCACCCATTTCCCAATGGTGCAATCCAAATCAGGGACCTAACATATGGGCATGTCTCTACAGACATTGGCCAACGCCTCAAGCCATTAATGGCTTAGGAACCTCCTCCAGTTCACGAAGTCCTTCATCTTATTGAGGATGCGTGAATGAGTTTTCACCTAGTTGGAGGCGTTAAACTCAGCATTGATCCGCATTCTTCATCACCCTAGACATACTCGGTTTATACATAGCATATTTTCTTTTAGCATATTTCTTTTTCGCATATTACATATTGTCAGGTTGGCCAGTACTGAGTGTTAAAATTCAGGAACAACTCCAGGCGATCTCTACCCATTTACTCCCTACTATATTTATTTTCTTTTATACTCATGCATGAGGACATGCAAGAGCTTAGGCATAAGGGGGTAGATATACAAGAAAACTGAAAATTTTTATGCCAACCCTTAGAAAACCTCGGAGAAGCATGTCAAACATACTTTAGGATCCTAAATATAAGAATAACCGACTCCACCTCCAATGCTAGCATTGGAGCTAGAAATCATATGCAACAGCTATTTCTGACTCACCTACTCACCCTTTTGTTCTAAATTTAGGACCAAGCTGAATGTAACCGGATAAGGGAATTTATAAAGTACAAATGAAAGAGGTTACTTGTCTATAGCATATATACATTATGCATTCATGAATGAGATATTTTTATCAAGAGAATGCATTAGGGATTTTATCCTCTAGTTGATTTCTATAATCTAGAATCCAGTACAATTTTCACACCCACATGTAGAATTTGCAATGGATTCACGGTGAAGATTGATAAGCGTCTTTAGTCTGTTGAGAAGAAGTAATGCCTCTTTTCCTGAACCCCTAGACAGTGCTTTGGGAGTCAGGCATATTTTCTTCTAAAAATCCACCAAATAGTATGAAATGAGAGTAGAGTGTTCTGGTGCTCTAATATTAGTGCAAGGAATCAGGAATTTTAGATAATTAGGTAATAATACTCAGAGAATAGGCATAGTTTCCATTCTCGGTTCCTACGTATACATTTTGTATGAAATATTGAGAGCCACCAATCAAGTCAAATACATGGAAATCAAGTTTTGATAAAACTAGGGCTAAGGTGGATGGTTACAACCATTCTGTATGGAATCCTTAGCTGAAGGAGGGTATTGATGTCAAGGTCAGAATACTCCATCCTATCCATCTCTTCTCGGTGCTGAGAGTAGGCACTTCAACCAAATAAGCCACCCGATATCTCTTGAGTACCACCAATCCTTAATAATGCCTGATGAATAAAAGTCATGCATGTCATGTGTTGTGTTGCGTCGTGTTGATATTCATAAAGAAAAAAATAGATACAAAAAAAAAGGAAAAAATATAAAAAAAGGAGAAAAAGAAAAGAAAAAAAGAGAGAGAGAAAGAAAAAGAAATATATATATAAAAAGAAAAAGTAGAAAAAGAGTTATGAGTGTCCAGTGTTTATCTTATATGCATTGAGGCAATACCACCAAATAAAGTTGAGAACCAACAAATATGGCCTTAACCAACTTTTTCTGTGTTTCTAATTACTCGAATACTAACTAAGGAATTTCGACTTAGTGTTAGAGTTATTAGAACTCGATTCAAGTGTTAATGCCATGTGAGACCACCAAATATGGAATATATGTATAAATCTAGTGAGGTTGTGAGCTCAACAAGAAAAAGAAAAAGAAAAGAAAAGAGAGAAGAGAAAGAGAGAATGAATACAAATGACCCAAAAGAGAGCATAGTTTTTCTTGTCTTTCTCTGAGTGAGTTACTTAATAATTTGGGAATCTAAATTCTGTAGTACTAATCTCTATGTAGCACCAATTGAGAGTGAGCTACCAAAGAAACAACCATTTCCCTCAAACATTCTCTGCCTAAGCTTAAAGCTGGGGTGGAATTCATAGAATATCATGAATACCCTGAGGGAAGAAGTTTGCCTATCCCGTTAGAATTTTACTAGGGGTCAAGTACATGCTTTAGAGGTAAATCAGGTTTTTCACTCGAATTCGTTGCAAAAGCTACATAGAGGCACTTTCACGATTGTTTGGATTTCTAGATTTTAGGATGAACAAGAAAAGGAAAAGAATTTCTAGGCATATACTTGATAAAAATAATCAGTCCTCTAGGGACCCGTCTGTAATTAACTTAGTCTTGCATTTGCTAAGGACTAGCAAGATTTAGGCATGGGGTGATGATTGCACAGCAATCATAGATCTTAATTGACCTAAATAAGGCTAGAACTTAGCATAAGCTAGTGCAATTAACACATGCAAAAGCATTATGTGCATCTTTGTTTCTTTCCTTTAGCTATGCATGAAATAATGATATAATGTACTAATTAAGTGCATTATATAAATTGTAGGTAATAAGAAGCTCAAGAGCTTGATCTAAAGCTGGACCTAAAGCTAGTGCTGCATCAGAGCTGGGACGGAGTTAAAACCCTAAGAGTTAGGTTAGTTTTGGGGCATAAGAACAATGACAAATTGGCATTTATCAAGCACCCTCACCAAGCACTCAAGCAACATGGAGCCACGTGCGGCCCACTAACGCAACCACCGCCACCCGTAGGGACCTCCATGCCACCGGCGTCCTCCGCCTCGGGTCGCCGACACTGGCAACCTCTGGCCGCTCCTCCTACGTCAATGCGAAGCCCTCGTCAAGACACATCTTCACCCGCTGCCACTCCTCCGATGAGCCTCCATTGCAAGCACACAGAAGAGAGAGGAGAAATCCTCTATTTCTCCTTGATTGCATAGCAATCATAGGTCTTAACTGACCTAAATAAGACTAGAACTTAGCATAAGCTAATGTAATTAATGCATGCATAAGCATTATAAGTGTCTTTGTTGCTTTCCTTTAGTTATGCTTGAAATAATGATATAATGTACTAATTAAGTGCATTATATAAATTGCAGGTAATAAGAAGCTCAGGAGCTAGATCTGAAGCTAGACCTAAAGCTAGTGCTGCATCAGAGCAGGAGTGGAGGACCTTAGAATAAATGTAGTAGAAAAATGATGTAAGGGTTAAGGTATGTTATTCTACTATGTAAGAATAAGCTAGAGTTAATTATGAAGAACTTAGGTTCATTCCTAGCCCTAAGACAGGCCTAGAGGCCTTTCTAAGCCTTAGCTAACCTTAAATTAGGTCACCATAGCCTAGGAAGCCTCAAAACCCTAGTTGCAGCCCTTATCTGGATGTCCAGATAAGTTATTAGATGTCAAGGACCCTTAGCCACAACCCACACACCTTAAACCCAGGTCTACAGTGTTATTGGATGTCTAGACACTTAGTTACCCATCCAATTTCTATAGAATCCCCAAGATAGAACCCTGATTCCCTCCTGATTCAAATTTGACATCCAGACAAGAGGTCTAAACTTTTGATTTTTGAGTATAAGTCATCTGATACCTAAATTGAACATCTGGAACTGCTCTCCAGTTCCTGTTTTGGAATTCAAGCTTGGATCTTTAGTTTCTAGGTCCCTAAACCCAATTCCAACCCCCTGGGAACCTAAATTAAGGTACCCTAAGCCTAGTACACCACCTTTAGACCATCCTAAGAACCTAATTAGGTTCTCATTAAGCCCAATTGACTTGGATCATAGTCAATTACAATTGCCTGGTCAATTGGACTCATAGAGTCCAATTGAGCTCAGATCTCAACCCACACAAGTCCAATTGGACACAGTGAGAGTCCAATTGACCTAAGCTCAACTTAATTGAGTTATTTCACTCTCAATTAAGTTCACACTCATTCAATTAAACTTATGTCAAGTTTAATTGCACTTTCCCATTAGCAATTAAGGTTTGCAACTCTAATTTGAGACCTACCCTAACCCAAAACCCTTAAGACCTAATTTAGACCACTTAGCCACCTAGGTCACACCCCCCCCCCCACACACACACCCATTCACACACTCCCACACCACCTAGAGGCTTCTAGGCTCTTCCAAAGGTGGCACCACCTTGGTTGCCAAAAATAGCAACCAAGGAAGGGTCTTCTCTTAGATCCACTTTTCGTAGATCTAAGAACTACCCTCTCTCTCCCTTGGATGACCACACTTGGAGCTCTCTCTAGAGAGTTCTGCACTTCTCCAGAGAGTCTCCCTTGGGTCTATTTAAAGGACACCTGAGTGGCCATTTGCACCCATCTAGTCTTGGCTCCATCTAGTTTGGCTTCATTCCACCTTCCATTAGCATAACTCCACCTTCATTCCACCTCCACTCCTTGAGCTCCCACCATGGTTACACCACCTCCACACCAAGGCTAGAGCACTCTTCCTCCACAACTCCAAGGGCCAGCCTAGCCACCATTGGCCACCACTCCTCCTCTTAACCAACTCAAAGGCCATTGGAAACCACCTCCGAATGCCCTTCTTTTTGATAACCTAGATAAGTAGTTCTTCTAATCTCTCTACTTTATTTATGCTCAATAGTGTAGCTCCATATTCCTCCCCAATGATGCATGTGTAATCCCCCCATAGATTTACGCATGCAGTCATTTTCTGCTAGATAGTTTTCTACTTCAAGCATTCATGTACAAGCTTCCCACTAGATTTGCCCTGTAATCACCCTAATGCAATCAATGAAAATTCATTTTTATATATATGTATGTGTTGAAAAATCTCCATGTGCTTGCTTGCAGTACCTTATTGTGATTAAAGTTTCCTACACTCATTTTATAATCTTTTCGCAACTAGCATATCGGTAAACTACCATCACATAACTAGGATAGTGTGTATGGACACCCACACAGTTACATATATTTAATGCATGCACACGTTATTAGAGTTAACAATGCGAATGGCAAGACATTGATCCGTAGGTTGGAAACTGATGTGCAATTTTAAGCTAGTAGAGTGAGTGAGATCGAAATCAAGATTTGTATTTTCATAATGCCTCTCAGAGACGAACGACTGGGACTCAATGTCTCGTTAAATTACAAATATTTTTGTTGATCAGATTTCGTGACTATACTATGAGCTACAACATTTTTCTCCTAAAATCTACCATGCCAACACTCCTCTCATTAGTAATTATAGTATGTGCCATTGTGAGAAACACTATTTCTTTATTTAATATCTTAATATATTGTGGTGAATTTGCTTGGATATCCTTCTTCTCAAGTTGAATTACGTGTGATTGAGTTCTTTAGAGCATGACATATTGGTTATAGTGAACAAGCTCCATTTGTTGGAGGTTAATATTTACACTAATTGCTATATGCGAAGATCTCTATTCACTTGTTAACAGAATATTATATTGTGATGATTTTGCATGTGAACACCTACATTTTTTATTAATTATTTAGAATGGTAACTTATGTTGAAAATGAATTGCACTAATTGGTATGCACATCCGTTGATTTTCATGAACAAATGAGGCACCATCCACTAGTTTAATAGGCTAATTCCTTCTTGTGGATATGATCTAACTATTTTCATGGTTAGATTTTAGGTATTAAATATTTTGAAAAGTGATTTTCTATCACATGACTAAATACAATGACACTACATTTTATGTTACGAATTTCATCGAAAGTGAGAATCACTCTTTCAAATGGCGCCGTTGCCAGGGAGGAAACATGCCTATTAAATTTTTTCAGGAAATTTATACTATTTTTATGCTATTTCTGAAACTTTTCTAAATTAGTGACATTGGTTCTATTTGTGTGCAAAAACGAACAAACGAATGCGACGGGTGCGCACGATGGAGACAATATTGTTGGTGGACCTTGTCACCACCTCAAGAATAATCTAATGTGCACGTGGCCTTGATCCCACGCGTGTGGAGGGAGGATTGGCATCCGAAGACCTATTTGCTTCTTTTAGATTTAGATTAGGCTAGATTGACATTAGAATTTAATTTCAGTCTTGCGGACCCGTGTTGGGCATTTTTAGGAACGTGTTCCCAGTGCTTTTATTGTTTATCACTCTTGTATGCAGGAGCATCTCTTTGGGAGTGTGTTCCCATTTTATTTAGATTATAGGTTTATTTGAACTGTTCAAACTACATGTTAGCTAGCTAGCTAAATTAGATTAGGTTTGTTTGCTTATTATCATACAAAGAAAAATTGAGCTACTTGCTAGAAGCTTCATATCTATAGGACGACCATCTAGGATTGAATGAGTAGCTTCTAGTTTATCTTTATTGCATCGCATACATCCCTGCATTGAAGAAAGCTAGAGTAAGGTACGTCCTCTCTTTGCATCACATCTCTGTCATGCATCTACATTGGACTTAAATCCAAGATCACCTAATTGCATGAATCTAATTAATTCAGTGGTCACTTTAAGAAATTAGGACTGTTAAGAGGTTGGACCTTAAAATCAGTGACTTTAATTGCGTGCGAAAGGACTTGTTTGTGGGATTTTAAAATATACAATGCGTACATGTGTTGCACACCTGAAACACTATGCACATCACACATAAGGTCACTAGGAATTTTCTACCTCTCTTCTTTGCACCACAAGAGAAGTTGTTAGAAATCAACAAGCCTATCCACCAAGTTACTTCGGTTCCTCGTGCGTGGGCTCGATTCGAGATTTCCATCCCTTGCGAGTAGGTTGTAGGCACCAATGAAGGTTGGCCTAGGAAGCGTAACTCTTCCAAAACTTGTTTGGTCACCAACTGAATAATTAATTCTATGACCTAAAATCTACTAAAAGTAGATCTCACTATATTTGTGTTTGTTTTGGTAGTGATAGATCTCTCTAGGAATTTTTTGGTTTTAATCTGATTTCTTCTAAGTCCTAAGAGAGTTAAACCTATTTGGCTTAAAAGAAACAAATTACCCTTACTCCTATCATTTAGATTATCAGAACCAAAACTGCCCATCTTTGAACCAGGATCCCATGCCCCGAGCGTATCCCTCCTTAAAGGGGTACAATGACAATTCATGGGATCATTCTTATTCTTACTTTGGGAGTACTGGCTCGATATCTCTTACTTTTGAGCAGAGCCTAGGAGTGGAATTTTCCAGTTTGCAAACACCCAACCCTCCCACCGTTCATGATTTTTCTTATCAAGGTTGGACCAATACCCTTGGGCAACCAGAACTTGAGATTGACTATCCTCCCCAATCTGATAGTAGTATCCTCTCCTCTTTTATGGTAGAAATGCAAAAACAACAAAAAGAAATGATGGAGTCTATGGGAGAGATGTTGGGGAATAGTTTACAACTGAATGAAAAAATTAGTCAGCTTAGCTACCCTTATATGAGTGATTTTGATCCCTACCTTTCTACCCCCAATCACTAAGAACATTTTGAGGAAACAATGGATAATAGGGATCCCATTTTGAGTAGCTATCACTTAGACTCTACTCCTGAGACACGGCCTCTAGAGGAGAATGATCCTAGTGATTATCCACCTGAGCTATATTGGAGTCAAAAGAAAGGGAAGATCGTACCACTTGAAGATCTTGACCCTACTGACAGTATTTTTCTCACCCCTGATGACCCAGGTCAAGGTCGTGTTGTTCATTCCACTTCCCCAATTGATCATGTGGTGGAGCCTCATTCTACTCCTAGTAAGCCTGATCCTGATCCTCCATGTAGGGAACCAACACCTACCATATAACATTATGAGGATTTACATATGACTAATGTAGGTGACCCTAAGGGAATGGAGGATGAATTGGATCAATTTAAGTCTCAGGGATACAAAGAGTCTATTTTAGAGAAAGATGATGACCCAATGGAGGAACTAAACCCTGGTGAGCCTTGGGTCAAACACAGGGAGGCGAACATTTGATTGAAAATTGCATTTGGAATTATTGTTACAAAGCAGAGTAGCTAGTTGAAATTAATCTACACTAGCTATTTACAGGGGCGAGATCGGTGTTTATAAAAGATAAATGATGCGTCGTAGTATAGTTGAAATTGCCTTGAAAATAAATAAATTTTATTACTCGAATGTTAAGTCCGAAGTCAAACAAAGGGAGCAAATGGAGTTCATGCACTAATCTCAAATAAGAGATGCAATTTGAACACTTAAAATTACTCAAAATCTAATTCAAAATATAAAGTATGAGTTTATGAATAATGAAATGTATCATAAAAGAGAAATTAGGAAGAATTGGACAAAAGTGTTTGATTCTTCTTCCTTTTGCTTCTTCTCTTGGCTCTTTCTTCAGCTTCCTCTTTAGCTTTCTCCTCTTCTTCAGTCCTTTCTTTCTCTGGCTCTTCTTCTCTTTTGTCTTCTTCTTCTTCTCTGACTTCTCCTTCCTTCTTCTTCCTTCCTTAGCTTCTGATCCTTCCTGCCTTCTCCTTCCTTCTTCTTCCTTCCTTTTTGCCTTAGCTTTCTCTGCCCTTAGCTTCTTTGCCGTGGCTTCTGATCTCCTTCTTTCTCTTTTCTTCTTCAGCCATGCCTTCTCCTTCCTTGGCTCTTCTTTTCCTTAGCTTTCTTCTTCTCTGTAGCTTCTTCTGCTTTTAGCCCTCAGCTCCTTCTTCTTCTTTCTTCAAATTTGCCTTCAGATCCTTAGCTTCCTCTGCTGCTCCTCCTGCCCTTAGCTTTTCCTTCTTCTCTGCAGCTGCACCTAAGGCTTCCTCCTTCTTTCTTTCTTTTCCTGCACACAACTGCAAAACCTAGCCCTACCCACTCTCACGAACTCTCTCTTTTCTCTCTTAGGCTCACTCTCCCAGAGCCATTCTCGAGTATATGGGTCAGGCAAGCGCGCCCCGATCCAGGCGCACGGCGTGGGTGATGCGTGAGGAGTGCTGGGTAATCGGGTCAGGTCAGCTAGGTCTGTGGAGCATGTATCACGGACGAGGCGAGTGTGGGCGAGGGGACCTCGCCCCGTGTCAGGAGGCAAAGAGCCCATGACACAAATTCAATTTATACTACTTCGCCTCTTCTAAAGTTACCAAGGTGGGACTAAAAGTCCCACCACTTCTTTGCGTGAGCCCGCAAAGATGTCACTTAATTGCTGCAGCTGCGATGTTCTCCCAAAGCCAATCACTAGTTGTATGTGTGCATGTGATAATTCTGCACTACCTGGAACCTAGGGCCTGAAGTGTGGCTGCCTGGAGCGAAGGTTACATGCTGATTCAAGCCAGCGCTAATGGCGATGGAGGTCAGACCTGCTATCAAGCAACACGGCCTTGCGGCCTACGCGTGCGTGCCTAGGTCAGTCTGTGGCCGTGAAGGTGGGTCTGTTCAGGGGAAGATTGTGGAGGGTGTGGCAGTCGATGGAGATGGAGGAAGTGATCAGTGGAAGGTGGCGAAGCTTCTGAGGTAGTTGGCGAGGCATGTGGGTGTGTGGAATGATGGAGGCACCTCGTCGGTGGTCTGTCAGAGCTAGAGACGATGGTGGTGGTGTCTGGTTGTCGAGGGGTGTGTTGAGAAATAAAGAGGGGGAAAATAAAGAGAGGAGAGAGGGGAAGAGATCTAACCTAGTTTAAGGATGAAGTGGGGTGAGATGGCGGCTGGCGCGTACCTGCCGCCACCGTAGACGAAGATCTAGTAGAGGGTGACGGTGACGACGAGGGGGTAGTTGGTGCATGCACATGTATGGTGCGACGCGAACGAAGAAGGCGGAGACAACTCTGCCACTGATATTGTGACAAAGCGACGAAAAGAGGGAGAATATGTCACCGAAGCTCGCTAGATGCTTGGCCGGAGGAGAAGAGAAGAAATTAGAGGGTTATCTCCAACCAAACCAAGCTGGGAATGAGCGACCGGATCAGGGGAAGCTTTTATAGGCACAGGCAGAGGGCCTTGCGCTTGGAAGACAAGCTTCCAAGCACGGGTATCCTTGCCAAAGTTGGAAAGCTAGAAATACCCAAATCTCTCGTATGTTCGCATGAGAGATCGGGTGACAATTAGGGCTTGAGATTGCATTCAGATGATCGGGAATTCCTCAGAGAATCTCCCTTTCAAATTTAAAAGGGAGTCTCTGAGGAATCGGGGAGAAATTCTTCTCGAATCCTCGTCGGAGTAGGACTCCTCCGCTGTAATGGCGGAGGGACCTAATAGCAAAGAATGGCAAGGAAGCTAGCGGGGTCTCTGCAAGATTGTCAAAAGCTAAGGGTCTAAAAGTAATTAGGTTGGACTATTTTGCAAAGTAGGTCAAGGTGAACTCCCCTTAGGTCCAAATTTTGGTAAAAACCTAATTTGAACCTAAGGAATCCAATGGTGAAGTTGGATTTTAGGTTTGACTATGTTTGACTGGACATTGTGCACAAAAATCCAATTTAGGGCAAATAATTAGCTAGGACCCTTATTTAGGTCAAAATAGGTTCCAAAGGCCAAATTGAAGGTTCTAAACCCTAGGGGATATTTTCCCATGAGTTTTAGAGGGTTTAGGTGAATTTTATTCTGACCAAAACCTTGTTAAATTAAGTGGGTCTATTTTAGGGTTACAAAAAGTCATTTAATTCTCAGATTGCACATTAACCCTTCTTTTATTGAACCAACTCACTTTTTATCTTGCTAAGATCATTTGACCTATGTTTAGCCCCTGAGAAATCCCATTGATGTACTGCAATGGTAAAATTACAGTTTTACCCTTTGTTCCTTATTTTCTTCTCAAAACAGTTATTCCTTGAATTAGGCCCTTTACTTGGTTATGTAGGAGCTTTTATTCTCTTTCCTAGGTCAAAATGAGTTAGTTAGGGCTCATGATGGTGTTCCCATCATACCCCCATGCCTTGCTTTTGCTAGTCCCTTAGCAAAATTTCAAGGTTTTAACTATCGTTCTAGACCATGAGTTTCTTTCACAATTTATGATGAGTGCTTTTTCTTTTTCTTTTTGATTAGGTTAGAATGACGACAGTAGGCCTAGAGGTGCTCAAGTACCAACCAAGATCTAGACCTGACCAGCTCTAGCCTCGATCCTCCGTGAAGGTTTTTAAGGCCCGCAAGAACTATCCTAAGGTTTGTTGGACTCCGTGGTTAAAGCACCCGTGCTTGAGACATATTTTAGCCTTGGTTCAGTTTGCAGTGCATTTTTTGTAAGAGAGAGACAGAGGATTTATTTGTTTGGAGAGTTTTCTCTCTCTTTTCTTTTTATTTCTAGCTTTGGATTGGCTTCTCAACATGGTCTGTATCAGATTCCTCGTCCCCATCATCAATTCTCAAAGGTCCCTGGCAATCGATGCTTTGTGATAGCACTGCCCATGGCAACCCCCAGAACCCCGGCTTTCGAGATTTTGAGATAATCCCACCCATGGCATTCCATAGCCAAATCCAGGCCTTGGCAATCGACATTTCGTGATAATGCCACCCATGGTATCTAAATCAGCAAGGTGCTTATGTGCCCCTGGTAGGATATATAAATATCCTAGGAGACAAGCACCGAGAAGATGATATGTTGTTATGCATCTTCGAGGGGAATTTCCTGCCTCTCCGCACTGGGAACTCATCCAAATAAACTTTTGTTAATCAGCTGCTCCTAATCTAGGCAACTTTTCTCAGAACTTTAAAATGCTTTTGCTTGATTTTGATAGTTATAAGCACTGAACCAGATTGTGTGTGGATTGAGGTTCTTAGGTCACCGAGTCCTACAAACCGAAGGTTAGTTAACGAGGTCGAATACTCCCTAAGCCTTAGACCTAACACTTAAGCTTTGCATTTTCCCCAAACTCTTGAGGATTATCTAGATCTTAGTGGATACTTGAATTTTTAAGCTTAATAGCCTAGACCGAAAAGGAATAAGATCAGCGTTCCTATTAATCTCTTTTGTGTCTCATTAGCACTTTTTGCCTTCGTTTTTCTCTTTTCCTTGATGTGGTCTATAACTTCGGTTACTCCCTTAATCTCTTACTAATGACTATTCTTTTTCTTTTTATTTTGTGCTCCTTTGTCATTTTGCTATTTTCCTCCTCATGTTTATATGGTTTCAAAATTTTCTTCCCACCTCCAATTTTTTGTTCTTTTTCACAATTTTCTAATTTTTTGGTACTTTTGACATATGTGAATTTTTTGTGGGAATCCTTCTGACTTTTCTTGATTTTTGTATATTTGCACTTTACCACCCCCCCATGCCTAAGTTTTGCAATGTCCTCATTGTAAACGGAGGGTGTGAAACAGTGTTGGGTTTAGGGACTTAGAATAGGATTTATCGGGTGGGTAGATGGGTCAGGAATGACTATTGCAGATGATTTCAAACTCTGGTACGTGTACCAGAGGTGGGATAGACTGGTCTAAGGCTGAACTCAGGATGCAGTAAATGTGGAGTACAGACGGATAATCAAATGGATCTCAGATTGTTTTGGAATGACGGGTTGCCTCCCGTTAAGCGCTAAATTTAATGCCTTCAGTCGAGCGGGAAATGGGATGGAGGAGTGGTCAAATCAGCAGAGTTTTGTAGAACAAGCACCTTGATTAAGATCCTGGTTGGTCCAACCAGGTGCTTGTTAAGATCAATAGGCTGATGATGTAGCCCAAACCCAATCAATCTGGTGGGTTGATAAATGTAGATCAGGAGATGTGGAACCATATGCTATGGAGCTCGAACGGGTGTGGAAGTGTAAATTCAGGTTTTGGCTGAGTCGAATCAGCCTGGTCAGAGTAGGGATCCGTAAAATAATTAGTGAATGGTGTGGAAACCCTACAGGGGTGATCAGAGAATGATGGAGCATGGTCTTCAGTCTGATCTCTGTTTGATACCCGGTAAATGTATGGAGTTGAATCATCTGCAATCGGCTCAGTAAGAGGGGAATCAAAATAGAAATTGAGTCTAGTTGCGGGTCGGGGTTGAAAATGGGTTTGGATGGGTTCTGTATGTGTGGAAGAGGTGGCTTCAATGAGAATTGTGTATGAGGGCTCTTCTAGAAAGGAGTGATAGGTGGTTTCATGTAGAGAGTCCTCATAGTAGCTTTCAAAGTCAAAAGTGAATGCCTAAAGAGTGTTTATAGGATGAGGGAAATCTGAGTCGAGAAAAGATTCAAACTCTTGGTTACAGTCACTCTTGGCATTTCTTGGTTTTGATTTTTGAGAATCGAAAAGAAATGATTCCATCTCGCTGGAACCTGAACTTAAATCAGTGATCTCAGGAATCGGGACCTCAGAATTGGAATTAGAAAATGAATCATGTGAGCTAAGGTTGTAGATTGGCTCGTTGTATTCAGGAAATAGAGGTTCTCTGAAATCATGGTAAGATTCAAAATCATCAGAGATATTGTGAAAGTCAAGTTCTGAATGAGATTCGAAATCGTAGGTTCCACCACAGAAAAAATCATATGATGTAGACTCGGCAGCCTAGCTCGGGTCTAGCCTATATGTAATTTTTGAGCTCAAAAAGATGTCCTTATTTGATCTAGGCTCAAGTTCTAGATTTGTAGGAAAGACCCAATCAAAACCCCACTCGTCCAACTCCTCGATTTTTGTATTGTAGATTAACGTGACTTCCAAAAAATTGACCTGATTCTCTGAGGATGTTGGAGAGGGATATTTATCAAATAAAGGCTTAGAATTATACACTTCATTGAAATTTTGATCTTTGACATATGGGGCCTCGTAATCATCCCAATGATTTTCAGATCCAGATTCTAGGCTTAAGATGTGGGTTGAATTACTAGAATTTTGGTCCGAATAACCTTCGAGAGTCACCTTATCAGAATAAGGGGTGGGATTTACACCCTCGAGAGGTTCAGTTCTACTCTCATCATTGCAGGAGTCTTAGAATTCTATGCTTGGTGATCCAGGGTCTAGGGTAGGCTCAACATTGTATTCTCCTGCAATTGGAACTTCCCAACCTAATTTAATATCAGGCATGTTGTATTCCATCTGGATTGGGAATCCATAACAACTCTATGCCTCAAACCCGAGATTTGGGAAATCAGATTGATCCTCAATACTATTCCAAGATGGTTCATCATCTATTTGGGACGTGTACAAGCATTGCTGATCGATGACTTGTTTCAATAATCTTATCATTTCTTCCCATTTTTCAAGATCATCTTGATGTTGTTCCCAAAGTACAGGATTTGTCATGCATTGTAGGTATTCAAAATTGTGCATTTTTTCTATCTCAATGTATCCTGTGATGTGAATGTCTCGGGTTGATCCTTTTGTAGCTTCTGTCAATAGTATTTGGGCACAGTTTATGATGAAAGTTGTGGTTGTTGGTATACTAACCTAAATGTCTTCTACTGGTGTTGAGGTTTTGTATTCAATTTCATAGAATTCAAGGGCATCCTCAATCATCCTATCTCTCATGGATCTCTGTGATTCAGGTTTCTTGAATGGTAATCCTAAGTAACTCGACTGCATAGTTGGATCAGATGGTGGAATCATGATGTAGAATCAGAATTTGGATCAAGATGTAGAATCAAGTTGTGAAGTGATTCGATCTGAATATAGAATCCCACTTGAAAATCTATGTGTGTGCTCTAAAGAGAAGGGATGAGGGACTGAGAGAAGGGATGAGGGACTGGATGAGTTTTTGACCCAATCAAGGCACCCAAAGATGTTTGGATGACTATAGAGGTTTGGGGTGGATGATACCCCTGGATTAGAAAGTCGTCCACCTGAGAATTACCTGGGCAGCCAGAGAGGGAGAGTCCCGCAAAGACCCATACACGGTAGAGCATCCCCACGGGTTACAGGGTTTCCCCCACCTGACCTCTCTTGTCACTAAGATTCCAGGTAGACTAGAATAGGGACCTTGACCTCTTAAGTGTACCACTTTTAAATCATAGGTGCTTAGGGTTTCACTTGAACTTTAGATGTTTTGATTTTGTGACCTAATTTCAAGGTTGGTTGACCCAAGGGGTCAACTTCACCTGACCTATCCTAAAGATGGCAGAATAATTCTAGGTCAAGACCTAGAAATCAACCTGATTTGACTCCCAGGTTATTAGGTCCAAGGTTTTTAAGATTCAAGTGATTTTAGAGCTCAAGTTTAGGGTTTGTCTTGCTTAGATCTTTTCAATCAAGGGCTTGGGTAGCACACAGGTGCGGGCATTTTTGTTTCCTTTTATGCAAGTATGTGTGAACTAGCACTCCCAAAACCCTATTGTAGAAACCCTAATTTGATTCTATTTCTAATCCTCTTTGATTTTTCACAGAAGTTCTCTTTGGACTTCAAAACAAGAAGCGTGTAGTCCGCGGAGGTTTAGAAATTAAGCATGATCCCTGATAGGCACAGGAATTTGTGGGGTAGGATCTCTAAAAATCACTTCAACTTCAGAAAGTTTTGAAAATATTTTCGCAAAATCAAGAAACTTTTGCCTTAAAAATGGTAGTTACTATAAAAGGAAGGCAAGTGATTCCTATTTTGATTGCTTTTATTTTGTCTTCCCAGGATTAGGAGATGGATTAGGGAAGAAAAGAGAATTTACCTACCCTAGAGTGGTTGATTTGCTTGGAAGATCTCCTCGTGGAATACCTTGCAAAATCATAATAAAATAAATATGGCAAGTTAGTGTTCAAATATAATCAAAATAATGCAGAGACTAGTGTTGAATTGCACGTTGCTCCTCGACAATGGTGCCAAAATGTTTATAGGGGGCGAGATTGGTGTTTATAAAAGATAAATGATGCGTCGTAGTATAGTTGAAATCGCCTTGAAAACAATACATTTATTACTCAAATGTTAAGTCCGAGGTCGAACATAGGGAGGAAATGGAGTTCAAGCACAAATCTCAAATAAAAGATGCAATTTGAACACTTAAAATTACTCAAAATCTAATTCAAAATATAAAGCATGAGTTTATGAATAATGAAATGTAGCATAAAAAAGAAATTAGGAAGAAGTGGATAAAAGTGTTTGATTCTTCTTCCTTCTTTTGCTTCTTCTCTTGGCTCTTTCTTCAGCTTCCTCATTAGCTTTCTCTTCTTCTTCAGTCCTTCTTTCTTTCTTTGGCTCCTCTTCTCTTTTGTCTTCTTCTTCTTCTCTGACTTCTTTCTTCCTTCCTTAGCTTCTGATCCTTCCTGCCTTCTCCTTCCTTCTTCTTCCTTCCTTTCTGCCTTAGCTTTCTCTACCCTTAGATTCTTTTCCTTGGCTTCTGATCTCCTTCTTTCTCTTTTCTTCTTCAGCCGTGCCTTCTCCTTCCATGGCTCTTCTTTTCCTTGGCTTTTTTCTTCTCTATAGCTTCTTCTGCTTTTAGCCCTCAGCTCCTTCTTTCTTCAACTATGCCTTCAGATCCTCAGCTTCATCTGTGGCGCCTCCTACCCTTAGCTTTTCCTTCTTCTCTACGGCTGCACCTAAGGCTTCCTCCTTTTTTCTTTCTTTTCCTACACATAAGTGCAAAACCTACCCCTGCCCACCCCTGCGAGCTCTCTCTCTTTTCTCTCTTAGGCTCGCTCTAACAGAGCCATTCTCAGGTACACGGGTCATGCAAGCGCACCTAGGTCCAGGCGCATCGGCGTGGGTGATGCGCGAGGAGTGTTGGGTAATCGGGTCAGGTCAGATAGGTCCGCAGAGCATGTATCACGGATGAGGCGAGTGTGGGCGAGGGGACCTCACCTCGTGTCACAAATTCAATTTATACTACTTCGCCTCTTCTAAAGTTACCGAGGTGGGACTAAAAGTCCCACTTGCTTCTTTGCGTGCACCCGCAGGGATGTCCCTTAATTACTGTAGCTGTGGTGTTCTCCCAAAGGCAATCATTGGCTATATGTGTGCGTGTGATAATTCCGCACTGCTTGGAACCTGGGGCCTGGAGTGCGGCTGCCTTGAGTACGGTTGCCTGGAGCGAAGGTTACAAACTCCTTCAAGCCGACGCTAATGGCGATGGAGGTCAGACCTACTATCAAGCAACATGGCCTTGCGACCTCATTAGAATACACAAGGGGCTTCGCCGTGACACAGCGAAGGTGCCTTGGTCGGTGGCATGGAGCAGGGCGGCCTAGGCGTGTGTGCCTAGGTTGGTCTATGGTCGTGAAGGTGGGTCTATTTGGGGGAAGATTGTGGAGGGTGTGGCGGTCGATGGAGATAGGGGAAGTGATTAGTGGAAGGCGGCGGAGTTTCTAAGGTAGTTGGCGAGGTGTGTGGGTGTGTGGAATGACAGAGGCGCCTCGCCGGTGGTCTACTGATAAACGCCAGTTTATCATCATTCTTATGCATTAAAACAAACTTAGCTCTTAGGATTTTTCTCCGCAAACGGGTTTTTGGGCTGCATTTAGGCATTAAATAGGATAGGCATGCATTGCATTTTTTCTTGTCATTTTAATGTATTTTTGTGAATGTTAGGGATGAACAGATATACAGATCCCTAAAACCCTAGCACTCAAGAAGGTAAATGGTGAAGGAGGAACTCAGACTAGTTGGAACTCGGTTTGATCTAGCTCACCACAACTGGAACCTAGCTCACTTGAACTAGGGTTAGCTCATCCCAGCTCCATTCAGCTAATCTCAGCTGAATGGCAACTCAAGAAAGCTCATCTTAGCTCACCTTAGCTTAGGTCAGCTCAGATCCAGCTCAACTTAGTTGAGTCGATCTCATCTCAGCTCCCACTAGTCCACAGGGAGCTCTAGCTAGCTCAGCTGAGTTGGCTGGAGCTCACCCCAGCTCAGATCCAGCTACATCTAGCTCCACTCAACTCCAGTCAGCTAAGGAAGAATTCATCCCAGCTTAGGAAGCTCAAGTCCAGCTCCTGGGGACTCAGCTTAGCTCAACTTGGTTGAGCTAAGCTACCTTAGCTATCTTAACCAACTCAATCCTCCCCGGGAGCACCAAACCCAGCTCACCTCAGCTCTATTCAACAAAAGCCAGCTCACTTTAGCTTGGCTTAGTAGCTAGCAAAGAACTAGCAAGCTAAGTCAGCTAGAGTAGCCCCATGTTGATCTCTTCAGTAGCTGCCAGCTCCACTTTAGCTCTAGATTCTTCAGATCCAGCTCCTCCCTCCAAACCCTAGCTCCAACACCTCCTCCTCTACTCCATAACTAGCTAAGCTAACTTAGCTTAGCTTAGTTGGCAACCAACTCCTTGGCCATCCTCCACCTTCAACTTAACCCTAGCTAGCTCCACCAACTAAGCTTACCTAGTCCACCTAAGCTACCTAACCTCTACTCTATTTTGGCGCCAAGATGGACATCTCCTAGCCCCTCAACTACACCCAAAAGACACCTTATTTTGGTGCCAAAATACCCTTCTAGAAGCCCACCTTTTGGCACCAAAACACCCCCACATCATCGCCCTACACATAACCCTACAACCCATCCTAGCCACCCACCTACCCCTCCTTCTAGAACCCTACTTGGCGCCACCAAAGCCCCCTTCTAGAAGCCATTTTGGCACCAACTTCAAGGGGTGCCATCACCCATAACCACCACCCAGGTTCCTGATTGCACAGCAATCATGGGTCCTAATCAACCTAAATAATGTCTGAACCTATCTTAAATTGTGGATATTGCACTCATATCTTGCATATCATGCATTGCATCAGTCTATTTAGAATAAGATGAGATATCCTGCTAGTTAATGGTTTTTATTGCTATTTACAGATAATAAAGTGATCCAGGATGGAGATAGTGGAATAAAGCAATAAAGGAAGAAGTAGACTGATCCAGATAAGAGGAGTGAGGAGGATAGCCTTATCCCTACCCTTAGAAACGTTAGGATAGCCTTCCCAAACCCAAAACAACCTCCATTATGGCACCCTAGCCTCAAAACCCAAACATGGATAGCACTATCCATGTTCCTATCCCTCTCCCAAACACTTAAGAAAAAAAACCAACCTTAGAAAACATAAAACCCACTCTCCAGCACCTTTTAGGATGTCCAGACATCTGGCTGGACGTCTGATTTCTACAGAATAACAATCCAGGAAGCCAAAACTCATACTGACATAGAATTGGACGTCTAATTTAGTGTCCAGACGTCCAATTTTGTCCTATAAGACGTCTAACCACTATCCTGGACGTCTAATACTGCTGTCTGGTTCCTGATTTTGGTGTTGGAAGCCCTAGCTTGCCTATTTTGACCTAGGAACCCCACCGGACACCCTAGGAAACCTAAGTAGAGACCTCCTAAGCCTAGTCCACTATCCATAGCCCTACTTGTCCTATCCCTAACCCAATTGAACCATCCCATACCTAATTGGGTGCATCTACAGTTGATTGGGTGCACCCAAGCCTAATTAGATCCACCTAGGATCTAATTAACTCATACCTATTAGTGTTACCCTAGCCTAATCACATGCACACATCTAATTAGACTTGACCTAGACCTAATTAGGTTCACTCCTACCCAATTAGACTTTCCTAAGCCTAATTAGGTCCACACCCACTTAATCTAGATTGACCCAACCTATTTAGCACCTAATCCTACCAAAACCCACAACCTAGCCCTACGAAAAACACACACCCACACACACACGCACACCTTCCCATTTTACTCCCACCAAACCCATGCACACTCTCTTGGAAACCCTAAAAACTTGTGTCAAACCTAGATCCAAAAATTGTGGCATTTGCTATTTTTGGAGCCACCAAAAGTGGCAACCAAATGGAGCCTTCCATAAGGGCAAAGTGAGAGCTACGAAATTGGACCATCTCCATACACTCTCCCATCCATACTCTCCACTCTAAACTTGCTTCCACCCTCCAAAACCTTAAGGCCGTCCTCCTCATCCTCCTCCAAGGCTCCATGGACGACTAGCTAGAGAAGCTTATCTCCAAAGCTTCAAGGACGACCATTGGTAGAGAAAGGGAGCAACACCCTCCTTTCTCCACTTGGGTGCACTAGCCCCCATCTTCTTCTTCTTGGACGGCCATGAAGGCTCACCCATAGCCTCTTGTGGCCGGCCATCTCTTTTGGTAGGCATGTAGACGGGTTTGCATACCCAAGGTCTAGCCTACGCCCTCACACAAGGCCGATGGCCCTAGTGGCAACTTTCCGGCATGAGGGATTTTCTTCTATTTATATGCTTTCTAGTGTAGATGATGTGTGATAATTTTTTATGCATAAATAATTTCATGATGTTTCTGTGATTGATTATCCTCATGTTTGCTTGCCTATATGACACTTTGGTTTGTTCACACCATGCACGGCCACCATGGCTTCATTTAGATGCACATAGTCACTTAGGTTTTTGCTAGTTTATCTAGATCTAGGTTTCAATTCGCTTTTCGAAATAAAAAATCAAAAACACAAAAAGACAAAAATAATAGTTTAGGTTAGACTTAGGTTATAAAAGCTGATCCAAATCTCGATTCGTTTTCACACCTCCCAGAGACGAACGACCAGCACTCAGGTTCTAAAAAGAATAAAGATCTATGAGAGTTTCGTTATCACAAATATCTTTGACGAGTGGTTTTTGCGACTATACTACGATTTCCAACAATTTCAAAATACGCGATTTCCACGCTCGTCAAATGGTGCCGTTGTCGAGGAGGTAACACGTGAGTTAGGTTTGGATTTGCTTAACTTCTATTTTTTTTGATTGTAGGGTATCAAGATGAGGATCTGCACACACATCGACCCGTGGTGAAGATTGCAGGTATCTTCTTCGTCCTCTAGTTTATTGCTTCCTTAGGTTAGAAAAAAAGAAAAAAATGAAAAATAAATAAATATATATATATAAATTCAAATTCAAAATTTCAGATCTGAATTAAAAAAAAAATAATTTTCTTTCGTGTGTGTTTTAACTTGGAAACTATTTAAACACACCAAAATCAGATTTGAAAATTCGGCCAGCAAATATTGACGATTTTCAAAAATTTATTGCTGTGAAATTAGGAGTCCAAAAATCTTCGGATTAGGTATGGTATTAGGTTTTTAAACTAGCTTTCCAGCGCCACCTTTTATTTGAAAAATTATCACTATAAAAATTTTAAAAATTCGCAAAGTGGAAGGGGGTCAGAATAGTCTACACTCTGATTTTTTATAAATTTAAACGTTAATTATGTCCTTTACATAAATCATATATCTTTGAAATTTGTGGGGTTAGAAAGCCACTGAAACCTAGTTTCTTCTATAAATTTTCAAGAATTTTTGTATTTTTTTTGATACTGTTCAAACTGCACTTCTTTCAGGGGGTCCATCTGGTCTGTTTGACCCCCTAGAGCATAAAAATTCGTGAAAAAATACACAAAATAGTAAAAATATTAAAAAAATATTCCATGAAAAATTTATTTAAAAATTAATATCTCTACCAAATTTCATATTATTTTTCTTCAGTTATTGACTTGGGGAGTGATTTCAAGTCAGACTAAGGTCTGACTATCAGACTAGCTTGTTTGCTTGATTTGGGGTTCTCTCATCTTTCTTCCTAGGCCTTTGCCTTAATTCCACCAACCCCTTGTAGCTGGTTGTGTCTTCCTAAGGAAGACTATCTCTTATCTTTATTTGCATCTTCTCTCAAATATCCATGAACCCATATCATTCTTTTGACCCTCGGGGTCCTCCATCTCCTAACCCAACCATGATTTTGACTCCTGGTTGGGAGACTCATCCTAACCAGCTGAGATATGATTATCCTTATCCCCCAGCTTATTTAGAACCTGAATCTTATGGATCTGACCCTTATCTAGATCAGAACCAATTGAAAGCCATAGTTGCTGAATTCCGAGAATATAACAAGGACTATACAGATCAATGTGCCAAGCTTCTGGAGCAAATTAGACAATCTCAGGCACAATCTCAATCTTATCACTCCTCTCAAGGACAAGAGACTTGGAACAACCAGCCTAGTGGGTCTAGTGACCCATATTTCGGAACCACTAGCTATTCTACTGATTCTTGCTACCATGGGGAGGCATCCTAGACTCAGCCAACCCAAAAGGCACCTTTGGACCTAATCCATGATTTGGGTAGATCAATTAAGAAATGCACCATTTCTGATACACCTGTACCTGATGAGATATCTCTAATGAATTGGAATAATGGATCACAAGTACAAGACCACATAACAGGTTCTCAATCAACTCCCTCTGTAGTCAGCCCCACTCAGGGCGATACACCTATTGATTCATATCCAAATTCGTATAACCCTGAGTGGAGAAACAATCCTGATCTTTCATGGCCACCACAGAGATTGACTCAGACTGAACATCAATCTAGGCCAGCCCAATACTCCACTTAATCCACTTTAAGGCAACCATCTACTCCAGCCCAACCCATAACCACCCTTGAAGATATCATGAACATTTTGTTGGACTTTGATAAGAAAAATGAAGAAAGGCTGACTAAGTTGGAAAATCATGTGAAATCTCAAGGGGATCAAATCAAGAGACTTCAAGAATCACTTTATCCCCGAATGCAAATGCCTTTTCACTCCTATTCTCCACCTATTCTTCCAACCCCTCCTCCAATCTATCAAACATGCCCTTGTGCGGGGGTCAAATCTGTGGCCTCTAAACGGAAGAGAAAAGCTAAGAGCCCACCCAAACGACCTGATTTGGGCTCAACCAAAAATCATAAGACCAAACCCACATCCAGCTCTGACTCAGACTCAAGGGACAAAAAGAAGAAAAAGGCTTCTGAAATTGATTTGACCTATTTACCCTTTCCTAAGGCCTTAAAGAAAGAGTCACAAAATAAAAAAATGACTTGCACACCTAAAGAGGTGGTTTTATCAGCTAACATAAGTGCATTTGTTTCTGGCACTATACCACCCAAAATGACTGACCCTGGAAAACCCTTCATATCTTGTGCCATAAAGGGATTCACCTTCAACAAAACCCTTGTGGATCTAGGGTCTTCCATTAGCTTGATTCCTACTGCCCTTTTTGATCGCACCAAACTTGGAGATCTGCACCACACACCTGTCGCCATTAGAATGGCAGATGGCTCCATCAAACTACCGAAGGGGGTAGTTCAGGATGTGATTATTAAATTGCAAGGTCTTAGCTTTCCAGTCGATTTTATTGTCTTGGACATGAATATATCGGAGAAGCTAAGTAATTCACCCATTATTCTGGGTCTACCTTTCTTGGCTACAGCCAATGCACGGATTGACAGTTACTCAGGATGTATGGAGGTGAGTAGTGGCAATGAGAAGATTCACTTTGATATGTATGCAGCCACTAAGAAAATAAAGTCAGGGTACTTTCTGGATGACATGGAAAGTGAGTCGGAGGGTAATTCAGAAGAAACTATGGCAATTGACACCTAGGTAGAACCACACGACCCGAATCAACAATCCACTAGATCACATAAGTCACCCTCCCTACCAGATCAAATCATTGATAGTATGGTTGACTATCTTGATCGACCTAGCCCAATTCAAACCCCTTGCAATGAATCCCAGATTACTCAATTGATCGAAATGATTCATGAAATAAAAGAAGCTAGTGCAAGAGAATATGACGATATAAGGAAAGAGCTTCATAAAATCCAGGATGAGCAACAAAAACCAGAAATGTTTGAATCTGGGTCAGGTGTGTCACAACCGATTTGCTATTCGATGGTGGTCATGCAGGATTTTGTTGATCAAACACCCGAGGTGGATGATATTGATAACCCTAGGGAAGCTGAGAATGGAGATTTATTTGAGAATCTTGATCTTGATATAGGGCCTGAGTACCAATCATTTCATTTTGAGGAACCAAGCATTAAGGGACCTGAATATAATTTTGTTGTATTTGAGAATACCCATGGAGACATTGATGAATTAATTCAAATGATCTCATACACGGAGCAACAAAATCAAAAAGACTGTAACAACTCCTCAATCAATGATTCAGCCCATTCTACTTTCATGGAGGGACTCACTACTAAATCTAATGCCCAACTTCATCCAAGTGAGAAGAAGGAAATATCCCCTTATGAAATAGATATTCAAGAAATTGAAAGATTATTGGGGATAACATATGATGAGTTATCAAAGGAAGCTAGGAATTTTGGGGAATCATGTGATAATTGGGAATTGGCATTAGACAATTTGGAAGAGATAAAAGAAGATGAGACCCAAACATCTTTGGTAGAGACAGAGACTGATCACTGGACCTTGATTTCCAGATCTGACCACACTACATGGGTCATGCCTTCCATTCATTATCAGGACCCATATGATTTCACCCCACACGAGTCCACCCATACCCCTACCACCCACATTCTCCATCACCTCTTCGGGATGCCTTCACCTTCATTCCTTCCAGGCACCCGTATTTATCTGTCTTTCTTCTGTAGCATCTGGTTGCAGATAATCCCAAGCCCCATCTACATATTTTCCCGATTATTTGGACTTGGAATTCATGGACAGCTAGTTCGCATTTGCGGTCCGCTGTTGGCGAATGAGACTAAAATTCTTATCATTTTACTCGCCATTCTCAATACTGTATTGGTATATCCTTTTTGAGTGTATGCCCTGCTGGAGGCGTTAATCTCAGCACTTATATATAGCATATTTTATTTGGCATATTTTCCTGCATATTCAATTTCAGGTGTTGGAATAAGTGGAATGTCAAAATTCAAGAGCCATTCCAGGTGAATTCTACCCATTTACTCCCTGTCTTAATTTATTTTTCGTTATATTCATGCATGAGGACATGCAAGAAAGTAGGCATGGGGGGGTAGTAATTGTAAACTGAAAATTTTTCTGCCAACACCTAGGAAAAACCTTTCATACATCATGCTAATTGCACTCTAGGGTCCTTAAATTAAGAACAACCGACTCCACCTCAAATGCTCGCATTGGACATAAAAATCGTCTGCAACAGCCACTTTCGACTCATCCACTCACCTTTTCGTTCTAAATTTAGGGCCAAGCTGAATGTAACTTGAATTAGGGAAATCTTCGAAGAGAAACTTTTGAAAGGTTATACATAGCATATATACATATCGCATTCATGAATAAGATTATTTTATTAAGAGAATGCATTAGGGATTTTATCCTCTAGCTGATTCCTGTAATCTGGAATCCAGCACAACTTTTCACACACACGTAGAATTTGTAATGGATTCACGGTGAAGGTTGATAAACATCTTTAGTCTGTCGAGAAGAAGCAATGATTCTTCTCCTGAACCCTTGGACAGTGTTTCGGGAGTCAGGCAGATTTTCTTCCAAAAATCCACCAAATAGTGTGAGATGAGAGTAGAGTATACTGGTGCTCTAAGATTAGTGCAAGGAATCTGGAATCCTAGATAATTAGGTGATGATGCTCTGAGATTAGACATAGTTTTCGCTCTCAGTTCCCGCGTATACATTTTTGTGCGAAATTGTGAGAGCCACCGAATAAGGCAAATATGCGGAAAGCGAGTTTTCATAAAACTAGGGCTAAGGTGAATGGTTACGACCATTCTTTACGGAATCCTCGGCTGAAGGAGGGTATTGATGTCAAGGTTAGAAATGCACCGTCCTATCCATCTCTCCCGGTGCCGTGAGTAGGCACTTCCACCAAATAAGCCACCTAATGTCTCTTGAGTACCACCAATCCACAATAATGCCTCCTTAATAAAGTTCATGGATGTATGCCAGTTGTGTTATGCTGAAAAAAAAATAAAAAAAAAAGAGAAAAAGAAAAAGAATGATGAAAAAAAAAAAACTTAGAAAAAGAAAAAAAAAATTGGAAGAAGGAGAAAAAGAGTTTGTGAATATTTAGTATTTATTTCATTTGCATTGACACAATACCACCAAATAAGGCCTTAACCTATTTTTCCGCGTTTCTGACCGCTCGAATACTGGCTGAGGAATCCCGACTTAGTGTTAGGGCTATGAGAGCTCAATTAAAGTGTTAATGCCTAGTGAGACCACCAAATACAGATCCTATGTGTGAAACTGGTGAGGTTGTGAGCTCTAAGAAAAAGAAAGAAAAGAGTAAGAGAGAATGAATACAAAGGAATCAAAAGGGAGCATAGTTTTTCTCGTCTTTCTCTGAGTTGAGTTACTTAGTAATCCAGGAATCTAGATTCTGTAGTACTAGTCTCTATGTAGCACCAACTGAGAATGAGCCACCAAATATATAATCCTTTCCCTCAAAGATTCTCTACCTAAGCCTAAAGCCGAGGTGAAATTCATAGAATATCTTGAATAACCCGAGGGAAGAAATCCGCCTATCCCGCTAGAATTTTTATTAGGGGTCAAGTACAGGCTTTAGAGGTGTATTAGTTTTCACTCGAATCCGTTGCAAAAGCTACATAGCTGCACCTTCACGATTGTCTGGATTTCTAGAGCATAGGATGAAAACAAAAAGGAGAAAAATCTCAATGCAAACACTTTGATAAAATAATCAATCCCTTAGGTACCCTTATGTGAATAATTTAGTCTTGCATTTGCTAGGGACTAGCAAAGTTTAGGCATGGGGGCATGATTGCACAACAATCATGGGTCCTAATCAACCTAAATAATGTCTGAACCTATCTTAAATTGTGGATATTGCACTCATATCTTGCATATCATGCATTGCATCAGTCTATTTAGAATAAGATGAGATATCCTGCTAGTTAATGGTTTTTATTGCTATTTACAGATAATAAAGTGATCCAGGATGGAGATAGTGGAATAAAGCAATAAAGGAAGAAGAAGATGATCCAGATAAGAGAAGTGAGGAGGATAGCCTTATCCCTACCCTTAGAAACCCTAGGACAGCCTTCCCAAACCCAAAACAACCTCCATTAGGGTCCTTAGCGTCAAAACCCAAACATGGATAGCACTATCCATGTTCCTATCCCTCTCCCAAACACTTAGGAATTGAAACCAACCTTAGAAAACATAAAACCCACTCTCCAGCACCTTTTAGGACGTCCAGACATCTGGCTGGACTTCTGATTTCTGCAGAATAACAATCCAGGAAGCCAAAACTCATACTGACACAGAATTGGATGTCTAATTTAGTGTCCAGATGTCCAATTTTGTCCTATAAGACGTTTGACCACTATCCTGGACGTCTGATACTATTGTCTGGTTCCTTATTTTTGTGTTGGAAGCCCTACCTTACCTATTTTGACCTAGGAACCCCACCGGACACCCTAGGAAACCTAAGTAGAGACCTCCTAAGCCTAGTCCACTATCCATAGCCCTACTTGTCCTATCCCTAACCCAGTTGAACCATCCCATACCTAATTGGGTGCATCTACAGTTGATTGGTTGCACCCGAGCCCAATTAGATCCACCCAGGATCTAATTAACTCATACCTATTAGGGTTACCCTAGCCTAATCACATGCACACATCTAATTAGACTTGACCTAGACCTAATTAGGTTCACTCCTACCCAATTAGACTTTCCTAAGCCTAATTAGGTCCACACCCACTTAATCTAGATTGACCCGACCTATTTAGCACCTAATCATACCAAAACCCACAACCTAGCCCTACGAAAAACACACACCCACACACACACGCACACCTTCCCATTTTACTCCCACCAAACCCATGCACACTCTCTTGGAAACCATAAAACTTGTGTCAAACCTAAATCCAAAAATTGTGGCATTTGCTATTTTTGGAGCCACCAAAAGTGGCAACCAAATGGAGCCTTCCATAAGGGCAAAGTGAGAGCTACGAAATTGGACCATCTCCATACACTCTCCCATCCATACTCTCCACTCTAAACTTGCTTCCACCCTCCAAAACCTTAAGGCCGTCCTCCTCATCCTCCTCCAAGGCTCCATGGACGGCTAGCTGGAGAAGCTTCTCTCCAAAGCTTCAAGGACGGCCATTGGAAGAGAAAGGGAGCAACACCCTCCTCTCTCCACTTGGGTGCACTAGCCCCCATCTTCTTCTTCTTGGACGGACATGAAGGCTCACCCATAGCCTCTTGTGGCCGGCCATCTCTTTTGGTAGGCGTGTAGACGGGTTTGCATACCCAAGGTCTAGCCTACACCCTCACACAAGGCTGATGGCCCTAGTGGCAACTTTCCGACGTGAGGGATTTTCTTCTATTTATATGCTTTTTAGTGTAGATGATGTGTGATAATTTTTTATTCATAAATAATTTCATGATGTTTCTGTGATTGATTGTCCTCATGTTTGCTTGCCTATATGACACTTTGGTTTGTTTACACCAAGCACGGCCACCATGGCCTCATTTAGATGCACATAGTCACTTAGTTTTTTGCTAGTTTATCTAGATCTAGGTTTCAATTCACTTTTCGAAATAAAAAATCAAAAACAAAAAAAGAAAAAAATAGTAGCTTAGGTTAGATTTAGGTTATAAAAGCCGATCCAAATCTCGATTCGTTTTCACACCTCCCAGAGACGAACGACCAGGACTCAAGTTCTAAAAAGAATAAAGATTTATGAGAGTTTCGTTGTCAGAAATATCTTTGACGAGTGATTTTTGCGACTATACTACGATTTCCAATGATTTCAAAATACACGATTTCCACGCTCGTCAGTGCCCCCTGTGTTGGCGCCAATTACCCTTAGCCATAGGATCCCCAACCACCTCCATCTTCTCATCTTATCCCTCCATTTCACGAGTCACCTTAACCCCTCATCCTACCCTATAAAATGACCACAACCCACCACCATTCAAACCATCCTTGGCTAGCAAATTTCCTCTCATACTCTACCTAGAGCCCACGCCCAAGAGAGAAGAAGAAGAAGAAGATTAAGGGGATATTCTGTCCCTTTGGTGCCTTCCCCTCTTCCCTTCTCTCTTGAGCCCACGCCAGCCAAAGGAGGAGCCAGGCAAGGAAGACCTTTGGAGGAGGTCTTGAAGGTGGTCCACGCCACCTTGGAGGAGAACTTGAGGGTGGTGCACACCCACCCTAGGAGGAAGGACTTGAGGTGGACAGCATCCACCTTGGAGGAGCTTTCAATGAAGGAGAAGGAGACACTCTTTTCAAGCTAAGGAGCAGCTAGGCTTGGAGCAAGAAGACTCCCTTCTTCACCAGATTCTACAATAGGATTTGTGTTTCTTCTATTGCTTTCATATTTTACATTTCCAGTAGAAGCATTCCTCTACATGTCTTTGTAAGAGAACACAAATTCTGCTTAAGTAAATTGCCTTCTTTTTAATTTCTTGTTGCAATTGTTACTTTTGTTCTATCAATTGTTCTACTTCCACTCCCTAATTACTCTAGGCCTCCACTTGCCTAGAGTGAGCTTAGATAGTGGACGACCCTAGATACTCCCCTATCTAGGAATATAAATTTAAAATCGTATGCCTGCCGAAGGTGGAGACGATGGTGGTGGTTTGCGGTTGTCGAGGGGTGTGTTGGGAAATAAAGAGGGGGAAAATAAAGAGAGGAGAGAGGGTAAGACATCTAGCCAAGTTTAAGGATGAAGGGGGGCGAGATGGCGGCTGGCGCGTACCTACCGCTATCGAAGACGAAGATCCAGTAGTGGGTGACGGCGATGATGAGGGGTAGTTGGCGCATGCGCAGGTATGGCACGACGCGGACGACGGAGGTGGAGACAACTCTGCCACTGGTATTGTGGCAGAGCGATGAAAAGAGGGAGAATATGTCACCGGAGCTCGCTGGATGCTTGGCTAGAGGAGAAGAGAAGAAATTAGAGGGTTGACTCCGACCAAACCAAGTTGGGAATGAGCGGCTGAATCAGGGGAAGCTTTTATAGGCACAGGTGATAAACACCAGTTTATCATCATTTTTATGCTTTAAAACTAACCTAGCTCTTAGGATTTTCTCCACAAACGGGTTTTTAGGCTGCATTTAGGCATAAATTAGGATAGGCATGCATTGCATTTTTTATTATTGTTTTAATGTGTTTTTGTGAGTGTTAGGGATGTACAGATTCACAGATCCCTAAAACCCTAGCACTCAAGAAGGCAATTGGTGAAGGAGAAGCCCAGACTAGTTGGAACCCAGCTTGATCCAGCTCACCATAGCTGGAACCTAGCTTACTTGAACTAGGGTTAGCTCATCCCAGCTCCATTCAGCTAATCTCAGCTGGATGGCAGCTCAAGAGAGTTCACCTTAGCTCACCCTAGCTCAAGTCAGCTCAGATCCAGCTCAACTTAGCTGAGTCTAGCTCACCTCAGCTCCCACTAGTTCACAGGGAGCTCTAGCTAGCTCAGCTGAGTTGACAGGAGTTCACCCCAGCTCAGATCCAGCTACATCCAGCTCCCCTCAACTCCAGCCAGCTGAAGAAGAATTCATCTCAGCTCAGGAAGCTCAAGTCCAGCTCCCGGGGATTCAGCTTAGCTCATCTCAGTTGAGCTAAGCTACCTTAGCTGCCTCAACCAGCTTGATTCTCCCCGATAGCACCAGACCTAGCTCACCTTAGCTCATTTTGGTAGAAGCTAGCTCACTTTAGCTTGGCTTAGCAACTAGCAAAGAACTAGCAAGCTAAGCCAGCTAGAGTAGCCCCATGCCAGCCTCTTCAGCAGCAGCCAGCTCCAGCTCCAGCTCCAGACTTCTCCTCAGCTCCCTCCTCCAAACCCTAGCTCCAACACCTTCTCCTCTACTCCTCCATTAGCTAAGCTAGCTTAGCTTAGCTTAACTTAGCTATGCTCCAACTTCCTTGGCTTGTACTACCCCAAAAACCCACCTACCAACTCTACCCAACTAGCTCCACCTAAGCTCCACATAAGCTAACCTACTTGGCACCAACCTAACCTACCCACCACCTCCAAAAGACACCTAAAATTGGTGCCAAAAACTACCCATAACCACCCCTTAATGGCGCCACTTTTCCCTCCAAAATCCCCCCCTCATCTCCACCACACAATCCTCCTTGAATCCATCTCCACCATCCACCTAACCCTCCTTCTAGAAGACCCCATGTTGGTGCCAACATGGGGGTGTCTCTCCACCACCAAAAGACACCAACACCACCATAACCACCCCCTTTAACACCCCTTGGGGTGGCGCCAACTAACCCTAGCCATAGGATCACCAACCACCCTCATCCTTCCATCCTAGCCCTCCATTTCAAGGGGTACCTTAACCCCCCATCCTACCCTATAAAAAGACCACTACCCACCACCATTCAAGCCATCCTTGGCTAGCCATTTCACTCTCATATTCCACCAAGAATCCCACGTCCAAGAGAGAAGAAGAAGAAGAAGATTAAGGGGATATTCTGTCCCCTTGGTGCCTTCCCCTCTTCCCTTCTCTCTTGGGTCACGCCAGCCAAAGGAGAAGCCAGGCAAGGAAGATCTTGGAGGAGATCTTGAAGGTGGTCACGCCACCTTGGAGGAGTTTTAAGGGTGGTGCATGCCCACCCCTTTGGAGAGAGCATTAAAGGTGGTAGCTTCCACCTTGGAGGAACTCTCAAGGAAGGAGAAGAAGGAGGCCCTCTTTTCAAGCCAAGGAGCAGCTAGGCTTGGAGCAAGAAGACAACCTTCTTCACCATTGTTACAAGAGGATTTGTGTTTCTTTTCTTGCTTTTAAATTGTGCAATTCTAGTAGAAGCTTTCCTCTACTTGTCCTTGAAAAGAACACTCATTCTACTCAATCAAAAATTGCCTTCTTTTAAGCTTTTTATTGCAGTTGTTTGTTTTGGTTCTAGCACTTATTTCACCTCTTCTTCCTAATTACCCTAGGCCTACACTTTCCTAGAGTGAGCTTAGGAAGAAGATATTTCTATCTTTTAGATTTTTAATCATTTGTAGGTGTTAGTTCTTTTCGCTACAATCTGCCGTTTGCCCTCGTCTTTTCAAAATACAAAAAAATTACATATTGAAAAATATTAAAAAGAAAGTTGAGATTGTATTCCAAGCAAGAGAATCAATTTTGCAACCATATTGCCTCCTTGGACGACCCTAGATGCTCCCCTATCTAGGATATAAATTTTAAATGCGTAAGCGGATTCGCGTGTTACAACGACGTTAAAAACCCGCTTTTACAAATCACGCGTATTTCGCTGTCAACAGGCAGAGGGCCTTGTGCTTGGATGACAAGCTTCTAAGCATGGGTATCCTCATCGAAATTGGAAAGCTAGAAATACCCAAATCTCTCATGCGTTCGCATGAGAGATTGGGTGATAATTAGGGCTTGAGATTGCGTTGAGATGATCGGGAATTCCTCAGAGAATCTCCCTTTCAAATTTGAAAGGGAGTCTCTGAGGAATCAGGGAGAAATTCTTCTCGAATCCTCATCGGAGTAGGACTCCTCCGCTGTAATGGCGGAGGGACCTAATTGCAAAGAATGGCAAGGAAGTTAGGAGGCTCTCTGCAAGATTTTTGAAAGCTAGGGGTCTAAAAGTAATTAGGTTGGACTATTTTGCAAAGTAAGTCAAGGTGAACTCCCCTTAGGTCCAAATTTTGGTAAAAACCTAATTTGAACCTAAGGAATCCAATGGTGAAGTTGGATTTTAGGTTTGACTGTGTTTGACTAGACATTGTGCACAAAAACCCAATTTAGGGCAAATAATTAGCTAGGACCCTTATTTAGGTCAAAATAGGTTCCAAAGGCCAAATTGAAGGTTCTAAACCCTAGGGGATATTTTCCCATGAATTTTAGAGGGTTTAGGTGAATTTTATTCTGACCAAAATCATGTTAAATTAAGTGGGTCTATTTTAGGGTTACAAAAATTCATTTAATTCTCAGATTACTCATTAACCCTTTTTTTATTGAACCAACTCACTTTTTATCTTGCTAAGACCATTTGACCTATGTTTAGCCCCAAGAGATCCCATTGATGTACTGCAATGGTAAAATTACAGTTTTACCCTTTGTTCCTTATTTTCCTCTCAGAACAGTTATTCCTTGAATTAGGCCCTTGGTTATGTAAGAGCTTTTGTTCTCTTTTCTAGGTCAAAATAAGCTAGTTAGGGCTCATGATGGTGTTCCCATCATTAGCTATTCTAGTTAAAGAATAAATAAAAAAAGAGAGATAGAATAATACAGAGAAAAGAGAGAGTGAACAAATATTTCATAACCATATGTTCATTACAATTACTTGCAAAAATAAAAACTACACTGGAAAGCAATAAAAAGATAGCGATGAGAAAATCCTTCTCGACGGCTACTTGGACAATGAGTCGCGTTAACGGAGTGCCTGGAAAAGGGTGGTAAGATACTGGATGAGGGAAACCGAGGTTGAAGGATAGAGGACGAAGCAAGGCGACGTCGCAGTGGGATCTGCTTCTAGAATGGTGGAAGGAAGACAACCACGGGATACTCCATGAAGAGGGTGAGAAGATGGACAAAATTATTTTACTCTAGCTCTAGTGGAGCATCCCGGGTATAGGACTAGCTCGTAGAGCTTTAGAGGAGGTGAGAGAAGAGAGAGAGGGATGAAGAAATATGTGGGGCATAGGGTCCTTTATATAGTTGAGGTACAAGGGCAAAAAGGTCCTTTAATATCTTTAAATTTAAATGTAGGTCCTTCAGTGACACACGCACGTTGCTAAAGATAAGCATCGATGAAGGTGTGTGCTTGATTTCTACCGCTTGTCGCCAATCGAGCGCATCTCGCGCGGCCATGTTAGCAGCTTCTCCTCTTTAGCCGTTCACACCTATTGCATCGCATGAATCGTCATTTTTGGAATGTATAGCGTTGTAGTATAGGATGAAAATCGCAACACTTAAAAATTTATAAACTCGAAAACACAAGTGATTCTGAGGTTGTTCGTACACACACTAATCTCAATTATAGATAATGAGCACAATTGCAACAAAAATATTTTCAATGAATAATAGAATATTTACTCAGAATAATGTTCAATAATAGCAAATGAATGTCAAGAATTAGTGGGGTGAAAATGGTGATTTAAATCATCGCTTAATCTCCATAATCAAGCACATATCCCAATTTATCAATTTACTCAATTTCTCAACAGTGGTTAAGACCACTTATTCAAATATCCAAGTCAAATTCAGGAGCCAAATAAGTCAACAGTATCTCAACCAATGCCACAACCAGACATCAGAGGCAAATCTCAGATGCATTAAGTATTACCACTCCTTAGCACAAGGTACGAGGCCAACTTAGAGTAAGAGCACCAAGCCTCAGAGATGCTTAAGTGTTAGGCGTGAATAGGCACGCATCTCAAGGCACAAGGCATAAATCTCAAAGCAACACCTACCCCTACCCTCCTCAGAGATTCCTCTTAAATGGGTCATTAATCGGGTAATCGGATCCGGGCTGGGTCCAAGCTCACCAACCATGTAAGGTGAGCGAGGAGTGAGAGAGAGTGTGTGGTACAGGGACCTCATGCCTTGTGAAGAGGCAAACAACCCTCTTCACATTTTGCTTTCATGCATTTCATGGATTTTGTCACGGATGATGTGGGACTATGAAGTCTCTTCTCCTTCGCAAGCAAATGCAGCAGAGAGTTCCTTCGATTGGTGATGCTGCTGGTGTTCGTTGTCCAATTGAAGCCCCATATGGCTTTGTAGTCTGATTCTGCAGCTGTGGGAGATGGTGGCTAGGTCAGATGTGGTGAAGCACGGCGGACGATGGCGATGGAAGGCGTAACTCTGGCGACACCTAAAAAAGCAAAATACGGGCTTCAAGCCTAAATTACAAGGCTCTTGAGCATCACCATGAGGTGAAGAGAGTGACGACGAGGAGATTGGTGGACTAGGGCAGTCAGTTGAGGTCATCAATGGCATCCAGTGGTGGGTTTGATCGACGAGGTGAAGGTTTGGGTGGAAGCCCAAATTTGATTAGGGCTTTTGGAGGTGGAGCGATGGCGGAGGTATTGGTGGTGACAGTTTGTTGATTGGATGTGCATAGCGACAGGAAGAAGCTCATCGAAGCTTCACTGGCCACGAAGAATACGAAGGGGGAGACAGTGGTTTGGTGGTTGAACTGGGAAGAGGAGTGAGGGAGGTATTAGCCCATATTTGTGGGCTATTTAGGTATTTAAGTGCCTAGACATTAAGCTTTCATTAACATTTATTTAGCATCATTAGGATGTAAATAGATTAATTTATATTTTTTGACTTAATTACATAATTCATGCATTTGGAATTGACTTAGAATAACACACAATTAGGTGCATTACATACATTATTTTAATTAACATAGAAGATAAGGATTTATGCATAAATAATCCTAATATTTTATTATATTGTTATTATTCTTCTTTTGCAAGAATGACACCGCTTCGTTAGCAACCATTCACTCCAGCCACAGCTGCAAGCATTCCTCCTCCATGAAAAGTCGACCTGAAGCCTTCAATGCACACGCTCCAATTCAAATCCTTGGAGCCACAGCTACAAAGTGGGAGGAGAGTCGCCATCTTCGCGTAAGCCTCCATCCCGACCCAATATTGTGCTTCACCTCCTCGCCATCGGCCTCAACTGCAGTAGTGCGACTCCACCACCCTGGGCGTGTAGTGTGACAACCCACACCGCCAACCAGAGTCCCTGCATCATCGTGCTTCACTAGAAACATCATACCCACCACCTTTCCCTTGCATCTTCCTCCTCATGCTTCACCTGCAACATCAAGAACAAACCCAACATTTCCCAACCTCTTAACCGCACGCAGCGTCATCACGCACGACCACCAGCCATGCCACCGCATGCACCCACACCTTGCCCCTCCTTCGCGTGCAGCAGGGCACCCTCGCGAGTGCTTGTGCTCCTCCAACAGTGCTGTGCGTACTCCAGCAGCAACAGAGGAGTCTCACCGACTACTCACCATGCATCTCCACGCATTACTGCCTCTTTGCACGCCCTCACACATCCACCACCACAGCCCTCGCCTCCTCACCAACACCCCCATCTCACGCGTGGATAGCACGCACTTGCAAGGCTGCTGCATGCTACACGCCACTGCTCCAGCCAACAAAACCCACCGCTAACAGCTTCTCGCCGCCGTCGGCTCCAGCCACCTCGAGCAGCGATGACACCGCCGCCGGATGCGGCTCGAAGCTGACAAGCTCTTCACGGCAGACCACACCCTCTTATGTGTGCAGTAGCTCCCCAAAGGAGTTTCTCTGTTTTCATGAGAATTAATATTTACATTTCTTGCCATTGGAAGAGTTCAAATTTTGATTAAACATTATTCGAATCCGGTGATTTTGTGAGAACCCCCTTCCTCTTTCAAGTAATGCAATATCATCTCATCTAATCATTGTTATCTTGATTTAAAAGTGGTTTTGATTCGATTTATAGGTGAAATTAATCGTGAACATCTGTTTTAGACATGTGCAAGTTTCAATAGGCCTATTCCTCCCTGTGGACACGACTTGCTCTTCTATGAGTGGTTTAATTTTAATTCAATATTTTGATTAGTCGATTTTCCACCACTTAGAAATACAATGACAAATCATTTTATCATCATTTTCGAAAGCGAAAATTGACCCATCAAATGGCATCGTTGCCGGGGAGGCAACAGGCATAATTAAATCGCATCATTCATTTGTTCACATTGATTTAAATTTTGGAAGCATATTTAACTCTGGATCTTTATGTTATGGTGCAAGTTCCGACATTCTGCGATTCACATTCTACTACTCGCCATCACACCAGCCATCGTAAGAGTTGACCTTTGACATCACCAGAGGAGAAATTGTTCAAGCCATCTTGCAAGGAACCAGATTTCCAGGAGAGGAAGGACGAGGATGTGATGATCATCTCCACACATTTAGTCTTTGATTAGAGTAGTATTTAGACTTTAGACTTAATATTTCTTGCATTCATTATTTGGGACCCTTGTTCTGGGGTACATTTTAGGGTTTTGTTCCCCAACTTTCTTTTAGGCCCGTGTTGGGTAATTTTTGCAGGAGTCTGTTCCCATTTATTTAGACTTAGGTTTTTACTTTCTTTTGTTGATTGATTTTATTTTTCTTGATTGTGCACAAGTAGCTAAAAAAAAAACAAAAACAAAAAAAAACACGAGCTGCCTGCTAAAAGCTGCCTACCTTAGGACGACCACTTAGATGTGAATGAGCAGCCTCTAGATTTTATTTTGCATCTGTGTACATTTCATTGAAGATTGCTGGAGGCAAGTTATGTTTTCTTTTCCTTGCATTCTATATTGTTCACGCATTTGCATCTGGACTTAATTGCAAGACCACCTAATTGAATTGAAAAAAATCTAACAAGTGGTCACATATTTTCTTGAAAAAAGACTTCAAGTAAGAACACAAAAAAAAAACCAAGAACTTGAGCTGAAAACTTGTAGTGCGTTTCAAAATTCAAACTCAAATCTTTTACTGTGTATGCACACTTGTTTTCTCTTTGCACCGAAGCACACATTTAGACACTCCTAGGTCTTGGAACTACTAGGACAAGAGCCCTCCTACTGTTGGATTCTGAAGTGTTCAGAACTTGAGATCAAAGGTTTTGTAATTCCAAAGAGGGGGATACCCTATCACGGATTTTTGTGGGTAGTTAAGAAGCACCGCAAAGCACAACTTCAAAGGAAGGCTTAAGCTTTCCTACATCCCTCGATCTTCCATCTTTGGAGTTGCTCTACCATTTGACATTTAGGGAAGAGTACTTAAGCTCCAACTAGGTCTTTTAGGCATTTTGTAGGTCGACAATAGACGCGTAATTGATTGGGAAACTTGCTTTGTCACCTACAATTTGAATTAAAGTCAAAAGCCTAAATTTGTAAAGGCCTAACAAGTCCTCTTGAATTGTGTTTGTAGTGCATGCTTGGTAGGCGATCTCTTAGGAGACAACTTGCATGTTTGTAGTGCATGCTTGGAACCTGAAAGAATCCTAAGAAGGGACCACCCAAGGGAAGAAATGGCTGGTCAAAGGAGCCTTAAGGAATATTTCATTCCAACCAATCAAACTGGCCCTGCACTACGTAGACTTGGAGGGGACAATCCTTATGAGATCAAAAGTAGTACCATAACCTTGCTGCCCTCTTTTTATGGTACTTCTAGGGAAGACCCTTGCAGGCATATAAAGGAATTCACCGAGGTCTGTTCCATGGTGAAGTTGCAGGGCGTTACTGATGATGCTCAAATGCGGACCCTCTTTCCTTTCTCCCTCAAGGACAAGGCCATATATTAGTATATACCCTAGATGATATTAACACTTGGGATGCCTTGAAAGGAGTTTCTGAAAAAGTACTTCCCTATAAGCAAAACTAATCACTTTAGGAGGGAAATTATGAGTTTTGTTCAAAAGGATGGGGAAGCTTTCCATGATGCATGCGAGCTCTTTAATGACCTGTTAGACTTTGCCCACATTACCAGGTGCCCAAGTGGCAGCTAGTTGAAAGGTTCTACACTAGACTTAAAGATTTGCACAGGCAGACTGTGGATGGTGCCTATGCAGGAACCTTTCTATCTAAGACTGAGGATGAAGCTTGGAACCTTTTTGATACTTTGAGTGAGAATTCTATTCACTTGAATTTTGCCTACTTGGATAGAAAACCCACTCTCATGCAAAGAAAGTTGGAGACAAATCAGGCAAGGGACACCCAGAATTTAACCTATTAGATTCAATTTTTGAATCAAAATATGGAAAGGCATAAAATAGGCATCACTAGACCTCGTATTGCCTGAGTGTCCCTTGCCTCATTTGTCTCCACCCTAACACTAAGACTCAAATCAGACATCCATAACAACTGTCAGACATCTGATTTTCAACTTTAAGACGTCTGACAAGTGTTTCAGACGTCTAATTCCCTATAGCTCTGCCTTTGGTTTCTGACTTTATAAACATCAGTCGAAGCAATCTTCTATCAGAAATCCACAACCTCATCCAGACGTCTGATACTTTACCTGAACGCCCTCAAAACAACTGTTAGACTAAGCACCTATATTCCTTCTATAAATAACTGGCAAAATACATTTTCAAACGTCTGGACATGCTTTCAGATGTCTACCTTTGGACCGTTGCTCATTTATTTCTATGTGTATCTCATTACGAATCAAAGATCTTTCGTCAGATATCGTAGCCAAGTCCTTTTAGGTTTCCAGATGTCTAGGGAATCCCATAGATGTCCATACAGACGTTTGTTCTTTCAGATCTAGAACCCTATTTGGATTTGGTCAAAACAAGAATGAATCCACACATAATTAGACGTCCAATAATTTTATCAGACGTCTTATGTGAAAATATCAGACCTCCTTGTTTCGATCCAATGAAACTAGTACAGCTTGGCTAATAGTATTAGATGACCATAATTATAATCAGACATCTTATAAGATGTCTGACCCTAAAATTAGACGTCTGATGTTGCTGTCAGACTCATCATTACCCTAATTTGTGGTGGATTTCGTCCCAATCTCTTGGGATTTGCCTCCAACGGCTAGGAGATCTTCTCCAAGTGTTCTTGAAGGTTCCAAACTTGCCTATAAATAGACTACAATCCCTCTTAGGCAAAATACACCTCTTGAGATTCAATTCCCTTACAAAAATCATTTGCTCACTACTTTTAGCCTCCTCTTGCCCTTGTGTTGTACCAACACTCTGATCAAAGGGCAAACCCACACTCCTGATTCAGTCCGTTCTACAAATTCTCAGGGAGTTCTCTTTATGCTTAATAGATAAAGAAGGAATCAAAGTATTGGGGTCTCTATAGGTGCTATTTTAATTCTTACTTTTGTACTTTGGGTATCTGGCCTGTCGGGTCCCCGTCTTTTCTTTGTGAAGGGAGAAACCTCCGTTTAGGGATCGGAGGTGGGATTTGTAATTATGGTACACTACCCTCATTTAAGTAGTGTGGTTAGTGGATTGATCACTTTGTGATCAAAAATCCTAAGTCAAGGGATTGTCTTAGGTGGTAGTTTTCACCCGTCTTAGGTTTCCACCTAAAAATCTGTTGCTACTTTTTGTGATTGAATTTTTTGTGTTACAATATTTAATAAATTCACTATTCACCCCCTTCTAGTGCAATTTCATTTGGTATCAGAGTAGGTTTTCTGCTTTCAGGTGTAACATCTGCAGAAAGATCACATGGAGGGGAAAGTCATTTCCACTGGCAGATATGAGGGGCTATCCACCACCCGACCACCACTCTTCGAAGGGACAAACTACACTTACTGGAAGCTAAGAATGAAAATGTGGCTTCAAGCCAACGATTTCTCCATTTGGGAGAAATGCGAATCCGTATACGTCATTCCCGAGAAACTAGAAATGGGATACACAGTGGAGCAAATTCATCATCTTGGACTGAATGCTAAGGCAATGAAGTCACTCTACTGCGCACTCAGCTCGGAGGAATTCAACTGTAGTAGCCAATGTAAAATCTCCCACGAGATTTGGAGAACGTTAGAGGTAACTCACGAAGGTACGTCTAGAGTTAAATCCTCAAAGATTAACTTATTATGACAGGAATTCGAAGCCTTTTCTATTAAGGAAAATGAAAGACTTGGGGACATGTACACTCGATTCACATTAATCGTGAATAACCTCAAGTCACTAAAAAAGACATTTATAAAGGGGTAACTTCAAGTGAAGCTCCTTCACTCCCTTGGACCTGAGTGGGAGCAAAAAGTAACGGCAATAGAAGAAGCCAACCAAGTAGAGGATCTAGACATGGAAAATCTACTTGGGAATCTCATGGCTTATGAATAAAAAATGGAGCAAAAGAAGAAATCTATCTCATCGGAGCCAAACAAGAAGACTTTAGCCTTCAAATCTACTTCGGATGATGAGGTAAGTACCGATGACGAAGAATTCATTTTATTAGCTAAAATATTTAAAAAGTTTCTCAAAATTAGAAAAGAGATCAAGAGAAAGAAAAGAGAGGAAGAACCTCTAGTTTGCTATAATTGCAAGAAGAGAGGTCATATAAGGGAAGATTGTCCCTTATTCAAAAGGGATGATGAGAAGAAATCCAAGAAGCCTTCCGACTACAAGATCTCCAAGCCCAAGGGATTCAAGAAGAAGGTGTCCCAAGCAACTTGGGATGACTCCACCTCCGAAGAAGAAGAGGAGGAGGAAACAAATGAAGAAACGACATGTTTGGGATTAATGGCAACAAAAGATGCTTCTGAATATGAATTTAAGGAACCTGAGGTAAACTCCTATTCTTTAGATGAATTACAAGATGCCTTTGATTCACAATATCTAGATATTAAGAAAACAAAAACCCAAAGTAAAGTTTTAAAAGAAGAAAACTTAGAGAATAAGAAATTAATCAATGATCTTGAAGACAAGAATCTAATTCTTACAAAAGAAACCACTACCTTAAATATGCAAATAAGAAACCTAATGATTGAAAAGGGGTCATTAACAAATGATATGTATACACCAATGAGTGAACAAAAATTTCTAGATAGAGAAGAATTACTCAACAAAATCCATGTGCTTGAAAAATTAAACTCCTTTAAAAAGGATAAAAATAGCTTACTTAGAGTAGAGATTAGGGGACTAGAAGATAAACTAGATATAATGAAAATAGAGATAAATCACCTTAAAGAAAAATCAAATCAACTTCTTGAGGACCTAGCCAAATTTACAAATGGGGAAAGATAACTTGAACAAGCTCATTGCCCATCAAAAGCCTTTCTCAAGTAAATTTGGACTAGGCTTTTATGAACCTAGTCAAAGTGAGCTGAAAAAGGACCCTCCTCTAAAGGAGACCACTAATAAATACGGATCCACATTGCAATGGATACCAAAAAGACAACTCTCACTTTGTTTTGTAGGGATGAAAGGACATTATAATGTCAAAAATTGGATAAACGAAATGAAGGATGGAAGACTCAAATTACAAAGACCTATAGAAACACCAAGTCACCAACAAAGATCTTTTGTAGGAGGAAAGAGGTCTACAAGAAAGAAGACAAGGAGACCACCGCCATCAAGGAGGCTGATGGGTGATGGACTCCGGGTGCTCCAGACATATGACGGGAGACGAGCACCTATTTTTGGACCTCCAACCTATGGATGGAGGAACGATTACATTTGGCAACAACCACAAGGGCCATATTATTGGCCTTGGTAAAATAGGTAACCCTCTCTCTCCCATCTCAAATGTTTCTCTAGTTAAAGGACTAAAACATAATCTTTTAAGTGTCAGTCAAATTTGTGATAAGGGTTTTAAGGTAGTATTTACTTCAAAAATGTTGGAAATTATGCATGCATTAACCAATGAAACCCTTCTTAAGGGAAATAGATTTAAAGACATTTATATCATAGAATTTGATAAAGATAGCACTTATGAATGTCTTGTAGCAAATAATGAGTTAAGTATATGTTATAGAAGACTAGGACATGTTCATATGAAGCTAGTTCAAAAACTAGCTAAACATGAACTAGTTCGAGGTCTTCCTCAAGGAAAATTTTAAATGACCTTATCTGTGATTCATATAAATTAGGTAAAATTATGAAATCAAGTTTTAAAAGCAAAGAAGTTATATCCACATCAATACCTTTAGAACTACTTCACCTGGATCTGTTTGGACCAACAAAATATGAGAGCCTTAATGGATGCAAATATTGCCTGGTGATTGTAGACGATTTTTTGAGGTTTTCATGGGTCTCCTTCTTGAGATCCAAAGGAGTATTTTCCGTCTTTTCTATTTTTTGTAGGAAGGTTCAAACTGAAAAAGGCTCAAACCCAAATCACTCATATCCGTAGTGATCATGGGGGCAAGTTTGAAAATTCCTTGTTTGATGATTTTTGTCAAGAGCATGGTATTGCTCATGAGTTTTCTTTTCCCCAAACACCTCAATAAAATGGGGTGGTTGAGAGAAAGAACCATACTCTTCAAGAATGTGCTCGAACATTGCTCATAGACTCGAGGTTGCCGAAGTGCTTTTGGACCGAGGCGGTTAAGACGGCTTGTTACATGTTAAATCGCACCTTAATTCGATTCGGGTTGCGAAAAACTTGTTTTGAACTATACAATGGGAAAATACCAAAAATTAGTTATTTAAAAGTTTTTGGATGTCGGTGTTTTATTTTGAATGCCTGCTCTAATTTAGATAAATTTGATGCCAAAGGTGAAGAAGCCATCTTTATTGGTTATTCCTCATGTAGTAAGGCATATTGGGTCTTTAACGAGACCACATTAATAGTGGAGGAAACCCTCCATGTTTCCTTCGATGAATCTCCTCACTCTTCCTTTATTGATCGAGTCAATATGGAAGATGAAGATGATTTTACTATTGATGTGTCTAACATTCTAAACTCCAATATCCATAATCTTCTAAAAGATTGGATATATCAAAGGGATCATTCCAAAAGTCAAGTCATTGGAAGTGCTTTCGATGGCGTTAAAACCCGATCTCGTTTTAGTTGCTCTTTTGGTCTCTTCACCTTTGTATCTCAAATTGAACCTAAGAGTGTTGAGGAAGCATGCTCCGAAGAACCTTGGATGATGGCCATGCAGGAGGAACTCAACCAAATCCAAAGGAATGAAGTCTGGGATCTAGTACCGAAGCCTAAAGGGCAAATGGTAATAGGTACCAAATGGGTATTCCGAAACAAGTTGAATGAATCCGGTATAGTCATTCGAAACAAGGCTCAGCTGGTAGCACAAGGGTACAACCAAGAAGAAGGAATTGATTTTGATGAGACCTATGCTCCCATAGCTCGACTCGAATCAATTCGCATGCTTCTTGCTTATGCCGCCTTTCTTGGTTTTAAACTCTTTCAAATGGACGTTAAGAGCGCATTTCTTAGCAGATTCATTAAGGAGGAAGTTTTTGTACAACAACCTCCTGGTTTTGAGTCTCATGATAAGCCTCATTTTGTCTATAAATTAAACAAGGCACTATATGGTCTAAAGCAAGCTCCTAGATCTTGGTATGAGAGGCTCAAAGACTACTTGTTAAATGCAAAATTTTCTATAGGGGAAGCTGATTCCACATTATTCATTAAAAGAAGGGGAAAAGACATTTTATTAGTTCAAATATATGTAGATGATATTATATTTGGTGCTACTAATAAATCTATGTGTAGAAAGTTTTCAGAAATTATGCAGGAAGAATTTGAAATGAGTTTGATGGGTGAACTCAAGTTTTTCTTGGGCTTACAAATCACTCAACTCAAATTTGGAACCTTTGTGTGTCAATCAAAATACACAAAGGAGATGCTAAAAAAATTTGAAATGACAAAAAGTAAAGGGAAGAACACTCCTATGAGTGTCACAACTTCCCTAGACTTGGACGAATCAGGTATGCCCATAGATCAAAAGCTCTATCGTGGCATGATTGGATCTTTACTATATTTAACTTCTAGTAGACCTGACATTTTATTTAGTACTTGCTTATGCGCTAGGTTTCAATCAAACCCTAGACAGTCACACTTAAATGCTGTAAAATGAATATTTAGATATCTAGTTGACACATCTGATTATGGCTTATTCTACCCTAGGAGTCCACAATTCAACTTAGTCACATATAGCAATGTAGACTACGTAGGTAGCTGCACTGATAGGAAGAGTACTAGTGGGACATGCCAATTCTTGGGCGAATCGCTAGTCTCTTAGTTCTCAAAGAAACAATCTAGTGTAGCCCTATCAACTACGGAAGCTGAATACATAGCCGCCGCTCTAGCATGTTCCCAAGTGCTTTGGATGAAAAATATTTTGAAGGATTTTAACTTGATATTTAATAAAATAAAAATATTATGTGATAATACTAGTGCTATCAACCTCTCAAAAAATCCCGTACATCACTCCCGTACAAAACATATTGATGTTCGACAACACTTTTTGAGAGATAATGTACTTAAGGGAGAAATCGAGGTTGAATTTATTTGTACTGAATTGCAATTGGCTGATATTTTCACTAAACCTTTGAATTATGATCATTTTAATTATATACGTAGGAAACTAGGATATGTAAGCTAAGTGATATTTGAAGAATTTAGTGATTTAATGGAATTTCTTTTATAATGAACATAGGAGCCTTGACTTTACCAAGCTAAGAGCCTTCATACTCAGTTCAAACATCAAAATGCACATTCTGTGCAATATTAGACGTCTGATTAACATCTCAGATGTCTTATACTTAAAAATTCAACAGCTAAAGATATGGGACAGATGTCGATTTTATATCTCAAAAGAGCTGATAAAAGAGCTATTTTAGACGTCCGTCACCATTCACAAACATCTGGACTGTCGTCCAGATGTGTTGACAGACGTCTATCTTTGCATCAAAACATGTATTATGATTCAGACGTCTAATTATATAGTTAGACGTCATATAGGTCATTTGATCATGAAATCAGATGACAACCTATAGCTTTAGAGTGAAATCCAGGAAGGTCTGTCTGCAGAAATTAGACGTCTAATTTTAGATTTAGACATCCTGTAGGTCGTCTGATACAGAGATCGAACGATAACCTGGAAAATAAACCATTTTCCAGGGAGGTATGTCTGCAGAAATCAGACGTCTAATTTTAAAATTAGTATTCCGATAAGTCGTCTAATGGTTAAAATAGACGACACCATCAAAAGGGTTAAAATCCCAAAGGTCCAATCCCAACGTCTGACAACGTCTCCAGACTTCTGATCTGGCAAAAATCTATCGCTTCGCATCTGTTCTCTGAATGGTTTGCAATGCAAATCTCCCCAACCTCAAGGGGAGACTTACTCAAAGCCCTTGGGATATAACATCCTCGTCGCGAGGTCCCACTTCCCCTCTATCAAATCCCTAAGGTCTCTCTCCCGCCCGATGACCGACGGCTGCAGTTGGCACTGCTCCTCTCGCCGCTAGACGACCGCTCCACCTCCTCGACGACTGGCGGCACAGCTACTGCCCTGTGTGCGTGTTCCCCGCTCCTCGTCCACACATCTAGAGACCCTCCCCCACCCTTATGGCATCTCAACGAGCTTTGCTCAAGATTGCCTTTGCTCTAGTCTATTCATAGCCTCATCTTGTTTTCTTTGATGATTCACTCGACTTACTTGTTATATCATGCCTTTGTTTGCCCTAGGACCTAAAACCCTAGATCAAACCCTATTTTTTCTATGGAGCATAAATATTCTTTGATTTTGGCAAGGGTATTACTTCACGAGATTTAAGCTGACATTTTAGTGGCTTGAATTCAAAAGTATATTGCCACAACATCATGGCAGGTTGTATTGCCTCAAGGCATACTGCCACACTTTTTTTTTTTGTATCAATGTTGTTTGCATGTATGTTGGTTGAATCTGAGTGGCATGTTGGCATTATTGGTTGAATGTTGTTTGCATGAATGTTTTTGCAGGTGTTCTGTCCTAAAAACACCAACCTTTCCTTCCAAAAACCCAACCACCCATACCACCCAAAATTCCTCCCCGTCGGAAGCAAGCCGAGGGCTCTTCCACCTCCTCCTCCACCTATTTGGCTGACCAACTGCAGGGCGACATCGCTAGACAGAGATTTCGTCGCTTCGCAAATGCCAAAGTCAAGTGCCCTTGCTTTATTGTATGGAAAGATTTTGCCCATCTAAAACTTCGGGAACACTTTGAAACCTTCCATCTCTTCCATTATTTTGATCAACAGTTCCATTCTGGTGTTGGAACTATTGGTGTGTTTCCCGATCTTGTCCGACTTTTCTACGCCAACATCACTGAAGACTATAGCAATGATGAACTTGAATTACATACCCGCTTATTTGGGCATGAAATCCATATCACCTCCAACTCTATTTCCACCCTTCTTACCATCCCCAATGAGGGTAATGACTTCAATGACATTCTGAGGCAATATGACTCAGAAGTCATAAATCAAGAATTAGTCTTACCTGACAAATATATTGAAAATCTTGGCACCTTACCATGCAAAAACCTCAAACCTCTTCCCCGATTACTATCTCGCATTTTTGGGTGGGACCTTCTAAACAAATCAGGAGGTTTTGATTATATCTCGTGCCAACACAAAGCGCTCCTTTTTGCCGCCGTACGTCACATTCCCTTCAACGATTGCCACCTCATTGTTCGTGTTATGAATGAGGACCATGGAGCATCTCTACCGTTTTGGTCCATTCTATCAAAATTTTTTTCAAGCCATCAGATCTCCATAAATGACTAGGCAGTTGACAAAAAAATTGAGCCCTACAACCAAGCCACAGCCTCCAAGATGCACATACTTAGGGAGCATCTTGATCCAGCCGACGAGCCCACTGAAGAAGAGCCTCTTCCACCCTTTCAGGATTTCCATGAAGAATCGTCACTTCAAATAGAAGCTCCCCGCTCAAGCTTTGACGAAGCATGGGATCCCACCACAGATTCCCTCTCCTCCGGCATCTCCCTCTTGCTGCGACGAACCAGCGAGAGGTACACCTATATGGGAAGTATGCGCCGTGACATCGACGAACTTCATTCAGACGTTCAAAATCTGTAGATGGGACATGGACCTACCCACCGCCCCCGCCATGATCAAGAAGGCTAATTTAGTTCTTCTATTTTTTCTTTCTATCTTCCATGTTGGTTTGTATTAAGGGGCCTTCACCCCATACTTGAATATTTTAGGAACAATAGCTAGTCTGTGCTTAAATGCTTCTTGCTATCTTCCATGTTGGTTTGTGCCCCTACATTCCTTTCCTAGTTAATTTACTTTTATGCGTTGTCATTTTTTATTCAGCATGCGATTTTACTAGTGCTCTCCACTTTATAAATATCACACTTGTAGTTTAAGTTTCAACCCCCTTTCAGAACCCTTCATGATGATATTCAAAAAGGGGGAGAATAACGTAGGTAAGAACTTAGGGAATAACATAAAAATGAAAAAAACTTCTCAAAATAGGTATAGACTACTAAGTACAACTTTCAGGGGGAGAAAATAAGAACCTACAGGTATATTTTGAAAATCATCAAAAAGGGGGAGATTGTTAGTTCAACCTCTCATATATAATAGTTTGATGATTTTACAAATGAAGAAAAAGAAATAAAATATAAGTGTAGCATATTTTTCTCTCTTTAATAACACAATTGCAGGTTTCATGGAGTTTACCAGGATGGATGATTAAAAGCGTGAAGATTAAGTAGCATAAGTATTGTCATAGGTCAGGTTTTTTATGTAAACTTTCAAAGGTTGTAATCTTCATTTTATTTGAGTCTAGAGATGTTGTAATGATCCCCCAAACATAACTTATAAATAGCTAACTTAGGCTCTCTACACTTAGGATAAATTAAAAAAAAAACCTAACACTAAGACTCAAATCAGACATCCATAACAACTATCAGACGTCTGACAAGTGTTTCAAACGTCTAATTACCTATATCTCTGCTTTTGGTTTCTGACTTCATAAACATTAATCAAAGCAATCTTCTATTAGATGTCTATAGCCTCATCCAGACATCTGATACTTTACCTGAATGTCCTCAAAATAACCGTTAGACTAAGCACCTATGTTCCTTCTATATATAACGGGAAAAATACATTTTCAAACGTCTGGACATGCTTCCAGACGTCTACCTTTGGACCGTTGCTCATTTATTTCTGTGTGTATCTCATTACGAATCAAAGATCTTTCATCAGATATCGTAGCCAAGTCCTTTTAGGTTTTCAAATGTCTAGGGAATCCCACAGACGTCCATACAGATGTCTGTTCCTTCATATCTAGAACCCTGTTTGCATCCGATCAAAATAGGAATGAATCCACACATAATTAGACGTCCAATAATTTTAGCAGACGTCTTATGTGAAAATATCAGACCTCCTTGTTTCAATCCAATGAAACTAGTACAGCCTGGCTAATAGTATTAGACGACCATATTTATAATCAGATGTCTCATAAGACATCTGACCCTAAAATTAGATGTCTGATGTTGCTATCAGACTCATCATTACCCTGATTTGTGGTGGATTTCATCCTAATCTCTTAGGATTTGCCTCCAATGGCTAGGAGATCTCCCCCAAGTGTTCTTGAAGGTTCTAAACTTTCCTATAAATATACTACAATCCCTCTTAGGCAAAATACAACTCTTAAGATTCAATTCCCTTAGAAAAATCATTTGCTCACTACTCTTAGCCTCCTCTTGCCCTTATGCTGTACCAACACTCTGATCAAAGGGCAAACCCACACTCTCCGTTCACTCTGTTCTGCAAATTCTCAGGGAGTTCTCTTTATGCTTAATAGATAAGGAAGTAATCAAAGTATTGGGGTGCTCTATAGGTGCTATTTTAATTCTTACTTTTGTACTTTGGGTATCCGGCCTGTCGGGTCCCCGTCTCTTCATTGTGAAGGGAGAAACCTCCGTTTAGGAATAGGAGGTGGGATTTGTCATTGAGGTACACTACCCTCATTTAAGTAGCGTGGTTAGTGGATTGATCACTTTGTGATTGAAAATCCTAAGTCAAGGGATTGGCTTAGGTGGTGGTTTTCACCTTTCTTGGGTTTCCACCTAAAAATCTGGTGCCATTTTTGTGATTGAATTTTTTGTGTTACAATATTTAATAAATTCACTCTTCACCCCCCCTCTAGTGCAATTTTAGGCTATACAAGAAATGAAATCGTAGATAGGACACCATGTCGAGGCCGTTAGACAAAGGGAAACTGGGAAGCTTCCCAGTGCTTCTGAGGAGAATCCAAAAGGGTTGTCTTTAGGGAGCATGCCCAGGCGGTGACTATTCTGAGGAGTGGGAAAGAAATTTCCAAACCCGATGCTCCTATAGTCTCACCTTCTGAAAAACCATCCATCCCAACTTCCTTCCCCATCGGAGAAGAATTGCCCAAATCTCCTACACTTGAAATCACCTCACCAGAAGAGGTTGTCCTCGTTCCACCCCTTACCCGACATGACAACACTTCCGCCAGAGACCGAGAGTGCCCTTTCCAAAGCTCTTGTCCACCTCTGGGTAGACTACTGCTGGCTTATTTGGAGCCAAAGATAAGATGGATGAGATCATGGAAACTTTCAAGCAAGTGGAGATTAATTAGCCTTTGCTTGAGGCTATCAGGAAAATTCTATCTTATGCTTGCTTCTTAAAGGACCTGTGCATGAAAAAGCAGCAATCTAGTAAATAGGTCCAATCAAAAGTTGTCTTGCCTGATTCTGTTAGCTTAATTGTCCAACATGGCACACCCCTGAAGCTTAAGGCCCCAAGAGCCCCGTACATCTCGGTGGTCATTGGTGACTTACAGATAGATGAGGCTCTACTTGATCTGGGTGTATGGGTGAACATCCTTCCGAGATACGTGTATGAGCAACTTAGGGGAGGCAATCTAAAGCCTAGCGCGGTAATCCTCCAATTTGCTGATCGATCACTCAAGACACCGCGGGGAATTCTATAAGATGTCCTTATGAAAGTAGAAGATTTCTTCTTCCCCGTTGACTTTGTAGTTTTAGACACTGACCCTACCAACAAGCCAACCAAGCCCTCCATCATTTTAGGCCACCCCTTCCTTGTAACTTCGCATGCTTCAATCAATTGCAATACTGGGGCATTAAAAATGGGCTTTAGGAACAGGAAAATCTGACTTAATGTATTTGATGCTTATAAACAAGCTGGGCTTGAGGATTGGTCCCAAGTTGAGGTGATAGATGACCTGATTAAAGAGACAACCCCTGCAATGTTATGTGATGACCCCCTTCAGCATGTCATGCTAAATGAGCATTCCCATCTCTTAGAGAAATGTGAAGGGGATATACTAGAACTTGAGGAGTTGTTGGGTGTTTCTGCTAAGTCTCTTTCCCCATCATCTCTGCCTAATGTAGATCTACTACCTAAGATGGGGACATCTATTATGAAACCCTCAACCATACAAACCCTCGACCTAGAGTTGAAACCCCTCCCAGACACTCTCAAGTATGTCTTCCTGGGTGCCAATGATACGCTCCCCGTTATCATTTCAGCAATGCTATCTGAAGCACAGGAGGGAGCCCTGATTGAATGTTTGTCTAGGCACAAGGAAGCTATTGCTTGGAGCATTGCTGACATTAAGGGTATTGACTCTACACTCTGCCTGCACCACATTTATACTAATGATTCCATTAAACCATTTAGGGACATTCAGAGATGTCTGAACCCTAATATGAGGGAGGTGGTTAAAAATGAAATTCTGAAGTGGTTGGACGCTGGGATCATATATCCCATTGCAGATAGTAAATGGGTAAGTCCTATTCATGTGGTGCCAAAGAAGGCAGGCTTTACTGTGGAATTTAATGACCAAGGTGAACAAGTTGTGACTAGACCCTCAATGGATGGAGGGTCTGTATTAATAACCGCAAACTGAATACAGCTACCCAGAAGGATCACTTTCCCTTGCCTTCTGTTGATCAAATTCTCAAAAATTGGCAGGGAATAAGCATTATTGCTTTCTCAATGGATATTCTTGGTACAACCAGGTTACTGTTTTCCCTGATGACCAGGAGAAGACAACTTTCTCAAGTCCTTATGGTACCTTTGCATTCAAGCGTATGTCATTTAAACTATGTAATGCACCTACAACCTTCCAGCGGTGTGTGATGTCCATTTTCTCGGACATGATTGATGAGTGTGTTGAAGTGTTTATGGATGACTTCTCTATTTACAGCTCGTCTATTGATCAGTGTCTCCTGCACCTCGAGAATGTATTAAAGCAATTGATGGGAACACCATCATGAGCCATAACTAGCTCATTTTGACCCAATTGAGTCAATAAATGCTCCTACATAATCGCCAGAGAACCATAACTCACTATATAACCCTTCTGAGAGAAAAATAAGAAACTAGGGTTAAAACTGTAATTTTACCAGATTATCAAGAATGCAGTACAACCATGGGTTTTCTTAAGGGATGAATAAAGGTCAAATGGTCTTAATAGGATAACAAGTGGGTTAGATCAGACAGAATAGGGTTTACGTGTGTTCTGAGAATTAAATGACTTTTGAAACCCTAAAAACAGACCCACTTAATTAACCAAGGTTCTAGTCAAGATAAAATTCACCTAAACCCTCTAAAAATCATAGAAAAATATTCTCTAGGGTTTAGTACCTTCAATTTGGCCATCAGAACGCATCTTAACCTAAAATGGAATCTCATACAGATATTTGCCATAATTTGAATTTTTGCATAAATTACCCAGTCAAACGTGGTCAAAACCAAAATCCAACTTCACCATTGGATTTCGTAGGTCCAAATTAGGTTTTTACCAAAATTTAGACCCAAGGAGAACTTGTCTTGACCTAGTTTGCAAAAAGGTCCTATCTGATTACATTTATACCCCCAACTTTCAAAAATCATTGCATATAGCCCCCTAAATTCTTTGTCGTCTTCACAATTAGGTTCCTCCACCATTATCGTGGAGGAAACCTACTCCGGCAACCTTTGACAGGAGATTTCTCCTTAATTGCTTGGAGAATCTCTTCCAAGATTAGAAGGAAGATTCTTTGAGGAATCCTCTCCAGTTTGAACCCGTCAAAATGTTCTGAATATTCCCCAATCTCTCATGCGAACGCATGAGAGATTTGGGTCACTTGAAATACCAAATCTGACGACCTTCCAAGCTTGGGAAGCTTGCTTCCCAAGCTCTTACCACCCCCTAGAGCCCTTTATAAGGACCCTCAGAGCTCACCGATCTCTTCAAGCTTGAAATTCAGCTGGAACTCCCCCTCTTCCTCTCTCCTCTTCGGCCGCAATTCTCTGCAAGCTCCGACGGTCCCTCTCCGACTCCTCTCATCATCCTTCCACAATACCAGTGGTGGATTCATCTTCCTTACAATCCTGCGCATTGTGCAATACCAGTCGTCGCCATCCTTTCCCCATCTTCACCGTCTCCCCTACGGAGGTTCGTCTTCCCTACATCCAACAACCACACTGACATGGGAATCTCCTCCTTTTTGTCCATTAGAGTAGCTAGTTAGGTTTAGTTAGACTCGTAGGTTAGTTCCCTGCTCTCTATTTCTCAATTCAACCCCTCAACTATGCCATTCACCCTCTTCGTTCTCCGCTCCGGCCACTCCTCCGGCGAGGTGTTCCCACCACTACGCACCTCCATCCACCTTGCCGACAATCTCACAACCTCCACTGCACCTTCCTGCTCATTTCCCCTCATTCCATTCACTCCATCATCCACCCAAACACCTTCCCGAACAAACCCACTCTCATCGACCGTTCCCGTCACCATCCAGTCACCATAGCCACTTGCACAACATGCCATTGCCACAGTCACATTCATCGTGCCACGGCGATCCTACTGAGCATTCTGACATGGCCATAAGGCCCCTTTCCTTGAATTTCAGGTGTCAGGTTAGAACTGCCATTTATGCCATGCTTCGAGCAAGCTTCAAGCTGCTCCAGGGGATACCTCCAGGCTGTGTGGAATAGAGGCCTGCAGGAGTCCAAGTCCTCATGCGAGGGCTTCAGCTGCAGCAGGCCCGTCAATTGGACCAAGCACCTTGCTGCTACGCTGCGTGGAAGAAAGGTGGGACATTTAGTCCCACCTCGTATATGAAGAGTCGCCTGTAGCTGCATATTACCCAAAAGTGAATGGGGTTGTTTGCCTCCAATCACTGAGGTTGAGGTCCTCTTACACCTTCACTGGTCTCATCCGTGACACCTCCCCAGCGGACCTGGCCGACCCGATAACTTGCCTGACTTGCACTCCTCGCTCACCACCGCACGTCGGTGAACCTGGACCTAGGTATGCTCTAGGTCCGATTACCCGACTGACTGTGGCTCTGGGAGAGTGATGGGAACACCATCATGAGCCCTAACCAGCTCATTTTGACCCAATGAAGAGAATAAAAGCTCCTACATAACCAACTTAAGGTCCTAATTCACTACAGAACCTTTCTGAGAGAAACACAAGAAATAAGGGGTAAAACTACAATTTTACCAATGCAATACAACAATGGGTTTTCTTAAGGGCTAAACAAAGGTCAAAGGGTCTTAATAAGATAATAAGTGGGTTGGATTTGACAGAAAAGGGTTTGTGTGTGTTCTATGAATTAAATGACTTCTTGAAATCCTAAAACAGACCCACTTGATTAACAAAGGTTCTAGTCAGGATAAAATTCACTTAAACCCTCTAAAAATCACATAAAAGTATTCTCTATGGCTTAGAACCTTCAATTTTACAATTGAAACTCATCTTGACCTAGAATGGGGTCATAGACAGATATTTACCCGTAAATTGGGTTTTTACATAAATTTTCCATTCAAACATGGTCAAACCCAAAATCTAACTTCACCATTGGATTCCTTAGGTCCAAATTAGGTTTTTACCAAAATTTGGACCCAGGATGAATTTGCCTTAACCTAGTTTGCAAAAAGGTCCAGCTTGATTACATTTCTACCCCTATTTTTCAAAAACCTTTAAAAAAATCCCCCTAACTTCTTCATCATTTTTGCAATTAGGGCCCTCCACCATTATAACAGAGGAATCCTACTCCGACGAGCTTTGGAAGGAGAGTTCTCCCTGATTGCTTGGAGGATCTCCTCCAAAATTGGAAGGGAGATCCTCTGAGAAATCCCTGTCCGTTTGAACCCATCATTGAGATCTGATTCCCTCCCAATCTCTCATGCAAATGCATGAGAGATTTGGGTATCCTAATGAATTCCAACTCTGGCGAGCTTTCCTTGCTTGGGAAGCCTGCTTCCTAAGCCCTAACCAACCTCCAAGGCTCTATTTAAAGAAGCCCAGATCGCCCCGACTCCACGCTCGAAATTGGCTGTGAATCCCCACAATCATCTCTTCTCCTCGCGGCTGAATACTCCTCGACGTTCGGTGATCTTCCTTGCTCCTTCTCATCGTCCGACCGTCATACCTGCGATGGATTCCTCCTCCCTGACTTCAAACGCGTCTCGCCGTACTAGCAGAGGCCCTTTCCCCCTTCATCCTCGTTGTCCAACTCCCACCAGAGCCACTTTCGTCTTCGACGTCAAATACACCTCGACCGACGTCACCTCTACCCCCTTCGTCTCTTAACACCCTAGCTAAGTTCTCTCTCCCCTCTACTTTCTTCTCTACTCTCTATTTCCCAAAATCGACCACTGCAAACCTCCATCACCCTCATGTCCTTCATCTCCAGCCACCACCTCCGGCGAGGCCATTCCACCTCCACAGGCCACCGCAACCCTCGCCAACCATTGCAGACCCTCCGCCACACTTCACTGATCATTTCCCCTCACTCACATCACTGTGCCACTCACCCAAATGCACCCTCGAACACACCCACTCACACTCACACAGTTTGAACTAGATACGCGCTCACAAGCACTGCCACGCCACGCCACCACCCCCAGCACATTTGCCGTGCTCCAACGATGCTCCCTGAGAACTCTAATGAGGACGTGAGGCCGTTCTTGTGATTTCAGGTTCAGGCATCATCTGCCATTGGTGACAGAGCTTGAAGCAAGCTCCAAGCCACTCCAGGCCTTGCCAGTTCCAGGCTTCAGGCCTAGGTTGCGTGGAATCACTTCGGGCACGTACCAAGGACCTTAATTGAAGACAAGAGCCTCAGCAGTTAAGGCAATTGGAGGCAACCACCCTCTACTGCAGACACAAAAAGAAAGAAGGCACGTTTAGTCCCACATCAATGACTGCGAAGCGCCCGAAGGTGCATAAGTTGAATTTATGCCATAGCCTTATCACCTAAGTTACCACAGGGTGAGGTCCCTCTCACCCGACCCGGTCTTGTCTGCGGCACTACCCACGTGGACCTGGCCTAACCTGACCCGATTGCACTCCTCGCCCACCACCGCACACTGGTGGGCCTGGTTCCAAGTACGCACCCGACCCGATTATCCGATTGTCTGTGTGGCTCTGGGAAAGCGTGTCCTAAAAGAGAAATTTAGGAGAGCCATGCACGGGTAAGGGTAGGTTTTGTTGCAGGTTCTTCAGGCTAACACTTAGCCGCAGCCAGAAGGAAGAAGAAGCGAAAGTTGAAGAGAAAGTGAAGAAGGAGAAGGCCAAAGCTGAAGGTAAAGGAAGGAGCTGAAGAAGAGGAGGCCAGAAGAAGAAGCTAAGGTAGAAGAACGATAAAGGAAGAAAGAAGAAGAGAAAGAGAAGAATCGTGAAGGCAAAGGAAGTCAAACAAAAGCCAAAGAAGAAGAAGAAGGAAGGAGAAGACAGAGAAAAGAAAGAAAAGAGATCAAATACTTTAACTCATCTAATCAAAGAATCAGACGACAGATTCTAGTCTCATTGCATATTTATATCAATTGGTGATATTGTAGGAGTGTTTGATAATCTACATCACCATTTTACTCCCATAATTTTGCACTCTGATACTGCTATTATTGCAATTTCTTTCAGTTTAAATTGTGAGCTTGATTTCTAAATACCAATTTGCTCCCTGTATTCGACCTCGGGAATTCTTTCGAGTAATAAAATTATATTTGTTTTGAACATTATTTCTGTTGTACTACAACGCAATACTTTTAAGACTCGACTCAGCGCTCTCAACATTTTGGCGCCATTGCTGGGGAGCAATGGACAATTTAGAATTCTTGATTACAATTCCTGATTTGGTACTAACTTGCTATATCTCCTTTATTGTGGTTGTTTCAGGGAGAAGATTCAAAGAAAGATAGCCGCACATCAAACACACCAGGGACAGGTAATATCTAATTACTCTCTCTCTCTTAAAGCTCCTCATTCTGAAAAGGAAAAAAGAGCAAAATCAATTAGGGCTACTTGCTTTCCATTCTTAGCTAATTCATCAAGTTGCCTGATTTGATTGCAACAACAAATCTGATTTGTGCACACATTTAAGGTAACTAGGGCTACCGCATTCTTGTTTGAGCCCTAGATGCCACATTTGGCAAATTAAATTGGACCAAAAGTAGAGCCAATTAAGGATTTCAAGTTAAGATTTTAGAGACATTTTCATAAGCAAGAATCAACTCTCCAAAAAGATGTATGCCTAAGCCTTGGTTGAAATGATTTATTCAAGCCAACCCTAAAATTTAGGCTCTTAGTCTCACTTGAATCCTAAAAGAAGGGACCTAAAACTTCTCAAAGGACAAATAGGTGAAGTTGACCCACCTTGTTGGGTCAACCAAGCTTGAAATTAGGTCACGTTTTGCACTTAATATATCTAAAGTTCAAGTGAAATTTTAAGCACCCTTGCTCTTTAATAAAACTGGTAGACTTAAGAGGTCAAGTCCCCATTCTGGTCTACCTGGAACATCAGTGACAAGAGAGGTCGGGTGGGGGAAACCCTATAACTCGTAGGAGCGCTCTACAGTGTAGGGGTCTTTGCGGGACTCTCCCTCTCTGGCTGCCCAAGTATTTCTCAGGTGGATGGCTTTCTGACTAAGGGGTATCATCCACCCCGAACCTCTATGGTCATCCAAATTTTTTTTAGGTGCCCTAATTGGGTCCATCACATTCTACTCTCATCCAGACCATTGGTTCATGTTCGATAGGAGGTCCTTAAGACCATCCTTGAGGCCTCCTTTAGTTATTCACTCTCGTCGAGGCCAGGCCTCGACTTTCGTGTTTGTGCAACAACCCCATCACATAGACATCTCTTCTTATTCATTTGAACCCAATTATCCTTCTTCCATCATCATGGCACAACTCGCAGAAGAAGAGAATAACCTTGAGAACCAACTTCAACACCTTAATGATTTATTCCAAACCTTTGTGAATCCACCGCAGCGTCCTATGATGCGAGATCATTACAACACCGTTGTGGTGGCAATTGAACCTCGAGTCCAAATCCTGGCTGGAGGTCTTGATTCTGAACTCAAACCCCACATGATTCATGCTATTCCAAAGTTTCTTGGGCTCAATTCCAAGGATCCTTTCCAGCACATCAAACAACTAAAGCATCTGGCCTAGACCTTCAGGTCAGATGTCCAAAATTGGGATATTTGTCTCATGAAGATGTTCTCCTTCTCTCTTATGGACAAAGCAGCTCACTGGTATCAGACTCAAACGTGTCCTATCAACACATGGGTTGAACTGCAATCTGAGTTTCTGAAAAAGTTCTTCCCAGTTGGTCGGACGAATGCTTTACGACACCAGATCATGCACTTCACACAGTAGCTTGGAGAACCACTTCACGAAGCATGGGATCATTTTCTGGATCTCATGCAGAAGTGCCCCCATCACGGAGTTCCTAAATGGGAACAAGTCCAATCTTTTTACCAGGGACTTCGTGAAGATATCTGTTTATTAGTCAATGCAACTTGCGGAGGAAATATCATGGGTCAACATGAAGACACTATGTGGGAGATTCTCGAGAATATGTGTGAGAACTCCATCAATAATGACTCCATGGGCTTATTCGACCGAACGAATGCCTACGCATCGACGAATCCAAGAGGAGCACACAAGACTTAGGGCCTGTCCGCATCTATCGACTTGGAATTGATGGCCAGTCATTTGGACAAGGTCTCTATCATTAAGAAGAAGGTGGATGAGCTAACTCAACATCTATAGCGAGCCACCTCTACGCAAAACTCGTTCGCACAGTCGCCCTCTGGGAGGGAAGCTATGCATAACATCTATCACCGATCTTCTCAGGGGATGGACCCGTATCCACCCCCATCTGACTCTAGGACTGGAGGAAACTTCGATCCTGCCTACTCTATTTGGGGGAACTCTAAACCCTCGTACTCTAATTTTTCTGAGGTTCCTCAGACCTGCGAAGACCTCAATGCCATCCAGAATGACCCATTCTTTAATACCTATAGCCCTAAATGGTGGAATCATCCCAATTTCCTGTGGGCGGGAAATAATCATAATCAAAGACCACCATATCAACCCCGTCCACAAGCTCCTCATCCATATCAGCCGCCTCAGCCTTGGCCCAACCTCACCTATCAATCTGGGCCAACTCAGGGAGATCAAATGACCCTCATCCTCCAAACTCTGGCTAACATTCAAAAGACGAATGTGGCGATGTAGAAACAACACAAAGATGAGATCACAGAGGTTAGCAATCAACTCGCCTAGATGGCGAATTCCTTCCAACCTGGCATACTCCCTTCACAACCTCTGCTAAATCCAAATAACGTGTCGAACCGGAGGCATGTTATGAACCCAAATCCGAGCCAAGCCCACATGATTTATCAGGCCCGTTTTGCTCCATCACCTAACGGGATGGAAGCTTCAACATCATACTCGGGATTTCAGCAGCTGCCACCTATTTTACCGACACCGAACCAAAACCAGGCAGTAAATTCAGTAACAACCCGTAGTGGCAAAGCAACACAAGACCCACCTTACCCAATCCACTTTCAGCTTGGTAGTAACCCTAGGATAGTTATCCAAGATACCCCTGTCGCAGATCAAGAACTTGGACCTATTCTAGAGGAACCACCCAAGGTTCCATTTCCCGAGACCTTGACCAAGGGAAAGAGGACAACCAAGCCCGTGGCACCTGATGAGGACTTGGTCAAGCTCTTTGAACAGGTCCATATAAACATTCCATTGATGGATGCAATTCACCATATACCGACTTAGGCACGATTTCTGAAAGACGTGTTTACACCTAAGCATAAGCCGCGAACCAAAAGTGGGAGCCCAATCATATTGTCAGAGCAAGCCAGCTCTATAATTTTAAGTAAACTCCCACCTAAGGCAAAAGACCCAGGTACTCCCCTGATTTCATATACAATTGGTGATATCCAATTTGATAGAGCATTATTGGATCTAGGAGCCTCCATAAACCTAATACCTACTTCCCTACTTAGCCATCTTGAGGAATCTGAGCTCCAACCGATAGAGGTGATATTACAATTGGCAGATCGATCTATTAAGTCACCTAAAGGAGTTCTTGAGGATGTCATTGTTAGGGTTCGGGATTTCAATTTCCCGGTGGACTTCGTAGTCTTGGATATGGATGGTCCAAAAACCCGAGGAATACACTAATTATAGTAGGGAGACCCTTTCTGGCCACTGCTAGGGCCAACATAAATTGTAAGGAGGGCCAAATTGAACTAAAATTTGGGAAACAGACATTAAAGATTGACATCTTTAAGGCTTAACAGGGGATTAATTATGGTGTTATAGAACAGATATGTGATATCAAGGTTGTGGTTGACGATCCATATATTGAGGAAAACCTGACTACCCCTGATCAACCACAAGTGGATCAAAACCCGTAATGAGAGGAGTCCAAACTTGACCTAGGCACACCCATAACTCCTTCCCTTGCTCCTAACACACACCCTAAACTGCCCGCTGCTACTAATAACTCTGTTTTGGAACTCAAGCCTCTTCCCGAGCATTTGAAGTACGTCTTTTTGGGTTCTAATCAGACGTTTCCTGTGATTATCAACTCAAGACTCGCACCTGATCAGGAATCCTGTCTGATTACTATTCTCCAGCAACATCGAAGAACCATTGGATGGACTCTCGATGATTTAACTGGCATCAGCCCCACTTACTGCACACACCGCATATATACTGAAGAGGGCACACGACGTTCCTGTGAAATGTAGAGACATTTGAATCCTAATCTGTAAGAGGTTGTGAAAAAGGAGATCATTAAGTGGTTAGATGCTGGGATCATCTACCCAATCTCCGACAGCCGGTGGGTGAGTCCAATCCAGGTTGTGCCTAAAAACGTAGGACTCATCGTGATCATGACTGAAACCGGAGAAATCATGCTGACCCATGTGGCAAATTCATGGAGAGTCTGCATTGATTACAGAAGACTCAATACCTCCACAAAGAAGGGTCATTTCCCACTACCGTTTATTGATTAGACTCTCAATAAACTAGCAGGAAATAGGTTCTTCTGCTTTTTGGACGGGTACTCCAGTTATAACCAGGTTGCAATCCATCCTGAGGACCAAGAAAAGACTACTTTCACCTACCCCTTCGGGACGTACACATTCCGAAGGATGCCGTTCGGTCTCTGCAACACACCTGCTACTTTTCAGTGGTGCATGCTTGCTATATTCTCAGATATGGTAGGTGATTATCTGGAAGTCTTCATGGATGACTTTTCAGTCTTTGGCGAATCATTTGACGATTTCCTCCTGCATTTGGTCCAGATTGTCAGGCGGTGCATTGACGTGAATCTAGTTCTTTTCTAGGAAAAGATCCATTTCATGGTGCCTGAAGGAATTGTCCTGGGACATCTCATATCAGAAAAAGGCATCCAGGTCGATTGAGCCAAGGTGAATATGATTTCCAAACTCCCTATGCCTAGCTCGATCAAGGACATCCGATCTTTTTTGGGGCACGTCAATTTTTACTGTTGATTCATTCCTGATTTCTCAAAGATTGCGCGCCCCCTGACTACTCTACTATCTAAGGATGTTCCTTTCGAAATCTCCAAGGAATGCACTCAAGCATTTGAAACCCTACATGATCGAGTTACCCAAGCTCCAATCCTACAATCCCCTGATTGGTCTCAACCCTTTGAAATCATGTGCGATGCATCTGATGTCACTGTAGGAGGGTACTTGGGCAAAAAATTGACGGGAAAACCTTGGTCATCTACTATGCTAGCAAGACACTTGACGAGGCTCAGCGTAACTACACAATTACTGAGAAAGTGCTGCTAGCCATAGTATTTGCCCTAGAAAAGTTCATATCATATCTTCTGGGTTCCTGTGTTATCATTTACTCTGATCACATAACTATGAGGCATCTCCTTACGAAGAAGGATGCAAAACCTCGACTAATCGATGGATCTTGCTGCTGCAAGAATTTAACCTCGAGATTCATGACAGTGCAGGAAAATAGAATGTGGTAGCTAATCACTTATCCTGCCTTCCTTCTGATATTATCAACCCTTTTGGACCCATTACGGAACATTTTCCTGATGAGCACCTCCTGACTATCAGTACAAGGCTTGCATGGCTTGCAGATCTAGTAAACTACCTGGCATCACATTAGATCTCGTTTGATTGGCCCAAGGCCAAGAAAAACAAATTGCTTTCCGATGCCAAGTACTACTTTTGGGAAGACCTGTATCTTTTCCGCATCGGTGCTGATCAAATCATTCGGCGATGTGTCCTGGAAGTAGAAATTCAGGGCATCTTGTCCTTCTGCCATGACCAGGCGTAAGGTGGACACTTCTCAAGTCATAAAACCATAGCTAAAGTCCTCCAGTGCAGCTTCTATTGGCCCACGATTTTCAAAGATGCATACAATCACTGTAAGGCATGACTCGTTGTCAGACCATAGGCAACATGAGCCACCGTGATATGATGCCCTTACAACCGATTCTCATATGTGAAATCTTCGATGTCCGGGGCATTGATTTTATGTGACCCTTTCCTATTTCGGATGGCTTCAAGTACATTCTACTCGCTGTTAACTATGTGTCCAAATGGATTGAAGCCATTCTGACTCAAACGAAAGATCATAAGGTGGTTATTAAATTCATTCATTAGAACATCTTTTCGCAATTCGGGATTCCACGTCCTATAATCTTTCATGGAGGGACCCATTTCACTAATACTCAGTCCAAGTCACTGATGACTAAATATGGGGTGTCACACTGAATCTCTACTCCTTATCACCCCCAAACTAATTATTTAAGTTGAGCGAGATCAATGTAAAAATAATGCATCGTAGTATAGTTGAAATCACTCGAAAACAAATGAATTTTATTACTCGAAGTTTTAAATCCGAGGTCGAACAAAGGGAGCAAATTGGGGTCTAAAATTCAAGAACACAACTTTCAAATTTGATATAATATGCCATGAAAGATCAGAGTTATAATGCAAGAAATGTAAATAGATCCACAAAATATCAATGTATATAGAAGAACAAAAAATGTGACGTCTGATGTGAAAATCAGACGTCTTAAATATGAAATTGCTACAGTGCTCTTCTTTGTCTTCTGTCTCTGATTTCCTCCTTCTTTCTTTTCTTTCTTCTGCTCTCGGTCCTTGTCTTCTTCTTCCTCTTCTTTCTTTTCTCCCTCTGTCTCTAACTTCAGCTCCTCTTCAACCTTGCTCCTCTTCAGCCGTGCCTTCTCCTTCCTTAGCTTCTCTGGTTGCCTCTTCTTCTTCCTTGGCTTCTTCTTCTTCTTTCTTTGAATTCCTCTTTTTCTCCTTAGAGCAAAACCTACCCCTACCCTCCCTCGCGATCTCTCTTCTTCTTTCTCCCTTAGGCTCGCTCTCCTAGAGCCTGCTCGGGTTATTGGGTTGGGTATGCGTGCCTAGGATAAGTCCCACCGGTGTGCATGGTGGGTGAGGAGTGCATAGGCTAGTCAGGTATACGGGTCAAAGCCTGGTCCGTAAGCAGTGGGGTCACAGACGAGGCGGTGAGCGAGTGGGACCTCACCCTGTGGTCAGGAGGTAGTAAGCCCCTGACACTTTTTCACTTTATATCACTGCGCCCACTCACTATCTTCCAAGGTGGGACTATGTTGTCCCACCTTGGTTGCAAGTGCCTGCAGCAGACATTCACCTCCAATTGCAGCAGCTGCGTGGGACGTTGACACCAATTGCTAGGCTGAGAATGTGCATGAAGGAATTCTCGCGGCCTGGGACCTAAAGCCTGGTGCCTAGAGTCCTAGAACAAGCTTGCAAGCAAGCTTCGTGCCCCGTCAATGGTAGCGAAGGCCTAAACCCCGTCAACAAGAAAACTGCCTTGTAGCCTTGTCAGAACACGCAAGGAGCTTCACCTGAGCACGACGAAGGTGGTACGGTGGTCGGCATGGCGCGGGGTGGCCTGAGCGTGCATGCCTAGGTCACCCTGTGGGTGCATAGGTGGGTGTGTTCAGGGGGCGTTCTGGGGACTTGGCGTGGTGGATGGAATGAGGGGTTTGTGTCAGTGAGGTGTGGCGGAGCTCGTGAGGCAGTTGGCTAGGTGGATGGAGGCGTGGAGAGGTGGGAACACCTCGCCGGTGGTCTGGTCGGAGGTGGAGAAGGTAGTGGTGGTTTGCGAACATGGAGGCATAATAGCAGAAATAAATGATGGGAAAATGATGAGAAGAGAGAGAGAACTTAACTGAAGGTGAATAAACGAAGGGGGGTGCAGAAGAGGCAGCCAGCTCGTACTGCCGTCACCATAGACAAAGGACCCAGTGGGAGGACGACAACAACGAGAAGGTTGCAGGGGCATCGGCAGGTGCGACGTGACGCGGACAAAGGGGATAAAGGGAACTCCGCCACTGGTATTGTGGTAGAGCGACAAGAGGGAGAGATAAGGGTCGTCGGAGCTTGCTGGGTGGTTGACCAGAGGGGAAGAGAGGAATTGGGGGGTATCTCAGGCCAAATTCAAGCTTGGGAGGTGCGGAATGATCTGGGGAGGCTTTTATAAGCCCTAGCAGGAGGTTTTGTGCTTGGAAGCCAAGCTTCCAAGCACGGGCCTGTCGTCGGAGATGGAAGGTCAGAAAGACCCAAATCTCTCATGCGTTCGCATGAGAGATTGGGTAGAAATTAGGGCTTGATAATGGGTTCACATGAGAGGAGATTTCTCAAAGAATCTCCCTTTCAAATTTGAAAGGGATTCTCTGAGGAATCAGGGAGTTCTTTCCCTCGATTCCTTGCCAGAGTAGGATTTCCTCCGCTGTAATGGTGAAGGGACCTAATTGTAAAGAACAACGAGGAAGTTAGGGGGACTTTTGTAGAGGTTTTCAAAAGTTAGTGGTAGAAATGTAATTCGGTTGGACCTGTTTGCAAAGTAGGTCAAGGTGAATTCTCCTTAGGTCCAAATTTTAGTATAAACATAATTTGGACCTAAGGAATCCAATGGTGAAGTTGGATTTTAGGTTTGACCATGTTTGACTATGTAATTTACACAAAAACCTAATTTTAGGCAAACATTTGACTAGGACCCCAATTTAGGTCAAAATAGGTTCTAAAGGCTAAATTGAAAGTTCTAAATCCTAGAGAATATTTTTTTATGAATTTAGAGGATTTAAGTGAATTTTATTCTAACTAGAACCTTTTTAAATTAAGTGGGTTTCTTGTAGGGTTACAGGAAGTCATTTAATTCCTAGAATTCACATGAACCCTTTGTTGTTTGAACCAACCCACTTTTTATCTTGTTAAGACCATTTGACTTGTGTTTAGCTCATGAGAAATCTTGTTGTTGCGCTACAATGGTAAAATTGCAATTTTACCCCTTGTTTCTTACTTTTCTTTCAGAAGGTTTATTCATTGAGTTAGGACCTCCAGTTGGTCATGTAAGAGCTTTTGTTCTCTTTTCTGGGTCAAAATGAGCTAGTTAGGACTCATGATGGTGTTCCCATCATACCCCCATGCCTAGCTTTTGCTAGTCCCTTAGCAAAATTTTATGGTTTTAACTTCTGTTCTAGACCATGAATTCCTTGATGTTCAAAGATTATGCTGAGTGCTTTTTTCTTTTTTATTAGGATAGAATGTCAACAGTAGGCTTAGAGGTACTCAAGTACCAACCAAGGTCTGGACCTGACCAGCTCTAGCCTCAGTCCTCCGCGAAGGTTTTCAAAGGCCCATAGGAACTATCCTAAGGTTCGTTGGACTCTGCGGTTAAAGCACCCGTGCTTGAAATGTATTTTAGCCTCAGTTTAGTTTGCAGTGCATTTTTTTGTAAGAGAGAGACAGAGGATTTTTTTGTTTGGAGAGTTTTCTCTCTCTTTTCTTTTTATTTCTAGCTTCAGTTTGGCTTCTCAACATGGTCTGTATCGAATTCCTCATCCCCATCATCAGTCCTCGAAGGGTCCCTGGCAATTGATGCTTCGTGATAGCACTGCCCATGGCAACCCTCAGAACCCTGGCTTTCGAGATTTTGAGATAATCCCGCCCATAGCTTTCTATAGCTAAATCCAGACCGTAGCAATCAACATTTTGTGATAATGTCGCCCAAGGCATCTAAGCCATCACAGGGTGCTTACATGCCCCCGATAGGATATCTAGGTATCCTAGGAGACAAGTACCGAGGAGATGATATGTTATTATGCATCTTCGAGGGGAATTTCCCCCCTCTTCGCGCTAGGAACTCGTCCAAATCAACTTGTGTTGATCGGCCACTCCTAATCTAGGCGACTTTTTCAGAGCACTTAAATGCTTCTGCGTGATTTTGATAATTATGCACACTGAACCAGACTGTGTGTGGATTGGGGTGCTTATGTTACCGAGTCCCGCAAACCAGAGGTCAGTTAACGAGGCCAAATACTCCCTAAGCCTTAGACCTAATACTTAAACTTCGCATTTTCCCCAACCTCTTGAGGACTATCTAGATCTTAGCAGATAGAATTTTTAAGCCTAAGAGTCTAGCCCAAGAGACCTAAGATCAGTGTCCCTACTAATCTCTTTTGTGTCTCATTAGCACCTTTTTCCTTCATTTTTCTTTTTCTTGATATGGTCTAGAACTTCTGTTAATCCCTTAATTTCTTACTAATGACTATCTCTTTTTTCATTTTCATTTTGTGCTCCTTTTTTGTCATTTTGCTCTTTTCCTCCTTATTTTCTCCTCATGATTTGTATGGCCTCAAAATTTTCTCTCCCCTCAGTTTTTTTTTGTTTTTTCAAGGTTTTTTCATTTTTTTTGGGTGTTTTTTTGTGATATGTGATTTTTTTATTGAAACCTTTTCTTGTGAGATGAGTTTTCATGGTGTTTTGCACTTTCATACCCCCCCATGCCTACGATTTGCAATGTCCCCATTGTAAATTAGGTGTGTTCGAATTTACCTTAGATCATTCATTAGAACAGGTTTTTGGGTGGGCGAACAGGTCGAGGTGACTGTTGCGAACGATTTCTGGACTGGGTACGGGTACCTGAGGTGGGGTCAGCTGTTCTAATGGTGAACCCTAAAGTACAATATGAATTCAACATAGGAATGTCAAGAAAGGTTTCAGGTTTTTCAAGAATGATGGGTTGCCTCCTGTTAAGCGCTGAGTTTTACGCCATCGGCTAGGTGCAATGAGCTCAGAGGGAATGGAGGGTAAAGGATATCTCAGCCAAATTTGTATCGATCAAGTCAATGAACTATTTGAGTCTCTGACCATTCACGACGAAAGGTTCTAAATCATGGCTAAGTGGACTGATCTCAATGGCTCCATTTCTAAAGATTCGTCGGACGAGGTAGGGTCTGATCCATTTTGATCATAGCTTTCCTAGGAGCAGTTTAAGCTTGGCATCAAAGAGTAGGACCTTTTGACCAGGATGGAAGATCTCTCTAGATATGTGCTTTTCGTGAAAGGCCTTAACCTGTTTTTGTAAATTCATGAGTTCTCATATGCGTCGTGGCGTAATTCATCGATCTCGCTCATTTGAAGCTTTCTATGGGTTCCTACCGTAGAAAGATCTAGGTTGTAGTTCCGTACTACCCAATAGGCTTTGTGCTCCAACTCGACGGGGAGGTGGCATGCCTTCCTGTACACCAATCTGAAGGGAGACATACCTAAGTGGGTTTTGCGGCCAGTCTTATAAGCCCACAAAGCTTCCGGAAGCTGGGATGACCAGCACTTCCTGTCAGGTCGAACAGATAGTAACCTAGAGGATTTTCTTGATCTCCCGATTTGATAGCTCAGCTAGACCATTAGTTTGGGGGTAGTAAGGAGTAGAGATTCGAGTGACACCCAGTATTTGGTCATTAGTGACCTGAACTGAGTGTTAGTGAAATGGGTCCCTCCATCAGAAATTATAGCACATGGAATCCCGAACCGTGAAAAGATGTTCTGATGAATGAATTTGACAACTACTTTATGATCATTGGTTCGGGTTGGAATGGCTTCGATCCATTTGGACATGTAGTAAACAGCAAGTAAAATGTACTCGAAGCCATTTGAAATAAGGAAGGGTCCCATGAAATCAATCCCCCATATGTTGAAGATTTCGCATACCATAATCGGCTGTAAAGGCATCATATCACAACAGCTCATGTTGCCCAAAGTCTGACAACGAGTACATGCCTTACAGTGATTGTACGCATCTTTGAAAATTGTGGGCCAATAGAAGCTGCACTGGAGGAGTTTCGTTGTGGTTTTATGACCTGAAAAATGTCCACCGCATGCCTGGTCAAGGCAGAAAGACAATATGTGTTGAATTTCCGCTTCCGCGACACATCGTCGAATAATTTGGTCAGCACCGATGCGGAAAAGATACGGGTCTTCCCAAAAGTAATACTTGTCATCGGAAAGCAATTTGTCCTTCTTAGCCTTCGGCCAATCGGACAGGATCTGATGTGATGCCAGGTAGTTTACTATATCAGCAAACCATGGAAGCCATGTATTGATCGTCAGAAGGTGCTTATCAGGAAAATGTTCCATGATGGGTCCAGAAGGGTTGATGATCTCAGAAGGGAGGCAGGACAAATGATCAGCTACCACATTCTGTTTTCCTGCTTTGTCGCGAATCTCGAGGTCAAACTCTTGCAATGGCAAGATCCAGTGAATTAATCGAGGTTTCACATCCTTCTTCGCAAGGAGATGCCTCACAGCTATGTGATCCGAGTAAATGATAACACGGGAATCAAGGAGATAAGACCTAAATTTTTCCAGGGTAAATACTATGGCTAGCAGCTCTTTCTCAGTAACTATGTAGTTACGCTGAGCCTCGTCAAGTGTCTTGCTAGCATAGTAGATGACCATGGGTTTCCCGTCAATTTTCTGCCCAAGTACCGCTCCTACAGCAAAATCAGATGCATTGCACATGATCTCAAAGGGTTGAGACCAATCAGGGGATTGTAGGATTGGGGCTTGGGTAACTTGGTCACAAAGGATTTCAAATGATTGAGTGCATTCCTTGGAGATTTCGAAAGGTATATCCTTAGAGAGTAAAGAGGTCAGGAGGTGTGCGATTTTTGAGAAATCAGGAATGAATCGACGGTAAAAATCGACGTACCCCAGAAAAGATCGAATGTCCTTGATCGAGCTAGGCATAGGGAGTTTAGAAATCAAGTTCACCTTGGATCGACTTGGATGCCTTTTTCTGAAATGAGATGTCCCAGGACAATTCCTTCAACCACCATGAAATGGCTCTTTTCCCAGGAAAAAACCATATTCACATCAATGCACCACCTGAGGATTTGGACCAAGTCCAGGAGACAATCGTCAAATGATTCTTCGAAAACTAAAATGTCATCCATGAAGACTTCCAAATAATCACCTACCATATCTGAAAATATGACAAGCATGCACTGCTTAAAAGTAGCAGGTGCATTACAGAGACCGAACGACATCCTTCGAAATGCGTAAGTCCCGAAGGGGCAGGTGAAAGTGGTCTTCTCTTGGTCCTCAAGATGGATTGCCACCTGGTTATAACCGGAGTACCCATCCAAAAAGTAGAACCTATTTCCTGCTAGTTTCTCGAGGATCTGATCAATAAACGGTAGTGGGAAATGATCCTTCTTTGTGGAGGAATTGAGTCTTCTATAATCAATGCAGACTCTCCACGAGTTCACCACATGGGTCGGTATGACTTCTTTGATTTCAGTTGTGATAACGATGAGTCCTACCTTCTTAAGCACAACTTGGATTGGACTCACCCACCAACTGTCGGAGATCAGGTAGATGATCCCTGCATCTAACCACTTAATGATCTCCTTTTTCACGACCTCCTGTAGATTAGGATTTAAACGTCTATGCATTTCACGGAAAGGTCGTGTGCCCTCTTCGATGTAGCTACGGTGTGTGCAGTAAGAGGGGCTGATACCAGTCAAATCATCGAGAGTCCATCCAATGGCTCTACGATGTTGCTGGAGAATAGAAATCAAACGGGATTCCTAGTCAAGTGTGAGTCTGGAGTTGATAATCACAAGAAACGTCTGATTGGAACCCAAAAATATGTACTTCAGATGGTCAGGAAGAGGCTTGAGTTCCAGAATGGGGTTATCAGCAGCAGCGAGTGGTTCAGGGCGTGTGTCAGGAGCAAGGGAAGAAGTTATGGGTGTTTCTAGATCAGGGTCAGACTCCTCTGATTGCGGGTTTTGATCTTCTTGTGGTTGATCGGGAGTAATCAGGTTGACCTCGATATACGGTTCATCAACCATGGCCTTGATATCACATATTTGTTCTATAACACTGCAATTAATCCCTTGTTAGGCCTTAAAGATGTCAATTTTCAGTGTTTGGTTCCCGAATTTTAGTTCAATTTGGCCCTCCTCACAATTTATATTGGCCCTAACTATGACCAGAAAGGGTCTCCCTAGTATAATTGATGCATCCCTTAGGTTTTTAGGTGCATCTTTATCCAAGACTATAAAATCCACCGGCAAAATAGAAATCCCGTACCCTAATGATGACATCCTCGAGTACTCCTTTAGGTGACATAACGGATCGATCAGCTAACTGTAATGTCACCTCTATCGATTTAAGCTCAGATTCTTCAAGGTGGTCAAGGAGGGATGTAGGTATTAGGTTTATGGAGGCACCTAAATCTAATAAGGCTCTGTCAAATTGGGTACCACCAATGGTACATGAAGTTAGGGGAGTACCAAGGTCTTTAGCCTTAGGTGGGAGTTTGCTCAAAATTATAGAGCTGGCTTGCTATGACAATACGATCGGACTCCCACTTTTGGTTCACGGCTTACGCTTGGGTGTACACACGTCCTTCAGAAATCGTGCATAAGCTGGTACGTGGTGGATTGCATCCATCAAGGGGATGTTTATATGGACCTGTTCAAAGAGCTTGGCCAGATCCTCCTCAGGAGCCACTGGTTTGTTTGACCTCTTTCCCTTGGTCAAGGCCTAGGGAAATGGAACCTTGGTTGGTTCATCTAGAATAGGTCGAGGTTCTTGATCTAGGATAGGGGTGTCCTGGAAAGCTATCCTATGGCTTGGGTTACTAGCAGGCTTAGAGTGGCTTGGATAAGGTGGGTCTTGAGTCGCTTTACCACTATGAGTTGTTACAGAGTTTAGTACTGCCTAGTTTTGGTTTGGAGTTGGTAAAATAGGTGGCTGCTGTTGAAATCCCGCATAAGATGCCGAAGCTTCCATCTCGTCGGGTGATGGAACAGAAGGGGCCTGATAAATCATGTGGGCTTGGCCTAGATTTGGGTTCATAACGTGCCTCTGGTTCAGCACATTATTTGGATTCGGCAGAGGTTGCAAAGGGAGTGTGCCAGGTTGGTGGGAATTCACCATCTGGGCGAGTTGACTACGAACCTCTGTGATCTCATCCTTGTGCTATTTTTGCATTGCCACATTCGTCTTCTAAATGTCAGCCAGAGTCTGAAGGATGAGGGTCATTTAATCTACTGGGGTTGGCCTAGATTGATAGGTGGGGTTGGGTCGAGGCTGAGGCAGCTGATATGGACGAGGAGCTTGTGGACAGGGTTGATATGGTGGTCTTTGATTCTAAGTATTTCCCACCCACAAGAAGTTGGGATGATTCTGCCATCCAAGGTTATAGGTATTGGAGAATGGGTCATTCTGGATGGCATTGAGGTCCTCGTAGGTCTGAGGAACCTTAAGAAAATCAGAGTACAAGTGTTCAGAGTTCCCCCAACTAGAGTATATTGGATCGGAGTTTCCTCCGATCCTGGAGTCAGACGGGGGTGGATACTGGTCCATCCCCTTAGAAGATCGGTGATAGATGTTCTGCATAGTTTCCCTCCTAAGTGGTGGCTGTGCAAACGGGTTCTACGTAGAGGTGGCTCGCTGCAGATGTTGAGTCAGCTCGTCCACCTTCTTCCCTATGATAGAGACCTTGTCCAACCGACTGGCCATCAGTTCCAAGTCAACGGATGCGGATAGGCCCTGCGTCTCATGTGCTCCCCTTGGATTCGTCGATGCACGGGTATTCATTCGGTCGAATAAGCCCATGGAGTCATTATTGATGGAGTTCTCACACATATTCTCAAGAATCTCCCACAGAATGTCTTCATGTTGACCCATGATATTTCCTCCACAGGTTGCATTAACGAATAAGCGAATGTCTTCACGGAGTCCATGGTAAAAAGACTAGACTTATTCCCATTTAGGAACTCCGTGATGGGGGCACTTTCGCATGAGATCCTAGAAATGGTCCCATGCCTCATGAAGAGGTTCTCCAGATTGTTGAGTGAAGTGTGTGATCTGGTGGCACAAGGCATTCGTCCGACCAATTGGGAAGAACTTTTTTAAAAATTTGGACTGTAGTTCAACCTACATATTGGTTGGACGTGTCTGAGTTTGATACCAATGAGCTGCCTTATCCATAAAAGAGAAGGAAAACATCTTCATAAGAAGAATATCCCAATTTTGTACATTTGACTCGAAGGTCTGGGCCAATTGTTTGAGTTGTTTGATGTGCTGGAAAGGATCCTCGAAGTTAAAACCATGAAACTTTGGGATAGCATGAATCATGTTGGGCTTGAGTTCAGAATCAGAACCTCCAACCAGGATTTGAACTCGAGGTTCGATCACCACCGCAGCAAGATTATAGTGATCTCTCATCATACGATGCTGTAGCGGGTTTACAAAGTTTTGAAATAGATCATTCAGGCGCTGGAGTTGGTATTCAAGGTTGTTCTCTTCTTCAACCGGTTGTGCCATGATGATGGAAGAAGGAGAATTTGGTTCTGATGAATCAGAGGAGAGGTCTATGTAGTAGGGTTGCTGCACAAACACGGATGTCGAGGCTTGGCCTCAGCGGGAGTGGATTGCTAAAGGAGGTCTTAAGGATGGTCTCAAGGACCTCCTACCAAACATGCACTGATGGTTTAGATGAGATTAGAATGTGCCAATCAAGACACCCAAAAAATTTGGATGACTATAGAGGTTCAAGGCGGATGATACCCTTTAGTCAGAAAAGTCGTCCACTTGAGAAATACCTGGGTAGCCAGAGAGGGAGAGTCCTGCAAAGACCCCTACACGGTAGAGCATCCCCACGAGTTACAAGATTTCCCCCACCCAATCTCTCTTGTCACTGAGATTCCAGGTAGACCAGGATGGGGACCTTAACCTCCTAAGTCTACCACTTTTATTTAAGATCAAAGGTGCTTAGGGTTCCACTTGAACTTTACATGTTTTGAGTGCAAGAAGTGACCTAATTTCAAGGTTGGTTGACCCAACAAGAGGTCAACTTCACCTATTTGTCCTTTGAGAGCTTTAGGTCCTTTCTTTTAGGGTTCAAGTGAAATTATGAGCTTGATTTTTAGGGTTTCTCTTGAATAAGTCTTTTCAATCAAGGCTTAAGCACAGCTCTTTTTGGAAAATTGATTCTTGCTTAGAAAGATGTGTCTCTAAAACCCTAAATTGGAATACTTAATTTGGCTCTAATTGTGGTCCAATTTAGTTGCCACAGAGATGATATCTAGGGCTCAAGCAAGAAGGTGGTAGCCCTAGTTACCTTAAATGGATGCATAATTCAATATTTGTTGAAATCAAAATCAGGAAACTTTGGTGAATTAGCTAAATATGGAAAGCAAGTAGCCCTAAATTGATTTTTACCTTATTTTTCCTTTTTAGAAAGAGGGGATTAAGATAAAGGGCTAATTAGAGATTACCTACCCAGGGTGTGGTTGTTGTGCAGCTATCTTCTTTTGAATCTTCCCCCCTGAAACAGTCACAACAAAAGAGATAGATCAAGTTAGTATTGAATCAGTAGTTGTGATCAAGATTTCTAAATCGCCCGTTGCTCCAGTGCAGCTTCAAAAGAGATAGAAATTCAGGGCATCTTGTCCTTCTTCCATGACCAGGCGTGCGGTGGACACTTCTCAAGTCATAAAATCGCAGCTAAAGTCCTCCAGTGCAGCTTCTATTGGCCCACGATTTTCAAAGACACATACAATCACTGTAAGGCATGAACTCGTTGTCAGACCATAGGCAACATGAGCCACCGTGATATGATGCCCTTATAGCCGATTCTCATATGCAAAATCTTCGATGTCTGGGGGATTGATTTTATGGGACCCTTTCCTATTTCGGATGGCTTCGAGTACATTCTACTCGCTGTTGACTACGTGTCCAAATGGATCGAAGCCATTCCGACCCGAACGAAAGATCATAAGGTGGTTATTAAATTCATTCATCAGAACATCTTTTCGCGGTTCGGGATTCCACGTGCTATAATCTTTCATGGAGGGACCCATTTCACTAATACTCAGTCCAAGTCACGAATGACTAAATATGGGGTGTCACACTGAATCTCTACTCCTTATCACCCCCAAACTAATTGTTTAAGTTGAGCGAGATCAATGTAAAAATAATGCATCGTAGTATAGTTGAAATCGCTCGAAAATAAATGAATTTTATTACTCGAAGTTTTAAATCCGAGGTCGAACAAAGGGAGAAAATTGGGGTCTAAAAATCAAGAACACAACTTTCAAATTTGATATAATATGCCATGAAAGACCAAAGTTATAATGCAAGAAATGTAAATAGATCCACAAAATATCAATGTATATAGAAGCACAAAAAATATGGACGTCTGATGTGAAAATCAGACGTCTTAAAAATGAAATTGCTACAGTGCTCTTCTTTGTCTTCTGTCTCTAATTTCCTCCTTCTTCTTTCTTTTCTTTCTTCTACTCTCGATCCTTGTCTTCTTCTTCCTCTTCTTTCTTTTCTCCTTCTATCTCTAACTTCAGCTCCTCTTCAGCCTTTCTCCTCTTCAGCTGTGCCTTCTCCTTCCTTAGCTTCTCTGGTTGCCTCTTCTTCTTCCTTAGCTTCTTCTTCTTCTTCTTTCTTTGGCTTCCCCTTTTTCTCCTGAGAGCAAAACCTACCTGCACCCTCCCCCACGATCTTTCTTCTTCTTTCACTCTTAGGCTTACCCTCCCAAACCTTGCTCGGGTTATCGGGTTGGGTATGCATGCCCGGGACCAGGTCCACCGACGTGCATGGTGGGCTAGGAGTGCATAGGCTAGTTGGGTATATGGGTCAAAGCCAGGTCTGCAAGCAGTGGGGTCACAAACGAGGCGGTAGGCCAGTGGGACCTCACCCCGTGGTCAAGAGGAGATAAGCCCCTGACACTTTTTCACTTTATATCACTACACCCGCACACTATCTTCCAAGGTGGGACTATGTTGTCCCACCTTCCTCGCAGGCGCCCGCAGTAGATGTTCACCTCCAATTGCAGCAGCTGCGTGGGACATTGACACCAATTGCTGGGCTGAGAATGTGCGCTAAGGAATCCTCGTGACCTGGGACCTGAAGCCGGGTGCCAGGAGTCCTGGAACAAGCTTGCAAGCAAGCTTCGTGACTCATCAATGGCGGCGAAGGCCTAAACCCTGTCAATAAGAAAATGGCCTTGTGGCCTCGTCAGAACACGTAGGGAGCTTCGCCTGAGCACGGAAAATGTAGTACGGTGGTCGGTGTGGCGTGGGGTGGCTTGAGCGTGCATGCCTAGGTCACCCTGTGGGTGTGAGTGTGGGTGTGTTCGGGGGGTGTTCTGGGGGTGTTCTGGGGACTTGGCATAGTGGATGGAATGAGGGGTTTGTGTCAGTGAGGTGTGGTGGAGATCGTGAGGTAGTTGACGAGGTGGATGGAGGCGTGGAGCGGTGGGAACACCTCGTTGGTGGTCTGGCCGAAGGTGGAGAAGGTGGTGGCAGTTTGCGAACGTCGAGGCGTAATAGCAGAAATAAATGATAGGAAAATGATGAGAAGAGAGAGAGAGAACTTAACTGATGGTGAATAGAGGGAGGGGGTGTAGAAGAGGCGGTCGGCTCGTACTGCTGTCACAGGAGATGAAGGACCCAGTGGGAGGAGGACAGCGACGACGAGAAGGTTGCAGGGGTGTCGGCAGGTGCGGCGTGACACGGACGAAGGGGATAAAGGGAACTCTGCCACTGGTATTGTGGCAGAGCGATGAGAGGGAGAGATAAGGGTTGTCGGAGCTTGCTGGGTGGTTCACTGGAGGGGAAGAGAGGAATTGGGGGGTATCTCAGGCCAAATTCAAGCTCGGGAGGTGCGGAATGATCTGGGGGGGCTTTTATAAGCCTTGGCAGGAGGTCTTGTGCTTGGAAGCCAAGCTTCCAAGCACGGGCATGTCGCCGAAGATGGAAGGTCAGAAAGACCCAAATCTCATGCATTTATGATGTAAACATGTTTATATTTCATAAAATGTCTATTTATGCATGTTCTTAAGCATAGAATTGCATTACATACTATAAATATTTCATAACATGTATCATCTTGCATTTAGATTAGTCTGAATAAAATGGAGGTTAATTATCTCCTTTTATGGTTAGGGATAGAGCGACTTTTTATCGGGGCCTCAGATCGAAGATCCAACCGTACGGATCCGATCAGGGCAACGATTGGAGTTTAACGACTCCAAGATCACCCTAATCGGATATCCGTAGCATCAAATAGAGACTAGGGAATCATAGAAGATCAAGGGCCAAGATGGTGTTAATCTGCACTTCAAATGACAAATTCGACTGCATGAATGAGTTCGGATTAACGATCGCAACCTAACGGCACGAAAATCGACCCAATCTGATACCTGTGGCACCATCTACATCACTCAGAAGATGGACAGCTACGATGGCACCACGTGGCACCATCTCGGCCGCCCAACTGGTCGCATGCACTCGCTGAAGCACTTCGCACTAGCGCTTCTCCATCTTTGGATCAAGATCCAATGGCTGCGAGGTGCGTGCGCTTTAGTTAAGCACTCGACACAAATGCACCTGTAGCGTGTTGGTCGAGCGCCTTAACGCGGTGAGGAGGCGCGGAATCGAGCCCCTGCACGCCTCAAATTGGAGCGGGTTGATTGCACCACAAAAATACACCTGCAATTGCGCCGTCTTGTGCTATTTCCTAACATTACCAATGCATATTAGGTTTCCATAGTCGCATTTGTAAAAATACAAGCATGCATGCATTTAATTGAGAGGGGAGGAGAGTGAAATAAGTGGCCTTGCAATTAACATTTTTCTTCAAGTGCATCTTTGCAAAATTCACCATCTTTTTATTTTTAATTCTATTTTTATTTGACTTCTTCCCGCGGCTGCAATGCATGGAGGCACCTTCCTCCTCGTGCCATGCTCTGCAACACCATTCCCTGCTCGCCACTCCCTGTAGCTGCATGCAAGCCATGCACAGCCAGGGCACGGCTATGCATGCTTTCTCCTTCTATAAAAAAGGGCACGGCTTCTTCTTGCAGGCAGCCTAGTCCTCCACTTCAAAAATCCAACTTCTCCTTCCAGGCCACCGTCCCCTCCCCTCTCCCTCCATACGCAGGACCTCCTCCTCTGAGGAGACACTCTGCGGGCAAGAGTCTTCACTGTGGTGCACACCAACCACCATGAAACCACCACCGCCTAGCTCATCAAGAGCTGGTGGGCGTGGTGGCCTTCTTCCCTATTTCACTTTCCAGCCATTCCAGCCATTGGTGTGGAAGCTTCAAACTTTGAAGCTCAAAGCTCCGCACGCAGCAGCAGCAGCAAGGCGGCAGCAGCAGCACATAGCAGCAGCCACCCAGCCCAATTCCTCGAAAGCCTACAGGCCGCCCTCGCCTTCCACACGTGCCTGTAGGCGCCCTCACCTCCAGCTTCTTCGTGCAAGCACCCTGTCACGCTCTCTCTTCCGCAACCGGCCACCTCGTGCCACTGTAGCGGCCGGCCAAGCTTCACCGCATGCCAGCAGCACCCGCAAGCCACTGCGCAAGCAGCAGGTCACCCTCACCCTCCACCGCGCACGCCAGCAGCCCTCTCCGCGCACTCTGTCGCGATGTCCCGACCGCAAGCCACCAACTAGTGCACCTCTTCCGCGCATGCGCCGAGCTAGCCGCAAGCCACCCACACTCACAGCACCGTCCGCTCTTAGTTACGCGGCTCGCCCAGCCACTATAGCCGTTGTTCACGTGTTTCTGCGGAACACTGTGGCTACAGTGGGGTGACCGGTGAGTTTCTCACTTAATCGGTCACCCAGCGCGCCGCAACCGGCCGTCGCCCGCACGCGCGTCTCGCCCCGAGTCTGCTCCAACGCCCGCCCGCACGTCTGCGTGCGGTCCTCTGCCAGCGCCCGCTCCCTTCGCCTACTCCCTTTGCCCGTGTGCGCCTGTGTACGCCTACTCCAGCCCTTCGAGCAGCGCGGTGCACTGCGGCCTCTTCTCTCCCTCCCGCCCACTCCCGTCTGCGTGCTGCGGCCTCCTCTTCGCGTGCATACGTGCCTGCGCGCGCACGTGGGACCTCCAGACGACGCCTGGCAGCCACAGACGACTTAACCCGCACGTCTTCACTCCAGTAGCGCAGTCTCTCCCTCTCTCTCTCTCTCTCTCCCTCACACACAGAACTCTCTCACTCTCTCTCTGCACACACACACACACACCTATACTCTACCTTATACATATATATATATATACATGTACATATATATATTTATATATATATATATATACTTATATACATATATATATACATATATCAATACATATATTAGTACTTACATAACTATGTATCAGTCTATATACATCTATACATATATATATATATACTTATATGTATATATATATACACATATATACTTACATATATACATATATATATACATATATATACACATATACTTATATATATAAATATACATACATATATTACTATATACATACACACATATATATTTACATCTATATAGTTATATATACATACTTATACATATATACATATATATATAGATCTATACATATATCTATCTATACATATACTTATATATATATATATATATATCTACATATATATATGCACATATATATCTACATATAGATATATTTACATATATACATATATATATATATTCACATTACTTACCATACGTGGTATCGCAGGAATATCTGCACCAGTTGCTGATATTCCCCGATACACACGTCCAAAATGCGTGGTCGCACACATCTTCCGCCATCCACCTTACACTCCACGCGGCACCTCGTCCTGTTAGTTGCATCTTTCTAGACGACGACCGACTCGACACCGTGTTACACTCCATCTCCTCCTCCACCCCCACCCCTTTATACATATATAGTATATACATATATATCTATACTATATTTACTTTATTTCTATTTCTCTTGCATGCCCATAAAAAGATAAAAAAATATATAAAAGAGAAAAGATAATCTTTGACTTGCAGGTACTCCGTCTTATGAATAGCAAGACCCATTTTGGGACCCTGATCTGGCTCAAAGCCAAGAACCTAATTTTGAGGGTGTGCCTCAAGGACCAAGATTATCAGAAAAAAATATAAATAGAAAAACACCAAAAACACAATAAACGAACGGAAGAGACTTGTTGTAGGAAAGGCGTAGAAACTTGACTTGTAACCCTACTTCCTTGAGTTTGACCCTAGGCCTAAAAGTGACCAAGATAAAATCAAGTAGGCCAGGTAAAAAAAAAAAAATTGTAAAGAGATGGCTAGGTCCAATTTAGGTTAACCACTATAGACACTTCAACGATAAAATCACCATATTAACAACCTAACCGGGTCCAACCACCATCCTTTTCTGGTGCCGTTGCCGAGGAAGTGCACCTTCAAGTAAGTTTCTATTCTATTCCTTTCATTTTTTCTCTTCTCTATTCACGGGTGTTTTTGTTTATTGGTGTGCAGGTAAACCTGTTGCAAGGAGAAAACAGGCAAACGAAGTCGGAGACGTGGGCAGATCCAAGGCGGGAACGAGAGCGTGAAGATACCGACACCGCATTGGAGCTCCGCACACGTTGCTGCACAAGTAAGTCTTCTTTCTTAGCAACCTAGGTTAACTTGTAACCTTAATAAAAAAACTAAAAACTAAAAAACTAGAAAAAACTTCTTGGGATCTCTTGGGGCAAGTGGATTAAAATTCACTTGTTTGATTGTTTTCCCTTACTCCCACCTCCCTAGGATTTCCCACCTTACTTCGCATAGCGAAAATCCAAGAATCTTGATTCTTGAATTTCTCTCCATGTAAAGTATTCTTTGAGGCAAACATAAAAAGATTGATTTCACCCCTCTTTGCCTCATTTACCTGCAATTCGGGATCACCTTTTTGGTAGGGAGACTTGGAATTGAGTTCATTCCAACCCCACCACGACTTTTCAACTTGCCTAAGATTCGATCCCGAACACTTCAACCCCAACAATTTGATTTTCCTTATCTTTTGGTTGAGCCTTGTGTGTGGACATTTTTCTTGGTGATTGGGAGCACTTGAATTGAAGTGCTTTGGCTCCCTTTCACACTAATCTAAAACTAATTCGTGCATCCACACATAGAAATCTCCATTTAGGGTAGCCCATTGCATTTTAGCATGCATTAACCAACTGACATTGAAGAAGGGTTTGTTGGGCTTAGAAAGAAAACTTGTATTCTCACAAAACCAGAAGATTGGTTGAATTGGTAATTCAGAGAAATCCTAAAATTCATACTACTTAAAGCTGAAACTCTAAAAGCCATTCACCAATTAAAACTTCAATTCAGGGAGATTTCCCCGTTGCATACTTGTTTACACACTTGTAAAAATCAATCACTTGGGCATTACCTGTAAATAACGCCCTTCACATTCCAAAAGCACTTGATCCTAAGCCTCTAACTAAAATTGGCAGCAACTTGACCCTTATTAAGGATTGGAGGTCTAATTACCTGCGTGTAGCGCCTACGTGCTGGTGAGGGTTCCCGCGTGCTATCGGGTGTCTAAGACTGGGGCAAATGGCCTTTCAATCTATCCTTGTGGTTCCGCGGTGCTCGCATTCGGTTCTGTAGTTCGTGATAGTAGGTAACTTAGATCTTTAGGTCAAAGGGCACACTGTAGAGGTTAGGAATTTGATTGTACTGATTTGTCATCAAGTGTACCTTTACAGCGTCATTTCTCTCATCTCCTTTCCCCTTCTTATCTCCCCAATTCTTCCTACGGTAGTGCATGTTTGGGAGGAGGTCACAAAACCCTGAATTGTGTGAATTGCTTGATAATTTTAGAAAAGAAGCCGAATCGTCCTCCTCCACAAACATGGCTGCACGCCCACCCCCAAATCTTGAGGGAGGAAACCACCCTTAGAACCCACTAGGTGGTGGAGCCTTAGATCCCATAACCCGCCTCCAAGCCCAAATGGAAATGTATAATGAGCAAATTGAAGCCATTCGGGAAACATTGGAGGAAATGCAGAACCCTCTCGAACGGGAGGAGCCTAGGTCTCTTAGCTCTTATCAGAATCCCACTGCTACAGAGACCATAGGACAAATTTGGGTCCCCATGGGCGGGGACGACTTTGAATTAAAACCCAACATAATTGGCCTGATAAATTTTCACTTCCATGGTCTTGCAAGTGAAGATCCTTTTCTCCACTTGGAAGACCTAACCCGATTGGCTGAAACTGTTAAACCTAGAAATATCGGGTTACCTATAGTCCTCATGAAAATGTTCCCGTTTTCATTGTGGGATAAAGCGTCGCAGTGGTTACGCACCCTTGGGAGAACCATCCACTCTTGGGAAGAGATGCGAACAGCATTTCTCAAGAAGTTCTTCCCAATCGGGCGAACCAATGAGCTTCACCATGCCATCACTTCATTTACGCAACAAAACGGCGAACAATTTCATGAGGCATGGGAGAGGTATAATGACCTCCTCAGGAAGTATCCGCACCATGGTCTGCCTAAGTGGCATATAGCCCAGATTTTCTACTATGGGCTAAATGAGACTTTGAAGCAGATTGCAGACGCTTCCTGCGGAGGGAATTTTATGAATAAAGATGAGAATGGAGCATTCGAATTGTTTGAAAATATGAGCGAAAACTCAATGAACAATGCTACCATTGTTGCCTTTAATCGTACTAGCCTACCCCGAAATGTCCACGAAGTTGACACGTGACCCTCCCATTCATCCACTGATCTCAGCCTTATCGCACAAAAATTGGATGAAGTCTCCAACGTGCACAAGAAGTTGGACGAGCTTCTGGCCAACCCCACCTATTCTATTGCAAACACCCCTACCTCACCACTTCGTCACAATCCCAATTCTTCCAACACCAGGCTTATTCCAAGAAACCCCGTAAGACCTTCCTTACCGAGTGTCGCACCAAGCAACTCGGTAAGTCATGTGGATCTGGCTTCTGCGAGCCAGTATTTCGACACGGAGGACCAAGCCTCCGTGTGCTCAGACGCATATTTACACGCGGACACGTCTTCTGGCATAGAAGACGCTTGCGCCCTGGGGAATAACCCATTTCTGCCACTTATAACCCAGGGTGGCGAAATCATCCAAACTTCACATGGTCCAACAACCCGCAACGCCAAAACCCCACGGGTGGACCAATGCGACCGTCCACACCTGTCATCCCAAGGGCCCAATCTAATCCTATGGTGAATCCGCCATCAAGCCCTTGCATACCGCAAACCGAACACGCATCAAGTCCTCTTGACAAATTGATGCGAATGATGATGGAAATGTCAAAGCGCCATGAGCAGAACATGACCTCTCTTCAGCACCAATTGGCACAGCAGAATGCTGAGATCAGTCAACTACGCATGGCGACTCGATCTCAGGGCACTCTTCCCGCCCAACCTGTTCCAAACCCGCAAAACTTCATACCCCGTGGTCCTCAACCATAGGTACGACCTTCTCAGGGGCAGGTTAATCAAATTCTGCAAGCTCCGAGCATTCCACCGGGATTTCAGGCTAATCCCGCTGCAGCACCGCACTCTTATGTCCCTATTGCAAACCCTCCTCTACCGTATGATCCCACTGGACCTACATCATCCAATGCTATCACTACGAGGAGCAGCAAGCAGACTGTTGATCCACCTCGACCTGATCCTGGCCCGTCTTCTTCATCGCCCTCTCATTCGAGATGCGCACCGCATTCGCGAGAGGACGATACACCCAAATTGGTGGCAGAATCAATCCCATTCCCTGAGGCTCTACTGAGGGAGCCAAAAGGCAAGAAGAAAGACATGCAGGCCTTTGATAACCAGCGTAATTTGTTCAGCGATGTAGAAATCAAGGTACCCCTGCTCGAGGCTATCGACCATATACCTACTATCGCCTGATTTTTCAAAGACTACACAACACCCAGGCAACAGTCAAAGAAAACCAAGAATCCAATGGTTCTCTCGCCTCATGCGAGTTGTGCTATACTGTCAAATCTACCACCGAAGCAGAAAGATCCGGGCACACCGCTTATCTCCCGTAGCATCCAAGGCTGCAATTTTAGTCATGCCCTGCTTGATCTAGGATCTTCCATAAATCTTATACCGACCATCATGCTCAAAAAATTTTCCTTGGGAAATCTGAAACCCATCCCTATCACAGATCGTTCCGTCAAAATCCCAAAGGGTGTGGTGGAAGACGTGGTGGTTAAGGTCAATAGTCTCTATTTTCCTATTGACTTTCTTGTTTTCGATATGGAAGTTCCTAGCTCACTTTCTGATTGTCCGATCATCCTTGGTTGACCTTTCTTGGCCACAGCTCGCGCCCATATCGATTGCGAGTCGGGCTGTATTGAGATTGCCATTGGATCTGAGAAGCTCAGGCTTAACATCTTCAAGGCAGCCAAGAACTTTGATTGCGATTGCATTGAGGATGACACGTCTGACGAGGACGTAGCCGTCAGCGTGTGTATCGGACTAATTGGGACCTATTCGGACTACTGCGGATTACCTATAAACACTGACGACTACCTGACCAACACATATTGTGACGTTCCCCTATCCCTCTGTTGTCCCGTACCTTATCCCAACCAGACTTCTGACGAGGTTTTCTCCGCTTCCCATACCTCGTGGTCTGAGTCATATCCAGGCTACTCACCATTGTTCCACACTCTCGAAGACCGGATTGCCCTTTCTTTCCCGCCAAATCAGGCGGATTTGCAAATCCACACTGGGACCTTGAGCCCATATACTTCTCATTGGGGCTATTCCTTTTTGGATCCATCTATCCAAGAAGCCCCTCTTCTTGGCCAATCTGAGGGCCAATTTCTTCCTCCTGACCTATTCTCCAACCCGCCTGGGACACTCTCGTCCCAAGAAATGCCAGACCTTTCACCATTCACCATCACTTTTCACGCCACTATCACAATCACTTCACTTTTCACTTCACCACCCACCATCCACCCACCCTACCACCCTGCTCTATACCCTGCACCTCAGCTCTCGTTACCCGATCTTCCGTTCTTTCTCTACCTTTCCCTGCATGCATATGACGACATAGCATTGTTTGGCATGGGGGGGTGGAAAGGCATCCATAGGATCTGGGTATTTTATGGTATCATGCAGTTTCCACCTATTTATAAATATGCAAGAAAAAGAAAAAGAAAAAAAAATATATATAAATGGTGTTTAGTAATGACCTGAAAGCTGAAAGAAAAATACAATAAGTGTTTGTGGATATTCAACCATTGTTTTGAAGACTTTCCTGGCCACAGAAGCTTGATTCGTTCAGGCTCGACTTAATTCACTTGAGCATTGACAAGATAGATCGGAATCTCTCCTAACTAAGGACGTATTCTTGTACCTAAGACACCAGTACAGGATCCGTTGGTTTACTTTTACTTGAGAACTTAAGTAAACTTGGTTCACACTACACATATCAGGAAAGACCAGGTGAACATAAGATCCAACCCTAGTGTTCATTAGGGAAGGTGGAGTCTTTACCTGTGCGCACAGGTAAACCTTTTATCCCAGGCTTTAGTCTTGTGTTTAGGAGCGACTCTTCCACCAAGAAAGAACTCTCCCACCAAAAAGAAAAGTGTGCTCCTCCAAATAATGTTGTAAAAGATATACTAACACGTGTTTAAAAAAAAAAAAATGCAAATAAGTCAGTATATCTCGCAAATGTCTGTAAAGTCTCTACCCTAAAAAAAGTTCTTCAAGGCAAGTCGCAAATACCCTATTTTCTTATGAGCCACAAATGTAAGAAAATGGGAGTTGAGTTTTCCATCATCTTCTTAAGGGTCAATCCGAAAACACGAGCTGAAATTGGGACCAACCTTTACTTAAAAATTCGTGAAACCCTGGGCTTGAGTCTTAATGTTCATCTGTTCAATCTTGATCCTTCACTATGCACAAGCCATAACCTCTTGATCTCTCAAGTACGGCAAAAACCTCCTGGGTCCTGGAAATCGTACTTAAGGTTTAAATATCAAGAGTCCTAGTAAGTCGAGAGATAATCTATGTCATGTGAGACTTAAAGTACTGGTAGTCTTCTCTGCAATTGGTTCTCACAATAGCCAACAATAAACACACCTTTGGCGCCTCAGAAAAAAAAAATCTTCAGCTTAAGATCATTTCTAAATACTGTTTTGCTAGGGACTAGCAAAAGATAGGCATGGGCGTATGATTGCACCACAAAAATACACCTGCAATTGCGCTGTCTTGTGCTATTTCCTAGCATTACCAATGCATATTAGGTTTTCATAGTCGCATTTGTAAAAATACATGCATGCATGCATTTAATTGAGAGGGGAGGAGAGTGAAATAAGTAGCCTTGCAATTAACATTTTTCCTCAAGTGCATCTTTGCAAAATTCACCATTTTTTATTTTCAATTTTATTTTTATTTGACTTCTTCCTACAACTGCAATGCATGGAGGCACCTTCCTCCTCTTGCCATGCTCTGCAACACCATTCCCTGCTCGCCACTCCCTGCAGCTGCATGCAAGCCATGCACAGCCAGGGCATGGTTGTGCATGCTTTCTCCTTCTATAAAAAAAAAGCACGGCTTCTTCTTACAGGCAGCCTGGTCCTCCACTTCAAAAATCCAACTTCTCCCTCCAGGCCACCATCCCCACCCCTCTCCCTCCATATGCAGGACCTCCTCCTCTGAGGAGACACTCTGTGGGCAGGAGTCTTCACTGTGGTGCACACCCACCACCGCCCAGCTCATCAAGAGCTGGTGGGCGTGGTGGCCTTCTTCCCTGTTTCACTTTCCAGCCATTCCAGCCATTGGAGTGGGAACTTCAAGCTTTGAAGCTCAAAGCTCCGCACGCAGCAACAGCCACCCAGCCCTTTCCGCGCAAGCCTGCAGGCCACCCTCGCCTTCCACACGCGCCTGCAGGTGCCCTCACTTCCAGCTTCTTCGCGCAAGTGCCCTGTCATGCTCTCTCTTCCGCAACCGGCCACCGCGCGCCACTGCAGCGGCTGGCCAAGCTTCACCGCACGCCAGCAGCACCCGCAAGCCACCGCGCAAGCAGCAGGTCGCCCTCGCCCTCCACCGCGCATGCCAGCAGCCCTCTCCGCGCGTTCTGCCGCCACATCCCAACCGCAAACCACCAACCGGCGCACCTCTTCCGCGCACGCGCCGAGCCAGCCGCAAGCCACCTGCACTCACAGCACCGTCGGCTCTCGGTTACGCAGCTCACCCGGCCACTGTAGCCACTGTTCACGCGTTTCTGCAGAACACTGTGGCTACAGTGGGGTGACCGGTGAGTTTCTCACTTAACCGGTCACCCGACACGCCGCAACCGACCATCGCCTGCGTGCGTGTCTCACCCCAAGTCCGCTCCACCGCCCGCCTGCGTGTCTACGTGCGGTCCTCTGCCAGCGCCCGCTCCCTTCGACCGCTCCCTTCGCCCACGTGCACCTGCGTGCACCCGCTCTAGCCCTCGCGCAACGCGGTGTGCTGCGGCCTCTTCTCTCCCTCTCGCCCACTCCCATCTGTGTGCTGCAACCTCTTCTCTCCGCGCGCATACGCGCCTGCACGCGCGCGTGGGACCTCCAGACGACGCCTGGAGGCCTCAGATGACTTAACTCGCGCATCTTCACTCCAGCAGCGCTGTCTCTCCCTCTCTCTCTCACTCTCTCTCTCTCTCTCGCACACAGAACTCTCTCACTCTCTCTCTGCACACACACACACACCTATACTCTACCTTGTACATATATATATATACTTATATACATATATATATATATACATATATCTATACATATATTAGTACTTATATAACTATGTATTAGTCTATATACATCTATACATATATATATACTTATACTTATATCTATATATATAGTAGTACCTATACAACTAAGTATTATTATACATATATACATATATATATATACATATCCATGTACTTATATATACATACATACATACATATATATATATATATATATATATATATATATATATATATATATATATATATATATACATATATACACATATACTTATGTATATATATATAAATATACATACATATATCTATCTATGCATATACTTATATATATATATATATATATATATATATATATCTACATATATATATACACATATATATATACATATATAACTACATATATATATACCTATATATTTATAACCATATATATATCTACATATAGATATATTTACATATATACATATATATATATATATTTTCACATTACTTACCATACGTGGTATCGCGGAAATATCTGCACCAGTTGTTGATATTCCCCGATACACGCGTACAAAAAGTGTGGCCGCACACATCTTCCGCCATCCACATCCACCTTACACTCCACACGGCACCTCGTCTTGTCAGTTGCGTCTTTCTAGACGACGACCGACTCGACACCGTGCTACACTCCATCTCCGCCTCCACCCCCACCCCTTTATACATATATAGTATATACATATATATCTATACTATATTTACTTTATTTCTATTTCTCTTGCATGCCCATAAAAAGATAAAAAAATATATAAAAGAGAAAAGATAATCTTTGACTTTCAAGTACTCCATCTTGCGAATAACAAGAACTGTTTTGGAACCCTGATCTAGCTCAAAGCCAAGAACCTAATTTTGAAGGTGTGCCTCAAGGACCAAGATTATCAGAAAAAAATCTAAATAGAAAAACACCAAAAACACAATAAACGAACAGAAGAGACTCGTTGTAGGAAAGGTGTAGAAACTTGACTTGTAACCCCACTTCCCTACGTTCGACCCTAGGCCTAAAAGTGACCAAGATAATATCAAGTAGGCTAGGTAAAAAAAAAAAAAAATTGTAAAGAGATGGCTAGGTCCGATTTAGGTTAATCACTATACACACTTCAACGATAAAATCACCATATTAACAACCAACCGGGACCACCACGGGTGCGCAGGCACAATCGACCTCACGATGAAGATCCAACAGCGTCGCGTGGCCGATAGCACCCACGTGCCATCTGACGCCCCACGTGACGCGGGATCTCATGAGCAAGGCGCGCGGTTGAGGCGCGATGAGGAGCTCTCTCAACCGTCCGATCGTGAGATCGGACGGCCTAGATCTAATGGATGTGGACGCATGTTGAGGCGTGGGGAGGCGAGCAGGCATGTGCGCGCCACCCACGATGGCCAAGTTTAGGCCTTTAGTGATGGATTTATCCGTTACTAAAGCTTCTGAATTAATGATTTTCAACATGTAATGACCAAAATGCCCTCACTCCTTGCAACTATAAATGGAGACCCCCTCCATATGAATTTCTCATCCCTTCCTTCTCTTCTCTCCCTCTCCAAAGCTCAAGAGAAGCTTGTCCCACACCCGGGATGCTCCTCAAGAGATAAAGGCAATTTTTCGCCCCCATTTCGAAAGCGGATCCCGCGACAACGATGACGTGCTGCCTTGTTCTCGTTCTTCCTACCTCGACCTCCTTCTTCTCGCTTCGTTCTTCGTCTTCCAGGCGTCGTCCCGTCCGGCTCGTCCTCCAAGCGATCGTCAAGGAGGATAACTTCTCCCTCCCATTCCTTCTTTCTACTTTCTAGAGTAGAATTTTCCTTCTTTCTAGTTGTAATAGTTTTCTTGCTTACTTAATTGTATAAGCATTTTGAAGTATCAAGCGAATGTTTTCTCTCTCTCTTATTCTGATTGTTTATAGTGCTTCATTTCATTGTAATTACTCCATTTTTTAACAAAAACACGAAAAAAATATAATTATGAATTTAGATCGACGTAGCCTCCTTAAGTTCGACCTGAGATTTCTATTCCGGTATAAATTATATTTTTTGAACCCAAGTTCCTCTCTTTTTCAAACGACGATAGGTTTTCAAAACCAAATTCGATAGCGTACTAACCCGTCGCTTCAACATTTTGGAGCCATTGCTGGGGAGGCGATGCTCTTTCTTTTTTTTTTGCATTTTCCAACTTATGAATCATTTACCTCACTTCTCTCCTTTCTTATTGTGATTGCAGGTACTCATTTGAGACGAGCAAAAGTGGTAGATTGGAGCAAAGTGCTGTTGAAGGTTCTGTAAGTTTTCCCCCATCCCCCACTCATTAGTTTTCATTCCACCACGTAATAACACAAACATAAATCAACCTAGGTGTTCTTATAAACTCTAAGGTTAGTTTTGTTTGTTTGTTTGACACCTACACCCACCTCAACCTCCACATTTAAAAAGAAAAATTAAATAAAAATCTCACAGAGGTACGCAACCTCATCTGATTTTCAAACTCAACCAGTAAACCGATCTTTGGAACCAGTACACACATCCAAACACATAATTGAGTAGAAATCAGATTAGGTAATCACTTGTGTCCCTAATTAACTAGTGCAACAGGCCAATTGTTTGAGTTGATTGGGCCACACCACTTCAATTAAAATCAACTCATCAAGTAGCTGCCGCATAGGTTCAACTCTTAGGGATTTACCAGGCACTCCACATTCTTTTAAGTTTCAAAGGAAAACATCATCACCTGTGCTTTCAAAACCTGGTGTGCCAACAAAACTTGTTTCTAAATGCCTAAAGTTAAATCCTAAAAGCTATTAAGTGAGATTTGAACCCTAAAATTCACCGCATCAAAAATAATCTTGCTTGAAAACCACTGGTTGTGCATGCACACACACATCAATCAATCATTAAGGGCACAACCCAGATAAAAGGTCCTTCACATTCCAAAGCACATTCAAACCTAGCCCTAAATAAAACAAAGTAGACGTTGGCCTTAAGGATTCAACTCGCTCCTCGAAGCCCAGAACGAGATTATTTTTTATTAGTCTATTTCTACTATTCAATCTAATGTCTAGCTAGGGGAACAGCATCAAACGATCGTAGTTGGGGGGTACACTAGGAACCGGAGGCGCAAGTCGAAGGAAGAACCTTCTCCCCAGTCCCTCCTTCTAACTGGTTGGATTGAACAGACAGAAGTAGATCAAATCGTTCCTTTATCTCAAGATGGGTTCTGGGAGTCTGTAGGTCTTTAGGCTAGCCCACTTACGAGCAGGTTTGATTGCTTGTATTACAGGGCACCTTTCTTCCTTTCGTCTATCATGAATCCTTCCACATTTCATACGCATTCCCGTTCTTTCCCTTCTGTTATTAGTTATCCTCAACATGATGATTATCTCGACTCGTACTGTAATCAACAATTGGTTAGTTGGGATAACTCGGATTGGGGATACAGTTCTGGATCTCCGTGTTTAGGGTCTAACCCTGAACACCATAATTGTGATTTCTATCCTTTTCAGAATCATATTGATTATAGATCGCCACCCTTTCATGGACAACCTAATACGATCTACAATCAAGGAGGATACACTGATCCTTACCCATCCTCTGAATACAATGCCTTTAGGTCATCACCACCTTTTGAACAATTCGAAATGACCTATTATCAGGAAGGGTATCACAAATCTCAATTTGTTAACTCCTCTACACTGATCCCAAACCTGCCCAATTTGGTTCAAGGTAACCAGGTTCAAGATAAGGTTTTGGCTAACTTGAGGATTACCATACAATCTTTAGAAGTTCAGCCAATACCTTGCATTGAAAAATTGGAGCCCCTGCTTGAAATGATTGATGATTTGAACAAGTATTTGTTGGATTGTCTCCAGGATGTTAAGGATAAGAACCCGGGTGAGTTTCTACTTGGGAAGTTAGTGAAATTGAGAATGAGATTTGTGGTTGCTTTAGTTCAATTGTGGGATGACTCCCAGGATGAACCCCCATCAGGAGAGCTAATGTCAAAACCCGCTCAGGCACCTGTTTGGGGGGACACATGTTACGAGGATGACCAGATTGATTTAGAGCAACCAATTAAGGATAGTTTTATTTCTTCACCTGAGATCCCTGAGCCAGGGTACGAGGAAACATATGTCTCCATGGACCAGAAAGTGATGGTTGATTTTGGGACATACATCAATACGGATTTAGAGTTCTTTGAGTCTGAGGGTGAAGAATCAAGTTGTGAAGTCTCACGTGAGTTACAAAATACGATTTCTATGAGACAATTAGGCCTAAGGAATCCAATAGATCGTATGATGGCCCAATAACTGAGGAAATTGATCTTATTGGGGCTCACATGATGGATTTAGAATTACATTTTCTGAAGGATACAATTCAATGCCCCGATTGTCAGTTACACCCTATTGAGCTTACTGACGATTCTATTTTTGAGGTAATTAAACCCAAGTCAATTCTGATTTAGTCACATCTTTTAGACTTGGATGGGGTGATTAATATGCAGGAGATCCCGGAATTTGACATTCTGAATGAGGAGAATAGAAGCTGGGAAATTCTGATTTGGGAAGCAAACTCGAGAGGAAGTAGAAGATCGAGTTTAAGGGTTCCAATTAAGCTAAAACCATCAAACTAGGACCCTTACGACATCTGTACTAAGGATGACCAACCCAAGCACACATTCGTTGATTATCCTTTGGATCTTGACTTCTCTATAACCCGACTTTTTCATCTTGGGTTGCATCCTCATAAATCGCAGGCCCGACCCTGCTTGCATATTGATTTTTGATTTTGGGTAATTTTTATCCAGAACCTTAGATATTCTCGATCATGGAGTATGGGTTTGCACCACAATCTGGTCCACATCTATGGACATCTGCTCGCAGGTCCTAAAGTGAATCTTTTTATTCTGATTTTGACCTGCACTTCTGAATTCTTTACTTCTCTTCTTTGTATAGTGTGCCAAGAAGGCACTAAATTCAGCACATATATAGTTTTTGTTTATCTCGGAGCAGACCCGTTATTCACATAATTCAGGTGCTTTCTACTCTATTCCACTATGTTTTATGACTTTTTAATACAATGAGGACATTGCATTAGATAGGCATGGGGGGGTGAATATTCATCTCTGAATTAATTCGTCAGATCTATTTTATTTTCTTTCATTTATATATATATATAAATTGAAAAAAAAATTATGGAATTAGGGAAGAGAACTTGGGCTTAAGAAAATTTTCAATTTTAGGAAATAAAATTATATGATTTGAACACGAAGACCCTTCAGGTCTTTGGGCTTAATCGGCCCGTGTATCCACTAAAATGTGGATTTGTTTTTCGAGTCCTCTCCATCTTAATTCTATTGTAATTTTATTAAATAAGTTTGGGTGATAAGTACATGACTTATTAACCCACCCTCTCATTTGAGGGGACTTTAAGTCTAAAGCATCTACACACTTTCTTTTCACTGACTTGTTGATCGGCGATTTTAACGGAAATTGGGTAGGTAATGAGCCTTCTAGGGTGATATGGCTGGCAAGTTATCGTGGGTAACAGCTAATAGGTAGGTTGTCCAGAGCCCAGTCACTGGACCATTCTCTTCTTGCTGCCTTTAGGTAAATCTTAGACGAAGGAAGCTACCTACTTAAAAAAAAAAAAAAAAAAAAAAGACAAAAAGAAAAGAAAAAGAAAAAGAAAAAAGAAAAGAAAAGAAGAAAATAAAAGAAATAATCCACACTTCGCCACACGAGTATGGCTGGTAAGTTGTCGGTCGTAACAGCTCATTGATTGGTTGTCCAAAACCCAGCTCAAGAAATGCACTTAAAATTCCTAAAACACTTAGGAAGAAGCAGAGAAGTAGAATAAACTAGAGAGATATAGATTCACCCTTGTGTTGACCCCATTAAAATAAAAGTAGGGCGAAATTTACCAGTCGTAAAGATACACTTTTAAGCAGAACTCTCTTTTTAAGGTCACCTAGAGGCGTAGAAACCTGAAGTCCATTCTAATTGCCAATTAATGAGCCTATCACATTCACAATAAGATGCTTAGAACTTAGGGTTCTCATCAAATCTTGGGTGAGTTGAATGGCCGTAGAAAGCCACTCTTTAACCCTAAACTCAAAAATCAAAAAAAAAATAGAAAAGAAGAAAAAGAGAAAGAAATTTTTCTTTAAATAAGGCGAGGGCTTGAGGCAGTCTGCATTTTGGTAAATACCCGGGCACCGTTGTGTCTTTGAAAGTTCAGATTCTAAGTAAAAATTTTCTTAATATTGAAAATAACTTATGCTCAAGTAATCCAACCTAATTCTTTTATAAATAGCATGTAGTTTTTGCTAGGGACTAACAAAAGATAGGCATAGGGGTGTGATGTAAACATGTTTATATTACATAAAATGTCTATTTATGCATGTTCTTAAGCATAGAATTGCATTACATACTATAAATATTGCATAACATGCATCATCTTGCATTGAGATTAGTTTGAATAAAATGGAGGTTAATTGTCTCCTTTTACGGTCAGGGATAGGGTGACTTTTTATCAAGGCCTCGGATCGAAGATCCAACCGTACGGATCTGATCAGGGCGACAATTGGAGTTTAACAACTCCAAGATCTCCCTAATCGGATATCCATAGCATCAGATAGAGACTGAGGAACCCTAGAAGATCAAGGGCCAAGATGGTGTTAATTTACACTTCAAATGACAAATCCAACCACACGGATGAGTTTGGATCGACGATCGCAGCCTAACGGCACGAAAATCGACCCAATCTGATACCCGTGGCACCATCTACATCACTTAAAAGATGGACGGCCAAGATGGCACCACATGGCGCCATCTCGGCCGCCCAACCGGCTGCATGCACTTGCTGAAGCACTTCACGTCATAGCTTCTCCACCATTGGATCTTGATCCAACGGCTATGAGGTGCGCGTGCTTGAGTTAAGCGCTTGACACAAACGTGCCCGTAGCGCGTTGGTCGAGCACCTTAACGCGGCGAGGAGGCGCGAGATCGAGCCTCTGCACGCCTCAAATTGGAGAGGGCGCGCAGGCGCAATCAACCGTACGATGAAGACCCAACGGCATTGCGCGGCTGGTAGTGCCCACGTGCCATTTAACGCCCCGTGTGACGCGGGATCTCAGGCCCAAGGCACGCGATTGAGACGCGGTGAGGAGCACTCTCAACCGTTCGATCAGACAGCCAAGATCTAACGAATGTGGATGCGCGTTGAGGCGCAGGGTGGCGAGCGGGTGCACGCGCGTCGCCTTCAAAGGCCACGTTCAGGCCTTTAGTGACGGATTTATCCGTCACTAAAGGTCCTGAATTAATGATTTTCAACGTGTAATGACCAAAATGCCCTCACTCCTTGCAACTATAAAAGGAGACCCCCTCCATACGCTCATCCCTTCCTTTTCTTCTCTCCCTCTCCAAAGTTCAAGAGAAGCTTGTCCCACACCCGAGATGCTCCTCAAGAGATACAGTCAATTTTTCACCCCCATTTCAAAAGCGGATCCCGTGACGACGACGACGTGCTGCCTCGTTCTCGTTCTTCTTGCCTCAATCTCCTTCTTCCCGCTCCATTCTTCGTCTTCCAAGCGTTGTCCCATCTGGCTCATCCTCCAAGCGATCGTCAAGGAGGATAACTTCTCTCTCTCATTCCTTTTTCCTGCTTTCTAGTTGTAATAGTTTTCCTAGTTTCTAGTGTAATTTCTCGCTTACTTAATTGTATAAACATTTTGAAGTATCAAGTGAATGTTTTCTCTCTCTCTCTCTCTCTCTCTCTCTTATTCTGATTGTTTATAGTGCTTCATTTCATTGTAATTACTCCGCTTTTTAACAAAAACATGAAAAAAATATAATTGCGAATTTAGATCAACGTAGCCTCCCTGAGTTGGACCCGGGATTTCTATTCCGGTATAAATTGTATTTGTTGAACCCGAGTTCTTCGATTTTTCAAACAACAAAAGGTTTTCAAAACCAAAGTCGATAGCGTAGTACTCCGGCATTTCAACAGTTCGCATGAGAGATTGGGTAGAAATTAGGGCTTGATAATGGGTTCACATGAGAGGAGATTTCTCAGATAATCTCCCTTTCAAATTTGAAAGGGTTTCTCTGAGGAATCAAGGAGTTCTTTCCCTCGATTCCTCGCCGGAGTAGGATTTCCTTTGCTGTAATTATGGAGGGACCTAATTTGCAAAGAACGATGAGGAAGTTAGGGGTAGAAATGTAATTGGGCTGGACCTGTTTGCAAAGTAGGTCAAGGTGAATTCTCCTTAGGTCCAAATTTTAGTATAAACCTAATTTATACCTAAGGAATCCAATGGTGAAGTTGGATTTTAGGTTTGACCACGTTTGACTAGGAAATTTACATAAAAACCTAATTTAGGGCAAACATTTGTCTGGGACCCTAATTTAGGTCAAAATAAGTTCTAAGGGCCAAATTGAAAGTTCTAAGCCCTAGAAAATATTTTTTCATGAATTTTAGAGGGTTTAGGTGAATTTTATTCTGACTAGAACCTTGTTAAATTAGGTGGGTCTGTTTTAGGGTTACAAGAAGTCATTTAATTCCTAGAATTCACATGAACCCTTTTCTGTTTGAATCAACCCACTTTTTATCTTGTTAAGACCATTTGACCTGTGTTTAGCCCATGAGAAATCCCGTTGTTGCACTGTAATGGTAAAATTACAGTTTTACCCCTTATTTCTTGCTTTTCTTTTAGAAGGGTTATTCATTGAGTTAAGACCTCCAGTTGGTCATGTAGGAGCTTTTGTTCTCTTTTCTAGGTCAAAATGAGCTAGTTAGGGCTCATGATGGTGTTCCCATCACTAATGGTCTAGCTGAGCTATCAAATCGGGAGATCAAGAAAATCCTCCAAGTTACTATTTGACCTGACAGGAAAGACTGGTCATTCTGACTTTCGGAAGCTTTGTGGGCTTATAAGACCACCCACAAAACCCAATTAGGTATTTCTCCCTTCCGATTAGTGTACGGAAAGGCATGTCACCTCCTCATCAAATTGGAGCACAAAGCCTATTGCGTAGTACGGAACTGCAATCTAGATCTTTCTAAGGCTGGAACGCACAGAAAGCTTCAAATGAGCGAGATCGATGAATTATGCCACGACGCGTATGAGAACTCGCGAATTTACAAAGAGTGAGTTAAGGCCTTTCACGACAAGCACATATCCAGAAAGATCTTTCACCTTGGTCAAAAAGTCCTACTCTTTGATGCCAAGCTCAAACTATTCCCAGGAAAACTCAGATCGAAATAGATCGGACCTTACCTCGTCTGACGAATCTTTGAAAATGGAGCCATCGAGATCTGTCCACTCAGCCACTATTCATAACCCTTTGTCGTGAACGATAAGAGACTCAAATCGCTCATTGACCTTACTGATGCAAATTTGGCTAAGACTTCCTTTACCCTCCATTCTCCCTAAGCTCATTGCACCCAACCGATGGTGTAAAACTCAGTAGTTAACGGGAGGCAACCCATCGTTTTTGAAAAACCCAAAACCTTTCCTAACATTCCTATGCTGAATTCACATTACACTTTAGGGTTCATCCATTAGAATAGCCGACCCCACCTTAGGTACCTATACCCGAGCTTGAAATCGTCCACAACAGTCACTGCGACCTGTTCGCCCACCCAGAACCTATTCTAATAAATGATCTAAGCCGAACTCGAACCCACCTAATTTACAATGGGGACATTGCAAATCGTAGGCATGGGGGGATATGAAAGTGCAAAACGTCGTGAAAATCATCTCACAATAAAAGGTTTCATAAAAAAAAATCACATATTCCAAAAATACCAAACAAATGAAAAATTCTTGAAAAAGAACAAAAAAATGTGAGAGGAGAGAAAATTTTGAGGCCATACAAATCTTGAGGTGAAAAAGGGGAAAAGTGAAAAATGTCAAAAAGGAGCACAAGTTGAAAAGAAAAAGAAAAGAGATAGTCATTAGTAAGAAATTAAGGAATTAACTGAGTTCTAGACCATATCAAGAAAAAGAAAATGAAAGGAAAAAAGTGCTAATGAAACATAGAAGAGTTTAGTAGGAACGTTGATTTTAGGCCTCTTGGGCTATACTCCTAGGCTTAAAAATTCAAGTATCTGCTAAGATCTGGATAGTCCTCAAGAGGTTAGGGAAAATGCAAATCTTAAGTATTAGGTCTAAGGCGTAGGGAGTATTCAGCCTTGTTAACTGACCTCTAGTTTGTGAGGCTTGGTAACCTAAGCACCCCAATCCACACACAATCTGGTTCACTGTGCATAAGTATCAAAATCATGCAAATGCGTTTAAATTGTTCTGAAAAAGTTGCCTAGATTAGAAGCAGCTGATCAACATAAGTTGATTTGGACGAGTTCCCGACACGGAGAGGCAGGAAATTCCCCTCGAAGATGCGCAATAACATATCGTCTCCTCGATGCTTGTCTCCTATGATATCTACATATCCTACCGAGGGCATGTAACCACCCTGTGCTGGTTTAGATGCCATGGGCGGCATTATCACGAAATGTTGATTGCCAAGGTCTGGATTTAGCTACAGAACACCATGGGCGAGATTATCTCAAAATCTCGAAAGCCAGGGTTCTGAGGGTTGCCATGTGTAGTGCTATCTCAAAGCATCGATTGCCAGGGACCTTTCGAGGATGATGATGAGGACTAGGAATCTGATACAGACCATGTTGAGAAGCTAATCCAAAGCTAGAAATAAAAAGAAAAGAGAGAAACTCTCCAAACAAAGACAATTCCTCTGTCTCTCTCTTACAAAAAATGCACTACAAACTGAACGAAGGATAAAATATGTTACAAGCACTGGTGCTTTAACTGCAGAGTCCAACGAACCTTAGGATAGTTCCTGTGGGCCTTAAAAACCTTCGCGGAAGATTGAAGCTAGAGTTGGTCAAGTCCGGATCTTGGTTGGTACTTGAGTACCTCTAGGCCTACTAAAGCACATATGACAATTTTGAGCATCAAAAAGATTACATGGTCTAGAATCAAAGTTAAAACCTTAAAATTCTGCTAAGGGACTAGCAAAAGCTAGGCATGGGGGTATGATGGGAACACCATCATGAGCCCTAACTAGCTCATTTTTACCTAATGAAGAGAATAAAAGCTTCTACATAACCAACTGAAGGTCTTAATTCACTACAGAACCTTTCTGAGAGAAACATAAGATATAATGGGTAAAACTGTAATTTTACCAATGCAGTACAACAAAGGATTTTCTCAAGGGCTAAACAAAGGTCAAAGGGTCTTAATAAGATAATAAGTGGGTTGGATTTGACAGAAAAGGATTTGTATATGTTCTATGAATTAAATGACTTCTTAAAACCCTAAAAAGACTTACTTGATTAACCAAGGTTCTAGTAAGAATAAAATTCACTTAAACCCTCTAAAAATCATATAAAAATATTCCTTAGGGCTTAGAACCTTCAATTTGGCCATTAGAACCCATCTTGACCTAGAATGGGTCTCAGACAGATATTTGCCTAAAATTGGGCTTTTACATAAATTTCCCAATCAAACGTAGTCAAGCCCAAAATCCAACTTCACCATTAGATTCTTTAGGTCCAAATTAGGTTTGTACCAAAATTTGGACCTAAGATGAATTTACCTTGACCTAGTTTGCAAAAAGGTCTAGCTTGATTACATTTTCTACCCCTCTTTCAAAAGCCTTTAGAAAAAGCCCCCTAGCTTCTTCATCATTTTTGCAATTAGGTCCCTCCGCCATTATAGCAGAGGAATCCTACTCCGACGAGCTTTGGAAGGAGAGTTCTCCCTGATTAGCTAGAGGATCTCCTCAAAAATTGGAAGGAAGATCCTCCAAGAAATCCCCGTCCGTCTGAACCCATCATTGAGATCTGATTTCCTCCCAATCTCTCATGCGAATGCATGAGAGATTTGGGTATCTTAATGGATTCTAACTCTGGAGAGCTTTCCTTGCTTGGGAAGCTTGCTTTCGAAGCCCTAACTGACCTCCAAGGCTCTATTTAAAGAAGCCCAGATCGCCCCGACTCCTCGACACTCGAAATTGGCTGTGAATCCCCACAATTCATCTCTTCTCCTCACAGTCGAAGGCTCCATGACATACGACGATCTTCCCTACTCCTTCTTGTCATCTGACCATCATACCTACGGCAGATTCCTCCTCCCTGACTTCAGCCGCCTCTCGTTGTACCAGCAGACGCCCTTTCCCCCTTCATCCTCGCTATCCAACTCCCAGTGGTGCCACTTTCATCTCCAGCGTCGGCTACACCTCGACCGACATCACCTCTGCCCCCCATCGTTTGTTAACACCTTAGCTAAGTTCTCCCTCCCCTCTACTTTCTTCTCCACTCTCTATTTCCCAAAATCGACCACTGTCGACCTCCATCACCTTCATCTCCTTCATCTCCAGCCACCACCTCCGGCGAGGCCATTCCACCTCCATAGGCCACCGCAACCCTCGCCAACCCTCGCAGAACCTCCGCCACACTTCACTGATCATTTCCCCTCACATCACCGAGCCACTCACCCAAATGCACCCCCGAACACACCCACTCACACGCACACAGTTTGACCTAGATACGCGCTCACAGGCACTAGCACGCCACGCCATCACCCCTAGCACATTCACCGTGCTCCGACGACTCTCCCTGAGCGCTCTGACGAGGCTACGAGTCCGTTCTTGTGTTTTTAGGTTCAGGCATCATCCTCCACTGGTGACCAAGCTTGAAGCAAGCTCCAAGCCACTCCAGGCCTTGCCAATTCTAGGCTTCAGGCCCAGGTTGCACAGAATCACTTCGCGCATGTACCCAGGACCTTAATTGAAGATGAGAGCCTCACTAGTTAAGGCAATTGGAGGCAACCACCTCTGCTGCAGACACACAAAGAAAGAGGGCACGTTTAGTCCCACATCGGCAGCTGCGAAGCGCCTGAAGGCACATAAGTTTAATTTGTGCCATAGCCTTATCGCCTCAATTACCATGGGGTGAGGTCCCTCTCACCCGACCCAGTCTTGTCTGCGGCACTTCCCACGCGGGCCTGGCCTGACCCGATCCGACTGCAATCCTCACCCACCATCGCACGCCGATGGGCCTAGTCCCAAGTACGCACCCGACCCGATTACCCGATTGTCTATGTGGCTCTGGGAGAGCGTGTCCTAAGAGAGAAAGTGAGGAGAGCTGCATGCGGGTATGGGTAGGTTTTACTGCAGGTTCTTTAGGCCAACACTTAGCCGCAACCAAAAGGAAGAAGAAGTGAAAGGTGAGGAGAAAGAGAAGAAGGCAGAAGGCTGAAGAAGGAGAAGGCCAAAGTTGAAGGTAAAGGAAGGAGATGAAGAAGAGGAAGCCAGAAGAAGAAGAAGGAAGAAGAAGGAGAAGCTAAGGCAAAAGAACGACAAAGGAAGAAAGAAGAGAAAAAGAAGAATCGTGAAGGCAAAGGAGGTCAGACAAAAGCCAAAGGAGAAAAAGAAGGAAGGAGAAGACAGAGAAGAGAAAGAAAAGAGATCAGACACTTTAAGTCATCTGATCAAAGAATCAGACAACAGATTCTAGTCTCATTGCATATTTATATCAATTGGTGATATTGTAGGAGTATTTGGTGATCTACATCATCATTTCACTTTCATATTTTTGCACTCTGATACTGCTATTATTGCAATTTCTTTTAGTTTAAATTGTGATCTGGATTTCTAAATACCAATTTGCTCCCCATGTTCGACCTCAGGAATTCTTTCGAGTAATAAAATTATATCTGTTTTGAATGCTATTTCGACTATACTACAATGCAATACTTTTAAGACCCAACTCGGTGCTCTCAACAGAGAGCGAGACTGAAATAGAAAGAGAAGAGAGGAGAGTTACGCGAGGGAAGGGGGTTTTTGCCCTGAGAAGTTTGGCTCCGACACTTAGTCAGATTTAGAAGGTAGAAGGGCCAGAGAAGAAGAAAGCTTGAGGAAGAAGAGAAGTGAAGAAGAAGAAGAGTAGAATTAAAGGCACTGAGGAGAAAGGAGAGAAAGAAGAATAGAAGAAGAAGGAATAAATAACGGCTAAAGAAGAAGAAAGCTTGAGGAAGAAGAGAAGTGAAGAAGAAGAAGAAGAGGAGTTACAAAGAAAGTGTTAGAGAAAGAAAAGAAGGAAGCGGCACGTAGACAAAGGGGTACTGCAGCAAACGTCATTTAAGACGTCTGATTTCTGATTTCATACTCCCTCCTTTAATAAATTTGAGTAATTATTCTATGTATTAGACTTATAATTGGTGATTCACACCACCATTATTTTGTCTAAAGTTCTTTTTACTCTTCATATACTCATATGCTCTACATTGCAAATTAGCTTTTGAGTAATATTTTGTGTTCAGTTTACATTAATTGTTGAGATTAGTGTGTGAATTCCATTTGCTCCCTGTGTTCGACCTCGAAACTTTTTTGTGTAATAAAAATTATATTTGTTTGAACTCTATTTCGGCTATACTGCAACACGATTATTTTTAAACATCAATTTAGCGCAACAAACAGCAATGTAAGGAGACTGGTTTAGTCCTCAACTGGGAGACAAGCCACTTCATGGTATAAAAAGGAACTGTACTTGGGCATGTTGTGTCTGAGCGAGGCTTGGAAGTAGATAAAGCCAAGGTTGATTCTCTTTCCAAACTTCCATTGCCCACCAATGTCAAACAGATTAGATCCTTTCTGGGCCATGCCGGCTTTTATAGGTGCTTTATTAAAAATTTTAGTAAAATTTATACGACACTTTATGACTTGTTGATGAAGGAATCTTCCTTCAATTTTGATTCAAAGTGTGCTGAGGCCTTTCAAACTTTGAAGGAGGCCTTGATTTCTGTGCCTATTCTCTGAGCTCCTAATTGGACACTTCCATTTGAGCTGATGTGTGATGCTTCAGATTATGCAGTGAGCAGTCCTTGGACAAAGGCTTGAGGTAAGACCTCATGTGCTGCACTATGCCAGCAAGACTTTAACTGAACCACAGCGAAACTACACCATCACTGAAAAGGAATTACTTACTGTAGTTTTTTCTTTAGAGAAGTTTAGGTCTTATCTTCTTGGGTCTAAGGTGGTTATTTTCATTGATCATGAGACAGTGAAACATCTCATTACTAAGAAGGATTCTAAGTCATGTCTGATTAGGTGGATCCTACTTCAAGAAATTGACTTGGAGATACGAGAAAAGAAAGGAGTAGAAAATGTTGTGGCTGACCACCTGTCTCGCCTTCCACTTGATGACTCTCCATTTGGAGACATCCGCGAGACATTTCCTAATGAAACCCTTATGGCGGTAACACCGACTTCACATTGGTATGCTGAAACTATCAATTACTTGGTCACTGGAGAGACTCTTGGCTCTTGGGATGAGTAGAAAAGGAAGAGATTCATTTCCCAAGCTAGATACTTTCATTGGGAAGAGCCTGAATTATTTAGAATTGGACAAGACCAAGTACTGAGACGATGTGTGCCTAATGAGGAGCAACAAAGTGTGCAGAGTTTTTGCCATGAACTTCATTGTGGACACTTTGGTGCTAAGAAAACTGCTTTTAAGGTTCTCCAATCTGATTTTTGGTGGCCTTCGTTATTTAAGGATTCTCATAATTTTGTTAAGGCCTGTATTAGATGTCAACGGACTGGAACGATTGGGAAGAGGAATGAGATGCCTCAACACCCCATTCAACCTGTTGAAATTTTTGATGTTTGGGGAATTGACTTTATGGGCCCCTTCCTTTCGTCCCAAGGTTATGAATATATCTTAGTGGCAGTTGACCATGTCTCTAAATGGATAGAGGCCATTCCTACATGCACAAATGACCACTTAGTGGTATTGAAATTTGTGAAGGCTAATATCATATCCTGATTCGACTGCCCTAAGACTATTATTAGTGATGGGAGACCTCACTTTTGGAATCATCACTTCAACCGGTTACTCAAAAGTTTGGGGGTCACTCACAAGATTATTACCCCATACCACCCCCAAATGAGTGGCCAGGTTGAATTGTCGAATAGGGAGATAAAGAACATTTTAAAAAAGATCGTAAGACCTGATAGGAAGGACTAGTCCCAAAAGCTCGATGATGCTCTATGGGCTTATCAAACGGCCTACAAGACCCCTTTGGGTACATCTCCTTTCCGGATTATGTACGGGAAAGCAAGCCATTTACCCGTTGAGCTGGAACATAGGGCATTATGGGCTATCCGAAGTGTCAGCATAGATTTAGAAAAAGTGGGTAAAGCACGACTTCTGGAATTAAGTGAGCGTGAGGAATTGAGGAATGATGTTTATGACACCTCTCTAGCTTATAAAGAGAGAACTAAGGTCTTGCATGATAAGTATATCCTTAGAAAGACCTTTGAGCCCAACCAACAAGTCTAGCTTTTCAATTGTAGACTCAAGCTTTTCCTTGGAAAATTGAAATCACGTTGGGATGGGCCATACATAATCACCAAAGTGTTTCTGCATGGGGCTGTGGAGATCAAGAGCCCTTCCTCTTCAGCAATGGCCTTTATCGTCAACAGCCAATGATTAAAACCATACATTACTTTGGATGGCCATCTGGTTGACGAGGTCACTCTTGAGGAGCCTTAGCTCCTGGCATTCTCCGCCTCAGGTAATAGCTTCCCTTAACTATTTTATTTCCAATGAGGACATTGTTTGAACCAAGCATGGGGGGATAGGACCCGAGGCATTTGTTTATAGCATGTCTACAATTTTCATTCATGCATGCATATTGAAAAAAAAAGAAAAGAAAAGGTTGTTATGCGTAACCAGTTGGGTTCTGCATCTTTGAGCACAAGACCAGGACTTTAGGCTTGCCTAAGTTGACTCGAGGTATCTAATTATAGGAGTTAGGGTTGAACTACTAGCTTTAGACCCTTAGGGTCCTTTGTGGACTTAAAAACTTAAGTAGGAGTTAAGTTGTAGACTATTCCTCAAGAGGTTGAGGAAGGAAAGCTAGGGATTGAGTTAAAGGCTAGGGAGTACCTGGTGTCTTTTTCTACCTTTTGGTTTACGAGTCCTCGTAACCTAAGCATCCACATCTCACACACTTGGTCTTGTGTAAATAGTGGTCACCCTAATTCATTTCTTGAAGAAAATTTGGTTCTTTTAGTTCTAACTTAGGAGAAGCTTGAAAATATAATTTGATTGGACGAGTTCCTGCTGCAAGAGAGCTGGAGTATATACTCACCATAAGGATGCGATGATAACATGTCACCTCCTCGACACTTGTCTCTTAGGATGTCCATCCTACTGGGGGCATGTAAGTGCATTGTGCAGCTGAGGTACCATGGGCGGCCCTATCTCGAAGTGCCAATTACCACAGGCCTGAATTTGCTTAAGAAATCCATGGGCGATACTATCTCGAAGTGTCAAGTGCTAGGAGTTCTTGGGGTCACTATGGGCGGTGCTATCTTGAAGCATCAAAAGCCAGGCACCCTTCGAGGTTCAGTGATGGGGTCAATGAATCCGACACAAATCGTGCTAATAGCTGATCCAAGGTTAGACTTAGAGGAATCAAACAAAAAATTATATATTACAAAAAAGAAAATCTTTCCTACTCTCTTTCTAAGTTGCCAATCATACCAACCTCAAATAAATCAGACCAATGCACATGCATGGATGCTTTAATCTCTATGATCATTAAACCCTAGGGTAGAGTTAGGAATTAAGAAAACCTGCACCTGCAACTCATCCTGAGCTGACCTAGTATGTAACTCATCACCTACTTGGGTACCTTATGGTCTTGGGTCAAATGGTTCAACCCAATTTGTATGGTAAGGTCAATTGAGTTAGCTTGGATAACTTGGAGTGTTAAGTCATGCTTGAATTTGCTAGGGACTAGCAAAAACTAGGCATGGGGGTATTTGACTAGCCCATATTTGTGGGCTATTTAGATATTTAAGTGCCTAGACATTAAGCTTTCATTAACATTTATTTAGCATGCATTAGGTTGTAAATAGATTAATTTATATTTTTTGACTTAATTACATAATTCATGCATTTGGAATTGACTTAGAATAGCATGCAATTAGGTGCATTATGAAAGAGCGATCTTCATTTTCATTGAAAATTTTAACATAAAATGATGTGTCGTTGTATGTAATTACATGGTAGAAAATCGCTTTTCAAAACATTTTAATTCTCAAAACTAAGCACAAAGAGTTAGGTCGTCTCCACAGGAAGGAATTAGCCTATTTAAACTAGTGCATTGTGTTTCGTTTATTCAAGAATCTCAATGTGTATGCATACTAACTGGTGCACGTGTTTTCAACATGATTTCTTGCTTCAAATAATTAATCAAGAATATAGGTGTGCATATGCAAAATCACCACTATATAATGTCATGTAAAATAATGATCTTGATATTGGTAAACACTGTAAATACTAATTTCTAGAATATAGCTTGTTCACCATAATATCTATGACATGCACTAAATCATTCATGAGAGATAAGCATATGCAAGTAATTTTGATAAAGTAGAAGGAGGGCTATGCTAATTCACCTCAATAATTTAATGCCTTAAATAAATGAATAGCAGCAACTGCAATGGCATTTAGCATAAATACTAATTGAGGTTTTACTGTAGCAAAATAGGGGTGTTTGTTCCCCTCGGGCACACGTGGAGAGGAGGAGTCGACGGATGGTGTGGTCACCGGTGGTGGGTCTCTGAGGTGTGGCCTTCGCGATGGTGGTGACGTGGCAGCCTGAGGAGGTCGGAGCTGGCTGCCGGCTGCATGAGGAAGACCAGCAGCTTTGGGTGTTGTCATGGGAGTGGAGTCACAGAGGTGGCGTGGCCGTCGCACGTGGCTGTAGGTGAGGTTGGTCGTCGGCGATGTGGGATGCCGGTGATTGGTGAACTGATGCGCACGGCCACTGCTAAGGTCAAGGTGGAGTGGTTGCACGATGATGGCTATGGGTTCTCTTCTTTGTTGCAGCGGTGGAAGAAAGGAGATGAAGAAGACAAAGTGGAGGAGGCCACGTGTGCGGCTGCTGGTGGTATCGCACATGAGTTGGCATAGGCATGGTGAGGGCGCTGCGCGGTGAGGGCAGTGCGCGGTGAAGGCATCGACTGGCTGCTTAGCGGGGCTGTGCGGTGAGGGCAGTGGCTGGCAGTGAGGGTATTGTGCGCGGTGAGGGGACACTACTGCTGTGGATGCATGCGGTTGTGGCTATGGTGAGAGGGTGCGTGCATGAGGGCACCACACACGGTGAAGGCAACGGCTGGCGGTGAGATGTGGTTACGCGCGTGCGGCTATGACTACCTGTGCGCATGGCCTGTGGGTGTGTGGCCATGTGCTATCACCACATGGCCCACGCAGTGAAGCTTGCATGGTGAGAGAGGTTGGCAATGCGTGGTGCTCGCTGGTTCCACAATGCATGCTCACTGTGGTGGAGATGGAGCGATCCCCCAGCCAAGAGCACACCCCTGCCTTTTATCTCCTCCCCCCCATCCCTTCTTCCCTAGCACAAGTCAAGGGATTTTAAATCCCTTACTAAAATTGGCCGCTTGTTGGATTTGTTGAGGCCGGCAGCTGTTGAGAGATGGCTTTGTTGAGGCTGGCCGGCAGTTGGGGGGGAGGGGTGAAATTCTTTCCACAACCTTGGTCTCTTGCAAAATTATTCCTCCTCCTCTCTCACTTTCCCGATTATTTGTTAACTCTTAAATTAGCCTGACGTAGTGGATCAAGTGGAGGAGATGCATAGGGTGCGTTGTGTGCGAGACCTGCATGAAATATAAAATAATTACATAATAAGTTATAGAATGCAATAGAATAGATGTAAACTTAAGTAATGATGCATGCAATCATTTTAGGACCCAATGTAGTTATTAACAAACATAAAATGTAAGAATAAAGTTAACTTAGGCATAACAATAGTCCATTAAAATGGACTCATCAAATACCCCCATCCTAAGATTTGCTAGTCCCTAGCAAAAATGAAAAATAATAGAAGTAATCATGAGATTTCTTCTTTTCTTATTTCAAAGCTTTAGAGATCCAGACAAATGTGAAGTGATAGTAGCCTAGGTAATGGATCCAAGTGAAAATAACCAACTTACATTTGCAGTTCATACTTATCCCTTAGTAAATATTTATATCAGGATAGGCAACTACTTCTCTCGAGGATAAAGCAGAAAATAATCTGTAAATTGACCCCGGCTTTTTGGCTTAGGTAGGAGAAACTGAGTTTAATGGATACATAATTGGTGTCACACACTCATCTGGAGCTACATGTAATCTAGTACCACAGACTCTAGATCTCTAGGCTATCAAACAAGTCAACTCGGAGAGAGGCTAAACAACTGTGCTCTCTTGATGTTCCTTGGCACTCACTCTTTTCTTTCTTTTCTTTCTGAGATCACAAATCTCACCAGATTTAGTAAGTGTACTCACTGTTTGGTGGCCTCACATGGCATTCACACTTCAATTAAAGTCCTAATAACTCTACAACAAAGTTAGAGTCCTCAGCCAGTATTCGGGCGATCAGAAACACTGAAAGGTAGGTATGGGTCATATTTGGTGGATCGCAATGGGTGTTTTTGATACCTCAGAACAACGTCACGAAGATAAAGTTATAAACTTGGACCCTTTTCTTCCTTTCTTCTTTTTTTAAATATAATTGTTTCTTTTTTTTTCCTTCTTTTTCTTTCTTCATAAATCAACATAACACGACGCAAACTTTTATTTATGAGGCATTATTAAGGATGATGATGGTCAAGAGGATATTGTGTGACTTATTTGGTGGAAGTGCCTACTCTCGACACTGGGAAGGAATGGATAGGACAAGCATATTTCTTACCTTTGACACTATTACCCTCCTTCAGCTGAGGACTCTATGAAGGATAGTCGTAACCATCCACCATAGTCATAGTTTTATTAAGACTCAATCTCTGTGTATCTACCTTATTTGGTGACTCTCAAGAATTCACACAATGTCCTCACACAGGAACAGAGAGCGAAAACTATGCCTAACTCTGAAGTATCATCATCTAATTTCCAAAACTTAAGAGTCATTGCACTAGACTTAGCGCACCAGTAATCTCTCTACTTTCTTCTCACAAATATGAGGTGGATCTACTAGAAGATAGTATGCCTAACTCCCTATTAATTGTCCAAGGGTTCAGTAGACTAAAAATGCTTATTGGTTTTCTTCAAAGATCCATTACCCAGTCTACGTGCAAGTGAAGTAAATGTACTAAATTCTAAACTTAAGAAATAATTCAAGAAGAAAAATCTTTAATGACACCTCCATGACAAAGATGTTTTGCTAGGGACTAACCCATTCAGCTCAAGAAAAGAATTTTTTTTTTACATGCTAACCTAAATGCATGAATACTTCCAAAAATGCAAAGTGCACCCCCCCATGCCTAAATCCTACAATGTCCTCATTGTAAAATTAAAACAGGGGGAGAAAGGAAGGAAGTCACCGAATGACGATGTTATTTAGAACGTTGGGTTCCTGATGAGAAGCTCGTCATGGTCTCTAATTACCCCTAATTAACTACTCTTCCTAGTTAATTAGCTACGATTATGTGAATATATGTGTTAATTATTAAATAAAGGATAAATAGTAAAGGACCTTAAAATAAGTTTAAAATGCTACTTTATCATCCCATTAATATTATTAATAATCTAATTAATAATTGGACTCAAAATATTACTAATCATTCATCTAATTAATATGTTAACTAATTTAAGCATAATATATACCTAAGTATGTAATAACTTAAGTAACATTACCTAATTAAATAAATTAATCTAAAAAGGTCAAAAGTGTAAATTCAAGGTCTAAATATAATAATTGCCTTATTTACAATCATATGTAAAAAGTTGAAAAAGATTTAAATTAAAATAAACCTTGAAAACCTGAGTTTACATTTTGGTCCTTATATTACACTTCAATCAGGTCCTTATTTTCCATTTAGGTCCATAGGATTCACTGCAAATCGGTCCCTGGACTTCTTCTCCTCTTCAACCGACTGGACGGCTGACGACTGAAGGTGCAGCCACCACCTGATCATCGCCAATCCGACATCATCTCTTCTTCTCCAAGCTCCTAGAGCTTGTGCTCACCATCCCATTTTCATCCACCGGTCTGGACGATGCCTTTATCCTAATTTAGGGTTGGAGATAACTTCATAGGCGTCAGAGAAGATGCCGGAGGTTTTCCTCCTCCTAACCACAATTGCGTCTAGATTCCACCTCCTTCTTAGTCGCCGTCGACTATAAATACCCCTTAACACCCCTGATTTCCACCAAGTTGGCTCCCTTCCCTCTTCTTCACTACAACCGACCCAATAGGCTATTCACAACGCAATTCCGACAAACTTCCACCACCTTATCCGACTTCCTCCATCAACTTTTATCAGCTCTGGAACTCCACCGAAGTCAGCCGCGTCTCTTGACACAAGTGCTGACTAAGGAGCTCTCCTCTCCTTCACCTCACAACCGCCGCTGGAGATCTTTCGAAAATCCTCTAATTTCCTCCTCTGTTATGAGCCATCGACGAAGATCCTCTAACCCCTTCGTCCAAGTAACAGTGGACTAGGACAAGGAGTAGGAGTAGGATAGTTTAGTTAGTTAGTTAGGTAACCTAGTTAGCCGTAATGTTAGATTTAAATTTCATCTTCCTCGACTCCGGTGAGCTCCTTGAGCTTGTCAGGAGCTTTAATTTTGTCCTTTGAATCACTATTCATCTTCCTCTATCTTCCACGATCACTTCTATCACATTTAATTACTAATCTGATCATTAATTTGCCTAGACCACTTCCACCTCCACCGACTACTTCTGCTATCCATGGCAGCAGTAGTCGACCTTATTTCCACCTTCATTGGGTCCTCCATCACCTTTTCATCACTAAAGGATCCTAATCATCACTATAATTAGAGTAAATACCACATATAATGTAAACACCTAAATCTAATTAAGCTCTTGAGCTCGCTGTCAATGGCAGCTCAAGAGTAGTTAAAATTTTTAATTAACTATATATTTATGACTGCAAATTCTTGTTGACTTGTGTTGACCACTCAATTCAGTGGTAAAACAGGTCCTGAGCATTAACCAACTCAAATACTTTAAGAATGGAATTCACTGATAAATCTTTCTTTTAATGATAAATGAAGGAATTAACTTGATCTTGAGATTCCTTATGACCTCAGGAACCTTTTCAAGTCACTAATGGCACAAAATCTTATTCTGTGCACAAAATTCACTTTTTCTTGACTCACCGGAGCTCCGATGGGCTCCGACTAGTCAAAAGTGTTCTTCAGCCTATAGAACTCGACAAGGAACACCAGATCAATGAATTGATAATTACTGATTAATTTGAGAGTGTTTATTTAAGATTTGAATGACTGGAGTTGTAGTTAGACCTTCATCTTCTCCAACTCCGGCGAAGTTGGAGAAGTCTGACAGATAGTTGTAAGTCGCATTTAAAGGATCTAAAAGCTTCAGTGTAGTGCACTAAAGTCATTTCTACCTTTAAATCACTATAACAACCTCTGGGTTGTTCTAACAAACAAACCACTTTTGAAGTTCAGGCGACGAGCCTGAAACCCTAGAATCATTAGTTCAAACACCTATCCAAGGGTATGAGCATGTTCCTAGGATTGAGGAGAAGATATTTAAGGTGTTAATTTCCTGAGAAAAGGTTCAAAACAGAAAGTCAAAATTTGAAGCTTTCCAGTCAAACCTGAGTTTGATTCTCTGATTCTGGATTCAATCTGACTAATTGATGAGTTTAAGTTGATTATGAGATATCTTTGAATGATTTTAAAGTGATTTGAGTGAGCTTTCATGGTTAATTTCATTGGATTTCAATTACTGCCAGTTTGGGTTGTTCTTGAACCCAAACTATTGGCAGTAGATTTTGGACGAGATTTAATTGGAAATTCTACCTAGATGAGTTGATAACAACCTCTAGAATTTGTTTTGCTCATTTAATCATGTCTTTAGCTGTCTGTTAGGTCTTTTTCAAGTCTGATTTCAACTTCCTGAAGCTTTCAGAGAAGCTTTGAGCTTCTGTAAACTACCTGAAGCTCCTGAGAGCTTAATAACCACACCTGAAGCTGTGGAAATAACCTTAGAAACCATTTAAAACATTAACTAAGGGAGAAAGTCCAGTCTGAGGACTTAGAATAAAGAAAACCACTATCCAGGCCAAAATTATCGTAGACAGACCTGTAACTTCACCCTTCAAATCGAAGAGCAAAACTTCCCATTCACATTAAATTGATATCACAATCCTGTAGAGAAACTCAAGAGCTTTCCAACAAGCTTTTATTTGCTTGAAATGGAGCTCTAAGCTAGGAGAAATCATCACTTGAAGTTTGCTCTGGGAGGGGCAATGCTAGTCCCACATTGAGAATTTCTGAGCGGGCGCCTTAGTATAAAATGATTTTGTTGCATGGGCTCTACAGTCGTCAATGCTCAGTGCACGGTTACCGATTGAGCATGATCGTGTGTGTGTGCAGGCACGTATGTGCCTGTGAGTGTGCGCTTGTGGCATGCAAATGTGTGGCCCTGGGAGGACGTGTGCAAGGCTTGAGAGGCGTGAGCTGGTTTGGCACGAAACTCTGAATCAGAAAATAAATTGAAACTAATGAACCAGACTTGGACCTAGTAGGGTCTGGTCCCACCCTGTAAAGGGTGCTGCGTATCCCCGAAAAGTCTAAGCCGCCAATAAATAACTAATTTTTGGTTAAAGAGAGAAAACCCAGTTTAGCTCAGAAGGAAGAAGACTAAGGAAGCTAAGGATAAGTGCTGGAGGAAATATGCTAAGGGAAGAAAGGAAGAAAGAAAGGCTAAGGAGCAAAGCAAAGCAAAGAAAAGAGAAAGGAAAGGGAAGAGAGAATTTGCAGAAGAGAAAGAGAAGGCTGAATAGCCACTAAGAAGGAAGGCAGAAATAAGGAAGAAGAGAAGAGCTCGAAAAGATAAGAAAGAAATAAGAGAAAAGAATAAAAGAAAAGAGAAAAGAGAAAAGAGAAAAAGAAAAAAGAAGAAAGAGAGAGAGAGGCTGAAGAGATAAATAGAACAAATGCTTTAAATTTCTTGCATTATTTTTAATTTCCTTTTTGAGTTTAATGTTGTAATAAGGCATGTTTTAAATAGAAGAACTTTCTATTGCCTTAATTTCTTTGAAATAAATAGAAATTAACATGTTTACTTGATATTAAAAAAAAATCAATTGTGTAAATATGTTCTCTTATGGAATTTTGTGTATTTCTTAAATTTAAATCATTAGGCAAAATTCATGTTGTTAAAATTAACTTAATTATACCTCCTATGAGTTGTTTTGAATTGATTGGTGAATTCTGAATAATATATACCTCCTAGCGAATGACCTAGACTCAACCAATTAAAAATAATAAAATCTAAAATGTTAGGTTAACTTGACGATATACTGCTTAACCGACACAAATTCGAGTTAACCCAAGTTACTTTCTTCTACACATAATTAACTTCAATTAACTTAATTAACTGTGTTGAGGAGTAGCATGACCAGTTGCCTCCCAACAAGAGCTGCATTTTCTGTCAGCAGCTAGACTTATAAGGAACCTGTAAGTCTGGTTCCAGACAAAAAAAGCTAGGCCCTAAAAATATGCATAATAGTGCGGGCCTGGAAAACAGCTAGCCATGGATGTTGGCGAGCTGATGATGCAATGTGATTCCAAATGCTCGCCAAAAGATATGAAAGCAGAGAACCTCGTTGGCTACCTTAGGAGGTCTAGGAATAACAAAAAGAATATGAAAAGGGACCTCCCGAAATGGAATAAGTGGAGGATAACAAGGATCCTCCAAAGCAGGACCAATTTTAAAAGATATAAACATTATTATTTAAAACCCTTGAATGGTGAGACTAAAAGTACAAGCATCAATCCACACTCGCCATTCTACCCGAGGATGTACTTGCCCGATATGTTCTCCAAAAAGAATGTAAATGAGTAGAGACCCGAGTCGAGGATTAGGTAAGGAATCTACTAGTTGCTTGATTGATTGGGTGGTAATTATTAAGTCCAAAGAGGGCTTAGGCTATTTAGGTTCCATTCCCAATAAGAATTCGTATTTCACATCCTTACCTAGCTTCATTATTTTATGAATCTCCAACTGCTCCTCTACAATAGATGAGTCATGAATAGAATTCAATATCTCATTAGTAGACACATGATCAACATGCTTAGACAACAATTGGGTTTCTTGGGAAGTAGCAAGATCAGAGTTATCAGAAAATCCATCCCTGGGTTCTTTCTTGTCAATTACATCCTTTCCAGGGACTTTGTGTGCTACTTCATTATCCTTAATATCTTTAGGAGGATTATCATCTTTAATGTTATGGAGAAAGCCTATATCACTAAATTCGTTGTTCTTCTCGGGGTATAAATCCTCAATTGATGTATATTGTCCCCAAGAATCTCCCCTAGGCTTCTTGCTATTGTGTTTGCCTTCTCCCCAGAGGATGACTCTCAAAATCGAAAGAAGGGAGGAATCTGGATTTCACCAGATTATTTATATCCTTATGGGGTAAGTCCTCAAATAATACATAATCCCCCTGTGATTCACTCCAGATTTTCAATCAGGGTTCCTCCATTGAGTCGTCCTCGTCCTCTAAAATAGACTCTTTATATCCCTGAGACCAAAATTGATCTAATTCATCCTCCATCCCTTAGGGTCACCTTCATTGGGTGCATTTAAATCCTCAGAATGCTGAATGGTAGGTGTTGATTCCCAAAGTGGAGGGTTAGGATCAGGCTCACTAAGGGTAGAATGGGATTCCACCAGATAATTAATAGGGGAAGTGATATGAACAATACGACCTTGACCCGAGTTACTAGGGGTAAGGAAAATACTATCATTGGGGTCAAGGTCCTCAAGAGGTACCATCTACCCTTTCTTTTGACTCCAATATAGCTCGGGTGGATAATCACTAGGATCATTCTCCTCTAGTGGCCGTGTCTCATTGGGAAAGTCTAAGTGATAGCTACATAAAACAGGATCCCTATTTTCATTGGTTTCCTCAAAATTATTTTCATGATCACGGTCATATGGGTAGGGATCAAAATTACTGGGAAGAGCATAGCTAAGCTGTCCAATTTCATTGTTCAAATGTTGACTATTCCTCAACATCTCTCCCATATATTCCATCATTTTCTTTTGTTGATTTTTCATTTCTATCATAAAAGAGGAGAGGCTAGTACTATCAGATTGGGGAGGATAGTCAATCTGAGGCTCTGGTTGCCTAGGGGTATCGGTCCAACCTCGATACAGAAAATCATGAAGGGTGGGAGGGTTGGGTGTTTGCATAGAAGTAGGGCTTCCAGGGTTGGAAAATCCCTCTCCTAGGCTCTGCTCAAAAGTGGGAGTTATCAGGTCAGTACTCCTAGGATAGGAATATGAATGATCCCATGAATTGTCAATGTACCCATTAAAGGATGGATACACTCGGGGCATGGGATCCTGGTTAAAAGATGGGAAGTATTGACTCTGATAATCTAAATGATAGGTGTAAGGGTGATCCATTTCTTTAAGCCAAATAGTTTTAACTCTCTTAGGGTTTAGAAGAAATCAGAACACAAGCAGAAACTTCCTAGAGAGTTCTATCGCTGTCAAAACAAACGCAAATCCAGTGGGATCTGTTTTTAGTAGATTCTAGGTCTTAGAATTAAATGTTCAGTTGGTGGCCAAACAAGTTTTGCAAGAATTACGCTTCCTAGGCCAAACTTCGTTGGTGTCTATAACCTACTCGCAAGGGATGGAAGTCTTGAATCGAGCCTACACATGAGGAACCGAAGTAACTTGGTAGATAGGCTTGTGATTTTCAACTAACTTCCCTTGTGGTGCAAAAAAGGAGAGGTAGAAATTTATCTAATGACCTTATGTGTGATGTGCACAGTGTCTCGTGTGTGCAACACACATTCGCGTTTTGAGTTTTGAAATCTCTCAAACAAGATCCTTTTCACACAATTTCAAGGCACAGATTTTATGGTCCACTCTCTTAACAGTCCCAATTTTTAAAGTGACCACTAAATTAACCCGATTCAAACACTTTAGTGGTCTTGAAGTTAAGTCCAATGCAAATGCATGACAAGTATTTGTTGCTAAAGAGAAGGCGTACCTTACTCCAACTTTCTTCGTGCAAGAATGTATGCAATGCAGTAAAGATAAACTAGATGCTGCTCCTTCAATCCTAGATGGTCGTCCTATAGATATGCAACTTCTAGCAGGCAGTTCGAATATATATATATATATATATATATATATATTAATAATAATAAGCAAACAAACCTAATCTAACTAACTAACCAACATGTAGTTCAAACAATTTGAATAATCCTATAATCTAAATAAATGGGAACACGTTCCCAAAAATACCCGACAAGGATCCAAAAGACAGAAATTAAGTTCTAATGTCTATCTAAACTAAATATAAACTAAGATCTAATGACTAAATCAAAAACAGGCTCCTCCGTAAGCCTACGTGCATGGGATCAAGGCCCATGTGCTCCTGTTGCTGGCCTTCAGGTAGCGTCAAGGTCCACCAAAAAGATCGTCTCCGCCGTGTGCGCCCGTCGCATTCGTTGCGTGTTCTTGCACAGAAGAATATCCACATTTAGTAGTTCAGAAAAGCTTTCAAAAATGCATAAAACTAACATAAAATTCCCGAAAAAATTAATAGGCATGTTTCCTCCCCGGCAACGGTGCCATTTGAAAGAGCGATCTTCGTTTTCATTGAAAACTTTAACATAAAATGATGTGTCGTTGTATGTAATCGCGTAGTAGAAAATCGCTTTTCAAAACATTTTAATTCTCAAAACTAACCACAAAGAGTTAGGTCATCTCCACAGGGAAGAATTAGCCTATTTAAACTAGCATGTTGTGTTTCGTTTATTCGAGAATCTCAATGTGTATGCATACTAACTGGTGCACATGTTTTCAACATGATTTCTTGCTTCAAATAATTAATCAGGAATACAGGTGTGCATATGCAAAATCACCACTATATAATATCATGTAAAATAATGATCTTGATACTGGTAACACTGTAAATACTAATTTCTAGAATATAACTTGTTCACCATAATATCTATGACATGCATTAAATCACTCATGAGAGATATGCATATGCAAGTAATTTTGATGAAGTAGGAGGGCTATGCAAATTCACCTTAATAATTTAACTCCTTAAATAAATGAATAGCAACATCCACAATGGTATTTAGCGTAAATACTAATTGAGGTTTTATCATAGCAAAACAGGGGATTTTGTTCCCCTCGTGCACACGTGGAGAGGAGCCGGCGAACGGTGTGGTCGCCAGTGGTGGGTCTCTGAGGTGTGGCCTTCGCGATGGTGGTGACGTGCCGGCCGGAGGTGGTCAGAGCTGGCCGCAGGCTGCATATGGAAGACCGGTAGCTTTGGGTGTTGGCACGAGCGTGGAGTCACAGAGGTGGCGTGGCTGTCGCACGTGGCTGCAAATGAGGTCGGTTATCGGCGGTGTGGGATGCCGGTGGTTGGTGAGCTGATGCGCACGACCGCTGCTGAGGTCTAGGAGGAATGGCTGCACGATGATGGCTATGGGTTCTCTTCTTTGTTGCAACGGTGGAAGAAAGAAGGAGATGAAGAAGATGAAGTGGGGGAGGCCACGCATGCGGCTGCTAGTGGTATCACACGTGAGTTGGCGTAGGTGCGGTGAGGGCGCTGCGTGGTGAAGGCAGCGCACAGTGAAGGCATCGACTGGCTACTTGGTGGGGCTGTGCGGTGAGGGGATGCTGTGTGCGGTGAGGGAAGCGGCTGGCTGTGAGGGCGCTATGCGCGGTGAGGGGACGCTACTGTTGTGGCTGCATAAGGTTGTGGCTGTGGTGAGAGGGCGCGTACACGAGGGCGCTGCACGCGATGAAGGCGGCGACTGGCCGTGAGATGTGGTTGCACGCGTGCGGCTGTGACTGCCTGTGGGTGTGGCCTGCAGGTGTGTGGTCGTGTGTTGTCACCACACGGCCCATGCAGTGAAGCTTGCACGGTGAGAGAGGTTGGCAGTGCGTGGTGCTCGCTGGTTCCACAATGCACGCCTTCTTCACGGTGGTGGAGATGGAGCTATCCCCCAGACAAGAGCACACCCCTAACTTTTATCTCCTCCCCCATCCGTTCTTCCCCGGCGCAAGTCAAGGGATTTTAAATCCCTTACTAAAATTGGCCGCCTGTTGGATTTGTTGAGGCCGACGGCTGTTGAGAGATGGCTTTGTTGAGGCCGGTCGGCAATTGGGGGGGGGGGGGGGTGAAATTCTTTTCACAACCCTGGTCTCTTGCAAAATTATTCCTCCTCTCTCACTTTCCCAATTATTTGTTAACTCTTAAATTAGCCTGATGGAGTGGATCAAGTGGATGAGATGCATAGGGTGCGCTGTGTGCGAGACCTGCATGAAATATAAAATAATTACATAATAAGTTATAGAATGCAATAGAATATATGTAAACTTAAGTAATGATGCATGCAATCATTTTAGGACCTAATGTAGTTATTAATAAACATAAAATGTAAGAAAAAAGTTAACTTAGGTGTAACAATAGTCCATTAAAATGGACTCATCACATTACATACATTATTTTAATTAACATAGAAGATAAGGATTTGTGCATAAATAATCCTAATATTTTATTATATTGTTATTCTTCTTCTTTTACAGGAATGGGTCCACTTCGTTGGTGGCCATTCACTCCAACCACAGCTGCAAACATTCCTCCTCTGTGAAAAGTCAATCTAAAGCCTTCAATGCAAATGCTCCATTTCAAATCCTTGGAGCCACAGCTACAAGGGGGGAGGAGAGTTGCCATCTTCGCACAGGCCTCCACCTTGACCCAATATTGTTCTTCACCTCCTCACCACCGACCTCAACTGCGGCAGCGCGACTCCACCACCGTGGGCGTTTGGTGTGACAGCCCACACAGCCAACCAGAGTCCCTGCATCACCGTGCCTCACTAGAAACATCATCCCCACTACCTTTCCCCTGCATCTTCTTCCTCGTGCTTCACCTATAACATCAAGAACAAACCCAACATTTTCAAACCTCTCAGCCACACGCAGCGTCATCATGCACGACCACCAGCCACGCCACTGCGTGCGCCCGTGCCTTTCCCCTCTTTCGCGTGCAGCAGGGCACCCTCGCGAGCGTCCGCACTCCAATAGTACCCATGCTCCTCCAACAGTACCGCACGTACTCCAGCAGCAATAGAGGAGCCTCACCGGCTACTCCTCACCACGCATCTCCGCACGTCGCCGCCTCTTTGCACACCCTCGCGCGTCCACAGCCCTTTCCTCCTCACCGACACCCCATCTCGCACGTGCACATCACGCTCTCGCGATGCTACTGCATTCTACACACCACTGCAGTAGCCAACAAAACCCACCACCGATCACCCCTCGTCGCTGTCAACTCTGGCCACCCCGAGCAACGATGCCACTACCGCCAGATGCAGCTTGAAGTCGACATGCTCCTCACGTTCGACCGCACCCTCTTGTGCGTGCAGTAGCTCCCCAAAGGAGTTGCTCTATTTTCGTGAGAATTAATATTCACATCTCTTGCCATTGGAGGAGTTCGAATTTTGATTAAACATTATTCTAATCCGATGATTTTGTGAGAACCCCCTTCTTCTTTCAAGTAATGCAATATCATCTCATCTAATCATTGTTATCTTGATTTAAAGGTGGTTTTGATTCGATTTATAGGTGAAATTAATCGTGAACATCTATTTTAGACATGTGCGAGTTTCAATAGGCCTATTCCTTCCTGTGGACACGACCCTCTCTTCTACGAGTGGTTTAAGTTTAATTTAATATTTGGATTAGTCGATTTTCCACCACTTAGAAATACGACAAATCATCTTAATCATCATTTTCAAAAGCGAAAATAGACCCATCAGGAGGCACTAGAGAGAGAGAGGGAATAAACCTATTTATGGATGAAGAGAAGGGAGATCAGTATCGGCTTTGATTGGCTAGCACCGGAGGGGAAGAAGGCTTCGGTGGTGAGAAGCAGCAACGATGAAGGGGTAGATGGCACTAGTTGATGTACACTAGACGTGGAACGCTTCGAGGAAGAAGTTCCTTCTGCCTATCATACGTGGTAGGGGGCGACGAAGGAGGATTGAGGGGCTCGCCAGAGTTGAGGTCAGAGCTGGCTGGAAGAAGGAGAGAAGAGGTCTTTTGGCCTAAATCTTAGCTAAAGAGAAGCCTAGGACTTAGAGGAGTCTTTATAGAGGGATCTAGGACCTTGAATAGCACAAAATCAGTGCAATTTCCTCACGAAAATCGTAAGGAACCTGCCCTAAAATCGTGAGTTCATTGGTGGTGTAGGGATCAGAACAGGACTCTTAGCCTCTCTTTTGATAGAGGATCTCTTGAGGATCAATCCCTCCAAATTTGGAGGGATTTGGTCCTCAATCATGTGAGATTTCCAAGTTTGAGGATTAGTGGGTCGCAGGAAGATCCTGTTCAGACTTGATCATGGTGGCAGGGACTGATTTGTGAAGGAGATGACAAAGTTGGGGACTGAATTGCAAGGAATCCGAAAGTTAGGGGCTTAGATGTGAAGAACTAGGTCAAGATGAACTCTGATTGGGTCCAAATTTTTGTACCAACCTAATTTGGACACAAGGAATGTAATGATGCACTTGGATTTGATTTTTGACCAATTTTGGCTAGGAAATTTGCACAGAAGTTAGGGAAAATCTCATTTAAAACTTTGTATAGGTCAAAATAGGTTCAAATGGTCAAACTAAGAGTACCAAACCTCTTAGAATATTTTTCAATGAATTTTAGGAGGTTTAGATGAATTTTATCCTGAGCAAAACCTATTCAATTCAAGTGGGGTTGATAATTAGTATTTTGTATACTAATGCGATTCTCGAAATGGGTGAAACCCTATTTCTATCAGTGTGGAGCCATTTCTTGGTCTTTAATGCTCATTTAACCTCTAATTAACCCCTGGGTGACCTCGTGGCTACTCTGCATTTGTGATGCACTATTAAAACTATATATTTATCCCTATTTTATTACTCTCTCCTCAAAATAGATTTAAGTGAAATTACAGACCTCAGGTGATTATCCAGGAGCATTTATCTCTTGATTCCAACTAATTTAAGATAGTTATGGCAAATGATGGCATTACCATCAACACCTCATCGCACCACATGCAATCTTAGTTGTCTGATCATTCGATCGGATGGTCGAGAATGTGCAAGCATGCTTCGTCATCCGTCGTTCTGCACACTCGCATACGATGGAGCGTACGATCACTCATCATTGCACGCATGTGTCCAACCATTCATCCGATGCATGAGAGGGAGCCACGTAGCGGTGTCCACAACTGATCATCGCGCATCCAACTGGTGAATTTCAGCACCAGTGACTCTTCGTAGATCAAGTCTGCTCCTCAAGGTTCAAACGCGCATCGTGCACTACACATAAGGTGCTCAACCATTGCGCTGAGGGCCTTTCTTTGTCAAGTTCTTATTTTAAGGTCACGGTGCACTCAACCATTGGATCTCAATCCAACGGTCGAGATCGCACAACCTTTACTGAGGAGGAAGGGCGTCGATGGCTATGGGCTACTTGAATGGTGCCACGTGGCACCATCTAGGCCATCCATCTTCAAATGCTTATAGGTAGTGCCACAGACATTGAATTGGATCGATTTTTGTGTCGTTGGGCTACGATCATCGATCCAAACCCATCTGTGTGGTTGGATTTTCCATTTAAAGTCCATATTTTCACCACCTTGCCCCTTGACCTCTGATCTTTCTCAGACTACATCTGATGCTATGGAGGTCTGATCAGGGCGATCTCAGAGGCGTTGAACTTCGATCGTCACCCTAATCAGATCCATATGGTTGGATCTTCAATCTGAGGCCTAGAAAAATATCACTATGTCCCCTGACCACAGAAAGAGGAAAATTGCTATACAATTTGTGCAAATTAACCTAAATGCATGATGATGCATGTTATGCAATATTTATAATACATGATGCCTCTATGACACTAGGAACATGCATAAATAGACATTTTAGGCCAATTAGATGTGTGCACATCAATAGGGATACCTTTGGCACAAACAATGGAAAGAAATGATGCCCTACAAATCTCGAGAAATACCATGTTACGAATACCAATATTTAGAATTGCAACATTGCAACTACTAAGAACATCAAATGTTACGTCAAAAATCCTGGGTAATCTACCAAAAACACAGCTTGGTCCAATCGACTAAGAACACATAAATATTCACATAAAAATGACGCCCTGTTATTTCAATTTCTTTTGTGTGTGTGTGCAGCAATTGGAAAGTGGTCCCAATTTCAAACAAGTTGTCACACAATTTTAAGTATTTTTGTCTTTTAGGATTTGCTTTAAATTAATGTGTTTTAGGGTTTCCTTTCTTAAGACTTCAAAAAAGATTTGAGATTCCACAAATAAGAGGAAATCAAGTTATATGCATTGAGATCAATTTCCTTTTAGTGGTTTGTCTCTAAAAATGAAAAAGAAACCCTAATCCAATTGATCTTAGGACAGAAATTTAACTACCAATAGATCATTTTTTTAGGCTTTCTGTATTAAGTAGTGGTCCAAACAAATCAAACAACACCACTAATTTATGGAAAATCAAACAAGGATTCAATAAAAGATTTTTTTAGGATTTTAAGAATTTGTTTGATATTTTTAAAGAATTTTTCTTTGTGCTGGTGTAAAAGTCCAAAATTGATATCCGTGGGTATTTTTGACTTTTCAGTACCACCACCGGCCTCAGAAAATTTTAGAGATTTTTGGTGATGTGTAGAATTTCACAAGGATTCCTGAAAGCTAAATTTCACAAAAATTGGATGAGTATAAAAATTCTAAAATTCACGGACAATACCAAGATAGGAAGATTAGAGGGTGTGACCCCTCTGCAGTCTATGAATTTTTAAAAATTAAATACAAACCCAATTAGTCTGAAATTTGTAACATATGTTTCCAATTTGGAATCACTATGTGAAATTTCAAGATTTTAGGAGACTTGTGGTGTTACAAATTGATTTTTCAAATTCGGATAGAAGTCTAAATCCGAAAAATAGAACACCCACACTTAAGGTAGAGTGGTGTTTAATGGCGAAATAATCAAACAATGGGTTTTAAAGGTACCACTCTACCAAAATTTGATGTTTAAGATCCTGAAAGCCAAGTTTAGTGTATTTTGGTGGTCTTTTACGCTAAGTGTGACAAGAAAGAAGAAACCAACCTAGAATCGTGGGAAGAAAAGGAACTTTGAGCTCTCACTTCCAAATTCCCACTTTCGTCCTGTAGTTCCTGCACACATAAGAAAGAAGAGAGGCAAGGGGATGAGATTTACTTCAAGCAAGAGAAAAAAAATTTGCAAAGTCGTGCCTCCCCGGCAACGGTGCCAAAAAGTGATGCAAAATTTAGCATGATTTGTAATTAGGGTTTTTAGAGTCGTTGTAACACGCGAAATTGCATACGCTTTTAAAATTTGTAACCTAGATAGAGGAGTATCTAAGGTCATCCAAGGAAACCAAATGTTTGCAAAAATACGTCTCTTGCTTGAAAATCGAACTCAACTTTCTTTTTGGTGTTTTTCAATATATATATTATTTTTGGGGTTTGAAATAACGGCAACATGAGTTTTGTAGGCAACAGAAAATGACTAACACCTAACTCACTACACTACTACTAAAGTGACAAGTAGAGCCTCTCCCTAAGCTCACTCTAGGCATGCGGAGGCCTAGAGTAATTAGGGAGAGGGAGTGAAAAGTGCTAGAAACTAGATTATACAAATTGCAATAAAATGGAATAGAATTGAAGGCAACTTGATTGATGCAAAGGTGTTTTACATAAAAGCCTAGTAGAGGAATGCTTCTACTACTAGCAACAAAAAAAAAATACATAAAACACTAATCCTAATGATGTTGGTGAACAAGAGATGGAGGCATCTTGCTCCAAGCTTGGTAGCACATGGGCTTGAAAAGAAGATCTCCAACTCCTTCCTTCTATAGCTCTGCCAAAATGGTGTCGTCCAAGGCAAGCCCATAGGGGGAGTCCCCTAAGCCTCTCCTCAAGGGTGGACGTCCACCCTAAATACTTCTCCCTTTCCTGGTTGTCCTCCTTGATGAAGAAATGCTCCTCCTTCTTGGCGTGGAACATGAAGAAGAAGGAAGGGAAAGAAGGCACCAAGGGGGCAGGTAGGATGCCCCCCTAATCTTCTTCTCTTCTCCTTCTTCTTGGCCATGAGTTGTAGGTGGGTCTAAGGTGGAATATACACTAATGGTGGATGATTAAAATGGTGGTAGGTGATGGGTTTTTATAGAGTGGGATGGGGGTGGTTGGCATGGCCTTTAATGGAGGGCTAGGATAGGCTTTTGGGTGATGGTTAGAGATCTAGGGCTAGGAATAAAAGGCGCCAACCCAAGGGTCATCTAGGTGGTAGTTATGGGTGGCGGTGCCCCTTAGAGTTGGTCCCAAAATGGGCCTTCTAGAAGGCTATTAGGTGGCACCATCTTAGGGTTCTAGAAGGGGGGTATGTGGATGCTAGGATAGGTTGTAGGGTTAGGTGTAGGGCCATGATGTGGGTGTGTTTTGGTGCCAAAAGGGAGGGTTTCTAGAAGGCTATTTTGGTGCCAAAACAAGGTGCCTTTTGGGTGTAGTTGAGGGGCTAAGAGGTGTCTATCTTGGCGTCAAAATAGAGTAGAGGTTTAAGTAGCTTAGTTGGCCTTAGGTGGGCTTAGTTGGTGGAGCTAGTTAAGTGGGGTTTTAGGGTGGTAAATGCCAAGGGATTTGGAGCATAGCTAAGCTAGGCTAAGCTAAGCTAGCTTAGCTAGTAATGGAGTAGAGAAGTAGGCAGTGGGAGCTAGGGTTTGAAGAGAGGAGCTGAGGAGGAGAAGTTTAGAGCTTGAACTAGAGCTGGCAGCTACTGAAGAGGGTGGCATGGAGCTACTCTAGCTGGCTTAGCTTGCTACTTCTTTGCTAGCTGCTAAGCCAAGCTAAAGTAAGCTGGCTTCTACCATAATGAGCTGAGGTGAGATGGGTCTGGTGCTCCCGAGGAGGATCAAGCTGGTTGAGGCAACTAAGGTAGCTTAGCTCAACTGAGTTGAGCTAAGCTGAGTCCCTGGGAGCTGGACTTGAGCTTCTTGAGCTGAAATGAAGTCATCTTCAACTGCATGTAGTTGAGTGGAGCTAGATCAAGCTGGTCCTAAGCTGAGGTGAACTCCAGTCAACTCAACTGAGCTAGCTAGAGCTCCCTGTGAATTAATGGGAGCTGAGATGAGCTAGATTCAACTAAGTTGAGTTGGATCTGAGCTAACCTAAGCTAGGGTAAGCTAAGATGAGCTCTCTTAAGCTGCCATTCAGCTGAGATGAGATGAATGGAGCTTGGATGAGCTAACCCTAGTTCAGATGAGCTAGATTCCAACTATGGTGAGCTAGATCAAGCTGAGATCCAGCTAGTTTAAGCTTCTCCTTCACTAGTTGCCTTCCTGAGTGCTAGGGTTCTAGGGATCTAATAATCTGTATATCCCTAACATTCACAAAAACACATTAAAAAGATAATAAAAAGTGCAATGCATGCCTACCCTAATTAATGCCTAAATGCAGCCCAAAAACCCATTTGCGGAGCAAAATCCTAAGAGCTAGGTTTGTTTTAATGCATGAGAATGATGATAAACTGGCATTTATCAAGCAGGTGCAAATATTGCCTAGTCATAATTGATGAGTTTTCTAGATTTACTTAGGTATCTTTCTTTAAAAGTATGGACTTAACCATTGATGCCTTTAGCAAATTTGTTAAAAGACTACAAAATGAAAAAGGGTTTGAAGTAATTAGGATTATGAGTGATCACGACGGAGAATTTGAGAATGAATCCTTTACTAATTTCTATGATCAATATGGAATAAAACATGAATTTGCTTCCCCTAGAAACACAGCTTAGAATGGTGTAGTAGAAAGGAAAAATAGAACCTTGCAAGAGTGTGCCCGCACAATGCTGTGCCAGTCAAAGTTGCCTCGAAATTTTTGGACAGAGGCTGCAAACACTTCTTGCTATATCCAAAATAGATCACTGATTAGACCTATCCTAAACGAAACACCTTTTGAACTCGATCATGGAAGGGCACCTAGAATTTCCTACTTCAAGATATTTGGTTATCGATGTTTTATACTCAATACTAAGGACAATCTTGATAAGTTTGATGCTAAAATTTCAGAAGGAATATTCTTAGGTTACTCAACCAGAAGTAAAGCCTATAGAGTTTTTAACAAGAAGAATTCAGTTGTTGAGGAAACTATGTATGTATCATTTGATGAAATATTAGCTAAACCTAAATCTTTAGTAAACAATGATGAGAATGAACTAGTAGATGACCCATCAAACTTTCTAGAAGAAAATGTTTCTGATGATAACGTCATCATCAGTCATATCTAGCTTTAATTAGTCATAATTAACAGATAAATGCTCCTACATAATCGCCAAAGGACCATAATTCATTGCATATCCATTCTAAGAGATAAACATGAAAATAAGGGTAAAACTGCAGTTGTTAAAAGAATATCTTAATTGCAGAACAATCATGGGATTTCTCAGGGGTTAATTAAAGGTCAAGTGGTCATAAATGTCTAATAAGTGGGTTCTTGCAGAACGAAACGGGTTTTCACGCATTTTGAGAATTAAATAACATCTGAAACCCTAAAAATAGACCTGCTTAATTAACTGAGGTTCTAGTCAGGATAAAATTCACCTAAACCTTCTAAAGTTCATATAAAAATATTCCCTAAGGTTTGGTATGCTTACTTTGACCATTGGATCCTAATTTAACCTAAAATAGTCTCAGATAGACAGTTGTCCTAATTTGAGTTTATAAGTAATTTACCTAGTCAAACTTGGTTAAAACCTAAATCCGACTTCACCATCAGATTTCTTGGGTCCAAATTAGGTTTGTACCATAATTTAGGCCTAATCTGAGATCATCTTGACCAAGTTTGCATTTTAGTCTTATTTGACTCTTTTCTCTCACACACATGCCCCTAACTTTTGAATTATTTGCAAGGACCCCCCAACTTCTTCATCTTCTTCGCATACAAGTCCCTACTATCATGGCCGTGTGAACCCACCTAGAGCTGATCTTCAATTAGGAAGATCTCCCTGATTTCACGGAGAAACCCTTCCAAAATTGGAAGGGAGACTCTTGAGGAGATCCCCTTCCATCTGAGCTCTTCCATGACCTTCCTAATTCATCCAATAGTTCATGAGAACTCTTGGTAGTCCTAAACCTATTTCTTGATTTGTGAATTTAAGCTTGGTTTCCAAGCTTGAAGCTCGACCCAATGACCTATAAAAGACCCATGTGCACAACCTTCTCTCCTGAGCTTGGTTTGGAGGTCGAACACCTTCTCTTCCCTTCTCCCCGACCTACTTCTCTGCCAACTCCAGCGAGTTCTCCGACCACCTTCCTCATCCACCTTCACAGACAATAGCAGGTGGATTCTTCTTCCCCAACTTCATCCGCGTGTCGCAATACCTGTAAACGTCTTCTTCCGCGTCTTCCTTGCTGCCCCTATCCCCAGACGCTTCTTCTTCCCCACGTTTGGCGTACCACCGAAGTGGGAAAATTCCCACTTTCTCCCAACTAAATTAGGTTAGTTAGGTTCTTTTTGGTCCTTAGGTTAGTTTCCACCATTCAAAACCTAAAAATATCCCTCGACGCACACGCACGCCGTCATCATTCTCACATCTAGCCACCTCTCCGGTGAGGCTTTCCCATCACCTCACACCCCCAACCACCTCGCCAACAACTCCACAACCTCTGCCACCTCACCACAACCAAAACCCCTCTCCTATTTTGCCATTCCACCCACTCAAACCCTCCATCGACCTCCGTCTTCCAGGCATCACCCTGTCTGGCTCGTCCTCCAAGTAGCCATTGAGGAGGATAACTTCTCACCTCCTTTCTCTTTATTTCTTTCTAGAGTAGATTTTACTGCTTTCTAGTTGTAATATTTCTTGCTTTCTAGCTGTAATATTTCCCGCTTTCTAGTTGTAAAACATCATTCATATTATAAAGTGTTTGTTCTCTCTCCCATCGAATTCTTTATAATTATCTCGCTTTCTAAACAAAAACAACAAAAAAAAATATTTGTAGATTTCAAATAGACATAGCCTTCCTGGGTTCAACCCAGAATTCTTCGCAAATCACACTACCACGACGGGTTTTCAAAACTCAACCTTTTTACGATGATTTTTCACTTCAACATTGCCCAACCCTTCTTCCCAACCCTCTTCTTCTCGATTAGCTGAGATAGCTAATCCCGGTCCTGGAGACCCAATGGCTTGTCTGGAAGCCAGGGTCAAGGAGTCTGAACAGAGATACGAACAAAGCATTGATAGGATCCTCATGACCCTAGACAATATGCAGCATCCACCATGCGGAGAACAACTGCGGGACTTCTATGATCCAGCAGTGATGATTATAGCACCTCAGCCTGAATTCCCGCAGGCGGAGATGCATTCGAGTTGAAGCCGAACATCATAAGTCTAATTCATATTCACTTCCATGGAAACTCGAATGAGGATCCCCTCCAGCACATCGAAGATCTAAGTCGAATTGTAGAGTTAATTCGACCTAGAAATGTAGACATTGGAATTGTTCTCATAAAGCTTTTTCCTTTCTCTCTCAAGGATAAAGCTTCCTATTGGTTCAAGACTATTGGGAGGCCAATTGGAACTTGGGAGGAATTACGTCAGGAATTCCTCCAAAAGTTCTTCCCGATTAGCCAAACAAATGCAATAAGGTGCGCAATCACAACTTTCTCCCAAGGCCCAGGAGAGAAACTACATGATTCTTGGGACAAATTCCACGATCTTCTTAGGAAATGCCCGCACCATGGTGTACCCAAATGGCACCTTGTACAAGTCTTTTACCATGGGCTAGATAACACACATTGGTACCTGGCCAACGCATCTAGCAGTGGGAATTTCCTCGTAAAGGATGAGAACAGTGCATTTGAACTGTTTGAATCCTTAGCAGAGAACTCCATGAATGTCACATCTATGAACCAATTCCAGCGACCTAGACACCAGCAAGTTAGTGTTCACGAAGCTCACACCGAATCTACCCGAGCTGATATGGACATTATCACCAAGAAGCCAGACAAGGTGGATCTGCTTGATAAGAAGCTCAACAAATTAATGCGCGCAAGATCTTGGTTTCCTGGAAGTACGGCTACATCACACTCCTCTCTTGCATCCCGAGCCCCTCCTACTCTTGTACATCTTATCACTCAAGATGTTTCTTCTCCATCTCTACGGGATCCTGTGTATCAGGAACCCATGAATAATTTGGATCTGGCGTCATACAATCAGGGTTACGCACCACATGACAATTCGAGTGTGTATTCGAGTGTGTATTCCTCAACCTACAAAGATGTCAATGCTATTCAAGGTTACAGGCATAATAACTCATATTTCGAGGCGTATAATCTGGGTTGGTGCCAGCATCCTAACTTCTCCTGGTCTGGTAACTCACAAAGACCAAATCAAGATCCGCGCTACCAGACTAGACAATACAGGAATGTGCAAATGCATACCCAAGGCAGTAGCCATTCCCATCTCAGTAGCAAACATGCCCCATCTATCAGTCGCTACATCAACCTGCCAATCACCCTCCAAGGTAGGCTAACCTTCTCAAGTCATTGAGAGAGGAATTGAAGGAGTCTATGCATCAATCGAACTATGACAACTTGAAATTCATGAAAACAATGGCGGATCATATTCAAAACATTAAGAATAGATAGAACCAACTACTAAGGAACATAGAATGCAGGGAACCTTTCCCTCCTAACCTGTCCCTAACCCAAGATATGTACAGAACCAAGGTGCCCCACCTAGGTTCCAAACATCGCAGGGATAGGCACATGCAATATAACAAGCACCTCCTATAACTCCTGGCTATATTGTAGGTCAGCCAGCCTTATCATCAAATCCCGCCCGTTCTGCCCCTTCTACTCCTCCCCCACCTCATAGACAGTATGCCGATGCAAATGCTGTCACACTGAGTGGAAAATATACAAAAGACGCACCATGTAGGCAAGTGGGTCATGGTACTTCTCAGGCTAGCTCCTCTTCCTATTCTATCCCTTCAAAGGAGTAGCCTAAGGAAAAGGAACCAATCACTGAGATAACCGACATCCCTTTACCCTTCCCTAGAGCCTTAACTTGTGAACCTAAAGGAAAGATAAAGGGAATCAAAAGTAATGAGGACTTAAAGGAAATCTTCAAAGATGTTCACATTAAGGTTCCCTTCCTTGATGCTATTGATCACATTCCCACTCTCACTAAATTCTTTAAAGAATATTGTACACCCAAGCAACAACTGAGGAAGACCAATAAGGTGGTATTGTCCAAGGAAGCCAGTGCAGTCATTTTATCTGACCTGCCACCTAAGAAGAAAGACCTAGGAGCCCCACTCATTTCTTGTCAGCTACAAGATGATCATTTTGATAGGGCCTTACTTGATTTGGGTTCAACCATTAATTTAGGCCCCACTATTATTTTTGACCACTTCCAATTTGGGGAGCTAAAACCCACTTCAATCAGTATCTAGTTGGCTGATAGATTAGTCAAAGTGCCCCAAGGTGTGGTAAAGAATTTCATTGTGAAAATCCATGGGCTCTGCTTCTCAGCAGATTTTTTCATCATGGATATAGACATTCCTCCTAGTCTTCGTGATGCACCTAACATTTTAGGCCATCCATTTTTAGCGACCACACAAGCTAAAATTAACTATGTATCCGGGTGTATGGAGAACTATTAAATCGAGAGTAGGGTTATTTAATTAGATGAAATTAGTGTTGAATTGTATATAGTAGAAGTGGTTAACCTATAAGCGAATCTTCACTCGTTTATCAAAAATTTATTATCCTAGCTAAATCAGATTTTAATATTGTCGCTTTTAGACAAGGGTCAAACTCAGGGGACGGGTTTAGAATTAATCAGTTTCTACGCGCTTCCTAAACTTGCATCAATTCCTTTTGCTTATTATATTTTTAGGTTTTCTTGACATTATACTTTATTTTTTTGGGATATTCTTGTCCTTGAGGCACACCCTCAAAAAGGTCCTCGGCTACATGCCAAAATAATCAACTCCGATCTCACCACACGTGAGAACATGTGCCTGTAAGTCAAGAATTATCTTTTCAGTTATATGTATATATTTCTTTTCTTAAGCAATAAAATAAAAGCAAATATAAATGAAAATGAAAATGCGGAATTGAAATGCATTAATGGAAATGAATTGAAATATTTAGCTTATTTATATGTAGAATATATATATGATATAGATATATATATAGATATGTATATATAACTATGTAATAAATAATAGGATTGTGGAATATTGAATCTTGGATTCAATAGGAATGTAGCATAATGTTAGGTTAACCATTGTCTAAAAGGACGGGATTAACCAAGCTACATGTCGCATGCGATGTGGAGTGGAGGTGTGGAAGTGTGGGTAGAAGGCTTGATGTGTGCAAATATCAGGGATATATATGCAACTGGTGAGAATATACCCGAGATATAATGCGTGAAAATGGGGGTAGGTGCACGGTATTGTGAATGGGAAGATGTGTGTGTGTATATATATATAAGAGGAATGTATATATGTAGGTGTATAATAATATATCTATATATGTATATATATATATGTATATATATGTACAACTATCTATAATTATATATCTATATATGCATATATATATAAATGTATATATATAAGTATGTAGGTATATGTGTGTATATATATATATAGTAACTATATATGTATCTAAGTATAGATATATATATATATTTATATAGCTATAACTATATATACGTATATAAATAGGTGAGTGTGAATGTGTATATAAATATAGATATATATGTATATATGTAGGTGTGTGTGTATACAGGTGTGTGTGTGTGTGTGTAAATATATGTATATTTATGTATGTATAAGTGTGTGTATGTGTGAATGAGTGTGTCAATGTGTGTCTGCTTGGGAGTGTGTGTGTGTTGGTCTGTGGGAGGGAGGGGTATGATAAATCGTTTGATGAGAGAGGCAGGGTGTGAGTGCAGCGAGTAGATATGTGAGGCTGAGGGAGTGCATGTGCGTAAGGTGTAGCGGCACTGTCTAGAGGCAGTCACAGCGAGGAGAGAGAGGGAGTGGCAACAGACTAAGTAAGGAACGCCCGGTTGCCACCCTGTAGCATTGAGAGAGCACGGGGAATCGCGGCTACAGTGCCGCAAGGGCAAAGTGACCGGCTGGTGCGATTGTCCACTAACTATGTTTCTCAGTTAGCCAGTGGACAAAGAGGGCGAGAAGTGGCTAGAGACCAGCTGGAGGTGTGTAGTTACACATAAGGATGAGAGTGTCACTAGATAATTGAGGAACCATAGGTTGCATGGAAGGAAAAATGGGTAATGATGAACGCTACAATGCCAACAGAGGAAAGCTTCAGAGCTCGACGTTAATGGAAATATGAAACAAATATAATAAAAATAAAGAAAACAAAAATGGAGAATCCACCATGCCCACTTGCTCGCGAGGGAGCTGGGCAGTGGTGTACCCTAACTATGGTTGTTGAGACCATGGGAGAGGCTCCTCTATTCTCAATGTTCCTCTCAACTTGTGAGAGGATACTGAGCGTGAGGAAGGGAAGAGAGGGAGAGAGGAGAGCTGGGAGATGGTTGGCCTAACTGGAGTGGCTGGAGTTGCTGCAGTGAGTGTGTGCGCCTGAGGGAAGGGGGAATGGAGTGCGGTGGGTGGTTATGGTGGGAGCCGACCCTATGCAAGGGTGTGGTGAGGGTAGTTTTGTAGCCATGAAGGGATGAGGATGGCAGGTGAGGTGGTAGCCATCAGGAGACTTTTGTGGGGTTTTTGCAAGTAGGTACTTGAGATTTTAGGAAATTAATGTAGGTTTTATTAGGTGGAATAAGTGGTGGGATTAGGTGGAAATAGAAGGGTTGAAATGAAATGAATGGATGCTCAATCTCTCTCCCTATCTTCCTCTCCATAAAATGCACAAATGTGACTATTTACATAATGCGTGAATGAATAGCTAATATAAATGCGTAATGCTAGAAAATCGCATAAGATGGCCAAATTACAAGCGTGAATTGCTGCGCAATCAAGATCGCCCTGGGGAATGAAAAACTTAAATTGGATATTTTCAGGGCAAACAAGAACCTGCATTGCAACTTTATTGAGGACACAGATGATGATGAACCTAAACACTGTGGGAACATAGAACTTCTTAGTGAAGTAACTCTGCACATAGCTTCTGTCGAGCCCATTGATTTGAACTATAATGATTTTGACACTACGGTGGACACTAATCGGCCGAGGACAATTGATGAGACACATGATTCTGGGAGATCTAGAGTGGAATTGCCTAAAACCCTCATGACAAGCTTAGATGATAAATACAATGAGAGTCCATACATCCATGGGGGTGATTTCAAATTACCAAAGAATCCAACCGAAGTTGAGAAAGAATTTACTAAAAACTCCATTTCCGATTGTAAGGAAAATCTGAAAAATCTTGAGGCATTTTTGGACTTGGAGTCAGATTAATCTATCACAGTTTCTTTCGCATCTTCACTCTTGGATATCAAGGATTTCACAAAAGCCACAGAACATAAAATGAAAGAATTTGAGGCTTTATTGAATCTAGATTCTGATTCTTCACACCTTAGGGAAAATGAATTGCTGCCCATTACATTTGAAGATTCGCACCATGACCAGAATTAGGGCAACCCATACAAGATTTCTGATCAACCCAGGGATGAGAATGATTTGGGTAAGTATAGAGCTATTAGGATGGAATGCCGAATCTATCTGACATACCCACTCCACAACCACCAACACCCAGATCCACTCACGAAATGGTTCTTTATACCATTTCAAATTACACCACTCGAGTCCCTGCATTCATTTTCTAGCACTTTCAAAAACTGCATGACTTGTTTCCCACTCCGTCTCTTCATCCATCTCAGCTGCATTTCTCATACACCACCCTTCAAGGCTGCTACTTGCTCCCTATCACTCTGGCACCTAGATTTATTCCTCTTGTAGCACCTGGTTACAACTAATCCCAAGCCTTGATATTTTATTCTACCGACCTTATGGGCTTGGTATTCATAGGTAGGTGCTCTAAATTTTTGGTCCGTGGATGACAATGGAACTCCAAGTGCTTACAATCTTGACTTTGTCTCCTACAACCATTAATCCATCTGATGGAGTTTCCCCCAGCTGAAGGAGTTAAACTTAGCATAGCATTTAGACTAGACATTTAGGCATAGCATTTAGACTTAGCATTTTGACATAACATCTATTTTATACATAGCATATTTCATTCTGACATATTATTATGCATATTGTGATTACCATTGTAATGTTGGCATGAGCTAAACAACAAATCAGGAGCAGCTCCAGGTGATTTCTACCCACTTACATCGTATCTTATTTCATTTTCTCTTATTCATGCATGAGGACATGCAAGAACTTAGGCATGGGGGGTAGTACATATAAACTGAAAAGTTTTCTGCTAACACCTGGAAATAGATTGTTTTATCAAGATGTTTTATTAGGAATTTATTCTTTAGTTGATTCCTGAACTTAGAATCCAGTACAATTTCACTCTTGCACGTAGAATTTGCAATGGATCCATTGTGAAGATTGATAGACATCTCTAGTTTGTTAAGAAGAAGCATTGCTTCTCCTCCTGAACCCTTGGACAGTAATCAGGGAGTCAAGTGAACCATCTTCTAGTAGATCCACCAAACATGTATGAGGTGAGAGTAGAGAGTCTACTAGTGCTCTAAGACTAGTGTAAGGAATCTTAATTTCTAGATAATTGGATAATGACACTCGGATTTATGCATAGTTTTCACTCTCAGTTCTTGCGTACAAATTCTTTGTGAGAATCCTTGCGAGAGCCACCAAATAAGGCAAATACACAGAAAGCGAGCTCTGATAAAACTAAGACTAAGGTGGATGGTCATGACTATCCCTTATGGAATCTCAGCTGAAGGAGGATACTAATGTCATGGTCAGAAACATGTTGTCCTATCCATTCCTTTCTCAGTGTCGAGAATAGGCACTTCCACTAAATAAGCCACCCAATATCCTCTTGAACATCCCCAATCCCAAATAATGCCTCGTAAATAAAAGTGTGTATGCTATGTTGCGTTGTGTTAGTAGATATGGTGTTACATTAGTAGATATGGATATGAAAAAAAAGTATATAGAAATAAATAGAAAAAAAAGAAGAAAAAAAAGAAAGAAAGAAAAAAAAAATGCCATGTTGAGAAGTGTGAGTTATGTTTAAGTTTAGTTAATTGAGGCAACAACACCTACCACCCTCATGAACCACCAAATATAACCTTAACATACTTTTCCTGTATTTCTGACCGCTTGCATACGAGCTGAGGGATTCTGACTTAGTTATAAGGTTATCATAATCTAATTAAAGTGTAATGCCATGAGAGACCACCAAACATATTACACATTTGGTGAGATGTGAGCTCAAGAAGAGGAAGAAAAAGAAAAGAAAAAGAGTGGAAAAAGAGAGAAGAAAAGAGTACAAAGGACTTAAGAGAGCACAGTTCTCCATCCTCTCTCTAAGTTGATTTATTTGTCTGGAAATCTAAATTCTGAAATACTAGTCTCTATGTAGTAGCAAAGGAGAGTGAGCCACTAAATACAAATCCATTTTACGCAGACATCTTCTACCTAAGCCAAAAAGCCAGGGCAAAAACTGGAGGATATTCTATGTTCCTGAGAGAAGAGGTTTTCCTATCCCAATAGAATTTTACTAAGGGTCAAGTACAAGCTTTAGATGTGGATCGACTTTTCGCCGTGATCCGTTGTAGAGGCTACAACACTACACATTCACGATTATCTAGATTCTAAAATTCTGGATGAAGACAAAAAGAAATAAATCTCTAGTCAAACTCTTGGTAGAATGTATTTAGTCTTTAACTTGGTAGGGACTAGCAAGATTTAGGCATGGGGGTATGATTACGCAACAATCATAGGTCCTAATATACCTGAATTTAAGTTAGATCCCAGCAATCATAGCTCTTAATATACCTGAATTAAGTTAGATCCTAGCTTAACTTAGGCATACTGCATACATATGCATCATAGTTGATTTATTAGTTTTGTAAATAATAATGTCATATTATGTTCTAATTGAGAGGTATTAACAATCACAAGTAATTCGATGCTGCGGATGACCGATCCAATCATATGGATCTGCTCAGAACGACAACGGGAGTCCAATGCTTCTGAGATCACATCGATCAGACTCCCGTAACATCCTATGGAGTTCGTAGAAGAGAAAGGGTCAAGATGCAAATAGATGGAAATTTGAACCTCAGATGTCAAATTGAACCACACGAATGAATCTGGATCAATGATCGCAGTCCACCGGTGCAAGAATCATCTCAATCGGAGGCCTATAGCACCATCTACAAAGAAGAGAAGATAGACGTCCATGATGGTGCCATGTGGCATCATCGCAACCACCCAACATCATCACCCAACCTCAGAAGAAGACCTCTCTCATGCCTTGTGGACCATTGGATCGTCATCCAAGGGCCACAAAGGTGCCACGTCGACCGCTCCCTCGCACTCAGTTAAGGAGTATCATCCTCAACTGTTGGATCTTCATCCAATGGCTAAGGGTAGCTGCACATGAAATGGAAATCGCAACAAAGAGCGAGCGTACCGTGCTGGTTCACGCGTTGGTGCGAGATCGAGCGGTGAGCGATCCAGGTGCAATATACAGAAAATCGAACAAGGTGGTGCGCTGGATCCAATTAGAGCGTTGGATCTCCATTAGACGATGATGGCTCAACCGCGTGGTGCATTAGCGAGCCTCAGATGAAGAAGCTCACGATCGCGCACAACTGAACACGTGCACGCACATTAGAAATTTGAAGGCAGTGCAGGCGAGATGCTTAAGTCATCTAATCGCGAGATCGAATGGCTGAGGATTAAGCATGTGCGATTGCGTAATTTGAGGCGCTGCAGTTGATGAAGCAAGTGCGAGGCAAACACACAACTGCACGATGCAGATCAGACGGTAGGTGGCATGCCATGTGGCATCTCCAGAACACATCCGCACATGGAGAACATTTAGAAGGCCATTTGAAGCTCAATCAGAGCTGTTGATCTCCCGATCAACGGATCTGATAAATCTGAGCCTTGTGCATGAGTTGGAGGTCTTAAATGCCCATCTTGCCCCTCTATAAAGCTATAAAAAGATCCCCAGGGCCCCCAATTGAAGAACAACTCTCTCCATACCCTCTCCAACTCTCCAAATCTTCTTATCCAACACTCTCCCTCTGAAGCACACATCAAGCCACCTTGGTGTACCGCTGCTGCTCTCCCCAACCCCTCTAAAAGGCCACCACGAACCACCCGTGGTACCCTTAGTTTGCTAGATTCGATAGTGATTTTATTCATGTTCTAGTTTATTTCTACAACTCAACTCAATTGCTTCGTATTGATATTATGATTAAACTTCCACTTCATACATTGCAATTAGCATTCAGCTATATATATTAATTGTTCATTCTAAATCAGTTTGTGAGTTCAAAAGCGTTTGCTGCCTCCTTGAGTTCGATAGGGACTCACCTCTCGTTAAAATTGTATTTGTTTTGACACATTTCACACTATACTATGACAAAAGTATTCAAAAACGTGATTTTACGATGAACACCCATAGGTAGAGAAGCCCAGAGTTCATCCAAACCTACCCATAGCTTCCACTTTATCTTCTGAGGCCCATCCCGAACCCCCACCCACTGCTAATAACTCGATACTGGAATTGAAACCCCTCCCAGATCATCTAAAATATGTCTTTTTAAGTTCCAATCAAACATTTCCTGTGATTATCAATTCCCAACTCACACCTGATCAAGAAACAAAGCTGATTTATATTCTCCAGCAACATTGAAGGGCCATCAGATGGACTCTAGATGATCTGACCAGGATAAGCCCCTTGTATTGCACACATCGTATCTACACTAAAGAAGGCTCACAACCATCTCAAGAGATGCAGAAATGATTGAATCCGAATCTTCAAAAGGTCGTGAAGAAAGACGTCATCCAGTGGTTAGATGCTAGTATCTTCTACCCGATCTCTGACAGCTGCTGGGTGAGCCCCATCCAAGTTGTGCCTAAGAAGGCAGGCCTCATCGTGATTACGATTGAATCTGGAGAGACCATCGCGGCTCATATTGTGAATTCGTGGTAAGTCTTCATAGACTATCAAAAATTGAATGCCTCCATGAAGAAAGATCATTTCTCTCTCCTGTTCACTGACTAGATTCTCGAGAAACTGTCGGGAAATCAATTTTTCTATTTCCTGGATGGATACTCTAGATATAATTAGGTAGCAATCCATCTCGAAGACCAAGAAAAGACCACCTTTACCTGCCCCTACAATATGTATGCATTCCGTAGGATGCCATTTAGGCTGTGCAACGCAGTCGCCACCTTTCAGCGGTGCATGCTAGCCATATTCTCCAATATGATAGGTGATTAGCCCATAGTTGTGGGCTATTTAAGTATTTAAGTGCCTATACATTAGATTAATTCTAACATTTATTTAGTATAAATTAGGATGTAAATAGATTAATTGATAGTTTTAATCTAATTACATAATCCATACATTGCATTCATATCTTAAGTGCATTTAGAATTAGCTTAGAATAGCATTCATCTAATTAGATAATCAATTAGGTACATTGTTTTTATTAACATAGAAGTTGAGGGTCTGTATATAAATAACCCTAATATTTTAACAATATTTTCTTTATTCTTCTTCTTTCAGAACGGCTGTCTGCCGCTCCAACTCCCGGCTGCTGCAGTGATGAAGCCATTCAAGGGAGAGCGGATACGGTGGATCTGGTCGGCCGCTGATTTCAAACTTGTTCAGGCCACTACAAAAGGAGCAGGGAGGCAGCCGAGCTGAGGAGGCCTCCGCCACCGACCCACCACTGTGCAGAGAGAACCTCTCTCTTCCACTCCACACTGCCGGCCTCTACCGTGGCGGCGAGTCTCCACCACGTGGGCGTGTGGTGTGACAGGCCACACCGCCATCCGGAGCTCGCCTGCATTACCGTGAGCACCTTAGCGTGCAACTCCCTCGCCGTCGTCGCAGACCACCACCACCGAGCTACTGATCAGCCACCCTCTCAGTAACTTAAGACGTCTGGGAAATTTCCCAGACGTCTGAAGTTACCCGCTCACCTCCACTTCCTCAGCCTGCACTCTCCAACCGGCCACCAGACCGCCTGCACCCTCCACCGCTCACCGGCTGCAGACCTGCGCACGCCTGCAGATCAGCCCGTGCTCTCCTCCAACGCCTGCAGACCAGCCTGCAGCATCCTCCAACAGCCGCCTGCAGCTTCCACCGCACACGCCAACCGCCTGCAGACCACCGCGCAAGCGCCCTCCTGCAGACCACCACCCACGCACAACCGCGCCAGCGCCCTCCTGCAGACCCTCCGCGCACCCACGCACAACCGCCTGCAGACCGCCCAACCGACCACCACGCACGCCAGCCGCACACGCCAGCCGCAGCAGTGCCTACGGCAGCGGCAGCAGCCACCCCCGCAGCAGCAGCAGGCGGCGGACTTCACGCCAACAGGCTGCGCAAGCTGCCGGCTGCAGCACCTCCGCCGGAGCTCGTCCGGCCACCTCCGACCCCCGCGCGACTCGCCGCCACCACCGATTCGAAGCCCTTGATCCAAGGGACCTCCTCCGAGCTTCCCGCGCCCTGCCATCATCTCCTCGTCGCGCAAGAGAACGGGGAAAAATTCCCCTGTTTTGCTACAGTAAAACGTTAATTAAAATTTACATTTTCTGCCATTGCCACATTTTAATCATATTCTATTCACTCTGCATTGCGGAAAATATCCTGTAGTTTCTCATAATTGCCATTTCAGCATTGTTTCTTGCTTAAACCTTAATCTAAAGGCAATCTTGGCTTGGTTCTTGTCCAAATTGACTCCGAACAAACATTTTTAAGTAGCGCGAATTTTAATACGTTATTGCCTCCCTGTGGATACGACCCGCTCCTCTACGAGTGGTTATTTCTTGTTAAAAATTGATTAGTCGATTTTTCCACCACATTAAACTACAAACGACTTAAAAGCGAAAGATCGACCGGTCAATAGGTAAATATCTTAAGTTCTTCATGGATGATTTCTTGGTATTTGATGAATCTTTTGATGATTGCCTCCTACATTTGGTCCAAATCCTCTGAAGATGCATCAAAGTGAACCTAGTTCCCTCCTGGGAAAAGAGCTACTTCATTGTTCCTGAGGGCATTGTGCTTGGACACCTTGCCTCTGAGAGAGGTATCTAAGTTGATTGGGCTAAGGTAAATCTGATTTCCAAATTACTTGTGCCTGCCCTGATCAAAGACATCAGATCGTTCTTGGGGCATGTCGGATTTTACTGCCAATTCATATCTGATTTTTACAAGATCGCACGCCCCTTGACGAATCTTCTCTCGAAGGACATGCCCTTCGAGATGACAAGTGAGTGCTTTCACGCGTTTGAGATCCTACATGACCGAGTCACCCAGACACCAATCTCCTAACTGGTCTCAACCCTTTGAGATCATGTGTGATGCATTTGACTACGCAATAGGAGCGATGCTGGGTCAGAAAATAGATGGGAAACCGGTGATCATATATTATGCTAGCAAGACATTGGACGAGGCTCTGTGTAATTACACGATTATGGAAAAAGAGCTACTGGCTGTAGTATTTGGCCTGGAGAAATTCAGGTCATAAGTCTCAGGGTCCTACGTCATCATTTACTCAGATCACACTACAGTGAGACTTACTTACGAAGAAAGATCGAAGCCTAAATCAATCCACTAGATCTTGCTATTACAAGAATTTGATCTTGAAATTCGTGATAAGGCAGGAAAGCAAAATGTGGTAGCTGACCATTTGTCCAGCCTCCCTTCTTCGATCATTAACCCTTCCGGACCTATTACTAAGCATTTTCCGGATGAGCACCTCCTGACAGTTGGTACGGGACTTCCTTGGTATGCTGATATGGTGAACTATTTGGCATCACACTAGATTTCGTCTAACTGGCCAAAAGCCAAGAAAGACAAATTAATTTTAGATGCCAAATACTATGTCTGGGAAGCTCCATACCTATTCTGCATTGGTGCAGATAAAATCATCCAGAGATGCCTCCCGGAATTAGAGATCAATGACATTTTGTCCTTCTGCCATGACTAAGCCTGCGGTGGTCACTTCTCTGGGCACAACCCCTCAGCAAAAATCCTCCAATGAGGCTTTTATGGGCCCATGATTTTCAAGGATGAACACAATTATTATAAGGCATGTGCTTGTTGCCAGACCTTAGGCAACATGAGCCACCATGACATGATGCCTTTACAATCGATTCTCGTGTGTAAGATCTTTGACATCTGGGGGATTGACTTCATGGGTCCCTTCCCAAATTCCAACGATTTCAAGTACATCCTCCTAGCTGTGGACTACACGCCCAAATGGATCGAGGTCATCCTGACCCGAACCAATGATCATAAAGTCGTAATCAAATTCATTCATTAGCACATCTTTTCTCAGTTCAATGTCCCACATGCTATCATCTCCGATGGAGGGACCTACTTCGCGAATGTGCACTTCTAGTCCCTGATGAAAAAGTACGAGGTGCCTCTCTACTCCTTATCACCCCCAAAATAATGGATTGGCTGAGCTATCCAATCGAGAGATCAAGAAAATCCTTCAGGTCACAGTTTGGCCTGATAGCAAAGATTCATCTACCTACCTTCTAGAAGCCTTGTGGGCCTATAGGACTGCCCATAAAACCCAATTAGGAATTTTGATGATAAAATCATCATGAGCCATAACTAGCTTTAATTAGCCAGGATTAATTGACAAATGCTCCTACATAATCATCAGAGAGTCGTAATTCACTACATATCCATTCTGAGAGAGTGCATTAAATCAGGGTTAAATTTGTAGTTTTAACAACTTATTATGAATTCATAATAATCACAGGGTTTCTCAAGGGTTAATCTAATGTCAAATGTTCATTAATGACTAATAAGAGGATCCATAAAGACAGAAATAGGGTTTTACGCACTTCGAGAACCAATACAGCTCCCAAAATCCTAATTTCAAACCTACTTGAATAACATAGGTTATGTTCAAGATAAAATCCATCTAAACCTTCTAAATTTCACATAAAAATATTCCATGAGGTTTGGTACCCTTGATTTGACCATCTGAACCTATTTTAACCTAGAATAGGGTCTCAGATGGAAAGTTGTCTTAATTTGGGTTTATGTGCAAATTACCCCATTAAACTTGATCAAAACTAAAATCCAACTTCACCATTATATTCCTTGGGTCCAAATTAGGTTTGTACCAAAATTTTGAGCCAATCAGATATCATCTTGACCTAGTTTGCAATTTGGTCCAGTTTGACCTTTCTCTCTCATACACGCCCCTAACTTTTGAAATCCTTGCAATCAGGTCCCTAGGTTTCTCATCATTCTTTTCAAATGGGTCCATATCGCCAAAGTGTGAACACAAGAGCTCCATCGAGATTCGAGCGAGGATTTCTCGCTCAATTCTCAATCAAACACTCCCAAAATTTAAAAGGAGATTCCTTGAGGAATTCCCTTCCAAATGAACCTGGCCATGGACCCTAATTCCTTCCCAATATCTCATGTGAACGTATGAAAGATTTGAGTATCCCATGTGCACAAAATCCTCGAAGCTTGAAAGCTTCTTTCCAAGCCTGAAACTCCCCCCTAAGGCCTATAAAAAGATCCCTCATTCATTTTCGCTTCTCTTTACCTTGGTTTGGCTACACTTCTTCGCCAAAAACTTCTCCCTCCGGCCTCCTTTGACCAGCTCCAGTGATGCCCTATCCCTCGACTTCCTCGCCCGCTGCCACATACCATAGTCAACGGGATTGCCTTCCTCACCGTCCTCCGCTTCTCGCAACACCGGTAGAGTCCCATAAACCCTCTTCTTCCTCGTCATTCCTTCCACTGGAGGACTTCATCTTCCCCGTGATCAGCCAATCAAAGCTGGTGCAAACATTCACCCCTTCATCCCATAGCTACGTCTAGTATCGTCCTCTTCTCCTCCTTAATCTCCTTAACCCCTTATTCTCTTAATTCGACCACCATTCACCCCACTCCATCTCTGTCTTCCCTACGTCCAACTTAGCTCTGCGCATGACCTCCCCGACGCCACAAGCCACCAAACGCCGTCGCTCCACTTCCAAAAGCTCTGCCTCACCTCACCGCACAAAACCCTCCACCTAATTCCGTGTTTCCACCACTAAAAACGCCCACCGAACTCACCCACTTCCACTCACCTTCCCTGAGTTCGCACGACCTCCACATACCTCCTCACCACACGAAACCACCACCATCACATCCACCACATCCGTGTAATCCTCCTAATGTTTTTAATGTGGCTGTGAGGCTGTATCTCATGTTTTAGGTCTTCGCTAGACCTCCGCCATTGCCCTTGTCATCTCTATCACCGTCAGCATCACTCCAACCACCAACCGCCCAATTGTTGCTCTCAATAGTTGCGGCCCAATACTAGGCATCATCCTAGGGCTTTAATTGGGACTTGAGGCCTTAGCAACTATGCCAATTAGAGAAGCCTCTCTGCTAATGGCGCACACGAAGGAAGGAGGGGGACAATAGTCCCACCTCGTGAAGTGAAGAGGCAAAAGCAGCAGATATATTGTTTTTGTGTTTTGGGCTATTTGCCTCAGAACATAGGGGTGAGGTCCCATACTCATCGCTCATGCACTCCTCGATCACCATCCACGCTGGTGACCCTGGTCAAACCCGATTCCCTAATCCATATACCCAATTATTGACCTGAATATGCCTTGGGTTTGTTAGAGGAGAAGGAATTGTGAGAGAGTAGGGGAGGGTTTTGCTCTCTGAAGACTTGGCCTTGTGCAACACTTAGTTGCTGAAGGAAGTTAGGTCCGTTGTTGTGAAGGAGAAGAAAGGGAAGGCCTTTGAAGAAGAAGGAAAGCTAAAGAAGAAAAGAAGGAGAACAAGAAGTCTTTGTGAAGAAGGAAAGAAGCTGAAGAAGAAAAGGAGAACGAGAAGAAGGCTTTGTGAAAAAGGAAAGAAGCTAAAGAAGAAAATAAGAAGAAGGCTCTGATAAACCTTGTGCTACTGAGGCTAAGTGTTGAGACACTTAAGCCATCTGAAGAAAGAAACCAACGTCAAATCTGAGTTGATGATAAGACTGTTGCATTATTTAAGTACTATGGTTAAGACTGAATTCTAATTTGAATGAATTGAAATATTGATTGCATGCTTAATTAAGAGAATAAGTGGTGATTTGAATCACCATTGCTTTGATTCTCTTTTCTTTTTGATTCCATACAACCTTTAGATACATTGAATATTAATTCTGAACAATTTCATTCATTGCATATCTATTTTGTGATCAATTGATTGTGTTCATTGATTCTGAATAAGATTAATGTTGTGAATCTCATATTTGCTCCCTGTGTTCGACCTCAAACTCTTCTTTGATTCTGAGTTATAAATTTAATTATTTTCGAGTGATTGAGGCTTTGCTACAGCAAAATGACTTAAAACTCCTTGATAGCCCGCTAAACATTTTAGCGCCGTTGTCGGGGAGCAACGCACAATTCAGACATTAGTCTTATCTTTCTTGATTATTATCTGAGCACTAACTTGCCCTATTTGCTTTACTTGTGATTTTGCGAGGCACATCACAAAGAGATCTTCCATGTAAATCAACCACTTCAGGGGTAGGTAAACTTTCTCTTCTTCCCTAATCAACCTCCTGATCTTTGGAAGAGAGAAAATGAAACAAATCAATTAGGATTCATCTGCCTTATTTTCTTAGTAATCATCATCTAAAGGCAAGTTTCCTGATTTGCGATTTCAATTCAATATCTGATTGAAGATTAAGATGTTTCTATTTAGAGATCCCTACCTAAATTGGCTGTTCCTACTAGGGATTTACACATAATTATGATCATCTTGGACTATGCACTTCTTGTTTGAGTCCAAAGTGTCATTTAAGATCAAATTGGACTTGAAATAGAACAATTAGGGTTTTTACTCTTGGGTTTTGAAGTGTTAGTTCACACTTACCTGAATTAAAGGAAATTAACCCTCCCACACTTGAGTGCTACCCAAACCCTTGCTTGAAAAGATCTAATCTAAAGAACCCTAAAATCAAGCTCTAAATTCACTTGAACCCTAAAACGTTAGACCTCATAACCTGAGAGTCAATTCAAGGTGATCTTTAGGTCTTGATTCAAATTTCATTCTTCAACTTTTAGGGTAGGTCAGATGAAGTTGGCCTACTTTGTGGGCCAATCAACCTCCAAATTATGCCACAAATTGAATTAACTTCTAATCAAGTGAAATCCAGGGCACAAACTAAGCTAAAATTGGTAGACTTAAGGTCTCATTTCATACATTCCAGTCTACTTGGAACCGCAGTGACAAGGAAGGTCGAGTAGGGGAAACCCTGTAACCCATAGGGACACTCTACCATGTAAGGGTCTTTGCAAGGCTCTCCCTTCCTAGCTGCCCAAGTACTTCTCGAGTGTGTGGATTCTTGATTTAGAGGTATCATCCGCCTTGAAATAAGCCTTAGTCATGCAAAAATCTTTAGGTGTCTTGATTGGGCCCAATTCATATCCAGTCCTCATCTATTCTTTAGAGAACATACACAGGAAAGGTTCATAGGTTGTTTAACCTAGAGGCCTCATTAGAATTGATCTTTTTGTGGGATTTCTGATCTGATCCAATCACTTCAATCTGAACCTAAATTTGATTATACATCTCGATCCACCACCTGATTTGAAAATGCAACCTGACAATTTAGGAAGAATTTTTAGAAAATCTGAATCCCAACTAAGCATGAAAGAAAAGATGATTGAGAATACTCTGAGGCATCATGATGAATATTATAAAACCTCTGATCCACCTAGACACATTCAAGTTAATATACCAGAAACAACAACCTACATTACAAATCATGCCCAACTGATAATAACACAGATGATAAATGGTTCAACCCGGGATATTCTCATGATAGGATTCACTGAAATAGAAAGATTACATAACTTTGAGTATCTTCAATGTCTGACAAATCCACGACCTTAGGAAAAGCACCAAAATGACCTTGAGAAACGGGAAAACTTCATAACTTTGCTGAAACAGGTCATAAATCAAATTTACCCACATCAGAAGTCAGAAATTGATGATCTCCCAAATCCCAGGTTTGAGAATAAAGGTTGTTGTGGACCCCCAACCCAAATGGAATCAGATTCAACCTTCATAACAATTGACATGCCTAATCTTAATAAGGGTTGGGAGGATCCAATTACAGGTGTTCCCAATTTTGAACCAGCCTTAAAAAACCTTGAAGCTAGTCCATCAAGCCTAGATTCCCCAGACACCTGTAATGATAAACTTGAATCAGAATCTCTCGAGAATGTAATTCCCGAGCCTTAACCTGTTAAGGTAATTCTCAAGAATGATTCTAACATCCTAATAAAGCCTAAACCAGATTCTAGTGACCCAATTCCTACCTTTGACCTAGAATCTAGATTAGAACCTTCTTGGGATGATTACGAGGCCCAAATTGAAGAGAATCAGATTTTTGTTCTGGACTATGAATATGGGTCCATGTTTAATGATTACACCTCTTCAACCTCCTTAGAAATACGAATTGATTTTTTGGAAGTCAAATCGATCTATGATACAGAAATAGAGTTGGAAGAGCTGCAATTCGATTAGGTCTATTTTAGGAGCCAAGAACCTGAGTCTATGCCTAATAAGGACACCACTTTAAGCTTAGAATCTGAAAATAGGTTAGATCCAAGTTAGGTTGTTGATTCTACACATCATGATTCATTCTATGGTGGAAATCCCAATCTGGAATCAGGTTCAGAAACTAATCTTCATAAATTCTCCGATGATTTAGAATCATACTCTGATTTCGGAGATCCGTTGTTTCCTGATGATTATGAGCCAGTTTATGACCTCAGCATCCATGACCCGTTCTTTGATTATGATGCTGATGTTGAATGATTTTTTTTGCGAATCGCTACGCTTACATGTTTGGTTTTGGAAAACCTGTCATTGTAGTTCGAAAGGGAAGAATTCGTGTTCAACAAATAAAATTTATACCGAAAAGAATTCCGGGTCGAACACAGGGAGGCGGACGTTTGATTTAAAAACTTCACGTTTCTTTTTATTTGTCACGAAGTAATTCAATTTAAACTATCTAATTATTTACAATTAATAAAAGAGAGAGAGAGAGGGTAAGAGAGAGAGAGAGTATTACACATGGAAATCAAAATGAGATGTAAAATAAACAAAGAATTTATCATAAAAGAGACTGTTCATTACAATTAGAAGGCATAAAATAATTACACTAGAAAGCGATAAATTTACTCTAGAAAGTATTAAAAGAATGGAGGGAGAAATGTCCTCCTCGACGGTCACTTAGAGGACGAGTAGATTAATCTAGAAAGCAGTAAATCTATACTAGAAAGCAGTAAAAAGAATAGGGAGAGAGAAATCCTCCTCGATGGTTGATTGGAGGACGAACCGGACGGGACGACGCCTGGACGAAGGAGAATGAAGCAGGACGAAGCAGAAGAACAGGAACGAAGCAGCACGCCGTTGTCGTCGCGGGATCCACTTCCCAAGGGGAACGAAAATTGGACTTTATCTCGCGAGAAGCATCCCGGGTGTGGGACAAGCTTCTCTTGAGCTTTGGAGGGGTAGAGAGGAGAAGGAAGGGATGAGAATTTCGTATGGAGGGGGTCTCCTTTTATAGTTGCAAGGAGTGGGGGCAAAATGGACATTACAACTTCAAAATAATAAAAGAGGGGTCTTTAGTGACGAATAAATCCGTCACTAAAGCCCTCAACGTGGGCATCATGGGCGGCTCGCGCGCGCCTCCTCGCCTGCTCGCGCGCTCAACGGCTTAGTCGAGCGGACGCTTTTAAGCGCGAGCGACCACAGCCGTTGGATTAAGATCCAACGGCGGAGAGCGATCGGGCGCGGGGCCTTCACAAAATGCAAGCGGCCGTTTGGGCGGCTGAGATGGTGCCACGTGGCGCCATCTTGGCCGTCCATCTTCTGGAAGTTGTAGATGGTGCCACGGATGTCGGATTGACTCGATTTTTGTGTCGTTGGGCTGCGATCATCGATCCGAATTCATCCATGAGATCAGATTTATCATCTAAAGTGCGAATTTACACCATCCTGGCCCTTGATCTTCTAGGGTTCCTGATGAGAACCTCATCATGAGCCATAACTAGCTCATTTTGACCTAATACAAAGGATAAAAGCTCCTACATAACTCAAGGAAAGGCTTAACTCAGAGAATTCTGAGTTTAAGGAGAAAACAAGTCATAAGGGGTAAAAATGCAATTTTACCAGTATAATCTGCATACAGGGTAATTCATGGTCCAAACATAGGTCAAACAAACCAAATAAGAAGGAAAGTGGGATGATCTGATAAGGGCTACAGCAATTCCAAGGAACTAAATGATAATCTGTAACCCTAAAGCAAACCCACTTCAATTCACGAGGTTCGAGGCAAAGTAAAAATAGAATAAACCCTCTAAAATTCATAGAAAAATAATCTCTAGGGTTTAGAACCTTCAATTTGGCCTTCAGAACCCATTTTGACCTACATTGAGAACCATACCCAATTAATAACTTAATTTGGGTTTTTACGTAAATTGACCAGTCAAACAAGGTTTAATCTAGAAATAAAATTCACCATCAGATTCCTTAGGTCCTAATTAGCCATTTATAAAAACTTGAGCCTAAGAAGAAACCTTCTTGACCAACTTTACACTTTGGTCCTCATATATTTACTTTTTGGCCCTCAACTTTTGAACCCTCGCATTTCTACCCCTAACTCTCCTTCGTTCTTTGCATTCAGGTCCCTCCTGCCAAACCTGACCAGCACCATGCTCCGGCGACCTTGCGCGGAGCATGGCGCCACGCAGGGTAAGGGGGAGGGTCTGGCAAGACAACCGGGGGTGCCCTGCGTCGTCAGCCGTCGCAGGGACACCCCCCTGATCGCTGCAACCCACCATACCGGCCGTGCGAACGCACGGACGGTATGGGTCTCCATCTCCGGCGTCCTCCGGCGAGGGAGACACGTCGTCTCCCTCCGCCCTCCTCTCTGATTCTACCCTATAAGTACCCCCCGTCGCTCCACCGTTCTGAGCAGCTCGGATCTGACGGAGAAAACCCCCAACTTTCCTCTCTTCTCACTCCGGCAGACGCCCACCAGCTCCAGCGGTTCTTCCTCCTCCTCCTCTTCGCTCTGCCGCAATACCAGCAGCAGAGACTTCTTCCCCTGCTCTTCCCGCGTCGTGCAATACCGGCGCGCGCTGCCTCTGCCCCGTCGTCACCGTCGTCCTCCCCCACTGGGCACCTTCTTCTCCGGCGACAGCAGGTACAGCCGTCCGCCTCCTCGCCCCCTTCGTCACTTTAGTTAGGTTAGAACTACTTCCCTCTATTCTCTCTCTCTTTTCCCCCTGCTATTTTTATCTAATTAGCCCTCGATTCCGATCAATCACCCTCACCTTCTCCGCCTCCGGCCATCCTCCGGCGAGTCGCTCCCATCACTCCAGCAACCCACACGGCTCGTCGACCACCGCAGAACCTCCGCCTCCTCACCCTGATCAACCCCCGCCCTTCCACTTCCCCCAAATCACCCTCTGCAACTCCACCGAACAAACCCATCTCCCGACCCACAGTCCGACCTAGGGCAGCCCTTAGGCTCCGCCCCGCCGCCTGCACACCCCCCGACCACCTTCGCCGTGCCACGGCGAAGGTCCTCCGCGTTTCTGATTGGGCCGAGAGGCCGTTTCTCTGTGGGCAGGTACCTGCGCTCGTCGCCGCCATTGTTGAAGCGAAGCAGCTTCTTCACCTACTGCCCCAGGTGCGCCACGCCCAGGTCACGCTCCCAGGCTGTGCGGGGGCATTTCGGCAAAGCGTTAGGCTGCAGTTGAGGCGAATCCCTCGCGCGAAGGCCTCGTGTAAAGCTGCGATTACCAGCTGCTTCCTCCGCGCAGGCGCCAAATTGGGGTGGGACATTTAGTCCCACCTCGGAAGACTCCGAAGCGGCACAACGGTATAAAGAGAAAAAGTGCTGGAGGCTTATTGCCTCAGCACACGGGGTGAGGTCCCTCTCACTCACTCGCTCGACCCGACCTCGTCCGCGACCACGCCCCGCGGACCTGGCCCGACCCGACTTAGACTGACCTGCACTCCTCGCCCACCACGCACGCCGGTGGGCCTGGACCCGGGCGCGACCCGTACCCGGCAACCCGGCAGCTCTGGGAGAGCTTTCCTAAGAGCAGCTTCTGTGAGAGAGAGACGCGGGGGAGGGTAGAGTTAGGTTTTGCCCCTCTGATCAAGCTGTGTAAGTGTGCAGGCACAGGTGAAGAAGAACCGTGGAAGAAGACGAAGGCTGAAGGAAGGAGGAGCACCGAGCGGCACTGTAGCAGCGGCGGTTTAAGTCGTCTGATTGGAAAATCAGACGACGTCCTGAAGGCAAAGAAGGAGAAGGAAGGCGAGGCAGAGGAGGAACACAGAGAGGCCAAGTGAAGACTCTGCAGAAGAAGAAGAGCACGAGAAGAAGATCTGAAGAAAGGAAAAGAAGAAAGAAAGAAGAAGAAGAAGAACAGGACCGCTCTGCAGAAGAAAAAGGAAGAGACGAGCAGAAACAGCTGAAAGAAGAAGAAGAACATCACCACTGCAGATAAAGAAGAAGAACAAAGGAAGAGAGCAGAAGATCTGAGAAGGAAGAAGAGGAGAAGCAAAGAGAAAAGAAGAAAAGCCAACAAATTCTCTCTCTCTCTTTCTTTATTTTTGTAAAAGAAACTTGTACCCCTAGAATACAACTTGTTCCCTGAGTTCGACCTTGGGAACTCTTTATTTCCGAGTAACAAATTGTATTAAACTGGTAATCACCTCTCTATACTATACTACGACGAAATAATAAAACTATAGAGGAAGGTCGCCACCAGTTCCCGGGTCACTATCTGATGCTACGGATGCCTGATTAGGGCGATCTTGGAGTCGTTGAACTCCAATCGTCGCCCTAATCACATCCATACGGTTGGATCTTTGATCCGAGGCCCCGATAAAAATGTTTGCCCTGTCCAAGCACATAAAAAGAGACAATTAACCTCCATTTTATTCAAACTACTCTAAATGCAAGATGATGCATGTTATGCAATATTTATATCATGAAATGCAATCCTATGCTTAAGAACATGCATAAATAGACATTTTAAGTAGTGTAAATGTGTTTACATCAGCTGAGGCCAATGATTTGCACCTCAAAGAAACCACACCTTCTGATCCACATACAGAGCCTTCCAAAATCTGATCTCAACCCCGACCCGCCACCAGAATCAACTTCTACTCTGATTCACCTCTTTCTGATCTGATTGCATATGATTCTCCTCCATCCTTTGATCAGGTTTCGGACACTGATCAAACTAATAATCACTTCCTATCCTTCTCTGATCTCACTAGTAGGGTTCCTACATCCTCTACAGATCCATTTTATTTTGAGGATCCCTACTCTATCAGGCTGAACCGACTTAGCCAAACCTCAAATTTTCATTTCCATATATGTTTGAGCAACAAAGTATCTGGTGGGCTCCGCATCTATTGATTCACTTTCATCAACATACTAGATTAATTGGGTTTAGGCTTCATCATCTGCCTGTTGATCTGAACAAGCACCTAGTTGGACCAACCAGGATATTGATCAAGGTGCTTGTTCTACAAAACTCATCTGATTTGACCACCCCTTCTCCTTGACCACCTTCTACTCGGTTGAAGGCATTGAATTTAGTGCTTAATGGGAGGCAACCCATCATTCCAAAAACCTGAGACCCTTTTAATCACCTTTTGAGCTCCACTCCTGCACTTTTGAGTTTAACTTTAGAACAACCGACTCCACCTTTGGTACTTATATCAAAGCTTGAAATCATCCGCAATAGTCATCCCAACCTGTTCATCCACCCTTAATCCTGTTCTAATCCTTGAACCAAACTAAATTGGTACCTCCTGGTTTACAATGTGGACATTACAAAACTTAGGCATGGAGGGTGATAAAGTGTAGACATATGGAAATAATTCAACTCTCTAAAGGGTTCTCACAAAAAAAATACATATTCAAAAATGATAAAAAATAAAAAAAGAAAAAAAGAAAAAAAAATTGAAGGAAGAGGAAGAAATTTTGTGAACTAAATTGAAAATATTTCTTAAGGAGGAAAAGAGAGGAGAATACAAATGTCAGAAAGGAGCAAAATCAAAAACAAAAGTAATAGTCATTAGCAATTGATGATGGAATATACTTAAGTTCTAGACCTAATCAAAAAGAAAAGAAAAAAATTAAGTCCTGAGATGACAAAGAGATAAGGAGATTAGTATGAATACTGATCTTAGACCTCTTGGGCTTGTTTTAGGACTTAAAAATCCACGTATCCATTAAGATCTGGATTAGTCCTCAAGAGGTTGAGGAAAATGCGAAGCTAATGTATTAGGTCTAAGGCTTAGGGATTATTCAACCCCGTTGCCTGCCCTTTAGTTTGCGGGACTTGGTAAACTAAGCACCCAAAATCACACACTTAATCTAGTTCAATGCGCTTAATAAAGAAAAATCTGCCAAAAGTGTTCTGTTCTAAAAAGTCATCTCGAAGATCTAGCTTTGGAGCGGCTCGACAACATAAATTGATTGGACAAGTTCCTAGTGTGAAGAGGTGAGAAATTTCCCTTGAAGATGCATAATAACATATTGTCTCCTCGGTGCTTGTCTCCAAGGATATCTAAATATCCTACAGGGTCATGTGTCACCAAATCTTGGATTAGCCTTAAACACGATCTGTAATGAATTCCTTGTCCCCACCATCAATTCATGCAGGGTCCCTAGCAATCGATGCTTCAAGATAGCACCCCCCATAGCAACCCCTAGAACCCTGGCTTTCAACACTCCAGGATAATGCCTCCCATGGCATTCTATAGCTAAATTCAGACCCTAGCAATCAACATTTCAGGATAATGCCGCCCATGGCACCTGAACCAGTACAAGGTGCTTCCGTGCCCTGATTGTGTAGCAATCATAGGACTTAAATGACCTGAATTAAGTTAGAACTTAGCATAATTGTAGTGTAATGCATGCATCTTTCTTGTTTTATTTAGATATGCATAAAATAATGTTATAATATACTGATTAGTGCATTATTTGAATTGTAGGCAATAAGAAACACAGAGGATGACCTGAAGCTGAATTTGAAGCAAGGAAGAAGCTAGAGCTGCAGCAGAGCTGGAGTGAAAGTTTGGAATAAAGTTGTAAATAAGATAGTGTAGAAGAGGTATGCTACATTGCTAGTGGAATTTTAATGCTTAGATTAAATTATGAACATTAGGACATCCCTGCACTCATCCTTAGCATTAGGACAACTCTATCCCTATCCCTAGTTTTTAGGATAACCTTATCCATGTCCTTATCCATGTCCTTATCCCTAAGCCACCTTCCTATTAGGCTAATTTAGTTGAAAACCAAAAACATGGATAGTGCTATGCATGCCCTTTTCCACATTATCCCAACTCTTATCTCCCTTCCAGGATACCCTTATCCCTAAACCTCAATTTCCCCACTTCAGCCAAAACCTGGATAACACTATCCACTATCCTTGTACCCAATGCTCTTATCCCTAACCCAATTCCTACCTTAAAATCCCATTTAGATTCTTTGATATCTGAAGTAGCTCAATTGGAGGTAATTGGGTCAGCCTTTTCTAATTTGGTCCAGATGAACCTAATTAGGCTAACCCCAATCTATTTAGGCTCAGACTAGTCTAATTATACTTAGCTCAAACCCAGTTACCTAGTCTACATCCAATTGGGTGCATTTCTACTTGATTTGGTGCACCTGAATCCAATTGGGTCTACCCAAGGTCCAATTGAGCCATCTCTACCTATTCAAGTCTAATTAGGCTCAGTAGAACTTAATTAGGGTTAAACCTAAATCTGATTGATTCAAATCAACCCAAGCAAGTCCAATTAGATCTACTTAGTCCAACTGGCTAACCCAACACCTTCCTAAGAACCTAATTAGGTTCTCACTAAACCTAATTAAACTTAACTAAGTTTAATTGATCAACCATCTAGTAATAGGTTACACTTAAACCTATTTTTAGACACCTAAATAGGACCAACCTAGACATACTTAGAACTGGACCGAGTGGTCCACTTGACCAGCTACCCACGGCTACACTTAGCCACACTTTCACGCATGCACACACACCCATGATTGCGCAGCAATCATAGGTCTTAATTGTAAAGAATTAGGCTAGGACTTAGCATAAGTTAAAGTGGTTCATGCAAGCATAAGCATTATTTGCATCTTTATTGTTCTTCCCATAACTATGCATAGAATAATGCTATAATATACTAATTAGGTGCATTATATAAATTGCAGGAAATAAGAAGCTCAGGAGCTGGATCTGAGATTGGATCTGAAGCTGGACCTGAAGCCAGAGGTGCAGCAGAGCTAAAGCAGAAGACCAAGAATAAGATGTTGTAGACAATAATGTAAGGGGTTGAGGTATGCTATTTTGTTAAGTAGGAATAGGGCAGTAAACAACGAAGAACTTAGGTCAATCCTAGCCCTAGGATAGCCTAGAAGCTTCCCCAAGCCCTAGCCACCCTTAGATTAGATCACTGTACCCTAGGAAGCCCTAAAACCCTATTTCTAACCTCTATCTGGTCATCTAGAACCCTTAGCCACAACTTGCGCACCTAAAACCCACTTCTACAGCATTTTAAGAAGTCCAGACACTTGGTCTAGATGTCCAATTTCTGCAGACAAAACCTTAATTCTTCCCTGCCTCTATTTGGACATCCAAACAATAAGTCTGGATGTCTAGCTTCTCATTTTAAGACGTCTAACACTATTGTCAGATGTCTGGAACTTCTCTCTAGTTCCTATTCTTGAATTCAAGCTTGGATCTTGAATTCCTAGGTCCCTAAACCCAATTCCAACCCCATAGGAACCTAAATTAAGGTACCCTAACCCTAGTACATCACCTCTAGACCTCCCTAAGGATGTAATTAAGTCCTCACTAAAGCTAATTGACTTGGATCTTAGTCAATTCCATCGTCATATTCCATTGGACTCATTGAGTCCAAGTGAGCCCTGATCTCAGCACACACTATCCAATTGGACTCAGTGAGAGTCCAATTGACCTAGACCTACCTTAATTGAGTTGTTTTACTCTCAATTAGGGTTTCACACATCCAATTAAACTTGTATCAAATTTAATTGCATTTTACCTTAATGAATTAGGGTTTACAACCCTAATTTGAGACCTACCTTGACCTAAACCCACTAGAACTTAACCTAATCAACCTAGCCACCTAGGTTTCGACCCACACACACCCACACACACCATCTACACGAAACTACCTAGCCTAGAGTTCTCTAGAACTCTCTACCATGTGTTGTTGCCTTGGTTACTAAAAATAGCAACCAAGATGCATTCAATTTTTGGATCCACCAAATGTGGATCTAAAAACTACCCATCCATCCTCTCTCTCACTCTCCCATGAGCTCCCACCAAAGGCCACTCTAGAGAGTTCCACACTTCTCTAGAGTGGCTTCCTTAAGTCTACTTAAAGGACCTTTGGGTGGCCATTTGCACCCATCTAGCCTTTCATCTAGTTTTAGCTTCATTCCACCTCCATCTCCACGAGCACACCATGGCATCCCCATCACCTCCACGCCAGGCCTAGATCACCTCCAACTTCTCTCCAAGGGTCGGCCTAAGCACCATTGGCCACACCTCCTCTCAACCAAGTCAAAGGCCATCGAAGCTACCTCCAAATGCCCTTCATTCTATTAGCTAGATAAGTAGCGTAGTTCTTCGTAGATTAATGCTTTGTTATTGCTTAGTAGTGTAGCTCCATATTCTCTCCCAATGATGCATGCATAATCCCCCCATAGATTCATGTATGCAGTCATTTTCTGTTAGCTAGTTTACTACTTTCAAGCTTTCCTGTACAAGCTTTCCGCGAGCTTCACTCTGTAGCCACCATGATGCAATCAATGACAACATCTTTTATATATCTCTATGTCTATGTGTGAAAATCACCATGAGCTGATTACCATATTTCCTTGTGATTAAAGTTGCATGTGCGAAATTTATACTCTTACAACTAAGTATGTCATGCATCAATACAAATTATTGTAAACTAGCATGCATTTCTGAATAAGTAGAGTGAGCTAGATAAAATTCAAATCTGCATTTTCTAAACATCTCCCAGAGACGAACGACCAAGACTCAAGTCTCATTATTTTATAAATTATTTTTGACGAGCGTTTTCATGCACTATACTACGACAAGATCTCTATTTTTAAAACACGCATGAGAACCGCCTCCTGTCAAATGGCACTGTTGCTGGGGAGGCAACAAAATTGATTTCGATCTTTTGAGCTTTTAGTGACAAATATTCCTCCGCTTCTTTATTGGATGTGCAGGAAAGCAGGAAAAATAGGATCTATGCATACATCGGATGCAAAAAAATCATCACGTGCACATCGCCTCTTAGATTAGGGTTTCCCTTTTTTGAACCCTAGGTTAGATTTCCTTCTAGCAATTTCATTTGAAAAGAAAAAGCCCATTTATTTTCCTAAAAAAAATAAAAAAAATTCTAGGTAGTGAGAATAAATTTATGTTTGAATCTTAGGTTAGTTTGCTTGAAAAAAAAATAAAAGAAAAAAATTTTAAAAAAAAAGCCTTTCCCTTCAAAAAAAATTCAAAAGTTTTTGAAAAAAAAATCATTTTGGTGGAAAGTTTAATTTTTGAATTCAAACACCTTTTAAAAGCTTTCCCATCATTCTCTGATTTTCTATCAAATTTCAAATTCTGAATTGAAAATTCAATTGCTAAAAAATTAATAAGCAAAAAGTCAAAAATTTGGGTTATACCTTCATTTTCAAATCATCTTTCAAACATAACTATTCATTTGAAGAAATTCAAAGTAGAAAATTTTTAAAAATTTGTGAAGTGCAAGGGTGTCAAAGTGACCCAGATTTGAAAATTTTCAAAATTCAAAAATCAATTTTGAGTAATCTGTGAATCTATTTTGACTAGAAATGGTGGTGTTTGAAAGCTAATCTTATTAGCTTTAATTTTCATATTTTTCCCAAATTTTTGAAGATCATTTGATACTGTTTCAAAGCAAAAAACTGACCAGGAGTCAAAATTCCAGATCTAACCCCCTGACATTTAAAAATCTCTATAAATTCGATTGAAATAGTAAAAATTATTAAAAAAATATTCTCTAAAAAGATAATTCAAAAAGGAATCTACTTGCCAAATTTCAACTTATTCTGATTTCAATTTTTAACATAGAATTGTTCCTATTTTCATGGTCTGCTAAAGAAGGAAAAAACAAACCCCAGAATTGCATGAACCCTAGGTTACACCTTTAGGGTTACACTTTAGAGACCATACATTTGGGATAAACTAGACTTAATCAAGTCTGAGGTTTAACTGGTGAGCTTGGTCACCTTGTGGGTCATTCACCGTAAACCCCAGTTGAAGAAAAAATGGCTAAAATTAATTTTTAAACATGAAATCAACCTGAATTAGTTGTCATACTACTGGGTGTTTTCAACCACTCTAGCCAAACCTGGTGACTAAGTCTGCGAGGTAATGTCAAACGACCACGGCTCGGGGGTCAATGGAACCGAAGGCATGAGCCGAAGGAAGAACCTTCCCCTTAGTCCCCTTGTAACCAAACTGGCTGGGTTAGCTTGAGAGGCGAGAATTACTTTTAGTCGGTTAAACGATGAATTTTCTCTTTAGGAATTAGAATTTTAAATGAAAAATCTGGTCATCTGATCATAAGGACCTTCTGATTGACAAGGCCTTAGCCTTGTCTAGATGGCTACACCAACCTAGGGGTTGGTTAGTGCATGCAAGGAAGGAGGTCACTCAAACCTCGATTGGTTGAACCTTTGGTGCTGCTCTTAAGGGGCGAGTCACTTTGCCTGAGCCATCTTCTCCCCCACCCCCTTCTTCTATCTGCTTAGCCGCAATGGCTAACCCTAGATCTGGACCTAATCAGGATCCAGAAGAGCTAGACCCATGAGCTTATCTGAGAGCCCAGGTCACTGAATCAGCTCAACCTTGGGATCAGAACCCAAGGTGGTGAAGATGACCTTTCACTTCGCCTGATCCTTCTCCTCGGGTTATCGAAATGGTTAACGCATATCCTAACCCTGGATATTATGACCCATACCAGCCAGTCCCTCAAAGGACCGCATCTTATAACCTAGGATATGGATTTCGTACTCCTACTTCTCACCCATGGAATATGGGTAGACCTAATTCACCCCTTGGAACCCTTGAAGAACTACCAATGCATATGCGACTGCATTACAGAATACAAAGAGCCATAGCTAGCGCTAATGGGAAGGCCGCATTCTATCTAAACGAAATCCAAGCTACCACTGATCCAAACCAAAGACGAAGCTGGATTCCGTATCAAGTAGCTTTGATGGAGCTCTGATGGTCGGACCCGGGTAGGTTTGTTAATATGGTGATTTTATCGTTGAAATGTGTATAGTGGTTAACATAAATCGGACCTAACCATCTCTTTACAAAATTTTTAACTTGGCCTACTTGATTTTATCTTGGTCACTTTTAGGCCCAGGGTCGAACTCAGGGAAGTGGGGTTAGAAGTCAAGTTTCTACGCCTGTCCTACAACGAATCTCTTCCGTTCGTTTATTGTGTTTTTGGTTTTTTTTCTATTTATATTTTTTTCTAATAATCTTTGTCCTTGAGGCACACCCTCAAAATTAGGTTCTTGGCCTTAAGCCAAAATAAGGTTCCAAAACGGGTCTTGCTATTCGCAAGATGGAGTACCTATAAGTCAAAGATTATCTTTTCTCTTTTATATATTTTTTTTATCTTTTTACTAACAGGAAAGCGAAACAGAAATAAAGTAAATATAGTGTATTTATATATATGTATATATTATATATGTATAAAGGGGAGGGGGTGGAGGCGGAGATGGAGTGTAGCACGGTGTCGAGCCAGTTGTCGTCTAGAAAGACGCAACCAACAGGACGAGGTGCTGCGTGGAGTGTAAAGTGGATTGATGGAAGATGAGTGTGACCACGCTTTTTGTACGCATGTATTGCGGAATATCAGCAACTGGTGCAGATATTCCCGCGATACCACTATGGTAAGTAATGTGAAAATATATATATGTATATATGTAAATATATCTATATGTATATATATATATGGTTATAAATATATAGGTATATATATGTAGTTATATATGTATATATATATGTGTATATATATATGTATATATATATATATATTTATATAAGTATATGTATAGATAGATATATATATAGATATAAATATATATATATGTATAAGTATGTATATATAATTATATAGACGTAAATATATATATATAGTAATATATGTATATAGATATATGTAGATAGATATGTATATATGTATGTATAAGTATATGTGTATATATATGTATATATATATAAGTATATAGATGTATATATATATATATGTATGTGTATATAGACTAATACATAGTTATATAAGTACTAATATATGTATAGATATATGTATATATATATATATATATATGTATATAAGTATATGTATATATGTAAATATATTTGTATATATATATATATATATATATAAAAGTATATAGATATATATGTATGTATGTATGTATGTATGTATGTATGTATGTATACTAATACTTTAAGTATATAGATACTACTATATGTATAGATATAAGTATATATATATATGTATATAAATATATATATATATATAAATATATATATAAGTGTATAATAGTGTTTAGGTGAGAGTGTGTGTGTGCGAGAGTGTGAGTGTGTGTGTATGTGTTTTTGCAGAGAGAGAGTGTGTGTGATGTGAGAGAGGGAGAGAGAGAGAGAGAGCGCTCGGTCCTGCTGGAGCAAGGAGTTAAGTCGTCTGCAGCATCAGGGGCCGACGTCTGGTGATCCACGTGCGCACACAGGCGCGTAGGCGTGCGGAGAGGCGCGCGTATGCAGGGGAGTGGGCGCGGAGGAAGGAACGCAGCGCACCGTGCTACGCGAAGGGCTGGAGCAAGCGCTGGCAGGTGCACGCAGGCGAAGACGTGGGCGGGAGCGGGCGCTGGCAGAGGACCGCACGCAGACGCGCGGGCGGGCGCTGGAGTAGGACGCGGGGCGAGACGCATGCGCAGGCAGTGGCCGGTAGCGGCGTGCCGGGTGACCGGATAAGTGAGAAACTTACTGGTCACCCCACTATGGCCATAGTGTTCCGTAGAAACGCGTGAACAGTGGCTACAGTGGCCGGGCGAGCCGCACAACCAGGAGCGGACGGTGCTGTGAGTGCGAGCAGCTTGCAGCTGGCGCGCACGTGGAGGGGGTGCACCGGTTGGTTGCAAGCGCAAAGATGTTCGCAACAGGGCGCGCAGAGAAGGAGGCAAGGGCGCCTGCAGGAGCGCGCGGTGGCCTGCGTGCGCTGCTGCCGCCTTGCTACTGCTGCTGTGGAGCTCAGCCGGTTGCTGCAGGGCGTGCGGTGGCCGATTGAGCTTCAAAGCTTGAAGCTTTGTGGCTGTGGCGGAAGTGCTTCAAATGAAGAAACAAGGAAAGAACCACCACTCCCACCGGCTCTTTGATGAGTTGGGCGGTGATGGACTCACGGTGGTGGTTGTGCACCACCGTGAGGTGCTCTTGTCCGCAGGGTGTCTCCTCAGAGGAGGAGGGCCTGCGTATGAAGGGAGAAGGAGATGGCCTGGAGAAGAAGAGAAGCTACTGTTGGATTTTTTGTGTGGAGGACCAGGCTCTCTTGCAAGAAGAAGCCGTGCTTGCTTTATAGAGGAAGAAGGCATGCACAGCCATGCCTTGGCTGTGCATGGCTTGGTAGGGAGAGCATGAGGAGGGAATGGCTGAGCAGGACATGGCACGAAGAAGAAGATCCAGCCATGCCATGCCTTGCAGCCGCGGGAAGAAAGTCAAAAATCAAAAAGAAATAAAAAATGAAGATGGAAATTTTGCGAGGCAGCACTGGAAGAATACATGAATTGGGAGGCCATTTATTCACTCTCCTCCCCTCTCAATTAAATGCATGCATGCGTGTATTTTTAAAAATGAGACTATGGAAACCTAATATGCACTGGTAATGCTAGGAAATAGCACAAGACAGCACAATTGCAGGTGTATTTTTACGGTGCAATCATACCCCCATGCCTATATTTTGCTAGTCCTTAGCAAAACATTTTTGTGTTGTATTTAGAAATGATCTTAAGCTGAAGATTTTCTTCTGAGGCGACATAGGTGTGTTTATTGTTGGATATTGTGAGAACCAATTGTTGAGAAGACTACCAGTACTTTAAGTCTCACATGACATAGATCATCTCTCAACTAACCAGGACTCTTGATATTTAAACCTTAAGTACGATTTCCAAGACCCAGGAGGTTTTTGCCGTACTCGAGAGCTCAAGAGGTTTTGGCTTGTGCATAGTGAAGGATCAAGACTGACCAGATGAACATTAAGACTCAAGCCCAGGGTTTCACGAATTTTTAAGTATAGGTTGGTCCCAGTTTCAGCTCGTGTCTTCGGATTGACTCTTAAAAAGATGACGGAAACTGCGGCAGCAAATAAAAATGCGGTGATAGCTGATTATTGGGATGCGGATTCGGAGCAGTGGTTGTTAAATAATGGTGGGAGGAATAATCATGAAACAAGAACCTGAGTAGAGAATGAACGTCTCATGCAAGAGCTTGCTGCTTTCAAACCCATGCCTCATGAATATGACACATACATATGGGAAGGTAATTTCTCTACTGCGGTTGCCTATGACAGATTGATAACGTCCTCCAGGATGGCAGAAGATGAAGAAATGGGGAAAAAGCTATGGAAGTTAAAAATACCACTAAAGTTACAAATTTTCTTATGGCTTTGCAGGAGGGATGGTTTGATTACTGGAGATCTGAGACACAGAAGGATGGGGACCCCAACCTAGTTTTGTTATTTATGTGGGTTGCATAATGATTCTAGTGATCATATCTTCTCTTCATGTGCGATCACTGATTATGTTTGGAGGAGAGTATGCAATGAGTCCTTACCCACTTGGGGAAATTTGTGGAGCTGTCTGGTGGATGGGAATAAGCCTTATATACATATGGTGGCTGTGTTATGGGCTGTATGGAGGGCTAGAAATGAATGTGTTTTTCAGGAGACCCTAGCTCATGTGGAAAAAATTGTAAATTTATGCTGGAGCCTCATACAGTATTGGGAGCCGAACTTGTAAATTTATTTTTTTTATTATCAATAATAGCTCTCTTGGTTTGCTATCGGTGATTCGATAGCATTCCTTTCTTCTTCTTCAAAAAAAAAAAAAGATGATAGAAAACTCAACTCCCATTTTCTGACGTTTATGGCTCAAAGAAAACAGGGTATTTGTGACTTGCCCTGAAGAACTTTTGTAGGAAGATTTTATAGACATTTGTGAGATATACTGACTTATTTGCTTCTCTTTTTTTTTTTTTTTTGTAACACGTGTCAGTATATCTCTTACAACATTATTTGGAGGAGCACACTTTTCTTTTTGGTGGGAGAGTTCCTTGGAAAGAGTCTCTCCTAAACACAAGACTAAAGCCTAGGATAAAAGGTCTACCTGTGCGCACAGGTAAGGACTCCACCTTCCCTAATGAACACTAGGGTTGGATCTTATGTTCACCTGGTCTTTCCTGATATGTGTAGTGTGAACCAAGATTACTTAGGCTCTCAAGTAGAAGCAAACTAACGAATCCTGTACTGGTGTCTCAGGTACAAGAATACATCCTTAGTTAGGAGAGATTTCGATCTATTTTGTCAATGCTCAAGTGCATTAAGCCCAGCCTGAGCGAATCAAGCTTCTGTGGCCTGGAAAGTCTTTAAAACGGAGGTTGAATATCCATAAACACTTATTGTATTTTTTTGTTTCAGCTTTGAGATCATTACTAAACACCATTTTCATTTTTCATTTTTTTTTCTTTTTCTTACATATTTATAAATAGGTGGAAACTGCATGATACCACAAAATACCCAGATCCTATGGATGCCTATCCACCCCCCCATGCCAAACGATGCTATGTCCTCATATGCATGCAGGGAAAGGTAGAGAAAGGACGAAAGATTGGGTAACGAGAGCTGAGGTGCAGGGGATACTGCAGGGTGTAGGGTGGGTGGATGGTGGGTGGTGAAGTGACAAGTGAAGCGATCGTGATATTGGCGTGAAAAGTGATGGTGGATGGTGAAAGGTCTAGCATTTCATGGGACGAGAGTGTCCCAGGCAAATTGGAGCACAAGTTAGGAGGAAGAAATTGGCCCTCAGATTGGCCAAGAAGAGGGGCTTCTTGGATAGATGGATCCAAAAAGGAATAGCCCCAGTGAGAAGTATATGGGCTCAAGGTCCCAGTGTGGAGTTGTAAATCTGCCTGATTTGGCGAGAAAGAAAGGGTAATCCGGTCTTCAAAAGTGTGGACCGGCGGTGAGTAGCCCAGATATGACTCAGACCACGATGTATGGGAAGCGAAGAAAACCTCGTCAAAAGTCTGGTCAGGAGAAGGTATGGGAATAGGGAGGGATGGGGGATCGACGGTCTGCTTACCACTCCTCGTAGTGATAGCATTGGACGATGCGGGTCCAGTGGGATCATACGGCGGAGGAGGGTTTGCAATAGGGACATAAGAGTGCAGTGCTGCAGCGGGATTAGCCTGAAATCCCGGTGGAATGCTCGAAGCTTGCATAATCTGATTAACCTGCCCCTGAGAAGTTCGTACCTGTGGTTGAGGACCACAGGGTACGAAATTTCGCAGGTTTGGGTCTGGCTGGTACGATTAAAGGAGACAATGGAGGCATTGTTCATCGAGTTTTCACTAATATTTTCAAATAGTTCGAATGCTCCATTCTCGTCTTTATTCATAAAATTCCCTCCGCAGGAAGCGTCTACAATCTGCTTCAAAGTCTCATTTAGCCCATAGTAGAAAATCTGGGCTATATGCCACTTAGGCAAACCGTGGTGCGGACACTTCCTAAGGAGGTCATTATACCTCTCCCATGCCTCATGAAATTGTTCACCGTTTTGTTGTGTAAAAGAGGTGATAGCACGACGAAGCGCATTGGTTAGCCCGATTGGGAAGAACTTCTTGAGAAATCCTGTTCGCATCTCTTCCCAAGAGTGGATGGTTCTCCCAAGGGTGCGTAACCACTACGATGCTTTATCTCGCAATGAAAACAGGAACATTTTCATGAGGACTATAGGTAACCCGATATTTCTCGGTTTAACAGTTTCAGCTAATCGGATTAGGTCTTCCAAGTGGAGAAAAGGGTCTTCACTTGCAAGACCATGGAAGTGAACATTTATTAGGCCAATTATTTTAGGCTTCAATTCAAAGTCGTCCCCGCCCATGGGGACTCGAATTTGTCCTATGGTCTCTGTAGCAGCGGGATTCTGATAAGAGCTAAGAGACCTAGGCTCCTCCCGTTCGGGAGGGTTCTGCATTTCCTCCAATGTTTCCCGAATGGCTTCAATTCGTTCATTATACATTTCCATTTGGGCTTGGAGGTGGGTTATGGGATCTAAGGCTCCACCACCTGGTGGGTTCTAAGGGTGGTTCCCTCCCTCGGGATTTAGGGGTGGGCGTGCAGCCATGTTTGTGGAGGAGGAGGATGATTCAGCTTCTTTTCTAAATTTATCAGGCAATTAAAACAGTTCAGGGTTTTGTGACCTCCTCCCAAACATGCACTATCGCAGGAAGATTTGGGGAGATGAGAAGGGAAAAGAGATGAGAGAAATGACGCCACAAAGGTACACTTGATGACAAATCAATTCAATCAAATTCCTAACCTCTACAGTGTGCCCTTAGACCTAAAGATCTAAGTTACCTACTATCACAAACTACGGAACCGAATGCGAGCACCGCGGAACAACTGAGCCAGATTGAAAGGCCATTTGCCCAAGTCTTAGACACCCGATAGCACGCGGGAACCCTCACCAGCACGTAGACACTACACGCAGGTAGTTAGACCTCCGATCCTTAATAAGGGTCAAGTTACTACCAATTTTAGTTAGAGGCTTTGGATCAAGTGCTTTTGGAATGTGAAGGGCATTGTTTATGGGTAATGCCCAAGTGATTGATTTTTCAAGTGTGTAAAACAAGCATGCAACGGGGAAATCTCCTCGAATTGAAGTTTTTATTAGTGAATGGTTTTTAGAATTCAGCCTTAGTAGTATGGATTTTAGGATTTCGCTGAAATACCAATTCAACCAATTTCCGGGTTTTGAGAGAATACAAGTTTGCTTCTAAGCCCAACAAACCCTTCTTCAATATCAGTTGGTTAATGCATGCTAAAATGCACTAGGCTACCCTAAATGGAGATTTCTATGTGTGGATGCACAAATCAGTTTTAGATTAATGTGAAAGGGAGCCAAAGCACTTCAATTTAAGTGCTCCCAATCACCGAAAAGATGTCCACACACAAGGCTCAACCAAAAGATAAGGAAAATCAAATTGTTGGGGTTGAAGTATTCAGGATCGAATCTTAGGCAAGTTGAAAAGTCATGGTTGGGTTGGAATCAACTCAATTCCAAGTCTCCCCACCAAAAATGTGATCCCGAAGTTGCAGATAAGTAAGGCAAAGAGGGGTGAAATCAATTTTTTTATGTTTTCCTCAAAGAATACTTCACACGATGAAAAATTCAAGAATCAAGATTCTTGGATTTTCGCTATGCGAAGTAAGGCGGGAAATCCCGGGGCGGTGGGAGTGAAAGCAATCAATCAAACAAGTGAATTTTAATCCACTTGCCCCAAGAGATCCCAAGCAGTTTTTCTAATTTTTTTAGTTTTTAGTTTTTTTTTATTAAGCTGACAAGTTAACCTAGGTTGTTAAGAAAGAAAGACCTACTTGTTCAGCCACGTGTGCGGAGGGAGCTCTAGTGCGGTGTCGGCGTCTTCACGCTCTCGTTCCCGCCTTGGATCTGCTCACGTCTCTGGCTTCGTCTGCTTGTCTTCTCCTTGCAACAGGTTTACCTGCACACCAATAACAAAAACACCCGTGAAGAGAAGGGTGTGAGAAGAGAAAAATTACAGGAATGGAGTAAAAACTTACTTCAAGGCGCACTTCCTCGGCAACGGCGCCAGAAAAGATGATGGTCGGACCCAGTTAGGTTTGTTAATATGGTGATTTTATCGTTGAAATGTGTATAGTGGTTAACCTAAATCGAACCTAACCATCTCTTTACAAAATTTTTAACCTGGCCTACTTGATTTTATCTTGGTCACTTTTAGGCCCAAGGTCGAGCTCAGGGAAGTGGGGTTAGAAATCAAATTTCTATGCCTGTCCTACAACGAATCTCTTCCATTCGTTTATTGTGTTTTGGTGTTTTTCCTATTTAGATTTTTTTTCTGATAATCTTTGTCCTTGAGACACACCCTCAAAATTAGGTTCTTGGCCTTGAGCCAAAATAGGGTTCCAAAATGGGTCTTCCTATTCGTAAGACGAAGTACCTGTAAGTCAAAGATTATCTTTTCTCTTTTATATGTTTTTTTATCTTTTTACTAATAGGAAAGCGAAACAGAAATAAAATAAATATAGAAAGATAATATTACACAGAGAGTGTGACCAACAAGACGGTGGAGGTGGAGATGGAGTGCAGCACGGTGTCGAGTCGATCATCATCTAGAAAGATGCAACCAACAAGACGAGGTGCTACGTGGAGTGTAAGGTGGATTGATGGAAGATGAGTGTGACCACGCTTTTTGTACGCGTGTATCGGGGAATATCAACAACTAGTGCAGATATTCCCACGATACCACATATGGTAAGTAATGTGAAAATATATATATGTATATATGTACTTATATCGATATGTATATATATATATGGTTATAAATATATAGGTATATATATGTAGTTATATATTATTGAACATTTACGAATCGCTACGCTAACGTGTTCGGTTTTGGAAAACCTGTCGTTGTAGTTCGAAAGCGAAGAATTCGTGTTCAACAAATAAAATTTATACCGAAATTAAAATTCCTGGTCAAACACAGGGAGGCAGACGTTTGATTTAAAACTACGCGTTTCTTTTTATTTGTCACAGAATAATTCAATTTAAAACTATCTAATTATTTACAATAAATAGAAGAGAGAGAGAGAGTAAGAGAGAAAGATAATATTACACAGAGAAATCAAAATGAGATGTAGAATAAACAAGGAATTTTTCATTGAGGAGATTGTTCATTACAACTAAAAAGCATAAAATAATTACTCTAGAAAATGATAAATTTACTCTAGAAAGCATTAAATGAATGGAGGGAGAAATGTCCTTCTCGACGGTCGCTTGGAGGACCAGTAGATTAATCTAGAAAGCAGTAAATCAATACTAGAAAGCAGTAAAAAGAATAGGGAGAGAGAAATCCTCCTCGACGATTGCCTAATTCTGATTTTTTTTTTATAAAAGAAAATAAAACAAATCTACGGAGCTGACGAATGAATTCAGAGATGAATATCCACCCCCCCATGCCTATCTAATGCAATGTCCTCATTGTATTAAAAAGACATAAAACAGAGTGGAAAAGCGTAGAAAGCACCTGAATTGCGTGAATGTCAGGTCCACTCCGAGATGAAAACTAAGGAAAACTGTATATGTGCTGAGTTTAGTGCCTTCAGCTAGGCACACTATACAAGGAAAAGAAATGAAGAATTCACAAGTGCAGGTCAGAATTAGAATGAACAGAAGAATCCTCTGACCTGTCAGCAGAGGTCCACAGATGTGGACCAGATTGTGGGGCAGACCCACACCCCATAATCAAGAATATCTTAGGTTCTGGAAAAAAATTACCCAAAACCTAAAATCAGAATGTAAGCGGGGTTGGGCCTGCGATTTATGAGGATGCAACCCAAGACCAAAAAGTCGGGTTACAGATAATTGAAGATCAAAAGGATAATCGTTGAATGTGTGATTGAGTTGAACATCCTCGAAACAAATGTCGTAAGGGTTCTGATTTGATGGTTTCAGCTTAAAAGGAACCCTTCGACTCAATCTTCTATTTCCTCCAAAATTAACTTCCCAAATCAGAACTTCCCAGCTCCTATTTTCCTCATTCAGCATATCAAATTCCAGGACCTCTTGTATATTCATCACCCCGTCTGAAATCTCCAAGTCTAAATGATGTGGTAGAATCAAAATTGACTTGGGTCTAATTATCTCAGAATTAGAATCATCAATAAGCTCAACAGGGTGTAACTGATAATCAGGGCATTGAATTGATTCCTCCAGAAAATGCGATTCTGGATCCGTAATGTGTGCCCTAATAAGATTAGTGTCCTCAGTTATTGGGCTATCAAATGATCTATCAAATTCCTCAGGCCCAATCATCTCACAAAAATCGTGTTCAGAAAACTCGCGTGAGACTTCGCAACTTGAATCTTCACCATCAGGATCCATATCAATGTATGTATCAAAATCATTTGTCACTTTCTGTTCCAAGGAGACATACATTTCCTCGTAACCCAGCTTAGGGATCTCAGGTGAAGAAATCAGATCATCCTTAATTGGTTGTTTTAATTCAATCTGGTCAACCTCGTAACACGTGTCCCCCCCAACAGGTGCCTGAGCGGGTTCTGTTATTGGCTTTCCTGAAGAGGGTTCATCCTGGGAATTATTCCAAGATTGAATCAAAGCAACCACGAATCTCATCCTCAATTTCGCTAATTTCCCAAGTAGAAACTCACCCGGGTTCTTATCCTTAACATCCTGGAGCCAATCCAACAAAGACTTATTCAAATCATCAATCATTTCAATCAGGGGCTCCAATCTCTCAATGCAAGGTATTGGCTGAACTTCTAAAGATTGAATGATATTCCTCAAGTTAGCCAGAACCTTATCTTGAACCTGATTAACCTGAACCAAATGAGTTGGTTCAAGGTTGGGTGGGTTTGACATCAATGCAGAGGAATTAACGAATTGAGATTTGTTATACCCTTCCTGATAATAGGTCATTTCAGATTGTTGAAAAGATGGTGATGACCTAAAGGCAGTGAAATCAGAGGATGGGTAAGGATCGGTGTATCCTTCTTGATTGTAGATCGTATTAGGTTGTGCATAAAAGGAAGACGATCTATAATCGATGTAGCTCTGAGAAGGATAGAAATCCGAATCAAAGTGTTCAGGGTTAGACCCTAAACACGGGGGTCCGGAACTGTATCCCCAATCCGAATTATCCCAACTAACTAATGGTTGATTACAATACGAGTTGGGATAATCGTCATGTTGAGGATAATTCACAACAGGAGGGAAAGAGTGGGAATGTGTGAAATATGTGGAAGGATTCATGAGACACGGGAGGAAGAAAGGCGCCTTGCAATACAAACAATCAAACCTGTCCTTAAATGGGTTAGCCTACAGACCTACAGACTCCCAAAACCCATCTTGAGATAAAGGAACGATTTAATCTCCTTCTGTTTATCCAATCCAACCAGTTAGAAGGAGGGACTGGGGAGAAGGTTCTTCCTTCGACTTGCACCTCCGGTTGCTAGTGTACCCCCCAGCCGCGATCATTTGACTCTGCTCCCCTAGCTAGACATCAGATTGAACAGTAGAAACAGACTAATCGAAAATAATCTTGTTCTGAGTTCTGAAGAGCAAGTTCAATCCTTAAGGCCAACGTCTACTGTGTTTTATTTAGGGCTAGGTTTGAATGTGCTTTGGAATGTGATGGGCCCTTTAAATGGGTTGTGCCCTTAATGATTGATTGATTTGTGTATGCGTGCTCAACCAGTGGTTTTCAAGCAAGATTATTTTTTTTGATGTGGTGAATTTTAAGGTTCAAATCTTCCTTAGTAGCTTTTAGGATTCAACTTTAGGTGTTTTCAAACAGGTTTCGTTGGCACACCAGGTTTTGCAAGCACAGGTGAAGATGTTTTCCTTTAAAGTTTAAAAAGAATGTGGAGTGCCTGGTCTATCCCTAAGAGTTGAATCTAATAGGCAGCTACTTGATGAGTTTATTTTATTTGAAGTGGTGCAGCCCAATCAACTCAAATAATTGGCCTGATGCACCACTTAATTAGGCACACAAATGATTACCTAATCTGATTTCTACTCAATTATGTGTTTGAATGTGTGTACCGGTTCGTGAGGTCGGTTTACCGGCTGAGTTTGAAAATCAGATGAGGTTGTGTACCACTTTGAGATTTTTTTAATTTTTTTCTTTTTTTTAATATGGGGGTTGGGGTGAGTATGGGTGTCAAACAACAAACAATCTAACCTTAGAGTTTATAAAAACACCTAGGTTGATTGATTTTTGAATTATTATGTTGTGGAATGAAATCTAATGGGTGGGGGGTCGGGGATAACTCACAAAACCTTCTACAGCATTTTACTCCGATCTACCGCTTTTTCCTGTCTCGAAAGAGTACCTGCAATCACAATAAAAGTGAGATAAATGATTTGTAAGTTAGAAAACGCGAACAGAAACCAAAGTGCGTCACCTCCCCGGCAACGGCACCAAAATATTGAACGTTTACGAATCGCTACGCTAACGTGTTCAGTTTTGGAAAACCTGTCGCTGTAGTTCGAAAGCGAAGAATTCGTGTTCAACAAATAAAATTTATACCAAAATTAAAATTCCGGGTTCAACACAAGGAGGCGGATGTTTGATTTAAAAACTACGCGTTTCTTTTTATTTGTCACAGAATAATTCAATTTAAAACTATCTAATTATTTACAATAAATAGAAGAGAGAGAGAGAGTAAGAGAGAAAGAGAATATTACACAGAGAAATCAAAATGAGATGTAGAATAAACAAGAAATTTTTCATTGAGGAGATTGTTCATTACAACTAGAAAGCATAAAATAATTACTCTAGAAAACGATAAATTTACTCTAGAAAGCATTAAATGAATGGAGGGAGAAATGTCCTTCTCGACGGTCGCTTGGAGGACCAGTAGATTAATCTAGAAAGCAGTAAATCTATACTAGAAAGCAGTAAAAAGAATAGGGAGAGAAATCCTCCTCGACGGTTGCTTGGAGGACAAGCCGGACGGGACGATGCCTGGATGAAGGAGAATGAAGCAGGACGAAGGAGGACGAAGCAGAAGAATGGGAACGAAGCAGCACGCCGTCGTCGTCGCGGGATCCACTTCCGAAGGGGAACGAAAATTGGACTTTATCTCGCGAGAAGCATCCCGGGTGTGGGACAAGCTTCTCTTGAGCTTTGGAGGGGTAGAGAGGAGAAGGAAGGGATGAAAATTTCGTATGGAGGGGGTCTCCTTTTATAGTTGCAAGGAGTGGGGGCAAAATGGACATTACAAGTTCAAAATAATAAATGAGGGGTCTTTAGTGACGGATAAATCCGTCACTAAAGCCTCCTTCGCGGGCGTCGTGGGCGGCTCGCGCACACCTCCTCGCCTGCTCGCGCGCTCAACGGCTTACGCACGTTCGTCGATTCTCAGCCGTCCGATCGCGAGATCGGACGGCTTAGGTTGCGTCTTTGCCCGCTCATTGTGCACTCGCCTGGCGCGTGCGATCGCGCATCCACACCGCACATTCAATCGCGCGTAAACGAAATCGGGCGCGTGCGGCCGTCCGATATCCATCTGACGCTCCACGCGCCTCAATTGCCCGCGCCTTCCAGCCCCTCGCCGCGGCTCGAACCCGCGCCAGGCGCTCGCGAAAGCGCGCTCGACCACTGCGCTATGGGGCGCGGATGGTCGAGCGGACGCTTTTAAGCGCGAGCAACCACAGCCGCTGGATTAAGATCCAACGGCAGAGAGCAATCAGGCACGGGGCCTTCACAAAATGCAAGTGGTCGTTTGGGCGGCTGAGATGGCGCCACGTGGCACCATCTTGGCTGTCCATCTTCTGGAAGTTGTAGATGGTGCCACGGATGTCGGATTGACTCGATTTTTGTGTCGTTGGGCTGCGATCGTCGATCCGAATTCATCCGTCGGTCGGATTTATCAGCTGAAGTGCGGATTTACACCATCCTGGCCCTTGATCTTCTAGGGTTCCCAGGTCACTACTTGATGCTACGGATGTCTGATTAGGGCAATCTTGGAGTCGTTGAACTCCAATCGTCGCCCTGATCACATCCATACGGTTGGATCTTTGATCCGAGGTCCCGATAAAATGTTTGCCCTGCCCAAGCACATAAAAGGAGACAATTAGCCTCCATTTTATTCAAGCTACTCTAAATGCAAGATAATGCATGTTATGCAATATTTATATCATGAAATGCAATCCTATGCTTAAGAACATGCATAAATAGACATCTTAAGTAGTGTAAATGTGTTTACATCATATATGTATATATATATATGTGTGTGTATATATATGTATATATATATTTATATAAGTATATGTATAGATAGATAGATATATATATATGTATAAGTATGTATATATAATTATATAGATGTAAATATATATATATAGTAATATATGTATATAGATATATGTAGATATATATAGTTATATAGATAGATATGTATATGTATGTATATTTATATATATATATATATATATATATATATATATATATCTGTGTGTGTATATAGACTAATACATAGTTATATAAGTACCAATATATGTATATATATATATATGTATATAAGTAAATGTATATATGTAAATATATATGTATATATATATATAAGCATATAGATATATATATATATATGTATGTATGTATGTATACTAATACTTTAAGTATATAGATACTACTATATGTATAGATATAAGTATATATATATATATATATATGTATGTATATAAACATATATAGATATAAATATATATATATATATGTATATATGTATATATAAGTATATTATAGTGTTTAGGAGAGAGTGTGTGTGTGAGAGAGTGTGAGTGTGTGTGTATGTGCTTTTGCAGAGAGAGAGAGGGTGTGTGCTGTGAGAGAGGGAGAAAGAGAGAGAGAGAGAGGGCTTGGTCCTGCTGGAGCTAGGGGCCGACGTCTGGTGATCCACGTGCACGCACAGGCGCGTAGGCGCGCGGAGAGGCGCACACACGCAGGGGAGTGGACGCGGAGGAAAGAACGCAGCGCACCGCACTGCGTGAAGGGCTGGAGTGGGCGCTGGCAGGCACACGCGGGTGAAGACGCGGGTGGGAGCGGGCGCTGGCAGAGGACCGCACGCAGACCCACGGGTGGGCGCTGGAGTGGGACGTGGGGCGAGACGTGCACGCGGGCAGTGGCCTGTAGCGGTGCGCCGGGTGACAGGATAAGTGAGAAACTTACCGATCACCACACTGTAGCCACAGTGTTCCGCAGAAACGCGTGAACAGTGGCTACAGTGGCCGGGCATGCTGCGCAATCGGGAGCGGACGGTGCTGTGAGTGCGGGCGGCTTGCGGGAAGGGGTGCGCCGGTTGGTTGCGGGCGCGGAGATGTTCGCGACAGGGCATGAGGAGGAGGCAAGGGTGCCTGCAGGTGTGCACGATGGCCTGCGTGCGCTGCTGCTGCCTTGCTGCTACTGCTGTGGAGCTCGGTCAGCTGCTGCAGGGCGTGCGGTGGCCGGTTGAGCTTCAAATCTTGAAGCTTTGTGGCAATGGAGAAAGTGCTTCAAACGAAGAAACAAGGAAAGAACCACCACGCCCACTGGCTCTTTGATGAGCTGAGCGGTAGTGGACTCACGGTGGTGGTTGTGCACCACCGTGAGGTGCTCCTGTTCGCAGGGTGTCTCCTCAGAGGAGGAGGGCCTGCGTATGAAGGGAGAGGGAGGAGATGGCCTGGAGAAGAAGAGAAGCTGCTATTGGATTTTTTGTGTGGAGGACCAGGCTCTCTTGCAAGAAGAAGCTGTGCTTGCTTTATAGAGGAAGAAGGCATGCACAGCCATGCCCTAGCTGTGCATGGCTTGTGCATGGCTTGGCAGGGAGAGCATGAGCAGGGAATGGCTGAGCAGGACATGGCTCGAAGAAGAAGATCCAACCATGCCATGCCTTGCAGCCGCGGGAAGAAAGTCAAAAATCAAAAAGAAATAAAAAATAAAGATGGAAATTTTGCGAGGCAGCACTTGAAGAATACGTGAATTGCAAGGCCATTTATTCACTCTCCTCCCCTCTCAATTAAATGCATGCATGCGTGTATTTTTACAAATGCGACTATGGAAACATAATATGCACTGGTAATGCTAGGAAATAGCACAAGATGGCACAATTGCAGTTGTATTTTTGCGGTGCAATCAAGCTCCTTCAGGGAATAGCAGGGATAACAAGGGTAATTGGACAAAATTGGGAAACTCAAGAACATCTGCTTTTGAGATATCAAGTGGAAAATAGCCTTGAAGACCTCGAAGAATCTAAAATGACTACACCGAACGGACACACAGGAGATTCTTGGGAGCAGATGCAGGAAGATAATTCTGGGGAAGAAGAATCCAGCTTGGATATGAGACAGGAGCAGGAAATATTCAGAATGGGTTAGTCTGAGAACTCCATTCAGGAAACTGAGGATGAAAGGACTGATATCTCTAGAACTAAGCCACAATCGGATTATCCTGAATCCTGGGAGATACCTCTTGGGTTAGATAACCCAACCATGATAAAGGAAGTAGATCCAATTGAGGATATGGATCTTGAGGCAAACATTACATGGGACACTACTGATTAGACTAGGCCACTTCCCATTGTAGGTGAACCTGTGCTAGGTCCAACATCTTCTGATCTTCACTCTTCTTCTTTCACCTACATCCCTAATGCGGATGCTAGAGATTCTGAGATGACACTTTCTATCCCTGATCCTGACATCCGAAGACCAGAAGTAGCCATGGATGACTTGACCAAAGAAATAAATATGCTACCTGAGGCAAGAATTACTGAGGAGCCCAATGCATGCGAGGGTGAAGCCTTGAGCAGAATGAGCTATAGACACACCTATGATCCTAGTCAATCTAATGGATGGCTCGACTCTGAGCCTGAAGAGTCAGCCTCCGATGAATCAGAGATGAGTACTAATGAGGACGAAGTAACTTCTGACGAGGATTTCAATGACCTCCCCACAGATCTTATACTTTCACAGATACCCCCATATGATCCAGAGCCTGGAGAGGGCATGATCTTTGATGTCAATTATCGTTATGAGGATCCATATGACTCAGATTTTGGTTCTGAGATACATGTTGATATACTCCCTCAGCAACTTCCTGCTGAATTATGGAACATGATAAATCAGCTAAATCAACATCATGAAACCCCCTCTGATTATCCTCTATTTTCCACCACCACTCCACACTTTCTTATAGCTAGACTTTTTGGAGTAGGGGTGCACAATCAGTTGGTTCGCATCTTCGGACCACTGATTCTAGGAGCATACGAGCACATCTTTATCTTAATCTTGACCGGCTCCTATGCTAGAACTGATACATCTGATTGAGTTTTCGCCTAGCTGGAGGCATTAAACTCAGCATCTACCACACATTCTACCATCACCTATACATACCATTTTATACATAGCATATTTTTCTTTTAGCATATTTCCTTTTCGCATATTACAAACTGTCAGGTTGGCCGGTGCTAAACTTTAAACTTTAGGAGCAATTCCAGGTGATTTCTACCCATTTACTCCCTGCTATTTTTATCTTCTTTTATATTCATGCATGAGGCATGCAAGAACTTAGGCATGGGGGGGTAGATATGACAAAACTGAAAATTTGTATGCCAACATTTACGAAAACCCTGGATCTGCATGTCAAACGTACTTTAGGACCCTAAATAAAAGAACAACTGACTCCACCTCTAATGCTCGCATTGGAGCTAAAAGTCATCCCTAACAGCCACTTCTGACTTACTCGCTCACCTTTTATTCTAAATTTAGGGTCATGCCACCACCCTTTGTCCCTCACTATGCTTAGAGGACCTTGCTCCTCTTCCATTCCATACCACCAGCCTCACCGCAGCATAACGACTCACCACTGTGGGCGTGTGGGGTGACAGCCCACACTGCCAAAGAGTCTCTGCAACTCTTCACCTCAGCCAGCAACTCATGACCACTCCCAACGCACCCTGCCAAGTGTGCCTGCCACCGCTTCATCAGACACCACCATGCGCGCCCTCACTTCATTTCCAACCATCAGACCCTGCCCACCGCACGCCAGCTGCTCACCGCGCCTTCGCCTTCACCACTCCCGCACCTCCTCACCTCCACCAGAACCTTCAGCAGTGCCTACAACTCACCGTGCGCTCTTACGCCAGTAGCCCCCCCTCTCCATCAGACCCACCATGCACCTCCAGCCCAGCCAACATGCCCGCACCTCCTTATCTTCTCCAGAACCTCCAGTGCCCCTACACCGCACCTTCACTCACCCACAATGCGCGCTCCACGCGTCTTCACACCTGCACACGTTCCTCAGTGACTCCTGGCTGCACAAGCCTGTGCGCGCGTGCGCTCTCACCCCCGCCGCACGCAGCACACAAGCAGCGCGCCTCCAGCATCTCCCACGCCCACTACTCTTGTGAGCGCACGCCGCCCGCAGCAAAGCGCCCACGCACCCAAGCGGCCTACAGAGCACTCGAGCGCCTGCGCACCCAGCAGCAGCACTTGGCCTCACCACCAGCAGCGCATGCATAGCGTGCTTCACCCCAGCCGGCTCCTCCTTCTTCTTCTTCTTCTCTGTTGACGAAGGTACCCAAAGCACCCACAAATGCAGCCATCAAATCCAGCCTCAAAACTTCGCGGCAGTAACTCATTGGACTCGCCCCGACTCCCTAAGCACAACCACGATTCCGACCGCACCAATCGACCACTCGACGGCCGGCCGGAGAGCCTCACCGCAGGCGACCTCTTCCACTCCGGTCGACGACCACCAACAACCATTTGGAGCGCCGCCACCACCATCAGAAAGCTCTCGTCATGCTTATCCTTCTCCAAGCTTCCTGCGAGCCGCCATCGCCTCTTCTTCGCGCATGCACAAGGGAACGAAATCCTCTGTTTTAGGGTTAATTAATATTTACATTTGAATGCCATTGCCAACAAAATGAATTTCAATTTATGATTATTTTATTATGGTGCAATTGTGACTTCATACTCATGCTTTCTCATAATTGTGTGGTTTTTGTTATTCACATGTTTTAACATTGGTTTTGGATTAAAATGTGCATAAATTTTCTCTAATGCATGTCAATTGAAAATTACCTAGATTCATCACATATTTATTGCATATTTCAATGAGGAAAAATTGCACATATACCCTTACATTTTTTAGTTTTGGTATATCTTCTTTTCATTGCATTTCATGTCAGATTTGACTCGGATTTCGAATTTGATTGAACAAATACGAGAAAAATATTCATGATTTTATTACATCATTGCCTCCCTGTGGACTTGACCCGCTCTTCTGTGAGTGGTTAATTTTTATTGTAATTATTTTGTTATCTATTTTCCACCATTTTGTTACTAAAATGACAAATCATCTTAATCACATTATTCGAAAGCGAAAACCATCTTATCACACATCGTCTCAATACTTGGTCTTATCCAATTCTAAATAATTCAGGTTCTTCCCAATGAAAGTATCTAGCTTGGGAAATGAATCTCTTTCTTTTCTGCTCATCCCAAGAGCTAGGAGTTTCTCCAGTGACCAAGTAATTTACGGTATCAACATACCAAGGTAAAGTTGGTGTTACTACAATAAGGGTTTCATCAGGAAATGTCTCGTGGATGTCTCCAGATAGAGAGTCATTAAGTGGAAGGCGAGACAGGTGGTCAGCCACAACATTTTCTACTACTTTCTTTTCACGTATTTCCAAGTCAAATTCTTGAAGAAGTAGGATCCACCTAATCAGACATGGCTTAGAATCTTTCTTAGCAATGAGATGTTTCACTGTCGCATGATCAATGAAATAACCACCTTAGACCCAAGAAGATAAGACCTAAACTTCTCCAGAGAAAAAACTACAACAAGTAATTCCTTTTCAATGACGGTGTAGTTTTGCTGTGGTTTGGTTAAAGTCTTGCTAGCATAATGCAGCACATGAGGTCTTCCCTCAAACCTTTGTCCAAGGACTGCTCCCACTGCATAATCTGAAGCATCACACATCAACTCAAATGGGAGTGTCCAATCAGGAGCTTGGAGAATAGGCACAGAGATCAAGGCCTCCTTCAAAGTTTGAAAGGCCTCGGCACACTTTGAATCAAAATTGAAGGAAGATTCCTTCACCAACAGGTCACACAGTGGCATAGACATTTTACTAAAATTTTTAATAAAGCACCTATAAAGGTTAGCATGGCCCAAAAAGAATCTAATCTGTTTGACATTCGTGGGCAATGGGAGTTTGGAAATAGAATCAATCTTGGCTTTATCTACTTCCAAGCCTCGGTCAGACATAACATGCCCAAGTACAATTCCTTTCTGTACCATGAAGTGACTTTTCTCCTAGCTGAGGACTAAACCAGTCTCCTTACATCTCTTCAACACATTCTCCAGGTGCAGGAGACACTGGTCGAAAGACGAACCATAAATGGAGAAGTCATCCATAAACACTTCAACACACTCATCAATCATGTCAAAAAAAATGGACATCATAAACCGCTGGAAGGTTATAGGGGCATTACATAATCCAAACGGCATATGCCTGAATGAAAAGGTACCATAAGGACTCGTGAACGTCGTCTTCTCCTGGTCATTAGGGAAGACTACAACCTAGTTGTACCCAGAATATCCATCGAGAAGCCAATAGTACTTATTCCCCACCAATTTCTTGAGAATTTGATCAATAAAAGGCAAGGGAAAGTGATCCTTCTAGGTAGCGGTGTTCAGCCTACGGTAATCAATGTAGACCCTCCATCCAGTTGTGAGTCTAATCACAACTTGTTCACCTTAGTCATTAAATTCCACAGTAAAGCCTGCCTTCTTTGGCACCACATGAATAGGACTTACCCATTTACTATCTACAATGGGATATATGATCCCAGCGTCCAACCACTTTAGGATTTCCTTTTTAACCACCTCCCTCATGTTAGGGTTCAGCTGTCTCTGCATGTCCCTAAATGGCTTAATGGAATCATCAGTATAAATGTGGTGCATGTAGAGTGTAGAGTCTATACCCTAAATGTCAGCAATGCTCCAAGCAATAGCTTCCTTGTGCCTAGACAAGCATTCAATCAGGGCTCCCTCCTATGCCTTAGATAGCACAGCCGAAATGATAACAGGGAGCGTATCATTGGCACCTAGGAAAACGTACTTGAGAGTGTCAAGGAGGGGTTTCAACTCTAGGTCGAGGGCTTGTATAGTTGGGGGTTTCATAATAGATGTCATCATCTCAAGTAGCAGATCTACCTTGGGTAGAGATGATAGGGAAAGAGACTCAGCAGGAACACCCAGCAACTCCTCAAGTTCTAGTATATCCCCTTCACATTCCTCCAAGAGATGGGAATGCTCATTTAGTATGACATGCTGAAGGGGGTCATCACATAACATTGCAGGGGTTGTCTCTTCAATCAGGTCATCTATCACCTCAACTTGAGAACAATCCTCAAGCCCAACTTGTTTATAAGCATCAAACACATTAAGCTGGATTTTCCTGTTCCCAAAGCCCATTTTCAATGCCCTAATATTGCAATTGATTGAAGCATGCGAAGTTGCAAGGTAGGGGCAACCCAAAATGATGGAGGGCTTGGTTGGCTTGTTGGTAGAGTAATGCAAATGGTTATAAATGACTGCAATGCAGTGATGATTGATTGATGTACTGTTGTAGTATGTAACACTGAGAGTGTCATAGTGGTGAGTTAGGGTGAGTACCAGTCGTTACAACCATTATTATTATTTACTTATCTAATTTTTACTGGTTTTGTTCCAGGTTGTTCACTGGGAGGCAATTTATTGAATTACATCGCTCACTCTTTGATCTCAAAATTATCCTCTCATTCAAAAAAGAAACTTTACATCTTATTAAAGAATGAATGAATATAAAAATGGTTTGCCTACTTACTGAAAGTTAATTGTAATGCTTGTAAAAATTAACTAACTAAAAACAAGTACCAAATAATTTATTACTATACTAAAAACTGTCTTTACAGGTTATAATATTACTACTAACATGGATGTACACAATAGACTAAGATGTTATAGTATATTAACTTAACTTAATAGTCTGTTATCTACAGTAACACATACAGCAGTTTTAGTGACAGACATAAGCGTCGCTAAATCTCAGAAAACACTATATACAACCTAAGGAGGGAAAACTAAGGTCTTTAGCGACGTTTATGGTGTCATTTTATTCTGTTAGTAATTATATAAGTTTACTTATACAAATAATAGGGCTATACTACGTGTACATATGTATATCTTTTTCTTCTCTTTTGTTTCTACCTTAACAGGTTCCAGATACAGTGGCGTAAAGGCACTTAACACTATCATTAACTTTCTTTAATCAATTAAAAATGTGTTTAATTTGCGGGTGCGCCTTTCAAGGGATACACAGCACCCAGAGGGTGGGACCAAACCTCTACTAAGCACACCCTAGTTCTCATTGGACCGCTTAATTATGGTTTCAAACGCAACGCAGGGTCTCAACCCCATGCCACACACGCTTCTCGGGCCCCCGGCCCCACACAATGTCCGTATGCTCAGTATAACCGGATCGGATATGTAAGATCTGTTTCGGGCGCCAGGCGCCCGTGACGACAGGTAAGGCATAGAGACAAATTCCTATTATAGCGCTGCGCGCGATTTGCAGCACACGATGTGGCGCTATTCTAGTGCCACATCTGCGCTGGAAATCGGGCACAGCTGCGTCTGGAAGCGATTTTGGCCCTCGATTCGAGGGCCATAACTTATTAAAAAAAATAAAATAAATTATGGAATATAAAGTATTTACATAATACTATATAAATGTTCAATTAATTTTGAATTTTAGTTAGGTTTACTATACAAATAAATTAATTAAAGTGGGTTGTTTTTACAGGCTGATTTAGGTGCTTTCTTGGTTAACTACTTATAAATTAGTTAGTAAATGGTCTAATTGACCTTATACAGATTTAGATTACATACTTAAGTATTTTATACATATTTTTATTATATTTTTTCGAATTAATTTATGTTTTATTTATGTTTAAGTAGCAGTAATGGCTATTTAACTTATAAACTAAATAACAATAATATAAAAGGGGTATAAATATACTTTAACTAGCTTAAATTACTTAAGATATATTAACCTAGGTCTACATATTCAATTAACTTAATTATAACTCTAAATTACTAGTTTAGCTAATTTAATTTAACAATTTGGCTATAACTGAATAAATTCAAATCAGTATATATGTAAATACAATTCAGTAATTATATATGTATAAATTCAATTCAGTAATTCAGTATTTATGTATATATGTATATAAGTTACATATATATAGATATATACAATTTTATACATTATACAGTATGCTACATATATACTTATAAGGTAATATACTATGTAAATACTGCCTATATACAGATATATATATATAGATAGTATTTTAAATTAGATTACAGTATACTTATAGTTAGATTTCAGTAGGAGGTTGAGGAAAGAAGGATTGATTGTATTTAATTTTCTTTTTCTAATAGTAGCTTCAGCCACTGTCAGAGAGATGAGAAGAGGGGAATGTGTTCAGTGTTTTAGATGAGAAGGGAAGAATTTAGAGAAGAGGGAAATATGTAGCTGCAAGATGCAGCAATTCACTGTGTAACTGGGATTAAAATCAATCAAAATCAACTGAAACACAGATAAGTAAATCCCAATTCTGACAAGGGTTCAATTTCTCATGAAAATCACTAAATGTCTCAATTCAAATGCCCAAGAAAACCTCATCAAAAACCTCATTTCAGATTAAATCCAAAAACATCACTGAATTAATTCTTCCTAATGCTATAGATAGCATGAAGGAAGCCTTAAGTCAGTCAATTAAAACCATAAGATCAAATCCCAGTTTCTTGCAACCTTAAGGAGTATTGAGAACTCCTTAGGTTAGGAAATCACCATACAAATCACCTCAGTAATTATCACAGTAATCATCAAAACAGAAAATGTATGGCTATTCTGAATTATCAAAACAGTACTGAGAATTCATTAAGGGAATTCACAGTAACTTGTGAATGCATTAACAGCATAGCAAAACAGATTCAAGGATGGCTCTTCTGAGATGGTTTCTGTGACCAGAAAACCTCTCAGAGTCCTTGCCAACAAGAAATTAAAATCATCTTCAATCTGTCAGATTAGGCAGTGAAATCCAGAAAGCAAAAATCCTTAAAATCCATGTTGAAAAGAAATCTGACAAACTGAGGAATTCGACCCAAAATCAAGGGGCTTTTGTGATCAAATATGGGGTGAGTGAGAAGCCCCTTAGGTGCTTGTGACGCCAATTTCAGATCTGAGGTTGTAAACCAACCAGATTTGAAATTGAATCAGGGTGTGTGGGTGAAAGATGAGAAAAACTTGTCGTAAAAAGAAATCAGAACTGGATTGTGAAAAAAAATGGAGAGGGAGATAATTTAAAACATGATTTGATGAATTCTTCCCCTCTGATCTGGACTGATCAGAGGAGGTGAGGGAAGGGAATTAAAACTAATTCTACTCCTACAGCTACTTTAACCTACAGCGAAAATTAAACACTAACAATTATGCTAATTCTACTCTAAACTACTTAACTATAGCTAAAACTAACAATTATGCTAATTCTACTCTAAACTACTTAACTACAGCTAAAACTAATTATGCAGAATTAAAAACCTAATCTAACAGGAAGAATGGGACCTATGGGTCCTTAGCCGATGGCTAAGGAGGAAGAAAGGAGGAAGGTGACTCCAGCGGAGGAAAGAGTCTGCTAGTGAGGCTCCAGGGTCATCCTCAGGTGCTACGAAGTCCTTAACGACGAGGAGTATCGAGAGAAGGTGATGATTTCACAGCTGGTGGCTGTGAAATCAGAGGCTGGATGGGGAGGAGAGACTGGAGTGGACAAATTGATCTCTAAGAGGGTAGGAGGGAGCGATCCCTTGCGCGCGACACCACTGAGGTGCTTAAGTAGCAGCTCAGTGGCTGAGATCACCGCGCAGGTGACAATAAACAAGATGCAACCGACGGCAAGGATGTGAGGGGCGGAGCATGCGATGAGCTGAGCACAAGATCTAACCGTCAGATGAGATCTGGGGAGAGAGGTTAACGCACGCACCGAATTACGCGAAAGTTCCATTCGAATCCAACCGCAGATCAAGATCTAAAGAGCGATGGACGGATGAGATTGGCCGTGTTCTTCGCGCGCTACAGTGCACGTGAAGAGTAGCAGGCCTCTCTCTGAAATGAAGGAAATTTTGCAGACAGACCCATGAACGAAGAGGTAGAAGAATAGCATGCAGGCCCATAAGTGAAAAGAACTATAACTAGAAGGGCCCTGCAGCCTTTCAAAAGGGTCCCTGCGACTTACAAGTAGGTCCAAAGAGGGGTTTTTAAGGGTAGGAGTGTAATGCATGAAGGACCTAAGTGTAAACTACCTATTTCATAACCTAAATGATGTCCAATTGCCTTCAAATTTTTACATGTGCTTAATTGAACATTTAAGACATTGATTTTACTTCTGATTTGGCCTTTCAAACTTGTTTATGTGTTCAATTGACGCATGGATCATCATTTGTACTTTTCTTTCAGAATATCTCATTTTGTGACCTAATTATGAAATTTTAACACAGAGTAAAGGTTTTAGGTCTTTTTGTTTAATTCCCACACTTAACCCTTTTTATCTATTAATTTGATATTGTTTTACTTAGTGTCTAGCTTAATTTCAGCTTTTTAGCCATGATGAGTAGCCACTCATCATAGGGTCAGTGTCCAAAACTAAGTCGACGGGGAAGAAGAAATCCTCCACTCTCACGAGGACATCTTCCAAAATTCCCCACGATGTCTTAATTGATCAATCAACAACTTGGAGGATTACTAGGCTAAGCTTTAGATTGCCTCCCCCAAGTTTTTCATACACATAGCTCGGAAGGATGTTCACCCCCGCACCCAGATCAAGTAGAGCCTCATCAATCTGTAAGTCACCCATAACCACTGAGATGTATGGGGCTCCTAGGTTGTTAAGTTTCGGGGGTGTGCCATGTTGAACAATTGATCTAACAGAATCAGGCAAGACAACTTTTGATTGGACCTGTTTCCTAGATTACCGCTTTTTCGTGCACAGGTCCTTTTTGAAGCGGGCATAAGATGGAATCTGCCTGATAGCTTCAAGCAAAGGTAGGTTAATCTGCACTTGCTTGAAAGTTTCCATGATCTCATCCATCTTATCTTTGGCTCCAGATGAGCCAGTAGAAGTCTGCCCAGAGGTGGATAAGCACTCTGGAAAAAGCACTCTCAATCTCTGGGTGGAAGGGTTGTCATGTCAAGTAAGGGGTGGAACGAGGGCAACTTCTTCCGGTGAGGTGATTTCAAGCGGAGGAGATTTGGGCAAGTCTTCTCCGGTAGGGGTGAAAGTCGGGGTGGATGGTTTTTTTAGAGGGTGAGACTATAGGAGCATCAGGTTTGGAAATTTCTTTCCCACTCCTCAGAATAGTCACCGCTTGAGCATGCTCCCTAAAGACAATCCCTTTTCCTTTAGGATTCTCCTCAGCAACACTGGGAAGCTTCCCAATTTCCCTCTGTCTAATGGCCTCAACAAGGTGTCCTATCTGTGATTTCATTTCATGTATAGCCTTGTCATGAGATTGGATGATGGCACTTTGACTTTCTTGCATAGTTCTCAACATTATCTTCAATTCATCCATCTCAGAGGTCTTAGGTTGGTCAAAGGTATGAGGTTGGTTCATTTGTTGATTTTGAAAGGGTTATGGTTTATAATTCCCTAAATTTGAAACATTCCCTTGTCTCGAGGAAAAGTATGGGCGATTCCTCCATCCCTCATTATAAGTGTTGGAAAAGGGTCATTACGAGGTCTAGGACAAAACCCTTGAGCAGCATTCAGATCCGCCTGAACAAGCTCAGGGAATTGGGAGGCCAAGTGGAAATCCATAGTGGCGTGTGTATTGCCTTGGCAAATGGAGCATTTAGAAGCTTGGGATGTGGAGGTGTTAGATACGAATCGGCCCGGGCTTGACATAAGCCTTTCCATGTTTTGATTCAACAATTGAATCTGATAGGCTAAATTCTGGGTGTCCCTTGCCTCATTTGCCTCCAACTTTCTTTGCATGAGAGTGGACTTTCTATCCATGTAGGAAAAATTCAAGTGAATAGAATTCTCACTCAAAGTATCAAAAAGGTTCCAAGCTTCATCCTTAGTCTTAGATAGAAAGGTTCCTGCACAAGCACCATCCACAGTCTGCCTGTGCGAATCATTAAGTCTGGTGTAGAACCTTTCAACTAGTTGCCACTTAGGCACCTAATGATGTGGGCAAAGTCTCAACAGGCCATTAAAGTGTTCCCACGCATCATGGAAAGCTTCCCCATTCTTTTGAACAAAACTCATAATTTCCCTCCTAAAGTGATTTGTTTTGCTCATGGGGAAGTACTTCTTCCTCAGGGCATCCCAAGTGTTAATATCATCAAGGGTATGATACCAATACTTGGCTTTGTCCTTGAGAGAGAAAGGAAAGAGGGTCCGCATTTGAGCGTCATCAGTAACGGACTGCAGCTTCACCATGGAACAAACCTCGGTGAATTCCTCTATATGCTTGTAAGGGTCTTCCCTAGCAGTACCATAAAAGGAGGGTAGTAAGGATATGGTACTACTTTTGATCTCATAAGGATTGTCCCCTCTAGGTCTACATAGTGCAGGGCCAGCTTGATTGGTTGGAATGAAATATTCCTTAAGGCTCCTTTGACTAGCCATTTCTTCCCTTGGGAGGCTCCTTCTTAAGATTCTTTCAGATTCAGGATCAAACATAAGTTGTCTCCTAAGAGATCACCTTCCAAGCATGCACTACAAACACAATTCAAAAGGACTTGTACGATCTTTACAAATTTAGGCTTTTGACTTTAGTTCAAATTGTAGGTGACAAAGCAAGTTGCCCAATCAATTACGTGCCTATTGTCGACTTTCAAAATGCCTAAAAAGACCTAGTTGGAGCTTAAGTGTTCTTCCTTAAGTCTCAAATGGTAGCGCAACTCCAAAGACGGAAGATCGAGGGATGCAAGTAGGCCAAAGCCTTCCTTTGAAGCTGTGCTTTTGCGGTGCTTCTTAACTACCTGCAAAAATCCGTGATAGGGTATCCCCCTCTTTGGATTTACAAAACTTTGATCTCAAGTTCCGAACACTTCAGAATCCAACAGTAGGAGGGCTCTTGTCCTAGTAGTTCCAAGACCTAGGAGTGTCTAAATGCGTGACGTGGTGCAAAAGATATAAGTGTGCATACACCATAAAATTTTGATTTTTGAATTTAGATTCGTAGCACAATGTCTCAATTCAAGTCCTTGGTTTTTAGTGTTCCTCCTTAAGTCCTTTTTCAAGAAAATATGTGACCACTTGTTAGATCTTTTCAATTCAATTAGGTGGTCTTGCAATTAAATCCAAATGCACATGCGTGAACAATATAGAATTCAAAGAAAGAGGACGTACCTTTCCTCCAACAATCAGCAATGCAAGATGCACGCAAATGCAAACAAAATAAATCTAGAGGCTACTCATTCACACCTAAATGGCCGTCCTAAGGCAGGCAGCTTCTAGTAGGCAGCTTGCTTCCTTTTTTTATTTTTGTTTAGCTACTTATGCACAAGCAAAGAAAATGATAAACAATCATAAAATAAAATGAAAACCTAGATCTATAGAAAAGGGAACAGACTCCCAAAAATTATTACCCAACACGGGCCTAAAACAAATCAGGGAACAAACCCCTTAAATATACCCCAGAACAAGGGTCTCAAACCAAATGTGCAATGAAAATTAAGCTCTAAAACCTAAATTCTTTCTACTAAAAAAAAATTGACAGAGATGAAGATGATCACTCCAAATGTCTCCTTCAGCGATGGAAACAAGGTCCACCAAGGCATTGCAGAGGCAAATGTGATGCTCCTTCTCCCAGTGTTGTGACTCTTCTGGTGATATCAAGGATCGGCTGATCTCTGAGGCTGGTGAGACAAGATGTCTCCAAGTACGCGTATGTGCACCAAACAGATAATTGAATTTAAATGTGCCTCAAATAAAATGTGTGAATCAATAAATAAATGAATGCGAGTTTAACAGGCTCGTTGCCTCCCCAACAACGACACCATTTGGTAAGATGGTTTTTGCTTTCGAATAATATGATTAAGGTGATTTGTCATTTTAGTATCAAAGTGGTGGAAAACTGCTTAACAAAACAATTAAAATAAACCACTCGAGAGAGTGGGTCGTATCCATAAGGAGGTAATGGCTATTACAAACTTGCGGTAAATAAAAATTATTGTTCACAAATGATTTCCTTAAGAAATTATGTCGAGAAATCGCATTAGTTATGTGTTTTAATGAAAGCACATGCTGAAATTGTGTTTAAGCCAAATAGGAGGGGGTTCAATGTAATATGTATGACAATATAATAAGAATAAAACCCTCACAATGGTACTTAAATATAATTACAAATTAAGCTCTCCTATAGCAAGAATCTTCCAAGATTTGAATGGAAATCCACTTAGATTAGGGTTGAGAAATTGATTTGCTTAATAAGCTAAACAATGAAGGAGGTTCTCATAAATTCACCATGATAATTAAATCAGAAAATGAAGTTCACAATGGCATGAATTGTAGAAACTAATAGAGGATTTACTGTGCAAAAACAGGGGAGGTTGCTTTGAGGTCCTCCACGCATGGAGGAGGCGGAGGTCGGAGAGGAGCTTCTCGTCGTAGGTAGGTGTTGTCGGGCCGCTTCTTTTGATGGTGGCGATGGGACACGGCGTGGCTGGAGGTGGCTGGTCGGAGAGGAGGTCGGAGTGGTGCCCGATGGCTTGCTGAATGCACGTGCCTATTGTGTGAGCTAAAGCTATTGCACGCTGGCAGAGACGCAATAAGGGGCAGGAGAGCAAAAATGGCGCTACTGTAGGAGGTGCTTGCACGCAGTGGAGCTGAAGGGAGGTGCTACGTGCTATGGAGCTGGAGGGCGGTGCTGCAGATGGTGCATGCTGTAGGAGGTGAGGCATGCCGTGGAGAGGCACACGCAGGCTAGAAATGGAGGGCTGTTGCGGGTGTGATGGAGGCACAGCAAGAGGCGTACACGATCCTGCCGCTATGGGAATGGAGAGGGAGCGCAGCACTGTGCGGCTACTGTAGCGTGTACTCTACGCGCGTAGGCGAGGACCAATGGGCTGGAGGAGTGCGGGTGCCCACGAGGGTCAAGTGCGTGGGAATGGCACTGCTACAGGAGGTGCCTGCGTGCGGTGAGTGTTGGAGGGTGGTGCCTGCTCTTGGTGCGTGCTGCAGGAGTGGTGAGGGACGTGCACGAGGATGGTGCTGGCGGTTGAGGAGTTGATGAAGAAGAAGCATGGTGATCCAAGAACTCTGATTAGCGGTGTGAGCTGTCATACCACATGCCCACGATGGTGGAGTCGCGCTGCCGCAGTTGAGGCCGGTGGTGAGGAGCGAATGAGAAACTAGGTTCTCTGCATAGTGAGGAAAGGGGTGGTGGCCTTCTCTGAACAGCAGCGATTCCTCCTCCTTTGTAGCCATAGCTACAAAGATTTTGAAATTCAAACAAGCCACCGTCGAGTGAATGCTGGACGAGTGAATGCACATGAGGAGGAGGCGGAGACGGAGCAGTTACCTACAAAAAGGAGAATAAGAAGAATAAAATAATTAGGATTATTTATACATAACTCCTTAACTTCTATGTTAATTAAAACAATGTATGTAATACACCTAATTAATTAACTAATCAAATGTATGCAATCCGAGGTTAATTCTAAATGCCTTTAGATATGGATGCCACACATGAATTATGCATTTAAGCTAAAAATATGAATTAATTTAATTACATCCTAATGTATGCTATCTAAATGTTAAAATTAACTTAATGTCGAGGCACTTAAATACCTAAATAGCCCACAAATATGTGTTAATCACCTATCAACCCACACTCACACTTTCATGCACCATCTAGAGTCTTCTCTAGTTGGCGCCACCTTTGGTTGCCAAAAATGGAAACCAAGGGAGTCCACTCTTAGATCCACAAAGTGTGGATATAGGAGACCACTTCTCCTCCCATCTTGACACCAAGATGGAGGCTCTTCTAGAGAACTCTATAGTTCTCTAGAGAGCCATGCCAAGGATCTATTTAAAGACCCCTTGGACGGCCACAAGTCCCCCATCTTGGACTCTCCATTGGTGGCTTCCTCCTCCATCTTCTTCTCCACAAGCTCCCCCCATCTCCAAGCACTAGTGGACGTCCAAGAGCACCACCTCCATGACCTCTCAAGAGGCCAGCCTACACACCTTGGACATCCCTCTCTCCCTCCTACCACCTCAAGCCACACAGGCCATTGGAGACCACCTCCAATGCCCTAGTTTCTCTAAGGAGATAAGTTGTTCTTCTTAGTTTATTTCTGCATTAATTTTTCTACCTAATAGTGTAATGATCCTCTACCTGAAGATGCATGCATAATCTTCCATAGATCCACACATGCATCCATATTCTGTTAACTAGAAATATTGTGTTTAAGTTTTCATGTACAAGCATGTCTCTACTTGTAATGATGACAACCATTGATGAAATGAAAGCCTTTTTTACACTATCTCTCCTGTGATCACAAGTTGCCCGATTTACTTTCATATTATATTGCCACAAAATGTTTGTCCCCGAAGATATAAACAAATTAGTGATAGATATGTTTTCCACTAGTTGTCATCGGATTGTCAAAGTCGTGCACACACCAACTCACATCTTTACATTCCTGATCTATTTAACTCACGCACACGTTTCCGCATAAATAAAGCTACTGGCACATCTTTAACTTGCACCTTAAAGACCAGGGTACAGTTTTAAGCAAGGAAATAAAATCAATTTCACTTTTTTTAAACACCTCCCTGAGATCAACTGGGGCTCACGTCTCGTTACTTAATTTTTGTTGAATCAGATTTCACAACTATACTATGACATTTTCCTATCAAAAATATGATTTATGATTCCAACATGCCCCCAATAGTATATTTAAATATCCTAGAAGACAAGCACTGAGGAGACAGTATGTTATAATGCATCTTCGAGGGGAGTATTTTTCATTCCTCCTCTCCATGAAGGGAACTCATCCAATCAACTTGTGTCTTCGAGCCGCTCCTAAGTCAACCTTTTGGGAAAACATTTTCAGAACAATAACTTTGTAGCATTCTACTTCATCATGTGCATTGAACCAAACCAGTGTGTGATATTTGGGTGCATAGGTTACCAAGTCCCGCAAACCAAAGGGCAAGCAACGAGGTAGAATACTCCCTAAGCCTTAGACTTAATACATCAGCCTCGCAACTCCTTTAACCTATTGAGGAATAATCCAGATCTTAACAAATATGTGAGTTTTTAAGCCCTAAAACTAACCCAAGAGGCTTAAAGTCGGTATCCCTCACTTATCTCCTTCTCTCTAGCACTTTAGGACTTAATTAATCATTCATTCTAACCCAGAACATAGGTAACTCTTCCATAATCAAACGTTGGGACCAGCACACTTTTGCACATTTTCCTCTCTCTTCTCCTCAATATATTTGCAATTCAGCTTACAAAGATTCCATCTCCTTCTTTCTCTCTCTTTTTTTTGTGTGTAAGATGGATGCCTTCAATACATGCAAAATATGTATAAATGCTATGAACAACCTAAGGTGGAGTTGGGATGTCTCGCAAATCGGGCTCTAGAAGGGAAGCAGGAGACCCAAAGAAGATACATAACAAACCTAGCCTCGCTACTAAATAATCCAAGATGTTGGCAAGTAGGTGATGAAGAGTGATGCCAAAAGCTACCAGAAGTAGGTGAAAATAGGGTACTCCTGAACTATTGTTAGAGGTTTTACACAATACACCTAAGTAGTGACCTCCAAGAGTGTGCAGTGAGGAGGCAAAGGCTCCTTGTTCAAACGCTCTCGATCGGGTTTTAAAAGATAATACGTTGTAATATAGCCGAAAAAGAGTTCAAAACAAATAAAGATTTTATTACTCGAAAATCGAAGTATCCGAGGTCGAACACAGGGAGCAATTGGAATTTACTACTAATCACAAATGTAATTGAACACTCTAATTTACTCAAAACTTTACTTCAAATGTATTTAAAAAGTAATTCGGGCAAAAGAGTAAAATTGGACGTCTGATCCCAAGATCAGATGTCTTAAAAGTATTTTCCCTTCTTTGATTATTCTTCTTCTTCTGATATGCTTTCTTTCTGCTGCAGTCTTCACTTGGCCTCTTCTTTCTCTGCAGTCTCTCTTCTCTTTTTCCTTCTGCCTTCTTCGTAGGCTCTTCTTCTTCTTCTCTTCTGATCTACAGGTCTTCTTCTTGCCTTGATATTCTTCCTGCCTTTGCTTATCTTCTCTGCCTTGCCTTCTTTCTTCTTGGCTTCTGCAAAGGCTTCTTTCTCTTCTGTCTTCTTCTTCTCAGCAGTCTCTCCTTCTTCCTTCAGATCTCTGCCTCTTCTTCTACTTCTTCTCTTCTTCTCCCTCGCGGCTAAGTCTTTATTCCTCAACGTTCAGCCTGCCTACACAGAGAGCAAAACCTACCCCTTTCCTTCTACCCGAGCGTCTCTCTCTCTCTCTGGAATTCACTCAAGGATGCTCTCCCAGAGCCACGGGTAATCGGGTCGGATTTCGCACCTGGGACCAGGCGCACCGACAGGTGGGGTGATGCGCGAGGTGTGGTCAGGATGGGTCGGGTCAGATCCTGCCAGATCCACGAGGTGAAACCGTGGACGAGGCGAGCGTGGGTCAGGTAAGGGACCTCACCCCTGTGCGTTCGGAGGCAACGAGCGCATTACACAAAATCAATTTAAACCATACCTACGCCTCGTATCTCGCCGATGTGGGACTATCAGGCCTGCCCCGCTCTCGCACGCGCCCACAGAACCTTCGTGCAATCGCCACAGCTGCAGCCTCTGTTAGCGTTGATTACTGGATCAGATGGCTTCGCAGTGCTTGCCCGAATGCGCAGCACCTGCTGATGCCTGGAACTAGCTTGAAGCTTCTTCACCCGTCGTCAATGGCGGCAAGGGCTTCGATACTGTCACACTCAAAACAAGCCTCTCGGCTTAATCAGACCAGCTGGGCACCTTCGCCGTGGCACGGCGAAGGTGGTGAGCCATGCGGCCGGCCGTGGGATGGCCTAGGCGTGCGTGCCTAGGTCAACCTGTGGCCGGGGGTGTGGGTGTGTTCGGGGGACTGTGGTGGAGGCGTAGAGGGATGATGGATGGGCGGAGAGTGTTCCTTGTGGTGAGGCGGAGCCTCTGAGTTGGTCGGCGAGCCGTGTGGAGGGGCGGAATGGTGGGAGCGGCTCGCCAGAGGTCGGTCGGAGGCGAGGAAGATGGAGGTGGTCAACGATGGTCGAGGGTCAATTAAATGAAATAAAAGGGGGAAAAGAGAGAGGGGAAGATGGAGAACAATTCTAACCTACTTATAGGGACGAAGGGGACGGAGAGGCGGACAGCTGTACCTGCTGTCGTTGGAGAAGAAGCTGCCCAGTGGAGGAGGACGGCGGCGACGACGGGGCTGAGGCAGCGTGCGCGGGTGTTGCGCGACGCGGAGGAGAGTCAGGAAGATGACTCTGCCACTGGTTTTGTGGCAGAGCGAAGAGGGAGGGGAGGGGGGCTCGCCGAAGCTCGCTGGGTACTTTGGCCGGGAGGGAAGAGACGAATTGGAGGTGGAAACTCGGCCAAATCAAGCTAAAAATGAGCAGCCAGGTTGGAGGTTCTTTTATAGGCACTGGGTTGTGCTTTCAGAGCGTGGAGGGCACGCAATCCTCTCCGAAGGCTCACCGGAGAAGGAAAGTAGGTGGATACCCAAATCCCTCGTGCGTTCGCACGAGAGATTGGGTTCACACCAGGGATCGTGATTAGCCTTAGATGGAAGGGAATTCCTTAGAGAATCTCCCTTCCATTTCTGGGAGGGGATATCTGAGGAATCAGAGAGTATTCCCTCTCTAATCCTCGCCGGAGAAGGAATCTGCCCTAACAATGGCGGCAGGACCTGATTGCAAAGGTGGCGAGGAAGTTAGGGGGCTCTCTGTGATGCTTTTCAAAAGATAGGGACTAAATTGTGATTTAGGTGTACTAACTTGCAAAGTAGGTCAAGATGACCTCCCCTTAGGTCCAAATTTTGGTATAAACCTAATTTGGACCTAAGGAATCCAATGGTGAACTTGGATTTTAGGTTTGACCTTGTTTGACTGAATATTTTGCATAAAAACCCAAATTAGGTTAATTGATGAACTAAGAGCCTACTCTAGGTCAAACTGGGTTCCAAAGGCCAAATTAAGTATTCTAAACCCTAGGGGATATTTTTACATGAATTTTAGAGGGTTTACTTTATTTTTATCCTGACCGGAACCTTGTTGATTTAAGCAGGTCTGTTTTAGGGTTACCAAATGTCATTTAATTCCTAAATTGCACATGAACCCATTTCTGATTGACTCAACCCACTTTTTATCCCATTTAGACCATTTGACCTATGTTTTGCCTCTGAGAAATCCCATTTATGTACTGCAATTGTAAAATTGCAGTTTTGACCTTTAATTCATGTTTTCTTCTCAGTGCACTTATTCCTTCATTTAGGCCTTCTTCTAGGTTATGTAGGAGCTTTTATCTTCTTTATTGGGTCAAAATGAGCTAGTTATGGCTCATGATGAGGCTCTCATCACTCCTCAAGTAGATATGTGTGGGAAAAAGAGGGTTCAAAGAAGGACACCCTAAGGATGATGGGCTAACATGGACAAGCGTCGATCCACACCCACCACTCTACCACAGGATGTATTGGTCTAGTTATCCCACTATAAAGTAGGAATGTGAGCAGAGATTTTAGGAAGTTGTTCCTGCAGGAGTGCAAGTTTCTCAATTACGGGGAAGGGACGATGGTTAAAGAGGGTTTGAGCGGTTCGACATTCCTCCTTGACAACCATTCCAATTTTTGAATGTCATCAAAAGCAGCCTTAGTAACTGATTAACTTTCATGCTACCTATCATTGGTGTGCGAATCTTGGAATGGGCCCAAATGTTCATCTTTCAAATTGAACCGATCAAGGTTGTCTCCTATTTGATTCTCACGTAAAGGTGAGTTGGAAGCAATAGAGTTGTGAGTGTCCTCAACAATGACATCCGTAGGTTCTTGTTCGATGCTAAGATCCTGCCCCTGGGGTGTATAGATTCCTTCCTTAAGAGTAGTAATTGCTTCCATTTCTTTCGAATGTTTGAGAGGATGATCTTGATAGTCAAAGGTATATAGGAATCCAAATTTGGCTAAATCAGTAAGATCCTCAAGGGGTAAGTCCTCGAACAAAATATATTCTCCCCTAGAGTCACTTCATACTCTGAGTCTAGGCCCCTCAAAGTCATCATCATCCTCTTCTACATTTCGTCTCTCTTGCCCCTGAGACTCAGGAAAATCTTCCATGCTAAGATCAAGTGTTTCCTTGTCTTCCTAAAAAATCAATTCTTCATGTCCCTGAGACCAATTTGATCCGAGTCATCTAATTCAGTATCAATGTCCTCATAGTCACCTATGTTGGGTACCTGTGAATCCTCAAAATATTCAATGATAGGTGTTGGTCCCCAAGGTAGAGGATTGTGGTTATTATCACTTCCTTCCAATATGATTTCGTACGGCGTCCAAGATTCCTGGAATTTGTTAACTTCAGAATCACAATCCTCAAAGAGATCTAACTAAGGTGCAAGGTCCTCAGAAGTGTTAGGTATATGTTCAGCATCCCTAGGATGGGGTACAGATTCTACCTTAAAATTTAGAATGGGAGTTGGGTTGCCTATTTGATTGTGAAATATTTCATCAAATGTAACAAAGATACTATCATTCGGGTCAAGTTCATCTAATGGGACCATCTTCCCCTTTGATTGGCTCCAATTAAGCTCAAGTGGAAAATTCGAGGAGTCCTCCTCTACTGGCTAGCACCATTCTATATCACAATTCAATAACTGGCTAATCCTTTCAATTCCCATTGTATCCATGTAGCCTCCCTCCCCCTTAATATCAGGACTTCTCAAAGATGAGTTATCGAGTATGGAGGGGTTTACATTATCCTCAAGAGGGTAGCTATACTCCAAGATTGAGTCCCTAATGTCCCCATCCATCTTATGGTGTGGCTCTCTCAAGGAAGATGCATCAATCATGGAGGTGTTATAATCAACCTTAATGGAGTAAATCAAGTGACCAATTTCTTCATTTAATTGTTGACTTGCCCTAAAAGATTCTCCTAAATATTCCATCATTTCCTTTTATTGTTTTGCATTTCAAACTTGTATGTGGAGAGGCTATCATTCTTTTCAGGAGGAAAGTCAAGCTCAAGGTTATAATACCTAGGAGTTTCTATCCAATTGGGAGTGTAAGAATCATCACAGGCAGGTGGGTTGGGCATAGTCATGGCAGGGTTAGGTATGGTATCCCTCTCCTAGGTTCTACTCATGATCATAGGATTAGGGAATAATTAGACCAATGCTCCTATAGTAGGAGTAGAAAGGATCCCATTGTTCATCAGATGATGGATAACTGCAGGTCCTGGGATTGGGATTGGGTGTTCTGGGGTGAAAGTAAGAAGTGAAGTAGCTATTATAATCCATTTGAAAATACGACATGAAAAATACACCCCAATGAAACTCAAGGCAATAGGACTTTCCTTTTTCTTAGAGAAAATTTGAGCCAACCTCCAACCTACCCCTAAAAGTTGTCAAATATGGTCAAGTTTGCACCCATCCGTTCCCACTTTAGTGGTATATAAGGGGCTTGTGACTTGAGATCCCTAACAATCTCTTTGAAGAAGAAAAGAGGTCGATTACGTTATCTCTTGATGGTCAAAGAAGTTGCACAATCAATTACTTGCCCTAAGTCAACCTTCATGTGCCCTAGGACCTATACCTTGCTTCAATGATACTCTTAGGTGATCAAGTGAGAAGTTACTCCAAGGACGAACAAGGGGATGCAAGTAGGGCAAACCCTTCCTTTGAGGCGATGAGTAAGCGGTGCCTCTTAACTACCCTTTTGTTCCTTTAAGGGGTGTCCCCATCCTTGAAGTATCAAAACACTTGGCCAAAAAATAGTACCACCACCACAAAGCAAAATAGGAGGGTTTGCACCGATAAAGAAATCGGTGCCTATAGCCTTAAGGGATTGTGACCTAGTGTAGTACCTAGTGTGCGTGCTCAGTGTCAGAAGTGTGCATCACACCGCAAATCAGTTGGTTTTTTAGAAGAAAAGCAGACAAGTCCCTTTTGATCAGATCAAATGTGAGTTTGATTTTAAGGTCGAATCTGATTAGCAGTCCCAATTTCAGTTAAACAACCACTGAATTAGGTCAATTAAATCAGTTTAGTGGTGTTGAAATTTAATCCAAATGCAAATGCGTGAATAGGAGCTAGATGCAAAGATAGAATGGTATACATGATTCTAGCAATCTCTGTGCAGATATGTACGCAATGCGAAAATGAGATCCACGTGCTACCCAATCACCCCTAAATGTACACACCTAAGGGTATGCCACTCCTAAACAGGTAGCTTGATTTTTTTGTTTTTTTCCTTTTAGAGCAAGTAGGCAGAAAATGAATCACACACAGAGAAATAGCCCCTAGCTACTAAAGAAAGTGGGGATAGACCCACAAAAATTAGCCCCAATTGCTACGAGGGCTAGAAGACTTAATTGAAATAAACTTGACGACAAAGGAGAATCCCTTGTGAAAGTGGGATCAAGGTCTCCTCTTCACGTCCTCTCCGCGTGCATGAGCATCGCTCAAGGTCGATGTTGTCGCTCTGCTTTGCTTGTCGTCTTGTCAGATTCCTCGCACAAAAAGATAGAGAATGGTCAGATAAATGCGCAACTCAAAATAATCAGAAATAATCAGGTGAATCTATTGCGTATGTTACCTCCCCAACAACGGTGCCATTTGATTGAGAGATTTCACTTTTCAACAATATATGTAAGAAAAATACGTCGTTGTAGTAAAATCACGTGGAGGAAAAATCGTAGATCAAAAATATTTATCAGTAAAACTAACCACAATGGATTAGGTCATATCCACAAAGAGGAATGACTGCAATAAATTCATGAATATTTTCAGAACATTATTCGAGTACGTTGTACGAGGCTAATATGTTGCAAAATCAATTTGTCGATTAATTGAAGCATCAAATGAGATCAAAAATGACTTGAATAAGCATTAATAAGAAATATAGAGTCAGGAAGGTTTCTTCGCAATTGCTACACAATATAATATTAAAAACCAAAAATTCCTCCTCTTTACAATGGCATAAAATGAAATTTTTAATATAACCCAAAATAAAGCAAATCTTTCTCCCTACCATATGTGTGGAGGAGCCCATGGTGAGGGTCGAGGAGCTCAAGGAAGGTTGACACGAATGAGAGCTTCATGTCGGAGTTGATGGCATGGTAGGAGATAGTCGCTGGTCACCGGACGGTGAGGAGGAGCACTAGCGAAGGGTGCCCTGTTGCACTGCTTGGAGCCCCGTGCGATCGAGGAGGAATCGTGCAATGATCTGGGGCATGCAAGGATGCACCGAACGATGGTTGGAGGCAGTCGTCGACCTATAGGGCTCATTGGGTTACCGGTGGTGATGATGGGGTTAGCTGTGATGGCACTCAGTTGCTATTGTTTAAAGTCGCTTCTTGAATCAACGTGGGTCACGCACTAGGGTAGCTGACCTGAGGAGGAGGGAAGTGTTGTGTTCCTTCTTTGGTGCAGCAGATGAAGAAGAAGAGGAGGAGGAAATCGAGTAGGTGCAGCTTGTGGTGGACACTGGTGCATGTGAGGGCGTGGAGGAGGCTAGCCATGCTTGGTGAGACAATGCGCGCAACTCTGCTGAGGAGAAGATGGCACGGCCTTGAGTTTGACATGGTGAAGGAGGAAGGTGTTGTGCGTGGCATGCACTGGAAGGAAGGAGAGGTGGTGGGATAGACGATTGAAGAGGAGACTGTTGTGACTCATAAAGCGTGTTTTTTATTAGAAAAAGCATCGTAGTATAGTGCGCAATACAATCAACAAAAATATTTTATAAAGACAACAAGACTTCAAGTCTCGGTCGTTCGTCTCTGGGAGGCATTTATGGAAATGCATATTTGAAATCGATCTCTTTTGCTCTACTTGCTTAAAATCTCATGCCGGTTTATGGTGATTTACGTATTGATGTACGACATGCTAATTGCCAAAAGATAGTAATAAAACATGCAACTTCAATCACACAAAAAGATGATAACTAGGCACATGGTGATTTTCAACATATACATTTATATATATAAAAGATGATGATGATATCAGAGTTGCAGAGCACAGGTAGACGAATGCTTGTACAAGGAAATAAAACTACTCGCTACCAGAAAATGATTGCATACGTGAATCTATGGGGGGATTTTGCATGCATCATTGGGGGAGAATAAAGAGCTACACTAGTAAGCAGCAAATAAAGCATATAAACTATGACGAACTAAGCTACTAATCTAGCAGAAATAAGGCCATTCAAAGGTCGGCTCTGATGGCCTTTGACTTGGTTGAGAGGAGAGGTAGGGGCGGCCAATGGTGCTTAGATCGACCCTTGGAGAGAGGTTGGAGAGGTGATCCAGCATCTTGGCGTGGAGGTGATAGTGGCCATGGTAAAGCTCCTCGTGGACATGGAGGTGGAGTGGATGTGGAATGAAACTAAGCTAAATGGAACTAAGAGTGGATGGGTGCAAATGGCCACCCCTTAGGTCCATTTATAGACATAAGGGAAGCTCTTTAGAGAATTATGGAATTCTCTAGAGAGGCCTATGGTGGGAGCTCATGGGAGAGTGAGAGAGAGAGGATGGATGGTGGTTTTTAGTTCCACCAAATGTGGATCTAAAAATTGAATGGCTCTTGGTTGCTAATTTTAGCAACCAAGGCAACAACACATGGTAGAGAGTTCTAGAGAACTCTAGGCTAGGTATTTTCGTGTGGATGGTGTGTGTGGGTGTGTGTGGGTTGAAACCTAGGTGGCTAGGTTGATTAGGTTAGGTTCGAGTGGGTTTAGGTTAAGGTAGCTCTCAAATTAGGGTTGTAAACCCTAATTCACTAAGGTAAAGTGAAATTAAACTTAATACAAGTTTAATTGGGTGTGTGGAAACCTAATTGAGAGTAAAATAACTCAATTAAGTAAGTCTAGGTCAATTGGACTCTCACTAAGTCCAATTGGACAGTGTGTGCTGAGATCAGGGCTCAATTGGACTCAATGAGTCCAATTGAATAGGCTGATGGAATTGACTAAGATCCAAATCAATTAGGTTTAGTGAGGACCTAATTAGGTCCTTAGGGAGGTCTAGAGGTGATGTACTAGGGTTAGGACGCCTTAATTTAGGTTCCTATGGGGTTGAAACTGGGTTTAGAGACCTAGAGATCCAAGATCAAGGCTTGAATCTCAAAATAGGGTCTGGAGGACAGTATCAAATGTCTAATAAAGTTGTCAGACATCTTATAGTGAAAAATCAGAAGTCCAGACTTGTTGTCTGGACGTCCAATCAAAGTCAGAAGGGTTTCTAGGTTCTGTCTTGGGTATTCTGCAGAAATTGGTCGTCTAACCAAGTGTCTGGACATCCAATAACACTACAGAAGTGGGTTTAAGGTGTGCGGGAGTTGGTTAAGGGTTTGGACATCCTATAACTCATCTGGACGTCAATATAGAGGCTACAATTAGGGTTTTAAGGTTTCCTAGGGTGCGGTGACCTGATCTAAGGGTGGCTAAGCTTGGGGAAGCTTCTAGGCTGTCCTAAGGCTAGGATGGATCTAAGTTCTTCATAATTTAATGCTTTATTTCTACTTAATAGAATAGCATATCTTAACTCCCTTACATTATTATCTACTACATCTAATCTAGGTCTTCCGCTTCAGCTCTGCTGCAACACCAGTTATTCTTTGTTCTTCAGATCCAGCTTTAGATCTAGCTTCAAATCTAGCTTCTGATCATCTTATTACCTGCAATTGACATAAAGCACTTAATCAGTACATTATAGCATTATTTTATGCATAGCTAAAAGAAAGCAGTAAAGGTGCTAGTAATGCTTATGCATGCATGAATTACCCTAACTTATGCTAAGTCCTAGCCTAATTTAGGTCAATTAAGACCTATGATTGCTGCGCAATTAGAGATGTCGAGGCTACGGAGGCTCATGGTCACGTGGGAACATTGGGGTCACAGTAGGGTCGTGGTTGCACAGTGATGTGGTGGCTCATTGCAGTGGTCACGACATAGGCCACACGCTATCACCGTGTGGCTTGCTGTAGGAAGGAGATAGGAGGAGGAGCAGGATGCAGTCGGTGGCTTGCGGTGGTGGATGGAGGCACACGGTGGTGTTTTGTTGGGGAGTGGACATCGGGCTTCGTGATTGGCACACGGTGGTGGCTTCAGTCCTGTTGGGTGGAGAAAGAGGAAGATGAGGGGTTCCTCCCTCATGGGAAGAAGATGCTAGAGAGGGAGTTTTCTCCCATCGAGAGGAGAGTGAAGATCAAGATCCAAAGGTCATCATCCTACCTATTATAAAGAGGGCATCTAAAAGAGAATCTGAGAGAGTTATTTGAGGGAAAATAAATATGCACTTGACTTATTTATGTGTGTTCGTGTTTCCCATAAGCAAAGAGAGCAAGAAAGGAAATAAATTAGGGTTGGACTGAAATAGGAAAGAGATAGAGAACAATCAGAGATAAGGAATTTCTAGTGATTTTATCCTGATGCCTATTCGAACTTTTCAATCCCAATTAATTTCTGTAGGGAATGCACATCCATATATTAATGTATGTCAAATATATATGCAAATAAAGTCCACTAATTGAGAGATGCAGGATTGATAATTTTCATGCCCAACTAATATTTTTCTGTAATGCGTACTAGAAATCCATTTCCCAACTCCCAATTAAATGCACTTAGGCTTAATTCTAATCCACTAAAGTTGACCTATCACCTTCTGACATATCTTCTCGCTGAAATAACATTGCACTTTAGGGTTTGTCCGTTAGAACAGTCGACTCCACCTTTAATACTTGTATCAAAGCTTAAAATCATCTACAACAGTCATCCCGACCCATTCACCACCCACCAAACCTGTTCTAATGTACGATTTAAGCTGAACTCGAACCCACCTAATTTTTTATGGGGACATTGCAAATCTTAGGCATGGGGGGTATTAAAGTGTAAAATACTGTGAAAATTGATTCATGGAGGGGTTTCACTAATTCAAAAAAAAATGGAGGAAGGAGAAAAGGAGAGGTCAATTTTGAACTTGATTGAAAACATTTGAGGGGGAGAAAAGAAAAGAAAAAGAAAAAAAGGAGCACTCAAAAGAAAGAAATGAGATAGTCCCTTGTGATTGAGTATGGAATTTACCTAACTTCTAGGCTGAATCGAATGATGAATTAAGATTTGGAAGGCTAAAACTTAGGAGATTGGTGACGAGTACCGACCTTAGGCCTCTTGGGCCTATTGTAGGGCTTAAACACTTACATATTTGTTGAGATCCGGATTAGTCCTCAAAAGGTTGAGGAAAGTGCGAGGCTGATGTATTAAGTGTAAGGCTTAGGGATTATTCAGCCTTGTTGTCTACCCTTTAGTTTGTGGGACTTCGTAACCTAAGCACCCAAAATTCACACACCAGTCAAGTTCAGTGCACTTAATGAAGAAAAAATGTCAAAAGTGTTCTGTTCTGAAAAAGTCATCCTGAAGATCTAGCTTAGGAGCGACTCAAAGACAAAAGTTGATTAGATGAGTTCTTGGCACAAAAAGGTGGATACTCCCCTCGAAGTTGCATAATAACATATCATCTCGGTGCTTGTCTCCTAGGATATCTAAATATTCTACTGGGGGCATGTAAGCACCTTATGTTGATTCAGGTGCCATGGGCGGGATTATCCGGAAATGTCAATTGCTAGGGCCTGAATTTAGCTACAGAATGCCATGGGAGGCACTATCTCAAAGTGTCGAAAGCTATGGTTTTGGGTTTGCCATGGACGATGCTATCCTGAAGCATCGAAAGCCAAGGACCCTTCGAGGATTAATGGTAGGGACAAGGAATCCGATACATACCGTGTTTAGGGCCAATTCGAGGTTGGATTTAGGAAAATATAAAAAGAAAAGAGAGAAAACTCTCAGAATGAAAAATCCTTCTCTATCTCTCTCTTATCAAAATGCACTGGAAAACTAAACCTAAACTTGATACATCTACGCATGGGTGCTTTAACAGTTGGGGTCAACGAACCACTAGGCAATTTTTACGGGCCCTAGAAAACTTCGCGGCAAACCCAAGCTGAAGCTGGTCAGGTCTGAATCTTTGCTAGTACTTGAGTACCTCTAGTCCTATTATTGGTATTTTGATCTGATTTCTAGATATGCGACTTAGTATGGCATCTTGACGATTACATACGGCATAGAGATCTGGTTTGATTAATAGGATTTTGCTAGGGACTAGTAAAATCAAGGCATGAGGGTATGATGGTATCACCATCATGGGACCTAACTAGTCACATTTAGTCAAGTTTGAATGTTAAAATCTTGTACCTAATCATATGAGGGTTAAACTCCACATCATTCTTATTTGAAAGAAGAATTGGGAATTAGGGTTAATTATGTAATTTTAACAGCACATCACAAACACATATTAACCACAGGGTCCCTCAAGAGTTAAATGAATGTCAAATGAGCTCAAAAGTCCAAAGAGTGGGTCCACACTAATAGAAACAAGGTTTCACGCATTTCAAGAACCGAATTAGTACACAAAACCCTAATTATCAACCCTGCTTAAATCGGAAAGGTTGTGGTCAGGATAAAATCAATATAAACCTCGTAAAATTCATAAAAAAACATTCTAAGAGGTTTGGTACCCTTGGTTTGATCATCTGAACCTATTTTGACCTAGAATAGAGTTTCAGACGGGATTTTGCTGTAATTTGGGTTTCTATGCAAATTATCCTATCAAACATGGTCAAAACTCAAATCTAAGTTCACCATTAGATTCCTAGGGTCACAATTAGGTTAATACCAAAATTTAGGCCCAATCAGAGTCCATCTTGACCTACTTTGCATTCTAACCCTTTAAAAGTCTATTTCTTACATTTAGCCCCTTAGGTTTCGAGTTTATTGCATTTGGGCTCCTAACTTCTCATTATTCTTCTCAAAATGATCCTTACCATCATGATAGTTTGAAAGGAATATTCAGAGCTCCTATGCCGACATTTGATCGAAGATTTGATTTAAGAAATCTCAACGAAAAATCATAGAACTCTACAAAATTGATCCTCAAATCAATCCGCATCGATTAGGGTCCTTTTCAAGGCCAATTATGGCCAGAATTCACATTGGCGAGCTCGAGAAACTCGATCCTTTCAAGCAGCGAAGGCACCCTCCAAAAGTGCCCAGCTTACCTTGATTGAGGCTAGGACTTGGTCCTATTTAAAGCCCTGCTCATCGCCCCATGTTCTCTCCCGTGTTCTCTCGTGCATTCCTGATTGGATTTGACCTTAAATTCCTCCTCACAGGTGTCAAGGACCACCACCGGAGTTCTTCGAAACCCCATCTTCGCCCTCGGCCACGTACAATAAGCAAAGGGATCCTCTTCCTCCTTCGTCTGCGAAGCTTCCCATGAAGCTTCAGCCTCTCTAGCCTTGTCTTCCGCTTCTGTTACTTTGTCTTCTTCCTCCACTCTGACGTACCTCTGGCAAAATCTTCCTCGCCTCCTTCCTCTCAATTAGTTTAGGACTTCACCTCCCCTCTCCCCCAATTTCATATTTGGAGCTTCTCTGCTCCTAATTCCCTCTCTGCCATTGTCTCCGACGTCGGCTGCTTTGCCTCCAACCACCTTCATAGCCGACATACCTCCACCCATTACACACCCCATAACCACTACCATCACCATCGTCTCATCTTCACAGAGCTTCCCAACTCCTCAATTTCACCACTCACCACCTCCATCACCCCTCTGCATCACCAACGACTGAAGCACATTAGAGCTTCTTTGCTGCACACACCCGACCACCCTCACCTCCGATTTCTTTAGTGCTCCTCGGAACTTTGCACGTGTTTAATTCTAGCTCTAGGGTCATATTTCTGTCGTAGGTACCTCGCCGTTGCCAGTCGTCACCTCCATCTTCGATCACCCTCATTCAACCACCTTTGGTCTCACTCCCACTTCCAATCAGCGCAAACCAGCTTTAGGAGTATCTCCAGAGCTTCAATTTAGCGAAGGCATACCTCCAGCGCCTTCAATTCCTCAACACATCTACTATAGCACACGCAGAGCTTCACACGAGGAAACTTCAGATTTAGTCCCACATCATGGGCTCAAGAGGTCGTGACAACGTATAAGACGCAAAGCTACAGAGGGCTTATCGCCTCAAAGTGCACAGGGTGGGGTCCCTTCGACACCCCCACGCATGCGCTATACACGTGCTCGCTCACGCACCTTCTTCCACGAACTCGCCCACGGGTCTGGGCTGGATCCATTTACTCGATTATGCAAGTCTGACTTGGTTCTGAGAGAAGGATATCTAATAAGGAAGGGGGAGGGTTTTGCACTGTAGCACCTTGGAATTTGTGCCAACCCCCCTACACTCAATACTTAGCATTGTGAGGCCCTTGTGACTTGCTCTTGTGAGGCACTTACGTCTCTGTGTGCTGCTATTGCTGTGTCTTAGCTTCTGCTGAGGCCTTGAGGTTAAGGTGCCTGAGCCTTAGACTTGTCTTCTGAGGCCTTGTGTTGATTATGCTGGTTACTTTGGATACATTTGCATGGATATCTAATTATGGTTATTGTTGAAATATTTAAGATATATAGAGCTTAACTTGTAGGGTTAATTTGGTGGTTCAAACCACCATTTTAACCGAATCTTTTTACACTCTGATTCTTGATTTTCTTGAGTTATTCTTTCAATATACATTGAGCATTATTTTGATTATACTTGCATATCTTTCTTGATAATTGTGATTAGTGATTGAATTGCCCAATTTGCTCCCAGCAAACGACCTTGAACTCACTTTGGTTTTTGAGATTATAAATTTAAATGTTGTATCGCTTTTGCTCGCTATACTACAGCGTGTTTTCTTAAAACTCAATGAAAGCGACGCAGCAATAGACCCTTCAATGAAGGAGTCCCTTGATCCATCACATCAGATGGAATAACTTGTTGGACCTGACCATCTCGCTTAGAAGAATCCTCCCTAGTATTTGCATCCACCAAAAGAGAACGAGAAGCATGGACATGACCAATTTTAAATAATGTGAGCAACAATCAGGAACCCGATAAAACATAACCTTCTGCTAGATAAGCTCATCACCACTGTAAATCCTACTAGAATCTGATCTAGGATCAAGAAGATCAATCTATACACAAACCCACGGGAAACCTAGCCTTAATCCACAAACCGTGTTAGGATCAACACAAATCAGAGATCCCAACTAATAAGCAATAGAGAGAAGAGCGTTTGGGTTCACCAAGTGGAGGTTAAGGCTAAGGAAGCCCACCCTGACAGGGGCACAGGTAATCGACCCATCCATTCTAAAGGAAGGCGACCATCTCACAAAATGGAACCGAATACAATCCAAAATAGCACTCTCTCAAGAAAACTGTGCAAAAATCCATATATGAGTCACATTGAAGCAACCAATGTCTCAAATCTAAGGGAGCCAACAAGAACCTGGAGAGATCCAAACCTTCAATGAAAGAAACTCCTTAAAACGAAGATTGGAAGGCTTGGGGCCCCAACATCAAGCCATGATCGAAGAAGAGAACGGGGAGCATAGCTCAGAAACCTCCTCAGCAAAGAAGGAGGTAGACAAGAAACCTTCCCTCAACTACAGATACAGTACTTTTAGGGAAAGCACAGTAATGGATGTGGGAGAGGAGTCAAGATTCCTGACAACTGAAGGAAATGAATGCTTTGGTATCGAAGGGCCTGATGAGGTAGGAGAGTCCTCCACATCTATGGCCATCATCCAGAACCGAGAAGCCAAAAGGCAGACCTGAGCAAAGAGAAGAAAGTAATAGAATAGACACCACCACACAAGCACGGCAGAAATAAAAATAGAAGATCTTGAACAATGAGGCAAAGAAAAGTACCACACAGCTAAAAGAAGAGAAACTAAAGCCCCCTCTCCCCGATCGCCCAGAGAAGGCGAAGATCCCACTGTAGGAGCATCAGTGTCGCAGATCGAGGAGAACTAGCAAGTAAAATAAAGAACATGAAAAGATGCAAAGCAAAAGGCGAGAGAAGCCATCCAACCTTGCAAATCAGACGTAGGCAAGCCACGCCAAAGAGGGGAAAGGGGAGCGCCCCACTAAAAACATGAGCAAAAACCACAAGCAAAAAGAACACAAAAAAGCAAAACAAAATAAAAAACAACTAGGCACCACCACCCCCGTGGCCTCGAGGATGAGAGCATGCCATAGGAGAGAGGCCCCTCGGCCCCCCTCCGAAGAGAGGAGAGAAAGCTTCACTAGAGAGGGGATAAGGCTGACGCAACCAAAGAAAAGGAGGGGGAAGGGAGGGGAAGCGGAAGAGAAAAGGGAGAAGGGAGGGGAGAAAGGAGAGGGGGAGCGGAAAGGAGAGGGGTGGTTTTTATGGCTTATGTAGCAAAAAGCAAGAGGGGAGCTTGGGGACCACACATGTGTGCTCCACCTTGGCTTGGCCATGATTCGAGTGAGAATCAATTTGAAATTTTAACTCTATTGTTATGGAAAATTTTCTTTGATTTTTTGGATTAATTAATTAATTAATCGGTTAATTAATCATTTTCTATTTGAATTCAATGTTATGACCACTAGACAATTTTTCACCCATGCTTACTGGTATTCTGCCTTCCCATTTTCACGTCATGCCTATTTTAGTCATGTGAAGGCTCCTTGTAAGTCACTACCTCCTCTACTGTGTTCACCATCATTCTTCTTCTCTGACTACTATGCATGTGTGTGTGCGAGTGAATCCATCTCTCCTTCTTAGCAATGTCTTATGAGGCAACTTTCGAGGATGACGACCAGCAGAGGACAACTACTAGCGGAGCGCACCATAGACATGTCCATAAGATCGTCGGACCATGTGAGCAACACGTTGGACCTGTGCATTGGTAAAGTGGGGCATTATCTCTCTAAGGAGAGTCCTACAGGGATGCTTCGATTGCAACATTTCTAATTCTCTTTTATTTTATTTCTTGTGTCACATCTATATTTATGGATTTTTTTGGATGCATATGTCATTGTCGTGTTGTTTATACATTTAATATGCATGCTATCACAGATATATGAGATGAAATACATGGATGTGAATTTTTTATTTGCTTACTAATGATAACATCATCATAAGCCATAACTAGCTTTAATTAGTCAAAATCAAGTGACAAATGCTCCTACATGGTCGCCTGAGAGTCGTAATTTCCTGCATATCCATTTTGAGAGTAAAACACTAAAACAGGGTTAATTCTGCAGTTTTAACATCATATCATGAAAGAAAAGTAACCACAAGATTTCCAAGGGGTTAATCTAAGGTCTAATGAGCATTAAAGAAGGTCCACATAGATAGAAATAGGGTTTCACGCACTTCAAGAACTGATTCATAACCTAAAACCCTAATTTCATACCCACTTGAATTACTGAAGTTCTAGTCAGATAAAATTTACCTAAACCTTATAAAATTCATATAAAAATATTCCTTGAGGTTTAGTACCCTTGATTTGACCTTTGGAACCTATTTTGACCTTAAATAGACTTATAAACACAGTTCTACCCTAATTTGGGTTTTTACGTAAATTTCCTAGTCAAACTTAGCCAAAATTGAAATCCAACTTCACCATCAGATTCCTTGGGTCCAAATTAATTTTTTGCCAAAATTTGGGCTCAATCAGAGTTTATCTTGACCTAGTTTGCATTTTAGCCCACTCAAACTCTTTCTCTTTCATCTAGGCCCCTAACTTTTGAAATGTCTACAAAATGCCCGACAACTTTATTTTCTCCTTCACAACTAGCCCTCTGCTGCTATTGAGGTCAACTCGACCTCCAAGTAAGGTTTGACCTCCACGAATCCTATTCAAATCAGCACCAAATCCCACCAAATTTAGTGGGATTGATGTTCACACCTATGAGAATCATCTGGGATCAATTTTGAGTCCCAAATCTTTGTTGATTGCTCATGCAAACGCACGAGAATCATGGATCCTATTCCTCCAATCTCAAGCCATGAAAACCTTCCTTCTTGATCTAGAGCTCTCCATGGAGCTCTATAAAGCTTCGTCGTGCACAACTGCTCCAAACTAGCTCGGTTTTGGCCTCAAATCTTCACCAAATTTCCCTCTCCGGCCACCTCCACCACAGCTCCAGCAATCCTTTCTCTCCAACCTCTTCTCCTACTGCCACGTACCATAGGCAGTAGATTCTTCTTCACCATCATCCGCTTCTCGCAATACCAGTAGGAGCTTCCCAGACCTTGTCTTCCTCGCCGTCTCCCTCATCGGAGGACTTCATCTTCTCCACGACCGGCCAACCAAAGCTAGTGCAATCCCTATCCCTTTCATTCCTAATTTAGGTTTCCTTTCCTTCTCTCCCTCTCTACTTCACTTCTCTTTTTTTAAATTTCATGTTCAGCCCATGACACGGCCATGCCCCCTCCGTCTTCCTTCTCTCCGACTGAGCTCTGGCAAGTCAACTGCCATCCATACCACACCAAATGCACCCGCTCCACCACCAAAATCTCCACCTCCATCCGGCCACCATACACCCTAATTCACTACGAAACCACCACTACCACCTTCACCATCATCCGACGAAGCCTTTGAGCTTTTTAACTAGGGCTTTTAGCCCGTATTTGTGCTCACAGGTATCTTCGCTGGGGACATCAATGCAGCCACCATTGCTGACGTCTTCCACCTTCACCCAGCTACCAAACCCTCTACATCCAGCATCAGGAGACGCAGTTTCACCTCACGACACCATCCGCATCTCCTGTTGTCTTCCTAGCAGTAGCAGCATCCGCAATCGAAGAGCCTCACCTCTGGTGCAGATGTGCGAATGAGCCATGAGCAGATAGTCCCACATTGGGAATACAGGCCAAATGCAGTGCATAAGTGGAATTTGTCCCATAGCCTTGTTGCCTAAGTCACCGGGGGTCGGATCCCTACGCATGCGCCTCCTAACGCTCACTCACTCACTACACCACGCAGGTAGGCTGGTCCCTAGTCCGAATACCCGATTATTGACCCAATTGTCCCTTAGGTCTGAGAGAAGAAGAAAAAGAAGAGAGAGGGGGGTTTTGCCCTTTGCGCCTCTACTCTCTACACTTAGACATTTCCCAAGAGTTTTATTTATTTTTTTTTCATTTCTTTTCTTTTCTCTCTATATCTATTTTTTCATCTTTTTTCTTTTTTTCTTTTTTATTTTTGCTTTTTTATTTATTCAAAATGATAATTAAATAACATCAAAGTAATAGTGCAAAAAGATCAGGTTAAAATGGTGATTTCAATCACCAAATTAACCCCTGAAATTAAGCTCACAAGTATCTCAAGTAATTGAACAGTAAATCTCAACCAAATATCCACGCCAACCAAGTTTATCAAATGTTTCCACAGTGTGTAGAACTAAGGGACCCGCAGAGATCAAATGATGGAGTCCACCATCAGAAGGCTTAAGTGTAAGCCGCTACAGCAACCTCAAGAGGCTCAAGGGACTCTTGCTTTCTTTCTTCTTTCAAGCCTCAAAAGAGAGGCGCAGCATAGCACCACAGAGGCAAAGGCCTCTCATGAATTGGCAAGTGTAGAGAGCAGAGGTGTGAAGGGCAAAACCCCCCCTCTCTCTTCTTTTTCATCTTCTCTCAGACCCAAGGGACAATTGGGTCAATAATTGAGTATTTGGACCAGGGACCAAACCCACCTACATCATGTAGCAAGTAAGGAGTGAGCTCGAGGAGGCGCATGCGTAGGAACCCAACCCCCGGGACTTGGGCAATGAGGCTATGGGAGGAATTCCACTTATGCACTGCATTTGGCCTGTATTCCCAGGATGTGGGACTATCTACTCATGGCTCCTTTGCGCATCAACAGTAGCAGCATCCGCAATCGAAGAGCTTCACCTCTGCTGCATATGCATGAAGGAGCCATGAGCAGATAGTCCCACATCATGGGAATACAGCCCAAACATAGCGTATAAGTAGAATTCCTTCCATAGCCTCGTTGCCCAAGTCACCAGGGGTCGGGTCCCCGCTCACCACTCACCCTCGCTCATGCACACATGCACACGGGCCTGGACTCGATTACCCACCTATGCTCACACCTCGCTTGCAACTGCACGCCCGCAGTCCTGATCACTGTTCTAGACCCGATTACCCGACTAAGCCCGAGTCTTTGAGAGAGGAGAGAAGAAGGATTTGTGAGAGAGAGGGGGAGGGTTTTGCTCTCTGAAGGTTTGGCCTTATGCTGAAAGATGGCTAAGTGTTAGCCGTGTGTTTGTGAAAGAAGTCCTTGAGGAAGGCTTGAAAGAAGAAGGATTAGAGGAGAAAAGCCTTGTGCCTTCTGTGAGGCACTGTGGTTTGTTAACACTTAAGACATCTGATGCTATATGCCTGTCATCTGATTTGGTTGTGAAAACTGTGGCATTATTTTTGAATGATTGATTAAAATTACGGTTGAATTATTTGAATACTTTAGATGCATGCTTAAGTTAAGAGGGTATACATGGTAATTTAAATCACCATTAGTTTTTATAATCTTATTCTTTTTGCTCCATCATATATTGGTTCTCATTGAATATATTTCTACATATATTATTCATTGAATATCTCTATTGTGGTCCATTTATTATGCTCATTCATTTCAATTCAAGATTAGTGTTGTGAATTCCGTATTTGCTCCCTGCGAATGACCTCGAACTCCTTCTAGATTATGTGTTATAAATTTCAATGTTTGTTGTAAGATTTTGTCGACTATACTACAACACATATTGTAACGACCCGGTTCCCGAGTCCCTACGAGACACGAGAACCGGACCGACTCGACTAATCCCAAGACCTAGTCGTCCAACGAGGAAGTAACCAAAAGATAGTAAAATAAACCACATTCAGCATGAATATAACTAACAGTAAGAAAGTACAGCAGTAAGGAAAGAAACTACTACAGTAGGTACCACCACAACAGTAAAACAACATTTATCATATAACAAGAACTGCAGGTAAAGAAGGTACAGCGGAAACAAAAACTACTCACTAGAACAGAAACAAAAGAGGTACAAAAGGCTGTGGTAACTCTACTGGACCCTACTCGGCCCAGCGTCCTCTGCAGCCGTAGACCCTGGCTGCTCAACACCTGGTCCTGAAAAAGGTAACGAGTGTAACACGTCAGCAAAATGCTGAGTAGAGTGGCAAACTAACTAAAGGCAACAGTAGAGTGTACAGTAGCTGTTAAGTTCTATTACTTCCTTTATTCACATCTTTCAATTTTTCTTACTATTTCATTTATTTCTCAGATCCTTTACTTGATCTCGAATGTCCTCGTGGGAACGATCTTGATTGCAGTCTTTTCCAAAAGTAGAAGTAGCACGTGGTGCTCTCCTGGCCGGGAGAGTCCCCCGTGGTGATCCTACCCTCAGTCAACCACCCCAAGGTCACTGACAGACGTAACGGTGACTACGGCACGCGCGATAAACGCACAGGTAGCTAGCCCGCACTGGCACGCAGTCAGTCGTTTCCGTTAACGGGTGCGCCCAAAGCACAGCACGGAACCAGGGCAGAGCCCTCTCAGTAACAGGGGTCCAACCCCTCCACAGTAACCAAACCGGGGCCTTGCCCCTCCACAGTCCGCGCACCCTCGCCTGACTACCCTGGTTTGCCCTAGTGGGCCTAACAAGTCGGTGAAGGAGGCTAGCAGAACCCCGGGACCCGTGGGGTAGCTAGTACTCTCCTAACACTAGTAGCTCTCCTCGGTACTACGTACACGAGGGCCAGCAAGTCGGTACAGAGCGGCCAATCCTAACCCCGGGTCCCTGGGGTGGCTGGCCCCACTCTGCACTAAACAGGTACAGGTACTTCCCTTGGTACTACGTACCCAAGAGACAGTACGCACAACATCTCAGTTCCATTCCTTTCTCTTTCCAGGAGTTCCACTCCTAATTCCACGTAGGGTTCCATCCTTTAATCTCAGAACATCTTATGTTTCACTTTCCAGTTTCACGTTCTTACAAACCATGATTTCAGTCATGTTCCTTATTCATAACAGGCAGCTGTTAATTCAATTTACAGGCAGCTTTATATATTCCTTTCCATTTTTCCAAGACTGCAGTAATATACATTCCACTAGTTTTTCCATCCTAGGATTCATGCCATATCCTAGGATCTATCATACAATCTAGTTTTCCGGCCCTAGGATTCATGCAACACCTAGGAGCTATCATTCCATATATTTCTCATTCCTAGGATTCATGCAATGTCCTAGGTTCTAGTTATGGTTCCATACTTTAACAGATTTTATTAATACTTAAAGCCACTCTACCAGGTACAACGGGAGTAATGGGGGCGTGATCAGGAATCCCGCGTGCCTCCGCGACTCTCAAGACTGCAACTGAACGAGGTCCTATCACAAGGATCAACACAAGGAGTGTCTCAAAACAGTGTATAGCTACTGTAGACGGGTAGAGGAATTAATTCTGAAAAGAACGCAACTCGAATCGTGGAAAACGGAGCCCGAACGGGCCCTAAACGGGTCGTAAAAGACGATACTGTGCAAAATCAGACGTCTGGAACTTCTTCCAGACGTCTTAAAAAGTGGATCAGAGAATTACCTGTTCAGCGTGGTTTCCCAGACGTCCAGAAGTCTGCGGGGACGTCTGGCCTAGCTCCCAGACGTCCGATGGTCACCCCGGACGTCTGGAGGTCACTCCCGCCGTCTGGTACAACTTCCAGACGTCTGGAAACGATCCCAGACGTCTGTTCAGACGTCTGGATGTGATCCCAGACGTCTTGACCGACGTCTGGGCCACCTCCCAGACGTCTTAAAATACGTATGGGGCACGCGTTCGTTACAATATAACAAACTCAAAGGAAGTTTCGTCCCCGAAACTTGCGCCAACTAGGGTGCGGAAAAAAAAGGTGTCCAGATAACCATAACAAACTCAAAGAGGACCGAAGCCGGTCCAAGAAGACGTACCCGCGAAAAGCTCCGAGTACCGCTCCCGCATTGCCGCCTCAGGCTCCCAAGTAGCCTCCTCGTACCGCTGGCTCCTCCACAAAACCTTTACCAGGGGTACTTGCTTTCGTCTCAAACTGCGGACAGCTCGGTCTAGGATCTGCACTGGCCGCTCAGGGTAGGTCAGGTCGTCGCTCACCTCGACGCTCTCGTGACTCAGTACGTGACTGGAATCGGCTACGTACTTCCTGAGGTTGGACACGTGGAACACGTCGTGCACACCAGAAAGCTGCGGGGGAAGGACAAGTCTGTAAGCAACGGGTCCAACCCGCTCCAGGACCTCAAAGGGCCCCACGAACCTCGACGCGAGCTTCCCTCTCACCCCAAACCGCTGTAAGCCCTTCATGGGCGAAACACGAAGGAAGACGTGGTCCCCAACCTCGAACTGCACCTCTCTGCGTCTGCGATCCGCGTAGCTCTTCTGTCTGCTCCTGACAGTGCGGAGTCGTCTGTGGATCTGCTCAACTACCTCCTGACTCTGCCGGATCAACCTGGGGCCAACCTCCCACTTGGTCCCCACCTCAACCCAACTCAAGGGTGCCGTGCATTTCCGTCCGTACAGAGCCTCGTAGGGAGCCATGCCGATGCTCGAGTGATAACTGTTGTATGCAAACTCCGCCAGGGGCAGGTGCTCCTCCCAAGAGCCCCTCCAGTCCAGTACACAGGCACGCAAAAGGTCCTCAAGTGTCTGTATCGTGCGCTCAGACTGTCCGTCCGTCTGGGGAAAGTACTGCTCGCAAAAGAGGGTGACGAACTGGTCCCACGTCGGCTCGTCCCTGTCCTGTCCCCGAACCGCCCTCCATCACCGGTGTGCCGCACTCTCCAGCTGGTACATGGCAAAGGCCACGCGGCACTCCACCGGGGGGCGAAGGGTGTCGAAGATCTTCTCCAGCTGCTCAAGCCAGTCCTCTGCCTCGATAGGGTCCTCATCCCCCTTGAAGGAGGGGGGCTTCAGCTTCCGGAACTGTCCGAAAAGCTCGAAGTGGCACTGTAGGGGAGGTGCTGGTGCACCTCCAGGCGAAGGTGCCTCGAGTACAGAAGTGTCGGAGGAAGGTGGGGGTGGCAGGGGCCCATCCCCTCCCTCGTGTCCAGCGCTGTGTCTGTCGCGTGGTCCCACAGAGGACTCCCCCTCTGCAACCCCAGGAGGAGGTGCTCGGGGCGGTGGGTGGAGCTCCTCTCGTACAATATCTCGAATCAGTCTGGCGAGGTCCTGGGCCTGGATGCCAGGGAGTGGTGGCTGGTCCACCGAGACGTCAACGGCAGCACGTCCACCTCGCCGACCTCGTCCTCGGCCGCGCCCGCGGCCAGTCTCGCCAGTCCCGCGACGAGGCATCTCCTGCAAGGAGACGCGAAACAAAACGGAAACGTCAAAACAGACAGTACCTAACAAAACTTCTAAGAGCTCATGTCAAGAGATATGTTGTGGTGGCTACTCTAGCTATAAACATGTGAATTGGTTATTTTCCAGTCAGTTGATTCACTTCTCGGGACGACCTTGCTCTGATACCATCTTGTAACGACCCGGTTCCCGAGTCCCTACGAGACACGAGAACCGGACCGACTCGACTAATCCCAAGACCTAGTCGTCCAACGAGGAAGTAACCAAAAGACAGTAAAATAAACCACATTCAGCATGAATATAACTAACAGTAAGAAAGTACAGCAGTAAGGAAAGAAACTACTACAGTAGGTACCACCACAACAGTAAAACAACATTTATCATATAACAAGAACTGCAGGTAAAGAAGGTACAGCGGAAACAAAAACTACTCACTAGAACAGAAACAAAAGAGGTACAAAAGGCTGTGGTAACTCTACTGGACCCTACTCGGCCCAGCATCCTCTGCAGCCGTAGACCCTGGCTGCTCAACACCTGGTCCTGAAAAAGGTAACGAGTGTAACACGTCAGCAAAACGCTGAGTAGAATGGCAAACTAACTAAAGGCAACAGTAGAGTGTACAGTAGCTGTTAAGTTCTATTACTTCCTTTATTCACATCTTTCAATTTTTCTTACTATTTTATTTATTTCTCAGATCCTTTACTTGATCTCGAATGTCCTCGTGGGAACGATCTTGATTGCAGTCTTTTCCAAAAGTAGAAGTAGCACGTGGTGCTCTCCTGGCCGGGAGAGTCCCCCGTGGTGATCCTACCCTCAGTCAACCACCCCAAGGTCACTGACAGACGTAACGGTGACTACGGCACGCGCGATAAACGCACAGGTAGCTAGCCCGCACTGGCACGCGGTCAGTCGTTTCCGTTAACGGGTGCGCCCAAAGCACAGCACGGAACCAGGGCAGAGCCCTCTCAGTAACAGGGGTCCAACCCCTCCACAGTAACCAAACCGGGGCCTTGCCCCTCCACAGTCCGCGCACCCTCGCCTGACTACCCTGGTTTGCCCTAGTGGGCCTAACAAGTCGGTGAAGGAGGCTAGCAGAACCCCGGGACTCGTGGGGTAGCTAGTACTCTCCTAACACTAGTAGCTCTCCTCGGTACTACGTACACGAGGGCCAGCAAGTCGGTACAGAGCGGCCAATCCTAACCCCGGGTCCCTGGGGTGGCTGGCCCCACTCTGCACTAAACAGGTACAGGTACTTCCCTTGGTACTGCGTACCCAAGAGACAGTACGCATAACATCTCAGTTCCATTCCTTTCTCTTTCCAGGAGTTCCACTCCTAATTCCACGTAGGGTTCCATCCTTTAATCTCAGAACATCTTATGTTTCACTTTCCAGTTTCACGTTCTTACAAACCATGATTTCAGTCATGTTCCTTATTCATAACAGGCAGCTGTTAATTCAATTTACAGGTAGCTTTATATATTCCTTTCCATTTTTCCAAGACTGCAGTAATATACATTCCACTAGTTTTTCCATCCTAGGATTCATGCCATATCCTAGGATCTATCATACAATCTAGTTTTCCAGCCCTAGGATTCATGCAACACCTAGGAGCTATCATTCCATATATTTCTCATTCCTAGGATTCATGCAATGTCCTAGGTTCTAGTTATGGTTCCATACTTTAACAGATTTTATTAATACTTAAAGCCACTCTACCAGGTACAACGGGAGTAATGGGGGCGTGATCAGGAATCCCGCGTGCCTCCGCGACTCTCAAGACTGCAACTGACGAGGTCCTATCACAAGGATCAACACAAGGAGTGTCTCAAAACAGTGTATAGCTACTGTAGACGGGTAGAGGAATTAATTCTAAAAAGAACGCAACTCGAATCGCGGAAAATGGAGCCCGAACGGGCCCTAAATGGGTCGTAAAAGACGATACTGTGCAAAATCAGACGTCTGGAACTTCTTCCAGACGTCTTAAAAGTGGATCAGAGAATTACCTGTTCAGCGTGGTTTCCCAGACGTCCAGAAGTCTGCGGGGACGTCTGGCCTAGCTCTCAGATGTCCGATGGTCACCCCGGACGTCTGGAGGTCACTCCCGCCGTCTGGTACAACTTCCAGACGTCTGGTTCGCAAAGGATGGCGAATCAGCAAGCCTGCGCACAGCCAACTCCCTCCCTCAGTACGATCAGTCGACAGGAAGGAAGGAGAAGGCGGTAAACTCACCTTTCAGACGTCTGTAAGGGCTTAAAGACGTCTATCTCGCCGTCTGTCTGTAAACCCAGACGTCTGATTCTGGAAATTTTTCCAGAACCAGGGCGCTGCTCGGCCTCCGCTCGCGACGCCGCCCACGTCGCACCTCGCGCGTCTGCTGCTCAGACCGCAGCAGGTCCCTCTCCGCGTCGCTCCGCGCCCCCTGCGCCCTCCGCCGGCCGGCCAAGCTGCTCCGGCGAGCTCGCCCTCACGGCAGAGCTCCGCCCTCGCACGCCGCACCTCCGCGCTCACTGCGGCCGTCGCTGCCGCCCTCGCATCCGCTCGCTCTCGCGCACAGGAAGGAGAAGAAGGAGGAGGCGGTGGAGACGGGAGGGGAGGCGTGGCCCTTTTAAGGCCGCGCGAGGAGGAGAGAGAAGGTGGCAGGCCGCCTGCAGCCGCAGAGAGAGAGGGAAAAAGAGAGAGAGAGGAATCGCGGGTCTGCGCGCCTGTGCGCGCAGACGAATCTCCCGTGCGAAAATAACTATTTTCCAGACGTCTGGAAACGATCCCAGACGTCTGTTCAGACGTCTGGATGTGATCCCAGACGTCTTGACCGACGTCTGGGCCACCTCCCAGACGTCTTAAAATACGTCTGGGGCACGCGTTCGTTACACATATATTCTTAACACTTGACGAAACCCTGAACAACATTTTGGTGCCATTGCCGGGGAGCAATGCACAATTCACACATTAGTCTTATCTTTCTTGATTTTTATCTGAGTACTAATTTGCCCTATTTGCTTTATTTGTGATTTTGCGAGGTACATCACAAAGAAATCTTCAGCACAAATCAACCACTCTAGGGGCAGGTAAACTTTCTCTTCTTCCCTAATCAACCTCCTAATCTTTGGAAGAGAGCAAAGGAAACGAACAATTAGGATTCACCTGCCTTATTTTCTTAGTAATTATCATTTAAAGGCAAGTTTCCTGATTTGCGATTTCAATTTAGTATATGATTGAAGATTGAAACAATTTTGTTTAGAGATCTCTACCCAAACTACTTGTACCTACTAGGGATTTACGCTTAATTGCTTATTATCTTGGACTACACACTTCTTGTTTGAATCCAAGGTGTACATTTTGAAATTAAATTGGACTCGAAATAGAGCCAATTAGGGTTTCTACTCTAGGGTTTTTGAAGTGTTAGTTCACACCTGCCTAAATTAAAGGAAATTAACCCTCCCACATCTATGTGCTACCCAAACCCTTGCTTGAAAAAATCTAATCAGAAGAACCCTAAAATCAGGCTCTAAATTCACTTGAACCCTAAAATTGTAGACCTAATAACCTGAGAATCAATTTAGGGTGATCTTTGGGTCTTGACTCAAGTTTCATCCGTCATCTTTTAGGGCAAGTCAAGTGAAGTTGGTCTACTTTATAGGCCAATCAACCTCTAAATTAGGTCAAATTTTGAATTAACTTCTAATCAAGTGAAATCTAAGGCACAAACTAGGCTAAAATTGGTAGACTTAAGGTCTCAATTCATACATTCCAGTCTACTTGGAACCACGTGATAAGGAAGGTCAGATGGGGGAAACCTTGTAACTCGTGGGAACACTCTACCGTGTAAGAGTCTTTACAGGGCTTTCCCTTCCTGGCTACCCAAGTACTTCTCGGGTGTGTGGATTCTTGATCCAGAGGTATCATCTGCCTCAAAGCAAGTCTTAGTCAACAAAAAATCTTTGGGTGCCTTGATTGGATCCAATTCACATCTAGTCCCTCATCTATTCTGTAAAGCACATACACAGGAAAGGACCTTAAGTTTTTGACCTAGAGGCCTCATTAGAATTGATCTTCTTGGGGATTTCTAATCTGATCCAATCACTTCAATCTAAACCTGAATTTGATTCTACATCTTGATCCACCACCTGATTTGAAAATGCAACCTGACAAATTAGGAAGAATTTGTAGGAAACCTGAATCCCAAATGACCATTGATGTAAACATGTTTACACTACTTAAGATGTCTATTTATGCATGTTCTTAAGCATAGGATTGCATTGCATATTATAAATATTGCATAACATGCATCATCTTGCATTTAGATTAGTTTGAATAAAATGGAGGTTAATTATCTCCTTTTATGTTCATGGACAAGGCAAATCTTTTATCGGGGCCTCAGATCGAAGATCCAACCGTACAGATATGATTAGGGCAATGATTAGAGTTCAACGACTCCAAGATCGCCCTAATCAAACATCTGTAGAATCAGATAGAAATCGGGGAACCCTAGAAGATCAAGGGCCAAGATGGTGTGAATATGCACTTCAAATGACAAATTCGATCGCACGGATGCATTCGGATCGACGATCGCAACCTAACGACGCAAAAATTGACTCAATCCGACAATTGTGGCACCATCTACATCATCCAGAAGATGGACGACCAAGATGGCACCACATGGCGCCATCCTGGCCGCCCAATCATCCGCACGCACCCGCTGAAGGCATCCACATCAACCCTTCCCCACCGTCGAATCAAGATCCAACGGCTGCGATGCACCCGCGCTTATGTTAAGCGCTCGACACAAACGCACCCACAGCACATTGGTCGAGCGCTCTAATGCGAAGCACAGGCGCACATTCGATCCTCACAGTGCTGCAATTGGAGTGGAGGCACGTGCCCGATCGACTGCACGATAGTGATCCAGCGGATGCGGGCGCTCGAGATCACCCACGCGCTATTGCACGTCGCGCCTCACGCGGGATCGCACGCAAGCGCACGTGCTGATGAGCAGGCAGAGGTGTGAGATAAGCCGTCCGAACTCACGATCGGATGCTGAGATCAGCTGAACGTGTGCACGCGTTACACGCGAAGAGAGAGATGCCCCAATACTCCCACGATGGGGCTTTAGCGACGGTTTTATCTATCACTAAAGACCCCTGATTTAATGATTTTCAAATTAAAATGACCAAATTGCCCTCACCCCTTGCAACTATAAAAGGAGACCTCCTCCACACGAAATTATCATCCCTTCCTTCTCTTCCCTCCCTCTCCAAAGCTCAAGAGAAGCTTGTCCCACACCCGGGATGCTTCTTGCGAGATGAAGTCAATTTTTCGTCCCCCTTTCGGAAGCGGATCCCGCGACGACGACAACGTGCTGCCCTATTCCCATTCGTCCTGCTTCATCCTCCTTCATCCTGCTCTGTTCCCCGTCTTCTAGGCGTCGTCCTGTCCGACTCATCCTCCAAGCGACCGTCGAGGAGGATATCTCTCTCCCCATTCTTTTTACTACTTTCTAGAGTAGATTTACTACTTTCTAGAGTAGATTTACTACTTTCTAGTGTAATCATTTTCCTGCTTTCTAGTCGTAATGTTTAGTGTAATGAAAAATCTTTCTGATGATGAAATTCCATGTTCATTCTACATCTCTTTTTTATTTCTGTTTGTAATATTCTCTCTCTCTCTCTTATTCTCTCTCTCTTCTATTTATTGTAAATAGCTAGATAGTTTCTAATCAATTATTCTACTTCGTGACAAATAAAACAAACATGTGTTTTTAAATCAAACGTTCGCCTCCCTGTGTTTGACCCAGGATTTCTATTCCGGTATAAATTTTATTTGTTGAACACGAGTTCTTCGCTTTCAAACCACAACGATAGGTTTTCAAAACCAAACACATTAGTGTAGCAACCCGTACATTTAACATTTTGGCGTTGTTGCCGGGGAGGCGATGCTCTTTGATTTTTTTCACGTTTTCCAACTTACAAATCATTTACCTCACTTCTCTCCTTTCTTATTGTGATTGCAGGTACTCTTTTGAGATGAGCAAATGCGGTAGATCGAAGCAAAGTGCTGTTGAAGGTTTTGTGAGTTATCCCCCATCCTCCCACCCATTAGTTTTCATTTCACCACATAATAACACAAACATCAATCAACCTAGGTGTTCTTATAAACTCTAAAGTTAGATTGTTTGTTGTTTGACACCCACACCCGCCCCAACCTCCACATTTAAAAAGAAAAATTTAAAAAGAAATCTCACAGAGGTACACAACATCATCTGATTTTCAAACTCAACTGGTAAACCGATCTTTGGAGCCGGTGCACACATCCAAACACATAATTGAGTAGAAATCAGATTAGGTAATCACTTGTGTGCCTAATTAAGTGGTGCAACAGGCCAAATGTTTGAGTAGATTGGGTCGCACCGCTTTAGTTAAAATTAATTCAAGTAGCTGCCACTTAAGTTCAACTCTTAGGGATTTACCAGGCACTCCACATTCTTTTAAGCTTTAAAGGAAAACATCTTCAGCAGTGCTTTCAAAACCTCGTGTGCCAACAAAACTTGTTTGAAAATACTAAAAGTTGAATCCTAAAAGCTACTAAGCAAGATTTGAACCCTAAAATTCACCGCATCAAAAGTAACCTTGCTTGAGAACCACTAGTTGTGCACGCACACACAAATCAATCAATCATTAAGGGCACAACCCAGATAAAGGGCCCATCACATTCTAAAGCACATTCAAACCTAGCCCTAAATAAATAGAGTAGACGTTGGCCTTAAGGATTCGACTCGCTCTTCAGAGACCAGAACGGGATTAGTTTCGATTAGTCTGTTTCTACTATTCAATCTAATGTCTAGCTAGGGGAGTAGAATCAAACAATCGCGGTTGGGGGGTACACTAGGAACCAGAGGTGCAAGCCGAAGGAAGAACCTTCTCCCCAGTCCCTCCTTCCAACTGGTTGGATTGAACAGACAGAAGTAGATCAGATCGTTCCTTTATCTCAAGACAGGTTTTGGGAGTTTGTAGGTCTTTAGGCTAGCCCACTTAAGGACAGGTTTGATTGTTTGTATAGCAGGGCGCCTTTCTTCCTCCCATCTCTCATGAATCCTTCCACATATTACATGCATTCTTGCTCTTTCCCTCCTATTTTGAATTATCCTCAACATGATGATTATCCCGACTCGTACTGTAATCAACTATCAGTTAGTTGAGATAACTCAAATTGGGGATACAATTCTGAACCTCCACGTTTAGGGTCCAACCCTGAACACTATGATTGTGATTTCTATCCTTCTCAAAGCCACATCGATTATAGATCGTCATCCTTTCATGGACAACCTAATTCGATCTACAATCAGGAAGGATACATTGATCCTTACCCATCCTCTGATTACACTACCTTTAGGTCATTACCACCTTTTGAACAATCCGAAATGACCTATTATCAGGAAGGGTATAACGAATCTCAATTCGTTAATTCCCCTGCATTGACCCCAAACCCACCCAACCCTAAACCAACTCATTTGGTTCAGGGTAACCAGGTTCAAGATAAGGTTCTGGCTAACTTAAGGAATATCATACAATCTTTAGAAGTTCAGCCAATACCTTGCATTGAGAGATTGGAGCCTCTAATTGAAATGATTGATGATTTGAATAAGTAATTGTTGGATTGGCTCCAGGATGTTAAGGATAAAAACCCGGGTGAGTTTCTACTTGCGAAGTTAGCGAAATTGAGGATGAGATTTGTGGTTGCTTTAGTTCAGTCATGGGATGATTCCCAGGATGAACTCCCTTCAGGAGAGCCAATGTCAGAACCCGCTCAGGCACTTGTTAGGGGGAACACGTGTTACGAGGCTGACCAGATTGAATTAGAGCAACCAATTAAGGATGATATGATTTCTTCACCTGAGATCCCTAAGCCAGGGTACAAGGAAACGTATGTCTCCATGGATCAGAAAGTGATAGATGATTTTGGAACATACATTAATACGGATCTTGATTTCTTTGATTCTGATGGTGAAGATTCGATTTGCGAAGTCTCACGTGAGTTTATAGAATATGATTTCTGTGAGACGATTGGGCCTGAGGAATCTAATAGATCATTTGATAGCCCAATAATTGAGGAAACTTATCTTATTGGGGCTCACATTACGGATCCAGAATCGCATTTTCTGGAGGATTCAATTCAATGCCTAATTGTCAGTTACACCCCATTGAGCTTATTGATGATTCTATTTCTGAGATAACTAGACCCAAGTCAATTCTGATTCAGCCACATCTTTTAGACTTGGAGATTTCAGATGGGGTGATTAATATGCAAGAGGTCCCGAAATTTAACATTCTGATTGAGGAGGATAGGAGTTGGGAAGTTCTGATTTGGGAAGCTAACTTTGGAGGAAATAGAAGATTAAGTCTAAGGGTTCCAATTCATCTGAAACCATTAAACAAGGACCCTTACGACATCTGTTCTGAGGATGTCCAACCTAACCATACATTCAATGATTATCCTTTTGAGCTTGAATTCTCTGCAACCCGACTTTTTGGTCTTGGGTTGCATCCTCATAAATCGCAGGCTCGACCCCGCTTGCATACTGATTTTAGGTTTTGGGTAATTTTTATCCAGAACCTAAGATTCTTGATTATGGGGTATGGGTCTGCACCACAATCTGGTCCACATTTGTAGACATCTGCTGACAGGTCAAAGGTTTCTTCTGTTTATTCTAATTCTGATCTGCACGTCTGAATTCTTTATTTCTCTTCTTTATATAGTGTGCCTAACTGAAGGCACTAAATTCAGCACGTATACAGTTCTTTTTAATTGTTATCTCGGAGCGGACCTGACATTCACGCAATTCAGGTGCTTTCTACTCTATTCCACTCTGTTTTATGTCTTTTTAATACAATGAGGACATTGCATTAGATAGGCATGGGGGGGTGGATATTCATCTCTGAATTTATTCGTCAGCTCCGTAGATTTGTTTTATTTTTTTTCTTTTATTAAAAAAAAATGGAATTAGGAAAGAGAACTTGGGTTTAAGAAAATTTTCAATCGTAGAAAATACTATATTATGATTTGAACACAATGACCCTTCAAGTCTTCAGACTTAATCAGCCCGTGTATCCACCAAAATGTGGATTTGTTTTTCGAGTCCTCGCCAACCTGAATACTATTTTAATTGGAGTAAATAAGTTTGGGTGATAAGTACACGACTTATCAACCCGCCCTCTGATTTAAGGGAACTTTGAGTTTTTAGCATCTACACACTTTCTTTGCACTAACTCGTTGTTCGATGATTTTAACAGAAAATGGGTAGCTAATGAACCTTCTAGGGTGATATGGCTGGCAAATTATCGTGGGTAACAGCCCATAGGTAGGTTGTCCAAAGCCCAGTCACTGGATCTTTCTCTTTTTGCTGCCTTTAGGTAAATCTTAGACCAGGGAAGCCACCTACTTAAAAAAAAGAGTCAAAAAAAAAAAGAGAAAAGGAGAAAAGAAAAAAAAAAGAAATAAGCCACACTTCGCCACACGAGTATGGCTAGTAAGTTGTCGGTGGTAACAGCTCATCGACCGGTTGTCCAGAACCCAGCTCAATAAATGCACTGAAAATTTCCAAAACACTTAGGAAGAAGCGGAGAAGTAGAATAAACTGGGGAGATATACACTAGATTCACCCTTGTGTTGACCCCGTAAAAAATAAAAGTAGGGAGAAAGCTACCAGTTGTAAAGATACACCTTTAGGCAGAATTCTCTTTTTAAGGTCACTTAAAGGCATACAAATCCGAAGTCCGTTTTAACTGCCGATCAACGAGTCTATCACATTCATAATAAGATGCCTAGAACTTAGGGTTCTCATCAAATCGTGGGTGAGTTGAATGGCCGTAGAAAGCCACTCTTAAACCTTAAAACTCAAAAATCCAAAAAAATTAGAAAAGAGGAAAAAGAGAAAAATAAATTTTTCTTTGAATAAGGCGAGGGCTTGAGGTGGTCTGCATTTTGGCAGATACTTGGGCACTGTTGTGTCTTTGAAAGTTCATATCCTAAGTAAACATTTTCTTAATGATTGAAAATAACTCAAGCCTAAATAATCCAACCTGATTCTTTTATAAATAGCATATAGTTTTTGCTAGGGACTAGCAAAAGATAGGCATGGGGGTATGATGTAAACATGTTTAGACTACTTAAGATGTCTATTTATGCATATTCTTAAGCATAGGATTGCATTGCATACTATAAATATTGCATAACATGCATCATCTTGAATTTAAATTAGTTTCAATAAAATGGAGGTTAATTATCTCCTTTTATGTTCATTGACTAGGCAAACTTTTTATCGGGGCCTTGGATCAAATATCCAACCGTACAGATGTGATCAGGGCGACAATTGGAGTTCAACGACTCCAAAATCGCCCTAATCAGACATCTGTTGCATCAGACAGAGATCGGGGAACCCTAGAAGATCAAGGGCCAAGATGGTGTGAATCCTCACTTCAAATGACAAATCCGACCGCACGGATGGATTCAGATCGATGATCGCAGCCTAACAACGCAAAAATCAACTCAATCCGACAACTGTGGCACCATCTACATCATCCAAAAGATGGACAACCAAGATGGCACCACGTGGTGCCATCCCAGCCGCCCAATCATCCGCACGCACCCGCTGAAGGCATCTGCATCAACCCTTCCCCGCTATTGGATCAAGATCCAACAGCTGCGATGCGCCCACACTCAAGTTAAGCGCTCGACACAAACATGCCCACAGCGCGTTGGTCGAGCGCTCTAATGTGAAGCACAGGAGCACGTTCGATCCTCGTAGCGCTGCAATTGGAGCAAAGGCGCACGCCCGATCGACCGCACGATCGTGATCCAGTGGTTGCAGGCACTTGATAGCGCCCACGCGCTATTGCACGTCGTGCCTCACACGGGATCGCACACGGGCACGCATGCTGAGGAGCGGGCGGAGGCGCGAGATAAGCCGTCCGATCTCATGATTGGATGGCTGAGATCAGTTGAACGTGTGCGCACGTTACGCGCGAGGAGGCGAGCGGCCACGCACGGGCGGCGCCCCACTACACCCACGATGGGGCTTTAGCGACGGTTTTATCCGTCACTAAAGACCCCTAATTTAATGATTTTCAAATTAAAATGACCAAATTGCCCTCACTCCTTGCAACTATAAAAGGAGACCTCCTCCACACGAAATTCCCATCCCTTCTCTTTTCTCCCTCTCCAAAGCTCAAGAGAAGCTTGTCCCACATCCAGGATCCTTCTTGCGAGATAAAGTCAATTTTTTGTCCCCCTTTCGGAATCGAATCCCGCGGTGACGATGACGTGCTACCCCGTTCATGTTCTTCCTACTTCATCCTCCTTCGTCTTGCTCCGTTCCTCATCTTCCAGGCGTCGTCCCGTCCGGCTCGTCCTCCAAGCGACCGTCGAGGAGGATATCTCTCTCCCCATTCTTTTTACAGCTTTCTAGTGTAATCATTTTTCAGCTTTCTAGTCGTAATGTTTAGTGTAATGAATAATCTTTTTGATGATGAAATTCCATGTTCATTCTACATCTCTTTTTTATTTCTATTTGCAATATTCTCTCTCTCTCTTATTCTCTCTCTCTCTTCTATTTATTGTAAATAGTTAGATAGTTTCTAATCAATTATTCTGCTTCGTGACAAATAAAACAAACGCGTGTTTTTAAATCAAACATCCGTCTCCCTGTGTTCGACCCAGGATTTCTATTCCGATATAAATTTTATTTGTTGAACACGAGTTCTTCGCTTTCAAACTACAACGACAGGTTTTCAAAACCAAACACGTTAGCGTAGCAACCCGTACGTTTAACAACCATAAAAAAGAAAATGATTGAGGCTACTCTTAGACATCATGATGAATACTACAAAACCTCTGATCTATCTAAGCACATTCAGGTTAATGCTTCAAAAATAACAACCCACATTATAAACCGTGTTGAAATGATTTTGACCTAAATGACACATGGTTCAACCTGGGATGATCTTGAAGAAAGGGTGGAGGAAATCGCATGTTTTGAAACGATGTCGTAGCTTGTAGTATAGCCGCGAAATCTGCTTGTCAAAAATAATTTCTAAAATAACGAGACTGTGAGTCCCAGTAGTTCATCTCTGGGAGGCGTTATGGAAATGTGAAATGAATTCGATCCCTTTTCCTCTCTAGTTGCTTAAAATCACACGTCGGTTTCTAATCTTCAGATCAATGTTTTGCCACTTGAATTATTAACCCTAATTACGTGTGCATGTGTTAGGTAGATGACAAATGTGAAAGTATGAGTTTTAGTATGCACGATTCTAGTTATGTGGTGGTTGTTTACGAAAAATGTGTTAATAGTTAGATCCTCAACATCCTCAGGTACTAACATGCTAGTTGCAACAAATAGTGATTAAAAGCATGCAACTTTAATCACACAAAAATATTACAAGGCTCATGGTAATTTTTACACATAGATATATATATATATAGAAAGATGATTTCATTGATTGCATCAAAGTTACAGAGCACAACTAGAGGAAAGCTTGGTAGAGGAATGCTTGAAAACATAAACTACCCATTAGCAAAAAATGACTGCATACATGAATCTATGGGGGATTATGCATGCATCATTGCAGAAGAATATGGAGCTACCCTACTAAGCAATAATAAAGCAGTAAATCTACAAAGAACTATCTACTTAGCTAACAAAAATAAGCGCATTTGGAGGTGGGCTTCGATGGCATTTGACTTGGTTGAGAGGAGAAGAAGGGGCAACCAATGGGGGTTAGGTCAACCCTTGGAGTTGTAGAGGAGGAGTGCTCTAGCCTTGGCGTGTAGGTGGCGGAACCATGGTGGGAGCTTGTGGAGTGGAGGTGGAAGGGAGGTGGAGTTATGCTAAGAGTAGCTCCAAACTAGATGGAAGACTACATGGATGCAAATGGCCACCCAAGGGTCCTTTAAGTAGACCCAAGGGAGCCTCTCTAGAGAAGTATGGAACTCTCTAGAGAGAGCTCCAAGTGTGGCCATCCAAGGGAGAGAGAAGGTGGTTCTTAGATCCACCAAAAGTGAATCTATAATTTCAATGTCTCTTGGTTGCTAATTTTAGCAACCAATAGTGGCGCCACCTTGAGGAGAGTTCTAGAGAACTCTAGGTGGGTGTGTGTGCATGAATGGGTGTGTGTGTGTGTGTGGTCATGCCCTAGGTGGATAAGTGATCTAGGTTAGGTCTTAAGGAATTTGGGTTAGTGTAGGTCTCAAATTAGGGTTGCAAACCCTAATTTGCTAGGGAGAAGGTGCAATTAAATTTGGCATAAGTTTAACTGAGTGGTGTGAACTTAATTGAGAGTGTAATAACTCAATTAAGTTGGGATTAGGTCAATTGGACTCTCACTGAGTCCAATTGGACTTGTGTAGGTTGAGATCTGAGCTCAATTGGACTCTATGAGTCCAATTGACTAGGCAATGGTGATTGACTATGATCCAAGTCAATTGGGCTTAATGAGAACCTAATTAGGTTCTTTGGAAGGTCTAGAGATGGTGTACTAGGGTTAGGGTACCTTAATTTACATTTCTAAGGGGTTGAAATTGGGTTTAGGGACCTAGGAACTCAAGATGAAGACTTGAATTCCAAAACAAGAACTGGAGAATAGTTCCAGACATCCAATAAAGGTATCAGACGACTTATACTCAAAAATTAGAAGTCCAGACTTGTTGTCTGGATGTCCAATCAGAGTCAGGAGGAATTCAAGGTTCTATCTTGGGTATTCTGCAGAAATTGAACGTCTGACCAAGTGTCTGGACATCCAATAACACTGTAGACTTAGGTTTAAGGTGTGCAGGTTGTGGCTAAGGGCCTTGGACATCCAATAACTTATCTGGACATCCAAACAAGGGCTAGAACTAGGGTTTTAAGGCTTCCTAGGCTATGGTGACCTACTATAAGGGTGGCTAAGGCTTGGGAAGGCTTCTAGGGCTATCCTAAGGCTAAGATTGAACCTAAGTTCTTCATAATTTACTCTACTTTACTTCTAGTTAATAGAATAGAATACCTCAACCCTTTACATTATTTCTCTACTACATTTTATTCTAATCTTCCGCTCCAGCTCTGATATAGCATTAGCTTCAGGTCCAGCTTCAGATCCAACTTCTAAGCTTCGTATTACCTGCAATTTATATAATGCACTTAATTAGTACATTATATCATTATTTCATGCATAGATAAAGAAAAATAGTAAAGATGCAAGTAATGCTTAAGCATGCATGAATTACACTAGCTAATGCTAAGTTCTAGCCTAATTTAGGTCATTTAAAACCTATGATTGCTGTGCATTCAGATCTCTTCTTAGAATATCTTGAATTGAGGAAATTGCATATCAATGAGTATCTACAATGTTGGTTAAATCCCCTACTTTTGGAAAAACACCAAGGGCTCATGGAGAAACATGGAAAATTACTGGATACGGTGTATGAAGCCATTGATAAAAAATACCCAAATATCCCCTCAGAAATTGATGAGATACCTTAGAACAACATTGAGGATCAATATGATTTCCCAGAACCCGAGTTTGAGAATAGAGGTTGTTGTGGACCCCCAACCTAAATGGAATCAGATTCAAACTTCATAACAATTGACATGCCTAATCTTGATGAGGGTTGGGAGGATCCAATTGCAGGTGTTCCCGATTCTGAACTAGCCTTAGAAAGCCATGAAGCTGGTCCATCATGCCTAGATTTCCCAAACACCTGTAGTAAGCCTGAATCAGAACTTCTCGAGAATGTAATTCCCGAGCCTAATCATGTTAAGGTAATTCTCGAGAATGATTCTGACATCCCAATAAAACCTAGTCCAAATTCTAGTGACCCAACTCCTACTTTTAACCTAGAATCTAGATCAGAACCTATTTGGGATAATCATGAGGTCCAATATGAAAAGAACCAGATTTTGGATCTAGACTATAATTTTGGGCCTATATTTGATGAGTACACCTCTCCAGACTCCTCAGAGATACAGATTAACTTTTCGGAAGTCAAACCGATCTATGATACAGAAACAGAGGACTTGGAAGAGTTGGATTTCAATTGGGTCTACCCTAGGAGCCAAGAACCCAAGCCTATGCCTAATAAGGACACCTCTTTAAGCTCGAAATTTGAAATTATGTTAGATCCAAGTCAGGATGTTGATTCTACACATAATGATTCATTCTATGGTGGAAATCCCGATCTGGAATCAAGTTCAGACACTGATCTTCGCAAATTCTCTGATGATTTCGAATCATACTCTGATTTCGGAGAACCTTTGTTTCCTGATGATTACGAGCCAATCTACAACCTCAACATCTATGACTCGTTCTTTGATTTTGACTCTGAAGTCCCTATTCTCGAGATCATTAATTCAAAATCTTGTTCCATTGAATTGGAATCATTCTGTTATGATCTTCAGGAATCAGAAACAGTAAGTGGCGAGAGTGTCCACACTCCAGAGTTCAAATCTTTTATTGACTTAGAATTCCATGGTCCTATAAGCACTCTCCAGGAACTTACATTTGATCTAAATGAGCATCAAGAAGACTCTCTAGATGAACCTATCTTTGAATCATTTCTAGAAGAGCCCTCTCCACACCTATATTTTAAAGAAGCCACACCTTCTGATCCACATACTGAGCCTTCCAAAATTTGATCCCAACCTCGACCTCTCTCTGATCCGGTTGCACATAATTGTCCTCCATCTTTTAATCCAGTTTCAGACATTGATCAGACTGTTAATCGCCTCCTATCCTTTTCCGATCTTACCTATAGGGTTCTTACATCCTCCATAGAGCTATTTTCTTTTGAGGATCCCTACTCTGATTAGGCTGAACTAATTCAGCCAAACCTCAGATTCTCATTTTCATATCTATTTGAGCCTCAAAGTATCTGGTGGGCTCCATATCTACTAATTTACATCCATCAACCCACCAGACTGATTGGGTTTGGGCTATGTCATCAGCCTGTTGATTTGAACAAGCACCTGGTTGGACCAACCAGGCTATTGATCAAGGTGCTTGTTCTATAAAACTCATCCGATTTGACCAACCCTTCTCCTTGACACCTTCTGCTCGGTTGACAACATTGAATTTAGCACTTACCGAGAGGCAACCCATCATTCCAAAAACTCAAGACCCTTCTGATCATCTTTTGAGCTACACTCTTACTACACTTTTGAGTTCAACTTTAGAACAGTCAACTCCACCTTTGGTACTTGTATCAAAGCTTGAAATCATTTGCAATAGTCATCCCGACCCGTTCACCCACCCTTTGATCCTACTCTAATCCTTGAACCAAATTAAATTTATACCCTCCTAGTTCATAATGACATTGCAAAACTTAGGCATGGGGGATGTTAAAGTGCAAATATATGGAAATTCAATTCTTTGAGGGGTTCTCATGAAAAAATACATATTCAAAAATGATAAAAAAATAAAAAAATGAAAAAGAAAAAGAATTAGAGGAAGGGGAGGAATTTTGAGAAATGAATGAAAATATTTCTTGAGGAAAAGGAAGGAAATTCAAATGTCAAAAAGGAGCAAAAAAATCAACAAAAATAATAGTCATTAGCAGTTGATTATGGAAATACTTAAGTTCTAGACCTAATGAAAAGAAAAATCAAGTCCTGAAATGACAAAGAGATAAGGAATTAGTATGAGTGTTGATCTTAGGCCTCTTGGGCTTGTTTTAGGGCTTAAACATTCACATATCCATTAAGATCCAGATTAATCCTCAAGAGATTGAGGAAAGTGCGAAGCTAATGTAGTAGGTCTAAGGCTTAGGGATTATTTGGCCCCGTTGCCTGCCCTCTGGTTTACGGGGCTTGGTAACCTGAGCACCCAAAAATCACACACTTAGTCTGTTTCAGTGCACTTAATAATCATGCCAAAAGTGTTCCATTCTAAAAAGCCACCTCAAAGATCTAGCTTAGGAGCGGCTCGACAACACAAGTTGATTGGACCAGTTCCCGACGTGGAGAGGTGGGATATTCCCCTCGAAGATACGTAATAACATGTCATCCCCTCGGTATTTGTCTCCTAGGATATCTAAATATCCTACAGGGGGCATGTAAGTATCTTGTGCCGGTTCAAGTGCCATGGGCGGGATTATCCCGAAATGTCGATTGCCAAGGCCTGAATTTAGCTATAGAATGACATAGGTAGCACCATCTCGAAGTGTCAAAAGCCAGGAGTTCTGGGGGTTGCCATGGGTGGTGCTATCCTGAAGCATTCAAATCCAAGGACCCTTCGAGGATTGATGATGAGGACAAGGAATCCGATACATACCATATTTAGGGCCAATTCGAGGCTAGATCTAGGAAAAAATTAAAAGAAAAGAGAGAAAACTCTCCACATGAAAAAATCCTTCTCTATCTCTTTCTTATCAAAATGCAGTAGCAAACTGAACCTGGACATGTTATGTCTACGCACGGGTGCTTTAACCTCTGGGTAGTCTTTGCGAGCCATAGAAACCTTCACGGAAAACTCAGGACAAAGCTGGTCAGGTCTGGATCTTGATTGATACTTGAGTACCTCTAGGCCTATTATTGGCATTCTAACTTAATTTCTAAAAGAGTGAAACAAATCAGGTATCTGAACTTTAACGCATGGTCTAGAAATCTAGTTCTTTCCATAAGATTTTGCTAAGGGACTAGCAAAAGTTAGGCATAGGGTTGTGATGATAACATCATTATGAACCATAACTAGTTTTAATTAGTCAGAATCAAGTGACAAATGCTCCTACATAGTCGCTTGAGAGTCGTAATTCCCTGCATATCCATTCTAAGAGTAAAATACTAAAACAGGGCTAATTCTGCAGTTTTAACACCATATCATGAAAGCAGACTAACCACGAGGTTTCCCAGGGGTTAATCTAAGGTCTAATGAGCATTAAAGTCTAATAAGAGGGTCCACACAAACAGCAACAGGGTTTCATGTACTTCAAGAACTGATTTATAACCTAAAATCCTAATTTCAGACCCACTTAAATTACAGATGTTCTGGTCAGGATAAAATTCACCTAAACCTTCTAAAATTCATATAAAAATATTCCTTGAGATTTGGTACCCTTGATTTAACCTTTGGAACCTATTTTGACCTTAAATAGAGTCACAGACATAGTTTTACCCTAATTTAGGTTTTTACATAAATTTCAAAGTCAAACTTGGTCAAAATTGAACTCCAACTTCACCACCAGATTTCTTGGGTCCAAATTAGCTTTTTACCAAAATTTGGCCCCAATCAGAGTTCATCTTAACCTAGTTTGCATTTTAGTCCACTCAAACTCTTTCTTTTTCATCTAGGCCCTTAACTTTTGAAATGTCTACAAAATGCCCCCCAACTTTGTTGTATCCTTCACAACTTGCCCCCTACCACCATTGAGGCCAACCCAACCTCCAAGTAAGGTTTGACCTCCACGAATCCTATTCAAATTAGCACCAAATCCCACCAAATTTAGTGGGATTGATGTTCACACCTAGGAGAATCATCTAGATCAATTCTGAGTCCCAAATCTTTGTTGATTGCTCATGCGAATGCACGAGAATCATGGGTCTTATTCCTCCAATCTCAAGCCATGAAAACCTTCCTAATCTAAAGCTCTCCATGGAGCTCTATAAAGCTTCCTAGTGCTCAACCGCTTCAAACTAGCTCAGTTTTGGCCACAAATCTTCACCAAATTTCCCACTCTAACCACCTCCACGATGGTTTTGATCACCGGAGTGGGAAATTTGGTGCGATCCTCTCTCTCCGGCCTCTGCCTGTTGCCACGTACCATAGGTAGCAGGTTCTTCCTTTCTGTTGTCCGCTTCTCGCAATACCAGCAGGAGCTTCCCAGATCTCGTCTTATCACAGGAGGACTTCATCTTCTTCATGACCGGCCAATCAAAGCTGGTGTAATCCCTATCCCTTTCATCCCTAATTTAGGTTTCCTTTCCTCCTCTCCTACTCTACTCCACTTCTCTCTCTATATATTTCAGGTTCAGCCCATGACACACTCGTGCCCCCTCCATCTTCCTTCACTCCGGTCGAGCTCTGGCGAGGTCAACTACCGTCCATACCGCACCAAATGCACCTGCTCCACCTCCAAAAGCTTCACCTCATCCATCCGCACAAAACCCCTCCCTTATTCGACAATTTACGCACTCAACGCCTCCACCGGACACTTTCTTCTCCATTCACACCTTCCACCTCTGTTTGGCCACCACACACCCTAATTCACCACAAAACCACCACTACCACCTTCGCCATCATCTGGCGAAGCCTTTGAGATTTTTAACCAAGGCTTTTAGCCCATATTTTTGCTCGTAGGTATCTTCACTAGAGACATCAGTGCAGCCACCATTGCTGACATCTTCCACCTTCACCCGACTGCCAAACCCTCTGCATCCAGCATCAGGAGATGCGGTTTCACCTCACGAGGCCATCCACATCTCCTATTGGCTACCCTGCAGTAGCAACATTCGCAATCGAAGAGCTTCACCTCTGCTATAAATGCGCGAAGGAGCTGTGAGCAGATAGTCCCACATCGCTAGAATATAGGCCAAACGCAACACATCCTCCCACAGCCTCGTTGCCCAAGTTACCGGGGGTCAGGTCCCCACTCACCGCGCACCCTCACCTGTGCACACATGCACACGGGCCTAAACCTGATTACCCACCTACGCTCACACCTCGCTTGCGACCGCACGCCCACAGGCCTGGTCACTGTTCTAGACTTGATAACCCAACCGATTACCCAACTAAGCCTGAGTCTTTGAGAGAGGAGAGAGGAAGGATTTGTGAGAGTGAGGGGGAGGGTTTTGCTCTCTAAAGGTTTGGCCTTGTGCTGAAAGATGGCCAAGTGTTAGCCATGTGTTTGTGAAAGAAAGCCTTCAGGAAGGCTTGAAAGAAGAAGGCTTAGAGGAGAAAAGCCTTGTGCCTTCCGTGAGGCACTGTGGTTTGTTAACACTTACGATGTCTGATGCTATATGCCTGTCATCTAATTTGGTTGTGAAAATTGTGGCATTATTTGAATGATTGATTAGAATTACTATTGAATTATTTGAATACTTTGAATGCATGCTTAAATTAAGAGGATATACATGGTGATTTAAATCACCATTATTTCTTATTCTCTTATTCCTTTTGCTCCATCATATATTGTTCTCATTGAATAAATTTTTGCATATATTATTCATTGAATATCTCTATTGTGCTCCATTTATTGTGCTCATTCATTTCAATTCCAGATTAGTGTTGTGAATTCCATATTTGCTCCCTACGAATGACCTTGAACTCCTTTTAGATTCTGAGTTTATAAATTTAAATGTTAGTTGTAAGATTTTGTCAAATATACTACAACACATATATTTCTTAACACTCGACGAAATCATAAACAATACTTACAAATTCGTGTGTTATCTTATTGTTTAGAGCGAGAATCGTCGTTTTAAGAAATATGTGTGGTAGCATAGGATGAAATTTGCACAAACACTTAAATTTATAAAGCTCGTAATCTATGTGAGTCTGTGGTCGTTCACCGGGAGCAAAATGACAATTTTCAATCACTAATCACAATTATCAATAAAGATATGCAAATATAATCAAATTATTGCTCAAGATAAGTCAAAATAATATTGCAATAAGACCAGGGATTAGAGTTCAAAAAGATGGGGTTAAAATGGTGATTTTAATCACCAAATTAACCTTATAAGTTAAGCTCTAATTAGGTCAAATAAATGAACAGTGCTTCGTATAAATTTATCTCAGCAATATCAAAAGCAGTCGACAAAACTAAGCCACAAATGCCTTAACCAAATACCAGCAGAACCACACAAGGCACAAGAGCCTTGCCATGAACCTCAGAGGAGGCAAGGCATAGCAGCATAGAAGAGACACAGGCAGTTAAAACCCCCTCCTCCCTCTCAGAGTTTCCTTCCCCAGAACCAAGTCAGACCCGGATAACCAGGTAAGTGGATCTAGCCTAGACCCGCAGGCATGATCGCGGGTGAGGGCACGTGACTAGGCGCGTAGGTGAGCGTATGTAGTGAGGCATGTATGGGACCTCACCCCATGCTCTCGGAAGCAACATGCTTAGAGTAGAATTTCCCTTTATATGTCTTTGCATGCCTCTATGTCCCTAATGTGGGGCTAAAGGAGTAGCCCCTTCTTCGTTATTCCTCTATGAGCCGTAGTTGAATGGGTCGATGAATTAAGGAAGTAGCTGCAGTTTCCTCACGTGATTGATGACCTGGAAGGCTTCAAATATCAGATCTGCCTTGACTGATGACAACAACAGATCAAGTGATGGTTGGAGACGGGTAGACGTAACCAGAGAAGATGATGGTGGCTGCTAACGACTGACGAAGATCTGAAAAAATAAGAATACGGCCTCACATCCCAATCAAAATAGCTCAAAGGCCTCGTTGTAAAATGAAGGATGTGATGGCGTCGGTGGCAAGGTGTTCTCAGTGGAATTCGAGGTCTGGTGAAGATGGAATTGCAGGTGGAGTGTGGGTGTGGTCGGGGAGGAGTTTCAATGGCAAAAGTCCCCAATAAACTTGGGGCTTTTGGTCGTTGGGACTCGTGGATGGTTGTGGTGGTGGTAGAAGGGTGGTTGCATGTGTGTGGCACCAATGCGAGCTCACCGAAGTTCGTGTCAGTCGTGAGGAAGACAAGGTTGAGGGAAGTTTGTTGATTGATTCTAAAGTTTAAATAAGGTGAAACTCAGAAGAGAGGTAGAGGAAGAGAATGAGAGGACATAGGGAGAAAGTGGGAGTGCTAGGCGTCCGGCTGTGATGGGCCAGCACCGGAGAAGGCAGAGTTGACGACGAGGTAACGGCGAAGAGATAGAGCTGGAGCTCCCAGTCTATAGTTGGATCTGGTCGAGACGACAAGAGGAGTTTGGGGCCTCCAATTTGTCTATTGGAGGTCTAGAAGAGAGGAGGATAGGAAGCCGCCAGAGCTATGGTCGATGTTGGCCAGAGAGGAGGGAAACGAGGGTTTCAAGCCTCAAAACCATGCTAAGAAGAATGGCCTGGGAGAGGGGGTCTTTATAGAGCTCTAGATCAAGCGCAACAGCATGAGAGGGCTTGGTTTGGCCTTGCTATCAGGGAAGAAAATCCACTAATTTTCTCAAGCTCAGCTTAGCTCGAGGGCCTGATTTGGAGATTATGAGGCAGTTCCAGAGATTGGGGATTGATGAAGACACATGTAATTAGGATAAACTGCCTATTTATGCATGTTCCTAAGCTTGGATATGCATTCTGATGGGAACACCATCATGAGCCTTAACTAGCTCAATTTGATTTAATTAAGTCATTAAATGCTCCTACATAACTGCTAGAGAACTCTAAGTCACTGCATAATCATTCTGAGGGAAAGACAAGAACCAGGATTAAACTGTAATTTTACCATCATATCATGAATGCAGTACAACCACAGGTTTTCTTAAGGGTTAATTAAGCGTTAAATGGTCCTAAAAGGCTAACAAGTGGGCTAAGATAGACAGAAAAAGGTTTGCACGTGTTTTGAGAATTAAATGACTTCTGAAATCCTAGAAACAGACCTGCTTAATTAACTGAGGTTTTGGTTAGGATAAATTTCACCTAAACCATCTAAAATTCATAGAAAAATATTCTCTAGGGTTTGGTACCTTCAATTTGACCATCAGAACCCATCTTGATGTAAAACAAAATCTCAGACATACATTTACCCTAATTTGAGTTTTTGCAAAAATTATCCAGTCAAACGTGGTCAAAACCAAAATCCAACTTCACCATTGGATTTTTTAGGTCCAAATTAGGTTTGTACCAAAATTTGAGCTCAATCTGAGATTGTCTTGACCTAGTTTGCAACTTGGTCCTATCTGATCACACATATGCCCTTAACTTTCAAAATCCTTACAAAAAGGCTCCTAACTTTGTCATCATTTTATCAAATAGGTTCCTGGCACCATTAAAGGCAACCCTAAGCTCCACCGTTAAGATCGAGTGAGAATTTCTCGCTCGATTCTCAAGCAATCAATCCCAAAATAGATACTCAGATTCTTGACGAAGTTGCCTTCCATTTGAGCCACATCTTAAGCTCCAAGACTTTCCCAAAGTGCCATGTGAATCAATTGAAAATTGGCTTTCTATCTCCGGTGAAGCTTTCCAAGCTTGAGAGCTTGAGTCTCAAGCTCTGTTCGCCCTCAGCTGACCTATAAAAGACTCCCCATATCAGACTGAAGATCCCATGCTCGAATTCGGTCTAGAACACCTCCAATTCCTCTCCTCTTTCTCGGTCGAAGTGCTCCTCGATGTTCGGTGATTCTCCCTACCTCCTCTTGTCATCTGTTCACAATACCGGTGATGGATTTATCCTTCCCTCTCTCCTCTGTGTCGCGTAGTACCAGCTGGCATCAATATCTTCCTCGTCCTCGCTGTCCAACCCCTACCGGAGCTCCTTCCTTCTCCAGTGCCGGCCATACCGCAACCGGTGCCATCTCCGCTCCCCATCATTTGCTCCCTCTCTCAACCTTCAGTGAGCCCTAGCAGCCACCGCACAAGCCCAAATGAGCTGCTACCAACTCCCACACCTCCGCCCTATCCACGTGAGTAAAACCCCTCAAGAAATTGAGTGGATTACTTGCCCAAATTCTCCACCGAACACACCCACCTCCACCTTCATTTTCTATGTCCACCAGCACTCATCACACACACACACACGCCATGCAACCACCACTGTTGAACTTGCCGTGCTCCGGCAATCGTTCCTAAGCTCTCTGACGCGGCTGAAAGGCCTTATTGTTGTTCTCAGGTGCCAAGAATCTTCGCCATTGACACAGCTCCAAAGCAAGCTTCAAAGCTTGTTCTTCACCTACAGCTTCAGGTGACACGTTCAGATAGTGTGGATTCAGCAGCTGTAGGTTCCCAGGTTCTCAATTAGAAGGAAGCAGCACAGCCATGACCCAATTCAAGCCATCTTCACTGCGGCTATGTGCGCGAGGAATGAGGGACAAATAGTCCCACATCATGAGATTTGGAAGCACCGAGGCCGCATTAATTGAATTTGTGCCTGGGGCTTATTGCCTCAAACACAAGGGGTGAGGTCCCTCACGCCCCTCACGTGCCTCGTCCACAACACTACCCCCACAGACCTAGTGCATCCGATTACCTGCCTACGCTATCCACTCATCACTCACCACTCACCACCCATTGCCGGTGAGCCTAGACCCAAGTGCGCTCTAGGTCCGATTACCCGTATACCCAGTACTGTTGAAGGCTCTGGGAGAGCATGACCCAAAGAGAGAGAGAGAGAGAGCGCGTGGGGGTTTGGGGGGGTTTTGCTCTTTGGAGAATTGGCTAAACACTTAGCCAAATTTGAGACCCTTTCCCCCTCTACGTGAAGAGGAAGAGAAGGAAAAGAGAAAGAGAAGAAGAAAAAAAGAAGAGGAAGAAACAAGACAAATCCAAAGAAGAAAGAGAAGAGAGACAAGCACAAAGAAAGAGAAGAAGAAATCAGAAGAGAGATCACTGTTCATTAGACGTTTAAGACATCTGATCATTCAATCAAACGGTTGATTTGAGTTTATTTCTACATAGTTATTGAGTTCCACTTGCTATTATTGTAGGGAGTAATTGGTGATTTAAATCACCATTTTACTCCATTCTTTTTGCAGTTTAACACTTGATATTATTGCCACATTATTCTGAATCAATTTCTAATCATAATTTCTTATCTCTGTTGTTTAAAATTGCAATCTTGAGAATCAAATTCCTACTTGCTCCTAGTGAACGACCTCAAACTTTTCGAGTATAAATTTTATCTGTTTTTTGCTAGATTTCGACTATACTGCAATGCAACGATTTAAAACCCGATTTCAAGCGATTAACACATTCCATGTTATATTGCATAGCATGCATCATTCCGCATTTAAAGTAGTTTGTATAAATTTTAGGTTAATTACGTCCTTTTATGGCTAGGAGACAAGGAGATTTAATTTGAAGCCTCAGATTAATGATTCAACCGTACGGATCTGATCAGGATAATGATCAGAGTCGAACGCCTCCAAAATTATCTTGATCGGAGTCCTGTAGCACCTTATGTAGTCCGAGGAAGATTAACGGCCAAGGGACTAAGTGACACAATTAGAAGCTTCAAACGACAAATCCGACCGCACGGATGGATTCGAGTTGATGATCACAGCCCAACGGTACAAAAATCGACTCAATACGACATCTGTAGCAGCCCCTACAAAGGAAAGAAGATGGACAACCCAGATCACACCATGTGGCACTATCCAAGTCGCCCAAGGGCATGCACCAGCAGCATCGCAAGTGCACAGCAGCGTGAGAGCGGACAGCACCGCGGGTGCAAGGAGCACACGCCAGGAGCACCAACGCATGCCAACAAGCATGCGAGCGCCGCGTACGGGCGCATTGGTCTTCAATAACGTTTATGGCCGTCACTAATTGTCCGTGTGCGAAAAATCTCTTCTCCTCCACTATAAAAGGACCCCTACCCCTCTCATTATTCTTTATTTCTTCCTTTCTTTCCCTCACCACCTCCAAGGCTCTAGAGAGAGCTTGTCCCAAGCCTAGGATGCTCCTCTAGAGTAGAAAACCAAATTAATTTCCCGCTTCTCATCCCCCTTCATGGAGCATCCCGTGGTCATCCTCTCACCACTTCAGGAAGTACATCCTCGCCGCGATGCCATCCCGTCCCTCCCTCCATCTTCTGACGACGTTCTCCTTCATCCAGCCTCTCACCACCTTCGTTTGGGCACCGTCAAAGCAAACCATCCTCCAAGCAACCATCGAGGGAGATTCTTCTCAACCCATTCTATCTTTTATTTCATTCTAGTGTAATTTCAATTAGTTGTAATACACATTATTCGATTTTATGAAATGTTTCTTTCTCCCTCTCTCTTTCTCTCTCTCTCTTATTTTGTTAGTGTAGAGTAGAATAGATAACAATTCATCTAATCTCTTGCTTTCTAAAAATACCAAAAAAATCATAAAAGACAAAAACAACAAAAAGAAATAAAACTAAAGCACAGATTTCTCAAAACCAAACATTCGCCTCCCCGTGTTCGACTTGGGACTCTCTTTCGAGTTTTGATTATAAATTTTATCTAGTTAGTGAGTTTTCTATGCACTACGACGACAGGTTTTCAACTCAAATCTTTTCGCGTACGAAAACACGCTTACCATTTTGGTGTCATTGCTGGGGAGGCAACGTTCTTTGGTTTTTTCCACGTTTTCTGCCTTACTTAACATTTTAGTTCACTTTGTTCCTTTCTTTCTATGATTACAAGTACCCTTCCAAGGTGAGCCAAAGCGAAATAGATCAGAGTAAAGTGCAGTTAGAAGGTTATGTAAGTGCACCCCCAGTACCCCCACCCTAGATTTCATTTTGCCACACTAATAACTCAAACCCAAATCAACTTAGGTGCTTGCATAAACCCTAGGTTAGATCTTGGTTGCATGATTGTCACTTCACCTCACCTCACCCACCTGCATAAATTAAAAAATAAAAAAAAATACTCTTCTCTTGTGGGCTTTAACTGAAAGTTACACACTTAACACCCACAACTCTCATCCTAAGGTGCACAATCACTTTGATTCTACTACTTAATCGAGATCTGACCTGTGGATCTGGTACACCTTAACTCAACACACACATAAGTGAGAAGAAATCTATTAGGTTAAGACTTTTTGTGTGCCTTAATCAAGTGGTGCAACAAGCCAATTGCTTGAACTGTTTGGGCCGCACCACTCAATTTAAAACTGATCCATCAAATAGCTTGCCACCATTTAAGGTTGATTTTTAGGGCTGAACCAGGCACTCCACATTTTCTTTCTAATTTTTAAAGGAATATATCATCACTAGTGCTTGCAAAACTTGGAGTGTTCTACTAAATCTTGATTGAACCAACCTAAGGATTAAACTCTAAAAGCTACTAAACAAGGTTGATTGCACAGTAATCATGCAACATAAATCACCTGAATTAAGCAAGATCCTAGCATAACTTAGGATTAATGCATTCATGGGCATCGTGATTTGCACAATAGCTAGTTTATTAGTCATATAGATAAAATCGTCACTTTATGACCTAAAAGAGATGATTTTAATCGCAGATGATTCGAAGCCGTGGATGTCAGATCAAACCGAACAGACCTAAGCAGAACGACGATGGGAGTCCAACACTTCCAAAATCATCTTGATCAAACAACCAGGGTACCTTATGCAGTATATAAAAGAACAGAGATCATAAAGCCAAAGGATAAAGATTTGAGCCTCAGATAAAGAATCTAACCGCACGAATGAATTCGGATCAACTATTACAGTCCAACAGCGTAAAAATCAACTCTATCGGAGGTCTATATCACCAGATAAAAGGAGAAGAAGATGAACGGGGATGATGGCACCACAGCCGCTCTCTCACCACCGCCCCATCTAGGAAGGCCGCACCGAACACTGTGAGCCATTGGATCTTCATCCAACAACCACGAGCATGCCATGTCACCCGCTGTTGGAGCGATAAATCGGTGCTTTAAAATTGCTTTGTTGTAATATAACCAAAATAATGCTCAAACAAATAAATTTATTACTTGAAATCAGAAATGAGAGTCTGAGATCGAACACAGGGAGCAAATAGGAATTCACACACTAATCTCAAATAGTGCAAATGAGCACAAGAAAATAAACTACTCAAAATGATAATCAATGTAGAACATGAGTATAACAAGAATTCAAAATGATAAAAAGATATCTATAACAAAATAATTGTGATTTAGATTACCAATTATTTAGTATAGCTATATGTAAACTAAGGTAATCAATGATGCCATAGTAATCAAGACCAAATCAGCCAAATATCTGCACAGTAGCTTGAATGCTACAGTAATCATACATCTCCTTTGAAGATCAAAAGCCTTAAATGTTCAACTACTACAATCCTTCTTTGTTTCTTCTTTTTTCTCTTCTTTTCTCCTCCTCTTCTTCCACAGCCCTGTTCTTCCTTCAGTTCTTCTCAACTTTCTCCTCTTCTTCAAACCTTCGTCTTCTGTCCATCTTCTCTTCTTCAAGCACAAGGGAAAGGGCTCGGATTTTGGCTAAGTGTTAGCCAATGCAAAGAAGAACAAAACCCTCCCCTGCCCTGTACACTCTCTTCCTTTCTCTCTCTTAGGTTTTACTCTCCCAAAGCCATGCACATCGGGTTATCAGGTAATCGGAGGATCCGCATACCCGGTTCCAGGCTCACCGGCAATGGGTGGTGAGCGAGGAGTGAAGGCTTAGGCAAGTCGGATGCACCAGGTCCACAGGGGAAATATCACGAATGAGGCACGTGAGGGTGCGAGGGACCTCACCCCCCTGTGACTTGAGGCACTAAGGCCTAATCACTTTTGCATCTTATTCGGATGCAAATACTCCTCAATCCACGAGGTGGGACTAAATCCCACCGCCTTTCTCTGTGTGCGACTGCAGCTGCTTCTTTGCATGATTTTGGTCAAAGGCTCAGTCAAAGAGTCAAATTGGCTCCTTGGTTGTGCTCCTGGAGATGTTCCACTGCCCCTGGGGCTTTGCCTGGGGCCTGTAGGTGCTGGAGTGAGGTTGAAACTTTGCTTAAAGCTTCGCTAATGGCAGTCGAGGTAGTGAAGACCTGAAAACAAGAATACGACCTTGCGGCCAAGTTAAAGAGGTTCAGGAGCTTCATAGGGATGCGGCGAAGGTGTGGGTGGCGGTAGTGTGTAGCGAAGGTGTGTATAGGTGGCTAGCGAAGACAGAATAGGTCAGAGATGATGGATTTATTCAGCGGGGAGTTCGGGTGGATGGGCAGGCGAATAGAGAGCGGTTTTGTGCACGGAGGGATGGCGATGCTTTTGGGAGTTGTGGCAAGGCGTGTGGATGAGTGTAGCGTGCGGAGGACCTCGCCAGAGATGTTGCCGGAGATGGGGAACACGAAGGTGAGCGGCAGCGTCGAGGGCTATTTTTGAGGTTTTTAGGTATAAAACTAAACCTAAGAGCTAAGCTAACTAATCTAACCCAATCTAAACGGACGAACGGGGGAGAACAGCACCGGTGTTGGTAGGCTAGAGCTGGGGAAGAAGGTGCTCCAATGGTGGGAACGGCGACGACGGAGGTAGAAGGGCTCTTGATGGTACGACCAAGAGCGGATGTGAGAGAGGAAAAGAATCCGGCCACTGGTTTTGTGAACGGATGACGAAGGAGGTCAGGAGGTGTCACCAGAGCTTATGGTGGTTCGCAACCGAAGAGGAGAGAGGAAGAGGATGGTTTTCCGTTGGAATTCAAGCTTAGGGAAGTTCGGCCTACTTTGGGCTTGCGTTTATAGAGCTCAAGAGGGGATTTTGATCTTGGAAGCCAAGCTTCCAAGCTAGGAATTGTCGCCGGAGTAGGAAACCCAAATCTCTCATGCATTCACATGGGAGATTGGGAAGGTTATGGAGCTCATGGACGGATTCAAAAGGAAGAGGACTCCTCAAAGAATCTCCCTTCCAATTTTGGAAGGGATTGATTGAACAAAGGAGTTCTCTTCAATCAAAGGTCGTCGGAGAAGGATTCCTCTGTGATAATGGTGGAGGGACCTATTTGCAAATAGTGACAACAAAGATAGAGACCTTTTTTTAAGGAATTAGAAAGTTAGGGGTCTGAATGAGATAGAAAGAGTCTACTGGACCAAAATGCAAACTTGGTCAAGATGATCTTAGATTGGGTCCAAATTTTCGTACAAACCTAATTTGGGCCCAAGGAATCCAATGGTGAAGTTAAATTTAGGTTTTGACTAAGTTTGACCAAGTAATTTATGTAGAAACTCAAATTAGGGCAAATGTCAATCTAAGACTCTATTTTGGGTCAAAATGGGTTTTGATGGTCAAATTGATGGTACCAAATCCTAGAGAATATTTTTCTATGAATTTTAGAGGGTTTAGGTAAATTTTATCCAAATCAGAACCTCAATTGATTAAGCAGGTCTATTTTTATGGTTTCAAAAATCATTTAATTCTCAAAACACATGTAAACCCTTTTCTGTCTATTCTAACCCACTTCTTAGCCTTTTAGGACCATTTGATCCTTAATTAACCTCTGGGAAAACCTGTGATTGTACTGTATTCATGATGTGATGGTAAAATTGCAGTTTTAATCATATTTTCTTATCTTTCCCTTAAAATAGATTTGCAATGAATTATGGCTCTCTAGCAGTTATATAGAAGCATTTACTGGCTTAATCAGATCTCATGGAATTAACTAAAATTCTTGACCACATGTTCAGATTTCTGATTTGTGCTTTCTTTTATAGATTAGGTCAAAATGCTAATAGTAGGCCTAGAGGTACTCAATTACCAACCAAGATCCGGACCTGACCAGCTCTAACCTTAGTCTACCACGAAGGTTTCTAAGGCCCATAGGAAATAACCTAAGGTTCGTTGAACTCCGCGATTAAAGCTCCCGTGCTTGTAACATATTTTAGCCCAGGTTCAGTTCGCAGTGCATTTTTGTAAGAGACGGTAGAATTTTTCTTTATTTTTGGAGAGTTTTCTCTTTTCTTTTTATTTCTTGCCTCGGATTATCTTTACAACACAGTCTGTATCGGATTCCTAGTTCCCACCATCAATCCTCACAGGGACCATGGCAGTCGATGCTTTGAGATAGCACCGCCCATGGAAACCCCCAGAACCCTGGCTTTCAAGATTTCGAGATAATCCCGCCTATGGCATTCTATAGCTAAATCCAGACCCTAGCAATCAACATTTCTTGATAATGCCGCCCATGGCATCTGAGCCAGAACAAGGTGCTTACATGCCCCTGGTAGGATATTTAGATATCCTAGGAGACAAGCATCGAGGAGATGATATGTTATTTTATATTTTCGAGGGGAATTTCCCACCTCTCCGCACTAGGAACTCGTCCAAATCAACTTGTGTTGATTAGCCGCTCCTAATCTAGGTAACATTTCAAAACAGATTTAACGCCTTTGCATGATTTTTATAATTAAGCACATTGAACTTGACTGTGTGTGGATTGGGTTGCTTAGGTTACCGAGTCTCACAAACCAAAGGTCAATTAATGAGGCCGAATAATCCCTAAGCCTTAGACCAAATACTTAAGCTTCGCATTTTCCCCAACCTCTTGAGGACTATCCAGATCTTAATGGATACTTGAATTTTTAAGCCTAGAATAACAGCCCAAGAGGCCTAAGATCAGCGTTCATACTAATCTCTTTTTATCTCTTAGCAGTTTTTGTATTTCATCTTCTTTCTTTTTTATTTGGTCTAGAACTGAGTAGATTCCTTAATCTTTTACCAATGACTATCTCTTTTTTGTTTCAAATTGTTGATTCTTTTTGTTATTTATATCACCTCCCCTTATCCTCCTCAAGAATGGTATGCAATTAACTCACTCAAAATTTCCTCCCTTCTCCATTTTTTTGTTCTTTTTCTCTTTTTTCTTTGGGTTTTTGGAATATGTAATTTTTTGTGAGAACCCTTCCAAACTTGTGAAGTTTTGTATGTTTGCACTTTACCACACCCCCATGCCTAAGTTTTGCAATGTCCTTATTGTAAACAGAGAGTGTGAAATAGTTAAGGTTCAGGAGTTTAGAACAGGATTATCAGGTAGGCGAACGGGTCAGGAATGACTGTTGCATACGATTTCAATCCATAGTACGAGTACCAAAGGTGGAGTCAACTATTCTAAAATTGAATTCAGAGTACAATAGACATGAAGTTCAAAAAAGATAATCAAAAGGATCTCAGATTTTTAGAATGACAAGTTGCCTCCTGTTAAGCGCTAAATTCTATGCCTTCAGCCGAGCAAAAAATGGTATGGAGGAGTGGTGAAATCAAACGAGTTTTGCAAAACTAGCACCTTGATCAAAAGCCTGGTTGGTTGGACTAGGTGCCTGTTTAGATCAGCAAGTTGATGATGTAGCCCAAACCCAATTAATCTGGTGGGTTGATAAATGTAGATCAAGGGATGTGGAACCCACCAGATGCTGTGGAGCTCAAAAGGATATGGAAGTGAAAAGCTAGGGTTTGGCTGAGTCAGATCAGCCTGGTCAGAGTAGGGATCCTCAAATGAGAAAGAATCAATGGAGAATGTTGGAACCCTACGAAAATGATTAGAGAAGGATGGGGTGTGATTTGTAGTCTGATCGATATCCAAAACCCGATTAGCATGTGGAGGGGAATCATCTGCAACCGGCTAATTGAGAGGAGAATCAGAGTAGTAATTGAGTCTGGTAGCGGGCCAGGATTGAAAACAGGTTTGGGAGGGTTCTACATGTGTAGAAGGGGTGGCATCAATAAGTATTGTGTGCGAGAGCTCTTCTAGAAAGGATTCACAGGTGGGTTCATTTAGAGAGTCCTCATAGTTGTTATCAAAAGCAAAGGTAAATGCCTGAAGAGTGTTTATAGGATGAAAGAAATCTAAATCCAGAAAAGATTCAAACTCTGGGCTGTAGACACTCTCAGCAATTTCTATTTCTGATTCCTGAGTATAAAAAAGAAATGATTCCATCTCAATGGAACCTATTTTTGAATCAATGATCTCAAGATTAGGGACCTCAGAGTCAGAGTTGAAGAATGGATCATGTATGCTGAGGTCGTAAATTGGTTCATAGTCGTCAGGAAACAATGGTTCTCCGAAATCATAGTAAGATTCGAAATCGTCAGAGAACTTGAGAGAATCAAATTCCATATTTGATTCGAGATCAGAGGTTCCACCATAGAATAAATCACAAGATGTAAACTCAGCAACCTGACTTGGGTCTAGCCTATTCTTAGATTCCGAGCTCAAAAAGGTGTCCCTATTAGGTCTAGGCTTAGGTTCTTGGCTTTATAGGGAAGACCCATTCAAAACCCAACTCTTCCAACTCGATTTCTGTATCGTAGATCGGCGTGACTTCCAAAAAATTAATTTGTGTTTCTGAGGATGTTGGAGAGGTGCATTCATCAAATACAGGCCCAGAATCATACTCCACATTCAAACTTTGATTTTCATCATACGGGGCCATATAATCATCCCAAGAAGGCTTAGATCCAGATTCTAGGCAAAGGTGTGGGTTGAATCACTAGAATCTAGGTTGAGCTCTACAAGGATATCAGAATTGCTCTCGAGGGTCACCATATCAGAGTAAGGAGTGGAATTTACACCCTCGAGAGGTTCTGATTCAATCTCATTATTACAGGAATCTACGAAATCTAAGCTTGACGAGCCAGCTCAAAATCGTGTTCTCCTACAATTGGATCCTCCCAACCCATTTCAAGATTAGGAATGTTAATTTGTTCGTAATTTGAATCAGGTTCCATTCGGGTTGAGGGTCTATAACAAGCTCAATCATCAAACTCAAGATTTGGAAAATTGTGTTGATCACTAGTCTCACTCCAAGATGTTTTGTTAGTTTTTAACAGGTATTTTTGATCAATTGTCATAAATAACTTATTCAGCAATTCTCCCCATTCTTTTAGAAATTCCTGGAGTTTTTCCGGAAGTGAAGGGTTTGACCAAAATTGCATACAGTCATTGTTGTGTAGTTTCACAAATTCACCATGTTCTGCTAATAAGAGACACCAGTTTGAATCATATTTCATTTGTGTCCATATTATCTCTACACAATTCATGATGATTTCTGTTGTTTTTGCAAATCTTTCCTGAATGTCCCTTGCATAATATTCTTCATGGTTTCTATAGGCATTCTCAAGGATTTTTTCTTTCAAGCTCATTTGGGATTCAGGCTTCCTAAATAATCTTCCTATATAACCAGGCTGCATTTTAGATCAAATGGTGGAATAAAGATGTAGAATCAAAACTCAGGTTCAGATTGGAGTTGATCAGATATGAAAGAGATTCCCAAGAAAATCTACGTGTGCTCTAAGGGAAGGGATGAGGGACTGGATGTGATATTGACCCAATCAAGGCACCCAAATATTTTTTGGATGACTAAGGCAATTTCGAGGCGGATGATACCTCTGAATCAGAAATTCGCACACCCGAGAAATACTTAGGCAGCCAGGAAGGGAGAGCCCCGTAAAGACCCCTACACAGTAGAGCATCCCCACGAGTTACAGGGTTTCCCCCACTCGACCTTCCTTGTCACTGAGGGTCCAGGTAGACCAGAATGTATGAACTTAAGTCCTTAAGTCTATCACTTTTATGTCCTAATTTGTACCTTAAATTTCACTTGATTAGAAATTAATTCAACTTGTGACCTAATTTGGAGATTGGTTGGCCTACAATGTAGACCAACTTCACCTGACCTGCCCTAAAGATGGCAGAATGAGATCTAGGTCAAGACCTAGAAATCACCCTGATTTGACTCCCAGGTTATTAGGTCCAAGTATTTTAGGGTTCAAGTGAGATTAGAGCCTGATTTTAGGGTTGTCCGATTAGATCTTTTCAACCAAGGGCTTGGGTAGCACACAAATGCAGGTGGGTTTGTTTCCTTTTATGCGGGAAAGTGTGAACTAGCACTCCAAAAACCTAAAAATTGAAACCCTAATTGGCTCTATTTCCAAGTCCAATTAATCTTGACATGTTTACCTTGGGCTTCAAGCAAGAAGTGTGTTAGCCCAAAGAGATTAGAAAATAAGAGAAGTCCTTAATAGGCACAGGAAATTTGGGGTAGGGCATTCTAAATAGAATCGTTGCAAACTCCAATTAGATTTGAAAAATAATTTCGCAAATCAGGAAACTTGCCTTTTAAATGATAATTACTATGAAAAATAAGGCAGGTGATTCCTAATTGATTATTTCCTTTTTTTTGTCTTCCCAAGATTATGAGGTTGATTAGGGAAGAATAGAGAAGTTACCTACCCTGGAGTGGCTGTTTTGCGCAAAAGATCTCCTCATGAAGTATCTCGCAAAATCACAAGAAAGCAAACAGGGCAAGTCAGTGCTCAAATATAATCAAATAATGTAGAGAATAGTGGTGAATTGCTTGTTGCTCCCTAGCAACAGCACCAAAATGTTGGAGCGATAAATCGGTGTTTTAAAATTGCTTCATTGTAATATAGCCAAAATAGTGCTCAAACAAATAAATTTATTACTCGAATATCATAAATGAAAGTCCGAGGTCGAACACAGGGAGCAAATAGGAATTCACACACTAATCTCAAATAGTGCAAATGAGCAAAAGAAAATAAACACTCAAAAATGATAATCAATGTAGAACATGAGTATAACAAGAATTCAACATGATAAAAAGAGTTATATGCAATGTAGAACATGAGTGTCACCAATTATTTAGTATAGTTATATGCAAATTAAGGTAATCAATGATGCCAAAGTAATCAAGACCAACTCAACCAAATATCTGCACAGTAGCATGAATGCTATAGTAATCAGATGTCTCCTTTGAAGATCAAACGCCTTAAATGTTCAACTGCTACAGTGCCTTCTTCTTTGTTTCTTCTTCTTTCTCTTCTCTTCTCCTCCTCTTCTTCCACAACCCTGTTCTTCCTTCAGTTCTTCTCTACCTTTTCTTCCTTCACTTCTTCAAAACTTCTTCTTCTACCAGTTTTCTCTTCTTCAAGTGCAGAGGGACGGCGGTACTTTTGGGAGCTATGGCAAGGCGTGTGGATGAGTGTAGCGTGCGGAGGACCTCACTGGAGATGCTGCCAAATTGGGGAAGACGGAGGTGAGCGGCAGCGTCGAGGGCTATTTTTGAGGTTTTTGGGTATAAAACTAAGCCTAAGAGCTAATCTAACTAATTTAACCTAATCTAAACGAACGAATGGGTGAGAACAGCACTGGCGTTGGTAGGCTGGAGCTGGGGCAGAAGGCGCTCCGATAATGGGAACAGCGATGACTACGGAGGTAGAAGGGCTCCTACTGGTACGGGCAAGAGCGGACGCGAGAAAGGAAAAGAATCCAACCATTGGTTTTGTGAATGGATGACGAAGGAGGTCAGGAGGGGTCGTCGGAGCTTGTGGAGCTTCGCAGCCGAAGAGGAGAGAGGAAGAGGAGGGGTTTTGACCGGAATTCAAGCTTAGGGAAGTTCGGCCTACTTTGGGCTTGCTTTTATAAGGCTCAGGAGAGGATTTTGAGCTTGGAAGCCAAGCTTCCAAGCTAGGAATTATCGTTGAAGTAGGAAACCTAAATCTCTCATGCGTTCGCATGGGAGATTGGGAAGGTTATGGAGCTCATGGACGGATTCAAAAGGAAGAGGACTCCTTAAAGAATCTCCCTTCCAATTTTGGAAGGGATTGATTACACAAAGGAGTTCTCTTCAATCAAAGGTTATTGGAGAAGGATCCCGCTGTGATAATGGCGGAGTGACCTATTTGCAAAGAGTGATGCCAAAGATAGGGGCTTTTTGTAAGGAATTAGAAAGTTAGGGGTCTGAATGAGATAGAAAGAGTCTGACTGAACCAAAATGCAAACTTGGTCAAGATGATCTTAAATTGGGTCCAAATTTTCGTACAAACCTAATTTGGGCCCAAGGAATCCAATGATGAAGTTAGATTTAGGTTTTGACTAAATTTGACTGGGTAATTTATGCAAAAACTCAAATTAAGGCAAATGTCAATCTAAGACTCTATTTTGGGTCAAGACGAGTTCTGATGGTCAAATTGAGGGTACCAAACCCTAGAGAATATTTTTCTATGAATTTCAGAAGATTTAGGTGAATTTTATTCTAATCAGAACCTCAGTTAATTAAGTGGATCTATTTTTAAGGTTTCAGAAGTCATTTAATTCTCAAAACACGTGCAAACCCTTTTCTATCTATTCTAACCCACTTCTTAGCCTTTTAGGACCATTTGACCCTTAATTAACCTCTGGGAAAACCTGTGATTGTACTGCATTCATGATGTGATGGTAAAATTGCAATTTTAACCCTATTTTCTTATCTTTCCCTTAGAATGGATTTGCAATGAATTATGGCTCTTTGGTAGTTATGTAGGAGCATTTACTGGCTTAATCAGATCAAAATGAGCTAGTTATTGCTCATGATGGTGTTTCCATCACCCGCCCAGATCGGATAAACATAAATAGAAATAAATAAGCACATATAACAAAAGGTTCGTGCAGCGCGTTGGCTCACGTGCACGTGCGGAAGTGTGGAGTGCGTTCGAGCCGTGCACTACACGAAATTGTAGCGAAGTTGGGTGTGCGGGCGCGAGCGGGTGCAATTATGCAATCGGAGGGCAGAGGCGCACCCACATGGTGCGATCAGAGCAAGTCGCGGGTGGATGCGCGATTTCACGCACTTGCTTCAACGCAAAGGCAGCAGTGCTTGTTTTAAGTCATCTGATCGTACGGCTGAGGCTTAAGGGTGCGCAATTTGAAATTGGAAGTGTGCAGGCGAGAATCTAAGCCGTTCGATCATACGATTGAACGGTCGAGGATCGGGCACTAAAACGAGGCATGCGGGTGCACGTGAAGAAAGCGAAAGTGGGCGAGCGTGCGCGAGGAAGTAGCGGAGCCATGCGATCATCATCCAAACATCAAGAAGTCACCATGTGTCAACACTAGAGTGAATCCACGTGATAAGAACTCTTTTGAAGGAGTTTTGAGTCCTAATCAGAGCCGTTGATCTCCCGATTGACAGATTTGATTAGCCAAGAGGTTGTTACATGAGATAGAGGGCCAAACTACCCCTTTTGCCCTCCACACAAGCTATAAAAGAAGGCTTAAAGCCCCCCAATTGAAGCATCTCTCTCTTCCATCAACTCCAAACATATTCCACTTTCTCTGCAACTCTCCGTCCCTCTGCAACTCTGCTCCAACCTTCATCCCAGCGCTTTGGATCTGAGGTGCTGCCGCATCTCGCACAAGCATCCCACAAGCAGCATCGTTTCTCTACCACTTTCTTCTCTTTGTCTCTCTCTATCTCTCTTTCTCTCTTTCTATCTATCTGTTTATATTTATCATAGCAATTTCTACTATGAAAAACTCTTTATCAATGCAATAAAATTTGATCTTATGAATATCTGATGTCTCTTTATACATATATACTTATATAAATACCTATTAGAACTAGTTTTATTGAAAAGCTTCTGTTAAAATCGAGATTGCCTCCCTACGAATGACTCGGTACTCATCAGAGTTTTATAAATTTATTTGTCGATGTGTTTTCACACTATACTACAACTAATTAACTTTCAAAACGTAAATTACGCGTCGAATAAAGGTTAAACCCTAAAAGATACATCATCAAATAACCTTGTTTGGAAACCCCAGTTGTGCACACACACACATTTTAATTGATATTTAAGGGCACAACCTACCTAAAGGGCCCATCACATTCCAAGAGCACAATCATCTCAAGCCTTAACTAAAATTGAGTAGATGTTGGCCTTATGATTCATTGAGTCTGTTTCAGGGTGTGCTCTTGAACGCATTTCGAATTAGTGACGTCTGCTTACTTCAAAAGGTGCTAAGTTGGGGGGCTCATTGTCAAACGACTTAAGCAAGCAAGGGTTTGGCATAATTAGAGGCCTTTAGGACACGCTTCCCCTACTTTACCGGCCCAACTTTACCACCTTCGGGAGTAAGGACAACACCAAATTCGTTGTGTGGTCAAAATTCATTTCTGAAGCATAGGTCCTTAAGCTACCTAATTTAAGGACAGGATTGATTGATTGTATTGCAGAGCACCTTTATCTATTATATTTTCCCTCCTACTTCACCATGTATGCTTCCACATCCTACACACATTTCCAATCCTACCCTCCTACCAATACTTATCCTCAAGATGATTACTATCCTGACTCAACTTATGATTCCCTATCCACTAGCCAAGATAACTTTGATTGGGGATATGAACCTAGACCTTAGTGTCCGGGCCTAACCCTGGACAACAAGACTATGATTATTATCCTTCTTACGCCTACAATGATTATAGATCTCCACCCCTTGATGATCAACCAAACCTGATCTACAATCAAGAAGGATATGATGATTATACCACCTACCTGATAAGATGGTTTTCACTTTCAAATAATGTATTAAGATGATTTATCGTTGTAGGATTAAAGTGGTGGAAAATCGCTTAACAAAATAATTAAAATCAAAATTAAACCACTCACAGAAGAGCGGGTCGTGTCCACAGGGAGACAATAATGCAATAAAATCATGAATATTTTTCTCGTATTCGTTCAATCAAGTGATAAATCCTGAGTCAAATCCGACATGAAGTGCAATGAAAAGAAGATACACAATAACTTAAAAATGTAAGGGTATATGTGTAATTTTTCCTTACTAAAATATTCAATAAATATGTGATAAATCTATGTAATTTCCAATTGACATGCATTAGAGAAAATTTATGCTCATTTTACTCCAAAACCAATGTTAAAACATGTGAATAATAAAAGCCACGCAATTATAAGGAAGCATGAGTATGAAGTTAGAATTTCACCATAATAAAATAATCATAAACCAAAATTCATTTTCATGGAAATGACATTCAAATGTAAATATTAATCAACCCAAAAACAGTGGATTTCATTCCTTTGTGCGTGCGCGAAGAGGAGGCGATGGCGGCTTGTGGGAAGCTCGGAGAAGGAAAAGCACGACGAGAGCTTTCCGATGGTGGTGGTGGCACTCCGAATGATTATCGATGGTCGCCGGCCGAAGTGGAAGAGACCGTCGGCGGTGAGGCTCTCCGGCCGGCCGTCAGGTGGTCGATTGGTGCGGCCGGAAGCTTGGTTGTGCTCAAGGAGTCGGGGCGAGTCCGATGGAGTTCCCGACGCAAAGTTTCGAGGTTGGATTTGATGGCTACGTTTGTGGGTGCTTTGGGTACCTTCGTCAACAAAGAAGAAGAAGGAGGAGGAGGAGGAGGAGGAGCCGGCTGGAGTAAAGCACGCTATGCGTGCGCTGCTGGTGGCGAGGTCGGGTGTTGCTGCTGGGCGCGCGGGTGTGCGAGCGCTCTGCAGGCCGCTTGGGCACGCAGGCGAACACAACAACAGCAGGCGTGGAAGGTGCTAGAGGGCGCTTGCGTGTGTGCTACGTGCGGCGGGGGTGAGAGCACAGGCTGACACGGACGGGAGGCGCTGAGGAACGCACGCGGGCGTGAAGGGGCGTGGAGGTTCTGGTGAAGGCACATGGGCTGCTGGCGTACGGGCGAGGTGATGCAGGTGCTGGTGCGTGGGTTGGAGCTACTGGTGAAGGTGAAGGTGCGAGCGTGCACTGGCTGAGTTGAGGGCGCGGTGGGCTGAATGAAGGTGAAGGCGCGGTGGCTGAGGTGAAGAGTTGCAAAGACTCTTTGGCGGTGTGGGCTGTCACCCCACACGACCATAGTGGTGAGTCATTCTGCCGCACTGAGGCCGATGGTATGGAATGGAAGAGGAGCAAGGTCCTCTAAGCATAGTGAGGAACAAAGGGTGGTGGCCTCCCCTCAACGGTAGCTCTCCCTTCTCCTTTTGTAGCCACGGCCACACTGATTTGAAATTCAAAACGTCGTAGCATGAATGTGATGCACAGGAGGAGGAGGTAGAGCCGGAGGAGTTACCTGTGCAAAGGAGAAAAAGAATAAAATAATAAAATAATTAGGGTTATTTATACATAACTCCTTAATTTCTATGTTAATTAAAATAGTGCACCTAATTTTTTTTAAGAAAGAAAGGAATGCTATCGAATCACAAAATGCATGAATAAATTTATTTACATCCTAATGTATGCTATCTGAATGTTAAAATTAATTTAATGTCTAGACATTTAGATACTTAAATAGCCCACGAATATGGGCTAATCACTACCCTCCCCAAGATTATACTGAATATAGGTCACCACTATCTTTGAACAACCCAAAATGACCTACTATCAAGGAGGAACCCAAGAACCTCAATCTCTTGACTACCCTAGTTTTAACCCAAACCCACCCAACCTTGAACCGAACCATTCGACTCAAGTGAACCAGGTCCAAGACAAGGTGTTGGCTAACTTGAGGAACACCATACAATCTTTAGAAGCTCAGCCAACACCATGCACTAAAGCATTGGAGCCTATGATCAAAATGATTAATGAACTTAATAGTTCTTTATTAGATTGGCTCCAAGATATTAAGGATAGGGGCCCTGGTGGGTTTTTACTGGGGAAGTTGTCAAGATTGAGGATGAGATTTATGGTTTCCTTAGTCCAATCTTGGGATGATCCCAAGGATGAACCCCCTTCAGGAGAGCCAATGTCAGAACCCATCAGGCACTATCGGAGGGGAGATTTTTTACGAAATTGGGGATGACCAGGTTGGTCTAAAGCAACCCATTGAGGATAAATTGATTTTCTCACCCGAGATCCCTGAGCCAAGGAACGAGGAAAAATATGTCTCTATAGACCAAGGAACAACATGTGATTTTGAGACACATATAAATGAGGATCAAGAACTCTTTGATTGTGAGGGTGAAGAATCTGTGGCGAGGTCTCACTCAAGCTCAAAGAAAATGGTTTAGTGAGACAGACGGCCTAAGGAATCTGATGAACTATTTGGTAGCTTGATAACTGAGGATTATGATCCGATTGGGGCTGACATGAAGGATTTTGATCCTAATATAGTAGATGATCCAAACGGTAGCCCTAATCTTCAACCACACCCCAAAGAGGTGAATGATCATACTTTTGAGATCATGGTGCCCAAGTCATTCTTGATTCAGCCACGATTTTTGAACTTTGGTGAATCACATGGGATGAATGATATACTAGAAGTCCTGGAACCCAAACACTTGATGTTGGAGGATAAGAATTTGGAAGTAAAGACCTGGGAAGTTAACTTCAAGGAAAATAGGAGTTCTGATCTAAGGGTTCCTATCGATCTAAAACCACCAACCTTCTATCAGGACTCTTATGATATCTTTGTTGTGCAACCCAAGTACAGAATAATTAATTATCTTTCTGAGCGGAACTCTAAGTGGACACATGAATCTACTAAACCAGATCTACCCATTGTCTACCACTTTAGTCTTGGGTTGCACACCACCAAACCGTAGGCCCAGCCTCGCAAGCACAACAATCTTCGATTTTGGGGACACTTGCTGGCAAGTCCTGAGATCAATATTTTTATTTTGATTTTGACTTGCACCTATGAATTCTTAACCTCCTCTTTGTTTGTATAATATGCCTAGCTAAAGGCAATAAACTTAGCATGTGTGGATATTCCATTTTCTTTGCGGAGCTGATCGAAGTTTCATGAAATTCAGGTGTTATTTTATTTATTCCATCCTTTTCATGTCTTTATTTCTACAATGAGGACATTACATCATTTAGGCATGGGGGGGTGGATACTTAGTCCTGAAAATATTTTGTTAGCTCTGTTGAATTTCTTTTATTTTCTTTAAAAAAAAAAACTAGAATTAGGAGAAGAGAATATAGGCATTAGGAGTTGCAAATTTTAGGAAATGATACTTTAGGACTTGAACACATAGACTCTTCAGGTCTTCGAGCTTAATCAGTCCGGGCGTTCACTAAAATGTGGACTTGGTCTTGAGTCCTCGCCAAGTTAATTTTATTTTAATTTGGTAAAAATATTAGGGTGATAAGTACACGACTTATCAACCCACCCTCTAATTTAAGGGGACTTTAAGCCTAAACATCTACATATTATTTACACTGACTCACTTTTTGATGGTTTTTACGAAAATTAGGTAGCTAATGAACTTTCTAGTGTGATATGGCTAGCAAGTTGTCGTGGGTAATAGAACATTGGCTGGTTGTTCAGAGCCCAGCTACATGACCATACTCATTCTACTGCTTTTCAATAAATCTTAGATCAGAGAAGCCACCTACTTAGAAAAAGAAAAAAAATGTTACTCAAAAATAAAAAAAAAATAGAAAAATAGAAAAAGAAGAAAAATAAAAATAGAAAAATAAACCACACTTCACCACACGAGTATGGTTGTAAGTTACCGTGGATAATAGCCCATTAGCTGGTTATCCAGAGCCCAACTCACAAAATACACAAATAATTCCCAAAACACTTAGGGAGGAAGCAGGGAAGTAGAATGATACAGGGAAATATACAATGGGTTCGCCCTTGTGTTGACCCTATAAAAAATAAGAAAGCAGGGAGAAAGCTACCGATCGGAAAGATAAACCTTTAGACAGAAAATCTTTAGGTCACCTAGGGTCATAGAAACCTGAATTCCATTTTAATGGCCACTCAAGGAGTCTATCATATTTACAAAGATTCTCAGAACTTAAAGTTCTTTTCGAGTCTTAGGTGGGTTAGGCAACCATAAAAAGCTGCCCTGAAACCCTAAACTCAAAAATCCCAAAAATTAGAAAAGAAGAAAAACACAGAAAAAAATGTATCTTTCCTTTTCAAAATAAGGTCACGACTTGGGCAGTCTGCATTTTGGCAGACATCCGGGTACTGTTGAGTTTTTGTAATTAGGTCCTTAGTTGAAATTTTCTAATGTAATCAACAAATCCTACCTAAGTAATCAGATCCTAATTATGTTTTTATATATAGCATTTAATTCGATTTTGCTACGGACCAGGAAAAGATAGGCATGGGGGTATGATGAAGACGCGTGTAATTAGGATAAACTGCCTATTTATGCATGTTCCTAAGCTTAGATACGCATTCCATGTTATAAATATTGCATAGCATGCATCATTCTGCATTTTAGAGTAGTCTGCATAAATTTTAGATTAATTGCATCCTTTCATGGCCAGGAGAGAAGGAGATTTAATTTGGAGCCTTAGATTGACGATCCAATCATACGGATCTGATCAGAACAATGATTGGAGTTAAGCACCTCTAAAATCATCTTGATTGGAGTCCCATAGCACCATATGTAGTTTGAGGAAGATCAACGGCCAAGGGACTAGGTGACGCAATTCAGAGATTCAAACGACAAATCTGAACGCACGGATGGATTCAAGTCGACGATCATAGCCCAACGGCATGAAAATCGACTCAATCTGACATCTGTAGCAGCTCCTACAAAGGAAAGAAGATAAACGACCCAGATCGTGCCACGTGACACTAACCAGGCTACCCAAGGGCACGCACTGATCGTGGTTTCCACTCAACTCAGTATTTAACTTAATTTCACTTAATTAAGAGTAGAAGAAATCACTTAGGTTAACTCGAAGTTGTGTCGATTGTGTAGTATAGAGTCGAATTAACCTAACATTTTAGAAATTTTTACTGGTTGAGTCCAGGTCGTTCACTGGGAGGTATAATAATTTTCTCCAAATTCACCAATTCTCTTTTATTTCTCTATAAGTTTAGGAGGTATAACTAGTTTGATTTTAAAAACATGAATTTTGTCAAAATATTTAAACTATAAAGAATATACAAAATTTCATATGAAACACATATTTACTCAAAATGATGTTTGTTCTCCAATTTTATTTCAAATGAAATTAAGGCAATTAAAAGTTATCCTATTAAAATATGCCTTTTTAAGAACAAAAAGATAATGATGCAAGAAAAATTCATTTATTTTCCAAAGTATTGATGCATTTTTATTTTCTTCAGCCTCTTATCTTCTTCTTTCTTTCTTTTATTTTCTTCTCTCGAGCTCTCTTTCTTCTGTTGTTCCTACCTTCTTCTCTTCCTGTCTCTTATTCTTAGTCTTCTCCTGCCTTCTCTTCTTCCCTTAGTTTTCTCCGTTGTTCCTTAGTCTCTTTTCCTTAACACTCCTTAGCGCCTGTGCTTTCTTTCCTTAGCTTTCAGCTTCAACACTTAGCTTGACAACCATTGGCTTCTCTTTTCCTTAAGTACTTCAACTGAACCGGGTTTTTTACTTTTTTAACCAAAATTTATTTTATTTACGGCGAGTCCTTTCGAGGATACACAGCATCCTGAGACCAGGGTGGGACCAGACCCTACTCGATCCTCGCCTAATCTCAATTAGGTTCATTTTTTGTTCATTACTTAATTGGTTCATAGTCTCGAGCCATTTCGGCTCAACCCGGCCTCCCAGGCCACTCTCACCCTCCCAGGGCACAATCTCATTCACGCCCCCAAGGGTGCACACCTGTAGGCATAAGCCTACACACACACACATGTAATGCTCAGATCAGATCAAATGGGTAACCGGTGCGCCGAGAGCTGACGACTGCATAGCCAGAGAAACAAATTGTTTTTATCCCCAGGCGCGTGCTCGTGAATAAGCGAGGTGGGACTATCCTACCCCTTTCAGACCCGAATTCAAGTGATCATAACTTTCTACCCAGAGCTCCAAATCAAGTGATTTCAAGTTTGTTAGAAAGCTCTAAGATAGGTCTACGTAATTGCAGGGTAAATTTAAGGTTTTAATGATGTTTTGCTCTTCAATTTAAAAGATGAAATCAGGGGTTCCTACAGGTTATTATTAGCCTGGAAGTGGGATTAAGTCAGGAGAGTCCTCAGATGGACTTCTCTCTTTTATTTTAAGGTCTCTACATGTTTTACAAGTAATTCCGCTTCTGTTAGAGTAGTCTTTAAGCTCTTAAGACCTTCAGAACCACCAGAGAAGCTCTTCACTTATCTGAAAGCTTCAGAGTTCATATTTCAGACATCAATATGTGCAACAGACACTTAAAAGTGTTTCTAATTGATTTAGATTAATTCTAAGGGTTATAATAGATTAATTTGGGCAGGATTTAAATTTAAATTTCATCGTAATGCTTCTCCTGTTGGTTTGGGTTCGAAAGTAACCCAAATTAACAGAAACTAAATTCTCAAACAAAAACTCAACTGAGCTTACTTTAATCATTTTCAGATCATCAAATAAGTTCCCAGAAACAATTTACACTCCTCAATACCTCAATTCAAGCTCAGATCTCCATTATCAGACTCATGTTTGACTGTAAAAGCCTCAATTTTGACTTTCTGTTCAAAGCTTCCTCCCAAGAAATCAAAGCCTTAATTAGAGTCTTCTCACCATCCACAACTTATGCGAATCTTCAGAAAGGTGTTTTGACTTTAATTCCTAGAGTTTCAGGCTCGCCGCCTGAACTGAAAAAGGTGTGTGTTCGACAGAATTAATGGAAGGTTGTTACAGTGTTCTGAGGGTTTAAATAGCTTCAGTGCATCGCACTGAAGCTTCTAGGATCATCAAATGTCTATCCTATCTTTTTATCAAACTTCTCCAACTCCGCCAGAGTTGGAGAAGATGAAGTTACTTCTTCAGCTCCAGTGGCTAATTCTTCAAACAAATATCTTCAAATTAATCAGTGATCCATATTATACTATTCTGGAGCTTCTTAGCAAGTTTTAGAGGCTGAAACATAATTTTGGCTCGCCGGAGCTCCGGTGAGTCCAGAAAACGGCAAAAAGTACGTACAGATTGATAAAACTAACCATTTTTAATCCAAAAAGGATCCTGAGGTTACAAGGAACCTCAGTATCATATTTAATTCCTCATTTGTTCATTAAACTGTAAGATTTGACAGTAAGTTCGTTTTCTTAAAAAATCTAAGTGGTTAAAGCTCAGGACTTGTTTAACCACTCGATTGAGAGGTTAAAACAGGTCAACAGATGTTTATATTCATAAATATAAATTTAATTTATAGTTTGAAATGTTCCTGAGCCGCCATGGATAGTGAGCTTAGGAACTTAATTAAATTTTGGGCGTTTAATTTATAGATGATAATAATATGTATTGTAGTGTTGATTAGGGTTCATAAGTGGTGATAGATGATGAAAGGACCCAATGAAGGTGGAATTAGGTCAATTACTGTCACCATAGACAGTGTCAGCAGTAGGTGAAGGTGGAATTTGAATTAGGCGAATAGGTGATTCAATTAGCAATTAAGTGTTTTAGAAGTTATCATGGAAGTTAAAGGAAGGTGTACAGTGAATTAAAAGGACAAGATTAAGTCTCTAGCGAGCTCAAGGAACTCATCAGAGTCGGAGGAGATGAAACTAAAATCTAAAATTATTCTAATCTAACTACCTGATCTAACTAACTAAGCTAGCCTACTACTCCTACTCCTAATCTACTGTTACCCAGACGAAAGGGTCAATAGGGTTCCGCCGAAGGTTCATAGTGGAGGACGAAATCAGAGGGTGGAAGAAAGATCTCCGGCAGGCGGTTTTGAGATGGAGCAGAGGATTCCTTAGGTCGGCGCCTTTGTCAGAGTGCAGAAGACCACAGCAGATCGCCTCGGCTGATGAAGATGGACGGAGGAAGTCAAAAAATGGAATGGGAAGTCGCCGAAGTTTTGGACGAATAGCCTATCAAAGTCGGCTGCAGTATTAGGAGAGGGAAGGGAGCCAACTTGAATAAAATCAGAGGTGTGAGGGGGTATTTATAGCAGTTTGCAGCAAAGAGAGTGGCGGGGTCTGGCCGAAGAAGGAGCTCGAAGAGCTTAACCTCCGTCGTCGTCTCCGACAACGGTGAGGTTATCTCCCACTGAAAAATAGGATTCTCAGTTAATCCATACCAGTGGATCAAGTGGAGGTGGTGAGCGCAAGCTGCAAGAGCTTGGACAAAGAAGGATGATGTCAACAGGGCGGTGATCGCGCGGTGGGGTGACTCTCTGTTGCCAGCCGTTCATTCAGCTGAAGAAGAAGAAGAAGACGAAGAGGGACTTAAATGAAATAAAACTTAAGGACCTGTGTGAGAAATAAGGACCCGACTGTAATGAATTTTGAGGACTAAAATTTAAACCCAGATTTTGAAGGTTTAGTTTAACTTAGATCTTTTTCAACTTTTTATATATGTTAGTAAATAAGGTAAATATTATGTTTACACCTTGAATTTACATTTTTGACCTTTTTAGATTAATTTATTTGATTAAGTAAAATCACTTAAGTTATTATATACTTAGGTTTACATTAAGTTTAAGTTACTTATCTTATTAATTAAGAGAATGATTAATAGGATTTCGAGTCCAATTATTATTTAAATTATTAATAATGTTAATTGAATGATAAAATGTCATTTTTAACTTATTTTAAGGTCCTTTACTGAATATCCCTTATTCTATAATTAACCCTTATATATTCATAACCTTAGCTAATTAACTAGGAAGACTAGTTAATTAGGGGTAATTAGACATCATCATGTGTGTCGCATCACGCCCCCAAGCCAAAGTTTTGCTAGTCCCTAGCAAAATTAACTAAGACTATGATGATTTAAAGCATTTGGGTTTTAATTATTATAAATAGTAACTATGTAGAGGAAAGCTTAGGTCAGAAATTTTTAAGGTTAAATATAAATGATTAATGTATAGAGCATGTGTGAAAATTTTCTTAATTAGACTTATACTTATAACATTTTCAAAACACACTTAAAATAATTTGTAAACAAGAATTTTACTCTGAATTAGAATTCCTCAAAAATCTCTTAATCTTTGTAACTATTCTTAACTCAAACTAGAATACAAAGTGTATTAAGAAAAACAAAACTTAAGGATTGAGAATTTTAACTCAAAAACTCAAATAGATTTAAGTTAATTCCTTGTTTATGATATTTGACTTTTATCAATATAAGTTTAAGCAAATTAACCAGATACTCATTATTAATCAAACTTAGAGTAGTAAAACTCTAATTTACTAACCTACAACACTAAAGATTAACTTCTAGACCTAGGATTCTGTTAATTCTTCTCCTTTAGGTCTCAACTTAAAATCTTCAAAACCCAATTTCTTATGGATCACTGCCCAATACCAAGGTTCAGTAGCTATGATTTTAAAACAACTATGCTTAGTAAAGAGAATTGTCCTAAAGACATCCAAAGTTGCAAAAATCCAGATCTTAAGACATCACTTTCCAATCCCAATTATTCCAATTCAAGCCTTTGGCTTGGTCTTACTCAGGTTTAGTTGCTTTCTTGTTGGGAGATCGTAGATCACATTTTTGATAAAAGCGTCGTAGTATAGTTGCGAAATAAGATCCAACAAAGATATTGTTTTGTAAAATAACGAGACTTTGAGTCCCGGTCATTCGTCTCTGGGAGGAGTTCTTTTTGTTTTTGAAATCGATCTTAAAGCCGCTCTACTTTATTTAAACGACATGCTGGTGCGTAATATATAGGCGGTTAAAGAACAGGCACTTAAATCACGCAAATATGATAATCATTTAGCTCAAGGTGATTTCAAACACATAAGAGATATATATATATAAAATGAAATTTCATTCATCGTGAGAGAGTTGTTGCACAAGGAAATCTAGAGGAAAGCTTATACATGAATGCTTAAAATTAAATCTAAAATTAAATCTAACTACCAGAAAACGATTGCATACAAGAATCAGCTGGGGTATTTCGCATGCATCATTGGGGGAGAAGTAAGACTACTCTACTAAGCAGTAAATGAAAGCAATAAAAATTATGAAGAGCATGATCCAGAGCTAGAAGAATAGAGGGCATTCAGGGGTGGTCCCCGATGGCCTTGGAGTAGTCGAGAGGAGAACGAGGGGCGGCCAATGTAGCTTAGGCCGACCCTTGGAGAGAAGTAGGGTTGATCCAGCATCCCGGCATAGTGTCCTCCATGGTGGTGGTAGTGAGCTCGTGGAGGTGGAGTGAGTGGCTAAGTGGAGGTGACGTGAATGGCACCAATGGAGAGCAATTGCCAAGGTAGTGAATGGGTGCCAATGGCCACCCAAGGGGTCTTTTTATAGACCTAAGGGAAACTCTCTAGAGAATTATGGAATTCTCTAGAGAGGCCTATGGTGGGAGCTCGTGGGAGAGTGAGAGAGAGAGGGTGGATGGTGGTTTTTAGATCCACCAAATGTGAATCTAAAAATTAAATGGCTCTTGGTTGCTATTTTTGGCAACCAAGGCAACCACACATGGTAGAGAGTTCTAGAGAACTCTAGGCTAGATATTTTCGTGTGTGTGGATGTGTGTGGGTGTGTGCTGGTCGAAACTTAGGTGTCTAGGTTGATTAGGTTGGGTTCTAGTGGGTTTAAATCGAGGTAGGTCTCAAATTAGGGTTATAAACCCTAATTCACTAAGGTAAAGTGCAATTAAACTTAATACAAGTTTAATTGGGTGTGTGGAAACTTAATTGAAAGTAAAACAACTCAATTAAGTCAGGTCTACGTCAATTGGACTCTCACTGAGTCCAATTGGACAGTGTGTGCTGAGATCAGGGCTCAATTGGACTCAATGAGTCCAATTGAATAGGCTGATGGAATTGACTAAGATCCAAGTCAATTAGGTTTAGTGAGGACCTAATTAGGTCCTTAGGGAGGTTTAGAGGTGATGTACTAGGGTTAGGACACCTTAATTTAGGTTCCTATGGGGCTGGAATTGGGTTTAGGGACCTAAAGATCCAAGATCAAGGCTTAAATCTCAAAACAGGAATTGGAGAGCAGTATCAGACGTCTAATTATATAATCAGACATCTTATACTCAAAAATCAGAAGTCCAGACTTGTTGTCTGGACGTCCAATCAGAGTCAGGAAGGATTTCGGGTTCTGTTTTGGGTATTCTGTAGAAATTAGACGTCTGACAAAGTGTTTGTACGTCCAATAACACTGCAGAAGTGGGTTTGAAGTGTGAGGGAGTTGGCTAAGGGTCCTGGACGTCTTAAAACTTATCTGGACGTCCAGAGAAGGGTTGGAACTAGGGTTTTAGGGCTTCCTAGGGTGTTGTGACCTAATCTAAGGGTGGCTAAGGCTTGGGGAAGTCTCTAGGCTATCCTAGGGCTAGGATGGACCTAAGCTCTTCACATTTTATTGCCTTATTCCTATTTAATAGAATAGCAAACTTTTAACCCCCTTACATTATTATTCCTACCTCTAAACTAGGCCTTCTGCTCCAGCTCTGCTACAACTCCTGTTATTCCTGATCCAGCTTCAGATCCAGCTCCTGATCAGCTTATTCCCTGCAATCGACATAATGCACTTAATCAGCACATTATAACATTATTTTATGCATAACTAAAGGAAAGCAGTAAAGATGCAGATAATGTGTATGCATGAATGAATAACCCTAACTTATGCTAAGTCCTAGCTTAATCTAGGCTAATTAAGACCTATGATTGCTGCGCAATCATTTCTCCCCACCAGTTTTTTATCCCGAGGTCAACACTTTTTGTGTATATCTCCCCGGTGGACCACTGGGTCTCTTATTCCTAATATTTTTTTCTCCATATTTTTTTTTCTCTTTTTCTATAAGTTAGAACACCTATTTATAGCGAGGTGTTCTTTCTATTTGATGGAAGGAAGGGTAGCATCCATTTCTATTGAGATGCTTTTATTTATTTGTGGAAAACTGCATAAGTACCCATTTTAACTGTAGGGTGTTTTTTTTTTCTTCTTTTTTCTTTTCTTTTCCCCCATTCTCATTTTTCTTACTAACATTATTCTCCAAATCCTTTTTCTAGGTGAGTGGCACATCCTTCACCCTTTCAAGAACCACCCCACGAAAATCCTTGGACTAAAGAAGATTCAGAATTGATCTCTTAACCTCTATGTTTTCGCGATCTCAGATGTCAACAAGGCAATTCTATGTGAGTAAATTTTAGATGTTTAGGTTACTTAGCTCTCAAACTAGAGCTTGGACAACAAAGCTCTTTACTCTTAGGTTCTTCAAACTTTTAGTTTCCTCCTATAGGATCCGTCAAGACAAAATTTACCAAGTCTAGTTATTTATCTCTAGCTTGTAAGTTTTGTAAACTAAAATTCTACCAACTCTCTATTTAATTAACTCTGAATATATGGCCTTTTATTTAACTTTATGATAAAATCAAATTTCCAAAAAAACAAAAGGATTACTTAATCTAATTAATTAAAAAGTTATAATTCAATTTCAAAACTTAAGTTTAAAATCATAACACACTTAGTTTCTTAATTCAAATCAGAATAGAAAAACAAATCTTTAAAAGATTTACAAGATTCCTTAATTCAAATAAAATCTTATTTTCAAAATTTTAAACACTAAAGTGTGTTTTTACAAAATGTTAAAGTAAAATCTAATTAAGAATTAAAGGCTCTTAAATATTTATATATATTCTATATACATTTTAAACTTCTGACCTAAAAGAAAATTAAAGATCTTAATTACAATATATATATTCTTCTTTTTTCTTTATTAATGAATATACCCCTCTCATTATTTTTATGAATTTTCTTTTTTTTCAAATTTTTATATTTATATATTTTTATTTTTATGAATAAAAGATTTTTCCATTTTTATGATTTTTTTTCAAAAAAAAACTTCAAATTTTTATGAAATTTTTTTAAATTTTTAAAAATTTTTATCATTTTTGGAATTTCTATTTTTTTAAATTTCGTGGATATTTAATTTTTATGTGTTTTTATTTTTTAAACCACACTTAAAGTGAAAAGTTCACTTCAACACCCCCCAAGCCAAAATTTTACAATGTCCTCATTGTAAGAAGGACGAAAAATATTACACTTCATTTAGTATAGGGTGATGGAAGGAGTCAAATAGAGGAGATTAAAAAATCTCTATGCGGACGATTTCAATTCTGACCAAAGGTTAGAGTGGTCAGTCAGACTAAATGAAAGTAATCAATATGATATGGAGTGAAATTTTAAAAGTAAGTGTATAAGAAAATCAAAAAGGGTAAAAACAGGAAACAGCTATGTACAAGTGTGGTGGATGGATAGAGAAACCCTAGTGGAGCCAGTAACATTCTCCAACAAGACCCAAAGGATGTGATTCCAAGAAAGGTTTAAGACATTGACCATTGACTTTAAAGGGTTGATCCTTGTTGGGTTCAGTGATTTCGACAGCTCCATTGTCGAAGATTCTAACTACAATAAATGGCCCTTGCCATTTAGACCTAAGTTTACCAGGGAAGAGCTTCAAACGGGCATCAAATAACAACACCTTCTGACCAGGTACAAAGGATTTGCGGGAAATGAATTTGTCATGGAAGGCTTTAAGTTTCTCCTTATACAGCTTTGAACTTTCATAGGAATCATGACGTAATTCCTCTAGTTCACTAAGCTGCAACCTACGATTTTTACCAGCCTTCAAGAGGTCTAAATTACAGGCTTTAATTGCCCAATAGGCCTTGTGTTCAATTTCTACGGGAAGATGATAGGGTTTCCCGTAAACAAGTCTGTACGGTGACATGCCTATTGGTGTTTTGTGGGCAGTCCTATAAGCCCACAAAGCCTCATCTAAACGGGAAGACCAATCCTTCCTATCGGGTCGAATTGTCATTTGAAGAATCTTTTTGATCTCCCGATTAAAGACCTCAATTTGCCCATTAGTCTAGGGATGATAAGGTGTAGAAATACGATGTGTAACCCCATATTTTCTAAGTAAATGTTTACACTGTGCGTTAATAAAATGGGAACCACCGTCAGAAATAATAGCACGAGGTACCCCAAAACGAGCGAAAATGTGACTCTGTATAAAAGGAATGACAACTCGATGGTCGTTTGTGCGTGTGGGTATGGCTTCAATCCAACGAGAAACATAGTCGATAGCAAGTAAAATATAATGGAAGCCAAAAGAGGACGGAAATGGACCCATAAAATCTATGTCCCAAATGTCAAAGATTTCATAGACTAGAATCAGGTTCAAAGGCATCATGTCTTTCCGAGACATGCCACCAAGTGTTTGGCAACGACTACATGCCTTACAATAAGTCTGAGAATCAGCAAACAACGTGGGCCAATAAAACTCGCATTGCAAAACTTTTGCAGCGGTCTTTCTACCAGAAAAGTGACCACCATAGGCATGGTCGTGACAAAAAGATAAGATAGAATCAATCTCAGAAGAGGTGACACAACGCCTGATGATTTGATCATTACAGAGTCTAAAAAGATATGGATCTTCCCAAAAATAGTATTTGGCTTCTGCTTTGAGTCGTGATTTGCGATTCCCATCCCAATCTGGCAGGAATTGATGTGTAACCAAATAATTAACAATATCTACATACCAAGGAAGATCTGTAGATATAGTCAAAAGATGTTCATCAGGGAAGTGTTCTATGATTGGTGGAGATGATTTGATTGTATCAGAAGGAAGACGGGAAAGATGATCTACAACAACATTTTGACTACCCGCCTTATCACGAATTTCTAGGTCAAATTCTTGCAAAAGCAAGATCCATCTAATTAACCTAGGTTTCGTGTCCTTAAATAGAAGGTGTTGAATAGCTGAGTGATCAGAGTACACTATGATTTGAGATCCGAGTATGTAAGATCTAAATTTTTCTAATCCAAATACTATTGCTAGTAACTCTTTCTCTGTAACTGTGTAATTCCTTTGTGTCTCATTCAATGTTTTACTAGCATAGTAAATTACCACCGGATTCTTCTCAATTTTCTATCCTAAAACAGCTCCTATTGCATAATCTGATGCATCACACATGATTTCAAATGGTAAATCCCAATTAGGTGGTTGCAAAATTGGAGCCTGTGTAACTCTGTCTCTCAAAGTTTTAAATGCTAAAATACACTCCTCATCCATCTCAAAAATCGCATCCTTTGTGAGGAAGTTTGTGAGTGGTCGGGCAATTTTTGAAAAATCAAGGATGAATCTTCTATAAAATTCCACATGCCCGAGAAATGATCTAATGCCTTTGATCAAGTCAGGAATTGGAAGATTTGCAATTTGATTGATCTTGGCTCGATCTACTTGGATATCCCGCTCAGATACGAGATGACCAAGTACTATGCCCTCAGGAATCATAAAACAACTCTTCTTTCAACTAAGGACAAGGTTAACCTCAATACATCTTTTTAGAACCTTCGACAAATTATCCAAGCAAATATCAAATGTCTCCCCGAAGACTGAAAAATCATCCATAAAAACCTCCATATATTCACCCACCATTTCGGTACAAATGGCTAACATGCAACACTAAAAGTCGCGAGTGCGTTGCAAAGCCCAAATGGCATTCTTCGGAAAGCAAAGGTTCCGAAAAGGCAAGTGAAAGTCGTTTTCTCTTGATCTTCGGGATAAATTGCAACTTGATTATATCCATAGTAACCATCTAAAAAGCAGAAGAACCTATTACCAGCTAATCTCTCAAGCAGAGTATCCCAAGCAGCTTCAATCTTCCAAACTTCAATTCAAAGCAAAAAAGCACCACCATGATCATCGATAACCATTGTCTAAACTTTAGTTCAATTAAAATAAAAAATTGCAACCAACACATCTTGCTTTTGACAGTAATTTTAAACATTCAAATCCCCAGCAATACCTCCATCCCAATATTAATATCTCTTCATGACATTAAACATCAACACTGACATTTAGCTTGTGAAGTTGCAAATTATCTTCAAAATAGGGAATGATTTATGATGAGACAACATTTGTGGATTAATTAAATACTTAAAAGCTTAGTTACTAGATTAATATTTGCATGTACATAGTATACTCTAATATGTAAATAGTTTAGCTTATAAAATTACTTGCATGCATATTTCATGTGTATGTAAATATAATTAAGGATAGTATGTATTAGAATATAAGTAGATTAGATTATAATTTAGTTGACATTAGCATGCATACATTAGTTACAAAAATAGAATGTAACATTCTATTGGGTTTTTGTATAAATAACTAATTTTTCTTTATTATTTTTCTTTGTTGGACCCACCGTCGCTTACAACTTTTAAGACGTCCAAAACTTGATATGGACGTCTGATAAAGTTAGGGCCAGACTTATCTCGCTGTTCCAACCACCGTTACCTGCGACGAGTGGTTGGAGAAGTTTGTGGCCAACGAAAAAACAAACGGAGAAGCTGTTTTAAAGGGATGGCCGGCCATCCGCTAGGGAAATCATCTTCTTCCTCGCTTTCCACCATGGCCTTCTCCACCTTCACCGTGCATAGTGCTCACACCATGGAAGGAGCCAACACTTTGGTTTAAGCATGCGCAACATCTCCTCTTGCTACTGCCGTGCGGTGACAAAGCACGGCACATAACCAACCCATCATCACGCCACTATCGACCACCATCCACTTACAAACCTTCCACACCCTCAACAGCCCCCCCATCCTCTTCTTCATCAACCAACCTTCACCACCTTCTCCCTGCCCACCGCCATCACCACACCCACGCGTGCGCACAGCAACAGCAACAGCCACCATGAGTGCACTTCTTCGTGCTCCCACCAATGGCCAACAGCGCACCCGCGCGTGCCCCCTCTTCTCCACGTGCCTCTTCGCGTCCCCTTACATGGCCTGTAGGCACTAGAGCTGCTACTCCAACAGCATATAGAACCTCCTCTCCAAAGCACTATTCATCATCTTCTCCAAAAGAACCCAAACCCATGTCTGCTTCTCCACACGCAACTGGCTCCACAGACCTCCAATCATCACTCCATCGATGCCGTTGCACTCGCCTCGCCCTCACGAGGCCACCCACGTCCACGATTGTCGTCATCGACCACCCGTACAATCACCGGCTAAACCCACCGCCGTTGGCTCCTCGCCATCCGGCGACCTCCAACAGCCACCGTCGATGCCACCACCATCATCGAACTCCCTATGCGGTAGCCGACCTTTCCGCAAAGCATCTCCAGCTGCCGTGCTTCTTCCCATGCGTAAGGAAGAGAGAGACTCAATCCTCTATTTTCATTCGAATTAATATTTACATTCGACTACCATTAAAAACAATCTTTGGTGGATTTTCGTTATTATATATATTGGATGAAATTACAGCTTGCTCCTTATAGATTTAGCTATTTCTCTTGCCATTTGAATGCATGTCTTTCTCTTTATTCCATAAGTCTCACGTAAAGTACATGCTATATTATAATTGTGGGCAATTATGTGACCATCACATTTTGATGGATTAACTGTGGAAATGACCTAATCCATTGCGGTTAGATTTAATTATTTAATTTTTTATTGAGAGATTTTCCACCACATAAAATACTACAACGACACATCCTTTTAATTGCTATCATTCATAAATAAGTGAAATTCTCTCTGTCAATTCACCCTACCTGCATAACAAGAAGATGCAACTTAATATCTCCTAACACATATCTTCGCATGCAGCTCAATGGTTAGTGCAAAAAGTTCATTCTCTAGGAAAATTATAAGATTGTGTTCTTTCTAAATCAATTGTTGAAAGGAGGTTTGGTCTATTAAAAGATACTGAAATGCAATAACTTACTTCTTAAAGATACTAAAGTGGAAAACATTGAAGACTTACCTATCCTATCAAAAGAGTATCTGCAGCAAATTTTGCTAACACAAGCCTTGGCTTACGCATAGACCAGGTCTATAATAGAATAACAACAAATTTAGCCATAATAATCATCCTTAGAAATCCGAATAGAAATGGAAGAAAATACAATAAACCTAAATCATGGTAAATTGCATCTTCACTCCATAGAATTCAAGCTCAAGAATGGTATCCTACAATTTTCTAATAGTGAAATTTTTATTTTTTCACCATTCTAAATGACAGAACTTACAACATATAAATCTCCACGAGTCAAAATATCTCCTACTCCTAAAACATTCAATAGATGTAAAATGTAATAAACCATAAGTGACAGATATTTCCTGTTAGATAATTGCAAATTACTACTAATACAAGTTTAAATTCATTATATTACCTAATTTTCTAGTCTCAAACAACAAGAGAATGTCCTTATCCCGAGTAAGGACAACACCACCATGTGGAATGTAGACAACTTTAGATCGTAAGGCAATAGTCTTCAATGGTCTCTATCATAGAGCGAAAAGTAGAACCTGTTTAAGTGCTTGATTAGTGTGCTATCTCAACCAAGCAACACACACATATATACATTTATACATATGAAAGATGGCAATATGAATGCAAAGCTTAAAAGATACAATACATGGAATTAAAACCTTGAACTTCCCTATAAAAGAAATAAAGAATAGAGCCAATCCAATAGTCAGAACAAAAGTCACTATTATAGGGGGTATATAATCAAGAAAACCTTCATTTCGTCAAACATAGCCGGTGATCATAACTGCATTTGCTAGTAGCTTGCTATAATCAGAGTTGGTGAACTAATTGTACGCAAGTCCCATTGATATAGCTCCTCTCAAAAGACCAGCCCACCAAATTGTGACCTATAAATAACATCAATTGATGCACCTATCTACACACACATTGGTATATATATGTCTATACTATTAGTTAATCCCAATTATCACATACATTGATATGTAAGTCTATTTTTTGTATCTGCTTAAGACTAATCCTGCTGAGGTAATTTGAGATTCGTTTCTTTTTTTTTTCTAGCATGAATCAAGATGACCACGTAGAAAACATAGAAGTATACTCTGGTCATAGACAGTAAATGCATAGGAAAATACAAACTAGAAAATAAATGAAAAATTAAGCACCATTTTGAGTGGCATGAAGGATCTTATTTCGTTTTTAAAATGGTAAGTAAATGTATATACAAGTTCCAACCCTCTTCTTGGCAATGCATTCATTTACAAGGTCCTAGAATTTTCAACAGCAACAAAACCAACAGTTGGAAGTGATGCATTTGAGACAGGCTCGATTTAAATGAAGGTGAAGTCAAATGCTCCACTTCGCTTCAAGCTTAACACAAAAGCAAGGATGACCCATCCAAGCATCATGATCACCCAGTAATTGTTCATTCCATGTATCAGACCCCAAGCAATTGAATAACCAACAACTATTCCTTATAAATGACCAATAAAACTTGCTTGCAATATGATTATAGAGGTAAAGATTAGTGATTCAAATGGTGCAAAGCTTATTGGCAGAGAAAGAAACCCAAAGAGATTCATTGACAAGGTACTTGAGCAACTTTTTTCCAATTAGGTAATATCATTTGCCTTTATTAAAAAATATACTAGTATGAGACGACCAACAAGTTGAGCTATCTTTCTTAAATGGGAAGTACCTTTACTTTTTTGAAAAGGGAAATGGAAAGTACCTCGTAACAAGTCCAACCACATGACCTAGAATTCATAACTGCACCTCCACTGTTATTTCAATTATTATTGGTGAGCTTTCTCCTACTTCCACTAAGTTGGTATGCTGAAATACTTCAGAGATTTGGGCCCCATGACCACTCTGGATATCACCCAAGTGGATATATACAGATGTGCATCTGCATTAAGTAAATTCAATTCAATGGTAAGATTAAAAAAATCCACCAAGTGAGAAGAATCGGGTATTACAATCAATAAATAACATATAACTCTAAGCATTAGTGTTTAATGTTTGGGGAGAAATTCATTAAACACAAGGCATCATAGAAGGATTACCTTGCAAAGTAAACTTCTAAAGATCATGTGGGGGCTCCTTCAGGCTACCTACATTTTACCCATATCAACAAGCACATTGTACAAAACTACCCATAAACCAAATTATAATTTTTTTTTCACAATGTCATTTAGACCCACAAGGTGCAAAACTTCATCTTCCACTAAATGAGTGCCTAGTAAAGTGGAACATTTAAGCTTGCAACTTGAGAGTATTGTAACGAGTACCAAAATTCACCGAAATATAACAATATTGTCTGCAACATGAGTGTATTAGGGGAAACAATTGATTCTTGTTGCCATTGTTTGTAATTAATGGGGACATCTAGACTTGAGGCTATGATCATATTATGCACAGTTATTATTGATTATTTAACTTCTATTGCTACTTTATGACCTAATCTATGTATAGGTTTGGTTAGTATCTGTATATCAATCGAGCTTGCACAAAGTTAGTATAATCGTTTATGCTGATGTAAGGTTGGTGTAACCCTTAAAAGGGTATGTAATTATATTTTTAAGTACTTTGAAAAGGTCCAAATATAGGCCCTATTTCTTATAACATTTGAGTTGGCCGTTGGTTTTTTCCTTTTGCGAGTTGGCAGTTGGTTAATTGGCCAAGCAACTTGTAGCTGCAAGATTTTGTAGTAGTTTGAGGCTAAGTAGGTGTAGCTTAAAAATAGTTACCTAGCAATTGAAAAGTTGCTTAGCTACAATATATGTAATCCCCAATCGGTCACAAGAAACCCAAGAACTATAAATACATAATCTGCAATGTAAGGAGAAAGAAAATCCAGCATAAATGTATTGAGTACCTATTTTGCAGCAATGATTGAATGCTGATGAAGACTTCATAGGAAACTTTTTCTTTTTTTTAGGAAGCAACTAAGGTTCACTGAAGTGCCAAAATACCATCGTGAACATAAAAGAACTATCATGTTGGACAAAGACTTGAGGTGAGATATACAAAAGATAGTGCTTAGATCCAAACTTATTTGCCATTTTGTGCTTGGTCATGCTTGATGATTTCCAAAGCATCCTCCTTGGAAACCACCTTGATGTAGTTGATTCTACTATGGTGAATGAAACCATATACTTTGTCAGGAATTCTCACTAGCTCTGGCAAAAATGCCGTAGTTATGAGCTATGTATTACCCAATCCTACCAAATTACTGATCAACTTGACAATAGCAACTCAGCATTGAGGATCTAGAGTAGCATCTATCTTATCAGATAGATAAAAAGGGACAATATTACATTTATGTATTACAAAAATCAATGTTAAGGCAACAACTGTTTTCTGGCCAGCAAAAAGCTGCTTCATCGACAAGATTTCCCCTTTCCCAATAAAAGATACCTTTACTTTGCCACTGACATTTTTCAACCCTACCGTCAGAATCTGGATCCCATGGTGTATCCTTATCTTGATCATCATTCAGCTCACCATCCTTCTTCCTTATCATAACTAAGAAGCCACAAACACTAGGAACAAGTTCAACAAATGCCTCACGGAAATGCCTAGAAACAGCTTTAAATGTGCATTCAATTGATTCATCTTTTCTTTGATAAAAAAACAAACATGAGTTCTCGAATTTTCTCAACACCTACATTAAGTTGAACTTGTCTTTTCCATAATTCTTTTCTTTGTTCAGTGAAGTTCACATACTAATCAAGAGCTTTCTTGTTGACATGGCTAAACTACCTGAGTCCATTGCATTTGTGAAGCATCTTTTATGGTTCTTTAATGTTTTTGTCGTATACTTTTCAAAAGCATCAAATGGCAATGGCCCTAAATTTCTAATCTTTCTTTCCCTCTCTTTTTTCCTTATCATCTATGCTTTCCAGGATTTTTTTCAGTTGACGTGTTAGATCATCAAGAAAGACTTAAATTCCCTCAACTTCCCTTTGTTGCTTTCAATTTCTTTAGATGATGTTTCCAAGCCTGGAGATGAGATATAAATTCCAATTCCTATTCTTTCCTCTTAAGATTTGTAGGTAGATTAATTTCTAGCTCTTCTTTTTTATTTTCTATCTCTATTATGTTTGTTCTATAGGCAATAAGCTTTTCTTTGAGTTATGAGATCTAAAGATTTAATCGTGAAAGAAGCGCTTTCTCCTTCACTATTAACTGATCAATAAGATCTATCCCAATTTCAACTTGCTTTGTGACAATACCAACTCTCAGTTGCTCAACCTAACTCTTAGCATCGAAAAGTAATTTTAACTTCTCTCGAGCAGACAAAAGTGATTACTACTTCTAGTAAGCATGAGCAATATCCAATTTAATCTGTTATAGCTCAGACATGGTGTTTCCACATTGATCGTCCAATTTCTATTGTTCACCAATGAGCCTACTGATTTCCTAATCAATTTCTATAAGATTATTTCCAATTTGTTCCAATTTCAATGTTTTCTAGTGAATTGAGAGCTTATTATCCTTAATAATCTTCATGAAGTTCAGTTTTGAACATTTAAAGTCATAAAACCCTCCGGCCATGCCACCCTTCTTGTTTACTTGGTCACCTTGCATGGTTATCAATCAATATCATCAATTCGAGCAGCTCATGCAGCAACATCTAAATCACAACAAATCACTGTTCAACCTAAACCTGAGAAAATGGCAGCAAGTAATCAGAGGAGAACTTTAGTTTTGCAAGAAATGGAAACACATCATTGTCACATGGATATGTCACATCAGGTGCTCTTACATGATTTAGAGGAATAACGATAACACAACCACCTTTATTTGCATTGAGAGACCAAATTAAGTTGGTTGAGATTTGATCTGTCTCAACCACAACATGGAATAAATAGTTTCCGGCAATGACTTCTACTATAGTAAAATACTTAGCACCACAATTTGTTAACTCTAAAATTGGACCAAATACTCCTTCGATGCCTTGCCCTTTAATAATCAGGCTAACAGAAGCAAGTCCCCTTCTGATATCACTTCAAGTAGCATGATCTAGACTTTTTTTATCCTTACCAAGTTCCAAACTATGTTTATCAGCTAGTTGGATCCAAGAAAAGAAAAAAAAACTATGGTTACAGTTGCCCAGCATAAAAATTAAACAAAAACTGTGGTCCTGTCCTCAAAAAGCAAAGAACGAAAATTTTGGTAATATGATTAGAAGAATCTTTCTCAAGAAAAATATAATTGGGAGAACAACGCTTGTTGAATGGAGGCAGGGAATACTCATTTCCATGTGGCTTTTTTAATTTTGTTTTCCATATGCATTTAAGAGGTGACACAGAAGTGCTGCAGCCATTTGAATGACAGTATTGGTGGTTTTACATGTATTTGCAAATAGAAAAGGGTACCTTTCTAGTGGGATGAGGATGCAGTGGTCGCAAGTGAGTGGCCGAAGAAGAGTGGCTGAGGATGTGATTCGTGGCGAGGATAGAGTGGAGAAAGAGGGGTGCGGTGAAGGAGGACTTGACCTTGCTTTATACAATTAGTCAGTCAAATGTGAATAACAAATGCTAGTAGAATTCATTAACAAGGGAAAGATGCAAATGTCTTCATTTTCCAAGTTCAGCAAACCTACAACTCTACATTTTAGAAAGATCAAAAAAAAATGGAACTCACTGAATAATTAGCAGATATAGCTAGCATATCGAGGGCCCGACACTGCTTTATATCCAAAGAAGCACTACTAAGTAATTTTGAGTTCTCCGATGCCTCATGCTTTATATCCTTGCTTTTCTCTGATGCCTCCTACTTTATATCCTTGCTATCCTTCATGCCCAAGGACCTGACCCTATAAACCAAAAGGAAAAAAAAGAAAGAAACAACAAATCAAAATTAAGTATAAATGCTACCTAGACTGGGTTGTAAATGATTGGGGACTTAGATGGACCCAGCATAGGTGTTGACATCGGCGACAATCAGGTGGAACAGGTAGAGGGTCGACGATCAAGTAGAGGAGGCAAACGGCGGAATCAGAAGAGGCGACTATAGGGCATCCTCGTTGAGCATTCTTCGATTCCGTAGTTGTGACGAGAATCGACGATCGGGCGAAGGAGTGGAGGAGGCGATCGAGCAGAGGAAAGGAGGGTAGAGGAGGGGCGTGGAAGAGTGGAGGGCGAAGGAGCGAAGCAAAGTGAGGAGGAGGCAATCGAGCGATAGGGCGGAGGACTGGACGGTGGAAGAGGTTATTGGGCCCACTGCGTGAGAGAGGAGGGGAAACTCATGATCAAAGAGCAAGGAAGGGAAAAGAAGGGAGGGAAAGAGAATTCGTCGTACCGTTCTGTTGGGATTTTCTCAGGGGGAATATAGGAGGAGTCGCAGGCGAGATGGGTGTGTATTTTTTTTGGTGAGTGGGATTGTTTTTGAGGATTGGGTGTGAGCCATGCGGGAGTTCTTCTTGAGGTGGAATAGAGGAATTTTATATTATTTAAGATAATTTTACTTATGTTTTTTTTTATTTAAAAGAATTCTACTTATATATTTTAAAAAGTAACTTGTGATGTAGTGAGAGAGAAAAGACGATATGGGGTTGTATAGTGAAAACGGCAAACTGCGGTGTTGCTTTATGTTTATTATAGTACAGTCGTTATAGTATAAGATAAGACAGCTATGGTTGTCATTACAATAGATTTTTTTTAACTCGGAAATAGTTTTCCCGAGGTCGAACTCAGGGAGCTACTGGAATTCTAAAAGTACAAAGTTTCTCTATTAGATTACAAAAGTAAGAGAGAGAGAGGGGGGGGAGAGAGAGAGAATTTTTTGTCTTGGCTTCTTCTTCTCTTCTTCTCTCACGGCTGTGCCTTCTTCTTTCTTCTTTTTGTGCTTTCTGTCTTCTTCCCTCTTCTTTCTTCTCCTTCTTCTTTTGTTCTCTTTTCTTCCTATTTCTTTCTTTCTCTTTCTTTTGATTTCTTTTTCTCTGGCGGCCAAGTCTTCTTCTTCTACTCGTCCTGTCTTCTTCTCTTCTCTTCAGCTGCAGAGTCTTCTTCTTTTCTTCTTCCTTCTTCTCTGCTTTATCTCCTCTGGCTGCTGCTCAACCGTCGTCTGATGTAGTGGTCAGACGACTTAACTGCAGGTCCGCTACAGTGCTTCTCTTCTTCTCCTTCCTTTCTTCCTTCACCGCTTCTTCTTCTTCTGCTCCTGCACACTCACACAACTGGTCAGAGCAAAACCTACCCCTACCCTTCCCCGCGTCTCTCTCTTTCTCAGATTTCTCTCATAGGATCGCTCTCCCAGAGCCGGGTATTCGGGTACGGGTATCGCGCCCGGGACCAGGCCCACCGGCGTGCGGTGGTGAGCGAGGTGTGCGCAGTGTCGGGTATTCGGATCCTACCCAGACCCGCAGGGCGTGAGCGCGGGCGAGGGCGAGCGCGTGGCGCGCACGTGCGTGAGGGACCTGAACCCTGTGTTCAAAGCCGAATAGCCTCGAACACTTTTACAATTTATGTGCGGGCACTAAGCCACGCACTTCCAAGGTGGGACTAAAGTCCCACCTCCCGACTGGCGTCCGCAGGCGAGGAGGCTGCAGGCAATTACAGCAACTCGCGAGGGGTTTGCCTCAGCTGCAGACCTGGGAGTCTTCGCAGAGACACTCCGCGCGACCTGGGACCAGCGCCTGGGTGAGATCAAAGCTGCAGCTACAGGTGAAGCCCAGCAATGGCGGCGAAGGGGGTGTAACCTGAAAGCAGGAATACGGCCTCTCGGCCCAGTCAAAAGATGCAGGTAGCTTCGCCGGAGTGCGACGAAGCCAGTGCGGGTGGTGGCGAGGCGTGAGGCGGTGTATGGCTGCAGCCCTAGGTCGGAATGTAGTCAGAAAAATGGGTTTGTTCGGGGGGTCGTTGTGGAGGTGTGGAATGGCAGTGGAGGGGCGGAGGGTGTTTGGTGAGGTGAGGCAGAGCTTTTGGTGCAGTTGGCGAGTCGTATGGGTTGTGGGATGACGGGAACGACTCGCAGGAGAGTGGCCGGAGGTGGGGAAGATGAAGGTGGTCAGGCGTGGGCGTAGGGCGATCAAGCAAAACAAGTTAGGGAAAAGAAAGAGGGGAGGAAGGGAAATAACTGTTACTTACCTACAGGGACGAAGGGGGGCTGGAGCGGCAGGAAGCCGTACCGACTGTCGCCGGAGAAGAAACACCCAGAGGGAGAGAGCGGCGGCGAGGAAGAGGGCAGGGAGGCGCGTGCTTGGTGCGGCGCGACGCGGGGAGATCAGGTGCAGGTGACTCTGCTGCTGGTATTGCAGCAGAGTGACGAGAAGGAGGAGGAGGAGCTGCCGGAGCTAGTGGGTTTCTGTCGGAGTGGGGAGAGAGGAAGGGATGAGGTATTCTCCGTCAAGACCAAGCTGCCAGAACCGGCTAGCGATGCTGGTCTTTATAAAGGCGGTGGGCGAGGGTCGGACGCAGGGAGACAACGTGCGTCCCTCGCCGGAGTATGGTCGGAGACGAGACCCATACCTTCCGTGCGTTCGCACGGAAGGTGTGGGCGTCATCAGGTGGCATGGCTGAGTCCCTGCGACAGCAGACGTCGCAGGGAACTCCACATTCTCTTTATAGGACGTCCCCCTCACCTTGCGCGGCGCCATGCTCCGCGCAAAGTCGCCGGAGCATGGCGCTACGCAGAGACTTGCAGGAGGGACCAAAATGCAAAGAGCGACGAGGAAATTAGGGGCCAAAATGCAAGGGTTTCGAAAGTTGAGGGTCAAAACGTAAATGATGGGGACCAAATTGCAAAGTCGGTCAAGGAGGTCTCTTCTTAGGCTCAAGTTTTTATGCATGACGAAATTGGACCTAAGGATTTTAATGGTGAATTTTGTTTCTAGGTCAGACCATATTTGATCGGCCAATTTACGTAAAAGCCCAAATTAAATCATTAATTGGGCATGGTTCTCAATGTAGGTCAAAATGGATTTCTAAGGCCAAATTGAAGGTTCTAAACCCTAGAGATTATTTTTATATGAATTTTATAGGGTTTAGTTGATTTTTGCCCTACCTTGAACCTCGTGAATTGAAGTGGGTTTGTTTTAAGGTTATAGAATGTCATTTAATTCCTTAGAGTTGTTGTAGCCCTTGTTGGATCAGATCATCTCACTTTCCTTCTTATTTAGTTTGTTTGACCTGTGTTTGGACCCTGAGTTACCCTGTTTGCAGATTGTGTTGGTGAAATTGCATTTTTACCCCTTATGACTTATTTTCTTCTTAAACTCAGAATTCTCTGAGTTAAGCCTTTCTTTGAGTTATCTAGGAGCTTTTTCTTACATACCTAGGTTAGATTGTGCTAGTTAGGGTTCATGATGAGGTTCTCATCATACCCCCATGCCTAACTTTTGCTAGTCCCTTAGCAAAAACTTAAGGTTTCAACCTTTGTTCTAGACCATGAAGTTCTTAATGGTTTCAGATAAGTGCTTTTGTCATTTGAACCTAGATTAGGTCAGAATGCTGACCATAGGCCTAAAAGGTACTCTAGTACCAACCAAGATCCAGATCTGTCTAGCCTCAACCTCAGTCCTTAGCAAAGGTTTTTAAGGCCCACAAGAACTAACCTAAGGTTTATTGGACTTTGTGGTTAAAGCACCCGTGCTTGAAATAATTTTAGCCCTGGCTCAGTTCGTAGTGCATTTTGTAAGAGAGAGAGATAGAAGATTTTTCTGTTTGGAGAGTTTTCTCTCTCTTTTTCTTTTTAATTCTAGCTTAGGATTGGCTTTTCAACACGGTCTGTATCAGATTCCTTGTTCCCATCATCAATCCTCAAGGGTTCCTGGCAATTGATGCTTTGAGATAGCACCGCCCATGGCAACCATCGAAACCCTGGCTATTGAGATTTCGAGATAATCCCATCCATGGTGTTCCGTGGCCGAATCCAGACCCTGGCAATTGACACTTCGTGATAATGCCATCCATGGAATCTGAACCAGCAGAGTGCTTACATGCCCCCAGTAGGATATGTAAATATCCTAAGAGACAAGCACCGAGGAGATGATATTTTGTTACGCATCTTCGAGGGGAATTTCCCACCTCTCCGCGCTGGGAACTCGTCCAAATCAACTTGTGTTGATCGGCCGCTCCTACTCTAGGTGTTCTTTTCAGAATTTTGCGACGCTTCTGCGTGATTTTGATTTTTACGCTTACTGAACCAAGATGTGTGTGAGGTTAGGGTGCTTAGGTTACTAAGTCCCGTAAACTAAAAGTTAGTTAATGAGGCCAAATACTCCCTAAGCCTTGGACCTAATACTTAAGCTTTTCATTTTCCTCAACCTCTTGAGGAGTGTTCAGATCTTAATGGGTACTAAGAGTCTATCCAAGAATGCCTAAGGTTTCCATTCTTACTAATCTCACCATGCACTTTTCATTTCTTTTCTTGCATGAGGTCTAGAACTTAGGTCAATTCCTTAGTTTCTTACTAATGACTATTACTCTTTTCTCATATTTTTGTGCTCCTTTTTCATTTTGTTTCTTTTCCATCTCTCACAAATTTTCTTTTCTCCTCTTATTCTCTTATTCTTTTTCGAAAAAATTTTTTAATTTTTATTGTGTTTTTGGCATATGTGAATTTTTTTGTTTAAAACATTTTCTTACAAGTTTTGCACTTTCATACCCCCCATGCCTAAGGTTTGCAATGTCCTCATTGTGACTTAGGGGGGTTTTTATTCAGCTTAGTTCATTCCTTAGGACAGGTATTTTGGTGAGTGAATGGGTCGAGGTGATTGTTGCGAACGATTTCTAATCCCAGATGCAAGCATCTGAGGTGGAGTCGGCTGTCTTAAAGGGTGAACCTTAAGTGCACAAAGGTGTCAAAAAGGTTTTAGGTTTTCAAGGAAAATGACGGGCTGCCTCCCATTAAACGCTGAGTTTTACGCCATCGGCTAGGCACAATAAGCTCAAAGGGAATGGAGGATATAGGATGATTCAGCCAAATCAGTAGAAGTTACATCAATGAACGGATTGAGTCTCTGACTGTTCACTATGAAAGGTTCGGAATCGTGGATGAGCGGACTGATTTCGAGGGCTCCATTTCCAAAAACCTGTCGGACCAAGTATGGTCCGACCCACTTGGATCGCAACTTTCCAAGGAAAAGTTTGAATCGGGCATCAAAGAGTAAGACTTTCTGACCAGGATGAAAAATCTTTCTCAAGATATGCCTGTCATGGAAGGCTTTAACCCACTCCTTGTAGATTCGCGAGTTCTCATACGCGTCCAGGCGTAATTCATCGATCTCGCTGATTTGAAGCTTTCTGTGGGTTCCAGCCTTCGAAAGATCTAGATTACAGTTCTGTACTGCCCAATAGGCTTTATGCTCCAGTTCGACGGGAAGGTGACACGCCTTCCCATATACCAGTCTAAAGGGAGACATGCCTAATTGGGTTTTGTGGGCGGTCCTATAGGCCCACAAGGCTTCCAGAAGTCGGGACGACCAGTCCTTCCTGTCAGGTCGAACAGTGACCTGTAGGATTTTCTTGATCTCCCGATTTGATAGCTCAACTAGACCATTAGTCTGGGGGTGATAAGGAGTAGAGATTCGGTGAGACACCCCATACTTGGTCATCAGTGACCTAAACAGAGCATTTGTGAAATGGGTCCCCCCATCTGAGATTATAGCACGAGGAATCCCGAACCTTGAGAAAATGTTTTGATGAATGAATTTGAGAACGATTTTGTGATCACAGGTTCGGGTCGGTATGGCTTCGATCCATTTGGACACGTAGTCCACAGCTAGCAGAATGTATTCGAAACCATCCGAAATAGGAAAGGGGCCCATAAAATCAATCCCCCAAACATCAAAGATTTCGCATACGAGAATCGGCTGCAAAGGCATCATGTCGCGATGGCTCATGTTGCCCAAAGTTTGGCAACGACTGCATGCCTTGCAGTGACTGTATGCGTCTTTGAACAGTGTAGGCCAGTAAAAGCCGCACTGGAGGACTTTTGATGCAGTTTTATGTTCAGAGAAATGGCCACCGCATGCCTGGTCATGGCAGAAAGAGAGGATATTGTTAACTTCTTCTTCTGGAACACATTTTCGGATGATTTGATCAGCACCTATGCAGAAGAGGTACGGGTCTTCCCAAATGTAATATTTGGCATCAGAGCGCAATTTGTCTTTCTTGGCCTTCGGCCAATCAGACGGGATCTATGAGATGCCAAGTAGTTTACTATATCAGCAAACCATGGAAGGCTAGTACCAATAGTCAGCAGGTGCTCATCAAGAAAATGTTCCGTGATGGGTCCGGAAGGGTTGATAATCTTAGAAGGAAGATGAGACAAATGGTCGGCTACCACATTCTTCCTTCCCACCTTGTGGCGAATCTCGAGATCGAATTCTTGCAACAGCAAGATCCATCGAATTAGTCGGGGCTTCGCGTCCTTCTTGGCAAGGAGATGCCTCACAGTCGTGTGATCTGAGTAGATGATGACGTGGGAACCCAGGAGATACGATCGGAATTTTTCAAGGGCAAATACTACGGCTAGCAGCTCTTTCTCCGTAACCGTGTAGTTACGCTGAGCCTCGTCAAGTGTCTTGCCAGCGTAGTAGATGACCACGGGTTTCCCGTCAACTTTCTGCCCCAGGACCGCTCCTACAGCGAAATCAGACGCATCGCACATGATCTCAAAGGGTTGAAACCAGTCAGGAGATTGTAGGATAGGTGCCTGGGTGACTCGGTCATGAAGGTTTTCAAAGGCTAGTGTGCATTCCTTGGAGATTTCAAAGGGTACATCCTTAGCGAGAAGAGTAGTCAAGGGGCGCGTGATTTTCGAGAAATCAGGAATGAAACGACGATAAAAACCGACGTGCCCCAGAAAAGAACGGATGTCCTTAATCGAGCTAGGCATAAGAAGGCGAGAGATTAGATCAACCTTAGCTCGATCCACTTGGATGCCTTTCTCCGAGATCAAGTGTCCCAGGACAATTCCCTCAGGCACCATGAAATGGCTCTTTTCTCAAGAAAGAACCAAATTCACATCGATGCACCGCCTGAGTATTTGGACCAAGTGTTGGAGGCAAACGTCAAATGATGCTCCAAAAACTGAAAAGTCATCCATGAAGACTTCCAGATAGTCACCTACCATATCTGAGAATATGGCAAGCATGCACCACTGAAAAGTCGCGGATGCATTGCAAAGACCGAAAGGCATCCTTCGGAATGCGTACGTTCCGAAGTGGTAGGTGAACGTGGTCTTCTCTTGGTCCTCAAGATGGATTGCCACCTGGTTGTAACCGGAGTACCCGTCAAGAAAGCAGAAGAATCGATTTCCCGCTAATTTCTTGAGAATCTGATCAATGAAAGGTAGTGGGAAATGATCTTTCTTCATGGAGGAATTGAGTCATCGATAATCTACACAAACTCTCCACGAGTTGGCTAATCAGGTAGGAATGACTTCTCCGGTTTCAGTCATTATGGTGGTGAGCCTTGCCTTTTTAGGCACAACCTGAATTGGGCTCACCCAATGACTATCGGAGATCGGGTAGATGATCCCTGCATCTAACCACTTGATGATCTCCTTTTTCACGATCTCCTGCAGATTTGGGTTCAAGCGTCTCTGCATTTCAAGAGAAGGTCGTGCGCCCTCTTCAGAATAAATATGATGAGTACAATATGAGGGACTTATTCCAGTTAGATCATCGAGAGTCCATCCGATGGCTCTGTGATGTTGCTGGAGGACAGCAATCAGACGGGATTCCTGTTCGGGATTGAGCTTGGAATTGATAATCACAGGAAGGGTCTGATTAGAACCCAGAAAGATGTATTTCAAGTGATCAGGAAGGGGCTTTAGTTCACGGATGGGGTTATCAGCAGCAGCGGGTGGTTCAGAATAGATGTGAGGTTCAAGGGTAGGAGCTATTGGTTCGTCTAAATCTAGTTTTGACTCCTTTGTTTGCGGGTCAAGATCTTGCTGCGGTTGATGAGGTATAATTAGGTCATTTTGAAAGTGTGTTTGATCAACCAAAGCCCTAATGTCACAAATTTGTTCGATGACACCGCAATTGATTCCTTGTTGGGCCTTAAATATATCAATTTTCAGGGTTTGATTTCCAAATTTTAGCTCTATTTGGCCCTCCTCACAGCTAATGTTGGCTCTAGCTGTAGCCAAGAAAGGTCTCCCTAGAATGATCTGTGTATCCCTAGGGTTTTCAGGTGCGTCCATGTCTAAGACCATAAAGTCTACAGGAAAGTAGAAATCCCACACTCTTACAATAACATCCTCAAGAATCCCTTTTGGTGACTTTATAGATCGATCTGCTAATTGTAATGTCACCTCAGTTGGTTTAGCTTAGATTCTTCTAGATGGTTAAGTAAGGATGTGGGTATCAGATTTATGGAAGCACCCAAGTCTAGCAATGCTCTATCAAATTGGGTATCACCTATCTTGCAGGAAATCAGGGGAGTACCAGGATCTTTAGCCTTGGGTGGGAGTCTGCTTAGGATTACAGAGCTGGCTTACTCTGACAGTACAATTGGACTCCCACTTTTGGTTCGCGGCTTACGCTGGTGTGTACACACATTCTTCAAGAATCGTGCATAAGCCGGTACGTGGTGGATTGCATCCATCAAGGGGATGTTTATGTGGACCTGCTCAAAGAGCTTGACCAGGTCCTCCTCAGGTGCCACGGGCTTGGTAGTCTTCTTTCCCTTGGTCAAGGCCTCGGGAAACGGAACCTTTGTTGGTTCTTCTAGGATAGGTCTAGGTCTTTGATCTGGGACAGGGATAGGAACGTCCTGGATTACCGTCCTAGGCTTGGGATCACTACCAGGCTTGGAGTGGTTTGGATAAGGTGGATCTTGGGTTTCCTTACCACTACGGGTTGTCACGAAATTAAGTCCTGCCTGGTTTTGGTTGGGATTAGGTAAGATGGGTTGTTGCTGATAGCCCGCAAAAGAAGTGGAAGCCTCCATCCCATCGGGTGAAGGAACAGAGGGGGCCTAATAAATCATGTTGGCTTGGCCCGGGTTTAGGTTCATAACGCGCCGATGTGTTGGCACGTTATTAGGGTTAGGAAGAGGTTGGGAAGGAAGTGTGCCTGGCTGGCGAGAATTTGCCAACTGGGCCAGTTGATTTCAGACCTCTGTAAGTTCGTCCTTGTGTTGTTTTTGGATAGCCGCATTCATTCTTTGAATGTCAGCCAGAGTCTGAAGGATAAGGGACATTTGATCCTGGTTTGGCCATGATGGATAAGTAGGGTTGGGCCGAGGCTGAGGCGGCTGGTAAGGACAAGGGGGTTGTGGGCGGGACTGAAAGGGTGGTCGTTGGATTTGGGAATTTCCCGCCCACTGAAAGTTGGGATGGTTTCGCCATCCAGGGTTGTAGGTGCTGGAGAATGGGTCGTTCTGGATGGCGTTAAGGTCCTCGCAGGTCTGAGGAACTTCTAGAGAATCAGAGAAAGGGGGAATGGAATTCCCCGGGCTGGTATAGAAGGGATCGGATGACCCTCCGATCCGAGAATCAGATGGGGATGGGTATGGATCCATCCCAGGAGAAGATTAGTGGAGAATGTTTTGCACAGTTTCCCATGTGGAAGGAGGCTGTGCAAAGGAGCTATGCGCAAAGGTGGCTCGCTGCAAGTGCTGAGTCAGCTCATCCACCTTCTTTTCAATGATTGAGACCTTGTCCAATCGACTGGCCATTAGTTCCAGGTCGACTGATGCGGACAGACCCTACGTCTCATGTGCTCCCCTAAGGTTCGTCGATGCACGGGTATTCGTCATGTCGAATAATCCCATGGTGTCATTGTTGATGGAGTTCTCGCACATGTTTTCGAGAATCTCCCACACGGTGTCCTCATGTTGACCCATGATATTTCCTCCGCAGGTTGCATTGACGAAAAGACGGATGTCTTCACGGAGTCCCTGGTAAAAAGACTGAACTTGTTCCCATTTAGGAACTCCGTGATGGGGGCACTTTCTCATGAGATCCTGAAAGCGATCCCATGCCTCATGGAGAGGTTCCCCTGTTTGCTGAGTGAAGTGAGTAATCTGATGGCGCAAGGCATTGGTCTGACCAACGGGAAAGAACTTCTTCAAAAATTTGGATTGAAGTTCCTCCCAAGTGTTGATCAGCTGGGTCTGAGTTTGATACCAATGAGCGGCCTTGTCCATAAGAGAGAAGGAGAACATCTTCATGAGAAGAATGTCCCGATTTTGTGCATCTGACCCAAAAGTTTGGGCCAGATGCTTCAGCTGTTTGATGTGCTGGAAGGGATCTTCAGAATTAAGCCCATGGAATTTAGGTATAGCATGAATCATGTTGGGCTTTAATTCGGAATCAGGTCCTCCAGCCGGGATTCCGACTCGAGGCTCAATGGCCACCGCAGCAGGATTATAATGGTCCCACATCATAGGACGCTGTGGTGGGTGCACAAAGTTTTGGAAGAGGTCATTGAGTCGCTAGAGCTGGTGCTCCAGATTGTTTTCTTCCTCAATTGGCTGAGCCATGATGGAGGAAGAAGAAGAGATTGGTTCTGAATCAGATGAGAGAATAATGTTGTGGGGTTGCTGCACAAACACGGGCGTCGAGGCTTGGCCTTGACGAGAGTGAAATTCTAAAGGAGGTCTTAAGGGTGGTCTTAAGGACCTCCTACCGTACATGCACTATTGGAATAGATGAGTTTAGAAGGTGCTGGACCCAATCGAGACACCCAAAAATTGTTGGGTGACTATAGAGGTGCGGGGCAGATGGACCCCTTGATCAAAAAGATCGTCCACTCGACAATTACCTGGGCAGCCAGAGAGGGTGAGTCCCGCGAAGACCCCTACACGGTAGAGTGTCCCCACAGGTTACAGGGTTTCCCCCACCCGACCTCTCTTGTCACTGTAGTTCCAGGTAGACCAGAATGGGGACCTTGACCTCTTAAGTCTACCTCTTTTACTTTAAGATCAAGGTGTTTAAGGTTCCACTTGAACTTTTAAGTATTTTGAGTGAAAAAGTGACCTAATTTTAAGGTTGGTTGACCCAAGAGGTCAACTTCACCTCTTGTTCCTTTTGAGATCTTTTGGGTCCTTTCTTTTAAGGTTCAAATGGATTTAAGAGCCTGATTTGCTTAAGGTTCCTCTTGTATAGATCTTTTCAAACAAGGTTTAGGCACACCTCTTTTTGGGAAGATCTTTTCTTTGTTAATAAAAGGTGTGTCTCTAAAAACCCTAGCTTTTCAATCCTTGAGTTGGCTCTAGTTGGTCCATTTTAGTTGCCTCAAAATTTAGTAACTAGGGCTCAATCAAGAAAGTTTCAGCTCTAGTTACCTTAATTGGATGGACAGTTAAAATGTGTTGAAATGAAAAATTAGGCAACTTTGATGAGTTACTAAGTATAACACAGGTAGCCCTAAGTTGATTCTTCTTTTCGTTTCTTTTTAGATTTCAAGGGAGTTTAGGAGAGGGCTGATGAAGATTACCTGTTTGTTGGAGTGTTTTTTGTGCGGCTGCTCTTCCAATTCTTTTCCTTTACCTGCACACAAGAGAGAAAAAGATTAGCAATTTTTTAAATAAAGAGTTCAAAACTTCTAAAATAGCCGTTGCTCCCTGGCAACGGCGCCAAGTGAAAATGGCAAACTGCGGTGCTGCTTTGTGTTTATTATAGTACAGTCGTTACAGTATAAGACAAGACAGCTACGGTTGTCATTACAATAGATTTTTTTTAACTCGGAAATAGTTTTCCCGAGGTCGAACCCAGGGAGCTACTGGAATTCTAGAAGTACAAAGTTTCTCTATTGGATTACAAAAATAAGAGAGAGAGAGAGGGAGAGAGAGAGAGAGAGAGAGAATTTTTTGTCTTGGCTTCTTCTTCTTCTCTTCTTCTCTCACGGCTGTGCCTTCTTCTTTCTTCTTTTTGTGCTTTCTGTCTTCTTCCCTCTTCTTTCTTGCTCTTCTTTTGTTCTCTTTTCTTCCTATTTCTTTCTTTCTCTTTCTTTTGATTTCTTTTTCTCTGGCGGCCAAGTCTTCTTCTTCTGCTCGTCCTATCTTCTTCTCTTCTCTTCAGCTGCAGAGTCTTCTTCTTTTCTTCTTCCTTCTTCTCTGCTTTATCTCCTCTGGCCGCTGCTCAACCGTCGTCTGATGTAGTGGTCAGACGACTTAACTGCAGGTCTGCTACAGTGCTTCTCTTCTTCTCCTTCCTTTCTTCCTTCGCCGCTTCTTCTTCTTCTGCTCCTGCACATTTACACAACTGGTCAGAGAAAAACCTACCCCTACCCTTCCCCGCGTCTCTCTCTTTCTCAGATTTCTCTCATAGGATCGCTCTCCCAGAGCCAGGTATTCGGGTACGGGTATCGCACCCGGGACCAGGCCCACCGGTGTGCTGTGGTGAGCAAGGTGTGCGCAGTGTCGGGTATTCGGATCCTACCTAGACCCGTGAGGCGTGAGTGCGGGCGAGGGCGAGCGCATGGCGCGCACGTGCGTGAGGGACCTGACCCCTGTGTTCGAAGGTGAATAGCCTCGAACACTTTTACAATTTATGTGCGGGCACTGAGCCACGCACTTCCGAGGTGGGACTAAAGTCCCACCTCCCAACTGGCGTCCGCAGGCGAGGAGGCTGCAGGCAATTGCAGCAACTCGCAAGGGGTTTGCCTCAGCTGCAGACCTGGGAGTCTTCGCAGAGACACTCCACGTGACCTGGGACCAGCGCCTGGGCGAGATTAAAGCTGCAGCTACAAGTGAAGGAGCTTCACCTGCCCAGCAATGGTGGCGAAGGGGGCGTGACCTGAAAGCAGGAATACGGCCTCTCGACCCAGTCAGAAGATGCAGGGAGCTTCGCCGGAGTGCGGCGAGGCCAGTGCAGGTGGTAGCGAGGCGTGAGGTGGTGTATGGCTGTAGCCCTAGGTCGGACTGTAGTCGGAAAAATGGGTTTGTTCGGGGGGTCGTTGTGGAGGTGTGGAATGGCAGTGGAGGAGCGGAGGGTGTTTGGTGAGGTGAGGCGGAGCTTTTGGTGCAGTTGGCAAGTCATATGGGATTGTGGGATGACAGGAACGACTCGCCGGAGAGTGGCCGAAGGTGGGGAAGATGAAGGTGGTCAGGCGTGGGCGTAGGGCGATAAAGCAAAACAAGTTGGGGAAAAGAAAGAGGGGAGGAAGGGAAATAACTGTTACTTACCTACAGGGACGAAGGGGGGCCGGAGCGGCAGGCAGCCGTACCGACTGTCGCCGGAGAAGAAACACCCAGAGGGAGAGAGCGGCGGCGAGGAAGAGGGCAGGGAGGCGCGCGCTTGGTGCGGCGCGACGCGGGGAGATCAGGTGCAGGTGACTCTGCTGCTGGTATTGTAGCAGAGTGACAAGAAGGAGGAGGAGGAGCCGCCGGAGCTAGTGGGTTCCTGTCGGAGTGGAGAGAGAGGAAGGGATGAGGTATTCTCCGTCAAGACCAAGCTGCCAGAACCGGCTAGCGATGCTGGTCTTTATAAAGGCGGTGGCGGAGGGTCGAACGCAGGGAGACAACGGGCGTCCCTCACCGGAGTATGATCGGAGACGAGACCCATACGTTCCGCGCGTTCGCACGGAAGGTGTGGGCGTCGTCAGGTGGCATGGCCGAGTCCCTGCGACAGCAGACGTCGCAGGGAACTCCGCGTTCTCTTTGTAGGACATCCCCCTCACCCTACGCGGCGCCATGCTCCGCGCAAAGTCGCCGGAGCATGGCGCTGTGCAGAGACTTGCAGGAGGGACCAAAATGCAAAGAACGACAAGGAAATTAGGGGCCAAAATGCAAGGATTTCAAAAGTTGAGGGTCAAAAGGTAAATGATGAGGACCAAATTGCAAAGTCAGTCAAGGAGGTCTCTTCTTAGGCTCAAGTTTTTATGCATGACTAAATTGGACCTAAGGATTTTAATGGTGAAATTTGTTTCTAGGTCATACCATGTTTGACCAGCCAATTTACGTAAAAACCCAAATTAAATCATTAATTGGACATGGTTCTCAATGTAGGTCAAAATGGATTTCTAAGGCCAAATTGAAGGTTCTAAACCCTAGAGATTATTTTTCTATGAATTTTAGAGGGTTTAGTTGATTTTTACCCTGCCTCGAACCTCATGAATTGAAGTGGATTTGTTTTAGGGTTACAGAATGTCATTTAATTCCTTGGAGTTGTTGTAGCCCTTGTTGGATCAAATCATCCCACTTTCCTTCTTATTTGGTTTGTTTGACCTGTGTTTGGACCCTGTGTTACCCTGTTTGCAGATTGTGTTGGTGAAATTGCATTTTTACCCCTTATGACTTGTTTTCTTCTTAAACTCAGAATTCTCTGAGTTAAGCCTTTCTTTGAGTTATGTAGGAGCTTTTTCTTGCATACCTAGGTTAGATTGTGGTAGTTAGGGTTCATGATGAGGTTATCATCATGCAGGGAGGGAAAAGTGAGCAATGGGAAAGGTTTTAGGGGGATGTATTTTCTGTGAAAATTGGACTGGAAAAGGGTGTGGGGTGGGGGTTGCGCGGTGCAGGAGTTTTTGTCAAAAGTGTTGAAGGGAAGGTTTAGAAAGAGTGGGATTGTAATTTTGCAACGGTATATTAGTGTCTTCATTTTTTTGTTTGGTAGTAAAATGCCACAAAAAAATTGTCAATTTTGAGACAGTGACATTTACTGTTATGAACATTTATCCTAAAAGGCATATTTTCTTATGGTGTTAGGCGCAAGGCAATTGGGATTTGGAGGGGTTCATGTGGGAAAATGGGCTTATTAGAGGCAAGGTATCATCCCATGTAAAAATATTTTCTACAATTATTTTTTCATTTGTAATCATTTTTTTTATCTTAAAAAATTATATGAATCTAAAAATCACATTATTATAGTCATAAAAAATAATTACTTTTGTAAAAGTATATTTGAAATTATATCTTAGTTTATTAATTAACAAAAGATTTCAATATTGCTGTCACATTATGTTACAATCCGGTTCCCGAATCCCTATAGGACAGGAAAATCGGCCCGACTCGACTGATCCCAAGACCCAGGCGTCCAACGAGGAAGTAACCAAAAAGCAGTAAAATAAACCACATTCGCCATGCAAGCAACTAACAGTAACAAAAGTATAGCAGTAAAGAAAGGAACTACTACAGTACACACCACCACAACAGTAGAAAAATTAAAACAGGTACAGAATATGAAGTTTACAATAAAAGAGTACAAAATTGTAACAAAATAATCACTACTACAGCAACGGGTACAACACAAGTACAACTACTGGGCTCTACTAGGCCCAGCACCCACTACAGCCGTAGGCTCTAGCTGCTCAACACCTGGTCCTGAAAAAGGTGGTAAGTACGACACGTGGAACACGTCGTGCACACCAGAAAGCTGGGGAGGAAGGGCAAGCCTGTAAGCAACGGGTCCAACCTCCTCCAGGACCTCAAAGGGTCCCACGAACCTCAATGCGAACTTCCCTCTCACCCCAAACCGCTACAGGCCCTTCATGGGCGAAACGCGAAGGAAGACGTGGTCCCCAACCTCAAACTGTACCTCTCTGCGTTTCCGATCTGCATAACTCTTCTGTCTGCTCCTGACAATGCGGAGTCGCCTGTGAATCTACTCGATCACCTCCTGACTCTACCGGATCAGCCTGGGGCCAACCTCCCACTTGGTCCCCACCTCAACCCAACTCAAGGATGCTGTACACCTCCGTCCGTATAGAGCCTCGTAGGGTGCCAAGCCGATGCTCGAGTGATAAGTGTTATTATATGCAAACTCTGCCAGGGGCAAGTGCTTCTCCCAAGAGCCCCTCCAATCCAGTACACACGCACGCAAAAAGGTCCTCAAGTGTCTGTATCGTGCGCTCAAACTGTCCATCCGTCTGGGTGTGGTATGCTGTACTGAACCTCAACCGTGTCCCCAAGGCCTACTGAAACTCAGCCCAAAACCGAGACGTAAAACAGGTATCCCGGTCGGATACGATCTCCCGCGGAACTCCGTGTAGACGTACCACGTCACGGATATACCTCTCTACCAACTGTGTTGGTCCCAAGGTGACTCAAATCGGCAAGAAACGTGCCGTTAATCTGGGTAACGGGCAAGCCCACCACCAAGTCCATGGTGATTCTCTCCCACTTCCACTCTGGCACTGGAAGTGGCTGCAGCGGCCCTGCAGGCTTCTGATGCTCGGCCTTCACCTACTGGCACACTAAACACTGCTGTACGAATTCACCTACGTCCCGCTTCATTCCCCTCCACCAAAAGTCGCATCTCAAATCAGGGTACATCTTTGTGTTTTCGGGATGTATGGTGAACCTAGAACCATGTGCCTCAATCAGGATCTCTCTCAACAACTCCTCATCCCTGGGAACGCACAACCGTCCCCTTATGCGTAGCACCTCGTTTGTAAAGGAGAAGTCCCCAAGGTCTCCTAACAGCACTTTGTCACGCAATGACTGCAAGTACGGGTTGGCCATCTATCTTGTGATGATGCTGTCTATCAGCTCTGGCCTCGTCTATCATGTCACAGTCACTGCCCCACAGTGCCCCAATAACTCTAGGGGTCGCCAACTGCCCATCTCCTCCATGAGGCTCCAACTCTGCACCTGCAAACTAGCCAAGTGTGCGGGTGCCTTCTGGCTCAAGGAGTCAGCCACCACGTTGGCCTTCCCAGGTGGTAGGAAATGCTGCAGTCATAATCCTTCACGAGCTCCAACCAACGTCTCTGTCTCATGTTGAGCTCCTTCTGATCAAACAAGTACCTGAGGCTCTTATGATCTGTGAAAATCTCAAATGTCTCATCGTACAAGTAGTGCCTCCAAGTCTTCAGCGCGAAGACGACAGCTGCCAGCTCCATGTCGTGGGTAGGGTAGCTATGCTCATAGGGCTTTAGTTGCCGCGAAGCGTAAGCAACAACGTGACCCCTCTACATGAGCACACCCCCTAACCCCTGCAAAGAGGCATCCGTGTACACAACGAACCTGCCACTACTGTCTAGGATGGTGAGCACAGGAGCCGAAGTCAGCCTCTCCTTCAGCTCCTGAAAACACACCTCACAAGCGTCTGTCCAAGAAAAGGGCACGTCCTTCCAGGTCAGCTGTGTCATAGGACGTGCAATATGTGAGAAGCCCCTGATAAACTGCCTGTAGTAGCGTGCCAATCCCAAGAAACTGCGAGTCTTAGTAACCGTACGCGGTCTCTCCCACCTGAGCACTACCTCAACCTTGGCTGGGTCCACAGCCAAGCCATCCCCGAAGATCACATGACCCAATAAGGTCACCTCCCTCAACCAGAACTTGCACTTGCTGTATTTAGCGTACAGCCTACGTCATCTCAGTGTGTCCAAAACTATCCGCAAGTGTTGTCCGTGTTGCGCCTGATCCCGAGAGTAGATGAGCACATCATCAATAAATGCCACCACAAACTGGTCCAAGTACGATTTGAACACCCGGTTCATCAAATCCATGAAGGCAGCGGGGGCGTTGGTCAGCCCAAATGGCATGACCAAAAACTCGTAGTGTTCGTACCGGGTGCAGAAGGCTGTCTTGGAGACATCTGCCTCCTTGATCTTCAACTGGTGGTATCCAGACCTCAAGTCTATCTTGGAGAATACCGTGGCACCTCGCAGCTGGTCAACAAGTCATCAATCCTCGGCAACGGATACCTGTTCTTAATGGTAACCCTATTCAGCTGTCGGTAGTCCACACAAAGGCATAGGGTACCATCCTTCTTTTTCACGAACAATACCGAGGCTCCCCACGAAGATGCACTGGGCCTCACAAAGCCCTTCTCCAGAAGGTCCTGCAACTGAGACTTGAGCTCTCACAACTCAAGTGGTGCCATCCTATATGATGCTGTAGAGATGGGGCTGGTCCCTGGTACCAGTGAGATCTCAAACTCGATCTCACGCTCGGGCGGTAGTCCTGGCAACTCCTCTGAGAACACGTCGGGGTACTCTCTGACCATCGGGATACTCTGGAAGTCTGCCACAGGGCTGGGCTCCGCCACCACATAAGCTAGGAAGCCCTCACACCCCTGGCCTAAAAGTCTCGCCGCCCGAAGTGCAGAAATGCACCTGAAGCCTCCGTCCACTGGCTGCCCATGGAACTCGAAAGAAGGCAACTCCGATATGGAGAAGACGATTTTCCTCTCAAAACAGTCCACCAAGGCGTGGTAAGCGGACAGCCAGTCCATCCCCAGAATCACGCCAAAGTCCTCCATCTGTATCATAATCAGGTCAGTGGGAAGGCTGTGTCCCCCAACACTGACCTCACAATCCGTGTAAATCTCCTCAGCTACGAACAGCTGACCACCCGGACCTCTGATCACAAACGAATCCTCTAACAACACACAGTCCTGCCCCAGACTAACCGCAAAACTAGCAGCGATAAACGAGTGCGTAGAGTCAGAATCGAAAAGCGTGTAAACAAGTCTGCCGGAAACTAAAACCATACCTGCCACCACTGATCCTGAAGCTCTGGCATCCCTGTATGTCACGGCGTTGATACGCCTCTCAGCCTTAGGTGCGGACGAAGCAGCTACACTCTGAGTCGGACGGGTAGCCGCTGGTTGGTACCCTCCCCGCGACTGCTGTCCTCCTCCTCGCGCCTGGAAACTGCGGCCTCCTGCTCGCCCTCCAATGCTCGACGCGGGCAGCAGCTGCTGCCGGGTGCAGTGGCGGAGAGGAGAGCTACAGCGAGAGGGAAGAGGAGAGAGTGCGCGAGTCGTGAGAGAAGAGAGCTCGCCGGAGCAGTTCGAGGCTGGCCGGCATGCGCGTGGAGTGTTGTGCTGGGGAGGTTTCCCCCGATGCTACTACAGCTCAGGCAGCGGGCGGACGAGCGCGGCGCAGCCGCGCGCAGTAGGAAGAAGATGAAGGAGCTTTTGATTCTGGGATTTTTCCTAAAATCAGACATCTGAACCTACATCCAGACGACGCGGACGACATCTGGAAGAAGCTCCAGAAGACTGATAGGTACTGTGCCTATACCTTCCTTTTTGCGGTAACGGCCATGCAGGCCGTTCCGCTGAGGCCCTGTCGCATGCCTTGCTGAGGGATTTTTGCATACACGTGCAGGATTCACTTCTGGAAGGTGCAAGACACGCCCTCCCACATGGATTCAAATGTCTGGACGAGTCACCAAACGGCGGAGAGCATCTCCGGACGTCCGGAGAGGTGGTCGGACGTCTAGAACTAGGTCCAGACGGTTCAGCAGGACCCTTGGATGTCTGAGGAGCAACGCAGAGCGAGGTATGATCTGGACCCCTTTTTAAGACGTCTGGAAGATGTTCCAGACGTCTGATTTGAGTCAGAGTTGTCATTTTTGACCCGTTTACGGTTCGTTCGAGGTCTGATTTCCTCGTTTAAGATCCGTTCTCCTCAGAATTAGTTCCTCTACTTGTTTGAAATACTTTTATCTTGTTCTGAGTGGTTCCTTGTGATTGATCCTTGTGTTAGGACCTTGTTCTGTTGCGGACTTGGGGGTTGCGGAGGCACGTGGACCTACCGACCGAGCCCCCATTACTTCCGATTTTGTGGGTAGAGTGGCTTCCCTTAGTTAACTTCAAAACATAAATGCATGTTTGGAATAAATGATAGATCCTAGGATATGTCATGAATCCTAGGATCTGAAAACTAGATTGAATGATAGATTCTAGGATATGCATGAATCCTAGGACTTGAAAACTAGATTGAATGATAGATCCTAGGGTATGGCATGAATCCTAGGACCTGAAAACTAGATTGAATGATAGATCCTAGGGTATGGCATGAATCCTAAGACCTAAAAACTAGGTTAAATGATAAATCCTAGGGTATGGCATGAATCCTAGAACTAGAAACTCTGAAATAATTGTATTAAATGCCTAAATTGCAATCTTGAATGAGTAGATAGAATAATAATAATTGCCTGAAATTGGATAACAGCTGCCTGTGAAATGTAGAGTACTGTTACATGCAATTCCTATTATTTGCAAATAAATACTAGCTGCCTGTATATAAATTGGAAAAGAAAGATTGGATGTTGGAAACATGTGCTATCTGCGAATAAACCTGAAATGATGAAACATAGTATCGCTTAGCCTGAGAAACATAAGCATGAACCCTACGGGGAATTAGGAGTAGAGCTCCTAGAAATAAATAAAATCGAACTGGAAATGTGAATGGGGAAGTGAGCTAGCCCTTGAGTACGGAGTACCAAGGAGAGTGACTGTCTTCCTATTTAGTGCAAAGCGGAGCTAGCCGCCCTAGGTTTAGGACCCGGGGTTAGGACTGGCCACTTTGTACCGACTCTGTGGCCCTCGCGTACATAGTACCAGGGAGAGCTACTAGTGTAGGGAGAGAGCTAGCCACCCCACGGGGCCCGGGGTTCAGCTAGCCGTCCTACACCGACTTGTTAGGCCCACTGGGCAAACCAGGGTAGTCAGGCGAGGGTGCACGGACTGTGGAGGGGCGAGACCCCTGTTTGGTTACTCTGGAGGGGCTGGACCCCTGTTACTAAGAGGGATCTGCCCTATACTGGTTCCGTGTTGTGCTTTAAGCGCACCCGTTAACGAAAACGACTGACCGCATGCCAGTGCAGGGTAGCTACCCGTGCGTTTATCGCGCATGCTGTAGTCACTGTTACGCCTGTCAGCGACCTTGGGGTGGTTGACTGAGGGTAGGACCACCACGGGGGACTCTCCAGGCCAGGAGAGCACCACGTGGTACTTCTACTTTTCGGAAAAGACTGCAATCAAGATCGTTCCCATGAGGAACATTCGAGACCAAGAGAAAGACCTGAGAAATAAACCAAGAAAGAGTAAATAAATAAATAAATAAATTAAAAATAACAGCTACTTGTCCACCTTTACTATTTTTCTTAGCTAGCTGGTTGTCACTCTACTCAGTGTTTCGTTGACGTGTCATACTTGTCACCTTTTTCAGGACCAGGTGTTGAGCAGCCAGAGCCTACGGCTGCAGAGGGTGCTGGGCCTAGTAGAGTCCAATAGTTGTACTTTTGTTGTACCCATTTTTCTGTAGTAGTGAGTATTCTGTTACACCTTTGTACTCTTTTATGGTAAACTTCATATTTTTGTACCTGTTTTTAATTCTCTACTGTTGTGGTGGTGTGTATTGTAGTAGTTCTTTTCTTTACTGCTGTACTTTTGTTACTGTTAGCTACTTGCATGGTGAATGTAGTTTATTTTACTGCTTTTTGGTTACTTTCTCGTTGGACGACTGGGTCTTAGGATCAGTCGAGTTAGTCCGATTCTCGTGTCCTGTAGGGATTCGGGAATCGGGTCATAACACATTACTTGAATTCCTACATGCATGTTTTGAAACACTAAATGAAATTAGAAGTTTTTTATATTTAAAGAGATAAGTTTGAATTTAGATTTTTTATTAAAAAAAATGTTAAAGATGAAATAGTGGCCTCTTTTACCTACACCAATTTTCGTTCAACAAAAATATTATAGTAGCGTAAATAAAAACTACCATTAAATCAAAGGCTATAGTGGTAAATATATTTGTCGTTAATACTAACTGTCATTTGACAAAAATATTATAGTAGCGTAAGTAAAAATTGCCACTAAATAAATGGCAATAGCACCAAATAAATTGGCCACTAATATTAATTATCATTTGACAAAATGTTATAGTGACATGTAGAAAAAAATAGCCACTAAATCAAAGGAATTAGTACCAAATGCATTATATGCTACTATCTAATTTACCGCTAAAGGCTATTATTTTTGTAATGAAATTTGATTTACATTCTTACAACTGAGGTCTTCTTAAAGTATTTCGATATTCCAGATCATCATTCTCAATACAAGAACATTCTGTATCACTAAGTGGAAAAAAATATTTCAGAAAAGAAATCAACTCATATATTTAGTATTCTTAACAAAGATTCATTTAATTCGACACATTCCATGTTTAGAAAAAACATTACCAAAAGGATGTAAGGGGGATCAAATTTATGTACAAAAATAGCATTAGGGACCTTAGTTTAGACTAAAAAAACATGTACCTCAAAGAAGAACCTCCTGAAGTGGAACCTTTTAATGGTACTAAATACTCCTGCATTAAATCCAATGCATAGTTATCATATCATAATTGATAATAGAAGAAAATTTCATACAAACACTCCTATGCTTGCAGCAGTATCTGTGATGGCATTTTGCTAGCTCCATGAATTGTTTTGGTTATCCATCTTAAACTCCGTGAAATTCCTAATCATGAAAACCATATCCACATTTCCCTAGGAATGCACAGTGGATAGTATTGAGTCAAATAATGACAGATTCCAAGTTAATGGTCTATATATGCTTTAATTTTTCTTATTCCTAAAAAACATAGTAATGAAAAAGATAAACCAAAAAAGTAGAAACTATGGTAACCTGCCACATTCTCTTCATATGAAAGAAATCACAAACTACAAAAATAAGGTTCATGCAGAGTCATCGGATGAATGAATTAATAGATGTGCAGATTAACTAGGTTCCCTATTTTATGGAAAAGTGTCAATTCCAAAGAAACATCGAGTGAGTCCTCAATCAAAAAATGAATATGTTAGCCCAGGTAGGAGGATGTTAGACTCGCATTTAATATTCCCATTGAGGCCCTAGCCAAGTCAATGGGGATCTTGAGCTATGTGGGAGGTTTCTTTTCTTACAGTTTGGAGCCTTAGGAAGAATCAACATTTTCTGCATGGCATACAAGAAGCTCCCACTACATGTAGGGTCTACCTAAAAATAAAGAACAAAAAAGATGAAATAACAAATGAGTAGGATTTTGTACATTGCATGGGTTTGGGTTTATGTACACCTGTCAAAAACCCATACATATCCAAAGAGTCAACAACAGATGAAATCTAGAAAAACCAAGAATAACCATAATGCTCTGTGAACTTATCTAGAAATATTTCAACCATCAATGGACAAGGAAAGACGCTAGACTGGACCAGCTCTTAGACTTTTTCAACAACCAGAGAATTACAATAAGAAAAGCTTAACAACTCAGATAAAGACATTTGGAAATCTAATTCTAAGTAAAACCAACCAAACAGGCATGCAATTTCACTAACATATGTATTAATGCACACAAAGAATCTAGTTCTCAGTAAAACCAACCAAACAAGCACACCTTTCACAGACATATGTACAGTGCATGCAAAGAATAATATACAACATAAATTCACCTCAATTGACTTTTCCCTAGCCAAGTCAAGTTGATTTATATAACCTTGATTTTGTCTAAGCCTCGGATCTCAAAAGTTTTAGTACTTTCAATATCTACTCTTCCTTTTTTTAATATTTTCCTTAATGATTAGATTTACAATGACTTACCTTATTCTAATGACCAGAACTTGCCAAGAGTTTTCCATCTGAGGAGAAATCACAATAAACAACTTTACATTGTTGGTACAAATACAACTAACCTTACTGAGGGAAAAACCTAAATCACCTACATAATTAGCAAAACAAGCATGTACACTTGCTAGTATTTCTCTGGATGATAAAAGAAAAGATCCAACCTTTGGTAGAGCTGGATTGCACAGCAATCATAGGTCTTCATTAACCTAAATTATGTTGAGAATCTAGCTAAACATATATGTAGTGCATCCATAAGCATTTATCATGCATTGCAACATTTTATACAGTACATAAAATAATGACATATTATCTTGCTATTTGATATTTTATCCATGATTGTAGGCAATAAGGAGATTAAGTGATGACCCTAACCTGGACAAAGAATAACCAAAAGTAGAAAGGACTGCAGATAGCTAGAGAAAAGAATAAAGAGAAGAATAAGAAGGTAGAAGATTGAAGATTGAAGAGAGAAAGAGGCTTGCATGATATAATAATGAAGAGAGAGGAGGATAAACCTATTCCTATCCCTAGAACCCTAGGACAGCCTATCCTAGCTATCCTTAAAACCCAGAACCACCTCTACTTAGGTCAACCTAGCCCTAGAACCCAAACCATGGATAGCACTATCCATACCCCTATCCTCACTATCCACAAACCCTATCCACCTACCATTATCCCAATTCCATCACCCTTAACCTAATTACCCTCCTAGACCTCTAATTAGGCTAAAGATGACCTCAATTGACTCTTCCTGAGTCAATTGGGTTAGCTTACACCTGATTAAGCTAACCTATATCTAATTAGGTTCACTACTACCTAATTAACTTAGACCTAATTAGACTCACTAACACTCATTAGGTGCACATCTAGGCTAGGCTAACCCCACCCAATCCTAACTTAAAGACCACCACTTCCTCTACGAATTTTAAACACACAACACACACACATAAAACCCACTCAACGCCAACCCCCCTCCCTTGCCACCAAAGGTGGCGACACCTAGCCTCCCACCTAAGCCACTAAAAGTGGCAATAACTTAATCCTCATCACCATAAAAACCCACCTCCAAGTGTCGCCACATTTGGGATCATCCATACCCTCCTCCTTCCATCTTCTTCTCCCTTCCTTTTTCCACCTCCAACACCACCACCTAAAAAGCCTCCTCCCATCACCTAGGTGGCTAACCACCCTTGCTCCACCACCAAGCCAAGGACAGTGGTGCCCTCCTCATTAGAGCACCACCACTGCCCTCCTCTTGTCTTCCTACATAAGGGTCGTCCCCCTTCTCTTCTTGTTTTACTTTTTGTGTGCAAGATCCTCCTCTCTAGGTCACGCCTAAGCCTCCTCCATAGGCTTTGGGCATGTCCTCTCCTTGTGTGGTGTGTAGGTGACCCTTCGTGGTCAGGCCTAGCCACCACCACCCTCCAAAGCCAACGACCTTCTTGGCATTGCTGGCAGGATGGCCTTTCTATTAGATTAGTTTTTGTTGCTTTCCATTTTGATGTGATAACCATTTCTCTATTTTCTTTGTAAAGATTATGATATATTCATTTTATTTGGATGCAATATATGTTGCTTGGTTATTCCATTATTATTATGCCCTGATCACCATCACTATCTTGCAAATTTTTGTCACTTTTGCATCACCACACCACCACTATCACACACCCACCACCACCATCAAGGGTGGTTGGCTATCCACTTTCACCACCACCTTCACAGGACTTGCACCAAGGTTAGGATAGGTTAGATTAGGGTTTCGTGTTCCTTGCATAGATTAGGTTTAGCTAGGTTCACATTCATTTTTCAAAAAACAAAAATCGCAAACAAAAAAAATCACAGAAAGAAAAAAAACAACGAAAAAGATGCTAGTGATTCTGTTTGTAATAACACCCACTATCACCACCACCATTAGGTTCACGCCTACCCCTTTCCTGCACCTTGCACATCTCATGCACCAACACAATCACCAAATAACATATCGCCTCACCATCGCCATTTCTCTTAGAGTAGGTTTCGTTAATTATTTAGTCATCTTCATTTTCAAAAAAAAAAGAAATCGTAAAACAAAAATTGCCAAAAAAAAGTACATGGCTGCCCCCACTCATGTTAAGGACGCCAACGTGTTTTTAAACTCCCTCATGAGTGTGCATATGATAAAAGTGGTACGTAATGAGCAATTCATATTTACTCTTTCTTACGCATGCCTTTGTTATCTGTGAGACAAATGCAACAGGCGAGGCTTGATCAGAGAACTCAAGACCGAGGTGTAGGTTTAGGTTAGGTTTAGATTTAGGTCTAGTTCATAGTTGAGAGTTAGGTTAGATTAGGTTAATTAATTACAAACAATGCATGTTCACCAAGCCTAAATCGAATCAGAAAAAGCATAACCTCCCTACGTTCTACCGGAACTCACCAATTTGTGTTTCATTAAAATTGTTTTGATCAAGTTTTTGGCGCACTATACTACGACGTAATCCAAATCTAATTACTTTTCATGCCGAAAATGAATTTATCACAAAATGTTGAGGTCGGAAACTACGCATTCGCAGTTGGATTCGAAAACCTGTCGTCATAGTTCGAGTCGCAAAGAAATCCGTTCAACAGATAAAATTTATTCCAAAAAGTTGTAAAGAAGTTTCGGGTCGAACATAGGAAGGCGGATGTTTGATTAAAAATACGCGTTTTATTTATTTGTCACAAAACAAATTAGCTAGTCAAAAACTAGCTATCTATTTAACAAATAATAAATAGAAGAGAGAGAGAGAGAATATTACAAATAAAACCAAAATAGAGGTATAATAAATATGGATTTCATTATAAGAAGTTATTCATTACACTACTCATTACAACTAAAAAGTGGGAAATCTACACTAGAAAGCAGTAAATCTACTCTAGAAAGCAGTAAAGAGAATGGAGAGAGAAATATCCTCCTCGATGATCGCTTGGAGGACGAGCCGGACGGGACGACACCTGGAAGACGGAGAACGGAGCGGGAAGAAGGAGGACGGACAGGAGGAACATGAATGAAGCAGCACGTCATCGTCGTCGTTGCGAGATCCGCTTCCCAAATGCAGAGAGAGGACAACCGCAGGATGCTTCATAAAGGGGGACGAAGGTCGAAAAATTATGATTTCTACTCTAGAGGAGCATCCCGAGTGTGGGACAAGCTCTGAGAGCTTTGGAAGGGGTGAGAGATGAGAAGAAGGGATGAGAAATTCATAAGGTAGGGGCCTCCTTTTATAGTTGCAAGGATTGGGGGCATTTTGGTCATTACAATATCAAAAACATTAATATGGGTCCTTTAGTGACGTACATAAACGTTGCTAAAGGTTCGTCGTGGGTGACATGTGCGTGTGCTGCTCTCACCCGCTCCTCTTCCGCGCCTAAATGCATGCCCACGTTTGGGCTATATCAGCCTTCCGATCATGAAATCGGACGGTCGAGATCTTGCCTCACAACGCCCGTTCAAACGCCTCTGCTGCGTGCGTGTGATGAGGCATGCAGACGAGCGTCATCGCGTGTGTACGCGATCCAGCGCATGTCCTTGTGCCACGTCTCCTCCCCTCGGCTGCCCGATCTTCATCTAACAACCGAATTGAATGCGCCCCGCACCCCAACTGGATTGAGGGGCTCAACGTGGCTCGAACTTGCGACCCCTGTGTCGCCCACGGGGGCACGACCGCTATGCTAAGGCCTCAACTTTGTCGCACGGAGGGATTAGGCACACGCAATCGTGGCCGTTGGATGGGCATCCAACGGCGGAGATTCATCAAGCGGGTGAAGAAGAAAAGCAGCAGCGGGTCCCTGGGGCCGATCGAGCGGCTGAGATGGTGCCACGTTGAGCCATCTTGGCCGTCCATCTTTTGTGTGTTGTAGATGGTGCCACGAGTGTCGGATTGGACCGATTTTTGCACTGTTAGGCTGCGATCGTCGATTCGAACCTATCCATGTGGTTGGATTTTTCGTCTGAGGTGAGGATTAACATCATCTTGGCCCTTGATCTCTAGGCTTCCTGGGACTATATCTGGTGCTACGGATGTTCGATCACGGCGATCTTGGAGTCGTTGAACTTCCGACTTTGCCCTGATCAAATCCATACGGTTGGATCCTCTATCCGAAGCCCTAATTAACAAGTTGCCTTGTCCTTGGCCATAAAAGGAGAATTAACCTACATTTTATACAGACTAACCTAAATGCAAGATGATGTATGTTATGCAATATTTATAGTATGTGATGCAATTCTATGCCTAAGAACACATGTAAATAGACAGTTTATGTAATATAAACATGTTTACATCACACCCCCATGCCTATCTTTTGCTAGCCACTAGCAAAACTACATGCTATTTATAAGAGAATTAAGTCAAATTTCTTGGGCAATAGTTATTTTCAACACTTACGGATTTCAACTAGGAACTAAACTACAGAGACACAACAGCACCCGGGTATTTGCCAAAATGCAGACCGCCTCAAGTTCTTGCCTTATTCAAAGAGGGATCTCTTTTTCTTCTTTTATAATTTTTTTGGATTTTTGAGTTCAGGGTTACAAAGCGACTTTCTACGGCCACTCAACCCGCCCAAGACTCGATAAGAACCCTAAGTTCTAAGCATCTTTTCGTGAAAGTGATAGACTCGTTGATCGGCAATCAGAACGGACTTCGGGTTTCTACGCCCCTAGGTGACCTTAAAAAGAAATTTGCCTGAAGGTATATCTATATGACTGGTAGCTTTCTCCCTACTTTTATTTTTATGGGGTCAACACAAGGGTGAATCCAGTGTATATCTCCCCGGCTTATTCTACTTCACCGCTTCTTCCTAAGTTTTTTAGGAATTTTTATGTGCATTTCTTGAGCTGGGATCTGGACAATCGGTCGATAAGTTGTTACCACCGACAACTTGCCAACCATACTTGTGCGGCGAAGTATGGATTATTTCTTTCTGTTTCTTTTTCTTTTCGTTTCTTTTTCTTTCTTTTCTCCTTTTCTTTTTCTTTTTCTTTACTTTTTGAACTTTCTTTTTCTTTTTTAGTAGGTGGCTTCCCTAGTCTAAGATTTACCTAAAGGCAACAGGAAAAGAATGGTCTAGTGGCTGGGCTCTGGATAACCTACCTATGGGTTGTTACCCATGATAACTTGCCAGCCATACCACCCTAGAAGGTTCATTAGCTACCTAATTTCCGTTAAAATCGTCGAACAATGAGTCAGTGATGAATAGTGTGTAGATGCTTAGACTTAAAGTTCTCTCAAATCAGAGGGCAGGTTGATAAGTCGTATACTTATCACCCCAACTTATTTAATCAAATTGAAATCAAATTCAGGATGGCGAGCACTCGATAAACAAATCACATTTTAGTGGATACCTAGCCTGATTAAGCCCAAAGACCTGAAGGGTCTTCGTGTTCAAATCATACAGTTTTATTTCCTAAGATTGAAAATTTTCTAAAGCCCAAGTTCTCTTTCCTAATTTCAAATTTTTTTTATATATAAATAAAAAGAAAACAAAACGAATCTACAGAGCTGACGAAATAATTCAGAGATGAATATCCACCCTCCCATGCCTATCTAATGCAATGTCCTCATTATATTAAAAAGACATGAAACAGAGTGGAGTAGAGTAGAAAGCACCTGAATTGTGTGAATAATGGGTCCGCTCCGAGATAAACAGAAATCGTATACATGCTGAATTTAGTGCCTTCAGCTAGGCACACTATACAAAGAAGAAGAACTCAAGAATTTACAGGTATAGGTCAGAATCAGAATAAAAAGATTCAACTTAGGACCTGCCAGCAGATGTCCACAGATGTGGACCAGATTGTGATGTAGACCCATACCCTATGGTCGAGTATATCTAAGGTTTTGGATAAAAATTACCCAGAACCTGAAATCAGTGTACAAGCGGGGTCAGGCCTATGATTTATGAGGACGCAATCCAAGACCAAAACATCAGGTTATAGAGAAATCAAGATCAAAAGGATAATCAATGAATGTGTGCTTAGGCTGGACATCCTCAAAACAAATGTCGTAAGGGTCCTGGTTTGATGGTTTCAGATTAATTAGTACCCTTAGACTTGATCTTTCACTTCCTTCGGAATTAACTTCCCAAATCAATATTTCCCAACTCCTATCCTCCTTCAGAATGTCAAATTCTGGGACCTCCTACATATTAATCACCCCGTCTAAAATTTCCAAGTCTAAAAGATGTGACTGAATCAGAATTGACTTAGGTCTAGTTATCTCAAAAACAGAATCGTCAGTAAGCTAATGAGGTGTAACTGACAATCGGGCCATTGAATTGAATCCTTCAGAAAATGCGATTCTGAATCAATCATGTGAGCCCCAATAAGATCAATTTCCTCAGTTATTAGGCTATCAAATGATTTAACCAATTCTGTAGGCCCAATCGTCTCACAGAAATCATGTTTTGTAAACTCATGTGAGACTTCGCAAATTGATTCTTCACCCTCAGAATCAAAGAAATCTAAATCCGTATTAATGTGTGTCTCAAAATCATCTATTACTTTATGATCCATAGAGACATACATTTCCTCGTACCCCGGCTCAGGGATTTCAAGTGAAGAAATCAGATCATCCTTAATTGGTTACTCTAGATCAATCTGGTCAGCCTCGTAACACGTGTCCCCCCCCAACAGGTGCCTGAGTGGGTTCTGACATTGGCTTTCCTGAAGGGGGTTCATCTTGGGAATCATCCCAAGATTGAACTAAAGCAACCACAAATCTCATTCTCAGTTTCGATAACTTCCCAAGTAAAAACTCACTCGGGTCCTTATCCTTAACATCCCAGAGCCAATCCAACAAATACTTGTTCAGATCATCAATCATTTCAATCAGGGGCTCCAATTCTTTAGTGTAAGGTATTGGCTGAGATTTTAAAGATTGTATAATATGCCTCAAGTTAGCCAAAACCTTATCTTGGACCTGGTTAACCTGAACCAAATGGCTTGGTTCAGGGTTGGGTGGGTTTGGGATCAATGTAGAGGAGTTAACGAATTGAGATTCGTGATATCCTCCCTGATAATAGGTCATTTCGGGTTGTTCATAAGGTGATGATGACCTAAGGTAGTGTATTCAGGGTATGGGTAAGGATCAATGTATCCTTCTTGATTGTAGATCGTATTAGGTTGTCCATGAAGGGATGATGATCTATAATCGATGTGGCTCTGAGAAGGATAAAAATCTTGATGATGGTGTCCAGGGTCAGATCCTGAACACGGAAGTCTGGAACTATATCCCCAATTGGAGTTATCCCAACTAACAGATGGTTGATTATAGTACAAGTCGGGATAATCATCATGTTGAGGATAAGTCATAACAGGAGCGAAAGAGTGGGAATGCGTATAAAATGTGGAAGGATTCATGCTAGATGGGAGGAAGAAAGGCACCCTACAATACAAACAATCAAACCTGTCCTTAAGTAGGCTAGCCTAAAGACCTACAGACTCCCAGAACCCGTCTTAAGATAAAGAAACGATTTGATCTACTTCTTTCCGTTCAATCCAACCAGTTAGAGGGAGGGACTGGGGGAAGGTTCTTCCTTCAACTTACGCCTCTGATTCCTAGTGTACCCCCCAACCGCGATCGTTTGATTCTGCTCCCCTAACTAGACATCAAATTGAACGATAGAAACAGACTAATCGAAAATAATCTCGTTTTGGGCTCCGAAGAGCAAGTCGAATCCTTAAGGCAAATCTCTACTCTATTTTAATTAGGTTTAGGTTTGAATGTGCTTTGGAATGTGATGGGCCCTTTATTTGGGTTGTGCCCTTAATGATTGATTGATGTGTGTGTGTGTGTGCACAACCAGAGGTTTTCAAGAAAGATTGATTTTGATGCGGTGAATTTTAGGGTTTAAATCTTGCTTAGTAGCTTTTAGGATTCAACTTTAGGTTTTTCAATCAAGTTTTGTTGGCACACTAGGTTTTAAAAGCACATGTGAAGATGTTTTCCTTTGAAGCTTAAAAGAATGTGGAGTGCCTGGTAAATCCCTAAGAGTTGAACCTATGTGGCAACTACTTAATAAGTTGATTTTAGTTGAAGTGGTGTAGCCCAATCAACTCAAATAATCGACCTGTTGCACCACTTAATTAGGCACACAAATGATTACCTAATCTGATTTCTACTCGATTATGTGTTTGGGTGTGTGTACCGGTTCCAAAGATCTGTTTACCGGTTGAGTTTGAAAATCATATGAGGTTGTGTACCTCTGTGAGATTTTTTTAATTTTTCTTTTTACATGCAGAGGGTAAGGTGGGTGTAGGTGTCAAACAAACAATCAAAACTAACCTTAGGGTTTATAAGAACACCTAGGTTGATTTATGTTTGTGTTATTACGTGGTGGAATGAAAACTAATGGGTGGGAGGTGGGGGTAAACTTACAAAAACTTCAACAACACTTTGCTCCAATCTACCGCTTTTGCTCGTCTCAAAAGAGTACCTGCAATCACAATAAGAAAGGAGAGAAGTGAGGTAAACATTTTGTAAGTCAGAAAACGCAAAGAATCAAAAGCGTCGCCTCCCCGGCAATGGCGCCAAAATGTTGAGGGTAGAAAACTACGCGTTCACAGTTGGATTCGAAAACCCATCGTCATGGTTCAAGTCGCGAAGAAATCCGTTCAATAGATAAAATTTATACCAAAAAGTCGCAAAGAAGTTCCAGGTCGAACACAAGGAGGCGGATGTTTGATTAAAAATACGCATTTTATTTGTTTCTCACGAAACAGATTAGCTAGTCGAAAACTAGCTATCTATTTAACAAATAATAAATAGAAGAGAGAGAATATTGCAAATAAAACCAAAAGAGAGGTAGAATAAACATGGATTTCATTATAAAATGATGTTCATTACACTACTCATTACAACTAGAAAGCGGGAAATCTACACTATAAAGCAGTAAATCTACTCTAGAAAGTAGTAAAGAAAATGGAGAGAGAAATATCCTCCTCGACGATCGCTTGAAGGACGAGCCGGATGGGACGACACCTGGAAGATGGGGAATGGAGAGGGAAAAAGGAGGACGAAGCGGGAGAAACAGGAATGAAGCAGCACGTCGTCGTTGCGAGATCCGCTTCCCAAATGCAGAGAGAGGACAACCGTAGGATGCTTCATAAAGGGGGACGAAGGTAGAAAAATTATGATTTCTACTCTAGAGGAGCATCCTGAGTGTGGGACAAGCTCTTAGAGCTTTGGAAGGGGTGAGAGAAGAGAAGAAGGGATGAGAAATTCGTAGGGTAGGGGTCTCCTTTTATAGTTGCAAGGATTGGGGGTATTTTGGTCATTACAATATCAAAAAATTAATATGGGACCTTTAGTGATGGACTTAAACATCACTAAAGGTCCATCGTGGGCGACGTATGCGTGCGCTGCACGTGCCCGTTCCTCTTCCAAGCCTAAACGCATGCCCACGTTTGAGCGATATCAGTTGTCTGATGATGAGATCAGACGGTCGAGATCTTGCCTCATAGCGCCCGTTCAAACGCCTCTGCCTTGCACTTGCGTGCGATGAGGCGTGCAAACGCGCATCATCGCGCGCGTACACGATCCAGCGCATGTCCTTGCGCCACGTCTCCTCCCCTCGGCCGCTTGATCTTCATCTGACAGCCGAATTGAATGCGCCCTGTGCCCCGGCTGGATTGAGGCGCTCAGCGTGGCTCGAACTCGCAACCCCTGCATCGCCCACAGGGGCGCGACTGTTGTGCTAAGGCCTCAACTTTGTCGCGTGGAGGGATTAGGCACGCACGATCGTGGCCATTGGATGGGCATCCAACAGTGGAGATTCGTCGAGCAGGTGAAGAAGAAAAGCAGTGGCGGGCCCCTGGGGCTGATCGGGCGGCTGAGATGGCACCACATGGCACCATCTTGGCCGTCCATCTTCTGTGTGTTGTAGATGGTGCCACAGGTGTCAGATTGGACTGATTTTCGTGCCGTTAGGCTATGATCGTCGATCCGAACCCATCCGTGCAGTCGGATTTGTCGTCTGAGGTGTGGATTAACACCATCTTGGCCCTTGATCTTTAGGATTCTTGGGACTATATCTGGTGCTACGGACGTCCGATCAGGGCGATCTTGGAGTCGTTGAACTCCCGTCACTGCCCTGATCAGATCCGTATGATTGGATCCTCGGTCTGAAGCCCTGATTAACAAGTTGGCTTGTCCCTGGTCATAAAATGAGACAATTAACCTACATTTTATACAGACTAACCTAAATGCAAGATGATGCATGTTATGCAATATTTATAGTATGTGATGCAATTCTATACCTAAGAACACGAGTAAATTGACAGTTTATGTGATATAAGCATGTTTACATCACAGAGCCTATATTATGCTTACTATTTTCAATGAAGCAAAAATGTCCATACCATCACCATCATCATTTGATAGGAAAGAATCCACGTTATCATCCAAGGATCCAACATCAGGAAAATGTCCATTATCATCCTTTGACAAATGGAGTAATAAAGCTATAAGGAAATGGAGCTTCTGCATGGTACATCAATTAAGTAAGAAAAATATTTTAAAAAAACTACCAGCTAAGTAGACGACGAAGCAAGTCCAACTGGTCCATCTATACCATACATTCTTTAGCCTTTAGATATGCTATTAACATGTGGTAGCCTTTCAGCCATGGCCGATGCATCACTTGGTGTATGGGAGGGAGTAGATAGGGTTGGATTAGAGAACAAGTCTCTGGGACAATAAGAATATGCCATTTATATTGACTAGGCATGGTGGGGCAAAAAAAGTAATAACTAAGTTTTGCAATTCACTAAGAAAACTACACAGAGCATTCCATCTGTCATAAGCATCTAGATAATTTGGAACAATAATTTAGAACACAATGAGGCATATGCAAAATCCCTAAAAATGCATGGAAAGGAGGCTCATTAAACCCCAAACAAGTGATTCAAAAATGAATTTGACCTAAATTTTATGGGTATGTGCAATCGAAGATCTTACCCACCCAATAGCGAATCCTACAGATAAAGCAAAAATTGCTCCTAGGTGAACTCAAAGACTGAAAGCTAATCCAAAGCCATTTCGTAGAAAAGAAGTCAAAGGTCACCTACTAGAATAATTTGTGATTATTACTGTAAGTTTAAAGTTCATAAAACAAGACATTCTACAAAAAAAATTCTAAATGAATGGGTTAAAGTTTTAAATATATTTACATATATGCATTATTACTATTTCTTTTAGAAGGAGAAAGAATGACTACTCAAGACATTATTTCTAAATTAATGCAAAGCCAAATTAATAAATGGCATAAACTTAAGTGGCTATGGAAAAAATTAGAAATGACTAATATTTTCTAATCAAAGTACAACAAAGATCCCAAAATCTTGCAACCCAAGACATGAAAGGGCCTAGTTAGAAACTTATTGGCTTCCCAAGCAATGCACATCTGCATGCACAAATAATCAACCATTGTAATGGGAAAAAGAAAAGACACTAAGCACATACAAAAGGGATTATTTCGCTAGTTGAAATCTCTCAATCTTCTTTTTAAGCATATTCGTTGACTTCTTCTCGACATTTTGCTGTGAATTACAACTTGACAAGCTCCCAAATAACCCATTTGCTAGATCCTTTTTATAATCTAAAGCCCCATAGTTTTCCTATCAAATCACAGGATTCATAATATTCTCAAGGTGATTACTTAACAGAAGGTTTACTAACTGATGAGACTGATTGAAGTAATGCTTCATGTTGCCTTCTTTTTGCAACTCACTCAGGTTGATATCCCGAAGTTTTTCGTCTATAAATGATTCGAGAATCTTCAGGTCATTGTCTATGAGGGTGTCTACGGATGGTAACAGTATATTAGGGGGGAGGGGTGAATAGTATCACTCAAATAATTCAAATCAAAAGTACACAAATAAATCAACAAAAGAATCAAGCACATATTACACCTAGATTTATAGTGGAAACCCAAACTGGGTGAAAACCACTACCTAAACCTCTCAGCTTAGGATTTTTTTGACTAAGTGAAGCTAGTCAATCCACTAATGTATCACTTGAACGAAGGCAGTATAACCTCTTTACAACGATCTCTTCTCTTACTAACCTAACGAGAAGCAACAACGATAATGGATTTCTCTTAGCAACTTGGGATCTGTTAATCAAAAGCAACAATATAAAAGAATAATAAAACCTAAGGAACCTCAATAAAAGTCAAACTAGAATTTCAATAGAGGTTTGAATCATTACGCTTTGAAAAGCGTGAAAACAGGAGTGTAGAAGCACTTATATAAGCACGAGAAGCTCTTTGCTTTTGAATAGTTTTTCTACTTTTTATTGTTGTGTTGAAAAACGGTGCTTACGACCTCTATTTATACTGGCAAGCCGACCTTAAAAGGAAATCAAATTGATTGATCAATTAAGGTAGATTAGTCGATCAAAATGAGGTTTGGTCGATTAATCTAGTTATTTGATCGATCAATGATTGGTCGATTAATTAACTTAAATGGTCGATCAAAAGTGTATTTATCAACTTCCTAAAATGGGCTGATTTAATCGATCAATTAAGTTGGTTGGTCGATCAATTACTTTAGTTGGTCGATCAATAACCCTAAAAACTTATTTTAAATATGAAGTGTGAAAATCTGTTTAAAACTTATTTTAAGGTTCCTTACAAAAAATATTCTAGACTCAATAAATATAAAATGACACTAAGACACAGATCATCATTCTTCTAGCTTTGATCCATGAGAGAAGCTTTGATACATGAGAGAGTCCTGAAATATTAGTTTCACAGATAACATAATTTTGGTTCATCAAAACAAAGGTACTTACATTCTCCCCCTTTTTTATGAAAATAAAATTATAATTATGTATAGAAATATGAAAGAGTTATGCATAATATCATAATATCGCCCCCTTTTTGTTTCAGCAAAAAGAAAAACATGCAGCTATTAATTTAAATATCTCCCCCTTAAACATGAAATTAAAGCAGTAAGAATTCTATCATGCAATTGAAAGAGAGAAATATTTAGCTGAGAGATATAACCATGCATATAACTAAAAAGCAAAATTGAGTCCAGATAAACGTAGTAAGGATAAAGATAGTCCACAAGAAATATAGAGTTCTACAATCCATAAAGTTAACTAAAGCAAAAATAAAACTGAGCTAAAGGTACTCTAAAGATGCCATGAATGCGTCCATCGTGCTCTGGAGGTTGATGTCTAACTCGAGGTCCATCGAGTCAGATCTCTCTAAAGAAGTAGGCTGGCCAAGACATAGGCATCTCTAAGCTGACAATCTGGGGGTCGGCTGCCTAGATGTCCAGCAAGGAGGTGTCACCTGCTGATCTGCTGCTGCTGTAAGAGGAGGAGGTGCTGCTGATAATGGATGTACTATAGTAGATCGACGAGGATGAGGAAGCCTGTGAAGCTGCTGTTGAATCCCATAAATAGACTTCCAAGTCTACCCAAAATCTGGCCTTGAGAATTCAGGTATTCGAATACCTGATGCCCATGTCTCATCATCACCATATCTATCTCTCTCTGTCGGTGCATCATCAAGGAAATACCTCAGTCACATCCTGAATGCTGACGTAGTCTCTACCTATAAGTGGTCTGTCGAGAAGGCCCCACTCCTGGTCGTAGAAGGATGGAGCAGGTTGCATTGAAGGAGGATAGGTCACTATAAAATGCTATTATGGCAAGAAAGGAGGAGGTACGACAGAGGATTCCTGAGCTGTTGCTGGTCTGCATCCTTACCATAGGCTCCCTGAGCTTACTCCATCTTTGTATAAGTGAGCATAATACCAGGGAACACTAAAATGAAGATATGAGGTAGAAGTGTCCCAAACTAAAAGGAGCTAGCGGGTTGCTTGCTCATCAAATAGAGAATCAAGTGGTTCCAGTTGAACCACTTATTCTTAAGAAAGGCGTAGAGTGTAATGAGTATAATACCAGGGAAGCTCTCAAATGAGGTAGATTTAGAAATAAAATTTCAAAGAAAGACACAGTTAAGAAATCATGGAAGACGACAGAAAAAAGGAGACTTGACAGGATGACCCAAGTCATAGTGTGAAGGAGTGAGTAAGGTCTCCCTGATAGAATCTGTCTATGTTTGCTGGTGAAGCTCCAGAAAAGTAGGACCAATAGACGGACACCTGAGAATCTAAAAAATGACATCCTCATTAACTAAGACCTCTATGCCATAGACATTCGAGGTCAAATCGATGTTGAAACCCTCACCTATATTCTCGAGATTAGCATAAAACAGGTGACAGGCCATGTAATCAACACTGAGTGTGCGGTTGTTCTTAGGACCTGCGTAAAAGTTCCGCTAAAAAAGGCGTAAAATCAGATGATATGTAAATTTTTTGCGGATCCCTGGAAAGATAGACTCAAAATATGCAAATTCTACCGAATGACTGACATGCGGGGAAAGTTTGGCTAAGATGGAAAAACACTCATGAGCGGCCTCGGTGGTAAAAAAGCGACCAAATGTGTCATCACAATGAGCAAAAGAGGAGGCACGTGTGCGTTTAGGAGTCATAACAGATCAGAAAAAGCATGTTGGTCGATCAATTAAGAATTTTTGCTCAATAAAAAAGGAACCAGGTAGAGTTCTAAAAAATCAGCTTTTGGTCGATCAACAAAGAATTTTGGTCACCCAAAAGCAAACAGAAACGAAAAAAGGTGTTTCCACGAGTGATAAGGTCACAAATACTTCAAGATTTAACAAGCAATCAAAATATTAGACAAGACAAACATAAGATCAAGTCATAGCACATCTAATACTCAAGAAAAATCCAAAAGAAACGGATTTAATCTAAGTTTTAGAGTGTACCATGATCAATCAAAGAATGGTCGATTATGGGAGCACGATGTGGAGAGATGGCAGCGCAAGAGGACGCTCATCGTGGTGTGGCTTGCTCCAGCTAGATGTGGCAGTGGTCGGTGGCGCCGGGGAGGTTGGTCGATCAGGGTGGCCAGCGGAGGAGAGGCGGGGTCGGGTGGGTGGTTGTTTGGTGAAAAAAAGATGGAAGTGGGACCGTTTGGTGGGGTATAGTTTGTGTAAAAAATAGGTTGTGTGGTAAAAAATGAGGTTTTTTATATAGAGTTGGGTTAGCAAAATACGTAAATGCATTTAGGGTAGGTAATCGGGTAGATTAGGTGCAGTTGAAATGATTAAGGGTGTGATTAGAGGTGATTTGGATCGTAATTGCAAAAAGCAAATCCACTCAGTCTTGGTTGATCAAAATAGAAAATGATTAATCAAATAAGCTCATTGGTCGATCAGGGTTCAAGCAATTGGAGGGAAAATTCCTGTCCAACCAGATTGGTCGATCAAACAACTAAGTTCATCAATCAAAACTCAAATTTTTCGAGGGAAATTGTCTGCCAGAGATTTTGGTTATCAATAAAGATAAATTGATCGATCAAAAAGTTTGGTTGACCAATTTTGAAAAATTGACAGATCAAAGGCTAAAAAAGATGCATTCCAAATTATAAATTAAGCTTTTTTAACCTAGATAAACCTAGTGAATGGCCGATAAGATTAAATCTTTCTTTTGGTAAAGGTTTTGTAAATATATCAGCTAATTGATTTTCTACTTTAACAAATTCTAAGTTGATCTCACCTTTTAGGACATAATCTCTTAGAAAATGATGCCTAACATCAATATGTTTAGTCCTAGAGTGTTGAACAGGATTTTTGGATATTGTTATGGCACTAGTGTTGTCACAAAGTATTTTGTTATTCTTATAGCATAGATCAAAATCTTCTAGGGCTTGCTTCATCCATAATAGTTGTGAACATGCTAAAAATGCAGCTACATATTTGACTTCTATTGTTGATAATGAAACGGTGTGTTGTTTTCTAGAGAACCAAGAGACTAGGAAATTTTTGAGAAATTGACATGTTCCTGTTGCTAATGAAAATCGTCGTTTTAGGAAATGATTGCATCGTAGTATAGTGACAAAAATCACAACAACATTTAAATTTACAAACTCGAAAACAAAAGTGAGTTCAAGGTCATTCACAAGGAATAAATTGGAATTCACAACACTAATCACAATATAAACCAATAAACACAATGATAAAGATATGCAATGAATAAAATCTACTCAAAATGTTATTAATAATGACAATTGTATCTCAAGAAATAATGGGACAAAAAGAAGATTAGAAACCCTAAAAATGGTGATTTAAATCACCACTTAATCTCCCACATTAACCACATATCCCAATGAAATCAGCCACTCAACTATTGCTACAGTGGTCTTGAACCACTTGCCACATCAGCATAACACTCGAATATGTCTCAAATAATCCCACAGAACCTTCAGATCAACCACAATCAGACATTGGCCACAGAGACCAGTTGCCTTAAGTTATACAGCACCATAAGTCATAGAGCGCAAGGCAAAGCCTCATAGATGCTAAGTGTTAGGCATATATGGGCATGCATCCCAAGGTGCAAAACCTACCCCTACGCCCCTCAGATTTTCCTTTCTTTCCTAACTATGTATGTAATCGGGTAATCGGGTCTGTAATCGGATCCTTAACAAAGCGACCAGGTCCACGCACACATGACCGTGGGTGAGGTGTGAAGCATGTGTGAGTGAGAGGGACCTCACCTCGTGTCTGAGCTGAACAACCAATGTGACTAATGCCTTTTATATGCTATTGGTAGGTCATCTCTATCCGATGTGGGACTAAATCCCACTTGCCTCTTCATGCGCATAGCTGCAAGGTTTCAACCTCAAATCATGCCGCACTTCGTCGTTTCCTTCTTAATTGGGGATGCAGGTGTATGCATGAGGCGAAGCTGCATCTATTGAATGCTCACTCAGAATGAGTGGTGGTCAAATGTAGTTAGAAACGATGATGATGACGACAACGATAACGCCTTGACCAGACACCTGAAACATAAAGAACAAGCTCATCGCCCCAATTAAAATGCTCAGTAGAGTTGCTGGAGGATGGCGAGTTCAACGGTGGTGTCGATGCTGTGATTGGAGGCGTATGGTGGTGTGGTGATGTCAGGGAAGGTCATCGGGAGGTGGGTTGCTCAAAGGGATGATTGAGTGAGTGTTGGGTGAAATTTCGTGAGGGGCTTTGGTGAGTGAGATGAGGAGGAACTTTTGGCAGTTACAGCGTGGCGTTTGGTGGAGTGTAGCGAGCATGTGGCTTCGTCGGCTGCGCTGCCGTTGCCGGAGAAGATGGAGGGGGAGGCACGTGAACGACAGTTGAATTGAGAGGATAAGGATTTAGGGAGATGCTAGAAAGGGAGAGAATAGGCCTAGCTAACGGATGAAAGGGGGTGGATTCGATGCCGACTATGATTGATTAGCGTCAAAGAAGGTGAATACTTTGGAGATGAGGGCGACAACGAGGAAGGGGTCGAGGTAGCCCTGGCTTTGGCCCACCAAGCGTGGATGAAGTCGGGGAAGATGATCCCTTTGCCTATTGTACGTGGCAAAGGGCGACGAAGGGAAATTGAGGAGCTCGTTGGAGTTGCGGCGGAGTTAGCCAAAGAGAGAAGGAAGAAGATTTTGGGGCCAGACCTGACTTAGAGCATTCGCAGATCATCGTGGCTCTTTTATGGAGCTCAGGATCGAGCTCCAAATGAAGGAGGCCTGATTGAGCCTCGATTCGGAATCAAAGAATCCCACGAATTTCGTGGGTTATCACGACCTTCCTGCCTTGATCAAGGTCTAAGATCCTGATAGAATTGTTCTCCATTGTCTGAACACTAATCTCACCAAATTTGGCGGGATTGGTGTTCAGACGTGATGGGATTTGGTGTTGATTTTATCAGGTTTTAACCTGATCAAAGGTCGGTGCTTGCTCTATTGACTCATTAATGACGGCAGGGAGTAAAACATGAAGAAGATGAGAAATTAGGGCACTATTTGCAAGGAATTTTGAAAGCTAGGGTTTAAATGTAGGAAATAGAGGTTTTAAGGATTGAAGTACAAATTAGGTCAAGATGGACTTTGATTTGGCCCAAATTTTAGTCTTAACCTAATTTGGATCCAAGAAATCTAGTGGTGAACTTGGATTTGAGTTTTGACTACATTTGCTTGGGCAATTTACATAGAAGCCCAAATTAGGGTAAAATCCCGTCTGAAACTCTATTCTTGATCAAAATGGGTTTATATTCTCAAACCAAGGGTACCAAACCTCTTAGAATATTTTTCTATGAATTTTAGAAGGTTTAGATGAATTTTATCTTTACCAGTATCTCTTCAATTTACGTGGGTTGAGAATTAGAGTTTTATGCTCTAATTTGGTTCTCAAAATGCTCTAAGGCAGCCACAGCTGCGCATTGTGTGCACGCCTGCTGTAACGACCCGATTCCCGAGTCCCTACGAGACACGAGAATCGGACCGACTCGACTAATCCCAAGACCTAGTCGTCCAACGAGGAAGTAACCAAAGAGCAGTAAAATAAACCACATTCAGCATGAATATAACTAGCAGTAACAAAATACAGCAGTAAGAAAAGGAACTACTACAGTATACACCACCACAACGGTAGAACAACAATTATAACATAACATGAAGCTACAAGTAAAGAAGTACAGAGAGTAACAAGAACTACTCACTACAGTGGAACAAAAGGGGTACAAAAAGAACTGCGGTAACTCTACTGGACCCTACTCGGCCCAGTGTCCTCTGTAGCCGCTGACCCTGGCTGCTCAACACCTGGTCCTGAAAAGTAACCAGTGTAACACGTCAGTGAAACGCTGAGTAGAGTGGAAGCTAAAACTAAAGGAGCAATAGAGTGTATAGTAGCTGTTATATTTTCTTTCTCCCTTTATTTACGTCTTTCTATTATTTCACAATTTATCTATTTCTCAGATTCTTCACTTGATCTCGAATGTTCCTCGTGGGAACGATCTTGATTGCAGTCTTTTCCGAAAAGTAGAAGTAACATGTGGTGCTCTCCTAGCCCGGAGAGTCCCCCGTGGTGATCCTACTCTCAGTCAACCACCCCAAGGTCGCTGACATACGTAACGGTGACTACGGCACTCGCGATAAACACACGGGTAGCTACCTCTCATTGGCACGTGGTCAGTCGTTTCCGTTAACGGGTGCACCCAAAGCACAGCACAGAACCAGTATAGGGTAGAGCCCTCTCAGTAACAGGGGTCCAACCCCTCCACAGTCCGCGCACCCTCGCCTGACTACCCTGATTTGCCTAGTGGGCCTAACAAGTCGGTGTAGGAGGCTAGCAGAACCCCGGGGCCCGTGGGGTAGCTAGTGCTCTCCCTACACTAGTAGCTCTCCTCGGTACTGCGTACGCGAGGGCCAGCAAGTTGGTGTACAGTAGCCAAACCCACCCCAGTCTCAACCTGAGGGCGGCAAGCTCCCCTCTACACTAAGAGGTAATGTGTGCTCTCTTTGGTACCATGTACCCAAGAGACAACACACTTCCATGTTTCACTTTCTCAGTTCCATTCTATTCTCTTTCCAGGAGTTCTACTCCTAATTTCTCATAGGGTTCGTATTCTTTTTGTTTGGCCATTTTAGGTTTCACTGTTCCAGTCTTACGTTCATACAACCCATATTCTTAATCATATTTATTCATTTATAACAGGCAACTATTAATTCCCTTCTACTTTTCCAAGACTGCAATATATTTATATTCCACTAGTTTTCCAGTCCTAGGATTCATGCCGTACCTTAGGATCTATCATTCAATCTAGTTTTCCAGTCCTAGGATTCATGCAATACCCTAGGATCTATCATTCAATCTAGTTTCTCAGTCCTAGGGTTCATGAAATACCCTAGACTCTATTAATTGTTCTATAATTGTAACAAATTATGCTAAATAAATTAAAAGCCACTCTACCAGCTACAACGAGAGTACTGGGGGCGTGGTCGGAAATCCCGCGCGCCTCCGCAATCCCCAAGACTGCAATGGAATGGGGTCCTAACACAAGGATCAAACACAAGGAGTTTCTCAGAATGGTATATAATTACTGGAAACGGGTAGAGGATTTTATTCCGGAAAGAACGCAACACGAAACGCGGAAAACGGACTCCGAACGGGCCCTAAACGGGTCGAAAACGACGAAACTGCCCAAAATCAGACATCTGGAACCTCTTCCAGACGTCTTAAAATGTGGGTCAGAGCATACCTTCGTTCTTTGTAGTCCCTTAGTCGTCCAGAAGCCTGCAGGGGCATCTGGCTTAGTTCCCAGACGTCCGATGGTCACCACGGACGTTTGGAAGTCCTTCCCATCCTCTGGTACTGCGGCCAAACGTCCGATTCACGTGGGATGGCGAGCCCTCGCGCCCTCCCGAGCAGAACCTGCACACACCCACACCTATTCTCAGTACGACGAGTCGCAGACGAAGGTGCGGCGGACGGCCGCATGGCCGTACGTGCGAAAAAGGAAGCAAATCGAATATCTTACCTGCCAGACGTCTGGACATTCCTCCAGACGTCTTCTCCGTCGTCTGGTTGGAAGCCCAGACGTCTGATTCTGGAAAAACTTCCAGAATCAGAGCTCGACTCGTTCTCCACCCGCGCCGCACGGCCGCGCCGCACCCCGTCCGCCTGCTGCTCGAGCTGCAGCAGCCCCTCCGCGACACTCCACGCCCGCTGCTCCCCCCGCCGGCCGGCTCTAGCTGCCCCGGCAAGCTCAAGCCCTCACGGTCGAGCGTCTCCTCCCTCGCGCAACACCTCCTCCTGCACACTTGCCGTGGCCGCTGTTGCCGCCGCTCACTCGCTCGCTCGCGCTCTCACACTGGCTGGGAGAAGAAGAAGAGGGACATGGAGGAGATGAGGGTGAGGGAGAGGGCGAGGGGCCTTTTAAGGCCGCGCGGGGAGAGAGAGAGAAGCACCGTGCCCTGCAGGAGGAGAGAGGGAAAAGAGGGAACAGAGCGGCGGGTGCATGCGCGCGCAGACGCAACCCCGTACTCCACAAAAATTAAAAACCAGACGTCTGGTCAGATGTCTGGGCCACTTCCCAGACGTCTTAAAAACCGTCTTGAGGCCGCGTTCGTAACACCTGCACTCCAGCCAGCGTGCCCGTGCTCTTCGCATGTGCAGGCATGCACGCGATGCTAGCAGTCCTCTTCATCTTCTTCCTCCCTCCTGCGGGGATCCACCTTCTCCCTAGCCACCACCAGCACTGTGGTCAGAGCATACACCGTGAACCAAGCACAGCCAGGCGCTTTGCAAGCATACACCGTGAACCAAGCACAGCTAAGCGTTGCGCCTGCCCTTGCAAGCCACGCCATCAGCGCCTCCACCGCAAGTGCCCGCTACACTGCATCTGCACCAGCGCCCTGCTAGACTGCCTGCAAGCGCCCGTGCCATCTCCACTGCAGGCGCACCCCTGCAGGCGCCCACGCAACTCCAGCGCCCGCCTCCACCGCTAGGCCCGTGCCCCTCCAATGCCCGCCCCGCAGGCGCTCGCGCATTCTTCAAGCCTGCAGGCATGCCTTCAAGTGCCCAAAGGTGCTGCGTCGCCTTCACCCTCCAACGCCTAGCATGCCCTTTACAGGCACTGTAGAACGGCCGTGCGGCCCTGCAGCCTTCCTTCAACGCCTTTGCAAGTGCCCGCACCATCGCTTGCAACCGCGCGCCAACACCTGCAGCACGCGTGGCCAACGTGGCTTCTCCACCGCCGCCACTCCTCTCCTCCGGCAGGCCAGCTCCGGCCAACTCACGATGCACCGCTGCCATCATCGCGACGGCCTCGATCCAGCCAACCTCCCGTGGAAGTCTCTCCTCGATTGAACCTCTCTCCCATGCGCAAGGAGGAGAGAGGTGAAATCCCCTGTTTTCTTCCCCATTAAAAATTACATTCAATGCCATTTCCACCAAAAATCTATTTTAATTTATGATTATTTTATTGTGGTAAAATTGTGACTGCACGCTCATGCTTTCTGATAATTACGCATTATTGATATTCACATGTTTCAACATTGGTTTAGGGATTGACATGTGCACAAATTTTCTTTAATATACGTCAATTGAAAATTACATAAAATCATCACATATTCATTGAATATTTCAGTGAAGAAAAATTTCACATATACCCTTATATTTTTGAGTTATTATGCATCTTCTTTCCATTGCATTTCATGTCGGATTTAATTAGGGATTTCGCACTTGATCGAAAGAATACGAAATAATCGAGAGTTTATTGCATCATTGCCTCTCTGTGGACACGACCCGCTCTTTTGTGAGTGGTTATTTTTATTATTGATTTGTCGATTTTTCCACCACTTAAATACTACAACAATATGTTATTTCATTTGCGAAACTTAATCGAAAGCGGAAAATCAACTTGTCAGGTGTTACCATCAGTTCCACTAGTACTCTTTCGGTTTGTAAAGCTATCCACATAATCAGAATCACTAAAGGAATAAAGTTTCAATATGTCTAACTATTCAGACCACGGCATCAAACGTCTTTTAAGACGTCTGGGAGTAGGTCCAGACGTCTGGTAAGACATCTGGATGCCTTCTCAGACATCTGGAATTTAATTTTTGCGGCGTACAATTGCGAGTCTGTGCGCATGCACGCGCAGACTGAACCCGCCGCCCTCTTTTCTTCTCTCTCTCTCCCCTCCCCGTCCTGCAGGCACTTTCTTCCTTCCTCTCTCTCTCCCCCGGCGCCTTCAAATAGCCTCCTTCCCCCCTTCCCTCTCCCTTACGACCACTCCACCGTCTCCTCCTTCTTCCTGTTAGCGTGAGAGTGCGAGAGCGAGGGAAACAGCTGCTGCCAGGTGCGCGTGGGGAGGAGGAGGTGTAGCGGGAGGGAGAAGAGGTAGAGCACGAGAGAGTGAGCTCGTCGGAGCAGCCAGGGCTGGCCAGCGGGCGCGCAGCGGGAGCGTGGTGCTGGGGAGGTGCTGCTGCAGCTCAGGCAGCAGGCAAGCGCAGCGCGGCGCAGCCGTGTGCAGTAGGCGGAGGGCGAGGAGGTCCTGATTCTAGGAAATTTTTCCAGAATCAGACGTCTGGACCTGCATCTAGACGGCGCGGGAGACGTCTGGAGTGAGATCCAGACGTCTGAAAGGTATTATTTTCCTCAGCTTCTTCCTTTCTGCGGATGCGGCCATGCAGGCCATTCCGCCGAAGATTCTACCTCTTTATCGTGTTGAGATCCATTGCATACGCGTGCAGGGTTCGTTCGGGAAAGCGCAAGGGCACGCCCTCCCACACAGATCGGACGTCTAGGCAAGTCACTAGACGACAGAGAGCATCTCCAGACTTCTGGAGTAATAGACGGACCTCTGGAACTAGGTCCAGACGGTTCAGCGGGATCCTGGATGTCTGAATAGCAGTGCAGAAGCAAGGTATGATCTGAACCATCGTTTAAGACGTCTGGAAGGTGTTCCAGACGTCTGATTTAGGGCAGAGTTGTCGTTTTTGACCCGTTTAGGGTCCGTTCGAAGTCCGTTTTCCGCGTTTAAAATTTCATTCTTCTCAGAATTAGTTCCTCTACTTGTTTAAAGTACCTGTATCCTATTCTAAGTAGTTTCTTGTGTTTGATCCTTATAATAGGACCTCATTCTGTTGCGGATCTGGGGGTTGCGGAGGCACGTGGACCTGCCGATCACACCCCCAGTACCCTCGATTTTGTTGGTAGAGTGGCTCTCCTGGATTATTTATCAACATTTATGCACTTGTTGGTAGATTCTAAGGTATGGCATGAACCCTAGGGCTGGAAAACTAGATTGAATGATAGATCCTAGGGTATGACATGAATCCTAGGAACAAAAACACTAAAACGAATGTCATGAATACATGAATTTGCAGTCTTGGAAAAGTAGAAAGAATAATGATAATTGCATGTAATTGGATAACAACTGCTTGTATATGAATGTATATTAAATGTTGGAAACATGGGCTATATGAGAATAAAACTGAATTGATGAAACCTAAAATGGCTTGGCTAGAGAAATATGAGCATGAACCCTACGGGGAATTAGGAGTAGGGCTCCTAAAAGGTAAATGGAATGGAATTGGGGAAGTGAGCTGGCCCTTGAGTACGGAATACCAAGGAGAGCGACTGTCCCCCTGTTTAGTGCAGAGCGGAGCTAGCCGCCCCAGGGACCCGGGGTTAGGTCTGGCCACTTTGTACCGACTTTTGGCCCTCGCGTACACAATACCGGGGAGAGCTACTAGTGTAGGGAGAGCACTAGCCACCCCATGGGCCCCAGGCTTCTGCTAGTCTTCCTTCACCGAGTTGTCAGGCCCACTGGGCAAACCAGGGTAGTCAGGCGAGGGTGCGCGGACTGTGGAGGGGCGAGACCTCTATTTGGTTACTGTGGAGGGGTTGGACCCCTGTTATTGAGAGGGCTCTGCCCTATACTGGTTCCGTGCGCTGCTTTGGGGCGCACCCATTAACGGAAACGACTGACCGTGTGCCAGTGCGGGGTAGCTACCCGTGCGTTTATCGCATGTGCCGTAGTCACCGTTACGTCTATCAGTGACCTTGGGGTGGTTGACTGAGGGTAGGACCACCACGGGGGACTCTCCCGGCCAGGAGAACACCACATGCTACTTCTACTTTTCGGAAAAGACTGCAATCAAGATCATTCCCATGAGGAACATTCGAGATCAAGAGAAAGATCTGAGGAATAATTCAAGAATGAGTAAATCGAAATAAAGAAAGAAATTAAAAATAACAGCTACTTGTCCACCTTACTGTTTTTCTTAGCTAGTTGGTTGCCACTCTACTTAGTGTTTCGCTGACGTGTCACCTTTGTCACCTTTTCAGGACCAGGTGTTGAGCAGCCAGAGCCTGCGGCTGCAGAGGGTGCTGGGCCTAATAGAGCCCAGTAGTTTTACTTGTGTTGTACATACTGTACCGTTTCTTCTGTTGTAGTGAGTATTTTCTGTTACAATTGTACTCTCTTATTGTAAGCATCATGTTTATGTACCTGCTTAATTCTCTACTGTTGCGGTGGTGTGTACTATAGTAGTTCTTTTCTTTACTGCTGTACTTTTGTTACTGTTAGTTACATGCATGATGAATGTGGTTTATTTTACTGCTCTTTTGGTTACTTTCTCGTTGGACGACTAGGTCTTGGGATCAGTCGAGTCGGTCCGATTCTCGTGTCTTGTAGGGATTCGGGAATCGGGTCGTAACAAGATGGTATCAGAGCAAGGTCGTCCCAAGAAGTGAACCAACTGGCTGGAAAATAACCAATTTACATGCCTGTAACTAGAGTAGCCACCACAACGTATCTTTTGACATCTGTTCTTAGACTTCTCTGTTAGATATCGATTCGTATCGATAGCGAGGCGGGCCGCGGCCGAGGACGAGGTCGGAGGGGTGGGCGCGTTGAGCCCAACTCCTCAGTGGACCAGCCACTGCTTCCGGGCATTCAGGCCCAGGACCTCGCCCAGCTAATACGGGACATCGTGCGAGAGGAGCTCCACCTGCCACCACGAGCGCCTTTCCCTGGGGCTGCGGAGGGGGAGTCCTCTGTGGGACCACGCGACGGACATGGCGTTGGACGCGGGGGAGGGGATGGGCCTCCACCACCCCCACCTTCCTCCGACACTTCTGAGCACGAGGTTTCTTTACCTGGAGGCGCACCAGCATCTCCACTTCAGCGCCACTTTGAGCTTTTTAGACAGTTCCGGAAGCTGAAGCCCCCCTCCTTCAAAGGGGATGAGGGCTCGACCAAGGCGGAGGATTGGCTCGAGCAAATTGAGAAGGTTTTTGACACCCTTCGCCCCCTTGTGGAGTGCCGCGTGGCCATTGCCACGTACCAGCTGTAACGAGCGCGTACCCCAGACGTCTTTTAAGACGTCTGGGAGGTGGCCCAGACGTCTGTCAAGACGTCTGGGATCACATCCAGACGTCTGACCAGACGTCCGGGATAGTTTACAGACGTCTGACGAACAGTTATGCTCGCACGGGATATTCGTCTGCGCGCCTGTGCGCGCAGACCTGCGATCCGCATCTTCTCTGCGGCTGCAGGCGACTGCGGCCGTCTCTCCCTCCTCTCCGCGCGGCGTTAAAAGGGGGAGGGGGCGCGCCTCCCCTCCCATCTCCACCATCTTCCTCCTTCTCTCCTGCCTGTGCGCGAGAGCGAGCGGACGCGAGGGCGCAGCGGCAGCGGCGGCCGCAGTAGGCGCGGAGGAGCTGCGGCGTGCGAGGGCGGGGCTCTGCCGTGAGGGCGAGCTCGCCGGGAGCGGCCTGGCCGGCCGGCGGAGGGCGCAGGGGGCGCAGAGCGTCGCGAAGAGGGACCTGCTGCGGGCGGAGCAGCGGACGCGCGAGGTGCGACGCGGGCGGCGTCGCGAGAGGAGGCCGAGCGAGGTTCTGATTCTGGAAAAATCTCCAGAATCAGACGTCTGGACTGATATCCAGACGGCAAGGTCGACGTCTGTGTGATCATACAGACGTCTGAAAGGTGAGTTCCGCTTTCTCCTTCTTTTTTTTTCGACTGACCGTACTGAGGGAGGAGGGTTGGCTGTGCGCAGGTGTTCGGATTCGTCATCCTTTGCGAATCCGACGTCTGGAAGTTGTACCAGACGGCGGGAGTGACCTCCAGACGTCCGGAGAGACCATCGGACGTCTGGGATCTAGGAGAGATGTCGCCACAGACTTCTGGACGTCCGGGGAACCAAGCCGAACAGGTAATTCTCTGATCCACCGTTTAAGACGTCTGGAAGGAGTTCCAGACGTCTGATTTTGCACAGTATTGTCTTTCTCGACCCGTTTAGGGCCCGTTTGGGCTCCGTTTTCCGCGATTCGAGTTGCGTTCGTTTCAGAATTTATTCCTCTACCCGCCTACAGTAGCTATACACTGTTTTGAGACACTCCTTGTGTTTGATCCTTGTGATAGGACCTCGTTCGGTTGCCGTCTTGAGAGTCGCGGAGGCGCGCAGGATTCCCGACCACGCCCCCATTACTCCCGTTGTACCTGGTAGAGTGGTTTTATGTATTAATAAAATCTGTTAAAGTATGGAACCATAACTAGAACCTAGGGCATTGCATGAATCCTAGGAATGAGAAATATATGGAATGATAGCTCCTAGGTGTTGCATGAATCCTAGGGCCGGAAAACTAGATTGTATGATAGATCCTAGGATATGGCATGAATCCTAGGATGGAAAAACTAGTGGAATGTACATTACTGCAGTCTTGGAAAAATGGAAAGGAATATATAAAGCTGCCTGTAAATTTAATTAACAGCTGCCTGTTATGCATAGAGAATCATGTTGAGATCATGGAATGTGAGAACGTGAATCTGGAAAGTGAAACATATGATGTTCTGAGATAAAGAGCTGGAACCCTACGGGGAATTAGGAGTGGAACTCCTGGAAAGAAAAGGAATGGAACTGAGATGTAGTTTGTACTGTCTCTTGGGTACGCAGTACCAAGGGAAGTACCTGTACCTGTTTTAGTGCAGAGTGGGGCCAGCCGCCCCAGGGACCCGGGGTTAGGCTTGGCCGCTCTGTACCGACTTGTTGGCCCTCGTGTACGTAGTACCGAGGAGAGCTAGTAGTGTTAGGAGAGTACTAGCTACCCCACGGGCCCCGGGGTTCTGCTAGCCTCCTTCACCGACTTGTTAGGCCCACTAGGGCAAACCAGGGTAGTCAGGCGAGGGTGCGCGGACTGTGGAGGGGCAAGGCCCCGGTTTGGTTACTGTGGAGGGGTTGGACCCCTGTTACTGAGAGGGCTCTGCCCTGGTTCCGTGCTGTGCTTTGGGCGCACCCGTTAACGGAAACGACTGACCGCGTGCCAGTACGGGCTAGCTACCTGTGCGTTTATCGCGCGTGCCGTAGTCACCGTTACGTCTGTCAGTGACCTTGGGGTGGTTGACTGAGGGTAGGATCACCACGGGGGACTCTCCCGGCCAGGAGAGCACCACGTGCTACTTCTACTGTTGGAAAAGACTGCAATCAAGATCGTCCCACGAGGACATTCGAGATCAAGTAAAGGATCTGAGAAGTAAATGAAATAGTGAGAAAAATCGAAAGATGTAAATAAAGGAAGTAATAGAACATAACAGCTACTGTACACTCTACTGTTGCCTTTAGTTAGTTTGCCACTCTACTCAGCGTTTGCTGACGTGTTACACTCGTTACCTTTTTCAGGACCAGGTGTTGAGCAGCCAGGGTCGGCGGCTGCAGAGGACGCTGGGCCGAGTAGGGTCCAGTAGAGTTACCCCAGCTTTGTACCCCTTTTTTGTTTCTGTTCTAGTGAGTAGTTTTGTTTCCGCTGTACCTTCTTTACCTGCAGTTTTTGTTATATGATAAATGTTGCTTTACTGTTGTGGTGGTACCTACTGTAGTAGTTTCTTTCCTTACTGCTGTACTTTCTTACTGTTAGTTATATTCATGCTGAATGTGGTTTATTTTACTGTCTTTTGGTTACTTCCTCGTTGGACGACTGGGTCTTGGGATTAGTCGAGTCGGTCCGGTTCTCGTGTCTCGTAGGGACTCGGGAACCGGGTCGTTACAAGATGGTATCAGAGCAAGGTCGTCCCGAGAAGTGAATCAACTGACTGGAAAATAACCAATTCACATGTTTATAGCTAGAGTAGCCACCACAACATATCTCTTGACTTGAGCTCTTAGAAGTGTTGTTAGGTACCCGTCTGTTTTGACGTTTCCGTTTTGTTTCGCGTCTCCTTGCAGGAGATGCCTCGTCGTGGGACTGGCGAGACTGGCCGCGGGCGCGGCCGTGGGCGAGGACGGCAAGGTGGACGTGCTGTCGTTGACGTCTCGGTGGACCAGCCACCACTCCCTGGCATCCAGGCCCAGGACCTCGCCAGACTGATACGGGATATTGTACGAGAGGAGCTCCACCCACCGCCCCGAGCACCTCCTCCTGGGGTTGCAGAGGGGGAGTCCTCTGTGGGACCACGCGACGGACGCGGCGCTGGACACGAGGGAGGGGATGGGCCCCTGCCGCCCCCACCTTCCTCCGACACTTCTGTACACGAGGCACCTTCGCCTGGAGGTGCACCAGCACCTCCCCTACAGCACCACTTCGAGCTTTTCGGACAGTTCCGGAAGCTGAAGCCCCCCTCCTTCAAGGGGGATGAGGACCCGACCGAGGCAGAGGACTGGCTTGAGCAGCTGGAGAAGATCTTCGACACCCTTCGCCCCCCGGAGGAGTGCCGCGTGGCCTTTGCCATGTACCAGCTGGAGAGTGCGGCACACCGGTGGTGGAGGGCGGTCCGGGGACAGGAGAGGGACGAGCCGACGTGGGACCAGTTCGTCACCCTCTTCTGCGAGCAGTACTTTCCCCAGACGTGGCAGGACCAGAGGAGGCGGGAGTTCCACACTCTCCGCCAAGGGACGATGACCGTGAGCGCGTACCGCACGCGTTTCTTGGAGCTGTCCCGCTTTGCAGCGACAGCGGTAGCCACTGAGGAGGAGCGCCTTTGGAGGTTCACCGAGGGGCTCCGGCCTGCGATCCGGGGGTATGTCAAACCCCTGAAGCTGCCGACGTTTTCGAGGGTGGTAGAGGCAGCCATGACTTACGAGGAGACCAACCCGTCCGCGCGAGAGACCGACGGCGGGCGGGAGAGGCCCTTTCAGCCAGACTTCTCGCGGGGCCGGCGAGAACGGAGACACGTGGCGTCCGCAGGAGAGCCGTCACGTTGTGCAAGGCCATCAGTGGCCTTTGGGGGCCCTCGACAGGGGCCAGTCGCCAGCACCGGACCCCCGCCTAGCCGACAGCAGGGACTCACTGAGGGCGGGAGTTGAGTTCCCCTCTGCTACCAGTGTGGCCAGCCGGGCCACGTCAGGAGGGACTGCCCATCTAGGGCAGGAGGTCAGCAGATACTTCCCGCGCAGAGCACTGGAGGGCGCGCAGGAGGCTGCGGTTTCCAGGCGCGAGGAGGAGGACCGCAGTCGCGAGGAGGGTACCGGCCAGCACCTACCCGTCCGACGCAGAGTGTGGCTGCTTCGTCCGCACCTAGAGCTGAGGGGCGTATCAACGCCCTAACACACAGGGACGCCAGAGCTTCGGGATCCGTGGTAGCAGGTATGGTTTCAGTTTCTGGCAGACTCGTTTACACGCTTTTCGATTCCGGTGCTACGCACTCGTTTGTCGCAGACAGTTTCGCAGTTAGTTTGGACCAGGATTATACATTGTTAGAGAACCCGTTCGTAATCAGAGGTCCGAGTGGTCAGCTGTTTGTAGCTGAGGAGGTGTACACGGGTTGCGGGGTCAGCATCGGGGGACACAGCCTGCCAGCTGACCTGATTATGATACAGATGGAGGACTTTGGGGTGATCCTGGGGATGGATTGGCTGTCCGCTTACCACGCATTGGTAGACTGCTTTGAGAGGAAGATTGTCTTCTCCATTCCAGAGTTGCCTTCCTTCGAGTTTCACGGGCAGCCAGTGGACGGAGGTTTCAGGTGCATTTCGGCACTTCGGGCGGCGATACTTTTGAGCCAGGGGTGTGAGGGCTTCTTAGCTTGTGTGGTGGCAGAGCACAGCCCCGTGGCAGACTTCCAGAGCATCCCGGTGGTCAGAGAGTACCCCGACGTGTTTCCAGACGAGTTACCAGGACTACCGCCCGAGCGTGAGATCGAGTTTGAGATCTCACTAGTACCAGGGACCAACCCCATCTCCACCGCGCCATACAGGATGGCACCGCTTGAGCTGCGAGAGCTCAAGTCTCAGTTGCAGGACCTTTTGGAGAAGGGTTTCGTGAGGCCCAGTGCGTCTCCCTGGGGAGCCCCGGTACTGTTTGTGAAGAAGAAGGATGGGACCCTACGCCTTTGTGTGGATTACCGACAGCTGAATAAGGTCACCATCAAGAACAGATATCCGCTGCCGAGGATTGACGATTTGTTTGACCAGTTGCGGGGTGCCACGGTGTTTTCCAAGATCGACTTGAGGTCTGGATACCACCAGTTGAGGATCAGGGAGACCGACGTCTCCAAGACAGCTTTCCGCACCCGCTACGGACACTACGAGTTTTTGGTCATGCCGTTTGGGCTGACCAATGCCCCCGCTGCTTTCATGGACCTGATGAACCGGGTGTTCAGACCGTACTTGGACCAGTTTGTGGTGGTTTTCATAGATGATGTACTCATCTATTCTAGAGATCGGACGCAGCACGGACAGCACTTGCGGATGGTTCTGGACACTCTGAGACGACGCAGGCTGTACGCCAAATACAGCAAGTGCGAGTTCTGGTTGAGGGAGGTGACCTTTTTGGGTCATGTGATCTCTGGAGACGGCCTGGCGGTGGATCTCGCCAAGGTCGAGGCAGTGCTCAGGTGGGAGAGACCGCGTTCAGTCACTGAGATTCGCAGTTTCCTGGGACTGGCAGGTTACTATAGACGGTTCATCAGAGGGATGAAGCGGGATGTGGGTGAGTTCGTGCAGCAGTGCTTAGTGTGCCAGCAGGTGAAAGCCGAGCATCAGAGGCCTGCAGGGCCGCTTCAGCCGCTTCCAGTGCCAGAGTGGAAGTGGGAGAGCATCACCATGGACTTGGTGGTGGGTTTACCTGTTACCCAGCGAGGACACGACGCGGTCTGGGTAATAGTGGATAGGTTGACGAAGACGGCACGATTCTTGCCGATCCGAGTCACTTTGGGACCAGCACAGTTGGCAGAGAGGTATATCCGTGATGTGGTGCGACTACACGGAGTTCCGCGGGAGATCGTATCTGACCGGGATACCCGCTTTACGTCCCAGTTTTGGGCTGAGTTTCAGCAGGCTTTGGGGACGAGGTTGAGGTTTAGCACGGCTTACCACCCCCAGACGGACGGACAGTCGGAACGCACGATACAGACACTTGAGGATCTTTTGCGTGCCTGTGTACTAGACTGGAGGGGCTCTTGGGAGGAACACCTGCCCCTGGCAGAGTTTGCATACAACAACAGTTATCACTCGAGCATCGGCATGGCTCCCTACGAGGCTCTGTACGGACGGAAATGCACGGCACCCTTGAGTTGGGTTGAGGTGGGGACCAAGTGGGAGGTTGGCCCCAGGTTGATCCGGCAGAGTCAGGAGGTAGTTGAACAGATCCACAGACGACTCCGCACTGTCAGGAGCAGACAGAAGAGCTACGCAGATCGCAGACGCAGAGAGGTGCAGTTCGAGGTTGGGGACCACGTCTTTCTTCGTGTTTCGCCCATGAAGGGCTTACAGCGGTTTGGGGTGAGAGGGAAGCTCGCGCCGAGGTTCGTGGGGCCCTTCGAGGTCCTGGAGCGGGTTGGACCCGTTGCTTACAGACTTGCCCTTCCCCCGCAGCTTTCTGGTGTGCACGACGTGTTCCACGTGTCCAACCTCAGGAAGTACGTAGCCGATCCCAGCCACGTACTGAGTCACGAGAGCGTCGAGGTGAGCGACGACCTGACCTACCCCGAGCGGCCAGTGCAGATCCTAGACCGAGCCGTCCGCAGGTTGAGACGAAAGCAAGTACCCCTGGTAAAGGTTTTGTGGAGGAGCCAGCGGTACGAGGAGGCTACCTGGGAGCCTGAGGCGGCAATGCGGGAGCGGTACCCAGAGCTTTTCGCGGGTACGTCTTTTCGGACCGGCTTCGGTCCTCTTTGAGTTTGTTATGGTTATTTGGACATCCTTTTTCCGCACCCTAGTTGGCGCAAGTTTCGGGGACGAAACTTCCTTTGAGTTTGTTATATTGTAACGAGCGCGTACCCCAGACGTCTTTTAAGACGTCTGGGAGGTGGCCCAGACGTCTGTCAAGACGTCTGGGATCACATCCAGACGTCTGACCAGACGTCCGGGATAGTTTACAGACGTCTGACGAACAGTTATGCTCGCACGGGATATTCGTCTGCGCGCCTGTGCACGCAGACCTGCGATCCGCATCTTCTCTGCGGCTGCAGGCGACTGCGGCCGTCTCTCCCTCCTCTCCACGCGGCGTTAAAAGGGGGAGGGGGCGCGCCTCCCCTCCCGTCTCCACCATCTTCCTCCTTCTCTCCTGCCTGTGCGCGAGAGCGAGCGGACGCGAGGGCGCGGAGGAGCTGCGGCGTGCGAGGGCGGGGCTCTGCCGTGAGGGCGAGCTCGCCGGGAGCGGCCTGGCCGGCCGGCGGAGGGCGCAGGGGGCGCAGAGCGTCGCGAAGAGGGACCTGCTGCGGGCGGAGCAGCGGACGCGCGAGGTGCGACGCGGGCGGCGTCGCGAGCGGAGGCCGAGCGAGGTTCTGATTCTGGAAAAATCTCCAGAATCAGACGTCTGGACTGATATCCAGACGGCAAGGTCGACGTCTGTGTGATCATACAGACGTCTGAAAGGTGAGTTCCGCTTTCTCCTTCTTTTTTTTTCGACTGACCGTACTGAGGGAGGAGGGTTGGCTGTGCGCAGGTGTTCGGATTCGTCATCCTTTGCGAATCCGACGTCTGGAAGTTGTACCAGACGGCGGGAGTGACCTCCAGACGTCCGGAGAGACCATCGGACGTCTGGGATCTAGGAGAGATGTCGCCACAGACTTCTGGACGTCCGGGGAACCAAGCCGAACAGGTAATTCTCTGATCCACCGTTTAAGACGTCTGGAAGGAGTTCCAGACGTCTGATTTTGCACAGTATTGTCTTTCTCGACCCGTTTAGGGCCCGTTTGGGCTCCGTTTTCCGCGATTCGAGTTGCGTTCGTTTCAGAATTTATTCCTCTACCCGCCTACAGTAGCTATACACTGTTTTGAGACACTCCTTGTGTTTGATCCTTGTGATAGGACCTCGTTCGGTTGCCGTCTTGAGAGTCGCGGAGGCGCGCGGGATTCCCGACCACGCCCCCATTACTCCCGTTGTACCTGGTAGAGTGGTTTTATGTATTAATAAAATCTGTTAAAGTATGGAACCATAACTAGAACCTAGGGCATTGCATGAATCCTAGGAATGAGAAATATATGGAATGATAGCTCCTAGGTGTTGCATGAATCCTAGGGCCGGAAAACTAGATTGTATGATAGATCCTAGGATATGGCATGAATCCTAGGATGGAAAAACTAGTGGAATGTACATTACTGCAGTCTTGGAAAAATGGAAAGGAATATATAAAGCTGCCTGTAAATTTAATTAACAGCTGCCTGTTATGCATAGAGAATCATGTTGAGATCATGGAATGTGAGAACGTGAATCTGGAAAGTGAAACATATGATGTTCTGAGATAAAGAGCTGGAACCCTACGGGGAATTAGGAGTGGAACTCCTGGAAAGAAAAGGAATGGAACTGAGATGTAGTTTGTACTGTCTCTTGGGTACGCAGTACCAAGGGAAGTACCTGTACCTGTTTTAGTGCAGAGTGGGGCCAGCCGCCCTAGGGACCCGGGGTTAGGCTTGGCCGCTCTGTACCGACTTGTTGGCCCTCGTGTACGTAGTACCGAGGAGAGCTAGTAGTGTTAGGAGAGTACTAGCTACCCCACGGGCCCCGGGGTTCTGCTAGCCTCCTTCACCGACTTGTTAGGCCCACTAGGGCAAACCAGGGTAGTCAGGCGAGGGTGCGCGGACTGTGGAGGGGCAAGGCCCCGGTTTGGTTACTGTGGAGGGGTTGGACCCCTGTTACTGAGAGGGCTCTGCCCTGGTTCCGTGCTGTGCTTTGGGCGCACCCGTTAACGGAAACGACTGACCGCGTGCCAGTACGGGCTAGCTACCTGTGCGTTTATCGCGCGTGCCGTAGTCACCGTTACGTCTGTCAGTGACCTTGGGGTGGTTGACTGAGGGTAGGATCACCACGGGGGACTCTCCCGGCCAGGAGAGCACCACGTGCTACTTCTACTGTTGGAAAAGACTGCAATCAAGATCGTCCCACGAGGACATTCGAGATCAAGTAAAGGATCTGAGAAGTAAATGAAATAGTGAGAAAAATCGAAAGATGTAAATAAAGGAAGTAATAGAACATAACAGCTACTGTACACTCTACTGTTGCCTTTAGTTAGTTTGCCACTCTACTCAGCGTTTGCTGACGTGTTACACTCGTTACCTTTTTCAGGACCAGGTGTTGAGCAGCCAGGGTCGGCGGCTGCAGAGGACGCTGGGCCGAGTAGGGTCCAGTAGAGTTACCCCAGCTTTGTACCCCTTTTTTGTTTCTGTTCTAGTGAGTAGTTTTGTTTCCGCTGTACCTTCTTTACCTGCAGTTTTTGTTATATGATAAATGTTGCTTTACTGTTGTGGTGGTACCTACTGTAGTAGTTTCTTTCCTTACTGCTGTACTTTCTTACTGTTAGTTATATTCATGCTGAATGTGGTTTATTTTACTGTCTTTTGGTTACTTCCTCGTTGGACGACTGGGTCTTGGGATTAGTCGAGTCGGTCCGGTTCTCGTGTCTCGTAGGGACTCGGGAACCGGGTCGTTACACCAGCTGAAGAGCGCGGCACGCAGGTGGTGGAGGGCGGTCAGGGGTCAGGAGAGAGATGAGCCGACTTGGGACCAGTTTGTGACCCTTTTCTGCGAGCAGTACTTTCCCCAGACGTGGCAGGACCAGAGAAGGCGGGAGTTCCACACTCTCCGCCAGGGGACAATGACCATGAGCGTGTACCGTACGCATTTCCTGAAGCTGTCTCGTTTCGCAACGACAGCCGTGGCTACTGAGGAGGAGCGCCTTTGGAGGTTCACCGAGGGGCTCCGGCCTACAATTCGGGGGTATGTCAAACCCCTAAAGCTGCCTACGTTCTCGAGGGTGGTAGAGGCAGCTATGATGTATGAAGAGACCAACCCGTCCGCACGCGACACTGACAGTGGGCGGAAGAGGCTATATCAGCCAGACTTCTCACAGGGCCGACGAGAGAGGAGACACGTGGCGCCCGTAGGAAAGCCGTCACATTTTGCAGGGCCATCAGTGGCCTTTGGGGGCCCCCGACAGGGGTCAACTGCTAGCACCGGACCCCATCCAGCAGACAGCAGGGACCCACTGAGGGCGGAAGTCGAGTCCCCCTTTGCTACCAGTGTGGCTAGCCAGGCCACATCAGGAGGGACTGCCCGTCTAGGGTAGGAGGTCAGCAGATCTTCCTACGTTGAGCACTAGAGGGCGAGTAGGAGGTCGCGGTTTCCAGGCGCGAGGAGGAGGACAACAGTCACAGGGAGGGTACCGGCCAGCGGCTACCCGTCCGACGCAGAGTGTGGCTGCTTCGTCCGCACCTAGGGCTGAAGGGCGTATCAACGCCCTGACACACAGGGATGCTAGAGCTTCGGGATCAGTGGTGGCAGGTATGGTTTCAGTTTCCGGTAGACTTGTTTACACGCTTTTCGATTCCGACGCTACGCACTCGTTCGTCGCGGCCAGTTTTGCAGTTAGCTTGGGGCAGGACTGTATGTTGTTAGAGGATTCGTTCGTGATCAGAGGTCTGAGTGGTCAGCTGTTTGTAGCTGAGGAGGTATAGACAGGTTGTGAGGTCAGTGTTGGGGGACACAGCCTTCCTGCTGACCTGATTACGATACAGATGGAGGACTTTAGCGTAATTCTGGGGATGGACTGGCTGTCCGCTTACCACGCCTTGGTGGACTGCTTTGAGAGAAAGATCGTCTTCTCCATACCGGAGTTGCCTTCTTTCGAGTTCCACGGTCAGCCAGTGGACGAAGGCTTCAGGTGCATTTCTGCACTTCGGGCGACGAGACTTTTGAGCTAGGGGTGTGAGGGCTTCCTAGCTTGTGTGATGGTGGAGCCCAGCCCTATGGCAGACTTCCAGAGTATCCCGATGGTCAGAGAGTACCCCGACGTGTTCCTAGACGAGTTGCCAGGACTACCGCCCGAGCGTGAGATCGAGTTTGAGATCTCACTGGTACCGGGGACCAGCCCCATCTCCACAGCACCATACAGGATGGCACCACTTGAGCTGTGAGAGCTCAAGTCTCAGTTGCAGGACCTTCTGGAGAAGGGCTTTGTGAGGCCCAGTGCATCTTCATGGGGAGCCCCAGTATTGTTCGTGAAAAAGAAGGATGGTACCCTACGCCTTTGTGTGAACTACCGATAGCTAAATAGGGTTACCATCAAGAACAGGTATCCGTTGTCGAGGATTGATGACTTGTTTGACCAGCTGCGAGGTGCCACGGTATTCTCCAAGATAGACTTGAGGTCTGGATACCACCAGTTGAGGATCAAGGAGGCAGACGTCTCCAAGACAGCCTTCTGCACTCGGTACGGACACTACGAGTTTTTGGTCATGCCATTTGGGCTGACCAATGCCTCGCTGCCTTCATGGATTTGATGAACTGGGTGTTCAGATCGTACTTGGACTAGTTCGTGGTGGTATTTATTGATGATGTGCTCATCTACTCTCAGGATCAGGCGCAGCACGGACAGCACTTGCGGATAGTTTTGGACACACTGAGATGACGTAGGCTGTACGCCAAATACAGCAAGTGTGAGTTCTGGTTGAGGGAGGTGACCTTCTTGGGTCATGTGATCTTCAGGGATGGCTTGGCTGTAGACCTAGCCAAGGTTGAGGCAGTGCTCAGGTGGGAGAGACCGTGTACGGTTACTGAGATCCGCAGTTTCTTGGGATTGACAGGCTACTACAGGCGGTTTATCAGGGGCTTCTTGCATATTGCACGTCCTATGACACAGCTGACCCAGAAGGACGTGCCCTTTTCTTGGACAGACGCTTGTGAGGCGTGTTTTCAGGAGCTGAAGGAGAGGCTGACTTCGGCTCCTATGCTCACCATCCTAGACAGTAGTGGCGGGTTCGTTGTGTACATGGACGCCTCTTTGCAGGGGTTAGGGGGTGTGCTCATGCAGAGGGGTCACGTTGTCGCTTACGCTTCGCGGCAACTGAAGCCCCATGAGCATAGCTACCCTACCCACGACCTGGAGCTGGCAGCTGTCATCTTCGCGCTGAAGACTTGGAGGCACTACTTGTACGGTGAGACCTTTGAGATTTTCATAGATCATAAGAGCCTCAGATACCTGTTTGATCAGAAGGAGCTCAACATGAGACAGAGACGTTGGTTGGAGCTCCTGAAGGACTATGACTACAGCATTTCCTACCACCCGGGAAAGGCCAACATGGTGGCTGACGCCTTGAGCCGGAAGGCACCCGCACACTTGGCCTGTTTACAGGCGCAGAGCTGGAGCCTCTTGGAGGAGATGGGCAGTTGGCGACCCCTAGAGTTACTGGGGCACTGTGGGGCAATGACTGTGACACGACAGACGAGGCTAGAGCTGATAGATCGCATCATCACAGGGCAAATGGCCGACCCATACTTACAGTCGTTATGTGATAGAGTACTGTCAGGAGACCCTGGGGACTTCTCTTTTACAGACCAGGTGCTGTGCATGAAGAGATGCTTGTGCGTTCCTAGAGACGAGGAGCTGTTGAGAGAGCTCCTGATTGAGGCACACGGTTTCAAATTCACCATACATCCCGGAAACACAAAGATGTACCATGATTTGAGATGCGACTTTTGGTGGAGGGGGATGAAGCGGGATGTGGGTGAATTCGTACAGTAGTGTTTAGTGTGCCAATAGGTGAAGGCCAAGCATCAGAGGCCTGCAGGGCCGCTACAGCCACTTCTAGTGCCAGAGTGGAAGTGGGAGAGCATCACCATGGACTTGGTGGTGGGCTTACCTGTTACCCAGCGAGGACACGACGCAGTCTGGGTAATCGTTGACAGATTGACGAAGACGGCACGTTTCTTACCGATCCGAGTCACCTTGGGACCAATACAGTTTTCAGAGAGGTATATCCGTGACGTGGTACGTCTACATGGAGTTCCGCGGGAGATCGTATCCGACCGGGATACCCGTTTTACATCATACTTTTGGGCTGAGTTTCAGCAGGCCCTGGGGACGCGGTTGAGGTTCAGTACAGCATACCACCCCCAGACGAACGGACAGTTTGAGCGCACGATACAGACACTTGAGGACCTTTTGTGTGCTTGTGTACTGGACTGGAGGGGCTCTTGGGAGGAGCACTTGCCCCTGGCAGAGTTCGCATATAATAACAGTTATCACTCGAGCATCGGCATGGCACCCTATGAGGCTCTATACGGACGGAGGTGTACGGCACCCTTGAGTTGGGTTGAGGTGGGGACCAAGTGGGAGGTTGGCCCCCGGCTGATCCGGCAGAGTCAGGAGGTGATCGAGCAGATCCACAAGCGACTCCGCACTGTTAGGAGCAGACAGAAGAGCTATGCAGACCGGAAACGCAGAGAGGTACAGTTTGAGGTTAGGGACCACGTCTTCCTTCGCGTTTCTCCCATGAAGGGCCTACAGCGGTTTGGGGTGAGAGGGAAGCTCGCGCCGAGGTTCGTAGGGCCCTTTGAGGTCTTGGAGCGGGTTGGACCCGTTGCTTACAGGCTTGCCCTCCCTCCCCAGCTTTTTGGTGTGCACGACGTGTTCCAGGTGTCCAACCTCAGGAAGTACGTCGTCGATCCCAGTCACGTCCTGAGCCACGAGAGTGTCGAGGTGGGTGACGACCTGACCTACCCCGAGCGGCCAGTGCAGATTCTTGACAGAGCCGTCTGGAGTATGAGACGGAAGCAAGTACCACTGGTGAAGGTTTTGTGGAGGAGCTAGCGGTACGAGGAGGCCACCTGGGAGCCTGAGGCTGCGATGCGGGAGCAGTACTCGGAGCTCTTTGAGGGTACGTCTTTTCGGACCAACATCGATCCTCTTTGAGTTTGTTATGCGTATATTGTTCTTTTTCTGCACTCTAATTAGCGCAAGTTTCAGGGACGAAACTTCTTTTGAGTTTGTTATGTTGTTAAGACCACGACATCAAATGTCTTTTAAGACGTTTGGGAGTAGGTCCAGACGTCTGGTAGGATGTCTGGACGCCTTCTCAGATGTCTGGAATTTAATTTTTGCGGCGTACGATTGCGAGTTTGCGCGCATGCGCGCGCAGACTGAACTCGCCGCCCACTTTTCTTCTCTCTCTCTCCCCTCCCCGTCCTGCAGGCGCTTTCTTCCTTCCTCTCTCTCTCTCTCCCCCGGCGCCTTCAAATAGCCCCCTTCCCCCCTTCCCTCTCCCTCACCACCATTCCATCGTCTCCTCCTTCTTCCTGTTAGCGTGAGAGTGCGAGATTGAGGGCAGTAGCTGCTACCGGGTGCGCGCGGGGAGGAGGAGGTGTAGCGAGAGGGAGAAGAGGTAGAGCGCGAGAGAGTGAGCTCGCCGGAGCAGCTAGGGCCGGCCGGCGGGCGCGCAGCGGGAGCGTGGTGCTGGGGAGGTGCTGCTACAGCTCAGGCAACACTCGGGCGCGGCGCGACGCAACCGTGTGCAGCAGGCGGAGGGCGAGGAGGTCTTGATTCTAGGAAATTTTTCCAGAATCAGACGTCTGGACCTACATCCAGATGGCGCGGGAGACGTCTGGAGTGAGATCCAGACATCTGAAAGGTATTATTTTCCTCAGCTTCTTCCTTTCTACGGATGCGGCCATGCAGGCCGTTCCGCCGAAGGTTCTACCTCTTTATCGTGTTGAGATCGATTGCGTACATGTGCAAGGTTTGTTCGGGAAGGCGCAAGGGCACGCCCTCCCACACAGATCGGACGTCTGGGCAAGTCACCAGATGGCGGAGAGCATCTCCAGACTTCTGGAGTAATAGACGGACGTCTGGAACTAGGTCCAGACGGTTCAGCGGGATCCTGGACGTCTGAATAGCAGCGCAGAAGCAAGGTATGATCTGAACCATCGTTTAAGATGTCTGGAAGGTGTTCCAGACGTCTAATTTAGGGCAGAGTTATCGTTTTTGACCCGTTTAGGGTCCGTTCGAAGTCCATTTTCCGCGTTTAAAATTTTGTTCTTCTCAGAATTAGTTCCTCTACTTGTTTAAAGTACTTTTATCCTGTTCTGAGTAGTTCCTTGTGTTTGATCCTTGTGATAGGACCTCGTTCTGTTGCGGATCTAGGGGTTGCGAAGGCACGTGGACCTGCCGATCACGCCCCCAGTACTCCTGATTTTGCGGGTAGAGTGGCTCCCCAGGATTATTTATCAACATTTATGCACTTGTGAGATAAATAATAGATTCTAAGGTATGACATGAACCCTAGGATTGGAAAACTAGATTGAATGATAGATCCTAGGGTATGGCATGAATCGTAGGGCTGGAAAACTAGATTGAATGATAGATCCTAGGGTATGGCATGAATCCTAGGAATAGAAACACTGAAATGAATGTCGTGAATACATGAATTTGCAGTCTTGGAAAAGTAGAAAGAATAATGATAATTGCCTGTAATTGGATAACAACTGCTTGCATATGAATGTATATTAAATGTTGGAAACACGGGCTATATGAGAATAAAACTGAATTGATGAAACCTAAAATGGCTTGGCTAGAGAAATATGCGCATGAACCCTACGGGGAATTAGGAGTAGGGCTCCTGAAAGGTAAATGGAATGGAATTGGGGAAGTGCGCTGGCCCTTGAGTTCGGAGTACCAAGGAGTGCGACTGTCCCCCTGTTTAGTGCAGAGCGGAGCTAACCGCCCCAGGGACCCGGGGTTAGGTCTGGCCACTTTGTACCGACTTTTGGCCCTCGCGTACTTAATACCGGAGAGAGCTACTAGTGTAGGGAGAGCACTAGCCACCCCACGAGCCTCGGGGTTCTGCTAGCCTTCCTACACGGACTTGTTAGGCCAACTGGGCAAACCAGGGTAGTCAGGCGAGGGTGCGTGGACTGTGGAGGGGCAAGACCCCTATTTAGTTACTGTGGAGGGGCTGGATCCCTGTTACTGAGAGGGCTCTGCTCTATACTGGTTTCGTGCTGTGCTTTGGGGCGCACTCGTTAACAGAAACGACTGACCGCGTGCCAGTGCAGGGTAGCTATCCGTGCGTTTATCGTACGTGCCGTAGTCACCGTTACATTTGTCAGTGACCTTGGGGTGGTTGACTGAGGGTAGGACCACCACGAGGGACTCTCTCAGTCAGGAGAACACCACGTGCTACTTCTACTTTTCGGAAAAGATTACAATCAAGATCATTCCCACAAGGAACATTCGAGATCAAGAGAAAGATCTGAGGAATAATTCAAGAATGAGTAAATAGAAATAAAGAAAGAAATTAAAAATAACAGCTATTTGTCCACCTTACTATTTTCTTAGCTAGTTGGTTGCCACTCTACTTAGCGTTTCGCTGACGTGTCACCTTTGTCACCTTTTCAGGATTAGGTGTTGAGCAGCCAGAGCCTGCGGCTACAGAGGGTGCTGGGCCTAGTAGAGCCCAGTAGTTTTACTTGTGTTGTACATACTGTACCGTTTCTTCTGTTGTAGTGAGTATTTTCTGTTACAATTGTACTCTTTTATTGTAAGCATCATGTTTATGTACCTGCTTAATTCTCTACTGTTGTGGTGGTGTGTACTATAGTAGTTCTTTTCTTTACTGCTATACTTTTGTTACTGTTAGTTACATGCATGATGAATGTGGTTTATTTTACTGCTCTTTTGGTTACTTTCTCGTTGGATGACTAAGTCTTGGGATGAGTTGAGTCGGTCCGATTCTCGTGTCTCGTAGGGATTCGGGAATCGGGTCGTAACACTAACTTCGGATAGAAAAGTTCTAGATCTGATGTGTGGTTTCGGTATCTAAGTATTCTTTTAACGACATTCAGGTGTACTTCTTTAGGGTTTACTTGAAAGCAAGCACACAAGCAAGTGCTAAAGAGAATATCATGTCTACTAGCAGTTAAGTATAATAAAGATCCTATCATGCTTCTATAGAATTTTTGATCTACAGACTTACCTATCTCGTCAGATTTTAGTTGTATAGAAGCTGCCATAGGCATTTCTTTTCCTTTTACTTTGTCCATGGAGAATTTCTTCAAGATCTCTATGGTGTACTTGGTTTGAGATATGAGGGTTCTGGAGGATAGCTGGTCAATTTGAAGTCCAAGAAAGAACCGATGTTCTCCCATCATACTCATCTCAAACTGATCCTGCATTACCTTTGTGAATTCTTGGCTTAAATGATCATTAGTAGCATCGAAAATGTTGTCATCGACATAAATTTGCATTATTAATAGGTCATTTTCTTTTCTTTTTATGAATAAGGTTGGATATACTTTACGAATTTTAAAATCATTTTCAATTAGATAAGTTTTTAACCTGTCATACCAAGCTCGTGGAGCTTGTTTTAGACCATATAATGCTTTGTTTAAGTTATATACGTATTATGGATGATCAGTGTCTTCAAAACTCAGAGGTTGTTTAACATAGACTTCCTCCTTGATAAATTTGTTTAGAAAGACACTTTTGACATCCATCTGAAAGAGTTTAAACTCCATGTGGGCAGCAAAGGCTAGCAACATTCTAATAGATTCTAGGTGAGCTACAGGCACATATGTTTCATCAAAATCTATGCTTTCTTCTTGATTATACCCTTGTGCCACAAGTCTAGCTTTGTTTCTAACAACATCTCCTGATTCATTTAGTTTATTCCTAAAGACCCATTTGGTTCCTATAATGGTCTGAGAGTTAGGTTTTTGAATAAGTTCTCATACTTGATTTCTTTTGAATTGATTCAATTCATCTTCCATTGCAATAATCTAACAATTGTCAGAAAAAACATCCTTAACATTTTTAGGTTCTAACTGAGAAACAAAAGCTGTGAAGGCTAAGGTGTTGATAGAAGATCTGTTCTGAACTCCTTTGGATAGTTCTCCTATTACCAATTCTTTTAAATGATCCTTCATATAGGATATATCTTTGGGTATTTCATCCGAAATGTTCTCCTTTGGTATGTTTGAAGGATCTTCTACTATGTCATCATCATCATTTACAAAAGATTGAGGGTGAACTAATGTCTCATCAAAAGATACATGCATAATTTCCTTAACAGCAGAATCCTTCTTGTTAAATACTCTAAAGGCTTTACTTTTGGTTGAGTAACCTAAGAAGATTCCTTCTGAGCTCTTAGCATCAAATTTATCATGATTATCCTTGGTGTTAAGTATAAAACATCTACAACCAATATCTTGAAATAGGAAATTTTAGGTGTTCTTCTATGATAGAGTTCAAAAGGTGTTTTATTTAGGATTGGTCTAATCAAGGATCTATTTTGGATATAACAAGCAGTGTTTATAGTCTCAACCTAAAAACATCGAGGCAGCTTTGACTCACACAGCATTATGCGGGCACACTCTTGCAGGATCCTATTTTTCCTTTCAACTACACCATTCTGAGCTGTAGCTCTAGGAAAAGCAAATTCATATTTTATCCCATATTGATTATAGAAATTAGAAAAAGATTCATTCTCAAATTCTTTGCCGTGATCACTTCTAATCCTAATAACTTCAGATCTTTTCTCATTTTGTAGTCTTCTTACAAGCTTACTAAAAGCATTAATAGTTAGATCCTTACTTTTTAAGAAAGATACCTAAGTAAATATAGAAAATTCATCGATTATGACTAAATAATATCTACACCCATTTAAGCTTTTGAATTTGGTTGGTCCGAATAAGTTTGAGTGAAGTAGCTCTAAGGGTCGAGAGGTTCTAACCATCCTTTTAGGTTTAAAAGGATTTTTGGTTTGTTTACCAACTTGACAAGAATCATAGACTTTTCTTTTCTTGAAGTTGATCTTTGGCAGGCCTTTGACAAGTTCATGTTTCACAAGTTTACTAATGTTTTTCACGTGAACATGACCTAGTTGTTTGTGCCAAAGTATTACTTTTTTGTCAGATGCAATAAGACATTCAAAGTTGTCACATTTTTCAATGTTGATAGTATAAATATCTTCATGTTTGTTTCCTTTTAGAAGGATTTGTTTTGTTTCTTTATCTCTTATTTTAAAACCATTTGATGTGAAAGTGATTTTATATCCTTTATCACAAATTTGACTTATGCTAAGAAGATTGTGTTTTAACCCACTAATTAGATGCACACTATCAAAGGATGTGGAGGAGTTACCAATTTGGTCAGTACCAACAATACGACCTTTGTGATTGTTTCCAAATGTGACCGTACCACCTTCCTGGCGGTAGAGTTGCAAGAATAGGTCTTCCTCTCCGATCATATGCTTGGAACACCCACTGTCCATGATCCTCTCAATCCTGTCATTTGTTTGTGTTTGAGGGGTCTTGGATTCTTGGATCTACAAAGTGGCTTCAGATTTCCATTCGTTTCTTGATATGTCCACCTTTTATAATCTACTTTACCTACAAAATAGGATTTCAAAAGTGCTTTTGGTACCCATTTTTGTTTGGTTCCACGGTGGTTAGCTAGTGCTTCCTGTTTAGGCAATTTACCTTTCTCCTTCCTTTGGCTAAAACTAGATGTTTCATGATCGTTTTTAGGTATATAACCTAACCCAAATTTTGTGGTGCTTTGGGCTTGTGTTTCTAAGAGTTTGTGCAAATTCTGACTTCCTTTAGTAAATTTAACGAGATCATTTAAGAGAATAAAAGAGTTTTCTTTTAGCTTGTCTATGTCTATTTTTAGATTATCTATTTGTGATTTTAGTGAAGCAATTTCAGCAGATAGTTCTTTATTTTGTAAAGCAAACATATCTTTTGGCACTTTCTCTTCTCCTAAGGCTTTTGCTAAACTTTGGTTTTGTATCTTTAGTGATTTAGCTATGTCATGCATCTCAAAGAAAGCTTCTAGTAATTCATCTTGTGAAAAGGAGGTTACCTCATCTTCTAGAGCCATAAGTCCTAGGAGCACGTCTTCTCTGAAGGTCTCTTCTTCATCGGAACTTGAATCTGACTCATCCTAAGTGGCTTGAAGCGCCTTTTTCTTTTCATCCCTTTTGGGGAATCTCTTCTTCTTCTCGAATTCGTTCTTGAGAAGTGGACAATCCTTCTTGATGTATCCCTTCTGTTTGCAGTTATAGTAGATAATGGTGTCTGCTTTAGATTCTTCTTTCTTTTTTCTCCAACTCCTCTTGTTCTTGAGGAACTTTCTAAACTTTATGGAGAGAAGGGCTATATCTTCCTCTTCATCTTCGCTTGAAGAGTCTTCTGATTGATGGTTGCTTCGAGTGCCACGGTCTTCTTCTTGACCCCTTCATTTTCATGCTCCTTCACGTGCTGAAGCTGAACTTTGTACGCCATCAAGCTACCGATAAGATCGTTTAGTTTCAAAATAGACAGATCCTTTGATGCTTGTATGGCTATGGTCTTTGTCTCCCAATCACTGGTGAGAGATCGGAGGATCTTCCTCACCAAAGCTTCGTTCTTGATTTCTTGGTCTAGATTTCTTAGAGAGTTTATAATGTCCATAAATCTCATGGACATTTCTTTGATTGACTCTCCCTTCATCCTGAAAAGTTCATAATTTTGCATTAGTAAATTAACTCTAGTTTCCTTTACCTTTGATGTCCCCTCGTAGGTGACTTCGTGGATGCTTCGGATCTTGTAGGCTATCTTGCAGGTTGAGACCCGATTGAATTCTACTTGGGAAAGTTTGCAGAAGATTACATTAATGGCCTTTACGTTATGCATTGACATTTTCTTCTGATTTGGTGTTGTTGCCACTCCCTCCTTAATCTCAGGGCATGTGTATTTTGAGGCTATGACATCTCACATTTCAAAATTCACTAGCTCTAAAAAAATCTACATTCTGATCTTTCAGTATCCATAATTCGTTCTATCAAATAATAGAGGTCAAATTACTAACTATCTCTCTACATATGAATCGACAAATGCTTTTGCCATTGTCCGGACAATAAGACTTTGACACCCTCACTAATTAAAAAATTTATTTTATCATTAATTATTTACCATCGATTTTTCGAATAAGATAAAAATATTTACCATCGATTTTACTGTCAGTATGATACCAACACTCCCCCTATCCCTTTCTAAAAATAATATATAATAAATATTTACTGTCAGTATCCACGAGAGTCACGAAAATTTAGACGAGAATTGAAATAAAGTTACACATTTACCGTCAATTTATAACATGACCGACGCTGACCTTGCCCCTGCACATCCTTCCTCCTCCGATGCCCTCCTCCCCCACCCACCCCAGCGAACAACTAAATTTCCTCCTCTCTCTCCCCCATCCCCTTTGTCCTCCGATGCCCTCCTTCTTCCCCACCTTCTCCTTCCCCTCAAACCCTAACCTTAACCCCATCTCCCCCTCCTCCTCGGCATGTCCTTCAAGCGCACGGTCGCCGACGTCCTCATGGGCGGCGCCCGCGCACGCGCAGCCATCGCCTCCGCCTCCGCCTCCAAGCGCGTCAAACCCTCCCCTACCTCCTCCACCCCCGACGGCCTTTCGCCTGCCGCCAAAAGTCAGAAGCCCCACCGGAGCCCCCACCTCCGAAGCAGCCCCCTGCTGCCAGCGCCTTCCCCAACCTCGATGTCTTCCTCAAGAGGAAAGGCGTCGACTTCCGCCTAGAGCTCGTCGCCTGCTACAAGCTCAGCAACCCCGTGTCCTTCCTCTTCCTCGTGAAGGTGCTCGACCTGATCTCCGGCGAGATCGGGAGGATCGCCATCACCGACATCCTCTGCAATGTGTTACGCACGGTGATCGCCTCCCCCCCCGGGGACCTCCTCCCGGCGGTGTACCTCTCGGACAACCGGATCGCGGCCTTCGCACGCAAGGGTGGAGCTCGACATCGGAGACGCTGCCCTCGTCAAGGCCCTCGCTGACGCCTACGGGAGGAAGGAGGAAGGTGTCTTTTTTGGGGTTTGTAATAGGAAGGAGAAAAGGGCGGGTGCTTTGTTTCGGAGGGGGGTGTCTGATGTGGGGGTGGGTGTTTGTTGTCAGGAGCTGGGTGATCTAGGGCTTGTGGCGAAGGCCAGCAGGCTGTCACAGAGGGTGATGTTCAAGCCGCCGCCACTCACGGACCACGGTCGCGAAGGTCTTCAACACGTTCCGTGCCATTGCGAAGGTAGATGTTCTTCTTGTCTGGTTGCATCTTTCCTTCATTTCTTAAATAATGGATTTTTAGCTCAGTTATAAATGAAATAGAGGGGAAAAAAAGCGAGAAAGTTTATGGTGTGATTTGCTGGAGATATCGCTGTTTTCTATAAATAGTCTTCAGCTTGAACATTTTGATTCGTTTTGCTATGTTCCATGCCAAAACAAGAAGGTAGGCATTCTCCTTTATCTTCTTGTGGGCATATAGACTTTTTTTTCTGAAGGATTCAGGAAGGCTAGCACAGTTGTGGATGCAGTAGGGAACAAAGGAGAAAACTTTGTTGTCAGTTTAACAAAGACCTCACTGCAGGGCTGATCTAGGAAGGCTATTTTAATAGATAGCAAAATGAAAACCTTGCCTCTCACATCCCATTTAATGAGCATCATTTCAGAAATTCATATACCAGAAGCTAAATCAACCTTTATATGTTGCAGCTGTTGATTTATGGTCGGAAGATAAATCAACCTTTATATATTGAAATCTAAGATCCCCCTTATCAACAATTAGATCACCTTCTACTTGTTACATATTCATTCATCATCTCTCTTCTAAGAAACCTGCATGGTTTTAATTCTAAACTGTATGGTTTATGGGTTGCACCCCACATGCCTCCTTCTTTATATCGTGTACTGAAGGTTAATTATTAATAGATAAATTTTTTGAGAGGATGTTATTATTAATAGATAATGCACCAGTATGCTTATTAAAAAAGATAAAAAAGATCATTCATAATCTCTGGAGGTTACATCTGATATTTACTTTTTATGTGGTTTGAGCTCCAACTGAACTGTGGTCGATCTAAATGGCTTGGGTGGATTTAAACTTGACTCCAAACTTGGGTCTGATTTGTAACTGCATATAGTCTCTTTCTGTAACTGATTTTCGATGAAGAAGGCAAGTCCCCCGATCTAGGCTGTCTAGTGTTTTTGGCTGTAGCATGACTTGCCACATGCTTAGATATGCTTATCATGTTCATGCAGATTTTGGAACCCACATGCTTTCTTGACTTCATTGGTAACTTGACTAGCTTGGTCAGTACGTGAAATGGGCGTGGGAGGATAGATTTATGAACTTACAATTGGAAGAAGTGAATAAAATTGGAAATAAAGGATCAAGTAAATTAATAATTCTTTTTTTTTAAAAGGCGAGGAGTGCTATCGTTAACGATAGCAGACGTCGAGCATTTTATTCAAAAAACAAATCAAAAAATAATGTTTACAAAGAGTCTCTCCACGCTCCTACTAACTCTCAATACTCTTCTAACAATATTCCCCACACTTTTTGACGTCCCTCTAAATAATTTTTTGTTGTGAGAACACCAAACACCACAAAACATCAGCCATCATTGGATGCGATTTGGTTGATATTTTGAAGTATGTCCATAATTCGTCCCATGTGGGCAAGGTTTCTCCAAATATATTTCTCTAGATTTGGTATGTTACCAGGCACATGGAAAAAATGTGCATGTTGCTATCTGCAGGGAAGTTGCAAAGAGGGTAGTTTTGAACTGGGGCACCCAGTCTTGTGTGCCTTATTAAATCACCCATAATGAGACCATATCTTCTACTCAACCAAAGAAAAATCTTTATTTTTAGGGGTATTTTTAAGTGCCAGATACCAGCACAATCCTTGTCCACTTGCATTGGGTTATTGCTGCCTCCACCAACATCCATTTTTAAGCATTTGTAGGAGAGAACGGTCCGTGACCCCAGACAAATTTATCAAATCCACCCAGCGGTTTAAAGGCGTCTAGATCCCTCCGCAACTGATCGCATTCTTCCTGCAAACAGCCTCCCTCTCTCGCTGCATAGCCCACCAAATTCCATCTGCTATTCAGGGGATCCCAGCTCTCCTTCACAAAAACAAACTTATCCACTGCAGCTTTGAACGCACGTGGAAATTGATTTTTCAGAAGTCCCAGGCTAGACCATTGATCATGCCAAAATGAGAACTGCTGGTCGTCTCCAATCACCGGTTCAAAGTTTGCCCAATTTGCCCAAATGGATTTCCAGAATGGAGATTGTCTGCGAGAGGCTACTGTGCATCTAGTTACATGAGAGTTGCCATGTGCATCTTTGATGATCATAGACCGGCTCCTTTCATCATCTTCAAATAGCTTTATAGCCCATTTCAGCAGTAAGGAATCATTGAACTCCAATGAGTGAATGCCTAGACCACCATGTTGTTTAGGAATGCATAACTTCTGCCATTTAAGGGGATGTAGGAATCTATCCTCAGATTTAACCCCTTTCCAAAAGAAATGCTTCCGTAGCGTGTCAAGCCTTTTCCAAATTGATTTTGGCACCTTGAAAATGGAAAAAAAGAAGATCGGGATAGAGGTGATGACTGAGTTCAGGAGGATCAGCCTTCCCCCTTTCGATAAGTAGCAGTTGCTCTAACTCTTTAGCTTAGCAGCCACTTTCTCAAACAAGGGGTTCCAATCACTCTTCTTCAATTTGGTGTTTCGCAGAGGCAGTCCCAGCTATTTCACTGGCAAATTTACAATAGGCGTATGTAGACTAGATGATAGGATCTCGCTTTCCTGGCTAGTCAATCCAAAACAAATGAGAGAGGACTTTTCATCGTTTAGCTTTAACCCGGAGATGTCACCAAACATGGATACCGTAGTGTAGAGGACCGTAGCTTCATTTCTTCCCCCTTTTACGAAAAAAACAGTATCATCCGCATATTGTAAGATTGGCGCTAGTGCTCTAGAGTTGGACAACGAATATCCTCTCACCAAACCTATCGTCGAGAGTTTGCAAGTAAAGCATGCTAGGGTGTCCACTACTAGATTAATAATAAGTGGAGCTAGGGGGTAGCCTTGCCTAACCCCACACTGGGGTTGAATCCAAGCTCTACATGGTTTTCCATTAATTAGAGGGGAGAACGATGAAGTTGCAGTACATCTCTTCATCCATTGGATCCATTTTGATAGGAACCCCCTCCTCTTCATAATCTCCCAGAGATATGGCCATGAAACCAAGTCTAAAGTCCTACTGAAATCCACATTCCACATGAAAGCTTTACATTTTCGCCTACACCATCCAATGACCATCTCTTGTGCTACAATAAATGACTCTTGCAGTGAATAGTTGGGAAGGAAGGCTGACTGCACTGGATTTATCAGATGTGATAGTACTCCCCTTAATCCATTTGCCAAGACTTTGCCAATTATCAAATAAATAGAGTTCATCAAAGCAATTGGCCTAAATGCTTGCAAACTCTCCGCTCCTTGCTTCTTTGGTAGTAAGAAAAGGTAAGATTTATTAATTCTTTCAAAGCCCGAGTTTCCCTCTTGAAACTCCTTATAGAAGAAGACTTGGAAACCATCGAGACCTGGGGAGGCTTCAGAATTCAAACCAGCCATCGCATTCTCAACCTCTTGGATCGTAATAGGCGCAACCAGATGCTCAGCTTCAGATTTGTCTACCCCAGTAAAATCAGAATTGGTTAATCTCCAATTCCCTCTTTCTGTGGCTTTAGAGGCTTCTTTATAAAATCTGATTGCTTCTCTTTTAGTGTCCCCTGAAGAAGGCAGCACCTGATCACCTGATCTCAAGGAAGAAATGTAGTTGACCCTCCTTCTAGAGTTGGCTGCTGTGTGGAAGAATTTGGTATCTACATCTTCTTCTTTCAGCCATAATTGTCTGAATTTTTCTCTCCAATCAATTTCCCTCTTTATGTCTTCCTCCAGAATAGTCTCCTGCCAAATTTTACATTGTGATCGCTCTTCTTCTGTTAGCTACTCTCGATTCTCTTTGTCGTCAAGCAATTGCACATTCTTTAAGGCCTCCATTCTCCTTTGGTCTCTCATGACCTCTATGATTTTTCTATACTCTTTCATAGCATATTTCAGTTCTCTGAGTTTAGTTGCAAGTCTAAAGATAGCCGTGCCATCCACCTGTTTGAATGCCCACCAGTTGCTAATCATCTCCTTACATCCCTCTTCCCTGAGCCATGATTTTTTGAATTTAAAGTATGTGCCTACTGAAGAGTCTTCCCTGCTCTCCCAGAGCAATGGAGTATGATCTGAGAATGGGTGGTCAAGCTCCCTTACTGAGGATAATTGATAGCCCTTCAACAACTCCACATTGGCAAAGAAGGGATCTAGTTTGGACTTTTGCCCATTTCCATTCCTCCATGTGTATTCAGCCCCCGAAGAGGGGTAACAGTTAGGCCCAATGCTGAGGCTGTCATTTGAATGCCTAAGGAGCCACCATACAGTCTTCCACTTCCTTTGTCATCTTCAGTTAATGTGCAGTTGAAGTCACCCCCACTGGCCATGGTCGTCCTTCAACCACATTTGCAGCTCGAGATAGCTCTTGCCAAAGTGCATTTCTCGCACTATCAACACATGGACCATAAACTCAAGATAAAATCAGTTCCTGATTTGTTCTCAGTTGCTTGAACTTGCAAGTGATTATATATTGTTCCCTCCACACTTCTTTCAATTGCATTCTCGAGCATTTCCACCATATTGCTATGCCTCTAGATCATCCCTGCGCATCTATGGCCTTGATATCTGCCTGGCCACCTTGCATTAGGGAGTGCCATAAGTGCTTGCATTCCTCTTCAATGTGTCTCTTGGAGCAGTGCGCAATCTACCTCTCATTCACGAAGATATTGGCCAAGCGAAGCTCTCCAAATCCTATCGCACAACCCACGCACACTCCAAGTGATGACTTTCAACTATGCGTCTGATCAGCCCCCTTTTGCCCCATCACCCTTCTCTCTAGGTTAAGAACTGCTGCTAGAGCTTTTTCACTGATCCTCTGACCCTTGCCTACTGTTCTTCCTCTGAGCTTATAGGGAGAGCGGCCATACTTGACCGTTGAGGATGCTTCGATCCCATATGTCATTCCTTCAAGCGCCTCGAAGGAAAAATTGAATCCCTTGCCTTTATCAACCATTAGTCCATCCAGGCCGTGTTTTCTTATCTCAGGTCTTACGTCGGAGCTCCATCACCACGCTTCCTTCTTCGGCTCCGTCCGTTGTACTCAGGCCGAGTTCTTCCTCAATAATGACTTCAGGTGTTGCGACCCACTCCCAGGAAGAGATCCAGGCTTCCAATTGAAGCATTAGCAGTTCCCTTCGACTTCAATCAGACGCCTTCATCCATTGCAGCTACTGCATGAAGAACTGTGGGATATAGTCCCACATCGGTGGGAGAAGAAGCGTTGCAGTCGCATATATTATTTTTCTCAATAGGCTTTGTCGCCTCAATCACTCGGGGGTGAGGTCCCCGCTTACCCTCACTCGCTCACCTAATCCGACCAGTTTCACTGCTCGGCTACGACCCCACGCATGCAGCCCTGCACCTGGATTTGGTTATTGTTCCTACCTGATTACCCAGTTAACCTCATGTCTTTGAGAGAAAGAGAAGGAAAGAAAGGGAGGGAGAGAGAGGGGGGGGGGTTTTGCCTCGCTGTCTATCGCTTGACACTTAGCGAAATCTGAAGAGGCCTTCGCCTTTGTTGGTGTTGGCGCTGTGCCGTGCCTATGCCTCTCCCTGAGGCCTGAACGAAAAAGAGCTGGTTCTGAGACACTGTAGCATCAGAGAGAGTGCATTGCGCACTCATCATACGTAGCATTTGGTTGATTGATACTATTGCATTATTTAAGTAGAATTGTAATAGGAAAATTTGATAATTCAAATCACCATTTTTAGCCTAATCTTTTTGCCACATTGACTCTTGAATTTATATCTATATCATTTGTGCTTGAAATTGCTATTACATTGCTATATTCTTGCTTACAATTGTGATCTTGAGATAAATTGCTATATTATTCCCTGCATTCGAACTCGAACTTTTCTGAGTTATAAATTTTAAGTGTTCTACACGATTTATTGGCTATACTACAATGCATTACTTTTAAAACATCGATTTAGAGTGTTTAATATTTTGGCGCCGTTGCCGGGGAGCAACGCGTAGTTTGATCTCTTGATTGCAATATCTGATTTGTTACTAACTTGTTCTATCTATTTTGTTGTGATCTGTGCAGGGGAATCCAATCAAGGAGAGTCAGACACACACCAAACACCCTAGGGGCAGGTAAACTTTATCCACTTTCTCCTAAGCCCCTAATTCTGAAAAAGTTAAAAGAAGAAAAAAAATCAATTAGGGCTAACTTGCATTCTATTCTTAGATTAATCATCACAAGTTGCCTGATTTGATACATTCTTTTTAGAAAAGATCCCAAACCTGATTCTTGCACCTACTTAGGGATTTAAGACACCCGGGGCTACCACCTTCTTGATTGAGCCTTAGGTGCCAGATTTGGAATTAATTGATTGACCAATTAAGAGTCAATTAGGATTTCCATTCTAGGGTTTAGAGACACACTTGCTTAAAACAAGAATTAATCTTCCCAAACTGTGTCCTAAGTCTTGATTGAACTTACCTAAGAAGCAAATCTTAAGAATCAAGCTCTAAATTTCAGTTGAATCCTAAAAGTAGGGACTTAGTAGTTAGCTTAGGTTAGTCCTTGATTTGCTTGCTTAGATAAAAAGAAAAAGAAAAAGTGCGAATTGGTTGTTTAGAAGTTGCCTGCTCGTAGGTGCATGCATTCTAGGATCAATTGCCTATTAGATCAAATTTTGTGCCGAATTGCATAATGCATGAAGATTGCTAGAGGCAGGTAAATTTCTAACTTTGCATCTACAGTTGCTTATTCATTGCATTTGGGATTCAAATCAAAGACCACTAAGTTGATTGAATTGATTAATTAAGTGGTCATCATTAAATTACAATTTGGGACTCTTAATTAGGTTGGACGTAAAATCAAAATCATAGCTGATTGAAAAGGATTTGAGTATGATTTCTTAAAAATTCAAAATTGGATTTCACGGTGTGATGCACACTCTCTGCATTGAAGTACTACCTCTCCTTCTTACACTATAAAGGAACTTGGACCTAGGCCAATACTTGGTTGTGCCTAAGTTTCCTTTGTGAGTAGGTCTAGGACACATCGTAGGTTAGCCTAAGACATGTAATTGATTTGTATAATTTGTTTGGTCACCAAGTGATAATTAAAGTTGACTTTTATTCTTCTTCAAAAGAACTTGTTAGGGATCTCAAGTCATTGGGCCGCTTATACCACTATTGTGGGAATAGATGGGCACGATCTTGACCCTGTCTGATAAGTCTAAGGGGTAGGTTGGAGGTTGGCCTAGAGACCAAAATTACTTTAAGAAAATGAGAGATCCCTTTGCCTTGTGTTTGTGTTTGTTGTTTGGTGTATGTTGGGTGTTCTACTCGTGAAATAAATACACCAAAGTGAGTTTGTCGTAATAAATGCATGTAGAAACTCTTAAATTTTTATTCTAATCGAACTCGAAAATAATGTAGGCAAGATTTCCAAATCGAGTCCTAGTAGTTTGCAAGGACGAAGATGGACTAATTTGCTTCCCTATGATCTATGAAATAAAAAAATAAATTAGATGTGAGATCAAGATGAACTAGAGTAACTAGAATTGAAGCATATTAACTAGAACTATTAACCAGCATCAACTAGAACTAGTAATTAGAATTAGTAGTATAAATAAGATAAGTACAAAATAGAGGATCAACTAGAACTTTTATTGAAGAAATTAGAGTTGGAACAAGTAGAATAGTGATTACATCTAAAAGAATGATTAGAAAGAAATCTAACTACAACTAGAATATAAACACTAGAATCGAAGGACTTTGAAGGTGAAGTTCGAAGCAGAGTTGTAGTAGCAGATGTGAAGGCACATCCAAGACCTCCAAGGAGAGGGTGTGAGGTAGAGGAGGTTAAGTTCTAGTTGGTGGCATTTTTTTTGGAAGTGGAAAAGATGGAAGGAGTAGGGTGGCTATGGTGTTTATATAGATGTCAAGAAGACTTGTGATTGGTTAATCCATGTTGCCTTAGATCACCAAAATAAGAGGCTAGGATTAGGTGGCTAGGAATCAAGGGGTAGGATGAAGGGTGTTGCAATAGCCTTATGAGATTTCCCTCACTTATCTCGAATATTTGGCCTCCTATTTCGAATTTCAGGTTGCACATAAAAGTAAAGTTGTAGTCATTGAAATTAGGTTTCTAATGAAACTTGAATAACCCAGTTTGGATTTGAAGTGAAAAAGGGCTGGTCAAAATACTAAAGATGTATCAAGTTATTATGAATTTGGAGATTAAGCGTAGGATTAGGAATAGGAATTGGTTTTGAGTTTTAAGATAGGGATTTTGGTAGGAAATTTAAGACCCTAGGATTTAGATCTAGTGGTGGATAATTATGATGTATTTTAACCATCCACATTAGTATTTATTAGAGAACAAAAGGGATGGCCAAATAAGGTTTGTTGGGTTAGGATTTACAACTAGGTTAGGTAGAAAATTAGGGTTGGTTTAGTCAATGATAGGTAGCGAATAAGGTTAGAAAGCGAGGTGTGGTGGCTGGCCATTATATAGGGAAAATATGCTAGGTTGGGTGGCAAGTAGGTGTGGGAATTAGGCTCTTAATCAGATTAGGTCTAAGGGCTAATTGGGTTAAGAAATAGGCTCGCCAACTTGGCTCAGTCTTCTCCTCTAAGTGAGCTCAAATCTAATTCTCCCTCTTGCCAAGATTCGGTGAGCTTGAAACCTAGCACCTACATACATATGAAAGGTACTAGATATAGCTAAGGAAAATATTGCAGAAAAATTCAAAATTATGCAATATTGACAAAATGCACTAAATGACTAATCTAACCTATATAAATACATTCTAACCCAATTTACCCTCAAACTAAACATTAGTTAGATGTAAATTAACGTAAATACATATGAAATTAACACACCCCCATGCTTATATTTTGCTTGTCCTCGAGCAAAGTATTAAGCAAAAATAGACGAGAAAATATTATTTACATGGGAAATAGAATTGCAAGTTTTGAGTTAAGTCAAATCAAAATCATAAATCTTGATTTTTTACCAAAATGAAGGAATTGTACACAAAACCTTCACGTCGAAGACTCAACAGTTTTAGAGTATCGATTCAAATATAAATTACCCAAGTCAAATTAGAGACTATTAGCGTAAGACTTGGGTCTTAAGAGCAATGTTTTACGGCTCTGTCAACCCACCTAAGGTTTGAATTGCACTTGAATTTTAAGTCTCTCTACGTGCAAATAGATAATTGACTCATCAAATGGGAAACCTTATTGAATTCCTAGTTTTCATCAAGACTAAGACTGCCTCTCAACTCTATTGCGTTAACTCTTCATATTTGCCTTACTAAGAATTGGTAGCTCTCTCCTCACCAATTTCTATTCGGAGGTCAACAATTTAGGCATATATTTCCCCAGCTGAATCCTATGTCTCTTTTCCTAATTTTTTTTCCTTGTTTTTCTTTTTCTCTTATTTTTTTCTCTTCTTTTTTTTTTTTTTCTAAAAGGGTAACACTCATATGTAACAAGGTGTTTTATTTGGATGCGGCATCAATTTGTAGCGAGTTGCGAATTTTATTTGTAATTGACCCATTTCTTTCTTTTTTTTTTACTCCAACTCATTTTTCTAAGTCAGTGGCTCTCCATCCATTTAAGAACATCTCCTAAGCAAACGCACGAAAAGCTTTGGATGCAAGGCTAGGATCTAGACATCTTACAATGGGGAGGCTCTCCCACTACAACATGCCAACCATACTTCAATTTAGGTCCTAGTTACTACTTGGATTTCAATGGTAGGTTGACCAAAAGATGAGTCAATGCATATGTTCTGGTGTAGAAAGCTTATTTTTTTTCAAACTTTTTAAAATAGAGGATTGGTAGGTAAGTCACATACTTATCACCATTTCGACTTAATGTGTCGGATTTTTCAAATCTCATCAATGACTCAGGAAACAAATTCATATTTTAGTAAATACTTGAGATAATTTTGTTGGAAAAATGACTCGAAGAGTCTACCCAAAAAGACTTTATTTATACTTTTCCCCGAATCGATAAATCCCCAAAATAAAAAAATTTTAATCTTTCGTAGCTTACACTCCAAAAACATCAATTTTTTTTCTTCTTTTCTTGTTTTTATGTAGAACAAATATTAGAAAACAAATAAGTGTATGCAAACAAAATCACCCATGTGGTGCAAGAGAAGAGTAGAGAAACTATGAGGGAACCACCACCACCACCACCACCCCCTTCAAACCCCTAACCCCCATACCTCCAATGCCTCATTCCTAGATGAAGACCTTGATTTTGATCCTCCCTCCCTTGGTTCTCTGGTCCTGCTCACCTCAGATGATGTAGCAGAGGGTCTCCAGCGATGGGAACACTCACTCGTAGTTTATTCGTTGGGAAAATGACCTTTCTATGGCACCTTCAAGAATTTTGTCTCCAACTTTCTAGAGACCTAAAATGGATTTCCTCCACTCTAGAGAGAATGGCATGTTCATTGTTGAACTATTCAACAAGGAAAACTATTGCAGAGTTCTAGAAAGGGGCCATGGTTCCTTCATGGTGCTTGGCTATTCGTCTCAAAGTGGACGCTGGATGCACTTCCATCCAGGATGGAGCCTTCCTCTATTTCGATATCAGTGTGTTTCCTTGATCTTGATCTACACCTTTGTTCTAAGAAAGCTCTAGGCAAACTTGTCAGTGCCATAGGCGTTCCTATGGGATGTGATCGCAGGACTGTTGATGGCAACTACTTGGATCACATTAGGATTTGTATCAAAGTAAGTGCCGAGATCGACCTTCCTGAGTAGGTGGCAAACTCTTTTGATGGTAGCAACACCAGCGAGTTTAGGGTCGACTATGAATGGATCCTACCCAGATGTGAGCTTTGCAAGGTGTTTAGACACCGTATTGATGCTTGCTCCAAGTCATCGGACAAGGCTGTGACGGAGGCTAACGTGCCGATGAATTGCCAAGTCTTGGCTGATTGTAAGAATGTGAAAAGACACGGCCATTCAAAGAGGTAGAGAAAGGGTCACGGTAGTCCAACCATTGTGCACATTGAGCAAACTTGCATGCATGAAGAGTCGCAGGTACCAAACTACTCTCACAAACCTGAAGCAATGCATAAATTGGAAAATATGGCCACGTCAACAATTGATCGTGACTCCTCACATGGGAACAGGTCCTACCTTTTTTCCAAGGAGCCATAGCACCCTACTCCTAAGGGTGATGCACGGCTCATGATAAGTCTAAACTCCTCCCTAATGACTTCCATCTCTTCCACCTCTAAAGATGGGCCCTTAGTGTTTCAGGCCTTGTCCTCAGCCATCCATTATCTCCTTGGTGAAGGATTTGATTTAGAGGAAGGTGAATGGAGAGAACTAAAGAAGAAGAGCAGGAAGAAATCTAAGGATGTGCCCAAGGGTTCTTCAAGAAAGGCATCGGTCGATGCCAACCATGTTGTATGTTATTAGTGGCATGGAACACCCATGGTCTCAATGACCCAGGTAAAATGAAGGAGGTGGCAACTCTCCTTCATTGTCTGGATGTTCAAATAGCCGCCCTGTTAGAGACAAGGATTGTCGCCACTAGATGGGGGCAATTTGAGAAACTCATCCCTATTGCATGGTGTGCTACTCATAATCGATCTCCATTATGGATGTAATGGGCATATAGTCCTCTTGTGGAGACAGGTTACTTGGAATATGCAAGTGCTTCATTCCTTGAATCAAACTCTCCTCGCTAGATGCCAGAACCAAGGGGGTTGGTTTTATTCCTCTCTTTGGTATATGCCAAGAACTCTACCTCCCAATGTTCATCTCTATGGGTATATCTAAGTTCACATCACCTGATGGTCAATGGTCCTTGGGTTGTCCTGGGAGACTTCAATGCTATCAAATTTCATCATGAGAAGAGGGGTGGTGGCCTTCATTCTACCTCTAGCATGGAAAGCTTTAACAATTGTATTGTAGATAGTAATCTCCATGAACTTGCTAGTAATTATCTTTGACGAACATGGGTTCTAGTGAAAGGCGTATTGCATGTAAACTGGATCGTGCCCTTACAAACCTTGAATAGAGCTTCATGTTTCCACTTGTATGTACCTGATATGTACCATCGGATCTTAGTGATTATGCTGCCATGATTCTAAACCTTGCTCCCTGCAAGCATAAAAGGCATCATTTTAGATTCTTCAATTATTGGGCGGAGAGAGATGGCTTTCTCAACCTCATCAAGGATGCTTAGGATTCTAAGGTGGAGGGGAACCCCTTGTTCATTTGTATCAAAAAATTGAAGTATGTCAAAGAAAAGTTGAAGACTTGGGCAACTAAAGATCGGTCCCAAGAGTCGGACTTGGCTAATTTGCAAACAAATCTAGAAAATGTCCATGACAAACTGGCCCTGAACCCTGATAGTACACTATTGCAGGATGAGGAAACATGGATCAAGCATAATCTCCAACATCTTAGACTTGAAGAGGGGAAATATTGGAGGCAAAGAAGCAAGATGTAATTGGATGCAAAAGGGTAATAGAAATACTTGGTTCTTTGCGAGGGCCACAAAAATCCGTCAGAACTCTAATGCTCTTGCTCTTCTTTCAAATGATAAGGGTGAAGTGATTGACAAAGAAAATGAAATTAATAAAGCAGCTTCCTATTATACTAAGCTCCTTGCTTGGGAATCACCTTCCATCATGTTAATGGGCTAACTCGGTGTTTTAAAAATCGTCTCGTTGCAGCATAACCAAAATAACACGAAAATAAATAAAATGTATAACTCAAATGAAGTCCGAGGTTGAACACAGGGAGCAAGTATTGTAATTCATGCACTAATCGAAATGAATATATATATATATATATATATATATATATATATATATATATATGAGCACAAGATATAAGCCAAATATAAGATATTCAATGAATGAAAACCTACCACATTAATTATTCAATGAAATCCATTGTATCTCAAGAATATGAGGACAAAAAGAAAAGAGGATAAAAAACAATCGTGATTTGAATCACCACTTATATCCTTATTAAGTTAAGCATGCATCCAACTATCAATTATATCAAATAAACCAACAGTAGCTTGGATGCTACAGTGATCGGACGTCTCTTTGGCAAATCAAATGACTTAAATGTCGTTACTAACAGAAGCCTTTTTTCTTTCTTTTCCTCTTCTTCTTTCCTTCTTCCTTATCTTTCTCTTTTCTTCTTTCATGAGCTTTCTCCTTCTCTTCTTCTACAGGGTCTCTTCTTCTTCTCTTCTCACGCACAAGGGTCTCCGCAAGCTTCTTAGCAACTAAGTGTTGTTTGCCCTGAAGAGCAAACACCGCCCCCCCCGCCCCTCCCCCCCGTTCTCTCACAATTTCCTTCCTCTTCTTCTCCCTTCTCTCTCACATAATCGGCCGCATTTATCGGGTTAACGGATCCGGGTACATGAACTAGGGCTACTGGCAGTGAAAGGTAGTTGAGAAGTGCGTATGGGTGAAGAGGGGGCCTCACCCCCGTGGTCTTGAGGCGATAAGCCATAATCACAAAATCAATTTATGTGTGTGCGACTACTCATTCATTCACGATGTGGGACTAAGTCCCCATCCTTTAGCTCGCGCACAGCTGTAGGGAAGACTTCCATTAATTGGAGATGCTGCAGCTATTGGTTCATGCAATTGAATGGCCAGGAAGGCTCCTGGGGCAAATCCGCTACGTCTAGGCTTGGAAGTAGGACTGAAGCAGGTCGGAAGTTGACGCACGGGGTCGGAGATGATGGCGGCGACGGCGAGCAGAGGTGATCACCTGAGAGCAAGAATACAGGCGCTAGGCCTTCATTAAATAGCTCTTAAGCTTCACCTAAGCACGACGAAGCTATTGGGGGTGGTTTCATGGAGTGGGGGTGTGAGTGGTGGTTGGACGAAGTCGGATATGAAGGTTGGAGGATGGGTTGTTCGGTGGCGGATGTGAGTGGGTGAAGGGTGAAATTGGTTGAGGGGTTTCGTGCGAGGATGAGTGGTGGAGCTTTTGGAGTAGGTGGCGAGGTGTTTGGAGGTGTGTAGCGTCCGGAAGACCTCACCAGAGGTATGGCTAGAGATGAGGACGAAGGTGGTTGGCAGCGGAGTCGAGGGTCGATTTGGAGTTTGGAAGAGGGGAAAAGAACCTAGAGAATTAAAGGGACCTAATTAACCTACTCTAATTGGATGAAAGGGACGGAGAGGCACCGACTTTGATTGGCCAACGCTGGAGAAGGAGAAATCTTCGGTGGGTGAACGAGGAGGAGGAAGGAGATTTGGGGACCTTCGCTTTGGCCGACGAGAGATGGAGGAAGATGAGGAAGAAGATGGGTCACTTGATTTGTCCATCTAATGGCCGGAAGGAGTTAGGAAGCTTGTTGGAGCTAGGTTGGAGAAGGGCCAGAGGTAGGGATTTGAAGAGGGTATTGGCCCTAAACTTTGCTAAGGAGGTGAAGAAATGCATGATGGATCTTTTTATAGGCCTTAGGGGGTGTTTCCAAGCTTGGAAAGAAGCTTTCGAGCTTGAGAGCTTTGCGTGCAAAAGGTTACCAAAATTTTTAATGCGTTCGCATGAGAGATTGGGAAAGACTTAGGGTCCAAGGCCGGATTCATTTGGAAGAGAATTCTTCAAGGAATCTCTAGTTCAAATTTGGGATGGTGAGCTGCAGCTACTCCTAATGGCGGCAGTGACTTAGATGTGAAGGTGATGACAAAGTTAGGAGGTGTTTGCAATATATTTTGAAAGTTGAGAGGTCATTTGAGAGAAGAAGAGTCAGACTGGACCAAAATGCAAACTAGGTCAAGATGATCTTTGATTGGGCCCTAATTTTGGTACAAACATAATTTGGACCCAAGGAATCTGATGATGAATTTGGATTTTGGTTTTGACCGACTAGGTAATTTACACAGAAATCCAAATTAGGGCAACTGTGTATTTGAGATTTTGTTTTAAGTCAAAATGGGTTCCAATGATCAAATCAAAGGTACCAAACCTTATAGAATATTTTTCTATGATTTTTAGAAGGTTTAGGTGAATTTTATTTTGACCAGAACCTCAGTTAATTAAGTGGGTTTGAAATTAGGGTTTCTAATATTTGTTAATTCTTGAGAAACATGAAAACTCATTTCTTTCTGCATGGACACTCATATTAGACATTTATGAACATTTGACCTTTAATTAACCCCTGGGAAACTCGTGATTGTTCTGCATTTAGGTTATACTGTTAAAACTGTAGATTTAACCTTAGTTTTATGTTAATCTCTTAGAAAGGATATGCAGTGAATTATGGTCTTCTGACGGTTATGTTGGAGCTAGGGTTTAGGGGAGAAGAGTTGAGGGCAGCTGGAAGGAGCTGCACTGGAGCTGATGTCTGTTGAAGGGAGTTGAAGTAGAGCTCAATAGCTAGCTTAGCTAGCTAGTTTTTTGCTAGCAGCTAAGCCAAGCTAATCTGAGCTAGATTCTTCTGATCTAAGTTGAGGTGAGCTGGGTCTGGTCTTCCCGGAGATTACCTAGCTAGCTGGAGTAGCTAGCTTAGGTCAAGTAGCTCAGCTCAACTAAGTTGAGTTGAGATAGGTCTCCGGGAGCTAGACTTAAGCTGGCCTGAGCTGATTGAGGTTATCTTTAGCTGACCAGGTCGAGCTAGTTGATAGTAGTAGCTAGTCCTAGTCAGGTTGAACTTCTAGTGAACTCTTCTGAGTTGGAAGAGTTGGAATGGAGTTGAGATCAACTATTTTTAGCTAATTTGAGCTGCCATTCAGCTGAGGTGAGCTGAATGGAGCTAAGGTGAATTAGCTAGAGCTACCATTCAGCTGAGATGAGCTGAATGGAGCTAAGGGTGAGTTGATCCAGCTAGAAGGAGTTGGGATCCAGCTGGGATGAGCTGGATCTAGCTAGAATCCAGCTGATAAGAGCTTCTTCATCTTCTGCCTTCCTGAGTGCCAAGATGTGTGGGATCTGACATTCTGCCTAATCCTGACACTCAGATAAATGCATTAAAAAATACATTAAAATGCAATGCATGCCTATCCTAGGTAAATGCCTAAATGTAGCCCAAAAATCCGTTTGCGGAGTTAAAACCTTAAGGCTAGGTTAATTTTAGGGTATAAGAATGATGATAAACTAGTGTTTATCAATATTGCCTGTTTATCTTCTTTTAGAAGTTCTTGAAGGACAGTTTCCTTGTCATTACCTGGGTATCCAACTTGTTGCTAGATGTGAAGATAACTTGGATGTTGCTTTGGAAGATAAAGTCCAAGGGCTTCTCCAAGGTTGGAGGAAAAGCAGTCTCTCTAGAATGGGACGTGTATGTTGGGTTAAATGGGTTGTTGAAGGACTCTTAAGATTCTGGCTTGCTAATTCCTTCGTAAACAATTCTACTATTCAAAAAATCAAATGTTGGGTTGCAAATTTTATATGGGATGGAAAGACCCATCTTGTTGCTTGGAAATATATATGCAAACCCAAGGCTGAAGGGGGACTTGGTCTATGTTCATTTGATGACCTCTAGAAATTGGCTTATGTTAAAATTACACACAGGCTTTTCAATTCCAACTTAATTTAAGTGGACAGGATGTGGCATTGTTATGGTGATCTCTGGAATTTGGTTAGAACTCCCACCCATTCAAAATTTTGGTTTGCTTTGATTATCGCTCGGCTTTGGCTCATGGGATTTTTCCATAATAATCATGACTGGGAATGGCTTCATTCCTTGTGGGGTGGCCTCCGCACGTGCACAGTTTGGAATGCAATTCATGATAGGGGGGATAAACTCCCCATTTGGAATTTCATGTGGACAAACTCTATTCCCCTGAAGTGGAGTTGCTACCTTTGGTTATGCCTCAAGGGTTGCCTACTTAGAGCATCAAGACTGGCAGAATAGGGGGTATCTATTGAGCCAACTTGTTCAGTGTTCTAAAGATAGAGAAACCACCGATCATCTACGCCAATGTAGCTATACAAAGTTTGTGTGGTCCGAGGTATGGACAAAATGCTCGTCGGGATCTTTGCCACCTCCTGTCATTGATCATAATTGGACTATTCTTCATAATGAGGAATTCCATCCATTATACTCGAAAGTCCTTGCTGCAGTAATTTGGAATGTTTAGAAAGAGCAAAACAAGAAACATGGCAAGGACCCTTGCACGTGGATTGCATTGGCAACATTCATTTTTAGAACTTGTATGATTTAATTCTTGCAACCTTTAGTTTGTATGTAAATCTTGATAAACGACAGTTTATCATCATTCTTTTGACCTAAAAAAGATCTAGCTCTTAGGTTTTTAACTCTGCAAATGGATTTTTGGGTTGCATTTAGGCATAACCTAGGATTAGGCATGCATTGCATTCTTTTTGTATTTTGAACATCTTTATTTGAGTGTTAAGGTTAAGTAGATATTCAAACCATTAAAATCCTAGCCCTCATGAAGGAAGAAAGCGAAGGAGAAGTCCAGATTAGCTGAACCCTAGCTGGATCCAACTCACCTCAACTGCATATCAGCTTACATTAGTTAAGTTTAGCTCCTCCCAACTCCATTCAGCACATTTGAGCTGAATGACAGTTCATGGTAGCTCATCTTAGCTCAACCCACCTTAGCTCAGCTCAGATCCAGCTCAACTTAGTTGAGTCTAGTTTATCTTAGCTCTAGTCAGTTCACTGGGAGCTCTAGCTAGCTCAGCTTAGTTGACAGGAGTTCATTCCAGCTCTAGCTCATTCCAAGTACAACTTTACCTACCACTTAGCACACAACAGCCGAACTTCCTCCAGCTTAGCTACTACTTGCCTACTTAGTAGCTAAGCTAGCTCGGGAGTTCTCGTCAGAGGCAATTCCAGCTCAACCTAGCTTCAGATAGGTCGAAACCAGCTCAACTACTCAAGCTTAGCTATTAGCATAAGAACTAGCTAGCTAAACTAAGTAGTTGAGCTCCTCATGAAGACCTCCTCAGCAGATTTAGCTCTAGTCAGCTTTCCCTTAGCTCCTCTTTTCAAAACCCGAACTCCTCAACTACTATCTACTAGCTAAGCTAACTTAGTTAGCTTAGCTAAGCTCAAAACCAACTCCACCTCCATGGCCATCCACCAACTACCTAAACCCTAACCCAACTACCTACCACCACCTATAGTTGGCGCCACCATTCCCACATCTCTTCACCCCACCACCTCCAAAAGCCACCTTCAAAGGTGGCGCCAACTTTCCCTCCAAAACCCCCACTTATCACCCCCATTCATCTCCTTTAGAGCCCATCTCTACCATCCACCTAATTCCCTTCTAGAAGCCCCCCTTTGGCACCAACTTTAACTCACCCTTTCACCAACCTAACCACCCATAACCACCACCTTAATCCCCTTTAAGTTGGTGCCAAAACACCTCCACATCCCATCAAAGTTGGCTCCAACTTGAAGCCCTATCACAACCCTACACCTACCCCCATAAGGCCATCTACACCCTACACATCACCTGCTTCTAGAAAACCCTCTTGGCGCTAACTCAACACCACCTTAACCCCCTTATAACCACTACATAACTGGAGTCAAAATACCATCAACACCTCCTCACCTTGGCGCCATTTAAATCCACCCTTAATCCCTTAACTACCACCACATGGAGCCATCCCAACCCACCTAGGTTGGTGCCAACCACCAACACCTCTCCATTTTGGAGCCAATTCACCTCAACCCTAGGATCTTTTAACCACCCCCTATAAGCCATCCTAGCCATCCATCCCTTAACCATACCTACACCCCTACCCATCCTATAAAAAGACTACTAACTACCCACTTCAAATCATTCTTGGTTACATTATTTCTACTCATACTCCACCCATATCCAACGTCCAAGGAGACAAGGAGAGAAGGAAGAAGATCAAGAAGACACCCTGTCTCCTTGGTGGCTTCAACTTCTTCTTCTTCCTTGTGTCCCACCAAACCAAGGAGGAAGGTCAGGCAAGGAGGACATCCAGAGGATAAGATCCTGAAGGTGGTCCATGCCACCTTAGGGAGAAGTTCTTGGAGTGGAGATCTTCCACACCAAGGAGGAGGAGGCACGCCCACCTAGGGTTTGGCATAAGGAGGACATTCATGAGAGAAGATTTCCTTTTGGTCCTGGGGCAACCAAGACTAGAGCAAGAATTCTGGGTAGTAGCATCATCACCAACATCATCTTCCTAAGCTTTCTTCTACACTTTTGTTATTTCTTTTGCATAGTAGTGTAGTAATTTTGGTTAGAGATTACAAGTGGAAATTCCTTTCACTTGTGAGTTCTCCAACCCCATTGTAAAACTCTTTCAATCAAGAAGCATTCTTCTATTATTCCTTTAAATAGCTTGTGTGTTCTTTTATTGTGTTTTGTTATATCCATTATTCCAAGCATTTCTTACTTGGAGTGAGTTGGATAAAACAGAACACTTGTTGCTTTGTTTTCTTGTATTTCAAATTCTATCTCTCTCTCCATTAATTCACCCATATTCAAAAATCCTAAAAATTACATATTTCAAAACCATAAAGAAAAAAAAGAAGTTGATTTCAAAGGATCAAGCGAGAAATTTGGTTTAAAACTTTCCTACCTCTCTTGGGACAACTTGAATACTTTCCCAAGTATTCGGAATTTACAAATTTAAAAGCAATCTGAATTGCGTATTACAACGATTTGAACCGCTATTTTTACAAATCACGCTTTTGAGCGATTACTTTTTGGCATCGTTGTTGAGGAAGCATGACTTTGTTTTACCATTATTCTCTTGCTTGATACGCGGACCTCATCCCCTTTTCCTTCTTTTCTCTTGTGTGTGCAAGAGCTGCAGGAAGAAGGTGGGATTTTGGAAGTGAGTATTTAAAGTTCCTTTTCTTTCCTAGGATTTTGGGTTGGTTCCTCTTTTTTTGTCACATTAATCTTAAAAACTACCAAAAAATTCTAAATCAAGCTTCCAGGATCATAAACATTAAAATTGGGTAGAGTGTTGACCTTTAAAATCAATTGTTTGATTGTTTGAATCATTTAACACCACTTTACCTAAACCATTGGTGTTCTGATTTTTGAGTCTAGACTTCTATCTAGACTTTAAAAATCAATTCCCAATACCACATGCCTTCTAAAATTTTGAAATTTCACCCAAAGAGTCCAAATCAAATCTGGAACATCTGTTCTACATTTCAGAGAAATTGGAGTTGTATAAAATTTTTACAAATTCGTAGACCACAGGAGGGTCATCTCCTCTGATTTCACTGTTTTGTTACTATTCGTGAATTTTAGGAATTTTTTTACTTATCCAATTTTTGTGAAATTTAGCTTTCTAGAATAGTTGTGAAATTCTATGCATCATATAAAATCACAAAAATTTTTGGTGGCCGGTGGTGGTACTGAAAATTCCAAAATACCTATAGGTATCATTTTTGGACTTTGACACAAGCACAAAGAAAAATCTTAAAAAAATATCAAACAAATTTATAAAATAAAAAAAAAATATTTTCTATAATCCTTGTTTGATTTGTCTTACAATAGTGGTGTTTCTTGCTTTGGTTGGACCACTACTTAAAAAGAAAAGTCTGAATCAATTCACTGGTTGTAACATTTCTACTTAGGGATCAATTCAGCTAGGGTTTCTTTTCAATTGTAGAGACCTACTTTTTTAAAGGAAATCTACATTCACCTATACAACTTGATTTCTTTTTGATCGTGGAATTCAAACTTGTTTGAAAACTTAAAAAGAAAATCCTAAAAGGACACTCAGATAAATCAAATCCCATAAGCGGAAAAACTACAAAAAGTTTGCATGACAACTTGTTTGATATTGGAATCACTCTTTCCAATTTTGTACAAAAAAAAAAATTGAAATAACAGGGCACCACCCTAATCAACGCTCTTCATATTCCCATACACATTCGGATACCTAAGCCTAATTAAAAAAAGTAGTTATTTGACTACTTAAGGACTTCACCAAAGTTTAGGCTTGATATCCAATATCTAAGAGTTATTAAGCATTCTTAATTCATCTTGAAAATGCTACAACAGACTTAGAGGGAAGTCAAACGGTGGGTGCGAGTTTACACAAGCCCATGGTGATTTTCCCAGGAAATGCTTGGGCCCAATCCACCTCTTTAATCTAGTCGGGTGATCATTAGGAAGCGGGTTCACTTATTAATATCTTATTTATTGCGTTCCCAAGTCTTATGTTTCATTAAGGAGTCAACCTTAAGATAGTTTAGGCTTGGTTGTTTGAATTACACACTTTCTCTCATTTCTCTCTCTTCTCCTCCCCTCTCGTCTTCCATTTAGTGTATGTACAGCCAACAGTCTCAAAACCTGCACATGGAGGGACCAACTGATTTCTCGGCCCACCGCACCACCCGTACTCGCTTGTTTGATTATTCTTCTTCCTCTGCTAAAAATCAAGAAAAAATGGAAAAGCCCAAAATTACAAAAAAAAACTAACTCATCATCTTCTAACAAGCAAAACTGGAACCCCAATTTTGAACCTGAAGTTGAGGTTCCTGAACCTTAATTTGAAATCCCGTCTCAGGAAAAGTCGATGGAAAATTTTCAAAATTCCAATCCTTTTCTCATGGTAGTAACTCAACTCCACCAACTCCAGGCAAATAAAAAATAATTGACTAGGACCGTTACAAACCTAGCCAACAATAGACCACCCAATGCTGAATCAACTATTCCGTTGAGAGAATTTTATGAACCCTCAAATTATGAAGAAAGATCAGGCGTGGCATCCCTGATGGAGAATTTGAAATTAAGCCCTCAGTCCTCTATCTCATTAAACATTTTCATGACCTTCCTCGAGAAGATCCGTTTAGCCAGTTAGAGGAACTCACGGTCCTCGCCCAAACCACCAAATTCGGAAACATTTCGGAAGATCTATGGCTAATGTGGCTTTTCTCGCTTTCTTTAAAAGATAAGGCCGCTTATTGGTTTAGGATTGTAGGAAAATCAATTACTACCTAGATGCAATTAAAAAGCACATTTCTTAAAAAATATTTCCCGATTGGTCATACTAATGTTTTACGTCGCTAATGGGGCGGAGATTCGTTGCGAAAAGATTTGAGTTTCGAAACCCGTCGTCGTAGTTCGATTCGCAAGAAAATCCGTCAATCAGATAATATTTATAATCGAAACTCGAAAGAAGTCCTGAGTTGAACACGGGGAGGTGAACGATTAGTTTGAAAAATCCACATTTCACTTTTTATTTGTTTTTGTTGTTTTTATCTTTTATAATTTTTTTGGTGTTTTTATCAAGCAAGAGATCAGATCGATGAAAACATTATCTAACTATTTTACTTGCAAAATATGAGAGAGAGAGAAAATATCAATATATTGATGCACAAATGTTTCCTACATCTATGAAAGCAGAAAAACTATATTAGAAAGTAGTAAGATAGATGGAGATGAGAAGAGTCCCCCTCAATGGTCGCTTGGAGTACGGCTCACTCTGACGGTGCCCGGATGAAGGTGGTGAGGAGCGGGATGAGGGAGAATGGCAGCGAGGGAAGGATGGGGCAGGACGTCGTCGTGGCGAGGATCTTCTTCCCGAAGAGGTAAGAGGACGGCCGCGGGATGCTCCACGAATGGGTATGAGAGGTGGGAAAATATTTGATTCTACTCTAGAGGAGCATCTCATGCTTGGGACAAGCTCTCTCTAGAGCCTTGGAGGTGGTGAGGAGAAGAAAGGAAGAGATGAAGAAGAATGTGAGGGGTAGGGGTCCTTTTATAGTGGAAGAAATGATTAATTTGGTATACAGGACATTTAGTGACGGTTATAAATATCGCTGAAGACTCGCCGCAAACATTGCTGAAGATAGGCTTGCGCCCACGCTATCGCTCTGCTGTTGCATGCCCGTGTCGTGCGCCTCTACGCGTTACGCGCCCACGCCTCACGCTGCTCAACGCGTTCGCGCGTGTTGCTGCTGCCGCTGCCTCCACGTGCGCCCATGCGTGCCTGCTGCACTGCTGTGCGTGCATGCCTCCGCGCGCGCATGCTCTCGTGCTGCTGTGCACGTGCGGTGGTGTGTGCGTGTGCATTGGCGGCCTCGATTGCACCATGTGGCGCGATCTAGGCTGTCCATCTTCTTTCCTTTGTAGGGTAGTACAGAAGTCAGATTGAGTCGATTTTCTCGCCGTTTGGCTGCGATCGTCGACCCGAATTCATCCGTGCAATCAGATTTGTCGTTTGAAGCTCCGAATTGTATCACCTAGTCCCTCGGCCGTTGATTTTTCTCAAACTGCATATGGTGCTACGAGACTTCGATCAAGATGATTTCGGAGGTGTTGGACTCCGATCGTTATTTTGATCAGATCCGTACGATCGGATCGTCAATCCGAGGCTCCGAATTAAATCTCTTCATCTTCTGACCATAAAAAATGTAATTAACCTAAAATATACACAAACTACTCTAAATGCAGAATGATGCATGCTATGTAATATTTATAGTATGGAATGCATATCTAAGCCTAAGAACATGCATGAATAGGTATTCTATCCTTAATAATTATCTACATCAGTCGTGCTATAACAACCTTCCAACAAAAATCCAGTGAACCTATGCCTGAAGCATGGGAGAGGTTTCAGGACTTATTAAGAAGCTGCCCCCACCACGAGGTACTACTTTGGCAACTTGTGCAAATATTCTACCATGGTCTTGATGACCAATTGAGGTGGTTTGTTGACGCCTCATGTGGAGGCAGCTTTTTAAATAAAGATGTCAAAAGTGTCTACGAACTTTTCGACGAAATGAGCAAAAATTCTTTCAATCACTCATCCATGGATACCTTTGGCAGAAATGCCAATTCCTGTGTAAGTGTCCATGAAGTAGGCACCCAACAATCTCTTCCGGTTAAACAGGGCGATTTGCAACTTTTTATGCAATAACATGATCAGATGAAAATCAATCAAAAGAAAATGGAAGAAAAGATTAACATGTGACCACAAAACCCGTTACCGACCAACTCTAACTCTTGCCTTTCTTACTCCAACACTAACCCGACTCTCCTTCGCTGGAAAAATTTGCAACAAATCGATACCAGCGGATTTCAACATCTTGACTTTGCACATGAAATTGTTGGGACTTCTAATAATTCTTCACTATATGTCCCAATAAACGAAAATATTTCCGCTCTCTAGGATAATATTAGAAATAATTCTTCCAACTTTTATAATCTTACTTGGAGGAATAACCCTAATCTTTCCTGGAAGAATACCAATCAAATTCTGCATTTTCAAAATCAAATGGGGAATTTTGGTCAAAACCAATCTTCGCAGGCTTATATTAATAATCAATTAATGAAAACCCTGCAAGGAATGCAACAACAAATGAACGATGTTACCCGTGTTTCTAAATTACAAAATCACATCGCAGTAATGCTCGATCAAAGGCCAATGGGTAATTTACCTTCCCAACCTGTCCCAAACCCCATAAATTAGCGTAATCAATTTCAAAGTGGAAATAATCCAGGTCAACAAGGTCAACAACCAATAAATCCCGCACCACAATTTCCACCCGATTTTCAAAACTTGCAACAAAATCAACGTTTTCCATAGCGAAATAACCACACTGCCAATGTAGTCACATTAAGTTGAAAAACTACACACAATGTGGAACCCTCACGGGAAAATAAATCGGATGAGGAGCAATTTTTTCCCACCTCCGTTCACTCTCAGGAAAATCCAGCTAGCACAAACACGACACCTTTCCCACAAGCATTGCACTCTAAGAAGAAGAAACCCAGAAAAATTGAGCCAATTGAAGAACAATTGCATGAATTATTTGGCCAAGTGGAAATTATTATCCTTCTCCTAGATGTAATTAAATACGTACCTGCCTACGCAAAATTTTTGAAAGAAATTTGTACACCAAAAAGGTAGCCTAAAAATTTAGGAAAGGTTGTCCTTTCTGAGACAGTTAGCTTTGTTATTTAGAGTAAGCTGCCTCATAAGAGAAAGGACCTGGGTGCTCTATTAATATCTATTGTCATTAATGACACTACTTTTGATTGTGTCCTCTTAGACTTAGTTGCATCAATAAATCTCATCCCTACCATCCTTTTTGATGGATTTTAGTTTGGTGAACTAAAATCAGTGAAGGTTACTCTTCAACTTGCCGACCGATCTGTTATCCTCCCAAAAAAGATCGTAGATGTCATTGTTCGGGTACAGAATTGTTTCTTCGTTGTGGACTTTTTAGTCCTTAACATTGATGTACTTGAAGCATTAAAGAATGCACCTATCATTCTTGGAAGACCCTTCTTCGCCACCGCCGAAGCCAACATAAATTGTGATTCCGGTAAAATGGACATCACTTGCAGTGGCGAAACACTCACTTTAGATATTTTTAGGGCTTCCAAAAGATTCCACGAGCCGGATTTCTTCGATGACTTAGACTCTGAAACCTCTAATCTTGTCGAGCAAATGCTTTCTGTAAATACGTGTTTTGCCATAAACGCTTCCCCTGAGCAGTAGCAATCGTTTAGCCCACCCCCACCCACTACACTAGATTTCACGCTAACCTCTAACCCTATTTTGGAACCCGACCTGCAATTAGATTTGAAACCTTTGCTGGATTCCTTAAAATACGTATTTTTGGGACCCAACGATACAAAACCCTTATTATTAATTCCAAACTTTCAAGGTTAAAAGAGGAAAGACTGCTCCAAGTTCAAAATAAATATCAAAAAGTAATCGGTTAGACTTTATGTGATTTAAAAGGCATCAATGCCTCCTATTGCACTCAACGCATTTATCTTGAGGACGATTTTAAACCTTCCTGCCAACCTCAACGTCGCTTAAATCCAAATATGCAGGAGGTCATAAAACGAGAAATAATTAAATGGCTTGATATGGGAATTATTTACCCTATCTCTAACAGCTAGTGGGTTAGCCCTACACAAGTTGTACCCAAGAAAGCTGACCTTATTGTTATTACTAATAAGGGTGAAGAAATTTCCACTAGGACTGCTTCTTTGTGGTGTCTGTATTGATTCAAGAAAATTAAATACCACCACCAAGAAAATCACTTCCCGCTCTCATTTATTGATCAAATTTTGGAGTGGCTTATTGGATAAGATTATTATGTTTCCTTGATGGATTTTTCGGCTACAATCAAGTTGTAGTCCATCCTGAGGACCATGAAAAGACCACTTTCACTTGCCCTTTTGGAACCTTTGCTTTCTGAAGAATGCCATTTGGATGATTGGCAGGTGATTGTTTGGAGGTTTTTATGGATGATTTCTCCATTTTTGGAGATTCTTTTGATCACTGTCTCTGGAATTTAGAAAGAACTCTCCAAAATTGTATTGAGGTTAACTTGGTTCTCAGATGGGAGAAGAGTCATTTCATGGTTCAGGAAGATATTGTCTTGGGCAATGTTATTTATGGGAAAGGAATCTCGGTAGACAAAGCTAAAGTTGATACAATCTCCAAACTTCCCTCGCCCAGTTCGGTGAAACAAATAAGATCTTTTCTGGGGCATGTGGGGTTCTACCGATGATTCATCAAAGATTTCCCCAGAATTTCCCGACCTTTAAGTCACCTTTTAACTAATGACCAACCTTTTAATTTTGATCATGATTGCTTGGAGAGTTTTAATTTTTTAAAACAAACGATTATTGAGTCACCCATTCTGCAAGCTCCCAACTATGCTCATCCTTTTGAGCTTATGACAGATGCCTCAGATTTTGCAGTAGGAGTCGTCCTAGGGCAACGAATCGAAAAGAAACCCATTGTGATTTATTACGCTAGTAAAACACTTGATGAAACACAACAGAATTATACTGTTACCGAAAAAGAACTTCTTGCGATCGTTTTTGCCCTCGAAAAATTTCGTTCATATCTGTTAGGGTCACACATCACCATATGCATTGATTACTTGGCTTTGAAATATTTGTTGAATAAGAAGGATGTGAAACCTCGCCTAATTCGATGGATTTTATTGTTACAAGAATTTGACTTGGAAATCAAAGATAAAGCAGGCTTACAAAATGTCATGGCCGATCACCTTTCAAGGCTTAACACTGGTGATGTTTTGACCAAAACAGCTATTTTTCCAGGCGAAACACTCTTAACATTAAAATCCCTCCCTTGGTATGCTGACTATGCAAATTTTCTTGCCACTAGACGATTCCCTTCTAACTGGCCTAAAGAGGGATAAGTTTTTTGCCGAGATTAAATATTACTTTTGGGAGGACCTCAATCTGTTCCGTATCTGTGCTGACCAAGTCATTAGGCGGTGCGTTCTCGATTCAAAAACACATGATATTCTGAACCACTACCACTTAATAGCTTGCGGCGGATATTTTTCAGGGAGGAAAATGGCGGCCAAGGTGTTAAATGTCGGATTTTATTCGCCAAGCATACACAAAGATGCTCATGAATTTTCTCGGTCCTATATGCATTGCCAGAGCATCGGCAACATGAACTCTAAGGATATGATGTCCCTTAACCCAATTTTGGAAATTGAAATTTTTGATGTATGTGACATCGATTTCATGGGACCGTTTATCACATCTTTTGGGTACCAGTACATTTTAGTCGCTGTTGACTATGTTTCGAAATAAATCGAAGTGGTACTCACACACGTTAATGACCATTAGGTCATCGTGGATTTTATAAAGAAAAATATTTTTTTGCATTTTGGTGTGCCTAAGGCCATTATTAGTGACGGAGGCTCGTATTTCACACATTCTTAGTTCCGCCAACTTTTTGCTAAATACGGGGTAAATCATAAAATCTCTACACCATATCACCCTTAGACTAATGGCCAAGCTAAAGTCTCCAACCGGGAAATTAAAAATATTTTGCAAAAGACGGTTAAGTCTGACTGAAAAGATTGGTCGCTAAAACTTGATGATGCATTATGGACTTACTATATGGCTTTTAAAACCTCCGTTGGCATGTCACCTTTTCGCCTTATTTTTGACAAGGTATGCCACCTCCCGGTTAAGCTAGAACATAGGGCTTATTAGGCGATAAAAGTCAATTACAATTTTGATGCAACCGGTAAACACAGGAAATTACAATTAGCTGAACTCGAAGAACTTCACAACTTAGCTTATGAAAATGCATGCATTTACAAAGATCGAATCAAGAAATTTCATGATAAATTCATCATTCGGAAAACTTTTGAACCTAAACAACGCATGTAGCTTTTTGATATGAGGTTGCGATTATTTCCTAGTAAATTAAAATCTAAATGGATCGGTCCTTACATTGTAATTCAAACTTATCCTCATAGTGTTGTTGAAGTTTTGGAACCTAAAAATAACAATATCTTCAAAGTCAATGGCCAATGACTTAAGCCCTATCTTGATCAAAACTTAAACGCGCAACACGTTTTTAATTAGTTATAGACATAATTTAGGTATAAATAGTATTATATAGCATAAATATATTATAAATATGTTGAAAATATTAAAACTTATTATATACAAATATATAATATAGATTACCTTAGTAATAACTTAAATTACTAATTTATTTCATTTTAACGTAATAATTTAGATATATACAATAAATACTTAATTAAATAAATGTACATGTATAGTACAGTATATAATAATTGTTTAAATACATGTATATAGTTGTAGATACATTTATACATGTTTACATATTTATTTATAATTATATAGATATATGTTCACATAATCTATTATAAATTAATAGATAATTATATAGGATATATATACAATAATTCAACATAAATATTTGTTTAAATATATATGATACATGTATAAGTTATCTATGTACATTATATACATATATTTTACTGTGTACATTTAACTCATTATTTTTTTTGTTAATAACAAGTATAAATACTATATACAAAGTAATTTTTGGGTATTTTTGAGTTTTTATGGTATTTTTATATTTTATAGAGGTAAGAGGAGAGAGAGAAGGTGAAGAGATGGAAGGAGTTCTTTTTATATTTTTCATAAATGATTTCTTTTATTAAGTTTTAGAGTAGACTAAATTATCTACTATTATGTTCTACCCGTTAAACTATTTGGATTACTTTGAAGCTTTGCAAATGCCTAAAGAGATATTTAGTTCTACTCAAGATACATTTATTTTATTTTTTGATGATTTTTTAATAATTTTTTTATATATATATAATCTTACACACAATAAGGCCAATAAAAGGTTTCGAACATGAACCTAAGGCCTAATTCTCAAATTTAGTAGCTGCAAATGTGATTCAATAGTTCAGAACGGTCCAGCACATTACATGAAAGATGTATGAAGCATTAAACAAGATTTCTATTTTAAATTTCATTCAAATCACCTTTGGGATAGTTGGGAATATTAACAAGTAGCTGATAAAGAAGATTAAAACATGATTTACAAGCTATTCAAATTAGATTTCATTCTAATTTCAGTACATGAATACTTCTATGCTATTCTACAAATATACACAGAGTCAGCTTCTTAATATCCTCAAATCCAACCAAAATCCCTTTGACAACCTTCCATCCAGACCTACGACTACTACTGATTTCTTGCAGTAGATCATATTGCTGCTGCTGTTATCCACTCAGCAGCCCAACTGCCGCGAAAAACACACTCCTGAAATGGAAAAACCAAATCTAAAAATTATTTAATCATCAAAACTAAAAACCATCCTCAAATCACTTATATCTGGAATCTAACTCAATGAAAATAGGGACAGCTGATCTGCTATCCAAATGCACTTAAGTCTGGACAAACATGATTAAATCCACATTTAAACTTGTCTCAATTACTCCTTAAAAGATTTGAAGCTCACTTAGGACCCAACTCAACAAACTTAAGAAATCCTAATTTGATGTCCACTTCTAGCCATAGACATCTTGAAAGAAAGATATCAAATCAAGCTTTAAAATCACTTGGAAATCCATCTCAAACCCTCGCCAAAACTCAGTCAATCTCATAAACACTCTAGTTAACTTATTAAAACAAGACTCATGAGAGAAAATCAATGTTGCTCACTTGTTGCTCGCTCTAAATCGAGGTTTTAGGAAGTAATGTGTCGTAGTTAGCCGATAAAGTGTGAAAAACAAATAGAATTTATACTCGAATGAAATCTGAGGTCGAACACATAGAGCAATTAGCAATTTAATACTCAAGATTGCAATTCCAAGCACAATATAGTAATATAATGGAAATCTCAAGCACAAATAATATAAATATAGAAGCAAGAGTCAATGTAGCCAAAAAGATTAGGGTAAAATGGTGATTTAAATCACTAAATTACCCTATTACAATTGTACTAAATAATGCAATAGTACTAGTCAACCAAATGCCAATGCCACGTAAATTGAGTGCACAGTGCACTCTCTGTCAGAGATCAAATGGCTGGAACTTCGGTCAGACGGCTTAACCGTCTAGATGCTACAGTGCCAAGAGGGTACTCTTCTTGGCTTCTTTTCTTTCTCCTACCTTAGGCTCTTTTCTTCTCTCTTTTCTCTTCACGCACAAGGGAGGAAACTCACGAATTTTGGCTAAGTGTTGGGGGCTTTCAAGAGCAAAACCTGCCTCTCCCTGCCCTCTCTTTCTCTCCTTTCCTCCTCTTCTCTTTCTCTTAATTAGGTAGGTATTCAGGCAATCAGGTATGCGGATACCTTTGACTAGTGCTGCGTGGCGTGTGCGCAGTGAGGAGTGAAGGCAGTGAATGGAGGGACCCGACCCCTCATGTACTGGGCGAGGGGTCTGGGTCCCTTTTTCCTTTTATGTCGCTGTGGGAGCTCGTCAACTAACGATGTGGGACTACAATCCCATAGCGTTCTTTAGGCAATCGCGAAGCTACTCATTCGTTCAATTCAAGCACAAGGGTGGTCAACACCCTCAATCTTCGGTCCACACAAGCTGCTGGAGTGATTCCACATCACCTGATGTCAAGACCTGGAGCTGTGATGTAAACACATCCATTTAGGCTAAAATGCCTATGTATGCATGTTCCTAGACTTAGATTTGCATTCCATATTATAAATATTGCATAGCATGCATCATTCTGCATTTAGAGTAGTGTATATTTTAGGTTAATTGTATCCTTTTTGTGGTCAGGAGAGGAGATTTATTTTGGAGCCTCGGATTGACGATCTGACTGTACGGATCTGATCAGGATGACGATCGGAGTCTAACGCCTTCGTAATTGCCTTAATCGGAGTCCCGTAGCACCATATGCAGTACGAGGAAGATCAACGGCCAAGGGACTAGGTGACGTAATTTGGAGCTTCAAATGACATCCGACTGCGTGGATGGATTCAGGTCGACGATCGCAGCCTAACGATGTGAAAATCGATTCAATCAGACCTCTGTAGCAGCCCCTACAATGGCAAGAAGATGGATGGCTCAGTTCGTGCCACGTGGCACAACGTAGGTCGCCCATACACACGCGCCACCACACGTGCATAGCAGTGCGGGCACGCGCATGTGCGTGGAGGCATGCATGCACTCGGGCGCAGCAGCGCAGCGCACAAGGCAGCGGTAATAGCAGTAGCACGCACGGGCGTGAGGCACGTAGGCGCGTAGTGCGCGTGCGTGCGCGACAAGGGCACGTGGAGCGAGTGCCAGCGGTGTGGCAGTAGAGGCGCGTGATGCACGTGCTAGCGGGGGCGAGGGTTGGCACGGGATCTTCAGCGACGTTTGCGGCGGATCTTCAGCGACGTTTATGACCACTAAATGTTCTGTATATAAATTTGATTCTTTCTTCCACTATAAAAGGACCCCTACCCCTCCCATTCTTCATCTCTTCCTTTCTTCATCTCATCACCTCCAAGGCTTTAGAGAGAGCTTGTCTCAAGCTTGGGATGCTCCTCTTGAGTAGAAAACCTAATATTTTTCCCTCCTCTCATCCCTATTTGTGGTACACCTCGTGGTCGTCTTCTCACCTACTTCGGGAAGTAGATCCTCGCCGCGACGCCGTCCTGCCTCACCCTCCATCCTCCGGCTCCATCCTCGTTCGTCTCGCTCCTCACCACCTTCCTCCAGGCGACGTCAGAGCGAGTTGTCCTCTGAGCGACCATCGAGGGGGATTCTTCTCATCTCCATCTATCTTTACTACTTTCTAGTGTAGTTTTTCTCGCTTTTGTAGTTGTAAAAACACTTGTTGAGATATATGTGATTGTTTCTCTCTCTTATATTTTGCAAGTAGATTAGTTAGATAAGAACTCATCCACCTAATCTCTTGCTTGTTAAAAATACCAAAAAAATTAGAAAAGACAAAAACGACAAAAGAAATAAAAGCGAAGTGTGTATTTTTCAAAACCAAACGTTCGTCTCTCCGTGTTTGATCCGAGACTCACTTTTCGAGTTTCGGTTATAAATTTTATCTGATCATTGGATTTTCTCCCGAATCAAACTACGACGACGGGTTTTCCAAACCAAACCCTTTCCACGTGCGAATCCACCGCAATCAAGCTGCAGATGAAGAACGAGCAACTCCTCAAGAATCTTCATTTCAAATTTAGAAGGGTTTCGCCGTGAATCAAAACGGGTTCTGATGGTCAATTCAAGGATACTGGACCCTAGAGAATATTTTTCTATGAATTTTAGAGGGTTTATGTAAATTTTATGCTGACCAGAACCTCAGTATATTAAGTGGGTCTATTTTTAGGGTTTCAGATGTCATTTAATTATTGAAATATGTGAAAAGCCATTTCTGTCTGTATGGATCCCCTTATTAGACTTAGATGCATATTTAACCTTTAGTAACCCCTAAAAAACCTCGTGGTTGTTTTGTATTTGTGGATTACTGGTAAAATTGCGGAAACAACATTTTATTCCTATTTTCTTCTCAAAACAACTCAACCTGCCCAAGAGACCTTCTGATTGATATGTAGGAGCTTTTATTGACTTTATCATATCAAATTGAGCTAGTTATGGCTCATGATGGTGTTCCCATCATTCCCATGCCTAGCTTTTGCTAGTCAGTTACTTAGGTTGGATGTAACCGTCAGGATGCCTTACTAAGTCGCATATCTAGGAATCATATCTTAATACCAACAATAGGCCTAGAGGTACTCAAGTATTAACCCATATCCAGACCTGATTAGTTTTCGCTTCAGTTTGCTGTGAAGGTTTCTAAGGTCCACAGGAACTAACCTACGATTCGTTGTACCCAGCGGTTAAAACACCCGTGCTTGAAACATGGTTAGTCCATGTTCAGTTTGTTAGTGCATTTTTTTGTAAAAGAGGAGATTTTTGTTTGTGGAAAGCTTTCTCTTTTCTTTTTCTTTATATTTCTCCTTAGATCCGTCCTTGGATTGGCCCTAAACATGGTCTGTATTGGATTTCTTGTCTCCACTATCAATCCTCGCAGGGTCCCTGGTAATCGATGCTTCGGGATAGTACCGCCCATGGTAACTCCCAGAATCCTGGCTATCGACACTTCGGGATAGTGTCGCCCATGATGTTTTGTAGGTAAATCCAGACCCTGGCAATCAAGATTTTGGGATAATCCCGCTCATGGCATTTGAATCAGCACAGGGTGCTTACATGTCCCTAGTAGGATATTTAGATATCCTAGGAGACAAGCACTGAGGAGACTATGTTATCGTGCATCTTCGAAGGGAATTTTTCGCCTCCGCATAGGGAACTCATCCAAATCAACTTGTGTTTTCGAGCCGCTCTTAATCTATATCTTAGGACTATTTTCAGGATAGATTAAATGCCATTTGGTATGATTTCATTATTAAAGTGCACTGAATCGGACTGTTTGTGATTTTAGGGTGCCTAAGTTAGTGAGTCTCGTAAATCAGAGGTCAGTTAGTGAGATCGAATACTCGTTAAGCCTTACACCTAGTACACAAGTTTTGCATTTTCCCCAACCTCTTGAGGATTAATCTGGATCTTATCAAGTATGTGAGTGTTTAAATCTTAGAATAGATCCAAGAGGCCTAAGGTCGGTGATAACCACTAATCCCCTAAGTTTAAGCTTTCCAAGTCTTAATTCATCATTCGATCCAACCTAAAAGGTAGATTGGTTCCATATTACTTTGAAGGGACTTAGTTTTTTTCTTTATATTTTAGTTCCTTTCTTTTTCTTTTTAATTTTCCTCCTTTTTCTCATTTTCTCAAATGACTCTTCTTTTTCCTCAACCTCCTTTTCTCATTTTTTTTTCTGTTTTTCAAATTTTTTTTTCATTTTTCTGGTTTTTGGAATATGTAATTATTATTATTATTATTTTTGATGAAACCCTTTTTGTAAATTGATTCTTACGATGTTTTGCACTTTAATACCCCCATGCCTATGATTTACAATGTCTTCATTGTAAATTAGGTGGGTTCAAGTTCAGCTTAGATCGTACATTAGAACAGGGTAAAAGGGTGGGTGAATGGGTCGGGATGATTGTTGCGGATGATTTCAAGCTCTGATATGAGTACTAGAGGTGGAGTCGGCTGTTTTAATGGACAAACCCTAAGGTGTAATGTGAGTTCAGCAAAGAGATGTGTCAAAAGGGTTTTGGATTTTTCAAAAGAGATGGGTTGCCTCCCATTAAGCATTGAGTTTAACACCATCAGCCGGATGCAATAAGCTTATAAAGAGAATGGAGATCAAAGGATAATGCAACTAAGTTCGCATCAGTGAGTTTGATGAACGACTTGAGTCACTGGCCATCCACAATGAAAGGTTTAGAATCAAGGTTGGGTTGACTGATTTTGACGGCTCCATTTCCAAAGATTCGTCTTACCAAGAATGGTTCAATCCATTTAGATCTGAGTTTGCCTATGAAAAGTTTTAGCTTGGCATCAAAGAATAGGACCTTCTGACAAGGATGAAAAGTTTTTCTAGATGTGTTTGTCATGAAAAGCCTTCACTTGCTCTTATTAAATTTGCGAGTTCTTGTACGCGTCATTGTATAGTTCCTCGATCTCGCTCATTTGAAATTTATGGTGGTTCCGGCCTTAAGTAGATCTATATTGCACTTCCGTACTGCCCAATAGGCTTTGTGCTTCATCTCGACGGGGAGGTGATATGCCTTCACGTACACTAATTTGAATGGAGACATACCTAATTGGATCTTGTGGGCGATCCTATAAGCCCACAAAGCTTCTGGAAGTTGGATCGACTAGTCTTTCCTGTCAGACCAAATAGTGACCTGGAGGATTTTCTTGATCTCCTGATTAGACAGTTTAGCTAATCCATTTGTTTGGGGGTGGTAAGGAGTCGAGATTCGGTGCGACACCCCATACTTGGTCATCAGGGATCTGAACTGTGTATTTGTGAAATGGGTCCATCCATCAGAGATAATAACATGTGGGACACTGAACCGAGAAAAGATGTGTTGATTAATGAACTTGATTACCACCTTATGGTCATTGGTTTAGGTCGGGATAGCTCTAATCCATTTAGACACGTAGCGTACAACGAGGAGAATGTATTCGAAGTCGTCCGATTTAGGGAAGGGTCCCATGAAATCAATCCCTCATATATCGAAGATTTCACATACGAGAATCGGCTGTAAAGGCATCATATCGCGGTAGCTCATGTTGCCAAAAGTCTGGCAACGAGTGCATGTCTTATAGTAATCGTGTGCGTCCTTGAAGATTGTGGACTAATAAAAGCAGCACTAGAGGACTTTAGCTGCGGTTTTATGTCCGGAGAAGTGTTCGCCGTAGGCTTGGTCATGGTAGAAGGATAGAATGTCCTGAATTTTTACTTCTGGGATGCATCGTCTGATGATCTGATTAGCACCAATGCGGAAGAGGTACGGGTCTTCCCAGATGTAGTACTTAGCATCAGAAAACAACTTGTCCTTCTTAGCCTTCGGCCAATCAGACAGGATCTGATGTGACTTAAAGTAGTTAACCAAATCAGCGTATTAGGGAAGTCCTGCATCGATAGTCAGGAGGTGCTCATTAGGAAAGTGTTCTGTGATTAGTCCGGAAGGGTCGATGATATCAGAAAGAAGGCGGGACAAGTGATCAGCTACCACATTCTATTTTCCTGCCTTGTTGAGAATCTCGTGGTCGAATTCTTGCAACAGCAAGATCAAGTGGATTAGTCGAGGTTTTGTGTCCTTTGTGAGGAGGTGCCTCACTGCGGTGTGATCCGAGTATATGATAACACGGGAACCCAAAAGATAGGATCAAAAATTTTCAAGGCCAAATACTACAGTTAGTAGCGCTTTCTCAGTAATTGTATAGTTACGTTGAGCCTCGTTAAATGTCTTGGTAGCGTAGTAGATGATCATGGGTTTCTCATCTATTTTCTGCCTCAGTACTGCACCCACTGCGTAATCAGACGCATCACACACGATCTCAAAGCGTAGAGACCAATTAGGGGATTGCAGGATTGGTGCTTGAGTAACTCGATCACACAAGCTCTCAAAGGCATGAGTGCACTCGATAATTTCGAAAGGGACATCCTTTGAGAGAAGATTAGTTAGGGGGCGTGCAATTTTTGAGAAATCAGGAATGAAACGGCAGTAAAAATTGATGTGCCCCAAAAAAGAGCGGATGCCCTTTACCGAGCTAGGCATGAGTAGTTTGGAAATCAAATTAACCTTAGCTTGATCAACGTGGATGTCGTTTTCAGAGACGAGGTGACTTAGGACAATTCCCTCAGGTACCATGAAGTGGCTCTTTTCCTAGGAAAGAACCAGATTCATGTCGATACAAGGCCTGAGGATTTGGACCAAGTGCAGGAGGTAATCATCAAAAGATTCCGTAAATACCGAGAAGTCATCCATGAAGACTTCAAGGTATTCACCTACCATATCTAAGAATATGGCAAGCATGCACCGCTGAAAAGTGGCGGGTGCAGTGTAGAGACCGAATGGCATCCTACGGAACGCATACATCCCGAAGGTGAAGGTAGTCTTCTCTTGGTCCTCAAGATGGATTGCCATCTGATTAGAACCGGAGTACCCATCCAAGAAGCAAAAGAATCGATTTCCTACCAATTTCTCGAGTATCTGATCAATAAATGGCAGTGGGAAATGATCCTTTTTCATGGAGGTATTTAGTCATCAGTAATCAATACAGACTCTCCACGAGTTCGCTATATGGGTCGGTATAGTCCCTCCAGTTTCAGTTGTAATGACGGTGAGTCCTGCCTTTTTGGGCACAACCTGGATTGGATTCACCTAACGACTGTCGGAGATCGGGTAGAAGATACCTGCATCTAACCACTTGATGATCTTTTTTACGACATCCTGCAGGTTCGGATTCAGGCATCTCTGCATTTCACGAGATGGTCGTGAGCCCTCTTTGGTGTATATGTGATGCGTGCAATATGAGGGGCTGATGCCAGTCAGATCATTGAGAGTCCACTCAATGGCTCTCCGATGCTGCTGAAGGATAGAAATCAAGCAGGTTTCCTGATCAGAGGTAAGGTGGGAATTGATGATCACAGGAAACATTTAATTTGAACCCGGGAAGACATATTTGAGATGGTCAGGGAGGGGTTTCAACTCCATGACTGGATTTTCAACAGTAGCAGGTGGTTCAGGGTGAGGTTCAGGAGCAACGGCAAGAGCTAAAGGTATCTCTAGGTCTGGTTCAGGCTCCTCTAAGTGTGGGGTTTGATCCTGTTGTGGTTGATCATCAGAGATAAGCAGGTTTTCCTCGATACATGGGTCGTCAACCACAGATTCGATGTCGCAAATTTGTTCGATAACCCCACAATTAATTCCTCCTTGGGCCTTAAAGATAACAATCTTTAGTGCCACAGCTCCCAAATTTTAACTCAATTTGGCCCTCCTCACAATTGATGTTGGCCCTAGTTGTGGCCATAAAAGGTTTCTCCAAAATGATCGGTGTGTTCTTCAAGTTCTCAGGAGCATCCATGTCTAAAACTATAAAGTCCACGGGGAAGTAGAAATCGCATACTCTAAGTATGACATCCTCAAGAATTCCTTTTGGTGACTTACTAGATCGATCAGCCAACTGCAATGTCACCTCTGTCGGTTTGAGCTTGGATTCTTCAAGGTGGTCAAGTAGGGATGTAGGTGTTAGGTTTATTGAAGCTCCTAGATCCACTAATGCACGGTCAAATTGAATATCACCGATTGTACAGGGGATCAGAGGGGTACCGGGATCTTTTGCCTTAGTCGGGAGCTTACTCAAAATGACGGAGCTGGCTTGCTTCAATAATACAATCGGGCTCTCGCCTTTGGTTCGCGGCTTACGTTTTGGTGTACATACATCTTTCAGGAATCTTGCGTAAGTCGGTACGTGACGTATTGCATCCATCAAGAGGATGCTTATTTGGACCTGCTCGAAGAGCTTGACCAGGTCCTCCTCAAGTGCCACGGGTTTGGTTTTCTTCTTTCCCTTGGTCAATGTCTCGGGAAATGGAATCTCAGATGGTTCTTCTAGAATTGGCTCAGGCTCTTTATTAGGGATGAGCGTGTCCTGGATAACCAATCTAAGGTTAGGGTCTACAGTCTGAGGCGAGTTGTGGCTAGGAAAAGGTGGGTCCTGTGTTGCTTTGCCACTACGGGTGGTGACGGAATTTAATCTTACCTGATTTTGGTTTGGGCTAGGGAGGATGGGTGTCTGCTGCTAAAATCTAGAATAAGAGGTTGAAGCACCCATCCCGTCAGGGGATGGAGCAGAATGGGCTTGATAGACAGTGGGCTTGGCCCTGATTTGGATTCATAACACGCCTCTGGTTCGGCACGTTATTTGGATTCGGAAGAGGCTGAGAAGGGAGTGCACCCGGCTGGTGAGCACATACCAGCTGGGCCAATTAATTGCATAGCTAAGAGATCTCTTTATGTTATTTTTGCATGTCAACGAAGGTCTGGAGAATCAAAGATGTATGATCTTCCTTAGGTGGTCCAAATTGGAAATTTTGATTGGCCCTTGGTTGAGTGGGTTGATAGGGACGTGGGTTTTGTGGTCGGGGTTGGAATTGAGGTCTTGGATTTGGATTATTTCCCGACCACGCAAAGTTTGGATGATTACGCTATCTAGGGTTGTAGGTATTAGAGAAGGAATTGTTTTGGATGACGTGGAGATCCTTGTAGGTCTGAGGATCCCCAGAATAATCAGGGTACGAGGGTTCAGAGTTCCCCCAATTGTGGTAGGTTGCCCCGGAATTGCCTCTGAAGCCATAATCAGGCGGGGGTGGATACACATCCATCCTCGAAGAGTGGTAGATATTGTGTGCAGCTTCCCTACCTGAGGGTGAGTGTGTATATGTGCTTTGTGGTGTAGAGGTGGTCTTGTGTAGATGTCGAGTGATGTTGTCAACCTTCTTCTTAATGATGGAGACCTTATCCAATTGATTGGCTACCAACTCCAAGTCAACGGATGCGGAAAGGCCTCGAGATTCATGTACCCCCGATTGTTAATGTGCGGGTGGACGTCCGGTCGTATGTACTCAGTGACTCATTGTTCAGGGAGTTCTCGCACATGTTCTCGAGAATTTCCCAAATCTCGTCTTCATGCTGACCCATGATGCTTCCATCACAGGTTACATTGACAAATAGCTTGATGTCATCATGGAGCTCGTGGTAAAAGGATTGGACTTGTTCCCACTTCGGGACTCTGTGATGGGTGCATTTGCGCATGAGATCTAGAAAATGATCTCATGCCTCGTGTAGAGATTCTCTCGCTCATTGGGAGAAGTGCGTGATTTAGTGCTGTATAGTGTTTGTGCGACCAATGGGATAGAATTTTTGTAGGAAGGCAGTTTGAAGTTCTTCCCATGTGTTGATCGTGTGTAGATAAGTTTGAAACTAGTAGGTGGCTTTGTTGGGCAGAGAGGAGAAGATCTTTAAGAGCAAGCCATCTCGATTCTGCATGTCTGCTTTAAAGGTGTGTGCCAGATACTTTAGATTTTTGATGTGTTGGAAATGATCCTCGGAGTTCAAGCCATGGAATTTTGGAGTCATGTGAAGCATACTAGGCTTGAGCTCCACCTTAGGTCCTCCCGTAGGGATAGTGATTCGTGGTTTGATCTCCATTGCCGCGAGATTGTAGTGATCTCGCATTTGAGGATGCGGCAGTGGGTTGATGAAGGCATTGATCTGATCTCTGAAATCAAAGAATTGCTGTGGCTCAAAGTTAGGTCATTCTGGTTGATCCATGGTTGTGATTGGAGGTTCGGGCTTAGAATCAGAGGAAATGTCAATATGATTAGGTTGCACAAACACGGAGGTCGAGGTTTGGCCTTGACGAGAGTGAATAACTAATGGAGGCCTCAAGGATGGTCTTAAGGACCTCCCAAACATGCACCGATGGAGAAGATGAGGGATAGAATATCAGACGGACTCAATCGAGGCACCCAAAGATTTTTGGATGACTATAGAAGTTCGGTGCGGATAATACCCTTGGATCAGAAAGTTGTCCACCTGAGAATTACATAGGCAGCCAGGAAGGGAGTCCCCTAAAGACCCCTACACGGTAGAACGTCCCCATGGTTTACAAGATTTTCCTCACCCGACCTTCTTTGTCACTAAGGGTCCATGTAGACCAGAATGGTAACTTGACCTCTTAAGTTTACCAATTTTAAGTTAAAAGCGAGGGTGCTTATGATTTCACTTGAACTTTTAAGATATTTTTGTACGAGGTGACCTAATTTGAAGATTGATTGACCCCGCAAGGTGGGTCAACTTCACTTCTTTGTCCTATGAGATTATTAGGTCCTGCTTTTAGGATTCAAGTGAGATTTGCAGCCTAATTTTAGGGTTTGCTTGATTAGGTAGATTCAATCAAGGCTTGGGCACACACTGTTTGCGAAGATTGATTCTTTTTTTCTTAAGCAATTGTCTCTAAAATCCTAGAAATAAAAACCCTAATTGGCTCTGATTGGTCCAATTAATTGAATCCAAATTTAGCACCTAGGGCTTAATTAAGAAGGTGGTAGCCCGAAGTGTCTTAAATCCTTAAGTAGGTGCAAGAATCAGGTTTGGGATGTTTTCTAAAAAGAATATATCAAATCAGGCAACTTGTGATGATTAACCTAAGAATAGAATGTAAGTTAGCCCTAATTGATTTTTTCTTCTTTTAGCATTTTCAGAATCAGGGGCTTAGGAGAAAGTGGATGGAGTTTACCTGCCCCTAGAGTGTTTGGTGCGTGTCTGACTCTCCTTGATTGGATTCCCCTGCACAGATCATAACAAAATAGATAGAGCAACTTAGTATCAAATTAGATATTGCAATCAAGAGATTAAATTGCGCGTTGCTTCCAGGCAACTGCGCCAGAATGTTGCTCGCTCTAAATCGGGGTTTTATGAAGTAATGTGTCGTAATATATTCGATAAAGTGCGAAAAACAAATAGAATTTATACTCGAATGAAATCTGAGGTCGAACACATGGAGCAATTAGCAATTTAATACTTAAGATTGCAATTCCAAGCACAATATAGCAATATAATGGAAATCTCATGCACAAATAATATAAATATAGAAGCAAGAGTCAATGTAGTCAAAAAGATTAAGGTAAAATAGTGATTTGAATAACCAAATTACCCTATTACAATTGTACTAAATAATGCAATAGTACTAGTTACCCAAATGCCGTGTAAATTGAGTGCACAGTGCACTCCCTGTCAGAGATCAGATGGCTGGAACTTCAGTCAGACGGCTTAACTGTCCAGATGCTACAGTGCTAAGAGGGCACTCTTCTTCTTGGCTTCTTTTCTTTCTCCTGCCTTAGGCTCTTTTGCTCTTCTCTCTTTTCTCTTCACGCATAAGGGAGGAAACTCACGAATTTTGGCTAAGTGTTGGGGGCTTTCAAGAGCAAAACCCATCTTTCCCTGCTCTCTCTCTCCTTTCCTTCTCTTCTCTCTCTCTCTCTCTCTCTCAATCAGGCAGGTATTCGGGCAATCGGGTACGTGGATACCTGGGACCAGGGCTGCGTGGCGAGTGCGCAGCTGAGGAGTGAAGGTAGTGAATGGAGGGACCCGACCCCTCGTGTACTGGGCGAGGGGTTCGGGTCACTTTTTCCTTTTATGGCACTGCAGGAGCTCATCAACTAACGATGTGGGACTAAAATCCCACATCGTTCTTCAGGCAATCGTGAAGCTGCTCCATTCAATTCGGGCACAAGGGCGGTCAACACCCTCAATCTTTGATCCACACGAGCTGCTGGAGTGATTCCATGTCTCCTGATGCCGTGACCTGGAGCTGCAGACGAAGAATTGATAAACAAGGGATGTGATTGGCACCTAATTTGAATTGATTAAATGCCCACAACCAATCAATTAATTACATAGAATATTTGTTACACTTTTGGGTGTAGAAAAATTATGTGGTAAGTAGATAAGGTGGAGGGTTCTAGAAGATAGGATTAGAAATAGGATTAAGGTCACATCACTATGAGTGCATGCTTGATTTTTAGGAATAGGTTTAGAATGACGTCTAGGGATATGGCTAGAGTTTGGGGAGCTCCAAATGGTAGGTTGAGGGTTTAGGTTAAGGATTAGGATTGGGGTTTTGGGTGTGAGGTAAATTAGGTAGGTCCTGACTTGGATTAGGGTTAAGGTTTTTATAGTCAGAATATCTCTCTCAATTTGAGCTCTGATGACCTGAATCCTTGCTTGTCCTTTTGAGCTTAGATATGGTGTTCCTGAATGGTGAAAAATCTCAAATTAGAACAAAATAGGGCCAAATCTACTATCTTGGTCTTAATATGCAAAGATGCAATTAAGCTAAATCTAATGCAACTAACACCCCAAAACCAACAAAACAAAGCATGTTATAATATAATTATTCTTAGTGGTGTTCATTTGACCCAGTGATATTAGGTATCTAATCTGACCCATGATTTTTGTACTGAGTATGGGTAGGATACTTGTTAGTGTTGACCTGTCACTTATCAAGGCCTCGTTTGGGTACCCATTGGGGCATCCATGGGTACCCATTAGGTGACTCATCCCATTCGGGTACCCATCCAGCCAACCCAATCTTGCGATCCCCAAAGGCCGCGACAATCATGTTGGCCTTGCATGCAACTATTGTGCCCTCCCCAAACATCTTCATGGCTCACGCACCCCGCACATGAGGTGTTGCCCCCTCCCCCTGGCACCATCTTCTTTCAAAGGAACCGAACCACCTTGCTCTTCACCCTCAACCTTCCCACTGTTGAGCCTCTCTTTCGCTGCATGGTTCAGAAGAACACCATCTCCTTTATCGTCATGCTCTGTGCCCTCCTTTGTGATCCCTCCTATCTTGGCGATGCGCGCTAGCTGTTGAAATGCCCAAGGACATCGTGGCCTAAACCAACATGGTAAATGGATACTACCTTACTAACTGCATCATCAACACTTACAATCTCGTTGACTTTAACGTTGAAAAACACATTGAGATAATTTGTTCGATGCAGTGTACTGATGGTAGCACCATCATTGGTGTTAATAAACCTAATTTAGCCTATGGTAATAAATGCTCCAAAATATTTATCAGAAGATCATAACTCTGTCCTGAACTGAATATGAGAAAAAGACAGGGAATTGGGTTAATTCTACTGTTTTAATGAGAAATCACCAATGCAGATTAATCGAAGGGCTTAATCTAAGGTCAAATGAGCCTAATTTCCCAAGAAGTGGGCTTGAGCTGAATGAATCAAGATTTTCTGAGTTTTGAGGATCAATTTAATAATAAAAATCATAATTATAGCCTCATTTCAATTAAATCGATTATGACAGAAATAAATTTAATCTAAATCTCCTAAAAATCATTGAAAAATACTCTAAAAGGTTTGTAACCTTCACTTTCACCAAAGGAACCCGTCTTGACAAAAAATAGACTTCAGGGGAATTTGTTCTATTTTGGACCTCTTTGTAATTTTCCTATTTTGGACCTCTTTGTAATTTTTCTAGTCAAACTTGGTCAAAACTCAAATCCAATCTCACCACTAGATTTCTTAGGTTCAAATTAGGTTAACCCAAAAATTTGAGCCCAATTAGAGTCCATCTTGATCTAGTTTGCATTTAAGCCCACAAATCTCTATTTCGTATACTTAGGCCCCTATCTTTTGGGTTTTTCCTACACACAGGCCCCCACCTTTTGTTATTCCTTGCAAAAAGGTCCTCCACTGCCTTCTCCTTCGTTGCCATGTAAACACACAGCTCCAAATCAACCCATGGCTGCGAGATTTGAGGGAGGATTTGGACCTTCAAATCATCGCCAAATCCCACCAAAATTGGTGGGAATGGCAATCAGATCTTACTTTATCGAATGAGCATCTTCATGGAATCAATCACCGTCAGAATCTCGCCGACAAACTCAAGCTTCTCAAGCTTTCAAACTGGCCAAATAGCAAGTCCAAACTTGCTTTGTTTGGCACAAGTGAAGGAAGACCCTCTATTTAAAGGGTCAGATGTTGACAAGCACAAACTCATGCAATTCTCATCGGAATTCCTCTGCAATTTGTTCTCGTTGGTGAAGAACACCACCACCGGAGATCCTCAAAACCCCTTCCTCGTCCTTTGCCATGTATAATAGGAAGAGGGTTCCTCTTCCTTAAGCTTCTATGAAGCTTCTTACGAAGCTTCAGACCTTCTCTCGCCCTCATCTGCTCCGGCCATATCTCTTCTTCCTCGACTCTAGTGTACCATTGGTGACCCCTCTCCTCGCCCTCTTTCCCCAAATTAGCATAGGGCTTTTGTTCTCCCCTCCAATTAGAGTTTTGGAGCTTTAGAGCTCCAGACATTAGGTTCTTCACCTTCTCCGACTCTATTCATCGCAGCTTTAACCGTCATCATCGCTGCTTCGATCGTCGTCGTCGCCTGACCACCTTCGTCCTCCATACACCTAATAGACTTAGGCAAATAGCTTTCAAACTCCCCTCACCCTTACGACTCTTTTGCCTAAGGTTATTGAAACCTACGTCGTCTCCATTATCATCTCCGACCACGATCGCTGGAGCTACATAGAGCTTCGTCGTCCAGCCACCACACGCTGCCAACCACCCAATCACATCCATCAACAGTTCACTTCATGGCGAAGTTCCTGAGCTTTTTAATTGGGGCTAAAAGCCCGTATTCGTGATTTCAAGTACTCCGCCAGCAATCTCTTCTTCTCCGACTCTGGCCACTGACGTCTGACCATCAACTACCTTGCTACCACCCTCCTCGAGTGTGAAATCATCCCAGCAGCACATTTGAGCCATGGATTGAAGATCCCACGGTAGTAGCACCTTCAATTGACAGCAACATCTCCACGGCCAGCAATGAAGGAAAAGGCTCCTATTCTTAGTTTCACATCATGGGAATTTAATTTGGAAATGACTTCATAAACTTTTGCCCAGCTTACTTGGGTGCCCATGATCATAGGGAATCGGGTTCCCTACCCTACCCATATGCATGCACGTACACATGCCTGTGCACACATGGGTGTGCTTGGGCGCGAGCCTAGGCTAGGTTTTAAGCTTCTTGAACCAGGCCTGAACTAGGTTTGGTTTGAAAGGAAAGGGGTTTGGCTAAGAGAAGGGTAGGGGGGTTTTTCTCAATTTGACTTTGAGTCAAACGTCTGCATTCTAACTTTAAGTCGTTTGACATTAGTTCCAGACGTTTTGATAAGAGTATTCAGTGTTAAGTTATTTGGATGACAATTTTTGTTACTCAAACACTTAGATCTCTTTTTAGGGTTTTGATATTGCAATTAATTAAGCATATATTCTTTTTATATCAAGCTCCCTATGCTTCATTCTTATTACTTGATTAGTAGCTTAATTTGCGATCTATTGCTCCCTAAGATGACCTCGGAACTTCGAGATCACAAATTTTAAATGTTGATTCGATTTTGTTGACTATATTACGGTGCATATTTTAAACTTGACGAAAGTGCGATAATATGTACAGTTACGACGTCAATTTTAAAAAGAATAATCAAACGTTGAGTTCGAGTGTCGAGTATAGAGGCGAGAAATCAAATTGTTTAGTTGCTTATGTTCATTGCCACATGATATTTTATTTGGCTTACTTGCGTAAAAGGGAAAAGAGAGAGAGAGGGAGTAGGGTTAGAAATTCGAGGTAGAATATGTGTGCTAATTGCACATTAACATGACTAGGCAATTAGAAACATAACTAGACACTAAGATGGAACAAAAATAATAACATAGATTACTTCTATAAATCATCAGAATCGTCTTGCCAACATGAGCATGAAAGCTAGAAGAATGCTTGAATAAAATATGAAGTACAAAGCAAAGAAGAACTAGAAATTATTGCTAAAAGGAGCGAGTCGAGGCAGCTATGGTGGTGGAGGAAGCTCCATCGGTAGCTTGGCGGCTCCGGGGACTTGCGTTGAAGCTCTAGAAGGTGAAGAATTGCTTGTGGAAGAGATGGTTTGTAATGGGGGTCTTAAGGGCCTTTTATAGGTGAAGAGCTTGGTTTGGCCTTAAATTGTCCCCTAACTGGCCTAGAATCGCGCTGAAATCCCCTACAAGCACACTGAATCGTCATGCGTGCTGAATCGATCGCATCCAGCTTACGCATGCGCCCGATCATGCATGTTATGGCTTTACGAGAGTCGTTCATTGTTGCATCCAATGGTTTAAAAACGCTCGCTCGCGCACCTTCATCGTGCTCTTCGTCATACAATCGTGATCGCGTGTATTGCACTTAGCCACATGGCATGATTCGCGCCCGAGGATTGCTCACGAATGGTTGGATCATGCTTAGAAGCGAACAACTTGGTTGGGAATAGTTGGCATGATTAGGGGCGTCGATCGTGAAGTGGACGGTGGCGATTGGCATGAGAACGGACGAGCGGGATTGCTTGATCAGCTCCCGCGCGGTTGATGGGTGATGCGATTGCTTCTGAATTGCGTAATGGACATCGTGCGGTTGAATTGGAGTGGGTCACGCGGGCTGAATTCGAACATCCGATCTCCGCACTCGGGGGTTAGGTGTACGACCACTGCGCTGTGGTTGAGGATGGTGCGATCTCGATCATCGGTGCCCGATCGTGCGACTGAGGGATAGGGGCAACGTGGCATGCTTAAGACCATTTGATGTTGATTAGACAGTCGAGACAACATGCGCCTGTGTTGAAGAGCATGAGGGAGCGTTGAGCAGGCGTGGAGATGATGCCACGTGGTGCAATGTGGGTCGTTGATCGTCATATCAATGGACAGAATTCCCAAGCTTCTTGTGGGAGTTATAGAGGCCAGACTGGGGCAATTTCAAAGCTGTTGGACTCTGATTTTCATCCTGAATCTATCCATGCTGGTAGATTGCTCATCTGAGACCTATCTTAATATTCACTTATACAACTTGGCCTTTAAACGTTAATTTCAAGCAATCTTAATGTAAAGATTATACTATATGCATGTATTGCTCATAGACTCACTATATTATTATATTTACGCACATGAGCTCTCGAAATTAACTCTAATTAATATAATTATCGTTAAAAAATGTAGTCATCATACCCCAACTCCCACCACTTACTAGTCCCTAGCAAGGTTAATAAAAAAGAATTAGAGCCAAGGAGCGACTGCCAGGGAAAACTTATTTACCGTCCAGAGGAAATTTAATACCTAGGGTTTTAACTACTAAGACTCAACAGTGTCATGATATCAACTAAGATACAAATTGCCCTAGTCCTTGCCTTATCCGTATGCATATATCTATATTATTTTTTCTTTTTTTTTCATGTTCAGGGTTTGGACTAGCGTTTTGTGGCTACCCAACCCACCTAGCACTTGAAATGGTCGAAAGTGCTAAGTATCTTATAGTGTATGTGATTGATTCACTATACGGGCAACTAAATCGGACCTTTGGTATCCATAAGTTCTAGGTGACCCTGAAATGAAGTTATTGCCACCTAAAAGTTTGTCTCTCTGATTGGTAGCTTTCTCCCTGCTACCTCTTTTTTGGGGTCAACACCAGGTGAACCCAGTGTAAATCGCCCCGTGTCTTTTCTTGCTACTTCTTTGCTTCTCCTTAATTAGGGATTTACTCGTGCTTTTCGTAGGTTGGACTCTAGACAACTGACAATGGGCGGTTACCCATGGCAACTTGCCAACCATACTTGTGTAGTGAATTGTGGTTTATTGTATTTTTTTCTTTTCTCCTTTTCTTTCTTTTTCTCTCTTTTTCTTTTCTTTTTCTTGGTGGTACTTTTCTTTTTTTTTTTTCAAGAAGGTGGCTTCCCTAACATGAGACATACCTAAAGGTTGCGGCCAAAGAGAGATACGTCCGATGGCTGGGCTCTGGAACCTAACCATGGGGGGTTACCCACTGCAATGTGCCAGCCATACCACCACTAGTCTTATTGGCTCCCTAATTCTCTATGATCGCCCACACAGTGAGTTAGTGCATAATGTGTGTAGATGCTTAGATTTCTAGAATGCTCCAAATCGGAGGGTGAGTTGATAAGTTGCCTACCTATCACCCCACTTTATTTACTTTATTGCGACTAAATTAAGTTGGCAAGGACCAGGGGAACATATCTATATCTTAGTAGACATTAGGAGTAATTAAGCTGCTCGACCTAAAGAGTCCTAGTGAAAAGATCCTAACTATATTATTTCCTAAGGTGGGTAAAATTTGCTACCCAACTTCATAACTCTTCTTATCTTTATTACAACATTTTTTTTAATTTAAAAAAAAGAAAAATTAGTTAAGTTGACAATCAATTTAAGAATTACCAACCCTCCCATGTTTATCTAACACAATGTTCTCATTGGAAAATAATTCATGCAAGGGAGTAAGGATGGAAAACACCTGAGTATCAATTTTGTTACCGATTAGCTTGAATCCTCAGGGTTGCTTCCCAAGAAGCATTGAGTTTATTGCCACCAGCTGGGTAGAGCTCTAAGCTAACCCTCAATGAGGGTTACTACTTTCTTCTGGGGTACCTAGGTAAGAAAATGTTTAAGTCTAAGTCCGTTTACTGTAAATGTCTGCCCAGTCTTAGGATCGCCAATTTCGACCACCTCGTTGGAAAACAATTTGACTACCCGGTAAGGTCCCGTCCACTTGGATCGTAAGTTCTCAGGGAAGAGTTTAAGTCTTGCATCAAATATCTAGGCTTACTGATTTGGTTCAAAGGTTTTTCTATTAATCTTCTAGTCGTGGATAGCTTTCACCTTTTCTTTGTACAGTTTACTGTTCTTATAAGCGTCCCGATGAATCTCTTCGAGCTCCAGAGTTGGAGCTTCCTTTGGGTACCAGCAATATGGGAATTCATATTACATTGTTTGACAGCCCAATATACCTAGTGCTCTAGCTCGACTGGAAGATGGCAAGCTTTTCCAATGACCAATCGGTATGGTGACATGCCGATAGGGGTCTTATAAGTGGTCCTGTATGCTCAGAAGGTATCATCAAGTCGGGTGGACCAATCATTCTTGTTAGGTTTTACGGTCTTTTGTAAGATATTCTTGATCTGCCTATTTGAGGCCTCAATTTTCTTATTCGTTGGTGGGTGATATGGGGTGGCAATTCGGTAACCCCGTATTTTCTAAGTATGGGACGGCCATTAACAAAGTGATTCCCACCATCGTTGATCATGACCTTGGGTATCCCGAATTGGGAGAATATGTTCTTCTTAATAAAAGCCATGACGGCCTTATAAGTGGTCCTGTATGCTCAGAAGGTATCAAGTCGGGTGGACCAATCATTCCTGTCAGGTTTTACGGTCTTTTGTAAGATATTCTTGATCTGCCTATTTGAGGCCTCAATTTTCTTATTCGTTGGTGGGTGATATGGGGTGGAAATTCGGTGACCTCGTATTTTCAAAGTATGGGACGGCCATTAACAAAGTGACTCCCACCATTGTTGATCATGACCTTGGGTATCTCGAATCGGGAGAATATGTTCTTCTTAATAAAATCCATGATGGCCTTATGATCATATTTTTGGGTAGGTACGACTTTGATCCATTTCAAGACGTAGTCTACTACGACTAGTATATACTTAAAGCCATTAGATGGCGGGGAGGGACCCATGGAATTAATTCCCCAGACATCGAATATTACGATGATAATAATGGGTTGGAGAGGTATCATATCTTTTTTAGTCATGGTCCCAAGAGTTTGGCATCTAGTGCAAGTTTTAGCAAAATTGTGTGCATCTTTGAATAGTGATGGCCAATAAAAATCAGACTGCAAGACTTTTGCAGCCGTCTGTTTTTCGGAGAAGTGGCCACCACACGCTTGGTTGTGATAGAAAGACAACACTTTGAACCTCATCCTCGGGGATACGCCTTCTAATGATCCGATCGACGCATAGTGTAAATAATATGGGATCATCTTAAAAATAATGTTTGGCATCAGTCAAGAACCTATCCTACTGTTGTCTAGACCAACCGTGCAGAATCTACCCTACAACGAAGTAATTAACCAAGTCTACATACCAAGGGAGATTCTTTCCATGCACAACTAGAATATGCTCATCAGGAAATGTATCAGTCACAGGTAGTGAAGGTCCAATATGTTCCAGGCTAAGTCTAGAGAAGTGGTAGGCTACGACATTCTTGGATCCAACCTTATCACATATTTCCAAGTCGAATTCTTGCAAAAGCAGGATCTATTTGATCAGCCTGGGTTTTGCATCCTTTTTGGCTAACAAGTGCTGGATAGTCGAGTGGTTAGTGCAGATTATCACATAGGATCCTAGAAGGTATGATTGAAACTTTTTTAAACAAAAAACTACGACGAGCAATTCTTTTTCTGACAATGTAATTTCGTTGAGCCTCGTCTAAGGTTTTGCTCGCATAGTAGATCACCACAGGTTTCTTCTCTTGTTTTTGTCCTAGGACAACTCCAATTGCACAGTCTGATGCATCACACATTATCTCAAAGTCTTGGGACCAATCTGGGGGTTGTAAGATAGGTGTAGTTGAGACTGTATCCCTTAAAGTAGTGTAGGCTTGGATGCAATCAGGTGTCAAATCAAATTGTACATCATTGGCTAGAAGGTCAATTAGGGGCTTAGATATTTTTGAGAAATCCTTTATGAATCTTCTGTAAAAGCTAACATGTCATAGGAAGGATCTTATTTGTTTGATCGAGCTAAGTGGTGGGAGTTTAAAAATTAAGTCGACTTTAGCTCGATCAACTTCTATGCCCCTTTGCGAAATGATGTGATGGAGGACAATCACTTCTTGAACCATAGAATGACTCGTTCCCACTTTAAAACAAGCTTAATCTCGATACATTGCTTTAGAATTTTCTCCAAGTTGCTTAGGCAATGGTTGAATGAATCTTTGGAGATAGAAAAATCATTCATAAAGACCTCCAGATATTCACCCACCATCTCAGAGAAGATGGCTAGCATGAAACATTGAAAGGTAGCGGGTGCGTTGCATAACCCATATGGCATACGGTGGAATGCAAATGTGTCATACGGGTAGGTGAACGTGGTCTTCTTTTGGTCCTCAAGTGCAATAGCAACCTGGTTATATCCTGAATATCCATCCAGAAAGAAAAAATATTTCTACCCTGCTAGACGTTCACGAATCTGGTCAATGAATGGCAGGGGGAAGTGATCTTTCTTGGTGGGATCGTTTAGCTTCCTATAATTGATACACACCTGCCAAGTAGTGGTGGTGTGGGTGGGGATGAATTTGCCTTTGTCATTTGTGACAACAGTGAGCCCAGCTTTCTTTGGCACTACTTGTGTAGGGCTCACGCAGGGGTTGTCGAAAATCAGATAGATCTCTTTTTTAACGACCTCTTACATGTTTGGGTTTGGTCGCCTTTGCATCTAGTGAGAAGGTCGGCGCCCATCTTCCAAGTAGATCTTGAGTGTGCAATAGCCAGGGCTAATCCCTCTGAGGTCAAAAATTGTTTACCCAATGGCTGCCCAGTGTTCTGCTAAGGTCGTAGTCAACCTAAGCTCTTGGTCCCTGGTTAGGTGTGCATTTATTATCACAGGGAAGGTATTGTTAGGTCCCAGGAAGACATATTTAAGGTTGTCGGGCAAAGGTTTTAGTTCAGGTGTAGGTGGTACAATGTTGGATTGGTAAGGGAAGGGAGGGAGTTGTGTGACGTCAATTTCTTCAGGGGGAGGCTGCTGATGATAGTCAACTCTGCACAGATTCGTAACCTTCGAGGATTGGGATGGGTCAGGGTAATCTATAGCTGGTTGAATCTGATGGTTCTCTAAGGAATTAATTGTCAAGCATTCTTCAATTAGGGTATCCATTGGATCTCATACCTCGTCTTAGCCATAATCAAAGACTTAGTTACCTTGAAGATATCCAGTTGCATCTTATCTCCGAAGGTAATTTTCATACATCCCGTGTTGCAGTCAATGCTTGCTTTGGCAGTAGTCAAAAGGGTCTACCTATGATGATGGGTGTATTTTGTAATTGTTCGGGAACTTCCATGTCAAGGATTAAAAAGTTAATCGGGAAGTAGAAGTTCTTAACTCAAACAATTATATCCTCGACTACCCCCTTTGGGGTTTTTACAGATTAGTCAGCCAGTTGGATAGTCACAGGTGTAGACTTGAGTTCTCCAAATCTGAACTGGTGATAAAGCGTAGTTCAGATCAAGTTTATTAAAGCACTTAAATCAAGGAGTGCTCTGTCAAAGGTCAAATCACCAATATTGCAAGAGATCATAGGTGCTCCAAGGTCTTTCCTTTTAGGAGGTAGGCTGCTTAAACTCATCGAATTAGCCTCTTCTCTGATAGCACTACCTTCTTAGGTACTTGGGTGTACAAACATCTTTCAAAAATTGTGTAAGCCAGGATATGCTTAATTGCTTTAAGGAGGGTATGTTAATTTGTACTTGATTGAATATCTCCAATAACTCATTATCAGCTACATTTTTCTTCTTGTAGACCTTATCCAAGGCTTTAGGGTATGGGATTTGGGTCTGAATTGGGACAAGTTGTTGAACCTTGGGTTCCTCCCGCACATCCTTAGAATCATCACTTATCTTAGGATTTGTAGTTATGGGAGGGGTTGGCCATTGGGGATCCTAGGTTTGGGTACTGCTTCCAAGGTAATCGCATTGGCTTAGGCATTGGAACCAGGGTTGGATCCTTGAGAAAAAGAACTGCCAAAGCCAGGGCGTGTTTAAGGGGTTTGTAAAATTACATGGGTTTTTCTCCTGGTTTTGTTGGAACCCTTGAGGATTGTAGCCTCTGTTGATTACATTCCTCGGGTTTGGTTGTGGTTGAGATGGAAGGGATCCCTGTTGTTTTGTATCTAACAACTGACTCAATTGTCCCTTCACTAAAGTCATTTCCTCCTGATGTTTTTGGTTCATATTAATCATCATCTTAATCAAGGTGTCCATTTGTTTTTGTTTTGTAGGACCTACCCTATTTTGGTTATAGGGTGGTCTATTAGGTTGTCCCTGCTGGAAGGAGGAAGGATTAGGCCTGGGTTGGTTCTGGTATTGGTTCGATTTTTAATTTGACCAGGCAAAGTTTGAGTGGTTGTGCCATCCGGAGTTGTATGTGTTTGAGAAAGGATCAAGCTTAGAGTAGCCCTGGATGGCATTGGCATCTTCAAAAGTAGATGGTGTCGGAGGGGAAGAGAAGGAATAATCGAGGTATGAGGGAGCAAAGGTCCCTTCCTAGAACATAGTCAAGGGTTATTCTAGGTGCATTTGGTGTATAGATTGAACCAGGTCAACATTGCGTGTTTCCTTTGCTAGGGAGAAGGTTTGCATAGGGGCTCAGGATTGGTTCAGAAGCTCATGTGTCGTTTTATCCACCAACTCAACCCGATCCAACTTCTTAGCTATGATGTTCATGTCAACTGTACCCGAATTAGTTTGCACTTCATAAATTTCACCACGAGGTCGATTGAACCTATTGAATGTGGTCATGGAGGCATTATTAAGCGAGTTCTTACTCATTGACTTAAATAGTTCGAACATGGTTTCCTCATCTTTATTTAGAAAATTGCCTCCACGAGGCATCGATAAAATTCCTAAGGGTGCTGTTCAGACCATGGTAGAGATCTGGGCCAATTGTCGCCTCAAAACCTCGTCGTGCGGGCATTTCCTCAATAATTCATTAAATCATTCCCACGCATCATGAAATTGCTCTCCACTCTAGAGGGTGAATGTAGTAATAGCTCTTCTAAGGGCATTTGTTTTTCCTATGGGAAAAACTTCTTCAGGAAGGCATGCCTTGATTCCTCCCAAGTGGAGATGGGTCTCCCTAAAGTTCTAAGCTAACGGGAAGCATTGTCTTTTAGGGAGAACAAGAACATCTTCATTAAGACAATATCAAGGTGGATGTTCCTAGGTTTCACAGTCTAAGCAATTTGGTATAGATCCTTCAAGTGTTGTAAAGGGTCATCATTTGAGCTCCCTCGAAAGTGTCTTTGGATCAAGCTAAGGACATTGGGTTTCATCTCAAAATCATCTCCCCCTTCGGGGACCCTAAGACAAGGTTCGATTGGAATAGCAGAAGGATCATAGAAATTAAGGAGAGGCCTAGGTTGGCTGTTAGGGGGTCTTGGTGGGTTTGGTGACCCTTAAGGGTTCTGCAGTTGGTATATGACTTGCATAATGGTCTGGATCTATTGTTGCTAGAGTTTGGTGGTTATCTATAATTTGAGCTTGGATAATGGCCATAGCATCAGGTTGAGGTCGGTCCTCCATATCCTTAATTTCCGCAATTCTAGCCTTAGAATAACTGAGTCTCCTTCTTAGGATTCTCTCTAATGCAACCAAATCAGGGTTAAGTGAGCACCTTCCGTGCATGCGCTAGAAGAATTAGGAGGGATACGAAGGAAATAGAAGAGAGAATTGTGTGTGCACAACCAAGCAAACAAAACTAAGCCCTACAGTGTTAACCTTAGTCACTTAAAGCCTTACAGAGAATTATTAAGCTTGCAAACACTTAGACATTCCTTTCAAAAATCAATCTCGCCAGGTTGAATATGAGGTGGTTGAGGGGAAGGTACTTCCCAAGGCTCTCACCCTAGGTTCCTTTGATACCCCCCAACTGTGGTCGTTTTACCTTGGCCTACAGCCTGGGCACCAGATTTAACAGTGGGAATTAAGGCAAACTACTTAACAAACCAAATCACACTCTTAAGGCTTAAATTGCTCCTACCTAAGGCACATCTACTAGATTTTAATTTACAGCTAGGACAATGCTTGTGCTCAAGGTAAGTGATGAGGAGTTGCTAGGGGTTTGTGCCTTTTAATTAATCCGATTTGAGCTTATGTGTGCATTCAACAAAACATGGTATTTAAGCAAGGTTATTTGGGATGTGTCTTTTATTGATTCATCCTTGCTTTAACAAGTTTTTAAGGGTTGAGATTTCTTGATATATTCAAGCAATATTTGTAGTTGGCACAGAGTTTTGCACACAACGGATGAGGATAAATTTCCTTTAAGAGTAGTGTGGCCCGAGAAATAAGCAACCCTAATATGTTCACCCCCAGAGTTCATGCGACTTTATTAGGTGAATTGATTTTAATTTTGAGTGGTGCAGGTCAGTTCAAAACATGGTTGGCTTCGTAAACACCACTTGATAAGAAGACACTCAGAAAGATTTTCTTAGGATATTAGAGTAATTTTTTTTTCCAGGTGGTGGGTTCGAAATGTGTATTAAGTAAACAATTCACCACATCGATTTTTTTTTTAAGATTTATATATATATTTTTTAGATTTTTTTGAAAGCAAGCAAACAATCTAACCTATTATTCATGCACGAAACTAAATGCCATTTGTTTTCTTTCTTTATCTTTTTGATAAAAGAATGGATGAAACTACGTTAGACAAGATGATACTGAGGTCTTCACCGTTGATATATCCATATTTATTTACATAATTAATGTCTAACTTTTGTTAGTTTAAGGATAAATTAGTTCACATTGCATCATGTTATGTTAGAATAGTCACTTGGCATCATTTTATAAATATTACATTTTTACGGGTGTAGTTTAAATTTAATACTATCTTGATGTCATTGTTTTTATGTGTACAGGTGTCAGGTATAAATCTGATTGAAACATAATAGGGAGGAGAAATTGGATTGAGTTAAATTTCATAGAGAATGAGTCACTTTCCTACCTATACCTTGATTTGATTAGACCTTAGCCATAGTCTATTTAGAAACTCAATTTCCTACACCTAATCCTAACCAACCTTAATGTGACTAACCTAAGTATTTTAATTCTTTGACATTTATTGGACAGCCACATAATACCCAACCAAATAAATCCAAAATCCAACCTATGTAACCCATTAACCCTTCCCATGCATTTTTCCTACTCAATCGCTACGAAACCACACCCTTCAGCCACCTACGTAAATCCCTAAAGTTTACCATTTATTCTACACCTATTTTTTATCCATTAAAAATTACCACCCAAGACCGATTCCTAAATCCCACGTCCATATACGCATGCACCACACCCACGTAAACACAACCCTCCGCTAAATCTGAAACTTATCCTCTCCCAATCCTATTCCTGCATCCTCCACCCTCCACCCCCACCCCCACCCCCACCCAAAATTATCCCTTCCACCGACCCAACATACCCCCTCATATTAGATCCCCGCCTTCCATCCAGCAACCAACCCACGTAACACATGCATATAACCCACCACCGAAAATATCCATAAATCCTACGCAAACCCCCCTCCAACAAATATCTCCACCGTACGGCCTTCACCGCCGACTCCCACACAACTGGAATTACCTCTTCACCTTAAAAAAATCCTCCCAAAAATCTCACAGCTCCGAGAACTTTCTCGACGACCATGCCCCCCTCTCCCTCCTACCGGCTCTTGACATCTCTTCTTCGCATCTACGTCTTCGTCTCAACCCCACCTTCATCTCCATCATGATCGGGTTACGCTTTGACTCATTATTTTCTTCTCTATTTTTATTGTGGTTCGTTTTAGTAGTTGTATTATTTAAACTCTAGTTATTAGAAATAAAAGTTTATTTTTAAGTTATGTTATTTGCATCCCGAGCTTCTCATCCCCTTTTCATCATATATATTGACTTTGGATTATTTTTATTTTCTCACCATTATTCTCTTTATTCAAAAATAAACATAAATTAGTATTTTGTTTTGTATTTTCTTGCATCTAGGTTAGAATTATTCTATGTTTCTATGTATTCGATCTAGGACTTACCAAGGTCTCGGTTATTTTTCTGTCTTGAAAAATTACACTATAATGAATGTGTTTTTATCGTCGTGGTTTCGACGAGAACAACATTTTGCTCTCAATCTACTATTTTGGAGTGCGTTCCTCCTGTCGCTTATGTGTCAGATTCCTGCAACCAATTCAGTTGAAAGAGAGGAGAGTCAGATCTCGTGAATATCGGTAATGTAAATGTAAAAGAGACAGACAAGATCTATTGCTTCCTCAGCAACGGTGTCAAAAATTGACATTGAAAAAAGCATTGAGATAATTTATTCGTTGTAGCATGTACTTATGACATCAATTTTAAAAAGAATAATCAAATGGTGGGTTGAGTGTCGAACATAGGGAGGTGAGAAATCAAATCGTTTAGTTGCTTATGTTCATTGCCACATGATATTTTATTTGGTTACCTTACGTGAAAGAGAGATGAGAGAGTAAGAGAGAAAGAGAGAGCAGGGTTAGAAATTTGAGGTAGAATATGAATGCTAGCTACGCATTAATATGACTAAGCAAGTAGAAACATAACTAGGAATGAAGATGGAACAAAAATAATAACATAGATTGCTTGTATAAATCATCAGAATCGTCTTTCCAACATGAGCATGAGAAGAATGCTTGAATAAAATATGAAATACAAAGTAAAGAACTAGAAATTATCCCTAAAAGGTACGAGTCAAGGCAGTCACGGTGGTAGAGGAAGTTTCGTCGGTGGCTAAATGGCTCTGTAGGCTTGCATTGAAGCTCTAGATGGTGGAGAATTGCTTGTGGATGAGATGGTTTGCAAAGGGGGCCTTAAGAACTTTTTATAGGTGAAGAAAGACTTTGGTTCGGTCTTAAATCGCCCCTAAATTGGCTTAGAATTGCATTGAATTGCCCTACACGTGTTGAATAGCCATGCATGTTGTTGTGGCTTCACAAGAGCCATTCATCGCTGCATCCAAGGGTTGAGAAATTCTCGCTCGCACACCTTCATTGTGCCCTGAACGAGCGATCACGATTGTGCATGTCGTGCTTAGCTATGTGGCGTGATTCGATCCCAAGGATCACGCACGGACAGCTGGGTCGCACTTAGAGGTCAACAGTTGGGTTGGGAACACGTGACGTGATTAGAGTCATTGATCGCAGAGTGGATGGTGGTGATTGGCCCGAGAACGGATGTGTGAGATCCCTTGATCACTGTCGATGCTATTAATGGGTGACACGGCCACTTGTGAACCGCGTGATGGAGATCATGTGGTTGAATTGGAGTGGGTTGCGTGGGCGATGAGAGTTTGAATCGCGATTTGAACGTGTGATCTGCACACTTGGGGGTTAGGTGCACGACCACTGTGTTGTAGTTGTGGATGGTGTGATCTTGGTTGCCAGTGGCTAATTATGCGGCTCAGGGAATGGGTGACGTGGCGTGCTTAGGACCCTCCGATGTTGATCGGACTGTCGAGACGACGTGTGCCTATGCGATGAAGAGTGTGATGGAGCTTTAGAGAGCATGGAGATGGTGCCACATGGCACGATGTGGGCCGTTGATCGTCAGATTAACGGTCAGAACTTCCTTGGCCACAAACATAAGATCAGGCGTGATATCAATTGTGAAAAAAAATATGATACAATAAATAATCCCACAATATACATAATGATTTATAGGGGAAACCCTTATCGGGTGAAAACCACTACCTAAGCCTCCCATCCTAGGATTTTCCCAACTTGTCAAGACTAGTCAATCCACTAATGCACCACTTGAAATGAGGGTTGCATAATCTCTTACAAAAGTCCCTTCTCTTTACAACTTGAAGAGAAGCAAAACAACGGATCTTTCCTAATAGCTTGGGATCCGTAATCAAAGCCATAAATAATATAAAAATAATATAATCCTTTGGAACATCTAGGAAAGTCAAATCAGATTTTAGCGGAGGTTTAAATCGACATACTTTGGAAAGTGTGAAAGCAAAAGTGTAGAAGCACTTAAAGGGAAGGCATGAGCCCTTTTTTTAGACGGATTTCTTCTTTGAAGGTGTGTTTGACAAAGGTTGCGTACGCCCATTATTTATACTGGCAAATCGATCAGAAAAGGAAAACAAATTGGTCGATCAATTAAGGTAGTTGGTCGATCAAAATGAGTTTTGGTCGGTCAAACTTGTTATTTGATCGATCAATGATTGGTCGATTAATTAACCTGAATGGTTGATTAAATGTGTATTTATCAACTTCCTAAAATAGCTTATTTTGATTGATTTATTAAGTTGGTGGTCAATCAATCAATTTGATTGATCAATTATCCTAAAAACTTATTTTTTATGTAAAGTGCGAGAAATCATTTGAAACTTATTTTGAGGTTCTTTACAAGATAATCTAGACTCAAATAAAGATAAAAAGATACTGAGATGAAGTCAGCAATCTTCTAGCTAGCTTTAATCCATGAGAGAGTCCTGAATTATTAGTCTTGTAGATAGCATAATTTTGATGTATTAAAACAGTGGTACTTATATTCTCCCCATTTTTAATGACAACAAAATTATAATTATGTAGAGAGATATAAATATAGAGTCATGCATACTATCTCCCCCTTTTTATTTTAGCAAAAAGTAAATATGTAGCTCTTAATTTCAATTGTCTCCCCCTTAAACATGTAATTAAAGCAGTAATAGTTATATCATACAATTTAAAGAGAGAAATAATCAGCTGAGAGAGATATAACTATGCATATAACTAGAAAGTAATATAAAAGAGTCCAGATAAATGTAGCAAGATAAAAGTGTCCAAAATAGAGTACTACATGTCATAATACTAGAACAAAAAGTAGTAAAAATAATATAACTACTCTAAAGAAGCCATAAAGCATCCATCGTACTCTGAAGATCGGTATCTAACTCGAGGTCCATCGAGTCAGATCTCTTTAATGAAGTCAGGCAGCCAAAGACAAAGGCATCTCTGAGCTGACGAAGTGGGCATCGACTGCCTAGATGTCCGGCGAGGAGGTGTAACCTACTGGTCTGTGGTTGCTGTAGTAGTAGGAGGAGGTGCTGTTGAATATGGAGGCACAGTAGTAGATTGGCAAGGACGAGGAGGCCTGTGAAGCTGCTGTTGAATCCCGTGAATAGACACTCCAAGACTATCTAAAATCAGGCCTTGAGCATTCAGGTATTCGGATACCTAATGCTCATGTCTCATCATCACCAAGTTTGTTTCACGTTGTCGGTGCATCATCAAAGAAATGCCATCAGTAACGTCCCTAATACTGATGTAGTCCCTGGCTATAAGCGATTTGTCGAGAAGGCCCTACTCCTGGTCGTAGAAGGATAGAGCAGGTCGTACTAAAGGAGGACAGGTCGCTGTGAAATGCTTATAGAGGAGGTACTACAGAAGAGGGTCTGTCTTGCTCCTGAGGCTGTTGCTGTTGGTCTACATCCTTACCACGGGCTCCCTGAGCTTGCTCCATCTTGGTATAACTAAGCTTATAAAACATGGAGACTCTCGTAATGAATTGTTTATGATTAATATCCATTGGGACATTAACATATAGGAAGATGTGAGAGAGAAGTGTACTAAACTAGAAGGAGCTAGTTGTTGGTGCTAGAGCACCACGATCATTTGTTTTGATGATAACAAAACACGTGTTATTTAACATTTGCAATTTGAGTCCTAGATTTCAGGTCAATTGCAAATGTGGACGTGTTTAGACGGAGTTCGAGCTCGCATCCAGGACGGATTGGAGGAGCTTGACGGAAAACAGAGGAGGTTCGCGTGGAGTGACAGATTGAAGATAGAAGACAAGAAGAATAGGATAGATTCTTTTTAATCCTTTCTTGTATCTCTTGTCTTTATTTTCTAGCTCTTATTTTCCTTAGAATATTATGTTAAAGAGCCTCAAAGTACCCTAACAGTAGTCCTAGGAACACTGGCACAACCCTAGGATACTTAGGTTTTCTGTAGAATACTTAGGTTTTCTGTAGAATACTTAGAAAACCAATATATGGCTCAAATAGCATTTCCAGACGTCTAATTCCAAAACTAGACGTCTGATAATGTATTTTAAGACGTCTGACTGTTGTTTCAGACGTCTGATAACTGTTAGGCTGGACATACTTAGTTCTGTCTGATGAAATCAGACGTCCAGACCTTAGACCAGACGTCTTAGGAGACGTCTGATGACTTTGCCAGACGTCCAATTAGTGGACCGTTGGCTGGCTTAGCAAACACTCAAGAATATGACCGTTAGAGCCTTATCAGACGTCCATAGGACTGTCCAGACGTCTGATAATTGACCATTTTGCCTCGGCTGACCCAAAATCTCTTCTCAGAGATTTTCTAGCCGTTGTAACGTTTGGAAATCAATTCCCACAGTAAAAGTAGGTTTCCAGACGTCCAGACATAGTGCCAGACGTCCTGTATGTCGTCTGATGGACTTGCGCAAAAACCTTGTTTAGATCTGATTCAAGTCAGGAGGAAACCCGCATAGAATCAGACGTCTGACCTTGAAATCAGACGTCTTAAAGTGGCGTTCCATACGTCTGATGCCAGAATTAGACGTCTGATAAGTTGTCAGAACAATGATTGTTCCTGATTTCGGGCTGATTCTCTTGGGCTTTGTTCCCAATGGTTATAGAACCTTTCCTAAGCCTTCCAAAGCCTTCCTAAGGCCTCTATAAATAGAGGGGAGCCTTTGACACACCAATACACACTTGGATACACCTAAGCAACATACTTTCTACCCTTTTATGTCCAAGAAAAGATCTTGCTCTCCAAGCTTAAGTTCCATCACCTAGAGAGCTAAATTACCTTCGCGCACCCGCTCTCCCGCCGTTGTTTACGAGAGCGACGTTGCGCCGTCGCGTGGCACACGCACCGCGTCATCAACTCGACGCACTCCTTGCAAAAGGGAGTTTCCTAATTCCTATAGAAGCTAGGTTTATAATTACTTTGTTGGCTCTATAGGACTTGTTGTTTATTTTATCTTTGTTATTTAGTTGGGTATTCGCTTCGCGAATTCCCGTCTCCTTCGTGGGACAATCCTTCTCGTGGAGAGAAGGGGTTGAGGAACACTACCCTCGTACTTGTAGCGTGGTTGTATTGAGGTTGAATCACCCTCGTTTAAAGTGATTAGGTTTAGTGGATTTTGATCAACTTGGTTGATCGGAAAATCCTAACTCGAGAGGGTTAGGTGGTGGTTTTCACCCGGTTTGGGTTTCCACCTAAAAATTCTTGTGTTCTTTGTGTGATTGTCTATTTTATTTCCGCATTTATTTCGTCACCCCCTTCTCGTAGGGCCAAACCTACACTAGTGAGTTGCTTGCTCATCAAATAAAGAATCAAGTGGTTCCAGTTGAACCGCTTGTTCTTGAGAAAGGCATAGAGAGTGATGAGTATAATGCCAGGGCAGTTCTCAAAGGAGGTATACTTAGACATAAAGTTCCACAAAAAGACTCGATTCAGGAAACGTGGAAGACGACGAAAGCAAGGTGACTTGGTAGGATGACCCAAGTCATAATGAGTGGGAGCGAGCAGGGTCTCTCGAATAGACTTTGTCTATGTTTGCTGGTGGAGCTCAAGGAAAGTAGGCCTAACAGACGAACAACCAAGAATCTCAGAAATAACATCTGCATTGACCAAAACCTCAATGCTGTAGACATTCGAGGTAAGCTTAATGTTGAACCCCTCTCCTATATTCTTTAGATTGGCATAAAATAAGTGACAAGCCATGGGGTGAACACCAGGAATGTGGCTGTTCTTGGAACCCGCATAAAAATTCCGCTCAAAAAGGCTAGGAATCTGATGGTAAGCAAACTTCTTGTGGATTCCAAGAAAGTCTCAAAATACGGGAAATCGATTGGTTAGCCGACGTGGGAGGAAAGCTTGGCAAGTATGGAGAAACGCTCACAGGCGACCTTGGTAATGAAAAGAACAATCTAAAGTGTCATCGCAAGAACCCGAGGCACGTGCACATTTCCGAACCATATAGTTTTGAAAAATTGCATTGGTCGATCAAACAAGCGATTTTGGTCAATCAAAAATGGGTTTGACTTGGTTATGGAAAAATGACTTTTGGTTGATCAATCGGGTTAATTGGTCGACCAAAAACATTCAGACTCGACAAATATGAGTGGTCCACGAGTTGATTCACTCACAAAAACTACCAATAGTGTAAGCATCGACAAGATCAACAATGATACATCGTTTCAGGATTCTCTGCAAGTTGCTCAGACAATGGTCGAATGAATTTCCGAATACAGAGAAATCATCCATAAAGACCTCTAAGTATTCACCCACCATTTCTGAAAAAATGGCTAGCATGCAATGCTGGAAGGTTGTAGGCACGTTGCATAACCCGAACGGCATTCGACGGAATGCAAATGTGCCATATGGGCAAATGAATGTGGTATTTTCCTGATCTTCTGGAGTAATTGCGACTTGGTTATATCTTGAATATCCATCCAGGAAGCAAAAATACTTCTGCCCTGCGAATCTTTCAAGGATTTGGTCAATGAATGGCACGAGGAAGTGGCCCTTCTTAGTGGCTTCATTGAGCTTCCTATAATCCATACACACCCGCCATGCGGTGGTGGTGTGGGTGGGGATAGATTCGCCATGATCATTGGTGACAACGGTGAGCCCAGCTTTCTTGGGAACCACTTGAGTGGGTCTCACCCAGAGGCTATCGGAGATAGGGTAGATGATGTCGGCGTCAAGCCACTTGATAATTTCTTTTTTATCGACCTCCCGCATGTTTGGGTTTAAACGTCTCTGCATCTGGCAGGAAGGTCGGGCCCCATCTTCCAGGAAAATCTTATGGGTGCAATAGGTGGGGCTAATTCCTCTTAAGTTTGAAATGGTCCATCCAATGGCGGCCCGATGTTCTGAAAGGATCGCAGTCAACCTGAGCTCCTGATTTTTAGTAAGATGGGAATTAATAATCACTGGGAATGTTTGGTCAGGTCCCAGGAAGACATACTTGAGATTCTCGGGCAATGGTTTAAGTTCAGGTGCGGGTGGAACCACGGTCGATGGGAAGGAAAAAGGCGGGAGTTGATCAACATCGATCTCCTCAAATGGTGTTGTGTGATGGTACTCAGCCTTACAGAGGTCCACGGGTAATGATGGTGACGGGTCAGAACGGTCACTACAAGTTTGGTGGTCTGATACAGAACTGAGGGTGAGGCATTCCTCGATTAGAGTTTCCACGGGATCATTTTCCTCAATGCAATCGCAATCAAAAGACTGTCGCCCGGAACATATCCAATTGCATTTTCTTGTCCTCGAAGGCGATTTCCATACATCCCGTGTTGCAATCAATGTTTGCCTTAGCCGTAGTTAAGAAAGGTCTGCCTAAGATTATGGGTGGATTTTGTAATTTTTCAGGAACTTCCATGTCGAGCACCAAAAAGTCAATCGAGAAATAGAAGTCCTTGACTCGTACAATCGCGTCCTCGACAATCCCCTTCGGGGTTTTCACTGATCTACTAGCCAGCTGGATGGTGACAGGGGTTGGTTTCAGCTCTCCAAAACCAAATTGGTGGTACAAGATTGTTAGAATCAGATTGATAGAAGCACCTAGGTCCAGGAGCTCTCTATCAAACGTCATGTCCCCGATATTGCAGGAAATCAGGGGTGCTCTTGGGTCAGTTCGCTTGAGTGGAAGGTTGCTTGATATTACGGAACTTGCTTGTTCAGAGAGCACAACCTTCCTAGGTGCTTGAGGTCTCGGCTTACGCTTGGGTGTACAGGCACCCTTTAAAAACTTGGCGTAAGCAGGGATGTGTTTGACGGCTTCAAGGAGCGGAATATTGATCTGTACTTGCTTAAAGATTTCCAACAGCTCATCAGTTTCCACAGCATTCTTCTTTTTCTTGATTGTTTCCAAGGCCTCAGGGCAGGGTGTCTGAATGTGGGTTGGTTCTATTTCTGGGTCCTTGGTTGGTGCCTTTTCTGAGTCGGGTATTTCAGCGGGTGAAGTCTCGGGGAGAGTTGCCCATTTGGGATCCTGGATTTTGGTGCCACTTCTCAAGGTCACCGCATTCGCAGAGGCATTGGGGCCATGGGTTGATCCTTGAGAAGACGAGGACGAAGAAGCACTAAACCTAGGAGGTGTGTTCGGGGATGGCTGGACCATGTGAGCCTGCCCGGGGTTGCTTTGGAACCCTTGCGAATTGTGTTCGGTTGTGGTTGGGAAGGTAGGGATCCTTGTTGTTTACAGTCCAAGAGTTGGCTTAACTGTCCCTTTACCAAGGCCATTTCCTCCTGATGTTTCTAGTTCATGTCAGCCATCATCTTTATTAGGGTATCCATTTGGTTTTGTGGGAGAGGGGCTGCCCTATTCTGATTATATTAGGGTTTAACTGGTGGTCCTTGCTGATAGGGGGGCAAGTGTGGCTGCTGGTTTGGCCTCGGCTGGTTCTGGAATTGCGGTGGTTTTTGGTTTGTCTAACCAAAGTTGGGATGGATACGCCAGCCAGTGTTGTAAGTGTTGGAGAAAGGGTCTGGTTTCGCATAACCTTGGACAGCTTGCACATCTTCAAGGATAGTCGATGTTGATGGAGAGGGAAGGGAGTAATCAAGGGTTGAGGGAGCAAAGGTCTCTCCCTGGAACGTGGTCAGGGGCTGTTCCAGTTTCAGTTGGGTGAAGAGCTGGACCAGGTCAACATTATGTGCTCCCTTTGCTAGGGAGAAAGCCTGCAAGGGGTTCCTGGTCTGGTTCAGTAGCTCATCAATCTTTTTGTCCACAAATTCGACTCGATCCAATTTCTTGGCAATGATGTCCATGTCAACCATTCTAGAATTTGCTTGCACCTCATAAATCCCGCCACAGGGTTGACTGGACCTGTTAAAATGGTTCATGGAGGCATTGTTGCGCGAATTCTTGCTCATAGACTCAAAGAGCTCAAACGTGCTCTCCTCGCCTTTGTTCTGGAAGTTTTCCCTGCATGAGGCATCGACGAAGTTCCGTAGGTTGCTCTCCAGACCGTGGTAGAAGATTTGAGCCAATTGTCACCTTGGTACTTCGTGGTGTGGGCATTTCCTCAAAAATTTATTAAATCTTTCCCACGCCTCATGAAATTGTTCCCCACCTTGGAGTGTAATGGTAGTGATAGCTCTTCTGAGGGCATTGGTCTTTCCTATGGGGAAGAATTTCTTTAAAAATGCATGCCTCAGTTCTTCCCAGGTGGTGATGGGTCTACCTAGGGTTCTAAGCCAATGAGAAGCTTCTCTTAATGAAAAGGGAAACATCTTGATTAGAACAATGTCATGGCTAATGTTCCTAGGTTTCATAGTTCGTGCTATGCGGTCGAGATCCTTTAGGTGCTGAAAGGGGTCCTCATTTGAGCTTCCATGAAAGTGGCTCTGGATCAGACTTAAGACATTCGGTTTCAGCTCAAAATCATCTCCCCCCTCGTGGATCCTAAGGTGTGGCTCGACTCTAATAGTAGAGAGATTATAGAAATCGCGGAGGGGCCTCGGCTGATCATGAAATGGCGGTATATCAAGTGGTGGTTGCCCTGGTATGTCTTGGAAATGTGGTGGTGGCTGTTCTTGTGGGTTCTGTAACCGTTGTATGGCTTGCATGATGGTGTGGATTTGTTGTTGCTGAAGCCGGTGGTTTGCATTAATTTGAGCTTGGATGATGGCCATTGCATCTGGTGGGGGTTGATCCTCAGCCTCATCTACCCTAGGTTCAGCCATGTTTCCAACAGAATTACGTCGCCTAGATTCCTGCCCTAAAACACACAACTTGGGATGCAGTGAGCGTCTCCCGTGCATACACTAGAGAAGAACAGGAGGGGTTGCGAAGGGCGACAGATGTGAGAAATGTGTTTCAATCAAGCACACAAGTCTAATCCTTATGGTGTATTCCTTAGGAGACCTAGAAATCTCACAAAGGGTGATTAAGTCCGTAAGCACTGGACTCCCCTTCCCAAGGCTAATCTGGCCAGGTTGATTACGAGGGGATTGCAGGGAAGGTTCTTCCTTTGGCTTGCGCCTCCGGTTCCGTAGACCCCACAATCGCGGTTGTTTGACACTGCCCCGCAGCCTTGTCTCCAGATTCTACCAAGGGAGTGAAAGCCAAGTGCCTAGCGAACAAAACCTCGCATTTCGAGACTTAACTCAGTCCTGCCTAGGGCACGTCTACTCAGTTTTAAAGGGTTAGGATAGTGCTTGTGCTTAGGGTTATGTGATGAGGTGCTGATTGGGGTGGTGCCTCTTAATTTTCCACTCTCAAGGTGTGTGCTTCTAGCAAAACATGGTTTTCAAGCAAGGATTTTTAAGATGTGGTGTCTTTTAGTGTTTCATCCTTACTTTAGTGCTTTTTAGGGTTGACGTGTCTTAATGTTTTTAGACAAGTTTCAGTGGGCACGTCAAGTTCTGCACACAATTCAGTGCAAGTAGATTTCCTTTTATTCTGTAGAGGCTCTAAAATCCTAATGTAATCATCCTAATGATCATGCAGCTTTTATTAGATGAGTCAGTTTTGGGGTTGAGTGGTGTGGCCCAGGTTAACTCACGGTGGCTTCGCAAACACCACTCAAGAAAAAGAAAAGAACACTCCAAGAATTTATTCAGAATGTTAGAGTGTACATTTTTTTGGTGGGGTGATGTGTTAAGGATGTGGGTCAAGCAATCATACACCACGCCAATTTTTTTCTATTTTTACAATTTTTTTAGTTTTTTCACGCAAGCAAACAATCATGAGAGAAGAATTACTCACTATCGGTCCTCGTTGCACCTACTTACTTGCTACCATTGTGGGATGCGTCGCTTCGTCGTCCACGCTCCGAATTCCAGCAATCATCAAGTAAAAAGAAAATAGGGCATTAGACGATGTGAGAATGAATGTGGAATGGATGCGACAAAACAAATCCGTTGCCTCCTCGGCAACGGCGCAAAAAACTGACGTACTGTTGTGCATGTGTGTTAAGAAGTGTTATTATAGTTGCACTTGCAACGTCGATTTTAAAATAAGTAAACGGAGGTGAGTCTGAGTGTCGGTCTCAGGGAGGCGTGAAAATTGGATTTTGCTTATCACTTGTCACGGAAAGCGTGGAGTTTTGCTCGCGAAAGATGCGATTTTGAAAAGCGAGAGAGAGATAGAGAGAGAGAGATTAAGGTTAGAGCGTTCCTTGTTTGATCATGCAACTTAAGCAGAAATTAAAGTGACAACTGAACAGAAAATAACTTCATTAATCATGCACTTTTAGTTCATAGCTTACAACATTAAATACATGCTTCAAACAAAAGTAATGGAAAGCTTAAAAGAGAGGGAGAGAGAGAGGAGGGAGAGCGACGAGGCAGCCACGGTGGTGGAGGAGGCTCCGTCGGTGGCTCGTCGTCTCTGGAGATTACAAGATGGCCTAAAGTTAGCTAAGAGAGGGGTGGAGTAGTTGAAAGGGAAGTGAATGCCTTGAATGAGTGGTTGAAGGGGTTTAAATAGGGTTAAGGGCTTCCTAAAAGAAGAAGGGGCTTTAGCAACATCCGGAACGTCGCTAAAACCACTCCAAAAGCATCGGTGAAGCCCTCCAGCTTGTCGGTCAGCCGCCCACTCTGTTTCTTCTTCACGCGCGATCCGCGGCCGCTGCGTGAGAGCTGTCCGATCGAAGATCAGACGGCTGAGATCTCTCCTTGGCTGTGCTTGGATCGTGCTTCGGACGCACGTGTGCGCGGGCGTCATCGCTCGGCGTGCGCGCTCGCGTCGGCGCTCGCGAGTTGTGGCCGCGTCGCGTGGTGAAATGTCGGCCGCCCGCTGCTGGGCGGCCCAATTTCGCCGCGCGCAAACTTTGTCTTTGAATTCACGCTCCGCGCAGCTCGAACCCGCGTCGCGTGCGTGCCGGCGTGCGCGCTAACCGTTGCGCCACGCCCGTGCTTTGTTTCGGCGATTGCGGGCGGGTGCGCGAGTCTCGGCCGTTCGATCGAAGATTGACGGCTGAGATCTGATCTTGGCTGGATGAAGAGGCGGTGTGTGGTGGAGCGGGGATGACGTGGCGCCATGAGGGCCGTTGATCTCCAGATCAACGGTCAGAACTTCTTGGGCCCATTGTAGGAGCTCCGGATGTCAGATTTAGCCGATCTTGAGTCCGTTGGACTCCGCTCGTCGTTCTGAATCCATCCGTGCAGTCCGATTGCTCATCTGAGGCCTGCTTTGACATGTGCTTACACAAATGGCCATTAATACAATTTTATAAGCAATCTTGGTACATGATGCATGCAATGCTCCCATTCTACTTATGTTGTCTCTTTTATTCTTAAGATGGGCCATATTCATCATAATTATCACCCCCTTATGCAGTGTTATCAGTCATTCAGTTTCAGATAGTCTATGCAGACTCTCCATGAATTTGTAATGCGGGTTGGGATGGTCTCTCCAGATTCAGTCGTGATAACGGTGAGCCCTGCCTTCTTAGGTACAACTTGGATTGGGCTCACCCAGCGGCTATCAGAGATCAGGTAGATAATACCAGCATCTAACCACTTGATGATCTCTTTCTTCACAACCTCCTGTAAGGTCGGATTGAATCGTCTCTCCATTTCTCAGGATGGTCTTAAGCCCTCTTCTGTGTAGATATGGTGTGTACAATAAGAGGGACTCATACTAGTTAGATCATCGAGGGTCCATCCGATGGCTCTCCGATGCTGCTGGAGCACAGAAATCATCTTTGGTTCCTAATCAAATGTGAGTCAGGAATTGATAATCACAGGAAACATTTGATTGGCACCAAAAAAATACATACTTTAGATGATTCGGGAGGGATTTCAACTCCATAATCGGGTTATTAGCAGCAGGTAGGGGTTCGGGATGGGCCTCAGAAGATAAAATGGGAGCTAAGGGCGAATCTAAATCAGCTTTGGGCTTCTCTATCTGTGGGTCAGAGTGTTCTTAGGGTTGAGGATTAGAAATAATCGGGTCTTCCTCTGCAAGTGGGTCCTCAACCATAAAACTAATGTTACATACTTCCTCAATTACACTTACAGTTTATTCCTTTTTGGGCCTTGAAGCTATCAATCTTTAGTATTTGGTTCCCGAATTTCAACTCGATCTGGTCCTCTTCGTAATTGATATTTGCCCTAGCTGTGGCTAAGAATGGTCTGCCTAAGATGATCGATGTGTTCCTTAGATTTTCAGGAGTCTCCATGTCTAACATAATGAAGTCCACTAGAAAATAGAAGTCACGGATCCGTATAAGAATATCCTCGAGAATTCCTCTTTATGACTTGATTGATCTATCTGCTAACTGTAAAGTCACCTCAGTTGATTTGAGCTCAGTTTCCTTGAAATGGTCTAGTAGGGATGTAGGTGTCAAGTTTATGGAGGCTCCTAAATCCAATAATGCTCGATCAAATTCTAGATCACTGATTTTGCAGGAGATTAAAGGGGTGCCAGGATCTTTTGCTTTTTGCGGGAGTTTGCTCAAGATAATCGAGCTGACTTGCTCAGATAATACGATCGGACTCCCATCTTTGCTTTGCGGCTTATGCTTAGGTGTACATAAATCCTTTAGAAATCTCACGTATGTCGGTAGGTGGCAGATCGCATCCATCAAGGGAATATTTATCTGGACTTGCTTAAAGAGCTTAACCAAATCTTCCTCAAGTGCCACGAGTTTGGGTTTCCTCTTTCCTTTGGTTAAGGCCTCAGGAAATGGAACCTCTGTAGGTTCCTCCGGGATTAGTTCAGGCTCTGGATCTGGGATAGGGGTGTCCTGGATAACCATCTTAGGGTTAGGCTCTGAACTACCAGGTTGGGTGTGGCTTGGATAAGGTGGATCCTGTGTCGTCTTACCACTACGGGTGGTACTAGAATTAAGTCCGGCCTAGCTCTGGTTTGGAGTTGGTAGAAGTGGTGATTGTTGCTAATACCTCGAATATAATGTCGAAGCTTCCGTCCCGTCGGGTAATGGAGCAGAAAGGGCCTGGTAAACATAGTGAGTTTGGCCTTGATTTGGGTTCATAACATGCCTCTGATTCGGCATGTTATTAGGATTTGGCAGAGGTTGAGATGGAAGTGCACTGGCTGGTGAGAATTCACCATTTGTGCGAGCTTATTTTGAACCTCTGTGATCTCGTCTTTATGCTGTTTCTGCATAGCCGCATTGGATTTTTGAATGTTAACCAGGGTTTATAGGATAAGAGTCATTTGATCTTCTCTTGATGGCCCGGATTGATAATTTGGATTGGGCCTAGGCTGAGCAGGCTGATATGGGCATGGAGCTTGTGGTCAAGGTTGGAATTGAGGTATTGGATTTTGATTATTCCCTGACCACACAAAGTTGGAGTGATTATGCCATCTAGGGTTGTAAGTGTTAGAGAATGAATCATTCTAGATGGAGTGGAGATCCTTGTAGGTCTGAGGAACTCTAGAGAAGTCAGAATATGAGGGTTCAAAGTTCCCCCAACTAGAGCAGGTAGTTTCAGAGTTTCCTCCGAAACCAAGATTAAACGAGGGTGGATATGAGGCCATCCCTTGGTGAGAGTGGTGATAAATGTTATGCATAGCCTCCCTATTGGAGGGTGGTTGCGCATATGTGCTTTGCTGTGCTGAGGTGCCTCTATGTAGATGTTGAGTCAATTCGTCCACCTTTTTTTTGATAATAGAGAACTTATCCAGGTGGCTGGTTATCAGTTCCTGATCGACGGATGCAGATAGGCCTTGAGTTTCTTGTGCCCCCCACGTGTTTGTCAATGGACGGGTAGTCGTCTAGTCGAACATACCCATAGATTCATTGTTTATAGAGTTCTCGCACATATTCTCGAGAATCTCGCAAATGGTATCTTCATATTGACCCATGACGCTTCCACCACAAGTTGCATTGACAAAGAGCTTGATTTCGTCACGGAGCCCATGGTAAAAAGACTGGACTTGTTCTCACTTAGGAACTCCGTGATGGGGGCATCTCTGCTTGAGATCCAGAAAGCGATCCCATGCCTCATGTAGTGGTTCTCCTGGGTTTTGCGTGAAGTGCGTGATCTAGTGCTTTAAAACATTTGGCCGACCAATGGGGAGGAATTTTTGTAAGAATTCATTTTGGAGTTCCCCCCATGTGTTGATTGGATGGGTCAAAGTTTGAAACCAATCGACAGTTTTACTTATAAGTGAGAAGGAGAACATCTTCATTAGCAGGATGTCTCGATTTTGTATGGCAGGCCCGAAGGTCTGGGCGAGATGTTTTAGCTACTCGATGTGATGGAAGGGATCTTTGGAGTTTGAGCCATGGAATTTATGAATAGCATGGATCATGTTTGGCTCGAGTTCAACATCAGGCCCTCCAACTAGGATTTGTACTCTAGGTTCGATCTCCACCGTAGTGGGATTGTAGTGATCTCACATCTGAGGATGCGGCGGTGGATTGATGTGTGCAAGGAATAGATCATTGAGGTGCTGTAGCTGATCCTGGAAATTGGGTTCTTCTCCTTGATTTTCCATGGATGTAGATGGAGATCTGGGCTCAGAAGCAAAAGAGTTGGAAGAGATATCAATATGATCGGAAGGTAGCATAAACAAGTGATTCGAGGCTTAGCCTCGACAGGAGTGAGTTACTAATGGAGGTCTCAAGGGTGGTCTTAAGGACTTCCTCTCGAACATGCACTAGTGAGCCAGATGAGGGACAGGTGTAATAGTCCCTATCGAGGCACCCAAAGATTGTTGGATGACTAAGGAGGTTCGAGGCGGATGATACTTCTTGATCAGAAAATGACTCACCCGAGAAATACTTGGGTAGCCGGGAAGGGAGAGTCCCGCAAAGACGCCCCACGAGTTACAGGGTTTCCCCACCCGATCTTCCTTGTCATTGAAAATCCAAATAGACCAGAATGAGCAACTTGACTCTTTAAGTCTACCAATTTTAATCCTGAATTGATGGTGCTTTGGATTTCTCTTGAACTTTAGAGTTGATTGTGATTTGAGACCTAATTTGAAGGTTGGTTAACTCACAAGTGGGTCAACTTTACCTAACCTATCCTAAAGTTTATGATGAGTAGGGTAATGAACTCAAAATCACATTGAGTGGTTTGCAAGCAGCTTATTAAGTCTAAATTTTAAGGATTCAAATGAATGTTAGAGCCTTCTTTTAGGGTTTACTTGATTAGGTTAATTCAAGCAAAGCTTGGGTAGCACACAATGTGGGAGATCAATTCTCTTTTAATTCAGGCAAGTGTATTTTCTTCAACCTTAAAACTAGAAACCCTAATTTGGCTCTTGTCCAAGTTCAATTTTTTTTTTTCCAAATGTGGCATCTAGGGCTCAATTAAGAAGGTGAATAGCCCTAGGAACCTTAAATCCTTAGTAGGTGCAGAAATTTGGATGGGGATGCCTAAAATAAATTAAATTAGGCAACTCAATTGATTAGGCCTAATAAGAAATGGGGGTTGATCTTAATTGATTTCTCTTTTCAATTCTTTCTAGAAATAGGGGATTAAGAAGGAAATGAGATTACCTGCCCCTGGAGTGCTGTCGTGTGGCTGATCTTCTTCGTGTACTATTCGACCACGAGACACATAAAAGATTAAGTCTATTGTTGTAGTGCAAATCGCGATAAAACAAATAATATTTATAAAGTTCGGTGAATTCTGAGTCTTTCGCAAGAAGGCAAACACGATTTCTATGCTAAAGCTTTTTAGAAAGTCATTATATATATATATATATAGGCATCAGCTATCCAGATAATCAGAATTTTATTGCTAATTTGAAACAATTTTTTCAACTACGGATTGAAATAACCATGCTAAAGAGATATAGAAAGAGAGAGAGATAGGAAGATTGAGAGATAGCAGATGATGATGTTGCTTGTGGGATTTTTGTGGGAAGTACGGTAGCACTTCAGATCCAGAGCGTCGGAATGAAGTCTGGAGAGGAGTTGCAGAGAGGGAGAGAGGCTGGAGTTGGATCTGGTGGGAGTTCCAATGGAAGATATGATCAACAGAGGGGCCCTAGTCTTCTTTTATAGCTTTGATGAGGGGCAAAGAGGGCATTTTAGCCCTCCAACTCGTGCAACAACCTAGGTAAGATTAGATTCGTCGATCGGGAGATCAACAGCTCTGATTGCACCTAAAAATAGCCTCCAATGTGCCTTATACGCACGGATGCACTCTGGTGGTGCCACGTGGCAGCTTGTGAGCCGCCTGTTCGCGATCCGGCCCTTGCCCGCCTCTCCTCGTGCGTGCTCATTTCAAATCGCGTGCTAACACTCTCAGCTGTCCGATCTCTCGTTCGGACGACTTAGAATCTTGCCCGCACCGCCTTTGTTGAGGAGTGCACGTGAGATTGTGTGTAGCGCGCACGTTCGATTTCGCGTGCAACCATGGAAGCCTCCGGTTGTGCCACGCGTTCGCAGACACTGCCGATAGAAGATCCCACAGTCGGATTTCATCGTGCCTCATTGCTTTCCTAATTTGTGTGCAGCGTGGCTTGATCCTGCATCGCTCGTTGTGGTTCGAGCGCTCTAACCAACGTGCTAAGGTGCATTTTGTGTTGCATTTTGGTTTTAGGCAACTTCGCTCTCAGCCGTTGGATATCTGATTATTTGGACCCCACCCCGTGCGGTGAGATATTGCTTTTATCCCACCTCGTGCGGCGAGTGGGACCTTACCTCATGTGCTGAGGCGATAAGGTAGAAGCATAAATCACTTTTATCCGCTGTCGGGGCGTCTGTCTTCGATGATGTGGGACTAATCCCACATGGTTTCTTCGGAAAGCAGCAGTAGGCAATGGAGTTTTCAATTAAGGGCGAAGGCGAGGCTGAAGGCTCCAATTGTGGTTCTGGAATAGAACCTGGGACTCAGCCGTGTAGCCTGGGAGTGTTGATGCTAATGAACACGGTTGGAGCAGGGCAGATGGGGCCAGAGATGACAAAGGTGGCTGCGGTGCTCCGGTGGTGACCTGAAATGAAGAAGATGGCCTCTTAGCTATGTTAGAAATGCTCAGGAGGATCGTGCGGATGTGGCGAACGTGCTGGTGGTGGTTGCGTTTGTTGGTGCTAGAGCACCACGATCATTTGTTTTGATGATAACAAAACACATGTTATTTAACATTTGCACTTGGAGTCTTAGATTTCAGGTCAATTGCAAATGTAGACGTGATTAGACGGAATTCGAGCTCGCATCCAGGACGGATTGGAGGAGCTTGATGGGGAATAGAGGAGATTTGCGAGGAGCGATAAATTGAAGATGGAAGGACGAGAAGAATATGATAGAATTCTATTTATTCCTTTCATGTACATTTGTCGTTATTTTCTTGCTTTTTATTTTTTACTTAGATTCATGTTAAAGAGCCTCAAAGTACCCTAACAGTAGTCCTAGGAACACCGGCACAACCCTAGGATACTTAGGTTTTCTGTAAAGAACTTAGAAAACCAATGTAGGGTTCAAACAGAGTTTCCAGACGTCTAATTCCCAAATCAGACGTCTGATAAAATGTTTTAAGACGTCTGACTGTTGATTCAGACGTCTGATAACAATTAGGCTGGACATAAGTAGTTCTGTTTGATGAAATCAGACGTCCGGACCTTAGACCAGACGTCTTAGGGGACGTCTGATGGACTTGCCAGACATTCAATTAGTGGACCGTTAGCTGCCTTTGCAAACAGTGTAGAATATGACCGTTAGAGCGTTATCAGACGTCCTTAGGCCTTTCCAGACGTCTGATAATTGACCGTTTTGCCTCGACTGACCCGAAAATCTCTTCTCAGAGATTTTCTAGCTGTTGCAAATCCTTTCCATAGAAAAAGTAGGTTTCCAGACGTCCAGACATAGTGTCAGACGTCCTGTATGTCGTCTGATAGACTTGCATTAGAACCCTGTTTAGATCTGATCCAAGTCAGGAAGAGACCCGCCCAAAATCAGACGTCTGACCTTGAAATCAGACGTCTTAAAGTGATCTTCCAGACGTCTGATGCTAGAATTAGATGTCTGATAAGCCTGTCAGAACAATGATTGTTCCTGATTTCGGGCTGATTCACTTGGACTTTGCACCCAACGGCTGTGGAAGCTTTTCTAAGACTTCCAAAGCCTTCCTAAGGCCTCTATAAATAGAGGGGAGCCTTTACACACCAAGATACATCTAGCTACACACTTTCACACTCTTTTGTGTCCAAAAAGACTCTCTTGCTCTCCAAGCTCTAATTCATCTTGAGAGCATCAAGCTTCGCGCACCCGCTCTCCCGCCGTAGTTCACGAGAGTGACGTTGTGCCGTCGCGTGGCTCACGCACAGCGTCATTAACTCGACGCACTCCTTGCAAAGGGGAGTTTCCTAATTCCTATAGAAGCTAGGTTTAAAATTACTTTGTTGGCTCTATAGGACTTGTTGTTTCTTTTATCTTTGTTATTTGGTTGGGTATTCGCTTTGCGAATTCCCGTCTCCTTCACGAGACAAAATCCTTCTCGTGAAGAGAAGGGGTTGAGGTACGCTACCCTCGTTTAAGTAGCGTGGTTGTAATTGAGGTTGAATCACCCTCGTTTAAAGTGATTCGTTTAGTGGATTTTGATCAACTTTGTTGATCGGAAAATCCTAACTCGAGAGGGTTAGGTGGTTGTTTTCACCCGGTTTGGGTTTCCACCTATAAATTATTGTGTACATTGTGCGATTGTTTTTTGTGAGATTGTTTATTATTTCAATTGCGCATTTTTTACGTCAAGCTGATCTCACCCCCTCCGAGTAGGGAAACTACAGCATTGTGTGCAGATGAGTGTGGAGGTCTAGTGACCTTAAGAAAGTGGTGTGGAGGTGTGTGTGTTCGGTGGGGAGTTTGAGAGGCCAATCTCTTTAATTACTTGAGGGGTTTTGGTTGAGAGGACACGGCAGAGGTTTTGGGACCGGTGGTGAGTGGTTTGGTGCAGTGTAGCGGTTGCGCGAGGTCGCTGGTGGTATGCTGGAGACATAGAAGACGAGAGTGGCATGGGCGGAACGACAGTCGAAAGTGTGATTTAATTGCTTAGAAATGAAGTGAAGTAGGAGAGGAGTTTAGAGGACTTAGGGAGAGGGAGACCGGTTGTGGGCGTCTGACTATGATGGGCTGGTGCTGGAGACAAAGAAGTGCTCCAGGAGGGAGAGCGGTCATGGCTGAAGGGGAGGAGGCTTCTCGCAGGTGTGGCGAGATGCGGATGAAGCTGAGGAAGGTGGACTTACTGCTTATATTATGTGGCAGCAGGTGAGGAGATCGGAGGGAGAAGGTTGCCGGAGCGATTTTGGAGCAGGCCAGAGGTAAGAAGATGGAGGATTTCTGGGCCTAGAACTTGCTAAGGAGCTAGGTAATGCGATGGAGGTCCTTTTAAAGGCTTCTGGTAGGCTTCTAAGCTTGGAAACAAGCTTGAATCAAGGAAAAATCCCAGATTGAAGGTCGGTGCTGATGGGTTCACACTGTCAATGGTGGTAAGGACCTTGTTGAAGAAAATGATGAGAAGTTAGGGGGCTAAATGCAAAGATTTCAAAATTTAGGGGCTTAAGTGTGAAAGATAGAGGTTAAATGAACTAAAATGCGAGCTGGGTCAAGAACTCTAATTGGGCCCAAATTTTGGTACAAATCTAATTTGGACCCAAGGAATCTGATGCCGAAGTCGGATTTGAGTTTTGATTAAGTTTGACTGGGCAATTTACGTAAAAACTCAAATTAAGGCAGAGCTGTGTCTGTGACTATTTAATGTCAAAATAAGTTTCAAAGGTCAAATCAAGGATACCAAACCTCATAGAATATCTTTCTATGAATTTTAGGAGATTTAAATGAATTTTATCTTGACTAGAACTAATAAATGCCAGTTTATCATCATTTTTACACATTAAAACAAACTAGCTCTTAGGTTTTTACTCCGTAAACGGGTTTTTGGGTTGCATTTAGGCATAAATTAGGTTTGGCATGCATTTTACTTTTTATTTTCTTTTTGATATGTTTTTGTGAGTGTTAGGGATAAACAGATTGTCAGATCCCTAGAACCCTAGCACTCGGGAAGGCAACTGGTGAAGAAGAAGCCCAAACCAGCTGGAACTCAGCTTGATCCAGCTCACCATAGCTAGAATCCAACTTGCTTGAATTAGGGTTAGCTCATTCCAGCTCCATTCAGCTCATCTCAGCTGAATGGCATCTCAAGTGTGCTCACTTTAGCTCACCCTAGCTCAGGTCAGCTCAGATCTGGCTCAACTTGAGTCTAGCTCATCTCAGCTCCAATTAGTTTACAGGGAGCTTTAGCTTGTTCAGCTGAGTTGACTGGAGTTCACCTCAACTTGGATCCAGCTACATCCAACTCTACTCAACTCCAACCAGCTGAAGATGACTTCATCTTAGCTCAGGAAGCTCAAGTCCAGCTCCCGGAAACTCAGCTTAGCTCAACTTAGTTGAGCTAAGCTACCTTAGCTGGCTCAACTAGCTTGATCCTCCTTGGGAGCACCAGACTCAGCTCACCTTAGCTCATTGTAGTAGAAGCCAGCTTACTTAGCTTGGCTTAGCAGCTAGTAAAGAACTAGCAAGCTAAGCCAGCTAAAGTAGCTCCGTACCACCCTCTTCAGCAGCTGCAAGCTCCGGTTCAGCTCCATACTTCCTCTGTCCAGCTCCTCTCCTCAAACTCTAGCTCCCATTGCTGCCTCCTCTACTCCATTACTAGCTAAGCTAGCTTAGCTTAGCTTAGCTAGGATCCAACTCCCTTGTCATTCACCACTTTAAAACCCCACCTAACCAACTCCACCAATTAACTTCACCTAAGCTCCACATAAGCTAACCCTACTGCCACCTCACCTTGACGCCAACCTAGCTTACCCACTACCTCTAAATGCCACCAAAAAGTGGTGCCAAAACCACCTATAACTACCCTTGTTTTGGCGCCAAAAACTCCCTCCAAAAATCCCTACATCTCATCCCTACACCTACCCTTTGAACCACATCTAGCCACCCACATACCCCCCTTCTAGAACCCTAAGATGGCGCCACCTAATAGCCTTCTAGAAGGCCCATTTTGGCACCAACTCTAAGGGGCACCAAAGCCATAACTACCCCCCTAGTGCCCCCTCACTTGGCACCATTTATTCCTAGCCTTAGGATCCTTAACTACCATCCTAAATCCCATCCTAGCCATCTATTTTATCCACGCCAACTCCCCTCTTCCCTACTCTATATATACCTACCTAACTACCCACATTTTGATCATCCTCCCTTTAGTTTTAATTCCACCTACATCCACCCTTACTCATGCCTAAGGAGAAGGAAGAGAGAAGAAGATTAAGGGGGCACATCACCCACTCCCTTGGTGCCTTCTCCTCATTCCTTCACCTTGTGCCACGCCAAGAAGGAGGAGCATTCCACATCAAGGACGGTCAGGCAAGGAGAAGCAAGGGTGGTGCACGCCCACCCTTGGAGGAGATCAATTAAGGTGGTAGCTTCCACCTTAGAGGAGTCAAGGCACGCCCACCCTAGGGCTTGCCAAAATGGAGACCTCACCTTGAAGGAGCTTACAAGGAGGAGGAGTTGGGGGAGTTCTTTTCAACTACGGGAGCAACCGTAATTGGAGCAAGGGCTTCATCATCTTTGCCATCTTCATCATCAGGATTTTTGTTTTGCTTTTGTAGTTTTCTTGTTGTTATAGAAGCTTTCCTCTACAAGTGTAGAACAAAAATTCGCTTTTATAAAGTTGCTTTCTCAAATTTGAGTACTTTGTTCTCTACTTTAGTTTGTGTTAGGATTCTCACACCCTCTTCCCAATTATTGTATGCCTTCACTTGCCTAGGGTGAGCTTGGGAAGAAGTTGCTCTTGCCACTTAGGTAGTGATAGTCTCTCTTTCCCATCAACAAAATCCGCTTTGTCCCCTTATTTCAAAACTCATAAAATTATATAATTAAAAGGAGCAAAAAGAAAGGTGAATTTCATTTCCAAGCAAGAGATGTATTTGAAAACAAATTGCCTCCTTGGGCGACTTTAGATACCTCACTATCTAGGTTATAAATTTTAAAAGCGAAAGTGGATTTACGCGTTACGACTAAAACACAATTTTAACAAACCGCGTATTTTCACTATCGAGAACCTCTGCAATTTAAACGGGTTTGAAATTAGGGTTTGGATGCTGTATTTGTTCTCAAAATGTGCGAAACCCCATTTCTATTTGCATGGATCCACTTATTAGACTTTAATGCTCATTTAACCTTTATTTCACCCCTAGCAAACCTCTTGGTTATTCTGTGTTCATGATATGCTGTTAAAATTACAGAATTAACCTTAGTTTTCTGTTTTCTTCCCAAAATAGCCTGAAGTGGGGTTATAACCCTCAGATGGTTATGTAGGAGTATTTATCTTTCAAACCTAACTAAACATGGCCAGTTTGGGCCTATGATGGTGTTCCCATCAACCACGATGGCCGGAGGAGAGGTGGGGTCGGGGGGTGGCTTTTGGTTGGTGGTGGTATGGGGACAAAGGTTGATGTGGGGTAGAGGTGTTGAGTAAAAAATTAGGGAATATGGTAAAAAGTTGGTATTTTATATAAAGTTGGGTAGGTAAATAAGGTAAATGCATTTCGGATAGGTAATCGTAGAGATTAGGTACGGTTTAGGTGATTAAAGATAAGATTAGACGTGTTTAGGATCGCAAATGTGGATTTGAAATCTTCCCAGTTTTGGTCGATCAAAATAATGTTTTGGTTGATCAAAAGAAGATCTGATCGATCAATTAATCTCGTCAATTAGTGTTCAAAGGTTTGGAGCCCAACCAGATTGGTCGATCAATTAATAAGGTTGGCTGATCAAACTTCAAATTTTTGGAGGAAAAATTCCTGCCAAATATTTGGTCAATCAATTAATGAATATTGATTGATCAAATAGTTTAGTCGATAAAAGTGTAATTTCTGATCGATCAAATGTTGAAAACAATGCAATCAAAATTATTAAAGTTCGCTCTTTCAATTGAGATAAACCTAGTGCATGGAAGATAAGATTAAATCTATCTTTTGGTAAAGGTTTTGTAAAGATATGAGCTAACTGATCTTTAGTTTTAACAAATTCTATGTTGATCTCACCCTTTAGGATATAATCCCTTAGGAAGTATGCCTAACATCAATGTGTTTAGTCCTAGAATGTTGTATATGCTTTTTAGCTAGATTGATGGCACTAGTGTTATCACAAAGTATTTTTTTATTTTTATAGGATAGGCCGAAATCTTCTAGTATTTGTTTCATCCATAAAAGTTGTGAACATACTAAAGATGTAGCTACATATTCGGCTTCTGTTGTAGACAATGAAATAGTGTGTTGTTTTCTAGAGAACTGAGAGGCTAGGAAATTTCTAAGAAATTGACATGTTCCACTAGTACTCTTTCGGTTAGTAAAACTACCTGCATAATTAGCATCACAAAAGGAATAAAGATCCAATGTGGTTGACTTATAATAGAAAAGTCTTGGATCTGGTGTGTGGTTTAGGTATTTAAGTATTCTTTTGACTACACTTAGGTGTAATTCTTTAGGGTCAACTTGAAAACAAGCACACAAGTAGGTGCTAAAAAGAATATCAGGTCTACTAGCAGTTAAATACAATAACGAACCTATCATGCTTCTGTACAATTTTTGATGTACAAATTTACATGTCTCATCAGTTTTGAGCTGTGTAAAAGCTGCCATAGGCATTTCCTTTTCTTTTACGTTGTCTATGGAGAATTTCTTCAAGATCTCCATGGTGTACTTCATTTGAGATATGAATATCCCGGAGGATAGTTGGTCAATTTGAAGTTAAAGAAAGAACCGTAGTTCTCCCATCATACTCATTTCAAACTGATTTTGCATTACCTTTGCGAATTCTTGGCATAAAAGATCATTAGTAGCACTAAAAATAATGTTGTCTACATAGATTTGTATTATTAAGAGATTATTTTCTTTTCTTTTTGTAAATAAATTTGGATCTATTTTGCCAATTTTAAAATCATTTTCAATTAGGTAAGTTTTTAATCAGTCATACCAAGCTCGTGGAGTTTGTTTTAAACCATACAATGCTTTGTTTAGTTTATATACGTATTCTTGATGGTTTGCGTCTTGAAAACCTAGTGGTTGTTTAACATAGACTTCCTCTTTGATAAACCCATTTAGAAAAGGGCTTTTGACATCCATATGAAAGAGTGTAAACTCCATGTGGGAGGTAAAGGCTAACAACATTCTAGTGGATTCTAGGTGAGCTATAGACGCATATGTTTCATCAAAATCTACTCCTTTTTTGATTATACCCTTGGGCCACAAGTTTAGCTTTGTTTCTAGCTACTTCTGATTTATTCAATTTATTTCTAAAGACCCATTCGGTTCCTATGATAGTCTGGGTGTTAGGTTTTGGAACAAGTTCTCATACTTATTTCTCTCAAATTGATTCAATTCATCTTTCATTGCAATAATTCAACAATTATCAAAAAAGGCATCCTTGACATTTTTAGGTTCTAATAGAAACAAAAGTTGTAAACTCTGAAGTGTTGATAGAAGATCTGTTCTGAACTCATTTGGATAGTTATCTTATTACCAATTCTTTTAGATTATCCTTCATATAAGATATATCTTTTGGTAATTCATCTGAGATATTTTCTTTTGGTATGTTTGAAGGATCTCCTATGTGGTCATTATCATCATTTAAAGAAGGTTGTGGTTGAGCTAGGGCCTCATCAAATGATGCATGCATAGTTTCCTCAACGACAGAATTCTTCTTGTTGAATACTTTATTGGCTTTACTTCTAGTTGTATAACCTAAGAAAATTACTTCTGAGCTCTTAGCATCAAATTTGTCAAGATTATCCTTGGTGTTAAGTATAAAGCATTTACAACCAAATATCTTAAAATAGGAAATTCTAGGTGTTCTTCCATGATAAAGTTCAAAGGGTGTTTTGTTTTGGATTGCTCTAATCAGGGATTGATTTTAGATATAGCAAGCAGTGTTTATAGCCTCAGCCCAAAAATATCAAGGTAACTTTGACTCGTACAGCATTGTGCGGTTACACTCTTGCAAGGTCCTATTTTTCCTTTCAACGACTTCATTTTAAGGTGTGGCTCTAGGAAAAGCAAACTCATGTGTTATCCCAAATTGATCACTGAAGTCAAAAAAAGATTGATTCTCAAATTCTTCGCCGTGATCACTTCTAATCATAATGACTTTAAATCCTTTCTCATTTTGCAGTCCTCTTACTAGTTTACTAAAAATATTAATAGTTAGATCCTTACTTTTTAAAAAGGATACTTAGGTAAATCTTGAAAAATCGTCGATTATGACTAAATAATATCTGCACTCACTTAAGCTTTTAGATTTTGTTGGTCTGAATAAGTCTAAGTGAAGTAATTTCAGGGGTCGAGAGGTGCTGACCATTCTTTTAGGTTTAAAGGGATTTTTGTTTTTTTTACCAACTTGACAAGAATCACAGACTTTGCTTTTCTTGAAGTTGATCTTTGGCAGGCCTTTAGTAAGCTTATGTTTCACAAGTCTACTGATGTTCTTCATGTGAACATGACCTAGTCATTTGTGTCAAAGTATTGCCTCTTCGTTAGATGAACAAGACATTCAAAGTTGTCGCATTTGTCGAAGTTGACAATGTAAATATCTTTTGCCTGTTCCCTTTAAGAAGAATTTATTTGATTTATTTATCTCTTATTTTAAAATCATTTCAGGTGAAAGTAATTTTATATCTTTTATCACAAATTAGACTTATACTAAGTAGATTATATTGTAATCGTCTAACTAGATGCACATTATCAAAAGAGGTAGAAGAGTTACCAACTTGGCTAGTATCAATAATCAAGGCTGTCAAGGAAAAGAGGTGCTAAAAGGCGAGGGAGGTCCAAAACACACACACACACACACACACACATGCAGCCATACATATACATACAGTAACCAAAATATGGTATGTTTTGAGTCCATATATATAATATACAAGATATATAAGTAATTAGACAAATAAGTGCAATGCACATACATTGCACATTGTTACATATCATAAGTGTGCATACAATTTTGTACATTTACATATACACATATATAAATATACAAATTATATTTATATGCTATACTTATGCACATACACACATGTATGTACATTTATATTTGTATGTATAAGTTGACATAGAACATACCTACACAAACATAGAAAATATATATGTGTCTCTCTCTCTCTCTCTCTCTCTCTATATATATATATATATATAAGCATAAGTATATGTTTATATCTATGCATATGTACCCAATAGATGTGTGTTTAACTAAGAGAGAGTACCCAATAGTTAGGTGAAAAGAAATTAAAACCCTTGAAAGTATTTAAAAAAAAAAGAAAAATCAGCAAACTTAGTTTAGGCGCTTGACTAGGCAATGCCTCAGGAAAATCAGGCAAGGCGAGCCTTGTCGAGGCACTAGGGCCTCGCCTCGCCTCAACTTGACGCCTAGGCACGCCTAGGTGAACGCCTTGATAGCACTGCTAATAATACGACCTTTGTGGTTGTTCTCAAATGTAACTATACCATCTTCTTGGTGTTTGAGTTGCAGGAACAGGCCTTTCTCTCTTGTCATGTGCTTGTAACATCTGCTGTCCATAATCTATTTTCTTTCTTTTCGATCCTATCATTTGTTTTTGTTTGTGAGGTCTTGGATCATTGGATCTATAAATTGGTTTCAGGTTTCCATTTGATTCTTGATATGTCCACCTCTTATAATCTACTTGACCTACAAAATAGTATTTCAAGAGTGCTATTGGTACATATTTTTGCTTGGGTCCACGGTGATCAGCTGGTGCTGCTTGTTTGGGCAAGTTACTTTTCTCTTTCTTTTGATTAGAACTAGATGCTTCATGATCATTTTTTGGTATGTATCCTAATCGAAATTATGTGGTGCTTTAGGTTTGCGTTCCTAAGAGTTTATACAGATTTTGACTACCTTTAATAAACTTAGCTAGATCATTTAGAAGAATAGCAGAGTTCTCTTTCAGTTTGTTTATATCTATGTTTAGGTTACCTATCTGTGATCTTAGTGAAGTGATTTCAATAGATGGTTCCTTGTTTTTAGATGCTGTGTATCTTTGTGTGCTTTCTCTTCTCCTAGAACTTTTACTAAGCTTTTATTTTTTTATCTTGAGTGATTTAGCTATGTCATGCATTTCAAAGAAGCTTCTAACAATTCATTTGGTGAAAAGAATGCTACCTCATCTTCTAGGGCCATGAGTCCTAGAAGAGCTTCTTCACTGGAGGTCTCTTCTTCTTCTGAGCTTGAGTCAGACTCATCCCAGCTGGCTTGAGGAGCCTTCTTCTTCCCATCCCTTCTTGGGAATTTCTTCTTCTTCTTTGATTCCTTCATGGGGAGTGGATAATCTTTTCTGATGTGTCCCTTCCTTTTGTAGTTGTAGCAGATGATGTTGTCTTCCTTCGATTCTTCTTTCATCTTTTTCCAATTCCTCTTGTTCTTGGGGAACTTCCTAAACTTCCTTGAGAGAAGAGCTATATTTTCTTCATCATCTTCACTTGACGTATCTTATGACTGATTGTTGGCTTCAAGTGCCACAGTCTTCTTCACTCCTTTATTCTTATGCAACTTCATGTGTTGAAGCTGAGCTTCGTATGTCATTAGACTTCCAACAAGATTGTCTAGTTTTAAAGTAGACAAATCCTTTGATTCTTGGATGGTTGTGGTCTTTGTCTCCTAGTCACTGGTGAGTGACCAAAGGATATTCTTTACCAATGCTTCATTTTTATGTCATGATCCAGATTCCGTAGAGTTTACAATATCCGTAAATTTTGTAAACATCTCCTTGATGGATTCACCTTCATCCTGAAGAGGTCATATTTCTGAGTTAGTAAATTTATGAGAGTTTCTTTTACCTTAGATGTTCCATCGTGGGTGGCTTCTAAGATGCTCCAGATTTCGTGAGTCATCTTGCATGCTAATACACGGTTGAACTCTTCCTTAGAGAGTCCACAAAAGATTGAATCCATAGCTTTCGCGTTGTATGTTGCTAGCTTCTTTTGATCTGGAGTTGTTACTACTCCTTCCTTGATTTCCGGTCGTGTGTATTTGGAGGTGATGTCGTCCCACACTTCGTAGTCCATGGATTTCAAAAATATTTGCATTCGGGTCTTCCAATAGCCATAGTTCGTTTCTGTTGGTGCTAGAGCACCACGATCATTTGTTTTGATGATAACAAAACACGTGTTATTTAACATTTGCAGTTTGAGTCCTAGATTTCAGGTCAATTGCAAATGTTGACGTGTTTAGACGAAGTTCGAGCTCGCATCCAGGACGGATTGGAGGAGCTTGACGGAAAACAGAGGAGGTACGCGTGGAGCGAAAGATTGAAGATGGAAGGAAATGAAGAATATGATAGATTTCCTTCTTTTGTACTTGTTGTATTTTTTGTTTCTTTTGTTGCTCTTTATTTCCTTAGAAATTATGTTAAAGAGCCTCAAAGAACCCTAACAATAGTCCTAGGAACACCGGCACAACCCTAGGATACTTAGGTTTTCTGTAGAATACTTAGAAAATCAATATAGGGTTCAAACAGCACTTCCAGACGTCTAATTCCCAAATCAGACGTCTGATAAAGTATTTTAAGACGTCTGACTGTTGTTTCAGACGTCTGATAACCTTTTAGGCTGGACTTAGTTTTCTGTCTGATGAAATCAGACGTCCAGACCTTAGTCCAGACGTCTTAGAGGACGTCTGATGGACTTGCCAGACGTCCAGATAGTGGACCGTTGGCTAACTTAGCAAGCACGGCAGTATATGACCGTTAGAGCCTTATCAGACGTCCATAGGTCTTCCCAGACGTCTGATAATTGACCGTTTTGCCTCGGCTGACCCAAAATCTCTTCTCAGAGATTTTCTAGCCGTTGCAACGTTTGGAAATTAATTCCCACAGTAAAAGTAGGTTTTCAGACGTCCAGACTTAGTGCCAGACGTCCTGTATGTCGTCTGATGGACTTGCACAAAAACCCTGTTTAGATCTGATTCAAGTCAGGGAGAAACCCGCATAGAATCAGACGTCTGACCTTGAAATCATACGTCTTAAAGTGGCCTTCCAGACGTCTGATGCCAGAGTTAGACGTCTGATAACCCTGTCAAATGTAATCATTGTCCTGATTTCGACCTGATTCTCTTGGGCTTTGCACCCAACGGCTATGGAAGCTTTTCCAAGCCTTCCAAAGCCTTCCTAAGGCCTCTATAAATAGAGGGGAATCCTTGCAACACACACACACACTTGGATACACTTAGATACACAAGAAACACTTTGCAATACACTAAGATCAAGTATTTCCACTCTCTTGTGTCCAAGAAGCTCTTACTCTCTAAGCTCAAGTTCTACATCTTGAGAGCATCATTCCCTTCGCGCACCCGCTCTCCCGCCGTAGTTCACGAGAGTGAAGTTGCGCCGTCGCGTGGCTCACGCACCGCGTCATCGTTGACGCACTCCTTGCAAAGGGGAGTTTCCTAAATCCTATAGAAGCTTAGGTTTATTACTTTGTTGGCTCTATAGGTTGTTGTTTATTTTACCTTTGTCTTTTGGTTGGGTATTCGCTTTGCGAATTCCCGTCTCCTTCGTGGGACAAAATCCTTCTCGTGGAGAGAAGGGGTTGAGGAACGCTACCCTCGTACTTGTAGCGTGGTTGTACTGAGGTTGAATCACCCTCGTTTTAAAGTGATTCGTTTAGTGGATTTGATCAACTAGGTTGATCGGAAAATCCTAACTCGAGAGGGTTAGGTGGTGGTTTTCACCCGGTTTGGGTTTCCACCTAAAAATTCCTGTGTACATTTTGTGAGATTGTTTATATTTTCAATTCCGCATTTTTTTGTCACGCTGATCTCACTCCTCCAAGTAGGGAAATTACAGTTTCATCAAAAGTGGAGGTTGAACTGCTGACTGCCCCTCAGCGTATGTGTCGATAGATGATTTTGACATCTTCTAGATGCTTTAGCTCTGATATCAAATGAAAGGATGTGATGCATGCAACCTACTTGCATGGATTTTATTTGGCCACAAACACAAGATCAAATGTGATATCGATTGTGAAAAAAAATATGGCACAATAAAAGCAATCCCACAATATACACAATGATTTATAGTGGAAACTCTTCTCGAAAGAACCACTACCTAAGCCTCCTAGCTTAAGATTTTCCCGATTAGTCAAGACTAGTCAATCCACTAACGTACCACTTGAAAGGAGGGTGGCAGAACCTCTTACAAAAGTCTCTTCTCTTTACAACATGAAGAGAAATACAACAACGGATCTTTCCCAACAGCTTGGGATCCGTAATCAAAGCAACAAGTAATATAAAAATAATATAATCCTATGGAACCTCAATGAAAGTCAAACATGATTTTAGTGAAGGTTCGAATTGATGTGCTTTGGAAATCGTGAAAGCAGAATCACTTAGATGGAAGGCATGAGAGTGCTTTTTCTAGATGGATTTCTTCTTTGAAAGTGTGTTTGAAAAAGGCTGTGTATGTCCTCTATTTATAGTAGCAAATCGACCAGAAGAGGAAATTGAATTGGTCAATCAATTAAGGTAGTTTGGCTGATCAAAATGAGTTTTGGTTGTTCAAACTAGTTATTTGATTGATTAATAATTGGTAGATTAATTAACCTAATGGTTGATTAAAGGTGTATTTATCCACTTCCTAAAATAAGTTGCTTTGATCAATTAATTAAGTTGGTTGGTCAATCAATTTTATTATTTGGTCGATCAATTACTATAAAAACTTATTTTTATGTATAGTGCGAAAAACCATTTGAAACTTATTTTGAGGTTCTTTATAAGATAATCTAGACTCAAATAATGGTAAAAAGACACTAAGATGAAGTTAGCAATCTTCTAACTTTAATCCATGAGAGAGTCCTAAAAGATTAGTTTTACAGATAGTATAATTTTGGTACATCAAAATAAATATTCTTACACTTGGGTTATGTGGAGAATAGCTATATATGCTTATAGATTTTTAGTAATTAGTTTTGAAATTTCAAGCATAAATGCAAATATCATTGTGGAACTCTGTGATGCATCCTTCTTTGATGATTCCTCAAAATTTGACCAATGTGGCCACCACATCTAGTTCCATGGAAAAAATGTTAGAATTAGGGGTACCTCCCACTCTAAACCCAATGATTCTATAGAGGGTTTTGAACCTAAAAGAAGTAAGAGACCAAGAATTGCTAAGGATCTAGGAAGTGACTTTGTTTCTTATCTGATTCAAGGTGACCCACCCACATTTCAAGATATAATGGCATCATTTGAAGCTAAGTATTGGAGGGAAGCCATAAAATGTAAGATGGACTCAATCATATCTAATGGTAAGTGGGAGTTGGTTGATTTGCCTCCAAGGTGTTCTGTGAATGATGTAAATGAGCATTTAAGAGGAAGCTTAGGTCACATAGATCAATTGAAAAATATTAAGCTAGACTTGTTGCCAAAGGTTTAGGCAAAAGGAAGGTATTGATTATTTTGATACCTATTCTCCTGCTACCAAGATGACTACAATTTAGACACTTATTGCATTAGCATCCATATATGATCTCACTATCCATAAATGGATGTGAAAACTCCCTTCTTACATAATGATCTTGAGGAGGAGATTTATATGGATCAACTTAAGGGATTCATGGCACTTACTAATGAGAAGAAAGTCTATAAGCTTGTAAAATCTTTTTATGGATTGAAGCAAGCTCTAAAACAAAGGCATAAAAAGTTTGATATGTCTATAAAACTATTCAATCTTATAGTTTTACCATTCATGAGTATGACAAATGTGTCTATTTTATGGTCAAAGGTGATATGTCTATTGTCGTATGCCTTAATGTGCATGATACATTATTGTTTGGGGAAAACAAACGAATAACAAATGAGCAAAAGGCTTTCCTTAGTAGGTTTGACATAAAGGAAATGGGGTTGCTAATGTGATCTTAGGGCTTAAGTTGATTAACTCAATTGTAGGGATAGCCATTGGTGAGCGAGAAGTCGAACGTGGAAAATATGCGTCTTGTATATGTCGAAATCTCGCTACTAGATAAAATTTTACCGAAGCTCAAGGTGAGTCCTAGGTTGAACACGGGGAGGCAAACATTTGGTTTTGAAAATCACACATTGATTTTACTTGTTTTTGGTGTTTTTATAAGGTAAGAGATCAGGTCAACAATATCTTTATTTAACTAATCTTGTTGCAAAATGAGAGAGAGAGAATATCAACATATATCTAACTAGAGTCTATTACAACTAATCTCAAATATAAGACCACACTAGAAAGCGATAAAAGACAGAATGAGATGAGGAAATCCCCCTCGATAGCTGCTTGGAGGATGACTTGCTTTGATAGTGCCTAGATGAAGAATGGAGTCAGAGGAAGGAGGATGGGTTAGGATGGCATTATAGTGAGGATCTACTAACGGATCGGGGTGAGAGGACAGCCACGGGATGCTCTATGAAGGGGGTGAGAAGCGGGTAAATATTTTTACTTTTCTACTCTAAGGAGCATCCCAGGCTTGGGACTAGCTCTTTAGAGCTTTGGAGGAGGTGTGGGAAGAAGAGGAAGAGAGGAAGAAGAATGGGAGGGGTGGTGGTCCTTTTATAGTGGAGGAGAGGAGGCAAAATCCGTTCATGAGTCAATAGCGACATTCAAGTAATCGCTGTAGGTTTGCCACAAATGTCGTTGAAGACCAGCACACGCCCCTATTGGCACTCGCACACGCACGACTGCCATCGCACGCCCACCGTTCGATCTACATCAAAGAGCTTAGATTACATGAAGATCAGCATCCTGGATCGCCCCTTAACGTCGCGTATGATGGAGCGTTCATCAGCACGTGATCGTGTGCGTGCAGAACACGTGGCGCTTAGAGCACCATGTCTTTGCATCCATGGCCCCTCATTTGTGATCAAATGGTCCAATTCCATCCGCGCTTTTCTTTAGTGGATTAAATCTACTCATTGTGACTCGAACATGCAACGTTTGCCTTGCGCTGAGTGCGTTACCGCTGTGCTGCGCACGCAATTGTGTCAAGTTTACGAATTTTCTGAGGCTTGGTGGACATGGCTTCTTAGCCATTGGATCTTAATCCAGCGATTGAGATTTCTTGATGGATTTGCATTTGAGGATTGGCAGCTATCTTGGGGTGGTGTGGATGGCTGAGATAGCACCAGGTGGTGCCATGGTGCCATCTCAGCCGTTCAACATCTTCGGCTTGTGACACCACAAACGTTGGATTGTGTCGATTTTCATGTTGTTGGGCTGCAATTGTCGATCTGGATCCATCCGTGCGGTTGGATTTATCATTTGAAGTTCTAAATTACGTCACCTAGTCCCTTAGTCGTTGATTTTCCTTGGACTGCATAAGGTATATAGGACTCCGATCAAGATGATTTTGGTGACGTTGGACTCTGATCGTCGTCCTGATCAAATCCATACAGTTGAATCATTAATCCAAAGATCTGAAATAAATCTCCTTCTCTCTTAGCTAGAAAAAGAAGTGAATTATCCTATATTTTTACAATCTATTCTAAATGCAGAATGGTGCATGCTATACAATATTTATAATGTGGAATGCAATGTTAAGCTTGTGAATTTGCATCGAAAGATATTTTATCTTGAATAAATGTGTATTTAGCAGCCATTTCTTAGTCTCACTTTGCTGAGAAAGTTCTTGAAAGTTTTGGCTATCAAAGTAGTAGATTTATGTATACACCCTATCATTCTTCTAAACCACTATACAAGAACAAGAGTAGAGTGCCTATTTCTCAACTTAAGTACTCGCAGATCATAAAAAGGTTAATGTACCTAGCTAATTGCACTAGACTAGATATCTCATTTGCCATCTCAAAGTTGAGTAGGCACACTAGCTATCCTCGCTGTATCTTAAAGTTACTACTTCTATGGGATTGCATTATGGTAAATATCTTCCAATTTTAGAATGATATAGTAATGCAAATATTGTTAATATTATTAATTATGTTTTTTATAGTAATAAATAAACATTTTATGTGAGAACTAATAAGTATTGCATGATTTTTTGAGAGAGGATAAAATTGAGGATGTTCTAAGATAAAGCTAAAGGCCTAAGGATCATGGACAAGACGTTTTAGTCTTAGTTTTTTTTTTTATTTGAGGTAATCATTTATCTTTGGTAGAATGTAAAAGGGCCATCATTTCATTCAAAATTATCCTTAGGAAAAACTCTAGAACCATCCAACATTTTTTGTTTTCTTGAAATCCCAAATTTTCAGTCTATGGTGAATTTAGACTTCTTAACTTGTCTTCAGATGTTTGAAATCACATTTTTAGAAGTTTCAGTCATTTCTTGAGACAAGTTAATCTCATTCTAGTAACTTGTCTGTCACACCCCAAAAATCCAGGCCCCCAACGAGGGTTGAAGTTTCCAGTAATGGCAACAAAAGAGTTGCTGGTATATTTAATTTGTGTTGTACCTAGGTAAGTCGAGCTACCATAAAGTTTCATTTATTATCAAATGGGAGGAAACATTAGATGAATGGCACATAAATGATAATGCACAGTACAAACTAAACATGCACTAAGCTGGCGTATAAAATAGAAATCCACTACAAAACAAAGGGTAAAAGATTACCTGCCAAAAATCTCGGCAAAAACCTATGTAGCGATAAATCTTTGGTGTCGATGACACATGGCGAAAAGCATATGAAATTTGGTCACAAAGTAGGGATGAGCCAATCGACTTAGTAGGGAGCAAGCAACTACTATAATCCAATAAAAATAGGGTAGTATATAGTTTCATTAATCGGCTAGATCCCTAACCCACACCCAACACCCTAAGTTTTAACTCCTAAACCTGGTTTAACCTGACCAAGCACCATGGTCCAAAGCCCCTAATCATCTTGCCCCATAACCTCATGATTTGATATAAAAATTTATTCCCTCACTTGCTTTAGTTATCAAATGCTGTGAATCATCCCCCTCTATCAGAGGAGATTGAGATACATCCTTTCCTTTGGATTTCCATCCTGATATCTTGCCCTAGCGAGGGGAGGGGCTAGCAAGTCCATTGATCCTCTAGAAAGGTGTGCCCGTCTTCGACGTATCGAGAATGTTGCTAACTGTCGTGCTTGTGCTAAGTAGGGCTTAAAAGGAACTATGCTAAACTAGCAAAGTTAGAGTTGAAAACCTGTCGTTCTAATCGTATTGCCCTTTTTAACACACTCGTATTTTAATTTTATTACGGAACTCAAGCGCAATTAGATGAGGGAATCCCAATCAAACTACAGGGAGGCATGATTTGAAGTTGGGTCCTTAAAAACCTTGGTGGAGTTCCTTGTTCTATTTTTGAGATTTTTGGTATTTTAATTTTTTCTTTTTCTTACTAAATCTAAGCTAAGCTAAGACTACTTTTTCTTTTGTTTTTGATTAGTGCGAAAGCAATAAAATACCTAACTACCTTCTTTATCTTTTCTTTTTATATTTTTTTTGGCTTTTCAAAGTTATGAAACGAAAGTAGGATTTGTATTTACAACCTCCAACTAAACAATGAAAGAACTATTTTTATCATTTTCGTTTTGCAATTTTTTTTAATTTTTTGAATAAGACTACACTACAAAGCAACAAGAATTAAGCTAAACTTTTATTGCATTGAAAAGAAAGGAGACAACATTGGACTTTGAAAGCAAATATCCATTACACTAAAGTGGTAAAATCACTTATACAAAGCTCTTCAAAGATAGATATTTATAAATCACCCTTCACTTACTCCAACATTTGATAAATATAGATAACAACATCAACATGGTAAGTGGTTTCTTGGGGTCTCTCTTGGAGGAATGGGATCCAAAATGATGATGGGACAAAGGTTGAGGTGGTGGTAATGATGGGGGTGATAAGGATTAGGAAAATGGCCATCTAATGGAGGCTGAAGTGCTCAAACTCTCTAATGTGGTTGAGGTTTAGTGGATCGGTGATGTGGGTGATAATGTGCTCATTGATCCTAATGTTGGTGGTAATGACTATGGCGGATGATATGGATATGGTGATGAAAATGCTATGCTTGGGGATGACTAAGGTTTGTTCTAATGTGGTGTTCTCAATGGAGTCTATTTGGTGGGCTCTATGGTAGGAAGAGGGGATGGCCATGGTCCTAAGGAGCTAATGGGTGTGTTGGTGGTAATGGGATTAGGAGTTGGTCTTGTAGGTGGTGGTACCAAGGAGTGCATGTGTGTGAGTGAACTAGAGTGCTTGTGAAGGTGTGAAGTGGTGGCATGAATGGTTAGGTGAAGTGTGTGCTTGTGTAGAGTGGTGATGGTGACAATGGAAATGTGAGTGTTGACGTGTGGTGTGAGTAATACTACTAAAACAAATAAATAAAACAAAAGTGCAAGTATTGAAATTGATTGAAAACTAAATCTACACTACTAAGCAAGTAAAGACAAGTTATTAAAATTGCAATGAAAGGGAAATAACTAAACTACTAAAGAAGACAAAGAGAGAATGGGATTGAGAAGATGGTGTCCTCTCCAATGTGGGCACAAGGGCCTATTGGGAGGGGAAGGAAATCCTTGGCCAAGGCCTACTCTTTCTTCACCTTGAACACCACAACCAAGGAGGCACATTGGAAGCCATTGGTAGTGGTGGTGGAGCTCTCGAGGTGGAGGCTCACGGAGAGAATGGTGGAGTGCAGTGTGGAGAGTAGAGAGTGGAAGAGGGGGGGGGGGGTGGCGCCCATGGGGGGTCTCTTTTATAGAGTGCCCTCCATGGTGTGGTGCTCTATGGGTATAGGTTTAGGTGCCTACTTTAAGGAACATCCTAAGGGTAGAAGATTCTAGGTGGGTGCTGATAGGTCTACTTTAGTGGACTAAATTAGAGCCTAAGAATATTGTAATTGGAAGAAGAGATTAATTTAAAGCATGTATGTTATTGACAAAAATATGTGAATGTTAGATTTATCATTTCATGCATTAATTGCATTAATCTTTATATGAAGGGATTAATTATTCACTTTAGAGTCAAGGGCATCACATCAATCTTAATTTGAGATACCATAATGTTGGGATTTTGTTTTAACAAAAATAGCGAGGTAATCATTTTTCAGTGCATCCATATATATCTCTCAAATAATCAATGGGTAACATGAAATCACGATTCTCTCTCTCTAATTCTTTATCTTTGTCTCTATATATGTAATAGGGAAGAAGATGGCAAGGAGGCATCACCCTCCTCGTGGGAACTCCCTCTCCACTCGAACCAACCGCCATCGCGTCTCACCCATACCCTCGCCACGGCGCTTCCACCATCATGTGTTACCAACTGCGACAACCATGTCCACCACCGCATCTTACCCACATCCTTGCCAACTCCATCATCGCGATCGGTGGTGATAGCACTGGCATCCGCAACCGCGATGACTTGCCATCGACTGCATTCGCCTCGACAAATCGGCCATGCCACCGCAAACTCCACTTGACTGGGAGCACCGTATTGTTCTCCTTCCGACACTGGGAACATTCATCTTCACCACCGTGCGCCATCCCCCTCACTTAAGATGTCCAGGAACCTTTCCGGACGTCCAGAGCCACTGCATCTTTCCCTTCTGCGGTCTTCTTCCTTTAGAGAACTAGGCAACCCACTCCTCCATGCACTACAACGCCCACATTAGCCCATGGCCAATGCATGCACAAGCGCCAACAGAGGTGCTACCTTCTCCACAGCGTGCGGCCTGCCTCCTCCTCCTCCATAGTGCATGCCCACAGCCACGTGCACTCAACCCACTTACGCACGCAAGCATGCCCAGGTCCTCGCGCAGCCCACATGACCATGTACCATCGCCGGCCCCGTGCGCGGCCACAGCCCTGCGCCCCTCAACCTCGTTACACAGAACAGGACCTCCATCGTCGACTCCTTCCTCACCATCGATCGTATGCTCTCCCACGAGAGCAACCAGCCACTGCGCAATCCTCGCGTGTGCGTGCATGGCCAGCAAGCAAAGGCTGTTGACCTCCTCCACTTCTTCCTCTTCTTCTCCATCGATAGAGGAAAAGAACCCTATATCACCAAAATGCAGCTGGCCATGATCTCCCCAATGAGAGATCCACTTACTAGTGCTTCCATGGCAAGAACATCTGGTAAGAGGGGGACCTTCACATCCAAGGAGGGCATTGCAGGAGGAGAGGGAGGATGCCATGCATGTCCACGTTGTGCGAAGACCTTCCCCTAGTGCGAGCCCTGGTGGTCCTCGCCCGTTGGTGAGCATATTTTTGCAAGGAAAAGTTAGGATTTTAGAGAACCCATCGTCGTAGTCACAAAAATCGCTACCAAATAAAATTTATATTGAAAGTCGAAGTGAGTCTCGGGTTGAACACAGGGAGGTGAACTTTGGTTTTGTGAAATCCACGCTTTGATTTTATTTATTGTTGTTGTTTTTATCTTTTGCAATTCTTTTGATATTTTATAAGGCAGAATATCAGGCGAATTATGATCTATTCTAATATACTCTAACAGAATGAGAGAGAGAGAGAAACAATCAACATATATGTTCAAACAAAGTTTTCTATAGATAATCAAGAAATTACAACTAGACTAAAAAGCGATAAAAGATAAAGGTGAGAAGAATCCTCCTCAACGGTCGCTTAAAGGATGACTCACTTTGATGTCACATGGAAGACGGTGGTAAGGAGTTGGACGAAGGAGAACAGTGGTGGAGGGAGGAGGATGGGATAGGATGGCGTCGCGGTGAGGATCTTCTTCCGAAAGGTGGTGAGAGGACGACCACGAAATGCTCCACGAATGAGGGTAAGAAGTAGGAAAAATATTTATTTTCTACTCTAAAGGAGCATCCTGGGCTTGGGACAAGCTCTCTCTAGAGCCTTGGAGGTGGTAAGGGAGAGAAAGAAAGAGATGAAGAGAAATGGGAGGGGTAGAGGTCCTTTTATAGTGGAAGAGAAGAGGCTTGGTCATTCATGGGTCAACAACGACATCAAAGATGTCGCTAAAACTCCACCTCAAACATCGCTGAAGGTCCTGCTGGCGCTCGCACACACATGTGTGGCATGTGTGGCACGCATGCACTGCTGGTGTTGAAAAGAAGCGCGAGCGAGGAGCACCGCTAGATCGAAATCAGACGGTTGACAACGCACCAAACAGCTAAAGATCACGCCCGCGTACGATTACTCATGTAATTACGCGTGATCATGCGCATACGAGACTCCTCATTTGGTGCACGGGATTACAACATGTGGAAACCTTTGGGCCACTCGATGGAGATCCGGCAGCCAAATTTCAATTTCTATGGCAAGAAAGCCTCAGCGGGACTAGACCCTACACCATTTGATCTGCATTGAGCACTTCACCAATGCCCAATGTTGTGTCTCGTAAAGTGCATTTTGATAGGAAAATGCGTCGTAGTATAGTGCGCAATACGATCAAACAAAAAATATTTATATAAAGATAACGAGACTTTGAGTCCCAGTCGTTTGTCTCTGGGAGTGATTATGCAAGTCTGAAATCGATCTTTTTTCGCTCTTCTTGTTTAGAATCACACGTCGGTTTCCAATCGTTGGATTAAGGTTTTGCCACTTTCATTGTGAACTCTGATTACGTGTGCATGTGTTAGATAGATGATGAGGGTGAAAGTATGAGTTTCGGTATGCACAGTTTTAGTTATGTGGTGGTTGTTTACGGAAAATGCATTGATAGTTAAATCTTTAATATTTTCTGGTATCGACATGCTGGTTGCAATATATAAAAATGAAGAGCAGGCAACTCGAATCACACAACATAAATTGCAATCAATAAGCTCATGGTAATTTTCAACACAGAGATATGTATAAGAAAAATATATCTTTCATTCATTCATTCAGGAGGGTGTTTGCAACATGGAATTTAGAGGAAAGCTTATAAAGGAAAGCTTGAAAATATAAATCTAGCTAACAGAAAATGATCGCATACAGGAATCTATGGGAGGATTTTGCATGCATCATTGGGGGAGAATAAGAGCTACACTACTAAGCAGTAAATGAAAGCATGTAAGTATGAAGAACTAGCTACTAATCTAGTAGAAAATAAGGGCATTCGGAGGTGGGCTCCGATGGCCTTTGAATGGTTGAGAGGAGGAGGGGCAACCAATGGTGCTTAGGCCGGCCCTTGGAGAGTGGTTGGAGAGGTGATCCAGCATCCTGGCATGAAGATGGTGGTGGCCATGGTGCACAACTCATGGAGGTGGAATGGAGGTGAATGTAGCTAACCTAAGTATGAATGAATGCCAAGAATGGGATGGGTGCAAATGGCCACCCCTTAGGTTTTTTTATAGACCTAAGGGAGACTCTTTAGAGAAGTGTGGAACTCTCTAGAGAGAACCCCATAAGTGGTCGGCCAAATGAGAGAGAGAGGTGGTTCTTAGATCCATAAAAAGTGGATCTCAATTTGAATGGCTCTTGGTTGCAAATTTTGGCAACCAAGAGTGGCGCCACCTTTGGAAGAGAGTTCTAGAGAACCCTAGATGAGTGTGTGTGTGCGTGAATGGGTGTGTGGCCGTGCTCTATGTGGCTAAGTGGTCTAGGTTAGGTCCTAAGGGGTTTAGGTTGGTGTAGGCCTTAAATTAGGGTTGCGAACCTTAATTGCTAAAGAGGAATTGCAATTAAACTTAACACAAGTTTAATTGAATGGGTGTGAATCTAATTGAGAGTGAACTAACTCAATTAGGTTGGGCTTAGGTCAATTGGACTCTCCCTAAGTCGAATTGGACTTGTGTGGGTTGAGATCTGAGGTCAATTGGACCCCATGAATCCAATTGACTAGGCAATGGTAATTGACTGTGATCTAAGTCAATTAGGTTTATTTTGGACCTAATTAGGTACTTAAGGAGGTCTAAAGGTGATGTACTTGGGTTGGGGTACCTTTATTTAGGTTCCTATGGGGTTGGAATTGGGTTTAGGGAGCTAAAGATCCAAGATCAAGGCTTGAATCTCAAAACAGGAACTGGAGAACAGTTCCAGACGCCCAAAAATAGAATCAGACGTCTTATACTCAAAAATTAGAAGTTCGAACTTGTCTGGACATCTAATCAGAGTCAAGAGGGATTCTAGGTTCTGTCTTGGCTATTCTGCAGAAATTGGACGTTTGACCAAGTGTCTGGATGTCCAATAACACTGCAGAAGTGAGTTTAAGGTGTGTGGGAGTTGGCTAAGGGTTCTGGATGTCCTATAACTTATCTTGACATCCAGATAGAGGTTGGAATTAAGGTTTTAAGGTTTCCTATGGTGCGGTGACTTAATCTAAGGGTGGCTAAGGCTTAGGGAAGCTTCTAGGCTATCCTAGGGCTAGGATGGTCCTAAGTTCATATTTTACTGCTTTATTCCTACTTAATAGAATAGCATTCCTTGACTCCCTTACATTATTATCTATTACAACTAATCTAGGTCTTCCACTCCAGCTCTGCTACAACACCAGTTATTCCAACTTCAGATCCAGCTTTCGATCTACCTTCTGGTCAGCTTATTACCTGTAATTGTCATAATACACTTAATCAGTACATTATAGCATTATTTTATGCATAGCTACAAGAAAGTAGTAAAGATGCAAATAATGCTTATGCATGCATGAATTACCCTAACTTATGCTATGTCCTAGCCTAATTTAGGTCAATTGAGACCTATAATTGCTGCGCAATCGTACCCCCATGCCTAAATCTTGCTAGTCCCTAGCAAATGCAAGACTAAATTATTCATAGAAGGGTCCCTAAGGGATTGATTATTTTATCAAGTGTATGCCTAGAGATTTTTTCTCCTTTTTTTTTTCATCCTATGCTCTAGAAATCCAGATAATCATGAAAGTGTAGCTATGTAGCTTTTGCAATGGATTGTAGTGAAAAACTGATTTACCTCTAAAGCCTGTACTTGTCCCCTAATAAAAATTTTAGCGGGATAGGCGGACTTCTTCCCTCGGGGTATTCAAGATATTCTATGAATTCCACCTGGCTTTAAGCTTAGGTAGAGAATCTTAGAGGGAAAAGATTATATATTTGGTAGCTCACTCTCGATTGGTGCTACATAGAAATTAGTACCTCAGAATCTAGATTCCCGGATTATCAAGTAACTCAACTCAGAGAAAGATGAAAAAAACTATGCTCTCTTCTGGTTCCTTTGTATTCGTTATCTCTTTCTCTTTCTTTTTTTCTTTTTTTTTCTTTCTTTTTCTTAGAGCTCACAATCTCATCAGATTTACATATATGACCTGTATTTGGTGGTCTCACTTGGCATTAACACTTTAATTGTGTTCTTATAACCCTAACACTAAGTCGAAATTCCTCAGCCAGTATTCGGGCAGTCAAAAATAGAGAAAAATAGGTTAAGTCCATATTTGGTGGATCTCAAATTTATTTGGTGGTATTGTCTCAATATAATTGAAATAAATATTAAATATTTACTCTTTTTTCTTTGCTTTTTCTTCTTTTTCTAATTTTTCTCTTTTTCAGTTCTTTTTTTTTCATCATTTTTTTTTGTTTCAACATATACACAACTAGCACACATCCATGAACTTTATTGAGGAGGCATTATTAGAGATTGGTGGTACTCAAGAGACATTGGGTGGATTATTTGGTGGAAGTGCCTACTCACGACACCGGGAAAGATGGATAGGATGGTGTATTTCTTACCTTAACATCAATACCCTCCTTCAACCGAGGATTCCGTAAAGAATGGTCGTAACCATTCACCTTAGCCCTAGTTTTATGAAAACTCGCTCTCTGCATATTTGCCTTATTTGGTGACTCTCAAAATTTCACACAAATTGTATATGCAAGAACCGAGAGCGAAAACTATGCCTAATCTTAGAGTATCATCACCTAATTATCTAGGACTCCGGATTCCTTATACTAATCTTAGAGCACCAGTATACTCTACTCTCATCTCACACTTTTTGGTGGATTTTTGGTGGAAAATCTGCCTGACTCCCAAAACACTGTCCGAGGGTTCAAGAAAAGAAGCACTGCTTCTTCTCGACAGACTAAAGACGTTTATCAGCCTTCACCGTGAATCCATTGCAAATTCTACGTGTAAAAAGTTGTATTGGATTCCAGATTACAAGAATCAACTAGAGGATAAAATCCTTAATGCATTCTCTTAATAAAATAATATATATGCTATAAACAAATAGCCTCATATAATTTGTACTTCGTGAAATTTTCGTATCGGGTTACATTCAGCTTGACCCTAAATTTAGAACAAGAGGTGAGCGGGTGAGTCGGAAATGGTTGTTGCAGACGATTTCTAGCTCCAATGCGAGCATTGGAGGTGGAGTCGGTTGTTCTTTTATTTAGGGTCCTAAAGTATGTTTAACATGCAGCTCTGAGGTTTTCCTAAATGTTGGCATAAAAATTTTCAGTTTTGTTGTATCTACCCTCGCATGCCTAAGTTCTTGCATGTACTCCTGCTACATAAAAGAAAATGGGTAGAAAATAAATATAGCAGGGAGAAAATGGGTTCTCTTGAAATTATACATTCAGCACCGGCCAACCTGTCAGTATGCAATATGCAGAAAGAAATATGCTAAAAGGAAAAATATGCTATGTATAAAAATGGTTATGTATAGATGATGGTGGAATGTGGGATATGTTATCTATACGTGTTGAGTTTAATGCCTCCAGCTGGGCGAAAACTCAATCATACGTCTTTAATATGATGAACAATCTCGTCAGGTGGAGGAGGTTCTTAGGCCAAAAATGTCTTGAGGCGCTGGCCATTTACCGTAGATGTATGCTCAGATTTTGGGTCCCTGATTGATGAGAGCCTCATCATGAGCCCTAACTAGCTCATTTTCACCTAAGAAAGAGAATAAGAGCTCCTACATAACCTGCAGAAGGGCTTAATTCAAAGAATAAGTGTTCTGAGAATAAAACATGAAATAAAGGTTAAAACTGTAATTTTACCATTGTAGTACATAAACATAATTTATCAGAGGCAAAACATAGGTCAAATGGTCTGAAAATGTAAAAAGTGGGTTGGTTCAGTTAGAAATGGGTTCATGTGCAATCTAGGAATTAAATGACATCTTGTAACCCTAAAACAGACCCGCTTAATTCAACAAGGTTCTGGTCAGAATAAAAATCAAGTAAACCCTCTGAAATTTATGGAAAAATATCCCTTAGGGTTTAGAACCTTCTAATTGGCCTTTGGAACATATTTTGACCTAGATTGGGATCTTAGCTCATCAATTGACCTAATTTGATTTTTTGTGCAAAATATCCAGTCAAACGTGGTCAAACCTAAAATCCAGCTTCACCATTGGATGTTTTAGGTCAAAATTATGTTTGTACCAAAATTTGGACCTAAGGGGAGGTCATCTTGACCTACTTTGCAAATTAGTACACCCAATTACATTTTGGCCCCTATCTTTTGAAGACTATTGCACATACCCCCCTAACTTCCTTGCCACTCTTACAAACAGGTCCCTCCACCATTAATGGGGAGAAATCCTACTCCAGCGAGGAATGGAGGGGAAGTACTCCCTGATTCCTCAGAGATCTCCCAGATTTGGAAGGGAGATTCTCTAAGGAATTTCCTTCCATCTGAGCGTGGTCCTAATCCCTGATTCACACCCAATCTCTCGTGCGAACACATGAGGGATTTGGGTATCCCACAGAATTCCATCTCCAGCGAGGTCTCTTATGCTCGGAGGCTTGTCTTCCAAGCATAGGAGTCCCTGCCAGCGACTATAAAAGGATCCTCAACCTTGGCCGCACCTCCTTAGCTCGACTTGGCCAGAGATCCACCTCAATTTCTTCTTCTTCTTCTCCGGCCGAGTGGTCCAGCGAGCTCTGGCAAGCCGCCCTCCTCTTTCTCATCGCTCTGCCACCATACTAGTGGCAGAGCCGTCCTCACCATCCTCCGCATTGCGCAACACCCATGCGAGGATCTCTAGTCCTGTCATCGCTGCCGTCTCCCTCCACTGGACGCCATCTTCTCCGACGACAGTAGGTACTGCCAGTTGCCATCTCTCCCCCTTTGTCCACTTAGTTAGGTTAGAATCGCTCGTCTTTATCCCCTCTTCAAATCCCCTCAATCTATTTCACAAATTACCCCTCGACTGCCACTGTCCACCGCTATCTTCCCCATCTCCAGCCAACCTCCGGTGAGACGCATCCGTCACGCCACACCTCCACACGTCTCGCCACCAACCTCTTCACCTCCACCATCGACCACTGAACATTTTCCACCCATCCATCGACCGCCTACACCTCCCTAACGCCCCCCGACCTAACCCATAAACCCGGCCACAGGGTGACCTAGGCACACATGCCTAGGCCACCATGCAACCTGCCACCTACTGCCTCACCTTCGCCGTGAGACGGCGAAGCTTCCCATGTATTTTAATGGGGCTGCAAGGCCGTGATTGTGTGACAGATTTCACCACCAGCCGCCATTAGCGATGGCTCGAGGAGGTCGCGAGCTTCATCCCAGGCTGCACGCTCCAGGTGTCAGGGTCCCTATGGAAGCAGACACGTGCGCGAACTCAGACAGCAAGGCAATTGGTTTGGCGTGGCCTCCAGCTGCTGCAATTGGAAGAAGGAGCTCTTGCTGGCGAACGTGCAAAAGTAGGTGGGACATTAGTCCCACCTCGTGAACGTCTGAGCGCAGCACGTGCAATAAATTGATTTTGTGTTTTATGTTCTCCGCCTCGAGATACACATGGGGTGAGGTCCCTCACCTATCCTGCCTCGTCCGCAACATTCTTCTCCGTGGACCTGGCACCCGGCCCAACTAACCTACTGAGAACTCCTCGCGTATCACACCCACACCAGTGCGCCTGGAGCCGGGCACGCGACCTGACCCGATTACCCGGCTCTGGGAGAGTGTACCAAAGAGTGATATACAGAGAGAGAGACGCGGGGGTGGTTAGAGGGGTAGGTTTTGCTCTTCGGTGTTGTGTGTGTAGGGAAGAAGGAAAGAAGCCAAAGAGAAGAGAACATCAGGGGAAGCTAAGGGAGGAAGAGGGGTAGCAAGAGAAGGAAAGGAAGGACTTAACCGCAGTAAGAGAAGGAAGGAAGAGACAACGCCAGCGGAGAGCTAAGGCTGAAGAAGGAAGAAGCTAAGAAAGAAGAAAACCCATAGAGAAAAGGAGAAAGACACTGCAGAAGAGAGGCAAGGCAGAAGACAGAGGAAAATAAGAAGAAAGGAGGAAACAAGGAAGAAGCAGACGGCTAAAGTCAGAAGAAGAGAAGAAAAAGAACTAAGGAAAAAGGAAAATCAGAGAAAGGAAGAGAAGGAAGAAGAGAGAAGAGAATAAAAGGCCATCATTTAAGACGTATGATCCTATGATCAGATGTCCAACTCTCTTAGTTTTGCCACAATTGACTTTTAAACTCTTGCATTTATATTCTAAATTAAGTTTTGAGTAATTATAAGTATTCAATTACATTATTGAGATTAGTGAATAAATTCCATTTGCTCCCTGTGTTCGACCTCGGATACTTAGATTTTTGAGTAATAAATTGTTATTTGTTGTCAATGCTTGGTCACCTATACTACAACACAACTGACTTAAAACATGATCAAGTGCCGCAAACACTGGTCTATACTACCCCATTAGGATATGGATGAATCACAACATATGGGCCAGTCCACTTGGACTTGAGCTTCCCTGCAAAAAGTTTTAATCGTGAATCGAACAACCAGACTTGCTGGTTAGGCGTGATGCTTTCCTCCAGATGTGGCGGTCATGAAAGGCCTTGGTCTTGTCCTTGTATATCAATGTGTTCTCATAGGCCTCCCGCCGGATCTCTTCTATTTTGCTGAGCTGGAATTTTCGTTCTTGACCTCCTGCATCAAGGTCAAGGTTACATTTTCACACTGCCCAAAAGGCACGGTGTTCCAACTCTATAGGAAGGTGACAGGCCTTGCCATATACCATACGATATGGTGACATTCCGATTGGGGCCTTGTACGAGGTCCGATATGCCCAGAGTGCATCAACTAATTTATTGGACCGGTCCTTTTTGTCTGGCCTAACTGTCTTCTCGAGAATCAGCTTGATCTGACGGTTAGACACTTCAGCCTACCCATTTGTTTGCGGGTGATACGAAGTGGCGATATGGTGATGTACCCAGTATTTCTTTAATATTGACCTGAAGTGGGCGTGGATGAAGTGGCTTCCCCCGTCGCTAATCAGAGCATGGGGTATTCCGAATCTCGTGAAGATGTATTGCGTACGAAAGAAATGACGATCTTATGATCAGGCTGTCTCTCCAGGATGGCCTCGACCCACTTCAAGACATAGTCAACGGCTAGTAATATGTACTCGAAGCCATGCGAGTTCAGAAAAGGGCCCATAAAATCGATGCCCCAGACATCAAACACTTCTACAACCATGATGGGCTGGAGTGGCATCATGTCTCTCCTGGTCATAGAACCGACCGACTGGCATCATTTGCAATGTTGGGCGTATTCGTGTGTATCTTTGAAAATAGTTGGCCAGAAAAATCTCGACTGCAAAATTTTTGCAGCGGTTTTCCGACCCGAGAAATGACCACCACAAGCATCATTGTGGCAAAAAATAACACACTGGAGATCTCAGAATCTAGGATGCATCTCCGGATAATGTGATCTGCTCCAATGCGGAAGAGCAGTGGGTCATCCCAGAGGTAGAATTTGGCCTCTACAGTGAATTTGAGTTTCTGGTCCTTGGATAGGTTCGTGGGAATCTTGCCTGCGGCAAGATAGTTCACGATATCCGCGTACCAGGGGAACTCAACAGAGTGAACTACCAAAAGAGATTCATCCAGAAATTGCTAGTGGATAGGCAGGGAATAAGGAATGTGGCCTGGGTCCAGTCTGGATAGCTGATCCGCCACAACATTCTGCTTTTCGACTTTATCACGGATTTCAATATCAAATTCTTGCAATAGAAGGATCCATCTGATGAGCTGGGATTTGGCATCCTTCTTTGCCAACAAATGCCGGAGGGCGGAGTGGTCAGTGAAGATGATGACTTTGGACCCTAATGAATAAGATCTAATTTCTCCAACCCGAATACTACTACTAGCAATTCCTTTTCGGTGACAGTGTAATTGCGCTGAGCCTCATTTAGCATCTTGCTAGCATAGTATATGACAAAAGGTTGTTTTTCCCGACGCTAGCCTAAAACAGCATCGACGACAAAATCAGAAGCGTCGCACATCATCTCGAAATCAAGCGACCAGTCGGGTGGTTGGAGAATCGAGGAATCAGAGACAGCACTTCGTAAAGTCTCGAAGGCGCTGAGACACGAGGTGTCGAATTCAAATGGGGCTTCGGCAACAAGGAGATTCGTCAAAGGCTGTGTAATTTTTTAGAAATAGTGTATAAATCTCCGATAGAAGCCGACGTGACCCAAGAATGATCTGATCTGCTTGACCGAGCTAGGTGGTGGTAAGTGGGAAATAATCTCAGATTTAGCTCGATCGACCTCGAGTCCATTTTTAGAGATCCTGTGCCCTAGTACTATGCCATCCCTCACCATGAAATGGCTTTTCTCCTAGGATAGTTGTTGAACGAGCGGCAACGGTGCCAAAATGTTGAATGCTAGAGTTGCTATGCTAACGTGCTTGGTTTTGAAAACTTGTCGTCGTAGTATGAAAGTGAAGAACTCGTGTTCAAATAAAATTTATATCAGAATGGAAATCCCGGGTCGAACACAGGGAGGCGGACGTTTGACTTAAAAAATTTGCGTTTGTTTTCTTTGTCACGAAGTGAAATAATTGATTAGAAAATATCTAACTATTTACAATAAATAGAAGAGAGAGAGAAAGAGAGAGAATATTACAAACAAAATCAAAAAGAGATATAGAATGAACATGGAATTTCATCATCAGAAAGATTGTTCATTACACTAGAAAGAGGGAAAATGATTACACTAGAAAGTAGTAAATCTACTCTAGAAAGTAGTAAATCTATTCTGGAAAGCAGTAAAAAGAATGGGGAGAGAGATATCCTCCTCGACGGTCGCTTGTAGGACGAGCTGGACGGGACGACACCTGGACGAAGGAGGATGGAGCAGGACGAAGGAGAACGAAGCAAGAAGAACGGGAACGGGGCAGCACATCGTCATCATCAAAAAGATTGTTACACTAGAAAGCGAGAAAATGATTAAACTAGAAAGCAGTAAAACTATTCTAGAAAGCAGTAAAAGAATGGGGAGAGAAATATCCTCCTCGACGGTCGCTTGGAGGACGAGCCGGATGGGACGACGGAAGGACGAAGGAGGATGGAGTCGGACGAAGGAGAATGAAGTAGGAAGAATGGGAATGGGGCAGCACATCATCGTCGTCGCGGGATCTGCTTCCGAAAGGGGGACGAAAAATTGACTTTATCTCGCGAGAAGCATCCCGAGTGTGGGACAAGCTTCTCTTGAGCTTTGGAGAGAGAGAGAGAGGAGAGAAGGAAGGGATGAGAATTTTGTGTGGAGGGGGTCTCCTTTTATAGTTTCAAGGAGTGGGGGCATTTTGGTTATTCCAATTTTAAAAACATTAATTCAGGACCTTCAGTGACGGATAAAATCGTTGCTAAAGGTACGAACGTGGGCATAGTGAGCAGCGCGCATGCGCCCGCTCGCTTGCCCGCACGTTCAACGCACGCGCACATCCAGCCGATCTCAGCTGTCCGATCGTGAGATCGGACGGCTTAAGTTGCACCTTCCCTCGCCTGTGCTGTGCGCCCCATCGCGTGTGATGTCGCGTCTTTGCCATGCGTCTAATAGTGCGTGAGCGCTATCGGGCGATCTGGGCCGTCCACAGCTGATCGAGCGGTCGCCTTTAATCATGTGCGTGCCGCAGATCACGAGTCGAACTCGCAACCGTTGCTCTGCGCGGTGGAATGTGTCCCGCGGATGTTTTAAGGCATGCGCATCCACAGCTGTTGGATCAAGATCCAACGGCCCATACCGTGCGTTGGATCTTCTTTTGGCGAGGCGGCGGCGGTCTTGAGGGCCGGTTGGACGGCTGAGATGGGACCACGTGGCGCTATCTTGGTCGTCCATCTTCTGGATGATGTGGATGGTGCCACGGTTGTTGAATTGAGTTGATTTTCGTGCCATTAGGCTGCGATCGTCGATCCGAATCCATTCGTGCAGTCGGATTTGTTGTTTGAAGTGTGGATTCACACCATCTTGGCCCTTGATCTTCTAAGGTTCCCCGGTCACTATCTGATGCTACAGATGTTTGATTAGGGCGATCTTGGAGTCGTTGAACTCCAATCGTCGCCCTGATCACATCTGTACGGTTGGATCTTCAATCCGAGTCTCCGATAAAAAGTTTGCTCTGTCCATGAACATAAAAGGAGACAATTAACCTCCATTTTATTCAAACTACTCTAAATTTAAGATGATGTATGTTTTGCAATATTTATAGCATGCAATGCAATCCTATGCTTAAAAATATGCATAAATAGACATCTTAAGTAGTGTAAACGTGTTTACATCTTACCCCCATGCCTATCTTTTGATAGTCCCTAGCAAAAACTATATGCTATTTATAAAAGAATCTTGTTGGATTATTTGGGCTTGAGTTTATTTTCAGTCATTAAGAAAATGTCTACTTAGGATCTGAACTTTCAAAGACACAACAGTGCCTGAGTATCTGCCAAAATGCAGACCGCCTCAAGCCCTCACCTTATTCAAAGAAAATTTTATTTTTCTCTTTTTTCTCTTTTCTATTTTTCTTCTTTTTGGATTTTAGGGTTTAAGAGTGGCTTTCTACGGCCATTCAACTCACCCAAGATTTGATGAGAACCCTAAGTTCTAAGCATCTTATTGTGAATGTGACAGACTCGTTGACCGGCAGTTAAAATGGACTTCGGATTTCTATGCCTCTAGGTGACCTAAAAAAAAAAAAATTCTGCCTAAAGGTGTATCTTTACAACAGGTAGCCTTCTCCCCACTTTTATTTTTTTACGGGGTCAACACAAGGGTGGATTCAGTTTATATCTCCCAGGTTTATTCTACTTCTCCGCTTCTTCCTAAGTGTTTTGGGAATTTTCAGTGCATTTATTGAGTTGGTTTCTGGACAACCGGTCGATAAGCTGTTACCACCAACGACTTGCTAGCCATACTCGTGCGGCGAAGTGTGGCTTATTTCTTTTTTTTCTTTTCTCCTTTTCTTTTTGATTTTTTTTTTTTTAAGTGGGTGGCTTCCCTGGTCTAAGATTTACCTAAAGGTAGCAAAAAGAGAAAGATCCAGTGACTGGACTTTGGACAACCTACCTATGGGTTGTTACCCACGCTAACTTGCCAGCCATATCACCCTAGAAGGTTCATTAGCTACCCAATTTCTGTTAGAATTGCTGAACAACGAGTCAATGCAAAGAAAGTGTGTAGATGCTAAAAACTCAAAGTTCCCTCAAATCAGAGGGCGGGTTGATAAGTCGTGTACTTATCACCCAAACTTATTTACTCCAATCAAAATATAATTCAGGTTGGCGAGGACTCGAAAAATAAATCCACATTTTAGTGGATGCACGGGCTGATTAAATCCAAAGACCTGAATGGTCTTTGTGCTCAAATCATAATGTAGTATTTCCTAGGATTGAAAATTTTCTTAAACCCAAGTTCTCTTTCCTAATTCCACAAAATTATTTTTTTTAATAAAAGAAAATAAAATAAATCTTCGGAGCTGACGAATAAATTTAGAGATGAATATCCACCCCCCATGCCTATCTAATGTAATGTCATTGTATTAAAAAGACATAAAACAGAGTGGAATAGCGTAGAAAGCACCTGAATTGTGTGAATGTCAGGTTCGCTCTGAGATAGAAACTAAAAAGAACTGTATATGTGCTAAATTTAGTGTCTTCAGCTAGGCACACTATACAGAGAAGAGAAATAAAGAATTCACAAGTACAGGTCAGAATCAGAATAGACAGAAGCAACCTCTAACCTGTCAGCAGAGGTCCACAGATGTGAACCAAATTGTGGTGCTGACCCATACCCCATAATCGAGAATATCTCAGGTTCTAGATAAAAATTACCCAAAACCTAAAATCAGTATGCAAGTGGGGTCGAGCCTGCGATTTATGAGGATGCAACCCAAGACCAAAGAGTCAGGTTACAAAGAATTCAAGCTCCAAAGGATAATCAATGAATATGTACTTGGGTTGGACATCCACAGAACAGATGTCGTAAGGGTTCGGGTTTGATGGTTTCAACTTAATAGGAACCCTTCGACTCAATCTTCTACTTCCTCCGAGGTTAGCTTCCCAAATCAGAACTTCCCAGCTTCTATCCTCCTCATTTAGAATGTTAAATTCTGGGGCCTCTTGCACCCCATCTGAAATTTCCAAGTCTAAAAGATGTGGCTAAATCAGAATTGACTTGGGTCTAATTATCTTAGAAATAGAATTATCGATAAGCTCAATGGGGGTGTAATTGACCATTAGGGCATTTGATTGAATCCTCCAGAAAATGCAATTCTGGATCCACAATGTCAGCCCTAATAAAATCAGTTTCCTCAGTTATTGGGCTATCTAATGATCTTTCAGATTTCTCAAGCCCAATCGTCTCACAAAAATCGTGTTCTGTAAACTCGCGAGAGACTTCGCAACTTGAATCTTCACCATCAGAATCAAAGAAATCAAGATCCGTATTAATGTATGTCTCAAAATCATCTGTCACTTTCTGATCCATGGAGACATACGTTTCCTCGTACCCCAGCTCAGGGATCTCAGGTGAAATCAGATCATCCTTAATTGGTTGCTCTAATTCAATTTGGTCAACCTCGTAACATGTGTTCCCCCCAACAGGTGCCTGAGCGGGTTCTAAAATTGGCTCTCCTGAAGAGGGTTCATTCTGGGAATCATCCAACGATTGAATCAAAGCAACCACAAATCTCATCCTCAATTTCGCTAACTTCCCAAGTAGAAACTCACCCGGGTTCTTATTCTTAACATCCTGGAGCCAATCTAGCATATACATATTCAAATCATCAATCATCTTAATCAAGGGCTCCAATTTTTCAATGTAAGGTGTTGGCTAAATCTCTAAAGATTGTATGATATTCCTCAAGTTAGCTAATACCTTTTCTTGAACCTGGTTACCCTGAACCAAATGAGTTGGTTCAGGGTTGGGTAGGTTTGGGGTCAATGCAGGGGAATTAACAAATTGAGATTCGTTATATCCTTCCTGATAATTGGTCATTTCAGATTGTTCAAAAGGTGGTGATGACCTAAAGGCAGTGTAATCAGAGGATGGATAAAGATCGGTGTATCCTTCTTGATTGTAGATTGTATTAGGTTGTTCATGAAAGTGTGACAATCTATAATCGATGTGGCTCTGAGAAGTATAGAAATCACAATGAAGTGTTCAGGGTTAGACCTTAAACACAAAGGTTCGGAACTATATCCCTAATTCGAATTATCCCAACTAACTGATGGTTGATTACAGTACGAGTTGGGATAATCGTCATGTTGAGGATAATTCAAAACAGGAGAGAAAGAGCGGGAATGCGTGTAATATGTGGAAGGATTCATGAGAGATGCGAGGAAGAAAGGTGCCCTGCAATACAAACAATCAAACCTGTCCTTAAGTGGGCTAGCATAAAGACCTACAGACTCCCAAAACTCGTCTTGAGATAAAGGAACGATTTGATCTACTTCTGTCTATTCAATCCAACCAGTTAGAAGGAGGGACTGGGGAGAAGATTCTTCTTTCGGCTTGCGCCTCCGGTTCCTAGTGTACTCCCTAGCCACGATCGTTTGATTCTGCTCCCCTAGCTAGACATCAAATTGAACAGTAGAAATGACTAATCGAAAATAATCTCGTTTTGGGCTCTGAAGAGCTAGTTGAATCCTTAAGGCCAACGTCTACTCTGTTTTATTTAGGGCTAGGTTTGAATGTGCTTTGGAATGTGATGAGCCCTTTATATGGGTTGTGCCCTTAATGATTGATTGATTTGTGTGTGCGTGCACAACCAGTGGTTTTCAAGTAAGATTACTTTTGATGCGGTGAATTTTAGGGTTCAAATCTTGCTTAGTAGCTTTTAAGATTCAACTTTAGGTGTTTTCAAATAAGTTTTGTTGGCACACCAGGTTTTGAAAGCACAGGTGAAGATGTTTTCCTTTGAAGCTTAAAAAGAATGTGGAGTGCCTGGTAAATCCCTAATAGTTGAACCTACGTGGCAGCTACTTAATGAATTGATTTTAATTGAAGTGGTGCGTCCCAATCAACTCAAACAATTAGTCTGTTGCACCACTTAATTAGGCACACAAGTGATTACCTAATCTGATTTCTACTCAATTATGTGTTTGGATGTGTGCACCGGCTCCAAAGATCGGTTTACCGGTTGAGTTTGAAAATCAGATAAGGTTGCGTACCTCTGTGAGATTTTTTTTTTTATTTTTCTTTTTTAATGTGGGGGTTGGGGCAGGTGTGGGTGTCAAATAACAAACAATCTAACCTTAGAGTTTATAAAAATACCTAGGTTGATTGATGTTTGTGTTATTATGTGGTAAAATGAAATCTAATGGGTGGGAGGTGGGGGATAACTTACAAAACCTACCACAACACTTTACTCCAATCTACCACTTTTGTTCATCTCAAAAGTGTACCTGCAATCACAATAAGAAAGGAGAGAAGTGAGGTAAATGATTTGTAAGTTAGAAAATGTAAAGAAAAAATCAAAGAGCATCGCCTCCCTGGCAACGGGGCCAAAATGTTGAATGCTCAAGTTGCTATGCTAACGTGTTTGGTTTTGAAAACCTGTCGTCGTAGTATGAAAGCGAAGAACTCGTGTTCAACAAATAAAATTTATACCAGAATGAAAATCCCAGGTCGAACATAGGGAGGCGGACATTTGATTTAAAAAATTCACGTTTGTTTTCTTTGTCACGAAGTGAAATAATTGATTAGAAACTATCTAACTATTTACAATAAATAGAAGAGAGGGAAAGAGAAAGAGAGAGAATATTACAAACAAAATAAAAAAGAGATATAGAATGAACATGGAATTTCATCATTAGAAAGATTGTTCATTACACTAGAAAGTGGGAAAATGATTACACTAGAAAGCAGTAAATCTATTCTCGAAAGCAGTAAAAAGAATGGGGAGAGAGATTCTCCTCGATGGTCGCTTGGAGGACGAGTCGGATGGGACGATGCTTGGACGAAGGAGGACGGAGCAGGACGAAGGAGAACGAAGCAGGAAGAACGTGAACGAGACAGCATGTTGTCATCATCAAAAAGATTGTTTATTACGCTAGAAAGCGAGAAAATAACTAAACTAGAAAGTAGTAAATCTATTCTAGAAAGCAGTAAAACTCCTCTAGAAAGCAGTAAAAGAATGGGAAGAGAAATATCCTTCTCGATGGTCGCTTGGAGGACGAGCTGGACGGGACGACGCCTAGACAAAGGAGAACGAAGTAGGAAGAACGGGAATGGGGCAGCACGTCATCGTCGTCGCAGGATCTGCTTTTGAAAGGGGGACGAAAAATTGACTTTATCTCACGAGAAGCATCTCAGGTGTGGGACAAGCTTCTCTTGAGCTTTGGAGAGGGAGAGAAGAGAAGGGATGAGAATTTCGTGTGGAGGGGGTCTCCTTTTATAGTTACAAGGAGTGGGGGCATTTTGGTCATTCCAATTTTAAAATAATTAATTCAGGACCTTCAGTGACGGATAAAACCATCGCTAAAGGTCCGAACGTGGGCGTAGTGGGTGGCACGTGCACACCCGCTCGCTTGCCCACACATTCAACGCACACGCACGTCCAGCCGATCTCAGCCGTCCGATCATAAGATCAGATTGCTTAAGTTCCGCCTTTGCCCGCCTGAGCTGCGCGCCCCATCGCATGCGATGCCACGTCTTTGCCGTGGTCTAATAGCATGTGAGCGCTATCGGGCGATCTAGGCCGTCCACAGCCGATCGAGCGGTCGCCTTTAATCGTGCGTGTGCCGCAGATCGGGAGTCAAACTCGCATCTTGTGAACGCACAACAACTCGTGACCGCTGCGCCGCGCGGTGGAATGTGTCGCATGGATGTTTTAAGGCACGCGCATCCACAGCCATTGGTTCAAGATCTAACGGCCTAGATCGCGTGTTGGATCTTCTTTTGGAGAGGCAACGGCGGTCTTGAGGGTCGGTTGGATGGCTGAGATGGCTCCACATGGTGCCATCTTGGCTGTCCATCTTCTGGATGATGTAGATGGTGCTACGGCTGTCGGATTGAGTCGATTTTTGCACCGTTAGGTTGCGATCGTCAATCCGAATCCATCCGTGCGGTCGGATTTGTCATTTGAAGTACGGATTCACACTATCTTCTCCCTTGATCTTCTAAGGTTTCCCAATCACTATCTGATTCTACAGATGTCTGATTAGGGCGATCTTGGAATCGTTGAACTTTAATCGTCACCCTGATCACATCTATACGGTTGGATCTTCGATCCGAGGCCCCGATAAAAAGTTTTCCCTGTCCATGAACATAAAAGAAGACAATTAACCTCCATTTTATTCAAACTACTCTAAATGCAAGATGATGCATGTTATGCAATATTTATAGCATGCAATGCAATCCTATGCTTAAGAACATGCATAAATAGACATCTTAAGTAGTATAAACGTATTTACATCAATAGTACCACATTTACCTCAATACACCATTTCAGGATCTTTGTGAGGTTGTCAAGACAAGATGTGAAATCATCTCCGAAAATGGAGAAGTCATCCATGAACACCTCCACATAGTCCCCAATCATGTCTGAGAAGATGGACATCATAAACGCTGAAATGTTGCCGGTGCGTTGTAGAGGCTAAAGGGCATCCGCTTGAAAGTGAATGTTCCAAAGGGCATGTGAATGTGGTCTTGTCTTGATCTTCTGGGCTAATCGCTACTTGATTATACCCGGAGTATCCATCCAGAAAGCAAAAGAAATTACGTCCGGCTAACTGTTCCAAGATCTGATCAATGAAAGGCAAAGGAAAGTGATCCTTCTGGGTAGCCATGTTCAGTCTCCTATAGTCGATACAGACCTGCCAAGATGTTGCAGTGCGGGTCGGGATGGATTCACCTTTATCAATTTTTACTAGGGTGAGTCCTGCTTTCTTGGACACTATCTGGATCGGACTCACCCATTGGCTGTCAGAGATTGGGTATACAATGCCTGCATCCGGCCATTTGATGATCTCCTTCTTAACAACCTCTAGCATATTCGGGTTAAGCCATCTTTGAGGTTGTCTCGAAGGTTTCACCCCCTCATCCGTGTAAATGTAATGAGTGTAATACGAGGGGCGAATACCATGGAGATCAGTAATGCTCCATCTTATAACAACCCTATGGTCTTGTAGCGTAGAAATCAATTGATGCTCCTGTTCTTGGGTTAAGTGAGCATTAATAATGACTGGGTATGTCTCACTTTCACCCATGAACACATACTTAAGTGAGTCAGGTAAGGGCTTCAATTCAATCACAGGTAGGTCAGAGTCAGAAATGGGAGTGGGAGGAGAAAACTCGAAGGTGGGAGTTTGCTGATCCGTATGTGTGTGAATTTCCACTAATTTGTTTCCTGTGAGATAATCGGTTGTGACTGCATTAATGGGAAACCCGTTAGCTGTGGTCACATCTTTCTGCAACAATAGGGGCGATTCAGTAGTGTGTGGATAAGGATAACTAGATTTAGGGGTGTTGTGGTCAGAAGCACACCCTAAACAGTTGATCCTCGGGGAGATATGTGTAGTGCAGTGGTCTCAGTCCCGTGTGGATCAAGGTCCAAGAACCCTGATAGTGCAGACGAATGAGACATTGGGTCGTCACAAAGGAGCCTAATGTTACCACAGTATGCCGCATCTTCGTCTTCGCCATCCTCTATGCGATCACAGTCAAAATTCCTTGATGCCTTGAATATGTCAAGTCGAAGTTGCTCATTACCTAGGGCTATCTCCATACACCCAGATGCACAATCAATGTCTGCTGGGTTGTCGCTAGAAATGGGAGACCCAAAATAATTGGTGCATCTCGGAGATTAGGAGGAACTTCCCTATCGAGAACGAAAAAGTCTGCGAGAAAGCAGAATCTGCGGAATTTTACGATCACGTTCTCAACCACCCCCCTCGATGTTTTTACTGATCTATCAGCCAGCTAAATCATGATCGAGGTAGGCTTTAACTCCCCAAATAGAAATCGATCAAATACGGTAATGGGAGTTAGGTTGATGGACGAACCCAGATCTAGAAAGGCCCAATCAAATGGAGAATCTTACAAGAAGCAGGATATGAGTGGGGTACCAGGGTCTTTCTTTTTCGGTGGCAAATCAGCTAGAATCATGACGCTAGCCTCTTTTGACAGTATCGCCTGTCGTCCAATTCTAAGCTGTTGCTTTGGGGTACAATAGTCCTTGAAGAACCTAACGACAGCGGGGATGTGATCAATTGCCTCGAGAAGGGGGACCTGAATATGTACTTCCTTAAATATTGACTTCAGGTCCTCAAAATTTTGTGTCTTTTTTCCATACTACAATTAAGATGATTTTGGAGGTGTTGGACTTCGATCATCGTCCTAATCAGATTTGTATGGTCGAATCATCAATTCGAGGCCCAGAAATAAATTTCCTTCTCTCCTATCCATAAAAGAATGCAAATTAACCTAAAATTTATACAAACTATTCTAAATGTATAATGATGCATGCTATGTAATATTTATAATAAGTAAATTTATATCAATGTAAGATTCAAAATCATCAGTGAACTTGCGAGAATCATGTTCTGAATTTGACTTGGGATTAGAGGTTCCACCATAGAATAAATCAAGAGATGTACAATCAGCAACCTATCTTGGATCTAACCTGATTTCAGAATCCGAACTCAAAAAGGTGTTCCTATTAGGCATGGGCTTGAGTTCTTGGCTTGTAGGGAAGACCCAATCAAAACCCAACTATTCCATCTCCTCGATTTCTATATCATAGATTGGTGTGACTTTCGAAAAATTGATCTGTCTCTGAGGAGGTTGGAAAGGTACACTTATCAAATTAGGCCCAGAATCATAATCCAGATTCAAAATCTGATTTCCATCACACGGAGCCTTGTAATCATTCCAATAAGGCTCAGATCCAGATTCTAAGTTAAAGGTGTGGGTTGGATCACTAGAATCTAGGTTGGGCTCTACAGGGTCAGAATTACTCTTGAAAGTCACCCTATCAGAATAAGGGGTGGAATTTACACCCTCGAGAGGTTTTGATTCATTCTTAGTATCACAGCTGTGGGAAATCTAAGCTTGGTGAACCAGGTTCTTGATTTTCTATGGCTGGCTCAAAATCATGTTCACCTACAATTGGATCCTCCCAACTCGTCTCAAGATCAAGTGTATCAATTTGTTCATAATTTGAATTAGATTTCACTTGGGTTGGGGGTCCACAATAACCTTGATTCTTGTCCCCGGGGTTTGGAAGATTTTGCTCCTCAATGTTGCTCCAAGATGTCTCATTGTCTTCTAAAGGAATGTATGGGTATCTTTGAATAATTGTCTTTTGTAGTGTATTTAGCATGTCCCCACTTTTTCCTATGAGACTTTGATATGTTTCCCAAAATTGTGGATTCGAACAGCATTGTAGGCACTCGGTACTGTGCAATCTCCATAATTCACTAAATTCTGATAAAAGATCTTCCCGGGTTGAACTTTGTAAGACTTGTGTATAAAGTATTTCAACATGGTTCACAATGTGGGTTGTTGTTTCTGCAAATTTATCCTGAATGTCCCTATCTAAGGCTCTATAATATTCTTCATGGTATCCATAGGCATTCTCAAGTATCTTTTCTTTTATGCTCATTTGGGACTCAGGTTTCTTAAATAGTCTCCCTATATAGCCAGGCTGCATTTTTGAAACAACTGGTGGAATCAAGATGCATAATCAAACTCAAGTTTAGATTTGAAGTTGAGCAGATCAGATTTAGAAATCCCCAGGAAGATCTGTGTATGTGCTCTAAATAGAAGGGATGAGGGATTAGATGTGAATTTTTGACCCAATCAAGGCACCAAAAGATTTTTGGATGACTAAGGCAATTTCGAGGTAGATACCTCTGAATCAGAAATTCGCACACTCGTGAAGTACTTGGGCAGCCAGGAAGGGAGAGCCCCGGAATGACCCCTACACGGTAGAGCATCCCCACGAGTTACAGGATTTCCCCCACCCGACCTTCCTTGTCACTGAGGGTCGAGATAGATTGGAATGTATGAACTTAAGACCTTAAGTCTACCAATTTAATGTCCTAATTTATGCCTTGAGTTTCACTTGGTTGGAAGTTAATTCCACTTGTGACCTAATTTGGAGGTTGGTTGGCCTACAATGTAGACCAACTTCACCTGACCTGCCCTAAAGATGGCGGAATGAGATCTAGGTCAAGACCTAGAAATCACCCTGATTTTACTCCTAGGATATTAGGTCCAAGATTTTAAGAGTTCAAGTGAAATTAGAACCTGATTTTATGATTTTTCTTGATTAGATCTTTTCAACCAAGGGCTTGGGTAGCACACAAATGCGGGTGGGTTTGTTTCCTTTTATGCAGGCAAGTGTGAATTAGCACTCCAAAACCCTAGAAATTAAAACCCAAATTGGCTCTATTCTGCATCCAATTTGATCTTTAAAATGTTCTCCTTAGACTTCAAACAAGAAGTGCGTAGTCCAAGAAGATTAGAAATTATGCGTAGTCCCTAATAAGCACATGAAATTTGGAGTAGAGAATTCTAAATAAAATCGTCTCCATCTTCAATCAAATTTGAAAAAATTTTCGTAAATCAGGAAACTTGCCTATTAAATGATAATTACTATGAAAAATAAGGTAGGTGACTCCTAATTAATTATTTCCTTTTTTTCTTCCTAAGATTAGGAGGTTGATTAGGGAAGAATAGAGAAGTTACTTGCCTTAGAGTGGTTGATTTGCGTGGAAGATCTCCTTGTGAAGTACCTTGCAAAATCACAATAAAATAAACAGGGCAAGTTAGTGCTCAAATATAAAAATATAGCAAGAAAATAGTGGTGAATTGCTCATTGCTCCCCGGCAATAGCGCCAAAATGTTTGTAGCATGAATTCATCGTTGTTTAAGAGATGCAACGTAGTATAGGACAAAATCGCTCGAAATAGATAATATTTATAACTCGAATGAAAGTTCGAGATCGTTCGCTGGGAACAAATATGAAATTCACTCACTAATCTCGACAATTAATGTGAATTGAGCACAATTAATTACTCAAAACTAATATGAGGATGTGAAGGATCTAATAAGGCAAAAAGGCATCTAAGGCAAAATAATGGTGATTTGAATCACCAATTATTAGCATAGATACACATATAATAATTACATAATGATCTAAATAGGTGCACAATATCAACCACTTTAAATCAACATAAACTTTAGTGCACAGTGCACTCCATCAGATGATAGGGCACTCAATAAGTCAGCCTTGCTACAGTGCCAAGAGGACACTATACTTCTTCCTCTTCTCTTCTTTCTTTGCTCTGCTCTTCTCGTTCTGTCTTTCTTCTCCTCTTTTTGCACAGGCCTTCTTATATTCCCTTCAGTTCTTCTTTATTTCTACTGTCCAAGCCTTCTTCCTTCCTTCTTCTTCTTCGACCCTTCTGATGCACAGGGGGAAACTCTCCTTCAGATGCAGCTATGTATTAAGAGCACTGAAGAGCAAAACCCCCCTTAACTCCGCGTGCTCTCTTTCTTCTCCTCTTCCTTTCTCAGGGTTCTCCTCCTTCACGCCCTCCCAGGGCCATGCACAGTACCGGGTTATTGGGTAATCAATCTAGAGCGCACCTGGGACCAGGGCTACCAGCGTGGGGTAGCAACCGAGGTGTGCACGGGCATAGGTGGATCAGGTCGGAGCTAAGCCCACATACGCAGCGTCATGGGCGAGGCAGGTGAAGGGGTAAGAAGGACTTCACCCACGTGTTAGGAGGCGATAAGGCCTATGCAGAAAATCATAATAAGGTGCTTCACTCGATTGCCCACTTCCGAGGTGGGACTAATCCCGCTGCCTTCTTCTCACATGTGCCCACGAATGAAGATGTCTTTGATTGGAGTAGCAGCAGGTGGTGTGGCCTCCAATTGACCGCCTGGGCATGTGCCTAGAAGCTTTCTGCGTGATCTGGTGCTTGCATCTGGAGGTCGCAACGCCTGGAGTGAGCTTCAAGCAAGCTTAAAGCTCCTACGTTAATGGCGTTACAGTCCCTGCACCTGAAATCAAAAGATGGCCTCTCGACCATGTCAAAACAACTCAGGAAGCATCACCAGATGACAACAAATGTAATCGTGTTGGTGCAGAGGTGATTGGCAAAGTGAGGAGGTCTGACGACCTCGGACTATTGGTGCGGAAGGAGTGGTGTTCGGCAAAGTGTTGGAAGGGGCAATAGACCTAACTAGGTTAGGGCTTTTACCCTTGGGATCGAGGCAGAGGTCACGGACCTGTCGACGAGGTGGGTGGAGGTGCATAGCTGTGGAAACACCTTACCGAAGGTTCAGTCGGAGACGGAGAAGATAAGGGTGAACGGCATAGTCGAGGGGATATTTTTAGGTTTTTGGGGTGTAAAAGTAACCTAAGATGCTAAACTAACTAAACTAACCCTAATCTAATAGACAAAAGGGGAGGAACAGCATCGGTGTTGGTAGGCCAGCACCGGGGAAGAAAGCACTCCAGTAGGTAGGATGGCGACGACAACGGAGAAAGTGCAACAGTGATTGGTATTACACAACGCGGAGGAAGATGCGGAAGAAGAATCTGTCGTCGGTATTGCGGTTGGACGACAAGGATAGGCAGAGGAGTCGTCGGAGCTTGAGGAGCCTTTCGACCGAAATAGGAGGGAGGAAATGAGGGTAGATCCAGCCAAAATCAAGCTTGAGATCGACGACATGTACTGGGGCTTTTTTTATAAGTCTCTAGAGGGCGATTAGCTTCCCAAGCTTGGAAAGCCACTGGAGTAGGAAACCCATGGGATACCCAAATCACTTATGCGTTCACTGTTGGAACCTAATTCCATTTCTCTTATGTGTTTTGGTGTTAACAAAACCATGTTTAAATCTAATGTGTTTATGAAGTATTACAAGTCAAAAGAACCTATGGTGGCAAGCAACAAGATTGCATATGGAAGAGGATTAGAAGAATAATTTTTGTTGTATTTATTATTTTTGTAGAATCTTTGTACGTCTCCTAACAAGTAAAACAAAATCTAGAAGTTGAAAACAAAGTAGAGATAATTAGGGTTCAGAAAATTGTTTATTCACTCATTTCAAAACTTAAAATCAATCTTTTGAAAATCATGTCGTTTAGAGTAAGTTGGATTTCTCTAAAAACTAACTTAAACTTACAAAATGTGGTACTTGTAGCAAGTACCAGTACTGGTCATAAGTACCGGTACATACTAGGCATAGGTTTGGGCCTAAGTTCCAAACTGTGAACAAGTACTGGTACTCATCATGAGTACCAGTACCAAGTGGTCACAGTTTGTGCACTTAGTTTTTGCTTGAACCTTACAAGTATTGGTACTAATCACTAGTACCGATACATGTAGGTCACTGGACCCAAATCTGTAAGTCACAAGTGCTGGTACTCATCATGAGTGCCGGTACTTGATGACTTTGTTGGGCTGACTGTAAGCAGTTAGTACCGGTACCAAAAGTTTAGTACCAGTACCAACTAACCGTTGTGACCACTCTGAACGGCTATTTTGCAATTAAATCTATCCTTAAACTTTCTAAATTACCCCTAACGACTAGTAAACGTTGGGAAGGTGCTTAGTGGGTTATATAAGCACTCTTTGAGTGTCTTTTGCACACACCAAGAAGCCAAAATTCTATCTTTGCCTACACCTTCATTTCTCAAATTACTAGCTGCAAAAGAGCTTGGCTTGTTGCAATTCTCGCATGACCATTCTCCACTTGCAACAAGTCTTCAAGGCGATCATGTTCTTCTCTTAAAAATTTGTTTGTTTTACGCCTTAATTTTCTTGTTAGATTAATTTACATACTCAAATTAAGTAATATAATTGTTGGAGACTTAGGGATTAGTTGTAAGCTTTTATTTATATTTTGCTTACACCTATATTTTTATTTCTTTTCTATATCTTGTAATTGGGTTGAGGTAACCCGTTAATTACCTCAGGTTTTAGTAAATTGATTCCCTCCGTGTTGAGGGAATCAGGTTAAAAATCCTAAGTCGGGAGACCTAGGTAGTGGAATACCCAAGTGAGAGGAACCACTATATTTTTTATGCATTTTATGGTTTGTTTTGTGTTATAAATTTTTTTTTCTACCACACTATTCATCCCCCCTTCTAGTGTGCTTGTGATTTATAGATCCTGTAGGTGGTATCAGTGTAGGTTGCAAATAGAACAAGTAACCATTCTCTTTTGCAATGGCATCTCTAGTCAAGCGCACTGAAGGACAGTCATCCACACATCCACCCTACTTTGATGGGATGGACTCATGGACGCTTATCCAAGAGAAGTACATTGATCTAGAGCCACAGGAAGGTGTTGTTTGGACTACAAAACAAATGAAAAGGATCATGGGAAATGCGAAAGCGATGAACATACTCTATTGTGCGTTATCAAGGGAAGAGTTTAACTGTATCTCCGCATGCGAGTCCATATACGAGATATGAAACACATTGCAAGTCACCTACGAAGGTATGAGTAAGGTAAAATTAACACATATTTCTATTCTAACAGAAAACTATGAGTGTTTCAGGATGTAGAAAGGTGAAACAATCAAAGGAATGTACATAAGATTTGGAGAGATCATAAATCCATTAAAGAATCTTGGAGTCAAGCTAAAGGAGGAGCAGCTTGTAAGGAAGATCTTAAAATCCCTTACAAGTAATTGGTCTCCATTGACCACAGCCATTTAAGAGGCAAAAGTTCTTTCTACTCTCTTCTTGGATGATTTGATTGGAAGCCTAATGGCATATGAAGTCCAATTGGAAAATATGAAGAAGATTAAGGAAAAATCCATAAGTAAGAAAAAAGGAGCTTGCATTTAAAGCTTTAAAGGAGGAGTCAGACCTCGATGATTCAACCACAAAATAAATCACGAGGTAAGAAAGGAACCACTATATAATTTAAAAGCCAAGTTAAATAATAAAAAGAACACACAAAATAAATCACATGTACCTAGACATACATGGATTTATCAAAAGGTCAAGAATTATAAGAATTATAGATCTAACACTAAAGTGATCTATAAACCTAAGGATTTGAAGGGTACTAACCATCAAGGACCCAAAAGAAAATGAGTACCTAACATAGATTTAATAAACTATTTTGTAGGTCAAGAAAGACAAATGGGTCATAGACAGTAGGTGTTCCAAGTACATGACGGTAAACTCCGACCTCTTTATCAAGTGGATCATAATCGAAGATGGAGGACACGTCAAGTTAGGCGACAACAAACATTGTTGCATTATTGGTGAAGGTACAATAGGTAATTCTTCTAAGCAGGTACGTAATGTTCTTTTAGTAGAAAATTTAAAACATAACCTGCTTAGTATTAGTCAAATATGTGATAATGGATGTAATGTTTTGTTTACTAAAATTGGATTTAAAATATTAAAAGAAGGAACAAATACTATTTTAATTGAAGGCTTTAGATATGAAAATATCTATGGTCTTCATTTATCACAAGAGAAATTTGTAAAATGTCTGCTTGCATCCCATGTTGAAGTAGATCTTTGGCATCGTAGGCTAGGTCACATTAATCACAAACATCTTAATAGGTTAACCAAAAATGAGTTAGTAAGAGGCCTACCCAAACTAACTTATAAAATGGATGTTTTGTGCAAATCTTGTGAACTCGAAAAAATGCACAAAGCTTCTTTTAAACCTAAAGACTTAGTTTCAACAACATAACCTTTAGAATTGTTACATCTTGATTTATTTGGACCAACACGATTTGAGAGTCTAAGTGGATCAAGATTTTGCCTAGTTATTATTGATGACTTCTCTAGGTTCACTTGGGTCATTTTCTTGAAACATAAAGATGACTCATTTGATTCCTTCCTAAGTCTTGCTCAAAGACTTCAAAAGGAAAAATCATCCTCTATTCTTAGACTTATGACTGATCATGGGGGTGAATTTGAAAATGAAAAATTTTCAAGTTTTTGTGTCAATTCTGGCATAACCCATGAATTTTCATTTCCTCGGGCACCATCTCAAAATGGTGTTGTAGAGTGCAAGAATCGCACTCTATAAGATGCACTCGAACTTTGCTCTTGGAGTCTGGGCTTCAAAAATATTTCTGGGTAGAAGCCATTAATACAGCATATTATGTTCTAAATAGAAGTCTCTTAAGGCCTATTATTAAGAAAACTCCATATAAGCTTTATTATGAGAAGTCTCCTACGATTTCATATTTTAGGGTGTTTGGAAGTCGATGTTATTTATTGAATACCTGTGATCGGCTTGATAAGTTTGATGCTAAAGGTGATGAAGGCATCTTTATTGGCTATTCAACAAGATGCAAAGCTTATTGAATCTTTAATAAAAGAACTTTTGTTATAGAAGAATCCCTACATATTTCATTTAATGAAACAAACTTAGGTGAACCTGAACCAAATCATTTAGATTTTGATGATGAAGATACCCACTTCATCTATGTATCAAAAATGGAAGATACACGAAATGTACATGATCTTCCAAAAGAATGGGTACACCATAAAGATCATCCTCAAGAATAAATCGTTGGTAATATTGAACAAGGTGTAAAAACTCGATCGCACTTTAGAGCTGATTTTGTCATTAATGCCTTTGTTTCACAGCTTGAACCCAAGAAAGTTGATGAAGTATTAAAGGATGAATCATGGGTTGTAGCTATGTAGGAGGAGCTACTCCAATTTACTAGGAATAATGTGTGGAACGTGGTACTCGCCCCTGAGGGTAATTTCATCATTGGAACCAAGTGGGTATTCCAAAATAAATTGGATGAATCTGGTTCAGTAATCAGGAATAAATCCAGACTTGTAGCTCAAGGTTATAACCAACAAGAGGGTATTGACTTTGATAAGACATGCTCCTGTTGCTCGCTTAGAGTCCATACGGATGCTACTTGCTTTTGCAAGTGCAAAGGACTTTAAGCTATATCAAATGGATGTCAAAAGCGCCTTTCTTAATGGTTATATTAAAGAAGAAGTTTATGCTCATCAGCCTCCCAGGTTCAAGGATCCAGTACACCCAGAGCATGTATACAAGCTCAATAAGGTTGTATATGGACTTAAACAAGCTCCTAAGGCCTGGTATGATAGGCTTAGGACCTTTCCTCTTCAGCATGGATGTAGGATTGGAGTTGTTGATTCAACTCTTTTTGTAAAAGAAGGAGATGACATCCTACTGGTTCAAATATATGTTAACGATATTATATTTGGATCAACTAAGGAGTCCCTGTGTCAACATTTCTGTGAGACTATGAAGACTGAGTTTGAAATGAGTATGATGGGTGAACTCAAATTCTTTTTAGGACTCCAAATTCAATAATTAGGCATAGGAATTTACATTAGTCAAACAAAATATGTTCTTGAAATTCTCAAGAAATTTGAATTTGATAATGTAAATGGCAAAGAGACTCCAATTGCTGTATCTGCTTCTCTTGGTGAAGATTTATTTGGCAAGAGAGTCGATGAAAAGAAATACTAGGGTATGATAGGTTCACTACTATATCTTACAGTTTCTAAACCTGATATTCTTTTCGCTACAAGTTTATGTGTGAGATTCCAATCCGAACCCAAGGAATCTCATTTTAATGCAGTAAAAAGAATATTTAGATACCTAAATAGCACAAAAGACCTTGGTCTTTTCTATCTTAAAGCACAATCCTTAGATCTATTATTCTATAGTGATGCTGACTATGTAGGGAGTCGGACAGACCGAAAGAGCACTAGCGGCATATGTCATTTTATTGGAAAATCTCTAAGTCTCATGGTTCTCTAAGAAACAGCTTGTGTTTCACTTTCTACGACTGAAGCAGAATATATTACTGCTTCACTTGCTTGCTCACAGGTCATTTGGATGAGATAGACTTTGGATTGATTTTTGCGCAATCCAAAATTTTATGTGATAATACAAGCGTAATAAATTTATCCAAAAATCTGGTTCATCATTCACGTACCAAGTACATAGATATTAGACATCATTTCTTAAGAGATAATGTGCTTCAAAGATCAATTCAATTTGAATTCATTAACACATAAAACCAATTGGCAGACATCTTTACAAAACCTCTTAGCAGTAGAAAGATTCTGTTTTATAAGAAGAAAATTAGGACTTTGTACAATAAAAGAGATTCAAAATTAATAAGTTGACTGTTATGGAAATTATTTATATTTATAAAAATCTCTGAGGGCCTCACTACAATTTACCCACATTTAAAAAAGGGGTAAAGTGTAATATTTTCATATGTCTGAAAATATCAGGGTGTTGTTTGCAATATGGTTGTTTAACTTAGGTTGTTGACTACATTATTTCTTCAACACCTAAGTTGTCAATTTCATTTCTTTCAAACCACTTAAGTGGTCATGTGACTAGCACATGACCCATCCCATATAAAAGAGAGAAAGTGCAAATACTTGCCTCATTTTGTCACTTGCAAACCCTAGCCCTCTTAACAAGAGTCTCTTCTCCAATCCCTAGACAAGAAGAGATAGATCATTTCCAAGCCTCAACTCTAGGTACATTCTTATCTTCTTATCATTTCATACTTCTTTGAATCATCTTGCATCTTGTTTTCTGTTAAGATCGAGACATCAAACACTTTCAAGACGTCTAGGAGTTGGTCCAGACGTCTGGTCAGACTTCTGGAAGCCTTCCCAGACGTCTGGAAATAAATTTTGGCGTGCGTATGATCGCAAGTCTATGCACGTGCCGCGTGCAGACTGCAACCCGCCGCCCTCTTTTCTTCACTCTCTTCCCTCGCCTTCCTACGGACACCTCCGTCACCCCTTCGAATACCCCTCCCCTCTCCTGCGTTCACCACCCCACCATCTCCTCCTTCCAGCGTGAGCACGAGAGAGAAAGAGTGAGGGCAGCAGCTGCTGCCGGTGCGTGCGGAGAGGAAAAGGTGCAGCGAGAGGGAACTAGAGGGAGAGCGCGCGAGGAAGAGAGAGAGCCCGCCGAAGCAGCTTGAGGCCGGTCGGCTTGCGCACGGAGGGGCGTCGTGCGGGAGAGATCTCCCCTGGTGTTGCTGTAGCTCGAGCAGCGGATGAGCGGCTGCGTGGCGAGCTCGCACGCAGCGGGAAGAAGATGAGGAGGTTCTATTTCTGGGAAATTTTCCCAGAATCAGACGTTTGGACCTACGTCCAGACGACGCTGGCGACGTCTGGAGGGAGCTCCAGACGTCTGAGAGGTACGTATTCCTTCCTCTGCTTCCTTTTGTGGATACGGCCATGCAGGCCGTTCTGTCGAAAGTTTTGTCTCATGCCGTGTTACGAGTGTTTGCGTACTCATGCAGGTTTCGCTTTGGGAAGGTGCGGGAATGCCCTCCCATGCGATTCAGACGTCTGGGCACAGCACCAGATGGCGAAGAGCGTCTCCAGACATCCGGAGAGGTGGTCGAACGTCTGAAACTGGGTCCAGATGATTCAGCAGGATCCCTGGACGTCTAAGGAGCAGCACGGAGGGAGGTATGACTTGGACCACCTTTTAAGACGTCTGGAAGGTGTTCCAGACGTCTGATTTGAGTCAGAGTTATCGTTTTTAACCTGTTTAGGGTCTGTTCGAGGTCCGATTTTCGCGTTTAAGATTCCGTTCTTCTCAGAATTAGTTCATCTATTTGTTTGGAATACTTTTATCTTGTTCTGAGTGGTTTCTTGTGTTTGATCCTTGTGTTAGGACCTCGTTCTGTTGCGGTAATGGGGGTTGCAGAGGCACGTGGACCTGCCGATCACGCCCCCATCACTCTCGATTTTGCGGGTAGAGTGACTCCCCTTAGTTAATTACAAACATTAATGCATCTCTAAATTAAATAATAGATCCTAGGGTATGGCATGAATCCTAGGACCTGAAAACTAGATTGATTGATAGATCCTAGGGTATGGCATGAATCCTAGGACCTGAAAACTAGATTGATTGATAGATCCTAGGGTATGGCATGAATCCTAGGACCTGAAAACTAGATTGAATGATAGATCCTTGGGTATGGCATGAATCATAGGACCTGAAAACTAGATTGAATGATAGATCCTAGGGTGTGGCATGAATCTTAGGAATAGAAACATGGAAACAAATGTCTTGAATGCCTGAATTGCAGTCTTGGATAAGTAGACAGAATAATGATAATTACCTGTAATTGGATAACAGCTGCCTGTGAAATGTAGAGTACTGCTGCTAGTAACTGCTACATGTAATTCTTGTTGTTTGGAATTTAAAATTGAGCTGCTTGTATATAAATTGATATTAAATGTTGGAAACACGGGCAAAATGTGAATGAAACTGAAATGATGAAACCTAGTATGGATTGGCTTGAGAAATATAAGCATGAATCCTATGGGGAATTAGGAGTAGAACTTCTAGGAAATAAATAGAGTGGAACTGGGAAAGTGGATGGGGAAGTGAGCTGGTCCTTGAGTACGGAGTACCAAGGAGAGCGACTATCCCCCTGTTTAGTGCAGAGCGGAGCTAGCCGCCCCAGGGACCCGGGGTTAGGTCTGGCCACTTTGTACCGACTTTTGGCCCTCCCGTACGCAGTACCGGGGAGAGCTACTAGTGTAGGGTGAGAGCTAGCCACCTCACGGGCCCCGGGGTTCAACTAGCTGTCCTGCACCGACTTGTTAGGCCCACTGGGCAAACCACGGTAGCCAGGCGAGGGTGCGTGGACTGTGGAGGGGCTGGACCCCTGTTACTGAGAGGGCTCTGCCCTATACTGGTTCCGTGCTGTGCTTTGGGCACACCAGTTAACGGAAACGGCTGACCGCGTGCCAGTGCGGGGTAGCTACCTGTGCTTTTATCGCGTGTGCCGAGGTCACCGTTACGTCTGTCAGCAACCTTGGGGTGGTTGATTGAGGGTAGGACTACCACGGGGGACTCCCGGCTAGGAGTGCACCACGTGCTACTTCTACCTTTCAGAAAAGACTGCAACATGGAACATTCGAGATCAAGAGAAAGACCTGAGAATTAAATCTGGAAAGAGTAAATTGAGAAATAAAGAAAGAAATTGAAAACAACAGCTACTTGTCCACCTTTACTGTTTTCTTAGCTAGTTGGTTGCCACTCTACTCAGCGTTTCGTTGACGTATCACTTTTGTCACCTTTTTCAGGACCAGGTGTTGAGCAGCCAGAACCTGCGGCTGCAAAGGGTGCTAGGTCTAGTAGAGCCCAGTAGTTGTACTTTGTTGTACCATTTTTCTGTAGTAGTGAATATTTCTGTTTCACCTTGTACTCTTTTATTGTAAACTCCATATTTCTGTACCTGTTTTTAATTCTCTACTGTTGTGATGGTATGTACTGTAGTAGTTCTTTTCTTTACTATTGTACTTTTGTTACTGTTAGTTACTTGCATGGTGAATGTGGTTTATTTTACTGCTTTTTGGTTACTTTCTCGTTGGACGACTAGGTCTTGGGATCAGTCGAGCCGGTCCGATTCTTATGTCCTGTAGGGATTCGGGAATCAGGTCGTAACAAGATGGTATCAGTGCAAGGTCGTCTCGAGAAGTGATCCAACTGATTAGAAAATAACCAATTCACGTGCTTGTAACTAGAGTAGCCACCACAACGTACCTTTTGACATCTGTTTTAAGGGTTCTTCGTTGAATATCGATTGATATTGACGTCTTTTCTATTCCGTGTTTGCGTCTCCTTGCAGGAGATGCCTCGACAAGGAGGTTTTTGACACCCTTCGCCCCCCTGTGGAGTGTCGCATGGCCTTTGCCACGTACCAGCTGGAGAGCGCGGCACACAGGTGGTGGAGGGCAGTCAGGGGTCAGGAGAGGGACGAGCCAACTTGGGACCAGTTCGTCACCCTCTTCTGCGAGCAGTACTTCCCCCAGACGTGGTAGGACCAGAGGAGGCAGGAGTTCCACACTCTCAGCCAAGGGATGATGACCGTGAGCACGTACCGTACGCGTTTCCTGGAGCTGTCTCGTTTCGCAACGACAACCGTGGCTACTGAGGAGGAGTGCCTTTGGAGGTTCACCAAGGGGCTCCGGCTTGCTATTCGGGGGTATTTCAAACCCCTGATGCTGCCTACGTTCTCGAGGGTGGTGGAGGCAGCTATGACATATGAAGAAACCATCCCGTCCGCTCGTGACACTGACAGCGGGCGGAAGAGGCCCTACCAGCTAGACTTCTCACAGGGCCGATGAGAGAGGAGGCACGTGGCGTCCACAGGAGAGCCGTCACGCTTTGCGGGGCCATCAGTGGCCTTTGGGGGCCCTCGACAGGGGCCAGCTTCTAGCACCGAACCCCTGCCCAGCTATCAGCAGGGATCCATTGAGGGCGGGAGTCGAGTCCCCCTTTGTTACCAGTGTGGCTAGTTGGGCCACATTAGGAGGGACTGCCTGTCTAGGGCTGGGGGTCAGCAGATGCTTCCCGCGTCGAGCAGGAGGCCGCGGTTTCCAGGCGCGAGGGGGAGGACAGTTGTCGCGGGGAGGGTACCGGCCAGTGGCTACCCGTCCGTCATAGAGTGTGGATGCTTCGTCCGCACCTAGGGCTGAGGGGCGTATCAACGCCCTAACACACAGGGATGCCAGAGCTTCGGGATCAGTGGTGGCAGGTATGGTTTTAGTTTCCAGTAGACTTATTTACATGCTTTTCGATTCCGACGCTACGCACTCGTTTGTCGCTGCCAGTTTTGCTGTTAGTTTGCGGCAGGACTGTATGTTGTTAGAGGATCCGTTCGTGATCAGAGGTCCGAGTGGCTAGCTGTTTGTAGCTGAGGAGGTGTACACAGGTTGTGAGGTCAGTGTTGGGGGGACACAGCCTTCCTGCTGACTTGATTATGATACAGATGGAGGACTTTAGCATAATTCTGGGGATGGACTGGCTATCCGCTTACCACGCCTTGATGGACTGCTTTGAGAGGAAGATCGTCTTCTCCATACCAGAGTTGCCTTCTTTCGAGTTCCACGGGCAGCCAGTGGACGGAGGCTTTAGGTGCATTTCTGCACTTCGGGCGGTGAGACTATTGAGCCAGGGGTGTGAGGGCTTCCTAGCTTGTGTGGTGGAGGAGCCAAGCCCTGTGGTAGACTTCCAGAGCATCCCGGTGATCAGAGAGTATCCCGACGTGTTCCCAGACGAGTTGCCAAGACTATCGCCCGAGCGTGAGATCTAGTTTGAGATCTCACTGGTACCGGGGACCAGCCCCATCTCCACAGCACCATACAGGATGGCACCACTTGAGCTGTAAGAGCTCAAGTCTCAGTTGCAGGATCTTCTGGAGAAGGGCTTTGTGAGGCCTAGTGTGTCTCCATGGGGAGCCTTGGTATTGTTCGTAAAGAAGAAGGATGGTACCCTACGCCTTTGTGTGGACTACAGGCAGCTGAATAGGGTTACCATCAAGAACAGGTATCCGCTGCCGAAGATTGATGACTTGTTTAACCAGCTGCAAGTTGCCACGGTATTCTCCAAGATCGACTTTAGGTCTGGATACCACCAGTTGAGGATCAAGGAGGCAGACGTCTCCAAGATAGCTTTCCGCACCTGGTACGGACACTACGAGTTTCTGGTCATGTCGTTTGGGCTGACCAATGCCCCCACTACCTCCATGGATTTGTTGAACCGGGTGTTTAGACTGTACTTGGACCAGTTCGTGGTGGTATTTATTGATGATGTGCTCATCTATTCTCGAGATCAGACGCAACACGGACAACACTTGCGGATGGTTTTGGGCACACTGAGACGACGTAGGCTGTATGCCAAATACAGCAAGTGCGAGTTCTGGTTGAGGGAGGTGACCTTCTTGGGTCATGTGATCTCCGAGGATGGCTTGGCTGTGGACCCAGCCAAAGTTGAGGCAGTGCTTAGGTGGGAGAGACCGCGTACAATTACTGAGATTTGTAATTTTTTGGGACTGGCAGGCTACTACAGGTGGTTTATCAGGGGCTTCTCGCAGATTGCACGTCCTATGACACAGCTGACCCGGAAGGGCATGCCCTTTACTTGGACAGACACTTGTGAGGCGTGTTTTCAGGAGCTGAAGGAGAGGCTGACTTCGGCTCTTGTGCTCACCATACCAGACAGTAGTGGCGGGCTCATTGTGTGCACGGATGCCTCTTTACAGGGGTTAGGGGGTGTGCTCATGCAAAGGAGTCACGCTGTCGCTTACGCTTCGCGACAACTGAAGCCCCATGAGTATAGCTACCCTACCCATGACCTGGAGCTGGCAACTGTCATCTTCCCGCTGAAGACTTGGAGGCACTACTTGTACGGTGAGACCTTTGAGATTTTCACAGATCATAAGAGCCTCAGATACTTGTTTGATCAGAAGGAGCTCAACATAAGACAGAGATGTTGGTTGGAGCTCCTGAAGGACTATGACTGCAGCATTTCTTACCACCTGGGAAAGGCCAACGTGGTGGCTGATGTCTTGAGCTAGAAGGCACCTACCCACTTGGCTAGTTTGCAGGCGTAGAGTTGGAGCCTCATGGAGGAGATGGGTAGTTGGCGGCCCTTAGAATTACTGGGGCACTGTGGGGCAGTGACGGTGACACGACAGACGAGGCCGGAGCTGATAGACCGCATCATCACTAAACAGATGGCCGACTCGTACTTACAGTCACTGCGTGACAGAGTGCTGTTAGGGGACCCTGGGGACTTCCCTTTTATAGACCAGGTACTGCGCATGAGGGGACATTTGTGCGTTCCCAGGGACGAGGAGATGTTGAGAGAGCTCCTGACTGTGACACACAGTTCCAGGTTCACCATACATCCCGGAAACACAAAAATGTACCATGATTTGAGACGCGACTTTTGGTGGAGGGGGATGAAGCGGGATGTGGGTGAATTCGTACAGCAGTGTTTAGTGTTCCAGTAGGTGAAGGCCGAGCATCAGAGACCTGCAGGGCCGTTGCAGCCACTTCAAGTGCCAAAGTGGAAGTGGGAGAGCATCACCATGGACTTGGTGGTGGGCTTGCCCATTACCCAGCGTGGACACAATGTAGTCAGGTGATCGTTGACAGATTGACAAAAACGGCACGTTTATTGCCGATCCGAGTCACCTTGGGACCAGCACAGTTGGCAGAGAGGTATATCCACGACGTGGTACGTTTACACAGAGTTCCGTGGGAGATCGTATCCAATCGGGATACCCGTTTTATGTCCCAGTTTTGGGCTGAGTTTCAGTAGGCCCTGGGGACGTGGTTGAGGTTCAGTACAGCATACCACCCCCAGACGGATGGACAGTCTGAGCGCACGATACAGACACTTGAGGACCTTTTGCATGCTTGTGTACTGGACTGGAGGGGGTCTTAGGAGAAGCACTTGCCCCTGGCGGAGTTTGCTATAATAACAGTTATCACTTGAGCATCAGCATGGCACCCTACGAGGCTCTGTATGGACGGAGGTGTACGGCACCCTTGAGTTGGGTTGAGGTGGGGACCAAGTGGGAGGTTGGCCCCAGGCTGATCCGGTAGAGTCAAGAGATGATCGAGCAGATTCACAGGCGACTCCGCACTGTCAGGAGCAGACAGAAGAGCTGTGCAGATCAGAAATGCAGAGAGGTGTAGTTTGAGGTTGGGGACTACGTCTTCCTTCGTGTTTCGCCCATGAAGGGTCTGCAGCTGTTTGGGGTGAGAGGGAAGCTCGCGTCGAGGTTCGTGGGACCCTTTGAGGTCCTGGAGCGGGTTGGACCCGTTGCTTACAGGCTTGCCCTTCCTCCCTAGCTTTCTGGTGTGCACGATGTGTTCCACATGTCTAACCTCAGGAAGTACGTCGTCGATCCCAGTCACATCCTGAGCCACGAGAGCGTCGAGGTGGGTGACGACTTGACCTACCCTGAGCGGCCAGTGCAGATTCTCGACAGAGCCGTCTGGAGTCTGAGATGGAAGCAAGTACCCATGGTAAAGGTTTTGTGGAGGAGCCAGCGGTACGAGGAGGCTACCTAGGGGCCTGAGGCGGCGATGCGGGAGCGGTACCTGGAGCTCTTTGAGGGTACGTCTTTTCGGACTGGCTTCGGTCATCTTTGAGTTTGTTATGCGTATATTTCTCTTTTTCCGCACCCTAGTTAGCGCAAGTTTCGGGGATGAAACTTCCTTTGAGTTTGTTATGTTGTTAAGACCGAGACATCAAACACTTTTAAGACGTCTGGGAGTTGGTCCAGACGTTTGGGAGTTTGTCCAGACATCTGGTCAGACGTCTGGATGCCTTCCCAAACGTCTGGAAATAAATTTTGGCGTGCATACAATCGCGAGTCTGCGCGCGTGCCGTGCACAGACTGCAACCGGCTGCCCTTTTTCTTCTCTCTCTTCCCTCTCCTTCCGGCGGACACCTCCCTCACACCTTCAAATACCCCTCCCCTCTCCCTCGTTCACCACCCCACCGTCTCCTCCTTCCAGCATGAGCACGAGAGAGAGAGAGAGCGAGGGCTGCAGCTGCTGCCGGGTGCGTGCAAGGAGGAAGAGGTGCAGCGAGAGGGAAGAAGAGGGAGAGCGCGCGAGGAAGAGAGAGAGCCTGCCGAAGTAGCTCGAGGCCGACCGGCGTGCGCGTGGAGGGGCGTCGTGCGGGAGAGATCTCCCCTGGTGCTACGGCAGCTCGAGCAGTGGACGAGCGACTGCTTGGCGAGCTCACGTGCAGCGGGAAGAAGGCGAGGAGGTTCTATTTCTGGGAAATTTTCCCAGAATCAGACGTCTGGACCTACGTCCAGACGACGCGGGCGACGTCTGGAGGGAGCTCCAGACGTCTGAGAGGTACGTATTCCTTCCTCCTCTTCCTTTTACGGATACGGCCATGCAGGTCGTTCTGTCGAAAGTTCTGTCTCATGCCGTGTTAAGAGTGTTTGCGTACGTGTTTAGGTTTCGCTTTTGGAAGCCGTGGGACACGCCCTCCCAAGCGATTTAGACGTCTGGGCACAGCACCAGATGGCGGAGAGCGTCTCCAGACATCAAGAGAGGTGGTCGGACATCTGGAACTGGGTCTAGACGATTCAGCAGGATCCTTAGACGTCTAAGGTGCAGTGCAGAGTGAGGTATGACTTGGATCACCTTTTAAGACGTCTGGAAGGTGTTCCAGACGTTTGATTTGAGTCAGAGTTGTCATTTTTGACCTGTTTAGGGTCCATTCGAGGTTCGATTTTCGCGTTTAAGATTCTGTTCTTCTTAGAATTAGTTCATCTATTTGTTTGGAATACTTTTATCCTGTTCTGAGTGGTTCCTTGTGTTTGATCCTTGTGTTAGGACCTCATTCTGTTGCGGAAATGGGGGTTGTAGGGGCACGTGGACCTGCCAATCACGCCTCCATCACTCCCGATTTTGGGGGTAGAGTGGCTCCCCTTAGTTAATTACAAGCATTAATGCATCTCTGAATTAAGTAATAGATCCTAGGGTATGGCATGAATCCTAGGACCTGAAAACTAGATTGAATGATAGATCTTAGGATATGACATGAATCGTAGGACCTGAAAACTAGATTGAATGATAGATCCTAGGGTGGCATGAATCCTAGGAACAGAAACATGGAAACAAATGTCTTGAATGCCTGAATTGCAGTCTTGGATAAGTAGACAGAAAATGATAATTTCCTGTAATTGGATAACAATTGCCTGTGAAATGTAGAGTACTGCTGCTAGTAACTACTACGTGTAATTCTTGTTGTTTGGAATTTAAAATTGAGCTGCTTGTATATAAATTGATATTAAATGTTGGAAACACGGGCTAAATGTGAATGAAACTGAAATGATGAAACCTAGTATGGATTGGCCAGAGAAATATGAGCATGAACCCTACGGGGAATTACGAGTAGAACTCCTGGAAAATAAATAGAATGGAACTGGGAAAGTGGATGGGGAAGTGAGCTGGCCCTTGAGTACGGAGTACCGAGGAGAGCGACTATCCCCCTGTTTAGTGCAGAGCGGAGCTAGCCGCCCTAGGGACCTGGGGTTAGGTCTGGCCACTTTGTACCGAGTTTTAGCCCTCACGTACACAGTACCGGGGAGAGCTACTAGTGTAGGGAGAGAGCTAGCCACCCCACGGGCCCTGGGGTTTAGCTAGCCGTCCTGCACCGACTTGTTAGGCCCACTGGGCAAACCAGGGTAGTCAGGCGAGGGTGTGTGGACTGTGGAGGGGTAAGACCCCTGTTTGGTTACTGTGGAGGGGTTGGACCCCTGTTACTGAGAGGGCTCTACCCTATACTGGTTCCGTGCTGTGCTTTAGGCGCACCCATTAACGGAAATGACTGACAGTGTGTCAGTGCTGGGTAGCTACCCATGTGTTTATCGCGCATGCCGTAATCACCGTTACGTCTGTCAGCGACCTTGGGTGGTTGACTGAGGGTAGGACCACCACGGGGGGCTCTCCCGGCCAGGAGAGCACCACGTGCTACTTCTACCTTTCGGAAAAGACTGCAATCAAGATGGTTCTCACGTGAAACATTTGAGATCAAAAGAAAGACCTGAGAATTAAATCAAGAGAGAGTAAATAGAGAAATAAAGAAAGAAATTAAAAACAACAGCTACTTGTCCACCTTTACTGTTTTCTTAGCTAGTTGGTTGCCACTCTACTCAGCGTTTCGCTGACGTGTCACTTTTCTCACCTTTTTCAGGACCAGGTATTGAGCAGCCAGAGCCTGCGGTTGCAGAGGGTACTAGGCCTAGTAGAGCCCAGTAGTTGTACTTTGTTGTACCATTTTTCTATAGTGAGTATTTCTATTTCACCTTGTACTCTTTTATTGTAAACTCCATATTTCTGTACCTGTTTTTAATTCTCTACTGTTGTGGTGATATGTACTGTAGTAGTTCTTTTCTTTACTGGTATACTTTTGTTACTGTTAGTTACTTGCATGGTGAATGTGGTTTATTTTACTGCTTTTTGGTTACTTTCTCGTTGGACGACTGGGTCTTGGGATCAGTCGAGCCAGTCCGATTCTCGTGTCCTGTAGGGATTCAGGAACCGAGTCGTAACATTTTCTTTCTCTTCAATCCTTTCTTGCTGCTGCATTTGTTTTCGTTGGGTACTAGGTGCTATCGATACCCATCACTGGTACCGGTACTAGCTTGGCGCAGCAGTGCCTGCTTTAGCTAGCAGGTACTGATACTAAAGAGTAGTATCGATACTAGCTCAAATTTCTGGTTGGAACAAAAACCAACCAATATCAGTACCAATCATCATTAGCGGTACATGCAGGCTTAAATGTGTTTTTCTTTATACAAACACATGAAAGGAAATTGTCTACATTTCTAATTACTTTCCTATTTTTTGTTATTGCATGTTTACAAATGGCACCTAAATCAAAAAGTAAGGGAAAAGCACATCAAGATGTTTTCCACAAGTTCTGCATTAATGAGGATGCTAAGTCAAAATTTGATTGGTATAAAAGATTAAAACTCCTTCATTGTAGGCCAGTTGAGTGGAAAGATTTCTCTCTTCAACTCTTTAGTTTTACCAGTTGCCTTTCGGAATAAAAACTCATGCATTTCTTTGATGAGTCATTCTTTGCTGGTGTTCTTGGAGTATACCCTGATGTTAATTGTCTATTTTTTGCTAACCTCCAAGAACAAGAAAATCGAGGTCACCTTGTCTTAACAACAAATGTTTTCGATCAGAAAATCACTATTACGCCTAAACTCTTATCAACTATTATGGAATGTCCTAATGAAGTTCATGCATTTAATACACTTAAGGAGCAATTTCCTACTCATAAAATCCATGAAACTCTTTTGCTCCCTAACTGTCAGGGCAAAGCATTGGTTGCCCCAAATATGACCCTTTTTGCTCGCGTCCTTTTCGTATCTTAGCATGAAATTTAAGGGCTAAAAATTTAGGATTTCACAAAATACCTGTTGATATTTTACCCTTAATTTATGCTATCATTACGAGCTTTTCGGTCAATTGGAATACAGTTTTCATTCACTTTCTTAGACCTCATTACTGCGTATCATCTTTACCATTGGATATTTTGGTGTCACACATCCTTTATAAAAATAAAATTGACCTCTCTAATTTTACTCCTTTCAGAAAAGTGATCTATTTTAGATGGTCCACACTCTGAAAAATGGGAGTGAAACCTGCTAGAGGGGAATCCTCCAGTGATGACGAAGAAGAAGAAGTTCATCCAAATGCTTAATATTCTTCTCATCCATCTCTTGAATCATCCTCCACTTTCATTCCTATAACCTACCCATATCCAGAAGCAGAAATACCTTGGGTAAATCTGTCTGATGTATCTGGAATTGATCCCAATTTGATAAATACCTTCAACTATATTGGTCAAAATTTAACCAATCTAAATTTTTCCTTCTGTCACATGGAACACAAATTTCATAATATTTCTCTTTCTATTGAGTCCTCCCATGTCACTTCTTCCACTCAACAACCTAAATAAAGGAAGTTGACTCAACCAAAAGCACCTCAAGAGTATAGTGAAAGAAGGCAGAAGCATTTTCAAGATCCATCTCATGTATCAATGGCGGAAGAAGAACCTCTTCTTCATGATGACGAAGAAGAAGACACGGAATATAAAGAAGTTTCTTATGAAGAAAGTGGTGATGAAGATGAAGATGATGACGACAACGATGATGATGAAGACAATGATGACGACGACAATGATGACAATGATGATGATGATGATGATGATGGTGGTGGTGGTGGACATGTGCAAAAGCTAATTAGAAAACATCCTAGAAATTAGCTTAATTTTTTATTTTGATGCTAGTTAAATTTGTATGACTTTTTAGACAATTATGTGTTAAGTTTGTTTCAAGACTTATCTTTATGAACTTTATCATGTTATGATTCATGCTTAGTTTGTTTATGAAAAACTATTGCTTATTCATGTATCGTGTTATGTTTCATTCTTATTATTTGCTCATCTTTTTGCTTGCTTGACAAAAAGGGAGAGAAATGATTGATACTTCATAGTTAAAATAGGGAGAGCTTAGTTTAAGGGGGAGGTTTTTCACTCCTTGTGGAGTTTTTTATTCTTCTCTTATAAGTCTCTGTTTATTCTTAAATATGAGTATTATCTTGTTTGTTTTGTCAACACCAAAAGGGAGGAGATTGTTGAAACCTAGTTCCATTTCTCTTCTGTGTTTTGGTGTTAATAAAATCATGCTTAAATCTAATGTATTTATGAAGTATTACAGGTCAAAAGAACCTATGGAGGCAAGCAACAAGATTGCATATGGAAGAAGAAGATTAGAAAACTAATTTTTGTTGTATTTATTGTTTTGCAGAATCTTTGTACGTCTCCTAACAAGTAAAACAAAATCTAGAAGTAAAAAATAAAGTAGAGATAATTAGGATTCAGAAAATCATTCATTCACTCGTTTCAAAACTCAAAATCGGTTTTTTGAAAATCATGTCATTTAGAGTAAGTTGGATTTCTCTAAAAACTAACTTTAACTTACAAAATGTGGTACTTGTAGCAAGTACCGATGCTAGTCATAAGTATCGGTACATGCTAGGCACAGGTTTGGGCCTAAGTTCCAAACTGTGAATAAGTACTGGTACTCATCATGAGTATCGGTACCAAGTGGTCACAATTTGTGCACTTGGTTTTTGCCTAGACCATACAAGTACCGGTACTAATCACTAGTATCGGTACATGTAGGTCACTAGACCCAAATCTGCGAGTCACAAGTACCGATACTCATCATAAGTACCTGTACCTGATGACTTAGTTGGGCTGACTGTAAGCAGTCAATACCGGTACGAAAAGTTTAGTACCGGTACCAACTAATCGTTGTGACCAATCTAAATGGCTATTTTGTAATTAAACTTATCCTTAAACTTCCCAAATTACCCCAACAGCTAGTAAACATTAGGAAGGTGCTTAGTGGGTTATATAAGCACTCTTTAAGTGTCTTTTGCACACACCAAGAAGCCAAAATTCTATCTTTGCCTACACCTTCATCTCTCAAATTACTAGCTGCAAAAGAGCTTATCTTGTTGCAATTCTCTCAAGGCCATTCCCCACTTGCAACAAGTCTTCAAGGCGATCGTGTTCTTATCTGAAAAATTCGTTTGCTTTACGCCTTAATTTTCTTGTTAGATTAATTTACATACTCAAATTAAGCAATATAATTGTTGGAGACTTAGGGACTAGTTGTAAGCTTTTATTTATATTTTGCTTAGAACTGTATCTTTATTTCTTTTCTATATCTTGTAATTGGGTTGAGGTAACCCATTAATTACCTCAAGTTTTAGTAAATTTATTCCCTTCGGGTTGAGGGAATCGGGTTAAAAATCCTAAGTCGAGAGACTTAGGTGGTGGAGTACCCAAGTGAGGGGAACCACTATATATTTTATGCATTTTATGGTTTGTTTTATGTTGCAATTTTTTTTTCTACCACACTATTCATCCCCCCTTCTACTGTGCTTGTGATTTATAGATACTACATTCGCATGAGAGATTGACAAGGTTTTGGGGCTCAAGATCGGATTCATGTGGAAGAAAATTTCACAAAGAATCTCCGATTCAATTTTGGGAAAGTTTTATCAATCAATCAAGGAGAAATCCTTGGTTAATTATCACCGAAGTTGTAGGATTAGGAGTTCTGTGCAGTGGGGACCTTTTTGAAGAAGAAGATGATAAAGTTGGGGGCCTATTTGTAAGGAATTCAAAAGTTAAGGGCATGTGTGTGAGAGAAAAGACTTAGACAGGATCAAATTGCAAACTAGGTCAACATGATCTCAGATTAGGCCAAAATTTTGGCACAAACCTAATTTGGACCCAAGGAGTCCAATGGTAAAGTTAGATTTAGGTTTTGACCACGTTTGGCTAGGTAATTTATGTAAAAACTTAAATTAGAGCAAGAGCCTGTCTGTGTCACTGTTTTAGGTCAAGACAGGTTTTGATGGTCAAATTAAAGGTACCAAATCCTAGAGAATATTTTTCTAAAAATTTTAGAGGATATAGGTGAATTTTATCCTGACTAGAACTCAGTGAATTAAGCGGGTCTATTTTTAGGGTTTCATATGTCATTTAATTCTCGAAATGCGTGAAAACCCATTTCTTTCTGCATGGACCATCTTGTTAGACATTTAAGACTATTTGACCTTTAATTAACCCTTGAGAAATCCTGTAATTATACTGCAATTGAGATGTGCTGTTAAGATTACAGTTTTACCCCTATTTTTTTCCTATTCCCTCAAAATAGATTTGCAGTAAATTACGTCTCTCTGGCGGTTATGTAGGAGCATTTATTCCTTGATTATGACTAAATAAAGTTAGATATGGTTGATGATGACGTTATCATCAAACTTACTAGCCATACTCGTGGAGTGGAGTGGTTTATTTATTTTTCTCTTTTTTTAATTTTTTTCTTTTTTTTCTTTTTATTTTTGAGTATCATTTTCTCTTTTTTTGAGTATGTGGCTTCCTGATAAACGTCAATTTATCATCATTCTTATCCATTAAAAAAAACCTAGCTCTTAGGATTTTGCTCCGCAAATGGATTTTTGGGTTACATTTAGGCATAAATTAGGTTAGGCATGCATTGCATTTGTTATTGTATTTTTAATGTGTTTCTTGGAGTGTTAGGGATAAGAAGATTGAAAGATCCCTAAAACACTAGCAATCTTGATGGAAATTGATGAAGAGGAAGCTCAATCAGGCTAGGACTCAGCTAATTCCATCTCATCATGACTGGATACCAGTTCCCTTGGACTAGGGTTAGCTCCATTCAGTTTACCTTAACTAAATGGTAGCTCAAGAAAGCTCATCTCAACTCAGCCTAGCTCAAGTCAGCTCAGATCTAGCTCAACTTAGTTGAGTCTAGCTCATCTCATCTCCCATTAGTTCACTAGGAGCTCTAGCTAGCTCAACTAAGTTGACAGGAGTCCATCTCAATTCAGCCCCAGCTCATTCCAACTCCACCCAGCTCATGCCAGCTGGACTCCATGCTAGCTAAGCTACTACTTGTCAACTAGTAGCTTAGCTAGCTCTAGAGTTCTCATCAAAGGCAATTCCATCTCAACCCAGCTCCGGCTAGGTTGAGGCCAGCTCAACTAAGCTCAACTACCCAAGCTTGGCTACTTGCATAAGAATTAAGTAGCTGAGCTCAGTAGTTGAGCTCCTCTTGATGCTGCCTCAGCAACCTAGCTCCAACATAGCTTCCATCAGCTCCAGAGTCTTCTCTCCCAGCTCCTTATTCATGAAACCCTAGCTCCTCCACCTCTACTTTGCTAGCTAAGCTAGCATAGCTTGCTTAGCTAAGCTCCAGCTCCACCTAAAAATCCATGGCCATCCACTCCACCTTAATCGTAACCCAATTCGTTTTGGTGCCAACCCACCATAACCACCACCCTAGACACCCCTTCATGTTGGCGCCTAAAATCCGTAGACATCCCTTCATTTTGGCGCCAACATGAGCCTCCATCCTAGCCCTACACATCACCACCTAAGGTCATCCCTACCACCCACATAACCCCTTCTAGAACAGCTACCCTTGGAACCAACTTGAAGCATCCTTCCACCACCATAAGAACCTCCTAACAAACCCTAGTTGGTGCCAAAATATCCTACCCACACCCCTACAAATTGGCGCCAACATCTACCCTAATCTCCACCCTACACCTACCCTCATAAGATCATCGCCACCATCCAATAGTGGCGCCAATTCCTTAAACCATAAAACCCATCCTAACTCTCCTTAAGTTGGAGCCAAAAATCCACCTAACCAACATCTATGTTGGCACTAACTTACAACCACACATCCACCCTTTATCCACTTCTTAACTTCATCCTAGCCTTCCATTGTCCAACCCAACCACCAACACGTTAACACTCCTATGGTTGGCACCATTAATGGTGCCTCTCCACCAACGTAACTACCACCTACACAACCTCTCTCTTGTAGCCAAATACCCTAGCCCTAAGATCATCTAACCACCCTCATAAGCCTATCCTAACCCTAAACCTCACCTACACCTACACCCCCATCACCGCTCCTATATAAACCCCCTACCACCACCATTAAGGATCATCTTTTAGCTACATGTTTTCCGCCTATATTCTACACTATAGCCCATGGCCAGGAGAGAAGAAGAAGAAGATTAAGGGGGCACTCTATCCTATTGGTGCCTTCCCCTCTTGTCTTCTCTCTTGTGTCCACGCCAGCCAAAGGAAGAAGCCAGGCAAGGAGGTTCTTTGGAGGAGATCTTGAGGGTGGTAAACGCCCACCCTTGGAGGAGCTTTTGAGGTGGAAACCATCCACTTGTGGAGGAGCTAAGGCACACCCCATCTAGGGCTTGCTAAGAGGAGTACATACCTTAAAGGAGCAATTCAAGGAGAAGGAGAAGGAGGAGTCCTTTTCAACTTCGGGAGCAGCTATAGTTGGAGCAAGGACCCTTCCATCTTCATCATCATCATTAGGAGGATATTGAGTTTTTATTTTGTTGATTTTTTTTATTTAGTAGAGCATTCCTCTCCTTGTAAAACAATATCTTCCTTTAGTAAAATTTTGCCTTTAATTTTTGTTGCATTTCTAGTTGCATTTTATTACTTTTTCCTAGTGTGCACCCACTCTCTCTCTAATTACTCTAGGTTTCCATCTACCTAGAGTGAGCTTAGAAAGAGAACTTGCTTGTCACTTAAGTTTTAGTTTCAACAACTTAGGTGTAGTTGCCTTCTTACTTCAATTTTGCAATCGCTCCCGTTGTTTCAAAAAACCCAAAAAAATCTCATATTCCAAAAATACAAAATGAAAGGTGATTTCCAATTTCAAATAAGAGATTTATAACTGCAAAATTACCTTCTTGGATGATCCTAGATACCCCAATATCTAGGTTTAAAAAATTAAAAGCGTTTGTGATTTCACGTGTTACAAAGATTTGAAACCCTAATTACAAATCATGCGTACTTTTGGCAGCACTTTTTGGCGCCGTTGCCAGGGAGGCACGGCTTTGCATTTATTTAGACTCTTGCTTGTTAAGTGGATCTCATTCCCTTTTCTCTCTTTTTCTTGTGTGTACAGGAACTACATGAAGAAGGTAGGATTTTGGAAGCGAGAGCTGAAAGCCCCTTTTCTTCCTAAGATTTTAGGTTGGTTCCTCTTTTCTAGTCACATAAATCATTAAAACTACCAAAAAAATATTAAACTTAGCTTTTAAGATTCTAAAAAACTTAATTAAGTGGAGTGGTGCAAATTAAAACCCATTTGTTGCTTGTTTGCACCATTAAAAACCACTTCACTTCAAGTGTTGGTGTTCTGATTTTCAGGTACGGACTTCTATCCAGAATTCAAAAATAAATTCCCAACACCACAGGCCTCCTAAAATCTTGAAATTTCACCCCGTGATCCCAAGTGAGGAACATTTGTTCCAAATTTCAAAATAATTTGATCTATATATAATTTTGTAAAATTCGTAGACTGTAGAGGAGTCATGCCCTCTAATCTTCCTATTTTTCTACTATCCGTGAATTTTTAAAATTTTTATACTCATCCAATTTTTGTGAAATTTAACTTTATGGAATCCTTCTGAAATTATACACATCACGTAAAATCATCAAAATTTTCTGAGGTTGGTGGTGGTACCGAAAAGTCTAAAATACCCACGAGTATCATTTCTAGACTTTAACACCAGCACAAAGAAAAGTTCTTTAAAAATATCAAACAAATTCCTAAAATCCTAAAAAAATTCTTTTCTGGAATCCTTGTTTGATTTTCCATAAGGTAATGGTGTTGTTTGATTTGTTTGAGCCACTCCTTAATATAGAAAGCCTAAACATATTCATTAGTAGTTAATTTTCTATCTTAAGAGTAATTGGATTAGGGTTTTCCTTTTCATTTTCTAGAAACCCACTTTAAAGGAAATTGACCTTCACCAGTACAACTTTTTTTTCCTTCGTTTATGGAATATAAAACTTGTTTGAATACTTAAAGAGAAAAATCCTAAAACACACTAAGCTAAAGCAAATTCTAAAAGCAGAAAAACAAACAAAAATTGTGTGACTACTTGTTTGCTATTGGAATCACCTTCCAATTCCTGCACACACCACAAAAATTGAAATAATAGGGCATTACCCAAATCAACGCCCTCAACATTCCGTGTGCATTTTAGTCTCCTAGACCTAACTAAAAAGTGTAGAAATTTGACCCCTAAGGATTCATCAACTTAGGCTTTCTATATAGGTCTTAAGTTTTCTCTAGTTAATACCAATTCTATCATCTATATCTGGTGTCAGGCTGAGGGGCCATGTCAAATGACCAGGCGCAGGTTTGCACAAGCCCCTAGGGATTTTCCTAGGAAATGCTTGGGCCCAAACCTCCCCTTTTACAACTTGGCCAGATGTGTTGATAGAACCGGTATTCACTATTGATTTCTTATTTCCTAAGTAGATCAAGTTTTATGTTATTTTTTTTAAGGAGTCACATTTAAGTTAGGTCTAGAATTTTGTTGTTTGAATTGCACACTTTCCCTCATCTCACTCTCTTCTCCTCCCCTCCAATTCTTCCAAAAAAAGTGCATGCATGGGTAAAGGTCCCAGAAATCACATCTTGAGGGACCATCTGATTTTGCCCCTCGCACCAGAAAATCTTTGTTTTCTTCTTCTTCCTCTTCTAATAGTATGGAAAACCCGAGAAACTGACAAAAAAATTCTACTTCCGCTTCTAACCCGTTAGCCAACCCACAAACTGACTTCCCCAACCCTAACCTACCTCATCTGGAGCAACCAAAAAATCTTGTAGGGCGAGGTGGCCCTTAAATCAAAACTCAAAATACAAACCCCTTTGCCTTTATGGTCAACCATTTGGTTCGACTACAACAAAATCAAGAAAATTTGGCTAGGACTATGACGAATCTAGCCAACCAAGGGGAAAACCCGCCACCCTGCCAGCAGCCTATTATTCCTTTTAAGGATTTTTATTATCCTTCCAACTATGAGGAAGGACCTGGGGTGGTCATTCCACAAGGGGATTTTGAGATCAAACCAGCTATTCTGAACCTAATCAAGCATTTCCATGGTCTTCCGAGAGAGGATCCTTTTTGTCATCTCGAGGAATTAACTGTCCTCGCTCAAATCACTCGTTCCCGCAATGTGTAGGGTGACGTGTGGTTAATGAGACTTTTTCCTCTCTCTTTAAAAGATAAAGCTTCACACTGGTTTAGAACGTTTGGGCACCCTATCACCACCTAGCCCCAATTAAAAAGTACTTTTCTTAAAAAAAAAATTTCAATCAGTCGAACTAATGCTTTAAGAAGATCCATAACGACCTTTCAACAAAAGAATGGTGAACCCCTCCATGAATCTTGGGAAAGATTCCAAGAACTTCTAAGAAGTTGTCCCCACCATATAATTCCACAATGGCAGCTAGTGCAGATTTTCTATCATGGATTAGAAGATCAATTGAAGAGATTTGTGGATGCCTCATGTGGGGGTAATTTCCTTAATAAAGATGTCGAAAGTGCCTACCTCCTTTTTGAAGAAATGAGTGAAAACTCATTTAATATGACTTCAATGGATACTTTCGGTAGAACTCAAAACACCAAACATGGACTTAATGAAATTGACTCCAAATCCACCTCTGTTCCAATCACTCAGGATGATCTATATATGTTAGCTCAACGACTGGACCTGATGCAAATTCACCAGAAAAAGATAGAAGAAAAGCTCACTCACAAACAAGCTCCACACCTTAATTCTCCACACTTTAACTCTCCACACACTAACACTCCACAACTTCTCCGAAGAGAAAATTTGCACAACATTGATGCCATACCTGCTGGTCAGTAGTTTTTTGTTGATTTTACATAAGATTTGACTGGGAATTTTGATTATCTAAATTAGAATATTCTTGATCCCACCATTGAAAATATTTATGCTCTCCAGGACTGTTGGGTAGAATCGTAGATCGCATTTTTGATAGAAAAGGAAGCGTTGTAGTATAGTCGCGAAGTACGATCCAACAAAGATATTGTTTTGCAAAAATAACGAGACTTGAGTCCCGGTCATTCGTCTCTGGGAGGCGTTGCTTTACTTTTGAAATTGATCTTTCTGCTGCTCTACTTTGTTTAGAAATCGCATGGCGGTTTATAATTATTACGTATTTAGATACGACATGCTTAGTTGCAATAGATGATAATGAAAAGCAGGCAACTTAAATCACGTAAATACGATAATTTTTAAGCTCATAGTGATTTCAATCACATAAAGAGATATATATATATAAATGCATTTTCATTCATTCATTGAGGAGTTGTTTGCACAAAAAATCTATAGGAAAGCTTGTATATAAATGCTTGAAAAATGAAACCTAGCTACCAGAAAATGATTACATTAAGAATCGATGGGGGGATTTCGCATGCATCATTGGGGGAGAAGTAAGACTACGCTACTAAGTAGTAAATAAAAGCAATAAAATTATGAAGAGCATGAATTAAGTCTAGAAGAATAAAGGGCATTCAGGGGTGGTCCCCGATGGCCTTGGAGTGGTCGGGAGGAGAACGAGGGGCGGCCAATGTAGCTTAGGCCGACCCTTGGAGAGAGGGAGGAGTGATCCAGCATCCCGGCATGATGTCCTCCATGGTGGTGGTAGTGAGCTCGTGGAGGTGGAGTGGCTAGCTAAGTGGAGGTGGCGTGAATGGCACCAATGGAGTGAAATTGCCAAGGAAGTGAATGGGGGTGTTTGGCCGCCCATGGGGTCTTTTTATAGACCCAATGGATTCTCTTTAGAGAGGTGTAGAACTCTCTAGAGAGAGTCCAAGAGTGGCCGGCCACATGTGGGTGGAGGTGGTCTTTGAGATCCAAAAATTGTGATTCTAAATTTGAATGTCTCTTGGTTGCTAAATTTGGCAACCAAGAGGTGGCGCCATCTCAAGAGATCTCTAGAGAATTCTAGAGAAGTGTGTGCGTGAATGGGTGTGTGTGTGTGTGTGGTCGTGCTCTACATGGGTAGGTGGCTTAGGATAGGTCCTAAGGGGTTTGTGTAGGTGTAGGTCTTGATTTAGGGTTACAAACACTAATTGCTAAGGGGAAAATGCAATTAAACTTAACCTAAGTTTAATTGAATGAGTGTGAACCTAATTGAGAGTGGAATAACTCAATTAGGTTGGGTTTAGGTCAATTGGACTCTCACCAAGTCTAATTAAACTTGTGTGGGTTGAGATCTAAGCTGAATTGGACTCAATGAGTCCAATTGACTTGGGTGAAGGTAATTGACTTTGATCTAAGTCAATTGGATTTGGTGAGGACCTAATTAGGTCCTTAGGTAGGTCTAGAGGTGATGTACTAGGGTTAGGACACCTTAATTTAGGTTCTTATGGGGTTGGGATTAGGTCTAGGGAGCTAGAGATCCAAGATCAAGACTTGAATCTCGAAATTGGGACTGAAGACCAGTATCAGACATCCAAAAATATGATCAGACGACTTATACTCAAAAATCAGAAGTCCAGACTTCAGTTCTGGACGTCCAATTTGAGTCAGGGGGAAATCAGGGTTCTGTTTTGGGTACTTTGCAGAAATTGGACGTCTGACAAAGTGTCTGGACGTCCAATAACACTGTAGAAGTGAGTTTGAGGTGTGCGGGAGATGGCTAAGGGTCCTGGACATCCTACAACTTATTTGGACGTCCAGATAAGGGCTGGAATTAGAGTTTTAAGGCTTCCTAGGGTGTTGTGACCTAATTTAAGGGTGGCTACGGCTTGGGGAAGTCTCTTGGCTATCCTAGGGCTAGGATGGACCTACGCTCTTCACATTTTATTGCTTTATTCCTACTTAATAGAATAACAAACTTTTAACCCCCTTACATTATTATTCCTAAAACTAGGCCTTTTTCTCCAGCTTTGCTACAACTCCCGTTATTCCAGATCCAGCTTCAGATCCTGCTCTAGATCTAGCTCCAGATCTGCTTATTGCCTGCAATCGACATAATGCCCTTAATTAGCACATTACAACATTATTTTATGCATAGCTAAAGTAAAGCAGCAAAGATACAGATAATGCTTATGCGTGTATGAATTTCCCTAACTTATGCTAAGTTCTAGCCTAATCTAGGTCAATTAAGACCTATGATTGCTGTGCAATCAAGGAGCAATTTAGAAACCCCACTAACACTTACAATCAAAATTGGAGGATTAACCTGAATCACTCCTGGAAAGCCCCGAACCCGATTCCGTTTCCCAAACAAAATCAATTTGGGAATTATGGGCAACCCACATATCAACCTGGACCATCCCAGGAAGATATTAATACTCAAGTCATGATGGCTATGCAAGGTATGCAGAATTAAATGATGGAAGTAACCCGCATGATAACTAACTTACAACATCAAGTTAAGGTTACTCCTGATCATCAACGTACTGGGAATTTACCTTCCCAACCCATGCCCAACCTAAATAATCAAAGGAATTAGTTCCAAGGTGGATATCCCAGTCAACCCATTCACCTAGCACCTCAGCATCCCCTAGGTTTTAATAACAGTCAGGCTTCCCATCCTCATCCTATAAACAACCATACTGCAAATGTAGTTACTTTGATGAACGAGAAAACCACTCAAGATCCCCTACCTATTAAAGAAACCCGTTTTAATGAAAAACAGATCAACTCTTCTCCCTCTTCTTCTAACACTGTTCAGGGACCTAAGAATGCAAAATAGGAAAACCCTATGCCTTTTCCACAAGCCCTTCACTCTTCACACACCGAAAAGAAGAAATCCAAGCCCAATGATAAGGAATTAATGGATCTTTTTGGGCAAGTAGAGATTAATATCCCTCTCCTACACGCCATAAAATATATTCTTGCCTATGCAAAATTTCTGAAAGATTTATGTACTCCCAAAGGGTAGCCCCGAAACCTAGGAAAGGTAATCCTTCCAGAGACAGTTAGCTCAGTTGTGTAAAGTAAACTGCCTCTTAAAAAGAAAGATCCAGGCACACCTTTGATTCAAGCTGTCATTAATGACACTTCTTTTGATCATGCTTTACTGGATCTCAGTTACTTGATTAATCTTATCCCCACAGTTATTTTTGAGGAATTTAAGATCGGTGAATTAAAGCTTGTTGAGGTTACTCTTCAATTAGCAGACTGATCTACAATTAAACCAAGGGAAATTGTTGAGGATGTTCTTGTCCAGGTCAAAAATTATCTATTTGCAGTAGACCTTTTAGTCCTAGACATAGAGATACCAGAAGATTTAAAGTTTGCCCTGATAATTTTTGGAAGACCATTCTTAGCCATTGCCTGTGCTAATATTGATTGTGATTCTGGCAAGATGAAGATCATGTGTGGCGGTGAATCTGTTACCCTAGATATTTTATTAGCATCTAGGCAATTCCAAGAACCTAATTTCTTTGATAATTTAGATTCAAAAATGGAAAATATAGTTGAGGAAGCTTTCCAGATTTCATACTTGGGTTCTTGTTTTGCCACTAACACGGTTCCTGAACAATCCACTTCATCCCACCCTCCGACCCTAACCACACATTCTTCACCTAACACTTCAGCTAACCCCTTCACTCTTACTTCACCACTAACTGCTGAAGTAGAACTTCTTTCGGAGCTAGGCCCACAACTGGAGGTAAAACCTTTGCCCGACTCCCTTAAAAATGTTTTCCTGGGTCCAAATCAGACCCTGCCCCTGATCATAAATTCTGGACTTACTGGGGCACAAGAGGAAAAACTTCTCCAGGTTTTAAGTAAAAATCGAAAAGCTATTGGCTAGACCCTTTCTGACCTTAAGGGTATTCATCCATCCTATTGCACTCATCGCATCTATCTTGAGGACGATTCTCATCCCTCCCGCCAACTACAAAGGCGCCTGAACCCTACTATGCAGGAGGTGCTAAAAGAGGAGATTATAAAGTGGAGGATGTTGATATTATCTACCCCATTTATGATAGCTCCTGGGTTAGTCACACTCAAGTTGTTCCTAAAAGGGCTGGACTAACAGTTGTCACCAATGAAAATGGGGAAAACATAGCCACTAGGACCGCTTCTTCTTGGCGCGTGTATATTGATTACAGAAAATTAAACACCACCACCAAGAAGGACCATTTTTAGCTCCCTTTTATTGATCAAATCTTGGAGCAGTTGTCGAATGCAACTACTATTGTTTTCTTGATGGATATTCTGGCTATAATCAAGTAGTGGTCCACCCTGAGGACCAAGACAAAACTATATTCACCTGCCCCTTCGGAACCTTTGCTTTTCGAAGAATGCCTTTCAGTCTCTACAACGTACCAGTGACTTTTCAATAGTGTATGCGTGCAGTATTTTCAACCTGGTTGGTGAATGTCTGGAAGTCTTTATGGATGACTTCTTTGTTTTTAGAGATTCTTTTGACCTTTGTCTTCGCAATCTTGAAGGAACCCTCGAAAAATGCATAGAAGTTAATCTCGTCCTCAGGAAAAAATTCATTTCATGGTTCAGGAGGGTATTGTCTTAGGCCATGTTATTTCTAAAAAAGGAATTGCGCTAGATCGAGCTAAAATTGATGCCATCTCTAAGCTCCCACCGCCCACTACTGTGAAACAGATTCACTCCTTTTTATGGCATGTGGGTTTCTACCACCGTTTCATTAAAAATTTTTCCCAAATCTCCAAGCCCTTAAGTCAATTACTTACTAAAGACTAGCCATTCGATTTCACTGATAAATGCCTGGAGAGTTTTTTGAGGTTGAAGAAGGATGTCATCGAGGGACTAATTTTACAGGGACCTAATTGGAATTATCCCTTTGAACTTATGACTGATGCCTCAGATTTTGCTATGGAAGCTGTTCTAGGGCAAAGAATTGATAAGAAGCCTGTTGTGATCTATTATGCTAGCAAAACTCTTGATGATGCACAACAGAATTGCACGATTACTGAAAAAGAACTTTTTGCCATTGTATTTGCCCTAGAAAAATTTAGATCTTATCTTTTGGGGTCACATGTCACTGTATATACCGACCACTCAGCACTAAATATTTGCTGACAAAAAAAGATGTGAAACCCTGCCTTATCTATTGGATCCTGCTGCTCTAGGAATTTGACCTGGAAATCAAGGATAAGGCAGGATCGCAAAATGTAGTGATTGACCATCTCTCTCATCTTATGACGAATGACATGACGACCCCCCCCGATCAATTCCTTGATGAAAGCATTTTAGCTACCAATACCCTCATTTGGTTTGAACCCATTGCAAACTATTTAGCAACAGAACGAATCCCCTCTAATTGGCCAAAAACCAAAAGGGATAAATTCCTTGCTGATATTAAATACTATTTTTGGGAGGAGCCCGACCTTTTACGCATTTGTGCCGATCAGGTCGTTAGACGATGTGTTCCCGATTAAAAAATCCATGATATTATGACACATTTGCATTCAATGGCCTGTGGTGGACATTATTCAGGCAAGAAAATTGCAGCTAAGATCCTTAATTTTGGATTCTTCTGGCACAGCTTGCACAAAGATGCTCATTCTTTTGTTTGGTCTTGTGTGCGTTACCAGAGCATCGGCAACATGACTCGCAAGGATATGATGCCCCTTAATCCAATTTTAGAGGTTGAAATTTTCAATGTTTGGGGCATCAACTTCATGAACCGTTCATCAACTCTAATGGGTATTTGTATATACTAGTCGTAGTCAACTATGTTTCTAAATGGATTGAAGCAATACCCACCCACACCAAAGATCACCATGTGGTTGTCGAATTTATTAAGAAAAATATTTTCTCAAGATTCGGCATTCCAAAGGTCATTATCAGTGACAGAGGCTCACACTTCACTCACTCACAATTCCATCACCTTCTTTCTAAATATGAAATTTCCACTCCTTATCACCCCCAAACAAATGGTCAGGCAGAAGTTTCTAACTGGGAAATCAAAAATATTTTACAAAAGATGGTTAGGCCCGATCGTAAAGACTGGTCCACCAAGTTGGATGTTACTTTATGGGCCTACCGTACCTCTTTCAAAACCCCGCTCGGCATGTCTCCCTTCTGTTTGATTTTTGGGAAGGCACGCCATCTCCCGGTAGAGCTTGAACATAGGGCTTTTTGGGTAATAAAGCAATTAAATATGGATTTATCTGACGCCAGTATCCACAAAAAATTACAATTGACTGAACTGGAAGAATAACGTAATTTTTCTTATGAAGACATGCAGATTTATAAAGACCGAACGAAGAAATTTCATGATAAATACATTATTCGGAAACATTTTGACATCAATCAACACGTTTGGCTTTTTGATGTAAGATTACGTATTTTTCCTGGAAAGTTAAAATCAAAATGGACTGGCCCCTTTATTATCCTAGAAACATATCCTTAAGACACTATTGATCTTTTTGATCCCAAAACTAATATGAGTTTTCAAGCCAACGACCAACGTTTAAAGCCCTATTTTGATCATGCTCTGAATCTTCCTTCAGTTTTGATTTAACTGAACCGACCATAACTAATCACTAATGCACTCTACGCCTGGCTAAATAGAGTAAAAGATAGCACTTGATGGGAGGTAACCCATCATTTTTCCAACTTTCTTTTTTCTTTCTTTTCTCCAGGTTTTGACTATCCTAAATCCAATCACCTTTTACTAAGGTAATCCCTCTTCCCCTCCTAATGCATAAGGACATTTCATATCTTAAGCATGGGGAGGTGTTTTTAAGATTTTGACAATTGATTTAGGATTTTCAAAACCTAAAAACATGCTTTCTTTCTTTTTCTTACTTTTTGCATGCATACCCAAAAAAAATAAAAATGTTGAAAACTTTTTGAGGAAAATTTTGATATCGGGACTAAGGTTGAAAACTCACTTTTGGTACAATGAGATTTTATCTTTAACAAACTAGGGATAAGGATACGGATCTAATCATTAGAATTTCAGGGTCTATCTTTAGACTAGATCAGATATCCTTTTCCAAAATTCCACCTGAACTCATAATAGTTCAGGTGACTTGATCCTCTTTTATAATATGAAAAGTATTTGACTTAGTTTCTGATTCAAAAACTTGCATTTCATGTGAAACTTCCTATGTCAAATTTCACACACAAGCCAACACCTAGAAACTTCTAAAAATTAGAAAAAATCCCTTGTTTGGCCGTAGTAAAAGTCTAAAGTAGATCATCGATTTGAGTTCCCACCACCGAGGAGGAAAATGCCTCATTTGAGGATGCGATGTCAACATGTTACTCCCTCAACATTGCTCCATATCTATATTTCATATCTTTAGACAGAGCATTAAAGTGCATTTTTACAGCTCAAGTGTCTTGGACGGTTCTCTACCTATAGTGTTGGAGCAAGAGCTTGAGGTTGCTTGGAGTGCTCCTTTACACCGCATTGTGTTTTGGGATTGTGAGCTCCTACGTAGTGTCATGGATAGTACTATCTCGAAGTACTGGAGCCAGAACCCCCTTGAGGATTGGTAATGGGAATGATGATCCCAACACATTTGTTGTAAGACTATGCTAAAAGTAAGCATGGGAAAAAAAAAGTTTTAAACCAAAAACACGCCCTTATAAATGTTAGCTTTTCACAAGCACAGACACAAAGTTTTAAAGGTTATTGCAAGTTGCGAATCAGATTCAAAAGCTAGAAAAATCCTAAAAACAAAAATTTCAAGTCATCTGAATTAACGAGGGGTTAATCAGTGAATTTTTTGAAGGATATATTGATCCTATTTTTATCTAATTTTTGGATCCAAAAATAAATCTCGATGTTTATCCTTACCAAATCTCATACCTCCTGTGTTTAGACCAACCAAAGTCCCGTAATCTCTTTCTCCTCAAAAGTAAAGAAAATTAGATTTTCCCAAAATTTCATTTTGTAAAAATTAAAGTTTTGCTGAGACTAGCAAAAGATAAGCATGGGGGTATGATAAACGTCACTTTATCATCATTCTTGTGCATTAAAACAAACCTAGCTTTTAGGATTTTTCTCCGCAAATGGGTTTTTGGGTTGCATTTAGGCATAAATTAGGTTAGGCATGCATTGCATTTGTTATTGCATTTTTAATGTGTTTCTTGGAGTTTTAGGGATAAGCAGATTGACAGATCCTTAAAACCCAAGCACTCTTGATGGAAATTGATGAAGAGGAAGCTCAATCAGGCTAGGACTCAACTAATTCTAGCTCATCATGGCTGGATACCAGCTCCCTTGGACAATGGTTAGCTCCATTCAGCTCCATTCAGCATACCTTAGCTAAATGGTAGCTCAAGATAGTTCATCTCAGCTCAACCTAGCTCAAGTCAACTCAGATCCAGCTCAACTTAGTTGAGTCTAGCTCATCTCAGCTCCCATCAGTTCACTGGAAGCTCTATCTAGCTCAACTAAGTTGACAGGAGTCCATCTCAGCTCAGCCCTAGCTCATTCCAGCTCCACCCAGCTCATGGCAGCTGGACTCCATGCTAGCTGAGCTACTACTTGTCAGTTAGTAGCTTAGCTAGCTCTAGAGTTCTCATCAGAGAAAGTTCCATCTCAACCTAGCTCTGGCTAGATTGAGGCTAGCTCAACTAAGCTCAACTACCCAAGCTTGGCTACTTGCATAAGAATTAAGTAGCTGAGCTCAGTAGTTGAGCTCCCCTTGAAGCTGCCTCAGCAGACCCAGCTCCAGCTTAGCTTCCATCAGCTCCAGAGTCTTCTCTCCCAGCTCCTCCTTCATGAAACCCTAGCTCCTCAACCTCCACTTTACTAGTTAAGCTAACTTAGCTAAGCTCCAGCTCCACCTAAAAATCCATGCCCGTCCACTCCACCTTAACCCTAACCTAACCCAATTCTTTTTGGCACCAACCCACCATAACCACCACCCTAGACACCCCTTCATGTTGGCGCCAAAAATCCCTGGACATTCCTTCATTTTGGCACCAACATGAGCCTCCATCCTAGCCTACACATCACCACCTATGGTCATCCCTACCACCCACATAACCCCTTCTAGAACACTTACCCTTGGCGCCAACTTGAAGCATCCTTCCGCCACCATAACCACCTCCTAACCAACCCTAGTTGGCGCCAAAATATCCTACCCACACCCCTACAAATTGGCGCCAACATCTACCCCAATCTCCACCCTACACCTACCCTCATAAGATCATCACCACCATCCAATAGTGGCACCAATCCCTTAACCCATAAAACCCATCCTAACTCTCCCTAAGTTGGTGCCAAAAATCCACCTAACCAACATCTAAGTTGGCACCAAATTACAACCACACATCCACCCTTTATCCACTTCTTAACTTCATCCTAACCTTCCATTCTCCAACCGAATCACCAACACCTTAACCCTCCTATGGTTGGCACCATTAATGGTGCCTCTCCACCAACATAACTACCACCTACACAACCTCTCCCTTGGAGCCAAATAGCCCTAGCCCTAGGATCATCTAACCACCCTCATAAGCCTATCCTAACCCTACACCTCACCTACACCTACAACCCCATCACCACTCCTATAGAAACCCCCTACCACCACCATTAAGGATCATCTTTTGGCTACATATTTTCCACCTATATTCTACCCTATAGCCCATGGCCAAGAGAGAAGAAGAAGAAGATTAAGGGGACATTCAGTCCCCTTGGTGCCTTCCCCTCTTCTCTTCTCTCTTGTGTCCACACCAGCCAAAGGAAGAAGCCAGGCAAGGAGGATCTTTGGAGGAGATCTTGAGGGTGGTACACGCCCACTGTTGGAGGAGCTTTTAAGGTGGAAACCATCCACGTTTGGAGGAGCTAAGGCACACCCCATCTAGGGCTTGCCAAGAGGAGTACATACCTTAAAGGAGCAATTCAAGGAGAAGGAGGAATCCTTTTCAACTTTGGGAGCAACCACAGTTGGAGCAAGGACCATTCCATCTTCATCATCATCATCATCATCATCATTAGGAGGATATTGAGTTTTTATTTTGTTGTTTTTTTTTTATTTAGTAGAAGCATTCCTCTACTTGTAACATAATATCTTCCTTTAGTAAATTTTGCTTCTTTAATTTTTGTTGCTTTTCTAGTTGCATTTTGTTACTTTTTCCTAGTGCTCACCCACTCTCTTTCTAATTACTCTAGGTTTCCACCTACCTAGAGTGAGCTTAGAAAGAGAACTTGCTTGTCACTTAGGTTTTAGTTTCAACAACTTAGGTGTAGTTGCCTTCTCGCTTCAATTTTGCAATCTCTCCCGTTATTTCAAAAAACCTGAAAAAATCTCATATTCCAAAAATACAAAAAGAAAGGTGATTTCCAATTTCAAGTAAGAGATTTATAACTGCAAAATTGCCTCCTAACAACCCTAGCTACCCCACTATCTAGGTTTAAAAATTTAAAAGCGTTTGTGATTTTGCGTGTTACAACAATTTGAAACCCTAATTGCAAATCACGCATATTTTTTGCAACACTTCCCTAATATAAGATTTACCTAAAAATAGTAGAATGAGTATGGTCATGTAGCTGAGCTCTGGACAATCGACTAATGGACTGTTACCCGCGACAACTTGCTAGTCATACTACCCTAAAAGTTCAGTAGCTACCTAATTTCCATAAAAACCACCAAAAAGTGAGTCAGTGTAAATAGTGTGCAGATGCTTTAGACATAAAGTCCCCTCAAATCAAAGGGCAGTTTGATAAGTTATGTACTTATCACCCCAATTTATTTACCAAAATTAAAATAAAATTAACTTAGTGAGGACTTGAGACCAAGTCCACATTTTAGTGAACACCTGGGCTGATTAAGCCCAAAAACCTGAAGAGTCTAAGTATTCAGGTCCTAAAGTATCATTTCCTAAAGTTAACAACTCCTAATGCCTAAGTTCTCTTCTCTTAATTCTAAATTTTTTAGTATTTTTGAATTTAAAAGTTCTTTTAAGAAAATAAAATAAATTCTACGAAGCTAACAAAATATTTTCAGGATAAGTCTCCACCCCTCATGCCTAAAGGATGCAATGTCCTCATTGTAAAAATAAAGACATGAAAAGGGAAAAATAAGTAGAGTATCACCTGAATTTCATGATAGATCTAGTCAGCTCCACAGAGTGAAAGGAGTATGCACACGTGCTAAGTTTATTGCCTTTAGCTAGGCATATTATGCAAACAAAGTGAAGGTTAATAATTCACAAGTGCAGGTCAAAATCAAAATAAAAATATTGATCTCAGGACGTGCTAGTAGGAGATGTCTACAGATGTGGACTAGATTGTGATGCAGACCCATGCACCATGGTTGAGTGGTTCTAGGGTTCTGGATAAAAGTCACCCAAAATCGGAGGTTGTTGTGCTTGCGGCACCGAGCCTACGATTTTGTGGTGTGCAACCCAAGTCTAAAATGTCGGACAATCGGTAGATCTAATTCACTAGGTTCAGATGTCCACTTAGAGTTTGTCTTAGAAAGATAGTGAATTGTTATATACTTGGGTTGCACATCCTCAAAGTCAAAAATATCATAAGGGTTCTGGTAGAAGGTTTGTTGTTTTAGGTGAATAGGAATCCTTAAATCTAAACTCCTGTCTTCCCCAGAGTTAACTTCCCAGATCTTAATTTCTATCTTAATTCTTCATCCTCAGAATCAAAGAATTCTTGATCCTCATTTATATATGTCTCAAAATCATATGTCATTTCTTGGTCCATGGAGACATATTTTTCCTCACTCCCTAGCTCGAGGATCTTGAGTGAGAAAATTGGTTCATCCTCAATGGGTTGCTTAAGACCAACCTAGTCATCCCCAGTCTCATAAAATGTGTCCCCCTTGATAGGTGCCTAAGCGGGTTCAGACATTAGCTCCCCTGATGGGGGTTCCTCCTGGGAATCATCCCAAGATTAGACTAGGGAAATCACAAATTTCATCCTCAATCTCGATAATTTCCCAAGTAAAAACTCACTTGAGCCCTTATCCTCAATATCTTGGAGCCAATCTAATAACAAAGTATTCATATCATCAATCATTTGAATCATGGACTCCAATTCGTCATTGTAGGGTATTAGCTAGGTTTCTAAAGATCGTATGGTGTTCCTTAAATTGGCCAACACCCTATCTTGAACCTGGTTGACCTAAACCAAATGGTTTGGTTCAAGGTTAGGTGGGTTTGGGTTAAAACTAGAGGAATCAAGAAATTGAGGTTCTAGGGGTCCTCCCTGATAGTAAGTCATTTCGGGTTGTTCAAAGAATGGTGGTAACCTATATTTAGTATAATCCTGGGGAGGGTATGTGCTATAATCATTATATCCTTCCTGATTGTAGATCGGGTTGGTTTGTTCATAAGAGGATGGTGATCTATAATCAGTGTAGCTCTGGGAAGGATAATAATCATGATCATGATGTCCAGCGTTAGGTCTTGGATATTGAGGTCCAGAATCATATCCCCAATCAAAGTTATCTCGGCTAATGGATGGGTAGTCATAAGTTGGGTTGGGATAGTAATCATCTTGGGGATAAGTGGTGGCAGGAGGGTAGGATTGAAATTGTGTGTATGGTGTGGAAGAATACATGATGAAGTAGGAGAAAAAATAGAACATAGAAAGGTGCCTTACAATACAATCAACCAAACCTATCCTTAAATTTGGTAGCTTAAGGACCTATGCTTCAGAAATGAACTTTGACCACAAAATGAATTTGATGTTGTCCTTACTTCCGAAGGTGGTAAAGTTGGGCTGGTAAAGTAGGGGGGGCATGTCCTGAGGGACGCTAATTATGCCAAGCCCCTGCTTACTTAAGTCGTTTGACAATCTAGTCCCCTAACTTAGCACCTTTTGAAGCAAGCAAATGTCACTAATTTGAAATGCATTCAAAAGAACACCCTGAAATGGACTCAATGAATCCTAGGGCCAATGACTACTCAATTTTAATTAAGGCTTAGGATGATTGTGCTTTTGGAATGTGATGGCCCTTTAGATGGGTTGTGCCTTTAATGATCAGTTAATATGTGTGTGTATGCATAACCAGGGTTTGCAAACAAGGTTATTTGATGATGTGTCTCTTAGGGTTTAACCTTGTTTAGTAGCTTTTAAGGTTTAATCTTTAGGTTCTTTCAATCAGGTTCAATAGAACACCTCAAGTTTTGAAAGCACAGGTGTAGCTATATTCCTTTAAAAATCATAAATAATGTGGAGTGCCTGGTTCGACTCTAAAAATCAACCCTATGGGGAAAGCTACCAATGAATCACTTTATCTTAGGTAGTGCAGCCCAAATAAATTAATCAATTGGCATATTCGCACCACAAATTAAGGCACACAATGTCTTAACCTAATCAGATTTCTTCTCACTTAAGTGTATTGAGTTGAAGTGTACTGGGTCCATAGGTTAGAACCCGGTTAAGTTGTAGAATCAAAGTGATTATGCACCTTAGGATGAGAAACTGTGGGTGATAAGTTGTCTCTTTTAATTAAATCCCACAAGAGGAGTTTTTTTTAAAGTTTTCGAATTTATGCGGGTGGGTGAGGTAAGGTGAAGTGACAATCAAGCAACTAGGACTAACCTAGGGTTTATGCAAGCTCTTAGGTTAATTAGGGTTTGAGTTATTAGAGTGACAAAGTGAAATTTAATCGATGGGGGTAGGGGTAAACTTACATAACCTTCTAACTACACTTTACTCCGATTTATTCCGCTTTGGCTCGCCTTGGAAGGGTACTTATAATCACAGAAAGAAAGGAGCAAAGTGAGCTAAAAACTTAACACGGTAAATGCGAAAACACCAAAGAATGTTGCCTCCTCGGCAACGGTGCCAAAATGGTGAGCGTATTTTCGCAAGGAAAAGTTAGGATTTTAGAGAACCTGTTGTCGTATTAACAAAAATTGCTATCAACTAAAATTTATACTGAAACTCGAAGTGAGTCCCGAGTCGAACACAAGGAGGTGAATGTTTGGTTTTGTGAAATCCGCACTTCAATTTTATTTATTTTTGTTGCTTTTATCTTTTGCAATTTTTTTGATTTTATAAGGAAAAATATCTGGCGAATTGTGATCTATTCTAGTCTACTCTAGCAAACTAGGAGAGAGAGAGAAACAATCAACATATATGTTCAAACAAAGTTTTCTACAGATAATCAAGAAATTACAACTAAGCTAGAAAGCGATAAAAGATAAAGGTGAAAAGAATCCCCCTCAACGATCGCTTGGAGGATGACTCGCTTTGATGTTTCCTGGAAGATAATGGTAAGGAGCTAGACGAAGGAGAATGGCGGTGGAGGAAGGAGGATGGGACAGGACGACGTCACGGCAAGGATCTTCTTTCGGAAGGTGGTGAGAGGATGCCATGGGAAGCTCCACGAATGGGGGTGAGAAGCGGGAAAAATATCTATTTTCTACTTTATACGAGAATCCCAGGCTTGGGACAAGGGGTCCTTTTATAGTGGAAGAGAAGAGGCTTGGTCATTCATGGGTCAACAGCAACATCAAAGACATCGCTAAAACTTTACCTTAAACGTCACTGAAGGTCCTGCTGGCGCTCACACATGCACGTGTAGCACGCATTCACTACTAGCGTTGAAGAGAAGCATGAGCGAGGAGCACCGCTGGATTGAAATCAGATGACTAACAACGTATTAGACGACTTAAGATCACTCCCGCGTACAATCACGCGGTGATTTTGCATGATCGCTCATGATGGGAACACCATCATGAGTCCTAACTAGCTCATTTTGACCTAGAAAAGAGAACAAAGGCTCTTATATAACCAAGTTAAGGGCCTAACTCAAGGAATAACTGGTTTGAAAGAAAAGCAAGAAATAAAGGGTAAAACTGTAATTTTACCATTGCAGTACAATGGGATTTCTCAGGGGTTAAACAAGGTCAATTAGTCTTAACAAGATAAAAAGTGGGTTAGTTCAATCAGAAAAGGGTTAATGTGAAATCTGGGAATTAAATGACTTCTTGTAACCATAAAACAGACCCACTTAATTTAACAAGGTTCTGGTCAAGATAAAATTCAACTAAACCCTCTAAAAATCATGGAAAAATATCCTCTAGGATTTAGAACCTCCAATTTGGCCTTTAGAACCTATTTTGACATAAATAGGGGTCCTAGTCAAATTTTACCCTAAATTAGGTTTTTGTGCAAAATGCCTAGTCAAACGTAGTCAAACTTAAAATCCAACTTCACCATTGGATTCCTTGGGTCCAAATTAGGTTTATACCAAAATTTGGACCTAAGGGGAGTTCACCTTGACCTACTTTGCAAAATAGCCCAACCTAATTACATTTATGCCCTTAACTTTTGAAAATCCTTGCAGACACCCCCTATCTTCCTCATCGTTCTTTGCAATTAAGTCCCTCTGCCATTACAGAAAAGGAATCCTACTCCGGCGAGGATTCAAGGGGGATATCTCCTTGATTCCTCGGAGAATCCCCCCTCAAATTTAAAAGGGAGATTCTCTGAGGAAGTCCTGATCGTGTGAACCCAATTTCAAGCTCTGATTTCCACCTAATCTCTCATGCGAACGCATGAGAGATTTGGGTATCTCTCGACCTTCCAAGTCCAGCAAGGTTGCCGTGCTTGGAAGCTTTCCTTCCAAGCACAAGGCCCTCTGCTTGCGACTATAAAAGAGGCCCCAGATCCCCCCGGTCAATTCAAGCTTGTTTTGGCCTGAGATTCTCTCAAATTCCTCTCTTCCCCCTCTGGCCAAAAAGCCCGACAAGCTCTAGCGACTCCTCCTCCCTCTTCTCGTCGCTCTGCCACCATACCAGTGGCAGAGTTGCCCCCACCTCCTTCTTCCGCGTTGTGCCATACCTGCGCCTGCACCTATCACCCTCTCATCATTGCCGCCTCTCTCTCTAGGTCTTTTATCTCCGGCGACGACATATACGCGCCGTCCGCTCCCTCTGCTCCCCCTTCGTCCAACTACTCAAAGATAAGTCTCCTTCCCCTACTCTTTCTTTTCCCCTTATCAATTTCTACTTTCACGCCCCGACAGCCACAGACCACCACCACCTTCTCCACCTCCGGCAAGCCACCGGCGAGGTACATCCACCACTCCACGCACCCACACACCTCGCTAACCACCTCGACAACATCACCTCATCCCACTGATCATTTTCTCCCTCTCCATTAACCGCCACAACCTCCGCTCACTCCCCATGAACATACCCAACTTCACGGCCACAGAACGGCCTAGGCACGCACGCCCAGGCCATCCCGCACCACACCAGCACCTGGGTCACCTTCGTCGTGTCATGACAAAGCCCTCTGAGTGATTTGACAAGGTCGTGAGGCCATATTCATGTTGACAGGTACAGGGGCCCTATCCGCCATTGAAGCAAGCTTGAAGAAGCTTGCTACCTTCACAACAGCCTCCAGGTGCTAGGACACCAAGTCCCAGGTGTGCGGTTTCTCTTCACAAACCAAGTCAGCCCATCAATTGAAGGCCAAAGTGTCTGTAGCTTCAGCAATCAAAAGATGACCTGCTGCGGGCGCACGCGAGAAGCGGGTGGGACATTTAGTCCCACCTCGAAAACTTTAGAGTGAGCGGTGCAGGATAAATTGAAAAAGTGTCAGGGGCTTATCACCTCCTAACACGGGGTAAGGTCCCACTCGCCCTTTCACGCCTCGTCTGCGACCCCACGCTCCGTGAACCTGGTATCCGACCCGACTACCCGTGCACTCTTCGCCCACCACACAAGCCGGTGGGCCTAGTCATGGGTGCACCGACCCGACCCGTTGACCCGAGCAGGCTCTGGGAGAGCGAGCCTAAGAGAGAAGAAAGAGAGGAGAATTCGTGGGGAGGGTAGGGGTTAGGTTTTGCTCACCAAGGAAGAGGAGGAAGAGAAAAGCCAAGGAAGAAGAGGAAGAAAGAACCTCAGCAGCAGCTAAGGGTGAAGTCGCCAAGGAAGAAGAAGAGGGAAGAAGGAAGGAGAAGGAAGCTTCAGCAGAAGAGCAAAGGAAGAAGAAGGCTTGCTGAAGTCAGAAACAGAGAAAGAGAAAGAAGAAAGGAAGAGAAGCCAAGGCCAGTAATCAGAGGAATGGAAGAAGAAGAGAGAAAGAAGAAGAAGAATAGAGAAAGCTCAAGCCAAAAGCAAAGAAGAGAGATTGAATTATCTGATTTTTACATCTATCTTCATATTTTTGAGCTTCTATATACATTGAAACCATTTTTATTGCTTCATAATTTGATTGATCATTACATTTTATCAAGTTGAAAGTTGTGTTCCTAGTTTTTAAATCCCAATTTGCTCCCTGTGTTCGACCTTGGATACATGTTTTTCAAGTAATAAACTTTCATTTGTTTTCGAAGCGATTTCAACTATACTGCGATGCATTTATTATAAACCCAATTTTGCTTTCGACGAATAGCGCACGTACGAGACTCCTCATCCGACGCATGGGATTTTACCGCGTGGAAGCCTCGAGGTCGCTCGATGGAGATTCGACGGTCGAATTTCAATTGCTGTAGCGAGGAAGCCTTAGTAGGACTCTACCTTGCACCATCTGATTCGCGTAGAATGCTTCACCAATGCACTACAAGCCCAAGTGTGTCTCATTTTCGATTTAAGATCCCTGCACTCTCAACCGTTGGATGAAGATCCAACAGCTGAGATTAAAGCCAGCTATGAGAACCGAGGATAAGAAGTGGCGGTGGGTGGTCTTGGGAGGTTGGGATGACGCCGCGTGGCGCCATTTAGACCATCCATCTTCTTTGCTTTGTAGGTGACTCCACGGATGTTGAATTCGATTGATTTTTGCATCGTTGGGCTATGATCGTCGATCTGGATCCGTCCGTGCGATTGGATTTATCATTTGAAGCTTTGAATTGCATCACCTAATCACTTGGCCATTGATCTTCCTCAAACTGCACAATGTGCTACAAGACTCCGATCATCGTTCTATCAGATCTGTATAGTCAAATTGTCAATCTGAGATCTTGAAATAAATCTCCTTTCCTAGCCATAAAAGGACACAAATTAACCTAAAATTTATACAAACTACATTAAATGCAAAATGATGCATGTTCTGTAATATTTATAATATGGAATGCATCTCTAAGCTTAAGAACATTCATAAATAGGCATTTCATCCTAAATAAATGTGTCAACATCACCTGTGTCCCCCAAATGGCGATTAGGGTTTGGCCTATCTCCATGTTGTGGATGGACAACCCCACCTTGACCGTGGGTGTCTCCACATGGCTCTTCCTTTCCCACCTTCTTCCTGCACGTGCTTTGCCTATGCCTTGCCCCCCACACGTAAGGCATATGAGAGCGTTGTGGCACACAACCGCCACAAGCCCTCTGGTGGGCATGTATTTCGCGAGGTAAAATCAAGGTTTTGGAGAGCCCGTCATCGTAGTCGCAAAATATCGCTACCAGACAAAATTTATACCAAAATTCGCAGTGAGTCCCAGGTCGAACATAAGGAGGTGAACGTTCGATTTTGAAATCCATGCTTCGATTTTATTTGTTTTTATCTTTTGCAAATTTTTTTTGGTATTTTAATAGGCAAGAGATCAGATTGACAAAATATTTATCTAACTAATCTACATGTAGAGACAGAGATAGAAAGAGAGAGAAACAATCATATATATGTCTAAACAAGTGTTCGCTACAATGGGGAAAAGATACCTATACTAGAAAGCGAAAAAAAGATAGAATGGGTTGAGAAGAATCCCCCTCGATGGTCTCTTGGAAGACGACTCGCTTTGACGACACCTGGATGATGGTGGTGAGGAGCTGGACGAAGAAGAATGGTGTCAGAGGAAGGAGGGCAGGGCAGGATGGCGTCATGGTGAGGATCTTCTTCCGGAAGATGGTGAGAGGATGGCCATGAGATGCTCCACGAATAGGGGTGAGGGGTAGGAAAAAATGTTTAGTTTCTACTTTAGAGGAGCATCCCGGGCTTGGGACAAGCTCTCTCAGAGCCTTGGAGATGGTGAGGGAGAGAAAGGAAGAGATGACAAGAAAGGAGGGGGTGTAGGTGGGTTTATATAGGGTTTAGGCGAGGCTAAATTCGTTCATGGGCTTAATGGGGGGGTGCATGGGACATGGGTGCATGTCACATGCTGAGCAATGAAGGCCCCCAGTTGATGGATCGTGCGGTGCAGGGAGGAGGGTCTTTTGATCGTTGGATCTGGAGGGTGCTCCAATCATGAGTTGTTGGAATCTGCTGCGTCAATCTTTCCCATGCATTACATGCAGGAGAAAATTGAGCTCGCTACGCTGGCCATTCTCTCGTGCATAGCATGTCGCGCTGGTTGTTGGTGCAAAATTGAGCCACAGGGAGAAATTGAGAGGTTGTTGGAGCTGGACAAAGAAGAACGACGTTGGAGGAAGGAGGGTGGGGTAGGATGCATCGCAGCAAGGATCTTCTTCCAAAAGGTGGTGAGAGGATGACCATGGGATGCTCCACGAATGGGGGTGAGAGGTTGGAAAAAGTGTTTAATTTCTACTTTAGAGGAGCATCTCGGGCTTGGGACAAGCTCTCTCTAGAGCCCTGGAGGTGGTGAGGGAGAGAAAGGAAGAGATGACAAGAAAGGAAGGTGTGTAGGTGGGTTTATATAATGTTTAGGGGAGGCCAAATTCGTTCATGGGCTTAATGGGGGATGCATGGGACATGGGTGCATGTCTTACGCTGAGCAATGAAGGCCCCTAGCTGATGGATCGTTGCATCTGGAGGGTACTCCAATTGCAAGTTGCTGGAATCTGCTGTCAATCTTTCCCATGCATTGCATGCAGGAGGAAATTGCGCTCGCTACGCTGGCCATTCTCCCGCGCATAGCATGTAGCGTTGGTTGCTGGTGCAAATTGAGCCACAAGGAGAAATTGAGGACTTGTGGGAGCTCAAACCCACGACTTCACTTCCTAATAAGGCTCTCAACCAATGAGCTATGGGGATCTTTACACTAAGAAGACTACCTAATTAATTAAAACACGTAGTGCCCATTTGACCATTCGATGAAGATCCAACGCTCCACATCTAATAGTGTGGATGGGGAAAGACTGCGGTGGCCCTTGGGCGACCTGGATGGCTCTGATGGTGCTACGTGGCAACACCAAGACTGTTCATCTTCATTTCTTTGTAGGTGGTGCTATGGATGTCGGATTAAGTCAATTTTCACGTCATTGGGTTGCGATTGCCGATCCAAATCCATCCGTGTGGTCAGATTTGGCATCTGAGGTTTGGATTGGTGCCACCTTGCCCCTTGGCCATTGATCTTCCTTGGACTACATAATGTGCTACAGAACTCCAGTCAAGATAATTTCAGAGGCATTGGACTCCGATCATCATCCTGATCAGATCTGTATGGTTGGATCATCAATCCAAGGCCCCAAAATAATCTCTTTCTCTCCTAGCCACAAAAGAATGGGAATTAACCTATAATTTATACAAACTATTCTAAATACAGAATGATGCATGGTATGCAATATGTAATTCAACGTTAAGCTTAGGAACTTTCATAAATGGACATTTTAACATGAAGAAATGTGTATTGGTCATACCCCCAAGCTTATCTTTTGCTAGTCCCTAGCAAAACTAAACTATATGCTATATATAAAAGTAGAATTAGGACTTGATCGCTTAAGGCATTAGTTGTTTATTAACAAAAGGAAATTTCGGCTAAGGTCCTAAACTACGAAGACTCAACAGTGCCCAAGTGCCTACTAAAATGCAAACCGCCCAAGTCCTTGTTCGGTGTGTAATTCGTCAAATAAATTTATAAAACTCTGGTGAGTATTGGATTGTTCGCAGGGATGCAACCTCAATTTTTGCTGAAGCGTTTCAATAAAACTAATTCTAACTAGATATATATATATGTATAAAGCAGATATCCAGAGAATCAGAATTTTATTGCAATTAGATAAAGCTTTTCATAATAGAAAATCTAACAGAGACAGATAAATAGCAGATAGATAGAAAGAGAGAGAGAGAGAGAAGAAAGTGGCAGAGAAACGACGTTGCTTGTAGGATGCTTGTACGAAATGCGGTCGCACCTCAGATCCAGAGCACCGGGATGGAGTTGCAGAGGAGACGAAGAATTGCAGAGAAGATGGTAGAAGAGATCTAGAGTTGATGGGAGAGAGAGAGAGATACTTCAACTAAGGGGCCCTGTGTCTTCTTTTATAGTTTTGATGGAGGGAAAAAAGGATGTTTCGGCCTTAAAATCGTCCAACTCTTAATTGATCAGCTGATTTGGCCTCAAAATACCTTCATTTGCACCTAAAACGCTTGGATTCAACTTGGTGGCGACACGTGGTAGCCGCTACGTCATCGATCTTCAATCACGCGGCTCTAATTCCTCCACACTCACGTGCTTTTCTTCTTCACTCACTGCTCACCTTCAAAACCCACCTCAACGTCAGCCGTTCGATCATAACAAGCACTGCTGCCTTAGCGTCAAAGCAAGCGCGTGAGCCCGCGTGTCCACCCGCAGCTCGCTCTCATCGCGCCACATGGCGCAATTGCTCCTACGCTCGCCCACACAGCCAATGCTACTTCAATTTCTCCTAGCACAAGGTTCGAACCCGCATCCCGTGCTTATGCTTGTGCATGTGAGCCAATTCACTGCATGAACCTTTTGTTATATATACTTGTTTATTTCTATTTATGCTTATCCAATCTGGGTGGGCGACGTGGCACGCTCATGACCGTTGGATGGAGATCCAACGGCGCATAGCGTGCGGTGCAGCCTTCCTAAATGGGGTGGTGGTGAGGGAGCGGCTGTGATGGCGCCACATGGTGACATCATGGCCATCCATCTTCTTTTCGTTGTATCTGGTGCTGTAGACCTCCAATCGAGTTGATTTTTACGTCGTTAGACTACGATCGTCGATCCAGATTCATTCGTGTGGTTGGATTCTTCATTGAAGGCTCAGATCTTTTTCCTTTGGCTACATAATCTCCGTTCTTCTATTGACTGCACACGATGCTCTGGTTGTCTGATCGGAACGATTTCAAAAGCGTTTGACTCCCGTCATCGTTTTGATCATATTTTTCTAGTCTAATCTGACATCCGTGGCTTCGAATCATCTACGATTAAAATCATCTCTCTTTTAGGTCATAAAATGATGATATTATCTATACGGCTACTCAAACTAACTAGTATGTGAATTGCGATGCTTATGCATGCATTGACTCGAAGTTATGCTAGAATCTAGCTCAATTCAAATGTTTTAGGTTACATGATTGCTATGCAATCAATCCTTGCCTTATTTGAAAGGGGAAGATACATTTTTTTATTTTTCTTCTTTTCTAATTTTTTTCGATTTTTGAGTTTAGAATTTCAGGGCAACTCAGCTACCCAACCCACCCAAGATTTGAGGACTTCAAGTTCTAAGCATCTTGTGAAAAGTGATAGACTCATTAGGCGGCCGTTAAAATGGACTTCAGGTTTCTACGACCCTAAAATTCTACCTCAAGGTTTATCTTTCCGATTGGTAGCTTTCTCCCTACTTGTTTTAATTTTTTTATGAGGTCAACACAAGGGAAAATCCAGTGTATATCTCCCCAATTTATTCTACTTCCCCGCTTCTTCCCTAAGCATTTTGGGAATTATTTGTGCATTTTTGTGAGCTGGGCTCTAAATAACTGGCCAATGGGTTGTTATCCACAATAACTTGCCAGCCATACTCGTGCAGTGAAGTATGGCTTATTTTATTTTTCTTCTCATTTTTCTATTTTTTATTTTTTTCTTTTTGAGTATATATTTTCTCCTGTTTTTGAGTAGGTGGCTTCCCTGATCTAAGATTTACCTAAAAGCAGTAGAATGAGTGTGGTCATGTAGTTGGGTTCTAGACAACCGACCAATGGGCTATCACCCACGACAACTTGCTAGCCATACTACCCTAGAAAGTTCATTAGCTACCTAATTTTTGTAAAAATCACCGAAAAGTGAGTTACTGCAAATAGTATGTAGATGCTTTAGACTTAAAGTCCCCTCAAATCAGAGGGCAGGTTGATAAGTCGTGTACATATCACCCCAATTTATTAACCAATTAAAATAAAATTAACTTAGCGAGGACTCGAGACCAAGTCCACATTTTAGTGAACACCCGGGCTGATTAAGCCACAAGACCTTAAGAGTCTAAGTGTTCAGGTACTAAAGTATCATCTCATAAAGTTAACAATTCTTAATGCCTAAGTTTTCTTCTCCTAATTCTATTTTTTTTTCTTTTTGATATATTTATTATTTTTTTAAAGAAAATAAAAGAAATTCTACAAAGCTAACAAAATAATTTCAAGATTAAGTGTCCACCCTCCCATGCCTAAATGATGCAAAGTCCTCATTGTAAAAATAAAGACATGAAATGGGCAAAATAAATAAAATATAATTTGAATTTCGTGATAGATCTGGTCAGCTCTGCAAAGAAAGTATAATATGCACACGTGCTAAGTTTTTTTCCTTTAGCTAGGCATAATATATAAATAAAGAAGAAATTAAGAATTCACAAGTGTAGGTCAAGATCAGAATCAAATGATTAATCCTTAAACTCGTCAGCAAAAGATGTCCACAGATGTGGACCAGATTGTGATGCATGCCCAAGCCCCAAGGTCAAGTGGTTCTAAGGCTCTGGATGAAAATCACCCAGAACCGGAGATTGTTGTGCTTACAGGGCCAGGCCTGCTGTTTGGTGGTGTGCAACCCATGTCTAAAGTGTCAGGCAATGGGTAGAGTTGGTTCAATAGGTTCAGATGCCCCTTTAGATGTCGACTCAAAAAGATAATCAATTATGCTATGCTTGGGTTGCACATCCCTAGAATAAAAATTATCATAAGGGTCCTAATAAAAAGTAAGTGGTTTCAAGTCAATAGGAACCCTTAGATCCAACATTATATTTCCTTCATAATTAGTCACCCAGATTTTCATTTCCAAATTTCTACTCTCCATAGTCATAATTTCATATTCTAGGACCTCCTACATATTATTCACTCCATCTAAATTATCCAAGTCTAATAATTGTGGCTGAATCAGGATTGACTTGGGTACAATGATCTCAAAAGTATCATCATTCAGTTCTTTGTGGTGTGGTTGGGGAATGGGGCTCCTAATTGAATCATCAAATAAATCTAGATTTGAATCCTCCAAGTCAACCCCACCCGAATCCAACTCCTCAATTACAGGGCCATTAAATGATTAATCAGATTCCTTTGGCTTGTTTGTCTCACTAAAATCATCTTCCTTAAGCTCAAGTGAGACTTCATTAAGAGATTCCTAACCCTTGATGTGGACACCATCATAGGCTCTAACTAGCCACTTTTAGTCAGGTTTAAAAGATAAATGCTCCTACATAACCTTCTGAGGGTTATAACTCCACTTCAGGCTATTTTGAGAAGTGAATAGGAAAGTAGGGTTAATTCTGCAATTTTAACATGTCATGATCACAAAATAACCAATGGGTTTGCTAAGGGTGAAAAAAATTCAAATAAGCATTAAAGTTTAATAAGTGGGTTCATGCAGACAAAAATAGGATTTTACACATATCGAGGATCAATTCATAACCTAAAACCTTAATTCCAAACCTGCCTGAATTACTAAGGTTTTTGTTAGGATAAATTTCATTTAAACCTTCTAAAATTCATATAAAAGTATTCCTTGAGGTTTGGTATCCTTAATTTGACCTTTGAAACATATTTTAACCTTAAACAGTGTCACAGATAGAGTTCTACCCTAATTTGGGTTTATGTGCAAATTGCCTACTCAAACTTAGTCAAAACTCAAAGCCAACTTCACCATTAGATTCTTTGGGTCTAAATTAGGTTTGTACCAAAATTTGGGTCCAATCAGAGTTCATCTTGACCTAGTTTGCATTTTAGTCCAATCAAACTCTTTCTCTCTCAACTGGCCCCTCAGCTTTCGAAATCCTTGTAGATTGGTCCCTAACTTTGTTGTCTTCTTCGCAAGCAAGTCCCTGTCGCCATTGGAGGTCAACCAACCTCCAGGCAGCCTTTGACCAAGCCTAATCCTACTCGAATCATCATTAAATCCCACCAAATTTAGTGGAATTGATGTTCACACCATGAAGAATTGATTGGGACCAATCTTGGATCCCAAATCTCATCTGAATGTCCTAGCGAACCCACAAGATTTTTGGGTCTCTTGTGCTTCAAGAACAAGTCAATTTAGGCTTGTTTCCTATTTAGAACTTGCTCACAAGCACTATAAAAACTTCATTGCAAATTCGTGCTCCTTAGCTCAGTTCAGGCCACATCTCTTCAAAAATTCCTCTCTCCGGCCTCCTCTGACCATAACTCCAGCAAGTTCCTCCAACCTTTTTCGTCACCCTCTGCCACATACCATAGGCAGAGGAATCGTCTTCATCTCCTTCCGCTCCTCGACGGCTAAATCAGGAGCATCTAGAACCCCCTCTTCCTCGTCGTTCCCTCACCATAGGATTCCTCATCTCCGATGCTGGCCAATCACAGCCGGTGCCTCCCTCACCCTTTCTTCTAGTAAATTACGTCTTATCCTCACTCTTTTCTCCTTAATATCCCTAGCTCCTTTCCTTTCTATTTCAACTCACTGTTCGCCCTTCACCCCACCGTCTTCTCCATGTCCGGCTGAGCTCCGACGAGGCCTTCCCAACTCCACAAACTACCAAACTCCACACGACCACCTTCACAAGCTCTGCCACACCTCCACGAACAAAACCCCTCTTCGTATTTCCTGTTTCACCCATCCAAAACTCCCACTGAACTCAACCTTCTCCACTCACCTTCTCCGTCACCGACCACCCACATCTGAGCCCACAATGCCCTAAAATCACCTCTAGCACACTCGCTACTTCACGGTAAAGCTTTTGAGATCCTTTGATGTGGCCGCAAGGCCGTATGCATGTTTTCAGGTCTTCACCAGAGCTCATTGCTGTCGCCATCCTTTTTGAAGTTCTCTGCAGTCCTCTGCCGAGCTCGAGACCTTAATTCCATGTCGAGGTGACGCGGACTCAGGTCATGATATTATCTAGAACTTCAATTGAGCGAAGCTACCCTTGTAGTGACTTTAATTCGCCTGAAGATCCATTGGCTACAATAGCAAAGACAACACAGAAGGTAGCACTCTTTAGTGCCACCACGTACATGGAGAGAGCAATAGCTGTGCAGAAGTTGAATTTATGACACCCACTTACTGCCCAAGCACACGACGGTCGGGTCCCCGCTTCACTTATACCCATCCACTCCTTGCTTGCGACACATGCCCGCAGACCTAGTCCTTGTACATGACCCAATAACCTGACCGATTACCCGAACCTATACTGGGGTTTGAGAGAGAGGAAAGGAGGGATTTCTGAGAAAGGGGGGGTGGGTTTTACTGTGCCATCCATGTGCCCCTGTGCTGAAGAGGAGAGGCTCTCGACACGCCTCTAAAGAAGAAGCCTTGTGCTTGAGGAAGGAAAGCTTGAGAAGGCTTTGAAGAAGAAGGCTCTCTGAAGAACCTTCTACTTGTGCTCTGTTAAGTCATCTAATGCTATATTCCTGTCATCTGATTTGAGTTGATTCTGAGCACTATTGAATTATTTAAGTAATAAGTTAACATTGATTATCTGATTGAAGGTATTGTTGAATAATTTGAATATGAGATGCATGCTTAATTAGAGGACCTAATTGGTGATCTAAATCACCACTTTTTAGATTCTCTTTATTCTTTTTGTCTGTTCATCTTCTAAGAATAAATTAGATTACATTGAATATCAATCTGATCAGTTTCATTTATTGAATATCTGTTATTGTGATCAATTGATTGTGCTCATCTATTTTAAATGAAGATTAATGTGTGAGTTCCATATTTACTCCCTAGAACGACCTCAGACTCAATTTCCTGAATTTAAGCATATAAATTTAAATGTCTTGTTGTGCAATTTAGGAGTGTACTACAACAAACGCATCTTTAAAACTCCTCTATCGTCCATCAACATTTTGGCATCATTATCGGGGAGCAACACACAATTCACCTTTAATCTTATCTTGATTTTTATCTGAGCACTAAATTGCCTTGTTTGCTTTGTTTATGATTTTGCGAGGTACATCATGAAGAGATCTTCCGCGCAATGAACCACTCCAAGGATAGGTAAACTTTCTCTTCATCCCTAATCAACCTCCTAATCTTTAGAAGAGAGAAAAGAAAACAAACAATTAGGATTCACCTGCCTTACTTTCTAGTGATCATCATTTATAAGGCAAGTTTTTTTATTTACAAATTCAAATCAATATCTAATTGAAGATTGAGACAATCATCTTGGACTATGCATTTTTTGTTTGAAGTCTAAGGTGTACATTTTAAGATCAAATTGAACTTGAAATAGAGCCAATTAGGATTTTTACTCGAGGGTTTTGAGGTGTTAGTTCACACCTGCCTGAGTTAAAGGAAATTAACCCTCCCGCATTTGTGTGCTACCCAAATCCTTGCTTGAAAAGATCTAATCAAATGAACCCTAAAATCAAACTCTAAATTCACTTGAACCCTAAAATTGTGGACCTAATAACCTGAGGGTCAATTAAGGGTGATCTTTCGATCTTGACCAAGATTTCATTCTTCATCTTTTAGGGTAGGTCAAGTGAAGTTGGTCCACTTTGTGGGCCAACCAACCTCCAAATTGGGTCATAAATTGAATTAACTTCTAATCAAGTGATATCCAATGCACAAATTAGGACTAAAATTGATAAACTTAAGGTCTCAATTCATACATTCCGATCTACTTGGAACCGTAGTGACAAGGAAGATCGGGTGGGGGAAACCCTGTAACTCGTGGGGACACTCTACCATGTAGGGGTCTTTGCAGGGCTCTCCCTTCCTAGCTACCCAAGTAGTTCTCGGGTGTGTGGGTTTCTAATTCAAAGGTATCATCCACCTAAAAATAGCCTTAGTCATCCAAAAATCTTTGGGTGCCTTGATTGGGTACAATTCATATCCAGTCCCTCATCTGTTCTTTAGAGCACATACACAGGAAAAGGTCCCTAAGTTTTTGACCTAGAGGCCTCATTAGAATTGATCTTCTTGGGGATTTCTGATCTGATCTGATCACTTCAAATCTGAACCTGAATTTGATTCTACATCTTGATCCACCACCTAATTTGAAAATGCAACCTGATAATTTAAGAAGAATTTGTATAAAACCTAAATCCCAAATGACCATAAAAGAGAAGATGCTCAAGGCTACTCTTAGACATCATGATGAATATTAAAAAACATCTGATCCATCTAGTCACATTTAGGATAATGTGGCAGAAACAACCATCATTATGAACCTTACTGGAATGATATTTAAACATACATGGTTCAACCCGGAATGAGCTCTTGTCAAAATACAATGAATTGAGGAGACTACACAATATTGGATATATACAATATTTGTCAAATTCACAACTTTGGAAAATACACCAGGGTCTCATGGAGAAACGTGGGTATATGCTAAATACATTACAACAAGCCATTGATCAAAAATACCCATATCAACATTTAGAGATTGATGAGACACCTTGGAATAATGTTGAGGATCAAAATGATCTCCCAAAACCTGGGTTTAACAATAGAGGTTGTTGTGGACCCCCAACCCAAATGGAGTCAGATTCAAACTTTATGCAGATTGACATACCTGATCTTGATGTGGGTTGAAAGGATCCAATTGTAGGTGTTCCCGATTCTAACCCATCCTTAGAGAGCCTTGAAGCTAGTCCATTATTCCTTGATTTCCCAAACACCTATAGTAAACTTGATTTAGAACTTCTTGAGAATGTAATTCTTGAACCTTATCCTATTAAGCTAATTCTAGAAAGTGATTCTAGTGACCCAATTCCTACCTTCAACCTAGAATCTAGATTCAGGCCTATTTGGGATGATCAAGAGGCCCAATTGGATGAGAACTAGATTTTAGATCTGGATTATAATTATGGGCCTATCTTTTATGATTACACCTCTCCAACCTCCTCAGAAATACAAATTGATTTTTTAGAAGTCAAATTGATTTATGATACAGAAATAGAGTTGGAAGAGCTGGGATTCAATTGGGTATATCTTAGGAGCCAAGAACCTATGCCTATGCCTAATAAGGACACCTCTTCAAGCTCATAATTTGAGATTAGGTTAGATCCAAGTCAAGTTGTTGATTCTATGCATCTCGATTCATTATATGGTGGAAATCCCGATCTGGAATCAAGTTCAACAGCTAATCTTTGCAAATTCTCCGATGATTTTGAATCATACTTTGATTTCGGAGAACCTTTGTTTCTTGATAATTACGAACCACTTTACGACCTCAGCATCCGTGATCTGTTCTTTGATTCTGATGATGAGGCCAATGATTTGGACCTCAAAGAAGCCACACCTTCTAATCCACATACTGAGCCTTCCAAAATCCAATCCCAACCCTGTCCCAGCACCAAAATCAACTTCTACTCTAATTCACCTCTCTCTGATCCTATTGCATATGATTCTCTTCCATCTTTTGATCGAGTATCTAACATTGATCAGATTAATAACCACTTCCTATCTTTCTTTGATCTCACTAGTAGGGTTCCTACATCCTCTACAGATCCTTTTTCTTTTGAGGATCCCTACTCTAACCAGACTGAGTCGACTCAGCCACCCTAGCAATCCACATTTCCATATCTCTTTAAGCCTCAAAGTATCTGGTGGACTCCGTATCTATTGATTCACATCCATCAACCCACCAGACTGATTAGGTTTGGGCTGCATCATTAGCCTGTTGATCTGACCAAGCACCTGATTAGACCAACCAGGCTACTAATCAAGGTGCTTGTTCTACAAAACTCATCTAATTTTACCACCCATTCTCCTTGACCACTTTTTACTCACTTGAAGGCATTGAATTTAGCGCTTAACGGGAGGCAACCCATCATTCCAAAACTCTGAGACCCTTCTGATCATTCTTTTAAGCTACACTGCTACTGCACTTTGGAGTTCAACTTTAGAATAGCCGATTCCACCTTTGGTACTTGAATCAAAGCTTGAAATCGTCTATAACTTATGCATGGGGGCTGTTTAAGTGCAAACATATGGAAATTCAATTATCTGAGGGGTTCTCACAAAAAAATACACATACATAAAAATGACAAAAGAAATTAAATAAAAAAATGAAAAAGAAAAAAATTAGAGGAAGGGGAGGAAATTTTGGGAACTAAATTGCAAATCTCTCTTAAGGATGAAAAGAGGAGAAAATTCAAATATCAAAAAGGATCAAAAAGCAAACAAAAGTGATAGCCATAGCAATTGATTATAGAACGTACTTAAGTTCTAGACCTAATCAAGAAGAAAAATTAAGTCCTAAAAGCAAAGAAACAAGGAGATTAGTATGAATACTGATCTCTTAGGCTTATTTTAGGGCTTAAACATTCACGTATCCGTTAAGATCCAGATTAGTCTTTAAGAGGTTGAGGAAAGTGCAAAGCTGATGTAGTAGGTCTAAGGCTTAGGGATTATTTGGCCCCATTGCCTGCCAATTGGTTTATGGGACTTGGTAACTTAAGCACCCAAAAATCACACACTAAGTCTGATTCAGTCCGCTTAATAAAGAAAAATCATGCCAAAAGTGTTCCGTTCTAAAAAACCATCTCGAATATCTAGCTTAGGAGCAACTCGACAACACAAGTTGATTGGACAAGTTCCCAATGTGGAGAGGTGGGAAATTTCACTCAAAGATGCATAATAACATATCGTCTCCTTGGTGCTTGTCTCCTAAGATATCTAAATATCCTACCGGGGGCATGTAACCACCTTGTGCTGGTTCAAGTGCCATGGACGGGATTATCCTAAAATGTCGATTGCCAAGGCTTGAATTTAGCTACAGAACACCATGGGCGGCATTATCTCAAAGTGTCGAAAGTCAGGGTTTTTGGGGTTGCCATGGGCAGTGCTATCCTGAAGCATCGAAGCCAGGGACCCTTCAAGGATTGATGGTGGGGATAAGGAATCCGATACAGATAGTGTTTAGGGTTAATTCGAGGCTGGATTTAGGGAAAAATAGAAAGAAAAGAGAGAAAACTCTCCAAATGAAAAATCCTTCTCTATCTCTCTCTTATCAAATGCACTGGCAAACTATGCTTAGACATGTTATGTCTACGCACAAGTGCTTTAACCGCTGGGTTCAACGAACCTCTGGGAAGTTTTTGCGAGCCTTAGAAATGTTCGTGGCAGACTCAGGTTGAAGCTGGTCAGGTCTGGATCTTGATTGATACTTAAGTACCTCTAGGACTATTGTTAGTATTCTTATGAGATGTAGCTTAGTAAGGCATCCTGACGGTTACATTTGACCTAGAAACCTGGTTTGATCTATATGATGTTTGTTAAGGGACTAGCAAAAGCTAGGCATGGGGGTATGATGGTAACACCATCATAAGTCCTAACTGGCCACTTTTAGTCAAGTTTAAAAAATAAATGCTTCTACATAACCATCTAAGGGTTATAACTCCACTTCAGGCTGTTTTGAGAAGAAAACAGGAACCTATGATTAATTCTGTAATTTTAACAGCATATCATGAACACAAAATAACAAAGGGGTTTGCTAGGGGTGAAATAAAGGCCAAATAAGCATTAAAGTCTAATAAGTGGGTCAATGTAGACAAAAATAGGGTTTCATGCATGTCAAGGATCAATTCATAACCTAAAATCCTAATTTTAGATCTGCTTGAATTATTAAGGTTCTGGTCAGGAAAAATTCATATAAATTTTATAAAATTCATAGAAAATATTCCTTGAGGTTTGGTAACCATGATTTGACCTTTGGAACCAATTTTGACATTAAATAGTGTTACAGATAGAGTTCTACCCTAATTTGGGTTTCAGTGCAAATTTCCCACCCAAACTTGGTCAAAACTCAAATCCAACTTCACCATTAGATTCCTTGGGTCCAAATTAGGTTTGTACCAAAATTTGGGCCCAATCAGAGTTCAACTCAACCTAGTTTGTATTTTAGTCTAGTCAAACTCTTTCTCTCTCAACTAACCCCTCAGCTTTCGAAATCCTTGTAGATTGGTCCCTAACATTTTTGTCTTCTTTGCAAGTAGGTCCTTGCCGCCAATGGAGGTCAACTGACCTCCAGGCAGCCTTTGACCAAGCCTAATCCTACTCGAATCATCATCAAATCCCACCAAATTTGGTGGGATTGATGTTCTCACCATGAAGAATTGATTGGGACTAGGCTTGGATCCCAAATCTCAACTGAATGCCCTAGCGAACCACAAGATTAGTGGGTCTGTTGTGCTTCAAGTCAATTTAGGCTTGTTTCCTATTTAGAACTTGCTCAGAAGCTCTATAAAAGCTTCCTCATTGCAAATCCGTGCTCCTTAGCTCGGTTCAAGCCACATCTCTTCAAAAATTCCTCTCTCCAGCCACTTTCGACCGTAGCTCCGGTGAGCTCCTCCAACATCCTTCGTCGCCCTCTGCCACATACCATAGGTAGAGGGATTGTCTTCATCTCCTTTCACTCCTCGACGGCCAAATCAGGAGCGTCCAGAACCCCTTCTTCCTCATCGTTCCCTCACCAGAGGATTCCTCATCTCCGGTGCCGACCAATCACAGCTGGTGCCTCCCTTTCCCTTTCATCTAGTAAATTAGGTCTTATCCTCTCCCTTTTCTCCTCCTTAATATCCCTAACTCATTTCCTTTCTATTTCCACTCATTGTTTGCCCTTCAACCCTCCGTCTTCTCCTCGTCCGGCTGAGCTCTAGTGAGGCCTCCCCGACTCTGCAAATTGCCAAACTCCACGTGACCTCCTCTACAAGCTCTACTACACCTCCACAAACAAAACCTGTCTTCCTATTTCCTATTTCACCCATCCAAAATTCCCTCTAAACTCAACCTTCTCTGCTCACCTTCTCCATCACCGACCACCCACATCCAAGCACACCATGCACTAAAATCACCTCTAGCACACTCGTCAATTCATGATGAAGCTTTTAAGATTATTTGACGTGGCTACAAGGTCGTATGCATGTTTTCAGGTCATCATCGGAGCTCGCTGCTGCCTCCGTTCTCTTCGAAGTCCTCTACAGTCCTTCGATGAGCTCAAGGCCCTAGTTCCATGCCCAGGTGACGCAGACTCAGGTCATGATACTATCTGGAGCTTCAATTGAGTGAACCTACCCTTGTAGTGACTCCAATTCGCCTGAAGAACCACTAGCTGTAGTATGCGAAGACAACACAAAAGGCATCACTCTTTAGTGACACCTCGTACTTTAAGAGAGCGATAGCTGCGCATAAGTTGAATTTGTTACACCTGCTTACCACCCAAGCACACGGGGGTCGGGTCCTCGCTTCACTTATACCCGTCCACTCTTCTTTTGCAACACATGCCTGTAGGACTAGTCCCTGTACATGACCTGATAACCCGACCGATTACCAGAACTTATACCTGGGTTTCAGAGAGGGAAAGGAGGGATTTCTGAGAGAGAGGGGGTGGGTTTTGCTACACCATCCTTGTACCCCTATGCTGAAGAGGAGAGGCTCTCGACATAGCCTTTGAAGAAGAAGCCCTGTGCTTGAGGAAGGAAAGGCTTGAGAAGGCTTTGAAGAGGGCGAAGGCTCTTTGAAGAGCCTTCTACTTGTGCTCTGTTAAGTCGTTTAATGCTATATTCCTGTCGTTTGATCTGAGTTGATTTTGAGCACTATTGAATTATTTAAGTAATAAGTTAACATTGATTATCTGATTGAAGATACCGTTGAATAATTTGAATATGAGATGCATACTTAATTAGAGAACCTAATTAGTGATCTAAATCATCACTTTTTAGATTCTCTTTATTCTTTTTGTCTCTTCATCTTATGAGAATACATTAGATTACACTGAATATCAATCTGATTAGTTTCATTTACTGAATATCTATTATTATGATTAATTGATTGTGCTCATTTATTTTAAATGAAGATTAATGTGTAAGTTTCATATTTGCTCCCTGCGAATGGCCTTCGACTTTATTTCCTGAATCTAAGCATATAAATTTAAATGTCTTGTTGTACGATTTAGAAATGTACTACAATGAATACATCTTTAAAACTCCTCTATCGTCCATCAACAACCCTCAGAATCAACGAATTCATGATCCTTATTTATATATATCTCAAAGTTATCTATCATTTCCTGGTCTATGGAGACATTTTTCCTCATTTCCTAGCTCGGGGATCTCATGTGAGACAATCGGTTCATCCTTAATAGGTTGCTCTAGACTAACCTGGTCATCCCCAGTCTCATACAAATTGTCCCCCCCAATAGGTTCCTGAGCGGGTTCAAACATTGGTTCTCCTGAAGGGGGTTCTACTCGAGAATCGTCCCAGGATTGGACTGGGGCAACCACAAATTTCATCCTCAATGTTGATAATTTCCCAAGCAAAAACTCACCTGATCCCTTATCCTTAATATCTTGGAACCAATCCAATAACGAACTATTTAAATCGTCAATCATTTGAATCAGGGTCTCCAATTCTTCATTGAGAGGTGTTGGCTGGGTTTCTAAAGATCGTATGGCATTCCTCAAATTGGCCAATACCCTATCTTGGACCTGGTTGACCTGAATCGAATGAGTCAATTTAGGGTTGGGTGGGTTTGGGTTGAAATTAAGGGAATCAAGAAATTGAGGTTCTAGGGGTCCTCCCTGATAGTAGGTCGTTTCAGGTTTTTTAAGGAATGATGGTGACCTATATTCAGTATAATCCTGGAGAGGGTAGGTTTTATAATCATCATTCCTTCTTGATTGTAGATATGATTGGCTTGATCATCAAAGGCTGGAGATCTATACTCAGTGTAGCTCTGGGAAGGATAATAATCATAATCATGATGTCTAGGGTTAGGTCCTGGACATTGAGTTCTAGAATCATATCCCCAATCAAATTTATCCCAACTAGGGGATGGGTAGTCAAAAGTCAGATCGGGATAGTAATCATCTTGGGGATAAGTGGTGGTAGGAGGGTAGGATTGGAAATGTGTGTAGGATGTGGAAGGATACATGGTGAAGTAGGAGGGAAAATAGAACAGAAAAAGGTGTCCTGCAATACAATCAACCAAACCTATCCTTATGTAGGTAGCCTAAAGACCTACAGACTCCCAGAACCCGTCTTGAGATGACAAAAATAATTTGGTCTACTTCTATTGGTCGGGCCGTGTTTCACGTGTTAGAAATTGAGGTTACAAGTAGCCTATCGTCGTAGTTGCAAAACACGTCGATCAAATAAAATTTATACCGAAACTCCAAGGGAGTCCCAGGTCGAACACAGGGAGGCAACGTTTACTTTACGTGAAAACCGCGCTTCGCTTCGTTTCTTTTTGGTATTTTGGGGTTTTGTTATTTTTTTGTATTTTTCAAATAAAAGGAAAGCAAATGATTCACAAGATAGAGATGTGGAACAAATATGATATATATATCAATTCAGTGTCGATTACAATGAACTATAAAAGCATAAAAAGAAAGGGAGGTGAGAGGAAAACTCTCTCGAATCGGCTGTTCGACGAGATGACGGTGCCTAGTGGAAGCTCGGACGAAGGAGGTGAGGAGCGGGACGACGGAGGTGAGATGCTGGAGGATGTCAGGTTGAGGAAAGCTTCGACGTAGCTCCGGAATGGAGGTGAGAAGACGGAGTTGATCTGCTATCGGAATGGAGGTGGGAGGACGGCTCCAAGGTGACCTATGAAGGGAGATGGGAAGTTGGAGGAATATTTGGTGGGGCAGAAGTTCGCTACACTAATAGGCACCTTGGGAGCTTGAGAACAAGCTCTAATGGAGCGTTGGTAGGCTTGCTAGAGCTTGGGAGTAGGTGGGAGTAAGATGGCTTGGAAGGGAGGGGGTGAAGGTCCTTTTATAGTGGTGGAGAAGAGGCTAAAAATGGATAAAGGACCTCTAGCGACCTTCAGACCGTCGTTGGAAACATTGCTGTAGATAGCTCACCTCCACCACGCCCATAGCTGGCTTTGCTGGCTTGCAATGAAATAGCGACTGTTGTAAACGTCGCTGTAGGTCAGTCCAACTGTCGCTAAAAGCTAGCGCCAACTGCCTTTGCGCCTGCCCCACTCATCACGCGCGCTGACCACGCGTGCCTAGCTGTGTGTGCGTGTGCCATGCGCTGGCGTGCGCGTTTGCTATGCGCTGGCCTGTGTGTGCGCGCGTGCTACCTTGGGCTAGCGCTGCCACTGCTGCTCCGCTCCAAGTGCCTGCCCAATTGTGAATTGGAGGGGCTGTGGGGAATCGAACCCGCGCCTCCACCGTTGCGGCAATCCTCCCCTTGTGTCCTGTGGAGTGTTTTGGTGCGTTCGCCTCCTAGGCGTTGGATCTTGATCCAACGGCTGGGATTAAAGGGCGCGAATGAAGGAGTTGGGTGATGCTGCTGGCCGGTGTTGGGCAGCCTGGATGGCGCCATGTGGGGCCATCTGGGACGTCCATCTTCCTCTTCTTGTAGAGGGTGCTACGGTGCTCAAATCAAGATGATTCCCGCAATACCGAACTGTGATCGTTGCTTCAGATCCATTTGTACGGTCGGATTTTTCATCCAAAACCTGTATGGTTGTCGCATTGCCCCCTGGCCATTGATCTTCCTCGGGCTTAATGTGATGCTACGGGACTCCGATCTGGACGATTTCAGAGGCGTTAGTCTCCGATCATCGTCCCGATCAGATCTGTATGGTCTGATCATCCATCCGAGGCCTTGAAATAAATCCTCCTTCCTCCTAACCATAAAAAGACCTAATTAACCTAAAATATAAACAACTACTCTAAATGTAGAATGATGCATGCTATGTGATATTTATATCATGATATGCAGTGCTAAGCCTAGGAACTATCACAAATAAGTATTTTACGATGAATTTATACGTGTTTATCATCTATCCATTCAATCCAACCAGTTAGAGGGAGGGGTTGGGGAGAAGGTTCTTCCTCTGGCTTGCTCCTCTGGGCCTTTGATACCCCCCAACTGCAGTCGTTTGCCACACACCCCTAGATAGATGATAGCGATTTACGCGTGATTTGTAAAAGCGGGTTTTTAACGTCGTTGTAACACGCGAATCCGCTTTCGCTTTTAAATTTATATCCTAGATAGGGGAGTATCTAGGGTCGTCCAAGGAGGCAAAAAAAATACAAAATTAATCCTCTTGCTTACAGATAGATCTCAACTTTCTTTTTGATATTTTTCAAATGTAATTTTTTTTGTATTTTGAAAAGACGAGGGCAAACTGCAGATTGTAGCTAAAAGAACTAACATCTACAAATGATTAACTAAAATCTAAAAGATAGAAATATCTTCTTCCTAAGCTCACTCTAGGCAAGTGGAGGCCTAGGGTAATTAGGAAGAAGAGGTGAAACAAGTGCTAGAATCAAAACAAACAACTGCAATAAAAAGCTAAAAGAAGGCAATTTTGATTGAGTAGAATGAGTGTTCCTTTCAAGGACAAGTAGAGCAATGCTTCTACTAGAATTAAAAAATCTAAAAGCAAGAAAAGAAACACAAATCCTCTTGTAACAATGGTGAAGAAGGTTGTCTTCTTGCTCCAAGCCTAGCTGCTCCTTGGCTTGAAAAGAGGGCTTCCTTCTCCTCCTTCCTTGAGAGCTCCTCCAAGGTGGAAGCTTCCACCTTCAATGCTCTCTCCAAGGGGTGGGCGTGCACCACCCTCAAGAACTCCTCCAAGGTGGCGTGGACTACCTTCAAGATCTCCTCCAAGATTTTCCTTGCCTGGCTTCTCCTTTGGCTGGCGTGACCCAAGAGAGAAGGGAAGAGGGGAAGGCACCAAGGGGACAGAATATCCCCTTAATCTTCTTCTTCTTCTTCTCTCTTGGACGTGGGCTTCTTGGTGGAATATGAGAGTGAAATTGCTAGCCAAGGATGGCTTGAATGGTGGTGGGTAGTGGTCTTTTTATAGGGTAGGATGGGGGGTTAAGGTGCCCCTTGAAATGGAGGGCTAGGATGGAAGAATGGAGGTAGTTGGTGATCCTATGGCTAAGGAGAGTTGGCGCCAACCCAAGAGGTGTTAAAGGGGGTAGTTATGGTGGTGTTGGTGTCTTTTGGTGGTGGAGAGACACCACCATGTTGGTGCCAACATGGGGTCTTCTAGAAGGGGGGTTAGGTGGATGGTGGAGAAGGGTTCAAGGGGGATTGTGTGGTGGAGATGAGGGGAGATTTTGGAGGGAAAAGTGGCGCCATTAAGGGGTGGTTATGGGTAGTTTTTGGCACCACTTTTAGGTGTCTTTTGGAGGTGGTGGGTAGGTTAGGTTGGTGCCAAGTAGGTTAGCTTATGTGGAGCTTAGGTGGAGCTAGTTGGGTGGAGTTGGTAGGTGGGTTTTTGGGGTGGTACAAGCCAAGGAAGTTGGAGCATAGCTAAGCTAACCTAAGCTAGCTTAGCTAATGGAGGAGTAGAGGAGAAGGTAATGGAGCTAGGGTTTAGAGGAAGGAGCTGAGGAGGAGAAGTCTGGAACTGAAATTTGGAGCTGGCTGCTGCTGAAGAGGCTGGCATGGAGCTATTCTAGCTGGCTTAGCTTGCTAGTTCTTTGCTAGCTACTAAGCCGAGCTAAGGTAAGCTAGCTTCTACCATAATGAGCTAAGGTGAGCTAGGTCTGGTGCTCCCGGGGAGAATCAAGCTGGTTGAGGCAGCTAAGGTAGCTTAGCTCAACTGAGTTGAGCTAAGCTGAGACCCCGGGAGCTGGACTTGAGCTTCCTGAGCTGGGATGAGTTCTTCTTCAGCTGGCTGGAGCTGAGTGGAGTTGGATGTAGCTGGATCTGAGCTGGGGTGAACTCCTATCAACTTAGCTGAGCTAGCTAGAGCTCCCTGTGGACTAGTGGGAGCTGAGATGAGCTAGACTCAGCTAAGTTGAGTTGGATCTGAGCTGACTTGAGCTAGGGTGAGCTAAGGTGAACTCTCTTGAGCTGCCATCCAGCTGAGATTAGCTGAATGGAGCTGGGATGAGCTAACCCTAGTTCAAGTAAGCTAGGTTCCAGCTGCGGTGAGCTGGATCAAGCTGAGGTGAGCTGGATTAAGCTGAGTTCCAGCTAGTCTGGGCTTCTCCTTCACCATTTGCCTTCTTGAGTGCTAGGGTTTTAGGGATCTATATAACTGTATATCCCTAACACTCACAAAAACATATTAAAAAGACAATAAAAAATGCAATGCATGCCTAACCTATTTTATGCCTAAATGCAGCCCAAAAATCCGTTTGCGGAGTAAAATCCTAGGAGCTAGTTTTGTTTTAATGCATAAGAATGATGATAAACTAGCGTTTATCACACCCTCATGCTTATCTTTTGCTAGTCTCTTAGCAAAACTTAAAACGGAATTTTTGGGAAATCTAATTTTTTCGACTTTTGAGGAAAAAAAAGAGATTAATGGACCTTGGTAGATTAAAACACTGGAGGTACGGGATTTGTTTAAGATAAACATCAGGATTTATTTTTGGATCCAACCATTAGACAGAACGGGATCAATATATCTTCCAGAAAATTCACAAATTAACCCCTTGTTAATTCAGATGACTTGAAATGTTTGTTTTTAGGATTTTTCTGGCTCGTGAATCTGATTCGCAACTTGCAAAATCCTTTAAAACCTTATGTCTGTGCTTGTGAAAAGCCAACATTTATAAGGACGTGTTATTATTATTATTATATATATGTATTTTTTTTTCTCCCCCATGCTTATTTTTAGCTTAGTCTTACAACAGATGTGTCGGGATCATCATTCCCGTTACCATTCCTCTAGGGGGCTCTGGCACCAGTGCTTCGGGATAGCACTGTCCATGACACCACCCAGGAGCTCACAACCCCAAAACACGATGCGGTGAAAAGGGGCGCTCCAAGCAAACTCAAGCTCTTGCTCCGACGCTATAGGTAGAGCACCGTCCAAGACACTTGAGCTGCTAAAATGCGCTTTAATGCTCCATCTAAAGATATGAAATATAGATATAGAGCAGCGCCAAGGCGGTAACATGTTGACATTGCATCCTCAAAGAAGGTATTTTCCTTCTTCTCGGCGGTGGAAACTCAATCCAATGATCTGCTTCAGACTTTTACTAAATCCAAACACGGGAGTTTTTCAAAAATTTTTTAATTATTTTTAAGTGTTGGCTTGTGTGTGAAAATAGACATAAGAAGTTTCTTAAGATACGCAAGTTTTTGAATCAGAAACTAAGTCAAATACTTTCCGTATTACAAAATAGGATCAAGTCACCTGAACTATCATGAGTTCAGGTGGAATTTTAGAGAAGGATATCTGATCTAGTCTAAAATAGACCCTGGAATTCTAATGATCAGATCTATATCCTTATCCCTAATTTGTTAAAGATTAAATCCCATTGTACCAAAAGTGAATTTTTCCACCTTAGTCCCGATTTCAAAAATTTTCCTCAAAAAGTTTTCAACATTTTTATTTATTATTATTATTATTATTATTATTATTGGTATGCAAGTAGGAAATAAAGAAAATTGTATGTTTTTAGGTTTTGAACATCCTAAATCGATCGTAAAAATTTAAAAACCCCCCCATGCTTAAGAAATGCCATGCCCTCATGCATTAGGAGGGAAAAGGGATCACCTTAGTGAAGAACGGTCGGGTTTAGGATGAACAAAACCTGGAAGAAGAAAAAAAAGGAAAGCAAGAAAAAAAAATTGATGGGTTACCTCCCATCCAGTGCTATCTTTTACGCCATTCAGCCGGGCGTGATGTGCACTAGTGATCAAGGGTGGCTGGCTCAGTAAAATTAAAAGATTCAGATGGAATTCTAGGCGTATGGTCAAAATAGGGCTTTAAACGCTGGCCATTGACTTGAAATGTCGAATTAGTTTTTGGATCAAAAAGGTCAACAGCGCCGTATGGATATGTTTTATGGACAATAAAGGGGCCGGTCCATTTAGATTTTAATTTGCCAGGAAAAAGATGTAATCTCACATCGAAAAGCCAAACACGTTGATTAACGTCAAAGTGTTTCCGAACAATATATTTATCGTGAAATTTCTTTGTTCGGTCTTTATAAATCCTCGCATTTTCATAGGAAAAATTACTTAATTCTTCCAATTCAGTTAATTGTAATTTTCTATGGTTACCGGCATCAGATAAATCCATATTGAGTTGTTTTATTGCCCAAAAAGCCCTATGTTCTAATTCTACCGGGAGATGGCATGCCTTCCCAAAAATCAGACGGAAGGGAGACATGCCAAGTGGAGTTTTAAAAGCGGTACGGTAGGCTCATAAAGCGTCGTCCAATTTGGTGGACCAATCTTTGCAGTCGAGCCTAACCGTCTTTTGTAAAATATTTTTAATTTCCCGGTTAGAAACTTCAGCCTGGCCATTAGTTTGTGGGTGATATGGTGTGGAAATTTTATGATTAACCCCATATTTAGAAAGGAGGTGACGGAATTGTGAGTGGGTGAAATGTGAGCCTCCGTCACTGATAATGGCTTTTGGTATGCCGAATCTTGAGAAAATATTTTTCTTAAGAAATTCGACAACCACACGGTGATCACTAGTGCAGGTGAGTATTGCTTCTATCTATTTAGAAACATAGTCGACTGCAACTAATATATACAAATACCCACCAGAGTTGATGAACGGTCCCATGAAGTTGATGCCCCAAACATCGAAAATTTCAACTTCTAAAATAGGATTACGGGGCATCATATCCTTTCGAGTCATGTTGACGATGCTCTAGCAACGCACACAGGACCGAACGAAGTCATGAGCATCTTTGTGCAAGCTGGGCCAATAAAATCCCGCATTAAGGATTTTAGCTGCAGTTTTCTTGCCCAAAAAATGTCCGCCACAGGCCATTGAGTGACAATGTGTTAAAATATCATGGATTTCAGAATCGGGGACACATCGTCGAATGACCTGATCGGCACAAATGCGGAAAAGGTCGGGCTCCTCCCAAAAATAATATTTAATATCAGCAAAGAACTTATCCCGTTTTGTTTTTGGCCAATCTGCGGGGATTTGTTCTGTTGCTAAGTAGTTTGCGATGGGTGCAAACCAAGGGAGGGTTGTAGCAGCTAAAATACTTTCATCAGGGAACTGATCTGGCGGGGTCATTATGTCATTCGTCATAAGACGAGAGAGATGGTCAGCCACTACATTGTGCAATCCCGCCTTATCCTTGATTTCCAGGTCAAATTCCTGGAGCAGCAGAATCCAACGGATAAGGCGGGGTTTCGCATCTTTCTTTGTCAGCAAATATTTAATTGCTGAGTGGTCTGTATAAACAGTGACACGTGACCCCAACAGATAAGATCTAAATTTTTCTGAGGCAAATAGAATGGCAAGAAGCTCCTTTTCAGTAACCGTGTAATTCCGTTGTGCATCATCAAGGGTTTTGCTAGCATAATAGATCACAACGGGCTTCTTGCCAATTCTTTGCCCTAGAACGGCCCCTACAGCAAAATCTGAGGCATCTGTCATTAATTCAAAGGGACTATTCCAATCAGGTCCCTGTAATATTAGCGCCTCAGTAACCTCTTTCTTCAACCTCAAAAAACTCTCCAGGCACTTATTATTAAAATCAAATGGCTGGTCTTTAGTAAGAAGCTGACTTAAAGGCTTGGAGATTTGGGAAAAGTTTTGTATGAATCGACGGTAGAAACCCACATGACCCAAAAAGGATCTGATTTGTTTGACAGTAGTGGGCGGTGGGAGCATAGATAAAGCATCTATTTTTGCTTTATCTACCGCGATTCCCTGTTTAGAAATAACATGGCCCAAGACAATACCTTCTTGGACCATGAAATGACTTTTTTCGCAGTTGAGGACCAGATTAACTTCTATGCACTTTTGGAGGGTTCTTTCAAGATTTTTGAGGCAATGGTCAAAAGAATCCCCAAAAACAAAGAAGTCATCCATAAAAACTTCTAAACATTCACCTACCAAGTCTGAAAAAATTGCAAGCATGCACCTTTGAAAAGTCGCAGGTGCGTTGCAAAGACCGAAGGGCATTCTTTGGAAAGCAAAGGTTCCGAAGGGACAGGTGAAAGTTGTTTTGTCCTGGTCCTCAGGATGAACCACCACTTGATTATAGCCAGAATAACCGTCCAAAAAATAGTAAAATTCCCGTCCGGCTAACCGCTCCAAGATTTGATCAATAAAATGGAGCGGGAAATGATCCTTCTTGGTGGCGGTGTTTAATTTTCGGTAATCTATACACACGCGCCAAGAAGAAGCGGTTCGAGTGGCTATATTTTCCCCATTTTCATTGGTGACAACTGTTAGTCTAGCCTTTTTGGGGACAACTTGAGTTGGACTAACCCAGGAGCTGTCAGAAATGGGATAGATGATATCAGCATCCAGCCACTTAATAATCTCCTTTTTTACCACCTCCTGCATACTAGGATTCAAGCGCCTTTGTGGTTGGCGGGAGGGGCGAGAATCATCCTCTAAATATATACGATGCGTACAATAGGACGGATGAATGCCTTTAAGATCAGAAAGGGTCCAGCCAATAGCTTTTCGATATTTACTCAAAACCTAGAGAAGAATGTGCTCTTGTGCCCCGGTGAGTCCAAAATTTATAATCAGGGGCAGGGTCTGATTTGGACCCAGGAAGACATATTTAAGGGAATCGGGCAAAGGTTTTAATTCCAATTGTAGGCCCGGTTCCGAAAGAGTTTCTGCTTTGTGGGTTAGAGGTGAGGTGAGAGTGAAAGGGTCAGTTGGAATGTTAGCTGGTCGTGTGGTTGAGGTGGAAGGGTGAGAAAAAGTAGATTGTTCAGGAACCGTATTTACAGCAAAACAGGAACCTAATTGGGAAATTTGCAATGTTTCCTCCACAATGTTTTCTATTTCTGAATCCGAATCATCAAAGAAATCTGGTTCCTGGAACCGCCTAGAGGCTTGAAAAATGTTTAGGGTTACAGATTCACCGCCACACATGATCTTCATCTTTCCAGAATCACAATCAATATTGGCGCGGGCGGTGGCTAAGAATGGTCTTCCAAGAATAATGGGGGCAAACTTAAGTGCTTCAGGTACCTCTATGTCCAGGACTAAAAAATCTACTGTGAATAGACAATCTTTGACCCGGACAAGAACATCTTCAACAATTCCCCTTGGTTTAATCGTAGATCGGTCGGCTAATTGGAGAGTAACCTCAACAGGCTTCAATTCACCGATCTTAAATTCCTCAAAAATAACTGTGGGGATAAGATTAATTGAGGCACCAAGATCCAACAGAGCGCGATCAAATGAGGTATCGTTAATGATAACTTGGATTAGGGGTGCGCCAGGATCTTTTCTCTTAAGAGGCAGTCGGCTCTGCACAACTGAGCTAACTGTCTCTGGAAGAATTACCTTTCCTAAATTCTTGGGCTGCCTTTTTGGAGTACATAAATCTTTTAGGAATTTTGCATAGGCAGGGATATACTTAATGGCATCTAGGATAGGGATATTAATTTCTACTTGCCCAAATAAATCCATTAATTCCTTCTCAGTGGGTTCGGATTTTGTCTTTTTCTTTTTTGAAGAGTGGAGGGCTTGTGGAAATGGGGCAGGGTTGCCCTGTTTTGCATGAATTGGTTCCTGAACAATAGGAGGCGAAGAGTTAATCTGTGTGTCATTAGAGCGGGTTTCTTTGACAGGCAGGGTATTGTGAGTGGTTTTCCCATTCCTCAAGGTAACTGCATTTGCAGTCTGGTTGTTTCTAGGATGAGGACGGGGGGCCTGGCTGTTATTGAAACCCAGCGGATGCTGAGGTGATGGCTGAATAGGTTGACTGTGATATCCACCTTGAAATTGATTCCTTTGATTATTTGGGTTGGGCATGGGTTGGAATGGTAAATTCCCAATAGGTCGATGATCAGGAGTAACCTTAACTTGGTGTTGTAAATTGGTAATCATGCGAGTTACTTCTGTCATTTGAGTCTGCATTCCTTGCAGAGTTTTCATGACCTGATTATTAATATCATCCTGGGATGGTCCAGGTTGATACAAAGGTTGCCCATAATTCCCAAAATAGTTTTGTTTGGGAAAAGGAATCGGATTCGGGTTTTTCCAGGAGTGATTCGGGTTAGTCCTCCAATTTTGATTGGAAGTGTTGGAGGGGTTTCTAAATTTCTCCTGGAGAGCATAAATATTTTCCGAGGTGGAATCAAAAATATTTTGGTCAAAATTCCCAGTTAAATCTTGCAGGAAATCAACCGGAATTTACTGGCCAGCAGATGTGGCATCGATATTGTGTAGATTTTCTCTTCGGAGAATGTGTGGGGGGTTAGTGTGTGGAGAGTGGACATGTGGAGCTTGTTTGTTTGTGAGCTTTTCTTCCATTTTCTTTTGGTGAATTTGCATCTGGTCCAGTCGTTGAGCTAACATATATAAATCATCATGTGTGACTGGAACAGAGGTGGTTTTGGAGTCAATTTCATGGACTCCGTGTCTGGGGTTTTGTGATCTACCAAAAGTGTCCATTGAAGTCATGTTAAATGAGTTTTCACTCATTTCTTCAAAGAGAAGATAGGCACTTTCGGCGTCTTTGTTAAGAAAATTACCCCCACATGAGGCATCCACAAATCGTTTTAATTGATCTTCTAATCCGTGATAGAAGATCTGCACTAGCTGCCATTGTGGAATTTCATGGTGGGGACAACTTCTTAGAAGTTCCTGAAATCTTTCCCAGGCTTCGTGGAGGGGTTCACCAATTTTTTGTTGAAAGGTCGTTATAGATCTTCTTAATGCATTTGTTCGACCGATCGGAAAATTTTTTTTAAGAAAAGCACCTTTTAATTGGGGCCAGGTGGTAATAGGACGCCCAACTGTTCTAAACCAATGTGATGCTTTGTCTTTAAGAGAGAGAGGAAAGAGTCTCATTAACCACATGTCTTCCTGCACATTGCGGGAACGAGTGGTTTGAGCGAGGACAGTTAATTCCTCGAGATGACAAAAAGGGTCCTCTCTTGGAAGACCATGAAAATGCTTGATAAGGTTTAGAATGGCGGGTTTGATTTTGAAATCCCCTTGTGGTATGACCACCCCTGGTCTTTCCTCATAATTGGAAGGATCATAGAAATCCTTAAGAGGAACGATAGGCTGTTGGCGGGGTGGTGGATTTTGTCCTTGATTAGCTAGGTTCGTGACAGTCCTAGCTAGATCTTCTTGATTTTGTTGTAGTCGAGCCAAATGGTCAACCATTAATGCAAAGGGATTTGTATTATGGGTTATAATTGGAGGGCCACCTGGCCCTGCTGGTATTTCTGGTTGCTCCAAGTTAGGAAGGTGAGGGAGGGTGGAGTCAGCTTGTGGGTCAACTGACGGGTTAGAAGTGGAAGCAGAATTTTTTTGATGGCTTCTTGGGTTTTCCATTTTTTTAGAAGACGAGGGGGAAGAAAACAATGATTTCTTGCTGCAGGAGGCGAAATCAGATGGTCCCTCGAGGTATGGCTTTTGGGACCGTCGCCCGTGCATGCACTACTTGGAAGACTTGGAGGGGAGGAGAAGAGATAGAGATGAGAGAAAGTGTGCAAATCAAACAAACAAAACTAGACCTAACGTAAATGTGACTCCCTAATAACCTAAGACTTGGTCTATATAGGAAATAAGTAGTCAATAGTGAATACCCGTTCTGTCAACAAATCTAGCCAAGTTGCTTAAGGGGAGGTTTGGGCCCAAACGTTTCCCACGGAAGACCCCAGGTGCTTGTACAAACCCGCGCCTGGTCGTTTGACACAGCCCCTCAGCCTGAACACCAGATACAGATGACAGAATTGGTATTAATTAAAGAGAACTTATGACCTAAATAGCAAGCCTAAGTTGATCAAGCCTTAGGGGTCAAGTTGCTACAAATTTTAATTAGGTCTAGGATGCTATAGTGCACACGGAATGTGGAGGGCGTTTATTGGGTTGTTGCCCTGTTATTTGATTTTTTTTTTTGTGTGCAGGAATTGGAGAGTGGCTCCAATGAAAATCAAGTTGTCACACAATTTTCTTGTATTTATTTAATCAAATGTGTTTTATGGCATCCCTAATTAAATTTTCAAACAAGTTTGAAGATCCACAATCAAAGGAAAACAAGTTTTATGGGTGATTGTATATTTCCTTTTAATTGAGTCTCTAAAAAGAAAGAAGAAACCCTAAGCCAATTTTCTCTAAGACAGAAATTTTACTACCAATGAATTATTTTTAGGCTTTCAGAATTAAGTAGTGGTCCAAACAAGTCTAACAACACCACTACTTTGAAGAAAATCAAACAAGGATTCCAAAAAATATTTTTGAAAGATTTTAAGAATTTGTTTGATAATTATTTTAAATTTTTAATTGTACTGGTATCAAAGTCCAGAAATGATACCCGTGGGTATTGTGGACTTTTCAGTATTACCACTGACCTCAGAAAATTCTTGTGATTTTATGTGATGTGTAAAATTTCACAAGGATTCTAGAAAAAAAAATTTCACAAAAATTGGATGAGTATAAAAATTCTAAAAATTCGCGGACTGTAACAAAATAGGAAGATTAGAGGGTGTGACCCCTCTGCAGTCCAGGAATTTTTAAAAATTAAACACAAATCCAATTGTTCTGAAATTTGGAAAATATGTTCCTAACTTAATTGGGAATCACTCTATGAAACTTTATGATTTTAGGAGGCCTGTGGTGTTAGGAATTGATTTTTCAAGTCCGGACAGAAATCTAGATCCGAAAAATAGAACACCAATACTTGCAATGGAGTGGTGCTAAAGAAGCATACAAGCAAACAATGGATTTTATAATGCACCACTCCACTTAATTAAAGTGTTTAGGGTCCTGAAAGCCAATTTTAGTGTATTTTGGTAGTTTTTTAGCCTAAATGTGACAAGAAAGGGGAACCAACCTGAATTTCACGGGAAGAAAAGGATCTTTGAGCTCTCGCTTCCAAATTCCCGCCTTCCCGCTGTAGTTCCTGCACACACAAAAGAAAGAAAGAGAAGGGGATGAGATCCACTTCAAGCAAGAGAAAATTAATTAATGCAAAGCCGTGCCTCCCCGGCAACGGTGCCAAAAAGTGATAGCGATTTACGCCTGATTTGTAAAAGCGGGTTTTTAACGTCGTTGTAACACGTGAATCCGCTTTCGCTTTTAACTTTATATCCTTGATAGGGGAGTATCTAGGGTCGTCCAAGGGGGCAAAAAAAATGCAAAATTAATCCTCTTGCTTACAGATAGATCTCAACTTTCTTTTCGATATTTTTCAATATGTAATTTTTTTTGTATTTTGAAAAGACGAGGGCAAACTGCAGATTGTAGCTAAAAGAAGTAACACCTACAAATGATTAACTAAAATCTAAAAGATAGAAATATCTTCTTCCTAAGCTCACTCTAGGCAAGTGGAGGCCTAGGGTAATTAGGAAGAAGAGGTGAAACAAGTGCTAGAATCAAAACAAACAACTACAATAAAAAGCTAAAAGAAGGCAATTTTGATTGAGTAGAATGAGTGTTCCTTTCAAGGACAAGTAGAGGAATGCTTCTACTAGAATTAAACAATCTAAAAGCAAGAAAAGAAACACAAATCCTCTTGTAACAATGGTGAAGAAGGTTGTCTTCTTGCTCCAAGCCTAGCTGCTCCTTGGCTTGAAAAGAGGGCTTCCTTCTCCTCCTTCCTTGAGAGCTCCTCCAAGGTGGAAGCTTCCACCTTCAATGCTCTCTCCAAGGGGTGGGCGTGCACCACCCTCAAGAACTCCTCCAAGGTGGCGTGGACTACCTTCAAGATCTCCTCCAAGATTTTCCTTGCCTGGCTTCTCCTTTGGCTGGCGTGACCCAAGAGAGAAGGGAAGAGGGGAAGGCACCAAGGGGACAGAATATCCCCTTAATCTTCTTCTTCTTCTTCTCTCTTGGACGTGGGCTTCTTGGTGGAATATGAGAGTGAAATTGCTAGCCAAGGATGGCTTGAATGGTGGTGGGTAGTGGTCTTTTTATAGGGTAGGATGGGGGGTTAAGGTGCCCCTTGAAATGGAGGGCTAGGATGGAAGAATGGAGGTGGTTGGTGATCCTATGGCTAAGGAGAGTTGGCGCCAACCCAAGAGGTGTTAAAGGGGGTAGTTATGGTGGTGTTGGTGTCTTTTGGTGGTGGAGAGACACCACCATGTTGACGCCAACATGGGGTCTTCTAGAAGGGGGGTTAGGTGGATGGTGGAGATGGGTTCAAGGGGGATTGTGTGGTGGAGATGAGGGGAGATTTTGGAGGGAAAAGTGGCGCCATTAAGGGGTGGTTATGGGTAGTTTTTGGCGCCACTTTTAGGTGTCTTTTGGAGGTGGTGGGTAGGTTAGGTTGGTGCCAAGTAGGTTAGCTTATGTGGAGCTTAGGTGGAGCTAGTTGGGTGGAGTTGGTAGGTGGGTTTTTGGGGTGGTACAAGCCAAGGAAGTTGGAGCATAGCTAAGCTAACCTAAGCTAGCTTAGCTAATGGAGGAGTAGAGGAGAAGGTAATGGAACTAGGGTTTAGAGGAAGGAGCTGAGGAGGAGAAGTCTGGAACTGAAATTTGGAGCTGGCTGCTGCTGAAGAGGCTGGCATGGAGCTATTCTAGCTGGCTTAGCTTGCTAGTTCTTTGCTAGCTACTAAGCCGAGCTAAGGTAAGCTAGCTTCTACCATAATGAGCTAAGGTGAGCTAGGTCTGGTGCTCCCGGGGAGAATCAAGCTGGTTGAGGCAGCTAAGGTAGCTTAGCTCAACTGAGTTGAGCTAAGCTGAGACCCCGGGAGCTAGACTTGAGCTTCCTGAGCTGGGATGAGTTCTTCTTCAGCTGGCTGGAGCTGAGTGGAGTTGGATGTAGCTGGATCTGAGCTGGGGTGAACTCCTATCAACTTAGCTGAGCTAGCTAGAGCTCCCTGTGGACTAGTGGGAGCTGAGATGAGCTAGACTCAGCTAAGTTGAGTTGGATCTGAGCTGACTTGAGCTAGGGTGAGCTAAGGTGAACTCTCTTGAGCTGCCATCCAGCTGAGATTAGCTGAATGGAGCTGGGATGAGCTAACCCTAGTTCAAGTAAGCTAGGTTCCAGCTGCGGTGAGCTGGATCAAGCTGAGGTGAGCTGGATTAGGCTGAGTTCCAGCTAGTCTGGGCTTCTCCTTCACCATTTTCCTTCTTGAGTGCTAGGGTTTTAGGGATCTATATAACTGTATATCCCTAACACTCACAAAAACATATTAAAAAGATAATAAAAAATGCAATGCATGCCTAACCTATTTTATGCCTATATGCAGCCCAAAAACCCATTTGCGGAGTAAAATCCTAAGAGCTAGGTTTGTTTTAATGCATAAGAATGATGATAAACTGGCGTTTATCAATAGACATCAGATGGACCAGTAGAAGCAAATTAATCGAAAAAAATCTCAGTTGGAGCCCCAAAGAGAGTTAATCCTTAAGGCCAATGTCTATGTAATTTTAATTAGGCTTGGGATGATTGTGCTCTTGCAATGTGATGGGCCCTTTAGATGAGTTGTGCCCTTAATGATCAGTTTAAAAATGTGTGTGTACAGCTAGGGTTTTCAAACAAGTTTTTTTTATGATGTGTTTTTTAGGGTTTAACCTTGTATAGTAGTGATGAGAAGCTCATCATGGTCTCTAATTACCCCTAATTAACTATTCTTCCTAGTTAATTAGCTAGAAATACGTGAATATATGGGTTAATTATTAAATAAGGGATAAATAGTAAAGGACCTTAAAATAAGTTTAAAATTCTATATTATCATCCAATTAATATTATTAATAATCTAATTAATAATTGGACTCGAAATATTATTAATAATTCATTTAATTAATGTGTTAACTAACTTAATCATAATATATATAACTAAGTATGTAATAACTTAAGTAACATTACTTAATTAAATAAATTAATCTAAAAAGGTCAAAAATGTAAATTCAAGGTCTAAATATAATAATTGTCTTATTTACAATCACATATAAAAAGTTGAAAAAGATTTAAATTAAAATAAACGTTGAAAAGCTAAGTTTACATTTTAGTCCTTATATTTTATTTCAATCGGGTCCTTATTTTCCACTTAGGTCCTTAGGTTTCACTACGATTAAGTCCCTAGACTTCTCTACTTCACTCGTTTGGACGGCTGACAACTGAAGGTGCGTCCACCGCCTGATCAACGCCAATCCGACGTCCCTTCTTCTCCAAGCTCCTCCTGGAGCATGTGCTCACCATTCCCTTTTCATCCACCGGTCTAGATGATGCCTAAATCCTATTTTAGGGTTGGAGATAACCTCACCAGCCTCGGAGAAGACGTCGGTGGCTATTCCCCTCCTAGCCATTAATCTATCCAGATTCCACCTCTTTCTCAGTCGCCATTAACTATAAATACCCCTTGACAGCCTCGATTTCCACCAAGTTGGCTCCCCTCCCTCTTCTTCACTGACCTAACCCAATAGGCTATTCTCTCCAAAACTCTGACGAACTTCCTCCACCTCATCCGAATTCCTCCATCCATCTTCAATAGCTTTGGATCTCCGCCGAAGTCAGCTGCGTCTTCTGACAAGCACTGACTAGGAGCTCTCCTCTGCTTCACCTCACAACCGCTGCCGGAGATCTTTTGACAACCCTCTGATTTCCTCCTCCATCATGAGCCTTCGATGGAGATCCTCTATCCCCTTCGTCTAGGTAACAGTAGACTAGGTAGGTAGGTTAGTTTAGTTAGTTAGTTAGGTAGGTTAGGTAGCTGTAATGTTAGATTTAGCTTTCATCTTCCTCAACTCCGAAGAGCTCCTTGAGCTTGTCAGGAGCGATAATTTCATCTTTTTAAGTCATTGTCCATCTTCTTGAATCTTCCATGAGCATTTCTAACATTTATAATTACTAATTCGATCATTAAATCGCCTAAACCACTTCCACCTCCACCGACTACTTCTGTTGTCCATGTCAATAGTAGTTGACCTAATTTCCACCTTCATTGGGTCCTCCATCACCTATTCATCTTCTAAGGATCCTAATCATCACTTTAATTCGAGTAATTACCAGATATAAACTAAACACCCAAATTTAATTAAACTCCTGAGCTCGCTATCAATGGCAGCTCAGGAGTAGTTGAAATCATTAATTATATATATATTTATGATCGCAATCATCTGTTGATTTGTTTTCTCCACTCAATTGAGTAAGAAAACAAGTCCTGAGCTTAATCCAACTCAGACTTTATAAAAATTGAATTCACTGTTAAATCTTTATTTTAATGATCAATTCAAGGAACTAACTTGATCCTGAGGTTCCTTGTGATCTCAGGAACCTTTTCAAATCTTTAATGGCACAATTCCACATTCTGTGTACAATTTCACTCTTTTTCTGGACTCACCAGAGCTCCGATGAGCTCCGACGAGTCAAAACTAGTTCTTCAGCTTGTAGAACAGAGTGAGAAGCTCTAGATCAATGAAATGAGGATCACTGATTATATTAAGGTATTTTAATTGAGATTTTAGTGTCTGGAGTTGTTAGGTCTTCATCTTCTCCAACTCCGGTAGAGTTGGAGAAGTCTGGCATTTAGTTTTAAGTTGCATTAAAGAGGTCTGGAAGATTCAGTGCTGTGCACTGAATTTATTTCCATGCTTAAACCACTGTAACAACCCTTAGGTTGTACCTTTTAAATCTCAGGCGATGAGCCTGAAACCCTAGAATCTTTAGTTGAAACACCTATCTAAGGATTTGAATCTGTTCCTGAAGTTGAATAGAAGATATTTTAGGTTTTAATTTCCTGTGAAATAGCCAAAATCAAAAAGTCAAAACTTGAGGCTTAGCTGTCAAACACGAGTCTGAATCTTGAGTTCTGGATTCAATCTGATGAATTGATGAGTTCAAGATGTTTCTGGAATGCTTATGAATGATTTTAAAGAGATTTGGATGAGCACTGATGGTTTTTAAAGTAGAATTTGATTTCTGCCAGTTTGGGTTGTTTTTGAACCCAAACTGATGACAGTGGATTTTAGATGAGATTTGAATGCAAATTCTGCCTAGATGGATTTATAACAACCTCTAGAAGTTGTTTTAATTGATTAAACAAGATTTTAGTTGTCTGTTAGGTCTTTTCAAAGTCTAATTTACAGTCTTGAAGCTTCCAGAGAAGCTTTGTGCTTCTGCACCACTTCTGAAGCCCCTGAGAGCTCAAAACATCCACCAGCAGCTGCGGAATAAACTCTTTAACCTATTTAGCACTTCATCTGGAAGTGAAAATCAAGTCTGTGGACTTAGAGTTAAGAAATCCACTTTCCAGGCCATTTTAATCATAGATAGAATAGTATCTTCGCCATTCAAATCAAAGAACATAACTTCCCCTTTGAATCAAATTGACACTTCAATCCTGTAGAGCAACTCAGGAGCTTTCCAACAAGCTTTTAGTCACTTGGAACAGAGCTTTGAGCTAGGAGAAATTGTCACTTGAAGATAGGTCTGGGAGGGGATAAGTTAGTCCCACCTCGGGTAGATCTGAGCAGCCACATAGGTATAAAAGGTTTTTGTGTTATAGCCACTTCAGTTGACAGCACACGACGCATGGTTACCGAACGAGCATATGTGTGTGTGTGGGAGCATATGTGCCTGGGTGTGTGTGCACCTGTGGGCGTGCGAGTGTGGGCCCTGGGAGGGCGTGAGAGAGGCCTGGGAGGCCGTGAGCCGGTTTGGCTTGAAACTGTGAACCGAAAATAAACCAAAACTTAATGAACCAGGCTTGGACCTAGTAGGGTCTGGTCCCACCCTGAGAGGGGTGCTGTGTATCCCCAAATGGTCCAAGCCACCAATAAATAAACATAATTTTTGGTTGAAGAGAAAAAACCTGGTTCGGCTCAGAAGGAAGAAAGGTTAAGAAAAATGCTAAGGCTCAGTGCTGAAGGAAGAAATGCTAAGGGCTAAAGAGAAGTGCTAAGATTCAGAAGGTAAGAACAAAGAGAAGGAGCAAAGAAAAGAGAAAGAAGACAAGGAGAATTCGTATAAGGAGAAGAAGGTTGAACAGACACTAAAGAAACAAGGCAGAGAAGAAGAAAGAGAAGAAAAGAGCTCGAGAAAATTAAGAGAAAGAATAAAGAGAAAGACAAGGAAAAGATTAAGAGAAGATTAAAAGATAAGTAAAAGGAAAGAGAGAGCAGGAAAAAAAAGGTAAAAGAAGAAGAAGAAAAGGAGAGAGAAGCTGAAGATACAAAGAGAAGAAAAGAAATGGTTTAATTTCTTGCATTATTTTTAATTCCTTTTTTATTTTATTGTTGTAATATGGAATATTTCAATTAGTAAAATTTTCTATTGCCTTAATATCTTTGAAATAAATAGAAATAAACATATTTACTTGTTAAAGAAAATTATTTGTGTAAATATGTTATCTTATGGAATTTTTCATATTTCTTAAATTTAAAATCATTAGGCAAAGTTCATGTTGTTAAAATTAAACTTAATTATACCTTCTATGAGTAAGACTGATTGGTGAATTCTGGATAAGCTACAACTCCCAGCAAACAACCTGGACTCAACCAGTTAAAAGAAATAAAATCTAAAATGGTAGGTTAACTTGACCCTATACTACTCAATCGACACAAATTCGAGTTAACCTAAGTTACTTTCTTCTACACATAATTAAGCACAATTAACTTAATTAACTGTGTTGAGGAGAGGAACCAATGTTTTAATGGCGCCGTTGCCGAGGAGGTTATATTTTGCTTCATTTCTATTCACCAAAACATTCCCTGGCATAGCTTTGTCTAATCACCGTTTTAATAGCGTCGTTGCTGGGGATGTTACATTTTAATTCACCAAAATATTCCCCTGCATAAATTTTGTTTAATAATCATTTTGGTGCCATAGGAGGTAACTGTAATTATATTCACCATTATTACTATTTTTACTGTTTTGTTTTAATTAGTTGTGTTTTTGTTTTATTTTCTGTCTTCTTTTCAGGTTTACCTCTGCAAGTAATCTCAGGAAGAAGATGGGTTTTCTTTGTTTAGTTTTCCATTATAAATACCATTATAAGTATTCTTTCCTTAGTCTTTAGTTAGTTTGAATTGTTGCATTTAGTTAGATAAAAAATTAAAAAATGCAAAAATACATACTTTCTGACTAGCAACAATATGATATAGGCATACACTCTTAGGAGTGCATTTTATTTGCTAGTTTCTTTTCGATCTAACTTGGGAAATTTTTACTATTTTTCTCGTATCAGCGGGAAAACACGCGAAAAAAAGCACGTAGATCCTTATCCTGGAAATAATAACAAGACCACATATTCTTTGAAAATACTTAAAAAGCGGTCACTTTAATTCTTTCTATCATATTTTTGAAAAGATTAAGTAAAAAAAGAGGATAATAAAAATTGTGACTTAATCTGTTTGTAGAATACATGCGGGTTTTATCGCAATTGTTTGTTGCATGCTATCATGCACACAACACGATCACTAGAGTCACACGAGTTTGAATTTTCTATCTCTCCTCTTTGCACCTCTTAGGGCTTTGGCCGAAGATCAACAAGTCTGTCTCACAACTAGAGCCTCGAGGAGCTAGTAGTGAGCGGTCTCGATCCTAGACCTTAGACCTTTGAACCTTAAGGATACGCACTTGCGTAGACACGGGTTTAGGTCGCATATTTTGATACTGTTACTATACTTGTTTGCGTCCAAAGTATTTTTGCGTATTCTAGGAATCTCTTCTTTCCTTTGAAAGAAGAGAAAAACCCACGTTTTTCATGTTGTTTTGCAGGTTTTTGTTGCCGCTATTTTCTAGTGGTATGAGTGTGCCTTTGCACATTCTTTTCATTTTATGAACAGGAGGCGATCCTTGCACCCGCCTCTTGTAACTCCTTTGACAAGTGATCCTAGACCGGTTGTAGATAAGCAACCACTTAAATTCCCGTCTGATTCATCTATTCCTATGGAACAATTGTAAAATCAGAATCCCGAGATCCCTTCTTCTTCTGGTCAGGGGGAGATGCTGCCTTTTGACGTTCATGAGGCACTCCTGAACCTGAATCTTAGGATGCTTGAACAAAATAGACAAATTAATCTTTTAACAGCAACCTTAAATAATCTACAGAATCTTCAAACCCGTCCTCCACCTCGACCTGAGGTGGGTTTTGATCTTCCTGATTTATCGATTCCTCGTCCAAGGCCTCTACTCAGAGACTACTACAATCCATCTAATGCACAAGTAGAGCCTAATGTTAGGATTCTTATTGGGGAAAATGATCCAGAATTAAAGCCAAACATTATAGGTCTAATCCCACATTTTCATGGATTTGCATCTGAGAATCCATTTCAATATATTGAAGATCTTAAGAATCTATCTCAAACTCTTGGACCTCGAAATCAAAATAGGGAAATCCTACTTATGAAAATGTTCTCTTTTAGCCCTAAAGATAAAGCAATTATTGGTATAAAACTATAGTAAGACCAATCTCAACTTGGGCTAAATTCAAATCTGCATTTTTGAAGAAATTCTTTCCTAGTGGTCAAACAAATGCTTTAAGGTGAGCAATCACAACGTTTAATCAAAATCAAGGCGAAATTCATGAAGCATGGGAACGCTTTCATGAATTACAAAGGAAATGCCCACATCATGACATCCCTCGTTGGCAACTAATGCATATCTTCTACTATGGATTGCAAGAGGGCATTCGCAATCCAGTTGATGCCTCTTGTGGAGGAAATTTTCTAAATCACGACACAGAATCCGTTTCAGAATTATTGGAAGGGATGTCGCAATTTACGCGAGGAATGAATACAGCACATCAAAATCCGCATAAGGGCATTCACGAGATCGTTAATCTGTCCAGTTCAAAGGATTTGGAAATTATTGTAGAGAAACTGGACAAAGTCGACATCGTAGCAAAGCAATTTGACGAGTTCCGAAATACGATGAAAACTCTTACACCTCTACTTACTATGCAAAATCCCGCACATTCACCTGTTTCGTAAATTCCCACGGGGAGGGAATTTGTGAATAATCTGGATTCTAGAAATCCATCTTCCTTGGGTTTTCTATTTACTCGTGCACCGACCTAAGGAGGGACCTTTGTCCCACAATTTTTCCTACCCTTTTCCCCACCCTTTCCTATTGTGGAAAACATGCCCTATCCTTTAGATTTAAATGCCATTCAGGGATATGCACAAAGATGAAACCCATATTCTAATTCCTATAATCCTGGATGGCGTAATCACCCTAATTTCTCTTAGTCTGACCATTCACAAAGACCATCATATCTGACTCAAACTAGGCAAAACCCACCTACATTATCGTTTCAGCAACATAATGCGACGCCATTTTACGTAGGTTTGCAAAACCCCATAGGGCCAAATAGAGATTCACAGCTTGACTAGATTTTGAGAGCTGTGACTGAGAGCTAGCGACAAAATGCTGAGGCTCTTGCTGAGTCCAACGGCAATGTTTGGCAGAGTTGGCTGATCTTAGGGGCCAAATCACACAGTTAGCTGAATCTCGTCAGCTAGGGGCCCTTCCATCCCAGCTAGTTCCAAACCCTAGGAATATCCAGTAGAGACAACACCCGGGAGTGCAAAATCCGAATCAGGGACATGTTCATCTCTTTAATCAATTACCCCTAAATCCAAATCTTAATCAAAATCCGAATCCACCCTCTGCTAATAATGATTTTGAGTATCTTAATCAATAGCAATCATTTTCAAATCAACCTGTAATCTTTAATTCATCTTTCCAAAATCAACAAGCATCGTCTTCTTCATCAGCTTCCTCTTCTCATGCATGTATTAACTCTATTACAACCTACCATGGAACTTCCACTAGGGATCCAGTTTATCCAAGAAACCTAACCCAAGACCCTAGTACATCTAGAATGACCTCTGTTTCTACACCTGAAAGAGGTGCAGAACCCGATCCCGTAATTCCCATTAATTTGCGAGATCTGGGAAATACCTCAATAGAATCGGAAATCCATGCACCATTCCCTGAAGCTTTGAAGAAGACTAGGAAACAAAGAAACTTGTTACATTAGATGAAGATTTAATTAAAATTTTTGAACAAATACACATTAATATCCCACTCCTAGATGCTATCAAACACATTCCGACTTATGCGAGATTTCTTAAGAAGTTGTGTACTCCTAAGCGTAAGCCGAAGAAAGGAAGCATTGTGGTACTTTCAGAGCATGTGAGCTCTATAATTTCAAGTATGCTTCCTTTGAAAAAGAAAGACCCAAGATCTCCATTTATTTCCTGTATAATTGGGGGTCAGTGTTTTGATAGAGTCCTCCTAGATTTAGGAGCATCTATCAACCTCATTCCTTTATCTTTGGTAAAACATTTCAAAATAGAAAACCTTAAGTCTACTGATGTGACTTTACAATTAGCCGATAGATCTATTAAGTCACCTAAAGGAATGTTGGAGGATGTAATTGTAAGAGTTCGGGATTTTTACTTCCCAGTAGATTTTATTATTCTTGATATGGAAGTACCCGAATACATTAGTCACACCCTAATTATCTTCGGGAAACCCTTTTTGGCCACTGCAAAGGCCAACATTGATTGTGAATCTGGAAAGATTGAATTGAAATTTGGGGAGAAGACAATTAAGTTAGATATATTTAGAGCTTCTAGTGGATTGGATTGTGAATGGATTGAGGAAATCAAATCTATTACGGCTTGTGAGGATGACATTAGGTCCTTAGAACTAGAGAGCACACCTTTTGATATCCCATACCCTCAAAGCAACGAAATCCTTTTGTTAGAATCTTTACTCAATCCTAAATCTGAATCTTATGAAGCATTTAACTCACTTTTCGTAATCGAAAATCCCGCCCCAAATCCTGTTGTTGATTCTACTCCTATACTAGAATTAAACCATTGCCTGATAATCGTAAATATGTCTATCTCGAATATGATCAAACATATCCTGTAATTATCAACTCTCATCTTTTTGAATCAGAAGAATCCAAATTGATCAAGGTTCTTCGAGATCACAAGAAGGCAATTGGGTGGACTCTCCATGATCTCATCAGGATTAGCCCCATTTTTTGTACTCATCGCATCTATATTGAAGATGGGGCACGACCTTCAAGAGAAGCTCAAAGACATCTAAATCGAAATTTAAAGGAGGTCATTAAGAAAAAAATAATCAAGTGGCTAGATGCTGACATTATCTATCCCATATTTGATAGCCCTTAGGTGAGTCCAATTCAAGTAGTACCTAAAAAGGTAGGACTCACCATAATCAAGACTGAATTTGGAGAAACCATTCCCACACAAATTGCGAATTTGTGGTGAGTTTGTATTGATTACCGTAAGCTGAATACTGTTACAAAGAAGGACCATTGTCCTTTGCCATTCATTGATAAAATCCTTAAGAGATTAGCTGCTAATAGGTCCTTCTGCTTTTTAAATGGTTACTCCGGATATAATCAAGTAGCAATTTATCCCGAAGATCAAGAGAAAATGACTTTCACCTACCCCTTTGAAACTTTTGCTTTCCGAAGAATGCCATTTGGGCTTTACAACACACCCGCGACTTTTTAGCGTTGCATGTTAGCCATTTTTACCGAAATGGTGGGTGAATATATGAAGGTTTTTATGGATGATTTTTCAGTCTTCGGGGAAACATTTGATATTTGTCTGGATAATTTGTCGAAGGTTCTTAAGAGATGTATAGAAGTAAACCTTGCCCTTAGTTGGGAGAAGAGCCATTTTATGATTCCAGAGGACATCGTACTTGCCCACCTCGTGTCTGAGCAAGGTATCCAAGTAGATCAAGCTAAGATCAATCAAATTACAAATCTTCCAATTTCTGACTCGATCAAAGGCATTAGATCATTTCTCGAGCATGTGGGATTTTATAGGAGATTTATACTTGATTTTTCAAAAATTGACCGACCACTCACAAACCTCCTCACAAAGGATGCTACTTTTGAGATGAGTGAGGAGTGTATTTCAACATTTGAAACATTGAGAGACAGAGTTACACAGGCTCTGATCTTGCAACCACCTAATTGGGATTTACCATTTGAAATCATGTGCGATGCATCAAATTATGCAAAAGAAGCTGTTTTGGGACAGAAAATTGAGAAGAATCCTGTAGTAATTTCCTATGCTAGTAAAACTTTGAATGAGATACAATGGAATTACATAGTTACAGAGAAGGAATTACTAGCAATAGTATTTGGAATAGAAAAGTTCAGATCTTATATACTCGGATCTCAAATCATTGTGTACTCTGATCACTCAGCTATCTGACACCTTCTATCCAAAAAGGACACGAAACCTAGGTTGATCAGATGGATCTTGCTTTTGCAAGAATTTGACCTAGAAATTTGTGACAAGGTGGGTCGATAGAATGTTGTTGCCAACCATCTTTCCTGCATTCCTTTTGATACCATTAAACCATCTCCTCCAATTACTGAACACTTTCTTGATGAACATCTTTTGACTATATCCTTAGATCTTCCTCAGTATGCAGATATTGTTAATTATTTGGTTACACATCAATTCCCGCCAGACTGGGATGTGAATTGCAAATCACGACTCAAAGTAGAAGCCAAATACTATTTCTGGGAAGATCCGTATCTTTTTCGACTCTGTAATGATCAAATCATCAAGCGTTGTGTCACTTCTTCTAAGATTGATTCTATCCTATCTTTTTGTCATGACCAGGCCTGTGATGATCATTTTTCTGGTTGAAAGATCGCTACAAAAATTCTGCAATGCGGGTTTTATTGGCCCACGTTATTTGTTGATTGACAGACATATTGTAAGGCATGTAGTCGCTGCCAAACTCTTGGTGGCATGTCACGAAAAGACATGATGCCTCTAAACCCGATTGTTGTCCGTGAAATCTTTGATATTTGGGGCATAGAATTTATGGGTCCATTTCTATCCTCTTTTGGCTTCGAATACATTTTACTTGCTGTTGATTATGTTTCCCGTTGGATTGAAGCCATACCCACATGCATAAACGATATCAAGTTGTCATTTCTTTTATACAGAGTCATATTATCACTCGTTTTAGGATACCTCGTGCCATTATTTCTTACGGTGGTTCCTATTTTATTAATGCCTAGTTTAGAACTTTACTTATAAAATATGGGGTTACACATCGTATTTCTACACCTTATCATCCCTAGACTAATGGGCAAACTGAGGTCTCTAATCGAGAGATCAAAAAGATCCTTCAAATGACAATCCGACCCGATAGGAAGGATTAGCCTTCCCATTTAGATGAGACTTTATGGGCTTATAGGACTGCCCACAAAACACCAATAGGCATGTTACCATACAGACTTGTTTATGGGAAACCCTGTCATCTTCCCGTAGAAATTGAACACAAGGCCTATTGGGCAATTAAAGCCTGTAATTTAGACCTCGCGAAAGCTGGTGAACATCGTAGGTTGTAGCTTAGCGAACTTGAGGAATTGTGTCATGATTCCTATGAGAGTTCAAAGCTGTATAAGGAAAAACTTAAACCCTTCCACGATAGATATATTTCCTACAAATCTTTTACACCTGGTCAGAAGGTGTTGCTTTTTGATGACTGTTTGAAGCTCTTCCCTAGGAAACTTAGGTCTAAATGGCAAGGGCCATTTATTGTTGTTAGAGTCTTCAACAACAGAGTTGTCGAAATCACTGAACCCAACAAGGATCAACCCTTCAAAGTTAATGGTCAATGTTTAAAACCTTTCTTGGAATCACATCCTTTGGGTCTTGTTAGAGAATGTTACACGCTCCATTAGGGTTTGCCACTATCCATCCATTTTGTACATAGCTGTTTCCGACTTTCTACACTTTTATTTTCCCATACACTTTTTTTGATTTTTCACTTCATCTTATACTGATTACCTTCATTTAGTCCGACTGACCACTCTAACCTTTGGTCAGATTTGAAATCGTCTGCACAGACATCTGTGATCTCCTCTATCTGACTCCTTCCATCACCCTATACTAAATGAAGTGTAATATCTTTTCACCCTTCTTACAATGACATTGTAAATTTTTGGCTTGAGGGGGTGTGAAGTAAAATTTTCACTTCAAGTGTATGTGTAGAGAAAATATTAAAAAAAAACACAAAAATTAAATACCCACAAAATTTAAAAAAATAGAAATATCAGAAAATTATAAAAATTTAAAAATAAAAAATATCATAAAATTTTGAAAAATTTTGAAAAATTCATAAAATTGGAAAATTTTATAAAACATAAAAACATAAATATATAAATACAAAAATTTGAAAATTGAAAAATTATAAAAATAATAAAAGTGGTATATTCATCTAGAATAAAGAAGAAAAGAAGAAAATATATATATATTAATATTAAGAGCTTAATTTTTCTTTTAGGTTAGAAGCTAAAAATATATATTAAGAATATATATAATATGTATATGAGAACATTAAATTCTTATTTAGATTTTTACTTATAACATTTTGTAGAAACACACTTTTATTTTAAAAATTTTTAAAACAAGATTTTATTTGAATTAGAATCTTGAAACCTTTTAAGCTTTGTTTTTCTATTCTTACCCTGAAATTAAGAAACTAAGGTATATTAAGTTTTAAACTTAAGTTTTGGAATTAAATTGTAACTTTTTAATCAATTAGATTAAGTAATCCTTTTTCTTTTTGAATATTTAATTTATCATAAAGTTAAAAAAAAATCAGATATTCAGAGTTAATTAAGTAGAGAGTTAGTAGAATTTTAGTCTACAAGTCTAAAAGGCTATAGTTAGCTTAACCAACTAAAGGACATTTGACTAGACTTAGGAATTTTTGTCTTGACAAATCCTATAGGAGGAAACTAAAAATTTAAAGAACCTGAGAGTGAAGGGCTTTGTTGTCCAAGCTCTGGTTTGAGAGCTGTTACGACTCGGTCCCAAATTCCTACAGGATCTGAGATCGGCTCGCTTCGGTTAATCCCAAGACCCAGTCGTCCAACAAGAAATAACCAAGTAACATTCATCAAACCACAATCACACAAGTACAGTAGCTTAAGCAGAAAGAAATTTACAACAAGGGGAAAATGAACAGTAATATTATGTCATAATATAACCATCACAACAAAACGAGTACATGTAGCAGAAGATAAAGCTATAGAAACTCACTATCAAATAGTAGAACTAAAGCTAGGCTCGACTAGGCACAGCGTCCTCAGCAACTGGTGGCTCAGGCTGCTCAAATCCCTGACCTATACAGAATTTATTTAACTGGAGTCAGCTAACACTGAGTAGAGTAGTGGCTAAGAAATAACATGCATTTAACAAGAAGTTAACATAAAATTTTCCATTTTCCAATTATATTATAGAAGTGGGTGCGTAGAGATCTCTAATTAGGATTTGTTAATTAATCTTCTTGTTCCCTATAGGAACGATTTTGCTTGCAGCTTTCTGTGATATAGGATGCCCACGTGGCACTCTCCTGGCCGAGGGAGTCCCATCGTGGTAGTCCTATACTCGGTCTACTACCCCGAGGTCACGGTCGTGATGTAGCAGTAACTACGGCACATGTGATAAGTGCGCGGGTAGCTACCCAGCACTGGCACGCGACCAGTCATTTCCGCTATCGGGTACGCCTCAACGTATAGTGAGGAACAGTAAAGGGCCTTGCCCTCTCAGAAAAGAACAGGGGTCTTGCCCCTCAGGGGTCTCGCCCCTCCTCAGTCCACGTACCCTCATCCGACTACCTCGGTTTGCCCAATGGGCTGACGAGAGTTGGTGTAGGGTGGCCATACCTAGCCCCGGGTCCCCTAGGGCGGATAGCTCCCCCCTACACTAAGTAGCTCACCTCGATACCATGTACACAAGGGCCAGTAAGAGTCGTCGTAGAGTGGCTAAACCCACCCCAGGTCCCAACCCAAGGGCGGCAAGCTCCCCTCTTCATTACAAGGGATAGTTGCTCTCTTCGGTACCACATACATGAAGGTCAGCTTACCTCGCTTAACAGCTGCCCATAGGCAGCAAATTCCCAGAACCATCTGGTTCTCTGCAGTATGGTGTTCTTGTTTACATTCTTCGTTGGGTTCATACAGGAGTTTCTTTCTCACATCCAGGTTGGAATGTTCGGAAATTCAATTTCCATTTTATTATAGTAGGGGTCCACTTTTGATAAAAATAGGCAACTTTTGATTACTCAATCATTCACATGCAGTTTCTTCTAGCCCTAGTGTTCATGCCAAGACCAAGGGTTCAAGAATTTATTTTCGAGCATACGTTTATTCCTTCCTAGGGTTCATCTCAAGTCCTAAGATTACTTACTTGCATGTATTAAATTGGAGATTTAAGGTTGTAACCACTCTACCTGGTAACCGGGTGGAATGGGGGCTCGTACAGTGGCTCCCGACATCTCCACAGGTCCCGTACGCCCAACGGACTGGAGACCTAAAACATGAATTGATGGGCCAAAAGGTTCAGAAGGATATAAACAAGGTATCATTATATAGAGAAACTCGTACGGAAAATAGAGATGGTTCATTTACGGAAAAGCGATAATAATAGGGCCTTGCACGGCCCAAAACACGCTGTTAGACGAAAATTAGACGTCTGGAAAAGGTCCCAGACGTCTTAAAACAGTTCTCAGGGATACCTCTCTCGGTGTTCTGCTATCAAACGTCTGGAACTTAATGTCGACGTCCAAAGACTCCGTCAGACATCTAGGGGTGCACCCAGATGTCTGAAACTACCTCGGCTACGCTCTCACCTTCTGACACATACACGTACGCTGTCAGGACTTGTCAGAGAGAAAAAGTACGGAAAGTAGATCTCTACCAGACATCTTGCTCTACCTTCGGATTTCTAGTAAGACGTCTGGGTGTCTCTCCGGCCGTCTGATTCCGTGGAAAAATGACTTCTGCGAAATCGCTCTGGCTCCCCTTGCCTGCAGGTGCTACAGCAGAACGGTGCTCCACCCTTCGTTCTCGTGCTTCCTCTTGCTCGGGCTCTCCGCTCTTCACTCGCTCTCACCCTCGCTCTACTCTCGGCTACGGGGTAGGCAACGAAGAGGAGGGGGAGTGGTTTATAAAGGGAGAGGAGGTGAGGGGGGGCGGAAAGGCGAAGCATGGCGCGGAGTGGCGTCACAGGAAGAGGTGCGATGAGGTGCGGTGAGGCACGGTGAGGGAAGAAGTATGGCGTACGTACGTTTCGCGTTGAAAAGCACTTTCAGACATCTGGTGAACATCCTAGACGTCTGGACAAACGTCTGGTGAACATCCCAGACGTCTTAAATGACCAAAGGGGGGTGGTGGGTTGTTTCAATATAACAAACTTAAAGGAAGTTTCATCCCCGAAACTTGAACTGACTAGGGTTCGAAAAATATAACGTAGCAGCATATAAAAAACTTAAAGAGGACTGAAGTAGGTCAGAAGAGTCATACCTTCGAAGAGTTCCAGGTACTGCTCTCTCATCGCCGACTCAGGCTCCCAAGTTGCCTCCTCGTAGCGCTGGCTTTTCCATAGGACTTTCACCAAGGGTACTTCCTTCTGCCTCAACCTCCAAATGGCTCGATCTAGTATTTGTACCAGTCTCTCGGGATAGGTCAGGTCATCTCCCACTTTGATGCTCTCGTGGCTAAGGACATGGCTGGGGTCGATGATGTATCTTCTGAGGTTGGACACGTGAAATACGTTGTGCACTCCAGAAAGCTGGGGAGGAAGGGCAAGCCGGTAAGCGATGGGTCCTACCCGCTCTAGGAGCTTAAAGGGTCCCACATATCTCAGTGCAAGCTTCCCTCTCATTCCAAACCGCTGCAAGCCTTTCATCAGTGAAATACGGAGAAAAGCATGATCTCCAACCTCAAATTGTACCTCCCTACGCTTTAGATCGGCATAACTCTTTCGCTTGCTCCGGACAGTACGCAGTCATCGATGGATCTATTCGATCACCTCCTGACTCTAGCGTATCAGATGGGGGCCGACCTCCCACTTGGTCCCCACCTCTACCCAACTCAAGGGGGTCATACACTTCCTCCCATACAGAGCTTCATATGGTGCCATGTCAATGCTCGAGTGGTAATTGTTGTTGTATGCGAATTCTGCCAGAGGCAAATGCTCCTCCTAGGAGCCTTTCTAGTTCAGTGCGCAAGCGCACAGAAGGTCCTCAAGGGTCTGAATGGTGCACTCTGACTGTCCATCTGTCTGGAGGTGATAGGCTGTACTGAACTTCAGACAAGTCCCCAAGGTTTGCTGAAATTCTACCCAGAACTGGGAAGTGAAACGAGTGTCCCTGTCTGAAATAATTTTGTGGGGAACCCTGTGAAAGTGTACTATGTCTCTGATGTATCTCTCTACCAACTGTGCTGGTCCATAAGTGACTCGGATTGGCAGAAACCATGCCGTCTTCATTAATCTATCAACAACCGCCCAGACTGCATCGTGCCCTCTTTGTGTCACAGGTAACCCCACTACCAGATCCATAGTGACACTTTCCCACTTTCATTCTGGAATGGGAAGTGACTGCAATGGCCTTGCAAGCCTCTGATGCTCAGCCTTCACCTGCTGGCATATTAGACGCTACTGGACGAAAAAGCCAACATCCCATTTCATGCCTCTCCACCAAAAATCATGTCGTAGGTCATGATACATTTTCGTGTTCCCGGGATGCATGGTAAATCTGGATCCATGAGCCTCAGTCAAGAGATCCCTCAACAGCTCCTCATCTCTTGAAATGCACAAGTGTCCCCTCATATGCAGAACTTCGTCAGTGAAAGAGAATTCTCGTGGGTTCCCTGCCAATACTCGATCTTGCTATGCCCGTAGATATGAGTCCGTCATTTGTTTAACCATGATGTGATCCACAAGCTCTAGTTATGTCTGCCTTGTAACTGTCACTGCCCTGCAATACCCCTGTGTCTCCTGGAGTCTCCAGCTACTCAACTCCTCCATGAGCCTCCAACTTTATGCTTGTAAGCAAGCCAAGTGGGCGGGTGCCTTTCGGCTCAAGGCGTTAGCTACCACATTGGCCTTTCCTGGGTGGTAGGAGATGTTGCAATCATAGTCCTTCAGGAGTTCCAACCAGCGTCTCTGCCTCATGTTGAGCTCCTTCTGGTCAAACAGATATCTGAGGCTCTTATGGTCAGTGAAAGTCTCGAACGTCTCTCCGTACAAATAGTGCCTCCAGGTCTTCAATGCTAGGACGACTACTGCCAGTTCTAGGTCGTGGGTGGGGTGGTTATGCTCGTGGGGCTTCAGTTGCCGCGAAGCATATGCGACAACATGACCCCGCTGCATAAGTACACCCCCCAATCCCTACAACGAGGTGTCTATGTTGACGATGAATCCGCCACTGCTGTCAGGGATGGTGAGTACAGGAGCTGAGGTCAACTTCTCTTTCAGCTTCTGAAAGAAAGACTCACACTCGTCTGGTTAGGCGAACGGTACGTCCTTCCGAGTTAAATGAGTCAGAGGACGGGCAATCTGTGAGAACCCTTGGATAAATCATCTGTAATAACCAGCCAGCCCCAAGAAACTACCTATCTCTATCACTGAATGCTGTCTCTCCCACCTGAGTACTACCTCTACCTTAGCTGGATCCATAGCTAAACCGTCCTCTGAGATCACATGGCCCAGAAAGGTAACTTGTCTCAACCAGAACTCGCATTTGCTATATATGGCATACAACCTATGCCGTCTCAAGGTATCCAAGACCATGTGAAGGTGTTGCTTATGTTGTGTCTGGTCTCGTGAATAAATGAGCACATCATCGATGAAAACAACCATGAACTAATCCAGATACGGCCGAAAAATGTGGTTCATCAAGTCCATGAAAGCGACAGGGGCGTTGGTCAATCCAAATGGCATGACCAAGAACTTGTAGTGGCCGTACCATGTATGAAAGGCTGTCTTAGAGATGTCAGTCTCCCTAATCCTCAACTGATGGTATCCTGACCTCAGATCTATCTTTGAAAATACCGTGGCATCCCTCAGCTGGTCGAATCCGTGGTAACGGGTACTTGTTCTTGATGGTGACCCGGTTCAGCTGTCTGTAGTCAATGCATAGTCGAAGAATACCATCCTTCTTTCTCACAAACAGGACGGGGGCTCCCCACGGAGAGGCACTGGGCCTTGTGAAGTCTTTCTCTAGCAGGTCCTGTAGTTGTGTCTTGAGCTCTCACAGCTCAAGTGGGGCCATTCGGTACGGTGCTAAAGAAATGGGGCCTGTCTCTGGTATCAGTGAGATCTCAAACTCGATCTTGCGCTCAGGTGGCAGTCTTGGAAGCTCCTCTGGGAAGACGTCGGGGTACTCATAGACCATCGGAATACTCTGTATACTGTCCACGGGGTCAGGCTCTGCTAGAACGCAAGCAAGGAAGCCCTCGCACCCTTCACTTAGTAGCTTTGCTGCCTGAAGTGTGGAGATGCATCTGAATCCTCCATCTATAGGCTGGCCGTGGAACTCAAAGGGAGGCAGCTGTGGTATGGAAAAGACAATCTTCCTCCCAAAATAATCTACAAGGGCGTGGTATGCGGCCAACCAGTTCATCCCTAAGATTACACTGAAGTCATCCATCGGAATCATGATCAAGTCTATCGGGAGATTGTATCCCCCTATCATGACCTCACAATCAGTGAAAACCTCCTTGGCAACAAATACCTACCCACCTGGTCCTCTAATTAGGAAGGGCTCCTCTAAAAGCACACTGCTCACTCCCGTGTAGACAACGAAACTCGTAGAAACAAACGAATGCATGGCTCCGGAATCGAAAAGAGTGTAGACGAGTCTGCCGGAAATAGTAACCATACCTGCCACTACGGAGCCCGAAGCTCAGGCATCTTCGTGGGTTAGGGCGTTAACATACCCTTCAGCCCTCGGTGTAGAAGAAACAGCCATGCTCTGGGTCGGGCGGGAGGCAGCGGACCGGTACCCTCCTCGTGACTGATGTCCTCCACCTCGGGTGTGGTATCCGCGGTTGCCAGATCGGTCTCCAGTGCTCGATGCTGGGAGCGCCGGCTGCGCTCCAGTCCTAGATGGACAATTCCTCCGTATGTGACCCGGCTGGGCACACTGATAGCAGAGGGGTACGCGACTTCCCTCTGTCTGTTGTCCCTGCTAGTGACTGGGCGGGGGTCTGCTGTAGACGGCTGATCCCTGTCGAGGACCCCCATAGGTCCCTGGTGGACCCATAGAACGAGATGGTTCCCCTACTGGTGTCTAGTGCCTCCTCTCCCGACGGCCCTGTGAGTGCTCCTATGGGTAGGGCCTCTTCCATCCTCCTCCATCAATATCTCGTGCGGACAGGTTGGTCTCCTCGTAGGTCATGGTAGCCTCGACTACGCGGGAGATGGTAGGCAGCTTCAGGGGCTTTACATACCCCCGGATGGTGGGTCAGAGACCCTCGGTGAATCTCCACTGGCACTCCTCCTCAGTGGATGCGGCTATCGAGGCGAAGCATGACAGCTCCAGAAAATGCGTACGGTACGTGCTAACTGTCATTGCCCCTTGGCAAAGACTGTGGAACTCTTGCCTCTTCTGATCCTGCCAAGTCAGTGGAAAGTACTGCTCACAAAAGAGCGCCACAAACCGGTCCCACATCAATTCTCCTTTCTCCTGTTTTCTAACCGCCTTCCACCACCTGTGGGCTGCACTCTCCAACTGATACGTGGCGAAGGCCACGCGGCATTCTGCAAGAGGACAGAGGGTGTCGAAGATCTTCTCCTTTTGTTCCAGCCATTCTTCTGCCTCAAATGGGCTTTCCTCCCCCTTGAAAGAGGGGGGCTTCAGCTTCCTGAATTGGCTGAAAACCTCATGGTGTAGCCGCAACGGAGGAAGGGGTGTACCTCCAGGCAAGGAGGACTCATGCCTCAAAGTGTCTGAAGGGAGTGGTAGAGGATCACCCCCTCCCCCTCCAGCTCGTCCAACGCCGTGGCAGCTTGCCTGCCCCACGGAGGATTCCCCCTCCGCATCCCCAGGAAGGGAAGGCTGAGGAGGAGGCTGATGGAGCTTTCCCCGTATAAGACTCCAGATCAGTTGGGCGAGGTCTGGGGCCTGGATGCCCGAGAGGGGAGGTGGAGCAACTCTATCTTCGGCCATCGCTCGTCCTCCCCTGTGATCACGTCCTCGACCACGACCACATTCGCGGCCCGCCTCAATAGCTCCCTGGCAAGGCATTTCCTACTCAAAGATCGAGGAGGAACGAGATTATTCGTGCCTATTTGACCAAAGAGGAGACGTGAGACTCGGATACAATAACCAAGAGAAAATGTTGTGATGGCTACTTGTACAAGTGTGGTGTTTTTCGGACTACTTGGTTCATTTCTCAGGATGACCTTGCTCTGATACCATCTGTCATGACCCGGTCCCAAATCCCTACAGGATCTGAGCTCGACTCACTTCGGTTAATCCCAAGACCCAGTCGTCCAACAATAAATAACCAAGTAACATTCATCAAACCATAATCACACAAGTACAGTAGCTTAAGCAGAAAAAAATTTACAAGGGGAAAAGGAACAGTAATATTATGTCATAATACAGCCATCACAACAAAACGAGTACATGTAGCAGAAGACAAAGCTATAGAAACTCACTATTAAATAAAAGAACTAAAGCTAGGCACGACTAGGCCCAGCATCCTCAGCAGTCGGTGGCTCGGGCTGCTCAAATCCTTGACCTGTACAGAATTTATTTAACTGGAGTCAGCTAACGCTAAGCAGAGTGGTGGCTAAGAAGTAACATGCAATTAACAAGTAGTCAACATAAAATTTTCCATTTTCCAATTATATTATACATGTGGGTGCGTAGAGATCTCTAATTAGGATTTGTTAATTAATCTTCTTGTTCCCTATAGGAACTATTTTTCTTGTAGCTTTCCATGATATAGGATGCCCACGTGGCACTCTCCTGGCCAGGGGAATCCCACCGTAGTAGTCCTATACTCAGTCTACTACCCTGAGGTCATGGTCGTGACATAGCGGTGACTATGGCACACGTGATAAGCGTGCGGGTAGCTACCCCGCACTGGCACGCGGTCAGTCATTTCCGCTAGTGGGTATGCCTCAACGTACATTACGAAACAGTAAAGGGCCTTGCCTTCTCAGAACAAAACAGGGGTCTTGCCCCTCAGGGGTCTCGCCCCTCCTCAGTCTACGTACCCTCATCTGACTACCCCAGTTTGCCCAATGGGCTGACGAGAGTCAGTGTAGGGTGGCCATACCTAGCCCCGGGCCCCGTGGGGTGGATAGCTCCCCCTACACTAAGTAGCTCACCTCGGTACCAAGTACACAAGGGCCGGTAAGAGTTGTCGTAGAGTGGCCAAACCCACCCAGGGTCCCAACCCAAGGGTGGCAAGCTCCCCTCTACACTACAAGGGATAGTTGCTCTCTTCGGTACCACGTACATGAAGGTCAGCTTACCTCCCTTAACAGCTACCCATAGGCAGCAAATTCCCAGAACCATCCGGTTCTCTGCAATACGGTGTTCTTGTTTACATTCCTCGTGGGGTTCATACAGGAGTTTCTTTCTCACATCCAGGTTGGAATGTTCGGAACAAGCAATTCAATTTCCATTTTATTACAGTAGGGGTCCATTTTTGATAAAAACAGGCAACTTTTGATTACTCAATCATTCACATGCAGTTTCCTCTAACCCTAATGATCATGCCAAGACCTAGGGTTCAAGAATTTATTTTTGAGTATACATTTATTCCTTCCTAGGGTTCATCTCAAGTCCTAGGGTTACTTACTTGCATGTATTAAATTGGAGATTTAAGGTTGTAACCACTCTACCTGGGTAACCGAGTGGAATGGGGGCTCGTACAGTGGCTCCCGACGTCTCCACAGGTCCCGTACGCCCGACGGACTGGAGACCTAAAACATGGATTGATGGGCCAAAAGGTTCAGAAGGATATAAACAAGGTATCATTATACAAAGAAACTCGTACGGAAAACAGAGATGGTTCATTTGCGAAAATGCGATAATAATAGGGCCTTGCATGGCCCAAAACACGCTGTCAGATGGAAATTAGATGTCTGGAAAAGGTCCCATCCATCTTAAAACAGTTCTCAGGGATACCTCTCTCGGTGTTCTGCTATCAGATGTCTGGAATGGGGGTGCTCCCGGACGTCTGAAACTTCCTCGGTTATGCTGGAAAGTAGATCTCTACCAGACATCTTGCTCTACCTTCGGACGTCCAATAAGATGTCTGGGTGTCTCTCTAGCCGTCTGATTCCACGGAAAAATGACTTCTGCGGAACCGCTCTGGCTCCCCTTGCCTGCAAGTGCTCAGCAGAACGATGCTCCACCCACCGTTCTCGCGCTTCCACTTGCTCGGGCTCTTCGCTCTTCACTTGCACTCGCCCTCGCTTTGCTCTCGGCTACGGGGTGGCCAACGAAGAGGAGGAGGAGAGGTTTATAAAGGGAGAGGAGGTGAGGGGGGGCAGAAAGGTGAAGCATGGCGTAGAGTGGCGTCGCAGGAAGAGGTGTGGTAAGGCGCGGTAAGGTGTTGAAACGTCGGTTTTGTATTTTGTTATAACGTTGTAGTAAAGCCGGTTATGACCAACACTTCAAATATAAATTTTTTTACTCGGAAAATAAAAGAGTTCCCGAGGTCGAACTCAGGGAGCAAGTTGTATTCTAGAGATATACATGTTTCTTTTACAAAAAGAAAGAGAGAGGGAAAGAATTTGTTGTTTTCTCTTTGTTCTGCAAAGGGGATGCTCTTCTTTCTCTCTTTTCTGCAGAGGTGATGTTCTTCTTCTGCAATGGTGATGCTCTTCTTCTTCTTCCTGCTGTTCCTGCTTTGGTGATGTTCTTCTTTCTTCAGATCTCTTTCTTCTTCTTCCTTGGTTTCTGCCTTGACCTCTCTTCTTCTTCTTCTGCAATTGTGGTGACGCTCTTTCTCTTTTCCCTTTTCTTCTTTATGGCTGCAGAGCTTCTGCCTTCAGCTACTAAGTCTTCCTTTCTTCTTCTTCTGCTTTGGCCGTTGCTCTTCCTTCTTCTTCAGCCTGTTCCTGCTTTGGTGATGTTCTTCTTTCTTCAGATCTCTTTCTTCTTCTTCCTTGGTTTCTGCCTTGACCTCTCTTCTTCTTCTTCTGCAATTGTGGTGACGCTCTTTCTCTTTTCCCTTTTCTTCTTTATGGCTGCAGAGCTTCTGCCTTCAGCTACTAAGTCTTCCTTTCTTCTTCTTCTGCTTTGGCCATTGCTCTTCCTTCTTCTTCAGCCTGCCTTCTTTCCTGCTCTGGCTGCTGACCTTCCGTCGTCTGACCCGGTGCTTAGACGACTTAACTATGCCTTTGCTACAGTGCAGCTCCTTCTTCCGCGGGTCTTCTTCTTCGCCTGTGCCTGCACACTTCAGGGTTTTTTGTCAAGAGGCAAAACCTACTCTACCCTCCCCCCCCCCGCGTCTCTCTTTCTCTCTGAAACCACTCTTGGGAAAGCTCTCCCAGAGCTACCGGGTAATCGGGTTCGGGTTACGCCCGGGTCCAGGCCCACCGGCGTGCGGTGGTGGGCGAGGAGTGCAGGTCGGTTTAATCGGGTCGGGCCAGGTCCGCGGAGCGTGGTCACGGACGAGGCCGGGTCGGGTGAGAGGGACCTCACCCCGTGGTCAGGAGGCAGACAGCATAAGGCACCTTTTGCCTTTATGCGTCCGCGCGCCTCCGAGAAGTTCCGAGGTGGGACTAAATGTCCCACCCCAATTGAGTGCCCGTCGCGGAGGGAGCAGTGGGCGATCGTGGCTTCACGCGCGGCCTTCGCCCCATCTGCGAGCCTGGGACGTTTCGCGGAGACTCCCCGCGCAACCTGGGAGTCGAACCTGGGCGAAGGCGTGCCTGCACCTGCAGGTGAAGGAGCTCTGTCTGCTCAGTAATGGCGACGGCGGGCGAGTCACCTGGTCACAGAAGAACGGCCTCTCGGCCAAATCAGACAGGCGGGGGACCTTCGCCGTGGCACGGCGAAGGTGGTCAGGGGGTCTGCAGGGGGCGTGATGGAGCCAACAGGTCGTCCTAGGTCAAACTGTGAGCGAAGAAGTGGGTGTGTTCGGTGGATCTGCAGAGGGCGTTTGGTGGGAAGTGGAGGGGCGGAAGAGGATCAGGGTGAGGAGGCGGAGGTTCTGCGGTGGTCGGAGAGCCGTGTGGGTCGCTGAGGTGATGGGAGCGGCTCGCCGGAGGGTGGTCGGAGGCGGAGAGGGTGAGGGTGAACAGGAGCGGTCGAGGGTTTAATCAAATAAAAGACAGTGAGGAAAAGAAAGAGGGGGAGATGGGGAGGAGTTCTGACCTAGCTATGGAGACGAAAGGGTCCGAGACAGGGCGACAGTCGTATCGACTGTCGCCGGAGAAGAAGATGCCCAGGGGAAGGGGCGGCGGCGAGCAGAGGGCTGGAGAGGCGCCAGCTGGGTACGGCGTGGCGCAGGAAGAGCAGGGGAGGAGGTCTCTGCTGCTGGTATTACGGCAGAGCGAAGAGGAGGAGGGGGAGGAACAGGGCGACAGTCGTATCGACTGTCGCCGGAGAAGACGATGCCCAGTGGGGGGGAGGACGGCGGTGACGACGGGGCAGAGGCAGCGCGCGCCGGTATTGCGCGACGCGGGAAGAGCAGGGGAAGAAGTCTCTGCTGCTGGTATTGCGGCAGAGCGAAGAGGAGGAGGAGGAGGAACCGCCGGAGCTGGTGGGCGTCTGCCGGAGGGAGAGGAGAAGAAAGTTGGGGATTTTCTCCGTCAGATCCAGGCTGGGAAGAACGGTGGAGCGACGGGGGGTATTTATAGGGATCAAACAGGGAGGAAGGCGGAGGGAGACGACGTGTCTCCCTCGCCGGAGGATGGCCGGAAGCAAGAACCCATACCGTCCGTGCGTTCGCACGGCCGGTATGGTGGGCTACAATGACCAGGGGGGTGCCCCTGCGACGGCTGACGACGCAGGGCACCCCCGGTTTACTTGCCAGGTCCCCCACCTCACCCTGCGCGGCACCATGCTCCGCGCAAGGTCGCCGGAGCATGGTGCTGGCAGGTTTTGCAGGAGGGACCTGATTGCAAAGAACGAAGGAGAGTTAGGGGCCAAAATGCGAGGGTTCAAAAGTTGAGGGCCAAAGAGTAAATATATGAGGACCAAAGTGTAAAGTCGGTCAAGGAGGTTTCTTCTTAGGCTCAAGTTTTTATACATGATTAATTAGGACCTAAGGAATCTGATGGTGAATTTCATTTTCATATTAAACCTTGTTTGACCGGTCAATTTGCGTAAAAACCTAAATTAAGTTATTAATTGGGCATGGTTCTCAATGTAGGTCAAAATGGGTTCTAAAGGCCAAATTGAAGGTTCTAAACCCTAGAGATTATTTTTCTATGAATTTTAGAGGGTTTATTCTATTTTTACTTTGCCTCGAACCTTGTGAATTGAAGTGGGTTGTTTTAGGGTTACAGATTATCATTTGGTTTCTTGGAAGTGCTGTAGCCTTTGCTAGATCATCTCATCCCACTTTTATTCTTATTAAGCTGCTTTGACCTATGTTTGGGCCCTGAATTACCCTGTATGCAGATTATACTGGTAAAATTGCACTTTTACCCCTTATGACTTGTTTTCTTCTCAAACTCAGAATTCTCTGAGTTAAGCCTTTCCTTGAGATATGTAGGAGCTTTTATCCTTTGTATTAGGTCAAAATGAGCTAGTTATGGCTCATGATGAGGTTCTCATCAGGTGTGGTGAGGGAAGAAGTATGGCGTATGTACGTTCCGCGCTGAAAAGCACTTTCAGACGTCTAGTGAGCATCCCAAACATCTGGACAGACGTCTGGTGAACATCCCAGACATCTTAGGTGGTGGGTCATTTCAAGGGCTAAGTAACCTAAACATCTAAAATTCACACACATAGAATTGTCTTGTTGGCATCAGAGACCGCGAAAACACAGAGGTTAAGAGATCGATTCTAAATCCTCTTTAGTATAAGGATCTCCACGAGGCGGTTCATAGAAGGGTGAAGGATGTGCCACTCACCTAGAAAAAGGATTTGGAGAATAAAGTTAGTAAGAAAAATGAGAAAAGAAAAAATAAAAAAATAAAATAAAACACCTTGCAATTAAGTGCCTTGTTACAAATGGGTACTTATGTAGTTTTTCCACATAAAAATAAAGCATCTCGGTATAAACAGATGCTACCCTTTCTTCCATCAAATAAAAGAACACCTCACTACATATGGGTGTTCTAACCTATAGAAAAAGTTGAAAAAAAATAGGAATAAGAGACCCAGTGGTCTACTGGGGAGATATACACAAAAAGTGTTGACCTCGGGATAGAAAACTGGTGAGGAGAAAGCAACCAAACCTGAGTAAGGCCAAGTCAAAGGCTTGAATTGGAATAATTTGGACTAGAAATTGATGTCTTAAGATCTGGATTTTTGCAAATTTGGATGCCTTTAGGACAACTCTCTTCACAAAGCACAAATGTTTTAAAATCATAGCTACAGAATCTTGGTATTGGGCAATGAAGCCTAAGAAATCGAGTTTTGAGGATTTGCAGTTGAGACCTAAAGGAGAATAGTTGACAAAATCCTAGGTCTAGAAGTTTGTCCTTAGTGCTGCAGGATAGTAGATTAGAGTTTTACTACTCTAAGTTTGATTAATGATGAATATCTGGTTAACTTTCTTAAACTTAGATTGATGAAAATCAAATATCATAAACAAAGGATTAACTTAAGTCTATTGAGTTTTTGAGCTAAAACTTAATTTCCAACTCTTAGGTTTTGTTTTCTTAAAACACTTTGTATTCTAAGTTTTTAAGGGTTAAGAATGGTCGTAAAGAATAAGAGATTTTTGAGATTCTAATTTTTGATAAAATTCTTGTTAATAACACTATTTTTAATAGAGTATGTTTTGAAAATGTTTTGAGTATAAGTCTAAGTAAGGAAAATTTTCACAAAATGCTCTGTATATTAATTATTTATATTAAATCTAAAAAAAATCCTCTGACCTAAGCTTTCCTCTACTTGGTTCTTATTTATATTAATTTAAACCCAAGTGCTTTAAATCATCATATTCTTAGTTAATTTTGCTAAGGACTAGCAAAACTTTGGCTTGAGGGTATGATGAGAAGCTCATCATGGTCTCTAATTACCCCTAATTAACTAGTCTTCCTAGTTAATTAGCTAGAAAAATGTAAATATATGGGTTAATTATTAAATAAGGGATAAATAGTAAAGGACTTTAAAATAAGCTTAAAATGTTATATTATCCTCCAATTAATATTATTAATAATCTAATTAATAATTGGACTCGAAATATTATTGATAATTCATCTAATTAATGTGTTAACTAACTTAAGCATAACATATATACTAAGTATGTAATAACTTAAGTAACATTACTTAATTAAATAAATTAATCTTAAAAGGTCAAAAATGTAAATTCAAGGTCTAAATATAATAATTGTCTTATTTACAATCACATATAAAAAGTTGAAAAAGATTTAAATTAAAATAAACGTTGAAAACCTGAGTTTACATTTTAGTCCTTATATTTTATTTCAATTGGGTCCTTCTTTTCCACTTAGGTCCTTAGGTTTCACTACGATTAAGTCCCTAGACTTCTTCTCTACTTCACTCATCTGGATAGCTAACGACTGAAGGTGTGTCCACCGCCTGATCACCGCCAATCCGACATCATCCCTTCTTCTCCAAGCTACTGGAGCTTGTGCTCACCATTCCCTTTTCATCCACCGGTCTAGATGATGCCTAAATCCTATTTTAGGGTTGGAGATAATCTCACCGGAGTCAGAGAAGACGTCGGTGGTTATTCCCCTCCTAGCCATTAATCTGTCCAAATTCCACCTCCTTCTCAATCGCCATTAACTATAAATACCCCTTGACACCCTCGATTTCCACCAAGTTGGCCCCCTTCCCTCTTCTTCACTGAGCTGACCCAATAAGCTATTCTCTCCAAAACTCTGACGAACTTCCTCTGCCTCATCCGAATTCCTCCATCCATCTTCAATAGCTTTGGATCTCCGCCGAAGTCAGCTGCATCTTCTGACAAGCGCTGACTAGGAGCTCTCCTCTGCTTCACCTCACAACTGCTGCCAGAGATCTTTTGACAACCCTCTGATTTCCTCCTCCATCATGAGCCTTCAACGGAGATCCTCTATCCCCTTCGTCTAGGTAACAGTAGACTAGGTAGGTAGGTTAGTTTAGTTAGTTAGGTAGGTTAGGTAGCTTTAATGTTAGATTTAGCTTTCATCTTCCTCAACTCCGGCGAGCTCCTTGAGCTTGTCAAGAGCGATAATTTCATCTTTGTAAGTCACTGTCCATCTTCTTGAATCTTCCATGAACATTTCTAACATTTATAATTACTAATTCGATCATTAAATCGCCTAAACCACTTCCACCTCCACTGACTACTTCTGTTGTCCATGGCAGCAGTAGTTAACCTAATTTCCACCTTCATTGGGTTCTCCATCACCTATTCGTCTTCTAAGGATCCTAATCATCACTTTAATTCGAGTAATTACCACATATAACCTAAACGCCCAAATTTAGTTAAGCTCCTGAGCTCGCTGCCAATGGCAACTTAGGAGTAGTTGAAACCATTAATTATATATATATTTATGATTGCAATCTTCTGCTGATTTGTTTTCTCCACTCAATTGAGTGGGAAAACAAGTCCTGAGCTTAATCCAACTCAGACTTTATAAAAATTGAATTCACTGTCAAATCTTTATTTTAATGATCAATTCAAGGAACTAACTTGATCCTGAGGTTCCTTGTGATCTCAGGAACCTTTTCAAATCTTTAATGGCACAATTCCACATTCTGTATACAATTTCACTCTTTTTCTGGACTCACCGGAGCTCCGACGAGCTCCGATGAGTCAAAACTAGTTCTTCAGTCAGTAGAACAGAGTGAGAAGCTCTAGATCAATGAAATGAGGATCACTGATTATATTGAGGTATTTTAATTGAGATTTTAGTGTCTGGAGTTGTTGTTAGGCCTTCATCTTCTCCAACTTCGGCTAAGTTGGAGAAGTCTGACAGTTAGTTTTAAGTTGCATTAAAGAGGTCTGGAAGCTTCAGTGCTGTGCACTGAATTTATTTCCATTCTTAAACCACTGTAACAACCCTTAGGTTGTTCTGACGAAGAAACACCTTTTCAATCTCAGGCGATGAGCCTGAAACCCTAGAATCTTTAGTTGAAACATCTATCTAAGGATTTGAATCTGTTCCTGAAGGTGAATAGAAGATATTTTAGGTTTTAATTTCCTGTGAAATAGCCAAAATCAGAAAGTCAAAACTTGAGGCTTAGCAGTCAAACATGAGTCTGAATCTTGAGTTCTGGATTCAATCTGACGAATTGATGAGTTCAAGATGTTTCTGTAATGCTTGTGAATGATTTTAAAGAGATTTAGATGAGCTCTAATGGTTTTTAAAGTAGAATTTGATTTCTGCTAGTTTGGGTTATTTTTGAACCCGAACTGATGACAGCGGATTTTAGATGAGATTTGAATGTAAATTCTTCCTAGATGGATTTATAACAACCTCTAAAAGTTGTTTTAATCAATTAAACATGTCTTTAGTTGTCTATTAGGCCTTTTCAAAGTCTGATTTACAGTCCTAAAGCTTCCAGAGAAGCTTTGAGCTTCTGCACCACTTCTGAACCTCCTGAGAGCTCAAAATATCCACCAGCAGCTGCGAAATTAACTCTCTAACCTATTTAGCACTTCATCTGGAAGTGAAAACCAAGTCTGTGGACTTAGAGTTAAGAAATCCACTTTCCAAGCCATTTTAATCATAGATAGAACAATATCTTCACCCTGCAAATTGAAAAACATAATTTCCTTTTTGAATCAAATTGACACTTCAATCCTGTAGAGCAACTCAAGAGCTTTCCAACAAGCTTTTATTCACTTGGAACGAAGCTCTGAGCTAGGAGAAATTGTCACTTGAAGATAGGTCTGGGAGGGGATAAGTTAGTCCCACCTCGGGTAGATCTGAGCAGCCGCTTTAGTATAAAAGGTTTTTGTGTTATAGCCACTTCAGTTGACAGCGCACGATGCATGGTTACCAAATGAGCATATGTGTGTGTGTGTGGGAGCATATGTGCCTGGGTGTGTGTGCGCCTGTGTGTGTGCGAGTGTGGGCCTTGGGAGGGCATGAGCGAGGTCTAGGAGGTCGTGAGCTGGTTTGGCTTGAAACTGTGAACTGGAAATAAACTGAAGATTAATGAACCAGGCTTGGACCTAGTAGGGTCTGGTCCCACCCTGAGAGGGGTGCTGTGTATCCCCAAATGGTCCAAGCCGCCAATAAATAAACATAATTTTTGGTTGAAGAGAAAAAACCCAGTTCGGCTCAGAGGGAAGAAAGGTTAAGGAAAAATGCTAAGGCTCAATGCTGAAGGAAGAAATTCTAAGGGCTAAAGAGAACTGCTAAGATTCAGAAGGTAAGAACAAAGAGAAGGAGCAAAGAAAAGAGAAGGAAGACAGGGAGAATTCGTATAAGGAGTAGAAGGCTGAACAAACACTAAAGAGACAAGGTAGAGAAGAAGAAAGAGAAGAAAAGAGCTCGAGAAAATTAAGAGAAAGAATAAAGAGAAAGATAAGGAAAAGATTAAGAGAAGATTAAAAGATAAGTAAAAGGAAAGAGAGCAGAAAAAAAAAGCACAAGAAGAAGAAAAAGAGAGAGAGGCTGAAGATACAAAGAGAAGAAAAGAAATGGTTTAATTTCTTGCATTATTTTTAATTCCTTTTTTATTTTAATGTTGTAATATGGAATATTTCAATTAGTAAAATTTTCTATTGCCTTAATATCTTTGAAATAAATAGAAATAAACATGTTTACTTGTTAAAGAAAATTATTTGTGTAAATATATTTTCTTATGGAATTTTGCATATTTCTTAAATTTAAAATCATTAGTCAAAGTTCACGTTGTTAAAATTAAACTTAATTATACCTTCTATGAGTAAGTTAGACTGATTGGTGAATTCTGGATAAGCTACACCTTCTATGAGTAAGTTAGACTGATTGGTGAATTCTGGATAAGCTACACCTCTCAGCGAACAACCTGGACTCAACCAGTTAAAAGAAATAAAATCTAAAATGTTAGGTTAACTTGACCTTATACTACTCAATCGACACAAATTTGAGTTAACCTAAATTACTTTCTTCTACACATAATTAAGCACAATTAACTTAATTAATTGTGTTGAGGAGAGGAACCAACATTTTAATGGTCTTCCTAGTTAATTAGGGGTAATTAGAGACCATGATGAGCTTCTCATCATACCCCCAAGCCAAAGTTTTACTAGTCGCTAGCAAAATTAACTAAGAATATGATGATTTAAGGCACTTGGGTTTAAATTAATATAAATAAGAACCAAGTAGAGGAAAGCTTAGGTCAGAGGATTTTTGTAGATTTAATATAAATAATTAATATACAGAGCATTCTGTGAAAATTTTCCTTACTTAGACTTATACTCAAAACATTTTCAAAGCATACTTTATTAAAGACAATGTTTTTAACAAGAATTTTTTCAAAAATTAGAATCTCAAAAATCTCTTATTCTTTATGACCATTCTTAACCCTTGAAAGCTTAGAATACAAAGTGTTTCAAGAAAATAAAACCTAAGAGCTGGAAATTAAATTTTAACTCAAAAACTTAATAGACTTAAGTTAATCCTTTGTTTATGATATTTGATTTTTATCAATCTAAGTTTAAACAAATTAACCAGATATTCACCATTAATCAAACTTAGAGTAGTAAACCTCTAATCTACTAGCCTACAGCACTAAGGACAAACTTCTTGACCTAGGATTTTGTCAATTCTTCTCCTTTATGTCTCAACTGCAAATCCTCAAAACCTGATTTCTTAGGCTTCATTGCCCAATACCAAGATTCAGTAGCTATGATTTTAAAACATTTGTGCTTTGTGAAGAGAGTTGTCCTAAAGGCATCCAAATTTGCAAAAATCAAGATCTTAAGGCATCAATTTCCAATCCATATTATTCCAATTCAAGCCTTTGGCTTTGCCTTACTCAGATTTGGTTGCTTTCTCCTCACCAGTTTTCTATCCCGAGGTCAACACCTTTTGTATATATCTCCCCGGTGGACCACTGGGTCTCTTATTCCTAATTTTTTTATCTCCATATTTTTTTCAACTTTTTTATAGGTTAGAACACCCACATGTAGCGAGGTGTTCTTTTATTTGATGGAAGGAAGGGTAGCATCTATTTATACCGAGATGCTTTATTTTTATGTGGAAAAACTGCATAAGTACCCATTTGTAACAAGGCACTTAACTGCAGGGTGTTTTATTTTATTATTTTATTTTTTTCTTACTCACTTTATTCTCTAAATCCTTTTTCTAGGTGAGTGGCACATCCTTCACACTTGCAAAAATCGCCTCGTGGAAATCCTTGGACTAAAGAAGATTTAGAATCGATCTCCTAACCTCTGTGTTTTCACGGTCTCAGATGCCAACAAGACGATTCTATGTGTGGGAATTTTAGATGTTTAGATTACTTAGCTCTCAAACCAGAGCTTTGACAATAAAGCCCTTCACTCTCAGGTTTTTTAAATTTTTAGTTTCCTTTTATAGGATCTGTCAAGATAAAAATTCCCAAGTCTAGTCAAATGTCCTTTAGTTGATTAAGCTAACTATAGCCTGTTAAACTTGTAGACTAAAATTATACTAACTTTCTACTTAATTAACTCTGAATATCTTTTTTTTTTTAACTTTATGATAAAATCAAATATTCAAAAAGCAAAAGGATTACTTAATCTAATTGATTAAAAAGTTACAATTTAATTATAAAACTTAAGTTTAAAACTTAATACACCTTAGTTTCTTAATTTTAGGGTAAGAATAGAAAAATAAAGCTTAAATGGTTTCAAGATTCTAATTCAAATAAAATCTTATTTTAAAATTTTTTTAAATAAAAGTGTATTTTTACAAAATGTTACAAGTAAAAATCTAAATAAGAATTTAATTTTCTCATATACATATTATATATATTCTTAATATATATTTTAAGTTTCAGACCTAAAAGAAAAATTAAGCTCTTAATATTAATATAAATATATATATATTTTATCTTCTTTTCTTCTTTTCTTCTTTATTCTAGATGAATATGCCACTTTTATTATTTTTATAATTTTTCAAAAATTTTTGTATTTATATATTTTTATTTTTATGTTTTATAAAATTTTTGAATTTTTATGAATTTTTCAAACTTTTCAAATTTTTATGATATTTTTTATTTTTAAATTTTTATAATTTTATGATATTTCTGTTTTTTTAAAATTTCGTGTGTATTTAATTTTTATGTGTTTTTTTTATCTTTTCTCTACACATACACTTAAGTGAAAATTTCACTTTAAGTATCTTTTAGGGTTTAATCTTTAGGTTCGTTCGAGCAGGTTCGATAGAACCCTCCAAGTTTTGCAAGCACCGATGATGATATATTCCTTTAAAAATCAGAAAAAATGTGGAGTGTTTGGTTAGTTCCAAAAAATTGAACCCTAAGTGGCAAGCTACTTCATGGATTAGTTTTAAATTGAGTGGTGCGACTCAAACAATTCAAGAAACTGGCCTGTTGTACCACTTGATTAAGGCACAAAAATGTTTAACCTAATAAAATTTCTACTCACTTATTTGTGTGTTGAGTTAAGGTGTACTGGATCCATAGGTCAGATTTCGATTAAGTGGTAGAATCAATGTGATTGTACACCTTAGGTCAAGAAATTTGTGGGTGTTTAAGTTGTGACACTTTTAACTTAATCTACAAGAAGAGAAGAGTAATTTTTTTTTGTATTTTTAATTTATGCGAATGGGTGAGGTGAGGAGAAGTGGCAATCAAACAATCAGATCAAACTTAGGGTTCATGCAAACACCTAAGTTGATTTGAGTTTGAGTTATTTGGTGGCGAAATGGAATCTAGGGTGGGGGTGATGAGGATACACTTATAGAACCTTCATCCGCACTTTTCTCCAATCAAATCGCTTTGGCCTGCCTCGGAAGAGTACCTTCAATCACAGTAAGATCAAAGAAAAAGTTAAGTAAGGCGGAAAAATGCGAGAAAAATCAAAGAGCATTGCCTCCCCAACAACGACACCAAAATGGTGAACGTGTCTTTCGCGAGGAAAAATCAAGGTTTTGGAGAACCTGTCATCGTAGTTGCAAAATATCACCACCAGATAAAATTTATACCAAAGCTCGAGGTGAGTCCCAGGTCGAACACAAGGAGGCGAACGTTTGGTTTTCAATCCGCACTTCGATTTTAATTTCTTTTTGTTGTTTTCATCTTTTGTTTTTGTTTTTGGTATTTTAATAGACAAGTGATTAGATCAAAAAAATATTTATCTAACTAATCTACTTGCAAAGAGAGAAAGAGAGAGAGGAACAATCGTATATATGTCTAAATAAGTGCTTGCTACAATGGAGAAAAGAAAACTATACTAGAAAGTGAATAAAAGATAGAATGGGTTAAGAAGAATCTCCCTTGACAATCGCTTGGAGGACGACTCGCTTTGACGACGCCAAGATGATGGTGGTGAGGAGCTGGATGAAGAAGAACGGCATCGAAAGAAGGAGGGCACCGCAGCGAGGATCTTCTTCTAGAAGGTGGTGAGAGGATGGCCACGGGATGCTCCACGAATAGGGGTGAGAGGAGGGAAAAAATATTTAATTTCTGCTCTAGAGGAGCATTTTGGGCTTAGGACAAGCTCTCTCTAAAGAGAGCTGGTGTTGGTGGGTTTGAGGGAGGCCAAATTCGTTCATCCATGCACCTATTTGGTCGAGCAATGAAGGCCCCCAGCTGGTGGATCGTGCAGTGCAGCGAGGGGCCCGATCGTTGGATCTGCGATGAAGCATCCAGATTTCACGTTGGAGGGTGCTTCAATCACGAGTTGTTGGAATCTGCTGCATCAATCTTTCCTGCGCATTGCATGTGGGAGGAAATCGCGCCAGCTATGCTGGCCATTCTCCCGCACATAGAATGCCACGCTGGTTGCTGGTGCAACATTGAGACACGGGGAGAAATTGAGTTATTAGGTGGCGAAATGGAATCTAGGGTGGGGGTGGTGGGGATACACTTACAAAACCTTCATCCACACTTTTCTCCGATCTAATCACTTTGGCCCACCTCGGAAGAGTACCTTCAATCATAGTAAGATCAGAGAAAAAGTGAGATAAAAGCTAAGGTAAAAAAACACGAGAAAAATTAAAGAGCGTTGCCTCCTCGGCAACGGTGCCAAAATGGTGAACATGTATTTCATGAGGAAAAATCAAGGTTTTGGAGAACCCATCATTGTAGTTGCAAAATATCACTACCCGATAAAATTTATACCAAAGTTCGAGGTGAGTCCCAGGTCGAACACAGGGAGACGAACGTTTGATTTTCAAATCTGTGCTTCAATTTTATTTGTTTTTGTTGTTTTTATCTTTTACATTTTTTTCGGTATTTTAATAGACAAGTGATTAGATCGAAAAAATATTTATCTAACTAATCTAGTTGCAAAGCAAGAAAGAGAGAGAGAGAAACAATCATCTATATGTCTAAATAAGTGTTTGCTACAATGGAGAAAAGAAAGCTATACTAGAAAGTGAATAAAAGATAGAACGGGTTGAGAAGAATCTCCCTCGACCATCGCTTGGAGGACGACTCGCTTTGGCGACGCCTGGATGATGGTGGTGAGGAGCTGGACGAAGAAGAATGGCATTGGAGGAAGGAGGGCATTGCGGCGGGGATCTTCTTCCGGAAGGTGGTGAGAGGACGACCACGGGATGCTCCACGAATGGGGGTGAGGGGCTGGAAAAAATATTTAATTCTACTCTAGAAGAGCATCTTGGACTTGGGACAAGCTCTCTTTAGTAGGTGGGTTTGGGGGAGGCCAAATTTCTTCACCTATTTGTCCGAGCAATGAAGGCCCCCAACTGGTGGATCACGCGGTGCAGCGAGGAGGGTCCTGATTGTTGGATCTATCATGAAGCATCCAGATTTCATGTTGGAGGGTGCTTCAATGGCAAGTTGCTGGAATATGCTGCATCAATCTTTCCCACACATTGCATGCGGGAGGAAATCGCACCAGCTGCGCTTGCCATTCTCCCATGCATAGTATGCTATGCTGGTTGCTGGTGCAAAATTGAGACACAAGGAGAAATTGAGTGGTTGCGAAAGCTCGAATCCACGACCAACCAAGGCTCTCAACCAATGAGCTATGGGTATCTTTACGCAAAGAAGACCACCCAATCGATTAAAACACGTGGCGCTCGTATGGTTGTTCGATGAAGATTCAATGGCCTAGATTTGATGGTACAGATAGGGAGAGGCTGCGGTGGCCATTCGGTGGCTTGGATGGTTCTAATGGTGCTACGTGGCAGCACCAGGACCGTTCATCTCCATTTCTTTGCAGGTGGTGCTATGAATGTCGGATTGGGTCGATTTTTACGTTGTTGGGTTGTGATCATCGATCTAAATCCATCAGTGCAATCGGATTTGGCATCTGAGGTTCGGATTGGTGCCACTTTGTCCCTTGGCCTTTGATCTTCCTCAAACTGCATAATGTGCTACAAGCCTCCGATCAAAAGGATTTCGAAGGTGTTGGACTCCGATCATCATCTTAATCTGATCCATACAGTTGGATCATCAATCCAAGGCCCCAAAATAATCTCTTTCTCTCCTGGCCACAAAAGGATGCGAATTAACCTATAATTTATACAAATTATTCTAAATGCATAATGATGCATGCTTTGTAATATTTATAATATGGAATGCAATGTTAAACTTAGAAAGTCACAGAAATAGACATTTTAACATGAATAAATGTGTATTTGTCACCCTCTCTCCCGACATCTATAGCACAACACATTGCCTCCAAACCCTCTTTGACCTCCTCCCATGCCGCCCCTAGCCTTACCACCATTCCCTCTCCAACCATCGAACCCCCAGCTACCCGACGAACCCCCTCCTGCTCCATTACAAGATTGCCTCTCAACCCTCCTCCACCTGCCGTCACCTTGGCCATCGCCCCTCCTTTCCCCACGTGCAGCCATCCCCTTGATTGTTCTTCTTCAATCTTTAGAGTCCAACTCTCCTTCATCTACTTCTTCCTCCATAGCTTCTTGATCCTGTTCTCCTCCATCAAGCTCCTCCATGGTCTTGAGCTTAAGCTCTTTTACCCTTGCTACCATTTGCATTTTGACTTGGAAACTAAATCTCAAACGCAAATGTTAAATCACAAGTGTTTTGTTATCATCAAAATCAATGATCATGGTGTGCTTGCACCAACACCTACTAGATCCCTAATTAGGTTATAAACTAGGCTCAATCATTCCTTAGGACTCCTAGTATCAGAAACCCTAATTTCAAGCTAATTAGTAGTTCCAACAAGCTACCTAACATTAGGGTTGTGCTACCTAACGTTAGGAAAACCCTACCTAATGTTAGGTCAGGCTGCAGTAGCCAGGCAAACATGCAAAGTCAACCTTCAACTCAACCCAGCATAAATTTCACTACCATTTATTATAAATCTTCACTAGCCAAAACTATTATTTCTTCTAAATCTTTACCAACTAAATGTGGGACATTCTAAATCTTCACTAATTCTTGAATGCCATCAAGGCTGCAACTTCCCATGGATTGGGTCATTGTGCAAAATAAAGGTTTATAAGAAAAGGTTAATGAGATCTTGTATGAAAACATAATAATAATAATAGTAATAGTAACTCATTCACTAGAATAACTATTTTTGTAGACATCAATTGGATACAGTAAAAGATGACCAACCTATAAAAGAAACTAGTCTAGAGCAACCGGTTGCCCATTTTTGTTCTACCATTGTTCTGAGGCTCATTCTAATTGTTTAATGGAGATCTCAGATTTTATCACTTTATTGAACACTGCATTCTTTACTAGAACAAGGATGCACAATCACCATTTGAAACAATCTTTTCATTTGGATGAGAATGATAGCAACATGGGATTAGTGACCATTCACTTGGTCAAAACTCAAAGCTACAGGATAAACAATACAAAGAATTGTTACAAATGACACAGGCCGTTGAAGACCTCCACATCAGTACAAACATTATCTACAAATGGCCTTCTTCTACCCTTGGAAACAACACCATTTTCTTTCAATTAAATAGTCCCAAACAATAAAAAGGGGTCTCTTCGCTCCTTCCTTACACAGAAAGGGCCTTTCTTAAAACTCTTCTAGAACCAAACCCAAGATAATGGATTAGAATAATACATCCCTCTCCAATCCTAGATAGACCTCATAAAAGAGCAAGAAGAAAAATAACGGATCGCAATGCTCCTTTTCTTCGCCATAAAGCACAAGTGGCATCCAAAAGAGGTACAATCTTCAAACAATGGACCTTGGTCGTAGCCCCTATGATTACTCAGCAGCCACCCAGAGATTTTAATGTTTACAACTAACTATAGTTTCCAAATGAGTCAACGATAGATGATGAGATTATCTCTATCATAAAAATAGGAAAAACACGTATTCATATAACATTTGGTCAAGAAATCATTCTTCGAGATCCATCAATCAAGAACTCCAACCCTCCACTACACCATGAACAACACATCCCTCAAAGGTAGAATATCTATCCCTTGATCTAAAAGGTGTCTTAACAAGAGTAGCATCAAAGTTGGCTCGCAATAATCTGCCACAAATGCTTGCAAGTTTGAGGCCAAATCAAAAGGCCTTACCTCTCTGCCAAGAGACCTTCCACCATCCAATCATCATGCCAAAAGCAAAACCTAGAGTCCAAACAAGCCACACCTTCTAAACTTTTGCAAGTACCTCCATGCATTGCAACTTGAGAGGGATTCTATTTATCTAATTTAAAAAAAACACATAGCCTTCATGGCCACTTTGACAGCATCTTATCAAACTCTTAACAGTGCCTCCATCTCAGTATTCCATCAATGTGTCAAACATAGCAAGTATCATCCCTCTCCCCTTCAAAGCACCACATTGTAAGAATGTCCAACTCTTAGAAAGAAGGCAATTATGGTTTAAGGTCTCAAAACAAGCTAACAAGGATCTTCCAAGGACACACATTTCGAAGAACCTTGAAACAGACACATCTAAGGGTGTGCGCATGTAAGATCTTGGAAAAAAAATATTTTGCACTAAGTTTGAACTCCAATGAAACCTAATGACTTTCCTAGACGACCTTGTGGTTCCTTCGATTCTTTGATTCCTTTTGGCCTTAACAAACTTTGGGAGGGGCATTTTAAGAGGAACAACTAGTCTATGGACTCTTTGATTTGTTGGCTTTTGGTGGATGGGTTTCTCCTATATTTTTCCTTTTCCATTTTTTAAGGTGGGTTGGCTTGCTAGAGAGGCTAATTGCCTCTCTTTTTCCCCAGTGGGTGTGGCTTGGAGAAGACCATCACCAACAACACTCTTCTCTCCTATCCATTGCCTCCACACATTGATCCTCCTCCCTAGTGGCTACACTTGCTCCTACTACCTTTTCCATTGCTTGTGGCGTGGAAGGAGAGGAAGAGAAGGGCAGAAAATGGAAGATCCACCCTCCTCTTCCCCTACAATTGGCCCTCCTCCCCTTCTCCTCGTCGACTGCTGCTCCTCCATGCTCGCTCACCGGCCAACCACGGCATCACCGCCCGTGAGCACCGATGCTACTGCAACCTACTGTCGTGGCAGCAGCTACCCTTGCATGCGTGAAGGCTGCAGTCACACGGCTGCTGCTGTTACTGTTCATGGCAACAACTGCTACTACGATTGTTGTGGCCACAATTGAGGCTCGACGGAGTATTAAGACCCTGTCATGGCCTCGCATAGAGTAAGTGCACCCCTCCCCTTCTTTTAATGCCTGAAATCCTTAGCCTTAGGTTGTGAAACCTTAGGCCTAGTTTACGGCGCGGGGTAGCTAACCTGGGTTAGCAAACATGCAATAGGGGTTAACCCCTATTTCTATTTACTTGCAAATAGGGGTTAACCCTTGTTTCTGTTTACTGAGGTGGGGGTTATCCTGTGATGTGATAGAAAGGTGTTTACTTGGGAATGGGGGTTACAATGGGGGTTAAGGTGGTAAAAGACATCTTTACCTTTAATTTGGTAGGTAAGTTAGTTGGGTTATTTTAAAAAGTAGGGAATGGTAGGTAAGTTAGTTGGGAAAATTTTGTTCAAACTATTTGATTAATTTATGAATATCGAAATTTGGTAACATGGACAAGGGGCTTTAATGGTGGACATTGAGTTAAAAATATGCAAATTTGCCAAGGCAAGCATTCACATATTGGGCACAAGGGCCTTTGATGGTGGACATTGATTTAATCTTGTCAAACTGAAAGCACATGACCTATGTATAGCTACAATTCATTCTCATAACTTTGTTGAGTAGAATTGTAGCTAAAAAATATACCAAGAATTAATTGGGTAATTGGATTTGTAGGAGGAATAAGTTACCCATATATTACCCAGACACAACTTTCAACAAGGATATTCAAGAATTGCATAGAAAACCTCCTCAAAGAAAAAGCAAACCTTAAAAATATATTAATCTATATGCAAGTTGATAGCCATCTCTTGTCTGATATCATGGTCAAGGGATTACTCCTCTGAAATTTGTAACTAGTTTGTCATAAAGAACAACTACTTAAAAAATATGAGAGAAAGGATTTACAGATAAATGTATATCATAGAACATTCCTCAAAAGGAATGGCAATATCATGAAACAATTGGTGAAATAAATAGAAGTGATCTGGCCCCGGTGATTCATAACCATTCTCTGTAATATATAGATAGTGCGTTGAAATTGTGAAGGCACTCCATAAAAAATGTCAAGATACTATCCCTTCCAAAGGGAGCTGTTCATATTATATTAGTATAGTTATTTTGGAGGAGGAATTTCAGTTGCTGTATCACTGTATTGCTTCTGTAATGCTTCACACAATTCAACCCTTCCTGCAGGTTTTCTGATACCTTGTTATTATCTTCTTGCATTCCTAACAAGTCTCCTTGAAAAATGGCTTTATAATATGCACTGAGTTGGATCCCTTCCCCTTTCCTGGGCTCCTTTGAGGATGCTCTTGAGAGTTCTCCCCCATGTTGTATAGAGAGGAAAAAAAATGAATTGGAACAAAATAAATTAATTAAAGTCATTACGTTAATTGATGGATAAGTAGATGAGAATTGTAAGAAAAATTTTAACCTTGTAATTGGACTTCAAGGCAATGAAAATAAAATGGAGTTATATTTATGTAGTAGGCTCAGATTACTTCATTATGAAACAATTTGTACGCATGTCATTGGGAGAACTTTATAAACAATGTATGTTTTAATTTACTTAACCCTCGTAAATTATGCTGAATAGGGTTACTGCATTGCAGCTGATGGGAACACCATCATGAGCCATAACTAGCTCAATCTGGTCTGATAAAGTTGATAAAAGCTTCTACGTAATCATCGTAGGGTCATATATGCAAAATGTTCTGTTTTGAGAAGAAGATAAGAAACCAGGATTATTTCTGCAATTTTAAGAGCATTCCACAATTACATAATAACCATGGTATATTTCAAGGGTTTATTAAAGGTCATATGGTCATTAATATCTAATAAGTGGGTCCATGTAGAATGAAATGGGTTTTCACGCATTTCAAGAATTAATGGACATCTAAAATCCTAAAAATAGACCTGCTTAAATAACTGGGGTTTTGGACAATATAAAATTCATCTAAACCTTCTAAAAATCATAGCAAAATATTCTCTAAGGTTTGATACCCTTGATTTGACCTTCTAAATCCAATTTGACCTAAAATAGAGGCATAGACAGAAAACTACCCTAATTTAGGTTTTTGCATAAATTACCTAGTCAAACTAGGTCAAAACCTAAATCTGACTTCACCATTAGATTTCTTAGGTCCAAATAATGTTTGTGTAAAAATTTGGGCCCAATCAGAGATCATCTTGACCTAGTTTTCATTTTGGTCCAAGTCTGACTCTTATTATCTCAAATAGCCCCTCAACTTTTGAAATCTTTACAAAATGCCACCCAACTTCTTCATCATCATCTCAAAATAGTCCTTGCCGCCAATGGAGGTCAACCGACCTCCAGGTAGGCTTTGACCAACTCAAATCCCATGCAAATGACAATCAAATCCCACCAAATTTGGTGGGATTGATGCTCACACATAAGAAAACCTATTAGGATCGATTCTAATTCCTAAAACCCACTGATTTGTGCATGTGAACACACGAAATCAGTGGGATTCTTCTTAAATTCTAAGCAAGCTTTAAAGATTGTTTCCTGTACTTCAAGCTCCCCTAAACCTTATAAAATACCCCCATGACATTCCTCACCTCCTTAATGAGTTTTTAGGCCAAGAATTCTTCCTCTTCTCCACCTCTAACCTACTCCAAAGCTCTCTCCGGTGACCCCCTACCTTCGACTCCCTCTCTTGCTGCCACGTACAATAGGTAGCAGGTTCTTCTTCCTCTCTACAATTCGCACCTTGCCATACCTGCGTGGAGCTCTCCGATCCCTTCCTCATCGTCGTCTCAACCTCCGGAGCCACCTTCGTCTCCGGCACCAGCCAATCATAGCCGGCTCCTCCTCTACCTTCTCCTCATCCATAAACAATAGTCTTCAACTCCTCATTCCTCCCTGACTTCACCCTCACCCTTAGATTCTAGGTTCACTCACAAATATGCCCATTCCACCTCCATTGGCCTCATCTCCGATGTACCTCCGATGATCCTGTCTGACCACTACACCCCACTAAACCTCACACCATCGGTCCCAAAACCATCATCGTACTCCACCGACCAAAACCCCTCAAGTATTTGAGGGGATTACTCACCCTAGCCCTCCACTGAACACCTTCACGTGCTCCGACCTTCTCTGCCTTTGCTACGCTCACACACTCACCTTCACAGTGCACCACCGACACTATTGCACTCGCCACACTCCGGCAATTCTTCTGAACCTGTTTGACTTGGTCATAAGGCCGTTTTCATGCTTTCAGGTATTCCATCGAAGCTCTGCCACCGCGTCGTCTTCTTCGACTTTGTTCGTGGTGTTCTAGCCGTGATTGCTCTAGGCAACTTCCCCAGGTGATGCGATTCTCCTCCAGTTGCATCTCCAGGCTCCTAATTAACACCTACGACCACAACTACTGCATCAATTGGACCATCTGCCATTAGTTGCTCGCACGTGAAGAGTAGCTACGCCTTTAGTCCCACATCATGGGTTGAAGGAGAGTTTGCACGGAATAAATTTCTTTTATGAACTCGACTCCTTGCCCAGTACACGAGGGGTCGGGTCTCCCAACGCACGCTCTCAATCCTCGGCTACCACCATGCCCGATAGCCCTGGTCATTCAGATCCCCGAATACTCGGATAACGACCCGTTTAGGCAGGTTAAAGAGAAAGAGAAAGAAGAGAATGAAGGAAAGAGAGAGAGAGAGGGAGGGGGGCTTTCGCCTCGCTCCCTAACTCTTTAACACTTGGCTGCTGAGATGCCTTTGCCTTTATTGTGACACTGCTATGAGCCTCTTTGATGAGGCTCAAGAAGAAGAGAAACCTTAGCACAAGAAGAAGATAAGCCTCTCTGCTGAGACTCTTGAAGAAAGGAGTGAGGCCCTTGAGCCTCTTGAAGGCATTGTAGCAAGCTTCACTTAAGCCATCTGAGGCTTGAATCTGTCGTCTGATTCTGCTGGTTTTGTGCTTCTGTGGTTATATTGGTTGCTTACTGACGTGGCATTTGATTTGAAAATACTATTCATATATTTGAGATATTTGTGGGTTAATATTCTTGGGTTAATTTGGTGAATTAAATCACCATTTTAACCGCATCTTTTTGCACTCGAACATTTGATATATTATTCTGTTTCAATCTAAGCAAGATTTTGGATCATATTTCTGAATATATTTGTGATTAGTGGATTGAATTACCATTGTTGCTCCTTGCAAACGATCTTGGACTTTTCTGAGTTATAAATTTAAGTGTTTAATGCGGTTTTGTCCTATACTATAACGCATTTCGTAAACATCGACAATTTCATGTAAACAGCAGCCATCAGAGCCATGCAAACACATTTACCACTCAATTATTGTGTTGCATAGGGTTGCTGTGATGCAGCCATCCTTACCACGCAAACACATTTTCTGGCAAACCAACAACATATCATTGTTTAAAGGTTTTCCTTCATGCGTTGGAAGCTTCCATCATTATTGAATATGACGTAGGACTTACAAATTACTTAATGTAAGGAAAGAATTTCATACGTAATATGAATGCTAGTACTTCTGGATTCTATAGTGACATTTTTAGTAACATCATAATCAATTGTTCGAAGAATTGTTGAAAATGTCAATGCAAACGAAAGACGACAAGTACAAATTATAAGAACTTCACCATACATTACCATACATAAACGGGTAATTTGACATGAGTTATTGTTACTCTATGGAACATGATGATCAAATCTTTGTACTATTATTGATCGTCGAAAGCCTCTCCCGACAATTATTATTGTCATTTATTGCTTCTAATTTTTGTTGGCAAACAAGTAACTATTGCTCTAATTCAAGCCTCTTCCTTTTCTCCTCTCGGTGCTCGCAGCAAACATCATAATACATGCAAGCCATGAATGTCAACTCCATCGTTTGTGATTTCAACATTGGGTTGAACTCGAGAGGGGATTTTCGAAAACCACAACCCTAAAATCAAAACGTCATTTCTACCTTTCATCGATTAATTTAATCGAACGATATTAATATGGAAAGTTTGCCTTACGCTATTTCCATGGGACACTTGTAATATAGTCTATCTAAGATGGCAGATACACTTGTGCTTTCTTCCTCAAAGACAAGTTCAGCCATGTGTCCACAAGTGCATCTCCTTTGAAGTGTTGTTAATCCGCGTGGCGTAGACATCCCAGTGTGCTAAGATTTGAACGAAGGTTATTTGAAGACTTGAATAAAGGAGATCTGAATAAAGCTAAACTTGCATAATAGATTTAGAAAAGTCCCCAAGAAGCTAGGTGTCCATCATACAGAAAAGTCAACCTGAATTCCTTGAGAACTTTGATAGAACATTACTCTATCAAAGACAAGGATAAAATAGGTTACATGCAAACAAGTTCTTAACTAATGGAATTTAATTCATTTGATGGAAGACAACAATTCATTGATTACGATGTTAGTCTTTGCCCTCAACTCATCCAACTTAGACTTCAGAAGTTCCACCTCTGTATATACACTTTTTTCCTCTGGTCACTAGGTTAACTTAGTAGAGGCCTCCAATTTTCCATACAACATGGCCATGAAGTCATGCTTCGCCTAGTAGGTGGCTCGCATAGGTTGTTTGTACTTGCAACCCTACATTCAAATGAATTACAATGTTTTAAGGTAAATTAAACCTTTTAATAATGAAAAACGAATTGATCGAGTGACTTACTACGTCCCTCCAAGGACACAAAATAAACGGTCTAGGAGATCCGTACTTCGGCTGTTGTCCAATTCGAACACAAGCTTGCATGGTTCGAAACATAAGCATTCATATCCATGATACTAGTCCCCTCTAGCATAGTAAGGAGCTTCGTCCATCCCTGAAAATGTATGTTACACATAGGATAACAAGGATTCACTAATTCCATTGCTTTCTTCAAAAGTAAAATGATCAAAGGAAAGACTTGAAACATAACAAAGAGTTAAATGAATTCCACCAAATTCCCGATGATTACATAGAGAGCATCATATGTTGCAAAGTGGTACGGGAATACATGAAATAAGTATTACGAATTACGAGGGAAAAAATCACTCAAGCACAAACATTATGGTGCATTTCTACTTTTCCACTCCTCTCACATAAATCTGCAATTGTCTCCCTAATTAGCTTGCCCCTCTGAATACCAGCTTGACTTAATGTCACTAATGGCTCAGGTATGGTGTCTTTAGGGTTATCTCTCCTCGGAGGTGATCATAGCTCTCCAATTTCATCTATACCCATTGACGCTTGAAAGGTTTTGTTGTAAAACTCATCTCATCCCCCATCTCTCAGTAAGAAATTGTGAGTCACACAACAAGCAACAATGACATCTCGTTGGACTTGAATGGAGTAGGAGGCGTAGTTCAAGCAAAGGAGTCTCTTCTTTAAAACACCAAAACACCTTTCAACGCAATTCCAAATTATTGTGTGACGGTGGTTGAATAGCTCCTTATTGCGATACTTGTTGCGTGTTGACCTAGAGTTATACTCCATGATATGGTAACTTACATTCCTAGATGGAGTGAGGAATTGATGGGTATTAGCATACCCAGAATCCACAAGGTATACTCTGCCCAACGATATTGGAAAATTGTCTTCTTGCACTGCCCATCGAAGTACCGTCATATCAGCAGTGGATCCTTCCTATCCACTCGTCACATACTGAACGGATAGATCCAATGATGCGACACACATTATGTTCAGTGAACACCAACCATGTCTGTTTCGATACCTCCCAACTTCGGTAGGGTTTACGCACAACTCAATATGTGTTCCATCTATAGCTCCAATCACATCTTGCAAAGATTGCCTCATACAATTCAAGTTTGTTACAATCGAAAAACTTATAGTTTTTGATGTAAAGCACCTTACCTTGAAGTATGGATAGAGGTCTCTATTCCTCCTTATCTTGTTCGGAATTGGTGTTGAATCATTAGGAAAGGCAATAAAGTCAAATTGAAGATTCTTGAGAGCTCGGACCACCTCCTTGTAGTAATTACTAATAGTTCATGAAGATCTTTCTAACCATCCTTGCATGTTATGATTCGTAGCTCCTTGGCCAACGCCAAATAAGAAGATTGCAAGGGCCTCGCTTGGATGCATCTCCTTTGTTGGTTTTAAATAATTTCTCTCAAGTAACATATCCTGTAATTTTATGAATTCAGAACTAGTCATTCGAAACATATCCTATGACCTCTCATAATGTCCTTCGAGGACTCTATTCACCCAAACCAATTCCTTTAAATCTTCAGTGTGCTTGAGTACGTGTGGAAGACAGGTGGTACATTGGATTTCATCCGCAACGTAATGCATAGTTTCCTCCAACATAACATTTATGATCGCATCCCCTAACTCATCGCTACCAACCGAAGTTCTGCCAGCTTCCATATCTTGGGAAGTATCGGAAACAAGTAAATAACATAGGAAGAGCACCGAGTGGTACGTTGGATTTCATCCGCAACGTAATGCATAGTTTCCTCCAACATAACATTTATGATCACATCCCCTAACTCATCGCTGTCAACCAATGTTCTACCAGCTTCCATCTATTGGGAAGTATCGAAAACAAGTAAATAACATAGGAAGAGCACCATTACAAATAGGCTTCATACTTCCAAATGTAGTTAAACAAGAGTCAATGGAAATTACAACAAAATGGTCCATAATAATCGAAGTTGATTACACTGCATTATTCATGACGGAAGCACAATCCTACCATACATGTTTAAGACAACATGGAGCATTTTCTATGCAATACTAAAACAAACAACCATGAAAAGGTAACGACAGAGTAGCGATAGATGTTAGATATCCCCATTCATTACCATCTTCACTAACTCTGCTAGATCCCCAATACTACCACGAAAAAGCACCCTCATTATATCTCTAAATGAGGGATCGGAAAGGAGAGCAACCATCCTTGCTCTTGGACCCACTGGTAGGTCGAGTAGCGTAGTCATCAAGCCGAGGACACAGTTATCAATCTTCTCCCTTTCAAATTCCCTGAGTCACTTGCTCTTGCTAAATGTCAGAAATTTGTCCATCATTGTTGCCACCCTATCCACCTCTTCCGAAGATGTGCCACAATTGCGACTACACTTCCCATTGCTCCCCAAACTATGCTCCGATGGTTTCGGTGTCAACCTTGATAGTGGTGAGCTAGCCGTAACATTTATACCCCCTTCGACATCCTAGGGCACCGTACATTCTGTACATGCTGGTTGTGGGGTGTTAAAGTTCCTTGGGATGGGAATCCGCGAGGACATCGTCATGTTCTCGTTTAGTGAGAATTCCATCAACGACAGGTTGACACCACCATCATCTATGTTTTCACCGACCACGTCAACATCTGTTTGCCTAAGACTGGAAGTTGCACTGACTCCCCTAGCAGCCTCTATACCAACAATGATTTCAAATTCCTTGTAGTAAGGAAAAGTCTTACCACGTAATATTCTCAAATGCTCTGGAAGTTGCATGTAAATGGGATGGATTATAGACCGTGGAAAGATTACGTCAAATAGTACAAATTTGATGGTATTATGACAAACCTCATCCCATAAACTCTCTTCCTATGGGAGGGGACATCTCCTATGGTCATCCCAACCTTAGCTGCCCCAGTTGGTCAATGATGTAGACACAATTATTTAGGTTAAAATGCCTAATCATGCATGGTCCAAGGCTTAGATTTTCATTTCATGTTATAAATATTGCATAGCATACATTATCCTACATTTAGAGTAGTTATTTATAATTTAGGTTAACTAAGTCCTTTTTATGGTCAGGAGAGAAGAAGATTCATTTCAGGGCCTCGAATGGATGATTGGACTATACGGATCTGATCAGGACAACGATCAGAGTCTAACGCCTCCGAAATCATCTAGATTGGAGAACCATAGCATCATACAAAGTCCGTAAGATCAACGGCCAGGGGGCAATGAGACATCCATATAGGTTTCGGATGGAAAATCCGACCATACAGATGGATTCGAAGTGACGGTCGAAGTCTGGCGGCATGGGAGTCAACTCGATCTAAGCACCGTGGCACCCTCTACAAAAGAAGAATGGACAGCCTAGATGGCACCACGTGGCGCCATCCAGGCTGCCCAACATCGGCCAGCAGCAACCACAGGCGCCCCCTCATCATTGTTGATCTCTCATCACAGCCGTTGGATCAAGATCCAACGACTGGGGTTCATCCGCGCCCTCAATGCCCATGCTCTCCTTGAGACTCAACCACGCCCTTGCCTCAACAATGAAGCTCTTGGCTTTCAAAGAGGGAACGTAGGTTCGAGACCCGCGTAGCCCCCAAATCAGCAATTGAAGGGCACTAGCGCACTGGCCAACGCATGCCTGTGCACCAGCTCGTGCACCCGCATGCAGCAGCAGCGCACAACGCAGCGCCTACGTGCACAATGCAGTGCCAGCATGAGAGCGTGCGCATGTGACAAGGAGCTCGCGATGCACGCACTAGCAGAGCATGAGCAGTGGGCGAATCTTCAACGACATGGGCCTTTAGTGACGCTTGCAGCTATCACTAATGGCCTGTGCATGCCAGCAAAGGAATTGAAGGGTGGATCTTCAGCGACAACTATAGGGATCTTTAGCGACATTTACGGATGTCAGTAATGACCCAGATGCGAATTTGTTCTTCCTCCACTATAAAAGGACCTACCCACTACCATTCCAAACCATCTCTTCCTTTCTTCACCTCACCACCTCCAAGGCTCTAGAGAGAGCTTGTCCCAAGCCCAGGATGCTCCTCTAGAGTAAAACCAAACATTTTCCCGCCTCTCATCCCCATTCGTGGAGCATCTCGTGGCCGTCCTCTCACCACCCTTTGGGAAGAAGATCCTCTTCGCGACGTCGTCCTGCCCCATCCTCCATCTTCCTTCGTCTCACTCCTCACCACCTTCTTTCAGGCGATGTCAGAGCGAGTCATCCTCCGAGCAACCGTCAAGGGGGATTTCTCTCACCTCTTTCTATCTTTTTTCTCTTTCGTAGTGTAATTTTCCTACTTTCATGATTGTAACAAACAATTCTTGATAAATAGATGATTATTTCTCTCTTTCTCCCCCTCTCTCTTATATTTTTGCAAGTAGATTAGCTAGAATTCATCGACTTCATCTCTTGCTTGCTAAAAATACCAAAAAAATTAAAAAAGATAAAAACGACCAAAAACAAATAAAGGTGAAGTGCGGATTTTTATAAAACCAAACATTTTCCTCCCTATGTTCGACCTGGGACTCACTTTTCGAGTTTCGGTTACAAATTTTATTTGATAGACGCATTTTGCGAGCTACGATGACGGGTCATTCGGACCCTTAATTTTAATTCGCGAAACACGCCTCCATCATTTTGGCACCATTGCTGGGGAGGCAGCGCTCTTTGGTTTTTCTCGCATTTTTTCCACCTTCACTTTTATCTCACTTTTCTCTGATTTTATTGTGATTGTAGGTAATCTTTCGAGATGGGCTAAAGCGGTCAGATCGGAGAAAAGTGCAGATGAAGGTTTTGTAAGTTTATCCCCACCACCCCCACCCACTAGTTCATTTCACCACACTAATAACTCAAACCCAAATCAACTTAGGTGCTTTTTATAAACCCTAGCATAGATTAGGTTGTTTATTTTCCACCTCCACTCATCTCACCCCCGCATATATAAAAATAAAAAAAATACTCTTCTCTTGTGGGATTTTTTGAAAGCTACGCACTTAACACCCACAACTTCTCACACTAAGGTGCACAATCACATCGATTCTACCACTTAACTGGGATCTGACCTGTGGACCCGGTACACTTAACTCAACACACAAATAAGTGAGTAGAAATTTGAATAGGTCAAACATTTCTGTGTGCCTTAACTAAGTAGTGCAATAGGCCAATTAATTGAACTGTTTGGGCCTCACCACTTAAGATAAAAGCAATCCATCAAGTAGGTTGCCACTTAAGGTTGATTCTTAGGGCTGAACCATGCACTTCACATTATTTTTTATTTTTAAGGGAACATATCATCACCCGTGTTTTCAAAACTTGGAGTGTTCTACTAAACCTTGATTGAACCAACCTAAGAATTAAACCCTAAAAGCTACAGAACAAGGTTAGACCCTAAAGACACATCACCAAATAACCTTGTTTGCAAACCATGGTTGTGCACACACACATTTTAACTGATCATTAAGGGCAAAACCCATCTTAAGGGTCCATCACATTCCAAGAGCACGATCATCCTAAGCCTAACTAAAACTGAGTAGACGTTGGCCTTAAGGATTGATTCGCTCTTTGGGGCTCAGATTGAGATCCTTTTCGATTAATCTACTTCTGCTGGTCCATCTGATGTCTAGCTAGGGGAGTAGCATCAAACGACCACGGCTGGGGGGTACACTAGTAACTGGAGGTGTAAGCCAAAGGAAGAACCTTCTCCCCAGTTCCTCCTTTTAACTGGTTGGATTGACCAGATAAAAGTAGACCAAATCGTTTATAATCTCAAGATGGATCCTAAGAGTCTGTAGGTCTTTAGGCTAACCCACCTAAGGACAGGATTGATGGGTTGTATTGCAAGGCTCCTTTCTCTCTTCTGATTTCCCTCTTACTCTGCAATGTATCCTTCCACATCCTACACACATTTCACATCCTATCCTCCTACCACCACATATCTCCAAGATGATTACTATCCTGACTTGACTTATAATTATCCATCCACTAGCCAGGATAACTTTAATTGAGGATATGAATCAAGAACTCAGTGTCCAGGGCCTAACCCTAGACAACCAAACTATGATTACTATCCTTCCTAAACCTACAATGATTATGGATCTCCATCCTTTGATGACAAAACCAACCCGATCTACAATCAAGAAGGATATGTTGACTATAACACCTACCCTCCCTAGTAGTCCACTGAATATAGGTCACCATCATTCTTTGAACAACTTGAGATGACCTACTATCAGGGAGGAACCCAAGAACCTCCATATCTTGACTCCCCTAGAATGAACCCAAACCCGCCCAACCCTGAACCGAACCAGTTGGTTTAGGTGAACCAGATCCAGGATAGGGTGTTGGCTAATTTGAGGAACACTATACAATTTTTAGAACTTCAGCCAACACCATGCACTGAAGCATTGGAGCCTATGATCAAAATGATTAATGAACTTAATAGTTCTCTATTGGATTTGCTCCAACGTGTTAGGGATAGGGGCCTGGGTGAGTTTCTTCTTGGGAAGTTATTGAGGTTGAGGATGAAATTTGTGCTTGCCCTAGTCAAATCTTGGGATGATTCTCAAGATGAACCCCCTTCAGGAGAGCCAATGTCTGAAGCAGCTCAAGAGCTTGTCGGGGGGGATACATATTCTGAGATTAGAGATGACCAGGTTGGTCTAGAGCAACCATTTAAGGATGTATCGAGTTTCTCACCTGAGATCCCTGAGTCAGGGAGCTAGGAAAAATATGTCTCTTTAAACCAAGAAATGACAATCGATTTTGAGACATATATAAATGAGGATCATGGATTCTCTAATTCTAAGGGTGAGGAATCTCTTAGTGAAGTCTCACTTGAGCTTAAGGATGATGATTTTAGTGAGACAAACGGGCTTGAGGAATCTGATGAACCATTTGATTGTGCATTCATTGAAGATTTGGAATCTGTTGGGGCTAACTTGGAAGATTCGAATCCTCATTTAATAGAAAATTCAATCAATAACCCCATTCCTCAACCACACCCCAAAGGAATTGATTTTGATTTGGAAATCATTGTACCCAAGTCAATTCTGAGTCAGCCACGATTTCTGGACTTGGGTAAATCTTATGGGGTGATCAATATGCTAGAGGTCCTGGAGCTTGAGCTCTTGATGTTGGACGATAGAATTGTTGAAATAAAAATTTGGGAGGCTAATTCTGAGGGAACTTTGAGTTTGGATTTAAGGGTTCCTGTTGACCTAAAATCGCCTACTTTTTACCAGGACCCTTATGATATCTTTCACGTGCAACCCAAGCTTGAAATGACTGATTATTTTTCTGAGCTGAACGTTAAGTGGACATTTGAACCTAGTGAAACAAATTTACCCATTGTCCACCACTTTAGTCTTGGGTTGCACACCACCAAACCATAGGCCTGGCCCTGCAAACACAACAATCTTAGGTTCTGGGTGATTTTCATCCATAACCTTAGAACCACTTGACCTTCGGGCATGGGTCTGCATCATAACTTGGTCCACATCTATGGACATCTTCTGTTAGCGGGTTGGAGGATCAATATTTTTATTTTGACTCTGACCTGCACTTGTGAATTCTCCATTTCTTCCTTGTATGTATTTTATGCATAGCTGAAGGCATTAAATTTAGCATGTGTTTATATTTCACATTCTCTACAGAGCTGACCAGATTTCTTACGATGTTCAGGTGATATTCTGTTTACTTTGCCCTTTTCAAGTCTTTATTTTTACAATGACATTGCATTATTTAAGCATGGGGGGGTGGATAATCAATTCCTGAGATCATTTTGTTAACTCTGTAGAATTTCTTTTAGTTTCTTACAAAAAAAATTGAGAATTTGAACAAAGATAAAAAAAAGAAGAATTAAGAGAAGAGAACTTAGGTATTTTGAAGTTATTAACTTTAGGAAATGATACGAGAGAACCAAAACACTTAGACTCTTCAGGTCTTCGAGCTTAATTAACCCAGGTGTCCACTCAAATGTGGACTTAGTCTCGAGTCCTCGCCAAGTAACTCTACTTTAAATTTGTTAATAAATTAGGGTGATAAGTATACGACTTATCAACCCACCCTCTGATTTGAACAGACTTTAAACCTAAGCATCTACACACCTTTTGCACTGACTCACTTTTCAACGGTTTCTTCAGAGATTGGGTAGCTAATGAACCATTTAGGGTAGCATGGCTGGCAAGTTGTCGGTGGTTGTTACGAACGCGCGGCTTCAGACATCTTTTAAGACATCTGAGAGGTGGCCCAGACGTCTGACTAGACGTCTGGAACCCATTCCAGACGTCTGGGATTCGGTTTGTTCGACACGAACGGTTTCGTTTGCGCGCCTGAGCGCGTAGACCTGCGAGCGCATCTCTTTCTCTCTTTTTCCCTCTCTCCTGTGGCCCCAGGCTGCGCCCTCTGTCCGCTCTCTCTCCTCCCCACGCGGCTTTAAAATGCCACGCCCCCTCCCTCACTCTCATCACCTCCGCCCCCTTCCTCTTCTCCTTCCAGCCAGTGCGCGAGAGCGAGCGCGAGTGAGCAGCGGCAGTGACAGCCGCGGCGAGTGCGGGAGGAGGTGCTGCACGAGGGAGGAGGCGTCGGCCGTGAGGGCTCGAGCCTACCGGGGCAGCGAGAGCCGGCCGGCGGGGGCGCAGCGGACGAGGGGTGACGCGGGAGGCCTGCTGCAGCTCGAGCAGCAGGCAGACGAGTCGCAGCGCTGCCGAGCGTCGTGAGCGGAGGGCGAGTTGCACCCTGATTCTGGAATTTTCTCCAGAATCAGATGTCTGGGCGTACAACCAGACGGCGTGGAGGACGTCTGGAGGACTGTCCAGACGTCTGAAAGGTGAGTTATTTTCGTCTTTCTTCCTCTTCTTCGATTGACCGTACTAAGAGAGAGAGGAAATGGGTACGCGCAGGTTCTGGATTCGCATCCAACGCGAATCAGACGTCTGGCAGTGGTGCCAGACAACGGGAGCGACTTCCAGACGTCCTGGGTGACCATCGGACGTCTGGGAACTAGGCAGACGCCCCCGCAGGCTTCGGCACGTCTGAGAGACCACGCAGAACAAAGGTAACCTCTGATCCACTTTTTAAGACGTCTGGAAGAGGTTCCAGAGGTCTGATTTTACACTGTTTCGTCGTTTTCGATCCGTTTAGGGCCCGTTCGGAGTCCGTTTTCCACGTTTCGAGTTGCGTGCTTTTTGGAATTAAATCCTCTACCAGTCTACAGTAGTTGTATACTATTTTGAGAATCTCCTTGTGTTTTGATCCTTGTGATAGGATCCCGTTCCGTTGCAGTCTCGAGGGTTGCGGAGGTACACGGGATTCCCGACCACGCCCCCAGTACGCCTGTTGTAACCGGTAGAGTGGCTTTTAAGTTTATTGGTATAATCTGTTAAATTATGGAACCATAAATAGCACCTTGGACATTGCATGAATTCTAGGAATGAGAAACTAGAATGAATGGTAGATCCTAGGGTGTTGCATGAATCCTAGGGCTGGAAAACTAGATTGTATGATAGATCCTAGGGTATGGCATGAATCCTAGGATGGGAACAACTAGTGGAATATATGAATACTGCAGTCTTGGAAAATGTGGAAAGGAAATAATAGCTGCCTGTGAATTGAATTAACAGCTGCCTGTTATGAAGAAATGAGCATGTCTGAGAATATGGGATGTATGAACGTGAAACTGGAAAGGTGAAACCTGAATATGCTGAGTTAAAAGAACTGGAACCCTACGGGGAATTAGGAGTGGAACTCCTGGAAAGAGAAAGGAATGGAACTGAGAAAGAAAGACGTGGTAGTGTGCTGTCTCTTGGGTACGTAGTACCAAGGGAAGTACCTGTACCTGTTTAGTGCAGAGCGGAGCCAGCCGCCCCAGGGACCCGGGGTCAGGACTGGCCACTTTGTACTGACTTGCTGGCCCTCGTGTACGTAGTACCGAGGAAAGCTACTAGTGTAGGGAGGTACTAGCTACCCCACGGGCCCCAGGGTTCTGCTAACCTCCTACACCGACTTGTTAGGCCCACTGGGCAAACCAGGGTAGTCAGGCGAGCGTGCGCGGACTGTGGAGGGGTTGGACCCCTGTTACTGAGAGGGCTCTACCCTGTACTGGTTCCGTGCTGTGCTTTGGGCGTACCCGTTAACGGAAACAACTGACCGCATGCTAGTGTGGGTTAGCTACCTGTGCGTTTATTGCACGTGCCGTAGTCACCGTTACGTCTGTCCGTGACCTTGGGGTGGTTGACTGAGAGTAGGATCACCACGGGGGACTCTCCTAGCCAGGAGAGCACCACGTGCTACTTCTACTGTTCGGAAAAGACTGCAATCAAGATCGTTCCCACGAAGAACATTCGAGATCAAGTGAAGGATCTGAGAAATAGATAAATTTTGAAACAATAGAAAGAAGTAAATAAAGGAAGAAAGAAAATTAAAACAGCTACTGTACACTTTACTGTTTCTTTTGTTTTAGTTGCCACTCTACTCAGAGTTTTGCTGACGTGTTACACTCGTTACATTTCAGGACCAGGTGTTGAGAAGCCAGGGTTGGCGGCTGTAGAGGATGCTGAGCCGAGTATGGTCTAGTAGAGTTACCACTGTTCTCTTGTACCTCTTTTTGTTCCACTGTAGTGAGTAGTTCTTGTTACCGCTGTACTTTTCTTTACCTGCAGTTCATATTATGTTATGAATGTTGTTCTACTGTTGTGGTGGTATATACTGTAGTAATTTCTTTCCTTACTGCTGTATTTTCTTACTGTTAGTTATATTCATGCTGAATGTGATTTATTTTACTGCTCTTTTGGTTACTTCCTCGTTGGACGACCAGGTCTTGGGATTAGTCGAGTCGGTCCGATTCTTGTGTCTCGTAGGGACTCGGGAATCGGGTCGTTACAGTGGTAATAGCTCATCAGCCAATTATCTAGAGCTCAACTACAAGACCATTTTCGTCGTACTGCCTTTAGATAAATCTTAGATCGGGGAAGCCACCTACTTAGAAAAAAAAATAAAAGAAAAAAATAGAAAAAAAAATAGAAAAAGGATAAAATAAAAAATATATATATATATAAACAAAATCACACTTCACCACATGAGTATGGCTGGCAAGTTGCCATGGGTAACTACCCATTGGCCGGTTGTCTAGAGCCCAGCTCAGAAAAATGCACAATAATTCCCAAAACACGTAGGGAAGAAGTGGGGAAGTCGAATAAACTGGGGAGATATACACTGGGTTCACTCTTGTGTTGACCCCATAAATAAAAGTAGGGAGAAAGCTATCATTTGAAAAGATAAACCTTTAGGCAAGGTGATAACACCACGCAAGGGGGTAGTAATTAGGTTGAATATGGCCCATCTTTAGAATAAAAGGCACAACATAAAGTAGAATAGGAGCATTGCATGCATCAAGTACCAAGATTGCTTATAAACTGTATTAATGGCCATTTGTGTAACGCATTTGTCAAAGCAGGCCTCAGATGAGCAATCGGACCGCACGGATGGATTCAGGACGACGAACGGAGTCTAACGGACTCAAGATCGGCCAAATCCGACATCCGGAGCTCCCACAATGGGCCCAAGAAATCCTGACCGTTGATCTGGAGATCAACGGCCTAGAATGCGCCACGTCGCCCCGCCCCCGCCGCTCGCATGCCCCCAAGCCAGCCAAGGACGCATCTCGGCCGTTGATCTTCGATCGAACGGCCGAGATCCGTGCGCTCGCCCGCGGTCGCCGCGACAAAGCGCGGGTGTGGCGCAACGGTTAGCGTGCACGCCCGCGTCGCGGCGACGCGCGTTCAAATCGCGCGGAGCGGAAATCACTTGCGGGCGAAGGGCGCGGCAAAATTGAGCCGCGCGATCAGAATCGAGCGGGTAGGATTGCGCCACGCGGCGCGACGACAGCGCCCCACTTCCCACGCGCGCGCGCACGCCGGGCGGAAACGCGCGCGTGCCCGAAGCACGATCCTAGCGCAGGCGCGGGAGGATCTCAGCCGTCCGATCATCAATCGGACGGCTCTCGTTCGACATCCACGGATCGCGCCTGAAGAGAGAGAGGGGCGGGCGGCTGACCGGCGGCAGAAGGCCTTCACCGACGTATCTGGAAGCGGTTTTAGCGACGTTCTGGATGTCGCTAAAGCACATTCTTCTTTTAGGAAGCCCTTAACTCTATTTAAACCCCCTTCTACCACCATTCAAGGCATCCTCTCCCACTTGCAACTACTCCACTCCTCTCCTAGCTAGTCTTAGGCACTCTTGTAATCGCCGGAGACGACGAGCCACCGACGGAGCCTCCTCCACCGCCGTGGCTGCCTCGTCGCTCTCCACTCTCTCTACCTACCTCTCTCTCTCTCTCTTTTAAGCTTTCATTTACTTTTGTTGAAGCATGTATTTAATATTGTAAACCATGAACTATGAATGCATGTTTAATGAAATTATTTTTCATTTAGTTGCCATTTTAATTTCTGTTTAAAGTACATGATCAAAACCAAGAGCTTTCTAACCCTAAACTCTCTCTATCTCTCGCTTTTCAAAACCGTCTCTTTCGCAAGCAAAACTCCACCTTTTTCGTGACAACAAGTGGTAAACAAAATCCGATTTCCACGCCTCCCTGAGATCGACACTCGGACTCACCTCCATTTACTTCTTTTAAAATCGACGTATCAAGTGCAACTATAACGACACCTCTTAACACACATGCACGAAGGCACGTCATTTGAAAAGATAAACCTTTAGGCAAGGTCACCTAGGGTCGTAGAAACCCGAAGTCCATTTTAACAGCCACCTAGTGAGTCTTTCACTCTTTTCACTAGATGCTTAGCATTTAGAGTCCTTTTCGAGTCTTGGGCGGGTTGGGTAGTCATAAAAAGTTATCTCAGAACTCTCAAACTCCAAAAGTACAAAAAAATTAGAAAAGAAGAAAAGACAAAAACATGTATCTTGCCTTTTCAAATAAGGTGAGGACTTGGGTGGTCTGCATTCTGGCAGACACCCGGGTACTGTTGAGTCTTCGTAGTTTAGGACCTTAGTTGATAATTTTTATTATTAATAAACAACATAGGCCTAAGCAATTGAATCTTAATTCTGTTTTTATTCATAACATGCAGTTTAATTTTGCTAGCGACTAGCAAAAGATAGGCAAGGGGGTATGATGTACACACAATTATTTTGGTTAAAATGCCTAATAATGCAAGTTCCTAGGCTTAGATTTGCATTTCATGTTATAAATATTGCATAGCATGCATCATCTTGCATTTAAAGTATTTGTTTATAATTTAGGTTAGTTAAGTCCTTTTCATGGTCAGGAGAGAAGAAGATTCATTTCAGGGCCTCAAATGGATGATCGGACTGTACGGATCTGATCAGGACGACAATTAGAGTCTAACGCCTCCAAAATCGTCTAAATCGGAGAACCGTAGCATCATACGAAGTTTGAGGAAGATCAATGGCCAGGGGGCAATGTGACATCCATATGGGTTTCGGATGGAAAATCCGATAGTACGGATGGATCCAAAGCGATGATCGCAATCTAGCAGCATGGGAATCATCTCAATCTGAGCACCGTAGCACCCTCTACAAAAGAAAGAAGAATGGACGACCCAAATGGTGCCACTACCCAACATCATCCAGCAGTAGCCACAGGCGCCCCCTCATCATCGTTGATCTCGTATCACAATTGTTGGATTAAGATCCAACAGCTGGGGTTCGTCCGCGCCCTCAATGCCCATGCTCTTCTAGAGATTCAACCGCGCCCCTTGCCTCAACGGTGAAGCTCTTGGATTGCAAAGAGGGAATGCAGGTTCGAGACCCACGGAGCCCCCAAATCAGCAATTGAAGAGTGCCAGTGCACCTGCCAATGCATGCACGTGCACCAACCCGCGCACCCGCATACAGCAACAACACACAACGCAGCACCCGCGCGCCAAGTGTAGCTCCAGCATGCAAGCGTGCACGCGTGATGCATGCACCAGCGGAGCATAAGCAGCAGGTAGATCTTTAGTGACACAGGCCTTTAGTGATGCTTGCAATTGTCACAAATGGCCCGTGTGCGCCAGCAAACGAATTGAAGTGTGGATCTTCAGTGACAACTGCAGGGATCTTTACCAACGTTTACGGACATCAGTAATGACCCAGATGCGAATTTGTTCTTCCTCCTCCACTATAAAAGGACCTACTGATACAAAATTTATGCGGTTCATAAAATACGTTGTTATAATGCGCAAAATCGATCAACTCTTAAATTTATAAACCTAGAAAGTGGGGTATCTAGGGTTGTCCAAGGAGGCCAAATGTTTGCAAAAAATACGTCTCTCACTTGGAAATGAAATTCACCTTTCTTTTTGGTCTTTTTAATGTATTTTCTTTTAGGGTTTTGAAATAACAAGCATTTGCAAAGTTGTTGACGAAGAAAAAGGCGATCTAAACCTAATCCACTAAACTATTGCTAGAGTGACAAGAAAGGCCTCTCCCTAAGCTCACTCTAGGCACGTGGGGGCCTAGAGTAATTAGGGAGAGGGAGTGAAAAAGTGCTAGATCAAGATAAAAGACAAATGCGACAAGAATTTACAAGAAGGCAACTTGAATTGAATTGAATTGTTCTACACAAAACACATAGAGGAAATCTTCTAATCTACTTGAAATGCAAGAAGAAAAAAACAAAAATCCTCTAAATGAAATGGTAAAGAAGATGATGGCTTCTTGCTCCAAGCCTGGTAGCTCCTAGGCTTAAAAAGAGTCCTCCAACTCCTTGTAAAGCTCCTTCAAATGGTGTCCTCCAAGGTGGAAGCTTCCACCTTAACTTTCCTCCTCCAAGGGTGGGCATGCACCACCCTTGCTCCTTTCCTGGCCATCCTCCTGGTGGGGAAGTGCTCCTCCTACTTGGCATGGCACAAAGGAGAAGAAAGAAGGGGAAGAAGGCACCAAGGGGGCAGGTAGGATGCCCCCTTAATATTCTTCTCTTCTTCTTCTTCTTTGGCCTTGAATTATGGTGGGTGTAATGTGGAATTAAACTAATGGGAGGATGATGAAAATGGTGGTGGGTGATGGGTTTTTATAGAGTGGGATGGAGGTGGTTGGCGTGGCCTTTAGTGGAGGGCTAGGATGGCTTGATAGGAGGTGGTTAGGGATCCAATGGAGAGGGTTAAATGGCGCCAAACAAGGGGTGTGAAGGGGGTTTGATGGTGACCTTTGGTGGTCGAGTATGGGGTGGAAGGGCACCTTGTTTTGGAGCCAACTTTGGCTTCTAGAAGGGGGTGTTCTTGGCGCCAAAAATCAAGGGTGGAGATGGGTTGGTTGGTGAAGTGTAGGGTGGCAATGAGGAGATGGGTTGGTGCCATTTTGGTGGTGGTTATGGGGGGTGTTTTGGCACCAACTTTAGGTGGCTTTTGGAGGGAGGTAAGGGGTGAAAAAGTGGCTAGGGTTGGCTCCAACTTAGGGGTGGACTAGGTTAGCTAGGTGGACTTATAGGTAGAGGTAGTTGGTGGAGCTAGTTAGGTAGGGTTTAAAGGTGGTGAATGGCCAAGGGAGCTAGAGTCTAGCTAAGCTAAGCTTAGCTAGCTTAGCTAGTAATAGAGTAGAGGAGTAGGCAATGGGAGCTAGAGTTTGAAGAGGAGAGCTGAGGAGGAGAAGTCTAGAGCTTGAACTGGAGCTGACAGCTACTGAAGAGGGTAGCATGGAGCTACTCTAGCTGGCTTAGCTTGCTAATTCTTTGCTAGCTGCTAAGCCAAGCTAAAGTAAGCTGGCTTCTACCATAATGAGCTGAGGTGAGCTGGGTCTGGTGCTCCCAGGGAGGGTCAAGCTAGTTGGGGTAGCTAAGGTAACTTAGCCCAACTAAGTTGAGCTAAGCTGAATCCCCGGGAGCTAGACTTGAGCTTCCTGAGCTGAAATGAAGTCATCTTCAGCTGGCTGGAGTTGAGTGGAGCTGGATGTAGCCGGTCCTGAGCTAAGGCGAACTCCAGTCAACTCAGCTGAGCTGCTAGAGCTCCCTGTGAACTAATGGGAGCTGAGATGAGCTAGGCTCAGCTAAGTTGAGCTGGATCTGAGCTGACCTAAGCTAAGGTGAGCTAAGATGAGCTCTCTTGAGCTGCCATTCAGCTGAGATGAGCTGAATGGAGATGGGATGAGCTAACCCTAGTTCAGGTGAGTTGAATTTCAATTATGGTAAGTTGGATCAAGCTGAGTTCCAGCTGGTGAGAGCTTCTCCTTCACTAGTTGCCTTCCTGACTGCTAGGGTTCTAAGGATTTGGCAATCTGTATATCCCTAACACTCACAAAAACACATTAAAAAGACAATAAAAAGTGCAATGCATGCCTAACCTAATTAATGCCTAAATGCAGCCCAAAACCCATTTGCGGAGCAAAATCCTAAGAGCTAGGTTTATTTTAATGCATAAGAATGATGACAAACTGGCGTTTATCACACCCCCATGCTTATCTTTTGCTAGTCTCTTAGCCAAACTTTAATTTTTACAAACGAAATTTTTGGGAAATCTAATTTTTTTGACTTTTGAGGAAAAAAAGATTATGGGACCTTGGTTGGTTTAAACACAGGAGGTACGGGATTTGTTAAAGATAAACATCAAGATTTATTTTTAGATCCAAAACTTATACAAAATGGGATCAATATTCTTCCAGAAAATTCACAAAATAACCCCTTGTTAATTCAAATAACTTGAAATTTCTGTTTTGAGGATTTTTCTAGCTCTTGAATCTAATTCGTAACTTGCAATAACCTTTAAAACCTTGTGTCCGTACTTGTAAAAAGCCAACATTTATAAGGGCGTGTTTTTGGTTTAAAACTCTTTTTCGTCCCCCATGCTTTTTTTGTCCCCCAACAAATGTGTAGGGATCATCATTCCCATTACCAATCCTCTAGGGGCCTCTAGCGCCAGTACTTCGAGATAGCACTATCCATGACACCACCCAGGAGCTCACAACCCCAAAACACAATGCGATGTAAAGAGGTGCTCCAAGAAAACTCAAGCTCTTGCTCCGACACTATAGGTAGAGCACCGTCCAAGACACTTGAGCTGCTAAAATGCACTTTAATGCTCTGTCTAAAGATATGGAGCAGCGCCAAGGCGTTACATGTTGACATCGCATCCTCAAAGGAGGCATTTTCCTCCTCGACAGTGGAACTCAAACCAATAATCTGCTTCAGACTTTTACTAAGGCCAAACAAGAGGTTTTTCTGATTTTTAGAAGTTTTTTAGGTGTTGGCTTGCGTGTGAAATTTGACACAGGAAGTTCCACACGAAAAGCAAGTTTTTGAATTAGAAACTAAGACAAATACTTTCCATATTACAAAAGAGGATCAAGTCACCTGAACTATTATGAGTTCAGGTGAAATTTTAAAGAAAGATATCTAATCTAGTCTAAAAATAGACCCTAAAATTCTAATGATCAAATCTGTATCCTCATCCCTAATTTGTTAAAGATTAAATCCCATTGTACCAAAAGTGAATTTTCAACCTTAGTCCTTATTTCAAAATTTTCCTCAAAAAGTTTTCAACATTTTTATTTCTATTTTTATTTTTACTTTTATTTTTTTTGGGTAGGCCAGTAGAAAAAAAAATGATAAAAGAAAAATACATATTTTTAGGTTTTGAAAATCCTAAATCGATCATCAAAATTTTAAAAACACCCCCCCATGTTTATGATATGCAATGTCCTTATTCATTAGGAGGGAAAAGGGATCACCTTAGTAAAGGACGGTCAGGTTTAGGATGGTCAAAACTTGGAAAAAAAAAGGAAAAAGGAAAGCAGGAAAAATGATGGGTTACCTCTCATCCAGTGTTATCTTTTATGTCATTCAACTGGGTGTGAAGGTATGCACAGAAAATAGATAATCATGTAAATAATCGAACACTTGAATGTCCTCAAGAAATGTGTTTTCCTCAAGATCCCTGAAAAGATGAATGCTAAAGAAATCAGGTTCAAAATGAAATGAAAAAATGGAAGAATCACTGGGATCTGGCCATGGTTTAAGTGCATGTAAAATGCCAGACTCTGGTGGGTGAGGTGATAGGTCCAATGGAAAGGGAGGGGGAAAGGAGTTAATGAGATATAGGGTGGGTAAAGTTAGTGTGGATGTTTTTGGTGAAAAATCAGGAAGATTGAAAGAGTAAAAGTCAAACCCTAGTTGATCTGAAAAGTCTCGAACCACAAAATCATCCTTAGAATAGGAATCAATAAAATCTAGATCCATGGTGGTCAAAGCTGAGTAGGATTTGATCAAAAAATATTTCTCACAAATTGTTTCCATTGTATTATCAATGTCCTCGAAAATTTTATAATCAATGGACCTCTTAGAAGCTTGAAATAAGTCTAATGAGAAAATCTGGTTACCGCAACTTATATTCATTTTCCCAGAGTGAGAGTTGAAATTATCTATTGCGGTAATCAAAAGGGGTCTTCCAAGAATGATGTTAGTGAGAGCTGCAAGTACCTCTTGTTGCTCGCTTGAAATCAGGTTTTAAATTGTTGCGTTGTAGTATAGTTGAAATCTCACGAAAAATAGATAAAATTTATACTCGAAAAAGTCTGAGGTCGTTCACTGGGAGCAAATAGGAATTCAGTTCTCAAAATTGCAATTTAAAATAATAGAGAACGAAATTGTAATCAGAAATTGATTCAGAGTAATGTAGCAATAAGATCAAGTATCAGACTACAAAAAGAATGGAGTAAAATGGTGATTTGAATCACTAATTACTCCCTACAATAATGGCAAATAGAACTCAATAGTTATATATGAAATGATCTCAGCCGTCTGCATATTCAATTAGACGTTTAAGACGTCTGCTGATCTGATTTCTCCTTCTGCTTCTTGCTTTCCTTCTTCCTTCTTCTTTCTCTACTCTTCCTCTTCTTTCTTCTTCTGCTTCTCTGCTTTTCTGTTCTTCTATTCTTCTTCACGTAGAGGTGGAAGGATCCTCAATTTTGGCTAAGTGTCACCAATCCTTCTCATAGCAAAACCCCCTACCCCCGTGCACGATCCTCTCTTTCTCTCCTTGGGTTACACTCTCCCAGAACCTCCAACAGTGCCGGGTTATCAGGTTTTCAGACCTAGAACTCACCCGGGTCCAGGGCTGTGAGCGTGGGTCGCAGCCGAGGAGTGTAAAGCGTAGGCAGGTTATCGAGTTAAGGCCAGATCCACGAGGTAAAAGTCACGGACGAGGTTGAGTAAGGGTGCGGGGGACCTCACCCCCCAAGTGATTCGAGGCGATAAGCCTCTATTACTTTTTCCTCTTATGCGGCCGCAGGCACTCTTTAGCTTTTGAGGTGGGACTAAAGTCCCACCTTTCCTTTGCGCTACATAGTAGCAAGGTCTCCTTCCTTTAATTGCTGCAGCTCACAAGGTCAAAGCCACTAATTGACCTCGCGGGATAATGCCTTAGGTGATTCCGCACAGCCTGGTTGGGCACCTGGAGCAAGTGGGTGTTGTAGCAAGCTCCAAGCTAGCTCAAAGCATAGCATCAATGGCCAGCTTGACCTGTTACCTGAAACTCAAGAAAAGGGGCCTTACGGCCACGTTAGATGGTTCAGCAGGATCGCCATGGCACGGCGAGTGTGACGGTGACGGTGGTGTACCGTGAGAGGGTGTATGGTGGTGTGTGGAGGTCGAAGATGGTGATGCGGCAGTAGGTAGGTCGTCGAGGTGTTAGGATGGGTAATAAGAGTGGAGGTGTTAGGGTTTTTGTGCGGTGGAGCACGGCGAAGCTAATGAGGGTGGTAGCAGCGTGTTTCGAGTAGTGTGGCACTAAGTAGGCGTCGCCAGAGCTTTGCCGGAGGCAGAGAAGATGAAGTGCAGGAGGCGACGGTTGGTGGTTCTACATGTGTTATAAGGGTGGAAAAATAGTATAGAGAGGGAACGGGGGAGATAGAGGGACTTAAGGATGCGGTTGAGAGGCAGAAGGCTCCGATGTTGGTCGACCGGAGCCAGAGAAGGAGGAAGAAGCGGCGAGGTGGCGACGGCGATGCAGACGGAGGAACACCCTCCCTTTAGCTGGGGAGGGTCATGACGAAGAGAGAAAGAGTTTAGGCCGTCCAATTTGATGGTTGGACGGCTGGAGGAGGAAGATCTGGAGAGGTCATCGAAGCAGGCTTTTTGGTGGCCAGAGGACAGAGATTAAGGTGATTTGGCTCCCAAAAACTTGCTGAAAAATTGCGCAAGGCCTCGGAGGTGCTTATATAGGGCTTAAGAGAAGGCTCCAAGCTTGGAAACAATCTTGGAAACCTTGGATCTTACATAAATGAATGATACTCATTCCTTCTAAAGGTTCGCATGAGCTTTTGGGAAGGAGTTGGGATCCTTGGATGGGTTCATTTGGAAGGAAATTTCCCAAAGAATCTGTGTTTTAAATTTAGGATTGATTGATTGAGAATAGACCGAGAAATCCTCTCTCGAAACTCGATGGTGAAGGTTTAACTTTCCAAAAATGGCGCGGGGACCTGCTTGTGAAGACAAAGAAGTTGGGGGCTATTTGTAAGAGAATTCAAAAGTCAAGGGTCTGAATGAGATAAAAAGAGTCTGACTGGACCAAAATGCAAACTTGGTCAAAATGATCTCAGATTGGGCCCAAATTTTAGTACAAACCTAATTTAGACCTAAAGAATCTAATGGTGAAGTTAGATTTAGTTTTTGACCACATTTTACTGGGTAATTTATGTAAAAACCCAAATTAGGGCAAATATCTATCTGAGACTCTATTTTGGGTCAAGACGGGTTCTGATGGTCAAATTGAAGGTTCGAAACCCTAGAGAATATTTTTCTATGAATTTTAGAGGGTTTAGGTGAATTGTATCCTGACCAGAACCTCAGTTCATTAACTGGGTCTATTTTTAGGGTTTCAAAAGTCATTTAATTCTCAAAACACGTGCAAACCCTTTTCTGTCTGTTCTAACCCACTTGTTAGCCTTTTAGGACCATTTTACCCTTAATTAGCCCCTGGGACAGCCCATGATTGTACTACATTCATGCTATGATGGTAAAACTATAGTTTTAACCTTATTTTATTGTCTATCCCTCAGAATGAATTTGCAGTGAAATATAGCTCTCTGGCAGTTATATAGGAGCGTTTACTGACTTAATTAGATCAAAATGAGCTAGTTATGGCTCATGATGGTGTTCCCATCACCTCTATGTCAAGGACCAAAAAATTTACCGGATTTAGACAATTCCGAACCTTGACAATATGATCCTCAATGATTCCCTACGGTTGAATGGTAGATCGATCTCCCAATTGAAATTTAACCTTAGTACATTTAAAATCATCGAATCAAGATTCCTCAAATATGATCGAGGGAATGATATTAATGGAGGTACATAAGTTGAGAGGGGCACAAAAAAAGGTGGTGTCATTTATGACAACCGAGATGAGAGATGCGCTCGGGTCCTTTTTTGTGAGAGGCAACTTGCTCTGAACAACTGAGCTTACTGTCTTAGAAAGGACCACCCTTCCTAGATTCTAAGCCTCCCCTATTGGAGTAAACTTTTCTTTCAAAAATTTAGCAAAGGCAGGGGTGGCATCTAGGAGGGGGATATTCCTCTCAACTTGCCCAAATAAGCCCAAAACATCTTGGTGAGAGGGCTCTGATTTTTTATCAAAAAGATCGGATTGCAGTGTTTGAGAGTGAGAAGTAAGATTTGAATCAAGTGTTTTTGGGATTTCTTTTTCTTCTTCCTGAGTGGGGTTAGGAGAGTTGATTTGCATAGGCTGAGAGTGGGTTTCATCAATTTGATTTGAAGGCCCTAAATCAGTGGTGGTGTTCCCACTCCTCAACGTATTTGCATATGCAATTTTGTTATCACTGGGAGGAGGTGGGGGGCCTGTTGTTGATAGAAACTAGGTTGGTGCTGAGATATCGGGTTAATAGGAGGTTGAACAGTGTGGTTCTGATATTGGTGTCCACCTGGATGTTGGTTCTTGTGATTGACAAAGTTTGGTGTGGGCTGGGATGGTAAGTGTCTCGCAAATCTTTGGTTTGAAATGACCCCAAATTGATCATTGAGATTATTAATAGCATGGGTTATTTTTGTTGTTTTTCTTTGCATCTCATGAGTCCATTTTAATGGACTATTATTACGGCTAAGTAATTCAATTCTAACAATGTATGATTGGTTAATAATCACATTTGATTGCATGTGTCATTATTTAAGTTTACATCTCTTCTATTGCTTAATATGGTATTATATTTCATGCAGGGTCCCGCAACAGCGCACTCATCTTCTCTAATTAATCTACTCTAATAATCGGGAAGAAGAGGGAGGAGGATCAAATGTGGAAAAGAATAGGGGGTGGAAAGATATTTTCCCCCCACAAATATCTCCACCTACGGCCAACAGAACCCAACAAGTGCCGGCTAAAATTAGGAAGGGATTTTGAAAATCCCTTGGGAGGCAGAGGAGAAGAGATATAGAGGAGAGGCGGAGGGGATTGGAAGGCTATCCATCATCCATCATCTGCCATCCATCATCCACAGCGTGCACTGTGCACATCACGCACCTGCGCCCTCTGCAGGCGTAGGCAACAGCCAAGCCCTTCCACGCACTGCCCTTCACCGCAGGTGCTACACCGCTCACCGCAGGCGCTGCACCTCACCCACACAGGCGCACCGCTACAAGCACAGCCCCTCCAGTGCCATCTCCACTCCTGCGCGCCCCCACCCATGCGCTACCCCAAGCACACTCTCCAGCCACACCATCCTACAACTACTACAGTGCCCGCAGGTGCTGCGCGCCCTCACCCGCACCTATGCGCACTCTCTGCAGACCGCCCCTGCACCTTCTACCCCATAGGCGCTCCCACGCCAAGTGCCCACAGGTGCCCAAGCCAGCAGCCGCCTGCAGGCGCGGCGCCTCCCTGCAGAACGCCTTGCGCGCACATACGCCCAGCGCACAGCCACGCGAGTTGCAGTAGCGGCCTCCTCCTCCAACAAGCCGGCGGCCATCCTCCTCCATCTGGCTGCCATCGACCACCTCCAGCCGTCGCGTCACCACCGTTGCGTAGCCCTCGTCGAGGCGCACCTCCCCGTCGACTCTCGTCGCCAACCGTGCACGGTCGCCCATGTGAGGAAGAAAGAGGAGAAATCCTCTATTTTTGTCTCACTTAATAATTACATTCAATGCCATTGCCAATTTTATATTCATATTTTATTCAGGCCACATTGCATTGATGCACTCAGACTTTCCTGAAATTACTTTACTTGTGTAATGTGCATGATTTAACCTTGAATTTCAAATCAGAATTGCATGAAAGTTGAATTTACATGGTAAGCCATTACACATGCATCATACACATATTTTTGGAGCTTAATTCCTGACGTGAAAACTACATAAATACCCCTGAACCTTTAAGGAAATTGCAAGCTTCATTTAAAATAGCATATTCCTCGCATTAAAGTTGGGGAAGAGTTTGCGAACTGTGTATTCCTCGACTCGTGAATTTATTGGTCTATTCCTTCCTGTGGATACGACATCCTTTATTGTGGTTTAAATTCATATCTATGTTAATTTTTGATTGAGAGATTTCCACCACATTAATTACAACAACATATCCTTCTAGTGTTATCATAAATAAGCGAAAATCTCTCCATCAAATTGGCGCCGTTGCCGAGGAGGCAACAGACGCAATAGATTCACTTCATTATTTTTGAATATTCTGAGTTGCGTAATTATCTAATCAATTTTTTTTATTGTGCAAGGAATTTGATGAGGCGACGAGGCGCAACAGAGTGGCGACAGCAACCACGAGCTAAGCCACATGAGGAAAAGACGTAGGAGACCAAGATCCTACTTTCACAAAGGATTCTCCATCGTCACAAAATTTATTTCTATCTTTTCACCCTTATAGTAATTGGGGCAGAATTTTTGGGGGTTTGTCCCCACATTCTTTAGCTACTAGGGTTTACATTTTTTTTGCATGCATGATTCTATTTTCTGCTTGCTTGCCTTTAAAACCAACAAAAGAAAATATCGAGCTGCCTGTTTAGAAGTTGCATGCCCTTAGGTGCGCGCATTTAAGGGTGATTGAGTAGCACATTAGATCTTATTATTGCATTGCAAGCATACTAGCACGGAGATTGCTGGAGACAGGTACACCTTTCTAACTTTTGCATCCAGCTCCGGTTCATGCATTTGCATTCAAATTAAAACTCAAGACCACCAAGTTGTTTGAATTTACTAATTCAGTGGTCTCATAACTAAAAGTGGGACTGATAATCAGATTCAACCTTAAAATCAATTCACATTTGATCTGATTCTAAGGGACTTATCTGCAATTTCAAAAGAAATTACAAAGATTAGGCACCGCACTAAGGCTCGATCCCTTAAGGCTATAGGCACCGATCTCTTTATCTGTGCAAACCCTCCTCTTGTGCTTTGTGGTGGTGGTGATACTATCTTTTGACCAAGTGTTTTAATACTCCACAGAGGGGGACACCCCTTAAAGGAACAAAAGGGTAGTTAAGGGGCACCGCATACACATCACCTCAAAGGAAGGGTTCACCCTACTTGCATCCCTTTGTTCGTCCTTGGAGTAACTTCTCACTTGATCACCTGAGAGTATCATCCAAGCAAAGTATAGGTCCTAGGGCACTCGAAGGATGAATTAAGTCACGTAATTGTAGTGAAAAACTTGTTTGGCCATTTATATTAACTAATTCAACCTCCGCAACAAAGAAGGTTAAGATTTTAAGTCCACACCCCTCTTATACCACTTACATGGGAACAGAGGGATAAGTCTTGATCTTTTGACTTATCTTTGGAGTGGAGGCTTCACTTACTTAATAAGAACCTAAATTGTGTTTTGTATGCTTGGTAGATGCTCTCTTGAGGGTATTCTAGTGTTTGATCCTGAGCCTAAGAGAATTCTTAGGAGAGCTTACCTAGGAGAGAAGAGAGAAAGAATGGCTGATCAAGGAGCAAATCAACAAAGGACCCTAAGGGACTATTTTATTCCAACTAACCAACCCGCACAAGCACTAAGATGACCGGCAGGGGATAATTGTTCTCAACGATTTTGTGCGGATTTAAAGCGTATTACGTTGTAGTATAACCAACAAAACGTTTAAACAAATATAAAGAATTTTATTACTCGAACAACTAGAGTATCCGAGGTCGAACACGGGGAGCAATCTCAGTACTTTGTAAACCAAAGAATACAACTGTTAAATGCAAATATAATTGATTCAAAGAGATAATTTTAAAAAGGATTTGTGAAAAAAAAGTAGAATTGGACGTTTGATTTCTGTATCAGACGTCTTAAATGTGATCTCTCTTTCTCTCTTCTTCTCCTTTCTGCTTCTGTATCTTCCTTCTTCTCCTGCCTTTCCTTTCTTCTTTCTTCTTTTTCTTCTGATCTCTTTGCAGTCTTCACTTCGCCTCTTCTTTGTTCTTCTCTCTCTTCTGCCTTGTCTTCCATCTTCTTCTTCTTCTTCTCGGCGAAGACTTCTCCTTTCACTGCTACACAGCCTCTTCTTTCTTCTCTTCCTGTTCTTCAGCTGCTAAGTGTTCGCTGCCTCGGTCACTTCTTCCTTCCTGCACACACCACACAGTAGCAAAAACCTACCCCCGTCCCTCTACCCAAGCGTCTCTCTTTTTCTCAAGCAGTTCACTCAAGCACGCTCTCCCAGAGCCACACGGGTAGTCGGGTCGGATTCGCACCCGGGACCAGGCGCACCGTCAAGTGGTGATGCGCGAGGAGTGCGTAGGTTTAGGTCAGGTCGGATCCGCCAGATCCGCGACGTCAAGCCGCGGACGAGGCATGTGGGGGCAGTGAGGAACCTCACCCCTGTGCTTACGGAGGCAGTAGGAAGAAAACACAAAAACAATTTACATGATACCTGAGTTTTGCAATCCCACGATGTGGGACTATCTGGTCGGTCTTGCCTTCACGCGCACCCGCAGAGCTTTCGTCACTCGATTGCCCAAGCTGATAGCTCCTCTGTGCGACTGGTTGGCCTTGTTCGCTTCGCGACCTTCGCGAGAGTCTGCTGCACCTGCAGCCTGGGAAGCCTGATGCCCGAAGCTGCTCCAAGCTCCCTGCTGCTTCGGCTGTTAATGGCGGCCGGAGCATACACCTGACATCCAACAGAACGGCCTATTGGCCCAATCAGAATAGCTGGAAACCTTCGCCGTAGCACGGCAAAGGCGGTGGGCGATGCTGCAGGTTGCAGGTCGGCCTAGGAGTGCGTGCCTAGGTCAACCTGTGGCCAGAGATGGTGGGTTGGTCGGGGGGTGCTTGTGGAGGTCTGGAGTGGCAGTGATGGGGTGGAATGGGTTCCTGGTGGTGAGGCGAAGCTCACGAGGGGGTTGGCGAGCCGTGTGGAGGGGCAGAGTGGTGTGGGCAGCTCGCCGGAGGGCGATCGGAGGTGAGAACGATGGAGGTGGTTAGGTACTGTCGAGGGGTACTCAAGTAAAATAGTAGGGGGAAAAGAGAGAGGAAAGGATGGAGAATGTATCTGGGGTTGTCTGGAAGGAAGGGAGGCGGTGGAGAGGACGGCTCGTAACTGCCGTCGTCGGGGAAGAAAGACCCTGAGGGAGGAAGCGGCGACGAAGATGAGGTCAGGAGCACGCGCGCAGGGTACAGCGCGACACGAGAGGAAGAGGCGGAGAGGACTCTGCTGCTGGTATGGCAGCAGAGCGACGAGAAGGAGGGGAGGAGCTCGCCAGAGCTTGCGGGTCGTTTGGCCGGAGATGCGAGAGAGGGAATTTGGAGGGGATCTCCGTCAAAATCAAGCTTGGGTCCTGCGGCAAGGTCTGGGGGATGTTTTATATGTGCTGGCCGCTCCTATCAGCGCGTGGAGAGCATGCAATTAGGTCTGCCGGCTCGCCGGAGTTGGAAGGAAGGTGGATACCCAAATCTCTCGTGCGTTCGCATGAGAGATTGGGTTCACACCAGCGATTGTAATTGGCTTTAGAAGGAAGGGAATTCCTCAGAGAATCCCCCTTCAATTTCTGGGAGGGAATCTTTAAGGGATTAGAGAGCAATCCCTCTCTAAACCTCGCCGGAGCTCGGTTCTGCCCTAACAATGGCGGTTGGACCGGATTGCAAAGGGGGCGAAGAACTTGGGAGGCTCTTTGCAAGGATATTCAAAAGATAGGGACCTATTTGTGATTTGGGTGTACTAAATTGCAAAGTAGGTCAAGATGACCTCCCCTTAGGTCTAAATTTTGGTATAAACCTAATTTGGACCTAAGGAATCCAATGGCAAAGTTGGATTTCAGGTTTGACCTCGTTTGACTAGATATTTTGCGTAAAAACCCAAATTTGGTTAATTGAGGAGCTAGGACCCTAATCTAGGTCAGACTAGGTTCCAAAGGCCAAATTAAGTGTTCTAAACCCTAGAGGATGTTTTTCCATGATTTTTAGAGGGTTTACTCGATTTTTATCCTGACCGGAACCTTGTTAATTTAAGCGGGTCTGTTTTAGGGTTACCAAGTGTCATTTAATTCTTAGATTGCACATAAACCCATTTCTGATTGACTCAACCCTCTTTTTATCTTATTTGGACCATTTGACCTATGTTTTGCTTCTGAGAAATCCCATTTATGTACTGCAATGGTAAAATTACAGTTTTAACCTTTATTTCATGTTTTCTTCTCAGAGCACTTGTTCCTTCAGTTAAGCCTTCTTCTAGGTTATGTAGGAGCTTTTATCTTCTTTATTGGGTCAAAATGAGCTAGTTATGGCTCATGATGAGGCTCTCATCAATAATCTGTATGGGATCAAGAGCAGTACCATATATTTATTGCCCTCCTTTTATGGTACTACTAGGGAGGACCCCTACTGTCATTTGGAGGAATTCACCGAGGTCTATTCCACGGTGAAGCTCCAGGGCTTTATTGATGAAGCCTTGATGAGGACTCTATTTCCTTTCTCCCTAAAGGATAAGGCCAAGCACTGGCATCATACCCTCGATGCAAGGGTAAATGATTGGGCCATCCTTAAGGGAGAATTTTTGAAAAAATATTTTCCTATGAGTAAAACCAACCATTACAGAAGAGAGATTATGGGTTTTACTCAACAGGAAGGGGAGCAATTTCATGAGACTTGGGAGCGCTTTAATGCCCTTCTTAGGTTATGCCCCCACCATCAAGTGCCAAGATGGCAGTTGGTCAAAAGGTTCTATAACGGATTATCTGAAAGGCACAGGCAAACCATTGATGCAGCCTATGCAGGAACCTTCAAGACCAGAACTGAGGATGAAGCCTGGGCATTATTTGAAACATTAAGAGACAACTCCATACATCTATCCTCTGCCTATCAAGAAAGAAAACCATCAATCTTGCAGAGGAAGATGGAGGCCCATGAAGCTAGAGCTTCTCAGGATTTAGCTTATCAGATTCAACTATTGAATAAAAACTTTGATAGGCTTTTAGCAAACCCTGGCATGAACCCGCAAGTAGCCTCTATCTTTCAGGCTTCAAGAGAATGCTCCATTTTCCAAAGCACAACGCATGCCACTACGAAGTGCCATCAGGCAAGTCAATTCCCTGAGTTGATTCAGGCCGACTTGAACGCTGCCCAAAGTTTCCGCCCCCCTCGCATTAACCCTTATTCCAATACCTATAATCCAGGGTGGTGGAACCATCCAAACATCTCTTGGAAGCAAGGTGATGCTTCTAACTCAGGGAATACAAGACCCTTACCTCCCCAGCCCATATACGAACCATCTTATGAAAACCCTCCTCAGAATAAGCCCTCTGAGATGGATGAACTGAAGGCCATGATGAAAGCAATGCAAGTGCATCAGAATATGGTCATCCAATCACAGAATAAGATGATTACTGATATGCAATCCCAAATTGGTCATCTTACTAAGGCAGTTTGGCAATGTGATCCAGGGAAGCTACCTATCTCTTCTAAGGAGAACCTTAAGGGCAAGGGGGTTGTATTCAGGGAGCACGCCGAAGTAGTGATCGTGTTGAGGAGTGGAAAAAAGATTGACAAGCCTGATAACACTCCTACAGTTACGTCTCAGAATTCCCCTTCCACACCTGACCTAACTTCCATCTCCACCGAGGAAGAGCCACACTGCTCTCCCTCGCACAAAATCACCCACAATGAGGGTGTTGTCCTTCCACCACCCCTTTCCCGCCATGATCACCCCTCTGCCCAAAAGCCAAAGGTGCCCTATCCAGAGCGCTTATCTACTCCTGGGGAATCTTCTGTTGGCTCGTCTGGAGCTAAGGATAGGACGGAAGAGATTATGGATACATTTAGGCAAGTCCAGATTAACTTGCCTCTGTTGGAAGCTATTAAACAGATCCTGTCCTATGCCAGGTTTTTGTAGGACCTATGCATCCTGAAGCGTCGATCTAGGAAACAGGTCCAAACCAAGGTCATCCTGCTTGACCATGTTAGCTCGGTTCTCCAGCATGGAACACCCCAAAATGAAAGACCCAAGGGCCCTGTATATTTCAATGGTTAGGTAACCAACACATTGATGAGGCTTTGCTCGATCTGGGTGTGGGGGTGAACATTTTACCGAGCTCTGTCTACGACCTTTTGGGAGGAGGCAAGCTAAAGCCTAGTCCAATAATCCTCCAAGTTGCAAACATATCACTTAAGACACCACGGGGATTGTTAGAAGATGTCCTTGTGAGAGTGGAGGATTTCTTCTTCCCTATTGACCTAGTGCTTGATACTGATCCATCTAATAAGCCCACAAAGCCATCCATTATTCTGGGATGCCCCTTCTTGGCCACAGCCAATGCCTCTATAAATTGTAGATCTGGGGCACTTAAAATGGGCTTTGGGAACAAGAAGATCCAGTTGAATGTTTTTTATACTTACAAGCAATCCAGATTTGAAGATTGTTCTCAGATTGAGGTCGTTGATGAAATAATTGAAGAGACTACTCAAGCACTCTTATGTAGAGATCCCCTTCAGAAGGTCATATCTAAGGACCATCCCTCGATTAGGAAAGAAATTGAAAGGGAAATGGCTGAATTAGAAGAGTTCCTGGGGATACACACTATGTCTCTATCCCCACCCTGGACTGTGAAGGTAGATCCGCTACCTGAGGCGGGGACATCTCAACTAAAACGCTCAATCCAAAAGGCTCCTGAGTTGGAGTTGAAACCCCTCCCGAGCACATTGAAATATAATTTCCTTGGCCCTAATAACACACTCCCCGTTATTATCTCGTCTGCATTATCTGAATTGCAGGAGGGAGCTCTACTTGAGTGTTTACAAAGGCACAAGGAAGCAATTTCCTGGTCAATTGCTGCTATTAAGGGTGTTGATCCCTCTCTTTGCATGCATCATATATACACGGACGAGTCCGTGAAGCCTTTTTGAGACATGCAAAGAAGGCTCAATCCAAATTTGCGGGAGGTTGTTAAAAAGGAGATTCTGAAATGGCTGGATGCAAGGATTATCTATCCCATTTCAGATAGTAAATGGGTCAGTCTTATTCACGTAGTTCCCAAAAAGGTAGGAATCACTGTGGAGGAGAATGACCAAGGAGAACTAGTGACCACTAGACCCTCAACTGGTTGGAGGGTCTGCACTGATTACCGCCGTTTAAACACAGCTACCCAGAAAGACCATTTCCCCTTACCGTTTATTGATCAAATTCTGGAACGATTGGCAGGGAACAAGTATTTTATTTTCTTAACGGGTACTCTAGGTACAATCAGATAGCCATTTTTCCTGACGATCAAGAGCATACCACCTTCACTAGTCCGTATTGCACATTTGCATTCCGCCGAATGCCATTCAGGTTATGTAATGCTCCTACCACTTTCCAACATTGTATGATGGCTATCTTTTCTGATATGATCGACGAGTTCGTTGAAATTTTCATGGATGACTTCTCCATTTATGGCTCGTCGTTTGACCTATGCCTTTCGCACCTTGATAAAGTCTTAACTCGTTGCGAAGAGGCAAAGCTGGTGCTTAGCTGGGAGAAAAGCCACTTTATGGTCCAGCAGGGCATTGTGTTAGGGCATATAGTTTCTGAGAGAGGATTAGAGGTGGACACTACAAAAATCGATTCCATCTCTAGGCTTCCATTGCCCGCCAATGTTCGTCAGGTTAGATCTTTCCTTGGCCATGCTAGATTTTATAGTCTCTCCATTAGAGATTTTAGTAAAATCTCTAAGCCACTCTGCGACCTGTTAGCGAAGGATGTCTCCTTTGATTTTGATAATAGATGTGGCGAGGCTTTCCAAGTTTTGAAGAAAGCCCTCATTACCGCGCCGATTCTCCAAGCACCAGATTGGACCCTCTCATTTGAGCTTATGTGCGATGCTTCTGATTTTGCAGTGGGAGCAATCTTAGGTCAAAGGGTTGATGGAAAACCTCATGTGCTGCATTATGCCAGCAAGACCCTTACGGATCCTCAGCAAAACTACATGGTCACTAAAAAGGAACTACATGCTGTAGTATTTGCTTTGGAAAAGTTTCGATCTTATCTTTTGGGATCCAAGGTTGTGGTGTTCACTGATCATTCTGCCCTAAAGCATCTTCTTGCTCAAATGGACACCAAACCTCGCATAATTCGTTGGATTCTTCTACTCCAAGAATTTGACCTGGAAATTAAAGATAATAAAGGAGTTGAGAATGTGGTAGCAGATCATTTGTCTAGGATCCTTATTGAAGCATCAAACCCTGCTGGCGGTATTCAAGAGACTTTCCTTAATGAGTCTCTGATGGCCGTGGAAGCTAAAACTCCTTGGTTCACTGACATAGTGAACTATCTGGTCACAGGCATTACCCCCAGTACTTGGGACAAGCAGAAGCAAGACAGGTTTCTCGCCAACGCTAAATTTTATCACTGGGAGGAACCCGAGCTTTTTAGAGTAGGCCCTGACCAGCTTTTTCGCTATTGCGTCCCTGATGAAGAACAAAGAAGTGTTTTGAGTTTCTGCCATGACCTCCATTGTGGGGGACATTTTAGTGGGAAGAAGACTGCCCATAAGGTTCTTTAGTTTGGCTTTTGGTGGCCCACATTATTCCAAGATGCACATACGTATGCGAGCGCATGTCTACGTTGCCAGCAGATGGGAACGATTCGAAAAAGGGATGAGATGCCCCCACAACCTATCCTCCCTATTGAGATCTTTGATATTTGGGGCATTGCCTTCATGGGTCCCTTTCCTGTGTCCTTCGGATATGAATACATCCTTGTGGCTATAGACTATGTATCGAAATGGATAGAAGTCATACCCACGCGAACCAATGACCATTCCATGGTCTTGGGCTTTGTTAAGGCTAATGTCATTTCTCGGTATGGGTGCCCAAGGACGATCATAAGTGATGGAGGACCTCACTTTAAGAACTTACACTTCTCAAGACTACTCCAAAATTTGGGTGTCAACCACATGATAACCACACCTTATCATCCCCAAACGAGTAGGCAAGTTGAAGTGTCTAATAGGGAGATTAAGCGAATTTTAGAAAAAATTGTCAAGCCTGATCAGAAGGATTGGTCTAAAAAACTAAATGATGCTCCTTGAGCCTACAGAACTGCGTATAAGACTCCCTTGGGCATGTCTCCTTTCCATCTTATCTACGGAAAAGCATGCCACCTTCCCGTTGAAATCCAACATAAAGCTTATTGGGCTATTAAAAACATTAACTTGAATCTGGATAAAGTAGGAAAGGCACGTATGTAAGAATTAAGTGAGCTTGAGGAGCTTCGTAATGAAACCTATGAAACTTCTCAAGCTTACAAGCAACGTACAAAAGTCTTCCATGATAAGCACATCATTAGAAAGACTTTTGAGCCCAACCAGTGGGTCTGGCTTTTCAATTCTAGACTTAAATTATTTCCTGAAAAGCTCAAGTCCCGTTGGGATGGGCCATACGTTGTTATCAATACTTTCCCTCATGGAACTGTAGAAATTCGGAACCCTATTTCAGGTGCAAGCTTTAAGGTAAATGGCCAGCGACTTAAACCTTATATTACTCTTTCAGATGGCCAGGTTTTGGATGCACTTTGGCTTGAGGAGCCTTAGCTCCTCCCACTCTCCTTCTCAGGTGATATTCTTCTATGTCTGCATTTTTCCAATGAGGACATTGTCAGTCTTAGGCATGGGGTGTATAACCTGAGAATGTTTATAGCATTTATAAATATTTACATACATATATATATATAAATATATATGTATATATATATTTATATATATATAAAAAATCTCTTTTCTTAAGCTGGATGTGTTAGTCCCTAGCAGAATACCTTTGTCATTGGAGGTTTTTCTTCTTGAATTATTTCTTAAGTTTAGAATCCAGTACATTTATTTCACGTGCACGTAGACTTGGTAATAGATCCTTGAAGAAAACCAATAAGCATTTGTAGTCTATTGAACCCTTGGATAGTTAATAGGGAGTCAGGCATACTATCTTTTAAGATCCACCTCATATTTGTGAGATGAAAGTAGAGAGATTACTAGTGCGCTAAGTCTAGTGCAAGGACACTTAAGTTTTGGACAATTAGATGATGATACTTCAGAGTTAGGTGTAGTTTTCACTCTCTGTTCCTATGTGCATACTTTGTGTGAATTCCTAAGAGTCACAAAATAAGGCAAATACACAGAGATGGAGTCTTGATAAAGCTATGACTATGGTGGATGGTTATGACCGTCCTTCATAGAGTCCTCAGCTGAAGGAGGGTAATAGTGTCAAAGGTCAAAAATACGCCTGTCCTATCCATTCCTTCCCGGTGCCGAGAATAGGTACTTCCACCAAATAAGCCACACCATATCCTCTTGACCATCATCATCCCTAAAAATGCCTCATAAATAAAAGTCTGTATCGTGTTGTGTTGATTAATAAAGAAGAAAAAGAAGAAACAATTATATTACAAAAAAAAAGGAAAGAAAAAAAAAGAAAGGAAGAAGAAGAAGAAAAGAGAGAGAGAAAATAAAAAGAAAAAAATAAGAAAAAGAAAAGATTCCAGGGTTATCGTTGTAACATTATTTCTGAGGCAACAAAACACCTATCGCGTTCCACCAAATATGACCCATACATACCTTTCAGTATTTCTGATCGTCCGAATATTGGTTGAGGACTCTAACTTAGTTGTAGAGTTATTAGGACTTTAATTGAAGTGTGGATGCCATGTGAGGCCACCAAACAGTGAGTACAATTATCTGGCAAGATTTATGATCTCAGAAAGAAAAGAAAGAAAAGAGTGAGTGCCCAGGAACATCAAGAGACCACAGTTGTTTAGCCTCTCTCCGAGTTGACTTGTCTAATAGTCTAGAAATCTAGAGTCTGTAGTACTAAACTACATGTAGCACCAGATGAGTGTGTGCCACCAAATACAAATCCATTCTACTCGATATCTCCTACCTAAGCCAAAAGCTAGGGTCAAATTACAGATTATCTTCTGCTTTATCCTTGAGGGAAGTAGTTGCCTATCCCGACAGAAATATTTACCAAGGGTAAAGTATGAACTCCCAATGCGAATTGGCTTTTCACATCAATCTGTTACTTAGGCTATCATTACTTCACATTTGTCTAGATCTCTAAAGTTTTGAAATAAGAAAAGTAGAAATCTTCTGATTACTTCTATTATTTTTCATTTTTGCTAGGGACTAGTAAATCTTAGGGATGGGGGTATTTGATGAGTCCATTTTAATGGACTATTATTACGCCTAAGTAATTCAATTCTAACATTGTATGATTGGTTAATAATCACATTTGTTCATTAAATGATTGCATGTGTCATTATTTAAGTTTACATTTCTTCTATTGCTTATTATGTAATTATATTTCATGCAGGGTCCCTCAACAGTGCACTCATCTTCTCCAATTAATCTATTCTAATAATCAAGAAGAAGAGGGAGGAGGATCAAATGTGGAAAAGAACAAGAGGTGGAAAGATATTTTCCCCTTACAAATATCTCCACCTATGGCCAAGAGAACCCAACAAGCGCCGGCTAAAATTAGGAAGGGATTTTGAAAATCCCTTGGGAGGTGGAGGAGAAGAGATATAGAGGAGAGGTGGAGGGGATTGGAAGGCTATCCATCATCCATCATCCGCCATCCATCATCCACAGCGTGCACTATGCACACTGTGTACCTACGCCCTCTGCAGGCGCAGGCAATAGCCAAGCCCTTCCACGCACTGCCCTTCACTGCAGGTGTTGCACCGCTCACCGCAGGTGTTGCACCTCACACCCAGAGGCACACCGCTACAGGCGCAGCCCCTCCAACACCATCTCAGCTCCTGCGCACCCCCACCCAGGCGCTGCACCAAGCGCCCTCTCCAACCGCACCATCCTGCAACTGCTATAGTGCCCATAGGTGCTACGCACCCTCACCTACGCCTATGCGTGCCCTCTGCAGACCGCCCTTACACCTTCTACCCCACAGGTGCTCCCACGCCAAGTGCCCGCAGGTGCCCAAGCCAGCAATCGCCTGTAGGCGCAGTGCCTCCCTGCAAAATGCCTTGCGCGCGCGCGCGCCCATCGCGCAGCCGCGCGGGCTGCAACAGTGGCCTCCTCCTCCAATAGGCCGATAGCCATCCTCCTTCGTTCGGCCGTCGTAGACCACCTCTAGCCGTCGCGTCACCACCATTGCGTAGCCCTCGTCGAGGCTCACCTCCCCGTCGACTCTCATCGCCAACCGTGCACGGTCGCCCACGTGAGGAAGAGAGAGGAGAAATCCTCTATTTTTGTCTCAATTAATAATTACATTCAATGCCATTGCCAATTTTATATTAATATTTTATTCAAGCCACATTGCATTGATGCACTCAGACTTTCCTGAAATTACTTTACTTGTGTAATGTGCATGATTTAACCTTGAATTTCAAATCAGAATTGCATGAAAGTTGAATTTACATGATAAGCCATTACACATGCATCATACACATATTTTTGGAGCTTAATTCTTAACATGAAAACTACATAAATACCCCTAAACCTTTAAGGAAATTGCAAGCTTCATTTAAAATAGCATATTCCTCGCATTAAAGTTGCAAAAGAGTCTACGAACTATGTATTCCTCAACTCATGAATTTATTGGTCTATTCCTCCCTGTGGATACGACATCCTTTATTGTGGTTTAAATTCATATCTATGTTAATTTTTGATTGAGAGATTTCCACCACATTAATTACAACGACATATCCTTCTAGTGTTATCATAAATAAGTGAAAATCTCTCCGTCAGCATCTCCTACAGAGTTTTCATCATTTGGGCATTGATGTCTTCTTAAGATGGCCCAGATTGATAAGTTTGATTTGAACTATACCCTCCAAACGAGTTTTGTTGTTCGTGAGGAACTGGATTGGTCTAGGAGTGAGTCAGATAATTCCTAGAGGAATTTTGCAATTGCTCCTGGAAGGTAAAGACATTTTGAATAGGGTAATGATTTGGAATAGTATAATTCCCCATTGAACCATAGAAAGCCTCAGAATAATGGTTATACTCAGCATGGGTCATATGCAAATTTTATCTCTTTGGGATGTGAGAAGGGGTGAGATGTGGAATGTGTGGAGCTTGGGTAGGTGTGGCAGGACTCCCTTGGTTGGCTAGGTTTGTTAAATCCTTATGCAACTGTTGTTGCTTAACTTGTGACTGAGCCATTATGGAGTAGAAATTAGGTGGGGGGGCCTGATTAAGAAGCTCCTAGGTGGAAAGATTGGTGAAAGAATAATTAGCATGCAAGTTAAAGGACCAATTTTGATTGTTCATCTTTAAAGAAGAGGAAGAATGCAGGAAAAGTCTTTTTTTTTCTGGGAAGGCAAAATCAAGTGGTCCCTCCAAGTGTGGAATTTTGGACCACCGCCCGTGCAAAATGGAAGAAATGGTAGGGGAGGAGAAGAGATGGAGATGAGAGAAAGTATGCAATCAATCAATCAAAATTCTAGACTAAACTTAAATGTGACTCCCTAAAAATTAACCTAAGACTTGATCTACTTAGGAAATAAGTAATCACTAGTGAATACCCATTTTGTCAACAAATCTAGCCAAGTTGTTTAAGGGGAGGTTTGGGCCCAAGCGTTTCCCAGGAAACCCCTAGGTGCTTGTACAAACCTGCAACTAGTCGTTTGACAAGGCCCCTCAGCCTGAACACCAGATATATATGACAGAATTGATATTAACTAAAGAAAACTTAAGACCTAGGTAGCAAGCCTAAGTTGATGAAACCTTAGGGGTCAAGTTGCTACAGATTTTAATTAGGTCTAGGATACTAAAGTGCACACAAAATGTGGAGGGCGTTGATTGGGTTATTGCCCTGTTATTTCAATTTTTGTGTGTGTATGCAAGAATTGGAAAGTGATTCCAATGAAAAGCAAGTTGTCACACAATTTTTTGTATTTATGTCTTTTAGGATTTGATTTAATTCAATGTGTTTTAGGGTTTCTCTTTTTAAATTTTCAAACAAGTTTGAAAATCTACAATCAAAGGAAAAATAAGTTGTATTGGTGATGGTCAATTTCCCTTAATGTGAGCGTCTAAAAGGAAAGAAAGAAACCCTAATCCAATTGTCCCTAAGACAAAAAATTTCTACCAATGAATTATTTTTAGACTTTCTATATTAAAAAGTGGTCCAAACAAGTCAAAAAACACCACTACTTTGAATAAAATCAAACAAGAATTCCAGAAAAGATTTTTTTAAGATTTTAAGAATTTGTTTGCCATTTGTTTTGAATTTTTATTTGTGCTGGTGTCAAAGATGAGAAATGATACCCATTGGTATTTTGGACTTTTTGTACCACCACCGGCCTCCAAAAGTTTTTATGAATTTATGTGATGTGTAGAATTTTACAAGGATTCTAGAAAGCTAAATTTCATAAAAATTGGCTAAGTGGAAAAATTCTAAAAATTCATGGACAGTGGAAAAATAGGAAGAATAAATGGTGTGACCCCTATGAAGTCCACAATTTTAAAAGCTTAATTACAAATCCAATTAGTATGAAATTTGGAACAGATGTTCCCAACTTGATTTGGAATCTCTGGGTGAAATTTCAATATTTTAGGAGGCTTGTGGTGTTTGGAATTGATTTTTCAAATCCAAACAGAAGTCTGGATCCGAAAAATAGAACACCTGCACTTAAGGTAGAGTGGTGTTTAATGGGGCAATCAATCAAACAATGGGTTTTAAAGGTACCACTCTACCAAAATTTGATGTTTAAGATCCTGAAAGCTAAGTTTAGTGTATTTTGGTAGTCTTCTAGGCTAAGTGTGACAAGAAAGAAGAAACCAACCTAGAATCGTGGGAAGAAAAGGAACTTTGAGCTCTCACTTCTAAATTCCTACTTTCTTCCTGTAGTTCCTGCACACACAAGAAAGAAGAGAGGTAAGGGAATGAGATCCACTTCAAGCAAGAGAAAAATAATTTCCAAAGCTGTGCCTCCCCAGCAACGGTGCCAAAAAGTGATACGAATTTTACCCGGATTGTAAAATACATCATTGTAATGTGCAAAATCGATCAACTCTTAAATTTAAAAACCTAGATAGTAGGGTATTTAGGGTCATCCAAGGAGGCCAAATGTTTGCAAAAAATACGTCTCTTTCTTGGAAATAAAATTCACGTTTCTTTTTGGCCTTTTTAATTTATTTTTTTTAGGATTTTGAAATAACGAGCATTCGCAAAGTTGTTGACGAAGAAAAAGGCGATCTAAACCTAATCCACTAAACTATTACTAGCGTGACAAGAAAGGCCTCTGCCTAAGCTCACTCTAGGCACGTGGGGGCCTAGAGTAATTAGGGAGAGGGAGTGAAAAAGTGCTAGATCAAGATAAAAGACAAATGCGACAAGAATTTACAAGAAGGCAACTTGAACTGAATTGAATTGTTCTACACAAAACACATAGAGGAAATATTCTAATCTACTTGCAATGCAAGAAGATAAAACACAAATTTTCTAAATGAAATGGTGAAAAAGATGATGGCTTCTTTCTCCAAGCCTGGTAGATCCTGGGCATGAAAAGAGTCCTCCAACTCCTTCCTTGTAAAGCTCCTTCAATTGGTGTCCTCCAAGGTGGAAGTGGTCGGGCGTGTTTTGCATGTTAGAAATCAAGGTTTCAAGTAACCCATCGTCGTAGTTGCAAAACACGTCGATCAGATAAAATTTATACCGAAACTCCAAGGGAGTCCCAAGTCAAACACAGGGAGGCGATGTATACTTTACGTGAAAATCACGCTTCGATTCGTTTCTTTTTTGTATTTTAGGGTTTGTTATTTTTTTGTATTTTTGTAAGAAGTAACAAGCAAACGTATCACAAGATAGAGATGTGGAACGAAAATGGTATATATATCAATCCAATGTCTATTACAATCTACTATGAAAGCATAAAAAGAGAGGGGGGTGAGAGGAAATCTCCTGAATCGGCTGTTCGGCGAAATGACGGCGCTTGGCGGAAGCTCGGACGAAGGAGGTGGTGAGGAGCGGGACAACAGAGGTGAGGTGTAGGAGGACATCGGGTTGAGGAAAGCTTCGACGTGGCTCCAGAATGGAGGTGAGAAGATGGAGGTGATATGCTATCGGAATGGAGGTGGGAGGACAGCTCCAAGGCAACCTATGAATGGGGATGGGAAGATGGATGAATATTTGGTGGGGTAGAGGTTTGCTACACTAATATGAGCCTTGGGAGCTTGAGAACAAGCTCTAATGGAGCGTTGGTAGGCTTGCTAGAGATTGGGAGTAGGTGGGAGTAGAGTAGGTAGAGATGGCTTAGAAGGGAGGGGGTGTAGGTCCTTTTATAGTGGAGGAGAAGAGGCAAAAATAGGTATGAGACCATTAGTGACATCCAGGCCATTGCTGGAAGCATCGCTATAGGCAACACATGCCCGCTCATGCCCAAAGCTGGCTTTGCTGGCACAAGAAGAATTAGCGACGGCTGTAAGCGTCGCTGTAAGTCTAGCTCATGCGTCGTTGTAGGTCTAGCTCATGCATAGCTAGCGCTACGCTCCCCCTCCTTGCCACACACACACGCCTAAGCGCTGGCACTGCGCTATGCTGCGCTATGCACATTCGCGCCTGCGCACGTGCAAGTGCGGTCGAGCGTGCGTGCGCTGGGCGGCCTGGGCTGTGATGAGTCTAATTTATTGGACTAATTGTTAGCCTAAGTTGGTTAGTTACTACATTTTAGAGTATATTAATATTTGTATTTGATTATAAAATAAATGCATGTATTATAATTTATATTTGTAAAGTTTATCTGATATTATAAATAATTATATGCATTGCAGGAATCAAGCATAGCCAAATCTCAATTTTAAGATAATCGAAGCTTACTCTGGACATCTGATGATGTTGACAATATGCACCACAACTTAGCCATATCTACCTCCATGTGCGCAACCTCCTCGCCAGCCTCAACACATTGTTTCCCTACCGCCTTGCTATTGCTGTTAAGCTGTTGGAGAATGCCGAGTCCTCCGAAAATGCAACAGATCAGAGGAGAGTCGATGACAGAAGGTTTATAAAAGAACTCACCACATGCAGGCGGAGGAATCATCATTCCCTTCCCCCTGGCGGGGACTATCTCTCCATCTCCACCACCGTGACAGAAGCTTACACCGTGCAACAGGCACGCACTGTGGCCATCAAAAGAGAGCTTCAACATTGCAGCCACCACTTCATCCTCATTGGCGGCAGCGAGCATGGTGATAGCCGCTCACCGCTGCCTTCACCGTGCCAATCTGCTGCAACCACACCAGCAGCTACATCACGCACTGCAAGCTTCCCCATGCAGCCTCACCGCGTGCACTACCCTCTCACAGCACGCAGCCAGACCGCACGCGCTACGTCCTCACGCACCTGCAGATTGCGCGCGCTACATCCTCACGCACCTATAGACCGCGCGCGCTGCGCCGCTCCACGTGCACCAGCGAAGCCACGCTCCAGCCCGCGTGCATGCGGATTCTTCTTCTTCTTCTTCCTCTTCTTCCTTCCACCATCGCCTGCAACCTCCCGAAAGAACCCAAAACCACCGCACCTCCCCTCCACGTAGCCACCACTGTCAACCACCATCTTCACCGCCAACGCCACCGGGGACCTCCACGTAGCATGCCAACCCCTTCCACGCTTCCACGCAAGCCACAACAGCCCATGTGCGTGCATACAATGGCCGTCGCCAACGTTTTCTTCCTCCTCCGTCCGGCCGCCACCGGCCACCTTCGGCCGTGCCCTAACCGTCATCATGTAGCCCTCATCTAGATGTGCCTTCTCGCAGAGCAGCTCCTTCAACAAAGCCTCCTCGCGCACGCACCAAGGAGAGAGACGAAATCCCCTACTTTTCTCCGTATTAATAATTACAGAAAATGCCATTGCGAAAAATACTATTCATTTATTTTCTGATTAATATATTGCAGTAAATTTGCTTGGACATCCCTTGCTTAAATTTGAATTACACATGATTGATTTCTTCTTATGAATGACATACAAATGAGATATTGGTTATAGTAAATTGGTGTCATTAGATAGGAGATTAATATTAACATTGTTTGCTATTACCAAGGCCATTATTTAGAATATTATATTGTAGTAATTTTGCATATAAACACTTACATTCCTGATTAATTATTTAGATTAAGAGTTTATGTGAGAAGGTAACTTGCAATAATTAGTATGTACATCTGATGATATTCCTGAACAAATAAGACATTCAATAGGTTAATTCTTTCCTGTGGAGATGACCTAACTATTTTCGTGGTTAGATTCTGAGAATTAAAATTTTTTGAAAAGCGATTTTCTACCACGTGATTACATACGACACGTCATTTCATGCTGAGGTTTTTATTGAAAATGAAGATCACTCTTTCAAATGGCGTCGTTGCCGGGGAGGAAACATGCCTATTAATTTTTTCAAGAATTTTATGTTATTTTTATGCTATTTTAAAAACTTTTCTGAATTACTAACTGTGGATCTTCTTCTGTGCAAAAACACGCAACGAATGCGGCTGGTGCGCACGGCGGAGACGATCTTTTTGGTAGACCTTGACGCCACCTAGAAGCCAACAATGGGTGCTTGTGGGCCTTGATCCCACACACGCAAGCGTATGGAGGAGCCTTTGTCTGGTTTAATCATTAGATCGTAGTTAGATTTAGTTTAGATTGACATTAGAACTTAATTTCTGTCTTGTGGTCCCTTGTTGTGCATTTTTGGGAATGTGTTCCCAGTGTTTCTTTATTTCTTATCCCTCTTGTATGCGGGAGCATATTTTCGGGAGTGTGTTCCCATTTTATTTAGATTATAGTATCATTCGAATTGTTTGAACTGTATGTTGGTTAGTTAGTTAGATTAAGTTTGTTTGCTTATTATTATTAAAAGAAAAAAATTCAAACTGCCTGCTAGAAGTTGCATATCTATAGGGCGGCCATCTAGGACTGAATGAGCAGCATCTAGCTTTACTTTTTGCATTAAAAACATCCTACATTGAAGAAAGCTGGAGTAAGGTACGTCTTTTTCTTGAGCATCAATTACTTGTCATGCATCTCCATTGAACCTAAATCTAAGACCACTAAAGTGCTTGAATCGAATTAATTCAATGGTCACTTTAAAAAATTGGTACTGCTAAGAGGTTGGACCTTAAAATCTGTGACTTAAAATTGTGTGCAAAAGGATCTTGTTTGCGAGATTTCAAAACTCAAAACACGAATGTATGATTGCACACCTGAGACACTGTGCACCTCACTCATAAGGTCACTAGATAAATTTCTACCTCTCCTCTTTGCACCACAAGGGAAGTTAGTAGAAAATCAACAAGCTTATCCACCAAGTTACTTCAATTCCTCGTGCGTAGACTCGATTCGAGACTTCCATCCCTTACGAGTAGGTTGTAGGCACCAACGAAGGTCGGCCTAGGAAACGTAATTCTTGCAAAACTTGTTTGGCCACCAACTGAACACCTAAGACCTAGAATCTACTAAATATAGATCCCAATGTATTTGTGTTTGTCTAGACAGTGGTAGAACTCTCTAGGAAGTCTGTTTGTGTTCTAATCCTAAGAGAGTTAAGCCTGTTTGGCTTAAAGAAATGGATCACCCATACTCTTATCATTTAGATTATCAGAGTCAATACTTCCCATCTTTTAACCAAGATCCCATGCCCCGAGCATATCCATCCTTTGATGGGTACATTGACAATTCATGGGATCATTCATATTCCTATCTTGGGAATACTGGCCCGATAACTCCCACCTTTGAGCAGAGCCTAGGAGCGGGATTCCAACCCTGGAATCCCTACTACTATGCAAACACCCAACCCTCCCACCCTTCATGATTTTTCGTATCGAGGTTAGACCGATACCCCTAGGCAACCAAAGCCTGAGATTGACTATCCTCCCCAATTTGATAGTAGTAGTCTCTCCTCTTTTATGATAGAAATGCAAAAACAATAAAAGGAAATGATGGAATCTATGGGAGAGATGTTGAGGAATAGTCAACAATTGAACAAAGAAATTAGATAGCTTAGCTATGCTCTTCCTAGTAATTCTGATCCCTACCCATATGACTATGATCATGAAAATAATGCTGAGGAAACCAATGACAATAGGGATCCCATTTTATGTAGCTATCGCTTAGACTCTCTCAATGAGAGACACAACCACTAGAAGAGAATGATCCTAGTAATTATCCACCCGAGCTATATTGGAGTCAAAAGAAAGGGAAGATGGTACCTCTTGAGGACCTTGACCCCAATGACAGTATTTTCCTTACCCCTGATAACCTGGGTCAAGGTCGTATTGTTCATATCACTTCCCCTATTAATTATCTGGTGGCATCCCATTCTACCCTTAGTGAGCCTGATCCTGACCCTCCACTTCGAGAATCAACACCTACCATTCAGCATTTTGAGGATTTAAATGCACCCAATCAAAGTGACCCTAAGGGAATGGAGGATGAATTGGATCAATTTTGGTCTTAGGGATATAAAGAGTCCATTTCAGAGGACAAGGATGAACCCGGACTAAAAATATAGAGTGAATCACAGGGGGATTACTTAATATTTGAGGACCTACCCCTGGAGGATATAAATAATCTAGTGAAATCTAGATTCCTCCCTTCTTTTAAGAGTCATTCTCCATTAAACCAGGAGTTGTTAATAGAGGACAAACATGATAGTGAGAAGCTGACAGTAGGCGTTTTCACGATTTTAAAGTCGTCGAAAATCGTAGTATAGTTGTGCTAAAATGTTCATCAAAAGAAGATTTTGTAAAAATAACGAGACTTTGGGTCCCGGTCGTTCATCTCTAGGAGGCGTTTATGCAAATTTGAAATTGATCTTTTATCGCTCCACTTACTTAAAAATCGCATGGTTGTTTATGGTTATTATGTATTTAAGCACGACATGCTTAATTGCAACAATATCAGGAATCAAAAGCAGGAAACTTTAATCACACAAAATATATTGCAATCAATAAGCTCATGGTGATTCTCAACACGGAGATAAAAATATATAGAAAATTTTCTTTCATTCATTCAAGAGAGTGTTTGCAACATGGAACTAGAGGAAAGCTTATAGAGAAAAGATTAAAAACATCAATCTAGCTAACAGAAAATGATCGCATACAGGAATCTATGGGGGGATTTGCATGCATCATTGGGGGAGAATAAGAGCTACACTACTAAGAAGTAAATAAAAGCATGTAAATATGAAGAACTAGCTTCTAATCTAGCAAAAAATAAGGGCATTCGAAGGTGGGCTCCGATGGCCTTTGAATGGTTGAGAGGAGGAGGGACGGCCAATGGTGCTTCGGCCGGCCCTTAGAGAGAGGAGGGAGAGGTGACCTAGCATCCTGGCATGGAGATGGTGGCAGCCATGGTGAACAACTCGTGGAGGTGGAATGAAGGTGAATGTAGCTAACCTAAATGTGAATGAGTGCCAAGAATGGGATGGCTACAAATGGCCACCCCTTAGGTCTTTTTATAGACCTAAGGGAGACTCTCTAGAGAAGTGTGGAACTCTCTAGAGAGAGCCCTAAGAGTGGCCAGCTATAGTGAGAGAGAGGTGGTTCTTAGATCTATAAAAAGTGGATCTCAATTTGAATGGCTCTTAGTTGCTAATTTTGGCAACCAAGAGTGGCACCACCATTGGAAGACCCTAGAATACTCTAGGTTGTGTGGGAGTGCGTGAATGGGTGTGTGTGTGTGGTCATGCCCTAGGTGTCTAAGTGATATAGGTTAGGTCCTAAGGGGTTTAGGTTGGTGTAGGCCTTAAATTAGGGTTGCCAACCCTAATTGCTAAGGGGGAATTGCAATTAAACTTAACACAAGATTAATTGAATGAGTGTAAACCTAATTGAGAGTGAAATAACTCAATTAGGTTGGGCTTAGGTCAATTGGACTCTCACTGAGTCCAATTGGACTTGTGTGGGGTGAGATCTGAGCTCAATTGGACCCTATGAGTCCAATTGACTAGGCAGTGGTAATTGACTATGATCTAAGTCAATTAAGTTTAGTGAGCACCTAATTAGTTCCTTAAGGAGGTATAGAGGTGATGTACTAGGGGTAAGGCACCTTAATTTAGGTTCCTATGGCGTTGGAATTGGGTTTAGGGAGCTAGAGATTTAAGATCAAGACTTGAATCTCAAAACAGGAACGGGAGAACAGTTCCAGACGTCCAATAATAGCATCAGACGACTTATACTAAAAAATCAGAAGTCCAAACTTCAATCCTGGACATCTAATCAGAGTCAGGATGGATTCTAGGTTCTGTCTTGGGTATTCTACAGAAATTAGACATCTGACCAAGTGTCTGGACATCCAATAACACTGCAGAAGTGAGTTTAAGGTGTGCGGGAGTTGGCTAAGGGTTCTAGACGTCTCATAATTCATTTGGATGTCCATATAAAGGTTGGAATTAGGGTTTCAAGGTTTCCTAGGGTGCGGTGACCTAATCTAAGGGTGGCTAAGGCTTAGGGAAGCTTCTAGCTATCCTAGGGCTAGGATGGTCCTAAGTTCTTCACATTTTACTGCATTATTCATACTTAATAGAATAGCATACTTTAACTCCCTTACATTATTATCTACTACATCTAATCTAAGTTTTCTACTCCAGCTCTGCTGTAACACCAGTTATTCCTTCATTCTTCTGATCCACCTTCAGATCTAGCTTCAAATCTAGCTTATTACCTGTAGTTGACATAATGCACCTAATCAGCACATTATAGCATTATTTTATGCATAGCTCAAAGAAAGCAGTAAGGATGCAAATAATTCTTATGCATGCATGAATTACCCTAACTTATGCTAAGTTCTAGCCTAATTTAGGTCAATTAAGACCTATTGCTACGCAATCAAAAGCCTAGGGGAGACTCTCGGGGACAAAACATGTCAATTGAGGATTTATGCCCTGAGAAGAACAAAGAATTGTGTGATATAGCCTTACTCCAAAACATTAGGATGGATCCATTGTCAGAAATAGTTGACGATACTGAAGCAACTCCTTTCTTTGCCAATGAACCACATATACACCTTGACAAAAATTTAAGTGAACAAAAAGAATTCAGGGATGAGATTAATGATAATGATTCTGTTGCTTTAACCCTGCCATCCAAAGAATTTAATTTGGAGTCCACCATTGATTCACATATACTGGATGGTGAAAATATGACTCCGATCATTAATGTTAGGCAGGGTGACGTGAATTTTTCTCCAATTGTTAGGAAGAATACACAATCTGAATCGTTGTTGGAATTAGACCTAACACCGACTAAGCCCTCTTTGGACTTAATCATTACCTTCCAATGCCACAAGTAATCCTTACACTCCCTAACCAATCCTTGGCTCAAGTCTCTACTCACATTCTTTCTGGGGAGAATATCAGGCCAGTACATCCTTGGGTAGAATGGCAAGTGTGGATTGATGCTTGTAGTCTTGCCATTCAAGGGTGTGAAATAATAATGTTTATATCTTTTAAAACCCTTCCAGCTTTGGAGGACCCTGGTTATCCTCCACTTATTCCATTTCGGGAGGTCCCTTTTCATATTCCTTTTGTTATCCCTTGACCTCCCTAGGTAGCCTACGAGGTTCTTTATTTTCATATCTTCTGGTAAGCATTTGGAATCACGCTACATCATCAGCTCGCCAACATCCATAGCTACCTATTTTCTAGGCCCGCGTTGTTACGCATATTTTTAGGGCCTAGCTTTTTCTGTCTGGAACCAGACTTACAGGTTCCCTATAAGTCTGGCTGCTGACAGAAAATGCAACGCTTGTTGGGAGGCAGCCCAGCATCCAGAATAACACCATCTTCAGGTGATTTCCTTCCTTTCTCTACCTGTTTTCATTTTACAATGAGGACATTGTAGGATTTAGGCATGGGGGGGTGCATTTTGCAGTATTCATGCATTTAGGTTAGGTGCATTAACATTAAAAAAATTGAGCTGAATTGGTTAGGCCCTAGCAAAACATCTTTGTCATGAAAGCGTCATTGAAGATTTTTCTTCTTGAATTATTTCTTAAGTTTAGAATCCAGTACATTTAATTCACTTGCACGTAGACTGGGTAATGGATCTTTGAAGAGAACCATTAAGCAGTTGTAGTCTATTAAACCCTTGGACAATTAATAGGGAGTTAGGCATACTATCTTCTAGTAGATCCACCTCATATCTGTGAGAAGAAAGTAGAGAGATTACTGGTGCGCTAAGTCTAGTACAAGGACTCTTAAGTTTTGGACAATTAGATGATGATACTTCAGAGTTAGGCATAGTTTTCGCTCTCTGTTCCTGTGTGTGTACTTTGTGTGAATTCCTAAGAGTCACCAAATAAGGTAGATACACAGAGATTGAGTCTTAATAAAGCTATGACTATGGTGGATGATTACGACCGTCCTTTATAGAGTCCTCAGCTGAAGGAGGGTAATAGTGTCAAAGGTCAGAAATATGTTTGTCCTATCCATTCTTTCCCGATGCCGAGAGTAGGCACTTCCATCAAATAAGCCACACAATATCCTCTTGACTATCATCATCCCTAATAATGCCTCATAAGTAAAAGTCTGTGTCATGTTATGTTGATTTATAAATAAGAAAAGAAACAATTATATTAAAAAAAAAGAGAAAAGAAAAGAAAAGGAAAGAGAGAGAGAAAAGAAAAAGAAAAGAGTCCAAGTTTATAATTTTATCTTCATGACATTGTTTCTGAGGCATCAAAAACAACCATCGCAATCCACCAAATATGACCCATACCTACCATTCAGTATTTCTGATCACCCGAATACTGGCTGAGCACTCTAACTTAGTTGTAGACCCATACCTACCAAATATGATTTCAATATTTCTCGAAATCAAAAAAATGGCGTTGCCTCCCTTGCAATGGCATCATTTTGACAGTAGCCATTTTTGCGAATTTTAAAGTCATTGAAAATCGTAGTATAGTTGCGCTAAAACGTTCGTTAAAAAATGATTTTTTAAAAATAATGAAACTTTGAGTCCCAGTCGTTTGTCTTTAGGAGGGGTTTATGCAAATTTGAAATCTATCTTTTACCACTCCACTTGCTTAAAAATTGCAAGGCGATTTATGGTTATTACTTATTTACGCACGACATGCTTAGTTGCAAGAATATCAGGAATTAAAAGCAGACAATTTTAATCACACAAAATATATTGCAATCAATAAGCTCATGGTGATTCTCAACATAGAGATATATATATAGAAAATTTTCTTTCATTCATTCAAGTGAGTGTTTGCAACATGGAACTAGGGAAAGCTTAAAAAATCAATCAAGCTAATAGAAAATGATCGCATACAGGAATATATGAGGGGATTTTGCATGCATCATTGGGGGAGAATAAGAGCTACACTACTAAGAAGTAAATAAAAGCATGTAAATATGAAGAACTAGCTTCTAATCTAGCAAAAAATAAGGGCATTCGAAGGTGGGCTCCGATGGCCTTTGAATGGTTGAGAGGAGGAGGGACGGCCAATGGTGCTTCGGCCGACCCTCGGAGAGAGGTTGGAGAGGTGATCTACCATCTTGGCATGGAGATGGTGGCAGCCATGGTGAACAACTCGTGGAGGTGGAATGGAGGTGAATGTAGCTAACCTAAATGTGAATGAGTGCCAAGAATGGGATGGGTGCAAATGGCCACCCTTTAGGTCTTTTTATAGACCTAAGGGAGACTCTAGAGAAGTGTGGAACTCTCTAGAGAGAGCCCTAAGAGTGGCCGGATATGGTGAGAGAGAGAGGTGATTCTTAGATCCATAAAAAGTGGATCTCAATTTGAATGGCTCTTGGTTGCTAATTTTGGCAACCAAGAGTGGTGCCACCTTTGGAAGACCCTAGAATACTCTATGTTGTGTGGGAGTGCGTGAATGGGTGTGTGTGTGTGGTCGTGCCCTAGGTGTCTAAGTGATATAGGTTAGGTCCTAAGGGGTTTAGGTTGGTGTAGGCCTTAAATTAGGGTTGCCAACCCTAATTGCTAAGGGGGAATTGCAATTAAACTTAACGCAAGTTTAATTGAATGAGTGTAAACCTAATTGAGAGTGAAATAACTCAATTAGGTTGGGCTTAGGTCAATTGGACTCTCACTGAGTCCAATTGGACTTGTGTGGGGTGAGATCTGAGCTCAATTAGACCCTATGAGTCCAATTGACTAGGCAGTGGTAATTGACTATGATCTAAGTCAATTAAGTTTAGTGAGCACCTAATTAGTTCCTTAAGGAGGTATAGAGGTGATGTACTAGGGGTAAGGAACCTTAATTTAGGTTCCTATGGGGTTGGAATTGGGTTTAAGGAGCTAGAGATTTAAGATCAAGACTTGAATCTCAAAACAGGAATGGGAGAACAGTTCCAAACGTCCAATAATAGCATCAGACGACTTATACTAAAAAATCAGAAGTCCAAACTTCAATCCTGGACGTCTAATCAGAGTCAGGATGGATTCTAGGTTCTGTCTTGGGTATTCTACAGAAATTAGACATCTGACCAAGTGTCTGGACATCCAATAACACTGCAGAAGTGGGTTTAAGGTGTGCGGGAGTTGGCTAAGGGTTCTAGACGTCTCATAATTCATCTGGATGTCCATATAAAGGTTGGAATTAGGGTTTCAAGGTTTCCTAGGGTGCGGTGACCTAATCTAAGGGTGGCTAAGGCTTAGGGAAGCTTCTAGCTATCCTAGGGCTAGGATGGTCCTAAGTTCTTCACATTTTACTGCTTTATTCATACTTAATAGAATAGCATACTTTAACTCCCTTACATTATTATCTACTACATCTAATCTAAGTTTTCTACTCCAGCTCTGCTGTAACACCAGTTATTCCTTCATTCTTCTGATCCATCTTCAGATCTAGCTTCAAATCTAGCTTATTACTCGTAGTTGACATAATGCTCTTAATCAGCACATTATAGCATTATTTTATGCATAGCTAGGTCTTTTTATAGAGCTAAGGGAGACTCTAGAGAAGTGTGGAACTCTCTAGAGAGAGCCCTAAGAGTGGCTGGATATGGTGAGAGAGAGAGGTGATTCTTAGATCCATAAAAAGTGGATCTCAATTTGAATGGCTCTTGGTTGCTAATTTTGGCAACCAAGAGTGGTGCCACCTTTGGAAGACCCTAGAATACTCTATGTTGTGTGGGAGTGTGTGAATGGGTGTGTGTGTGTGGTTGTGCCCTAGGTGTCTAAGTGATATAGGTTAGGTCCTAAGGGGTTTAGGTTGGTGTAGGCCTTAAATTAGGGTTGCCAACCCTAATTCCTAAGGGGGAATTGCAATTAAACTTAACAAAAGTTTAATTGAATGAGTGTAAACCTAATTGAGAGTGAAATAACTCAATTTGGTTGGGCTTAGGTCAATTGGACTCTCACTGAGTCCAATTGGACTTGTGTGGGTTGAGATCTGAGCTCAATTGGACCCTATGAGTCCAATTGACTAGGCAATGGTAATTGACTATGATCTAAGTCAATTAAGTTTAGTAAGGACCTAATTAATTCCTTAAGGAGGTATAGAGGTGATGTACTAGGGTTAAGGCACCTTAATTTAGGTTCCTATAGGGTTGGAATTGGGTTTAAGGAGCTAGAGATCCAAGATCAAGATTTGAATCTCAAAACAAGAACTGAAGAACAGTTCCAGACATCCAATAATAGCATCAGATGACTTATACTCAAAAATCAAATGTCCAGACTTCAATCCTGGACGTCTAATCAAAGTCAGGATGGATTCTAGGTTCTGTCTTGGGTATTTTGTAGAAATTGGACATCTGACCAAGTTTCTGGACGTCCAATAACACTGCAAAAGTGGATTTAAGGTGTGCGGGAGTTGGCTAAGGATTCTAGATGCCCTATAATTCATCTGGATATCCAAATAAAGGTTGGAATTAGGGTTTAAGGTTTCTTGGGGTGCGGTTACCTAATCTAAGGGTGGCTAAGGCTTGGGGAAGCTTCTAGGCTATCCTAGGGCTAGGATGGTCTTAAGTTCTTCACATTTTACTGCTTTATTCCTACTTAATAGAATAGCATACCTTAACTCCCTTACATTATTATCTATTACATCTAATCTAAGTCTTCTGCTCTAGCTCTGCTGCAACACCAGTTGTTCCTTCATTCTTCTGATCCAGCTTAAGATCCAGCTTCAGATCCAACTTATTACCTATAATTGACATAATGCTCTTAATCAGCACATTATAGCATTATTTTACGCATAGCTCAAAGAAAGCAGTAAGGATGCAAATAATGCTTATGCATGCATGAATTACCCTAACTTATGCTAAGTGCTAGCCTAATTTAGGTCAATTAAGACCTATGATTGCTGCGCAATCATATCCCCATGCCTAAATCTCACTAGTCCCTAGCAAATGCAAGACTAAATTATTCACGGCAAGGGTCCCTAAGGGATTGATTATTTTATCAAGTGTATGCCTAGAGATTTTTCTCCTTTTTATTTTCAACCTATGCTCTAGAAATCTAGACAATCGTGAAAGTGCAGCTATGTAGCTTTTGCAACGGATTTGAGTGAAAGACCTGATTCACCTCTAAATCCTGTACTTGACTCCTAGTAAAATTCTAGCGGGATAGGCGGACTTCTTCCCTCGAGATATTCAAGATCTTCTATGAATTCCACCCCGGCTCTAGGCTTAGGTAGAGAATCTCTGAGGGGTACGGGTGTTTATTTAGTGGCTCACTCTCACTTGGTGCTACATAGAGATTACTGCTACAGAATCTAGATTCCCAGATTACTAAGTAACTCAACTTAGATAAAGACGAGAAAAACTATGCTCTCTTTTGATTCCTTTGTATTCATTCTCTCTTTTTCTTTTTCTTTTTCTTTTCTTTTTCTTGGAGCTCACAATCTCCCTAGATTCACACATATGACCTATATTTGATGGTCTCACTTGGCATTAACACTTTAATTAAGTTTCCATAACCCTAACACTAAGTTGGAATTCCTTAGCCAGTATTCGGGCGATCAGAAACACAAGAAAGGTGGGTTAAGGCCATATTTGGTGGATCTCAAATTTATTTGGTGATATTGCCTTAATGCAACTAAAATAAACACTAAATATTCACTCTCTTTTTTCTTTGCTTTTTCTTCCTTTTCTAATTTTTTTTCAATTTTTCCTTTTTTTCTCTTTTTTTTCCATAACACAACTAGCACACAACCATGAACTTTATTGAGGAGGCATTATTAGGATTGGTGGTACTCAAGAAACATTGGGTGGCTTATTTGGTGGAAGTGCCTACTCACAGCACCAGGAGAGATCGATAGGATAGCGTATTTCTGACCTTGACATAAATATTTCCTTCAACCAAGGATTCCGTAAAGAATGGTCATAACCATCCACCCTAGCCTTAGTTTTATGAAGACTCGCTCTCCGCGTATTTGCCTTATTTGGTGGCTCTCAAAATTCACACAAAATATATACGCAGGAACCGAGAGTGAAAACTATGCCTAATCTTTGAGTATCATCACCTAATTATCTAGGATTCCAGATTCCTTGCACTAATTTTAGAGCACCAGTACACTCTACTCTCATCTCACACTATTTGGTGGACTTTTGGAAGAAAATCTAGCTGACTCCCAAAACACTGTCCAGGGGTTCAAGAAAAGAAGCACTACTTCTTCTTGACAAACTAAAGACATTTATCAGCCTTCATCATGAATCCATTGCAAATTCTACGTGTGTGTGAAAAGTTGTACTGGATTCCAGATTACAGGAATCAACTAGAGGATAAAATCCCTAATGCATTCTCTTAATAAAATAATCTTATTCATGAATGCAATATGTATATATGCTATAAACAAGTAACCTCATATAATTTGTACTTCATGAAATTCCCGTATCGGGTTACATTCAGCTTGACCCTAACTTTAGAACAAAAGGTGAGCGGGTGAGTCGGAAATGGCTGTTGCGGACGATTTCTAGCTCCAATGCGAGCATTGGAGGTGGAGTCGGTTGTTCTTTTATTTAGGGTCCTAAAGTACATTTGACATGCATCTCCGAGGTTTTTCCTAAATGTTTTCATAAAAAGTTTTCAAGTTTACTGTATCTACCCCCTCATGCCTAAGTTCTTGCATGTCCTTATGCATGAATGTAAAAAAAAATAAATACAGCAGGAAGTAGACGGGTAGAAATCACCTGTAATTGCTCCTGAAATTATACATTCAGCACCGGCCAACCTGACAGTATGCAGTATGCAGAAAGAAAATATGCTAAAAGGAAAAATATGCTATATATAAAAATGAATATGTATAGGGTGATGGATGAATGTGGGATATGCTATCTATACGTGTTGAGTTTAACGCCTCCAGCTGGGTGAGAATTCAAAAATGGCTTGAGGCGCTGGCCATTTATCGTAGATATGTGCCCAGATTTTGGGTCCCTGATCTGGACTGCCCCATTAGGATATGGGTGAATCACAACATATGGGCCTATCCACTTGGACTTGAGCTTCCCTGCGAAAAGTTTTAATCATGAGTCAAACAACCAGACTTGCTGGTTGAGCTTGAATGCTTTTCTCCGGATGTGGCGGTCATGAAAGGCCTTGGTCTTGTCCTTGTATATCAATGAGTTCTCATAGGCCTCCTACTGGATCTCTTCTAATTCGCTGAGTTGGAGCTTTCATTCTTGACCTCCTGCATCGAGGTCAAGGTTACATTTTCGCACCGCCCAAAAGGCACGGTGTTCCGGCTCTACAAGAAGGTGACAGACCTTGCCATATACCATACAATATGGTGACATTCCGAGTGGGGCCTTGTACGCAGTCCGATATGCCCAGAGTGCATCATCTAATTTATCAGACCAGTCCTTCATGTCTGGTCTAACCATCCTCTGGAGAATCAGCTTGATCTGACGGTTAGACACTTCTACCTGGCCATTGGTCTGCAGGTGATACGGGGTGGCTATACGGTGTTGTACCCCGTATTTCTTTAATAATGACCTAAAGTGGGCGTGGATGAAGTGGCTTCCCCTGTCGCTAATCAGAGCGCGGGGTATTCCGAATCTCGCGAAGATGTATTGCCATACGAAAGAAATGACGATCTTATGATCAACCCGTCTTGCCGGGATGGCCTTGACCCACTTTGAGACATAGTCAACGGCTAGTAATATGTACTAGAAGCCATGCGAGTTCGAAAACGGGCCCATAAAATCGATGCCCCAGACGTCAAACACTTCTACAACCATGATGGGCTGGAGTGGCATCATGTCTCTCCTAGTCATAGAACTGACCAACTGGCATTGTTTGCAGTGTTGGGCGTATTCGTGTGAATCTTTGAAAATGGTTGGCCAAAAAAATCCCGACTGCAAAATTTTTGCAGCGGTTTTCCATCCCGAGAAATGACCACCACGAGCATCATTATGGAAAAAAGATAACACACTGGGGATCTCAAAATTTGGGATGCATCTTCGAATAATCTGATCCAATCCAATGCGGAAGAGCAGTGGGTCATCCCAGAGGTAGAATATAGCCTCCGCAGTGAATTTGAGCTTTTGGTCCTTGGATAGGTTCGCGGGAATCTTTCCTATGGCAAGATAATTTGCAATATCCATGTACCAGGGGAACTCGACAAAGTGAACTGCCAAAAGGGATTCATCCAGAAATTGCTTGTGGATAGGTAGGGAATAAGGAATGTGGCCTGGGTCCAGTCTGGATAGGTGATCTGCCATAACATTTTGCTTTCCAGCTTTGTCACAGATTTCAATATCAAATTCTTGCAATCGAAGGATCCATCTGATGAGTCGGAGCTTGGCATCCTTCTTTGCTAGCAAATGTCGGAGGGCAGAGTGGTCAGTGAAGATGATGACTTTAGACCCTAATAAATAAGATCTGAATTTCTCCAACCCAAATACTACTGCTAGCAGTTCTTTTTCGGTGACAGTATAGTTGCACTGAGCCTCATTCAGCGTCTTGCTAGCATAGCATGTGACAAAAGGTTGTTTTTCCCAATGCTGGCCTAAAACAGCACCGACTGCAAAATCAAAAGCATCGCACATCATCTCAAAATCAAGCGACCAGTCGGGTGGTTGGAGAATCGGGGAATCAAAGACAGTGCTTTGTAAAGTCTCGAAGGCACTGAGACACGAGGTGTCGAATTCGAATGGGGCATCGATAACAAGGAGATTCATCAAAGGTCGTGCAATTTTTGAGAAATCGCATATAAATCTCCAATAGAAGCCAATGTGACACAAGAATGATCTGATCTGCTTGACCGAGCTAGGTGGCGGTAAGTCGGAAATAATCTCAGATTTAGCTCGATCGACCTCGAGTCCATTTTTAGAGATCCTGTGTCCTAGTACTATGCCATCCCTCGCCATGAAATGGCTTTTCTCCCAGGATAGTACTAGGTTTACCTCAGTGCACCATTTCAGGATCTTGGTGAGGTTATCAAGACAAGATGCGAAATCATCTCCGAAAATGAAGAAGTCATCCATGAACATCTCCACATAGTCCCCAATTATGTCAGAGAAGATGGCCATCATACAACACTGAAATGTTGCTAGTGCGTTGCAGAGGCCAAAGGGCATCCACTTGAAAGTGAATGTTCCAAAGGGGCATGTGAATGTGGTCTTGTCTTGATCTTCCAAGCTAATCGCTACTTGATTATACCCGGAGTATCTATCCAGAAAGCAAAAGAAACTGCGTCCGACTAACTGTTCCAAGATCTGATCAATGAAAGGCAAAGGAAAGTGATCCTTCTGGGTAGCCATGTTTTTATCATCATTCTTATGCATTACAACAAACCTAGCTCTTAGGATTTTACTCTGCAAACGGGTTTTTGGGCTGCATTTAGGCATTAACTAGGTTAGGCACGCATTGCATTTTTTCTAGTTGTTTTAATGTGTTTTGTGAGTGTTAGGGATGAACAGATATACAGATCCCTAAAGCCCTAGCACTCAAGAAGGCAACTGGTGAAGGAGGAGCTCAAACTAGCTGGAACTCAGCTTGATCCAGCTCACCACAGCTGGAACCTAGCTAACTTGGACTAGGGTTATCTCATCCTAACTCCATTCAGCTAATCTCAGCTGAATGGCAGCTCAAGAGAGCTCATCTTAGCTTACCCTAGCTCAGGTCAGCTCAGACCCAACTCAACTTAGTTGAGTCTAGCTCATCTCAGCTCCCACTAGTCCATAGGGAGCTCTAGCTAGCTCAGCTGAGTTGACTGGAGTTCACCCTAGCTCAGATCCAGCTACATCTAGCTCCACTCAACTCCAGCCAACTAAAGAAGAATTCATCCCAGCTCAGGAAGCTGAAGTCCAGCTCCTGGGGACTCAGCTTAGCTCAACTTGGTTGAGCTAAGCTACCTTAGCTATCTCAACCAGCTCAATCCTCCCTGAGGGCACTAGACCCAGCTCACTTTAGCTTGACTTAACAGCTAGCAAAGAACTAGCAAGCTAAGCCAGCTAGAGTAGCCCCATGTTGACCTCTTCAGTAGCTGCCAACTCCACTTCAGCTCTAGATTCTTCAGATCCAGCTCCTCCCTCCAAACCCTAGCTCCAACACCTCCTCTACTCCACTATTAGCTAAGCTAGCTTAGCTTAGCTATTTTCCAGCTCCCTTGGCTTTTACCACCTAAAAACCCTACCTAACAACTCCACCAACTAACTCCACCTAAGCTCCACATAAGCTAACCCTACTTTCACCTCACCTTGGCGCCAACCTAGCCTACCCACTACCTCCAAAAGACACTACAAAGTGGCACCAAAACCACCCTAACTACCCTCCATCTTGGCACCACTTTTTCCCTCTAAAACCCCCTTCATCTCCACCACACATCTTCCCTTAAACCCATCTCCACCATCCACATAATCCCCCTTCTAGAAGCCTTCTTGGTGGCCCCAAAATCAAGGCATCTTTCCATGGTTGGCGCCATTTTTAGGTGGCCCTTCACCACCATAACCACCACCTTCACACCCCCCTACTTGGCGCCAACTCTTCTTAGCCCTAGGATCACCTAACCACCTCCATCTTCCCATCCTAGCCATCCATCTCAAGGGTCACCTTAACCCCTCATCCTACCCTATAAAAAGACCACCACCCACCACCTTACAAGCCATCCTTGGCTAGCAAATTTCCTCTCATATTCTACCTTAAGCCCACGCCTAAGAGAGAAGAAGAAGAAGAAGATTAAGGGGATATTCTGTTGCTTTGGTGCCTTCCCCTCTTCCCTTCTTTCTTGTGCCCACGCCAGCCAAAGGAGGAGCCAAGCAAGGAAGACCTTTGGAGGAGGTCTTGAAGGTGGTCCATGCCACCTTGGAGGAGAACTTGAGGGTGGTGCACGCCCACCCTAGGAGGAAAGACTTGAGGTGGAGAGCATCCACCTTGGAGGAGCTTTCAAGGAAGGAGAAGGAGACCCTCTTTTCAAGCCGAGTAGATAGGCTTGGAGCAAGAAGACTCCCTTCTTCACCAGATTCTACAAGAGGATTTGTGTTTCTTCTATTTCTTTTATATTTTACATTTCTAGTAGAAGCATTCCTCTACTTGTCTTTGTAAAAGAACACAAATTCTGCTAAATTAAATTGCCTTCTTTTTAATTTCTTGTTGCAATTGTTATCTTTGTTCTAGCACTTGTTTCACTTCCACTCCCTAATTACTCTAAGCCTCCACTTTCCTAGAGTGAGCTTAGGTAGTGGACATTTTCATCTCTTAAGTTTTAGCTTAGCAATTTTAGGTGTTAGCACTTTTCCATCACAATTTGCATTTTGCCCTCATCATTTCAAAACTGAAAAAAATTATATATTTAAAATACCAAAAAGAAAGTTTAGATTTATTTTCTAAGCAAGAGAGTTGAATTGCAAATTTTCCTCCTTGGACGACCCTAGATACTCCCCTATCTAGGAATATAAATTTAAAAGCGTATGCGAATTCACGTGTTATAGCGACATTAAAAACCCTAATTACAAATCACGCGACTTTTCGCATCACATGTTCAGTCTCCTATAGTCAATGTAGACCCGCCAAGATGTCGCAGTGCGGGCGAGATGGATTCGCCTTTATCATTTTTCACTACGGAGAGTCCTACTTTCTTTGACACTATCTAGATCAAACTCACCCACTGGCTGTCAGAGATTGGGTATACAATACCTGCATCCAGCCATTTCATGATCTCCTTCTTAACAACCTCTAGCATATTCGGGTTTAGCCTTCTTTGAGGTTGTCTCAAAGGATTCACCCCCTCATCCGTGTAGATGTGATGAGCGCAATATGAGGGGCAAATACCACGGAGAACAGCAATGCTCCACCCTATAGCAGCCTTATGGTCCTGTAGCGTAGAAATCAATTGATACTCCTGTTCTTGGGTTAAGTGGGCACTAATAATGACAGGGTATGTCTCACTTTCACCCAAGAACACAGACTTAAGTGAGTCAGGTAAGGGCTTCAATTCAATCACGGGTGGGTCAGAGTCAGAAATGGGAGTAGGAGGAGCAAACTCGAAGGTGGGGATCTGCAGATCCGTATGCATGTGAATTCCCGTTGATTCGCTACCTGTGAGATAGTCGGTTGTGACTACGTCAACAGGAAACCCGTTAGCTGTGGTCACGTCTTCCTGCAACAATAGGGGCGATTCAGTAGTGTGCAGATCAGGATAGCTAGATTCAAGGGTGCCGTGGTCAGAAGCACACCCTAAACAGTCAGATCCTCGGGGAGATATGTGCAGTGCAGTGGTCTCAGTCCCATGTGGATCGAGGTCCAAGAACCCTGATAGTGCAGCCGAATGAGACACTAGGTCGTCACAAAGGAGCCCAATGTTACCACAGTATGCTGAATCTTCGTCTTCACCATACTCCTCTATGCGATCACAGTCAAAATTCCCTGATGCCCTGAATATGTCGATTCGAAGTCGCTCATTACCTAGGGCTATCTCCATACACCCGGATGCACAATCAATGTTTGCCCGGGCTGTCGCTAGAAATGGGCGACCCAAAATGATTGATGCATCTCGGAGATTAGGAGGAACCTCCATATCGAGAATAAAAAAATCTATGGGAAAGTAGAAACTACATACTTTTACGATCACGTTCTCAACCACCCCCCTTGGTGTTTTTACTGATCTATCAGCCAGTTGAATCGTTACTGAGGTAGGCTTTAACTCCCCAAATCGAAATCGATCAAATACAGCAGTGGGAGCTAGGTTGATGGATGAACCCAGATCTAGAAGGGCCCGATCAAATGGAGAATCCTACAAGAAGCAGGATATGAGTGGGGTACCAGGGTCTTTCATTTTCGGTGGCAAGTCAGCTAGAATCACGGGGCTAGCTTCTTTTGACAGTACCGCCTGTCGTCCAATTCTAGGTTGTCGCTTCGGGGTACAATCTTCCTTGAAGAACCTAGCGACAGCAGGGATGTGATCAATTGCCTCGAGGAGAGGGACTTGAATATGTACTTCCTTGAACATTAACTTCAGGTCCTCAAAATTCCGTGTGTCCTTCTTTCGTACTACATTTTGCATCTGAACCTCAGGAAAAGGGACGGGAATCTCAGGGTCAAGTGGCCTCTTACCCTTATCTACCATAGGTGGCTCCTAAGATGAAGGAGTCGAACCCGCCTGTGGCGAAGGGTGAGAAAAATCAGGACCCGCCTGCCTATGTGGTGGGTTGAATGTCTTCCTTCCACTCCTTAATGAGACAGCATTTGCATCAGCTTGCTGTCCATGAGGTGGTGGGGGAGTGGAAGGGGCAGAGTATGCGGGGCTCTACATCAAAGGCAGCTAGCCTTGAGCGTAACCAGGTGGTGCAGGAGGCACCTGTAATATGGTGTGTGCCTGTCCCTGTGGTGCCTAAAACCTAGGCAAGGCACCTTGGTTCTGCATATACCGAGGGTTCGGGACAGGTTGGGAGGGCAAGGCTCCCTGAGTCCTATGCTCCTGCAATAGCTGGTTTTGCGTGTTCTATATAGTCTGTGTCTGGTCAGCCATCGCCTTCATTATCTACAAGCTATCCTATGTAGATTTCCTCATCGATTCTTGCAGCTCCTCTTTCAGTGCCTCGAAAGGGTCAGCCCGCTTTGGAGGGCGACTGGCAGCTTGGTGCAGTGGTTAGTATAAAGAACAGGGTTGCTACTGCTAAGACGGGAATGGCTGCTGCCTAGGGTATGTGTTTTGCGCATTCCCGTATTGCCTAGTCTGGCAGTGTGGATCTTGATGTGGTCCCTATGAGTTACCGGACCAGGAAATGTTCAGATGCTGGCACCAACTAGGGTTATACGTCTCTGAATACGGGTTATTACGTCCGTATCCTTGAATAGCATTGACGTCCTCATAAGTCGAAGATGTCTGAGATGTATATCCATCAAGGGGATATGTATTATAATCTGTAGGTGGTGCGTAACCTTGGTCATATGGTGCCAGATCGGAATTGGTTACGGGATCCTGAATGCAGGATCTCGTAAATAAGGAGAAGATGCATCCCGAGTGAGTAGATTAACTCAAGCAGGGGGCCTCGAGGTGCATAGGAGGGTCTTGGAGCAGCAGAGTTCAGGATAGATTGACCCTGACTAATTTGGTCAATCTTTTTCTCAATCAGGTCTATTCTATCCAGCTACTTGATGATATCCATGTCAACTCGAATAGACTCGGTGTGAGCCTCATGGACACCAACCTGCTACTGACCAGGCCGCTGGAACTGGTTCATGGATGCGGCATTCATCGAGTTCTCCGCCAAAGATTCGAACAACTCAAATGCGTTGTTCTCGTCTTTCACAAGGAAATTCCCACCACTAGATGCATCGGCCAGATATTGATGCGTGTCATCCAGCCCATGGTAAAATTTCTGAGCTAGGTGCTATCTGGGTATACCATGGTGCGGGCATTTCCAGAAAAGGTCGTGAAATAGGTCCCAGGCTTCATGCAACTTCTCCCCAACTCCTTGGGAGAAAGTCGTGATTGCGTGCCTCATTGCATTCGTTCGACCAATCGAGAAGAACTTTTACAGGAATTCACTTTGTAATTCCAACCAGGTTCCAATTGGCTTCCCAATGGTCTTGAACTAGTATGAAGCTTTGTCCCCCAGAGAAAATGGGAAAAGCTTCATTAGAACAATCCCAAGATCAATATTCCTGGGTCGAATCATTTTTGCGAGTCGACTCAAGTCCTCTAAGTGCTGAAACGGATCTTCGCTTGAGTTTCCATAAAAATGACTGCTGATCAAACCGATCACATTGGGCTTGAGCTCAAATGCATCTCCGCCTACGGGAATCCTGAATAAGGGTGCAATGATCGGTGCAGCTGGATCATCAAAGTCCCGAAGTTATTCTCCTTGTGGTGGATGCTGCATTCTGCCAAGCGTCATCAAAATACGGTCCATGTTCTACCGATGCCACTCCTCATATTCAACCACCCAGGCTTCCAGACGAGCCATCGGGTCCAGATTACCCACATCCTGACCTGGTCTAGGTCTAGGACCAGGATTAGCCATTGCGACTAAGGGAGTAGAAGAAGTGGGGAGAGAAGATGGTCCTGGCCAGGTGACTCGCATCCTTGGGAGTGGCTCCCAAGGTCCAACCAGTTAAGGTCTAAGTGACCTCCTTCCTTGCATACACCACCCAACCCCTGGGTTGGTGTAGCCAAGCCAAACAAGTTGAAGGCCCTGTCAATCAGATGGTTCTTATGATCTTGTGACCAGATTTTTCGTTCTAAGTTTGAATTTCTGAAGAAAAATTCATCGTACAACTGACTGAAAGTGATTCCCGCCTCTCAAGCTAATCTAGCCAAGAGGTTGAAAGCACCCAGTGGTATGACAACAAATTCAGGTTGATTTCGTGTTTTAGAATTGATTTTTAGCCCATCTTTCTTCAGTTGGGCTTTTTGGTGAGTGGCCCACAAGGTGACCAAGCTCACTAGCTAAGCACTAGACTTGATTAAGTCTAGTCTAGCCCAAATGTGATCTCTAGATTGTAACCCTAAAGATGTAACCTAGGGTTCATGCAATTCTAGGGTTTTTTTGTTCTTTTGCTTTTTCTTCTCCAACAGACCACAAAAATAAAAATTGTTCTCTAACAAAAATTGCAATCCAATAAAATTGAAATTTGGCGAGTAGATTCCTTTTTCAATTATCTTTTCAGAGAATGTTTTTTTGTAGTTTTTACTATTTCAACCAAATTTATAGAGAGTTTTAAATGTCAAGGGGTCAGATTTGGAATTTTGACTCTAGATCGGTCTTTCACTTTCAAACAGTACCAAATGACTTTCAAAAATTCAGGACAAATATGTAAAATAAAGCCAATGAGATCAGCTTTCAAACCCCACCATTTTTACTCAAAACAAATTTACGGATTACTCGGAATTGCTTTTTGAATTTTGAAAAATCTCAAATCTGAGTTAGTCTAACCCCCTTGTACTTTACGAATTTTTAGAAATTTTATACTTGGAATTTTTTCAAACAAATTGTGCCGTTTGAAAGATAGTTTAAAAATGAAGGTATAGCTTGAATTTCATAATTTTTTGCTTATTAATTTTTTGGCAATTGAATTTTTAAAATGGACTTTGAAATCTGGCCGAAAATCAGAGAATGGTGGAAAAGCTTTCAAAAGGGTGTTTGAATTTGAAATTCAAACTTTCCACCAAAACAATTTTTTTTTTTTTCAAAAACTTTTGAAATTTTCTTTTTTCAAGGACTTTTTTTTCAAAGGATTTCCAAAATAATTTTTTTTTGCTTTTTCAAAACTAACCTAGGATTAAAAAATAAACCTAATCTAACTACCTAGAAAAAAATTTTTTGTCTTTTTCATGAAAATGAATTAGCCCCCTTTTTTATTTTTTTTCTTCAAATGAAATTGCTAGAAGCAAATCTAACCTAGGGTTCACAAAAAAAAACTAAACTAAAGCAGATATGATGTGCACTTGGATTTTTTTTTTCCGTGCTCGTAGTGTGCGCAGATCCCATTTTTTTCTTATTTTTCCTACACATCCAAAGACAAGCAGTGGAAGATTTCTCAATGATAATTGAAGAGATTGAAATCAAAAAAATGACGCTGCCTCCTTGGCAACGGCGTCATTTTTACACTAGTCATTTTTGCACATTTTAAAGTCATCGAAAATCGTAGAATAGTCGCGCTAAAACGTTCGTCAAAAAAGGATTTTGTAAAAATAACGAGACTTTGAGTCCCGGTCGATCATCTTTAGGAGGGGTTTATGCAAATTTGAAATCAATCTTTTATCGCTCCACTTACTTAAAAATCGCATGGTGGTTTATGGTTATTACGTATTTAAGCACGACATGCTTAGTTGCAAAAATATCAGGAATTAAAAGCAGGCAACTTTAATCACACAAAATATATTACAATCAATAAGCTCATGGTGATTCTCAACGTAGATATATATATATATAGAAAATTTTCTTTCATTCATTCAAGAGAGTGTTTGCAACATGGAACTAGGGAAAGCTTAAAAAATCAATCAAGCTAACAAAAAATGATCGCATACAGGAATCTATGGGGGGATTTTGCATGCATCATTGGGGGAGAATAAGAGCTACACTACTAAGAAGTAAATAAAATCATGTAAATATGAAGAACTAGCTTCTAATCTAGCAGAAAATAAGGGCATTCGAAGGTAGGCTCCGATGGCCTTTGAATGGTTGAGAGGAGGAGGGACAGCCAATGGTACTTCAACCGGCCCTTGGAGAGAGGTTGGAGAGGTGATCTAGCATCCTAGCATGGAGATGGTGGCAGCCATGGTGAACAACTCGTGGAGGTGGAATGGAGGTGAATGTAGCTAACCTAAATGTGAATGAGTGCCAAGAATGGGATGGGTGCAAATGGCCACCCCTTAGGTCTTTTTATGGACCTAAGGGAGACTCTCTAGAGAAGTGTGGAACTCTCTAGAGAGAGCCCCAAGAGTGGCCGGCTATGGTGAGAGAGAGGTGGTTCTTAGATCTATAAAAAGTGGATCTCAATTTGAATCGCTCTTGGTTGCTAATTTTGGCAACCAAGAGTGGCGCCACCTTTGGAAGACCCTAGAATACTCTAGGTTGTGTGGGAGTGCGTGAATGGGTGTGTGTGTGTGTGGTCGTGCCCTAGGTGTCTAAGTGATATAGGTTAGGTCCTAAGGGGTTTAGGTTGGTGTAGGCCTTAAATTAGGGTTGCCAACCCTAATTGCTAAGGGGGAATTGCAATTAAACTTAACGCAAGTTTAATTGAATGAGTGTAAACCTAATTGAGAGTGAAATAACTCAATTTGGTTGGGCTTAGGTCAATTGGACTCTCACTGAGTCCAATTGGACTTGTATGGGTTGAGATCTGAGCTCAATTGGACCTTATGAGTCCAATTGACTAGGCAATAGTAATTGACTATGATTTAAGTCAATTAGGTTTAGTTAGGACTTAATTAGGTCCTTAAGGAGGTCTAGAGGTGATGTACTAGGGTTAGGGCACCTTAATTTAGGTTCCTATGAGGTTGGAATTGGGTTTAGGGAGCTAGAGATCCAAGATCAAGACTTGAATCTCAAAACAGGAACTGGAGAACAGTTCCAGACGTCCAATAATAGCATCAAACGACTTATACTAAAAAATTGGAAGTCCAGACTTCAATCCTGGATGTCTAATCAGAGTCAAGATGGATTCTAGGTTCTGTCTTGGGTATTCTGCAGAAATTGGACGTCTAACCAAGTGTCTGGACATCCAATAACACTACAGAAGTGGGTTTAAGGTGTGCGGGAGTTGGATAAGGGTTCTGGATGTCTCATAATCCATATAGACATCCAGATAAAGGTTGGAATTAGGGTTTTAAGGTTTCCTAGGGTGCGATGACCTAATCTAAGGGTGGGTAAGGCTTAGGGAAGCTTCTAGCTATCTTAGGGCTCGGATGGTCCTAAGTTCTTCACATTTTACTACTTTATTCATACTTAATAGAATAGCATACCTTAACTCCCTTACATTATTATCTACTACATCTAATCTAAGTTTTCTACTCCAGCTCTGCTGCAACAACAGTTATTCCTTCATTCTTCTGATCCAGCTTATTACCTGTAATTGACATAATGCACCTAATCAGCACATTATAGCATTATTTTATGCATAGCTCAAAGAAAGCAGTAAGGATGCAAATAATGCTTATGCATGCATGAATTACCCTAACTTATGCTAAGTTCTAGCCTAATTTAGGTCAATTAAGACCTATGATTGCTACGCAATCAAAAGCCTAGGGGAGACTCTCGGAGACAAAACACGTCAATTGAGGATTTATGCCCCGAGAAGAATAAAGAATTGTGTGATATAACCTTACTCCAAAACATTAGGATGGATCCATTGTCAGAAATAGTTGACGATACTGAAGCAACTCCTTTCTTTACTAATGAACCACATATACACCCTGACAAAAATTTAAGTGAACCAAAAGAATTCAGGGATGAGATTAATGATAATGATTCTGTTGCTTTAACCCTGCCATCCAAAGAATTTAATTTGGAGTCCACCATTGATTCACATATACTGGATGGTGAAAATATGACTCCGATCATTAATGTTAGGCAGGGTGACGTGAATTTTTCTCCAATTGTTAGGAAGAATACACAATCTGAATCGTTGTTGGAATTAGACCTAACACCGACTAAGCCCTCTTTGGACTTAATCATTACCTTCCAATGCCACAAGTAATCCTTACACTCCCTAACCAATCCTAGGCTCAAGTCTCTGCTCACTTACATTCTTTCTGGGGAGAATATTAGGCCAGTACATCCTTGGGTAGAATGGCGAGTGTGGATTGATGCTTGTACTTTTAGTCTTGCCATTCAAGGGTGTGAAATAATAATGTTTATATCTTTTAAAACCCTTCCAGCTTTGGAGGACCCTGGTTATCCTCCACTTATTCCATTTCGGGAGGTCCCTTTTCATATTCCTTTTGTTATCCCTTGACCACCCCAGGTAGCCTACGAGGTTCTCTATTTTCATATCTTCTGGCAAGCATTTGGAATCACGCTACATCATCAGCTCGCCAACATCCATAGCTACCTATTTTATAGGCCCGCGTTGTTACGCATATTTTTAGGGCCTAGCTTTTTCTGTCTGGAACCAAACTTACAGGTTCCCTATAAGTCTGACTGCTGACAGAAAATGCAACGCTTGTTGGGAGGCAACCCAGCATCCAGAATAACACCATCTTCAGGTGATTTCCTTCCTTTCTCCACCTGTTTTCATTTTACAATGAGGTCATTGTAGGATTTAGGCATGGGGGGGGGCATTTTGCAGTATTCATGCATTTAGGTTAGGTGCATTAACATAAAAAAAAAAATTGAGCTGAATTGGTTAGGCCCTAGCAAAATATCTTTGTAATGAAAGCGTCATTAAAGATTTTTCTTCTTGAATTATTTCTTAAGTTTAGAATCCAGTACATTTAATTCACTTGCACGTAGACTGGGTAATGGATCTTTGAAGAGAACTAATAAGCAGTTGTAGTCTATTAAGCCCTTGGACAATTAATAGGGAGTTAGCCATACTATCTTCTAGTAGATCCACCTCATATCTGTGAGAAGAAAGTAGAGAGATTACTGGTGCGCTAAGTCTAGTGCAAGGACTCTTAAGTTTTGGACAATTAGATGATGATACTTCAGAGTTAGGCATAGTTTTCGCTCTCTGTTCCTGTGTGTGTACTTTGTGTGAATTCCTTAGAGTCACCAAATAAGGTAGATACACAGAGATTGAGTCTTAATAAAGCTATGACTATGGTGGATGGTTACGACCGTCCTTTATAGAATCCTCAGCTGAAGGAGGGTAATAGTGTCAAAGGTCAGAAATACGCTTATCCTATCCATTCTTTCCCGGTGCCGAGAGTAGGCACTTCCATCAAATAAGCCATACAATATCCTCTTGACTATCATCATCCCTAATAATGCCTCATAAGTAAAAGTCTGCGTCGTGTTATGTTGATTTATAAAGAAAAAAAGAAATAATTATATTTTAAAAAAAGAGAAAAAAAAAGAAATGAGAGAGAGAAAAGAAAAAGAAAAGAGTCCAAGTTTATAATTTTATCTTTATGACGTTGTTTCTGAGGCATAAAAAACACCCATCGCGATCCACCAAATATGACTCATACCTACCTTTCAGTATTTCTGATCGCCCGAATACTAGCTGAGGATTCTAACTTAGTTGTAGACTTATTAAGACTTTAATTGAAGTGAGAATGCCATGTAAGACCACCACATAGTGAGTACATTCACAAAATCTGGTGAGAGTTGTGATCTCAGAAAGAAAAGAAGGAAAAGAGTGAGCACAAAGGAATATCAAGAGAGCACAGTTGTTTAGCCTCTCACCTAGTTGACTCATTTGATAGTCTAGATATCTAGAGTCTGTAGTACTAGATTACATGTAGCACCAGATAAGTGTGTGCCACCAAATCTAAATCCATTCAACTCAGCATCTCCTACCTAAGCTAAAAGGCCAGGATCAATTTACAGATTATTTTCTACTTTATCCCCGAGGGAAGTAGTTGCCTATCCTGATAGAAATATTTACCGAGGGACAAGTACGAACTGTAAATGTAAGTTGGTTATTTTCACTTGGATCCGTTACCTAGGCTATTATCACTTCACATTTGTCTGGATATCTAAATTTTTGAAATAAGGAAAGAAGAAATCTTTTGATTACTTCTATTATTTTTCATTTTTGCTAGGGACTAGCAAAAGTTAGGCATGGGGTTATTTGATGAGTCCAATTTCTTGGACTAATTGTTAGCCTAAGTTGGTTAGTTACTACATTTTAGAGTATATTAATATTTGTATTTGTTTATAAAATAAATGCATGCATTATAATTTATATTTGTAAAGTTTATCTGATATTATAAATAATTATATGCATTGCAGGAATCAAGCACAGCCAAATCTCATTTTTAAGACGTCCAGAGCTTACTCTGGACGTCTGATGATGTTGACAATATGCACCACAACTTAGCCGTATCTACCTCCATGTGCACAACCTCCTTGCCAGCCTCAACACATCATTTCCCCACTGCCTCGCTATTGCCGTTAAGCTGTTGGAGAATGCCGAGTCCTCCAAAAATGCAACAGATCAGAGGAGAGTCGATGGCAGAAGGTTTATAAAAGAACTCATCGCATGCAGGCGGAGGGATCATCATTCCCTTCCCCCTGGCGGGGACAATCTCTCCATCTCCACCACTGTGACAGAAGCTTACGCTGTGTAACAGGCGCGCACCGTGGCCATCAAAAGAGAACTTCAACATTGCGGCCACCTCTTCATCCTCCTAGGAGGCAACAAGCGTGGTGACAACCGCTCATCGCTGCCTTCACCGTGCCAATCCGCCGCAAGCACACCAGCAGCCACACCATGCACTGCCAGCCTCCCCACGCACCCTCACCACACGTGCTACCCCCTCACCGCATGCAGCCAGACCGCACGGGCTACATCCTCACGCACCTGCAGACCGTGCGAGCTACGTCCTCATGCACCTACAGACCGCACGCACTGCACCGCTCCACGCTCACCAGTGAAGCTGCACTCCAGCCCGCGTGCGTGCGGCTTCTTCTTCTTCCTCTTCTTCCTTCCACCACCGCCTGCAACCTCCCAAAAGAACCCAAAGCCACCGCACCTCCCCTCCACGTAGCCACCACCGTCGACCACCATCTTCACCGCCAATGCCACCGGGGACCTCCACGTAGCATGCCAACCCCTTCCATGCTTCCACGCAAGCCACAACAGCCGACGCACGTGTGCGCCACACCGGTGTTCTCTTCCTCTGCCACTGGCCACCTCCGACCGTGCCCTCACTGTCATCACGTAGCCCTCGTCGAGATGTGCCTTCCCGCAGAGCGGCTCCTCCGACGAAGCCTCCTCGCGTACGCACCAAGGAGAGAGACGAAATCCCCTATTTTTCTCCGTATTAATAATTACAGAAAATGCCATTGCGAAAAACACTATTCATTTATTTTCTGATTTAATATATTGCAGTAAATTTACATGGACATCCCTTACTTAAATTTGAATTACACATGATTGATTTCTTCTTATGAATGACATACAAAAGAGATATTGGTTATAGTAAATTGGTGTCATTAGGTAGGAGATTAATATTAACCTTGTTTGCTATTACCAAGGCCATTATTTAGAATATTATATGTGGTAATTTTGCATATAAACACCTATATTCCTGATTAATTATTTAGATTAAGGGTTTATGTGAGAAAGTAAGTTGCAATAATTAGTATGTACATCTGATGATATTCCTGAACAAATAGGACATTCAACAGGCTAATTCCTCCCTGTAGAGATGACCTAACTACTTTCGTGGTTAGATTCTGAGAATTAAAATGTTTTGAAAAGTAATTTTCTACCACGCGATTACATATAATGACACGTCATTTCATGTTAAAGTTTTTATTGAAAATGAAGATTGCTCTTTCAGGCTACGCCACGTGGCGTAGTCTGGGCTGTCCATCTTCTTCTTACTGTAGGGGCTACTATAGAGGTCGGATTGAGTCAATTTTCACGTCGTTAGGCTGCAATTGTCGACCCGAATCTATCTGCGCAGTTGGATTTGTCATTTGAAGCTCTGAATTATGCCTCCTAGTGTTGGGAGTCATAAATCGCGTATTTGATAGAAAAAAGTGTCGTAGTATAATCACAAAGTACGATCCAACAAAGATATTGCTTTACAAAAATTACGAGACTTGAGTCCCGATTGTTTGTCTCTGGGAGGCGTTGCTTTCACTTTTGAAATAGATCTTTTTACTACTCTACTTCGTTTAAAGACGCACGTCGGTTTCCAATCTCTTAACTAAAACTTCACCACTTCTGTTATTAACTCGGATCACATGCGCATGTGTCTAGTAAATTACGAAAGTGAACGTGTGAGTTTCTGTGCACACGATTCTAGTGAGGTGGTGACTAGTTTTGGAGAAAGCATCTATTGTTAGATTTTCAATATCCTTAGGAAATGACATGCTGGTGCGTAATAGATAGACAGTTAAAGAGCAGGCACTTAAATCACGCAAATACAATAATTACTAAGCTCGTGGTGATTTCAAACACATAAAGATATATATATATATATATATAAATGTGTTTTCATTCATTCATTAGGGAGTTGTTTGCATAAGGAATTTAGAGGAAAGCTTGTACATAAATGCCTGAAAATTAAACCTAGCTACCAGAAAATGATCGCATACAAGAATCGATGGGGGGATTTCGCATGCATCGTTGGGGGAGAGGTAAGACTACACTACTAAGCAGTAAATAAAAGCAATAAAATTAAAAAGAGCATTCAGGGGTGGTCCCCGATGGCCTTGGAGTGGTCGGGAGGAGAATGAGGGGTGGCCAATGTAGCTTAAGCCGACCCTTGAAGAGAGGTAGGGTTGATCCAGCATCCCGGCATGATGTCCTCCATGATGGTGGTAAGCTCATGGAGGTGGAGTAGCTATCTAAGTGAAGTTGGGCATGTATGGAGCTAATGAAGTGAGTGGTGCCAATGGAAGTCAAGAATGTGAATGGGTGTGTTTGGCCGCCCATGGGGTCTTTTTATAGACCCAATGGCTTCTCTCTAGAGAGGTGTGGAACTCTCTAGAGAGAGTCCAAGAGTGGCCGGCCACATGTGGGTGGAGGTGGTCTTTGAGATCCAAAAATTGTGGATCTCAATTTGAATGCCTCTTGGTTGCTAAATTTGGCAACCAAGAGGTGGCGCCATCTCAAGAGATCTCTAGAGAATTCTAGAGAAGTGTGTGAGTGAATGGGTGTGTGTGTGTATGTGGTGGTGCTTTACATGGCTAGGTGTCTTAGGGTAGGTCCTAAGGGGTTTGTGTAGGTGTAGGTCTTGATTTTAGGGTTACAAACCCTAATTGCTAAGGTGAAAATGCGATTAAACTTAACTTAAGTTTAATTGAATGAGTGTGAGCCTAATTAAGGGTGACATAACTCAATCAGGTTGGGTTCAGGTCAATTGGACTCTCACTAAGTCCAATTGAACTTGTGTGGGTTGAGATCTAAGCTCAATTGGACTCAATGAGTCCAATTGACTTAGGTGAAGGTAATTAACTAGATCTAAGTCAATTGGGTTTGATGAGGACCTAATTAGGTCCTTAGGTAGGTCTAGAGGTGATGTACTAGGGTTAGGACACCTTAATTTAGGTTCCTATGGGGTTGGGATTAGCTCTAGGGAGCTAGAGATCCAAGATCAAGACTTGAATCTTAAAACAGGGACTGGAGACCTGTATCAGACATCCAATAATAGGATCAGATGACTTATACTCAAAAATCAGAAGTCCAGACTTCAATTCTGGATGTCCAATTTGAGTCAAGGGGAAATCAAGGTTCTGTTTTGGGTATTCTGCAGAAATTGGACGTCTGACAAAGTGTCTGGATGTCCAATAACACTGTAGAAGTGGGTTTAAGCTTTGCGAGAGATGGCTAAGGGTCCTAGACATCCTATAACTTATCTGGACATCCAGATAAGGGTTGGAACTAGGGTTTTAAGGCTTCCTAGGGTGTTGTGATCTAAGCTAAGGGTGGCTAAGGCTTGGGGAAGTCTCTAGGCTATCCTATAGCTAGGATGGACCTAAGCTCTTCACATTTTACTGCTTTATTTCTACTTAATAGAATAGAAAACTTTTAACCCCCTTGCATTGTTGTTCCTATATCTAAACTAAGCCTTCTGCTCCAGCTCTGCTACAACTCCCATTATTCCTGATCCAGCTTCAGATCCTGCTCCAGATCTGCTTATTGCCTACAATTGACATAATGCACTTAATGAGCACATTATAACATTATTTCATGCATAGCTAAAGAAGAGCAGTAAAGATGCAGATAATGCGTATGTATACATGAATAACCCTAACTTGTGCTGAGTCCTAGCTTAATCTAGGTCAATTAAGAACTATGATTGCTGCGCAATCATACCCCCATGCCTAAATCTTGCTAGTCCCTAGCAAATGCAAGACTAGATTATTTACAGCAAGGGTCCCTAAGGGATTGTTTATTTTATCAAGTGTATGCATAGAGATTTTTCTCTTTTTTATTTTCATCCTATGCTCTAGAAATCCAAACAATCGTGAAAGTGCAGCTATGTAGCTTTTGCAACGGATTTAAGTGAAAACTAATACACCTCTAAAGCCTGTACTTGACCCCTAGTAAAAATTCTAGTAGGATAGGTGGACTTCTTCCCTCGAGGTATTCAAGATATTCTATGAATTCCACCCTGGCATTAGGCTTAGGTAGAGAATCTCTGAGAGAAAAGATTATATATTTGGTGGCTCATTCTCACTTGGTGCTACATAGAGACTAGTACTACAGAATCCAGATTCCTGGATTACTAAGTAACTCGACTCAGAGAAAGACGAGAAAAACTATGCTCCCTTTTGATTCCTTTATATCTATTCTCTCTTACTCTTTTTCTTAGAGCTCACTACCTCACCAGGTTCACACATATGATTTGTATTTGGTGGTCTCACTAGGCATTAACACTTAAATTGAGCTCTCATAACTCTCACACTAAGTCAGAATTCCTCAGCCAGTATTTGGTCGGTCAGAAACACGAGAAAAATAGGTTAGGGCCATATTTGGTGGATCTCAATTTTAGTTGGTAGTATTGCCTCGATGAAATAAACACTAAATATTCATTCTTTTCTTTATTTTTTTTCTTTTTCTAATTTTTTCAGTTTTTCTTTCTTTTCATCATTTTTTTTTCTCTCGCTTTTTTTTTCTTTTCATCATTTTTTTTATTTTTCTCTCTTTTTTTTTTTTTTAACGTAACACAACTAGCATACATCCATGCACTTTATTGAGGAGGCATTATTAGGGATTGATGGTACTCAAGAGATATTGGGTGGCTTATTTGGTGGAAGTGCTTACTCATGGCACCGGGAAAGACGGATAGGACGGTGTATTTCTGACCTTGCCATCAATACCCTCCTTTAGCTGAGGATTCCATAGAGAATGGTTGTAACCATCCACCTTAGCCCTAGTTTTATGAAAACTCTCTCTCCGTGTATTTGCCTTATTCGATGGCTCTCACAATTTCGCATAAAAATGTATACGTGGGAACCGAGAGCAAAAACTATGTCTAAACTCAAAGTAGCATCACCTAATTATCTAGGATTCCAGATTCCTTGCACTAATTTTAGAGTACCAGTACGCTCCACTCTCATCTCACACTATTTGGTGGATTTTTGGAGGAAAATCTGCCTGACTCCTAAAACACTGTCCAGGGGTTCAGGAAAAGAAGCACTACTTCTTCTCAACGGACTGAAGACGTTTATCAGCCTTCACCGTGAATCCATTGCAAATTCTACATGTGTGTGAAAAGTTGTACTGGATTCCAGATTACAGGAATCAACTAGAGGATAAAGTCCCCAATGCATTCTCTTAATAAAATAATCTTATTCATGGATGCACTATGTATATATGCTATGAACAAGTATCCTCATATAATTTGTACTTCGTGAATTTCCCGTATCGGGTTACAATCAGCTTGACCCTAAATTTAGAACAAAAGGTGAGCGGGTAAATCGGAAGTGGCTGTTGCGAACGATTTCTAGTTCCAATGCGAGTATTGGAGGTGGAGTCGATTGTTCTTTTATTTAAGGTCCTAAAGTACATTTTGCATGCAGCTCCGAGGTTTTCCTAAGTGTTGGCAAAATATTTTTCAATTTTTCTATATCTAACCCCCCATGCCTAAGTTCTTGCATGTCCTCATGCATGAATATAAAAGAAAATAAATCTGATAGAGGATGAGTGGGTAGAAGTCACCTGTAATTGCTTCTAAAATTATATTCAGCACCGGCCAACCTGCTAACATGCAATATACAAAAGGGAAATATGCTAAAAGAAAAATATGCTATGTATAAAAATGGTTATATATAAATGATGGTGGAATGTGGAGTGAATGGTATCTATACGTGCTGAGTTTAACGCCTCCAGCTGGGCGAACACTCAATCACACGTCCTCACTAAGATGAACCGTCTCATCAGGTGGAGGAGGTTCTTGGGCTAAAAATGGCTTGAGGCGCTGGCCATTTACCGTGACTATATGCCCAGATTTTAGGTCCTTGATCAGGACTGCCCCGTTAGGATATGGCTGTATCACAACATACAGGCCAGTCCACTTGGACTTAAGCTTCCCCGCAAATAGTTTCAGCCGTGAATCAAACAACTAGACTTGTTGGTTGGGCGTGAATACTTTCCTCCGGATGTGGTGGTCACTAAAGGCCTTGGTCTTGTCCTTGTATATTAATGCATTCTCATAGGCCTCCCGTCGGATTTCTTCTAATTCACTGAGTTGGAGTTTCCATTCTCGACCTCCTGCATCGAGGTCAAGGTTGCATTTTTGCACCACCTAAAAGGCGCGGTGTTCCATCTCTACAGGAAGGTGACAGGCCTTGCCATATACCATGCAATATGGTGACATTCCGAGTGGGGCCTTGTATGCGATCCGATATGCCCAAAGTGAATCGATTAATTTGTCAGACCAGTCCTTCCTGTCTGGTCTAATCGTCTTCTAGAGAATTAGCTTGATTTGACGGTTAGATACTTCAGCCTGCCCATTGGTCTGCAGGTGATATGAGGTGGCTATACGGTGATGTACCCCGTATTTCTTTAATAACGACCTGAAATGAGCATGGATGAAGTGACTTCCCCCGTCTCTAATCAGAGTGTGGGTATTCCAAATCTCGTGAAAATATTTTGCCATACAAAAGAAATGATGGTCTTGTGGTCAGCCCGTCTCGTCGGGATGGACTCGACCCACTTCGAGACATAATCAACGGCTAACAATATGTACTCGAAGCCATGTGAGTTCGGAAAACGGCCCATAAAATCGATGCCCCATACGTCGAACACTTCTACAACCATGATGGGTTGGAGTGGCATCATGTCTCTCCTTGTCATAGAACCGACGGACTGACATCGTTTGCAGTGTTGGGCGTAATCGTGTGTATCTCTGAAGATGGTTGGCTAGAAAAATCCCGACTGCAAAATTTTTGCAGCGATTTTCCGTCCTGAGAAATGGCCACCACACGCATCATTGTGGCAGAAAGATAACACACTAGGGATTTCAGAGTCTGGGATGCATCTGCGAATAATTTGATCCTCTTTAATGCGGAAGAGTAGTGGGTCATCCCAGAGGTAGTATTTGCCCTCTGCAATGAATTTGAGTTTTTGGTCCTTAGATAGGTTCTCGGGAATTTTGCTTGCGGCAAGGTAGTTCGTGAAATCCGCATTCCAGGGGAACTCAATAGAATGAATTGCCAAAAGAGATTCATTCGGTAATTGTTCATGGATAGGCAGGGAATAAGGAATGTGGTCTGGGTCCAATCTGGATAGGTGATCCGCCACAACATTTTATTTTCCGGCTTTGTCACGGATTTCGATATCAAATTCCTGCAATAGAAGGATCCATCTAATGAGCCGTGGTTTGGCATCCTTCTTTGCCAACAAATGCCAGAGGGCAGAGTGGTCAGTGAAGATGATGACCTTGGACCCTAATAAGTACGATCTAAATTTTTCCAACCCGAATACTACTGCTAGCAGTTCTTTTTCAGTGACAGTGTAATTACGCTAAGCCTCATTCAGCGTCTTGCTAAGCATGAAAAAGGGTTGTTTCTCCCGACGCTGGCCTAAAACAACACCGACGGAAAAATCAGAAGCGTTGCACATCATTTCAAAATCAAGCGACCAGTCGGGTGGTTGGAGAATCGGGGAGTCAGAAACAGCGCTTCGTAAAGTCTCGAAGGCACTGAGACACAAGGTATCAAATTCAAATGGGACATCGGTAACCAGGAGATTTATCAAAGGCCATGCAATTTTTTAGAAATCGTGTATAAATCTCCGATAGAAGTCGATGTGACCAAAGAATGATCTGATTTGCTTGACCGAGCTAGGTGGCGGTAAGTGGGAGATAATCTCTGATTTAGCCCGGTCGACCTCAAGTCCATTTTTGGAGATCCTGTGCCCTAGTACTATGCCATCCCTCACCATGAAATGGCCTTTCTCCCAGGATAGTACTAGGTTCACCTCAATACATCGTTTCAGGATCTTGGTGATCGAAGTGGGTTTCAACTCCCCAAATTGAAATCAATCAAATATGGCGGTGGGAGTTAAGTTGATGGATGAACCCAAATCTAGAAGGGCCCGATCAAATGGAGAATCCTGCAAGAAGTAGGATATGAGTGGGGTACCAGGGTCTTTCTTCTTCGACGATAGGTCAGCTAGAATCATGGCGCTAGCTTCTTTCGACAATATCGCCTGTCGTCCAATTCTCGACTGTCGCTTCAGGGTACAGCAGTCCTTGAAGAACCTAGGACAGCGGGAATGTGATCGATAGCCTCAAGGAAGGGGACCTGAATATGTACTTCCTTAAACATCGATTTCAGGTCCTCGAAATTCCACGTGTCCTTTTTTCGTATTGCATTTCGTGTCAGACACTCAGGAAAAGGGACGGGAATCTCAGGGTTAAATGGCCTCTTACCCTTATCTACTGCAGGTGGCTCCTAAGATGATGGAGTCAAACTCGCCTGCGGCGAGGGGTGGGAAAAATCAGAACTCTCCTACCTAGGTGGTGGGTCGAATGTCTTCCTTCCGCTTCGCAAAGAAACAACGTGTGCATTGGCTTGCTGTCCATGAGGTGGTGGGGGAGCGGAAGGGGCAGAATACACGGGATTCTGCAAAGGCGACTGGCCTTGCGCGTAACCGGGTGGTGCAGGAGGCACCTGTAGTATGGCGTGTGCCTATCCCTGCGGTGCCTGAAACCTGGGCGAGACGCCCTGGTTCTGAACATATCGAGGATTCGGGACAAGTTGGGAGGGCAAGGCTCCCTGAGTCCTATGCTTCTGCAACAACTAGTTCTGCGTGTTCTGTATGGTATGAATCTGATCAGCCATCGCCTTCATAATCTGCAAGCTATCTTGTGTAGACTTCCTCATCGATTCTTGCAGCTCCTCTTTCAGTGCCTCCAAAGGGTCAACCCACTTTGGAGGGTGGTTGGCAGCTTGGTGCAGCGGCTAGTATAACGAGCGGGGTTGCTGCTGCTGCGTCAGGAATGGCTGCTGCCTAGGGTACGTGTTTTGCGCATTCCCGTATTGCCTGGTATGGTAGTGTGGATCTTGATGTGGTCTCTATGAATTACCAGACCAGGAGAAGTTTGGATGCTAGCGCCAACCAGGGTTATACGTCTCTGAATACAGGTTATTACGTCCGTATCCTTGGATAGCGTTGACATCCTCGTAGGCCAAAGATGTCTGAGATGTATATCCGTCAAGGGGACACGCATTATAATTTGTGGGTGGTGCGTAGCCCTGATCGTAAGGTGCCAGATTTGGACTATTCACGAGATCCTGATATGCAGAATCTCGTAAATACGAAGAAGATGCATCTCGAGTGAGTAGATTAACTCGAGCAGGAGCGGCTTGGGGTGCATAGGAGGGACATGAGGTAGCAGAGCTCAAGTCGGATTGACCCTGACTAATCTGGTCAATCTTCTTCTCGATTAAGTTTATTCTATCCAGTTGCTTGACGATGATATCCATGTCGGCTCGAATAGACTCTGTGTGAGCCTCGTGGACACTAACACGCTGCTGACCAGGCCGCTGGAACTGGTTCATAGATGCGGCATTCATCGAGTTCTCCGCTAATGATTCGAACAGCTCAAATGCACTATTCTCATCTTTTGCGAGAAAATTCCCGCTGCTAGATGCATTGGCCAGATGCCAATGTGTGTCATCCAGCCCATGGTAAAAATCTGAGCTAAGTGCCATCTAGGTATACCATGATGCAGGCATTTTCGGAGAAGGTCATGAAATCTGTCCCATGCTTCGTGTAATTTCTCCCCAGCTCCCTGGGAGAAAGTCATGATTGCACGCTGCATCGCGTTTGTTCGACCGATTGGGAAGAACTTTTGCAGGAATTCACATTGTAATTCCGACCAGGTTCCAATTGGCTTCCCAATAGTCTTGAACTCAAGTCGACTCAGGTCATAGAAATTACATTGGGAGAAATCCACCCAGGCGTGTCCTGATACAAAATACGCGTGATTTGTAAAAGTGGATTTTTAACGTCGTTGTAACACGCGACTTCGCATATGCTTTTAAATTTATATCCTAGATAGGGGAAGTATCTAAGGTTGTCCAAGGAGGCCAAATGTTTGCAAAATTAATCCTCTTGCTTACAAATAGATCTCAACTTTCCTTTTGGTATTTTAAATATGTAATTTTTTTGTTTTGAAAAGATGAGGGCAAAATGCGAATTGTAACAGAAAGTACTAACACCTATAATTGCTTAATTAAAACTAAAAAGATAGATATATCCTCTTCCTAAGCTCACTCTAGGCAAGTGGAGGCCTAGAGTAATTAGGAAGAAGAGGTGAAACAAGTGCTAGAATCAAAACAACAATTGCAATGAAAGTAAACAAAGAAGGCAATTTGATTAACTAGAATTTGTGTCCTTTTTCCAAGACAAGTAGAGTAATGTTTCTACTAAAATGAAAAAAATCTAAAAGCAAGAAAAGAAACACAAATCCTCTTGCAAAAATTGGTGAAGAAAAGAGTCTTCTTGCTCCAAGCCTAGCTGCTCCTTGGCTTGAAAAGAGGGCCTCCTTCTTCTCCTTCCTTGAGAGCTCCTCCAAGGTGGATTCTACCACCTTCCATGCTCTCCTCCAAGCGGTGGGCGTGCACCACCCTCAAAAGCTCCTCCAAGGTGGCGTGGACCACCTTCAAGATCTCCTCCAAAGATCTTCCTTGCCTGGCTTCTCCTTTGGCTGGCGTAACTCAAGAGAGAAGGGAAGAGGGGAACGCACCAAAGGGACAGAATATCCCTTTAATCTTCTTCTTCTTCTCTCTTGGGCGTGGGCTCTAAGTGGAATATGAGAGTGAATTTGCTAGCCAAGGATGCTTTGAATGGTGGTGGGTAGTGGTCTTTTTATAGGGTAGGATGGGGGGTTAAGGTGCCTCTTGAAATGGAGGGCTAAGATGGAAGGATGGAGGTGGTTGGGGATCCTATGGCTAAGGGTATTTGGCGCCAATCCAAGGGACTCCTAGGGGGTGGTTATGGGTGGTGACACCCTTTGAAGTTGGCGCCAAAATAGCTTCTAGAAGGGGGTCTTAGGTGGCACCAAGAAAGGTTCTAGAAGGAGGGGATATGTGGAGGGTGGAGATGGGTTTAAGGGGAAATGTGTGGTGGAGATGAAGGGGATTTTTGGAGGGAAAACTGGCACCAACAAGGGGGTAGTTAGGGTGGTTTTGGCGCCACTTTTAGGTGTCTTTTGGAGGTGGTGGGTAGGCTAGGTTGGCGCCAAGTAGGTTAGCTTATGTGGAGCTTAGGTGGAGCAAGTTAGGTGGAGTTGTTAGGTGGGTTTTTGGGGTGGTATAAGCCAAGGAAGTTGGAGCATAGCTAAGCTAAGCTAGCTTAGCTAATGGAGGAGTAGAGGAGGAGGTATTGGAGCTAGGGTTTGAAGAGCGGAGCTGAGGAGGAGAAGTCTGGAGCTAGAACTGGAGCCGACTGCTGCTGAAGAGGCTAGCATGGAGCTACTCTAGCTGGTTTAGCTTGCTAGTTCTTTGCTAGCTGCTAAGGCAAGCAAAAGTGAGCTGGCTTCTACCATAATGAGCTGAGGTGAGATGGGTTTGATGCTCTCGGGGAGGATCAAGCTGGTTGAGGCAGCTAAGGTAGCTTAGCTCAACTGATTTGAGCTAAGCTGAGTCCCCGGGAGCTGGACTTGAGCATCCTGAGCTGGGATGAGTTCTTCTTCAGCTGTCTGGAGTTGAGTGGAGCTGGATGTAGCTAGATCTGAGCTGGGGTGAACTCCTGTCAACTCAGTTGAGCTAGCTAGAGCCCCCTGTGGACACTACATCGTGTTCTGGGGTTGTGAGCTCCTAGGTGGTGTCATGGACAGTGTTACCCCGAAGTACTAGCGCCAGAGCCCCCTCGAGGAATGGTAATGGGAATGATGATCCTGACACATCTGTTGTAAGACTAAGCTAAAAATAAGCATGGGGAAGAAAAATAATAATAATAATAATAAATTAATTAACACGCCCTTATAAATGTTGGCTTTTCACAAGCACAGACACAAGGTTTTAAAGGATTTTGCAAGTTGCAAATCAGATTCATGAGCCAGAAAAATCCTAAAAATAAAAATTTCAAGTCATCTAAATTAACAAGGGATTAATTTGTGAATTTTCTGGAGGATATATTGATCCCATTTTGTCTAATGGTTGGATCCAAAAATAAATCCCGATGTTTATCTTTAACAAATCCTGTACCTCCTGTGTTTAGATCAACCAAGGTCCCTTAATCTTTTTCTCCTCAAAAGTCGAAAAAAATTAGATTTCCCAAAAATTCCATTTTCCAAAAAATTTGAAGTTTTGCTAAGAGACTAGCAAAAGATAAGCATGGGGGTGTGATAAATGCTAGTTTATCATTCTTATGCATTAAAACAAACCTACCTCTTAGGATTTTACTCTGCAAATGGATTTTTGGGCTGCATTTAGGCATAAATTTGGTTAGGCATGCATTGCATTTTTTATTGTGTTTTTAATATGTTTTTGTGAGTGTTAGGGAAGAACAGATATACAGATCCCTAAAACCCTAGCACTCAAGAAGGCAAATGGTGAAGGAGGAGCTCAGACTAGCTGGAACTCAGCTTGATCCAACTCACCACAGCTGGAATCTAGCTCACTTGAACTAGGGTTAGCTCATCCCAGCTCCATTCAGCTAATCTCAGCTGAGTGGCAGCTCAAGAGAGTTCATCTTAGCTTACCCTAGTTCAAGTCAGCTCTTATCCAACTCAACCTAGTTGAGTCTAGCTCATTTTAGCTCCCACTAGTCCACAGGGAGCTCTAGTTAGCTCAGCTGAGTTGACTGGAGTTCACCTTAGCTCAAATCTAGCTACATCCAACTCCACTCAACTCTAGCCAGCTGAAGATAACTTCATTCCAACTCAGGAAGCTCAAGTCCAACTCCCGGGGACTCAGCTTAGCTCAACTCAGTTGAGCTAAGCTACCTTAGTTGCCTCAACCAGCTTGATCCTCCCTGGGAGCACCAGACCCAGTTCACCTCAGCTCATTATGGTAGAAGCCAGCTCACTTTAGCTTGGCTTAGCAGCTAGCAAAGAACTACCAAGCTAAGCTAACTAGAGTAGCTCTATGCTAGCCTCTTCAACAGCTGCCAGCTCCAGTTCCAGCTCCAGACTTCTCCTCCTCAGCTCCTCTCTTCAAACCCTAGCTCCAATACCTCCTCCTCTACTCCTTCATTAGCTTAGCTAGCTTAGTTTAGCTATGCTCCAAGTTCCTTGGTTTGTAGCACCCCAAAAACCCACCTAACAACTCCACCCAACTAGCTCCACCTAAGCTCCACATAAGCTAACCTACTTTGCGCCAACCTAGCCTACCCACCACCTCCAAAACACACCTAAAAGTGGCACCAAAACCACCCTAACTACCCCCTTGTTGGCGCTACTTTTCCCTCCAAAAATCCCCTTCATCTCCACCACACATCTCCCCTTAAACCCATATCCACCCTCCACATAACCCCTCCTTCTAGAACCTTTCTTGGCGCCACCTAAGACCACCTTCTAGAAGCTATTTTGGCACCAACTTCAAGGCATGCCACTACCCATAACTACCCCCTAGGTGTCCCTTATGTTGGTGCCAATTGTCCTTAGCCATAGGATCCCCAACCACCTCCATCTCTCCATCTTAGCCCTTCATTCCAAGAGTCACCTTAGCCCCCTTCCTACTCTATAAAAACCCACCACCTACCGCCATTTGAGAGCATCCTCCATTAGTGTATTTTGCTACCCACATCCACCTATGCCTACGGCCAAGGAAAAGGAGTAGAGAAGAAGATTATGGGGGCACATCACCAACCCCTTTGGTGCCTTCTTCTCCCCACTCTCTTCAACTTGGGCCACACCAAGGAGGAGGACTTTTCTACTTCAAGGAGGATGGCTAGGAAAAGGAGAAGGACCTAGGGTGGACGTCCACCCTTGGAGAGAAGCTTAGGGTATGCCCCCTTAGGGCTTGCTTTGGAGGACATCACCTTGGCGAAGCATAGCAAGGAAGGAGTTGGAGGACTCTTTTCAAGCTCGGGAGCTACCAAGCTTAGAGCAAGAAGCCCTCTTCTTCACCATCTATCTAAAGGATTTGTGTTTTCTTTTATTTATTGCAAATTTTCTAGTAGTAGAAGCATTCATCTACTAGGCTTTTCTGTAAAACACTTTTTCATTAATCTAGTTGCCTTCTTTGCAATTTCTTTAGTTGCATTTTTAATTGCTTTGTTTTTAGCATTCTTCACTCCCTCTCCCTAATTATTCTAGGCCTCCACTTGCCTAGAGTGAGCATAGGGAGAGGCTCTACTTGCCACTTTAGAAGTAGTATATTGAGTTGAAGTGTAAGTCACTTTCCCGCCAACAATTTCACATGTTGCCTTAATTTCAAAAACATAAAAATGATATATTGAAAAAGACAAAAGAAAGTTGAGATCTATTTTGTAAGCAAGAGAATTCATTTTGCAAACATATTGCCTCCTTGCATGACCCTAGATACTCCCCACTATCTAGGTTTATAAATTTAAGAGTTGATCGGTTTTGCGCGTTACAACGACGTAGTTTACAAACCGCGTAAAAATCCGCCATCACTTTTTGCTTTTTGGCACCGTTACCGGGGAGGCATGGCTTTGCATTAGTTAATTTTCTCTTACTTGAAGTGGATCTCATCCCTTTCTCTTTCTTTCTTTCGTGTGTGCAGGAATTACAACGGGAAAGCGGGAATTTGGAAGCGGATGCTTAAAGTTCCTTTTCTTCCCGTGGATTTCAGGTTGGCTCCTCATTTCTTGTAACATTTAATCTAAAAAAACTACAAAAATATACTAAACTTGGCTTTCAGGAACCTAAATAACTTAATTAAGTGGAGTGGTGTGATGAGTCCATTTTAATGGACTAATATTAAGCCTAAGTACCTTTAATCGTACCTTGTAGGTGTGTTAATAATTACAATTAAGCTGTAGAAGAATTGTACACATCATGATTTATGTTTATAACATTCTATAACTTAATATGTAATGACTTTGTTGTTTTTATGTGCAGGTATTATATTTAGAAAGAGCAAGGGTTGGGGAGTAAATTTCCCCAACAACCGGAGGAACTTTTCCCTTTCCTCCAGCCGTCTCCTCCAACGCCTGCTGACCAAAAACAGAAAAGGGATTTCCAAATCCCTTGATTGGTGCACGCGGAGAGAGGGAAGAGTTAAAAAGAGAGGAGGCGACATGGACTTGAGAGGATATCTTCCCCCTTGCGGGGAACTACCCAGCGTGCACTGTGGACCAAGATCTACATCTTCTCCGTGAGCACATCTCTAGCCGCTTCTCCTATCCAAGCACACCACCCACCTCTGCAGACCCGCACCACCAGTGTTTCCCCTCCCACGCTGCAGGCACTCGCGCCATCATCTCTGCCTACTCCAGCGCACACCACCTACACCCACCTTCAAGCACCGACCTCGCTGCACCGTGCGCCTACTGCAGGTGCACCCACAGGCGCTCTCAAGCACGCGCCTCGTTGCAGGCGCTCACGACGCCTTTCCTGTGCTGCAACCTCCTGCAGTCCTTAAGGGCACTGTGCGCCTCAGCACGCCATCTTCCAGCGTGCCCGCCTCCTTCCTGCAAGCACACCCGCCCCTCCAGTGCCCCCTACTGCAGGCGCTCATGCCACCCCTGCCCGCATGCCTCTCCTGCGCCACAACCTCAGCGGGACCTGCAGGCGCTAGACACGCCTCACCGCAGCACCGCTCGCCCTACAGCGCCCGCTCCAGCCTCTGCAAGGACACCGCGTGCCTTCCTCCCATCTCCAGCGTGCCCGCCCATCCACTGCAGCGCGCCTATGCCTTCAAGCGCAGCACCGCTCGCCCGCGCCCGCAGGCGCGCGTCGCACCTGCCAGCGCCTTCACCGCCAGCCGTGCAGCTGCAGCAGTCTCCAGCCACCACCACCAGCCGCCACCGACCACCTCCGGCCACGCCGCTGCCACCGTTGCGTAGCTCTCGTCAAGCTACACCTCCCTGCCGATTCTCGCGGCCAACCGTGCGCGGCCGCACACGTGAGGAGGAGAGAGGAGAGATCCTCTGTTTTTACCTCTATTAAAAATTACATTCAATGCCATTGTCAAGTTATATTAATATTTTATTCTAGCCACATTGCACTGATGCACTCAGATTTTCTTGAAATTATTTTATTAGTGTTATGTGCATGTTTTTATCTTGAATTTCAAATTAGAATTGCATGAAAGTTGAATTCACATGATAAGCCAGTACACATGCATCTTACACATATTTTTGGGGCTTAATTTATGATGTAAAAATTGCACAAACACCCCTGAACTTTTAAAGAAATTGCAAACTTCATTTAAAACAGCATTTTCCTCGCATTAAAGTTGCAGAAGAGTTTGCGAACTGTGCATTCCTTGACTCGTGAATTTAATAGGCTAATTCCTCCTTGTGGAGATGACCTAACTCTTCATGGTTAGTTTTGAAAATTTAAATGTTTTGAAAAGCAATTTTCTACCACACGATTAAATACAACGACACATCATTTTATGATAAAGTTTTCAACAAAAACGAAGATCGCATCTTTCAAATGGCGCCGTTGCTGGGGAGGAAAAATGCCTATTAATTTTTTGAGAATTTTATGTTATTTTTATGCTATTTTAAAAGATTTTCTAAGCTACTAACTGTGGATTTTCTTCTGTGCAAAAACACGTGACGAATGCAACGGATGACACAGTGGAGATGATCTTTTTGGTGGACCTTGAAGCCACCTGGAGCACGGCAACAGGAACACATGGGCCTTGATCCCACGCACATAGGCTTACGAAGAAGCCTACTTCTGATTTAGGCAGTAGATCTTAGTTAGATTTAGTTAGATAGACATTAGAATTTAATTTCTGTCTTTTGGACCCTTGTTGGGTATTTTTGGGAACGTATCCCCAGTGCCACTTTATTTCTTATTGCTCTTGTATGCGGGAATGTATTTTCGGGAGCATGTTCCCATTTATTTAGATTACAGGATTATTTGAACTGTTTTGAACTACATTTCGGTCAGTTAGTTAAATTAGGTTTGTTTGCTATTATTATAAAAAAAAAAAAAAATTGAACTGCCTGCTAGAAGATGCATATCTATAGGACGACCATCTAGGACTGAATGAGCAGCATTTAGTTTATTTTTATTGCATTGCATTCATTACTGCACAAAGAAAGCTGGAGTAAGGTACGTCTTCTCTTGAGCATTAATTACTTGTCATGCATATGCATTGAACCTAAATCTAAAACCACTAAAGTGCTTGAATCAAATTAATTCAGTGGTCACTTTAAACTAATTGGGACTGTTAAGAGGTTGGACTTTAAAATCTGTGACTAAAAATTGTGTGCAAAAGGATCCTGTTTGCGGAATTTCAAAAAAATCAAAACACGATCGTATGTTTGCACACTTGAGACACTGTGCACCTCACATAAGGTCACTAGATAAATTTCTACCTCTCCTCTTTTGCACCACAAGGGAAGTTAGTTGGAAATCAACAAGCCTATCCACCAAGTTACTTCGGTTCCTCGTGTGTGGGCTCGATTCGAGACTTCCATCCCTTGTGAGTAGGTTATAGGCACCAACAAAGGTTGGCCTAGGAAACGTAATTTTTGCAAAACTTGTTTGGCTACCAACTTAACATATAACTCTAAGACCTACAATCTACTAAAAACAGATCCCATTGAATTTGTGTTTGCTTTGACAATAGAACTCTCTAGGAAGTTTTCTCTTATATTCTGAATTTTGCTAAATCCTAAGAGAGTTAAAATTGTTTTGCTTAAAGAAATAGATTACTCTTACTCTTATCATTTAGATTATCAGAGTCAATACTTCCCATCTTTTAATCAGGATCCCATGCTCCCAGCAAATCCATCCTTTGTTGGGTACATTGACAATTCATGGGATCATTCTCATTCTTACCCTGGGAGTACTGGCTTGATAACTCCCACTTTTGAGCAGAGCCTAGGAACGGGATTTTCCAATCCTAAAATCCCTACTTCCGTGCAAACACCCAACCCTCCCACCCTTCATGATTTTCCGTATCGAGGTTGGACCAATACCCCTAGGCAACCAGAGCCTAAAATTGACTATCCTCCCCAACCTGATAATAGTAGCCTCCCCTCTTTTATGATAGAAATGCAAAAACAGCAAAATGAAATAATGGAATCAATGGGAGAGATGTTGAGGAATAGTCAACAGTTAAATGAAGAAATAAGACAACTTAGCTACACGCTCCCTAATAGTCCTAATCCCTACCCATACGATCATGATCATGAAAATAATTCTGAGGAACCTAATGACAATAGGGATCCAATTTTATGTAGCTATCACTTAGACTCTCCCAATGAGACATGGCCACTAGAGCACAATGATCATAGTGATATCCACCTGAACTACATTGGAGTCAAAAGCAAGGGAAGATGGTACCTCTTGAGGATCTTGACCCCAATGACGGTATTCTCTTTACCCCTACCAACCCGGGTCAAGGTTATATTGTTCCTATCACTTCCCCTCTTGATTATTTGGTGGAATCCCATTCTACTCTTAGTGAGCCTACTCCTAACCCTCCACTTAGGGAATCAACACCTACCATTCAATATTCTGAGGATTCAAATGCACCTAATGAAGGTGACCCTAAGGGAATAGAGGATGATCAATTCTGGTCTCAGGGATATGAAGAGTCTAATTCAGAGGATGACGATGCCCCAATAGAGGAGCCTGGACTGAAAATCTAGACTGAATCACAGGAGAATTTATTATTTGAGGATTTACCTCCAGAGGGTATCAATATTATGATTAAATCCAGATTCCTCCTTTCTTTTGAGAGTCATCCTCCATCAAAACAGGAGTTGATATTAGAGGAGGACAAACAAAATAACGAGAAGTCTATGGGAGACTCTCGGGGACAAAACACATCAATTAAGGATTTATACCCTGAGAACAATAACGAATCAATGATATAGGCTTCCTCCAAAATATTAAGATTGATCCTCCTTTAGAAATAATTGAGGATACTGATCCAACTCCTAATGAATCACATATACACCCCGACAAATATTTGAGTGAACCAAATGAACCTGGGGATGAGCTGAATGATAACGATTCTTACATTTTGACCCTGCCATCAAAAAGTTGTAATTTGGAGTCTACCCTTGATTCAAATATGACTCCGATCATTAATGCTAGGCAGGATAACTTGAAGTTATCTACAACTGTTAGGGAGTGTACACAATCTGAATCATTGTTGGAATTGGACCTAACACCAACTAAGCCCTCATTGGACTTAACCATTACCTTCCAACACTACAAACAACCCTTATACTCCCTAACCGATCCGTGGCTCAGATCTATGCTCATGTACATTCTTTCTGAAGAATATATCAGGGCAGTACATCCTAGGATAGAATGGCGAGTATGGATTGATGCTTGTACTTTTACTCTTGCCATTCAAGGGTTTGAACTAATAATGATTATATCTTTTAAAACCCGTCTTGCTTTGGAGGATCCTTGTTATCCTCCACTTATTCCATTTTGGGAGGCCTCTTTTCATATTCTGTTTCTTATTCCTAGACCTCCCCAGGTAGCCAACGAGATTTTTTGTTTTCATTTCTTCTGGCGAGCATTTGGAATTACATTGCATCATCAGCTCACCAACATCCGTGGTTACCTGTTTTCTAGGCCTGCGCTGTTACGCATATTCTTAGGGCCTAACCTTTTCTGTTTGAAACCAAACTTATAGATTCCTTCTTGGTCTGGCTGCTGACAGAAAATGCAGCACTTGTTGGGAGGCAACCCAGCAGACCATGTCAGGTGATATTTTTCCTTTCTCCTCCTGTTTTAATTTTACAATGGGGACATTGTAGGATTTAGGCATGGGGGAGTGCATTTGCATTTTAGGAAGTATTTATGCATTTAGGTTAGTATAAAAAAAAAAATTTTGAGCTGAATGGGTTAGTCCCTAGCAAAATACCTTTGTTATTGGAGATTCTTCTTCTGGAATTATTTCTTAAGTTTAGAATCCAGTACATTTATTTCACGTGCACATAGATTTAGTAATGGATCCTTGAGGAAAACCAACGAGCATTTGTAAGTCTACTGAACCCTTGGACATTTCATAGGGAGTCGGGCATACTATCTTCTAATAGATCTACCTCATATTTGTGAGAAGAAAGTAGAGAGATTACTGGTGCGCTAAGTCTAGTGCAAGGACTCTTAAGTTTTGGATAATTAGATGATGATACTTCAGAGTTAGGCATAGTTTTCACTCTCTGTTCCTGTGTGCATATTTTGTGTGAATTCCTGAAAGTCACCAAATAAGGCAGATACACAGAGATTGAGTTTTAATAAAGCAATAACTATGGTGGATGGTTACGACCATCCTTCATAGAGTCCTCGGCTGAAGGAGGGTAATAATGTCAAAGGTCAGAAATACGCCTATCCCATCCATTCATTCCCGGTGTTGAGAATAGGCACTTCCACCAAATAAGCCACACAACTTCCTCTTGACCATCATCATCCCTAATAATGCCTCGTAAATAAAGGTCCGTATTGTGTTGTGTTGATTGAAAAAGAAACAAAAACAAGAAGAAAAAATAAAAAATAAAAAAAAAGAAGTAGAAAAAGAAGAAATAGAAAGAAGAAAAAGAAGAAATAGTTATATTACAAAAAAAAAAGTCCAAGTTTATGATGTAACACTATTTCTGAGGCAGCAGAACACCTATCGTGTTCCACCAAATATGACCCATACCTACCTTCTAGTATTTCTGATCACCTGAATACTGGTTGAGAACTCTAACTTAGTTATAGAGTTATTAGGACTTTAATTGAAGTGTGGATGCCATGTGAGGCTACCAAATAGTGAGTACAATTTCTAAATTTGGCGAGATTTGTGATCTCAGAAAGAAAGAAAGGAGAGAGTACCCAGGAACATCAAGAAAGGACAATTGTGTAGCCTCTCTCAAAGTTGACTAGTCTAATAGTCTAGAGAGCTAGAGTCTGCAGTACTAGACTATATGTAGCACCAATTGAGTGTGTGCCACGAAATACAAATCCATTCAACTTGCTATCTCCTACCTAAGCCAAACACCGAGGTCAAATTACATATTATTGTCTGCTTTATCCCCGAGGGAAGTAGTTGCCTATCTCGACAGAAATTTTTGCCAAGGGTGATGTACGAACTCCTAATGCGAATTAGCTCTTTCACTTGGATCTGTTACCTAGGCTATCAGCACTTCACATTTGTCTGGATTTCTAAAGTTTTGAAGTAAGAAAAGAAGAAATTTTCTGATTACTTCTATTATTTTTCATTTTTACTAGGGACTAGCAAATGTTAGGCATGGGGGTATTTGATGAGTCCATTTTAATGGACTAATATTAAGCCTAAGTACCTTTAATCGTACCTTGTAGGTGTGTTAATAATCACAATTAAGTTGTAGAAGAATTGTACACATCATGATTTACGTTTATAACATTCTATAACTTAATATGTAATGATTTTGTTATTTTTATGTGCAGGTATTATATTCAGAAAGAGCAAGGGTTGGGGAGCAAATTTCCCCAACAACCGGAGGAACTTTTCCCTTTCCTCTGGCCATCTCCTCCAACGCCTACCGGCCAAAAATAGAAAAGGGATTTGCAAATCCCTTGATTGGCGCAAGCGGAGAGAGGGAAGAGTTAAAAAGAGAGGAGGCGACGTGGACTTGAGAGGATATCTTCCCCCTTGCGGGGAACTACCCAACGTGCACTGTGGACCAGGATCTACATCTTCTCCGTGCTCACATCTCTAGCCGCTTCTCCAATCCAAGCACACCGCCCACCTCTGCAGACCCACCCCACCAGCGTTTCCCCTCCCACGCTACAGGCACTCGCACCATCATCTCTGCCTACTCCAGCGCACACCACCTGCACCCGCCTTCAAGCACCGACCTCGCTGCACCGCGCACCTACTGCAGGTGCACCCACAGGCGCTCTCAACCGCGCGCCTCGCTACAGGCGCTCACGATGCCTCTCCCATGCCGCAACCTCCAGCAGTGCCTAAGGGCACTATGCGCCTCAGCATGCCATCTTCCAGCGTGCCCGCCTCCTTCCTACAAGCACACGTGCCCCTCCAGCGCCCCCCTGCTGCAGGCGCTCATGCCACCCCTGCCCGTGCGCCTCTCCCGCGCCGCAACCTCAGCGGGACCTGCAGGCGCTAGACACACCTCACCGCAGCACCGCCCGCACTACAGCACCCGCTCCAGCCTCTGCAAGGACACCGCGTGCCTTCCTCCCATCTCCAGCGTGCCCGCCCATCCACTGCAGCGTGCCTACGCCTTCAGGTGCAACACCACTCACCCGCGCCCGCAGGAGTGCGCCGCACCCGCCAGTGCCTTCACCGCTAGCCGTGCAGCTACAGAAGTCTCCGGCCACCTCCGCCGGCCGCCGCCGACCACCTCCGACCATGCCACTGCCATCATTGCGCAACTCTCGTCAAGCCGCACCTCCCTGCCGATTCTCGTAGCCAACCGTGAGCAGCCGCACACGCGAGGAGGAGAGAGGAGAGATCCTATATTTTTACCTCTATTAAAAATTACATTCAATGCCATTTTCAAGTTATATTAATATTTTATTCTGGCCACATTGCACTGATGCACTCAAATTTTCTTGAAATTATTTTATTAGTGTTATGTGCATGTTTCTATCTTGAATTTCAAATTAGAATTGCATGAAAGTTGAATTCACATGATAAGCCAGTACACATGCATCTTACACATATTTTTGGGGCTTAATTTCTGACATAAAAATTGCATAAACACCCCTGAACTTTTAAAGAAATTGTAAACTTCATTTAAAACAGCATTTTCCTCACATTAAAGTTGCAGAAGAGTTTGTGAACTGTGCATTCCTTGACTCATGAATTTAATAGGCTAATTCCTCCTTGTGGAGATGACATAACTCTTCGTGGTTAGTTTTGAAAATTTAAATATTTTGAAAAGCGATTTTCTACCACGCTATTGAATACGACACATCATTTTATGATAAAGTTTTCAACGAAAACGAAGATCGCGTCTTTCATGGTGCATTTTAAAATCCATTGTTTGCTTGAATGTTTCCCTAACACCACTCCATTGCAAGTATTAGTGTTCTATTTTTCAGGTCCAGATTTCTATCCGGACTTGAAAAAATCGGTTCCTAACACCACAGGCCTCCTAAAATCATAAAATTTCATATAGTGATTCCAAATTGAGCTAGGAACATCTGTTCCAAATTTCAGATCAATTGCTTTGTATTTAATTTTTAAAAATTTGTGGTCTACAGAGGGGTCACACCCTCTAATCTTCATGTTTTGCTACGGTCCGTGAATTTTTAGAATTTTTATACTCATCCAATTTTTGTGAAATTTAGCTTTCTGGAATCCTTGTGAAATTTTACACATCATATAAAATCACCAAAATTTTCTGAGGTCGGTGATAATACTGAAAAGTCCACAATACCCACGGGTATCATTTCTGAACTTTGACACCAGTACAATTAAAAATTCAAAACAATTATCAAACAAATTCCTAAAATCTTACAAAAATCTTTTCTGGAATCCTTGTTTGATTTCACTCAAGGAAGTGGTGTTGGTTGCATTGTTTAGACCACTATCTATTCAGAAAGCCTAAAAACAACTCATTGGTAGTTAAATTTCTGTCTTAGGGACAACTGGCTTAGGGTTTCTTTCTTTCTTTTTAGAGACTCAATTTAAAGGAAATATACAACCACCATTACAACTTATTTTTCCTTTGATTGTGGATTTTCAAACTTGTTTGAAAATTTAACAAGAGAAACCCTAAAACACATTTAATTAAATTGAATCCTAAAATACATAAATACAAAAAAATTGTGTGACAACTTGATTTTCATTGGAGCCACTCTCCAATTCCTGCACACACACAAAAAAAAATAGAAATAATAAGGCAACAACCCAATTAACGCCCTCCACATTTCGTGTGCACTGTAGTAGCCTAAACCTAATTAAAACTTGTAGCAACTTGACCCCTAAGGCTTCATCAACTTAGGTTTGCTATCTAGGTCTTAAGTTTTCTTTAGTTGGTACAAATTCTATCATCTATATCTGGTGTTCAGGATAAGGGGTCGTGTCAAACGACCAAGCGCGGGTTTGTACAAGCACCTGGGGTTTTTCCTGAGAAACGTTTGGGCCCAAACCTCCCCTTAAGCAACTTGGCTAGATTTGTTGACAGAACGAGTATTCACTATTGACTACTTATTTCCTACATAGACCAAGTCTTAGGTTTATTATTAAGGAGTCGCATTTAAGTTAGGTCTAGTTTTGTTTGTTTGAATTGCACACTTTCTCTCATCTCTTTCTCTTCTCCTCCCCTCCAATTCTTCCCAAGTAGTGCATGCACAGGCGATGATCCCAAAAACCACGCCTTGAGGGACCATCTGATTTCACCCCCTGCAGCAGAAAATCATTGTTTTCTTCCCCCTCCTCTTCTAAAAATATGGAAAATCCAGGAAGCTGTCAAAAAAATTCTGCTTCCACTTCTAACCCGTCAGCCGACCCACAAGCTGACTTCACCCTCCCTCACCTCCCTAACTTGGAGCAACTAGAAATACCAGTAGGGCCAGGTGGCCCTCCAATTATAACCTAAAATACAAATCCCTTTGCATTAATGGTCGACCATTTGGTTCGACTACAACAAAATCAAGAAGATCTAGCTAGGACTGTCACGAACCTAGCTAATCAAGGACAAAATCCACCACCCCGCCAACAGCCTGTCCTTCCTCTTAAGTATTTCTATGATCCTTCCAATTATGAGGAAAGACCAGAGGTGGTCATACCACAAGAGGATTTCAAGATCAAACCAGCCATTCTAAACCGTATCAAACATTTTCATGGTCTTCCAAGAGAGGACCCTTTTTGTCATCTCGAGGAAATAACTGTCCTCACTCAAACCACTCGTTCCCACAATGTGCAAGAAGACGTGTGGTTAATGAGACTTTTTCCTCTCTCTCTTAAATACAAAGCATCTCATTGGTTTAGAACAGTTGGGTGCCCTATTACCACTTGGCCCCAATTAAAAAGTGCTTTTCTTAAAAAAAAATTTCTGATTGGTCGAACGAATGCATTAAGAAGATCCATAACGACCTTTCAACAGAAAATTGGTGAACCCCTCCACGAAGCCTGGGAAAGATTTCAAGAACTTCTAAGAAGTTGTCCCCACCATGAAATTCCACAATGGCAGTTAGTCCAGATCTTCTATCATGGATTAGAAGATCAATTGAAACGATTTGTGAATGCCTCATGTGGGGGCAATTTTCTTAATAAAGACGTCGAAAGTGCCTATCTCCTATTTGAAGAAATGAGTGAAAACTCATTTAACATGACTTCAATGGACACTTTTGGCAGATCACAAAACCCCAGACACGGAGTCCATGAAATTGACTCCAAATCCACCTCTGTTCCAGTCACTCAAGATGATTTATATATGTTAGCTCAATGACTAGACCAGATGCAAATTTACCAAAAGAAAATGGAAGAAAAGCTCATAAACAAACAAGCTCCACACATTCACTCTCCACACACTAACCCCCCACACATTCTCCGAAGAGAAAATCTACACAACATTGATGCCATATCTGCTGGCCAGCAATTTCTGGCTGATTTTCCGCAAGATTTGACCGAGAATTTTGATCAAAATATTTTTGATCCCACTGCGAAAAATATTTATGCTCTCCAGAAGCAATTTAGAAACCCCTCCAATCAAAACTGGAGGACTAACCCGAATCACTCCTGGAAAAACCCGAACCCGATTCCTTTTCCCAAACAAAACTATTTTGGGAATTATGGGCAACCTATGTATCAACCTGGACCATCCCAAGATGATATTAATAATCAGGTCATGAAAACTCTACAAGGAATGCAGACTTAAATGACAGAAGTAACCCATATGATTACCAACTTGCAACACTAAGTTAAGGTTACTCCTGATCATCGACCTATTGGGAATTTACCTTCCCAACCCATGCCCAACCCAAATAATCAAAGGAATCAGTTCCAAGGGGGATATCCCAGTCAACCCATTCAACCAACACCTTAGCATCCACCGGGTTTCAATAACAGCCAGGCTTCCCGTCCTCATCCTAGAAACAACCAGACTACAAATGCAGTTACCTTGAGGAATGGGAAAACCACTCACAATCCCCTGCCTGTTAAGGAAACCTGCTCTAATGAAACATAGATTAACTCTTCCCCTCCTATTGTTCAGGAACCAATTCATGCAAAACAGGGAAATCCTACCCCATTTCCACAAGCCCTCCACTCTTCAAATAAGAAAAAGAAGAAATCTGAGCCCACTGAGAAGGAATTAATGGATTTATTTGGGCAAGTAGAAATTAATATCACACTCCTAGATGCTATTAAATATATCCATACCTATGCAAAATTCCTAAAATATTTATGTACTCCGAAAAGGTAGCCCAGAAACTTAGGAAAGGTGATTCTTCCAGAGACAGTCAGCTCAATTGTGCAGAGCCGACTACCTCTTAAGAGAAAAGATCCTAGCACCCCCCTAATTCAAGTTATCATTAATGATACCTCATTTGATCGCGCGTTGTTGGATCTTGGTGCCTCAATTAATCTTATCCCCATAGTTGTTTTTGAGGAATTCAAGATCGGTGAATTGAAGCCTGTTGAGGTTACTCTCCAATTAGCCGACCGATCTACAATTAAACCAGGGGAAATTGTTGAGGATGTTCTTGTCCGGGTCAAAAATTGTCTATTCGCAGCAGACTTTTTAGTCCTGGACATAGAGGTACCAGAAGCACTAAAGTTTGCCCCCATTATTCTTGGAAGACCATTCTTAGCTACCGCCCGCGTCAATACTAATTATGATTCTGGAAAGATGAAGATCATGTGTGGCGGTGAATCTGTAACCCTAGACATTTTTCAAGCTTCTAGGCGGTTCCAAGAACCAGATTTCTTTGATGATTCGGATTCAGAAATAGAAAACATTGTGGAGGAAACTTTGTAGATTTCCTATTTAGGTTCCTGTTTTGCTATCAATACAGTTCCTGAACAATCCACCTTTTCTCACCCTTCCACCCCAACCACACGTCCAGCTGACCCGTTCACTCTCACCTCACCACTAACCCACAAAGCAGAAATTCTTTCGGAGCTGGGCCCACAATTGGAATTAAAACCTTTACCGGACTCCCTTAAATATGTCTTCCTGGGTCCTAATCAGACCCTGCCCCTGATTATAAATTCTGGACTTACCGGGGCACAAGAGCACAAACTCCTCCAGGTTTTGAGTAAACATCGGAAAGCTATTGGCTGGACCCTTTCTGACCTTAAGGGTATTCATCCATCCTATTGTACGCATCGTATATATTTAGAGTACGATTCTCGACCCTCCCGCCAACCACAAAGGTGCTTGAATCCTATTATGCAGGAGGTGGTAGAAAAGGAGATTATTAAGTGGTTGGATGTTGATATCATCTACCCCATTTCTAACAGCTCCTGGGTTAGTCCAACACAAGTTGTATCCAAAAAGGCTGGACAAACAGTTGTCACTAATGATAATGGGGAAAATGTAGCCACTCAAACCGCTTCTTCTTGGTGCGTGTGTATCGATTACCGAAAATTAAACACCGCCACCAAGAAGGACCATTTCCCTCTCCCCTTTATTGATCAAATCTTGGAGCGGTTAGCCAGACGGGATTTTTACTATTTTCTGGATGGTTATTCCAGCTATAATCAGGTAGCGGTTCATCTTAAGGACCAGGACAAAACAACTTTCACCTGCCCCTTCGGAACCTTTGCTTTCCGAAGGATGCCCTTCGGTCTTTGCAACGCACCTGCAACTTTTCAAAGGTGCATGCTTGCAATTTTTTCAGACCTGGTAGGTGAATGTTTAGAAGTCTTTATGGATGACTTCTCTATTTTTGGAGATTCTTTTGACCATTGTCTTAAAAACCTTGAAAGAACTCTCCAAAAATGCATAGAAGTTAATCTGGTCCTCAGCTGGGAAAAAAGTCATTTCATGGTCCAAGAAGTTATTATCTTAGGCCATGTTATTTCAAAACAAGGAATCACGGTAGATAAAGCAAAAATAGATGCTATATCTAGGCTCTTACCGCCCACTACCGTCAAACAGATCAGATCTTTTTTGGGTCATGTGGGTTTCTACCATTGATTCATACAAAATTTTTCCCAAATCTCCAAGCCCTTAAGTCAGCTTCTCACTAAAGACCAGCCATTTGATTTTAATGATAAGTGCCTGGAGAGTTTTTTGAGGTTGAAGAAAGAGATTACTGAGTCACCAATATTGCAAGGACCTGATTGGAATAGTCCCTTTGAATTAATGATAGATGCCTCAGATTTTGCTGTAGGGGCCATTCAAGGGCAAAGAATTGGCAAGAAGCCTGTTGTGATCTATTATCTAGCAAAACCCTTGATGATGCATAACGGAATTACATGGTTACTGAAAAGGAACTTCTTGCCATTATATTTTCCTTAGAAAAATTAAGATCTTATCTGTTGGGGTCACATGTCACTGTATATATCGACCACTCAACAATTAAATATTTGCTGACAAAGAAAGATGCGAAACCCCGCCTTATCCGTTGGATTCTGCTGCTCTAGGAATTTGACCTAGAAATCAAGGATAAGGGGGGATTGCACAATGTAGTGTCCGACCATCTCTCTTGTCTTATGACGAATGACATAATGACCCCTCCAGATCAGTTCCCCGATGAAAGCATTTTAGCTGCCACAACCCTCCCTTGGTTTGCGCCCATTGCAAACTACATAGCAACAGAACGAATCCCCGCTGATTGGCCAAAAACAAAACGGGATAAGTTCTTTGCTAATATTAAATATTATTTTTGGGAGGAGCCTGACCTTTTCCACATTTGTGCCGATCAAGTCATTCGACGATGTATCCCCGATTCTGAAATCCATGATATTTTGACACATTGTCACTCAATGGCCTGTGGTGGACATTTTTCGGGCAAGAAAATTGCAGCTAAAATCCTTAATGTGGGATTTTATTGACCCAGCTTGCACAAAGATGCTCATGACTTTGTTCTATCCTGTGTGCGTTGCCAGAGCATCGGCAACATGACTCGGAAGGATATGATGCCCCTTAATTCTATTTTAGAGGTTGAAATTTTTGATGTTTGGGGCATCGACTTCATGGGACCGTTCATCAACTCTGGTGGGTATTTATATATATTAGTCGCAGTCGACTATGTTTCTAAATGGATAGAAGCAATACCTACCCGCATGACGGACGGGGAAATCACGTATTTTGAAATCGTTGGAAATCGTAGTATAGTCGCAAAAACCACTCGTCAAAGATATTTGTTATAACGAAACTCTCATAGATCTTTATTCTTTTTAGAACTTGAGTCCCAGTCATTCGTCTCTAGGAGGCACGAAAACGAATCGAGATTTGGATTGACTTTTATAACCTAAATCTAACCTAAGCTACTATTTTTGTCTTTTTGTGTTTTTGATTTTTTATTTCGAAAAGCGAATTGAAACCCAGATCTAGATAAACTAGTAAAAACCTAAGTGACTATGTGCATCTAAATGAGGCCATGGTGGCCGTGCATGGTGTGAACAAACCAAAGTGTCATATAGGCAAGCAAACATGAGGGCAATCAATCACAGAAACATCATGAAATTATTTATGCATAAAAAATTATCACACATCATCTACACTAGAAAGCATATAAATAGGAGAAAATCCCTCACACCGGAAAGTTGACACTAGGGCCATCGGCCTTGTGTGAGGGTGTAGGCTAGACCTTGGGTGTGCAAACCCGTCTACACGCCTACCAAAAGAGATGACCGGCCACAAGAGGCTATGGGTGAGCCTTCATGGCCATCCAAGAAGAAGAAGATGGGGGCTAGTGCACCCAAGTGGAGAGAGGAGGGTGTTTCTCCCTTTCTCTAGCAATGGTCGTCCTTGAAGCTTTGGAGAGAAGCTTCTCTAGCTAGCCGTCCATGGAGCCTTGGAGGATGATGAGGAGGATGGCCTTAAGGTTTTGGAGGGTGGAAGGAAGTTTAGAGTGGAGAGTATGGATGGGAGAGTGTATGGAGATATGGTCCAATTTCGTAGCTCTCTCTTTGCCCTTATGGAAGGCTCCATTTGGTTGCCACTTTTGGTGGCTCCAAAAATAGCAAATGCCACAATTTTTGGATCTAGGTTTGACACAAGTTTTTAGGGTTTCCAAAAGAGTGTGCATGGGTTTGGTGGGAGTAAAATGGGAAGGTATGCGTGTGTGTGTGGGTGTGTGTTTTTCGTAGGGCTAGGTCGTGGGTTTTGGTAGGATTAGGTGCTAAATAGGTTGGGTCAATCTAGATTAAGTGGGTGTGGACCTAATTAGGCTTAGGAAAGTCTAATTGGGTAGGAGTGAACCTAATTAGGTCTAGGTCAAGTCTAAGTAGATGTGTGCATGTGATTAGGCTAGGGTAACCCTAATAGGTATGAGTTAATTAGATCCTGGGTGGATCTAATTGGGCTCGAGTGCACCCAATCAACTATAGATGCACCCAATTAGGTATGGGATGGTTCAATTGGGTTAGGGATAGGACAAGTAGGGCTATGGATAGTGGACTAGGCTTAGGATGTCTCTACTTAGGTTTCCTAGGGTGTCCGGTGGGTTTCCTAGGTCAAAATAGGCAAGCTAGGGCTTCCAACACCAAAATCAGGAACCAGACAGCAGTATCAGACGTCCAGGATAGTGGTCAGACATCTTATACTACAAAATTGGACATCTGGACACTAAATTAGACGTCCAATTCTATGTCAGTATGAGTTTTGGCTTCCTGGATTGTTATTCTGCAGAAATCAGACGTCCAGCTAGATGTCTGGACGTCCTAAAAGGTGCTGGAGAGTGGGTTTTACGTTTTCTAAGGTTGGTTTTGGTTCCTAAGTGTTTGGGAGAGGGATAGGAACATGGATAGTGCTATCCATGTTTGGGTTTTGAGGCTAAAGTGTCCTAATGGAGGTTGTTTTGGGTTTAGGAAGGCTATCCTAGGGTTTCTAAGGGTAGGGATAAGGCTATCCTCCTCACTCCTCTTATCTGGATCAGTCTTCTTCTTCCTTTATTGCTTTATTCCACTATCTCCATCCTAGATCACTTTATTATCTGTAAATAGCAATAAAAACCATTAACTAGCAGGATATCTCATCTTATTCTAAATAGACTGATGCAATGCATGATATGCAAGATATGAGTGCAATATCCACAATTTAAGATAGGTTCAGACATTATTTAGGTTGATTAGGACCCATGATTGCTGTGCAATCACCGCACTAATGATCACCGTGTGGTTATCAAATTTCTCAAGAAAAATATTTTCTCAAGATTCGGTATACCAAAGGCCATTATCAGTGACGGAGGCTCACATTTCACCCACTCACAATTCCGTCACCTTCTTTCTAAATATGGGGTTAATCATAAAATTTCCACACCTTATCACCCCCAAACAAATGGCCAGACTGAAGTTTCTAACTGGGAAATTAAAAATATTTTACAAAAGACGGTTAGGCCTGACAGTAAAGATTGGTCCACCAAATTGGTTGACGCTTTATGGGCCTACCGTTCTGCTTTTAAAACCTCGCTTGGCATGTCTCCCTTCTGTCTGATTTTTGGGAAGGCATGCCATCTCCCGGTAGAATTAAAACATAGGGCTTTTTGGGCAATAAAACAATTCAATAGGGATCTATCTGACGTCGGTAACCATAGAAAATAACAATTAACTGAATTGGAAGAATTACGTAATTTTTCATATGAAAATGCGAGGATTTATAAAAATCGAACAAGGAAATTTCATGATAAATATATTGTTCGGAAACACTTTGATGTTAATCAACGCGTTTGGCTTTTCGATGCAAGATTACGCCTTTTTCCTGGCAAATTAAAATCTAAATGGACCGGCCCCTTTATTGTCCATAAAACATATCCATACAGCACTGTTAATCTTTTTGATCCGAAAACTAATTCGACCTTTCAAGTCAATGGCCAATGTTTAAAGCCCTATTTTGATCATACGCCTAAAATTCTGTCTGAATCTTTTAATTTTACAGAGCCATCCACCCTTGATCACTAATGCACACAACGCCCAGCTGAATGGCGTAAAAGATAGCACTGGATGGGAGGTAACCCATCATTTTTTCCTGCTTTTCATTTTTTCTTTTTCCAGGTTTTTCATCATCCTAAACCCGACCGTTCTTCACTAAGGTGATCCCTTTTCCCTCCTAATGCATGAGAACATGGCATATCTTAAGCATGGGGGGTTGTTTTTAAAATTTGACGATTGATTTAGGATTTTCAAAACCTAAAAAAACATGCATTTTTTTCTTTAGTTTATTTCCTGCTTGCATACCCAAAAAAATAAAAATGTTGAAAACTTTTTGAAGAAAAATTTTTGAAATCAGGACTAAGGTTGAAAAACTCACTTTTGGTACAATGGGATTTAATCTTTAATAAACTAGAGATGAGGATATGGATCTAATCATTAGAATTTCACGGTCTATTTTAGACTAGATCAGATATCCTTCTCTAAAATTCCACCTGAACTCATGATAGTTCAGGTGACTTGATCCTATTTTGTAATATGGAAAGTATTTGGCTTAGTTTCTGATTCAAAAACATGCATGTCTTGAGGAACTTCTTGTGTCAATTTTCACACACAAGCCAACACTTAAAAAACAGCTAAAAATTTGAAAAACTCCCTTGTTTGGATTTAGTAAAACTCTGAAGCAGATCATTGGTTTGAGTTCCCACCGCTGAGAAGGAGGAAAATGCCTCCTTTGAGGATGCAATGTCAACATGTTACCGCCTCGACGCTGCTCTATATCTATATTTCATATCTTTAGACGGAGCATTAAAGCGCATTTTAGCAGCTCAAGTGTCTTGGACGGTGCTCTACCTATAGTGTCGGAGCAAGAGCTTGAGTTTGCTTGGAGCACCCTTTTACACGGCATTGTGTTTTAGGGTTGTGAGCTCCTGGGTGGTGTCATGGACAGTGCTATCCCGAAGTACTGGCGCTAGAGCCCCCTCGAGGATTGGTAACGGGAATGATGATCCCAACACATCTGTTGTAAGAGTAAGCTAAAAATAAGCATGGGGGAGAAGAAAAAAAAGTAATAATAAATAAATTAACACGCCCTTATAAATGTTGGCTTTTCGCAAGCACAGACACAAGGTTTTAAAGGATTTTGCAAGTTATGAATCAGATTCATGAGCCAGAAAAATCTTAAAAACAAAAATTTCAAGTCATCTGAATTAACAAGGGGTTAATTTGTGAATTTTCTGAAGGATATATTGATCCTGTTTTGTCTAATGGTTGGATCCAAAAATAAATCCTGATGTTTATCTTTAACAAATCTTGTACCTCCTATGTTTAGATCAACCAAGGTCCCTTAATCTTTTTCTCCTCAAAAGTCAAAAAAATTAGATTTCCCAAAAATTTCGTTTTCCAAAAAATTTGAAGTTTTGCTAAGAGACTAGCAAAAAAATAAGCATGGGGGTGTGATAAACGCCAGTTTATCATCATTCTTATGCATTAAAACAAACCTAGCTCTTAGGATTTTACTTCGCAAATGGGTTTTTGGGCAGCATTTAGGTATTAACTAGGTTAGGCATGCATTGCATTTTCTTTTGTTGTTTTAATGTGTTTTTGTGAGTGTTAGGGATGAACAGATATACAGATCCCTAAAACCCTAACACTCAAGAAGGCAATTGGTGGAGTTCAGACTAGCTGGAACTCAGCTTGATCCAACTCACCATAGCTGGAACCTAGCTCACTTGATCTAGGGTTAGCTCATCCCAGCTTCATTCAGCTAATCTCAGCTGAATGGCAACTCAAGAGAGTTCATCTTAGCTCACCCTAACTCAAGTCAGCTCAACTTAGCTGAGTCTAGCTCATTTCAGCTCTCACTAGTCCACAGGGAGCTCTAGCTAGCTTAGTTGAGTTGATAGGAGTTCACCCCAGCTCAGATCCAGCTACATCCAGCTCCACTCAACTCCAGCCAGCTGTAGAAGAACTCATCTCAGCTCAGGAAACTCAAGTCCAGCTCCCGGGGACTCAGCTTAGCTCAAATCAGTTGTGCTAAGCTACCTTAGCTGCCTCAACCAACTTGATCCTCCCCTAGAGCACCAGACCCAGCTCACCTCAGCTCATTATGGTAGAAGCCAGCTCACTTTAGCTTGGCTTAGCAGCTAGCAAAGAACTAGCAAGCTAAGCCAGCTAGAGTAGCTCCATGCCAGCCTCTTCAGCAGCAGCCAGCTCCAGTTCCAGCTCCAGGCTTCTCCTCCTCAGCTCCTCTCTTCAAACCCTAGCTCAACTGATTTGAGCTAAGCTGAGTCCCCGGGAGCTAGACTTGAGCTTCCTGAGCTGGGATGAGTTCTTCTTCAGCTGGCTAGAGTTGAGTGGAGTTGGATGTAGCTGGATCTGAGCTGGGGTGAACTCCTATCAACTCAGCTAAGCTAGCTAGAGCTCCCTGTGGACTAGTGGGAGCTGAGATGAGCTACATTCAGCTAAGTTGAGCTGGATCTGAGCTGACTTGAGCTAGGGTGAGCTAAGATGAACTCTCTTGAGCTACCATTCAATTGAGATTAGCTGAATGGAGCTGGGATGAGCTAACCCCAGTTCAAGTGAGCTAGGTTCCAGCTGTGGTGAGATGGATCAAGCTGAGTTCCAGCTAGTCTGAACTCCTTCTTCACCAATTTCCTTCTTAATTGCTAGGGTTTTAGGGATCTGTATATCTGTTCATCCCTAACACTCACAAAAATACATTAAAACAACAAAAGAAAATGCAATGCATGCCTAACCTAGTTAATGCCTAAATGCAGCCCAAAAACCCATTTGCGAAGTAAAATCCTAAGAGCTAGGTTTGTTTCAATGCATAAGAATGATGATAAACTGGCGTTTATCATGTGCTGATCAACCCAATTACATTGGGCTTGAGCTCAAATGCGTCTCCGCCTATGGGAATTCTGACAACGGGTGCAACGATTTATGCGGCTGGATCGTAGAAATCCCGCAATTGTTCTCCTCATGACGGGTGCTGCATCCTATCAAGTGCCGTTAGAATGCGATCCATGCTCTGCTGGTGTCGCTCCTCAAATTCGGTGACCTGGGCTTCCAAACGAGCCATCAGGTCCAGATTCTCGATGTCCTGACCCGATCTAGGTCTAGGTCCAGGATTTGCCATGGTGGCTCTTGGAGTAGAAGAAATGGGGGGAGAATATGGTTTGGGCGAGGTGACTCGCCTCCTTGGGAGTGGCTCCCAAGGTCCAACCAAGTGAGGTCGAAGTGACCTCCTTCCGTGCATACATCGCCCAACCCCTGAGTTGGTGTAGCCACGCAGGACAAGGCTAAGGCCCTGTCAATCAAATGGTCCTTATAGATCAGGTGACCAGATTTTTTGTTAGAAATTTGAATTCCTGAAGATAAGTTCGTCATACAACCGACTGAAAGTGAATCCCACCTCTCAAGCTAACCCAGCCAGTCTGGTTCCGAGGGGACTAAGGGGAAGGTTCTTCCGTTGGCTTACACCTCCAGTTCCGTTGACCCCTGAGCCGCGATCGTTTGACACTACCCCGTAGACTTAGTCACCAGGTTTGGCAAAAGAGATTAAAAACACCCAGTAGCATGACAACAAACTCGGGTTGATTTCGTGTTTTAAAATTAGTTTTAACCCATTTTCTTTAGTGGGGTTTGTGGTGAGTGGCCCACAAGGTGACCAAGCTCACCAGCTAACTAGACTTGATTAAGTTTAGGTTAGCCCAAGTGTGGTTTTTAATTATAACCCTAAAACTTCAACCTAAGTTGCATGCACTTCTAAGGTTTTTTCTGCTTTAGCAGACCACAAAAGTAATGTTCGTTCTCTAATAATAATTGGAATCCAATTAATTTTAAATTTTGCGAGTAGATTCCTTTTTCAATTAGCTTTTTAGAGATTATTTTTTTGGAATTTTTATTATTTCAATCGAATTTTTAAGGAATTTTGAATATCAAGGGGTCAGATTTGGAACTTTGACCCCTGGTCAATTTTTTGCTTTGAAATAGTATCAAATGACCTTCAAAAATTTGAAAAAAAATATGGAAAATAAAGCCAATGAGATCAGCTTTCAAAACCCACCATTTTTAGTCAAAATAGATTTACGGATTACTCGAAATCATTTTTTGAAATTTGAAATATTTTGAATCTGGGTCAATCTGACCCTCGTGCACTTCACGAATTTTTTAAAATTGTATAGTTGGAATTTTTTCAAAATAACGGTGGCGTTTGAAAGATGGTTTGAAAATGAAGGTTTACCTTGAATTTCAGAATTTTTCGCTCATTAGTTTTTTGGCAATCGAATTTTTAAATCAGATTTTGAAATCTGACTGAAAATCAGAAGATGGTGGAAAAGCTTTTAAGGAGGGTTTGAGTTTGAAATTTAAGCCTTCCGCTAAAAAGATTTTTTTTTTTAAACTCTTGCACGTTTTTTTTTTTCAAAAAGAATTTTTCAAAAGATTCAAGGAAAATATCTTTTTTTTCTTTTTCCAACTAACCTAGATTTGAAAGGAAACCTAATCTAGATTTTTTTTCAAATTTTTCCTTTTTTATTTTTTTATTTTTCACGAAAATGAGTAAAATCTTCTTTTTTTCACAAAAGAGATTGCAGGAAGTAGATCTAGTCCTAGGGTTCAGAAAATAAACCTAATCTAAGAGAATGAGATGTGCACCTGATTTCTTTTCCGCACTCGTTGTGTGCGCAGATCCCATTCTTTTTCCATTTTTCCTGCACATAAAAAACAAAGTATAGAGATATTTGTCAGTGATAGTCTAAAAGATCGAAATCAAAGAAAATGACATTGCCTCCCCGGCAACGGCGCCATTTGTTGGGAGTTGTAAATCGCGTATTTGATAGGAAAACGTGTCATAGTATAGTCGCGAAGTACGATCCAACAAAGATATTGCTTTACAAAAATTACGAGACCTGAGTCCCAGTCGTTCGTCTCTGGGAGGCATTGCTTTCACTTTTGAAATCGATCTTTTTACTACTCTACTTCGTTTAAAGACACGTGCCGATTTCCAATCTCCTAACTAAAACTTCACCACTTCTGTTATTAACTTGGATCACATGCGCATGCATCAAGTAAATTAGGAAAGTGATCGTGTGAGTTTCTGTGTGCACAATTCTAGTGAGGTGGTGACTAGTTATGGAGAAAGCATCTATTGTTAGATTTTCAATATCCTCAGGAAACGACAAGTTGGTGCGTAATAGATAGACAGTTAAAGAGCAGACACTTAAATCACGCAATACGATAATTACTAAGCTCGTGGTGATTTCAAACACATAAAGAGATATATATATATATATAAATGTGTTTTCATTCATTCATTGGGGAGTTGTTTGCACAAGGAATCTAGAGGAAAGCTTGTACATAAATGCCTGAAAATTAAACCTGGCTACCACAAAATGATCGCATACAAGAATCGATGGGGGGATTTCGCATGCATCATTAGGGGAGAGGTAAGACTACACTACTAAGCAGTAAATAAAAGCAATAAAATTATAAAGAGCATGAATTAAATCTAGAAGAATAAAAGGGCATTCAGGGGTGGTCCCTGATGGCCTTGGAGTGGTCGGGAGGAGAATGAGGGGTGGCCAATGTAGCTTAGGCTGACCCTTGGAGAGAGGTAGGGTTGATCCAGCATCCCAGCATGATGTCCTCCATGATGGTGGTGAGCTCGTGGAGGTGGAGTACCTAGCTAAGTGAAGGTGGGCATGTATGGAGCTAATGAAGTGAGTGATGCCAATGGAAGCCAACGATGTGAATGGGTGTGTTTGCTGCCCATGGGGTCTTTTTATAGACCCAATGGCTTCTCTCTAGAGAGGTGTGGAACTCTCTAGAGAGAGTCCAAGAGTGACCGGCCACATGTGGGTGGAGGTGGTCTTTGAGATCCAAAAATTGTGGATCTCAATTTGAATGCCTCTTGGTTGCTAAATTTGGCAACCAAGAGGTGGTGCCATCTCAAGAGATATCTAGAGAATTCTAGAGAAGTGTGTGCATGAATGGGTGTGTGTGTGTGTATGTGGTTTTGCTCTACATGGCTAGGTGTCTTAGGGTAGGTCCTAAGGGGTTTGTGTAGGTGTAGGTCTTGATTTTAGGGTTACAAACCCTAATTGCTAAGGTGAAAATGCAATTAAACTTAACTTAAGTTTAATTGAATGAGTGTGAGCCTAATTGAGGGTGACATAACTCAATTAGGTTGGGTTTAGGTCAATTGGACTCTCACTAAGTCCAATTAAACTTGTGTGGGTTGAGATCTAAGCTCAATTGGACTCAATGAGTCCAATTGACTTAGGTGAAGGTAATTGACTTGATCTAAGTCAATTGGGTTTGGTGAGGACCTAATTAGGTCCTTAGGTAGGTCTAGAGGTGATGTACTAGGGTTAGGACACCTTAATTTAGGTTCCTATGGGGTTCGGATTAGGTCTAGGGAGCTAGAGATCCAAGATCAAGACTTAAATCTCAAAACAGGGACTGGAGACCAGTATCAGACGTCCAATAATTGGATCAGATGACTTATACTCAAAAATCAGAAGTCCAGACTTCAGTTCTAGACGTCCAATTTGAGTTAGGGGCAAATCAAGGTTCTGTTTTGGGTACTCTATAGAAATTGGACATCTGACAAAGCGTTTGGACGTCCAATAACACTGCAGAAGTGGGTTTGAGGTGTGCGAGAGATGGCTAAGTGTCCTGGACGTCCTATAACTTATCTGGATGTTCAGATAAGGGTTGGAACTAGGGTTTTAAGGCTTCATAGAGTGTTGTGATCTAATCTAAGGGTGCCTAAGGCTTGGGGAAGTCTCTAGGCTATCCTAGGGCTAGGATGGACCTAAGCTCTTCACATTTTACTGCTTTATTTCTACTTAATAGAATAGTAAACTTTTAACCCCCTTACATTATTGTTCCTATATCTAAACTAAGCCTTCTGCTCTAGCTTTGCTACAACTCCCGTTATTCCTGATCCAGCTTCAGATCTTGCTCCAGATCCAGCTCCAAATCTGCTTACTGCCTACAATTGACATAATGCACTTAATGAGCACATTATAACATTATTTCATTCATAGCTAAAGAATAGCAGTAAAGATGCAGATAATGTAACTTATGCTGAGTCCTAGCTTAATCTAGGTCAATTAAGAACTATGATTGCTGCACAATCACCTAGTCCCTTGGCCGTCGATCTTCCTTGAACTGGATATGGTGCTACGAGACTCCGGTCGAGGCGATTTCAGAGGCGTTGAACTTCGATCGTCGTCTTGATCAGATCCGTACAGTCGGATCGTCAATCCGAGGCTCCAAAATAAATATCCTTCTCTCCTAACAACAAAAAGGACGCAATTAACCTAAATTATATACAACTACTCTAAATGCAGAATGATACATGCTATACAATATTTATAACATGAAATGCAAATCTAGGCCTAGGAACATGCATGAATAGGCATTTTACCCTTAATAAATGTGTTTACATCAGGAAGCTTCCACCTTAACTTTCCTCCTCCAAGGGTGGGCGTGCACCACCCTTGCTCCTCCTTTCCTGGCCGTCCTCCTAGTGGGGAAATGCTCCTCTTCCTTGGCGTGGCACAAAGGAGAAGAAAGAAGGGGGAGAAGGAACCAAGGGGGCAGGTAGGATGCCCCCTTAATCTTCTTCTCTTCTTCTTCTTTGGCCTTGAATTATGGTGGGTGTAATGTGGAATTAAACTAATGGGAGGATGATGAAAATGGTGGTGCGTGATGGGTTTTTATAGAGTGGGATGGAGGTGGTTGGCATGGCCTTTAGTGGAGGGCTAAGATGGCTTGATAGGAGGTGGTTAGGGATCCAATGGAGAGGGTTAAATGGCGCCAACCAAGGGGGTGTGAAGGGGGTTTGATGGTGACCTTTGGTGGTCGAATATGGGGTGGAAGGGAACCTTGTTTTGGCACCAACTTTGGCTTTTAGAAGGGGGTGTTCTTAGCGCCAAAAATCAAGGGTGGAGATGGGTTGGTTGGTGAAGAGTAGGGTGGTGATGAGGAGATGGGTTGGCGCCATTTTGGTGGTGGTTATGGGGGGTGTTTTGGCGCCAACCTTAGGTGGCTTTTGGAGGGAGGTGAGGGGTGAAAAGGTGGCTAGGGTTGGTGCCAACATAGGGGTGGAGTAGGTTAGCTAGGTGGACTTATAGGTAGAGGTAGTTGGTGGAGCTGGTTAGGTAGGGTTTTAAGGTGGTGAATGGCCAAGGGAGCTGGAGTCTAGCTAAGTTAAGCTAAGCTTAGCTAGCTTAGCTAGTAATCAAGTAGAGGAGTAGGCAATGGGAGCTAGGGTTTGAAGAGGGGAGCTGAGGATGAGAGGTCTGTAGCTTGAACTGGAGCTGACAGCTGCTGAAGTGGGTGGCATGGAGAAACTCTAGTTGGCTTAGCTTGCTAATTCTTTGCTAGCTGCTAAGCCAAGCTAAAGTGAGTTGGCTTCTACCATAATGAGATGAGGTGAGCTAGGTCTAGTGCTCTGTTGAACGATCGAATCGCTATGCTAACGTGTTTGGTTTTAAAACCTTGTCATTGTAGCTTGAAAGTGAAGAATTCATGTTCAACAAATAAAATTTATACCGAAATTTAAATTCCGGGTCGAACACAGGGAGGCTACGTTGATCTATATTTGCAATTATATTTTTTTAGAATTTTTGAAAAGTAAGGCGATGTAATTACAATGAAGCTATCAAACTAAAGGGAGAGAGATAGAAAGAGAGAGAGAGAGAGAAAGAGAGAGAAAACATGCATTCAATATTTCAAAATGTTTATACAATCAAACCAAATAAGAATTACACTAGAAAGCGGGAAATCAGCAACACTAGAAAGCAGGAAAATTCTACACTAGAAAAGCTGTAAAGAAGAATGGGAGAGAGAAGTTATCCTCCTCGACGATTGCTTGGAGGACGAGCCGGACGAGATGACGCCTGGACGAAGGAGGACGGAGCAGGACGAAGGAGGATGAAGCAGAAGAACGGGAACGGAGCAGCACGTCGTCGTCGTCGTGGGATCCACTTGCGAATGGGGATGAAAATTTGGACTTTATCTCGCGAGGAGCATCCCGGGTGTGGGACAAGCTTCTCTTGAGCTTTGGAGAGGTAGAGAAGAGAAGGAAGGGATGAGAATTTCATGTGGAGGGGGTCTCCTTTTATAGTTGCAAGGAGTGGGGACAAATTGGTCATTACATTTTTAAAACATTAAATAAGGGGTCTTTAGTGACGGATAAAACCGTCGCTAAAGCCCCAACGTGGGCGTAGTGGCCACTGGCCACGCGCGCCCGCTCGGCTGCTCGCTCTCAACGCATGCTGCACGTTCAGCCGTCCACAGCGATCGGATGGCCCAAATTACGCCTTCGCCTGCTCGCCGCGCACCAGCCCCAACGCGTGCGATGCCACGTGAGGTGCAGGGGTGCGATAGCACGTCAACGCTATTGAGCGCAGACGGCTGCTCAATCAAGATCCGACACACGCCCGCGCCTTCGCCTCCTCACTGCGGCTTGAACCTATGTCTTATGAACGCGCAACGCCTCGCGACTGCTGTGCTACGGAGCGCAGATGGTCGCGCGGACGATTTGAGGTGCAGCCGTTCACAGCCGTTGGATCGAGATCCAACGGCAGAGAGGGGCGGATGCGGAGGCTTCAGCGGTTGCATGCAGGCATTTGGGCGGCTGAGATGGCGCCACGTGGCAGAATCTTGGCCGTCCATCTTCTGGATGTTGTAGATGGTGCCACGGGTGTCGGATTGACTTGATTTTTACGTCGTTAGGCTGCGATCATCAATCCGAATTCATCCGTGCGATCAGATTTGTCATTTGAAGTGTGGATTTACACCATCTTGGCCCTTGATCTTCTAGGGTTCCCCGGCCACTATTTGATGCTACAGATGTCTGATTAGGGCGATCTTGGAGTCGTTGAACTCCAATCGTCGCCCTAATCACATCTGTATGGTTGGATCTTCAATCCGAGACCCTGATAAAAAGTTTGCCTTGTCCAAGCACATAAAAGGAGACAATTAACCTCAATTTTATTCAAACTACTCTAAATGCAAGATGATGCATGATATGCAATATTTATATCATGCAATGCAATCCTATGCTTAAGAACATGCATAAATAGACATCTTAGTAGTGTAAATGTGTTTACATCGTACCCCCATGCCTATCTTTTGCTAGTCCCTAGCAAATACTATATGCTATTTATAAAAGAATTAGGTTGGATTATTTGGGCATGAGTTATTTTCAATCATTAAGAAATTGTTTCCTTAGGATCTGAACTTTCAAAGACACAACACTGCCGGAGTATCGGCCAAAATGCAGATCGCCTCAAACCCTCTCCTTATTCAAAGAAAATTTTCTTTTTCTCGTTTTCCTCTTTTCTAATTTTTTTGGGTTTTCAAATTTTAGGGTTTAAGAGTGGCTTTCTACGACCATTCAACTCACCCAAGATTTGATTGGAACCCTAAGTTTTAAGCATCTTATTGTGAATGTGATATACTCGTTGACTGACAATTAAAACGGACTTCAGATTTCTACGCCTCTAGGTGACCTCAAAAAAGAATTCTGCCTAAAAGTGTATCTTTACAACCGGTAGCTTTCTTCCTACTTTTATTTTTTTATGGGGTCAACACAAGAGTGAATCCAGTGTATATCTCCCCGGTTTATTCTACTTCTCCGCTTCTTCCTAAGTGTTTTGGAAATTTTTAGTGCATTTATTGAGCTGGGTTCTGGACAACCGGTCGATGAGCCGTTACCACTGACAACTTGCCAGCCATACTCGTGCGGGAAGTGTGGTTTTTTTCTTTTTTTTCTTTTCTCCTTTTCTTTTTGATTTTTTTCTTTTTTTTAAGTAGGTGGCTTCCCTGGTCTAAGATTTACCTAAGGGCAAGAAAAAAAGAAAGGCCCAGTGACTGGGCTCTGGACAACCTACCTATGGGCTGTTACCCACGATAACTTGCCAGCCATATCACCCTAGAAGGTTCATTAGCTACCCAATTTCCGTTAAAATCGTCGAACAACGAGTCAGTGACAAGATAGTGTGTAGATGCTAGAAACTCAAAATTCTCTCAAATCAGAGGACGAGTTGATAAGTCATGTACTTATCACCCAAACTTATTTACTCCAATTAAAATAAAGTTCAGGTTGGCGAGAACTCGAAAAACAAATCCACATTTTAGTGGACACACGGGCTGATTAAGTCCAAAGACCTGAACAGTCTTTGTGCTCAAATCATAATGTAGTATTTCCTAATATTAAAAATTTTCTTAAACCCAAGTTCTCTTTCCTAATTCCGAAATTTTTTTTTTTAGTAAAGGAAAATAAAACAAATTTACGGAGCTGACGAATGAATTCAGAGATGAATATCCACCCCCCCATGCCTATCTAATGCAATGTCCTCATTGTATTAAAAAGACATAAAACAAAGTGGAAAAGCGTAGAAAGCACCTGAATTGCGTGAATGTCAGGTCCGCTCCGAGATGAAAACTAAAAAGAACTGTATATGTGCTGAGTTTAGTACCTTCAGCTAGGCACAATATACAAAGAAGAGAAATGAAGAATTCACAAGTGCAGGTCAGAATCAGAAAAAACATAAGAATCCTCTAACCTGTCAATAGATGCCCACAAATGTGGACCAGATTGTGGTGCAGACCCATACCCCATAATCGAGAATATCTTAGGTTCTGGATAAAAATTACCCAAAACCTAAAATCAGAATGCAAGTGGGGTCGGGCCTGCAATTTATGAGGATGCAACCCAAGACCAAAAAGTCAGGTTACAGAGAATTCAAGCTCAAAAGGATAATCGTTGAATGTGTGCTTGGGTTTGACATCCTCAAAATAAATGCCGTAAGGGTTCTGATTTGATGGTTTCAACTTAAAAGGAACCTTCGACTCAATCTTCCATTTCCTCCAAAGTTAACCTTCCCAAATTAGAACTTCCCAGCTCCTATCCTCCTCATTCAGAATGTTAAATTCCGAGACCTCTTGCATGTTAATCACCCCGTCTGAAATCTCCAAGTCTAAATGATGTGGCAGAATCAGAATTGACTTGGGTCTAATTATCTCATAAACAAAATTATCGATAAGCTCAACGGGGTGTAACTGATAATCAGAGCATTGAATTGAACCCTCCAGAAAATGCAATTCTGGATCCGCAATGTGTGCCCTAATAAGATCAGTTTCCTCAGTTATTGGGCTATCAAATGATCTATCAGATTCCTCAAGCCCAATCCTCTTACAGAAATTGTGTTCAGAAAACTCGCATGAGACTTCGCAACTTGAATCTTCACCATCAAAGAAATCAGGATCCATATCAATGTATGTCCCAAAATCATTTGTCACTTTCTATTCCAAGGAGACATACGTTTCCTCATACCCCGACTCAAGGATCTTAGGTGAAGAAATCATATCATCCTTAATTGGTTGCTTTAATTCAATCTGGTCAGCCTCATAACACGTGTCCCCCCCAATAGGTGCCTGGGCGGGTTCTATCATTGGCTTTCCTGAAGAGGGCTCATCCTGGGAATCATCCCATTATTGAATCAAAGCAACCACGAATCTCATCCTCAATTTCGCTAATTTCCCAAGTAGAAACTCACCCGAGTTCTTATCCTTAACATCCTAGAGCCAATCCAACAACGACTTGTTCAAATCATCAATCATTTCAATTAGGGGCTCCAATCTCTCAATGCAAGGTATTAGCTGAACTTCTAAAGATAGTATGATATTCCTCAAGTTAGCCAGAACCTTATCTTGAACCTGGTTAACCTAAACCAAATGAGTTGGTTCAGGGTTGGGCAGGTTTGGTATCAATGCAGGGGAATTAACGAATTGAGAATCGTTATACCCTTCCTGATAATAGGTCATTTCATATTGTTCAAAAGGTGGTGATGACCTAAAGGTAGCGAAATCAGAGGATGGGTAAGGCTCGGTGTATCCTTCTTGATTGTAGATCGTATTAGGTTGTTCATAAAAGGTTGACGATCTATAATCGATGTGGCTCTGAGAAGGATAGAAATCAGAATCAAAGTGTTCAGGGTTAGACCCTAAACACGGATGTCCGGAATTGTATCCCCAATCCGAGATATCCCAACTAACTGATGGTTGATTATAGTACGAGTCGGAATAATCGTCATGTTGAGGATAATTCAAAACAGGAGGGAAACAATGGGAATGCATGTAATATGTGGAAGGATTCATGAGAACTGGGAGGAAGAAAGGAGCCCTGCAATACAAACAATCAAACCTGTCCTTAAGTAGGTTAGCCTACAGACCTACAGACTCCCAAAACCCGTCTTGAGATAGAGAAATGATTTGATCTACTTCTATCTGTTCAATCCAACCAGTTAGAAGGAGGGACTGGGGAGAAGGTTCTTCCTTCGGCTTGCACCTCCGGTTCCTAGTGTACCCCCCAGCCGCGATCATTTGATTCTGCTCCCCTAGCTAGACATCAGATTGAACAGTAGAAACAGACTAATCGAAAATAATCTCGTTTTGGGCTTTGAAGAGCGAGTCCAATCCTTAAGGCCAACGTCTACTCTGTTTTATTTAGGGCTAGGTTTGAATGTGCTTTGGAATGTGATGGGCCCTTTAAATGGGTTGTGCCCTTAATAATTGATTGATTTGTGTGTGTGTGTGCACAACCGATGGTTTTCAAGCAAGATTATTTTTGATGTGGTGAATTTTAAGGTTCAAATCTTGCTTAGTAGCTTTTAGGATTCAACTTTAGGCGTTTTCAAATAAGTTTTATTGGCACACCAGGTTTTGAAAGCGCGGGTGAAAATGTTTTCCTTTGAAGCTTAAAAAGAATGTGGAGTGCCTGGTAAATCCTTAAGAGTTGAACCTAATTGGCAACTATTTGATGAGTTGATTTTAATTGAAGTGGTGCGGCCCAATCAACTCAAATAATTGGCCTATTGCTCCACTTAATTAGGCACACAAGTGATTACCTAATCTGATTTCTAGTCAATTATGTGTTTGAATGTGTGTACCGGCTCTAAAGATCGATTTAACGGTGGAGTTTGAAAATCAGATGAGGTTGTGTACCTCTGTGAGATTTTTTTTTAATTTTTTTTTTTTAATGTGGGGGTTGGGGTGGGTGTGGGTGTCAAATAACAAACAATCTAACCTTAGAATTTATAAGAACACCTAGGTTGATTGATGTTTGAATTATTATGTTGTGGAATGAAATTTAATGGGTGGGAGGTGGGGGATAACTCACAGAACCTTCCACATCACTTTTCTCCGATCTACCGCTTTTGCTTGTCTCGAAAGAGTACCTGCAATTACAATAAGAAAGGAGAAAAGTGAGGTAAATGATTTGTAAGTTACAAAACGTGAAGAGAAATCAAAGATCGTTACCTCCCTGGCAATGGCTCCAAAATGTTGAACGATCAAATCGCTATGCTAACGTGTTTGGTTTTAAAACCTTGTCGTTGTAGCTTGAAAATGAAGAATTCGTGTTCAACAAATAAAATTTATACCGAAATTTAAATTCCGGGTCGAACACAGGGGGGCTACGTTGATCTATATTCACAATTATATTTTTTTAAAATTTTTGAAAAGTGAGGCGATGTAATTACAGTGAAGCTATCAGACTAAAGGGAAGAGAGATAGAAAGAGAGTGAGAGAGAGAGAAAGAGAGAGAAAACATGCATTCAATATTTCAAAATGTTTATCCAATCAAACCAAATAAAAATTACACTAGAAAGCGGGAAATCAGCTACACTAGAAAGCAAGAAAATTCTACACTAGAAAAGCTGTAAAGAAGAATGGGAGAGAGAAGTTATCCTCCTCGACGATTGCTTGGAGGATGAGCTGGATGGGACAACGCCTGGATGAAGGAGGACGAAGCAGGACGAAGGAGGACGAAGCAGAAGAACGGGAATGGAGCAGCACGTCATCGTCGTCACGGGATCCACTTCCAAATGGGGACGAAAATTTGGACTTTATCTCGCGAGGAGCATCTCGGGTGTGGGACAAGCTTCTCTTGAGCTTTGAAGAGGTAGAGAAGAGAAGGAAGGGATGAGAATTTCATGTGGAGGGGGTCTCCTTTTATAGTTGCAAGGAGTGGGGGCAAATTGGTCATTACATCTTTAAAACATTAAATAAGGGGTCTTTAGTGACGGATAAAACCGTCGCTAAAGCCCCAACGTGGGCGTAGTGGCCGCTGCCCACGCGCGCCCGCTCGACTACTCGCTCTCAACGCATGCCACACGTTTAGCAGTCCACAGCGATCGAACGGCCCAGATTGCGCCTTAGCCTGCTCGCTCCGCGCCCACCCCAACGCGTGTGATGCCGCGTGAGGCACGGGCATGCGGTAGCGCGTCAACGCTATTGAGCGCGGACGGTCGCCCAATCAAGATCCGACGCACACCCGCGCCCTTCGCCTCCTCGCTGCGGCTCGAACCCACGTCTTGTGAACGTGCAGCGCCTCGCGACTACTGCATTATGGAGAACTGGTTGGATTGAGTAGACACAAGTAGAGTAAATTGTTTATAATCTTAAGGCAGGTTCTGAGAGTCTGTAAATCCTTAGGCTACTCCACTTAAGGATGGGATTGTTTTGTTGTGCTGCAGGGTTCTTATCCTCAGTCCCTCCAACCTTTTCCTAATTTATGCTGGGAAAAGGTCATTGAATCCCTGATTGGAATGACCACTAGAGTATTCTAGGAGGCAAAGATTGGATTTTGGCCAAATCAATCCCATGGTCGATCAGCAGCCTCCTCTGCTTCAGGATCCACAAGAGGTATTTTGAAGGAAGCTAGAACAAATGCAGAGAATGCAAGAATGGTTCCAAAGAATGCAGAGCGCTCAGCCCTTGAAGGATTTTTATGATCCTTCAAATTACGGGGAACGTCCCGGTGTCCAGATTCCTACCGGAGACATAGAAATCAAACCCCAGGTGTTAAGTCTGATCAAACATTTCCATGGGCTTGGCTCTGAAGACCCGTTTCAGCACTTGGAGGACTTGACCACTTTGATCCAAACCACCAAGGCACGAAACATGAATGAGGAGCAAATGATCATGAGGCTCTTCCCCCACTCTCTTAAGGATAAAGCCGCTCATTGGTACAGGACTATAGGAAGACCAATTGCAACTTGGAATGAATTGAAATCGGCCTTCCTGAAGAAATTCTTCCCTGTCGGACGTACCAATGCGTTGAGATGGGAAATTACTACATTCACCCAGCAACTGCAGGAGTAGTTTCATGTTTCCTGGGAGCGATTTCAGGACCTATTGCGGAGGTGTCCACACCACGTGGTTCCAAAATGACAACTCAAGCAGATCTTCTACCACGAGTTGACTGAGCAACTCAGAAATTACGTGGACGCTTCTTGCGGAGGCAATTTCTTTAACAAAGACGTAGATAGTGTGCACAATTTGTTTGAGCAGATGAGCGAGAATTCAATCAATCATGCCTCCATGGATACTTTTAACCGATCCTAGTAGCCCAAATCGAATGTTAATGAAGTCCACGACTCTCATTCATTCGATATGGAATTGATTTGTAATAAACTTGATAAGGTGGACTTGGTTGCTAAGAGAATGGAGTGGATGGCTGGAAACTAAATGAACAACTCTCGATCCACTCAATCCCAGAATTTGGGATTCCATTCATCGTGACCTCCTTCTAGACGGGAGTTCGTGAATCAACTTGATGCGGCTCAACCTATGAGCCAGCATTATTCGGAACCCCACGGGTTCCAAACTAGGGCCTTTGATCCCAGTTTCTCTGATCCTTCCCTTTCTTTATCTCCATCCTCACCCTGTGGATGTTTGTGCTGTACAGGAGAATGTTAGATCCAACCCTTACTCCAATGCTTATAATCCAGGTTTGACAAACCGCCCTAACTTCTCCTGGAAAAACCCGAGGCAGCAAACCCAATTCTGACCCAGCAACTATGCTCCGCAATGACCAATGGGTCAGGGTCATGTTTACACACAGTTTCCCCCAAATCAAGTCAATCAGCCAACTTGGAATGCCCGTCAACCCGTAGGGCAGGCTGATTTGAACCGACAAATGGTAGAGATGCAAGGATCTATGCTTCATCTCATGCAGCAAATGAAAACCTCGCTAGACAACTTGCAAACCGGGCTCATAGCTAATTCTCATTAACCCAGATCTCTACCATCTCAACCCATACCCAACCCGCGTAATATCCTGAATCCGGGCAATCAAGCCCATGGGTACGGGAATCAGAGGGACCCATACGCACATGCTCAGGTAGTTGAGCAAGGCCCTTCCTCTTCTTCTTCTTCTGCAAATCAACGGTTCTTGGCTAATGAAGCCCCTCCAATCTTTCCTAACCCTCCCCAAGACCCAAACCCGTATGCATCTGCTAATTCTGTTACCTTGAGGAGTAGTAAACAAACTCAGGATCCACAACCACACTGTTCTGATTTACCGAATCCTGAAGAACCTGAGGAGAGAAAGGAGAACTCTGGAGAAGAAATCAAGGCTCAGGAACCTGATTCCGAAGATCTGACTCATGTTCTTTTTCCTGAGGCCTTGATTAGATCAAGGAAGAAGAAATCTGTTGATAGTAATGAGGAGCTTCTGAATATTTTCAAGAATGTCGAGATCAATATCCCGCTCCTCGATGATATCAATCATATACCGGCTTACGTGAAATTTTTAAAGGATTTATGTACACAGAAGCGTAAGTCGAGAGAATCTATTCCGAGGAAGGTGGTATTCTCTAAGAAAGCTAGTTCTGTTATCCTGCATCACCTCCCTCAAAAAAAGAGAGATCCAGGTGCTCCCTTGATTTCTTGTGTCATCGGAGATTATACCTTTGATAAAGCACTACTAGATCTGGGCGCATCCATCAACCTAATTCTGACTTCTCTTTACGAGAAGTTCGGATTAGGTAAACTTCGGCCGACTTCAGTAACGCTGTAGTTAGGGGACCGTTCGATCACAAATCCCCGAGGCATTATTGAAGATGTTATTGTTAAGGTTAAGGATTTCTATTTTCCTATAGATTTCCTTGTCCATGACATGGATGTACCTGAAAATCTGAGGAACACACCCATCATTCTGGGGCGTCCGTTCCTGGCTACCGCCAAGGCCAACATTAACTATGAAAGCGGTAGCATGGAAATCGCCTTTGGGGATCAAAGAATGAAATTGGATATTTTTAAGGCAATTAACAAATTAGAGGATTGTGGATTTGTTGAGGAACTTGAGGACGATAATGTGAATATTGAGACTAGTATGATGGTTTCTGCATTTGAAAGTTCCTCTAATGTTGAATTGGACCCGCAATGCTCTATGGCAGACCTGGCATCTTCTGAAGAGGTTATTAATTTTGTTCACTCTCAACCTCTTCCTCTTGATGGGTTTTCATTAGCATCTTCCTTACCTTCAATCATCAACCCGTCCCAGCTTGAATTGAAACCATTGCCTGAGAATCTGAAATATCAATTTTTAGGACCACATAAGATGCTCCCTATGATTATCAGTGCTAAATTAACAAAGGAGCAGGAGATTAAATTGATTAAGGTCCTAAAGGAACACAAGGAGGCAATAGGTTGGACCATTCATGACCTTAGGGGGATCGAACCATCTTATTGCAATCACAGAATATTTTTGTAAGATGGATCCTGCCTTTCTCGCCAGATGCAGAGGAGATTAAATCCAAATATACGAGAAGTGGTCAAAAAGGAGATCATTAAGTAGCTCGATGCAGAAATCATTTATCCAATCTCTGATAGTCCTTAGGTAAGTCCTGTGTAGATTGTTCCCAAGAAAGCTGAGATTACCATTGTGACTAACGAGAAAGGAGAATCTGTCACAACTCGTTCAGCTTCCTCTTAGAGGGTCTGTATTGATTATAGGAAGCTGAACACAGCCACAAAAAAAGATCATTTTCCTTTGCCATTTATTGATCAAATCTTGGAAAGATTAGCCGGGCAGAAGTACTTCTATTTCCTTGATGGTTAGTCGGGATACAACCAAGTTCCTATCCATCTTGAGGATCAGGAAAAAACTAATTTCACCTGTCCCTATGGAACCTTTGCTTTCCGTAGGATGCCATTCGGCTTATGCAATGCACCTGCGACTTTTCAAAGGTGTATGTTGGCCATATTCTCTAACATGGTGGGAGAGTTTATGGAAGTCTTCATGGAGGATTTCTCTATTTTTGGAGAATCGTTTGACTCTTGTCTAGCTAATCTTGAAATGATTCTTAAACGATGCATCAAAACAAGATTGGTCCTTAGCTAGGAAAAGAGTCATTTCATGACACAAGAAGGCATCGTCTTGGGTCATTGAATCTATGAACGGGGAATCGAAGTGGACAAAGCTAAGGTTGATGCTATAGCTAAACTTCCCCTTCCCACATCTGTCAAACAAATTCGATCTGGTCATGTGGGATTCTACAGGAGATTCATCAAGGACTTTTCGAAGGTTGCTCGTCCTCTGAGCAATCTTCTCGCCAAAGAAACGTCGTTTGATTTCGACAAATCATGCCGTAAGGCATTTGATTTTCTTAAAATGGCAGTTACTTGTGCTCGGGTGTTGCAACCACCAGTTTGGATAGCCCCTTTTGAGATCATGTCCGACACTTCTGATTACGCGGTCGGAGCTGTTTTGGGTCAAAAAATTGATAGGAAGCCCTCTGTCATCTACTACGCTAGTAAAACTCTGGAAGAGGCCTAGAGGAATTACACGGTTACTGAGAAGGAATTACTAGCCGTAGTATTTGCTTTGGAGAAATTCAGGGCTTATCACTTAGGGTCTCACATCATCATATATACCGACCACTCGTCCATGAGACATCTCTTGGCCAAAAGGGATGCCAAACCCCATCTTATTCGTTGGATTCTTCTACTTCAAGAATTTGATCTTGAAATCAAGGATAAATCCTAGGTATAGAATGTGGTAGCGGATCATCTGTCGAGACTTCTGAGTGATTCTTCTCGTTCGAACATTCCAATTGCTGATACTTTTCCGGACGAAACCATCATTACAGTTTTAGGTGTCCAAACCCTATGGTTTGCTGACATCATTAATTATTTGGCCGTTGGTCAAATCCCCCAAGATTGGACCAAGCAACAATGGGATGACTCAAATATGAGGCCAAATATTACTTCTAGGAGGACCCTGAACTGTACCGCATCAATTCTGATCAAATTATTCGTCGATGCATTCTGAAGAACGAATTCAAGAGTATACTCGAGTTCTGCCATGCATCTGCATGTGGTGGACACTTCTCCAAGAAAAAGACGGCTGCAAAAATTTTGCAATCTAGATTCTATTGGCCATCTTTATTCAAGGATGCCCAGGATTTCTCGAGGTCATATTCCCAATGCCAGACACTTGAGAGCATAATCAAGAGAGATATGATGCCTTTAAACTCGATTCTTCCAATTGAAATCTTCGACATTTGGGGCATCGATTTCATGGGACCCTTCCTCCCTTCATTTGGACATCAGTACATTCTTGTCGCTGTTGATTACGTGTCCAAATGGATTGAGGCGATTCCCACCCTAACCAATGACCACAAGGTGGTCATCGATTTTGTCAAGAAGAACATCTTCAACAAGTTTGGGATTCCGAGGGCCATCATCAGTGATGGTGGCACTCATGTCACTAATGCCCAGTTCCGTAATTTGCTAGTGAAATATGGGGTTAATCACAGAATCTTCACACCTTACCATCCCTAGACGAATGGATAGGCCGAGATCTTCAATCGGGAGATCAAGAATATTCTACAGAAAATGGTTAGGCCTGATCGCAAAGACTGGACTCAAAAGCTTGAGGACACTCTTTGGGCCTACCGTACGACATATAAAACGCCCATCAGCATGTCTCCGTTTCTTCTGGTATATGGAAAGGCGTGTCATTTACCCATAGAAATTGAACATAGGGCATTCTGGGCAATCAAGCAGTGCAATTTAGATCTGAGTTTAGCCAAGAAGACCAGGAAACTCTAACTATCTGAGTTGGAGGAGCTTAGAAATGTTACGTATGAGAATGCCAAGATCTATAAGGCTCGAACCAAAGCTCTTCATGACCAATTGATTTCCTACAAGAGCTTTGAGCTGAACCAGAAGGTCTGGCTATTCGATTCTCGACTTAAGCTCTTTCCTAGCAAACTTAGGTCGAAATGGAACGACCCATTCATTATCAATCAGATATTTCCAAACGGAGCTATTTAGATCTCTGACCCAAAGATGGGTAATTCATTCAAAGTCAACAGTCAACGTCTGAATCCTATTATTGACCTAACTATTCCAGAACCCGTCTCAGACACAGTTGCTCTAGCCATGTTGTGACTTCTTTGGCTGGACTTCGCCTAGCTGACGACATTAAACTCAGCAGTTGCACAGTCTGACTCAAAGCTGACCTGAGCTTCATATTCAGGTGATATCTTCTGCACTCTACCCTTCCTTGCATGTCTTTTATTCTCAATGCGGACATTGCATCAGCTAGGCATTGGGGGGTGGATTCATTTCTGAATCATTTTGTCAACTCTGTGAAATTTTTGTAAATTCTATTTGTCTTCTTATATATATACAAAAAAAAAATTGAATTAGGAAGGAATACTTGGACATTAGGACCTTTCAATCTTAGGAAATATTACAATAGGATCTGAACACTAAGACCCTTCAGGTCTTTGGGTTTAATCAGCCCGAGTATCCACTAAAATGTGGATTTTTTATCGAGTCCTTGCCATCTTGAATTCTATTTTAATTTGATTAAATAAGTTTGGGTGATAAGTACATGACTTATCAACCCACCCTCTGATTCGAGGGAACTTTAAGTCTAAGCATCTACACACTATTCGTCACTGACTCGTTGTTCGACGGTTTTAACGGAAATTAGGTAGCTAATGAACCTTCTAGGGTGATATGGCTGGCAAGTTATCATGGGTAACAGCCCATACGTAGGTTGTTCAGAGCCTAGTCACTGGACCACTCTCTTCTTGCTGCCTTTAAGTAAATCTTAGACCAGGGAAGCCACCTACTTAAAAAGAAAAAAAAAGTCAAAAAGAAAAGAAAAAGAAAAAGAAAAAGGAGAAAAAAAAGAAAAAGAAATAAAAAGAAATAAGCCACACTTCGCCACACGAGTATGGCTGGCAAGTTGTCGGTGGTAACAGCTCATCGACCGGTTGTCCAGAACCCAACTCAAGAAATGCACTAAAAATTCCCAAAACACTTAGGAAGAAGCGGAGAAGTAGAATAAGCCGAGGTATACACTGGATTCACCCTTGTGTTGACCCCATTAAAAAATAAAAGTAGGGAGAAAGCTACCGGTCGTAAAGATACACCTTTAAGCAGAACTCTCTTTTTAAGGTCACCTAGGGGCGTAGAAACCCAAAGTCCGTTCTGATTGCCGATCAATGAGTCTATCACATTCACAAAATGATGCTTAGAACGTAGGGTTCTCATCAAATCTTGGGTGGGTTGAGTGGTCGTAGAAAGCCACTCTATAACCCTAAACTCAAAAATCCAAAAAAATTAGAAAAGAAGAAAAAGAGAAAAAGAGATCTTTCTTTGAATAAGGCGAGGGCTTGAGGCGGTCTGCATTTTGGCAGATATCCGAGCACTGTTGTGTCTTTGAAAGTTCAGGTCTTAAGTAAAAATTTCTTGATGTTGAAAATGATTTTTGCCTAAGTAATCCAACCTAATTCTTTTATAAATAGCATGTAGTTTTTGCTAGGAACTAGCAAAAGATAGGCATGGGGGTGTGATGTGCATACATCTAATTAACCTAAAATGTCTCTTAATGCATGTTCTTAGTGTCACATTAGCATTATACATTGTAAATTATGCATAACATTCATAATCATGCATTTAGGTCAAGTTGTACAAATTATATAGTAATTGTCTCCTTTTTATGGCTAGGGACAGGGTAACTTGTTAATCGAGGCCTCGGATCGAAGATCCAACCGTACGAATCTGATTAGGGCGACGATTGGAGTTCAACAACTCCAAGATCGCCCTGATCGGTCATCCATAGCACCAGATAGAGACCGAGGAACCCTAAAGATCAAGGGCCAAGATGGTGTTAATCCACACCTAAAACGACAAATCTGACCACACGGATGGGTTCGGATCTATGATTGCAGCCTAACAGTGCAAAAATCGGTTCAATCCAACACCTGTGGCACCATCTACAACACTCAGAAGATGGACGGCCAAGATGGCACCATGTGGCACCATCCCAGCTGCCCAACCGGCCCTCCGGACTGCTGCTGCCTCTCCAAAGAGTCTCCAATGCACAATCTAGGTCGTTGGATCTTGATCCAACAGCCGCAAGCATGTGCGTGCAAATTCATTTGCATGACACAAGCCCACGCTTAGCGTAGTGGTCGAGCGCGTTGCGCGAGCACGCAATGCACGTTCGATCCTGCAGCTGCTACGTGCGGGTGCGTAGTTGGAGCCTCGTGATTCACATCGAGTGGCGTAGATCAACCGATAGCGCCAACACGCGATTAAACGTGCAACAGAAACGCTCTATCGCACACAGGTGCACGACGCTGGCAAGGGCGGTTTAAGCCATCCGATCTCTTGATCGGACAGCTGAGCGTGCGCGAACGTGCGCATACATTTGAGGCACTGAAGGTGAGTGAGCACCCACAACGCATGCACGTTGGCCACGTTCAAGCCTTTAGTGATGGATTTATCCGTCACTAAAGGTCCTGAATTAATGATTTTAATATTATAGTGACTAAAATGCCCCCACTCCTTGCAACTGTAAAAGGAGACCCCTACCATACGAATTTCTCATCCCTTCCTTCTCCTCTCTCCCTCTCCAAAGCTTAAGAGAAGCTTATCTCACACCCGGGATGCTCCTCAAGAGCTAAAACCAAGTGTTCACCCGTGTTCCGGAAGTGGATCCCGCAACGATGACGACATGCTTCTTCGTTCCTATTCCTCCTGCTTCGTCCTCCTTCCCGCTTCGTTCCTCGTCTTCCAGGCATTGTCCCATCCGACTCATCCTCCAAGCAATTGTCGAGGAGGATAACTTCTCTCTCCTATTCTTTTTACTGCTTTCCAGAGTAGAATTTTCCTATTTTCTAGTTGTAATAATTTCTCGCTTTCTAGTGTAATCATTTCTCGCTTTCTTAGTTGTAAAAACATTATGCAATATCAAGTGATTGTTCTTTTTCTCTCTCTTATTGTCTATATTACTTCCATTGTGATTATTTCAACCTTTAAACAAAAACACAAAAAAAAATATAATTGCGAATTTTGATCGACGTAGCCTCCTTGTGTTCGACCTAGAATTTCTTTACAGATTTTTTGGTATAAATTTTATTTGTTGAACGGATTTCTTCGCAACTTGAACTACAACAACGTGTTTTCAAAACCAATTCCGACAGCGTAGTCATCCGCCATTCAACACACGACCACTAGAGGAGAATGATCCTAGTAATTATCCACCCGAGCTATATTAGAGTCAAAAGAAAGGGAAGATGGTACCTCTTGAGGACCTTGACCCCAATGACAGTATTTTCCTTACCCCTGATAACCCGGGTCAAGGTTGTATTGTTCATATCACTTCTATTAATTACCTGGTGGAACCCCATTCTACCCTTAGTGAGACTAATCTTGACCCTCCACTTAGGGAATCAACACCTACCATTTAGCATTCTGATGCACCCAATGAAGTTGTTCCTAAGGGAATGGAGAATGAAAGAGTCTATTTTAGAGGATGTGGATGACCCAATGGAGAAACCCAGACTGAAAATCTGGAGTGAATCACAGGGGGATTATTTATTATTTGAGGACTTACCCCCGGAAGATATAAATAATCTGGTGAAATCCGGATTCCTCCCTTCTTTTGAGAGTCATCCTCCACAAAACCAGGAGTTGATATTGGAGGACAAACACAATAGTGAGAAGCCTAGGGGAGACTCTCGGGGACAAAACACATCAATTGAGGATTTATGCCCCGAGAAGAACAAAGAATTGAGCCATATAGGCTTACTTTAAAACATTAAGACGAATCCTCCTTCAGAAATAATTGAGGATATTGATCCAACTCCTCTCTTTACTGGTGAATCACATATACACCCCGACAAAAACTCAAGTGAACCAAAAGAATTCGAGGATGAAATTAATGATAATGATTCAATTGCTTCGACATTATCATCAAAGAAATTTAATTTGGAGTCCACCATTGATTCATATATACTGGAATGTGAAAATATGACTCCAATCATTAATTATAGGCAGGGTGACTTGAATTTTTCTGCAATAATTATTAGGGAGAATACACAATCTAAATCATTGTTGAAATTGGACTCGACACCGACTAAGCCCTCATAGGACTTAATCATTACCTTCTAACACCACAAACAACCCTTACACTCCCTAACCGATCCTTAGCTCAGATCTCTGCTCATGTACATTCTTTTTGGGGAACATATCAGGCCAATACATCCTTGGGTAGAATGGCAAGTGTGGATTAATGCTTGTACTTTTAGTCTCTCCATTCAAGGGTTTGAAATAATTATGTTTATATCTTTTAAAACCCTTCCTGCTTTGGAGGACCCTTGTTATCATCCACTTATTCTGTTTCGAGAGGTCCCTTTTCATGTTCCTTTTATTATTCCTAGACCTCCCTAGGTAGCCAACAAGGTTCTCTTCTTTCATGTCTTCTAGCGAGCATTTGGAATAATGTTGCATCATCAGCTCACCAACATCCTTGGCTACCTGTTTTCTAGGCCAGCACTATTACACATATTTTTAGGGCCTTGCTCTTTCTGTCCGAAACCAGACTTACAAGTTCCCTATAAGTCTGGCTGATGACAGAAAATGCAGCGCTTGTTGGGAGGCAACCCAGTGTTTAGAATAACACCATCATCAAGTGATTTCCTTCCTTTCTCCCCCTATTTTAATTTTACAATGAGGACATTGTAGGATTTAGGCATGGGGGGTGCATTTTGCATTTTAGGAAGTATTCATGCATTTAAGTTAGCATATATATAAAAAAAATTCTTTTCTTGAGCTGAATTGGTTAGTCCCTAGCAAAACATCTTTGTCATGGAGGTGTCATTAAATATTTCTCTTCTTAAATTGTTTCTTAAGTTTAGAATACGGTACATTTACTTCACTTGCACGTAGACTGGGTAACGGATCTTTGAAGAGAACCAATAAGCATTTTTAATCTACTGAACCCTTAGACAGTTAAAAGGGAGTCAGGCATACTATCTTCTATTAGATTCACCTCATATTTGTGAGAAGAAAGTAGAGAGACTACTGGTGCGCTAAGTCTAATGCAAGGACTCTTAAGTTTTGGATAATTAGATAAGGATAACACAAAGTTAGGCACAGTTTTGGCTCTCTGTTCCAGTGTACAAATATTGTGTGAATTTTTGAGAGTCACCAAATAAGGCAGATATACAGAGATTGAGTTTTAATAAAACTATGACTTTGGTAAATGGGTACGACTATCCTTCATAGAATCCTTGGCTGAAGGAGGGTAGTAATGTCAAAAGTCAGAAATACGCTTGTCCTATCCATTCCTTCCCGGTGACGAGAATAGGCACTTCCACCAAATAAGCCACACAATATCCTCTTGACCATCATCATCCCTAATAGTGCCTCATAAATAAAAGTCTGCATTGTGTTATGTTGATTTATAAAGAAAAGAAAAAGAAAAAAAGAAAGAAAATAAAAAAAAGAAACATTTATATTTAGAAAAATAAAATAAAATAAATAGAGAGAGAAAAGAAAAAGAAAAGAGTTCAAGTTTATAGTTTTATCTTCGTGATGATGTTTCTGAGGCAACAAAAACATCCATCACAATCCACCAAATATGACCCATACCTACCTTTCAATATTTCTGATCTCCCAAATACTGGCTGAGGACTCTAACTTAATTGTAGAGTTATTAGGACTTTAGTTGAAGTGTGAATGCCATTTGAGGCTACCAAATAGTGAGTATATTTACAAAATCTGGTGAGATTTGTGATCTCAGAAAGACAAGAATGAAAAGCACCAAGGAACATCAAGTGAGTACAGTTGTTTAGCCTCTCTCTGAGTTGACTTGTTTGATAGTCTAGAGATCTAGAGTTTGTAGTACTAGATTACATGTAGTACCAGATGAGTGTGTGCCACCAAATACGAATCCATTCAACTCAGTATCTCCTACCAAAGCCAAAAGGCCAGGGTTAAATTATAGATTATTTTCTGCTTTATCCCCGAGGGAAGTAGTTGTCTATCCCGATAGAAATATTTACCAAGGGATAAGTACGAACTGCAAATGTAAGTTGGATATTTTCACTTGGATTTGTTACCTAGGTTACCATCACTTCACATTTGTCTAGATTCCTAAATTTTTGAAATAAGAAAAGAAGAAACCTTCTGGTTACTTTCATTATTTTTTCACTTTTTGCTAGGGACTAGAAAAACTTAGGCATAGGGGCATTTGATAAGTCCACTTTAGTGGATCATTATTTGGCTTAAGTACTCTTTAATTAGTTGTCCTTAATTATTAATTTAGTAGGAGTTAAATGACAATTTACCTTAGTATGCATTTAATTTTATGCTTCAATTTTACAGTTAATAATATATGTTACGATAATATAATTTATTTGATGAATGCAGGCTAGGTACAAGAGTCAGACGCCCATTTCTGCTTCTATAAGACGTCTGATGCTTTGATTGGATGTCTGGATCTGCTATATCAAACTCACAGGCATAACATTTTTCTAAGACATCTGATGATGAAGTCAGATGTCTGAGATAGAACGGTCAATGCTTATCCATCAGTTTCAACCACTCGCGATGTTTGCAAGTGGTTGGCGAAGACGGTGACAGGCAGAACAGACGGGGGGAATTTTTATAAAGGGAGAAAACCCGTGCACCAAACGGTGGGGGGGATGGAGAAATCTTCTCCCCCTACAAGGATATCTTCCCTTCTCCTCCATCCTCCACCATGCAACAAGCGTGCACCATGAATTAGACTACCACCATGCTCTTGGTGTACACCGTGCAACGAGTGAACACTGTGAATCACTATAAGCTTCCACTGCGGCCACCTCTTCGTCCTCCTAGGCAACAGCGAGCGTGGTGACAGCTGCTTGCCACTGCCTTCACCGTGCCACCGCGTCCTCATGACCTTACTTCCCTCATCTCTCAAATCACACACCAGCCATCATCCCTCCTCTTCCCTTCTCCTTTTTATTCTTTGTTCTCCGTCTTCGTTTCCTCTCCTTTCTTCCATGTTTCATCCCGTTGACATAAACCCATTTCTGCCACTGTCACTGTCGCTTCAGCCATCGCCGTTGACCACTATTCCCCTCACGTGCACCGCTGACAGCTGCCCTCTCTCGTGTCGAAGCAACTCCACCGCTCGCACCAAGCACCCATTGCCGCCTCCTTCCCCAGCCACCACCCAAGATCAGCTACTCCTCCAAGCGATCGATCTGTGACTAGTGGCCATCTTACGCCTCGCTATCACCACCAGGACGACGACCATTCTTAGGAGAACTCCCACGCACGGCCACATCACCAACTGATGGCCCTCCTCCACTCATGAGCCTTCCTTCCGTCTCCCCTGTTTTGCAACAGTGCAAGGGCTATTAAAATTTACCACTAACACCATTGTAGCTTCTACTATTCACTTATTTATCTATTTAATTTATTACAGTAAATTTGCATAAATTTCCCTCATGTTTATTTGAATTACATATAGTTGCATTCATTTCATAAATGATAGCGTATGGGATTTGGTTATAGGGAATGGGTTCGATTTTGATTCATATTGATGATATTTGTCAATACAAAGATTACGATTCACGTATTCCATAGTGGTGATTTTGCATGTAACCTCCCTATATTCTTGGGTAATTATAGAAATGCTAACTTATGTTAAGAATGAATTGCAATAACTAGTATGCACGCCTATTGAGATTTCCAAATAAACAAAGCACTACTTACTAGTCCAATAGGTTATTTCCTCCCTGTGGAAACAACCTAGCTATTTTCGTGGTTAGAGTCTGAGAATTAAAATGTTTTGAAAAGCAATTTTCTACCACGTGACATACTACAACGATGCAACATTTTATGTTAAAGTTTTCAACAAAAACGAAGATCGCCCTTTCAAGCTCCTCCAAGGTGATGTCTTCCTTGGCAAGCCTTAAGTGGGGGTGTGCCTTTGCCCCTCCAAAGGTGGATGATCTCCACCCGTAAATCTCCTCATAGGGTGGAGTGTACCACCCTCAAGACCTCCTCCTAAGGTCTTCCTTGCCTGGCTGCTCCTCTGGCTGGTGGTGACACAAAAGAGAAGGGAAGAGGGGAAGGCACCAAGGGGACAGCATATCCCCTTAACCTTCTTCTCCTTCTTCTCTTGGCCATGAGTATGATGGGATGAAGGTGGAGAATATCAAGCCAAAGGATGGGGATTAATGGTGGTAGCTATAGGTCTTTTATAGAGTAGAGGGGGTAGAGGTTAGTCTTGACTATGGTTAAGGGAAGAGTGGTGTTATGGATGGCTAGGATATGGAAGTTGGTGGATGGATGGTGGATTAGGGTTGGCGTGGAGGTAGAAGGTTGCATGAGGTGGTAGTTATGGTGGGTGGTAGAGTTGGCGCCAACTCTATGTGGGTTAGAGTTAAGGGGTAGGTTGATGTGTTGTATGACTAGGATTAGGTTATAAGGTGGTGGTTAGGAGATGGGTGGCTAGGATAAGTTGGCGCCAACTTAAGGGATGTGTGGAGGTTTGGTTAAGTGTTTTGGCACCAAATTTTGGAGGGTTTAGGTGGGTTAAGTGGCATGGGCTTTGTGAAGGGCCAGGATAGTTCCATGTAGTGGTGGTTGTGGGATCAAGAGTAGGTATGAATGGCGCCAAGGTGAAGGGGTGTGGATGGTGTTTTGGCGCCATTTATATGGTGGTTAGGATGTGGTTAAGTTGAAGTTAGGTGGCGCCAAGTATGGGTTTCTAGAAGGGGATTAGGTGTAGGGTTAGGATGGCTAGGTAGCTTAGGTGTCAGGTGGAGATAAGGAGGATTTTTGGAGGGAAGGAGTTGGAGCCAACTTCTTGCTGGCTTTTGGAGGTGGTGGTGTGGAGAGATGTGGAGTTGGCAGTTGGCGCCAAAAAGGGAAGGGAGTGGAGGTGTTTTTAGGTGGAGCTAGTAGTTAAGTTGAGGTGGAGCTAGGTTAAGGTTTTAGGTAGGAGGTGGGCGGCCATGCAGGGGGAGCTAATTTTGAGCTTAGCTAAGCTAGCTTAGCTAGTAGAGAATGAGTAGGATGGAGGTAGGGTTTAGGAGAGAGGAGCTGAGGAAAAATTATCTAGAGCTAGAATGAAGCTGCATTGGAGGTAGAATGCTGAAGAGGCCTTCATGAAGAGTCAACTACTCAGCTTAGCTAGCTAGTTCTTATGCTAGCAACTAAGCTTGGGTAGTTGAGCTAAATTGAGCTGGTTTCAACCTAACTGAAGCTATGTTGAGTTGGAACTGGCTCTGATGGGAACTCCCGAGCTATCTTAGCTACTAATTGACAAGTAGTAGCCAAGATGGAGTTCACCTACCATGAGCTAAGTGGAGCTGGAAGTAGCTAGACCTGAGCTGAGGTGGACTCCGGTCAACTTAGTTGAGCTAGCTAGAGCTCCCAGTGAACTGCTAGAGCTGAGATGAGCTAGACTCAACTAAGTTGAGCTGGATCTGAGCTGACTTGAGCTAGGTGTAGCTAAGATGAGCTGTCATTCAGCTAAGATGAGCTAAATGGAGCTAACTGGAGCTAACCCTAACCCAAGTAAGCTAGTATCCAACTATAATGAGCTGGAATTAGCTGAGTCCCATCTGGAATGAGCTTCCTCTTCACCATTTGCCTTCATGAGTGCTAAGGTTCTAGGGATCTATTTGCCCTTAACACTCAAATAAACATATTAAAAATATAATAAAATATTCAATGCATGCCTGACCTAACTGATGCCTAAATGTAGCCCAAAAACCCATTTGCGAAGTTAAAATCCAAAGAGCTAGGTTTGTTTTAGGGCATAAGAATGATGATAAATTGGCGTTGATCACTTGGCAACGTGATTATGAGGCTAAAAAGGAAGCTTGGATCCTAAGGTCTGAGGCTAGACCCTAAGTGATCCAATAGGTCCCTAAGACTTCAATCTTAGTATAGAATCTCAAATGGATTAAAAGATGAGTAAGTCAACTAGGTGAGCTTTTAGGGCTTTACCCATTGACTTTGTGAACCATGAGTTCACTGTTCGAGTTAGAGACCCGAGGATGTGTGGTGGCTAAAGGCTACCTAAGTTCTACCTCGAAACATGGATGATTCCCGAGTACGACGACGAGCTACGAGCTATCTTCGAATTAAGGTACTTGGAAGTACTCGAATTCGACTCAATGCAGAGGTACTTGTATATCTAGGTTGAGTAGGCGTCCGCATGCACAGCGGAAGACGTCGGGGTACTTGGTACTTGCAGCTAGAGGCTCGTTAGGTGCCCGTGTAAGCAAAGGACGTTGGAATATCATGAGGGGTTTGGTCGAGATCTCGTCCAACAGCGGATTGAGAGGGTACACCTTGAGACCACACTCCTAGCAAGAGCATTAGTGTGACCTGACAATTCTGACCAACCCTGCAATTTCTGATTTAGAATGATCCATAACTTGACCTTGCAGGGCACGAATTGAGCTTGCTTTTCGCAATCGCAAGGCATTGGCCTGAGTAGCTCCCAAGAGGCCTAACTCTTCTGATCAAGGTCAGCAACATTCTTGATACGTCGAGAATAGGCACACCTTTCATAGCAATTACCAGCTCTGTTAGCCTCTCCCCTGGCCAGGGAAAGACTATCAGGCTGTGGTCTAAGGGAAGGATACGTCTCAATCTCCACTAGTAGAGAGGGATGATTTTCCAGAATCTGACTTCTAAGGCGAGTGTGAGAATAAACCATGTGATAAATAAGCTAAATAATGTGGGTAAATCCTGGTAAATAGGAAAAAAGGGGCTTGTAGCTAGCCTATAGTGTTGATGAAACTTGGGTTAATAATGGGAAATGGGGAAAGATTGTGGTTAGCTTGTTTGCTTACCAAGTCTTAAGTACTAGGAAAAATGGCCTGTGGTTGGCCTATAGGGTAGAAATCTACACACTTTTCTTCTTTGTTCAATTGCTACACACATCCCATCCCGATTGAGCCACTTGGCCCACCCTACTCTTGTGACCCATTTTCAGGTATCCATTGCCGTGGTGCAAGCAACACTTCACACAGAATTTTGGGCTCAAGAGCACTTGGGTAGATGAACGAGTATTCACTTCTACCTTTTCTTGAGTAGACTGTTGGTATCTGATTGCGCAGCAATCATAAGTCTTAATTGACATAAATTAGGCTAGGACTTAGCATAAGTTAGGGTAATTCATTCATGCATAAGCATTATCTACATCTTTACTGCTTTACTTTAGCTATGCATAAAATAATGCCATAATGTATTGATTACGTGCATTATGTCGATTGTAAGCAATAAGCTGACAAGAGCTAAATCTGGAGCTAGATCTAAAGCAGGATCTGAAGCTGGATCAAGAATAACGGGTGTTGCAACAGAGCTGGAGCAGAAGACTTAGATTAGATGTAGGAATAATGATGTAATGGAGTTAAGGTTTGCTATTCTATTAAGTATGAATAAAGCAGTAAAATGTGAAGAGCTTAGGTCCATCCTAGCCCTAGGATAGCCTAGAGACTTCCCCAAGCCTTAGCCACCCTTAGATTAGGTCACAGCACCCTAAGAAGGCCCAAAACCCTAGTTCCAACCCTTATCTGGACATCTAGATGAATTATAGGATGTCTAGAACCCTTAGCCAACTCCCACACACCTCAAACCCACTTCTGCAGTGTCATTGGATGTCCAAACACTTTGTCAGACATCTAATTTCTGCAGAATACCCAAGACAGAACCTTGAATCCTTCCTGACTCTGATTGGACGTCTAGACAACAAGTATAGACTTCTAATTTTTTAATATAAGATGTCTAACACTATTATTAAATGTCTGATACTGCTCTCCAATTTCTATTTTGAGATTCAAGCCTTGATCTTGGATTTCTAGGTTCCTAAACCCAATTCCAACCCCATAGGAACCTAAATTAAGGTGCCGTAACCCTAGTACATCACCTCTAGACCTCCATAAGGACCTAATTAGGTCCTCACTAAACCTAATTGACTTTGATCTTAGTCAATTCCATTAGCCTATTCAATTGGACTCATTGAGTCCAATTGAGCCCTGATCTCAGCACACACTATCCAATTGGACTCAGTGAGAGTCCACTTGACCTAAACCTAAATTAATTGAGTTGTTTTACTCTTAATTAAGTTTCCACACACTCAATTAAACTTGTGTTAAGTTTAATTGCACTCTACCTTAGTGAATTAGAGTTTATAACCCTAATTTGAGACATACCTTGACCTAAACCTACTAGAACCTATCCTAATCAACCTAGCCACCTAAGTTTTGACCCACACACACCCACACACACCATCCACACGAAAATACCTAGCCTAGAGTTCTCTAGAACTCTCTACCATGTGTGGTTGCCTTGGTTGCTAATTAAAATTAGCAACCAAGAGCCATTCAATTTTTAGATCCACATTTGGTGGATCTAAAAACCACCATCCATCCTCTCTTTCTCACTCTCCCATGAGCTCCCACCATAGGCCTCTCTAGAGAATTCCATAATTTTCTAGAGAGCTTCCCTTAGGTCTATAAAAAGACCTAAGGGGTGGCCATTTGCACCCATTCACTTTTTGGCCATACTTGCTTGGCTCCATCCACCTCCACTTAGGCTAGCCACCACCATCTCCACTCCATCTCCACGAGCTGAGCACCACCATGAAGGACACCATACCGGGATGTTGGATCACTCCTTTCTCTCTCCAAGGGCCGGCCTAAGCTCCATTGGCCGCCCCTCATTCTCCTCCCGACCACTCCAAGGCCATCGGAGACCACCTCCGAATGCCCTTCTGTTCTGTTAGATCTAGATTAGTAGTTTATGTTCTTCATAGTTTTACTGCTTTTAATTACTGCTTAGAAGCGTAGTCCTTATTCTCCCCAAATGATACATGCAAAATCTTCCCGTAGATTCTTGTATGCGATCATTTTCTGATAGCTAGATTTATATTTTTAAGCATTTCTATACAAGCTTTCCTCTACGTTTCATGTTGCAAACACTTTCCAAATGAATAAATGAAAAATATATTTTATATATATATATATATGTCTATGTGTTAAGAATCACCATGAGCTCATTGCAATATCATTTTTGTGATTAATGTTGCTTAATTTTAATTCCTGACGTTCTTACAATTAAGCATGTCGTACTTAAATACGTAATAATCATGAACCGGCATGCGATTCTAAATAAAGTAGAGTGGTAAAAGATTGAATTCAAAAGTATAACAAACGCCTCCCAGAGATGAACGACGGGAACTCAAGTCTTGTTATCTTTAGAAAATAATTTTTTGTTTGATCATATTGCGCACTATACTACGACGTTTTCCTAACAAAAATGTGCTTTACGAGTCCTAAACAAATGACACCGTTGCCAGGGAGGCAACGTCATTTTTCTTGATTTCAATCTTTGAAACTATCACTGACAAATTTGCCTCTACTTTGTTTCTGGATGTGCAGGAAAAACAAAAAAAGATGGGATCTGCGCACATGACGAGCGCGAATAACAATCCAGGTGCACATCATCTTCTCTTAGATTAGGTTTTCTTTTGAACCCTAGGATTAGATTTACTTTCTGCAATTTCTTTTGAAAAAAAAAATCAAAAAAAAATCTAGAGTAGGTTTCTTTTTAAACCTTAGGTATTTTGAGAAAAAAAAGCAATATATATATATATTGAAATTCCTTAAATTTCCTTTTTGAAAAAAAAAATGTGCAAAAGTTTCTAAAAAAAAAAAAACATTTTTAGTGGAAGGCTTGGATTTCAAATGCAAACCCTCTTTAAAAGCTTTTCCACCATCTTCTGATTTTCAACCAGATTTCAAGTCTAATTTAAAATTTTGATTTCTAAAAAATTATTAAGCAAAAAATTCTGAAATTTGGGGCAAACCTTCAATTTTAAACCATCTTTCAAATTCCACCATTATTTTGAAAAAATTTCAAGTATAAAATTTTTAAAAATTCACGAAGTGCATGGGGGTCAGACTAACCAAGATTCAAGATTTTTCAAATTTCAAAAAGCAATTCCATGCAATCCACGAATCAATTTTGACTAAAAATGGTGGGGTTTGAAATATGATCTCCTTGGATTTATTTTTCATATTTTTTCTGAATTTTTGAAGGTCATTTGGTACTGTTTCAAAGCAAAAAATCGACCAAGGGTCAAAATTCCAAATCTGACCCCCTGATATTTAAAAATCCCTAAAAATTTGGTTGAAATAGTAAAAATTCCAAAAAAATATTCTCTGGAAATCTAATTGAAAAAAGAATCTTTTCACAAAATTTCAAGTTAATTGGATTCCAATTGTTATCAGAGAATGAACCTTACTTTTGTGGTCTGCTGAAATAGAACAAACCCTAGAAATGCATGAACCTTAGGGTTAAATCTTTAGGGTTACAACTTAGAGACCACACTTGGGCTAACCTAGACTTAATCAGGTCTAGTACTTAGCCGGTGAGCTTGGTTACCTTGTGGGCCACTCACCAAGAGAAAACCCCACTGAAGAAAATGGGCTAAAATAAATTTTAAAGCACGAAATAAAACCCGAATTCGTTGTCGTACTACTGAGTGGTTTCAACCTCTTGGCTGGGTTAGCGAAGAGGAGGGAATCGCTTTCAGTCTATTGTATGACAAATTTCTTTAGGAATTAAAACCTAAAACGAAAAATCTGGTCATCTGATTCATAAGGACCACTTGATTGACAGGGCCTTAGCCTTGTCTTGCTTGGCTACACCAACCTAGGGGTTGGGTAGTGTATGCGAGGAAGGAGGTCACTCGGACCTTGATTGGTTGGACCTTGGGAGCCACTCCCAAGGAGGTGGGTCACCTCACCGGGACCATCTTCTTCCCCCACTTCTTCTAGCTGCTTAGCCGCAATGGCTAACCTTGGATCTGGACTTAACCAGGATCCAGAAGATCTGGACCCATGAGCTTATCTAAGAGCCCGGGTCACTGAATCAGCTCAACCTTGGGATCAGAACCCAAGGTGGCAAAGATGACTTTTCGCTTCACCTGATCCTTCTCCTTGGGTTACCGAAATGGTTAACCCATATCCTAACCCTGGATATTATGATCAATACCAGCCGATCCCTCAAAGGACCGCATCTTATAACCCAGGATATGGATCTCATATTCCTGCTTCTCACCCATGGAATATGGGTAGACCTGATTCACCCCCTAGAACCCCTGAAGAAGTACCGATGCATATGCGACCGCATTACAGAATACAGAGAGCTATAGCTAGCGCTAAGGAAAAGGCCGCATCTTATCTACACGAAATCTAAGCTATCACTGAGCCAAACCAAAGACAAAGCTGGATTCCGCATCAACAAGCTGTGATGGAGCTCCTTCAGGAAACAGCAGAGATAACAAGGCGAATGGGACAAAATCAGGAAACTCAAGAACTACTGCTTTTGAGATATCAAGTGGAAAACAGCCTTGAAGACCTCGAAGAATCTGAAACAACTACGCCAGAAGAACACACAGAAGATTCTCGGGAGCAGATGCCAGAAGATCACTCAAGGGAAGAAGAATCTAGCTTGGCTATGAGACAGGAGCAAGAAGTATGCCGAATGGGTTCGTCTGAGAACTCCATTCAGGAAATTGAGGAGGAAAGGACTGATGTCTCCAGGACTAAGCCACAATCAGACTATCCTAAACCCTGGGAGACACCTTTTGGGTTGGATAACCCAATCGAGATAAGGGAAGCATATCCAATTGAGGATATGGATCCTGAGGCAGACATTACATGTGACACTACTAATCAATCTAGGCCGCTTCCCATTGTAGGTGAACCTATGCTAGAGCCAACATCTTCTGCTCTGCACTCTTCTTATTTCAACTACGTCCCTAATTCGGATGCTAGAGATTCTGAGACAACACTTTCTATACCTAATGCTAACATCTGAAGACCAAAAGTAGCTATGGAAGACTTGAACGAAGAAATAAATATGCTACTTGAGGTAGGAATTACTGAGGAACCCAATGCATATGAGGGTGAAGCTTTGAGCAGAGTGAGCTGGGGACGCACCTATCATCCTAGTCAATGGCTCAACCCCGAGCTTGAAGAGTCAACCTCTGATAAATAAGAGATGAGTACTGATAAGGACAAAGTATTTTTTGATGAGGATTTTAGTGACCTTCCCACAGATCTTCTACTTTCACGAATGCCCCCATATGATCCAGAGCCTGGAGAGGGCGTGATCTTTGATGTCAATTATCATTATGAGGATCCCTATGACTCAGATTCTGGTTCTAAGATACAGTTTGGTCTCCCTTAGCAACTTCCTGCTGAATTGTGGGACATGATAAATCAGTTGAATCAACATCATGATCCCCCCTCTGATTATCCTCTATTCTCCACCACTACTCCACACTTTCTTATAGCTAGACTTTTTGGAGTAGGGGTGCACAATCAGCTGGTTTGCATCTCCAGACCACTAATTCTAGGAGCATATGAGCACATCTTTCTCTTAATCTTGACCAGCTCCTATGCTAGAACTGATACATCTGATTGAGTTTTCGCCCAGCTGGAGGTGTTAAACTCAACATCTACTCCACATCCATCACCCTATACATATTCATTTTTACACATATCATATTCTTCTTTTACCATATTTTCTTTCTGCATACTACATACTGTTAGGTTGGCCAGTGCTGAATGTATATTTTCAGGAGCAATTCCAGGTGACTTCTACCCACTCATCCTCTGTCAAATTTATTTTATTTTATATTCATGCATGAGGACATGCAAGAACTTAGGCATGGGGGGTAGATACAACAAAACTGAAAAATTTTTATGCCAACATTTAGGAAAACCTCAGAGCTGCATGTAAAACATACTTTGGGACCCTAAATAAAAGAACAACCGACTCCATCTCCAATACTTGCATTGGAGCTAGAAATCGTCCGCAACAGCCATTTCCAACTCACCCACTCACCTCTGTTCTAAATTTAGGGTCAAGCTGAATGTAACCTGATACGAGAATTTCATGAAGTACAAATATATGAGGTTACTTGTTCATAGCATATATACATATTACATTCATGAATAAGATTATTTTATTAAGAGAATGCATTAGGGATTTTATCCTCTAGTTGATTCCTATAATCTGGAATCCAGTACAACTTTTCACACACACGTAGAATTTGCAATGGATTCACAGTGAAGGCTAATAAACGTCTTTAGTCTGTCGAGAAGAAGCAGTGCTTCTTTTCCTAAACCCCTGGACAGTGTTTTGGGAGTTAGGCAGATTTTCTTCCGAAAATCCACCAAATAGTGTGAGATGAGAGTAGAGTGTACTGGTGCTCTAAGATTAGTGCAAGGAATCTGGAGTCCTAGATAATTAGGTGACAATACTCTGAGATTAGGCATAGTTTTCGCTCTCGGTTCCTACATATACATTTTTGTGCGGATTATGAGAGTCACCAAATAAGGCAAATACGCGGAAAGCGAGTTCTTAAAAAACTAGGGCTAAGGTGGATGGTTACGACCATTCTTTACGGAATCCTCGACTGAAGGAGGGTATTAATGCCAAAGTTAGAAATACACCGTCCTATCCATCTCTCTCGTTGCCGTGAGTAGGCACTTCCACCAAATAAGTCACCCAATGTCTCTTGAGTGCCACCAATCCCTAATAATGCCTCCTCAATAAAGTTCATGGATGTATGCTAGTTGTGTTATGTTGAAAAGGGAAAAAAAAGAAAGAGAAAAAAAATGAAATGAAAAAAAAATGATGAAAAGAAAGAAAAATTGAAAAAATTTAGAAAAAGAAAACGCAAAGAAAAAAGAGTGAATATTTAGTTCAGTTGCATTGAGGCAATACCACCAAATAAATTTGAGATCCACCAAATATGGCTTTAACCCACCTTTCTTGTGTTTCTGACCGCCCAAATACTGGCTGAGGAATTCCGACTTAGTGTTAGGGTTATGGAAACTCAATTAAAGTGCTAATCCCAAGTGAGACCACCAAATACAAATCATATATGTGAATCTAGTGAGGTTGTGAGCTCTAAGAAAAAGAGAGAGAATGAATACAAAGGAACCAAAAGAGAGCATAGTTTTTCTTGTCTTTCTCTGAGTTGAGTTACTTAGTAATCCAGGAATCTAGATTCTGCAATACTAATCTCAATGTTGCACCAAGTGAGAGTGAGCTACCAAATATATAATCTTTTTCCTCAGAGATTCCCTACCTAAGCCTAAAGCCGGGGTGAAATTCATAGAATATCTTGAATACCCCAAGGGAAGAAGTCCGCCTATCCTGCTAGAATTTTTACTAGGGGTCAAGTACAGGCTTTAGAGGTGAATCAATTTTTCACTCGAATCCGTTGCAAAAGCTACATAGCTACACTTTCACGACTATCTGGATTTCCAGAGCATAGGATGAAAACAAAAAGGAGAAAAATCTCTATGCATACACTTGATAAAATAATTAGTCCCTTAGGGACCCTTGCTGTAAATAATTTAGTCTTGCATTTGCTAGGAACTAGCAAGATTTAGGCATGGGGGCATGATTGCGCAACAATCATAGGTCATAATTGACCTAAATTAAGCTAGGACTTAACATAAGTTAGGGTAATTCATGCATGCATAAGCATTATCTGCATCTTTACTGCTTTACTTTAGCTATGCATAAAATAATGTTATAATGTGTTGATTAAGTGCATTATGTCGATTGCAGGCAATAAGTTGATCAGGAGCTAGATCTGGAGCTAGATCTGGAGCAGGATCTGAAGCTGGATCAAGAATAATGGGTGTTGTAGCAGAGCTGGAGCAGAAGACTTAGATTAGATGTAGGAATAATGATGTAATGGAGTTAAGGTTTGCTATTCTATTAAGTAGGAATAAAGCAGTAAAATGTGAAGAGCTTAGGTCCATCCTAGCCCTAGGATAGCCTAGAGACTTCCTCAAGCCTTAGCCACCCTTAGATTAGGTCACAGCACCCTAAGAAGGCCCAAAACCCTAGTTCCAACCCTTATCTGGACATCCAGATGAATTATAGGATGTCCAGAACCCTTAGCCAACTCCCACACACCTTAAACCCACTTCTGCAATGTTATTGGATGTCCAAACACTTTGTCAGACGTCCAATTTCTGCAGAATACCCAAGAAAGAACCTTGAATCCTTCCTGACTCTGATTAGATGTCCAGACAACAAGTCTGGACTTCTGATTTTTTAGTATAAGACATCTGACACTATTATTAGATGTCTGATACTTCACTCCAGTTCCTATTTTGAGATTCAAGCCTTGATCTTAGATCTCTAGGTCCCTAAACCCAATTCCAACCCCATAGGAACCTAAATTAAGGTGCCCTAACCCTAGTACATCACCTCTAAAGCTCCCTAAGGACCTAATTCACCTCTAGACCTCCCTAACGACCTAATTATGTCCTCACTAAACCTAATTGACTTGGATCTTAGTCAATTCCATCAGCCCATTCAATTGGACTGATTGAGTCAAATTGAGCCCTGATCTCAGCATACACTGTCCATACTCCTACTTATAACCTAGGATATGGATCTCATACTCCTGCTTCTCACCTATGGAATATGGGTAGACCTGATTCACCCCCTGGAACCCCTAAAGAGCTACCGGTGCATATGCGATCACATTACAGAATACAAAGAGCTATAGCTAGCGCTAAGGAAAAGGCTGCATCTTATCTACACGAAATCCAGGCTATCACTAATCCAAACCAAAGACAAAGCTAGATTCCGCATCAACAAGTTTTGATGGAGCTCCTTCGGGAAATAGCAGAGATAACAAGGCTAATTGGACAAAATCGGGAAACTCAAGAACTACTACTTTTGAGATATCAAGTGGAAAATAGCCTTCAAGACCTCGAAGAATCTGAAACGACTACGCCAGAAGAACACACAGAAGATTCTCGGGAGCAAATGCTGGAAGATCACTCAGGGGAAGAAGAATCTAGCTTGGATATGAGATAGGAGCAGGAAGTATGCCAAATGGGTTCGTTGAGAACTCCATTCAGAAAACTGAGGAGGAAAGGACTGATATCTCTAGGACCGAGCCACAATTGGATTATCCTAAATCCTGGGAGATACCTCATGGGTTAGAAAACCCAACTGAGATAAGGGAAGCAGATCCAGTTGAGGATAGGGATCTTGAGGCAAACATTACATGAGACACTACTGATCAATCTAGGCCACTTCCCATTTTAGGTGAACCTGTGCTAGAGCCAACATCTTCCGATATGCACTCTTCTTCTTTCACCTACATCCCTAATTCGGATGCTACAGATTCTGAGATGACACTTTCTATCCCTGATCCTGACATCCGAAGACCAAAAGTAGCTATGGATGACTTGAACAAAGAAATAAATATCTACCTGAGGCAGGAATTACTGAGGAACCCAATGCATATGAGGGTGAAGCTTTGAGTAGAATGAGCTGGGGACGTGATAAACGCCAGTTTATCATCATTCTTATGCATTAAAACAAACCTAGCTCTTAGGATTTTACTCCGCAAATGGGTTTTTGGGCTGCATTTAGACATAAAATAGGTTAGGCATGCATTGCACTTTTTATTGTCTTTTTAATATGTTTTCGTGAGTGTTAGGGATGTACAGATATATAGATCCCTAAAACCCTAGCACTCAAGAAGGCAAATGGTGAAGGAGAAGCCCAGACTAGCTGGAACTCAGCCTAATCCAGCTCACCTCAGCTTGATCCAGCTCACCGCAGCTGGAACCTAGCTTACTTGAACTAGGGTTAGCTCATCCCAGCTCCATTCAGCTAATCTCAGCTGGATGGCAGCTCAAGAGAGTTCACCTTATCTCACCCTAGCTCAAGTCAGCTCAGATCTATCTCAACTTAACTGAGTCTAGCTCATCTCAGCTCCCACTAGTCCACAGGGAGCTCTAGCTAGCTTAGCTAAGTTGATAGGAGTTCACCCTAGCTCAGATCCAGCTACATCCAGCTCCACTCAGCTCCAGCCAGCTGAAGAAGAATTCATCCCAGCTCAGGAAGCTCAAGTCCAGCTCCCGGGGACTCAGCTTAGCTCAACTCGGTTGAGCTAAGCTACCTTAGCTGCCTCAACCAGCTTGATTCTCCCCGGGAGCACCAGACCTAGCTCACCTCAGCTTACTTTGGTAGAAGCTAGCTCACTTTAGCTTGGCTTAGCAACTAGCAAAGAACTAGCAAGCTAAGCCAGCTAGAGTAGCCCCATGCCAACCTCTTCAGCAGCTACCAGCTCCAGCTCCAGCTCCAGACTTCTCCTCCTCAGCTCCTCCCTCCAAACCCTGGCTCCAACACCTTCTCCTCTACTCCTCCATTAGCTAAGCTAGCTTAGCTTAGCTTAGCTAACAACCAGCTCCTTGGCCATCCACCACCTTCAAAGTCAACCCTAGCTAGCTTCACCAACTTAAGCCTACTTAAGCTAGCTACTCTACTCAAGTTGGCACCACCTCCTAGCCATCCCTTCACCCCATTATCTCCACCAAAAGACACCTTAAGTTGGCGCCAAAAACTACCCCTAACCACCTCTATATTGGCGCCAACTTTCAGCCCTTAATCCACCCTACACCTACCCACATAAGCCATCCTAGCCATCCACCTAACCCTCCTTCTAGAATCCTTCTTGGCGCCAACTTAGACCCTCTTCTAGAAGCCATTTTGGCGCCAATATCAAGGGGTTTCAACCCCCATAACTACCCCCTTGGTGCCTCTTAAGGTGGCGCCAAACACCCTTGGCCATTGGATCCTTAACCACCTCCATCATTCCATCTTGGCCCTCCATTTCAAGGGACACCTTAGCCCCCTTCCTATTCTATAAAAACCCACCACCTACCACCATTTGGGGGCATCCTCCCTTAGTGTATTTTTCTACCTACATCCACCTATACCTACGCCCAAGGAGAAGGAGTAGAGAAGGAGATTAAAGGGGCACACCACCAGCCCTTTTGGTGCCTTCTTCTCCCCACTCTCTTCAACTTGGGCCACGCCAAGGAGGAGGACTCTTCCACTTCAAGGAGGATGGCCAGGCAAGGGAGAAGGACCTAGGGTGGACGTCCACCCTTGGAGAGAAGCTTAGGGCACGCCCCCTTAGGGCTTGCCTTGGAGGACATCACCTTGGCGGAGCACTGCAAGGAAGGAGTTGAAGGACTCTTTTCAAGATTGGGAGCCACCAACCTTGGAGCAAGAAGCCCTCTTCTTCACCATCTATCTAGAGGATTTGTGTTTTCTTTTCTTATTTGCATTTTTCTAGTAGTACAAGCTTTCCTCTACTAGGCCTTTTGTAAAACACTTTATCAATTATCTAGTTGCCTTCTTTGCATTTCTTGTTTGCATTTCTATTAGCTTATTTTCAGCATTCTTCACTCCCTCTCCCTAATTATTCTAGGCCTCCACTTTCCTGGAGTGAGCTTAGGGAGAGGCTCTACTTGCCACATAAAAGTAGTATTTAAATTGAAGTGTAAATCACTTTTCCCGCCATCAGTTCGCATGTTGCCTTAGCTTAAAAACAAAAAAAAAATTGATATATTGAAAAAAAATACCAAAAAGAAAGTTGAGATTTATTCCGAGCAAGAGAATCAATTTTGCAACCATATTGCCTCCTTGGACGACCCTAGATACTCCCCTATCTAGGAATATAAATTTAAGAGCGAAAGCGGATTTACGCATTACAACGACGTATTTTAACAAACCGCGTGAATTCGCTATCACTTTTTGGCTCCGTTGCTGGGGAGGCAACGGCTTGCATTAATTAGTTTTCTCTTGCTTGAAGTGGATCTCATCCCCTTCTCTTTCTTTCTTTTGTGTGTGCAGAAACTACAGCGGGGAGGCGGGAATCTGGAAGCGAGAGCTCAAAGATCCTTTTCTTCCCGCGGAAATTCAGGTTGGTTCGTCTTTCTGGTCACATAATTAAAACTACCAAAAATATATTAAACTTGGCTTTCATGACCCTAAACACTTTAATTAAGTGGAGTGGTGCATTATAAAATCCATTGTTTGCTTGTATGCTTCTTTAGCACCATTCCATTGCAAGTATTGGTGTTCTATTTTTCGAGTCCAGATTTCTATCTGGACTTGAAAAATCGATTCCTAAAACCCCAGGCATCCTAAAATCATAAAATTTCATAGAGTGATTCCCAATTAAGTTAGGAACATCTATTCCAAATTTCAAAACAATTGGATTTGTATTTAATTTTTAAAAATTCGTGGATAGCAGAGGGGTCACACCCTCTAATCTTCCTATTTTGCTACTGTCCGCGAATTTTCAGAATTTTTATACTCATCCAATTTTTGAGAAATTTAGCTTACTGGAATCCTTGTGAAATTTTACACATCATATAAAATTATAAAAATTTTCTGAGGTCGGTGGTAATACTGAAAAGTCCATAATACCCACGGGTATTATTTCTTGACTTTGACACCAGTACAATTAAAAATTCAAAAAAATTATCAAACAAATTCCTAAAATCTTACAAAAATCTTTTCTAGAATCCTTATTTGATTTTATTCAATGTAGTGGTGTTGTTTGACTTATTTGGACCACTACTTAATTCAGAAAGCTAAAAATAATTCATTGGTAGTTAAATTTCTGTCTTAAGGATAATTGGCTTAGGGTTTCTTCTTTCTCTTTAGAGACTCAATTAAAAGGAAATATACAATCACACATACAACTTGTCTTTCCTTTGATTGTGAACTTTCAAACTTGTTTGAAAGCTTAAAGAGAAAAACCCTAAAACTCATTTAATTAAATTGAATCCTAAAAGACATAAATACAAAAAAATTGTGTGACAACTTGATTTTCATTGGAACCACTCTCCAATTCCTGCACACACACAAAAAAAAATCAAATAACAGGGCAACAACCCAATAAACGCCCTCCACATTCCGTGTGCACTATAGCATCCTAGACCTAATTAAAACTTGTAGCAACTTGACCCCTAAGGCTTTATCAACTTAGGCTTGCTATTTAGGTCTTAAGTTCTCTTTAGTTAATACAAATTCTGTCATCTGTATCTGGTGTTCAGGCTGAGGGGCTGTGTTAAACGACCAGACGCGGGTTTGTACAAGCACCTGGGGTCTTCCCTGGGAAATGTTTGGGCCCAAACCTCCCCTTAAGCAACTTGGCTAGATTTGTTGATAGAACGGGTATTCACTATTGACTACTTATTTCCTATATAGATCAAGTCTTAGGTTATTATTAGGGAGTCACATTTAAGTTAGGTCTAGTTTTATTTGTTTGAATTGCACACTTTCTCTCATCTCTTTCTCTTCTCCTCCCCTCCGGTTCTTCCATTTTATGCACGGGCGACGGTCTCAAAATCCGCACTTGGAAGGACCATTTGATTTCGCCCCCCACGCAAAAAGACCACTTTTTCTGTCTTCTTCTCCTGAAAAAATGGAAACACAACAAAATAGGTCCACTGACCCTTCCACGTCCACCTCTAACCCCACCACTAACCCTAATTCTAACCCTTCCACCCAAAACCCAACCACCAGTAACTTCCCACACTTGGAGCTCCCTAATCTTGAGTTGCCCCACACACAACATCAAGACCCCCTACCTGATCTTTTAAAATTAATGGCTGATCAAATTAATAAATTAAATTCCAATCAACAAACATTGACTAGGAACATCCAAAACCTAGCCAATCCAAGGCCAAACCCACCACCCCATCAACAGCCTGTTGTTCCTCTAAAAGATTTCTATGATCCGTCTTATTATGAGGAACGACCAGGGGTGGTCATACCGGAGGGGGACTTTGAGATCAAGCCTACAGTCCTGAACCTAATTAAACACTTTCATGGCCTTCCTAGGGAAGACCCTTTCAGCCACCTTGAAGAGCTAACTCTTCTTGCACAGACAACTCGTTCCCGAAATGTGCAAGAAGACATATGGCTGATGCGACTTTTTCCATTATCTCTTAAAGATAAGGCCGCTTATTGGTTCAAGACCATTGGCCGACCCATCACAACATGGCCTCAACTCAAGAGCACCTTCCTCAAAAAATTCTTTCCCATAGGTCGTACCAATTCCTTACGAAGATCTATTACGACCTTTCACCAAAAATCTGGTGAAACTTTCCATGATTCTTGGGAAAGATTTCAAGACCTTTTAAGAAGTTGCCCACACCACGAGATTCCTTTATGGCAGCTCATGCAAATCTTCTATCATGGATTAGAAGATCAAATCCGACATTTCGTCGACGCCTCGTGTGGCGGAAACTTTTTAAATAAAGATGCAGAAAGTGCCTATGACCTGTTCGAAGAAATGAGTGAAAACTCATTTAATCAAGCTTCCATGAACACATTTTGCAGAACCCAAAACCCGCAGTTCGGTGTTCATGAAATAGGCACTCAATCTATCCCTGTCACCCAAGACGATCTTCAATTGATTGCTCAAAAACTCGACCAGATGCATATTAATCAAAAGAAAATTGAGGAAAGACTGGCCACATCAACTCAAGCTCCACACCCACATCTAACCCAACCTAACTTTCCACGAAGAGAAAATTTGCACAATCTCAACACTACCCTTGCTGATTATTCTGAGGTTGCCCATGATTCACTTGGGAATTACAACTATCCAGATCTTAACCCCACTCAAAATATTTCTGCCATCCAGGAGCCCTTTAAAAATTCTTCCAATTGGAAAAATTACCTGAACTACTCCTGGAATAATCAAGTTTCCTCCCAACCATATCATTTTAATGGGTATGGGTCGAATCCAAACTTCCATCCTGGGCCATCCCAACAAGATATCAATGCCCGGATGCTGCAAACCCTGCAGGATATGCAAACAAAAATGACGGAAGTAACCCGCAACATCACAAATCTGAACAATCAGATTGGGGTTACTCCCACGCAAAGACCTGTAGGACATCTTCCGTCCCAACCCATACCCAACCCTAATCACCAAGGAAACCATTATATGGGCAGAAATCCACATTATCCAAATCAGCCTCCTCCTAATCCACCACCTCAGCAGCCGCCCAGGTTTCTGCAATCACAGACCCCCCCACCTCCTCTAAATAATAATCCGACTGCACATGCAGTTACTTTGAGGAGTGGGAAAACCACCACTGACCCCGGGCCTTCACACGAACCTGGTAAGATACCTGTGCAAATTGACTCCCCACCTCCCCATCAGGAAGAAAAAGAAAAACAAAAATCTCAAGACAAGATTCCTGTCCCTTTCCCACAAGCTCTCTACCCCACCACCAACAGAAAAAAGAAATCTGAGCCCACTACAGAAGAACTCATGGAGCTATTTGGGCAAGTTCATATCAATATTCCTCTCCTAGATGTCATCAAATATATACCTGCCTATGCTAAATTTTTGAAGGAGATTTGTAATCCTAAAAGGCAGGCTAAAAATCCAGGACAGGTGCATCTTTCAGAGACAGTAAGCTCTGTCATACAGAGTAAGCTGCCTCCTAAGATGAAAGATCCGGGGGCGCCTTTAATTTCTGTAATTATTGATGACACTACATTTAATCGCACCCTCCTTGATCTTGGTGCCTCAGTTAATATTATTCCCACAAGTTTATTCGAAGAATTTCATATCGGTGAATTAAAACCCGTCGAGGTTACCCTGCAATTAGCCGACCGATCTACAATTAAACCTCGTGGGATTATCGAGGATGTTTTAGTCAAGGTCCAGAATTGTGTCTTCCTTGCAGACTTTCTGGTTCTTGACATTGAGGCACCTGAATCATTACTGGACTCCCCAATAATCCTTGGACGCCCTTTTTTGGCCACTGCAAAGGCAAATATCAATTGCCACACAGGAAAAATGGATATCACTTGTGCAGGCCAAACTCTCACTTTAGATATTTTCAAATCCTCCAGGAGATTCCATGATGATAACTTCTTTGAGGACTCAGATACCGAAATTTCCAATATGGTGGAGGAGACAATGTTAATAGATACCCTTACCGACCATAATTTTTTTGAGGACTCTGATTCTGAATCAGTGGTCGGCGAAATCTGTGATCCGGAAACTTGTCTTGACCCCAAATTTATTCCTAATACCCCCCCTAACCCACCCACTATTCACGCACCTAACTTTTCCACACTAACTTCACCCAATCCTCACCATTCCTTCCCCGACCCCTTTCTTACGGACCTGCCACCAACCCCGCCTGAGTTTGGCACCCAACCTAATTTAAACCCATGGCCAGACTCGGGCTACACTTATCATTTTCCATCCAACTTTGATCCCAATATTATTTCTAATCAATTTTCTAGGGATCTAGAAGAAGACACCTTTTTTGCGAGCATCTAAGTGTCCAATTATTTACATGATCTTACGTCTTCCGTGCATACCTTCACGCCCGGCTGAATGGCGTAAAAGATAGCACTGGATGGGAGGTAACCCATCATTTTTTCTTGCTTTCCCTTTTTTTTCTTCTTTTTCCAGGTTTTGTTCCTCCTAAACCCGACCGTTCTTCACTAAGGTGATCCCTTTTCCCTCCTAATGCATGAGGACATGGCATATCTTAAGCATGGGGGGGTGTTTTTAAATTTTACGATCGATTTAGGATTTTCAAAAAAAAAAATGCATTTTTGTTTAATTTATTTCCTGCTTGCATACCCAAAAAAATAAAAATGTTCAAAACTTTTTGAGGAAAAATTTTGAAATCGGGACTAAGGTCGAAAAATTCACTTTTGGTACAATGGGATTTAATCTTTAATAAATTAAGGATGAGGATATGGATCTGATCATTAGAATTCTAAGGTCTATTTTAGACAAGATCAGATATCCTTCTATAAAATTCCACCTGAACTCATGATAGTTCAGGTGACTTGATCCTATTTTGCAATATGAAAATTATTTGACTTAGCTTCTGATTCAAAAACTTGCATGTTTTGAGAAACTTCTTGTGTCACTCTTCACACACAAGCCAACACTTAAAAATAACTAAAAATTTGAAAAACTCCCTTGTTTGGACTTAGTGAAAGTCTGAAGCAGATCATTGGTTTGAGTTCCCACCGCCGAGAAGGAGGAAAATGTCTCCTTTAAGGACGCGATGTCAACATGTTACCGCCTTGGCATTGCTCCATATCTATATTTCATATCTTTAGACGAAGCATTAAAGCGCATTTTAGCAGCTCAAGTGTCTTGGACGGTGCTCTACCTATAGTGTCGGAGCAAGAGCTTGAGTTTGTTTGGAGCGCCCCTTTTCACCGTATCGTGTTCTGGGGTTGTGAGCTCCTGGGTGGTGTCATGGACAGTGCTATCTCGAAGTACTGGCGCCAGAGCCCCCTCAAGGAATGGTAACGGGAATGATGATCCCAACACATCTGTTGTAAGACTAAGCTAAAAATAAGCATGGGGGAGACAATATATATATATATATAAATGTTGGCTTTTCACAAGCATAGCCACAAGGTTTTAAAGGATTTTGCAAGTTGAGAATCAGATTCATGAGCCAAAAAAATTCCTGAAAACAAACATTTCAAGTCATCTGAATTAACAAGGGGTCAATTTGAGAATTTTTGGAAGATATATTGATCCCGTTCTATCTAATGGTTGAATCAAAAAACAAATCCCGATGTTTATCTTTAACAAATCCCGTACCTCCAGTGTTTTTAATCTACCAAGGTCCATTGATCTCTTTTTCTCCTCCAAAGTCGAAAAAATTAGATTTCCCAAAAATTCCATTTTAAGTTTTGCTAAGAGACTAGCAAAAGATAAGCATGGGGGTGTGATAAACGCCAGTTTATCATCATTCTTATGCATTAAAACAAACCTAGCTCTTAGGATTTTACTCCGCAAACGGGTTTTTGGGCTGCATTTAGGCATAAAATAGGTTAGGCATGCATTGCATTTTTTATTGTCTTTTTAATATGTTTTTGTGAGTGTTAGGGATGTACAGATATATAGATCCCTAAAACCCTAGCACTCAAGAAGGCAAATGGTGAAGGAGAAGCCCAAACTAGCTGGAACTCAGCCTAATCCAGCTCACCTCAGCTTGATCCAGCTCACCGCAGCTGGAACCTAGCTTACTTGAACTAGGGTTAGCTCATCCCAGCTCCATTCAGCTAATCTCAGCTGGATGGCAGCTCAAGAGAGTTCACCTTAGCTCACCCTAGCTCAAGTCAGCTCAAATCTAGCTCAACTTAGCTGAGTCTAGCTCATCTCAGCTCCCACTAGTCCACAGGGAGCTCTAGCTAGCTTAGCTAAGTTGACAGGAGTTCACCCCAGCTCAGATCCAGCTACATCCAGCTCCACTCAGCTCCAGCCAGCTGAAGAAGAATTCATCCCAGCTCAGGAAGCTCAAGTCCAGCTCCCGGGGACTCAGCTTAGCTCAACTCGGTTGAGCTAAGCTACCTTAGCAGCCTCAACCAGCTTGATTCTCCCCGGGAGCTCCAGACCTAGCTCACCTCAGCTTACTTTGGTAGAAGCTAGCTCACTTTAGCTTGGCTTAGCAACTAGCAAAGAACTAGCAAGCTAAGCCAGCTAGAGTAGCCCCATGCCAGCCTCTTCAGCAGCTACCAGCTCCAGCTCCAGACTTCTCCTCCTCAGCTCCTCCCTCCAAACCCTAGCTCCAACACCTTCTCCTCTACTCCTCCATTAGCTAAGCTAGCTTAGCTTAGCTTAGCTTAGCTTAGCTAACAACCAGCTCCTTGGCCATCCACCACCTTCAAAGTCAACCCTAGCTAGCTTCACCAACTTAAGCCTACTTAAGCTAGCTACTCTACTCAAGTTGGCACCACCTCCTAGCCATCCCTTCACCCCATTATCTCCACCAAAAGACACCTTAAGTTGGCGCCAAAAACTACCCCTAACCACCTCTATATTGGCACCAACTTTCAGCCCTTAATCCACCCTACACCTACCCACATAAGCCATCCTAGCCATCCACCTAACCCCCCTTCTAGAATCCTTCTTGGTGCCAACTTAGACCCTCTTCTAGAAGCCATTTTGGAACCAATATCAAGGGGTTTCAACCCCCATAACTACCCCCTTGGTGCCTCTTAAGGTGGCGCCAAACACCCTTGGCCATTGGATCCTTAACCACCTCCATCATTCCATCTTGGCCCTCCATTTCAAGGGACACCTTAGCCCCCTTCCTAGTCTATAAAAACCCACCACCTACCACCATTTGGGGGCATCCTCCCTTAGTGTATTTTTCTACCTACATCCACCTATACCTACGCCCAAGGAGGAGTAGAGAAGGAGATTAAAGGGGCACACCACCAGCCCTTTTGGTGCCTTCTTCTCCCCACTCTCTTCAACTTGGGCCACGCCAAGGAGGAGGACTCTTCCACTTCAAGGAGGACGGCCAGGCAAGGGAGAAGGACCTAGGGTGGACGTCCACCCTTGGAGAGAAGCTTAGGGCACGCCCCCTTAGGGCTTGCCTTGGAGGACATCACCTTGGCGGAGCACTGCAAGGAAGGAGTTGAAGGACTCTTTTCAAGATTGGGAGCCACCAACCTTGGAGCAAGAAGCCCTCTTCTTCACCATCTATCTAGAGGATTTGTGTTTTCTTTTCTTATTTGCATTTTTCTAGTAGTACAAGCTTTCCTCTACTAGGCCTTTTGTAAAACACTTTATCAATTATCTAGTTGCCTTCTTTGCATTTCTTGTTTGCATTTCTATTAGCTTATTTTCAGCATTCTTCACTCCCTCTCCCTAATTATTCTAGGCCTCCACTTGCCTAGAGTGAGCTTAGGGAGAGGCTCTACTTGCCACATAAAAGTAGTATTTAAATTGAAGTGTAAATCACTTTTCTCGCCATCAGTTCGCATGTTGCCTTAGCTTAAAAACAAAAAAAAAAAATTGATATATTGAAAAAAAATACCAAAAAGAAAGTTGAGATTTATTCCGAGCAAGAGAATCAATTTTGCAACCATATTGCCTCCTTGGACGACCCTAGATACTCCCCTATCTAGGAATATAAATTTAAGAGCGAAAGCGGATTTACGCATTACAACGACGTATTTTAACAAACCGCGTGAATTCGCTATCAGGACGCACCTATCATCCTAGTCAATGGCTCAACTCTGAGACTGAGGAGACAGCCTCCAATGAATCAGAGATGAGTATTGATGAGGACGAAGTAATTTCTGACGAGGATTTCAGTGACCTCCCCACAGATCTTCTACTTTCACGGATACCCCCATATGACCCAAAGCCTGGAGAGGGCATGATCTTTGATGTCAATTACCGCTATGAGGATCCCTATGACTCAGATTCTGGTTCTGAGACACATGTTGATCTACTCCCTCAGCAACTTCTTGCTGAATTATGGGACATGATAAATCAGCTGAATCAACATCATGACCCCCCTCTGATTATCCTCTATTCTCCACCACTACTCCACACTTTCTTATAGCTAGACTTTTTGGAGTAGGGGTGCACAATCAGCTGGTTCGCATCTCCAAACCACTAATTCTGGGAGCATACAAGCATATCTTTCTCCGAATCTTGATCGGCTCCTATGCAAGAATGAATACACTTGATTGAGTTTTCGCCCAGCTGGAGGGGTTAAACTCAGCACCTACCCACATTCCACCATCATCTATACATAACCATTTTTATATATAGCATATTTTTCTTTTAGCATATTTTCTTTCTACATATTACATACTAATAGGTTGGCCGGTGCTGAATGTATTTTTTCAGGAGCAATTACAGGTGATTTCTACCCATTCTCTCCCTGCAGTACTTATTTTCTTTTATATTCATGCATGAGGACATGCAAGAACTTAAGCATGGGGGGGTAGATACAACAAAACTAAAAATTTTATGCCAACATTTAGGAAAACCTCGGAGCTCAATGTAAAGCATACTTTAGGACCCTGGATAAAAGAACAACCAACTCCACCTCCAATGCTCGCATTGGAGATAGAAATCGTCTGCAACAGCCATTTCCGACTCACCCGCTCACCTCTTGTTCTAAATTTAGGGTCAAGCTGAATGTTACCCGAAAGGGAAAATTTATGAAGTACAAATATATGAGGTTACTTGTTCATAGCATATATACATATTGCATTCATGAATAAGATTATTTTATTAAGAGAATGCATTAGGGATTTTATCCTCTAGTTGATTCCTGTAATCTGGAATCTAGTACAACTTTTCACACACACGTAGAATTTGCAGTGGATTCACGATGAAGGCTGATAAACGTCTTTAGTCTGTTAAGAAGAAGCAGTGCTTCTTCTCCTGAACCCCTGGATAGTGTTTTGGGAGTCAGGCTGATGTTCGTCCAAAAATCCACCAAATAGCATGAGATGAGAGTAGAGTGTATTGGTGCTCTAAGATTAGTACAAGGAATTCAGAATCTTAGATAATTAGGTAATGATACTCAGAGATAAGGCATAGTTTTCGCTCTTGGTTCCTGCGTATACAATTTATGTGAATTTTGAGAGCCACCAAATAAGGCAAATACATAGAGAGCGAGTTTTCGTAAAACTAGGGCTAAGGTGGATGGTTACGACCATTCTTATCGGAATCCTCGGCTGGAGGGTATTGATGTCAAGGTCAGAAATACACCGTCCTATCCATCTCTCCCGATGCCGTGAGTAGGCACCGTACTATCCATGGGGATTTTTCACAAGCACAGATACAAGGTTTTAAAGGATTTTGCAAGTTGCGAATCAGATTCATGAGCCAGAAAAATCCTAAAAACAAACATTTCAAGTCATCTGAATTAACAAGGGGTTAATTTGTGAATTTTCTGGAGGATATATTGATTCCATTCTGTCTAATGGTTGAATCCAAAAATAAATCCCGATGTTTATCTTTAACAAATCCCGTACCTCCTGTGTTTTAATCTACCAAGGTCCCTTAATCTCTTTTTCTCCTCAAAAGTCAAAAAAAATTAGATTTCCCAAAAATTTCGTTTTCCAAAAAATTAAAGTTTTGCTAAGAGACTAGCAAAAGAAAAACATGGGGGTGTGATAAACACCAGTTTATCATCATTCTTATGCCTTAAAACAAACCTAGCTCTAAGGATTTTACTCCGCAAATGGGTTTTTCGGCTGCATTTAGGCATAAAATAGGTTAGGCATGCATTGCATTTTTTTATTGTCTTTTTTATATGTTTTTGTGAGTGTTAGGGATGAACAAATATACAGATCCCTAAAACCCTAGCACTCAAGAAGGCAAATGGTGAAGGAGAAGCTCAAACTAGCTGGAACTCAACTTGATCCAGCTCACCACAGCTGGAACCTAGCTCACTTGAACTAAGGTTAGCTCATCCTAGCTTCATTCAGCTAATCTCAGCTGAATGGCAACTCAAGAGAGTTCATCTTAGCTCACCCTAGCTCAAGTCAGCTCAAATCCAGCTCAACTTAGCTGAGTCTAGCTCATCTCAGCTCCCACTAGTCCACAGGGAGCTCTAGCTAGCTCAGCTGAGTTGACAGGAGTTCACCCTAGCTCAGATCCAGCTACATCCAGCTCCACTCAACTCCAGCCAGCTGAAGAAGAACTCATCCCAGCTCAGGAAGCTCAAGTCCAGCTCTCGGGGACTCAGCTTAACTCAACTCAGTTAAGCTAAGCTACCTTAGCTGCCTCAACCAGCTTGATCCTCCCCGGGAGCACCAGACCTAGCTCACCTCAGCTCATTATGGTAGAAGCTAGCTCACTTTAGCTTGGCTTAGCAGCTAGCAAAGAACTAGCAAGCTAAGCCAGCTAGAGTAACTCCATGCCAGCCTCTTCAGCAGCAGCCAGCTCCAGTTTCAGCTCCAGACTTCTCCTCCTCAGCTCCTCCCTACAAACCCTAGCTCCAACACCTTCTCCTCTACTCCTCCATTAGCTAAGCTAGCTTAGCTTAGCTTAGCTATGCTCCAACTTCCTTGGCTTGTACCACCCCAAAAACCCACCTAACAACTCCACCCAACTAGCTCCACCTAAGCTCCACATAAGCTAACCTACTTGGCACCAACCTAGCCTACCCACCACCTCCAAAAGACAGCTAAAAGTGGCGCCAAAACCACCCTAACCACCCCCTTGATGGCGCCACTTTTCCCTCCAAAATTCCCCTTCATCTCCATCACATAATTCCCCTTAAATCCATCTCCACCATCCACCTAACCCCCCTTCTAGAAGACCCTAGGTTGGCGCCGAAATGGTGGTGTCTCTCCACCACCAAAAGCCACCAACACCACCATAACCACCCCCTTTAACACCCCTTGGGTTGGCACCAAACACCCTTGGCCATAGAATCACCAACCACCTCCATCCTTCCATCCTAGCCCTCCATTTCAAGGGGCACCTTAACCCCCCATCCTACCCTATAAAAGACCACTACCCACCACCATTCAAGGCATCCTTGGCTAGCAAATTCACCCTCACATTCCACCTAGAAGCCCACGTCCAAGAGAGAAGAAGAAGAAGAAGATTAAGGGGATATTCTGTCCCCTTGGTGCCTTCCCCTCTTCCCTTCTCTCTTGAGTCACGCCAACCAAAGGAGAAGCCAGGCAAGTTAGATCTTTGGAGGAGATCTTGAAGGTGGTCCACACCACCTTAGAGGAGCTTTTGAGGGTGGTGCACACCCACCTCTTGGAGAGAGCATTGAAGGTGGTAGCTTCCACCTTGGAGGAGCTCTCAAGGAAGGAGAAGAAGGAGACCCTCTTTTCAAGCCAAGGAGCAGCTAGGCTTGGAGCAAGAAGATTCCCTTCTTCACCAAATTTTGCAACAGGATTAGTGTTTCTTTATTTGCTTTTAAATTTGTTTAGTTCTATTAGAAGCATTCCTCTACTTGTCCTTGAGAAGAACACTAATTCTAGTTAATTAAATTGCCTTCTTTTAGCTTTTTATTGCAATTGTTACTTTTGGTTCTAGCGCTTGTTTCACCTCTTCTTCCTAATTACTCTAGGCCTCCACTTGCCTAGAGTGAGCTTAGGAAGAAGATATATCTATCTTTTAAGTTTTAGTTAAGCAATTGTAGGTGTTAGTACTTTCCATTACAATTCGCATTTTGCCCTCATCTTTTTAAAACAAAAAAAAATTACATATTTAAAATACCAAAAAGAAAGTTGAGATGTGTTTTTAGCAAGAAAATTGAATTGCAATTTTTGCCTCCTTGGACGACCCTAGATACTCCCCTATCTAGGTTTATAAATTTAAAAGCGTATGCGAATTAGCGTGTTACAACGACGTTGAAAACCCGCTTTTACAAATCACGCGTATTTCGTTATCACTTTTTGGCGCCATTGCCGGGGAGGCACAGCTTTGCTATTCTTTCTCCTCTTGCTTGAAGTAGATCTCATCCTCTTCTCTTTCTTCTTTTTCGTGTGTGCAAGAACTATTGCAAGAAGAAAGCGGGAATCTGGAAGCGAGAGCTCAAAGTTCCTTTTCTTCCCGTGAAATTCAGGTTGGTTCCTCTTTCTAGTCACATAATTAATTAAAACTACCAAAAACATATTAAACTTGGCTTTCAGGATCCCAAACAACTTGATTTAGTGGAGTGGTGCATTTTAAAATCCATTGTTTTCTTGAATGCTTCTTTAGCACCACTCCAGTGTAAGTATTGGTGTTCTATTTTTCGGGTCCAGATTTCTATCCGAAATTGAAAAATCGATTCCTAACACCAAAGGCCTCATAAAATCATAAAATTTCATACAATGATTCCCAATTAAGTTAGGAACATCTGTTCCAAATTTCATATCAATTGGATTTGTATTTAATTTTTAAAAATTCATGGATTGTAGAGGGGTCACACCCTCTAATCTTCCTATTTTGCTACTATCCATGAATTTTTACAATTTTTATACTCATCAAATTTTTGTGAAATTTAGATTTCTGGAATCCTTGTGAAATTTTACACATCACATAAAATCACAAAAATTTTTTGAGGTCAGTGGTAATACTGAGAAATCCACAATACCCACGGGTATCATTTCTAGAATTTGACACCAGTATAATTAAAAATTCAAAACAATTATCAAACAAATTCATAAAATCTTACAAAAATCTTTTCTAGAATCCTTGTTTGATTTCACTCAAGGTAGTGGTGTTGGTTGCATTGATTGGACCACTATCTATTCAGAAAGCTTAAAATTAACTCATTGGTAGTTAAATTTCTGTCTTAGGGACAATTGGCTTAGGGTTTCCTTCTTTCTTTTTAGAGACTCAATTTAAAGGAAATATACAATCACCCATACAACTTGTTTTCCTTTAATTGTGGATTTTCAAACTTGTTTGAAAGTTTAACTAGAGAAACCCTAAAATACATTCAATTAAATTGAATCCTAAAAGACATAAATACAAAAAAAAAATTGTGTGACAACTTGATTTTCATTGGAGCCACTCTCCAATTCTTGCACACACACAAAAAAAAATGAAATAACAGGGCAACAACCCAATTAACGCCCTCCACATTCCGTGTGCACTGTAATATCCTAGACCTAATTAAAACTTGTAGCAACTTGACCCCTAAGGCTTCATCAACTTAGGCTTGCTATCTAGGTCTTAAGTTTTCTTTAGTTAGTACCAATTCTGTCATCTATATCTGGCGTTCAGGCTGAGGGGCCATGTCAAACGACCAGGTGCAGGTTTGTACAAGCACCTGGGGTTTTCCCTGGGAAACGTTTGGGCCCAAACCTCCCCTTAAGCAACTTGGCTAGATTTGTTGATAGAACGGGTATTCACTATTGACTACTTATTTCCTACATAGACCAAGTCTTAGGTTATTATTAGGGAGTCGCATTTAAGTTAGGTCTAGTTTTGTTTGTTTGAATTGTACACTTTCTCTCATCTCCTTCTCTTCTCCTCCCCTCCAATTCTTCCAAGTAGTGCATGCACGGGCGACGGTCCCAAAAACCACACCTCGAGGGACCATCTAATTTCGCCCCCTGCAGCAGGAAATCATTGTTTTCTTCCCCCTCCTCTTCTAAAAAAATGGAAAACCCAGGAAGCCGTCAAAAAAATTCTGCTTCCACTTCTAACCCATCAGCCGACCCACAAGCTGACTTCACCCTCCCTCATCTTCCTAACTTGGAGCAACCAGAAATACCAGCAGGGCCAAGTGGCCCTCCAAGTATAACCCAAAATACAAATCCCTTTGCATTAATGGTCGACCATTTGGCTCGACTACAACAAAATCAAGAAGATCTATCTAGGACTGTCACGAACCTAGCTAATCAAGGACAAAATCCACCACCCCGCCAACAGCCTGTCGTTCCTCTTAAGGATTTCTATGATCCTTCCAATTATGAGGAAAGACCAGGGGTGGTCATACCACAAGGGGATTTCGAGATTAAACCAGCCATTCTAAACCTTATCAAGCATTTTCATGGTCTTCCAAGAGAGGACCCTTTTTGTCATCTCGAGGAATTAACTGTCCTCGCTCAAAGCACTCGTTCCCGCAATGTGCAGGAAGACATGTGGTTAATGAGACTCTTTCCTCTCTCTCTTAGAGACAAAGCATCGCATTGGTTTAGAACGGTTGGGCGCCCTATTACCACCTGGCCCCAATTAAAAAGTGCTTTTCTTAAAAAAAAATTTCTGATCGGTTGAACGAATGCATTAAGAAGATCCATAACGACCTTTTAACAAAAAATTGGTGAACCCCTCCACGAAGCCTGAGAAAGATTTCAGGAACTTCTAAGAAGTTGTCCCCACCATGAAATTCCACAATGGCAGTTAGTGTAAATCTTCTATCATGGATTAGAAGATCAATTGAAACGATTTATGGATGCCTCATGTGGGGGCAATTTTCTTAACAAAGACACCGAAAGTGTCTATCTTCTCTTTGAAGAAATTAGTGAAAACTCATTTAACATGACTTCAATGGACACTTTTGGCAGATCACAAAACCCCAGACACGGAGTCCATGAAATTGACTCCAAATCCACCTCTGTTCCAGTCACGCAAGATGATCTATATATGTTAGCTCAACGACTAGACCAGATGCAAATTCACCAAAAGAAAATGGAAGAAAAGCTCATAAACAAACAAGCTCCACACGTCCACTCTCCACACACTAACCCCCCACACATTCTCCGAAGAGAAAATCTACACAATATTGATGCCACATCTGCTGGCCAACAATTTCCGGCTGATTTCCCACAAGATTTGACTGGGAATTTTGATCAAAATATTTTTGATCCTACCTCGGAAAATATTTATGCTCTCCAGGAGCAATTTAGAAACCCCTCCAACACTTCCAATCAAAACTGGAGGACTAACCCAAATCACTCCTGGAAAAACCCGAATCCGATTCCTTTTCCCAAACAAAACTATTTTGGGAATTATGGGCAACCTATGTATCAACCTGGATCATCCCAGGATGATATTAATAATCAGGTCATGAAAACTCTGCAAGGAATGCAGACTTAGATGACAAAAGTAACCCGCATGATTACCAACTTGCAACACCAAGTTAAGGTTACTCCTGATCATCGACCTATTGGGAATTTACCTTCCCAACCCATGCCCAACCCAAATAATCAAAGGAATCAATTCCAAGGTGGATATCCCAGTCAACCCATTCAGCCAGCACCTCAGCATCTGCCGGGTTTTAATAACAGCCAGGCCCCCCGTCCTCATCCTAGAAACAACCAGACTGCAAATGCAGTTACCTTGAGGAATAGGAAAACCACTCACAATACCCTGCCTGTTAAAGAAACCCGCTCTAATGACACATAGATTAACTCTTCCCCTCCTACTATTCAGGAACCAATTCATGCAAAAAAGGGCAACCCTGCCCCATTTCCACAAGCCCTCCACTCTTCAAAAAGAAAAAGACAAAATCCGAGCCCACTGAGAAGGAACTAATGGATTTATTTGGGCAAGTAGAAATTAATTTCCCTCTCCTAGATGCCATTAAATATATCCCTGCCTATGCAAAATTCCTAAAAGATTTATGTACTCCAAAAAGGCAACCCAAAAATTTAGGAAAGGTAATTCTTCCAGCGACAGTCAGCTCAGTTAGCCGACTGCCTCTTAAGAGAAAAGATCCTGGCGCCCCCTTAATCCAAGTTATCATTAATGATGCCTCATTTGATCGCGATTTGTTGTATCTTGGTGCGTCAATTAATCTTATCCCCACAATTATTTTTGAGGAATTTAAGATCGATGAATTGAAGCCTGTTGAGGTTACTCTCCAATTAGCCGACCGATCTACGATTAAACCAAGGGGAATTGTTGAAGATGTTCTTGTCCGGGTCAAAAATTGTCTATTTGCAGTAGACTTTTTAGTCCTGGACATAGAGGTACCTGAAGCACTTAAGTTTGCCCCCATTATTCTTGGAAGACCATTCTTAGCCACCGCCCGCGCCAATATTGATTGTGATTCTGGAAAAATGAAGATCATGTGTGGTGATGAATCTGTAACCCTAGACATTTTTCAAGCTTCTAGGTGGTTCCAAGAACCAGATTTCTTTGATGATTCGGATTCAGAAATAGAAAACATTGTGGAGGAAACTTTGCAAATTTCCCACTTAGGTTCCTGTTTTGCTGTCAATACGGTTCCTAAACAATCCACTTTTTCTCACCCTTCCACCCCAACCACACATCCAGCTAACATTCCAGCTGGTCCTTTCAATCTCACCACACCTTTAACCCACAAAGCAGAAACTCTTTCAGAGCCGGGCCCACAATTGGAATTAAAACCTTTGCCCGACTCCCTTAAATAAGTCTTCCTGGGTCCAAATCAGACCCTGCCCCTGATTATAAATTCTAGACTTACCGGGGCACAAGAGCACAAACTCCTCCAGGTTTTGAGTAAATATCGGAAAGCTATTGGCTGGACCCTTTCTGACCTTAAGGGTATTCATCCGTCCTATTGTACACATCGTATATATTTAGAGGACGATTCTCGACCCTCCCGCCAACCACAAAGGCGCTTGAATCCTATTATGCAGGAGGTGGTAGAAAAGGAGATTATTAAGTGGTTGGATGTTGATATCATCTACCCCATTTCTGATAGCTCCTGGGTTAGTCCAACACAAGTTGTATCCAAAAAGGCTAGACTAACAGTTGTCACTAATGATAATGGGGAAAATGTAGCCACTCGAACCGCTTCTTCTTGGCGCATGTGTATCGATTACCGAAAATTAAACACCGCCACCAAGAAGGACCATTTCCCGCTCCCCTTTATTGATCAAATCTTGGAGCGGTTAGCCAGACGGGATTTTTACTATTTTCTGGACGGTTATTCCAGCTATAATCAGGTAGCGGTTCATCCTAAGGACCAGGACAAAACAACTTTCACCTGCCCCTTCGGAACCTTTGCTTTCCGAAGAATGCCCTTCGATCTTTGCAACGCACCTGCGACTTTTCAAAGGTGCATGCTTGCAATTTTTTCAGACCTGGTAGGTGAATGTTTAGAAGTCTTTATGGATGACTTCTCTATTTTTGGAGATTCTTTTGACCATTGTCTCAAAAATCTTGAAAGAACTCTCCAAAAGTGCATAGAAGTTAATCTGGTCCTCAGCTGGGAAAAAAGTCATTTCATGGTCCAAGAAGGTATTGTATTGGGCCATGTTATTTCAAAACAAGGAATTGCGGTAGATAAAGCAAAAATTGATGCTATATCTAAGCTCCCACCGCCCACTACTTTCAAACAGATCAGATCCTTTTTGGGTCATGTGGGTTTCTACCGTCGATTCATACAAAATTTTTCCCAAATCTCCAAGCACTTAAGTTAGCTTCTCACTAAAGACCAGCCATTTGATTTTAATAATAAGTGCCTGGAGAGTTTTCTGAGGCACCAATATTGCAGGGACCTAATTGGAATAGTCCCTTTGAATTAATGACAGATGCCTCAGATTTTGCTATAGGGGTCGTTCTAGGGCAAAGAATTGGCAAGAAGCCCATTGTGATCTATTATGCTAGCAAAACCCTTGATGATGCACAACGGAATTACACGGTTACTGAAAAGGAACTTCTTGCCATTATATTTTCCTTAGAAAAATTTAGATCTTATCTGTTAGGGTCACATGTCACTGTTTATACCGACCACTCAGCAATTAAATATTTGCTAACAAAGAAAGATGTGAAACCCCGCCTTATCCGTTGGATTCTACTGCTCCAGGAATTTCACCTGGAAATCAAGGATAAGGTAGGATTGCACAATGTAGTGGCCGACCATCTCTCTCGTCTTATGACGAATGACATAATGACCCTGCCAGATCAGTTCCCCGATGAAAGCATTTTAGCTGCTACAACCCTCCCTTGGTTTGCACCCATCGCAAACTACTTAGCAACAGAACAAATCCCCGCTGATTGGCCAAAAACAAAATGGGATAAGTTCTTTGCTGATATTAAATATTATTTTTGGGAGGAGCCCGACCTTTTCCGCATTTGTGCCGATCAGGTCATTCGACGATGTGTCCCCAATTCTGAAATCCATGATATCTTGACACATTGTCACTCAATGGCCTGTGGCGGACATTTTTTGGGCAAGAAAACTTCAGCTAAAATCCTTAATGTGGGATTTTATTGGCCCAGCTTGCACAAAGATGCTCATGACTTTGTTCGGTCCTATGTACATTGCCAGAGCATCGACAACATGACTTGGAAGGATATGATGCCCCTTAATCTTATTTTAGAGGTTGAAATTTTTGATGTTTGGGGCATTGACTTCATGGGACCGTTCATCAACTCTGGTGGGTATTTATATATATTAGTCGCAGTCGACTATGTTTCTAAATGGATAGAAGCAATACCCACCCGCACTAGTGATCACCGTGTGGTTGTCGAATTTCTTAAGAAAAATATTTTCTCAAGATTCGGCATACCAAAAGCCATTATCAGTGACAGAGGCTCACATTTCACCCACTCACAATTCCGTCACCTTATTTCTAAATATGGGGTTAATCATAAAATTTCCACACCATATCACCCCCAAACAAATGGCCAGGCTGAAGTTTCTAACCGGGAAATTAAAAATATTTACAAAAGACGGTTAGGCCCAACCGTAAAGATTGGTCCACCAAATTGGACGACACTTTATGGACTTACCGTACCGCTTTTAAAACTCCGCTTGGCATGTCTCCCTTCCGTATGATTTTTGGGAAGGCATGCCATCTCCCGGTAGAATTAGAACATAGGGCTTTTTGGGCAATAAAACAACTCAATATGGATTTATCTGATGCCGGTAACCATAGAAAATTACAATTAACTGAATTGGAAGAATTACGTAATTTTTCCTATGAAAATGCGAGGATTTATAAAGACCAAACAAAGAAATTTCATGATAAATATATTGTTCGGAAACACTTTGACGTTAATCAACGCGTTTGGCTTTTCGATGCGAGATTGCTTCTTTTTCCTAGCAAATTAAAATCTAAATGGACCGGCCCCTTTATTGCCCATAAAACATATCCATACGGCACTGTTGACCTTTTTGATTCGAAAACTAATTTGACATTTCAAGTCAATGGCAGCGTTTAAAGCCCTATTTTGACCATACGCCTAAAATTCCGTCTGAATCTTTTAATTTTACTGAGTCAGCCACCCATGATCACTAATGCACATCACGCCCGGCTGAATGGCGTAAAAGATAGCACTGGATGGGAGGTAACCCATCATTTTTTCTTGCTTTCTTTTTTTCTTCTTTTTCCAGGTTTTGTTCATCCTAAACCTGACCGTTCTTCACTAAGGTGATCCCTTTTCCCTCCTAATGCATGAGGACATGGCATATCTTAAGCACAGGGGGTGTTTTCAAATTTGACGATCGATTTAGGATTTTCAAAACCTAAAAACATGCATTTTCTTTAATTTATTTCCTGCTTGCACACCCAAAAAAAATATAAATGTTGAAAACTTTTTGAGAAAAAATTTTGAAATCGGGGCTAAGGTCGAAAAATTCACTTTTGGTACAATGGGATTTAATCTTTAACAAACTAAGGATGAGGATATGGATCTGATCATTAGAATTTCAGGGTCTATTTTAGACTAGATCAGATATCCTTCTCTAAAACTCCACCTAAACTCATGATAGTTTAGGTGACTTGATCCTATTTTGTAATGTGGAAAGTATTTGAATTAGCTTCTGATTCAAAAACTTGCATGTTTTGAGAAACTTCCTGTGTCACTCTTCACACACAAGCCAACACTTAAAAATAACTAAAAATTTGAAAAACTCCCTTGTTTGGACTTAGTAAAAGTCTGAAGCAGATCATTGGTTTGAGTTCCCACCGCCGAGAAGGAGGAAAATGCCTCCTTTGAGGATGCGATGTCAACATGTTACTGCCTCGGCGCTACTCCACATCTATATTTCATATCTTTAGACGGAGCATTAAAGCACATTTTAGCAGCTTAAGTGTCTTGGACGGTGCTCTACCTATAGTGTCGGAGCAAGAGCTTGAGTTTGCTTGGAGCACCCCTTTTCACCGCATTGTGTTTTGGGGTTGTGAGCTCCTGGGTGGTGTCATGGACAGTGCTATCCCGAAGTACTAGCGCCAGAGCCCCCTCGAGGAATGGTAACGGGAATGATGATCCCGACACATCTGTTGTAAGACTAAGCTAAAAATAAGCATGGGAAAAAAAAAGTAATAATAAATAAATTAACACGCCCTTATAAATGTTGGCTTTTCACAAGCACAGACACAAGGTTTTAAAGGATTTTGCAAGTTGCGAATCAGATTCATGAGCCAGAAAAATCCTAAAAACAAACATTTCAAGTCATCTGAATTAACAAGGGGTTAATTTGTGAATTTTCTGGAGGATATATTGATCCCGTTCTGTCTAATGGTTGAATCCAAAAACAAATCCCGATGTTTATCTTTAACAAATCCCGTACCTCCTGTGTATTAATCTACCAAGGTCCCTTAATCTCTTTTTCTCCTCAAAAGTCAAAAAAAATTAAATTTCCCAAAAATTCCATTTTCCAAAAAATTAAAGTTTTGCTAAGAGACTAGCAAAAGAAAAACATGGGGGTGTGATAAACGCCGATTTATCATCATTCTTATGCCTTAAAACAAACCTAGCTCTTAGGATTTTACTCCGCAAACGGGTTTTTGGGCTGCACTTAGGCATAAAATAGGTTAGGCATGCATTGCATTTTTTTATTGTCTTTTTGATATATTTTTGTGAGCGTTAGGGATGAACAGATATACAGATCCCTAAACCCCTAGCACTCAAGAAGGCAAATTGTGAAGGAGAAGCTCAAACTAGCTGGAACTCAGCTTGATCCAGCTCACCACAGCTGGAACCTAGCTCACTTGAACTAAGGTTAGCTCATCCCAGCTTCATTCAGCTAATCTCAGCTGAATGGCAACTCAAGAGAGTTCATCTTAGCTCACCCTAGCTCAAGTCAGCTCAAATCCAGCTCAACTTAGCTGAGTCTAGCTCATCTCAGCTCACACTAGTCCACAGGGAGCTCTAGCTAGCTCAGCTGAGTTGACAGGAGTTCACCCTAGCTCAGATCCAGCTACATCCAGCTCCACTCAACTCCAGCCAACTGAAGAAGAACTCATCCCAGCTCAGGAAGCTCAAGTCCAGCTCTCGGGGACTCAGCTTAACTCAACTCAGTTAAGCTAAGCTACCTTAGCTGCCTCAACCAGCTTGATCCTCCCCGGGAGCACCAGACCTAGCTCACCTCAACTCATTATGGTAGAAGCTAGCTCACTTTGGCTTAGCTTAGCAGCTAGCAAAGAACTAGCAAGCTAAGCCAGCTAGAGTAACTCCATGCCAGCCTCTTCAGCAGCAGCCAGCTCCAGTTTCAGCTCCAGACTTCTCCTCCTCAACTCCTCCCTCCAAACCCTAGCTCCAACACCTTCTCCTCTACTCCTCCATTAGCTAAGCTAGCTTAGCTTAGCTTAGCTTAGCTATGCTCCAACTTCCTTGGCTTGTACCACCCCAAAAGCCCACCTAACAACTCCACCCAACTAGCTCCACCTAAGCTCCACATAAGCTAACCTACTTGGCACCAACCTAGCCTACCCACCACCTCCAAAAGACAGCTAAAAGTGGTGCCAAAACCACCCTAACCACCCCCTTGATGGCGCCACTTTTCCCTCCAAAATTCCCCTTCATCTCCACCACACAATTCCCCTTAAATCCATCTCCACCATCCACCTAACCCCCTTCTAGAAGACCCTAGGTTGGCGCCGAAATGGTGGTGTCTCTCCACCACCAAAAGCCACCAACACCACCATAACCACCCCCTTTAACACCCCTTGGGTTGGCTCCAAACACCCTTGGCCATAGGATCACCAACCACCTCCATCCTTCCATCCTAGCCCTCCATTTCAAGGGGCACCTTAACCCCCCATCCTACCCTATAAAAAGACCACTACCCACCACCATTCAAGGCATCCTTGGCTAGCAAATTCACCCTCACATTCCACCTAGAAGCCCACGTCCAAGAGAGAAGAAGAAGAAGAAGATTAAGGGGATATTCTGTCCCCATGGTGCCTTCCCCTCTTCCCTTCTCTCTTGAGTCACACCAGCCAAAGGAGAAGCCAGGCAAGGAAGATCTTTGGAGGAGATCTTGAAGGTGGTCCACACCACCTTGGAGGAGCTTTTGAGGGTGGTGCACACCCACCCCTTGGAGAGAGCATTGAAGGTGGTAGCTTCCACCTTGGAGGAGCTCTCAAGGAAGGAGAAGGAGACCCTCTTTTCAAGCCAAGAAGCAGCTAGGCTTGGAGCAAGAAGACTCCTTTCTTCACCAAATTTTGCAACAGGATTAGTGTTTCTTTATTTGCTTTTAAATTTGTTTAGTTCTAGTAGAAGCATTCCTCTACTTGTCCTTGAAAAGAACACTAATTCTAGTTAATTAAATTGCCTTCTTTTAGCTTTTCATTGCAATTGTTACTTTTGGTTCTAGCACTTGTTTCACCTCTTCTTCCTAATTACTCTAGGCCTCCACTTGCCTAGAGTGAGCTTAGGAAGAAGATATATCTATCTTTTAAGTTTTAGTTAAGCAATTGTAGGTGTTAGTACTTTCCGTTACAATTCGCATTTTGCCCTCATCTTTTCAAAACAAAACAAAAAAATTACATATTTAAAATACCAAAAAGAAAGCTGAGATGTGTTTTTAGCAAGAGAATTGAATTGCAATTTTTGCCTCCTTGGACAACGCTAGATACTCCCCTATCTAGGTTTATAAATTTAAAAGCGTATGCGAATTCGTGTGTTACAACGACGTTGAAAACCCGCTTTTACAAATCACGCATATTTCGTTATCAGGCACTTCCACCAAATAAGCCACCCAATGTCTCTTGAGTATCATCGATCCCTAATAATGCCTCCTCAATAAAGTTCATGGATGTGTTATGTTAAAAAAAAATGATGAAAAGAAAGAAAAATTGAAAAAAAAATTAGAAAAAGAAGAAAAAGCAAAGAAAAAAAAGAGTGAATATTTAGTTCAGTTGCATTGAGACAATACCACCAAATAAATTTGAGATCCACCAAATATGGCCTTGACCCATCTTTCTTGTGTTTCTGACCGCCCAAATATTGGCCGAGGAATTCTGACTTAGTACTAGGGTTATGGAAACTCAATTAAAGTGTTAATACCAAGTGAGACCACCAAATACAGATCATGTGAGGATGTGAGCTCTAAGAAAAGGAAAAGAAAAAGAAAAAGAGTAAGAGAGAATGAATACAAAGGAATCAAAAGGGAGCATAGTTTTTCTCGTCTTTCTCTGAGTTGAGTTACTTAGTAATCCAGGAATCTAGATTCTGTAGCACTAGTCTCTATGTAGCATCAAGTGAGAGTGAGCCACCAAATATATAATATTTTCCCTCAGAGATTCTCTACCTAAGCCTAAAGCCGGGGTGGAATGCATAGAATATGTTGAATATCACGAGGGAAGAAGTCTGCCTATCCTGCTAGAATTTTTACTAGGGGTCAAGTACAGGCTTTAGAGGTGTATCAGTTTTTCACTCGAATCCGTTGCAAAAGCTACATAGCTGCACTTTCACGACTATCTGGATTTCCAGAGCATAGGATGAAAACAAAAAGGAGAAAAATCTCTATGCATACACTTGATAAAATAATCAGTCCCTTAGGGACCCTTGCCGTAAATAATTTAGTTTTGCATTTGCTAGGAACTAGCAAGATTTAGGCATGGGGGCATGATTGCGCAACAATCATAGGTCATAATTAACCTAAATTAAGCTAGGACTTAGCATAAGTTAGGGTAATTCATGCATGCATAAGTATTATCTGCATCTTTACTGCTTTACTTTAGCTATGCATAAGATAATGTTATAATGTGCTGATTAAGTTCATTATGTCGATTGCAGGCAATAAGCTGATCAGGAGCTAGATCTGGAGCTAGATCTGGAGCAGGATCTGAAGTTAGATCAAGAATAACAGGTGTTGCAGCAGAGCTGGAGCAGAAGACTAAGATTAGATGTAAGAATAATGATGTAAGGGAGTTAAGGTTTTCTATTCTACTAAGTATGAATAAAGCAGTAACATGTGAAGAGCTTAGGTCCGTCCTAAACCTAGGATAGCCTAGAGACTTCCCCAAGCCTTAGCCACCCTTAGATTAGGTCACCGCACCCTAGGAAACCTTAAAACACTAATTCCAACCCTTATCTGGACGTCCAAATAAGTTATAGGACATCCAGGACCCTTAGCCAACTCCCACCACCTCAAACCCACTTCTGCAGTGTTATTGGACGTCCAGACACTTTGTCAGACATCCAATTTCTGCAGAATACCCAAAACAGAACCTAGATTTCCCCCTGACTCAGATTGGACGTCCAAAACTGAAGTTTGGACTTCTGATTTTTGAGTATAAGACGTCTGACACTATTATTAGACGTCTGCTATTGCTCTCCAGTTCCTGTTTTGAGATTCAAGCCTTGATCTTGGATCTCTAGGTCCCTAAACCCAATTCCAACCCCATAGGAACCTAAATTAAGGTGTCCTAACCCTAGTACATCACCTCTAGACCTCCCTAAGGACCTAATTAGGTCCTCACTAAACCTAATTGACTTGGATCTTAGTTAATTCCATCAGCCTATTCAATTGGACTCATTGAGTCCAATTGAGCCCTGATCTCAGCACACACTGTCCAATTGGACTCAGTGAGAGTCCAATTGACCTAAACCTAAATTAATTGAGTTGTTTTACTCTCAATTAAGTTTCCACACACCCAATTAAACTGTATTAAGTTTAATTGCACTTTACCTTAGTGAATTAGAGTTTATAACCCTAATTTGAGACATACCTTGACCTAAACCCACTAGAACCTATCCTAATCAACCTAGCTACCTAAGTTTCAACCCACACACACCATCCACATGAAAATACCTAACCGAGAGTTCTCTAGAACTCTCTACCATGTGTGGTTGCCTTGGTTGCTAAAATTAGCAACCAAGAGCCATTCAATTTTTAGATCCACATTTGGTGGATCTAAAAACCACCATACATCCTCTCTCTCTCTCACTCTCCCACGAGCTCCCACCATAGGCCTCTCTAGAGAATTCCATAATTCTCTAGAGAGCTTCCCTTAGGTCTATAAAAAGACCTAAGGGGTGGCCATTTGCACCCATTCACTTTTGGCCATACTTGCTTGGCTCCATCCACCTCCACTTAGGCTAGCCACCACCATCTCTACTCCATCTCCATGAGCTGAGCACCACCATGAAGGACACCATGCCAGGATGCTGGATCACTCCTCCAACCTCTCTCCAAGGGCCAGCCTAAGCTCCATTGGCCGCCCTTCTTTCTCCTCTCCACCACTCCAAGGCCATCAAAGCCCACCTCCGAATGCCCTCACTTCTGATAGATTAGTAGCTAGCTCTTTACATTTACTGCTTTTATTTATTGCTTAGTAGTGTAGCCCTTATTCTCCCCCAATGATGCATGCAAGATCCTCCCGTAGATTCTTGTATGCGATCGTTTTCTGATAACTAGCTTTACATTTTTAAGCATTCATGTACAAGCTTTCCTCTACAAGTTCATGTTGCAAACACTCTCCAAATGAATGAATGAAAAATATATTTTCTATATATATGTGTCTATGTGTTGAGAATCACCATGAGCTCATTGCAATATCTTTTGTGTGATTAATGTTTCCTGTTTTCAATTCCTGATATACTTGCAACTGAGCATGTCGTACTTCAATACGTAATAATCATAAATCGGCATGTGATTTTAAGCAGAGTAGAGCGGTAAAAGATCGAATTCAAAAGTAAAACAAACGCCTCCCAGAGACGAACGACCAGGACTCAAGTCTCGTTATCTTTTATTGAATATCTTTGTTTGATCGTATTGCACACTATACTACGACGTTTTCCTAGCAAAAATGAGCTTTACGATTGCAAACACCCTAAGACCATCCTTGAGGCCTCCTTTAGTCACTCATTCACGTCGAGGCCCAGCCTCGACTCCTCGTTTGTGCAATAACGCAATCCTATTGATATCTCTTCCGATTCATATGAACCTGATTCTCCTTCATCCATCATCATGGCACAACCCACAAAAGAAAATAATCTTGATACTCAACTCCAGTGCCTCAATGATCTATTCCAAGTCTATGTGAACCCACCGCAACGTCCAATGATGTGAGTTCACTATAATCCCCTGCGGTAGCAATCGAACCTCGAGTACAAATCCCCGCTGGAGGTCCTAACACTGAACTCAAGCCCAATATGATTCATGCCATTCCCAAATTCCATGTGCGTAATTCTGAAGATCCTTTTCAGCATATCAAACAACTCAAGCATCTAGCCCCGACCTTCAGGACAGAAGCTCAAAATCGAGATATTCTACTCATGAAAATGTTCTCCTTCTCTCTCATGGATAAAGCTACTCACTGGTACCAAACCCAAACAGGTCCAATCAACACTTGGGCGAAACTTCAATCTGAGTTTCTAAGAAAGTTCTTCCCTGTTGGTCGGACAAATGCTTTACGGCACCAGATCACACATTTCACACAACAAGCAGGAGAACCACTTCACGAAGCATGGGATCATTTTCTGGATCTCATGCGAAAGTGCCCCCATCACGAAGTTCCAAAATGGGAACAAGTCCAATCTTTTTACCAAGGACTCTGTGAGGATATTAGATTATTCGTCAATGCGACTTGCGGAGGAAACATCATGGTTCAACACGAAGACACCGTGTGGGAGATTCTCGAGAATATGTGTGAGAACTCCATCAATAATGAATCCATGGGCATGTTTGACCGGACGAATGCCCGTGCATTGACGAATCCAAAGGGAGCACATGTGCCACAAGGCCTGTCCTCTTCCGTCGACTTGGAACTAATGGCCAGTCATTTGGACAAGGTCTCTATCATTGAAAAGGTGGATGAGCTAACTCGACATTTGCAGCGAGCCACCTCTACGCAAAACTCGTACACACAACCACCCTCTGGCAGGGAGACCGTGCACAACATCTATCACCGACCTTCTCAGGGGATGGAGCCATATCCACCCCCGTCTGATTCTGACTACGGAGGAAACTCTAGATCCACCTACTCTAGTTGGGGGAACTCTGAACCCTCATATTCTGATTTTCCCAAGGTTCCTTAGACCTGCGAGGACCTCAACGCCATTCAAAATGATCCATTCTCAAACACCTACAACCCTGGATGGCGTAATCATCCCAACTTCACGTGGTCGGGCAATAATCAAAATCAAAGACCTTAATATCCGCCTCGACCACAAGCTCCTCATCCATATCAGCCACCTCAGCCTCGACCTAACCCAACTTATCAATCTGGGCCGACTCAGACAAATCAAATGACTCTTATCCTTCAGACTCTAGCTAACATTCAAAAGACGAATGCAGCTATGCAAAAATAGCATAGAGACGAGATCACAGAGGTTCATAATTAACTTGCTCAGATGGCAAATCCTCACCAACCTGGTGCACTTCCTTCACAACCTCTACCTAATCCGAATAGCATGCCAAACCGAGGAGCGTTATAAACCCAAATCCGGGCCAAGATCACTTTGTTTATCAGGCCCCTTCTACTCCATCACTAGACGGGATGGAGGCTTCGACATCATATACGGGTTACCAGCAACAAGCACCTCTTCTACCCACTCCAAACCAAAACCAAGCAGGATTAAATTCTGTTACTACCAGCACTGGCAAAACAACACAGGACCTACCTTATCCAAGCCAAACCAAGCCTGTTAATATAAACCCTAACCCAAGGACAGTCATCCAAGACACCTCTATCCCAGATCAAGAACCTAGACCCATTCTAGAGGAACCATCTAAAGTTCCATTTCTTGAGGCCTTAACCAAGGGAAAAAGGATAACCAAAACCGTGCCACCTGAGGAGGACCTGGTTAAGCTCTTTGAGTAGGTCCACATAAACATCCCCTTGATGGATGCAATATGCCACGTACCAGCTTACACGATGTTTGAAAGACGTATGTACACCAAAGCATAAGCCGAGAACCAAAGACGGGAATCCAATTGTAAAGTTAGAGCAAGCCAGCTCTGTCATTTTGAGAAAACTCCCGCCTAAGGCAAAAGACCCAGGCACCCCTCTGATATCCTATGAAATAGATGATATACAATTTGATCGAGCTTTATTAGACTTAGGAGCCTCCATAAATTTGATATCCACATCCCTACTAGACTACTTCAAGCAACCGGAACTTAAACTAACTGAAATGACCTTACAACTAGCAGACCGATCAATTAAGTCACCAAAAGGAATTCTCGAGGATGTCATAGTAAGGGTGCATGATTTCTATTTCCGAGTGGATTTCATCATTTTAGACATGGATGCTCCTGAGAATGTGAAGAATACACCAATCATATTAGGAAGACCCTTTCTAGCAACTGCTAAAGCTAATATCAATTGTAAGGAGGGCCAAATCGAATTAAAATTTGGGAGCAAGACACTAAAAATCAACATCTTTAAGGCCCAACAAGGAATTAATTGTGGGGTCATAGAACAAATTTGCGATATTAAAGCAGTGGTTGACGACTTCATAGAGAACCTGACTGATGGGAACAGCATCATGAGCCATAACTAGCTCATTTTGACCCAATTAAGTCAATAAATGCTCCTACATAACCGCCAGAGAACCATAACTCACTGTATAACCATTCTGAGAGAAAAATAAGAAACTAGGGTTAAAATTGTAATTTTACCATCTTATCATGAATGCAGTATAGCCACGGGTTTTCTCAAGGGTTTAATAAAGGTCAAATGGTCTTAATAGGATAACAAGTGGGTTAGATCAGACAGAAAAGGGTTTCGTATGTTTTGAGAATTAAATGACTTTTGAAACCCTAAAAATAGATCCACTTAATTAACTGAGGTTCTGGTCAGGATAAAATTCACCTAAACCCTTTAAAAATCATAGAAAAATATTTTCTAGGGTTTAGTACCTTCAATTTGACCATCAGAACCCATCTTGACCCAAAATAGAGTCTCAGATAGATATTTGCCCTAATTTGGGTATTTGCATAAATTACCTAGTCAAATGTGGTCAAAATCAAAATCCAACCTCACCATTGGATTTCTTAGGACCAAATTAGGTTTGTACCAAAATTTGGACCCAAGATGAGCTTATCTTGACCTAGTTTGCAAAATTGTCTTGTCTGATTACATTTCTACCCCCAACTTTCAAAAATCCTTGCATCAGCCCCCTAACTTCCTCGTCGTCTTCACAATCAGGTCCCCCCGCCATTATCGCAGAGGAAACCTACTCCAATGATCTTTGAAAAAAGATTTCTCCTTGATTTCTTAGCGAATCTCTTCCAAAATTGGAAGCAAAACTCCTTAAGAATTTATCTCAATCTAAACCAATCCTTGTGCACCGAGTCTTTCCCAATCTCTCATGCGAACGCATGAGAGATTTGGGTCTCAAGAAACTCTTAGATCCAGCAAGGGTTTCCGAGCTTAGAAAGCTTGATTTCCAAGCTTTCCTTGCCTCTGGATCCATATAAAAGAACCACCAGATCCTCCCGAACTCCTCATGCTCGAAATCGACCGAGATCCCTCTCAAATTCCTCTCTCTTTCATGGCCGAAGGCTCCTCGACGTTTGGCGACCTCCTCCATTCTTCATCGTCGTCCTTCCACAATACCAGTGGCGGATTTCTCTTCCTCGCCTCTTTCCGCGTCTCGCCGTACCAGCAGACGCCCTTTCCTTCTTCGTCCTCGCTGTTTCTCCCTCACTAGAGCCACCTTCGTCTCCGGCGTTGACAACACCGCATCCAACGCCATCTCTGCCCCACTTCATCCACCTACCTACTAGCTAAGTTCCTCATCTCCTGCACTTTATTTCCGCACTCACCCCACTTCGAATTAACCATCGACGACCCCCTGCGACTTCATCCCTTTCATCTCCAACCATCCCCTCCGGCGAGACCATCTCACCTCCACAGACCACCAAATCCCTCACCGACAAGCCAACGACCATCGCGACACATCTCTGCTCATTTCCCCTCTCTTTATTCACCACTCCACTCACTCATTTACTCCCCCGAACACACCAACACCCTCATCGCACTCGCCGTTGTCCGGTAACCCTCCCTGAGCATTCTGACGTGGCTGAAAGGCCGTTTCACTATTTTTAGGTACTCGACCTTGCCGCCATTGACAAGCAACCTTTGAGCTTGCTTGAAGTTCGCTCCAAGTCCTGCTATGCCCAAGTCTCAGCTCTAGGTCGCGCGAAGGCCTCCTGCGAACAATCCAGACAGTCAATTGGACACCTCTGCCTCACGAGCTGAAGCAATTGAGGAGAAGACCCCCTACTGCAGACACGCGAAGAAGAGGGGCGCAGATAGTCCCACATCATCGGCTGCAAAGCACACTGCGGTGAATAAATTGAAAAAGTTGCATAAGCTGTTCGCCTCAGTTCACGGGGTGAGGTCCCTCTCACCAGCTCACCCAGCCTCGTCCGCGACACGTACCCACAAACCTGGTTCGACCCGATAACCCAACCTGCACTCCTCGCTCACCACTGCACGCTGGTGAGCCTGGACCCAAGTACGCACCTAAATCCGATAACCCGATTACCCGTGGCTCTGGGAGAGTGGATCCTAAGAGAGAAAGAGAGAAGGAGAGTTACGTGGGGGTAGGGGGGTTTTGCCCTAAGAAGCTTGGCTTTGACACTTAGCCGAATTCAGAAGTGAAGAAGGCTTAGAGAAGAAGAGAAGGTCGTAGCTGAGAAAGCAGAGAAAGAAGAGGCAGGTCTGAAAAGGAATAGGCTACAGAAGAAAGGAAGAATCAGACAAAGAACGAGTAGAGAGAAGAAGAAGAAAATCACTTTAAGTCGTCTGATTTCCAAATCAGATGACAGAGTTGAGCTTTCATTTCATACATATACATTGAGTTCCGTAGCTATTATTGTAAGGAGTAATGGTGATTTAAACCACCATTTTACTCCCATCTTTTTGGCACATTGATACTTGGCATTCTTATTGCAATACTTTACAAGTTAAATTGTGATCTTGATTTCTAAATCCCATATTGCTCTCTGTGTTCGACCTCAGAACCTTTTTCGAGTAATAAAAACTATATTTGTTTTCAAAGCGATTTCGACTATATTACAACGCTTCATTTTAAACTCGATTTCACCACGTTAACACTGACTATTTCTGATCAACCACATGAGGATCAAAACCTGCAATTAGAGGAGCCTGAACTCAACCTAGACACACCCATATCTCCTTCCTTTGCTGCTGACACCCATCCAGAATTACCTACTGCTGCTAAACCCGATTTTGGAATTAAAGCCTCTTCCCAATCATCTCAAGTACGTCTTTTTAGGCTCCAATCAGACATTTCCTATGATTATCAACTCCCGACTCACACCTGATCAGGAAACACGCTTGATTTTTGTTCTCCAGCAACATCAAAGAGCCTTGGATGGACTCTCGACGATCTCACCGATATCAACCCCTCATACTGCACACACCACATCTACATTGAAGAGGGCTTGATGAGAACCTCATCATGAGCCATAACTAGCTCATTTTGACCCAATACAAAGGATAAAAGCTCCTACAAAACTCAAGGAAAGGCTTAACTCAGAGAATTCTGAGTTTAAGGAGAAAACAAGTCATAAGGGGTAAAAATGCAATTTTACCAGTATAATCTGCATACAGGGTAATTCAGGGTCCAAACACAGGTCAAACAAACCGAATAAGAAGGAAAGTGGGATGATCTGACAAGGGCTACAGCAATTTCAAGGAACTAAATGATAATCTGTAACCTTAAAACAAACCCACTTCAATTCATGAGGTTCGAGGCAAAGTAAAAATAGAATAAACCCTCTAAAATTCATAGAAAAATAATCTCTAGGGTTTAGAACCTTCAATTTGGCCTTCAGAACCCATTTTGACCTACATTGAGAACCATGCCCAATTAATAACTTAATTTGGGTTTTTGCATAAATTGACCGGTCAAACAAGGTTTAATCTAGAAATAAAATTCACCATCAAATTCCTTAGGTCCTAATTAGTCATGTATAAAAACTTGAGCCTAAGAAGAAACCTTCTTGACCAACTTTGCACTTTGGTCCTCATATATTTACTTTTTGGCCCTCAACTTTTGAACCCTCACATTTCTGCCCCTAACTCTCCTTCGTTCTTTGCATTCAGGTCCCTCCTGCCAAAACCTGCCAGCACCATGCTCCGGCGACCTTGCGCGGAGCATGGCGCCGCGCAGGGTGAGGGGGAGGGGCTGGCAAGTCAACCGGGGGTGCCCTGCGTCGTCAACCGTCGCAGGAACACCCCCCTGGTCGCTGCAACCCACCATACCGGCCGTGCGAACGCACGGACGGTATGGGTTTCCATCTCCAGCGTCCTCCGGCGAGGGAGACACGTCGTCTCCCTCTGCCTTCCTCTCTGATTCGGCCTCTATAAATACCCCCGTCGCTCCGCCATTCTGAGTAGCTCGGATTTGACGGAGAAAACCCCCAACTTTCCTCTCTTCTCACTCCGGCAGATGCCTACCAGCTCCGACGGTTCTTCCTCCTCCTCCTCTTCGCTCTGCCGCAATACCAGCAGCAGAGACTTCTTCCCCTGCTCTTCCCGCGTCGCGCAATACCGGCGCGCGCTGCCTCTGCCCCGTCGTCACCGCCGTCCTCCCCCACTGGGCACCTTCTTCTCCGGCGACAGCAGGTACAGCCGTCCGCCTCCTCGCCCCCTTCGTCACTGTAGTTAGGTTAGAACTACTTCCCTCTATTCTCTCTCTCTTTTCCCCCTGCTATTTTTATCTAATTACCCCTCGACCGCGCCTAATCACCCTCACCTTCTCCGCCTCCGGCCATCCTCCGGCGAGCCGCTCCCATCACTCCAGCAACCCACACGGCTCGCCGACCACTGCAGAACCTCCGCCTCCTCACCCTGATCAACCTCCGCCCTTCCACTTCCCCCAAATCACCCTCTGCAACTCCACCAAACAAACCCATCTCCTGACCCACAGTCCGACCTAGGGCAGCTCTTAGGCTCCGCCCCGCCGCCTGCACACCCCTCGACCACCTTCGCCGTGCCACGGCGAAGGTCCTCCGCGTTTCTGATTGGGCCGAGAGGCCGTTTCTCTGTGGGCAGGTACCTGCTCTCGTCGCCGCCATTGTTGAAGCGAAGCAGCTTCGACCTGCTGTCCCAGGTGCGCCGCGCCCAGGTCACGCTCCCAGGCTGTGCGGGGGCATTTCGGCAAAGCGTTAGGCTGCAGTTGAGGCGAATCCCTCGCGCGAAGGCCTCGCGTAAAGCTGCGATTACCAGCTGCTTCCTCCACGCAGGCGTGAAATTGGGGTGGGACATTTAGTCCCACCTCGGAAGGCTCTGAAGGAGCGCAGCGGTATAAAGCGAAAAAGTGCTGGAGGCTTATTGCCTCAGCACACGGGGTGAGGTCCCCTTCACCCGCCCGGTTACCCGGTCTCGTCCGTGCTCACGCCCCGCGGACCTGGCCCGACCCGACTTAGACTGACCTGCACTCCTCGCCCACCACGCACGCCAGTGGGCCTGGACCCGGGCGCGACCCGTACCCGGTAACCCGGCAGCTCTGGGAGAGCTTTCCTAAGAGCAGATTCTGTGAGAGAGAGACGCGGGGGAGGGTAGAGATAGGTTTTGCCCCCTCTCTGATCAAGCGGTGCAAGTTTGCAGGCACAGGTGAAGAAGAAGAACCAGAGAAGAAGGACGACGAAAGCTGAAGGAAGGAGCACCGAGCGGCACTGTAGCAGCGGCGGTTTAAGTCATCTGATTGGAAAATCAGACGACGTCCTGAAGGCAAAGAAGGAGAAGGAAGGCGAGGCAGAGGAGGAACATAGAGAGGCCAAGTGAAGACTCTGCAGAAGAAGAAGAGCACGAGAAGAAGATCTGAAGAAAGGAAAAGAAAGAAAGAAGAAGAAGAAGAAGAACATCACCACTGCAGATAAAGAAGAAGAACAAAAGAAGAGAGCAGAAGATCTGAGAAGGAAGAAGAGGAGAAGCAAAGAGAAAAGAAGAAAAGCCAACAAATTCTCTCTCTCTCTCTTTCTTTATTTTTGTAAAAGAAACTTGTACCCCTAGAATACAACTTGCTCCCTGAGTTCGACCTCGGGAACTCTTTATTTCCGAGTAACAAATTGTATTAAACTGGTAATCACCTCTCTATACTATACTACGACGAAATAATAAAACTATAGAGGAAGGTCGCCACCAGTTTTTGGCACCGTTGCCGGGGAGCAACGGCTATTCTAGAGGTAAACATTCCTGTTTCTTTTTAGTTTCTGATAATCTCCTCTCTTTTGTGTAGCTACAAGAAATCAAGAAGACAAGCAACCGCACGACAACCACTCCGAGGATAGGTAAAATTTTTTTTTCCTCTCGCTATTAACCCCTAAACTCTAAAGAGGAAGAAAAGAAAAGAACAAGCAATACAGGGCTAACCTGTCTTCCATACCTAGTAACCATAAAGAGTTGCATGTTTTCAACTCATTAGTCCTGCACACTATTAAGGGTATTTAAGGGCTAACACATTCTTGCTTGAGCCCTAATTACCCAACAAAGAACTAACTGGACCAAGTAGAGCCAACCTAAGATTCAACATTAGGGTTTTAGAGACACACTACTTAAATCAAGAATGGAGAAAATCCAAAAGAAGTGTGCCTAAACCATTGATTGAACATACTTATTCAGAGAAACCCTAAACAATTGGCTCTCTAAACACTTGAACCCAAAAAGAATGGACCCAAAAGCTCTCAAAGGAACAAGAGGTAAAGTTGACTCCTTGGGTCAACCAACCTTAAAATTAGGTCACTTTCTCACTCAAAATACCTAAGAGATCAAGTGTAACTTTAAGCACCCTGATCTTAAGCTAAAATTGGTAGACTTAAGAGGTCAAGATCCCCATCCTGGTCTACATGGAATCTCAGTGACAAGAGAGGTCGAGTGGGGAAAACCCTGTAACCCGTGGGGACGCTCTACTGTGTAGGGGTCTTCGCGGGACTCTCCCTCTCTGGCTGCCCAGGTAATTCTCAGGTGGACGATCTTTCTGATCAAGGGGTCCATCTGCCCCGAACCTCTATAGTCACCCAACATTTTTTGGGTGTCTTGATTGGGTCCAGCACCTGCTTATCTCATCCAGTCCTTCAGTATTTTGCAGGAGGTCCTTGAAACCTCCTATAGAAATTCACTCTCTCCGAGGCTAAGCCTCGGCTCCCTTGTTTTTGCAGAAATCATTCACATAGCCCCTCTTTCCTCTGATTCTGAACAAAGTCCCCTTCTTCCATTAATTCAAACTTCTGATTCTATCTTGATTCCACCACCTGATTCGAAGATGCAGCCTAATTACCTAGCAAGACTACCATATAAAAAACCTGAATATCTGAGATCCATGAAAGATAAGATGATTGAGGATGCCCTTGAATTCTATGAAATCAAATATAAACCCTCAACACCAATAGAAAACATTCAGGTTGATGTCCCAACAACCACAGCTTTCATCATAAACTGTGCCCAGATTCTATTGAGAGAAGTTACAAAAGGATCAACCCGAGATATGCTCATGACAGGATACATTGAGATGGAAAAATTACACCAATCTGAATACCTTCAATGCTTGACAAATCCTGTACTTTGGGAACAACACCAAGATGCCCTTATGAAACGGGTAGAAATGATGAAATCAGTAGAACAAATTATCAACCAGAAATACCCGTATATACCAGAAATAGAGGATGAACCATCTTGGAACAATATTAAGGAACAATCCAGTTTCCCAGATCTCGGGACTAGGGCACAAAGTGGTTGTGAAATCCCAACCCAAATAGAAGACAATGTTGAATTAGGTTGGGATATTGCAGGAGAACACAATGATGAGCCAAACTTAGACCATGAATTGCCAAGCCTAGAATTTCAAAACTCCTGCAATAATGAGATCAGAACTGAACCTTCTGAGGGTATAAATTCCGCCCCTTATTTTGATAAGGTGGCCCTCGAAGATTATTCGGACTTAGGTTCTAATAATTCTACCCACATCCTAAGCCTAGAACCTAGATCTGAAACTTATTGGGAAGATTATGAGGCCCCTTATGAGAAAGATCAAATTTTTACAGAATATGATTCCGGGCCTTTATTTGATGAATATCCCTCTCCAACATCTTCAGAAAATCTGATCGATTTTCCAGAGAACATGCCAATTTATGATACAGAGACTGAGGAGTTGGACGAGTTGGATTTTAATTGGGTCTATCCTACCAACTTGGAGCTTGAGCCTAGACAGAATACCTTTTCGAGCCCAGAATTGACATATAGGCTAGACCCCAATCAGGCTGCTGATTCCACATCTGATGATTTTTGCTGTGGTGGAATTCATGATCATGAATCTCATTTTCGCCAACTCTCCGACAATTTCAAATCTGACTATAATGGCGGAGAGATTCCCCTTCCTGAACACGCCAGGCCTATCTACGACCTCAGTTCTCATGACTCTAACTCCGACTCTGAGGTCCTGATTCCCGAGATCACTGATAACACAGAATCATTCCTTTTCGATCCTCAGGAACCAAAAACAGAAAATGCCAAGAGTAATTGCAACCAAGAATCCAAATTTTTTCTCGAATCCGATTCCTTTCATCCTACAAACACTCTTCCGGCATTTGATAGTTACCCAGAGGACTCTCTACAGAAAATCACCTATCATCTGTTTCTAGAAGAGCCCTCGTACACAATGGCCACCTCATCTGCACACACAGAACGGATCAAAACCTCTTCCAAACCCCGACCCGCAACTGGACTCAATTTTTATTCAGATTCACCTCTCACCGAGCCGATTGCATTTCCAACTCAGGTTCTAAACACTGATCAGACTACATACCACGCCCCATCATTCTCTGATCACCCCTATAGGGTTTCCGCGTCATTCATTGATTATTCTACGGATCCCTACTCTGACCAGGCTGATTCGACTCAGCCAAACCCTGCGTTTACACTTCCACATCCATCTAAGCTTCATAGTTTATGGTGGGCTCCACACCTTTTTATCCACATCTATCAACCCACCAGATTGATTGGGTTTGGGCTGCATCATCAGCCTGTTGATCTGAACAAGCACCTGGTTGGACCAACCAGGCTCTTAATCAAGGTGCTTGTCTTACAAAACTCTGTTGATTTGACCATCCCCTCTCCATCGCATTTCCCGCTTGGCTGAAGGCATCAAATTTAGCGCTCAACGGGAGGCAGCCCGTCATTCTCTTTGAAAACCTGAAACTTGTTCTGACACCTTTTTGCACTTGAAGTTCACACTTTAGGACAGCCGACTCCACCTCAGGTGCTTGCATCTGAGATTAGAAATCGTCCGCAATAGTCACCCCGACCCATTCACTCATCAAAACATTTATCCTAATGTATGAACTAAGTTGAATAAAAACCCCTAGGTTACAATGAGGACATTGCAAATCTTAGGCATGGGGGGGTATGAAAGTGCAAAACTTATAAGAAAATGTTTCAAATAAAAAAATTCACATATGCCAAAAACACCATAAAAATTAAAAATTTTCGAAAAAGAATAAGAGAGGAGAAGGAAATTTTGTGAAGGAGAAGGAGAAAAGAAACAAAATGAAAAAGGAGCACAAAATTATGAGAAAAAAGTGATAGTCATTAGTAAGGAACTAAGGAATTAACCTAAGTTCTAGACCTCATTCAAGAAAATAACTGAAAAGTGCATAATGAGATTAGTAAGAATGCAAACCTTAGGCATTCTTGAATAGACTCTTAGTACCCATTAAGATCTAAACATTCCTCAAGAGGTTGAGGAAAATGAAAAGCTGAAGTATTAGGTCTAAGGCTTAGGAAGTATTTGGCCTCGTTAACTAATTTTTGGTTTACGGGACTTAGTAACCTAAGCACCCTAACCTCACACACAGCCTGGTTCAGTAAGCGTAAAAATCAAAATCACGCAGAAGCGTCGCAAAATTCTGAAAAGAACACCTAGAATAGGAGTGGCCGATCAACACAAGTTGATTTAGACGAGTTCCCAGCGCGGAGAGGTGGGAAATCCCCTCGAAGATGCGTAACAAAATATCATCTCCTCGGTGCTTGTCTCTTAGGATATTCACATATCCTACTGGGGGCATGTAAGCACTCTGCTGGTTCAGATTCCATGGATGGCATTATCTCGAAGTGTCAATTGCCAGGTTCTGGATTCGACCACGGAACACCATGGATGGGATTATCTCGAAATCTCAATAGCCAGGGTTCCGGGGGTTGCCATGGGCGGTGCTATCTCGAAGCATCGATCGCCAGGAACCCTTGAGGATTGATGATGGGAGCAAGGAATCTGATACAGACCGTGTTGAAAAGCCAATCCTAGGCTAGAACTAAAAAGAAAAAGAGAGAGAAAACTCTCCAAACAGAAAATCTTTCTATCTCTCTCTTATAAAACGCACTGCGAACTGAGCCAGGGCTAAAATCATTTCAAGCACGGGTGCTTTAACCACAAAGTCCAATAAACCCTAGGTTAGTTCTTGTGGGCCTTAAAAACCTTTGCTAAAGACTGAGGCTAAGGCTAGACAGATTTGGATCTTGATTGGTACTAGAGTACCTTTTAGGCCTATGGTCAGCATTCTAACCTAATCTAAGCTCAAATGAAAAAGCACTTATCTGAAGCTATTAAGAACTTCATGGTCTAGAACAAGGGTTGAAACCTTAAGTTTTTGCTAAGGGACTATCAAAAGCTAGGCATGGGGGTATGATGAGCCATAACTAGCTCATTTTGACCCAATACAAAGGATAAAAGCTCCTACATAACTCAAGGAAAGGCTTAACTCAGAGAATTCTGAGTTTAAGGAGAAAACAAGTCATAAGGGGTAAAAATGCAATTTTACCAGTATAATCTGCATACAGGGTAATTCAGGGTCCAAACACAGGTCAAACAAACCGAATAAGAAGGAAAGTGGGATGATCTGACAAGGGCTACAGCAATTCCAAGGAACTAAATGATAATCTGTAACCTTAAAATAAACCCACTTCAATTCACGAGGTTCGAGGCAAAGTAAAAATAGAATAAACCCTCTAAAATTCATAGAAAAATAATCTCTAGGGTTTAGAACCTTCAATTTGGCCTTCAGAACCCATTTTGACCTACATTGAGAACCATGCCCAATTAATAACTTAATTTGGGTTTTTGCATAAATTGATCGGTCAAACAAGGTTTAATCTAGAAATAAAATTCACCATCAAATTCCTTAGGTCCTAATTAGTCATGTATAAAAACTTGAGCCTAAGAAGAAACCTTCTTGACCAACTTTGCACTTTGGTCCTCATATATTTACTTTTTGTCCCTCAACTTTTGAACCCTCACATTTCTGCCCCTAACTCTCCTTCGTTCTTTGCATTCAGGTCCCTCCTGCCAAAACCTGCCAGCACCATGCTCCGGCGACCTTGCGCGGAGCATGGCGCCGCGCAGGGTGAGGGGGAGGGGCTAGCAAGTCAACCGGGGGTGCCCTGCGTCGTCAGCCGTCGCAGGAACACCCCCCTGGTCGCTGCAACCCACCATACCGGTCGTGCGAACGCACGGACGGTATGGGTTTCCATCTCCGGCGTCCTCCGGCGAGGGAGACACGTCGTCTCCCTCCGCCTTCCTCTCTGATTCGGCCTCTATAAATACCCCCGTCGCTCAGCCGTTCTGAGTAGCTCGGATCTGACGGAGAAAACCCCCAACTTTCCTCTCTTCTCACTTCGGCAGACGCCTACCAGCTCCGGCGGTTCTTCCTCCTCCTCCTCTTCGCTCTGCCGCAATACCAGCAGCAGAGACTTCTTCCCCTGCTCTTCCCGCGTCGCGCAATACCGGCGCGCGCTACCTCTGCCCCGTCGTCACCGCCGTCCTCCCCTACTGGGCACCTTCTTCTCCGGCGACAGCAGGTACAGCCGTCCGCCTCCTCGCCCCCTTCGTCACTGTAGTTAGGTTAGAACTGCTTCCCTCTATTCTCTCTCTCTTTTCCCCCTGCTATTTTTATCTAATTACCCCTCGACCGCACCTAATCACCCTCACCTTCTCCGCCTCCGGCCATCCTCCGGCGAGCCGCTCCCATCACTCCAGCAACCCACACGGCTCGCCGACCACCGCAGAACCTCCGCCTCCTCACCCTGATCAACCTCCGCCCTTCCACTTCCCCCAAATCACCCTCTGCAACTCCACCAAACAAACCCATCTCCCGACCCACAGTCCGACCTAGGGCAGCTCTTAGGCTCCGCCCCGCCGCCTGCACACTCCCCGACCACCTTCGCCGTGCCACGGCGAAGGTCCTCCACGTTTCTGATTGGGCCGAGAGGCCGTTTCTCTGTGGGCAGGTACCTGCGCTCGTCGCCGCCATTGTTGAAGCGAAGCAGCTTCGACCTGCTGTCCCAGGTGTGCCGCGCCCAGGTCACGCTCCCAGGCTGTGCGGGGGCATTTCGGCAAAGCGTTAGGCTGCAGTTGAGGCGAATCCCTCGCGCGAAGGCCTCGCGTAAAGCTGCGATTACCAGCTGCTTCCTCCGCGCAGGCACGAAATTGGGGTGGGACATTTAGTCCCACCTCGGAAGGCTCTGAAGGAGCGCAGCGGTATAAAGCGAAAAAGTGCTGGAGGCTTATTGCCTCAGCACACGGGGTGAGGTCCCCTTCACCCGCCCGGTTACCCGGTCTCGTCCGTGCTCACGCCCCGCGGACCTGGCCCGACCCGACTTAGACTGACCTGCACTCCTCGCCCACCACGCACGCCGGTGGGCCTGGACCCGGGCGCGACCCGTACCCGGTAACCCGGCAGCTCTGGGAGAGCTTTCCTAAGAGCAGATTCTGTGAGAGAGAGACGCGGGGGAGGGTAGAGATAGGTTTTGCCCCCTCTCTGATCAAGCGGTGCAAGTTTGCAGGCACAGGTGAAGAAGAAGAACCAGAGAAGAAGGACGACGAAAGCTGAAGGAAGGAGCACCGAGCAGCACTGTAGCAGCGGCGGTTTAAGTCGTCTGATTGGAAAATCAGACGACGTCCTGAAGGCAAAGAAGGAGAAGGAAGGCGAGGCAGAGGAGGAACACAGAGAGGCCAAGTGAAGACTCTGCAGAAGAAGAAGAGCACGAGAAGAAGATCTGAAGAAAGGAAAAGAAAGAAAGAAGAAGAAGAAGAAGAACATCACCACTGCAGATAAAGAAGAAGAACAAAAGAAGAGAGCAGAAGATCTGAGAAGGAAGAAGAGGAGAAGCAAAGAGAAAAGAAGAAAAGCCAACAAATTCTCTCTCTCTCTTTCTTTATTTTTGTAAAAGAAACTTGTACCCCTAGAATACAACTTTCTCCCTGAGTTCGACCTCGGGAACTCTTTATTTCCGAGTAACAAATTGTATTAAACTGGTAATCACCTCTCTATACTATACTACGACGAAATAATAAAACTATAGAGGAAGGTTGCCACCAGGGCTCATGACTATCCCGTGAAATGCAGAGACGCCTGAATCCCAATCTACAGGATGTCGTGAAAAAGGAGATTATCAAGTGGTTAGATGTAGGGGTCATCTACCCCATCTCCGACAGTCGGTGGGTGAGTCCAATCCAGGTTGTGCCTAAAAAGACAGGGCTCACCGTCATCACAATTGAAATCGGAGAAGCCATACCAACTCGTATAGCAAACTCGTGGAGAGTCTGCATTGATTACAGAAGACTCAATTCCTTTACAAAGAAGGATCATTTCCCACTACCGTTCATTGATCAGATTCTTGAGAAACTAGCGGAAAATCTATTCTTCTGCTTTCTGGACGGGTACTCCGGTTATAACCAAGTTGCAATCCATCCCGAGGACCAAGAAAATACCACCTTCACCTACCCCTTCGGAACTTACGCATTCCGAAGGATGTTGTTCGGTCTCTGCAATGCACCTGTTACTTTTTAGCAATGCATGCTTGCCATATTCTCAGATATGGTAGGTGAATACCTTGAAGTCTTCATGGATGACTTCTCAGTATTTGGTGAATCATTTTACGATTGCTTCTGACACTTGGTCCAAATCCTCAGGCGGTGCATTGATGTGAACTTGGTTCTTTCCTGAGAAAAGAGCCACTTCATGGTACCTAAGGGAATAGTCCTGGGACATCTTATCTCTAAAAAGGGCATCCAAGTTGATCGAGCCAAGGTGAATTTGATTTCCAAACTTTCTATGCTTAGCTCGATCAAAGACATCTGATCCTTCCTAGGGTACGTTGATTTTTATAGTCGATTCATTCCTGATTTCTCGAAAATCGTGTGCCCCCTGGCTAATCTTCTATCTAAGGATGTCCCTTTTGAAATCACCAAGGAATGCACTCAAGCATTTGAGATCCTACGTGATTGAGTTACCCAAGTACCTATCCTGCAGCCCCCTGATTGGTCTCAACCCTTTGAGATCATGTGCGATCCATCTGATTACGTTGTAGGTGCGGTACTTAGGCAGAAAATAGATGGGAAACCCGTGGTCATTTACTATGCTAGCAAGACATGTGATGAGGCTCAACGTAACTATACAGTTACTAAGAAAGAGCTGCTAGCCATAGTATTTTCCCTGAAAAAATTTAAATCGTATCTTTTGGGTTCCCATATTATCATTTACTCAGATCACACTGCTATGAGGCATCTCCTTGCGAAGAAGGACACGAAACCTCGACTAATCCTCTGGATCTTGCTGTTGCAAGAATTTGATCTCGAGATTCACGACAAGACGCGGAAACAGAATGTGGTAGCTAACCACTTATCCTACCTTCCTTCTGATATTATCAACCCTTCCGGACCTATTACTAAACATTTTCCCGATGAGCACCTCCTGACTATCAGTACAGGACTTCCATGTTTTGCTGATCTGGTAAACTACTTGGCATCACATCAGATACCGTTCGATTGACCAAAAGTCAAGAAGGACAAATTACTTTTCGATGCCAAGTACTAGTTTTGGGAAGGCCCGTATCTTTTCCACATTAATGCTGATAAGATCATTCGATGATGTGTTCCGAAAGCGGAAATTTAGGACATTTTGTCCTTCTGCCATGACCAGGCATGTGGTGGACACTTCTCTATTCATAAAACCGCAGCAAAAGTCCTCCAGTGCAGCTTCTATTGGCCTACGATTTTCAAAGATGCATATAATCACTGTAAGGCATGCACTCGTTGCCAAACCTTAGGCAACATGAGCCACCGTGACATGATGCCCTTACAGTCGATTCTCGTATGCGAAATCTTTGATGTTTGGAGGATTGATTTTATGGGACCCTTTCCTATTTCGGATGGCTTCGAATACATTCTTCTCGCTGTTGACTATGTGTCCAAATGGATTGAAGCCATTTCGACCTGAACCAACGATCATAAGGTGGTTATCAAATTCATGCATCAGAACATCTTTTCTCGATTCAGGATTCCACGTGCCATAATCTTTGATGGAGGGACCAATTTCACGAATGCTCAGTTCAGATCACTAATGACCAAATACGGGGTGTCACACCGAATCTCTACTCCTTATCACCCCCAAACCAATGGTCTAGCTGAGCTATCGAATCGAGAGATCAAGAAAATCCTCCAGGTCACTGTTCGACCTGATAGGAAAGACTGGTCATCCTGACTTCCGGAAGCTTTGTGGGCTTATAGGACTGCCCACAAAACCCAATTAGGCATGTCTCCCTTCAGATTAGTGTACGGGAAGGCATGTCACCTCCCCGTCAAACTGGAGCACAAAGCCTATTGGGCAGTACGGAACTGCAATTTCGATCTTTCTAAGGAAGGAATCCACAGAAAGCTTCAAATGAGTGAGATCGATGAATTACGCCATGACACATATGAGAACTTGCGAATTTACAAAGAATGGGTTAAGGCGTTTCATGACAAGCACATATCTAGAAAGATCTTTTTCCCTGGTTGGAAAGTCCTACTCTTTGATGCCAAACTCAAATTGTTCCGAGGAAAACTCAGATCAAAATGGGTTGGACCATACCTTGTCCGACGAATCTTTGGAAATGGAGCTGTCGAAAGCAGTCAACTCAGCCATGATTCAAAACCTTTTGTCGTGAATGGTCAAAGACTCAAACCGTTCATTGAACTCACTGATACAAATTTGGTTAAGATATCTTTTACCCTCCATTCTCCTTGAGCTCATTGTGCCCAGCTGACGGCGTTAAAACTCTACGCTTAACAGGAGGCAACTTGTCATTTCGAAAAACCTGAAATCCTTCTTGACACATCTTATGCTGAACTCATATTATACTTTAGGGTTCATCCATTAGAACAGTCGACTCCACCTCTAGTATCTGTACCCGAGCTTGAAATCGTCCGCAACAGTCATCCCGACCCATTCACCCACCCATCACCTGTTCTAATGAATGATCTAAGCTAAACTTGAACCCACCTAATTTACAATGAGCACATTGCAAATTGTACGCATGGGGGGTATTAAAGTGCAAAACATCGTGAAAATCACTTCACAAGAAAGGGTTTCATCAAAAAAATCACATATTCCAAAAATACCAAAAAATTTAAAAAAAATCTTGAAAAAGAACAAAAATATGAGAGGAGAGGAATTTTTGGAGGCATATCAGATTGTGAGGAGAAAAAAGGGAGGAGATAAAAAGGTCAAAAAGGAGCACAATTTGAAAAGAAAAGAAAAAGAGGTAATCATTAGTAAAAGATTAAGGAATTGACTTAGTTCTAGACCATATCAAAAGAAAGAAAATGAAAGGCAAAAAGTGCTAATAAAATAGAGAAGAGATTAGTAGGAATGCTGATTTTAGGCCTCTTGGGCTATAATTCTAGGCTTAAAAATTCAAGTACCCGCTAAGATCTGGATAATACTCAAGAGGTTGGGGAAAATGCGAAGCTTAAGTATTAGGTCTAAGGCTTAGGGATTATTCGACCTCATTAATTGACCATTGGTTTGCGGGACTTGGTAACCTAAGCACCCCAATCCACACACAGTCTGATTTAGTGCGCCTATGTATCAAAATCACGCAAATGCGTTTAACTTGTTCTGAAAAAGTCAACTAGGTTAGGAGCGGTTGATCAACACAAGTTGATTTGGACGAGTTCCTGGTGCGAAGAGGCAGGAAATTCCCCTTGAAGATGCGCAATAACATATCGTCTCCTCGGTGCTTGTCTCCTAGGATATCTACATATCCTACCGGGGGCATGTAAGCACCCTATGCTGGTTCAGATGCCATGGGCGGCATTATCTCGAAATGTCAACTGCTAGGGTCTGGATTTAGCTACAGAATGCCATGGGCAGGATTATCTCGAAATCTTGAAAGCCAGGGTTCTAGGGGTTGCCATGGGCGGTGCTATCTCGAAGCATCGATTGCCAAGGACCCAATGAGGATTGATGATGGGGACCAGGAATCCGATACAGGCCGTGTTGTAAAGCCAATCCGAAGCTAGGAATAAAAAGAAAAAGAGATAGAAAACTCTCCAAAAATAAAGAAAAATTCCTCTATCTCTCTCTGACAGAAACGCACTGCAAACTGAACCTAGGCTAAAACATGTTACAAGCACGGGTGCTTTAACCGCGGAGTTCAACGAACCTTAGGTTAGTTCCTGTGGACCTTAAAAACCTTTGCGGCAGATCGAGGCTAGCGCTGGTCAGGTCCAGATCTTGGTTGGTACTTGAGTACCTCTAAGCCTGCTATCGTCATTCTAACCTAATCTATAAAAGGAAGCACACAGCAAAATTTTTAAGCATCAAAAGATTTTATGGTCTAGAATCAAAGTTAATATCTTGAAATTTTGTTTAGGGACTAGCAAAATCTAGGCATGGGGGTATGATGGGAACACCATCATGAGCCATAACTAGCTTATTTTGAACCAATTAAGTCAATAAATGCTCCTACATAACCTCTAGAGAGTCACAAGTCAATGCATATTCATTATGAAAGAAAAATAAGAAACTAGGGATAAAACTACAATTTTACCATCTCATCATGAATGCAGTACAACCAAGGGTTTTCTTAAGGGTTGAATGAAGGTCAATTAGTCTTAAAAAGATAGCAAGTGGGATAAGACAGACAAAAAAGGGTTTGCACGTGTTCTGAGAATTAAATGATTTTGAAACCTTAAAAATAGACCTGCTTAATTAACTGAGGTTCTGATCAGAGTAAAATTCACCTAAATCCTCTAAAATTCATAGAACAATATTCTCCAGGGTTTAGAACTTTCAATTTGACCATCAGAACCCATTTTAACCCAAAATAGAACCACAGATAGACATTTGCCCAAATTTGGGTTTTTGCATAAATTATATAGTCAAACATGGTCAAAACCAACATCCAACATCACCATTGGATTCCATAGATCCAAATTAGATTTGTATCAAAATTTGGAGCCAAGATGAATTTGTCTTGAACTAGTTTGCAAATTGGTCCTATCTAATTTCATTTTTGCCCTTAACTTTCAAAATCCTTTCAAATAGGCCCCTAACTTTGTCATCATTCTCACAAAAAGGTCCCTACTGCCATTAATCCTATTCCTACTTGCTCCGTCAACCTTAAATTGGAAAGAACTCCCTGATTTCTTGATGAATCCCTTTCAAAATTGAAAGGGAAGTTCGTCACAAAATTCCCTTCCTTTTGGACCCAATCTTAAACCCTAAAACCTACCCAATCTCTCATGCAAATGCATGAGATATTTGGGTGTCAAGAAACTTCCAATTCCAACGAGCTTTCCATTTGGGTATTCCTACTTGCTTCCCAAGCTTTAACCAACCTCTAATGACCTATAAAAGACTCCCCAGATCACAACGAACTTCCTAAGCTTGAATTCGACCAGACATTCCCTCTAATTCTTCTCCCCTCCTCCAGCCGATTTGCTCTTCAATCTTCAGCAATTCTCCTTGTCTTCCCTCGTTGTCTAACCACAATAGCTATGGCAGATTCTTCATCCTTGTCTTCTTCCACGTCGCGCAGCACCCGCCGACGCTCCTGCCCCCCTTCATCCTCACCGATCGCCTCCCTCTGAGCATCTTCATCTCCGGCGCCGATCGCACCTCACCCGGTGCCAATCCTGCTCCCCTTCGTCTGCCTCCTTTCCTCAATGACTCCTCGACTTCCCCTCTTCATTTTCAAACCCTCACCACCTCATTACGACCGCCGACTCGCCTCATCGCCCTTCGTCTTCCACCTTGCCGGCGTACCTCCAACGAGGTCGCACGGCCACTACACTCCAGCAATCCGGCCGCCGTTCATCTCCACACCTCTGCTGCACTCCAGAGAGCAAAAGCCCTCTGGTCTTCGAGGCTATTGGCCTCCCCACTGCTCCACCGAACACCACACTATCGCACCTCACATTCCATCACCGTCCGACCTACACAACCACTCGCGCACGACACCAACACCACCATTCAATTCCCCACCTCACGGCGAAGCTTGTGAACTGTTTTAAATAGGGCTTTTTGCCCGTTTTCGTGCTTGCAGGTCCCAAGTCTCCATCACCATTACCGAAGCTTCAAGCGAAGCGTAAAGCTCCCTTTAAGCACCTGCAGACCCCAGACAAAATCCCAGGTGCTACGGAGCACTTCCAGGATTGCGAGCTGATAACACCACACAAGGGGGTAGTAATTAGGTTGAATATGGCCCATCTTTAGAATAAAAGGCACAACATAAGTAGAATAGGAGCATTGCATGCATCAAGTACCAAGATTGCTTATAAACTGTATTAATGGCCATTTGTGTAAAGCATTTGTCAAAGCAGGCCTCAGATGAGCAATCGGACCGCACGGATGGATTCAGAACGACGAACGGAGTCCAACGGACTCAAGATCGGCCAAATCCGACATCCGGAGCTCCCACAATGGGCCCAAGAAATTCTGACCGTTGATCTGGAGATCAACGGCCCAGAGAGCGCCATGTCGCCCCGCCCCCACCGCTCGCACACCCTCAAGCCGGCCAAAGACGAATCTCGGTCGTTGATCTTCGATCGAATGGCCTAGATCCGCGCGCTCGCCCGCGGTCGCCGCGACAAAGCGCGGGCGTGGCGCAACGGTTAGCGAGCACACCCGCATCGCCGCGACACGCGTTCGAGCTGCGAGGAGCGGGATTTGAGGGCAGGCGAAGGGCGCGGAAAAATTGGGCCGCCCGATCAGCAGCGGGCAGCCACAATCTCGCCATGCGACGCGACCGCAGTGCACGAGCGCCCACGCGCGCGCGCACCCCGGGTGGAAACGCACGGGCGCACACGCGCCCGAGGCGTGATCTCAGCGCGAGCGCCGAAGGCTCTCAGCCGTCCGATCTTCGATCGGACGGCTCTCAATCAACGACCACGGATCGCGCGAAGAGGAAGACCGGGGCGGGCAGCTAACCGGCGGCGAGAGGGCTACACCGACGCTTTTGGAAGCGATTTTAGCAACGCTCTGGATGTCGCTAAAGCCCCTTCTTCTTTTAGGAAGCCCTTAACTCTATTTAAACCCCCTCCTACCACCATTCAAGGCATACTCTCCCACTTGCAAATACTCCACTCCTCTCCTAGCTAGTTTTAGGCACTCTTGTAATCGCCGGAGACGACGAGCCGCCGACGGAGCCTCCTCCACCGCCGTGGCTGCCTCGTCGCTGTCCACTCTCTCTCTACCTCTCTCTCTCTCTCTTTTAAGCTTTCATTTACTTTTGTTGAAGCATGTATTTAATGTTGTAAACCATGAACTATGAATGCATGTTTAATGAAATTATTTTCCATTTAGTCGCCATTTTAATTTCTGTTTAAAGTGCATGATCAAAATCAAGAGCTTTCTAACCCTAAACTCTCTCTCTCTATCTCTCGCTTTTCAAAATCGTCTCTTTCGCAAGCAAAACTCCACCTTTTTCGTGACAACAAGTGGTAAACAAAATCCAATTTCCATGCCTCCCTGAGACCGACACTCGGACTCACCTCCGTTTACTTCTTTTAAAATCGACGTATCAAGTGCAACTATAACGACACCTCTTAACACACACGCACTACGGCACATCACGAGCCAATTAGGCTCTTTGGCTGAGCCTTTGACCACAATCACGAGAAGTTGCTGCAGCCGCATGTAGAGAAAGATAGTGGGATTTAGTCCCACATCGTGGATTGAAGAGTGCTCACCAACGAATAAATTGAAAAAGTGATACGGGCTGTTTGCCTCAGCATGCATAGGGGGTGAGGTCTCCGCACGCTTCCCTCACACGCCTCGTCCGCAACATCTCCCCTACAGTCCTAACCTGACCCGTTTACCCGCCTAGCCAAGCACTCCTCGACTGCTACCCCACTGTAGGCAGCCTTGGACCCGGGTGCGTGTGTACCCGATTACCTAATATCCTGTTGAAGGCCCTGGGAGGGCGGAGCCTAAGAGAGAGAAGGAAGGAGAGATTGCGCGGGGGTAGGGGAAGGTTTTGCTGCTGAAGACATTGGCTGACACTTAGCAATCTGAGAAGTTTCCCTCCCCTGTGAGAAGAAAAAGGAGAAGGAAGTAGAAGGACAAAGAAGAAGAGGAGCTACAGCAAAGAAAAAGAAGAGGCTGAGAGAAGAAAAAGGAGGCAGTGCACTGTAGCATCAGATGTTTAAGTCGTCTGATCCCACTTTCAAACGTCTGATTTGAGTTTCTAAAGCTATAATTAACTCTAATATTGTGCTTCTATTTGCTATTACTGTATAAGGGTAATTGGTGATTTAAATCACCATTTTACCCTCTTCATTATGCACATTGATCATTGATTTTTATATCATTCTGCCTTAAACTTTTACTTATATATTGTGCTCAATTATGAATTGTGATCTTGAGCATTAAATTCCTTATTGCTCCCTGTGTTCGACCTCGGAATCTTTTTCGAGTAATAAAATTTATTTGTTTAAATGTTATTTTGGCTATACTGCAACGCAACATTCTTAAAACACTGATCTAGCATTCGAACAGGTGGACTTTGGTTATCAAAAGATCATATCTCTTTTGATCTTTCCATTAGAAAAATCAAAGAGATAAGATCTTTCTTATGTGTTGCAACAAGAGGATAAACCTCTTCCTTAAGGCCTAAGGAAAGTGTGTGTGTGTCTGCGTGCGCGACATGTGTATGGGTGCGTGTGTGTGGGTTTGTAGGTCTAGGTTATGGGTTTACTTTGGTTTGGGTTGGTTCAACCTAGGTTGGGTTAGGTTCTAGTCCAATTGGGTCTAATTAAACTAAGTGTGGTAGATGTGATCCTAATTGAATCTATGGGGACCTAATCTAGAGAGGTGTAAACCCAATTAGGCTAAACACACCCAATTAGATTTGGGCTAGGTCCAATTAAACTTACTAAGTCTAATTAGGTTCCAACTGAACCTAATCAGAGTTGGTTGCACTACACTTAATTGGATGTGGCTAGGTCTAATAGGTTTAAGTTAATATGATTAGACTCAATTGAGTCCAATCACTTAAGTTTAGTCTAATTAGGTCCCATGGACCCAATTGATTGCAAGCTAGCCTAATTAACTCAGACTGAGTCAATTAAGTAAGGTATAGACCTAAATTGATATCTATGTTGGGGATTGGGTATAGGATAGGTAAACTAGGGTTATGGATGGTAGGATAGTGCTAGGGATAGATTGAATAGGGACATGGATAATGTTATCCATGTTTTTGGCTTCTGAGCTTAGAGATCCTAGTTCTGAGCTAGTCTAGGGTTAGGTACTAGGATAGGGTTGTCCTAGGGTTTTGAGGATAGGTGATGTAAACATGTTTACACTACATAAGATGTCTATTTATGCATGTTCTTAAGCATAGAATTGCATTCATATTATAAAAATTGCATAACATACATCATCTTGCATTTAGATTAGTTTAAATAAAATGGAGGTTAATTGTCTCCTTTTATGTTCAGGGACAAGACAAATTTTTATCGGGGCCTCGGATCAAAGATCTAACCGTACAAATTTGATCAGGGTGACGATTGGAATTCAACGACTCCAAGATCACCTTAATCAGACATCTATAGCATCAGATAGAGATCGGGGAACCCTAGAAGATCAAGAGCTAAGATGGTGTAAATCTGCACTTCAAACGACAAATCCGACCACATGGATGGATTCAGATTGACGATCACAGCCTAACGGCGTGAAAATCAACTCAATCAGACATCCGTGGCACCATCTACATCATCCAGAAGATGGACGACCAAGATGGCGCCACATGACGCCATCTCGACCGCCCAACCATCCGCACGCATCTGCTGAAGGCTTCTGCATCAATGTTTCCCCACCGTTGGATCAAGATCCAATAGTTGGGACGCACCCGCGCTTAAGTTAAGCGCTCGCCCATCCGCGCGTGTAGCGCAGTGGGCGAGAGCGCTTAAGCGAAGCACATGCGCGCATTCGAGCCTCACCACGCATCAATTGGAGCGGAGGCGCACGCCCGATCGACCGCACGATCGCAATCCAGCGACCACACATGCTCAATCCAGATGACACGCCCACGCACACCCACGCGTAACGCGGGATTGCACGTGCTAGGCGCACAATGAGAAGGCGCAGGGAGGGGCGAGTTAAGTCGTCTAATCGCTAAGATCTGAAGAACGTGAAGCGCACGTTTCATGCGCGGGAGGCGAGCAGGCGGCGCACGTCGCCCACGATGGGGCTTTAGCGACGGTTTTATCCATCACTAAAGACCCCTTATTTAATATTTTGATATTAAAAGGACCAAATTACCCTCACTCCTTGCAACTATAAAAGGAGACCCCCTCCATACAAAATTTTCATCCCTTCCTTCTCTCCTCTACCTCTCCAAAGCTCAAGAGAAGCTTGTCCCACACCTGGGATGCTCCTCGAGAGATAAAGTCAAATTTTCGATCTCATTTTGGAAGCGGATCCCGCGATGACGATGACGTGCTGCCCCATTCTCATTCCTCCTTCCTCGACCTCCTTCTTCCCGCTCCATCCTCCTTCGTCCAGGTGTCGTCTTGTCCGGCTCGTCCTCCAAGCGATCGTTGAGGAGGATAACTTCTCTCTCCCATTCTTCTTTACAGCTTTCTAGAGTAGAATTTTCTTGCTTTCTAGTGTAGCTAATTTCTCTCTTACTAGTGTAATTCTTCTCTGATTTTATTGTATAAACATTTTGAATTATTGAGTGCATGTTCTCTCTCTCTCTCGTTTATTCTGATCGTTAATATTGCTTCATTGTAATTACATCGCTTCGCTTTTCAACAAAAACTCTAAAAAAAATATAATTGCGAATATAGATCGACGTAGCCTCCCTGATTTTGACCTAAGATTTCTATTCCGGTATAAATTTTACTTGTTGAACATGAGTTCTACGCTTTCAAACTACAACAATGGGTTTTCAAAATCGAATACGATAGCGTGGTAGCTCGCAGCTTCAACATTTTGGCACCATTGCTGGGGAGGCAACAATTTCCGATCTTCTTTTCACATTTCACACACTTTATTGTCTTCTAACTTGCTTTCTCTTGTGTCTATTATTTTGCAGAGACCTCCATCAGGGAATCATCAAGTGGTAGACCGGAGTAAAGTGCAGTTGAAGACAACTGTAAGTGCTCCCAATTCTTCCCCCTCCATAGATTTCATTTGTCACATTAAATCCAAATTCCAATTACCTAGGTGTTTGCATAAATCCTAGGAATAGTTCGGTTGTTTGGATTCTCACTCACATTCATTCCACCCTTATTTATAAAAAAATAACAAAAAGATAATCTTGTGGGGTAATTTTCAACAATCACACAACGTACACCCACATTCAAGGCACTTAACCTAATTGATTTGTTTCTACTCAACCAAGTTCTGATCTATGGAACTGGTACACTCAAAGCAACACATAAAAGAGTAAAAATCATTCTAGGTTAACCATCTTTGTGTGCCTAACTTAGTGGTGCATTTGTGGCTAGTTATTTGAGTTGTTTGGGCCGCACCACTCTACTTAAAATCAACTTATCAAGTGGCTCCTCCTTAGGGTTTTCAATCTAGGTCTATTCCAAGCACTCCACTTTCTTTCTGGTTTTAAAGGAAAGCAATCTTCACCCGTGTTTGACAACTTGGTTTGCCTCAAAAGTTGATTGCAATCAACCTAATTTTAAACCCTAAAATCTACTAAAGTAAGATTTGAACATTAAAATCCACGCATCACAAATAATCTTGCTTGAAAACCCTGGTTGTGCATGCACTTACATAATTCTCAATCAATTATTAAGGGCACAGCCCATTTTAAGGGCCCATCACATTCCATAAGCACCACAATCCCAGGCCTTAATAAAATTGAGTAGACGTTGGCCTTAAGGTCTGATTCACTCTTCAGGGCCTAGTCTGAGATTGCCTTTGATTAACCTACTTGTACTGATTAATCTGATGTCTAGCTAGGGGAGTAGCGTCAAACAACTGCGGCTGGGGGGTACACTAGGAACCGGAGGTGAAAACTGAAGGAAGAACCTTCTCCCTAATCCCTCCTTCTAACTGGTTGGATTGAGCAAACGCAAATAGATTAAATCATTTACAATCTTAAGGCAGGTATTGGGAGTCAGTAAATCCTTAGGCTACCCCACTTAAGGACAGCCTTGTTTTATTGTGCTGCAGGGTCCCTATCCCCAGTCCTTCCAACCTTCTCCTAGTTTATGCTAGGAAGACGGTCATTGAATCCCCGATTGGAAGGACCACTAGAGTATTCTAGGATGCACAAATTGAATTTTGGTCAAATTGATCCCATGGCCGACCAACAGCCTCCTCTGCCTGGAGATCCACAAGAAGAATTCCGAAGGTAGCTAGAACAAATGCAGAGAATGCAGGAATCATTCCAAAGAATGCAGGGCGCTCAGCCCTTGAAGGATTTTTATGATCCTTCAAATTACGAGGAACATCCCGGCGTCTAGATTCCAACCGGCGATGTAGAAATCAAGCCCCAGGTGTTAAGCCTGATCAAACATTATCATGGGCTTGTCTCCGAAGATCCGTTTCAACACTTGGAGGACTTGACCACTTTGGTCCAGACCACCAAGGCACGAAATGTAAACGAGGAGCAAATGATCATGAGACTCTTTCCCCACTCTCTTAGGGATAAGGCCGCGCATTGGTACAGGACAATAGGAAGACCAATTGCAACTTGGAATGAGTTGAAATCGGCCTTTCTAAAGAAATTCTTCCCAGTCAGACGTACCAATGCCTTGAGACGGGCAATCACTACCTTTACCCAGCAACCGGGGGAGCAGTTTCATGTGGTCTAGGAGCGATTCTAGGACCTATTGCGAAGGTGTCCACACCACAAGGTGCCAAAATGGCAACTCGTGCAGATCTTCTATCATGGGTTGACTGAGCAACTCAGAAATCATGTGGATGCTTCTTGCGGAGGCAATTTCCTCAATAAAGGCACAGATAGTGCACACGATTTATTTGAGGAAATGAGCAAGAATTCAATCAATCATACCTCTATGGATACATTTAATCGGTCCCAGTAGCCCAGATCTAATGTCAATGAAGTCCATGACTCTCATTCATTTGATATGGAATTGATTTGTAACAAACTAGACAAGGTGGACTTGGTTGCTAAGAGAATGTAAGAGTGGATGGCTGTAAATTCTATGAACAACTCTCTGACGAGTTGATTTTCCTCTTTGCGTTGTAGTATTTAAGTGGTGGAAAAATCGACTAATCAACAATAAAAATAACCACTCACAAAAGAGCGGGTCGTGTCCACAGGGAGGCAATTATGCAATAAACTCTCGATTATTTCATATTCTTTTGGTTAAATGCGAAATCCCTAATCAAATCTGACGTAAAATGCGATGGAAAGAAGATTCACAATAACTCAAAAATATAAGGGTATATGTGCAATTTTCCCTCACTGAAATCTTCGATAAATATATGATGATTTTATATAATTTTCAATTGACATATACTAGAGAAAATTGGTGCACATGTTAATCCCAAAACCAATCTTGAAACAGGTGAATAACAATAACGTGCAATTATCAGAAAGTATGAGTGTGCTTGCGTAATTTTGCCATAATAAAATTATAATAAATGAAAATTAATTTCTGGTGGCAATGGCAGTAAATGAAATTTTTAATCTCCCTCAAAATAGAGCATTTGCTCTCTCTCTTGCTTGCATACGGGGAGGATCGTCGGTGAGGCTGTTAACGCCCTAGGGAGGTTGGCGAAGACGAGGCCTCTCCGATGGAGGCCACGGTGTCGACGAAGATGGCTGGAGGTGGTTGACCGTCGGAGGAGAAGAATGTCGGAGGAGGCGCTGGAGGCGGACTTGCGGGGGTGCTCCTGCTGCGTGTGGTGCAAGGTGCGCCTAGAGTGGCCTGCGGTGGCGTGGCGGTGGCTCTGCACGCAGCGCTAGAGGTGCGGGCGTAGTGCCTGCAGGAGGGGTGGTGCGCCTGAAGGTAGGCACTGGTTGTAGGAAAAGCACCTACAGCGTTGGAGGGGAGCGCTGGTGGTGCTTGGCGTGCGGTGCCTGCGAGGAGCGCTAGGCACTGGAAGGAGGAAGCGCCTACGCTGAAGCAGGTGCCTGGTGGCGAGGGCAGTGCAGTGCAGCGCCTGCGGGTGCCTGCAGGGGCGCGGGTGAGGCAAGGGTGGTGCTTGCAAGCTGCGGAGAGGCGCTATGCGGGTGCGCAAGGTGGTTACGCTGGAAGGAGGAAGCACCTGCGGGCGCGGGTGGGGCAGTGTGGTGATGGCAGGTGCAAGCTTGGTGCACAGTGCACACGGGTTAGCGGTTCTGGATGATGATGATGCAGTTCCGCGCAGGGGGAAAAGATGGATCCGCCCAAAAGAGAAGCCCCTTGCTTTTCTACTTCTTTGTGAATTATCTCCACCTCCTCTCCCCTTTTCACGGCTGCCGTTATGTCTAAAAATAGACTGTAAGTTGGGTTGGCCAGCCGTGAAGAGGGTTAGGCGGAGGAGCTTGGATTTATCCCTGAAATAATAAAATAGAAAATAATTATTATATTTATAAAATGCAATAACACATATGCAAACATAATTAATGATGCATGTAATCATTTTATGATCTAATGTAGTTATTAACGAACATAAAATGTAAGATTAAAGTTAACTTAGGTGTAACAGTAGTCCATTCAAATGGACTCATCAAATACCCCCATGCCGAAGTTTTGCTAGTCCCTAGCAAAAAATGAAAAACAATTGAAGTAACCAGAAGGTTTCTTCTTTTCTTATTTCAAAAATTTAGAAATCCAAACAAATGTAAAGTGATAGTATCCTAGGTAACGGATCTAAGTGAAAAAGGCCAATTCGCATTGGAAGTTCGTACTTCACCCTTGGTAAATATTATTGTCAGGATAGGCAACTACTTCCCTTGGGGATAAAGCAGAGGATAATCTGTAATTTGACCCCGGCGTTTGGCTTAGGTAGGAGATATCGAGTTGAATGGATTTGTATTTGGTGGCACACACTCATCTGGTGCTACATATAGTCTAGTACTACAGACTCTAGATTTCTAGACTATTAGACAAGTCAACTCAGAGAGAGGCTAAACTGTGCTCTCTTGATGTTCCTGGGCGCTCACTCTTTTCTTTCTTTTCTTTCTGAGATCACAAATCTCTCCAGATTTAGTAATTGTACTCACTGTTTGGTGGCCTCACATGGCATCCACACTTCAATTAAAGTCCTAATAATTCTACAACTAGGTCAGAGTCCTCAACCAGTATTCGGGCGATCAGAAATACTAAAAGGTAGGTATGGGTCATATTTGGTGGAACGGGATAGGTGTTCTGTTGCCTCAAAAATAATGTCACATTATAACTTGGACCCTCTTCTTTTTTTTTGTAATATAAATATTTCTTCTTTTTCTTTTTCTTCTTCTTTTCTTTTCTCTCTCTCTTTTTTTATAATATAAATCAACATAACACGACACAGACTTTTATTTATGAGGCATTATTCAGGATGATGATGGTCAAGAGGATATTGTGTGGCTTATTTGGTGGAGGTGCCTATTCTCGGCACCGGGAAGGAATGGATAGGATAGGCATATTTCTAACCTTTGATACTATTACCTTCCTTCAGCCGAGGACTCTATGAAGGACGGTCGTAACCATCCACCATAGTCATAGCTTTATTAAGACTCCATCTCTGTGTGTCTGCCTTATTTGGTGACTCTCAAGAATTCACACAAAGTACGCACACAGGAACAGAGAGTGAAAACTACGCCTAACTCTGAAGTATCATCATCTAATTATCCAAAACTTAAGAGTCCTTACACTAGACTTAACGCACCAGTAATCTCTCTACTTTCTTCTCACAAATATGAGGTGGATCTACTAGAAGATAGTATGCCTGACTCCCTATGAACTGTCCAAGGGTTCAGTGGGCTACAAATGCTTATTGGTTTTCCTCAAGGATCCATTACCCAGTCTACATGCACATGAAATAAATGTACTGGATTCTAAACTTAAGAAATAATTCGAGAAGAAAATCCTCCAATGACAAATGTATTTTGCTAGGGACTAACCCAATCAGCTCAAGAAAAGAGGAATTTTTTTTTTTTTATATGCTACCCTAAATGCATGAATACTTCCTAAAATGCAAATGCACCCCCCATGCCTAAATCCTACAATGTCCCCATTGTAAAATAACAACAAGAGGAGAAAGGAAAAGCATCACCTGACACAGTGTTATTCCGACCGCTGGGTTGCCTCCCAACAAGCGCTGCTTTTTCTGTCAGCAGCCAGACTTAGAAGGAACCTATAAGTCTGGTTCCAAACAGACAAAGTTAGGCCCTAAAAATATGCGTAATAGTGCAGGCCTAGAAAATAGGTAGCCACGGATGTTGGCGAGCTGATGATGCAACATAATACCAAATGCTCGCCAAAAGATATGAAATCGAAGAACCTCGTTGGCTACCTTGGGAGGTGTAGGAATAATAAATGGAATATGAAAAGGGACCTCCCGAAATGGAATAAGTGGAGGATAATAAGGATCCTCCAGAGCAAGATGGGTTTTAAAAGAAATACACATTATTAGTTCAAACCCTTGAATGGCGAGAGTACAAGTACAAGCATCAATCCACTCTCGCCATTCTACCCAAGGATGTACTGGCCTGATATGTTCTCTAGAAACAATGTACATGAGTAGAGATCTGAGCCAAGGATCGATTAGGGAGTATAAGGGTTGTTTGTAGTGTTGGAAGGTAATGGTTAAGTCCAATGAGGGCTTAGTTGGTGTTAGGTCCAATTCCAATAATGATTCAGATTGTGTACACTCCCTAACAGTTGTAGACAACTTCATGTTACCCTGCCTAGCATTAATGATCGGAGTCATATTTGAATCAAGGGTAGACTCTAAATTACAACTCTTTGATGGCAGGGTCAAAATGTAAGAATCATTATCATTCAGCTCATCCCCGGAATCTTTTGGTTCACTCAAATTTTTGTCAGGGTGTATATGTGATTCATTAGAAGTTGGATCAGTATCCTCAATTATTCCCAGAGGAGGATCAGTCTTAATATTTTGAAGCAAGCCTATCTCACTGAAATCGTCATTCTTCTTGGAGTATAAATCCTCAATTGACGTGTTTTGTCCCCGAGAGTCTGCCATAGACTTCTCATTATTTTGTTTGTCCTCCTTTAATATCAACTCCTGCTTTGATGGAGGATGACTCTCAAAAGAAGGGAGGAATCTGGATTTAATCATGTTATTTCTATCCTCTGGAGGTAAATCCTCAAATGATAAATAATACCCCTGTGGTTCACTCCAGATTTTCAGTCCAGGTTTCTCTATTGGGGCATCCCCATCCTCTGAAATAGACTCTTCATATCCCTGAGATCAAAATTGATCTAATTCATCCTCCATTCCGTTAGGGTCACCTTCATTGGGTGCATTTAAATCCTCAGGATACTGAATGATAGGTGTTGATTCCCTAAGTGGAGGGTCAGGAGTAGTCTCACTAAGGGTAGAATGGGATTCCACCAAATAATCAAGAGGGGAAGTGATAGGAACAATATAACCTTGACCCGAGTTGGTAGGGGTAAAGAGAATACTGTCATTGGGGTCAAGGTCCTCAAGAGGTACCATCTTCCCTTGCTTTTGACTTAGTTCAAGTGGATAATCACTATGATCGATGTCCTCTAGTGGTCGTGTCTCATTAGGAGAGTCTAAGTGATAGCTACATAAAATTGGATCCCTATTGTCATTAGGTTCCTCAGAATTATTTTCATGGTCATGATCATATAAGTAGGGATTAGGATTATTGGGAAGCATGTAGCTAAGTTGTCTTATTTCTTCATTTAACTGTTGACTATTCCTCAACATCTCTCCCATTGATTCCATTATTTCCTTTTGTTGTTTTTGCATTTCTATCATAAAAGAGGAGAGGCTACTATTATCAAGTTGGGGAGGATGGTCAATTTCAGGCTCTGGTTACCTAGGGGTATCAATCCAACCTCAATACGAAAAATCATGAAGGGTGGGAGGTTTGGGTGTTTGCATGGAAGTAGGGATTTCAAGGTTGGGAAATCCCGCTCCTAATCTCTGCTCAAAAGTGGGAGTTATTGGGCCAGTACTCCCAGGATAAGAATAAGAATGATCCCATGAATTATCAATGTACACATCAAAGGATGGATATGCTCGGGGCATGGGATTCTAATTAAAAGATGGGAAGTATTGACTCTAATAATCTAAATGATAGGAGTAAGGGTAATCTATTTCTTTAAGCAAAACAGTTTTAACTCTCTTAGGATTTAGCAGAATTCAGAATACAAGTAGAAACTTCCTAGAGAGTTCTACTGTCAAAGCAAACGCAAATTCAGTGGGATCTTGTTTTTAGTAGATTGTAGGTCTTCAAATTAAATGTTCAATTGGTGGCCAAACAAGTTTTGCAAAAAATTACGCTTCCTAGGCCAACCTTCGCTGGTGCCTATAACCTACTCGAAGGGATGGAAGTCTCGAATCGAGCCCACACACGAGGAACCGAAGTAACTTGGTGGATAGGCTTGTTGATTTCCGACTAACTTCCCTTGTGGTGCAAAAGAGGAGAGGCAGAAATTTATCTAGTGACCTTATGTGTGAGGTGCATAGTATCTCAAGTGTGCAAACATACGATCGTATTTTGATTTTTAAAATTTCACAAACAGGATCCTTTTGCACACAATTTTCAGTCACAGATTTTAAGGTCCAACCTCTTAACAGTGCCAATTTTTAAAGTGACCACTGAATTAATTTGATTCAAGCACTTTAGTGGTCTTAGATTTAGGTTCAATGCATATGCATGACAGGTAATTGATGCTCAAGAGAAGACGTACCTTACTCTAGCTTTCTTCGTGCAATGTATGAATGCAATGCAATAAAAATAAACTAGATGCTGCTCATTCAGTCCTAGATGATCGTCCTATAGGTATGCAGCTTCTAGCAGGCAGTTTGAATTTTTTTTTAATAATAATAACAAACAGACCTAATCTAACTAACTAACTGAAATTCAGTTCAAACAGTTAAAATAATCCTATAATCTAAATAAATGGGAACACACTCCCGAAAATACACTCCCGCATACAAGAGCGATAAGAAATAAAGAGTCACTAGGAACACATTCCCAAAAATACCCTACAAGGATCCAAAAGATAGAATTTAAATTCTAATGTCTATCTAACTAAATCTAACTAAGATCTACTGACTAAATCAGAAATAGGCTTCTCTGTAAGCCTATGTGCATGGGATCAAGGCCCACGTGTTCCTGTTTCTGGCCTCCAGGTGGCGTCAAGGTCCACCAAAAGGATCGTCTCCGCCGTGCGCATCGTTCAGGTTCATTGTCGTCTCTCTGCTGCGCTTGTCGCCATGTCAGATTCCTCGCACAATAATACAAATGATCAGATGATTGCGCAACTTAGAATATTCAAAAAAAATAATAACATGAATCTATTGCGTCTGTTGCCTCCCCAGCAACGGCGCCAATTTGACGAGTCGATTTTCCTCGTTGCGTTGTAGTATTTAAGTGGTGGAAAAATCGACTAATCAATAATAAAAATAACCACTCACAGAAGAGCGGGTCGTGTCCACATGGAGGCAATTATGCAATAAACTCTTGATTATTTCATATTCTTTCGGTTAAGTGCGAAATCCCTAATCAAATCTGACGTAAAATGCGATGGAAAGAAGATTCACAATAACTCAAAAATAAGGGTATATGTGCAATTTTCCGTCACTGAAATCGTCGATAAATATATGATGATTTTATGTAATTTTCAATTGACATATACTAGAGAAAATTAGTGCACATGTTGATCCCAAAACCAATCTTAAAACAGGTGAATATCAATAACATGCAATCATCAGAAAGCATGAGGGTGCATTCGCAATTTTATCGTAATAAAATAATCATAAATGAAAATTAATTTCTGATGGCAATGGCAGTAAATGTAATTTTTAATCTCCCTCAAAACAGAGCATTTGCTCTCTCTCTTGCTTGCATGCGGGGAGGATCGTCGGCGGGGTTGTTAACGCCCTAGGGAGGTTGGCGAAGACGAGGCCTATCAGATGGAGGCCGCGGCGTCAACGGAGATGGCCAGAGGTGGCCAACCGGTGGAGGAGAAAAACGTCGGAGGAGGCGCTGGAGGCGGACCTACAGGGATGCTCCTGTTGCGTGTGGTGCAGGGTGCGCCTGGAGTGGCCTGCGGTGGCGTGGCAGTGGCTCTACGCACAACGCTGGAGGTGCGAGCATAGTGCCTGCGGGAGGGGTGGTGCACTTGAAGGCGGGCGCTAGTTGCAGGCAGAGCGCCTACAGCGTTGGAGGAGAGCGCTGGTGGTGCTTGGCTTGCGGTGCCTGCGGGGAGCACTAGACGCTGGAAGGAGGAAGCGCTTGCGCTGAAGCGGGTGCCTGGTGGCAAGGGCGGTGCAGTGTGTTCGGGCTCGGATAGGTTGTGTTAATATGGTGATTTTATCGTTGAAATGAGTATAGTGGTTAACCTAAATCGAGCCTAACCATCTCTTTACAAAAATTTTTTACCTGGCCTATTTAATTTTATCTTGGTCACTTTTAGGCCAAGGGTCGAACTCAGGGAAGTGAGATTAGAGGTGAATAAGTTTCTACGCCTTTCCTACAATGAATCTCTTCCATTCGTTTATTATGTTTTTGATGTTTTTCTATTTAAGATTTTTTTTTGATAATTTTTGTCCTTGAGGTACACCCTCAAAATCAGGTTCTTGGCTTTGAGCCAAATTAGGGTTCCAAAACTGGTCTTGCTATTCGCAAGACTGAGTACCTGCAAGTCAAGGATTATCTTTTCTCTTTTATATATATATTTTTTTTACCTTCTTTATTGCAGAAAAGAGAAATAGAAATAAAGTAAATATAGTATATATATATATGTATATAGGGGTGGGGGTGGAGGTGGAGATGGCGTGTAACACGGTGTCGAGTCGGTCGTCGTCTAGGAAGACGCAACCAACAAGACGAAGTGCCGCATGGAGTGTAGGATGGATGGTGGAAGATGTGTGCGAAAACGCTTTCTGTATGCGTGTATCGGGGAAAATCAGCAACTGGTGCAGATATTCCCGCGATACAGCGTATGGTAAGTGATATGAAAATATATATATGTATATATGTAAATATATCTATATATATATATATATGGTTATAAATATATAGGTATATATGTAGTTATATATGTATGTATATATATATATATGTATATATATATAGATATGTAAATATATGTATAGATAGATGTATATATATGTATATATATATATTAGATATATATGTATGTATATATAACTATATATATATATGTATGTATATAGTAATATATGTATATAGTTATGTATGGATGTGTATATGTATATATATATTAGTATAAGTATCTATGTATATAAATATATGTAGATAGATATACACATATATATATTTATAGTTATAGATATATATATATGTATATATGTATGTATATTTGTATATATATATGTATAAATATATGTGTATATATATGTATGTATATATATATATATATATGTATATAAACTTATACTTAGTTATATAGGTACTAATATATGCATAGATATATGTATGTATATATATATATATATGTATATAAATATATGTATATATATCAATATATATATGTATATGTATATATATAAGTATATAATAGTATAAAAGTGAGTGGGTGTGAGTACGAGAGTGTGTGTGTGTGTGTGTGTCTGCAGTGAGAGTAAGAGAGTGCTGTGAGAGAGAGAGAGAGAGAGATCGTCTGCTGAGGAGGAAGGCGCGGGCGTTAAGTCGTCTGCATGCAGCTGCCGTCATCTGATGCCACGCGCACGCGCAGGCGTGTAGGCACGCGAAGGCGCACGCGCACGCAGGAGGGAGCGGGCGTGGGAGGAACCGCAGCGCACTGCGCTGCGCGGGGAGAGATGCGGGCGCGGGCGTGCGTGGACGGGCAGCAAACGGTCGCGGCGCGCCGGGTGACCGGATAAGTGAGAAACTTACCGGTCACCGCACTATAGCCACAGTGTTCCGCTGAAACGCGTGAACAGTGGCTACAGTGCGTGCTCGGCTCGCGCAACCGGGTGTTGGCAGTGTTGTCAGTGCAGGAGCCGCTGCGCAAGCTGGCGCGCACGCGGAAGGTCTGCGTTGGCTGCTGGCGAGCGTGGAGAGAGGCGAGGGCGGTATGCTGGCTTGCGCGAAGAGAAGCGAGGGCGGCCTGCAGGCATGCGCAGAGGGCATGGAACAGGCGCCTGAGGCACATGGTGCCCAGCGCTGCTACTGCTGCGAGCTTCAGACCTTGAGTCCTGCGGCAATGGAGGAAGTGGCTAAACGTCGAAACAGAGAGAGAACCACCACGCCCACCGGCTCTTTGATGAGCTGGGCGGTGGTGGGTCTCACAGTGGTGGTTGTGCACCACTGTGAGCGGCTCCTGCCCGCAGCGTGGCTCCTCAAGAGGAGGAGAGGCTGCGTATGGAGGGGAGAGGGGAGGAGATGGCCTGGAGGAAGCTGCTGTGTGTTCTTTTTTTGTGTGGACCATGCTCTCCTTGCAAAGAAGCCGGCCGTGCCTTTTTAAAGAGGAAGGAGGCATGCACAGCCATGCCCTGGCTGTGCATGGCTTGGCAGGGAGTGGCGATGCAGAGCATGGCGCGAAGAGGAGCTGCCATGCCTTGCAGCCACGGAGAAGAAATTCAAAATCAAATAGAAAATAAAAAATAAAGATGGAAATTTTGCGAGGCAGCACTTGAAGAATTTGTCAATTACAAGGCCATTTATTTCACTCTCCTCCCCTCTCAAATAAATGCATGCATGCGTTTATTTTTATAAATGTGACTATGGTTACCTAATATGCACTGGCAATGCTAGGAAATAGCATAAGATGGCACACTTGTTGGTGTATTTTTGCTGTGCAATCATACCCTCATGCCTATCTTTTGCTAGTCCCTAGCAAAACATTTTTGTATTGTATTTAGAAATGATCTTAAGCTGAAGATTTTCTTCCGAGGTGACATAGGTGTGTTTATTTTTGGATATTGTGAGAACCAATTGTAGAGAAGACTTCCAATACTTTAAGTCTCACATGACATAGATCATCTCTCAACTAACCTGGACTCTTGATATTTAAACCTTAAGTACGATTTCCAGGACCCAGGAGGTTTTTGCCGTACTCGAGAGCTCAAGAGATTATGGCTTGTGCTTAGTAAAGGATCAAGACTGACCAAATGAACATTAAGACTCAAGCCCAATGTTTCACGAATTTTTAAGTACAGGTTGGTCCCAGTTTCAGCTCATGTCTTCAGATTGACCCTTAAAAAGATGACAGAAAACTCAACTCCCATTTTATAACATTTGTGGCTCAAAGAAAACAGGGTATTTGTGACTTGCCCTGAAGAACTTTTGTAGGGGGAAGACTTTACAGATATTTGCGAGATATACTGACTTATTTGCATCTTTTTTTTTTTTTGAAACACGTGTCAGTATATCCCTTACAACATTATTTGAAGGAGCACACTTTTCCTTTTGGTGGGAGAGTTCCTCTTTGGCGGAAAGAGTCTCTCCTAAACACAAGACTAAAGCCTGGGATAAAAAGTCTACCTGCTCGCACAAGTAAGGACTCCACCTTCCCTAATGAACACTAGGGTTGGATCTTATGTTCACCTGGTCTTTCTTGATATGTGTAGTGTGAACCAAGATTACTTAGGCTCTCGAGTAGAAGCAAACCAACGGATCATGTACTGGTGTCTCAGGTACAAGAATACATCCTTAGTTAGGAGAGATTTCGATCTATCTTGTCAATGCTCAAGTGAATTAAGCCGAGCATGAGCAAATCAAGATTCTGTGGCCTGGAAAGTCTTCAAAACAGTGGTTGAATATCCATAAACACTTATTGTATTTTTGTTTCAGCCTTCAGATCATTACTAAACACAATTTTTTTTTATATAGATAGATGGAAACTGCATGATACCATAAAATACCCAGATCCTATGGATGCCTATCCACCTCCCCATGCCAAACAATGCTATGTCCTCATATGCATGCAGGGAAGGGTAGAGGAAGGACGAAAGATCGGGTAACGAGAGCTGAGGTGCAGGATATACAGCAGGGTGGTAAGGTGGGTGGATGGTGGGTGGTGAAGTGAAAAGTGAAGTGATCTTGACAGTGGCGTGAAAAGTGATGGTGGATAGTAAGTGTTGTTAGGGTGCCTCCCAACGAGCACTGAATTTAACGTCCCCAGCTGGACTCAGAATGAGGCACAAAATTAGTTACCCTCCAGCAGGGCAACAATTTCTCCAATGGGGGCAGGTTCATGAGTAAGATAGGGTTTCAAACGCTGCCCATTAGCCATAAATTTATGCCCAGATTTGGGATCTTTAATCTCAACGGCCCCGTTGGGAAATGGTCTCGAGACCAAGAAAGGACCAGTCCATTTGGACTTCAATTTCCCAGGAAAGAATTTGAACCGGGCATTGTAGAGCTAAACTTGCTGAGATGGCTCAAATTCCTTCTGCCGAATATGGCTATCGTGGAAAGCCTTAGTGCATTGTTTGAAAGTTAAAGCAGAATCATAGGCTTCACGACGGAGCTCTTCCAGCTCCTGGAGTTGAGTTTCCTTTCTCGACCACACAGGTCTAGGTCGAGGTTACATTGGCGAACCGCCCAACAAGCGCGGTGCTCCAACTCCACCGGCAAATGACAAGGCTTCCCGTAAACAATTCCATAAGGAGACATACCAAGGGGAGCCTTGAAGGCGGTCCGATATGCCCAAAGTGCATCAATCAGCTTGTCGGACCAATCCTTACGGTCAGGCCAAACCATTTTCTGGAGAATTTGCTTGATTTGCTGGTTCGACACCTCTACCTAGTCGTTCGTCTGAGGATGATACAGAGATGCGATACGATGGTGAACTCCATATTTCCTCAGAAGTGCCCGAAAAGAAGCATGGCTAAAGTGGCTTCCTCCATCTGAGATAATGGCTCGAGGGATCCCAAAGCGCGCAAAGATGTGGTCTTTGACAAATCAAGTGGATATAACATGGTCAGCATGGCACGTGGGAATAGCCTCGATCCATTTCGAAACATAATCAACAGCCACGAGGATAAATTCGAAGCCGATGGAAGGAGGAAAGGGACCCATGAAATCAATTCCCCAAATGTCGAAGATTTCCGCAGCTAGGATGGGTTGTAAGGGCATCATGTCATGACGTGACATTGACCCTAACGACTGGCACCTAGTGCAATGCTTGGCATAATTGTGTGCATCCTGGTGAAGGGAGGGCCAAAAGAAACCGCACTGCAACACCTTGGCTGTAGTTTTCCTCCCAGAGAAATGGCCTCCGCAGGCCTGATCGTGGCAGAAGGATAGCACACTGGGGAATTCACTGTCAAGAATACAGCGACGGATGATTTGATCAGCACCTATGCAAAAAAGAAGTGGATTATCCCAAAAATAATACTTTGCTTCTTCCATGAGACGCTCGCGCTGGTTTTTAGGCCAGCCACGTGGAAGGGATCCAGAAGCAAGGTAATTGGCAATGTCGGCATACCAAGGTCCACTTGCCACATTAATTGCCAATAGGTGCTCATCGGGAAAAATCTCATTAATCGGCAGAGTAAGTCCAATATGGTCAGGGTCCAGTCTGGAAAGATGGTCAACCACAACATTCTGGGCTCCGGCCTTATCACGGATCTTAATGTCAAATTCTTGGAGCAGAAGCATCCAATGTGATCCATTGGGCTTGGCATCCTTCTTGTGTATGAGATGGCGAATGGCCGCGTGATCAGTGAAAACAATAACATGTGAGCCCAGAAGGTAAGAGCGGAATTTCTTCAGCCCAAAGACGACTGCCAGTAGTTCTTTTTCAGTGGTAGTATAATTACGTTGGGCCTCGTCCAACGTCTTACTGGCGTAGTACACCACAAAGGGGTGTCTATCGCATCTTTGTCCCAGGATGGCTCCAACTGCAAGGTCGGAAGTGTCACACATGAGTTCAAAGTCGAGGGACCAATCAGGTGGCTGCAGAACAGGGGCCTTAGTGACAACATTACGCAGCTGCATGAATGCTCGTATGCAATCAGGGCCCATATCGAAGGGTACGTCAGTTGATAGGAGATGAGTTAAAGGTCAAGAAATCTTGGAGAAATCTTTGATAAATCTCCTATAGAAACTGACGTGTCCCAGGAAGGAGCGGATTTGCTTGACAGAGCCAAGCACAGGTAAATCAGCAATTACATCAAGCTTAGCTCTATCAACCTCGATACCCCTATCGGAGATGATATGTCCGAGAACAATTCCCTCGTGTACCATAAAATGACTTTTTTCCCAGGAAAGCACGAGGTTTACATCAATACATCTCCTAAGTATACGGGTCAAGTTAGCAAGACATTCATCGAAAGATGGTCCAAAGACCAAAAAGTCATCCATGAAGACCTCGAGAAAGTCACCCACCATTTCATGAAATATCGCCAGCATACATCTCTGGAAAGTTGCTGGCACGTTGCAAAGTCCAAACGGCATCCTTCTAAATGCAAAGGTGTTGAAGGGGTAGGTAAAAGTGGTTTTCTCTTGGTCCCAGGGGTCAGTTGCCACCTGGTTATATCCTGAGAATCCATCCAAGAAATAGAAAATTTTATTTCCTGCTAACTGCTCCAGGATTTGGTCAATGAAAGGTAGTGGAAAGTGATCTTTCTTAGTTGCAGCATTGAGTTTCCTATAATCTACACACACTCTCCAAGACGTAGGAGTACGTGTAGGGATGGATTTGCCCCTGTCATTGACATGGATGGTGAGTCCCGCCTTTTTGGGAACAACGTGAATCGGACTCACCCAAGGGCTATCGCTGATCGGGTAGATTATACCCGCATCTAGCCACTTAATGATTTCCTTGTTAACTACCTCCCGCATGTTAGGGTTGAGACATCGCTACATCTCGCGGGAAGGTCGAGCCTCCTCCTCCGTATATATACGGTGAGTGCAATAGGAGGGGCTAATGCCAGATAAGTCTAATAAAGACCATCCAATGGCTGCCTTGTGTTCCATAAGGACCTTCGTTACTTTGCACTCTTGCTCCCTGGTCAATTTTGAACTAATGATTACAGGGAGCATTTCACTTGGTCCCAGGAAAACATACTTAAGTGTACTAGGCAGCTCTTTCAGCTCGGGAGTGGATGGTAAAAGATCTGGCATTTCTTGGGACGAGAGTGTCCCAGGTGGATCAGAGAACAAGTCAGGAGGAAGAAGTTGGCCCTCAAATTGGCCAAGAAGAGGGGCTTCTTGGATAGAAGGATCCAAAAAGGAATAGCCCCAGTGGGTAGTATATGGGCTCAAGGTCCCAGTGTGGAGTTGTAAATCCGCCTGATTTGGCAGGAAAGAAAGGGCAATCCGGTCTTCAAGGGTGTGGACCGGCGGTGAGTAGCCCGGATATGACTCAGACCATGAGGTATGGGAAGCGGAGAAAACCTCGTCAGAAGTCTGGTCAGGAGAAGGTACGGGAATAGGGAGGGATGGGGGAACGTCACAATACGTGTTGGTCAAGCAATCGTCAATGTTTACAGGTAATCCACAGCAGTCATAATAGGTCCCAATTAGTCCGATACACGTGCTGACGGCCATGTCCTCGTCAGACGTGTCATCCTCGATGTAATCGCAATCAAAGTTCTTGGCTACCTTGAAGATGTTAAGCTTGAGCTTCTCAGATCCAACGGCAATCTCAATACAGCCCGACTCACAGTCGATATGGGGGCGGGCTGTGGCCAAGAAAGGTCGACCAAGGATGATCGGACAATCAGAAAGTGAGCTAGGAACTTCCATATCTAAAACAAGAAAGTCAATAGGAAAACAGAGACTGTTAACCCTAACCACCACGTCCTCCACCACACCCTTCAGAATTTTGATAGAACGATTTGCCAATTGTAACGTGACAGGGGTGGGTTTCAGATTTCCCAAGGAAAATTTTTCGAGCATGATGGTTGGTATAAGATTGATGGAAGATCCTAGATCAAGCAGGGCATGGTTAAAATTGCAGCCTTGGATGCTACAGGAAATAAGCGGTGTGCCCGGATCTTTCTGCTTCGGCAGTAGATTTGACAGTATAGCACAACTCGCATGAGGTGAGAGAACCACTGGATTCTTAGTTTTCTTTGACTGTCGCCTGGGTGTTGTGTAGTCTTTGAAAAATCGGGCGACAGTAGGTATGTGGTCGATAGCCTCGAGTAGGAATACCTTGATTTCAACATCCCTGAACAAATTACATAGGTTATCAAAGGCCTGCGTATCCTTCTTCTTGCCTTTTGGCTCCCTCAGTAGAGCCTCAGGGAATGGGACTGATTCTGGCACCAATTTGGGTGTATCGTCTGATAGCGAAAATACGCGGTTTGTTAAAATACGTCGTTGTAACGCGTAAATCCGCTTTCGCTCTTAAATTTATAATCCTAGATAGGGAAGTATCTAGGGTCGTCCAAGGAGGCAATATGGTTGCAAAATTGATTCTCTTGCTTGGAATATATCTCAACTTTCTTTTGGTAATTTTCAATATACCATTTTTTTTTTTGTTTTTGAACTAAGGCAACATGCGAAATTATGGCAGGAAAAGTGTTTACACTTCCAATTAAGTAAACTACTCTAAAGTGGCAAGTAGAGCCTCTCCCTAAGCTCACTCTAAGCAAGTGGAGGCCTAGAATAATTAGGGAGAGGAAGTGAAGAATGCTGAAAATAAGCAAATAGAAATGCAAACAAGATATGAGAAGAAGGCAACTAGATAATTGATAAAGTGTTTAACAAAAATGCCTAGTAGAGGAATGCTTCTACTACTAGATAATTGAAATAAAGGAAGAAAGCACAAATCCTCTAAATAGATGGTGAAGAAGAGGGCTTCTTGCTCCAAGGTTGGTGGCTCCCAAGCTTGAAAAGAATCCTTCAACTCCTTCCTTGCAGTACTCCGCCAAAGTGATGACCTCCAAGGCAAGCCCTAAGGGGGCGTGCCCTAAGTTTCTCTCCAAGGGTAGACGTCCACCCTAAGCTTTTCTCCTTTTCCTGGCCGTCCTCCTTGAAGTGGGAGAGTCCTCCTCCTTGGCGTGGCCCAAGTTGAAGAGAGTGGGGAGAAGAAGGCACCAAAAGGGCTGGTGATGTGCCCCTTTAATCTCCTTCTCTACTCCTTCTTCTTGGCCGTAGGTATAGGTTGTTTAGGTAGAAAATATACTAAGGGAGGATGCTCCAAAATGGTGGTAGGTGGTGGCTTTTTATAGAATAGGATGGGGGGTTAAGGTGCCCCTTGAAATGGAGGGCTAGGATGGAAGGATGAGGGTGGTTGGTGATCCTATGGCTAGGGTGAGTTGGCGCCAACCCAAGGGGTGTTAAAGGGGGTGGTTATGGTGGTGTTGGTGTCTTTTGGTGGTGGAGAGACACCCCCATGTTGGCGCCAACATGGGGTCTTCTAGAAGGGGAGTTAGGTGGATGGTGGAGATGGATTCAAGGGGGATTGTGTGGTGGAGATGAGGGGGGATTTTGGAGGGAAAAGTGGCGCCACTAAGGGGTGGTTATGGGTAGTTTTTGGTGCCACTTTTAGGTGTCTTTTGGAGGTGGTGGGTAGGTTAGGTTGGTGCCAAGTAGGTTAGCTTATGTGGAGCTTAGGTGGAGCTAGTTGGGTGGAGTTGGTAGGTGGGTTTTTGGGGTGGTACAAGCCAAGGAAGTTGGAGCATAGTTAAGCTAAGCTAAGCTAAGATAAGCTAGCTTAGCTAATGGAGGAGTAGAGGAGAAGGTGTTGGAGCTAGGGTTTGGAGGGAGGAGCTGAGGAGAAGTCTGGAGCTGAAATTTGGAGCTGGCTGCTGCTGAAGAGGCTGGCATGGAGCTATTCTAGCTGGCTTAGCTTGCTAGTTCTTTGCTAGCTACTAAGCCGAGCTAAGGTAAGCTAGCTTCTACCATACTGAGCTAAGGTGAGCTGGGTCTAGTGCTCCCAGGGAGAATCAAGCTGGTTGAGGCAGCTAAGGTAGCTTAGCTCAACTGAGTTGAGCTAAGCTGAGTCCCTGTGAGCTGGACTTGAGCTTCCTGAGCTGGGATGAATTCTTCTTCAGCTGGTTGGAGCTGAGTGGAGCTGGATGTAGCTGGATCTGAGCTGGGGTGAACTCTTGTCAACTTAGCCGAGCTAACTAGAGCTCCCTGTGGACTAGTGGGAGCTGAGATGAGCTAGACTCAGCTAAGTTGAGCTGGATCTGAGCTGACTTGAGCTAGGATGAGCTAAGGTGAACTCTCTTGAGCTGCCATCCAGCTGAGATTAGCTGAATGGAGCTGGGATGAGCTAACCCTAATTCAAGTAAGCTAGGTTCCAGCTGCGGTGAGCTAGATCAAGCTGAGGTGAGCTGGATCAAGCTGAGGTGAGCTGGATTAGGCTGAGTTCCAGCTAGTCTGGGCTTCTCCTTCACCATTTGCCTTCTTGAGTGCTAGGGTTTTAGGGATCTGTGCATCTGTACATCCCTAACACTCACAAAAACTCATTAAAATGACAATAAAAAATGCAATGCATGCCTATCCTAATTTATGCCTAAATGCAGCCCAAAAACCCGTTTGCGGAGTAAAATCCTAAGAGCTAGGTTAGTTTTAAAGCATAAAAATGATGATAAACTGGTGTTTATCATCGTCCTCTCACGAATGCGGTGCACATCCCAAATGAGAGGGCGATGAAGAAGACGGTCCAGGATTAGGTCGAGGCGGATCGACGGTTTGCTTACCACTCCTCGTAGTGATCGCATTGGACGATGTGGGTCCAGTGGGATCATAAGGCGGAGGAGGGTTCTCAATGGGGACATAAGAGTGAGGTGCTACAGCGGGATTAGCCTGAAATCCCGGTGGAATGCTCAGAGCCTGCAGAATTTGATGTACCTGCCCCTGAGAAGGTCGTACCTGTGGTTGAGGACCACGGGTATGAAATTTCGTAGGTTGGGAACAGGTTGGGCGAGAAAGAGTGCCCTGAGATCAAGTCGCCATACGTAGTTGACTGATCTCAGCATTCTGCTGCGCCAATTGGTGTTGAAGAGAGGTCATGTTCTCTTCATGGCGCTTTGACATTTCCTTCATCATTCGCATCATTTTATCAAGAGGACTTAATGCGTGTTCTGTTTGCGGTACGCAAGGACCCGATGGCGGATTCACCATAGGATTAGACTGAGCCCTTGGGATGACAGGTGCGAACGGTCGCATTGGTCCACCGGCGAGGTTTTGGCACTGCGGGTTGCTAGACCATGCAAAGTTTGGATGATTTCGCCACCCTGGGTTATAAGTGGCAGAGAACGAGTTGTTCCCTAGGGCACAAGCATCTTCTATGCCAGAAGACGCATCCGCATGTAAATATGCATCCGAGCACACGGACGCTTGGTCCTCCGTGTCAAAATATTGGCTCACAGAAGCCAGATCCACATGACTTACCGAATCGCTCGGCCTGACACTCGGTAAGGAAGGTCTTACGGGGTTTCTTGGGATAAGCCTGGTGTTGGAAGAATTGGAATTGTGACGAAGTGGTGAGGTGGGGGTGTTCGCCATAGAACGGGTGGGGTTGGCCAGAAGCTCATCCAGCTTCTTGTGCACAACGAAGACTTCATCCAATTTCTGTGCGATAAGGTTGAGATCTGTGGATGAATGGGAGGGTCCCGTGTCAACTTCGTGGATAATATGGGGCAAGCTGGTATGATTAAAGGCGACAATGGAAGCATTGGTCATTGAGTTTTCGCTCATATTTTCAAATAATTCGAATGCTCCATTCTCATCTTTATGCATGAAATTCCCTCCGCAGGAAGCGTCTGCAATCTGCTTCAAAGTCTCATTTAGCCCATAGTAGAAAATCTGGGCTATATGCCACTTGTTGTCGACGTTTTTGTGCGGGTTTAAAGGATGTCACGTTGTAGTATAACCGACAAAACGTCTAAAAAATATAAAGAATTTTATTACTCGAAGACCAGAGTATCCGAGGTCGATCACAGGGAGAAAATGGAATTTACTACTAGTCAAAATGTAATTGAACACTCTAATTTACTCAAAATATCAATTCAAATGTGAATGTATGCAATTAAAAATAATTAGGACAAAAATATGAAATTGGACGTCTGATCACAAGATCAGACGTCTTAAAAGTATTTCTCCTTTTCTTCTTATTCTGCCGTCTCTCATTTTCTTCTTCGTTTGCTTCTTTCTTGTCTTGCGAAGCCTTCTTCTTCTTCTGCGAAGGCTTTCTTTCTTTCTTCTTCTCTGTCTTGCTCCTTCTTTCTTTTCTTCTTTGGCTTGCCTTTCCTTCTTCTTCTTCTGTAGCGGCCAAGTCCTTCTTCTCCTGCGTTCAGCCTGCCTGCACAGGAGCAAAACCTAACCCTTCTCCCTCTACCCACGCGTCTCTCTCTCTCAAGCAATTCACTCACGGACGCTCTCCCAGAGCCACAGCCACAATCAGGTCGGATCGTACCTGGGACCAGGCGCAACTGCGGGTGACGATGCACGAGGAGTGCGTAGGTTTAGGTCGGGTTGGATCCGCCAGATCCGCGTGGTCAAGCCGCGGACGAGGCGGGTGTGGGGTCAGTGAGGGACCTCACCCCTGTGCTTCCGGAGGCAACCGGCTTAAAGCACAAATACAATTTATAGCATACCTGAGTGCTGCAATCCCACGATGTGGGACTAAAAGTTCCGCCCTGATTTCACGCGCGCCCGCAGACTCTCATATGCAATTGCCCAAGCGGATGGCTCTGCTGGTGCTCCGTGCTGGGCTCACTCACCTCGCGACACTCGCGTGAGTCTCCTGCATCTGCAGCTTGGGAAGCCTGATGCCTGGAGCTTCGTTGGAGCTTCACCGAAGGTCGTCCATGGCGGCAGCGGCTCAAACACTGTCATGCACAAAACGAGCCTCTCGGCCCAATCAGATCAGCTAGAGACCTTCGCCGTGGCATGGCGAAGGCGATGGACGATGCTGCAGGTTGCCGGTCGGCCTAGGCGTGCGTGCCTAGGTCAACCTGTGGCCGGAGATGGTGGGTTGTTCGGGGGATGATTATGGAGGTCTGGAGTGGCAGTTGTAGGGTGGAGCGAGTTCCTGGTGGTGAGGCGGAGCTCTCGAGGTGGTTGGCGAGCCGTGTGGGGGGCTGGAATGGTGGAAGCGGCTCGCCGGAGGTCGGTCGGTGATGTGGAAGATGAGGGTGGTCAGCGTTGGTCGAGGGGTAATCAGATGAGATAACAGGGGGAAAAGAGAGAGGAGAGGATGGAGAGGAGTTCTAACCTAATTGTAAGGACGAAAGGGGACGGAAGGCGGACAGCAGTACCTACTGTCGCCGGAGAAGATGACGCCCAGTGGGGGAGAACGGCGGCGACGACGGGGCTGAGGGGGCGTGCGCGGGTACTGCGCGACGCGGAGGGAAGTCAGGAAGCTAACTCGGCCACTGGTTTTGTGACAGAGTGAATAGGGAGGGGAGGGGGGCTCGCCGGAGCTTGCTGGGACTTTCGGCCGGGCAGGAGGAGACGAATTGGGGGTGGACGCTCGGCCAAATCAAGCTTGCCTTCTGCGGCAGGGTCTGGGGTGTCTTTTATAGGTGCTGGCCGCACCTACCAGCGCGTGGAGACTGCGCAATCAACGCTGCCGGCTCGCCGGAGATGGAAGGAAGGTGGATACCCAAATCTCTCGTGCGTTCGCACGAGAGATTGGGTTCACACCAGCGATTGTAATTGGCTTTATAAGGAAGGGAATTCCTCAGAGAATCCTCCTTCCATTTCTGGGAGGGAATCTCTGAGGGATTAGAGAGCAATCCCTCTCCGAACCTCGCCAGAGCTCGGTTCTGCCCTAGCAATGGCGGCAGGACCGGTTTGCAAAGGAGGCGAAGAACCTAGGGGGCTCTCTGCAAAGGTATTCAAAAGATAGGGACCAATTTGTGATTTGGGTGTACTAAATTGCAAAGTAGGTCAAGATGACCTCTCCTTAGGTCCAAATTTTGGTACAAACCTAATTTGGACCTAAGGAATCCAATGGCGAAGTTGGATTTCAGGTTTGATCTCGTTTGACTGGATATTTTGCGTGAAAACCTAAATTAGGTTAATTGAAGAGCTAGGACCCTAATCTAGGTCAAACTAGGTTCCAAAGGCCAAATTAAGTGTTCTAAACCCTAGAGGATGTTTTTCCATGATTTTTAGAGGGTTTACTTGCTTTTTGTTCTGACCAGAACCTTGTTAATTTAAGCGGATCTGTTTTAGGGTTACCAAGTGTCATTTAGTTCTTAGATTGCACATGAACTCATTTCTGATTGACTCAACCCTCTTTTTATCTCATTTATACCATTTGACCTATGTTTTGCCTCTGAGAAATCCCGTTTACATACTGCAATGGTAAAATTGCAGTTTTAACCTTTATTTCATGTTTTCTTCTAAAGGCACTTGTTCCTTCAGTTAGGCCTTCTTCTAGGTTATGTAGGAGCTTTTATCTTCTTTATTGGGTCAAAATGAGCTAGTTATGGCTCATGATGAGGCTCTCATCATACCCCCATTCCTAGCTTTTGCTAGTCCCTTAGCAAAATTTCAAAGTTTTAACTTCCATTCTAGACCCTGAGTGTCTGTCAACAACTATGAAAAGTGCTTCTCCTTTTCTTTTGTGATTTAGGTAGGAATGCTGATAATAGGCCTAGAGGTACTCAAGTACCAACCAAAATCTGGACCTATTCCGCTTTAGCCTCAGTCTTCTGCAAAGGTTTCTACGGCCCACAGAAACTAACCTAGGGTTTGTTGGACTCCGCGGTTAAAGCACCCGTGCTTGAGACATTTTTAGCCTAAGTTCAGTTTGCAGTGCATTTTTTGTAAGAGAGAGAGAAGATTTATTTGTTTGGAGAGCTTTTCTCTCTCTTTTCTTTTTATTTCTAGCTTCGGATTAGCTTCTCAACACGGTCTGTATCGGATTCCTCGTCCCCATCATCAATCCTCAAAGGTCCCTGGCTTTCGAGATTTCGAGATAATCCCGCCCATGGCAACCCCCAGAACCCTGGCTTTCGAGATTTCGAGATAATCCCGCCCATGGCGTTCCGTGGCCGAATCCAGACCCTGGCGATCGACATTTCGTGATAATGCCGCCCATGGTATCTGAACCAGCAGAGTGCTTACATGCCCCCGGTAGGATATTTAAATATCCTAAGAGACAAGCACCGAGGAGACGATATGTTGTTACGCATCTTCGAGGGGAATTTCCCGCCTCTCCGTGCTGGGAACACGTCCAAATCAATTTGTGTTGATTGACCGCTCCTAATCTAGGTGACTTTTTCAGAACATTAAACGCTTTTCGCGTGATTTAGATGTTTTATGCGCACTGAACCAGACTGTGTGTGAATTTGGGTGCTTAGGTTACCGAATCCCGCAAATCAGAGGTCAGTTAACGAGGCCGAATACTTCCTAAGCCTTAGACCTAATACTCAAGCTTCGCATTTTCCTCAACCTCTTGAGGATTATCCAGATTTTAACGGATACGTGAATTTTTAAGCTAACGGTACTAGCCCAAAAGGCCTAAGACCAGCGTTCCCGCTAATCTCTTGTTATATCTCCGTAGCACTTTTCTTTTCTTTTTCTTGATTCGGTCTAGAACTTCAGTTAACCCCTTAATCTTTTACTAATGACTATTTCTTTTCATTTTCATTTTGTGCTCCTTTTTGTCATTTTTCTTCTTTTTCTCCTCCTTATGCTTAAGTGGCTCACAAAATTTCCTCCCTCCCCCCAATTTTTTGTTCTTTTAATTTTTTCAATTTTTTTTTTTTTGCGTTTTTGACATATGCAAATTTTTTTTTGTGTGAGACTCCTGATTTTTTTCTTGGTTCTGTATGTATGCACTTTATCACCCCCCCATGCTTAAGTTTTGCAATGTCCTCATTGTAAACAGAGGGTGGGAATTAGTGTTGAGGTCAGGACTTAGAACAGGATACATCGGGTGGGTGAATGGGTCGTAAATGACTGATGCAGATGATTTCAAGCTCTGATACGTGTACCAGAGGTGGGATCCTCTGTCTAAGGCTGGTCTCAAGGTGCAATAGACGTGGAGTCCAGATGGATAATCAGACGGGTCTCTGTGTTTGGGATGACGGGTTGCCTCCCGTTAAGCGCTAAATTTAATGCCTTCAGCCGAGCAGAAAATGGGGTGGAGAGGGAGTGGTCAAATTAATGGAGTTTTGGAAAACAAGCACCTTGATTAAGAGCCTGGTTGGTCCAACCAGGTGCTTGTCGAGATCAGTGGGCTGATGATGCAGCCCGAACCCAATAAGTCTGGTGGGTTGATAGATGTAGATCAGCAGATGTGGAACCCACCATATGCAGTGACGTTCTGATGGATATGGAAGTGAAAACTTGGGTTCAGGCTGAGTCGAATCAGCCTGGTCAAAGTAGGGTTCCGAAAAATTATCCATGTAAGGTGTGGAATCCCTACAGAGGTGATCAAAGGATGGAGGCTCCTGATTTGTGGTCTGATCAGTACCCAATACCTGGTTTAGATATGGAGTTGAATCATCTGCAAACGGCTCAGTGAGAGGTGAATCGGAATAGAAATTGAGTCCGGTTGCGGGTCGGGGTGGGGAACGGGTTTTGATTGGTTCTATATATGTGGAGCAGGTGGCTTCAAAGAAGATTGACATGTTATAATCAGGAGACAGATTTTCTCCGATGTTATGGTCAAATTCGAGATCGTCGGAGAGTTTGCGAAAATCAAAGTTTGAATGAGATTCTAGATCATGAGTTCCACCATAGAATAAATCATATGTTGTATATTCAGTAGCCTGACTGGGATCTAGCCTAAATGTTAATTCTGAGCTTAAAAGGGTATCCTTATCTAGTAGAGGCTCAGATTCTAAGCTAGTAGGGCAGACCCAATTGAAACCCTGCTCGTCCACTTCCTTAGTTTCTGTGTCGTAGATTGGCATGACTTCCGCAAAATCGATTCGTTCCTCTGAGGAGGTTGACGAGGGATATTCATCAAATCGAGGCCCAAAATCATATTCTTCATTAAGAGATTGATTTTCTTCATCTGGGGCCTTGAAATCTTCAAAATATGTTTCAGATCTAGGTTCTAGGCTTAGGATGTGGGTTGAATTACTAGAATTTAGGTCTGAATAACCTTCGAGGGCCACCTTATCAGAATAAGGGACGGAATTTACACCCTCGAAAGGTTCAGTTCTACTCTCATACTTGCAGGAGTCTTGGGATTCTAAAATGGGCTCATCATGGTCTTTTCCTGCATTTGGAGCTTCCCAACCTTCTTCAATATCAGGTGCATTATATTCCATCTGGGCTGGGAATCCACAACCATTTTGTGCCTCAAACCCGAGATCAGATTGATCCTCGATGTTGTCCAAAGATAGTTCCTCTTCTATTGGTATACACGGGTATTTCTGATCAATAACTTGTTTTACTAATCTCATTATCTCTTCCCATTTTTCAAGACTATCTTGGTGTTGCTTCCAAAGTTGAGGATTTGTCATACATTGAAGGTATTCACTATTGTGCAATTTTTCTATCTCAATGTATGCAGTAATGAGCAAGTCACGGGTTGATCCTTTGTTGGCTTCTGCTAATAGTACTTGGGCACAAGTTATGACAAAGGTTGTGGTTGTTGGGACATCAACCTGAATGTTTCCTACTATTGTTGAGGTTTCTTCATTTTCATAAAATCTCATGGCATCCTCAATCATTTTATCTCTCATGGATCTCTGGTATTCAGGTTTCTTGAATGGTAGTCCTAGGTGGTTCGGCTGCATATTTGGATCAGGTGGTGGAATCAAGATCAGAGTTTGACTCAAGATGTGTTATGAAGCGATTAGATCTGAATAACGAGTCCCACTGAAAATGAGTGTGTGTGCTCTAAAGAGAAAAGATGCAGGACTGGAGATGTTCTTGACCCAATCAAGACACCCAAAAGATGTTTGGATGACTATGGAGGTTCGGGGCGGATGGACCCCTGGATCCGAAGATCGTCCACCTGAGAATTACCTGGGCAGCCAGAGAGGGAGAGTCCCGCAAAGACCCCTACACGGTAGAGCGTCCCTACGGGTTACAGGGTTTCCCCCACCCAACCTCTCTTGTCACTGAAATTCCAGGTAAACCAGAATGGGGACCTTGACCTCTTAAGTCTATCACTTTTTATTTCAAAGGTGCTTTTAGGGTTCTCACTTGAACTTTAGATGTTTTTGGTATTGTGACCTAATTTAGAGGTTGGTTGACCCAAGGAGTCAACTTCACCTGACCTATCCTATAAATGGCAGAATGATTCTAAGCTCGGAGCCTAGAGATCACCCTGATTTGACTCCCAGGTTATTAGGTCAAAAGAAAATTTTAAGATTCAAGTGATTTTAGAGCTCAAGTTTAGGGTTTTTCTTATTTAGCTTTCTTCAATCAAGGGCTTGGGTAGCACACTGATGCGGGAGGGTTTATTTCCTTTTACACAGGCATGTGTGACTAGCGCTTCAAGACCCTAATGTGGAAACCCTAATTTGGTTCTATTTCCAATCCTCTTTTTCTTTTTCAAAAGTTCTCTTTGGACTTATAAACAAGAAGTGTGTGGTCCGCCGAGATTAAGCGTTATTTCAATTAGGCACAAGAATTTGTGGGATGGGAAAAAAAAATCACTCCAACTTCAAGAATATTTGCAGAAATTTTCGCAAAATCAGGAAATGTTTTGCCTTAGAGATGGTGATTACTATATAAAGAAGGCAATTGATTCCTAAATTGATTTTCTTCCTTTTGTCTTTCAAAGATTAGGGGATGATTAAGGAAGAAAAGAAATTACCTGCCCTGGAGTGGTTGACTTGCGGGAGAGATTTTCTCATGAAGTACCTGCAAGATCACATCAAAGCAAGGTAGGACAAGTTAGTGTTCAATATAATAAAAAGAATGTAGAAACTAGTGGTAAATTGTGCATTGCTCCCCAGCAACGGCGCCCAAATGTTGTCGACGTTTTTGTGCGGGTTTAAAGGATGTCACGTTGTAGTATAACCGACAAAACGTCTAAACAAATATAAAGAATTTTATTACTCGAAGACCGGAGTATCCGAGGTCGATCACAGGGAGCAAATGGAATTTACTACTAGTCAAAATGTAATTGAACACTCTAATTTACTCAAAATATCAATTCAAATGTGAATGTATGCAATTAAAAATAATTAGGACAAAAATATGAAATTGGACGTCTGATCACAAGATCAGACGTCTTAAAAGTATTTCTCCTTTTCTTCTTATTCTGCCGTCTCTCATTTTCTTCTTCGTTTGCTTCTTTCTTGTCTTGCGAAGCCTTCTTCTTCTTCTGCGAAGGCTTTCTTTCTTTCTTCTTCTCTGTCTTGCTCCTTCTTTCTTTTCTTCTTTGGCTTGCCTTTCCTTCTTCTTCTTCTGTAGCGGCCAAGTCCTTCTTCTCCTGCGTTCAGCCTGCCTGCACAGGAGCAAAACCTAACCCTTCTCCCTCTACCCACGCGTCTCTCTCTCTCAAGCAATTCACTCACGGACGCTCTCCCAGAGCCACAGCCACAATCAGGTCGGATCGTACCTGGGACCAGGCGCAACTGCGGGTGACGATGCACGAGGAGTGCGTAGGTTTAGGTCGGGTTGGATCCGCCAGATCCGCGTGGTCAAGCCGCGGACGAGGCGGGTGTGGGGTCAGTGAGGGACCTCACCCCTGTGCTTCCGGAGGCAACCGGCTTAAAGCACAAATACAATTTATAGCATACCTGAGTGCTGCAATCCCACGATGTGGGACTAAAAGTTCCGCCCTGATTTCACGCGCGCCCGCAGACTCTCATATGCAATTGCCCAAGCGGATGGCTCTGCTGGTGCTCCGTGCTGGGCTCACTCACCTCGCGACACTCGCGTGAGTCTCCTGCATCTGCAGCTTGGGAAGCCTGATGCCTGGAGCTTCGTTGGAGCTTCACCGAAGGTCGTCCATGGCGGCAGCGGCTCAAACACTGTCATGCACAAAACGAGCCTCTCGGCCCAATCAGATCAGCTAGAGACCTTCGCCGTGGCATGGCGAAGGCGATGGACGATGCTGCAGGTTGCCGGTCGGCCTAGGCGTGCGTGCCTAGGTCAACCTGTGGCCGGAGATGGTGGGTTGTTCGGGGGATGATTATGGAGGTCTGGAGTGGCAGTTGTAGGGTGGAGCGAGTTCCTGGTGGTGAGGCGGAGCTCTCGAGGTGGTTGGCGAGCCGTGTGGGGGGCTGGAATGGTGGAAGCGGCTCGCCGGAGGTCGGTCGGTGATGTGGAAGATGAGGGTGGTCAGCGTTGGTCGAGGGGTAATCAGATGAGATAACAGGGGGAAAAGAGAGAGGAGAGGATGGAGAGGAGTTCTAACCTAATTGTAAGGACGAAAGGGGACGGAAGGCGGACAGCAGTACCTACTGTCGCCGGAGAAGATGACGCCCAGTGGGGGAGAACGGCGGCGACGACGGGGCTGAGGGGGCGTGCGCGGGTACTGCGCGACGCGGAGGGAAGTCAGGAAGCTAACTCGGCCACTGGTTTTGTGACAGAGCGAATAGGGAGGGGAGGGGGGCTCGCCGGAGCTTGCTGGGACTTTCGGCCGGGCAGGAGGAGACGAATTGGGGGTGGACTCTCGGCCAAATCAAGCTTGCCTTCTGCGGCAGGGTCTGGGGTGTCTTTTATAGGTGCTGGCCGCACCTACCAGTGCGTGGAGACTGCGCAATCAACGCTGCCGGCTCGCCGGAGATGGAAGGAAGGTGGATACCCAAATCTCTCGTGCGTTCGCACGAGAGATTGGGTTCACACCAGCGATTGTAATTGGCTTTATAAGGAAGGGAATTCCTCAGAGAATCCTCCTTCCATTTCTGGGAGGGAATCTCTGAGGGATTAGAGAGCAATCCCTCTCCGAACCTCGCCAGAGCTCGGTTCTGCCCTAGCAATGGCGGCAGGACCGGTTTGCAAAGGAGGCGAAGAACCTAGGGGGCTCTCTGCAAAGGTATTCAAAAGATAGGGACCAATTTGTGATTTGGGTGTACTAAATTGCAAAGTAGGTCAAGATGACCTCTCCTTAGGTCCAAATTTTGGTACAAACCTAATTTGGACCTAAGGAATCCAATGGCGAAGTTGGATTTCAGGTTTGATCTCGTTTGACTGGATATTTTGCGTGAAAATCGAAATTAGGTTAATTGAAGAGCTAGGACCCTAATCTAGGTCAAACTAGGTTCCAAAGGCCAAATTAAGTGTTCTAAACCCTAGAGGATGTTTTTCCATGATTTTTAGAGGGTTTACTTGCTTTTTGTTCTGACCAGAACCTTGTTAATTTAAGCGGATCTGTTTTAGGGTTACCAAGTGTCATTTAGTTCTTAGATTGCACATGAACCCATTTCTGATTGACTCAACCCTCTTTTTATCTCATTTATACCATTTGACCTATGTTTTGCCTCTGAGAAATCCCGTTTACATACTGCAATGGTAAAATTGCAGTTTTAACCTTTATTTCATGTTTTCTTCTCAAGGCACTTGTTCCTTCAGTTAGGCCTTCTTCTAGGTTATGTAGGAGCTTTTATCTTCTTTATTGGGTCAAAATGAGCTAGTTATGGCTCATGATGAGGCTCTCATCACCACTTAGGTAGACCGTGGTGCAGACATTTCCTGAGGAGGTCATTATATCTCTCCCATGCCTCATGAAACTGCTCACCGTTTTGTTGCGTAAATGAAGTGATAGCCCGGCAAAGCGCATTGGTTCGCCCGATTGGGAAGAACTTGAGAAACGTTGTTCGCATCTCTTCCCAAGAGTGGATGGTTCTCCCAAGGGTGCGTAACCACTGTGATCCTTTATCCCGCAATGAAAATGGGAACATTTTCATGAGGACTATAGGTAACCCGATATTTCTTGGTTTAACTATTTCGGCTAATCAGGTTAGGTCTTACAAGTGGTGAAAAGGATCTTCACTTGCAAGACCATGGAAGTGAAAATTTATCAGGCCAATTATGTTAGGTTTCAATTCAAAGTCGTCCCCGCCCATGGGGACCCAAATTTGTCCTATGATCTCTATAGCAGCGGGATTCTGATATGAGCTAAGAGACTTAGGCTCCTCCCGTTCGGGAGGGTTCTGCATTTCCTCCAAAGTTTCCATAATGGCCTCAATTTGTTCATTATACATTTCCATTTGGGCTTGGAGGCGAGTTATGGGATCTAAGGCTCCACCACCTAGTGGGTTCTGAGGGCAGTTTCCTCCCTCGGGATTTGGGGGTGGGCGTGCAGCCATGTTTATGGAGGAGGAGGACGATTCGGCTTCTTTTCTAAAATTATCAGGCAATTCACACAGTTCAGGGTTTTGTGACCTCCTCCCAAACATGCACTACCGCAGGAAGAATTGGGGGGGATAAAAAGGGAAAAAGAGATGAGAGAAATGATGCCTCAAAGGTACACTTGATGACGAATCAATACAATCAAATTCCTAACCTCTACAGTGTGCCCTTAGACCTAAAGATCTAAGTTACCTACTATCACGAACTACAGAACCGAATGTGAGCATCGTGGAACCACCAGGCCAGATTGAAAGGCCGTTTGCCCCAGTCTTAGACACCCGATAGCACGCAGGAACCCTCACCAGCACGTAGGCTCTACACGCAGGTAGTTAGACCTCCAATCCTTAATAAGGGTCAGGTTGCTACCAATTTTAATTAGAGGCTTAGGATCAAGTGCTTCTGGAATGTGAATGGTGTTATTTATGGGTAATGCCCAAGTGATTGATTTTACAAAGTGTGTAAACCAAGCATGCAACGGGAAAATCTCCCCGAATTGAAGTTTCAATTGGTGAATGGTTTTTAGAATTCAGCCTTAAGTAATATGGATTTTAGGATTTCTCTGAATTACCAATTCAACCAATCTTCGGGTTCTGAAAGAATACAAGTTTTCTTCTAAGCCCAACAAACCCTTCTTCAATGTCAATTGGTTAATGCATGCTAAAATGCAATGGGCTTCCCTAGATGGATATTTCTATGTGTGGATGCACGAATCAGTTTTAGATTAGTGTGAAAGGGAGCCAAAGCACTTCAATTCAAGTGCTCCCAATCACCAGAATGATTTCCACACACAAGGCTCAACCATAAGATGAAGAAAATCAAATTGTTGGGGTTGAAGTATTCGGGATCGAATCTTAGGCACGTGAAAGGTCATGGTGGGGTTGGAATCAACTCAATTCCATGTATCCCCACCAAAAAGGTGATCCCGAATTGCAGATAAATGAGGCAAAGGGGGATGGCAATCAATCTATTTATCTTTGTCTCAAAGAATACTTCACACGGCGAAAGATTCAAGAATCAAGATTCTTGGATCTTCGCTATGCGAAGTTTGGCGGGAAATCCCGGGGTAGTGGGAGTGATGACAAACAAGCAAATAAGTGATTTTTTTAATCCACTTGCCCCAAGAGATCCCAAGAAGTTCTTTTAGTTTTTTTTTTATTAAGGTTACAAGTTAACCTAGGTTGCTAAGAAAGAAAGACCTACTTGTGCAGCAACGTATGCAAAGCTCCAATGCGGTGTCAGCGTCTTCATGCCCTCGTTCCTGCCTTGGATCTGCCCACGTCTCTGACTTTGTCTTCCTGTCTTCTACTTGCAATAGGTTCACTTGCACAGCAACAAACAAAAACACCCGTGAAGAGAAGGGTGTGAGAAGAGAAAAATTAAAGGAATGGAGTAGAAACTTACTTGAATGCGCACTTCCCCGGCAACGGTGCCAGAAAAGATGTATGTTCGGGCTTGGATAGGTTGTGTTAATATGGTGATTTTATTGTTGAAATGAGTATAGTGGTTAACCTAAATCGAGCCTATCTCTTTACAAAATTTTTTTACCTGGCCTATTTGATTTTATCTTGCTCACTTTTAGGCCCAGGGTGGAACTCAGGGAAGTGAGATTAGAGGTGAATAAGTTTCTACGCTTTTCCTACAACGAATCTCTTCCATTCGTTTATTATGTTTTTGGTGTTTTTCTATTTAAGATTTTTTTCTGATAATTTTTGTCCTTGAGGTACACCCTCAAAATCAGGTTCTTGGCTTTGAGTCAAATTAGGGTTCCAAAACTGGTCTTGCTATTTGCAAGACTGAGTACCTGCAAGTCAAGGATTATCTTTTCTCTTTTATATATATATATATATTTTTTACCTTTTTTATTACAGAAAAGAGAAATAGAAATAAAGTAAATATAGTATATATATATGTATATATTATATATGTATATAGGGGTGGGGGTGGAGGTGGAGATGGCATGTAGCACGGTGTCAAGTCAGTCGTCGTCTAGGAAGACGCAACCAACAGGACGAAGTGCCATGTAGAGTGTAGGATGGATGGTGGAAGATGTGTGCGAAAACGCTTTTTGTATGCGTGTATCGGGGAATATCAGCAACTGGTGCAGATATTCTCGCGATACAACGTATGGTAAGTGATATGAAAATATATATATGTATATATGTAAATATATCTCTCTCTATATATATATATATATGGTTATAAATATATAGGTATATATGTAGTTATATATGTATGTATATATATATATATAGATATGTAAATTTATGTATAGATAGATGTATATATATGTATGTATATATAACTATATATATATATATATATATATATGTATGTATGTATGTATATATAGTAATATATGTATATAGTTATGTATATATGTGTATATGTATATATATATATTAGTATAAGTATCTATGTATATAGATATATGTAGATAGATATACACACACACATATATATATATATATATTTATAGTTATAGATATATGTATGTATGTATGTATATTTGTATATATATATATATGTATAAATATATGTGTATATATATGTATATATATATATGTGTGTGTGTATAAACTTATACTTAGTTATATAGGAACTAATATATGTATAGATATATGTATATATATATATGTATATAAATATATGTATATATATCAATATATATATGTATATGTATATATATATAAGTATATAATAGTATAAAAGTGAGTGGGTGTGTGTACAAGAGTGTGTGTGTGTGTGTCTGCAGTGAGAGTGAGAGAGTGCTGTGAGAGAGAGAGAGAGAGATCGTATGCTGAGGAGGAAGGCGCGGGCGTTAAGTCGTCTGCACGCAGCTGCTGTCGTCTGATGCCACGCGCACACAGGAGGGAGCGGGCGTGGGAGGAACCACAGCGCAATGCGCTGCGCGGGGAGAGATGCGGGCGTGGGTGTGCGTGGACAGGCAACAGGCGGTCGCGGCACGCCAGGTGACCGAATAAGTGAGAAACTTACCGGTCACCGCACTGTAGCCACAGTGTTCCGCTGAAACGCGTGAATAGTGGCTACAGTGCGCGCTCGACTCGCGCGACCGGGTGTTGGCGGTGCTGTGAGTGCGGGAGCCGCTGCGCGAGGTAGCGCGCACGCGGAAGGTCTACGCCAGCTGCTGGCGAGCGCAGAGAGAGGTGAGAGCAATCTGTTGGCTTGCGCGGAGAGAGGCGAGGGCAGCCTGCAGGCGCGCGCAGAGGGCGCAGAACAGGCACCTGAGGCGCGTGGTGCCCTGCGCTGCTACTGGCTGCCGCTGCTGCTGCTGTTGCGAGCTTTAGACCTTGAGTCCTGCGGCAATGGCAAAAGTGGCTAAACGTCAAAACAGAGAGAGAACCACCACACCCACCGGCTCTTCGATGAGATGGGCGATGGTGGGACTCACAGTGGTGGTTGTGCACCACTGTGAGCGGCTCCTGCCCGCAGCGTGGCTCCTCAAGAGGAGAGGCTACGTATGGAGGGGAGAGGGGAGGAGACGGCCTAGAGGAAGCTCCTGTGTGTTCTTTTTTTGTGTGGACCAGGCTCTCCTTGCAAAGAAGCCATCCGTGCCTTTTTAAAAAGGAAGGATGCATGCACAGCCATGCCCTGGTTGTGCATGGCTATGCATGTCTTGGCAGGGAGTGGCGGTGCAGAGCATGGCGCAAAGAGAAGCTGCCATGCCTTACAGCCGAGGAGAAGAAATTCAAAATCAATTAGAAAATAAAAAATAAAGATGAAAATTTTGCGAGGCAGCACTTGAAGAATTTGTCAATTACAAGGCCATTTATTTCACTCTTCTCCCCTCTCAAATAAATGCATGCATGCGTTTATTTTTATAAATGCGACTATGGTTACCTAATATGCACTGGCAATGCTAGGAAATAGCACAAGATGGCACACTTGTTGGTGTATTTTTGCTATGCAATCACGGTGCAGTGCCTGCAAGGGCGCGGGTGAGGCAAGGGCTGTGCTTCCAGGCTGCGGAGAGGCGCTGTGCGGGTGCGCAAGGTGGTTGCGCTGGAAGGAGGAAGTGCCTACGGGCGCGAGTGGGGCGGTGCGGTGATGGCAGGTGTAGGCTTGGTGCACAGTGCACACGGGTTACACGGTTCTGGATAATGATGATGCAATTCCCCACAGGGGGGAGAAGATGGATTCGCCCAAAAGAGAAGCCCCCTACTGTTGAACGTTTACGAACCTACGCTAACGTGTTCGGTTTTGGAAAACCTGTTGGTCGATCTTTCGCTTTTAAAGTCATTTGTAGTTTAATGTGGTGGAAAAATCGACTAATCAATTTTTAACAAGAAATAACCACTCGCAGAGGAGCGGGTCATATCCACAGGGAGGCAATGATGAGAACCTCATCATGAGCCATAACTAGCTCATTTTGACCCAATACAAAGGATAAAAGCTCCTACATAACTCAAGGAAAGGCTTAACTCAGAGAATTCTGAGTTTAAGGAAAAAAACAAGTCATAAGGGGTAAAAATGCAATTTTACCAGTATAATATGCATACAGGGTAATTCAGGGTCCAAACATAGGTCAAAGCAACTTAATAAGAATAAAAGTGGGATGAGATGATCTAGCAAGGGCTACAGCAATTCCAAGGAACTAAATAATAATCTGTAACCCTAAAACAAACCCACTTCAATTCACGAGGTTCAAGGCAAAGCAAAAATGGAATAAACCCTCTAAAATTCATAGAAAAATAATCTCTAGGGTTTAGAACCTTCAATTTGACCTTAGGAACCCATCTTGACCTACATTGAGAACCATACCCAATTAATAACTTAATTTGGGTTTTTGCGTAAATTGACCAGTCAAACAAGGTTTAATCTAGAAATAAAATTCACCATCAGATTCCTTAGGTCCTAATTAGTCATGTATAAAAACTTGAGCCTAAGAAGAAACCTTCTTGACCAACTTTACACTTTGGTCCTCATATATTTACTTTTTGGCCCTCAACTTTTGAACCCTCGCATTTTGGCCCCTAACTCTCCTTCGTTCTTTGCGTTCAGGTCCCCCCTGCAAAACCTGCCAGCACCATGCTCCGGCGACCTTGCGTGGAGCATGGCGCCGCGCAGGGTGAGGGGGAGAGCCTGGCAAGTAAACCGGGGGTGCCCTGCGTCGTCAGCCGTCGCAGGGACACCCCCCTGGTCGCTGTAACCCACCATACCGGCCGTGCGAACGCACGGACGGTATGGGTTTCCATCTCCGGCGTCCTCCGGCGAGGGAGACACGTCGTCTCCCTCCGCCTTCCTCCCTGATTCGGTCCCTATAAATACCCCCGTCGCTCCACCGTTCTTCCCAGCTCGGATCTGACGGAGATACCCCCTCAATTCCTCTCTTCCCACTCCGACAGACGCCCTCCTTGCTCCGGCGGCCTCTCCTCCTCCTCCTTGTCGCCCTGCCGCACTACCAGCTGCAGGGTTGCCCTCCCTCGCTCTTCCCGCGCCACGTCGCACCCAGCTGGCGCCTCTCCGGCCCTCTGCTCGCCGCCGCCCCTTCCCCTGGGCATCTTCTTCTCCGGCGACAATCGATACGACTGTCGCCCTGCTCCGGCCCCTTTCGTCTCCGTAGCTAGGTCAGAACTTCTCCCCATCTCCCCCTCTTTCTTTTTCTCACTGTCTTTTATTTGATTAAACCCTCGACCGCTCCTGTCCACCGTCACCCCCTTCGTCTCCGGCCAAACTCCGGCGAGACCCCCCCATCACTCCACAGCCCCACATGCCTCGCCGACCCTCATAGAATCTCCGCCTCCTCACCCTGATCAACCTCCGCCCTTTCACGTCCCGCCACTCGCCCTCTGCAGACCCCCCGAACAAACCCACTTCTCCACCCGCAGTTTGACCTAGGCCGACCCTCACGCTCCGCCCCGCCGCCTGGCAGACCCCCCACCACCTTCGCCGTGCCACGGCGAAGGTTCTCCGCGTATCTGATTAGGCCGAGAGGCCGTTCCTCTGTGTACAGGTGTCTCGACCGCCGTCGCCATTGCTGCGTGGAAGGAGCACCTTCAACCTGCAGCTCCAGGTGCGCTTCGCCCAGGCCTGACTCCCAGGCTGCGCGGGGCGCCTCCGCGAAGAGTCCCAGGCTCGCAGCTGGGGCGAAGGCCTCGCGTGAAGCCGCGATTGCCCGCTGCTTTCTCCGCTGCGGGCGCTCAATTAGGGTGGGACATTTAGTCCCACCTCGGAGAGCCACTGAGGCGAACGGGCGCTTAAAGGCAAAAAGTGCCTTAAGCTGTTCGCCTCAGTTCACGGGGTGAGGTCCCCTTCACCCGCCCGGTTACCCGGTCTCGTCCGCGCTCACGCCCCGCGGACCTGACCCGACCCGACTTAGACTGACCTGCACTCTTCGCCCACCACGCACGCCGGTGGGCCTGGACCCGGGCGCGACCCGCGTACCCGATTACCCGGATGCTCTGGGAGAGCCTTCCGAAGAGCGAATTCAGAGAAAGAGAGACGCGGGGGTGGGGGAGGGTAGAGTAGGTTTTGCCCTCTGACGTAAACTCTGAAGTGTGAAGGCACAGGTGAAGAAGAAGGACCGCGGAAGAAGAAGAAAGCTAAGGGAGACACTGTAGCAACAAGCGGTTTAAGTCGTCTGATTGGAAAATCAGACGACGTCCTGAAGGGAAAAGAAGAAAGAAGGAGAGACGACGTCCTGACAGGAAAAAGGAAAAGAAGAAAGAAGGAGAGACGACGTCCTGACAGGAAAAAGAAAAGAAGAAAGAAGAAGATCTAAAGAACAAAAGAACAAGGAAGAACAAAAGCTAAAGAGAAAAAGAGACAAAGAGAAAGAAAGAAGAAAAGAAGAAGAACTCAAACTTTCATCTCTCTCTCCCTCTCTCTCTCTCTCTCTTTATTTTTTTTGTAATAGAACATGTATATCTCTAGAATACAACTTGCTCCCTGAGTTCGACCTCGGGAACTCTTTTATTTTCCGAGTAAAAAAATTTTATATATTTGAAATGATGGCAATAACTGGCTATACTACAACGCTATAACAATAAAACCCGGTTATCTCTCGAAGCCAACGTTTCAGGAAATAATGTATTAAAATTCGCGCCACTTAAAAATGTTTGTTCGTAGTCAATTTGGACAAGAACCAAGCCAAGATTGCCTTTAGATTAAGGTTTAAGCAAGAAACAATGCTGAAATGGCAATTATGAGAAACTATAGGATATTTTCCGTAATGCAAAGTCAATAAAATATGATTAAAATGTGGCAATGGCAGAAAATGTAAATTTTAATTGACGATTTACTGTAGCAAAATAGGGGAATTTTTCCCCGTTGTCTTGCGCGATGAGGAGCCGATGGCTGGGCACGGGAAGCTCGGAGGAGGTCCCTTGGACCAAGAGCTTCGAATCGGTGGTGGCGACGAGTCGCGCGGCGGCCGGAGGTGGCCGGACGAGCTTCGGTGGAGGTGCTGCTGGTGGCGGCTGCAGGCGGTTGAGCGGGTGCGGCTTGTTGGCGTGAAGTCTGCCGCACGCTGCTGCTGCGGGGGGTGGCTGCTGCTGCTGGCGTGGGCACGGGAGCTCAGGCGTGGTGAGCGCTGGATTGCAGGCGTGGGGAAGAGGGCGCTGCAAGCGGTTCTGCAAGCGCGGGCGGAGGGTGCTGCAGGCGCGAGAGCGGGTGTGCAAGCTGCAAGCGCGGGCGTGGCTGCTGCTGGTGGCGTTCTGCAGTTGCGTGCGGTTCTACAAGCGCTGGAGGAGAGCGCGGCGGGCTAAGGAGGGCGTGCGTGGTTGGCGAAGGCTGATGGTGGGCGCGGGTGTGCTGCAGGCTGATGGGTGCGGGGAAGGTGGCGTGGACTGATCTGCAGGCGTTGTTGGAGGATGCTGCGGGCGACTCTGTAGGCGCGGGAAGAGGGTGCTGCGTGGAGAGCGGTTGCGGGTGGACTTCAGATGGGTACGCAGGCGAGTGGGTGGAGGTGAGCGGGTAACTTCAGACGTCTGGGAAATTCCCCAGACGTCTTAAGTTACTGAGAGGGTGGCTGAATCAGTAGCTCTGTGATGGTGGTCGGCGATGACGGCGAGGAGGATGCACGCTAAGGTGCTCACGGTGATGCGGCGAGCTCCGGATGGCGGTGTGGCCTGTCACACCACACGCCCACGGTGATGGAGACTCGTCGCCACAGTAGAGGCCGGCAGTGTGGAGTGGAAGAGAGAGGTTCTCTCTGCACAGTGGTGGGTCGGTGGCGGAGGCCTCCCGAGCTCGGCTGCCTCCCTCCTCCTTTTGTAGTGACCTGCACACATTTGAAATCATCCACCCGACCAGATCCATCACATCCGCTCCCACTTGAATGGGTTCTTCACTGCACCAGCCGTTCGTCGTTGGAGCATAGCCAGCCGTTCTTGCAAGAAGAAAATAAAATAATGTTAAAATATTAGGGCCATTTATATACAGACCCTCAACTTTTATGTTAATAAAAATAATATACCTAATTGGTTATCTAATTAGATAAATGCCATTCTAAACTAATTCTAAATGTACTTAAAGTATGAATGCAATGCATGGATTATGTAATTAAATTAAAACTATGAATTAATCTATTTACATCCTAATTTATACTAAATAAATGTTAGAATTAACCTAATGTGTAGGCACTTAAATACTAAAATAGCCCACAACTATGGGCTAATCAAATACCCCCATGCCTAGCTTTTGCTAGTCCCTAGCAAAATTAAGCGAAACCTAGCACTCTAAGTAGACTAGTTAACTCACTTAGTCTTCCTTCAGAAGCATATTAAGTTCAGGCTCTAGACCAAAGGTTCCTAAGTAGTTGCTAAGTTACAGACTAGGTTGGCTAAAGACAAGTTGCAGGCACAAGTTTCACTGATTTCTGACTCTACCCTAAAGTTTATTGATCCCTGAGATTAAAGCATCTGTGCCTGTGTATTGGTCTGAGTTATTTGAGTTAAAGTTTTTTTTATATAATATATATATACTTTTTTTTTTCTAAGTCTAACCTCAGATCAGCTATCAACACGGTCTGTGTCGGATTCATTGTCCCCATTACCATACCTTGAAGGGTGCCTGGCTTTCGATGCTACGAGATAGCACCGCCCATAACGACCCCAAGAACTCCTGGCAATCGACACTTCGAGATAGTATCGCCCATGGATTTCTTAAGCGAATTCAGGCCTATGGCAATCGGCACCTCGAGATAGGGCCACCCATGGTACCTGAACCACGCAATGCGCTTACATGCCCCCAGTAGGATGGATATCCTAAGAGACAAGCGCCGAGGAGGTAATATGTTATCATCGCATCCTCAAGGTGAGTATATGCTCGACCTCTCCTGCGGCGGGAACTCTTCCAATCAAAATGTGTTTTCAAGCCTCTCTTAAGTCAAAATTAAGAGAACCAAATCTCTTTTCAGAAAGACGAAAATTAAGTTGATTACCAGACCAAGTGTGTGAAATTTGGATGCTTGGGTTACAAGGACCCGTAAATCAAAAGGTAGAATAAGACTCCAGGTACTACCCCACCTTTTAACTCAAACCCTAGCTTCCCTTCCTCAACCTCTTGAGGAATGGTCCGCAACTTAACTCCTACTTAAGTTTTTAAGTCCACAAAGGACCCTAAAGGTCTAAAGCTAGTAGCTCATTTAGCTTCTAAAGTTTGACCCTAGAATTAACTTAGTCTACCCTAGAGTTCTGATTTGCTTAAGACTGCAAGATCTAGCCAGTTAAGCTCAAAACCTTTTTTTTTTTTATGTGTACAAATGTATGCAATTATGCTATGTATATCCCCAAGTACACCCCCCCATGCCTAAAATCTGCAATGTCCTCATTGCAAAGAAGGATATTACCTGGGTCAGAGCTGGGCTGAATAGCCGAAGAACCTGCAAATCAGGTTCAAGAATTGCAGAAATAGGCCCTAAAAATGAGCAAAGCAAAGTTGTCCTAGAAAATAGGTAACCTAGGATGTTGGTGAGCTGATGATGAATCCCGATAGCAAATGCTCGCCCAACTAAAATGGGAATGAAATCTTCCCAGGTCACCAGAAGAGGTTCTAAAGGATAAACAGGTAAAATAACCTCCAAAGGGGTAGGGGGAGGATGACAAGGATCCTCCAAAAAGAATGGGGAAGGAATGGTATAGAGATAAACCCCCAGGGTAATGGACTGACTAAAGAAATCATCAATCCATACCCGATACTCCATTACAGAAAATATTGGTCTGTTAAGCCCCCTAGTCAGAACAAAAATGAGCAATTCTCTAAGGCAAGGATCGTCTAGGGTGTCTAAGTTACGAGGTTGTGGGATGGCCATAAGATCTAGGTTGGGTTTAATCAGCTTGGTGTCCATCCCAAACACTCTTTCTAAATCCTCAATTTCATCCCTAGCATTCCTTGTACCATCACATGGATCTTCCTGCTCTTCATCAGGAGTCACAATTTCGCTTTCAGATATAAGCGAATCAGAGGGTGACTTCGAAGTGAATGAAGGCAGGTTGGAAGCAACAGATCTAGGGATTATCCTATCAATGTCATCCCCGGGTTTTTGTTCTTTACTCAAATCTTCCCTGGAGTCTATATGTGAATCCACATAAATCTTAGAAATTGCTTCCAAATTTTCCATCATTTTATCATGAGGAGAAATATCATCAATGGGTGTGTTAAGGAAACCTAATTTGGTCAAATTTGTGACATCCTCAGGGGCTAACTCTTCAAATAAGACATAATCACCCTTAGTGTCACTCCAAATCTTGAATGTAGGTTCCTCATATAATTCGTCTTCCTCCTCATCACACAATTCATCATGTACCTGAGGTCTAGAATCATTTAATATCTCAGCAGATCCCCTAGGGTGCTCTATCTGAGGTAAATGGTTTACACTGGTAACATCAGACTCCTCAGATAGGTCAATTTCTTTAGGGTTAGGTTCCCTAAGGGTGGGTTTGAGTTCCATATCATGATCAGAAGGGAGGGTAGGATTAACAACTTGACTTTGACCCACTTCATCAAATGTCACGAAAATACTATCATCTGGGTCGAGGTCTTCCAATGGTACCATCATTCCCTTCTTTTGACTCCAATATAATTCAGGTGGATACTCAACCTTATCATCATCTTCCTCAGGTTGCCACCTTTCTTCATCCAATGCACAGCTACTGTCATGTGTATTTTCCTCCCACCTAAAGTGTAGATCTCTCAAGGAAGTGTCATCTAATGGGGAGGTTTCAAAATCGATCCTCGAAAAGTAGCTATTCTCCCCAGAATTTCCCTCCAACTTAAAGTGTAGCTTTCCCACGGGAGATGCATCTATTGTAGAGGGGTGTACGTCATCGTCAATGGGGTAAATTGGGTGGCTAATTTCATCTCTTTCTTGTTGGCCTGCTCTCAAAGATTCTCCTGACAATTCACTCATTTCATTTTGCATTTTCTGTATTTCCATCTTCAAAGAGGAGAGGTCATTTCTATCATAAGAGAAGTCAGGCTCAGGCTTATAGTACCCAGGAGTGTTTGTCCAACCATTATAAGTTTTCAGGGAGGGTGGGTTGGGTATTTCTTTGGTATGTGGGATATTGGGCAAAGCAAATCCCGCTCTTGAGTTCTGCTCACTAATTTGGGGCTTAACTAGGCCAATACTCATATAATAGGAGTAAAACGGATCCCAATGATTGTCATTATGTCCATCAAGGAATGGACCATCTCGGCGTCTGGGATCGAAGGATGCAGAGTGGGGGTGAGGGTGTGGGTAAGATGTGAAAGGATGAAAATCAATGTGGTCCATTCTAACTCACACTTCAATCAGAATTTCCCAAGCAAGACACAATTCAAAAAGGACCTTTTAGGTCTTTCCCAATTTAGGCTTTTGATTTTAAGTCAGATTGCAGGTGCCAATACAATTTGTTCAGTCAATTTACGCGCCTATTGCCAACCTACGATTCGCCTAAGAAGACCTAGTTGGAGCTTAGGTGTTCTTCCCTAAATTTCAAATGGTCAAGTAAATCCAAAGACGGAAGATCGAGGGATGCAAGTAGGCCTAAGCCTTCCTTTGAAGCTGTGCTTTCGCGGTGCTCCTCAACTACCCCCAAAAATCCGTGACAGGGTATCCCCCTCTTTGGATTTACAAAACCTTTGATCTCAAGTTCCGAACACTTCAGAATCCAACGAAAGGAGGGCTCTTGTCCTAGTATTTCCAAACCTAAAGAGTGTCTAGAAGCATGCCGTGGTGCAAGTGAAATAAGTGTGCATACACTGTCAAAGATTTTGAACTTTGAATCGCACACCAAGTTTGAAAATCAAATCCTTGGTTTTTAAAATGTCCTTCCTTTGATCAGTCCTTTTTCTAAGAAAATGTGACCACTTATTAGATTTATTCAGTACAGATTAGGTGGTCTTCGCATTAAATCCCAAATGCAATGCATGATCAAAAATAGGATGCAAAGTAAGAGAATGCGTACCTTGCCTCCAGCGATCTACGATGCAAGAATGCAGGCAATGCAGAAAAGTAAATCTAGAGGCTGCTCATACAGACCTAAATGGTTCGTCCTAGGGCAGGCAGCTTCTAGCAGGCAGCTCATTTTTTTCTTTTTCTGTCTGTTTCTTTTTTTTTTAGAACTACTTATGCACAAGCAAATAAAAGAAATAATAAAAAAAATAAACCTAAATCTAAAGAAAAGGGAACAGACTCCCAAAAATTACCCAACACAGGTCCAAAACAAAATCGGGGAACAAACCCCTCAAAATATGCCCCAGAACAAGGGTTTCAAACTAACTGTAATGAAAAATTAAGTCTACAATCTTAATTCTATTCTAATTAAACTAATGACTAAATGGTGTCCGTCGCGTCCTCGTCCTTCTCCTCCGTTTAAAAATGGCTCGCCCAATTCTCGTCTGGCGACGTCCAGGGTCGCCTCTCACACTGGCTGATTCTTGCACAAAAAAGAAAATAATGAATGGTCAAATCTCTATGCAATTGACAAATAATCAAAATAAAATTAGGCGAAATTATTGCGTCTGTTGCCTCCCCGGCAACGGTGCCATTTGTCTGGTCGATCTTTCGCTTTTAAAGTCGTTTGTAGTTTAATGTGGTGGAAAAATCGACTAATCAATTTTTAACAACAAATAACCACTCGCAGAGGAGCGGGTCGTATCCACAGGGAGGCAATAACGTATTAAAATTCGTGCCACTTAAAAATATTTGTTCGTAGTCAATTTGGACAAGAACCAAGCCAAGATTGCCTTTAGATTAAGGTTTAAGCAAGAAACAATGCTGAAATGGCAATTATGAGAAACTATAGGATATTTTCCGCAATGCAGAGTCAATAAAATATGATTAAAATGTGGCAATGGTAGAAAATGTAAATTTTAATTGACGGTTTACTGTAGCAAAATAGGGGAATTTTTCCCCGTTGTCTTGCGCGACGAGGAGCCGATGGCTGGGCACGGGAAGCTCGGAGGAGGTCCCTTGGACCAAGAGCTTCGAATCGGTGGTGGCGACGAGTCGCGCGGCGGCCGGAGGTGGCCGAACGAGCTCCGGCGGAGGTGCTGCTGGTGGCGGCTGCAGGCGGTTGAGCGGGTGCGGCCTGTTGGCGTGAAGTATGCCGCGCGCTGCTGCTGCGGGGGGTGGCTGCTGCTGCTGGCATGGGCGCTGCTGCGGCTGGCGTGGGCACGGGAGCTCAGGCGTGGTGAGCGCTGGATTGCAGACGCGGGGAAGAGGGCGCTGCAGGCGGTTCTGCAAGCGCGGGCGGAGGGTGCTGCAGGCGCGGGAGCGGGTGTGCAAGCTGCAGGCACGGGCGTGGCTGCTGCTGGTGGCGTTCTGCAGTTGCGTGCGATTCTGCAAGCGCTGGAGGAGAGCGCGGCGGGCTGAGGAGGGCGTGCGTGGTTGGCGAAGGCTGATGGTGGGCGCGGGTGTGCTGCAGGCTGATGGGCGCGGGGAAGGTGGCGTGGACTGATCTGCAGGCGTTGTTGGAGGATGCTGCGGGCGACTCTGTAGGCGCGGGAAGAGGGTGCTGCGTGGAGAGCGGTTGCGGGTGGACTTCAGATGGGTACGCAGGCGAGTGGGTGGAGGTGAGCGGGTAACTTCAGACGTCTGGGAAATTCCCCAGACGTCTTAAGTTACTGAGAGGGTGGCTGAATCAGTAGCTCGGTGATGGTGGTCGGCGATGACGGCGAGGAGGATGCACGCTAAGGTGCTCACGGTGATGCGGCGAGCTCCGGATGGCGGTGTGGCCTGTCACACCACACGCCCACGGTGATGGAGACTCGTCGCCACAGTAGAGGCCGGTAGTGTGGAGTGGAAGAGAGAGGTTCTCTCTGCACAGTGGTGGGTCGGTGGCGGAGGCCTCCCGAGCTCGGCTGCCTCCCTCCTCCTTTTGTAGTGACCTGCACACATTTGAAATCATCCACCCGACCAGATCCATCACATCCGCTCCCACTTGAATGGGTTCTTCACTGCACCAGCCGTTCGTCGTTGGAGCATAGCCAGCCGTTCTTGCAAGAAGAAAATAAAATAATGTTAAAATATTAGGGCCATTTATATACAGACCCTCAACTTTTATGTTAATAAAAACAATATACCTAATTGATTATCTAATTAGATAAATGCCATTCTAAACTAATTCTAAATGTACTTAAAGTATGAATGCAATGCATGGATTATGTAATTAAATTAAAACTATGAATTAATCTATTTACATCCTAATTTATACTAAATAAATGTTAGAATTAACCTAATGTGTAGGCACTTAAATACTAAAATAGCCCACAACTATGGGCTAATCACCTGTTGTTGTAGTTCGAAAGCGAAGAATTCGTGTTCAACAAATAAAATTTATACCGAAATTAAAATTCCAGGTCAAACACAGGGAGGCGGACGTTTGATTTAAAAACTACGCGTTTCTTTTTATTTGTTACAGAATAATTCAATTTAGTACTATCTAATTATTTACAATAAATATAAGAGAGAGAGAGTAAGGGAGAAAGAGAATATTACACAGAGAAATTAAAATGAGATGTAGAATAAACAAGGAATTTTTGCATTGAAGAGATTGTTCATTACAACTGGAAAGCATGAAATAATTACTCTAGAAAGCATTAAAAGAATGGAGGGAGAAATGTCCTCCTCGACGGTCGCTTGGAGGACGAGTAGATTAATCTAGAAAGTAGTAAATCTATACTAGAAAGCGGTAAAAAGAATAGGGAGAGAGAAATCCTCCTCGACGGTTGCTTGGAGGACGAGCCGGACGGGACGACGCCTGGACGAAGGAGAACGAAGCGGGACGAAGGAGGACGAATCAGAAGAACGGGAACGAAGCAGCACGCCGTCGTCGTCGCGGGATCCACTTCCGAAGGGGAACTAAAATTGGACTTTATCTCACGAGAAGCATCCCGGGTGTGGGACAAGCTTCTCTTGAGCTTTGGAGGGGTAGAGAGGAGAAAGAAGGGATGAGAATTTCGTATGGAGGGGGTCTCCTTTTATAGTTGCAAGGAGTGGGGGCAAAATGGACATTACATTTTCAAAATAATAAATAAGGGGTCTTTAGTGACGGATAAATCCGTCACTAAAGCCCCGACGTGGCCGTCGCCGCCTCGCCCACGTGTGCCTCCTCGACTGCCTGCTCCTCAACGCTCGCGCACGTCCAGCGCTTTTCAGCCGTCCGATCGCGAGATCGGACGGCTTAAATCGCGTCCGCGCCCCCTGCAACCCGCCCCCTTGCGCCTGCGATTGCGCGTTACGCGGGGCGTCCAATCGCGCGTCGGCGCTATCGGGCGCCCGCGACCGCACGATCTCCATCCGACGTTCCACGCGCCTCAATTACCCGCGCCTCCAATCCCCTCACCGCGGCTCGTACCTGCGCCCCGCGCTCGCGTAAGCGCACTCGACCGCTGCGCTGCGGGGCGCGGATGGTCGAGCGCACGTTTTAAGCGCCGGGCGGCCACAGCCGTTGGATCTCCATCTGACGGCGGAGAGCGATCGGGCAGGGGCCTTCACAAAATGCCAGAGGCCGTTTGGGCGGCTGAGATGGCGCCACGTGGCGCCATCTTGGCCGTCCATCTTCTGGAAGTTGTAGATGGTGCCACGGATGTCGGATTGACTCTATTTTTGTGTCATTGGGCTGTGATCGTCGATTCGAATTCATCCGTGTGGTCGGATTTGTCATCTGAAGTGCAGATTTACACCATCCTGGCCCTTGATCTTCTAGGATTCCCCGGTCTCTATCTGATGCTACGGATGCCTGATTAGGGCGATCTTGGAGTCGTTGAACTCCAATCGTCGCCCTGATCATATCCATATGGTTGGATCTTTGATCCGAGGCCCCGATAAAATGTTTGCCCTGTCCAAGCACATAAAAGGAGATAATTAACCTCCATTTTATTCAAACTACTCTAAATGCGAGATGATGCATGTTATGCAATATTTATATCATGAAATGCAATCCTATGCTTAAGAACATGCATAAATAGACATTTTAAGTAGTGTAAATGTGTTTACATCACCTACTTTTCTACTTCTTCGTGAATTATCTCCACCTGCTCTCCCCTTTTCACAGCTACCGTTATGTCTAAAAATAGCTTGTAAGTTGGGTTGGCCAGCCGTGAAGAGGGTTAGGCGGAGGAGCTTGGGTTTATCCCTGAAATAATAAAATAGAAAATAATTATTATATTTATAAAATGCAATAACACATATGAAAACATAATTAATGACGCATGTAATCATTTTATGATCTAATGTAGTTATTAACGAACATAAAATGTAAGATTCAAGTTAATTTAGGTGTAACAGTAGTCCATTCAAATGGACTCATCACTCTCGATCCACTCAATCCCAAAATTCAGGATTCCATTCTTCACGAGCTCCTTCTGGACGGGAGTTCGTGAATCAACGCGATGCGGCTCAACCTATGAGTCAGCATTTTTCGGAACCCCACGGTTCCAAACTGGGGCCTTTGATCCCAGTTTTTCCGATCCTTCCCTTTCTTTCTCTCCATCCTCACCCTATGAGGATGTCTATGCTGTACAAGAGAATGTTAGATTTAACCCCTACTCTAATGCTTATAATCTGGGTTGGAGAAACCACCCTAACTTCTCTTGGAAAAACCCGGGGCAACAGACCTAATTTCAACCCGGCAACTATGCTCCACAACGACCAAAGGGTCAGGGTCATGTATATACTCAGTTGCCCCCAAATCAGGTCAATTAGCCAACTTAGAATGCCTGTCAACTCGTAGGGCAAGCTAATTTGAACCGGCAAATGGTAGAGATGCAAGGATCCATGCTCCAGCTCATGCAGCAAATGAAAACCTCACTGGACAACTTGCAGACTGGGCTCATTGCTAACTCTCATCAACCTGGATCTCTACCATCCCAACCTGTACCCAACCCGCGAAATATTCTGAATCCAGGCAACCAAACCCATGGGTACGGAAATCAGAGGGACCCACACACACATGCTCAGGTGGTTGAGCCGGGTCCCTCCTCTTCCTCTTCTTCTTCTACAAATCAACAATTCCTGGAAGCCCCTCCAATCTTTCCTAACCCTCCCCAAGACCCAAACTCTTATGCATCTACAAATTCTGTCACCTTGAGGAGTGGTAAGCAGACTCAGGATCCACAACCACACTGTTCTGATCTACTGAATCCTAAAGAACCTGAGGAGAGAGGAGAATTCTAGAGAAGAAGTCAAGGCTCAGGAACCTGATTCCAAAGATCTGACTCATGTTCCTTTTCCTAAAGCCTTAATCAAATCAAAGAAGAAGAAGTATGTTGATAGCAATGAGGAGCTTCTGAATCTATTTAAGAATGTTGAGATCAATATCCCACTCCTCGATGCTATCAAGCATATACTGGCTTACACAAGATTTTTAAAGGATTTATGTACACAAAAGCGTAAGTCGAGAGAATCTGTTCTGAGGAAGGTGGTACTCTCCGAGCAGGCTAATTCTGTTATCGTGCACCACCTCCCTCAGAAAAAGAGAGATCCAGGTGCTCCGTTGATTTCTTATGTCATCGGAGATTACACATTTGATAGAGCACTTTTGGATCCAGGTGCATCCATCAACCTAATTTCGACTTCTCTTTACGAGAAGTTTGGATTAGGTAAACTTCGGCCAACTTCAGTAACGTTACAGGTAGCGGACCGCTCAGTCACAAATCCGCAAGGTGTTATTGAAGATGTTATAGTTAAGGTCAAGGATTTCTATTTTCCTGTAGATTTCCTTGTCCTTGACATGGATGTACCTGAAAATCTGAGGAACACGCCCATCATTCTGGGGCGTCCGTTCCTGACTACCGCTAATGTTACGACCCAATTCTCGAATCCCTACGAGACACGAGAATCGGACCAACTCAACTGATCCCAAGACCCAATCGTCCAACAAGAAAGTAACCAAAAAGCAGTAAAATAAACCACATTCACCAGGGGTACTTGCTTCCGTCTCAAACTCCGGACGGCTCTGTCGAGAATCTGCACTGGCCGCTCGGGGTAGGTCAGGTCGTCACCCACCTCGACGCTCTCGTGGCTCAGGACGTGACTGGGATCGGCGACGTACTTCCTGAGGTTGGGGACCACGTCTTCCTTCGTGTTTCGCCCATGAAGGGCCTGCAGCGGTTTGGGGTGAGAGGGAAGCTCGTGCCGAGGTTCGTGGGACCCTTTGAGGTCCTGGAGCGGGATGGACCCGTTGCTTACAGGCTTGCCCTTCCTTACCAGAAAGAAACTTCCTTTGAGTTTGTTATGTTGTTAAGACCCAAGACATCAAACACTTTTTAAGACGTCTGGGAGTTGGTCCAGACGTCTAGTCAAACATCTAGACGCCTTCCCAGATGTCTGGAAATAAATTTTTGCGTGCGTACGATTGCGAGTCTGCGCACGTGCACTTGCAGACTGAACCCGCCAACCTGCAAGCGCTTTTTCTCCCCCGACGCCTTCAAATACCCCTCTCCCCCCTTTCCCTCTCCCTCACCCACCACCCCACCATCTCCTCCTTCCAGCGTGAGCGTGAGAGAGAGAGAGAGCAACGGCAGCAGCTGCTGCCGCCGAGTGCCTGCGAAGAGGAGGAGGTGTAGCGAGAGGGGAGAAGAGGGAGAGCGCTTGAGGAAGAGAGAGAGCTCGCCGGAGCAGCTAAGGGCCGGCCGACGGGCATGCAGTGGGAGCATGGTGCTAGGGAGGTTACCCCGGTGCTGCTGCAGCTCAGGCAGCAGGCAGGCGAGCGTGGCGCGGCCGTGCACAGCAGGAAGAAGGCGAGGAGGTTCTGATTCTGGGAAATTTTCCCAGAATCAGACGTCTGAACCTACGTCCAGACGACGCGGGCGACGTCTGGAGGGAGCTCCAAACGTCTGAGAGGTACGTATTCCTTCCTCCACTTCCTTTTGTGGATACGGCCATGCAGGTCGTTCCGCCGAAAGTTCTGTCTCATGCTATGTGAAGATCGTTTGTGTACGCGTGCAGGTTTCGCTTTGGGAAGGCACTGGACACACTTTCCCACGTGAATCAAACGTTCGGGCACAGCACCAGACGGCGGAGAGCGTCTCCAGACATCCGGAGAGGTGGTCGGACGTCTGGAACTGGGTCCAGATGATTTAGCAGGACCCCTGGACGTCTGAGGAGCAGCGCAGAGTGAGGTATGACCTAGACCACCTTTTAAGACGTCTAGAAGGTGTTCCATACGTCTGATTTGAGTCAGAGTTGTCGTTTTTGACCCGTTTAGGGTTCGTTCGAAGTCCGATTTCTGCTTTTGAGATTCCGTTCTTCTCAGAATTTGTTCCTCTACTTGTTAAAATACATTTATCCTATTCTGAGTGGTTTCTTGTGATTGATCCTTGTGTTAGGACCTCATTCTGTTGAGGCTCTGGGGGTTGCGGAGGCACGTGGACCTGCCGATCACTCCCCCATTACTCCCGATTTTGCGGGTAGAGTGGCTCCCCTTAATTACTTACAAACATAAATGCATCTCTGAAATAAATGATAGATTTCTAGGGTATGGCATGAATCCTAGGACCTGGAAACTAGATTGAATAATAGATCCTAGGGTGTGGCATGAATCCTAATAATAGAAACACTGAAACGAATGTCTTGAATACCTGACTTGCAGTCTTGGATAAGTAGACAGAATAATGATAATTGCCTGTAATTGGATAATAGCTGCCTGAGAAATGTAGAGTACTATTGCTAGTAGCTACTACATGTAATTCCTGTTGTTGGAAACTAAATTTGAGCTGCTTGTATATAAATTGATATTAAATGTTGGAAACATAGGCTAAATGTGAATAAAACTGAAATGATGAAACCTAGTATGGATTGGTCTGAGAAATATGAGTATGAACACTACGGGGAATTAGGAGTAGAACTCCTGGAAAATAAATAGAATGGAACTGGGAAAGTGAAAGGGGAAGTGAGCTGGCCCTTGAGTACGGAGTACCAAGGAGAGCGACTGTCCCCCTGTTTAGTGCAGAGCAGAGCTAGCCGCCCCAGGGACCCGGGGTTAGGTCTGGCCACTTTGTACTGACTTTTGGCCCTCGCGTACACAGTACCGAGGAGAGCTACTAGTATAGGGAGAGAGCTAGCCACCCCACAGGCCTTGAGGTTCGGCTAGTCGTCCTACACCGACTTGTTAGGCCCATGGGCAAACCAGGGTAGTCAGGCGAGGGTGCACGGACTGTGGAGGGGCAAGACCCTTGTTTGGTTACTGTGGAGGGGTTGGACCCCTGTTACTGAGAGGGCTCTGCCCTATACTGGTTCCGTGCTGTGCTTTGGGCGCACCCGTTAACGGAAACGACTGACCGCGTGCCAGTGCGGGGTAGCTACCCGTGCGTTTACCGCACGTGCCAAAGTCACCGTTACGTCTGTCAGTGACCTTGGGGTGGTTGACTGAGGGTAGGACCACCACAGGGGACTCTCCTGGCCAGGAGAGCACCACATGCTACTTCTACTTTTCGGAAAAGACTGCAATCAAGATCGTTCCCACGAGGAACATTCGAGATCAAGAGAAAGATCTGAGAAATAATTCAAGAAAGAGTAAATGGAGAAATAAAGAAAGAAATTAAAAATAACAGCTATTTGTCCACCTTTATTATTTTCCTAGCTAGCTGGTTGCCACTCTACTCAGCATTTCACTGACGTGTCACTTTTGTCACCTTTTCAGGACCAGGTGTTGAGCAGCCAGAGCCTGCGGCTGTGGAGGGTGCTGGGCCTAGTAAAGCCCAGTAGTTGTACTTTTGTTGTACTGTATTTCTGTAGTAGTGAGTATTTATGTTTCACCTTGTACTCTTTATTGTAAACATCATATTTCTGTACCTATTTTTAATTCTTTACTGTTGTGGTAGTATGTACTGTAGTAGTTCTTTTCTTTACTGGTGTACTTTTGTACTGTTAATTACTTTCATGGTGAATGTGGTTTATTTTACTGCTTTTTGGTTACTTTCTCGTTGGACGACTGGGTCTTGGGATCAGTCGAGTCGGTCCGATTCTCGTGTTTCGTAGGGATTCGAGAATCGGGTCATAACAACTAAGGCTAACATTAATTGTGAAAGCGATAGCATGGAAATCGCCTTTGGGGATCAACGAATGAAATTGGATATTTTTAAGGCGATCAATAAATTTGAGAATTTTGGATTTATTGAGGAACTTGAGGAGGATAATGAAAACATTGAAACTTGTTTGATGGTTTCTTCAATTGGAAGTTCCTCCTTTGATGACGAATTTAACCTGCAACCCTCTATGGTAGACCTGCCATCTTCTAAAGAGGTTATTGATTTTGTTCACTCACAACCTCTTCCTCTTATTGAGTCTTCAGCATCTTCTTTACCATCAATCATCAACCCGCCCCAACTTGAACTGAAACCATTGCTTGAGAATTTGAAGTATCAATTTTTAGGACCTCAGAAGACACTCCCTGTGATCATCAGTGCTAAATTAACAAAGGAGCAAGAGATTAAATTGATCAAGGTCCTGAAGGAACACAAGGAGGCAATTGGTTGGACCATTCATTACCTCAGGGGGATCGAGCCATCTTACTGCAATCATAAAATATTCTTGGAAGATGGATCCCGCCCTTCTCGCCAGATGTAGAGGATATTAAATCCAAATATGCGAGAAATGATCAAAAAGGAAATCATCATGTGGCTCGATGCAGGAATTATTTATCCAATCTCTGATAGTCCCTGGGTAAGTCCCATGCAGATTGTTCCAAAGAAAGTCGGGATTACCATTGTGACTAACGAGAGAGGAGAATCTGTCACAACTCGTTCAGCTTCCTCTTGGAGGGTTTGTATTGATTATAGGAAGCTGAACACAGCCACTAAAAAAGATCATTTTCCCTGCCTTTCATCGATCAAATCTTGGAAAGATTAGCTGGGCAGAAGTACTTCTGTTTTCTTGATGGCTACTCGGGATACAACCAAGTTCCTATCCATCCCGAGGATCAGGAAAAAACTACTTTCACCTGTCCCTACGGAACCTTTGCTTTTCGTAGGATGCCTTTCGATTTATGCAATGCACCGCGACTTTTCAATGGTGTATGTTAGCCATATTCTCTGACATGGTGGGAGAGTTTATGGAAGTATTTATAGACCATTTCTCTATTTTTGGAGAATCATTTGACTCTTGTTTGGCTAATCTGGAAATGATTCTTAAGCGATGTATCAAAACACGATTGGTCCTTAGCTGGGAAAAGAGTCATTTCATGACCCAAGAAGGCATCGTCTTGGGTCATGTAATCTTTGAACGGGGAATCAAAATGGATAAAGCTAAGGTTGATGCTATCGCTAAACTTCCTCCTCCCACATCCGTTAAACAAATCCGATCATTTCTTGGTCATGTGGGATTCTATCGAAGATTCGTCAAGGATTTCTCAAAGGTTGCTCGTCCCCTGAGCAATCTTCTTGTCAAAGAAACGCCGTTTGTTTTGGACGAATCATGCCGAAAGGCATTTTATTTCCTGAAAATGGCAGTCACCTGTGCTCCAGTATTGCAACCACCAATTTGGACAACCCCTTTTGAGATCATGACCGACTCTTCTGATTACGCAGTCGGGGCTGTCTTGGGTCAGAAAATTGATAGAAAGCCCTCTGTCATCTACTACGCTAGTAAAACTCTGGATGAAGCCCAGAGGAATTACACTGTTACTGAAAAGGAATTACTAGCTGTAGTGTTCGCTTTGGAAAAATTCAAGGCTTATTTCTTAGGGTCTCATGTTATCATCCATATCGACCACTTGGCCTTGAGACATCTCTTGGCCAAAAAGGATGCCAAACCCCAGCTTATTCATTGGATTCTTCTGCTTTAAGAATTTGATCTTGAAATCAAGGATAAAATCGGGGTATAAAATGTGGTGGCAGATCATTTGTCGAGACTCCTAGGTGATTCTTCTTGTCCGGACATCCCGATTGCTAACACTTTTCCGGACGAAGCTATTCTTACAGTTTCAAGTGTCTACACCCCGTGGTTTGCTGACATTGTTAACTATTTGGCCGTTGGTTCAATCCCCCAGGATTGGACCAAGCAACAACGGGATAGACTCAAATCTGAGGCCAAATACTACTTCTGGGAGGATCCTGAACTGTATCATATCGGCTCTGATCAGATTATTCGCCAATGTGTATCGGAGAATGAATTCAACAGTATACTCGAGTTCTACCATGCATCTGCATGTGGTGGACATTTCTCCGGGAAAAAGACGGCTGCAAAAATCTTGCAATCTGGCTTCTATTGGCCGTCTTTATTTAAGGATGCACAGGATTTCTCAAGGTCATGTTCTCGATGTCAGGCACTCGGGAGCATAACTAAGAGAGATATGATGCCCCCAAATCCAATTCTTCCTGTCAAAATTTTCGATGTTTGGGGCATCGATTTCATGGGACCCTTTCTCCCTTCATTTTGACATCAGTACATTCTTGTTGCTGTTGATTATGTGTCCAAATGGATTGAGGCGATTCCCACCCAAGCCAATGACCACAAGGTGGTCATCGATTTTGTCAAAAAAAAATATCTTCAATAGGTTCGGGATTCCTAGAGCCATCATCAGTGACGGTGGCACTCATTTTACTAATGGCCAATTCTGGAATTTTTTGGCCAAATACGGAGTTAATCACCGAATTTCCACACCTTACCATCCCCAGACGAATGGACAAGCCGAGATCTCCAATCGGGAGATCAAGAACATTCTACAGAAAATGGTTAGGCCTGATCGCAAGGACTGGACTCAAAAGCTTGAGGACTCTCTTTGGGCCTACCGCACGACGTATAAAACGCCCATCGGCATGTCTCCATTTTGTTTGGTGTATGGAAAGATGTGCCATCTACCCATAGAGATTGAACACAGGGCATTCTGGGTGATCAAACAATGCAATTTAGATCTGAATTTAGCTGGGAAGACCAGGAAACTCCAACTATCTGAGTTGGAAGAGCTTAGAAATGATGCATACGAGAATGCCAAGATCTACAAGGCTCGAACCAAAGCTCTACATGATCAATTGATTTCCCACAAGAGCTTTGAGCCGAACCAGAAGATCTGGTTAATCGACATAGACTTAAGCTCTTTCCTAACAAACTTAGATCTAAATGGAATGGCCCATTCATAATTGACCAGATTTTTCCAAATGGAGCTGTTCAGGTTTCTGACCCAAAGACGGGTAACACATTTAAAGTCAACGGTCAACGTCTGAAGCCTGTTATTGACCGTACTCTTCCAGAACCTGTCTCAGACACGGTTGCTCTAGCATTCTGTGAGTTCTTTGGCTGGACTTCGCCCAGTTAACGGCATTAAACTCAGCATTTGTACATATGACACAAAGCTACCACGAGCTTCATATTTAGGTGACATCTTTCATACTCTACCCTTTCTTTCATGTCTCTTTCTCAATGTGGACATTGCATCAGCTAGGCATGGGGGGGTGGATTCATTTTTGAATCATTTGGTCAGCTTTGTGAAATTCATGTAAATTGTTTTTCTCTTCTTATTTATACATTAAAAAAAAAATGAATTAGGAAGGAATAGTTGGACATTAGGACTTTTCAACCTTAGGAAATATTACATTAGAATCTGAACACAAAGACCCTTCAGGTTTTTGGACTTAATCGGCCCGTGTATCCACTAAAATGTGGATTTGTTTTTCGAGTTCTCGCCATCTTAATTCTATTGTAATTGGAGTAAATAAGTTTTGGGTGATAAGTACACGACTTATCAATCCACCCTCTGATTTGAGGGAACTTTGAGTTTTAAGTATCTACACACTTTCTTTGCACTGACTCATTATTTGCACTGGCAAGTTGTCGGTGGTAACAGCTCATCGACTGGTTGTCCAGAACCCAGCTCAATAAAATGCACTAAAAATTCCCAAAACACTTAGGAAGAAGAGGAGAAGTAGAATGAACCAGGGAGATATACATTGGATTCACTCTTGTGTTGACCCCATAAAAATAAAAGTAGAGAGAAAGCTACCGATTGTAAATATACACCTTTAGGCAGAATTCTCTTTTTAAGGTCACCTAGAGGCGTAGAAATCCAAAGTCTGTTTTAACTGCCGATCAACGAGTCTATCACATTCACAATAAGATGCTTAGAACTTAGGGTTCTCATCAAATCTTGGGTGAGTTGAATGGCCGTAGAAAGTCACTCTTAAACCCTAAAACTCAAAAATCCATAAAAATTAGAAAAGATGAAAAAGAGAAAAAGAAATTTTTCTTTGAATAATGCGAGGGCTTGAGGCTGTCTGCATTTTGGCAGATACCCTGGCACTATTGTGTCTTTGAAAGTTCAGATCCTAAGTAAACATTTTCTTAATGATTGAAAATAACTCATGCCTAAATAACCCAACCTAATTCTTTTATAAATAGCATATAGTTTTTGTTAGGGACTAGCAAAAGATAGGCATGGGGGTGTGATGTAAACATGTTTACACTACATAAGATGTCTATTTATGCATGTTCTTAAACATAGAATTGCATTCATACTATAAATATTGCATAACATGCATCATCTTGTATTTAGATTTGTTTGAATAAAATGGAGGTTAATTGTCTCCTTTTATGTTCAGGGACAGAGGAAAATTTTTATCGGGGCCTCGGATCAAAGATCCAACCGTACAAATTTGATCAGGGTGACGATTGGAGTTCAACGACTCCAAGATCGCCCTAATCAGACATCTATAGCATCAGATAGAGATCGGGGAACCTTAGACGATTAAGGGCCAAGATGGTGTAAATCCACACTTCAAACAACAAATCCGACTGCATGGATGGATTCGGATAGATGATCGCAGCCTAATGGTGCGAAAATCAACTCAATCAAACATCCGTGGCACCATCTACATCATCCAGATGATGGACGGCCAAGATGGTGCCACGTAGAGCCATCTCGACCGCCCAACCATCCGCACGCATCCGCTGAAGGCTTCTGCATCAACGTTTCCCCGCCATTGGATCAAGATCCAACGGCTGGGATGCACCCGCGCTTAAGTTAAGTGCCCGCCCATTCGCATGCGTAGCGCAGAGGGCGAGAGCGCTTAAGCGAAGCATAGGCACGCGTTCGAGCCTCGCTGCGCATCAATTAGAGAGGAGGCACACGCCCGATCGACCGCACGATCGCAATCCAGCGGCCACGCGCACTCAATCCACATGATGCGCCCACGCACGCCCACGCGTAACAAGGGATCGCACGAGCTAGGTGCACAATGAGAAGGCGCAGCGAGGGGCGAGTTAAGTCGTCCGATCGCTAAGATCTAAAGAACGTGAAGCGCGTGTTTCATGCGCGGGAGGCGAGTGGGCGGCGCACGTCGCCCACGATGGGACTTTAGCGACAGTTTTATCCATCACTAAAGACCACTTATTTAATAATTTGAGATTAAAAAGATCAAATTGCCCTCACTCCTTGCAACTATAAAAGGAGTGATAAGTCCACTTTTGTGGACTATTATTTAGCCTAAGTACTATTTAATTATTTGTTCTTAGTTGTTAATTAATTAGGAGTTATAGGACAATTCACCTTGTCCTGCATTTAATTTTATGCTTCAATTTTATATTTAATAACATATGTTATGATAATATAATTTATTTGATGAATGCAGGCTAGGTACAAGAATCAGGCGCTCATTTTTACTTCTATAAGACGTCTTGGACTTGGATTGGACGTCTGGAACTGCTATCACAAATTCATGGCATTACATTTTTTTAAGACGTCTGATGCTCTAGTTAGACGTCTGAAGAGGAAACCGTCGTGCTTATCTGCTGTTCCAACCACTCGCGAGCGTCGCAGGTAGTTGGAGATACTTGCGGCCGAAGGAAAAGGAGGAGATTTTTGTTTAAAAAGCAGCCGCGTCCACCGAGGATAAGGTCTTGATCATCCGCCTTCCCCCTGGCGGGGAACTCTCCTCCATCTCCACAACCATGAAGGAGGCATGCACCGTGGACTTCAGCGAGCACCATGGTCTCTGTGCACCAACTTCCACCATCCTGTCCACCACATGCGCGCACCCTTGCAACCACACCAGCCTGCACTAGCCCTCGCCAGCACCCGCAGACGCCACACCAAGCGCCCGTAGGCGCTGCACCCATCAGCCGCACTACTACAGCGCAAGTGTCGCACCCATCACCCGCCTACGCAGCGCGCAACCTCGCAGCGCGCACAACGCAAGCACACAACCATGCCCGGCTATGCTTCAACCACCACGTGCAGCGTGCCTCACACCCTTACTTGACATCACACTGTTCATCTTCTTCCCCGAAGGAACCCATCGCCGGCCTTCCACCTCCAAGTGCAGCCACAGCCACAAATCATCGTTCTCCATGTCGTCGCCTCCGTTAAGCTCACCTCAACCTCATGAACACGACCACAACCTCAGATGGGCCCACCAAGACCTGTGCGCACGCATGGAGTAACCCACCGTCGGTGGGTTCCTCCTCGGCAGCCGGCGATCTCAGGCCACCATAGTTGACACCACCACCGCCATCATAATTCCCTTGTCGCGGCCAACCTCCCATGGGCTTCTCTCCTTCAGCTGTGGGCCCTCCTCCTCATGCGTGCCAAGAAGAGCAATGCTCTATTTTGCAACAGTAAAACGCCTATTAAAAATTACAAGCATTGCCATTGTCAAAGATACTATTTACCTATTTACCTTATTATTATATTACGGTAGAATTGCATGAATGACCTTCAATTCCAATAGAATTACATGTAGTCACATTACATTCATCTCGTGACTAAGCTAACATGTATCTTTGTTATGGGAACAAATTATGATTTAGATAAATTTGATGACGCTTGTCATTATTAAGATAGCTATTCTGGTATTTCCATAGTGGTGATCTTGCATGTGCACCCTCAGATTCTTGATTAATTATCTAAATTGAGAATTTATGCTGGAAATGAGAACACTAATTAGCATGCACATCTGTTGAAATTCCTGATTACTTGATGCATCGTTACTCATTTTTGATAGGTTAATTCCTCTCTGTGGAGACATCATTTTATGTTAAAGTTTTCAACGAAAACGAAGATTGCTCTTTCAAATGGCATCGTTGCCAGGGAGGAAACACGCCTATTAATTTTTTCGGGAATTTTATATTATTTTGATGCTATTTTAAAAGCTTTTCTAAATTATTGACATTGGTTCTCTTTGTGTGCACGAATCGAACGACGAACGCGACGGGCGCGCATGGCGGAGACAATCTTTTTAGTGGACCTTGACACCACCTGGAGGCCAGCAATAGGAACATGTGGGCCTTGATCCCACGCGCATAGGCTTACGGAGAAGCCTGTTTCTAATTTAGTCAATAGATCTTAGTTAGATTTAGTTTAGATAGTCATTAGAATTTAATTTCTGTCTTTTGGACCCTTGTCAAGTATTTTTGGGAACGTGTTCCCAGTGCCTCTTTATTTCTTATCGCTCTTGTATGCGGGAGCGTATTTTCGGGAGCGTGTTCCCATTTATTTAGATTATAGGATTATTTGAATTGTTTGAACTGTATGTTTGTTAGTTAGTTAGAGTAGGTCTGTTTGCTTATTATTATTATTGAAAAAAAAAATTTGAACTGCCTACTAGAAGCTGCATATCTATAGGACGACCATCTAGGACTGAATGAGCAGCATCTAGTTTATTTTTACTGCATTGCATACATTCTTGCACGAAGAAAACTGGAGTAAGGTACGTCTTCTTTTAAGCATCAATTACCTGTTATGCATCTACATTGAACCTAAATCTAAGATCACTAAAGTGCTTAAATCGAATTAATTCAGTGGTCACTTTAAAAATTGGGACTGCTAAGAGGTTAGACCTTAAAATCTGTGACTTAAAATTATGTGTAAAAGGATCTTGTTTGCAAAATTTCAAAACTCAAAACACGATCGTATGTTTGCACACCTAAGACACTGTGCACCTCACACATAAGGTCACTAGATAAATTTCTACCTCTCCTCTTTTGCACCACAAGGGAAGTTAGTCGGAAATCAACAAGCCTATCCACCAAGTTACTTCGGTTCCTCGTGTGTGGGCTCAATTCGAGACTTCCATCCCTTGCGAGTAGGTTATAGGCACCAACGAAGGTTGGCCTAGGAAGCATAATTTATGCAAAACTTGTTTGGCCACCAACTAAACATTTAATTCTAAGACCTTCAATCTACTAAAAACAGATCCCACTGAATTTGCGTTTGCTTTGACAGTAGAACTCTCTAGGAAGTTTCTGCTAGTGTTCTGAATTCTTCTAAATCCTAAGAGAGTTAAAACTATTTTGCTTAAAGAAATAGATCACCCTTACTCCTATCATTTAGATTATCAGAGTCAATACTTCCCATCTTTTAACTAGGATCCCATGCCTCGAGCATATCCATCCTTTGATGGGTACATTGACAATTCATGGGATCATTCATATTTCTATCCTGGGAGTACTGGCCTGATAACTCCCACTTTTGAGTAGAGCCTAGGAGCGGGATTTTCCAACCTCGGAATCCCTACTTCTATGCAAACAACCAACCCTCCCACCCTTCATGATTTTCCATATCGAGGTTGGACCGATACCCTTAGGCAACTAGAGCCTGAAATTGACTATCCTCCCCAACTTGATAATAGTAGCCTCTCCTCTTTTATGATAGAAATGCAAGAAAAACAAAAGGAAATGATGGAATCCGTGGGAGAGATGTTGAGGAATAGTAAAAGTTAAATGAAGACATAAGACAGCTTAGCTACACGCTTCCCAGTAATTCTGATCTCTACCCATATGACCATGATCATGAAAATAATTCTGACGAACCCAGTGACAATAGGGATCCAGTTTTATGTAGCTATCACTTAGACTCTCCCAATGAGACACGGCCACTAGAGGAGAACGATCATAGTGATTATCCACCCGAGCTATATTGGAGTCAAAAGTAAGGGAAAATGATACCTCTTGAGGACCTTGACCCCAATGACAATATTCTCCTTACCCCTACCAACCCGGGTCAAGGTTGTATTGTTCCTATCACTTCCCCTATTGATTATTTGGTGGAATCCCATTCTACCCTTAGTGAGCCTACTCCTGACCCTCCTCTTAGGGAATCAACACCTACCATTCAGCATCCTGAGGATTTAAATGCACCCAATGAAGGTGACCCTAAGGGAATGGAGGATGAATTAAATCAATTTTGGTCTCAGGGATATGAAGAGTCTATTTCAGAGGATGAGGATGCCCCAATAGAGGAACCTGGACTGAAAATCTGGAGTGCATCACAAGGGAATTATTTATTATTTGAGGATTTACCTCCAAAGGATATAAATAATATGATGAAATCCAGATTCCTCCCTTCTTTTGAGAGTCATCCTCCATCAAAACAGGAGTTGATATTAGAGGAGGACAAACAAAATAGTGAGAAGCCTAGGGGAGACTCTCGGGGACAAAACACATCAATTAATGATTTATACCTCCAGAAGAATAACGAATTCAATGATATAGGCTTGCTCCAAAACATTACGACTGATCCTCCTTTAGGAATAATTAAGGATACTGATCCAACTCTTGTCTTCACTAATGAATCACATATACACCCCGACAAAAATTTGAGTGAACTAAACGAATCCGGGGATGAGCTTAATGATAATGATTTTGATATTTTGACCCTGCCATCAAAGAGTTGTAATTTGGAGTCTACCCTTGATTCAAATATAACTCCGATTATTAATGCTAGGCAGGGTAACCTGAAGTTGTCTACAACTGTTAGGGAGTATACACAATCTGAATCATTGTTGGAATTGGACTTGACACCGACTAAGCCCTCATTGGACTTAACCATTACCTTCCAACACTACAAACAACCCTTATACTCCCTAACCGATCCTTGGCTTAGATCTCTGCTCATGTACATTATTTATGGAGAATATATCAGGTCAATACATCCTCGGGTAAAATGGCGAGTGTGGATTGATGATTGTACTTTTAGTCTTGCCATTCAAGGGTTTCAAATATTAATGTTTATATCTTTTAGAACCCGTCCTGTTTTGTAGGATCCTTGTTATCCTCCACTTATTCCGTTTCGGGAGGCATCTTTTCATATTTCCTTTCTTATTCCTAGACCTCCCAAGGTATCCAACGAGGTTTTCTACTTTCATATCTTCTGGCGAGAATTTGGGATTATGTTGCATCATCAGCTCACCAACATCCGTGGCTACCTATTTTCTAGGCCCACGCTATTAGGCATATTTTTATGGCCTAACTTTTTCTGTCTGGAACCAGACTTACAGGTTCTTTATAAGTCTTCCTGTTGACAGAAAATGCAGCGCTTGTTGGGAGGCAACCTAGTGGTCTGAATAACACTGTTGTCAGGTGATTTCTTTCCTTTCTCCCCTGTTTTAATTTTATAATGAGGACATTGTATGATTTAGGCATGGGGGGTGCATTTTACATTTTAGGAAGTATTCATGCATTTAGGCTAGCATATAAAAAAAAATATCTTTTCTTGAGCTGAATGGGTTAGTCCCTAGCAAAATATCTTTGTCATTGGAAGTTTTTCTTCTTGAATTATTTCTTAAATTTAGAATCCAGTACATTTAATTCACATGCACGTAGACTAGGTAATGAATCATTGTAGAAAACCAATAAGCATTTGTAGTCTACTGAACCCTTGGATAGGTGATAGGGAGTCAGGCATACTATCTTCTAGTAGATCCACCCCATATTTGTGAGATGAAAGTAGAGAGATTACTGGTGCGCTAAATCTAGTGCAAGGACTCTTAAGTTTTGAACAATTAGATGATGATACTTCAGAGTTAGGCATAGTTTTCACTCTCTGTTCCTGTGTGCGTACTTTGTGCGAATTCCTGAGAGTCACCAAATAAGGCAGATACACAGAGATGGGGTCTTAATAAAGCTATGACTATGGTGGATGGTTATGACCGTCCTTCATAGAGTTCTCAGCTGAAGGAGGGTAATAGTGTCAAAAGTCAGAAATACGCTTGTCCTATCCATTCCTTCCCAGTGCCGAGAATAGGCACTTCCACCAAATAAGCCACACAATATCCTCTTGACCATCATCATCCCTAATAATGCCTCATAAATAAAAGTCTGTATCGTGTTGTGTTGATTAATAAAGAAAGTAAAAGAAAAAGAAGGAAAAAAAAAGAAGAAACATTAAAAAAAAGAGAAAAATAAAAAAAAGAAAAGAGAGAGAAAAGAAAAAGAAAAGAGTCCAGGGTTACAATTTTATCATTGTAACATTGTTTCTGAGGCAAAAAAAACACTTGTCGCATTAGACCAAATATGACCCATACCTACCTTTCAGTATTTCTGATCGCCCGAATACTGGTTGAAGACTCTTAGTTGTAGAATTATTAGGACTTTAATTAAAGTGTGAATGCCATGTGAGGCCACCAAACAATGAATACAATTACTAAATCTGGCGAGATTTATGATCTCAGAAAAAAAATAAAGAAAAGAGTGAGCGCCAAGGAACATCAGGAGAGCACAGTTGTTTAGCCTCTCTTTGAGTTGACTTGTCTAATAGTCTAGAGATCTAGAGTCTATAGTACTAGACTACATGTAGCACTAGATGAGTGTGTGCCACCAAATACAAATCCATTCAACTCGATATCTACTACCTAAGCCAAAAGCCGGGGTCAAATTACAGATTATCTTCTGCTTTATCCCTAAGGGAAGTAGTTACCTATCCCGACTGCAATATTTACCAAGGGTGAAGTATGAACTCCCAATGCGAATTTGCTTTTTCACTTGGATCTATTACTTAGGCTATTATCACGTCACATTTGTCTGGATCTCTAATGTTTTGAAATAAGAAAAGAAGAAATCTTCTGATTACTTCTATTGTTTTTCACTTTTTACTAGGGACTAGCAAAACTTAGGCATGGGGATATTTGATAAGTCCACTTTTGTGGACTATTATTTAGCCTAAGTACTATTTAATTATTTGTTCTTAATTGTTAATTAATTAGGAGTTATAGGGCAATTCACCTTGGCCTGCATTTAATTTTATGCTTCAATTTTATATTTAATAACATATGTTATGATAATATAATTTATTTGATGAATGCAGGCTAGGTACAAGAATCAGGCGCTCATTTTTACTTCTATAAGATGCCTGGGACTTGGATTGGATGTCTGGAACTACTATCACAAATTCACGGCATTACATTTTTTTAAGACGTCTGATGCTCTAGTTAGACGTCTGAAGAGGAAACCGTCATGCTTATCTGTTGTTCCAACCACTCGCGAGTGTCGCGGGTAGTTGGAGATACTTGCGGTCGAAGGAAAAGGAGGAGATTTTTGTTTAAAAAGAAGCTACGTCCACCGAGGATAAGGTCTTGATCATCCGCCTTCCCCCTGGTGGGGAACTATCCTCCATCTCCACCGTGAAGGAGGCATGCACCGTGGACTTCAGCGAGCATCGTGGTCTCTGCGCACCAACTTCCACCATCCTGTCTACCGCATGCGCGTGCCCTTGCAACCACATTAGCCTGCACCAGCCCTCGCCAACGCCCGCAGACGCCGCACCAAGCACCCACAGGCATCGCACCCACCAGTCACTCACTGCCACAGCGTAAGCGTCGCACCCATCACCCGCCTGCACAGCGTGCAACCGCGTAGCATGCAACCTCGTAGTGCACACAGCATAAGCACACAACCACTCCTAGCTGCGCTTCAGCCACCACGCGCAGCACGCCTCACACCCTTACTCGACATCGCACTGTTCATCTTCTTCCCTGAAGGAACCCATCGCCAGCCGTCCACCTCCAAGTGCAGCCACCGCCACAGATCGCCGTTCTCCATGCCGTTGCCTCTGTTAAGCTCGCCTCAACCTCACGAACATGACCACACCCTCAGATGGGTCCGCCAAGACCAACGCGCATGCATGGAGTAAGCCACCGTCGATGAGTTCCTCCTCAGCGGTCGGTGACCTCAGGCCACCATAGTTGATGCCACCACCGCCATCGTAATCCCCTTGTCGTGGCCAACCTCCCATGGGCTTCTCTCCTTCAGCCGTGGGCCCTCCTCCTCGTGCGCGCCAAGAAGAGCAATGCTCTATTTTGCAACAGTAAACCGCCTATTAAAAATTACAAGCATTGCCATTGTCAAAGATACTATTTACTTATTTACCTTATTATTATATTGTGGTAGAATTGCATGAATGACCTTCAATTCCAATAGAATTACATGCAGTCACATTACATTCATCTCGTGACTAAGCTAACATGTATCTTTGTTATGGGGACAAATTCTGATTTAGATAAATTTGATGATGCTTGTCAGTATTAAGATAGCCATTCTGGTATTTCCATAGTGGTGATTTTGCATGTGCACCCTCAGATTCTTGATTAATTATCTAAATTGAGAATTTATGCTGGAAATGAGAACACTAATTAGCATGCACATCCGTTGAAATTCCCGATTACTTGATGCATCATTACTCATTTTTGATAGGTTAATTCCTCTCTGTGGAAACGACCTAACTATTTGTGGTTAGATTCTGAAAATTAAAATGTTTTGAAAAGCGATTTTCTACCACGCGATTAAATACAACGACACATCATTTTATGTTAAAGTTTTCAACGAAAATGAAGATCACTCTTTCAGGAGACCTCCTCCATACGAAATTTTCATCCCTTCCTTATCTCCTCTACCTCTCCAAAGCTCAAGAGAAGCTTGTCCCACACCTGGGATGCTCCTCGAGAGATAAAGTCAAATTTTCGATCTCATTTCGGAAGCAGATCCCGCGATGACGACGACGTGCTACCCCATTCTCATTCCTCCTGCCTCGACCTCCTTCTTCCCGCTCCGTCCTCCTTCGTCTAGGTGTCGTCTTGTCCGGCTCATCCTCCAAGCGATCGTCAAGGAGGATAACTTCTCTCTCACATTCTTCTTTACAGCTTTCTAGAGTAGAATTTTCCTACTTTCTAATGTAGCTAATTTCTCGCTTTCTAGTGTAATTCTTCTCTGGTTTTATTGTATAAACATTTTGAATTATTGAGTGCATGTTCTCTCTCTCTCTCGTTTATTCTGATTGTTAATATTACTTCATTGTAATTACATCGCTTCGCTTTTCAACAAAAACTCTAAAAAAAATATAATTGCGAATATAGATCGACGTAGCCTCCCTGAGTTTGACCTGGGATTTTTATTCTGATATAAATTTTATTTGTTGAACACGAGTTCTACGCTTTCAAACTACAACGACAGGTTTTCAAAATCGAATACGATAGCATAGTAATCCAAGCTTCAACAATAGGGTTATCCTAAATCTTCTCATTCTTTTCCTCTACTCCTATTCTAGACAGACAATCCCTTGTTCTTTCTTTCTTTCTTCTATCCAGTTGGTGTCTTTATTCTTTATTCACAAAATCCAGCTCCAGCCCCACTATGGCTTTTGCTCCTATCTAGCTTTCTTCCATCCAAAATAGCTTCTAATCTACTAATGTCCTACAAACAAGAATAAACCCCGATTAGCATAGAAAAATGGTATTATAACATATGCAACTAAATAAGGAAATACAATGTATGATATGCAAGTTATGAATGCACTATTCACAAGTTACACTAGATTCTAACATAACTTAGGTTAATTAAGTTCTATGATTGCTATGCAATCATACTCCCATACCTAAATTTTGCTAGTCCCCATCAAAACTAACATATGAAAATCCCATGAAAAAAGATATGAAAATTAAATACGTGGATTTATTTTCCAAAATAAAATACTCTTTTTTTCCTTTATATATATATATATATATATATATATATATATATATATATATACATATATACACATACATACACATCGTTTTATTACAAAATGATTTATTAAGGAATTAAGTGAGTTTGAATAAAAAATTGATTGCATAGCAACCATAGGTCTTAATTGACCTAAATTAGGCTAGAACTTAGCATAAGCTAGTGTAATTCATGCATGCATAAGTATTACTTGCATCTTTACTGCTTTCCTTTAGCTATGCATGAAATAATGATATAATGTAATAATTAAGTGAATTATATAAATTGCAGGAAACAAGAAGCTTAAATGTTGGATTTGAAGCTAGATCTGAAGCTGGACCTGAAGCTAGTGCTGCATCAAAGCTAGAGAGGAAGATTAGAATAAAATGTAGTAGAGAAATAATGTAAAGGGTTGAGGTATACTATTCTATTGAGTAGAAGTAAAGCAGTTAAATTACGAAGAACTTAGTTTCAATCCTAGCCCTAGGATAGCCCTAGAAGCCTTTCCAAGCATTAGCCACCCTTAGATTAGGTTACCGTAGCTTGGGTCCCTAAACCCAATTCCAACCCCTTAAGAACCTAAATTAAGGCACCCTAACCCTAGTACACCACCTCTAAACCTTCCGAAGAACCTAATTAGGTTCTCATTAAGCCCAATTGACTTGGATCATAGTAAATTACCATTGCCTATTCAATTGGACTCATAGAGTCCAATTGAGTTCAGATCTCAACCCACATAAGTCCAATTGGACTTAGTGAGAGTTCAATTGACTTAAGCCCAACCTAATTGAGTTATTTCACTCTCAATTAGGTTCACACTCATTCAATTAAACATTTGTTAAGTTTAATTGCATTTTCTCCTTAGCAAATTAGGGTTTGCAGCCCTAATTTGAGACCTACCCTAACCTAAACCTATTAGAACCTAACCTAGCTCACTTAACCACCTAGGTCATGATCACACACACACACACACTCATTCACGCACTCCCACACCACCTAGAGTATTCTAGGTCCTTCCAAAGGTGGTGCCACCTTGGTTGCCAAAAATAGCAACCAAGGATAGGTCATCTTTTAGATCCACAAATGGTGGATCTAAAAACCACCTTGGATGGACACACTTGGAGCTCTCTCTAGAGAGTTCCACACTTCTCTAGAGAGGCTCCCTTGGGTCTACTTAAAGGACACTTGGGTGGCCATTTGCACCCATCTAGCCTTCCATCTAGTTTTCGCATATCTCCACCCTCATTCCACCTCCACTCCATGAGCTCCCACCATGGTTCCACCACCTCCATGCCAAGGCTAGAGCACCCTTCCTCCACAACTCCAAGGGCTGGCCTAAACCCCATTGACCTCCCCTCCTTCTCCTCTCAACCAACTCAAAGGCCATCGGAGCCTGCCTCCAAATGCCCTTATTTCTGTTAGCTAAGTAAATAGTTCTTCGTAGATTTACTGCTTTATTACTTCTTAGTAATGTAGCTCCATATTTCTCCCTGAACGATGCATGCATAATCCCCCCATAGATTCATGTATGCAGCCATTTTCTGCTAGCGAGTAGTTTATGTTTCAAGCTTTCCTATACCAAGCATTCCTCCAGCTGTGCTGTAACCACCATCATGCAATCAATGAAATCATCTTTTTATATATCTCTATATCTATGTGTGAAAATCACCATGTGCTTGACTGCCATATCTTTCGCATGATAATCAGTTGCCTATGCTCATTTTATATTTCTATTGCAATAGTATGTCGTGCATGAATACGTAACTTAGTATAAACCGACATGCGATCTTAAGCAAGTAGAGTGAGCGAGATCGAAAATTATTTTACATTTTCTAAACGCCTCCCAGAGATGAATGACCGGGACTCCAAGTCTCGTATTTTAGAACTAATTTTGTTTTGATCAGATTTCGCACTATACTATGACATAACGACGATTTTCATATTCGAAAACGCAAAGATCCAGGTCGAACAAATGGCACCATTGCCGGGGAGGCAACACAATTGATTTTTGATCTAAAGCTTTTAGTGACAAATCTTCCTCTGCTTGTTTCTTGGATGTGCAGGAAATCAGGAAAAATAGTATCTGCGCACAATCAAGCGCGGAGAAAAAATGCAGGTGCACATCTCTCCCTTAGCTTAAGATTTTTGTTTGAACTCAACGTTAGATTATTTTCTTATCTAGAAATTTCTTTCTGGAAAAAAAAATCTGCATATTTTGAAAAAAAATAGAAAAAACATTTTTTCTTTAGGTTGTTTGATTAGGTTTTCATTTGAATCTTAGGTTAGTTTGAAAAGAAAAGAGAGAAAAAATTTGAAAAAGTTTTTCCCTCCAAACAAAATTTTAAAAAAAGAAAAAAAAACATTTGAAAAAGAAAGAAAAAATTTTTGGTGGAAAGTGGTGGAATTTGAATTCCAAACACCTTTTCAAAAGTTTTTCCACCACTTGTAGAAATTCGACCAGACTTTAATTTTTGACTTAAAAATTCATTTGTCACAAAATTAGTGAGCGAAAAATTCTGAAATTTGGGCAATACTTCATTTTCAAACCATCTTTCAAACATAACCATTTATTTGAAAGAAATTCTAAGTACAAAATTTTTAAAAATTTGAGAAGTACAAGGGGGTCAAACTAACTTAGATTTAAAAATTTTTCAAAATTCAAAATTCAATTTTGAGCAATTCACGAATATGTTTTGACTAAAAATGGTGGGATTTGAAAGTTGATCTCATTAGCTTTAATTTCATATTTTTCCTGAATTTTTGAAAATCATTTGATACTGTTTCAAAGAAAAAAAATCAACTAGGGGTCAAAATTCTAGATCTGACCCCCTGACATTTAAAAATCCCTATAAATTCGATTGAAACAACAAAATTATAAAAAAAATATTCTTTGAAAAGATAATTGAAAAAGGAATCTACTCGCCAAAGTTCATTTCATTGGATTCCATTTGTGTTCAGAGAACTAGTTTGATTCTTGTGGTCTGCTAAAGTCTTAGAAATTGCACAAACCCTAGGCTCAACCCTTAGGGCCAAATTTCTAGAGACCACACTTGAGCTAACCTAGACTTAGTTAAGTCTAGTGTTTAGTTGGTGAGCTTGGTCACCATGTGGGCCACTCACCCCAAACCCGAGTGAAGAAAAAAGGGTTAAAATAAATTCTAAAATACAAAATCAACCCGAATTCGTTGTCATACTACTGGGTGTTTTCAACCTCTCTGGCCAAACCTGGTGACTAAGTCTGTGGGGTAGTGTCAAACGACCGCATCTCAGGGGTCAATGGAACCGGAGGCATGAGCCAAAGGAAGAACCTTCTCCTTAGTCCCCTCGTAACCAGACTGGTTGGGTGAGCTTGAGAGGCAGGAACCACTTTTAGTCGGTTCTTAACGAATTTTTCTTCAGGAATTCAAACCCAAAATGAAAAATCTGATCATTTGATCATAAGGACAATCTGATTGATGAGGCCTTAGCCATGTCTGGCTGGTTGAACCAACCCAGGGGTTGACTGGTGTATGCGAGGAAGGAGGTTACTAAGACCTCAACTGGCTAGATCTTGGGAGCCAATCCCAAGGAGGCGAAGGCAATTCGTTGCATCTCTCGGACCATCTTCTCACCCTTCTTCTATCCTCTTAGCCGAAATGGCTAATCCTGGATCTGAACCTGGTTAGAATCCAGGTAATCTGGACCCAAGGGCTCAACTGAGAGTCGAGGTCACTGAATCAACTCAACCTTGGGATCAAAACCCAAGGTGACGAAGATGACTTTTTGCTTCACCTGATCCTTCTTCTCGGGTTGCCAAAATGGCCAACCCATATCTTGACCCTGGGTATTATGACCCGTACCAGTAGGCCCCTCAAGGGACCTCATCTTATAACCCAGGGTATGAATTTCATACTCCTGCATCTCACCCATGGAATATGGGTAGATATGATTCACCCCCTGGAACCCCTGAGGAATTACCAGTGTATATGCGACCACATTATAGATTATAGCGAGCTATAACCGAGATGAGAAACAGAGTCACATCCTATCTACAAGGAATCCAGGCTATCAATGATCCAGACCAAGGACGAACCTGGATTCCGCTCAAAGAAACTTTAATGGAAGCCCTTCAGGAAGTGGCATCAATAACAAGGGCACTTAAATAGAATTGCACACTTCAGGAAATGCTGCTTTTGCATTATCAAGTGGAGAACAACCTGAGCTATCTCAAAGAACCTAAATTGACCATGCCTGAAGACAATTCACAAGAGCAGATACTCGGAAGAATTCAGGGGAAGAAGAACAAGAGCACGAAACATCCCAAATGGATTCAGCTGGAAACTCCATTCGAGAAAATGATGAGGAAAGGACTGATTACTTTGGACCTTGGGAGACACATTATGGGTCAAACAACCTGCCTGAGATGAAGGATGAAGATCCATCCGAGGATATGGATCTAAAGGTAAGCATTCCATGTAACACCACTGATCAATTTATACCTGTTCTTGATCCAGCATCAGCCAATTTGCACCCTTCTTCTTTCACCTATCAAGGCGATGTTGGAATCTTTGAGACTACACCTTTCGATTTTGATACCCAAAGAACAGAGACAGCCAGGGATGTCTTGCCTGAAGAAATGGACATGATATCTAAAGCAGGAAGTAATAGGGAGCCTACTACATATGAGGGTGAAGCACCGAGCAGAATGAACTGGGGACTTACCTACTGTCCTAGTTAGACTAATGGATGGCTCAACTCGGAGCCAGAAGAGTCAACCTCTAATGAGTCAAAGATGAGTACTAATGGGGACGAAGTGATTTCTAATGAGGATTTCAGTGACCTTCCCACTGATCTTTTACTTTCACGAATACCCCCATATGACCCAGAGCCTGGAGAGGGCATGATCTTTGATGTCAATTATCATTATGAAGACCCTTATGACTCAGATTCTGGTCCTGAGATGCATTTTGATCCACTCCCTCAGCAACTTCCTGCTAAATTTTGGGACATGATAAATCACCTGAATTAACATCATGATCCCCCCTCTAATTATCCTCTATCCTCCACCACTACTCCACATTCTATTATAGCTAGACTTTTTGGAGTAGGGGTGCATAATCAGCTGGTTCACATTTGTGGACCACTGATTCTGGGAACGCACAAACATATCTTTCTATTGATCATGACATGCTCTTATCCAATCAATGATCCGTCTAATTGAGTTTTTGCCCAGCTGGAGGCGTTAAACTCAGCATTTACCCACATTCTTCATCACCCTATACATACCATTCTTACACAGCATAATTTTCTTTTAGCATATTTCCTTTTCGTATATTACATACTGTCAAGTTGGCCGGTGCTGAACATTAAAATTCAAGAGCAATTCAAGGTGATCTCTACCCACTTACTCCCTACTGTATTTATTTTCTTTTAAATTTGTGCATGAGGACATGCAAGAACTTAGGCAAGGGGGTAGATATACAGCAAAACTGAAAAATTTTTATGCCAACACTTAGAAAACCTCGGAGCAGCATGTCAAATGTACTTTAGGATCCTAAATATAAGAACAACCGACTCCACCTCCAATGCTCGCATTGGAGCTAGAAATCGTCCGCAACAACCATTTCCAACTCACCCACTCACCCTTTTGTTCCTAATTTAGGATCAAGCTGAATGTAACCCGATAAGGGAATTTATGAAGTACAAATGAAAGAGTGGTGTCGAGTCCGGATAGGTTGTTAATATGATGATTTTATCATTGAAGTGTATATAGTGGTTAACCTAAATCGGACCTAACCATCTCTTTACAAAATTTTTAACCTGGCCTACTTGATTTCATCTTATCACTTTAGGCCCAGGGTTGAACTCAGGGAAGTGGGGTTACAAGTTGAGTTTCTACGCCTTTCCTACAAGGAGTCTCTTCCGTTCGTTTATTGTGTTTTTGGTGTTTTTCTTATTTAGATTTTTTTCTGGTAATCTTTGTCCTTGAGGCACACCCTCAAAATTGGGTTCTTGGCTTTGAGCCAAAATAGAGTTCTAAAACAAGTCTTGCTATTCGCAAGACGGAGTACCTGCAAGTCAAAGATTATCTTTTCTCTTTTATATATTCTTTTTATCTTTTTACTAACAGGAAAGCGAAACAGAAATAAAGTAAATATAGTATATATATAGGTATATATTATGTATATAAAGCGGTGGGGGTGGTGGCGGAGATGGAGTGTAATACGGTGTCGAGTCGGTCGTCGTCTAGAGAGACGCAACCAACAGGACTAGGTGTCGCGTGGAGTGTGGGATGGATGGTGGAAGATGAATGCAAACATGCTTTTTGTACGCCTGTATCGGGGAATATCAGCAACTGGTGTAGATATTCCCGTGATACAGCGTATGGTAAATAATGTGAAAATATATATATATGTATGTAAATATATCTATATGTATATGTGGTTATAAATAGGTATATATATGTATATATATGTGTGTGTATATATATATGTATATATGTATATATATAAGTATATGTATATATGTATGTAGCTATATGTATAGATAGATATATATATATATGTGTGTAAGTATATGTATATATATGTATGTATAAGTATATGTACATATATATGTATATATATATAAGTATATAGATGTATACATATATATATATAGATGTGTATGTATATAGACTAATACATATTTATATAAGTACTAATATATGTATAGATATATGTATAAATATATATATATATATATATATATATATATATGTATATAAGTATATGTATATATGTAAGTATATATGTATATATAAGTATATAGATATATGTATATATATATATGTATACTAATACTTAGTTATATAAATACTAATATATATATATATATATATATAGATATAAGTATATATATGTATATATGTATATTTATATAAGTATATGTATATATATATATATATATATATGTATGTATGTATATAAGTATAGATATATATATATATATATATATATATATATATATATATATATATGTATGTATGTATGTATGTATGTATACTAATGCATAAGTATATAGATACTACTATATGTATAAATATAAGTGTATATATATATATATATGTATATAAATATATCAATATATATATATATGTATATGTATATATATATATATGTATATAATAGTGTATAGGTGTGTGTGTGTGTGGAAGTGTGAGTGTATGTGTGTGTGAACGTCGGTGTAGGGAGTGCTGTGAGTGTTGTGAGAGAGAGTGAGAGAGAGAGAGAGAGCGGGAGAGAGAGGGCAGGAGAGATGGCAGCCGCACTGCTAGTTTAAGGCATCTGCAGACCAGGGCCGACGTCTGAGGACTTCAAGCTCGTGCGTAGGCGCGTAAGCATGCAGACAAGCGCGCACTGGAGGGCGAAGGGTGCGGAGAGGAGACGCAGTGCACCGTGCTGTGTGAAGGCTGGCGCGGGCGCTCGCAGGCGCGGGTGAAGGGAGCGGGCGAAGGCAGGCGCTCGTGGGCGAGTGCGGGCGAGGCAGCCGGGTGCGGGCGACGCGGGCGGAGACGCGCGCGTGGGCTGCGGCCGATTGCGGCGTGCCGGGTGAGCGGTAAAGTGAGAAGCTTTCCGGTCACCCCACTATAGCCACAGTGTCGCGCAGACTCGCGTGAACAGTGGCTACAGTGGTCGAGCGAGCTGCGCGACCGGGAGCTGCAGGTGGTGTGAGTGTGGCCGGCTCACGGTTGGCGCACAAGGAAGAGGGTCTGCGCCGGCCGATTGCGAGTGCGTAGAAGCTCACGACAGAGCGCGCAGAGAGGGAGGCGAGGGCGCCTGCAGCTTACGTGGAGGCTTGCAGGTGCTGGCAGGGGTGCGGGGAAGCGCTTGGCCGACCGCTGCAGAGGCGCACAGAGGCCAGTTGCGGGCGGGAGAGAGCGCGACAGGGCGAAGAAAGCGGGAGGCGGAGAGGTCTATAGGCACGCGCGGAAGGGGCTGGGGCGCCTGCAGGCTTGCGCGGAATGGCTGGGGCTGCTGCTGCTGCCAAGCTGCGAGCTTCAGACCTTGAAGCATGCGGCCATGGATGAAGGTGCAGGAACGGAAAAAAAAATGAGAGAAGAGCCACCACGCCCACCGGCTCTTTGAAGAGCTGGGCGGTGGTGGTCTCACTGTGACCACAGTGAGAGCTCCTACCCGCCGGGTGTCTCCGAGGAGGGCCGGCATATGGAGGGAGAGGGAGGAGAGGACGGCCTGGAAGGAGAAGTTCTGCAGAGTCTTTTTTTTTTGGCTCTTTTTGGTGAGGACCAGGCTGCCCTTGAGAAGAAGAAGAGGCCCTCCTTTTATAGAAGAAGAGAGCCATGCACAGCCATGCCCTGGCTGTGCATGGCTCATGCACGGCCTTGGCAGGGAGAGGCTGGCGCAGGGAAAGGGCTTGAGCAGGGAATGGTGCGCGAGGAAGAAAGGTGCCATCCCATGCAGCCGCGGGAAGAGATTTAAAAATCAAGGGAAATAAAAATTAAAAAGATGGTGAATTAGCAGAGATGCACTTGAGGAAAAAAGTAAATTGCAAGGCCATTTATTTATTCTCCTCTCCTCTCAATTAAATGCATGCATGCGTGTATTTTTACAATGCAACTATGGAGACCTAATATGCATGGGTAATGCTAGGAAATAGCACAAGACGGCACAATTGCAGGCGTATTTTTGTGGTGCAATCAAAGAGGTTACTTGTTTATAGCATATATACATAGTGCATTCATGAATAAGATTATTTGTATTAAGAGAATGCATTAGGGATTTTATCCTCTTGTTGATTCCTGCAATCTGGAATCCAGTATAATTTTCAGACCCACACGTAGAATTTGCAATGGATTCACGATGAAGACTGATATACATCTTTAGTCTATCGAGAAGAAGCAGTGCTTCTTTTCCTGAACCCCTGTACAGTGTTTTGGGAGTCAGCAAATTTTCTTCTAAAACTCCACCAAATAGTGCAAGATGAGAATAGAGTGTACTGGTGCTTTAAGATTAGTGTAAGGAATCTGGAATCCTAAATAATTAGGTAATGATACTCAGTGATTAAGCATAGTTTTCACTCTCAGATCCTGCATATACATTTTGTGTGAAATTTTGAGAGCCACCAATCAAGGCAAATATGCAGAGAGCGAGTTTTCATAAAACTAGGGCTAAGGTGAATGGTTACGACCATTCTTTACGGAATCTTCGGCTAAAGGAGCGTACTGATGTCAAGGTCAGAAATAAAATGAAATTATATGAATGTGTTAGATTATGTTGTGTTAGAGAAATTATATGAGAAAAAAATGAAAAAAATGAAAATAAAAAGAGAAAATGAAAATAAAAAAAATGAGAAAAAAAAGAAGGAAAAAAAGTGTTGAGTGTTCAGTGTTTATTTTATTTGCATTGAGGCAATACCACCAAATAAAATTAAAATCCACCAAATATGGTCTTAACCCACTTTTTTTGTATTTCTGACCGCCTAAATATTAGCTAAGGAATTTCAACTTAGTGTTAGAGTTATTAGAACTCGATTAAAGTGTTAATGCCATGTGAGACCACCAAATATGGAATATATGTGTAAATCTGGTGAGATTGTGAGCTCAAGAAAAGAAAAAGAAAAGAAAAGAAAAGAGAAAGAGAGAATGAATACAAAGGAACCAAAAGAGAGCAGAGTTTTTCTTGTCTTTCTTTGAGTTGAGTTACCTAATAATTTGAGAATCTAGATTCTGTAGTACTAATCTCTATGTAGCACCAAATGAGAGTGAGCCACCAAATAAACAACCATTTCCCTCAGACATTCTCTACCCAAGCTTAAAGCCGAGGTGGAATTCATAGAATATCTTGAATACCACGAGGGAAGAAGTTTGCCTATCCCACTAGAATTTTACTAAGGGTCAAGTACAGGCTTTAGAGATAAATCAAGTTTTTCACTCGAATCCATTGCAAAAGTTACATAGCTGCACTTTCACGATTGTCTGGATTTCTAGATTTGAGGATGAACATGAAAAGGAAAAGAATTCCTAGGCATATACTTGATAAAAATAATCAATCCCTAGGGACCCTTCTATAAATAACTTAGTTTTGCATTTTCTAGGAACTAGCAAGATTTAGGCATGGGGGTATGATTACACAGCAATCATAGGTCTTAATTGACCTAAATTAGGCTAGAACTTGCATAAGCTAGTGTAATTCATGCATGCATAAGCATTACTTACATCTTTACTGCTTTCCTTTAGCTATGCATGAAATAATGATATAATGTACTAATTAAGTGCATTATATAAATTGCAGGAAATAAGAAGCTTAGAAGTTTGATCTGAAGTTGGACCTGAAGCTAGTGCTGCATCAAAGCTGGAGCGAAAGATTAGAATAAAATGTAGTAGAGAAATAATGTAAAGGGTTGAGGTATGCTATTTTATTGAGTAGAAGTAAAGCAGTTAAATTACGAAGAACTCAAGTTCAATCCTAGCCTTAGGATAGCCCTAGAAGCCTTCTCAAGCATTAGCCACCCTTAGATTAGGTTACCATAGCCTAAGTCCCTAAACCCAATTCCAACCCCTTAGGAACCTAAATCAAGGTACCCTAACCCTAGTACACCACCTCTAAACCTTCCCAAGAACCTAATTAGGTTCTCGTTAAGCCCAATTGACTTGGATCATAGTCAATTACCATTGCCTATTCAATTGAACTCATAGAGTCCAATTGAGTTCAGATCTCAACCCACGCAAGTCCAATTTGACTCAGTGAGAGTTCAATTGACTTAAGCCCAACCTAATTGAGTTATTTTACTCTCAATTAGGTTCACATTCATTCAATTAAACATGTGCTAAGATCAATTGCATTTTCTCCTTAGCAAATTAGGGTTTGCAACCCTAATTTGAGACCTACCCTAACCTAAACCTATTAGAACCTAACCTAGCTCACTTAACCACCTAAGTCACGACCACACACACACCCATTCACGCACTCTCACACCACCTAGAGTATTCTAGGTCCTTCCAAAGGTGGTGCCACCTTGGTTGCCAAAAATAGCAACCAAGGATGGGTCTCTTTTAGATCCACAAATGGTGGATCTGAAAACCACCTTGGATGGCCACACTTGGAGCTCTCTCCAAAGAGTTCCACACTTCTCTAGAGAGGCTCCCTTGGGTCTACTTAAAGGATCCTTGGGTGACCATTTGCACCCATCTAGCCTTCCATCTAGTTTTCGCATATCTCCACCTTCATTCCACCGCCACTCCATGAGCTCCCACCATGGTTCCACCACCTCCACACCAAGGCTAGAGCACCCTTCCTCCACAACTCCAAGGGCTGGCCTAAACCCCATTAGCCGCCCCTCCTCCTCTCAACCAACTCAAAGGCCATCAGAGCCCACCTTCGAATGCCCTTATTTCTGTTAGCTAAGTAGATAGTTCTTCATAGATTTACTGCTTTATTACTGCTTAGTAGTGTAGCTCCATATTTTTCCCAGAATGATGCATGCATAATCTCCCCATAGATTCATGCATGCAATCATTTTCTGCTAGCAAGTAGTTTATGTTTCAAGCTTTCTTATACCAAGCATTCCTCTAGCTATGCTGTAACCACCATCATGCAATCAATGAAATCATCTTTGTTTATATATCTCTATATCTATGTGTGAAAATCACCATGTGCTTGACTGCCATATCTTTCGCGTGATAATCAGTTGCCTGTGCTCATTTTATATTTCTATTACAACAGTATGTCGTGCATGAATACGTAACTTAGTATAAATCGACATACGATCTTAAGCAAGTAGAGCAAGCGAGTTCAAAAATTATTTTGCATTTTCTAAATGACTCCCAGAGACGAACGACCGGGACTGCAAGTCTTGTATTTTAGAACTATTTTTGTTTTGATCATATTTCACACTATACTACAACATAATGACTATTTTCATATTCGAAAACGTGAAAATCCTATTGAACAAAAATCTCAATACGATTTTTCACCAATGGAAAGAAATTACGGACAAATCCTTAATGATGAAAACATCAACAACTCTCAAGTACCAACTCAAATCCAGACCTCCCAAATCAAATCAAAAGTCCTATTATCCTTTAGACTTGGGTTGCCAAAGCAACTTTCTCTAAATAAGTCGACTCACCCAAAGTTTGAATCGAATGTGAGAAACCAGCATCTTCTGTGTGATTATCATGTGATTCGTCAGATGGGCAACTAAGTTGATTCCTAGTGATTACACAGTAATCATGGGTCCTAATCAACCTAAATAATGTCTGAACCTAGCTTAATTTGTGGATATTGCACTTATATCTTGCATATCATGCATTGCATCAGTTTATCTACAATAAGATGAGATATCCTGCTACTTAATGGTTTTTATTACTATTTGCAGATAATAAAGTGATCCAGAATGCAGGAGATAGTAGAATAAAGCAATAAAGGAAGAAGAAGACTGATTCAGACAAGAGGAGTGACGAGGATAGCTTTATCCCTACCCTTAGAAACCCTAGAACAACCTTCCCAAACCCAAAACCACCTCCATTAAGATGCCTTAGCCTCAAAATCCAAGCATGGATAGCACTATCCATGTTCTTATCCACCCTATCCCTCTCCCAAACACTTAGGAACCAAAACCCACCTTAGAAAACCTAAAACCCACTCTCAGCACCTTTTAGGACGTCCATGCATCTAGTTGGACGTCTGATTTCTGTAGAATATCAATACAGGAAGCCAAAACTCATACTGACACAGAATTGGATGTCCAATCTACTGTCCAGATGTCTAATTCTGGAGTATAAGATGCCTGACCACTCTTATGGACGTCTGATACTGTTCTTTGGTTCCTGATTTTGGTGCAAAAAGCCTGATCTTGCCTATTTTGACCTAGAAACCCCACCAGACACCCTAGGAAACCTAATTAGAGACCTCCTAAGCCTACTCCACTATCCATAGCCCTACTTATCCTATCCCTAACCCAATTGAACCATCTCATACCTAATTAGGGGCATCTACAATTGATTGGGTGCGCCTGAACCCAATTAGATCCACCCAAGATCTAATTAACTTATACCTATTAGGTTTACCTAAGCCTAAACATACACACACATCCAATTAGACTTGACCTAGACCCAATTAGGTTCACTCCTTTCCATATTGACTCACCTAAGCCTAATTAGGTCTACACCCACTTAATATAGGTTAACCCAACCTAGATTCACCAAACCCACAACCCTACTCTACGAAAATTATACCCACACATACACAGTTTCCTAAATCCCACTTTCCCATTCTAGCTCTCATTAGTTGGTTACCAACTTAGATCCTACATTGGTGGCACTTGCTATTTTGGGAGCCACCAAAAGTGACAACCCATTTGAATTGGAGAGGCCTTCCCATAAAAGCCAAAAGAAAGAGAGAGCAAGCCATTCATTCACTCCCATTTCCATTCACTCTCTTCCTCTCTCAACTTGCGACCAAACCTCCTCCTCTCCCTCTTAAGGCCGTCCTCCTCCTCCAAGGCTCCCTCCATGGACGGCTAGGAAGAAGCTCTCCTCTAAGCTTCTTTAAGGGTGGCAAGAAGAAGAGCATAAGGATGCAACACCTTCCCCTTTCTTCTTGTGGGCATGCCCTCTTCTTCCACAATAGAGGATCCACACCCCAATTTGCTTTTCCTCTTAGATGGCCATAGAGGAGACCATCTTCAAGGTCTTCTCAAGGATGGCCATTGGTAGAGAAAGGGTGCAACACCCTCCTCTCTCCACTTGGGTGCACACACCCATCCTCCTCTCTTTAGTGGACGGCCAAGAAGACTTCTCCTTAGCCTCTTGGTTGATCCCTTTTTTTAGTTTAGCTTTATTTCCATGTATTCGGATTTTGTAGTGACTTAATTTGTTATGCATGATACTCTTGTCTAATGGTTTAATGTGCATGCTATTATCTTCACGGCTTACAACTTTGATGCATGCCTATTAGTGTACTTAGGAGCATCCCATTTAGGTTGTCACACTATGCACGGCCACCATGGCCCCACTTAGGTCCATGTAGTCACTTCGATTTTCTCTAGCACATCTAGATCTAGGTTTCATTTCGCTTTCAAAACAAAATCAAAAACACAAAAAAAGTGCAAAATACAAAAAGACCAAAAATATTAGGTTAGATTAGATTTAGGTTAGAAAAGCTGATCCAATTCTTGACTAGTTTTCACGCCTCCTGAAGACGAACGATCGGGACTCAAGTTCTAAAAAGAAAAGAAATCTATGAGAGTTTTGTTATTATGAATATTTTTGTCAAGGGGATTTCGCGCCTATACTACGATTTCTGATGATTTCAAAATGCGTGATCTCCACGCTTGTCACCTAACATTCAATAAAACTTAGAATATTTCTATACTCTTTCTTAGACAATCCCATCTTCGATTATGCTAAACTAAGATTTGGCAGCTTTCTCTTCACCACTTTTCTACTCTGAGATCAACACACTAGGTGTATATTTTTTTGACTAGACCCATTAGTCTCTTATTCCTATTTTTTTTCTTAGTATGTTTTTTTTTTCTCTTTTTTCTATAGGAGAAACATCCATTTGTAGCGAAGTGTTTTTATTCATAAATGGAAAGGGATAGCATCCATATGTAGTGAGATGCTTTTATTTCATAGAATATATATATTTTTCTTTATATATATATTTTTCCTTCTAATTTTTTTCTGTTGAATAAAATTCTTTTTATCTCCAACTCATTTTTCTAGGTGAGTGGCTATCCTTTATTTGTTCTAAATGCATTCCCATACAAACAGGAATAATCTTAAGAGCTAGAAACATGGCAAGGTCATTTAGATCTGCAAGTCAAAAACTAAATCTTATTGACCACTAAGGACTCAACAAAATCACCCAAAAGATAAGTCAATGTAATGTGCTAGTGAAGATGCTTGGAACTCCAAAACTATCCAAACCATAGGGTGGAGTGATAAGTCATTCACTCATCACTCCTTTGACTTAATACTTCTAGCTTGTTCAAACTCCTTTCAAAGTCTTAGGAAAATAAATTCAGATTTAGGTAAATACTCGAGAAATTAAGTCCACAAGGACTTGAAGAGTTTAGGTGGAAAGACTTTGTTCTACATTTCCTAACATCGGTAAATTTTTAGAATCAAGAGTTCTCGATTCCTCCTAACTTAAATTCCAAAAATAATACTGAAAACACACTTTTTTTTTCTTTGTATAGATAAACTATATATATAAATATATATATATAATATTTTATTTTTGAAAACTGATGGTAACACCATCATTAGCCATAACTAACTTAAATTAGTGGAAATCAAGTGAAAAATGCTCCTGAAATGATCGCCTGAGAGCCGTAATTCCACGCAAATCCATTTTGAAAAGAGAACATTAAAACAGGACTAATGTTGCAGTTTTAACATCACATTATAATTGTAGAGTAACCATAGGGTCTCCTAGGAATTAATTGAAGATTTATTAAGCATTAAAGCTCAAAGAGTGGGTCCACATAGACGGAAATAGGGTTTTACGCATTTCGAGAACCAAAACAGCACACCAAAACTATAATTTTAGACCCGCATAAATTGAAGAGGTTCTAGTCAAGATAAAATTTATATAAACCTCCTAAAATTCATATAAAAATATTCAAAGAGGTTTGGTACCCTTAGTTTGACCATTTAAACCCATTTTGACCTTGGATAGAGTTTCATACGAGATTTTACTCTAATTTAGGCTTTTATGCAAATTACCCAGTCAAACATGGTCAAAACTCAAATTCGAGTTCACCATTAGATTTCCTGGGTCTCAATTAGTTTAATACCAAAATTTGGGCCCAATCAGAGTTCATCTTGACTTAGTTTGCATTTCAGTCCCTAAAACATATGTTTCCTACACTCAGACCCCTAACTTTCAAAATTCCTTTCAAACGTTTCCCTAACTTCATCTTCTTCGCAGAAATACCCCTACCGCCATTGCTAAGTCAATCGACCTACAGGCATGCTTTGACCATCTCGAAACCTCATCAAATCAACTCCAAATCCCAGCAAATTTGGTGGGATTGGTGTTCACATTACAGAGAATTGTCTGAGTAAGATCTTAGCTTCCAATTCGCTATATTGTGCCCTGCGAACCCACGAAATCCATGGGTTTCTTGTGTCGTAATCTCCAAGAAAATTGAGCTCCTTTCCTTAATTAGACCTCGGTTATGAGCTCTATATAAGCTCGGCAACTCCATACCACCCTCCTTAGCAAGGTTTAAGGCCAAAACACCTCTTCCTCCCCTTCCTTCAGCCTGCTCCGACCAAGCTCCGGCGAGCTTCACAATCCCTCTTCGTCGCCCTCTGCCACGTACAATAGGCAGAGGGAACCTCTTCCCCGACCTCATCCGCTTCTGTCATACCAAGCAGGAGCTCCTAGACCTCTTCTTCCTCACTGTTCTCATCATCGAAGCCTTCATCCTCTCCAGTGTCAACCAATAAAAGCCAACGCAGATCTCCTTCTTCGTCGTCCATAATTAGGTCTATCTTCTTCCTCTCGCTCTCTAGCTTAAGATTAGTCTGTTAGTTGCTCTGAAATGGATTTTAAAATTGTCGTGTTGCAGTATAGATCGAATCAGTGTAAAAAACAAATAAAATTTATACTCAAATGAAGGTCCGAGGTCATTTGCTCGGAGCAAGTAGGAATTCACACACTAATCTCAACAATTAATGTAATTGAACACAAAATATTACTCAAAAACTAATGTATAGTATATGGCATGAGTATATGAATACATAGAACAATTATTCAAAAATAAGCAAAGGAAAGAATATGAGATCAAACGTCTTAAAAGACATTGCTACAGTGCCTTTTTTTGTGATTTTTCGTCTGCTCCTATTGTTGTTGTTGTTCTTCTTCTTCTTCTTTGGCTTGTCTTCCTTCTCTTCTTTCTCTACGTGCCTCTTCTTTTTCCTTGACTTCTCTTTTCTTTCTCTTCTTGGCTCAGGTCTTCTCCTCTTCTTCTTCTCTTCACACACAGAGGGGGAGCCTTCTTTAAACAGCTAAGTATCAGCCATTCCTTTCTATAGCAAAACCCCCCCAACCCCCACTCTCTCTCTCCTTCTCTCTTTGTGTCAACTTCTTTCACGCACTCCCAGGGCCAATGTGCGAGTTATCAGGTAAACGGGCACACGCACACCTGGGACCAGGGCTGCCTGCTGTGGGGTAGCAGCCGAGGTGTGTTCAGTTTAGGTGGGTAATCGAGTCTCAGCCAGACCTATGTGGACAGTGTCACGGGCGAGGCAGGTGTCGGGTGAGAGGGCTGTAGTGGGACCTCACCCCATGTTTGGAGGTGAAGAGCCCATGTGACTTTTGCAATTTATGTGGCGTTGCAGCCTCACTGATTTCCGAGGTGGGACTAAATGTCCCATCGTCTTCGTGCGAGCGTCTGCAAGTGGGATTCCTTCTGATTACAGCAGTTGCTGAGGGTATCTCCCCCAATTGGAGACCTAGGCGCATGCCTTGAGCAAAGCCACAACACTTGGAGGGTGTGGCCTGGAGCTTCGTGGCTAGAACTCGAAGAATGAAGACAGCGATAGGCAGAGGGCGGCGGAGACACAGTGAACACCTGAAAGGAGAAGCACGACCTTTAGCCATGTTAAAATACTTTAGGAGCTTCACTGGAGGAGGACGGCGAATGTAGTGGTGTGTGTGATGAGGTGAGTGCGTGTGTGTAGGTGGCTGACGGAGTCGGTCTTGGGTGGAGAGTAATGGGTTGTTCGGGAGATGGTTTGGGTGAGTGGAGTGGCAAATAGAGAGAGGGCTTTTGTTGGTGGAGTCGAGGCGAAAGTGTAGGAAGTGTCGGCAAGGCGTATGGAGCGGTGTAGCGATGGGAATGCCTCGCAGGAGGAGCGCTCGGAGACGAGGAAGACGGAGGTGAACAGTGGCATCAAGGGGTCTTTTTGGGTTTTTAATAAGGGAAATTAATCTAAAGAACTAGAGAAACCTAACTACCTACTCTAAGGGTTGAAAAGGATAAGGAGGATGCCGGGTATGGTATGGTCGGTGATGAAGAAGACGAACTCTCTGGTAGGGGTTGGACGGCGAGGATAGAGGAGATAGAGGCGTTGGCTGGTACTGCTCGACGCGGAGGAAGGTAAGGAAGGAGGATTTGCCACTGGTATTGCAGTTAGATGACGAGAGGAAGCAGGAAGATGTCACTGGAGCTTGTGGAGGATCGTGGCCAAATAGGAGAGAGGAAGAGGGGGTTTTCCGGCCAAAATTCAAGCTGAGAAGATGCGCAAGGCCATGGAGGTCCTTTTATAGGGCTCTAGATGGAGTTCCAAGCTTGGAAACAAGCTTGGAAACTCCGAGCTCCTCCCCAGTGTAGGATACCTATTCAATCAAATTGTTCGCACGAGGATTCTAGAGAGATTTAGGATCCTCGGATGGGCTCATTTGGAAGGCAATTTCCTAAGGAATCTTCGTTTCAAATCTGTGATTGATTGATTGAGAGTCAAGCAAGAAAACCTTGCTCGAAACTCAACAGTGGAGGTTGGACTTTCCAAAAATGGTGTAGGGACCTTTTTGTGAAGAAGATGACAAAGTTGGGGGCTATTTGTAAGGATTTCAAAAAGCTAAGGGTTTGAATGAGATAGAAAGAGTCTAACTGGACCAAAATGCAAACTTGGTCAAGATGATCTCAGATTGAGCCTAAATTTTGGTACAACCTAATTTGGGCCCAAGGAATCTGATGGTAAAGTCAGATTTAGGTTTTGACCAAGTTTGACTAGGTAAATTGTGCAGTTACCCAAATTAGGGCAACTTTCCGTTTGAGACTCTATTTTAGGTTAAAATGGGTTCTGATGGTAAACCCTAGAGAGTATTTTTTTATAAATTTTAGAGGGTTTAGGTGAATTTTATCCTGACCAGAATTCCCGTTAATCAAGCAGGCTTGTTTTTAGGGTTTCAGAAGTCATTTAATTCTTGAAACACACGAAAACCCGTTTCTATCTATATGGACCCTATTTTTGGACATTTAAGACCTTTTGACCTTTAGTAGATCCCTGAGAAAACCTGTGATTGTACTAAAATTGAGATGTGCTGTTAAAATTGCAGTTTTACCCCTATTTTCATGTATTTCTCTCAGAATGGATTATGTAGTGAATTACTATCTTCTAGTGGTTATGTAAGAGCATTTATTGATGGAAATTGACTAAATAAAGTTAGATATGGCTGATGATGACGTTATCATCATAATCCCTTCAAACCCCAATTCAACCGTCGTAACACCATCTCCCTCTCCATCTTTTCCGCCACCGGTGACACCTTTGGTGAAGCCATTATGCCGCCATAGACCACCAAATGCCCTGCTGTCACTCCCAAAAGCTTCATTGTGACTCCACCATCAAAATCCCTAAACCTATCATGCGAATTGACCACTCCACTACTCCACCGAATAACCTACACCTCCGGCATCTTTCCCGACGCCGTCACACCACCACACACCTCCTCACACCTCACAAACACCACCATCACCTTCCCCACCACTTGGCGAAGCTTAGGAGCTTTTTAATTGGGTTGCAAGGCCGTTTCATTGCATTTCAAGTCCTCGTCGGAGCGTTGTCGCTGCCACCATCTTCTTCGGCCCCGTTCATTCGTCTCCAGCTCTTACTCGCCCAGCTGCTGTTAGCAATCGAAGCAGACATATCCCAGAAGCCCACCTAGGGCTTCAATTGATCGAAGGAGTAGCTCCAGCATCCTTAATTCCTCGACGCTAGCTGTAGCAGTCACGCGAAACTTCGCACGAGGAACAGCAGTGGGATTAATCCCACATCGTGAGCACAGAACCATCTGACGACATATAAGAGTAATTCATGAAGAGGACCCTTTGCCCAAGACATGAGGGTTGGGTCCCCTTCCCATGCTCACTCTCACATACACCTCACCCGCTATACATGTTGACGGGTCTGGTCCTTGGTTTGCTTACTCAAATAATCAGTATTGTTTACCTGGGTCTAATTTGAGAAAAATAAAGAGATTCGAGGAGGAGGGAGGGTTTTGCACTGTTGACTTTGGGATTCATGCCTCCTCTCCTCTTTCAACACTTAGTTGAGATTTGAGAGGCCCTTGCGCCTCTGTATTGGTGTGCTGTGTAGATTCCCTAGTAGGAGGGGGTGACATAATAAAGTGAGGAATAAAAATATAGAACAATCTCACAAAATACCAATCACACAAATGGCGCAAAGATTTTTAGGTGGAAACCCAAACCGGGTGAAAACCACCACCTAACCCTCTCAAGTTAGGATTTTTTGATCAACCAAGTTGAGAAAATCCACTAAATGAATCACTTAAACAAGGGTGATTTAACCTCAATTACAACCACGCTACTTTATACGAGGGTAGCGTACCTCAAACCCCTTCTCTTCACGAGAAGGATTTTGTCTCACGAAGGAGACGGGAATTCGCAAAGCGAATACCCAACCAAATAACAAAGTAAAATAACAACAATCCTGTAGAGCCACAAATATTTAAACCTAGCTTCTATAGGAATTAGGAAACTCCCCTTTGATGGAAGTGCGTCAGCTTGACGCGGATGCGTGAACCATGCGGTAGCGCTTCGTCGCTCTCATAATCGTCAGCGGGAGAGCGGGTGCGCAATAGGATGAAGCTCTTAGGTGTGAAGAGTGCTTGTAGAGCTAGAGCTTCAACTAGTTGATCTTCTACTCCTTTTTGACACAAGAGATGTGAAAATATATTATTAGGTGTGTCTTGGTGTGCAAGAGATTCTCCTCTATTTATAGAGGGCCTAGGAAGGCTTTGGAAGGCTTTGGAAAGCTTCCATAGCTGTTGGGTGCAAGGCCCAAGAGAGTAAGGTCCAAATCAGGGTTAATCATGACTCTGACACGGCTATCAGATGTCTGATCCTGGCATTGGATGTCTGGAAAACCAGTTTAAGACATCTGGGAACAAAATCAGACGTTTGATTTTAGGCGGGTTTCCTTCCTGACTTGAATAAGATCTAAACAGGGTTCTAGTGCAAGTCCATCAGACGACATACAGGATGTCTAGAACTAAGTCTGGACATCTAGAAACCTACTTTTTCTACGGGAATGGATTTCCAAGAGATTGCAACGGCTATAAGATCTCTGAAAAGAGATTTTGGGTCAACTGAGGTAAAACGGTCATTTATCAGACGTTTGGGAACACTTACGGACGTCTGATAAGGCTCTAACGGTCATTTCATTCAGTGTTTAGTAAGGCAGCCAACGGTCCACTAATTGGATGCCTGGAGAAGTCATCAGACGTCTTCTAAGATGTCTGGTCTAAGGTCTGGATGTCTGATTTCATCAGACAGAACTAACTAAGTCTAGCCTAAATATAGTCGGACATCTGAGTCAACATTCAGACATCTTAAAAGTATTTATCAGACGTCTGATTTTCAGATTAAATGTCTGAAAAGGCTGTTTGAACCCTATTTTGGTTTTTTAAGTTCTCTACAGAAAATCTAAGAATCCTAGGGTTGTGCAAGTGTTCCTAGGACTACTATTATGGTTCTTTGAGGTTGTTTAACATGAATCTAAGAAACAAAAATAAAGAGCAACAAAAGAAACAAAAGTACAATGATTACAAGGAAAGGAAATCTATCCTATTCTTCATCTCCTTCCTTCTTCAAGCCATCGCTCCTCGCGAAGCTCCTCTGTTCTCCGTCAAGCTCCTCCAATCTGTCCTGGATGCGAGCTCGAACTTCGTCTAAACACGTCTCCATTTGCAATTAACCTAAAATCTAAGACTTCAAGTGCAAATGTTAAATAACACGTGTTTTGTTATCATGAAAATAAACGATCGTGGTGCTCTAGCATCAACATTCTGCTTCTGTGCCTTGGCTGTGCTATGAGTAGTTAAGTTGTCAGCCACTTGTGGCCGACGTTTGATGTGGTATTGTGGCATTATTTGAGCTGATACTTGGTATCTGATCTGACGTGGAGTTGAGAGATTAGTGGTTCAAGACCACTGTAGCGATATTTGAGTTAAATTGATACTTGGGATATATGCTTAAATTGAGAGATTAAGTGATGATTCAAATCACTATTCGTTTCAGATTCCTGAGTTATTTTTATCCCATTATTTCTTGAGGCACATTTGCTATTATTGAATATCATTTTGAGTAGATTTTAGTCATTGAATATCTCTCTTGTGTTTGATTAATTGTGCTTATTATTTCTAATTGTGATCAGTGTGTGAATTCTATATTTACTCTTTGCGAACGACCTCGGACCACTACAAAAAAAATAACTTTTAGTAGCGAATTAGATAGTGGCATATAATGCATTTGCTACTAATTTGTTGGATTTAACAGCAATTTTTTTGCATATGTCACTATAATATTTTATCAAACGACAATTATTATTAGTGATAAATATATTTGTCGTTATTGCCTTTGATATAGTGGCAATTATTACATATGCCACTATAATATCTTTGTCAAATGACAATTAGTATTAGTGGCAAATGTATTTGCCACTATAACATTTGATTTAGTGATAATTATTATTTATGTCACTATAATATTTTTGTCGAACGTCAATTACATTAATGGTAAATATACTTGTCATGATATGTATATAATAAATTGATATTATTATTTTTTAAAGGATAATTTAGTGACAAAAAAATTTTATGCCAGTAAAGACCTTTTGTTAAGTATTGGTTGGGATTTTTTAGTGGAGGTGAAAGGAGGTTACTAATTCATTTTTATCATTTTTTTAGTAATATGAAGAGAGAAAAGCTAAATTCAAATTTATCTTCTTAAAAGTCAAAAAACTTCTAATTTCATTTAGGATTAAAATAAGAGTAAGTAGAAGTTAAAAATTTACACAATCAATATTACAATATCATTATAAAAAGATCTACAAAATAAACATACATTATAAGAAAATATTGATTTTGAGAGGATTACACATGATGATAAAATTTAATTTCATAAAAATATATATTTTCAAAATTAAATTAAAATTATATTTAAATATACATAACATAATCTTGTGGGATATACTAAAAATACCACGATCCATGTCAAAAACGAAATAACAAAAAGGGAGAAGCATTTTGGCGCCGTTATGTTAAAATATAATTTTCTTCCATCCGCAATTCCTCGCTTCCTTCCAAGCCCCCACCCGACAAAAAAGCCCTTCGACTCCCCTTCCCATTTAAATCCACTCAAAACCTTCCTACGACCTTGTTTCTACCTCTTCCTCCTCGCCAACCTCACGCCCTCTTCTACTCCTCGCCGACCTTCCATCCTCTTCCGCTCCTCGCCAACGGCCGTGTCTTCGACCTCTCCTCCCCGACGACCATGCTTCGACGTAGTCGATCGCCTATCCTCAACTATGACCTCGCTCCTCGCCGCTGCTCGATCGCTCCTGGCCACTGCTCGATCGCTCCTCACCGATGGTCGTGACCTCATCGCCATCCCCTACATCACCATCGCCTATGCCCACCGACATCATCATCGCCCATGCCCACCGACATCATCATCGCCCACTCGGTGCACATCGCCTGCGTTCTCTCTTCCTTATCGAGCAACTTCTCTAGGGTTGTGGTGATTGTTTGGGTCTTTTTTTTGCTTTTTATCTTGGAGAAAGATGGGTATTTCTCTTACTATGAATAGCAGAGAACTTGAAAAAAGGTATGAGCCTAGATCCAACGCTTGATTTGAAAACCATTCTCTCACATCCAAGAAAATACTCGAACAAGGAATAATACAACCAAATCTACATATTGAGCTTGCAAACCGTGAGAAATATCCAGTACCGGGCTTCAACTTTGGCGTCTGAAGTACATTTTGACTTTCTGAAGGACCCACAAGCTTAGTTAGAGTTTCCAAACAAAACATTGCAAAACAAATTAGCTAAAAGACCCCAACAACTACATGGTCTCAAAAAGTATCGATTGCTGAAAGGATACGTGTAAAAGATTTCCCCTCAAAAACAATAGGAGGTGCAATGGCAGCAATAATACAGAAACCGATATGGAGCAGATAGAACCTGAAAAACCAACCAAAGCTTAATGCACTCAGTCCTCATTGCACGGTAGAGAGGCCTATACTACAACAAATATGAGAGCGGACAACCAAGCATAGCATAAATGGTAGCAAAAAAAAAAAAGGATTTTAACACCTCCTCCCCTAATCCAGCAGACGGTCATAGCAATGAAATTCCACAAAATACATAATTATTCCTAACCAGCCAGCAAAGGCCAAGTACTGCAATTTTTGAGCATGTATTGGTATCTCTTTAGCTATATCATGATGAATGATGGGAAAGAGAGGAGGCCAGTTCTTCTCCTCTGAAGGAGCACCAGCACTTGCCACTGCATCCTCCCTTTTTTTTATGACTTCTCTCTTCTTTTAAGTTGTGCTTCCCAAGCTGCAATATCCTATTTTTGCTTAGAATCATTCATTGCGTCAAGTAGGATGTCAACAACAGCATCTTGTTTGTTTGCAAAACCCATATGCTCAGAAGTCAATGGAACAGGAGAGAAATGTGGTTTTGAACCAGGACCGGTACCATTCGAGAAGGGGTTAACAGTTAACTACTTCACCCTTGTTGAAGGGGTTGGGATCGTGTTGAGGGCTCATCGTCTCGCGGCGAGTGGATCGGATCTGGGGATGCTCAATGTGGAGATTGCCGTGAGGGTTTTGGAGGAGGATATAGCACTACAACACTAGTTGTAGTGCTGGATCTTTTTTTTTTGCTTATTATCACAAAAAGTTATAGGACCAGCTTCTCTTCAGTGCTTACCTCACAATAATTACGTCCAGTAGTCACTTAGGTAAATGGCCCCACATGCATAGGTAAGATTGTTGGTTACCATAATGATTCTTTTGTCAGGTCTCTCCTCATAAATCTGGCATTTAACGACACCATGCTTTCACATTATGAATCTATGGAGGGGCATCCCCAAGAATGATGATATTATCCAGTGGGGAAGTTGCTGCTATATTTGATGAGCTAACCTATGTGAGGATTTTTCCGTTCAAGTATCCGTGCAAGTATGGAGTTGTTGATCATCTATATAAAAGTGATGGGTTTGGCTTTGTGAGTATACTAATTTCTCTTTTTGTTTAATTGTTTTGTTAGTATATTACATGATCGTTAATTTTTTTTTGCACATAACTTGGAAGTTAAGATGGGAAAGCTCAAAAAGGCAACTTAAAGTGGAGATCAAGATTTAAACCCTCCTATCCCATCTTTCTATTAAATGTTTTAGAGGAAATAATAACTGTCTTGTCAAAAAAGAAAAAACAACTACTTTCCAACAAGCTGAAATAATCAAAAACTTTGTTTTGACCTTGGATATTAACATAGCAAATTCCTATTTTTTCTAAGCTATCTATACTCATGCAAGGGTATTATACTTGAGCACACATGCAAGTCTCAAATTTCTTACTTTCCATGGCTTGCGATCTACCAGGCTAGAGTCATATCTCCTTTTCAAAGATGCATGCAGTAGATGGTTATGAATTAATAATAAGCCATCTAAATAAGAAAACTTATGCATAGGCCATATTTTGAGATGTTATATATATAATCTCATCTTAAACTGAAAATATAATGGTATGAAGGGAGATTATACTACAAAAAGCCAAAGTTATAATCATAATAAATCACCATTAATATGATAATTATATGCAGTTTCAGATTGATGGGGAAAACTAGTTGGATAAAGGTTTTTTTTTCCCTTCATCTCCCTTACATGGCAGCCAACAAAAATGATGAATCGCAATGACATTCACCATAGAAGACACACCTTATAGTACCACTTATTTTTCCTTAATATATATTTGGCATCTCTATTTGTGCAGGCTTTTCCAAAAGGTTCTCCCCTTGTGCCACATATTGCGTGCTATCTCGTCGTTGATGGAGAATGTAATCATCATGCATTTGGAGAAGAAATTGTATGAAGAACTAGCATATGCCCCATTGAGTTCACTTGGAGAACAAAGCAATTAGAGCACCATGAATAGACTCCCTTTCGACATATTCTATCAAATTTCTTTTAGGTTCTTTTCAGTTTAGAAAATGGCCTTTCGCTCTGCACTTGCAATTTCTTATTTTGTGTTTTACCCAACACCTTGTAGGTTGAGAATCTGAGCACTATTGCTTTCCATCTTCATTCAGATTTCACAGACTTCAGGGAGATTGCAGCTGGTTGATGCCACTGGAAGTATAGATGTAGTAGTGCCAAATCTTCCTACAAATAACGATGAACGAAGTGTATAGGCTGCAATCATACCAGAAGAAACTGGCTGGACAAGATCAATGGATTGAAGTTTGCACAAGACTAAGAATAAAGGTACTTTTTTAAAATTTAAAGTTCTCATGCAATACACAAGCAACAAGGTTCTATCTTTCAATCTTGTTACAGTGTAGTTATGTACTTACAACTCTCAAATGAAACACAAGTATATGTAACTATAAGGATGATGCAAATACTATGATGGTATTGTCTCTGTATTCCTATATAGATCTCCTAGAACCTATAGGTTGTGACAAATGCACATAGTTGCTATATGAAATAGGTTATCTTCTACTCCTTTACTCTCTCCACCGTTCCAAGTCTACATTTTAGATGTGTACAGTTGTCATATTTTTACAAGTGAATTGTCATATGATGAGTCCATTTTAATGGACTAATATTAAGCCTAAGTAACTTTAATCATACCGTTTAGGTGTGTTAATAATTGTAATTAAGTTGTAAAATATTTATATGCATCATGATTTAAGTTTATAACATTCTATAACTTAATATGTAATGATTTTGTTGTTTTTATGTACAGGTATTATATTTAGAAAGAGCAAGGGTTGGGGAGCAAATTTTTCCAACAATCGGCGGCATCTTTTCCCTTTCCTTTGGCCAGCCGTAACTCTCCCCTCAACGCCCGTCGGCCAAAAATAGAAAAGGGATTTGAAAATCCCTTGATTGGCGCACGCGGGGAGAGAGAGGAGTTAAAAAGCACGCGGAGAAAGGAGAGGAGCATATGGATCTTTCCCCCTACGGGGAATTACCCCAGCGTGCACTGTGGACCCCTCTGCAGACCCGCCTAGCCGCACCACAGCCGCTCCAACGCCACCTCTGCCTGCACTCGCCATCACCAAGTTCTTCACAGCATCTTCCAGCTGCGCCCTAGCAAGCCTCTCTGCAGCCTGCAGCGCCGCACCACCTTGTGCGCCATCTGCAGTGCGCCCCCTCTCCAGCAGGCGTGTCCTCGTCCACTGGTGCCCGCTTATGCACCAACACCAACCAGCCAGCAAGTGCCCTCTTCGCTTCCACCCTCCAGCGTCGCCCCGCAGGTGCACCCCCTACTGCAGGCGCTGCACCCACAGACACCCCACCGCGTGCCTCAGCTGCGCCCTCACCTCTGCCTGCTCCAACCCCCCTCCTGCAGCCCACTTCACCTTGCGTGCCCCCTTTCCTGTAGGCGTACACCGTCCACTGTCTACAGGCACACCACTAGGCTTCCGCTTCATCCAGCGTCTGCAGCTCACGCACCCCCACAGGCGTGCCCACCTCCGCGCACCTCCTGCAGCCGCTCGCGTCCCACTCCAGCACCAGCACCCTGCAGAAAGGCACCCGTAGGTACGCGCCCACCTACCAACGCCTCAGCCTCCAGCGCCCGCCTTCCCTTCCACCTGCCAGTGCCTTCAACCCGCAGCGTGCCATCTGCACCTCCTGCCACACCCGCAAGCGTGCGCCATCTGCAGCACGCGTGGCAGCACCCATCCGCCTCTGCCAGGCCGTGCCCGCAGGCGCACACCTCCATGCGCCTCTCATCAAGCAGCACCTTCACGGCAGCAGCAGCCTCCTCTGGCGTCTTCTCCTCTGCCGGCCGGCCACCTCTGGTCATCTCTGTCGACGCCGCGGCCTCTATCGGATAACCCTCATCCTCGCTGACCTCCCTAGCCCATCCACAGCCCACCGGTGTTCTCTCTTTCTCACGAGGAGAGAGTAAATGCTTTGTTTTGAATTCAATTAAAAATTACATTTACTGCCATTGCCACATAATTTGATTTTTGATTTATTATTATTTTATTGCGACAAAATTGCGCATGCACACATATTTTCTGATAATTGCATGTTATTGATACTCACTTGTTTTATGATTGATTTTTCGATCAACACGTACACCGATTCTCTCTAGTATATGACACGTGAAAATTATACAAAATCATCATATATTTATTGAAGATTTCAGTTAGGGAAAACTGCACATATATCCTTATCTTTTTTAGTTATTGTGAATCTACTTTTTTTCGCATTTTATGTCAGATTTGAATAGAGATTTCGCATTTAACCGAAAGAATATAAAATAAAGAGTTTATTGCATAATTGCCTCCCTGTGGATACGATCCATTCTTCTGTGAGTGGTTATTTTTATTTTTTTTGATTAGTCGATTTTTCCACCACTTAAATAGTACAACGCAAAGCGGAAAGTCGACACTTTCAAATTGGCACCGTTGCTGGGAGGTAACAGACGCAATAGATTTACTTCATTGCTTTTGAATATTCTGAGTTGCGAAATTATCTGATCAATTTTTTTAAACATGCGAGGAATCTGACACGGCAAGAGAGCGACGACATTGAACCTGAATGACGCGCACGGCGGAGACGATTTTTTTGGTAGACCTTGATGCCACCTAGAGGACGGCAATAGGAACACGTGGGCCTTGATCCCACGCACATAGGCTTACGAAGAAACCTATTTCTGATTTAGACAGGAGATTTTAATTAGATTTAGTTAGATAGATATTATAATTTAATTTCTGTCTTTTGGATCCTTGTTGGGTATTTTTGGGAACGTGTTCCCAGTGTCACTTTATTTCTTATCGCTCTTGTATGTGGGAACGTATTTTCGGGAGCGTGTTCCCATTTATTTAGATTATAGGATTATTTGAACTGCTTGAACTGAATTTTGGTTAGTTAGTTAGATTAGGTCTGTTTGTTTATTATTAAAAAAATATATTCGAACTGCCTGCTAGAAGTTGCATATCTATAGGACGATCATCTAGGATTGAATGAGTAGCATCTAATTTATTTTTATTACATTGCATTCATACATTGCATGAAGAAAGCTGGAGCAAGGTACGCCTTCTCTTGAGCATCAGTTACCTGTCATGCATATGCATTGAACTTAAATCTAAGACCACTAAGTGCTTGAATCAAATTAATTCAGTGGTCACTTTAAAAATTGGGATTGCTAAGAGGTTGGACTTTAAAATATGTGACTGAAAATTGTGTGCAAAAGGATTTTGTTTGCGAAATTTGAAAAATAAAAAGTATGATTGTTTGCACACTTGAGATTCTGTGCACCTGACATATAAGGTCACTAGATAAATTTCTACCTCTTCTTTTGCACCACAAGGGAAGTTAGTTGTAAATCAATAAACCTATCCACCAAGTTACTTCGGTTCCTCGTGTGTGGGCTCGATTCGAGACTTCCATCCCTTGTGAGTATGTTATAAGCATCAGCGAAGGCTGGCTTAGGAAGCGTAATTTTTTGCAAAACTTGTTTGGCCACCAATTGAACATTTAATTCTAAGACTTTCAATCTACTAAAAACAGATCTCATTAAATTTGCGTTTGCTTTGATAGTAGAACTCTCTAGGAAGTTTCTGCTTGTATTTTGAATTTTGCTAAATCCTAAGAGAATTAAAATTATTTTGCTTAAAGAAATGAAGTACTCTTACTCCTATCATTCAGATTATTAGAGTCAATACTTCCCATATTTTAATCAGGATCCCATGTCCCGAGCGTATCCATCCTTTGATGGATACATTAACAATTCATGGGATCATTCTTATTTTTATCCTGGGAGTATTGGCTTGATAACTCCCACTTTTGAGCAGAGTCTAGGAGTGGGATTTTCTAATCTTGAAATCCCTATTTCCATGCAAACACCCAACCCTCCCACCCTTCATGATTTTCCGTATCGAGGTTGGACCGATACCCCTAGGCAACCAGAGCGTGAAATTGACTATCCTCCCCAACCTGATAATAATAGTCTCTCCTCTTTTATGATAGAAATGCAAAAACAGCAAAAGGAAATGATGGAATTAATAAGAGAGATGTTGAGGAATAGTAAACAATTAAGTGAAGAAATAAGACAACTTAGCTACACGCTTCCCAATAATCCTGATCCCTGCCCATCCGATCATGATCATGAAAATAATTTTGAGGAACTTAATGACAATAGGGATCCAATTTTATGTAGCTATCACTTAGACTCTCCTAATGAGATACGACCACTAGAGGACAACGATCATCCACCTGAACTATATTGGAGTCAAAAGCAAGGGAAGATGGTACATTTTGAGGACTTTGACCCCAATGACAGTATTCTCTTTACCCCTACCAACCCGGGTCAAGGTTGTATTCTTCTTATTACTTCCCCTATTGATTATTTGGTGGAATCCCATTCTACCTTTAGTGAGCCTACCCATAACCCTCCACTTAGGGAATCCACACCTATCATTCAGTTTCCGGAGGATTTAAATGCACGCAATGAAGGTGACCCTAACAGAATAAAGGATGAATTAGATCAATTTTGGTCTCAGGGATATAAAGAGTATTTCAGAGGATGGGGAGGTCCCAATAGAGGAACCTGGACTGAAAATCTGGAGTGAACCTCAGGGGAATTATTTATCATTTGAAGATTTACCTCCAGAGAATAGAAATAATATGATTCAATCCAGATTCCTCCATTCTTTTGAGAATCATCCTCCATCAAAACAGGAGTTGCTATTAAAGGAGGAAAAACAAAATAATAAGTCCATGGAACACTCTCGGAGACTAAACATGTCAATTGAGGATCTATACCCCGAGAACAATAACGAATTCAATAATATAGGCTTGCTCTAAAATATTAAGACTGATTCTCCTTTAGAAATAATTGAGGATACTGATCCAACTCCTAATGAGTCACATATACACTCCGACAAATATTTGAGTGAACCAAATAAATCAGGGGATGAGCTTAATGATAATGATTCTGACATTTTGACCTTGCCATCAAAGAGTTCTAATTTGGAGTCTACCCTTGATTAAAATATGACTCCAATCATTAATGATAGGCAGGGTAATATGCAGTTGTCTACAACTGTTAGGGAGTATACATAATCTGAATCATTGTTGGAATTAGACCTAACACCGACTAAGCCCTCATTAGACTTAACCATTACCTTCCAACACTACAAACAACCCTTATACTCTCTAACTGATCCTTGGCTCAGATCTCTGCTCATGTACATTCTTTCTGGAGAATATATCAGGCTAGTACATCCTAGGGTAGAATGGCGAGTGTGGATTGATGCTTATACTTTTACTCTCGCCATTTAAGGGTTTGAACTAATTATGTATATATCTTTTAAAACCCGTCATGTTTTGGAGGATCCTTGTTATCCTCCACTTATTCTGTTTCGGGAGGTCTCTTTTCATGTTCCATTTATTATTCCTAAACCTCCCAAGGTAGCCAACGAGGTTTTTCGCTTTCATATCTTCTGGCGAGCATTTAGTATTACTTTGCATTATCAGCTCACCAACATCCGTGGCTACTTGTTTTCTAGGCCTGTACTGCTACGCAGATTTTTAAAGCCTAACCTTTTCTGTTTGGAACCAGACTTATAGGTTCCTTCTAAGTCTGGTTGCTGGCAGAAAATGCAGCGCTTGTTGGGAGGCAACCCAACGGACTGTGTTAGGTGATGTTTTTCCTTTCTCCTCCTATTTTAATTTTACAATGGGAACATTGTAGGTTTTAGGCATGGGGGAGTGCATTTTAGGAAGTATTCATACATTGAGGTTAACATAAAAAAAAAATCTCTTTTCTTGAGCTAATTGGGTTAGTCTTAGCAAAATACCTTTGTCATTGGAGGTTTTTCTTCCGGAATTATTTCTTAAGTTTAGAATCCAGTATATTTATTTCACGTGCACGTAGACTGGGTAATGGATTCTCGAGGAAAACTAATAAGCATTTGTAGTCCATTGAACCTTTAAACAATTCATAGGGAGTCAGACATACTATCTTCCAGTAGATCCACCTCATATTTGTGAGAAGAAAGTAGAGAGATTACTGGTGTGCTAAGTCTAGTGCAATGACTCTTAAGTTTTGGATAATTAGATGATGATACTTCAGATTTAGGTGTAGTTTTCACTCTCTGTTCCTGTGTGAGTATTTTGTGTGAATTCCTGAGAGTAACCAAATAAGGCAAATACACAGAGATTGAGTCTTAGTAAAGCTATGACTATGGTGGATGGTTACAACCGTCCTTCATAGAGTCTTCGGCTGAAGGAGGATAATAGTGTCAAAGGTCAGAAATATGCCTGTCCTATCCATTCCTTCTCGGTGTCGAGAATAGGCACTTCCACCAAATAAGCCACACAGCTTCCTCTTGACCATCATCTTTAATAATGCCTTGTAAATAAAAGTCCGTATCGTGTTGTGTTGATTGAAAAAGAAACAAAAACAAGAAGAAATAATAAAAAAAAGAAAAAAAGGAAGACAGAAAAGAAGAAAAAAGAAGAATCAGAAAGAACAAAAAGAAGAAATAGTTATATTATATATAAAAAAAGTCCAAGTTTATGATGTAACACTGTTTCTGAGACAACTGAACACCTATTGTGTTCCACCAAATATGATCCATACCTACCTTCTAGTATTTCTAATCGCCTGAATACTGGTTGAGGACTCTAACTTAGTTGTAGAGTTATTACGATTTTAATTGAAGTGTGGATGCCATGTGAGGCCACCAAATAGTGAGTATAATTTTTAAATCTGGCAAGATTCGTGATCTCAGAAAGAAAGAAAAAAGGGAGTGCCCAGGAACATCAAGAAAGTATAATTGTGTAGCTTTTCTCAGAGTTGACTTATCTAATAATCTAGAGATCTAGAGTCTGCAGTACTAGATTATATGTAGCACCAGATGAGTGTGCTACCAAATACAAATCCATTCAACTTGATATTTCCTACCTAAGCCAAATGTCGGAGTCAAATTACAGATTATCCTCTGCTTTATCCCCGAGGGAAGTAGTTGCCTATCCCGATGCAATATTTACCAAGGGTGAAGTACGAACTTTCAATGCAAATTGACTCTTTTACTTGGATCTGTTACCTAAGCTATCAGCACTTCATATTTGTTTGGATTTCTAAAGTTTTGAAGAAAAGAAGAAATCTTCTGATTACTTCTATTATTTTTGCTAGGGATTAGCAAATCTTAGGCATGGGGTATTTGATGAGTCTATTTTAATGAATTAATATTAAGCCTAAGTAACTTTAATCGTACCGTTTAGGTGTGTTAATAATTACAATTAAGTTGTAGAATATTTGTATGCATCATGATTTAAGTTTATGACATTCTATAACTTAATATGTAATGATTTTGTTGTTTTTATGTGCATGTATTATATTTAGAAAGAGCAAGGGTTGGGGAGCAAATTTTCCCAACAACTGGCGGCATCTTTTCCTTTTCCTCCGGCCAGTCGTAACTCTCCCCTCAACCCTCGCTGGCCAAAAATAGAAAAGGGATTTGAAAATCCCTTGATTGGCGCATGCAGGGAGAGAGAGGAGTTAAAAAGCATGCGGAGAAAGGAGAGGAGCATATGGATCTTTCCCCTTACAGGGAACTACCCCAACGTGCACTGTGGACCCCTCTGCAGACCCGCCTAGTCGCATCGCAGCCGCTCCAACCTCTCCAACGCCACCTATGCTTGCACCCACCATCACCAAGTTCTTCACACCATCTTCCAGCCACGCCCTAGCAAGCCTCTCTGCAGCCTGCAGCGTCGCACCACCTTGTGCGCCATCTGCAGGCACATCCTCGTCCACTGGCGCCCGCTCATGCACCAGCACCAACCAGCCAGTAAGTGCCCGCTTCGCTTCCACCCTCAAGCGTCGCCCCGCAGGCGCACCCCCTACTGCAGGCACTGCACCCGCAGACACCCCACTGCGTGCCTCAGCCGCGCCCTCACCTCTGCCTGCTCCAACCCCCTCCTGCAACCCACTCCACCTTGTGCGTCCCCTTTCCTGTAGGCGCGCACCGTCCACCTTCAGGCACACCACCAGGCACTCGCTTCATCCAGCGCCTGCAGCTCACGCACCCCCACAGGTGCGCCCACCTCCGCGCACCTCCTGCAGCCGCTCGCGTCCCACTCCAACACCAGCACCCTGCAGAAAGGCGCCCATAGCCACGCGCCCACCTACCAGCGCCTCAGTCTCCAACGCCTGCCTTCCCTTCCACCCGCTAGCGCCTTCAACCCGCAGCGCGACATCTGCACCTCCTGCCATACCTGCAAGCGTGCGCCATCTGCAGCACGCTCGGCAGCACCCGTCCGCCTCTGCCAGGCCGCGCCCGCAGGTGCACACCTCTGCGCGCCTCTCATCAAGCAGCACCTTTACGGTAGTAGCAGCCTCCTCCGGCATCTTCTCCGTTGGCCGGCCACCTCTGGCCATCTCCGTCGACGCCGCGGCCTCCATCGGATAGCCCTCATCCTCGTCGACCTCCCTAGCCCGTTCACATCCCACCGGTGCTCTCTTTCTCGCGAGGAGAGAGCAAATGCTTTGATTTGAATTCAATTAAAAATTACATTTACCGCCATTGCCACAGAATTTGATTTTTGATTTATTATTATTTTATTATGACAGAATTGCGCATGTACACTGTTGACGTGCGAAACTCGATCGTGTTTTAACAGTTATTGCGTCGTAATATAGGTGATCAAGCGTCAACAAATAAAAGTTTTTATTACTCGAAAATTGGAGTATCCGAGGTCAAACACAGGGAGCAATCGGAATTTACTACTAATCTCAAATGTAATTGAACACTCTAATTTACTCAAAAGTTTAATTCAAATGCATTTAAAAAGTAATCTAGGCAAGAGTAAAATTGAACGTCTGATCACAAGATCAGACGTCTTAAAAGTGTTTTCCCTTCTTTGATTATTCTTCTTCTTCTGATCTTGCTTTCTTTCTTTTCTGTCTTGGCCTTTCTTTTTCTTTGCAGTCTCTCTCTTTTTCCTTCTCTTCTCTCTTCTGCGAAGGCTTCTTCTTCTTCCTTGGTCTTCTGTTTCTTCTCTGCAGCCTTTCTTCTGTTTCTTCTCTGCCTTGCTCAGCCTCTTCAGAGTTTCTTCTTCTGCTCCTCTTCTCCTTCCTGCGGCTAAGTCTCTTATCTTCAACTCTCAGCCTACCTGCACAAGGGAGCAAAACCTATCCTGTCCCTCTACCCGCACGTCTCTCTCTGCAAATCGCTCACAGGACGCTCTCTCAGAGCCGCGGGTAATCGGGTCGGGTAGCGTACCCGGGACCAGGCGCACCGGCGTGAGGGTGATGCGCGAGGTGTGCTCAGATAAGGTCGGGTCGGATCCCGCTAGATCCGCGAGGTGAAACCGCGGACGAGGCGAGCGTGGGTAAGGTGAGGGACCTCACCCCTGTGCTTTCGGAGGCGACGAGAGAATAACACAAAATCAATTTAAACCGTACCTGCGCCTCGTAGATTGCCGATGTGGGACTATCAGTCCCGCCCTGCTCTCGCGTGCGCTCGCAGAACGCTCTTCGTCGATTGCCAAAGCTGCGAACTTCGTTGCGTTGTCCACTGGGTCAGATAGCTTCGCAGTGCTTGCCCGAGTCAGCTGCACCTGAAGCCTGGCCGTCCTGAAGCCTGGAGTTGCTTTGCGTCACCGTCAATGGCGGTAGGGGCTTGAAAACTGTCAGACACAAAACAAGCCTCTCGGCTTAATCAGATCACCGGAGGACCTTCGCCTTGTCACGACGAAGGTGAAGGGCAAGGTGGCAGGCCGTGGGGCGGCCTAGGCGTGCTTGCCTAGGTCGCCCTATGGCCGGGTGGATGGGTGTGTTCGGGGGTGCGTTGTGGAGGTGTAGCGTGGCAGTGGAGGGGTGGAGTGTGTTCAGTGTGGTGAGGCGGAACTTTTGCGACGGCCGGCGAGGCGTGTGGGGCTGCGGAGCGACAGGGGCGCCTCGCCGGAGGGTGGCCGGAGATGAGGAAGGTGACGGTGGACGGCGGCGGTCGAGGGGCAATCAAGTGAAATAGAATGGGGAAAAGAAAGAGGGGAAGTTGTGGAGTAGTTCTAACCTAATTGTAGGGACGAAGGGGATGGAGAGGCGGATAGTTGTACCTGTTGTCGCCGGAGAAGAAGATGCCCAGTGGGGGAGGACGGCGGCGACGACGGGTCTGAGGCAGCGTGCGCAGGTATTACGCGACGCGGAGTAGAATCAGGAAGAAGTCTCTGCCACTGGTTTTGTGGCAGAGCGAAGAGGAAAGGAAAGAAAGCTCGTCGGAGCTCGTTGGGTACCCTGGCCGGGAAGGAAGAGACGAATCTGAGGTGAAACCCCGGCCAGGTCGAGCTGAAAATGGGCGGCCTGGTTTGGGGGTTCTTTTATAGGCATTGGGCCGTGTGTTCAGAGCTTGGAGGGCACGTATCCGTCTCCGATGGCTCGCCGGAGAAGGAAAGTGGGTGGATGCCCAAATCCCTCGTGCGTTCGCACGAGAGATTGTGATCAAATCAGGGATCATGACTGGCCTCAGATGGAAGGGAATTCCTCGGAGAATCTCCCTTCCATTTCTGGGAGGGGATCTCTGAGGAATCAGAGAGCATTCCCTCTCTAATCCTCGCCGGAGCAGGATTCTGCCCCAATAATGGCGGAAGGACCTGATTGCAAGGCTGGTGAGGAAGTTAGGGGGCTCTCTGTGATGATTTTCAAAAGTTAGGACCAAAATGTGATTTGGGTGTACTAAATTTCAAAGTAGGTCAAGATGACCTCCCCTTAGGTCCAAACTTTGATACAAAGCTAATTTTGACCCAAGGAATCTAATGGTGAAGTTGGATTTTAGGTTGGACCACGTTTAACTGGACATTTTGCATAAAAATTTAAATTAGGTCAATTAATGAGCTAGGACCGTAATCTAGGTCAAACTAGGTTCCAAAGGTCAAATTAAGTGTTCTAAACCCTATGGGATATTTTTCCAAGATTTTTAGAGGGTTTACTTGATTTTTATCCTGACCGGAACCTTGTTGATTTAAGCGGGTCTGTTTTAGGGTTATCAAATGTCATTTAATTCCTGGATTGCACATAAACCTATTTCTGATTGACTCAACCCACTTTTTATCTTATTTAGACCATTTGACCTATGTTTTGCCTCTGAAAAATCCCGTTTATGTACTGCAATGGTAAAATTACAGTTTTAACTTTTTTTTCATGTTTTTTCTCAGAGCACTTATTCCTTCATTTAGGCCCTTGTCTAGGTTATGTAGGAGCTTTTATTCTCTTTATTATGTTAAAATGAGCTAGTTATGGCTCACGATGAGGCTCTCATCACACACTCATATTTTCTGATAATTGCATATTATTGATATTCACTTGTTTTAAGATTGATTTTAGGATCAACACGTGCATCAATTCTCTCTAGTATATGACACGTGAAAATTATACAAAATCATCATATATTTATTGAAGATTTCAGTAAGGGAAAACTGTACATATATCCTTATCTTTTTAAGTTATTGTGAATCTACTTTCCTTCACATTTTATGTCAGATTTGAATAGGGATTTCGCACTTAACCGAAAAAATATAAAATAATTAAGAGTTTATTGCATAATTGCCTCCTTGTGGATATGACCTGCTCTTCTGTGAGTGGTTATTTTTATTTTTTTTGATTAGTCGATTTTTCCACTACTTAAATACTACAATGCAAAGCGGAAAGTCGACTCTTTCACCATACTATGCATTGCTCGAGTTGAACATTTGTATGGGGCTCGTGAATGCTCACAAGAATTAAGTTAGTCCTTGCTTCTTTCTTAAGCCTCCTTCCCCATCTAACTCATTCCATTGCTTGAGTTCATCTGCAATAGAGCCCTCCAAAGCAAAACTAGCAACAACTTGATTATATTATTGATTATATTGGAGCACAAAAAAATGGAAAGAGTAGGCATGTGTTGTGGCATAATCTTCGAGAAGAATCGGTAAGGTCGTCAAATGCCTCCATTTCTGTGTTGATTTTAATAAGACTCCCTTCAAGTGGCAATGCCATTTAATTTTATCTACTTATTGGAGAAATGCTATGCATTTTTCTTTAATAGGTGGTGTATATCAATGGTCGCCCCTTTGTTCTATGGGATGTAGAAAAGCCATTTTCCAATCTGGAGTAGATGTTTAGTTAAATTTCACAGCAGATTAGCATCTTAAACCTTAATTTATAGATCAATGTGACTTCATGCGTTGACTTTTTTCATCTGCTATTGACCAAGTTATCTGGTGTCAGCAGGAATACTGCTATCAGTACAGTTGATAGCATAGTCATGAACTGAATACGGTAGTTCTACTATGGCTTTTCATTTGGGAATAAACAAATATTTTAGTGCCATTCTTTTATTTCATGAATATAAGTCCATAAAGATGTTAACATTATTTTTCATGATACTCTAATCTCTTGCTTTAAACCAGGGAATCAGCAAGGCAAGACTAGAGGACATGGAATTTCGCCTAAAAGATGTACTACTTGAATCCTCTAGGTATGATGGCTAATTTCTAATTTATCATCCAATTACCAATGAGGGTCTTTAAGTGATTTTCACGGTATATGTTTCTTTATAGAACTCTTTGGTAAGGTTTCCTTTTCTAGCACATATATGGAAATAAGAACCTTGTAATGGATGAATTGTTGGATGGCCAAATGGTGGATCAGTGGGAAGTCATTATGATGTAGATACATCTATTTAGGTTAAAATGTCTATTCATGCATGTTCCTATACTTAGATTTGTATTTTATATTATAAATATTGCATAGCATGCATCATTCTGCATTTAGAGTAGTTATGTATATTTTAAGTTAATTGCATCCTCTTTATGGCTAAGAGCGAAGGAGATTTATTTCAGGATTTTGGATGGACGATCTGACCAGATGGATCTGATCAGGATGACGATCGAAGTCTAATGTCTCTGAAATCGTCTAGATTGGAATCCCGTAGCACCATATGAAGTTCGAAGATCAATGGCCAAGGGGGCAATGCGACATCCTTACGAGCTTCAGATGAAAATCCAATCGTACAGATGGATCTGGAGCGACGATCGCAGTCCAGTAATGCGGAAATCATCTCGACCAGAGCACCATGGCACCCTCTACAATAGAAAGAAGATGGGCGGCGTAGAGAGCACCACATGACGCCATCTAGGCCACCCAATATCGGCCATCAGCGACTACAGGCGTCCCATTATCTCGCACCACAGCCGTTGAATCAAGATCTAACGGCTGAGGTTCCTCCGCACCTGCAGCTCCCACGCCATCTTCTCGACAGTTTGGGCAGCATGGCGCAATGGTGGAGGTTCTGGCTTCCAAGGGAGGGGTGCAGGTTCGAATCCTCGTAGCCCCCCCAATTCGCAATTGGACGCACCGGCCGCACGCACAGCACAGCCTTGCAGTGCGCATAAGCACACAGCGCATCCGAAGTGCACATAAGCTCAGCGCTAGTGCGTGCACGCGTGACAAGGCGCGAGGGGCACAGGCGCATGATGTGTGTGCCAGCGGTGGAGTGGATCTTCAGTGACAGCTTGCATGGCCTTTAGTGACGATTGCAGCTGTCACTAAAGCCTTGGATGGATTTCTTCCTCTTCCTTCCACTATAAAAGACCTACCCCCTCCATTCTTCACTATCTCTTCCTTTCTTCTCTTTACCTCCTTTAAGGCTCTAGAGAGAGCTTGTCCCAAGTTCGGGATGCTCCTCTATAGTGGAATCAAATATTTTCCTGCCTTTTATCCCCATTTGTGGAGCATCCCACGACCGTCCTCTCACCTCCTTCGGGAAGATCCTCGCCGCGACGATATCCTGCCGTCCTTCCTCCGTCGTCGTTCTCCCTCGTCCCGCTCCTTACCACCTTCATTCGGGTGCTGTTAGAGCGAGCCGTCTTCTAAGCGACTGTCGAAGGGGAATCTTCTTATCTCCATTCATTTTTACTGCTTGCTAGTATAGTTTTTCCGCTTTCATCGCTGTCTGAAACATTTGTTCATCAATATGTTGATTTTCTTTCTCCCTTTCTGTCTTATATTTTGCAAGTAGATTAGTTAGATAATGTTTTCATCGATATGATCTCTTGCTTGATAAAGAGAAAAAAGAATTATAAAAGATAAAAATGACAAAAAGAAATAAAAGCGAAACGCGGATTTTTTAAATCAACCGTTCGCCTCTCCGTGTTCGACTCGAGACTTATCTCGAGTTTCGGTTATAAATTTTATCTGGTAGCAATTTTTGCAACTACAATGATGGGTTCTTTGAAACCCTAACTTTTCCTTGCGAAAATCCGCTCATCATTTTGGTGTCATTGCTGGGGAGGCAACCTCTTTAATTTTTCCGTGTTTTTCTACCTTAACTTTTTAGTTCACTTTGTTCATTTCTTTCTGTAATTACAAGTACCCTTCCAAGATGAGCCAAAGCGAATAGATCGGAGTAAAGTGCAGTTAGAAGGTTCTGTAAGTATACCTCACCACCCCTACCCTAGATTCCATTTTGTCACATTAATACTCAAACCTGAATCAACTTAGGTACTTGCATAAACCTTATGTTAGATCCCAGTTGTTTGATTGTCACTTCACTCATCTCATCCACCTGCATAAATTAAAAAATAAAAAAAATACTCTTCTCTGGTGAGCTTTAACTGAAAGTTATACACTTAACACCCATAACTCTCATCTTAAGGTGCACAATTACTTTAATTCTACCACTTAACCGAGATTTGACCTATGGATCTGATACACCTTAACTCAACACACATAAATGAGTAGAAATCTATTTGGTCAAGACTTTTTGTGTACCTTAATCAAGTGGTGCAACAGGTCAATTGCTTGAACTGTTTGAGTCGCACCACTCAATTTAAAACTAATCCATTAAGTAGCTTGCCATTTAGGGTTGATTATTAAGACTGAATGAGGTACGCCACATTTTTTTTTGATTTTTAAAGGAATATATCATCACCAGTGCTTACAAAACTTGGAATGTTCTACTGAACTTTGATTGAACCAACCTAAGGATTAAATCCTAAAAGTTACTAAACAACGTTAAATCCTAAAAGACACATTATCAAATAACCTTGTTTGCAAACCCCGATTGTGCACACACATTTTAATTGATTTTTAAGGGCACAACCTATCTAAAGGGCCAATCACATTCCAAGAGCACAATCATCCCAAGTCTTAATTAAAATTGAGTAGACGTCCCTAGGATTCATTGAGTTCGTTTCAGGGCATGCTCTTGAACGCATTCCGAATTAGTGACGTCTACTTCAAAAGATGCTAAGTTAGGGGGCCCGATTGTCAAACGACTTAAGCAGGAGTTAGGCATAATTAGCGGCCCTTTGGACACGTTCCCTTTACTTCGCCAGCTCAACTTTACCACCTTCAGGAGTAAGGACCACCAAATTCGTTGTGTGGTAAGAGTTCATTTTTGAAGCATAAGTCCTTAAACTACCCAATTTAAGGACATGATTGATTGATTGTATTGCAAGACACCTTTCTCTGTTCTGTTTTCCCTTCTACTCCACAATGTATCCTTCCATATCTTTCACACATTTCCAATCCTACCCTCCTACCAACACGTATTCTCAAGATGATTACTATCCCGACTAGACTTATGATTACCCATCTTCTAGCTGGGATAACTTTGATTGGGGATATGAATTTGGATCTCAATGTCCAGGGTCTATCCTGGACAACAAGATTATGATTATTATTCTTTTCACACCTACAATGATTATAGATCTCCACCCTTTGATGGCTAAATCAACCCGATTTACAATCAGGTAGGATATGATGATTATAACACCTACCTTCCCCAGTATTCTATTGAATATAGGTTACTACCATTGTTTGAATAATCCGAAATGATCTACTATCAGGGAGGGATCCTAGAACCTCAATATCTTAACTCCCCCTAAATTGAATCCAAACCCACCTAACCCTGAACCGAACCATTCGGTTTAGGTTAACCAGGTCCAGGATAGGGTGTTCGCTAACTTGAGGAACACTATATAATATTTAGAAGTTCAGCCAACATCATGCACTGAAGCATTGAAGCCCATGATCAAAATGATTGATGAGTTGAATAGCTCTTTATTGGATTTTCTCCAAGATGTTAGGAATAGAGGCCTGGGTGAGTTTCTACTTGGAAAATTATCGAGATTGAGAATGAAATTCGTGGTTGCCCTAGTCTAGTCTTGGGATGATTTTGAAGATGAACCCCCTTCAGGGGAGCCATTGTCTGAACCCGCTCAGGCGCCTGAAAGGGGGGATACATTTTCTGAGATCTGATGTGATCAAGTTGGTCTACAGTAACCCATTGATCATGAACCGATTGCTTCACCCAAGATCTCCAAGGGAGTGCTGAAAAATATGTTCTTATGGATCAGGAAATGACATACGATTTTGAGATATGTAAATGAGGATCAAGAATTCTGTCTCTGAGGTTGAAGAATCTTTAGTTGAAGTCTCACTTGAGCTTAAGGAGATTTTAGTAAGACGAACGGGTTCGAGGAGCATGACGAACCTTTTGATAGCTTGATTATTGAATATTATGATCATGTTGGGGGTAACTTAGACCATCCAAATTCTGATGATTTAATCAGTAGCCTTATTGCTCAACCACACCCTGAAAAGTTGAATTATGATATTTTTGAGATCACCAGACCCAAGTCAATCCTGATTGAGCCACAATTGTTGAACTTGGGTACTTTAGATGGGGCGTATAACGATTTGGAGATTCCGGAAACATTGATTTTAGAGGATAGGACTTTGGCAATGAAAATCTGGAAGGCTAACTCAGAGGGAAACATAATTTTGGATTTAAGGGTTCCTGTTGACCTAAAACTACCTACTTTTTATTAGGATCCTTATGATATCTTTCAGGTGCAACCCAAGCTCAGAATCATTGATTATCTTTTTGAGTTGAAATCTAAGGGGACATCCGAATCTAGTGAATCAAATCTACCTTTTGTCCGACACTTTAGTCTGGGGTTGCATACTACAAAACCACAAGCCCGGCCCCGTAAGCACAATAATATTTGATTTTGGGTGATTTTCATTCAGAACCTTATAACCACTCGACTCTGAGGCATGGGTCTGCACCATAATCTGGTTCATGTCTGTGGACATCTTCTACTGGCGGATTTAAGGATCAATCTTTTAATTTTGAATCTGACACGTACCTGTGAATTCTTAACTTTGTATTTTATGCCTAGCTAAAGACATTAAACTTAGCGCATGTGTGTACTCTCCTCTCTGCGGAGTTGACCGGATTGTCACGAAACTCAGGCGTTATTCTGTTATTCCGTCTGTTTTATGTCTTTATTTCTACAATGAGGACATTGCATCATTTAAGTATGGAGGGTGGATACTTAATCCTGAAATTATTTTGATAGCTCAGTAGGATTTCTTTTATTTTCTTTAAAAAAATTGAAAATTCAAAAAGAGAAATAAGAAAAAAATAGAATTACGAAAAGAGAACTTAGGCTTTTGGAAGTTATCAACTTTAGGAAATGATGCTTTAAGACTTGAACACCTTTTGGAAGTTATCAGCTTTAGGAAATGATACTTTAAAACTTGAACACTTAAACTCTTCAGGTCTTTGGGTTTAATTAGCCTGGGTATCCACTCGAATGTAGACTTAGTCTCGAGTTTTCGTCAAGCAATTTCATTTTAATTTGGTAAATAAATTGGGGTGATAAGTACACGACTTATCAACCCACCCTTTGATTTGAGGGGATTTTAAGTCTAAGCATCTATAGACTATTCAAACTGACTCACTTTCCAGTGTTTTTTACGAAAATTGGGTAGTTAATGAACCGTTTAGGGTGGTATGGCTGGCAAGTGGTCGGTGATAGCAGCTCATCGGTTAGTTGTCCAGAGTCCAGCCACACGATCATTTTCTTCATACTGCTTTTAGGTAAATCTTAGATTAGGAAAGTCACCTACTAAAAAAAAAAAGGTACCCAAAGAGAAAAAAACAGAAAAAGGATAAAATAAGAAAAATAAATAAAGTTACACTTCACCGCACGAGTATGGTTGGTAAGTGGTCAGTGGTAATAGCTCATCGGTTGGTTGTCCAGACTCCATCTCATAAAAATACACAAATAATTCCTAAACACTTAAGAAGTGAAGAAGTAGAATAAACCAGGAAGATATATTGGGTTTCCCTTTGTGTTGACCTCATAAAAATAAAAAGTAGAGAGAAAGCTACCATCGGAAAGATAGACATCCAGGCAGAAATCTTTAAGGTCACCTAGGGTCGTAGATGCCTGAAGTTCATTGTAATGACCACTTAGTGAGTTTATCACCCTTTTATAAGATGCTTAGCATTTAGAGTTCTTTACGAATTTTGGGCGGGTCGAGTAGCCATAAAAAGTTATCCCGAAATTCTTAAACTCCAAAAGTCTAAAAAATTAGAAAAGAAGAAAAAACAAATGTATCTTCACTTTTCACATAAGGCGAAGATTTGAGTGGTCTGCATTCTGGTAGACACCCAGATACTGATGAGTTTTCGAAGTTAGGATCTTAGTTGCAATTTTCTATTGTTAATAAATAACTTAGACCTAAGCGATCGAGTCCTAATTCTGTTTTTATACATAGCATGCAGTTTAATTTTGCTATGGACTAGCAAAAGATAGACATGGGGGTATGATGTAGACACATCTATTTAGGTTAATATGCCTACTCATGGATGTTCTTAGGCTTAGATTTGCATTTCATATTATAAATATTACATAGCATGCATCATTCTGCATTTAGAGTAATGTATATTTTAGGTTAATTGCATCCTCTTTATGGCTTAGAGGGAAGGAGATTTATTTTAGGGCATCGGATGGACAATCTGATTGTACGGATTTGATCAGGACTACGATCGAAGTCTAACGCCTTCGAAATCGTCTAGATCGGAATCTTGTAGCACCATATGAAGTTCGAAGATCAATGGTCAGGGGGGTAATGTGACATCCTTACAGGCTTCGGATGAAAAATCCGACTGTACGGATGGATATGGAGCGATGATCGCAGTTTGGCAACGCGAAAATCATCTTGATTCGAGCATCGTGGCACCCTCTGCAACAGAAAAAAGATGAACGGCCCAGATGGCGCTATCTAGGCTGCACAACACCGGCCATTAGCGACTACAGGTGCCTCATCATCTCGCACCATAGCCGTTGGATCAAGATCCAACGGCTGAGGTTCCCTTGCACCTGCAGCTCCAACGCCATCTTCTCGACACTTTGGGCAGCATGGCGCAATGGTGGAGGTTCTGGCTTCCAAGGGAGGGGTGCGGGTTTGAATCCTTGCAGCCCCCCCATTTGCAATTGGACGCACCGGTCGTGCGCACAGCACAGCCTTGCAGCGCGCACAAGCACGCAGCGCATGTCAAGGCGCGAGGGGCAGGGCGTGTGATGCACGTGCCAGTGGTGGAGCGGATCTTCAGCGACAGCTTGCATGGCCTTTAGTGACGATTGTAGCTATCACTAAAGCCCTTAGACGGATTTCTTCCTCTTCCTTCCACTATACAAGGACCTACCCACTCCATTCTTCACCATCTTTTCCTTTCTTCTCCTTACCGCCTCCAAGGCTCTAGAGAGAGCTTGTCCCAAGTTCGGGATGCTCCTCTAGAGTAGAATTAAATATTTTCTCACCTCTCATCCTCATTCGTGGAGCATCCTGGGTCGTCCTCTCACCTCCTTCGGGAAGATCCTCGCCGCGATGACATCCTGCCCCGTCCTTCCTTCGTTGCCGTTTTCCCTCGTCCTGCTCACTACCTTCATCCGGGCACCGTCAGAGCGAGCCGTCTTCCAAGCGACCGTGGAGGGAGACTCTTCTCATCTCCATTTATCTTTACTGCTTTCTAGTATAGTTTTCCCGCTTTCGTTGCTGTAGGAAACATCTGTTCATCAATATATTGATATTTTTTCTCTTATATCTTGCAAGTACATTAGTTAGATAATGTTTTCATCGATCTGATATCTTGCTTGATAAAAACACAAATTATAAAAGATAAAAATGATAAAAAGAAATAAAGAGAAATGCGGATTTTTCAAATCAAACGTTTGCCTCCTCGTGCTCGAACTAAGACTTATCTCGAGTTTTGGTTATAAATTTTATTTGGTAGCGATTTTTGCGACTACGACGATGGATTCTTCAAAATCCTAACTTTTCCTCGTGAAAACCCGCTCATCACATTACATATAATTATGCAAAGACACCATTAGATGTACATTAATCCTATATCTTAGGAAAATATGCACTTCATGTCCATCTTTAGCTTTTGTTAGTTTCTCATGAATTTATGCGCTTGTAAGGTTTACAAAGAACTATAAGAAGAAGGCTGCTTTGTTGACTACGAGCGTGTTCCTATTACAGACGAGAAGGCCCCAAACGCAAATGTTCTTTGGGTGTAGTCTAATTTGATACAACAAAGAATCACTTTCTAGCTCTGGTGATGTTTTCAGATTAAGTTCTGGGACATGGATAATGCCAACATATTAACACAACAGATGCTGATGGTGGTTTACTTAGTACCAATAGCAATAATGTTCAATCATCATAGCTGATTTCCTTAACTGAGATTGAAAATGTTCCTGTTGCTCTTCTATCTTTTCTACTTCAGGCTAGTTCAAAAGCTATTGGAAAGGCAAAGTGTGATTACTTTGTGGAAGAATGGATCGTTAAGCTCTGATCACTTCGCTGGAGGGAACAACATTTTCGGTAAACTATCATTTCTGCTATTTTAGTTCATCCTCATTTATTTTCACTGTCACTGTCATCATCGTCATTTTCTTCTCCTGCGTAAAGCTGGATGACTGAAGGTTGATTAAATTCTACGATCAGCAAGCTTTCTTTTTCTTTCTTTTTTTCTTTTTTCTTCTTTTATTATCCTTTCAAAGAACATTCCAATCTGGTGCATTAGATTATTGACTGGTTTACATTCTTTCTTAGTCTGGCTTATAGTAATTGTTCCTAAATTCTAAAGTGAGAACTTTAACATGTTGAGAACTAATCTTCTCCTGTATGCATGCTTAGAATTTTGTTGTTGCATTGAAGTTAAAATATCTTTTTAAAATTGCATGGGCATGTTTAATTATAATACTTTAATGGCTTTTGTTACATTATTTAGGAAAGATATAAATTTTTTTATGCAGAGATTATGCTGAACTAGATTGGTTATGCAGAGATTATGCAGAGATTGCCTGGAAACAACATGGACGGTTCATAGAAAATTTGGTTATGACAATGAACTTAGAGATGCTTCCAGGTCCATTCAAACAAGTTCCTGATCAGGTAAATATTTATCCCTTGCTATTGGTGATGAAGTTCTAGGACACTCTTTGGACAACCAACTGAATTTATGCAACACAAAAATTTGAAGCATTGGAATTAATTTTCTTGTTTCTTCCTGTTGAAGGTTTTCTTTTACATATTCCAGCAAACTTCTTTAATTACAGATCTCTGAGAATCTTACGCACATTCACACCTCTATGAACCTTGTCCATATGCTTATATGTGTGTAGACATTTATACATGCATAAGTTCATATAACTGAATGTTTATGTTTGGGTTATTAAGTACACACTTAGGCATGTATCTATGCATGCCTCAATCAAAATGCTGCTAAAATAACCGACTTGTTGAATAGTTTACTAATAATCGCTGGAGATTGAAAAATCTCCACCCACTTATTATAGTTAATCATGACAAGGAAAGTACATTAATGTTGTACAAAGAGCATGTCTTTTGATTTTCACAATGCTCATCAGCAACAAAGAGTCTTGATCCATGCGTACAACTATCCTGGAGATTCTTCTCCATTGATGAGATGCTGATTATAGACTTGGTATGGGTGACATTCTGACTAAATATTACCATAGAACAACTTGAGTTTTGTGAGTTGTTGATTATGTGATTTTAAGTTTCCTTAAATTGCTAGTGATCAAATTTCCCTTTAGGTATCCTGGAAAGTAATTTGAATCTAATGATTGATCGTGCTAGAAGATGAAACTGCTGTTGCTTTTAATCTCATTGCTATCGCTGCTGACACGTAGATGGGGTATTTGATTTTATTAACAAATGTAGGTATTGAGTTTATTCAATTTCCTGTTTCATTTTATTTTTTGGCAGATCAATGCTATTTGACTCATTAACATGATTTATTTTGATGTTTTCAACGGCATGATTAGACTTTTGACAGATTGAGATAGAAGGATGTCACAATTGTTGCCTTCTCAAAAATGATTGGATATCCTCTAAAGGTGAGTGGATGTCAAAATCTTTTACTAATTCTTTGCGCATCCATTGCTTTGTGTTCTCAATGGTTCGGTTGACCGTGCACTTAAAAGAACTAAGTATGAGAAAAAGATCAATTAGTTCTTTTTAGATGAATTGTTAGTGTCATTTTTTATTAAGATGAACTGAAATCCATTGGTTTTTTAACATTCTATGATGACAAAATAATTGATAGGAAGATAAAAGGAGATTAGGTCAGATGATGAATGATTGAATGAGCTCAAAAGATGCTATTGCTATTTTTGTCAATAACTTTACTACTGCTAGCAAGATGGTTTGTTTGATACTCGAAAATTCTAACTGACATCATTGCTGTTAGGAGTTGAGTTGATGTTTGATTGGATAGTGGGTGTTGGTGCTGGTGATATGTTGAAGGTTGAAGCTACAGGTGATTTCAGTTGGGTTGAATGTTGAAATACTTTGTATTAGATTTGCTGGAATTTATCTCCATTGTATTTTTATTTTTTTGTATTTTTTATTTCTTTTTTTTGTATTATTCTTAAGAGGGGAATATGTACTTTGATGATTTGAGAAAGTAAAAGAGGAATCTTATTGTACTTTATTATTTTAGGATTAATAAATTTGGGGTTGCTTAGGTTCTTATGTTTTGGCCTTGTTAAAAAAATTTATATCTTAGTAAATAATATAATTAAGTAGTATAACAAGGCATCATTAAAGTGAATCAATAGTGACAATTGAATGGGCAAGAAAAACATCATTAGAGTAAATCATTAGTGACGATTTAGTGACATGAGAAGCTGTCATTAAAATAAAATAATAGTGGTAATTTAGAGATAATTATTTCTAGATAACATCAATAGAGGTAATTAAATGGCAGAATAAAGTGTTACTAAAGTAAATCAATAATGATAATTTAGTAGCATAAATAAAAGTTATTAAATAAAGTATATAACGACACTAATAACATCAATTAAATTGCCACTAATATAAATCAATAGTGGCAATAAATTACTATTAAAGATCATTGTGACATTATTTGCGATAATTAAAGTGACATTAATACTATTGATTTAGTGGCAATTATATGATTGTTACTAACTTTTTAGTGACGCCAACGAATGTGACAATTAAGTGATAATTATTTAAAGTGTCACTAATTGCATATAGTGGCAAATAGAAGGCTTATAGTGAGAAATATTAAATGTTTGGATTCAATTCTTTGTTTTCGAACTCTTATAAATTTTAAATGTTGTAAAATCATTTTTGTCGACTATACTACGACGCAAGAATTTCTTCTTCCTTAAAATTCGACGAAAGCGTTTCAACAAAAACTTATTCACAAGAAATATTGCGAGAAAATATGTAAAATGTGAAATAATGAAAATTTTACTAAAAATCTTAGGTGTTGTCAAAAAAATAATCAGTGTATGTGTACTACTCTCTATGTTTAAATTTTTGCATGTCCTCATGCATGAAAATAAATATAATGAAAAGAAATGAAGGATAGAAGGTAGAAAAGGATAGAAATCACCTGGAATAGCTCATGGATCTTTTCGTTCAACTTATGCCAACACTTGTGAAATATGACAAATATGTTATATATAAAAGAAAAGCAAATGCTATTTATAATTGCTAAGTTTAACGCATCTAGCTGGGCAAAACTCAATATGGATGTATTGATGATGTGCTAAGAGTGGCGATCAGAATGATAAACACCATGACTTCAATTGCCAAGAGTGGGTCGTAAATGTAGACCAGCTGCCCGTGAATATCAAGCTCGCAAGGTTGGAAAAATCAAATAATAGGGCTTGGAATTATTTGTAGCTAGGTGTAACAAAAGAAAGAAAAATAAGTGCGGGTGCTAAAGTGGAAGGTGGATAGTGGCAACCCTAAAAAGTGGTGCATAAATAAGGTAGATGAGGTGTATGAAGAGTCAAGAGGGGGAAACAAATCATACGGTCCCAAAAGTGATGAGAACTGAAAAGAGGGTCCCGAGTGGTGTAATATGAAATGGTATAAGGAATCACTTTGTGAGTTGATTTGGGTGTAGATGAGTGTAGAGTAGGTGTGTCAAATAAAATCTAATGGTCCATCTCAACAGCTCCAGATTCGCCCAAATCATGTTGGATATCCAAATCAGAATACTCAATCTTATCCCTGGGTTGATAAAAAATCTCATACGAATCACCCAAATTCTATCCCAATTCATGATGCAAATTCTCAAGTAAAATGGGTGAAAATTCATTATCCTTCAAAATCATTTCCCCACGGTGTGTAAGTTCGGAATCCAATTTCAATAAAGCCTTGAATTCTTTCATTTTTAGTTCTGTGGCTTCCGTGAAATCCTTAGTGTCAAAATCCAAGAGTGAAGATGTGAAAGAAGTGATAGATTCATTCAACCCCAAATCCAAATATGCCTCAAGATTTTTTAGATTTTCCTTAAAATTAGAAATAGGATTTTTATCATGACTCAAGTCAGATTCCTCCTCAACTTCAATCGGATTCTTTGACAATTCAAATTTAACCCCATGAATATATGGAATCTCATGAAAATTTATGTCCTCAATGTATTTATCATTTAAACTTGTCATGGGGTTTTCAGGCAATTTCACTACAGATTTTTTAGAATCAAAATCATGTGGCTCATCGATTATCTTACTTGAATCAAGTGTCCACCAAAGTATGAGAATCAAAATATATCAGATTTGGGGTGTCAGAAGAACACCCCGGATAATCAAAGTCGAGAACAGCATTAACAGTAGTCATCCTATCTAGATCTTTGATTGCCTCTTCTCGAATGACCAAATCATTAAACCCTAAAGAGGATGTGTAAGCAGTCGACTTACAACAATTAAGCTCATCTTGTTTAGAGTCTTCATCATCTAAGTCTTACTCGATAAGCTCACAATGTGGGTTCTTGTTCGCCCAAAAAATAGCCAATATGAGCTTCTCATTCCCAAGGGCGATCTCCTTACACCTGGATGCATAATTGGTGTTGGCATGGGCAGTCACCAAAAATGGACGACACAAAATGATAGGTGCATCTCAGAGACTAAGAGGAATGTCCATATCCAAAATGAAAAAGTCTGTTGGGAAATATAACCCATGGACTTTAACAATGACATTCTCAATGACACCTCGAGGCACTTTGATCTATCAGCCAATTGGATTATGACCAAAGTGTGCTTTAGCTCCCCAAATTGGAAGTGGTAAAAAACAACAGTGGGGGCTAAATTAATGGACGGACCCAAATCAAGCAAGGCCCGGTCAAAAGGAACATCTTGTAACTGACAGGGAATGAGTAGGGCTCCCGGGTCTTTCTTTGGTGGTAAGTCAAACAAAATGATTGCACTAGCTTCTTTGGATAACACCACCTTATTAGTTTTCCTAGACTGTCGCCTGGGTGTACAATAGTCCTTAAGGAACTTGGCAACAGTAGGGATGTGATTGATTGCATCAAGGAACGAAACCTTTATGTGAACATCCTTGAATATTTCCTTTAAATCCTCATTGCTTTTTATTCCTTTGGTCTTTCCTTTAGGTTCACGAGTTAAGGCTCCAGGGAAAGGTAAAGGGATGTCGATGATCTCAGTGATTGGTTCTTTCCCTTTGGATCTCATCTCCTTAGGTTGCTCCTTATTAGAATGAGAATGGGAAGAGGAGCTAGCCTGAGGAGGGAATTGAGAAGTGTCCTAACCTGCTTGCCTATGTGGTGGGTCCTTAATAGTCTTTCCACTCCTCAAAGTAACAACATTTGCATTGACATACCATCCATGAGGTCAGCGAGGAGTAGAAGGGGTAGAATGGGTTGGGACCAGCAACAGAGTTGGCTGAGGTGGAGCATATCTAGGAGGTACAGGAGGTGCCTGAAATGACCCTTCCTAAGGGCTGTTTGGCATTTTTGAAAATTTTAGGGGTTTTTGGTGCAATTTTAACCCCCTTGGGTTTTTGTTGGTGGATGTGCGTGGAAAAAGAGAACTTACGGGGGGTGCCCCTACAATTTTCTCATCTCCACCATACACCAACCCCTCACCCCTCCACTGTACCTCACACCATCTCCCCCATTCCTCCCCACTCCTCCCCATTCCACCCATACTCCACGCCATTCCCTCCCCCGCACCCCAAACTCCATGAAAACCCCCCTCCTCCATTCGTTCCCACACAACAATTGAGTGAGAGGAGGAGAGGGAGACCAGAGGAGAGGAGTGTGTGCGGGAGAGGAGGGGGGAAGCGGCAGGAGAAGCTGCTGCTGCAGGGGTCGTTGCTGTTGCAGTGGATGTAGGGGAGAGAGAGCTCGCAAACGGTTCTGTGGAGTTATTTTTCTGCAGAATCAAATGTTTGGAGAGACCATTAGACGTTTGTCTAGACATCCAGAGGTAATACCATCCGTCTGATAGCACATATTCATTCAATTATTTTTCTCCCTACCGAGTTCTGACCTCACATGCATGTGTCAGAGGTTGGAGAGGTGCATTGGTCCAAGGATCGAGGTGATTTCAGACGTCCAGGAATATCTCTAGACGTTTGAAGACACCCTCAGACGTCTACACGAAGTTCCAGACTCCTGAAGGAAGGCACCCTGAGGAAGGTGAGTCTCTGAGTTCGTTTAAGACGTCTGGGACTCTTCCTAGACGTCTGATTTTGATTAGAGTTGTTGTTTTTTGGGCCCGTTCAGGGCCCAAACGGAGTGGGATTTCCGCAAACGAAACATCGTTGGATTCCGTTCAAATTTCTCTACGTAATGATATAGTGTCTATGCAGTTTTGAGCTCGTTTGACCTGTCGATCCATGTTGTAGGTCTCCAGTCCATAGAGTATACGGGACTTGCGGAGACGTCAGGAGCTACTGTATAAGCCCCCATTCCACCCGCTTACCTGTAGAGTGGTTCTCTCTAATCCCAGAATTAATAATTAAATTGCATGCTTTAAAATTTTTTGATTGAACCCTAGGTTGTGAGATGAACCCTAGGGCTGAAAGAGATAAGTGCATACTACCTTGGAAATATTCGATTGAATCCTAGGTTGTGAAATGAATACTAGGGCTGAAAGAAATGAATGTGCATGTAAATGAATGATTAAAATTGCTGTGATACTTCCTGAAAGTAGTAAATAATGAGTTGCCTGTGCTACATTTAATGAACTATGACATGAATGGAAATACCTGCGGTATGCTGAATAATCGATTGTGATTTCTTGAGTTTCTTGTTATGCATTTAATGAATCAAATGTGGAAATGAGAAAGTCTATGTATGAACTCTACGAGGAATTTAGGAAGAAACCAAGAATACTGTAGTATAGAAAACCTGATTGTTTTGGAACATGTTGCCTACGGGCAACTGTTTGGACTTGGTTCAGGGAAGTGAATTGGCCCTCGTGTACGTGGTATTGAGGAGAGCAATTATCTTTTTAGAGTAGAGGTGAGCTTGCTGCCCCGTGGGTTAAGACCCGGGGTTAGGTTTGGCCATTCTACGTCGACTCCTGTTTGGCCCTCGCGTACGTAGTACCGAGGTGAGCTACTTAGTGTAGGGGGGACCTAGCCACCCCATGGGGCACAGGGTTAGGTATGGCCACCCTACACCGACTCTTGTTAGGCCACTGGGCAAACCGGGGTAGTCACACGAGGGTACGTAGACTGTGGAGGGGTGAGACCCCTGTTTTGAGAGAGCAAGGCTTTGTGCTGTTCTGTGCTGTAGGTTTGGGTGTACCCGCTAGCAGAAACGACTGACAGCGTGCCAGTGCGGGGTAGCTACCCGTACGCTTATCATGCATGCTGTAGTCATCGCTACATCACGACCGTGACCTCGGGGTAGTAGATCGGGTGTAGGACTACCACGGGGGACTCTCCCGGCCAGGAGAGTGCCACGTGTACATCTTGCATCGTGGGAAAACTACAACCAAGATCGTTCCATAGGGAACAAGAAGATTGAGCAATATCATGGAACCTAATTAGCGTACTCGACTCAAAAACACATAAACTAGAGAATTGGAAATAGATGAAAATAAATAACTGACAATTGAATGTTTAGCTGATTACTGTTTTAATTATGTTGCATGTAAATAACTTAACCACCACTTTACTTAGCGTTAGCTGACTTCGGATTTTGTAACCATGTTTAGGTCAGGGATTTGAGCAGCCAGAGCCACCGGTTGCTGAAGGTGCTGGGCCCAGTGAGCCCAGCTTTCCTTTCCTTAGTTTCGCTGCAGGGAGTTTTTATTGTAACTGACTAAATGTAGCCCAGCCAGTCCACTCATTATATTTAGTTATGTTTCTACCAGTTCCCTGTTGTGATGGCTACATTTGTAACTGTACTTTTCTGTGGTATCCTGTAAAAATCTAGTGGTTTGCTGTTCTCTTTCTTTTATTATCAGTTATATATTTTTTGCTTAGTTACATTACTCATGTGGTTGTAGAATGAATATATATTTGGTTATTTCTTGTTGGACGACTGGGTCTTGGGGTTCATCAAGGTGAGCCGTTCTCGGGTTCTGTAGGGAGCTGGGAACGGATCGTGATAGTTCCTGAAGTACTACATGTGCCTATCCCTGTGGTGCTTGGAACCTGGGTGGGGCGCCTTGGTTCTGCACATATCTTGGGTTTGGGATGGGCTGGGAGGGCAAGGCTCCCGATGATTTATTCTCCTATATCTGGTTCTGCATGCTTTGTATCTAGTCATGAGTTGTAACTGACCCTTTTCCAATAGCTTGAAGGCTTTTTTCCATTCATCCGCACCGTCATCCTACGGTGGAGGGTCAGTGGAAGCATCACGAACAGGTTGGTAGATAGACCGAGACTACTGCTGAGACAGGAATGGTTGCTGCCTCGGGTATGTGTTTGCCATATTCCCCTATTGCCTGGTCTGGTGTTGTGGACCTTGATTAGGTCACTTTGAGTTCCTAGACTAGGAAAAGTTTGGATGCTGGCACTAACCAGAGCTATACGTCTTGGAGTATGGGTTGTTCTACCTGTAACCTTCGATAGCGCTAACATCTTCGTAGGCCGAAGATGTTTGAGACATACATTCATTAAGGGAATACGCACCATAATCGTCATGCTGTGCGTAACCCTGATCATAAGGTGCCAGCTCCAAATTGTTCACGGGTTCCTGATATGCAGGATCCCGCGAAAGAGTAGGAGTGCATACATCTTGAGTGAGCATATGTACTCGAGCAGGAGGGGCTCGGGATGCAGAAAAAGAGTAAGATGCAGCAGTACTTCCTGAATATCCTGAACAAGAGCGAATCAATTTGTTGAGCATCTTGTCTAGTAGATCCACCTTATCCAGCTTCTTGGTGATGATGTCCATGTCGGCTCATGCTGACTCTGCATGAGCCTCGTGGACAATAGCTCGTTGTTGCCTAGGTTGCTAGAATTAGTTCATTGAGGCTGTATTCATGGAATTCTTTGCTAAAGACTCGAACAGTTCAAAGGTACTGATCTCATCTTTAGAAAGGAAGTTCCCACCACTAGATGCATTGGCCGGATACCGATTTGTATCATCTAGACCATGGTAGAAGATCTGAGAAAGGTGCCATCTAGGTACACTATGGTGGGGACACTTCCAGAGAAGGCCATGAAATTGATCCCAAGCATCATGTAACTTTTCCCCAGACCCTTGGGACAAAGACGTGATTTCCTGCCTCATAGCATTTGTTTGACCTATCGAGAAGAACTTTTGGAGGAATTCTCAACGTAATTCCTCCCAGGTACCAACTGGCCTCCGGATGGTCTTGAACCAATATGAAGCTTTATCCCTCAGTGAAAACAGGAAAAGCTTTGTTAGAACAATTCCAAAATCAACATTTCTAGGTCGAATCGTCTTGACGATTCTGCTCAGATCCTCTATGTGTTGGAATGGATCTTCATTCGAGTTACCATGAAAATAATCCTGAATCAGACTTATAGCATTTGGCTTCAACTCGAACGCATCTCCACCTATGGGCATCCGGATCTGAGGTGGCACTATCATTGCCGTCGGATCATAAAAGTTTCATAGCTGTTCTCGTGGTGGATGCTGCATTTTGTCCAGAGTAGTCAAGATTCGATCAATGCTCTATTGATGCCACTGCTTAGATGCAGCGACATGGGCTTCTAGTAGAGCCATAGGATTCTGGTTTCCTTCGAGACCAGGGTTCGAAATTGGGTTAGCCATTTCGACTAATGAAGTGGATGGGCAGGAAGAAGGGGAAAGAGGTGACGAAAAGAGTCACCTAGGTCGCCTTGGTGTAGGTCCCCAAGGGCCAACCAATTCAGGTCTTAGTGACCTTCCTTACATACACCAACTACAAGGGTTGGTGCAAACAAGTCCACAAGTCAAAGGCCTTGTAATCAGATATGGTCCTTTAAGCTAGTGACTGGATTTCAAATTCGAGTTTGAAATTTTTTTTGAATTTTATTTGTTATAAAATTGAAAGAATAAAATCCCTGTTTCCTAGGTTAACTAGCCAGCTTGAGTACAAGGGGACTAAAGGGAAGGTTTTTCCTTTGGCTCACGCCTCTGATTCCTTGATATCCTTTAGCCGTGGTCGTTTGGCACTAGCCCACAGGCTTGGACACTAGGTTTGACCTAAGATATTAAGACTATTCAATAGTTAAATAACAAATTTGGATTAAGGTATATAATTCTTTTCCTTTTGATTCAATCAACCTTATCTCCTATAGTCGACCTAACGGATTGCCTAGGTTTTTGAATAGATCAATTTTCAATCAAGGTAGTGTTCAATGTGAAATCACGATTTTAAATAATCTTTCATAGTATAGCATGAAAAAACATCGAAACAAATAAATATAATGAGTTGTGAGTCCTGGTCGAACTCAAGGAGGCAAAAAATGACTTGATTGTAATACTGATTGGTCGCGACGTGTTTCACGAATTAAAATTAGGGTTTGGAGAACCCATCGTCGTAGGTCATAAAACACGTCTATTAGATAAAATTTATAACCGAAACTCAAAAGTGAGTCTTGGGTCGAACACGGGGAGGCGAACATTTGGTTTTGAAAAATTTGCGTTTTGCTTTTATTTATTTTTGTCATTTTTATCTTTTCTAATTTTTTTGGTATTTTTATCAAGTAAGAGATTAGGTCGATGAAAACTGTATCTACTTGCAAAAAATATAACATAGAGAGAGAGAATCACATATATTTCTGAATCCAATGTTTTCTACCACTAAGAAAGCGGGAAAAAATACACTAGAAAGCAGAAAAGATAGATGGAGATGAGAAAACCCCCCTTGACGGTTTCTCGGAGGACGACTCGCTCTGACGTCGCCTGGAGGAAGGTGGTGAGGAGCGGGACGAAGGAGATGGAGCCGGAGGATAGCGGATGGGGTAGGACGGCGTCGCGGTGAGGATCTTCTTCCCGAAGGACGATGAGAGGATTACCATGGGATGCTCCACGAATGGGGATGAGGGGAGGGAAAACTATTTGATTTTCTACTCTAGAGGAGCATCCCAGGCTTGGGACAAGCTCTCTAGAGCCTTGGAGGTGGTGAGAGGAAGAAAGGAAGAGATGAAGAGGAATGGGGGGTGTAGGGGTGTTTATATAGTGATGGGAGGAAGAACATCCCACGCACAGACATTCAATGACAGCTACAAGCGTCACTAAAGGCCACTAGAGCTGTTGTCGAAGATCCGTGCCTCTTCATTGCCTTGCCTGGTGCACGCACTATGTAGGCCATTTAGTGACAACTGCAAGTGTCACTAAAGGCCTACTCTTTTGTCACTGCAAATCCCGCACCCATCACTTACACCCGCAGTTGTCGTTGAGGTTGGATGCACCGAGGCCGTTGGATTCAGAGGTGAATGGCTAAGATGGTGTGGAGATCACGCCTCTTGATCACGCGTGAGATGGCTCATTCCCGAGGAGTGTTGACAGCCACGTGCAGCATCCGCGCTTAGCTATGCGTCCACATGGCCTCATCTCGGCCGCTCATGTGTGATCAGGCGGTCGAATTTGAGGCGCTTCTCTTCTGTAGCTAATTGGTGGCGCTTGGGAGAGTCGAACCCGTGCCCTTGCTTTGCGAAGTACCAGCTCCACCGTTTGGCCAAGGAGATGGATTGTCGGGTGGAGGGAGATGCGATCACGCATCTCGACTGTTGGATGAAGATCCAACGATCGAGATGGGGCCTTCCTTGAGCTGCCTGAGACCGGGTGAGGAGAGACGCTTCTTCAGCCGTGGAGCACACATCTCAGCCGTTGGATTAAGATCCAAAGGCTGGGATCTCATCTTGTGGTGGGCTTGGGGATGTATTGGCTCAGGTGGGGCGGCCTGGATGGCACCACGTGGCGCCATTTGGGCTGTCCATCTTCTTCTTCTTGTGGAGGGTACTATAGAGCTCTAATCGGGGTGATTCTCGTGTTGACGAACTGTGATCATCGCTCTGAATCCATCCGTATAATCAGATTCTTCATCTGAAGCCCGTAAAGATGTCGCACTACCTCTTGGCCATGTAAAATGACAGAATTAATGTACATAATATACAACTATCCTAAATGCAATGCAATGGATGTTTATGCAATATTTATATCATGATATGCAATGCTAAGCCTAGGAACATGCATGAATAGGCATTTTACCCTCAATAATTGTGTCTACATCACTGATTTAGAACTAACTATAACTAAATACTAATCACAATAGATATAGAACAAATCAGGCAATTGTTTGAGCATTAGTTGCAAATAGAACTATTACTAGAACTAGAACAACCATTACTAGTACTAGAATTAAAATTAACTATCTAAACTACTAGAACAAGGGCACCAAGAGTGGTCCTTGGTGGCCTTTTGGAGAGGTCAGGGAGAGCAGCAGCGGTGCACCAAGGTGGGCTTGGTGGATGCTTCAGAGGAAGAGGACGCTGGAGGAGCTTAGAGGTGTCTGGAAGAGATGGAGGAGATGCTGGAGGAGGTGCCTTCATATAGGGGCCCTAGGGTCCCTTTTATAGTTAAATTGAGGGGCAAAGCAGGTATTTTCCTCTTAAACTCGTGCATTGGCCTTGGATTAATCAGATCTGTTGATCGAAAGATCAACAGCTCTAATTTCGCTTGAAAATAGCCTCCATAATGCCTTCAATGTGCACACCACACGAGATGTTGACACGTGGCATGCGCTGGGCCTTTAGATCGCAATCGCGTGGTTGTATGCCCGCACCTCGCTGCCGCCTTTGCTGAGATCATTCACGCGCGTGCACGTTTAATTTTAGTCTGATCGTGAGATCGGACAGCTTAAATGCGCGCTCGCAACCGCCTTTGATCACACATGAAATGGTGCATGGACACGCGCATGCATCTACGTGTATGCTCCATCGCCTTATCAGATGATCCTCCGTATGCCACACGTCTATGCCTGTGCCCTTGATTGGTGATTCGATGGCTCTATTTCATCCAAGCACACCTCTTCCAATTTCCCCTTCCATGTGCCTCAACCCTGCATTGCTCGCTCTCTCGCGAGCACTGTTGGACTCTCTGAAATAGGTTTTAAAATCAATGCGTGTAGTATAGGTTGAATCAACACGAAAAACAAATATAATTTATTACTCGAATGAAAGTTCGAGGTTGAACATCGGGAGCAATTGGTAAAATAATTTTCAAGATCACAATTCAAATTCAATATAAGGATTGTATGATAGAATTTCAAACAAGAATGATATATAAATGAAATCTGATGTCAGATAATACAAAAAGAATTAGGTAAAATGGTGATTTGAATCACCAATTACCCCTCACAATTTATATCAAATAACTCAATAGTATTAGGCAAATGAATTCCACGTAATATAAGTGCACAGTGCATTTCAAATGATGTTTAGACGTTTGTTTAGCTGGTTAGACGGCTTAAATCACTCGCTCCTATAGTGCCTGGAGGACACCCTTCCTCTTCTCTTCTTCTGCATCTCCTTCTCTGGGTTCTCTCTTCTTCTTCTTCAGCTCCTTTCTTCTCTTTCTGGCTGTGCCTTCTCTGTTCTTTCTCTTCTACTCAGGCTTCCTCTCCTTCTTCCTTCTTCACGCACAAGAGGGAGGTTTCCTAAATAGCTAAGTGTCGATCGTTGGTCCTGAGAGCAAAACCCCCTGCCCTCGCGTGCTTTCCTCTCCCTCTCTCTTCTGGAATCTACCCTTTCAGGGCCTCGGGTTATCAGGTATTCGGGTAGAGCGCACCCGAGACCAGGCTCATCGGCGTGGGTGATGAGCGAGAAGTGCTTAGGTTAGGTGGGTTATTGAATTGACCAGATCCACATGTAAGGTGTCACAGGCGAGGCGCATGAGGGGCGTGTGCAGGGACCTCACCCCTTGTGCTTGCTGAGGCGATAGGCCTATGGGACTTTTTCAATTTATGCGGACATGGGCGCTCGTCAGCTTTCGAGGTGGGACTATCCCACCTCCCTTCCTCTTTGTGCAGTTACAGCTATAGATTCTTGCAATTGTGGTCAAAGGCCCCGTCAAAGGGCCAATTGGTCCCTGGGTCGTGATTCTGGGAACTCTCCGCTGCGCCTGGGACTTTGCCTGGGATCTGTAGATGCTGGAGCAAGCTTCAAGCTTCGCTCGAAGCTTCGTCAATGGTGGTGGAGAGAAGACCTGAAATGAAGAACACGGCCTATCGGCCTCGTTAGAAGGTTTAGCAGGCTTTGCCGTAGCATGGCGGACATGGTGGTGTGTGCGACGTGGCGTGAAGGTGGCTATGGTGGCCAGATAGTGTCAGAGTTGGTGCGCGAAGGTGGGTGTGTTCGATAGAGGGTTTGGAGGCGTAATAGGGAAAAATAGGATAGGGGTTTTGAAGAGGGTGGTGTGGCGAAGGTCGTGAGGTGGTTGGCAACACTTTTGGAGTAGTGGAATGAGCGGGGAGCCTCACTGGTGGTCTGGTCAGAGCGGAGGAAGGTGAAGGTGGTCGGTGTGATACGGCGGTCGAAATGAAATGTGGTTGGTGTGTGAATAAAGTAGAGGAGTTAGGGAACTTATCTAGGTGATTGGCGGATGAAGAGAGGCAGAGGCGACGCCAGTTGCGTATGGCCGGCATCGGAGATGAAGGTGACTCTGGTGGGGGAAGAATGGCGACGATGAAGGAGATAGAAGTACCTGCTGGTATGGCACAACGATGAGGAAGGCAAATCCGTCGTCGGTATTGCGAATGGACGAGGAATGAGGACGGAAGAGGTCGTCGGAGCTTGAGGAGCCTTTCGGCTGGAAGAGGGAGGAAGAATATGGGGAATTTTCAGCTGAAATCAAGCTTGAGAGTTCGGTCGAGCCCTGGGCGTGCTTATATAGGGCTTAGCAGGTCGATTTGTGCTTGGAAGCCAAGCTTTCAAGCTAGGAATGTTCACCGAAGTAGGAGACCCATCTCTTTGAAGGATTCACGAGAGATTAGGCGAAATCTAGAGCATGGAAATTGGCACAAAAGGAAGGAAATTCCTTGACGAACTTCCCTTTCAAATTTGAGAGGGATTCATTAAGGAATCAAGGAGAACTTGCCAATTTTAGGTCACTGGAGTTTGCAGGAATAGGATTCATGGTGGTAGGGACCTTTTTGTAAAAATGATGACAAAGTTAGGAGGCCATTTGTAAGGAATTCAAAAAATTAAGGATCTGAATGAGATAAAGAGTCTAACTGGACCAAAATGTAAACTTGGTCAAGATGATCTCATATTGAGCCCAAATTTTGTTACAAACCTAATTTTGACCTAAAGAATATAATGGTGAAGTTAGATTTATATTTTTACCAAGTTTGACTGGGTAATTTATGAAAAAACCCAAATTAGGGTAAATACCTGTTTAGGATTCTATTTTGGGTCAAGACAGGTTCTGATGGCCAAATTGAAGGTACCAAACCATATAAAATATTTTTATATAAATTTTAGAGGATTTAGGTGAATTTTATCTTTACCAGAACCTCAGTTAATTAAGCGGGTTTGCTTTTAGGATTTTAGAAGTCATTTAATTCTTAAAACACGTGAAAACCCTTTTCTATCTGTTCTAACCCACTTGTTAGACTTTTAAGGCCATTTGACCCTTAACTAACCCCTGGGAAAACCTGTGGTTATTTTACATTCAAGATATGATGGAAAAATTATAGTTTTAACCCTGATTTCTTATCTTTCTCTCAGAATGATTATGTAATGAATTAGGGCTCTTTGGTGGCTATGTAGGAGAAATTAATGACTTAATCAGATCAAATTGAGCTAGTTATGGCTCATGATGGTATTCCCATCAAGCATGCTCTCCGCTGTGCTGCATCCGCGAATGATCGCGATTATGATTCAAGGTTCAGCTGCTCTTAGTCGTTGGATGATGATCCAACGACTGGGATGGATCCTCATTTGATGAAGCATTTTGACTAGTTGACGTGGCGCTCTTGTGGTTGTTGGATGGCGATCCAACGACCCACAAGGCACGCAACAAGTCCTTCAGTGGATGTGGCCGATGTCCTTAGGTGGCTAGGATGGCACCACATGGTGCTATCGTGGTTGTCCATCTTCTTCACTTTGTAGATGGTGTTGTAGTGCTCCAATTGGGGTGATTTTTGCACCATTGGACTGCGATCATTGCTTCGAATCCATTCGTGTGGTTGGATTTAGCATATGAGGTTTGGATTTTCGCCACCTTGCTTCTTGGCCTTTGTTCTTCTATAGACTTCATAAGATGTTATGGAAGTTTGCTCAAGACAATCTTGGAAGTGTTGGACTCCCATCATCATTCTGAATAGATCTGTACGGTCGGATTCATCATCTGCGGCCCTGAATTACTTGTAATTATTAGTACCTCTCAATTAGACCATAATATTGCATTATTATTTATGGAGCTAATAAATCAACATTGATGCAAATTATGCTGCTTATGCATGCATTATTCCTTAGTTAAGCTAGGGTTTAACTTCATTCGGGTAGATTAGGACCTATGATTACTGCACAATCATACCCCCATGCCTACATCTTGCTAGTCTCTAGTAAATGTAAGATTAAATGCATTCTATCAAGAGTTTGACTAGAGATCTATTTCTTTTGTTTTCATCCAAAAATTTAGAAATCTAGATAATTGTGAAAGTGTAGTGTTGTAGCCTATGCAATGGATCCAAGAGAAAAGTCGATCCACATCTAAAGCTTGTACTTGACCCTGAGTAAAACTCTATTGGGATAGGAAAACTTCTTCCCTCGGGGATATAAAATAATCTCCAATTTAGCCCTAGCTTTTGGCTTAGGTAGAAGATGTCTAAGTCAACTGAATTTGTATTTGGTGGCTTACACTCCTCTGGTGTTACACAGAGACTAGTACTTCAGAATCTAGATTTCTTGAGTATTAAATAAATCAACTTAGAGAGAGGCGGAAAAACTATGCTCTCTTAAGTTCCTTATACTCATTCTCTCTCTCTTTTCTTTTTTTTTCTCTATTTTTTTTTCTTTTCTTTTTGAGCTCACATCTCACCAGATTTGTAAATATGTTTGGTTGTCTCCCATGGCATTACACTTCAATTAAGTTCTGATAACCCTATAACTAAGTTAGAAATCCTTATTCAGTATTCAGCCAGTCAGAAATATAGGAAAAGTAGGTCAAGGCTGTATTTGGTGGATCGTATGGGTAACAAGTATTATTGCCTCCCTGTGTTTGTCATGAAATAAATGCAACTCAATGCTTTTTTTTAGACTCTTTTTTTATATACTTTTTCTTCTCTCTCTCTTTTTTTTTTCTCTCTTTTTTTTCTCGCATATTTACCAACACAATGCAATGCAACATGACATATGCACTTTTATTCACGAGGCATTATTCAGGATTGGTGATGTTCAAGAGGATATTGGGTAGCTTATTTGGTGGAAGTGTCTATTCTCGGCACCGGGAAAGGAATGGATACGACAACGTATTTTCGACCTTGACATTAACACCCTCTTTCAACTGAGGATTTCATAAAGGACAGTCGTGACCATCCACCTTAGTCCTAGTTTTATTAGAACCCACTCTCTATGTATTTGCCTTATTTGGTGACTTTCACAAAGATTCAAACAAGGAATTTGTATGCCGAAACTGAGAGTGCAAACTAAGCCTGACACTAAGTATCATTATCCAATTATCCAGAAATTAAGATTCCTCACACTAGACTTAGAGCACCAGTAGACTCTTTAATCTCACCTCACAATTGTTTGGTGGATCTACTAAAAGATTGTTTGCCTGACTCCCTAATTACTGTTCAAAGGTTCAGGAAAAGAAGCAATGCTTCTTTTTGACAAACTAAAGATGTCTATCTATCTTCATAGTGGATCCATTGCAAATTCTACGTGCAAGTGTGAAATTGTTCTGGATTCTAAGTTCAGGAATTAACTAAAGAATAAATCCCTAATAAAACCTCTTGATAAAAAGATCTATTTCCTAAAGTGTTGGAAGAAAATCTTTTCAGTTTATATGTACTACCCCCCCCATACCTAAGTTTTTGCATGTCCTCATTAATGAATAAGAGAAAATGAATTAAGATAGGGAGTAAGTGGGTAGGGATCACTTGGAATTGTTTCTGATTCATCATTTAGCGAATGAAAATACTACAATGATAATCACAAAATAGACTAATATGCCCAAATGAAATATGCTATGTAGATGGTAGATAAATGCTGAGTTTAACGCCTCCAGCTAGGCGAAACTCCATCAGATGGATCAATGATTCTAGGAGACAGAGTCAAGATGGTAAGCACTTGGAGTTCCATCGTCATCAACGAGCCAAAAATGTAGAGTGTAGCTGTTCGTGAATACCAAGCCCACAGGGTTGGCAAAATAACAAATCAGAGCTTGGAATTGGTTGTAGCCAGGTGCTACAAGAGGAATAAATCCAGGTGCCAGGGTGATAGGTAGCAGGTGGTAGCCTAGAAGAGTGGTGTATGAGTAATGTAGATGAGGTGGATAAAGAGTCGGGAGTGAGAAACAAGTCATACGGGTCTTGAAAGTGGTGGAAAATGAAAGGAGGGACTCGAGTGCTGTAATCTGAAATGGTATAAGGAACCATTTCGTGAGTTGATCTGGGTGTGGGTGGTTGCAGAGTAGGTGTGTCGAATATGATCTAGTGTTCCATCCCAACTGCTCTAGATTCGCTCAATTTAGTATCATCCCTGAGTTGATCAAAAATCTTGTACGAATAGCCCAAATGCTGTTCATGGTGTAAATCCTCAAATGTAATGGGCAACAATTCATTATCCCCAAGGTGTGGAAAATCAGAATCTAGATACAATAAAGCCTCAAATTCTTTCACGTTCCGTTCTGTGGCTTCTGTGAAATCCTCGATATCAGAATCCAAGAGTGAAGATGTAATAGATTCATCCGACCCCAAATCCAAAAATGCCTCAAGATGTTTCAAATTTTCCTCACAATCAGAAATGGGGTTTTTATCAGATTCTTCCTCAACTTTGGTGGGATTCTTTGACAATTCGAAATCAACCCCATGGATATATGGAATCTCATGTAAATCAATGTATTTATCATCTAAGCTTGTCATGAGGGTTTTAGGCAATTCCACGCCAGATATCTCGAAGTCTAAACCATGTGTCTCATAAATGGTCTTTGGGCGATTAGTGTTCACCATGGTGTTAGAATCATTATAACTCAAATCAATAAGCCCAATAGAAGCTGTGTGTGGAGTTAATTCACTAAGAATTTCATTGTTCCCATAGTGCTTAGGTTCATCATCATTTGAGTCCTCGATAAAAGTACAATGTGGTTCCTGGTTTGCCCTAAAAATATCTAGCCTGAGTTTTTCATCCCCCAGGGTGATCTCCATACACCCGGATGCATAGTTAATGTTAGCTTGGGCGGTTGCTAGAAATGGGCAGCCTAAGATGATAGGCGCATCACGGAGACTAGGAGGAATGTCCATATCCAAGATGAAAAAATCCGCTGGGAAGCAGAGCCCGTGGATTTTTACAATGGCATTCTCAGCCACACCTCGGGGCACTTTGACTGATCTCTCAGCCAACTGGATGGTGACCGAAGTGGGTTTTAGCTCCCCAAATTGGAAGTGGTCAAAAATAGTAGTGGGGGCTAAATTAATGGCAGAACCCAAATGAAGGAAGGCCTGGTCAAAAGGAGCATCCTGTAGCTGACAGGAAATGAGTGGGGCTCTCTATTCTTTCTTCTTAGGTGGCAGGTTAGACAAAATGACTACACTAGCTTCCTTAGACAATACCATCTTATTGGTCTTCCTCGACTGTTGCTTGGGTGTATAATATTCTTTAAAGAATTTAGCGACAGTAGGAATGTGATCAATGGCATCAAGGCGGGGAACCTTAATGTGAACATCTTTGAAGATTTCCTTTCAGTCCTCATTGCTTTGATTCCCTTTATTTTTCCTTTAGGTTGACGAGTTAAGGCTCTAGGGAAGGGTAAAGGGATGTCGGTGATCTCAATGATTGGTTTCTTTTCCTTGGGCTGCTCTTTTGAAGGGATAGAATGGGAAGAGGAGCTAGCCTGAGAAGTATCATGAGCCATTTTCCTACATGGTGGGCCCTTTGTAGCTTTTTCGCTCCTCAAGTTGGCAGCATTTGCATTGGCATACTGTCTATAAGGTGGGGGAGGAGCAGAACGGGCAGATTGGGTGGGATTTTGCAGTAACGGTGGCTGACTCTATCCATAACCAAGTGGTGCAGGAGGCGCTTGTAAAAGAGTGTGCTTGTCCCTATGGTGCCTGGAACCTAGGTGGGGTGCCTTGGTTCTACACATATCTTGGGTTAGGGATAGGTTGGGAGGGCAAGGTTCCCTGTGATCTATGCTCCTGCAACAGCTGATTCTGCATATTCTGAATGTTTTGAATTTGATCCACCATCATTTTCATGAATTTCAAATTGTCATAATTCGATTGACGCATAGATTCCTTCAATTCTTCTCTCAATGCCTCGAAAGGGTCAGCCCGTCTTGGAGGGTGATTGGCAGCTTGAAGTAGCAACTAATAAGTAGGATACTGCTGAGATGGGAATGGTGACTGCCTTGGGTATGTGTTTTGTGCATTCCCGAATTATTTGGTCTGGTAGTGTGGATCTTGATTTGGTCCCTATGAGTTACCAGAATAGGAAAAGTTAGGATGCTGGTGCCAACCAGGATTATACGTCTCTGAATATGGGTTATTACGCATGTAACCTTGGATGCATTGACATCTTCGTAGGCCGAAGATGTCTGTGCCGCATATTCATCAAAGAAATACGCACTAGAATCGACTTGGTGTGCGTAACCCTGATTGTATGGTGCTAGATCCAGATTATTCACGGGTTCCTGATATGCAGGATTCCAAGAAGGTGGAGAAGGTGCATCCCTAGTGAGTAGATGTACTCGAGTAAGAGGGGCTCGGGATGCAAAAGAAGAGTGGGATGCAATTGAATTTCCAGGAAACCCATGTTGAGCTTGAATCACTTCGTTGAGCTTCTTGTTGAGTAGATCCACCTTATCTAGCTTCTTGGTGATAATGTCCATATCAGCTTGAGCAGATTCGGGGTGAGCTTCATGGACACTAACTCATTGTTGTCTAGATCACTGGAATTGGTTCATAGATGCTGCATTCATTGAGTTCCCTACTAGTGACTCAAACAGTTTGAATGCGCTGTTCTCGTCCTTTGCAAGGAAATTCCCGCCACTAGATGCATCGGCTAGGTACTGATGTGTGTCATTCAGCCTATGGTAAAAGACTTGTGCAAGGTGCCATCTGGGTACACCATGGTGCGGACATTTCCTAAGAAGATTGTGAAATCTATCCCAGGCGTCATGCAATTTCTCCCTTGGTCCTTGGGAGAAAGTCATAATTGCACGCCTTATTGCATTTGTTCGACTAATCGGGAACAACTTTTGGAGGAATATGCGACGTAATTCCTCCCAGGTTCCAATCGACCTCCCGATGGCCTTGAACCAATAAGAAGCTTTATAATTGAGAGAGAAAGGAAAAAGCTTTATGAGAACAATCCCTATATCAACATTTCTAGGTCAAACTGATTCTGCAATTCGACTCATATCCTCGATGTGCTGGAAGGGATCTTCATTTGAGTTTCCATGAAAATGAGTCTGAATCAAACTTATTATGTTCGGCTTCAACTCGAATGAGTCTTCACTTGCAGGAATCTAGACTTGAGGTGCCAAAATCATAGCTACCGGATTATAGAAGTCCTTTAGTTATTCTCTGCATGGTGGATGCTGCATCCTATCCAGTGTGGTGAGAATCCTGTCAATGCTTTGCTCATATCTCTGTTCAGACTCCTCGACCTTGGCTTCCAGACGAGCCAGTGGGTCTAGATTTTCAGGGCCCTGACCAGGTCTAGGACCAAGATTAGCCATCTTAGCTAATCGAGATGAGGATGAGGGTTGGGAAGAAGGGTTGGGCGAAAGTCACCTTTGTCGCCTCAGGTTTGGTTTCCAGGGTCCAACAAGTTTAGGTCTTAAAGACCTTCTTCCTTGCATACACCAACAAGGGGTGGTGTAGCCAGGCCAAACAAGGCTAAGGCCTTGTTAATTAGATTGGTCCTTTAGAATCAAATGACCAGATTTTTCATTTAGGTTCAAATTATTGAAGAAAATTTGTTGAGAAACTGACTGAAAATGATCCCCGCCTCTTAAGCTAACCTGGCTAGTCTATTTACGAGGGGACTAAGAGGAAGGTTCTTCCTTTGGCTTTTGCCTTTGGTTCCTTTGTACCCCTTAGACGTGGTCATTTGACATTACCCCACAGTCTTAGTCACCAGGTTTGGCAAAAGAGGTTGAGACCACCCAGTAGTCAAAGGAGAAATGTGGGTTATTAAGATATTCTAAATGTTTTTTAACCTTTTCTTCAAATTGATATGTGGTGAGTGGTCCAGAAGGTGATTTGACTCATCGACTAATCATTAGGCTTGATTGGGTCCAGGCTAGTCCAGTGTGGTCTTAAGGTTTATGCACTTCTAAGTTTTTCAGACCACAAATCAAAGAAATAGTCTTAGATAAAATTGGAATCTAAATGATTTGAAAATTGGCAGGAAGATTCTTTTTTCAATAATTTTTTCAGAAAGTATTTTCTTAGAAAGTTTACTATCTTAAATAAATATTTATGAATTTTTAACTAACAAGGAGTCAAATTTGAGATTTTGACTCCGTGTTGGTTCTTCTTTTTGAAACAGTATCAAATGTGATCCAAAAATTTGGGAAAAATATGGGAATGAAAGATAAATTGATTATATTTAAAACCCCACCATTTTTGGGTAGAATTAATTTTTGAAGTTAAAAAAAAATTTGGTTATTAGTCTATCTGATGCTTGTGTACTTCATGAATTTTAAAAATTCCACAAGTTGAATTTTTTCTTGAAAATGGTGGCGTTGGAAAGATAACTTGAAAATATAGTTCTTGTTCAAATTTCAAAATTTTTCAACTACTAGAAACACAACAAATGAATTTTAAAATTTACATTAAATTTCTGGTCGAGTTTCTATAAATAGTAATAGCAATTTTTTTTTGCAATTTTTTTTAAAGGAAAAGCAACTCCTAACTACCTACCAAATAACTCCTAATTTTTTTTTCAAATAACCCCTATCCTAATCAAACCCTAATCTAAAATCCTACTGAGATAATCGTGTGCACCTGATTGTCTTCACCCAAACTCGATACGTGAGTGGATTCTCGTTTCATACCTGCACACCAAAGAGAAATACACAAAATCAGGTATTAAATCAAGAATCGATGTGCCTCCTCAGCAACGACGCCAATTTGTTCGACATGAAATCGTGATTTTAAATAATTTGTCGTAGCATAGCATGAAAAATACGTCGAAACAAATAAATATAATGAGATGTGTCTCGGTTGAACTCAGGGAGATAGAAAATGACTTGATTGTAGTACTGATTCAAAACTAACTATAACTAAATACTAATCACAATAGTTATAGAACAAATCAAGCAATGGTTTGAGCATTGGTTGCAAATGGAACTATAACTAGAACTAGCACATGCATTACTAATACTGGAATTAAAATTAACTATCTAAACTACTAGAACAAGGGCACCAAGGGTGGTCCTTGGTGGCCTTTTGGAGAGATTAGGGAGAGCAGCAGTGGTGCACCAAGGTGGGCTTGGTGGATGCTTCAGAGGAAGAGGGCACCAAAGGAGCTCAGAGGTGTCTGGAAGAGATGGAGGAGATGCCTTCATATGGGGGCCCTGGTGTCCCTTTTATAGTTAAACTGAGGGGTAAAGCAGGTATTTTCCTCCTAAATCCATGTATTGGCCTTGGATTAATCAGATCCATTGACCGAAAAATCAATGGCTTTGATTTTGCCTCAAAATTGCCTCCATAAAGCCTTCAACACATGCACTGCATGAGATGTTGACACGTGGCACGCACTGCGCCTCGCTGCCACCTTGGTTGAGATCCCACGAGTGCACGCACGTTTAATGATCGGACAGCTTAAATGCGTGCTTGCGACCGCCTTTGATCGCGCGTGAAACAGTGCATGGACACGTGCGTGCATCTGTGTATGTGCCATCGCCTGATCAGACGATCCTCGGCATGCCATGTGTCCGTGCCCATGCCCTTGATTGCTAAGCCGACGACTCTATTTCATCCAAGCACAACGCCTCTTCCAATTTCTCCTTCCGTGCGCCTTGACCCTGTGTCGCTCGCTCTCGTTCGAGTGTGCTCTCCACTACGCTGCATCAATGAATGCTCACGATTATGATTCAAGGTTCAGCTGCTCTCAGCTATTGGATGAGGATCCAACAGCTGGGATGGATCCTCATTTGATGAAGTGTTGTACTGGTCAACGTGGTGCTCTTGTGGCTGTTGGATGGTGATCCAACGGCCCACAAGGAGCGCAGCAAGTCCTTTAGTGGATGGGGTCGACGTCCTTGGGTGGCTAGGATGGTGTCATGTGGCACCATCGTGGCCGTCCATCTTCTTTGCTTTGTAGATGGTGTTGTAGGGCTCCGATCGGGGTGGTTTTCGCGTCGTTGGACTAAGATCGTTGATCTAGATCCATCCATACGGTCGGATTTGGCATCTGAGGTTTCGATTTTTGCCACCTTGCTTCTTGTCCTTTGTTCTTCTGCAGACTTCATAAGATGCTACGAAAGTCTAATCACGACGATCTTGGATGCGTTGGACTCCCGTTGTCATTCTAAACAAATCCGTACGGTCGGATTCATCATACATGGTCCCGAATTACCTGCAATTATTATTACCTCTCAATTAGAACATAATATTGCATTACTATTTAAGAAGCTAATAAATCAACTATGATGCAAATTATGCTGCTCACGCATGCATTATTCCTAAGTAAGCTAGGATCTAACTTAATTCAGGTAGATTAGGGCCTATGATTGTTGTGTAATCAGGTAGGTGGTCAACCAAACAATCAATCCTCACCTACTAGGCAATGGACCCAATTAGGTCACAATCAAATCATGTGGGTCTCTAGAATTTATGAAAACCCTAACGTTTCCAACCTAGGGTTTATGCAACTTCTAAAAAGTAGAAATTAGATCACACATGTAATTCAAATTACTCTCTATGATGGATTTGGAATCCAAACGAAATGAAATTTGGAGGGAAGATTACATTATTAATTAGCTTTCCAAATAGTGTTTTTATGGACTTTTTACTATTTCGAGTGATTTGATATTGATTTTACACTGACTAGGGGTCGGATAGGGCAGACAAACCCCTTATGAGTATTTCAACTTGAAACATTATCATGATCGATACAAAAATTCTTGAAAAATCACTAAATAAATAAGGTTTAGCTAGCTTTCAAACCCGGAATAAATCTTGCAAGATAGAAAAAATCAGCTTTCAATCTGATTTGACCCCTATCCACTGCGTAAATTTTTAAAATTCGTATGGTGTGAATTTTTTTGAAAGAAATGTGGCATTAGAAAGTTAATTTGAAAATCTATGTTCAGACAAAATTTCAAAATTTTTGAGTCAGTAGCTATTCGGTAACAAAAACTTTAAATCACATGAAAACTACTAGCAAAATATCTAAAAATAGTAAAGAATCTTTTAAAGAGATATTGGAAATCAAAAAGATCTCCTTTACTAAAATATTTTTTTTTTCAAAAAATTAAATTTCAAATCAAATTTAATAATTTTTTTTTCAAATATATATTTTTTCCTTTTTTTTTCAATAAAAGTAACTAACCTAAGATTCAAAATAAACCTAAATCTAAGGAAATTAAAATGCAACTAACTAGAATGTGTGTACGTGATTCATCTTCACCCGCGCTCGATGCATGCGCGGATCCATGCTTGAGTTCCTGCACACCAAAAGCAAGCAAAGACATATATGTCAGAAGCCTGAAATTAGATTCGCCTTGCCTCCTCGGTAATGGCGCCATTTGTTTGTGCGATATAGATTGCGATTTTAGTGAGTTAAGAGTCAGTGTAACGACCCGGTTCCCGAGTCCCTACGAGACACGAGAATCGGACCGACTCGACTAATCCCAAGACCCAATCGTCCAACGAGGAAGTAACCAAAAGACAGTAAAATAAACCACATTCAGCATGAATATAACTAACAGTAAAAAGTACAGCAGTAAGGAAAGAACTACTACAGTAGGCACCACCACAACAGTAAAACAACATTTATCATATAACAAAAACTGCAGGTAAAGAAGGTACAGCGGAAACAAAACTACTCACTAGAACAGAAACAAAAGAAGGTACAAAGCTGTGGCAACTCTACTGGACCCTACTCGGCCCAGCGTCCTCTGCAGCCGCCGACCCTGGCTGCTCAACACCTGGTCCTGAAAAAGGTAACGAGTGTAACACGTCAGCAAAACGCTGAGTAGAGTGGCAAACTAACTAAAGGCAACAGTAGAGTGTACAGTAGCTGTTATGTTCTATTACTTCCTTTATTTACATCTTTCAATTTTTCTCACTATTTCATTTACTTCTCAGATCCTTTACTTGATCTCGAATGTCCTCGTGGGACGATCTTGATTGCAGTCTTTTCCAACAGTAGAAGTAGCACGTGGTGCTCTCCTGGCCGGGAGAGTCCCCCGTGGTGATCCTACCCTCAGTCAACCACCCCAAGGTCACTGACAGACGTAACGGTGACTACGGCACGCGCGATAAACGCACAGGTAGCTAGCCCGTACTGGCACGCGGTCAGTCGTTTCCGTTAACGGGTGCGCCCAAAGCACAGCACGGAACCAGGGCAGAGCCCTCTCAGTAACAGGGGTCCAGCCCCTCCACAGTAACCAAACCGGGGCCTTGCCCCTCCACAGTCCGCGCACCCTCGCCTGACTACCCTGGTTTGCCCTAGTGGGCCTAACAAGTCGGTGAAGGAGGCTAGCAGAACCCCGGGGCCCGTGGGGTAGCTAGTACTCTCCTAACACTACTAGCTCTCCTCGGTACTACGTACACGAGGGCCAACAAGTCGGTACAGAGCGGCCAAGCCTAACCCCGGGTCCCTGGGGCGGCTGGCCCCACTCTGCACTAAAACAGGTACAGGTACTTCCCTTGGTACTGCGTACCCAAGAGACAGTACAACTACATCTCAGTTCCATTCCTTTTCTTTCCAGGAGTTCCACTCCTAATTCCCCGTAGGGTTCCAGCTCTTTATCTCAGAACATCATATGTTTCACTTTCCAGATTCACGTTCTCACATTCCATGATCTCAACATGATTCTCTATGCATAACAGGCAGCTGTTAATTAAATTTACAGGCAGCTTTATATATTCCTTTCCATTTTTCCAAGACTGCAGTAATGTACATTCCACTAGTTTTTCCATCCTAGGATTCATGCCATATCCTAGGATCTATCATACAATCTAGTTTTCCGGCCCTAGGATTCATGCAACACCTAGGAGCTATCATTCCACATATTTCTCATTCCTAGGATTCATGCAATGCCCTAGGTTCTAGTTATGGTTCCATACTTTAACAGATTTTATTAATGCTTAAAACCACTCTACCAGGTACAACGGAAGTAATGGGGGCGTGGTCGGGAATCCCGCGTGCCTCCGCGACTCTCAAGACGGCAACCGAACGAGGTCCTATCACAAGGATCAAACACAAGGAGTGTCTCAAAACAGTGTATAGCTACTGTAGGCGGGTAGAGGAATAAATTCTGAAACGAACGCAACTCGAATCGCGGAAAACGGAGCCCAAACGGGCCCTAAACGGGTCGAGAAAGACAATACTGTGCAAAATCAGACGTCTGGAACTCCTTCCAGACGTCTTAAACGGTGGATCAGAGAATTACCGGTTCGGCTTGGTTCCCCGGACGTCCAGAAGTCTGTGGCGACGTCTCTCCTAGATCCCAGACGTCCGATGGTCTCTCCGGACGTCTGGAGGTCACTCCCGCCGTCTGGTACAACTTCCAGACGTCGGATTCGCAAAGGATGACGAATCCGAACACCTGCGCACAGCCAACCCTCCTCCCTCAGTACGGTCAGTCGACAAAAAAAAGAAGGAGAAAGCGGAACTCACCTTTCAGACGTCTGTATGATCACACAGACGTCGACCTTGCCGTCTGGATATCAGTCCAGACGTCTGATTCTGGAGATTTTTCCAGAATCAGAACCTCGCTCGGCCTCCGCTCGCGACGCCGCCCGCGTCGCACCTCGCGCGTCCGCTGCTCCGCCCGCAGCAGGTCCCTCTTCGCGACGCTCTGCGCCCCCTGCGCCCTCCGCCGGCCGGCCAAGCCGCTCCCGGCGAGCTCGCCCTTACGGCAGAGCCCCGCCCTCGCACGCCGCAGCTCCTCCGCGCCTACTGCGGCCGCCGCTGCCGCTGCGCCCTCGCGTCCGCTCGCTCTCGCGCACAGGCAGGAGAGAAGGAGGAAGATGGTGGAGACGGGAGGGGAGGCGCGCCCCCTCCCCCTTTTAACGCCGCGCGGAGAGGAGGGAGAGACGGCCGCAGTCGCCTGCAGCCGCAGAGAAGATGCGGATCGCAGGTCTGCGCGCACAGGCGCGCAGACGAATATCCCGTGCGAGTATAACTGTTCGTCAGACGTCTGTAAACTATCCCGGACGTCTGGCCAGACGTCTGGATGTGATCCCAGACGTCTTAACAGACGTCTGGGCCACCTCCCAGACGTCTTAAAAGACGTCTGGGGTACGCGCTCGTTACAATATAACAAACTCAAAGGAAGTTTCATCCCCGAAACTTGCGCCAACTAGGGTGCGGAAAAAGGATGTCCAAATAACCATAACAAACTCAAAGAGGACCGAAGCCGGTCCGAAAAGACGTACCCGCGAAAAGCTCTGGGTACCGCTCCCGCATTGCCGCCTCAGGCTCCCAGGTAGCCTCCTCGTACCGCTGGCTCCTCCACAAAACCTTTACCAGGGGTACTTGCTTTCGTCTCAACCTGCGGACGGCTCGGTCTAGGATCTGCACTGGCCGCTCGGGGTAGGTCAGGTCGTCGCTCACCTCGACGCTCTCGTGACTCAGTACGTGGCTGGGATCGGCTACGTACTTCCTGAGGTTGGACACGTGGAACACGTCGTGCACACCAGAAAGCTGCGGGGGAAGGGCAAGTCTGTAAGCAACGGGTCCAACCCGCTCCAGGACCTCGAAGGGCCCCACGAACCTCGGCGCGAGCTTCCCTCTCACCCCAAACCGCTGTAAGCCCTTCATGGGCGAAACACGAAGAAAGACGTGGTCCCCAACCTCGAACTGCACCTCTCTGCGTCTGCGATCTGCGTAGCTCTTCTGTCTGCTCCTGACAGTGCGGAGTCGTCTGTGGATCTGTTCAACTACCTCCTGACTCTGCCGGATCAACCTGGGGCCAACCTCCCACTTGGTCCCCACCTCAACCCTACTCAAGGGTGCCGCGCATTTCCGTCCGTACAGAGCCTCGTAGGGAGCCATGCCGATGCTCGAGTGATAACTGTTGTTGTATGCAAACTCTGCCAGGGGCAGGTGTTCCTCCCAAGAGCCCCTCCAGTCTAGTACACAGGCACGCAAAAGATCCTCAAGTGTCTGTATCGTGCGTTCCGACTGTCCGTCCGTCTGGGGGTGGTAAGCCGTGCTAAACCTCAACCTCGTCCCCAAAGCCTGCTGAAACTCAGCCCAAAACTGGGACGTAAAGCGGGTATCCCGATCGGATACGATCTCCCGAGGAACTCCGTGTAGTCTCACCACATCACGGATATACCTCTCTGCCAACTGTGCTGGTCCCAAAGTGACTCGGATCGGCAAGAATCGTGCCGTCTTCGTCAACCTATCCACTATTACCCAGACCGCGTCGTGTCCTCGCTGGGTAACAGGTAAACACACCACCAAGTCCATGGTGATGCTCTCCCACTTCCACTCTGGCACTGGAAGCGGCTGAAGCGGCCCTGCAGGCCTCTGATGCTCGGCTTTCACCTGCTGGCACACTAAGCACTGCTGCACGAACTCACCCACATCCCGCTTCATCCCTCTCCACCAGAACTCGCGTCTCAAGTCATGGTACATTTTCGTGTTTCCGGGATGTATGGTGAATCTGGAACCGTGTGCCTCAGTCAGGAGCTCTCTCAACAGCTCCTCGTCTCTGGGGACGCACAGCCGTTCCCTCAAGCGTAACACCTGGTCTGTGAAAGAGAAGTCCCCTGGGTCCCCTGACAGTACTCTGTCGCGCAAAGACTGCAAGTACGGATCGGCCATCTGTCCCGTGATGATGCGGTCTATCAACTCTGGTCTGGTCTGCCGTGTCACCGTCACTGCCCCACAGTATCCTCGTAACTCTAGAGGTCGCCAACTGCCCACCTCCTCCAAAAGGCTCCAACTCTGTAACTGTAGACTGGCCAAGCGTGCGGGCGCCTTACGGCTAAAGGCGTCAGCCACCACATTGGCCTTTCCCGGGTGGTAGGAGATGCTGCAGTCGTAGTCCTTCAGGAGCTCCAACCAACGTCTCTGTCTCATGTTGAGCTCCTTCTGGTCAAAAAGATATCTGAGGCTCTTGTGATCTGTAAAAATCTCGAAGGTCTCACCGTACAAGTGGTGCCTCCATGTCTTCAGCGCGAAGACAACAGCTGCCAACTCTAGGTCGTGGGTAGGGTAGGTATGCTCATGGGGCTTCAGTTGCCGCGAAGCGTAAGCGACCACGTGACCCCTCTGCATGAGCACACCTCCTAACCCCTGCAAGGAAGCGTCCGTGTACACGACGAACCCGCCACTACTGTCAGGAATGGTGAGCACGGGAGCCGAGGTCAACCTCTCCTTCAGTTCCAGAAAACACGCCTCACAGGCGTCTGTCCAAGTGAAAGGCACATCCTTCCGAGTCAACTGTGTCATAGGACGTGCAATCTGCGAAAACCCTCTGATGAACCGTCTGTAGTAACCTGCCAGTCCCAGGAAACTGCGAATCTCAGTGACTGAACGCGGTCTCTCCCACCTGAGCACTGCCTCGACCTTGGCGGGATCCACCACCAGGCCGTCTCCAGAGATCACATGACCCAAAAAGGTCACCTCCCTCAACCAGAACTCGCACTTGCTGTATTTGGCGTACAGCCTGCGTCGTCTCAGAGTGTCCAGAACCATCCGCAAGTGCTGTCCGTGCTGCGTCCGATCTCTAGAATAGATGAGTACATCATCTATGAAAACCACCACAAACTGGTCCAAGTACGGTCTGAACACCCGGTTCATCAGGTCCATGAAAGCAGCGGGGGCATTGGTCAGCCCAAACGGCATGACCAAAAACTCGTAGTGTCCGTACCGGGTGCGGAAAGCTGTCTTGGAGACGTCGGTCTCCCTGATCCTCAACTGGTGGTATCCAGACCTCAAGTCGATCTTGGAAAATACTGTGGCACCCCGCAACTGGTCAAACAAATCATCAATCCTCGGCAGCGGATATCGGTTCTTGATGGTGACCCTATTCAGCTGTCTGTAGTCCACACAAAGGCGTAGGGTCCCATCCTTCTTCTTCACAAACAGTACCGGGGCTCCCCAGGGAGACGCACTGGGCCTCACGAAACCCTTCTCCAAAAGGTCCTGCAACTGAGACTTGAGCTCTCGCAGCTCAAGCGGTGCCATCCTGTATGGCGCGGTGGAGATGGGGTTGGTCCCTGGTACTAGTGAGATCTCAAACTCGATCTCACGCTCGGGCGGTAGTCCTGGTAACTCGTCTGGAAACACGTCGGGGTACTCTCTGACCACCGGGATGCTTTGGAAGTCTGCCACGGGGCTGTGCTCTGCCACCACACAAGCTAAGAAGCCCTCACACCCCTGGCTCAAAAGTCTCGCCGCCCGAAGTGCCGAAATGCACCTGAAACCTCCGTCCACTGGCTGCCCGTGAAACTCGAAGGAAGGCAACTCCGGAATGGAGAAGACAATCTTCCTCTCAAAGCAGTCTACCAATGCGTGGTAAACGGACAGCCAATCCATCCCCAGGATCACCCCAAAGTCCTCCATCTGTATCATAATCAGGTCAGCTAGCAGGCTGTGTCCCCCGATGCTGACCCCGCAACCCGTGTACACCTCCTCAGCTACAAACAGCTGACCACTCGGACCTCTGATTACGAACGGGTTCTCTAACAATGTATAATCCTGGTCCAAACTAACTGCGAAACTGTCTGCGACAAACGAGTGCGTAGCGCCGGAATCGAAAAGCGTGTAAACGAGTCTGCCAGAAACTGAAACCATACCTGCTACCACGGATCCCGAAGCTCTGGCGTCCCTGTGTGTTAGGGCGTTGATACGCCCCTCAGCTCTAGGTGCGGACGAAGCAGCCACACTCTGCGTCGGACGGGTAGGTGCCGGCCGGTACCCTCCTCGCGACTGCGGTCCTCCTCCTCGCGCCTGGAAACCGCGGCCTCCTGCGCGCCCTCCAGTGCTCTGCGCGGGAAGTATCTGCTGACCTCCTGCCCTAGATGGGCAGTCCCTCCTGACGTGGCCCGGCTGGCCACACTGGTAGCAGAGGGGAACCCGACTCCCGCCCTCAGTGAGTCCCTGCTGTCGGCTAGGCGGGGGTCCGGTGCTGGCGACTGGCCCCTGTCGAGGGCCCCCAAAGGCCACTGATGGCCCTGCACAACGTGACGGCTCTCCTGCGGACGCCACGTGTCTCCATTCTCGCCGGCCCTGTGAGAAGTCTGGCTGAAAGGGCCTCTTCCGCCCGCCGTCGGTCTCTCGCGCGGACGGGTTGGTCTCCTCGAAAGTCATGGCTGCCTCTACCACCCTCGAAAACGTCGGCAGCTTCAGGGGTTTGACATACCCCCGGATCGCAGGCCGGAGCCCCTCGGTGAACCTCCAAAGGCGCTCCTCCTCAGTGGCTATCGCTGTCGCTGCAAAGCGGGACAGCTCCAAGAAACGCGTGCGGTACGCGCTCACGGTCATCGTCCCTTGGCGGAGAGTGTGGAACTCCCGCCTCTTCTGGTCCTGCCACGTCTGGGGAAAGTACTGCTCGCAGAAGAGGGTGACGAACTGGTCCCACGTCGGCTCGTCCCTCTCCTGTCCCCGGACCGCCCTCCACCACCGGTGTGCCGCACTCTCCAGCTGGTACGTGGCAAAGGCCACGCGGCACTCCACCGGGGGGCGAAGGGTGTCGAAGATCTTCTCCAGCTGCTCAAGCCAGTCCTCTGCCTCGGTCGGGTCCTCATCCCCCTTGAAGGAGGGGGGCTTCAGCTTCCGGAACTGTCCGAAAAGCTCGAAGTGGTGCTGTAGGGGAGGTGCTGGTGCACCTCCAGGCGAAGGTGCCTCGTGTATAGAAGTGTCGGAGGAAGGTGGGGGCGGCAGGGGCCCATCCCCTCCCTCATGTCCGGCGCCGCGTCCGTCGCGTGGTCCCACAGAGGACTCCCCCTCTGCAACCCCAGGAGGAGGTGCTCGGGGCGGTGGGTGGAGCTCCTCTCGTACAATATCCCGTATCAGTCTGGCGAGGTCCTGGGCCTGGATGCCAGGGAGTGGTGGCTGGTCCACCGAGACGTCAACGACAGCACGTCCACCTCGCCGACCTCGCCCTCGGCCGCGCCCGCGGCCAGTCTCGCCAGTCCCACGACGAGGCATCTCCTGCAAGGAGACGCGAAACAAAACGGAAACGTCAAAACAGACGGTACCTAACAACACTTCTAAGAGCTCATGTCAAGAGATATGTTGTGGTGGCTACTCTAGCTATAAACATGTGAATTGGTTATTTTCCAGTCAGTTGATTCACTTCTCGGGACGACCTTGCTCTGATACCATCTTGTAACGACCCGGTTCCCGAGTCCCTACGAGACACGAGAACCGGACCGACTCGACTAATCCCAAGACCCAATCGTCCAACGAGGAAGTAACCAAAAGACAGTAAAATAAACCACATTCAGCATGAATATAACTAACAGTAAAAAGTACAGCAGTAAGGAAAGAACTACTACAGTAGGCACCACCACAACAGTAAAACAACATTTATCATATAACAAAAACTGCAGGTAAAGAAGGTACAGCGGAAACAAAACTACTCACTAGAACAGAAACAAAAGAAGGTACAAAGCTGTGGCAACTCTACTGGACCCTACTCGGCCCAGCGTCCTCTGCAGCCGCCGACCCTGGCTGCTCAACACCTGGTCCTGAAAAAGGTAACGAGTGTAACACGTCAGCAAAACGCTGAGTAGAGTGGCAAACTAACTAAAGGCAACAGTAGAGTGTACAGTAGCTGTTATGTTCTATTACTTCTTTTATTTACATCTTTCAATTTTTCTCACTATTTCATTTACTTCTCAGATCCTTTACTTGATCTCGAATGTCCTCGTGGGACGATCTTGATTGCAGTCTTTTCCAACAGTAGAAGTAGCACGTGGTGCTCTCCTGGCCGGGAGAGTCCCCCGTGGTGATCCTACCCTCAGTCAACCACCCCAAGGTCACTGACAGACGTAACGGTGACTACGGCACGCGCGATAAACGCACAGGTAGCTAGCCCGTACTGGCACGCGGTCAGTCGTTTCCGTTAACGGGTGCGCCCAAAGCACAGCACGGAACCAGGGCAGAGCCCTCTCAGTAACAGGGGTCCAGCCCCTCCACAGTAACCAAACCGGGGCCTTGCCCCTCCACAGTCCGCGCACCCTCGCCTGACTACCCTGGTTTGCCCTAGTGGGCCTAACAAGTCGGTGAAGGAGGCTAGCAGAACCCCGGGGCCCGTGGGGTAGCTAGTACTCTCCTAACACTACTAGCTCTCCTTGGTACTACGTACACGAGGGCCAACAAGTCGGTACAGAGCGGCCAAGCCTAACCCCGGGTCCCTGGGGCGGCTGGCCCCACTCTGCACTAAAACAGGTACAGGTACTTCCCTTGGTACTGCGTACCCAAGAGACAGTACAACTACATCTCAGTTCCATTCCTTTTCTTTCCAGGAGTTCCACTCCTAATTCCCCGTAGGGTTCCAGCTCTTTATCTCAGAACATCATATGTTTCACTTTCCAGATTCACGTTCTCACATTCCATGATCTCAACATGATTCTCTATGCATAACAGGCAGCTGTTAATTAAATTTACAGGCAGCTTTATATATTCCTTTCCATTTTTCCAAGACTGCAGTAATGTACATTCCACTAGTTTTTCCATCCTAGGATTCATGCCATATCCTAGGATCTATCATACAATCTAGTTTTCCGGCCCTAGGATTCATGCAACACCTAGGAGCTATCATTCCACATATTTCTCATTCCTAGGATTCATGCAATGCCCTAGGTTCTAGTTATGGTTCCATACTTTAACAGATTTTATTAATGCTTAAAACCACTCTACCAGGTACAACGGAAGTAATGGGGGCGTGGTCGGGAATCCCGCGTGCCTCCGCGACTCTCAAGACGGCAACCGAACGAGGTCCTATCACAAGGATCAAACACAAGGAGTGTCTCAAAACAGTGTATAGCTACTGTAGGCGGGTAGAGGAATAAATTCTGAAACGAACGCAACTCGAATCGCGGAAAACGGAGCCCAAACGGGCCCTAAACGGGTCGAGAAAGACAATACTGTGCAAAATCAGACGTCTGGAACTCCTTCCAGACGTCTTAAACGGTGGATCAGAGAATTACCGGTTCGGCTTGGTTCCCCGGACGTCCAGAAGTCTGTGGCGACGTCTCTCCTAGATCCCAGACGTCCGATGGTCTCTCCGGACGTCTGGAGGTCACTCCCGCCGTCTGGTACAACTTCCAGACGTCGGATTCGCAAAGGATGACGAATCCGAACACCTGCGCACAGCCAACCCTCCTCCCTCAGTACGGTCAGTCGACAAAAAAAAGAAGGAGAAAGCGGAACTCACCTTTCAGACGTCTGTATGATCACACAGACGTCGACCTTGCCGTCTGGATATCAGTCCAGACGTCTGATTCTGGAGATTTTTCCAGAATCAGAACCTCGCTCGGCCTCCGCTCGCGACGCCGCCCGCGTCGCACCTCGCGCGTCCGCTGCTCCGCCCGCAGCAGGTCCCTCTTCGCGACGCTCTGCGCCCCCTGCGCCCTCCGCCGGCCGGCCAAGCCGCTCCCGGCGAGCTCGCCCTTACGGCAGAGCCCCGCCCTCGCACGCCGCAGCTCCTCCGCGCCTACTGCGGCCGCCGCTGCCGCTGCGCCCTCGCGTCCGCTCGCTCTCGCGCACAGGCAGGAGAGAAGGAGGAAGATGGTGGAGACGGGAGGGGAGGCGCGCCCCCTCCCCCTTTTAACGCCGCGTGGAGAGGAGGGAGAGACGGCCGCAGTCGCCTGCAGCCGCAGAGAAGATGCGGATCGCAGGTCTGCGCGCACAGGCGCGCAGACGAATATCCCGTGCGAGTATAACTGTTCGTCAGACGTCTGTAAACTATCCCGGACGTCTGGCCAGACGTCTGGATGTGATCCCAGACGTCTTGACAGACGTCTGGGCCACCTCCCAGACGTCTTAAAAGACGTCTGGGGTACGCGCTCGTTACAGTCAGTGTAGACGCAAAATCGAACCTAAACAAAATATATTTATAACAAAACTCCAGGTAAGTCCCGGTTGATCTCTGAGAGGCGAAATGATGCGAAAAAGAATTTGATTTATGTGCTCGCAAAAACTAACTAAATCTAGATATGATGGCGGATTTCCTAAACAGTAAATTAGCCGGTCACTCTTTTGAAATACACAATCATAGTATAGCGTAAATAGATATAGCAAGTATAAAAATAGCACTTGAATGAAAACTCACAAATTATATGCATAGTATTGAGAGCGTTTTGGTCAAGGATTTGTTCGATAATATGAACAGGAACAACCATTCATATTTTTTTCGATTTTCTTTTTTAGGTTTTTTAATGAATTTTGATTTTTGAAAGAAAATAATAACTAGAACTAGCGACTACAATAAGAAAACATAATCAACTTTTCATTCATGACATAGGGAGATAACAAATCGTGCATAGATGAAAGCTTGGGAAAACAACTTGCTATTAATGAAATAACTAGAACACATAGAAGAACTACTAGAACAACTAAAACAAGTAATAGAACTACTAGAAAATCTCCTAGAAATGTAGTAAAGAAAGCGAATGGATCCAATTGATTGCAGGCTAGCCTAATTGACTTGGACTAAGTCAATTAGGTAAGGTATGGACCTAAATATATATCTAAGTTGGGGATTGGGTATACGATAGTTAAACTAGGGTTATGGATGGTAGGTAGTGCTAGGGATAGGTTGGATAGGGACATGGATAATGTTATCCATGTTTTTGGCTTTTGAGGTTAGATATCTTGGTTTTGAGCTAGTCTGGGGTTAGGTACTGGGATAGGGTTGTTGTCACGCCCCAAAAACCTATGCCCCCAACGAGGGTCAGAGTTTAAGGGAATGGCAATAGAAAAGGTGCGGACAGGCCTTGAGTCTCATGTGCCCCTCGTGTGTTTGTCAATGCATGGGTGGTCGTCTGGTCGAATACACTCATAGATTTATTATTTATGGAGTTCTTACACATGTTCTTTAGAATCTCCCAAACTGTATCTTCATGCTGACCCATGTTGTTCCCACTATAGGTTGCATTGACAAAGAGCCTGATATCCTCACGGAGTTCTTGGTAAAAAGACTGAACTGGTACCCATTTAGGAACTCTGTGATGGGGGAATTTCCGCATGAGATCCAAAAAGTGGTCCCATGCCTCATGAAGTTGTTCTCTCGCATTTTGCGTGAAGTGTGTGATCTGGTGCCTCAAAGCATTCGTCCGATCAATTGGGAAGAATTTCATTAGGAATTCAAAGTGGAGTTCCTTCCATGTGTTGATCGGATGGGTCAGACTCTGATACCAGTGGGAAGCTTTATCCATGTGGGAGGAGAACATCTTCATGAGTAAGATATCCCAATTTTGAACAGTAGGCCCCAAGGTCTGGGCTAGATGTTTTAGTTGCTGGATGTGATAGAAGGGATCTTAGAGATCTAGTGGATCACCAGGGGTCTTACCCAAGACCCTAGGATCCAAGCAATTCCTTTAATTAGACTCTGGTCTAGTCTCATATATCATTATGTGAAGTTCAAGTCATTACTTAGCCAATTCAGATTGCTTTGAATGTAATTAGGGAGCTTCAAGCTTAAATTAAAGGCACATGCACACACACCTTACCCATCTAGGGTTTACATAAATTTCACCATTAACCCCACCCATTTGGGGCATCCACTAAACCCTCAATTAGGTTCCATCATTCCTTGAGATTCCTAGTGTCAGAAATCCACATTTCATGCCAATTAACAACTCCAAAAGATTACCTAACATTAGGAACCTGTTACCTACTGTTAGGAAACCCTCCAACAGTCACCCATTATTAGGTAAACCTAACATAACGTTAGGTCGGGCTACAGGCCGAATTCAAAACTGCAAAACTTGCCTTTCGTGCTCGAAACTTGGGTTTTGAGCCACCAAGCCACCTGCAAACTTGACCACCAATACACAAGCATACCAGGTACATCTTGAACCTAAGAGACCCATGATCCAAATATTTTGGATTCAATCCTTTACTTAGCCAGATTCAATCAACTTTTAATCTTCTTTTTAGAGCTTAGGGGTTCCTTGCCTCCTGGCTCAAAAAGGGTGGAACAAGTGCACCCGTATCAATACAAAGCTTCTTATTTATTTTATCTATGATTTGTTTACACAGAAAATCCCCACATCTTTATGGCTAAACACAACTCATTAAGGCTTCATTTTGCATCCTCAAACTCTAATTTGACATCAATAGGGTTTATACCTTCATTCCTTGGTATAAGGCATGTATTAACTAATTAAATCGAGTTTCAAGTCCTCATGAGAAATTCCTATATGAAACAACGCGTCTTATTGGACGTTCAGCACCAGTGTCAGACGTCCAATAAGGCAACTTAAGTCGTCTGAAAAAATCCTTAGAAATCCACAAGCTACTCTTCGGGAATACCAACCCCTATCAACAGAATTAGACGTCCAAACTATAGTTTAGAACCCTATTTGGGTTCAGAAATGCGATCATTCTCATACCAACATACTCCTATACAAATCTAACCCAAACAAACCATCTTTTAGGATACGAATCCAATCTATAACTACCTAAAACCACGTAGGTTTCACTGGTGTCATCAAAAATCAAATCATAATAGACATGCTCAAATGTAACTCTCTCATTAATTTAGCCTAAATTTGAAGGGTAACCCACCTACCTTACATGAAACCACAACCTGGACAAGTTCATACTCCCACGCTCAACTACCACACTCCAACAAAAATCCCAGAATGTGAACCTACACATTATGGAGAATCAAAAGTACACATATAATAGGATAAAATCAAGAAAAACCTTATCCATTCATTGAAACCCCGATAATCAAGATAAACCCAACATTAACACATAAGGAGACCTAGATTCTGAGCAGACCAAAACCATACACACATGGACTAATTCCCAGCCCCAAAATCTTGCTTTAATCGATCCCAATCATAGGAAATAAATGAAGGTAGACAACGAGGAAGAACCCTACCTTAACCAAGCCATCCAGTACCGTACTAGCTCTTAGCACTGGTACTGGGCAGCCCCAGTACAATTTTCACAATTCCAGCCAATACAGGTATTGAATGTCAATATCGATATTGGGCACCCCCAGTACCATTTCACAACACCAGCTAGTACCGATACTAAATGCCAATACTGGTACTATGCACCATTCATACCTTATCGAGTAACCTGACTAGTACCAATACTAAGCACCAGTACTGATACTGGGTACCCATAGTACCAATTTACAATACTAACTAGTACCAGTATTGAGCACTAGTTCAAGTACTGGGAAGCCCCAATATAGCACCATAATACCAGCCAGTACCAGTACTTAGCACCAGTACTAGTACTGGAGACCATCTGCCCTTTCCAAGTAACCCAACTAGTACCAGTACCTATATTAGGCACCAACAGTCATGCTAACTAAACACATCTAGTATGCCTTTTGTACTCATTTTATGCCTCTTATTAGCTAGTGCTGAGTTAACTAGTATAGGTATTGGTCACCAATACTGGTGCTACATGCTTTCAGCACCTAGTTCGAAAGCCAAACATCCATTCTATGTTCACACAAACCAACACAATTTCCATGTTTAAAATCTTTCCTTTAGCATTCTTAATCATAGAAAATGATAGATAAAACAAGAATGGGAAGTTCCTACCATTGAAGAAGAGTTCATTCTTTTTCTTCTACAAACTAGCAGCAGCAACGAAAACAACAACTGCTCGAGTAGTGACAACAGTAGTGGGTGCAGTAGTAGCAAATGCAGCTCCTTCTCTTCTTCCAACGTCAACAACAACAGCTTCAACAACACAGCAGCAGCAGTAGCTACCGCAGCAGTAGCAATTGTAGTCGTAGCAAGTCCTCTTCTTCTCTCTTCTCTTGCAGCAACTCCAGTGGCAATGGTGGCAGCTGGTGGTCGGTGGTAGGGAGAGGAGGAGGTGAGCTGCTTCATTGATGGCAAGGGGAGGGATTGGCTTGAGAAGGAAAGCAATGGAGAGGATTTTCCTCTCTTTTATTTTTAAATTTTCTTTTTGCTTGGCTTTTATAAGGGGTAGACATTTTGCACCCAAAGCCCCTCCACTCCTTACTTGCCTTCCAAGAAAAGGCCTCTAAACACTATTCTTTGACAAATGGTCCCTCAACACTTTTTATTTCTTACACGATTGTAAAATTTAATTAGTAATCTTTAAGGAGCTCCTCATGCCCAAATCCTTTAATCCATTATTAAGGAAGTAATTAGGGTTTTAATTAGCTCATTAAGTGTATTAAAAATCTAGGCCCTTACATATATCACTACTTTTGAAGAGGTAGCTATGAATATTCTTAGGATAACAAGTGAGCTACTCAAATTACTTGATTAGGTCATAATTAACCTTATTTTAATGCTTTTTCGGTGTCCATCTCCCTATTCCAAAAATGCAACCGTTTTTCATTGAGATTAGAAACAATTTCTTCTCACCAACGAGATAATGCCTCTTATGCAGTTGAAAAGCTTATCAATACACAATTATGGAAAGGGTACATTTTCCATATGAGAATAATAGAAAAAATTATGGATTTGCACTTCTAAACGAATTCACAGGTAATGCGATTTTTGAAGTGAATGATTGCCACACAAATCAAGAGGCTCCTTGATAGTCTAATTAGGTACTATTACTTATGCATGCATTTGTGAGATAAAGTGTGGTTCATTATTATGTGATGTAAAATTATTTATAACCAATAAAGTTGTGGATAACTGATAAGCCCATATTTGTGGGCTATTTATGTATTTTAATGCCTAGACATTAAGTTAACATATACATTTATATAGCATCCATTAGTATGTAAGTAGGGTAACATCAAATTGCCAATTTCATGCATTATATGCATTGATAATATCATTTAGAATTCATTTAGAATAGCATGCATTAGAATAGTTAATCTTTTAGGTTGCATTACATGTAGTGTTTGATTTAACATTTCTTCTAACGTCTTATAGATAAAGAACCCTTAATTTATTTTTATTATTTTATTGACTCTTCTTTCAACGGCTGCAGTACCACCTTCATTATTGATATCATGGTTGATCGTGAATTCCAGATCTGGCATTGATGGTCAACGTGCATATGCTCCATCTCCCTCTCCACCTTCCTCCACCATAAGATAAGACCTTCGGTGACTCAAATCGAGAGGCCACCACCCCACACCATCATCGTGCAGAGCATCAAGCTCCTTCCTACTTTGCTACCATGGGCCTCGACCGCGACAAGAGTTCTGCTACTGTGGGCGTGCGGGGTGACAACCCGCACCGCCATCCGCAGAGCCTCGCAACACCACTGTAATCGTGACCACCACCACATATCCTATTCTTCTTCACTCCACACACACCCACCTTCCCTTCCTCTTCATTTTCTTTTTCTTCTTCTTCTTCCCTTGTTTCTCCTCTGCAACAACACACCCGAGGAACCCATCACAACCACCTGCAGCACTCCTCACCCACTGATAAGAGACTCATCATGGCTCTTAATTACCCCTAATTAACTAGTTTCCCTAGTTAATTAGCTAAGAATATGTACTATTAAGGGTTAATTATAATAAAAGGATTAAAGTGCTAAGGACCATTAAAATAACATAAAAATACTAAATTAATTATCTATTAATCATAATTATAATTTAATTAATAATTTGGACTCAAATACTAAATATTTAGCTAGATAATTAGTATATGAATTAACTTAATCAATATTTAACCCTAAGTACTTAATTAACTTAATCATTTAATTAAATAAAGCTAATGTAAACATGTTTATATCACATAAATCATCTATTTATGCATGTTCTTAGGCGTATAATTGCATAATACATTATAAATATTGCATAACATGCATCATTATGCATTTAGATTAGGTTGTATAAAGTTTAGGTTAATTTTCTATTTTTGTGGTCCGAGAATAGGGTGATATTTAATCGGGGCCTCGAATTGAAAATCTAACCATACAGATCTAATCAGGACAACGATCGGAGTTCAACGACTCTAAGATCACCCTGATCGAATTTCCGTAGCATCATATGTAGTCTGAGAAAGATCATAGGTCAAGGGTCCAGGTGGTGTAAATCCATTCATCAGATGACAAATCTGACCATAGATGCGTTCGAATCAATGATCACAACCCAATGATGCGAAAATCGATCCAATCCGACATCTGTGGCACCATCTACAACTCATAGAAGATGGACGGCCAAGATGGCACCACGTGGCGCCATCCCAGCTGCCCAACGCCCGCCAAGGCCTCTCGCTCCACCTCTCCAAGCGAACATCAACGCTTGATCTGGACCATTGTATCGAGATCCAATGGTCAAGATTACTCAGTGCAGGAGCATTCTCCTTGCCAATCCATGCACACAACACAGTGGATAAAGCTCTCCTTTACCTCCAGGTCATGAGATCGAGTCCCTGCACCGCTTCTCCTGAGCATAAATCCAATTTCAATCAAAATCGCCTGATCTTGCGTGGACGAATCTCATTTGTCCGCGTCATACGCTCAACAGCTAAAGCGAGAGCACCGCAGGCGAGCTTGAATGCCCGATCGCATGCAGACAGGTGCGATGAGGCACTGGGCGATCAATCTTAAGCCGTTCGATCGCAAGATTAATGGATGTGGCTTGTGCGTTGCATGCATTGAAGCTGAGAAGGCACATAAGCGAGCACACCTAAGCCCACGTTCAGGGCTTTAGTGACGCTTAAATTCGTCACTAAAGGCCCTTGCATTAATATTTTACACATGAAATGACCTAATTACCTCTCCATTCTTCACTTATAAATAACCCTACAACCCCCACACTTTCATCATCCCTTCCTCTCTTCTCTCACCCCCACCAAAGCTTTAAGAACTTGTCCCAAACTCGGGATGCTCCATTAGAGTTAAAATTAGAATTTTCCACCTTCTCATCCCCATTTGTGGAGCTCCCGCGGTTGTCTTCTCACCGCCGTTCGAGAAGCGAATCCCGCTACGACATCACCCTACCCCATCCTTCATCATTCGTCGTCGTTCTCCTTTCTCCCGCATCTCACCACCTTTGTCCGGGCTCTTCGTCAACGTGGCTCATCCTCCAAGCAGCTGTCAAGGAGGATAACTTTTCGCTACCTTCTCTTTTATTATTTTCTAGTGTAACAAGTAGATGTAATGAACATCATCAGTGGTTATGAAATTCACGTTTATTCTATCTCTATTTTTCTCTTTATTTGTATCATTCTTTTCTCTCTCTTCTATTCATTATTCTTTAAGTAGATAGCTAGTGTAGATTCAATTTAACCAACTAATCTGCCTCGTGACAATAAATCAAACATGATTTTTAATCAAATGTCCACCTCCCTGTGTTCGACTTGAAATTCCTTTTGGGTTTTGGTAAATTTATTTGTTGACGGATTTTCTCACAAATTACACTACAACGACAGGTTTTTCAAACTCAATCTTTTTGCGATGATTTCCTCGTCTCAACAAAAGCTAAAGAGGGTAAAAGTGTAATTTCAAGGAATAAATATATTATTTATCCAATTTACAATAACATATAAAAAGTTAAAAAAGAAATAAATTAAAATAAGCATTAAATGCCTCTATTTACGTTTAGGTCCTCAGGTTTTTATTCAAATGACTTCTTTTATTAATTATAGGTCCCTAGTTTTTCTTGCACTTTAGTCCCTATGTACACCATCTTCTTCCTCCTCTTCTTTATCAGCTCTGGACAGCCAACAACAACCGGTCACCATACCACCTGATCACCGTGCATCCGGCGTTAGAACGCCTTCGCATTGCTCTGGAGTTTAAGCTCACCACCACCAACTCATCCGATGGTCCGGATTCATCCCTAATCCTATTTTCCCTTGGCATCTAAGCTCATCGGTGTCGGAGACGATGTTGGTCATTAGGATGTATCTAGACCTCTATCTGTCCAGGTTCAAGCTCCCTTACCTCCATCGCCACCTATAAATACCCCACAGCCCCTCCGATTTTCTGCAAGTCAACTCCCTTCCCTCTTTCCCTTATTGAGTTGATCGATAGGCTATTCTCTGCATCTCTGGCGACTTCCCTCCGCTCCCACCGTCTACTTTCGTTCATCTCCATCTCCTTCCAAGTCCGCCGTGCATCGCCGCATCTCCGGACGAGGTAGCGACGACGGTCACATCCTCCACACTCCACGATCACCCACCAGACTTCTATCTCCTTTCCCTTTGATTTCCTCCTCCATCACTATCCCTCGACGGAGATCTCCTACCTCCTTCGTCCAAGTAACAGTAGAATTAGGTTTTATCTTAGTGTAGCTTAGCGTAGTTTAGATAGTTAGTTAGCATAGCTTAAATGTTTAGTTTTCCATCATCTTCTTTTCCTCCAGCGAGCTCCTTGAGCTTGTCTAGAGCATCGTCTTGTCTTTTTATATCGTTGATCACACTCAACACCTCTTCATGATCACTTCTTCATTAACTATACACTTTTATTAGCTTATGCACCTAAACCACTATAACTTCACCAGAGACCTCCGCTGTCCACGGCGGAGGCACTCTGGTATAGAACACATCTACCAAGGGCCCTCCACCACCTCTACACTACTTCAGAGTCCCGATCCACCTCTCAATTAGCCTAATTAACATATATATATATATATAATGCCTAATCTCATCTCAACCTCCTGAGCTCGCTATCTCAGAAGGAGTCTTATCACCTAATCACACATCCACAAACCACCGTAAGACTCATTTGAGCCCTTTCCCTCACTCAATTGAGTTAGAGGATGAATTTGGAGTTCAGGCGAACTCAGAATATATCTTAACTGAATTCAAGGAAAATCCTTAAGTTTGATCACTGATTAGAGATATTGATTAGATCCTGAGGTTCCTTGTGACCTTAAGAAGCTTTTAAGAACATCTTTATGGTGATTCATCAAGAATCCACATCTAGCAAACTCATACGGTGTTCACCGGAGCTCTGGTGAGCTCCGACAAACCAAATCTATACCTTAGCCTTTGGAATTCTTCCAAGAAGTCCAGATCACCACTTTATGATTAAAGGAACAAGAATCGGTAATTAAATTTGAGTTTTAATGAAGATTCTTCTATGTTGGACTTCATCTTCTCCAACTTCGGTGGAATTGGAGAGTCAACTTTATTACGGTTTATATCCTGGAATTTGGTCCTAGAGCTTAAGAACTGTAACTAGAACCTAATTAGACCTTTAGATTGGATTAAGAACCTCTAGATTTATTTGCCAAACACAACCACTTTGGACTTCAGGTGGTGATGCCTGAAAGCACTCCTAGCCTCGTCAAAACATGATTGTTGTGTGTTAGATCAATTCCTGAGGTCAAACTGAGTTAGATTAAGCTTTTAGTTTGATCATAGGAGTTCTAAATGCAAAAGTCAACCCTCAAGCTTTCTAGGTCAAACCTGGAGTGAATTCAAGGTCTGCAAGCTTGAATCTCTAATTTAATGGGTTGATCAAGTTTCTGGAACAAATTAGAGATCAATTAGAGTGATTTTATTATGTTTTATTGAGGATTAATTGAGATTTAATTTACAGTGTAGTTTGGGTTGTTACTGTAACTTAAGTTGTTCTTCAGCTTTTTGTTGAGATTTAAAGCTAAATCTCACGCAGATGTGATATTTTCAACTTTCTAAATTTGTTCAGATCTTCTCTTGAGGTTGTTATCCCTCTGATGGACAAGTTTGAGCTCAAATCCAAGCTTTGAATTCCGAACACGAAGCTGTTGAGCTTCTGAACCCTTTTTGGCACTCCCTAATACCTCTCCTTCCTTTAAATCATGCGGAATTTCTATCTAAGGTGTTTCGGACCCTCAATTGAGGGTGCTTTCTCCTTTGCAGGTCGTTAGATCTGAGAATCTTTCTCTGGAAGCATTTCCAGGCACATGCGAATAGTGCCTATTTCCTCTCTGAATCCCGGGATCAATCTTAATCCAAAGCCCAAATTGGGGCTAAATTAGATTAAGGATCCTTAGAACTTTCCATCGAGCTCTGGATCACTTGATTTGAGCATCTAAGCTGTTGGGAATCCATCTTTGAAGATCAGCTAGAACAGCAGCTGCGTGAAGGAGAAGATGGTTGGATAGTCCCACCTCGAGAGTCTTTGAGTTCGCGACATAGTATAATATGGTTTTGTGAACCCAACGCTTCAATCGACAGCCCTGGGCAGACAAAATCGAACCTTTACCTTACTCTAGATCTGATTGGACGCGTGTATGCACGTGCGTGTGTGTGTGTGTGGGCATGTGCCTGCATGTGTGCCTGGGTGGGTGAGAGCTTGTTGGGCTTGTGATGCACCTGAGACTGTGCATTGTGGAAAATGGATAAAAATACACTTAATAACTAATGAGGCTTAGGCTTGGTAGGGTCAGGTCCCACCTCATTAGGGGTGCTGTGTATCCTCGAAAGGCCTAGGCCGCCCATTAACAAATTTTTGTTAAATGGGTTAAGTGGTTTTGTGCACAGTTAAAAAGACAACTGAAGCTAAGTGTTAAAAAGGCACAAGTGAACTTAAGGGAAAGAGCTGAAGTGAAGAGAAGAGACAGAGAAGGCAAGAGCAGAAATTAAAGAAAGAGAGTTTAAGAGAATAGATAGAAGGGTTTATTTGTCACTATTTAAGTCTTCTAACCCTGTAAGCATACGTCTAGAGGGTAACTTGAAGGCTGAGGCTAATGAAGAAGATTTATTTTGAGCTTTAATTATTGTAATAAGGCATGTTAAATTCTTGTAATTGTCTTTTATGCCTTAAATGCCCTAAACTTTGTGATAATTGATAAATCTTTCTTGTATAATTATTTCTATTAAATGGAATATTGCATATTTTAGTTTCTTAATTTCTTATGCAATTATTCATGTGCTTGATGGGAACACCATCATGAGCCCTAACTAGCTCATTTTGACCCAATAAAGTCAATAAATGCTCCTACATAACAAACTGAAGGTCATAATTCATTGCATAATCATTTTGAGAGAAAAATAAGAAACTAGGGGTAAAATTGTAATTTTACCAGCTTATCATGAATGAAGTACAACCATGGGTTTTCTCAAGGGCTGAATAAAGTTTAAATGGTCTTAATAAGATAACAAGTGGGTTAGATCAGACAGAAAATGATTTGTGTGTGTTCTAAAAACCAAATGACTTTTGAAACCCTAAAACCAGATCCACTTAATTAACCCAGGTTCTGATCAGGATAAAATTCACTTAAACCCTCTAAAAATCATAGAAAAATATTCTCTAGGGTTTAGTACCTTCAATTCGGCCATCAGAACCCATCTTGACCTAAATTGGAGTCTCAGATAGATATTTACACTAAATTAGGTTTTTGCATAAATTATCTAGTCAAACGTGGCCAAACTCGAAGTCCAACTTTACCATTGGATTCCTTAGGTCCAAATTAGGTTTGTACCAAAATTTGGACCCAAGATGAGCTTGCCTTGACCTAGTTTGCAGAAAGGTCCTATCTGATTACATTTATACCCCCAACTTTCAAAAACCCTTGGAACAGCCCCCTAACTTCTTCGTCACCTTCACAATTAGAACCCTCTGCCACTATCGCGAAGGAAGCCTACCCCGATGACCTATGACAGGTGATTTCTCCTTGATTGCTTGGAGAATCTCCTCTAAGATTGTAAGGGAGATTCTTTGAGAAATTCTCTCCAGTATGAACCCATCTATGTGCTTTGATTCCCTCTCAATCTCTCATGCGAACACATGAGAGATTTGGGTCTCTTGAAAGCTCCCAAATCCGGTGACCTTCCAAGCTTGGGAAGTTTGCTTCCCAAGCCCTAACAACCCCTCAGATCCTTATTTAAAGAAGCCCAGATCCTCCCGAATTCTCCACGCTCGAATTCAGCCGTGAATCCCCTTGAAGTGCTTGGCTCGGGACAACCGGGTTTTATTGTTATAACGTTGTAGTATAGCCAGTTATTACCAACATTTCAAATATATAAATTTTTTTACTCGGAAAATAAAAGAGTTCCCGAGGTCGAACTCAGGGAGCAAGTTGTATTCTAGAGATATACATGTTTCTTTTACAAAATAAAGAGAGAGGGAAAGAATTTGTTGTTCTCTTTGTTTTCTCCTCGTGATGTTCTTCTTTCTTTCTTTCTTCAGATCTCCTACTTCTTCTTTGTTCTGCAGAGGTGATGCTCCTCTTTCTTTCTTCAGATCTCCTTCTTCTTTTTCTGCAGTCTCTTCTGTGAAGGTTTCTTCTTGTTTCTCCTCCCTGCGGCTAAGTGTCAGCTTCTTCTTTTCTTTTTCAGCCAGGGACGTCACCCCTCCTTTCTTCTTTTCCCTTCAGGCCGTCGTCTGATTTCCAAATCAGATGACTTAACTACCTGTTGCTACAGTCAGCTTCCTTCTTCTTCCGCGGGTCTTCTTCTTCGCCTGTGCCTGCACACTTCAGAGTTTTTCGTCAGAGGCAAAACCTACTCTACCCTCCCCCCCCGCGTCTCTCTCTCTCTCTGAAACCACTCTTGGGAAAGCTCTCCCAGAGCTGCCGGGTAACCGGGTTCGGGTCAGGCCCGGGTCCAGGCCCACCGGCGTGCGTGGTGGGCGAGGAGTGCAGGTCAGTCTTAAGTCGGGTCGGGTCGGGTCAGGTCCGCGGGGCGTGAGCGCGGATGAGACCGGGTAACCGGGCGGGTGAAGGGGACCTCACCCCGTGTGCTGAGGCAGTAAGCCTCCAGCACTTTTGCATCTTATATCGCTGCGCCTCTTCAGGCTTTTCCGAGGTGGGACTAAATGTCCCACCTCAATTGCGCGCCCGCAGCGGGGAACTCAGCGGGAGATTGCGGCGTCACGCGAAGCTTTCTGCCTTAGCTGCGAGCCTGGTGTTTTGCCAAAACGCCTCGCAAGGCCTGGGAGTTGAATCTGGGCGTGGCGCTGAGCGTGGCGCGCCTGTAGCTGCAGGCGGAAGCAGTTCCTCCTGCGCGGCAATGGCGGCGGAGGTCGGGTGGTCTGTTCACAAGAAAACGGCCTCTCGGCCTAATCAGAAAGTGCCAGGAGCTTCGCCAGGGTGCGGCGAAGCTCGTGTGGGTGGTGGCGAGGCGCGGGGCGGCGTGCGAGGGCTGCCCTAGGTCGGACTGTGGGTCGGAGGATGGGTCTGTTCGGTGGGGTTGCAGAGGGTGATGTGGGGGAAGTGGCAGGGCGGAGGTTGATTAGGGTGAGGAGGCGGAGGTCCTGCGGTGGTCGGCGAGCCGTGTGGGTCGCTGAGGTGATGGGAGCGGCTCGCCGGAGGGTGGCCGGAGACGAAGGGGGTGACGATGGTCAGGGTCGGTCGAGGGCTTAATTGAATAAATTGAAAGCGGGGAAAGAAAGAGGAGAAGAAGGGGAGTAGCTCTAGCTTACTTGCAGGGACGAAGGGGGAGGAACAGGGCGACAGTCGTATCGACTGTCGCCGGAGAAGACGATGCTCAGGGAAAGGGGCGGCGGCGAGCAGAGAGCCGGAGAGGCGCCAGCTGGGTGCGGCGTGGCGCGGGAAGAGCAGGGGAGGAAGTCTCTGCTGCTGGTATTGCGGCAGAGCGAAGAGGTGGAGGGGGAGGAAACCGCCGGAGCTGGTGAGTGTCTGCCGGAGGAAGAAGAGAAGAAAGTTGGGGATTTTCTCCGTCAGATCCAGGCTGCCCCGGTCGGTGGAGCAACGGGGGGTATTTATAGGGATCAAACAGGGAGGAAGGCGGAGGGAGACGACGTGTCTCCCTCGCCGGAGGATGGCCGGAAACAAGAACCCATACCGTCCGTGCGTTCGCACGGCCGGTATGGTGGGTTACAACGACCAGGGGGGTGTCCCTGCGACGGCTGACGACGCAGGGCACCCCCGGTTTACTTGCCAGGTCCCCCACCTCACCCTGCGCGGCGCCATGCTCCGCGCAAGGTCGCCGGAGCATGGTGCTGGCAGGTTTTCCAGGGGGGACCTGATTGCAAAGAACGAAGGAGAGTTAGGGGCCAAAATGCGAGGGTTCAAAAGTTGAGGGCCAAAGAGTAAATATATGAGGACCAAAGTGTAAAGTCGGTCAAGGAGGTTTCTTCTTAGGCTCAAGTTTTTATACATGACTAATTAGGACCTAAGGAATCTGATGGTGAATTTCATTTCCATATTAAACCTTGTTTGTCCGGTCAATTTACGCAAAAACCCAAATTAAGTTATTAATTGGGCATGGTTCTCAATGTAGGTCAAAAAGGGTTCTGAAGGCCAAATTGAAGGTTCTAAACCCTGGAGATTATTTTTCTATGAATTTTAGAGGGTTTATTCTATTTTTACTTTGCCTCGAACCTTGTGAATTGAAGTGGGTTGTTTTAGGGTTACAGATTATCATTTAGTTTCTTGGAATTGCTGTAGCCCTTGCTAGATCATTTCATCCCACTCTTATTCTTATTAAGCTGCTTTGACCTATGTTTGGGCCCTGAATTACCCTGTATGCAGATTATACTGGTAAAATTGCATTTTTACCCCTTATGACTTATTTTCTTCTCAAACTCAGGATTCTCTGAGTTAAGCCTTTCCTTGAGATATGTAGGAGCTTTTATCCTTTGTATTAGGTCAAAATGAGCTAGTTATGGCTCATGATGAGGTTCTCATCACCCCTCAAATTCTTCTCTCTCTCACAGTCGAAGGCTCCTCGACGTCTGGTGATCTCCTTTGCTTTTTCTCATCGTCCGTCCACCATACTTGCAGTGGATTCATCCTCCCTACTCTCGTCCACATCTCACCGTACTAGCAGATGCCACTTCCTCCATCCTCGCCATTCCCACCTCACCAGAGCCGCCTTCATCTCCGGTGTCGGCCACACCAGACCCGACGCCACCACTGCCCCCCTTCGTCCATTGACCTCCTAGTTGAGTCCCCTGTCCCTTCTACTTTCTTCTTCGCTCTTCACTTTCCAAAATCGACCATTGATGCCCCTTCCCACCTCCATCTCCTCCATCTCTGGCCACCCCCTTCGGCAAGGCCATCCCACCTCCATAGGCCACCAAAACCCTTGCTGACAAGCCCACGACCATCACCACACCTCACTGATCACTTCCCCTCTCTTTATTCACTTCGCCATCCACACAAGTCACCCCCCGAACACACCCACTCACATGCACACATTCTGACCTAGCCACGCACTCACGGCCACTGTCATGCCACGCCACCACCCACATCACATTCACTGTGCTCCGGCGATGCTCTCTGAGTGCTCTGATGTGGCCGAGAGGCCGTTCTACTGATTTCAGGTTCCAGACCTTGTCCACCATTGGCGAGCAAGCTTCGAGCTTGCTTGAGGCTGCTCCAGGCCTTGTTGTCCCAGGTTGAAGTCCCAGAATGCATGGAAGTGACTCATGCACGGTCCTAGGTCTTCAATTGAAGTCACGAGCCTCAGCAGCTGTTGCAATTGGAAGAGGATCCCTGTTGCAGACATGCGAAGGAAAGGGTGCACGGATAGTCCCACATCGGGCAGTTCTGAAGTCACGCACCTGCATAAATTGAAAAACTGCCATTAGCTGTTCGCCTCAATTACCACGGGGTGAGGTCCTTCTCACCTTCATCCAGCCTCGTCCGTGACATGCCCCCGCGGACCTGGCCTGACTCGACCCGACCTGGACTCTTTGCTCACCATGCACGCCGGTGAGCCTGGACCCGGGTACACGCCTGACTTGATAACCCGGATACCCGTGGCTCTGGGAGAGTGGATCTTAAGAGAGAAAAAGAGGGGAGAGTCATGTGGGTAGGGGGAGGGTTTTGCTACAAGACCCTTTGGCTGACACTTGCCAAATTCTAAAGAAGAAGAGAAGGAAGAGGAGAAGGCTTGCAAGGTTGAAGGTAGAAGGAAGAAGAAGAAGAAGAGGAGGCTAGAGCAGAAGCTGGAGAAGGAAAGAAGAAAGAAGACGAAGAGCTAAGTGCAGAAGAAAGAAGAAGAAAAGGACTTAGCTGAATCAGAGAAAGAGAAGAAAAAGAAGAAGAAAGAAGCAAAGAAAGAGAAGAAGGAAGCAAAGAAAGAGAAGAAGAAAAGTAGACAACTTTAAGTCGTCTAATTTCGAAATCAGACGACAGAACTTAGCTCTCATTTCATAAACATTTACATTGAGTTCATTGGTGATAATGTAGGAGCATTTGGTGATCTAAATCACCATTTTACTCCCATATTTTTGCACATTGCTACTGATATTATTGCAATCTCTTTTAATTTTGAATTGTGATCTTGATTTCTAAATACCATATTGCTCCTTATGTTCGACCTCAGAACTTTTTTGAGTAATAAAAATTGTATTTGTTTGAATGCTATTTCGGCTATACTGCAACGCAACACTTTTTAAGCACCGATTTAGCGAGATTGAACAGTGCTTAAAGTATCATAATTATTAATTTGATTGATTAAGTAGTTAGTAATTATGCCTTAGGAACTAATGGTGAATTAAGTTTACTATTATGTCTCATAGTGAACGACCTGGATTCAACCAGTTAAATGAAATTACAAATATAAAATGTTAGGTTAACTTGACCTTATACTACATTTACGACACTAATTTGAGTTAACCTAAGTTACTTTTGACGCATTTAATTAAGAATAATAACCTTAATTAACTGTGTTGAAAAATAACAAATCATTTTAATGGCGCCGTTGTCAAGGAGGTAACTGTAAAATATATTCGACATTATTATTTAATTTGTAAATAATTTCTTTTTCTAATTTGCTTTGTTTTGTTTTGTTTCTATCTTCTTTTCAGGGATATCTTAGTAGGTATTCTCAGAAAGAAGGCAGGTTTTCTGTTTTGATTTTTTCCATTCCCTTATACATACCATTGTAAGTATTTCTTACTTAGTCTTTAGTGTAGTTTGCTTCTTGCATTTAGTTTAGAGAAATATAAAAAATACCAAAATATTCATGACTCCTAACTAGCAGTAGCATGTTATTAGGCATACACTCTTAGGAGTGCACATTCCTGCTAGTTTTTCTACAATCTGACTAGGGTATTTTTATCTTGCATTAGCGGGAAATGCGTAAAAACCCATGTAGATTCCTGTCGTTGGAGTAATAAGCAAGACCATATTTTTTTTGAAAAGACATAAAAAGTGGTCACCTTTACTTCTTTCTAACATTTTTGAAAAAGATTAACTAAAAAGAGGACTTATTAAAACTTGTGACATTAATCTGTTTGCAGATTGCATGTGGGTTTTTTATCTCTTACGTCTATTGTATGCTATTGCGCACACAGTGCGATCACTAGAGTCACATGAGTCTATATTTTCTACCTCTCCTCTTTGCACCTCTTAGGGTTTTGGTCGAAGATCAACAAGTTTGTCTCACTACTAGAGCCCTAGGGAGCTAGTAGTGAGAGGTCTCGATCCTAGACCTTAGACCTTTGAGCCTTAGAAAAACCCACTTTTAGCACTGTTTTCTGGGTTTTTGCTTACCGTTATTTCTCGCAGTGGTGTCAGTGTGCCTTTGCACATTTTTTCTGTTTATGCATGGGAGGCAATCCTTGAAATCGCCTCTCGTATCTCCTTTGACAGGTCTACCTAGATTGGTTGCATTGAAGTAACCACCTATTTTCCCGTTTGCTACTTATACATTTTCTGCATTTGATTCTATGGATCAAGTGTAGAACTAGAATCCCGAGATCCCCTCTTCTTCTGGTCAGGGGGAGATGTCACCTTTTGATATCCATGAGGCACTCCTGAACCATAACCTCCAAATGCTTACGCATTGACGGCTGCTCTCCAGAATCTCCGAAATCTATAGGCCCATCCTCCTCAACCTAAGGCAGGTCCTAACCCCCCTAATTTCCCTATTGATGATAATGCCATCATCAGCCATATCCAGCTTTAATTAGTCATAATCCATTGATAAATGCTCAGCATAATCGCCAGAGAGCAGTAATTCATTGTACATCCTTTTTGAATGATTAACATAAAACTAGGGTTAAAACAATAATTTTACCATTATATCATGAATGCAGAACAACCGTGGGTTTTTCCAGGGGTTAATTAAAGGTCAAATGATCATAAATATCTAATAAGAGGTCCATGTAGACAAAAATAGGTTTTCATGCATTTCAAGAATTAATGGATATCTGAAACCCTAAAAACAAATCTGCTTAAATAATAGAGGTTCTGGTCAGGATAAAATTCATCTAAACCTTCAAAAAAATATATAAAAATATTCTATAAGGTTTGGTATCCTTTATTTGATCATTGGAACCCATTTTGACCTAAAATAAAGTCTTAGACAGATAGTTATCCTAATTTGGGTTTATGTGTAAATTACCCATTCAAAATTGATTAAAACCAAAATCCAACTTCACCATCAGATTCCATAAGTCCAAATTAGGTTTGTACCAAAATTTGGACCCAATCAGAGATCATCTTAACCTAGTTTGCAATTTAGTCCAGTTTGATTCTTTTTCTCACACATGTACCCTTAGCTTTTTGAAATCCTTGCAAAGAGGCCCCTATGCTTGTCATCATATTCACAAATAGGTCCATCCACCATTATCATGGAAGAACTCCTACTCCGACAACCTCCAATAAGAGATTTCTCTCTGATTTCTTGACGAATCCCTTCCAAAATTGGAAGGGAGATTCTTAAGAAAATTCTCTTCAATCTGAGCCGCATCTTGGGCTCGAAATCCTTCTCAAGGGCTCATGCGAACCTTTAAAAGGTTCAGGTTTCCCTCTTCTCTGAGTTTCCACGATTTCAATCTTGGATTCCAAGCTTGGAATGGCCATCTAGCACCTATAAAAGCACACCCATGGCATTCCTCACCTCCTAAGCTTGTTTTTGGCCGGAATACCTCCTTCCCTCCTCTTTGGCCGAATGCTCCACGAGCTCCGGCGACCTCCTCTGACCACCTTCTTTTTCCACCCTCACAGACTATAGTAGGTGGATTCTTCATCCTCAACTTCTTCCGCGCATCGCAATACAAGCAGTCGCTGCCTATGCCTCCTCGTTGTCGCCGCTTCTCTCACCAGAGGCACTTCCTTCCACAACGTCGGCCACACCATACCCGGTGTCCCTTCTACCCTTTCTTCTGTTAGAGTAGGTTAGCTAAGTTTCTTTCTCCCTTTATTATCTTTCCCTCTATTTAAAACCTAAATTCAACCCCTCGACACGCTGTTCACTGTCATCTCCTCCACCTCTAGCCACACCTCCGGTGAGGTCTTCCGCTCACCTCACACCTCACCAACACCCTCACAACCTCCGCCACTCATCCTCACACAAAAGTCCTTAACCAATTTCACCCTTCGCTCACTCACGATCGCCATCGAACAACCCATCATCTGCACCACCTTCTCGCCTCTATCTGACCACCACACACATGCTCACGCTACGAAACTACTGCCACCACATCCACCATCACTCGGTGATCCCCCTGAGGTATTCTAATTGGCCATGAGGCCTTATTCTTGCTTTCAGGTTTTTGGCCGGAGCTTCGCCACCGTCACCATCGTCTCCGGCTTGCTTATCACGCCAGGGCCGTGTTTTTTGTGGGTGCTACCTCCAAGTCACGCGGACACATCACATGATTCCTCCCAGGTCCTCAATTGATAGTCCCAGTAGCTGTAGCTCGACAATTGCTCGAAGGAACCTCCTGCTGCTGCTACTTGGATGAGTGAAGAGAAGGAGTGGGATTAGTCCCACATCGTGGGAATCCAATGCAACAACCACGCTTAAATTGTTTTTGTGCCAAGGCTTTATCGCCTTGACACATCGGGGGTGAGGTCCCCATTACACCCGCTCACCTGACCTGCCTAAGCCTTCACTCCTCGCTCATCACCCACTGCTGGTGAGTTTGGACCTGATACTGCATGATCCGAGTATCTGGTTACGACCTGAATATCTAAGAGAGAAAGAGGCAGGAAGAGAAAGAGCGGGGGAGGGGAGGGTTTTTCTCTTTGAGGCATGACCCTATGCGACACTTAGTCGCTGAGAAGAAAGGAAGCACTGCCTGAAAGAAGAAGTCTCTGAGAAGAAGAAGACGGAGAAGACTCAAGAAGAAAAGAAGTGCTGAAGAGGAGAGGCCTTGAGAGCCTTGTGTTGTGCTTTGAAGGTGACGTTTAAGTCATCTAATATTGAGAAGGCCAGTTTTTGGCGCCGTTGCCGGGGAGCAACGGCTATTCTAGAGGTAAACATTCCTGTTTCTTTTTAATTTCTGATAATCTCCCCTCTTTTGTGCAGCTACAGGAAATCAAGAAGACAAGCAACCGCACGACAACCACTCCGAGGACAGGTAAATTTTTCCTCTCGCTATTAACCCCTAAACTCTAAGGAGGAAGAAAAGAAAAAAACAAGCAATATAGGGCTAACCTGTCTTCCATACTTAGTAACCATAAAGAGTTGCATGTTTTCAACTCATTAGTCCTGCACACTATTAAGGGTATTTAAGGGCTAACACATTCTTGCTTGAGCCTTAATTACCCAACAAAGAACAAACTGGACCAAGTAGAGCCAACATAAGATTCAACATTAGGGTTTTAGAGACACACTACTTAAATCAAGAATGGAGAAAATCCAAAAGAAGTGTGCCTAAACCATTGATTGAAAATACCTATTCAAAAGAAAACCTAAAACAATTGGCTCTCTAAACACTTGAACCCTAAAAGACAAGACCTAAAAGCTCTCAAAGAAAACAAGAGGTAAGGTTGACCCCTTGGGTCAACCAACCTTAAATTAGGTCACTCTTTACACTTAAAAGACTAAAGTTCAAGTGAAACCTTAAGCACCCTGATCTTAAAATTGGTAGACTTAAGAGGTCAAGATCCCCATTCTGGTCTACCTGGAACCGCAGTGACAAGAGAGGTCGGGTAGGGGAAACCCTGTAACCCGTGGGGACGCTCTACCGTGTAGGGGTCTTCGCGGGACTCTCCCTCTCTGGCTGCCCAGGTAATTCTCAGGTGGACGATCTTTCTGATCAAGGGGTCCATCTGCCCCGCACCTCTATAGTCACCCAACACATTTTTGGGTGTCTTGATTGGGTCCAGCACCTTCTAAACTTACCTCTTCCAACAGTGCATGTACGGAAGGAGGTCCCTAAGACCACCCTTAAGACCTCCTTTAGAAATTCGCTCTCGTCAAGGCCAAGACTCGACGCCCGTGTTTGTGCAGCAACACCCTCACATTATTCTCTCTTCTGATTCAGAACCAAGTTCTTCTTCTTCCCCCATCATGGCTCAGCCAGTTGAGGAAGAAAATAATCTGGAACACTAGCTCCAGCGACTCAATGACCTCTTCCAAAACTTCGTGCACCCACCACAGCGTCCTATGATGCGGGACCACTACAATCCTGCTGCGGTGGCCATTGAGCCTCGAGTCAGAATCCCGACTGGGGGACCTGATTCCGAATTAAAGCCCAACATGATTCATGCTATACCTAAATTCCATGGGCTTAATTCTGAAGATCCCTTCCAGCACATCAAACAGCTAAAGCATCTGGCCCACACTTTTGGATCAGATGCGCAAAATCGGGATATTCTTCTCATGAAGATGTTCTCCTTTTCTCTTATGGACAAGGCCGCCCATTGGTATCAAACTCAGACCCGGCCGATCAACACTTGGGAAGAACTTCAATCCGAGTTTTTGAAAAAGTTTTTTCCCGTTGGTCGGACCAACGCCTTGCGCCATCAGATTACACACTTCACTCAACAATCAGGAGAACCTCTCCATGAGGCATGGGATCGTTTTCAGGATCTCATGAGAAAGTGCCCCCATCACGGAGTTCCTAAATGGGAACAAGTCCAATCTTTTTACCAGGGACTCCGTGAGGACATCCGCCTTTTCGTCAATGCAACTTGTGGAGGAAACATCATGGGTCAGCATGAAGACACCGTATGGGAGATTCTTGAAAACATGTGCGAGAACTCCATCAACAATGACTCCATGGGATTATTCGATAGGACGAATACCCGCGCAGCGACGAATCTTAAGGGAGCACATGAGACGCAGGGCCTGTCCGCATCATTCGACCTGGAATTAATGGCCAGTCGATTGGACAAGGTCTCAATCATTGAAAAGAAGGTGGATGAGCTGACTCAGCACTTGCAGCGAGCCACCTCCGCGCGTAACTCCTTTGCACAACCTCCTTCCACACAGGAGACTGTGCAAAACATCCTCCATCGATCTTCCCCTAGGATGGATCCATATCCATCCCCATCTGATTCTTGGATCGGAGGATCATCCGATCCTTTCTACACCAGCCGGGGGAACTCCATTCCCCCTTTCCCTGATTCTCAGGAGGTTCCTCAGACCTGCGAGGACCTCAACGCCATCCAGAACGACCCATTCTCCAACACTTACAACCCTGGATGGCGAAACCATCCCAATTTTCAGTGGGCGGGAAATTCCCAAACCCAAAGACCACCTTTTCAGTCCCGCCCACAGCCCTCTCGTCATTACCAGCCGCCTCAGCCTCGGCCCAACCCTACTTATCCATCAGGGCCAAATCAGGATCAAATGTCCCTAATCCTTCAGACTCTGGCTGACATTCAAAAAACGAATGCGGCTATTCAAAAACAGCACAAGGACGAACTTACAGAAGTTAAAACTCAACTGGTCTAGTTGGCAAATTCTCTCTAGCCAGGCACACTCCCTTCCCAACCTCTTCCTAACCCAAATAACGTGCCAACCCAAAAGCGCGTTATGAATCCAAATTTAGGCCACGCTCAATGGATTTATCAGGCCCCTACTGCTCCATCTCCAGACGAGATGGAAGCCTCAACTTCTTATGCGGGATTTCAGCAGCAGCCACCCCTCTTACCAAACCCAAACCAAAATCAGGCCGGATTAAATTCTGTAACAACACGTAGTGGTAAAACAACTCAAGACCCGCATTATCCAAACCACTCCAAGCCTGATAACCATGACCCTAGGATAGTTATCCAAGATACCGCTGTTCCGGATCCACAACCTGGACCTATCCTAGAAGAACCAACCAAGATCCCGTTTCCCGAGGCCTTGACCAAGGGAAAGAAGACCACCAAACCCGTGGCCCCTGAGGAGGACCTGGTCAAGCTCTTTGAGCAGGTCCACATAAACATCCCCTTGATGGATGCAATCCGCCACGTACCAGCTTACGCACGATTTCTAAAGAATATATGTACACCCCAGCGTAAGCCGCGAACCAAGGGAGGGAGCCCAATTGTTCTGTCAGAGCAAGCCAGCTCTGTAATCCTTAGTAGACTCCCACCCAAGGCAAAAGATCCTGGGACTCCCCTGATTTCCTGTAAGATAGGTGGTACCCAATTTGATAGATCATTGTTAGACTTGGGTGCATCCATAAACCTGATACCCACATCCTTACTTGACCATCTAGAAGAATCTGAGCTAAAACCAACCGAGGTGACATTACAATTAGCAGATCGATCTATAAAGTCACCAAAAGGGATTCTCGAGGATGTTATCGTAAGAGTGCGGGATTTCTATTTTCCAGTGGACTTTATAGTCTTAGATATGGATGCACCTGAGAACCCTAGGGATACACCAATCATTCTAGGGAGACCTTTCTTGGCTACTGCTAGAGCCAACATCAGCTGTGAGGAGGGCCAAATAGAGCTTAAGTTTGGAGATCAAACACTGAAAATTGATATATTTAAGGCCCAACAAGGAATTAATTGCGGCGTCATCGAACAAATTTGTGACATCAAGACTTTGGTTGATGAATCACACCTCCAGAATGACTCGATTATGCCTCATCAACCATAGAAGGATCTTGACCCGCAAACAGAGGAGTCGAATCCAGATATGAACAACCCAGTAACTCCCACCCTTGAACCTCACATCTATACTGAACCACCCGCTGCTGCTGATAACCCCATCCTCGAACTGAAACCCCTTCCTGCTCACTTGAAATACGTCTTTTTGGGTTCTAATCAGACCCTTCCTGTGATTATCAATTCCAACCTCAGTCCTGAACAGGAATCCCGTCTGATTGTTGTCCTCCAGCAACATCGCAGAGCCATCGGATGGACTCTCGATGATTTGACTGGAATAAGTCCCTCTTATTGTACTCATCATATCTATTCAGAAGAGGGCACACGACCTTCTCGTGAAATGCAGAGACGCTTAAACCCCAATCTGCAGGAGGTCGTGAAAAAGGAGATCATCAAGTGGTTAGATGCCGGAATCATCTACCCGATCTCCGATAGTCGTTGGGTGAGCCCAATTCAGGTCGTGCCCAAGAAGGCAGGACTCACCACTATAACGACTGAGACTGGAGAAATCATTCCTACCCGATTAGCCAACTCGTGGAGAGTCTATATAGATTACCGCCGACTCAATTCCTCCACGAAGAAGGATCATTTCCCACTACCCTTCATTGATCAAATTCTCGAAAAACTTGCGGGAAATAGGTTCTTCTGCTTTCTTGACGGGTACTCCGGTTATAACCAGGTGGCAATCCATCCTGAGGACCAAGAAAAGACCACGTTCACCTGCCCCTTCGGAACATACGCTTTCCGAAGGATGCCTTTCGATCTTTGCAATGCACCCGCTACTTTTCAGCGATGCATGCTTGCCATATTCTCAGATATGGTAGGTGATTATCTGGAAGTCTTCATGGATGACTTTTCAGTTTTCGGAGCATCATTCGACGATTGCCTCCAACACTTGGTCCAGATACTCAGGCGGTGCATCGATGTGAATTTGGTTCTTTCCTGGGAAAAGAGCCATTTCATGGTGCCTGAGGGAATTGTCCTGGGACACTCAATTTCGGAGAAAGGTATCCAAGTGGATCGAGCTAAGGTTAATCTGATTTCTCACCTTCCTATGCCTAGCTCGATTAGGGACATCCGTTCCTTTTTAGGGCATGTCGGTTTTTATCGACGATTTATCCCTGATTTTTCAAAAATCGCGCGCCCCCTGACCACTCTTCTCTCCAAGGATGTTCCTTTCAAAATTTCCAAGGAATGCACTCAAGCATTTGAAATCCTGCGTGACCGAGTCACCCAAGCCCCGATCCTACAGTCCCCTGATTGGTCCCAACCCTTTGAGATCATGTGCGATGCATCCGACTTCGCTGTAGGAGCGGTTTTGGGGCAGAAAATTGACAGGAAACCTGTGGTCATTTACTACGCCAGCAAAACACTCGATGAGGCTCAGCGTAACTATACGGTTACTGAGAAAGAGCTGCTAGCTGTAGTATTTGCCCTAGAAAAGTTCAGATCGTACCTTCTGGGTTCCCGTGTCATCATATACTCGGATCACACAGCTGTGAGGCATCTCCTAGCAAAGAAGGACGCGAAACCTCGATTAATCCGATGGATCTTGCTGTTGCAAGAATTTGACCTTGAGATTCGCGACAAAGCGGGAAAGCAAAATGTGGTAGCTGATCACTTGTCCCGTCTTCCTTCTGAAATAATTGACCCTTCCGGATCCATCATTGAGCATTTTCCCGATGAGCACCTGCTGACTATTGGTACTAGCCTTCCATGGTTTGCTAATGTAGTAAATTACTTGGCATCTCATCAGATCCCGTCCGATTGGCCGAAGGCCAAGAAAGACAAATTACGCTCCGATGCCAAGTATTACATTTGGGAAGACCCGTACCTCTTCCGCATAGGTGCCGATCAGATCATCCGGAGATGTGTCCCGGAAGGGGAATTCAACAATATCCTCTCTTTCTGCCATGACCAGGCATGCGGTGGCCATTTCGCCGGGCATAAAACCGCATCAAAAGTCCTCCAGTGCGGCTTTTACTGGCCCACACTGTTCAAAGACGCATACAATCACTGCAAGGCATGCAGTCGTTGCCAGACTTTGGGCAACATGAGCCATCGCGACATGATGCCTATGCAACCGATTCTAGTATGCAAAATCTTTGATGTTTGGGGGATTGATTTTATGGGCCCCTTTCCTGTTTCGGATGGTTTCGAATACATTCTGTTGGCTGTGGACTACGTGTCCAAATGGATCGAAGCCATACCGACTCGAACCTGTGATCACAAAATCGTTCTCAAATTCATTCATCAACACATTTTCTCAAGGTTCGGGATTCCTCGTGCAATAATCTCTGATGGGGGGACCCATTTCACAAATGCTCAGTTTAGGTCACTGATGACCAAATACGGGGTGTCTCACCGAATCTCTACTCCTTACCACCCCCAAACTAATGGTCTAGTTGAGCTGTCTAATCGGGAGATCAAGAAAATCCTGCAAGTCACTGTTCGACCTGACAGGAAGGACTGGTCGTCCCGACTTCCGGAAGCATTGTGGGCCTATAGGACCGCCCACAAGACCCAATTGGGCATGTCTCCCTTTAGACTGGTGTACGGAAAGGCATGCCACCTTCCCGTAGAACTGGAGCATAAAGCCTATTGGGCAGTACGGAACTGTAATTTAGATCTTTCCAAGGCTGGGACCCACAGAAAACTCCAAATCAGCGAGATCGATGAATTACGCCTAGACGCGTACGAGAACTCGCAAATCTACAAGGAGCGGGTTAAAGCCTTCCACGACAAACACATCTCGAGAAAGATCTTTCATCCTGGTCAAAAGGTCCTACTCTTTGATGCCCGACTAAAACTCTTCCCAGGAAAACTGAGATCCAAGTGGGTCGGACCATATTTGGTCCGACAGGTTTTTGGAAATGGAGTAATCGAAATCAGTCCACTCAGCCACGATTCTGAACCTTTCATCGTGAACGGTCAGAAACTCAAGCCATTCATTGATGTAACTTCTACTGATTTGGCTGAAGCATCTTATATCCTCCTTTCCCCTTGAGCTTATTGCGCCCAGCCGATGGCGTAAAACTCAGCGCTTAACGGGAGGCAGCCCGTCATTCTCTTTGAAAACCTGAAACTTGTTTTGACACCTTTTTGCACTTGAGGTTCACCCTTGTAGACAGCCGACCCCACCTCAGATGCTTGCATCTGGGATTAGAAATCGTCCGCAAAAATTCAACCCGACCCATCCACTCATCCAAATTTCTGTCTTAAGGAATGAACTAAGTTAAATAAAAACCCCCTAGGTTACAATGAGGACATTGCAAATCTTAGGCATGGGGGGGGTATGAAAGTGCAAAACTTGTAAGAAAAGGTTTCAAACAAAAAAATTCACATATGCCAAAAACACCATAAAAATTAAAAATTTTTCGAAAAAGAATAAAAGGAGAAGGAAATTTTGTGAAGGAGAAGAGAAACAAAATGAAAAAGGAGCACAAAATTATAAGAAAAGGTGATAGTCATTAGTAAGGAACTAAGGAATTAACCTAAGTTCTAGACCTCATTCAAGAAAATAACTGAAAAGTGCATAATGAGATTAGTAAGAACGCAAACCTTAGGCATTCTTGAATAGACTCTTAGTACCCATTAAGATCTAGACACTCCTCAAGAGGTTGAGGAAAATGAAAAGCTGAAGTATTAGGTCTAAGGCTTAGGGAGTATTTGGCCTCGTTAACTAATTTTTGGTTTACGGGACTCAGTAACCTAAGCACCCTAACCTCACACACAGCCTGGTTCAGTAAGCGTAAAAATCAAAATCACGCAGAAGCGTCGCAAAATTCTGAAAAGAACACCTAGAATAGGAGCGGCCGATCGACACAAGTTGATTTGGACGAGTTCCCAGCGCGGAGAGGCGGGAAATCCCCTCGAAGATGCGTAACAAAATATCATCTCCTCGGTGCCTATCTCTTAGGATATTTACATATCCTACTGGGGGCATGTAAGCACTCTGCTGATTCAGATTCCATGGATGGCATTATCTCGAAGTGTCAATTGCCAGGGTCTGGATTCGGCCACGGAACACCATGGATGGGATTATCTCGAAATCTCAATAGCCAGGGTTCCGGGGGTTGCCATGGGCGGTGCTATCTCGAAGCATCGATTGCCAGGAACCCTTGAGGATTGATGATGGGAGCAAGGAATCTGATACAGACCTGTTGAAAAGACAATCCTAGGCTAGAACTAAAAAGAAAAAGAGAGAGAAAACTCTCCAAACAGAATAACTTTCTATCTCTCTCTTACAAAACGCACTGCGAACTGAGCCAGGGCAAAAATCATTTCAAGCACGGGTGCTTTAACCACAAAGTCCAATAAACCTTAGGTTAGTTCTTGTGGGCCTTAAAAACCTTTGCTAAAGACTGAGGCTAAAGCTAGACAGATTTGGATCTTGATTGGTACTAGAGTACCTTTTAGGCCTATGGTCAGCATTCTAACCTAATCTAAGCTCAAATGAAAAAGCACTTATCTGAAGTTATTAAGAACTTCATGGTCTAGAACAAGGGTTGAAACCTTAAGTTTTTTTTTTTGCTAAGGGACTAGCAAAAGCTAGGCATGGGGGTATGATGAGAACCTCATCATGAGCCATAACTAGCTCATTTTGACCCAATACAAAGAATAAAAGCTCCTACATAACTCAAGAAAAGGCTTAACTCAGAGAATTCTGAGTTTAAGGAGAAAACAAGTCATAAGGGGTAAAAATGCAATTTTACCAGTATAATCTGCATACAGGGTAATTCAGGGTCCAAACACAGGTCAAACAAACCGAATGAGAAGGAAAGTGGGATGATCTGATAAGGGCTACAGCAATTCCAAGGAACTAAATGATAATCTGTAACCCTAAAGCAAACCCACTTCAATTCACGAGGTTCGAGGCAAAGTAAAAATAGAATAAACCCTCTAAAATTCATAGAAAAATAATCTCTAGGGTTTAGAACCTTCAATTTGGCCTTCAGAACCCATTTTGACCTACATTGAGAACCATGCCCAATTAATAACTTAATTTGGGTTTTTGCATAAATTGACCGGTCAAACAAGGTTTAATCTAGAAATAAAATTCACCATCAAATTCCTTAGGTCCTAATTAGTCATGTATAAAAACTTGAGCCTAAGAAGAAACCTTCTTGACCAACTTTGCACTTTGGTCCTCATATATTTACTTTTTGACCCTCAACTTTTGAACCCTCACATTTCTGCCCCTAACTCTCCTTCGTTCTTTGCATTTAGGTCCCTCCTGCCAAAACCTGCCAGCACCATGCTCCGGCGACCTTGCGCGGAGCATGGCGCCGCGCAGGGTGAGGGGGAGGGGCTGGCAAGTCAACCGGGGGTGCCCTGCGTCGTCAGCCGTCGCAGGAACACCCCCCTGGTCGCTGCAACCCACCATACCGGCCGTGCGAACGCACGGACGGTATGGGTTTCCATCTCCGACGTCCTCCGGCGAGGGAGACACGTCGTCTCCCTCCGCCCTCCTCTCTGATTCTACCCTATAAATACCCCCTGTCGCCCCACCGTTCGAAGCAGCTCGGATCTGACGGAGAAAACCCCCAACTTTCCTCTCCTCTCACTCCGGCAGACGACCACCAGCTCCGGCGGTTCCTCCTCCTCCTCCTCTTCGCTCTGCCGCAATACCAGCAGCAGAGACTTCTTCCCCTGCTCTTCCCGCGCCACGCCGCACCCAGCTGGCGCCTCTCCGGCTCTCTGCTCGCCGCCGCCCCTTCCCCCGGGCATCTTCTTCTCCGGCGACAGTCGATACGACTGTCGCCCGCTCTGGCCCCTCCTCCTCCTGCTAAGTAGGTAGAGCTCCTCCTCTTCCTCCCCTCTTCCTTTTCCTCACTTTAAACATCTACTGTCGCCCTCGATTCCGACCCCTCACCCTCACCTTCTCCGCCTCCGGCCACCCTCCGGCGAGCCGCTCCCATCACCCCAGCAACCCACACGGCTCGCCGACCACCGCAGAACCTCCGCCTCCTTACCCTGATCAACCCCCGCCCTTCCACTTCCCCCACATCACCCTCTGCAACCCCACCGAACAAACCCATCTTCCGACCCACAGTCCGACCTAGGGTAGCCCTTGCACGCCGCCCCACGCCTCGCCACCACCCACACGAGCTTCGCCGCACTCTGGCGAAGCTCCCGGCACCTTCTGATTAGGCCGAGAGGCCGTTTTGCTGTGAACAGGTCACCCGACCTCCGCCGCCATTGCCGTGCAGAAGGAGCTGCTTCCGCCTGCAGCTGCAGGCGCGCCACGCCCAGATTCGACTCCCAGGCCTTGCGAGGCATTTCGACAAAGCGTCAGGCTGCAGCTGAAGCGAAGCCCTCGCGCGAAGGCCTCGCGTAACGCCGCGATTACCAGCTGTCTCCTCCGCGTGGGCGCCTACTCGGGGTGGGACATTTAGTCCCACATCGGAAAACTCTGAAGAGGCGCAGCGGTATAAAGTGAAAAAGTGTTGGAGGCTTATTGCCTCAGCACACGGGGTGAGGTCCCCTTCACCCGCCCGGTTACCCGGTCTCGTCCGCGCTCACGCCCCGCGGACCTGGCCCGACCCGACTTAGACTGACCTGCACTCCTCGCCCACCACGCACGTCGGTGGGCCTGGACCCGGGCGCGACCCGTACCCGGCAACCCGGCAGCTCTGGGAGAGCTATCCTAAGAGCGGTTTCTGTGAGAGAGAGACGCGGGGGAGGGTAGAGATAGGTTTTGCCCCTCTGATCAAGCTGTGTAAGTGTGCAGGCACAGGTGAAGAAGAACCATGGAAGAAGACGAAGGCTGAAGGAAGGAGGATCACCGAGCGGCACTGTAGCAGTGGCGATTTAAGTCGTCTGATTGAAAAATCAGACGACGTCCTGAAGGCAAAGACGGCAGAAGGAAGGAGAGGCAGAGGAGAACACAGAGAGGCCAAGGGAAGAACTGAAAGAAGAAGAGCACGAGAAGAAGATCTGAAGAAAGGAAAAGAAGAAAGAAAGGAAAAGAAGAAGAACAGGACTGCTCTGCAGAAGAAAAAGGAAGAGCAGGAACAGCTGAAAGAAGAAGAAGAACATCACCACTGCAGATAAAGAAGAAGAAGATAACAGAAGATCTGAGACGAGGAGAAGCAAAGAGAAAAGAAGAAAAGACAACAAATTCTCTCTCTCTTTCTTTATTTTTGTAAAAGAAACTTGTACCCCTAGAATATAACTTGCTCCCTGAGTTCGACCTCGGGAACTCTTTATTTCCGAGTAACAAATTGTAGTAAACTGGTAATCACCTCTCTATACTATACTACGATGGAATAATAAAACTATAGAGGAAGGTGACCACCAGTTTTTGGCCCTGCGCGGCGCCATGCTCCGCGCAAGGTCGCCGGAGCATGGTGCTGGCAGGTTTTGGCAGGAGGGACCTGAATGCAAAGAACGAAGGAGAGTTAGGGGCAGAAATGTGAGGGTTCAAAAGTTGAGGGTCAAAAAGTAAATATATGAGGACCAAAGTGCAAAGTTGGTCAAGAAGGTTTCTTCTTAGGCTCAAGTTTTTATACATGACTAATTAGGACCTAAGGAATTTGATGGTGAATTTTAATTCTAGATTAAACCTTGTTTGACCGGTCAATTTATGCAAAAACCCAAATTAAGTTATTAATTGGGCATGGTTCTCAATGTAGGTCAAAATGGGTTCTGAAGGCCAAATTGAAGGTTCTAAACCCTAGAGATTATTTTTCTATGAATTTTAGAGGGTTTATTCTATTTTTAATTTTCCTCGAACCTCGTGAATTGAAGTGGGTTTGCTTTAGGGTTACAGATTATCATTTAGTTCCTTGGAATTGCTGTAGCCCTTATCAGATCATCCCACTTTCCTTCTCATTCGGTTTGTTTGACCTGTGTTTGGACCCTGAATTACCCTGTATGCAGATTATACTGGTAAAATTGCATTTTTACCCCTTATGACTTGTTTTCTCCTTAAACTCAGAATTCTCTGAGTTAAGCCTTTTCTTGAGTTATGTAGGAGCTTTTATTCTTTGTATTGGGTCAAAATGAGCTAGTTATGGCTCATGATGAGGTTCTCATCAGAAGGCGACGTCTGATTAGCTAAAGCAGGGCTCTGACACTATGGAAATATTGAAGTTTAAGTGTTTCAGGCCACTGTGCATTTATTTCATATCTTGACTACTTAATTTATATGTATCTAAACTAATAATTGGTGATTCAAATCACTATTATTTTGTCTTAGATATCTTTTTGCCTTGTCAAACTCTTGATATACTTATGTTATGTATTGAATATCATTCTTGGCTTGTTTCTTGTGCTCATATATATATTCATTTCAATTAGCGTGTGAATCGCAATACTTACTCCCTGCGTTCGACCTCGGACTTCATTTTAGATATTTAAGTTATAAATTTTATTTCTTGATTGAGCTATTTAGGAGACTTTGCTACAACAAAACACTTTAAACCTCCTATCTGGCCTTGTCAACATTTTGGTGCTGTTGCCAGGGAACAATGCACAATTCACTGCTATTCTTTATTTTATTTGATTATATTTGGGCACTAACTTGCCCTATCTGTTTTCTTGTGATTTTGCGAGGTGCATCACGAGGTGATCTTTCATGCAAATCAGCCACTCCTAGGGTAGGTAATCTCACTTCTTCCGTAATGTCCTATTCTTTGGAAGAGAGAAAAGGAAATAAAACTAATTAGGAATCACCTGCCTTATTTTCATAGTAATTTTCATTTAAAGGCAAGTTCCCTACTTTGCGAAAAAAATCAATATTTGATTGAAGCCTGAGACTATTCTGATTAGATATTCCCCATCCCAAATTTCCTGTACCTATTAGGAACTACGCTTAATTTCTATATCACTTTGGGCTAACACACTTCTTGCTTGAAGCCCAAGGTGAACATTTTAAGATTGAATTGAACTTGGATTAGAGCCACTTAGGGTTTTAGCATTTAGGGTTTGAAGTGTTAGTACACATTTGCCTGCATTAAAGGGAATTAACTTATCCGCATTTGTGTGCTACCCAAGCTCTTGATTGAAAAAATATAATCAAGAAGAACTCTGAAACAGGCTCTAATTTCAGTTGAACCTTAAAAATTGTGAACTTAATAACCTGAGAGTCAATTCGGGGTGATTTCTGGGTCTTGACCTAGATTTCATTCCTAATTATTTAGGGTAGGTCAGGTGAAGTTTACCTACATTGTGGGGCCAACCAACCTCCAAATTAGGTCAAGTCAAATCAACTTCTAATCAAGTGAAATTCAAGGCACTAATTAGGCTAAAATTGGTAGACTTAAGGTCTTAAGTTCGTACATTTCGGTCTACTTGGAACCGTAGTGATAAGGAAGGTCAAGTTGGGGAAATCCTGTAACCCGTGGGGACACTCTACTATGTAGGGGTCTTTGCGGGGCTCTCCCTTCCTGGCTGCCCAAGTAATTCTTGGGTGTGTGGATTTCTAATTCAGTGGTATCATTCGCCTCCAAAATCTTTGGGTGCCTTGATTGGGTCTAATTCATATCTAGTCCCTCATCTTTTCTCTAGAACACACACACAAGAAGGTCCTTAGGTTTTTAACCTAAGGGGCCTCATTAGATCTTCTTGGGAATTTCTTTCGGATTTGATCAGTTCCATTTTGAACTTGAGTTTGATTCTTGATTCTGTTCCATCACTTGATTTGAAAATGCAACCTGACATGTTAGGAAAAGTAATTAGGAAGCCTGTGTCCCAAATGACTCTCAAAGGTAAGATGATTGAGGATGCTTACAGACACCATGAAGAATATTATGGAGCCTTAGAAAGGGACATTTTTGCAAAAACAGCAAACCACATTATGAATCGTATCGAGATAATACTGGCACGAATAAACGACAGTTCAACTTGGGATTATCTCTTAGTAGAACACATTGAATTAGTGAAATTATACAACAACGATTGTCTGCAATGTTGGTCAAATGCTTCATTTTTGGAAGAACTCTAGAATCTTTTGGAAAGACGGGGAAAATTGCTGAATAAGTTATATAAAATCATTGAGAAAAAATACCCATCAGAAGTTAATAAGACATCTTGGAGTAATTCTAGTGATCTACATAATTTCCCAAATCCTGAGTTTAATGATTGAGGTTGTTATAGACTACCAACCCAAATGGAATTTGATTCAAATGATGTACAGATTGATATGCTTGATCTTGGGATGGGTTGGGAGGACCTGATTGTAGGTGATCACGATTTCGAACCAGCCCTAGGAAACCAGGAAGCTGGTCCATTGAGCTTAGATTTCCTGGACACCTGTGATGATGAGCTTAAAACAGAACCTCTCGAGAGTGTAAATCTCGAGCCTTATCCTGTTAAGGTGACTCTCGAGAGTAATTCTGACATCCCTATAGAGCCCAGCCTAGATCCTAGTGACCCATTGCCTACCTTTGACCATGAATCTAGATTTGAGCCTAATTAGGATGATTATGAGGCCCCATATGATGAGACACAGATTTCAAATCTGAATTACGATTCAAGGCCTATATTTGATGATTACACCTCTCCAACCTCCTCAGAGATAAATTGATTTTTCGAAAGTCATGCCTATCTATGATACAAAATTGAGTTAGAAGAGTTGGGAATCGATTGGGTCTACCCTAGGAGCCAAGAACCCGAGCCTCTGCTTAATAGGGACACCTTTTTGAGCTTGGAATTCGAAATTAGGTTAGATACAAGTCAGGTTGTTGCTTCTTCACATCATGATTTATTCAATGGTGCAAATCTCGATTTGGAATCAGGTTCAGAACACGATCTTCACAAACTCTTTGATGATTTCGAATCCTACTCTGATTTCGGAGAACCTTTATTTCAATTTAAGACCTCAGCATCCATAACTCATTCTTCGATTGACTTTGAGGTCCTTAATCCTGAGATCATTGATTCCAAATCTAGTTCCATTGAGATGGAATCAATCCTTTTTGATCTTTAGGAACCAGAAACAATTGCCGAGAGTGTCTTCAATCCAAAATTTGAATCTTTTATTGACTCAGATTTCCATGACCCTATAAGCACTCTCTAGGCATTTACATTTGATTTTGATGGGCTTTATGAGGACTTTCTAGACAAACCTACCTTTGAATCCTTTGTAGAGGAGCCCTCAACACACATAGTTCTCAAAGAAGCCACCTCTTCTAATCCGCATACAAAACCTTCTCGAATCCGATTTGAACCCCGACCCACCACCGAAATCAACTTCTACTCTGATTGTCCTCCTCTGATTTGGTCACATATGATTCTCCTCCATCAGTTGATTGGGTTTCAGATTCTGATCAGATCCATACTCACTTCCCATCCTTTTCTGATCACTCTTGTACGGTTCCTATATTCTTTTTAGATCCATTTTCTTTTAAGGATCCTTATTTTGACCAAGCTGATTCGACTCAGCCAAACCCTAGATTTTCATTTCCACATCTATTTGAGCTTCAAGCTATCTGGTGCGTTCCACATCTACTGATTCACATCCATCAACCCACCAGATCGATTGGGTTTGGGCTGCATCATCAGCCTGTAGATCTGAACAAGCACCTGGTTGAACCAACCAGGCTTTTGACCACCCCTTGAGCTTCAAGGTGCTTGTTCTACAACACTCATCTGATTAGACCACCTCTTCTCCTTGACCACCTTCTGCTCCGTTGAAGGCATTGAATTTAGCGCTTAACGGGAGGCAACCAGTCATTCTAAAAATTGAGACCCTTCTGATCATCATTTTGAGCTTTATGCTTAGAGTTTAGAGTTCGAACAGTTGATTCCACCTTTGGTACACATACCAGAGCTTGAAATCATTCGCAACAATCACCCTGACCCGTTCACCTACCTGTTGACCTTGTTTTAACCCATGAACCCAACTAACTTAGTACCCTCCAGTTTACAATGAGAACATTGCAAAACTTAGGCATTGGGGGGGTGTTAAAGTGAGAACACATAAAAATTCAAGTTTTTGAAGGGTTCTCACAAAAAATATACATCTTCAAAAAAACAAAAAAATAAAAAATTGAAAAAGAAAAAAAAATGGAAAAGGGAGGAAAATCTTTTGAACTTAATTGCATATCATTCTTAAGGAGGAAATAAGGAGGTGATTCAAAATGTCAAAAATGAGCCACAACTTGAAACAAAAAGTGTTAGTCTTAGTAAATGGGATCTACTTAAAGTTCTAGACCAAATCAAAAGAAAGAAATAAAAGTCAAAAAGTGCTAAAAAGACATGGAGATTAGTATGAGTGCTGATCTGAGGCCTCTTGGGCTTGTTTTTAGGCTTAAAAATTCACCTATCCACTAAGATCCAGATAGTTCTCAAGAGGTTGAGGAAAATGCGAAGCTTACATATTAGGTTTAAGGCTTAGGGATTATTTGGCCTCGTTAACTGACCTTTTGGTTTGTGGGACTCGGTAACCTAAGCACCCTAATCCACAGACCAGTCTGGTTCAGTGCATTTAATTAATCAAAATCATGTAAAAAGCGTTTGTTCTGTTTTGAAAAAGCTACCTAGATTAGGAACAGCTTGAAGACACAAGTTGATTTGGATGAGTTTTCGACACGGAGAGGAATGAAATTCCCCTCGAAGATGCATAATAACATATCGTCTCCTTGGTGCTTGTCTCCTAGGATATCTAAATATCCTACCGGGGGCATGTAAGCACTGTGTGCTGGTTTAGGTGCCATGGGTAGGATTATCCTGAAATGTCAATTACCAGGGCCTAAATTTAGCTACAGAATGCCATGGGCAGCACTATCTTGAAGTGTCGAAAGCCAAGGTTCTGGAGGTTGCCATGGGCGGTGCTATCTTGAAGCATTGATTGCTAGGACCCTACGAGGATTGATGGTGGGAACCAGAAATCTGATATAGAATGTGTTTTGAGACAATCCGAAGTTAGAAATAAAGAAAAGAAAAAGCGAGAGAAAGCTCTCCAAAAATGCAAAAATTCTTCTATCCCTCTCTCTTACAAAAAAAATGCACTGCAAACTAAACTTGGAATAACCATGTTACAAGCACAGGTGCTTTAACCGCTAGGTTCAACGAACCTCAAGATAGTTTCTGTGGGCCTTAGAAACCTTCGCGGCAGACTGAGGCTAAAGCTGTTCTGATCTGGATCTTGGTTGGTACTTGAGTACCTCTAGGCCTATTGTTAGCATTCTGACCTAGTCTCTAGAGAAGGAAAGCACACATCAAGAGATCTGAGCATAAAAAGGCATGGTCTATAATTCGAGTTAATTCCATAGGATTTTGCTAAGGGACCAGCAAAACTTAAGCATGGGGGTATGATGATAACGTCATCATTAGTCATATATAGCTTTAATTAGTCATAATCCATTGATAAATGCTCCTACATAACCTCTAGAGAGCCGTAATTCATTTTACTTCCTTTCTGAATGATTAACATAAAACCAGGGTTAAAACTGAAATTTCACCATCATATCACGAATGCAGAACAACCAGGGGTCTTTCCAAGGGTTAATTAAAGGTCAATTGGTCAAAAATGTCTAATAAGAGGGTTCGTGTAGACAAAAACGGGTTTTCACGCATTTTAAGAATTAATGGACATCCGAAACCCTAAAAACAAACTTGCTTAAATAATAGAGGTTTTGGTTAGGATAAAATTCATCTAAACCTTCTAAAGATCATAAAAAAATATTCTATGAGGTTTGGTATCCTTGATTTGATCATTGGAACCCATTTTGACCTAAAACAAAGTCTTGAACAAACAGTTACCCTAATTTTGGTTTCTATGTAAATTACCTAGTCAAAATTGGTCAAAACCAAAATTCGACTTCACCATCATATTTCTTGAGTTCAAATTAGGTTTAAACCAAAATTTGGGCCTAATCAGAGATTATCTTGACCTAGTTTGCAATTTAGTCCAGCCTGATTCTTTTTCTCACACATGACCCCTAGCTTTTTGAAATCCCTGCAAAGTGACCCCAAAGTTTGTCATCATCTTTACAAATAGGTCCCTCCATCATTATTGTGGAGGAACTCCTACTCTGACGACCTTCAATAAGAGATTTCTCTCTGATTTCTTGACGAATCCCTTCCAAAATTGGAAGGGAGATTCTTAAGAAAATTCTATTCAATCTGGGCTACATCTTGGGCTCAAAATCCTACTCAAAGCCTCATGAGAACCTTTTAAAGGTCCAAGTTTCCTTCTTCATTGAGTTACCATGGTTTCAAGCTTGGATTCCAAGCTTGGAACGACCATTTAGCACCTATAAAAGCACACCCATGTCATTTCTCTCCTCCTGAGCTTGTTTTTGGCCGGAATACCTCCTTCCCTCCTCTCAAGCCAAATGCTCCACGAGCTCCGGCGACTTCCTCCAAACACCTTCTTCGTCCACCCTCACAGACTATAGCGGGTGGATTCTTCATCCTCAGCTTCTTCTGCACGCCGTAATACAAGAGACCGCCGCCTACACCCCCTCGTTGTCGCCGCTTCTCCCACTAGAGGCACTTCCTTCCACGGCGTCAACCGCATCATACCCGATGTCCCTTCTACCCTTTCGTCCGTTAGCTAGGTTTCTTTCTCCCTTTATTATCTTTCACTTTATTTAAAACCCAAATTTAGCCCCTCGACATGCTGTTCACCGTCATCTCTTCCACCTCTGACCACACCTCCAGTGAGAACTTCCGCTCACCTCACACCTCTAAACACCTCGCCAACACCCTCACAACCTCCTCCACTCATCCCCGCACAAAACCCCTCAACCAATTTCACCCTTCGCCCACTCACGATTGCCACCGAACAACCCATCTTCCGTACCACCTTCTTGCCTTTGTCAGACCACCACACACACGCTCATGCTAGGAAACCGCCACCACCACATCTGCCATCACTCAACAATCCCCTTGAGGTATTTTAATGTGGTCGTAAGGCCTTATTCTTGCTTTTAGGTTTTTTGCTAGAGCTCCGCCACCGTCACCATCGTCTCCGTTTTGTTCATCACACCATGGCCGTGTTCTTCGTGGATGCTACCTCCAGATTGCGTGGACACATCACAGGATCGCTCCTAGGTCCTCAATTGCCTGCCCCAGTAGCTGCAGCTCGACAATTGCTCGAAGGAACATCTTGCTGTTGCTGCTTGGGTGCCAAGAGGAGTGGGATTAGTCCTACATTATGGGATTCCAATGCAACAACTACGCTTAAATTGTTTTTGTGCCAAGGCTTTATCGCCTCGACACACTGGGGGTGAGGTCCCCATTACAACCGCTCACCTGACTAGCCTAAGCCTTCACTCCTTGCTCATGACCCACTGTCGGTGAGTCTGGACCCGATACTGCATGATCTGAGTACCCGGTTACAACTCGAATATCTAAGAGAGAAAGAGGCAAGAAAGACAGAGAGAGTAGGAGAGGGGAGGGTTTTGCTCTTTGAGGCATGATGATCGTATGCAACACTTAGTCGCTGAGAAGAAAGGAAGCACTGGCTGAAAGAAGAAGGCTCTGAGAAGAAGAAGGAGAAGACTCAAGAATAAAAGAAGAGCTGAAGAGGAGAGGCCTTGAGAGCCTTGTGATGTGCTTTGAAGGCGACATTTAAGTCATCTGATATTGAGAAGGCGATGTCTGATTGGCTAAAGCAGGGTTCTGCCACTGTGGAAATATTAAAGTTTAAGTGGTTCAAGCCACTGTGCATTTATTTTATATCTTGAGTACTTAGATTATATGTATCTAAACTAATAATTGGTGATTCAAATCACCATTATTTTGTCTTTGATATCTTTTTGCCTTGTCAAACTCTTGATATAATCATGTTATGCATTGAATATTAGTTTTGCCTAGTTAGTACTCATTGAATATCATTCTTGGCTTGTTTCTTGTGCTCATATATATATTCATTTCGATTAGTGCGTGAATTGTAATACTTGCTCCTTGTGTTAGGCCTTGGACTTCATTTTAGATATTTGAGCTATAAATTTTATTTGTTGATTGAGCTATTTAGGAGACTTTGTTACAACGAAACACTTTAAACCTCCTATCTGGCCATGTCAACACTTATTCCACCACCACCCCATCCTAGGCCTCTACTCCGAGACTACTACAATCCATCTAATGGACAAGTAGAGCCTAGTGTTAGAATTCCTACTGGGGAGAATGACCCAGAATTAATGCCAAACATCATAGGTCTTATCCCACACTTTCACGGGTTTGCATCCGAGGATCCATTTCAACATATAGAAGATTTCAAAAATTTATCTCAAACTCTTGATCCTCAAAATCAAGGCACGTAAATCCTTCTTATGAAGATGTTCTCCTTTATCCTTAAGGGAAAGGCTACCGATTGGTATCAAACAATCGCATGACCTATCACTACTTGGGATCAACTCAAATTAGCTTTCTTGAAGAAATTCTTCCCTATAGGTCGCACCAATGCACTTAGGCGAGATATCACAACCTTTACTTAGTACCAAGGAGAACCAATTCATGAAGCATGGAAGCACTTTCATGAATTGCAAAGGAAATGCCCACATCACGTCATCCCTTGCTGGCAACTAATGCATATCTTTTATTATGGATTGCAAGAGAGCATTCACAATTTGGTCGATGCCTCTTGTGGAGGGAATTTCCTGAATCGCGATGAAGAATCTGCCTCAGAATTGTTTGAAGGGATGGTGGAGAACTCGATCAGGAACTCCTCGATGTCGCAATTCACACGAGGAAACTCGCATCAAAATCTGCATCCAAACTCGCAATAGCACAAGGGCATTCATGAGATCCAGAAACATCCAGCAATAGGGATTTAGAGATTATTGTAGAAAAACTGGACAAAGTTGACATCGTAGCGAAGCATCTTGATGAGGTCCGAAACACCATGAAGACTCTTACACCTCTACTCGCTACGCAGAATCCAGCATGTTTACCTATTTCGCAAATTCCTGTAGGGAGGGAATTTATGAATAATTTGGATTCTAGAGATCCATCTTCCTTGGATTTTCTATCTACTCCTGCAGCAACCCAAGGAGGGACCTTTGTCCCACAATCTTTCCCACCTCTTTCCCCACTTCCTATTTTTGCAGAAAACACTTCCATCCTTATTATTTGAATGCTATATAGGGCTACACACTGAGATCAAACCCATATTCTAATACCTACAATCCTGGATGGCATAATCACCCTAATTTCTCCTGGTCTGATCATTCGCCAAGACCACTACATCTGAATCAGACATGACAAAACCCACCAACATTGCCATTACAGCAACCCAATACTAGGCTCTGTCATGTGAGCATGCAGAACTACTCAGGGCCAAATAGAGACTTGCAGCTTGATCAGATTTTGAGAGCTGTGATAGAGAGCCAATGATAGAATGCTAAGGTTCTTGCTGAAGTCCAATAGCAGTGTTTGGCAAAATTGGTTGATCTTAGGGGCCAAATCACGTAGTTTACTGAATCTCGTCAGCTAGGGGCCCTACCCTTGACTGCCCGGGGATTGGGTCGGAAGTTCAGAGCTTTGAATTAAGCAGGAGTTGCCCCAATGCATATATTACTCCAGTAATACTTGTAATACCCAAAAGAAAGCTAAGTTCAATCAAGGTATTTGGTTCTCAATCCACAACGCTCTGCACTTTGATGAGCAAGTCGGAAGACTCGCAGCTTAGCTCGTTCCGCTATCGCTTCACGTCGCAGCTTCACTTCGTACCTTCATTCTTCATTGGAAATCCGCAGGAGTAAAGTAAACTGGATGATTGAGAAGTGTTCTCAGTACCGACAGAAAATGAGTGGGTGACTTCGTCTGCGTGCAAGACCTTCCTCTTCCAAAGATGCGTCATTCGAAGTGCATGGGGGAAGGCCACGCGCTCTGGTGTTTACTTCAGGCAAGAACTGCGCGTCGGGGGTAGGGGGTTGGGGGACCTAGTGTGCACCTCCGGGATCACAGTTTGGATATAGGTTATACCAAAGATAAATAGATCAAGACCGTCCTCATAAACCAAATGCACTTTTGTCTTTGGGAGACTCAAAAAACCAAGAGAATGAGGTCCCAGCCAGTTCCAAACCCTAGGAATATCCAGCATAGGTTTCACCCAGGAGGTCTACATCTGACTCAGGGACAAGTCCACATCTTAAATAATGTACCCCTGAATCAGAATCCAAATCAAAACCCACCCTCTGCACCTCCCGACTACGAGTATCCGAATCAATAGCAATCATTTTCAAATCAAGGTAATCAACCACTACTATCTAATTCATCTTTCTAGAACCAAGCATCTACATCTCCTGCTTCTTCTTTGCATGCGGGTATTAACTCTGTTACAACTCGCCGTGGGACTTCCACTAGGGATCCAGTAGATCCACGATACCTATCTCAAACCCTTAGTACATCTAGAACAGCTCCTGTTTCTACACCTGTGAGAGGTGACGCACCTGATACCATAATTTCCGCTAATTCTCGAGATCAGGGAAAACCCTCAGTAGAACAGGATATCCAAGTCCCATTCCTAAAAGCGTTGAAGAGATCTAGGAAATAAAAGCAGCCTGTTACTTTAGATGAGGATTTGATTAAGATCTTTGAATAGGTACACATTACTATCCCACTCCTAGATGCTATTAAACACATTCCGACTTATGTGAGATTTCTCAAGGAGTTGTGTACTCCTAAGAGTCAGCTGAAGAAGGGAAGCATTGTGGTACTCTCTAAGCGAGTGAGCTCAATTATCTCGAGTACGCTTCCTTTAAAGAAGAAAGACCTGGGTTCCTCATTTATTTCCTGTATAATTGGGGACTAATGCTTTGATAGAGCCCTCCTTGATTTAGCAGCATCCATCAGTCTCATTCATTCTTCCTTGGAAGAACATTTTCAAATAGAAAACCTTAAACCTGCTAATGTGACTTTACAATTAGCTAATAGGTCTATTAAGTCACCAAAAGGAATGTTGGAGGATATCATAGTTAGAGTTCAGGACTTTTATTTTCCTGTGGATTTTATTGTACTTGATATGGAAGTACCCGAACACATTAGCAATACCCTAATAATTCTAGGAAGACCATTTTTGGCCACAGCAAAGGCCAACATAGATTGTGAATCTGGAAAGATAGAACTTTAGTTTGGGAAGAATACACTTAAACTTGATATATTTAGAGCTTCTCAAGGATTAGATTGCAAATGGATTGAGGAGATTAAATCTATTTATGTTCTTGAGGATGAACCTAGTTCTTTAGAACTAGAAAATCCTTCTCTTGATATCCTTTACCCTCAGAATGAAATCCCGCTATCAGAATCTCCACTCGATCCTGAGACTATATCAAACGAATCACATTTACCTCTCTTTGCAGTAGAAAATCCCATCCCAGACTTTGTTGATTCGACTCCTATTGTAGAACTCAAACCATTGCCTGACACACTTAAATATGTCTATCTCAAACCCAATCAAACCTATCCGGTAATCATCAACTCACATCTATCTGAATCACAAGAATCAAAGTTGATTGCAGTTTTGCGAAATCACAAAAGGCAATTGGGTGGACTTTACATGATCCCACTGGGATTAGCACCAATTATTGTACTCATCGCATCTATATTGAAGATGGGGCACAACCTTCCCGTGAAGCACAAAGACGTCTAAATCTGAATCTTAAGGAGGTCGTAAAGAAAGAAATCAAGTGGCTAGACGCTAACATTATCTATCCCATATCTGGTAGCCCTTGGGTGAGTCCAATTCAAGTGGTACCCAAAAAGTCATGACTCATCATAATTAAGATTGAATCTGGAGCAACCATTCCCACATGAATTGCGAATTTGTGGTGGGTTTGCATCGACTATCGCAAACTCAACACGGTTACAAAGAAGGACCACTTCCCTTTACCATTCATTGATGAAATCCTTGAGAAACTTGTTGGTAATAAGTTCTGCTTTTTGGATGGTTACTCTAGATACAATTAGGTTGCAATCCACCCCGAAGATCAAGAGAAAACAACTTTCATCTGTCCCTTTAGAACCTTTGCTTTCCCAAGGGTGCCGTTTGGGCTTTGCAACGCACCCGCAACTTTTCAGCGGTGCATGCTAGCCATTTTTACTGAAATGGTAGGTGAATATATGGAGGTTTTTATGGATGATTTTTCAGTCTTCGAGGAAACATTTGATATTTGTCTAGATAATTTGTCGAAGATTCTAAAGTGCTGTATTGAAGTGAATCTTGTCCTCAGCTGGGAGAAAAGCCATTTTATGGTTCTAGAGGGCATTGTACTTGGCCATCTAATGTCTGAGCGAGGTATACAAGTAGATCGAGCCAAGATCAATAAAATTTCAAATCTATCAATCCTTGACTTGATCAAGGGCATCCAATCATTTCCCAGGCATGTTGGATTTTATAGAAGATTTATACTTGATTTTTTGAAGATTGGCCGACCACTCATGAATCTCCTCACAAATGACACTATATTTTAGATGAATGAGGTGTGTATTTCTGCATTTGAGACAGTGAGAGACAAAGTTACATAGGCTCCTATTCTGCAACCTCCTGATTGGAATCTACCATTCGAAATCATGTGTGATGCATTCGATTACGTAGTTGGAGCTGTTTTAGGATAGAAAATCGAGAAAAATCCTGTAGTGATTTACTATGCTAGCAAGACATTGAATGATGCACAAAGGAATTATATTGTTATTGAGAAGGAATTGCTAGCAAGTATTTGGATTATAGAAATTCAGATCTTATATCCTTGGATCTTGAATCATTGTGTACTCTGATCATTTAGCAATCAAACACCTTCTTTCAAAGGACACAAAACCAAGGTTGATCAGATGGATCTTACTTTTGCAAGAATTTGACCTAGAAATTCGTGATAAGGTAGGACGACAAAAATGTTGTTGCCGACCACCTTTCCTGCCTTCCATTTGAGAATATAGAGTCTTCTCCTCCAATCACTGAACATTTCCCTGATGAACATCTGTTGACCATATCTTTTGATCTTCCTTGGTATGCCGATATCGTAAACTATTTGGTTACACATCAATTCCCACTTAACTGGGATGGGAATCGTAAATCACGACTCAAATCAAAAGCCATATACTATTTCTGGGAAGATCCATATCTTTTCCGTCACTTGCAAGGATCTAATCATCAGGCATTGTGTTTCCTCTTCTAAGATTGACTCTATCCTATCTTTTTGTCATGACCAAGCTTGTGGCGGTCATTTTTTTGGTCGTAAAACTGCTGCAAAAGTTTTGCAGTGCGGGTTTTACTAGCCCACTCTTTTTGTAGATTCACAGACATATTGTAAGGCATGTAGTCATTGCCAAACTCTTAGTAGCATGTCACGAAAAGACATGATGCCTCTGAACCCGATTGTAGTCTATGAAATCTTTGATATCTGGGGCATAGATTTTATGGGTCCATTTCCATCTTCTTCTGGCTTTGAGTATATTTTACTCGGGGTTGATTACGTTTCTCGTTGGATCAAAGCCGTACCCCAACGCACAAATGATCATAGAGTTGTCATTCCTTTCACATAGAGTCATATCGTCGCTCGAATTAAGGTACCACATGCCATCATTTCTGACGACGGATCCCATTTTAATAATGCCCAGTTTAGAAGTCTACATAGAAAATATGGGGTCACACATCGTATTACTACACCTTATCATCCCCAAACTAATGGGCAAACCGAGGTCTCTAATCGAGAGATCAAAAAGATCCTTCAAATGACAATTCGACTCGATAGGAAGGATTGGTCTTCCTGTTTAGACGAGGCTTTGTGGGCTTATAGGATTTCTCACAAAACACCAATAGTCATGACACCATACAGACTTGATTACGGGAAACCCTACCATCTTCCCATAGAAATCGAACACAAGGCCTATTGGGCAATTAAAGCCTGTAACCTTGACCTCACGAAGGCTAGTGATCACCGTAGGTTGCAGCTTAGTGAGCTTGAGGAACTCAAAATGATTTCTATAAGAGTTCTAATCTATATAAGGAAAAATTAAAAGCCTTCCACGACAAGCACATTTCCCGCAAATCTTTCGCACCTAGTAAGAAGGTGCTACTTTTTGTTGCCCGTCTGAAACTCTTCCCTGGTAAACTTAGGTCCAAATGGACAGGTCCATTTGATGTAGTTAGTCTTCAACAATGGAGCTATCGAAATCATTGAACCCAACAAGGATCAACCCTTCAAAGTTAATGGTCAACGCTTAAAACCTTTCCTTGAAACACATGTCTTAGGTCTTGTTGGAGACTGCTATATGCTCCATTAATTCTCTAGGGCTTACGCCTAGCTGAAGGCATAAAACTTAGCATCCATCCATCCACACCTTGTATATAGCTGTTTCCTACTTTCCACACTTTCATATACCTATACACTTGAGTCTGCATCTTATCTGTCACTTCTTTATCAGTTATACTCTTCACTTAGTCCAACTGACCACTCTGACTTAGGTAATACTTGAAATCGTCCGCATAGAGATCTTTGATCTCCTCTATTCGACTCCTTCCATCACCCTATACCAAGTGAAGTGTAGAATCCTTTTGACCCTTTTTACAATGAGGACCTTGTAATATTTTGGCTTGGGGGGGTGTGAAGTAAAATAATAATACTCTAAGTGTATTGGTAGATAAAAGAGAAATTTAAAAAAAAATTAAAATACAAAAATTCCTAAAAATTTGAAAATTTTTGAAAAATTCATAAAGATTTGAAAATTTTATTAAACATAAAAAAAGTATATAAATATAAAAATTTAAAAAATATATAAAATGATAAAAATAATAACAGGGGGATTTCATAAGAAGAAGTGAAGGACATGAAAAATATATAACTATTTATATTAGTAACTTAAAGAGCTTAACTTTTCTTTTCTGGTCAGAAATAAAAAAAAATATTTTGTAAATAATATTTAATTTATAAGAGCATTGAATCCTTACTTGGACTTTGGCTTAAATACCTTTTCAAAACACATATTTGTTTTGTGAAATTTTGAACGAGATTTCTTATTAGTTAGAGTCTGAAACCCTTTAGGATCTGTTTTTCCCACTGTTAACTTTGAAACAAGTAACTAAGATGTATTAAGTTTTATGAGACTTAAATTTTGGAATTAAATTATAACTTTCTTGGTCAATTAGACTAGGTTGGATACTTTTGCTTTTTGAAAAGCTATTTTTACCACCAAGTTGAGTAAAACGGCTAGAAACCTGGAGTTAATTAAGTAAAGAGTTGGTAGAATTCTTAGTCATAAGGTCTATCAGGCTATAATTAGCTTAATTAATTGAGGACATTCAGCTAGACTTGGCAAGTTGCGTCTTAACAGATCTTGCAGAGGATACTAATGGTTTAAGGGACCTAAGAGTGAAAGGCTTTGCTATCCACTCTCTGGTTTGAGAGCTAAGTAACCTAAGCATCCAAAAGTCACACACATTAGAATTGTCTTGTTGGCATCTGAGACCATGAAACACAAAGGTTAAGAGATTAATTCTAAATCCTCTTCAGTCCAAGGATTTCCACGGGGCGACTCTTGAAAGAGTGAAGGATGTGCCACTCACCTAGAAAAAGAATTTGAGTATTATATTAGTAAGAAAAATGATAGTATATATATATATATATTATATAAACCTTGCAGTTAAGCATCTCACTACAAATGGATGCTTATGCAGTTTTATCCACCAAATAAAGCATCTCGGTACAAATGGATGCTACCCTTTTGTTTATCAGACGAGATTAATGTTTTAAAATCGATGTGTCATAGTATAGTTGAAATCACTCGAAAACAAATAGATTTTATTACTCAAAATTTTAAGTCTGAGGTCGAACACAGGGAGCAAATTATGGTTTAAAAATTAAGAGCACAACTTTAAAATTGAATATAATATGAAATGAAAATCAGAGTTATACTGCAAAAACACAGAATGTTAATGCAGATAAAGAGAGCACAAAAAAAATGGACATCTGATTTTGTGAATCAGACATCTTAAATATGGCTGCTACAATGTTGCTTCACTTCTCTTTTTCTCTTCTTTGATCTGTCGCTGGTTGGCTTTCTTCCTTCTTCTTTTCTTCTCTTCTTTTCGTGCCTTGGCCTTCTTTCTGCCTTTAGCTTCTCTGGCCTTTGCCTTTGGCTTCTTCTTCTTCTTTCTTTCCTTCTGGGGACTCCTCTTTCTTCTACCTTCAGTTCCTTCTCCTTCTCTTTCTCTTCTCTTTCTCTTTCTTCAGCCCTTCAACCTTCAGCTTCTTCCTCTTCAGTCCTTGCCTTCTCCTCCCTTAGCTTCTCTGGCTTTCTCCCTCTTCTTCCTTGGCATCTTCTTCTCCTTTCCTACGAGAGCAAAACGTACCCCTACCCACGCCCGCGATCTCTCTTCCTCTTTCTCTCTTAGGCTCGCTCTCCTAGAGCCGCTTCTCGGGTAATCGGGTCGGGTACGCGCCCGAGACCAGGCCCACCGGCATGAGGTGGTGGGCGAGGAGTGTAGGTCGGGTATACGGGCCAAGCTAGGTCCGCAGGGATCAGGTCACGGATGAGGCACTGATAGGTGAGTGGGACCTCATTCCGTGGTCAGGAGGCGAAGAGGTTACTACATTTTTTCCTCTTATTCTGATGCACCCGCTCACTCACTTTCAAGGTGGGACTAAATGTCCCACCTTCCTTCGCGTGCGTCTGCAGTAGGAGGTTTCCTTGATTGCAGCAGCTATTGGGTCTTCGAAGCCAATTGCTCATCTGGAGTTGTATGCGAGAGGAGTCTGCACACCCTAGGACTGTAGCCTAGAGCGAGGAGACCTGAAACGGGCTTGCAAGCTAGCTGCTTGCTTGCTTCAATGGCGGTGGGCCTCCAACACCTGTCAACACGAAAACAGCCTCGCAGCCCTGTCAGAAAGCTCAGGGAGCTTTTCTAAGACACGATGAACGTAGTGCGGGGGTTGGCGTGGCATGGGGTGGCCGGAGTGTGTGTGCCTAGGGCACCCTGTGTGCGTGGGAGTGGGTGTGTTTGGGGGGTGTTTTGGGGGCGTGGCACAGTGAGTGGAGTGAGGGTTTAGGATCAGTGAGGTGTTGCAGTGCTTATGGGGTGGTTGGCGATTCGGATGGAGTTGTGGAGTGGCGAGGACGTTGATGTAAACATGTTTATATTACATAAAATGTCTATTTATGCATGTTCTTAAGCATAGAATTGCATTACATACTATAAATATTGCATAGCATGCATCATCTTGCATTTAGATTAGTCTGAATAAAAGGTATGTTAATTGTCTCCTTTTTATGGTCAGGGATAGGGAAACTTTCTATCGGGGCCTCGGATCGAAGATCCAATCGTACGGATCTGATCAGGACGACGATTGGAGTTCAATGACTACAAGATCGCCCTAATCAGATATCCATAGCATCAGATACAGACCGAGGAACCTTAGAAGATCAAGTGCCAAGATGGTGTTAATCCACACCTTAGATGACAAATCCGACCACATGGATGGGTTCGAATCGATGATCGCAGCCTAATGGCGTGAAAATCAATCTAATCCGATGCCCGTGGCACCATCTACATCACTCAGAAGATGGACATCCAAGATGACTCCATGTGGCGCCATCTTAGCTGCTCAACCGGCCGCACGCACCCTCTGAAGCTCTTCTGGCCAGCGCTTCTCTGCCGTTGGATCAAGATCCAATGACTGCGAGGCACGCACACTTGAGTTGTACGCTCGACACAAACACACCCGTAGCGCGTTGGTTGAGTGTCTCATCCAGACGAGGAGGCGTGGGATTGAGCCCCCGCACGTCTCAAATTGGAGTGGAAGCGATCAGCCACGGGATCAAGATCTAATGGCACCGCGCGGCCGATAGCGTCCACGGGCCATCTGATGCCCCCACATGACGCAGGATCTCATGCGCAAGGTGCGCGGTTGAGGCGCGGTGAGGAGAGCTCTTAGCCGTTCGATCTCACGATCGGATGACCAAGATTTGATGGAAGTGGAGCGCGCGTTGAGGTGTAGAAGGATAGCAGGGGCGCACGCGCCGCCCATGAAGGCCACGTTCATGCCTTTAGTGATAGATTTATCCGTCACTAAAGGTCCCGAATTAATTTTTTCAACATGTAATGACCAAAATGCCCTCACTCCTTGTAACTATAAAAGGAGATCCCCTCCATATGAATTTCTCATCCCTTTTTCTCTTCTCTCACCCCTTCCAAAGATCTAAGAGCTTGTCCCAAACCCAAGATGCTCCTCTAGAGTAAAAATCTTAATTTTTCCACCTTCGTCCCTCTTCTTGGAGCATCCTGCGGTTGTCCTCTCTCTGCATTCGAGAAGTGGATCCTGTGACGACGACGACGTGCTGCTTCATTCCCGTTCTTCCTACTTCATCCTCCTTCTTCCCGCTCCATTCCCTGTCTTCTAGGCGTCATCCTGTCTGGCTCATCCTCCAAGCGATCGTCGAGGAGGATATCTCTCTCTCCATTCCTTTTTCTGATTTCTAGAGTAGATTTACTACTTTCTAGTGTAATCATTTCCTGCTTTCTAATCGTAATGAGTAGTGTAATGAACAATTTTTGATAGTGAAATCCATGTTTATTCTACATCCCTTTTGCTTTTATTTGTAATGTTGTCTCTCTCTCTTTCTTCTATTTATTATTTGTTAAATAGATAGATAATTTTCAACTAGCTATTTTGTTTCGTGACAAATAAAACAAATGCGTATTTTTTTAATCAAACATCCGCCTCCCTAAGTTCGACCCGGGATTTCTATTCCGGTATAAAATTTATTTGTTGAACCGAGTTCTTCGCTATTCAAAACTACAACGACAGGTTTTCAAAATCAAATTCGATAGCGTAGTACTTCGACGTTTCAACATTTTGACGTCGTTGCTAGGGAGGCTATGCTTTTTGATTTTTTTTTGCGTTTTCCAACTTACGAATCATTTACCTCACTTCTCTCCTTTCTTATTGTGATTGCAGGTATTCTTTTGAGACGAGCAAAAGCGGTAGATTGGAGCAAAGTGCTGTTGAAGGTTCTGTAAGTTTTCCCCCACCTCCCACCCATTAGTTTTCATTCCACAACGTAATAACACAAACATAAATCAACCTAGGTGTTCTTATGAACTCTAAGGTTAGTTTTGTTTGTTTGTTTGACACCTACACCTGCCTCAACCTCCACATTTAAAAAGAAAAATTAAAAAAATCTCACAGAGGTACACAACCTCATCTGATTTTCAAACTCAACCGGTAAACCGATCTTTAGAACCAGTGCACACATCCAAACACATAATTGAGTAGAAATCAGATTAGGTAATCACTTGTGTGCCTAATTAAGTGGTGCAATAGGCCAATTATTTGAGTTGATTTGGCTACACAACTTCAATTAAAATCAACTCATCAAGTAGCTGCTGCATAAGTTCAACTCTTAGGGATTTACCAGGCACTCCACATTCTTTTAAGTTTCAAAGGAAAATATCTTCACCTGTGCTTTCAAAACTTGGTGTGCCAACAAAACTTGTTTGAAAATACCTAAAGTTGAATCCTAAAAGCTACTAAGCAAGATTTGAACCCTAAAATTCATCACATCAAAAATAATCTTGCTTGAAAATCACTGGTTGTGCACGCACACACAAATCAATCAATCATTAGGGGCACAACCCAGATAAAGGGCCCATCACATTCCAAAGCACATTCAAACCTAGCCCTAAATAAAACAGAGTAGACGTTGGCCTTTAGGATTCGACTCGCTCTTCGGAGCCCATAACGAGATTATTTTCGATTAGTCTGTTTCTATTGTTTAATCTGATGTCTAGCTATTGGAGCAGAATCAAACGATCACGGCTGGGGGATACACTAGGAACCAGAGGTGCAAGCTGAAGGAAGAACCTTCTCCCCAGTCCCTCCTTCTAACTGGTTGGATTGAACAGATAGAAGTATATCAAATCATTTCTTTTTCTCAAGACGGGTTCTGGGAGTCTGTAGGTCTTTAGGCTAGCCCACTTAAGGACAGGTTTGATTGCTTGTATTGTAGGGCACCTTTCTTCCTCCCGTCTATCATGAATCCTTCCACATTTTATACGCATTCCAACTCTTTCCTTCCTATTATGAGTTATCCTCAACATGACGATTATCCCGACTCGTACTGTAATCAACCATTAGTTAGTTGGGATAACTCGGATTGGGGATACAGTTCCGGACATCCATGTTTAGGGTCTAACCCTGAATACCATAATTGTGATTTCTATCCTTCTTAGAGCCATATCGATTATAGATCACCACCCTTTCATGGACAACCGAATACGTTCTACAATAAAGGAGGATACATTGATCCTTACCCATCCTCTGAATACACTGCCTTTAGGTCATCACCACCTTTTGAACAATCCAAAGTGACCTATTATTAGGAAGGGTATCACGAATCTCAATTAGTTAACTCCTCTGCACTGATCCCAAACTCGCCCAACCCTGAAATAAGTCATTTGGTCCACGGTAACCAAGTTCAAGATAAGGTTTTGGCTAACTTGAGGAATACCATACAATCTTTAGAAGTTCAGCCAATACCTTACATTGAAAAGTTGGAGCCCCTGATTGAGATGATTGATGATTTGAACAAGTATTTGTTGGATTGGCTCCAAGATGTTAAGGATAAGAACCTGGGTGAGTTTCTACTTGGGAAGTTAGCGAAATTGAGAATGAGATTTGTGGTTGCTTTAGTTCAATCGTGGGATGATTCCCAGGATGAACCCCCTTCAGGAGAGCCAATGTCAGAACCCGCTCAAGCACCTGTTTGGGGGGACATGTGTTACGAGGCTGACCAGATTGATTTAGAGCAACCAATTAAGGATAATCTGATTTCTTCACTTGAGATCTCTGAGCCGGGGTACGAGGTAACGTATGTCTCCATAGACCGGAAAGTGATGGATGATTTTGGGATGTACATCAATACGAATTTAGATTTCTTTGAGTCTTAGGGTGAAGAATCAAGTTGCGAAGTCTTACGTGAGTTTACAGAATATGATTTCTATGAGACAATTGGGCCTGAGGAATTTGATAGATCGTATGATGGCCTAATAACTGAGGAAACTGATCATATTGGGGCTCACATGACGGATTTAGATTCACATTTTCTGAAGGATGCAATTCAATGCCCTGATTGTCAGTTACACCCCATTGAGCTTACTGACGATTTTGTTTTTGAGATAATTAGACCCAAGTCAATTATGATACAGTCACATCTTTTAGACTTGGACGAGATGATTAATATGCAAGAGGTCCCAGAATTGGACATTCTGAATGAGGAGAATAGAAGTTGGGAAATTCTGATTTGGGAAGCAAACTCTGGAGGAAGTAGAAGACCAAGTTAAAGGGTACCAATTATGCTGAAACCATCAAACCAGGACCCTTACGACATCTGTACTGAGGATGACCAACCCAAGCACACATTCATTGATTATCCTTTTGAACTTGATTTCTCTGTAACCTGACTCTTTGGTCTTGGGTTGCATCCTCATAAATCGCAGGCCCGACCCCGCTTGGATAATGATCTTAGGTTTTGGGTAATTTTTATCCAGAACCTTAGATATTCTCGATCATGGGGTATGGATTTGCACCACAATCTGGTCCACATCTGTGGACATCTGCTGGTAGGTCCTAAAGTGAATCTTTTTACTTTGACTCTGACCTGCACTTCTGAATTTTTTACTTCTCTTCTTTGTATAGTGTGCCTAGATGAAGGCACTAAATTCAGCACATATACAATTTTTCTTTATCTCGGAGCAGACCTGTCATTCACGCAATTCAGGTGCTTTCTACTCTATTCCACTCTGTTTTATGTCTTTTTAATACAATGCGGACATTGCATTAGATAGGAATTGGGGGTGGATATTCATCTTTGAATTACTTCGTTGTTTCTGTAGATTTATTTTATTTTTCTTTCATTTATATATATAAAAAAATGAAAAAAATGTGGAATTAGGGAAGAGAACTTGGGCTTAAGAAAATTTTCAATCTTAGGAAATAAAAGTATATGATTTGAACGCGAAGACCCTTCAGGTCTTCGGACTTAATCACCCTGTGTATCCATTAAAATGTGGATTTATTTTTCGAGTCCTCGCCATATTAATTCTATTGTAATGTGATTAAATAAGTTTGGGTGACAAGTACATGACTTATCAACTTGCTCTCTGATTTGAGGGAACTTTAAGTCTAAAGTGTCTACACACTAACTTTTCACTGACTTATTGATCGGCGATTTTAATGGAAATTGGATAGCTAATGAACTTTCTAGGGTGATATGGCTGGCAAGTTATTGTGGGTAACAGCCCATAGGTAGATTGTTCAGAGCCCAGTCACTGGACCATTCTCTTTTTACTGTCTTTAGGTAAATCTTAGACTAGGGAAGCCACCTACTTAAAAAAAGAAAAAGAAAGTCAAAAAGAAAAGAAAAAGAAAAGAAGAAAAGAAAAAAAAGAAAGAAAATAAAAGAAATAAGCAACACTTCGCCGCATGAGTATGGTTGGCAAGTTGTTGGTGGTAACAGCACATCAACCAGTTGTCCAAAACCCAGCTCAAGAAATGCACTAAAAATTCTTAAAACACTTAGGAAGAAGTGGAGAAGTAGAATAAATCGAGGAGATATATACTGGATTTACCCTTGTGTTGACCCTATAAAAATAAAAGTAGGGAGAAAGCTACCAGTCGTAAAGATGCACCTTTAGGCAGAACTCTCTTTTTAAGGTCACTTAGAGGCGTAGAAACCTGAAGTCCATTATAATTGCTGATCAACGAGTCTATCACATTCAGAATAAGATGCTTAGACCTTAGGGTTCTCATCAAATCTTGGGTGAGTTGAATGACCGTAGAAAGCCACTCTTTAACCCTAAGCTCAAAAATCCAAAAAAAAATTAGAAAAGAAGAAAAAGAGAAAAAGCAATTTTTCTTTGAATAAGGCAAGGGCTTGAGGCGGTCTGCATTTTGACAAATATCCGGGCGCTGTTGTGTCTTTGAAAGTTCAGATCCGAAGTAAAAATTTTCTTAATGTTGAAAATAACTTATGCCCAAATAATCCAACCTAATTCTTTTATAAATAGCATGTAGTTTTTGCTAGGGACTAGCAAAAGATAGGCATGAGGGTATGGTGTAAACATGTTTATATTACATAAAATGTCTATTTATGTATCTTCTTAAGCATAGAATTGCATTTCATACTATAAATATTGCATAGCATGTATCATCTTGCATTTGGATTAGTCTGAATAAAATGTAGGTTAATTGTCTCCTTTTTATGGTCAGGGATAAAGCGACTTTCTATCGAGGCCTCGGATCGAAGATCCAACTGTATGGATATGATCAGGGCGACGATTGGAGTTCAACGACTCTAAGATCGCCCTAATCGGATATCCGCAGCATCAGATAGAGATCGAGGAACCCTAGAAGATCAAGGGCCAAGATGGTGTTAATCTACACTTCAGACGACAAATCTGATCGCATGGATGGGTTCGGATCGATGATCGTAGTTTAACGATGCGAAAATCGATCCAATCCGATACCCGTGGCACCATCCACTTCACTCAGAAGATGAATGACCAAGATGGCACCACGTGGTGCCATCTTAGCTGCCAACCGGCCGCACGCACCCGCTGAAGCTCTTTTGGCTAGCGCTTCTCCTCCATTGGATCAGGATCCAATGGCTGCTAGGCATGCACGCTTGAGTTGTGCGCTCGACACAAACGCTTCCGTAGTGCATTAGTCGAGCGTCTCATCCAGGCGAGGCGCGGGATCAAGCCCCCGCATGCCTCAAATTGGAGCGGGCGGGCGGGCACGATCAGCTGCACGATCAAGATCCAACGACGCTGCGCAGCCGATAGCGTCCACGCACCATCTGACGGCCCTGCGTGATGCGGGATCTCACGCGCAAGGCGCGCGGTTGAGGCACGGCGAGGAGAGCTCTTGTGAGATCAGACAGCCATGATTTGATGGATGTGGAGTGCGCGTTGAGGCATGGAAGGCGAGTGGGCGCGCAAGCACTGCCCACGAAGGCCATGTTCAGGCCTTTAGTGACAGATTTATCCGTCACTAAAGGTTCTGAAATAATGTTTTTCAACATGTAATGGCCAAAATGCCCTCACTCCTTGTAACTATAAAAGGAGACCCCCTCTATACAAATTTCTCATCCCTTCTTCTCTTCTCTCACCCCCTCCAAAGCTCTAAGAGCTTGTCCTAAACTCGGGATGCTCCTTTAGAGTAAAAATATTAATTTTTCCACCTTCATCCCCCTTCGTGGAGCATCCTGCGGTTGTCTTCTCTCTGCATTCGAGAAGTGGATCCCGTGACGACGATGACGTGCTGCTTTATTCCTGTTCTTCCCGCTTCGTCCTCCTTCTTCCCTGTCTTCCAGGCGTCGTCCCGTCTAGCTCATCCTCTAAGCGATCGTCGAGGAGGATATCTCTCTCTCCATTCTTTTTTCTACTTTCTAGATTAGATTTACTGCTTTCTAGTATAATCATTTCCAGCTTTCTAGTCATAATGAGTAGTGTAATGAACAAATTTTGATAATGAAATCCATGTTTATTCTACATCCCTTTTGCTTTTATTTGTAATATTCTCTCTCTCTCTTTCTCTTCTATTTATTATTTGTTAAATAGATAGATAGTTTTCAACCAGCTATTCTGTTTTGTGACAAATAAAACAAATGCGTATTTTTTTAATCAAACGTCCGCCTCCCTGAGTTAGACCTGGGATTTCTATTCCGGTATAAATTTTATTTGTTGAACCGAGTTCTTGACTATTCAAATCTGCAACGACAGGTTTTCAAAACCAAATTCGATAGTGTAATACTTCGACGTTTCAACAGACGTCTCGCCAAAGGTCTGGCCAGAGATGAAGAAGGTGAGGGTGATAGTGTGCCTCGAGGGGTGTTTTCAAGAAAAAAAGAGAGATGAATGATTAGAAAGGAGCGAGGACTTAGCTGCATGTAGATAGATGAAGGGGGAGGCAGAGATGGCAGGCGGCTTGTATTGCTGTCGCCGGAGACGAAACACTCAGTGGTGGGAGGACGGCGACGACGAAGGGGTTGTAGAGGCATCGGCGGGTGCGGTGTGACGTAGATGAACAGGAGGAGGAGAGCCCTGCCACTGGTATTGTGGCTTGGCGAAGAGGGAAAGAGAGGGATGTCGTCGGAGCTTGCTGAGCCACTGGCCAGAGGGGAAAGAGATGAAATAGAGGGATTCTCAGGCCAATTTCAAGCTTGGGAGATGAGGAGGGATTTGGGTATGCTTTTATAGGCCCTGGAGGAAGGACTTGTGCTAGGAAGCTAAGCCTCCAAGCACGGTACGCTTGCCAGAGATGGAAGGTTGAAGGAGACCCGAATCTCTATTCGCATGAGAGATTGGGTGCCAAATAGGGCCTCTGATTGTGTTCAAGCTGGAGGAGATTTCTTAGAGAATCTCCCTTTAAATTTTGAAGGGGATTCTCTGAGAAATCAGAGAGATCTTTCCCTCGAAACCTCGCTGGAGTAGGATTCCCTCTGCTATAATGGCAGAGGGACCTAATTGCAAAGAACGAAGATAAAGATAGCTGGGTTTCTGCGGAGGTTTTCAAAAGATAGGGGTAGAAATGTAATTGGGCTGGACCTTTTTGCAAAGTAGGTTAAGATGAATTCCCCTTAAATCCAACTTTTGGTATAAACCTAATTTTGACCTAAGGAATCTAATGGTGAAGATGGATTTTAGGTTTGATCACGTTTGACTGGAAAATTTACACAAAAACCCAATTTAGGGCAAATATTTGTCTGAGACCCCAATTTAGGTCAAAATAGGTTTTAAGGGAAAAATTGAAGGTTCTAAACCCTAGAGAATATTTTTTCATGATTTTTAGAGAGTTTAGGTGAATTTTATCCTGACCAAAACCTTGTTAAATCAAGTGGGTCTGTATTAGGGTTACAAGAAGTTATTTAATTTCCAGAATTCACATGAACCCTTTTTTGTTTGAAACAACCCACTTTTTATCTTGTTAAGACCATTTGACCTGTGTTTAGCCCATGAGAAAACCCGTTGTTGTATTGCAATGGTAAAATTATGGTTTTACCCCTTGTTTCTTGCTTTTCTCTCAGAATGGTTATTCATGGAATTAGGACCTGCAGTTGGTTATGTAGGAGTTTTTGTTCTCTTTTTTGGGTCAAAATGAGCTAGTTAGGGCTCATGATGGTGTTTCCATCATATCCCCATGCCTAGCTTTGCTAGTCCCTTAGCAAAATTTTATGGTTTTAACTTCTGTTCTAGACCATGAGTTCCTTGATGTTCACAAATTATGATGAGTGCTTTTTTTTTTCTTTTTGATTAGGTTAGAATGCCAATAGTAGGCCTAGAGGTACTCAAGTACCAACCAAGATCCGGACCTGACCAACTCTAGCCTTAGTCCTCCACGAAGGTTCTTAAGGCCCACAGGAACTATCCTAAGGTTTGTTGGACTCCGCGGTTAAAGCACCTGTGCTTGTAACATATTTTAGCCTCAGTTCAGTTTATAGTGTGCTTTTTGTAAGAGTGAGACAAATAATTTTCTTTGTTTGGAGAGCTTTCTCTCTCTTTTCTTTTTATTTCTATCTTTGGATTGGCTTCTCAACACGGTATGTATTGGATTCCTTGTCCCCATCATCAATCCTCAAAGGATCCCTGGTAATCGATGCTTCATGAAAACACCACCCGTGGCAACCCCAGAACCCTGGCTTTCGAGATTTTGAGATAATCTCGCCCATGGCGTTCTGTAGCTAAATCCAGACCCTGGCAATCGACATTTCGTGATAATGCCGCCAATGGCATCTGAACCAACACAGGGTGCTTATGTGGCCTCGGTAGGATATGTGGATATCCTAGGAGACAAGCACCGAGGAGACGATATGTTATTGCGCATCTTCAACGGGAATTTCCCGCCTCTCCGTGCCTAGAACTCGTCCAAATCAACTTGTGTTGATCGACTGCTCCTAATCTAGGTGACTTTTTCAGAAAACTTAAACACTTTTGCATGATTTTGATAATTATGCGCACTGAACCAGATTGTGTGTGGATTGGGGCGCTTAGGTTACCGAGTCCCGTAAATTAGAGGTTAGTTAACGAGGCCAAATACTCCCTAAGCCTTAGACCTAATACTTAAGCTTCGCATTTCCCCCAACCTCTTGAGGACTATCCAGATCTTAGCGGATACTTGAATTTTTGAGCCTAAGAGTCTAGCCCAAGAGGCCTAAGATCAGCGTTCCTACTAATATCTTTTGTTTCATTAGCACTTTTTCCTTCATTTTTCTTTTCTTGATATGGTCTAGAACTTAGTTAATCCCTTAATTTTTTGCTAATGACTATCTCTTCTTTTTTCTTTTCATTTTGTGCTCCTTTTTGACATTTTTCACTTTTAGTCCTCAAGTTTTGTATGGCCTTAAAATTTTCTCTCCCCTCAGATTTTTTTTATTCTTTTTCAAGATTTTTTCATTTTTTTGGTGTTTTTTATGATATGTGATTTTTTTGTTGAAACCTTTTTTTGTGAGATGAGTTTTCATGGTGTTTTGAACTTTCATACCCCCCCTATGCCTATGATTTGCAATGTCCCTATTATAAATTAGGTGGGTTCGAGTTCAGCTTAGATCATTCATTAGAATAGGTTTTGGGTGGGCGAACAGGTCGAAGTGACAGTTGCGAACGATTTCTAAACTCGGGTACTTGTACTTGAGGTGGGGTCGACTGTTCTAATGGATGAACCTTAAAGTGCAATATGAATTCAGCGTAAGAATGTCAAGAAAGGTTTTAGGTTTTTCAAGAGTGATGGGTTTCCTCTCGTTAAGCGCTGAGTTTTACGCCATTAGCTGGGTGTAATGAGCTCAGGGAGAATGGAGGGTAAAGAATATCTCAGCCAAATTTGTATCGGTCAAGCCAATGAACGGTTTGAGTCTCTGACCGTTCACGACAAAAGGTTTTGAATTGTGGCTGAGTGGACTGATCTCAATGGTTGCATTTCCAAAGATTCGTCAGATAAGGTAGGGTTCGATTCATTTTGATCGTAGCTTTCCTGGGAACAGTTTAAGCTTGGCATCAAGGAGTAAGACTTTTTGACCGAGATGGAAGATCTTTCTGGATATGTGCTTGTCGTGAAAGGCCTTAACTCGCTCTTTGTAAATTCGCGAGTTCTTACATGCGTCATGGAGTAATTCATTGATCTCACTCATTTGAAGCTTTCTGTGGGTTCCTGCCTTAGAAAGATCTAGGTTGCAGTTCCATACTGCCCAATAGGCTTTGTGCTCCAATTCTACGGGGTGGTGACATACCTTCCCGTACACCAATCTGAAGGGAGACATACCTAATTGAGTTTTGTGGGCAGTCCTATAAGCCCACAAAGCTTATGGAAGTCGGGATGACCAGTCCTTCCTGTCAGGTCGTACAGAAACCTAGAGGATTTTCTTGATCTCTTGATTTGATAGCTCAACTAGACCATTAGTTTGGGGGTGGTATGGAGTAGAGATTCGGTGCGACACCCCGTATTTGGTCATCAGTGACCTGAACTGAGCGTTAGTAAAATGGGTCCCTCTGTCAGAAATTATGGCACATGGAATCCCGAATCATGAAAAGATGTTCTGATGAATGAATTTGATAACCACTTTATGATCATTGGTTCGGGTCGGAATGGCTTTGATCCGTTTGGACACATAGTCAACAGCGAGTAGAATGTACTCGAAGCCATCCGAAACAGGGAAGGGTCCCATAAAATCAATCCCCAACACGTTGAAGATTTCACATACAAGAATCGGCTGTAAGGGCATCATATAACGATGGCTCATGTTGCCTAAGGTTTGGCAACGAGCGCATGCCCTACAGTGATTGTATGCGCCTTTGAAAATCATTGGCCAATAGAAGCCGCACTGGAGGACTTTCACTGCAGTTTTATGACCTGAAAAATGTCCACCGCATGCCTAGTCATGGCAGAAAGACAATATGTCTTGAATTTTCTCTTTCGCGACACATTGTCAAATGATCTGATCAACATCGATGTGGAAAAGATACGGGTCTTCCCAGAAGTAATACTTGGCATCGGAAAGCAGTTTATCCTTCTTGGCCTTCAGCCAATCGGACGGGATCTGATGTGATGCCAGGTAGTTTACTATATCAACAAACCCTGAAGCCCTGTATTGATAGTCCGGAAGTGCTCATCAGGAAAATGTTCCGGGATGGATCCGAAAGGGTTGATGATCTCAGAAGGAAGGTGGGACAAGTGATCAGCTACCACATTTTGTTTTCCCGCTTTGTCGCAAATCTTGAGGTCAAACTCTTGCAACAGCAAGATCCAGCCAATTAATCAAGGTTTCACATCCTTCTTCGCAAGGAGATGCCTCACAGCTGTGTGATTCGAGTAAATGATAATGCGGGAACCCAGGAGATAAGATCTGAATTTTTCCAAGGCAAATACTATGGCTAGCAGCTCTTTCTCAGTAACTGTGTAGTTACGCTGAGCCTCGTCAAGTGACTTGCTTGCGTAGTAGATGACCATGGGTTTCCCGTCAATTTTTTGCCCAAGTACCGCTCCTACAGTGAAATCAGATGCATCGCACATGATCTCAAAGGGTTGAGACCAATCAGGGGATTGTAGGATCAGGGCTTGGGTAACTCGATCACAGAGGATTTCAAATGCTTGAGTGCATTCCTTGGAGATTTTGAAAGGTACATCCTTAGAAAGCAGAGTGGTCAGGGGGCGTGCGATCTTTGAGAAATCAGGAATGAATCGTCGGTAAAAACTGATGTGCCCCAGAAAAGATCGGATGCCCTTGGTTGAGCTAGGCATAGAGAGTTTGGAAATCAAGTTCACCATGGCTCAATCGACTTGGATGCCTTTTTCCGAAATGAGATGTCCCAGGACAATTCCTTCAGGCACCATGAAATGGCTCTTTTCCCAGGAAGGAACCAGATTCACGTCAATGCACTGCCTAAGGATCTGGACCAAGTGCAGGAGACAATCGTCAAACGATTCTCCGAATACTTAAAAGTCATCCATGAAGACTTCCAGATAATCACCTACCATATCTGAGAATATGGCAAGCATGCACCGCTAAAAAGTAGTGGGTGCATTGTAGAGACCGAATGGCATCCTTCGGAATGTGTACGTCCCGAAGGGCAGGTGAAAGTGGTCATTTCTCTGTCCTCAGGATGGATTGCCACCTGGTTATAACCGGAGTACCCATCCAAAAAGAAAAAGAACCTATTTCCCCCAAGTTTCTCGAGGATCTGATCAATAAACGATAGTGGGAAATGATCCTTCTTCGTGGAGGAATTGAGTCTTCTGTAATCAATGCAGACTCTCCATGAGTTCGCCACATGGGTCGGTATGACTTCTCCAGTTTCAGTCGTGATCATAGTGAGTGCTGCCTTCTTAGGCAGAACCTAGATTGGACTTACCCACCGACTGTCGAAGATCAGGTAGATGATCCCTGCATCTAACCACTTGATGATCTCCTTTTTCACGACCTATTATAGATTAGGATTCAAACATCTCTGCATTTCATGGGAAGGTCGTGTGCCCTCTTCGGTGTAGATATGGTGTGTGCAGTAAGAGGGGCTGATACCGGTCAAATCATAGAGAGTCCATCCAATGGCTCTACAATGTTGCTGGAAAATAGTAATTAGATAGGATTCCTGGTCAGGTGTGAGTCTGGAGTTGATAATCACAGGAAACGTCTGATGGGAACCCAAAAAGACGTACTTCAGATGGTCGGGAAGAGGCTTGAGTTCCAGAATGAGGTTATTAGCAGCAGTGGGCAGTTCAGGGTGTGTGTCTTGAGCAAGGGAAGGAGTTATGGGTGTATCTAAGTCAGATTCAGACTCCTCTGATTGCGGGTTTTTATCCTCTTGTGGTTGATCGAAAGTAATCAGGTTGTCCTCAATATATGGTTTATCAACCACTACCTTGATATCACATTTCTATTTTATAACACTATAATTAATCCCTTGTTGGGCCTTAAAGATATCAATCTTTAGTGTTTGGTTCCCGAATTTTAGTTCAATTTGGCCCACCTCACAATTTATATTGGCCCTAGCAGTGGCCAGAAAGGGTCTCCCTAGTATAATTGGTGTATTCCTTGGGTTTTCTGGAGCATCCATATTTAAGACTACAAAATCCATCGGGAAATAGAAATCTCGTACCCTAACGATGACATCCTCGAGTACTCCTTTAGGTGACTTAATAGATCGGTCAGCCAACTGCAATGTCACCTCTATTGGTTTAAGCTTAGATTCTTCAAGGTGGTCAAGGAGAGATGTAGGTATTAGGTTTATGGAGGCAACTAAATCTAATAAAGCACTGTCGAATTGGGTATCACCAATGGTACATGAAATCAGGGGAGTACCTGGGTCTTTTGCCTTAGGTAGGAGTTTGCTCAAAATTACAGAGCTGGCTTTCTCTGACAGTACGATCGGACTCCCACTTTTGGTTCGTGGCTTACACTTGGGTGTACACACATCCTTTAGAAATCGTGCATAAGTCGGTATGTGGAGGATTGCATCCATCAAGGGGTTGTTTATATGGACCTGTTCAAAGAGCTTGACCAGATCCTCCTCAGGAGCCACAGGTTTGTTTGTCCTCTTTCCCTTGGTCAAGGCCTTGGGAAATGGAACCTTGGTTGGTTCCTCTGGAATAGGTCTGGGTTCTTGATCTGGGACAGGGGTGTCCTGGATAACTATCCCAGGGCTTGGGCTACTACCAGGCTGAAAGTGGCTTGGATAAGGTGGGTTTTGTGTAGCTTTGCCACTACGGGTTGTTACAGAATTTAGTCCTGCCTAGTTTTGGTTTGGGGTTGGTAAAATGGGTGGTTGCTGCTGAAATCCCGCATATGATGTCGAAGCTTCCATCCCGTCGGGTGATGGAACAGAAGGGGCTTGATAAATCATGTGGGCTTGGCCCAGATTTGGGTTCATAACGCGCCTTTGGTTTGGCACGTTATTTGGATTCGGTAGAGGTTGCGAAGGGAGTGTGCCAGGTTGGCAGGAATTCACCATCTGGGCGAGTTGATTGCGAGCCTCTGTGATCTCATCCTTGTACTATTTTTGCATAGCCGCATTCGTCTTCTGAATGTCAGCTAGAGTCTGAAGGATAAGAGTTATTTGATCTGTTTGGGTTGGCCCAGATTGATAGGTGGGGTGGGCCAACATTGAGGCGGCTGATATGGATGAGGAGCTTGTAGACAGGGATGATATGGTGGTCTTTGATTCTGATTATTTCCCGCCTACAGGAAGTTGGGATGATTCTGCCATCCAGATTTATAGGTGTTAGAGAACGGGTCATTCTGGATGGCGTTGAGGTCCTCGCAGGTCTGAGGAGCTTCAAGAAAGTCAGAGTACGAGGGTTCAGAGTTCCTCCAACTAGAGTAGGTCAGATTGGAATTTCCTTTGGTCCTAGAGTCAGACGGGGGTGGATACAGGTCCATCCCCTGAGAAGATCAGTGATAGATGTTATGCACAGCTTCCCTCCTAAGAGGTGGCTGTGCAAATGGGTTTTCCGTAGAGGTGGCTCGCTGCAAATATCGAGTCAGCTCATCCACCTTCTTCTCTATGATAGAGACCTTGTCCAACCGACTGGCCATCAGTTCCAAGTCGACGGATGCGGACAAGCCCTACATCTCGTGTGCTCCCCTTGGATTTGTCGATGCGCGGGCATTCATCCGGTTGAATAAGCCCATGGAGTCATTATTGATGGAGTTCTCGCACATATTCTCAAGAATCTCCCATACAGTGTCTTCGTGTTGACCCATGATATTTCTTCCGCAGATTGCATTGACGAATAAGCGGATATCTTCACGGAGTCCCTGGTAAAAAGACTGGACTTGTTCCCATTTAGGAACTCTGTGATGGGGGCACTTTCGCATGAGATCTAAGAAACGATCCCATGCTTCATGAAGAGGTTCTCTAGATTGCTGGGTGAAGTGTGTGATCTGGTGGCGTAAGGCATTCGTCTGACCAACTGGGAAGAACTTTTTCAAGAAATCGGATTACAGTTCAACCCATGTGTTGATTGGACGCGTCTGAGTTTGATACCAATGAGCTGCCTTGTCCATTAGAGAGAAGGAAAACATCTTCATAAGAAGGATATCCCAATTTTGTACATCTGACCTGAAGTCTGGGCCAGATGTTTGAGTTGTTTGATGTGCTGGACGAGATCCTCGGAATTAAGCCCATGAAACTTTGGAATAGAATGAATCATGTTGGGCTTAAGTTTAGAATCAGGACCTCCAGCCGGGATTTGGACTTGAGGTTCAATCGCCACAGCAGTGGGATTATAGTGATCTCGCATCATAAGACACTGTGGAGGGTTTACAAAGGCTTGAAATAGATCATTCAGGAGTTGGTTCTTAAGATTGTTCTCTTCTTCTACTGGTTATACCATGATGATGGAAGAAGGAGAATTTGGTTCTGGTGAATCAGAGATGTCTATGTGGTGGGGTTGCTGCACAAACATGGACGTCGAGGCTTGGCCTCGGCGGGAGTGAATTGCTAAAGGAGGTCTTAAGGATGGTCTTAAAGACATCCTACCGAACATGCACCGATGGTTTGGACGAGATTAGAATGTGCTGGATCCAATCAAGACACCCAAAAATTTGGATGATTATAGAGGTTCGGAGTGGATGATACCCCTTAGTCAGAAAGTCGTCCACATGAGAAATACCTGGGCAGCCAAAGAGGGAGAGTCTCGTAAAGACCCCTACATGGTAGAGCATCCCCACGAGTTACAGAGTTTCCCCCACCCGACCTCTCTTGTCATTGAGATTCCAGGTAGACTAGACTGGGGACTTTGACCTCTTAAGTCTACCACTTTTATTTAAGATCAATGGTGCTTAGGATTCCACTTGAACTTTAGATGTATTGAGTGCAAAAGGGACCTAATTTCAAGGTTGGTTGACCTTTGAGAAGCTTTAGGTCCTTTCTTTTAGGATTCAAGTGAAGTTAAGAGCTTGAATTTTAGGGTTTCTCTTGAATAAGCATTTTCAACCAAGGCTTAGGCACACCTCTTTTTGGAATAGTTGATTCTTTCTTAGAAAGATGTGTCTCTTAAACCCTAAATTGGAATCCTTAATTTGGCTCTAATTTTGGTCCAATTTAGTTGCCAAAAATATGGTATCTAGGGGTCAATCAAGAAGGTGGTAGCCCTAGTTACTTTAAATGGATGCACAAATCAATATTTGTTGTTGAAATCAAAATCAGGCAACTTTGGTGGCTTAGCTAAAGATGGAAAGCAGGTAGCCCTAATTGATTTTTATCTTGTTTTTCCTTTTCAGAACGAGGGGATTAAGAGAAAGGGCTAATCAGAGATTACCTGCCCCAGGTGTGTTTGTTGTGTGGCCATCTTCTTTTTAATCTTCTCCCCTGAAACAATCACAACAAAAGAGATATATCAACAATCACCTTTCCTCCATTAATAAATAAAAAAAACACCTCACCACATATGAGTGTTTTAACCTATAGAAAAAGATTGAAAAAAAAATATGGAGATTAAATATAGGAATAAGAGACCCAGTGGTCCATAGGAGAGATGTACACAAAAAGTGTTGACCTCGAGATAGAAAAATGGTGAGGAGAAAGTAACCAAATCTAAGTAAGGCCAAGCCAAAGGCTTGAATTGGAATAACTTGGATTGGAAATTGATGTCTTAAGATCTGGATTTTTGCAACTTCGAATGCCTTTAGAATGAGTTTATTCACGAGCATGGATGCTTTAAAATCATAGCTACTGAACCTTTGCATTGGGCAGTGAAGCCTAAGAAATCGGGTTTTGGAGACTGGCGATTAAGGCCTAAAGGAGACAGATTGACAAAACCGTAGGTCTAGAAGTCTGTCCTTGGTGCTGTGGGCTGGCTGTCTAAGGATTCTACCATTTCTAAATTTGGTTGATAAAAGGGTGTTTAGTTAATTTGCAAAAACTTAGGCTGATAAAAATCAGATTTCATAAACTTACGGATTAAACCTATGTCTATTGAATTTCTGAGTTGGAATTTAAATTCCAGTCTGGGAGACTTATTTTCTTAATCATCTTGACCTCTTTTGATTCTAGGGTTTAGAGTGGATATAGAGAATAAATGGGTTTTCAATGTTCTGACTTGAAGAGAAATTCCCGTTAAAGTTCTATTTTTATGAATACGTATGTTTTAAGAAGTATTTAAGATTTTGAGTCCATAGTAAGTGGATTCCTGCTAATGCTCTACTTATTTATGGATATTTAAAATATAAAAAAAAATTTTTAAAAAAATTTTGAATATAGAAAATTCTGACCTAAGCATTCTCTACGTAGAGTTATTTATAATTATTTAATCACCTTGGTGCTTAAATCATCATATTTCTTGGTTAATTTTGCTAGGGATTAGCAAAACTTTGGCTTGGAGGTATGATGAGAGACTCATCATGGCTCTTAATTACCTCTAATTAATTAGTTTCCCTAGTTAATTATCTAAGAATTGTATTATTGAGGGTTAATTATAATAAAAGGATTAAAGTGATAAGGACAATTAAAATAACATAAAAACACTAAATTAATTATCTATTAATAATAATTATAATTTAATAAATAATTTGGACTCAAATACAAAATATTTAGCTAGATAATTAATATCTAAATTAACTTAATCAATATTTAACCCTAAGTACTTAATTAACTTAATCATTTAGTTAAATAACGCTAAAGAGGGTAAAAATGTAATTTCTAGGCATAAATATATTATTTATCTAATTTATAGTAACATATAAAAAGTTGAAAAGGAAATAAATTAAAATAAGCTTTAAATGCCTCTGTTTACGCTTAGGTCCTCAAGTTTTTATTCAATTGAGTCCTTTTATTAATTGTAGGTCCATAGCTTTTCTTGCACTTTAGTCTCTGTGTACACCATCTTCTTCCTCCTCTTCTTCTTTATCAGCTTTGGATGGTCGACGACAGCCGATCACCATACCACCTGATCACCACGCATCCAATGTTAGAACGCCTTCGCCATTGCTCTGGAGTTTAAGCTCACCACCACCAACTCATCCGATGGTCTAGATTTGTCCCTAATCCTATTTTCCCTTGGCATCTAAGCTTACAGACGTCGGAGACGACGCCAGTCGTTAGGATGTATCTAGACCTCTATCCGTCTAGGTTCAAGCTCCCCTACCTCCATCACCACCTATAAATACCCCCCAGCTCCTCCAATTTTCCTCAAGTCAGCTCCCTTCCCTCTTCCCCCTACTGAGTTGACCGATAGGCTATTCTCTCCATCTCCGGCGACTTCCCTTCGCTCCCACCATCTACTTCCATTCATCTCCATCTCCTTCCAAGATCTGCCATGCTCTGCTGCATCTTTGGACGAGGTAGTGATGACGGTCACATCCTCCACACTCCACGATGGCCTGCTGGACTTTTATCTCCTTCCCCTTTGATTTCCTCCTCCACCACGATCCTTCGACGGAGATCTCCTACCTCCTTCGTCCAGGTAATAGTAGAATTAGGTTTTATCTTAGTGTAGCTTAGCGTAGTTTAGATAGTTAGTTAGTTAGCATAGCTTAAATGTTTAGTTTTCCATCGTCTTCTTTAGCTCCGGCAAGCTCCTTTAGCTCGTCCGGAGCATCGTCTTGTCTTTTTATATCGCTGATCACACTCCGCAACTCTTCATGATCACTTCTACTTCATTAACTATACACTTTTATCAGCTTATGCGCCTAAACCACTGCACCTTCACTGGAGACCTTCGCTGTCCACAGCGGAGGCACTCTGGCATAGAACACATCCACCAGGGGCCCTCCACCACCTCTACACTACTTCAGGGCCCCGATCCACCTCTCAATTAGCCTATTTAACATATGTATAAAAAATGCCTAATAGCATTTCAACCTCCTGAGCTCGCTGTCAATGGCAGCTCAGGAGGAGTCTTATCACCTAATCACACTTCCACAAACCATTGCAAGACTCATTTGAGTCCTTTCCCTCACTCAATTGAGTGAGAGGATGAATCTGGAATTCAGGCGAACTCAAAATCTATCTTAAATGAATTCAAGGCAAATCCCTAAGTTTGATCACTGATTGGAGAGATTGTTAGATCCTAAGGTTCCTTGTGACATTAGGAAGCTTTTAAGAACATCTTTATGGTGTTTAATCAAGAATCCACATCTAGCAAACTCATATGGTGTTCATCAGAGCTCCGGCGAGCTCCGACGAACCAAATCTATACCTCACAGCCTTTAGAATTCTTCCAAGAACTCCAGATCACCCCTTTATGATCAAAGGAACAAGAATCAGTAAATAAATTTGAGTTTCAATGAAGATTCTTCTCTGTTGGACTTCATCTTCTCCAACTCCAACGGAATCAGAGAGTCAACTTTATTAGGGTTTAGATCCTGGAATTTGGTCCTGGAGCTTAAGAACTGTAACTAGAACCTGATTAGACCTTCAAATTGGATTGAGAACCTCTAGATTTATTTGCCAAACACAGTCACTTTGGACTTCAGGCGACGATTCCTGAAAGCACTCCTAGTCTCATCAAAACATGATTTTTGTGTGTTATATCAATTCCTGAGGTCAAATTGAGTTAGATTAAGCTTTTAATTTGATCATAGGAGTTCTAAATGCAAAAGTCAACTCTCAAGCTTTCTAGGTCAAACCTGGAGTGAATTCGAGGTCTGCAAGCTTGAATCTCTGATTTAATGGACTGATCAAGTTTCTGGAACAAATTAAAGATCAATTAGAGTGATTTTATTGTGTTTTATTAAGGATCAATTGAGATTTAATTTACGATGCAGTTTGGGTTGTTACTGTAACCCAAGCTGTTCTTTAGGTTTCTATTGAGAATTAAAGCTAAATCTCGCCCAGATATGTTATTTTCAACTTTCTAAATCTATTCAGATGTTCTCTTGAGGTTGTTATTCCTCTAATGGACAAGTTTGAGCTCAAATCCGAGCTCTGAATTCTGAACACGAAGCTATTGAGCTTCTGAACTCTTTTTAGCACTTCCTGATACCTCTTTTTCCTCTAAATCATGCGGAATTTCTATCTAAGGTGTTTCAGACCTCAATTGAGGGTGTTCTCTCCTCTGTAGGTTGTTAGACCAGAGAATGTCTCTCAAGAAGCATTTCCAGGCACATGCAAATAGTGCCTATTTCCTCTCTGAATCCTAGGATCAATCTTGTTCCAAAGCTCAAATTAAGGCTAAAATTGGATTAAGGATTCTTAGAGCTTTCCATCAAGCTCTGGATTGCTCGATTTGAGCATCTGAGCTGCTGGGAGTCCATCTTTGAAGATCGGTCAGAGCAGCAACTGCGTGATAGAGAAGCCGGTTGGATAGTCCCACCTTGGGAGTCTTCGAGTGTGCGGCATAGTATAATATGGTTTTGTGAACCCAATGCTTCAGTCGACAGTGCTAGGCATACAAAACCGAACCTTTACCTTTCCTCTGGATCCGATTGGGTGCGTGCGTGCACGTGCATGTGTGTGTGTGTGCGGGCGTGTGCCTACGTGTGTGCTCGGGTGGACGAGAGCTTGTTGGGCCTGTGATGGGCCTGAGACTGCGCATTGTGGAAAATGGATAAAAATACACGTAATAACTACGAGGCCCAGGCTTAGTAGGGTCTGGTCCCACCTCGTTAGGGGTGCCGTGTATCGTCGAAAGGCTCGGGTTGCCCATTAATAAATTTTTGTTAAATTGGTTAAGTGGGTTCGTGCACAGTCAAAAAGACAAATGAAGCTAAGTGTTAAAGAGGCACAAGTGAACCTAAGGGAAAGAGCTGAAGTGAAGAGAAGAGACAGAGAAGGCAAGAGAAGAAATTAACGAAAGAAAGAGAGTTTAAAAGAATAGAGACAAGGGTTTATTTGTCACTTTTTAAGTCTTCTAACCCTGTAAATAGATGTCTAGAGGACAACTTGAAGGCTGAGGCTAATGAAGAAAATTTATTTTGAGCTTTAATTGTTGTAATAAGGCATGTTAAATTCTTGTAATTGTCTTTTATGCCTTAAATGCCTTAAATTTTGTGATAATTGATAAATCTTTTCTTGTCTAATTGTTTCTATTAAATGGAATATTGCACATTTTAGTTGCTTAATTTCTTGTGTAATTATTTGTGTGCTTAAAATATGATAATTATTAATCTGATTGATTAAGTAGTTAGTAATTATGCCTTAGGAACTAATGGTGAATTAAGTTTACTATTAGGCCTCCCAGTGAACGACCTGGACTCAACTAGTTTAAAATGTTAGGTTAACTTGACCCTATATTACATTCACGACACTAATTCGAGTTAACCTAAGTTACTTTTGAAGCATTTAATTAAAACTAATAACCTTAATTAACTGTGTTGAGAAATAACGGAACACTCGCGCCTACTTCTCACCGGCACGCACCCAGCAACACCATCGTGCCCTCCACGCGCCCCCATGCACGACTAGCACCCCTTGGCCACGTGCTCCCACGCGCACTGACAACCCTCGCGTGCACCCTCTGCTAGTGCCACTACACGCTGGCGTGCCTTGCACACATGACTAGCATGCCACCAGATTCTGTGTGCCCCATCCGCACATAAGCCCCTCGCCTCTCCTCGCTTCCTGCAGTGCCACTGTCACCTTTACACCCCAACAGGGGGTGTGCTACTGCTGCTAGCAACACATGCACCTGACACCTTCTCTTCCTCGCTGCGCATCGCTCCAACCGCCATTCTTCTCATCACCATCGCCATCGAGTGCGGGCTAGCCCAAAGGACCTTCAGCAAGCTTTGCGTCTCTGGCCAACCCTTCCTCCTTGCGCACGGCAAAGGGGAATGTGTTCCCCTATTTCCCTCCATATTACTTTTTACATCATATGCCATTGCGAAGCAAACATTTTATCATTTAATGGATTAAATATTGTGTGGTTTTATACGATTGCCCCTCCTTTTCCCCTTTATGCTGAAATCTTTGTTATAACTCTAATCTAAAGGGATTTTGATTCTATTTCTTTGGGAAATCATCCGTGAACATAAAGTTTTCGATGTGTGTGAGTTTTAACGGGCACGTTCCTCCTTGTGGACACGAACCGCTCTCTCGAGTGGTAACTTTAATTATTTTGGCGATTGGTTTCCACCACTTACATACTATGATGCGTCATTTTATGTGTAAAAAAAATCTTCCAAAGTGAAAATTGTATTGTCAAATGGTGCCGTTGCTAGGGAGGAAATATGCCTAACAAATTTACTCACATTTTTCTATTCACTTTGATCTATTTTTAAGGCCCCTTGACCCTCTCCCTTCCAAGCCATCTTTACCTTTGCTACACCCACCTACTCTAGAGCTCTGGAAGTCCATCAAAGCTCCCTAGAGCTCATTCCCAAGCTCCAAAGGTCCCCTACTAGTGTAGTTGTTCCCTTGCCCCACCAAATATTCCTCCTCCTTCTCACCACCTTCATAGGGAGACTTGGAGCCGTCCTCCCACCTCCTCATCCCCGTTTCGTGCCTTGGTGAGGCATTCCTCCACCTGGTGTCCTCCTGCATCTCATCCCTGTTGTCCAACTTCTCACCTCCTCCGTCCAAGCTACCGGCAAGCACTGTTGTCTGGCTAGACAACCGATTTGGGAGATTCCTTCTCACCCCTATCTCTTTCTTTATTTTCCACTTGTTGTAATAAGCATTTGAACATCATTTTGATATATCCAATTTGTTTTCTTCTATATTGTGAGCATCCTGTTTGTCTCTTTATTACAAAAACACAAAAACTAATAATAAAACCTAAAAATACCAAAAAGAAACAACACGAAGTGTGGATTTCAACGAAAACAAATGTCGCCTCCCTGTGTTTGATGATGATAACGACATCATCAACCATATCTAGCTTTAATTAGTTATATTCCATTAATAAATGCTCCTACATAATTGCCAAATGACCATAATTTACTACACATCCTTTCTAAGAGTTTAACATGAAATCAGGGTTAAAATTGTAATTTTACCATCATATCATGAATGTAGAACAATCGTGGGTTTTCCCAGGGGTTTATTAAAGGTCAAATATGCATTAAAGTCTAACAAGAGGGTCCATACAGATAGAAACGAGTTTTCATGCATTACGAGAATTAAATGACATCTGAAATCCTAAAAATAGACCCGCTTAATTCACCGAAGTTATGGTCAGGATAAAATTCACCTAAACTCTCTAAAAATCATAGAAAAATATTCTCTAGGGTTTAACATCCTTGATTTGACCATTAGAGCCCATTTTAACCTAAAATAGTCTTAAATAGACAGTTGCCCTAATTTAGGTTTCTATGTAATTTACCTAGTCAAAATTGGTAAAAACCTAAATCCGACTTCATCATCAGATTCCTTGTATCTAAATTAGATTTATACCAAAATTTGGGCCCAATAAGAGATCGTCTTAACCTAGTTTACATTTCAGTCTTGTCTAACTCTTTTCTCTCACACATATGTCCCTAACTTTCGAAATAATTTCAAATTGGTCCCTAACTTTATCATCATTCCTTGCAAAAAGGTCCTCGTGCCATTTTTGGAAGGTCAGACCTTCATCGTCGAGTTTTGAGCGAGGATTTCTCGCTCGATTCTCAATCAATCAGTCTCATATTTGAACCAGAGATTCCTTGAGGAATTCTCTTTCAATCAAACCCACCCTTGGACTCCAATTCTTTCCCAATCTCCCATGCAAACGTATGGGAGATGTGGGTATCCCACATGTGCAAGAAGCTCGGAGTTTCCAAGCTTGTTTCCAACCTTGGAACTCCATCCTAAGCCCTATAAAAGCACGCCCAATGCAAGGCCGTGCTCCTTAGCAAGTCTTGGCTTGAGAAACTCCCTCCTCCTTCTTCGGCTACCTTCAGATTTTGCTCCAGCGACTAACTCTATTCTCCCGCTTCTGGCCATCCAACCATCAAATTGGATGGCCCAACATCGTCCCCTCATCCTCGTGAACCTCTCCAGTCAAAGAGAGGTCGTCCCTCTGCCTCACTCGCCGTTGCCGCCTCACCGTCTGCATCTCCTTCTCCAACATCGGTCAGCCACAACCGGAGCATCCCCGCCTTAATTCTCTCCTCTTAGCTCCTCTTTCTCTTCCTTTATCCCTCTACTACACTTCCAAACAAACACGCTATTGCCCCTAACGCCCTTGCCTTCATCCGCTTCGTCCAACCTCTGGCGAGGCCGAGAGCTCACTACATGCCACCAAACACGCCTGCTCCACCTCAAAAAGCTTCGTCGTACTCCCTTCATCAAAAGCCTTCTCCTATTTTGCCGATCCATCCACCCAATCTCCTCACCAAACAACCCTCCTTCCCACCTTCGTTCCCGACCTCAATGCACCACCTTACGCACTCTCACGCCACAAGATCACCACCCACGCACTCGTCGTGGTCCAGCTATGCTCCTGAATGTTTTTGATTGGGCCATGAGGCCGTGTTCTTGATTTTTAGGGTTCGTTGTACCTCCGCCGTAGCCGCCATCATTGCCGACTTCACTCGCAGTGCTCTGGCCACTTTCAACCGAATTGAAGGGCTCAGGTCTCACAAAACTCAACGAGGCCTCTTTCCAGGTCCTCAATTAGTGATGATCTAAATCACCATTATTTTTTATTCTCCTCTTTTTGTTCCATGCAATCGTTAGATACATTGAATAAATAATGTGATAGGTTATTATTCATTGAATATCTATTTTTAATGCTCAATTAATTGTGCTCATTGACTCTAATTAAAGATTAGTGTGTGAATTCCAACTTGCTCCCTGTGTTCGACCTCGGATTTCCATTCGAGTATAAATTCTATTTGTTTTCGCGCTTTATTGGCTATACTGCAACGTATCATTTTTAAAACCCTGATTCAAAGAGACAAACATTCTACTCGTGACTCCCTTGGAGTTTCGGTAAAAAAATTATATTTGATAACGTGTTTTGCGACTATAGCGATGGGTTTTTCCTAACCCCAACTTTCCTTCCCCAACTTTCTTTCGCCAAAACACGTCCATCATTTTGGCGCCGTTGCTAGGGAGGTAATGGAATTTGCTTTCTTGTTTTCCGTGTTTCTTTGCATTTACTTATTACTAACCCCACTTGCCTTTGATTTATTGTCTTGCAAGTACCCTAGCAAGGAGATCCAAGTATGGTAGATTGGAGTAAAGTGCGGGTAGAGTGGTTTGTAAGTGCCCCCACATCCCCCCACTAGTTTCACTTTCGCTACATCAATAACCAAGACCTAATCTACTTAGGTGTTTGCATAAACCCTAGGATAGAATCTGTTTGTCTTGTTTGCCACCTACACTCATCTCACCCCCGCATATAAAATAAAAAATTATCTTCTGATTGTGGGACGATTCAACATACACACTATGAACACCCACATTTGAGGCACATAAGCTTTTGTGATTTTATCTACTCAACGGGATTCCAACCTGTGGAACCGGTACACATACAAATCAACATATAACAGAGTAGAAATCAGACCAGGTTAATCACCTTTTGTGTTCCTTAATCAAGTGGTGCAACAGGCCAATTGGTTTAGCAGTTTTGGGCTGCACCGCTTAAGATAAAAGTGATTCATCAGTAGCTTTGCACTTAGGGTTGATTTTTAGGGCTGAACTAGGCACTCCACATTTTTTTCTGATTCCTAAAGGAATACATCATCACCAGTGCTTTTAAAACCTGGAGTGTTCTATTGAACCATGATTGAACGAACCTAAAAATTAAACCCTAAAAGCTACTAAACAAGGTTAAACCCTAAAAGACACATCATCAAATAACCTTGTTTGCAAACCCTGGTTATGCATGCACACACATTTGAATTGAACATTAAGGGCACAACCCATCTAAAGGACCCATCAGATTACAAAGGCACAAATATCCCAAGCCTAACTAAAATAAATTAGACGTTGGCCTTAAGGATTGATTCGCTCTTCGGGGCCCAGATTGAGATTATTCTCAATTAACTTGCTTATATTGGTTCATCTGATGTCTAGCTACGGGACTAACGTCAAACGATCGCGGTTGGGGGGTATCAAAGGAACCTGAGTTCCAAGCCAAAGGAAGAACCTTCTCCCCAGCCCCTCCTTCTGACTAGTTAGATTGATTGGATAAAAGTAGAGTAAATCGTTTATAATCTTAATATGAATTCTGAGAGTCTATAGGTCTTTAGGCTACCCAACCTAAGGACAGGCTTGCATTTTTTGTGCTGTAGGGCTCCTTTTTCTCATCCTTCCGACTTCCTTTTAGTGTATGCTTGGAAGAAGGTCATTGAACCCTCGCTTGGAAGGACCTATAGACCATTCCCGGAGGCGGAGGTTGAGTTATAGCCAAGCAGATCCCATGGCTGATCAACAACCACCTCCCCCACCCCCAAACAAGCAGGAGCTAATTCAGAGGCGTTAGAAGAATTGTAGCAGATGCAGCAATGGTTCCAACAAATGAATGGTCAAGGCACTCGACCCTTGAAGGATTTTTATGATCCTTTGAATTACAAGGATTGTCTCGGCGTTGTGATCCCCGCCAGTGATGTTGACATCAAGCCCCAGGTTTTGAGTTTAATTAAACACTTTCACGGGCTTGGCTCAAAGAACCCATTCCAACATTTGGAGGACTTGATCACTCTAGTTCAAACCACCAAATTGCTGAATGTGGATGAAGAACAGATGCTCATGAGGATTTTCCCCCATTCACTTAGGGATAAGGCCACACATTGGTATCGTACCATTGGAAGACCGATTGCTACTTGGACAGCTTTGAAATCGACCTTCTTGAAGAAATTCTTCCCAATTGGGTGAACCAATGTGTTGCGACGGGCAATCATCACTTTTGCCCAATGATTGGGGGAACCGTTTCATGGGGCTTGGGAGCGATTCCAGGATCTGTTGCGGAAGTGTCCACACCACGAGGTGCCTAAATGGCAACTTGTGCAGATTTTTTATCACGGGTTGAATGATGAACTCCGTAATCATGTGGATGCTTCTTGCGGAGGCAATTTCCTCAACAAAGTTGTAGATAGTGAGTATGATTTGTTTGAGGAAATGAGCGAAAACTCTTTAAACCATGATTCCATGGAAACCTTCAACCAATCCCAATAAACTAGATCAAATGCCAATGAGGTCCAAGATTCTCATACATTTGATATGAAATTGATCTGCAATAAATTAGATAAGGTGGATCTAGTTGCTAAACGAATGGAAGAGTGGATGTATGAAAACTCTAATTTTTCTATATCCACTCAATCTCAGGTCTCGGGATTCCATTCTTCGCAAGCTCTTAAGGGACGGGAGTTTGTGAGCCAGTTGGAGTCGGCTAGACCTTCCAGCCAGATCTTCTCGGAACCTTATGGGTTCCAAACTAGGGCCTTTAATCCTAGTTTTTCTGATCCTTCTTAATCCTCATCTTATGAGGATGTTCATGATGTACAAGAGAATGTTAGGTCCAACCCTTGAATTCCTATAATCTTGGTTGGAAAAATCACCCTAACTTCTCTTGGAAAGATCAGAGGCAGCGGACCCAATATCGACCCAACAATTATGTACTGGAAAAACCAATGGGTTAGGGTCATGCATATATTCAGTTGCCACTGAATCAGGTTAATCAGTCCATGTGAAATGCTCAACAACTCGTTGGGCAGGATGATTTAAACCTGAAGATGGTAGAAATGTAATGGTCAATACTCCAGCTCATGCAACAAATGTAAACTTTGTTGGACCCCTTGCAATCCGGACTCAGTGCAAACAACTGACAGCCTTGATCTCTACCAATCACAACCTGTACAAAACCCAAGGAATGTACAGAACCAAGGCACTGCGCCTCAAGGGTTTGGTAAGGGTGGGGAGCCGCATGCTCAAGCTCATGCTATCTATCAGGCTACCCTAGACCCTCTTGGAGTGAACTAAGTTCCCACCATAATCAAACAGGAGCCTCCTATTTTGCCCAACCCTCCCCAAGTTACTAACCAACAGCATTTTGCCACTACAAATACCATCAAGGAGTGGTAGTAGACACATGGGACCCACCCAACCCCATGTCAACACCATTAGGCCCCGTAGTAAGAATTATAGATTCCCAACTATGAATGTGATCAATAAAACATCAGAGTCTGATTTGGGAGTATGTTGTTGTATGGGTAAATAGAAAAAGTCGGAGGAGAAATTGGAGGAAAGTATGTCCTTACTTCAGGCTTTCAAATTGACAACCATTTTACTCCTTATGGCTATTGGATCAATCCCCACCTACGCCAAAGGTTTACTGAATTCATATAAAGAAAAGTGTAGAGCAGAATCTGAAAACACTAGGAGAGTAGTCTTGAGTGATAACACAAGCACACTGATCTTAAACAAGCTACCCCCTAAGTAGCAGGACCTAAGAGCTCCGCTGATTTCCTACACAATATGAAACATTACTTCTGACCGGGCCCTCCACGACTTGGGTGCTTCCATTAATGTGATCCCCACCTCACTGTAAATGGAATTGGGTCTAGGCTACCTGAAACACATTGACATAACCTTGTAGTTAGCCGATAGATCCATTACAAAACCAAGGGGTCTTTTGGAGGATGTTTTCGTCAAGGTTAATGATTTGCATTACCTTGCTGATTTCATGGTCCTGGACATTGAAGCACCAAAATAGCTCAACCACACCCCGATTATTTTGGGAAGACCTTTCTTGGCTACCACCAAGGCAACGATCGATTGTGAATAGAGAAATATAGAAATCGCCTTTGGGAATAAAATAAATCGATTTAATATTTTCGAGGTCTCAAAGAAAGATAAAATTAAGTGTGGTTTGATGGAGGAGCTTGGCAGGATAGAAGAGGTAATGACCATACATACCTTAGACAACCTTTTAATGGATAACTCAACCCAAACTCAGGAAGAAAATCACATGGTTGCAGGGATAATTGATGACAATGAAGACATACAACAAACTGTGGCAACCCGAGCTGAGGAAGATATTCATGAAATTGGAAATTTGTTGGATGATTCACATGATCAAGTTAAAACCCAACAATGTCCTCATCTTGAATTTTTAGAGTTTGCGGTTCAACTTTTGGGTGGGAATCATGAGGATCAGGATGGTTGGATTAAGCACCCTGATTGTGAGGATGAAATTGAACTTTGGGGAGAAACTCTTAAAACGTTAGGTATTCTAGAGTACCCATAAACCCCCAACACATCACAAAACCCTCATCGTCCTTGTTCACCCAACCATGGCACAATTTCTATATCCACCCACACCTCCTCAGTACTGAATCAACAAAACTCCTATTGGAGACCATTTGGGCTCTCCCTGCACCACCAGCTTACCACTTTCATTGATCATCTCTTTGGCAAGCCCATTTTCACTCTCCGAGACCCATATCTAGGGGCCCGGAAACTGTGTTATTGCAACCTCAATGTTAGTTATTTTTTATCGAGGACATCGCCTAGCTGAAGGCACTAAGCTTAACATGTGTAAAGACTGTTTGGAGCTAACCAGAATCCCACGGAAATCAGGTGCTATTCTTCCAATTCTGTCCTCCTGTATGCTTTTATCTCTACAATGAGGACATTGCATTAGCTAAGCATGGGGGAGTGGATATTTTGTGGAACGATCATTTTGTCAACCTGTAACAATAATTTCCTGTTATTAAAAAAAATAAATAGAATTAGGAGAAGAGAACTTAGGCATTAGGAGTTACAAACTTTAGAAATTGATACTTTGAGACTTGAATACTTAGACTCTTCAGATCTTCGAGCTTAATCAGCATGGGTGTCCACTCAAATGTGGACTTAGTCTCGAGTCCTCACCAAGTAATTTTACTTTAATTTGATGAATAAATTGGGATGATAAGTACACGACTTATCAATCCACCCTTTGATTTGAGGGGATTTTAAGTCTAAGCATCTACATGCTATTTGCACTGACTCACTTTTCGGTAGTTTTTATAGAAATTGGGTAGCTAATGAACCATCTAGGGTGGTTTGGCTGGCAAGTTGTCGGTGGTAGCAGCTCATCGGCTGGTTGTCTAGAGCCTAGCCACATGACCATTCTCTTCCTACTGCCTTTAGGTAAATCATAGATCAGGGAAGCCACCTACTTAAAAAAAAGAGAGAAAAAAATAGAAAAAGGAGAAAAAAAATAATAAAGCCGCACTTCACCGCACGAGTATGGCTGGTAGGTGGTTGGTGGTAACAACTCATCGGCTGGTTGTCCAGAGCCCAGCTCACAAAAATGCATAAATAATTCCTAAACACTTAGGAAGAAGCGGGGAAGTAGAATAAATCGGGGAGATATACACTAGGTTTGCCCTTGTGTTGACCTTATAAAAAATAAAAAAAGTAGAGAGAAAGCTACCGATCGGAAAGATAAACCTTTAGGCAGAAGCTCTTAAGGTCACTTAGGGTTGTAGAAACCTGAAGTCCATTTTAACGGCCACTCAGTGAGTATCACTCTTTCACAAGATGCTTAGCACTTAGAGTCCTTTTCGAGTTTTGGGTGGGTCAGGTAGCCGTAAAAAGTTATCCTGAAACTCTCAAACTCCAAAAGTCCAAAAAAATTATAAAAGAAGAAAAAGCAAAAAAAAAAAATTTTTCCTTTTCAAATAAGGCAAGGACTTAGGCAATTTGCATTCTGGCAGACACTCGGGCACTGTCGAGTTTTTGTAACCAGGTCTTCGGTTGAAATTTTCTAAAGCAACCAACAAATCTCGCTTAAGTAATCAAACCCTGATTCTACTTTTATACATAGCATTTAGGTTAATTTTGCTAGGGACTAGCAAAAGATAAGCATGGGGGTATGATAAACATGCATGAATTCATGATAAAATGCTTATTATGATAGTTCCCAGGCCTAGCATTACATTTCATAGCATAAATATTGCATAACATTCATTGCATTGCATTTAGGATACTTTGTGTATTATGTATGTTAATTCCAACATTTTATATGGCTAGGAAGCAATGTGACATCTTTACAGGCTTTAGATGAGGAATCCGACCATACTGATGGATCTGGAGCGACGATCGTAGTCCGCCAGTGCAAAAATCACTCCGATCAGAGCTTTGTAGTACCCTCTACAAGAAGAAGATGGACGACCCAGATGGCGCCACGTGGTGCCATCCAGGCCGCCCTACATGAGCCACAACCTCCCTAGCTTCACCACAAGGAGTGATCCCAGCCATTGGATCTCAATCCAACGGCTGAGAAGCACTCAACATTGCTCGGCCCCTTCCCAAGCATCTCAAGGAGGATTTGATTGTGACCGTTGGATCTTCATCAAAGGTTAAGGCACGTAGATGCACCAACACCTCCACGCGACCATCGAGAACCTTTGCCACAACGGTCACGCTCCCACTTCGCATGGAAGAGGTGTGGGTTCAAGTTCCAATTCACCGCGATCACTCCAACATCAGATAAATTAGACTGCTCGATCTTGATCGAGTGGTCGAGGTGACTCACGCACGATAAGATGCCACCCAATGCCATGAGGAGACATTCCAGATCGCATGCTCGCAATCAAGGGTGCTCATTTAAGACGATCGGATGCACTCTCAGTCGTTGAATCTTCATGAAGGCGCGATCCACATGCGTTCGAATCCATGAGGGCACGATCTGAGGGAGCATCCCAGCCACATGATGATGGATCCAACGGCTGCCAAAGCATGCCAGCAGAGGAGCGCGATCTCTGTGATTTGAATCGCGTAGGCCACCCGATCCTCAGCCGTGCGATGCGAATCCAACAGCTGAGGCTCTCCCCGCATTGTGCCAGCTGCAGCGGCACCACCTTATGCCAGTGGAGGCGAGTGAAGGCTCTAGCAACACCCCCGGTGGGTCTTCAGCGACGTTTTAAATGTCGTTGATGACCTGTGCATGCAAAACACATCCGTTCCACCACTATATAAACCCCATGACCCTCTCCCTTCCAAGTCATCTCTACCTTTGCTACACCCACCTACTCTAGAGCTCTAGAAGCTCATCCAAGCTCCCTAGAGCTCCTTCCCAAGCTCCAAAGGTCCCCTACTAGTGTAGTTGTTCCCTTACCCTACCAAATATTCCTCCTCCTTTTCACAACTTTCATAGGGAGGCTTTATTAAGACCCGTGCTATTAAAGCCCTCTAAGACGTCTGGGAGTTGGGTCAGACGTCTGGGCATCTTCCCAGACGTCTGGAAACCAAATTTTTTGTGCACGTCCTCGAGTCTGAGCGTGTGCCGCATGCAGACTGTACGCAACCGCATTTCTTCTCTTTCTCTTCCCCTCGTCGATTGCAAAACCCTAGCCCATGCCTACTTATACCCCCCTCCTCTCCCTCACGCCACCCCACTTCCATCCTCCTTCTCCTTCCTCTAGCGAGAGCGAGAGCGGTGAGTGCAGCTGAGTGTAGCGGAGGAGAGGAGGAGCAGCGTGAGAAGGGAAGAGAGGAGAGCGCACGAGCCCGTGAGAGAGCTCGCCAGAGAAGCTCACGGCCGGTCGGGCATGCGCAAGGCGAAGAGGTGTATCGGGGAGGTCCTCCTCGACATTGCTGCAGCTAGAGCAGTGGGCGAGCGAGCATGGTGCGACCACGCGCAGCACGAAGAAGACGAAGGCAGCTTCTGGTTCTGGGATTTTCCCAGAATCAGACGTCTGGATCTACATCCAGAAGACGTAGACGACGTCTGGAGGAGGCTCTAGATGACTGAGATGTAAATCCTGCGACCTGCACCTCCCTTTGCAAATACGGCCATGCAGGCCATTCCGCCGAGGCACTGCTATGTGCCGTATTGAGAAGATTTGCGTTGCACGTGCAGGATTCACTTCAGGAAGGCGTGGGATGCACCCTCCCACGCAGTTCAGACGTCTGGGGGAGACACCAGACGACGGGAAGTGTCTCCAGACGTCTGGAGAGGTGGTTAGACATCTGGAACTAGGTCCAGACGGTTCAGCAGAGTCCCTGGACGTCTGAGGAGTAGCGCAGAGTGAGGTATGATTCTAGACTTCTTTTAAGACGTCTGATACGAGTCAGGATTTTTCATTTTTGACCCATTTAGGGTTCGTTTGAGGTCCGATTTTCGCAATTAGGATTCTGTTCTTCTTCGTATAAGTTCCTCTACTTGTTGGAATGCTTTTATCATGTTCTAAGTGGTTTCTTGTGGTTGATCCTTGTGTTAGGACCTCGTTCCGTTGCGGATTTGGGGGTTGCAGAGGCACGTGGACCTGTCGATGAAGCCCCTATTACTCCTTGTTTTGCTGGTAGAGTGGCTTCCCCTAGATTAATTACAAACATGAATGCATATCTGGATTGAATGTTAGATCCTAGGGTATGGCATGAATCCTAGGACTAGAAACACTGGAATAATGGTATTGAATGCATGAATTGCAGCCTTGGATGAGTAAATAAAATAATAACAACTTCCTGTAATTGGATAACAACTGCCTGTGGAATGTAAAGTACTGTTAGCAACTGTTGCATGTAAATTCCTGTTGTTTGCAATTAAATACGAGCTGCCTGTATATGATTTGGAAATGAAAGATTGATTGTTGGAAACATGAGCTACCTGCGAATAAACCTGAAATGATGAAACCTAGTATGGCTTGGCCTGAGAAACATGAGCATGAACCCTACGGGGAATTAGGAGTAGAGCTCCTGGAAAATAAATGTAATGGAACTGAAAATGTGAATGGGGAAGTGAGCTGGCCCTTGAGTACGGAGTACCAAGGAGAGTGACTGTCCCCCTATTTAGTGCAGAGCGGAGCTAGCTGCCCTAGGGTTGGGACCCGGGGTTAGGATTGGCCACTTTGCACTGACTTTTTGGCCCTTGCGTACACAGTACCGGGGAGAGCTACTAGTGTAGGGAGAGAGCTAGCCACCCCACGGGACTCGAGGTTCAGCTAGCCATCCTACACCGACTTGTTAGGCCCACTGGGCAAACCAGTGTAGTTAGGTGAGGGTGCACGGACTGTGGAGGGGCGAGACCCCTGTTTGGTTCTTAGGGGCTAGACCCCTATTACTGAGAGGGTTATGCCCTATACTGGTTCTGTGATGTGCTTTGGGCGCACCCGTTAACGGAAACGACTGACCGTGTGCCAGTGCGGGGTAGCTACTCGTGTGTTTATCGCGCATGCCGTAGTCACCGTTACGTTTGTCAGTGACCTTGGGGTGGTTGACTGAGTATAGTACCACCACGGGGGACGCTCCCAGCCAGGACAGCACCACGTGCTACTTCTACTCTTCGGAAAAGACTGCAATCAAGATCGTTTCCACGAGGAACATTCGAGATCAAGAAAAAGACCTGATAAATAAACCAAGTGATGAAAGAAAGAATAATTAGTTAAATAAAGAAAGAAATTGAAAACAACAACTACCTGTCCACCTTTACTGCTTTTAGTTAGCTGGTTGCCACTCTACTCAACGTTTGTTGATTTCGTGTACTCACATTTTTTTCAGGTCCAGGTGTTGAGCAGCAAGAACCTACGGCTGCAGAGGGTGCTGGGCCCAGTAGAGCCTAGTAGTTGTACTTTTGTTGTACCCGTTTCGTTGCAGTGAGTAATTTGTTATACCTCTGTACTCTTTTATTGTAAACTTTATGTTCCTGTACCAGTTTAAATTCTCTACTGTTGTGGTGGTTTGCACTGTAGTAGTTTACTTCTTTGCTGCTCTACTTTTGTTATTGTTAGTTGCTTGCATGGTGAATGTGGTTTATTTTTACTACTTTTTGGTTACTTCCTCATTGGACAACTGGGTCTTGGGATCAGTCGAGTCGGTCCGATCTCGTGTCCTGTAGGGATTAGGAATCGGGTCGTAACAAGATGGTATCAGAGCAAGGTCGTCCCGAGAAGTGAACCAACTAGCTGGAAAATAACCAATTCACGTGCTTGTAACTAGAGTAACCACCACAACGTACCTTTTGACATCTGTTTTGAGATTCTTTCGTTGAATGTCGGTTAAAATTGACGTCTTTTCTGTTATGTGTTCGCGTCTCCTTGCAGGAGATGCCTCGACGAGGGGGCAGCGAGGCGGGCCGCGGATGCGACCGAGGATGAGGTCAGAGGGGCGGGCGCGTTGAGCTTGACACCTCAGTGGACTAGCCACTACTTCCGGGCATTCAAGACCAAGACCTCGCCCAACTGATACGGGAGATCGTACGAGAGGTGCTTCACCGACCTCCATGAGCGCCTCTCTCTGGGGCTGCGGAGGGGGAGTCCTCTGTGGGACCGCGAGACAGACACGGCGCTGGACGTGGGGGAGGGGGTGGTGCTCCACCACCCCACCTTCCTCTGACACTTCCGAGCACGAGCCCTCCTTACCTGGAGGCGTACCAGTTTCTCCCCTTCAGCGCCATTACGAGCTTTCAGGACAGTTCTGGAAGTTGAAGCCCCCCTCCTTCAAGGGGGATGAGGACCCGACCGAGGCAGAGGACTAGCTCGAGCAGATTGAGAAGGTGTTTGACACCCTTCGCCCCCCTGTGGAGTAACGCATGGCCTTTGCCATGTACCAACTGGAGAGCACGGCACACAGGTCGTGGAGGGCAGTCAGGGGTCAGGAGAGGGCCGAGCCGACTTGGGACCAGTTTGTCACCCTCTTCTGCGAGCAGTAATTCCCACAGATGTGGTAGGACCAGAGGAGGTGGGAGTTCCACACTCTCCGCCAGGGGACGATGACTATGAGCACGTATCGTATGCGTTTTCTGGAGCTGTCTCATTTCGCCACGACAGCTGTGGCTATCGAGGAGGAGCGCCTTTGGAGGTTCACCGAGGGGCTCCGGCCTGCTATTCGGGGGTATGTCAAACCCCTGAAGCTGCCTACGTTCTCGAGGGTGGTGGATGCAGCCATGACATATGAAGAGACCAACCCGTCCGCACGTGACACTGACAGCGGACAGAAGAGGCCCTATCAGCCAGACTACTCATAAGGCCGGCGAGAGAGGAGGCACGTGGTGCCTGCAGGAGAGCCGTCACGCTTTGCGGGGCCATCAGTGGCCTTTGGGGGCCCCCGACAGGGGCCAGCTGCCAGCACCGGACCCCCGCCCAGCCGTCAGCAGGGACCCACTGAGGGTGGGAGTCGAGTTCCCCTTTGCTACCAGTGTGGCCAGCCGGGACACATCAGGAGGGACTGCTCATCTAGGGCTGGAGGTCAGCAAATGCTCCCCGCGCCGAGCACTGGAGGACGAGCAGGAGGGTGCGGTTTCCAGGCGTGAGGGGGAGGACAGCAGTCGCAGGGAGGGTACCGGCCAGCGGCTACCCATCCAACGCAGAGTGTGGCTACTTCGTCCGCACCTTGGGCTGAGGGGCGTATCAACACCCTGACACATAGAGACACCAGAGCTGCAGGTTCAGTGATGGCAGGTATGGTTATAGTTTCTGGAAGACTAGTTTACACACTTTTTGATTTTGGTGCCACGCACTCGTTTGTCGCTGCCAGTTTTGTTGTTAGTTTGGGGCAGGACTGTGTGTTGTTAGAGGATCCGTTTGTGATTAGAGGTCTGGGTAGTCAGCTATTTGTAGCTAAGGAGGTTTACACAGGTTGTGAGGTCAGTGTTGGGGGACACAGCCTCCTTGCTGATCTGATTGAGATACAAATGGAGGACTTTGGTGTGATTCTGGGGATGGACTGGCTGTCCGCTTACCACGCCTTGGTGGACTGTTTTGAGAGGAAGATCGTCTTCTCCGTTCCGGAGTTGCCTTCTTTCGAGTTTCATGGGCAGCCAGTGGACGGAGGCTTCAGGTGCATTTCTGCACTCTGGGCAGTGAGACTTTTGGGCCAGGGGTGTGAGGGCTTCTTGGCTTGTGTGGTGGTGGAGCCCAGCCCTGTGGCAGACTTTCAAAGTATCCCGGTGGTCAGAGAGTACCCCGACGTGTTCCTAGATGAGTTGCTAGGACTACCGCCCGAGCGTGAGATCGAGTTTGAGATCTCACTGGTACCGGGGACCAGCCCCATTTCTACAGCGCCTTACAGGATGGCACCACTTGAGCTGTGAGAGCTTAAGTCCCAGTTGCAGGACCTTCTGGAGAAGGGCTTTGTGAGGCCCAGTACGTCTCCATGGGGAGCCCTGGGATTGTTTGTGAAGAAGAAGGATGGTACCCTACGCCATTGTGTGGACTACAGACAGCTGAATAGGGTTAACATCAAGAATTGGTATCCGCTGCCGAGGATTGACGACTTGTTTGACCAGATGCAAGGTGCCACGGTATTCTCCAAGATAGACTTGAGGTCTGGGTACCACCAATTGAGGATCAAGGAGACAGATGTCTCCAAGACATCTTTCCACACCCGATACGGACACTACGAGTTTTTGGTCATGCCGTTTGGGCTGACCAACACCCCCACTGCCTTCATGGATTTGATGAACTAGGTGTTCAGACCGTATTTGGATCAGTTCGTGGTGGTATTTATTGATGATGTGCTCATCTACTCTCGAGATCAGGCACAGCATGGACAGCACTTGCGGATGGTTTTGGACACACTGAGACGACGTAGGCTGTACGCCAAATACAGCAAGTGCAAGTTCTGGTTGAGAGAGGTGACCTTCTTGGGTCATGTGATCTTCGGGGATGGCTTGGCTATGGACCCAGCCAAGGTTGAGGCGTTGCTCAGGTGGGAGAGATCGCGTACAGTTATAGAGATCCGCAGTTTATTGGGACTGGAAGGCTACTACAGGCGGTTTATCAGGGGTTTCTCGCAGATTGCACGTCCTATGACACAGCTGACCCGAAAGGACATGCCCTTTTCTTGGACAGATGCTTGTGAGGCGTGTTTTCAGGAGCTGAAGGAGAGGCTGACTTCGACTCCCATGCTCACCATCCCAGACAGCAGTGGCAGGTTCGTTGTGTACACGGACGCCTCTTTGCAGGGTTAGGGAGTGTGCTCATTTAGAGGGGTCACGTTGTCGCTTACGCTTTGCGGCAACTGAAGCCCCATGAGCATAGCTACCCTACCCACGACCTGGAGCTGGTAGCTGTCGTCTTCGCGTTGAAGACTTGGAGGCACTACCTGTACGGTGAGACCTTTGAGATTTTCACATATCATAAGAGCCTCAGATACTTGTTTGATGAGAAAGAGCTCAACATGAGACAGAGACGTTGGTTGGAGCTCTTGAAAGACTATGTCTGTAGCATTTCCTACCATCCGGGGATGGCCAACGTGGTGGCTGACGCCTTGAGCCGGAAGGGGCCCACCCACTTGGCTAGTTTACAAGCGCAGAGTTGGAGCCTCATGGAGGAGATGGGCAGTTGGTGACCCCTAGAGTTACTAGGGCATTGTGGGGCAGTGACTGTGACCCGACAGACGAGGCCAGAGCTGATAGACCGCATCATCATAGGACAGATGGCAGACCCGTACTTGCAGTTGTTGCGTGACACAGTACTGTCAGGAAACCCTGGGGACTTCTCCTTTACAAACGAGGTGCTGCACATGAGGGGACGTTTGTGTGTTCCCAGGGACGAGGAGTTGTTGAGAGAGCTCCTGACTGAGGCACACGGTTCCAGGCTCACCATACATCCCGGAAACACAAAGATGTACCATGATTTGAGATGAGACTTTTGGTGGAGGGGAATGAAGCGGGATGTAGGTGAATTTGTGCAGTAGTGTTTAGTGTGCCAGCAGGTGAAGGCCGAGCATCAGAGGCCTGCAAGGCCGTTGCAGCCACTTCTAGTGCCAGAGTGGAAGTGGGGGACCATCACCATGGACTTGGTGGTGGGCTTGCCCGTTACCCAGTGAGTACACGACACAGTCTTGGTGATTATAGACAGATTGACGAAGATGGCACGTTTCTTGCCGATCCGAGTCACTTTGGGACTAGCACAGTTGGTAGAGAGGTATATCCGCGATGTAGTACATCTGCACGGAGTTCTACGAGAGATTGTATCCGATCGGGATACCCACTTTACGTCCCAGTTTTGGGCTGAGTTTCAGTAGGCCTTGGGGACACTGTTGAGGTTCAGTACAACATACCACCCCCAGACGGACGGACAGTCAGAGCGCACGATACAGACACTTGAGGACCTTTTGCGTGCTTATGTACTGGACTGGAGGGGCTCTTGGGAGGAGCACCTGCCCCTGGCAGAGTTTGCATATAATAACAGCTATCACTCGAGCATCGGCATGGCACCCTACGAGGCTCTGTACGGATGGAGGTGTATTGCACATTAGAGTTGGGTTGAGGTGGGGACCAAGTGGGAGGTTGGCCCCAGGCTGATTCGGTAGAGTCAGGAGGTGATCGAGCAGATTCACAGGTGACTCGGCACTGTCAGGAGCAGACAGAAGAGCTATGCAGATCGGAAACGTAGAGAGGTGCAGTTTGAGGTTGGGGGTCACGTCTTCCTTCGCGTTTCGCCCATGATAGGCCTGCAGTGGTTTGGGGTGAGAGGGAAGCTCGCACCGAGGTTTGTGGGACCCTTTGAGATCTTGGAGCGGGTTGGATCCATTGCCTACAGGCTTGCCCATCCTCCCTAGCTTTCTGGTGTGCACGACGTGTTCCACGTGTCCAACCTTAAGAAGTACATCGCCGATCCCAGTCACGTTCTGAGCCACGAGAACGTCGATGTGGGTGATGACCTGACCTACCCCGAGCGACCAGTGCAGATACTCGATAGAGCTGTCTGGAGTCTGAGACGGAAGCAGGTACCCCTAGTGAAGGTTTTGTGGAGGAGCTAGCGGTACAAGGAGGCTACCTGGGAGCCTGAGGCGGCGATACGAGAGCGGTACTAGAAGCTCCATGAGGGTACGTCTTTTCGGACAAGCTTCGATCCTCTTTGAGTTTGTTATGCGTATGTTGTTCTTTTTCCTCACCCTAGCTAGCGCAAGTTTCGGGGATGAAACTTCCTTTGAGTTTGTTATGTTGTTAAGACCAGTGTTATTAAAGTCCTCTAAGATGTTTGGGAGTTGGGTCAGACGTCTGAGCATCTTCCCAGACGTCTGGAAACCAAATTTTTTGTGCACCTCCTCGAGTTTGCGCACGTGCCGTGCGCAGACTGTACGCAGCCGCATTTCTTCTCTTTCTCTTCCCCTCGCCGACTACAAAACCCTAACCCATGCCTACTTATACCCCCTCCTCTCCCTCACGCCACCCCAGTTCCATCCACCTTCTCCTTCCTCCAGCGAGAGCGAGAGCGGCGAGTGCAGCAGAGTGTAGCGGCGGAGAGGAGGAGCAGCGTGAGAAGGGAAGAGAGGAGAGCGCACGAGCCCGTGAGAGAGCTCGCCGGAGAAGCTCACGGTCGGTCGGGCGTGCGCAAGGCGGAGAGGTGTGTCGGGGAGGTCCTCCCAGACACTGCTGCAGCTAGAGTAGCGGGCGAGCGAGCGTGGCGCGGCCGCCCGTAGCACGAAGAAGACGAAGGCAACTTCTGGTTCTGGGATTTTCCCAGAATCAGACGTCTGGATCTACATCCAGACGACGTAGACGACGTCTGGAGGAGGTTCTAGACGACTGAGAGGTAAATCCCACGACCTACACCTCCCTTTGCGGATACGGCCATGCAGGCCGTTCCGCTGAGGCACTGCTATGTGCCGTATTGAGAAGATTTGCATTGCGCATGCAGGATTCACTTCGGGAAGGTGCGGGACACGCCCTCCCACGCAGTTCAAATGTCTGGGCGAGGCACCAGATGGTGGGAAGCGTCTTTAGACGTCCGGAGAGGTGGTTGGATGCCTGGAACTAGGTCCAAACGGTTCAGCAGAGTCCCTAGATGTCTGAGGAGTAGCGCAGAGTGAGGTATGATTCTGGACTTCTTTCAAGACATCTGGAAGGTGTTCCAGACATCTGATACGAGTCAGGATTTGTCATTTTTGACCGGTTTAGGGTCCGTTTGAGGTCCGATTTCTGCAACTAGGATTCCATTCTTCTTCGTATAAGTTCCTATACTTGTTGGAATGCTTTTATCATGTTCTGAGTGGTTTCTTGTGGTTGATTCTTGTGTTAGGACCTCGTTCCATTGCAGATTTGGAGGTTGCGAAGGCACATGGACCTGCTGATCAAGCCCCCATTACTCCTGGTTTTGCTGGTAGAGTGGCTTCCCCTAGATTAATTACAGACATGAATGCATATTTGGAATGAATGTTAGATCCTAGGGTATGGCATGAATTCTAGGACTAGAAACACTGGAATAATGATTTTGAATGCATGAATTGCAGCCTTTGATGAGTAAATAAAATAATAACAATTGCCTGTAATTGGATAACAGCTGCCTGTGGAATGTAAAGTACTGTTGTTAGCAACTGTTGCATGTAAATTCCTGTTGTTTGCAATTAAATACAAGCTGCCTGTATATGATTTGGGAATGAAAGATTGAATGTTGGAAACACGAGGTTCCTGCGAATAAACCTAAAATGATGAAACCTAGTATGGCTTGGCCTGAAAAACATGAGCATGAACCCTACAGGGAATTAGGAGTAGAGCTCCTGGAAAACAAATGGAATGAAACTGAAAATGTGAATGGGGAAGTGAGCTGGTCCTTGAGTACAGAGTACCAAGGAGAGTGACTGTCCCCCTATTTAGTGCAGAGCGGAGCTAGCCGCCCTAGGGTTGGGACCCGGGGTTAGGATTGGCCACTTTGCACCGACTTTTTGGCCCTCGCGTACATGATGAGTGGCTACTCATCATGGCTAAAAAGCTGAAGTTAAGCTAGACACTAAGTAAAACAACATCAGATTAACAAATAAAAAGGGTTAAGTGTGGGAATTAAAGAAAAAGACCTAAAACCTTTAATCTATGTTAAAACTTCATAATTAGGTCACAAAATGAGATATTCTAAAAGTAAAGTATAAATGATGATTCATGCATCAATTGAATACATAAATAAGTTTGAAAGGCCAAATCAGAAGTATAATCAATGTCTTAAATGTTCAATTAAGCACATATAAAAATTTGAAGGCAATTGGACATCATTTAGGTTATGAAATAGGTAGTTTACACTTAAGTCCTTCATGCATTACACTCTTACCCTTAAAAACTCCTCTTTGGACCTACTTGTAAGCTGCAGGGACCCTTTTGAAAGACCGCAAGGGCCCTTTTGAAAGACTGCAGGGCCCTTCTAGTCATAGTTCTTTTCACTTATGGGCTTGCGTGCAATTCTTCTACCCCTTCATTCAAGGGTCTGTCTGTAATTTTCCTTTATTTCAGAGAGAGGCTTGTTGCTCTTCGCACGCACTGTAGCGCACGAAGAACATGGCCAATCTCAGCCGTCCGTCGCTCTTCATGATCTTGATCTGCGGTTAGATTCTAATGGAAGTTTCGCGCGATTCGGCACGTGCGATCACCCCTCTCCCCAGATCTCATTTGACGGTCAGATTTTGTGCTTAGCTCACCGCGCGCTCCGCCCCTCTCATCCTCGCCGCCGGTTGCATCTTGATTATCCTCACCTGCACGGTGATCTCAGCCACTGAGCATGCTACTTAAGAACCTCAGTGGTGTCGCACGCAAGGGATCGCTCCCTCCTACACCTCTTAGCAATCATTCGTCCACTCCAGTCCCTCGTCCCCATCAAGCCTCTGATTTCATGGCCACCGGCTGTGAAATCATCACCTTCTCTCGACCTCCTCGTCGCTAAGGACTTCGTAGCACCTGAGGACGACCTTGGAGCCTCACTAGCAGACTCTTCCCTCCGCTGGAGTCATCTTCCTCCTTTCTTCCTCCTTAGCCACCGGCTAAGGACCCATAGGTCCCTTTCTTCCTGTTAGATTAGGTTTATAATTCTGCATAGTAGTTTTAGCTGTAGTTAAGTAGTTTAGAGTAGAATTAATATAATTATTAATGTTTAATTTCGCCGTAGGATAAAGTAGCTGTAGTAGTAGAAGTAGGCTTAAATCCTCCCCTCCTCACCTCCTCTGATCATTTCAGATCAGAGGGGAAGACTTCATAGAACCATGTTTTCAAATTATCTCCCTCTCCATATTTTCATGTCCAGTTCTAATTTTCCACGACATGTTTTCTCATCTTCCACCCATACACTCTGACCCAATTTCAGATCTGATTGGTTTTCAACCTCAGATCTGAAATTGGTGTCAACAAGCACTTAAGGGGCTTCCCACTCACCTCACTCTTGGTCACAAAAGCCCCTGATTTTGGGTCAAAATTTTCAGTTTATCAGATTTCTCCTCAATGAGGATTTTAAGGATTTTTCTTTTTGGTTTTACTGCCTGATCTGACGAATTGAATGAAGTTGATTTGAAGTCCTTGTTGGCAAGGAATCTGAGAGGTTTTCTGGTGACAGAAATCATCTCATAAGAGCCATAAATAAATCTGATTTGATAATTTCTTGAATGCATTGAATGCAAGTCAGATCTAAGGATAATTATTGTGGTAATTTGAAGTCTGATCTCACATTCATAAGTTTTTTTTTAATGGCTGTTTGGTGATTTCCTAACCTAAGGAGTTCTCAATACCCCTTAAGGTTTCATGAAACTGGGATTGGAACTAAGGGCTTTAATTGATTGAATTGATTCTTCCTTCATGCTGTCTATAGCATTAGGAAGAGTTAATTTAGTGATATTCGTGGATTTAATCTGAAATGAAGTTTTTGATGAGGGTTTTTGGCATTTGAATTGGGGTATTTAGTGATTTAGTGAGAAATTAAACCCTTGTTAGATTTGGGATTGACAGAGATTTTCTTTTCAATTTTGGATTTTTTTGACTCTGATCCCAGTAAACAAAGCAAAGTGCTGCATCTTGCAGCTACATGTTTTTCTCTCCAACTCACATTTCATCTCAAATGGACTAACTGCAGCAGCAGTTAGACCATTTAAATAGTGACTTGAGCTACTGCAGAGTCTGGAAGGTTTTGTTGCTGCTACTGTCTAGTTATTATAGGTTGTAACAGATAGGTTCTAGTGTTAAACCTTGTAGACTCTAATTTGATCATAGCTGATAGTAGATTGTGTTTCATTTCTTATGTAAACAAACTTTCTTGTTTCAATACTTGAGCTCTAATTTCGGTGCATACATGTTTATTCTTTCTCAATTCTGTCAGCTAGTTTAGTCAGAAATCACCATCCAAACAAGTGTTAAAAGAGAAAACTGAACTGAGGACTCTCTCCTTAGTTAACTCTTCCCTTCTCTCCTACTTCTGTCAAACCTGTAACAGTAGAAAAATTTAAAAAGAAACACCCAAAATGAGCAGAAGTAGAAATATTTATATATCTATATATATACATATATATATTACTTTGTATATTAAGTATACTTATATAGACATAAGCTATATATTAGGCTACATATGTAAATAGATAGTGTAAATATATATATATATACTGTATACTTAACTATGTAAATATAATGAATACTGTAATTTAGGTTTCAGATCTAGTTTAGATAATAAGTATAATAGTTATATAATTATATATAAATTGAACTAATTTATATATATTATTAAACTAACTAGAGCAGTAAATAGTATAATTAAGAGAGTTAAACTATAAAACTGTATATATATCTATGTATATGTAGATTATAAGTAAATAAAATCTTTTATCTTAATTTAATCCTTTATAAATAATAAATAATGAATTTATTAAGTTTATAGCTAAGTTGTTAAATTAATTTAGTTAAATTAGTAATTTAGAAATATAATTAAGTTAAATTGAATCTGTATACTAAGACTAATATACTTTAAGTAATTTAAGCTCAATTAAGTATATTTATACCTGATTATATTAAGTTTAACTTAATTTATAAGCAGAATAATTAAAACTGCTATTTAAATGTAAATAACACATACATTACAACAACAACAATAACCAAGCCTTTTCCCACACTAAGTGGGGTCGGCTATATGGATTCTTTGCCTCCACATAGATCGATTTTCAGCCATTTTAGGACTTAAATTAAAGTAATTGAGGTCATACTTAATAGTTTCATTCCAACACTTGTTTGGTCTTCCTCTCCTCCTCTTAGCGGGTTCAGCCTCTAACTTCTCGCATCTCTTAACTGGAGCATCTAGTGGCCTTCTTTGTAAATGTCTAAACCATCTTAGACGGGCCTCTCTCATTTTATCCTCTATCGGTGCCACCCTAACCCTGTTTCTAATAAATTCATTTGAAATACGGTGCTTTCTTATATGACCACACATCCATCTTAACATCTTCATTTCTGCCACAGACATCTCCTGTACATGCCTATAGTTTATAGCGCAGCATTCAGAACCGTACAACATGGTTGGTCTTACCACAACTCGATAGTATTTTCCTTTGACTTTTAAAGGAACCCTCTTATCACATAGAACACCAGAAGCACCCCTCCATTTCAACCACCCTGCATTAATTCTATGTGTAACATCTCCATCAATTCCACCATCATGTTGGAAAATGGATCCCAAGTACTTAAAAATATCTTTCATTGGAATGCACTCTTCTCCAATTTTTACATCAATCCCTTCGTTGTTCCCTCTACTACTAAACTTACATTCCATATACTCAGTCTTCGTCCTACTTATGCGTAATCCTTTATCTTCCAGGGCTTCTCTCCAAAGCTCAAGTTTTCTGTTCACTCCATCTCTTGTCTCATCAACCAACACAATGTCATCAGCAAAAAGCATACACCAAGGCACCTCAACTTGGATATGCTTCGTCAACTCATCTATAACCAAGGAAAAAAGATAAGGGCTTAAAGTCGAACCTTGATGCAGACCAATGGTGATATCAAAGTAGTCTGTCAAATCATCCTTAGTCTTTACACAAGCTGCAGCTCCATAGTACATATCCTTTATGAGGTTGATATATATAATTGGCACTTGTCTCTTCTCCAAAATTCTCCACAAGATATCTCTTGGGACAGAATCATAGGCCTTCTCCAAATCAATAAAAATCATATGTAATTCCTTTTTCTTCACTTTGTATGTCTCCATCATACGTCTCAAGAGATGTATTGCCTCAATAGTAGACCTGCCTGGCATAAAGCCAAATTGATTTTTAGTTACCATAGAGACTTGCCTCACCCTTCTTTCAATTATTCTTTCCCAAAGTTTCATTGTATGACTCATCAACTTAATACCTCTATAGTTGGAATAATCTTGTATATCACCCTTGTTCTTGTATAAAGGCACCACAAAACTTTTCCTCCATTCCTTTGGCATCTTCTTGCCTCTCCACACAGTATTAAATAAATTTGTGAGCCAAGTTATACCCCGTTCTCCCGTCATTCTCCAGACGTCTATAGGAATATCATCAGGCCTAACAACCCTCCCACTTTTTATCATCTTCAAAGCCTCCTCTACTTCTTTCATTTGTATCCTTCGATAACATGATCGATTCACATACTCTTCTGAGTTAACTAACTCCCCTAAGATGATATCATTCTTTTGTTTTTCATTAAATAGCTTATGAAAATATCTTTTCCATGTTGTCTTTATATCCACACTAGCTATAAGCACCCTTCCTTCTTCATCCTTGATGCATCTTACATGCGTAAGGTCCTTTGCTTTCTGCTTTCTTGGTTTAGCTAACTTGAAAATATCTTTTTCACCTTCTTTAGAATCAAGTTTCTTATAAAAATGCTCCCAAGCTTTAGCTTTTGCTTCACTAACTATTCCCTTTGCTTCTTTCTTTGCTCTTTTGTAGTTTTCCATATTTTCATCGGTCTTATCTCGATATAAGGCTTTAAAATAGGCTCTTTTAATTTTAAGCTTCTCCTGCACTTCCTCACTCCACCACCAAGCCTCATTTTGTCCTGGAACACCTCCTTTAGACACACCTAACACCTCCTTTGCCACCTTCCTAATATAGTTTGCCATATTTAACCACATTTCATCAGTACTACCATCAAGATCCCAAACCTTTTGTTGCATCATCTTCTCTTTAAATCTCACTTGCTCTTTCTTAAGATTCCACCATTTAATTCTCAAATTCTTAGACACTAATTTTCTCTTCTTTGCCTTCTTCAAATGAACATCCAACACCAAAAGACGATGTTGAGCAGTTAAACTCTCCCCTGGAATAATCTTGCAATCTTTACAAGATAAACGATCCCTTCTTCTCAAAGCAAAGTAATCGATCTGCGTTCTTGTTAAGCCACTTTTATAGGTAATCAAATGCTCTTCCCATTTTTTGAAGAAAGTATTTGTTATGAAAAGATCATAAGCCATAGCAAAATCAAGGAACGTCTTCCCTTCTTCATTCCTAACACCAAAACCATGATTTCCATGCACTCCTGCATACTCTAAAGCATCTTTTCCCACATGCCCATTTAAATCTCCACCCAAGCAAATCATTTCTGTCTGTGGGATTCCTTGAATTATCATATCAAGTTCTCCCCAAAATCTATTCTTTATTCTTTCCTCTAGACCAACTTGAGGTGCATAAACTGAAATGACATTCAAGATCTCTTCTTCTAAGATTAATTTTATCAAAATAATTCGATCACCCAATCTCTTAACCTCAACCACGCTCCCCTTCAAATCCATATGAATTATAATACCCACGCCATTTCTACCTTTGTCCCTTCCTGAATACCAAAGTTTGAAACCTGTTCTCTTGATTTCCTTTGGTTTTTCACCAACCCACTTAGTCTCTTGAAGGTAAAGAATTTGAATCCTTCTCCTTACCATTGTATCCACAATCTCCATGAGCTTGCTGGTCAAGGTACCAATATTCCAACTACCGAATCTCAGCATTCTTTGTGACACACTTTGATGACGAAGTGGTGGAACTAGCTTCTTTACTCGCATGCGTTCCTCATGCGAGAACCCTTGCTCATTTTGGACTACATCCGGGCGGCGATGTAGCGGAACTAACTTCTTTACTCGCATGCGTTCCTCATGCAAGAACCCTTGCTCATTTTGGACTACATCCGGGCTGCGATGTAGCGGAACTAACTTCTTTACTCGCATGAGTTCCTCATGCGAGAACCCTTGCTCATTTATCACTACACCGGGGCGTCGATGCAGCGCGTCGCAAGTAGGGAACGCCCCAACGAAATTAGAGTGTTTGCTAGAATCCATGTTTAAAGATCCGACAAATTTTACGCTGGCTGTCGGCTACCTAACGCAACCCTCCTCCTTTACCTGGGCTTGGGACCGGTAATGAAAAGGCACACGAACCTCAACATAGGCGGAGTTAAATAACACATACATTAATTCGGAAAAATATAATAAAAATGTGTATAAAATACTTATGTATGTATTCTAACTCTGTATGAGGTCAATTAAACCATCTAGTAACTAATTTATAAGCAATTAACCAATAAAACACCAAAATCAATGTGTAAAAGCAGTCTACTTTAGTGAATTTATTTATATAGCAAATCTAATTAAAATTTCAAATTAATTGAACAATTATATAGTATTATGTAAATACTTTATTTTCCATAATTTATTTTTATTTTTAAATAAGTTATGGCCCTCGAATTGAGGGCCAAAATCTCTTCTAGCCCACAGCTGCACGCGGTTTTCAACGCAGATGTGGCACTCGAATAGCACCACATCGTGCACTGCAAACCACGCGTAGCGATTTATAATGAATTCGTGTTATAGCCGATTAGTCGTCACGGGCGTCGGGCGCCCGAAACAACCTGTACATTCGATTCATATGAGCATATCTGAGCATGATTTGTGTGGGGCCTGGGGCCCGAGGAGAGGCGCGTGTGCGTGGGGCTGAGAAGGCCCTGTGCTGAGTTAAGAAAAACATAATTAAGCGGCCTAATGAGAATTAGGGCGCGCTTAGTAGAGGTTTGGTCCCACCCTCTGGGTGCTGTGTATCCCTCGAAAAGTGCACCTGCAAATTAAACACATTTTTAATTACTTAAAGAGAGTTAATGACGATTGTTAACCGCCTCTCAGCGACAATGTTAAACTCACTACGGCAGAATGAAAACACAAAAGAAGAAGAACATCTAATGAAGATTGGTGTGAAGGAGAAGAGAGAGAGATGTTGTACATATGTAAGTAAATACACATACAATAAAAATATAAACATATATATATATGTATACATAGTATAGCCAATTATTTTTATAAATAAACCCATATATTTACTAACAGAATAAAATGTCACCATAAACGTCGCTACAGACCCCAGTTTCCCTCCTTAGGTTTGTATATAGTGTTTTCTGGGATCTAGCGACGCTTACGTCTATCACTATAACTGTTGTATGTGTTACTGTAGATATCAGACTAGTAAGTTAAGTTAATATACTATGTAATCTTAGTCTATTGTGTACTTTCATGTAAGTATTAATACTATAACTTGTAAAGACATAGTTTAAAGTATAGTGATAAATTGTTTGGTGCTTGTTTGTAGTAGTTTTTGCAAGCATTACAATTAATTCTTAGTAAGTTGGCAAACCATGTCCACATTCATTCATTCTTTAATAAGATGTAAAGTTTCTTTTTGGAATTAGAGGATAATTTTGAGATCAAAGAGCGATGTAATTCAATAATTGCCACCCAGTGAATGACCTGGAATAAAACCAGTAAAAATTAGATAAGTAAATAATAATGGTTGTAATGACTGGTATTCCATACAACTCACCACAATGACACTCATGGTGTTTCAAATCACAACATACTACAACACATCATTATCTTAATTACTACAATAATCAGCCATTACTACCAACATTGCTATTAGTACACAGTACCGGGGAGAGCTACTAGTGTTGGGAGAGAGCTAGCCACCCCACGGGGCCCGGGATTCAGCTAGCCATCCTACACCGACTTGTTATAACCACCGGGCAAACCAGGGTAGTCAGGTGAGGGTGCGCGGACTGTGGAGGGGCGAAACCCCTGTTTGGTTCTTAGGGGCTAGACCCCTGTTACTGAGAGGGCTATGCCCTATATTGGTTCCGTGATGTGCTTTGGGCGCACCCGTTAACGGAAATGACTAATCGCGTGTCAGTGCGGGGTAGCTACCCGTACATTTATCGCGCTTGTCATAGTCACCGTTACGTCTGTCAGTGACCTTGGGGTGGTTGACTGAGTGTAGGACCACCACAGGGGACTAAGTAGCACATGATACTCTCCTGGCCAGGAGAGCATCACGTGCTACTTCTACTCTTCGGAAAAAAATGCAATCAAGATCGTTTCCACGAGGAATATTCGAGATCAAGAAAAAGACCTGATAAATAAAACAAGTGATGAAAGAAAGAATAATTAGTTAAATAAAGAAAGAAATTGAAAACAGCAGCTACCTGTCCACCTTTACTATTTTTAGTTAGCTGGTTGCCACTCTACTCAGCGTTCGCTGATTTCGTGTACTCATAACCTTTTTTAGGTCCAGGTGTTAAGCAGCCAGAGCCTACGGCTACAGAGAGTGTTGGGTCCAGTAGAGCCCAGTAGTTGTACTTTTGTTGTACCCATTTCGTTGTAGTTAGTAATTTGTTATACCTTTGTACTCTTTTATTATAAACTTTATGTTCCTGTACCTGTTTAAATTCACTACTGTTGTGGTAGTGTGTACTGTAGTAGTTTACTTTTTTACTGCTGTACTTTTGTTACTGTTAGTTGCTTGCATGGTGAATGTGGTTTATTTTTACTGCTTTTTGGTTACTTCCTCATTGGACGACTGGATCTTGGGATCAGTCGAGTCGGTCTGGTCTTGTGTTCTGTAGGGATTTGGGAACCGGGTCGTAACAGACTTGGAGCCATCCTCCCACCTCCATTCCGGTAGAAGATTATTGTAACGACCCGGTTCCCGAGCCCCTACGAGACACGAGAACCGGATAGACTCAACTAATCCCAAGACCTAGTCGTCCAACGAGGAAGTAACCAAAAGAGCAGTAAAATAAACCACATTCAACATGAATATAACTAATAGTAAGAAAATACAGCAGCAAGGAAAGAAACTACTACAGTATATACCACCACAACAGTAGAACAACATTCATAACTAAATATGAACTTCAGGTAAAGAAAAGTACAGCGGAAACAAGAACTACTCACTATAACGGAACAAAAAGAGGTACAAGAAACAGTGGTAACTCTACTGGACCCTACTCGGCCCAGCGTCCTCTGCAGCCGCTGACACTGGCTGCTTAACACCTGGTCCTGAAAGGTAACAAGTGTAACACATCAGCAAAACGCTGAGTAGAGTGGCAACTAAACTAAAGAAACAGTAGAGTGTACAGTAGCTGTTAAGTTCTGTTACTTTCTTTATTTAAGTCTTTCAATTATCTCACGATTTATCTATTTCTCAGATCTTTCACTTGATCTCGAATGTTCCTCGTGGGAACGATCTTGATTGCAGTCTTTTTCGAACAGTAGAAGTAGCACGTGGTGCTCTCCTGGCCGGGAGAGTCCCCCGTGGTGATCCTACTCTCAGTCAACCACCCCAAGGTCACTGACAGACGTAACGGTGACTACGGCACGCGCGGTAAACGCATGGGTAGCTAACCCGCACTGGCACGCGGTCAGTCATTTCCGTTAACGGGTGCGCCCAAAGCACATCACGGAACCAGTACAGGGCAGAGCCCTCTCAGTAACAGGGGTCCAACCCCTCCACAGTAACCAAACAGGGGCCTTGCCCCTCCACAGTCCGCGCACCCTCGCTTGACTACCCTGGTTTGCCCTAGTGGGCCTAACAAGTCAGTGTGGGAGGCTAGCAGAACCCCGGGGCTCGTGGGGTAGCTAGTACCTCCCTACACTAGTAGCTCTCCTCGGTACTACGTATGCGAGGGCCAGCAAGTCGGTACAGAGTGGCCAGTCCTAACCCCGGGTCCCTGGGCTGGCTGGCCCCGCTCTGCACTAAATAGGGGGACAGTCGCTCTCCTTGGTACTTCGTACTCAAGGGCCAGCTCACTTCCCAAATTCTTTTCCATTCCCTTTCCAGGAGTTCTACTCCTAATTCCCCGTAGGGTTCCAGCTCTTTAGCTTAGAACATTCCAGTTTCACCATTCCAGTTTCACGTTCATGCAACCCATATTCTTAATCATATTCATTTATTCATAACAGGCAGCTGTTTAAACGAATTTACAGGCAGCTATTTGATAGCGAAAATACGCGGTTTGTTAAAATATGTCGTTGTAACGCGTAAATCCGCTTTCGCTCTTAAATTTATAATCCTAGATAGGGAAGTATCTAGGGTCGTCCAAGGAGGCAATATGGTTGCAAAATTGATTCTCTTGCTTGGAATATATCTCAACTTTCTTTTGGTAATTTTCAATATACCATTTTTTTTTGTTTTTGAACTAAGGCAACATGCGAAATTATGGCGGGAAAAGTGTTTACACTTCCAATTAAGTAAACTACTCTAAAGTGGCAAGTAGAACCTCTCCCTAAGCTCACTCTAGGAAAGTGGAGGCCTAGAATAATTAGGGAGAGGGAGTGAAGAATGCTGAAAATAAGCTAATAGAAATGCAAACAAAAAAAATTGCAAAGAAGGCAACTAGATAATTGATAAAGTGTTTTACAAAAGGCCTAGTAGAGGAAAGCTTGTACTACTAGAAAATTGCAAATAAGAAAATAAAACACAAATCCTCTAGATAGATGGTGAAGAAGAGGGCTTCTTGCTCCAAGGTTGGTGGCTCCCAAGCTTGAAAAGAATCCTTCAACTCCTTCCTTGCAGAACTTCGCCAAGGTGATGACCTCCAAGGCAAGCCCTAAGGGGGCGTGCCCTAAGTTTCTCTCCAAGGGTGGATGTCCACCCTAGGTCCTTCTCCCTTGCCTGGCCATCCTCCTTGAAGTGGAAGAGTCCTCCTCCTTGGCGTGGCTCAAGTTGAAGAGAGTGGGGAGAAGAAGGCACCAAAAGGGCTGGTGATGTGCCCCTTTAATCTCATTCTCTACTCCTTCTTCTTAGCCGTAGGTATAGGTGGTTTAGGTAGAAAATATACTAAGGGAGGATGCCCCAAAATGGTGGTAGGTGGTGGCTTTTTATAGAATAGGATGGGGGGTTAAGGTGCCCCTTGAAATGGAGGGCTAGGATGGAAGGATGAGGGTGGTTGGTGATCCTATGGCTAGGGTGAGTTGGCGCCAACCCAAGGGGTGTTAAAGGGGGTGGTTATGGTGGTGTTGGTGTCTTTTGGTGGTGGAGAGACACCCCCATGTTGGCGCCAACATGGGGTCTTCTAGAAGGGGAGTTAGGTGGATGGTGGAGATGGATTCAAGGGGGATTGTGTGGTGGAGATGAGGGGGGATTTTGGAGGGAAAAGTGGCGCCACTAAGGGGTGGTTATGGGTAGTTTTTGGCGCCACTTTTAGGTGTCTTTTGGAGGTGGTGGGTAGGTTAGGTTGGTGCCAAGTAGGTTAGCTTATGTGGAGCTTAGGTGGAGCTAGTTGGGTGGAGTTGGTAGGTGGGTTTTTGGGGTGGTACAAGCCAAGGAAGTTGGAGCATAGTTAAGCTAAGCTAAGCTAAGCTAAGCTAGCTTAGCTAATGGAGGAGTAGAGGAGAAGGTGTTGGAGCTAGGGTTTGGAGGGAGGAGCTGAGGAGAAGTCTGGAGCTGAAATTTGGAGTTAGCTGCTGCTGAAGAGGCTGGCATGGAGCTATTCTAGCTGGCTTAGCTTGCTAGTTCTTTGCTAGCTACTAAGCCGAGCTAAGGTAAGCTAGCTTCTACCATACTGAGCTAAGGTGAGCTGGGTCTGGTGCTCCCGGGGAGAATCAAGCTGGTTGAGGCAGCTAAGGTAGCTTAGCTCAACTGAGTTGAGCTAAGCTGAGTCCCTGTGAGCTGGACTTGAGCTTCCTGAGCTGGGATGAATTCTTCTTCAGCTGGTTGGAGCTGAGTGGAGCTGGATGTAGCTGGATCTGAGCTGGGGTGAACTCCTGTCAACTTAGCCGAGCTAACTAGAGCTCCCTGTGAACTAGTGGGAGCTGAGATGAGCTAGACTCAGCTAAGTTGAGCTGGATCTGAGCTGACTTGAGCTAGGGTGAGCTAAGGTGAACTCTCTTGAGCTGCCATCCAGCTGAGATTAGCTGAATGGAGCTGGGATGAGCTAACCCTAGTTCAAGTAAGCTAGGTTTCAGCTATGGTGAGTTGGATCAAGCTGGGTTCCAACTAGTCTGGGCTTCTCCTTCACCATTTGCCTTCTTGAGTGCTAGGGTTTTAGGGATCTGTGCATCTGTACATCCCTAACACTCACAAAAACACATTAAAACGACAATAAAAAATGCAATGCATTCCTATCCTAATTTATGCCTAAATGCAGCCCAAAAACCCGTTTGCGGAGAAAAATCCTAAGAGCTAGGTTAGTTTTAAAGCATAAAAATGATGATAAACTGGTGTTTATCACCATTATTTCCTTTCCACATTTTCCAAGATTGCAGTATTCATACATTTCACTAGTTTTCCCGTCCTAGGATTCATGCCATATCCTAGGATCTATCATATAATCTAGTTTTCCAGCCCTAGGATTCATGCAACACCCTAGGATCTACCATTCAAACTATTTCTCATTCCTAGGATTCATGCAATGTCCTAGGTTCTATTTATGGTTTCATAATTTAACAGATTATACTTAAAGCCACTCTACCAGGTACGACGGGAATAATGGGGGCGTGATCGGGAATCCCGCGTGCCTCCGCGACCCCCAAGACTGCAACGGAATGAGGTCCTACCACAAGGATCAAACACAAGGAGTGTCTCAAAACAGTGTATAGCTACTGTAGACGGGTAGAGGATTTAATTCCGGAAAGAACGCAACTCGAAACGCGAAAAATGGAACCCGAACGGGCCCTCAACGGGTCGAAAATGACGACACTGTGCAAAATCAGACGTCTGGAACTTCTTCCAGACGTCTTAAAAAGTGGATCAGAGAATTACCTTGTTCTGCGTGGTTTCTCAGATGTCCAGAAGCCTGCGGGGACGTTTGGCCTAGTTCCCAGACGTCCGATGGTCACCCCGGACGTCTGGAGGTCGCTCCCGCCGTCTGGTACTACAGCCAGAAGTCTGATTCGCGTTGGATGGCTGATGTAAACACATTTACACTACTTAAAATGTCTATTTATGCATGTTCTTAAGCATAGGATTGCATTTCATGATATAAATATTGCATTACATGCATCATCCTGCATTTAGAGTAGTTTGAATAAAATGGAGGTTAATTGTCTCCTTTTATGTGCTTGGACAGGGCAAATATTTTATCGGGGCCTCGGATCAAAGATCCAACCGTATGGATATGATCAGGGCGACGATTGGAGTTCAATGACTCCAAGATCGCCCTAATCAGGCATCCGTAGCATCAGATAGAGACCGGGGAACCCTAGAAGATCAAGGGCCAGGATGGTGTAAATCCGCACTTCAGATGGAAAATCCGACCACACGGATGAATTCGGATCGACGATCGCAGCCGAACGACACAAAAATCGAGTCAATCCGACATCCGTGGCACCATCTACAACTTCCAGAAGATGGACGGCCAAGATGGCGCCACGTGGCGCCATCCCAGCCGCCCAATCGGCCGCAGGAGTCCTGTGAAGACCACGCAACGTCTCCTCTCCGCCGTTGGATCTCGATCCAACGGCTGCGGTCGCGCGCGTTTAAAAACGTCCGCGCGACCATTTCGCCGCGTAGCGCAGCGGCTACGCAGCTGCGGGCGAAGCGGAGGTCGCGGGTTCGAGCCGCGGAGAGGGGGGTCGAAGGCGCGGGCGAGCGGGCGCGCACGAGCGTCGGATGAAGATCCAACGGCCGCGCGCGCCCGATAGCGCCGACGCGCAATTGGACGCTCTGGTGGGCGCGCGATCGCACGCGGGCGGCGCGCTCGGCAGCGGGCGCGGACGCGATCTAAGCCGTCCGATCTCGCGATCGGACGGCTGAGACGACGCGGACGTGCGTCTGCGTTACGCGCGCAGGCCAGCCGAGCGGGCGCGCGTGGGTGCGGCGGCGACGGCGACGGCGGGGCTTTAGCGACGGTTTTATCCGTCACTAAAGACCCCTTATTTATTATTTTGAAGATGTAATGTCCATTTTGCCCCCACTCCTTGCAACTATAAAAGGAGACCCCCTCCATACGAAATTTTCATCCCTTCCTTCTCCTCTCTACCTCTCCAAAGCTCAAGAGAAGCTTGTCCCACACCCGGGATGCTTCTCGCGAGATAAAGTCCAAATTTTCGTCCCCCTTCGGAAGTGGATCCCGCGACGACGACGGCGTGCTGCTTCGTTCCCGTTCTTCTGCTTCGTCCTCCTTCGTCCCGCTTCGTTCTCCTTCGTCCAGGCGTCGTCCCGTCCGGCTCGTCCTCCAAGCGACCGTCGAGGAGGATAACTTCTCTCTCCCATTCTTATTTACAGCTTTTCTAGTGTAGAATTTTCCTGCTTTATAGTGTAATTGATTTCCCGCTTTCTAGTGTAACTTTCATTTCGTTTGCTTGTATAAACAATTGAAATATTGAATGCATGTTCTCTTTCTCTCTCTCTTTTTCTCTCTCTCTCTCAATTTGATAGCTCCATTGTAATTATTTCGCCTTGTTTATCAAAAAATCCTAAAAAAACATAATTGCGAATATAGATCAACGTAGCCTCCCTGAGTTCGACCCGGAATTCTTATTTCGGTATAAATCTTATTTGTTGAACACGAATCCTTCGCTTTCGAACTACAACGACGGGTTTTCCAAAACCAAACACGTTAGCGTAGATTCTCGTTCAACATTTTGGCGCCGTTGCCGGGGAGGCAACGATTTCCGATCTTTTCTTCGCATTTCTTGCACTTTATTTGTTTTCTAACTAGCTTTCTCTTGTGTCTATTGTTTTGCAGAGACCTCCATCAAGGAATCAACAAGCGGTAGACTGGAGTAAAGTGCAGTTGAAGACAACTGTAAGTGCTCCCCCATTCTTTCCCCCTCCATAGATTTCATTCGCCACATTAAATCCAAATTCCAATTAACCTAGGTGTTTGCATAAATCCTAGGAATAGTTTGGTTGTTTGGATTTCTACTCACACTTATTTCACCCTCATTCATAAAAAAAAAAAATAATAATAACAAAAAGATAATTTTGTGGGGTAACTTTCAACAAACACACAACACACACCCACATTCAAGGCACTTGATTAACTTGATTTGTTTTCTACTCAACCGGGTTCTGATCTGTGGAACCGGTACACACAGAGCAACACATAACAGAGTAGAAATCATTCTAGGTTAACCATCTTTGAGTGCCTAACTTAGTGGTGCAATTGTGGCCAATTGTTTGAGTTGTTTGGGCCGCACCACTTTATTTAAAACCAACTCATCAAGTAGCTCCTCCTTAGGGTTTTCAATCTAGGTATATTCTAGGCACTCCGTTTTCTTTCTGATTTTAAAGGAAAACTATCTTCACCCGTGTTTTACAACTTGGTTTGCCTAGAAATTTGATTGCAATTCACCTAATTTGAAACCCTAAAAGCTACTTAAGCAGGATTTGAACATTAAAATTCACACATTATAAATAATCTTGCTTGAAAACCCTGGTTGTGCACCCACTTACACAAATTTCAATCAATCATTAAGGGCACAACCCATTATAAGGGCCCATCACATTCCATAAGCACCACAATCCCAGGCTGTAATAAAATTGAGTAGACGTTGGCCCTAAGGTTTGATTCGCTCTTCAAGGCCTAGTCTGAGATTGTTTTTGATTAACCTACTTGTACTGATTAATCTGATGTCTAGCTAGGGGAGTAGCGTCAAACGACCGCGGCTGGGGGGTACACTAGGAACCGGAGGCGAAAGCCAAAGGAAGAACCTTCTCCCCAGTCCCTCCTTCTAACTGGTTGGATTATACAGACGCAAGTAGAGTAAATCAGTTACAGTCTTAAGGCTGGTATTGGGAGTCAGTAGATCCTTAGGCTACCTCACTTAAGGACAGCCTTGTTTTGTTGTACTGCAGGGTCCCTATCCCCGGTCCTTCCGACCTACTCCTAGTTTATGCTGGGAAGACGGTCATTGAATCCCAGATTAGAAGGACCATTAGAACATTCTAGGAGGCGCAAGTTAGATTTTGGTCAATTTGATCCCATGGCCGAACAACAGCCTCTTCTGCCTGGAAATCCACAGGAAGAATTTCGAAGGCAGCTGGAACAAATGCAGAGAATGCAAGAATGGTTCCAGAGAATGCAGGGCGTTCAGCCCTTGAAGGATTTTTATGATCCTTCAAATTACGGGGAACGTCCCGGCGTCCAGATTCCAGCCGGTGACGTAGAAATCAAGCCCCAGGTGTTAAGCCTGATTAAACATTATCATGGGCTTGGCTCCGAGGATCCGTTTCAACACTTGGAGGACTTGACCACTTTGGTCCAGACCACCAAGTCTCGAAACGTAAACGAGGAGCAAATGATCATGAGGCTCTTCCCTCACTCTCTTAGGGATAAGGCCGCGCATTGGTATAGGACAATAGGAAGACCAATTACAACTTGGAATGAGTTGAAATCGGCCTTTCTGAAGAAATTTTTCCCAGTCGGTCGTACCAATGCTTTAAGACGGGCAATCACTACTTTTACCCAGCGGCCGGGGGAGCAGTTTCATGTGGCCTGGGAGCGATTCCAGGACTTATTGCGGAGGTGTCCACACCACGAGGTGCCGAAATGGCAACTCGTGCAGATTTTTTATCATGGGTTGACTGAACAACTCAGAAACCATGTGGATGCTTCTTGCGGAGGCAATTTCCTTAATAAAGATGCAGATAGTGCACATGATTTATTTGAGGAAATGAGTGAGAATTCAATAAATCATGCCTCCATGGATACTTTTAACCGGTCCCAACAACCCAGATCAAATGTCAATGAAGTCCATGACTCTCATTCATTTGATATGGAATTGATTTGTAATAAACTTGACAAAGTGGACTTGGTTGCTAAAAGAATGGAAGAGTGGATGGCTGGCAATTCTATGAACAACTCTCAATCCACTCAATCCCAAAATTCGGGATTCCATTCTTGACGAGCTCTTTCTGGACGGGAGTTCGTGAATCAACTTGATGCGACTCAACATATGAGTCAGCATTTTTCGGAACCCCATGGGTTCCCAACTGGGGCCTTTGATCCCAGTTTTTCTAATCCTTCCTTTTCTTTCTCTCCATCCTCACTTTATGAGGATGTCTGTGCTGTACAAGAGAATGCTAGATCCAACCCCTACTCGAATGCCTATAATCAAGGTTGGAGAAACCACCCTAACTTCTCTTGGAAAAATCCGGGGCAACAGACCCAATTCCGACCCAGCAATTATGCTCCGCAACGACCAATGGATCAGGGTCAAGTATATACTCAGTTGCCTCCGAATCAGGTCAATCAGCCAGCTTGGAATGCCCGTCAACCCGCAGGGCAGGCTGATTTGAACCATCAAATAGTAGAGATGCAAGGATCTATGCTCCAGCTCATGCAGCAAATGAAAAACTCACTGGACAACTTGCAATCCGGGCTCATTGCTAACTCTCGCCAACCCGGATCTCTACCATCCCAACCCGTACCCAACCCACGAAACATTACAAATTCGGGCAATCAAGCCCAAGGGTACGGAAATCAGAGGGACCCACACGCGCATGCTCAGGTGGTTGAGCAGGGTTCCTCATCTTCTTCTTCTGTAAATCAACAATTCATGGTCAATCAAGCCCCTCCAATCTTTCCTAACCCTCCTCAAGACCCAAATTCTTACGCTTCTGCAAATTCTGTCACTTTGAGAAGTGGTAAGAAGACTCAGGATCCACAACCACATTATTCTAATCTTTTGAATCCTGAAGAATCTGAGGAGAGAGAAGAAAATTCTAAAGGAGAAATCAAGGCTCAGGAATCCGATTCCAAAGATCTGACTCGTGTTCCTTTTCCTAAAGCCTTAATCAAAGCAAAGAAGAAGAAGTCTGTTGATAGCAATGAGGAGCTTCTGAATTTATTTAAGAATGTTGAGATCAATATCCCGCTCCTTGATGCTATCAAGCACATACCGACTTACGCAAGATTTTTAAAGGAATTATGTACACAAAAGCGTAAGTCGAGAGAATCTGTTCCGAGGAAGGTGGTACTCTCCGAGCAGGCTAGTTCTGTTATCCTGCACTACCTCCCTCAGAAAAGGAGAGATCCTGGTGCTCCTTTGATTTCTTGCGTTATCGGAGATTACACATTTGATAGAGCACTTTTGGATCTCGGTGCATCCATCAACCTAATTCCGACTTCTCTTTACGAGAAGTTTGGGTTAGGCGAACTTCGGCCAACTTCAGTAACGCTACAGTTAGCGGATCGTTCGGTCACAAACCCGCGAGGCGTTATTGAAGATGTTATAGTTAAGGTCAAGGATTTTTATTTTCCTGTAGATTTCCTTGTCCTTGACATGGATGTACCAGATAATCTGAGGAACACGCCCATCATTCTGGGGCGTCCGTTCCTGGCTACCGCAAAGGCCAACATTAATTGTGAAAGCGGTAGCATGGAAATCGCCTTTGGGGACCAACGTATGAAATTAGATATTTTTAAGGCGATCAATAAATTTGAGGATTGTGGAGTTATTGAGGAACTTGATGAGGATAATATTAATATTGAAACTTGTTTGACAGTTTCTTCAATTGAAAGTTCCTCTTTGGTTGATGAATTTGACCCGCAACCCTCTGACTTAACATCTTCGGAAGAGGTTACTGATTTTGTCCACTCACAACCTCTCCCTCTTGTTGAATCTTCAGCATCTACCCGACCATCAATCATCACCCCACCTCAGCTCGAATTGAAACCATTGCCCGAGAATTTGAAATATCAATTTTTAGGACCTCAGAATACGCTCCCTGTGATTATCAGTGCTAAATTGACAAAGGAGCAAGAGATTAAATTGATTAAGGTTCTAAAGGAACATAAGGAGGCAATTGGTTGGACCATTCATGACCTTAGGGGGATCGAGCCATCTTACTGCAATCATAGAATATTTTTGGAAGATGGATCCCGCCCTTCTCGCCAGATGCAGAGGAGATTGAATCCAAATATGCGAGAAGTGGTAAAAAAGGAAATCATCAAGTGGCTCGATGCAGGAATTATTTATCCAATCTCTGACAGTCCCTGGGTAAGTCCCGTTCAGATTGTTCCAAAGAAAGCCGGGATTACTGTTGTGACTAATGAGAAAGGAGAATCTGTCACAACTCGTTCAGCTTCATCTTGGAGAGTTTGTATTGATTACAGGAAGCTGAACACTGCCACTAAAAAGGATCATTTTCCCCTGCCCTTCATTGATCAAATCCTGGAAAAATTAGCCGGGCAGAAGTACTTCTGTTTTCTTGATGGTTACTCGGGATACAACCAAGTTCCTATCCATCCCGAGGATCAGGAAAAAACTACTTTCACCTGTCCCTACGGAACCTTTGCTTTTCGTAGGATGCCTTTCGGGTTATGCAATGCACCTGCGACTTTTCAAAGGTGTATGCTAGCCATATTTTCCGATATGGTGGGAGAGTTTATGGAAGTCTTCATGGATGATTTCTCTGTTTTCGGAGAATCATTTGACTCTTGTTTGGTTAATTTGGAAATGATTCTTAAGCGATGTATCAAGACACGATTGGTCCTTAGCTGGGAAAAGAGTCATTTCATGACCCAAGAGGGCATCGTTTTGGGTCATGTAATCTCTGAACGGGGAATTGAAGTGGATAAAGCTAAGGTTGATGCTATCGCTAAACTTCCTCCTCCCACATCAGTTAAACAAATCAGATCATTTCTTGGCCATGTGGGATTTTATCGAAGATTCATCAAGGACTTCTCGAAGGTTGCCCGCCCTTTGAGCAATCTTCTTGCCAAAGAAACACCGTTCGTTTTTGACGAATCATGCCAAAAAGCATTTGATTTCTTAAAAACGGCAGTCACCTGTGCGCCAATTTTGCAACCACCTATTTGGACAACCCCATTTGAGATCATGACCGATGCTTCTGATTACGCAGTCGGGGCTGTCCTGGGTCAGAAAATTGATCGAAAGCCCTTTGTCATTTACTACGCTAGTAAAACTTTGGATGAAGCCCAGAGGAATTACACTGTTACTGAAAAGGAATTACTCGCTGTAGTATTTGCGTTGGAAAAATTCAGGGCTTATCTCTTGGGGTCTCATGTTATTGTTTATACCGACCACTCGGCCTTGAGACATCTCTTGGCTAAAAAGGATGCTAAACCCCGGCTTATTCGTTGGATTCTTCTTCTTCAAGAATTTGATCTTGAAATCAAGGATAAAACCGGGGTACAAAATGTGGTGGCGGATCATTTGTCGAGACTCCTAGGTGATTCTTCTTGTCCGGACATTCCGATTGCTGACACTTTTCCGGACGAAACCATTCTTACAGTTTTAGGTGTCCACACCCCATGGTTTGCTGACATTGTTAACTATTTGGCCGTTGGTCAAATCCCCCAGGATTGGACCAAGCAACAACGGGATAGACTCAAATCTGAGGCCAAATACTACTTTTGGGAGGACCCTGAACTGTATCGCATCGGCTCTGATCAGATTATTCGCCGATGCATACCGGAGAATGAATTCAACAGTATACTTGAGTTCTGCCATGCATCTGGGTGTGGTGGACATTTCTCCGGGAAAAAGACGGCTGCAAAAATTTTGCAATCTGGCTTCTATTGGCCGTCTTTATTCAAGGATGCCCAGGAGTTCTCACAGTCATGCCCTCGATGCCAGGCACTCGGGAGCATAACTAAGAGAGACATGATGCCCTTAAACCCTATTCTTCCTGTCGAAATTTTCGATGTTTGGGGCATTGATTTCATGGGACCCTTTATCCCTTCATTTGGACATCAGTACATTCTTGTCGCTGTTGATTATGTGTCTAAATGGATTGAGGCAATTCCCACCCGAACCAATGATCACAAGGTGGTCATCAACTTTGTCAAGAGAAATATCTTCAGTAGATTCGGGATTCCGAGGGCTATCATCAGTGATGGTGGCACTCATTTTACTAATGCCCAATTCCGGAGTTTATTGGCCAAATACGGGGTTAATCATCGAATTTCCACACCTTACCATCCCCAAACGAATGGACAAGCCGAGATCTCTAATCGAGAGATCAAGAACATTCTGCAAAAAACGGTTAGGCCCGATCACAAGGATTGGACTCAAAAGCTTGAGGACGCTCTTTGGGCCTACCGTACGGCGTATAAAACACCTATCGGCATGTCTCCATTCCGTCTGGTGTATGGAAAGGTGTGTCATCTACCCGTAGAGATTGAACACAGGGCATTCTGGGCAATCAAACAATGCAATCTAGATCTAAATCTAGCTGGGAAGACCAGGAAACTCCAATTATCTGAGTTGGAGGAGCTTAGAAATGATGCTTATGAGAATGCCAAGATCTACAAGGCTCGGACCAAAGCTCTACATGATCAAATGATTTCCCGCAAGAGCTTTGAGCCAAACCAGAAGGTCTGGTTATTCGATTCTAAACTTAAGCTCTTTCCTGGTAAACTTAGATCTAAATGGAGTGGCCCATTCATAATTGATCAGATTTTTCTAAATGGTGCCATTCAGATTTCTGACCCAAAGACGGGTAACACCTTTAAAGTCAACGGTCAACGTCTGAAGCCTGTTGTTGACCATAATCTTCCAGAACCCGTTTCAGACTCTGTTGCTCTAGCCATTCTGTGACTTCTTTGGCTGGACTTCGCCTAGCTGACGGCATTAAACTCAGCAGTTGTACATATAACACAAGGCTGATACGAGCTTCATATCCAGGTGACATCTTTCATATTCTACCCTTTCTTTCATGTCTCTTTTTCAATGAGGACATTGCATCAGCTAGGCATGGGGGGGTGGATTCATTTTTGAATTAGTTGGTCAGCTTTGTGAAATCCATATAAATTGCTCTCTTTCTAAAAAAAAAAGAAAAAGAAAAAAAAATTAGGAAGGATTAGTTGGACATTAGGACTTTTCAATCCTAAGAAATTTTACATTAGGATCTGAACACAAAGACCCCTCAGGTCTTTGGACTTAATTAGCCTGTGTATCTACTAAAATGTGGATTTGTCTTTGAGTTCTCGCCATCTTAATTCTATTATAATTGGAATAAATAAGTTTGGGTGATAAGTACACGACTTATCAACCCGCCCTCTGATGTGAGGGAATTTTGAGTCTTAAGCATCTACACACTTTCTTTGCACTGACTCGTTGTTTGGCGATTTTAACGGAAATTGGGTAGCTAATGAACCTTCTAGGGTGATATGGCTGGCAAGTTATCGTGGGTAACAGCCCATAGGTAGGTTGTCCAGAGCCCAGTCACTGGACCTTTCTCTTTTTGCTGCCTTTAGGTAAATCTTAGACTAGGGAAGCCACCTACTTAAAAAAAAAAAAAAAAAAAAAATCAAAAAGGAGAAAAGAACAAAAAGAAATAAGCCACACTTCGCCGCACGAGTATGGCTGGCAAGTTGTCGGTGGTAACAGCTCATCGACCGGTTGTCCAGAACCCAGCTCAGAAAATGCACTAAAAATTCCCAAAACACTTAGGAAGAAGCGGAGAAGTAGAATAAACCGGGGAGATATACACTGGATTCACCCTTGTGTTGACCCCGTTAAAAATAAAAGTAGGGAGAAAGCTACCGGTTGTAAAGATACACCTTTAGGCAGAATTCTTTTTGAGGTCACCTAGAGGCGTAGAAATCCGAAGTCCGTTTTAATTGCCGGTCAACGAGTCTATCACAATCACAATAAGATGCTTAAAACTTAGGGTTCTCATCAAATCTTGGGTGAGTTGAATGGCCGTAGAAAGCCACTCTTAAACCCTAAAATTTGAAAATCTAAAAAAAGAGAGTAAAAACAGAAAAAGAAATTTTTCTTTGAATAAGGCGAGGCTTGAGGCGGTCTGCATTTTGGCTGATACCCGGGCACTGTTGTGTCTTTGAAAGTTCAGTTCTTAAGTAGACAATTTCTTAATGATTGAAAATAACTCAGGTCCAAATAATCTAACCTAATTCTTTTATAAATAGCATATAGTTTTTGCTAGGGACTAGCAAAAGATAGGCATGGGGGTATGATGTAAACACATTTACACTACTTAAAATGTCTATTTATGCATGTTCTTAAGCATAGGATTGCATTTCATGATATAAATATTGCATTACATGCATCATCTTGCATTTAGAGTAGTTTGAATAAAATGGAGGTTAATTGTCTCCTTTTATGTGCTTGGACAGGGCAAATATTTTATCGGGGCCTCGGATCAAAGATCCAACCGTATGGATATGATCAGGGCGACGATTGGAGTTCAATGACTCCAAGATCGCCCTAATCAGGCATCCGTAGCATCAGATAGAGACCGGGGAACCCTAGAAGATCAAGGGCCAGGATGGTGTAAATCCGCACTTCAGATGGAAAATCCGACCACACGGATGAATTCGGATCGACGATCGCAGCCGAACGACACAAAAATTGAGTCAATCCGACATCCGTGGCACCATCTACAACTTCCAGAAGATGGACGGCCAAGATGGCGCCACGTGGCGCCATCCCAGCCGCCCAATCGGCCGCAGGAGTCCTGTGAAGACCACGCAACGTCTCCTCTCCGCCGTTGGATCTCGATCCAACGGCTGCGGTCGCGCGCGTTTAAAAACGTCCGCGCGACCATTTCGCCGCGTAGCGCAGCGGCTACGCAGCTGCGGGCGAAGCGGAGGTCGCGGGTTCGAGCCGCGGAGAGGGGGGTCGAAGGCGCGGGCGAGCGGGCGCGCACGAGCGTCGGATGAAGATCCAACGGCCGCGCGCGCCCGATAGCGCCGACGCGCAATTGGACGCTCTGGTGGGCGCGCGATCGCACGCGGGCGGCGCGCTCGGCAGCGGGCGCGGACGCGATCTAAGCCGTCCGATCTCGCGATCGGACGGCTGAGACGACGCGGACGTTCGTCTGCGTTACGCGCGCAGGCCAGCCGAGCGGGCGCGCGTGGGTGCGGCGGCGACGGCGACGGCGGGGCTTTAGCGACGGTTTTATCCGTCACTAAAGACCCCTTATTTATTATTTTGAAGATGTAATGTCCATTTTGCCCCCACTCCTTGCAACTATAAAAGGAGACCCCCTCCATACGAAATTTTCATCCCTTCCTTCTCCTCTCTACCTCTCCAAAGCTCAAGAGAAGCTTGTCCCACACCCGGGATGCTTCTCGCGAGATAAAGTCCAAATTTTCGTCCCCCTTCGGAAGTGGATCCCGCGACGACGACGGCGTGCTGCTTCATTCCCGTTCTTCTGCTTCGTCCTCCTTCGTCCCGCTTCGTTCTCCTTCGTCCAGGCGTCGTCCCGTCCGGCTCGTCCTCCAAGCGACCGTCGAGGAGGATAACTTCTCTCTCCCATTCTTATTTACAGCTTTTCTAGTGTAGAATTTTCCTGCTTTATAGTGTAATTGATTTCCCGCTTTCTAGTGTAACTTTCATTTCGTTTGCTTGTATAAACAATTGAAATATTGAATGCATGTTCTCTTTCTCTCTCTCTTTTTCTCTCTCTCTCTCAATTTGATAGCTCCATTGTAATTATTTCGCCTTGTTTATCAAAAAATCCTAAAAAAACATAATTGCGAATATAGATCAACGTAGCCTCCCTGAGTTCGACCCGGAATTCTTATTTCGGTATAAATCTTATTTGTTGAACACGAATCCTTCGCTTTCGAACTACAACGACGGGTTTTCCAAAACCAAACACGTTAGCGTAGATTCTCGTTCAACATTTTGGCGCCGTTGCCGGGGAGGCAACGATTTCCGATCTTTTCTTCGCATTTCTTGCACTTTATTTGTTTTCTAACTAGCTTTCTCTTGTGTCTATTGTTTTGCAGAGACCTCCATCAAGGAATCAACAAGCGGTAGACTGGAGTAAAGTGCAGTTGAAGACAACTGTAAGTGCTCCCCCATTCTTTCCCCCTCCATAGATTTCATTCGCCACATTAAATCCAAATTCCAATTAACCTAGGTGTTTGCATAAATCCTAGGAATAGTTTGGTTGTTTGGATTTCTACTCACACTTATTTCACCCTCATTCATAAAAAAAAAAAATAATAATAACAAAAAGATAATTTTGTGGGGTAACTTTCAACAAACACACAACACACACCCACATTCAAGGCACTTGATTAACTTGATTTGTTTTCTACTCAACCGGGTTCTGATCTGTGGAACCGGTACACACAGAGCAACACATAACAGAGTAGAAATCATTCTAGGTTAACCATCTTTGAGTGCCTAACTTAGTGGTGCAATTGTGGCCAATTGTTTGAGTTGTTTGGGCCGCACCACTTTATTTAAAACCAACTCATCAAGTAGCTCCTCCTTAGGGTTTTCAATCTAGGTATATTCTAGGCACTCCGTTTTCTTTCTGATTTTAAAGGAAAACTATCTTCACCCGTGTTTTACAACTTGGTTTGCCTAGAAATTTGATTGCAATTCACCTAATTTGAAACCCTAAAAGCTACTTAAGCAGGATTTGAACATTAAAATTCACACATTATAAATAATCTTGCTTGAAAACCCTGGTTGTGCACCCACTTACACAAATTTCAATCAATCATTAAGGGCACAACCCATTATAAGGGCCCATCACATTCCATAAGCACCACAATCCCAGGCTGTAATAAAATTGAGTAGACGTTGGCCCTAAGGTTTGATTCGCTCTTCAAGGCCTAGTCTGAGATTGTTTTTGATTAACCTACTTGTACTGATTAATCTGATGTCTAGCTAGGGGAGTAGCGTCAAACGACCGCGGCTGGGGGGTACACTAGGAACCGGAGGCGAAAGCCAAAGGAAGAACCTTCTCCCCAGTCCCTCCTTCTAACTGGTTGGATTATACAGACGCAAGTAGAGTAAATCAGTTACAGTCTTAAGGCTGGTATTGGGAGTCAGTAGATCCTTAGGCTACCTCACTTAAGGACAGCCTTGTTTTGTTGTACTGCAGGGTCCCTATCCCCGGTCCTTCCGACCTACTCCTAGTTTATGCTGGGAAGACGGTCATTGAATCCCAGATTAGAAGGACCATTAGAACATTCTAGGAGGCGCAAGTTAGATTTTGGTCAATTTGATCCCATGGCCGAACAACAGCCTCTTCTGCCTGGAAATCCACAGGAAGAATTTCGAAGGCAGCTGGAACAAATGCAGAGAATGCAAGAATGGTTCCAGAGAATGCAGGGCGTTCAGCCCTTGAAGGATTTTTATGATCCTTCAAATTACGGGGAACGTCCCGGCGTCCAGATTCCAGCCGGTGACGTAGAAATCAAGCCCCAGGTGTTAAGCCTGATTAAACATTATCATGGGCTTGGCTCCGAGGATCCGTTTCAACACTTGGAGGACTTGACCACTTTGGTCCAGACCACCAAGTCTCGAAACGTAAACGAGGAGCAAATGATCATGAGGCTCTTCCCTCACTCTCTTAGGGATAAGGCCGCGCATTGGTATAGGACAATAGGAAGACCAATTACAACTTGGAATGAGTTGAAATCGGCCTTTCTGAAGAAATTTTTCCCAGTCGGTCGTACCAATGCTTTAAGACGGGCAATCACTACTTTTACCCAGCGGCCGGGGGAGCAGTTTCATGTGGCCTGGGAGCGATTCCAGGACTTATTGCGGAGGTGTCCACACCACGAGGTGCCGAAATGGCAACTCGTGCAGATTTTTTATCATGGGTTGACTGAACAACTCAGAAACCATGTGGATGCTTCTTGCGGAGGCAATTTCCTTAATAAAGATGCAGATAGTGCACATGATTTATTTGAGGAAATGAGTGAGAATTCAATAAATCATGCCTCCATGGATACTTTTAACCGGTCCCAACAACCCAGATCAAATGTCAATGAAGTCCATGACTCTCATTCATTTGATATGGAATTGATTTGTAATAAACTTGACAAAGTGGACTTGGTTGCTAAAAGAATGGAAGAGTGGATGGCTGACAATTCTATGAACAACTCTCAATCCACTCAATCCCAAAATTCGGGATTCCATTCTTCACGAGCTCTTTCTGGACGGGAGTTCGTGAATCAACTTGATGCGACTCAACATATGAGTCAGCATTTTTCGGAACCCCATGGGTTCCCAACTGGGGCCTTTGATCCCAGTTTTTCTAATCCTTCCTTTTCTTTCTCTCCATCCTCACTTTATGAGGATGTCTGTGCTGTACAAGAGAATGCTAGATCCAACCCCTACTCGAATGCCTATAATCAAGGTTGGAGAAACCACTCTAACTTCTCTTGGAAAAATCCGGGGCAACAGACCCAATTCCGACCCACCAATTATGCTCCGCAACGACCAATGGGTCAGGGTCAAGTATATACTCAGTTGCCTCCGAATCAGGTCAATCAGCCAGCTTGGAATGCCCGTCAACCCGCAGGGCAGGCTGATTTGAACCATCAAATAGTAGAGATGCAAGGATCTATGCTCCAGCTCATGCAGCAAATGAAAAACTCACTGGACAACTTGCAATCCGGGCTCATTGCTAACTCTCGCCAACCCGGATCTCTACCATCCCAACCCGTACCCAACCCACGAAACATTACAAATTCGGGCAATCAAGCCCAAGGGTACGGAAATCAGAGGGACCCACACGCGCATGCTCAGGTGGTTGAGCAGGGTTCCTCATCTTCTTCTTCTGTAAATCAACAATTCATGGTCAATCAAGCCCCTCCAATCTTTCCTAACCCTCCTCAAGACCCAAATTCTTACGCTTCTGCAAATTCTGTCACTTTGAGAAGTGGTAAGAAGACTCAGGATCCACAACCACATTATTCTAATCTTTTGAATCCTGAAGAATCTGAGGAGAGAGAAGAAAATTCTAAAGGAGAAATCAAGGCTCAGGAATCCGATTCCAAAGATCTGACTCGTGTTCCTTTTCCTAAAGCCTTAATCAAAGCAAAGAAGAAGAAGTCTGTTGATAGCAATGAGGAGCTTCTGAATTTATTTAAGAATGTTGAGATCAATATCCCGCTCCTTGATGCTATCAAGCACATACCGACTTACGCAAGATTTTTAAAGGAATTATGTACACAAAAGCGTAAGTCGAGAGAATCTGTTCCGAGGAAGGTGGTACTCTCCGAGCAGGCTAGTTCTGTTATCCTGCACTACCTCCCTCAGAAAAGGAGAGATCCTGGTGCTCCTTTGATTTCTTGCGTTATCGGAGATTACACATTTGATAGAGCACTTTTGGATCTCGGTGCATCCATCAACCTAATTCCGACTTCTCTTTACGAGAAGTTTGGGTTAGGCGAACTTCGGCCAACTTCAGTAACGCTACAGTTAGCGGATCGTTCGGTCACAAACCCGCGAGGCGTTATTGAAGATGTTATAGTTAAGGTCAAGGATTTTTATTTTCCTGTAGATTTCCTTGTCCTTGACATGGATGTACCAGATAATATGAGGAACACGCCCATCATTCTGGGGCGTCCGTTCCTGGCTACCGCAAAGGCCAACATTAATTGTGAAAGCGGTAGCATGGAAATCGCCTTTGGGGACCAACGTATGAAATTAGATATTTTTAAGGCGATCAATAAATTTGAGGATTGTGGAGTTATTGAGGAACTTGATGAGGATAATATTAATATTGAAACTTGTTTGACAGTTTCTTCAATTGAAAGTTCCTCTTTGGTTGATGAATTTGACCCGCAACCCTCTGACTTAACATCTTCGGAAGAGGTTACTGATTTTGTCCACTCACAACCTCTCCCTCTTGTTGAATCTTCAGCATCTACCCGACCATCAATCATCACCCCACCTCAGCTCGAATTGAAACCATTGCCCGAGAATTTGAAATATCAATTTTTAGGACCTCAGAATACGCTCCCTGTGATTATCAGTGCTAAATTGACAAAGGAGCAAGAGATTAAATTGATTAAGGTTCTAAAGGAACATAAGGAGGCAATTGGTTGGACCATTCATGACCTTAGGGGGATCGAGCCATCTTACTGCAATCATAGAATATTTTTGGAAGATGGATCCCGCCCTTCTCGCCAGATGCAGAGGAGATTGAATCCAAATATGCGAGAAGTGGTAAAAAAGGAAATCATCAAGTGGCTCGATGCAGGAATTATTTATCCAATCTCTGACAGTCCCTGGGTAAGTCCCGTTCAGATTGTTCCAAAGAAAGCCGGGATTACTGTTGTGACTAATGAGAAAGGAGAATCTGTCACAACTCGTTCAGCTTCATCTTGGAGAGTTTGTATTGATTACAGGAAGCTGAACACTGCCACTAAAAAGGATCATTTTCCCCTGCCCTTCATTGATCAAATCCTGGAAAAATTAGCCGGGCAGAAGTACTTCTGTTTTCTTGATGGTTACTCGGGATACAACCAAGTTCCTATCCATCCCGAGGATCAGGAAAAAACTACTTTCACCTGTCCCTACGGAACCTTTGCTTTTCGTAGGATGCCTTTCGGGTTATGCAATGCACCTGCGACTTTTCAAAGGTGTATGCTAGCCATATTTTCCGATATGGTGGGAGAGTTTATGGAAGTCTTCATGGATGATTTCTCCGTTTTCGGAGAATCATTTGACTCTTGTTTGGTTAATTTGGAAATGATTCTTAAGCGATGTATCAAGACACGATTGGTCCTTAGCTGGGAAAAGAGTCATTTCATGACCCAAGAGGGCATCGTTTTGGGTCATGTAATCTCTGAACGGGGAATTGAAGTGGATAAAGCTAAGGTTGATGCTATCGCTAAACTTCCTCCTCCCACATCAGTTAAACAAATCAGATCATTTCTTGGCCATGTGGGATTTTATCGAAGATTCATCAAGGACTTCTCGAAGGTTGCCCGCCCTTTGAGCAATCTTCTTGCCAAAGAAACACCGTTCGTTTTTGACGAATCATGCCAAAAAGCATTTGATTTCTTAAAAACGGCAGTCACCTGTGCGCCAATTTTGCAACCACCTATTTGGACAACCCCATTTGAGATCATGACCGATGCTTCTGATTACGCAGTCGGGGCTGTCCTGGGTCAGAAAATTGATCGAAAGCCCTTTGTCATTTACTACGCTAGTAAAACTTTGGATGAAGCCCAGAGGAATTACACTGTTACTGAAAAGGAATTACTCGCTGTAGTATTTGCGTTGGAAAAATTCAGGGCTTATCTCTTGGGGTCTCATGTTATTGTTTATACCGACCACTCGGCCTTGAGACATCTCTTGGCTAAAAAGGATGCTAAACCCCGGCTTATTCGTTGGATTCTTCTTCTTCAAGAATTTGATCTTGAAATCAAGGATAAAACCGGGGTACAAAATGTGGTGGCGGATCATTTGTCGAGACTCCTAGGTGATTCTTCTTGTCCGGACATTCCGATTGCTGACACTTTTCCGGACGAAACCATTCTTACAGTTTTAGGTGTCCACACCCCATGGTTTGCTGACATTGTTAACTATTTGGCCGTTGGTCAAATCCCCCAGGATTGGACCAAGCAACAACGGGATAGACTCAAATCTGAGGCCAAATACTACTTTTGGGAGGACCCTGAACTGTATCGCATCGGCTCTGATCAGATTATTCGCCGATGCATACCGGAGAATGAATTCAACAGTATACTTGAGTTCTGCCATGCATCTGGGTGTGGTGGACATTTCTCCGGGAAAAAGACGGCTGCAAAAATTTTGCAATCTGGCTTCTATTGGCCGTCTTTATTCAAGGATGCCCAGGAGTTCTCACAGTCATGCCCTCGATGCCAGGCACTCGGGAGCATAACTAAGAGAGACATGATGCCCTTAAACCCTATTCTTCCTGTCGAAATTTTCGATGTTTGGGGCATTGATTTCATGGGACCCTTTATCCCTTCATTTGGACATCAGTACATTCTTGTCGCTGTTGATTATGTGTCTAAATGGATTGAGGCAATTCCCACCCGAACCAATGATCACAAGGTGGTCATCAACTTTGTCAAGAGAAATATCTTCAGTAGATTCGGGATTCCGAGGGCTATCATCAGTGATGGTGGCACTCATTTTACTAATGCCCAATTCCGGAGTTTATTGGCCAAATACGGGGTTAATCATCGAATTTCCACACCTTACCATCCCCAAACGAATGGACAAGCCGAGATCTCTAATCGAGAGATCAAGAACATTCTGCAAAAAACGGTTAGGCCCGATCACAAGGATTGGACTCAAAAGCTTGAGGACGCTCTTTGGGCCTACCGTACGGCGTATAAAACACCTATCGGCATGTCTCCATTCCGTCTGGTGTATGGAAAGGCGTGTCATCTACCCGTAGAGATTGAACACAGGGCATTCTGGGCAATCAAACAATGCAATCTAGATCTAAATCTAGCTGGGAAGACCAGGAAACTCCAATTATCTGAGTTGGAGGAGCTTAGAAATGATGCTTATGAGAATGCCAAGATCTACAAGGCTCGGACCAAAGCTCTACATGATCAAATGATTTCCCGCAAGAGCTTTGAGCCAAACCAGAAGGTCTGGTTATTCGATTCTAAACTTAAGCTCTTTCCTGGTAAACTTAGATCTAAATGGAGTGGCCCATTCATAATTGATCAGATTTTTCTAAATGGTGCCATTCAGATTTCTGACCCAAAGACGGGTAACACCTTTAAAGTCAACGGTCAACGTCTGAAGCCTGTTGTTGACCATAATCTTCCAGAACCCGTTTCAGACTCTGTTGCTCTAGCCATTCTGTGACTTCTTTGGCTGGACTTCGCCTAGCTGACGGCATTAAACTCAGCAGTTGTACATATAACACAAGGCTGATACGAGCTTCATATCCAGGTGACATCTTTCATATTCTACCCTTTCTTTCATGTCTCTTTTTCAATGAGGACATTGCATCAGCTAGGCATGGGGGGGTGGATTCATTTTTGAATTAGTTGGTCAGCTTTGTGAAATCCATATAAATTGCTCTCTTTCTAAAAAAAAAAGAAAAAAAAAAAAAAATTAGGAAGGATTAGTTGGACATTAGGACTTTTCAATCCTAAGAAATTTTACATTAGGATCTGAACACAAAGACCCCTCAGGTCTTTGGACTTAATTAGCCTGTGTATCTACTAAAATGTGGATTTGTCTTTGAGTTCTCGCCATCTTAATTCTATTATAATTGGAATAAATAAGTTTGGGTGATAAGTACACGACTTATCAACCCACCCTCTGATGTGAGGGAATTTTGAGTCTTAAGCATCTACACACTTTCTTTGCACTGACTCGTTGTTTGGCGATTTTAACGGAAATTGGGTAGCTAATGAACCTTCTAGGGTGATATGGCTGGCAAGTTATCGTGGGTAACAGCCCATAGGTAGGTTGTCCAGAGCCCAGTCACTGGACCTTTCTCTTTTTGCTGCCTTTAGGTAAATCTTAGACTAGGGAAGCCACCTACTTAAAAAAAAAAAAAAAAAAAAAATCAAAAAGGAGAAAAGAACAAAAAGAAATAAGCCACACTTCGCCGCACGAGTATGGCTGGCAAGTTGTCGGTGGTAACAGCTCATCGACCGGTTGTCCAGAACCCAGCTCAGAAAATGCACTAAAAATTCCCAAAACACTTAGGAAGAAGCGGAGAAGTAGAATAAACCGGGGAGATATACACTGGATTCACCCTTGTGTTGACCCCGTTAAAAATAAAAGTAGGGAGAAAGCTACCGGTTGTAAAGATACACCTTTAGGCAGAATTCTTTTTGAGGTCACCTAGAGGCGTAGAAATCCGAAGTCCGTTTTAATTGCCGGTCAACGAGTCTATCACAATCACAATAAGATGCTTAAAACTTAGGGTTCTCATCAAATCTTGGGTGAGTTGAATGGCCGTAGAAAGCCACTCTTAAACCCTAAAATTTGAAAATCTAAAAAAAGAGAGTAAAAACAGAAAAAGAAATTTTTCTTTGAATAAGGCGAGGCTTGAGGCGGTCTGCATTTTGGCTGATACCCGGGCACTGTTGTGTCTTTGAAAGTTCAGTTCTTAAGTAGACAATTTCTTAATGATTGAAAATAACTCAGGTCCAAATAATCTAACCTAATTCTTTTATAAATAGCATATAGTTTTTGCTAGGGACTAGCAAAAGATAGGCATGGGGGTATGATGTAAACACATTTACACTACTTAAAATGTCTATTTATGCATGTTCTTAAGCATAGGATTGCATTTCATGATATAAATATTGCATTACATGCATCATCTTGCATTTAGAGTAGTTTGAATAAAATGGAGGTTAATTGTCTCCTTTTATGTGCTTGGACAGGGCAAATATTTTATCGGGGCCTCGGATCAAAGATCCAACCGTATGGATATGATCAGGGCGACGATTGGAGTTCAATGACTCCAAGATCGCCCTAATCAGGCATCCGTAGCATCAGATAGAGACCGGGGAACCCTAGAAGATCAAGGGCCAGGATGGTGTAAATCCGCACTTCAGATGGAAAATCCGACCACACGGATGAATTCGGATCGACGATCGCAGCCGAACGACACAAAAATCGAGTCAATCCGACATCCGTGGCACCATCTACAACTTCCAGAAGATGGACGGCCAAGATGGCGCCACGTGGCGCCATCCCAGCCGCCCAATCGGCCGCAGGAGTCCTGTGAAGACCACGCAACGTCTCCTCTCCGCCGTTGGATCTCGATCCAACGGCTGCGGTCGCGCGCGTTTAAAAACGTCCGCGCGACCATTTCGCCGCGTAGCGCAGCGGCTACGCAGCTGCGGGCGAAGCGGAGGTCGCGGGTTCGAGCCGCGGAGAGGGGGGTCGAAGGCGCGGGCGAGCGGGCGCGCACGAGCGTCGGATGAAGATCCAACGGCCGCGCGCGCCCGATAGCGCCGACGCGCAATTGGACGCTCTGGTGGGCGCGCGATCGCACGCGGGCGGCGCGCTCGGCAGCGGGCGCGGACGCGATCTAAGCCGTCCGATCTCGCGATCGGACGGCTGAGACGACGCGGACGTGCGTCTGCGTTACGCGCGCAGGCCAGCCGAGCGGGCGCGCGTGGGTGCGGCGGCGACGGCGACGGCGGGGCTTTAGCGACGGTTTTATCCGTCACTAAAGACCCCTTATTTATTATTTTGAAGATGTAATGTCCATTTTGCCCCCACTCCTTGCAACTATAAAAGGAGACCCCCTCCATACGAAATTTTCATCCCTTCCTTCTCCTCTCTACCTCTCCAAAGCTCAAGAGAAGCTTGTCCCACACCCGGGATGCTTCTCGCGAGATAAAGTCCAAATTTTCGTCCCCCTTCGGAAGTGGATCCCGCGACGACGACGGCGTGCTGCTTCGTTCCCGTTCTTCTGCTTCGTCCTCCTTCGTCCCGCTTCGTTCTCCTTCGTCCAGGCGTCGTCCCGTCCGGCTCGTCCTCCAAGCGACCGTCGAGGAGGATAACTTCTCTCTCCCATTCTTATTTACAGCTTTTCTAGTGTAGAATTTTCCTGCTTTATAGTGTAATTGATTTCCCGCTTTCTAGTGTAACTTTCATTTCGTTTGCTTGTATAAACAATTGAAATATTGAATGCATGTTCTCTTTCTCTCTCTCTTTTTCTCTCTCTCTCTCAATTTGATAGCTCCATTGTAATTATTTCGCCTTGTTTATCAAAAAATCCTAAAAAAACATAATTGCGAATATAGATCAACGTAGCCTCCCTGAGTTTGACCCGGAATTCTTATTTCGGTATAAATCTTATTTGTTGAACACGAATCCTTCGCTTTCGAACTACAACGACGGGTTTTCCAAAACCAAACACGTTAGCGTAGATTCTCGTTCAACAATGGCGAATCACCGAGCCTGCGCGCACCTAACTCTCTCTCTCAGTACGGTCAGTCGACAGGAAGGAGGAAGATGGAAGAACTCACCTTTCAGACGTCTGGATGGTCTTCCAGACGTCGCCCCCGCCATCTGGCTATCAGCCCAGACGTTTGATTCTGGAAATGTTTCCAGAATCAGGCCGCGACTCGCCCTCCGCTTGCGACGCCGCGCCTCGTCGCACCTCGTGCGCCTGCTGCTCGGACTGCAGTAGTCTCCCCCGCGTCGCCACGCGCCCGCTGCGCTCCCCGTCGGCCAGCCCTGGCAGCCACGGCGAGCTCGCCCTCACGGCTGAGCGCCGCTCTCGCACGCAGCACCTCCTCCGCGCTCATTGCGGCCGCCGCTACCGCTGCAACCTTGCGCTCGCTCTCGTGCTCACTCTCGCGCACTTGGAGCTGAAGCAGAAGAGGAAGGAGACGGTGGTGACGGAAGCGAGGGGAGGCATGGCCTTTTAAGGCCGCGCGAGGAGGAGAGAGAAGGAGTGCGGCAGGGGAATCTGTAGCTGCAGGAGGAAAGAAAAGCGAATATGCGGGTCTGCGCGCTCAGGTGCGCAGACGACCAGCGCGTGTCAAAGATAACCGATTTCCAGACATCTGGAAACGATCCCAGACGTCTGGTCAGACGTCTGGAAGTGACCCCAGACGTCTGGTCCGACGTCTGGGCCACCTCCCAGACGTCTTAAAAGACGTCTGGGGCGTGCGTTCGTTACAATATAACAAACTCAAAGGAAGTTTCATCCCCGAAACTTGCGCCAACTAGGGTGCGGGAAAAGACGTCAAAATAACCATAACAAACTTAAAGAGGACCGAAGCCGGTCCGAAAGACGTACCCGCAAAAAGCTCCGAGTATCGCTCCCGCATTGCCTCCTCAGGCTCCCAGGTAGCCTCCTTGTACCGCTGGCTCCTCCACAAAACCTTTACCAGGGGTACTTTCTTTCATCTCAAACTGCGGATGGTTCGGTCTAGGATCTGTACTGGCCGCTCGGGGTAGGTCAGGTCGTCGCCCACCTCGACGCTCTCGTGACTCAGTACGTGACTGGAATCGGCTACGTACTTCCTGAGGTTGGACACGTGGAACACGCCGTGCACACCAGAAAGCTGCGGGGGGAGGGCAAGCCTGTAAGCAATGGGTCCACCCGCTCCAGGACCTCAAAGGGCCCCACGAACCTCGGCACGAGCTTCCCTCTCACCCAAAACTGCTGTAAGCCCTTCATGGGCGAAACACGAAGGAAGACGTGGTCCCCAACCTCAAACTGCACCTCTCTGCGTCTCCGATCCGCGTAGCTCTTCTGTCTGCTCCTGATAGTACGGAGTTGTCTGTGGATCTGCTCAACTACCTCCTGACTCTGCCGGATCAACCTGGGGCCAACCTCCCACTTGGTCTCGACCTCAACCCAACTCAAGGGTGCCGTACACTTCCGTCCGTACAGAGTCTCGTAGGTGAAGGTTCGTACTTGGAGGGGGTGAGATCAGTGTGACGTAAAAAATGTGGAATTGAAATATACAATCTTACAAAAAGACAACCACACAAATACACAAAGATTTTTAGGTGGAAACCCAAATCGGGTGAAAACCACCACCTAACCCTCTCGAGTTAGGATTTTCCGATCAACCTAGTTGATCAAATCCACTAACCGAATCACTTTAAAACGAGGGTGATTCAACCTCAGTACAACCACGCTACAAATACGAGGGTAGCGTTCCTCAACCCCTTCTCTCCACGAGAAGGATTTTGTCCCACGAAGGAAACGGGAATTCGCAAAGCGAATACCCAACTAAATAACAAAGATAAAATAAACAACAAGTCCTATAGAGCCAACAAAGAAATTATAAACCTAGCTTCTATAGGAAATAGGAAACTCCCCTTTGCAAGGAGTGCGTCAAGTTGATGACGCGGTGCGTGTGCCACGCGACGGCGCAACGTCGCTCTCGTAGACAACGGCGGGAGAGCGGGTGCGTGAAGCTTGATGCTCTCAAGAGAATGGAACTAGAGCTTGGAGAGCAAGGGCTTCTCTTGGACACAAAAGAGTGGAACTAAGTTGCTTAGGTGTGTCTCTTATTTCTCTTAGTGTGTATCTTGTGTCTCTAAGTGTGTGTTAGTGTGTCAAAGGCTCCCCTCTATTTATAGAGGCCTTAGGAAGGCTTTGGAAGGCTTAGAAAAGCTTCCATAGCCGTTGGGTACAAAGCCCAAGTGAATCAGCCCGAAATCAGGAACAATCATTGTTCTGACAGGCTTATCAGACGTCTAATTCTAGCATCATACGTCTGGAAGTTCACTTTAAGACGTCTGATTTCAAGGTCAGACATCTGATTTTGGGCAGGTCTCTCCCTGACTTGAATCAGATCTAAACATGATTTTTGCGCAAGTCCATCAGACGACATATAGGACGTCTGGCACTATGTCTGGACGTCTGGAAACCTACTTTTACTGTGGGAATGGATTTTCCAAACGTTGCAACGGCTAGAAAATCTCTGAGAAGAGATTTTGGGTCAGCCGAGGCAAAACGGTCAATTATCAGACATTTGGAAAGGCCTAAGGACGTCTAATAAGGCTCTAACGGTCATATTCTTGAGTGCCTGCTAAGCTAGCCAACGGTCCACTATCTGGACGTCTGGCAAGTCCATCAGATGTCTTTTAAGACGTCTGGACTAAGGTCTGGACGTCTGATTTCATCAGACAGAATACTAACTCCATCCTAATAGTTATCAGACGTCTGAAACAACAGTCAGACGTCTTAAAATACTTTATCAGACGTCTGATTTGGGAATTAGACGTCTGGAAATGCTGTTTAAGCCCTATATTGGTTTTCTAAGTGTTCTACAGAAAACCTTAGTATCCTAGGGTTGTGCAGGTGTTCCTAGGAATACTGTTAGGGTACTTTGAGGCTCTTTAACATAATATTCTAAGAAAAATAAAAAGAGCAAGAAAATAAAGACAAGAGATACAAGAAAGGATTAAAAAGAATCTATCATATTCTTCTTGTCTTCTATCTTCAATCTGTCGCTCCACGCGAACCTCCTCTGTTTTCCGTCAAGCTCCTCCAATCCGTCCTGGATGCGAGGTCGAACTCCGTTTAAGCACGTCTACATTTGCAATTGACCTGAAATCTAGGACTCAAATTGCAAATGTTAAATAACACGTGTTTTGTTATCATCAAAATAAATGATCGTGGTGCTCTAGCACCAACAGTAGGGAGCCATGCCGATGCTCGAGTGATAACTGTTGTTGTATGCAAACTCCGCCAGGGGCAGGTGCTCCTCCTAAGAGCCCCTCCAGTCCAGTACACAGGCATGCAAAAGGTCCTCAAGTGTCTGTATCGTGCGCACAGATTGTCCGTCCGTCTGGGGGTGGTAAGCTGTACTAAACCTCAACTGCGTCCCCAAGGCCTGCTGAAACTCAGCCTAAAACTGGGACGTAAAGCGGGTATCCCGGTCGGATACAATCTCCTGTGGAACTCCGTGTAGTCGTACCACATCCCGGATATACCTCTCTGCCAACTGTGCTGGTCCGAAAGTGACTCGGATCGGCAAGAATCATGCCGTCTTCGTCAGTCTATCCACTATTACCCAGACTGCATCGTGTCCCCGCTGGGTAACAGGTAAGCCCACCACCAAGTCCATGGTGATGCACTCCCACTTCCACTCTGGCACTGGAAGCGGCTGAAGCGGCCCTGCAGGCCTCTGATGCTTGGCTTTCACCTACTGGCACACTAAGCACTGTTGCACGAACTCACCCACATCCCGCTTCATCCCTCTCCACCAAAACTCGCGTCTCAAGTCGTGGTACATTTTCGTGTTTCCGGGATGTATGGTGAATCTGGAACCATGTGCCTCAGTCAGGAGCTCTCTCAACAGCTCCTCATCTCTGGGAACGCACAACCGTCCCCTCAAGTGTAGCACCTGGTCTGTGAAAGAGAAGTCCCCTGGGTCTCCTGACAGCACTCTGTCGCGCAAAGACTGCAAGTACGGATCGGCCATCTGTCCTGTGATGATGCGATCTATCAGCTCTGGCCTAGTCTGCCGTGTCACCGTCACTGCCCCACAGTACCCTCGTAACTCTAGGGGTCGCCAACTGCCCACCTCCTCCAAAAGGCTCCAACTCTGTAATTGTAGACTGGCCAAGAGTGCGGGCGCCTTACGGCTCAAGGCGTCAGCCACCACATTGGCCTTTCCCGGGTGGTAGGAGATGCTGCAGTCGTAGTCCTTCAGGAGCTCCAACCAACGTCTCTGTCTCATGTTGAGCTCCTTCTGATCAAAAAGGTATCTGAGCCTCTTGTGATCTGTGAAAATCTCGAAGGTCTCACCGTACAAGTAGTGCCTCCAAGTCTTCAGCGCGAAGACAACAGCCGCCAACTCTAGGTCGTGGGTAGGGTAGGTATGCTCATGGGGCTTCAGTTGCCGCGAAGCGTAAGCGAAAACGTGACCCCTCTGCATGAGCACGCCTCCTAACCCCAGCAAGGAGGCGTCCGTGTACACAACGAACTCGCCACTACTGTCAGGGATGGTGAGCACGGGAGCCGAGGTCAACCTCTCCTTCAGCTCCAGAAAACACGCCTCACAGGCGTCTGTCCAAGCGAAAGGCACGTCCTTCCGGGTCAACTGTGTCATAGGACGCGCAATCTGTGAAAATCCTCTGATGAATCGTCTGTAGTAGCCTGCCAGTCCCAGGAAACTGCGAATCTCAGTAACTGAATGCGGTCTCTCCCACCTGAGCACTGTCTCGACCTTGGCTGGGTCCACCGCCAAGCCGTCTCCAGAGATCACATGACCTAGGAAGGTCACCTCCCTCAACCAGAACTCGCACTTGCTGTACTTGGCGTACAGCCGGCGTCGTCTCAGAGTGTCCAGAACCATCCGCAAGTGCTGTCCGTGCTACGTCCGATCTCTAGAATAGATGAGTACATCATCTATGAAAACCACCACGAACTGGTCCAAGTACGGTCTAAACACCCGGTTCATCAGGTTCATGAAAGCAGCGGGGGCATTGGTCAGCCCAAACGGCATGACCAAAAACTCGTAGTGTCCGTACCGGGTGCGGAAAGCTGTCTTGGAGACGTCGGTCTCCCTGATCCTCAACTGGTGGTATCCAGATCTCAAGTTGATCTTGGAAAACACCGTGGCACCCCGCAACTGGTCAAATATGTCGTCGATCCTCGGCAGCGGATATCTGTTCTTGATGGTGATCCTATTCAGCTGTCGGTAGTCCACACAAAGGCGTAAGGTCCCATCCTTCTTCTTCACAAACAGTACCGGGGCTCCCCAAGGAGACGCACTGGGCCCCACGAAACCCTTCTCCAGAAGGTCCTGCAACTGAGACTTGAGGTCTCGCAGCTCAAGCGGTGCCATCCTGTATGGCGCGGTGGAGATGGGGCTGGTCCCTGGTACTAGTGAGATCTCAAACTTGATCTCATGCTCGGGCGGTAGTCCTGGTAACTCGTCTGGAAACACGTCAGGGTACTCTCTGACCACCGGGATGCTCTGGAAGTCTGCCACAGGGCTGGGCTCTGCCACCACACAAGCTAGGAAGCCCTCACACCCCTGGCTCAAAAGTCTCGCCGCCCGAAGTGCCGAAATGCACCTGAAACCTCCGTCCATTGGCTATCCGTGAAACTCGAAAGAAGGCAACTCCGGAATGGAGAAGACGATCTTCCTCTCAAAACAGTCCACCAAGGCGTGGTAAGCGGACAGCCAATCCATCCCCAGAATCACTCCAAGGTCCTCCATCTGTATCATAATCAGGTCAGCTGGCAGGCTATGTCCCCCGACGCTGACCTCGCAATCCGTGTACACCTCCTCAGCTACAAACAGCTGACCACTCGGACCCCTGATTACGAACAGATTCTCTAACAGTGTATAATCTTGGTCCAAACTAATTGCGAAACTGGCTGTGACACACGAGTACGTAGCGCCGGAATCGAAAAGCATGTAAACGAGTCTGCCGGAAACTGAAACCATACCTGCTACCACCGATCCCGAAGCTCTAGCGTCCCTGTGTGTCAGGGCGTTGATACGCCCTTCAGCTCTAGGTGCGGACGAAGCAGCCACACTCTGCATCGGACGGGTAGGTGCTGGCCGGTACCCTCCTCGCGCCTGGGAACCGCGGCCTCCTGTGCATCCTCCAGTGCTCTGCGCGGGAAGTATCTGCTGACCTCCTACCCTAGACGGGCAGTCCCTCCTGATGTGGCCCGGCTGGCCACACTGGTAACAGAGGGGAACCCGACTCCCGCCGTCAGTGGGTCCCTGCTGTCGGCTAGACGGGGGTCCGGTGCTGGCGACTGGCCCCTGTCGAGAGCCCCCAAAGGCCACTGATGGCCCTGCAAGATGTGACGGCTCTCCTGCGGACGCCACGTGTCTCCGTTCTCGCCGGCCCTATGAGAAGTCTGGCTGGAAGGGCCTCTTCCGCCCGCCGTCGGTGTCTCGCGCGGACGGGTTGGTCTCCTTGTAAGTCATAGCTGCCTCTACCACCCTCGAAAACGTAGGCAGCTTCAGGGGTTTGACATACCCCCGGATCGCAGGCCGGAGCCCCTCGGTGAACCTCCAAAGGTGCTCCTCCTCAGTGGCTACCGCTGTCACTGCAAAGCGGGACAGCTCCAAGAAATGCGTGCGGTACGCGCTCACAGTCATCGTCCCTTGGCGGAGAGTGGGGAACTCCCGCCTCCTCTGGTCCTGCCACGTTTGGGGAAAGTACTGCTCGCAGAAGAAGGTGACGAACTGGTCCCACGTCGGCTCGTCCCTCTCCTGTCCCCGGACCGCCCTCCACCACCTGTGTGCTGCACTCTCCAGTTGGTACGTGGCAAAGGCCACGCAGCACTCCACCGGGGGGCGAAGGGTGTCGAAGATCTTCTCCAGCTGCTCAAGCCAGTCCTCTACGTCGGTCGGGTCCTCATCCCCCTTGAAGGAGGGGGCTTCAGCTTCCGGAACTGCCCGAAAAGCTCGAAGTGGTGCTGTAGGCGAGGTGCTGGTGCACCTCCAGGCGAAGGTGCCTCGTGCACGGAAGTATCGAAGGAAGGTGGGGGCTGCGGCGGCCCATCCCCTCCCCCGTGTCCAGCGCCGCGTCCGTCGAGTGGTCCTACAGAGGACTCCCCCTCCGCAACCCCAGGGTGAGGTGCTCGGGGCGGTGGGTGGAGCTCCTCTCGTACAATGTCTCGTATCAGTCGGGCGAGGTCCTGGGCCTGGACGCTCGGGAGTAGTGGCTGGTCCATTGGGGTGTCGGCAACGGCACGCCCACCTCGCCGACCTCGTCCTCGGCCGCGCCCGCGGCCTGCCTCACCAATCCCGCGACGAGGCATCTCCTGTAAGGAGACGCGAAACAAAACGGAAAAACGTCAAACAAACGGTACCTAACGAAACTTCTAAGAGCTCATGTCAGGAGATATGTTGTGGTGGCTACTCTAGTTATAAACATGTGAATTGGTTATTCTACAGTCGGTTGATTCACTTCTCGGGACGACCTTGCTCTGATACCATCTTGTAACGACCCTGTTCCCGAGCCCTTACGAGGCACGAGAACCGGACAGACTCAACTAATCCCAAGACCTAGTCGTCCAACGAGGAAGTAACCAAAAGAGCAGTAAAATAAACCACATTCAACATGAATATAACTAACAGTAAGAAAATACAGCAGCAAGGAAAGAAACTACTACAGTATATACCACCACAACAGTAGAAGAACATTCATAACTAAATATGAACTGCAGGTAAAGAAAAGTACAGCGGAAACAGGAACTACTCACTATAACGGAACAAAAAGAGGTACAAGAAACAGTGGTAACTCTATTGGATCCTACTCGGCCTAGCGTCCTCTGCAGCCGCTGACCCTGGCTGCTCAACACCTGGTCCTGAAAGGTAACGAGTGTAACACGTCAGCAAAACGCTGAGTAGAGTGGCAACTAAACTAAAGAAACAGTAGAGTGGCACTGGCACGCGGTCAGTCGTTTCCATTAACGGGTGAGCCCAAAGCACAGCACGGAACCAGTACAGGGCAAGCCCTCTCAGTAACAGGGGTCCAACCCCTCCACAGTAACCAAACAAGGGCCTTGCCCCTCCACAGTCCGCGCACCCTCGCTTGACTACCCTGGTTTGCCCTAGTGGGCCTAACAAGTCGGTGTGGTAGGCTAGCAGAACCCCGGGGCCCGTGGGGTAGCTAGTACCTCCCTACACTAGTAGCTCTCCTCGGTACTACGTACGCGAGGGCCAGCAAGTCGATACAGAGTGGCCAGTCCTAACCCCGGGTCCCTGGGGCGGCTGGCTCCGCTCTGCACTAAACAGGGGGACAGTCGCTCTCCTTGGTACTCCGTACTCAAGGGCCAGCTCACTTCCCCAATTCTTTTCCATTCCCTTTCCAGGAGTTCTACTCCTAATTCCCCGTAGGGTTCCAGCTCTTTAGCTCAGAACATTCCAGTTTCACCATTCCAGTTTCACGTTCATACAACCCATATTCTTAATCATGTTCATTTATTCATAACAGGCAGCTGTTTAAACGAATTGACAGGCAGCTATTATTTCCTTTCCACATTTTCTAAGACTGCAGTATTCATATATTCCACTAGTTTTCCCATCCTAGGATTCATGCCATATCTTAGGATCTATCATACAATCTAGTTTTCCAGCCTTAGGATTCATGCAACACCCTAGGATCTACCATTCAAACTATTTCTCGTTCCTAGGATTCATGCAATGTCCTAGGTTCTATTTATGGTTTCATAATTTAACAGACTATACTTAAAGCCACTCTACCAGGTATGACGAGAGTAATGGTGGTGTGATCGGGAATCCCGCGTGCCTCCGCGACCCCCAAGACTGCAACGGAACGAGGTCCTATCACAAGGATCAAACACAAGGAGTGTTTCAAAATAGTGTATAGCTACTGTAGACGGGTAGAGGATTTAATTCCGGAAAGAACGCAACTTGAAACGCGGAAAACGGAACCCGAACGGGCCCTCAACGGGTCGAAAATGATGACACTGTGCAAAATCAGACATCTGGAACTTCTTCCAAACGTCTTAAAAAGTGGATAAGAGAATTACCTTGTTCTGCGTGGTTTCTCAGACGTCTAGAAGCCTGCGGGGACGTCTAGCCTAGTTCCCAGACGTCCGATGGTCACCCCGGACGTCTGGAGGTCGCTCCCGCCGTCTGGTACTACAGCCAGACGTCTGATTCGCGTTGGATGGCTAATCACCGAGCCTGCGCACACCCAACTCTCTCTCTCTCAGTAACGTCAGTCGACAGGAAGGAAGAAGACGGAAGAACTCACCTTTCAGACGTCTGGATGGTCTTCCAGACGTCGCCCCTGCCGTCTGGCTATCAGCCCAGACGTTTGATTCTGGAAATGTTTCTAGAATCAGGCCGCGACTCGCCCTTCGCTCGCGACGCCGCACCTCGTCGCACCTCGTGCGCCTGCTGCTCGGACCGCAGCAGTCCCCCCCGCGTCGCCCCGCGCTCGCTGTGCTCCCCGTCGGCCGGCCCTGGCAGCCCCTGCGAGCTCGCCCTCACGGCTGAGCGCCGCTCTTGCACGCAGCACCTCCTCCGCGCTCACTGCGGCTGCCGCTGCCGCTGCAACCTCGCGCTCGCTCTCGCGCTCACTCTCGCGCACCTGGAGCTGAAGGAGAAGAGGAAGGAGACGGTGGTGACGGAAGCGAGGGGAGGCGTGGCCTTTTAAGGCCGCGCAAGGAGGAGAGAGAAGGAGCACGGCAGGGGAATCTGCAGCCGCAGGAGGAAAGAAAAGCGAATATGCGGGTCTGCGCGCTCAGGCACGCAGACGACCCGCGCGTGTCAAGGATAACCGATTTCCAGACGTCTGGAAACGATCCCAGACGTCTGGGCCACCTCCCAGACGTCTTAAAAGACATCTGGGGCGTGCGTTCGTTACAATTATCTCCAGCTCCTCATCCTCATTCCGTGCCCTGGTGAAGCATTCCTCCACTTAACATCCTCCTGCATCTCATTCCTGTCATCGAACTTCTAACCACATCTGTCCAAGCTGCTACCAAGCGCTGTCGTCTTGTCAGACAATAAGGGAGATTCTTTCTCACCCTTATCTTTTTCTTTATTTTCCACTTGTTGTAATGTGCATTTGAACATCATTTTGATATATCCAATTTGTCTTCTTCTATATTATGAGCTATCCTATTTTCGGGCCATGGGCCAAGCCCAAGGTCCAAAATTTTTACGAAATCAAGGCCTGGGCCCGACCCAAAGCCCATGTTTATGAGCCTAGGGTCGGGCCAGGTTGTAGGAAAAAATGGAGGCCCTACGAGGAGGGGGTGACGTAATAAAATGCGGAAATAAAATATAAATAATCTCACAAAAAAAATAATCGCACAATGTACATAATAATTTTTAGGTGGAAACCAAACCGGGTGAAAACCACCACCTAACCCTCTCGAGTTAGGATTTTTCGATCAACCAAGTTGATCAAATCCACTAAACGAATCACTTTAAACAAGGGTGATTCAACCTCAATTACAACCACGCTACTTTATACGAGGGTAGCATACCTCAAGCCCCTTCTCTTCACGAGAAGGATTTTGTCCCTCGAAGGAGACGGGAATTCGCAAAGCGAATACCCAACCAAATAACAAAGATAAAATAACAAATAATCCTATAGAGCTAACAAAGTAATTTTTAACCTAAGCTTCTATAGGAATTAGAAAACTCCCCTTTGCAAGGAGTGCGTCGAATTGATGATGCGGGTGCGTGAGCCACGTGACGGCGCAATGTCGCTCTCGTGAACTATGGCGGGAGAGCGGGTGCGCAACAGCTTGATGCTCTCTAGATGAAGAACTTGAGCTTGGAGAGCAAGAGCTTGCTTGGACACAAAAGAGTGTGAGAGTGTATTACAAAGTATTTCTTGTGTATCTAGGTGTGTCTTGGTGTGTAAAATGTTTCCCTCTATTTATAGAGGCTTTAGGAAGGCTTTGGAAGGCTTTGGAAAGCTTCCATAGCCATTGGGAGCAAAGCCCAAGAGAATCAGGCCGAAATCAGAAACAATGATTGCACCGACAGGCTTATCAGATGTCTAATCCTGGCATCAGACGTCTGGAAGATCACTTTAAGATGTTTGAAAATAAGGTCAGACGTCTGATTTTTGGCAGGTCTCTTCCTGACTTGAATCAGATCTAAACAGGGTTCTAGTGCAAGTCCATCAGACAACATACAGGACGTCTGGCACTATGTCTGGATGTCTGGAAACCTACTTTTTCGTGGGAATGGATTTCCAAGAGAGTGCAACGGCTAGAAAATCTCTGAGAAGAGATTTTGGATCAGCCGTGGCAAAACGGTCATTTATCAGACGTCTGGAAAGGCCTAAGGACGTCTGATAAGGCTCTAACGGTCATATCCTTCAGTGCTTGCTAAGCCAGCCAACGATCCACTAATTGGACATCTGGCAAAGTCATCAGACGTCTTCTAAGACGTTTGGACTAAGGTCTGGACGTCTGATTTTCATCAGACAGAACTTCTATGTCTAGGCTAATTGTTATCAGACGTCTGAATCAACAGTCAGATGTCTTAAAACACATTATCAGACGTCTGATATTGGAATTAGACGTCTGCAAAGGCTGTTTGAACCCTATATTGGTTTTCTAAGTTCTCTACAAAAAACCTAAGTATCCTAGGGTTGTGCCGGTGTTCCTAGGACTACTGTTAGGGTACTTTGAGGCTCTTTAACATGAATCTAAGTAACAAAAATAAAGAGGAACAGAAGAAACAAAAAATACAAGGAGTACAAGAGAAGGAAATCTATCCTATTCTTCATCTCCTTCCTTCTTCAATCTATCGCTCCTCGCGAATCTCCTCTGTTTTCCATCAAGCTCCTCCAATCCGTCCTGGATGCGAGCTCGAACTCCGTCTAAACACATCTCGATTTTCAATTGACCTAAAATCTAAGACTCCAAGTGCAAATGTTAAATGACACGTGTTTTGTTATCATCAAAACAAATGATCGTGGTACTCTAACACCAACACAGGTTAGACCCAATTTTGATTTTTGGGTCGAGTTTTCGGATTGGACCTAGAAAAGCCCATTAAGTCCTGTAAATTTTATTAGGCCCATGTTTTTGGATTTTTAAATAAAACCTACCAACCAAATAAAGTAGGCTTGAAAATATACCTTATTATTTTCCTGAAAAGTACTAAACTTTGATATATAACGAAATTACTTACTTAAAATCAGTACTTGCATCTCTTAGCTGGTAATTTAAATTTATGTTACTTCATAGGGATTGAACATAACATTATTCAATATTATTCAACATATACAAGTTGCATCACACAAAGGTACCATATGATATAGGTTACAAAACAATGTTGTTATCGAAGATGACTCGCCAGTGAGAGAGATCAGTTGGAGAGGAGAGGATACTCAGTATGACTCATCAACGGATGCCTGAGATGGCGAGGGCGTGAGGCAGCTTGATACCTTAATGGAGTAACCACGGGCACGACCGAACAGAGGGGAGGAGATTGTGATTCTGTGCACGAGATTGAGGGGGACTGGGGAGGGTGACGGTTGGAATTTCTTTTTTAATTTTTAGTTAAAAGGGAAAAAAAGGTTAGAAAGTTAGGTGGGGTAGGTCAGGTCCAATGAGCCTTTTTAGGTTTTTTTTGGGTTCGGGTTGGGCTGGGCTTAAACCCAAGTTTTTAAAAAATTAAGGTCCAAGTCCGATCTAAGTAATATTCGAACCCTAGTTAGGTCAGACTTTTTCGAGTTGGATTCAAATCAGAATTGGATCAGCTCAACCCAATACTCCACCCTAGATACAACTACAGGGAAAGTATCTTTTATGCAGGTACAAAACCTTGCAGTTACCATGGCAACCACCCATGCCAATTAATGAAAGAAGAAAAAAGTTTAGAAGCTACGATGTTAGGCATCAAGGGTGCAAAAATCCTAGCAAGAACCATCCTAATTAGTGTAAAATTATTTTCATTATGTTCCAAAAATCAATAGTGCTATTTCATAAATTACTAGAGATATTAATGTAAATTTCTTTAATTCTTTTTTTTTGTTATTTGTTCAACGAGATAATTGTTGACTTCTTTCAATCATATCCTCCCTTTTTGTCAAAGCTCAGTAGAGGGTGATTTTTATGATTTACAATATGACCACAACTTATACATGTTATATATTTTTACACAATAACTCGTCTCTTTAGACCCCCAATTTTTTAAAATATGTAAAATTGATGGTGAAAATATTTTTTGAGGGACCTTTCTTTTCTACCAACAATATGCGACGGGATGTGCCCACATCATGATTATAAATATTTATATGCTTTAGGTTGTGTGTGTGATAATTAGGGTGGGATGTATCACTAAGTTTTTATTTGTATTTTTGACAAGTTGATTCGTTGTAGGTAGAGTTGAGAAAAATTGAGATAAAACAAATGAAACATTGCAGGATTTTTAATAAAATTTACCTCCTTTGTAAATTCCTCTTATACCTGTTATAACCAAGAAAAAAGGATACAAAATTTTACAATTACGCTGACCAATAGAACGTGTGGGTAGTCATCTTCTATTTTCAACATTATATAGAGCTTAAATATGTTTCTTTTCGATATGTCCGAATGCTTGAGTACATCTAATCAAGTCCTACTCCAAAATAGTTTATTATTCCCCAACATTTTAACATTTTGTTATCGAGCGAATCAAATGGATGTCAGTTAAGATACATGTGTTACAAGGTATTTTACAATGTACATTCTCTATTCACCAAAACTGGCCACCCACTCACATAAAAATCATGTTAAAAAAGCACACAACCCAATTAAAAAACGCAAATCAATCCACAACTTCGTGCTCACTTTGAAATAAACATATGTAGGGTCAACTAACACTCAAAAAAAACAACTCCCATATAATAAGTTGAAAAATCAAAATATATAACTTGAAACTCAAATCACATAGACTAAAATTTAAAAAATAATCAATTGAAAATATTTTTTCATCGTTTGAAAATAAAAATATACTAATTAAAAATATAAAAAATAATTCTCGATCTAAAAGTTAATTTTTTACTTATAAAAAATTAAAATACACTGATTGAAACATCAAAATATATGACCAGTATGTTTTAACTTTTAACTACGAGTAGAATGTGATGTTCTATGAGTCGAAAATTAAAATATATCGATGTATTTTAATTATCCATCGATAAAAAATAATTTTGATTTTCAATTATAAATGTAAAGTGATTTTTCAAATATGTAAAAGTAAATTTTTATTTTAAAAATAATTTTTCATCACGTTCACATCAATTAAAATCACTGGTGAATCAAAACATCACCGATTAAAATCATCGGCTCTCTCTTATCACACGTATCGTAAAATACATTACAATATATATTTATTTACTTTTTCAGGTGCTAAATCCCTGCGTAGCTCTGAAGCTTACTTCTGAATTTTATAATATTGGACAGCGTACGCTTTTGCGATGTTCTCCAGGACGGTTACGCCACCGCAACAGCGACTGCTTGGTGAGATGTTTTACAAATATTCGTAAGTTGATTAGATAAAAGAGTATATATACCAGAGGAATGAACAGTGGTACTCGGTTCAAACCTATCAACAAAGTAGCAAAACCGCAGGCGTCGTGAAGAAAAAAAAGTTGGCAATACATTTCCGAAGAATCTTACTCGCTTTTGCGTACGATCCGTAATGGATATGGCCAAGGAGAATTGCCACGACTACGAAAGCATCCTAGTAGATCATCCTAATAATATCCCAACCATCCCTACCTTCTTATTTACACCTTTCTCTTATATGTGGTTAATTTTTTTAGCACATTTCCACGTGGACCAATGCAACACGGACACGTGACCTGTCAATAAAAAAGATACGACATTCAGTGATGTCGTATGTTCAGTGCGTTAGTTAGTTGTTTTTTCTTCTTTTAAAATATATATGTTTTATTAAGCGGAAACATCTAACCTCTGAAGGAAAATAGAGAATGATACTTGAACAACTTCTATTTCAAGGGTAGGGTACACTGCACCACACCCCATGAGCGATAGGAGAATTTTAAATAAGGAGATAAAATACGTAAAAATTAAATAAGAAAAATAAAATAAAACTTAAAGAAATATCTTTGTAAATAAGACGTATCAATGTAATACTTACTCTACGTCATAAGATGACGATGACGACACTAAAGAACCTATTTCAACAGATTGTGCCAATGAGACAAAGAAAAAAATACGCAGCCAAAGAAGATCCGACAAAATCTAGGTCATGTGAATTCCTACGCTCTGATATGGTTCTGACAAAAGGGTTGCGGTGGTGGTTGATAATGGTCAAGCATCCCACCCTAACGCACCCTCATCCTCTCTCCTCCACTTGCCTCTCCTCTCCCATGGAAGCAGGAACAAAGAGGAAGAAGGAGCACGACCTCCAAATAGACAAGCAAGGCACTTGGAACTCCCCGTCGGATCTGGAGCCAAAAGGAGAAAGGAGGTTGGAGTTAAGATGTTGAAGGAGTTGAAAGAAATGACTAAGTCGTGGTATTTAAGTGATGGACAAGTGAACCTGAACTCGAGAAGCACGGAAGAGATGAAATTAGTGGGGAGGAAACCCAAGGGAGGGGGGTGGGGCAATTAGAATGTAGCTTTTAGCATTGGGATAGAAAAATGTGAAAATAATAAATAACAAAATTTGATTATAAGTTGATAAAATGTGCAAGAAAATTTCAATTCCTCTTAAGTTCCTAGATTCAAGTCAGCCATATTTAATTATATTTATCTAATCGTTTTTATCGCTTAAACCGTTCTGCTCGCACATATGATCTTCGATTGATATATGTTTCATCGTCAAACCTAGTTACAAAATTTATCAAAGAAAATAATTATACTCCTCCAAATTTTATAATCCATTCCACAACTACTAGAAAATCAAGTTTAACTGATCGGTCTTTACCGATGATAATGTTGAAACTATTGTCGGAGATGTATTTGTCAGTGATTCCACTTTAAACTATCGATATCTTGTTGACATTAATTGTGCCCTTTTGAAGGACCGTACATGCTGATGATCGAAAATCATTAACGAAGCATGTTTTGATGGCTGTTTCTTGAGCCATTTCCATGCATAACTATTATCAGCATTTGTTAAACAGTGCTAAAAATTGAAAATAACTCTAAAATATTGTAAATTCTTTTGACAATAGTTTAAAACCAGCAACAAAGCTTCAGAATTATCATCGGAAGTTCCTAACTTGCTAGCATAGGCCACAATAGTTCCAAGAAAGAAATTAGGTCATCTTCCCCTGTTTACTACTGTGTGCCTCCAATTGCACTCAAGTCTTGATCTCCCTACTGCCCTTCTCCTCCTCAAATACACTGACCGTGTCATCCTTCACTCCTTTAACATCACTAGATCCTGGACTCTTATGCATTGTCACATGCACCATCCTCCACCATGTCTAAGACATCCTTGTCTACATCTTGGCCCTCCTACTCCTCACATTGGTGACTATTTTCATCCTCAACTTCTTTGAGCTCTTTTGCCACTCTCCTCCAACAAGGTTAACCTCTTGTCCTCTCCTCTACCATCTATCTCTCTCTCTCTCTCTCTCTCTCTCCTTTGCATATCTACCATCCCATTTCAAAACTATATCATCTAGCATGCTCTCCTTTCCTCCTCCCTGTCCTACTCAAGCCCCCAACATCCTTACTCATCACTACTAGACACCACCACCCACCAGTAATCACACCATCATCAATCCCCCTCTACCTCTTGTTATTGATGGTGTCATTGCTTTTGATGTTGTTAGTGTTGTTGTTGATGTTGTTACTATTATTTTCTATTGTTGTGTGATTGAATTTTTCATGTACAAGTTAGAAAAACTTGTGGTAGATGATTTTAGACTAGATAACATTAGTAGAACTTAATGCCTTTAAATGAAATGCACAATCATAAAACATTTCTCACTACCAGTTAAAAGCATAGATGTCAAAACCTAAACAACACCACAATGCAAACAAATAGACCCAACTATATGATACGTTTGTCTTGAAGTATAAATGTGTCGATAACAATTGATGTCGAGTCAACTTCCTACTAGGGCCCTTCAAGTTCTTGCCAAGTGCATGATCCTCCTCGTCAACTTCTTAGAGAAGATAGATTGTTGTCATGTAGTCATTAGTTTGTTAGAATTGAATTTACTTGATATAAGTTATCTTTTTAGTTAGCTAGCCTTCACCACAATAGCAAGGGCACCTGGAACAAGTAATAGAAAAGAAAACCTATTTGTTGATTGAGGTTGAATTGACTATGTGGAGGTGCCTTAAGGTGTTTCAAGTATCTATCTTAAAAGTTGTAGACTTAGTTAGCTAGACTTTCCAATTATTTTGACTTTATCTCAAGGGCTTAAAATCCGTGCAATTGAAATTTAAAAATGACTTAAAGTATGAATTTTGATTAGAAGTTTAGTGTCCAAACATAGAGAGTATTATGCATAACCTTATGAGTATATGACCTTGGAATTTTATTATCCACTAGATTTTTATATAGATTCTAGCTTTAATTCTTACACTACTCCATTTCATGTCCTCTTCATCTTCTCCATGCTCTTGAAGGATGAATGACATTCAATGAAGTGGTAAATGATAGTCATCTACTCTAGATGATCTAAAAGGTTACCTATACAGTCAAGAACCTTAAAGAAGTTATATTGACAATGTTTGTTGGAAGTCAGCCCTAGTCACCCTATACGTTGGACTCATTTAAGCTATATTCAACAAGACCAACACTTTGAGAGACATTTTATAGTTACTGGCTTGAGCAATTCTTATCTTTAAATGATGACCTCTTGTATCAAGTTCAAGCAAAGTAATTTTATGCTAACCTTATGGATACCGTACAAACACCATCAAACTAGAGACTAAAATATATTCTACCCCTACTTGTCTTATTCAACAATTTAAGTAGAAGTTTAATCTTACTAAGGATGGGTTAATGCCTGAATGTATTACTAATCTTGACTTAAGTTACATTCATAGATGTTTCATTCGAGATTACTTACCCAATTCTTGATAATATCACCCAACAAAATATTTTACCATTATTGTAGGCTTCATTCTCTTATCCATGATTGTAACATTTTATTTGGTACGGATACTCATGGAGTGGCGATTGCGCCTTTGCTTTCCCGACACATATATATGGGTACCTAAATCAAATGAAGCCAAGTTATGCTGCGTCATATTCATGGTTATGCAAGGCTCCGTTGCTTTGCCTTATGGTGCGATCATTTATCGACTGATGATGAGACTGAGGATTTAGGATTTGATAAAGGAATTGGAATTCGTGACTCTTAATTGGTAGTTCACAGAATTCATGCACGTCTACGTGGAGTAGGGAGGATGACGGTGATGATGACGAGGAATATCTAATATGGGTAAACATTTTTGAGTATGCATATATATTTCCAACATATATCATAATTTTGGTATAATGCCTATGGTTTAGAACATAACGTACCATGTAAAACATAGTATATATTATTTGCTTTATGGAAATAGCTAATGCTTTCTTGCATCTGTAATGTTTTTCTGAGCAATGCTAGACTTGAAAATTCACGAATGTCCATTATGTTGTACAATTTGATTACGTCGATTATTTATTTCTACATTATATTAGTTTTACTCTAATTCAAGGAAGAGATTTTGTCATCTTTTCCAATTGAACGCCGTTGGTTTCTAAATCTCGGCAACGTAAGCTAGGTCCTACCTAGTTTGACCAATCCACTCCTACCAAGGTGTAAACAATAATTTGTAGAGACGACAGGAGGAGGTTGAATGAACTGAGATGGTTAGGAGATATTCAATACCAATCGATGTTAAATTGGAGAAATTGGATACTACTTTCTTCGCTCGTGCGAAGCTTCACATATAATGTAGACGATAACTATGTCCACCGAGGCATAGAAATTATATACTTAGAATTATTTTTGCACATGTATTGTTTCACATGTGGATGAATGTTTTCAATATTATTTTATATCTTAATCTAACCTATTTCTTTCCATAGCCTTTCTAAAGGGTATCAATTCTCATATTGTCAAGTCAAGCTAGGCTTAGTTTTACGTCAGAATTGTGGTATGCTTAAACATTCATAGTAAGTTGACATTTCTCCAATATCATAAATGTAACCATCCAAAATTCCAACCTATTTAGTATTAATCTTAAGTTGGTGATCATATGTGTAATTAGAGGTATTTAGGCATATACCTCATTTAGAAATGCCAACTAAGACAATTATTGAATAAAGTGAAAGTCTAATTGTACAACCCATTAACTAAAAAGGGATTTAGGTAATGTAATTAGGCTTTATGCAACCACTAATAAATGTGAAACAAAGTCATTTATTTAGCTAATGAGCTAAATGGCGACAAACATGACAATGTTGTATCTTTTACGGATCTGGAGTAATTGGTAGATAGAGGGTAGCTTCCTCAAGGCATGAGTTATTTGACAAGGAGTTAGTGGCATGCCTTAAAAGGGCTATGGGTTGTCCTTGCTCACAAAGTGCATGTGCATGTTTTTATCCTTCGGCCAAGGGGGTACCTCATGTACATCATATAGGGCTGGAATAATACAATGAGATCACCTCAAGCCATGAGTGAAGATTTTGAGATAGACTGATGATTTGAAATGTTAACAATCTAATATAAGACAAATCTACAATGATAATAATCAAAGTAAAGAATTAGTCAACAATGGATTATCTAGCTTTAAGCATAAGAATTTGAGTAAAGAATTAGTAGATGGCAGATTGTATCTTCAAGGATTGTTAGTAATAGGTTAATAGCCATATGGAAACCTTACAATATCTTGTTTCTTGATATACATTAAACCTACGCCCCTAATGGGGTCACTTGGCTCAACCTTACTATGTGACCTAATTTCAAGAAACCATACTGGGTTTTCCATCCATCCAAGCATCACAAGGATAGTGTAAGTGGTTTACTCATCGACGCTATCAATTTCTTTTTGTGAGTTTAGCTTAGAAGATTAGCTTAGAAATTGGAGTGATTGTGTTTTTCCTCTTCAATGGAAGAGATCATGGAAGAGACTCTCCTCCAATGCATGATGGAATTAATGGATGTTACTCATCTTTATGATTTTGCGATTCAAGAATTAGGGCTTGGATCCTTCTAATGTAATAGTAGTGTGAAGCTTCTACTTTGGATTAAGACTATGTAGCTACCTTCTTTTGATGTATCTTCCCATATATTTGTAAATAGGGGTAAAACACACACCTCCAAGGTTGAATTGGTAGTTTTGTAAATGCCACTTTTTGTACCATGGCATATGTATAGGAATTTAGTGGGCTTGTCTTTGTTTTTCTTTATTTCTCTTCCAGTTGTTTATTTTGCTCATTATTGCTATATTATGCAATGATCATCATTACTTGCATATCTTTAATTTGACTACTCAAGCAACCAAACCACATCATATTGGTCTTATTGGAAATGCATAAATTTAATTGGGTATACAATTGCAATTGAATTTCACGAGTTATCTAATATTTGATGGTACAATGTGTAAAGCAAGATAAAAGTCAAAATTTATAAAATTGCTTCTTGAACTCTTTGCATAATAAGAAGAGATCTTATGGAGGAATGTGTTATTTTAGGATGCCACCAAGAAAAGCCAACAGAAATAATAATAACCCTAAGGAAAATACAAGAAATTATCAAATTCTCAAAACCTTAAGAGCCATACTCTAAACACAAAAGCAAAGGCCATTGACTCTACAGTTGAATGGAAATCATGACAATAGAGATAATGAAAGTGGTAGTGGTATTGGTGGCATTGAAGGTATCAAAAGAAACCCTCATTCATAATTTAAAATTTGAGAAAGCTCATAAATTAAAGCTACAAACCTTTTGGGGAGATGGTGATCCAACCAAAGTTGAAGACTAGATTCTCAAGATAGAAAAGAAGTTCAAGGCTTTACAGTTGAAGGAGGAATTCAAAGCACGATTTGGTACTTATGATTAAAGGAATCACAACACGTTGGTCATTAGTAATTCCCTCTTTAGTACAAGAACCAATGATCACTTCTTTCTTGAGCTATTTGGTGACCAATACTACCTAAAAGCTTTGAAGCAAATGAAAAGCATGGAATTTATGTACCTCTAGTAGGGTTCTATGACAATAGCTGAATGCTAGACAAAGCTCATGGAATTATTTTGATTTCCAGATGAGGTAGCTTTAGATGAAATAGAAAGGAAATGGTGATATGAGGATGTCCTATGATATCGACTAAAACACTTGCCAAAGTTGTGGAATGTGTGATGGTGATTAAGAGGGAACAACTAGAAATTTGACAACAGGAATCATGCAAGAAACCCTTAAGTGAAATGGGAGGACTAAGTCATAGAAACGCTTTCCAAGACAAATGATATAGTTTGGTAGTGAGCACCTTTCAAACGAGAGAACAAGTGCCACAAAATAATGCCCAAAATCTTACCACCAAAGACAACTTGTATCAGGGAAGTAGTCTCAAGGGAAGTCCTCTATGGTACAAGTTAGTGTTAACTATGGAAGGAATCACCTTGGACCATGTAGGGCTTCTGCATCTAAAATGAATTGTCTTATGGCAATTAAAGTAGCCTCAGCATGGATTGGATTGCTAGCTATAAGACAAGTGAAGGGAAATGCACATGCCTTAACTTTAAAGGATGCTCATTTCTTGACTTCTAACGCTTGAGGTATGGTCTCTCAAATTTCTTTAAAATATGTATCTTTAGTCATAAAGGGGATGTGACGTTTATGTGCCTAGTGAGATGTGGCCAGCCATTTTTTTTGGGTGACTTTTGGATCCAAGTCTAGGGGATTGTGCTACCAAAGGCCAAGGCAGTCCAATATCAAACCTTGGTTAAGGGAGTGTGCTCACAATATTGATCTACCTCAGTTAAATACAAGGGATGATCCCAATTAGATTTAATCCCCATTGCTACTCATAAGAAGAGGATCTATTGGGTTGAGGTAGCCCTTAAGTGCGGTTAGGGGTAGTTACTATATAAAATCAGTAGGAAGGGATGTTTCCTAAGCTCAACCAAGTATCAAATAAGTATATGTATCTTCCACATTTATATAAAGCACTAGATAATGTCCTACTAAGCCACTCGACTCACACCTATGACACTTCCTACTTTCAAGACAAGATGGCAAACACGAAGGTATGATGCCACCTTAGGATACAGACTCTACAGTGACATGCCCAGACCTGAGTGACTGCTTGGTAGTACCCAAGACCCTGCTATCAGTACCAAGGGAGGTGGATACATACTTCTCTAACATGGGGCCTAAGGAGCTATTCAGAGTGTGCATAAAAGAGCTACTAGAGACTTTGCATGCCTTGGTGAAGATCCTAGAGGAATGAGGAATCACCTGTGTAACGAACGCGTGCTCCAGACGTCTTTTAAGACGTCTGGGAGGTGGCCCAGACGTCGTACCCGACGTCTGGGATCACATCCAGACGTCTGACCAGATGTCTGGGATCGTTTCCAGACGTCTGGAAATCCGTTAATTTCGACACACGCGGGTCGTCTGCGCGCCTGAGCGCGCAGACCGGATATTCGCTTATTCCCTCTTTCTTTGCAGCTGCAGACACCTGCCGCGTCCTCTCTCTCCTCCTCGCGCGGCCTTAAAAGGCCACGTGCTCCCTCCCGTCGTCTCCACCGTCTCCTCCCTCTTCTCCTTCAGCCAGTGAGCGTGAGCGCGAGCGCGAGGGCGGCAGCGGCGGCCGCAGTGAGCGTGGAGGAGGTGCGACGTGCGAGAGCGGAGCTCTGCCGTGAGGGCGAGCTCGCCGGGGCTGCTAGGGCCGGCCGGCGGAGGGCGCGGGGGGTGCGGAGTGACGAGGAGGGGGGGACTGCTGCGGTCTGAGCAGCAGGCGCGCGAGGTGCGACGCGGGCGGCGTCGCGAGCGGAGGCTGAGTGGCGCCCTGATTCTGGAAGAATTTCCAGAATCAGACATCTGGGTTGATAGCCAGACGGCGAGGGCGACCTCCAGACGTCCGGGGTGACCATCGGACGTCTGGGAGCTAGGCCAGACGTCCCCGTAGACTTCTGGACGTCTGGGAAATCATGCTGAACAGGTAATTCTCTGATCCACTTTTTAAGACGTCTGGAAGAAGTTCCAGACGTCTGATTTTGCACAGTGTTGTCGTTTTCGACCCGTTTAGGGCCCGTTCGGGTTCCGTTTTCCGCGATTCGAGTTGCGTTCTTTTCAGAATTAATTCCTTTACCCATCTACAGTAGCCATACACTGTTTTGAGACACTCCTTGTGTTTGATCCTTGTGATAGGACCCCGTTCTGTTGCAGTCTCAGGGGTCGCGGAGGCACGCGGGATTCCCAACCACGCCCCCATTTCTCCCGTTGTACCTGGTAGAGTGGCTTTAAGTTATTAATAAAATCTGTTAAATTATGGAACCATAAATAGAACCTAGGACATTGCATGAATCCTAGGAATGAGAAATAGATGGAATAATAGCTCCTAGGTGTTGCATGAATCCTAGGGCTGGAAAACTAGATTGTATGATAGATCCTAGGATATGGCATGAATCTTAGGATGGGAAAACTAGTGGAATGTATAATACTGCAGTCTTGGAAAATGGAAAGAGATATAAAGCTGCCTGTAATTTGAATTAACAGCTGCCTGTTGTGAATAAATAACGTGGTTGAGAACATGGATTGTAAGAATGTGAAACTGGAAAGTGAAACCTGGATGTTTGAGTAAAAAGGATGGAACCCTACGGGGAAGTAGGAGTAGAACTCCTGGAAAGTGAATGGAATAGTATTGGGGAAGTGAGCTGGCCCTTGAGTACGGAGTACCAAGGAGAGCGACTGTCCCCCTGTTTAGTGCAGAGCGGAGCCAGCCACCCCAGGGACCCGGGGTTAGGACTGGCCACTCTGTATCGACTTGCTGGCCCTCGCGTACGTAGTACCGAGGAGAGCTACTAGTGTAGGGAGGTACTAGCTACCCCATGGGCCCCGGGGTTCTGCTAGCCTCCCACACCGACTTGTTAGGCCCGCTAGGGCAAACCAGGGTAGTCAGGCGAGGGTGCGCGGACTGTGGAGGGGCAAGGCCCCAGTTTGGTTACTGTGGAGGGTTGGACCCCTGTTACTGAGAGGGCTCTGGCCTGGACTGGTTCCGTGCTGTGCTTTGGGCACACCCGTTAACGGAAACGACTGACCGCATGCCAGTACGGGTTAGCTACCTGTGCGTTTATCGCACGTGCCGTAGTCACCGTTACGTCTGTCAGTGACCTTGGGGTGGTTGACTGAGGGTAGGATCACCACGGGGGACTCTCCCGGCCGGGAGAGCACCATGTGCTACTTCTACTTTTTGGAAAAGACTGCAATCAAGATCGTTCCCACGAGGAACATTCGAGATCAAGAAAAAGATCTGAGGAATAAATGAAATAGTGAGACATTTGAAAGATGTGAATAAAGTAATCGAACATAACAGCTACTGTACACTCTACTGTTGCTTTTAGTTTTAGTTGCCCCTCTACTCAGCGTTTTGCTGACGTGTTACACTCGTTACCTTTTTCAGGACCAGGTGTTGAGTAGCTAGGGTCAGCAGCTGCAGAGGACGCTGGGCCGAGTAGGGTCCAGTAGAGTTACCACTGTCTCTTGTACCTCTTTTTGTTACGTTGTAGTGAGTAGTTCTTGTTTCCGCTGTACTTTCTTTACGTGCAGTTTAAATTATATTATGAGTTTTGTTCTGCTGTTGTGGTGGTACATACTGTGGTAGTTTCTTTCCTTACTGCTGTACTTTCTTACTGTTAGTTATATTCATGCTGAATGTGGTTTATTTTACTGCTCTTTTGGTTACTTCCTCGTTGGACGACTAGGTCTTGGGATTAGTTGAGTCGGTCCGGTTCTCGTGTCTCGTAGGGACTCGGGAACCGGGTCGTTACAAGATGGTATCAGAGCCAAGTCGTCCCGAGAAGTGAATCAACTGATTGGAAAATAACCAATTCACATGTCTATAACTAGAGTAGCCACCACAACATATCTCTTGACATGAGCTCTTAGACGTTTTCGTTAGGTACTGTTCCGTACTGACGTATTTCGTTGTTTCGCGTCTCCTTGTAGGAGATGCCTCTTCGTGGAACTAGGAGGGTGGGCCGCGGGCGCGGCCGAGGTCGTTGCCCGAGGGACAGATGTGTCGGGCTTGGAGTACATACTACCCTTCCTCTTCTCCTGAGCATACCGTCTCCGGACCTCGTCCAACTAATTCGAGAGGTGGTTCGTGAAGAATTTCAGCTTCTATCCACATCGCCACCCCCTCCTCCCCCTTCCGAGCGTACGACAGGGGAGTTGGTGGTGGAACGAGATTTTCGCCGTCACACTAGGCGTGTTAGGAGAACTCAAAGGAGACACGTGGCATTCGCAGGAGAGCCATCACGTTTTGCAGGGCCATCAGTGGCCTTTGGGGGCCCTCGACAGGGGCCAGTCGCTAGCACCGGACCCCCGCATAGCCGACAGCAGGGACCCACTGAGGGTGGGAGTCGGGTTCCCCTCTGCTACCAGTGTGGCCAGCCGGGCCACGTCAGGAGGGACTGCCCATCTAGGGCAGGGGGTCAGCAGATACTCCCCGTGCAGAGCGCTGGAGGGCGTGCAAGAGGCCGCGGTTCCCAGGCGCGAGGAGGACAACAGTCGCGAGGAGGGTACCGGCCAGCACCTACCCGTCCGACGCAGAGTGTGGCTGCTTCGTCCGCACCTAGAGCTGAGGGCCGTATCAACGCTCTCACACACAGGGACGCCAGAGCTTCGGGATCAGTGGTAGCAGGTATGGTTTCAGTTTCTGGCAGACTCGTTTACACGCTTTTCGATTCTGGCGCTACGCACTCGTTTGTCGCAGCTAGTTTCGCAGTTAGTTTGGACCAGGATTATACACTGTTAGAGAATCCGTTCGTAATCAGAGGTCCGAGTGGTCAGCTGTTTGTAGCTGAGGAGGTGTACACGGATTGTGAGGTCACCGTCGGGGGACATAGCCTGCCAGCTGACCTGATTATGATACAGATGGAGGACTTTGGAGTGATTCTGGGCATGGATTGGCTGTCCGCTTACCACACCTTGGTGGACTATTTTGAGAGGAAGATCGTCTTCTCCATTCCAGAGTTGCCTTCTTTCGAGTTTCACGGACAGCTAGTGGATGGAGGTTTTAGGTGCATTTCGGCACTTCGGGCGGCGAGACTTTTGAGCCAGGGGTGTGAGGGCTTCCTAGCTTGTGTGGTGGTAGAGCCCAGCCCCGTGGCAGACTTCCAGAGCATCCCGGTGGTCAGAGAGTATCCTGACGTGTTTCCAGACGAGTTACCAAGACTACCGCCCGAGCGTGAGATCGAGTTTGAGATCTCACTAGTACCAGGGACCAGCCCCATCTCCACCGCGCCATACAGGATGGTACCGCTTGAGCTGCGAGAGCTCAAGTCACAGTTGCAGGACCTTCTGGAGAAAGGTTTCGTGAGGCCCAGTGCATCTCCCTAGGGAGCCCTAGTACTGTTTGTGAAGAAGAAGGATGGGACCCTACGTCTTTGTGTGGACTACCGACAGCTGAACAGGGTCACCATCAAGAACAGATATCCGCTGCCGAGGATCGACGATTTGTTTGACCAGTTGCGGGGTGCCACGGTGTTTTCCAAGATAGACTTGAGGTCTGGATACCACTAGTTGAGGATCAGGGAGACCGACGTCTCCAAGACAGCTTTCTGCACCCGGTACGGACACTACGAGTTTTTGGTCATGCCGTTTGGGCTGACCAATGCCCCCGCTGCTTTCATGGACCTGATGAACCGGGTGTTTAGACCGTACTTGGACCAGTTCGTGGTGGTTTTCATAGATGATGTACTCATCTATTCTAGAGATCGGACGTAGCACGGACAGCACTTGCGGATGGTTTTGGACACTCTGAGGCGACGCAGGCTGTACGCCAAATATAGCAAGTGCGAGTTCTGGTTGAGGGAGGTGACCTTCTTGGGTCATGTGATCTTTGGAGACGGCCTGGCGGTGGACCCAGCCAAGGTCGAGGCAGTGCTCAGGTGGGAGAGACCGCGTTCAGTCACTGAGATCCGCAGTTTCCTGGGACTAGCTGGCTACTACAGACGGTTCATCAGAGGATTTTCGCAGATTGCACGTCCTATGACACGGTTGACCCAAAAGGACGTGCCTTTCGCTTGGACAGATGCCTGTGAGGCGTGTTTTCTGGAGCTGAAGGAGAGGTTGACCTCGGCTCCCGTGCTCACCATTCCTGACAGTAGTGGCAGGTTCGTTGTGTACACGGACGCTTCCTTGCAGGGGTTAGGAGGTGTGCTCATGCAGAGGGGTCACGTTGTCGCTTACGCTTCGCGGCAACTGAAGCCCCATGAGCATACCTACCCTACCCATGACCTAGAGTTGGCAGCTGTTATCTTCGCGCTGAAGACCTGGAGGCACTACTTGTACGGTGAGACCTTCGAGATTTTTACAGATCACAAGAGCCTCAGGTATCTTTTTGACCAGAAGGAGCTCAACATGAGACAGAGACGTTGGTTGGAGCTCCTGAAGGACTATGACTGCAGCATCTCCTACCACCCGGGAAAGGCCAATGTGGTGGCTGACGCCTTGAGCCGTAAGGCGCCCGCACGCTTGGCCAGTCTGCAGTTACAGAGTTGGAGCCTTTTGGAGGAGGTGGGCAGTTGGCGACCTCTAGAGTTACGAGGGTACTGTGGGGCATGACGGTGACACGACAGACTAGGCCAGAGCTGATGGACCGCATCATCACAGGACAAATGGCCGATCCGTACTTGCAGTCTTTGCGCGACAGAGTACTGTCAGGTGACCCTGGCGACTTCTCTTTCACAGACCAGGTGCTATGCTTGAGGGGACGGTTGTGCGTTCCCAGAGACGAGGAGCTGTTGAGAGAGCTCCTGACTGAGGCACACGGTTCCAGATTCACCATACATCCCGGAAACACGAAAATGTACCACGACTTGAGATGCGAGTTTTGGTGGAGAGGGATGAAGCGAGATGTGGGTGAGTTCGTGCAACAGTGCTTAGTGTGCCAGCAGGTGAAATCCGAGCATCAGAGGCCTGCAGGGCCGCTTCTGCCACTTCCAGTGCCAGAGTGGAAGTGGGAGAGCATCACCATGGACTTGGTGGTGGGCTTACCTGTTACCCAGCGGGGACACGACGCAGTCTGGGTAATAGTGGATAGATTGACGAAGACGGCACGATTCTTGCCGATCCGAGTCACTTTGGGACCAGCACAGTTGGCAGAGAGGTATATCCGTGATGTGGTACGACTACACGGAGTTCCGCGGGAGATCGTATCTGACCGGGATACCTGCTTTACGTCCCAGTTTTGGGCTGAGTTTCAGCAGGCCTTGGGGATGAGGTTGAGGTTTAGCACGGCTTACCACCCCCAGACGGACGGACAGTCTGAGCGCACGATACAGACACTTGAGGACCTTTTGCGTGCCTATGTACTGGACTCGAGGGGCTCTTGGGAGGAGCACCTGCCCCTGGCGGAGTTTGCATACAACAACAGTTATCACTCGAGCATCGGCATGGCTCCCTACGAGGCTCTGTACGGACGGAAGTGTACGGCACCCTTGAGTTGGGTTGAGGTGGGGACCAAGTGGGAGGTTAGCCCCAGGTTGATCCGGCAGAGTCAGGAGGTAGTTGAGTAGATCCATAGACGACTCCGCACTGTCAGGAGCAGACAGAAGAGCTATGCGGATCGGAGATGCAGAGAGGTGCAGTTTGAGGTTGGGGACCACGTCTTCCTTCGTGTTTCGCCCATGAAGGGCTTACAGCGGTTTGGGGTGAGAGGGAAGCTCGCGCCGAGGTTCGTGGGGCCCTTTGAGGTCCTGGAGCGGGTTGGACCCGTTGCTTAGAGACTTGCCCTTCCCCCGCAGCTGTCTGGTGTGCACTACGTGTTCCACGTGTCCAACCTCAGGAAGTACGTAGCCGATTCCAGTCACGTACTGAGTCACGAGAGCGTCGAGGTGAGCGACGACCTGACCTACCTCGAGTGGCCAGTGCAGATTCTAGATCGAGTCGTCCGCAGTTTGAGACGAAAGTAAGTACCCCTGGTAAAGGTTTTGTGGAGGAGCCAGTGGTACGAGGAGGCTACCTGGGAGCCTGAGGCGGCAATGCGGGAGCGGTACCCGGAGCTTTTCGTGGGTACGTCTTTTCGGACCGGCTTCGGTCCTCTTTGAGTTTGTTATGGTTAATTGGACATCTTTTCCTGCACCCTAGTTGGCGCAAGTTTCGGGGACGAAACTTCCTTTGAGTTTGTTATATTGTAACGAACGCGTGCCCCAGACGTCTTAAAAGACGTCTGGGAGGTGGCCCAGACATCGTACCCGACGTCTGGGATCACATCCAGATGTCTGACCAGACGTCTGGGATCGTTTCCAGACGTCTGGAAATCTGTTAATTTCGACACGCGCGGGTCCTCTGCGCGCCTGAGCGCGCAGACCGGATATTCGCTTATTCCCTCTTTCTCTGCGGCTACAGACACCTGCCGCGTCCTCTCTCTCCTCCTCGCGCGGCCTTAAAAGGCCACACGCTCCCTCCCGTCGTCTCCACCGTCTCCTCCCTCTTCTCCTTCAGCTAGTGAGCGTGAGCGCGAGCGCGAGGGTGGCAGCGGCGGCCGCAGTGAGCGCGGAGGAGGTGCGACGTGCGAGAGCGGAGCTCTGCCGTGAGGGCGAGCTCGCCGGGGCTGCTAGGGCCGGCTAACGGAGGGTGCGGGGGGCGCGGAGTGACGCGGAGGGGGGGAATACTGCGGTCTGAGCAGCAAGCGCGCGAGGTGCGACGCGGGCGGCGTCGCGAGCGGAGGCCGAGTGGTGCCCTGATTCTAGAAGAATTTCCAGAATCAGACGTCTGGGTTGATAGTTAGACAGCGAGGGCGACCTCCAGACGTCCGGGGTGACCATCGGACGTCTGGGAGCTAGGCCAGATGTCCCCGTAGACTTCTGGACGTCTGGGAAATCATGCTGAACAGGTAATTCTCTGATCCACTTTTTAAGACGTCTGGAAGAAGTTCCAGACGTCTGATTTTGCACAGTGTCGTCGTTTTCGACCGGTTTAGGGCCCGTTCGGGTTCCGTTTTCCGCGATTCGAGTTGCGTTCTTTTCAGAATTAATTCCTTTACCCGTCTATAGTAGCTATACACTGTTTTGAGACACTCCTTGTGTTTGATCCTTGTGATAGGACCCCGTTCTGTTGCAGTCTCGGGGGTTGCGGAGGCATGCGGGATTCCCAACCACGCCCCCATTTCTCCCGTTGTACTTGGTAGAGTGGCTTTAAGTTATTAATAAAATCTGTTAAATTATGGAACCATAAATAGAACCTAGGACGTTGCATGAATCCTAGGAATGAGAAATAGATGGAATAATAGCTCCTAGGTGTTGCATGAATCCTAGGGCTGGAAAACTAGATTGTATGATAGATCCTAGGATATGGCATGAATCCTAGGATGGGAAAACTAGTGGAATGTATAATACTGCAGTCTTGGAAAATGGAAAGAGATATAAAGCTGCCTGTAATTTGAATTAACAGCTGCCTGTTGTGAATAAATAACGTGGTTGAGAACATGGATTGTAAGAATGTGAAACTGGAAAGTGAAACCTGGATGTTTGAGTAAAAAGGATGGAACCCTACGGGGAAGTAGGAGTAGAACTCCTGGAAAGTGAATGGAATAGTATTGGGGAAGTGAGCTGGCCCTTGAGTACGGAGTACCAAGGAGAGCAACTGTCCCCCTGTTTAGTGCAGAGCAGAGCCAGCCGCCCCAGGGACCCAGGGTTAGGACTGGCCACTCTGTACCGACTTGCTGGCCCTCGCGTACGTAGTACCGAGGAGAGCTACTAGTGTAGGGAGGTACTAGCTACCCCACGGGCTCCGGGGTTCTGCTAGCCTCCCACACCGACTTGTTAGGCCCGCTGGGGCAAACCAGGGTAGTCAGGCGAGGGTGCGCGGACTGTGGAGGGGCAAGGCCCCGGTTTGGTTACTGTGGAGGGGTTGGACCCCTGTTACTGAGAGGGCTCTGCCCTGTACTGGTTCCATGCTGTGCTTTGGGCGCACCCGTTAACGGAAACGACTGACCGCATGCCAGTACGGGTTAGCTACCTGTGCATTTATCGCGTGTGCCGTAGTCACCGTTACGTCTGTCAGTGACCTTGGGGTGGTTGACTGAGGGTAGGATCACCGCGGGGGACTCTACCGGCTAGGAGAGCACCACGTGCTACTTCTACTTTTTGGAAAAGACTACAATCAAGATCGTTCCCACGAGGAACATTCGAGATCAAGAAAAAGATCTGAGGAATAAATGAAATAGTGAGACATTTGAAAGATGTGAATAAAGAAAGTAATCGAACATAACAGCTACTGTACACTCTACTGTTGCTTTTAGTTTTAGTTGCCACTCTACTCAGCGTTTTGCTGACGTGTTACACTCGTTACCTTTTTGAGGACCAGGTGTTGAGCAGCCAGGGTCAGCGGCTGCAGAGGACGCTGGGCCGAGTAGGGTCCAGTAGAGTTACCACTGTCTCTTGTACCTCTTTTTGTTACGTTGTAGTGAGTAGTTCTTGTTTCCGCTGTACTTTCTTTACCTGCAGTTCAAATTATATTATGAGTGTTGTTCTACTATTTTGGTGGTACATACTGTGGTAGTTTCTTTCCTTACTGCTGTACTTTCTTACTGTTAGTTATATTCATCCTGAATGTGGTTTATTTTACTGCTCTTTTGGTTACTTCCTCGTTGGACAACTAGGTCTTGGGATTAGTTGAGTCGGTCCGGTTCTCGTGTCTCGTAGGGACTCGGGAACCGGGTCGTTACAACCTGATAGCATAGTAGCTTGGCCATCTTTTTGTCTTTGTAGCAAGCTATAGCTTCTCACTCTCATACTTTCTTCTCACTCTATTTTAGTGGATCACTTTCTTTGCTACACATATAGATGCGATCCCCTTTTGTAACACCCTTACCTTACAAACTTCATTTACTGGTGTAGTCAGTGGTAGCCTATGTTTATCTCTCTCTCTCTTGCTCTCTTTTGTTGTTTCTTATTTGGATGTTGTGCATGCGAAATGGTACGTGTGCATGTAATCTATAGGTTTGCATGCCTGGTTAGAAATCTAGGATGTTGCATCTTCACACTTGTAGTGATGGCATCGCCTTCATTCACTATAGCCAGCTTAATTTTGCTACATTTTAAGGGTAAATTCACCTAAATCATACATAAAAAGGGCATAATGTAATTAGGAGGAAGAATCATTAAAATGAACTCAAAAGACAGCTAAAATAAGTCTAAAACAGCTCATCTAGGGTTCCTTCTGAAAATTAGGCTATTAAGACAATAATTAAACCCTATTTTGGCCTAACTTAAATTGACAGGGTTATGATAGAAAATTCATAAAGTAAACATTCTAAAAATCATAGATAAATATTTTACAAGGTTTAATGTGATCAATTGGATCAAAGGAGCCAAGTTGACCTAAAATAATAACCTATGTGAATAATTAATGTCAATAGGGTTTAAATATAAAATTAAATAAACAAATGACTTCAAAACCCAAAATTGAAATTGCCACTAGATTCCCTAGGTTCTAATCAAGCTTCCATAAAATGTTGGATCTATTCTAATAATATTCTCCCCTACTTTGCATTTTAGTCCTTAATTTCTTAAAATTTTGCAAATAGGACCAAATTTATTACCTCTAGATCCTTCCCTCTTGCATAAAGGTCCCTACCTCATCTCCTTCCTCGTGCCAACCTTTGAACGGTTGACCGAGCTTCACGTCGAGCTTCGAGCTCGGTTGGCGGCTACCTCAAGCCCCGATTGCCTTTATCTCCTGAAGCGAAGTTATTTGCCTTGCTGTTCCACTTTTAACGACGGTTGTTTCACCGCCATCGTTGCTTCTATGGTTCTTTCTTCTCGGTCAAAGCAGGTGTGGTCATTACAAGCTTTTCAAGCTCATCTCGCAACCTCAAGTCATTTGTTGCTCAAGCGTTGGCCTTTAAAGCTCTACCCATCTCTTCCGTGCTCCCTCATCTAGAATCCGAGTGCAAAAGCCTCTTCTTTCCCTTCCATTGTGTTGAACGTTTACGAACCTACGCTAACGTGTTTGGTTTTGGAAAACTTGTCGTTGTAGTTCGAAAGCGAAGAATTCGTGTTCAACAAATAAAATTTATACCGAAATTAAAATTCCAGGTCGAACACAGGGAGGCAGACGTTTGATTTAAAAACTACGCGTTTCTTTTTATTTGTTAGAGAATAATTCAATTTAGAACCATCTAATTATTTGCAATAAATAGAAGAGAGAGAGAGAGTAAGAGAGAAAGAGAATATTACACAGAGAAATTAAAATGAAATGTAGAATAAACAAGGAATTTTTGTATTGAAGAGATTGTTCATTACAACTAGAAAGTATAAAACAATTACTCTAGAAAGCGATAAATTTACTCTAGAAAGCATTAAAAGAATGGAGAGAGAAATGTCCTGCTCGACGATTGCTTGGAGGACGAGTAGATTAATCTAGAAAGCAGTAAATCTATACTAGAAAGCGGTAAAAAGAATAGGGAGAGAGAAATCCTCCTCGACGGTTGCTTGGAGGACGAGCCGGATGGGACGACGCCTGGACGAGGGAGAACGAAGCGGGACGAAGCAGAAGAATGGGAACGAAGCAGCACGTCGTCGTCGTCGCGAGATCCACTTTCGAAGGGGAACGAAAATTGGACTTTATCTCGCGAGAAGCATCCTGGGTGTGGGACAAGCTTCTCTTGAGCTTTGGAGGGGTAGAGAGGAGAAAGAAGGGATGAAAATTTCGTATGGAGGGGGTCTCCTTTTATAGTTGCAAGGAGTGGGGGCAAAATGGACATTACAACTTCAAAACAATAAATGAGGGGTCTTTAGTGATGGATAAATCCGTCACTAAAGCCCCGACGTGGCCGTCGCCGTCGCGCCCGCGTGCGTAACACCTATGCATGTCCGCGAAGTCTCAGCCGTCCGATCGCGAGATCGGACGGCTTAAGATGCATCTTCGCCCGCTGCGCTGCGCGCCCACCTGTGTGCATCCAATCGTGCGTCGTCCTGATTGAGCGCGCGCGGCCATTTGATCGCGATTGTGCGGTCGATCGGAGGTGCGCCACCGCTCCAAATTCTGCGTGGCGAGGCTCGAACGCACGTCCTTGCTTCGCGTTAGAGCGCTCGACCAACGCGCTGGGGTAGCGTTTGTGTCGAGCGCCTGACTTTAGCGCGGGCGCGTTGCAACCATTGGATCTTAATCCAACGGCGGGGAAAGGTGGATGCGGAGACTGCTGAGGTTGCGTGCGACCGTTTGGGTGGCCGAGATGGCGCCACGTGGCGGCATCTTGGCCGTCCATCTTCTGGAAGTTGTAGATGGTGCCGCGGATGTCGGATTGACTCAATTTTTGTGTCGTTGGGCTGCGATCGTCGATCGGAATTCATCCATGTGGTCGGATTTGTCATCTGAAGTGCGGATTTACACCATCCTGGCCCTTGATTTTCTAGGGTTCCCCGGTCTCTATCTGATGCTACGGATGCCTGATTAGGGCGATCTTGGAGTCGTTGAACTCCAATCGTCGCCCTGATCATATCCATACGGTTGGATCTTTGATCCGAGGCCCCGATAAAATGTTTTCCCTGTCCAAGCACATAAAAGGAGACAATTAACCTCCATTTTATTCAAACTACTCTAAATGCGAGATGATGCATGTTATGCAATATTTATATCATGAAATGTAATCCTATGCTTAAGAACATGCATAAATAGACATTTTAAGTAGTGTAAATGTGTTTACATCATACTCCCATGCCTATCTTTTGCTAGTCCCTAGCAAAAACTATATGCTATTTATAAAAGAATTAGGTTAGATTATTTGGACCTGAGTTATTTTCAATCATTAAGAAATTGTCTACTTAGGAACTGAACTTTCAAAGACACAACAGTGCCCGGGTATCAGCCAAAATGCAGACCGCCTCAAGCCCTCGCCTTATTCAAAGAAAAATTTCTTTTTCACTTTTTACTCTTTTCTAATTTTTTTTGGATTTTCAAATTTTAGGGTTTAAGAGTGTCTTTCTACGGCCATTCAACTCACCCAAGATTTGATGAGAACCCTAAGCTTTAAGCATCTTATTGTGATTTGTGATGGACTCGTTGATCGGCAATTAGGATGGACTTCGAATTTCTACGCCTCTAGGTGACCTCAAAAAGAATTCTGCCTAAAGGTGTATCTTTACAACCGGTAGCTTTCTCCCTACTTTTATTTTTTTACAGGGTCAACACAAGGGTGAATCCAGTGTATATCTCCCCGGTTTATTCTACTTCTCTGCTTCTTCCTAAGTGTTTTGGGAATTTTTAGTGCGTTTTCTAAGCTGGGTTCTGGACAACCGGTCGATGAGCTGTTACCACCGACAACTTGCCAGCCATACTCGTGCGGGGAAGTGTGGCTTATTTCTTTTTATTCTTTTCTCCCTTTTCTTTTTGATTTTTTTTTTTTTAAATAGGTGACTTCCCTGGTCTAAGATTTACCTAAGGGCAGGAAAAAGAGAAAGGTCCAGTGACTGGGCTCTGGACAACCTACTTATGGGCTGTTACCCACGATAACTTGCCAGCCATATCACCCTAGAAGGTTCATTAGCTATCCAATTTCCGTAAAAATCGTCGAACAACGAGTCAGTGCAAAGAAAGTGTGTAGATGCTTAAGACTCAAAATTCCCTCACATCAGAGGGAGGGTTGATAAGTCGTGTATTTATCACCCAAACTTATTTACTCCTATTAAAATAAAATTCAAGTTGGCGAGAACTTGAAAAACAAATCCACATTTTACTGGATACACGGGCTGATTAAGTTCAAAGACCTGAAGGGTCTTTGTGTTCAGATCTTAATGTAGTATTTCTTAAGATTGAAAATTTTCTTAAACCCAAATTCTCTTTCCTAATTCTGATTTTTTTTTTATATAAAAGAAAATAAAACAAATCTACGGAGCTGACAAATGAATTCAGAGATAAATATCCACCCCCCCATGCCTATCTAATGCAATGTCCTCATTGTATTAAAAAGACATAAAACAGAGTGGAAAAGCGTAGAAAGCACCTGAATTGCGTGAATGTCATGTCCGCTCCGAGATGAAATCGAAAAAGAACAGTATATGTGCTGAGTTTAGTGCCTTCAGCTAGGTGCACTATACAAAGAAAAGAAATGAAAAATTCACAAGTGATGGTCAGAATTAATATAAACAGAAGAATCCTCTGACCTATCAATAGCGGTCCACAGATATGGACCAGATTGTGGTGCAGACCCATCCTCCATAATCGAGAATATCTTAGGTTCTGGATAAAAATTACCCAAAACCTAAAATCAGAATGCAAGCGAGGTCGGGCCTGCGATTTATGAGGATGCAACCCAAGGCCAGAATGTCGGGTTATAGAGAATTGAAGCTCAAAAGGATAATCGTTGAATGTGTGCTTGAGTTGAACATCCTCGAAACAAATGTCGTAAGGGTTCTGATTTGATGGTTTTAGCTTAAAAGGAACCCTTCGACTCAATCTTCCATTTCCTCAAAAATTAATTTCCCAAATCAACACTTCCCAGCTCCTATCCTCCTCATTCAGCATATCAAATTCCAGGACCTCTTGTATATTCATCACCCCGTCTGAAATCTCCAAGTCTAAATGATGTGGCAGAATCAAAATTGACTTGGGTCTAATTATCTCAGAATTAGAATCATCAATAAGCTCAACAGGGTGTAACTGATAATCAGGGCATTGAATTGATTCTTCCAGAAAATACGATTCTGGATCCGTAATGTGTGCCCTAATAAGATCAGTTTCCTCAGTTATTGGGCTATTAAATGATCTATCAGATTCCTCAGGCCCAATTGTCTCACAGAAATCGTGTTCAGAAAACTCGCGTGAGACTTCGCAACTTGAATCTTCACCATCAGGATCGGTATCAATGTATGTCCCAAAATCAGTTGTCACTTTCTGTTCCAAGGAGACATACGTTTCCTCGTAACCCGGCTTAGGGATCTCAGGTGAAGAAATCAAATCATCCTTAATTGGTTGCTTTGATTCAATCTGGTCAGCCTCATAACACTTGTCCGCCCCCAACAGGTGCCTGAGCGGGTTCTATCATTAGCTTTCCTGAAGAGGGTTCATCTTGGGAATTTTTCCAAGATTGAATCAAAGCAACCACGAATCTCATCCTCAATCTTGCTAATTTCCCAAGTAGAAACTCACCCGGGTTCTTATCGTTAACATCCTGGAGCCAATCCAACAAAGGCTTGTTTAAATCATCAATCATTTCAATCAGGGGCTCCAGTTTCTCAATGCAAGGTATTGGCTGAACTTCTAAAGATTGAATGATATTCCTCAAGTTAGCCAGAACCTTATCTTGAACCTGGTTAACCTGAACCAAATGAGTTGGTTCAGGGTTGGGCGGGTTTGGGCTCAATGCAGGGGAATTAACGAATTGAGATTCGTTATACCCTTCCTGATAATAGGTCATTTCAGATTGTTGAAAAGATGGTGATGACCTAAAGGCAGTGAAATCAGAGGATGGGTAAGGATCGGTGTATCCTTCTTGATTGTAGATCGTATTATGCTGTTCATGAAAGGAAGACGATCTATAATCGATGTAGCTTTGAGAAGGATAAAAATCAGAATCAAAGTGTTCAGAGTTAGACCCTAAACACGGGGGTCTGGAATTGTATCCCCAATCCGAATTATCCCAACTAACTGATGGTCGATTACAATACGAGTTGGGATAATCGTCATGTTGAGGATAATTTACAACAGGAGGGAAAGAGTGGGAATGCGTGAAATATGTGGAAGGATTCATGATACACGAGAGGAAGAAAGGTGCCCTGCAATACAAACAATCAAACCTGTCCTTAAATAGGTTAGCCTAAAGACCTACAGACTCTCAAAACCCGTCTTGAGATAAAGGAACGATTTGATCTACTTCTGTCTGTTCAATCCAACCAGTTAGAAGGAGGGACTGGGGAGAAGGTTCTTCCTTCGGCTTGCGCCTCCAGTTCCTAGTGTACCCCCCAGCCACGATTATTTGACTCTACTCCCCTAGCTAGACATCAGATTGAACAGTAAAAACAGACTAATCGAAAATAATCTCGTTCTGGGTTCTGAAGAGTGAGTCCAACCTTAAGGCCAACGTTTACTCTGTTTTATTTAGGGCTAGGCTTGAATGTGCTTTGAAATGTGATGGGCCCTTTAAATGGGTTGTGCCCTTAATGATTGATTGATTCGTGTGTGAGTGCACAACCAGTGGTTTTCAAGCAAGATTGTTTTTGATGTGGTGAATTTTAAGATTCAAATCTTGCTTAGTAGCTTTTAGGATTCAACTTTGGGTGTTTTCAATCAAGTTTCGCTGGCACACCAAGTTTTACAAGCACAGGTGAAGATGTTTTCCTTTAAAGCTTAAAAAGAATGTGGAGTGCCTGGTAAATCCCTAAGAGTTGAACCTAATTGGCAGCTACTTGATGAGTTGATTTTATTTGAAGTGGTGCAGCCCAATCAACTCAAACAATTGGCCACAAATGCACCACTAAGTTAGGCACACAAAGATGGTTAACGTAGAATGATTTCTACTCTTTTATGTGTTTCTTTATGTGTACCGGTTCCAAAGATCAGAACCCGGTTGAGTAGAAACAAATCAATTCGGTTAAGTGCCTTTAAATGTGGGTGTACATTGTGTATTTGTTGAAAATTGCCCCACAAAATTATCTTTTTGCTTTTTTTTTTATATAAATGAAGGTGGAATGAATGTGAGTGAGAATCCAAACAACCAAACTATTCCTAGGATTTATGCAAACACCTAGGTTAATTGGAATTTGGATTCAATGTGGCGAATGAAATCTATGGAGGGGGAAAGAATGGGGGATAACTTACAAAACCTTCGACAACACTTTACTCCAATCTACCGCTTTTGCTTGCCTCAAAAGAGTACCTGCAATTACAATAAGAAAGGAGAAAAGTGAGGTAAATGATTTGTAAGTTACAAAACGCGAAGAGAAATCAAAGAGCGTTGCCTCCCCGACAACGGCGCCAAAATGTTGAACGTTTACGAACCTACGCTAACGTGTTTGGTTTTGGAAAACCTGTCGTTGTAGTTCGAAAGCGAAGAATTCGTGTTCAACAAATAAAATTTATACCGAAATTAAAATTCCGGGTCGAACATAGGGAGGCAGACGTTTGATTTAAAAACTACGTGTTTCTTTTTATTTGTTACAGAATAATTCAATTTAGAACCATCTAATTATTTACAATAAATAGAAGAGAGAGTGAGAGTAAGAGAGAAAGAGAATATTACACAGAGAAATCAAAATGAGATGTAGAATAAACAAGGAATTTTTGTATTGAAGAGATTGTTCATTACAACTAGAAAGCATAAAACAATTACTCTAGAAAGCGATAAATTTACTCTAGAAAGCATTAAAAGAATGGAGAGAGAAATGTCCTCCTCGACGATTGCTTGGAGGACGAGTAGATTAATCTAGAAAGCAGTAAATCTATACTAGAAAGCGGTAAAAAGAATAGGGAGAGAGAAATCCTCCTCGACGGTTGCTTGGAGGACGAGCCGGACGGGACGACGCCTGGACGAAGGAGAATAAAGCGGGATGAAGGAGGACGAAGCAGAAGAACGGGAACGAAGCAGCACGCTGTCGTCGTCGCGGGATCCACTTCCGAAGGGGAACGAAAATTGGACTTTATCTCGCGAGAAGCATCCCGGGTGTGGGACAAGCTTCTCTTGAGCTTTGGAGGGGTACAGAGGAGAAAGAAGGGATGAAAATTTCGTATGGAGGGGGTCTCCTTTTATAGTTGCAAGGAGTGGGGGCAAAATGGACATTACAACTTCAAAACAATAAATGAGGGGTCTTTAGTGATGGATAAATCCGTCATTAAAGCCCTGACGTGGCTGTCGCCGCCACGCCCACGCGCGCCTCCTCGGCTGCCCGCGTGCGTAACGCCTACGCACGTCCGGAAGTCTCAGCCGTCCGATCGCGAGATCGGACGGCTTAAGACGCATCTCGCCCGCTGCGCTGCGCGCCCGCCCGCGTGTGATCGTGCGTTACGTGCGGGCGTCCAATCGCGCGTCGTCCTGATTGAGCGCGTGCGGCCGTTGGATCGCGATCGTGCGGTCGATCGGAGGTGCGCCACCGCTCCAAATTCTGCGTGGCGAGGCTCGAACGCACGTCCCTGCTTCGCGTTAGAGCGCTCGACCAACGCGCTGGGGTTGCGTTTGTGTCGAGCGCCTGACTTCAGTGCGGGCGCATCGCAAAGGCTGATGCGGAGACTGCTGAGGTTGCGTGCGGCCGTTTGGGGGGCCGAGATGGCGCCACGTGGCAGCATCTTGGCCGTCCATCTTCTGGAAGTTGTAGATGGTGCCACGGATGTCGGATTGACTCAATTTTTGTGTCGTTGGGCTGCGATCGTCGATCCGAATTCATCCGTGTGGTTGGATTTGTCATCTGAAGTGTGGATTTACACCATCCTAGCCCTTGATTTTCTAGGGTTCCCCGATCTCTATCTGATGCTACAGATGCCTGATTAGGGCGATCTTGGAGTCGTTGAACTCCAATCGTCGCCCTGATCATATCCATACGGTTGGATCTTTGATCCGAGGCCCCGATAAAATGTTTGCCCTGTCCAAGCACATAAAAGGAGACAATTAACCTCCATTTTATTCAAACTACTCTAAATGCGAGATGATGCATGTTATGCAATATTTATATCATGAAATGCAATCCTATGCTTAAGAACATGCATAAATAGACATTTTAAGTAGTGTAAATGTGTTTACATCACATTGCCAAACCTTGAGTTCTCCTTCGCCCCTTCGCTTCGGCACCTCTCGCCATCAAACGAGGGTGCAACCATCTTCTCATCTCTCTCGTCGAGCTTCCCAGCTAAGAAGCCGGCCCTCTGACCCCGTCGTTTAACTCAATTCCTCCTATGACTCTTTGCCGACGGCTTGCCACCGCCACCGGTCTCCTCACCTCCATCCCTCTAATAGAATTAGGGTTTCTCTTCCCCCTCTTCTCCTCTATTGCCTTATCTCTTCAATTTCTTCTTTTAATTTTATTTTCACCACTGCCCACACTGTCTTCCCTAAGTCCGACACGAGCTCCGGCGAGCTCGCATCGGCACCACGCACACGCAAACACACTTCCACCACCTCCACAACCTTCACCGTATTGCACCGAGTAAAAGCCCTAAAGAAATTTAGGGCTTTATACTCTCCATCACCTTGTCAAACTTTACGCTCGTCGCTCGCCTTAACCGATGTCGACAGGCTCCTTTGCACCTCTAACCACCACATCATAGCCACCACCGCACTCGCCGTAGTCTGGCGAAGCGTCTAAGCCAATTTAATTAGGCCACTAGGCCGTATTCTCAATTCTAGGTCCTGACCGGAGCTCGGCCACTGCCTTCATCTTCCTTGACCACATCTGCTCATCTCCAACCACCATCAGCCCAGTTGTAGCATATGATCGAAGCAGCTTCAGGTGCTAACATTCTCCAGGGCTTCAATCATGCAAAGAGGCCAAAGCTCCTACCTCAATTCCTCGCACCGTGCTGCTGCAGCTGCCTCATGAAAGAAGGACGTGGATTAGTCCCACATCATGAGTAGAGTGCCTCGCCACCACATATAAAAGGATTTCATACTTCTGGCTTATCGCCTCAGTGAGCATAGGGTGAGGTCCCTCCATTCACCGCGCATACACTCTCGCTCGCCACACATGCCGGTGGGTCTGGCTGGGCATTGGATCCGATTACCCAGATCTGGCTTGATCTGAAAGAGAAGAGAGTCGAAAGGAAAAAGGGGGAGGGTTTTGCACCTCGAAGAACAGTGCCTTTCCATCAGCACTTGGCCCTTGTGCTCACACGTTAAGGTGTCTGTGCCTAATATCTGTCATCTGAGGGTAAAAGCTTGACTTGTTCTTAACGTGAAATAATGGATAGTTGGAACTGTTCAAACATTTGAGGGTATTTGGGCTTAAATATTAGGGTTAAATTTGGTGGTTTAAACCACCACTTTACCTTTATCTTTTTATATTTTTCTGTCCAAAGATATATATTTGATATTCATTGAACATTTATTACACTCTTCTTATTGCAATAGTGATATTTGCACATTTTCTTGCTCCCAGAGACAACCTCGGATTTTCTGATTAATTTGAGTATTATTAATTTAAATGTTAGATTTGCTTTAATCAACTGTACTATGACATGCAATTTTTATAAAACAATCGAAGAGCGATCTAACATTTTGGCGTCGTTGCTAGGGAGCAACTTACAATCATCACTCACTATAAGAATATTTAGTATTCTCGACTGTTAAAAATGATTGCAAATGTTCAAATAACCATCGAGAAAAAGGATCGAGGAATGTACAGTCGCAATTGGGTTTTCTCGACCATTATTGAATAATACGGTCAAAAAAAAGGCACACCCCCACTCTACGTTTGGTCAGTTCTCTCATTAGTTTTCAATGGTCGGTAATGCTATTCCTAACCATTTAATGTCCACGGTTGGTGAAAGTATTTACCTCGACTGCTATTTAGACAGTCGAGTAAGACCATATTTCTGACCGTTTATTAATAATGATCGAAAATAATGATATTCTCGTCGGTTTATGAATGGTCGATAATGTTAACTTTTCATGACAGTTATTGAGTAACGGTCGAGAAAACTCGTATTGTAGATTGTTTTAAACAGTCGAGAATGTTAAATATTCGCGATGGTTATTTTGTAACGGTTAGGAAAACTCATATTAGCGATAGTTTTAACGATCGATAATATTAACAATTCTTGACCATATTTAAATAACGGTCGAGAATAATAAGGAATTTTTTTTGAAATATGTTTAATTTATGTGAAAGACCTATAAATGATGTCTAAATATATTAAGAGTATAAATCAATTACATAACTTAAAAATTTATGCATTTAAATAAAATATAAGAAATGAAAATGAAAATTTTATAAATAAAAGTAACTAATACAAAGTTCATTACAAATGGTAATATATATAAAAAATACAATTATATTGTGGCATCAATGCCTTCAGCACAGCTACCACCTAAATCATCATCATCACGACGATCTCTAAACTCATGAAGGGTGGGGTGATCAATTCCTTCCTTATGAAGTAATGCTAGGAGCTCCTTCATGATCTTGTTGGATTCCTTGAACTGCGTCGCGTTCTCCTTGACCAATGTCGTCAGCTCCTCGATTCGTAACACATTCTCCTCGTCTTTGCGACGTAATAGTGCAATCTCCTTCCTCATCTCCTACACCTCAACTGAAGAGGATGATGCTCCCCTTCTCCCATATCACCTCGAGACGGTCTCGCTCCTCCATGCGCTACGGACGTACCCGCCATGCTTAGGTGGCATGACAGTCTGGTAGGCCTCCTCTATTGTTAGTGGCTGCTGAACTGTACCAGAGTTTGCATCTTTAGGAGGATGTATTAAGTTGATCATATTATCCTGAAAGATATTGAATTACGTTAAGTAATTTCATTTAATTATATAATTACAAAATAAAATAAAAGTATTGTATTTTTTTAACTTACGTGTCTCTGTTGGTATGTGTCGCGAAGCCACTCTTTATTTCCCTCTTCGCTCATCTTGCTAAGAGTGGCCTCATATACTCCCACCCGATCAAAGTTGGGCACCTTGATGCATGGCAGACTAGAATAATTTGAAACAGTTAATATTAACAAATTAGAAACTTTTGTACGGTTTAAAAGAAAATATTAATTAAAGATACTTACGTATATAGTTTTCATCCTGTCTATGCTCCTTCTACCCAGGACATGGGTCTTCTGTGGAGCCTTAGCCCTATTTTCTTTATTTTTCTTGGCTTGCTCCTAAAAATGAAGGTACAATTTATTAACTTAGAAATTGTTTAAATAAATGATAATATATGAAATACTTTTATCTAAGTCACTGGATCATGCCAATGCTAGCACACTTTCTTTCAAATGTGCGGCTGTATCAAAAGAGGCATATTATGCAATGCCTCATTATGATTCCTATTTTTATAATACTAAAAAATATAATTTTAATGTTAGAAATAATATTTGAATTGTGGTAAAGGAAATAAAGAAATACAGTTAAAATTTATCTTTTACCTTATTCTCTATGTCCAATATCCAATCTTTATGAATCTTCACTACGTGCTTGAGGATATATTTGGGGATGTTCAGATCATTGCCCCATTCGAACGTGGCCTACATTAGAAAAAGAACAGAAATTGTTATATAATTTAAACTTATATAAAGTAATTTACAAAATTTATTAGTTTTTACCAATTACCTCTAACTCTCGAATGGGCTGCCTTTTCAGCATGTTTGGCACCTTCCTCCAATCGAAGTGGGACAGTGGGATGATCACCTTCGTCAACGTACCCAGTCTGTTGACGAATGGAGGATAGTCCACTGCTTCCCCCGCTGGTGTGATCCACACTGAAATGTGGGTCCCATGCGGAATTCTTTCTAAGTCCCTGTTCTGCGTGGGACCTCTCCCCTTACGTGCACCTATAAGACAGAATTATAACATAAAATTAAATAATAAAGAAAAAAAAAGAGAACATAACATTTACCAAACCTTAAATTCATACCTAAACCGTGGGCTGGTAGTGGTGGTGCAGAACATCCCGTCTGAGAAGGATCTGGGTCAGCCGTCTGCTCTAGCTGATCATCCAATCTAGCGTTCTCCTCATCAAATGAAGTACTATCCTCCTCCTCCTCATCGGCGGGTGCATCCTCCTCATAGTTAGAATCCTCCACTGGGAGATCTGTTGGAGGAGGCATCGGACTCTTCCCCTTCCCTCTACCTCCCTTCCCTTGACTCTAGAAATATCGAGCTACATCTCCAAGCCTCAGAAATTGCTGGCGAGGTGCCTAGGGGTGAGGCTAAGGATGCTGGCGGTGAGCCTGAGGCTGTTGGCAGGGGGCCTCAAGTCGCTGTGGGGGGGGGCCTTAGGCTGCTGGGAGGCCTGAGCCTCCTCCCTGCTCCTATTAGCCTTTTTCTTGAAAATAACCTGTGTAAAAACATCACAAATAATCAGATATTTTTTTAAAAAATTCAATAGCATTTCCCCTATATATTGAGATATTTCAAAAATCCTATATGAAATAAGTATACAAATAATTGAAAATGAAATGAGCATACATAAATGAAATAACCTTCCCTTTCTCCATTTCCCTCCCCTTCCTCTTGTTCCCATTCTATTTCCCCTTCCCTTACCCTCCCATTCCTCTCTCTTCTCCTTCTCTTTCTCCCTTTCTCCTTAACCTCCCCTTCCTCTTTCTCCCCTTCCGCTTCTCCTTCTCTTTCTCCCTTTCTCCTTAACCTTCCCTTCCTCTTCTCCTTCTCACATTCCCTTTCCCCTTCCCTTACCCTCCCCTTCTCTTTCTCCCTTTCTCCTTAACCTCCCCTCCTCTTCCTTTCTCCTTAACCTCCCCTTCCTTTTCTCCTTCTCTTTCTCCCATTCCCTTTCCCCTTCTCTTTCTTCCTTAGTTACCCTCCCCTTCTTATTTCATTCAAGATACAAAAAAAAGCATCATAACACACAAGAAATAAATCTAAGTGGGCACACCCCACAAAAGAAATAAATCTAAGTGGGCACACCCCACACAAAAAATGAATCTAAGTGGGCACACCCCACTCTTAAAATAAACCAAAGTGGGCACACCCCACATCTAACATGATAATAGCATTTTAAAAAAAAGTAGTAAGAAACTCACCATGGTGATGAAATGAAAACAGTCGGTGTACAAACAGTAGGAGAATGCGAAGAACCTATATGAAAAGGCAATAAAAAAAAATCAGTTTTGATATATAAATGAACATAACCTTTAATAAAAGATAAAACAATTTAAAGGTAATTTAAACAAAAGAAATTAGGAATTTCATAATTTATTTATATTTATGATTATGAATTAATACTTTTGACAATTTACCTTATATGTCAATGTCAGTTGCACCGGGGGCAAGTTCTTCACTTTGTGGGTTTTGTTGATATGCTTCAGATTCAACATCTGGGTGTAGATCTTTTCCTGCATCGTATTGTTCACGTGGTTGAGCTCTAACTGGTATAATTCACCCATTTCTGCTATTACCAGGCACATAGAATACTTGTGCTACCTGACAAGCTAGTGTGAATGGTTCTGATGATTGGAGGATGCGACGGTTCTTACTTAAGCTCAAGAATCCATGTTTCTTACCGATTTTGAATCCAATGCCTTCTTTAAAAGTATCAAACCAATCACAGTTGAATAGAACTACCTTTCGGTCAAACCTGAAACTCATTTCCACAATCTCTTCAATTTGGCTGTAATACCCATCACAACCAGTGCTTAGGTCACAACTGACAAGAATTCTTGCTTGTTGCATGGCCTTCGCATCATCAATGGATCGTATTCTGAATCTGAAATCGTTAATTATGTATCCAGAATGGTAACGTACTTATGTCAAAGGTGTGTCAGCAATTACATCAAAATCTTGTACCCACCGTGGATCCCCATTTTCTTTTAGTTTATTTACACGATCCTTGAACCAATGATGGAACTGCAAGTCGTGTGTAGATGTATCAGATGATTCTTTGAATTCATTGTAAAATTCATCCACTTCTGGAATTTGTTTCAGAATGTACAAGTGTGCCAAACGTCGGTTCATTTCCAAGATGGACTTAACCTCTGTCCGTAGGATCGACCTTCCTCCGATGTTAAATATGGACTGATAATCTTCATCATTACCATTAAATTCTCCATAGTTTCATTGAAGATGATTAAATCTATTGTCTATTTCATTCATATATATGGCACATAAGTTAATACATTCTTTTACAAGATAGCCTTCAACAATTGACCATTCTGGTTTAGCCTTATTCAAGACATAATCTTTCAATTTCTTCAAATATCGTTCAATTGGATACATCGATCTATATTTCATGGGTCTAGCAATTCTCGCTTCATTTGAAAGATGAAGCGTGACATGAACCATAATGTCGAAAAATGCAGGCGGGAAAATCTGCTCCATTTTACAGTGTGATCACAATTTGTTTATCCCAATAGTCTAGCAATTCGGTATCTAATGTCTTTGAACAGATAACTTTAAAATATCTGCTCATCTTCGTTAAAGAATAGACTACAGGATCAGGCATCACTCTATGTATAGCTAGTGGGAATAAGATTTGCATGTATATATGAGAATTGACTTTTTAACCCAGTAATCTTCTTTTGCGCTTCATTTACGCAATGTGAAAGTTACGATGAATACCCATCTAGAACCCGAATGTCTTTATGCAACGAGAAAATCCTTTGTCTCTACTCTCCGGTAAGACTGTATATAGCTTCTGGAAAGTGAGACCCTCCTTCAACATACAACTCAGGATAAATACCCAAAATTTTCATATCATTCCTTGTTTTAACTGTATCCTTTGGCTTGCCTGTTAGGTTTAATACATCAAGAATGTTGTCCATTACATTCCTTTCGATATGCATAACATCTAAATTGTGTCGCACTATCAAATCCTTCCAATATGGAAGCTCTATAAAAAATATGCTTTTCTTCCTAAACCCTGAGTGTTACAAGGAAGCTAATTCATTCTTGAAAAGATGACCCAAACATATTTCTCTAAGCTGTTGCAATGACTCCATGATTTTCATCCCCGACAGCCTAATAGAATTTATATTGAGTTTATTCTTCGGATTCCTCGACAAATACTGACATACTTTACCATCAAATCAATCCTTGAATTGTGGCGTTCGCCATTTGTGTTCAATGGGCAAAAACCTGCGGTGTCCTAAGTAACAAAACTTCTTGTTTTTAGGCAATCTTAGGTGATGAGTATCATCCATACAGATTGGACAGGCAAACTTCCCTTCATACTCCATCCTGATAAATTCACATATGCTAGAAAGTCATTGATTGTCTACAGTAATGCTGCGTGCAATTGGAAGAATTGTGTCTTGTGTGCATCATATGTTTGAATACCATTGTACCACAACACTTTCAGTTCATCAATCAATGGTTGGAGATAAACATCTATTGCATTTCCTTGTTGCTTGGGTCCTAGGATAAGGAGTGTCAACATCATGAATGATCGCATGCATAGCCATGGGGGTAAGTTGTAAATTACCATGACCACCAGCCATATGGAATATGATGGATACATGCTCTTGAATGGATGAATCCATCGCTTGTAAGACCTAGTCTCACATTCCATGCCTCCTCTGCGAATAATACGTGATTCTTGTTAAATCTGTTCCACTCATTAGAATCTATTGGATGACGGATGTGTCCATTTTTTGATTTATTATCCTTATGCCACGATATTAGTTTTGCTATTTTACTGGAAATGAATAGGCATTGTAGCCTAGGAATCAGTGGAAAATAACAAAGAATCTTCTCCGGTTGTTTTTTCCTGCCGGTGTTTGTTGACTTAGCCACCTTATATCTCTCCTCAACACATTTAGGATAGTTAATCAACTTTGAGTACTCATTTCTATATAGGACGCAGTCATTACAACAGATATCAATCTTCTCGCATTTTAGTCTGAGCCCACATATCTACTTCTTCGCATCATACCATGACTTAGGATATCCAGCAGGATTATTCAAAAGATCTCCAATGAATTCCAGAACCTTAGACATTAATTTCGCTGTGGCTCTATTCATCACTTTCATCTGAAATAATTTTAGAAGGAATGAAAACTTCGACATTGACGTTATTCTAGGAGCAATTGGATCCTCTGCTGCCTTGACTGCATCGTACAACTCATTACAATCTCATAATCCCTCATCATTATCTGCATCCTCATGGTCTGCGGCTCTCATATCATGTAACATTTCATCCAATTCATCTCCTTGATTATCATGACTTCTTTCAAAGGCTTCAATTGTCACATTCCTAACTTCTCTCATTTGTTCACCATGAGCTATCCAATTTACATAATGTTGCCACCAATTATTACATATTACATTCTCCAAAACTGTGTCGCGGTCATAGAAAAATCCATTCGAACACTATCTACATGGGTATAAAATCAGCTGAAGGAATTCACCTCATCTAAATGTCTTCCTATCATCATGAAATGCCCACTCTAGAAATAAAATCACTCCACTCTTGTAGTCGTGGTAATTTGAATTCCTCATACTGATTCATGACTTATCCATGATAATTATCCTAAATGTAAAAGATAACCACTCATAAGTTGAACTCAAATAAGGTAAGAATGTGTATTTTTAGATCATTCATAAGTTATACTTGAATAAAGAAGAAATGTGTATTTTAAGAAGATTTTCACTTGATAGCCCATCCTTGAAGATTTGATGACAACATTACTTCTTACATGTAACCAGTGTTTGAAGAAATTTCAGCAGCGTTTTCCTGAACTTCTCCTGTATACCTCTTAAGACTAACCTTAACAATATCCCCAATAGCCCCCACTAAAGGGCACTTCGGGAATAGAGCTAAGATTAGTTGGTATATCGGAGAAGAGAGAGAAAATACAATCGAAATTTCTCCAAATGCTAGCTACATGTAAGAAGCAACCCTAAGTTGTGATCAAATCTTCAAGGACCCCCCTTTGTTCAAAACTTCTCTGAATGAAGGACGACGACACTTATGGCATGTTATAAAGACAACGCATCGTGCATGTAAGTGAGGTATACACACACTCTGTATTGTTCGTATAACATGATCATAAGTCTCGACGGGCTAGTATTTTGACACATTTATATCCCTCCCACAACCTATTGACTAGGGGTTAGAATTCCTATTGTTTGTCATTACCGTGCATCTAAATTTGTGCAAGTGTGTGTATCTACAAAGTTGTAATAAAAATTTCATAATCAAACATAAATATCAAATAATTCAAACAATTTGGGAACACAATTCAATGGTGATCGGAAGCGGTGATCAATTCAGATTGATTTGTTATTTTTAGACATCTGATTCAATCAAAATTTTCATTAATGATTGATAACCATTCTAGCTCAAATAGCTACTCATCAAATTGAATTCCAATAGCTCCTAAGATATGAATTCGTCTTTCACCTTTGCACCGTCCCACATAAGCAACGACGACGACAACAACACGAAGATAATAACTTGCTTCTACTCTCTACTTGATCCTATTGGAGGCTATAAGCATGAAGATACAACTACAATATCTCGCATCCAAAATATTGCAGTAAAAGACAATACCATCTTAAATCAACATAATATTGATTTTAGAAAGATCAGTTGTATATGCATCAAAGACACTATCCATCAAAAACATAAAATTAAGGGAGTATATGCCATGGAAGCTGAAATCTAAGCACATCACCTTTTATTTTAAATTAAAAACAACATAAATTTTTAATTAAAAACTTAAATTAATTCTTATTGGGGGCGCTACTGGTAGGGGGAGGGCAGGTGGGGGGGGGGGGGGTTGCAGGTAGGGGAAAGGGGGGCAGCAGTAGGGGAAGGGGGGGTTGCAGCAGGGGAATGGGGACTCTACAAGCAGGGGGAAGGGGGACTATAGGTAGAGGGGAAGGCACGGTGGCGGGAGGGGGGTAGGCTATCCATACGGGCGAGGAGGAGAGAAGGTGAGGGAGGCGGTGAGGGCACGGGCAGGCGAGGAGGAGGGGAGGCGAGGAAGGCAGCAAAGGTGGTGGCAGAGATGTTGCTAGTGGTGGCAGAGGTGGCGGCAATAGGGGTAGTAGGTGGTGGCAGTGAGTGCTGGTGGTGGCCGCAGGGGTGGGGGTGCTGCGGGTGGTGGTGGCAGAGGTGCTGGTGGCGGGTGGTCGCTGGTGATGGTGGTGATGGTGGTGGCTGAGGGAGAGGGGTCTTCAGGATGACGATGAGGGGGAGGGGAAGGAGGAGGTGAGCAGAGGAGAAAGAAGATGAGGAGGAGGGCTACCTGCAGCGAGGTCCGTCACGAAGGAGGAGGGGTGTTGTTGGTGCTAGGGGTCGCGAAGGAGTCGAGGCAGAGGAGTGACGAGTCAATTGTTCGCTTTAAAGTTGTTTGTAGTTTTATGTGGTGGAAAAATCGACTAATCAATATTTAAAAAGAAATAACCACTCGCAGAAGAGCGGGTCGTGTCCACAGGGAGGCAATGATGCAATAATATCTCAATTATTTCTTATTCGTTCAATCTTGTGAGAAATTCGTAGTCAAATCTGACATGAAATGCAACGGAAAGAAGATGGACAATATCTTGAAAACATAAGGGTAGATGTGCAATTTTCCTCACTGAAATATTCAATAAACATGTGATGATTTTATGCAATTTTCCATTGACATGTATTAAAGAAAATTTGTGCACATTTAAATTCCAAAACCAATGTCAAATAATGTTAATTACAAAAGCCACGCAATTGTAAGAGAGCTTGAGTATGAAGTTGTAAATTTTACCACAATAAAATATTCATAAACCAAAATTATTTTTCCTGGCAATGGCATGAAATGTAATAACTAATTAAGTCCATAACAGAGCATTTTACCTCTCTCCTCCTCACGATCGGGAGAGAGGTTCAATCAAGGAGAGGTTTGCACAGGCGGTTGGCTGAAGCGAGGTTGTCGTGGTGGTGGCAGCTGCACGTCGAGCGGTGCCGGAGTCAGCCGGACGGAGCTCCGGCGAAGGTGGTTGCCAATGGTTCTGCAGCTGCTGGAGGTGATGCGCGTGCACGCACAAAGGCTGCTTGTGGGTGGTGCACACAGCTTGTTGTTGCGCGCACTGATTCCGCACCTTCTGCTCCAGGCGCTACAGGAGGAAGTGGGGTGCGCTGCTGTTGGCAGAAGGTGTTGTAGGCGAGTGCGCACACTGGAGCAGATGCGGGGTGCGCTGCTGTTGGCGGAAGGCGCGGGTGCGCGCACGCACTAGTGTGGCATTGTAGGTAGCGGCGGGGAGGCTGCAGGCGCGGGAAGGCTGCAGGCGGGAGGCGTGGGTGCACTGCTGTTGGCGGAAGGCGTAGGTGCACGCACACACTGGTGCGGCACTGCAGGTAGCGGCGGGGAGGTTGCAGGCGGGAGGCACGCGTACTGCAAAGTGCAGGCGGTTGACACTGGAGGTGTGATGCGGGCGTGGAGTGAGCGGATGCGGGCTGGTGCTTCAGGTGAGTGGGCAAGGGCAGGCGGTTGGCGGTGAAGTGGGCGAGTGTGGTTGCTGCTGGAGTGGGGAGGTCGAAGCTTCAGACGTCTGGGAAACTTCCTGGATTTCTTAACCGGCTGAGGGGTGATTGCAGTAGCTACAACGGTGGTTGTTGGTGACGATGGCGAGGGAGGTGCACGCTGAGGTGCTCACGGTAATGCGGACGAGCTCCGAATGGCGGTGTGGCCTGTCACACCACATGCCCACGGTGGTGGAGACTCGTTGCCATGGTTGAGGCCAGCGGTGTGGAATGGACGAGAGATGAACTCTCTGCACAGTGGTGGTTGGGGATGGAGGCCTAGTGAGCTCGGCTGCCTCCTCCTCTCTTTTGAAATCAGCTGCCTGACCAGATCCAACACATCCGCTCCTCCTTGATTGGGTTCTTCACTGCGGCGGCTGGAGGAAGAAATGCAGCCATTGCACGTAGAAGAAGAATAAAAATAATGATAAAATATTATGGTTATTTATATACAAACCCTCAACTTTTATGTTAACCTAAATTAATGCATGCAATGTACCTAATTAGTTAACTAATGCAATTCTAAGTTAATTCTAAATTCATTTAAATATGAATAAGATGCATGAATTATGTAATTAAATTAGACATATAAATTAATCTATTTACATCCTAATTTATGCTAAATAAATGTTAGAATTAACCTAATGTCTAGGCACTTAAATACTTAAATAGCCCACAAATATGGGCTAATCAAATACCCCCATGCCTAGTTTTTGCTAGTCCCTAGCAAAATTAAACGAAACCTTGCACTCCAAGTAGACTAGTCAACCCAATTGGTCTTCCTTCAGAAACATATTAAGTTCATACTCTAGACTTAAGGTTCCCAAGTAGTTGCTAAGTTACAGACTAGGTCGGCTAAAGATGAGTTGCAGGCACAAGTTTCCCTGATTTCTGACTCTACCCTAAAGTTTATTGATCCCTAAGATTAAAGCATCCGTGCCTGTGCATTGGTCTGAGTTATTTGAGTTAAAGGAAAAAGTTTTTTTTTTAGAATAATATACATATATATGTATTTTTTGTTTTATTCTTCTAAGTCTAACCTCAGATCAGCTATCAACACGGTCTATGTCGGATTCATTGTTCCCATTACCATACCTCGAAGGATGCCTGGCTTTCGATGCTTTGAGATAGCACCGTCCATAACGACCCCAAGAACTCCTGGCAATCGACACTTCGAGATAGTATCGCCCATGGATTTCTTAAGCGAATTCAGGCCTATGGCAATCGGCACTTCGAGATAGGGCCGCCCATGGTACCTGAACTGCACAATGTGCTTACATGCCCCCAGTAGGATGGATATCCTAAGAGACAAGCGCCGAGGAGGTAATATGTTATCATTGCATCCTCAAGGTGAGTATATACTCCACATCTCCTGTGGCGGGAACTCTTCCAATCAAAATGTGTTTTCAAGCCTCTCCTAAGTCAAAACTAAGAGAACCAAATCCCTTTTCAGAAAGAAAGAAATTAAGTTAATTACTAAACCAAGTGTGTGAAATTTGGATGCTTGGGTTACAAGGACCCATAAACCAAAAGGTAGAACAAGACTCCAGATACTACCCCACCTTTTAACTCAAACCCTAGCTTCCCTTCCTCAACCTCTTGAGGAATGGTCCGCAACTTAACTCCTACTTAAGTTTTTAAGTCCACAAAGGACCCTAAAGGTCTAAAGCTAGTAGCTCATTTAGCTTCTAAAGTTTGACCCTAGAATTAACTTAGTCTTCCCTAGAGTTCTGATTTGCTTAAGACTGCAAGATCTAGCTAGTTAAGCTCAAAACTTTTTTTTTTTTTATGCAAATGTATGCAATGAATGCACTATGCTATGTATATCCCTAAGTACACCCCCCCATGCCTAAAATCTGCAATGTCCTCATTGCATAGAAGGATATTACCTGGGTCAGAGCTGGACTGAATAGCCAAAGAACCTGCAAATCAGATTCAAGAATTGCAGAAATATGCCATAAAAATGAGCAAAGCAATGTTTGCCTAGAAAATAGGTAACCTATAATGTTGGCGAGCTGATGATGAATCCTGATAGCAAATGCTCACCCAACTAAGATGGGAATGAAATCTTCCCAGGTTACCAGAGGAGGTTCTAAAGGATAAACAGGTATAACAACCTCCAAAGGGGTAGGGGGAGGATGACAAGGATCCTCCAAAAGGTATGGGGAAGGAATGGTGCAAAGATAAACCCCCAGGGTAATGGACTGACTAAAGAAATCATCAATCCATACCCGATACTCCATTACGGGAAATATTGGTTTGTTAAGCCCCTGGTCATAACAAAAGTGAGCAATTTTTTAAGGCAAGGATCATCTATGGTATCCAAGTAATGAGGTTGCGGGATGGCCATAAGATCTAAGTTGGGTTTAATTAGCTTGGTGTCCAACCCTAACACTCTTTCTAAATCCTCAATTACATCCCTAGCATTCCTTACACCATCACATGTATCTTCCTGCTCTTCATCAGGAGTCACAATTTCTCTTTCAGATATAAGCGAATCAGAGGGTGACTTCAAAATGAATGAAGGCAGGTTAGAAGCAACAGATCTAGGAATTATCCTATCAATGTCATCCCCGGGTTTTTGTTCTTTACTCAAATCTTCCCTGGAGTCTCTATGTGAATCCACATAAATCTTAGAAATTGCTTCTAAATTTTCCATCATTTCATCATGAGGAGAAATGTCATCAATGGTTGTGCTAAGGAAACCTAATTTGGTCAAATTTGTGACATCCTCAGGGGCTAACTCTTCAAATAAGACATAATCACCCTTAGTGTCACTCCAAATCTTGAATGTAGCTTCCTCATATAGTTCGTCTTTCTCCTCATCACACAATTCATCATGTCCCCAAGGTCTAGAATCATTTAATATCTCAGCAGATCCCTTAGGGTGCTCTATCTGAGGTAAATGGTTTACACTGGTAACATCAGACTCCTCAGATAGGTCAATTTCTTTAGGGTTAGGTTCCCTAAGGGTGGGCTTCAGTTCCATATCATGATCAGAAGGGGGGGTAGGATTAACAACTTGACTTCGACCCACTTCATCAAATGTCACGAAAATACTATCATCTGGGTCGAGGTCTTCCAATGGTACCATCATTCCCTTCTTTTGACTCCAATATAATTCAGGTGGATACTCAACCTTATCGTCATCTTCCTCGGGTTGCCACCTTTCTTCATCCAATGCATAGCTACTTTCATGTGTATCTTCCTCCTACCTAAGGTGTGGATCTCTCAAGGAAGTGTCATCTAATGGGGAGGTTTCAAAATCAATCCTTGAAAAGTAGCTATTCTCCCCAGAATTTCCCTCCAACTTAAAGTGTAGCTCTCCCACAGGAGATGCATCTATTGTAGAGGGGTGTACATCAGCCTCAATGGGGTAGATTGGGTGGCTAATTTAATCTCTTTCTTGTTGGCCTGCTCTCGAAGATTGTCCTAACAATTCAATCATTTCGTTTTGCATTTACTGTATTTCCATCTTCAAAGAGGAGAGGTCATTTCTATCATGAGAGAAGTCAGGCTCAGGCTTATAGTACCCAAGAGTGTCTGTCCAACCATTATCATTTTTCTGGGAGGGTGGGTTGGGTATTTCTATGGTGTGTGGGATATTGGGCAAAGCAAATCCTGCTCCTAGGTTCTGCTCACTGATTTGGGGCTTAACTAGGTCAATACTCCTATAATAGGAGTAAAACGGATCCCAATGATTGTCATTGTCCATCAAGGGATGGACCATCTCGACGTCTGGGATCGAAGGATGCAGAGTGGGGGTGAGGGTGTAGGAAAGATGTGAAAGGATAAAAATCAATGTGGTCCATTCTAACTCACACCTCAATCAGAATTCCCCAAGCAAAACACAATTCAAAAGGACCTTTTAGGTCTTTCCCAATTTAGGCTTTTGATTTTAAGTCAGATTGCAGGTGACAATACAATTTGTTCAATCAATTTACGCGCCTATTGTCGACCTACGGCTTGTCTAAGAAGACCTAGTTGGAGCTTAGGTGTTCTTCCCTAAATCTCAAATGGTAAAGCAACTCCAAAGACGGAAGATCGAGGGATGCAAGTAGGCCTAAGCCTTCCTTTGAAGCTGTGCTTTCGCGGTGCTTGTCAACTACCCCCAAAAATTCGTGACAGGGTATCCCCCTCTTTGGATTTACAAAACCTTTGATCTCAAGTTCCGAACACTTCAGAATCCAACGATAGGAGGGCTCTTGTTCTAGTATTTCCAAACCTAAGGAGTGTCTAAAAGCGTGTCATGGTGCAAGTGAAATAAGTGTGCATATACCGCAAAAGATTTTGAATTTTGAATCGCACGCCAAGTTTGAAAATCAATTCCTTGGTTTTTAAAATGTCCTTCCTTTAATTAGTCCTTTTTCTAGAAAATATGTGATAACTTGTTTAATTTATTCAATACAAATTAGGTGGTCTTCGCATTAAGTCCAAATGCAATGCATGATCAAGAATAGGATGCAAAGTAAGAGAATGCGTACCTTGCTTCCAGCAATCAACGATGCGAGAATGCACGCAATGCAGAGGAATAAATCTAGAGGCTGCTCATACAGACCTAAATGATTCATCCTAAGGGCAGGCAGCTTCTAGCAGGCAGGTCATTTTTTTTTATTTTATTATTTTTTTTAAACTACTTATGCACAAGCAAATAAAGGTAATCAAATAAACTAAAAACCTAAATCTAAAGAAATAGGAACAGGCTCCCAAAAATTACCCAACACAGGCCTAAAACAAAATCGGGGAACAAACCCCTCAAAATATACCCCAGAACAAGGGTTTCAAACCAAATGCAATGAAAAATTAAATCTAAAGTCTTAATTCTATTCTAATCAGATTAGGGACTAAATGTACAATGATGACCGTCGCGTCCTCGTCCTTCTCCTTTTCAAAATAGCTCTACCAATTCTCCTCTGGTGACGTCAAGGGTCGCCTCTCACAATGGCTGATTCTTGCATAAATTTCTCGCACAGAAAAGAAAATAATAAATGGTCAAATCACTGTGCTATTGAGAAATAATCAAAATAAAATCAGGTGAAATTATTGCGTCTGTTGCCTCCCTGACAACGGTGCCATTTGACGAGTCGATTGTTCGCTTTAAAGTCATTTGTAGTTTTATGTGGTGGAAAAATCGACTAATTAATATTTAAAAAGAAATAACCACTCGCAGAAGAGTGGGTTGTGTCCACAGGGAGGCAATGATGCAATAATATCTCAATTATTTCTTATTCGTTCAATCTCGTGAGAAATCCGTAGTCAAATCTGACATGAAATGCGACGGAAAGAAGATGGACAATATCTTGAAAACATAAGGGTAGATGTGCAATTTTTCCTCACTGAAATATTAAATAAACATGTGATTATCTTATGCAATTTTCCATTGACATGTATTAAAGAAAATTTATGCAAATTTAAATTCCAAAACCAATGTCAAACAATGTTAATTCCAAAAGCCACGCAATTGTAAGAGAGTTTGAGTATGAAGTTTTAAATTTTACCACAATAAAATATTCATAAACCAAAATTCTTTTTCCTGGTAATGGCATGAAATGTAATGACTAATTAAGTCCATAACAGAGCATTTTACCTCTCTCCTCGAGATCGGGAGAGAGGTTCAATTGAGGAGAGGTTCGCACAGGCGGTTAGCTGAAGCGAGGCCATCGCGGTGGTGGCAGCCGCATGTCGAGTGGTGGCCGGAGCCAGCTGGACTAAGCTCCGACGAAGGTGGTTGCCAACGGTGCTGCAGCTATTGGAGGTGATGCGCGTGCATGCACGAAGGCTGCTTGCGGGCGGTGCTCGCGGCCTATTGTTGCGCGCACTGATTCCACACCTTCTGCTCGAGGCGCTGCAGGCGGAAGCGGGGTGTGTTGTTGTTGGCGGAAGGCGCTGCAGCCGAGTGCACGCACTGGAGCGGAAGCGGGGTGCGCTGCTGTTGGCGGAAGGGGTGGGTGCACTCACACACTTGTGCGGCACTGCAGGTAGCGGTGGGGAGGCTACAGGCGTGGGAAGGCTGCAGGTGGGAGGCGCGCGTATTGCAAAGTGTAGGCGGTTGGCACTGGAGGTGTGATGCGGGAGTGGAGTGAGCAGATGAGGGCTGGCGCTTCAGGTGAGCGGGTGAGGGCAGGCGGTTGGCGGTGAAGTGGGTGAGTGTGGTTGCTGCTGGAGTGGGGAGGTCGAAGCTTCAGACATCCGGGAAACTTCCCGGACGTCTTAACTGGCTGAGGGGTGATTGCAGTAGCTACGACGATGGTTGTTGGTGGCAACGGCGAGGGAGGTGCACGCTGAGGTGCTCATGGTAATGCGGACGAGCTTCGGATGAGGTGTGGCTTGTCACACCACACGCCCACGGTGGTGGAGACTCGTCGCCACGGTTGAGGCCGATGGTGTGTAATGGACGAGAGATGAACTCTCTGCACAGTGGTGGTCGGGGATGGAGGCCTAGTGAGCTTGGCTGCCTCCTCCTCTCTTTTGAAATTAGCTGCCCGACTAGATCCAACACATCCACTCCTCCTTGATTGGGTTCTTCACTGCGGTAGCTAGAGGAAGAAATGCAGCCATTGCACATAGAAGAAGAATAGAAATAATGATAAAATATTATGGTTATTTATATACAAACCCTCAACTTTTATGTTAACCTAAATTAATGCATGCAATGTACCTAATTAGTTAACTAATGCAATTCTAAGTTAATTCTAAATGCATTTAAATATGAATAAGATGCATGAATTATGTAATTAAATTAGACATATGAATTAATCTATTTACATCCTAATTTATGCTAAATAAATGTTAGAATTAACCTAACGTTTACTCACTTAAATACTTAAATAGCCCACAAATATGGGCTAATCAAGGAGGAGCCGCAGTGAGGGTCACAGAGGAGGACCTGAGGCGGAGGATGTCGCGCAGGTGTAGGAGGGAGCTCTTAGGAGGAAGAAAGTGATTTGGGAGGAATGGGGAGGGGGTCGAGGCTGAGCTAGGGATTTTAGTTGACTTTCTCTATCGTTCCTAAGAAATGGTCGAGAATGGGTTTTGAAAATTTACCTCTTCCCAATGGCGGAGCCGCTTTAGATTTGGGACGAAGGGGGAGGGAGTCGGGTCTGCACTAGGGATTTAAGTCAACATTCTCGACTATTCCTAATAAACGGTCGGTGATACTGTTAGTACCGACTATTAATAACGGTTGGGAATAACTCCTTTTCTGACTTTGAAAATTTGCCCGCCCACGCTTGCGGATTATGAAAACATTATCGTCGACTGTTAATATGAAAACAGTGGACTATATTATTATTGTCGACCGTTATAAACGGTTGACAATGGTGTCAACCAGACGTCTTAATTTTACTTCACTTTCTCGATCGTTATATATTGCACAGTCAAGGATTTCATTTATCCTCAACCGTTTATATAACAATGGTCGAGTAAATTCTTACTCTCAACCGTTTCTAATGGTCGAGAATGGTCTCAACCTCCTTGACTATTTTCTAGATGGCAAAGTTAATGATTGGACTTTTGGCAATTGTTCCTATTAAAATGGTCGAGAATAATATTATTGTCGACCATTACTTGAACGGTCGAAAATATCTATCGCGAACAGTGCTTTTTCTACTAGTGACTATTATTTGCAAATATTTTTGATTTTTGACATATTTGCCTTATTTTGGTAGTTTTGCAAAAATTGAACCTAAGAGCATCTGGCTTCTTGAACCTGAGGACAACCACTCCGTGGCAGGTAAATTCCTCTCCTCTCTTTCTAATCCCCTCCTTCCTAGTATAGATAAAAAAAATAAAAAAAATAGAATTCAACCTTGCCTTATTTTCTTAGAAATATCATTTGCGGCAAGAATTTTTGATTTCTGAGATTCAATTGTGGTTAAGGAGAAATATTTGCTTAGAAGACACGACCAAATATTTTCTGCACCTATAGAGACTTATCTGAAAATTAATTGAACCCTTGGACTAACACATTCTTGATTGAGTCCAAAAGGATCATTGAACCTAAATTGGACTCCACTTTAGAACCAAATTAGGGTTAAATTTTAAGGTTATTTAGTACATAGTTGCAAGCCATAAAGGAAATTATTATCCGCATTGTATGCTACCTAAGCCTTGTTTGAATCAATTTACAATTAGAACACTAAAATATAGGCTCTAAGATCACTTGAACCCTAAAAGAGGTGACTTAATAACTTCCTTGCTGAACCAAAACATGGTGATTTGGGTGAGTTAACCTAGATTGCATCCTAAACATTAGGACATGTCAGGTGAAGTTGGTTCACTTGGTGAACCAATCAACCTAGAAATTAGGTCACAACTCAAATCAACCTCTAAATCAAGTGATAATTCGAGGCACAAATAAGCTTAAAATTTGGTAGACCTAGGACCCAATTCACAAGTATCTGATCTACTTTGGAACAGCAGTGACAAGAAAGGTCGGGTGGGGGAAACCCTATAACCTATGGGGGCGCTCTACCGTGTAGGGGTCTTCGTGAGACTCTCCCTTTCTGGCTGCACAAGTAATTCTCATGCGGGTGGATTTGTGATCTAGAGGCCAACTCCCTCGAAACAGCCTAAGCCATCCAAAAATATTTGGGTGTCTTGATTGGGTCTAATTTAAATCTTGTTCCTCATCTTTTCCTGTAGTGCATGCATGATAGGAGGTCCTTAAGACCAATCTTAAGACCACCTCTATTAGTTTACTTATGTCGGGGCCAGCACCCGACTGATTTGTTTGGGTCCTCTTCTGATTCGATTCCTATCTCCTCTGACCCATCTACATCCAACCTAGGTTCTTCTTACTATGATTTTGACTCGATGGAGAACCCTTGTCCAGAAGGAGGAGACGACATTTAGCACCTACAGAACCAACTTCAGACTCTAACAGATTTTATCAATGGATTGGCGAACCCCCGAGTAGGTCCATAAATGCGGGATCACTATAATCTCACAAGAGTGGCTATCGAATTGATGCCAGTGCCATCATGCTCTATAACTCACCTAATCTAGCTAAGTCCTAAGGTAAATTGGCCTAAATAATACATAAAAAGGGTACAATATCGTATGGAGGAAGATTCATCAGAATAAACCCAAAAAACTGCAAAGCAGGTCAGAATAACCAATTTAGGGTTTCCTTTGAAATTATGCTATTAAAGAGAACAATTAAACCCTATGTTTGATCTGACCTAGTTTGATAGGATTCTGATAAAAATATTGAAAATTAAACCTTTTAAAAAATATAAATATCTATTCCATAAGGTTTAATTTGATTAGATACGTCAAAGGAGCCAATTATAAACCTAAAACAATGACTTAGGTGAATAACTAATGTCAAATGAGTTTAAATGGAGGATTTACCAACCAAACAACTTCAAAACTCAAAATTGACATGACCACTAGATTCCCTACATCTTAATTGAGCTTCCATAAAAAGTTGGACCTGATTTGACAATGTTCGTACCTACTTTGCATTTAGGCCCCTATGTTCCTTAAATACTTGCAAGTAGGTCCAATTTCATCACTCTTAGGTCCTTCTCTTCTTAGAAACTGGTCCCCATTGTCGTCTTCCTCCTTCAGCAGTGAAGGGTTTGTTGACCGAATTGTTCGATGACTTTCCTACGCCATTTGTGGCTGCTTCGAGCATTGGCTGAGCTCAACCTTTGAGGCAAAGTTTTCGTCGTTCCGCTCCGTGTCGATCAATATACGCCTCACAGGCTGCCATCATTGTAACAGCCTGTGTTCTCCGATCAAAAACAAACATGGAGATGCGAGTTGTTGCAAGGACTTCTCGCTACCTCCTGCAACTAATTCACGCATGGTCGAGGCTCTATAAAGCCTCGCGATGCCCCTCTGAGTCAAGTAGTCTGGAATCCTAGCGTAACCACCATCTTCTCTTCTTCCAAGTGCTGCCATTACCAGACCTTGAGGCCTTCTTCTTCCCTTCGCTCTGCTGCTTCTTGCCATCAAACGACGTCGCAGCCGCTTTCACCCTTCCCTTGCCGAGCTTCTCAGCCTAGAAGTCGGATCTCTGCCCTGTTCATCGGCCTCAATCTCCTCTCAGATTCGTCACCTACGGCCTGTCACCACCATCGGTCTTCACCTCCTTCCAAATTAGGTTAGGGCTTTTCTTCCCTTTGTATCCCTCTACCTTCTCATCTCTCCAATTTCAACTCTAACCCTTGTTTGAGCCATCACCGACCACCATCTTTAAGGGCTCCGACGAGCCTCTTTGCCTCATCACTAAGCCACTTCGCACAGCACATAGAAATAGGGACGAGCTTTGGGGATCTTCCCTGAAGCTCCTAGACTGATCTAGGATCGAGAGGTCCATTTTGTTGTGCACACGTACTCACTGGAGCTACCCTTCATCTTCGCCTCCGGCCGCAGTCCCCCGACTGATAAACACCAGTTTATCATCATTTTTATGCTTTAAAACTAACCTAGCTCTTAGGATTTTACTCCGCAAACGGGTTTTTGGGCTGCATTTAGGCATAAATTAGGATAGGCATGCATTGCATTTTTTATTGTTGTTTTAATGTGTTTTTGTGAGTGTTAGGGATGTACAGATTCACAGATCCCTAAAACCCTAGCACTCAAGAAGGCAATTGGTGAAGGAGAAGCCCAGACTAGTTGGAACCCAGCTTGATCCAGCTCACCATAGTTGGAACCTAGCTTATTTGAACTAGGGTTAGCTCATCCCAGCTCCATTCAGCTAATCTCAGCTGGATGGCAGCTCAAGAGAGTTCACCTTAGCTCACCCTAGCTCAAGTCAGCTCAGATCCAGCTCAACTTAGCTGAGTCTAGCTCATCTCAGCTCCCACTAGTTCACAGGGAGCTCTAGCTAGCTCAGCTGAGTTGACAGGAGTTCACCCCAGCTCAGATCCAGCTACATTCAGCTCCACTCAACTCCAGCCAGCTGAAGAAGAATTCATCTCAGCTCAGGAAGCTCAAGTCCAGCTCCCGGGGACTCAGCTTAGCTCAACTCAGTTGAGCTAAGCTACCTTAGCTACCTCAACCAGCTTGATTCTCCTCGGGAGCACCAGACCTAGCTCACCTCAGCTCATTTTGGTAGAAGCTAGCTCACTTTAGCTTGGCTTAGTAGCTAGCAAAGAACTAGCAAGCAAGCCAGCTAGAGTAGCCCCATGCCAGCCTCTTCAGTAGCAGCCAGCTCCAGCTCCAGCTCCAGACTCTCCTCCTCAGCTCCTTCCTCCAAACCCTAGCTCCAACACCTTCTCCTCCACTCCACCTTTAGCTAAGCTAGCTTAGCTTATCTTAGCTTAGCTTAGCATAGCTAACAACCAGCTCCTTGGCCAGTCATTACCTCCAAAATCAACCCTAGCTAGCTCCACCAACTCAAGCTTACCTGAGCTAGCTACTCTACTCAAGTTGGCGCCACCTCCTAGCCATCCCTTCACCCCATTATCTCCACCAAAAGACACTTCAAGTTGGCGCCAAAAACCACCCCTAACCACCTCTATATTGGCGCCACTTTCAGCCCCTTAAATCCACCCTATACCTACCCACATAAGCCATCCTAGCCATCCACATAACCCCCCTTCTAGAACCTTAAGGTGGCGCCACCTAATGACCTTCTAGAATGCCCATTTTGGCGCCAACACCAAAGGGTGTCAACACCCATAACTACCCCTTGGTGCCCTTTAAGGTGGCGCCAACTCTCCTTGGCCATGGGATCTCCAACCACCTCCATCAACTCATCTTGGCCATCCATTTCAAAGGTCACCATAGCCCCCCTCCTATTCTATAAAAGGCCACCACCTACCACCATTTTTGGGCATCCTCCTTTAGTGTATTTTTTCTACCTACATCCACCTATACCTACGCCCAAGGAGAAGGAGTAGAGAAGGAGATTAAAGGGGCACACCACCAGCCCTTTTGGTGCCTTCTTCTCCCCACTCTCTTCAACTTGGGCCACGCCAAGGAGGAGGACTCTTCCACTTCAAGGAGGACGGCCAGGCAAGGGAGAAGGACTTAGGGTGGACGTCCACCCTTGGAGAGAAACTTAGGGCACGCCCCCTTAGGGCTTGCCTTGGAGGTCATCACCTTGGCGGAGTTCTGCAAGGAAGGAGTTGAAGGATTCTTTTCAAGCTTGGGAGCCACCAACCTTGGAGCAAGAAGCCCTCTTCTTCACCATCTATCTAGAGGATTTGTGTTTTATTTTCTTATTTGCAATTTTCTAGTAGTACAAGCTTTCCTCTACTAGGCCTTTTGTAAAACACTTTATCAATTATCTAGTTGCCTTCTTTGCAATTTTTTTTGTTTGCATTTCTATTAGCTTATTTTCAGCATTCTTCACTCCCTCTCCCTAATTATTCTAGGCCTCCACTTGCCTAGAGTGAGCTTAGGGAGAGGTTCTGCTTGTCACATAAAAGTAGTATTTTAATTCGAAGTGTAAACACTTTTCCCGCCATCAGTTCGCATGTTGCCTTACCTTAGTTTAAAAATATAAAAAAAATGATATATTGAAAAATACCAAAAAGAAAGTTGAGATTTATATTCCTAGCAAGAGAATCACTATTGCAAACATTTGGCCTCCTTGGACGACCCTAGATACTCCCCTATCTAGGATTATAAATTTAAGAGCGAAAGCGGATTTACGCGTTACAACGACGTATTTTAACAAACCGCGTATTTTCGCCACCACCGACCATCTCCGACGATGCCTCACCGCACCATCCAATGCCCTGATTAGAAAGGAACCTCACCAATTAAAAGCACACCACCAACAGAAATCGATCCTCTGGTGCATCAAGGCAATCTAACGGTTGGTGCGCTTGAATTACATGCCTGCAGGAGGAAGAGAGCCAAGGGACATAGTCCCACATTGTGCAAGACAAAGAGAAGCATAGTGTTTATTACGTGAAAGCACCCGAAGCTTATCGCCTCAGAACGCATAGGGTGAGGTCCCCTCCGCATGCACAAACGCACGCGCTTACACATGCAGCCTTGCTTGCGAACATGCCTGTGCGTCTGGGCTGAGGATCCGATTACCCTGGTCCGACTGGGTTTGAAAGAGATATTGAAGGAGGGAGAAGGGGGTTTTGCAGCGTGGAACAATGCCCTGTACACCCTCGCCCTCAATACCTAAGGCGTTTATGCCTGTTCTCTGTCGTCTGATGGTATAATGTTGAGTTAATCATTGATAATTGATAGTTGTGCTGAACTTAGTGAACTAGGTGGTTTAAACCACCACTTTACTCTATTTTTTTTATCTTTATAAAGAAGCACATTATTCACTCAGCATATATTGCCTTTTGATAGTGATAAATTGTGCGAATAATTTCTCCCAGAGACAACCTCAGATTTCTTTTTATTCGAGTTATAAATTTGAATGCATAATTCGATTTGATCACCATACTACGATGCAACAATTTTATAATACAATCGAACCGAGTAAGCACGAACCCAGAGTGTGTATTCCGGTTAGGGGACCTGAGACTGAGCTCAAGTTGAATATTATCAACTTGATTCCCCATTTCCACGGGATGGGTTCTGAAGACCCATTACAACACATTCAAGAGTTGAAACATTTGGCTTAGACCCTCAGGTCAACTGTTCGATACTGGAACACTCTGCTCATGAAGATGTTCATTTCTCGCTTAAAGAGAAAGCTACCCACTAGTATCAGTCTCTGAATCGACCGATCAATACTTGGGATGAATTGCAAGCTGAATTTTTGAGGAAATATTTCCCAGTAGGACGTACTAATGCCCTGAGGCATCGAATTACGCATTTTCAACAAAATGCGGGGGAACCCCTTCATGAGGCATGGGATTGTTTTCTTGATCTTATGTGAAAACGCCCGCATCACAGAGTTCCTAAATGGGAATAGGTTCAATCTTTTTACTAGGGACTCCATGAGGATATCTGACTTTTCGTTGATGCAACCTGTGGAGGCAACTTTATGGGCAAACATGTGTACACCATTTGGGAAATTCTCAATAATATGTCTGAGAATTCCATAGACAACGTGTCCATGGGTCTGTTCGACAGGACGACTACCCATGCATCGACGAACACATGTGGGACACATGAGGCACATGACCTATCCTCCTCCGTCAACATGGAGATTGTGGCCAGTTTATTGGATAAAATCTCTATAATAAAGAAGCTTGACGATTTGACTTGCCAGCTGCAAAAAGTCATTTCTTCTCAGCAAAACATGCATGCACATCTGCCCATAGGGAGGGAGGCCATGCATAATATTCACCACGCTAGGATGGATTCGTATCCATCTTCTGACTCAAGTTTTGGAGGAATTTCCAAACCTATTTATCCTAGTTGGGGGTGATGGTATCGCCATCATTCATTATAGCCAGCTTAATTTTGCTATATTTTAAGGGTAAATTCACCTAAATCATACATAAAAAGGGTATAATGTAATCAAGAGGAAGAATAATTAAAATAAACTCAAAATAATAGCTAAATGAGTTCAAAATAGCCAATCTAGGGTTTCCTCTGGAAATTAAGCCATTAAGACAATAATTAAACCCTATTTTTGGCTTGAGCCAAATTGACAGGGTTTTGATAGAAAATTCACAAAGTAAACCTTCTAAAAATCATAGATAAATATTTTACAGGGTTTATTGTGATCCTTTGGATTAAAGGAGCCAAGTTGACCTAAAACAGTAACCTAGGTGAATAATTAATGTCAATTGGGTTTAAATATGAAATTGACCAAGCAAATAACTTCAAAACCCAAAATTAATACTGTCACTAGATTCCCTAGATCCTAATTAAGCTCCCATGAAAACATGGACCTATTTTAACAATATTCTCACCTACTTTGCATTTAAGTCCTTAATTTCCTAAAAATTTTGCAAATAGTTCTGAATTTATTACTTCTGGGTCCTTACCTCTTGCAAATAGGACCCTGGTCATCTTCTTCCTCGCAGTTGGTTTGTGATCCTTAAATGAGTTGCTCGATGAGCTTCAAGCTATGATTGTAGTTGCCTCAGCTCATGACCGGCCTCGGCAATAGAAGAATATCTGTTCCTCTTGTTGTTCTGTGTCTAACAGTGTTTGTTCCACCAGCTACCGCCGCCTCCATTGCCCGTGATCTCCGGTCAAAATAGAAGCAGAAGTTGCGAGTTGTTGCGAGTGTTTTTCTAATCTCTCTTGAGTGAGTAGTTGCCTCTAAAAAGGATCGGCGACCTCTTCCAAGTTCCCTTGTCTTGGATTCGAGTGTAAAGGCCTCTTCCTTCCCTTCCTCTGTATGCCACCATTGCCAGACCTTGAGGTCTCCTTTGCCCCTCCGCTTCGCCGCTTCTCGCCATCAAATGAGGGTGCAGCCATCTTCGCCTCTCTCACCGAGCTTCCCAGCCAAGAAGCTGACCATTTGACCCCTTCATCGACCTCGCCATCAAATGAGTGTGCAGCCATCTTCGCCTCTCTCTCACTAAGCTTCGCAGCCAAGAAGCTGACCATCTGACCCCTTCGTCAACCTCAATTCCTCCTCCGACTCTTCGCCAGTGGCTTGCCACCGCCATCGGTTTCCTCGCCTCCGTCTCTCCAATAGAATTAGGGTTTCTCTTCCCTCTTCTCCTCTACCTCCTCATCTCCACAATTTCCTCTTTTAGCTTTGCTTTCACCAGCGTGACACCTCCATCTTTCTCACATTCGGTATGAGCTCCGACGAGCTTGCACCAGTGCTACATTGAACCAACCACCTCGAAACCATCACTAAATCCTTAGCCAGGTCTCACCAAGCAAAAACCCCAAAGAAATTTGGGGCATTCGTGTATCTTTCCCTTTGTTGAACACACGCACCCATACACACCAACTCTGGACTCAATAGTGCTCTACTATGCTCACCACACTCTAAAACCACCACGACTGCACTCGCTGCTTCACAGCGAAGCATCTGAACCAATTTAATTGGGCCACTAGACTGTATTCTTGATTTTAGGACTTCACCAGTGCCGCCACCGCCTTCGTCTTCCCCGACCATGTCCACTCGGCTCCAACCTGCTCCAGCCTTGCTACCACTCCCAGGTGCCACAGAACCCCTTCCCGACATGCTCAAGGTGTTCAATTTGAGAGGAGCCCCAGCAGCTGCAATTAACACGAATCCTCTACTGCTGAAGCATGAAGAAGAAAAGAACAGCTAATAGTTCTGCATCGTAGGTGATGAGATGTGGCTCATCATAGTTAAAATGTCCAAGTTAAGCTAGAAACTAGGTTAAACACTACCAAATTAACACAAAGAAATGGTTAAGTGTGAGAATTAACAAAAAAGACCAAAAACACCAATTCTATGCTAAGAATGCGAAATTAGGTTATTTATTGAGATATTCTATTAATAAAGACAAAATGGTGATCCAGTTGCAAATTGAACACATAATTGAGGTTAAAACTTCAAATCAAAAGTAAATTAACTTCTAATATGTTTAATTAAGCTTCAATAAAAACTTGGTAGCATTTAGACATCAAAAGGACCTTGCATTTAGAGATTCACATTTGGGTCCTTCATTCATAACATTTTATCCTTTTTAAAACCTCCAAGGACCCATTTGTAGGTTGTAGGGACCTAATTGTAACACTTCAGGGACTACTCTGACATGCTTCTATTCCACTTATGGGGCTTGAGGCAAAGTTTACACCGTTTCACCTAAGGGCTTTGTCTGCACTTATACCATTAGATGCTGGGAATGGTACACCTCTTGGTGCACTGTTCACATGAAGAACAGGTGAAATCCCAGCCATTCAATCTTCCATCCTCTTGATCTGCGACTCTTCTCCAATCGAAGCTTCACGTGATTTGTCACGTGGCTTCAACTCTACCCCCAGATCCCATCTAGCGGCTGTGATTTGACTTGAAAATTTTGCGCGCCCTCTCCTCTCATCCTCATCGTCCCTGACCTAATTGTTTAATCCCACTGCGAGGTAACCTGATCACTGATCACTCTACTTAAGCACTCCCTGAGCTCACGCACAAAGGATCACTTCCTCCTCCTTGAGTGATCCCTTTGTCTACCCCTCCAGTAGCTCCCTCCTTCTTCGGTGGTCTGTGATAAGGACTACTTTCTCCCTCATTTCATTGCCTTTAGCCGCCGGCTACTGGCCCATGAGAGTCACCTTCATCTGCTAGAGGTCTTCTCCCATTTCATCTTCCTTAGTCGCCAGCTTTGGATCCAAGAGAGTCCCCTTCCTCTGATTAGTTAGGTTTTCAATGTTTTCTAGGAGTAGAATTAGCATAGTTTTACTACTTCTAGTTGATTGTAGTGTTGGATTAGCTTAGGAGTAGAGTAATTTAGTTCTGATTTACATCTCTCTGATCAATTCAGATCAGAGAGACTTTTATGTTCATCATCATCATTAATCTCCCCTTACATTCCATTTGATCGCTTTTTAATTCCCTCAATTTTAATTTCATTGATCACCCATACATTAAGGTATAATTTTAGACCTGAGAACCTTGGTTCTCAGATATGAAATTAGTGCCAAAAATCACTTTGGAGGGTCTCCCATCCATTTCGTAATTCCACAAAGACCCTCCAATCTTGTTCTCTCTACTCGAATTGCTCGATATTGTTTAAAATGGTGTTTACCATTCAAATCAGAGAATTGGAATTCATTTGGGATTTTTACCGGATTTAATCAAGCTTTTTGAGATTTAATGGGTTTGATTTTGATGTATGCAAGGATTCCAATGTGTTTGAGCTTTGTTTTGATTTGTGGATGAGCATATATCTAATCTAAGCCCTTTGTTGGAGAGTTCTATCAAGGAAAATCAGTAATTTCGATTTGAGATGGAACAAGGACCCAACAAGTCTTGATCAATCCACAAAATCACCTTGAACACCCATCAATGGTGTTCAAGGAGACTGAGTGGAAAGATCACCATAAGACCCAAAGCAAAAGCCCAATTTAGGCGACATTTTATCCTCCATATATCCACTTTCATGATTTATATTGGAGGTTGTGATTGGAATTTTAAAGGACTATTGGAAGAAGATTTGAATTGGTTTGCAGAGGGGATTGAAGTCTATTTTATACATATGATTTTCAGATCTTCTTTTCTGACTTAAAAGTGATTTTAAGATGAGAATTACAGTCTGATCTGGGGTGTTTATCCACTGAACTTCACATTAGAAGTACTGAAATTAACCTCAGAACAACTGAATTTGATGATCGTAGATGCACAACTATCCTTTGAAAATATGTTAAGATGTCTGGAATTTTACCTATGGCCTTTGGAAATTATTGCTTGATCTCTGCAGCTCATCCTGTTGCTAAAATTAGAAATGCCGCTACTGTCTTTGATATTGCTGCTATTGTAGTAATATGGCTGCTGGATGGTTCGATCAATGGGGCAATAGTTGAACTTTGATGTTTTAAATGGCTGACATGTGTTTTAATTGTTGTATATACCATGTACAAGCTTTCATGTATTCTAAATGGCTTTGAATCTCTTTTGAATGCTTGTAAGTTAATTTTAAACTTCTTTTGTCACCATATATATGTATCCAACTGTCCAAACATTGAAATTGGATGATTTTGGAGTGCAATACCCATTAAAATGCTTGAGCACCTTCCATATGATATATAGAACACATCTGAACCCTTTGATTGCCATTCCACCTCTCAAACCACATCCTTGTGCCTTAGGTTCTCATTGAAACACCCTTTTAAGGCCTTGATTGAGTCTGACTTGTAAATAAATAAAAACTATAATAATTTTCAAAAAAATAAAATAAATGTGTCTTGAGTAAGAATAAGCATATTTTTAAGTGTATACAAAGTTTAAAGGTTATCTGAACCTCCGGCTTAGTAGAACATACTAGCTGACGATTCAGTATACCTTAAAACACAATAAAAGAACTCAACTTAAAAAAATCCCAAAAATGCTCTATTCATCTCATATCTCTCTTTCTCTCTCATCCCCTATCTATATTATACATATAAAATCCATAAAAATAAAAAAAAACTCAAAAAAGACCTAAAATACTATGTATACTATGTAAATACATGTATATATAAGCTATATACTAAGCTATATATGTACATAGTGTATAATATGTATATAACTTGTACATATAACCTATATATGTATTCTATATTATAAATTAAGTATTTAGGATAAATTATTATATATATAACTTTATTAAATAAGTATCTATTAATTTAATTAACTTAGATGTACTATAAGCTACATAAATGTATAAATGCCAATAAATGAACTTATTTATCATTAATATTGTACATACATATTTATATACTTATTATGTACATTATAATCCCTGTAAACTAATTTAATTATATTTATATAGTAAATAATTAATTTAATAAGTTATGAAGTAGTTTACTAACTTAAATTAAAATAAATTAATAAATTAAGTTATTATTGAACTAATTTATATTGTATAGTTGTATTATATTATTTTAAGTATTTTGAACTAATTTAACTATATTTATAATGTATTATATTATTTATACCTAATTTATTTGTAAAATTTCCTGAAATGTAAATTTAAATGTATATAAATTTAAATAAAACTTTTAAAATATCATAAAAATATGTATTAAATAATATAGTATGCATACTAATATTGTATAAGGTCAATTAGACCATAAATTATGTAATTTATATTGTAATTAAGAAATTAACTTATAAACCAATGTGCATAGTTTGTAAAGTTTAGCTAATTTATTTATATAGTAAAATAATTATTTTTGTAAATAAATTAAATAATTATGTATCCCTATGTAAAGGTTTTAAAATCCCATAATTTATTTTAAATTTATAATAAATTATGGCCCTCAAATTGAGGGCGAAAGTAAGCAAATCAGAACTATCCAGTGCACGGTAGTAGCACCTGAAAGGCGCTAGAATTAGCGCCACATTTGTTGGCGTGAGAGCAGACAGTGCACTATATTAAGAATTTGTCATGTGCCCTATGCAGTCGTCATGAGCGCTTAGTGCCTCCATTACACATTACTTCCTTCCCCTTACCTTTGAGCATATGAAACAAATGAGAATTGATTTAGCATGGAAATATGGGTGCGGTGCATGGCTAGGAGTTGTGCACTGTGTATGGGTCTGATTAGTCCTAGTAACGAGCCATAAATTGAATGGAAATGTACCTAATAATGAACCAGGGTGGCCCTAGTAGAGGTTTGGTCCCACCCAGTAATGGGTGCTATGTATCCCTCGAAAAGGATGCCCGCCAATTAAACCATTTTCGAGTTAAAAGCTGGACTGAGCAGGTCTAAATTGGCTGAGAAGTAGAGTTTAGAGAAGGAAGAGCTAAAAAAAATTGGCTAAGTGTCTGAGTCCTTACTATGTTGTGCGTGTGTGTTGTGTATTAGTGCATTAGAGTTTGAGTTGAGTGTTCTGTGTGTTATGTGTGTGTAGTGTGTGTGTGTGCATCTGTATGTATATAGTATAGATATATATTGTTAACATATATACCGTATATATGTAAATAATACGTATATAAGTATACTTAGAGTATAGAGTAGTATTGTTTGAGCTATTATGTATATAAATAAGCTATAGCTTTAGTGACAGGTATAGATGTCACAATAGATAGTAATAAACATCAGTAAAGACCCTAGTTTTACCTTAGCTTATGTATATAGTTTTTTAAAGGTTTTAGTGACACTTTTATACGTCGCTATAGATATATTATATGTTATTGCAAATATTAGTAAGTTAAGTTAGTACAATATATATTATTACTTATTATTGTACTTATAGATAAGTATTATTATTATAAGTTGTAAATAAATAATATAGAGTAATTATACATGATTTTTGATGCTTGTTTATATATAATTGTTTTCAAGCATTGTAATTATTTCTAATTCATTCTTTTGTATATAATTGATTCATTCTTTGATTGATTCATTCCTTCTTGTATATAAAATCAATCTTTTTGGAATTAAAAGAATATTATTGGATTTAGAGAGTGATGTATATCAATAACTGCCTCCCAGTGAATGACCTAGAATAAACTAGTAAAAATTAAGTATATAAATAGAATTGATGCGACAACGGTTTGTCTTCGTGACATATACTGCAACAACGATATTTAAAACCCCTTTCTAATACGAACCGGTAGTCGACGATCATATTTTTGGTGCTGTTGCCAGGGATAAAAACCTGACAATAGTGCTTTGTTATAATTGTTGAGATCAGTAGGGGACAGAATCCAGAAGGCACATAGTAGACATTTGCGTGGTAGCCTTGTCACCTTCGTATCACTGGGGTTAGTCCCTAATCTCGCATGCCTCATGCACGCTCTCACTCACCACACGCTGGCAGGTCTAAGCATTGGATTCGGGTACCCGGATCCGACTTGATCTGAAGAAGGGAGGGAGGCGGTTTTTGCACCTCAAGAATAGTGCGCCCTTCCCAATAGTGCTTGGCCTTGAGCTTCATAAGTTAAGGCGTCTGTGCCTTATACCCGACACCTGAGGGTAAAACTTGACTTGTTCTGTGAGCTTAACGTGAAAGAATTAATAGTTGGAATTATTCAAATATTTGAGCTTGGATATTAGGGTTAAGTTAGGTGGCTTAAACCACCACTTTTACCCCTATCTTTTTAATTTTTCTGTCCAAAGATATATTTGATATTCATTGAACATCTATTACACTCTTCTTATTGCAATAGTGATATTTGCACTTTTTCATGCTCCCAGATATGACCTCGGATTTATCTCTTTTAAGTTGAGTTAAAATTTTAAATGTTAGACTCGCTTTGATCAACTATACTACGACGTGTAATTTTTATAAAACGATCGAAGAGTGAAGAAACATTTTGACGCCATTACTGGGGAGCAACACGCAATTACCACTATTATTTGCAAATATTTCTGATTTCTAACATATGTGCCTTGTTTTAGTTGTTTTGCAAAAATTGAACCTGAGGGCATCTGGCTTCTTGAACCTAAGGACAACCACTCCACGACAGATAAATTTCTCTCCTTGCTTCTTAATCCCCTCCTTCTTAGCATAGATAAAAAAAAATTAGGATTCAACCTTGCCGTATGATAAACACACATGGATTCATGATAAATTGCTTATTTATGATAGTTCCGAGGCTTAGCATTGCATATCGTATTATAAATATTCCATAGCATCCATTGCATAACATTTAGGATAGTTGTATGTTTTGTATATTAATTCCTTCATTTTATATGGCTAGGAGGCAATGTGATGTCCTTACGGACTTCGGATGAAAAATTCGACCGTACAAATGGATCCAGAGAGAAGATAGCAATTCGACAACATAGAAATCACCTCGATCTGAGCACCATGGCATCCTCTACAAGCAATGAAGGGTGGATGATTCAAATGCTGCCATGTGGCACCATCTAGAGCACCCAAATTCGCCCGCACATCTCCAAATGCTGCCCATTGAGTGATCTCATCCGTTGGATGAAAATCCAAAGGCTGAGTGGCCATCCTCACCACGCGGGCACAATTCTTCTTCGCAACACACCCGCATGTGTGGCGCAGCGGTGAGGCTAAGTGCTCTCAAAGAGCGAGCATGAGATCGAGCCGTGATTTGTCATGCTCCACTACAGTGTCAGATGCAAATGGGCCGCCCGATCGCAATCGAGCAGTCGAGATTCCCCATGCGTGATCCAACATCGCTTGCTGATGAGAAGGCATACGCTAGATCACATGCATGCCATCTGGGGTGTGCATTTAAGTCGATCGCAAGCAGCGCCTGCCGTCTGATCTCCACGCGTGATTCAAATCAAAGCGCGCACAATCTGCGGGCGCATCTCGACTATGCGATGCAGCATCCAACGGCGGCCAGCGCACGCGCCAGCGATGCGAAATTCAAATGCTGGTAGGTGCACGCTCTCCTCTCACAATCATAGCCGTTCGCGCCTGATCCAACAGTTGACAATTGCTGCGCCTTGACAGCTACAGGCGTGAGTGTTGGGTGAGGGCTTTACAACAACAGAAGAGCGGGCCTTTAGTGACACTTACAGCTGTCACTAAATGGCCTGCACAGTGCGTGCGCCAACCAAAGTGATGAAGAGGTGTGGATCTTTAGAGATAGCTCAAGCGGCCTTTAGTGATGCTTATAGCTATCACTGAATGCCTGTGCGTGGGATTCTGTTCTTCCCTCCACTATTTAAACACCCCTATACTCCCCATTCCTCTTCATCTCTACCTACTCTACTCTCACCTATTCCCAAGCTCTAGCAAGCCTACCAACGCTCTGTTAGAGCTTGCTCTCAAGCTCCTAAGGCTCCTATTAGTGTAGCAAACCTCTACCTCACCAAATATTCATCCATCTTCCCATCCCCATTCATAGGTCGCCTTGGAGCCGTCCTCCCACCTCCATTCCAGTAGCAGATCATCTTTGTCTTCTCACCTCCATTCTGGAGCCACGCTGAAGCTTTCCTTTACCCAACATCCTCCTGCATCTCACCTCCATCGTCCTACTCCTCACCTCCTTTGTCCAAGCTTCCATCAGGCGCCGTCGTCTCGCTGAACAACCGATTCAAGAGATTTCTTCTCACCCCGCTCTCTTTTTATGCTTTCATAATTGGTTATAGTTGACATTGAAGTGATATCTATATCATATTTGTTCCATATCTCTGGTGATTCATTCTTCTTGTCTTCTTCTTACAAAAATACAAAAGAAATAACAAAACCCTAAAATACCAAAAGGAAACAAATCGAAGCATGATTTTCAATTAAAGTAAATGTCGCCTCCCCATGTTTGACTCGGGACTCCCTTGGAGTTTCGGTATAAATTTTATTTGATCACGAGTTTTGCAACTATAACGACGGGTTACTTGTAACCTCGATTTCAAACACGCAAAACACGTGCGATCATTTTGGCACTGTTGCCTGGGAGGCAATAGAATTTACTTTATTGTTTACTGCGCTTCTTTGCATTTGCATAGCACTAACTCCGCTTGTCTTTGATCTACTGTCTTGGAGGTACCCTAGCATGGAGATCCAAGTGCAGTAGATCAGAGTAAAGTGCAGGTAGAGTACTCTGTAAGTGTTCCCCACATTCCCCCCCACTAGTTCATTTCACCACACTCATAACCATGACCTAATCTACTTAGGTCTTTGCATAAACCCTAGGATAGAATTGTTTATCTTGTTTGCCACCTTCATCCAACTTAACCCTGCATTTAAAAAAAAAAACAAAAAAAAGGATATTTTCTGTGGGACGAATCAATATACACACTTCATACACCCACATTTGAGGCACATAATCGGACTTGATTTTCATCTACTCAATCGGGCTTCCGACCTGTGGACGTGGTACACGAATTCAACACATAAAAGAGTCGAAATCATATTAGGTTAATCACCTTTTTGTGTGCCTTAATCGGTGGTGCATTTGAGCCGATAGATTGAATTGTTTGGGCCACACCACCTAATCTAAAAGAGGTTTATTTTGTAGCTGCCTCATAGGATTCAATAACAGGGTCAAGCCAGGCACTCTATAGTTTTCTTGATTTCTAAAGGAAAACACTTGAACACGTTCTTTCAAAAACAAACTTGATTTGCCTCACAAAACTTGGTTGAAAACACCTAATATTTGAATCCTAAAAGCTATTAAGAAAGATTCAAACCCTAAAACTCACCTCATCATTAATAATCTTTCTTGAAAACATCTTGGTTGTGCACATTCACACATTCTCAAACAAATCATTAAGAGCACAACCCATTAACGGCCCATCACATTCCAGAGCACCAATTTCCCAAGCCTAACTAAAATCAATTAGACGTTGGCCCTAAGGATTCATTTGCTCATTGGGATCTAGATTGAGATTATTCATGATTAACTTGCTTATACTAGTCAATCTGATGTCTAGCTAGGGGAGTATAATCAAATGACCACGGCTGGGGGGTACACTAGGAACTGGAGGCGTAAGCTAAAGGAAAAACCTTCTCCCCAGTCCCTCCTTCTAATTGGTTGGATTGCTTGGACATAAATAGAGTAAATCGTCCATAATATTAGGATGAATTCTGAGAATCAGTAGACCTTAGGCTACTCCATCTGAGGACAGGCTTGTATTCTTGTGCTGCAGGGTTCCCTCTTTTCCCTGTCCTTCCGATTTCCTTCTAGTGTATGCTTGGAAGGAGGTCATTGAATCCTAGATTGGAAGGACCTTTAGACCATTCTAGGAGGCGGAGGTTGAGTATAGCCAAGCAGATCCCATGGCTGATCAACAACCACCTCCCCCACCCCTGAACCATCAGGAGCTGATTTAGAGGTAGTTGGAAGAATTGCAGCAGATGCAGCAATGGTTCCAACATATGCATGGTCAAGGCTCTCGACCCTTGAAGGATTTTTACGATCCTTCAAACTATGGGGAACGTCCCAACGTCATGATTCCCGTTGGAGACATAGAATCAAGCCCCAAGTCTTAAGTTTGATTAAGCATTTCCATGGGCTTGGCTCGGAGGACCCATTCTAGCACCTGGAGGATCTGACCACTTTGGTTTAGACCATCAGAGCAAGGAATGTGAACGAAGAGAAAATGATCATGAGGCTTTTCTCATACTTTCTCAGGGATAAGGCTACACATTGGTACCGGACTATAGGAAGGCTGATTGAAACTTGGGCTGCTCTTAAGTCAGCTTTCTTGAAGAAATTCTTTCCTATCGGAAGGATCAATACCTTACGATGGGCGATTACCACTTTCGCCCAGCAACCGGGGGAACCGTTTCATGGTGCCTGGGAGCGATTCCAAGAACTTTTGAGGAAGTGTCCACACCACGAGGTGTTGAAATGGCAACTCGTGCAGATTTTCTATCACAGGTTGATTGAGCAACTCCGTAATCACGTGGACACCTCCTGTGGAGGCAATTTCCTCAACAGGGATGCAGATAGTACATACGACCTATTTGAGGAAATAAGCAAGAACTCAATTAATCACGCCTCCATGGATGCATTCTATCGGTCCCAACAACCTAGGTCAAGTGCTAATGAGATCCAGGATTCTCATTCATTTGACATGGAATTAATTTGTAATAAACTAGATAAAATGGACTTGGTTTCTAAGAGAATGGAAGAATGGATGTCTGGGAATTCAGGAAACACTTCTATACCCACTCAATCCCATAATTTGGGATTCCATTCCTCATGAGCTCCCACGGTGCGGGAATTCGTGAACCAACTTGATTCGACTCAACTTGTGAGCCAGGATTTCTTGGAACCTTATGGGTTCCAAACTGGGGCCTTTGATCCTAGTTTTTCTGATTATTCCTTCTCTCCATCCTCATCTTATGAGGATGCATATTCAATGCAGGAGAATGTTAGGTTCAACTCATATTCCAAGACTTATAACTCGGGATGGAGGAACCACCCTAACTTCTCCTGGAAAAATAAGGGGCAACAGACCCAAACTTGACCTAGCAACTATGCATCTCAAAAACCTATGGGTCAGGGTCAAGTATACACCCAGTTGCCCTTGAGGCTGGTTACTCAACCATCTTGGAATGCCCAACAATCTGCAGGGCAGGTTGATTTAAATCTGTAGATGGTGGAAATGCAAGGGTCCATGCTTCAGCTTATGTAGCAAATGAAGACATCATTGGATAACTTGCAATCTGGGTTAATTGCTAACACTCGACAACCCGGATCTCAACCATCCCAACCTGTACCCAACCTGCGCAATGTGCAAAATCAGGGCAATAGAACCTAAGGGTACGAGAATCAAAGGGACTCACATGCACATGCTCAAGTGGTTGAGCAGGGTCCCTCATCATCTTCTTCTTCTGGTTACATGACTAACCAAGGACCTCCAATCTTCACTAACCCACCTCAAGACCCAAACCCGTATGCCTTTGCAAACTCTGTCACCTTAAGAAGTGGAAAGCAAACCTGGGATCCTAAATTACCTTCAAGATGCCGAAACCCTGGGGAGCTTGAGAGAGAAGAGGAGGAGATTGAAGAAGACAATAAGGCCCAGGGACCGAAAATTGAAAATCCCACCCATATCCCATTCCCTGAAGCCCTATTGAAAACCAAGAAGGAGAAAACCCTAGATAGCAACGAGGAACTCCTAGATTTATTCAAGAGAGTAGAGATCAATATTCTGCTCCTCGATGCTATTAAGCACATTCCGACTTACGCTAAATTTTTGAAATAACTATGTACCCAAAAGCGTAAACCGAGAGAACCTACTCTGAGGAAGGTGATTCTCTCTGAGCAGGCAAGTTCTATAATCCTGCATCACCTTCCTCAAAAGAAGAAAGATCCAGGTGCCCCCTTGATCTCATGCATTATTGGGGAATATACTTTTGATATGGCACTATTGGATCTAGGTGCATCCATCAACTTAATCTTGACTTCTCTTTATGAGAGGTTTGGGTTAGGTAAACTCAGGCCAACCTCAGTAACACTACAATTAGCAGATCGATCAGTCACCACACTAAGAGGCGTTATTGAGGATGTAATTTTCAAGCTCAAGGATTTCTATTTTTTTGTAGATTTCCTCATCCTTGACATGGATGTACCTAATGATTTGAGGAACACGCCCATCATTCTGGGGCATTCGTTGCTAGCTACTACCAAGGCCAACATAAACTATGAAAACGATAGTATGGAGATCGCCTTTGGGGATAAGAAATTAACTCTGGATATTTTTAAGGTGATAAGAGGATTTGAGGATTGTGGATTCATTGAGGAGATTAAGGATCAGGATCTTGAGACTTGTATGACAATCAGTGCACTCGAGGACTCCACCAGCTTTAGAGAAACCAACCCACAACCCTCCATGGTAGACCTGCCACATCCTATAGAGACTGTTGATTTTGTTCATTCCCAGCTTCTTCCACTGGATTGTCCTGATGAATCTTCATCAGCATCCTCCCTACCTTCTATTCTAAACCCACCCCAGCTGGAATTAAAACCATTGCCCAAAAATTTGAAATATGAGTTCTTAGGACCTAAAAACATGCTCCCTGTAATTATTAGTGCTGATTTGACTAAGGAGCAAGAATTGAGGTCAATTAAGGTCCTTAAGAACAACAAGGAGGCAATTGGTTGGACCATCCACAACTTTAGGGGGATCGAGCCATCTTATTGTAATCATTGTATTTTCATGGAAGATGGATCTCGCCCTTCTCGCGAAATGCAAAGGAGACTAAACCCAAATATGCGAGAAGTGGTCAAGAAGGAGATAATCAAGTGGCTCGATGCTAGGATTATTTACCCAATCTCGGATAGTCCGTGGGTTAGCCCCGTTTAGATTGTACCCAAGAAGGTGGGAATAACTGTTACAACTAATGAGAAAGGGGAAACCTTCACCAGTCGTTCAGCTTCTGCTTGGAGAGTTTGTATTGACTATGGGAAGCTGAACACAACCACTAAAAAGGATCACTTTCCCTTTCCATTCATCGATCAAATCCTCGAAAGGTTGCTAGGCAAAAATATTTTTGCTTCCTAGATGGTTATTCGGGATATAACCAAGTCCCTATCCATCCTGAAAACTAGGAAAAGACAACTTTCACATGTCCCTATGGAACCTTTGCATCCCGTAAAATGCCGTTCGAGCTTTGCAATGTGCCTGTGTCTATTCAAAGGTGCATGCTGGCCATCTTTTCTGACATGGTGGGAGATTGTCTTGAGGTGCCCATGGTTGATTTCTCCATTTTCAGAGATTCTTTTGAGTCCTGCCTGCCTAACTTGGAATTGATCCTCCAGAGATGCATCAAAACACGACTGGTCCTTAGTTGGGAAAAGAGCCACTTTATGACTCAAGAAGGCATTGTCCTGGGTCATGTGGTATCTAGTCGAGTTATTGAAGTCGATAAAACTAAGGTGGATGCTATCTCTAGAATTCCTCCACCTACATCCGTAAAACATATCCGCTCTTTCCTTGGGCATGTGGGTGTTTACAGAAGATTCATTAAGGATTTCTCGCAGGTTGCTTGGCCCTTGAGTAACCTTCTAGCCAAAGACATGCCGTTCGAGTTTGATGAATCATGCCATAAGGCATTTGATTTATTGAAAACAATAGTCACCTGTGCCCCGGTGTTGCAACCACCGGTCTGGACAGCCCCATTTCAGATTATGGCTGATGCATCTAATTATGCCGTCGGGGTTGTCTTGGGTCAAAAGATTGAGAAAAAGCTCTCTGTGATTTACTACGCTAGCAAGACTCTGGATGAGGCCCAGAGGAACTACACAGTTACTGAAAAAGAATTGCTAGCCGTAGTTTTCGCTTTAGAAAAATTCAGGGCTTATCTGTTAGGTTCTCGTGTCATCATCTATACCAACCACTCAGCCTTGAAACATCTCTTGGACAAAACATCTATACCCCAGCTTATCTGCTGGATTCTACTGCTTCAAGAATTTGATCTTGAAATTAGGGATAAAGCCGGGGGCACAAAATGTAGTGGTGGATCACCTCTCAAGAATCCTAATTGATTCTCCTCATTTGGATGTCTTGATCTCTGATACTTTTTGGATGAGACTATCCTCACAATCTCAGGTATCCGAACCCCCTGGTTTGTAGATATTGTCAATTATTTGGCCGTTGGTCAAATCCCCCAGGATTGGACCAAACAACAATGGAATATACTTGTGTTTGAGGCGAAATATTATTTTTGGGACGATCCCGAGCTATACCGCATCGGTGTAGACCAGATTATTCGTCGATGCATCCTGAAAATCAAGTTCCATAGCATACTTGAGTTCTATCACACATCTACGTGTGGTGGACATTTTTCCGGGAAAAAGACGACCACAAAAATCTTGCAATCTAGATTCTATTGGCCATCATTATTTAAGGATGCCCAGGAATTTTCAAAGTCATGCACTCGATGCCAGACACTCGGGAACATGGCTAAGAGAGATGTGATGCCCCTGAACCCAATTCTTTCTGTCGAAATTTTTGACATTTGGGGCATCGACTTTATAGGACCCTTCCCTCCTTCATTTGGACACTAGTATATTCTGGTCGCTGTTGATTACGTGTCCAAATGGATTGAGGCAATTCCCACCCGGACCAATGACCACAAGGTGGTCATTGATTTTGTGAAGAACAATATCTTCAGTCAGTTTGGGGTTCCTAGGGCAATTATCAGTGATGGTGGCACACATTTCACTCATGCCCAGTTTTGAAATTTACTGGGGAAATACGGGGTGAATCATTGGATTTCCACACCTTACCACCCTTACGCGAATGGACAGGCTGAGATCTCCAATCGGGAAATCAAAAACATTTTGCAGAAAATCATTAGGCCTGACAAGAAGGATTGGACCCAAAAGCTAGATGATGCTCTTTGGGCCTATTGTACGGTGTACAAAATGACTATCGGTATGTCTCCATTCTGTTTGGTGTTTGGTAAGGTGTCACTTACCTGTAGAACTTGAACTCTGGGCATTTTGGTCCATCAGGAAATGTAATGTGGACCTTGAGCTGGCCTGGAAAACCAGGAAACTCCAATTATCTGAGTTGGAGGAGCCTTGAAATGATGCTTATGGAAATGCCATAATCTATAATGCAAGGACCAAAGCTCTCCATGACCAGATGATTTCACATAAGAGCTTTGAGCCGAACCAGAAGGTCTGGCTTTTCGATTCTCGATTGAAGCTTTTCCCCGAAAAACTCAAGTCTAAGTGGGACGTTCCATTCATTTTCGAGCAGATTTTCCCTAGCAGGGTCGTCGAAATCTCTGACCTAAAGAAGGGTAATATTTTCAAGGTCAACGGATAGCGTCTCAAACCCTTTGTTGACGATGTGCTCCCTGAACCCATCTCAGACAAGGTTGCTCTTACCTTGCCTTAACTACTGCAGCTGATCATTGCCTAGCTGAAGGCACTAAACTCCGCACATGTAAAGACTATTTTAAGTTGACCAGAGTCTCACGGAAACCAGGTGCTATTTTTCCACTTCTGCTCTCCTGCATGCTTTCATTTTGAACAATGAGGACATTGAAATAGATAAGCATGGGGGAGTGGAAATATCTTATAATCGTTTCGTTAGCTGTAACAGTAATTTCCTACTTTCTTTTATTCTATAATAAAAAATTAGAATTAGGAGATGAGAACTTAGGCATTAGGAGTTGCAAATTTAGGAATTGATACTTTGAGACCTGAGCACTTAGACTCTTCAGGTCTTCAGCCTTAATTAGCCCGGGTGTCCACTCGAATGTGACTTAGTCTTGAGTCCTCTCCAACTCAAATTCATTTTAATTTGGCTAATAAATTGGGATGATAAGTATGAGACTTATCAACCCACTGATTGTGCAGCAATCATAGGTCTTTATTGACCTAAATTAGGCTAGGATTTAGCATAAGTTAGGGCAATTCAAGCATGCATAAGCATTATTTGCATCCTTACTGCTTTCTTCTAGCTATGCATAAAATAATGCTATAATGTGCTGATTAGGTGCATTATGTCAATTACAGGTAATGAGCTGGATCTGAAGTTGGTCTGAAGCTGGATCAGAAGAATGAAGGAATAATTGGTGTTGCAGCAGTGCTGGAGCAGAAGACCTAGATTAGATGTAGTAGATAATAATGTAAGGGAGTTAAGGTATGCTACTCTATTAAGTAGGAATAAAGCAGTAAAATGTGAAGAACTTAGGACCATCCTAGCCCTATAATAGCCTAGAAGCTTCCCCAAGCCTTAGCCACCCTTAGATTAGGTCAACACACCCTAGAAAACCTTAAAACCCTAATTCTAGCCTCTATCTAGATGTCCAAATAAGTTATAGGCATACAGAACCTTTAGCCTACTCTCGCACACCTTAAACCCACTTCTGCAGTGTTATTCGACGTCCAGACACTTGGTCAGACGTCTAATTTCTGTAGAAAACCCAAGACAGAACCTACAATCCTTCTTGACTCTGATTAGATGTCCAGACATGAAGTCTGAACTTCTGATTTTTCACTATAAGATGTCTGGCAACTTTATTAGACGTATGATACTATCCTGCAGTTCCTGTTTTGAGATTCAAGCCTTGATCTTAGATCTTTAGGTCCCTAAACCCAATTCCAACCCCATAGGAACCTAAATTAAGGTGCCTTAACCCTAGTACATCACCTCTAGATCTCCCTAAGGACCTAATTAGGTCCTCATTAAACCTATTTGACTTGGATCTTAGTCAATTCCATCAGCCTATTCAATTGGACTCATTGAGTCTAATTGAGCCCTGATCTCAGCACACACTATCCAATTAGACCTAGTGAGAGTCCAATTGACCTAGACCTGACTTAATTGAGTTGTTTTACTCTCAATTAAGTTTTTACACACCCAATTAAACTTGTATTAAGTTTAATTGCACTTTACCTTAGTGAATTAGGGTTTACAACCCTAATTGGAGACCTACCTTGACCTAAACCCACTAGAACCTAACCTAATCAACCTAGCCATCCACACACACACACAGACACCCACAGTGACCATCCACACGAAAAATGCCTATTCTAGACTTCTCTAGAACTCTCTACCATGTGTTGTTACCTTGGTTGCTAAAATTAGAAACCAAGAGCCATTCAATTTTTAGATCCACATTTGGTGGATCTAAAAACCACCATCCATCTTGTCTCTCTCACTCTCCCATGAGCTCCCACCATAGGCCTCTCTAGAGAATTCCATAATTCTCTAGAGAGCTTCCCTTAGGTCTATGAAAAGACCTAAGGGGTGGCCATTTGCCCCCATCCCATTCTTGGCACTCATTCACACTTAGGTTAGCTACATTCACCTCCGTTCCACCTCCACGAGTTGTTCACCATGGCTGCCACCATCTCCACGCCAGGATGCTGGATCACCTCTCCAACCTCTCTCCAAGGGCTGGCCTAGGCACCATTGGCCGCCCCTCCTTCTCCTGTCAACCATTCAAAGGAAATCGGAGCCCACCTCCGAATGCCCATATTTTCTGATAGATTAGTAGGTAGTTCTTCATAATTTACATGCTTTTATTTACTGCTTAGTAGTGTAGCTCTTTACTCTCCCCCAATGATGCATGCAAAATCCCCCCATAGATTCCTGTATGCGATCATTTTCTGTTAGGTAGATTTATATTTTCAAGCTTTCCTCTAATTCCTTGTTGCAAACACCCTCCTGAATGAATGAATGAAAGATATAATTTTTTATATACATATCTCTGTGTTGAAAATCACCATGAGCTTATTGATTGCAATCTATTTCGTGTGATTCAAGTTGCCTGCTCTTCATTTTTATCTATTGCAACCAGCATGTCGGTACCAGAAAATATTGAGGATTTAACCATTAATGCATTTTCCGTAAACAGCCACCACATAACTAGAATCATGCGTACTAAAACTCATACTTTCACATTTGTCATCTATCTGACACATGCGCATGTAATAAGGGTTCAAAATGAAAGTGGCAAAACTTTAATCCGACAATTGGAAACCGACGTGCGATTTTAAACAAGTAGAGCAATAAAAGTTTGATTTTAAATTTGCATTAATGCTCCCCCGGAGATGAACGACCAGGACTCAAAGTCTAGTTATCTTTACAAAAATCATTTTTTAATGAACATTTTTACGCGACTATACTCTTATTTCCGACGACTCTAAAATGCGCGAGAATGAGATTTGTCAAATGGCGCCATTGCCAGTGAGGCAACGCCATTTTTTTGATTTCAATCCCTTGAGTTATTACTAATAAATCTTCCTCTGCTTGTCTTTTGATGTGCAGGAAAAATAGGAAAAAAATAAGATCTACTCACACGAGCGCGAAAAAAAAAATCCAAGTGCACATCACACCTTCTTTAGGCTAGGTTTTTTTTGTAAACCCTAGGTTAGATTTACTTCTAGCAATTTCATTTGAAAAAAAGAAAAAAGAGCTTATTCATTTTCGTGAAAAAGAAAAAAAATCAAAGAAAAAAAAATATCTAGGTAGTTAGATTAGGTTTCTTTTTGAATCCTAGGTTGGCTTTGAAAAAGCAAAAAAAAAATTATTTTTGAAAATGTTTTGAAAAAAAAATCCTTCTTGAAAAAAAAATTTCAAAATTTTTTGAATTTTTTTTTTGGGTGGAAAGTTTGAATTTTAAACTCTAACACTTTTAAAAGCTTCTCCACCACCCTCTGATTTTCGGCCAAACTTCAAAGTTCGTTTAAAAAATTTAATTGCCAAAAAATTAATGAGCGAAAAATTCTGAAATTCGAGCTATACCTTCATTTTCAAACCATCTTTCAAAAGGAGCCATTCTTTTGAAAAAATTCCAAGTATAAAATTTTAAAAATTCGTGAAGTGCAAGGGGGTTAGACTGACCCAGATTTGAGAATTTTCAAAATTCAAAAAGCAATTTTGAGCAATCCACGAATCTGTTTTGACTAAAAATAATGGAGTTTGAAAGCTGATCTCATTGGCTTTATTTTCCATATTTTTCCAGAATTGTTGAAAGTCATTTGATACTGTTTTAGTTTGAAAAATCGACCATGGGTCAAAATTATAGATCTGACCCCTTGACATTTAAAAATATCTATAAATTCGGTTGAAATAGTAAAAATTACAAAAAAATATTCTCTCAAAAGATAATTGAAAAATGAATCTACTTGCTAAATTTCAATTTAATTGGATTCCAATTTTGTTTAGAGAACTATTTTTATTCTTGTAGTCTGCTGAAGAAGAACAAAAAAAAAACTTAGAATTGCATGAACCCTAGGTTACATCTTTATGGCTGCAATCTAGAGACCAAATTTGGGCTAGACTAGACTTAATCAAGTCTAGTGTTTAGCTGGTGAGCTTGGTCACCTTGTGGGCCACTCATCACAAATCCCAACTGAAGAAAAACAGGCTAAAATCAATTCTAAAACACAAAATCAACCCGAATTCGTTGTCGTACTACTGGGTGCTTTCAACCTCTTGGCTGGGTTAGCTCGAGAGGCGGGAATCACTTTCAGTCGGTTGTACGACAAATTTTTCGTAAGGAATTCAAACTTAGAACGAAAAATATGGTCACTCAATCATAAGGACCATCTGATTGACAGGGCCTTAACCTTGTCTGGCTTGGCTACACCAACCTAGGGGTTGGGTGGTGTATGCAAGGAAGGAGGTCACTTAGACCTCAACTGGTTGGACCTTGGGAGCCATTCCCAAGGAGGCGAGTCACCTCGCCAGGACCATCTTCTCCCCCCCCTTCTACTCCCTTAGTTGCAATGGCTAATCCTAGACCTGGACCTAGATCGGGTCAGGACGTTGGTAATCTGGACCCAATGGCTTGTCTGGAAGCCCAGGTGGTTGAATCTGAGGAGCGGCATCAGTAGAGCAAGGATCGTATTTTGACGGCGCTTGACAGAATGCAGCATCCACCGCGACGAGAATAACTTTGAGACTTCTATGATCCAGCTGCACCGATTGTCGCACCCTTAGTCAGGATTTCCATAGGCAGAGACGTGTTTGAGCTCAAGCCCAATGTGATCGAGTTGATCAGCAGTCATTTTTATGGAAACTCAAGCGAAGATCCGTTCTAGCACTTAGAGGACCTGAGTTGACTCGCAGAAACGATTTGACCTAGGAATATTGATCTTGGGATTGTTCTGATGAAGCTTTTCCCATTTTCTATGAGGGACAAAGCTTCATACTGGTTCAAGACCATTGGGAAGCCAATTGGAACTTGGCTAGAATTACGACATGAATTCTTGCAAAAGTTCTTCCCGATCGGTCGAATGAACGCGATGAGGCGTGCGATCACAACTTTCTCCCAAGGAGCTGGGGAGAAGTTGCATGACTCCTGGGATTGATTCCACGACCTTCTCCGAAAATGCCCGTACCATGGTATACACAGATGGCACCTAGCTCAGATTTTTTACCATGGGTTGGATGACACACATCAGTATCTGGCCGATGCATCTAGTGGTGGGAATTTCCTCGCGAAAGACAAGAACAATGCATTTGAGTTGTTCGAATCTTTGGTGAAGAACTCGATGAATGTCGCGTCTATGAACCAGTTCCAGTGGCCTGGTCAGCAGACGGTTGGTGTCCATGAGGCTCACACCGAGTCTATTCAAGTCGACATGGATATCATCGTCAAGCAACTGGATAGAATAAACCTGATCGAGAAAAAGATTGACTAAATTTGTCAGGGTCAATCTAACCTGAACTTTGCTGCTCCAAGACCCTCCTATGCACCCCGAGCCCCCCTGCTCGATTTAATCTACTCACTCGGGATGCATCTCCTTATTTACGAGATCCTGCATATCAGAATCCCGTAAACAATCCCGATCTGGCACCATATGACCAGGGTTACGCACCACCCATAGACTATAATACGTATCCCCTTGAAGGATATATGTCTCAGACGTCTTCGACCTACGAGGACGTCAGTGCTATTCAAGGATACGAGTGTAATAACCCGTATTCAGAGACGCATAACCCTGGTTGGTGCCAGCATCTGAACTTCTCTTGGTCTGGTAACTCATAGAGATCACATCAAGATCCACACTACTAGACTAGGCAATACGGGAATGCGCAAAACACATACCCTAGGCAGCAGCCATTCCCGTCTCAGTAGCAGCAACCCCGTTCTTTATACCAGCCACTGCACCAAACTGCCAGTCACCCTCCAAAGCGGGTTGACCCTCTGGAGGCACTGAAAGAGGAGCTGCAAGAATCGATGAGGAAATCTACACAGGATAGCTTGCAGATAATGAAGGCGATGGTTGGCCAGATACAGACTATACAGAACACACAAAACCAGCTGTTGTAGGAGCATAGGATTTAGGGAGCCTTGCCCTCCCAACCCGTCCCGAACCCTCGGTGTGGTAAGAACCAAGGTGCCTTGACTAGGTTTCAGGCACCACAGGGACAGGCACATGCCATATTATAGGTGCCTCCTGCACCACCTGGTTATGCTCAAGGCCAGTTGCCTTTGATGCAGAACCCCGCATACTCTGCCCCTTCCGCTCCTCCACCACCTCATGGACAGCAAGCCGATGCAAATGCTGTATCATTGAAGAGTGGAAGGAAGACATTCGACCCACCACATAGGCAAGCGGGTCCTGATTTTTCTCACCCTTCGTTGCAGGCAGGTTTGACTCCTTCATCTTAGGAGCCACCTACGGTAGATAAGGGTAAGAGGCCACTTGACCTTGAGATTCCTGTCCCTTTTCCTGAGGCTCTAACGTGAAATGTATACGGAAAATGGACACGCAGAATTTTGAGGACCTAAAGTCAATGTTCAAGGAAGTACATATACAGGTCCCCCTCCTTGAGGCAATTGATCACAACCCCGCTGTCGCTAGGTTCTTCAAGGACTATTGTACCCTGAAGCGACAGCTTAGAATTGGACGATAGGCGGTACTGTCAAAAGAAGCTAGCACCGTGACTCTAGCCAACTTGCCGTCGAAAAAGAAAGACCCTGGTACCCCACTCATATCCTGCTTCCTGCAGGATTCTCCATTTGATCAGGCCCTTCTAGATCTGGGTTCGTCCATCAACCTAACTCCCACTACCGTATTTGATCAATTTCGATTTAGGGAGTTAACGCTTACTAATATGGTAATAACGATGTGATAATGTATGTGTATGTGTTGTAGTAATTGTTAATGATGTTGGTGGTATGTTGTGATTTGAAACGCCATTAGTGTCATTGTAGTGAGTTGTATGGGATACCAGTCATTACAACCACTATTATTTACTTATCTAATTTTTACTAGTTTTATTCCAGGTCGTTCACTGGGAGGCAATTATTGAATTACATTGCTCTTTGATCTCAAAATTATCCTCTAATTCCAAAAAGAAGCTTTACATTTAATAAAGAATGAATGAATGTAGACATGGTTTGTCTACTCACAAAGAATTAATTGTAATACTTGCAAAAACTAACTATAAACAAGCACCAAACAATTGATCACTAAACTTTGAACTATGTCTTTACAGGTTATAATATTAATACTTACATGGAAGTACATAATCGACTAAGATTACATAGTATATTAACATAACTTACTAGTCTGATACCTATAGCAACACATACAATAGTTATAGTGACAGATGTAAGCGTCGCAAGATCCCAGAAAACACTATATACAAACTTAAGGAGGGAAACTGGGGTCTGTAGCAACGATTATGGTGACGTTTTGTTCTGTTAGTAAATTTATGAGTTTATTTACATAAAAGTAATTGGCTATACTACGTATACATATATATATATTTATATTTCTCTTGTATGTGTATTTACTTACATATGTACATCTTCTCTCTCTCTTTTCTCCTTCACACTAATCTTCATCAGATGTTCTTCTTCTGTGTTTTCATTCTACCTTAGTGAATTTAACATGCCGTGGCTAAGAGGCGTTTAACTATCGCCATTAGCTCTGTTTAATTAATTAAAAATGTGTTTAATTTGCGGGTGTGGTTTTCGAGGGATACACAACACCTAGAGGGTGGGACCAAACCTCTACTAAGCGCGCCCTAATTCTCATTAGGCCACTTAATTACATGTTTGATAACTCAGCTTAGAGCCTTCTCAGTCCATGCACACACGCCTCTCTCCGGGCCCCCGGCCCCACACAGAATATGCTCAGTATGCTCAGATGCTCAATGTATGCTCAGTGTATGTTGTTTCGGGCGCCCAACGCCCACGACGACTACACAGCCTATACATGAATTCAATTTAAACTGCTGCGCGCATTTTGCAACACACGATGTGGCTCTATTCGAGTGCCACATCTGCATTGAAAATTGCGTGCAGCTGTGGGCTGGAAGAGATTTTGGCCCTCAATTCGAGGGCCATAATTTATTTAAAAATAAAAATAAATTATGGAAAGTAAAGTATTTACATAATACTATATAATTGTTCAATTAATTTGAAATTTTAATTAAATTTACTATATAAATAAATTCACTAATGTAGACTATTTTTACACACTGATTTTGGTGTTTTATTCTTTAATTACTTATAAATTAGTTACTAAATGGTCTAATTGACCTCATACAGAGTTAGAATACATATATAAGTATTTTATAGACATTTTTATTATATTTTTCAGAATTAATGTATGTGTTATTTACATTTAAATAGCAATTTTAATTGTTTTGCTTATAAACTAAGTTAAACTTCATATAATCAGATATAAATATACTTAAATTAGCTTAAATTACTTAAAGTATATTAGTCTTAGTATACAGATTCAATTAACTTAATTATAATTCTAAATTACTAATTTAACTAATTTAATTTAACAACTTAGCTATAAACTTAATAAATTCATTATGTATAGAGGATTAAATTAAAGTAAAAGATTTTATTTACTTATAATCTACATATACATAGATATATATACAGTTGTATAGTTTAACTTTCTTAATTATACTATTTACTAATCTAGTTAGTTTAATAATACATATAAATTAGTTCAATTTATATATGGTTATATAATTATTGTATTTATTATCTAAATTAAATCCAAAACCTAAGTTACAGTATTCATTATATTTACATAATAGGTTATACAGTATATATATATACATACTACCTATTTACATATGTAGCCTAGTATATAGCTTATGTCTATATAAGTATGCTTAATATACATAGTAATATATATGTGTATATATATATATTTTTTTTTTTTTATTTTTGGTTCTTTTGGGTGTTTCTTTTTACTGTTGTTACAGATTTGACAGAATTAGGAGAGAAGAAGGGAAGAGTTGACTGAGGAGAGAAAGAGGCTTGTTTCACTATCTTTTAAAGTTTTTAACCCTTTTTATCATGTTTATGATTGCCTTCTTTCTATATAGCATGAAATTTAGGATGCGTTTACCCACCTTAATACTGTCCTCAGTTAAGTTTCCTCTTTTAAATGTTGTTTGGATGGTTATTTTCGACTAAACTAGCTGACACAATTGAGAAAGAGTAGACATGTATGCACAGAAATTAGAGTTTAGTTATTTAAACAAGAAAGTTTGTATATACAGGAAATGAAATACAATCAAATGTCAGCTATGTTGAAAATAAAATCTACAGGGTTTTACATTAGAACCTATCTGCTACAACTTAAAACAATTAGACAGTAGCAACAACATGACATTTCAGACCTTGCAGCAGCTCAGATCAATGTCCAAATGGTCTAACTGCTGCTGCAGTTAGTCCATTTGAGATGAGATGTGAGTTGGAGAGAAGAGAAATGTAGCTGCAAGATGTAGCACTTTGCTGTGTCCACTGGGATTAGAATCACAAATCCAAACTGAAAAAGAAAATCTCTCTCAATCCCCAATCTAACAAGGGTTTAATTTCTCACTAAAATCACTAAATATCCTAATTCAAGGCAAAAACCCTTATCAAAAACTTCACTTCAGATTAAATCCACAAATATCACTGATTTAACTCTTCCTAATGCTATAGACAGCATGTAGGAAGAATTAATTCAGTCAATTAAAGCCCTTAGTTCAAATCCCAGTTTCTGAAACCTTAAGGAGTATTGAGAACTCCTTAGGTTAGGAAATCACCAAACAACCATTCAAAACACACTCATGAATGCAAGATCAGACTTCAAATCACTATAGTGATTATCCTTAGATCTGACTTGCGTTCATTGCATTCAAAAACTTATCAAATCAGATCTATGTATGGCTCTTCTGAGATGATTTCTGTCACCGGAAAACCTCTCAGATTCCGTGCCAACAATAAATTCAAATCAGACTTCATTCAATTTGTCAGATTAGACAGTAAAACCAAATTGAAGGAAAAATCCTTGAAATCCAAATTAAGGAGAAATCTGACAAACTGATAAATTCAATTCAATCTAGGGGCTTTGGTGACAAAGAGTGAGGTGAATGGGAAGCCCCTTAAGTGCTTTTTGACGCCAATTTCAGATCTGAGGTTGGAAACCGATCAGATCTGAAATTGGGTCAGAGTGTATGGGTGGAAAGCGAGAAACAAGTCGTGGAAAATCAGAACTGGATATGACAATATGAAGAGGTAGACAATTTGAAAACATGGATATATGAAATCTTCCCCTCTGATCTGGAATTGTCAGAGGAGGTGAGGGGGGAAATTTAAGCCTAATTCTACTACTACAGCTACTTTATCCTACAGCGAAATTGAACATTAACAATTACATTAATTCTACTCTAAACTACTTAACTACAGCTAAAACTAATCTGCAGAATTATAAACCTATTCTAACAGGAAGAATGGGACCTATGGGTCCTTAGCCAATGGCTAAGGAGGAAGAAGGGAGGAAGATAACTCCAGCGGAGGGAAGAGTCTGCTAGTGAGGCTTAGGGTCATCCTCAGGTGCTACAAGGTCCTTAGCGATGAGGAGGTCGAGAGAAGGTGATGATTTCACAGCTGGTGGCTGTGAAATTAGAGGCTGGATGGGGAGGAGGAACTGGAGTGGACGAATGATCGCTAAGAGGTGTAGGAGGGAGAGATCCCTTGCGCACGACACCACTGAGGTGCTTAAGTAGCATACTCAGTGGCTGAGATCACTGCGTAGGTGAGGATAATCAAGATGCAACCGGCGACGAGGATGAGAGGAGCGGAGCGCGCTGCGAGTTATACTCAAAATCTGACCGTCAGATGAGATCTGGGGAGAGGGGTGATCGCACGGGCTGAATCGTGCGAAGCTTCCATTCAAATCTAACCGCAGATCAGGATCATGAAGATCGACGGATGGCTAAGATTGGCCGTGTTCTTCGCGCGCTACAGTGCGTGCGAAGAGCAGTAGGCCATTCTCTCAAATAACGAAAAATTACAGACAGACCCTTGTACGCAGGAGTAGAAGAATTGCATGCAGGCCCATAAGTGAAAAGAACTACAATAGGAAGGGCCCTGCAGCCTTTCAAAAGGGTCCCTGCGGCTTACAAGTAGGTCCAAAGAGGAGTTTTTAAGGGCGAGAGTGTAATGCATGAAGGACCTAAGTGTAAACTACCTATTTCATAACCTAAATGATGTCCAATTGCCTTCAAATTTTTATATGTGCTTAATTGAACATTTAAGACATTAATTATACTTCTGATTTGGCCTTTCAAACTTATTTATGTGTTCAATTGACACATGGATCATCATTTGTACTTTGCTTTTAGAATATCTCATTTTATGACCTAATTATGAAGTTTTAACACAGAGTAAAGGTTTTAGGTCTTTTTCTTTAATTCCCACACTTAACCCTTTCTATCTGTTAATTTGATGTTGTTTTACTTAGTATCTAGCTTAACTTCAGCTTTTCAGCTATGATGAGTAGTCACTCATCACCTACCCGGTCATGATTCAGCTAGCTGATAGATCAGTAAAAACACCGAGGGGAGTGGTTGAGAACGTGATCGTAAAAGTCCGTAGATTCTGCTTTCCCACAGACTTTTTCGTTCTCGATATGGAGGTTCCTCCTAATCTTTGAGATGCACCAATCATTTTGGGTCGCCCATTTCTAGTGACAGCTCGAGCAAACATTGATTGTGCATCCGGGTGCATGGAGATAGCCCTAGGTAATGAGCGACTTCAACTTGACATATTTAGGGCATCAAGGAATTTTGACTGTGATCGCATAGAGGAGGATGGTGAAGATGAAGATTCAGCATACTGCGGTAACATTGGGCTCCTTTGTGATGACCCAATGTCTCATTCGTCTGCACTATTAGGGTTCTTGGACCTCGATCCACACGAGACTGAGACCACTGCACTGTACATATCTCCCCGCGGATTTGATTGTTTAGGGTGTGTTTTTGACCATAGAACCCTTGAATCTAGCTATCCTGATCTGTACACTATTGGATTGCCCCTATTATTACAAGAAGACATGACCACAGCTAATGGGTTTCTCGTTAATTCAGTCACAACCGATTACCTCACAGGTAGCGAATCAGCAGGAATTCACATGCATATGGATCATCAGATTCCCACCTTCGAGTTTGCTCCTATTCCCATTTCTGACCCTGACCCACCCGTGATTGAATTGAAGCCCTTACCTGACTCACTTAAGTATGTGTTCTTGGGTGAAGGTGAGACATACCTAGTCATTATCAGTGCCCACTTAACCCAAGAACAAGAGCATCAATTGATTTCTACGCTACAAGACCATAGGGCTGCTATAGGGTGGAGCATTGCTGATCTCCGTGGTATTCGCCTCTTGTATTGCACTCATCACATTTACACGGATGAGGGGGTGAAACCTTCGAGACAACCTCAAAGAAGGCTAAACCTGAATATGCTAGAAGTTGTTAAGAAGGAGATCATCAAATGGCTGGATGCAGGTATTGTATACCCAATCTATGATAGCCAATGGGTGAGTCCGATCCAGATAGTGCCCAAGAAAGCAGGACTCATCGTAGTGAAAATGATCAAGGAGAATCCATCCCGGCCCGCACTACGACATCTTGGCGAGTTGCATCGACTATAGGAAACTGAACATGGCTACCCAGAAGGATCACTTTCCTTTGCCTTTAATTGATCAGATCTTAGAACGGTTAGCCGGATGCAATTTCTTTTGCTTTCTGGATGGATACTCCGGGTATAATCAAGTAGCAATTAGCCTGGAAGATCAAGACAAGACCACATTCACATGCCCGTTTGGAACATTCGCTTTCAAGCTGATGCCCTTTGGCCTCTGCAATGCACCAGCCACATTTCAGCATTGTATGATGGACATCTTCTTTGACATGATTAGGGACTATGTGGAGGTGTTCATGGATGACTTCTCCATTTTCGAAGATGATTTCACATCTTGTCTTGATAACCTCACCAAAATCCTGAAATAGTGTATTGAGGTAAACCTAGTACAATCCTGGGAGAAAAGCCATTTCATGGTGAGGGATGGCATAGTAGTAGGACACAGGATCGCTAAAAATGGACTCGAGGTCGATCGAGCTAAATCTGAGATTATTTCCCACTTACCGCCACCTAGCTCGTCAAGCAGATCAGATCATTCTTGGGTCACGTCGGCTTCTATCGAAGATTTATACGTGATTTCTCGAAAATTGCATGACCTTTGACGAATCTCCTTGTTGCTGATGCCCCATTTGAATTCGACACCTCGTGTCTCAACGCCTTCAAGACTTTACGAAGCGCTGTTTGTGATTCCCCGATTCTCCAACCACCTGGCTGGTCTCTTGATTTCGAGATGATGTGCAACGCTTCTGATTTCGCCGTCAGTGTTGTTTTAGGCCAGCGTCGGGAGAAACAACCTATTGTCATATACTATGCTGGCGAGATGCTGAATGAGGCTCAACGCAATTATGATATCACTGAGAAAGAGCTGCTAGCAATAGTATTCAGGCTGGAGAAATTCAAATCTTATTTATTAGGGTCCAAAGTCATCATCTTAACTGACCACTCCACCCTCCGGCATTTGTTGGCAAAGAAGGATGCCAAACCCTAGCTCATCAGATGGATCCTTCTATTGCAAGAATTTGATATTGAAATCCATGACAAAGCCGAAAAGTAGAACGTTGTGGTAGATCACCTATCCAGACTGGACCCAGCCCACATTCCTTATTCCCTGCCTATTCACGACCAATTTTTGGATGAATCCCTTTTGGCAGTTCACTCTGTTGAGTTCCCATGGTACGCGGATATCGTGAACTATCTTGTCACAGGCAAGATTCCCGCGAACCTATCCAAGGACCAGAAACTCAAATTTACTCCGGAGGCCAAATTCTACGTCTGGGATGACCCACTGCTCTTCCGCATTGGAGCAGATCAGATTATTCGAAGATGCATCCCAGATTCTAAAATCCCCAGTGTGTTATCTTGTTGCCATAATGATGCTTGTGGTGGTCATTTCTCAGGATGGAAAACCGCTACAAAAATTTTGCAATCAGGATTTTTTTGGGCAACTATTTTCAGAGATACACACGAATACGCCCAACACTGCAAACGATGCCAGTCGGTCGGTTCTATGACCAGGAGAGACATGATGCCACTCTAACCCATCATGGTTGTAGAAGTGTTTGACATTTGTGGCATTGATTTTATGGGCCCTTTTCCGAACTCGCATGGCTTTGAGTACATGTTACTAGCCGTTGACTATGTCTCGAAGTGGGTCGAGGCCATCCCGGCGAGACGGGCTGATCATAAAATCGTCATTTCTTTCGTACGGCAATACATCTTCATGAGATTCAGAATACCCCACGCTCTGATTAGCGACGGGGGAAGCCACTTCATCCAGGTCATTATTAAAGAAATACGGGGTACATCACCGTACAGCCACCCAGTATCACCCGTAGACCAATGGGCAGGCTGAAGTGTCTAACCGTCATATCAAGTTGATTCTCTAGAAGACGATTAGACTAGACAGGAAGGACTGATCCGATAAATTAGTTGATGCACTCTGGCCATATCGGACAACATACAAGGCCCCACTCAGAATGTCACCATATCGTATGGTATATGGCAAGGTCTATCACCTTCCTGTAGAGCTGGAACACTGCGCCTTTTGGGCGGTGCAAAAATGTAACCTTGACCTCGATGCAGGAGGTCAAGAACGAAAACTCTAGCTCAACGAATTAGAAGAGATCCGGCGGGAGGCCTATGAGAATGCATTGATATATAAGGACAAGACTAAGGCCTTTCATGACTGCGACATTCAGAGGAAAGCATTCACGCCCAACCAGTAAGTTTGGTTGTTTGATTCACAACTGAAATTCTTTGTAGGGAAGCTCAAGTCCAAGTGGACTGGCCCATATGTTGTGATTCACCCATATCCTAATGGGGCAGTCCAGATCAGGGACCCAAAATCTGGGCATATATCTACGATAAATGGCCAGTGCCTCAAGCCATTTTTGGCCCAGGAACCTCCTCCAACTGACGAGATCATTCATCTTATTGAGGACGTGTGATTGAGTTTTCGCCCAGCTAGAGGTGTTAAACTCAGCATCTACCCCACATTCTACCATCATCTATACATAACCATTTTTATACATAGCATATTTTTCTTTTAAGCATATTTCTTTTCCATATTGCATATTGTCAGGTTGGCCGGTGCTGAACGTTAAAATTTCAGGAACAATTCCAGGTGATTTCTACCCATTTACTCCCTACTGTATTTATTTTCGTTTATATTCATGCATGAGGACATGCAAGATTTTAGGCATGGTGGGGTAGATACAACAAAACTGAAAATTTTTATGCCAACATTTAGGAAAACCTCGAAGCTGCATGTGAAACATACTTTAGGACTCTAAATAAAAGAACAACTAACTCCACCTCCAATGCTTGCATTAGAGCTAAAAATCATCCGCAACAGCCACTTCCAACTCACCCGGTCACCTTTTGTTCTAAATTTAGGGTCAAGCTAAACGTAACCCGAAAGGGAAATTTCATGAAGTACGAATATAAGAGGTTAATTGTTTATAGCATATATACATAGTGCATCCATGAATAAGATTATCTTATTAAGAGAATGCATTAGGGATTTTATCCTCTAGTTGATTCCTGTAATTTGGAATCCAGTACAATTTTTCACACACACGTAGAATTTGCAATGGATTCACGGTGAAGGCTGATAAACGTCTTTAGTTTGTCAAGAAGAAGCAGTGCTTCTTCTCCTGAACCCCTGGATAGTATTTTGGGAGTCAGGCAGACTTTCTTCCAAAAAATCCACCGAATAGTGTGAGATGAGAGTAGAGTGTACTGGTGCTCTAAGATTAGTGCAAGGAATCCGGAATCTAAGATAATTAGGTGATGATACTCAGAGACTAGACATAGTTTTCGCTCTTGATTCCTGCGTATATATTTGTGTGTGAATTGTGAGAGACACCAAATAAGGCAAATACGTGGAGTGCGAGTTTTCATAAAACTAGGGCTAAGGTGGTTGGTTATGACAATTCTTTATGGAATCCTTAGTTGAAGGAGGGTATTAATGTCAAGGTCAGAAATACACTATCCTATCCATCTCTCTCAGTGCCGTGAGTAAGCACTTCCACCAAATAAGCCACCCAATGTCTCTTGAGTACCACCAATATCTAATAATGCCTCCTCAATAAAGTTCATGGATGTGTGCCAGTTATGTTATGTTGAAGAAAAAAAAAAGAAAAAAGAGGAAGAAGAAAAAAAATGATGAAAAGAAAGAAAAATTGAAAAAAAAAATAGAAAAAGAAGAAAAAAATGGAATATTTAGTGTTTATTTCAGTCTCATTGAGGCAATACTACCAAATAAATTTGAGATTCACCAAATTTGGCCTTAACCCACCTTTCTTACGTTTCTGACCGCCTGAACACTGGCTGAGGAATTCTGACTTAGTGTTAGAGTTATGGGAACTTAATTAAAGTGTTAATGCTAAATGAGACCACCAAATACGGATCATACATGAGAATTTGATGAGATTGTGAGCTCTAAGCAAAAGAAATAGAGAGAGAAAGAGAGAATGAATATAAAGAAACCAAAAGAGAGCATAGTTTTTCTCATCTTTCTTTGAGTTGAGTTACGTAATAATTTGGGCATTTAGATTCTATAGTACTAATCTCTATGTAGCACCAAGTGAGAGTGAGCCACCAAATAAACACCCATATCCCTCAGACATCCTCTACCCAAGCTTAAAGCCGAGGTGGAATTCATAGAATATCTTAAATACCCCAAGGGAAGAAAATTGGCCTATCCCACTAGAATTTTACTAGGGGTCAAGTATAGGCTTTAGAGGTGAATCAGTTTTTCACTCGAATCCGTTGCAAAAGCTACATAGCTACACTTTCACGATTGTCTGGATTTCTAGAGCATAGGATGAAAACAAAAAGGAAAAAATCTTTAGTCATACCGTTGATAAAATAATCAATCCCTTAGGGACCCTTCTGTGAATAATTTAGTCTCGCATTTGCTAGGGACTAGCAAGATTTAGGCATGGGGGTATGATTGCGCAGCAATCATAGGTCTTAATTGACCTAAATTAGGCTAGGACTTAGCATAAGTTAGGGTAATTCACGCATGCAAGCATTATTTGCATCCTTACTGCTTTCTTTTAGCTATGCATAAAATAATGCTATAATGTGCTGATTAGGTGCATTATGTCAATTATAAGTAATAAGCTAGATCTGAAGTTGGATCAAAAGAATGAAGGAATAATTGGTGTTGCAGCAGAGTTGGAGCAGAAGACCTGGATTAGATGTAGTAGATAATAATAGAAGGGAGTTAAGGTATGCTACTCTATTAAGTTGGAATAAAACAGTAAAATGTGAAGAACATTGGACCATCCTAGCCCTAGGATAGCCTAGAAGCTTCCCCAAGACTTAGCCACCCTTAGATTAGGTCACCACACCATAGGAAACCTTAAAACCCTAATTCTAGCCTCTATCTAGATGTCCAGATAAGTTATACGACATCCAGAACCCTTAGCCAACTCCCGCACACTTTAAACCCACTTCTGTAGTATTATTGGATGTCCAGACACTTGGTCAGACGTCCAATTTCTGCAGAATACCCATGACAGAACCTACAATCCTTCCTGACTTTGATTAGACGGCCAGACTTGAAGTCTGAACTTCTGATTTTTCACCATAAGACGTCTGACAACTTTATTAGATGTCTGATACTGTCCTCCAGTTCCTGTTTTGAGATTCAAGCCTTGATTTTGGATCTCTAGGTCCTTAAACCCAATTCCAACCCCATAGGAACCTAAATTAAGGTGCCCTAACCCTAGTACATCACCTCTAGACCTCTCTAAGGACCTAATTAGGTCCTCATTAAACCTAATTGACTTGGATCTTAGTCAATTCCATCAGCCTATTCAATTGGACTCATTGAGTCTAATTGAGCCCTGATGTCAGCACACACTATCCAATTGGACCCAGTGAGAGTCCAATTGACCTAGACCTGACTTAATTGAGTTATTTTACTCTCAATTAAGTTTTCACACACCTAATTAAACTTGTATTAAGTTTAATTGCACTTTACCTTAGTGAATTAGGGTTTACAACCCTAATTTGAGACCTACCTTGACCTAAACCCACTAGAACCTAACCTAATCAACCTAGCCACCCACACACACCCACACACACCCACAATCACCATCCACACGAAAAATACCTATTCTAGACTTCTCTAGAATTCTCTACCATGTGTTGTTGCCTTGGTTGCTAAAATTAGTAACCAAGAGCCATTCAATTTTTAGATCCACATTTGGTGGATCTAAAAACCACCATCCATCTTCTCTCTCTCACTCTCCCACGAGCTCCCACCATAGGCCTCTCTAGAGAATTCCATAATTCTCTAGAGAGCTTCCCTTAGGTCTATGAAAAGACCTAAGGGGTGGCCATTTTCCCCAATCCCATTCTTGGCACTCATTCACACTTAGGTTAGCTACATTCACATCCATTCCACCTCCACAAGTTGTTCACCATGGCTGCCACCATCTCCACACCAAGATGCTGGATCACCTCTCCAACGTCTCTCCAAGGGTTGGCCTAGGCACCATTGGCCACCCCTGCTTCTCCTCCCAACCATTCAAAGGCCATCGGAGCCCACCTCCGAATGCCCTTATTTTTTGATAAATTAGTAGCTAGTTCTTCATAATTTACATGCTTTTATTTACTGCTTAGTAGTGTAGCTCTTTACCCTCCCCCAATGATGCATGCAAAATCCCCCCATAGATTCCTGTATGCGATCATTTTCTGTTAGCTAGATTTATATTTTCAAGCTTTCCTCTAATTCCTTGTTGCAAACACCCTCCTGAATGAATGAATGAAAGATATAATTTTTTATATACATATCTCTGTGTTGAAAATCACCATGAACTTATTGATTGCAATCTATTTCATGTGATTCAAGTTGCCTGCTCTTCATTTTTATCTATTGCAACCAGCATGTCAGTACCGGAAAATATTGAGGATTTAACCATTAATGCATTTTCCGTAAACAGTCACCACATAACTAGAATCGTGCGTATTAAAACTCATACTTTCACATTTGTCATCTATTTGACACATGTGCACGTAATTAGGGTTCACAATGAAAGTGGCAAAACTTTAATCCGACGATTGGAAACCGGCGTGCAATTTTAAACAAGTAGAGCGATAAAAGATCGATTTCAAATTTGCATAAACGCCTCCCAGAGATGAACAACCAGGACTCAAAGTCTCGTTATCTTTACAAAAATTATTTTTGACGAACATTTTTGTGCGACTATACTATGATTTCTGATGACTTTAAAATGCGTGAGAACGGGATTTGTCACCTGCCCTCTGATTTGAGGGGACATTAAGCCTAAGAATCTGCACACTTTTTGCACTAACTCATTTTTCGGTGGTTTCTTCGGAAATTGGGTAGCTAATGAACTATCTAGGGTGGTATGGCTGGCAAGTTGTCAGTGGTAACAGCTCATCGGCTGGTTGTCCAGAGTTCAACCACAAGATCATTTTCGTCATACTGCCTTTAGGTAAATCTTAGATAAGGGAAGCCACCTACTTAGAAAAAAAAAAAAGGAAAGTAAAGGAGAAAAAAGAATAATAATAAAACCACACTTCATCGCACAAGTATGGCTGGCAAGTTGTCGGTAGTAACAGCTCATTGCCATGTTGTCCAGAACCCAGCTCACAAAAAATGCACAATAATTTCCAAAACACTTAGGGAAGAAGCGGGGAAGTAGAATAAACTGGGGAGATATACACTGGGTTCGCCCTTATGTTGACTCCATAAATAAAAGAAGTAGGGAGAAAGCTACCATTCAAAAAGATAAACCTCTAGGCAAGGTCACTTAGGGTCATAGAAATCCGAAGTCCATTTTAATGGTCTCCAAGTGAGTCTTTCACTATTTTCACAAGATGCTTAGCACTTAGAGTCCTTTTGGAGTCTTGGGCAGGTCGGGTAGCCGTAAAAAGTTATCATGGAACTCTCAAACTCCAAAAGTACAAAAAAAAAAGAAAAGAAGAAAAGCAAGAAAAAAAAGAGTTTTTACATCTTCTCTTCTCAAATAAGGTGAGGGCTTGGACGGTCTGCATTCTGGCAGGCACCCGGGCACTATTGAGTTTTTGTAATTAGGTCTTGGGGTTGAGATTTTCTAAAGCAATCAACGAATTTTGCCTAAATACTTGAACCCTGATTCTACTTTTATACATAGCATTTAAGTTAATTTTGCTAGGGACTGGCAAAAAGTAAGCATGGGGGTATGATAAACTCACATGGATTCATGATAAATTGCTTATTTATGATAGTTCCTAGGCTTAGCATTGCATATTATATTATAAATATTGCATAACATCCATTGCATGGAATTTAGGATAGTTGTCTGTTTGGTATATTAATTCCTTCATTTTATATGGCCAGGAGGCAATGCGATGTCCTTACGGAATTCAGATGAAAAATCTGACTGTACAGATGGATCTGGAGCGATGATCGTAGTCCGACAACATAGAAATCACCTCGATCCGAGCACCGTGGCATCCTCTGCAAGCAATGAAGGGTGGATGGTCCAGATGCTGCCACGTGGTGCCATCTGGAGTGCCCAAAGTCGTTTGCACATCTCCAAAGGCTGCCCATCGAGTGATCTCAGCTGTTGGATGAAAATCCAACGACTGAGAGGCCGCCCTCACCGTATGGACACAATTCTTCTTCTCAACACACCCGTAGGTGTGGCACAGCGATGAGGTTAAGCGCTCTCAAAGAGCGAGCGTGAGATTGGGCCGTGATTCGCCATGCCCCGCTATAGTGTCAGATGCAATAGGGCCGTCCGATCGCAATCGAGCGACCGAGATTTGCCACGCGTGATCCAACGTTGCCCATTGATGCAAAGGTGCACGCCAAATCACACGTATGCCATCTAGGGCATGCATTTAAGTCGACCGCGAGCAGTGCTCACCATCCGATCTCCACAATCGTGCGAGGAGCACGATTCAAATCAAAGTACGTGCGATCTATGGGCACGACTCGACCGTGTGATGCATCATCCAACAACAGCCAGTGCACGCACCAGTGATGTGAAATTCAAATGCTGGCAGGCATGCGCTCTCCTCTCACAATCATAGCCGTCCACGCCTAATCCAATAGTTGACGATTGTCGTGCCTTTGACAGCTGCGGGCGTGAGCGTTGGGCGCGGGCTTTACAATGACAGAAGAGCGAGCCTTTAGTGACACTTGCAGCTATCACTAAATGGCCTGCGCAGTGTGTACCCTAGCCAAAGCAATGAAGAGGTGCGGATCTTCAGCGACAGCTCGAGTGGCCTTTAGTGATGCTTATAGCTATCACTGAACGCCTGTGCATGGGATTCTCTTCTTCCCTCCACTATATAAACACCTCTATGATGAGACACTCATCATGATCTCTAATTACCCCTAATTAACTAGTCTTCCTAGTTAATTAGCTAGGGTTATGAATATATAAGGGTTAATTATAGAATAAGGGATATTTAGTTAAGGACCTTAAAATAAGTTAAAAATGACATTTTATCATTCAATTAACATTATTAATAATTTAGATAATAATTGGACTTGAAATCCTACTAATCATTTCCTTAATTAATAAGATAAGTAACTTAAATGCAATGTATACCTAAGTATGTAATAACTTAAGTGATTTTACTTAATTTAATAAATTAACCTAAAAAGGTCAAAAATGTAAATTCAAGGTGTAAACATAATATTTACCTTATTTACTAACATATATAAAAAGTTGAAAAAGATTTAAGTTAAAATAAACCTTCAAAACCTGGGTTTACATTTTAGTCCTTAATATTCATTACAGTCAGGTCCTTATTTCTCACACAGGTCCTTAAGTTTTATTACTTCTAATTCCCTCTTCGTCTTCTTCTTCTCTAGTCGAACGAACGGTTGGCGGCAGAGAGTCACCCCACCGTGCGATCACCACCCTGCCGACATCATTCCTCTTTGCCCAAGCTCTTGCAACTTGCGCTCACCACCTCCACTTTATCCATCGGTCTGGATTAACCGAGAATCCTATTTTTCAGTGGGAGATAACCTCACCGTCGTCAGAGACGATGATGGAGGTTAAGCTCCTCGAGCTCCTTCTTTGGCCAGACCCCGCCTCTCTCTTCGCCGCAAACTGCTATAAATACCCCCTCACACCTTTGATTTTAGGTAAGTTGGCTCCCTTCCCTCTTCTAACATTGTAGCTGACTTCGATAGGCTATTCTTCCAAACCTTCGGCGATTCCCCATTCCATCTTCTGACTTCCTCCGTCCATCTTAAGTAGTCGAGGAGATCTGCCGTGGTCTTCCTCACCTCTGACAAAGGCGTCGACCTAAGGATTCCTCTGCTCCACCTCAAATCTGCCCGCCGGAGATCTTTCTCCCACCCTCTGATTTCGTCGTCCGCTATGAACCTTCGGCGGAACCCTATTGACCCCTTTGTCCAGGTAACAGTAGACTAGGAGTAGGAGTAGGCTAGCTTAGTTAGTTAGTTTAGTTAGTTAGGTTAGAGTAATTTCAGATTTTAGCTTCATCTCCTCCGACTCCAGCAAGTTCCTTGAGCTCGCCAGAGCTTTAATTTTGTCTTTTAATACACTGTACACCTTTCTATATCTTCCATGTTCACTTCTAATCCACTTAATCATTAATAAAATCACCCAAACGCCTAATTCAAATCTCACCTTCACCAACTACTGACACTGTCTATGGTAACAGTAGTTGACCTAATTCCACCTTCACTGGGTTCTTTCATCACCTATCACCACTAATGAACCCTAATCGACATTATAATACCTATTATTATCATCTATAATTAAACGCCTAAATCTTAATTAAGCTCCTGAGGTCGCTGTCCATGGCGGCTCAGGAATAGTTCAAACTATAAATTAAATATATATTTATGAATAATTACATCTATTGACTTGATTTAACCTCTCAATCGAGTAGTTAAATCAAGTCCTGAGCTTAAACAATTCAAATCTTTTAAGAAACAAACATACTGTTAAATCTCACATTTTAATGAACAAATGAAGAATTTAATGTGATAATGAGGTTCCTTGTAACCTCAGGATCATTTCTAGATCAAAAATAGTTAATTTTGTCAATCTATACATACAATCTACATTTTCTGGACTCACCGAAGCTCCGACGAGCTCTGGCGAGCCAAACTTGTGTTACAGCCTTTTAAACTTGCTAAGTAGCTTCAGAATAGTATAATAAGGATTAATGACTATTTTAAAGATATTCGTTTGAGGTTTTAACCATTGGAGCAATAGATTTGAACTTCTTCCCCTACTCTAGCGAGTTGGCGAAGTCTGTTAGGAAGGATTTGAGAAACATTTAAGGAGCTCAGAAGCTTCACTGCGATGCACTGAAGCTATTTTAACCTTCAAAACATTGTGGCAATCTTTCCTTTATTCTATCGAACACACACCTATTTTAGTTCAGGCGGCGAGCCTGAAACCCTAGGAATTAAGGATAGAACACAAATCTAAAGATCTGAGTAAGTTTCTGATGATGAGAAGACTTTGATTGAGGCATTAATTTCTTAGGAGGAAGCTTTAAACAGAAAATCAATTTTCAAGCTTCCATAGTCAAACCTAAGTTTGATAATGGTGTTCTGAGCTTGAATTGAGGAATTGAGATGTGGAAACTATTTCTGAGATTCTGTTTGATGCTTTTAGAAAGAATAAAGTAAACTCAGATGATGTACTTAGTAAAGATTATGTTTCTGTCAATTTGGGTTACGCTCAAACCCAAACCAACAGAAGTACTGTTATGATGAAATTCAAACTTAAAACCTACCCAGATTAATTTGTTATAACCCTTAGAATTAATCTAAATAGATTAGGAACACTTTTAAGTGTCTGTTGCAGTTATTGAAATCTGAAAATCAACCTTTGAAGCTTTTAGAGAAGAGAAAAGCTTCTTTGAAGGTTCTGAAGGTCTTAAGAGTTTAAAATCTATCCTAACAGAAGCGGAATTATTTATATAACATATACAGACCTTTAAATAGATGAGAGAAGTCCATCTGAGGACTCTCTTGACATAAAAACACTTTCCAAGCTTTTTAAAACCCATAGGAACCCCTGATTTCATCTTTTAAATTGAAAAGCAAAACATCACTAAAACATTAAATTGACCCTAAAATTGTGTAGATTACCCTTAGAGCTTTCCAACAAACTTTAAATCATTCAATTTGGAGCTCTGGGTAGAAAGTTACGATTGTTTGAATTCGGGTCTGGAAGGGGTAGCTTTGTCCCACCTCGGATATTCATGAGCGCGTGCCTGGGGATAAAACTGATTTGTTCCTATGGCTATGCAGTCGTTAGCGCTCGGTGCATTGGTTCTGATTCCTTTTGATCTGAGCATTGTTCTGAGTGTGCAGGCTTATGCTTGCGGGTATGCGCCCTTGGGGGTGTGTGGAAATGATTGTGCCCTGAGAGGGCGAGTGTGGCCTTAGAGGCCGGGTTGAGCCGATGCGGCTCGAGACTGTGAACCGATTAATAAATGAATCGAAACAAACCTAACTGAGATTAGGCGAGGACCGAGTAGGGTCTGGTCCCACCCTGGTCTCAGGGTGCTGTGTATCCTCGAAAGGACCATGCCGCAAATAAAAAAACTTTTGGTTTAAAAAGTAAAAAAAACCTGGTTCAGCTAAAAGCTTAAGGAAGAAAGGAGCACAGACGCTAAGGGGTGTTAGAGAAAAACTAAGGGAAGAAGAGAAGGCAGGAGAAGATTAAAGGGAAAAAGGAAGAAGAGAAGGAGGATAAAAAGGTAGGAACAACACAAGAAAGGTAAGAAGAAAGAGAGCTCGAAGAAAAAAAGAAAGAAGAAGATTAGAGCCTGTAGAGAGATGAAAATAAATGAAATATCTCTTGCATCAGTAACTTTTTGTTCTTAAATGTAGAAAGACATGTTTTAATTGGATAACTTTTTAATTGCCTTAATTTCTTAGAATGAAATAAAATTGAAAAAAACTAGCATGTTTACTTGTTAATAAAGTACAACATTTTGAGTAAATATGTTTGCATTTGGAATTTTGTATATCCTTTATAGTTAAATATTTTGACAAAATTCATGTTTTGAATTAGTTATACCTCCTAAACTTAAAGAAAATTGGTGAATTTGGAGAAAATTATTATGCCTCCCAGTGAACGATCTGGACTCAACCAATAAAAATTTCTAAAATGTTAGGTTAATTCGACCTTATACTACACAACTGACACAACTTCGAGTTAACCTAAGTGATTTCTTCTACTCTTAATTAAGTGAAATTAACTTAATTATTGAGTTGAGTGAACCCACGTTATCACTCTACACCCCCCATTCCTCTTCATCTCTACCTACTCTACTCCCACCTATTCCCAAGCTCTAGCAAGCCTACCAACTCTCTATTAGAGCTTGCTCTCAAGCTCCTAAGGCTCTTATTAGTGTAGCAAACCTTTGCCTCACCAAATATTCATTTATCCTTCCATCCCCATTCATAGGTCACCTTGGAGCCATCCTCCCACCTCCATTCCGGTAGCAGATCATCTCCGCCTTCTCACCTCCATTACGGAGCCATGTCAAAGCTTTTCTCTACCCGACGTCCTCCTGCATCTCACCTCCATTGTCCTAGTCCTCACCTCCTTCGTCCAAGCTTCCGTCAGGTGTCGTGGTCTCGCTGAACAACTGATTTGGGAGATGTCCTCTCACCCCCTCTCTTTTTATGCTTTCATAGTTGATTGTAATTGACATTGAAGTGATATCTATATCATATTTGTTCCATATCTCTGGTGATTCATTCTGCTTGTCTTCTTCTTACAAAAATACAAAAAAAAATAACAAGAGCCTAAAATACCAAAAAGAAACAAATCGAAGCACGATTTTCAATTAAAGTAAACATCGCTGATGGTTAACTTTCTCAACATAGTTAATTAAGTTAATTATACTTAATTATGTGCAAGAGAAAGTAACTTAGGTCAACTTGAATTTGTGTCTATTAAGTCGTGTAGGGTCAAGTTAACCTAACATTTTAGATTTTATTTCTTTTTAACTGGTTGAGTCCAGGTTGTTCTCTAGGAGGCATAACTTAATTGAAATTCACCACTAAATCTAAGCTACTTATGGAAATTATAATTAAATTTACTTTAAGAATATGAATTTTGCCTAAGGATTTCTAATTAAAAGAATATGCAAAATTCCATAAGGAAACACATTTACACAAATGATTTACTTTTACAAACAAGTAAACATGTTTATTGCTTTTAATTTCTTTTATTTACAAGAGATTAGGCAAGAAAAAGTAATTCTAATGAAAATATCCCTTATTACAACGTTAAGCTCAAAAGAAATTAATAAAATGCAAGAAATTAAACCACAAATTTTCTCCTTTGTCTTCAGCCTCATTCTTCTCTTCTTCTTTTTCCTTTCTCTCTCTCTCTTTTTACTTTTCTCTTATTTCTTCTCCTTAATCTTTCTCGAGCTCTTCTCTTATGCATCTATTTTTCTCTTCCTTTTCTTTCTTCTTACACTGCTTGTTATTTCTCTTTAGTTCTTGTGCCTGTCTACCTTTCTCTATCTTTTCAAGCTCTACCCTCCTTCTCCTTCTCTTCCTTTCCTTTTCTTCTTCTCCTTCTCTTCCTTTGCATCCTTTCCTTTTCTCCTTCTCTTCTGAACCTTTGCAATCCTTCTAAACCGAACCGGTTTGACCCTTTGAACCCAAAAATTAGGTTTTTGATTGGTGGCTTGGACCAGTCGGGGATACACAACACCCCTCTCAGGGTGGGACCAGACCCTACTATGTCCAAGCCTGGTTTTTATTTGGTTCGATTTATTTCCGGTTCTCATAGTCTCAAGCCCATCTGGCTCACGGCCTCCCAGGCCCACATGCACAAGCCTTCATGGGCCCACACTCGCACGCCCACAGGCGCACACACACCCAGGCACGCACACCGCATGTGCCCACACACACACCCATATGCTCATGCTCTTTCATGCGCCCTGCGCTGACGACTGAAGGGCCTTAAACACAAATTACTTTTATACCAAGGCGGCCGCTTTAGTTCCACCGATGTGGGACTATGCTTCCCCCTCCCAATTCAGACTTCACTTGACCATTCCAGCTAGCTCAGAGCTCTAATCCGAGCAAATGAAGGCTTGCTGGAAAGCTCTAAGGTTGATCTACATGATTGTAGTATCAATTTGATACTTAGGGAAGGTTTAGCTCTTCGATTTGAAGGGCGAAGGGACCTGGGTCACTACGACCAAATTGCCTGCAGAATGGAGTTTTGGCTCTAAGGTCCTATAGAAGGACATTTTACCTCCAGATGAGGTGTTGAATAGGTTTAGAAGGTGATTCCGTAACTGTTGGTGAAAGTAGTGAACTCTAAGAAGCTTCAGGAAGATGATGAAGCTAAAAGGCTTCTCTAGTAAGCTTCAGAACTTGAATTCAAGTTCTATTAGGTCCAATAGATAGCTAGAGACCTATTTAATCAAATCAAACAACCTCTAGAGGTTGTTAAGAAACTATCTGGGTAGATTATCCACTTGAATTTCATCATAAACCTACTGTCGTCTGATAAGTCAATTTTCACTTTCGAATAATGTTATTAAGATGGTTTGTCGTTGTAGGATTAAAGTGGTGGAAAACCGCTTAACAAAATAATTAAAATTAAAATTAAACCACTCACAGGAGAGCGGGTCGTATCCACAGGGAGGCAATGACTTATTTAAGCTCACAATTATGTAGAAATCAAGTTCGCTGAAATATTCGTCAAATCAAACAATGCCTATGTAGCTCTGAAAGTAAACCTTCAATTTATAGAGAAGTCAAGGGGTGTTAATGTAATTTTTATGTAATAAAATTATCCATGTGCAAGGGTATGCCATGTACTTTTCATTTGCATGCATACTAAAATGTAATTCAAAATTAAATACAACGCACATAGAGATGAATAATAAGGTTTAACAATTCTCTAAAAGCATAAGCATGAAGGCATAAATTCACTACAATAAAATAATGATAAATCAAAAATCATTTTTGTGGCAATGGCATGAAATGTAAATATTTGTGAGAGTAAAAACAGAGGATTGTACCTCTCTCCTCTTTGCTCACAGGAGAGAGGTTCGTTTGAGGAACTCTTTTGGGAATAGGTTGGCCGGAGTGAGGGCTTCGCAACGGTGGCAGCGGTAAGTTGCGAGATGGCCGGAGTCAACTGGATGGAGGAGAGAAGCTACGGTTGTGGTGGAGGTTGCTGTTGCTGGCTACGCTTGCTGCAGGAGTGAGGAGGCGACGAGCACTGAAGGGCAGGCGCTCTACAGGCTACACAGGCGCACGTGGGGACTGATGGCTGCACAGCTGCAAGTGCTGCAAGGGGCGTGCAGGTGCTGAGGCGAGGGCGCTATAGGCACTGGTGCAGGCTTGCAGGCACTGAGGCGAGGGCGTGTGGAGGTGTTGAAGCGGGGGCGTGCAGGCCAGGGCGCTGCAGGCGTTGGTGTGGGCTTGCAGGAGCTGAGGCTAGGGCACGTGGAGGTGCTGAAGCGGGGGCGTGTGGAGGTGAAGGTGCACGGGCTAACTACTGTGCGCGTGGTGTGGTGCTGGCTGGAGGTGTGGGTGGCAGTTAAGGTGGGCACGTGCACACCTACTGCGGTGGAGGTGCAGCACATGTGCGTGGTCTACTGCAGAAGATGAGGTGCGCCAAGGGGAGGCACGCGCGGTGGCGTGCTCGGCAGGGCTAAGGCGCGGGGAGGCGGTTGCAGCCATGTGTACTGCAGTGGGCATGGCGAGGGTACTTGGGGAGTGCAGCAGCTGGGATTTGCGTGTGGAAGGGAAGATGAATCATGGTGATGCAGGGACTCTTAGCGGTGTGGGCTGTCACCCCACACGCCCACGGTGGTGGAGTCGCGCTTCCTTGGTTGAGGCCGGTGGTGAGGAGTGGATGAGAAATGTAGCTCTGTACGTAGTGAGGAAAGGGATGGTGGCCTCCCTTTTGCATGGTCATCTCCTCCTCCCTTTGTAGATGCCCTTCATGGCCAATGAATGCTTGCAGTTGTGCGTGAATGGTTGCGCGAGGAGAAGAAGTAGTCGTTACCTGTGGAGGAAGAGAATAAGAAAATAATAAAATATTATGGTTATTTATGCATAAACCCTTAACTTCTATGTTAAATTAAAACAATGCAAGTAATTCACCTAATCGATTAACTAATCAAATACATGCAATTCTAAGCTAATTCTAAATGCATGCAATGAATGGATTATGCAATTAAGTTAAAAATATGAATTAATTTATTTACATCCAAATGTGTGCTATCTAAATGTTAAAATTATTTTAATGTCTAGATACTTAAATACTTAAATAGCCCACAAATATGGGCCAATCATCGTCAGTTTGGGTTCAAAAATAACCCAAACTGAACAAAAATCAATTTCTTCTATAGAATCAATCAGAGCTCATCCAAATTGCATCTGAATCATTTACAAACATCATAGGAACATATTGAACTCCTCAATTCCTCTGATTGAATCTTAAATCCAAGAATCAGACTTAAGGTTGACCGTGAAGCCTTGAATTTTGACTTTCTGAATTTAACCATTTCAGATGAAATTAATGCCTTAGATAACTTCTCTTTAACCTCAGGAACAGATTCAGACCCTTAGAAGGATGATTCAGTTAAAATTCCTAGGGTTCCAGGCCTATTGCCTAAGATTCTAGATGAGTTTGTTCAACAGAACAAACCAAGGTCTATCATAGAGATTGACACATTGGAATGGTCTTAGGGTATGTTATTGATGCTTTTAGACTTTTCAAATGAGGCTTAACCATAACTAACAATCATCTCCAACTCTGCCAGAGTTCGAGAAGACAAAGATCTAACAGAAGCTCCAGGCATTAAAACCTCAAATAAACTTCTTCAGCATGATCAGTGACCTTTAAATCAGTGATTTGGAGCTTCACCCTAAGTTTAATGGGCTGAAGAGCTCTTTTGACTCGCCGAAGCTCCGGGGAGTCCAGAAAAAGGCTAAAATGTACAAATATCATGAAAATGTGCCATTGATGATATAAAAAGCTTCCTGAGGTTACAAGGAACCTCAGGAACCCATTAATTCCTTCAATTATCCATTAAAGTGAAAATTATGCAGTGAATTCACAGTAAACAAGTTTTGAATTTAATTAGGCTCAGAACCTATTTTCTCACTCAATTGAGTGGAGAAAACAAGTCAAAATGAAGTTGCGATGGTTTATAGATGGATAATTAATGATTTGAAATCCTCCTGAGCCGCCACTGACAGTGAGCTCAGGAGATTAAATTAAATTAGGCATTTAAGTTATAGATGGTAATTACTTAAATTAAAGTGAGGATAGGGACCCTTAAGTGATGGTTAGGTGATGGAGGGCCCTAGTGGAGGTGGAGTAAGCTCAGCCACTTCTGCCATGGATAGTGGAAGCTATTGGTGGAGGTAGTTTAGATGAATAGATGATCAATCTAGTGATTAAAAATGATAGAAATGTTCATGAAAGGTTAAAGAAGGTGATCGATGACTTAAAAAGAAAAGATTTGCTCCTGACAAGCTCAACGAGATTGCCGGAGCTAAAGAAGATGAATGAGAAACTATCATTACACCTATCTAATCTACCTAATTAACTATCTAACTAATCTATTTACCTAACCTACTGTTACCTGGACGAAAGAGGTAGGAGATCTCCGTTGATGGTCCTTAATGGAGGAGGAAATTAGAGGGTTGAAGGAAGAAGTTCGACGGGCGTTTGTGAAGTGAAGCAGAGGAACTCCTAGTCAGCGCTGCGTCAGGAGACTTGGTTGACGTCGGCAAAGATCCAAAGCGATCAAAGATGGACGGAGGAAGACGGAGGAAGCGGAGGAAAGTCGTCGGATTCTGGAAAGAATAGCCAAAAGGTTAGCTCAGTGAAGAAGAGGGAAGGGAGATAACTTGGTGAAATCGAGGGTGTGGAGGGGTATTTGTAGGTGGCGGCGGCTGAGGAGAGTGTATTTGGACGGAGAAGAGGCTAGGAGTGGAGTAACTACTGGTGTCTTCTCCAATGCTGGTGAGGTTATCCACAACCCTAAAATAGGATTGCAACTTCATCCAGACCGGTGGATGAAAAGGAGATGGTGAGCGCAAGCTCCAAGAGCTTGGAGAGGAAGGAATGACATCGGATATGTGGTGATCAGAAGGTGGAAGCACCTCCTAACATCAGCCGTCGAGGAGGCTGAAGAAGGAAAGAAGAAGTTTCAGGGACTTATTCGTAATGAAAGTTGAGGACCTAAGTGAAGAATAAGGACTCGATTGAAATAAATATAAGGACTAAAATGTAAACTGAGGTTGTTAAGGTTTATTTTAATTTAAATATTTTTCAACTTTTTATATATGATTATAAATAAGATAATTATTATATTTAGACCTTGAATTTACATTTTTGACCTTTTTAGCTTAATTTATTTAATTAAGTAATGTTAGTTAAGGTATTACATACTTAGGTATAAATTGTACTTAAGTTAGTTAACACATTAATTAGATAAATTACTGATAATATTTCGAGTCCAATTATAAATTAAATTATTAATAATATTAATTGGATAATAATATAGCATTTTAAACTTATTTTAAGGTCCTTTACTATTTATTCCTTATTTAATAATTAACCCATATATTTACATATTTCTAGCTAATTAACTAGGAAGACTAGTTAATTAGGGGTAATTAGAGACCATGATGAGGTTCTCATCAGTTGCCTCCCCGTGTTCGACCCGAGACTCCCTTGGAGTTTTAGTATAAATTTTATTTGATCACAAGTTTTGCAACTATGACGACGGGTTACTTGTAACCCTGATTTCAAACACGCGAAGCATGTGTGATCACCGTATTTTCTTAGAAATATCATTTGTGACAAGAATTTCTGATTGAGGAGAAATATCTGCTTAGAAGAGATGTTGAACGTATACGAATCGCTATGCTAACATGTTCGGTTTTGGAAAACCTGTCGTTGTAGTTCGAAAGCGAAGAATTCGTGTTCAACAAATGAAATTTATACCGAAATTAAAATTACGGGTCCAACACAGGGAGGCGGACGTTTGATTTAAAAACTACGCATTTCTTTTTATTTGTCACAGAATAATTCAATTTAAAACTATCTAAATATTTACCATAAATAGAAGAGAGAGAGAGAGAGTAAGAGAGAAAGAGAATATTACACAGAGAAATCAAAATGAGATGTAGAATAAACAAGGAATTTTTCATTGAGGAGATTGTTCATTACAACTAGAAAGCATAAAACAATTACTCTAGAAAGAATTAAAAGAATGAAGGGAGAAATGTCCTCCTCGACGATTGCTTTGAGGACGAACAAAACTACACTAGAAAGCAGTAAATCTATACTAGAAAGCAGTAAAAAGAATAGGGAGAGAGAAATCCTCCTCGATGGTTGCTTGGAGGACGAGCTGGACGGGACGATGCCTGGACGAAGGAGAACGAAGTAGGACGAAGGAGGACGAAGCAGAAGAACGGGAACGGGCAGCATGCTGTCGTCGTCGCGGGATCCACTTCCGAAGGGGAACGAAAATTGGACTTTATCTCGCGAGAAGCATCTCGAGTGTGGGACAAGCTTCTCTTGAGCTTTGGAGGGGTAGAGAGGAGAAGGAAGGGATGAAAATTTCGTATGGAGGGGGTCTCCTTTTATAGTTGCAAGGAGTGGGGGCAAAATGGACATTACAACTTCAAAACAATAAATGAGGGGTCTTTAGTGACGGATAAATCCATCACTCAAGTCCTGACGTGGGCGTAGCTTCCGCGCCCACGCGCGCCGCTTCAGCTGCCCGCGCACCCAACGTACACGCACGTCCAGCGATCCTCAGCCGTCCGATCGCGAGATCGGACGGCTTAAGTTGCGCCTTCTCCAGCTGCATTGCACTCCCGCCCGCGCGTTCGATTGCGTGTCTGCGCCGCGCATTCAATCGCGCGTCGGCACTATTGGGCACGCACGGCCGTTGGATTGCGATCTGACGGTTGATGAAGGTGCGCCCACTTGCCTCAGAAATCGCTTGGCGGGGCTTGAACGCACGCCAGCGGCTCGTGGTAAGGCGCTAGACCGCTGCGTTGCCTCGCCCAAAAGGTCGCGCGGATGACTTTAAAGAGCCGCGTCCACAGCGATTGGATCGAGATCCAATGGCGGAGAGGGGGTGGGTGCGCGGTCTTCATAGAATGCAAGCGGCCATTTGGGCGGCTGAGATGGCACCACGTGGCGCCATCTTGGCCGTCCATCTTCTGGAAGTTGTAGATGGTGCCACGGATGTCGGATTGACTCGATTTTTGTGTCGTTGGGCTACGATCGTCGATCTGAATTCATCCGTGTGGTCGGATTTGTCATCTGATGTGTGGATTTACACCATCTTGGCCCTTGATCTTCTAGGGTTCCCCGATCACTATCTGATGCTACGGATTTCTGATTAGGGTGATCTTGGAGTCGTTGAACTCCAATCGTCGCCCTGATCACATCCATACGGTTGGATCTTTGATACGAGGTCCCGATAAAATGTTTGCCCTGTCCAAGCACATAAAAGGAGACAATTAACCTCCATTTTATTCAAACTACTCTATATGCAAGATGATGCATGTTATGCAATATTTATATCATGAAATGCAATCCTATGCTTAAGAACATGCATAAATAGACATCTTAAGTAGTGTAAATGTGTTTACATCATACCCCCATGCCTATCTTTTGCTAGTCCCTAGCAAAAACTATATGCTATTTATAAAAGAATTAGGTTGGATTATTTGGACCTGAGTTATTTTCAATCATTAAGAAATTGTCTACTTAGGAACTGAACTTACAAAGACACAACAACGCCCGGGTATCATCCAAAATGCAGACCTCCTCAAGCCCTCGCCTTATTCAAAGAAAAAATTCTTTTTCTCTTTTTACTCTTTTCTAATTTTTTTTTTGGATTTTCAAATTTTAGTGTTTAAGACTGGCTTTCTACGGCCATTCAACTCACCCAAGATTTGATGGGAACCCTAAGTTTTAAGCATCTTATTGTGATTGTGATAGACTCGTTGACCGGCAATTAAAATGGACTACGGATTTCTACGCCTCTAGGTGACCTCAAAAAGACTTCTGCCTAAAGGTGTATCTTTACAACCGGTAGCTTTCTCCCTACTTTTATTTTTTACGGGGTCAACAGAAGGGTGAATCCAGTGTATATCTCCCCGGTTTATTCTACTTCTCCGCTTCTTCCTAAGTGTTTTGGAAATTTTTTAGTGCATTTACTGAGCTGGGTTTTGGACAACCGGTCGATGAGCTGTTACCACCGACAACTTGCCAGCCATACTCGTGCGGTGAAGTGTGGCTTATTTCTTTTTGTTATTTTCTCCTTTTCTTTTTGAATTTTTTTTTTTAAGTAGGTGGCTTCCCTGATCTAAGATTTACCTAAGTGCAGGAAAAAGAGAAAGGTCCAGTGACTGGGCTCTGGACAACCTACCTATGGGCTGTTACCCACGATAACTTGCCAGCCATATCACCCTAGAAGGTTCATTAGCTACCCAATTTCCGTTAAAATTGCCGAACAACGAGTCAGTGCAAAAAAAAAAAGTGTGCAGATGCTTAAGACTCAAAATTCCCTCAAATCAGAGGGCGGGTTAATAAGTCGTGTACTTATCACCAAAACTTATTTATTCCAATTGTAATAGAATTAAGATGGTGAGGACTCAAAGACAAATCCACATTTTAGTGGATACACAGGCTAATTAAGTCCAAAGACCTGAAGGGTCTTTGTGTTCAGATCTTAATATAGTTTTTCCTAAGATTGAAAATTTTCTTAAACCCAAATTCTCTTTCCTAATTTTGATTTTTTTTTTAATCAAAATAAAACAAATCTATGGAGCTGACGAATGAATTCAGAGATAAATATCCACCCCCATGCATATCTAATGCAATGTCCTCATTGTATTAAAAAGACATAAAACAGAGTGGAAAAGTGAAGAAAGCACCTGAATTGCGTGAATGTCGGGTCCGCTCTAAGATGAAAAATTAAAAAGAACTGTATATGTGCTGAGTTTAGTGCCTTCAGCTAGGCACACTATACAAAGAAAAGAAATGAAGAATTCACAAGTGCAGGTCAGAATTAGAATAAATAGAAGAATCCTCCGACCTGTCAACAGAGGTCCACAGATGTGGACCAGATTGTGGTGTAGAACCACACCCCATAATCGAGAATATCTTAGGTTCTGGATAAAAATTACCCAAAATCTAAAATCAGAATGCAAGCGGGGTCGGGCCTGCGATTTATGAGGATGCAACCCAAGACCAAAAATTCAGGTTACAGAGAATTGAAGCTCAAAAGGATAATCGTTGAATGTGTCCTTGAGTTGAACATCCTTGAAACAGATGTCGTAAGGGTTCTGATTTGATGGTTTCAGCTTAAAAGGAACCCTTTGACTCAATCTTCCATTTCCTCCAGAATTAACTTCCTAAATCAAAACTTCCCAGCTCCTATCCTCCTCATTCAGCATATCAAATTCCAGGACCTCTTGTATATTCATCATCCCGTCTGAAATCTCCAAGTCTAAATGATGTGGCAGAATCAAAATTGACTTGGGTCTAATTATCTCAGAATTAAAATCATCAATAAGCTCAACAGGGTGTAACTAATAATCAGGGCATTGAATTGATTCCTCCAGAAAATGCAATTCTGGATCCGTAATGTGTGCCCTAATAAGATCAATGTCCTCAGTTATTGGGCTATCAAATGATCTATCAGATTCCTCAGGCCCAATTGTCTCACAGAAATCGTGTTCAAAAAACTCGCGTGAGACTTCGCAACTTGAATCTTCACCATAAGGATCCGTATCAATGTATGTCCCAAAATCATTTGTCACTTTCTGTTCCAAGGAGACATACATTTCCTCGTAACCCGGCTTAGGGATCTCAGGTGAAGAAATCAGATCACCCTTAATTGGTTGTTTTAATTCAATCTGGTCAGCCTCGTAACAGGTGTCCCCCCCAACAGGTGCTGAGTGGGTTTTGTCGTTGGCTTTCCTGAAGAGGGTTCATCCTGGGAATTATTCCAAGATTGAATCAAAGCAACCACGAATCTCATCCTCAATTTTGCTAATTTCCCAAGTAGAAACTCACTCGGGTTCTTATCCTTAACATCCTAGAGCCAATCCAATAAAGACTTATTCAAATCATCAATCATTTCAATCAGGGGCTCCAATCTCTCAATGCAAGGTATTGGCTGAACTTCTAAAGATTGTATGATATTCCTCAAGTTAGCCAGAACCTTATCTTGAACCTGGTTAACCTGAACCAAATGAGTTGGTTCAGGGTTGGGCGGGTTTGGGCTTAATGCATGGGAATTAACGAATTGAGATTGGTTATACCCTTCTTGATAATAGGTCATTTCAGATTGTTGAAAAGATGGTGATGACCTAAAGGCAGTGAAATCAGAGGATGGGTAAGGATCGGTGTATCCTTCTTGATTGTCGATCGTATTAGGTTGTGCATGAAAGGAAGACGATCTATAATCGATGTAGCTCTGAGAAGGATAGAAATCAGAATCAAAGTGTTCAGGGTTAGACCCTAAACACAGGGGTCCGAAATTGTATCCCCAATCCGAATTATCCCAACTGACTGATGGTTGATTACAATATGAGTTGGGATAATTGTCATGTTGAGGATAATTCACAATAGGAGGGAAAGAGCGGGAATGTGTAAAATATGTTGAAGGATTCATGAGACACGGGAGGAAGAAAGGTACCCTGCAATACAAATAATCAAACCTGTCCTTAAATGGGTTAGCCTACAGACCTACAGACTCCCAAAACCCGTCTTGAGATAAAGGAACGATTTGATCTACTTCTGTCTGTTCAATCCAACCAGTTAGAAGGAGGGACTGGGGAGAAGGTTCTTCCTTCGGCTTGCGCTTCTAGTTCCTAGTGTACCCCCCAGCCGCGATCGTTTGACTCTGCTCCCCTAGCTAGACATCAGATTGAACAGTAGAAATAGACTAATCGAAAATAATCTCCTGAATTCTGAAGAGCGAGTTCAATCCTTAAGGCCAACGTCTACTCTATTTTATTTAGGGCTAGGTTTGAATGTGCTTTGGAATGTGATGGGCCCTTTAAATGGGTTGTGCCCTTAATGATTGATTGATTTGTGTGTGCATGCACAACCAGTGGTTTTCAAGTAAGATTATTTTTGATGTGGTGAATTTTAAGGTTCAAATCTTGCTAAGTAGCTTTTAGGATTCAACTTTAGGTGTTTTCAAACAGGTTTCTTTGGCACACCAGGTTTTGCAAGCACAAGTGAAGATGTTTTCCTTTAAAGCTTAAAAAGAATGTGAAGTGCCTGGTAAATCCCTAAGAGTTGAACCTAAGTGGCAACTACTTGATGAGTTTATTTTATTTGAAGTGGTGCGGCCCAATCAACTCAAACAATTAGCCTGTTGCACCACTTAATTAGGCACACAAATGATTACCTAATCTGATTTCTACTCAATTATGTGTTGCTTTATGTGTACCGATTCCACAGATCAGAACCTGGTTGAGTAGAAACAAATCAATTCGGTTAAGTGCCTTTGAATGTGGGTGTACGTTGTGTGTTTGTTGAAAATTGCCCCACAAAATTATCCTTTTGTTATATATATATATATTTATGAATGAGGGTGGAATGAATGTGAGTGAGAATCCAAACAACCTAGGATTTATGCAAACACCTAGGTTAATTGGAATTTGGATTCAATGTCGCGAATGAAATCTATGGAGGGGGAAAGAATGGGGGATAACTTACAAAACCTTCCACAGCACTTTACTCCAAATTACCATTTTTGCTCGTCTTAAAAGAGTACCTGCAATTACAATAAGAAAGGAGAAAAGTGAGGTAAATGATTTGTAAGTTAGAAAACGCGAAGGGAAACCAAAGAGCGTCGCCTCCCTGGCAACGGCGCCAAAATGTTGAACGTATACGAATCGCTATGCTAACGTGTTCGATTTTGGAAAACCTGTCGTTGTAGTTTGAAAGTGAAGAATTCGTGTTCAACAAATAAAATTTATACTGAAATTAAAATTCCGGGTCGAACACAAGGAGGCGGATGTTTGATTTAAAAACAACACGTTTCTTTTTATTTGTCACAGAATAATTCAATTTAAAACTATCTAATTATTTACCATAAATAGAAGAGAGAGAGTAAGAGAGAAAGAGAATATTACACAGAGAAATCAAAATGAGATATAGAATAAACAAGGAATTTTTCATTGAGGAGATTGTTCATTATAACTAGAAAGCATAAAATAATTACTCTAGAAAGTGATAAATGTACTCTAGAAAGAATTAAAAGAATGAAGGGAGAAATGTCCTCCTCGACGATTGCTTGGAGGACGAACAAAACTACACTAGAAAGCAGTAAATCTATACTAGAAAGCAGTAAAAAGAATAGGGAGAGAGAAATCCTCCTCGATGGTTGCTTGGAGGACGAGCTGGACGGGACGATGCCTGGACGAAGGAGAACGAAGCAGGACGAAGGAGGACGAAGCAGAAGAACGGGAACGGAGCAGCATGCCGTCGTCGTCGCGGGATCCACTTCCGAAGGGGAACGAAAATTGGACTTTATCTCGCGAGAAGCATCTCAGGTGTGGGACAAGCTTCTCTTGAGCTTTGGAGGGGTAGAGAGGAGAAGGAAGGGATGAAAATTTCGTATGGAGGGGGTCTCCTTTTATAGTTGCAAGGAGTGGGGGCAAAATGGACATTACAACTTCAAAACAATAAATGAGGGGTCTTTAGTGACGGATAAATCCGTCACTAAAGCCCTGACGTGGGCGTAGCTTCCGCGCCCATGCGCGCCGCTTCAGCTGCCCGCGTGCCCAACGTACATGCACGTCCAGCGATCCTCAGCCGTCCGATCACGAGATCGGACGGCTTAAGTTGCGCCTTCTCTCGTTGCATTGCGCGCCCGCCCGCGCGTCCGATTCCGCGTCCGCGCTGCGCATTCAATCGCGCGTCGGCGCTATTGGGTGCGCGTGGCCATTGGATTGTGATCTGACGGTTGATGAAGGCGTGCCTGCTCGCCTCAGAAATTGCTTGGCATGGCTTGAACGCGCGCCAACGCCTCGCGATAAGGCGTTGGATAACTGCGCTTCCTCGCCCAAAAGGTCGCGTGGATGACTTTAAAGAGCCGCATCCACAGCCGTTGGATCGAGATCCAACTGCGGAGAGGGGGCGGGTGCGCGGTCTTCATAGAATGCAAGCGGCCATTTGGGTGGCTGAGATGGCACCACGTGGCGCCATCTTGGCCGTCCATCTTCTGGAAGTTGTAGATGGTGCCACGGATTTCGGATTGACTCGATTTTTGTGTCGTTGGGCTGCGATCATCGATCCGAATTCATCCGTGTGGTTGAATTTTTCATCTGATGTGCGGATTTACACCATCATGGCCCTTGATCTTCTAGGGTTCCCCGGTCACTATCTGATGCTACGGATGTTTGATTAGGGCGATCTTGGAGTCGTTGAACTCCAATCGTCGCCCTGATCATATCCATACATTTGGATCTTTGATACGAGGTCCCAGTAAAATGTTTGCCCTGTCCAAGCACATAAAAGGAGACAATTAAACTCCATTCTATTCAAACTACTCTATATGCAAGATGATGCATGTTATACAATATTTATATCATGAAATGCAATCCTATGCTTAAGAACATGCATAAATAGACATCTTAAGTAGTGTAAATGTGTTTACATCAAGAGATGACCCAACAATTTCTGAACCTATAGGGACTTATTTGAGATTAATTGAACCCTTGGACTAATACATTCTTGATTGAGTCCAAAGGGAACATTGAACTTAAATTGGACTCCACTTTAGAGCCAAATTAGGGTTAAAATTTAAGGCTATTTAGTACACATTTGCAAGCCATAAAGGAAATTATTATCCTCATTGTGTTATACTTATGCCTTGTTTGAATCAATTTACAATTTGAACCCTAAAATACAGGCTCTAAGATCACTTGAACCCTAAAAGCGGTGACTTAATAACCTGCTTGTCAAACCAAAATAGGGTGATTTAGGTGAGTTAACCCAGATTGAATCCTAAACATTAGAATAGGTCGGGTGAAGTCGGTTCACTTGGTGACCCAATCAACCTAGAAATTAGGTCACAACTCGAATCAAACTCTGAATCAAGTGATAATTCAAGGCACAAATAAGCTTAAAATTTGGTAGACCTAGGACCCAATTCACATGTATCCGGTTTACTTAGAATTGCAGTGACAGGAAAGGTCGATGGGGGAAACCTTGTAACTTGTGGGGGTGCTCTACCATGTAGGGGTCTTTGCGGGACTCTCCCTTTTTAGCTGCCCAAGTAATTCTTAGGTGGGTGGATTTTGTGATCTAGAGGCCATTTGCCTTGAACAAGCTTAAGCCACTCAAACATATTTGGGTGTCTTGATTAGGTCTAATTGAAATCTAGTCCCTCATCTTTTCTGTAGTGCATGCATGGCAGGAGGTCCTTAGGACCAGTCTTAAGACTTCTATTAGGTCACTCATGTCGAGGCCAGCACCCAACTAATTTGTTTGGGTCTTCTTCTAATCCAATCCCTATCTCCTCTGACCCATCTACATCAAACTTAGGTTCTCCTTATTCTGATTTTGATTCGATGGAGAACCCTGGTCTAGCAGAAGGAGGAGATGACATCCAGCACCTGCAGAACCAGCTTCAGACCCTTACAGTTCTTATTAATGGACTAGCAAACCCTAGAGCAGGTCCACAAATGTGGGATCACTATAATCCTGCAGGAGTGGCTATCGAACCTAGAGTTTGTATTCCTGTTGGGGGACCTGAGACTGAGCTCAAGCTGAATATTATCAGGTTGATTCCCCATTTCCACGGGATGGGTTCTGAAGACCCATTCCAATACATTAAAGAGTTGAAACATTTGGCTCAGACCCTTGGGCCAATTGTTCAAAATTGGAACACTCTGCTTATGAAGATGTTCCCTTTCTCGCTTAAAGAGAAAGCTACCCACTGGTATCGGTCTTTGAATAGACCGATCAACACTTGGGATGAATTGTAGGCCGAATTTCTAAGGAAATACTTCCCAATAGGGCATACTAACACCCTGAGGCATCAAATTATGCATTTCAACAAAATGCAGGGAAACCACTTCATGAGGCATGGGATCGATTTCTCAATCTTATGCGGAAATGCCCGCATCACGGATTTCCTAAATGGGAACATGTTCAATCTTTTTACTAGGGACTTCATGAGGATATCTGACTTTTCACTGATGCGGCTTGTGGTGGCAACTTTATGGGCAAACATGAGGACACCATTTGGGAAATTCTTGAGAATATGTCTGAGAATTCCATAAACAATGAGTCCATGGGTATGTTCGACAGGACGACTATCTGTGCATTGACGAACACATGTGGGACACATGAAGCACAAAACCTATGCTCCTCTATCGACATGGAGATTGTGGCCAGTTGATTGGATAAGGTCTCTATAATTGAGAAGTTTGATGATTTGGCTCGCCAGGTCTAAAAGGTCACTTCTTCTCAGCAAAGCATGCATGCACGTTTACCTGCAACACTATAAGAAAACATGTCTTTTAGGACAGACATTAGTGATAGTAAATGTTACCATCGCAAAGTTGATACCTTTTTGTGACAGTTTATCAAAAAATTAAAAAATAAAAATTAAGATACTAATATACCATCGCAAAATCGAAATTACAATGAAATTAAAGAGGGTTTATTTTCCCCCTCTGAAACCTTCCCTATTCTAAGAACTTATTTTCTTGAAACATTCCTACACACATTCTTTTTTTCCCCGTACAACCCACCTCACAAAAAAGCAAAACCCTTCCCCCTTGACCCCTCGAAAACCCTATCCCTGAAAACCCCCTTGCGATTCTTCTCTTTCTCCCTCTCTCATCAACGGCCGTCTCCTCCCCATTCTCATTACTGATTGCATCCTCTCCGCTTCATCACCTGTGACCACTTCGTCGCTCGCTTGCCCTACCTTCTGATATCTTCTCCGTGGACTAACCTAAGACCTTGCCTCACTCACCTTTGGCATCCTCAACATCGACCTGAACCTCTCTCCTCGAGTTACATGTACTCTTCTCCGGCAACCACCACGTCAGCCCTCCTCTAAGGTCAGCCTTCATCTCCTACTCCCACTGTCCCTTTCCTCTCCTCCTCCTCAGATTGAAGAAACCCTTCCCTCCCTCTGTCCATTCTCCTTTTTTTTCCCATCTTTGATTCATCTTTTCTTTCCATCTTTTATCCTTTTTTTTATCTTATAGTTTTCTCATTCAGTAATTGAAGTCATGAATATTTAAAAATAGGGAGTCGAGTTATAAATCTGAGTGAAGAGCATACAGAGGAGGTTAGTGTGAAGAGCATACAGAGGGAGTCAGCATAAAAATAGGGCTATGGTGAAGTCCAACTATCTGAGTGATTCATGATCAATCCACTTTAGTGCAGTGCTAATTAGCCTAAGTACATGTAAAACATGCCTAATTAGATTGCAATTAGAGTTAAGTGTTGGTTTATATTAATTAGAGAATACTTTGGTAAAATTTGATATATATATTTATGCAGGATTTTGAGTGCAATTTTCACCATCACCTCTGCCAGCAGAACTGCACCTCTCAACAGCAGTACCTCATTGCATGGGAAAGTCAGGGAAGATTTGTTAAAGAAAATGCCTGTGTGTTGGGTTCAAAAGAGGAAGAACTACGGACGCCAGGGAGGATATCTTCCATCCTTCACCATTGTGGAGAAAGCAAACATGGTGGCCAGAGAGTGCATTGTGTTTTAGAGCCAACTTTGTCGACGTCGCCTATGTCCTCACCTTCATTCTCCTTCCCTCTCCCTCATGGAGACGCATACCAGCAATAAATCGCCTGCCTCATGCGACCGCTCCACCTTCAGAAAGCCATTCTCTGCCTGCGCGCAAGCAGCGTGTCTTCGCCTGCGAGCATAGGCGCACCAGCTGCAAGTGCATGCCCGCGCTCCAGCCTGCGTGCCCGCACAGTTGACCCTTGCACTCCAGCCCACGTGCGCGAGCCCAGCTTCCTCTCCTTCTTCCTCTTCTTCTCCCCACGCCTCCCCTGTTTTGCAGCAAAGAACCCAAAATGCCTTAGGCTGCGTGTGCCACCATCAAACACATCTCGCGCATGCGCTGCAAACATGCCACCACAGCAGCCAACCGACGACCTCCCCACTGCCACTTGACAATGACACCACCTGCGGCAACCCCACTGCCGGCACAAAGACGACAGCAGAATCCACCACCGCCGGCCTCCGTTCCGCTGTCCGCCCACCTCCGGCAGTCTCGGCCCTCGCCTCCACCACTAGCGTGCTCCTCTCCTCCTGTGGAACTCCTCTGCCAAAGCATATGGCCGGTGCCTCCTCCTCCAATGTGCTGTAAAGAGAGAGGAAGTTTCCTCTGTTTTCAAGCACATTAAAAATTACATTTGATTGCCATTGCCGGCTGAAATTTTATTGAATATTATATTCAATTTATTGGATGATTTTATGACCAAGTCCCTTTAGTTTGCATTAATTAGTGGCTTATCAAATTACATGACCATTTTCCCCCATCTATTAGCTTAACATTAAATGCTGATATTGTGCTTTACATTGGATGCCATTGAATATTTGGGGTTGATGATTTTATAGGAGGATTCCAGTAAAGGAAAATTTGCATGATTGGTCCATCTCTTTTCAGAAATTAGAGATTGGATATTTGATTCACCTATTAGTGTTCTTTCTTTGGCAATAAGATGAATGAATGAAATTACTTTTAAGTAAACAAGGGGTAAACTTACTGTGAGTTTATTTGGCTCGACCCTCCCTATGGATACGACAATTTTACTGTGGTTTAAATTGGTATCTATTTTAATCATTGATTAAGAGATTTCCAATACATAAATTACAACGATAAATCATTCTCTTGCTATTTTAATCAAGTGAAATCCTCTCGACCAAATGGCGCGTTGCCGGGGAGGCAATCGACACAATAATTTCACCTATGTTTATTTCCAATTACTCTGAATTGCGCATTTATCTGATTATTCTTTATCTTTTCTGTGAGAGGAATCTGGCGAAGTGACAGGTGTAGCAGAGAGACGATGTCGACCTTGAGTGACACACCTCAGAGATAATCGTAGGAGACTGTGGGCCTTGATCCCACACGCGTAAAGATGCACGGAGGACCATCTAGGAGGATTCTTCCTCATAGACTTTTGATTTAGAATTTTAGAATAGACTCTTTAGGATTAGCCTAGTTATTTATTTTCTCGCCTTTGTACTCTGGGGCCAATTTTTGGGGGAGTGTCCCCGATTCTTTAGATTCTAGAATTATTCATAGTTAGTTAGTTCTTTTGATTGCTCATTTACTCATTATAAAAAAAAAAATCTGAACTACCTGCTAGAAGTTGCATATCCATAGGACTACCATCTAGGATTGCATGAGCAACATCTAGAGTTTCTTACTGCATTGCGTACATTTTTGCATAGAAGAGTGCTAGAGCAAGGTACGCATTTCTTATCTTACTACATCAGTTATCTGCACACGCATTGCATCTGGACATAGTTAAAGAAGAGCACTTAAACTAATTTGAAAAGATTAATCAAGTGGTCACCTTACTTCTTGAAAAGAAAGGAAAATATACAGGAAGTGTCTGAATAATGTGACTGTGATTTTCAAAAGAAAAATCACTTTCCGTGGTGTGATGCACACTTCCTGCACTGAGCACGCACTATAGGCACTGCACTAGGACTTGGAACCTTAAGGCTATAGGCATCGATCTCTTTATCGGTGTAAACCCTCCTATCTCACTTTGAAACAGTGGCATTAACGTTTGCTCGAGTGATTTGATACTCTAAGGAGGGGGACACCCCTTAAAGGAATTCAAGGGTAGTTAAGAGGCACTGCTAACGTATTGCCTCAAAGGAAGGGTTCGCCCTACTTGCATCCTTTGGTTCCATCCTTGGAGTACCTTTTTACTTGAGCATCTGAGAATATCATTGCGGCAAAGTGTACGTCGTTAGGGCACTTGAAGGTCAATTTAGGGTGCGTAATTGTTTGACAACTTGATTGATCACACAAAAAGGACTAAGTGTAACCTCAACCTTCTTAACAGTCATTGACCAGAAATTTCAAGTGCCTCATTTCTCTTATACCACTTACGTGAGAACGGAGAAAAACTGCCTTGACTATATTTAGCCAAGCTGAAGAGTTGGAAGAGGACTTCAAGAACTTTAAATCAACAAAAGACCTCTTGCTTTGTGTTTGCTTGGTGTATGCTTGGTTGGCGCTCTCTTAGAAATAGCCTTCTCTTCAACCCTGAACCTAAGAGAATTATAAGGAAAGCTAACCAATAATGAAGAAAAATGGCTGATGAATGACCTGAAGAAGAGATTAGGGTTGGGGAAAATTAGAGAACCTTGAGAGACTATTTCCTCCCTACAACCCATCAAGCCCTACCTATCCGAAGACCTAGAGTGGATAATCCATATGAAATCAAGAGCAGCACCATATCTTTGCTCCCATCTTTTTATGGTATTTATAGGGAGGATCCCTACTGGCATCTTGAGGAATTCACAAAGGTTTGTTCCACAGTGAAACTCTAGGGCTTTATAGATGAAGCCCTGATGAGGACTCTATTTCCATTCTACCTAAAGGATAAAGCCAAGCACTGGTATGATACACTCGATGCAAGGGTAAATGATTGGGCCACTGATGAGACCACAATTGTGGGCTAAGTAAATGCTTAAATGCTTAATTATTAAATTAATATTTGCATACACATAGCATACTTGAATATATAAATAAATTAGTTTATAAATAAAGGCTTGCATGCATATTTATACATTCCATTATAGTAACATGCGTTTCATACATTATTTGAGATAAATTGTATAAATAACCCAATTTGTTTTTTTTCCTCCCCGCAGAATGTGCAACTCCTTGGCTCAATGCATCGCACGCGTGCCTCTTCGCTCTCCCACTAGTGGCAATAGCGATCTCTCCAAACTGCTCCATCTGATGGAGAGGATCTCGACAAAAGAAACAAACTGAGAAGCGTTTAAAAAGGAGGCATATCCATCCCCTCTCGAGGGCTGGACTAAGGAAGGAGAACCGCACCACAATGGACACTGCACACACCGTGAAGTAGAGCCTGCACTATGGCCTTCTCACCGCTCTCACTACAATCATACTGCACATGCGCCTTCTCACCGCTCGCACAGTAGCCTCATTGCGCACGTGCCTTCTCACCGCTTGCACAGTAGCCATACTGCACGTGTGCCTTCTCACCGCTCGCACAGTAGCCCCACCATGCACGCCTTCCCAGCGTGCGCATGCATCCACCCAGCGACAGCCTGTGAGTGCACTCCCTTGTGCGTGCACGTCCAGCAACCCACGCGCCAACGGCCTCTTCGTCTTCTTCTTCTCCACCAACAGAGAAGAGGAACCCAAACTTCACGCCGGCTCCTCCACATGCAGCCCGCACATTTGGCCTCCGTTCGACGTGCCGTTGACTCCATCGCACTCACCTCAACTCCACGAGCACCGCCACATCATCAAAAAAGCCGACGGTAGTCCATGAGTACCCATGGAGGAACCCACCACCGATGACCTCCGTCTCCCCGTCTAGCGAACTTCGGCCACCTCTTGATGTGAGACCATGACGTGCCGTAGTGCGTGTGTGCTAAGAGGTGTCGTTATAGTTGCACTTGATACGTCGATTTTAAAATAAGTAAACGGAGGTGAGTCCGAGTGTCGGTCTCAGGGAGGCGTGAAAATCGGATTTTTGCTTATCACTTGTCACGGAAAAGGTGAAGTTTTGCTTGTGAAAGATGCGATTTTGAAAAGCAAGAGAAAGAGATAGAGAGAGAGAGTTTAGGGTTTGAAAGCTTTTTGGTTTTGATCATGCAACTTGAACAGAAATTAAAATGACAATTGAACGGAAAATAACTTCATTAATCATGCATTCATAGTTCATAACTTACAACATTAAATACATGCTTCAACAAAAGTAATGGAAAGCTTGAGAGAGAGAGAGAGAGAGAAAGAGAGAGAGTGGAGAGCGACGAGGCAGCCACGGTGGTGGAGGAGGCTCCGTCGGCAGCTCGTCGTCTTCGACGATTACAAGAGTGCCTAAAGCTAGCTAAGAGAGGAGTGGAGTAGTTGCAAGGGGGAGTGGATGCCTTGAATGGTGGTAGGAGGGTGTTTAAATGGAGTTAAGGGCTTCCTAAAAGAAGAAGGGGCTTTAGCGACATCCAGAGCATCGCTAAAACCACTTCCAAAAGCGTCGGTGTAGCCCTCTCGCCGTCGTTCAGCCGCGCGCCCTGTTCCTTCTCCCCGCACGATCCGTGGCCACTGAACAAGAGTCGTCCGATCGAAGATCGGACGGACGGCTGAGAATCTTCCTCGCCCGCGCTAAGATCACACCTTGGGCATGCGTGTGCGCACGCGTGGGCGCTCGTGCGCTGCGGTCGCGCCGCGTGGCGAGATCATGGCCGCCCGCTGCTGATCGGGCGACCCAATTTTTCCGCACCCTTCGCCCACCTTCAAATCCCGCTCCGCGTGGCTCGAACGTGCGTCGCGTGGGTCCCGGCGTGCGCACTCACCGTTGCGCCACGCCTGCGCTTTGTCGCGGCGACTGCGCTCGAGCGCGTGGATCTCGGCTGGCTGAAGGTGCGGCGAGCGCGGGGGCCGGGGATGACGTTGCGCCATCTAGGCCGTTGATCTCCAGATCAACGGTCAGAACTTCTTGGGCCCATTGTAGGAGCTCCGGATGTCGGATTTGGCCGATCTTGAGTCCGTTGGACTCCGTTCGTCGTTCTGAATCCATCCGTGCAGTCCGATTGCTCATCTGAGGCCTGCTTTGACAAATGCTTACACAAATGTACATTAATACAGTTTATAAGCAATCTTGGTACATGATGCATGCAATGCTCCTATTCTACTTATGTTGTGTCTTTTATTCTAGAGATGGGACATATTCAACATAATTATTACCCCCTTGTGTGGTGTTATCATACCCCCATGCTTACTCCTCGCTAGTCCCTAGCAAGGTTTATTCTAGTCTTTATTTCCTTTCAGAATTTAAGAAGTAATTGCTTAGACACTTCGTTACTTGTCAATAAGAGGAAATATATGAAGATCTTAATCTACAAAGACCAAGCAGTGCCCGAGTGTCTGCCAAAATACGAATCGCCTGAATCCTTGCTTTAATGTATATAACTATACATATGTATATATATTTTTTAGAAATTTTTTTTTCGAAATTCAGTGTGGGTTGGTAACTTTTTACCGCTACCCAACCCACCCAAAACTAGGTGAAAACCCTAAGTGCTAAGCATCTTGGTGTGAATGTTGTGATAGACTCACTTAACGGTAATTGAGACAGACTTTGAGTTTCTATGCTTCTAGGTGATCGGAAAAGGAAATAAATTTCTGCCTGAAGGTGTATTTGTTCGATTGGTAGCTTTCTCCCTACGTTTATTTTAATTGGGGTCAACACAAGGATTTTTCCAATGTATATCTCCCTGGCTTGTACTACTTCCCCGCTTCTTCCTTAGGTGTTTTGGTCTTTTTGTGCAATTATTGAGCTGGCCTCTGAACAACCAACCAATGGGCTGTTACCCACGATCACTTGCCAGCCATACTTGTGCGGTGAAGTGTGGTTTATTTTCTTTTCTTCTTGTTCAATTTTTTTGTTTTTTTTGTAGGTGGCTTCCCTGATCTCAAATGTACCTAAAGGCAACGAGAAAGAAATGGCCCATGGCTGGGTTCTGGACAACCTGCCAATGGGCTGTTACCCACGACAACTTGCCAGCCATACCACCTTAGAGAGTTCATTAGCTACCCAATTTCTGTCACAATCTCCGAGAAGTGAGTCTGTGCAAAAGTGTGTGCAGATGCTTAGACTCAAAGTTTTTCTGAGTTAGAGGGTGAGTTGATAAGTCGTATACTTATTACCTTATTTAATAGGTGGATTAGAATAGCTTAAGGTTGCAAGAATTCGCCGCTAAATCCATATTTTAACGGACACCAGGGCTGATTAAGCCTGAAGGCCTGAAAAGTCTAAGTGTTTAAGTTCCTTTTGTATTATTTCCCACTATTGACAAGTTTCTAATGCCTAAGTTTTCTTCCTAAATTCTTTTTTTTTTTTTAATTCATTCGGACTGATTAATTGAGCTCAGGATTATGCAATTTACCATCCCCCCATGCTTAAGTTGGACAATGTCCTCATTGGCAGATTCATGGATGCAAAAAGGTTCAAAAAGATAGTACCTGAGTGACGTAAACTACCAGATCAGTCTGAATCCTCTGGGTTGCCTCCCAGGAAGCGCTGAGTTTAACACCTCCAGCTGGGCGATGCTCGGTGTCACCCCTCAACGAGGGTGACACTTTCCTTGGGGGGTACCTGGGCCAGGAAATTCTTTAATCTTTGACCATTAACTGTAAAAGTGTGCCTAGTGTTTAGATCAGCGATTTCAACTGCCCCATTAGAATAGGGCTTAACCACTCGAAATGGTCCTGTCCATTTGGACCTGAGTTTCCCTGGGAAGAGTTTTAGGCGTGTGTCAAACAACCAAACTTGCTGATTAGGCTCAAAGGTTTTTCTATGAATGAGTCGGTCGTGGACGGCTTTCATTTTCTCCTTATACAGTCGACTATTGTCAAAGGCGTCCCGACGGATTTCTTCGAGCTCAGATAATTGCAATGTCCTCTGCGCATCGGCTAACTGGGGATCCATGTTACATTGCTTGACAGCCTAGTAAGCCCGGTGTTCCAATTCGACAGGAAGATGGCAGGCTTTGCCAAAGACCAGGCGATAAGGCGACATGCCTATCGGGGTCTTGAAAGCGGTCCTGTTTGCCCACAGGGCATCATCAAGTCGTGTGGACCAGTCTTTCTTGTCAGGTCTCACAGTCTTTTGTAAAATGTTCTTGATTTGTCTATTGGAGACCTCAGTCTGCCCATTTGTTTGTGGATGATACGGGGTGGCAATGCGGTGGTTTACCCCGTATTTCCTAAGTAGGGCACGGAATTGGGAATGGATGAAATGGCTTCCACCATCACTGATCATGGCCTTGGGTATTCCAAACCGGGAAAAGATGTTCTTCTTCACAAAGTCCATGACAGTCTTGTGATCGCATCGTCGGGTGGCGACGGCTTCAATCCATTTGGAAACATAGTCTACTGAGACCAGGATGTACTCGAAGCCGTTGGATGGTGGAAAGGGGCCCATAAAATCGATACCGTAAACATCGAAGATTTCGACAATCAAAATCGGCTGAAGGGGCATCATATCTTTCTTGGTCATGGTCCCCAGTGTTTGGCAGCGTGAGCAAGTTTTGGCAAAGATGTGTGCATCCTTAAATAGGGACGACCAGTAAAATCCAGACTGCAACACTTTTGCAGCTGTTTTCTTTCCAGAGAAGTGGCTGCCACACGCTTGGTCATGACAAAAGGAAGGCACGCTCTGAACTTCATCGTCGGGAATACACCTCCCGATGATCTGATCAGCACAGAGGCGAAACAACATGGGATCATCCCAGAAATAGTGCTTGGCCTCAGCCATGAACCTGTCCCGTTGCTGTCTGGACCAGCTGTGCGGGGTTTGTCCTACAACCAGGTAATTGACGTAGTCAGCATACCATGGCATTTTCTTGTCTTGCACGGCTAGGATGTGTTCATCAGGAAAGGTGTTAGATAGAGGTAGGGAGGGTCCAATGTGGTCTGGATGAAGTCTAGACAAGTGGTCAGCCACCACATTCTTTGATCCGGCCTTATCTCAGATTTCCAGGTCAAATTCCTGCAAAAGCAGGATCCATTTGATGAGCCTGGGCTTTGCGTCCTTTTTGCCCAACAAGTGCCAGATGGTTGAATGGTCAGTGTAAATAGTCACGTGGGATCCCAGCAAATATGATTGGAATTTTTCAAGTCCAAAGACTACAGCGAGCAACTCTTTTTCTGTGACGGTATAATTACGTTGGGCCTCGTCCAACGTTTTGCTCGCGTAGTAGATCACCATGGGCTTCTTGTCTTGCCTTTGTCCCAGGACAGCGTCTATGGCAAAATCTGATGCATCACACATAATCTCAAAGTCCTGGGACCAGTCTGGGGGTTGAAGTACAGGTGTGGTGTAGACTAAGTCCCGGAGGGTGTGATAAGCCTGGATGCAACCAGGAGACATGTGGAATATGGCGTCGTTGGCTAGAAGGTCAGTCAGGGGTTTTGAAAGCTTGGAAAAGTCTTTGATGAACCTTCGGTAGAAGCCAACATGTCCTAGGAAGGAGCGAATCTGCCAGACCGAACTAGGTGGAGGAAGTTTGGAAATTAAATCAACCTTAGCTCGATATACCTCGATGCCCCTATGCGAAACGATGTGACCGAGGATAATTCCTTCTTGAACCATAAAATGGCTCTTTTCCCAACTTAACACCAAGTTAACCTCGATACATCGTTTCAGGATTTTCTCCAAGTTGCTCAGACAATGGTCGAATGAATTCCCGAATATAGAGAAATCATCCATAAAGACCTCCAAGTATTCACCCACCATTTCTGAAAACATGGCTAGCATACAACGCTGGAAAGTCGCAGGTGCGTTGCATAACCCGAACGGCATTCGATGGAATGCAAACGTGCCATACGGGCAAGTGAATGTGGTCTTTTCTTGATCTTCTGGAGCAATTGCGACTTGGTTATATCCTGAATATCCATCCAGGAAGCAAAAATATTTCTGCCCTGCCAATCTTTCAAGGATTTGGTCAATGAATGGCAAGGGGAAGTGGTCCTTCTTAGTGGTTTCATTAAGCTTCCTATAATCAATACACACCCGCCATGCGGTGGTGGTGCGGGTGGGGATGGATTCGCCATGATCATTGGTGACTACGGTGAGCCCAGCTTTCTTCGGAACCACTTGAGTGGGGCTCACCCAGGGGCTATCGGAGATAGGGTAGATGATGTCGGTGTCAAGCCACTTGATGATTTCTTTTTTAACGACCTCCCGCATGTTAGGGTTTAAACGTCTCTGCATCTGGCGGGAAGGTCGGGCCCCTTCCTCCAGGTAAATCTTGTGGGTGCAATAGGTGGGGCTAATTCCTCTTAAATCCGAAATGGTCCAACCAGTGGCGGCCCGATGTTCTGAAAGGGTCGTAGTCAACCTGAGTTCCTGATCCTTGGTTAGATGAGAATTAATAATCACTGGGAAGGTCTGGTCAGGTCCCAAGAAGACGTACTTGAGATTCTCGGGCAATGGTTTAAGTTCAGGTGAGGGTGGAACCACAGTCGATCGGAAGGGAAAGGGTGGTAGTTGATCAACATCGATCTCTTCAAATGGTGTCATGCGATGATACTCAGCCTTACAGAGGTCCACGGGTAATGATGGTGACGGGTCAGAACTATGGGTTTGGTGGTCTGAGACAGAACTGAGGGTGAGGCATTCCTCGATTAAAGTTTCCACGGGATCATGGTCCTCAATGTAATCGCAATCAAAAGACTTTGTCACCCGGAAGATATCCAATTGCATTTTCCTGTCCCCAAAGGCGATTTCCATACATCCCGTGTCGCAATCAATGTTTGCTTTAGCCGTAGCTAAGAAAGGTCTACCTAAAATTATGGGTGCGTTATGTAATTTTTCAGGGACTTCCATGTCGAGCACCAAAAAGTCTACCGGGAAATAGAAGTCCTGGACCCGTACAATTACGTCCTCGACAACCCCCTTCGGGATTTTTACAGATCTATCAGCCAGCTGGATGGTGACAGGGGTTGGTGTTTGCTCCCCAAAACCAAATTGGTGGTACAGGTTGTTGGAATTAGATTGATAGAAGCACCTAGGTCCAGGAGCGCTCTATCGAACATCATGTCCCCGATATTGCAGGAAATCAGGGGCGCTCTTGGGTCAGTTCGCTTGAGTGGAAGGTTGCTTGATATCACAAAACTTGCTTGCTTAGAAAGTACAACCTTCCTAGGTGCTTGCGGTCTCGGCTTACGCTTGGGTGTACAGGCATCCTTTAAAAACTTGGCGTAAGCAGGGATGTGTTTGACGGCTTCTAGGAGCGGAATATTAATCTGTACTTGCTTAAAAATTTCCAACAGCTCCTCAGTTTCCATAGTATTCTTCTTTTTCTTGATTGTTTCCAAGGCCTCAGGGTAGGGTGTCTGAATGTGGATTGGTTCCATGTCTGGGTCCTTGGTTGGTGCCTCTTCTGAGTCGGGTATTTCAATAGGTTAAGTCTTGGGGAGAGTCGGCCATTTGGGATCCTGGGTTTTGGTGCCGCTTCTCAAGGTCACCGCATTCACAGAGGCATTGGGGCCATGGGGTGATCCTTGAGAAGACGAGGACGAAGAAGCACCAAACCCAGGAGGTGTTTGCGGGGCTGGCTGGACCATGTGAGCCTGCCCGGGGTTGCTTTGGAACCCTTGCGAATTGGGGCCTCTGTTAATTATGTTTCATGGGTTTGGTTGTGGTTGGGAAGGTAGGGATCCTTGTTGTTTACAGTCCAAGAGTTGGCTTAACTGTCCCTTTACTAAGGCCATTTCCTCCTGATGTTTTTGGTTCATGTCAGCCATCATCTTTATTAGGGTATCCATTTGGTTTTGTAGGGGAGGGGCCGCCCTATTCTGGTTATATTGGGGTCTAACTAGTGGTCCTTGCTGATAGGGGGCAAGTGTGGCTGCTGGTTTGGCCTAGGCTGGTTTTGGAATTGCGGTGGTTTCTGGTTTGTCCAACCAAAGTTGGGGTGGTTACGCCAGCCAGTGTTGTAAGTGTTCGAGAAAGGGTCAGGTTTCGCATAACCTTGGACAGCTTGCACATCTTCTAAGATAGCCGATGTTGATGAAGAGGGAAGGGAGTAATCAAGGGTCGAGGGAGCAAAGGTCCCTCCCTGGAACGTGGTCAGGGGTTGTTCCAGGTTCAGTTGGGTGAAGGGCTGGACCAGGTCAACATTATGTGCTCCCTTTGCTAGGGAGAAAGTTTGCAAGGGGTTCCTGGTCTGATTCAGTAGCTCATCAATCTTTTTGTCCACCAATTCCACTCGATCCAACTTTTTGGCAATGATGTCCATGTCAACCATTCCAAAATTTGCTTGCACCTCATAAATCCTGCCACGGGGTTGACTGGACCTGTTAAACTGGTTCATGGAGGCATTGTTGAGTGAATTCTCGCTCATAGACTCAAAGAGCTCAAACGCGCTCTCCTCATCTTTGTTTAGGAAGTTTCCCCCGCATGAGGCATCAACGCAGTTCCGTAGGTTGCTGTCCAGACCGTGGTAGAAGATCTGGGCCAATTGCCACCTTGGAACTTCGTGGTGTGGGCATTTCCTCAAAAGTTCATTAAATCTTTCCCACGCCTCATGAAATTGTTCCCCACCCTGGAGTGTGAAGGTAGTGATAGCTCTTCTGAGGGCATTGGTCTTTCCTATGGGGAAGAATTTCTTTAAAAATGCATGCCTCAGTTCTTCCCAGGTGGTGATGGGTCTACCTAGGGTTCTAAGCCAATGAGAAGTTTTGTCTCTTAATGAGAAAGGGAACATCTTGATTAGAACAATGTCAAGGCTAATGTTCCTAGGTTTCACCATTCATGCTATGCGGTCGAGATCCTCTAGGTGCTGAAAGGGGTCCTCATTTGAGCTTCCATGAAAGTGGCTCTGGATCAGACTTAAGATATTTGGTTTTAGCTCAAAATCATCTCCCCCCTCGGGGATCCTAAGGTGGGGCTCGACTCTAATAGCAAAAGGGTTATAAAAATCACGGAGAGGTCTTGGCTGGTCCTGAAATGGCGGTAAATCAAGTGGTGGTTGTCCTGGTATGTCGTGGAAAGGTAGTGGTGGTTGTTCTTGTGGGTTCTGTAACCGTTGTATGGCTTGCATGATGGTGTGGATTTGTTGTTGTTGAAGCCGATGGTTAGCATTGATTTGAGCTTGGATGATGGCCATAGCATCTGGTGGGGGTTGATTCTCAGCCTCATCTACCCAGGTTCAGCCATGTTTTCAATAGAATTACGTCGCCTAGATTCCTGCCCCAAAACACACAACTTGGGATGCAGTGAGTGCCTCCCGTGCATACACTAGAGAAGAACAGGAGGGGATGCGGAGGGCGACAGATGCGAGAAATGTGTTTCAATCAACCACACAAGCCTAATCCTTATGGTGTATTCCTTAGGAGACCTAGAAATCTCACAAAGGGTGATTAAGTTCGTAAGCACTGGACTCCCCTTCCCAAGGCTAATCTGGCCAGGTTGATTACGAGGGGATTGCAGGGAAGGTTCTTCATTTCGCTTGCGCCTCCGATTCCATAGACCCCACAACCGCGGTCGTTTGACACTGGCCCGCAGCCTGGTCACCAGATTCTACCAAGGGAATGAAAGCCAAGTGCCTAGCGAACAAAACCTCTCCTTTTGAGACTTAACTCAGTCCTGCGTAGGGCACGTTTACTCAGTTTTAAAGGGTTAAGATAGTGCTTGTGCTTAGGGTGATGTGATGAGGCGTTGATTGGGGTGGTGCCTCTTAATTTTCCACTTTCAAAGTGTGTGCTTCTAGCAAAACATGATTTTCAAGCAAGGATTTGTTAAGATGTGGTGTCTTTTAGTGTTTCATCCTTACTTTAGTACTTTTTAGGGTTGACGTGTCTTAATGTCTTCAAATAAGTTTCAGTGGGCACGTCAAGTTCTGCACACAACTTGGTGAAAGTAGATTTCCTTTTCTTTTGTAGAGGCTCTAAAACCCTAGTGTACTCATCCTGATGATCATGCAGCTTCTATTAGATGAGTCAGTTTTAGGGTTGAGTGGTGCGGCCCAGGTCAATTTATGGTGGCTTCGCAAACACCACTCAAGAAAAAGAAAAGAACACTCTAAGAATTTATTCAGAATGTTAGAGTGTACATTTTTTTTTGTGGGGTGATGTGTTAAGGATGTGGGTCAAGTAATCATACACCACGCCAATTTTTTTCAGTTTTTACAATTTTTTTTAGCTTTTTCACGCAAGCAAACAATGAGAGATAGGTTACTCACTATCGGTCCTCGAGGCGCCTACTCCCTTGCTACCATCGTGGAATGCATCGCTTCGCCATCCATGCGCTGAATTCCTGCAACCGTCAAGTAAAAAGGAAAATAGGGCATTAGATGATGTGAGAATGAGTGTGGAGTGGAGGTGATAAAACAAATCCGTTGCCTCCCCGGCAACGGCGCAAAAAACTGACGTGCCGTAGTGCATGTGTGCTAAGAGGTGTCGTTATAGTTGCACTTGATACGTCGATTTTAAAATAAGTAAACGGAGGTGAGTCCGAGTGTCGGTCTTAGGGAGGTGTGAAAATCGGATTTTTTCTTATCACTTGTTGTCACGGAAATGGCAAAGTTTTGCTTGCGAAAGATGCGGTTTTGAAAAGCGAGAGAAAGAGATAGAGAGAGAGAGTTTAGGGTTTGAAAGCTTTTTGGTTTTGATCATGCAACTTGAACAGAAATTAAAATGGCAATTGAACGGAAAATAACTTCATTAATCATGCATTCATAGTTCATAACTTACAACATTAAATAAATACATGCTTCAACAAAAGTAATGGAAAGCTTAAAAGAGAGAGAGAGAGAGAGAGAGAGAGAGAAAGAGAGAGAGTGGAGAGCGACGAGGCAGCCACGGCGGTGGAGGAGGCTCCGTCGACGGCTCGTCGTCTCCGACGATTACAAGAGTGCCTAAAGCTAGCTAAGAGAGGAGTGGAGTAGTTGCAAGGGGGAGTGGATGCCTTGAATGGTGGTAGGAGGGGGTTTAAATAGAGTTAAGGGCTTCCTAAAAGAAGAAGGGGCTTTAACGACATCCAGAGCGTCGCTAAAATCGCTTTTAAAAGTGTCGGTGTAGCCCTCTCGCCGCCGGTCAGCCGTGCGCCCCATTGCTTCTCCCCGCATGATCCGTGGCTGCTGAACGAGAGCCGTCCGATCTGAGAATCTTCCTCGCCCGCACTGAGATCGCGCCTCGAGCGCGCGTGTGCGCGCGCGTCTCCGCCCAGCATGTGCACGCGCGTGGGCGCTCGTGTGCTGCTGTAGCGTTGCGTGGCGAGATCGTGGCCGCCCGTTGCTGATCGGGCGACCCAATTTTTCCGCGCCCTTCGCCCACCTTCAAATCCCGCTCCGCGCGGCTCGAATGCACGTCGCGTGGGTGCGGGCGTGCGCGCACCGTTGCGCCATGCCTGCACTTTGTCGCAGCGATCGCAATCGAGCACGCAGATCTCGGCTGGCTGAAGGCGCGGCCAACGCGGGGGGTGGGGATGACGTGGCGCCATTTGGGCCGTTGATCTCCAGATCAACGGTCAGAACTTCTTGGGCCCATTGTAGGAGCTCCGGATGTCGGATTTGGCCGATCTTGAGTTCGTTGTACTCCGTTCGTCGTTCTGAATCCATCCATGTAGTCTGATTGCTCATCTGAGGCCTGCTTTGACAAATGCTTACACAAATGGCCATTAATACAGTTTATAAGCAATCTTGGTACATGATGCATGCAATGCCCCTATTCTACTTATGTTGTGCCTTTTATTCTAAAGATGGGCTATATTCAACATAATTATTACCCCCTTGTGTGGTGTTATCAGACCACCACCATTGGAACGCCCTTCGCGTCTTCGACCTTCACCGAGCTTCGCACAGCTATCCATCCCTCCTCCTCCTCTCACGCACAAGGGCTTCAAATGGCCTGTTTTGCTACAGTGAACCCTCTATTAAAATTTACATTTTCATGCCATTGGAAGTTGTGGGATTTTGATTATTTGATTATTATATTTTGGTGGATTTGCAAGCATGCACTTATATTTCTCCATATTTGATTGGTTCTTGCATACATGTTAATTCACATTGAAATTTGATTCATAGTTGCATGCAATTAAGAAGTACTTCCTCTGCCACTACACCTGCATCATTTAGAGATTTTGGAAGCTTGAGCTTTGATGTGAAATTTACATAAATAGTCCTTAATTTTTCATAAAATCGCAAGTATATTCGGGACAGCATATCCATTGATTCATTTGGCGAATATTTCTGCAAACATGATTGTTGCTTATCTGTGATTTATTGTAGTTGTTCCTCCCTGTGGATATGACATCCTTTTTGTGGTTTAAATTGATATCTATTTTAATCTTTGATTGAGAGATTTCCACCACAAATTACAATGACATATCATTCTATTATCTTCTTAATCAAGCGAAATTCTCTCTATCAAATGGCACCATTGCCAGGGTGGCAACAGACGCAATAGATTACCTAATTATTTCTGAGTATTCTTTTTTTTTTGAAATAGTGAGGAAAGCTATCGTTAAACGATAGCGATCCAGAGGGCAATATATTTCAAATCAAACAAAACATTACAAAATGGATCCCCAACTGTGTATGAGGGACCAGCACTTATTTACAATTTTCTCACATCTAACCAGTCTCTCCTAAAAAAACTTTTCGCTTCGTGCCCTCCACACACACCACAAGGTGGCAGCCATACACCTGTATGGCCGTCCAGGAGTATCGAACCTTTGCCAAAGGGAATCCCAGGTGGGAAGAGGTTCCAGACAAATCGTCCTCCAAAGCTTGTCTGTGACCAAGCAAGAGGAAAAAATATGCGACGCACTGTCAGTGCGTAAACCACAGAGATGACAAGCATTCAAAGTAGTCCCCATTCTTCTGTGTCTAAGATCACTAGTGATCAGGCCTTCTCGTCTGCAAAGCCACAAGAAAATTTGAACCTTCAAGGGGATTCTGAGTATTCTAAGTTACGCAATTATCTGATCATTCTTTATCTTTTTGTGCTAGGAATCTGACGGGACAATAGGCATAGCTGAGCAGCGACATCAACCTTGGGTGACGCCCACATGAGGAGAAGACGCAGGAGACCAGGATCCCGCTTTCACAGGATTCTCCTTTGTCACAAATTTTATTTCTATCTTCTTGCCCTTGTAGTAATTGGGGCTGTATTTTTGGGGGTCAGTCCCCACATTCTTTAGCTACTAGGGTTTACATTCTTCTGTGTGCGTGATTCATTTTTTTGCTTGCTTGCCTCTAAAACAAACAAAAGAAAATATCGAGTTGCTTGTTTAGGAGTTGCATGCCCTTAGGTGTGTGCATTTAAGGGTGATTGAGCAGCATATTAGATCTCATTGTTGCATTGCGAGCATATTGGTGCGAAGATTGCTGGAGACAGGTACACCTTTCTAACTTTTGCATCCAACTCCTATTCACGCATTTGCATTCAGATTAAAATTCAAGACCACCAAATTGATTGAATTTACTAATTCAGTGGTTGCCTAACTGAAATTGGGACTGATAATCAGATTCGACCTTAAAATCAAATTGCACTTGATCTGATTTAAAGGGACTTGTTTGCGTTTTCAAAATAAAAAAAATTTGCGGTGTGAAGCACACTTCTGACATTGAGCACACACATTAGGCACTGCACTAATGTTTGATCCCTTAAGGCTATAGGCATCGATCTCTTTATCGGTGCAGACCCTCCTATCGTGCTTTGTGGTGGTGGTACTATCTTTTGACCAAGTGTTTTGATACTTCACGGAGGGGGACACCCCTTAAAGGAACAAAAGGGTAGTTAAGAGGCACCGCATACGCATCGTCTCAAAGGAAGGGTTCGCCCTACTTGCATCCCTTTGTTCGTCCTTGGAGTGACTTCTCACTTGATCACCTGGGAGTATCATCTAAGCAAAGTATAGGTCCTAGGGCACTTGAAGGTTGAATTAAGTCACGTAATTGCAGTGAATAACTTGTTTGGCCATATATATCAACCAATTCTACCTCCGCAACAAAGAAGGTTAAGATCTTAAGTCATCACCCCTCTTATACCACTTACGTGGGAATGGAGGGATAAGCCTTGACTTTTGACCTATCTTTGGAGGGGAGGTTTCACTTAATCAACAAGAACTTGAATTGTGATTGATATTGTATGCTTGGTAGATGCTCTCTTGAGGGCAGTCTAGTGTTTGATCTTGAGCTCGACAGAATTCTTAGGAGAGCTCACCTAGGAGAGAAAAAGAAGGCATGGCTGATTAAGGAGCAAATCAACAAAGGGCCCTGAGGGACTATTTTATTCCAACCAACCAACCCACACAAGCATTGAGACGACCGGTAGAGGATAATCCATATGAGATCAAGAGCAGCACCATTTGTTTCCCTCCTTTTATGGAACTACTAGGGAGGACCCCTACCGGCATTTGGAGGAATTCACCAAGGTCTGTTCCACGATGAAGCTCCAAGGCTTTATCGATAAAGCCCTGATGAGGACTCTATTTCCATTCTCCCTAAAGGATAAGGCCAAGCACTGGTATCATACCCTCGATGCAAGGGTAAATGATTGGGCCACCCTTAAGGGAGAATTCTTGAAAAAGTATTTTCCTATGATTAAAATCAACCATTACAGAAGAGAGATTATGGGTTTTACTCAATAGGAAGGGGAGCAATTTCATGAGACTTGGGAGTGCTTTAGTGACCTTCTTAGGTTATGCCCCCACCATCAGGTGCCAAGATGGAAGTTGGTCGAAAGGTTCCATAACGGATTATCTGAAAGGCATAGGCAAACCATCGATGCAACCTGTGTAGGAACCTTCATGACCAAAACTGAGGATGAAGCCTGGGCATTATTTGAAACATTAAGTGACAACTCCATACATTTGTCCTCTACCTATCAAGAAAGAAAACCACCAATCTTGCAGAGGAAGATAGAGGCCCATGAAGCCAGGGCTTCTCAGGATTTGGCTTATCGGATTTGATTATTGAATAAAAACTTTGATAGGCTTTTAGTAATCCTCGGCATGAACCTGCACGTAGCCTCTATCTTTTAGGCTTCATTTGAATGCTCCATTTGCCAAAGCACAACACACGCCACTGCGGAGTGCCACCTGGCAAATCAATTCCCTGAGTTGATTCAGGCTGACTTGAACGCAGCCCAAAGTTTTCGCCCACCTCCTTGCAATAACCATTATTCCAATACCTATAATCTGGGGTGGCAGAACCATCCAAACTTCTCTTGGAAGCAAGGTGATGCTTCTAACTCAGCAAATACCAGACCCTTACCTCCCCAACCCATCTACCAACCATCCTATGAAAACCCTCCTCAGAATAAGCCCTCTGAGATGGATGAACTTAAAGCCATGATGAAAGCGATGCAAGAGCATCAGAATATGGTCATCCAATCTGAGAATAAGATGATTACTGATATGCAATCCCAAATTGGTCATCTTACTGAGGCAGTTAGGCAATGTGATCCAGGAAGCTGCCTAACTCTTCTGAGGAGAACCTTAAGGGCAAGGGGATCATATTCAGGGAGCATGCCCAAGCTGTAACCGTGCTGAGGAGTGGAAAGAAAATTGACAAGCCTGGTAACACTCCTATGGTTATGTCTCAGAATTCCCCTTCTACACCCAACCCGACTTCCACCTCCACCGAGGAAGAGCCACACTGCTCTCCCTCATTTGATATCACCCACAATGAGGATGTCGTCCTTCCACCACCCCTCTCCCGCCATGACGACCCCTCTACCCAAAAGCCAAGGGTGCCCTATCTAGAGTGCCTATCTGCTCCTAGGGAATCTTCTTTTGGCTCGCCTGGAGCCAAGGATAGGACGAAGGAGATTATGGACACTTTTAGGCATGTCCAGATCAACTTGCCTCTATTGGAAGCTATCAAACAGATCCTGTCCTATGCCAAGTTTCTAAAGGACCTGTGCACCCAGAAGTGTCGATCTAGGAGAGAGGTCCAAGCCAAAACCATCCTGCCTGACCTTGTTAGCTCGATTCTCCAACATGGAACACCCCCTGAAATGAAAGACCCAGGGTGAGTTATTTCAGTGGTTATAGGTAACCAACACATTGACGAGTCTCTACTCAATCTGGGGGCGGGTGTGAACATTTTATCGAGCTCTGTCTACGAGCTTTTGGGAAGAGGTGAGTTAAAACCTAGTCCAGTCATCCTCCAGGTCACAGACAGATCACTTAAGACACCTGAGGGATTATTAGAAGATGCCCTGGTGAGAGTGGAGGATTTCTTCTTCCCTGTTGACTTTCTTGTGTTAGATACTGATCCACTAATAAGCCCACCAAGCCATCCATTATTTTGGGACTCCCCTTCTTAGCCACAGCCAACGCCTCTATCAATTGTAGATCAGGGGCACTTAAAATGGGCTTTGGGAACAAGAAGATCCGGTTGAATGCTTTTGATACCTACAAGCAATTCAGATTTGAAGATTGTTCTCAGATTGAGTTTGTTGATGAAATAATTGAGGAGACTACTCCAGCACTCTTATGTAGAGATCCCCTTAAAAAGGTCATATCTAAGGACCATCCTCTGACTATTGAAGAAACTCAAGGGGAAATACCCGAATTAGAAGAGTTGCTGGGGAAACACATGGAGTCTCTATCCCCACCCTGGACCGTGAAGGTAGACCCATCACCTGAGGCGGGGACATATAAAGTTAAACCCTCAATCCAAAAGGCTCCTGAGTTGGGGTTGAAACCCCTCCCGAGCACATTGAATTATGCTTTCCTTGGCCCTAATGACACGCTCCCCATTATTATCTCATCTGCATTATTTGAATCGTAGGAGGGAGCTATGCTTGAGTGTTTACAAAGGCACAAGGAAGCAATTGCCTGGTCAATTATTGATATTAAGGGTGTTGATCCCTCTCTTTGCATGCATCATATATACATGGACGAGTTCGTGAAACCTTTCTGAGACATGCAAAGAAGGCTCAACCCCAATATGCGAGAGGTTGTTAAAAAGGAGATTCTAAAATGGTTGGATGCTGGGATTATTTATCCCATTTCAGATAGTAAATGGGTCAGCCCTATACATGTGGTACCCAAGAAGGCAGGAATCACTGTGGAAGAGAACGAACAAGGAGAGTTGGTGACCACTAGACCCTCAACTGGTTGGAGGGTCTGCATTGATTACTGCCGTTTGAACATGGCTACCTAGAAAGACCATTTCCCCTTACCATTTATCGATTAGATTTTGGAATGAGTACTTCTCTTTTCTTGACGGGTACTCTGGGTATAATCAGATAGCAATTTTTCCTGATGATCAGGAGCGTACCACCTTTACGAGTCCGTGTGGCACATCTGCGTTCCGTCCAATGCCATTCGGGTTATGTAATGCTCCTGCCACTTTCCAATGTTGTATGATGGCTATCTTCTATGATATGATCGATGAGTTTGTTGAAATTTTCATGGATGACTTCTCCATTTATGGCTCGTCGTTTGACCTATGCCTTTCTCACGCAAAGCTGGTGCTTAGTTGGGAGAAATGCCACTTTATGGTCCAGCAGGGCATTGTGTTAGGGCATGTAGTTTCCAAGAGAGGATTAGAGATGGACACCGCAAAAATTGATTCCATCTCTAAGCTTCCATCACTCACCAATGTTCGTCAAGTTAGATCTTTTCTTGGCCATGCTGGATTTTATAGCTGCTTCATTAGAGATTTCAGTAAAATCTCTAAGACACTCTGCAACCTGTTAGCGAAGGATGTCTCCTTCGATTTTGATGATAGATGTGGCGAGGCTTTCCAAGTCTTGAAGAAAGCCCTTATTACTGCGTCGATTCTCCAAGCACCAGATTGGACCCTCCCATTTGAGCTAATGTGCGATGCTTCTGATTTTACAGTGGGAGTGGTCTTAAGTCAAAGGGTTGATGGAAAACCTCTTGTGCTGCATTATGCCAGCATGACCCTTACGAATCCTCAGCAAAACTACATGGTCACTGAAAAGGAGCTTATTGCTGTAGTGTTTGCTTTGGAAAAGTTTCGATCTTATCTTTTGGGATCCAAGGTTGTGGTGTTCACTGATCATTCTGCCTTAAAGCATCTTCATGCTAAAAAGGACACCAAACCTCACCTAATTCGTTGGATTCTGCTACTCTAGGAGTTTGACCTGGAAATTAAAGATAAGAAAGGAGTTGAGAATGTGGTAGCAGATCATCAGTCTAGGATCCCTATTGAGGCATCAAACCCTACTGGCAGTATTCAAGAGACTTTCCCTGATGAGTCTCTGTTGGCCGTGGTGGCCAAAATTCCTTGGTTCGCTAACATAGTGAACTATCTGGTCACGGGCATTACCCACAGTACTTGGGACAAGCAGAAGCGAGATAGGTTTCTTTCTAACGCTAAATTTTATCACTGAGAGGAACCCGAGCTTTTTAGAATAGGCCTTGACCAACTTTTCCACTGTTGCATCACTGACGAAGAACAAAGAAGTGTTCTGAGTTTCTGCTATGACCTCCAATGTGGGGGACTTTTTAGTGGGAAAAAGATTGCCCATAAGGTTCTTTAGTCTGGCTTTTGGTGGCCCACATTATTCCGAGATGCACATACATATGTGGGCGCATGTCTACGTTGCCAGTAGATGGGAACCATCGGAAAAAGGGATGAGATGCCCTAGCAACCTATCGTCCCAGTTGAGATCTTTGATATTTGGGGAATCGACTTCATGGGTCCCTTTCCTGTGTCCTTCAGATATGAGTACATCCTTGTGGCTGTGGACTATGTATCGAAATGGATAGAAGCCATACCCACACGAACCAATGACCATTCTGTGGTCTTGGGTTTTATTAAGGCTAATATCATTTCTCGATATGGGTGCCCAAGGACGATCATAAGTGATGGAGGACCTCACTTCAAGAACGTACACTTTATAAGACTACTCCAAAATTTGGGAGTTAACCACATGATAGCCACACCTTACCGTCCTCAAACGAGTGGACAAGTTGTAGTGTCTAATAGGGAGATTAAATGAATTTTAGAAAAAACTGTCAGGCCCAACCGTAAAGATTGGTCTAAAAAACTAAATGATGCTCTTTGGACGTACAAAATAGCATATAAGACTCCCTTAGGCATGTCTCCTTTCGACTTGTCTACGGAAAGGCGTGCCATCTTCCCGTTGAAATCCAACACAAAGCCTATTGGGCTATTAAAAATGTTAACTTGAATCTAGATAAAGTGGGAAAGGCACGTATGCTGGAGTTAAGTGAGCTTAAGGAGCTTCGTAATGAAGCCTATAAAACTTCTCAAGGTTACAAAAAACGTACAAAGGTCTTCCATGATAAGCACATCATTAGAAAGACTTTTGAGCCTAACTAGTGGGTCTGGTTTTTCAATTACAAACTTAAAGTATTTCTAGGAAAGCTCAAGTCCTGCTGGGATGGGCCGTATGTTGTTATCAATACCTTCCCACATGGAGCTATAGAAATTTGGAACCCTACTTCTAGTGCAAGCTTTAAGGTAAATGGCCAACGACTTAAACCTTATATTACTCTTTCAGATGGCCAGGTTTTGAACGCAGTTCAGCTTGAGGAGCCTTAGCTCCTCCCACTCTCCTACTCAAGTGATATTCTTCTTTGTCTGTATTTTTCCAATGAGGACATTTTCAATCTTAGGCATGGGGGGGTATAACCTGAGGATGTTTATAGCATTTATAGATATTTGCATACATTCAGGATAGTGTATTATTCACCAAGCAAAAAAAAAAAAAATTTATCTTCTTGAACTGAATTTTTTAGTCCCTAGTAGAAAATTTATCAAGGAAGTGTTATGGAAGATTTTATTTTTAAATTATTTCTTAAGTTTAGAATCCAGCATAGTTACATTCACTTGCACATAGGCTTGGTAGTGGATCTTTGTAGAAAGTCAATATGCATTTTTAGTCTATTGAACCCTTAGATAGTTAATAGGGAGTCAGGCATAGTATCTTCTATTAGATCCACCTCATATTTGTGAGAAGAAAGTAGAGATATTATTGGTGCGCTAAGTCTAGTGTAAGGACTCTTAAGTTCTGGACAATTAGATGATGATACCTCAGAGTGAGGCATAGTTTTCAAATTCCTAAGAGCTATTAAATAAAGTAGATACATAGAGATGGAGTCCTAATAAAACTATGACTATGGTGGATGGTTACGACCATCCTTCATAGAGTCTTCAGCTGAAGGGGGGTAATAGTGTCAAAGGTTGAAAATATGCTTGTCTTATCCATTCCTTCCCGGTGCTGAGTGTTGGCACTTCCACTAAATAAGCCACACAATATCCTCTTGACCATTATCATCCCTAAAATGCCTCATAAATAAAAGTCCGCATCGTGTTATGTTGATTTATAAAGAAAGAAAAAGAAGAAAAAAGAAAAAATTATATTTAGAAAAAAAACACAATAAAAAGAAAGAGAAAAGAGAGGGAGAAAAAGAAAAAGAAAAGAGTCCAAGTTTATAATTTTATCTTCGTGACAATGTTTCTGAGGCAACAAAAACACCCATCGCGATCCACCAAATAGACCCATACCTACCTTTCAGTATTTCTGATCGCCTGAATACTGGCTGAGGACTCTAACTTAGTTGTAGAGTTATTAGGACTTTAGTTGAAGTGTGAATGCCATGTGAGGCTACCAAATAGTGAGTATATTTACTAAATCTGGTGAGATTTGTGATCTCAGAAAGAAAAGAAGGAAAAGAGTGAGCACAAAGGAAGATCAAGAGAGCACAGTTGTTTAACCTCTCTCTGAGTTGACTTGTTTGATAGTCTAGAGATCTAGACTCTGTAGTACTAGATTACATGTAGAACCAGATGAGTGTGTGCCACCAAATACAAATCCATTCAACTCGATATCTCCTACCTAAGCCAAAGAGCCGGGGTCAAATTACAGATTATCTTCTGCATTATCCCCGAGGGAAGTAGTTGCCTATCCCGATAGAATATTTACCAAGGGTGAAGTACGAACTCCCAATGTGAATTGGCTTTTCACTTGGATCTGTTGTCTATGCTATTATCACTTCACAATTGTTTAGATCTCTAAATATTTGGAATAAGAAAAGAAGAAATCTTTGTCACTTCCATCACATTTTACTTTTGCTAGGGACTAGCAAAAACTAGGCATGGGGGCGTTTGATGAGACCACAATTGTGGGCTAAGTAAATGCTTAAATGCCTAATTATTAAATTAATATTTGCATATACATATCATACTTGAATATATAAATAAATTAGTTTGTAAATAAGGGCTTGCATGCATATTTATACGTTCCATTATAGTAACATGCATTTCATACATTATTTGAGATAAATTGTATAAATATCCCAATTTGTTTTTTTTTTCTTTTTTCTCCCTGTAGAGTGCACAACTCCTTTTTGGCTCAATGCATCGCATGCGCGCCTCTTCGCGCTCCTACTAGCAGCCAACAGCGATCTCTCCAAACCGCCCCATTTGTTGGAGAGGATCTCGGTGGAAGAAACAAACTGAGAAGCGTTTAAAAAGGAGGCATATCCATCCTCTCTTCGGGGCTAGACCAAGGAAGGAGAACCAGACCACGGTGGACCCTACGCACACCGTGAAGCAGAGCCTACATTGTGGCCTTCTCACTGCTCTCACCGCTCGCACAGCAGCCCCACCGCACGTGCGCCTCCTCACTGCTCGCACAACAGCCATACCGCGCGCGCACCTTCTCACCACTCACATAGTAGCCACACCGTGCGCACCCTCGCAGCGTGCGCGTACATCCACCTAGTGACAGCCTGTGCGTGCACTCCCTCAAGGCCAGCAAGCCGCATGCCCTTGTATGCGCACGTCCAGCCACCCACACTCCAATGGCCTCTTCATCTTCTTCTTCTCTGCCAACAGAGAAGCGGAACCCAAACTTCACATTGGCTCCTCCACACGCAGCCCGCACATCTGGCCTCTGTTCGATGCGCCGTTGACTCCGTCTCACTCACCTTGACTCCACGAGTGCCACCACATCATTAGAAAAGCCGACGGTAGTCCACGTGCACGCACGGGGTAACCCACCGCCGACGACCACCGTCTCCCAGTATGGCAAACTCCAGCCACCACTCAACGTGAGACCACCACCATTGGAACGCCCATCATGTCTTCGACCTTCACAAAGCTTCGCACGGCCATCCATCCCTCCTCGCACGCACAAGGGTTCAAATGCCCTATTTTGCTACAGTGAACCCCCTATTAAAATTTACATTTGCATGCCATTGGAAGTTGTGGGATTTTGATTATTTTATTATTATATTTTGGTGGATTTGTTAGCATGCACTTATATTTCCACATATTTGATTGGTTCTTGCTATACATGTCAATTCACAATAAAATTTGATTCATAGTTGCATGCAATTAAGAAATACTTCCTTTGCCACTACCCTTGCGTCATTTAGAGATTTTTGAAGCTTGAGCTTTGATGCAAAATTTACATAAATAGTCCATAATTTTTCATAAAATCGCAAGTATATTCAGAACAGCATATCCATTGATTCATTTGGTGAATATTTCTGCAAACATGATTGTTGCTTATTTGTGATTTATTGTAGTTGTTCCTCCCTGTGGATATGACATCCTTTTTGTGGTATAAATTGATATCTATTTTAATCTTTGATTGAGAGATTTCCACCACATAAATTACAACGACATATCATTCTATTATCTTCTTAATCAGGCAAAATTCTCTCTATCAGCAACCCTTAAGGGAGAATTCTTGAAAAAGTATTTTCCTATGAGTAAGACCAACCATTATAGAAGAGAGATTATGGGTTTTACTCAATAGAAGGAAAATTGCAAATTCTGTAAATTTGACTTGAAGAGGAGAGCCAATATGGCCATTTGGGTTTCAAGATCTCCTATAAAATTCAGAAATGCATATCTTGCTTGTTTTGTGAAATCTACCTGCATGAGTTTAAGAGAAAATACAACATTGATTGTCAACTTCTCAAAGTCTTGACTCTTGAAAAACTCTTTGAATGATGGACTACCTTGCCCCCTCTTAGCCTCTAGAAATTGCTTTCTATAGACTTCACATATAGCTTTGGTGGGGAAACCATATTTCTTTACTGTTTCCATAAAACCAGAGGTCCTCTACACATCAAATCCTTCTAAAATCTCTGTGGAAAAATAGCTACAGATATGAAAGCAGTATGAAATTTAATTTTTTTCATCAAACTATAATAAATGATCATCCTTTTTTTATAAGCCTTATCAACCACATTATTTTGAGATGAAGATCCAATGATTAGTTATGCTGCCATCTACCCTCAGTCCTCTAGGATGCTTGGAGTAGGAGGATGAACTGAAGTAGCCCGTCAAAATTGAGAATAAACAATCTTTAGAAAAGGAACAGAATGTGTACTCTAATCATATACAATAAGGCAATAACCAAGAAAGAGTCCCAAATGGTTTATGCTGATTGAACAATCCATCAACAACTCTATCTAATGTCTTCCCCCCAAGCCTGTTATGTTTTGCATTATGCCTTACTTTTCAGAAACAAAAAGGAACTATGCTTTTTCATTGTCAGCTTTCTGAACCCACAAGAGCATTGTTCCCTTTTTAGAAATTGATTACAATTTGTATTATTGAATTAAGAGTTCTTATTATTCACAAAAACTCCCTTTTCTCTCCAAAAGGGTTCATGAAAAATCGATTCATCCCCCTTGATCATCAAATTACCAAAGGCATCAATCTAGCATGGCACTTGTTATATTTCTTCAATTTCAGTTCCAAAATAACAAAGAAAGAAAATGTCCAAAAACTCTAAGTACCAATTATTAGATTGATTAAAAGGGCCCCAAGGTTGCAAGTATGTAGACCTGGCATCAAGTGTCAAGTAGCTGATCACTTAAAGGAAAAAGTGTTGACTAGCTCGATGGTCAAATAGGAAGAATGATACTCACTACGCTTAATATAAACAGTCTTAAAACTGAGAAGAGGACTTCCTACTGTCAGTTGATAATCATTCTTCATCTTGAACCCAGTCCACTTCTATAGGCTTATGAAATTTAATTTTTTTGCCTGAGTCTTGAGATAAGGAATACCATGCATCCAAACTTCTAAATGCATATACATGTCATATGTTTTGAGCTAATAATATTTCTCCTGATTTCTATAAGAAGTTGCACTTTGGCATTTTCAACTTTTGTACACTGCGAGCTTCTTCTATGTTGAGGACCTTTCCTCTCCATACATCTATCTAATATGCTTGCTTTTTGGTGTGTGGCAACATAAATGATTAGGTCATTATAGGTTTATTGCTTAAGTTTCCCTTTCCTTTTGGTTCATGATTTTTATACACTTATTTATAATTTTTAGATGGTTTCCGAACGTTTGTTTTCTCGACATTCAAGAGATACTCGTCATCAAGCACGTCTTAGTGTTGGAGCTCCTAATCATACCATTGGTACAATGGTCTTCTAACAAGATGATGATGAGGTGACATTTTATTTGTTAATGATTTTTAAGTGTGATGCCTTTTATTATAGATTAATTTGTATATTTTATTATAAATCTTCATGTAGCTGATCTCTGATTGCATAACTTATAGACTGTTCGGGCAAAATTGTCATTGTTTAGGAAATGCATCGTAGTATAGGACAAAATCACTCAAATCATTTAAATTTACAAACTCAGATTCAGAAAGTAGAGTCCAAGATCATTTACAGGGAGTAAGTATGCAATTTTAATTCACCAATCAAAAGAAATATATATGCAATTGAAAGCAATAACACTCAGAATAATATTTCAATAAAATCAGAATAATAGTGCAAAAACATTAGGTTAAAATGGTGATTTAAAGCACCAAATTAACCCCACAAAGTTAAGCTCACAAATATTCAAATAAATGAATAGTAACCATAATCAATTTTCCACGTCAGTTATGCATCAATAGTAACCAACAGATCAGATGATGGGCAAGGCTTCCAGATGCCTTAAGAGGCACAAGGTCCTCTCCTCTTCACAAACACAGCAGTAGAAGCAACCAAGGCCCAAGGGCCTCTTCATAATTTCTCTCAGTATTGAGAGCAGAGGGAGTGCACGAGAGCAAAACCCACCCCCCTCTCTCTTAAATCCTCTTTCTCTCTCAGACTTGAGGTTGATCGGGTTCAATGTTAGGTTATCGGATCCTAGGAAGTGGCTGTGTGCACAGGTGAGGTGTGAGAGCGCGAGGAGGCACGTGCGTGGGGGACCTGACCCCCTATGTTACTAGGCAAACAAGTGTATTCACAAAATCCTCTTAAGCGCTTGCGGGAGCCCCTCACTTCATGATGTGGGACTATCTTCCTGCATCTTCTTCGCGTATAGCAGCTGAAGTTGCATCTTCAATTGGAGCAACTGCTGGTCCTCCCTCACTCAATTGAGGGTCTAGGCTTCATCAGGGTGCCAAGCCACGTCGATTGAAGGTGGAGGCGAAGCTTGCGGGTGTCGGACGACAACTGACAACGTTGGGGAAGATGACCGATGACGGCGACGGCGATGGTGACCTGCACAATAATAAGGCCTAGAGCCCAATTAAATGGTTGGAAACCTTCATCGTGGTGTGGTGAAGGAAATGGTGGAGGTGATTTGGTGTGAGGTGTGGTGGAGTGGCCGGAGGGTGAAGGTGAGCGGAGCTCCAGCAACAGAGTCGAGGAAGCGATGGTGGAGTTGAAGTGTTAAATTAGGTTGGGTGAAAGTATAGTGGAGGTGTGCATGAGCTTTGGCCAACCTAATTTGGGTGGAATGGAGCAAGAGAGTTCTGGCAATGAAGGCGGTCATGGAGGTGGTTGCTGGAGTCAGAGAAGGAGAAGGAATTAGGACATAAGGTTTAGCATAAACCTAATTGGAGGGTAAAAAGAGAGAAGCCCTAAGGCAATTACATGAATGGAGGTTCAAGGAGGCTTGCTGGAGGTACGCCAGAGCTGTGGATGAAGGAGGTGGAGATGGAGCCGATGAGGAGGTAATTGGGTCGCCTTCTTTATTCGGAAGCACGAAGAGGAGGAGTAGAGAGAAGGCCCTCTCCTTATGGTATGTGGGAGCAGCCAACGAAGGGGATTGGTGAAGCTCTAGGTCTTTGTTAATGGCGACCAAGGATGAAGGAGAAGAGAGAGGTGACATGCCAAAAACTAGACAAGGATGGATTGAACTGGTGCGGCTGCTCTTATAGGTGAGGTTTCTCTCCCCTGAAGTGCCCAAAAGTAAGGTGTGCGTGAGATTTTGTAGAGCTTGGTTTCCTTAAGCTTTCCAGTGTGATTTTTGGCCATGATTGGCCACAAAGAAGATCTTGGTCAATGTGGAATGATTTGGGGATCAATTTTTCCAATTTTGGCAATTTTTGGTTGAGATTTCATCAATCAATTTGTAGGATTAAATGAAGTTCGGGTTTTAGAAGCTGCGAGTTTCCTTCTTTGCTTTGCGAGGAAGAGGATGGTGGCTGGACCTGTTTGCAAGAGAGGTGAGAAGCTAGGGGCGTCATTGAAAAGAAAAGATGAAAGCTAAGGGGTTAAATGTAAGGAATAGAGATCTAGGGACTAAAATGCAAGCTCGATCAAGACGAACTCTGATTGAGCCCAAATTTTGGTACAAGCCTAATTTGGACCCAAAGAATCTGATGGTGAAGTCATATTTGAGTTTTGACCAAGTTTGACTAGAAAATTTACGTAGAAACCCAAATTAGGGTAGAACTTTGTCTATGACTCTGTTTAAGGTCAAAATAAGTTTCAAAGGTCAAACTAAGGTTACCAAACCTCATGGAATATTTTTCTATGAATTTTAGATTTAAATGAATTTTATACTTACTAGAACCTTTGTAATTTAAGCAGGTCTAAAATTAGGATTTTGGGTGCTGTATTGGTTCTTGAAATGTGTAAAAAATCTCGTTTCTGTCTGTATGGACCCACTTATTAGTCTTTAATTCTCATTAGACCTTAGATTAACCTTTGGCAAATCACGTGGTTACTCTGGTTTTATAATATGCTGTTAAAACTATAAAATTAACCCTGATTTAGTGTTCTTCTCTCAGAAAGGATATGCAAGGAATTATGACACTCAGGCGATTATGTAGGAGCATTTGTCAATTAATCCTGACTAATTAAAACTAGTTATGGATCATGATGATGTTATCATCATACCCCATGCCTAACTTTTGCTAGTCCCTTAGCGAAATCTTATGGAAAGAACTAGATTTCTAGACCATGCATTGATGTTCAGATGCCTGATTTATTCCACTTTCTAGAAATTAGGTTAGAATGCCAACAATATGCCTAGAGGTACTCAAGTATCAATCATGACTAGCTTCAGCTTGAGTCTACCACGAAGGTTTCTACGGCCCACAAAAATCGGCCAGAGGTTCGTTGACCCCAGCGGTTAAAGCACTCGTGCGTAGAATGTAGCATGTCTAGGTTCAGTTTGTCAGTGCATTTTTGTAAGAGAGAGATAGAAGGATTTTTTCATTTGGAGAGTTTTCTCTCTTTTCTTTTTATTTTTCCCTAAATCTAGCCTTGAATTGGCCATAAACACTGTCTGTATCGGATTCCTTGTCCCCACCATCAATCCTCTAAGGGTCCCTGGCTTTCGATGCTTCAAGATAGCACCGCCCATGGCAACCCCCAGAACCTTGGCTTTCGCGACTTTGAGATAGTGTCACCCATGGCGTTCTGTAGCTAAATTCAGGCCCTAGCAATCAACATTTTGGGATAATCCCGCCCATGTCACCTGAACCAGCACAAGGTGCTTACATGCCCTCAGTATGATATTTAGGTATCCTAAGAGACAAGCACTGAGAAGACGATATGTTATTATGCATTTTCAAGCGGAATTTCCCACCTCTCCATGTCAGGAACTCGTTCAATCAACTTGTGTTGTCGAGTCGCTCCTACGCTAGATCTTCGAGATGATTTTTCAGAACAGAACACTTTTGGCATGTTTTTCTTTATTAAGCACACTAAACCAGCTTAGTGTGTGGCTTTTGGGTGCTTAGGTTACCAAGTCCCACAAACCAAAGGGCAGGCAATGGGGTCGAATAATCTCTATGACTTAGACCTACTACATCAGCCTTGCACTTTCCACAACCTCTTAAGGACTGATCCAAATCTTAATTAATACGTGAATGTTTAAACCCTGAAACCGATCCAAAAGGCCTAAGATCAGCACTCATGCTATTCTCCTTATCTGTTTCATCTTAGGACTTAATTTTTCTTTTGGTTAGGTCTAGAACTTAAGTAGATCCCATAATCAATTATTATGACTATCATTTTTATTTTTGATTTTTGTTCCTTTTTGATGTTTGAATTTCCTCCTATTTTCCAAAAATATTTGTAATCCGTTCACAAAATTTCCTCCCCTTTCTCCAAATCTTTTTTCTTCTTTTTCATTTTTTATTTTTTTTATCATTTTTGAATATGTATTTTTTTGTGAGAACCACTTAGAGAGTTGAATTTCCATATGTTTGCACTTTAACACCCTGCCATGCCTAAGGTTTGCAATATCCTCATTGTAAACTGGAGGGTAGAAATTCAATTTTGTTCAAGGTTTAGAACAGGATCAAAAGGTGGGTGGATGGGTTAGGATGACTGTTGAGAACGATTTCAAGCTTTGATACAAGTACCAAAGGTGGAGTCAATTGTTCTAAAGTTGCACTCAAAAAGTACAACAGGAGTGTAACTCAAAAGGATGATTAGAAGGGTCTCGGTTTTTTGAATTGATGGGTTGCCTCCCGTTAAGTGCTAAATTCAAGGCAAAGGGGTGGTCAAATCAGAGGAGATTTGTAGAACAAGCACCTTGATCAATAGCTTGGTTGGTCCAACCAGGTGCTTGTTCAGAACAACAGGCTGGTGATGCAGACAAAACCCAATTAGTCAGGTGGGTTGATGGATGTGAATCAATAGATGTGGAGCCCACCAGATACTTTGAGACTCAAAGAGATATGGAAATGAAACCCGATCAAGAAATGGAGGAGAATCATATGCAACCGGATCAGAGAGAGGTGAATCAGAGTAGAAGTTGATTCTGGTGGTAGGTCGAGGTTAGGATTGGATTTTGGAAGGCTTTGTATGTGCTAGTCGCTCTGAGACGGGTTTTAAAATCATTGCATTGCAGTATAGATCGAATCAGTGCGAAAACATATAATATTTATTACTCAAATGAAAGTTCGAGGTCGAACACAGGGAGCAATATGATAATTGAAAACTCAAGATCACAATTTGAATCAAAGATATAAGAGATTACAATAATAATAATGTCAAGTATCGATGTGCAAAAAGAATGGAGTAAAATGGTGATTTGAATCACCAATTACTCCTTACAATAATAGCAACTAAATCAACAATATCAATCAAGGAAATAAAGCCTCAAATGTATGCAATCAGATGGTAGAGGCTTGTATCAGACAACTTAAACATCCGATTGCTACAGTGCTTCCAAGGGACTCAACGGTCTCTTCCCTCTCTCTTCTCTGCTTCTGTCTCAGCTGCTCTCCTTCTCTTTTCCTTTCTTCTTCTTCAGAACTCTTTCTTTCTTCTTTGCCTCTCTACAGCTCAAGCTTCCTCTCTTCTTCCTTCTTCACCTGCAAGGGGGAGGTTCTTTTAAATGGCTAAGTGTTTCCCGTTATTCCTGAAAGCAAAAGCCCCCCTTTGCCCCCGCGCACTCTTCTTCTCTCACTAGGATCGACCCTTCTAGGGCCAATGTCAGGATAGTCGGGTTATCAGGTACATGCGCACCGGGGACCAGGGCTACCTGCAGTGGGTAGTTGCCGAGGAGTGCGTGGCTAGGCAGGTAATCGGATGCACCAGACCCATGTGAGTAGTGTCACGGGCGAGGTGCGTGGGGTGTATGGGACCTTGATGAGAACCTCATCATGAACCCTAACTAGCACAATTTAATCCAAATATGTGTGAAAAAGCTCCTATAAAACCCAAAGAGAGGCTTAACTCAGAGAATTCTGAGTTAAAGGTAAAACAAATCATCAAGGGTAAAACTGTAATTTCACCAATGCAGTATGCAAACAGGGCAATAAAAAAGGTCCAAACATAGGTCAAACAAGCTTAATAAAAAGGAAAGTGGGATGATCTGATCTGAAAAGGGTTATGCAACTTTTAGGAATTAAATGACATTCTATAACCCTAAAACAAACCTACTTTAATTCATGAGGTTCGGGGTAAAATAAAAATCAACTAAACCCTCTAAAATTCATAGAAAATATCCCCTAGGGTTTAGAACCTTCAATTTGGCCTTTGAAACCTATTTGACCTAAAATGAGAACCATGTCCAATTAATGACTTAATTTAGGTTTTTACGCAAATTGACCAGTCAAACATGGTCCAACCTAAAATCAAAATTCACCATTAAAATCCTTAGGTTCAAATTAGTATAGTATAAAAACCTGGGCCTAAGAAAAGACCATCTTGACCGACTTTACAAATTGGTCCTCTTAATTTACTTTTTGACCCTTATCTTTTGAAACCCTTGCATTTAGGCTCCAAACTTCTATCGTTCTTTGCAGAACGGTCCTCCCTGCCACTTCTGCGCAGCGCCATGCCTCCAGCGACCTTGCGCGGAGGATGGCGCCGCACAGGGCAGGGCGGCCGTCCTCTAGAACAGATGGGGGATTCCCTACGACGTCCTCTGTCGCAGGGACCCTCCCCTGCCCTCTGCCATTAACCATGCCTCTCGTGCGAACGTATGAAAGGCATAGGTATCCTCTCCGGCCACTCTCCGGCGAGGCTGGCACGTCGCCACCTTGGTCCCCTCTCCGCGCCAAGGCCTTTATAAGGAGCGGCAAGGCCTGCCGACTCTTTCAAGCTTCCTCTGGCGGAGAAAAAACCTATTTTTCATCCCTTCCCTCTACGGCCAGAGTGCCCGAGCTTCCGGCAACCTCCTCATCCTCCTCCTCATTGCTCTGCTGTCCTACTTGCAGTAGAGTTTACTCTACCCTGTCGTCTGCGCTAGGCCGTACCGCGGCAGGCGACACAGCCATTACCAGATTTTGGCACCGTTGCCGGGGAGCAACGGCTACTATAGAAGCCATAAAATCTCTATTCTTGAGTTTTTGCTAATCTCTTCTCTTTTGTGTGCAGGTACAGGAAATCAAAGAGGACAACAAGTAGCCTCACAACAACTACTCCAAGGACAGGTAATTTTCTATCCTCTCACTTTAACCCCTCAATTCTAAAGAGGAAGAAAAAAAGAAAGAATAAGCAATATAAGTATAACCTGTCTTCCATACCTAGTAAACCATCAAAGCTGCATGTTTTTCAATTTCAACCCACTATTTCTGCACACACTATTAAGGGTATTTAAGGGCTAACACCTTCTTGCCTAAGCCCTAAATTACCTAACAAGGAGCTAACTGGACCAAGTAGAGCCAACATAAGATTTAACATTAGGGTTTTAGAGACACACTTCTTAAGCAAGAATTGAGAAATCCCAAAAGAAGTGTGCCTAAGCCATTGATTGAAAATACTTATTCAAAGAAACCCTAAGCAATTTGGCTCTTTAAAGACACTTGAACCCTAAAAGACAAGACCTAATAAGCCCTCAAAGGAACTAGCAGGTGAAGTTGACCCCTTGGGTCAACCAACCTTCAACTTAGGTCACTCTTCGCACTCAAAAGGCTAAAGTTCAAGTGAAAACCTAAGCACCTTGATCTTCATTAAAAGTGGTAGACTTAAGAGGTCAAGATCCCCATTCTGGTCTACTTGGAATCTCAGTGACAAGGGAGGTCGGGTGGGGGAAACCCTGTAACCCGTGGGGATGCTCTACCATGTAGGGGTCTTCGAGGGACTCACCCTCTCTGGCTGGCCAGGTAATTCTCAGGTGGACGATCTTTTGATCAAGGGGCCCATCTGCCCTGCACCTCTATAGCCACCCAACATTTTGGGTGTCTTGATTGGGTCCAGCACCTTCTAAACTCATCTTCTCCATCAGTGTATGTTTGGTAGGAGGTCCTTGAAACCTCCTTTAGAAATTCACTCTCCTCGAGGTCGAGCCTCAGTGCCCTTGTTTGAGCAAACAACACTTCACATAGACCTCTCCTCCGACTCCGAACCCAACTCACCTTCTTCTTCCATAATGGCTCAGCCAGTTGAGGAAGAGAACAATTTGGAGCACCAGCTCCAGCGACTCAATGACCTCTTCCAGAACTTTGTGTACCCACCGCAACGTCCTATGATGCAGGACCATTATAATCCTGCTGCGGTGGCTACTGAGCCTCGAGTCAGAATCCCGACTGGAGGACCTGATTCTGAATTAAAGCCCAATATGATTCATGCCATACCTAAATTTCATGGGCTTAATTCTGAAGACCCCTTCCAGCACATCAAACAGCTAAAGCATCTGGCCCAGACTTTTGGTTTAGATGTGCAAAATTAGGATATTCTCCTTATGAAGATGTTCTCCTTCTCCCTTATGGACAAGGCCGCTCATTGGTACCAAACACAGACCCGGCCGATCAACAATTGGGAGGAACTTCAGTCTGAGTTTCTGAAGTTCTTTCCCGTTGGTCGGACCAATGCCTTGCGTCATCAGATTACCCACTTCACGCAACAAACGAGAGAACCCCTTCATGAGGCATGGGATCGCTTTCAGGATCTCATGAGAAAGTGCCCCCATCACGGTGTTCCTAAATGGGAACAAGTCTAGTCTTTTTACCAGGGACTCCGTGAAGATATTAGGCTTTTCGTCAATGCAACTTGTGGAGGGAATATCCTGGGTCAGCATGAGGACACCGTGTGGGAGATTCTTGAAAATATGTGCGAGAACTCCATCAATAATGACTCCATGGGATTATTCGACAGGACGAATACTCGCGCATCGACGAACCTTAGGGAAGCACATGAGACGTAGGGCCTGTTCGCATCAGTCGACCTGGAATTAATGGCAGTCGATTGGACAAGGTCTCTATCATTGAGAAGAAGGTGGATGAGCTGACTCAGCACTTGCAGCGAGCCACCTCTGCGCATAGTTCCTTTGCACAGCCTCCTTCCACACGGAAGACTGTGCAAAACATTCTCCACCGACCTTCTCCTAGGATGGATCCGTATCCACCCCATCTGATTCTCGGATTTGAGGATTCTCCGATCCTTTCTATACTAGCCAGGGGAATTCCATTCCCCCATTCTCTGACTCTTTGGAGGTTCCTCAGACCTGCGAGGACCTCAACACTATCTAGAATGATCCATTCTCCAACACCTACAATCCTGGATGGCGAAACCATCTCAACTTCCAATGGGCGGGAAATTCCCAAACTCAAAGACCACCCGTTTAACCTCGTCCACAACCATCTCATCCTTACCAGCCACCTCAGCCTCGGCCTAACCCTACTTATTCATCAGGGCCAAACCAAGACCAAATGTCCCTCATCCTTTACACTCTGGCTGACACTCAGAGAACAAATGCGACTATTCAGAAACAACACAAGGACGAACTTACAGAGGTTCGAAACCAACTGACCCAGTTGGCAACTTCTCGCCAACCAGGCACCCTTCCTTCTCAACCTCTTCCTAACCCTAGTAATGTACCAACCCAGCGGTGCATTATGAACCCAAACCCGGGCCAAGCACACAAGATTTATCAGGCCCCCTCTGTTCCTTCACCTGACGGGATGGAGGCTTCCACTTCTTATGCGGGCTATTAGCAGCAACCCATTCTATCAAACCCTAACCAAAACCAGGCAGGACTAAATTCTGTAACAACCCGTAGTGGTAAGGAGACCCAAGATCCACCCTATCCAGACCACTCCAAGCCTGGTAGTGATCCAAACCCTAGGACAGTAATCCAGGACGTTCCTATCCCTGTCCCAGTTCAACGACCTGGACCTATCCTAGAAGAACCAACCAAGGTTCCATTTCTCGAGGCCTTGACCAAGGGAAAGAAGACAACCAAGCCTGTGGCACCAGAGGAGGACATGGTCAAGCTCTTTGAGCAGGTCCAAATAAACATCCCCTTGATGGATGTGATTCGCCACGTACCAACTTATGCACGATTCTTAAAGAATGTGTGTACACCTCAACGTAAGCTGCGAACCAAGAGTGGGAGTCCAATTGTACTGTTAGAGCAAGCCAGCTCTGTAATCCTAAGCAGACTCCCACCTAAGGCAAAAGATCCAGGCACTCCCCTGATTTCCTGCAAAATAGGCGAAACCCAATTCGACAGAGCATTGCTAGACTTGGGTGCTTCCAGAAATTTGATACCCACATCCTTACTAAAACACCTAGAAGAATCTGACCTAAAACCAACTGAGGTGACACTACAGTTAGCAGATCGATCTATAAAGTCACCTAAAGGGATTCTTGAGGATGTTATTGTAAGAGTGCGGGTTTTCTATTTTCCTATAGACTTTATAGTCTTAGACATGGACACACCTGGAAACCCTAGGGATACACCGATCATTCTAGGGAGACCTTTCCTGGCTACTGCTATAGCCAACATCAGTTGTGAGGGGGGCCAAATAGAGCTGAAATTTGGAAATCAAACCCTCAAAATTAATATCTTTAAGGCCCAACATGGAATCAATTGTGGTGTCGTTGAACAAATCTGTGATATTAGGGCCTTGGTTGATGAAACGAATTTTGAGAACAACCTGATTATACCTCATCAACCACAGAAAGATCTTGAACCGCAATTAGAGGAGTCAAACCCTGATTTAGACAAACCCATAACTCCTATCCTTGAACCTCACACTTACCTTGAACCACCTGCTGCTGCTGATAACCCCATCCTTGAACTAAAACCCCTTCCCGATCATTTGAAATACATCTTCTTGGGTTCTAATCAAACTTTTCCTGTGATTATAAATTCCAAGCTCACTCCTGATCAGGAATCCCGTCTGATTGCTATTCTCCAGCAACATCGCAGAGCCATTGGATGGACTCTCGATGACTTGACTGGAATAAGTCCCTCTTATTGTACACACCATATTTATTCAGAAGAGGGCGCGTGACCTTCTCGTGAAATGCAGAGACGTTTAAACCCCAATCTGCAGGAGGTCATAAAAAAGGAGATCATCAAGTGGTTAGATGCAGGGATCATTTACCGGATCTCCGATAGTCATTGGGTGAGTCCAATTCATGTCGTGCCTAAAAAGGCAGGGCTCACCACCATTACGACTGAAACCGGAGAAGTCATACCTACCCGATTAGCCAACTCGTGGAGAGTCTGTATAGATTACCTCTGACTCAATTCCTCCACGAAGAAGGATCATTTCCCACTTCCTTTCATTGATCAGATTCTTGAGAAATTAGCAGGAAATCGATTCTTCTACTTTCTTGACGGGTACTCCGGTTATAACCAAGTTGCTATTCATCCTGAGGACCAAGAGAAGACCATGTTCACCTACCCCTTCGGAACGTATGCATTCCGAAGGATGCCTTTCGGTCTCTGCAATGCACCCGCGACTTTTCAGCGGTGAATGCTTGCCATATTCTCTGATATGGTTGGTGATTATCTAGAAGTCTTCAGGATGACTTCTCAGTCTTCGTGGCATCATTTGATGATTGCCTCCAGCACTTGGTTCATATACTCAGGCGTTGCATCGACATTAATTTGGTTCTTTCTTGGGAAAAGAGCCATTTTATGGTGCCTGAGGGGATCGTCCTAGGACATCTGATTTCTGAGAAAGGCATCCAAGTGGATCGAGCCAAGGTTGATTTAATTTCTCGGCTTCCTATGCCTAGCTCGATCAGGGACATCCGTTCTTTTTTGGGGTACGTCAATTCATTCCTGATTTTTCAAAAATCGCACGCCCCCTGACTACTCTTCTCTCTAAGGATGTCCCCTTTGAGATCTCCAAGGAATGCACTCAAGCCTTTGAAAACCTCCATGATTGAGTCACCCAGGCCCCGATCCTACAATCCCTGGATTGGTCTCAATCCATTGAGATCATGTGCGATGCATCTGATTTCGCTGTAGGAGCGATTCTGGGGCAGAAAGTTGACGGGAAACCCGTGGTCATCTACTACTCTAGCAAGACACTTGATGAGGCTCAGCGTAACTACACAGTTACGGAGAAAGAGCTGCTAGCCGTAGTATTTGCCCTTGAAAAATTTCGATCTTATCTCCTGGGTTCCCACGTCATCATCTACTCGGATCACACAACTGTGAGGCATCTCCTTGCCAAGAAGGACGCGAAGCCTCGACTAATCCGATGGATCTTACTGTTGCAAGAATTTGACCTTGAGATTCGCGACATGGCGGGAAGACAAAATGTGGTAGCTAACCATTTGTCTCACCTTCCTTCTGAGATCATCAACCCTTCTGGACCCATCACGGAGCATTTCCCTGATGAGCACCTACTGACTATTGGTACTAGACTTCCATGGTTTGCTAATATAGTAAACTACTTGGCATCTCATCAGATCCCGTCTGATTGGCCGAAGGCCAAGAAAGACAAATTGCGCTCTGATGCCAAGTACTACATTTGGGAAGATCCGTACCTCTTCCTCATAGGTGCCGACCAAATCATCCAGAGATGTGTCTCGGAAGGTGAAATCATTGATATTCTCTCCTTTTGCCATGACCAGGCATGCGGTGGCCATTTCTCTGGGCACAAAACCGCATCAAAAATCCTCTAGTGTGGCTTTTATTGGCCCACTCTATTCAAGGATGCATACAATCACTGCAAGGTATGCAGTCGTTGCCAAACTTTAGGCAACATGAGCCATCGTGACATGATGTTTTTGCAGCTGATTCTCATATGCGAAATCTTTGATATTTGGGGGATTGATTTTATGGGCCCTTTCCTGTTTCAGATGGCTTCGAGTACATTCTGCTAGCTGTGGACTACATGTCCAAATGGATTGAAGCCATACCGACTCGAACCTGTGATCATAAAATCGTCCTCAAATTCATTCATCACAATATCTTCTCACGGTTCGGGATTCCTCGTGCTATCATCTCCGATGGGGAGACCCATTTCACGAATGCTCATTTCAGGTCATTGATGACAAAATACGGGGTGTCTCACCGAATCTCCACTCCTTATCACCCCCAGACTAATGGTCTAGCTGAGATATCAAGTCAAGAGATCAAGAAAATCCTGCAGGTCACTGTTCGACCTGACAGGAAGGACTGGTCGTCCCGACTTCCGGAAGCCTTGTGGGCCTATAGGACCACCCATAAAACCCAATTTGGCATGTCTCCCTTTAGACTGGTGTACAGGAAGGCATGTCACCTTCCTGTCGAACTGGAGCACAAAGCCTATTGGGCAGTACGGAGCTGTAATCTAGATCTTTCTAAGGCTGGAACCCACAAAAAGCTTCAAATCAGTGAGATCGATGAATTACGCCTTGATGCGTACGAGAACTCATGAATCTACAAGGAGTAGGTTAAAGCCTTCCATGACAAGCACATCTCTAGAAAGATCTTTCATCCTGTTCAGAAGGTCCTACTCTTTGATGCCCGACTCAAACTTTTCCCTGGGAAACTGCGATCCAAGTGGGTCGGACCATACCTTGTCCGATAGGTTTTTGGAAATGGAGCCGTCGAAATCAGTCCGCTCAGCCATGATTCCGAGCCTTTCATCGTGAACAGTCAGAGAGTCAAACCGTTCATTGATGTAACCTCTACTGATTTAGCTGAATCATCAATTATCCTCCATTTTCGCTGAGCATATTGCGCCCAGCCGATGGCGTAAAACTTAGCGCTCAACGGGAGGCAGCCTGTCATTCTCTTTGAAAAAACCTGAAACCTTTTCTGGCATCTTTTCGCACTTAAGGTTCACCTTTTAGGACAGCCGACTCCACCTCAGGTGCTTGCATATGAGATTAGAAATCGTCTGCAACTGTCACCCTGACCCATTCACTCATCAAAACATCTGTCCTAATGTATGAACTAAGTTGAATAAAAACCCTCCTAAGTTACAATGAGGACATTGCAAATCTTAAGCATGGGGGGGTATGAAAGTGCAAATCTTGTAGGAAAAGGTTTTAAACAAAAAAATTCACATATGCCAAAAACACCATAAAAATTAAAATTTTCTTTTTTTGAAGAAGAATAGTAAAATGAGAGGAGGAAAGAAATTTTGTGGACTTTACAAAGGAGGAAGAGAAAAAGGAACAAAATGAAAAGAAGGAGCAAAAATGAAAGAAAAGTGATAGTCATTAGTAAGAAATTAAGGAATTAACCTAAGTTCTAGACCTCATTCAGGAAAAGAAATGGAAAGTGCACAGTGAGATTAGTAAGAACGTGAATCTTAGGCATTCTTGGATAGACTCTTAGTACCCATTAAGATCTAGACATTCCTCAAGAGGTTGAGGAAAATGAAAAGCTTAAGTATTAGGTCCAAGGCTTAGGGAGTATTTGGCCTCGTTAACTAACTTTTGGTTTACAGGACTCAGTAACCTAAGCACCCTAACTTCGCACATAGCCTGGTTCAGTAAGCATAAAAATCAAAATCACGCAGAAGCGTTGCAAAAATTCTAAAAATGACACCTAGAGTAGGAGCGGCTGATCGACACAAGTTGATTTGGATGAGTTCCTAGCGCGGAGAGGTGGGAAATTCCCCTCGAAGATGCGTAACAAAATATCATCTCCTCGGTGCTTGTCTCTTAGGATATCTATATATCCTACTGGGGGCATGTAAGCACTCTGCTGGTTCAGATTCCATGGATGGCATTATCACGAAATGTCAATTGCCAGGGTCTGAATTCGGCCACGGAACACCATGGATGGGATTATCTCGAAATCTCAATAGCTAGGGTTCAGGGGGTTACCATGGGCGGTGCTATCTCGAACCATCGATTGCCAGGAACCCTTGAGGATTGATGATGGGGACAAGGAATCTGATACATACCGTGTTGAAAAGCCAATGCTAAGTTAGAATTAAAAACAAAAAGAGAGAGAAAACTCTCCAAACATATAAATCTTATACCTCTCTTTCTTACAAAACGCACTATGAACTGAGCCAGGGTTAAAATTATCTCAAGCACGGGTGCTTTAACCACAAAGTCCAATAAACCTTAGGTTAGTTCTTGTAGGCCTTAAAAACCTTTGCTAAGGACTGAGGCTGAGGCTAGACATATCTGGATCTTGGTTGGTACTTGAGTACCTTTTAGGCCTATGGTTGGCATTCTGACCTAATCTAGGTTTCAAAAGAAAAAGCACTTATCTGAAATCATTAAGAACTTCATGGTCTAGAACAAGGGTTGAAACCTTAAAATTTTGCTAAGGGACTAGCAAAAGCTAGGCATGGGGGTATGATGAGAACCTCATTATGAACCCTAACTAGCACAATCTAATCCAAATATGTGTGAAAAAGCTCCTACAAAACCCAAAGAGAGGCTTAACTCAGAGAATTCTGAGTTAAAGGATAAAATAAATCATTAAGGGTAAAACTTCAATTTCACCAATGCAGTATGCAAACAGGGTAATTAAGGGTCCAAACATAAGTTAAACAAGCTTAATAAAAAGGAAAGTGGGATGATCTGATCTAAAAAGGGTTATAGCAACTTTTAGGAATTAAATGATATTCTGTAACCCTAAAATGAACCTACTTTAATTCATGAGGTTCGAGGCAAGATAAAAATCAACTAAACCCTCTAAAATTCATAGAAAAATATCCCCTAGGGTTTAGAACCTTCAATTTGGCCTTTGAAGCCTATTTTGGCCTAAAATGAGAACCATGCCCAATTAATGACTTAATTTGGGTTTCTACGCAAATTGATCGATCAAACATGGTCCAACCTAAAATCAAAATTCACCATGAAAATCCTTAGGTTCAAATTAGTATAGTATAAAAACTTGGGCCTAAGAAAAGACCATCTTGCCCGACTTTACAAATTGGTCCTCTTAATTTACTTTTTGACCCTTATCTTTAGAAACCCTTACGTTTAGGCCCCCAACTTCTCATCATTCTTTGCAGAACGGTTCTCACTGCCACTTCTGTGCAGCGCCATTCCACTGGCGACCTTGCGTGGAGGATGGCACCGCGCAGGGCTGGGCGGCTGTCCTCTAGAATAGACGGGGGGTTCCCTGCGACGTCCTCTGTCGTAGGGACCCTCCCCTGCCCTCTGCCATCAACCATGCCTCTCGTGCGAATGCACGAAAGGCATGGGTATCCTCTCCGGCCACTCTCCGGTGAGGCTGGCACGTCGCCACCTCGGTCCCCTCTCTGCGCCAAGGCCTTTATAAGGAGCGGCAAGGTCTGCCGACTCCTTCAAGCTTCTTCTGGTGGAGAAATACTTCGCACTTCATCTCTTCCTCCTCCGGTCAGAGTGCCCGAAGCTTCCGGCGATGTCCTCCTCCTCCTCGTCGCTCTGCTACCCTACCTGCAGTAGAGTTTACTCTGCCCTGCCGTCCGCACTAGGCCGTACCAGTTGGCGCCCTCAAACTGTCTCCTCGTCGCCGATACCCTCCTCCTGGGCATCTTCGTCCTCAGCTCCGGCAGGCACGAACCTGCCGTTGCTCTCTCCCCCTTCGTTGAGTAAATAGGTACAAAGTTTCCTCTCTCTCTCCCTTGTATTTTCCCCCTTCTAATTTGCCATTTCAACCACCCAACCGCCACTGTCAAACTCCATCTTCCCCATCTCCGGTCGCCTTCTCCGGCGAGGCCATCCCACTTCCACAGACCTCCTCACCCTCGCCGACTACCCCAGAAGCTCCCCCTCATTCCACTCAACCATTACCCCCTCTCCATTCGCTACCAATCACAGCCTGACCACCCCCCGAACAGACCCATTTCCGCGCCCACATTCTGACCTAGGTCCACCTCCACAGGCGCTCTCGCGCCTCGCCGACCACTGCACTGCCTTCGCCGCACTCCAGCGAAGCTTCCCACGTTTTCTGATGTGGCCGAGAGGCTGTCATTGTGCTTTCAGGTTAGAGCCCCCTCGTCGCCATTGTTAAGCTGCTGCAGCTCCTTCGCTCGTAGCTCCAGGCTTCCTCCAGTCCAGGCGCACATCCCAGGCAGCGCGGATTGCTGCTGTGAATACACCCAAGCTTTCAATTTGGGTCGCAAGCTTCGCGGCTGCCGTAATTGGTAGCAGCTTCCTCAGCCGCGGGTGTGACATTTGGAGGTGGGACTTTAGTCCCACCTTGGAAGTGTGCGGTTGCGCGCCCACACTAATATTGAAAAAGTGTATCGAGCTGGTTGCCTTCGATACACCGGGGTCAGGTCCCTCTCACTCGCACGCAGCGTGCCACGCACTCGCTCGCCCTCGCCCGCGCTCACGCCCTGCGGGTCTGGGCTGGATCCGACTACCCGACCAAGCACTCCTCACCCACCACCGCACATCGGTGGGCCTGGTCCCGGGCACGCTACCCGAACCCGATTACCCGGCTCTGGGAGAGCATTCCTAAGAGAGATTATGAGAAAGAGAGAGATGCGGGGAAGGGGTAGGGGTAGGTATTGCACTAACCACTGTATGTGCATGCAGGAAAGAAAGAAAGAAAGAAGAAGAAGCAGCATGCTAAGGAAGAAGAAGAGAGGAGGAGAGGTCGAAGCCTTAGCCGCACTGAGCGGCTAAAGGAGAAAGGAAGGAGAGGAGCTAAAGAAGAAGAGAAGAAGCCGCATTGTAGCAAACCCACAGTTAAGTCGTCTGAGCATCAGGTCAGACGACGGAAGGGCAGTGGCCAGAGTAGAAAGAAGAGGAAAAGAAAAGGAGCAGAAGCAGAGAAGAAGAAGGAAGCAGAGAAGAGAAAGAATAAGGCAGGCTGAGAAGAAAGGAAGACTCTGCAGCTGAAAGAAAGAAAGAAAAAGAGAGGAGAAAGAAGAAGATCACCACAGCCGCAGGCTAAAGAAGAAAGAGGAAGGCAGGAAGAAAAGAAGAAAGAAGAAGAAGAAGAAAAGGAACGGCCAAAAAGAAGAAAAAAGAGAAAAAGAAGAGAGAAGAAGAAGAAGCCAACAAAACTCTCTCTTATTATTTTTGTAACAAAATTATGAATATTTATGCTTCTAGAATTCTATTTGCTCCCTGAGTTCGACCTCGGGAAAACTTGTTATTCCGAGTAAAAATTTGTAGTAATCTGGTAGGTGTTTTGTCATATACTACAACGATTGTAAACCATAAATAACCATCACGATGAAACACACTCTAACCGATTACTAGACCTCACCCCGTGGCTAGGAGGCGAATAGCCTACACAAAAAATCAATTTATGCGAGCGTGGGCGCTTATCAACTTCCAAGGTGGGACTAATCCCACCTTGCTTCTTCTTCGTACGCTACAGATGCTTCTTCGCGTGATTGCAGTCAAAGGCTCAGTCGAAGACCCAAATTGGCTCCTTGGTTGCACTCTTGGGTAGGTTCTACTGTGCCTAGGGTTTTGTCTAGGGCCTGCAGGTGTTGGAGGGAGCTTCGAGCTTTGCTTGAAGCTTTGCTAATGGCGGTCGAGGCTGTGAAGACTTGGAAACAAGAATACGGCCTTGTGGCCAAGTTGAATAGGTTCAGGAGCTTCACAAGGATGCGGTGAGGGTGTGGGTGGCGGTGGCATGTTGCGAAGGTGGTTGTAGGCGGCTACCGATGCAGAAGTGAAGGTTTGGAGGTGAGTTGTTCGACAGATGGTTTGGAGGAGTAATAGAGTGAAATAGGATGGGGGTTTTGAAGAGGGTGGTGTGGCAAAGGTCGTGAGGTGGTTGGCGAGGCGTTTGGAGTAGTGGGATGAGCAGGGAGCCTTGTCGGAGGTCTGGTCGGAGTGGAGGAAGGAGAGGGTGGTCAGAGTGATATGGCAATCGAAATGAAGTGCATTTGGTGTGTAAAGGAAGTAGAGAAGCTAAGGAACTTATCTAGGTGATTGGCGAAAGAAGAGGGGTATAAGTGATGCTAGTTGCGGTATGGCTAACGTCGGAGACGAAGGTGACTCTGGTGAGAAGGAAATAGCGAGGAAGACGGAGGGAGAGACACCTGTTGGTATGGCGTGATGCGGAGGAAGACGAGGAAGATGAATCCGCCGCTGGTATTGCAGACGAATGATGAGGGAGGTTGGGGGGAATCGTCAGAGCTCAAGAAGCCTTTTGGCCGGATTAGGAGGGAGGAATTTAGGGTAGATCTGGTTGAAATCATTCTTGGGGAGAACAGTTTGATCTGGAGGTCATTTTATAGGCCTTTAGAGGGAGTTTTGGACTTGGGAAGCAAGCTTCCCAAGCTTGGAAAGCATTGCCAGAGTTAGGATTTTTTTGATACCCTAATCTCTCATGCATTCGCATGAGTTTGGAAAGGTTTTGCGGTGTGGGAATTGGCTAAAAAAAAGGGAATTCCTTGACGAACTTCCCTTTCAAATTTGAAAGGGATTCATCAAGGAATCAAGGAGATCTTGCCAATTTTAGATTGCCGAAGCTTGTAGGAATAGGATTAATGGAGGTAGGGACCTATTTGTGAAAATGATGACAAAGTTAGGGGCCTTTTTGTAAATATTTTGAAAGTTAACGGCATATATGTAATCAGATAGGACTAAGTTGCAAACTAGGTCAAGATAATCTCAGCTTAGGTTCAAATTTTGGTAAAAACCTAATTTAAACCTAAGGAATCTAATGGTGAAGTTGGATTTTGTCTTTAACCACGTTTGACTGGGTAATTTATTCAAAAACCTAAATTAGGGCAAATGTCTGTCTGAGACTCTGATTTGGGTCAAGACGGGTTCTGATGGTCAATTTGAAGGTGACAAACCCTAGATAATATTTTTATATGAATTTTATAGGGTTTAGGTGAATTTTATCCTGACTAGAACCTCAGTTAATTAAGCAGGTTTGTTTTAGGGTCTTAAAAGTCATTTAATTCTCAAAACATGCGAAAACCCTTTTCTGTCTGTTCTAACCTGCTTGGTAGCCTTTTAGGATCATTTGACCCTTAATTAATCCCTAAGAAAACCCGTGGTTGTACTGCATTTATGATATGATGGTAAAATTGCAGTTATAACCCTGGTTTCTTGTCTCTCTCAGAATGATTAAGCAATGAATTATGACCTTCTGAAGGTTATGTAGGAGCATTTAAAGACTTAATCAGATCAAATTGAGCTAGTTTATGGCTCATGATGGTGTTCCCATCATGTGTGTCAGAGGGTGTGGCTTCTTTGGGTTTCAAATCATTGGCCTCAGCATCAGAATCAAAGAATGGATCATGGATGCTGAGGTCGTAAACTGGTTCGTAATTGTCGAGAAACAATGGTTCTTTGAAATTAGAGTATGATTCAAAATTGTTGGAAAATTTGTGAAGATCAGTTTCTGAACTTGATTCCAAATTAGGATTTCCACCATAGAATGAATCATTTTCCATAGAATCAACAGCCTGACTTAGATCTAACCTAATCTCAACTTTAGAGCTCAAAGAGTTGTCCTTATTAGGCATAGGCTCAAGTTCTTGGTTCCTATGGTTGACCCAATCAAATTCTAATTCTTCCAACTCCTCTATTTCTATATCATAAATTGGTGTAACTTCTGATAGATTAATTTGAATCTGAGGAATTTGGTGAGGTGTATTCATCAAATATAGGCCTAGAATCATGATCATCCCAAATAGGCTCAAATCTAGATTCTAGGTCAAGGTTTGGAATTAAGTCACTAGAATCTAAGCTAGGCTTAATTGGGATGTCAGAATCATTCTCGAGAATTACCTTAACAAGATAAGGTTTGGGAATTTCATCATAGGTGTCTAGGAAATCTGGGCTTGATGAACTAGCTTCATGGGTTTCTAAGGTTGGTTCAGAATCGGGAACACCTACAATTGGATCCTTCCAACCCTTATCAAGATTAGGCATGTCAATAAGTATGAAGTTTGAATCTGATTCCATTTGGGTTGGAGGTCCACAACAACCTTGATTTTCAAACCCGGGATTTGGGAGATCATTTTGATTTTCAACATTATCCTCATCAATTTCTGACTGTTGATATGGGTAAATTTGATTGATGACCTTTGTCAACATAGTTATCAAGTTCTCTCGTTTCCTAAGGTCATCTTGGTGCTTTTCCCAAAGTTGTGGATTTGTCAGACATTGAAGATACTCAAAAATTATGCAATCTTTCTATTTCAATGTATCCTATCATGAGAATATCCCTAGTTGAACCATTTGTCATTTATGTCAATATCAGTTGGACACAATTTGTAATGAAGGTTGTTGTTGCCGATACATTAACCTGAATCTTGCTAACTGGATTTGAGGTTTTGTCATAATCCTCATAATGTTTAAGGGCGGCCTCAATCATTTTCTCTTTCATGGTCATTTGGGATTCAGGTTTCCTACAAATTCTTCCTAAATTGTTAGGTTGCATTTTCAAATCAGGTGGCGGATCAAGATGTAGAATCAAATTCAGGTTCAGATTGAAGAGATCCGATCATATCAGAAATCCTACAGAAGAGCAATTCTAATGAAGGCTCTAGGTCAACCACCTAGGGACCTTTCCTGTGTATGTGCTCTAAGGAATAGACGAGGGACTGGATGTGAATTAGACCCAATCAAGGCACCCAAAGATTTTTGGATGACTAAGGCTAGTTTCGAGGTGGATGATACCTCTAAATTAGAAATCCACACACCTGAGAAGTACTTGGGCAGCCAGGAAGGGAGAGCCCCACAAAGACCCCTACATGGTAGAGTGTCCCTATGGGTTACAGGGTTCCCCCCACCTAACCTTCCTGATCACTATGGTTTCAAGTAGACCAGAATGTATGAATTGAGGCCTTAAGTCTACCAATTTTAGCTTAGTTTGTGCCTTGGATTTCACTTGATTAGAAGTTAATTCAATTTGTGACCTAATTTGGAGGTTGGTTGGCCCACAAAGTAGACCAAATTCACCTGACCTGCCCAGAAAGATAAAGAATGAAATCTGAGTCAAGACCCAAAGATCACCCTAAATTGACTCTTAGGTTATTAGGTCCACAATTTTAGGGTTCAAGTGAATTTAGAGCTTGATTTTAGGGTTCTTCTTATTAGATCTTTTCAAGCAAGGGTTTTGGTAGCACACAAATGTGGGAAGATCAATTTCCTTTAATTCAGACAATTGTGAACTAACATTTCAGAACCCTAGAGTAGAAACCCTAATTGGCTCTATTCCAAGTCTAATTTTTATCTCAAAATGTACACCTTAGACTTCAAACAAGAAGTTTGTAGTCCAAGATGATCGGAAATTAAGCGTAAATCCCTAGTATGTATAGGAAATTAGGGTAGGGATCTCTAAATAGAATGGTCTCAACTTCAATCAGGTATTGATTTGAATTCGTAAATCAGGAGACTTGCCTTTAAATGATTATTACTAAGAAAATAAGACAGATGAATCCTAATTGATTTGTTTCCTTTTCTCTCTTCCCAAGATTAGGAGGTTGATTTAGGGAAGAAGAGAAAGTTTACGTACCCCTAGAGTGGTTGATTGCATGGAAGATCTCTTCGTGATGTATTGCACAAAATCACAAATAAAGCAAACAGGGCAAGTTAGTGCTCAGATCAAAATCAAGAAAGATAAGACTAATGGTGAATTGTGCATTGCTCCCTGGCAACGATGCCAAAATGTTGTTAGGTAATCAAGGAGTTTTAAATATGTGTTCATTGTAGGATACTCCTAAATTGCACAACAAAATATTTATATTATAAACTCATAATCTAAAGGGATTTTGAGGTTGTTCGCAAGGAGTAAATATGGAATTCAGGCATTAATCTTTATTCAGATTAGATAAACACAATAATTGAGCATAATAAATGACATGCAATAAAAGGATTGCTCTAATTGATATTCAAATGTAATTCAATGGATCATGTGACAAAAAGAATAGAAAGATAAAATAATGGTGATTTGAATCACCAATTATTCATCTTATATATCCAAATAGTCAATAGTACGCTCAATAAATTAATTAATATTAACTTAGGTACTTAAATAATCCAATAGTATCGGCAGAATCAACCTCAATCAGTTGTTGCCTAAGTAAATCAGATGACTTAACAAAATCACAGAACCTAAGCAGAACACAAAGCTCTTTCAAGAGCCTTTCTCCTTCTTCAAGACCAAGGCTTCTCTCATAAGCCTTCAAGCATAGGACTTTTCTCTTTAGAGGCTATGTTCTGAGAGCCTCTTTCTCCCTTCATCACGTGCTTTACGCACTGCAAAGCAAAACTACCCCCTCCTCTCACAGATCTCTTCTCTCCTCTTCTCTCTCAAACTCATAGGTTAATCAGGTATACAGTCAGGCATTTATATCCAGGTAGGGGACCATACCCACGTGGCAGTGACCATGGGTGAGGAGTGTACGTATGTGTGCATGGAGGGACTCCACCCTCGTGTACTAGGCGAGGGGTCATCTTCACAAAAGACTTATCTCATGTAATGGACTTCAAAATTGATGATGTGGGACTATCTTTGTCCCTCTTCTTCGCGTGACAACTGAGGAGATGATGCTTTAATTGAAGGTGAAGGTGTAGCTGAAGTTTTAAATTGACTGCCTAGGAAGAGACCTGGAGCTCAGCTGCATGACCTAGGAGTGGAATCGAGGATGGTTGAGGTCGGAGAACTGCAGCCGAGGTTGGAGAAGTCGAGGGGCCTGATGGCTACGTCAGAGCAGCTCAGAAGGATCGCTCGACATCGACGAGTGTGATGGTGGTTGGTAACGGCGTTGAGACTATGCTTTGTTGTTTTGTTATAGAAATTATGTTGTAGTACAGATAGTCATTGCCATTATTACAATTTTTACTCAGAAATGAAAGTTCTCCCGAGGTCAAACTCAGGGAGCAAGTTGTATTCTAGAGGTACGAAGTTTCTATTACAAAAATAAAGAGAGAGAGAGAGATTTGTCTTGTTGGCTTCTTCTTCTTCTCTTCTTTCTTATCTTTGTCTTCTTTTCTCTTCTCTTTGAGTCTTCAGTTTTCTTCCTTCTTCTTATTCTTGCTCTGTTCTTCTTTTCTTGTTTTCTTCTTGCCTTCTCTTCTGTTCTTCTTCTTTCTTCTCTTTCTTTTTCTTCTTGTTCTTGCGGTCCTGTTCTTCTTTTCTTCTTCTTCTCGCAGTCCTTCTTCTTCCTACCTTCTGAGCGTCGTCTGATTTTTCAATCAGACGACTTAAGTAGCTGCTGCTACAGTGCGTCTTTTCTTCTTCTTTCCTCTGTGGCTTTCTTCTTCTTCTTCTCGCAGTCCTTCTTCTTCTTCCTGCCTTCTCTTCTTCTTCACCTGTGCCTGCACACTTAAAGTTCAATCAGAGGGCAAAACCTACTCTACCCTCCCCCGCACCTCTCTCTCGCAGAATATACTCATAGGATAGCTCTCCCAGAGTTGCCGGGTAGTCGGGTACGCGGGTCGCGCCTGGGTCCAGGCCCACCGGTGTGCGGTGGTGGGCGAGGAGTGCAGGACGGGTAAACGGGTCGGGCCAGCTCCGCGGGGCGTGGTCGCGGACGAGGCCGGCTTGAGCGGGAGAGGGACCTCACCCCGTGCTCAGGAGGCAAAGAGACTAAGGCACTTTTTGCCTTTATGCGGGCGTGGGCCTCTCAAAAGTTCCGAGGTGGGACTAAATGTCCCACCCCAATTGGGCACCCGCAACTGAGGGAGCTGCAGGCAGATGCAGCAGTTGCGGTGCTTTCTCCCCAACTGCAAGCCTAGGCGACTGCGTGGCTGCGAACCGCGCGTCCTGGCGAGTCGAACCTGGGCGAAGCGCGCCTGCAGCTGCAGGTTGAAGGAGCTTCACCGACTCAGCAATGGCGACGGAGGGAGAGCAACTTGTCCACAGAAGAACGACCTCTCGACCTAATCAGACAAGTGGAGAACCTTCGCCGTGGCACGGCGAAGGCGGTGTGGGGTCTGGCAAGCCGTGGGGCGGAGCGTAGGGGTTGCCCTAGGTCAAACTGTAGCGCAGGAAATGGTTTGCTCGGGGGGTCTGCAGGTGGCGAGTGGCGGGAAATGGAAGGGCGGAAGTTGATCAGGGTGAGGAGGCAGAGGTTCTGTGAGGGTCGGCGAGTCGTGTGGGGTGGTGGAATGACGGGAGCGAGTCGCCGGAGTTTGGCCGGAGATGGGGAAGGTGAGGGTGATTAGGCGCGGTCGAGGGGTGGTTATGCAAATTACAATAAGGAAAAGAAAGAGGGGAGGAAGAGGAAAGATTGTACCTACTCGGAGGGATGAAGGGGGGGCCGAAGCAGGGCGACAGTCGTATCGACTATCGCCGGAGAAGAAGGTGTCCAGAGAGAGAGGGCGGCGGCGAGGAGAGAGCGGGAGAGCGCGCACTGGGTACGGCGCGATGCGGGAAGAGCAGGTGAAGGCAGCTTTGCTGCTGGTAGTGCGGCAGAGTGACGAGGAGGAGGAGGAAAAACCACCGGAGCAAGGGGGCCTCTGTTGGAGTGGGAAGAGAGGAAAGGGGGGTTTCTTCGTCAGAATCGAGATGGGGAGAGCGACAGAGCGTCGGGGGTTTTTGTAGAGGCAGAAACAGAAAGGAGGGCGGAGGGAGGCGACGTGCCTCCCTCGTCGGAGTACGCCGGAGATGGAGACCCATACCGTCCGTGCGTTCGCACGGGCGGTATGGGCGAATGCAGCGATCAGGGGGGTGTTCCTGCGACGGCTGACGTCGCAGGGAACCCCTGGTTGACTTGGCAGGGGGTCCCCCTCACCATGCGCGGCGCCATGCCTCGCGCAAGGTCGCCGGAGCATGTGCTGCTCAGGGTTTTGCAGGGAGGACCCAAATGCAAAGAACGATGAAGAGTTAGGGGCTAAAATGCGAGGGTTTCAAAAGTTGAGGGCCAAAAAGTAAAGTTCTTCAAGAAGGTTTCTTCTTAGGCTCAAGTTTTTATACATGACTAATTAGGGTCTAAGGATTCTGGTGGTGAATTTTATTTCTATATTAAACCTTGTTTGACTGGTCAATTTACGTAAAAGCCCAAATTAAGTTATTAATTGGGCATGGTTCTCAATGTAGGTCAAAATGAGTTCCTAAGGCCAAATTGGAGGTTGTAAACCCTAGAGATTATTTTTATATGAATTTTAGAGGGTTTATTAGATTTTTTATTTGCCTCGAACCTCGTGAATTAAAGTGGGTTTGTTTTTAGGGTTACAGGATGTCATTTAATTCCTTGGAGTTGCTGTAGCCCTCTTTGAGTCATCTCATCCCACTTTTCTTCTTATTAGGTTATTTTGACCTATGTTTGGACCTTGAGTTACCCTATTTTCAGATTGAATTGGTGAAATTGCATTTTTACCCCTTAGTTTCTGTTTTCTTCTTAAACTCAGAATTCTCTGAGTTAAGCCTTTCCTTGAGTTATGTAGGAGCTTTTATCCTTTGTATTAGGTCAAAATGAGCTAGTTATGGCTCATGATGAGGTTCTCATCAGTGGTGGTTATGTGGAGTGAGGGTGAGTGTGGGGGTCTGGTGACCTCAGGAAGGTGGTGCATTGAGAGTGGTGTCAAGTGGAGTGTTTGAGAGGCTAATCCCCTCAATTACTTGAGTGGTTTTGGTGGGTGAAGTATGACGAAGGTATCAGGGTTGGTGGCGAGTTGATTGGTGCAGTCGAGCGAGCGGAGGCCTTCCCTGGACCTTGGTCGGACAAAGGAAGACGATGGTGGCAGGGTCGTGTGAGCATGTAAAAGTGGTGATTAAGTGTATGAGTCGAGTCAGGGGAAGGTGAGGAGTCGAACTAGGGCGGTTGCAGACGATGAGAGGGCGAAGAGGATGCCGGCTGTGATTGGCTGGCGCTGGAGATGAAAGATCTCTGGGGAGAGGAACGGTGATGTCTAAAGGGGGAGGAGGCCCCTCACAGGTGTGGAGAGGTGCGGACGATGGAGAGGAAGAACCTACTGCCAATAGTATGTGGTAGCAGGCAAAGAGGCCAGAGGAGGAAGGTCGTTGGAGACGAGTTGGAGCAAGCCTGAGGTAGAGGAGGAAGGGTAGTTTTCGGCCAAAAACTCGCTAAGAAGCTAGGCAATGTGATGGAGGTCTTTTTAAAGGCCTTAGGCAGGCTTCCAAGCTTCGAAACAAGCTTGAAGAGCTCAGATTTCTAGGGAAAGAGATCCTTGATCTTGAGGAGTTCGCACGAGCTCCTCGAGGAGAATTGGAGTCCAAGACAAGGTTCAAATGATTAGGGATTCTGTCAAGATCATTCCTTCCAATTTTGGAAGGAATTGATTGAGAAATCCTTGATTGAAGGTCGGTGCTGTTGGGTTCACACTGTTAATGGCGGCAGAGACCTTTTTGAAGAAAATGATGAGAAGTTAGGGTGTTAAATATAATGATTTCGAAAGCTAGGGGCTTAAGTGTGAAAAATAGAGTTTAAATGGACTAAAATGCAAACTAGGTCAAGACGGACTCCAATAGGGCCCAAATTTTGGTACCAAGCAACGGCGCCAAAATGTCCAGGTGAAATTGTTGTTGTTTAGGTAATGCATCATAGTAGAGGACAAAATCACTCAAATCATTTAAATTTGTAAACTCAGATTCAGAAAGTAGAGTCTGAGATCGTTTGTAGGGGTCAAGTATGCAATTTTAATTCACCAATCAAAAGAAATGTATATGCAATGAAAGCAATAACACTCAGAATGATATTTAAATAAAATTAGAATAATAGTGTAAAAAGATTGGGTTAAAATGGTGATTTAAATCAACAAATTAATCCCTCAACATTAAGCTCACAAATATTCAAATAAATAAACAGAAACCACAATCAATTTTCCACGTCAGTTAAGCATACACAGCAACCAGTAGATCAGATATGGGCAACCCTTCCAGATGCCTTAGGTGGCATAAGGTCCTCTCCTCTTCATGAACACAGCAGTAGCAGCAACCAAGGCTCAAGGGCCTCTTCAGAATTTCTCTGAGTATCAAGAGCAGAGGGAGTGCAGGAGAGAAAAACCCACCTCCCTTTCTCTCAAATCCCCTTTCTCTCTCAGACTCGGGGTTAATCGGGTTCAATGTCAGGTTATCGGATCCTAGGAAGTGGCCAGACCCGTGTGCGTGTGCACGAATGAGGCATGAGAGTGAGAGGAGGCACGTGAGTGGGGGACCCAACCCCCCGTGTTACTGAGCAAATAGGTGTATTCAAAAAATCCTATTAAGCACTTGTGGGAGCCCTTCACTTCATAATGTGGGAATATCTTCCCACATCTTCTTCGCGTGCAGCAGCTGAAGTTGCATCTTCAATTGGAGCAATTGCTTGTCCTTCCTCACTCAATTGAAGGTCAAGGCTTCATTAGGGTGCCAAGATACGTCAATTGAAGGTGAAGGTGAAGCTTGCAGGTGTCGAACGGTGACTAACGGCATTAAGGAAGATGATCGGCAAAGGCGACTGTGACCTGCACAGTAATACGGCCTAGGGCCCAATTAAATGGATAAAAACCTTCGCCGTGGTGTGGCAAAGGCAATGGTAGAGGTGATTTGGTGTGAGGTGCTGTGGAGTGGCCGGAGTGTGAAGGTGAGTGGAGCTCCTGCGAATGGAGTTAGGAAAAGCGGGGGTGGTGTTGAAGTGTTAAATTAGGTTGGGCAAAAGTATAGTGGAGGTGTGCGTGAGCTTTTTCCCAACCTAATTTGAGTGGAATGGGAGGGGAGTTCAGGCGATGAAGGCGGTCATGGAGGTGGTTGTCGGAGTCGGAGGAGAAGGAATTAGGACCTAAGGTTTAGCATAAACCTAATTGGAGGGTAGAGAGAGAGAGAAGCCTAAGGTAATTGGACAAATGGAGCTTCGAGGAGGCTTGCTGGAGCTGTGGATGAAGGAGGTGGAGATGGAGCCGACGAGGAGGTAATTGGGATGCCTTCTTTGCTCGGAAGCATGGCGAGGAGGAGTAGAGAGAAAGCGCTCTCCCTATGGTATGTGGGAGTAGTCGACGAAGGGGATTGGTGAAGCTCCGAGCCTTCGTTAATGGTGGCCGAGGATGAAGGAGAAGAGAGAGGTGGCATGCCAAAAACTAGACAAAGATGGATTGAACTGGTGCGGCCGCTTTTATAGGTGAGGTTTCTCTCCCCTGAAGTGCCCAAAAGGAAGGTGTGCGTAAGCTTTTGTAGAGCTTAGTTTCCTCAAGCTCGCCGACGTGATTTCCTACGATGATTCTCTAGAAAGAAGATCTTGGTCAACGCGGAATGATCTGGGGATCAATTTTTCCAATTTTGGCCATTTTTGTTGAGATTTCATCAATCTATTTATAGGATTAAATGAAGCAGTTTGGGTTTTAGAAGCTGCGAGTTTCCTTATCTACTTCACGAGGAAGACGATGGCAGTTGGAACTATTTGCAAGAGATGTGAGAAGCTAGGGGTGTCGTTGAAAAGAAAAGATGAAAGCTAAGGGGTTAAATGTAAGGAATAGAGATCTGGGGACTAAAATGCAAACTCGGTCAGGATGAACTCTTGATGTAAACATGTTTACATTACATAAGATTTCTATTTATGCATGTTCTTAAGCAAAGAATTGCATTGCATATTATAAATATTGCATAACATACATCATCTTGAATTTAGATTAGTTTCAATAAAATGGAGGTTAATTGTCTCCTTTTATGTTTAGGGGTAGGGAAAAATTTTTATCGGGGCCTCAGATTAAAGATCCAACCATACAGATGTGATCAGGGCGACGATTGGAGTTCAACGACTCCAAGATCATCCCAATTAGACACCTGTAGTATCAGATAGAGATCGAGGAACCTTAGACGATTAAGGGCCAAGATGGTGTGAATCTACACTTCAAATGACAAATCTGACCGCACGGATGGATTCGGATCGATGATCACAGCCTAATGGTGCAAAAATCAACTTAATCTGACACCTGTGGCACTATCTACATCAACCAGAAGATGGACGGCCAAGATGGTGCCACGTGGCTCCATCTCGGCTGCCCAACCACCCGCTGAAGGCATCCGCATCAACGTTTCCCCGCCGTTGGATCAAGATCCAATGGTTGGGATGCATCCGCGCTTAAGTTAAGTGCCTTCCCATCCGCGCACGTAACGCAGTGGGCGAGAGCGCATAAGTGAGACATAGGTGCGGGTTCGAGCCGTAGGAGGCAGGCACAGGCGAGAGGGCGAGCGGGCTCCACGACCGCTTGATCGCAATCGAGCGGCTATGAGCGCTCGATAGTGTCCACGCGCTATTGCACGCTCGTGCCTCACGCGAGATCAGATGCGGAGCGCACGATGAGAAGGTGCGGCAAGGGGTGAGTTAAGCCGTCCGATTGTGAGATCTGTAGATCGTGAATGCATGTTTCACACGTGGGAGGAGAGTAGGCGCGCGTGCGTCACCCCACTACACCCACAATGGGCCTTTAGCGATGGTTTTATTTGTCACTAAAGACCCCTGATTTAATGTTTTTCAAATTAAAATGACCAAATTGCCCTCACTCCTTGCAACTATAAAAGGAGACCTCCTCCAAATGAAATTCTCATCCCTTCCTTCTCTTCTCTCCCTCTCCAAAGCTCAAGAGAAGCTTGTCCCACACCCGGGATACTTCTCGTGAGATAAAGTCAAATTTTCATCCCCCTTTTGGAAGTGGATCCCACGACGACGACGATGTGCTGCCCCGTTCCCATTCTTCCCACTTCATCCTCATTCGTCTTGCTCTGTTCCCCGTCTTCCAGGTGTCGTCCCATCCGGCTCATCTTCCAAGCAACCGTCGAGGAGGATAATTCTCTCTCCATTCTTTTTAATGCTTTCTAGAGTAGATTTACTGCTTTCTAGTGTAATCATTTCCTGCTTTCTAGTCATAATGTTTAGTGTAACGAACAATTTCTTTGATAATGAATTCCATGTTCATTCTACATCTCTTTTTGGTTTTTGTTTGTAATATTCTCTCTCTCATTCTCTCTCTCTTCTATTTAGTGTAAATAGATAGATAGTTTTTAGTCAATTAATTTACTTTGTGACAATTAAAACAAATGCGTGTTTTTAAATCAAATGTCTGCCTCCTTGAGTTTGACTTGGGATTTCTATTCCAGTATAAATTTTATTTGTTGAACACGAGTTCTTCGCTTTCAAACTACAACGACAGGTTTTTCAAAACCAAACACGTTAGCGTAGCAACTCGTAGCTTCAACAACTCTGATTGGGCCTAAATTTTGGTACGAACTAATTTGGATCCAACGAATCTAATAGTGAAGTCGGATTTGAGTTTCAACCAAGTTTGACTGGGCAATTTATGTAGAAAGCCAAATTAGGGTAGAACTTTATATGTGACTCTGTTTAAGGTCAAAATAGGTTCCAAAGGTTAAACCAAAGTTACCAAACCTCAAGGAATATTTTTTATGAATTTTAAGATATTTAGATGAATTTTATACTGACTAAAACCTCTGTAATTTAAGTAGATCTGAAATTAGGATTTTGGGTGCTGTATTGGTTCTTGAAATGCGTGAAACCCTTGTATGGACCCACCTATTAATCTTTAATGCTCATTAGACCTTAGATTAACCCCTGGAAAATCCCATGGTTACTCTGCTTTCATAATGTGCTGTTAAAACTGTAGAATTAACCCTGAATTAGTGTTCTTCTCTCAGAAAGGATATGCAAGGAGTTATGACACTCAGGCGATTATGTAGGAGATTTGTCAATTAATCTTGACCAATTAAAGCTAGTTATGGCTCATGATGATGTTATTATCATAGACGTTCAACAGATACTACTCATAACACAAGAGCATTTGAGCAGAATGAAGATGAAGAGGTAACATTATATAGAACTTAATTGTTTTATTATCATTGCAGATGTGTTTTAATAATAATTGATTAAGTTGATTTTTGTATATTGATTAATTTGTTTCATATATTCTTTTAGATGGTCCCCAAACAAGCTGAAGATGAGGTGAGACTTTAACAATCAATTGGTTACTTGTAATAGTTATTTATTTTATAATGGTAATAAAAATTTCTTTTCATACATTAATTTTTTTCCAGATGACTTTTACACTTCCTGAAAGAAACTTAGGAAAAGTACCCTTCAATTTTGTTCATTATTTTGTACCTAGAGAGACAATCTTTGTTGACATTAAGGAAAGCATTAGTATTAGATTATATAGTCAAAAGTTTGAAAGTAAAGTAGGAAAATTAGCTCGTGCTATTACAGCAATCACCTGTAGAGATTTTAGACTTGATGTGATGGAGATGAAGATGGAACTCTTAAAGTGCCTATAGGTATAATTTCTTATATTTAATCATTATTTTAAAATAATTTTTTTGTTATAAATGTTTATAAGTTATAGATGATTGATTTTGTAGGAAAGTTTTCATTGGGAAAATAGCCCTTATGTTGAACGAAAAATTATGAAATAGGCAGCTATTAATGCGAAATCGTTGATGTTTAAGAAATGCGTTATAGTATAGGACAAAATCGCATTAAACACTTAAATTTATAACTTAGAAAAGTCTGAGGTCAAACACAAGGAGTAAGTAGGACATGTGCACCTTCAAAGGTTCGCATGAGGAATTGGGCCTGAGTTAGGATTCATGGAAGGTCTCATTTGGAAGGGAATTCCTCATGGAATCTCCATTTCAATTTTGGGAGTGTTTGATTGAGAATCGAGCTAGAAATCCTTGCTCGAAACTCAACGGTGAAGGTCTGATCTTCCAAAATGGTGTGAGGACCTTTTTGCAAAGAATGATGATAAAGTTAGGGACCTGATTGTAATTAATTTGAAAGTTAGGGGCATATGTTTGAGTGAAAAGAGTCAGACAGGATTAAAATGTAAACTAGGTCAAGGTGATTTCTAATTGGGCCCAAATTTTGGTTCAAACCTAATTTAGACCCAAGGATTCTGATGGTGAAGTCGATTTTAGGTTTTGACCAAGTTTGATTGGGTAAATTACGTAGAAAACTAAATTAGGGCAATTATCTATTTGAGACTCTTTAAGGTCAAATTGGGTTCAGATGGTGAAATCATGGATGCCAAACCCTAGAGAATATTTTTATATGATTTTTAGAGGATTTAGGTGAATTTTATCTTGACTAGAACCTCAGTTAATTAATCAGGTCAGTTTTTAGGGTTTCAGATGTCGATTAATTCTTGAAATGCGTGAAAACCTATTTCTGTTTGCATGGACCCTCTTGTTAGACTTTAATGTATATTTGACCTTTAATAAACCCCTAAGAAAACTTGTGGTTGTTTTGAATTTATGATATGATGGTAAAATTACAATTTTAACCCTGGTTTCTTGTTGAACTCTCAGAAAGGATGTGCAGTGAATTATAGTCCTTTGGTGGTTATTGTTACGACCCGGTTCCCGAATCCCCATAGGACACGAGACTAGACCGACTCAACTGATCCCAAGACCCAGTCATTCAATGAGAAATAATCAAAAGGCAGGAAAGTAAACCACATTCTCTATGCTATGCAACTAACAGTAAAAGAGTACAGCAGTAAAGAAAGTAAAAGATACTACAGTACATGCCACCACCACAACAGTAGAATAGTAACAAGGTACAGGAACATAAAGGTGTAGAAAAGTAAAGGTACAGGACGTAAAGTACAGGAGTTTGAACTCATTACTACAAAAGGTACTATAAAAGAAGCTACTGCTATTGGGCTCTACTGGGCCCAGCACCCTCTGCAGCCGTAGACTCGAGCAACTCAACACCTGGACCTGAAAAGGGTTATGAGTACACAAAGTTAGTGAATGCTGAGTAGAGTGGCAACCAACTAACTAAAACAATAAAAGTGGACAGGTAGCTATTTATTCCATTTACTTTATTTCACAATTTATTCCTTTTCACCCATTGGTTTATTTATCAGATCTCTTTCTTGATCTCGAATGTTCCTCGTGGGAACGATCTTGATTGCAGTCTTTTCCAAAGAGTAGAAGACACACATGGTGCTCTCCTGGATGGGAGAGTCCCCCGTGGTGATCCTACACCCTATCAACCACCCCAAGGTCATGGACAGACGTAACGGTGACTACGGCACGTGCAATAAGTGCACGGGTAGCTATCCCGCATTGGCACGCGGTCAGTCGTTTCTGCTAATGGGTGGGGTCAATGTATAGCACGGAATAGTATAAGGCCTAGCCCTCTTAGTAACAGGGGTCTAGCCCCTAAGAACCAAACAGGGGTCTCGCCCCTCCACAGTCCGCGCACCCTCGCCTGACTACCCTGGTTTGCCCAGTGGGCCTAAGAAATCGGTGTAGGGTGGCTAGCTGAACCCCGAGCCTCATGGGGTGGCTAGCTCTCTCCCTACACTAGTAGCTTTCCCCGGTACAGTGTACACAAGGGCCAAGAAGTCGGTGTAGAGTGGCTAATCCTAACCCCAGGTCCCAACCCATGGTCGGCTAGCTCCGCTCTACACTAAACAGGGGACAGTCGCTAACCTTGGTACTACGTACTCAAGGGCCAGCACACTTCCCCACTCACATTCCTAGATCCATTCCATTCATTTCCAGGAGCTCTACTCCTAATTCCCCGTAGGGTTCATTCTCACATTTCTCATGCCATTCCATACCAGGTTTCATCATTCACATTTCCATTCTCAGGTTATACACATGCATCTCGTATTTCTGTCATTCACATTCCCATTGTTAGGTTATACACATGCAGCTCGTACTTCTATTATTCACATTTCCATTCTCAGAGTATACACATGCAGATCGTATTATATCATTTAACGTATACAACAAGAAGGTTACATGCAACTGCTAACTAGGACTGGTAATTCATAATTCACAGGCAACTTTGGTTCATTTACAGGTAGCCATTTAACATTTCTGTCTACTCATTCAAGACTGCAATTCAATCACACATACAGACATTTCAGGTACTTCTCGTCCTAGGATTCATGCCATATCCTAGGTTCTAATCATTCATTCCATGCATACATTAAGGTTTATAGTTAAATTAGGGGAAGCCACTCTACCAGTCAACCCAGGAGTATTGGGAGCTCGAACGACAAGCTCACGTGCCTTAACAAGCCCCGAACCTGTAATGAAACGAAGTCCTATAACAAGGAACAGTCACAAAGGAACATTCAGAACATTATAAAAAGCATTCTAACAAGTAGAGGAAATCACAAGGAAGACATCGGTATCCTATTTGCATAAAATAGACCTCAAACAGACCCTAAACAAGTCAAAAACAAGGTTACTAACTTAAATCAGACGTCTAGAGCAACTTCCAGACATCTTAAAAGTGTCCAGAAATGCACCTCAAGCTCTGCGTCCACTTCAGACGTCCAGGAACTCTTTTAGACCATCTGGACCCAGCTCCAATCGTCCGACCTCCTCTCCGGATGTCTGGAAGTGCCTCTAGCCATCTGGTAAGCCACCTAGACGTCTGAAATGCGTGGGAGGGTGTGTCTCACACCTTCCTGAAGAAAATCCTGCATGCCACCACAAAATCTCCTCAAAATAGGCACGCAAAGTGTTCCTGCGGAGCGGCCTGCATGGCCGTATCCGTAAAGGGAACGTACCTTCGCAAAGCTCTCTCCTTAGACATTTGGAACCACCTCCAAATGTCCGCTTTATCGTTTGGACATCACTCCAGACATTTGATTCTGGGAAAAACCTAAAACCAGGACCTGCTCCAGCTTGCTCTCACCGTGTGCGGTTGCTACTCACCTCCTTGCCTACAGCTCTGGCTGCAGCGGTATCGGGAATGACTCCCCGACGCACTCCTCCTCCTCTCGCACGCGTCGCTCCGACCGTGCACCCTCCGGTGAGCTCCCATACGAGCTCGTGAGCTCACTCTCCTCCTCCTCTCCTCACGCCGCTCCTCCTTGTCATCGCTCTCGCGCTCTTTTGCTCGTGCTGGGGTGGTGAGGAAGGGAAGAAGTGGCTGGGGTGGGGAGAGCAAGAGAGGAGGAAGGGGGTTATAAAGAGGTTGGGTTAGGGTTCGCTGGAGGCAAGGAGAGAGAGAAGGGAAGGAAAACGAGAGGGAACTGTCTGTGCGTAGCCCGCGTGCAGACGTGAGCTAGTACCTAAAAATTTTGATTTCCAGACATCTGGGAATGTGTCCAGATGTCTTACCAGACATCTGACCGACAGTCTGGACATCTTAAAAGGCTCAGGACAGAACGGGTCTTAACAATGATGTAGGAGCATTTATTAATGGAATACGTCTAATTAAAGCTAGATATGGCTGATGATGACGTTATCATCATACCCCCATGCCTAACTTTTGCTAGTCCCTTAGCAAAATATCATGGAGTTAACTCAACTTCTAGACCATGCATTTAACGCTTAGAGTCCTGAATTTTTTTCTTCTTAGAAATTAGGTTAGAATGCTAATAGTACTCAAGTATCAATTAAGATCTAGACCTGACCAGCTTTAGCCTCAGTCTGCCGTGAAGGTTTCTAAGGCCCACAGGAACTAGCCTAAGGTTTGTTGAATCCAGTGGTTAAAGCACCCGTGCTTGTAACATGGTTAGTCTATGTTCATTTTGCAGTGCATTTTTGTAAGAGAGAGGGATAGAAGAATTTTTTCATTTTTGGATATTTTTCTCTCTTTTCCTTTTCTTTATTTCTAGCTTCGGATTGGCTTTAAAACATAGTCTATATCAGATTCCTTGCTCCCACCATCAATCATTGTAGGGTCCCTGGCAATCGATGCTTCGAGATAGCATCGCCTATGGCAGCCCCCAGAACCCTAGCTTTCGACACTTCAAGATAGTGCCACCCATGAAGTTTTATAGCTAAATTCAGACCCTAGAGATCGAGATTTCGGGATAATCCTGCCCATGGAACCTAAATCAGCACAAGGTACGTATGTGCCCCCAATAGGATGTTTAGATATCCTAGGAGACAAGCATCGAGGAGATGGTATGTTATTACGCATCTTTGAGGGAAATTTCCCACCTCTCCCCAAGGGAACTTATCCAAATCAACTTATGTTTATAAGCTTCTCCTAATCTAGGTGACATTTTCAGAACAGAATTAACGCATTTGCATGATTTTGATATTAAGTGTACTGAACCAGACTGTGTGTGGATTAGGGTGCCTAGGTTACTGATTCCTGCAAGCCCGAGGTTGGTTAACGAGGTCGAATAATCCCTAAGCCTTAGACCTAATACATAAGCTTCGCATTTTCCTCAACCTCTTGAGGACTATCCAGATCTTAATGAATACATGAATTTTTAAGCCTAAAATGAGCCCAAGAGGCCTAAGATTAGCATTTATACTAATCTCTTTGTCTCTCTGTTATTCAAAGACTTAATTTTTTTCTTTTGATTTGGTCTAGAATTTAAGTAGATTCCATAATCATTTACTAATGGCTCATTTTTTTGTTTCAAATTGTAGCTCCTTTTGAACATTTAAATCACCTCCTTTCTTCCTCAAAATGATATGTAATTAATCCTCAAAATTTCCTCCCCTTTTCATTTTTTGTTCTTTTTCAATTTTTATTTTTTGGTTTATTGAATTTGTAATTTTTTTGTGAGAACCCCTCAGAAACTTGAATTTCTATGTGTTTGCACTTTAACACCCCCCCATGCCTAAGTTTTGCAATGTCCTCATTGTAAACCGGAGGATATGATATTAGTTTGGGTTCAAGGATTAGAACAGGGTCAATAGGTGGGTGAATGGGTTTGGATGACTGTTGTGGATGATTTCAAACTATGGTACAAGTACCAGAGGTGGAGCCGGCTGTTCTAAAACTAAACTCAGAGTGTAGTAGATGTGAAGCTCAAAAGGATAATTAGAAGGATCTCGGGTTTTTGAAATGGCAGGTTGCCTCCCGTTAAGCACTAAATTCAATGTCTTCAGCCAAGCAGAAAGTGGTCATAGAGGAGTGGTCAAATTAGTGGAGTTTTGTAGAACAAGCACCTTCATCAAAAGCCTGGTTGGTCCAACCAGGTGCTTGTTTAGATTGATAGGCTGATGATGTAGCCCAAACCCAATCAATTTGGTGGGTCGATGAATGTAGATCAAGAGATATATTGCCCACCAGATACTTTGTGATTAAAAAAGATATGGCAGTGTGAAACGTGGGTTTGGCTGAATCGGATCAACCTGGTTAGAGTAGGGATTCTTAAAAGAGAATGGATTAGTGGAGGATGTGAGATCCCTATGAGAGTGATAAGAGAAGGATGGGATGTGATTAATTATCTGAACAAAGTTTGAATCTCGATCAAAAGATGGATAAGAATCATGTGCGACCAGATCATCAAGAGGAAAATTAGAGTAGAAGTTGATTTCGGTTGCGGGTCAGTGTTGGGATCAGATTCGAGAAGGTTTTGTATGTGTTGTAGAAGGGGTAGCTTCAAAGAGAACTGTATGTGAGGGCTCTTTTGGAAAAGGTTCAAAGGTAAGTGTATCTAGAGAGTCCTCATAAAGCTCGTCAAAATCAAATGTAAAGGCCTGAAGAGTGTTTATAGGATCATGAAAATTGGAGTCAAGAAAAGATTCAAACTCTGGATTGTATACACTCTTGGCACTTGTAGTTTCTGAATCCTGTAGATCATAAAGGAATGATTCCAACTCAATGAAGCCTAATTTTGAATCAACGATCTCAGGATCAGAGACCTCAGAGTCGAAGTCAAAGAATGGGTCGTGGATGCTGAGGTTGTAAATTGGCTCGTAGTCGTCAGGAAACAAAGATTCTCTATAATTAGAGTAAGATTCGAAATCGTCGGAGAACTTGCGAAGATCGTGTTCTGAACCTGAATCCAGATTGGATGTTCCACCACAGAGTGAATCAAGATATGGAGAAGTAGCAACCTGACTTGGGTCTAACCTAAACTCAGAATCCGAACTAAAAATGGTGTCCCTATTAGGCATCGAATCGTGTTCTTGGCTCCTAGGAGAGACCCAATCGAATCCGAACTCTTCCAGCTCCTCGATTTCTGTATCGTAAATTGGCATGATTTCCAACAAATCGATTTGTATCTTGAAGGAGTCTAGAGAGGTGTAGTCATCAAACACAGGCCCATAATCATAGTTCAACTCGAAAATCTAAATCTCATCACATGGGGCCTCATAATTATTCCAAATAGGCTTGAATCTAGATTCTAGGTTAAGGGTATGGATTTGATCACAAAAATCTAGGTTTGGCTCTATTGGGATGTCAGAATCATCCTCGAGAATTACCTTAACAAGATAAGGCTCAGGAGTTACATTCTCGAAGAGTTCTATTTTATGCTCGACATTACAGGTGTCTGGAAATTTAAAGCTAAGCAAACCAGGTTCTCGTATCTCTAGGGCTAGCTCAAAATCGGGAACACTTGCAATTGGATCTTCCCAACCCAACTGAAGATCAGGCATATGATTCTACATATAAGTTGGATCATATTCCATCTAGGTTGGGGATCCACAACAACCTTGATGCTCGAACCTGGGATTTGGGAAATTACACTAATCTTCAATGCTATTCCAAGGTGTCTCATTAATTTCTGAAGGGATGTATGGGTAATTTTGATAAATGGTTTGTTGTAATGTGTTCAACATACACCCACATTTTACCATTAGACCTTGGTACATCTCCCAAAGGTGTGGATTGGAAAAACAATGTATATACTTGGTATTGTGTAGTCTCCACAATTCACTATATTTAGTTAGAAGATCATCCCGGGTTGAACCGTGTATCATTTATGTAAATAGCAATCCAGCATGGCTCATGATATGGGTTGTTGTTTCTAGGATATTAACTTGAATCATGCTGATTGGATTCGAGGTTTTGTCATCAACTCCATAATATTTCAGGGCATCCTCAATCATTCTATCTCTCATAGACATTCGAGCTTTAGGTTTCTTAAATGGTCTTCCTAAATTGCCAAGCTGCATCTTCAAATCAAGTGGTGGAAGGAAGATGTAGAATCAAACTCAGGATTGAAATTGATCAGATCTGAAAAGAGATTCCCATGAAGATTTAATGTGGTCTCTTAGGTTAAAAACCTAAGGACCTTCTTGTGTGTGCTCTAGTGAAAAGATAAGGGACTTGAATGTTATTTGGACCCAATCAAGACACCTAAAGATTTTTGAATGACTATAAAGGTTCGGGGCAGATGATACCCTAGGATCAGAAAATCGTCCACCTGAGAATTAACTGGGTAGCCAGGAAGGGGAGTCCTACAAAGACCCCTACACGATAGAGCATCCCCACGGGTTACAGGGTTTCCCCCACTTGACCTTCCTTAACATCATGGATCTAGGTAGACCAGAATGGATAACTTGACCTCTTAAGTCTACCAGTTTTAAGTCCTAATTTGTGCCTTTAATTCCACTTGATTTAGAAGTTAATTTGACTCGTGACCTAATTTGGAGGTTGATTAGCCCACAATGTTGACCAACTTCACCTGACCTGCCCTAAAGATGACAGAATGAAATCTAGGTCAAGACCCAAAAATCACTCTGAATGACTCTTAGTTTATTAGGTCCAAGATTTTAAGATTCAAGTGAATTTAGAGCCTGATTTTTAGGGTTATCCTAATTAGGTCTTTTCAATCAGGGGCTTGGGTAGCACACAAGTGTGGGAGGGTTTATTTCCTTTTATGTAGGCAAATGTGAACTAGCACTTTAAACCATAGTGTTGAAACCCTAATTGGCTCTTTTTCAAGTCCAATTTAATTTCAAAATGTTCACCTAGGGCTTCAAGCAAGCAGTGTGTTAGCCCAGGGTAATTTTAGAAAATAAACGTAGTCCCTAACAGGTACGGGCAATTTGGGTAAGGAATTCTAAACAGAATCGCTTCAAGCTTCAATCAGATGAAAATTTTTCGTAAATCAGGAAATTTCTTTTTTTTAATGATGATTTACTATGAAATATGGTAAATGAATCCTAATTGATTGTTTCCTTTTTATCTTCCCAAGATTAGGAGGTTGATTAGGGAAGAATCAGAAATTACCTGCCTGAGGAGTGGCTGATTTGCATGGAAGATCTCCTTGTGAAGTACCTCGTGAAATCATAAGAAAATAGATAAGGCAAGTTAGTGTTCATATATAATCAGATAAAGTAAAGAATAGTGGTGAATTGCACGTTGCTCCCTGGCAACGGTACCAAAATGTTAATGCAAAATCGTTGATGTTTAAGAAATGTGTTATAGTATAGGACAAAATTGCACTAAACACTTAAATTTATAACTTAGAAAAGTCCAAGGTCGAATGTAGGGAGCAAGTAGGACATGTGCACCTTCAAAAGGTTTGCATGAGGAATTGGGGCCGAGTTAGGATTCATGGAAGGTCTCATTTGGAAGGGAATTTCTCAAGGAATCTCCCTTTCAATTTTGGGAGTGTTTGATTGAGAATCGAGCTAGAAATCCTCGCTCGAAACTCAATGGTGAAGGTATGACCTTACAAAAAAGGTGTAAGGATCTTTTTGCAAAGAATGATGATAAATTTAGGGACCTTATTGCAATTAATTCGAAAGTTAGCGACATTTATGTGAGAGAAAAGAGTTAGATAGGACTAAAATGTAAATTAGGTCAAGGTGATCTCTGATTAGGCCCAAATTTTGGTACAAACCTAGTTTTAACCCAAGGATTTTGATGGTGAAGTCAGATTTAGGTAGTGACCAAGTTTGACTAGGTAAATTACGTATAAACCCAAATTAGGGTAACTATCTGTCTGAGACTTTGTTAAAGGTCAAATTGGGTTCATATGGTCAAATCAAGAGTGCAAAACCCTAGAGAATATTTTTCTATGATTTTTAGAGGATTTAGGTGAATTTTATCATGCTCATAACCTCAGTTAATTAAGAGGGTCTATTTTTAGGATTTTAGATTCCCTTAATTCTTGAAATGCATGAAAATCCATTTCTATTCGCACGGACCCTCTTGTTAGACTTTAATGTATATTTGACCTTTAATAAACCCCTGAGAAAAGGTAAGTTAAATTAGGAAAATAATTATAATTTTTACATTTATATTTTTTATGTAATAATTGATTTTTGATGTTTTTTATAGTATTTTAATAAAGATGTTTTTATCTCAGAGATGTTTGCTAAAATACCTACTGATGTACATCTCGATGATTCGCGTAAACTCATAGATCATTGGACCAGTGACAAGTATAAGGTAATTATTTGGATTGATTTTAAGTATTAGTAATTGTAATTTTGTACCTTAAGTTTGCATCTTAAGCCTTAATTTTTTTATTTGTTTTAAAGTCTCTAGTAGAGAGAAACAAGTTGAATAGAGCTAAGGGACAGCATGTTACCCATCGTATGGGTAGACAAAATTTACATCAGTTACATCATAAGCTTGTAAGTATTAATTAATTTTTTTTTACTTGTTTATTTTATCCTTATAATCTATTAAATTACTTGATATAGGCAAAACAGGGGAACAAAGCTTCAAGGAAATATCCTTTTAAGTACTTCAGAAATCGAGAAGGTCCAAATGGGTCAAGAGTTTGGTATGATGAGTACAAAAAATAATATGTAAGTTTGTTGAATTAATTCCTTTATTAGTTATGTGCATAAATAACTTAATATATAAAGTAATTTTTGATAATTTTTTGCTTAACTAATTGAGTTTTTATGTTAATTAGGAACGTATGGAAGATCTTACAACGTGGTTAGAGGGACGTAATTCTACTTCATTGTTGTTAGATGATGATGCTTATTTGTAGGTCACTAGGAGAGAACATCCAAGTTTTGTACGTGGTATCGGTCCTAGTGTTAGAAAATCTACTTATTATGGAAGAGGTTCTTATTCTTCTAATAAAGCTGTCGAGACTCGAATGGATAGAATGGAAAATATGGTGGAGAAAGTTTTGGATATGCTAACTAAGCAACAAGATGCTTCTTCATCTCAGCATCATCTTAGTAATGTATGAAGTGGAGCAAGCAGGGATATTGAAGATGATGGCTTTGAGAATGGAAATGATCTTCACTATGAAGATGATTACTTTCTTGATGAGTAGGAACATGTTTTGAATGAGTTAACTTTTGTAGGAATGACTTTTAGTTTTGTTTACATATGTTTAATCATAAGTGATTATATTACAGTAATTAAAAATTTTTAAACAGGTAAATAAATTTTGGCACCATATTATTTTCGTGAAATGACTCCAAAGAATTTGAGATGGTAAATTATTGTTATAAATTTGTCATAGTTTTTAACCATCACATAAAATCTTTCATGATAGTTTTTAAACGTCACTTAAGGTCTTTCATGATGATTTTTAACCGTTGCATAAGGTCTCTTGTGATGGTTTATAACCATCGCGTAAGGTCTTTTGTGATGGTTTTTAAGCATCACGTATGATGTTTTGTGATGATTTTTAAACGTCACGTACAGTCTTTCATGATGATTTTTAATCGTCACGTAAAGTCTTCCGTGATGGTTGTTAAACGTTATGTAAGGTCTTTTATGATGATTTTTAACTCACTGAAAATCTTTTGCGATGGTTGTTAAACATCACACAAGTGATTGCGTAGCAATCATAGGTCTTAATTGACCTAAATTAGGCTAGGACTTAGCATAAGTTAGGGTAGTTCATGCATGCATAAGCATTGTTAGCATCTTTGCTGCTTTCTTTTAGCTATGCATAAAATAATGCTATAATGTGCTGATTAGGTGCATTATGTCAATTATAGGTAATAAGCTGGATCTGAAGCTGGATCAGGAGAATAGAAGAATAAGGAGTGTTGCAGCAGAGCTAGAGCAGAAGACTTAGATTAGATGTAGTAGATAATAATGTAAGGGAGTTAGGGTATGTTACTCTATTAAGTAGGAATAAAGTAGTAAAATGTGAAGAACTTAGGTCCATCCTAGCCCTAAGATAGCCTAGAAACATCCCCAAGCCTTAGCCACCCTTAGATTAGGTCACCGCACCCTAGGAAACCTTAAAACCCTAATTCCAACATTTATTTGGACGCCCAGATAAATTATAGGATGTCCAGAACCCTTAGCCAACTCCCGCACACCTTAAACCCACTTCTATAGTGTTATTGGACGTCCAGACACTTGGTCAGATGTCTAATTTCTGCAGAATACACAAGACAGAACCTTGAATTTTTCTTGACTCTGATTAGACGTCCAGACAACAAGTCTAGACTTCTAATTTTTGAGTATAAGTCATCTGACACATTTATCAGACATCTAGAACTGTTCTCCAGTTCCTGTTTTGAGATTCAAGCCTTGATCTTAGATCTCTAGCTCCCTAAACCCAATTTCAACCCCAGAGGAACCTAAATTAAGGTACCCCAACTCTAGTACATCACCTCTAGACCTCCCTAAGGACATAATTAGGTCCTCACTAAACCTAATTGACTTAGATCATAGTCAATTACCATTGCCTAGTCAATTACACTCATAGGGTCCAATTGAGCTCATATCTCAACCCACACAAGTTCAATTAGACTCAGGGAGAGTCCAATTGACCTAAGCCCAACCTAATTGAGTCAGTTCACTCTCAATTAGGTTCACACCCATTCAATTAAACTTGTGTTAAGTTTAATTGCAATTCCTTTGTAGCAATTAGGGTTTGCAACCCTAATTTAAGGCCTACACCAACCTAAACCCCTTAGGACCTAACCTAGACCACTTAGCCACATAGGGCACGACCACACACTCACACACACACACACACTCATCTAGAGTTCTCTAGAACTCTCTTCCAAAGGTGGCGCCACTCTTGGTTGCCAAAATTAGCAACCAAGAGCCATTCAAATTGAGATCCACTTTTTATGGATCTAAGAACCACCTCTCTCTCTCTCTCACTTGGCCGGCCACTTATGGGGCTCTCTCTAGAGAGTTCCACACTTCTCTATAGAGTCTCCCTTAGGTCTATAAAAAGACCTAAGGGTTGGCCATTTGCACCCATCCCATTCTTGGCACTCATTCACACTTAGGTTAGCTACATTCACCTCCATTCCACCTCCACGAGTTGTGCACCATGGCTACCACCATCTCCATGCCAAGATGCTAGATCACCTCTCCAACCTCTCTCTAAAGGCTAGCCTAAGCACCATTGGCTGCCCCTCCTTCTCCTCTCAACCATTCAAAGGCCATCAGAGCCCACTTCTGAATGCCCTTAGTTTCTGCTAGATTAGTAGCTAGTTCTTCATATTTACATGCTTTGATTTACTTCTTAGTAGTGTAGCTCTTATTCTCCCCCAATGATGTATGCAAAATCCCCCCATAGATTCCTGTATGCGATCATTTTCTGTTTGCTAGATTTATATTTCCAAGCTTTCCTTTATAAGTGATGAGAACCTCATCATGAGCCATAACTAGCTCATTTTGACCTAATACAAAGGATAAAAGCTCCTACATATCTCAAGAAAAGGCTTAACTCAGAGAACCCTGAGTTTGAGAAGAAAACAAGTCATAAGGGGTAAAAATGCAATTTTACCAGTATAATCTGCATACAGGGTAATTCAGGGCCCAAACATAGGTCAAAGCATCTTAATAAGAATAAGAGTGGGATGAAATGATCTAGCAAGGGCTACAGCAATTCCAAGAAACTAAATGATAATCTGTAACCCTAAAACAACCCACTTCAATTCACAAGGTTCGAGGCAAAGTAAAAATAGAATAAACCCTCTAAAATTCATAGAAAAATAATCTCCAGGGTTTAGAACCTTCAATTTGGCCTTCAGAACCCTTTTTGACCTACATTGAGAACCATGCCCAATTAATAACTTAATTTGGGTTTTTACGCAAATTGACCGGTCAAACAAGGTTTAATATGGAAATGAAATTCACCATCAGATTCCTTAGGTCCTAGTTAGTCATGTATAAAAACTTGAGCCTAAGAAGAAACCTCCTTGACCGACTTTACACTTTGGTCCTCATATATTTACTCTTTGGCCCTCAACTTTTGAACCCTCGCATTTTGGCCCCTAACTCTCCTTCGTTCTTTGCAATCAGGTCCCTCCTGCAAAACCTGCCAGCACCATGCTCCGGCGACCTTGCGCGGAGCATGGCGCCGCGCAGGGTGAGGTGGGGGACCTGGCAAGTAAACCGGGGGTGCCCTGCGTCGTCAGCCGTCGCAGGGACACCCCCTGGTCGGTATGGGTTCTTGTTTCCGGCCATCCTCCGGCGAGGGAGACACGTCGTCTCCCTCCGCCTTCCTCCCTGTTTGATCCCTATAAATACCCCCCGTTGCCCCACCGACCAGGGCAGCCTGGATCTGACGGAGAAAATCCCCAACTTTCTTCTCTTCTTCCTCCGGCAGACGCTCACCAGCTCCGGCGGTTTCCTCCCCCTCCACCTCTTCGCTCTGCCGCAATACCAGCAGCAGAGACTTCCTCCCCTGCTCTTCCCGCGCCACGCCGCACCCAGCTGGTGCCTCTCCGGCTCTCTGCTCGCCGCCGCCCCTTTCCCTGAGCATCGTCTTCTCCGGCGACAGTCGATACGACTGTCGCCCTGTTCTTCCCCCTTCGTCCCTGCAAGTAAGGTAGAGCTACTCCCCTTCTTCTCCTCTTTCTTTCCCTGCTTTCAATTTATTCAATTAAGCCCTCTACCGACCCTGACCACCTTCACCCCCTTCGCCTCCGACCACCCTCCGGCGAGCCGCTCCCATCACCTCAGCGACCCACACGGCTCGCCGACCCTCACCGAACCTCCGCCTCATCACACTGAGCACCCCCCACCCCTCCACTGCCACTCCACACCTCCGTAACACTCCCCCGAACAAACCCATTCCTCCGATTGCAGTCCGACCTAGGGCTGCCGCCAGACACCACCTTGCGGCCTGCCGCGCAGCTCCTCACCTTCGCCGTGCCACGGCGAAGGTTCCCCAGTGGTTTGATCAGGCCGAGAGGCCATATTCGTGTCCGACAGGTTTTGAGGTTCGACCGCCAGTAACGCACATTGAAGCAGCTTCTCCCGCGCTCCAGGCTTGAGGACTCCAGGTCTCCAGCTGCTGCGGAGTACGGGGAGTCTTGCGAAGGCAGCCAGCCAGCAACCTATGCAAATCGAAGCCGCAGCTGCAGAAGCCAGGCCGCGGTCTCCCAGTAGGCGCACGCGAGGAAAGGTCTGCGTTTAGTCCCACATCGGTAAGCCTCACACCCGTTCCACTGTTTAAAGTGATTTTGTGCACTAGCCTTAGTGCCTCAGTACACGGGGTGAGGTCCCCTTACACCCGCCCGGTTACCCGGTCTCGTCCGCGCTCACGCCCCGCGGACTTGACCCGACCCGACTTAGACTGACCTACACTCCTCGCCCACCACGCACGCCGGTGGGCCTGGACCCGGGCGTGACCCGAACCCGATTACCCGGCAGCTCTGGGAGAGCTTTCCCAAGAGTGGTTTCAGAGAGAGAGAGACGCGGGGCGAGGGTAGAGTAGGTTTTGCCTCTGACGAAAAACTCTGAAGTGTGCAGGCACAGGCGAAGAAGAAGACCCGCAGACGAAGAAGGAAGCTGACTGTAGCAACAGGTAGTTAAGTCGTCTGATTTGGAAATCAGACGACGGCCTGAAGGGAAAAGAAGGAAGGAGGAGTGACATCCCTGGCTGAAGAAGAAGAGAAGAAGCTGACACTTAGCCGCAGGAAGGAGAAACAAGAAGAAACCTTCACAGAAGAGACTGCAGAAAAAGAAGAAGAGAGACCAAGACAGAAACCAAGGAAGAAGAAGGAGATCTGAAGAAAGAAAGAGGAGCATCACCTCTGCAGAACAAAGAAGAAGTAGGAGATCTGAAGAAAGAAAGAAAGAAGGACATCACGAGGAGAAAACAAAGAGAACAACAAATTCTTTCCCTCTCTCTTTCTTTATTTTGTAAAAGAAACATGTATATCTCTAGAATACAACTTGCTCCCTGAGTTCGACCTCGGGAACTCTTTTATTTTCCGAGTAAAAAATTTATATATTTGAAATGTTGGTAATAACCGACTTTACTACAACGTTATAACAAAACCAAAACCCGGTCATCAATTCAAACAGATTTCAATAAGCTTTTCTCTAAATTCTATGTTGCAAACACCTTCCTAAATGAATGAATGAAAGACATATTTTTTCTATATACATCTCTCTGTTGAAAATCACCATGAGCTTATTGATTGCAATTTATTTCGTGTGATTTGAGTTGCCTTCTCTTCATTTTTATATATTGCATCCAGCATGTCGGTACCAGAAAATATTGAAGATTTAACTATCAATGCATTTTTCGTAAACAACCACCACATAACTAGAATTATGCGTACCGAAACTCATACCTTCACCTTCGTCATCTATCTAACACATGCGCACGTAATCAGAGTTCACAGTGAAAGTGGCAAAACTTTAATCCAATGATTAGAAACCAGTGTGCGATTCTAAACAAGTAGAGTAATAAAAGATCGATTTCAGATTTACATAACGCCTCCCAGAGATGAACGACCGGGACTCAAGTCTCGTTATCTTTATATAAATATTTTTTGTTTGATCGTATTACGCACTATACTAGGATGCATTTTCCTATCAAAATGTGCTTTACGAGTTACAACAATAAGGACTTTTGTGATGGTTCTTAATCGTCACAAATGATAGATCATTTGTGACGACAATTCTTTTTGGGATGCCCCTTTTTGTGACTGTTCATGTTACCATCCTAAAAATCTTTTTTGTGACGGTAGTGAATGTTTTTGCGACATAATATTCTGTTGCAATTGACATATTTTCATGTAGTGTACGTGATGGGAACACCATCATGAGCCATAATTAGCTCATTTTGACCTAGAAAAGAGAATAAAAGCTCCTACATAACCTAGAGAAGGGCCTAATTCAAGGAATAACTGTTCTGAGAAGAAAATAAGAAATAAAGGGTAAAATTGCAATTTTACCATTGCATTACATCAACGGGATTTCTCAGGGGCTAAACATAGGTCAAATGGCCTTAACAAGATAAAAAGTGGGATGGTTCAATCAGAAAAGGATTAATGTGTAATCTAGGAATTAGATGACTTCTTTGTAACCCTAAAACAGACTTACTTAATTCAACAAGATTCTGGTCAGGATAAAAATAAATGAAATCCTCTAAAATTCATGGAAAAATATCCCCTAGGGTAGAACCTTCAATTTGTCCTTTGGAACCTATGTTGACCTAAATAAGGGTCTTAGTTAATTATTTGCCCTAATTTGGGTTTTTATGTAAAATATCCAATCAAACATGGTCAAACCTAAAATACAACTTTACCATTGGATTCCTTAGATCCAAATTATGTTTGTACCAAAATTTGGACCTAAGGGGAGGTCACCTTGACCTACTTTGCAAAATAGTCCACCCAATTACATTTAGACCCCTAGCTTTTGAAAACCATTGCGAAGACCCCCCTATCTTCCTCGCCACTCTTTGCAATTAGGTCCCTCTGTCGTTACAGCGGAGGAGTCCTACTCTGGCAAGGATTCGAGGAGGAATTCTCTCAAATCCCTCAGAGACCCTCTCAGATTTGAAAGGGAGATTCTCTAAGGAATTCCCGATCTGATGAGTGCAACCCCAAGCCCTAATTATCACCCAATCTCTCGTGCGAATGCTCGAGAGACATGGGTATCTCTTGCACATTCCTACTTCAGCGAGGATTCTTGCACTTGGAAGCTTGCCTTCCAAGCACAAGATCCTCTGTCAGGGCCTATAAAAGAAGCCCTAGATCTGGCCGCTCAATTTCAACTTGGTTTGGCCGTAGAACAACCTCCAATTTCTTCTCTTCACCTCCGGCCAAGCATCCAGCGAGCTTCGGTGACACCTCCTCCCTCTTCTCGTCCTCTGCCAGAATACTAGTGGTAGAGTCTACTTCGCCTCCATCATCCGCGTCGTGCCATACCTGCGCACATGTTAATACCTCTTCGTCGTCACCATTCCCTCTCCACTGTAACCTTCGTCTCTGGCGACAGTAGGTACACACCAGCTGCTCTGCTTATTCCTTTCATCCCTTAATTAGGTTAAATCTCTTCCCCTCTCTCCTCTCTTTATTTCCCCTTTCTTTATTTCTATTTTCAACCCATCGACACTGCAGACCACCACCATCTTCCTCATCTCCGGCAGACCACTGGCGAAGGCGCATCCATTGCTCCACACACCCACATGCCTCGCCAACTGCTGCAGAAGCTTCACCATCATCCACTGATCATCACCCGCCTTTTCATTGACCACCACACACACCCTACACTTTCCCTGAACAAATGCACTTTCACGGCCACAATCCGACCTAGGCACGCACGCCTAGGTTGTTCTGTGCCACGCCACCCGCCGCACCACCTTCACCGTGTCACGGCGAAGCTCCCTAAGTGCTTTGACAGGGTCGCGAGGCCATATTTGTGAGTTGCAAGTTCGACCCCTTGCCGCCATTGGAGCAGGAGCAAAGCTTGCTGCAAAGCTTGCTCCAGGTCGCGACGCTCCAGGAAGTTGAGCCCCAGGTGCGTGGAAATATCTCACAACCTCTTCGCACCCAGTAATCGAAGACAATACCATCCGTAGCTGTAGCAATTAGGCAAAGCACCCTCCTGCAGGTGCACGAGAAGTGGGTGGGACTTTTAGTTCCACCTCGGAAAGCTTAGAGCACGGTGAGTGCTTTAAATTGTTTTTGTGTTTCCTCTTGGTTGCCTTAGAACACGGGGTGAGGTCCCCTCGCCCACTTACCCACCTCGTCCGCGACCCATACTATGCGGACCTAGTTTTCCTGACCCATTTACCATGCACTCCTCGTGCATCATTGATTGCACAGCAAAAATACACCAACAATTGTGCCATCTTGTGCTATTTCCTAGCATTGCCAGTGCATATTAGGTAGCCGTAGTCGCATTTGTAAAAATAAACGCATGCATGCATTTATTTGAGAGGGGCGGAGAGTGAATAAAATGTCCTTGAAATTAACGTTTTCCTCAAGTGCTGCCTCGCAAATTCACCATCTTTATTTTTATTTTTATTTGACTTTCTTCTCCGCGGCTACAAAGCGTGGCTTGATCTTCTTCGCGCCATGCTCTGCACAGCCACGCCCTGCCAGCCACATGCAGAGCCATGCACAGCCCAAGGCATGGCTGTGCATGCCTTCTTCCTCTTTAAAAAGGGCACGACCATCTTCTTGAGAGGAAGCCTGGTCCACACCCAACATAGCAGCTTCCTTTCCAGGCCATCTCCTCCCCTCTCTCCTCCATATGCAGCCTCTCTTCTTCCTGAGGAGCCACGCTGCAGGTAGGAGCAACTCATAGTGGTACACAACCACCACTGTGAGTCCCACCACTGCCCAGCTCATCAAAGAGCCGGTTGGCGTGGTGGTTCTCTTCTCTGATTTGGTCGTTCCAGCATTTCCGCCATTGCCTCAGGACTCAAGGTCTGAAGCTCCGCAGCAGTAGCAAGGAGGCAGCAGCAGCACAGGCCACCACGCGCCTCAGGCGCCTGTTCCACGGGCTCTACGCATGCAGTAGGCCGCCCTTGCCCCTCCCCGAGTGCCCTGTCGCGAAACTTCACCCGCAGCCCAGCCAGTTTCACGTGCGCCGATCGGTCAACCTTTTGCCCCTACACTGCAGCCGCGATCTCACGCTGCTACAGTGAGGTGATCGGAAAGTTTCTCACTTTTCCAGTCACTAGGCACTCTCTCTCCGCACTGCAACCTGTGCTAGCCCGCGCCCGCATCTCTCCCCACGCCCGCTCCAGCGCCCGCTCTCGCGTCTGCACCCGCTCGCCTCAGCGCATAGTGCCTTCGCCCGCACCCGCCTCGTCGCACAGCACGGTGCGCTGCGGTCCTTCCCCTCACGCTCACTCCCTCCTGCGTGCACCCGCCTCTTCGCGCGCCTATGTGCCTGCGATTGCACGAGCCTACGCGTGCGCGTGCATGTTCTTGCGCGCACCATCAAACGACGGCTGAAGCATCAGACGGCTTAACTCGCCGCTTCTTCACGCCAGCAGACGATCTCTCTCTCTCTCTCTCACAGCACTCGCTCACTCCCACAGACACATACACTCACACACGCACTCTCGTACACACACGCTCTCACTTGTACACCCCTGTATACACACACACACACATATATATATACCTATATATAATATATATATATATTACTACCTATACAATTATCTATAAGTATATATACATACATACATATATATCTATCTATATACTTATATATATATATACACATATATATTTACATATATACATATATTTATATACACATATATATATATACGTATATCTATACATATATTAGTACTTATATAACTAAGTATAAGTATATATACATATATATATATATACATATACATACACATATATTTATACATATATATATACAAATAAACATACATATATACATATATCTATAACTATAAATACATATATATATGTATATCTATCTACATATATCTATATACATAGATACTTATACTAATATATATATATACATATACACATATATTTAACTATATACATATATTACTATATATATACATATATATATATATCTATATATACACATCTATATCTATATACATAGTTTTATATACATACATATATATACAATTATAAATTTATATATATATATATATATATATATACATACATATACATACATCTATCTATACATATATTTACATATCTATATATATATACATATATATATATACATATATAACTACATATACACCTAGATAATTATAACCATATATATATATACATGTAGATATATATTTACATATATACATATATATATATATTTTCATATCACCTACCATACGTTGTATCGTGGGAATATCTACACCAGTTGCTGATATTCCCCGATACACGCGTACAGAAAGCATTTTCACACACATCTTCCTCCCATCCATCTTACACTCCATGCAGCACTTCGTCCTGTTGGTTGCGTCTTCCTAGATGACGATCAACTCGACACCGTGCTAAATGCCATTTCCACCTCCACCCCCACCCCTATATACATATATAATATATATATATATGCTATATTTATCTTATTTATATTTCTCTTTCCTGCCATTAAGAAGATAAAAAAAATACAAAAGAGAAAAGATAATCCTTGACTTGCAGGTACTCAGTCTTGAGAATAGCAAGACCAATTTTGAAACCCTACTTTGGCTCAAAGCCAAGAACCTGATTTTGAGGGTGTACCTCAAGGACAAAAATTATCAGAAAAAAATCTTAAATAGAAAAACACCAAAAACATAATAAACGAACGGAAGAGATTCGTTGTAGGAAAGGCGTAGAAACTTATTCACCTCTAATCCCACTTCCTTGAGTTCGACCCTGGGCCTAAAAGTGGCCATGATAAAATCAAGTAGGCCAGGTAAAAAATTTTGTAAAGAGATGGTTAGGCTTGATTTAGGTTAACCACTATACTCATTTCAAAGCTTAAATCACCATATTAACACAACCTATCCGAGCTCGACCATAAACTCTTTTCTGGCACCATTGCCGGGGATGTGCGCATTCAAGTAAGTTTCTACTCCATTCCTTTAATTTTTCTCTTCTCACACCCTTCTCTTCATGGGTGTTTTTGTTTGTTGCTATGCAGGTGAACCTGTTGCAAGGAGAAGACAGGTAGACGAAGTAGGAGACATGGGCAGATCCAAGGTGGGAACAAGAGCGTGAAGATGCCGGCACCGCACTGGAACTTCGCACACGTTGCTGAACAAGTAAGTCTTTCTTTCTTAGCAACTTAGGTTAACTTGTCACCTTAACAAAAAAAAAACTAGAAAAACTTGGGATCTCTTCGGGCAAGTGGATTAAAAATCACTTGTTTGATTATTTGTCATCACTCCCACCGCCCCGGGATTTCCCGCCAAACTTCGCATAGCGAAGATCCTAGAATCTTGATTCTTAAATCTTTCGCCATGTGAAGTATTCTTTGAGGCAAGAATAAAAAGATTGATTTTCATCCCTCTTTGCCTCATTTATCTGCAATTCGGGATCACCTTTCTGGTGGGGAGACTTGGAATTAAGTTGATTCCAACCCCACCACGACCTTTCACGTGCCTAAGATTCGATCCCAAATACTTCAACCCCAACAATTTGATTTTATTTATCTTATGGTTTAGCCTTGTGTGTGGAAATCATTTTGGTGATTGGGAGTACTTGAATTGAAGTGCTTTGGCTCCCTTTCACACTAATCTAAAATTGATTCGTGCATCCACACATAGAAATCTCCATCTAGGGAAGCCCATTGCATTTTAGCATGCATTAACCAACTAACAATGAAGAAGGGTTTGCTGGGCTTAGAAGAAAACTTGTACTCTCTCAAAACCCAAAGATTGGTTGAATTGGTAATTCAAAGAAATCCTAAAATCCATACTACTTAAGGCTGAATTCTAAAAGCCATTCACCAATTAAAACTTCAATTCGGGGAGATTTCTCTGTTGCATGCTTGGTTTACACACTTTGTAAAATCAATCACTTGGGCATTACCCATAAATAACGCCCTTCACATTCTAGAAGCACTTGATCCTAAGCCTCTAACTAAAATAGGTAGCAACTTGACCCTTATTAAGGATTGGAGGTCTAACTACCTGTGTGTAGCGCCTACGTGCTGGTGATGGTTCCCGCGTGCTATCGGGTGTCTAAGACTGGGGCAAACGGCCTTTCAATCTGGTCCGATGGTTTCGCGATGCTCGCATTCGGTTCCATAGGTCGTGATAGTAGGTAACTTAGATCTTTAGGTCTACGGGTACACTGTAGAGGTTAGGAATTTGATTGTATTGATTTGTCATAAGTGTACTGACTGGTCGATTGTTCGCTTTAAAGTCGTTTGCAGTTTAATGTGGTGGAAAAATCGACTAATCAATATTTAAGAAAAAAAATAACCACTCGCAGAGGAGAAGGTCGTATCCACAGGGAGGCAATGACGTAATAAAATTTGCACCAGTTAAAAATGTTTGTTCGTAGCTAGTTTGGACAAGAATCAAGCCAAAATTGCCTTCAGATTAAGGTTGAAGCAAGAAACAATGCTGAAATAGCAATTCTGAGAAACTAGAGGATATTTTTCGCAATGCAGAATCAATAAAATATTATTAAAAAGTGACAATGGTAGAAAATGTAATTTTTAATTGGCAGGTTACTGTAGCAAAACAGGGGATTTTTTCCCCTTTGCCTTGCGCGACGAGGAGTGGATGGCCAGATGCGGGAAGCTCGGAGGAAGTCCCTTGGACCGAGGGCTTTGAAGCGGTGGTGGCGACGTGTCGTGCGGCAGTCGGAGGTGGCCGGACGAGCTTCGAAGGAGGTGCTGTAGTCGGTGCCGCAGCTGCTTTGGCGTGAGCACGCGCGGCCTGTTGGCGGTGAGGACTGCCGCATGCTGCTACTGCGTGCTGGCTGAAGGCGTGGGCGTGCACTGCAGCTTGTGCACACTCTGTTGGCGTGGAGAGCGGGTGCTACTGGCGGTTCTACAGGCGCGGGATGTTGCAGGTGACTTCAGGTGGGTGCTACTGGCGGTTAGTAGAGGGCGCAGGTGCGGCTGGAGGTTCTGCAGGTGCAGGGAAGTTGCAGGTGCTGCTAGAGGTGAGCGGGTGCGGGTGCGGCTGGAGGGCGTGGAGATGGAGCTGGAGGTGAAGTGGTTGGATGTGGTTGTGCGGGTGCGGGTGGACTTCAGACGGGTGCACAGGCTGTTGGCAGAGGGCGCGGGTGAGCGGTAAGGTGCAGGCTGAAGGTGAGTGGGTGGCTTCAGACGTCCGGGAAATTTCCCGGACATCTTAAGTGACTGAAAGGGTGGTTGAACGGTAGCTGCGGCGGTGGTGGTTGGTGACGAAGACGAGGGAGATGCACGCTAAGGTGCTCACGGTAATGCGGACGAGCTTCGAATGGCGGTGTGGCCTGTCACACCACACGCCCACGGTGGTGGAGACTCGCCGTCACGATTGAGGCCGGCAGTATGGAATGGAAGAAAGGATATCTCTCCTCTGCATAGTGGTGGTCGATGGTGGAGGCCTCCCGAGCTCGACTGCCTCCCTCCTCCTTTTGTTGTGGCCTGCACAAATTTGAAATCAGCTGCCCGACCAGATCCAACACATCCGCTCCTCCTTGAATGGGTTCTTCACTGCGACAGCTGGTGGCGTTGGTGCGGCAGCCAGCCATTCCTGCAAGAAGAAGAATAAAGAAAATAATGTTAAAATATTAGGGTCATTTATATACAGACCCTCAACTTTTATGTTAATGAAAATAATCTACCTAATTGGTTATCTAATTAGATGGATGCCCTTCTAAGCTAATTCTAAATGCACTTAAAATATGAATGCAATGCATGGATTATGTAATTAAATTAAAAATATGAATTAATCTATTTACATCCTAATTTATGCTAAATAAATATTTGAATTAACCTAATGTCTAGGCACTTAAATACTTAAATAGCCCACAACTATGGGCTAATCAAATACCCCCATGCCTAGTTTTTGCTAGTCCCTAGCAAAATTAAGCGAAACCTAGCACTCCAAGTAAACTAATTAACTCAATTAGTCTTCCTTCAGAAGCATATTAAGTTCAGACTCTAGACCCAAGGTTCCTAAGTAGTTGCTAAGTTACAGACTAGGTCGGCTAAAGACGAGTTGGAGGCACAAGTTTCCCTGATTTCTGACTCTACCTTAAAGTTTATTGATCCCTGAGATTAAAGCATCCGTGCCTGTGCATTGGTCTGAGTTATTTGAGTTAAAGGATTTACATATATATATATACTTTTTTTTTTTGTTTGATTCTTCTAAGTCTAACCTCAGTTCAGCTATCAACACGATCTGTGTCGGATTCACTATCCCCATTACCATACCTCGAAGGGTGCCTGGCTTTCGATGCTTCGAGATAGCACCGCCCATAACGACCCCAAGAACTCCTGGCATTCGACACTTCGAGATAGTATCGCCCATGGATTTCTTAAGCGAATTCAGGCCTATGGCAATCGGCACTTCGAGATGGGGCCGCCCATGGTACCTGAACCGCGCAATGTGCTTACATGCCCCCAGTAGGATGGATATCCTAAGAGACAAGCGCCGAGGAGGTAATATGTTATCATCGCATCCTCAAGGTGAGTATATACTCCACCTCTCCTGCGGCGGGAACTCTTCCAATCAAAATGTGTTTTCAAGCCTCTCTTAAGTCAAAACTAGGAGAACCAAATCTCTTTTCAGAAAGATAGAAATTAAGTTAATTACTAGACCATGTGTGTGAAATTTGGATGCTTGGGTTACAAGGACTCGTAAACAAAAAGGTAGAATAAGACTCCAGGTACTGCCCCACCTTTTAACTCAAACCCTAGCTTCCCTTCCTCAACCTCTTGAGGAATGGTCCGCAACTTAACTCCTACTTAAGTTTTTAAGTCCACAAAGGACCCTAAAGGTCTAAAGCTAGTAGCTCATTTAGCTTCTAAAGTTTGACCCTAGAATTAACTTAGTCTACCCTAGAGTTCTGATTTGCTTAAGACTGCAAGATCTAGCCAGTTAAGCTCAAAACCCTTTTTTTTTTTCTCTTTCTCTTTTTTTTTTTTATATATATGCATGCTATAAACAAAATGCCTCAGGTCCTCTCCCCCATGCCTGGTCCAAACAATGTCCTCATTGAAAACAAAAATAGCTAAAGGAAGATATTACCTGAGGCGGAGAATGGTAGGAGCTAAGGCTCCTTAAGAGTGACTTCGTCAACCAGATGACCATCTAAAGATATGTATGGTTTTAACCGTTTATCGTTGACGATAAAGGGGGTTGCTGAAGAGGAAGGATTTTTGATCTCCACAGCTCCATGCGGAAATACTTTGGTGATTATGTAAGGTCCATCCCAACGAGATTTTAACTTTCCAGGAAAAAGCTTAAGTCTGGAATTGAAAAGCCAGACTTGTTGGTTGGGCTCAAAGGTCTTTCAAAGAATAAACTTATCATGCAAGACCTTAGTTCTTTCTTTATAAGCTTGAGAGGTGTCATAAGCATCATTCCTCAGCTCCTCAAGCTCACTTAATTCTAGAAGTCGTTCCTTACCTACCTTCTCTAAATCCATGTTAACACTTCGAATAGCCCAAAGTGCTTTATGTTCCAACTCAACAAGTAAATGGCACATTTTTCCATACACAATCCGAAAGGGAGAAGTACCCAAAGGGGTCTTATAGGCCATTCGATAAGCCCACAAAGCATCATCGAGCTTTTAGGACCAGTCTTTCCTATCAGGTCTAACAGCCTTTTCCAAAATGTTTTTTATCTCCCTATTTGATACTTCAACCTGGCCACTTGTCTGAGGGTGGTAAGGGGTAGCAACCTTGTGAGTCACTCCCAAACTCTTGATTAACCGATTGAAGTGGTGGTTTCGGAACTGAGGTCCCCCATCACTTATAATAGTCTTGGGGCAGCCGAAACGGGATATGATATTGGCCTTCACAAATTTCAAAACCATAGAGTGGTCATTTGTGTGCGTTGGAATGGCCTCTATCCATTTAGAGACATAATCAATTGCCACCAAGATATATTCAAAACCATGGGATGACGGGAAGGGGCCCATAAAGTCAATTCCCTACACATCAAAAATTTCAACAGATTGAATAGGATGTTGAGGCATTTCATTCTTCTTCCCAATCGTTCCAGTCCGTTGACATCTAATACAGGCCTTAACAAAATTATGAGAATCCTTAAATAAGGAAGGCCACCAAAATTTGGACTGGAGAACCATAAAAGCAATTTTCTTAGCACCAAAGTGTCCTCCACAATGAAGTTCATGGCAAAAACTCAGCACACTTTGTTGTTCCTCTTCAGGCACACAACGTCTCAATACTTGGTCTTGTCCAATTCTAAATAATTCTGGCTCTTCCCAATGAAAATATCTTGCTTGAGAAATGAATCTATTTCTTTTCTGCTCATCCCAAGAGCCAAGAGTTTGTCCAGTGACCAAGTAATTTACAATGTCTGCATACCAAGGTAAAGTTGGTGTTACTGCCATCAGAGTTTCATCGGGAAATGTCTCACGAATGTCTTCAGAAATAGAGTCATTAAGAGGAAGGCGAGACAGGTGGTCAGCCACAACATTTTCTACTCCTTTCTTTTCACGTATTTCCAAGTCAAATTCTTGAAGGAGTAAGATCCACCTAATCATACGTGGCTTAGAATCTTTCTTAGCAATGAGATGTTTCACTGCTGCATGATCAGTAAAAATAACCACCTTAGACCCAAGTAGATAAGACCTAAACTTCTCCAGAGCAAAAACTACAGCAAGTAATTCTTTTTCAGTGACGGTGCAGTTTTGCTAAGGTTCGGTTAAAGTCTTGCTTGCATAATGCATCACGTGAGGTCTTCCCTCAACCCTTTGTCCAAGGATTGCTCCCACTGCATAATCCGAAGCATCACACATAAGCTCAAATGGGAGTGTCCAATCAAGAGCTTGGAGAACAGGCGCAGAGATCAAGGCCTCCTTTAGAGTTTGAAAGGCCTCGGCACACTTTGAATCAAAACTAAAGGAAGATTCCTTCGCCAACAAGTCACAAAGTGGCCTAGAAATCTTACTAAAATTTTTAATAAAGCGCCTGTAAAAGCCAGCATGGCCCAGAAAGGATCTAATCTGTTTGACATTCGTAGGCAATGGAAGTTTGGAAATAGAATCAATCTTGGCTTTATCTACTTCCAAACCTTGCTCGAATACAACATGCCCAAGTACAATTCCTTTCTGTACCATGAAGTGACTTTTCTCCCAGCTGAGGACTAAACCAGTCTCCTTACATAGTTTCAACACATTCTCCAGGTGCAGGAGACACTGGTCGAAAGACGAGCCATAAATGGAGAAGTCATCCATAAACACTTCAACACACTCGTCAATCATGTCCGAAAAGATAGACATCATACACTGCTGGAAAGTTGCAGGGGCATTACATAATCCAAACGGCATATGCCTGAATGCAAAAGTACCGTAAGGACTCGTGAATGTCGTCTTTTCCTGGTCATCAGGAAAGACTGCCACTTGATTGTACCCAGAATATCCATCGAGAAAGCAATAATACTTATTCCCAGCCAAATTTTTGAGAATTTGATCAATAAAAGGCAAAGGAAAGTGATCCTTCTGGGTAGCGGTGTTCAGCTTGCGATAATCAATACAGACCCTCCATCCAGTTGAGGGTCTAGTGACAACTTGTTTACCTTGGTCGTTGAGTTCCACAGTAAAGCTTGCCTTCTTTGGCACCACATGAATGGGACTGACCCATTTACTATCAGCAATGGGATATATGATCCCAGCGTCCAACTACTTCAGGATTTCCTTTTTTATAACCTCCCTCATATTAGGGTTCAGACGACTCTGCATGTCCCTAAAAAGCTTGATGGAATCATCAGTATAAATGTGGTGCATGCAGAGTGTAGAGTCTATACCCTTAATGTCAGCAATGCTCCAAGCAATAGCTTCCTTGTGCCTAGATAGGCATTCAATCAAGGCTCCCTCCTGTGCCTCAGACAGTACAGCGGAAATGATAACGGGGAGTGTATCATTGGCACCTAGGAAAACATACTTGAGAGTGTCAGGGAGGTGTTTCAACTCAAGGTTGGGGGCTTGTATGGTTGAGGGTTTCATAATAGATGTCCCCATCTCAGGTAGCAAATCTACCTTCGGCGAAAATGATGGGGGAAGAGACTCAGCAGAAACTCCTAGCAATTCCTCTAGTTCTAGTATATCCCCTTCACATTCTTCCAAGAGATGGGAATGCTCATTTAGCATGACATGCTGAAGGGGGTCATCACATAACATTGCAGGAGTTGCCTCTTCAATCAAGTCATCTATCACCTCAACTTGAGAACAATCCTCAAGTCCGGCTTGTTTGTAAGCATCAAACACATTAAGCTGGATTTTCCTGTTCCCAAAGCCCATTTTCAATGCCCCAGTATTGCAATTAATTGAAGTATGGGAAGTTGCAAGGAAGGGGCGGCCCAAAATGATGGAGGGTTTGGTTGGCTTGTGGTAGGGTCAGTGTCCAAAACTAAGAAGTCAATGGGAAAGAAGAAATCCTCCACTCTTACGAGGACATCTTCCAAAATTCCCCGTGGTGTCTTAAGTGATCAATCAGCAACTTGAAGGATTACAGGGCTAGGCTTCAGATTGCCTCCCCCAAGTTGTTCATACACGTAGCTCGGAAGGATGTTCACCCTCGCACCTAGATCAAGTAGAGCCTCATAAATTTGTAAGTCACCAATAACTACAGAGATATATGGGGCTCCTGGGTCCTTAAGTTTCGGGGGTGTGCCATGTTGAACAATTGAGCTAACAGAATCAAGCAGGACAACTTTTGATTGGACCTATTTTATAGATTATTGCTTTTTCGTGCACAAGTCATTTAAGAAGTGGCCATAAGACGGAATCTGCCTGATAGCTTCAAGCAAAGGCAGGTTAATCTGCACTTGCTTGAAAGTTTCCATAATCTCATCTGTCTTATCTTTGGCTCCAGATGAGCCAGCAGAAGTCTGCCCAAAGGTGCATAAGCTCTCTGGAAAAGGCACTCTCGATCTCTGGGTGGAAGGGTTGTCATGTCGAGTAAGGGGTGGAACGGGGGCAACTTCTTCTGGTGAGGTGATTTCAAGGGGAGAAGATTTAGGCAAATCTTCTCCGGTGGGGGTGAAAGTCAGGGTGGATGGTTTTTTAGGGGGTGAGACTATAAGAGCATCAGGTTTGGAAATTTCTTTCCCACTCCTCAGAATAGTCACCGCCTGAGCATGCTCCCTAAAGACAATCCCTTTTCCTTTAGGATTTTCCTCAGCAGCACTGGGAAACTTCCCAGTCTCCCTCTGTCTAACGGCCTCAACAAGGTGTCTGATGAGAACCTCATCATGAGCCATAACTAGCTCATTTTGACCTAATACAAAGGATAAAAGCTCCTATATAACTCAAGGAAAGGCTTAACTCAGAGAATTCTGAGTTTAAGGAGAAAATAAGTCATAAGGGGTAAAAATGCAATTTTACCAGTATAATCTGCATACAGGGTAATTCAGGGTCCAAACATAGGTCAAAGCAACCTAATAAGAATAAAAGTGGGATGAGATGATCTGGCAAGGGCTACAGCAATTCCAAGGAAATAAATGATAATCTGTAACCCTAAAACAAACCCACTTCAATTCACGAGGTTCAAGGCAAAGAAAAAATGGAATAAACCCTCTAAAATTCATAGAAAAATAATCTCTAGGGTTTAGAACCTTCAATTTGACCTTAGGAACCCATCTTGACCTACATTGAGAACCATACCCAATTAATAACTTAATTTGGGTTTTTGCGTAAATTGACCAGTCAAACAAGGTTTAATCTAGAAATAAAATTCACCATCAGATTCCTTAGTTCCTAATTAGTCAGGTATAAAAACTTGAGCCTAAGAAGAAACCTTCTTGACCAACTTTACACTTTGGTCCTCATATATTTACTTTTTGGCCCTCAACTTTTGAACCCTCGCATTTTGGCCCCTAACTCTCCTTCGTTCTTTGCGTTCAGGTCCTCCCTGCAAAACCTGCCAGCACCATGCTCCGGCGACCTTGCGCGGAGCATGGCGCCGCGGAGGGTGAGGGGGAGGGTCTGGCAAGTAAACTGGGGGTGCCCTGCGTCGTCAGCCGTCGCAGGGACACCCCCTGGTCGCTGTAACCCACCATACCGGCCGTGCGAACGCACGGACGATATGGGTTTCCATCTCCGGCGTCCTCCGGCGAGGGAGACACGTCGTCTCCCTCCGCCTTCCTCTCTGATTCGGTCCCTATAAATACCCCCGTCACTCCACCGTTCTTCGGAGCTCGGTCCTGACGGAGAAAGACCCCCACTTCCTCTCTTCCCACTCCGACAGGAAGCCCTCCAGCTCCGGCGGCCTCCCCTCTTCCTCCTCGTCGCTCTGCCGCACTACCAGCTGCAGGGTTGCTCTCCCTCGCTCTTCCCGCGCCACGCCGCACCCAGCTGGCGCCTCTCCGGCCCTCTGCTCGCCGCCGCCCCTTCCCCCGGGCATCTTCTTCTCCGGCGACAGTCGATACGACTGTCGCCCGCTCCGGCCCCTCCTTGTCCTGCTAAGTAGGTAGAACTCCTCCTCTTCCTCCCCTCTTCCTTTTCCTCACTTTAAACATCTACTGTCGCCCTCGATTCCGACCAATCACCCTCACCTTCTCCGCCTCCGGCCATCCTCCGGCGAGCCACTCCCATCACTCCAGCATCCCACACGGCTCGCCGACCTGCACATAATCTCCCCCTCCTCACCCTGATCCATTTCCGCCCCTCCACTTCCCCCAAATCACCCTCTGCAACTCCACCGAAGAAACCCATCTCCCGACCCATAGTCCGACCTAGGGCAGCCCTTAGGCTCCGCCCCGCCGCCTGCACACCCCCCGACCACCTTCGCCGTGCCACGGCGAAGGTCCTCCGCGTTTCTGATTGGGCCGAGAGGCCGTTTTTCTGTGGGCAGGTACCTGCGCTCGTCGCCGCCATTGTTGAAGCGAAGCAGCTTCTTCACCTGCTGCCCCAGGTGTGCCACGCCCAGGTTACGCTCCCAGACAGCGCGAGGCGCCTTCGCGAAGTACCAGGCTGCAGTCGAGTCGAAGCTCTCGCGCGAAGCCCCCGCGCTTCACCTCGACGGCCGCTGCTTCCTCCGCGCAGGCACCGAAATTGGGGTGGGACATTTAGTCCCACCTCGTAACCTTTCAAAGGAGAGCGCCCGCATAAAGGCAAAAAGTGCCTTATGCTCGTTGCCTCCTGAGCACGGGGTGAGGTCCCTCTCACTCACTCGCTCTCTCGACCCGGTCTCGTCCGCGACCACGCCCCGCAGACCTGGCCCGACCCGACTTAGACTGACCTGCACTCCTCGCCCACCACGCACGCCGGTGGGCCTGGACCCGGGCGCGACCCGTACCCGGCTACCCGGCAGCTCTGGGAGAGCTATCCTATGAGCGGATTCTGTGAGAGAGAGACGCGGGGGAGGGTAGAGATAGGTTTTGCCCCTCTCTGATCAAGCTGTGTAAGTGTGCAGGCACAGGTGAAGAAGAACCGTGGAAGAAGACGAAGGCTGAAGGAAGGAGGATCACCGAGCGGCACTGTAGCAGCGGCGGTTTAAGTCGTCTGATTGGAAAATCAGACGACGTCCTGAAGGCAAAGAAGGAGAAGGAAGGCGAGGCAGAGGAGAACACAGAGAGACAAGCAGAAAGAGCTGAAAGAAGAAGGAGAACGCAGAGAGGCCAAGACAAGAACTGAAAGAAGAAGAAGAGCACGAGAAGAAGAAGGTCTGAAGAAAGGAAAAGAAGAAAGAAAGAAGAAGAAGAAGAACAGGAACGCAAGGGAGAAGAAAAAGAAAGAGACGAGCAGAAACAAGAACTGAAAGAAGAAGAAAAGCATCACTACTGCTGCAGATAAAGCAGAAGAGCCAAGGAGAAAAGAAGAGAAGAAGAAAGAAGCCAACAAATTCTCTCTCTCTCTCTCTCTTTATTTTTTTTGTACAAGAAACTTGTATCTCTAGAATACAACTTGCTCCCTGAGTTCGACCTCGGGAACTCTTTTATTTCTGAGTAACAAATTGTATTAAACTGGTAATCACCTCTCTATACTATACTACGACGAAATAATAAAACTATAGAGGAAGGTAGCCCACCAGTTTTTGGCGCCGTTGCCGGGGAGCAACGGCTATTCTAGAGGTAAACATTCCTGTTTCTTTTTAGTTTCTGATAATCTCCTCTCTTTTGTGCAGCTACAGGAAATCAAGAAGACAAGCAACCGCACGACAACCACTCCGAGGACAGGTAAAATTTTTTTTTTTTCCTCTCGCTATTAACCCCTAAACTCTAAAGAGGAAGAAAAGAAAAGAACAAGCAATATAGGGCTAACCTGTCTTCCATACTTAGTAACCATAAAAAGTTGCATGTTTTCAACTCATTACTCCTGCACACTATTAAGGGTATTTAAGGGCTAACACATTCTTGCTTGAGCCCTAATTACCCAACAAAGAGCTAACTGGACCAAGTAAAGCCAACCTTGGATCCAACACTAGGGATTTAGAGACACACTCCTTAAGTAAGAATTGAGAAAACCAAATGAAGTGTGCCCAAGCCCTTGTCTGAAAATACCTATCCAAAGAAAACCTAAAACAATTGGCTCTCTAAACACTTGAACCCTAAAAGACAAGACCTAAAAGCTCTCAAAGGAAACAAGAGGTAAAGTTGACCCCTTGAGTCAACCAACCTTAAATTAGGTCACTCTTTGCACTTAAAAGACTAGAGTTCAAGTGAAACCTTAAGCACCCTGATCTTAAATTAAAAATTGGTAGACTTAAGAGGTCAAGATCCCCATTCTGGTCTACCTGGAACCGCAGTGACAAGAGAGGTCGGGTGGGGGAAACCCTTTAACCCGTGGGGACGCTCTACCGTGTAGGGGTCTTCGCGGGACTCTCCCTCTCTGGCTGCCCAGGTAATTCTCAGGTGGACGATCTTTCTGATCAAGGGGTCCATCTGCCCCGCACCTCTATAGTCACCCAACACATTTGTGGGTGTCTTGATTGGGTCCAGCACCTTCTAAACTTACCTCTTCCAACAGTGCATGTACGGAAGGAGGTCCTTAAGACCACCCTTAAGACCTCCTTTAGAAATTCACTCTCGTCAAGGCCAAGCCTCGACGCCCGTGTTTGTGCAGCAACACCCTCACATTATTCTCTCTTCTGATTCAGAACCAAGTTCTTCTTCTTCCCCCATCATGGCTCAGCCAGTTGAGGAAGAAAATAATCTGGAGCACTAGCTCCAGCTACTCAATGACCTCTTCCAAAACTTCGTGCACCCACCACAGCGTCCTATGATGCGGGACCACTACAATCCTGCTGCGGTGGCCATTGAGCCTCGAGTCAGAATCCCGACTGGAGGACCTGATTCCGAATTAAAGCCCAACATGATTCATGCTATACCTAAATTCCATGGGCTTAATTCTGAAGATCCCTTCCAGCACATCAAACAGCTAAAGCATCTGGCCCACACTTTTGGATCAGATGCGCAAAATCGGGATATTCTTCTCATGAAGATGTTCTCCTTTTCTCTTATGGACAAGGCCGCCCATTGGTATCAAACTCAGACCCGACCAATCAACACTTGGGAAGAACTTCAATCCGAGTTTTTGAAAAAGTTTTTTCCCGTTGGTCGGACCAACGCCTTGCGCCATCAGATTACACACTTCACTCAACAATCAGGAGAACCTCTCCATGAGGCATGGGATCTTTTTCAGGATCTCATGAGAAAGTGCCCCCATCACGGAGTTCCTAAATGGGAACAAGTCCAATCTTTTTACCAGGGACTCCGTGAGGACATCCGCCTTTTCGTCAATACAACTTGCGGAGGAAACATCATGGGTCAACATGAAGACACCGTATGGGAGATTCTCGAAAACATGTGCGAGAACTCCATCAACAATGACTCCATGGGATTATTCGACAGGACGAATACCCACGCAGCGACGAATCTTAAGGGAGCACAGGAGGCGCAGGGCCTGTCCGCATCAGTCGACCTGGAATTAATGGCCAGTCGATTGGACAAGGTCTCAATCATTGAGAAGAAGGTGGATGAGCTGACTCAACACTTGCAACGAGCCACCTCCGCACGTAACTCCTTTGCACAACCTCCTTCCACACAGGAGACTGTGCAAAACATCCTTCACCGATCTTTCCCTAGGATGGATCCATATCCATCCCCATCTGATTCTCGGATCGGAGGATCATCCGATCCTTTCTACACCAGCCCGGGGAACTCCATTCCCCCTTTCCCTGATTCTCAAGAGGTTCCTCAGACCTGCGAGGACCTCAACGCCATCCAGAACGACCCATTCTCCAACACTTACAACCCTGGATGGAGAAACCATCCCAATTTTCAGTGGGCGGGAAATTCCCAAACCGAAAGACCACCTTTTCAGTCCCGCCCACAGCCCTCTCGTCATTACCAGCCGCCTTAGCCTCGGCCCAACCCTACTTATCCATCAGGGCCAAATCAGGATCAAATGTCCCTAATCCTTCAGACTCTGGCTGACATTCAAAGAACGAATGCGGCTATTCAAAAACAGCACAAGGACGAACTTACAGAGGTTAAAACTCAACTGGCCCAGTTGGCAAATTCTCGCCAGCCAGGCACACTCCCTTCCCAACCTCTTCCTAACCCGAATAACGTGCCAACCCAGAAGGGCGTTATGAATCCAAATTTAGGCCACGCACAATGGATTTATCAGGCCCCTACTGCTCCATCTCCAGACGAGATGGAAGCTTCAACTTCTTATGCGGGATTTCAGCAGCAGCCACCCCTCTTACCAAACCCAAACCAAAATCAGGCCGGATTAAATTCTGTAACAACACGTAGTGGTAAAACAACTCAAGACCCGCATTATCCAAACCACTCCAAGCCTGATAACCATGACCCTAGGATAGTTATCCAAGATACCACTGTCCCGGATCCACAACCTGGACCTATCCTAGAAGAACCAACCAAGATCCCGTTTCCCGAGGCCTTGACCAAGGGAAAGAAGACCACCAAACCCGTGGCCCCTGAGGAGGACCTGGTCAAGCTCTTTGAGCAGGTCCACATAAACATCCCCGTGATGGATGCAATCCGCCACGTACCAGCTTACGCACGATTTCTAAAGAATATATGTACACCCCAGCGTAAGCCGCGAACCAAGGGAGGGAGCCCAATTGTTCTGTCAGAGCAAGCCAGCTCTGTAATCCTCAGTAGACTCCCACCCAAGGCAAAAGATCCTGGTACTCCCCTGATTTCCTGCAAGATAGGTGGTACCCAATTTGATAGAGCATTGTTAGACTTGGGTGCATCCATAAACCTGATACCCACATCCTTACTTGACCATCTAGAAGAATCTGAGCTAAAACCAACCGAGGTGACATTACAATTAGCAGATCGATCTATAAAGTCACCAAAAGGGATTCTCGAGGATGTTATCGTAAGAGTGCGGGATTTCTATTTCCCTGTGGACTTTATAGTCCTAGATATGGATGCACCTGAGAACCCTAGGGATACACCAATCATTCTAGGGAGACCTTTCTTGGCTACTGCTAGAGCCAACATCAGCTGCGAGGAGGGCCAAATAGAGCTTAAGTTTGGAGATCAAACACTGAAAATTGATATATTTAAGGCCCAACAAGGAATTAATTGCGGCGTCATCGAACAAATTTGTGACATCAGGACTTTGGTTGATGAATCACACTTCCAGAATGACTCGATTATGCCTCATCAACCACAGAAGGATCTTGACCCGCAAACAGAGGAGTCGAATCCAGATATGAATAACCCAGTAACTCCCACCCTTGAACCTCACATCTATACTGAACCACCCGCTGCTGCTGATAACCCCATCCTCGAACTGAAACCCCTTCCTGCTCACTTGAAATACATCTTTTTGGGTTCTAATCAGACCCTTCCTGTGATTATCAATTCCAACCTCAGTCCTGAACAGGAATCCCGTCTGATTGTTGTCCTCCAGCAACATCGCAGAGCCATCGGGTGGACTCTCGATGATTTGACTGGAATAAGTCCCTCTTATTGTACTCATCATATCTATTCAGAAGAGGGCACACGACCTTCTCGTGAAATGCAGAGACGCTTAAACCCCAATCTGCAGGAGGTCGTGAAAAAGGAGATCATCAAGTGGTTAGATGCCAGAATCATCTACCCGATCTCCGATAGTCGTTGGGTGAGCCCAATTCAGGTCGTGCCCAAGAAGGCAGGACTCACCACTATAACGACTGAGACCGGAGAAGTCATTCCTACCCGATTAGCTAACTCATGGAGAGTCTGTATAGATTACCGCCGACTCAATTCCTCCACAAAGAAGGATCATTTCCCACTACCCTTCATTGATCAAATTCTCGAAAAAGTTGCAGGAAATAGGTTCTTCTGCTTTCTTGACGGGTACTCCGGTTATAACCAGGTGGCAATCCATCCTGAGGACCAAGAAAAGACCACGTTCACCTGCCCCTTTGGAACATACGCTTTCCGAAGGATGCCTTTCGGTCTTTGCAATGCACCCGCTACTTTTCAGCGATGCATGCTTGCCATATTCTCAGATATGGTAGGTGATTATCTGGAAGTCTTCATGGATGACTTTTCAGTTTTCGGAGCATCATTCGACGATTGCCTCCAACACTTGGTCCAGATACTCAGGCGGTGCATCGATGTAAATTTGGTTCTTTCCTGGGAAAAGAGCCATTTCATGGTGCCTGAGGGAATTGTCCTGGGACACTCAATTTCGGAAAAAGGTATCCAAGTGGATCGAGCTAAGGTTGATCTGATTTCTCACCTTCCTATGCCTAGCTCGATCAGGGACATCCGTTCCTTTTTAGGGCATGTCGGTTTTTATCGATGATTTATCCCTAATTTTTCAAAAATCGCGTGCTCCCTGACCACTCTTCTCTCCAAGGATGTTCCTTTCGAAATTTCCAAGGAATGCACTCAAGCATTTGAAATCCTGCGTGACCGAGTCACCCAAGCCCCGATCCTACAGTCCCCTGATTGGTCTCAACCCTTTGAGATCATGTGCGATGCATCCGACTTCGCTGTAGGAGCGGTTTTGGGGCAGAAAATTGAGAGGAAACCTGTGGTCATTTACTACGCCAGCAAAACACTCGATGAGGCTCAGCGTAACTTACGGTTACTGAGAAAGAGCTGCTAGCTGTAGTATTTGCCCTAGAAAAATTCAGATCGTACCTTCTGGGTTCCCGTGTCATCATATACTCGGATCACACAGCTGTGAGGCATCTCCTTGCAAAGAAGGACGCGAAACCTCGATTAATCCGATGGATCTTGCTGTTGCAAGAATTTGACCTTGAGATTCGCGACAAAGCGGGAAAGCAAAATGTGGTAGCTGATCACTTGTCCCGTCTTCCTTCTGAAATAATTGACCCTTCCGGATCCATCACTGAGCATTTTCCCGATGAGCACCTGCTGACTATTGGTACTAGCCTTCCATGGTTTGCTAATGTAGTAAATTACTTGGCATCTCATCAGATCCCGTCCGATTGGCCGAAGGCCAAGAAGGACAAATTACGCTCCGATGCCAAGTATTACATTTGGGAAGACCCGTACCTCTTCCGCATAGGTGCCGATCAGATCATCCGGAGATGTGTCCCGGAAGAGGAATTCAACAATATCCTCTCTTTCTGCCATGACCAGGCATGCGGTGGCCATTTCGCCGGGCATAAAACCGCATCAAAAGTCCTCCAGTGCGGCTTTTACTGGCCCACACTGTTCAAAGACGCATACAATCACTGCAAGGCATGCAGTCGTTGCCAGACTTTGGGCAACATGAGCCATCGCGACATGATGCCTATGCAACCGATTCTAGTATGCGAAATCTTTGATGTTTGGGGGATTGATTTTATGGGCCCCTTTCCTGTTTCGGATGGTTTCGAATACATTCTGTTGGCTGTGGACTACGTGTCCAAATGGATCGAAGCCATACCGACCCGAACCTGTGATCACAAAATCGTTCTCAAATTCATTCATCAAAACATTTTCTCAAGGTTCGGGATTCCTCGTGCAATAATCTCTGATGGGGGGACCCATTTCACAAATGCTCAGTTTAGGTCACTGATGACCAAATACGGGGTGTCTCACCGAATCTCTACTCCTTACCACCCCCAAACTAATGGTCTAGCTGAGCTGTCTAATCGGGAGATCAAGAAAATCCTGCAAGTCACTGTTCGACCTGACAGGAAGGACTGGTCGTCCCGACTTCCGGAAGCATTGTGGGCCTATAGGACCGCCCACAAGACCCAATTGGGCATGTCTCCCTTTAGACTGGTGTACGGAAAGGCATGCCACCTTCCCGTAGAACTGGAGCATAAAGCCTATTGGGCAGTACGGAACTATAATCTAGATCTTTCCAAGGCTGGGACCCACAGAAAACTCCAAATCAGCGAGATCGATGAATTACGCCTAGACGCGTACGAGAACTCGCAAATCTACAAGGAGCAGGTTAAAGCCTTCCACGACAAACACATCTCGAGAAAGATCTTTCATCCTGGTCAGAAGGTCCTACTCTTTGATGCCCGACTAAAACTCTTCCCAGGAAAACTGAGATCCAAGTGGGTCGGACCATATTTGGTCCGACAGGTTTTTGGAAATGGAGCAATCGAAATCAGTCCACTCAGCCACGATTCTGAACCTTTCATCGTGAACGGTCAGAGACTCAAGCCGTTCATTGATGTAACTTCTACTGATTTGGCTGAAGCATCTTATATCCTCCATTCCCCTTGAGCTTATTGCGCCCAGCCGATGGCGTAAAACTCAGCGCTTAACGGGAGGCAACCCGTCATTTTCCTAAAAATCCAAAACTTTTTCTGACACCTTTTTGCACTTAAGGTTCACCCTTGTAGACAGCCGACCCCACCTCAGATGCTTGCATTTGGGATTAGAAATCGTCCGCAAAAATTCAACCCAACCCATTCACGCATCCAAATTTCTGTCTTAAGGAATGAACTAAGCTAAATAAAAACCCCCTAGGTTACAATGAGGACATTGCAAATCTTAGGCATGGGGGGGTATGTAAGTGCAAAACTTGTAAGAAAAGGTTTCAAACAAAAAATTCACATATGCCAAAAACACCATAAAAATTAAAAAAATTTTCGAAAAAGAATAAGAGGAAAAGAGGAGAAGGAAATTTTGTGAAGGAGAAAAAAAAAAAAGAAACAAAAGGAAAAAAGGAGCACAAAATTATGAGAAAAAAGTGATAGTCATTAGTAAGGAACTAAGGAATTAACCTAAGTTCTAGACCTCATTCAAGAAAATAACTAAAAGTGCATAATGAGATTAGTAAGAACGCAAACCTTAGGCATTCTTGGATAGACTCTTAGTACCCATTAAGATCTGGACACTCCTCAAGAGGTTGAGGAAAATGAAAAGCTGAAGTATTAGGTCTAAGGCTTAGGGAGTATTTGGCCTCGTTAACTAATTTTTGGTTTACGGGACTCAGTAACCTAAGCACCCTAACCTCACACACAGTCTGGTTCAGTAAGCGTAAAAATCAGAATCACGCAGAAGCGTCGCAAAATTCTGAAAAGAACACCTAGAATAGGAGCGGCCGATCAACACAAGTTTATTTGGACGAGTTCCCAGCGCGGAGAGACGGGAAATCCTCTCGAAGATGCGTAACAAAATATCATCTCCTCGGTGCTTGTCTCTTAGGATATTTACATATCCTACTGGGGGCATGTAAGCACTCTGCTGGTTCAGATTCCATGGATGGCATTATCTCAAAGTGTCAATTGCCAGGGTCTGAATTCAGCCACGGAACACCATGGATGGGATTATCTCGAAATCTCAATAGCCAGGGTTCCGGGGGTTGCCATGGGCGGTGCTATCTAAAAGCATCGATCGCCAGGAACCCTTGAGGATTGATGATGGGAGCAAGGAATCTGATACAGACCGTGTTGAAAAGCCAATCCTAGGCTAGAACTAAAAAAAAAAAAAGAGAGAGAAAACTCTCCAAACAAAATAACTTTCTATCTCTCTCTTACAAAACGCACTGCGAACTGAGCCAGGGCTAAAATCATTTCAAGCACGGGTCCTTTAACCACAAAGTCCAATAAACCTTAGGTTAGTTCTTGTGGGCCATAAAAACCTTTGCTAAGGACTGAGGCTAAGGCTAGACAGATTTGGATCTTGATTGGTACTAGAGTACCTTTTAGGCCTATGGTCAGCATTCTAACCTAATCTGAGCTCAAATGAAAAAACACTTATCTAAAGCTATTAAGAACTTGATGGTCTAGAACAAGGGTTGAAACCTTAAGTTTTTGCTAAGGGACTAGCAAAAGCTAGGCATGGGGGTATGATGAGAACCTCATCATGAGCCATAACTAGCTCATTTTGACCTAATACAAAGGATAAAATCTCCTATATAACTCAAGGAAAGGCTTAACTCAGAGAATTCTGAGTTTAAGGAGAAAATAAGTCATAAGGGGTAAAAATGCAATTTTACCAGTATAATCTGCATACAAGGTAATTCAGGGTCCAAACATAGGTCAAAGCAACCTAATAAGAATAAAAGTGGGATGAGATGATCTGGCAAGGGCTACAGCAATTCCAAGGAAATAAATGATAATCTGTAACCCTAAAACAAACCCACTTCAATTCACGAGGTTCAAGGCAAAGCAAAAATGGAATAAACCCTCTAAAATTCATAGAAAAATAATCTCTAGGGTTTAGAACCTTCAATTTGACCTTAGGAACCCATCTTGACCTACATTGAGAACCATACCCAATTAATAACTTAATTTGGGTTTTTGCATAAATTGACCAGTCAAACAAGGTTTAATCTAGAAATAAAATTCACCATCAGATTCCTTAGGTCCTAATTAGTCAGGTATAAAAACTTGAGCCTAAGAAGAAACCTTCTTGACCAACTTTACACTTTGGTCCTCATATATTTACTTTTTGGCCCTCAACTTTTGAACCCTCGCATTTTGGCCCCTAACTCTCCTTCGTTCTTTGCGTTCAGGTCCTCCCTGCAAAACCTACCAGCACCATGCTCCGGCGACCTTGCGCAGAGCATGGCGCCGCGCAGGGTGAGGGGGAGGGTCTGGCAAGTAAACTGGGGGTGCCCTGCGTCGTCAGCCGTCGCAGGGACACCCCCTGGTCGCTGTAACCCACCATACCGGCCGTGCGAACGCACGGACGATATGGGTATCCATCTCCGGCGTCCTCCGGTGAGGGAGACACGTCGTCTCCCTCCGCCTTCCTCTCTGATTCGGTCCCTATAAATACCCCCGTCGCTCCACCGTTCTTCGGAGCTCGGTCCTGACGGAGAAAGACCCCCACTTCCTCTCTTCCCACTCCGACAGGAAGCCCTCCAGCTCCGGCGGCCTCCCCTCTTCCTCCTCGTCGCTCTGCCGCACTACCAGCTGCAGGGTTGCTCTCCCTCGCTCTTCCCGCGCCACGCCGCACCCAGCTGGCGCCTCTCCGGCCCTCTGCTCGCCGCCGCCCCTTCCCCCGGGCATCTTCTTCTCCGGCGACAGTCGATATGACTGTCGCCCGCTCTGGCCCCTCCTCGTCCTGCTAAGTAGGTAGAACTCCTCCTCTTCCTCCCCTCTTCCTTTTCCTCACTTTAAACATCTACTGTCGCCCTCGATTCCGACCAATCACCCTCACCTTCTTCGCCTCCGGCCATCCTCCGGCGAGCCGCTCCCATCACTCCAGCATCCCACACGGCTCGCCGACCTGCACATAATCTCCACCTCCTCACCCTGATCCATTTCCGCCCCTCCACTTCCCCCAAATCACCCTCTGCAACTCCACCGAAGAAACCCATCTCCCGACCCATAGTCCGACCTAGGGCAGCCCTTAGGCTCCGCCCCGCCGCCTGCACACCCCCCGACCACCTTCGCCGTGCCACGGCGAAGGTCCTCCGCGTTTCTGATTGGGCCGAGAGGCCGTTTTTCTGTGGGCAGGTACCTGCGCTCGTCGCCGCCATTGTTGAAGCGAAGCAGCTTCTTCACCTGCTGCCCCAGGTGTGCCACGCCCAGGTTACGCTCCCAGACAGCGCGAGGCGCCTTCGCGAAGTACCAGGCTGCAGTCGAGTCGAAGCTCTCGCGCGAAGCCCCCGCGCTTCGCCTCGACGGCCGCTGCTTCCTCCGCGCAGGCACCGAAATTGGGGTGGGACATTTAGTCCCACCTCGTAACCTTTCAAAGGAGAGCGCCCGCATAAAGGCAAAAAGTGCCTTATGCTCGTTGCCTCCTGAGCACGGGGTGAGGTCCCTCTCACTCACTCGCTCTCTCGACCCGGTCTCGTCCGCGACCACGCCCCGCGGACCTGGCCCGACCCGACTTAGACTGACCTGCACTCCTCGCCCACCACGCATGCCGGTGGGCCTGGACCCGGGCGCGACCCGTACCCGGCTACCCGGCAGCTCTGGGAGAGCTATCCTATGAGCGGATTCTGTGAGAGAGAGACGCGGGGGAGGGTAGAGATAGGTTTTGCCCCTCTCTGATCAAGATGTGTAAGTGTGCAGGCACAGGTGAAGAAGAACCATGGAAGAAGACGAAGGCTGAAGGAAGGAGGATCACCGAGCGACACTGTAGCAGCGGCGGTTTAAGTCGTTTGATTGGAAAATCAGACGACGTCCTGAAGGCAAAGAAGGAGAAGGAAGGCGAGGCAGAGGAGAACACAGAGAGACAAGCAGAAAGAGCTGAAAGAAGAAGGAGAACGCAGAGAGGCCAAGACAAGAACTGAAAGAAGAAGAAGAGCACGAGAAGAAGAAGGTCTGAAGAAAGGAAAAGAAGAAAGAAAGAAGAAGAAGAAGAACAGGACCGCAAGGGAGAAGAAAAAGAAAGAGACGAGCAGAAACAAGAACTGAAAGAAGAAGAAAAGCATCACTACTGCTGCAGATAAAGCAGAAGAGCCAACGAGAAAAGAAGAGAAGAAGAAAGAAGCCAACAAATTCTCTCTCTCTCTCTCTTTATTTTTTTTGTACAAGGAACTTGTATCTCTAGAATACAACTTGCTCCCTGAGTTCGACCTCGGGAACTCTTTTATTTCCGAGTAACAAATTGTGTTAAACTGGTAACCACCTCTCTATACTATACTATGACGAAATAATAAAACTATAGAGGAAGGTAGCCCACCAGTGTCCAATTTGTGATTTCATCTCATGTATAGCCTTGTCATGAGATTGGATGATGGCACTTCGACTTTCTTGCATAGTTTTCAACATCGCCTTCAATTCATCCATCTCGGAGGTTTTAGGTTGGGCAAAGGTCTGAGGTTGGTTCATTTGATGGTTTTGAAAGGATTGTGGTTTGTAATTCCCTGAATTTGAGACATTTCCTTGTCTCCATGAAAAGTTTGGGTGGTTCCTCCATCCCACATTATAAGTGTTGGAGAAAGGATCATTACGAGGTCATGGATGGAACCCTTGAGCGGCATTCAAATCCGCTTGTACAAGCTCAGGGAATTGGGAGGCCAAGTGGCAATCCACAGTGGCATGTGTATTTCCTTGACAAATTACACATTCGGAAGCTTGGGATGTGGAGGTGTTAGGTACGAATGAACTCGGGTTCGACATAAGCCTTTCCATGTTTTGATTCAATAATTGAATTTGATAGGCTAAATTCTGGGTGTCCCTTGCTTCATTCACCTCCAACTTTTGTTTGCATGAGAGTGGGCTTTCTATCCATGTAGGCAGAATTTAAGTGAATAGAATTCTCACTCAAAGTATCAAATAAGTTCCAAGCTTCATCCTCAGTCTTAGATAGAAAGGTTCCTGCACAGGCACCATCCACAGTTTGCCTATGCGAATCATTAAGTCCGGTGTAGAACCTTTCAACCAGTTGCCATTTAGGCACTTGGTGATGTGGGAAAAGTCTCAGCAAATCGTTAAAGTGCTCCCATGCATCATGGAATGCTTCCCCATCCTTTTGAACAAAACTCATAATTTACCTCCTAAAGTGATTTGTTTTGCTCATGGGGAAGTACTTCTTCAAAAACTTGTTCTTCAGGGCATCCCAAGTATTTATATTATCAAGGGTGTGATACCAATACTTGGCTTTGTCCTTTAGGGAGAAGGGAAAGAGGGTCTGCATTTGAGGGTCATCAGTAACGCCCTGCAGCTTCACCGTGGAACAGACCTCGGTGAATTCTTCAATATGCCTGTAAGGGTCTTCCCTAGTAGTACCATAAAAGGAGGGTAGCAAGGATATGGTACTACTTTTGATCTCATACGGATTGTCTCCTCCAGTTCTACGTAGTGCTGGGCCAGCTTGATTGGTTGGGATGAAATATTCCTTAAGGCTCCTTTGATCGGCTATTTCTACCCTTGGAAGGTCTCTTCTTAGGATTATTTCAGGTTCAGGATCAAATACAAGTTGTCTCCTAAGAGAACGCCTACCAAGCATGCACTATAAACACTATTCAAAAGGACTTGTTTGGTCTTTACAGATTTAGGCTTTTGACTTTAGTTCAAATTGTAGGTGACAAAACAAGTTGCCCAATCAATTACGCATCTATTGTCAACCTTCGAAATGCCTAAAAAGACCTAGTTGGAACTTAGGTATTCTTCCCTAAATCTCAAATGGTCAAGTAAATCCAAAGACGGAAGATCGAGGGATGCAAGTAGGTCTAAGCCTTCCTTTGAAGCTGTGCTTTCGCGGTGCTTCTCAACTACCCCCAAAAGTCCGTGATAGGGTATCCCCCTCTTTGGATTTACAAAACCTTTGATCTCAAGTTCCGAACACTTCAGAATCCAATGATAGGAGGGCTCTTGTCCTAGTCGTTTCAAGACTTAGGAGTGTCTAAATGAGTGCTGTGGTGCAATAGATATAAGTGTGCATTCACTGCAAAATGATTTTGAATTTTGAATCACACACCTTGTTTTACAATCAAGTCCTTGATTTTTAGATGTCCCTCCTTTAATTAGTCCTTTTTTCGAATATATGTGACCACTTGTTAGATCGCTTCAAGACAAACTTTGTGGTCTTTGAATTAAATCCCAAATGCAATGCATGATCAAGAATAGGATGCAAAGTAAGAGAATGCGTACCTTGCCTCCAGCGATCTACGATGCAAGAATGCACGCAATGCAGAGAAGTAAATCTAGCGACTGCTCATACAGACCTAAATGGTTCGTCCTAAGGTAGGCAGCTTCTAGCAGGCAGCTCATTTTTTTTTTCTATTTTTTTTAGAACTACTTATGCACAAGCAAATAAAAGTAATAAAAAAAACCTAAATCTAAAGAAAAGGGAACAGGCTCCCAAAAATTACCCAACACGGGCCCAAAACAAAATCGAGGAACAAACCCCTCAAAATATGCCTCAGAACAAGGGTTTCAAACTAACTGCAATGTAAAATTAAATCTAAAGTCCTAATTCTAGTCCAATTAAACTAGCGACTAAATACAATGGCGTCTGTCTTGTCCTCCTTCTCCTCCGTTTAAAAATTGCTCATCCAATTCTCCTCTGGCGACGTTAAGGGTCGCCTCTCACAGTGGCTGATTCTTGCGCAAATTTTCTCGCACAGAAAAGAAAATAATCAATGGTCAAATCACTGTGCAATTGACAAATAATCAAAATAAAATCAAGCGAAATTATTGCGTCTGTTGCCTCCCTGGCAATGGTGCCATTTGACTGGTCGATTGTTCGCTTTAAAGTCGTTTGTAGTTTAATGTGGTGGAAAAATCGACTAATCAATATTTAAGAAAAAAAATAACCACTCGCAGAGGAGCGGGTCGTATCCACAGGAAGGCAATGACGTATTAAAATTCGCACCAGTTAAAAACGTTTGTTCGTAGCTAGTTTGGACAAGAATCAAGCCAAAATTGCCTTTAGATTAAGGTTGAAGCAAGAAACAATGCTGAAATAGAAATTTTGAGAAACTAGAGGATATTTTTCGAAATGCAGAATCAAAAAAATATTATTAAAAAGTGACAATGGCAGAAATGTAATTTTTAATTGGCAGGTTATTGTAGCAAAACAGGGGATTTTTTCCCCTTTGCCTTGTGCGACGAGGAGTGGATGGCCAGATGCGGGAAGCTCGGAGGAAGTCCCTTGGACCTAGGGCTTCGAAGTGATGGTGGCGGCGTGTCGTGCGACGGCCGGAGGCGGCCGAACGAGCTCCGGCGGAGGTGCTGCAGCTGGTGCTGCTGCTGCTGCTTTGGTGTGAGCGCGTTTGACCTGTTGGCGATGAGGACTGCCACGCGTTGCTGCTGCATGGTGGCTGAAGGCGTGGGTGCACACTACAGCCGGTGCGCACTCTGTTGGCGTGGAGAGTGGGTGCTGCTGGCGGTTCTGCAGGAGCGGGATGTTGCGGGTGACTTCAGGTGGGTGCTGCTGGAGGTGAGCGGGTGCGGGTGCTGCTGGAGGTGAGCGGGTGCGGCTGGAGGGCGTGGAGATGGAGCTGGAGGTGAAGTGGTCGGATGTGGTTGTGCGGGTGCGGGTGGACTTTAGACGGGTGCGCAGGCTGTTGGCAGAGGGCGCGGGTGAGCGGTAAGGTGCAGGCTGAAGGTGAGCGGGTGGCTTCAGATGTCCGGGAAATTTCCCAGATGTCTTAAGTGACTGAAAGGGTGGTTGAACGGTAGCTGCGGCGGTGGTGGTTGGTGACGACGGCGAGGGAGATGCATGCTAAGGTGCTCATGGTAATGCGGACGAGCTTTGGATGGCGGTGTGGCCTGTCACACCACACGCCCACGGTGGTGGAGACTCGCTGCCGTGATTGAGGCTGGCAGTATGGAATGGAAGAAAGGAGATCTCTCCTCTGCATAGTGATGGTCGATGGGGGAGGCCTCCCGAGCTCGACTGCCTCTCTCCTTTTGTAGTGGCCTGCACAAATTTGAAATCTGTTGTTCGACCAGATCCAACACACCTGCTCCTCCTTGAATGGGTTCTTCACTGCGGTAGCTGGTGGCGTTGGTGCGGCAGCCAGCTGTTCCTGCAAGAAGAAGAATAAAGAAAATAATGTTAAAATATTAGGGTCATTTATATACAGACCCTCAACTTTTATGTTAATGAAAATAATGTACCTAATTGGTTATTTAATTAGATGAATGCCATTCTAAGCTAATTCTAAGTGCACTTAAAATATGAATGCAATGCATGGATTATGTAATTAAATTAAAAATATGAATTAATCTATTTACATCCTAATTTATGCTAAATAAATGTTTGAATTAACCTAATGTCTAGGTACTTAAATACTTAAATAGCCCACAACTATGGGCTAATCATGTACCTTTGCCGCATCATTTCTCTCATCTCTTTTCTCTTTGTATCCCCCCAATTCTTCCTGTGGTAGTGCATGTTTCGGAGGAGGTCACAAAGCCCTGAACTGTGTGAATTGCCTGATAATTTTAGAAAAGAAGCCGAATCGTCCTCCTCCTCCACAAACATGGCTGCACGCCCACCCCCAAATCCCGAGGGAGGAAACCACCCTCAAAACCCACCAGGTGGTGGAGCCTTAGATCCCATAACCCGCCTGCAAGCCCAAATGGAAATGTATAATGAACAAATTAAGGCCATTAGGGAAACATTGGAGGAAATGCAGAACCTCCCGAATGGGAGGAGCCTAGGTCTCTTAGCTCCTATCAGAATCCCGTTGCTACAGAGACCATAGGACAAATTCGGGTCCCCATGGGCGGGGACGAATTTGAACTGAAACCTAACATAATTGGCCTGATAAATTTTCACTTTCATGGTCTTGCAAGTGAAGATCCTTTTCTCCACTTGGAAGACCTAACCCGATTGGCTGAAATAGTTAAACCAAGAAATATCAGATTACCTATAGTCCTCATGAAAATGTTCCCATTTTCATTGCGGGATAAAGAGTCGCAGTGGTTACGCACCTTTGGGAGAACCATCCACTCTTGGGAAGAGATGCGAACAGCATTTCTCAAGAAGTTCTTCCCAATCGGACGAACCAATGCGCTTCGCCGTGCTATCATCTCCTTTACGCAACAAAACGGCAAACAATTTCATGAGGCATGAGAGAGATATAATGACCTCCTCAGGAAGTGTCCGCACCACGGCCTGCCTAAGTGGCATATAGCCCAGATTTTCTACTATGGGCTAAATGAGACTTTGAAGTAGATTGCAGATGCTTCCTGCAGAGGGAATTTTATGAATAAAGATGAGAATGGAGCATTCGAATTTTTTGAAAATATGAGCGAAAACTCAATGAACATTGCTTCCATTATCGCCTTTAATCGTACCAGCTTGTCCTGTAATGTCCACGAAGTTGACATGGGTCCCTCCCATTCATCCACAGATCTCAGCCTTATCGCATAGAAATTGGATGAAGTCTCTGTCGTGCACAAGAAGCTGGACGAGCTTCTGGCCAATCCCGCCCATTCTATGGTAAACACCCCCACCTTACCAGTTCATCACAATTCCAATTCTTCCAACACTAGGATCATCCCAAGAAACCCTGTAAGACCTTCCTTACCGAGTGTCGCGCTGAGCGATTTAGTAAGTCATGTGGATCTGGCTTCTGCGAGCTAGTATTTCGACATGGAGGACCAAGCCTCCGTGTGCTTGGGTGCATATTTACATGCAGGCACGTCTTCTAGCATAGAAGATGCTTGTGCCCTGGGGAACAACCCGTTCTCTGCCACTTATAACCCAGGGTGGCGAAATCATCCAAACTTCTCATGGTCCAACAACCCGCAGCGCCAAATCCCACGGGTGGACCAATGCGACCGTCCGCACCAGTCATCCCAAGGGCCTAGTCCAATCCTATGGCGAATCCGCCATCGGGTCCTTGCGTACTGCAAACAGAACACGCATCAAGTCCCCTTGACAAATTGATGCGAATGATGCCAGAAATGTCAAAGCGCCATGAAGAGAACATGACCTCTCTTCAGCACCAATTGGTGCAGCAGAATGTTGAGATCAGTCAACTACGCATGGCGACTCGATCTCAGGGCACTCTTCCAGCCCAACCTGTTCCCAACCCGTGAAATTTCTTACCCCGTGGTCCTCAAACATAGGTACGACCTTCTCAGGGGTAGGTTCATCAGATTTTGCAAGCTTCGAGCATTCCATTGGATTTCAGGCTAATCCCACTGCAGTACCTCACTCTTATGTCCCTATTGCGAACCCTCCTCAGCCTTATGATCCCACTGGACCCGCATCGTCCAATGCAATCACTACTAGGAGCGGTAAGCAGACCGTCGATCTGCCTTGACCTGATCCTGGCCTGTCTTCTTCATCGCCCTCTCATTTGGGATGCGCACCGCATTCGCAAGAGGACGATACACCCAGATTGGTGCCAGAATCAGTCCCATTCCTTGAGGCTCTACTGAGGGAGCCAAAAGGCAAGAAGAAGGATACGCAGGCCTTTGATAACCTGCGTAATTTGTTCAGGGATGTTGAAATCAAGGTACCCCTGCTTGAGGCTATTGACCACATACCTACTGTTGCTCGATTTTTCAAAGACTACACAAGACTCAGGCGACAGTCAAAGAAAACTAAGAATCTGGTGGTTCTCTCGCCTCATGCGAGTTGTGCTATACTGTCAAATCTACCACTGAAGCAGAAAGATCTGGGCACACCACTTATTTCCTGTAGCATCCAAGGATGCAATTTTAACCGTGCCCTGCTTGATCTAGGATCTTCCATCAATCTTATACTAACCATCATGCTTGAAAAATTTTCCTTGGGAAATCTGAAACCCACCCCTGTCACGTTACAATTAGCAGATCGTTCTGTCAAAATTCCGAAGGGTGTGGTGGAAGATGTGGTGGTTAGGGTCAACAGTCTCTGTTTTCCTGTTGACTTTCTTGTTTTAGATATGGAAGTTCCTAGCTCACTTTTTGATTGTCCGATCATCCTTGGTCTACCTTTCTTGGCCACAGCCCGTGCCCATATCAACTGCGAATCGGGCTGTATTGAGATTGCCGTTGGATCTGAGAAGCTCAAGCTTAACATCTTCAAGGCAGCCAAGAACTTTGATTGTGATTGCATCAAGGATGACACGTCTGACGAGGACATGGCCGTCAGCGCGTGTATCAGACTAATTGGGACCTATTCTGTCTGTTGTGGATTACCTGTAAACACTGACGATTGCCTGACCGACACATATTGTGACGTTCCCCCATCCCTCCCTATTCACGTACCTCCTCCTGACCAGACTTCTGACGAGTTTTCTCCGCTTCCCATACCTCATGGTTTGAGTCATATCCGGGTTACTCACCGTCGGTCCACACTCTTGAAGACCGGATTGCCCTTTATTTCTCACCAAATCAGGCGAAATTGCAATTCCACACTGGGACCTTGAGCCCACATACTACTCACTGGGGCTATCCCTTTTTGGATCCATCTATCCAAGAAGCCCCTCTTCTTGGCCAATCTGAGGGCCAACTTCTTCCTCTTGACTTGTTTTCCGATTCGCCTGGGACACTCTCATCCCAAGAAATGCCAGATCTTTCACCATCCACTCCCCGAGCTGAAAGAGCTGCCTAGTACACTTAAGTATGTTTTCCTGGGACCAAATGAAACGCTCCCTGTAATCATCAGTTCAAAATTGACCAGGGAGCAAGAGTGAAAACAACGAAGGTCCTCATAGAACACAAGGTAGCCATTGGATGGTCATTATCAGACTTAACTGGCATTAGCCCTTCCTACTGCACTCACTATATATATACGGAGGAGGAGGCTCGACCTTCCCGCGAGATGCAGCAACGTCTCAACTCGAACATGCGGGAGGTCGTTAAGAAGGAAATTATTAAGTGGCAGGATGCAGGTATAATCTACCCGATCAGCAATAGCCCCTGGGTGAGTTCGATTCACGTTGTGCCCAAAAAGGCAGGACTTACCATCCGTGTCAATGACAGGGGCGAATCCATCCCTACACGCACTCCTACATCTTGGAGAGTGTGTGTAGATTATAGGAAACTCAATCCTGCAACTAAGAAAGATCACTTTTCGCTACCTTTCATTGACCAAATCCTGGAGTGGCTAGTGGGAAATAAATTTTTCTGTTTCCTGGATGAATTCTCAGAATATAACCAGGTGGCAATTGACCCATGGGACCAAGAGAAACCACCTTTACCTGCCCCTTCGGCACCTTTGCATTTAGAAGGATGCTGTTCGGACTTTGTAACGCGCCAGCAACTTTGCAGAGATGTATGCTAGCGATATTTCATGACATGGTAGGTGGCTTTCTCAAGGTCTTCATGGATGACTTTTCGGTCTTTGGACCATCTTTCGATGAATGTCTTTCCAACTTGACCCGTATCCTTAGGAGATGTGTTGATGTAAACCTCGTGGGAAAAAAGTCATTTTATGGTACACGAGGGAATTGTTCTAGGGCATATCATCTCCGATAGGGGTATCGAGGTTGACAGAGCTAAGCTTGATGTAATTGCTGATTTACCTGTGCCTGGCTCTGTCAAACAAATCCGCTCCTTCCTGGGACACGTCGGTTTCTATAGGAGATTCATCAAAATTTCTCCAAGATTTCCCGACCTTTAACTCATCTCCTATCAACCGACGTACCCTTCGATATGGGCCCCGACTGCATACGAGAATTCACGTAGCTGCGTAATGCTATCACCAAGGCCCCTGTTCTCCAGCCACCTGATTGGTCCCTCGACTTTGAACTCATGTGTGACACTTCTAACCTTGCAGTCGGAGCCATCCTGGGACAAAGACGCTATAGACACCCCTTCGTGGTGTACTACGCCAGTAAGACGTTGGACGAGGCCCAGCGTAATTATACAACCACTGAGAAAGAACTACTGGCGGTCATCTTTGGGCTAGAGAAATTTTGCACTTGCCTTTTGGGCTCACATGTTATTGTTTTCACTGATCACGCGGCCATTCGCCATCTCATGCACAAGAAGGATGCCAAGCCTAGACTTATTCATTGGATCCTTTTGCTCCAAGAATTTGACATTGAGATCCGTGATAAGGCCGGAGCCCATAATGTTGTGGCTGATCATCTTTCCAGACTGAACCCTGACCATATTAGACTTACTCTGCCGATTAATGAGATTTTTCCCGATGAGCACCTATTGGCAATTAATGTGGCAAGTGGACCTTGGTATGTCGACATTGCCAATTACCTTGCTTCTGGATCCCTTCCACGTGGCTGGCCTAAAAATCGGCATGAGCGTCTCATGGCAGAAGCAAAGTATTATTTCTGGGATAATCCACTTTTTTTTCGAATAGGTGCTGATCAAATTATCCGTCGCTGTATTCTTGACAGCGAGTTCCCCAGTGTGCTATCCTTCTGCCACGATCAGGCCTACGGAGGCCATTTCTCTGGGAGAAAAACTGTAGCCAAGGTGTTCCAGTGCGGTTTCTTTTGGCCCTCCCTTCATTAGGATGCACACAATTATGCCAAACATTGCACTAGGTGCCAGTCGTTAGGGTCAATGTCACGTCGTGACATGATGCCCTTACAACCCATCCTAGCTGCGGAAATCTTCGACATTTGGGGAATTGATTTCATGGGCCCTTTTCCTCCTTCCAACTGCTTCGAATTCATTCTCATGGCTGTTGATTATGTTTCGAAATGGATTGAGGCTATTCCCACGCATTGTGCTGACCATGTTATATCCACTCGATTTGTCAAAGACCACATCTTTGCTCGCTTTGGGATCCCTCAAGCCATTATCTCAGATGGAGGAAGCCACTTTACCCATGCTTCTTTTTGGGCACTTTTGAGGAAATACAGAGTCCACCATCATATCGCATCCTCGTATCATCCTCAGACGAACGGCCAGGCAGAGGTGTCGAACTGGCAAATCAAGCAAATTCTCCAGAAAACGGTTCGGCCTGATCGTAAGGATTGGTCCGACAAGCTGATTGACGCACTTTGGGCGTATCGGACCGCCTTCAAGGCTCCTTTTGGTATGTCTCCTTATAGAATCATTTAAGGGAAGCCTTATCATTTGCCCATGGAGTTGGAACACTGCTCTTATTGGGAGGTTCACCAATGTAACCTCGACCCAGACCTATGTGGTCGAGAAAGGAAACTCCAACTCCAGGAGCTGGAAGAGCTCCGTCGTGAAGGCTATGATTCTGCCTTAACGTTCAAGTAACGCACTAAGGCTTTTCACGACAGCCGTATTCGGCGGAAGGAATTTGAGCCATCTCAGCAAGTTTGACTCTACAATGCCCGGTTCAAATTCTTTCCTGGGAAATTGAAGTCCAAATGGACTGGTCCTTTCCTGGTATCAAGACCATTTCCCAACGGGGCCGTTGAGATTGAAAATCCCGAATCTAGGCAGAAATTTACGGTCAATGGGCAGCGTTTGAAACCTTATCTTACTCATGAACCTGCCCCCGTTGGAGAAACTGTTGCCCTGCTGGAGGGTAACTAATGTTGTGCCTCATTTTGAGTCTAGCTGGGGACGTTAAATTCAACGCTCGTTGGGAGGCACCCCAATAACACTCTGCCACTGTCACGTTTACTTCACTTTTCACTTCACCCACCATCCCCCCACCCTACCACCCTGCTGTATATCCTACACCTCTGCTCTCGTTACCCGATCTTTCATCCTTCCTCTACCCTTCCCTGCATGCATATGAGGACATAGCATCATTTGGCATGGGGGGGTGGATAGGCATCCATAGGATCTGGGTATTTTATGGTATCATACAGTTTCCATTTATCTATATAAGGAAAAAGAAATGGTGTTTAGTAATGATATGAAGGCTGAAACAAAAATACAATAAGTGTTTATGGATATTCAATCACTGTTTTGAAGACTTTCCAGGCCACAGAAGCTTGATTCGCTCAGGCTCAGCTTAATTCACTTGAGCATTGACAAGATAGATCGAAATCTCTCTTAACTAAGGACGTATTCTTGTACTTGAGACATCAGTACAGGATCTGTTGGTTTGCTTCTACTTGAGAGCCTAAGTAATCTTGGTTCACACTACACATATCAAGAAAGACCAGGTGAACATAAGATCCAACCCCAGTGTTCATTAGGGAAGGTGGAGTCCTTACCTGTGCTTACAGGTAGACTTTTTATCCCAGGCTTTAGTCTTGTTTTTAGGAGAAACTCTTTCCACCAAAAAGGAACTCTCCCACCAAAAGAAAAGTGTGCTCCTCCAAATAATGTTGTAAGAGATATACTGACACGTGTTTAAAAAAAAAAAAGAAAGAGATGCAAATAAGTCAGTATATCTCGTAAACATCTGTAAAGTCTTCCCCCTACAGAAGTTCTTCAGGGCAAGTTACAAATACCCTATTTTCTTTGAGCCACAAATGTAATAAAATGGGAGTTGAGTTTCCGTCATCTCTTTAAGGGTCAATCCGAAGACACAAGCTGAAACTGGGACCAACCTGCACTTAAAAATTCGTGAAACCCTGGGCTTGAGTCTTAATGTTCATCTGGTCAGTCTTGATCCTTTACTAAGCACAAGCCATAATATCTTGAGCTCTCGAGTGCGGCAAAAACCTCCTGGGTCCTGGAAATCGTACTTAAGGTTTAAATATCAAGAGTCCAGGTTAGTTGAGAGATGGTCTATGTCATGTAAGACTTAAAGTACTGGTAGTCTTCTCTATAATTGGTTCCCACAATACCAACAAATAAACACACCTATGTCGCCTCAGAGGAAAGTCTTCAGCCTAAGATCATTTCTAAATACAATACAAAAATGTTTTGCTAGGGACTAGCAAAAGATAGGCATGGGGGTATGATTGCACAACAAAAATACACCAACAATTGTGTCATCTTGTGCTATTCCTAGCATTGCCAGTGCATATTAGGTAGCCATAGTTGCATTTGTAAAAATAAACGCATGCATGCATTTATTTGAGAGGGGAGGAGAGTGAATAAAATGACCTTGAAATTAACATTTTCCTCAAGTGTTGCCTCGCAAATTCACCATCTTTATTTTTATTTTTATTTGACTTTCTTCTCCACGGCTGCAAAGCATGGCTTGATCTTCTTCGCGCCATGCTTTGCACAGCCACGCCCTGCCAGCCGCATGCAGAGCCATGCATAGCCTAGGGCATGGCTGTGCATGCCTTCTTCCTCTTTAAAAAGGGCACGGCCATCTTCTTGAGAGGAAGCCTGGTCCACACCCAACACAGCAGCTTCCTTTCCAGGCTGTCTCCTCCCCTGTCTCCTCCATACGCAGCCTCTCTTCTTCCTGAGGAGCCACGCTACGGGCAGGAGCAACTCACAGTGGTACACAACCACCACTATGAGTCCCACCACCGCCCAGCTCATCAAAGAGCCAGTGGGTGTGGTGGTTCTCTTCTCTGATTTAGTCGTTCCAGCATTTTCGCCATTGCTGCAGGACTCATGGTCTGAAGCTCCGCAGCAGCAACAGCAAGGCGGCAGCAGTAGCGTAGGCCACCATGCGCCTCAGGTGCCTGTTCCACAGGCTCTGCGTGTGCCAGCAGGCCGCCCTCGCCCCTCCCCGCACACCCTGTCGCGAAACTCCGCCCGCAGCCCAGTCGGTTTCGCGTGTGCCACCCTGTCAACTTTTTGCCCCTGCACTGTAGCCGCGAGCTCACACTGCTACAGTGCGATGACCAGAAAGTTTCTCACTTTTCCGGTCACCAAGCACTCTCCGCGCTGCAACCTGCGCTAGCCCGTGCCTGCGTCTCTCCCGCTCTCGCATCTGCACTCGCCCGCCTCAGCGCATAGTGCCTTCGCCTGCACCCACCTTACCACGCAGCAAGGTGTGCTGCGGTCCTTCCCCTTGTGCTCACTCCCTCCTGCGTGCACCCGCCTCTTCGCTCGCCTACGCGCCTGCACTTGCACATGCCTGCACGTGCGCGTGCACGCTCCTGTGCGCACCATCAAACGACGGCTGAAGCATCAGACAGCTTAACTCGCCGCTTCTTCACTCCAGCAGACAATCTCTCCCTCTCTCTCTCTCTCACAGCACTCTCTTACTCCCGCAAACACATACACTCACACACACACTCTCATACACACACACTCTCACTTGTACACCCCTGTATACACACTTATATATATATATACCTATATATAATATATATATATACACATATATATATATACATATATACATATATATATATACATAAATACATATATATATATACATATTTAGTACCTATACAATTATATATAAGTATATATACAAACATACATACATACATATATATATATCTATATACTTATATATATATATATACACACACATATATATTTACAAATATACATATATTTATATACATATATATATATATATATACATATATCTATACATATATTAGTACTTATATAACTCAGTATAAGTATATATACGTATATATATATATACATATATATACACGTATATTTATACATATATATATACAAATATACATACATATATACATATATCTATAACTATAAAAACATACATATATATATATGTATATCTATCTACATATATCTATATACATAGATACTTATACTAATATATATATATATACATATACACATATATATAACTATATACATATATTACTATATATATATATATATATCTATATATACATATCTATATCTATATACATAGTTATATATACATACATATATATACAATTATAAATATATATATATATATATATACATATACATACATCTATCTATAAATATATTTACATATCTATATATATATACATATATATATATATACATATATAACTACATATACACCTAGATAATTATAACCATATATATATATATATACATATAGATATCTATTTACATATATACATATATATATATTTTCATATAACCTACTATACGTTGTATCGCGGGAATATCTGCACCAGTTGCTGATATTCTCCGATACACGCGTACAGAAAGCGTTTTCGCACACATCTTCCACCCATCCATCCTACACTCCATGCAGCACTTCGTCCTGTTGGTTGCGTCTTCCTAGACGACGATCAACTCGACACTGTGTTACACGCCATTTCCACCTCCACCCCCACCCCTATATACATATATAATATATATATACTATATTTATCTTATTTATATATCTCTTTCCTACCATTAAAAAGATAAAAAATATACAAAAGAGAAAAGATAATCCTTAACTTGCAGATACTCAGTCTTGTGAATAGCAAGACCAGTTTTGAAACCCTAATTTGGCTCAAAGCCAAGAACCTGATTTTGAGGGTGTACCTGAAGGACAAAAATTATCAGAAAAAAAATCTTAAATAGAAAAACACCAAAAATATAATAAACGAACGGAAGAGATTCGTTGTAGGAAAGGCATAGAAACTTATTCACCACTAATCCCACTTCCCTGAGTTCGACCCTGGGCCTAAAAGTGACCAAGATAAAATCAAGTAGGCCAGGTAAAAAAATTTGTAAAGAGATGGTTAAGCTTGATTTAGGTTAACCACTATACTCATTTCAACGATTAAATCACCATGTTAACACAACCTATCCGAGCCCGACCAACCACCCACGTCGGTGCACCTGGACCAAGGTGCGCTTGACTCAACCAGAATATTCGATTGGCTCTGAGAGAGCGGACCTAAGAGAGAAAAGAGAGAGAGTGTACGCGGGGGAGGGTAGGGGTAGGTTTTGCGGTTGTGTGTGTAGGGAAAGGAAGAAGGGAGAGGAAGCTGCAGCCGTAGAGAAGAAGGAATAGCAAAGGGCTGAAGGTAGAAGCTGAGGAAGCTAAGGAAGGAAGATGAAGAAGGCTAAGGCAAAAAAAGCTAAGGTAAGGAGGAACGAAAGAAGAAGGAAGGAGAAATCAATGAAGAAGAAAGAAGGAGAAGGCAGAAAGAGACCCAAGTCAGAGAAGGAAATCAAAGAAGAAGAAGAAGGAAAGAAGCCAAAGAAGAAGACATCTCGACTCAAGTCAGGGGAAGAGAAAGAAGAGAAGCCAAGAAGGAGAAGGTAGAAAGAAGAACCATAGAAGAAAAGATGTGGAAGCTAAAGAGAGAGCCAAGAGAAGAAGAATCAAACTTTTTATCCTATTCCTCTCAATTTCTCTTTTATTGCTACATTTTAGTATTCATAAACTCCTGCATTATATTTTGAATTAGATTTTGAGTAACTCTAAGTGTTCAAATTACATCCATTTAGATTAGTGAATAAATTCCATTTGCTCCCTGTGTTTGACCTCGGACTTAACATTGGAGTAATAAAATTCTTATTTGTTTTCAATGCTTTTTCGACTATACTGCAATGCCACCTTTTTAAAACTCAATCAAGCGTTGTAACATTTTGGCACCGTTGTCGGGGAGCAACGCGCAATTCATCACTAGTCTCTACATTATTTCTGATTATATCTGAACTCTAACTTGCCCTATTTGTTTTTGCTATGATCTTGTGAAAGGTATTTCACGGGAAGATCTCCCGCGTGAATCAACCACTCTAGGGTAGGTAAATTCCCTCTTCTTCTCTAAATCCATCTCTTAATTTTGGGAAGACAAAAAGGAAGCAATCAATTAGGAATCAATTGCCTTCTTTCTATAGTAATTACCTTCTTTAAGGCAAAAGTTTCCTAATTTTGCAAAAAATTTTTTCAAATCTTACTGAAGTTGAAGCAATTTTTAGAGATCCTACCCCTCAAATACCTGTGCCTATTAAAGATCATGCTTAATTTCTACATCTTCGCAGAGTACACACTTCCTATTCGAAGTCCAAAGAGAACTTCTGTGAAAAAAAATTAAAGAGGATTGGAAATAGAACCAAATTAGGGTTCTACAGTAGGGTTTTTGAAGTGCTAGTTCACACGTGCCTACATAAAAGGAAACAGACCCACCTGCACTTGTGTGCTACCCAAGCCCTTGATTGAAAGGATCTAACCAAGACAAACCCTAAAATTGAGCTCTAAAATCACTTGAACCTTAAAATCTTGGACCTAATAACCTGGGAGTCAAATCAGGGTGATTTCTAGGTCTTGACGTAGAATCACTCTGCCATCTTTAGGGCAGGTCAGGTGAAGTTGACCCCCTAGGTCAACCAACCTCCAAATTATGTCACAACACCAAAACATCTAAAGTTCAAGTGAAAACCCTAAGCACCTTTGATCTTAAAAGTGGTAGACTTAAGAGTTCAAGGTCCCCATTCTGGTCTACCTGGAGTCTCAGTGACAAGAGAGGTCGGGTGGGGGAAACCCTGTAACGCATGGGGACGCTATACTGTGTAGGAGTCTTTGCGGGACTCTCCCTCTCTGGCTGCCCAGGTAATTCTCAGGTGGACAACTTTCCGATCGAGGGGTATCATCTGCCCTGAACCTCTATAGTCATCCAAACATATTTGGGTGTCTTGATTGGGTCAAAAACACATCCAAACCCTCATCCCTTCTCTTCAGAGCACACACCTACATTTTCAGTGGGACTCTCTATTCAGATCTATTCACTTCACAACTTGATTCTACATCTTGATTCTACCATTTGATCCAAATATGCAACCGAGTTACTTAGGATTACCATTCAAAAAACCTAAATCACAGAGATCCATGAGAGATAGGATGATTGAGGATGCCCTTGAATTCTATGAAATTGGATATAAAACCTCAACACCAATAGAAGACATTCAGGTTAATGTAACAACAACCACAACCTTCGTCATAAATTGTGCCCAAGTATTATTGATAGAAGCCACACAAGGATCAACCTGAGACATTCTCATAACAGGATACATTAAGATAGAAAAATTACACAACTTTGAATACCTTCAATGCATGACAAATCCTGTACTATGGGAACAACACCAAGACGATCTTGAAAAATGGGAAGAGATGATCAGATTATTGAAACAAGTTATCGATCAGCAGTACCTGTATACACCCCAAACAGATGATAAACCATCTTGGAGTGGTATTGAGGATCAATTCGATTTCCCAGATCTTAGGTTTTAGGCACAGAGTTGTTATGGATTTCCAACCTAGATGGAGTACAACATGTCAGATAATGAATTAGGTTTGGAAGTTCCAATTGCAGGAGAACATAATTTTGAGCCAACCCTAGACCCTAGATCACTAAGCATAGAATTCTAAGACTCCTGCAATAATGAGATTAGAACTGAACCTCTAGAGGGTGTAAATCCTGTCCCTTATTCTGATAAGGTGACCCTCGAAGGTAATTTGGCCCTAGATTCTAGTGATTCAACCCACATCCTAAGTCTAGAATCTGGATCTGAAACCTATTGGGAAGATTACGAGGCCCTGTATGAAGGAGATCAAATTTTCAATAAAGAGTATGATTCTGGGCCTCTATTTGATGAATATCCCTCTCCAACATTCTCAGAGAATTAGATCAATTTTTTGGAAGTCACGCTAATTTACGATACAGAAACTGAGGAGTTGGATGAGTGGGGCTTTAATTAGGTCTCTGCTACAAGCTTAGAACTTCAGCCTAGGCCAAATAAGGATACCTTTTTAAGCTCAAAATTGACATATAGGCTAGACCCTAGTTAGGCTGCTAAGTCAACATCATGTGATTTATTCAATGGTGGAACTCATGATCTCGAATCTCATTCAGAAGTTGATTTTCGCAATATCTCTGACGATTTCGAATCTTACCATGATTTCAGAGAAACTTTGTCTCCTGACTTCGATGAACCAATCTATGACCTCAGCTCACATGATTCATTCTCCGACTCCAACTCTGATGTCCCAATTCCTGAGATCACTGATTTAAGTTTAGGTGCCAGTGACATGGAATCATTTCTTTTCGATCCTCAGGAATCAAAACCAGAAAATGCCGAGAGTGACTGCAACCCAAAGTACAAATCTTTTCTCAACTCAGATTTCCATTAAATTATCGACACTCTTCAGGCATTCACTTTTGATTTTGAAAGCTACTATGAGGACTCTCTACATGAAACCACCTGTAACTTCTTCTAGAAGAGCCCTCATACACAATTCTCATTGAAGCCACCTCTTCCAAATATACAGAACCCATCCAAACCCATTTTCAACCCTGACTTGCAATCGGACTCAATTTCTATTCTGATTCCCCTCTTACTAAGCTGTTTGCCGAAGATTCAACCCCACACATATATCGGGTTTCAGACATTGATCAGACTAAAAATCATGCTCCATCATTCTCTGATCATCCTCGTAGGCTTTTCGAACCATTCATTGATTATTTTACGGATCCCTACTCTGACCAGGCTGATTCGACTTAGTCAAACCTTGAATTTACACTTCCACATCCATCAGAGCTCCATAGCATATGGTGGGTTCCACATCTTTTGATCTACATCTATCAACCCACCAAATTGATTGGGTTTTGGCTACATCATCAGCCTATTGATCTTAACAAGCACCTGGTTGGAGCAACCAAGCTCTTAATCATGGTGCGTGTTCTACAAAACTCTACTGATTTGACCACTCCTTCTCCATACCATTTCCTGCTCGGCTAAAGGCATTGAATTTAGCGCTTAACGGGAGGCAACCTATCATTCCAAAAACCCAAGATCCATCCGATTATCCATCTGTACTCCACGTCTATTGCACCCTGAGTTCAGCTTTAGACCAGTTGATCCCACCTCTGGTACAGGTATCAGATCTTGAAATCATCCGCAACAGTCATTCCTGACCCAGTCGCCCACTTGATAAATCCTGTTCTAAGTCCCTGAACCCAACACTATTTTACACCCTCCGTTTACAATGAGACTTAGGCATGGGGGGGTGGTAAAGTGCATACATACAAATATCAAGAAAAGTCAGAAGGATTCTCACAAAAAATTCTCATATGTCAAAAATACCAAAAAAAATAGAAAATTGTAAAAAAGGAACAAAAAATTGGAGGAGGGGAGAAATTTTGAAACCATATAATCATGAGGAGGAAAAGAGCAAAATGCCAAAAAGGAGCACAAAATGAAAAATGAAAAAGAAAAAGAGATAGTCATTAGTAAGAGATTAAGGGATTAACCAAAGTCCTAGACCACATCAAGTAAAAGAATAAAAGAAAAAGTGCTAATGAGACACACAAAAAGAGATTAGTAGGAACGTTGATCTTCAGCTTTTTGGGCTAGACTCTCAGGCTTAAACATTCAATTATCTGCTAAGATATGGATAATCCTCAAGAGGTTGGGGAAAATGTGAAGCTTAAGTGTTAGGTCTAAGGCTTAGGGAGTATTTGACCTCGTTGACTGACCTTCGATTTGCGGGACTCGGTAACCTAAGAACCCCAATCCACACACAATCTGGTTCAGTGCGCATAACTATCAAAATCACGCAAAAGCGTTTAAATGTTCTGAAAAAAAGTTGCCTAGATTAGGAGTAGCCGATCAACATAAGTTTATTTAGATGAGTTCCCGACGTGTAGAGGAGGGAAATCCCCCTCGAAGATGCATAACAACATATTGTCTCCTCGATGCTTGTCTCCTAGGTTATTCACATATCTTATCGGGGGCACGTAAGCACTCTGTTGGTTCAGATACCATAGGCGGCGTTATCACGAAATGTCGATTGCAAGGATCTGGATTTGGCTATGGAATGCCATGGGTGGGATTATCTCGAAATCTTGAAAGCTAGGGTTCTGGGGGTTGCCATAGGTGGTGCTATCATGAAGCATTGATTTCCAGGGACCTTTAAGGGTTGATGATGGGGACGAGAAATCCGATACAGACCATGTTGAGAAGCCAATCCAAAGCTAGAAATAAAAAGAAAAGAGAGAGAAAACTCTCCAAACAAATAAATCCTCTATCTCTCTCTTACAAAAATACACTACAAACTGAACCAAGGCTAAAATATGTCTCAAGCACGGGTGCTTTAACTGCGGAGTCCAACGAACCTTAGGATAGTTCTTGTGGGCCTTAAAAACCTTCGTGGAGGACCGAGGCTAGAGCTGGTCAGGGCTAGATCTTGGTTGTTACTTGAGTACCTCAAGGCCTACTGTCGGCATTCTAACCTAATCAAAAGAAAAATAAAAGCACTTATCATGAATTATGAAAGAAACTCATGGTCTAGAACAGAAGTTAAAACCTTGAAATTTTGCTAAGAGACTAGCAAAAGCTAGGCATGGGGGTATGATGGGAACACCATCATGAGCCCTAACTAGCTCATTTTGACCTAGAAAAGAGAACAAAAGCTCCTACATAACCTAGAGAAGGGCCTAATTAAAGGAATAACTGTTCTGAGAAGAAAATAAGAAACAAAGGGTAAAACTGCAATTTTACCATTGCAATACATCAACGAGATTTCTTAGGGGCTAAACATAGGTCAAATGGTCTTAACAAGATAAAAAGTGGGATGGTTCAATCAGAAAAGGGTTAATGTGAAATCTAGGAATTAAATGGCTTCTTGTAACCCTAAAACAGGCTCACTTAATTCAACAAGATTATGGTCAGGATAAAAATTATCTAAACCCTCTAAAATTCATGGAAAAATATCCCCTAGGGTTTACAACCTTCAATTTGGCCTTTAGAACCTATTTTGACCTAAATAAGGGTCCTAGCTAATTATTTGCCCTAATTTGGGTTTTTATGTAAAATATCCAATCAAACATGGTCAAACCTAAAATCCAACTTCACCATTTAATTCCTTAGGTCCAAATTAGGTTTGTACCAAAATTTGGACCTAAGGGGAGGTCACCTTGACCTACTTTGCAAAATAGTCCACCTAATTACATTTAGATCCCTAACTTTTGAAAACTATTGCGAAGACCCCCATATCTTCCTCGACACTCTTTGCAATTAGGTCCCTCTACCGTTACAGTGGAGGAGACCTACTCTGGCGAGGAGTCGAGGAGGAATTCTCTCAAATCCTTTAGAGACCCTCTCAGATTTGAAAGGGAGATTCTCTTAGGAATTCGTGATCTAATGAGCGCAATCCCAAGCCCTAATTATCACCCAATCTCTCGTGCCAATACTCGAGAGACATGGGTATCTCTCGCACATTCCTACTTCGACGAGGATTCTTGCACTTGGAAGCTTGCCTTCCAAGCACAAGATCCTCTGTAAGTGCCTATAAAAGAAGCCCTAGATCCGGCTGCTCAATTTCAGCTTGGTTTGGCCAGAGAACAACCTCCAATTTCTTATCTTCTCCTCCGACCAAGCGTCCAGCGAGCTCCGGCGACACCTCCTCCCTCTTCTCATCTCTATGCCACAATACCGGTGGCAGAGTCTTCTTCGCCTCCGTCGTCCGCATTGTGCCATACCTATGCATGCGCCAATACCTCTTTGTCGTCGCCATTCCCTCTCCACTGGAACCTTCATCTCTAGTGGCGGCAGGTACACGCCAAATGCTCTCCTTACCCCTTTCATCCCTTAATTAGGTTAAATCTATTCCCCTCTCTCCTCTCTTTATTTTCTCCTTTATTTCTATTTTCAGCCCCTCAACACCGCAGACCACCACCATCTTTCTCATCTCTGGCAGACCACCGACGAAGGTGCATCCATCACTCCACACACCCACATGCCTCGCCAACTACTGCAGAAACTTCACCATCATCCATTAATCATCACTCACCTCTTCATTGACCACCACACGCACCCTACACTCTCCCCAAACAAATGCACTTTCACGGCCACAATCCGACCTAGGCACGCACGCCTAGGCCATTCTACACCACACCACCCACTGCACCACCTTCGTCGTGTCATGGAAAAGCTCCCTAAGTGCTTTGATAGGGCCGTGAGGCCATATTTGTGAGTTGCAGGTTCGACCCCCTGCTGCCATTGGAGCACGAGCAAAGCTTGCTCGCAAGCTTTCTCCAGGTCATGATGCTCTAGGAAGTTGAGCCCCAGGTGCGCAGAAATATCTCACGACCTCTTCGCACCTAGTAATCAAAGCCAATACCATGAGCAGCTGCAATAATTAGGCAAAGCAACCTCCTGTGGGTTTGCGAGAAGTGGGTGGGACTTTTAGTCCCACCTTGGAAATCTTAGAGCACGTTGAGTGCTTTAAATTGCTTTTGTGTTTCCTCTTGATTACCTCAGAACACGAGGTGAGGTCCCCTCTCTCACTTACCTGCCTCATCCGTGACCCATGCTACGTGGACCTGGTTTGTCTGACCCATTTACCGTTCACTCCTCGCGCACCACCCACGCTGGTGCACCTGGACCCGGGTGCACTTGACCCGACCCGAATGCCCGATTGGCTCTGAGAGAGCAGACCTAAGAGACAAAAGAGAGAGAGCGTACGTGGGGGAGGGTAGGGGTAGGTTTTGCACTTGTGTGTGTAAGGAAAGGAAGGAGGGAGAGGAAGCTGCAGCCGCAGAGAAGAAGGAAAAGCAAAGGGCTGAAGGCAAAAGCTAAGGAAGCTAAGGAAGGAAGCTGAAGAAGGCTAACGGTAGAGAAGCTAAGGCAAGGAGGAACGGAAGAAGAAGGAAGGAGAAATCAAAGAAGAAGAAGGAAGGAGAAGGTAGAAGTAAAGAAGGAAGGAGAATGTGCTGCCAAGCCAGAGAAAGAAAGGTAGAGAAGGCAGAAAGAGACCCATGTCAGAGAAGGAAATCAAAGAAGAAGAAGAAGGAAAGAAGCCAAAGAAGAAGACATCTCAGCTCAAGTCAGGGGAAGAGAAAGAAGAGAAGCCAAGAAGGAGAAGGCAGAAAGAAGAACCAAAGAAGAAAAGAAAAGGAAGCTAAAGAGAGAGCCAAGAGAAGAAGAATCAAACTTTTTATCCTATTCCTCTCAATTTCACTTTTATTGCTACATTTTAGTATTCATAAACTCCTGCATTACATTTTGAATTAGATTTTGAGTAACTCTAAGTATTCAAATTACACCTATTGAGACTAGTGAATAAATTCCATTTGCTCCCTGTGTTCGACCTCGGACTTAGCATTGGAGTAATAAAATTCTTATTTATTTTCAACGCTTTTTCGACTATGCTGCAATGCCACCTTTTTAAAACCTGATCAAGTGTTGTAACGGCAGGGAGGGAGGCCATGCATAATATTCACCACACTAGGATGGATGCATATCCATTTTCTTCTAACTCAGGTTTAGGAGGAAATTCTGAACTTGCTTATCCCAGTTGGGGGTCCTCTGAACCCCAATATTCTGATTACTCTAGAGTTGCTCAACCCTGTGAGGAACTCCACGCCATCCAAAATAATCCCTATTGAAATTCCTACAATCCTGGATGGTGTAATCATCCAAATTTTTCCTGGTTGGGGAACTCTTATCCTCAAAATCCTAGACCTCAATATCAACCCCGACCACAAAATCCGCACTCATATTAACCAGCTCAACCTAGGCCCAATCTGAATTTTCAACAGGGTCTAGTAAAGATCATCAAATGAGCATGATTCTTCAGACATTGGTTGATATGCAGAAGACCAATGCTGCTATGCAAAGGAAGCATACTATGGATATGGCTGATATGAGCAACCAAATTGCGCAAATGGTTAGGATTCGCTAGCCAGGCACATTACCATTGTAACCACTGCCAAACTCTAACAACGTATCGAACCAAAGGTACGTTGTGAACCCAAAATCGGGCCAAATTTACTATGTACAACAAAGCCCCTTTGCACCTGTATATCAAGATGGGTCAGAAGCATCAACTTCTGTACCTGATACATCTTTGCAGCAGTAGCCACCTACCCTACCCACCCCTCCATATCCTGTGGGATTACACTCTGTAACAACCCACAACGGTAAATGTACTAAGGATCCTGGGACTAAGAAATACACTAAACCTAAACCTAGTACATCTCAATCTAAAGTGGTTATCAAGGATAATCAAGGATTGACAGAACCCACTCCAGATGAGCCTAGGACCACACCTCTTCATGATGCCTTGACCAAGGGAAATAAGGGTAGGAAATAACCACAGATTGACGAGGACTTGGTCAAGCTCTTTGAGCAAGTCCAAATTAGTAGTCCCTTAATGGATGCTACACATCATGTACCGGCTTACACAAGATTTCTGAAAAATTTATGTACACTTAACCGAAAGTCAAAGAATTATGAAAGAATTCCTATTTTGCTATCTGAGCAAGTTAGCTCAATTATCTTGAGTAAGCTTTCGCAGAAACTAAAAGACCCTAGCACCCTCTGATCTCCTGCAAGATTGGAGATTTAGAATTCAACCGAGCTCTTCTAGATTTAGGTGCATCCATCAACTTTATTCCCACATCTCTCCTTAAATATTTTGAGGATCCTAAACTTAAGCCCACTGAAGTGACCTTATAGTTAGCAGTTAGATCTACTAAGTCACCCCATGAAATTTTGGAGGATGTAGTTGTAAGAGTCCAGGATTTCTATTTTCCGATTGAGTTTATTGTTTTAGACATGGATACACCTGAGAACCTAAAAGAGACACCTATAATCATGGGGAGACCATTCCTAGAAATAGCTACGATGAACATTAATTGTGAGGAGGGCCTGATGGAAATTAAATTCAGGGATAAAACAATGAAGACTAACATTTTTAAGGCCCATAGAGAAATTAATTGTGGTGTGATTCAAGAATTGAATAGAATCGATTCACTTCTTGAGGATCCGATTTCTAATAATTTGGATTTTACTCACCTCAAAAAGATAAAAAATTGGATTTGATTACTCCTGAGCAAGAACCTCTAGAAGCCCAACCCTAGTTACACCTTCAGGAACCTAGTCCACCTCTAGTTCCTCCTCAGACTAGCCTCGACCTTCCCACTGCTGCTAAGAATCAGGTACTGGAGTTGAAATCTCATCCTGACAATCATAAGTACGTCTTTTTGGGTTCAAACAACACATTTCCTATGATTATCAACTCTTCTCTATCCACAGATCAGGAAACACGTCTGATTTCTGTCCTTTGGGAGCATCGCAAGGCCATTGGTTGGACCTTGGATGATCTCACTAGCATAAACCCTTCTTATTGTACACACCGTATCTTTGCAGAAGAAGGCTCACGATCTACATGCGAAGACAGCACGGACTCAACATGAATCTTCAAGAGGTCATGAAGAAAAAGATAATAAAATGGCTTGATGCAGATATTATTTATCCCATCTCTGACAGCCATTGGGTGAGCCCAATTCATGTGGTACCTAAGATGGCTGGGCTCACCATTATCAAATCCAAGTCAGGAGAATCCATCCCCACCCGTATTGCAAATTCGTGGAGAGTCTGCATAGACTACAGGAAGTTGAATACCTCCACGAAGGACCATTTCTTGCTACCCATTATTGATTAGATTCTCAAAAATTAGCTGGAAATTAGTACTTCTGTTTCTTGGATGGATACTTTAGCTATAATCAAGTGGCCATTCATCCTAAAGACCAGGAGAAAACCACATTCATTTTAAACTCGATTATCGTGTACGAAATTTTTGATATATGGGGGTTGATTTTATGGGTCCATTTCCAAACTTGAATGGCTTTGAATATATTCTTCTTACTGTGGACTATGTGTCCAAATGGATCGAAGCCATTTTGACCTGAACGAATGACCATAAGGTCGTTATAAGATTTATTCATGATATTCTCCTGGTTCGATGTCCCTAAAGCAATTATTTCAGATGGAGGGACCCATTTTGTGAATGTGCATTTCTAGTCCGTGCTTAAAAAATATGGGGTATCTCACCGCATTTCTACCCCATATCATCTGCAAACAAATGGACTGGTCGAGCTATCAAACCTGGAAATCAAAAAGACTTTGTAGGTCATTGTTCAACCTGATAGAAAAGATTGGTCAACCCGGCTTCCAGAAGCATTATGGGCTTATGGGACTACCCATAAAACCCAATTAGGAATGTCTCCTTTTAGGACAGTTTACGGGAAGGCATGTCACCTTCTTGTAGAAATGGAGCATAATGCCTATTGGACAGTACGAAAATGCAACCTAGACCTCGGAAAGGCTGGCATTCACCGTCGCTGGCAAATAAGTGAGCTCGATGAGTTCGCAATGATGCGTACGAGAACTAGCAAATTTACAAGGAATGAATAAAGGCCTTAGATGATAAGCACATTTCATGGGAGTCATTCAGTCTTGTTCAGAAGGTACTTCTGTTTAATGCCCATCTTAAACTATTCCTAGGCAAGCTCAGATCTAAATGGACTGGACCATTTCTTCTATGAAGGATCTTTGGTAATGGAGCTGTGGAAATCTCACCTCCCGATCTTGACTCTGCACCATTTGTTGCTAATGGCCAACGTCTCAAACCTTTTCTTGAACTTTACGACTTGAGCCTGATTGACGAGTCTCTTATCGTCCATTCCACCTAAGCGGCATTGCACCTAGCTAATGGTGATAAACTTAACGCTTAACGAGAGGCAACCCGTCATTCTTTTGAAACACCCTGAGACCTTTCTTAATATATTTTGAAATTCACTCTTACTGCACTTTAGGGTTCCTAATTTAAGAACTAACCTATTCTAAAATTATGAACTAAACTGAATATGAACACATCCTGTTTGCAATGAGGGCATTGCAACACTTAGGCATGGGGTGGATTAAAGTGCAATCATCTGAAAGTTATTTCTAAAAGGTTCTCACCAAAAATACACTTAGATTTAGTTAAAAAAAAAAGAGGGGAAAGAAAGAAGAAAAAGAAAGAGAGAGAGAAGGAAAGAGAAAAATCAATAGACATTTTTAGTTTGTCAAAAACCCTTGGACATTCAGTTATTGTGTTAGGCAAATTTTCTTTTATAAGATCCACCAAACATTTATGAGGTGAGACAAGATTCTCTACTGGTGCTCCAAGTCTAGTATGACTCTTAACTTTTGGATAATTAGATAATGACACTCGAAGTTAGGCATAGTTTTCGCTCTTAGTTCCTGCGTGCGAATATCTGTGTGAATCCCTGAGAGCCACCAACTAAGGCAAATATGCAGAGAGCGATTTCTAATAAAACAAAACTAAGGCGGATGGTTAAAACCGTTCTTTATGAAATCCTCCGCTGAAGGAGGGTGTTGTGTCAAAGGTCAGAAATACATTATCCTATCTGTTCCTTCTTGTTCTCGAGAGTAGGCACTTCCCCCAAATAAGTCACACAATATCCTCTTGAACCCCATTATTTTCCAATAATGCCTTATAAATGAAAATTGTGTTGTGTTGGGTTACATTGGAAAAAGAAAAAGGGAGAAAGAGGAAAGAAAAAAATATACATATTAGATATCCTCGAAAAAAATATATATCCTTATGAAAAAAAGAAGAAAAAAAGTGTTTGAGTTCATAGTTGTGCTTATGTGTTGATTCATTATGAATAAATTTCATTGAGGCAGTAATACCTACTGTCATTTATGATCCACCAAGTACAGCCTTGACCTACCTTTCTGTGTTTCTGACTGCCCAAATACTAGTTGAGGAATTCCGACTTAGTTATAGGGTTATCAGAACTTAATCAAAGTGTTAAGCCATGAAAGACCACCAAACATGTTAACAAATCTGGTGAGATTGTGAGATCTTATAAAGGAAAAAGAAGAGAAGAAAAAAAGAGAAAAAGAAAAAGAGAGTAAGCACAAAAGAACTAAATGAGAGCACAGTTTTTGAGCATTTCTCCAAGTTGAATTGTTTAATAATCTAGAAATTGAGTCTGAAGTACTAGTTACTTGTAGCACCAAAAGAGTGTGAACCACCAAAAATAAAACCCTTTGACTCAGACATCTTCTACCTAAACCTAAAAACCAAGGTTAAGTCACAAATCATTTGTTATGTCATCCCCGAGGAAAGAAGTTTTCTTATCCTAATTAATTTGTACTAAGGGTTTAGAACAAACTTTAAATGTATATTGGTGATTGGAAAGGAGGAAGAAAAGAGATAAATATTTTTGAGTTAAACATCAAAATACCTTATACTGAGAATCTGTGCTGAACTCTAGGATTTGCTATGGGATTAGCAAATGGTAGGCATGGGGGTATGATGGCATCACCATCATTCACTATAGCTAGCTAAATTTTGCTATGTTTTAAGGGTAAATTCACCTAAATCATTCATAAAAAGGGTATAATGTAATTAGGAGGAAGGATCATTAAAATAAACCCAAAAGATTAGCTAAATGAGTTCAAAATAGCCAATCTAGGGTTTCCTTTGAAAATTAGGCCATTAAGACAATAATTAAACCCTATTTTTGGCTTAACTCAAATTGACAAGGTTTTGAACGAAAATTCACAAAGTAAACCTTCTAAAGATCATAGATAAATATTTTACAAGGTTTAGTGTGATCAGTTGGATCAAATGAGCCAAGTTGACCTAAAATAGAAACCTAGGTGAATAATTAATGTCAATTGGGTTTAACATGACATTGACCAACCAAATAACTTTAAAACCTAAAATTAAGACTGTCACTATTTTCTCTAGATCCTAATTAAGCTCCCATAAAAAGTTGGACCTATTTTAACAATATTCTCACCTACTTTGCATTTAAGTCCTTAATTTCCTAAAAGATTTTGCAAATAGTCTGAATTTATTACTTTTAGGTCCTTCCCTTTTACAAATAGGACCTTGGTCATCTTCTTCCTTGCAGTCGGTCTGCTATCCTTGACCAAGTTGCTTGACAAGCTTCAAGCTCAGATTGTAGCCGCCTCAGTTCACGACTGGCCTTGGCAATAGAAGATCTGTTCGTCTTGCCATTCCGCATGTAACGGTGTTGTTCCATAGGCTACCGCCACCTCCATCGCCCGTGCTCTCCGGTCAAAACAGAAGTAGAAGTTACGAGTTGTTGCAAGTGTTTCTCGCAACTTGTAGCCTCCCTTGAGCACGGCAGCACCTCTATAATGGACCGGCGACCTCTTCCAAGTTCCCTCGTTTGGATCCGAGTTTAAAAGCCTCTTCCTTCCTTTCCTCGTTGTGCTGCCATTGCTAGACCTTGAGGTCTCCTTCGCCCCTTTGCTCCGCCACCTCTCTCCATCAAACAAGGGTGCAACCATCTTCGCATCTCCCTCGTTGAGCTTCCTAGCCAAGAAGCCGGCCCTCTAACCCCTTCGTCGACCTCAATTCCTCCTCCGACTCCTCACTGGTGGCCTGCCACATCCACTGGTCTCCTCGCCTCCATCTCTCCAATAGAATTAGGGTTTCTCTTCCCCCAATTCTGCTCTATCTCCTCATCTCCTCAATTTCCTCTTTTAGCTTTATTTTCACCACTGTGACACCATCTTCCTCATGTCCAGCACGAGCTCTGACGAGCTCGCATCGGTGCTACATCGCACCAACCACCTCGAAACTATCACCAAATCCTTAGCTGGGACTCACCAAGCAAAAGCCCCAAAGAAATTTGGGGCTTTCGTGTATCATTCCCTCTATCAAACACACGCACACAGACACACCAACACCGTACTCGATAGAACTCTACTACGCTTGCCACACTCTAAACCCACCATGAGTGCACTAGTCGCTTCATGGCGAAGCTTCTGAACCAATTTAATTGGGCCACCAGGCTGTATTCTCAATTTTAGGACTTCTCCAGAGCGCCACTGCCATCTTCGTCTTCCTCGACCACGTCCACTCGTCTCCAACTTGTTGCAGCCTTGCTACCACTCCTAGGTGCCACGGAACCCCTCCGTGACATGCTCTAGGTGTTCAATTTGAGAGGAGTGATTCCCTAGCAGTTGCAATCAACACAAATCATCTATTGCTGAAGCGTGAAGAAGAAAAGAGTGGCTGATGGTCCCACATCGTAGGGGACAGAATCTAGAAGGCGCATAAAAGACATTTGTGAGATAGATTTGTCGGCTTCGTATCACTGGGTTAGGTCCCTACTCTAGCACGCCTCACGCACGCTCCTGCTCGCCACATGCCGGTGGGTCTAGGCATTGGATCCAATTACTCGGATCCAGCTTGATTTGAAGAAGGGAGGGTGATAAGTCCAATTTATTGGACATTTATTTGGCTTAGATACATATGAAATACATTTCCTTATAGTTTAATGACCTAAGCTAAGTAGTAATTAATCTTAGCTTACGAATATTTTTGTATTTTCTTTGCATTCTAATACATATAGTTATGCTCCTTATTTGATATGTGCATGCAGAGAGAAAAAAATAATAGGTGCCTAGACATAAACATAATTAGCATTTAAGTGAGGGTATGCCCATAATTGTCCATCACCACCGCTCCCTCTGCCAGCATTCAAATCTAGCAGTTGCACATGCGAAGGGAGAGGCAGACGTTGTGGATCTGGAAAAGGTTAAAGGATCTTCCCTTCGTGCTGCAGGCGTGGTCGCCCTTGACATCACCATGCAACAAGTCTTCCCTATGGCCATGATGAACACTGTGGCGTAGGCGTTCTCCACTGCCATCGACCTATATCACCACAGTGGTGCATGGTGACAACGTGCATCACCATCAGCTGTTCCATCCACCTTCACCGTCATCACCACTTTCATCACCATCATCACCACCCCTTCCTTCTCCTCTTCTCCTTCGTTGTCTTCTTCAACCACCGTTCCCCTGTTGACACACAAACAAACCCAACGAACGCAGCGAGCAGCCCCTCCACAGCCACCACTGCGCGACTGCGACTTCCACGACAGGAGGTGAGAACGTCCTCGACCCTCTCCAACTTCGACCACGTGCACCAGCTTGTCTGCATCTTCTTCTTCTTCTTCACCATTGGCACCCCTGAAGAAACCCAACAACCTCCAACACTAGCCACCTTCTCCATGCGCTAGTACACCCTCCTCGGTGCAACTGCAGCTGCAGTAGACCCACCGCGCTGCCATGCTCTTGCGCGACCACTCATGCACACGAAGCAGCCCTTGTGCGTGGCCTTCCCCCTCAGCCACGCACGCACCATGCCTTTGAGCACCGCCATAGTGCATCCTCCTTCTTCTTCGTCTTCTTCTTCTCCAACAGACTGAAAGAACCCAAAGTCACGTGAAGCTCCGCCACGCAGCAACCTCCACGCACCACGAAAGTCTGCACCGTCGATGCCAACATGCTCCTCTCGCCTTCACGAGTACTTCAAGGCCATCTACACCACCAACCAACGACCTGTGCACCGATGAGTTGCATCACCTGTCGGCCATCCTATTCATTGCCGGCATCAACTCCGGCCGTTGTTCGGAGCACCACCACCACCATCGAAAAGCTCTCGTCGTGGTCGACCTTCCTCGAGCTCCTCGGCCTCCGCCATCGACTCCTCTTCGCGTGAGATCAAGAGGAAGAATTCTTTTGATTTACATTCCAATAAAAATTACCCAATATGCCATTATCAAAAACACTATTGCAATATTTTATCGATTAATCTATTTGAGTGAAATTGCATGCATGCCCTTAAGTGTTTATATTATTTCTCTCATACACTTAACTCTTATATGTTGAGTTTGAGACATGCGAAAAATATCTTCAAGGCACTCACCTGACCTAAAGGAGAAAGCCCAATGTCTTGAAGTATAATTATGTTACGTGCCCTTGCAAGTTATTTCATGGAAGGAAAATTACATACATACTCTCGCATTCTTAAATTATTGCATGTTCCTTCTTTTCAACTTGTTTTGCATCAGATTTGAGCATGGATTGCACACTTGATTAAATAAATACAAAGGAAAAATATTTTGGGAATTTATTACTCTATTCCTCCCTGTGGACATGACCTAATCCACCGTGGTTAGTTTTCTTGATATATATTTTTGTTCGGTGTTTTCCACCACGATTGACACATTACAGCGACATATTATTCTGATACATTATTTTTGTAAGTGAAAGACTCCCGACCAAATGGTGATGTTGTTGGGGAGGCAACAGACACAATAAATTCACCAAACTTTATTTCTAGTTATTCTGAGTTGCACATTTATATTTTCTGTTTGAGGAGTCTGATGAAGCGACAGGCGTAGTGGAGAGACGATGTTGACATTGAGCAACACACCTCAGAGATAATCGCAGAAGCCTATGGGCCTTGATCCCACATGAGTGGAGATGCACAGAGGACCATCTAGGAGGATTCTTCCTCTTAGACTTCTGATTTAGAATTTTAGAATTGACTCTTTAGGATTAGCCTAGTTATTTGTTTTCTCGCCCTTGTACTCTGGGGTCAATTTGTGGGGGAGTGTCCATAATTCTTTAGATTCTAGGGTCATTCTGTGGTAGTTAGATCTTTTGATTGCGCATTTATTTTTACAAAAAAAATAAAGAAAATAAATCAGAACTGCCTGCTAGAAGCTGCATATCCATAGGATGACCACCTAGGATTGCTTGAGCAGCATCTAGATTTTCTTACTGTATTGCATGCATTTTTGCATAGAAGAGTGCTGGAGCAAGGTACGCATTTCTTATCTTACTGCATCAGCTATCTGCACACGCATTGCATCTGAACATAATTAAATAAGACCACTTAAACTGATTTGAAATTATTAATCAAGTGGTCATATTACTTCTTGAAAAGAAAGGAAAACATATAGGAAGTGCTTGAATAATGTGACTGCGATTTTCAAAAGAAAAATCACTTTTTGCAGTGAATGCACACTTCCTGCATTGAGCACACACTATAGGCACTGCACTAGGACTTGGACCCTTAAGGCTATAGGCATCGATCTCTTTATCGGTGCAAACTCTCCTATCTCGCTTTGAAACAGTGGTATTAATGTTTGCCCGAGTGATTTGATACTCTAAGGAGGGGGACACCCCTTAAAGGAATTCAAAGGTAGTTAAGAGGCACCGCTAACGCATCGCCTCAAAGGAAGGGTTCACCCTACTTGCATCCCTTGGTTCCATCCTTGGAGTACCTTTTTACTTGAGCATCTGAGAATATCATTGCAGCAAAGTGTACGTCTTTATGGCACTCGAAGGTCAATTTAGGGTGAGTAATTGCTTGACAGCTTGATTGATCACCCAAAAAGGACTAAAAGTAACCTCAACCTTCTTAACAGTCATTGACCAAAAATTTCAAGTGCATCATTTCTCTTATACCACTTACGTGGGAACAGAGAAACACCACCTTGACTATATTTGGCCAACCTGAAGAGTTGGAAGAGGACTTAAAGAACTTTAAATCAACAAAAGACCTCTTGCCTTGTGTTTGCTTTGTGTGTGCGTGATAGAGCTCTCTAGGAAGTTTCTATTTTTAATCTATCTAAGTCCTAAGAGAGTTAAACCATTTAATTGAAAGAAATGGACTATCCTTACTCCTATCATTTTAACCAGTATCCCATGCCCCGAGCATATCCATCCTTTGATGGGTACATTGACAATTCATGGGATCATTCATATTCCTATCCTGGGAGTACTGGCCCGATAGCTCCCACTTTTGAGTAGAGCCTAGGAGTAGGATTTTCCACTCATGGAATCCCCACTACTATGCAAACACCCAACCCTCCCACCCTTCATGATCAAGGTTGGACAGATACTCCTAGGCAACCAGAGCTTGAGATTGACTATCCTCCCCAATCTGATAGTAGTAGCCTTTCCTCTTTTATGAAAGAAATGCATAAACAACAAAAAGAAATGGAGTATGTGGGAGAGATGTTGAGGAATAGTCAACAATTAAACAAAGAAATTAGATAGCTTAGCTACTCTCTTACTAGTGATTCTGATCCCTACCCATATAACTGTGATCATGAAAATAATTCTAAGGAAACCAATAGCAATAGGGATCTCATTTTAAGTAGCTATCACTTGGACTCTCCCCATGAGACATGGCCATTAGAGGAGAATGACCCTAGGAATTATCCACCCGAGATATATTAGAGTCAAAAGAAAGGGAAGATGGTATCTCTTGAGGACCTTGACCTTGATGATAGTATTTTCCTTACCCCTGATAACCTGGGTCAAGGTCGTATTGTTCATATCACTTCCCCTATTAATCATCTGGTGGAACCCCATTCTACCCTTAGTGAGCCTAATCCTGACCCTCCACTTAGGGAATCAACACCTACCATCCAACATTCTAAGGATTTAAATGCACCCATTGAAAGTGACACTAAGGGAATGGAGGATGAATTGGATCGATTTTGGTCTCAGGGGTACAAAGAGTCTATTTTAGAGGAGAATGATAACTTGATGGAGGAACCCAACCTTAGAATCTGGAGTGAATCACAGGGGGATTATGTGTTATTCGAGGACTGACCCCTTGAGGATATAAATAATATGGTGAAATCTGAACTCCTCCCTACTTTTGATTTTGAGAGTCATCTTTCGCAAAATCAGGAGTTGATATTGGAGGAGGACGAACACAACAATGAGAAGCCTAGGAGAGACTCTTGGGGACAATACACATTAATTGAGGATTTATACCCTAAGAAGAACAAAGAATTAAGTGATATAGGCTTACTCCAAAACATTAAGACTAATCCTCCTTCAGAAATAATTAAGGATACTGATCCAACTCCTCTCTTTACTGGTGAATCACATATACACCCTGACAAAAACTCAAGTGAACCAAAAGAATCTGGGGATGAAATTAATGATAATGATTCTGCTCTTTCAACCCTGCCATCAAACGAATTAATTTGGAGTCCACCATTGATTCACATATACTGGAAGGTGAAAATATGACTCTGATTATTAATGATAGGTAGGGTGACATGAATTTTTTTGCAATAATTGTTACGGAGAATACACAATCTGAATCATTGTTGGAATTGGGCCCGACATCGACTAAGCCCTCATTGGACTTAATCATTATCTCCCAACACCACAAACAACCCTTACACTCCCTAACCGATCCTTGGCTCAGGTCTCTGCTCACATACATTCTTTCTAGGGAGCATATCAGGCTAGTACATCCTCGGGTAGAATGGCGAGTGTGGATTGATGCTTGTACTTTTAGTCTCGCCATTTAAGGGTTTGAAATAATAATGTTTATATCTTTTGAAACCCTTCCTACTTTGGAGGGCCCTTGTTATCCTCCACTTATTCCATTTCGGGAGGTCCCTTTCATATTCCTTTTGTTATTCCAAGACCTCCCTAGGTAGCCTATGAGGGTCTCTGCTTTCATGTCTTCTAGCGAGCATTTGGGATAACATTGCATCATTAGCTCACCAACATCCATGGCTACCTATTTTCTAGGCCCGTGCTGTTATGCATATTTTTAGGGCCTATCTCTTTTTATTTGGAACCAGACTTACAGGTTCCCTATAAGTTTGGCTATCGACAGAAAATGTGGCAATTGTTGGGAGGCAACCCAACAATGCCTCATTAGGTGATTTCCTTCCTTTCTCCCCTGTTTTAATTTTACAATGAGGACATTGTATGATTTAGGCATGGGGGGTTTATTTTGCATTTTAGGCAGTATTCATTCATTTAGGTTAGGTGCATTAGTATATAAAAAAAAAATCTCTTAAGCTGAACTGGTTAGTCCCTAGCAGAAGATTGTTATAAAGGAAGTGTCATTAAAGATTTTCTTCTTAAATTTTTTCTTAAGTTTAGAATCTGGTACATTTACTTCACTTTCATGTAGACTTGGTAATGGATCTTTGAAGAAAACCAATAAGCATTTTTAGTCTAGTGAACTCTTAGATAGTTAATAGGGGGTCATGCATACTATCTTCTATTAGATCCACCTCATATATGTGAGAAGAAAGTTGAGGGACTACTGGTGTGCTTAGTCTAGTGCAATGACTCTTAAGTGCTGGATAATTAGATGATGATACCTCCGAGTTAGGCATAGTTTTCGCTCTCTATTCCTTTGTGCGTACATTGTGTGAATTCCTGAGAGTCACCAAATAAGGCAGATACAAAGAGATAGTCCTAATAAAACTATGACTATGGTGGATGGTTACGACCATCCTTTATAGAGTCCTCGGTTGAAATACACTTGTCCTATCCATTCCTTTCCGGTGCTGAGAGAAGGCATTTCCACCAAATAAGCCACACAATATCCTCTTGACCATCATCATCCCTAATAATGCCTCATGAATAAAAGTTTGCATCGTGTTATGTTGATTTATATTAAAAAAAAAGGAAAGAAAAAAAAGAGAAATATTTATATTTAGAAAAATATATAAAAAAAGAGTCAAAGTTTGGAGTTTTATCTTCATGTCATTTTCTTTTTTTTTGTGTCAATGAGGCAACAAAAACACTCATTGCAATGCAATCCACCAAAGATGACCCATACATACTTTTCAGTATTTCTGATCGCCCGAATACTGGTTGAGGACTTCTAACTTAGTTGTGGAGTTATTAGGACTTTTATTGACGTGTGAATGCCATGTGAGGCCACCAAATAATGAGTACATTTACAAAAATCTAGTAAGATATGTGATCTCAGAAAAGAAAGAAGGAAAAAGGAGAAAAAGAAAAGAGAGAGTGAGTGAGCACAAAGGAATACAAAGAGAGCACAGTTTTTGGCCTCTATCTTTGGGTTGACATGTTTAATAGTCTAGAGATCTAGAGTCCGCAGTATTAGACTACATGGAGCACCAGATGAGTGTGAGCCACCAAATATTAATCCATTCAACTCAGTTGCTCTTTCCTAAGCCAAAGTTGGGGTCAAATTACAGATTATTTCTTGCTTTATCCTCGAGGGAAGAAGTTGCCAATCTGAATAGAGGTTTTACCAAAGGTTAAGTATGAACTTCAAATGTAAGTTGGCTTTTCACTTGGATCCATTACCTAGACTACAATCACTTCACATTTCTCTAGATCTCTAAATTTTTGGAATAAGAAAAGGAGAAATCTTTTTGGTTGCTTCCATTGTTTTTCACTTTTTGCTCAGGACTATCAAAACCTAGTCATGGGGGCATTTGATAAGTCCAATTTATTGGACATTTATTTGGATTAAGTACATATGAAATACATTTCCTTATAGTTTAATGACCTAAGCTAAGTAATAATTAATCTTAGCTTACGAATATTTTTGTATCTGCTTTGCATTCTAATACATACATTTATGCTCCTTATTTGATATATGCATGTAGAGAGAAAAAAATAATAGGTGGCTGGACATGAATATAATTAGCATTTGAAGGAGGGTATGCCCATAATTGTCCATCACCGCCGCTCTCTCCGTTAGCATTCAAATCCAGCAGTTGCACATGCGAAGGGAGAGGCGGACGTTGTGGATCTGGAAAAGGTTAAAGGATCTTCCTTTCGCACTACAGGCACGGCTGCCCTTGACATCATCGTGCAACAAGTCTTCCCTGTGTTCATGACGAACACTGTGGCGTAGGCGTTCTCCACTGCCATCGACCTCCATCACTGCAGTGGTGCACGGTGATAGCGTGCATCACCATCAGCTGTTCCATCCACCTTCACCGCCGTCACCACTTTCATCACCATCATCACCACCCCCTCCTTCTCCTCTTCTCCTTTGTTGTCTTATTCTTCATCCACCGTTTCCCTATTCATGCACAAACAAACCCAACGAACGCAGCGAACAGCCCCTCCACAGCCACCACTACGCGACTGCGACTTCCATGATAGGAGGCGAGAACGCCCTCCACCCTCTCTGACTTCAACCGTGTGCACCAGCTCGTCTACGTCTTCTTCTTCTTCTTCACCACCGGCAGCCCCGAAGAAACCCAACAACCTCCAACATTGGCCATCTTCTCCATGCGCTAGTACACCCTCCTCAGCGCAACCATAGCAGCAGCAGACCCACCGCGTAGCTACGCTCGTGCGCGACCACTCACACACGCGAAGCAGCCCTTGTGCATGGCCTTCCCCCTCGGCCACGCACGCACCATGCCTTTGCACACTACCACAGTGCAACCTTCTTCGTCTTCTTCTTCTATAACAGATTGAAGGAACCCAAAGTCACCGTGAAGCTCTGTCACATAGCCACCTCCATGTGCCACGAAAGTCCGCTCCATCGACGCCAACACGCTCCTCTCGCCTTCACTAGTACTTCCAGGCCATCTGCACCACCAACCAACGACCTACGCACCGGCGAGCCACATCACCAGCCGGCCATCCTATTCATCGCCGATGTCAACTCCGACCATCGTTCGGAGCACCAGCACCACCATTGGAAAGCTCTTGTCGCGGTCGACCTTCCTCGAGCTCATCGGCCTCTGCCATCAACTCCTCTTCGTGCGAGATCAAGAGGAAGAATTCCTCTTGTTTTGCATTCCAATAGAAATTACCAAATATGCCATCGTCAAAAACACTATTGCAATATTTGATCGATTAACCTATTTGAGTGAAATTGCATGCATGCCCTTAAGCGTTTATATTATTTCTCTCATGCACTTAACTCTTATATGTTGAGTTTGACACATGCATAAAATATCATCAAGGCACTCACATGACCTAAATGAGAAAACCCAATGTCTTGAAGTATAATTATGTTACATGACCTTGCAAGTTATTTCATGGAAGGAAAATTACATACATACGCCTACATTCTTAAATTATCACGTGTTCCTTCTTTTTGCCTTGTTTCGCATCAGATTTGAGCACGGATTACGCACTTGATTAAACAAATACAAAGGAAAAATATTTTGTGAATTTATTACTCTATTACTCCCTGTGGACATGACCTAATCCACCATGGTTAGTTTTCTTGATATATATTTTTGTTCGCAGTTTTCCACCACGATTTACACATTACAAGGGCATATTATTCTGATACATTATTTCTATAAGCGAAAACTCCTGACCAGAGGGTGGCAGTTTTTCCACCTTGAGAATAGTGCACCGTTCCCAACAGTACTTGGCCCTTGAGCTTCATAAGTTAAGGCATCTTTTCCTTATACCAAATGTCTGAGGGTAAAACTTGACTTGTTCTATGAGCTTAACGTGAAAGAATTATTAGTTGGAACTATTCAATTATTTGAGCTTGGATATTAAGGTTATGCTAGGTGGTTTAAACCACCACTTTTACACTTATCTTTTTAATTTTTTTGTGCAAAGATATATTTGATATTCATTGAACATCTATTACACTCTTCTTATTGCAATAGTGATATTTGCGCATTTTCTTACTCCCAATGACGACCTCAAATTTTTCTCTTTTAATTCGAGTTAAATATTTTAAATGTTAGATTCGCTATGATCAACAATACTACAACACACAATTTTTATAAAATGATTGAAGAGCGAAGAAACAGGGGGTCGTCTGAACCCCAATATTCTAATTACTATGGAGTTACTCAACCTTGTGAGGAACTCCATGCCATCCATAATAACCCCTATTCCAATTCCTACAATCGTAGATGGCGTAACCATCTAAAATTTTCTTGGTCAGAGAATCTTATCCTCAAAATCCTAGACCTCACTATCAACCTCGACCATAGAATCCACACTCATATCAGCTAGTTCAACCTAGGCCCAATCCAAATTTTCAACTTGGGTATAGTAAAGATGATTAAATGAGCATGATTCTTTAGGCATTGGCTGATATGTGAAACAACAATGCTGCAGAGGTAGCATACTATGGATATGGCAGATATGCGCAACCAAATTGCACAAATGGCTAGGACTCGCTAGCCAGGCGCATTACCATCACAACCCTCCAAATCCTAACAACATATCAAACTAGAGGTATGTTGTGAACCCAAAACTGGGCCAAATCCACTATGTACAACCAGGCCCCTCTGCACCTATATATCAAGATGGGTTAGAACCATCAACTTCTCTACTTGATACATCTCAGTAGCAGTAGCCACCTAACCTACCCACCCCTCCATATCCTGCGGGATTACACGCTGTAAGAACCCACAATGGTAAATGTATTAAGGATCCTGAGCCTAAGAAATATACTAAACCTAAACCTAGTACATCTCAATTCAAGGTGATTATCAAGGATAATTAAGGATTGATAGAACCTATTCCGGATGAGCCAAGAACCGCACCATTTTTTGAGGCCTTGATTAAGGGAAATAAGGGTAGGAAATCACCACAGATTAATGAGGACTTGGTCAAGCTATTTGAGCAAGTCTAGATTAGCATTCCCTTGATTGATGTTATACGTCATATACCAGCTTACGCAAGATTTCTGAAATAGCTATGTACATCAAAGTGAAAGTCGAAGAATTCTAACGGAAGTCCTATTTTTCTATCAGAGCAGGTTAGCTCCATTATCTTGAGCAAGCTTCTGCAGAAATTAAAAGACCCTAACACCCCTTTAATCTCCTACAAGATTGGACATTTAGAATTCAACCGAGCTCTTTTAGATTTAGGTGCATCCATCAACCTTATTCCTACATCTCTCCTTAAATATTTTGAGGATCCTGAACTTAAGCCCATGGAAGTGACCTTGCAGTTAGCTGATAGATCTATTAAGTCACCTTGTGGAATTTTGGGGATGTAGTTGTAAGAGTCCAGGATTTTTATTTTCTGGTTGACTTTATTGTTCTAGACATGGATACATCTGAGAACCTAAAAGAGACACCTATAATCTTGGGGAGACCTTTCCTAGTAACAGCTAAGGTGAACATTAATTATGAGGAGGGCCAGATGGAAATTAAATTCGAGGATAAAATAATGAAGATTGACATTTCTAAGTCCTGTAAAGGAATTAATTATGGTATGATTCAGGAATTGAATAAAATTGATTCACTTCTTGAGGATCTGATTTCTGATAATTTGGATTTGATCCCTCTTGAGCAAGAACCTTTAGAAGCCCAACCCCAGTTACACCTTGAGGAAAGTCCACCTCTAGTTCCTCCTTAGGCTAACCCCAACCTTCCCACTGCTTCTAAGAATCAGGTACTTGAGTTGAAACAGCTTCCTGAGAATCTTAAGTATGCCTTTTTGGGTTCAAACAACATGTTTCCTATGATTATCAACTCTTCTCTATCCATAGACCTAAAAACACGTCTGATTTCTGCCCTTCGGGAGCATTGCAAGGCCATTGGTTGGATCTTGGATGATCTCACCGGTATAAGCCCTTCTTATTGTACACACCGTATCTTTACAGAAGAAGGCTCACAACCTACGCATGAAAGACAGTGCCATCTCTACCTGAATCTTCAAGAGGTTGTGAAGAAAGAGATAATAAAATGAATTAATGTGGATATTATCTATCCCATCTTTGACCGCAATTGGGTGAGCCCAATTCATGTGGTGCTTAAGAAGGCCGAGCTTACTGTTATCAAATCCGATTATGGAGAATCCGTCCCTACCCATGTTGCAAATTCGTGTAGAGTCTACATAGACTACAGGAAATTGAATACCTCCACAAAGAAGGACCATTTCTCTCTACCCTTTATTGATCAGATTCTCAAAAAATTAGCGGGAAATTAGTACTTTTGTTTCTTGGATCAATACTCTGGCTATAATGAAGTGGCCATTCATCCTGAAGACCAGGAGAAAACAACATTCACCTACCCCTATGGGACATTTGCATTTTGTAGGATACCATTCGGACTCTGTAATGCCCCTGCCACCTTCCAGCAGTGCATGTTTGCAATATTCTCTGACATGGTATGTGAAATTTTAGAAGTCTTCTTGGATGATTTTTCTATATTTGGAAAAACCTTCGGTGAATGTTTGGGCCACTTAACTAAGATCCTCCAATGATGCATCGATGTAAATCTACTCCTGAGCTGGGAAAAGAGCCATTTTATGGTTCCCCAAGGCATCATTCTTGGACACCTTATGTCTGAACAAGATATCCAGGTTGACTGAGCGAAGATCAATTTGATATCCAAACTTCCTCCTCCCTCCTCGGTCAAAGACATTAGATCCTTCTTGGGGCATGTTGGGTTCTATTGATGTTTTATCTCTGATTTCTCAAATATCGCCAGGCCCCATGTTATTAAAGGATATTCCCTTCGATTTCTTTGACGAGTGTGCCGAAGCTTTCAAAATCCTTAAGGACTGAGTCACTAAGGCACCAGTATTGCAACCCCCTAACTGGTCTCTACCCTTTGAGGTCATGTGCGATGCTTCAGATTATGCTGTGGGGGCAATCCTTGGTAAGAAAGTAGATGGGAAATTTGTAGTGATTTATTATGCGAGTAAAATGTTAGATGAAACCCAATGCAATTACACGATCACTGAGAAGGAACTTCTAGCTGTTGTCTTCACCCTGGAGAAATTTGAGTCGTACGTTTTCTTATCCCACATTATCATATACTTGGACCACACCGCAATTCTGCACTTACTTTCCAAGAGGGATGCAAAGCCTTGTCTGATTCGCTGGATCTTACTTGTGCAAGAATTTGATTTGGAGATTCACGACAAAGTGAGTAAACAGAACGTAGTTGCAGATCATATGTCTCACCTTCCCCTATCTATCATTGGCCCTTCTGTGCCTATTACTAAACATTTCCTGGATGAGCATCTTGTGAGAATAGATGCTAGGCTTCCCTGGTATGCAGACATTGTGAATTTCTTGGCATCAAACTAGATTCCGCTTGATTGGCCCAAAGCCAAAAAGGACATTGATTTCATATGCCAAGTATTACTTCTGGGAAGATTCATATCTTTTTCACATCGGAGTGGATCAAATCATCCGGCAATGTATTCTTGACATAGAGGTCAATGATATTATTTCATTTTGTCACGACCAGGCTTGCGATAGACTTATTTTTTGGGCATAAAACCACAGCAAAAATCCTCCAAAGTGGCTTCTACTGGCTGGCTATATCTAAAGATGCACACAACTACTGTAGGGCATCTGCTCATTGCCAGACCTTAGGCAACATATGCCATCGCAATATGATGCCCTTAAATGCGATTATTGTGTGCAAAATTTTTGATATCTGGGGGATTGATTTTATGGGTCCATTTTCAAACTCAAATGACTTTGAATATATTCTTCTTGTTGTGGACTATGTGTCCAAATGGATTGAAGCCGTTCTGACCTAAAATAATGACCATAAGGTGATTATTAGATTTATTCATGATAACATCTTCTCTCAGTCCGGTGTTCTGAAAGTAATTATCTCCGATGGAAGGACCCATTTTGTGAATGTTCATTTCCAGTCCATGCTTAGAAAATATGGAATATCTCACCGCATTTCTACCCCATATCATCCGCAAACAAATGGACTGGCCGAGCTATCAAACTAGGAAATCAAAATGATTCTACAGGTCACTGTTTGACCTAATAGAAAAGATTGGTCAACCCAGCTTCTAGAAGAATTATGGGCTTATAGGATTGCCCATAAGACCCAATTAGGAATGTCTCCTTTCAGAATTGTTTACAAGAAGGCATGTCACCTTCCTGTAGAAATGGAGCATAATGCCCATTGGGCAGTACGGAAATGCAACTTGGACCTTGGAAAGGCTGGCATCCACCATCTCTTGCAAATAAGCGAGCTCGATGAGTTACGCAATGACGTGTATGAGAACTCACGAATTTACAAGTAACAAATAAAGGCCTTACATGATAAGCACATTTCATGGAAATCATTCAATCTTGGTCAGAAGGTACTTTTGTTTGATGCCTGTCTCAAACTGTTCTCAGGCAAGCTCAGATCTAAATGGATTGGACCATTTTTTATAAGGAGGATCTTTGGTAATGGAGCTATGGAAATCTCACCTCTCGATCTTGACTCTGCACCATTTGTAGTTAACAGCCAACGTCTCAAACCTTTTCTTGAACTTCATGACTTCAGCTGATCGGCGAGTCTCTTGACCTCCATTCCACTTGAGCCACATTGCACCCAACTAATGGACGTAAACTTAGCGCCTAATGGGAGGCAACCCGTCATTCTTTTGAAACACCTCGAGACCTTTCTTAATCTATTTTGAAATTCACTCTTATTGCACTTTAGGTTTCCTAATTTGAGAATTAACCTCTTTTAAAATAATGAATTAAACTGAATATGAACCCATCCTGTTTGCAATGAGGGCATTGCAATGCTTAAGCATGGGGGGGATTAAAGTGAAATCATCTAAAAGTTATTTCTAAAAGGTTCTCACCAAAAATACACTTAGATTTAGTTAAAAAAAAAAGAGGGGAGAGAAAGAAGAAAAAGAAAGAAAGAGAGAGAGGAAGGAAAGAGAAAAATCACTAAACATTTTTAGTTTGTCAAAACCCTTGGACATTCAGTTATGGAGTTAGGCAAATTTTCTTCCATAAGATCCACTAAACAATTGTGAGCTGAGAGAAGAGTGTCTACTAGTGCTCTAAGTCTAGTATGAGGACTCTTAAGTTTTGGATAATTGGATAATGATACTCGGAGTTAGGTATAGTTTTTGCTCTCAGCTCCTATGTACGAATATTTTGTGCGAATCCCTGAGAGCCACCAAATAAGGTAAATACACAGAAAATGGGTTCTAATAAAATTAGAACTAAGGTGGATGGTTACGACCATTCTTTATGGAATTCTCGATTGAAGGAGGGTGTTAGTGTAAAAGGTCAGAAGTACATTGTCCTATCCATTCCTTCCCGATGTCGAGAGTAGGCACTTCAACCAAATAAGCCACACAATGTCCTCTTGAACACCAACATTTCCCAATAATGCCTCATAAATGAAAGTTGCGTTGTGTCGAGTTACATTGATAAAAAAAAGAGAGAGAAAAGGAAAAAAGTGAGAGAAAGTGGAAAGAAAAATATATATATTAGATTCCTCGGAAGAAAGAAAATTTATGTCCTTAAAAAAAAGAGTGTTTGAGTTCGTAGTTGTGCTTATGTGTTGATTCATTATGAATAAATTTTATTGAGGCAGCAATACCCTCTACCATTTACGATCTACTAAATATATCCTTGGCCTACCTTTTTGTGTTTCTGACCGTCTGAATACTGGTTGAGGAATTTCGAGTTAGTTATAGGGTTATCAGAACTTAATCAAAGTTTTAATGTCATGAGAGTCCCCCAAGTATGTTGACAAATCTAGTGAGATTGTGAGCTCTTATAAAAAGGAAAACAAAGAGAGTAAGCACAAAGGAGCTAAAAGAGAGCTTAGTTTTTTGAGCATTTCTCTGAGTTGATTTGTTTCGTAATCAAGAAACTTAGAGTCTGATGTACTAGATTACATGTAGCCCCAAAAGAGTGTAAGCCACTAGAAATAAAACCCTTCAACTCAGACATCTTCTACCTAAACCTAAAAGCCAGGGTTAAATCACAGACCACCTGCTATGTCATCCCTAAGGGAAGAAGTTTGCCTATCTTAATAAATTTGTACCACAGGTTAAGAACAAGCTTTAAATGTATATTGGTAAATGGCAGGGAGAAGGAAGGAAAATTCTTTTTCAGCTAAATGACAAAAGTACCCTTACACTAAAAATCTGTGTTGAACTTTAGGGTTTGGTAAGGGACTAGCAAATGGTAGAAATGAGGGTATGATGGGATCACCATCATTCACTATAGCCATCTTAAGTTTGCTCTGTTTTAAGGGTAAATTCACCTAAATCATACATAAAAAGGGTATAATGTAATTAGGAGTAAGAATCATTAAAATGAACCTAAAGGATAGTTAAATAAGTCTAAAATAGCTAATCTAAGGTTTCCTCTAAAAATTAGGCTATTAAGACAATAATTAAACCCTATTGTTGGCCTAACTTAAACTAACAAGGTTCTAATAGAAAATTCACAAAGTAAACCTTCTAAAAATCATAGATAAATATTCTACAAGGTTTAATGTGATCAATTGGATCAAAGGAGCCAAGTTGACCTAAAACAATAACCTAGGTGAATAATTAATGTCAATAGGGTTTAAATATAAAATTGACCTAACAAATGACTTCAAAACTCAAAATTGAAATTGCCTCTAGATTCCCTATGTTCCATTCAAGCTTCCATAAAAAGTTGGACCTATTCTGACAATATTCTCACCTACTTTGAATTTAAGTCCTCAATTTCCTAAAATTTTACTAATAGGACCAAATTTATTACTTATGGGTCCTTCCCCCTTACAAAAAGGTCCCGGGCTCATCTCCTTCCTCGCGCCAACCTTCGAACGGTTGACCGAGCCCCACGTCAAGCTTCGAGCTTGATTGATGGCTGCCTTAAGCCCTGATTGCCTTCATCTCTTGAAGCGAAGTTATTTGCCTTGCTGTTCCACTTCTAACGGCGGTTGTTTCACTGCCAACCCTTGCCTCTATGGTTCTCACTTCTCGGTCAAAGCAGGTGTGGCCGTTGCAAGTTTTCAAGCTTATTTCACAACCTCAAGGCATCTATTGCTCTAGTGTTGGCCTTTAAAGCTCCGTGCATCTCTTCCAAGCTCCCTCATCTGGAATCCGAGCACAAAAGGTTCTTCTTTCCGTTTCTTCATGCACCGCCATTGCAAGACCTTGAGTTCTCCTTCGCCCCTTCGCTTTGCCATCGCTCGCCATCAAACAAGGGCGCAGCCATCTTCGCCTCTCTCTCATCAAGCTTCCCAGCCAAGAAGCTGCCCCTCTAACCCCTTCTTTGAACTCAATTCCTCCTTCGACTCTTCATCGGCAGCTTGCCACCACCACCCGTCTCCTCACCTCCGTCTCTCCAATAGAATTAGGGTTTCTCTTCCTCCTCTTCTCCTCTATCTCCTCATCTCCTCAATTTCTTCTTTTAATTTTGTTTTCACCACTACCCACATCATCGTCTTCCCTAAGTCCAACAGGAGCTCCGATGAGCTTGTGTCGGCACCACGCACACACAAACACACTTCCACCACCTCCACAGCCTTCGTCGCATTGCATCAAGCAAAAGCCTTAAAGAAATTTAGGGATTTATACTCTCCATCACCCAGTTGAACTCCTTGATCAATGTGACAGGCTCCTCTACAACTCTAACCAGCACATCACAACCACCACTGCACTCACCGTAGTCCAACCAAGTGTCTAAGCCAATTTAATTGGGCCACTAGGTTGTATTCTCGATTTCAGGTCCTAACCAAAGCTCAGCCGCCACCTTGGTCTTCCCCGACCACATTCTCTCATCTCCGACTGCCATCAGCCCAGTTGTAGCATGTGATCGAAGTGGCTTTATGTGATAACACGCTCCAGGGCTTCAATCACGCAAAGAGGCCAAAGCTCTTGCCTCAATTCCTCGCACTGTGCCGCTGTTGCTTCGCGAAATAAGGACATGGGATTAGTCCCACATCGTGAGTAGAGCACCTTGCCACCACATATAAAAGGATTCTGTGCTTCTACTTATTGCCTCAGTGAGCACGGAGTGAGGTCCCTCCACGCATTGCACATACGCTCTCACTTGCCACACATGCCGGCAGGTCTGGGCATTGCATTTGATTACCTAGATCAAGGTTGATCTGAAAGAGAAGAGAATCGAAAGGAAAGAGGGGGAGGGTTTTGCACCTCGAAGAACAGTGCCTTTCCATTAGCACTTGGCCCTTGTGCTGACACGTTAAGGTGTCTGTGCCTAATATCTGTCGTCTGAGGGTAAAAGTTTGACTTGTTCTTAACATGAAATAATTGGTAGTTGGAACTGATCAAACATTTGAGGGTATTTGGGCTTAAATATTAGTGTTAAATTTGGTGGTTTAAACCACCACTTTTACCTTTATCATTTTATATTTTTCTATCCAAAGATATATATTTGATATTCATTGAACATCTATTACACTCTTCTTATTGTAATAGTGATATTTGCACATTTTCTTGCTCCCAAAGATGACTTCAAATTTTCTGATTAATTCGAGTATTATAAATTTAAATGTTAGATTCACTATAATCAATTGCACTACGATGTGCAATTTTTATAAAACAATCGAAGAGAGATCTAACATGTAGACTTATGCAACCCTAAGGATTTAATTCCAAATAAACTATACTTTTTACAATGGGTTGCATAATACATTTTCTCCTTGTATCATTGGGATGGGAACAAAGACCAACACCTTTCTAAAGAGATTGTCCTCTTATCTTTCATGTATGGGTTTGGTTAGGACCTGTACAACCATCATAGAATTTAGTATCCCAATATATGCAGAGAGAGCCCATGTCTTCCTATCTACTATGTACTCCCACAATAGTGGATCTATGTTATTCCTTTGAGAGATCATGTATCTCCTATGCTCACATATATACACTAGCTTTCTAATTTCAACACCAAGGTTGGTGCATTGACCATCGGTCCACAAAATATGCATATTCAAACACAAAAACACATATCTATCTCAAATCAAATGATACACCTCCATTATGGCGGTAGGAACACTTTCGTATCTACATTGTGAGATCCTAAACTTGGATTTTTGCACCCGATCTAGATTACCCTCTACATAAGAAATCCAATGCACTTCATTTAATGTAAATTGAAGCCTCGTAGGTTGTCATGCAAAAATTTTATGAATAAACCCTCTATGTATTCCATTTTGTGTACAAACCCTCTTATTTTGAGACCTGCACCAGCTCCCCTATGAGAATTCATTTTTGAACTCGTGAAAATTGGAAACCAATGACATTGATTTTGTGCAAATCAAAGGTTGATAGCCCACTTTTGAGAGGCCATGAATGTTTTGCATTTTGCATTGATTTTTAGTGTCATTCAACCACTCCTACCCTGATAATTTTGATGAGTTGGAAATTTGCGAAGAAAAATAGCATTTAGGGTTTCAAAGAAACCTATGTTATAGTACGGGCAAAGTCCAGCTATCAAATAAATTTAACCAAGACTGGATGGGTCCCGAGTCAAACATGGGGTGATGACGTTTGAATTTTGAAATTTGCACTTTTTTTTAATTATTTTTGGAGAATTTTGGCTTTTGTATTTTTTTTTGTATTTTTATCTTAGCAAAAGATCATATTAGAATGCTTCTATGCTACTCTACTCTATTTGCAAAATAAAAGAGAGGAGAGAGAGAGAAACAAAATAATTGATATACTGAAAATAGATGAATGTTTATTATAGCTAGATAATAGGATTACAATAAAGCGAATAAAAGAGAGAGGGGGTGAGAAGAAATCTCTCAAAGCAGATGTTCGATAAGACGATTGTGCTTGGCGGTGGCTGGATGAAGGAGGTGAGATGCACGATGACAAAGATGAGGTGCAGGAGGAATCCAGGTAGAGGATGACTTTACCAAGCTAGTAAGGATGCAGATGGGAGTACATAGACTATAGGGGAGGGGGTGAGGTGATGGTGGTGATCTACTACCATAATGTAGGTGAGGGGACAACTCTAGAATGTCTTGTGAAGGTGGTGAGGGTCAGGATGAATATTTGTTGTGAAAGGGATTTACTACACTAATAGGAGCTTCTTAGAGCTTAGGAGAGGCTCTTGGGAGCTTAAAGAGCTTCTTAGAGCTTCAGGAGGGATGAGGGATAGCTAGGTAGACATGATAGGCTAAGGGGAGGGTAGGGGGTTTATATAGGTTGGAAAATGGGGTTATCTCGACCCTTTAGCACACAAAATCCTGCCCCTTGTGTGTGACTTTCTCTCCACGCATGTTGCATGCATGAACACAATTGCAAAATGCACACAACATGCACAGCGCCTTGCGTACACTTGCTGGCGAAGTGAGGAGCACTGGTTGTCCACTCTTGATCAAACGATTGAGAGAGTTTGCTAATCGCATGTTCAAATCACACAAGTTGTGCATGCTTGCTGGTGAGGAGAAGCATTTGCTTCCAAATCTTGATGAAAGAGATAAAGAGGTGCGGAGATCATGCTTCACAACCCATTCTGTGATTGTGCATATTACACGCCTTCCATCTATGGTGCCATGTTGACAATGTCACACCGACCCAATCGAGATACAATGGTGCAAGTCGTGCCCCTCACATGCGCTGAAGATTTGAGATGCAATTGGGCACCGATGTGGCCGCTCTACTGCTGTTCGAACCCACCGTTCAAACTTAATTAAACTGTGAAATTTTGATTTAGCATGAACTCTGGGGTGTGTTCAGTAGGATTGAAACCCTTGCTTGCTACTTGTTATTCGTGTGCTCAACCATTGCACTACAGGATCCTTTAAGTCCCAAAGACCACCCATCAGTCGATGGTGGTCTTTTTATCTTGGTCGTTGATGTGAAATCAAACGACTGAGATTTCACATTGCTTCACTCCTTTAGAAATGTGAAGAGCTTGCACTAGAGTTTGTTGCAACCATTGGTTATGAATCCAACTGCTGAGATTAATTGCTTAAAGGAAGAGGAAGGGGGCGGCAGGTATTCATAAGGCTTTAGATGGCTGTAATGATACCACGTGGTGCCATCGTGGCTGACATCTTCAATTGCTCATAAGTGACACTACAGATGTCGGATCGGGTCGATTTTCATGCTGTTGGGCTACAATCGTTGACCCAACTCCATCTGTAGGGTTGGATTCTTCATTTGAGGTATGGATTTCCATCATCCTATCCCATGGTCGTCTATCTTCTACATATTGCATATGATGCTACGGAGGTCCGATTAAGGCAATATTGGAGGTGTTGGACTCCGATTATCTTCCTGATTAGATCCGTATGGTTAGATCTTTAATTCGAGGCCTGATGAGAACCACATCGTGAGCCCTAACTAGCTTATTTTGACCTAATAAAGTGAACAAAAGCTCCTGCATAACCTAAAGGAAGGCCTAACTCAAGAGATTACTGATCTAAAAAGAACACATAAAATAAAGGGTAAAACTGCAATTTTACCATTGTAGTACATCAACGGGATTTATCAGGGTCTAGACATAGGTCAATTGGACTTAATAAGAGAAAAAGTGGGATGGTTCAGTCAGGAAAGGGTTATTGTGAAATTTAAGAATTAAATGACATTCTGTAACCCTAAAACAAACCCACTTAAATTCACAAGGTTCCAGGAAGGATAAAAATCAACTAAGCCTTCTAAAATTCATGGAAAAATATCCCTTAGGGTTTAGAACCTTCAATTTGGCCTTTGGAACCTGTTTTGACCTAGATTGGGGTCCAAGCTCAATATTTAAATTAATTTGGGTTTTTATGCAAAATATCCAGTCAAACGTGGCCAAACCTAAAATTCAACTTCACCATTGAATTTCTTAGGTCCAAATTAGGTTTGTACCAAAATTTTGACCTAAGGAAAGGTCATCTTGACCTACTTTGCAAAATGGTCCACCCAATTACATTCTAGCCCCTAACTTTTGAAAACCCTTGCGAAAACCCCCTCAACTTTCTCATCACTTTCTCCGACGAGGTTTCGAGGAGGTTTTCTCCTCGCTTCCCTAGGTAGCTGCTCCCAAATTTGAAAGGGGAGTCCTCTGCGAAACCTCCTACTGCCTGAGCAGCTCCCCATGCCCTGAATCGCCCCATACCTCTCGTGCGAACGCTCGAGAGGTATGGGTATCGCTTCCGACCATGCCTCTGGTAAGGACTTTTAGCCACGGACCTGGCTGCCTGACCCGATTACCCAGCACTCATGAGCCCTAACTAGCTTATTTTGACCTAATAAAGTGAACAAAAGCTCCTGCATAACCTCAAAAACATGTTCGTATCGCTTTATCGTATTTTAAATCAACCTAGGCTCATAGAAGTATTCAACATTATAAATATTGTATAACATGCATCATTTGACATTTAGAATAATTTCTATAAATTATAGATTAATTCGCCTGTTTTTGTGGATAGGGGAGAAGCGATACATTTTCGGGCCAAGTTCGTATCGCTTTATCGTATTTTAAAGCAACCTCTTTGCAGTATAGTCAAAAAAGCATATGAACAAATAACAATTTTATTACTCGAAAGTCAAAATTTTCGAAGTCGAACTCAAGGAGCAAATTGGTACTTTAGAAGCAGAAATCACAATTCTCAAAATATGATATTTAACAATAATATAAATGAGAGTCCATGTATAAGAAAGCTAAAAAGAGAGTGGAAATGGAAAAGGAAATTCTCTTGATGGCTTCTTCTTTCTTCTCTTTCTTCCTTTTCTTTCTCTTCTTGGCTGCACCTTTCTTTCTCTGTCTTTCTTTTCTTAGACGTCTGATTCTATGAATCAGACGGCTTATCTAGCGATTGCTACAGTGCTCACTCTTCCTTCTTCTTCCTTCTTTTTCTTCTTCTACTCTTCTGTCTTCCCTTTCTTCTTCTTTTCCTTAAGCTTTGGCTGCGTCTTCATCTTCTTCTTCCTTGGCTTCTGCAGTCTTCTTCTTCTTCTTTTGCTTGGCTAAGTCCTTCTGTAGTCTTCTTCCTCTACGCCTTCTTCTTTCTTCTTCTCTCTTCAGCAGCTACCTTTTCTTCCTTGGCTTCTTCTTCTGCGACTCCTTCTGTTCTTTCTTCTTCTTCTTCTTCTCCTCTTCCTCTGCCACTCCTCTACCTTGAGTTCTCCTTCCTTCTCTTATCTTCTTCAGCCTCTCTGCGGCTACAGTGCCATCTTCCTTCTCCTACCTTCAAGTTCTTCCGCTGCTGCCTCCTCCACCTCCTCCTTTCCCTGCATAGTACAAAGCAAAACCTACCCCTACCCTCCCCTACATCGCTCTCTCTCTATTTCTCTCTTCGCCCTCTCAGAGCCAGTTGAGTAAACGGGTTGGGTTACGCGCACTCGGGTCCTTGCGCACCACCCACGCCGGTGCGCCTGGACCCGGGTGTGCATAACCCGACCCATTTACCCGGCTGGCTCTGAGAGAGCGAAGAGAGAAATAGAGAGAGAGTGACACGGGGGAGGGTAGGGGTAGGTTTTGCTCTGTATTGTACAGGGAAAGGAGGAGGAGGAGGAGGAGGCAGTAGTGGAAGAACTTGAAGGCAGGAGGAGAAGGAAGATGGCACTGTAGCTGTAAAGAGGCTGAAGAAGAAAAGAGAAGGAAGGAGAGCTCAAGGCAGAGGAGTAGCTGAGGAAGAGAAGAAGAAGAAGAAAGAACAGAAGAAGGAGCCGCAGAAGAAGAAGAAGCCAAGGAAGAAAAGATAGCTGCTGAAGAGAGAAGAAAGAAGAAGGCGCAAAGGAAGAAGACTATAGAAGAAGGACTTAGCCAAGTAAAAGAAGAAGACTGCAGAGGCCAAGGAAGAAGAAGCTAAAGACACAGCCAAAGCTTAAGGCAAAGAAGAAGAAAGGGAAGACAGAAGAGCAGAAGAAGAAAAAGAAGGAAGAAGAAAAAGGAAGAGTGAGCACTGTAGCAATTGCCAGATAAGCTGTCTGATTCACAGAATCAGACATCTAAGAAAAGAAAGATAGAGAAAGAAAGGTGCGGCCAAGAAGAGAAATAAAAGGAAGAAAGAGATGAAAGAAGAAGCCATCAAGAGAATTTCCTTTTCCATTTCCACTCTCTTTTTAGCTTTCTTATACATGGACTCTCATTTATATTATTGTTAAATATCATATTTTGAGAATTATGATTTCTGCTTCTAAAATACTAATTTGCTCCCTGAGTTCGACCTCAGAAATTTTGACTTTCGAGTAATAAAATTGTTATTTGTTCATACGCTTTTTCGACTATATTGTAACGAGGTTGATTTAAAATACGATAAAGCAATACGAACATTTTTTTGGCACCGTTGCAGGGGAGAAACGGGCATTTTTAGAAGCTTTAATCACAACTTCTGATTCAATACTGACATAATCTCTCTCTTTTGTTGTAATTGAAGAAAGGAAAGCCGAGGAAAGAAAAACAGCCGCACAACAACCACACCAGGAAACAGGTAAACTTTTATTAGCCCTCTCTCTTAATCCCCTCAAAATCTAAAAAGGAAAATAAAGAAAAATCAATCTAGGGCTACCTGTTTCCATATTTAGTAATTCACCAAAAGTTGCCTAATTTTCATTTCAACACATCTTTGATTGCACATCCACTTAAGGTAACTAGGACTAAAACCTTCTTGATTGTGCCCTAGATACCAATTTGTGAGGCAACTAACTTGGACCAAATAGAGCCAACTTAAGGATTACAAGCTAGGGTTTTAGAGACACATCTTCTTCTAAGAAAAGAATCAAAAATTTCAAAAAGAGGTGTGCCTAAGCCTTGTTTGAAAAGATATATCCAAGAGAAACCCTAAGCAAATCAGGCTCTCAATCCATTTGAACCCTAAAAGCAAGGACCTAAGAAGCTCTCAAAGGAACAAAGAGGTAAAGTTGATCCTTTGGGTCAACCAACCTTAAAATTAGGTCACTTTGCACTCAAAAGACCTAAAGTTCAAGTGGAACCCTAAACACCTTGATCTTAACTAAAAAAGGTAGACTTAAGAGGTCAAGGTCCCCATTCTGGTCTACCTGGAATCTCAGTGACAAGAGAGGTCGGGTGGAGGAAACCCTGTAACCCGTGGGGATGCTCTACCATGTAGGGGTCTTTGCGAGACTCTCCCTCTTTGGCTGCCCAGGTATTTCTCAGGTGGATGACCTTTCTGACTAAGAGGTATCATCCACCTCGAACCTCTATAGTCACCCAACATATTCTGGGTGTCTTGATTGGGTCCAGCACATTCTGATCTCATCAAATCCTTTGGTGTATGTTTGGTAGGAGGTCCTTAAAAACTCCTTTAGAAATCCACTCTCCCCAAGGCTATGCCTCGATGCCCTTGTTTGTGCAGCAACCCCACCACATAGATCTTTCCTCTGATTCAGAACCAAGTTCTCCTTCCATCATGGCACAACTTGTTGAAGAAGAAAATAATCTTGAGCACCAGTTTCAACGCCTAAATGATCTCTTCCAAAACTTCATGAACCCACCGCAGCGTCCCATGATGCGAGATAACTATAATCCCGTTGCGGTGGCAATCGAGCCTTGAGTCCGAATCTCGGCTGGAGGTCCTGATTCTGAACTCAAGCCCAATATGATTCATGCCATACTAAAATTCTATGCGCTTAACTCCAACGATCCATTCCAGCATATTAAATAGCTCAAGCATCTGGCCCAGACCTTCGGGTCAGATGCACAAAACTAGGATATTCTACTCATGAAGATGTTTTCTTTCTCTCTCATGGACAAGGTTGCTCATTGGTATCAAACTCAGACTCGTCCGATCAACACATGGGATGAACTTCAGTTCGAGTTTTTGAAGAAGTTTTTTCCCGTTGGTCGGACAAAAGACTTGCGCCACCGGATCACTCATTTCACCCAGCAAATGGGAGAACCTCTTCATGAGGCATGGGACCGATTCTTGGATCTCATGCGAAAATGCCCCCATCACGGAGTTCCTAAATGGGGACAGGTCCTGTCTTTTTACCAGGGACTCTGTGAGGACATTTGATTATTCGTCAATGCAACCTGCGGAGGAAACATCATGGGTTAACATGAGGACACGGTGTGGGAGATTCTCGAAAATATGTGCGAGAACTCCATCAACAATGACTCCATGGGCTTATTCGACTAGACGAATGGTCGCGCATCGACGAATCTTAGGGGAGCACATGAGACACATGGCCTGTCCACATTAGTCGACTTGGAGTTGATGGCCAGTCGGTTGGACAAGGTCTCTATCATAGAGAAGAAGGTGGATGAGCTGACTCGACATTTGCAGCGAGCCACCTCTGCGTAGAAGTCTTTCGCACAGCCACCTCTCGCGAGGGAAACTGTGCAAAATACCTATCACTGATCTTCTCAGGGGATGGACACATATCTACCCCCATCTGACTACAGGATCGGAGGGACCTGCAATCTGCTCTATTCTTGTTGGGGGAACTCTGAACCCCCATACTCTGACATTTCTGAGGCTCCTCAGACCTGCGAGGACCTCAGCGCCATCTAGAATGACCCATTTTCCAACACCTACAACCTTGGATGGTGAAATCATCCCAACTTCTACTGGGCGGGAAATTTTCAGAATCAAAGACCACTTTATCAACCTTGTCCACAAGCCCCTCATCCATATCAGCCACCTCAACCTCGACCCAACCCCACCAATCATTCTGAGCCAAACCAAGACCAAATGACTCTCATCCTTTAAACACTGGCTGACATTCGGAAAATGAATGCAGCAATACAATAACAACACAAGGACGAGATCACAGAGATTCACAACCAACTTGCCCAGATGGTGAATTCCCACTAACCAGGCACTCTTCCTTTGCAACCTCTACCGATCCCAAATAACGTGCCGACCCAGAGGCACGTTATGAACCCAAATCCTGGCCACGCACATATGATTTATCAGGCCCGTTCTGTTCCATCACCTGACGGGATGGAAGCTTCGACATCTTACACAGGATTTCAACAGCAGCCACCCATTTTACCAACCCCAAACCAGAACCAGGCAGGATTAAACTCTATAACAACCCGTAGTGGTAAAGCAACCCAAGACCCACCTTATCCAAACCACTCCAAGCATGGTAGTGATCCAAGCCCTAGGATAGTTATCTAGGATGTCCCTATCCCAGATCAAGAACTTGGACCTATTCTAGAGGAACCAACCAAGGTTCCATTTCCCGAGGCCTTGACCAAGGGAAAAAGGATAACCAAACCCGTGGCTCCTGAGGAGGATCTGATCAAGCTCTTTGAATAGTTCTAGATAAACATCCCCTTGATGGATGCAATCCGCCACGTATCGGCTTACACACAATTTTTGAAAGGCGTGTGTACACCCAAGCGTAAGCCGCGAACCAAAAGTGGGAGTCCGATCATACTATCAGAGCAAGCCAGCTCTGTAATCTTGAGTAAACTCCTACCCAAGGCAAAAGACCCAGGTACTCCCCTGATTTCATGTAAAATTGGTGAAACCCAATTCGACAGAGCCTTGCTAGACCTAGGTGCCTCTATAAACCTAATGCCTACATCCCTCCTTAACCACCTTGAAGAGTCCGAGCTTAAACCGATTGAGGTGATATTGCAGTTAGCCGATCGATCCATCAAGTCACCTGAAGGAATACTCGTGGATGTCATTGTTAGGATATGGGATTTCTACTTCCTAGTAGATTTCATAGTTCTAGATATGGATGCACCTGAGAACCCAGGGGATACACCGATTATACTAGGGAGACCTTTTCTGGCCACTGCTAGGGCCAACATAAGCTGTGAGGAGGGCCAAATATAATTAAAATTTGGGAACCAAACTCTAAAGATTGGCATCTTTATGGCCCATCAAGGGATTAATTGCGGTGTTATAGAACAAATATGTGATATCAAAGCCGTGGTTGGTGAACCACATATTGAGGACAACCTGATTATCCTCGATCAACCACAAGAAGATCAAAACCCACAATTAGAGGTGTCTGAACCTAATCTAGATACACCCATAACTCCTACCCTTGTTCCCAACACACACTCTGAACCACCTGCTGCTGCTGATAATCCCATCTTGGAACTCAAGCCCCTTCCCGATCATCTGAAATACGTCTTTTTGGGTTCCAATTAGACATTTCCTGCGATTATAAACTCCAAACTCACATCTGACCAGGAATCTCGTCTGATTACTATTCTCTAGCAACATCGTAGAGCCATTGGATGGACTCTCGATGACTTGACTGGCATAAGCCCCTCTTTTTGCACACACCACATCTATTCCGAAGAGGGCACATGACCTTCACGTGAGATGTAGAGACGTCTGAACCCTAATCTGCAAGAGGTCATGAAAAAGGAGATCATCAAGTGGTTAGATGCAGGGATCATCTACCCGATCTCCGACAGTCGATGGGTGAGTCCAATCCAGGTTGTGCCTAAGAAGGCAGGGCTCAACACCATCACGACTGAAATCGGAGAAGTCATACCAACCTGTATAGCCAACTCGTGGAGAGTCTGCATTGATTATAGATGACTCAATTCCTCCACGAAGAAGGATCATTTCCCACTACCCTTTATTGATCAGATCCTTGAGAAATTAGCGGGAAATAGGTTCTTTTGCTTTCTTGATGGGTACTCCGGTTATAACCAAGTGGCAATCCATCCAAAGGACCAAGAAAAGACCATGTTCACCTGCCCCTTCGGGACGTATGCGTTCTGAAGGATGCCTTTCGATCTCTGCAATGCACCCACGACTTTCCAACAGTGCATGCTTGCCATATTCTTAGATATGGTAGGCAATTTTCTGGAAGTCTTCATGGATGGCTTTTCAGTATTTGGGGGATCATTTGACGATTGCCTCCAGCACTTGGTTCAAATACTCAGGCGATGCATTGACGTGAACCTGGTTCTTTCCTGGGAAAAGAGCCACTTCATGGTGCCTGAGGGGATCATCCTGGGACATCTGATTTCAGAAAAAGGCATCCAAGTCAATTGAGCCAAGGTTAACTTGATTTCCAAACTCCCTCTGCCTAGCTCGGTCAAGGAAATCCAATCTTTTTTGGGGCATGCCAATTTTTACCATCGATTTATCCCTGATTTTTCAAAAATCTCTCGCCCCCTGACCACTCTTCTCTCCAAGGATGTACCTTTCAATATCTCCAAGGAATGCACTCAAGCGTTTCAGATCCTTCGTGACCAAGTTACCCAAGCCCCGATCCTACAGTCCCCTGATTGGTCTCAACCCTTTGAGATCATGTGCGATGCATCTGACTTCGTTGTAGGAGTGGTTTTAGGGTAGAAAATTGATGGCAAACCCGTGGTCATTTACTATGCTAGCAAAACACTTGATGAGGCTTAGCGTAACTACACTATTACTGAGAAAGATCAGCTTGGCGTAGTATTTGCCATTGAAAAATTCAGATCTTACCTCTTGGGTTCCCATGTTATTATCTACTCGGATCACACAACTGTGAGGCATCTCCTTGCAAAGGACTCGAAACCTCGACTAATTCGATGGATCTTGCTCTTGCAAGAACTTATCCTCGAGATTTGTGACAAAGCAGGAAGACAGAACATGGTAGCAGATCACTTGTCCCACCTTCCTTCTGAGATCATTGACCCTTCCAGACCCATCACGGAGCAGTTTCCTGATGAGCACCTCCTGACTATCAATACCGGGCTTCCATGGTTTGCTGACATAGTAAACTACTTGGCATCACATCAGATCCTATTTGATTGGCCGAAGGCCAAGAAGGACAAATTGCATTCTGATGCCAAGTATTACCTTTGGGAAGACCCATATTTATTCTGCATTGGTGCTGATCAAATTATCCGATGGTGTGTCATGGAAGCAGAAATCAAAGACATACTCTCTTTCTGCCGTGACCAGGCATGCGGTGGCCATTTTTCTAGACACAAAACTGCATCAAAAGTCCTTCAGTGTGGCTTTTATTGGCCTACAATTTTCAAGGATGCATACAATCACTGTAAGGCATGTAACTGTTACCAGACCTTGGGCAACATGAGCTGTCGTGACATGAGGCCTTTATAGTCGATTTTGGTATGAGAGATTTTCAACATTTGGGGGATTGATTTTATGGGCCCTTTCCCTATCTCGGACGGCTTTGAATACATTTTACTCGCTGTTGACTTTGTGTCCAAATGGATCGAAGCCATTCTAACCCAAATAATGATCACAAAGTCATTATCAAGTTCATTCACCAAAACATCTTCTCATGGTTCGGGATTCCATGTGTGATCATTTTTTATGGAGGGACCCATTTCATAAATGCTCAGTTCAGGTCACTGATGACCAAATATGTGGTGTTGCACCGAATCTCCACTCCTTACCACCCCCAAACTAATGGTCTAGATGTGCTATCGGACCGAGAGATCAAGAAAATCCTCCAAGTTACTGATGTAAACACGTTTACACTACTTAAGATGTCTATTTATGCATGTTCTTAAGCATAGGATTGCATTGCATGTTATAAATATTGCATAACATGCATCATCTTGCATTTAGAGTAGTTTGAATAAAATGGAGGTTAATTGTCTCCTTTTATGTTCATGGACAGGGAAAACATTTTATTGGGGCCTCAGATCGAAGATCCAAACGTACAAATGTGATCAGGGCGACGATTGGAGTTCAACGACTCCAAGATCGCCCTAATCAGACATCTGTAGCATCAGATAGTGATCAGGGAACCTTAGAAGATCAAGGGCCAAGATTGTGTGAATCTGCACTTCAAACGACAAATTTGACCACACGGATGGATTCGGATCGACGATCGCAGCCTAACGACACGAAAATCAACTTAATCCGACAACCGTGGCACCATCTACATCATCCTGAAGATGGATGGCCAAGATGGCACCACGTGGTGCCATCTTAGCCGTCCAACCGATCCTCAAGGCTATCGCCACCTCTCCAAAAGAAGATCCAATGTGTGATTTGGGCCACTGGATATTGATCCAACGGTTGTGGATGCATGTGCCTTAAAACATCCGCGTGACACATTCCACCGCATAGCGCAGTGGTCGCGAGTCGTTGCACGTTCACAGGACGCGAGTTCGACTCGTGATCTGCAGCACGTGCACGATTAAAGGCGACCGCTCAATCAGCTGTGGATGGTCCAGATCGCCCGATAGTGCTCACGCGCTATTAGATGCTCGGCGAAGATGCAGCATCGCACGCGATGGGGCCGCAGCACAGGCGGGAAAAGGCGCAACTTAAGCCATCCGATCTTATGATCAGATGGCTGAGATCGGCTGGACGTGCGTGTGCATTGAACGCGTGGGCAAGCAAGCGGGCGTGCGTGCACCGCCCACTACGTCCACTAAAGGTCCTGAATTAATGTTTTTTAAGTTGTAATAACCAAATTGCCTCCACTCCTTGCAACTATAAAAGGAGACCCCCTCCACACAAAATTCTCATGCTTTCCTTCTTTTCTCTCCCTCTCCAAAGCACAAGAGAAGCTTGTCCCACACCCGGGATGCTTCTTGCAAGATAAAGTCAATTTTTCGTTCCCCTTTTGGAAGCGGATCCCGTGACGACGACGACGTGCTACCCCATTCCCGTTCTTCCTGCTTCTTTCTCCTTCGTCCTGCATTGTCCTTCTTCGTCCAGGCGTCATCTCGTCCAGCTCGTCCTCCAAGCGACCGTTGAGGAGGATATCTCTCTCCTCATTCTTTTTACTGCTTTCTAGTGTAGAATTTTCCTACTTTCTAGTGTAGCTGATTTCTCGCTTTCTAGTGTAATTCTTCTTTGGTTTTATTGTATAAACATTTTGAATTATTGAATGCCTGTTCTCTCTCTCTCTCTCGCTAGTTTAGTCTGATTGTTATTACGACTTCATTGTAATTACATCGCCTTACTTTTTAAGAGAAATTTTAAAAAAATATAATTACGAATTTAGATCGACGTAGCCTCCCTATGTTCAACCTGGGATTTTCATTCTGGTATAAATTTTATTTGTTGAACATGAGTTCTTCGCTTTCATACTACGATGACAGGTTTTTCAAAACCAAACACATTAGCGTAGCAACCCGTACGTTCAACATTTTGGCGCCGTTGCCGGGAAGGCAACGATTTCCGATCTTCTTTTCGCATTTCTTGCACTTTATTGTTTTCTAACTTGCTTTCTCTTGTGTCTATTATTTTGTAGAGACCTCCATCAGGGAATCATCAAGCGGTAGACTGGAGTAAAGTGCAGTTGAAGACAACTGTAAGTGCTCCCCATTCTTCCCCCCTCCATAGATTTCGTTCGCCACATTAAATCCAAATTCCAGTTAACCTAGGTGTTTGCATAAATCCTAGGAATAGTCTGATTGTTTGGATTTTCACTCACATTCATTCCACCCTCATTTATAAAAAAAAACAATAAAACGATATCTTGTGGGGCAATTTTCAACAAACACACAACGTACACCCACATTCAAGGCACTTAACCGAATTGATTTCTTTCTACTCAACCGAGTTCTGATTTGTGGAACTGGTACACATAAAGCAACACATAAAAGAGTAGAAATCATTCTAGGTTAACCATCTTTGTGTGCCTAACTTAGTGGTGCATTTGTGGCCAATTGTTTGAGTTGTTTGGGCCACACCACTCTACTTAAAATCAACTCATCAAGTAGCTCCTCCTTAGGGTTTTCAATCTAGGTCTATTCCAGGCACTCCACTTTCTTTCTGGTTTTAAAGGAAAACAATCTTCACCCGTGTTTGACAACTTGGTTTGCCTAGAAACTTGATTGCAATCAACCTAATTTGAAACCCTAAAAGCTACTTAAGCAAGATTTGAACACATCATAAATAATCTTGCTTGAAAGCCCTGGTTGTGCACACACTTACACAAATCAATGAATCATTAAGGGCACAACCCATATAAAGGGCCCATCACATTCCAAAGCACATTCAAACCTAGCTCTAAATAAAACAGAGTTGACGTTAGCCTTAAGGATTTGACTTGCTCTTTAGAGCCCAGAATGAGATTATTTTCGATTAGTCTGTTTCTACTGTTCAATCTGATGTCTAGCTAGGGAAGCAGAATCAAACGATTACGGTTGGGTGGTACACTAGGAACTAGAGACGCAAGCCGAAGGAAGAACCTTCTCCCTGTCCCTCCTAACTAGTTGGATTGAATAGACAGAAGCAGATCAAATCGTTCCTTTATCTCAAGATAGATTTTGGGAGTCTGTAGGTCTTTAGGCTAGCCCACTTAAGGATAGGTTTGATTGCTTGTACTGCAGGGCACCTTTCTTCCTCCCGTTTATCATGAATCCTTCCACATATTACATGCATTCCCACTCTTTCCCTCATATTTTGAATTATCCTCAACATGACGATTATTCCGACTCGTACTATAATCAATCATCAGTTAGTTGGGATAACTCGGATTGGGGATACAGTTCTGGACCTCCGTGTTTAGGGTTTAACCCTGAACACTATGATTGTGATTTCTATCCTTCTTAGAGTCACATCGATTATAGATCGTCAACCTTTCATGAACAACCTAATACGATCTACAATCAAGAAGGATACACTGATTCTTACCCATCCTCTGATTACACTGCCTTTAGGTCATCACCACCTTTTGAACCATCTGAAATGACCTATTATCAGGAAGGGTATAACGAATCTCAATTCATTAATTCCCCTGCATTGACCCCAAATCTGCCCAACCCTGAACCAACTCATTTGGTTTAGGGTAACCATGTTAAAGAAAAGGTTTTGGCTAACTTGAGGAATATCATACAATCTTTAGAAGTTCAGCCAATACCTTGCATTGAGAGATTGGAGCCCTTGATTGAAATGATTGATGATTTGAATATGTATTTGTTGGATTGGCTCCTGGATGTTAAGGATAAGAACCCGAGTGAGTTTCTACCTAGGGAGTTAGTGAAATTGAGGATGAGATTTGTGGTCGCTTTGATTCAATCGTGGGATGATTCCCAGGATGAACCCTCTTCAGGAGAGCCAATTTTAGAACCAGCTCAAGCACCTATTGGGGGGACACGTGTTACGAGGCTGACCAGATTGAATTAGAGAAACCAATTAAGGAAGATCTGATTTCTTCACCTGAGATCCCTGAGTCGGGGTACGAGGAAACGTATGTCTCCTTGGAACAGAAAGTAACAGATGATTTTGGGACATACATTGATACAAATCTTGATTTCTTTGATGGTGAAGATTCAAGTTGCAAAGTCTCATGCGAGTTTATAGAACACGATTTCTGTGAGACGATTGGGCCTGAGGAATCTGATAGATCATTTGATAGCCCAATAATTGAGGAAACTGATCTTATTTGGGCTCACATTACGGATCCAGAATCACATTTTCTAGAGGATTCAATTCAATGCCCTGATTGTCAGTTACACCCCGTTGAGCTTATCGATGATTCTGTTTCTGAGATAATTAGACCCAAGTCAATTCTGATTCAGCCACATCATTTAGACTTGGAGATTTTAGATGGGGTGATTAATATGGAAGAGGTCCTGGAATTTGACATGCTAAATGAGAAGGATAGGAGCTGGGAAATTTTGATTTGGGAAGCAAGTTCCAGAGGAAGTAGAAGACTGTGTCTAAGGGTTCCATTTCATCTGAAACCATCAAACCAAAACCCTTATGACATTTGTTCTGAGGATGTTCAACCCAAGCACACATTCATTGATTATCCGCTTGAATTCTCCGTAATCTGACTTTTTGGTCTTGGGGTGCATCCTCATAAATCGTAGGCTCGACCCTGCTTGCATACTGATTTTAGGTTTTGGAAAATTTTTATCCAGAACCTGAGATATTCTCGATTATGGGGTATGGGTCTGCACCACAATCTGGTCCACATTTGTGGACATTTACTGACAGGTCAGAGGATTCTCATGTTTATTCTGATTATGACCTACACTTGTGAATTCTTTATTTCTCTTCTCTATATAGTGTTCCTAGATGAAGGCACTAAATTCAGCACATATATAGTTCTTTTTAGTTTTCATCTCGGTGCAGACCTCACATTCATGCAATTCAGGTGCTTTCTATTCTATTCTACTCTGTTTTGTCTTTTTAATACAATGAGGACATTGCATTAGATAGGCATGCGGGGGTGGATATTCATCTCTGAATTTAAGTCGTCAGCTTCGTAGATTTTTTTTATTTTCTTTTATTAAATTTTTTTTTTTTGGAATTAAGGAAAAGAACTTGGGTTTAAGAAAATTTTCAATCTTAGGAGATACTACATTATGATTTGAACATAAAGACCCTTCAGGTCTTTGGACTTAATTAGCCTGCGTATCCACTAAAATGTGGATTTGTTTTTCGAGTCCTCGCCAACCTAAATTCTATTTTAATTGGAGTAAATAACTTTGGGTGATAAGTACACGACTTATCAACCTGCCCTCTGATTTGAGGGAATTTTGAGTCTTAAGCATCTACACACTATCTTGTCACTGACTCGTTGTTCGACGATTTTAACGGAAATTGGGTAGCTAATGAACCTTCTAGGGTGATATTAGTTATCGTAGGTAACAGCCCATAGGTAGGTTGTCCAGAGCCCAGTCACTGGACCTTTCTCTTTTTACTGCCTTTAGGTAAATCTTAGACCAAGGAAGCCACCTACTTAAAAAAAAAAATCAAAAAGAAAAGGAGAAAAGAAAAAAAGAAATAAACCACACTTCGCCGCACGAGTATGGCTGGAAAGTTGTCAGTGGTAACGGCTCATCGACCGGTTGTCTAGAACCTAGCTCAATAAATGCATTGAAAATTCCCAAAACACTTAAGAAGAAGCGGAGAAGTAGAATAAACCGGGGAGATATACACTAGATTCACCCTTGCGTTGACCCCGTAAAAAATAAAAGTAGGTAGAAAGCTACCGGTTGTAAAGATACACCTTTAGGCAGAATTCTCTTTCTTAGGTCACCTAGAGGCGTAGAAATCCGAAGTCTGTTTTAACTGCCGGTCAATGAGTCGATCACATTCACAATAAGATGCTTAGAACTTAGGGTTCTCATCAAATCTTGGGTGAGTTGAATGGCCATAGAAAGCCACTCTTAAACTCTAAAATTTGAAAATCCAAAAAAAAATTAGAAAAGAGGAAAAAGAGAAAAATAAATTTTTCCTTGAATAAGGCGAGGGCTTGAGGCAGTCTACATTTTGGTAGATTCTCGGTCACTGTTGTGTCTTTGAAAGTTCAGATCCTAAGTAGCCATTTTCTTAATGATTGAAAATAACTTAAGCCTAAATAATCCAACCTAATTCTTTCATAAATAGCATATAGTTTTTGCTAGGGACTAGCAAAAGATAGGCATGGGGGTATGATTTAAACATGTTTACACTACTTAAGATGTCTATTTATGCATGTTCTTAAGCATAGGATTGCATTGCATGCTATAAATATTGCATAACATGCATCATCTTGCATTTAGAGTAGTTTGAATAAAATGGAGGTTAATTGTCTCCTTTTATGTTCATGGACAGGGCAAAATTTTTATCGGGGCCTCGGATCAAAGATCCAACCGTATAAATGTGATCAGGGCAACGATTGGAGTTCAATGACTCTAAGATTGCCCTAATTAGACATCTGTAGCATCAGATAGTGATTGGAGAACCTTAGAAGATTAAGGGACAAGATGGTGTGAATTCGCACTTCAAATGACAAATCCGACCGCACGGATGGATTCAGATCGACGATCGTAGCCTAACGACATGAAAATCGACTTAATTTGACAACCGTGGCACCATCTACATCATCCTAGAAGATGGATGGCCAAGATGGCGCCACGTGGCACCATCTCAGCTGTCCAACCAGCCCTCAAGACTGCCGTTGCCTCTCCAAAAGAAGATCCAACGCATGATCTGGGCCATTGGATCTTGATCCAATGGCTGTGGATGCGCATGCCTTAAAACATCCGCATGACACATTCCACCACGTAGCACAGCGATCGCGAGTCATTGCGCATTCACAGGGTGCGAGTTTGACTCGCGATCTGCAGCGTACGTGATTGAAGGCGACCGCTCGATCGGCTGTAGATGGCCTAGATCGCTCGATAGCGCTCATGCGCTATTAGGTGCTCAGCGAAGACGCGGCATCGCACGCGATGCGGCGCGCAGCGCAGGTGGGCGAAGGCGCAACTTAAGTGTCTGATGCTGGGATCGGCTGGATGTGCACTTGCGTTGAATGTGCAGGCAAGCGAGCAGGTGCGTGCGCACAGCCCACTACGCCCAAGTTTGAACCTTTAGCAACGATTTTATCCATCACTAAAGGTCCTGAATTAATGTTTTTAAAGTTGTAATGACCAAATTGCCCCCACTCCTTGCAACTATAAAAGGAGACCCCCTCCACATGAAATTCTCATCCCTTCCTTCTCTTCTCTCCCTCTCCAAAGCTCAAGAGAAGCTTGTCCCACACCCGGGATGCTTCTCGCGAGATAAAGTCAATTTTTCATTCCCCTTTGGAAGTGGATCCGCGATGATGACGTGTTGCCTCGTTCCCATTCTTCCCGCTTCATTCTCCTTTGTCCTACTTTGTCCTTCTTCGTCCAGGCGTCGTCCTGTCCGGCTCATCCTCCAAGCGACCGTCGAGGAGGATATCTCTCTCCCCATTCCTTTTACTGCTTTCTAGAATAGATTTACTGCTTTCTAGTGTAGAATTTTCCTACTTTCTAGTGTAGCTGATTTCCCACTTTTTATTGTAATTATTCTTTGGTTTTATTGTATAAACATTTCGAATTATTGAATGCATGTTCTCTCTCTCTAGTTTAGTCTGATTGTTATTATGGCTTCATTGTAATTACATCACCTCACTTTTCAAGAAAAATTATAAAAAAATATAATTGAGAATTTAGATCGACGTAGCCTCCCTGTGTTCGACCCGAGATTTTCATTCTGGTATAAATTTTATTTGTTGAACACAAGTTCTTCGCTTTGATACTACGACGACAGGTTTTTCAAAACTAAACAAGTTAGCATAGCAACCCATACGTTCAACAGTTACTGTTCGACTTGACATGAATGATTGGTCATCCCAGCTTCCGGAAGCTTTGTGTGCTTATAGGACCACCCAAAAGATCCAATTAGGCATGTCTCCTTTCAGACTGGTGTATAAGAAGGCGTGTCACCTCCTCATCGAATTGGAGCATAAAGCCTATTGGGCAATACGGAACTGCAACTTAGATCTTTCTAAGGCTGGAACCCACAGAAAGCTTCAGATAAGCAAGATTGATGAATTACGCCACGATGCGTATGAAAACTCGTGAATCTACAAAGAGAGGGTTAAAGCTTTTCACGACAAGCACATAGCTAGAAAGATCTTTCATCCTGGTCAAAAGGTCCTACTCTTTGATGCTCGACTCAAACTGTTCCCAAGAAAGTTGCGATCTAAGTTGATCGAACCTTACTTAGTCTGATGAATCTTTCGAAATGGAGCCGTTGAGATCAGTCCACTCAGCCACGATTCTGAACCTTTCATCATGAACGGTCAAAGACTCAAATCGTTCATTGACATGACCAATACAGATTTGGCTGAGACATCCTTTATCCTCCATTCTCCCTGAGTTCATTGCTCCCAGCCGATGGCATAAAACTCAACTCTTATCGGGAGGCAACCCATCATTCTTTGAAAAACCCAAAACCTTTCCTGACATTTCCTTGCTGAATTCATACTATACTTTTGGGTTCATCCATTAGAACAACCGACTCCACCTCAGGTACCAGTACCCGAGTCTAGAAATTGTCCACAATAGTCACCTTGACCTGTTCACTCACACAACACCTATCCTAATGAATGAACTAACCTTAATTCAAACCCACCTAATTTACAATGGGGACATTGCAAATCTTAGGCATGGGGGGGAATGAAAGTGCAAAATGTATGAAAACTCATATCAAGAAAAGGTTTCAACAAAAAAATCACATATCATCTAAAAAAAAAAACTGAGAAGAGGGAGGGAAAATTTTTGGGCTATACATAATCATGAGGAGGAGGAAAAAGAGCAAAATGACAGAAAAGGAGCACAAAATGAAAAAGAAAGAGATAGTCATTAGCAAGAAATTAAGGGATTAACCAAAGTTCTAGACCACATCAAGAAAAGTAAAGAAAAGTGCTAACGAGACAAAGAGATTAGTAGGAACGCTGACCTTAGGCCTTTTTGGCCAGACTCTTAGTACCTGCTAAGATCTGGATAATCCTCAAGAGGTTGAGGAAAAAGCAAAGCTTAAGTATTAGGTCTAAGGCTTAAGGAGTATTCGACCTCGTTAACTGGCCTTCGGTTTGCGGGACTCGGTAACCTAAGCACCCCAATTCACACACAGTCTAGTTCAGTACGCATAACTATCAAAATCATGCAAAAGTGATTGCGCAGCAATCATTGGTCTTAATTGACCTAAATTAAGCTAAGACTTAGCATAAGTTAGGGTTATTCATGCATGCATACGCATTATCTGCATCTTTACTGCTTTCCTTTAGTTATGTATAAAATAATGTTATAATGTGCTGATTAAGTGTATTATGTCGATTGCAGGCAATAAGCAGATCTGGTGCTGGATCTGGAGCAGGATTTGAAGCTGGATCTGAAATAACGGGAGTTGTGGTAGAGCTGGAGCAGAAGGCCTATTTTAGATGTAGGAATAATAATGTAAGGGGGTTAAAGGTTTTCTATTCTATTAAGTAGAAATAAAGCAGTAAAATGTGAAGAGCTTAGGTCCATCATGGATAGCCTAGAGACTTTCCCAAGCCTTAGCCACCCTTAGATTAGGTCACAACACCCTAGGAAGCCCTAAAACCCTGGTTCCAACCCTTCTCTAGACATCCAGATAAGTTTTAAGATGTCCTGGACCCTTAGCCAACTCCTGCACACTTCAAACCCACTTCTGCAGTGTTATTTGACATCCAGACACTTTGTCAGACGTCCAATTTCTGCAGAATACCCAAAACAGAACCTGAAACCCTTCCTGACTCTGATTGGACGTCCAGACAACAAGTCTGGACTTCTGATTCTATAATTAGACGTCTGATACTGCTCTCCAATTCCTATTTTGAGATTTAAGCCTTGATCTTGGATCTCTAGGTCCCTAAACCCAATTCCAACCCCATAGGAACCTAAATTAAGGTTCCATAACCCTAGTACATCACCTCTAGACCTCCCTAAGGACCTAATTAGGTCCTCACTAAACCTAATTGACTTGGATCTTAGTCAATTCCATCAGCCTATTCAATTGGACTCATTGAGTCCAATTGAGCCCTGATCTTAGCACACACCGTCCATTTGGACTCAGTGAGAGTCCAATTGACCTAGACCTAACTTAATTGAGTTGTTTTACTCTCAATTAAGTTTCCACACACCCAATTAAACTTGTATTAAGTTTAATTGCACTTTGCCTTAGTGAATTAGGGTTTATAACCCTAATTTGAGACCTACCTTGACCTAAACGCACTAGAACCCAACCTAATCAACCTAGCCACCTAAGTTTCGACCCACACACACCAACACACACCATCCACATAAAAATATCTAGCCTAGAGTTCTCTAGAACTCTCTACCATGTGTGGTTGCCTTGGTTGCCAAAAATAGCAGCCAAGAGCCATTCAATTTTTAGATCCACATTTGGTGGATCTAAAAACCACCATCCACCCTCTCTCTCTCACTCTCCCACGAGCTCCCACCATAGGCCTCTCTAGAGAATTCCATAATTCTCTAGAGAGCTTCCCTTAGGTCTATAAAAAGACCCCTTGGGTGGCCATTTGCAACCATTCACTCCCTTGGCAATTGCTCTCCATTGGTGCCATTCACGCCACCTCCACTCAGCCACTCACTACACCTCCACGAGCTCACTACCACCACCATGGAGGACACCATGCCGGGATGCTGGATCAACCCTACCTCTCTCCAAGGGTCGGCCTAAGCTACATTGGCCGCCCCTCATTCTCCTCTCGACCACTCTAAGGCCATCGGGGACCACCCCTGAATGCCCTCTATTCTTTTAACTCTAGATCATGCTCTTCATAATTTTATTGCTTTCATTTACTGCTTAGTAGAGTAGTCTTATTTCTCCCCCAATGATGCATGCGAAATCCCCCCGTTCATTCTTGTATGCAATCATTTTGTGGTAGTTAGATTTAATTTTAAGCATTCATGTATAAGCTTTCCTCTAGATTTCCTTGTGCAACAACTCTCCCATGATGAATGAAATTTCATTATATATATATATCTCTTATGTGTTTGAAATCAACTTGAGCTGAATGATTATCATATTTGAGTGATTTAAGTGCCTGCTCTTTAACCGCCTATATATTACACACAGGCATGTCGTTTAAATAAAGTAGAGCAGCTTTAAGATCGATTTCAAAAATAAAAACAACGCCTCCTAGAGACGAACGACCGGGACTCAAGTCTCGTTATTTTCAAAATAATATTTTTGACGAACGTTTTTGCGCGACTATACTACGACTTTGGACGACTTTCAATTCCGTGAAAATGGCTCTCTGTCAACAAGCAATTTAATATTCTGAAAATGTTGCCTAGATTAGGAGCGGCCGATTAACATAAGTTGATTTGGACAAGTTCTCGGTGCGAAGAGGCAGGAAATTCCCCTCGAAGATGCGTAACAACATATCGTCTCCTCGATTCTTGTCTCTTAGGATATTTACATATCCTACCGGGGGTATGTAAGCACTCTGCTGGTTCAGATACCATGGGTGGCATTATCACAAAATGTCGATTGCCAGGGTCAAGATTCGGCCATGGAATGCCATGGGCAGGATTATCTCAAAATCTCGAAAATCAGGGTTCTGGGTGTTGCCTTGGGCGGTGCTATCACGAAGCATCGATTGCTAGGAACCTTTGAGGATTGATGATGGGGACGAGGAATCCGATACAGACCGTGTTGAGAAGCTAATCCGAAGCTAGAAATAAAAAGAAAAGAAAGAGAAAACTCTCCAAACGAACAAATCCTTTGTCTCTCTCTTACAAAAATGCATTGCAAACTAAACCAAGGCTAAAATATGCCCCAAGCATGGGTGCTTTAACCACGGAGTCTAATGAACCTTAGGGTAGTTCCTGCGGGCCTTAAAAACATTTGTAGAGGACTGAGGCTAAAGCTGGTCAGGTTCAGATCTTGGTTGGTACTAGAGTACTTCTCGGCCTATTGTTAGCATTCTGACCTAATCACAGAAGAAAAAGCACACTTATCATAACTAGTGAAAGAAATTCATGGTCTAGAACAGAAGTTAAAACCTTAAATTTTTGCTAAGGAACTAGCAAAAGCTAGGCATGGGGGTATGATGAGAACCTCATTATGAGTCCTAACTAGCTTATTTTGACCTAATAAAGTGAACAAAAGCTACTGCATAACCTAAAGGAAGGCCTAACTCAAGAGAATACTGATCTGAAAAGAACACATGAAACAAAGGGTAAAATTGTAGTTTTACCATTGCAGTACTTCAACGGGATTTCTGAGGGTCTGGACATAGGTCAATTGGACTTAATAAGAGAAAAAGTGGGATGGTTTAGTCAGAAAAAGGTTATTGTGAAATTTAAGAATTAAATGACATTCTATAACCCTAAAACAAACCCACTTAAATTCACAAGGTTCCAGGAAGGATAAAAATCAACTAAGCCTTCTAAAATTCTTGGAAAAATATCCCCTAGGGTTTAGAACCTTCAATTTGGCCTTTGGAACCTGTTTTGACCTAGATTGGGGTCCAAGCTCAATATTTAACCTAATTTGGGTTTTTATGCAAAATGTCTAGTCAAACGTGGTCAAACCTAAAATCCAACTTTACCATTGGATTCCTTAGGTCCAAATTAGGTTTGTACCAAAATTTGAACTTAAGGGAAGGTCATGTTGACCTACCTTGCAAAATGGTCCACCAAATTTTATTCTGGCCCTTAACTTTTGAAAACCCTTGCGAAAACCCCCTCATCTTTCTTGTCACTTTCTGCATTTAGGTCCCTCTACCATTGCAGCAAAGACCCATACCTCCGGTGAGGTTTTGAGGAGGTTTTCTCCTCGCTTCCCCAGGGAGCTGCTCTCAGATTTGAAAGGGGAGTCCTCTGCGAAACCCCGTACCACTTGAGCAGCTCCCCATGCCCAAAATCGCCCCATACCTCTCGTGCGAACACTCGAGAGGTATGGGTATCACTTTCGACCATGCCTTCGGTGATTACTTTTTGCCGCAGACCTGGCTGCCTGACCCGATTACCCAGCACTCCTCGTGCACCACCCACGCCAATGCGCCTGGACCCGGGCACGCGTAACCCGACCCATTTGCCCGGCTAGCTCTAAGAGAGCGAAGAGATAAATAGAGAGAGAGTGACGCGGGGGAGGGTAGGTGTAGGTTTTGCTCTATACTGTGTAAGGAAAGGAGGAGGAGGAGAAGGCAGCAGTGGAAGAACTTGAAGGCAGGAGGAGAAGGAAGATGGCACTGTAGCTGCAAAGAGGCTGAAGAAGAAAAGAGAAGGAAGGAGAACTCAAGGCAGAGGAGTGGCAGAGGAAGAGAAGAAGAAGAAGAAAGAATAGAAGAAGAAGGAGTCGCAGAAGAAGAAGAAGCCAAGGAAGAAAAGGTAGCTGCTGAAGAGAGAAGAAGAAAGAAGAAGGCGCAGAGGAAGAAGACTATAGAAGGACTTAGCCAAGCAGAAGAAGAAGAAGAAGAAGAAGAAGAAGAAGAAGAAGAAGAAGAAGAAGAAGACTGCAAAGGCCAAGGAAGAAGACGCTGAAGACGTAGCCAAAGCTTAAGGCAAAGAAGAAGAAAGGGAAGATAGAAGAACAGAAGAAGAAAAAGATGGAAGAAGAAGAAGGAAGAGTGAGCACTATAGCAACCGCCAGATAAGTCGTCTGATTCACAGAATCACATGTCTAAGAAAAGAAAGACAGAGAAAGAAAGGTGCGGCCAAGGAGAAAGAAAATGAAGAAAGAGAAGAAAGAAGAAGCCATCAAAAGAATTTTCTTTTCCATTTCCAGTCTCTTTTTAGCTTTCTTATACATGGAATCTCATTTATATTATTGTTAAATATCATATTTTGAGAATTGTGATTTCTACTTCTAAAATACCAATTTGCTCCCTGAGTTCGACTTCGAAAATTTTGACCTTCGAGTAATAAAATTGTTATTTGTTCATATGCTTTTTTGACTATACTGCAAGAGGTTGCTTTAAAATACGATAAAGCGATACGAACTTGGCCCGAAAATGTATCGCTTCTCCCCTATCCACAAAAATAGGCGAATTAATCTATAATTTATAGAAATTATTCTAAATGTCAAATGATGCATGCTATGCAATATTTATAATGTTGAATGCTTCTATGAGCGTAGGAAAATTCATAAATAGGCAATTTAAGCTAGATAAATGTGTATACATCGCACCCTTATGCCTATCTTTTACTAGTCCTAGAAAAATTAAACTACATGTTATTTATAAGAATATAATTAGGGTTTGATTACCAAGGGAAAAGTGATTTGTCAACAATAGAGAATTTCAACTAAAGGTCCTAAACTACAAAGACTCAACAGCACTCAAGTGCCTGCCAAAATGCAGATCACCCCAAGTTCTTGCCTTATTCTGTACAAAATAAAATACACTTTTTTTTATTTTTCTTCTTTTCTAATTTTTTTGGACTTTTTGAGTTTAGAGTTTTGACGTAGCTTTCATGGCTACCCAGCCCACCCAAGACTCGAGAAGGCTTTAAGTGTTAAGCATCTTTATGTGACAATTGTGATTGACTCATTAAATGGAAAAACAGAATGGACTTTAGGTATCTACAAACCCTTGGAGACCCTAAAGAAAGTTTTTGCCTAAAGGCTTATCTATTCGACCGGTAGCTTTCTCCCTACTTTTATTTTGGATGGGGTTAACACAAAGGTGAACCTAGTGTATATCTCCCTAGGTTTTTCTACCCTTGCTTCTCCCTAGATTTTGGGATTATTTGTGCATTTTGTGGGCTGTGTTCTAGACAAACGGCAACGTGGGGTTACTAAGGACAACTTTCTAGCCATACCCGTGTGGTGAAGTGTGGCTTATTATTTTTTTTCTTCTTTTTCTATTCTTTTTCTTTTATTTTTGGGTATTTTTCTCTTTTTTTTCTAAGCAGGAGGCTTCCTTGATCTAAGATTTACCTAAAGGCAATGGCCAAAGAGATTAGGTTGTGTGGCTGGACTTTAGACACCCGGATGAGGGGTTACTCACAGCAACGTGCCAGCTGTACCACCTCAGTATGTTTATTAGCTACCTAATTCCTATTAAGTATGCCTGAAAGGTGAGTTAGTGCAAAATGAGTGTAGTTGCTTAGATTATAAGTCCCCTCAAATCAGAGGGTAGGTTGATAAGTCGTATACTTATCACCTCAACTTATTTAACCAATTCAAATTGACTTAACATTGGTGAGGACTCGAGAAATAGGTCAACATTTTATTGGACACCTTGGATAATTAAGCTCAAAGACCTGAAGATTCTAAGTGTTCAGGTCCTACTATATTATTTCCTAAAGTTGAAAAACTCCTATGCCTAAGTTCTATTTTCCTAGTTCTCAATCTTTTTAGTCTTTTATTTATTTATGTTTTTGAAAGAAATAAATGAAAAAATTTTATAGAGCTGACAAAAATTAATTTAGAAATGAATCTACCCCCCATGCTTAGCTTATGCAATGTCCTCATTGTAATTAAAGGCCTGAAAAGGGTAGAATAGAGAAGCTGAGTTTAATGACGTTAGCTAGGTATAGTTTAGCCAAAGAAATCAGACCAAGGTTAGACCAACCTTGTCTGAGATGGGTTTGGGAATCACGCGATCAACAAAAGGTTTTAGACATTGTCTGTTGACCTTATATATATAAGAAAAAGAGAAAAAAATAGAGAGAAAGGGAAAAATTCTAAAAAACCGTGTTCATAATTGTGTTTATGTGTTGATTTTATTTCGAGTCGATTACATTGAGGCAAGAAAAGACCCATTGTGATCCACCAAATATGACCCTTACCTACCTTTTCAGTATTTCTGACCACCCGAATACTAGCTGAAGGATTCTGACTTAGCTGTAGGGTTATCAGAATTAGAATTGAAGTGTTAATGCCATGTGAGCCCACCAAATATTGATTTCTATACATTAGGTGAGATTATGAGCTCTCTAAATAAAAGATCAAAAGGGAAAAAAAAGAAAAAAAAATAGAGAAAGAGAGAGAGAGTGAGCACAAAGGAATGCTAGGAGAGCACAATTTTGAGCCTCCCTCTAGGTTGACTTGCTTGATAGTCTATAGATCTAGAGTTTGTTGTACTACCCTACATGTAGCACTAGATGAGTGTGAGTCACCAAATATAAAATCGTTTGAATCAGACATTTTCTACCTAATCCACAAGGCCAGGGTAGAAATCATAGATTATTTATCCCCAAGGGAAGAAGTTGGCCTATCCCGATAGAATTTTTACCGAGGATCAAGTACAAACTTTAAGTATGGATTGGCTTTCTACTTGGATCTGTTGCTTAGGCTACTATCACTACACTTTCACGTTGTCTAGATCTCTAAATTTTTGGAAGGAAAAAAGAAGAAATCTTCTACCAAACCCTTGATAAAAATAATAACTAGTCCTTTGGAGACTGAATTGTAAATGGCATAGATCATACACCTTGCATTTTTCATTCTTGCATTTGCTAGGGACTAGCAAAGTTTAGCAATGGGGGTATGATTACACAGCAATCATAGGACTTAATTGGCCTAAATTGAGTTAGATCTAAGCATAACTTAGGAGTAATTCATGCATCAACTACACATCTTGCATTATTATTGCTTTACTTAGTTGTTCCTGAAATAATGCTATAATTCTGTAATGATTAGTGAATAATTTGGCTTGTAGGTAATCAGAAGCTCAGGAGATGGCCTGAAGCTGGATAGAGGCTAGAGCTATAGTAGAGATGGAGCAATAGTTAGAATAAAGCTACAAATAAAGCTAAAGATAGAGAGTAGGAAAGAAGTTTACTAGACTAGTAGAAATTAAATGTAATAATTAAAGTTGTGAAGAACTTAGGGCAACCCTACACCTATCCCCAATTCTTAGGATAACCCTATCCCCCTAAGACATCCTCCTATTAGGTTAATCTAGTGTAAAACACCTTAATACACTTTCCAGCCCACGACAATCGGAGAGATGGAGGGCGACAAAGAGTGGGTAAGAGTTTTGGGGAGATGACGAAGGAAGGAAGATGGTAGACGGTTAGCTAATGGAGGGGTAAGGAGGACTCCCTTGTTGGACGCAAGGAGAGTGGGGAGGAAAGATACGTGGAAGAGGGGGCCACGTGGGAGGGAGGTGATGTGCTTTCGTTGTCGTGAGTGGGGCCATATGGGGGCTACATGTAGGAACCCAGTTGTGTGCCTTGCATGCAGAGGGCTAGGGCACATGAGGGTGAATTGCAGGAGGTGTCCCTGCTGTGATGATCGTAGATCCTATGCCCAAGTTGCTGTAGGAGTCAACATGAGGGTGCAACAACCCTTAAACCCTAGGAGAGGGTTTAAGGGCGAGGAAGGAGTTGGGCATCAAGTGCATGCGGAGGTGCCTTGACTCTCGACATCGAAGTTCCCTTTTCACTGGTGGTTCTTGCGTCGGTGGTGATGTAGAGGGGAGCGTTGATCGACAAGACATTGGTGGGTTCTCCATCCATTGAAGATTTACGAAGGGATGTACACACACATTCTCTATCCTCTTCCATGTGGAAGATCCTAGTTTTAAACGCATCTAGATTTCTCCTCTATGGCATTTGTGATGGTGATGTGAATGCTCTTAAGTTTCCGACATCCATGTGGGATCCTACTTCTGTTATGTGGAGGACTGTGTCTGGTGAGGCATGTTTTGCGAATTAAAATTAGGGTTTAGAGAACCCATCGTCGTAGCTCGCAAAACGTGTCTATCAAATACAATTTATAATCAAAACTCCAAGGGAGTCCTGGGTCGAACATAGGGAGGCGATGTTTACTTTAGTTGAAAACCTCACTTCATTTTTGTTTCTTTTTGGTATTTTGAGATTTTGTTATTTTTTCTGTCTTTTTGAAGTAAAAAGAAAAAGCAAGACAAGTTCACAAAATGAGATGGAACACAATTATGATATATTACACAAATGTTTGTTACAATAATTTATGAAAGCATAAAAGAGATAAGGGTGAGAGGAAATGTCCCAAATCGGTTGTTTGGTGAGACGACGGCACCTGGTAGAAGCTTTGATGAAGGAGGTGAGATGCAAGTCAATAGAGGTGAGATGCAGGAGGACGCCTGGTAGAGGAATGCTTCACCAAGGCTCTGGAATGGAGGTGAGGAGATGGAGGTGATCTTCTACCGGAATGGAGGTGGGAGGATGGCTCCAAGGCTTCTTATGAAGGTGGTGGGTTGAAGGACGAATGTTTTGTGGGGCAAAGGATCATTACACTAATAAGATGCCTTTGGAGCTTGAGAGTAAGCTCTAATGGAGCTTTGGTGGGCTACTTGAGCTTAAGAGTAGGTAGGAGTAGAGTAGGTAGAGATGAAGAGGAATGGGGGTGTAGGGGTGTTTATATAGTGGTGGAATGGAGGTGGTTTGCGTGCACGGGCCTTTAGTGACATTTAAGACTTCGCTAAAGACCCGCCAGGGACATCGCTAAAGCATTCACGCACCTTGGCTGGTGCTTGGAAGCTCGGGTGCAGCTGGCGTAGGGCACAACGATCGTCAGCCATTGGATCAGGCATGGATAGCTGAGATCGCGAGGAGGGAAGGCACGTTCACCTACGTTTGAATCTTGCACTGTTGGCGCATGTGTCGACAGCTGTGGGATGAAGCATCGCATGGCTGAGAGATGCCTGTGGATCGTGCCTCATTGATTTGAATTGCGTGCCTCATGTAATTGCGAGGATAGGACAGCGAGTGATGGTCGACTTTTCGCTTAGCGTTATAGTATTTAAGTGGTGAAAAAATCGACGAATCAAAAATAATGAAACTAACCACTCACAGAAGAGCGGGTCGTATCCACAAGGAGGCAATGATGCAATCAATACTTAATTATTTAATGTTATTTCAGATAGTGCAAAATTCCTTTTCAAATTGGACTTAAAATGTGAAGGAAAGTAGATTTGCAATAATCTAAAAAGTTAAGGGTGTAAGTGCAGCTTTTCCTGACAGAAATCCTCAGTAAATTTAGGATGAATTAGTGCAATTTTCACGTGATGTGTACTAAAGACAATTAGTATTTAAATCAAGTCCAAAATCAATCTTTAAACTAGCCAATATTAATACCATGTAATTAGAAAGAACTGTGAGTGCTTGACTGCAATTCTGCCATAATATAATAATAATAAAAAAAATGAAATTGGTGGCAATGGCATTGAATGTATTTTCTAATTCCAACAAAAACAGAGCATTTGCTCTCTCTCTTCCTTGTGAGAGAGAGAGGGCACCGCGAGGGTCGATGCAAGGTTCAAGAGGACGACGAGGTCGAGAGCTTTCTGACGGTGGCAGCGGCGGTGGCGGAGGTGGCCGGAGGTGGCCGGAGGTGAAGAACGCCGGTCTACTGGAGGGCGGCTGCTACTGTGGCTGCTCGAGCGGGCGTGCGTGCACGCTGGTGTGCGGGCAGGGAGCGCCTGCAGGTGGCGTGGAGGCGTGCAAGGGAGAGTGTGCCTGCAGCTGGCGGTGGGGTGCGCTGGAGAGGCACAGGCTTGGGTGCGAGCGCCCGCTGTGGCGTGGGAGTGGTTGCCTGCAGTAGCGAGCGGGCGGAGAGGAACGCAAGGACGTGCCTTCAGTAGGAAGCTGGTGCGGCAGGAGGCTGGCGTGCGGGCAAGGGTGGTGTGATGGCGCTATGCAGCGCCTGCGGGTGCAGGCGAGCAACGTTGAGGCGTGCTACAAGGACGGCTGGAAGGGAGGATGCGGGCACGGCCGGGCAGGATGAAGACACAGCGCCTGCGGGTGCTTGAAGGCAGAGTCGTAGGTGCTGGAAGGAGGAAGCGTGGGCTTGGGTGCAAGCGCCCGCTGTGGCGTGGGGGTGGTTGCCTGCAGTAGCGAGCGGGCGAAGTGGAACGCAGGGACACGCCTTCAGTAGGAAGCTGGAGAGGCAGGAGGCTGGCGTGCAGGCAGGGGTGGCGTGATGGTGCTATGCAGCGCCTGCGGGTGGAGAGACTTTTTCCCCGCAAGGGGAAAGAGGATGCAGTGCGGCACAGTGCACACTTTTCTTTTTCTTTTTTCTCTCTGGTTGCCTCTTCTTCTCTCCCCGCCTCTTCTTTTTAAGTTCTCCCCTCACCGCGTTAGTTCAGGGATTTTCCCAAATCCTCGGTCATGGCTGTTGAGAAAGGCGACGCCAGAAGTTTTGCCCAATGTCCAATGGGGGAGGGGGAAAGAGAGTTGCAGTTGTTTGGGGAATTTTATCCCCCCACCCTTGCTCTTTGTGTATTTTATTACCTGCACATAAAAACAATAGAATCATGAAGTTATAGAATGTTATAACTTAAATTATGAGGTGTACAAATCTTCTATAACTTAATTACCATTATTAACACACCTAAATTGTATAATTAAAGATACTTAGGCTTAATAATAGTCCATTTTAATGGACTCATCAAATACCCCCATGCCTAAGATTTGCTAGTCCCTAGCAAAAATAATAGAAATAATCAGAAGATTTCTTCTTTTCTTGTTTCAAAACTTTAGAAATCCAGACAAATGTGAAGTGCTGATAGTCTAGGTAATAGATTCAAGTGAAAGAGCCCATTCGCATTGGGAGTTCATACGTTACCCTTGGCAAAAATTTCTGTCAAGATAGGCAACTACTTCCCTTAGGGATAAAGCAGATGATAATCTGTAATTTGACCCCGACGTTTGGCTTAGGTAGGAGATATCAAGTTGGATGGATTTTTATTTGGTGGCACACACTCAACTGGTGCTACATATAATCTAGTGCTGCAGACTCTAGCTCTCTAGACTATTAGACAAGTCAACTCTGAGAGAGGCTATACAACTGTGCTCTCTTGATGTTCCTGGGCACTCTCTTTTCTTTCTTTCTGAGATCATGAATCTCGCCAGATTTAGAAATTACACTTACTATTTGGTGGCCTTACATGGCATCCACACTTCAATTCAAGTCCTAATAACTCTACAACTAAGTTAGAGTTCTCAACCAGTATTCAGGCGATCAGAAATACTAGAAGGTAAGTATGGGTCATATTTGGTGGAACGCAATAGGTGTTTTGCTTCCTCGGAAATAGTGTTACATCATACGCTTTGACTTTTTTTTTTCTTTTTCTTTTAATATAACTTTTTTTTTTCTTCTTTTTCTTCTTTCTATTTCTTCTTTTTGTACTTCTTTTCTCTTTTCTTCTCTTCTTTATATATATATATATATATTTTTTTTTCTTGCTTTTGTTTCTTTTTCAATCAACACAACATGATACGAACTTTTATTTACGAGGCATTATTAGGGATGATGATGGTCAAAAGGAAGTTGTGTGGCTTATTTGGTGGAAGTGCCTATTCTCGGCACCTAGAAGGAATGGATAGGACAGGCATATTTCTGATCTTTAACACTATTACCCTCCTTCAGCTGAGGACTCTATGAAGGACAGTCGTAACCATCCACCATAGTTATAGCTTTATTAAGACTCAATCTATGTGTATTTGCCTTATTTTGTGACTCTAAGGAATTCACTCAAAGTATGCACACAGGATCAGAGAGTGAAAACTACGCCTAACTCTAAAGAATCATCATCTAATTATCCAGAACTTAAGAGTCCTTGCACTAGACTTAGCGCACCAGTAATCTCTCTACCTCTTCTCACAAATATGAGGTGGATTTATTAGAAGATAGTATGCCTGACTCTCTATGAACTATCCAAGGGTTCAGTAGGCTACAAATGCTTATTGGTTTTCCCAAAGGATCCATTACCAAGTCTACGTGCTCGTGAAATAAATGTACTGGATTCTAAACTTAAGAAATAACTCCGGAAGAAAAACCTCTAATAAAGGTATTTTGCTAGGGACTAACCTAATCAGCTCAAGAAAAGATTTTTTTTTTAATTAATATGTATGCAAATATTTATAAATGCTATAAACACTATAAACATTCTCAGGTTATATCCCCCCATGCCTAAGACTGATAATGTCTTCATTGGGAAAAATATAGACATAGAAGAATATCACATGAGGAGGAGAGTGGGAGGAGCTACGGCTCCTGAAGCCGTAGTGCGTCCAAAACCTGGCCATCTGAAAGAGTAATATACGATTTAAGTCACTGGCCATTTACTTTAAGGTTCGCACCTGAAATAGGGTTCCTGATCTCTACAGCTCCATGAGGGAAGGTATTAATCACAACGTAAGGCCCATCCCAATGGGACTTGAGCTTTCCAGGAAATAATTTAAGTCTAGAATTGAAAAGCCAGACCCATTGGTTGGGCTCAAAAGTCCTTCTAATGATGTGCTTGTCATGGAAGACTTTTGTACGTTGCTTGTAAGCTTGAGAAGTTTCATATGCTTCATTACAAAGCTCCTCAAGCTCACTTAATTCTAACATACGTGCTCTTCCCGCTTTATCCAGATTTAAGTTAACGTTTTTACTGGCCCAATAAGCTTTATGTTGGATTTCAACGAGAAGGTGGCACGCTTTTCCGTAGACAAGATGGAAAGGAGACATACCCAAGGGAATCATATATGCAATTCTATAGGCCCAAAGAGCGTCATTTAGTTTTTTAGACCAATCCTTTCGATCAGGCCTGACAGTTTTTTCTAAAATTCTCTTAATCTCCCTATTAGACACTTCAACTTGCCCACTCGTTTGGGGATGATAAGGTGTGGCTATCATGTGATTTACTCCCAAATTTTGGAGTAGTCTAGTGAAGTGTACATTCTTAAAGTGAGGTCCTCCATCACTTATGATCGTCCTTAGGCACCCATACCGAGAAATGATATTAGCCTTAATAAAGCCCAAGACCACAGAATGGTCATTGGTTCGCGTGGGGATGGCTTCTATCCATTTTGGTATATAATCAACAGCCACAAGGATGTATTCATATCCGAAGGACACAGGAAAGGGACCCATGAAGTCAATGCCCCAAATATCAAAGATTTCAACAGGGAGGATAGGTTGTTGGGGCATCTCATCCCTTTTTCCAATGGTTCCCATCTGCTAGCAACGTAGACATGCGCCCACATACGTATGTGCATCTCGGAATAATGTGGGCCACCAAAAACCAGACTAAAGAACCTTATGAGCAATCTTCTTCCCACTAAAATGTCCCCCACAGTGGAGGTCATGGCAGAAACTCAGAACACTTCTTTGTTCCTCATTAGGGACGCAATGGCGAAACAACTGGTCAGGGCCTATTCTAAAAAGCTCGGGTTCCTCCCAGTGATAAAATTTAGCATTAGCGATAAACCTATCTCACTTTTGCTTGTCCCAAGTACTAGGGGTGATGCCTGGGACCAGATAGTTTCACTATGTCAGCGAACCAAGGAGTTTTAGTTTCCACGGCCATTAGAGACTCATCAGGGAAAGTCTCTTGAATACCGCCAGCAGGGTTTGATGCCTCAATAGGGATCCTAGACAAATGGTCTACTACCACATTCTCAACTCCTTGTCTTTAATTTCCAGGTCAAATTCTTGGAGTAGCAAAATCCAATGAATTAGGCGAGGTTTGGTGTCCTTTTTAGCCAGAAGATGCTTAAGGGTCAAATGATCAGTGAACACCACAACCTTGGATCCCAAAAGATAAGACCGAAACTTGTCCAAAGCAAATACTACAGCAAGTAATTCCTTTTCTGTGACCGTGTAGTTTTGCTGAGGATCCGTAAGGGTCTTGCTGCAACAATGCAGCACATGAGGTTTGCCATCAACCCTTTGACCTAAGACCGCTCCCACTGCAAAATCAAAAGCATCTCACATAAGCTCAAATGGGAGGGTCCAATCTGGCGCTTAGAGAATCAGCTCGGTAATGAGGGCTTTCTTCAAAGCTTGGAAAGCCTCGCCACATCTATCATCAAAATTGAAGGAGACATCCTTCGCTAATAGGTCGCAGAGTGGCTTAGAGATTTTACTGAAGTCTCTAATGAAGTGCCTATAAAATCCAGCATGGCCAAGGAAAGATCTAACCTGACGAACATTGGCGTGCAATGGAAGCTTAGAGATGGAATCGATTTTTGCGGTGTCCACCTCTAATCCTCTCTCGGAAACAACATGCCCTAACACAATGCCCTGCTAGACCATAAAGTGGCTTTTCTCCCAACTAAGCACTAGTTTTGCCTCTTCGCAACGGGTTAAGACTTTATCAAGGTGCGAAAGGCATAGGTCAAACGACGAGCCATAAATGGAGAAGTCATCCATGAAAATTTCAATGAACTCGTCGATCATATCAGAGAAGATAACCATCATACAACGTTGGAAAGTGGCAGGAGCATTACATAACCCGAATGGCATTCGGTGGAATGCAAAAGTGCCATAAGGACTCGTGAAGGTGGTACGCTCCTGATCATCAGGAAAAATGACTATCTGATTGTACCCAGAGTACCCATCAAGAAAACAAAAGTACATGTTCCCCGCCAATCGTTCCAAAATTTGATCGATAAATGGTAAGGGGAAATGGTCTTTCTGGGTAGCCGTGTTTAAATGGCGGTAATCAATGTAGACCCTCCAACCAGTTGAGGGTCTAGTGGTCACCAGTTCTCCTTGGTCATTCTCCTCCACAGTGATTCCTGCGTTATTCAGAACTACATGAATCGTACTGACCCATTTACTACCTGAGATGGGATAGATAATCCCTGCATCTAGCCATTTCAGAATCTCCTTTTTAACAACCTCCCGTATATTTGGATTGAGCCTTCTCTGCATGTCTCGGAAAGGCTTCACGGACTTGTCTGTGTAAATATGATGCATGCAAAAAGAGGGATCAACACCCTTAATATCAGCAATTGTCCAAGCAATTGCTTCCTTGTGCCTTTGTAAACACTCAAGCAGAGCTCCCTCCTGCAATTTAGATAATGCAGACGAGATAATAATAGGGAGCGTGTTATTAGGGCCAAGGAAAGCATATTTCATTGTGCTCGGGAGGGGTTTCAACTCCAATTCAGGAGCCTTTTGGATTGAGGGTTTTAGTTGAGATCTCCCCACTTCAGGCAGCGGATCTACCTTCACAGTCCAGGTTGGGGACAGAGACTTAGTGTGTATCTCCAGCAACTCTTCTATTTCAAGCATTTTCCTTTCAGTTTCTTCGATAATCAACGGATGGTCCTGAGTTATGACCTTTTGAAGGGGATCTCTACATAAGAGTGTTGGAGTAGTCTCTTCAATTATTTCATCAACGACCTCAATCTGAGAACAATCTTCAAATCTGGGTTGCTTGTAAGTATCAAAAACATTTAACCAGATCTTTTTGTTCCCAAAGCCCATTTTAAGTGCCCCGGATCTACAATTTATAGAGGCATTGGCTGTGGCCAAAAAGGGGCGTCCCAGAATAATGGATGGCTTTGTGGGCTTATTAGACGGGTTAGTATCAAGTATTGGAAAGTCAACGGGGAAAAAGAAATCCTCCACTCTCACAAGGACATCTTCCAACAATCCCCGCAGTGTCTTAAGTGATCTGTCTGCAACCTGGAGGATTACTTGACTAGGCTTCAGCTTTCCTCCTCCCAACAGGTCGTAGACAGAGCTCGGTAGAATGTTTACCCCCGCACCTAGATCGAGCAGAGCCTCGTCAATGTGTTGGTTACCTATAACCACTGAAATATAAGGGGCACCTGGGTCTTTCATTTTGGGGGGTGTTCCATGCTGAAGAACCGAGCTAACGTGGTCAGGCAGGATGACCTTGGTTTGGACCTGTTTCCTAGATCAGCGCTTCTGGGTGCATAGGTCCTTCAAAAACTTGGCATAGGACGGAATCTGTTTAATTGCTTCCAACAGAGGCAAGTTAATTTGGACTTGCCTAAAAGTATCCATAATCTCTTCTGTCCTATCCTTGGCTCCAAACGAGCCAACAGAAGATTCCCCAGGAGCAGATAGGCGCTTTGGATAGGGCACCCTCGGCTTCTGAGTAGAGGGGTCGTCATGGCGGGAAAGGGGTGGTGGTAGGATGACATCCTCATTGTGGATGATTTTTTGTGAGGGAGAGTGGTGTGGCTCTTCCTCGGGTGAGATGGAAGTAGGGTCAGGTGTGGAAGGGGAATTCTGAGATGTAACCGTAGGAGTGTTATCAGACTTGTCAATCTTTTTTCCACTCCTCGACACGGTCACTACTTGGGCGTGCTCCCTGAATACAACCCCCTTGCCCTTAGGGTTCTCCTCAGAAGAGCTATGAAGCTTCCCCGGATCAAGTTGCCTAACTGCCTCAATAAGATGACCAATTTGGGATTGCATATCAGTAATCATCTTATTCTGAGATTGGATAACCATATTCTGATGCTCTTGCATCGCTTTCATCATGGCCTTCGGTTCATCCATCTCAGAGGGCTTATTCGGAAGAGGGTTTTCATAAGAAGGTTTGTATGTGGGCTGGGGAGGTAAGGGTCTTGTATTCCCTGAGTTAGAAGCATCAGCTTGCTTCCAAGAGAAGTTTAGATGGTTCCGCCACCCTGGATTATAAGTGTTGGAGTAAGGGTTATTGCGAGGGGGGCAGAAACCTTGGGCCGCATTCTAGTCGGCCTGAATCAACTCAGGTAATTGGGTTGCCTGATGGCACTCCACAGTGGCGTGCGTTGTGCTCTGGCAGATGGAGCATTCTCTTGAAGCCTGAAAAATAGAGGCTGCTTGTGGGTTCATGCCGGGGTTTGCTAAAAGCCTATCAAAGTTTTTATTCAATAGTTGAATCTGATAAGCCAAATCCTGAGAAGCCCTGGCTTCATGGGCCTCTATCTTCCTCTGCAAGATTGATGGTTTTATTTCTTGATACGCAGAGGACAAATGTATGGAGTTGTCGCTTAAAGTTTCAAATAATGCCCAGGCTTCATCCTCAGTTCTGGTCATGAAGGTTCCTGCACAGGCTGCATCAATGGTTTGCCTATGCCTTTCAGATAATCCGTTATAGAACCTTTCGACCAACTGCCATCTTGGCACTTGATGGTGGGGGCATAACCTAAGAAGGTCATTAAAGCGCTCCCAAGTCTCATGAAATTGCTCCCCTTCTTGTTGAGTAAAACCCATAATCTCTCTTCTGTAATGGTTGGTTTTACTCATAGGAAAATACTTTTTTAAAAATTCTCCCTTAAGGGTAGCCCAATCATTTACCCTTACATCGAGGGTATGATACCAGTGCTTGGCCTTATCCTTTAGGGAGAAAGGAAATAGAGTCCTCACCAGTGCTTCATCAGTAAAGCCCTGGAGCTTCACCATGGAACAGGCCTCGGTGAATTCCTCCAAATGCCGATAGGGGTCCTCCCTAGTAGTACCATAAAAAGAGGGCAATAAAGATATGGTACTGCTCTTGATCTCATATGGATTATCCCCTGCCGGTCATCTGAGTGCTTGCACAGGTTGGTTGGTAGGAATAAAATAGTCCCTTAGGGTCCTTTGTTGATTCGCACCTTGCTCAGCCATTTCTTCTCTTTCTTCTCCTAGGTGAGCTCTCCTAAGAATTCTCTCGGGCTTAGGATCAAACACTAGACTACCCTCAAGAGAGCATCTACCAAGCATACAAAAATTTATTTTATTTTATTTTATTATTGAGTAAGTCAAACCTCCACTCTAAAGATAAGTCAAAAGATCAAGACTTATCCCTCCGTTCCCATGTAAGTGGTATAGAGGGGTGTGGACTTGAAATCTTAACCTTCTTTATTGTGGATGTTGAATTAGTTAAAATAAATGGCCAAACAAGTTTTTCACTGCAATTACGTGCCTTAATTCAACCTTCGTGTGCCCTAGGATCTATACTTTGCTTAGATGATACTCCCAGGTGATCAAGGGAGAAGTTACTCCAATAATGAACAAAGGGATGCAAGTAGGACGAACCCTTCCTTTGAGGCGATGCGTATGCGGTGCCCCTTAACTACCCTTTTGTTCCTTTAAGGGGTGTCCCCCTCCGTGGAGTATCAAAACACTTGATCAAAAGATAGTATCACCACTACCACAAAGCACAATAGGAGGGTCTGCACCGATAAAGAGATCAGTGCCTATAGCCTTAAGGGATCGAGCCTTAGTGCGGTGCTTAATATGCGTGCTCAGTGTCAAAAGTGTGCAACACACCGTAAATCTTTGTAATTTCTTTTTGAAATCACAGACAAGTCCCTTAGAATCAGATCAAAAGTGAATTGCTTTTAGGGTTGAATCTGATTATTAGTTCCGCTTTTAGTTCTGTGACCACTTAATTAGTAAATTCAAACAATTTGGTGGTCTTGAATTTAAATTGGAATGCAAATGCGTGAACAGAAGCTGGATGCAAAAGTTAGAAAGATATACCTGTCTCCAGCAATCTTCGTGCTAAGATGCTTGCAATGCAATAATAAGATCTAATATGCCGCTCAATCACCCCTAAGTGCATGCACCTAAGGGCATGCAACTTCTAAATAGGCAGCTCGATATTTTTTATTGGTTTTTAAAAGAAAGCAAATAGAAAATATAATCACGCATGCACCAAAAATACTGTAAGCCCTAGTAGCTAAAGAATGCGGGGACAAACCCCTAAAAATTTAACCCCAAATTACAAGGGCGAAAAGACAGAATTAAATTGTGACGACAGAGAATCCTCTGCGAAATAGGATCTTGGTCTCCTTCATCTTTTCCTCGTGTGGCTTAACTCGTGGTTGCTATCACTGCTCTGTTGTGCCTCGTCGCTTCGGCAGATTCCTTGCACAATAATCAAAATGATTAGATAATTTTGCAACTCAACAGATTAAAAAATAATAAAGTAAATCTATTGCATCTGTTGCCTCCCCGGCAACGACGCCAATTTTGACGGTCGACTTTTTGCTTAGCGTTATAGTATTTAAGTGGTGGAAAAATTGACGAATCAAAAATAATGAAAATAACCACTCGCAGAAGAGCGGGTCGTATCCACAGGGAGGCAATGATGCAATCAATACTTAATTATTTAATGTTATTTCGGATAGTGCGAAATTCCTTTTCAATTGGACTTAAAATGTGAGGGAAAGTAGATTTACAATAACCTAAAAAGTTAAGGGTGTAAGTGCAGTTTTCCCTCACAGAAATCCTCATTAAATTTAGGATGAATTAGTGCAATTTTCACGTGATGTGTACTAAAGACAATTAGTACTTAAATCAAGTCCAAAATCAATCTTTAAACTAGCCAATATTAATACCATGCAATTAGAAAGAACTGTGGTGCTTGAATGCAATTCTGCCACAATATAATAATAATATGAAAAATGAAATTTGTGGCAATGGCATTGAATGTAATTTCTAATTCCAACAAAAATAGAGCATTTGCTCTCTCTCTTCCTCGCGAGAGAGAGAGGGTGCCGCGAGGGTCGATGTAAGGTCCAAGAGGATGGCGAGGTCGAGAGCTTTCCGACGGTGGTAGCGGCGGTGGCGGAGGTGGCTAGAGGTGGCCGGAGGTGAAGAACGCCGGTCTGCTGGAGGGCGGCTGCTGCTGTGGCTGCTCGAGCGGGTGCGTGCGCACGCTGGTGTGCGGGCAGGGAGCGCTTGCAGGTGGCGTGGAGGCACGCAGGGGAGAGTGCGCCTGCAGCTGGCGGTGGGGCGTGCTAGAGAGGCACAGGCTTGGGTGCAAGTGCCCGCTGTGGCGTGGGGGTGGTTGCCTGCAGTAGCGAGCGGGTGGAGAGGAACGCAGGGAGACGCCTTCAGTAGGAAGCTGGAGCGGCAGGAGGCTAGCGCGCGGGCAGGGGTGGCGTGATGGCGCTATGCAGTGCCTGCGGGTGGAGAGACTTTTTCCCCTCAAGGGGAAAGAGGACGCAGTGCGACACAGTGCACACTTTTCTTTTTTTCTCTCTGGCTGCCTCTTCTTCTCTCCCCGCCTCTTCTTTTTAAGTTCTCCCCTCACCGCGTTAGTTCAGGGATTTTCCCAAATCCCCGGTCATGGCTGTTGAGAAAGGCGGTGCCAGAAGTTTTGCCCAATGTCCGGCAGGGAAGGGGGAAAGAGAGTTGCGGTTGTTTGGGGAATTTTATCCCCCCACCCTTGCTCTTTGTGTATTTTATTACCTGCACATAAAAATAATAGAATCATGAAGTTATAGGATGTTATAACTTAAATTATTAGGTGTACAAATCTTCTATAACTTAATTACCATTATTAACAAACATAAATTGTATAATTAAAGATACTTAGGCTTAATAATAGTCCATTTTAATGGACTCATCAGCGAGCGTGGCTCCCAGTCGTCTTAAATGCACACTCCAGATGGCATGCATGCGATCTAGCATGCGTCCTCGCATCAAAGGGCAGTGTTAGATTGGGTGTGAGGACTCTTGACCACTCAATCAAGATCGAGTGACCCTATTTCAGCTGGCACAGTTGCGAGCACCGCGGATTGCAGCTCAAACTCACGCTTGCGGTTTGCGAGTGCTTGTCTTCACCATTGTGCCAAAGCGGTGCTTTGTCGAGTGGAGCACAGTTCAGTCACGTGCGCCTTGATCATTGGATGGAGATCCAATGGTCGAGGTGAATCCTTGCTGAGGCCGAGCGCGATGGCTCAGATGGGGCGACTTGGATGGCACCACGTGGCGCCATCTGGGCTGTCTGTCTTCTTTTTGTAGAAAGTGCTACAGAGCTCTAATCGGGATGATTTTCGCGTTGACGGACTGCGGTTGTCGCTCTGGATTCATTCATACTGTCGGATTCTTCATTCGAAACCGGTAAAAATGCCGCACTACCTCTTGGGCATAGAAAATGGAAGAATTAATGCACATAATATACAACTAACCTAAATACCATGCAATGGATGTGATGCAATATTTATAACATGATATGCAATGCTAAGGCTAGGAACTATCATAAATAAGCATTTTATCATGAATTCATGTGTGTTTATCATACCCCCATGCTTACTTTTTGCCAGTCCCTAGCAAAATTAACCTAAATGCTATGTATAAAAGTAGAATCAGGATTCGATTACTTAGGTAAAATTTGTCGATTGCTTTAGAAAATCTCAACCCTAAGACCTAGTTACAAAAACTTGACAATGCCTAAGTGTCAGCCAGAATGCAGACCGCCCAAGCCCTCACCTTAGTTGAAAAGGGAAGATACACATTATTTTTTATTTTTCTTCTTTTCTAAATTTTTTTGTAGTTTTGGAGTTTGAGAGTTCTGGGATAACTTTTTACTGCTACCCGACCTGCCCAAGACTTGAAAAGGACTCTAAGCGCTAAGCATCTTGTGAAAAGAGTGAAGGACTCACTAGGCAGCCGTTAAAATGGACTTCGGGTTTCTACAACCTTACGTGATATAGACACATCTATTTAGGTTAAAATGCCTAATCATGCATGTTCCTAGGCTTAGATTCGCATTTCATGTTATAAATATTGCATAACATGCATCATTATGCATTTAGAGTATTTGTATATATTTTAGGTTAATTAGGTCCTTTTTATGGTCAGCAGAGAAGAGGATTTATTTTAGGGCCTCAGATGGATGATCGGACCGTACGGATCTGATTAGGACAACCATCGAAGGCTAATGCCTCCGAAATCATCTAGATCGAAGTCCCATAGCATCAAATGAAGTTCGAGGAAGATCAACGGCCAGGAGGGCAATGCGACATCCATACAAGCTTCAGATGAAAAAATTCGACCGTACGGATGGATTCGGAGCAATGATCGCAGTCCAGAAATGCGGCAATCAACTCGATCCAAGCACCGTGGCACCCTCTACAACAGAAAGAAGAATGGACGGCCTAGATGGCGGTACATGGCTCCATCCAGGACACCCAACATTGATTAGCAACACTCGGTCCCACCTCTCCATCATCCGTGACCTTAATTTCTAGCCATTGGATCTTGATCCAATGGTTGAGAAACTCTCCTCCATCGTGTGCTTTAAGTCGTTCGCTCGACGCATCCGACGTCTTGGCTCATTAGTCGGGGCACTGCACTCCCAAAGGAGGGGTAATCCCTGTAGTCTCCCCCAATTCCTCAATTAAGTCGGCACGCGCACGGACGCACGTGCATAGCCACACACACCACGTGCGTGTAGTAGCAGCGTAGCGCAAGTGCTAGCTCACGCACCCACGCGACATGGTGTGCAATAGGCACGTGAGTACAGTGCCAGCGAGGCGAGCCAGTGGGGGAGGGAGGATCTTCAGTGACGCGGGCCTTTAGTGACGCTTGTAGCTGTCACTAATGCCCCGTGTACGCTAGCAAAGGAATTAAAGGGGCAGATTTTCAGCGACAGAAAGGCTGGATCTATAGCAACGTTTACGGATGTCAATAATGACTAAGATGCGAATTTGTTCTTCCTCTACTATAAAAGGACCTACCCACCACCATTCGAAATCATCTCTTCCTTTCTTCACGTCACCACCTCTAAGGCTTTAGAGAGAGCTTATCCCAAGCCCAGGATGCTCCTCTAGAGTAGAACCAAGCATTTTCCTACCTCTCATCCCCCTTCGTGGAGCATCCCGTGGCCATCCTCTCATTTCCCTTCGGGAAGAAGATCCTCGCCGCGACGCCGTCCTACCCGATCCTTCACCCTCAGAGTACGTCCTCCTTCGTTCCATTCCTCACCACCTTCCTCCAGGCAACGTCAGAGTGAGTCATCCTCCGAGAGATTGTCGAGGGGGTTTTCTCTCACCTCTTTCTATCTTTCACACTTTCGTAGTATAGATTTTTCCACTTTCGTAGTTGTAACAAGCACTTGCTTATGAATAGATGATTGTCTCTCTCTCTCTTTCTCCCTCTCTTATATTTTTGCAAGTAGATTAGCTAGAATTCATCAACCTGATCTCTTGCCCTATTAAAATACCAAAAAAACTTAGAAAAGATAAAAAAACAAATAAAAGTGAAGCACAGATTTTTATAAAACCAAACGTTCGCCTCCCCGTGTTCGACCTGGGACTCACTTTCTGAGTTTTGGTTATAAATTTTATCTGATCAATGCATTTTGCGAGCTACGACGATGGGTCCTCTGAACCCTAATTCTAATTTGTGAAATGCGTGCCTCGATCATTTTGGCGTTGTTGCCGGGGAGGCAACGCTCTTTGTTTTTTGCCCGTGTTTTTCCACCTTACCTAACTTTTACCTCACTTTTTCTCTGATCTTACTGTGATTGCAGGTACTCATCTGAGGTGGGCCAGAGCGGTTAGATCGAAGAAAAGTGCGGATGAAGGTTTTGTAAGTGTATCCCTACCACCCCCACCCTAGTTTTCATTTCATATCCTAATAACTCAAACCCAAATCAAGTTAGGTGCTTGCATAAACCTTAGGGTAGATTTTGGTTGTTTGATTGTCACTTCATTCACCTCTCCCACCCTCATATATAAAAAAAATAAACAAAAAGAATATTCTTCTCTTGTGGGATTTAACTGAAAGCTACACACTTAACACCCAGAACTTCTTATCATAAGGCGCACAATCACTTTGATTCTACCACTTAACTGGGATCTGATTTGTGGACCCGGTACACTTCAACTCAATACACATAAGTGAGTAAAAATTTGAATAGGTTAAACATTCTTGTGTGCCTTAACTAAGTAGTGCAACAGGCCAATTGATTGAGCTGTTTAGGCTGCATCACTCAATTTAAAAGTGATCCATCAAGTAGCTTGCCACTTAGGGTTAATTCTTAGGGTTGAACTAGGCACTCCACATATTATTTCTGATTTCTAAAGGAATATATCTACACCCTTGCTTTCAAAACTTGGAGTGTTCTCCTAAACTTGATTGAATATACCTAAGATTATACCTTAAAAGCTACTAGACAAGGTTAAACCCTAACAGACACATCATCAAGTAACCTTGTTTGCAAACCCTGGTTGTGCATGCACACACATTTCAACTGATCACTAAGGGCACAACCCATCTAAAGGGCCCATCACATTCCAAGAGCACAATCATCCCTAGCCTAATTAAAACTGAGTAGATGTTGGCCTTAAGGATTGATTCTCTCTTCGGGGCTCAGACTGAGATTTTTTTCGATTAATCTGCTTTTGCTGGTCTATCTGATGTCTAGCTAGGGGAGTAGTGTCAAACGACCACAGCTGGGGGGTACACTAGGAACCGGAGGAGCAAGCCAAAGGAAAAACCTTCTCTCTAGTCCCTCCTAACTGGTTGGATTGACTGCATAAAAGTAGATCAAATCGTTTATAATCTCAAGATGGGTCCTGGGAATCTGTAGGTCATTAGGCTACCCACATAAGGATAGGTTTAGTTGATTGTACTACAGAGCACCTTTCTCTCTTCTATTTTCCCTCCTACTCCACAATGTATCCTTCCACATCTTTCAAGCATTTCCAATCCTACCCTCCTACCAACACGTATCCTCAAGATGATTGTTATCCTGACTCGGCTTATGATTACCTATCCACTAGTTGGGACAACTTTGATTAGGGATATGAATCCAGACCTCAGTGTCTAGGGTCTAGCCCTGGACAACAAGACTATGATTACTATCCTTCCCAGAGCTACAAAGATTATAGATCACCCTTTGATGATCGACCTAACCAAATCTGCAACCATGAAGGATATGCTGAATATAGGTCACCACCATTCATTAAACAACCTGAAATGACCTATTATCAGGGAGGGACCAGAGAACCTTGATATCTTGGCTCCCCTAGATTTAACTCAAACCCACCTAACCCTAAACCAAACCAGTTGGTTCAGGTGAACCAGATCCAGGATAAGGTTTGGCTAATTTGAGGAATACTATACAATCTTTAGAAGCTCAGCCAACACCATGCACAAAAGCATTGGAACCTATGATCAAAATGATTGATGAACTTAATAGTTCTCTATTGGATTTGCTCCAAAATGTTAGGGATAGGGACCTGGGTGAGTTTCTTCTTGGGAAATTGTCAAGGTTGAGGATGAAATTTATGGATGCCGTAACCCAATCTTGAAGTGATTCTCAAGATGAACCCCCTTCAAGAGAGCCAATGTATGAACCTGCTTAGGCGCCTGTCGAGGGGATACATTTTCTAAGACCAGGGATGGATGAACCGATTGATTCACCCGAGATCCCCAAGCTAGAGAGCGAGGAAAAATATGTCTCTTTGAACCAGAAAATGATAATCGATTTTGAGACATATATAATGAGGATCATGAATTCTTTGACTCTGAGGGTGGAGAATCTTTTAGTGAAGTCTCACTTGAGCATAAGGAAAATGATTTTAGTGAGATAAACGGGCTTGAGGAATTTGATAAATCATTTGATAGCCTGACTATTGAAGATTATGATTTAGTTGGGGTTAACTTAGAGGATCCGAATCTTGATGACTCAATCAATGACCCCATTCCTCATCTGCACCCCAAAAAGCTATCTTCTGAGATCATTGTGCCCAAGTCAATCTTGATTCAGCCATGATTTTTGGACTTGGGTAAATCTTATGGGGCGAGCGGTATTCTAGAGGTCTTGGAGCCTGAGCTCTTGATGTTAGAGGATAGAATTGTTGAAATGAAAATTTCAGAGGCTAATTCTGAGAGATCTTTGATTTTGGATCTAAGGGTACCTATTGACCTGAAACCACCTACATTCTACTAAGACCCTTATGATATCTTTAATGTGCAACCTAAGCTCAAAATAACTAATTATTTTTCTTAGCTGAACGTTAAGTGGACATCCGAACCTATTGAACCATCTTTACCCATTGTCCAACACTTTGGTCTTAGGTTGCACACCACTATACTGCAAGCCCAGCCCCGCAAACACAACAACCTTCGGTTCTGGGTGATTTTCATCCAGAACCTAAGAACCACTCAACCTTGGTGCATGGGTCTGCACCATAATCAGGTCCACATTTGTGGACACCTACTGGCAGGTCCTGTGATCAATATTTTTATTTTGATTCTGACCTGCACTTGTGAATTCCTAATTTCTTCTTTGCATGTGTGTTATGCCTAGCTGAAGACATTAATTTAGCACATGTTTATATTCCACGTTCTCTACGGTGCTGACTCGATTTTCACGTTATTCAGCTGATATTCTATTTACTCCACCTTGTCATGTCTTCATTTTTACAATGAAGACATTGCATCATTTAGGCATGGGGGGGTGGATAATCAATTCCTGAAATCATTTTGTTAACTTTGTAGAATTTCTTTTAGTGTCTTATTAAAAAAAATTTGAAAATTTGAAAAGATAAAAAAGAAAGAAATTAGGGAAAGTGAACTTAGGCATTTGGAAGTTATTCACTTTAGGAAATGATATGATAAGACCTGAATACTTAGACTCTTCAGGTTCTCGGGCTTAATTAGCCCAGGTGTCCACCCAAATGTGGACTTAATCTCGAGTCCTTGCCAATTCAAATTCATCTCTAATTTAGTAAATAAATTAGGGTGATAAGTATACGACTTATCAACCCACCCTCTGATTTGAGGAGACTTTAAGCCTAAGCATCTACACACTTTTTGCACTGACTCACTTTTCGACGGTTTCTGTAGAAATTGGGTAACTAATGAACCATCTAGGGTGATATGGCTAGCAAGTTGTTGGTGGTAACAGCTCATCGGCTGGTTGTCTAGAACCCAGCCACAAGACCATTTTCGTCGTACTACCTTTAGGTAAATCTTAGATCAAGGAAGCCACCTACTTAAAAGAAAAATGAGAAGAAAAAGAAAATAAAAAAATAGAAAAAGGAGAAAATAAAAAATAAACACTTCACCGCATGAGTATGGCTGGCAAGTTGCCATGGGTAACAGGCCATTGGTCGGTTGTCCAGAGCCCAGCTCACAAAAATTCACAATAATTCCCAAAACACTTAGGGAAGAAGCAGGGAAGTAGAATAAATTGGGGAGATATACACTGGGTTTGCCCTTGTGTTGACCCCATAAATAAAAGTAGGGAGAAATCTACCATTCGAACAGATAAACCTCTAGGCCAGGTCACCTAGGGTCGTAGAAAGCTGAAGTCCATTTTAACGGCCACCTAGTGAGTCTTTCACTCTTTTTACCTGATGCTTAGCACTTAGAGTCCTTTTCGAGTCTTGAGCGGGTCGGGTAGCCATAAAAGGTTATCCCGACACTCTCAAACTCCAAAATTCCAAAAAAAAAAAGTAAAGAAGAAAAACAAAAAAATGTATCTTCCTTTTCAAATAAGGCAAGGACTTGGGCGGTTTGCATTCTGTTAGACACCTAGGTACTGTTGAGTTTTCATTATTCAGGACCTTAGTGGAAATTTTTTATTGTTAATAAACGACTTAGGCCTAAGAGATCTAATCCTAATTTTGTTTTTATACATAGCATGTAGTTTAATTTTACTAGAGACTAGCAAAAGATAATGATAGCGAAATACGCGTGATTTGTAAAAGCGGGTTTTTAACGTCGTTGTAACATGCGAATCCGCTTTCACTTTTAAATTTATATCCTAGATAGGGGAGTATCTAGGGTTGTCCAAGGAGGCAAAAATTGCAAAATTAATCCTCTTGCTTACAGATAGATCTCAACTTTCTTTTTGATATTTTTCAATATGTAATTTTTTTTGTATTTTGAAAAGACGAGGGCAAACTGCAGATTGTAGCTAAAAGAACTAACACCTACAAATGATTAACTAAAATCTAAAAGATAGAAATATCTTCTTCCTAAGCTTACTCTAGGCAAGTGGAGGCCTAGGGTAATTAGGAAGAAGAGGTGAAACAAGTGCTAGAACCAAAACAAACAACTGCAATAAAAAGCTAAAAGAAGGCAATTTTGATTGAGTAGAATGAGTGTTCTTTTCAAGGACAAGTAGAGGAATGCTTCTACTAGAATTAAACAATCTAAAAGCAAGAAAAGAAACACAAATCCTCTTGTAACAATGGTGAAGAAGGTTGTCTTCTTGCTCCAAGCCTAGCTGCTCCTTGGCTTGAAAAGAGGGCTTCCTTCTCCTCCTTCCTTGTTGTGCTCCGTCAAGGTGATGTCCTTCAAGGCAAGCCCTAAGGGGGCGTGCCCTAAGCTTCTCTCCAAGGGTGTAGGCATGCACCACCCTCAAAAACTCCTCCAAGGTGGCGTGATCACCTTCAAGATCTCCTCCAAGATCTTCCTTGCCTGGCTTCTCCTTTGGCTGGCGTGACCCAAGAGAGAAGGGAAGAGGGGAAGGCACCAAGGGGACAGAATGTCCCCTTAATCTTCTTCTTCTTCTTCTCTCTTGGACGTGGGCTTCTTGGTGGAATATGAGAGTGAAATTGCTAGCCAAGGATGACTTGAATGGTGGTGGGTAGTGGTCTTTTTATAGGGTAGGATGGGGGGTTAAGGTGCCCCTTGAAATGGAGGGCTAGGATGGAAGAATGGATGTGGTTGGTGATCCTATGGCTAAGGAGAGTTGGTGCCCCTTGAAATGGAGGGCTAGGATGGAAGAATGGATGTGGTTGGTGATCCTATGGCTAAGGAGAGTTGGCGGATGGAAGAATGGATGTGGTTGGTGATCCTATGGCTAAGGAGAGTTGGCGCCAACTCAAGGGGTGTTAAAGGGGGTAGTTATGGTGGTGTTGGTGTTTTTTGGTGGTGGAGAGACACCACCATGTTGGCGCCAACATGGGGTCTTCTAGAAGGGGGGTTAGGTGGATGGTGGAGATGGGTTCAAGGGGGATTGTGTGGTGGAGATGAGGGGAGATTTTGGAGGGAAAAGTGGCGCCATTAAGGGGTGGTTATGGGTAGTTTTTGGCGCCACTTTTATTTGTCTTTTGGAGGTGGTGGGTAGGTTAGGTTGGTGCCAAGTAGGTTAGCTTATGTGGAGCTTAGGTGGAGCTAGTTGGGTGGAGTTGGTAGGTGGGTTTTTGGGGTGGTACAAACCAAGGAAGTTGGAGCATAGCTAAGCTAAGCTAAGCTAAGCTAACTTAGCTAATGTAGGAGTAGAGGAGAAGGTAATGGAGCTAGGGTTTGGAGGAAGGAGCTGAGGAGGAGAAGTCTGGAACTGAAATATGGAGCTGGCTGCTGCTGAAGAGGCTGGCATGGAGCTATTCTAGCTGGCTTAGCTTGCTAGTTCTTTGCTAGCTACTAAGCCGAGATAAGGTAAGCTAGCTTCTACCATAATGAGCTAAGGTGAGCTGGGTCTAGTGCTCCTGGGGAGAATCAAGCTGGTTGAGGCAGCTAAGGTAGCTTAGCTAAACTGAGTTGAGCTAAGCTGAGTCCCCGGGAGCTGGACTTGAGCTTCCTGAGCTGGGATGAGTTCTTCTTCAGCTGGCTGGAGCTGAGTGGAGCTAGATGTAGCTGGATCTGAGCTGGGGTGAACTCCTGTCAACTTAGCTGAGCTAGCTAGAGCTCCCTATGGATTAGTGGGAGCTGAGATGAGCTAGACTCTGCTAAGTTGAGCTGGATCTGAGTTGACTTGAGCTAGGGTGAGCTAAGGTGAACTCTCTTGAGCTGCCATCCAGCTGAGATTAGCTGAATGGAGCTGGGATGAGCTAACCCTAGCTCAAGTAAGCTAGGTTCCAGTTGTGGTGAGCTGGATCAAGCTGAGGTGAGCTGGATCAAGCTGAGGTGAGCTGGATTAGGCTGAGTTCCAGCTAGTCTGGGCTTCTCCTTCACCATTTGCCTTCTTGAGTGCTAGGGTTTTAGGGATCTATATATCTGTACATCCCAAACACTCAAAAAACATATTAAAAAGACATTAAAAAATGCAATGCATGCCTAACCTATTTTATGCCTAAATGCAGCCCAAAAACCCATTTGCGGAGTAAAATCCTAAGAGCTAGATTTGTTTTAATGTATAAGAATGATGATAAACTGGCGTTTATCACACCCCCATGCTTATCTTTTGCTAGTCTCTTAACAAAACTTAAAATGGAATTTTTGGGAAATCTAATTTTTTCGACTTTTGAGGAGAAAAAGAGATTAATGGACCTTGGTAGATTAAAACACTGGAGGTACGGGATTTGTTGAAGATAAACATCAGGATTTATTTTTGGATCCAACCATTAGACAGAACGGGATCAATATATCTTCCAGAAAATTCACAAATTAACCTCTTGTTAATTCAGATGACTTGAAATGTTTGTTTTTAGGATTTTCTTGGCTCGTGAATCTGATTCGCAACTTGCAAAATCCTTTAAAACCTTATGTCTGTGCTTGTGAAAAGCCAACATCTATAAGGACATGTTATTATTATTATTATATATATATATTTTATTTTATTTTTATTTTTTTCTCTCCCATGCTTATTTTTAGCTTAGTCTTACAACAGATGTGTCGGGATCATCATTCCCGTTACCATTCTTCGAGGGGGCTCTGGCACCAGTACTTCGGGATAGCACTGTCCATGACACCACCCAGGAGCTCACAACCCCAAAACACGATGTGGTGAAAAGGGGCGCTCCAAGCAAACTCAAGCTCTTGCTCCGACACTATAGGTAGAGCACCGTCCAAGACACTTGAGCTGCTAAAATGCGCTTTAATGCTCCGTCTAAAGATATGAAATATAGATATAGAGCAGCGCCAAGGCGGTAACATGTTGACATCGCATCCTCAAAGAAGGTATTTCCCTTCTTCTCGGCGGTGGGAACTCAAACCAATGATCTGCTTCAGACTTTTACTAAATCCAAACACGGGAGTTTTTCAAAATTTTTTTAATTATTTTTAAGTGTTGGCTTGTGTGTGAAAATAGACATAAGAAGTTTCTTAAGATACGCAAGTTTTTGAATCAGAAACTAAGTCAAATACTTTCCGTATTACAAAATAGGATCAAGTCACCTGAACTATCATGAGTTCAGGTGGAATTTTAGAGAAGGATATCTGATCTAGTCTAAAATAGACCCTGGAATTCTAATGATCAGATCTATATCCTTATCCCTAGTTTGTTAAAGATTAAATCCCATTGTACCAAAAGTGAATTTTTCGACCTTAGTCCCGATTTCAAAATTTTTCCTCAAAAAGTTTTCAACATTTTTATTTTTATTTTTTTTGGGTATGCAAGCAGGAAATAAAGAAAATTGTATGTTTTTAGGTTTTGAACATCCTAAATCGATCGTAAAAATTTAAAGACACCCCCCCATGCTTAAGAAATGCCATGTCCTCATGCATTAGGAGGGAAAAGGGATCACCTTAGTGAAGAACGGTCGGGTTTAGGATGAACAAAACCTGGAAGAAGAAAAAAAAAGGAAAGCAAGAAAAAAAATTGATGGGTTACGTCCCATCCAGTGCTATCTTTTACGCCATTCAGCCGGGCGTGATGTGCACTAGTGATGAAGGGTGGCTGGCTCAGTAAAATTAAAAGATTCAGATGGAATTCTAGGCATATGGTCAAAATAGGGCTTTAAACGCTGGCCATTGACTTGAAATGTCGAATTAGTTTTTGGATCAAAAAGGTCAACAGCGCCGTATTGATATGTTTTATGGACAATAAAGGGGCTGGTCCATTTAGATTTTAATTTGCCAGGAAAAAGACGTAATCTCGCATCGAAAAGCCAAACACGTTGATTAACGTCAAAGTGTTTCCGAACAATATATTTATCGTGAAATTTCTTTGTTCGGTCTTTATAAATCCTCGCATTTTCATAGGAAAAATTACGTAATTCTTCCAATTCAGTTAATTGTAATTTTCTATGGTTACCGACGTCAGATAAATCCATATTGAGTTGTTTTATTGCCCAAAAAGCCCTATGTTCTAATTCTACCGGGAGATGGCATGCCTTCCCAAAAATCAGACGGAAGGGAGGCATGCCAAGTGGAGTTTTAACAGCGGTACAGTAGGCCCATAAAGCGTCGTCCAATTTGGTGGACCAATCTTTACGGTCGGGCCTAACCGTCTTTTGTAAAATATTTTTAATTTCCCGGTTAGAAACTTCAGCCTAGCCATTAGTTTGGGGGTGATATGGTGTGGAAATTTTATGATTAACCCCGTATTTAGAAAGGAGGTGACGGAATTGTGAGTGGGTGAAATGTGAGCCTCCGTCACTGATAATGACTTTTGGTATGCCGAATCTTGAGAAAATATTTTTCTTAAGAAATTCGACAACCACACGGTGATCACTAGTGCGGGTGGGTATTGCTTCTATACATTTAGAAACATAGTTGACTGCAACTAATATATACAAATACCCACCAGAGTTGATGAACGGTCCCATGAAGTCGATGCCCCAAACATCGAAAATTTCAACTTCTAAAATAGGATTAAGGGGCATCATATCCTTTGGAGTCATGTTACCGATGCTCTGGCAGCGCACACAGGACCGAACGAAGTCATGAGCATCTTTGTGCAAGCTGGGCCAATAAAATCCCGCATTAAGGATTTTAGCTGCAGTTTTCTTGCCCGAAAAATGTCCGCCACAGGCCATTGAGTGACAATGTGTTAAAATATCATGGATTTCAGAATCGGGGACACATCGTCGAATGACCTGATCGGCACAAATGCGGAAAAGGTCGGGCTCCTCCCAAAAATAATATTTAATATCAGCAAAGAACTTATCCCGTTTTGCTTTTGTCCAATCAGCGGGGATTTGTTCTGTTGCTAAGTAGTTTGCGATGGGCGCAAACCAAGGGAGGGTTGTAGCAGCTAAAATACTTTCATCAAGGAACTGATCTGGCGGGGTCATTATGTCATTCGTCATAAGACGAGAGAGATGGTCAGCCACTACATTGTGCAATCCCACCTTATCCTTGATTTCCAGGTGAAATTCCTGGAGCAGCAGAATTCCTGGATAAGGCGGGGTTTCGCATCTTTCTTTGTCAGCAAATATTTAATTGCTGAGTGGTCTGTATAAACAGTGACACGTGACCCCAACAGATAAGATCTAAATTTTTCTAAGGCAAATACAATGGCAAGAAGCTCCTTTTCAGTAACCGTGTAATTCCGTTGTGCATCATCAAGGGTTTTGCTAGCATAATAGATCACAACAGGCTTCTTGCCAATTCTTTGCCCTAGAAAGGCCCCTACAGCAAAATCTGAGGCATCTGTCATTAATTCAAAGGGACTATTCCAATCAGGTCCCTGCAATATTGGCGCCTCAGTAACCTCTTTCTTCAACCTCAAAAAACTCTCCAGGCACTTATTATTAAAATCAAATGGCTGGTCTTTAGTAAGAAGCTGACTTAAAGGCTTGGAGATTTGGGAAAAGTTTTGTATGAATCGATGGTAGAAACCCACATGACCCAAAAAGGATCTGATTTGTTTGACAGTAGTGGACGGTGGGAGCTTAGATATAGCATCTATTTTTACTTTATCTATAGCGATTCCCTGTTTAGAAATAACATGGCCCAAGACAATACCTTCTTGGACCATGAAAAGACTTTTTTCCCAGCTGAGGACCAGATTAACTTCTATGCACTTTTGGAGGGTTCTTTCAAGATTTTTGAGGCAATGGTCAAAAGAATCCCCAAAAGCAGAGAAGTCATCCATAAAAACTTCTAAACATTCACCTACCAAGTCTGAAAAAATTGCAAGCATGCACCTTTGAAAAGTCATAGGTGCATTGCAAAGATCGAAGGGCATTCTTTGGAAAGCAAAGGTTCCGAAGGGGCAGGTGAAAGTTGTTTTGTCCTGGTCCTCAGGATGAAACGCCACTTGATTATAACCAGAATAACCGTCCAAAAAATAGTAAAATTCCCGTCCGGCTAACCGCTCCAAGATTTGATCAATAAAAGGGAGCGGGAAATGATCCTTCTTGGTGGCGGTGTTTAATTTTCGGTAATCTATACACACGTGCCAAGAAGAAGCGGTTCGAGTGGCTATATTTTCCCCATTTTCATTGGTGACAACTGTTAGTCCATCCTTTTTGGGGACAACTTGAGTTGGACTAACCCAAGAGCTGTCAGAAATGGGGTAGATGATATCAGCATCCAGCCACTTAATAATCTCCTTTTTTACCACCTCCTGCATACTAGGATTCAAGTGCCTTTGTGGTTGGCTGGAGGGGCGAAAATCGTCCTCTAAATATATACGATGCGTACAATAGGACGGATGAATGCCTTTAAGATCAGAAAGGGTCCAGCCAATAGCTTTTCGATATTTACTCAAAACCTGGAGAAGTTTGTCCTCTTGTGCCTCGATGAGTCCAGAATTTATAATCAGGGGCAGGGTCTGATTTGGACCCAGGAAGACATATTTAAGGGAATCAGGCAAAGGTTTTAATTCCAATTGTAGGCCCGGTTTCGAAAGAGTTTCTGCTTTGTGGGTTAGAGGTGTGGTGAGAGTGAAAGGGTCAGCTGGAATGTTAGCTTGTCGTGTGGTTGAGGTGGAAGGGTGAGAAAAAGTAGATTGTTCAGGAATCGTATTTACAGCAAAACAGGAACCTAATTGGGAAATTTGCAATGTTTCCTCCACAATGTTTTCTATTTCTGAATCCGAATCATCAAAGAAATCTGGTTCCTGGAACCGCCTAGAGGCTTGAAAAATGTCTAGGGTTACAGATTCACCTCCACACATGATCTTCATCTTTCCAGAATCACAATCAATATTGGCGCGGGTGGTGGCTAAGAATGGTCTTCCAAGAATAATGGGGGCAAACTTAAGTGCTTCAGGTACCTCTATGTCCAGGACTAAAAAGTCTACTGCGAATAGACAATCCTTGACCCAGACAAGAACATCTTCAACAATTCCCCTTGGTTTAATCGTAGATCGGTCGGCTAATTGGAGAGTAACCTCAACAGGCTTCAATTCACCGATCTTAAATTCCTCAAAAATAACTGTGGGGATAAGATTAATTGAGGCACCAAGATCCAACAGAGCGCGATCAAATGAGGTATCATTAATGATAACTTGGATTAGGGGTGCGCCGGGATCTTTTCTCTTAAGAGGCAGTCGGCTCTGCACAACTGAGCTGACTGTCTCCGGAAGAATTACCTTTCCTAAATTCTTGGGCTGCCTTTTTGGAGTACATAAATCTTTTAGGAATTTTGCATAGGAAGGGATATACTTAATGGCATCTAGGATAGGGATATTAATTTCTACTTGCCCAAATAAATCCATTAATTCCTTCTCAGTGGGCTCGGATTTTGTCTTTTTCTTTTTTGAAGACTGGAGGGCTTGTGGAAATGGGGCAGGGTTGCCCTGTTTTGCATGAATTGGTTCCTGAACAATAGGAGGGGAAGAGTTAATCTGTGTGTTATTAGAGCGGGTTTCCTTAACAGGCAGAGTATTGTGAGTGGTTTTCCCATTCCTCAAGGTAACTGCATTTGCAGTCTGGTTGTTTCTAGGATGAGGACGGGGGGCCTGGCTGTTATTGAAACTTGGCGGATGCTGAGGTGCTGGCTGAATAGGTTGACTGTGATATCCACCTTGAAATTGATTCCTTTGATTATTTGGGTTGGGCATGGGTTGGGATGGTAAATTCCCAATAGGTCGATGATCAGGAGTAACCTTAACTTGGTGTTGTAAATTGGTAATCATGCGGGTTACTTCTGTCATTTGAGTCTGCATTCCTTGCAGAGTTTTCATGACCTGATTATTAATATCATCCTGGGATGGTCCAGGTTGATACAAAGGTTGCCCATAATTCCCAAAATAGTTTTGTTTGGGAAAAGGAATCGGATTCGGGTTTTTCCAGGAGTGATTCGGGTTAGTCCTCCAATTTTGATTGGAAGTGTTGGAGGGGTTTCTAAATTTCTCCTAGAGAGCATAAATATTTTCCGAGGTGGAATCAAAAATATTTTGGTCAAAATTCCCAGTTAAATCTTGCAGGAAATCACTCGGAATTTGCTGGCCAGCAGATGTGGCATCGATATTGTGTAGATTTTCTCTTCGGAGAATGTGTGGGGGGTTAGTGTGTGGAGAGTGGACGTGTGGAGCTTCTTTGTTTGTGAGCTTTTCTTCCATTTTCTTTTGGTGAATTTGCATCTGGTCCAGTCGTTGAGCTAACATATATAAATCATCATGTGTGACTGGAACAGAGGTGGTTTTGGAGTCAATTTCATGGACTCCGTGTCTGGGGTTTTGTGATATGCCAAAAGTGCCCATTGAAGTCATGTTAAATGAGTTTTCACTCATTTCTTCAAAGAGAAGATAGGCACTTTCGGCATCTTTGTTAAGAAAATTGCCCCCACATGAGGCATCCACAAATCGTTTTAATTGATCTTCTAATCCGTGATAGAAGATCTGCACTAGCTGCCATTGTGGAATTTCATGGTGGGGACAACTTCTTAGAAGTTCCTGAAATCTTTCCCAGGCTTCGTGGAGGGGTTCACCAATTTTTTGTTGAAAGGTCGTTATAGATCTTCTTAATGCATTTGTTCGACCGATCGAAAAGTTTTTTTTAAGAAAAGCACTTTTTAATTGGGGCCAGGTGGTAATAGGACGCCCAATTGTTCAAAACCAATGTGATGCTTTGTCTTTAAGAGAGAGAGGAAAGAATCTCATTAACCACATGTCTTCCTGCACATTGTAGGAACGAGTGGTTTGAGCGAGGACAGTTAATTCCTCGAGATGACAAAAAGGGTCCTCTCTTGGAAGACCATGAAAATGCTTGATAAGGTTTAGAATGGCAGGTTTGATTTCGAAATCCCCTTGTGGTATGACCACCCCTGGTCTTTCCTCATAATTGGAAGGATCATAGAAATCCTTAAGAGGGACGACAAGCTGTTGGCGGGGAGGTGGATTTGTCCTTGATTAGCTATGTTCGTGACAGTCCTAGCTAGATCTTCTTGATTTTGTTGTAGTCGAGCCAAATGGTCGACCATTAATGCAAAGGGATTTGTATTATGGGTTATAATTGGAGGGCCACCTGGCCCTGCTGGTATTTCTAGTTGCTCCAAGTTAGGAAGGCGAGGGAGGGTGGAGTCAGCTTGTGGGTCAGCTGACGGGTTAGAAGTGGAAGCAGAATTTTTTTGACGGCTTCCTGGGTTTTCCATTTTTTTAGAAGACGAGGGGGAAGAAAATAATGATTTCTTGCTGCAGGGGGCGAAATCAAATGGTCCCTCGAGATGTGGCTTTTGGGACCATCGCTCGTGCATGCACTACTTGGAAGACTTGGAGGGGAGGAGAAGAGATAGAGATGAGAGAAAGTGTGCAAATCAAACAAACAAAACTAGACCTAACTTAAATGTGACTCCCTAATAACCTAAGACTTGGTCTATATAGGAAATAAGTAGTCAATAGTGAATACCCGTTCTGTCAACAAATCTAGCCAAGTTGCTTAAGGGGAGGTTTGGGCCCAAACGTTTCCCAGGGAAGACCCTAGGTGCTTGTACAAACCCGCGCCTGGTCGTTTGACACAGCCCCTCAGCCTGAACACCAGATACAGATGACAGAATTGGTATTAATTAAAGAGAACTTAAGACCTAAATAGCAAGCCTAAGTTGATCAAGCCTTAGGGGTCAAGTTGCTACAAATTTTAATTAGGTCTAGGATGCTATAGTGCACACGGAATGTGGAGGGCGTTTATTGGGTTGTTGCCCTGTTATTTGATTTTTTTTTGTGTGTGTGCAGGAATTGGAGAGTGGCTCCAATGAAAATCAAGTTGTCACATAATTTTCTTGTATTTATGTCTTTCAGGATTCAATTTAATCAAATGTGTTTTAGGGTTTTTCTAATTAAATTTTCAAACAAGTTAGAAAATCCACAATCAAAGGAAAACAAGTTGTATGGGTGATTGTATATTTCCTCTTAATTGAGTCTCTAAAAAGAAAGAAGAAACCCTAAGCCAATTTTCCCTAAGACAGAAATTTTACTACCAATGAATTATTTTTAGGCTTTCAGAATTAAGTAGTGGTCCAAACAAGTCAAACAACACCACTACTTTGAAGAAAATAAAACAAGGATTCGAAAAAAGATTTTTGAAAGATTTTAAGAATTTGTTTGATAATTATTTTAAATTTTTAATTGTACTGGTGTCAAAGTCCAGAAATGATACCCTTGGGTATTGTGAACTTTTCAGTATTATCACCGACCTCAGAAAATTTTATATGATGTGTAAAATTTCACAAGGATTCCAGAAAACTAAAATTCACAAAAATTCGATGAGTATAAAAATTCTAAAAATTCGCAGACAGCAGCAAAACAGGAAGATTGAAGGGTGTGACCCCTCTACAATCCATGAATTTTTAAAAATTAAATACAAATCCAATTGATCTGAAATTTGGAACAGATGTTCCAAACTTAATTGGGAATCACTCTACGAAATTTTATGATTTTAGGAGGCCTGTGATGTTAGGAATCAATTTTTCAAGTCCGGACAGAAATCTGGACCCGAAAAATAGAACACCAATACTTGCAATGGAGTGGTGTTAAAGAAGCATACAAGCAAACAATGGATTTTATAATGCACCACTCCACTTAATTAAGTTTTTTGGGATCCTGAAAGCCAACTTTAATATATTTTTGGTAGTTTCAATTAATTATGTGACTAGAAAGAGGAACCAACCTGAATTTCGCAGGAAGAAAAGGAACTTTGAGCTCTCGCTTCCAGATTCCCGCCTTCTTGCTGTAGTCCCTGCACACACAAAAGAAAGAAAGAGAAGGGGATGAGATCCACTTCAAGCAAGAGAAAATTAATTAATGCAAGCCGTGCCTCCCCGGCAACGGCGCCAAAAAGTGATAGCGAAATACGTGTGATTTGTAAAAGCGGGTTTTTAACGTCGTTGTAACACGCTAATCCGCTTTTGCTTTTAAATTTATATCCTAGATAGGGGAGTATCTAGGGTTGTCCAAGGAGGCAAAAATTGCAAAATTAATCCTCTTGCTTACAGATAGATCTCAACTTTCTTTTTGATATTTTTCAATATGTAATTTTTTTTGTATTTTAAAAAGACGAGGGCAAACTGCAGATTGTAGTTAAAAGAACTAACACCTACAAATGATTAACTAAAATCTAAAAGATAGCAATATCTTCTTCCTAAGCTTACTCTAGGCAAGTGGAGGCCTAAGGTAATTAGGAAGAAGAGGTGAAACAAGTGCTAGAACCAAAACAAACAACTGCAATAAAAAGCTAAAAGAAGGCAATTTTGATTGAGTAGAATGAGTGTTCTTTTCAAGGACAAGTAGAGGAATGCTTCTACTAGAATTAAACAATCTAAAAGCAAGAAAAGAAACACAAATCCTCTTGTAACAATGGTGAAGAAGGTTGTCTTCTTGCTCCAAGCCTAGCTGCTCCTTGGCTTGAAAAGAGGGCTTCCTTCTCCTCCTTCCTTGCTGTGCTCCGCCAAGGTGATGTCCTTCAAGGCAAGCCCTAAGGGGGCGTGCCCTAAGCTTCTCTCCAAGGGTGTGGGCGTGCACCACCCTCAAAAACTCCTCCAAGGTGGCGTGACCACCTTCAAGATCTCCTCCAAGATCTTCCTTGCCTGGCTTCTCCTTTGGCTGGCGTGACCGAAGAGAGAAGGGAAGAGGGGAAGGCACCAAGGGGACAGAATATCCCTTTAATCTTCTTCTTCTTCTTCTCTCTTGGACGTGGTCTTCTTGGTGGAATATGAGAGTGAAATTGCTAGCCAAGGATGACTTGAATGGTGGTGGGTAGTGGTCTTTTTATAGGGTAGGATGGGGGGTTAAGGTGCCCCTTGAAATGGAGGGCTAGGATGGAAGAATGGAGGTGGTTGGTGATCCTATGGCTAAGTAGAGTTGGCGCCAACTCAAGTGGTGTTAAAGTGGGTAGTTATGGTGGTTTGGTGTCTTTTGGTGGTGGAGAGACACCACCATGTTGTTGCCAACATGGGGTCTTCTAGAAGGGGGGTTAGGTGGATGGTGGAGATGGGTTCAAGGGGGATTGTGTGGTGGAGATGAGGGGAGATTTTGGAGGGAAAAGTGGCACCATAAAGGGGTGGTTATGGGTAGTTTTTGGCACCACTTTTAGGTGTCTTTTGGAGGTGGTGGGTAGGTTAGGTTGGTGCCAAGTAGGTTAGCTTATGTGGAGCTTAGGTGGAGCTAGTTGGGTGGAGTTGGTAGGTGGGTTTTTGGGGTGGTACAAGCCAAGGAAGTTGGAGCATAGCTAAGCTAAGCTAAGCTAAGCTAGCTTAGCTAATGGAGGAGTAGAGGAGAAGGTAATGGAGCTAGGGTTTGGAGGAAGGAGCTGAGGAGGAGAAGTCTGGAACTAAAATTTGGAGCTGGCTGCTGCTGAAGAGGGTGGCATGGAGCTATTCTAGCTGGCTTAGCTTGCTAGTTCTTTGCTAGCTACTAAGCCGAGCTAAGGTAAGCTAGCTTCTACCATAATGAGCTAAGGTGAGCTGGGTCTGGTGCTCCCATGGAGAATCAAGCTGGTTGAGGTAGCTAAGGTAGCTTAGCTCCACTGAGTTGAGCTAAGCTGAGTCCCCGGGAGCCGGACTGTAGCTTCCTGAGCTGGGATGAGTTCTTCTTCAGCTGGCTGGAGCTGAGTGGAGCTGGATGTAGCTGGATCTGAGCTGGGGTGAACTCTTATCAACTTAGCTGAGCTAGCTAGAGCTCCCTGTGGACTAGTGGGAGCTGAGATGAACTAGACTCAGCTAAGTTGAGCTGGATCTGAGCTGACTTGAGCTAGGGTGACCTAAGGTGAACTCTCTTGAGCTGCCATCCATCTGAGATTAGCTGAATGGAGTTAACCCTAGTTTAAGTAAGCTAGGTTCCAGCTGCGGTGAGCTGGATCAAGCTGAGGTGAGCTGGATTAGGCTGAGTCCCAGCTAGTCTGGGCTTCTCCATCACCATTTGCCTTCTTGAGTGCTAGGGTTTTAGGGATCTATATATCTGTACATCCCTAACACTCACAAAAACATATTAAAAAGACAATAAAAAATGCAATGCATGCCTAACCTATTTTATGCCTAAATGCAGCCCAAAAACATGTTTGCGGAGTAGAATCCTAAGAGCTAGGTTTGTTTTAATGCATAAGAATGATGATAAACTGGCGGTTATCAGATAGGCATGGGGGTATGATATAGACACATCTATTTAGGTTAAAATGACTAATCATGCATGTTCCTAGTCTTAGATTTGCATTTCATGTTATAAATATTGCATAGCATGCAAATTTCTGCATTTAGAGTAGTTGTATATATTTTAGGTTAATTAGGTCCATTTTATGGTTAGGAGAGAAGAGGATTCATTTCAGGACCTTGGATGGACAATCGAATCGTACGGATCTGATCAGGATAATGATCGAAGGCTAACGCCTCCGAAATCGTTTAGATCGGAGCCTCGTGGCATCATATGAAGTTCGGGTAGATCAATGGCCAGAAGGGCAATGCAACATCCTTACGGGTTTCAGATAAAAATCCAACTGTACGGATGGATTTGGAGCGACGATCACAGTCCAGAAATGAGGAAATCAACTCGATCCAAGCACTGTGGCACCCTCTGCAATAGAAAGAACAATGGATGGCCTAGATGGCTCCACGTGCCGCCATCTAGGTCGCCCAATATCAGCCAGCAACGCCTACTCCCACCTTTCCATCATCCGCGACCTTCATTCCCAGCTGTTGGATCTTGATCCAATAGTTGAGAAGCTCTCCTCCATCGCACGAGTTAAGTCATCCGTTCGACACATCCGACATCTTGGCGCATTAGTCGGGGTGCTGCACTCCCAAATGCGCATTAGTCGGGGTGCGCATTAGTGGGGCACGGGTTCAAATCCCCGCAACCCCCCGTAATTCCTCAATTAAGTCGACACGTGCATGGATGAGCACGCATAGCCACCCTCACCATGCACATGTAGCAGCAGCACAGCGTAAGTGCCAGCGTGTGCACCCGCGCAACATGGCGCGTAATAGGCACGTGAGCACAACATCAGCACAACGTGCTAGCGGGGGAGGGCGGATCTTCAGCGACGTGGGCCTTTTGTGATGCTTGCAGTTGTCACTAATGGCCCATGCATGCCAGCAAAGGAAATGAAGGCGTGGATCTTCAGCGACAGAAAGGGTGGATTTGTAGCGACGTCTACGGACGTCAGTAATGACCCAGATGTGAATTTGTTCTTCCTCCTCCACTATAAAAGGACCTACCCACCACCATTCCAAACCATCTCTTCCTTTCTTCTCCTCACCACCTCTAAGGCTTTAGAGAGAGCTTGTCCTAAGCCTGGGATGCTCCTTTAGAGTAGAACCAAACATTTTCCTGCCTCTCATCCCCCTTCATGGAGCATCCCATGGCCATCCTCTCACCACCCTTCGGGAAGAAGATCCTCGCCATGATGTTGTCTTATCCCATCCTCCGTCCTCCAGCTATGTCCTCCATCTCGCTCCTCACCACCTTCCTTCAGGCGACGTCAGAGTGAGTCGTCCTCCGAAAGATCGTTGAGGGGGATTTCTCTCACCTCTTTCTATCTTTTTCGCTTTCATAGTATAGAGTTTTCCATTTTCGTAGTTGTAACAAACACTTGCTTATGAATAGATGATTGTTTCTCTCTCTCTTATATTTTTGCAGGTAGATTAGCTAGAATTCATCGACTTGATCTCTTGCCCTGTTAAAATACCAAAAGAAGTTAGAAAAGATAAAAACGGCCAAAAATAAATAAAAGTGAAGCGCAGACTTTTATAAAACCAAACATTCGCCTCCTTGGGTTTGACTTGGGATTCACTTTCTGAGTTTCGGTTGTAAATTTTATCTGATAAATGCATTTTGTGAGCTACTACGATGAGTCCTCCGAACCCTAATTCTAATTAGCGAAAGGCACGTCTCGATCAATTGGTGACCATGCCTAAAGGTTTATCTTTTCGAACGGTAGATTTCTCCATACTTCTTTTATTTATGGGTTCAATACAAGGGCAAACATAATGTATATCTCCCCGATTTATTCTACTTTCCTGCTTCTTCCCTAAGTGTTTTGGGAATTATTGTGCACTTTTGTGAGCTGGGCTCTGGACAATTGGCCAATGGGCTGTTACCCATGACAACTTGCCAGCCATACTTGTGCAGTGAAGTGTGGCTTTGTTTATTTCTTTTCATTTTCTCCTTTTTCTTTTTTTCTTTTTTTTTCTTTTAAGTAGGTGGCTTCCCTGATCTAAGATTTACCTAAAGGCAGTACGAAGAAAATGGTCTTGTGGTTGGGCTCTGGACAACAGGCCGATGAGCTGTTACCACTGACAACTTGCCAGCCATACCACCCTAGATGGTTCATTAGCTACCCAATTTTTAAAGAAACTACTGAAAAGTGAGTCAATGCAAGCAGTGTGTAGATGCTTAAGCTTAAAGTCTCCTCAAATCAGAGGGCGGGTTGATAAGTCATTTACTTATTACCCTAATTTATTGACCAATTTAAAATAGAATTACTTTGCGAGGACTCCAGACTAAGTCCACATTCTAGTGGACACCCAGGCTAATTAATCCCAAAGACTTGAAGAGTCTAAGTGTTCAGGTCCCAAAGTATCAATTCCTAAAGTTTGCAACTCCTAGTGCCTAAGTTCTCGTCGCCTAATTCTCCCTCTATTTTTTTTTTTGAAAAAAGGAAATTACTGTTACGGCTGACAAAAAGATTCATAAGATATATTCCCCCCCCCCATGCTTAGATAATGTAATGTCCTCATTGTTAAAAAATGAAAGCATGTAGGAGAGTATAAGTGGAAGAATAGCACTAGTTTCCATGAGATTTTGGTCAGCTCGGAACAATCATTACACGTGTTGAGTTTACTGCCTTCAGCTAGGCGATGATTTACCCGTGGTAGTTAGGGCAAGGTAAGAGCAACCTTGTTCGAGATGGGTTAAGGGAGCAGATGGTCAACAAAGGGTTTGAGACGCTGAACGTTGACCTTGAAGGAATTAACCGTCTTTGGGTCAGAGATTTCGACGGCCCCATTAGGGAAAATCCACTCAATAACGAACGGGTCATCCCACTTAGACCTAAGCTTGCCGGGGAAGAACTTTATTCAAGAATAGAAAAGCCAGACCTTCTGGTTCAGCTCAAAGCTCTTACGTGAAATCATCTGGTCATGGAGAGCTTTGGTCCTTGCCTTATAGATTCTGGCATTTACATAGGCACATTTCTAAGATCCTCCAACTCGGATAGTTGGAGTTTCCTGGTCTTCCCGGCCAACTCTAGGTCAAAATTACATTTCCTGATGGCCTAAAATGCCCGGTGTTCTACCTCTACGGGTAAGTGATGCCTTACCAAATACCAGACGGAACGGAGACATGCCGATAGGCATTTTGCACTCCGTACAGTAGGCCAAAAGAGATCATCTAGCTTTTGGGTCTAATCCTTCCTATCAGGCATTACAATTTTCTGCAAAATGTTTTTGATCTCCTAATTGGGGTCCTTGACCTGTCCGTTCGTCTAAAGGTGGTAGGGTGTGGAAATCCGATGATTGACCCCGTATTTCCCTAATAAATTCCAAAATAGGGCATGAGTGAAATGTGTGCCACCATCGCTAATAATTGCCCAAGGAATCCTAAATCGACTAAAGATACTCTTCACAAAATCGATGACCACCTTGTGGTCATTGGTCCGGGTGGGGATTGCCTTAATCCATTTGGACACGTAAGCAACAGTGACTAGAATATATTGGTGTCCAAATGAAGGAGGAAAAGGTCCCACGAAGTCGATGCCCCAAATGTCAAAAAGTTCGACAGAAAGTATTGGGTTTAGGGGCATCATATCTCTCTTAGCCATGTTCCCGAGTGTCTGGCATCGGGTGCACAACTTTGAGAATTCTTGGGCATCCTTAAATAATGATGGCAATAGAATCTAGATTGCAAGAGTTTTGCTGTCGTCTTTTTCCCGAAAAAGTGTCCACCACATGCAGATGTATGGTAGATCTCAAGTATACTATGGAACTCAATTTCTAGTATGCATTGACGAATAATCTAGTCTGTGCTGATGCGGTACAACTTGGGATCATCCCAAAAATAATATTTGGCCTCAGACACAAGTTTGTCCCATTATTGTTTTGTCCAATTCTGGGGATTTGACCAACGACCAAATAATTGACAATATCCGCAAACCAGGGGGTTTGGATACTTGAGATTGTAAGGATAGTCTCATCTGGAAAAGTGTTTGAAATAGGGATATCCAGATGAGGAGAATGAATTAGGATTCTTGAGAGGTCATCTGCAACTACATTTTGTGCATCGGCTTTATCCCTGATTTCAAGATCAAATTCTTGAAGTAACATAATCTAGCGAATAAGTTGGGGCTTGGCATCCTTTTTGGCCAAGAGATATTTCAAGGCTGAGTGGTCGGCATAAATGATTACATGAGAACCTAAAAGATAAGCCCTGAATTTTTCTAAAGCGAAAACTACAGCTAGCAATTCTTTTTCAGTAACGGTGTAGTTCCTCTGGGCCTCATCCAGAGTCTTGCTAGCATAGTAAATCATAGAGGGATTTTTCTCAATCTTCTAACCCAAGATATCCCCGACGGCATAATCAGATGCATCAGCCATAATCTCAAATGGGGCTGTCCAGACCGGTGGTTGCAACATTGGGGCACAGATGACTGCTGTTTTTAACAAATCAAATGCCTTACGGCATGATTCATCAAACTTGAACAATGTGTCTTTGGCCAAAAGGTTACTCAAGGGTTGAGTTACCTTTGAGAAGTCCTTGATGAATCCTTTATAAAATCCCACATGCCCAAGGAAAGAGCATATCTATTTCACAGATGTGGGTGATGGAGGTCTAGAGATAGCATCCACCTTAGCCTTATCAACCTCAATACCCTGATTAGAAACCACATGACCTAGGACAATGCCTTCCCGAGTGATAAAATGGCTCTTTTCCCAGCTAAGGACCAGCCGTGTCTTGATGCATCTCTGGAGGATCAATTCCAAGTTAGCTAGGCAGGACTCAAAAGAATCTCCAAAAATGGGAAAATCATCCATGAACACCTCAAGACAATCTCCCACCATGTTAGAAAAAATGGCCATCATGCACCTTTGAAAAGTCGCGGGTGAATTGCAAAGCCCGAACGACATTCTACGGAATGCAAAGGTTCCATAGGGACAGGTGAAAGTTGTTTTTTCCTAGTCTTCGGGATAGATAGGGACTTGGTTATATCTTGAATAATTGTCTAAGAAGCAAAAGTATTTTTGCCCAGCTAACCTTTCTAGGATTTGATCAATGAATGGCAAGGGAAAGTGATCCTTTTTGGTGGCTGTGTTCAGCTTCCTATAGTCAATACAGACTCTCCAAGCAAAAGCTGAATGAGTGGTGAAGGTTTTCCCTTTCTCGTTAGTCATAATGGTTATTCCTGCCTTCTTGGGTACAATATAAATGGGGCTAACTCATGGACTATCTGAGATTGGGTATATAATTCTAGCATCGAGCCACTTGATTATCTCCTTCTTGACCACTTCTCGCATATTTGGGTTTAGTCTCCTTTGCATTTCGCGAGAAGGGCAGGATCCATCTTCCATGAAAATACGATGATTACAATAAGATGGCTCGATCCCCCTAAGTCATGGATGGTCCAACCAATTGCCTCCTTATTGTCCTTAAGGACCTTAATCAACCTTAATTCTTGCTCCTTAGTTAAATCAGAACTAATAATCATAGGGAGCGTGTTCTCAGGTCCTAAGAACTTGTATTTCAAATTTTTAGGCAATGGTTTCAATTTAACCTGAGGTGGGTTTAGTATAGAAGGTAGGGAGGATGCTGATGAAGATTCATCAGGATGATCCAATGGAAGAGGCTGGGAATGAACAAAATCAACAGCCTCTTCAGGATGTGGTAGGTCTACCATGGAGGGTTGTGGGTTAGGTTCACTAAAGCTGGTGGAGTCCTCGAGTGCATTGATCGTCATGCAAGTCTCAAAATCATGATCCTTGAGCTCCTCAATGAATCCACAATCCTCAAATCCTCTTGTTGCCTTAAAAATATCAAGAGTTAGCTTCCTATCCCCAAAGGCGATCTCCATACTACCTCTCTCATAGTTTATGTTGGCCTTTGTGGTAGCTAGGAACGGGCACCCCAAAATGATGGGCATGTTCCTCAAATCATTAGGTACATCCATGTCAAGGACCAGGAAATCTATAGGAAAATAGAAATCCTTGACCTTGATAATTACATCCTCAATAACGCCCTTTGGTGTGGTGACCGAGTGGTTTGCTATTGTAGCATTACTGAGGTTGGCCTAAGTTTGCCTAACCCAAACCTCTCATAAAGAGAAGTCGGGATTAGGTTGATGGATGCACCAAGATCCAATAGTGCCCTATCAAAAGTATATTCCCCAATAATGCATGAAATCAAGGGGGCACCAGGATCTTTCTTCTTTTGAGGAAGGTGATGCAGGATGAAAAAACTTGCTTGCTCAGAGAGAGTCCCTTCCTCAGAGTGGGTTCTCTTGGCTTATGCTTTTGGGTGCAAAGTTCTTTCAGAAATTTAGCGTAAGCCAGGATATGCTTAATAGCATCGAGGAGCATAATATTGATCTCTACGCTCTTAAATAAATTCAGGAGCTCCTCATTGCTATCTAAGGTTTTCTTCTTTGTGGTTTTCAGTAGGGCTTCAGGGAACAGGATGTCGGTAGTATTTTCAATTTTCGATCCCTAGGCCTTATTGTCTTCTTCAATCTCCTCCTTATCTCTCTCAAGCTCCCTAGGGTTTTGGCTTCTAGAAGGTAATTCAAGGTCCTGGGTTTGCTTTCCACTTCTCAAGGTGACGGAGTTTGCAGGGGCATATGGCTTTAGGTCTTGAGGTGGGTTAGTGAAGATTAGAGGGCCTTGATTGGTCATGTAACCAGAAGAAGAAGAGGGACCCTGCTAAACCACTTGAGCATGTGTGTGTAGGTCCCTTTGATTCCCATACCCTTGGGCTCTATTACCCTGATTTTGCACATTGTTCGGGTTGGGTATAGGTTGGGATGGTAGAGATCTAGGTTGTCGGGTGTTAGCAATTAACCCGGATTGCAAGTTATCTAATGATGTCTTCATTTGCTGCGTAAGCTGAAGCATGGACCCTTGCATTTCAACCATCTGCCGGTTCAAATCAGCCTACCTTGCAGATTGTTGGGCATTCCAAGATGGCTGAGTAACCGGTCTCGGGGGCAACTGGGTGTATACTTGACCCTGACCCATAGGTATTTGAGATGCATAGTTGCTGGGTTGTGTTTGGGTCTATTGCCCCTGACTTTTCCAGGAGAAGTTAGGGTGGTTCCTCCAACATGAGTTATAAGTATTGGAATATGGGTTGGACCTAGCATTCTCCTGAACTACATATGCATCCTCATAGGGCGAGGATGGAGAGAAGGAAGGATCAGAAAAACTAGGATCAAAGGCCCCAGTTTGGAACCCATAAGGTTCCAAGAAATCCTGGCTCATAGGTTGAGCTGATTCAAGTTGGTTCACGAACTCCTACCTCATGGGAGCTCGTGAGGAATGAAATCCTGAATTATAGTATTGACTGGCCATAGACGTGTTTCCTAAATTCCCAGACATCCACTCTTCCATTCTTTTAGCAACCAAGTCTATCTTACACTACAAGAAATTAGGGTTTTGGTCACGGTTAAAAATCGTGACCAAATGACTCATAACCATCACCAATTAGCGACAACAAAAGTTGCGTTGAGGAAGGGTCTTTGGTGACAGTTCCACGCATAACTGTTACCAAAGGCTTTGGTAATGGTTCCACCCAATACCGTCACCAAAGCCATAGGATTTTGGTGATGGTTCAACTAAAACCGTCACCAAATCCCTAAGCTTTGGTGACGGTTCCACCCAAAATTGTCACCAAAGCCCGCCGTTAGCTACATTCTATAACTTCTGTCACGAGGCTTTGGTGACGATTTTAGGTGGAACCGTCACCAAAGCCCTAAGCTTCGGTGCCAGTTCCACACAAAACCATCACCGAAGAGCACTGTTAGGTAGGCTCAGCAGCTTTGTTCACAAGCCTTTGGTGATGGTTTTGGTGGAATCGTCACCGAAGCAAAGGGCTTTAGTGATGGTTCCAACTTGCCACCATCACCAAAGCCCACCGTTAGCTATGTTCTGCAGGTTTAGTCATGGTTATAAACTGTGACCAAAGACTTTTAGTCACAGATGTAAAACCGTGATCGAAGAGAGAGCTTTGGTCACGATTAATAACCATGACCAGAGGTTGGCATGGAAGAAAGAAGGTTCCTTTGGTCACTGTTCCTTAACCATCACCAAAGGGTCATCGTGACCAAAGGAATTACCTATGGTGACAGCTAACCAACCATCAAGAAAGATTCTCTTTGGTAAGGCTAGTAATTTTAGTTTTCTTACTAAAAATGGGCTGGTTATTATGCACCAAGGAGGGTCTTTAACAAAATCAGATAAGAAGCAAGTATTTCCCAGATGGTAATTTTTGGGAATATAAAAAGTATGCTTTTCAGCAATGTGTTATGGTTAGTTGGAGATGGGGAGAATATAAATATTTGGAGTGATCCATGGTTTAATGTTGAAGAGTAAAAGTCGATTAGATAGAGTATACTCCAAGAATTAAAGGTGGGAGATTTGATAAATGAACAAAATTAGAATGGGAATGAAGAAATTTCCACTAGCTTTGGCTATAAGACTGTAGAAAAAATTTTAAGTACTCCAATAGACATGGGAGAAGACTTACTAATTTGTTAACCACATCCTAATGGGAAGTTCTCAGTTAAGTCTATGTATATGACCTTGCTAAATGAAGAGGGAATCAACTCTAGTCTTACAGAGAAACAAATAGCCTATTGTAAAAAGGTTTGGAATATGAAGGATAAAGCTCTGAAAATAAAGTTATTCCTCTTGGAGAGCAGTGACTGGTGCTCTGTCTTTAAAGGAAATATTATTGAAAAAATTTCAGATTGAAGACTCATTATGCCCCTTTTGTAGAATTGATAAAGTTGATTGGGTGCATATGATTAAAAATCACCCTTTTGCAAAGGCAATTTGGTTTTATTAGGGTATAATAGCATGGCTTGAGCAAGATGGTTGGATGGATGGGATGGAAAAATTGACCGAGCTATTCCAACTGGTAGGGCTAAAAAAAGAACTGATAGTATATTTGTTGCACCCCTTATGGATACATAGATGCAAAGTTGTGAGAGAAGGGGAGACTATTTCATTAATGGCAATATAATTCTTAGTGTGCGGGGTATTTTACCATGTCCCTAAATTAATGCAAGATGTCATGTAAACAATCAACATAATGCAAAGGGCATTTCAAATGAAATGTTTTTTTTTCCTGAACAGGGCACTTCAAATAAAATTCAAAAATCCAAAAATACATTAGGGAAATATATACTTTTCTATTTTGAACTAAAAATCAACATCGAATTAAGAATATAATTTCATACTAACCATTGCAGCATCAAATACATAAAGTTTCTCCCCCAAAGGAATGTGAATTATCTTTGGTCCTACTTCACCCTTTAGCAACTTGTTACAAGGCAAATATTGGCAAATGTAAGTTGACTTGGGATCCCATGAGTATAACTTTGACTTTGGAACTTGTACCTGATTCCACGTTGGGTTGCCCTTTGTGATGGCCTCATAGGTGCTTCTGAACATGTCTGGCAGGACACTGGACTGAACTACCTGCAATTAGAGATATCATGCCAAGAATGATCCTTTCAAAAATCCTCATGCCAAGAATGGGCTCCATCCAAAAAAATAGAACTTAAGATTTGGGTGAATTACTACTGGAGCTTCCACCTCCAGCTGCATCTACTGCTGCTATTGTTGCATCTGCTATTGTTGCTACTGCATCTACATCTGTGATGAGAACCTCATCATGAGCCATAACTAGCTCATTTTGACCCAATACAAAGGATAAAAGCTCCTACATATCTCAAGGAAAGGCTTAACTCAGAGAATTCTGAGTTTGAGAAGAAAACCAGTCATAAGGGGTAAAAGTGCAATTTTACCAGTATAATCTGCATACAGGGTAATTCAGGGCCCAAACACAGGTCAAAACAGCTTAATAAGAATAAAAGTGGGATGAGATGATCTAGCAAGGGCTACAGCACTTCCAAGGAACCAAATGATAATCTGTAACCCTAAAACAACCCACTTCAATTCACAAGGTTCGAGGCAAAGTAAAAATAGAATAAACCCTCTAAAATTCATAGAAAAATAATCTCTAGGGTTTAGAACCTTCAATTTGGCCTTTAGAACCCATTTTGACCTACATTGAGAACCATGCCCAATTAATAACTTAATTTGGGTCTTTACGCAAATTGACCGGTCAAACAAGGTTTAATATGAAAATGAAATTTACCATCAGATTCCTTAGGTTCTAATTAGTCATGTATAAAAACTTGAGCCTAAGAAGAAACCTCCTTGACCGACTTTACACTTTGGTCCTCATATATTTACTCTTTGGCCCTCAACTTTTGAACCCTCGCATTTTGACCCCTAACTCTCCTTCGTTCTTTGCAAACAGGTCCCTCCTGCAAAACCCTGCCAGCACCATGCTCCGGCGACCTTGCGCGGAGCATGGCGCCGCGCAGGGTGAGGTGGAGGACCTGGCATGTGTACCGGGGGTGCCCTGCGTCGTCAGCCGTCGCAGGAGCACCCCCATGATCATTGCAGCCCCCCATACCGGCCGTGCGAACGCACGGACGGTATGGGTTCGTATTCCGACCATGCTCCGGCGAGGGAGACACGTCGTCTCCCTCCGCCTTCCTCCCTGCTTCAACCCTATAAATACCCCCCGCCGCTCCACCGACGAAGGCAGCCTGGATCTGACGGAGAAAACCCCCAGCTTTCTTCTCTTCTTCCTCCGGCAGACGCTCACCAGCTCCGGCGACTTCCTCCCCCTCCACCTCGTCGCTCTGCCGCAATACCAGCAGCGGAGACTTCCTCCCCTGTTCTTCCCGCGCCACGCCGCACCCAGCTGGCGCCTCTCCAGCCCTCTGCTCGCCGCCGCCCCTCTCCCTGAGCATCGTCTTCTCCGGCGACAGTCGATACGACTGTCGCCCTGTTCCTCCCCCTTCGTCCCTGCAGTTAAGTTAGACTTACTCCCCTTCTTCTCCTCTTTCTTTCCCCGCTTTCGATTTAGTCAATTAAGCCCTCTACCGACCCTGTTCACCCTCATCCTCTCCGCCTCCGACCACCCTCCGGCGAGCCGCTCCCATCACCTCAGCGACCCACACGGCTCGCCGACCACCGCAGAACATCCGCCTCGTCACCCTGATCCTCTTCCGCCCCTCCACTTCCCACCAAACACCCTCTGCAGACCCACCGAACACACCCACTCCCTCGCTCACAGTTTGACCTAGGACGACCAGTTAGCTCCATCTCGCCCCCTGCAGACCCCCTGACCACCTTCGCCGTGCCACGGCGAAGGTCCCCCGCCTGTCTGATTTGGCCGAGAGGCCGTGCTATTGATTTCAGGTTCCAGGCCTTGACCGCCATTGGCGAGGAAGCTCGAAGCTTGCTCGAGGTTGCTCCAAGCCTAGATATCCCAGGTTGAAGAGCCACGGCCAGCGCGGAAGAGTCTTGCGCACACACCCCGGCCCTCAATTGGAGTTGCGCGCCTCAACAGCTGTTGCAATTGGAAGCGCCATCCCTGCTGCAGGCGTGAGAGAAGCGGGGTGCGCGGATAGTCCCACCTCGGGAGTTTCTGGAGCCACACACTCACATAAATTGCAAAACTGCCACCATCTGTTTGCCTCAGTTACCACGGGGTGAGGTCCCTCTCACCCGACCCGACCCGACTCGGCCTCGTCCGTGACCACGCTCCGCGGACCTGGCCCGACCCGATTAGACTGACCTGCACTCCTCGCCCACCACGCACGCCGGTGGGCCTGGACCCGGGCCTGACCCGAACCCGATTACCCGGTAGCGCTCTGGGAGAGCTTCCGAAGAGTGATTTCAGAGAGAGAGATACGTGGGGGAGGGGGGTAGAATAGGTTTTTGCCTCTTGACGAAAAAACTCCGAAGTGTGCAGGCCAAAGAAGAAGAAGCAGACCCGCTGAAGAAGAAGGAGCTGCTGCACTGTAGCGAAGGCATCGTTAAGTCGTCTCAGCACCGGGGCAGACGACGGAAGGTCAGCAGCCAGAGCAGGAAAGAAGACAGGCTGAAGAAGAAGGAAGAGCAACGGCCATCGCGAAAGAAGAAAAAGAGAGGTCAAGGCAGGTGAAGACAAAGAAGAAGAAGGAATGAAGAGAAGCAAGAAGCAAGAAAAGAAGAAGACGATCTGAAGAAAAAGAAAGAAAGGAAACAAGGAAGAACAGAAGAAGAAGAGCACGAGGGGAAGATCCGAAGAAAGCAGAAGAAGAAGAAGAAGAAGAACAGGAAGAACCAAAGACAAAGAGGAAGAAAGAAGAAAAGAAGAAGAAGCCAAATTTTCATCTCTCTCTCTCTCTCTCTCTTTATTTTTGTAATAGAACTTGTATATCTCTAGAATACAACTTGCTCCCTGAGTTCGACCTCGGGAACTCTTTTATTTTTCCGAGTAAAAAATTTTATATGAAACGTTGGTAACAACCGGCTTTACTACAACGATATAACACAACCCGGTCAAACCCACGCTATCATTTTGGCGCCGTTGCCGGGGAGCAACGGCTATTCTAGAGGTAAACATTCCTGTATTCTTTTATTATTTCTGATAATCTCCTCTCTTTTGTGCAGCTATAGGAACTCAAGAAGACAAGCAACCACACAACCACACCGAAGACAGGTAAAATCTTTTCTCTCACTATTAACCCCTACACTCTAAAGAGGAAGAAAAGAAAAGAACAAGCAATATAGGGCTAACCTGTCTTCCATATTTAGTAACCATAAAAGTTGCATGTTTTCAACTCATTATTTCTGCACACTATTAAGGGTATTTAAGGGCTAACACATTCTTGCTTGAGCCCTAATTACCCAACAAAGAATTAACTGGACCAAGTAGAGCCAACCTAGGATTCAACATTAGGGTTTTAGAGACACACTACTTAACTCAAGAATGGAGAAAATCCAAAAGAGGTGTGCCCAAACCATTGATTGAAAATAATTAACAAGAAAAATCCTAAACAATTGGCTCTCTAAACACTTGAACCCTAAAAGACAGGACCTAAAAGCTCTCAAAGAAAACAAGAGGTAAAGTTGACCCCTTTTGGGTTAACCAACCTTAAATTAGGTCACTCTTTGCACTTAAAAAGACTAAAGTTCAAGTGAAACCTTAAGCACCCTGATCTTAAAATTGGTAGACTTAAGAGGTCAAGATCCCCATTCTGGTCTACCTGGAACCGCAGTGACAAGAGAGGTCGGGTGGGGGAAACCCTGTAACTCGTGGGGACGCTCTACCGTGTAGGGGTCTTCGCGGGACTCTCCCTCTCTGGCTGCCCAGGTAATTCTCAGGTGGACGATCTTTCTGATCAAGGGGTCCATCTGCCCCGAACCTCTATAGTCACCCAACAATTTTTGGGTGTCTTGATTGGGTCCAGCACCTGCTTATCTCATCCAGCCCTTCAGTATTTTTCAGGAGGTCCTTGAAACCTCCAATAGAAGTTCACTCTCCCCGAGGCTAAGCCTCGGCCCCTTTGTTTTTGCAGAAATCATTCACATAGCCCCTCTTTCCTCTGATTCTGAACAAAATCACCTTCTTCCATCTTAATTCAAACTTTGATTCCACCACCTGATCCAATTATGCAGCCTAATTACCTAGCAAGACTACCATTCAAGAAACCTGAATATCGGAGATCTATGAAAGATAAAATGATCGAGGATGCCATAAGATTCTATGAAAAAGAAGAAAAAACCTCAACACCAATAGGAGATATTCAGGTTGATGTCCCAACAACCACATCCTTCATCATAAACTGTGCCCAAATTCTATTAACTGGAATTTCAAAAGGATCAACCCGAGATATGCTCATGACAGGATACATTGAGATGGAAAAATTACACCAATCTGAATACCTTCAATGCTTGACAAATCCTGTACTTTGGGAACAACACCAAGATGCCCTTATAAAACGGGTAGAAATGATGAAATCAGTAGAACAAATTATCAACCAGAAATACCCGTATAAACCAGAAACAGAGGATGAACCATCTTGGAACAGTATTAAGGAACAATTCAGTTTCCCAGATCTCGGGATTGAGGCACAAAGTGGTTGTAAAATCCCAACCCAGATAGAAGACAATGTTGAATTAGGTTGGGATATTGCAGGAGAACACAATGCTGAGCCAACCCTAGGCCGTAAAACACCAAGCTTAGAACTCCAAGACTCCTGCAATGACAAGATTGGAATTGAACCTCTGGAGGGTATAAATTCCGCCCCTTGTTTTGATAAGGTAACCCTCGAAGGTTATTCAGACATAGGTTCTAATAATTCTACCCACATCCTAAGCCTAGAACCTAGATCTGAAACTTATTGGGAAGATTATGAGGCCCCTTATGAGAAAGATCAAATTTTTACAGAATATGATTCCGGGCCTTTATTTTATGAATGTCCTTTTCCAACATCCTCAGGAAATCTGATCGATTTCTCAGAAAACATGCCAATTTATGATACAGAAACTGAGGAGTTGGATGAGCAAGGTTTTAATGGGGTCTATCCTACCAGCTTAGAGCTTGAACAGAACATCTTTTTGAGCCCAGAATTGACATATAGGCTAGAACCCAGTCAGGCTGCTGATTCCACATCTGATGATTTTTGTTGTGGTGGAATTCATGATCATTTTCACCAACTCTCCGACAATTTCAGATCTGACTATAGTTGCGGAGAGATTCCCCTTCCTGAACACGCCAGGCCTATCTACGACCTCAGTTCACATGATTCTGACTCTGACTCCAACTCTGAGGTCCTGATTCCCGAGATCACCAATAACACAGAATCATTCCTTTTCGATCCTCAGGAACCAAAAACAGAAAATGCCAAGAGTAATTGCAACCAAGAATCCAAATTTTTTCTCGAATCCGATTTCTTTCATCCTACAAACACTCTTCCGGCATTTGATAGTTACCCAGAGGACTCTCTACAGAAAATCACCTATCATCTGTTTCTAGAAGAGCCCTCGTACACAATGGCCACCTCATCCGCACACACAGAACGGATCAAAACCTCTTCCAAACCCCGACCCGCAACCGGAGTCAATTTCTATTCAGATTCACCTCTCACCGAGCCGATTGCATTTCCACATCGGGTTTCGAACATTGATCAGACTACATACCATGCTCTATCATTCTCTGATCACCCCTGTAGGGTTCCTGCATCAACCACTGATTATCCTACGGGTCCCTACTCTGACCAGGCTGATTCGGCTCAGCCAAACCCTGCGTTTACACTTCCACATCCATCTGAGCATCATAGTTTATGGTGGGCACCACACCTTTTTATTCACATCTATCAACCCACCAGATTGATTGGGTTTGGGCTGCATCATCAGCCTGTTGATCTGAACAAGCACCTGGTTGGACCAACCAGGCTCTTAATCAAGGTGCTTGTCTTACAAAACTCTGCTGAGTTGACCATCCCCTCTCCATCGCATTTCCCGCTTGGCTGAAGGCATCAAATTTAGCGCTCAACGGGAGGCAGCCCGTCATTCTCTTTGAAAACCTGAAACTTGTTCTGACAGCTTTTTGCACTTGAAGTTCACACTTTAGGACAGCCCCCTCCACCTCAGGTGCTTGCATCTGAGATTAGAAATCGTCCGCAACAGTCACCCCGACCCATTCACTCATCAAAACAGCTATCCTAATGTATGAACTTAGTTGAATAAAAACCCCTAGGTTACAATGAGGACATTGCAAATCTTAGGCATGGGGGGGTATGAAAGTGCAAAAACTCGTAAGAAAAGGTTTCAAACAAAAAAATTCACATATGCCAAAAATACCATAAAAATTAAAAAAATTTTCGAAAAAGAATAAGAGGAAAAGAGGAGAAGAAAATTTTGTGAAGGAGAGAAGAAACAAAATGAAAAAGGAGCACAAAATTATAAGAAAAGTTGATAGTCATTAGTAAGGAACTAAGGAATTAACCTAAGTTCTAGACCTCATTCAAGAAAATAACTGAAAAGTGCATAATAAGATTAGTAAGAATGCAAACCTTAGGCATTCTTGAATAGACTCTTAGTACTCATTAAGATCTGGACACTCCTCAAGAGGTTGAGGAAAATGAAAAGCTGAAGTATTAGGTCTAAGGCTTAGGGAGTATTCGGCCTCGTTAACTAATTTTTGGTTTACGGGACTCAGTAACCCAAGCACCCTAATCTCACACACAGCCTGGTTCAGTAAGCGTAAAAATCAGAATCACGCAGAAGCGTCGCAAAAATCTGAAAAGAACACCTAGAATAGGAATGGCCGATCAACACAAGTTGATTTGGACGAGTTCCCAGCGCGGAGAGGCGGGAAATCCCCTCGAAGATGCGTAACAAAATATCATCTCCTCGGTGCTTGTCTCTTAGGATATTTACATATCCTACGGGGGGCATGTAAGCACTCTGCTGGTTCAGATTCCATGGATGGCATTATCTCGAAGTGTCAATTGCCAGGGTCTGGATTCGGCCACGGAATACCATGGATGGGATTATCTCGAAATCTCAATAGCCAGGGTTCCGGGGGTTGCCATGGGCGGTGCTATCTCGAAGCATCGATCGCCAGGAACCCTTGAGGATTGATGATGGGAGCAAGGAATCTGATACAGACCGTGTTGAAAAGCTAATCCTAGGCTAGAACTAAAAAGAAAAAGAGAGAGAAAACTCTCCAAACAGAAAAAACTTTCTATCTCTCTCTTACAAAACGCACTGCGAACTGAGCCAGGGCTAAAATCATTTCAAGCACGGGTGCTTTAACCACGAAGTCCAATAAACCTTAGGTTAGTTCTTGCGGGCCTTAAAAACCTTTGCTAAAAGACTGAGGCTAAGGCTTGACAGATTTGGATCTTGATTGGTACTAGAGTATCTTTTAGGCCTATGGTCAGCATTCTAACCTAATCTATGCTCAAATAAAAAAGGCACTTATCTAAAACCATTAAAAAACTTCATGGTCTAGAACAAGGGTTGAAACCTTAAGTTTTTTTTGCTAAGGGACTAGCAAAAGCTAGGCATGGGGGTATGATGAGAACCTCATCATGAGCCATAACTAGCTCATTTTGACCCAATACAAAGGATAAAAGCTCCTACATATCTCAAGGAAAGGCTTAACTCAGAGAATTCTGAGTTTGAGAAGAAAACCAGTCATAAGGGGTAAAAGTGCAATTTTACCAGTATAATCTGCATACAGGGTAATTCAGGGCCCAAACACAGGTCAAAACAGCTTAATAAGAATAAAAGTGGGATGAGATGATCTAGCAAGGGCTACAGCACTTCCAAGGAACCAAATGATAATCTGTAACCCTAAAACAACCCACTTCAATTCACAAGGTTCGAGGCAAAGTAAAAATAGAATAAACCCTCTAAAATTCATAGAAAAATAATCTCTAGGGTTTAGAACCTTCAATTTGGCCTTTAGAACCCATTTTGACCTACATTGAGAACCATGCCCAATTAATAACTTAATTTGGGTCTTTACGCAAATTGACCGGTCAAACAAGGTTTAATATGAAAATGAAATTTACCATCAGATTCCTTAGGTTCTAATTAGTCATGTATAAAAACTTGAGCCTAAGAAGAAACCTCCTTGACCGACTTTACACTTTGGTCCTCATATATTTACTCTTTGGCCCTCAACTTTTGAACCCTCGCATTTTGACCCCTAACTCTCCTTCGTTCTTTGCAAACAGGTCCCTCCTGCAAAACCCTGCCAGCACCATGCTCCGGCGACCTTGCGCGGAGCATGGCGCCGCGCAGGGTGAGGTGGAGGACCTGGCATGTGTACCGGGGGTGCCCTGCGTCGTCAGCCGTCGCAGGAGCACCCCCATGATCATTGCAGCCCCCCATACCGGCCGTGCGAACGCACGGACGGTATGGGTTCGTATTCCGACCATGCTCCGGCGAGGGAGACACGTCGTCTCCCTCCGCCTTCCTCCCTGCTTCAACCCTATAAATACCCCCCGCCGCTCCACCGACGAAGGCAGCCTGGATCTGACGGAGAAAACCCCCAGCTTTCTTCTCTTCTTCCTCCGGCAGACGCTCACCAGCTCCGGCGACTTCCTCCCCCTCCACCTCGTCGCTCTGCCGCAATACCAGCAGCGGAGACTTCCTCCCCTGTTCTTCCCGCGCCACGCCGCACCCAGCTGGCGCCTCTCCAGCCCTCTGCTCGCCGCCGCCCCTCTCCCTGAGCATCGTCTTCTCCGGCGACAGTCGATACGACTGTCGCCCTGTTCCTCCCCCTTCGTCCCTGCAGTTAAGTTAGACTTACTCCCCTTCTTCTCCTCTTTCTTTCCCCGCTTTCGATTTAGTCAATTAAGCCCTCTACCGACCCTGTTCACCCTCATCCTCTCCGCCTCCGACCACCCTCCGGCGAGCCGCTCCCATCACCTCAGCGACCCACACGGCTCGCCGACCACTGCAGAACATCCGCCTCGTCACCCTGATCCTCTTCCGCCCCTCCACTTCCCACCAAACACCCTCTGCAGACCCACCGAACACACCCACTCCCTCGCTCACAGTTTGACCTAGGACGACCAGTTAGCTCCATCTCGCCCCCTGCAGACCCCCTGACCACCTTCGCCGTGCCACGGCGAAGGTCCCTCGCCTGTCTGATTTGGCCGAGAGGCCGTGCTATTGATTTCAGGTTCCAGGCCTTGACCGCCATTGGCGAGGAAGCTCGAAGCTTGCTCGAGGTTGCTCCAAGCCTAGATATCCCAGGTTGAAGAGCCACGGCCAGCGCGGAAGAGTCTTGCGCACACACCCCGGCCCTCAATTGGAGTTGCGCGCCTCAACAGCTGTTGCAATTGGAAGCGCCATCCCTGCTGCAGGCGTGAGAGAAGCGGGGTGCGCGGATAGTCCCACCTCGGGAGTTTCTGGAGCCACACACTCACATAAATTGCAAAACTGCCACCATCTGTTTGCCTCAGTTACCACGGGGTGAGGTCCCTCTCACCCGACCCGACCCGACTCGGCCTCGTCCGTGACCACGCTCCGCGGACCTGGCCCGACCCGATTAGACTGACCTGCACTCCTCGCCCACCACGCACGCCGGTGGGCCTGGACCCGGGCCTGACCCGAACCCGATTACCCGGTAGCGCTCTGGGAGAGCTTCCGAAGAGTGATTTCAGAGAGAGAGATACGCGGGGGAGGGGGGTAGAATAGGTTTTTGCCTCTTGACGAAAAAACTCCGAAGTGTGCAGGCCAAAGAAGAAGAAGCAGACCCGCTGAGGAAGAAGGAGCTGCTGCACTGTAGCGAAGGCATCGTTAAGTCGTCTCAGCACCGGGGCAGACGACGGAAGGTCAGCAGCCAGAGCAGGAAAGAAGACAGGCTGAAGAAGAAGGAAGAGCAACGGCCATCGCGAAAGAAGAAAAAGAGAGGTCAAGGCAGGTGAAGACAAAGAAGAAGAAGGAATGAAGAGAAGCAAGAAGCAAGAAAAGAAGAAGACGATCTGAAGAAAAAGAAAGAAAGGAAACAAGGAAGAACAGAAGAAGAAGAGCACGAGGGGAAGATCCGAAGAAAGCAGAAGAAGAAGAAGAAGAAGAACAGGAAGAACCAAAGACAAAGAGGAAGAAAGAAGAAAAGAAGAAGAAGCCAAATTTTCATCTCTCTCTCTCTCTCTCTCTTTATTTTTGTAATAGAACTTGTATATCTCTAGAATACAACTTGCTCCCTGAGTTCGACCTCGGGAACTCTTTTATTTTTCCGAGTAAAAAATTTTATATGAAACGTTGGTAACAACCGGCTTTACTACAACGATATAACACAACCCGGTCAAACCCACGCTATCAATCTGCTATTACTATTGCTACATTTGCTACTATTGCAACTGCATCTGCATTTGCTACTACTACTACTGCATCTGGAAAGGCTACTCTTTATGGAATAAGGATGGAAAAGAAGAAAATATATATAATACCTATTAAGCTCGAAAATCTATCTACCTACCTAAGAAATAGACCACTGAAAAGGAGGGGCATCTCTGCTGCATCTCTACTGCTGCATTGCTGAGTTGAATGCTATGAAGGAGGAGCTGAAAGCTGCAAATAAGCACTTGGTTGATCTGGAAAAGGAGCAGGTCTAGTAGCATCAGCAGGTCCAGCAGCAGCAACAGCAAACTTTGCAAGGGTCCTGCATCATCATGTAATATGTTTGATTAACCAAAAAAGTTAATTTGCAGCCTGGTGTTTAGCACATCTACTTTTGAAACCTTTATTGGCCAGCCTAGCAAATCTACTTGAAAATATCCTGTTGCAATACCTATTATACAAACTGAACCACTCTTGACAATGGTCCTAGGATGAAGACATTGAGCAGGGTCAGGACCTACCAAAGGCTCTCTCCCCCTTCAGTAATAGTATATCACTCCTTCCTGGGGAGCAAGAGCACCTCCTAGTGGCCCCATCCTACCCCTCCTCTAGACCAAAAACCACCTTTCTCCTCCCTCACCACTTGCATTCTCCCTAAATCCCTCCAAATGTACAATATCCTAAGTTGAGCAAACAATATGCATCTTTTACTCCATGTGGACAAGGAGGAGACATTGTCATATTCTTAAAATATGGGGGATCGTGGATGTAAGTTGAGTTCGGATCCCATGAGTATAGCTTCTAACCTGGAACTTGTAGTGTGACTCAAGAAAGGGAGAAAGAGGTAGGCAAGGCTTGCCTATGGCGATGATGCGATCCCCTAGGTAAAGAGCCTCACCTTTGAGGCAATGGGTCTATTCCTTGCCTCATGCAGTTGCTTGGTTGCCTCGGGCGACAACCTCAATAGCACTGACAGGTCAATCACACTTCAGGAACCAGAAAATGACAGTGATGAATCCATGCACAAACTACTCAATCCTCTCATTAAAATTTAGCTTGCTATTTTCTTAAAGGAGTAAACATATCTAAGGTTGACAACCTGTTACAGATAGCCAGGTATTGCACATAGAACTATGTTTTGGAAACACAAATTTTATCAAGAAGTAGCAAAGCATTTACCAGTCAGCTAGAAATCCATGTCCTTTTCCTTGAATTATCTCAGGAGGTAAAAAATCTGCTACCCCGCATATAGTAAAAGTCCTATTCTTGGCCAATTTCTTTGCAAATCTAAAGTCTATAAGCTACATTTTAGGACAAAAACATGATCAGAGGAGAAAAACTATTTCCTGTTGCAATACCAAAGTAAGTTTGCTAAATATAATTGAAATACAGACATGTTGATGTCCACATTGGTTAAGCATTAAGATATCAGGAGAAACACCTCTGTAAAGAACTGAATTCTGATTTGAAAAAAATGCATCCATAAGCGTAGTGCACCATAATCACTTAAAAAAGGTACTTGTTAGCCCACAAGTATCGGTACTAAAGTTTAGTACCGGTACATGTGAGTTACAGGTTTGGGTTTTCTCAAGAAACAAACCTGTACCCTGCGAGTACCGGTACTCATGATCAGTACCGGTATTGGAGGTAACGAGTACTGGTACAAGTGGGTACAGATTTGTGTTAAGAGTTTGAAACCCAAATCTGGAAGCAACGTGTACCGATACCCACACTTTAGTACTGGTACCCAAATCTGTGATTTTACCAATAAGAAATGTATTAAGTTCCCTATATATGCTTAAGAGATTTTAATTATGCTTTGCAGAACCTGGAAAAGAATACAGATGTATGATACTTTAGATTAGTTGTTGAAATAGCAAAAGCCTCAAAAATTAGGAATGAAAGAAAGGGAATGTAGATGGTATATGGAAGTATACCATAACAGTAGGAAAAGTAAATCCAAAATTAGTCTATCACATCAACTTGGAAGCAAGGTTATTGACTGGAGAAGAAAATGGAATGTAGATGGCATATGGAAGTATATAACAAATCCATACAAAGGACAAGGATCAATAAAATAGGTTAGAGATGAAATACTCAGTAAATATCAAGATAAAAAGCTGATATACCAAGCTATGGCCCTATAGCAATTTCAGTTGTTTTCGAACAGAAAATTCAAGAAGATATAAAATATAGGTTGGATAGATTAACAAGTACTTTGATAATGTTCAGTGGTCGTGACAGGAGAAATTGGGATGAAGTGAAAGCTCTAAATCCAACATTGGACAGAACACAAGTTGGAAGGTGCAATACAATTCTCATGTATGCATACTTTCTAAGGTAGAATATGGCTTGCTTTGCAATGTGCATATGCAGTTAACAAAATAATAAGAGTTCTATATAACAACACCTCTGCTGGAAAACCCCCATTGAAAGTTGCAGGTTCAAGTCTCATGCCCCCTGCTGATACTGCATTGAAAATTATATGTTTCAGGAAAACAACTTCGATGAACTTTTTAAAATTCTCCCTTGAAAATCTCCAAAGGAGGAATATTGCCTGTTAAGAAGATCAGCCTTCAACACACTCTTCCATGCAACTTTTTCCCCAGCAATAGGTGGAAGGGACAGAATAGTTGGAAGATGGTATATTGACAGAACTTGTTTTTTCCTTTACAATTCAAATAAATAGAACTGTGAGTTTAAAATTTGTAATTACATAAACTCAAAGCAAAAGTCCACATACAGGAGGATGGACTTCTCAAAGAAATATATGCTTAGAAGGGCCACATACAGGAGGGTGCATTTTCTAGTGAAGTTACAAAGCAAAGAGAGGTAACAAGCAACTACATGGAATTTTTTCCCTCCATTTAGATCTGTTTTGTGTCATCAATGTCACAGTTTCTGCTTCCCTCCCTCACTATTGTGTGTGTTTGCATGTTTGGGGGGCAGGGGAGGAAATGTCAGAGAATTTATCGCAAACTTTTCTTAGAAATGATCCACCCAACTTTAAAGTCTTTAACCATATCAAAGCATTCTTAGACTTACCCCCTTGAAATTCATAGGAGGATCCCCCACACTAGTTGAAAGACCCATCCAACTTTTTGTCATGAAAAATTAAAACAACATCCATATTTAACTTCTGTTCAAGATTACTGAGCTATCCTTTTTCAAAGTAATAAAAAGAATAATGTTATGGTTCTTGGTTAACTATAAAACTAACCTAAGTTTTATAGGTTGCAGGGACACATGAATTATTTTGAGACCAATAGAGAGAACTCTGATCAAATTAAACCTTGCATTATAAATCATGCTCTTCTTGGAGTGATGGACAAGCCTGTGTGCTCACGTAAATTCAAGAACATGCTAACTGGTTAGAGTTCATGTAGAGACAACATAGTGTTACATGTAGAGTCATAAGACATTAAGATGTGGTTAATTTTAATAGATAGGGTTTCTCCACTAAAGCCAATTGGTACGAGTTGGATGCTCTTGCATGGCATGGGGGCCACAACAATCTAAGCTCAAGATTAAACTTTATGCTGCCATCAATGTCTCCAAATATTGGGTCATACGAACAAGCAGTAAAGGAGAAATGAAAACAATGGTGATATAAATCGAATCTATATAGACTTGAATCATAGACCTTCATGGTAAAATGAAAAAAGCTAGTTAGTGCAGAAATGATTTGCACTGTGTCAGAGACCCAACATGCATTTGCACTATGTCAAAGAAGCTATACATTTTAGTGGTATTGGAACGAGACGCATAATTTTTAAATTTTTCTAACAAAGGATAGGGTATATAATCAATGCAATGCGAGTCTTGACCTTTTCATTCCTGGTGACGTGTCAGATCTCCAGCCAAGACAACCTGAGTAGGTACCTAAATGCATAAACAAAATGTCAAATAACCACATGAGTAGGTTTATAGTTAAGCATTTCTTTATTAAACAGATCGAGCATGAATATTACTTTAGAACTACATGAGAGTGAACTAATGCACAATATGACTAATCAACATACACAACTACTGGTAAACATGAACACAAAGGCATTGGAAAGTACTGAGCCTAGGGAGTTGGCTCCCTCGTCATGTAGATAAGCAAGCCCTCGACCCATCCCAAGAATTATGTTGAATCTTTGTTTCCAGTTAGGGATCCATGTTGTTGACCTATTACGTAACCTCTACAAAAAGAACAACACCACAAATTAGAGTTATTATGCAAAAAGGGTGAACGAAGGAACAAATGGTAGGTAGATCTGATACTTGAGCTCTTTATATCATTATTATGGTACCTGTCTCATACATTCACCACAAATACAAACATACTGATATCATTATCTTTGAAATTCATATACTACAAATGCAAACATACTCATATCATTATTTTCCACATTCATATACCACAAGTGCAAATATATATTATACCATTGATATATATATTCCATCATTCACCACATACATGATAGTCATTCATAAATAAAACACATGTATATATCACATGTTTTGAAATGCAAACATAAAAGTAGACGTGAAAATAAAGAAAAAAATCCAAGCAACTATGTAGTGGATTCTATGCCGCCAGTTCCAGAACCTCTGCAGTCATCATCAGGTGGATGAGGTGGGAAGTGAAAAGAAGCATGATCTGCACCACCTCATCCCAGTGCACTTAAGATTGCCTGAAACTGTGCCTGCATTATGCCTGCATCTTCTCTCATTCTTGTGCTTCATGTCTCTGGCGTTCTAGTATATCATTTGTCTTCTCCAATTTCGACGTAACATCATTTAGTTTCTCTTGAAATGTCTCCACCTGTGTCTGTAACTGTTGCAACCTCTCTAAACCCCCCCATCCCTTTCTTCCATACCAACTAGTAATAGTCTCACTCGCACCAACACTACGAACAAAACCACCATGCTCGGGGGCATAACTGTCCTAAATGCTTGCTTTGCTATCATAGGCTGTAATGGGCTAGTCTCTGATTGCTCATCCATATCATCACTAGAAGGATGCATTAACTCCATCATGCGACACTACACATAGTTGAGCTTATGGTAAGTTCCCCTAAATGTTTATTACTAAGTTATTCAATACTTGTTTGAATGAGCTTACATGTCTCTCTTGATATAATTGATCAATCCAAACACGGGGGCCATCAACATTAAACTTGCTATGACTCCTCTCATAGAACAAAACACGATCAAGTTGTTCACCATTATGGGTATCTGACTGCATATTTGAGATGTGGTTATGAATTAAGTTATCCTAAATTTAAGCTTCTCTTATTTAAATCTCATAACTTGTAAGTTTTATAATAGATATTACATAAGTCTTTAAGATCTTTCTGAAATAGATGACCCAACCGGATATTACCAATCTTTTGTAACTTCTCCATTATCTTATATCCTGACAACCTGATTGTATCTGTTCTTCAAAAATTTTTTGGATTTTTGGATGAATAGCGGCATGGTTTACCATCAAATTTGTCTTTAAACCTGGATTGTCACCATCTATGTTCAATTGGTAGGAATCTACGATGCCCTAAATAACATAATTTTATGCTTCTAGGTCAACACAAGTAATGAGTATCATCCATACATACAGGACATGCCAACTTGCCTTTAGTACTCCAACCAGATAAATTTCCATAAGCTGGGAAATCATTAATAGTCCACAACAGTGCTGCATGCATTTTAAAAAATTGTTCTCTAGCTGCATCATATGTTTCAACCCCGTTATACCACAGCAATTTCAACTCATCGATGAGTGGTTGCATATAAGCATCGATTGCATTTCCTGGTGCCTTCTTCCCAAGGATGAGAAGCATCAGCATCATAAATGAAGATCTCATACACATCCATGGTGGCAAATTATATGTAAATAACACCACTAGCCATATTGAATATGATGGATGCATATTTTTGAAAGGATTGAATCCATCACTTGCAAGACCAAGCCTAACATTACGTGTTTCCTTTGCAAATTGAGCATGTTTGTTATCAAATGCAGCTCACCCGTCAGAATCTGTTGGATGACACATAAGTCCATCTCGTGATTTGTTATTACGATGAAATGTTATCCACTTTGCAGTCTTACTTGACATAAAAAGGCGTTGTAGCCTAGGAATCAAAGGAAAGTAACTGTAACGACCCAGTTCCCGAGTCCCTACGAGACACGAGAACCGGACCGACTCGACTAATCCCAAGACCTAGTCGTCCAACGAGGAAGTAACCAAAAGACAGTAAAATAAACCACATTCGGCATGAATATAACTAACAGTAAGAAAGTACAGCAGTAAGGAAAGAAACTACTACAGTAGGTACCACCACAACAGTAAAACAGCATTTATCATATAACAAGAACTGCAGGTAAAGAAGGTATAGCGGAAACAAAAACTACTCACTAGAACAGAAACAAAAGGGGTACAAAAAGGCTGTGGTACTCTACTGGACCCTACTCGGCCCAGCGTCCTCTGCAGCCGCCGACCTTGGCTGCTCAACAACTGGTCCTGAGAAAGGTAACGAGTGTAACACGTCAGCAAAACGCTGAGTAGAGTGGCAAACTAACTAAAGGCAACAGTAGAGTGTACAGTAGCTGTTATGTTCTATTACTTCTTTTTTTCACATCTTTCAATTTTTCTCACTATTTCTTTTATTTCTCAGATCCTTTACTTGATCTCGAATGTCCTCGTGGGAACGATCTTGATTGCAGTCTTTTCCAAAAGTAGAAGTAGCACGTGGTGCTCTCCTGGCAGGGAGAGTCCCCCGTGGTGATCCTACCCTCAGTCAACCACCCCAAGGTCACTGACAGACGTAACGGTGACTACGGCATGCGCGATAGACGCACAGGTAGCTAGCCCGCACTGGCACGCGGTCAGTCGTTTCCGTTAACAGGTGCACCCAAAGCACAGCACGGAACCAGGGCAGAGCCCTCTCAGTAACAGGGGTCCAACCTCTCCACAGTAACAAAACCGGGGCCTTGCCCCTCCACAGTCCGCGCACCCTCGCCTGACTACCCTGGTTTGCCCTAATGGGCCTAACAAGTCGGTGAAGGAGGCTAGCAGAACCCCGGGGCCCGTGGGGTAGCTAGTACTCTCCTAACACTAGTAGCTCTCCTCGGTACTACGTACACGAGGGCCAACAAGATGGTACAGAGCGGCCAATCCTAACCCCGGGTCCCTGGGGCGGCTGGCCCCACTCTGCACTAAACAAGTACAGGTACTTCCCTTGGTACTGCGTACCCAAGAGACAGTACAAACTACATCTTAGTTCCATTCCTTTTTCTTTCCAGGAGTTCCACTCCTAATTCCCCGTAGGGTTCCAGCTCTTTATCTCAGAACATCATATGTTTCACTTTCCAGATTCACGTTCTCAAAATCCATGATCTCAAACATGTTTCTTTATTCATAACAGGCAGCTGTTAATTAAATTTACAAGCAGCTTTATATATATTCCTTTCCATTTTCCCAAGACTGCAGTAATATACATTCCACTAGTTTTTCCACCCTAGGATTCATGCCATATCCTAGGATCTATCATACAATCTAGTTTTCCGGCCCTAGGATTCATGCAACACCTAGGAGCTATCATTCATATATTTCTCATTCCTAGGATTCATGCAATGCCCTAGGTTCTAGTTATGGTTCCATACTTTAACAGATTTTATTAATACTTAAAGCCACTCTACCAGGTACAACGGGAGTAGTGGGGGCGTGATCGGGAATCCTGCGTGCCTCCGCGACTCTCAAGACTGCAACCGAACGAGGTCCTATCACAAGGATCAAACACAAGGAGTGTCTCAGAACAGTGTATAGCTACTGTAGACGGGTAGAGGAATTAATTCTGAAACGAACGCAACTCGAATCGCGGAAAACGGAGCCCAAACGGGCCCTAAACGGGTCGAGAAAGACGATACTGTGCAAAATCAGACGTCTGGAACTCCTTCCAGACGTCTTAAACGGTGGATCAGAGAATTACCTGTTCAGCTTGGTTCCTCGGACGTCCAGAAGTCTGCGGGGACGTCTGTCCTATACCCCAGACGTCTGATGGTGCACACGGACGTCTGTAGATCACACCCGCCGTCTGGTACAACTTCCAGACGTCTGATTCGCAAAGGATGGCGAATCAGCGAACCTACGCACAGCCAACCCCCTCCCTTAGTACGGTCAGTCGACAAGAAGGAAGAAGAAAGCGGAAACTCACCTTTCAGACGTCTGTATGATCTTACAGACGTCGACCTTGCCGTCTGGCTATCAACCCAGACGTCTGATTCTGGAAATCTTTCCAGAATCAGAACCATGCTCAGCCTCCGCTCGCGACGCCGCCCGCGTCGCACCTCGCGCGTCTGCTGCTCAGCCCGCAGCAGGTCCCACTCCGCATCGCTCCGCGACCCCTGCGCCCTCCGCCGGCCGGCCAAGCCGCTCCGGCGAGCTCGCCCTCACGGCAGAGCCCCGCCCTCGCACGCCGCACCTCCTCCACGCTCACTGCGGCTGCCGCTGCCGCCCTCGCGCTCGCTCGCCCTCGCGCTCAGGAAGGAGAAGAAGGAGGAGACAGTGGAGACGGGAGGGGAGGCGCGCCCTTTTAAGGCCGCGCGAGGAGGAGAGAGAAGGTGGTCGCAGCGCGCCTGCCGCCGCAGAGGGAGAGAGAGAGGAATCGCAGGTCTGCGCGCACAGGTGCGCAGACGAATCTCCCGTGCGAACATAACTGTTTTCCAGACGTCTGTAAATGATCCCGGACGTCTGGTCAGACGTCTGGATGTGATCCAAGACGTCTGGTCCGACGTCTGGGCCACCTCCCAGACGTCTTAAAAGGCGTCTGGGGCACGCGTTCGTTACAATATAACAAACTCAAAGGAAGTTTCGTCCCCGAAACTTGCGCCAACTAGGGTGCGGGAAAAAGATGTCCAAATAACCATAACAAACTCAAAGAGGACCGAAGCCGGTCCGAAAAGACGTACCCGCGAAAAGCTCCGGGTACCGCTCCCGCATTGCCGCCTCAGGCTCCCAGGTAGCCTCCTCGTACCGCTGGCTCCTCCACAAAACCTTTACCAGGGGTACTTGCTTTCGTCTCAACCTGCGGACGGCTGGGTCTAGGATCTACACTGGCCGCTCGGGGTAGGTCAGGTCATCTCTCACCTCGACGCTCTCGTGACTCAGTACGTGGCTGGGATCGGCTACGTACTTCCTGAGGTTGGACACGTGGAACACGTCGTGCACACTAGAAAGCTGCGGGGGAAGGGCAAGTCTGTAAGCAACGGGTCCAACCCGCTCCAGGACCTCAAAGGGCCCCACGAACCTCGGCGCGAGCTTCCCTCTCACCCCAAACCGCTGTAAGCCCTTCATGGGCGAAACACGAAGGAAGACGTGGTCCCCAACCTCGAATTGCACCTCTCTGCGTCTGCGATCTGCATAGCTCTTCTGTCTGCTCCTGACAGTGCGGAGTCGTCTGTGGATCTGCTCGACTACCTCCTGACTCTGCCGGATCAACCTGGGGCCAACCTCCCACTTGGTCCCCACCTCAACCCAACTCAAGGGTGCTATGCATTTCCGTCCGTACAGAGCCTCGTAGGGAGCCATGCCGATGCTCGAGTGATAACTGTTGTTGTATGCAAACTCCGCCAGGGGCAGGTGCTCCTCCCAAGAGCCCCTCCAGTCTAGTACACAGGCACGCAAAAGGTCCTCAAGTGTCTGTATCGTGCGTTCCGACTGTCCGTCCATCTGGGGGTGGTAAGCCGTGCTAAACCTCAACCTCATCCCCAAAGCCTGCTGAAACTCAGCCCAAAACTGGGACGTAAAGCGGGTATCCCGGTCGGATACGATCTCCCGCGGAACTCCGTGTAGTCGCACCACATCATGGATATACCTCTCTGCCAACTGTGCTGGTCCCAAAGTGACTCGGATCGGCAAGAATCGTGCCGTCTTCGTCAATCTATCCACTATTACCCAGACTGCGTCGTGTCCTCGCTGGGTAACAGGTAAGCCCACCACCAAGTCCATGGTGATGCTCTCCCACTTCCACTCTGGCACTGGAAGCGGCTGAAGCGGCCCTGCAGGCCTCTGATGCTCGGCTTTCACCTGCTGGCACACTAAGCACTGCTGCACGAACTCACCCACATCCTGCTTCATCCCTCTCCACCAGAACTCGCGTCTCAAGTCATGGTACATTTTCGTGTTTCCGGGATGTATGGTGAATCTGGAACCGTGTGCCTCAGTCAGGAGCTCTCTCAACAGCTCCTCGTCTCTGGGGACGCACAACCGTCCCCTCAAGCGTAACACCTGGTTTGTGAAAGAGAAGTCCCCTGGGTCCCCTGATAGTACTCTGTCGCGCAAAGACTGCAAGTACGGATCGGCCATCTGTCCCGTGATGATGCGGTCTATCAACTCTGGCCTGGTCTGCCGTGTCACCGTCACTGCCCCACAGTACCCTCGTAACTCTAGAGGTCGCCAACTGCCCACCTCCTCCAAAAGGCTCCAACTCTGTAACTGTAGACTGGCCAAGCGTGCGGGCGCCTTACGGCTCAAGGCGTCAGCCACCACATTGGCCTTTCCCGGGTGGTAGGAGATGCTGCAGTCGTAGTCCTTCAGGAGCTCCAACCAACGTCTCTGTCTCATGTTGAGCTCCTTCTGGTCAAAAAGATATCTGAGGCTCTTGTGATCTGTAAAAATCTCGAAGGTCTCACCGTACAAGTAGTGCCTCCATGTCTTCAGCGCGAAGACAACAGCTGCCAACTCTAGATCGTGGGTAGGGTAGGTATGCTCATGGGGCTTCAGTTGCCGCGAAGCGTAAGCGACCACGTGACCCCTCAACATGAGCACACCTCCTAACCCCTGCAAGGAAGCGTCCGTGTACACAACGAACCCGCCACTACTGTCAGGGATGGTGAGCACGGGAGCCGAGGTCAACCTCTCCTTCAGCTCCAGAAAACACGCCTCACAGGCGTCTGTCCAAGCGAAAGGCACGTCCTTCCGGGTCAACTGTGTCATAGGACGTGCAATCTGTGAAAATCCTCTGATGAACCGTCTGTAGTAACCTGCCAGTCCCAGGAAACTGTGAATCTCAGTGACTGAACGCGGTCTCTCCCACCTGAGCACTGCCTCGACCTTGGCGGGGTCCACCGCTAGGCCGTCTCCAGAGATCACATGACCCAAAAAGGTCACCTCCCTCAACCAGAACTCGCACTTGCTGTATTTGGCGTACAGCCTGCGTCGTCTCAGAGTGTCCAGAACCATCCGCAAGTGCTGTCCGTGCTGCGTCCGATCTCTAGAATAGATGAGTACATCATCTATGAAAACCACCACAAACTGGTCCAAGTACGGTCTAAACACCCGGTTCATCAGGTCCATGAAAGCAGCGGGGGCATTAGTCAGCCCAAACGGCATGACCAAAAACTCGTAGTGTCCGTACCGGGTGCGGAAAGCTGTCTTGGAGACGTCGGTCTCCCTGATCCTCAACTGGTGGTATCCAGACCTCAAGTCGATCTTGGAAAACACCGTGGCACCCCGCAACTGGTCAAACAAATCGTCGATCCTCGGCAGCGGATATCTGTTCTTGATGGTGACCCTATTCAGCTGTCGGTAGTCCACACAAAGCCGTAGGGTCCCATCCTTCTTCTTCACAAACAGTACCGGGGCTCCCCAGGGAGACGCACTGGGCCTCACGAAACCTTTCTCCAAAAGGTCCTGCAACTGGGACTTGAGCTCTCGCAGCTCAAGCGGTGCCATTCTGTATGGCGCGGTGGAGATGGGGCTGGTCCCTGGTACTAGTGAGATCTCAAACTCGATCTCACGCTCGGGCGGTAGTCCTGGTAACTCGTCTGGAAACACGTCGGGGTACTCTCTGACCACCGGGATGCTCTGGAAGTCTGCCACGGGGCTGTGCTCTGCCACCACACAAGCTAGGAAGCCCTCACACCCCTGGCTCAAAAGTCTCGCCGCCCGAAGTGCCGAAATGCACCTGAAACCTCCGTCCACTGGCTGCCCGTTAAACTCGAAAGAAGGTAACTCCGGAATGGAGAAGACAATCTTCCTCTCAAAACAGTCTACCAAGGCGTGGTAAGCGGACAGCCAATCCATCCCCAGAATCACTCCAAAGTCCTCCATCTGTATCATAATCAGCTCAGCAGGCAGGCTATGTCCCCCGATGCTAACCCCGCAACTCGTGTACACCTCCTCAGCTACAAACAGCTGACCACTCGGACCTCTGATTACGAACAGATTCTCTAACAGTGTATAATCCTGGTCCAAACTAACTGCGAAACTGGCTGCGACAAATGAGTGCGTAGCGCCGGAATCGAAAAGTGTGTAAACGAGTCTGCCAGAAACTGAAACCATACCTGCTACCACGGATCCCGATGCTCTGGCGTCCCTGTGTGTTAGGGCGTTGATACGCCCCTCAGCTCTAGGTGCGGACGAAGCAGCCACACTTTGCGTCGGACGGGTAGGTGCTGGCCGGTACCCTCCTCGCGACTGCTGTCCTCCTCCTCGTGCCTGGGAACCACGGCCTCCTGCACGCCCTCCAGTGCTCTGCACGGGAAGTATCTGCTGACCTCCTGCCCTAGATGGGCAGTCCCTCCTGACGTGGCCCGGCTGGCCACACTGGTAGCAGAGGGGAACCTGACTCCCGCCCTCAGTGAGTCCCTGCTGTCGGCTAGGCGGGGGTCCGGTGCTGGCGACTGGCCCCTGTCGAGGGCCCCCAAAGGCCACTGATGGCCCTGCACAGCGTGACAGCTCTCCTGCGGATGTCACGTGTCTCCGTTCTCGCCGGCCCTGTGAGAAGTCTGGCTGAAAGGGCCTCTTCCGCCCGCCGTCGGTCTCTCGCACGGACGGGTTGGTCTCCTCGTAAGTCATAGCTACCTCTACCACCCTCGAAAACGTCGGTAGCTTCAGGGGTTTGACGTACCCCCGGATCGCAGGCCGAAGCCCCTCGTTGAACCTCCAAAGGCGCTCCTCCTCAGTGGCTACCGCTGTCGCTGCAAAGCGGGACAGCTCCAAGAAACGCGTGCGGTACGCGCTCACGGTCATCGTCCCTTGGCGGAGGGTGTGGAACTCCCGCCTCCTCTGGTCCTGCCACGTCTGGGGAAAGTACTGCTCGCAGAAGAGGGTGACGAACTGGTCCCACGTCGGCTCGTCCCTCTCCTGTCCCCGGACCGCCCTCCACCACCGGTGTGCCGCACTCTCCAGCTGGTACGTGGCAAAGGCCACGCGGCACTCCACCGGGGGGCGAAGGGTGTCGAAGATCTTCTCCAGCTGCTCAAGCCAGTCCTCCGCCTCGGTCGGGTCCTCATCCCCCTTGAAGGAGGGGGGCTTCAGCTTCCAGAATTGTCCGAAAAGCTCGAAGTGGCGCTGTAGGGGAGGTGCTGGTGCACCTCCAGGCGAAGGTGCCTCGTGTACAGAAGTGTCGGAGGAAGGTGGGGGCGGCAGGGGCCCATCCCCTCCCTCGTGTCCAGCGTCGCGTCTGTCGCGTGGTCCCACAGAGGACTCCCCCTCTGCAACCCCAGGAGGAGGTGCTCGGGGCGGTGGGTGGAGCTCCTCTCGTACAATATCCCGTATCAGTCTGGCGAGGTCCTGGGCTTGGGCCCCAGGGAGTTGTGGCTGGTCCACCGAGACGTCAACGACAACACGTCCACCTCGCCGACCTCGCCCTCGGCCTCGCCCGCGGCCAGTCTCGCCAGTCCCGCGACGAGGCATCTCCTGTAAGGAGACGCGAATCGAATCGGAAACGTCAAAACAGAAGGTACCTGACAAAACTTCTAAGAGCTCATGTCAAGAGATATGTTGTGGTGGCTACTCTAGCTATAAACATGTGAATTGGTTATTTTCCAGTCAGTTGATTCACTTCTCGGGACGACCTTGCTCTGATACCATCTTGTAACGACCCGATTCCCGAGTCCCTACGAGACACGAGAACCGGACCGACTCGACTAATCCCAAGACCTAGTCGTCCAACGAGGAAGTAACCAAAAGACAGTAAAATAAACCACATTCAGCATGAATATAACTAACAGTAAGAAAGTACAGCAGTAAGGAAAGAAACTACTACAGTAGGTACCACCACAACAGTAAAACAGCATTTATCATATAACAAGAACTGCAGGTAAAGAAGGTACAGCGGAAACAAAAACTACTCACTAGAACAGAAACAAAAGGGGTACAAAAAGGCTGTGGTACTCTACTGGACCCTACTCGGCCCAGCATCCTCTGCAGCCGCCGACCCTGGCTGCTCAACACCTGGTCCTGAGAAAGGTAACGAGTGTAACACGTCAGCAAAACGCTGAGTAGAGTGGCAAACTAACTAAAGGCAACAGTAGAGTGTACAGTAGCTGTTATGTTCTATTACTTCTTTTTTTCACATCTTTCAATTTTTCTCATTATTTCTTTTATTTCTCAGATCCTTTACTTGATCTCGAATGTCCTCGTGGGAACGATCTTGATTGCAGTCTTTTCCAAAAGTAGAAGTAGCACGTGGTGCTCTCCTGGCCGGGAGAGTCCCCCGTGGTGATCCTACCCTCAGTCAACCACCCCAAGGTCACTGACAGACGTAACGGTGACTACGGCACGCGCGATAGACGCACAGGTAGCTAGCCCGCACTGGCACGCGGTCAGTCGTTTCCGTTAACGGGTGCGCCCAAAGCACAGCACGGAACCAGGGCAGAGCCCTCTCAATAAAAGGGTCCAACCCCTCCACAGTAACCAAACCGGGGCCTTGCCCCTCCACAGTCTGCGCACCCTTGCCTGACTACCCTGGTTTGCCCTAATGGGCCTAACAAGTCAGTGAAGGAGGCTAGCAGAACCCCGGGGCCCGTGGGGTAGCTAGTACTCTCCTAACAATAGTAGCTCTCCTCGGTACTACGTACACGAGGGCCAACAAGTCGGTACAGAGCGGCCAATCCTAACCCCGGGTCCCTGGGGCGGCTGGCCCCACTCTGCACTAAACAGGTACAGGTACTTCCCTTGGTACTGCGTACCCAAGAGACAGTACAAACTACATCTCAGTTCCATTCCTTTTTCTTTCCAGGAGTTCCACTCCTAATTCCCCGTAGGGTTCCAGCTCTTTATCTCAGAACATCATATGTTTCACTTTCCAGATTCACGTTCTCAAAATCCATGATCTCAAACATGTTTCTTTATTCATAACAGGCAGCTGTTAATTAAATTTACAAGCAGCTTTATATATATTCCTTTCCATTTTCCCAAGACTGCAGTAATATACATTCCACTAGTTTTTCCACCCTAGGATTCATGCCATATCCTAGGATCTATCATACAATCTAGTTTTCCGGCCCTAGGATTCATGCAACACCTAGGAGCTATCATTCATATATTTCTCATTCCTAGGATTCATGCAATGCCCTAGGTTCTAGTTATGGTTCCATACTTTAACAGATTTTATTAATACTTAAAGCCACTCTACCAGGTACAACGGGAGTAGTGGGGGCGTGATCGGGAATCCTGCGTGCCTCCGCGACTCTCAAGACTGCAACCGAACGAGGTCCTATCACAAGGATCAAACACAAGGAGTGTCTCAGAACAGTGTATAGCTACTGTAGACGGGTAGAGGAATTAATTCTGAAACGAACGCAACTCGAATCGCGGAAAACGGAGCCCAAACGGGCCCTAAACGGGTCGAGAAAGACGATACTGTGCAAAATCAGACGTCTGGAACTCCTTCCAGACGTCTTAAACGGTGGATCAGAGAATTACCTGTTCAGCTTGGTTCCCTGGACGTCCAGAAGTCTGCGGGGACGTCTGTCCTATACCCCAGACGTCTGATGGTACACACGGACGTCTGTAGATCACACCCGCCGTCTGGTACAACTTCCAGACGTCTGATTCGCAAAGGATGGCGAATCAGCGAACCTGCGCACAGCCAACCCCCCTCCCTCAGTACGGTCAGTCGACAAGAAGGAAGAAGAAAGCGGAAACTCACCTTTCAGACGTCTGTATGATCTTACAGACGTCGACCTTGCCGTCTGGCTATCAACCCAGACATCTGATTCTGGAAATCTTTCCAGAATCAGAACCCTGCTCGGCCTCCGCTCGCGACGCCGCCCGCGTCGCACCTCGCGCGTCTGCTGCTCAGCCCGCAGCAGGTCCCACTCCGCGTCGCTCCGCGCCCCCTGCGCCCTCCGCCGGCCGGCCAAGCCGCTCCGGCGAGCTCGCCCTCACGGCAGAGCCCCGCCCTCGCACGCCGCACCTCCTCCGCGCTCACTGCGGCTGCCGCTGCCGCCCTCGCACTTGCTCGCCCTCGCGCTCAGGAAGGAGAAGAAGGAGGAGACGGTGGAGACGGGAGGGGAGGCGCGCCCTTTTAAGGCCGCGCGAGGAGGAGAGAGAAGGTGGTCGCAGCGCGCCTGCAACCGCAGAGGGAGAGAGAGAGGAATCGCAGGTCTGGGCGCACAGGCGCGCAGACGAATCTCCCGTGCAAACATAACTGTTTTCCAGACGTCTGTAAACGATCCCGGACGTCTGGTTAGACGTCTGGATGTGATCCAAGACGTCTGGTCCGACGTCTGGGCCACCTCCCAGACGTCTTAAAAGGCGTCTGGGGCATGCGTTCGTTACAGTAACGCAGTACCTTCCTTGATTGTTTCTTCCCTCGTGCATTTGAACTGTATTTTTTTCATATCTTCCTTCTCCACATTGCAGGCAACTGTTCAAACATGCATTTTCTTTAGTGTACAGCATACAGTCATTCTTACAAGCATCAATCTTTTCACACTTCAAGCCAAGTACACGAAATTGTTTCTTCGCATCATACCACGACTGAGGAAAATCTTTGGGATTATTTAACAACTCTTCTATGAACTTATGGACATCAGACATTAACTTAGATGTTGCCTTATTCATCACTTTAATTTGAAACATTCTCAAGAGAAATGACAACCTTGACATGGAATTAATTCCAGGAGCAATGGGTTCCTCTGCTGCCTTTAGTGCATCATAAAAATTATTACAATCTCTAAACATATTATCATTTCATGACTATCAGCATTTGCAGCTCTCATCTCTTCTAACATCTTTGCAACATTATCACCTCCAATATCTTCAATGCGATTCTCAACATCATTATCAATAGAAGGATAAATAATTTCTTCTCCATGCGAGGTCTAGACTGTGTAGTGAGGCCACCAACCAGTACAAGTTATATGCTCAAGTACTGTGTTACGATCATACATGAATCCATTCAAACAACTTTTGCATGGACAACAAATTCTCTTGTAGAAGTCTCCTCTTCTATATTGGTTCCTATCTTCATGGAATGCCCAGTCTAAGAATGAAATCACTCCACTCATCTATCGAAAATAATCAGAAATCCTCAAACCAATCTAAGACTTAACCTTGGAAACCTATAATCAAATAAACCCACAAACAATGAAAGTAAGTTACATAAAGAAACATCAAATATTTAACAGCTAAGTTGTGATAAAATTTAAGGTGCTTCTATAGTATATCCCCAAGACTAACCTCAACTAGATTCCTTTAACACCCAATTTAAGGTGCTTAAGAAACCTAGGTAAGTTTAGTTAGTATACCAGAGAAGAGCATCAAGATGTCACCGAGATTTCTCCAAACACAGAGTACATGTAACAAGTAACACCTAAGCTGTGATTAAATCTTCCAGAACCCTCCTAAGTTCGGAACTTTACCGAACTAAGGACAATCAAAACTTATGACATATTATAAAGATAACACATCATGCATGTATATGAGATACACATACATTTACGCATTGTCCGTATGGCATGATTATAAGTCTTGAATGACCAGGTATATTAATACAATTTTGCCTACTCTTTCAACTTGTATCCGAAGGGTTATATTTCTTATTGTTTGTCATCGAGTGCATCTAAGGTTATGCAAGTATGGATATCTATAAATTGCATAAATAAATACTAACAAAGAAAAGAACAGTAATAACATAAGTCAGCATCATAAACGTACTACTACGAAGAATGGAATATCTTCTTATGTCAATTTGAAGTAGATTCGATCCAGATCTACTTGTTAAAAGGATGATTATATGGATTATTATTTAGAATAATATGGCAATTGGACCTAAATTAAAACATCCAAGATTGCTTAACCCTCTCAAGCGCAACACCTCCCATGCCAATTTGCCCATCCAAGTTGAGCCACCAGTTTACCTAACTCAACCTATCCCACTCAACCTGGATAATGATGCTCCTCTCTTCCACCCTCTCTTCCCAACATTTACGATTCTATTGGGATAATATAAATGTAGCAATAACATTCATAAACTTTAAAAAGTTCATGATGTACATTAGGGAAAGAAAACAAAGGAAACAAGTTCTTTTGTTTTAATTGACCTAAAAAACCCAACCAAATCAAGAAGTATTTGAATTGTATCAAATGATAGGATACGTTTTTTAGAATAGTGGACACTTAGATCATATTACGTGAACTTCAGGGAAAATTGTATTTAGACCTTATAAGCAAGACCAAATTTTCATTTGCATCCAATACATGATTGCAAGACAGATACCCTTTACCCACAGAATATTAGATGCATGGTCCACCCTAATGCATATCAAAAGATCCAAGTCAAATTTTCTTTTTTCTTCTGTTGCCCAAATGCTCTTCCATAGCCTTATCGACGCGGCCAAGGTACGTTGCCTAGATCCAAGCTTCGAATTACATGAAGGGCCACACTTTCCAAGTTTGAAATAATATTCCTTACATATACCTCCTTGCTGCCACCCAACTTAATAGCCATTCATAGAGACAGCACACCCTGACACCCACCTATTAGCACACAGTAACCATGCATATGATTATCAACTCACGAGAGATGGTCAAAAAGGCCACTGACAATTTTAATAACTTCTTTCAGAATGTTCCATTTATCACGGTTAACACTTTTTTTTTGGTAGGCTATAAGCTAGCTTCAATTCCTTTCTCTCCATGGATCAATGGCATAACAATTTAAGTAGACTGCATGTTTGACTCTTCCATTAACAGCTTTGGAGGTACCATCTAGATTCCTCCCCTCTACGATCACCTCCAACTAATGGAGATCTCCCCTCCTCCCATCACAATCTCCCTTACCCTTTCGGCCCCCCCCAACCCTCCACCACCCACGCATTGCAGTTGATCTCAAACTTTATTCCTTTATACTTTACACCTCATTAATTACATGATACATCCATCCACCACGTCCACCAATCAACAACCCCCCTTGGAGATATTTCAAAGCACACACACACACCACCAAATAGCAGCAATAAAAGAATCAAACACACTGACCCTTGTAAAGACCTAAGATTGGAAACTCATCATGTGACCTCAAGAAAACTAGAAGAGAAAAAAAAAGAAGGCAACAAGAGGATTTCCTTGTGGTCATGAGCAACAAACACCCTCTTCTTCATCTCCACACTAAAAAAACACATCATTGGTAGAGGGATTAACCATCTAATAATGGTCTGGCCTGTGGCAAAACTACCATGATGTAGATAAGATTATCTAAGAAGCTTCCTAGATGCATATTATTTATGACCAAAAAAAGCTTCCTAGTTTGAAAACTTGTTTGCATACCATCAAACACCTTGTGTGCGTGTAAACCCTTGAGCCAATCCAAGATCAATAGATCTCATTGAGTCACCTCGTAGCCAATCAATCCACCAAGTACTGCAACAACATTAATAACAGGAGATCAAGATAAGTGGAGTTGGAGGAGGAGGTATGAAATAAGCAAATAAATAAAATGAAGGAAGAGTGGTGGATTAACCCTACTTTACGTAGCAGCAGCAGTGGTAATGGAGATGTTGTTGGGGAAGATGAGTGAGGGAGAGTGGTAGCAGTCTTGAGGGGGAGGAGACATGCTACTTAGGAGGGGATGGTCAGGGGATGGCCTTCGTCAGGAGAGGGAAGGGGGTTGGGGATGGTCCGGGGAGGTGACGTTGTCGGGGATTAAGTCAGACAGTCGAGGGAGGGGGAAGGTAATAGCTAGTAGTGGGAGTCAATTTTCAGTGGTGATCGATCTTGAGGAGTACGCGAGGTGCTGCTGGCGACCTTGAGGGGGAGTCAGAACAAGCACCATCGTCGGGAGAGGGAAGGGGACAGGCGATGGTCAGGGGGGCTGACACTGTCGAGGAGGGGGTCGGGGAGTTGGGGGAGGGAGAAGGTGATGGGGGCAGGACAGGCGGCGGCAAAGAATTTTGGAGGAGGGTGCGCGGGAGGGATGCGAAAAATTTGAAGCCGTCGCCAAAGGGAAATGCGGGAGGGGACAGGTAGGCGAGGGAAGGCTATGGTGATGGTTTCACTTGAAATCATCACCAAAGGGATATGCAGAGAGGGTGCACTCACGAGGGAAAGCTATGGTGACGATTTCAAGTGGAACCATCACCAAAGGAAAGGATATAGTCACGGTTCCATGTGGAATCGTCACCAAAGGTATACTATGGTCACGGCCCCACTTGGAACTGTCACCAAAGCAGAAAGCAAATCTCACTCTCCCTCTATGGTCACGGTTTTGAGTGGAACTGTCACCAAAGGTTACTTTTGGTGACAGTTCCTAAAATCGTCACCAAATATCCATCACCAAATCTCCCTTCTCTAGTAGTGTTATCAAGCTTATTACAAATCAATTCCATGTCAAATGAATGAGAATCTTGGATCTCATTACCATTTGACCTGGGTTGTTGGGACCAGTTGAATGCAACCATGGAGGCATGATTAATTGAGTTCTCACTCATTTCCTCAAATAAGTTGTATGCGTTATCTGCATCCCTGTTGAGGAAATTACCTCTGCAGGAGGCGTCCACGTGATTACTGAGTTGTTCAACCAACCCATGATAGAAAATCTACACAAGTTGCCATTTCGGCACCTCGTGGTGTGGACACTTCCTCAAAAGTTCCTGGAATTTCTTCTAGGAAATATGAAATAGTTCCCCCAGCCAATGGGCGAAAGTGGTAATCGCCTGTCGCAAGGCATTGGTTCGTCCGATTGGGACGAATTTCTTCAGGAAAGTTGACTTAAGAGCAACCCATGTTTCTATCAGCTTTCCAATGGTTCAGTACCAATGTGCGACCTTATCCCTGAGACAGTAGGGAAAGAGCCTCATGATCATTTTCTCTTCATTTGCATTCCTTGCTCTCGTGGTCTGAACCAAAGTGGTCAAATCTTCCAAATGCTAGAATGGGTCCTCCGAGCCAAGCCCATGGAAATGCTTAATCAAACTTAAGACTTGGGGCTTGATTTCTATGTCTCCGACGAGAATCATGAAGCTGGGACGTTTCCCATAGTTTGAAGGATCATAGAAATCCTTCAAGGTCCAAGCACCATGACCATTCATTCGTTGGAGCCAATGCTACATCTACTGCAATTCTTCCAACTACCTCTGAATCAACTCCTGCTAGTTTGGGGGCAGGGGAGGTGGTTGTTGATCAACCATGGGATTAGCTTGGCTATAGCTCAACCTCTGCCTCTAGGAATGGTATAAAGATCCTTCCAATCTAGGGTTCAATGACCTCCTTCCAAGCATACACTGGAAGGAAGTCAGATGGACGGGGAAGAGAAGGAGCCCTGCAGCACAAAAATACAAGCCTATCCTTAGGTTGGGTAGCCTAAAGGTCTACAGACTCTCAGAATCCGTCCTAAGATTATGGACGATTTACTCTACTTATACCCAGACAATCCAACCAATTAGAAGGAGGGACTAGGGAGAAGGTTCTTTCTTTGGCTTGCACCTCTGGTTCCTAGTGTACCCCCCAGCCATGGTCATTTGATGCTACTCCCCTAGTGTTATAACCCTGGCATCAAATGTCGTTTAAGACACCTAGGAATTGGTCCAGACGTATGGTCAAATGTCTAGAAAACTTCCCAGGAATCTGGAATTTAATTTTTTCGGCATACGGGTTTGCGTCTGCACGCATGCGCGTGCAGACTGAACCGCCGCCCTCCTTTCTTCTCTTTCCTTCCTCCCTGCAGGCGTAGCCATCTTTTTCTCTCCCTCTCCCCACGGCAGCCTTCAAATATCCTCCTCTTATCTCCCTCACCCTTACTCCACCGCCTTCTTCTTCTTCTTCTTGTTAGCGAGAGAGTGAGCGGGCGAGGGCAGCAGCAGCTGCTGCCGTGAGTGCGTGGGGAGGAGTTGCTGCGAGAGGGAGAGAGCTAGATTGTGAGGGTGAGAGCTCATCGGAGCAGCCAGGGCCTGCCAGCAGGTGCGCAGTAGGAGCGTGGTGTTGGGGAGGAGCTACTGCAGCTCAGGCAGCAAGCGAGCGCGGTGCGGCACGGCCGTGCGCTGCAGGCGGAGGGCGAGGAGCTCCTGATTCTGGGAAAATTTCCCAGAATCAGACATCTGGACATACGTACAAACGACACAGGAGACGTCTGTAGGAAAGTCCAGACGTTTGAAAGGTATGATATTTTTTCCTTCCCTTCTTTCGCGTGTACGGCCATGCAGCCGTTCTGCCGAAGGATTCTACTTCGTTCCGTGTTAAGGACGGTCACATATGTGTGCAAGTCTCATTCGGGAAGGCGCAAAGGCATGCCCTCCAACATAGATCGGACATCTGGGCACAGCACCAGATGACGGAGAGGGTCTCTAGACGTCCGGAGTGACAGTCGGACATCTGGAAACTAAGTCCGGATGGTTCAGCGGGATTCTGGACGTCTGAAGGACTATGCAGGATCAAGGTATGACCTGAGCCATCATTTAAGACGTCTGGAAGATGTTCCAGACGTCTGATTTTGGGTAGACTTGTCATTTTTTACCCGTTTAGGGTCCGTTCGAAGTTCGTTTTTCATGTTTCAAGTTTCATTCTTCTCAGATTTAGTTCCTCTACCTATTTACAGTAATTGTATCTTGTTCTAAGTAGCTCCTTGTAATTGATCCTTGTGTTAGGACCCCATTCCGTTGCGACTCTGGGGGTTGCAGAGGCACACGGGCTTGCCGATCATGCCCCCAGTACTCCCGATTTTGTGGGTAGAGTGGCCCCTTTAATTATTTATCAAAAATTATGCACTTGTGAAATAATTAATAGATTCTAGGGTATTGCATGAATCCTAGGACTGAAAAAAACTAGATTAAATGATAGATCCTAGGGTATTACATGAATCATAGGACTGAAAAACTAGATTGGATGATAGATCCTAGGATATGGCATGAATCCTAGGACTGGAAAACTAGATTGAATATATATATATTGCAATCTTGGAAAAGTAGAAAGGAAAATGATAACTGCCTATAATTGGTTAACAGTTTCCTGTTTATGAATGGATAATTACTGTTGAGAACATGGGCTATATGAATATAAAGCTGAAATGATGAAACCTAAATTGGCTGAGTTAAAGAAAAATGAGCATGAACCCTACGGGGAATTAGGAGTAGAGCTCCTGAGAAGTGAATGGAATAGAATTGGGGAAGTGAGTTGGCCCTTGAGTACGGAGTACCAAGGATAGTGACTGTCCCCCGATTTAGTGTAGAGCGGAGTTAGCCGCCACAGGGACCCGGGGTTAGGTCTGGCCACTTTGTGCTGACTTTTGGCCCTCGTGTACATAGTACCGAGGAGAGCTACTAGTGTAGGGAGAGCACTAGCCACCCCACGGGCCCCGGGGTTCTACTAACCATCCTACATCGACTTGTTAGGTCCACTGGACAAACTAGGGTAGTCAAGCGAGGGTGCGGGGACAGTGGAGGGGCAAGACCCCTGTTTGGTTACTGTGGAGGGGCTGGACCCCTGTTACTGAGAGGGCTCTGCCCTATACTGGTTTCGTGGTGTGCTTTGGGCGCGCCCGTTTATGGAAACAACTGACAGCATGCCAATGCACGGTAGCTACCTGTGCATTTATCGCGCGTGTCGTAGTCATCGTTACGTTTGTCAGCGACCTTGGGGTGGTTGACTGAGGGTAGGACCACCATGGGGGACTCTCCCAACCAGGGGAGCACCACGTGTTACTTCTACTTTTCGGAAAAGACTGCAATCAAGATCGTTCCCATGAGGAACATTCGAGATCAAGAGAAAGATATGAGGAATAATTCAATAATGAGTATTTGAAAAAATAAACAAAGAGATTAAAAATATAACAACTACTGTCCACCTTACTATTTTTCTTAACTTTTGGTTGCCACTCTACTCAGCGTTTCGCTGACGTCACCTTTGTCACCTTTTCAGGACCAGGTGTTGAGCAGTCAGAGTCAACGGCTGCAGAGGGTGTTGGGCCTAGTAGAGCCCAGTAGTTTTACTTGTGTAGTACCCATTGTACCTTTCCTTCTATTGCAGTGAGTATTTTCTGTTACCACTGTACTCTTTTATTGTAAGCATCATGTTTATGTACCTGTTTATTTCTTTACTGTTGTGGTGGTGTATACTGTAGTAGTTCTTTTCTTTACTGTTGTATTTTGTTACTTCTAGTTATATACATGGTGAATGTGGTTTATGAAAGTTCCCTACTTGGAGGGGGTGAGATCAGTGTGACGTAAAAAATGCGGAATTGAAATATAAATAATCTCATAAATAAGCAATCAGACAAGTACACAAGAATTTTTAGGTGGAAACCTAAATCGGGTGAAAACCACCACCTAACCCTCTCGAGTTAGGATTTTCCGATCAACCAAGTTGATCAAAATCCACTAAATCGAATCACTTTAAACGAGGGTGATTCAACCTCAATACAACCACGCTACTTAGACGAGGGTAGCGTACCTCAACCCCTTCTCTCCACGAGAAGGATTTTGTCTCGCGAAGGAGACGGGAATTCGCAAAGCGAATACCCAACCAAATAGCGAAGATAAAATAAACAATAAGTCCTATAGAGCCAACAAAGAAATTATGAACCTAGCTTCTATAGGAATAAGGAAACTCCCCTTTGCAAGGAGTGTGTCGAGTTGATGACGCGGTGCGTGAGCCACGCGACGGCGCAACGTCGCTCTCGTAAACAACGGCGGGAGAGCGGGTGCGCGAAGCTTGATGCTCTCAAGAGAATGGAGCTTGAGCTTGGAGAGCAAGAGCTAGCTAGGACACAAGAGAGTGGAACTATGTTGCTTAAGTGTGTCTTGTGTTTCTCTTAGTGTATCTAGGTATGTAAGGGCTCCCCTCTATTTATAGAGGCCTTAGGAAGGCTTTGGAAGGCTTAGAAAAGCTTCCATAGCCGTTGGGTACAAAGCCCAAGTGAATCAGCCCGAAATCAGGAACAATCATTGTTCTGACAGGCTTATCAGACGTCTAATTCTAGCATCAGACGTCTGGAAGTTCACTTTAAGATGTCTGATTTCAAGGTTAGATGTCTAATTTTGGGCAGGTCTCTTCCTGACTTGGATCAGATCTAAACAGGGTTCTAGTGCAAGTCCATCAGACGACATATAGGACGTCTGTCACTATGTCTGGACATCTGGAAACCTACTTTTACTGTGGGAATTGATTTCCAAACGTTGCAACGGCTAGAAAATCTCTGAGAAGAGATTTTGGGTCAGCCGAGGCAAAACAGTCATTTATCAGACATCTGGAAAGGCCTAAGGACGTCTGATAAGGCTCTAACGGTCCTAATCTTGAGTGTTTGCTAAGCCAGCCAACGGTCCACTAATTGGACTTCTGGAAAATCCATCAGACGTCTCCTAAGACATCTGGTCTAAGGTATGGACGTCTGATTTCATCAGACAGAACTAACTATGTCTAGCCTAACAGTTATCAGACGTCTGAAACAACAATCAGACGTCTTAAAATACTTTATCAGACGTCTAATTTGGGAATTACGTCTGGAAACTCTATTTGAACCCTATATTGATTTTCTAAGTGTTCTACAGAAAACCTAAGTATCCTAGGGTTGTGCAGGTGTTCCTAGGACTACTATTAGGGTACTTTGAGGCTCTTTAACATGAATTATCTAAGGAAATAAAGAGCAACAAAAGAAACGAAAAATACAACAATTATAAAAGAAGGAAATCTATCCTATTCTTCATTTCCTTCCATCTTTAATCTATCGCTCCTCGCGAATCTCTTCTGCTCTCCATCGAGCTCCTCCAATCCATCCTGGATGCGAGCTCGAACTCCGTCTAATCACGTATCCATTTGCGATTGACCTGAAATCTAAGACTCAAAGCGCAATATTAGATGACACGTGTTTTGTTATCATCAAAACAAATGATCGTGGTGCTCTAGCACCAACAGTTTATTTTACTGCTCTTTTGGTTACTTTCTCGTTGGACAACTGGGTCTTGGGATCAGTCGAGTCTGTCTGATTCTCGTGTCTCGTAGGGATTCGGGAATCGAGTCATAACAAGATGGTATCTGAGCAAGGTCATCCTGACAAGTGAACCAACTGACTGGAAAATAACCGATTCACGTGTCTGTAACTAGCGTACTACCACAATGTTTCTTCTGACATATGTTCTTAGACTTCACCGTTAGATATCTTTTCATATTGACGTGTTTCCGTTCTGTATTCGCGTCTCCTTGTAGGAGATGCCTCGATGCGGGACTAGCGAGGCGGGCCGCGGGCACCGCCGAGGATGAGGTCGGAGGGGTGGGCACATTGAGGTCGACGTTTCGGTGGACCAGCCACTGCTCCCAAGCATTCAGGCCCAGGACCTCGCACAGCTGATACGGGACATCGTGCGAGAGGAGCTCCACTCGCCACCACGAGCGCCTCTCCCTGGGGCTGCAGAGGGGGAGTCCTCTGTGGGACCACGTGACGGACATGGCGCTGGATGCGGGGGAGGGGATGGGCTGCCACCACCCCCACCTTCCTCCGACACTTCTGCGCACGAGGCTTCTTTACCTGGAGGTGCACCAACATCTCCACTTCAGCGCCACTTTGAGCTTTTTGGACAGTTCCGGAAGCTGAAGCCCCCCTCCTTCAAGGGGGATGAGGACCCGACCAAGGCGGAGGACTAGCTCAAGCAGATCGAGAAGGTTTTTGACACCCTTCGTCCCCCGGTGGAGTGCCGTGTGGCCTTTGCCACGTACCAGCTGGAGAGAGCAGCACACAGGTGGTGGAGGGCGGTCAGGGGCAGGAGAGGGATGAGCCGACCTAGGACCGGTTCGTCACCCTCTTCTGCGAGCAGTACTTTCCCCAGACATGGCAGGACCAGAGGAGGCGGGAGTTCCACACTCTCCACCAGGGGATGATGACCGTGAGCGCGTACCACACACGTTTTTTGGAGCTGTCTCGCTTCACAGCGACAGTAATGGCCACTGAGGAGGAGTGCCTTTGGAGGTTCACCGAGGGACTTTGGCCTACAATTTGGGGGTATGTCAAACCCCTGAAGCTGCCAATATTCTCGAGGGTGGTGGAGGCAGCTATGACATACGAAGAGACCAACCCGTCCACGAGAGATACTGACAGCGGGCGGAAGAGGCCCTATCAGCCAGACTTCTCACAGGGCCGACGAGAGAGGGGACACGTGGTGCCCGCAGGAGATTCATCACATTTTGCAAGGCCATCAGTGGCCTTTGGGGGCCCTCAACAGGGGCTAGCTACTAGCACTGGACCCCCACCCAGCCGACAGCAGGGACCCACTGAGGGCGGGAGTCGAGTTCCCCTCTGCTACCAGTGAGGCCAGCTGGGCCACATTTGGAGGGACTGCCTGTTTAGGGCAGGAGGTTAGCAGATGCTTCTCGCGCCGAGCACTGGAGGGTGAGCAGGAGGCCGCGGTTACCAAGCGCGAGGGGGAGGACAGCAGTCACGGGGAGGGTACCAGCCAGCGGCCACCCGTTCGAGGCAGAGTGTGGCTACTTCGTCTGCACCTAGGGCTGAGGGGCGTATCAACGCCCTAACAAACAGGGATGCCAGAACTTCGGGATCAGTGGTGTTAGGTTTGGTTTCAGTTTCCGATAGACTTGTTTTCACACTTTTCGATTCCGACGCTACGCACTCGTTTGTCGCTTCCAGTTTCGCGGTTAGTTTGAGGCAGATTGTATTCTATTAGAGGATCCGTTCGTGATCAGAGGTCCGAGTGGTTAGCTATTTGTAGCTGAGGAGGTATACACGGGTTGCGAGGTCAGTGTTGGGGGACACAGCCTTCCTGCTGACCTGATTATGATACAGATGGAGGACTTTGGCATAATTCTGGGGATGGACTGGCTGTCCGCTTAACACGCCTTGGTGGACTGCTTTGAGAGAAAGATCGTCTTCTCCATACCAGAGTTGCCTTCTTTCGGGTTCCACAGGCAGCCAGTGGACGGAGGCTTCAGGTGCATTTCTGCACTTCGGGCGACGAGACTTTTGAGCCAGGGGTGTGAGGGTTTCCTAGCGTGTGTGGTGGCAGATCCTAGTAGTTTTACTTGTGTAGTACCCACTGTACCTTTCCTTCTGTTGTAGTGAGTATTTTCTGTTACCACTACTCTTTTATTGTAAGCATCATGTTTATGTACCTATTTATTTCTTTACTGTTGTGGTGGTGTATACTGTAGTAGTTCTTTTCTTTACTGCTATATTTTGTTACTACTAGTTATATACATGCTGAATGTGGTTTATTTTACTTCTCTTTTGGTTACTTTCTCGTTGGACGACTGGGTCTTGGGATCAGTCGAGTCGGTCTGATTCTCGTGTCTTGTAGGGATTCGGGAATCGGGTCGTAACACCTAGCTAGACATCTGATTGACTAGTATAAGTAGGTTAATCATGAACAATCTCAATCTAGATCCCGACGAGCGAAGTAGTCCTTAGGGCCAATGTCTAATCAATTTTAGTTCGATTTAGGATATTGGTGCTTCTGGAATGTGGTGGGCCCTTAATGCATTGTGCCCTTAATGATTTGTTTGAGAATGTGTGTATGTGCACAACCAAAAAGTTCTCGAGCAAGATTATTAAGAATGAAGTGAGTTTTAAGATTCAGATCTTGCTTTATAGCTTTTAGGATTCAAATCTTAGGTGTATTCAACCAAGTTTTTAGGAGGCAAACCAAATTTGAAATCACGAGTTCAAGTGTTTTTCCTTTATAAATCAAGAAGAAATATGGAGTGCCTCGCTTGACCTAAATATTGAATCCTATGGGGCAGCTACAAAATGAATTAGTTTTAAATTAGGTGGTGCAGACCAAACAATTTAATCAAGTGACCCAGATGCACCACCAATTAGGCACGCAAAGATGATTAACCTAGACTGATTTCTACTCCTTTTTGTATCGATTTTTGTGTACCAATTCCATAGGTCAGAATCCTAGTTGAGTAGATAAAAATCAAGTTAGGTTATGTGCCACAAATGTGGGTGTATGTAGTGTGTATGTTGATTTGTCCCACGAGAGGTATCTTTTTGTTTTTTTTATTTTTTTATAATATGTGAGGGTGAGATGAGTGGAGGTGGCAAACAAGACAAACAAATTCTATCCTAGGGTTTATGCCAACACCTAAGTAGATTAGGTCTTGGTTATGAATGTGGCGAAATGAAACTAGTGGGGGGGATGTGGGGGACACTTACAAAATACTTTACCTGCACTTTACTCCGATCTACTGCACTTGGATCTCCATGCTAGGGTACTTGCAAGACAGTAGATCAGAGACAAGTGGGGCTAATGATATATAAATGCAATGAAGCGCAGAAAATAAGAAAGTAAATTCCGTTGCCTCCCCGACAATGGCCCCAAATAGATGAGGCGTGTTTCGCGAATTAAAATTATGGTTTGGAGAACCCATCATCGTAGCTCACAAAATGCATCTATCAAATTCAATTTATAATCGAAACTCAAAGGGAGTCCCAGGTAGAACACAGGGAGGCGACATTTACTTTGGTTGAAAATTGCACTTCGTTTTGTTTCTTTTTGGTATTTTGAGGTTTTGCTATTTTTTTTTGTGTTTTTGAAATAAAAAGACAAGGACGACAAGTTCACAAAATGAGATTGAACACAACTATGATATATTATGCAAATGTTTGTTACAATAATCTACGAAAGCATAAAAGAGATAAGGGTGAGAGGAAATCTCTCTAATCGGTAGTTCGGCGAGACGATGGTGCCTGGCGGAAGCTCGGATGCAGGAGGTGAGATGAAGGACAGCAAAGGTGAGATGCAAGAGGACGTCGGGTAGAGGAATGCTTCGTCAAGGCTCTGGAATGGAGGTGAGGAGATGGAGGCGATCTTCTACCGGAATGGAGGTGGGAGGATGGCTCCAAGGCTTCTTATGAAGATGGTGGGATGAAGGATGAATGTTTGGTGGGGTAAATGATCATTACACTAATAAGAGGCCTTTGGAGCTTGAGAGTAAGCTATAATGGAGCTTTGGTGGGCTACTAGAGCTTAGGAGTAGGTAGGAGTAAAGTAGGTAGAGATGAAGAGGAATGGGGGCTGTAGGGGTGTTTATATAGTGGTGGAATGGAGGTGGTTTGCGTGCACAGGCCTTTAGTGACAATTAAGACATCGCTAAAGACCTGCCAGGGATGTCACTAAAGCATTCACGCTCCTTAGCTAGCACTTGGAAGCTCGACTGCAGTTGGCGTAGGGCTCGACGATCATCATCCGTTGGATCGGGCATGGATGGCTGAGATCGCGAGGAGAGAACGCATGCTCACCCGCGTTTGAATCTCGCACCGCTACTGCATGCGTTGACAACCATCGAATGAAGCATCGCACAGCCAAGAGACACCTACGGATCGCGCCTCACTGATTTGGATCGCATGCCTTACTTAATTGCAAGGATCGGACGGCGGGCCCAGCTCCTAGTCGTCTTAAATTTATGCTCCGGGTGGTGGGCGTGTGATCTGGAGTGCATCCTCTCATTAGAGGGTGGCGTTAGATGGGGTGTGAGGACTCGACCACTTAATCGAGATCAAGCAACCCTATTTTAGCTTGTGCTATAGCGGGCGTGGTGGATTGCAGTTCGAACTTGCACTCGCGGTTTGCGAGTTCTTGTCTTCACCATTGCACCAAAGCAACGCTTTGTCAAGTGGAGGGCGGTGCGGTCGCACATGCCTTGACCATTGGATGAAGATCCAACAATCGAGGTGAATCCTTGCTTGAGGTTGGGTGCGATGGCTCAGATGGGGCGGCCTAGATGGTGCCACATGGTGCTACAAAGCTCTGATTGGGGTGATTTTCACATTGACGGACTATGATCATTGCTCTGGATTCATCCGTAAAGATGCTACACTACCTCCTGGCCACAGAAAATGGAAGAATTAATTGCATAATATACAACTAACCTAAATGCCATGTAATGGATGTTATGCAATATTTATAACATGATATGCAATGCTAAGCCTAGGAACTATCACAAATAAGCATTTTATCATGAATTCATGTGTGTTTATCAGTGTCTCCGTTTGACGGGGCCTTGCTTGAACATCCCCCTCAGAGGGTTCTATTGTGAAGAGGTGTGTATATTGTAGGACTTCCATTACACCTTAGGTCCACAGTTGTGGTATGTCAGGTTCTCGTCGGGTATGCAGCTATCAAGGAGGGTGTTGTTGTTGGTCTCGAGAAAAGGGATGGAAGATGTGCTCGAGTGGAGGTTGATCTTAGGCACGGGGGCCCTTTCCCTGAGAAGGTTGTTCTTAATGTGGTGGATCATCATGGACTCTCTGGGTTACCAAAGAGTACCAGCCTATGACACCAACGAAAGTACATGGGGATTCATTAGATGAGCAGGTGGAAATGCAGTGGGTGGATGGTACACGAGAGCAATCACAGAAGGAAGCCGAGAGGAAAAGGAAGCAGGCTAAACATGATCTATCGAGGGAGGAGGAAGTGGATATGCAGGTCCCTGAGATGCCCCTCCCACACATCTCAACCATGCGTGATCTCCTGAATGAAGAGGCAAGCTGTGAACGCATGCAACCTGTTGAAATGCCAAAGTACTACGCTTATCAAGTTCGGTTTTGAAAACTTGTCGTTGTAGTCTGAATAGCAAAGAACTCGAGTTCAACAAATAAAATTTATACCAGAATAGCAATCCATAAGAAGTTCTGAGTCGAACACAGGGAGGCGGATGTTTGATTAAAAATATGCATTTATTTTATTTGTCATGAAACAGAATAGCTGGTTGAAAACTAGCTATCTACTTAACAAATAATAAATAAAAGAGAGAGAGAATATTATAAATAAAAGCAAAAGGGATGTACAATAAACATGGATTTCATTATCAAAAATTATTTATTACACTACTCATTACGACTAGAAAGCGGGAAATGATTACACTAGAAAATAGTAAATCTACTGTAGAAGTAGTAAAAAGAATGGAGAGAGAGATATCCTCCTTGACGATCGCTTGGAGGACGAGCCGGACGGGACGACGCCTGGAAGACGAGGAATGGAGAGGGAAGAAGGAGGACGAAGTGAGAAGAACAGGAATGAAGCAGCAAGTCATCGTCGTTACGGGATCCACTTCTCGAATGTAGAAATATGACAACCGTAGGATGCTCCACGAAGGGGGACGAAGGTGGAAAAATTAAGATTTCTACTCTAGAGGAGCATCCTGGGTTTGGGACAAGCTCTTAGTGCTTTGGAAGGGGTGAGAAAAGAGAAGAAGGGAAGAGAAATTCGTATGGAGGGGGGTCTCCTTTTATAGTTGCAAGGAGTGAAAGCATTTTGGTCATTACATTTTGAAAAACACTAATTCAGGACCTTTAGTGACGGATAAATCTGTCACTAAAGGCCTGAATGTGGCTTTCATGGGCGACGCTCATGCACCTACTCACCTTTCGCACCTCACTCAATCTCCCACGTTCTTCAAATCTTAACCATTCTATCTTAGATCTCTCGTCACCGTGCCTCAGCTGCATGCACTTTGCTCGTGCGATCACGCGTCAAGTGGGGGCATCTGATAGCGCGTGCAGCCAATTAGATGATCTGGATCATCCGCCACCGATCGCGCGGTCCCTCATGCCCGGTCCAAATTGAGGCATGTGGGGGCTCCAACCCGCGCCTCTTCTAAGCGATAGAGCGCTCGACCAATGCATTGCGGGTGCATTTGTGTCGAGCACTCGTTTAGTGAGCGCGCACCCCGCAGTCGTTGGATGCGCATCCAACGGGTGAGAAGCATCAGTCAGATGAGAAGGGAAGGCTGCAACAGGTGCATGCAGCTGGTTGGGTGGCTGAGATGGCGCTACGTGGTGCCATCTTGGCCATCCATCTTCGGAGTGTTGCAGATGGTGCCACGGGTATCAGATCGGATTAATTTTTGCATCGTTAGGCTGAGATCGTCGATCGAAACCCATCCGTGCGGTCGGATTTGTTGTCTGAAGTGAGAATTAACACCATCTTGGCCCTTGATCTTCTAGGGTTCCTCGGTCTCTATCTAATGCTACGGATATCCAATTAGGGCGATCTTGGAGTCGTTGAACTCCAATCGTCGCCCTGATTAGATCCGTATAGTTGGATCTTCGATCCGAGGTCTCGATAAAAAGTCACCCTGTCCCTGACCATAAAAGGGAGGCAATTAACCTACATTTTATTCAGAATAATCTAAATGCAAGATGATGCTTGTTATGCAATATTTATAGTATGTGATGCAATTCTATGCTTAAGAACATGCATAAATAGACAGTTTATGTAATATAAAGATGTTTACATCACACCCGCATACCTACCTTTTGCTAGTCCCTAGCAAAAACTACATGCTATTTATAAAAGAATTAGGATGGATTACTTGGACGTAAGTTGTTTTCAAAATTAAGAAAATTTTTACTTAGGATCTGAACTTTCAAAGACACAACAGTGCCTGGGTATTTGCCAAAATGTAGACTGCCTCAAGCCCTCACCTTATTCAAAGAAAAGTTTCTTTTTCTCTTTTTCTTCTTTTCTAATTTTGTTGGGTTTTTGAGTTTAGGGTTAAAGAGTGGCTTTCTACGGCCATTCAACCCACCCAAAATTTGATGAAAACCTTAAGTTCTAAGCATCTTATTGTGAATGTGATAGACTCGTTGATCGGCAATTGGAAGGGATTCAGGTTTCTATTCCTCTAGGTGACCTTAAAAAGAGAGTTCTGCCTAAAAGTGTATCTTTACGACCGGTAGCTTTCTCCCTACTTTTATTTTTATGGGGTCAACACAAGGGTGAATCCAGTGTATATCTCCCTAGTTTATTCTACTTCTCTACTTCTTCCAAAGTGTTTTGGGAATTTTTAGTGCATTTCATGAGCTGGGTTCTGGATATCCAGTCGATGAGCTGTTAGCACCGACAACTTGCCAGCCATACTTATGCGGCGAAGTGTGGTTTATTCCTTTTATTTTCTTTTTCTTTTCTCCTTTTCTTTTTTTTTTCTTCACGACTTTCTCTTTTTTTTTCTTTTAAGTAGGTGTCTTCCCTGGTCTAAGATTTACCTAAAGGCAGCAAGAAAAGAATGGTCCAGTAACTGGGCTCTAGACAAACTACCTATGGGCTATTACCCACGATAACGTGCCAGCCATATCACCCTAGAAGGTTCATTAGCTAAACTATTTCCGTTAAAATCGCCGATCAACATGTTAGTGAAAAGATAGTGTGTAGATGCTTTAGGCTTAAAGTTCCCTCAAATCAGAGGGTGGGTTGATAAGTCGTGTACTTATCACCCAAACTTATTTAATCAAATTACCATAGAATTAAGATGGCGAGGACTTGCAAAACAAATCCACATTTTAGTGGGTACACGGGCTGATTATGCCCAAAGACCTGAAGGGTCTTTGTGTTCAGGTCCTAATGTAATATTTTCTAAGATTGAAAAGTCCTAATGTCTAAGTATTCCTTCCTAATTCAATTTTTTTAAAAAAATATATAAAATAAAATAAAATGAATCTACGAAGCTGATGAAATAATTCAGCGATGAATATCCACCCCCCCATGCCTATCTAATGCAATGTCCTCATTGTATTAACAAGACATAAAACATAGTGGAATAGAATAGAAAGCACCTGAATTGCGTGAATGATGGGTCTGCTCCGAGATAAACAAAAACTTTATAAGTGCTGAATTTAGTGCCTTCAGCTAGGCACACTATACAAAGAAGAAAAGTAAAGAATTCAGAAATACAGGTCATAATCAGAATAAAAAGATTCACTTTAGGACCTGCCAGTAGATGTCCACAGGTGTGGACCAGATTGTGATGCAAACCCATACCCCATGATCGAGAATATCTAAGGTTCTGGATAAAAATTACCCAAAACCTAAAATCAGTATGCAAGCGGGGTCGAGCCTGTGATTTATGAGGATGCAACCCAAGACCAAAAAGTCAGGTTACAGAGAAATCAAGCTCCAAAGGATAATCAATGAATGTGTGCTTGGGTTGGTCATCCTTAGTACAGATGTTGTAAGGGACCTGGTTTGATGGTTTCAACTTAATTGGAACCCTTAAACTCGGTCTACTACTTCCTCCAAAGTTTGCTTCTTAAATTAGAATTTCCCAGCATCTATTCTCCTCATTCAGAATGTCAAATTCTGAGACCTCCTGCGTATTAATCACTCTATCCAAGTCTAAATAATGTGACTAAATCGGAATTGACTTCGGTCTAATTATCTCAAAAATAGAATCGTCAGTAAGCTCAATGGGGTGTAACTGACAATCGGGGCATTGAATTGTATCCTTCAGAAAATGTGATTCTAAATCCATCATATGAGCCCCAATAAGATCGGTTTTCTCAGTTATTGGGCCATCATACAATCTATCGGATTCCTCAAGCCCAATTATCTCACAGAAATCCTATTATGTAAACTCATGTGAGACTTCGCAACTTGATTCTTCACCCTCAGACTCAAAGAAATCTAAATCCGTATTAATGTACGTCCCAAAATCATCCATCACTTTCTGGTCCATTGAGACATGTTTCCTTGTACCCTGGCTCAAGGATCTCTGGTGAAGAAATTAGATTATCCTAAATTGGTTGCTCTAAATCAATCTGGTCAGCCTCGTAACACGTGTCCCCCCAAATAGGTGCCTGAGCGGGTTCTGACATTGGCTCTCCTAAAGGGGGTTCATCCTGGGAATCATCCCACGATTGAACTAAAGCAACCACAAATCCCATTCTCAATTTCGCTAACCTCCCAAGTAGAAACTCACCCGAGTTCTTATCCTTAACATCCTGGAGCCAATCCAACAAATACTTGTTTGGATCATCTATCATCTCAATTAGGGGCTCAAATTTTTCAATGTAAGGTATTGGCTGAACTTTTAAAGATTATATGATATTCCTCAAGTTAGCCAAAACTTTATCTTGAACCTGGTTACCCTGAACCAAACGACTTATTTCAGGCTTGGGTGGGTTTGGGATTAGTGTAGCGGAGTTAATGAATTGAGATTCGTGATACCCTTCCTGATAATAGGTCATTTCAGATTGTTCAAAAGGTGGTGATGACCTAAAGGCAGTGTATTCAGAGGATGGGTAAGGATCAATGTATCCTCCTTAATTGTAGATCGTATTAGGTTGTCCATGAAATGGTGGCAATCTATAATCGATGTGGCTCTGAGAAGGATAGAAATCACAATTATGGTGTTCAGGGTTAGACCCTAAACACGGAGGTCCGGAACTGTATCTCCAATCCGAGTTATCCCAACTAACCAATGGTTGATTATAGTACGAGTTGGGATAATTGTCATGTTGAGGATAACTCATAACAAGAGGGAAAGAGTGGGAATGCATATAAAATATGGAAGGATTCATGATAGATGGTAGGAAGAAAGGCGCCCTGCAATACAAAAATCAAACCTATACTTAAGTGGGATAGCCTAAAGACCTACAGACTCCTAGAACCCATCTTGAAATAAAGAAACATTTTGATCTACTCCTGTCTATTCAATTCAACCAGTTAGAAGGAGGGACTGGGGAGAAGTTTCTTCCTTCGGCTTGTGCCTCTAGTTCCTAGGGTACCCCCCAGCCGCGATCGTTTGTTTCTGCTCTTCTAGCTAGATATCAGATTGAATAGTAGAAATAGACTAATCGAAAATAATCTCGTTCTAGGCTCCAAAGAGAGTCAAATCCTTAATGCCAACGTCTACTCTGTTTTATTTACGGCTAGGTTTGAATGCTCTTTGGAATGTGATGGGCCCGTTATCAGGGTTGTGCCCGTAATGATTGATTGATGTGTGTGTGTGCACAACCAGTGGTTTTCAAGCAAGATTATTTTTTATGCGGTGAATTTTAGGGTTTAAATCTTGCTTAGTAGCTTTTAGGATTTACTTTAGGTATTTTCAAGCAAGTTTTGTTGGCACACTAGGTTTTGAAAGCATAGGTGAAGATGTTTTCCTCTGAACTTAAAAGAATGTGGAGTGCCTGGTAAATCCCTAAGAGTTGAACCTATGCAGCAGCTACTTGATGAGTTGATTTTAATTGAAGTGGTGCGGCCCAATTGTTGGGAAAAATCGTAGCTCACGTTTTTGATAGAAAAGGAATGCGTCGTAGTATAGTCGCGAAGTACAATCCAACAAAGATATTGTTTTATAAAAATAATGAGACTTGAGTTCCGGTCGTTCGGCTTTGGGAGGTGTTACTTTTACTTTTGAAATCGATCTTATCCAGCTCTACTTTATTTAGAATCGCATATCGGTTCGTGATTATTACGTATTTAAGTATGACATGCTTAGTTGCAGAATGGATAGACAATTAAGACATGCAACTTGAATCACGCAAATATGATAGCAATCAATAAGCTCATTGTGATTTCATAACATGGAGACAGATATATATATAAAACATTTTTTTTATTCATTCAGTGAGAGAGTTGTTTACAACAGAACTATAGATGAAAGCTTATACATAAATGCTTGAAAATCAAACCTAACTACCAGAAAATGATTGCATACAAGAATCGATGGGGGGATTTCGCATGCATCATTGGGGGAGAAGTAAGACTAGACTACGAAGCAGTAAATAAAAGCAGTAAATATACAAAGAGCTAAGCTACTAATCTAGCAGAAGGAAGGGCATTCGGAGGTGGTCTCCGATGGCCTTTGAGTGGCTGAGAGGAGGGGCGGCCAATGGAGCTTAGGTCAGCCCTTGGAGAGAGGTTGGGGAGCTGATCCAGCTTCCTGGCGTGGAGATGGTGGCCTCCATGGTGGTGCTCAACTCGTGGAGGTGGAGTGGAGATGGGAGTGGCTAGTCTAAGTGGAATGAATGCCAAGGAAGTGAATGGGTGCAAATGGCCACCCATTGGGTCTTTTTATAGACCTAAGGGAAGCTCTCTAGAGAATTATGGAATTCTCTAGAGAGGCCTATGGTGGGAGCTCGTGGGAGAGTGAGAGAGAGAGGGTGGATGGTGATTTTTAGATCCACCAAATGTGGATCTAAAAGTTGAATGGCTCTTGGTTGCTATTTTTGGCAACCAAGGCAACCACACATGGTAGAGAGTTCTAGAGAACTCTAGTCTAGGTATTTTCGTGTGGATGGTGTGTGTGGGTGTGTGTGGGTCAAAACTTATGTGGCTAGGTTGACTAGTTTAGGTTCTAGTGGGTCTAGGTCAAGGTATGTCTCAAATTAGGGTTATAAACCCTAATTCACTAAGGTAAAGTGCAATTAAACTTAATACAAGTTTAATTGGGTGTGTGGAAACTTAATTGAGAGTAAAACAACTCAATTAATTTAGGTCTAGGTTAATTGGACTCTCACTTAGTCTAATTGGACAGTGTGTGCTGAGATCAAGGCTCAATTGGACTTAATGAGTACAATTGAATAGGCTGATGGAATTGACTAATATCCAAGTCAATTAGGTTTAGTGAGGACCTAATTAGGTCCTTAGGGAGGTCTATAGGTGATGTACTAGGGTTAGGGCACCTTAATTTAGGTTCCTATGGGGTTGGAATTGGGTTTAGGGACCTAGAGATCCAAGATCAAGGCTTAAATCTCAAAACAGGAATTGGAGAGCAGTATCAGACGTCTAATAATAGAATAAAATGTCTTATACTCAAAAATCAGAAGTCCAGACTTCTTGTCTAGACATCCAATCAGAGTCAGGGAAGATTTCAGGTTCTGTTTTGGGTATTCTGCAGAAATTGGACATCTGACAAAGTGTATGGACGTCCAATAACATTGTAGAAATGGGTTTGAAGTGTGCGGGAGATGGCTAAGGGTCCTGGATGTCCTATAACTTATCTAGATGCCCAGATAAGGGTTGGAACTAGGGTTTTAAGGCTTCCTATGGTGTTGTGACCTAATCTAAGGGTGGCTAAGGCTTGGGGAAGTTTCTAGGCTATCCTAGGGCTAGGATGGACCTAAGCTCTTCACATTTTACTGCTTTATTCCTACTTAATAGAATAGAAAACCTTTAACCCCCTTACATTATTATTCCTACATCTAAACTAAGCCTTCTCCTCCAGTCTACTACAACTCCCGTTATTTCAGATCCAGCTTCAGATCCTACTCCAGATCTAGCTCCAGATCTGCTTATTGCCTGCAATCAACATAATGCACTTAATCAGCACATTATAACATTATTTTATGCAAAGCTAAGGAAGAGCAGTAAAGATGCAGATAATGCTTATGTATGAATGAATAACCCTAACTTATGCTAAGTTCTAGCCTAATCTAAGTCAATTAAGACCTATGATTACTTCGCAATCACCAATCAACTTAAATAATTGGCCTGTTGCACCACTTAATTAGGCACACAGGTGATTACCTAATCTAATTTCTACTCAATTATGTGTTTGGATGTGTGTACCGGTTACAAAGATCGGTTTACCGGTTGAGTTTGAAAATCAGATGAGGTTGTGTACCTTTGTGAGATTTTCTTTTTAATTTTTCTTTTTAAATGTGGAGTTTGAGGCGGGTGTAGGTGTCAAACAAACAAACAAAACTAACATTAGAGTTTATAAGAACACCTAGGTTGATTTATGTTTGTGTTATTATGTGGTGGAATGAAAACTAATGGGTGAGAGTTGGGGGAAAACTTACAGAACCTTTAACAACACTTTACTCCAATCTGCCGCTTTTGCTCATCTCGAAAGAGTACCTGCAATCACAATAAGAAATGAGAGAAGTGAGGTAAATGATTCATAAGTTGAAAAATGTGAAAAAAATCAAAGAGCATCACCGCCTCAGCAACAGCGCCAAAATGTTGAAATGCTGGAGTACTACGCTTATCGAATTTGGTTTTGAAAGCTTGTCATTGTAGTTTGAATAGCAAAGAACTTGGGTTCAACAAATAAAATTTACACCGGAATAGAAATCCATAAGAAGTTCCACGTCCAACATAGGAAGGCGGACGTTTGACTAAAAATACGCATTTGTTTTATTTGTCATGAAACAGAATAGATGGTTGAAAACTAGCTATCTATTTAACAAATAATAAATAGAAGAGAGAGAGAGAATATTACAAATAAAAGCAAAAGGGATGTAGAATAAACATGGATTTCATTATAAAAAATTGTTCATTACACTACTTATTACGACTAGAAAGCGGGAAATGATTACACTAGAAAGCAGTAAATCTACTCTAGAAGTAGTAAAAAGAATGGAGAGAGAGATATCCTCCTCAACGATCGCTTGGAGGATGAGCCAGATGAGACGACACCTGGAAGACGAGGAATGGAGCGGGAAGGAGTATGAAGAGGGAAGAACGGGAATGAAGCAGCACATCATCATTGTCGTGGGATCCGCTTCTCGAATGCAGAGAGAGGACAATCATAGGATGAGAGAAATTAAGATTTCTACTCTAGAAGAGCATCCCAGGTTTGGGACAAGCTCTTAGAGCTTTGGAAGGGGTGAGAGAAGAGAAGGGATGAGAAATTCATATGGAGGGGGGTCTCCGTTTATAGTTGCAAGGAGTGAGGGCATTTTGGTCATTACATTTTGAAAAACATTAATTCAGGACTTTTAGTGATGGATATATCCGTCACTAAAGGCCTGAATGTGGCCTTCATGGGGGTGCTTGCGCATCCGCTTACCTTCCGCACCTCGCTCAACCGCCCACATTCTTCAAATCTTAGACGTCCGATCGTGAGATTAGACGGCTTAGATCTCTCCTCGCTTCACCTCAACTACGCGTGCCTTGCTTGTGTAATCACGCGTGAAGCAGGAGTGTTTGATAGCACGTGCAGCCGATTGGATAATCTATACTGTTCGCCACCGATCGCACGGTCCCTCACACCCTCTCCAAATTGAGGCTTGCGGGGGCTCGAACCCACGCCTCTTCTTATCGATAGAGTGCTCGACCAACATGCTGTGGGCACGTTTGTGTTGAGTGCTTGTTTTGTGTGCGCATGCCATGCAGCCGTTGGATGTGCATCCAACAGCTGAAAAGCATCTGTCAGATGAGGAGGGAAGGCTGCGGCTGGTGCATGCGGCCGGTTGGGTAGCTGACATGGTGCCACATGGTGCCATCTTGGCTGTCCATCTTCTGAGTGTCGTTAGATAGATTTTCGCGTCGTTAGGCTACGATCGTCGATCCGACCCCATCCGTGCAATCGGATTTGTCGTCTGAAGTGTGGATTAACACCATCTTGGCCCTTGATCTTCTAGGGTTCCTCGATTTCTATCTGATGCTACGGATATCCGATTAGGGCGATCTTGGAGTCGTTGAACTCCAATCATTGCCCTGATCTGATCTGTACGGTTGGATCTTCGATCCGAGGCCCCGATAAAAATTTTCCCTATCCCTGACCATAAAAAGGAGACAATTAACCTACATTTTATTCAGACTAATCTAAATGCTAGATGATGCATGTTATGTGATATTTATAGTATGTGATGCAATTCTATGCTTAAGAACACGCATAAATAGACAGTTTATGTAGTATAAACATGTTTACATCACAACAATCTAGTCAATAAGGTGATGGGTGTGGTGGTGATTTTGCTGTTTAGGCATCTGAACAGTGTTTGGAAGTGGGCTTCTATAATCCAGGCTAGCTGCATAAACAGGGGAAGGGTACTTGGGGCAGGTAGAATCTTTGTAGTCACTCCTCGCAAAAGATATTAAAGATTGATGATAAGATGGTCTCTAAAATTCTTAGTGTGGAGTGTGTGAAGCCAAGTCAAGGGGCCTTAACAGCTACCAACCCATGAGAGTTCTCTTATGGAATTTGATTGGCCTGCGTGGTCCAAACAGGCAAGGAACACTTGCCAAGTGCCTGCATGAGTGGTTGTTTGGGCGAAATCGTCGTTGTTTAAGGAATGCGTTGTAGTATAAGACAAAATCTCTCAAATCATTTAAATTTATAAACTCAGATTCAGAAAATAGAGTCTGAGATTATTTGTAGGGAGAAAGTATGCAATTCTAATTCACCATTCACAAGAAATATTTGCAATTGAAATCAATGACATTCAAAATGATATTTCAATAAAATCATAATAATAGTACAAAAAGATAGGGTTAAAATGGTGATTTAAATCAACAAATTAACCCCTTATAGTTAAGCTCACGACCACTTAAATATCTCAACAGTAAATCACAACTATTAATCAAGTTATTCAAATAATGCCACAATAACTAGTAGAGGGCCTTAGATGATGGGCAAGGCTTCTAGATGCCTTAATAAAAGAGCCATAAGGTCCTCCCCTCTTCACGAACACAACAGTAGCTGCAGCCAAGGCTCAAGGGCCTCTTTAGAATTTCTCTAAGTGTCATAGAGAGGGTAGGCTCCAAGGTCTCAATAGAGAAAAACCCACTCCCTCTCTCTCATAAAATTTTCCTTCCAGCTTCTCTCAGACCTGGCTATAATCGGGCATATAATCAGTTATTCGGATCAGAGTAGGGGACCAGACTCACCTGTGAGGTGTAGCGGGTGAGGAGTGAGCTCACGTACGGTGAGTGGGACCTCACCCCGTGTGCTGAGGCAATAAGGCGATGTAGAAAATCCACTTAAGTGGTGTTGATTGGTTGTAAATAATAGATGTGGGACTAAATGTCCCACTGTTTTTCGCACAGCAGTAGGTGAGAAGATGCTCCAATTTGAAGGTAAAGGTGTAGCTAAAGGCTCCAATTGACTTTTTCGGAAGAGACCTAGGGCTTAGCCACGCAGCCTGAGAGTGGAGTCATGGTTGATTGTAGCTGGAGAACAGCAGCCGAGGTCAGAGAAGACAAGGGCGGCAGCGGAGCGACGGTGATGACCTGAAATAAGAAATGATCCTTAATGGCCATGTCAGAGTAGCTTAGGAGGATCGCTGGACGTCGACGAGTGTGAAGGTGGGTGGTTTGTTGAGTGAGAGTGCGTGTGGAGGTCTGGTGACCTCAAGAAGGTGGTGCAGTGAGGGTGGTGTCAGGTGGAGTGTGTGAGTGGTCAATCCTCTTGATTACTTGAGTGGTTTTGGTTGTGAGGACATGGTGGAGGTTTTGGAACTAGTGGTGAGTGGTTTGGTGCAGTGTGGCTGTTGTGCAAGGTCATCGAAGGTATGTTGGAGACGTGGAAGACGATGGTGGCAGGGTCGTGAGAGCATGCAAATGTGAAATTTGAGTACGTTAGTTAGGTCAGGGGAAGGTGAGGAGTCAAACTAGAGTGGTCGTGGATGATTGAGATGTGGAGATGGCACCGGCTATCATTGGCTGATGCCAGAGACAAAGGATTGCTTCGATAGGAGTGGCGACGCCGAAATGGGGAAGGGGCTTCTCGTGTGTATGACGAGATGCGGACAAAGTTGAGGAAGGCAGACTTGCTACCTATAGTATGTGGCATTAGGCGAGGAGGCTGGAGGGAGGCCGCCAGAGCAATATTGGAGCAGGTCGGAGGTAGAGAAGAGGGAGGATTTCTATGCCTAAAACTCACTAAGGAGCTAGGCAGTGAAATGGAGGTCCTTCTAAAGGCCTCAGGTAGGCTTCCAAGCTTGGAAACAAGCTTGAAGAGCTTGAATTTCCAGGGAAAGAGATCCCTGAACTTGAGGAGTTCATACGAGCTCTTCGATAACAGTTGGAGCCCAAGACAAGGTTCGTGACTGAAAACTTCACACTAGCTTCAAGTGTTGCCGATTTCTTCAAAGATGATAAGAAATTCATCAATCACATCAAAGGCTTGTACTAAGTGCGTTCTCTAGTACGCATTCCTTGGGTGTGCTTTTTTCTTCTACATAGTTCTTTTGTGAAGAAAGGCCTCACTCTACCACCCTTCACTTGTTGCTGCCTCTATCTATAGATACAGATGCGGGAGGTAGTCTCCCATACCAACTCAAGGCTAGACCAACCAAGGAGGCCAAGAACTGGCAGAGTCAGATTGGGGATTCTGTCAAGATCATTCCTTCCAATTTTGGAAGGAATTGATTAAGAAATCAGGGAGACATCCTAAATTGATGGTCGATTCTAATGGGTTCACACTATTAATGGTGGAAGGGACCTTTTTGAAGAAAATGATGAGAAGTTAGGGGGCTAAATGCAAAGATTTCAAAAGCTAGGGGCTTAAGTATGGAAAATAAAATTTAAATGGACTAAAATGTGGAATCACCTAATTCACCTAATCCCACGCTTATAAAATTTTAGGGGGAAGGCGTTTAGGGTTTGGGAGGAAGGCGATGGCTGGAAGGTATGGAGGTCTAGGAGATGGCACCAGAGAGAGAGGGAAATGGCAAGGACAACAAATCGAGCGGCTTATGGGGTGGGTGATTTCTGGAGACGGAGGAGAGGAGGGAATGCTGATATAGTGTGCTTTAGATTTAGAAGGAGGGGGAATATGGCGGCGGTGTGTGGCAATCCGGTTGTCTATTTGGCGTGCTGGGGAAGGGAACATAGGAAGGACTCGTGTAGAAGAGTGGGGTTTGCAGTTCAGAATGGAAAGAAGCAACAAAGAAGAAATGGAGAGAAGCAACAAAGAAGAAATGGAGAGACGGGGAAGACTCCCCCACCACCGTCGACGGGCATGGGACAGGCCTATGAAGTTGAAATCCCTCTTTGTGAAGACATCAGGGACGTGGAGATTGTGATAAGGGGCACCCTTGTTGGAGAAATACTGACCAGAGCTTATTCATTAGAGAACATCCATTCTATGGTTAGATCTCTATCTTTGTCCTCTAAGGGTTGGAAGGTAGCATATTTGGGGGGGCATCATTTTGTATTATTTGGCCTAGGCATGCTGGATGTGGATGAACTTCGTTTTTGCACAAGTGTTTTTGAAGGGATGACTATTCTTTGGCAGCTAGTTTCACCTTTTGATGGTGCATTACAGGATCGTCCCCCTCAGCGGGCAGAGAGCAGACAGGGTATAATGGAAATATGGGTATTCCACTTCATCTTAGGACCAGAGGAGTGGTGGTCGGGGTGTTGGCAGGGTTTGCTACCCTGACAGAGAATGCTAGGGTTGCCCTCAGCGATGGTGATGGTAGGTCGATTAAGTTGGAGGTATCGATCCTGAGAGGGGGCCCAATTCCGGATATATTAATCCTTAAAAATGGAGGTAGTTCCTAGCTTCTCAAATTGAAGTTTGCTATGATGCAAGATAACCGACATCAGCAGGGGTCTTCTGAAGTACATTAGGAAATGAACACTATGCCAAATGCTGACAGTGAAGGTATTATAGTGCAACCTGGCCAACTAGAGGCTAAGAAGAGGAAGGAGATACATGTGTCTGAAGTGCTGGAGGAAAACTTCAGCGGGATGGATCACACACCTGTAAACGAAGCCATGGTTCATGAGGTCGGAGTGGGAAGGGAGTTGGTGATTAGCAATTTTGGTTATCAGGGGGAGGAGCCTGATAATTAGATAGCAACACAAAAATTCGATCAACTCTCCTTTATGAAATTAGGGAGAGTGGATTATGTAGTGGGAGTTTCTTCGAAAGGTAAACTTGTGCGTTCTCTTTATAAATTAAGGAAAAGAACTAATGGTGTTGGACAGGGTCTCATGGAAGGAAAGCTGGCTACCATTCTGAAAGTTGAGAAGTGGGCTGTGGGAAAGTCGGGGAGTCCGTGTTCTAGGGGATGAAAATCCTCACATGGTATGTGCGTGGGTTGCGGGACGATGTTTGGAGAGAAACCTTGGCTCTATATCTCTGTGAATGGGAAGTCGACTGTGCACTGCTGTAGGAAACACATCTAGAAGGAGGAGAATCTCTTTGGCAATCCCATTTGCAAGGTGGTCAGGCTGACATCAGGGCAGTGGATGCACAGGGCAGGGCGGGAGGTTTGGAAGTGTGGTGGAAAACTTCTAAACTGATGTTAAAAGTGGTCTGGAAGGGACAGTTTCATGTGGCATGCAAATTCCAATCGATGGGGGATAACCAAGATCTGATTATATCCTATGTATATGGCCCTTGCGTGGATAATTTGAGGACTAATCTTTGGAATGAATTATGACAGATGGAAGAAAGAACTGGAGGGGTGCCTTGGCTTCTGGGTGGGGACTTTAACTGTGTGCTCTCTGAGAATGACAGAGGGACTAGAAGAATGGACGAGCATCACTCGGTTTCCAGATGCTAATCTCAGAGCTGGGTTTGAACGAATACTCATCTGCAGGAGTGAATTTCACATGGAGGAGTGGTAATGGGTTGGCTTCAAAATTGGACAGGTTCTTTGGTAATGTAGAGTTGATAGAGAGATTTCAGCTATCATCGGTGATTGGAATGCCCCAGCCTTTCTCAGACCATACCCTACTACTGTGGGATAGTGGGGAGGGGTCTCATACCAATACATACTTTAAGTTCATGAAGTCTTGGCTTAAAGAGAAGGGGTTTAGAGAAATGATCACCAGTTGGTGGAATTAGAAGCTGATTCATGGGTCGGCAACCTACAGGTTGGCTGGGAAATTGAGGGACTTGAAGTCTATGCTGAAGGAGTATAGGTAGATTGTTGATATAATGAGAAGTCAAAGAAGGAATGAAGTTCTTGCAAATCTATTCATACTGGATCAGAAAGAAGATGCTGGAAGGTTATGTGAGGCTGATTTAGAGCAGAGAAAGTAGTGTGAAGAGGTGATTCATGTTGAGGATGGGGTGAGATGGCTGGAGTAATGTGGTGTGTGTGACGTGCTTGAAACGAGCGTATATTTAAAGGGAGTTCTATTAATTTTGGGAACATGTGTTGGGAGTGTTGGAAAGTTGTAAAGGAATGGAGTGATCATTGTAATTTTTTTAAGAAAGGAGATTTGAATAAAATGTTCCCGGTCTGCTATCATCATCGATAGCTTTCCTCACTTTCTAAAAAAAAAAAGAACTAAAATGCAAACTAGGTCAAGATGGATTCTGATTGGGACCAAATTTTGGTGAAAACATAATTTAGACTCAAGGAATCTGATGGTGAAGTTGGATTTTAGTTTTGACCAAGTTTGACTGGGAAAGTTTCACAGAAACCCAAATTAGGGTAGAACTTTGTCTGTGACTCTGTTTAAGGTCAAAATAGGTTTTAAAGGTCAAATCAAGGTTACCAAACCTCAAGGAAGTTTTTGCTATGAGTTTTAAGAGATTTAGGTGAATTTTATCCTGACCAGAATCTTTGTAATTTAAGTATGTTTGAAATTAGGGTTTTGGGTGCTGTATTGGTTCTCGAAATGTGTGAAGCCCTGTTTCTGTCTGCATTGACCGACTTATTAGTTTTTAATGCTCAAACCTTCCTTTTACCCCTAACAAACCCCTTGGTTATTTTGCGTTCATGATATGCTATTAAAATTACATAATTAACCGTAGTTTCCTATTCCCTTTTCAAAATAGCCTGAAGTGGAGTTATAACCCTCAGATGATTATGCAGGAGTATTTATCTTTTAAAACTAACTAAAAGTGGCCAGCTAGAGTCTATGATGATGTTCCCATCATACTCCCATGCCTAGATTTTGCTAATCTCTTAGCAAACATCCTATGGATCAAACCAGGTGTCTAGGTCAGATGTAATCATCAGGATGCCTTACTAAGCTACATCTCTAGAAATCAGATCAAAATACCAACAGTAGGCCTAGAGGTACTCAAGTACCAGACAAGATCCAGACTTGACCAGTTTCAGCCTTAGTCTACCATGAAGGTTTCTAAGGCCTACAAAAATTGCCTAAAGGTTCATTGACCCCAGCGGTTAAAGCACACGTACATAGACATAATATGTCTAGGTTCAATTTGCCAGTGCATTTTTGTCCGAGAGAGATGGAGAAGGATTTTTCATTTGGAGAGTTTTCTCTCTTTCCTTTTATTTACCCCTAAATCCAACCTCGAATTGGCCCTAAACACGGTCTGTATCAGATTCCTTATCCCCACCATCAATCCTCGAAGGGTCTCTGGCTTTCAATGCTTCGGGATAACATCGCCCATGGCAGCCCCTGGAACCTTGGCTTTCGACACTTCGGGATAGTGCCACCTATGACATTCTATAGCTAAATTCAGGCCCTGGCAATCGACATTTTGGATAATACTGCCCATGTCACTTGAACCAGCACAAGGTGCTTACATGCCCTCGATAGGATATTTAGATATCCTAGGAGACAAGCACCGAGGAGACGATATGTTATTACTCATCTTCGAGGGAAATTTTCCACCTCTCCACGTTGGGAACTCATCCAATCAACTTGTGTTGTCGAGCCGCTCCTAAGCTAGATTTTCGAGATGGCTTTTTCGAACATAACACTTTTGGCATGTTTTCTTTATTAAGCGCATTGAATCAGACTAAGTGTGTGATTTTTGGGTGCTTAGGTTACGAAGTCCCACAAACCAAAGGGCGGGCAACGGAGCTGAATAATCTCTAAGCCTTAGACCTACTACATCACCTTTGTAGTTTCCTCAATCTCTTGAGGATTAATCTAGATCTTAACAAATACGTGAGTGTTTAAACCTTGAAATAGATCCAAGAGGCCTAAGGTAAGTACTTGTCACTAATCTCCTAAGTTTTTGCCTTCCAGGTCTTAATTCATCATCTGATCCAACCTACAAGTTAGGTAAGTTCTCTTTTTGTTTTCAATTTTAAGGGACTATCTCAATTTTTTTCTCTTTTTGTGTGCTCCTTTTTTCTCTTTCTTTTCTTTTCTTTTCTTTTCCTCTTCTCTTTTCATTCAGTTCAAAGTGACCTCTCCTTTCCTCTTTTCTCTTTTTTTTTTCTTAAAAAAAAAACCCTTCCCTACATTGATTTTCACAGCGGTATGCACTTTAATACCCTTTATGCCTAAGATTTGCAATGTCCTCATTGTAAATTAGGTGGGTTTGAGTTCAATTCAAATCGCTCATTAGAATAGGCGGGTGGTGAATGGGTCGGAATGACTGTTGTAGACGATTTCTAGCTCTGATACAAGTATCAAAGGTGAAGTCGGCTGTTCTAATGGATGAACGCTAAAGTGCAATATGAACTCAGCAAAGAGATATGTCAGGAAGGTTTCAAAGATGACGGGTTGCCTCTCGTAAAGTGCTAAGTTTAATGCCATCAGCTAGGCATAATGAAGCTCAGGGAGAATAGAGATCAAAAGATACTGTAGCCAAATTCGAGTCTGTGAGTTCAAAGAATGGTTTGAGTCTCTGATCATTAATGACAAAAGGTTCTGATTCATGGCTAAGTTCATTGATTTCGACCGCTCCATTTCCAAATACTTGTCTCACAAGGAATGGTCCAATCCAATTTGATCTGAGTTTTCCTGGGAAGAGCTTGAATTTGGCATCAAAGAGTAACACTTTTTGACCAGGATGGAAGGATTTTCATGAAATGTGCCTATCATGGAAGGCTTTCACCTGCTCTTTGTAGATTTGTGAGTTCTCGTATGCGTCATTGTGTAGTTCCTCAATCTTGCTTAATTGCAACCGGTGGTTGATTTCAGCCTTCAAAACATCTAGATTGCACTTCTGTACTACCCAGTAGGCTTTATGCTCCATTTCTACAGGGTAGTGACATGCCTTGCCGTACATGAGTTTGAAGGGAGACATAGCTAACTGAGTCTTATGGGCAGTTCTATAGGCCCACAAGGCTTTCGGAAGGTGGGAAAATGAAAAGATGGGGTATAGACCCAGATAGGTTGTGTTAATATGGTGATTTTATCGTTGAAATGTGTATAGTGGTTAACCTAAATTGAGCCTAACCATCTCTTTACAAAATTTTTTACCTGGCCTACTTGATTTTATCTTGGTCACTTTTAGGCCCAGGGTCGAACTCAGGGAAGTGGGACTAGAAGTGAATGAGTTTCTACGCCTTTCCTACAATGAATCTCTTCCATTCATTTATTATGTTTCTGGTGTTTTTCTATTTAACATTTTTTTCCGATAATTTTTGTCCTTGAGGTACACCCTCAAAATCAGGTTCTTGGCTTTGAGCCAAATTAGGGTTCAAAACTGGTCTTGCTATTCACAAGACTGAGTACCTGCAAGTCAAGGATTATCTTTTCTTTTTTGTAGATTTTTTTATCTTTTGACTAGCAGGAAAGAGAAACAGAAATAAAGTAAATATAGTATATATATATGTATATATTATATATGTATAAAAGGGTGGGGGTGGAGGCGGAGATGGCGTGTAGCACGGTGTCGAGTCGATCATTGTCTAGAAAGATGCAACCAACAGGACGAAGTGCCGCGTGGAGTGTAGGATGGATGGTGGAAGATGAATGCGAACATGCTTTTTGTATGCGTATATCGGGGAATATCAGCAACTGGTGCAGATATTCCCATGATACAATGTATGGTAGGTGATATGAAAATACATATATATGTATGTATATATGTAAATATATATCTATATGTATATATATATATATAGTTATAATCATATAGGTGTATAAGTAGTTATGTATATATATATATATATGTATATGTATATATAGATATGTAAATATATGTATAGATAGATGCATGTATATGTATATATATATATATAAATATTTATAATTGTATATAGATGTATGTATATATAATTATGTATATAGATATAGATATGTATATATAGATATATATATATATGTAAATATATAGTAATATATATAGTTATATATATGTGTATATGTATATATATATATTAGTATGTCTATAGATATATGTAGATAGATATATATATATGTGTATATGTATTTGTAGTTATAGATATATGTATGTATATATGTATGTATATTTGTATATATATGTATATATATATATGCATATATACTTATGCTTAGTTATATAAGTACTAATATATGTATATATATATATATGTATATAAATATATATAGATATAAGTATATATATGTATATATATATATAAGTATATAGTATTGTATAAGTGAGGGTGTGTGTATGCGAGAGTGTGTGTGTAAGTGTCGGTAGAGAGAGTGAGAGAGTGCTGTGAGAGAGAGAGAGAGAGAGAGAGAGCCTGCTGTGAAGAAGGCTGGAGAGTTAAGTCGTCTGCGTCCTAAGGGCGTCGTCTGATGGCCACAGTGCACCGCGCTACACGTAGGCGTGCGAAGAGGCACGCTGGAGGGAGTGAGCACGAGGGAGAAGGACCGTAGCGCACTGCGCTACATGAAGAGGCGAGTGCGGGCGTGAAGAAGCAGGCGGGCATATGCGGGCAAAGGGAGCGGGCGCACGCAGATGCTGAAGCAGGTCGGCGTACGCGAGCGAATGCAGAGGTGCAGGTGGGCACTGGAGCGGGCGCGGGGTGGGACGCGGGTGCAGGCTGGGACTGGTTGTGGTGCATCAGGTGACCGGATAAGTGAGAAACTTATCGATCACCGCATTGTAGCCACAGTGTTTTGCTGAAACGCGTGAACTGTGGCCATAGTGCAGGGTCGAGCCGCGCGACCAGCTGCGCCCGGTGCTGTGAGTGCGGGAGCCGCTGCGCGAGCTGGCGCACGCGTGGAAGGTCTGTGCTGGCTGCTGGCTTGCGTGGAGAGGCGGGTGTACGCGAAGAAGCGGGAGGCAAGGGTATCCTGCAAGCGTGCGCGGTGGCCTGCGCTGCTGCTGCAGACGAGCGGTGGTCGGTTGAGCTTCAAAGCTTGAAGCTCCTGTGGCAATGGCGGGGTAGGCTTGAAGCGATGAAATAGGGAAGAGAACCACCACGCCCACTAGTTTTTTGATGAACTGGGTGGTGGTTATGCACCACAGTGAGGTACTCGTGCCAGCAGAGTGGCTCCTTAGAGGAGGAGAGGCTGCATATGGAGGGGAGAGGGGAGGAGACGGCCTGGAAGGAGGGGAGATGCTGTGTGTTGGTTGTTTTTGGCGTGGACCAGGCTTGCTTCAAATAAGAAAGTCGTGCCCTTTTTATAGAGGAAGAAGGCATGCACAGCCATGCCCTGGCTTTGCATGGCTATGCATGGCTTGGCAGGGAGTGGCTTGCATGCAGCTGGCAGGGAGAGCTATTGCAGAGCATGGCGCAAGGAAGAAGTGGCCATGTCTTGCAGTCGTGGGACGAATTCAAAGTCAAATAGAGATAAAAATAAAGATGGAGATTTTGAAAGGCAGCACTTGAGGAATTTGTTAATTGCAAGGCCATTTTATTCACTCTCCTCCCCTCTCAATTACATGCATGCATGCGTGTATTTTTACAAATTCGACTATGTCTACCTAATATGCACTGGTAATGCTAGGAAATAGCACAAGATGGCACAATTGTTGGTGTATTTTTGCTGTGCAATCAGCAAACCAATCCTTCCTATTAGGCCAAACAGTGACCAGAAGGATCTTCTTGATCTCCCAATTTGACAATTCCACCAATCCATTAGTTTGGGGGTGATAAGGAGTCGAGATACAATGCAACACCCCATACTTTTTCATCAGGGAGTGGAAGTGCACATTCGCTAAGTGGATCCATCCATCAGAGATGATACCTCATGGAATATCGAACAGAGAAAAAAATGTGTTGATGAATGAATTTGATCACAACTTTATGATCATTAGTTTGGGTTTGGATGGCTTCAATTCATTTGGACACGTAGTCCATGGCTTGAAGATTGTATTCGAAACCATCAGATTGTGGAAAGGGGCCCATAAAGTCAATCCCCCAGATGTTGAAAATTTCACACACGAGAATCGACTGTAAAGGCATCATGTCACGTCGGCTCATGTTGCCTAAGGTCTGGCAATGAGTGCATACCTTACAATAGTCGTGCGCATCTTTAAAAATAGTGGGATAATAGAATTCACACTGGAGGACTTTTGTTGCAACCTTGTGTCCAGAGAAGTGCCCACTGCTAGCCTGGTCGTGGTAGAAGGACAAAATTCCATTGATCTCAGATTTTGGAACATATCTTCTAACGATTTGATCAGCATCGATGCGGAATAGATACGGATCTTCCCAAATAAAGTATTTGGCATCTGAGAGTAATTTGTCTTTCTTGGATTTTGGTCAATCAAAGGGAATCTTATGCGATGCCAAATAGTTCACCATATCAGCATACCACGGAAGTTCCATGTCGATTGTCAAGAGGTGCTCATCCAAAAAATGCTTTCTGATAAGTCCATAAGGGTCAATGAGTGAAGAAGGAAGATAGGATAAGTGGTTAGCTACCACATTCTACTTTCCTACCTTGTCACGAATTTCAAGATCGAATTCTTGCAACAGCAAGATCCAACGGATTAATCTAGGCTTCGCATCCTTCTTCATGAGTAAGTTCCTCATTGCAGTGTGATCCAAGTAAATGATGATGTGGGATCCCAAGAGGTATGACCTGAATTTCTCTAGGCCAAATAGTATATCTAGCAGTTCTTTCTCTGTAACAATGTAATTAAGTTGAGCCTCCTCTAATGTCTTGCTGGAGTAATATATGACCACTAGTTTCCCATTGATTTTCTGACCTAGTGCCACTCCTATTGCATTGTCAGATGCATCACACATGATCTCGAAGGGTTGAGACCAGTCAAGAGATTGCAAGATTGGTACTTGGGTGACTCGGTCACGCAGGATCTCAAATGAGTGAATGCACTCACTCAATACCTCAAAAGGCATGTCCTTTGGGAGGAGATTTGTCAAGGGCCGTGTGATCTTAGAGAAATCAGGTATGAATCGACGATAACATCCAACATGACCTAGGAATGATCTAATGTCTTTGACCGAGTTAGGCACAGGTATCTTGGAAATCAAATTTACCTTAGCCCGGTCAACCTAGATACCTTTCTTAGAGACAAGATGTGCAAGAATGATGCCTTCAGGAACCATGAAGTGTCTTTTTTCCTAGGAGAGAACTAGGTTCACTTCAATGCATTTTTTAAGTATCTAGACCAATTGCAGGAGTGATTCATCAAAAGATTCACTGAATACCGAGAAGTCGTCCACGAAGACCTCAAGGTAATTACCTACCATATCGAAGAATATGGCTAGCATGCACTGCTGAAAGGTGGTAGGTGCATTGCATAGCCCAAATGGCATCCTACGGAACGTGTACGCATGGTAGGGGCAGCTAAAGATGGTCTTTTCCTAATCCTCTGGATGAATTGCCACCTAATTATATCCAGAGTAACCATCCAAGAAATAGAAAAATCTATTTCCCTCCAGTTTCTCGAGAATCTAGTCAATGAACGAAAGTGGGAAATGATCTTTCTTCATGGAGGCATTCATTTTCCGATAGTTTGTGTAGACTCTTCACGAATTTGCAATGCAGGTTGGGATGGTCTCTCCAGATTCAGTCGTGATAACGGCGAGCCCTGCCTTCTTAGGCAAAACCTCGATCTAGCTCACCTAGCGACTATCAGTGATCGGGTAGATAATACTAGCATCTAACCACTTAATGATCTCTTTCTTCACGGCCTCCTATAGATTCGGGTTGAGTCATCTCTGCATCTCTTGAGATGGTCATGAACCCTCTTCAATGTAGGTATGGTGTGTACAATAAGAGGGACTGATACTAGTCAGATCATCGAGAGTCCATCCGATGGCTCTCTGATGCTACTGGAGAATAGAAATTAGCTTTGTTTCCTAATCAAATGTGAGTCGAGAATTGATAATCACAAGATAAGTTTGATTGGAACTTGAAAACATGTACTTCAGATGATTTGGGAGGGGTTCCAACTCCATAATCGAGTTATCAGCAATAGGTGGGGGTTTAGGATGGGCCTCAGAGGATAAAGTGGGAGCTAAGGGTGAATTTAGATCAGCTCTGGCCTCCTCTATCTATGGCTCAGAATTCTCTCGGGGTTGAGGATCAGAAATAATCAGGTCTTCCTCTGCAAGTGGATCCTCAACTATAGAACTAATGTCACATACTTCCTCGATTACCCCACAGTTTATTCCTTTCCGAGACTTGAAGATATCAACTTTTAATGCCTAGTTCTCGAATTTTAACTCAATCTGACCCTCTTCACAATTTATATTAGCCTTAGCTGTGGCTAGGAATGGTCTCCCTAAAATGATCGGTGTGTTCCTTAGATTTTCAGGAGTCTCCATGTCCAACATAATGAAGTCCACTGGAAAAGAGAAATCACAGATCCGTACATGACCATCCTCGAGAATTCCTCTAGGTGACTTAATTGATTGATCTGCTAACTCCAAAGTCACCTCAGTCGGTTTGAGCTCAGTTTCCTTGAAATGGTCAAGTAGGGATGTTGGTATCAAGTTTATGGAGGCTCCTAAGTCCAATAATGCTCCATCAAATTCTAAATCACTGATTTTACAGGAGATCAAAGGGGTGCCAGGATGATTTGCTTTTTGCGGGAGCTTGCTCAAAATGATCGAGCTAACTTGCTTAGATAATATGATCGGACTCCCATCTTTGCTTCACGGCTTACACTTAGGTGTACATAAATCCTTCAGAAATCTTGCATATGCCGATACGTGGCGGATCGCATCCATCAAGGGGATGTTTATCTAGACTTGCTTAAAGAGCTTGACCAGATCTTCCTCAAGTGCCATGGGTTTGGGTTTCCTTTTTCCTTTGGTCAAGGCCTCTGGAAATGGAAACTCTATAGGTTCCCATAGAATTGGTTCAGGTTTTGGATTTGGGATTGGGGTGTCCTAGGTAACCAATCTAGTGTTAGGCTTTGAACTACCAAGCTGAGAGTGGCTCGGATAAGGTGGATCCTGTGTCATCTTGTCACTCTGGATGGTAACAGAATTAAGTCCCACTTGGTTTTGGTTCGAAGTTGGCAGAAGTGCTGGTTGCTGCTAGTATCATGAGTATGATGTTGAAGTCTCCATCTTGTCAGGAGATGAAGCAGAAGGGGCCTGGTAAATAGTGTGCTTGGCCCTAATTTGGGTTCATAACTCACCTCTTGTTCGGCACGTTATTTGGGTTTGGTAGAGGCTGAGATGGAACTGCACCAGGCTGGCGAGAATTCACCATCTGTGCGAGCTGATTTCGAACCTCTGTGATCTCATCTTTGTACTGTTTCTACATAGCCGCATTGTTCTTTTGGATTTTAGCCAGGGTTTGTAGGATAAGAGTCATTTGATCTTCCCTTGATGGCCCAAATTGATAATTTGGATTGGGCTTAGGCTAAGCAGGCTAGTATTGGTGTGGAGCTTGTGGTCGAGGCTGGAATTAGGATCTTGGATTTTAATTATTCCCTAATCACGTAAAGCTGGGATGATTACGCCATCCAGGGTTATAGGTATTAGAGAATGGATCATTCTGGATGACATGGAGATCCTTGTAGGTTTGAAAAACTCCAGAGAAGTCATAATTCAGGGTTTCCTCTGAAACAAAGATCAGACAGGGGTGGATATGATTCCATCCCCTAGTAAGAGTGGTGATAAATGTTATGCACAACCTCCCTATTGGAGGGCGGTTGCGCATATGTGTTGTCCTGTGCTGAGTGAAAGTTTCCGGCCCTACCAGGAGGGGGTGACGTAATAAATGCGAAAATAAAATATAAAGCAATCTCACCAAAGAAAACCAATCACACAATGTACACAATTGTTTTTAGGTGGAAACCCAAACCGGGTGAAAACCACCACCTAACCCTCTCGAGTTAGGATTTTCCGATCAACCAAGTTGATCAAAATCCACTAAACCGAATCACTTAAAACGAGGGTGATTCAACCTCAATACAACCACGCTACAAGTACGAGGGTAGTGTTCCTCAACCCCTTCTCTCCACGAGAAGGATTTTGTCCCACGAAGGAGACGGGAATTCGCAAAGCGAATACCCAACCAAAAGACAAAGATAAAATAAAACAAGTAATCCTATAGAGCCAACAAAGGAATTTAAACCTAGCTTCTATAGGAAATAGGAAACTCCCCTTTGCAAGGAGTGCGTCGAGTTGATGACGCGGTGCGTGAGCCACGCGACGGCGCAACTTCGCTCTCGTGAACTACGGCGGGAGAGCGGGTGCGTGAAGCTTGATGCTCTCAAGAGAATGGAGCTTGAGCTTGGAGAGCAAGAGCTAGCTAGGACACAAGAGAGTGGAACTATGTTGCTTGGGTGTCTCTAGGTGTGTCTTAGTGTATCCAAGTGTATCTTTTGGTGTGTAAAGGTTCCCCTCTATTTATAGTGGCCTTAGGAAGGCTTTGGAAGGCTTAGGAAAGGTTCTATAGCCGTTGGGAACAAAGCCCAAGAGAATCAGCCCGAAATCAGGAACAATCATTGTTCTAACAGACTTATAAGACATCTAATTCTAGCATCAGACGTCTGGAAGTTCACTTTAAGACGTCTGATTCCAAGGTCAGAAGTCTGATTTTGGGCAGGTCTCTTCCTGACTTGAATCAGATCTAAACAGGATTTTTGTGCAAGTCCATCAGACGATATACAGGACGTCTGGCACTATGTCTGGACGTCTGGAAACCTACTTTTACTGTGGGAATGGATTTTCCAAATGTTGCAACGGCTAGAAAATCTCTGAGAAGAGATTTTGGGTCAGCCGAGGCAAAACGGTCATTTATCAGACGTCTGGAAAGGCCTAAGGACGTCTGATAAGGCTCTAACGGTCATAATCTTGAGTGTTTGCTAAGCCAGCCAACGGTCCACTAATTGGACGTCTGGCAAATCCATCAGACGTCTCCTAAGACGTCTGGTATAAGGTCTGGATGTCTGATTTCATCAGACAGAGTACAAAGTCCAGCCTAAAAGTTATCAGACGTCTGAAACAATAGTCAGACGTCTTAAAATACTTTATCAGACATCTGATTTTAGAATTAGACGTCTGGAAGTGTTGTTTAAACCGTATATTGGTTTTCTAAGTTCTCTACAGAAAGCCTAAGTATCCTAGGGTTGTGCAGGTGTTCCTAGGACTACTGTTAGGGTACTTTGAGGCTCTTTAACATAAGGTTCTAAGGAAATAAAAAGAGCAAGCAAAATAAAGATAAAAGTACATGAAAGGATTAAACAAAATTCTATCCTATTCTTCTTGTCCTTCCATCTTCAAACTAGCGCTCTTTGCGAATCTCCTCTGTTCTCCATCAAGCTCCTCCAATCCGTCTTGGATGCGAGCTCGAATTCCGTCTAAACACGTATCCATTTGCGATTGACCTGAAATCTAGGACTCAAAGTGCAAATGTTAAATAACACGTGTTTTGTTATCATCAAAACAAATGATCGTGGTGCTCTAGCACCAACACTGAGGTGGCTCTTTGTAGATGTCGAGTCATTTCATCAACCTTTTTCTCGATAATAGAGAACTTGTCTAGGTGACTGGCCATCAATTCTAAATTGACGTATGCGGATAGACCTTGAGTCTCATGTGCCCCTTGGGTGTTTGTCAATGCACGGGTAGTCATCCGATTGAACATACCCATAGATTCATTGTTTATGGAGTTTTCGCACATATTCTTGAGAATCTCCCAAACGGTATCTTCATGCTACCCCATGATGTTGCCACCACAGGTTGCATTGACAAAAGGTCTAATATCTTCATGGAGTCCCTAGTAAAATGACTGGACCTGTTCCCATTTAGGAACTCTGTGGTGGGGGCATTTCCGCATGAGATTTAGAAAGCGATCCCTTGGCTCATGAAGTGGTTTTCCTAGATTTTGTGTGAAGTGCATGATTTGGTGCCTTAGAGCATTTGTCCGACCAACTGGGAAAAATTTCTTCGGGAATTCAGATTGGAGTTCAGCCCAAGTGTTGATCAGACGGGTCGGAGTTTGGTACCAGCGGGCCACCTTATCCATGAGGGAGAAAGGGAACATCTTCATGAGTAAGATATCATGATTTTGAATAGGTGTTCTGAAGGTCTGGGCCAGATGTTTTAACTGTGGGATGTGCTGGAAAGGATCTTCAAAGTTAAGCCCATGGAATTTGGGGATAGAGTGAAGCATATTGGGCTTGGGTTCAATATCAGGTCTTGCAGCTGGAATTTGAACCCTAGGTTTGATTGCTACCGTAGTAGGATTGTAATGAACTCGCATCACAGTTCACTGCAGTGGGTTCATGAATGGCTAAAATAGATTGCTGAGGTGCTATAGCTGATTCTGGAGATTGGATTTTTCTTGATTTTCCATGGATATAGCTGAAGGAGATCTAGACTCAAAAGCAGAAGAGTTGGAAGAGATATCAATATGATTGGAAGGTAGAATAACCAAGTGATTCAAGGCTTGGCCTCGACAGGACTGAGCTGCTAATGGAGGTCTCAAGGGTGGTCTTGGGGACCTTCTCCCGAACATGCACTAGTGAGCCAGATGAGGGATAGAAGGTGTAATGACTCGATTAAGGCACTCAAAAATCTTTGGATGACTAAGGAGGTTCGAGGTGGATGATACCTCTGGATGAGAAAATCACTCACCTAAGAAATACTTGGGCAACCAGGAAGAGAAAGCCCCACAAAGACCCTTATAGGGTAGATGATTGCACAGCAAAAATACACCAATAAATATGCCATCTTGTGTTATTTCCCAGCACTACCATTGCATCTTATGTAGCAATAGTGGCATTTGTACATAGACACATGCATGCTTTTCTTTTAAAAGAGGGGAGGAGAGTGAATAATTGTCCATCTAATTAACATCTTCATCAAGGGTTGCATTGCAAATTCACCATTTTCATTTTTTTATTTTTGACTTTGAATTCTTCTCCCTCGCACAGCTGCAGGGCATGGGGCTTGCGCCTCTTTGCGCCACTCCTCTGCCAGCAGCATGGCTAGACATGCAACACCAGCAACATGGCTGTGGCAGGCTCCTTCTTTAAAAAGCCTTGCCCTCTCCCTTATGCCAGGGAGCCTGAACACACACCACCCGCAAACACTTTCCTCCAGGCCAATCTCCTCCCCTCTCCCTCTCCATACGCAGTATCTCTTCTCACTGAAGAGACACACTGCGGGCAGGAGAAAGCTCACAGTGGTCCCACAACAACAACTGTGAGTTCCACCACTGCCCAACTCCTTTGTGAGTAGGTGGGCGTGGTGGTTTCACCATTTGATTTCACCGCTGAACACCATCGCCGCCATTGACAGTGCTTTAAGCTCGGAAGCTCTGGCAGCAGCAACGGCCGCATGAAGCAACGCAAGCCACCACGCACGCCAGCAGACCTCCGCGAGCTCTCTCTGCACGCGCAGGCACTTCCCAGCAGGCCCGCACACGTAGAACCGGCGCTACCGATCGCCCGCTCCCACTCGGCATTGTAGCCAATGTTCACACCTCTTCGCGTGACACTGTAGCCACCGGTTATTTCTCACTTAGCTGGTGGCACAACGCTCTCTCTACTCTCCCGCAACCCGCTCCAGCCGATCGCCCACGTTTGCGCCCGCGCCCGCGCCTGCATCTGCGCTCGCGCCCGCTCCCTCTTGCAGCACTGTGCACTGTGCTACGCAGTGCGTTGTGCTGCACTCCCACACCCGCCTGCGCACGAAGCCAGCGCGCGCGTTCCGTCCAGCACCCGAGTGAAGCCCTTGCACGCCGGCGCTCCTACGAGATCAGATGGCGAACGCAGCCCTCGGACGACTTAACTTCTTCTGCTCTCTCACACTTCTTCAGCGTACACACCCACACTCATATACACATACACACTCGTACACTCACACACTCACTTGTACACACCTACACACACACACACATATATATATATTCACTCACTTATATACCTAAATATATATACATATACATATATATATATTTATACATATATACATATATACAAACATACATACATATATATCTATATATATATATATACATATACATATGCATATACATATATTAATATATATATATATATCTATATAGCTATAAATATATATATATATTCATAAATATATATATCTATATATATATATACACAACTACATACATACCTATATAGTTATAACCTTATATATAAATTTACATACACATCACCCCACCGTGCATCATATCGTGGGAATATCTACTCCAGTTGTTGATATTCCCCGATATCCACGTAAAGCAAGCACCTCTGCACACACTCCCACACATCCATCCTACACTCTACATGGCACTTCGTCTTGTTGGTTGCGTCTTACTAGACGTGGACCAACTCCACACTGTGCTACACTCCATTTCCACTTCCACCTCCACCCCTATATATATAATATATACATATCTATACATAGAAACTGTATTTATTATATTAAGCTAAGTATTTCTTTTTCTACGAGCAACCTACCTTGTTTTTATTTCTCTTTTGTTTCCTGCTATTAAAAAGATAAAAAAAAGAGTAAAAGAGAAAAGATAATCCTTGTCTTGCAGGTACTTGGTGTTGCAAATAGCGGGACCAGTTTTTTTGGAAACCCTAAGTTGGCTCAAAGCCAAGAACTTGATTTTGAGGGTGTGCCTCAAGGACAATATTATCAATAAAAAAATCTTAAATAGAAAAAAAACAAAAACAATAAACGCACGGAAGAGATACGTTTTAGGAAAGGCATAAAAACATCTTCACCTTTAATTCCCACATCCCTGAGATCGACTGTTTTGTACGTTTAATCAGGTTTTAAAGAATAACACGTTGTAATATAGCCGAGAAAGCGTTCAAAACAAATAAAGAATTTTTTTACTCGAAAATCGGAGTATCCGAGGTCGAACATAGGGAGCAATCTCAGTACTTTTAAAAACTAGAGAGTACAACTTTTAATTGAAAGACAATTGATTCAAAGAGAGATTTATAAAAAAGAATTGCTAAGAAAGAACAGGATTGGACGTCTGATTTCTGTATCAAACGTCTTAAATGTAGGGCTTCTTGCTGTTCTTCTTCTTCTTCTTGCATGTGACTCTGATCTTCTTTTTCTTCTTCTGCCTTGCTTCTTTCTCTTCTGTCTTCCTTCTTTCTTGGTCTTCTGCCTTGCCTTTTTTTTTTCTTCCTTCTTTCTGCCTTGCTCAGCCTATTCTTCAGAGTTTCTTCTTCTTCTACTCCTCTTCTCCTTCCTGCAGTTAAGTGCTGAGCCCTTCTCCTTCAGTGCTCCTATCCTGCACAAGAGGGGGAAGCAAAACCTATCCCCTCCCTCTACCTGCACGTATCTCTCTCTCTCTACAAATCGCTCACAGGAAGCTCTCCTAGAGTCGCGAGTTAACGGGTCGGGTTGCATACCAGGACCAGACACATCGGCGTGATTTGGTGCGCGAGGTGTGCGTGGGTAGTGTCGGGTCCGCGTGGTGAAACCGCGGACGGGGCATGTGATGGGGCGCGGGACCTCACCCCAAGTGTATCGGAGGCAACCAGCCGTATACACAAAAATAATTTAAATCAGTGCGTTGCGTTGTGAACTTATGATGTGCCACTATCTTCTGCTTTTCCTCGCACGTGCCCGCAGGACAACCTCCTCGCAATCTGCTCAGCTGCTGCCGCTGTTGGTGCCAAGTGCTGAAGCAAAAGTCTTCACAGACTTCACCCCAGTCTATAGCACTTGGAGCGCAGCTGCCTCGACGCCTGGAACCTGCTTGGAAGCTGCTTCAATCGTCAACAATGGTGGCAGGGCTCCAGAACCTGTCGTGTACGAATACAGCCTATCGACCTAATCCAACCACTGGGACACCTTAGTTGTGGCACGGCGAAGGTGGTGCGATGTGCAGGATGCCGCAGGATGGCCTAGGCTTGCGTGCCTAGGTCGTCCTGTGGCCGGAACAGTGGGTGTGATCGGGGGTGAGTTGAGTGAGTGTGGAGGGACTGTGGAGGGGTGGAGGGTGTTCGACGTGATGAGGCGGAGCTTCTGGGTCGGTTGGCGAGTCGTGTGGAAGTGTGGAGCGATGGGGGCGACTCACCGGAGGGTTGCTGGAGGGATGGAAGATGATGGTGGTTGGGCGTAGTCGAGGGGTAATCAAAGGAAATGCAGTGGGGAAAAGAAAATAGGGAAGATAGGGAACGTATCTGGACTATTTTGGGAGAGAAGGAGGCAGCGGAGTTGGATGGCTCGTAGCTACCGTCGTCGGAGAAGAAGCACCCTGAGGGAGAGAGCGGCGACGAGGAAGAGGTTGGGGAAACGTGCGCTTGGTACGGCGCGACATGGGAGGATGAGGCGAAGTAAACTCTGCTGCTGGTATGGCAGCAGAGCAACGAGAAGGAGGGGAGGTGGTCGTCGGAGCTTGCGGGTTCCTTGGCCAGAGAGAGGAGAGAAGAAAATTTGGAGGATTCTCCGCCAAGACAAGTCTGAAATTGAGCGGCCGAGTTTGGGGGTTCTTTTATAGGTGCTGGCCGAACTTTCTAGTGCATGGAGGGAGGCTTTTGGCTACCGCTGTCTCGCTGGAGAAGGAAGGTGGTCGAGACCCAAAATTCTCATACGTTTGCACGAGAGTTTGGAAAGAAATCAACGATCAAGATCGGGCTTAGATGGAAGGGAATTCCTTAGAGAATCTCCCTTCCAATTCTGAGAGGAGATCTCTGAGGAATTTGAGCATATCCCCCCTGTCAACCTCGCCGGAGAAGAATCTTCCCCAATAATGGTGGAAGGACCTGATTGCAAAGGTGGCGAGTAAGTTAGGGGGTTCTCTGCGATGATTTTCAAAGATAGGGACCAAATTGTGATTTAGGTGTACTAAATTGCAAAGTAGGTCAAGACGACTTCCCCTTAGGCCCAAATTTTGGTACAAACCTAATTTTGACCTAAGGAATCCAATGGTGAAGTTGGATTTCAGGTTTGACCACGTTTGACTAAACATTTTGCATAAAAACCCAAATTAGGTCAATTAATGAGCTAGGACCTTAATCTAGGTCAAACTGGGTTCCAAAGGTCAAATTAAGTGTTATAAACCCTAGGGGTTATTTTTCCATTATTTTTTGAGGGTTTAATTGATTTTTATCCTGACCGAAACCTTGCTGATTTAAGCGGGTCTGTTTTAGGGTTATCAAATGTCATTTAATTCCTAGATTGCACATAAACCCATGTCTGATTGAATCAACCCACTTTTTATCTTATTTAGACCATTTGACCTATGTTTTGCCTCTGAGAAATCCCATTTATGTTATGAAATGGTAAAATTGCAGTTTTAACCTTTATTTCATGTTTTCTTCCCAGTATACTTATTCCTTGATTTAGGCCTTCTTCTAGGTTATGTAGGAGCTTTTATTCTCTTTATTGGGTCAAAATGAGCTAGTTATGGCTCATGATGAGGCTCTCATCATACCCCCATGCCTAGCTTTTGCTAGTCCCTTAGCAAAATTTCAAGGTTTTAACTTCCATTCTAGACCCTGAGTGTCTGTCAACAATCATGATAAGTGCTTTTCCTTTTCTTTTGTGATTAGGTCGGAATGCCGACAATAGGCCTAGAGGTATTCAAGTACCAACCAAAATCCGGACCTGACCCGCTTTAGCCTTATTCCTCCGCAAAGGTGTCTAAGGCCCACAGAAACTAACCTAGGGTTTGTTGGACTCCGCGGTTAAAGCACCCGTGCTTGAGACATTCGTAGCCTAAGTTCAGTTTGTAGTGCATTTTTGTAGGAGAGAGATAGAAGATTTATTTGTTTGGAGAGATTTTCTCTCTCTTTTCTTTTTATTTCTAGCTTCGGATTAGCTTCCCAACACGGTCTGTATCGGATTCCTCATCCCCATCATTAATCCTCAAGGGTCCCTGGCTTTTGAGATTTCGATATAATCCCGCCAATGACAACCCCTAGAACCCTGGCTTTCGAGATTTCGAGATAATCCCACCCATGGCGTTCTGTGCCCGAGTTCAGACCCTGGCGATCGACATTTCGTGATAATGCCACCCATGGTATCTGAACCAGCAGAGTGCTTACATGCCCCCAGTAGGATATTTAAATATCCTAAGAGACAAGCACCGAGGAGATGATATGTTGTTATGCATCTTCGAGGGGAATATCCTGCCTCTCCGCGCTGAGAACTCACCCAAATCAACTTGTGTTGATTGGCCGCTCCTAATCTAGGTGACTTTTTCAGAACATTAAACGCTTTTGCGTGATTTGGATGTTTATGCACACTAAACCAGACTGTGTGTGAATTTGGGATGCTTAGGTTATCGAATCCTGCAAACCGGAGGTCAATTAACGAGGCCGAATACTTCCTAAGCCTTAGACGTAATACTTAAGCTTCGCATTTTCCCCAACCTCTTGAGGATTATCCAGATTTTAGCTTATACGTGAATTTTTAAGCTAACGAATCTAGCCCAAGAGGCCTAAGACCAGCATTCTCACTAATCTCTTGTTATATCTCCTTAGCACTTTTTTCTTTTTCTTGATTTGGTCTAGAACTTCAGTTAACCCCTTAATCTTTTACTAATCACTATTTCTTTTCATTTTCATTTTGTGCTCCTTTTTGTCATTTTACTCTTTTCCTCTCATTTGTATGACCCTGAATTGTTTCTCTCCTCCATCAAGTCTTTTTTCTTTTAATTTTTTTTTAATTGAAACCCTTTCTTGATATGAATTTTCCTGACATTTTGCACTTTCATACCCCCCCATGCCTAAGATTTGCAATGTCCCCATTGTAAATTAGGTGGGTTCGATTTAAGATTAGTTCATGCATTAGGACAGGTGTGTGGTGAGTGAATGTGTCAAAGTGACTTGTTGCGAACGATTTTTAATCTCGGGTAGAGATACCTGAGGTGAAGTCGGCTATTCTAATGGATGAAGCCTAAAGTGCAATATGAATTCTACATAGAGATGTCAGAAAAGGTTTTGGGTTTTTCAAGGAATGACGAGTTGCCTCCCGTTAAGCACTGAGTTTTACGCCATCAGCTAGGCACAATGAGCTCAAGAGGAATGGAGGGTAAAGGATGACTCAGCCAAATCTATATCGGTCATGTCAATGAACGGTTTGAGTCTCTGACCGTTCACAACAAAGGGTTCAGAATCGTGGTTGAGTGGGCAGATTTCAATGGTTCCATTTCCAAAGATTTGTCGGACTAGGTAAGGTCCGACCCACTTAGATCTTAACTTTCCTGGGAATAATTTGAGTTGGCATCAAAAAGTAAAACCTTTTGACCAGGATGAAAGACCTTTCTAGAAATGTGTTTGTCGTGAAAAGCTTTAACCCGTTCTTTGTAAATTCGCAAGTTCACATACGCGTCGTGGCATAATTCATCGATCTTGCTTATTTGAATTCTTCTGTGGGTTCCAGCCTTAGAAATATCTAGATTACAATTTCGTACTGCCTAATAGGCTTTATGCTCCAATTCGACGGGGAGGTGACATGCCTTCCCAGACACTAGTCTGAAGGGAGACATTCCTAATTGGGTCTTGTGAGCGGTCCTATAGCCCCACAATGCTTCCGGAATCCGAGAAGACCAATCTTTTCTATCAGGTCGAACAGTAACCTGAAGGATCTTCTTGATCTCTCGGTTAGATAGCTCAGCTAGACCATTAGTTTGGGGGTGGTAAGGAGTAGAGATTTGGTGTGACACCCCGTATTAGGTCATCAGTGACCTGAACTGAGCGTTAGTGAAATGGGTCCCTCCGTCGGAAATTATAGCATGTGGAATCCCGAACCTTGAGAAAATGTTTGATGAATGAATTTCATAACAACTTTATGATTGTTGGTTCGGGTCGAAATGGCTTCTATCCACTTGGACACGTAGTCAACTGCGAGTAAGATGTATTCAAAGCCATCCGAGATCGGGAAGGGTCCCATGAAATCAATCCCCCAAATATCAAAAATTTCACATACCAAGATCGGCTGTAGAGGCATCATGTCTCGATGGGTCATGTTGCCCAGAGTCTGGCAACGGGAACATGCCTTACAGTGATCGTATGCATCCTTGAAAATTATGGGCCAGTAAAAGCTACACTGGAGGACTTTTGATGCGGTTTTATGTCCTGAGAAATGTCCACCGCATGCCTAGTCTTGGCAAAATGAGAGTATGTCTTTGATTTCTACTTCCGCGATGCACCGTCGAATTATCTGATCAGTACCAATGCGGAATAGATACGGGTCTTCCCATAGGTAATACATGGCATCGGAACACAATTTGTCCTTCTTGGCCTTCGGCCAATTGGACGGAATCTGATGTGATGCCAGGTAATTTACTATATCTGCGAACCATGGAAGACTTGTACTGATAGTCAGGAGGTGCTCATCAGGAAAATGTTCTGTGATAGGTCTTGAAGGGTCAATTATTTCAAAATGAAGGCGGGACAAGTGATCAGCTACCACATTTTGCTTTCCTGCATTGTAGCGAATCTCAAGGTCAAATTCTTGCAACAGCAAGATCCATCGGATTAATCGAGGTTTCACGTCCTTCTTTGCAAGGAGATGCCTCACAGCTGTGTGATCCGAGTATATGATGACACGGGAACCCAGAAGGTATGATCTGAATTTTTCTAGGGCAAATACTATAGCAAGCAGCTCTTTCTCAGTAACCGTATAGTTACGCTGAGCCTCATCCAGTGTTTTGCTGGCATAGTAAATGACCACAGGTTTCTCGTCAATTTTCTGCCCCAAAATCGCTCCTACAGCAAAGTCAGATGCATCTCACATGATCTCAAAGGGTTGAGACCAATCAGGGGACTGTAGGATCGGGGCTTGGGTGACTCAGTCACGTAGGATCTCAAACGCTTGAGTGCATTCCTTGGAAATTTTGAAAGGCACATCCTTGGAGAGAAGATTGGTCAGGGGGCGTGCGATTTTGGAGAAATCAGGGATAAATCGACGGTAAAAACCGACATGCCCCAAAAAAGATCGGATGACCTTAATCGAGCTAGGCATAGGGAGCTTGGAAATCAGGTTAACCTTAGCTCGATCCACTTGGATGCCTTTCTCCAAGATTAAATGTCCCAGGATAATTCCCTCAGGCACCATGAAATGGCTCTTTTCCCAGGAAAGAACCAAATTCACATCGATGCACCGCCTAAGTATTTGGACCAAGTGTTGGAGGCAATCGTCAAATGATGCTCCAAAAACTGAAAAGTCATCCATGAAGACTTCCAGATAGTCACCTACCATATCTGAGAATATGGCAAGCATGCACCGCTGAAAAGTTGCAGGTGCATTGCAGAGAACGAATGGCATCCTTCGAAACACGTACATCCCGAAGGGGCAAGTGAATGTGGTCTTTTCTTGGTCCTCTGGATGGATTGCCACCTGGTTGTAACCGGAGTACCCGTCAAGAAAGCAGAAGAACCTATTTCCCGCTAGTTTCTAGAGGATCTAATCAATAAACGGTAGTGGGAAATGATCCTTCTTCGTGGAGGAATTGAGCCTTCTGTAATCAATGCAGACTCTCCACGAGTTAGCTATTCGAGTAGGAATGACTTCTCCGGCTTCAGTCGTGATGATGGTAAGTCCTACCTTTTTAGGCACCACTTGTATTGGACTCACCCAACGACTGTCGGAGATCGGGTAGATGATCCCTGCATCTAACCACTTTATGATCTCCTTTTTCATGACCTCCTGTAGGTTAGGGTTTAATCATCTTTGCATTTCTCTTGAAGGTCGTGTGCCTTCTTCTGTGTAGATTCGATGTGTGCAGTATGAAGGGCTTATACCAGTTAAATCATCGAGAGTCCATCCAATGGCTCTACGATGTTGCTGGAGAACAGAAATCAAACGGAGTTCCTGGTCAGGTATGAGTCAAGAGTTGATAATCACAGGAAACGTCTGATTTGAATCCAAAAAGATGTATTTCAGATGCTCGGGAAGGGGCTTGAGTTCCATGACAGGATTGTCAGCAGCAGTGGGTGGTTCAGGGTTTGTATCAGGAACAAGGGTTGGAGTCATAGGTGTGTCTAGATCATGTTCGCACTCCTCTGTTGGCGATTTTGATTTTCTAGTAGTTGATCAGGGATAATCAGGTTGTCCTCTGTATGCAATTCCTCAACCATGGCGGTGATATCACAAATTTGCTCTATAACCCCGCAATTAATCCCTTGTTGGGCCTTAAAAATGTCAATCTTCAGGGTTTGATTCCCAAATTTTAACTCTATCTGGCCCTCTTCGCAGTTTATGTTGGCCCTAGCAGTGGCCAAAAAGGGTCTCCCTAATATGATTGGTGTGTCCCTTGGGTTCTTAGGTGCATCCATGTCCAGTACTATGAAGTCCACCGGGAAGTAGAAATCCCGTACCCTAACAATGACATCCTCAAGTATTCCCTTAGGTGACTTGATGGATCGATCAGCTAACTGCAATGTCACCTCAGTTGGTTTAAGTTCAGATTCTTCAAGGTGGTCAAGGAGGGATGTAGGTATTAAATTTATGGAGGCACCTAGATCTAGTAAGGCTCTATCAAATTGGGTTTCACCAATTTTACAAGAAATCAGGGGGTTCCTGGGTCTTTAGCCTTAGGTGGGAGTTTACTTAAGATGACAGAGCTGGCTTGCTCTGATAGTACGATCGGATTCCCATCCTTGGTTTGCGGCATACGTTTAGGTGTACAAATGTCTTTCAAGAATCTTGCGTAAGCCGGTATGTGGCGAATTGCATCCATCAATGGAATGCTTATTTGGACCTGTTCAAAGAGCTTGACCAGATCCTCCTCAGGGGCCACGGGTTTGGTTATCCTTTTTCCTTTGGTCAAGGCCTCAGGAAATGGGATCCTAGTTGGTTCCTCTAGGATAGGTCCAGGTTCTTGATCTGGGGCAGTGGTATCTTGGATAACTATCTTAGGGTCTTGGCTATTATCAGGCTTGGAGTGGTTCGGATAATGTGGGTCTTGGGTTATTTTACCACTACGTGTTGTTACAGAATTTAATCCAGCCTGATTTTGGTTTGGGTTTGGTAAGAGGGGTGGCTGCTACTGAAATCCTGCATAAGATGTCGAAGCTTCCATCCCGTCTGGCGATGGAGTAGTAAGGGCTTGATAAATCAAATGTGTGTGGCCTGAATTTGGATTCATGACGTGCCTCTGGGTCGGCACATTATTTAGGTTGGGCAGAGGTTGCGAAGGAAGGGTGCCAGGTTGGCGGGAATTTGCCATCTGGGCCAGTTGGTTGCGAACCTCTGTGTTCTCATCCTTGTGTTGTTTTTGCATTGCCACATTTGTCTTTTGAATGTCAGCTAGTGCTTGAAGGATAAGAGTCAGTTGATCCTGGTTTTGCCCGGATTGGTATGTGGGATTGGGCTGAGGCTGAGGCGGCTGATATGGACGAGGGGCTTGTGGATGGGGTTGATATGGTGGTCTTTGAGTTTGAGAATTTCCCGCCCACTGAAAGTTAGGATGATTTCGCCATCCAGGGTTGTAGGTATTGGAGAATAGGTCATTCTGGATGGCGTTGAGGTCCTCGCAGTTCTGAGGAACCTCAGGAAAGTCAGAATACGAGGGTTCAGAGTTCCCCCAACTCGAGTAGAATGGATCGGAGGTCACTCTGGTCCGAGAGGCAGATGGGGGTGGATATGGGTCCATCCCCTTGGCAGATTGGTGGTAGATGTTTTGCACAGTTTCCCTTGCCAGAGGCGGTCGTGCAAAAGAGTTTTGCGCAGAGGTGGCTTGCTATAAATGCCGAGTTAGCTCGTCCACCTTCTTTTCTATGATAGAAACCGTGTCAAACCGACTAGCCATTAGTTCTAAGTCGACGGAAGTGGACAGGTCCTGCATCTCATGTGCCCCTCTCAGATTCGTCGATGCGCGGGCATTCGTCCTGTCGAATAAGCCCATGGAGTCATTATTTATGGAGTTCTCGCACATGTTTTCGAGAATCTCCCACACCATGTCCTCATGTTGACCCATGATGTTTCCTCCGCACATTGCATTGACGAATAAACGAATGTCTTCATAGAGTCCCTGGTAAAAAGATTGGACTTGTTCCCACTTAGGAACTCCGTGATGGGGGCACTTTCGCATGAGATCTAAGAATCGATCCCATGCTTCGTGAAGAGGTTCTCCCGGTTGTTGAGTGAAATGAGTGATCTGGTGGCGCAAGGCATTCGTCCGGCCAACGGGGAAGAATTTTTTCAAAAATTCATACTGAAGTTCCTCCCATGTGTCGATCAGACGAGTCTGAGTTTGATACCAATGTGCGGCCTTGTCCAAGAGGGAGAACGAAAACATTTTCATGAGTAGGATATCCCGGTTTTGTAGATCTGACCTGAAGGTCTAGGCCAGATGCTTGAGTTGTTTAATATGTTGGAATGGATCCTCAGAGTTAAGCCCATGAACTTTGGTATGGCATGAATCATGTTGGGCTTCAGTTCAGAATCAGGACCTCCAATTGGGATTCGTACGCCACCGCAGCGGGATTATAGTGATCTCGCATCATAGGTCGTTGCAGTGGGTTTACAAAGTTTTGAAAGAGATCATTAAGGCGTTCAAGTTGGTGTTCAAGGTTGTTCTCCTCTTCAATGGGTTGTGCCATGATGGGAGAAGAAGGAGAACCAGGTTCTGAATAAGATGAAAGATTTATGTGGTGGGGTTGCTGCACAAACAAGGGCGTCGAGGCTTGGCCTCGACGAGAGTGAATTTCTAAAGGAGGTCTTAAGGGTGGTCTTAAGGACCTCCTACCGAACATGCACCGAAGGATGTGATGAGATTAGAAGGTGCTGAACCCAATCAAGACACCTAAAAATTGTTGGGTGACTATAGAGGTTCGGGGCGGATGGACCCCTGGATCAGAAGATCATCCACCTGAGAATTACCTGGGCAGCCAGAGAGGGAGAGTCCCGCAAAGACCCCTACATGGTAGAGTGTCCCCACGAGTTACAGGGTTTCCCCCACCCGACCTCTCTTGTCACTGCGGTTCCAGGTAGACCAGAATGGGGACCTTGACCTCTTAAGTCTACCTTTTTTTTACTTTAAGATCAAGGTGCTTAAGGTTCCACTTGAACTTTTAGGTATTTTGAGTGAAAAAGTGACCTAATTTTAAGGTTGGTTGACCCAAGGGATCAACTTCACCTCTTGTTCCTTTGAGAGCTTTTAGGTCCTTTCTTTTAAGGTTCAAATGGATTAAAAGCCTGATTTGCTTAGGGTTCCTCTTGTATAGATCTTTTCAAACAAGGTTTAGGCACACCTCTTTTTGGAAAAATTTGTTTCTTTGTTTAAGATAAGATGTGTCTCTAAAAACCCTAGCTTTTTAATCCTTAAATTGGCTCTAGTGGGTCCAATTTAGTTGCCTCAAAATTTAGTATTTAGGGCTCAATCAAGAAAGTTTTATCCCTAGTTACCTTAGTTGAATGAGAAGATAAAAATGTGTTGAAATGAAAATCAGGAAACTTGAGGAGTTACTAAATATGAAATAGGTAGCCCTAAGTTGATTGTTCTCTTTTCTTTTTTCTTTTCAGATTTTGAGGGACTTAAGAGAGAGGGCTTATGGAAATTACCTGTTTCTTGGAGTGTCTGTTGTGAAGCTGCTCTTCTTTCCTTTCTGCTTTCCCTATGTAATAAGCACAACACAAGAGAGGAGTTAGGCTAAATATTGGATCAAAAAGTTGTAATCAAAAGCTTTAAAAGTGCCCGTTGCTCCCCGGTAATGGCGCCAAAATGTTTCGGACGTTTAATTAAGTTTTAAAGAATAACACGTTGTAATATAGGCGAGAAAGCGTTCAAAACAAATAAAGAATTTTTTTACTCGAAAACCGGAGTATCTGAGGTCGAACACAGGGAGCAATCTCAGTACTTTTAAAAACTAGAGAGTAAAACTTTTAAATGAAAGACAATTGATTCAAAGAGAGATTTATAAAAAAGAATTGCTAAGAAAGAATAGGATTGGACATCTGATTTCTGTATCAGACATCTTAAATGTAGGGCTTCTTGCTGTTCTTCTTCTTCTTCTTGCGTGTGCCTTTGATCTTGTTTTTCTTCTTCTGCCTTGCTTCTTTCTCTTTTATCTTCCTTCTTTCTTGGTCTTCTGCCTTGCCTTTTTTTTTTTCTTCCTTCTTTCTGCCTTGCTCAGCCTCTTCTTCAGAGTTTCTTCTTCTTCTGCTCCTTCTCATCTACTTCCTGCGGTTAAGTGCTGAGCCCATCTCCTTCAGCGCTCCTATCCTGCACACAAGGGGGAAGCAAAACCTATCCCCTCCCTCTACCCGCACGTATCTCTCTCTCTCTACAAACCACTCACAGGAAGCTCTCCCAGAGCTGCGGGTTAACAGGTTGGGTTGCATACCGGGACCAGACACATCGGCGTGATTTGGTGCGCGAGGTGTGCGTGGGTAGTGTCGGGTCGGATCCGCCGGGTCCACGTGGTGAAACTGCGAACGGGGTGTGTGATGGGGCACGGGACCTCACCCTAGGTGTATCGAAGGCAACCAGCCGTATACGCAAAAATAGTTTAAATCAGTGCGTTGTGTTGTGAACTTACGATATGGGACTATCTTCTACTTTTCCTCGCACGCGCCCGCGGGAGAACCTCCTCGCAATCTGCTCAGCTGCTGCCGCTGTTGGTGCCAAGTGCTGAAGCAAAAGTCTTCACAGACTTCACCCCAGTCCACAGCACCTGGAGCGCAGCTGCCCCGACGCCTGGAACCTGCTTGGAAGCTACTTCAATCGTTAACAATGGCGGCAGGGCTCCAGAACCTGTCGTGTACGAATATGGCCTATCGGCCTAATCAAACCACCGGGAGACGTTCGCTGTGGCACGGAGAAGGTGGTGCGATGTGCAGCAGGCCGCGGGACGGCCTAGGCGTGCGTGCCTAGGTTGTCCTGTGGCCGGAAAGGTGGGTGTGATCGGGGGAGAGTTGAGTGAGTGTGGAGGGACTGTGGAGGGGTGGAGGGTGTTCGGCGTGATGAGGCGAAGCTTCTGGGTCGGTCGGCGAGTCGTGTGGAAGTGTGGAGCGACGGGGGCGACTCGCCGGAGGGTTGCCGAAGGGATGGAAGATGATGGTGGTCGGGCGTAGTCGAGGGGTAATCAAATGAAATGCAGTGGGGAAAAGAAAAGAGGGGAAGATAGGGAACATATCTGGACTATTTTGGGAGAGAAGGAGGCAGCGGAGTTGGACGGCTCGTAGCTGCCATCGACAGAGAAGAAGCACCCTGAGGGAGAGAGCGGTGACGAGGAAGAGGTTGGGGAAACGTGCGCTTGGTGCGGCGCGACATGGGAGGATGAGGCGAAGTAGACTCCGCTGCTGGTATGGCAGCAGAGCGACGAGAAGGAGGGGAGGTGGTCGTCGGAGCTTGCGGGTTCCTTGGCCGGAGAGAGGAGAGAAGAAAATTTGGACGATTCTCCGCTAAGACAAGTCTGAAATTGAGCGGCCGGGTTTGGGGGTTCTTTTATAGGTGCTGGCTGAACTTTCTAGTGCGTGGAGGGCGGCTTTTGGCTACCACTGTCTCGCTGGAGAAGGAAGGTGGTCGAGACCCAAAATTCTCGTGCGTTTGCACGAGAGTTTGGAGAGAAATCAACGATCAAGATCGGGCTTAGATGGAAGGGAATTCCTCAGAGAATCTCCCTTCCAATTCTGGGAGGAGATCTCTAAGGAATTTGAACATATCCCCCCTGTCAACCTCGCCAGAGAAGAATCTTCCCCAATAATGGTGGAAGGACCTGATTGCAAAGGTGGCGAGGAAATTAGGGGGCTCTCTGCGATGATTTTCAAAGATAGTGACCAAATTGTGATTTGGGTGTACTAAATTGCAAAGTAGGTCAAGATGACCTCCCCTTAGGTCCAAATTTTGGTACAAACCTAATTTGGACCTAAGGAATCTAATGGTGAAGTTGGATTTTAGGTTTGACCATGTTTGACTGAACATTTTGCATAAAAACCTAAATTAGGTCAATTAATGAGCTAGGACCCTAATCTAGGTCAAACTGGGTTCCAATGGTCAAATTAAGTGTTCTAAACCCTAGGGGATATTTTCCCATGATTTTTAGAGGGTTTACTTGATTTTTATCCTGACCGGAACCTTGTTGGTTTAAGCGGGTCAGTTTTAGGGTTATCAAATGTCATTTAATTCCTAGATTGCACATAAACCCTTGTCTGATTGAATCAACCCACCTTTTATCTTATTTAAACCATTTGACCTATGTTTTGCCTCTGAGAAATCCCATTTATGTACTGCAATGGTAAAATTGTAGTTTTAACCTTTATTTCATGTTTTCTTCCCAGAATACTTATTCCTTCATTTAGGCCTTCTTCTAGGTTATGTAGGAGCTTTTATTTTCTTTATTGGGTCAAAATGAGCTAGTTATGGATTATGATGAGGCTCTCATCATCGACCCTGGGCCTAAAAGTGACCAAGAGAAAATTTAGTAGGCCAAGTTAAAAAAAAAAATATTCTGAAAGATGGTTAGACTCGATTTAGGTTAACCCACTATACTAGCTTCAATGATAATTTCACCATATTAACAGAACCTATTCAAGTTCTACCACCCTTTTTCTGGCACCGTTGCCGGGGAGATGCGCATTGAGGTAAGTTTCTACTCCATTCCTTTGATTTTCTCTTCTCACACCCTTCTCTTCACGGGTGTTTTTGTTTGCTGGTGTGCAGGTAAACCAGTTGCAAGGAGGCAAGCAGAGAAAGTCAGAGACGTGGGCAGATCCAAGGTGGGAACGAGAGCATGAAGTTGCCGGTGCCGCACTGGAGCTTCGCCCACGTTGCTGAAAAGGTAGGTCTCTCCCTCTATTAGCAACTTAGTTTAACTTGTCACCTAATAAAAAAAAAAAACCTAAAAACACTTCTTGGGATTTCTTAGGGCAAGTGGATTAAAAATCACTTGCTTGATTGTCTGCTATCACCCCCACCGCTCCGGGATTTTCCGCCAAACTTTACATAGCGAAGATCCAAGAATTTTGATTCTTGAATCTTTCATCGTGTGAAGTATTCTTTGAGGCAAGATTAAATAGATTGATTGCCATCCCTCCTTGCCTCATTTATCCACAATTCAGGATCACATTGTTTGGGGGGGAGACTTGGAATTGACTTGATTCCAACCCCACCACAACCTTTCACCTGCCTAAGATTTGATTCCGAATATTAAAACCCCAAAATTTTAAACTTCTTTACATTATCTTGTGGTTGAGCCTTGTGTGTGGAACATCATTTTGGTGATTGGGAGCCCTTGAGTTGAAGTGCTTTGGCTCCCTTTCACACTAACCTAAAATTGATTCGTGCATCCACACATAGAAATTTCCACCTAGGGAAGCCCATTGCATTTTTAGCATGCATTAACCAACTCACATTGAAGAAGGGATTGTTGGGCATAGAAGAACTTGCATTTTCTCAAAACCTGAAGATTGGTTGAATTGGTAACTCAGCAAAATCTTAAAATCCATACTACTTAAGGCTGAAATTCTAAAATGCATTCACCAACTAAAAATTCAATTTGGGGAGATTTCCCCGTTGCATGCTTGGTTTACACACTTTCTAAAATCAACGCAGTTGGGCATTACCCATATACAATGCCCTTCACATTCCTGAAGCACTTGATCCTAAGACTCTAATTAAAACTGGTAGCAACTTGACCCTTATTAAGGCTTGGAGGTCTAACTACCTATGTGTAGTGCCTACGTGCTGGTATGGGTTCCTGTGTGCTATCAGGTGTCTAGGAATGGGGCAAATAGCCTTTCAATCTGGCCTGGTGGTTCATCGGTGCTCGCATTTGGTTCCGTAGGTTGTGATAGTAGGTAACTTAGATATTTAGGTCTAAGGGCACATTGTAGAGGTTAGGACTTTGATTGCCTTGATTTGTCATCAAGTGTACCTTTGCAACGTCATTTCTCTCATCCCCTTTTCCCTTCTTATCTCCCCAATTCTTTCTGCGGTAGTGCATGTTTGGGAGGAGGTCACAAAACCCTGAATTGTTTGAATTGTCTGATAATTCTAGAAGGAAAGAAACTGAATCGTCATCCTCCTCCACAAACATGGCTGCACGCCTACCCCCAAATCCCGAGGGAGGAAACCGCCCCCCTCAAATCCCACCAGGTGGTGGAGCCATGGACCCCATAACCCGCCTCCAAGCCCAAATGGAAATGTATAATGAACAGATTGAAGCCATTAGGGAAACCTTTGAGGAAATACAGAACCCTCCTAAATGGGAGGAGCCTATGTCTCTCAGCTTTTATCAAAATCTCAATGCTACAGAGACCATAGGACAAATTCGGGTCCCCATGGGTGGGGATGATTTTGAACTGAAACCCAATGTAATTGGCCTGATTAACTTTCACTTCCATGGTCTTGCAAGTGAAGATCCTTTTCTCCATTTGGAAGACCTAACCCGATTGGCTGAAATGGTTAAACCAAGAAACATCGGGTTATCAATTGTTCTCATGAAAATGTTCCTGTTTTCGTTGCAGGATAAAGTGTCGCAATGGTTACGCACACTTGGGAGAACCATCCATTCTTGGGAAGTGATGCGAACAGCATTTCTCAAGAAATTCTTCCCAATCGGGCAAACCAATATGCTTCGCCGTGCTATAACTTCCTTTACGCAACAAAATGGCGAACAGTTTCATGAGGCTTGGGAGAGGTATAATGACCTCCTCTAGAAGTGTCCGCACCACGGTCTGCCTAAGTGGCATATAGCCCATATTTTCTATTATGGGCTAAATGAGACTTTGAAGCAGATTGCAGACACTTCCTGCGGAGGGAATTTCATGAATAAAGATGAGAATGGAACATTCAAATTATTTGAAAACATGAGTGAAAACTCAATAAACAATGTCTCCATTGTTGCCTTTAATCGTACCATCCTATCCTGTAATATTCACGAAGTTGACACGAGACCCTCCCATTCATCCATAGATCTTAGCCTTATCGCTCAAAAATTGGATGAAGTCTCCGTCGTGCACAAGAAGCTGGATGAGCTTCTGGCCAATCCCACCCATTCTATGGCAAACACCCCCACCTCACCACTTCGTCACAATCCTAATCCTTCCAACGCCAGGCTTATCCCCAAAAACCCCGTGAGATCTTCCTTAACAAGCATTGTGCCGAGCGATTCGGTAAGTCATGTGGATCTAGCTTCTGCAAGCTAGTATTTTGACACGGAGGACCAATCCTCCGTGTGCTCGAATGTATATTTAGATGCGGACTCGTCTTCTGGCTTAGAAGATGCTTGTGCCTTGGGGAACAACCCGTTCTCTACCACTTATAACCCAGGGTGGAGAAATCATCCGAACTTCGCATGGTCTAGCAACCCGCAGCACCAAAACCCCGCGGGTGGGCCAATGTGACCATCCGCACCCGTCATCCCAAGGGCCCAGTCTAATCCTGGGGCAAATCCGCCATCGGGTCCTTGCATACCGCAAATAGAACACGCATCAAGTTCTCTTTGTAAACTGATGCGAATGATGACGGAAATGTCTAAGCACCATGAGGAGAACATGACCTCTCTTCAGCACCAATTGGCGCAGCAGAATGCTGAGATCAGTCAACTATGTATGGCAACTCGATCTCAGGGCACTCTTCTAGCTCAACCTATTCCCAACCCATGAAATTTCGTACCCCGTGGTCCTCAACCATAGGTACGACCTTCTCAGGGGTAGGTTCATCAGATTCTGCAGGATTCGAGCATTCCACAGAGATTTCAGGCTAATCCTACAACAACTACACCTCACCCTTATGTCCCTATTGCAAACCCTCCTCCGCCTTATGATCCTACTGGACCTGCAACGTCCAATGCGATTACTACGAGGAGCGATAAGCAAACCATCGATCCGCCTTGACCTGATCCTGGTCCATCTTTTTCATCGCCCTCTCATTCAGGATGTGCACCACATTCGCGAGAGGACAATACACCCAAATTAGTGCCAGAATCGGTCCCATTCCCTGAGGCTCTACTAAGGGAGACAAAAGGCAAGAAAAAGGATACACAGGCCTTTGATAACCTGCGTAATTTATTCAGGGATGTTGAAATCAAGGTACCCCTGTTAGAGGCTATCGACCACATACCTACTATCGCCCGATTTTTCAAAGACTACACTACACCCAGGTGACAGTCAAAGAAAACAAAGAATCCGGCGGTTCTCTCACCTCATGAGAGTTGTGCTATACTATCAAATCTACCATCGAAGTAGAAAGATCTAGGCACATCGCTTATTTCTTGTAGCATCCAAGGCTGCAATTTTAACCGTGCTCTGCTTAATTTAGGATCTTCCATCAATCTTATACCAACCATCATGCTCTGAAACCCACCCCTGTCACGTTACAATTGGCAGATCGTTCTGTCAAAATACCAAAGGGTGTGGTGGAAGACATGGTGGTTAGGGTCAACAGTCTCTATTTTCCTGTTGACTTTCTTGTTTTGGATATGGAAGTTCCTAGCTCACTTTTTGATTATCCGATCATCCTTGGTCAACCTTTATTGGCCACAGCCCGTGCCCATATCGATTGCGAGTCGGGTTGTATTGAGATTGTCGTTGGATCTGAGAAGCTCAAACTTAACATCTTCAAGGTAGCCAAGAACTTTGATTGCGATTGCATCGAGGATGACACGTCTGACGAGGACATGGCCATCAGCGTGTGTATCAGACTAATAGGGACCTATTTTGACTGTTGTGGATTGCCTTTAAACACAGACGATTGCCTGACTGACACATATTCTGATGTTCCCCCATCCCTCCCTTTTCCTGTACCTTCTCCTGACCAGACTTCTGACGAGGTTTTCTCCACTTCCCATACCTCATGGTCTGAGTCATATTCAGGCTACTCATCGCCGGTCCACACTCTTGAAGACCAGATTGCCCTTTCTTTCTTGCCAAATCAGGCGAAATTGCAACTCCACACTGGGACCTTGAGCCCACATACTACTCACTGGGGCTATCCCTTTTTAGATCCATCTATCCAAGATGCCCCTCTTCTTGGCCAAACTGAGGGCCAACTTCTTCCTTCTGCCTTGTTTCCTTCTGATTCGCTTAGGACACTCTCATCCTAAGAAAAGCCAGATCTTTCACCATCCTCTACTGAGCTGAAAGAGCTGCCTAATATGTTTAAGTATGTTTTCTTGGGACCAAATGAAATGCTCCCCGTAATCATTAGTTCATAATTAACAAGGGAGCAAGAGTGCAAACTAACAAAGGTCCTTATGGAACACAAGGCAGCCATTGGATGGTCCTTATCAGACTTAACTGGCATTAGCCCCTCCTACTGCACTCACCGTATATATACGAAGTTGGAGGCTCGACCTTCCCGCGAGATGCAGCGATGTCTCAACCCTAACATGCGGGTGGTCGTTAAAAAGGAAATTATTAAGTGGCTGGATGCGGCTATAATCTACCCGATCAATGATAGCCCCTGGGTGAGCCCGGTTCATGTCGTGCCCAAAAAGGTAGGACTCACCATCCGTATCAATGACAAGGGAGAATCCATCCCTACATGCACTCCTACATCTTGGAGAGTGTGTGTAGATTATAGGAAACTGAATGCGGCAACTAAGAAAGATCATTTTCCACTACCTTTTATTGATCAAATCCTGGAGCGGTTAGCGGGAAATAAATTTTTCTATTTCCTGGATGGATTCTCAGGATATAACCAAGTGGCAATTGACCCCAGGGACCAAGAGAAAACCACCTTTACCTGCCCCTTCGGCACCTTTGCATTTAGAAGGATGCCGTTCGAACTTTGTAACACGCCAGCAACTTTCCAAAGATATATGTTGGCGATATTCCATGACATGGTGGGTGACTTTCTTGAGGTTTTTATGGATGACTTTTCGGTCTTTCGACCCTCTTTTGATGACTGTCTTGCCAACCTGACCCATATCCTTTGGAGATATATTGATGTGAACCTTGTGCTTTCCTGGGAGAAAAGTCATTTTATGGTACACGAGGGAATTGTTCTCAGGCATATCATCTCCAATAGGGGTATCGAGGTTGACAAAGCTAAGCTTGATGTAATTACTGATTTACCTGTGCCTGGCTCTGTTAAACAAATCCACTGACACGTCGGTTTCTATAGGAGATTCATCAAAGACTTCTCCAAGATTTCTAGACCTTTAACTCATCTCTTATCGACCGATGTACCCTTTGATATGGGCCCCAACTGCATACTAGCATTCACGCAGCTGTGTGATGTTGTCACCAAGGACCCTGTTCTCTAGCCTCCTGACTGGTCCCTCAACTTTGAACTCATGTGTGACGCTTCCGACCTTGCAGTCAGAGCCATCCTGGGACAAGGACGCAATAGACACCCCTTCGTGGTGTACTACGCCAGTAAGACGTTGGATGAGGCCCAGCGTAATTATACAACCACTGAGAAAGAACTACTGGCGGTCATCTTTGGGCTAGAGAAATTCCGCTTTTACCTTCTGCGCTCGCATGTTATTATACTCACTGACCACGCGGCCATTCGCCATCTCATGCACAAGAAGGAGGCCAAGCCTAGACTGATTCGTTGGATCCTTCTGCTCCAAGAATTTGACATTGAGATCCACGATAAGGCCAGAGCACAGAATATTGTGGCTGATCATCTCTCAAGATTGGACCCTGACCACATTTTACTTACCTTGCCAATCAATGAGGTTTTTCTCGATGAGCACCTATTGGCAATTAATGTGGCAAGTGGACCTTGGTATGCTGACATTGCCAATTTCCTTGCTTCTGGTTCCCTTCCACGTGGCTGGCCTAAAAACCTGCGCGAGCGTCTCATTGCAGAAGCAAAGTATTATTTCTGGGATAATCCACTACTTTTTTTGAATAAGTGCTGACCAGATCATTCATCGCTGTATTCCTGATAGCGAATTCCCCAGTGTGCTATCCTTCTGCCACAATCAAGCCTGCGGAGGCCATTTCTCTGGGAGGAAAACTACAGCCAAGGTGTTGCAATGTGGTTTCTTTTGGCCCTCCCTTCACCAGGATGCACACAATTATGCCAAACATTGCACTAGGTGCCAGTCATTACGGTCAATGTCATGTCGTGACATGATGCCCTTGCAACCCATCCTAGTTGCTGAAATCCTCGACATTTGGGGAATCAATTTCATGGGTCCCTTTCCTCCTTCCAACGGCTTTGAATACATCCTCGTTGCTATTGATTATGTTTCGAAATGGATCAAGGCTATTCCCACGTGCCATGCTAACCATGTCATATCCACTCGATTTGTCAAAGATCACATTTTTGCACGCTTTGGGATCCCTCGAGCCATTATCTCGGATGGAGGAAGCCATTTTACCCATGCTTATTTTCGGGCACTTCTGAGGAAATATGGAGTCCACCATCGTATCACATCTCCATATCATCCTCAGACGAACGGCCAGGCTGAGGTGTCGAACTGACAAATCAGGCAAATTCTCCAAGAAACGGTTCGACCTGACCGTAAGGATTGGTCCGACAAGTTGATTGACGCACTTTGGGCGTACCGGACTGCCTTCAAGGCTCCCCTAGGTATGTCTCCTTATAGAATCGTTTACGGGAAGCCTTATCATTTTCCTGTGGAGTTGGAGCACCGTGCTTATTGGGCGGTTCGCCAATGTAACCTCGACCCATACCTATGTGGTCGAGAAAGGAAACTCCAACTCCAAGAGCTGGAAGAGCTCCGTCGTGAAGCCTATGATTTTGCCTTAACTTTCAAGCAATGCACTAAGGCTTTTCACGACAATCGAATTCGGTGGAAGGAATTTGAGCCATCTCAGCAAGTTTGGCGTTACAATGCCCGGCTCAAATTCTTTCTAGGGAAATTAAGGTCAAAATGGACTGGTCCGTTCCTGGTCTTGAGACCATTTCCTAACAGGGCCGTTGAAATTGAAGATTCCAAATCTGGGCATAAATTTACAGTCAATGGGCAGCGTTTAAAACCTTTTCTTACGCATGAACCTGCCCCCGTTGGAGAAACTGTTGCCCTACTGGAGGGTAACTAATTTCGTGCCTCATTCTGAGTCTAGCTGGGGATGTTAAATTCAACGCTTGTTGGGAGGCACCCTAGCAACACTCCACTGTCACGTACACTTCACTTCGCACCTTTTCACTTCACCACCCACCATCCACCCACCCTACCACCCTGCTATATACCTTGCACCTCAGTTCTCGTTCCCCGATCTTTGGACCTTCCTCTACCCTGCATGCATATGAGGACATAGCATCATTTGGCATGGGGGGGTGGATAGGCATCCATAGGATCTAGGTATTATATGGTATCATGCAGCTTCCATCCATCTATAAATATGTACATAGCAAAAAAAAAAAAAGGTGTTTAGTAATGATCTGAAGGCTGAAACAAAAAGACAATAAGTGTTTATGGATATTCAACCACTGTTTTGAAGACTTTCCATGCCACAAAAGCTTGATTTGCTCAGGCTCGGCTTAATTCACTTGAGCATTGATAAGATAGATCGGAATCTCTCCTAACTAAGGACGTATTCTTGTACCTGAGATACCAGTACAGGATCCGTTGGTTTGCTTCTACTCGAGAGCCTAAGTAATCTTGGTTCACACTACACATATCAAGAAAGACCAGGTGAACATAAGATCCAACCCTAGTATTCATTAGGGAAGGTGGAGTCCCTACCTATGCGCATAGGTAGACTTTTTATCCCAAGCTTTAGTCTTGTGTCTAGGAGAAACTCTTTCCACCAAAAAGAAACTCTCCCACCAAAAAAGTGTGCTCCTCCAAATAAAGTTGTAAGAGATATACTAACACTTGTTTCAAAAAAAAAAAACTGTACAAATAAGTCAGTATATCTCGCAAATGTCTATAAATTCTTCTCCCTCAAAGTGTTTCAGGGTAAGTTACAAATACCATGTTTCTACCATATATTCTTTGAGCCACAAAAGAAAAAAATGAGGGTTGAGTTTTCCGTCATCTTTTTAAGGGTCAATCCGAAGACACGAGCTGAAACTGGGACCAACCTGCACTTAAAAATTCGTGAAACCTGGGGCTTGAGCCTTAATGTTCATCTGGTCAGTCTTGATCCTTCACTATGCACAAACCATAATCTCTTGAGCTCTCGAGTATGGCAAAAACCTTCTGAGTCCTGGAAATCGTACTTAAGGTTTAAATATCAAGAGTCCAGGTTAGTCGAGAGATGGTCTATGTCACGTAAGACTTAAAGTACTGGTAGTCTTCTCTGAAAGTGGTTCTCACAATATCCAACAAATAAACACACCCATGTCGCTTCAAGCTTCAGCTTAAGATCATCTCTAAATACAAAACAAAAAAATTTTTTGCTAGGGACTAGCAAAAGATAGGCATGGGTGTATGATTGCACAGCAAAAATACACCAATAAATATGCCATCTTGTGTTATTTCCCAGCACTACCATTGCATCTTATGTAGCAATAGTGGCATTTGTACAAAGACACATGCATGCTTTTCTTTTAAAAGAGGAGAGGAGAGTGAATAATTGGCCATCTAATTAACATCATCATCAAGGGCTGCATTGCAAATTCACCATTTTCATTTTTTTATTTTTGACTTTGAATTCTTCTCCCTCACGCAGCTGCAGTGCATGGGGCTTGCGCCTCTTCGCGCCACTCCTCTGCCAGTAGCATGGCTGTGGTAGGCTCCTTTTTTAAAAAGCCTTATCCTCTCCCTTGTGCCAGGGAGCCTGAACACACACCACCAGCAGGCACTTTCCTCCAGGCCCATCTCCTCCCCTCTCCCTCTCCATACGCATTATCTCTTCTCACTGAAGAGACACACTACGGGCTGGAGAAAGCTCACAGTGGTCCCACGACCACCACTGTGAGTTCCACCACCGCCCAGCTCCTTCGTGAGTAGGTGGGCGTGGTGGTTTCACCATTTGATTTCACCGCTGAACACCCTTGCCGCCATTGTCAGAGCTTCAAGCTCGGAAGCTCCAGCAGCAGCAATGGCCTTCTGAAGCAGCACAAGCCACCGCGCGCATGCCAGCAGACCTCCGCGAGCTCTCTCTGCACACTTAGGTGCTTCCCAGCATGCCCTCTCATGCAGAATCGACGCTATCGGTCGCCTGCTCCCGCGTGGCACTGTAGCCACTATTCACGCCTCTCTACACGACACCGTAGCCACCGGCTTGTTTCTCACTTAGCCGGTGGCACAACGCTCTCTCTCCTAGCCCACAACCCGCTCCAACCAGTCGCTCGCATTTGCGCCCACGCCCGCATCTATGCCCACGCCCGCTCCCGCCCGCAACGCTGTGTGCTGCGCTACGCAGTGCGCTGCGGTTATAGTGCACTACGCTACACTCCCGCACCCGCCTGCGCACGAAGCCAGCGCGTGCGTTCCCTCCAGTGCCCGTGTGAAGCCCTTGCGCGCCCGTGCTCCTGTGAGATCAGACGGCGGACGCATCCCCCGAACGACTTAACTTCTTCCGCTCTCACACTTCTCCAGCATACACACCCACACTCATATACACACACACACTCGTACACTCACACACTTACTTGTACACACCTACACACACACACACGCACACACATATAGTCACTCACTTATATTCCTAAATATATATACATATATACATATATACATACATACATACATACATATATATCTATATATATATACATATTATATATATACATATACATATACATATATTACTATATATATATATCAATATAGTTATAAATATATATATATATATATGCACAACTACATACATACCTATATAGTTATAACCTTATCTATATATATATACAGATATATATATATTTACATACACATCACCCCACCATGCATCATATCGCGGGAATATCTGCACCAGTTGTTGATATTGCCCGATATCTGCGTAAAGTAAGCGCCTCCACACACACTCCCACACATCCATCCTACACTCTTCGTGGCACTTCATCTTGTTGGTTGCGTCTTACTAGACGTGGACCAACTCGACACTGTGCTACACTCCATTTCCACTTCCACGTCCACCCGTATATATATAATATATACATATCTATATATAGAAACTATATTTATTATATTAAGCTAAGTATTCCTTTTTCTATAAGCAACCTACCTTGTTTTTATTTCTCTTTTGTTTCCTACTATTAAAAAGATAAAAAAAAGAGTAAAAGAGAAAAGATAATCCTTGTCTTGCAGGTACTCAGTCTTGCAAATAGTAGGACCAGTTTTTTTGGAAACCCTAAGTTGGCTCAAATCCAAGAACAATTTGGCTCAAAGCCAAGAACTTGATTTTGAGGGTGTGCCTAAGGACAATATTATCAACAAAAAAATATTAAATAGAAAAAAAACAAAAAACATAACAAACGCATGGAAGAGATACGTTTTAAGAAAGGCATAGAAACTTCTTCACCTTTAATTCCCGCCTCCCTGAGATCAACCCTAGGCCTAAAAGTGACCAAGATAAAATTTAGTAGGCCAGGTTAAGAAAAAAAATTTTGTGAATGATGGTTAGACTCGATTTAGGTTAACCCACTATACTAACTTCAATGATAATTTCACCATATTAACACAACCTATTCAAGTTCTACCAGTAGAGCATCCCTACGGGTTACAAGGTTTCCCCCACCCGACCTTCCTTGGCACTGAGAATCCAAGTAGACCGGAATGAGTAACTTAACCTTTTAAGTTTACCAATTTTAATCCTGAATTATGGTGCTTTGAATTTCACTTGAACTTTAGAGTTGATTGTGATATGTGACCTAATTTGAAGGTTGGTTAACCCACAAGGTGGATCAACTTCACCTAACATGCCCTAATGTTTAGGATGAGTTGGGTAATGAACCCAAAATCACCCTGAGTGGTTTGCAAGTAGGTTATTAAGTCCAAATTTTAAGGATTCAAGTGAATGTTAGAGCCTTCTTTTAGGGTTTTCTTGATTAGGTCAATTCAAACAAGGCCTGAGTGACACACAATGTGGGAAATCAATTCACTTTTAATTCAGGAAAGTGTTTTTTCCTCAAACCCTAAAAGTAGAAACCCTAATTTGTCTATTGTCCAGGTCCAATTTTTTCCAAATGTGGCACCTACGGCTCAATCAAGAAGGTGAATAGCCCTAGGCACCTTAAACATTAGTTGTTGTAGAAATCTGATTGGGGAAAAGTAAATCAAATTAAGCAACTCAACTGATTAAGTCTAATAAGGAATGCGAGTTGATCCTAATTGATTTCTCTTTTTAATTTTTTCCAGAAATAAGGGCTTAAGAAGAAGGAAATGAGATTACCTGCCCTTGGAGTGGTTGTTGTGTGGCTGATATTCTTCTGTGTACCTCACACAACCACAGCAAAACTGATAGAACAAGTTACTATCAGATCAGAAATTGTAATAAGTGAAATCAAACTGCACTTTGATCCCCAGCAATGACCCCAAAATGTTCGGGCGAAATCATCGTTATTTAAGGAATGCGTTGTACTATAGTATAAAATCGCTCAAATCATTTAAATTTATAAACTCAGATTCAGAAAATAGAGTCTGAGATTGTTCGCAGGGAGCAAGTATGTAATTTTAATTCACCAATCACAAGAAATATTTGCAATTGAAGTCAATGACATTCAAAATGATATTTCAATAAAATTAGAACAATAGTGCAAAAAGATCATGTTAAAATGGTGATTTAAAACACCAAATTAATCCCTCAAATTTAAACTCACAACCACTTAAATATCTCAACAGTAAATCACAATTATTAATCAAGTTATTCAAATAATGTCACAGTAACTAGTAGAGGGCCTCAAACAATGGGAAAGGCTTCCAGATGCCTTAACAAAAGAGGCACAAGGTCCTCTCCTCTTCACAAACACAGCAGCAGTAGTAGCCAAGGCTCAAGGGCCTCTTCAGAATTTCTTTAAGAGTCACGAGAGAGAGCAGGCTCCAAGGTCTCAGCAGAGCAAAACCCACCCCCTGTATCTCATAAATTTCTCCTCTCAGCTTCTCTCAGACCTAGGTGTAATCAGGCATATAGTCGGGTATTCAGATCAGACCAGGGAACTAGACCCGCCAGTTAGGTGTAGCGGGTGAGGAGTGAGTGCATGTGCGGTGAGTGGGACCTCACCCCGTGTACTGAGGTGATAAGGCGGTAGCAGAAAATCCACTTAAGTGGTGTTGATTGGTGGTAAACAATCGATGTGGGACTAAATGTCCCACTGTTCTTTGTACAACAGCAGGTGAGATGATGCTCCGATTTGAAGATGAAGGCATAGGTGAAGGCTCCAATTGACTTCCTGGGAAGAGACCATGGGCTCAGCCATGCAGCCTAGGAGTGGAGTTGTGATTGGTTGTAGCCGAAGAACAGGAGTCGAGCTCAGAGAAGACAAGGGTAGCGACGGAGCGATGGCGATGACTTGAAACAAGAAATAAGTCCTGATGGCCACATCAGAGAAACTCAAGAGGATCGTTGGACGTTGACGAGTATGATGGTGCATGCTTTGTGGAGTGAGAGTGCGTGTGGAGGTCTGGAGACCTCAAGAAGGTGGTGTGGTGAGGGTGGTGTCGGGTGGAGTGTGTGCATGGCCAATCCTCTCGATCACTTGAGGGGTTTTGGTCATGAGGACACGGTGGAGGTTTTGGGACCGGTGGTGAGTGGTTTGGTGTGGTGTGGCGGTTAAAATTGCACTAGAGGGGGGTGAATAGTGAATTTATAAAATATTGTAGGACAAAAAATGCAATCACAAAAAGAGGCACCAGACTTTTAGGTGGAAACCCAAGACAGGTGAAAACCACCACCTAAGTTAGTCCCTTGACTTAGGATTTTCGATCACAAAGTGATCAATCCACTAACCACATTACTTAAATGAGGGTAGTGTACCTCAATTATAAATCCCACCTTCGATCCCTAAACGGAGGTTTCTCCCTTCACAACGAACAGACGGGGACCCAATAGGCCAGATACCCAAACTACAAAAGTAAGAATGAAACAACACCTATAGAGCACCCCAATAATTTGATTACTTCCTTATCTATTAAGCATAAAGAGAACTCCCAGAGAATTTGCAGAATGAAGTGCACCGGGAGTGTGGGTTTGCCCTTTAATCAAAGTGTTGGCACAACACAAGGGCAAGAGGAAGCTAAGAGTAGTGAGCAAGTGATTTTCTAAGGGAATTAAATCTCAAGAGGTGTGTTTTACCTAAGAGGGATTGTAGTCTATTTATAGGAAAGTTTGGAATCTTCAAGAATGCTTGAGAGAGGTCTCCTAGCCATTGGAGGCAAATCCCAAGAGATTAGGACGAAATCCACCATAAATCGGGGTAATGATGAGTCTGATAGCAATATCAGATGTCTGATTTTAGGATTATACGTCATGTAAGACATCTAATTACAACTATGGTCATCTGATACTATTAGCCAGGCTTTACTGGTTTCATTGGATCGAAATAGGGATGTATGATATTTTCACATAAGATGTCTGATAAAAATATTGGACATCTAATTACGCATGGATTCGTTCCTGTTTTAACCTGATCCAAATAGGGTTCTAGATTTCAAGGAACAGACGTTAGTATGGACGTCTGTAAGATTCCCTAGACGTCTAAAAACCTAAAAAGGACTTGTCTTGGAAATCTAACAGTAGATCTTTGGTTCCTACTGAGATTCGCAAAGAAATAGTTGAGAAATGGTCCAAAGGTAGACGTCTGGAGACATGTCTAGATGTTTAAAAGTGTATTCTTTTAGCTATTTTCAGAAGGACGATGGGTGCTAGAGTCTAACAGTTGTTTTAAGGATGTCCAGGCAAACTATTAGACGTCTGGATGAGGCTATGGACGTCCAATGTAAGGTTGCTTTGACTGATGTTTATGAAGTTAGAAACCAAAGGCAAAGCTATAGGTAATTAGACATCTTAAAGTTGAAAATCAGACGTCTGATAGTTGTTATGGACATCTGAATTGAGTCATAGTGTTAGGTTTTTGTTTCTAATTTATCCTAAGTGTAGAGAGCCTAAGTTAGCTATTTATAAGTTATGTTTGGGGGCTCTTTACAACATCTTTAGACTCAAATAAAATAAAGATTACAACCTTTGAAAGTTTACATAAAAAGCCTATGACCTATGATAGTACTCATGCTACCTAGTCTTCACGCTTTTAATCCTCCGACTTGGAAAACTCCATGAAACCTGCAATTGTGCTATTACAGAGAGAAAAATATGCCACGCTTATGTTTTATCTCTTTTTCTTCATTTTGTAAAATCATCAAAATATTATATGAGGGGTTGAACTAACAATCTCCTCCTTTTTTATGATTTTCAAAATATACCTGTAGGTTCTTATTTTCTCCCCATGAAAGTTGTACTTAGTAGTCTATACCTATTTTGAGAAGATTTTTCATAACTTTTTATGTTATTCCCTAAGTTCTTCCCTACGTTCTTCTCTTTCTTTTTGAATATCATCATGAAGGATTCAAAAAGTGGTTGATACTTATACTACAAGTGTTATGTAATGACATTTATAAATTGGAGATCATTAATAAAATCAGCATGCTGAAATATAATGATAAAAATGGAAGAACATTAAAGTAAATTAACTAGGAAAGAAATGTATGTGCCCTAAGAATAGACTAGCTATTGTTCCCAAAGAAATACATAAGTAGGGGGTCAAGGCCCCTTAATACAAGCCAACATTGAAAGTTGATAAGTCGATTTTCACTTTCGAATCATGTTATTAGATTATTTATCATTATAGGATCAAAGTGGTGGAAAACTGCTTAACAAAACAATTAAAATTACAATTAAACCACTCGTAGAAGAGCGGGTCGTGTCCATAGGGAGGCAACGATGCAATAAAATCTCGATTATTTCGTATTCTTTCAATCATGTGCGAAATCCATAGTCAAATCTAACATGAAATGCGATGGAAAGTAGATACACAATAACTCAAAAATATAAGGGTAATGTGCAATTTTTCCTTACTGAAATATTCAATAAATATGTGATGATTTTATGTAATTTCCAATTGACATGTATTAGAGAAAATTTGTGCATATTTTAATCCCAAAACCAATGTTAAAACATGTGAATAACAATAACTACACAATTATCAGAAAGCATGAGTATGCAGTCACAATTTCACCATAACAAAATAATCATAAATTAAAATTGATTTTGGTGGCAATGGCATTCAAATGTAATTATTAATTAACATAAAACAGAACATTTTACCTCTCTCCTCCTTGTGCATGGGAGAGGCGTTCAATCGAGGAGTTACTCCTACAAGAGGTTGGTCGAAGCGAGGACTTCGCGGTGGTGGCAACGGTGCGTCGTGAGATGGCCAGAGCCGACTTGCCGGAGGAGAGGAGTGGTGGCGGTAGAGAAGCCCGCTACTGTCGCTCATGCTGCTGGCGCAAGGAGAGCAGCGCGTGCGGGTTCTGGAGTGCCGCAGGTGCATGGAGGCGCGGAGGCGTGGGCGCTGGGCGCTCTGCAGAGCGCACAAGTGCGCATGAGTGTGGTGGTGGCGCCAACTGCTGGTCATGCAGAGAGCGCTGTGGGTGATGGCGCGAGCGCATGCAGTGGCTAAGGCGGTGCAGGGTGTGCTGGAGATGAAGTGAGGGTGTACGGTGGGCTGCTGGTGCTGCTGGTGAAGGCCCGCGTGGTGGGCTGTAGGCGCTGCTGGTGAAGGCGCGTGCGAGCAGATGTAGCTGGATGGCACGCAGGTAGAGGTGTGAGTGCATGCAGCTGGAGGGCACGCGAGCGGAGGTGCAGGTGCGTGCAGTTGGAGGGCACGCGGGCGGAGGTGCAGGCGTGTGCAGCTAGAGTAGCGCGTGCTCTGCGTGCATGGCTGGAGGCGATGGTGGGTCTAATGGAGCGGGGAGAAGCTGCTGGTGATGGCGCGAGCACGTGCAGTGGCTGAGGCGCTACAGGGGATGTGGCGTGGTCTAGAGGAGAGGCTGGCTGCGGTGGTGGTTGCTGGTGATGGCGATGAGGGTGGTGATGTTGATTTTGGTGAGGCATAGTGATGGAGGCATGGCCATCAGGGACACACGCTCACGGTGTTGGCACGAGTCCACCGGCTTGGCGCGGCGAGCTATCATCTCTTCGGCCCACGGTGTGGTGGAGCTCGGCCTTGTAGACCATGGTGGTGGAATGGGGCGATGTCCCCTTGGTGCATGGCAGCCTCCCTCTCTTCCTTATCCCCGTCGAGGAGACCAGATCCACTTTTGGCGCTACTCCATCATTGGGCTCTTCACTGCGGCAGCTGGAGGAAGAAATGCAGCCGTTGCTCATAGAAGAAGAAAATAATAATAAAATATTATGGTTATTTATGCATAAGTCCTTAACTTCTATGTTAAATTAAAACAGTGCAAGTAATTCACCTACTTGATTAACTAATTAAATGAATGCAATTCTTAGTTAATTCTAAATGCATTTAAATTTGAATGTAAGGCATCACAAAAAGAAATATGAATTAATCTATTTACATCATAATTTATGCTAAATAAATGTTAGAATTAACTTAATGTCTAGGCACTTAAATACTTAAATAACCCACAAATATGGGTTAATCAAATACCCCCATGCCTAGTTTTTGCTAGTCCCTAGCAAAATCAAGCAAAACCTAGCACTACAAGTAGACTAGCCAACCCAATCGGTCTTCCTTTAGAAACATATTAAGTTTAGACTTTAGACCTAAGGTTCCCAAGTAGTTGTTAAGTTATAGACTAGGTTGGTTAAAGATGAGTTGCAGGCACAAGTTTCCCTTATTTCTGACTCTACCCTAAGGTTTATTGATCCCTGAGATTAAGGCATCCGTGCATGTGTATTGGTCTGAGTTATTTGAGTTAAAGGAAAATTGATTTTTTTTTTAATAATATATATATATATATTTTTATTCCTCTAAGTCTAACCTCGGATCAGCTATCAACAAGGTCTGTGTCGGGTTCATTGTCCCCATCACTGTACCTCGAAGGGTGCTTGGCTTTTGATGCTTCAAGATAGCACCGCCCATAGCAACCCCAAGAACTCCTGGCAATCAACACTTCGAGATAGTACTGCCCATGGATTTCTAAAGTGAATTCAGGCTTATGGCAATCGGCACTTCGAGATAGGGCTGCCCATGGTACCTAAACCTCACAATGTGCTTACATGCCCCCCAGTAGGATGGATATTGTAAGAGACAAGCGCCGAGGTGGTAATGTGTTATCATCACATCATCAAGGTGAGTATATACTCCACCTCTCCTGCGGCAGGAACTCTTCCAATCAAATTGTGTTTTCAAGCTCTCCTAAGTCAAAACTAAGAGAACCAAATCTCTTTTAAGAAAGGAATTAAGTTGATTACTTACTTACACTAGACCATGGTACTACCCCACCTTTTAACTCAAACCCTAGCTTTCCTTCCTTAACCTCTTCAGGAAAGGTCCTCACCTTAAATCCTACATAAGTTTTTAAGTCCACAAAGGACCCTATAGGTATAAAGCTAGTAGCTCATTTAGCTTCTAAAGTTCGACCCTAGAACCAACTTAGTCTCACCTACAGTTCTGATTTGCTTAAGAATGCAGGACCTAGCCAGTTAAGCTCAAAACTTTTCTTTTTATTTTCATTTATTTATTACTATTATTATGTTTTAATGCAAATTTATGCAATGCAGAATGCTTTAATTAAATGCATGAATGTACTATGCTATATATATCTCCAAGTACACCCCCCCATGCCTAAAACCTGTAATGTCCTCATTGCATAGAAGGATATTTCCTAGGTCAGAGATGGGCTGTCGTTCTTTTATTAGCAGCCGAGTAGCCAAAGAACCTGCAAATAAGGTTCAAGGATCATAGAAATATGCCCTAAAAATGAGCAAAGTAATGCCAGCCTAGAAAATAGGTAACCTAGGATGTTGGCGAGCTGTTGATGAATCCCGATAGCAAATGCTCACCCAACCAAGATGGGAATAAAATCTTCCCAGGTCACCAGAAGAGGTACCAAAGGATAAACTAGCATAACAACCTCCAAATGGGTAGGGGGAGGATGACAAGGATCCTCCAAAAGGAATGGGGAAGGAATGGTGCAGAGCTAAACTCCCAGAGCAATGGACTGACTAAAGAAATCATCAATCCATACCCGATACTCCATTACAGGAAATATTGGTTTATTAAGCCCCCCGGTCAGAACAAAAGTGAGCAAATCTCTAAGGCAAGGATCGACTAGGGTGTCCAAGTTTCGAGGTTGCGGGATGGCCATAAGATCTAGGTTGGGTTTAATCAGCTCAGTGTCCATCCCTAACACTCTTTCCAAATCCTCAATTACATCCCTAGCATTCCTTGCACTATCACCAGTATCTTCCTGCACTTCATCAGGAGTCAAAATTTCATCTTCAGACATAAGTGAGTCAGAGGGTGACTTCGAAAAAAATGAAGGCAGGTTGGAAGCAACAGTTCTAGGGATTATCCTATCAATGTCATCTCCAGGTTCTTGTTCTTTACTCAAATCTTCCCTGGAGTCTATATGTGAATCCACAGAAATCTTAGAAGTTGCTTCCAAATTTTCCATCATTTCATCATGAGGAGAAATATCATCAATGGGTGTGCTAAGGAAACCTAATTTGGTCAAATTTGTGACATCCTCAGGGGCTAACTCTTCAAATAAGACATAATCACCGTTAGTGTCACTCAAAATCTTAAATGTAGGCTCCTCATATAATTCATCTTTCTCCTCATCATATGATTCATCATATACCCGAGATCTAGAATCATTTAATATCTTAGCAGATCCCCTAGGGTACTCTATCTGAGGTAAATGGTTTACACTGGTAACATCGGACTCCTCAGATAGGTCAATTTCTTGAGGGTTAGGTTCCCTAAGGGTGGGCTTGAGTTCCATCTCGTGATCAGAAGGGAGGGTAGGATTAACAACTTGACTTCGACCCACTTCATCAAATGTCACAAAAATACTATCATCTGGGTCAAGGTTTTACAATGGTACCATCATTCCCTTCTTTTGACTCCAATATAATTCAAGTGGATACTCAACCTTATCATCAGCTTCCTCGAGTTGCCACCTTTCTTCATCCAATGCATAGCTACTTTCATATTATCTTCCTCCATTTAAGGCATGGATCTCTCAAGGAAGTGTCATCTAATGGGGAGGTTTCAAAATCGATCCTCGAAAAGTAGTTATTCTCCCTTACATAATCCCCAAAATTTCCCTCCAACTTATAGTGTAGCTCTCTCACTGGAGATGCATCTATTGTAGAGGGGTGTACATCATCCTTAATGAGGTAGATTGGGTGGCTAATTTCATCTCTTTCTTTTTGGCCTGCTCTTGAAGATTCTTTTAACAATTCAATCATTTCATCTTGCATTTTCTGTATTTCCATATTCAAGGAGGAGAGGTCATTTCTATCATGAGAGAAGTCAGACTCAGGCTTATAGTACCCAGGAGTGTCTGTACAACCATTATAATTATTCAGGGAGGGTGGGTTGGGTATTTCTATGGTGTGTGCGATATTGGGCAAAGCAAATCCCGCTCCTAGGTTCTGCTCACTGATTTGGGGCTTAACCAGGCCAATACTCCTATAATAGGAGTAGAATGGATCCTAATGATTGTCATTATGTCTATCAAAGGATGGACCATCTTGGCATCGAAGAGTGCAGAGTGGGGGTGAGGGTGTGGGCAAGATGTGAAAGGATGAAAATCCTTGTGATCCATTCTAACTAACACCTCAATCAGAATTCCCTAATCAAAACACAATTCAAAAAGGACTTTTCAGGTCTTTCCCAATTTAGGCTTTTGATTATAGGTGACAATACAATTTGTTCAATCAATTTATGCACTTATTGTCCACCTACGGCTTGCCTAAGAAGACCTAGTTGGAGCTTAGGTGTTCTTCCGTAAATCTCAAATGGTAAAGCAACTCCAAAGATGGAAGATCGAGGGATGCAAGTAGGCCTAAGCCTTCCTTTGAAGCTGTGCTTTCGCGGTGCTTCTCAACTACCCCTAAAAATCCATGACAAGGTATCCCCGTCTTTGGAGTTACAAAACCTTTGATCTCAAGATCGAAACACTTCAGAATTCAATGATAGGAGGGCTCTTGTCCTAGTATTTCCAAACCTAAAGAGTGTCTAAAAGCGTGCCATGGTGCAAGAGATATAAGTGTGCATACACCACAAAATATTTTGAATTTTGAATCACATGCCAAGTTTGAAAATCAAGTCCTTGGTTTCTAAAATGTCCATCCTTTAATTAGTCCTTTTTTTAGAAAATATGTGACCACTTGTTAGATCTATTCAATACAGATTAGGTGGTCTTGAAATTAGTTCAAATGCATTTGCATGACAGGTAGAAATGCAAAGTTAGAAGTGCATACCTGATTCCAGCATTCTTCATGCAATATGCAAGACAAAAATTAGATCTAGATGCTGCTCATTCAATCCTAAATGATTCAACCTAAGGGCAAGCAGCTTCTAGCAGATAGCTCATTTTCTTTATTTTTGTTTTTCTTTTTAACTACTTATGCACAAGCAAATTAAAGGGTAAACAATCCACAAAATAAATTAAAAACCTAAATCTAAAGAAAAGGGAACAGGCTTCTAAAAATTACCCAACACGGGCCTAAAACAAAATCGGGGAACAAACCCCTCAACTGTACCCCAGAACAAGGGTTTCAAACCAAATGTGCAATTAAAATTAAGTCTAAAGTCTTAATCCTACTCTAATCAAATCAGCGACTAAATGTACAAAGATGATCATCGTGTCCTCGTCCTTCCCCTCCCTTGCAAGGTAGCTCGTGAAAGTTCCCTACTTGGAGGGGTGAGATCAGCGTGACAAAAAAAATGCGTAATTGAAATATAAACAATCTCACAAATAGTCAATCACACAAAGTACACAAGTAATTTTAGGTGGAAACCCAAATCGGGTGAAAACCACCACCTAACCCTCTCGAGTTAGGATTTTCCGATCAACCTAGTTGATCAAATCCACTAAACCGAATCACTTAAAACGAGGGTGATTCAACCTCAATACAACCACGCTACAAGTACGAGGGTAGCGTTCCTCAACCACTTCTCTCCACGAGAAGGATTTTGTCCCATGAAGGAGACGGGAATTCGCAAAGCGAATACCCAACCAAAAGACAAAGTAAAATAAACAATAGTCCTATAGAGCCAACAAAGTAATAAACCTAAGCTTCTATAGGAAATAGGAAACTCCCCTTTGCAAGGAGTGCGTCGACGATGACGCGGGTACGTGAGCCACGCAACGGCGCAATGTCGCTCTCGTAGACAACGGCGGGAGAGCGGGTGCGCGAAGGAAATGATGCTCTCAAGAGAATGAAACTTGAGCTTGGAGAGCAAGGGCCTCAATTGGACACAAGAGAGTGGAAGTATGTTGCTTAAGTGTGTCTTTTGTGTTTTCTAAGTGTGTTTTTGTGTTGCAAAGGCTCCCCTCTATTTATAGAGGCCTTAGGAAGGCTTTGGAAGGCTTGGAAAAGCTTCTATAGCCGTTGGGTGCAAAGCCCAAGAGAATCAGGCCGAAATCAGGACAATGATTGCATTTGACAGGGTCATCAGACGTCTAACTCTGGCATCAGACGTCTGGAAGGCCACTTTAAGACGTCTGATTCCAAGGTCAGACGTCTGATTCTATGCGGGTTTCTCCCTGACTTGAATCAGATCTAAACAGGGTTTTTGCGCAAGTCCATCAGACGACATACAGGACGTCTGGCACTATGTCTGGACGTCTGGAAACCTACTTTTACTGTGGGAATTGATTTCCAAACGTTGCAACGGCTAGAAAATCTCTGAGAAGAGATTTTGGGTCAGCCGAGGCAAAACGGTCATTTATCAGACGTCTGGAAAGTCCTATGGACGTCTGATAAGGCTCTAACGGTCATAATCTTGAGTGTTTTCTAAGCCAGCCAACGGTCCACTAATTGGACGTCTGGCAAAGTCATCAGACGTCTCCTAAGACGTCTGGTCTAAGGTCTGGACGTCTGATTTCATCAGACAGAACTAACTATGTCCAGCCTAACAGTTATCAGACGTCTGAAACAACAGTCAGACGTCTTAAAATTCTTTATCAGACGTCTGATTTGGTAATTGGATGTCTGGAAGTGCTGTTTGAACCCTATATTGGTTTTCTAGGTATTCTACAGAAAACCTAAGTATCCTAGGGTTGTGCCGGTGTTCCTAGGACTACTGTTAGGGTTCTTTGAGGCTCTTTAACATGAAATATCTAAGGAAATAAAGAGCAACAAAAGAAACGAAAAAATACAACAAGTACAAAAGAAGGAAATCTATCCTATTCTTCATTTCCTTCCATCTTCAATCTTTCGCTCCACGCGAACCTCCTCTGTTTTTCGTCAAGCTCCTCCAATCCGTCCTGGATGCGAGCTCGAACTCCGTCTAAACACGTCCACATTTGCAATTGACCTGAAATCTAGGACTCAAATTGCAAATGTTAAATAACACGTGTTTTGTTATCATCAAAACAAATGATCGTGGTATGCTAGCACCAACAGCTCGATCAATTTCTCCTCTGGCGACGTCAAGGGTCGCCTCTCATGATGGCTGGTGTGATTGCAAGTCATAGAATGTGTGTCGCAGATCATTGCACTCGCCTCTCTCTAATTCCTTGCACAAATTCCTCGCATAGAACACATAATAAATGGTCAGATCACTGTGCAATGAGAAATAATAAAAAATGAAATCAGGTAAAATTATTGCATCTGTTGCCTCCCTGGCAACGATGCCATTTGATAAGTCGATTTTCACTTTTGAATTATGTTATTAGATGATTTATCATTGTAGGATCAAAGTGGTGGAAAATTGCTTAACAAAATAATTAAAATTAAAATTAAACCACTCACAGAAGAGTGGGTCGTGTCCACAAGGAGGCAATGATGCAATAAAATCTCGATTATTTCGTATTCTTTCAATCAATTGCGAAATCCAAAGTCAAATCTGACATGAAATGCCATGGAAAGAAGATGCACAATAACTCAAAAATATAAGGGTAGATGTGCAATAAATATGTGATGATTTTATGTAATTTCCAATTGACATGTATTAGAGAAAATTTATGCACATTTTAATCCTAAAACCATTGTCAAAACAAGTGAATAACAATAACCACACAATTATCAGAAAGCATGAGTATGCAGTCACAATTTCACCATAATAAAATAATCATAAATTAAATTTGATTTTGGTGGCAATGGCATTCAAATGTAAATACTAATTAACATAAAAACAGAGCATTTTACCTCTCTTCTCCTTGCGCATGGGAGAGAGGTTAAATCGAGGAGTTACTCCTACAAGAGGTTGGCTGAAGTGAGGCCTTCATGGTGGTGGCAGCGGTGCATCGCGAGATGGTCGGAGCCGACCTGTCGGAGGAGAGGAGTGGCGGCAGTGGAGGAGCCTGCTGCTGCCACGCGTGCTGCAGGAGCAAGGAGAGCAGCGCCTGCAAGTGCCGGGGGTGCTGCAGGCAAGTAGAGATGCGGAGGAGTGGGCGCGCGAGCATTCTATAGAGCGCATAGGCGTGCACGAGCGTGGCGGTGGTGCCGGCTGTAGGTGATGTAGGCTCTGCGGGCCCACAAGGGTGGCGCGAGCGTGAAGGTTGGAGCGTGGGCTACTGGTGCGCGGGCGTGAAAGAACATAGAGCGCACACTGTGGGAGAGCGGAGGTGCGGAAGTGCAGTGGCGCTGGAGGTGGACGGACGTTCTGCAGGCTGGGCTGGAGGCGCGTGGTGAGTCTGATGGAACGGGGACAGGCGCTGCTGGCGCGTGCACTGAGGGTGAAGTGAGTGCGTGCGTGGTTGTTTACAAGCACTGTTGGAGGTTCCGGTGGAGATGAGGAGGCACGGTCATGGTGAAGGCGAAGGCTGCTATGAGCAGCTGGCGTGAGGTGTGCAGGGTCTGATGGCTAGAATTGAAGTGAGGGTGCACGCAGTGGTGTCTGATGGAAGTGGCCGTGAGTTGCTGGCTGTTGTGAAGAGTTGTAGAGACTCTTTTGGCGGTGTGGGTTGTCACCCCACATGCCCACGGTGGTGAGTTGTTCTGCCGTGGTGGGAGGCCGATGGTATGGATGGAAGAGAAGCAATGTTCTCTGAGCACAGTAAGGGACAAAGGGTGGTGGCCTCCTCTCAACAGTAGCACTCCCTCCTTTTGTAGCCACGGCCATGATTTCAAATTCAAAATGCCGTAGCATAAAGGTGATGCACAGGAGGAGGAGGCGAAGCTGAAGCCGGAGGAGTTACCTGTGCAAAGGAGAAAAAGAATAAAAGAATAAAATATTATGGTTATTTATGCATAAGCCCTTAACTTCTATGCTAAATTAAAATAGTGCAAGTAATTCACCTACTTGATTAACTAATTAAATGAATGCAATTCTTAGTTAATTCTAAATGCATTTAAATTTGAATGCAATGCATGAATTATGTAATTAAATCAGAAATATGAATTAATCTATTTACATCCTAATTTATGCTAAATAAATGTTAGAATTAACTTAATGTCTAAGCACTCAAATACTTAAATAGCCCACAAATATGGGCTAATCAAAATTCAGAAAGGAAAACAAACAAAAGAACTAAACTAGTCTTCTTGATCATGGCGGCAGCAGCGGCGAGCAGGTCTTTGTCCCATTTGCAGATTGTGAACGTCAGAATGAAGTTCGTTGATGTTGCGGCACATACTTCCCATATAAGTGTACATCTTGCCGGTTCATTGCAACAAGAGAGAGATGCCAGACGAAAGGGAATCCGTGGCGGGATCCCATGCCTCATCAAAGCTTGAGAAAGGAGATTCTATTTGAACTAGACATTCTTCATGGAGATCTAGAAAGGGTGGAAGGGGCTCTTCTTCAGCGGGCTCTTTGGCTGGCTCAAGATGCTCTCTAAAAATGTGCATCTTGGCAGTTGTGGCTCAGTTGTAGGGCTCAATCTTTTTGTCAATTGCTTGGTCATTGATGGAGATCCGATGTCTTGCAAAAATTTTGGATAAAATGGACCCAAAAGGTAGAGACGCCGCATGGTCCTCATTCATCACATGAACAATGAGGTGACAATAGTTGAAGGGAATGTGACGTACAGTAGCAAAAAGGAGCGCCTTGTGTTGGTGTGAGATATAGTCGAAACCTCACAATTTGTTTAGAAGGTCCTACCCTAAAATGTGAGATAGTAATCAGGGAAGAGGTTTGAGGTTCTTGCATGGTAAGGTGCCAAGATTTTCAACATATTTTTCAGGTAGGACTAATTCTTGATTTATGATTTCTGAGTCATATTACCTCAGAATGTCATTGAAGTCATTTCCCTCATTAGGGATGGCAAGAAGGGTGGAAATAGAATCAGAGGTGATATGGATTTCACGCTCAAATAAGCAGCTATGTAATTCAAGTTCATCATTGCTATAGTCTTCAACGATGTTGGCATAGAAAAGTCAGATAAGATCGGGAAACACACCAATAGTTCCAATGCCAAAATGGAACTGTCGATCAAAATAATGGAAGAGATGGAGGGTTTCAAAATGTTCCTGAAGGTTTAGATGGGCAAAATCATTCCATACAATGAAGTGACGGCTCTTGACTTTGGCATTTGCAAAGCGATGAAATTGCTGTCTAGCGATGTCGCCACGCAGTTGGTCAGCCAGATAGGTGGAAGAGGAGGTGGAAGAGCCCTCGGCTTGTTTCCAACGGGGAGGCATTTTGGGTGGTCGGGTTTTGGAAGGAGAGGTTTGGTGTTATAGGATAGGACACCTGCAAAGACATACATGCAAACAACATGCCACACCAGTCATTCAACCAATAATGCCATACATGCAAACAACATTGATACCAAACAAAATTGTGTGGCAGTATGCCTTGAGGCAATACAACCTGCCATGATGTTGTGGCAATACACCTTTGAATTCAAGTCACTAGGATGTCGGCTTGAATCACTTGAGGTAATACCCTTGCCATTATCAACCAAAAAGATACACATTTATGCTACATAAAAAAATAAGTTCCAAGCTATAGGTTTTGTTCTAGGGTTTTATCTCCTAGGGCAAAAATAGGCATGATAGAAGAGGAAATCGAGTTGATCATCAAAAAGAAACGACAAGTTGAGTGCTTTGAAGAGACTTGAGAAAAACCGTGGAGATGCCCTAAGGGTTTGAGAAGTTATACCCATGGAGGAGGGTTTCCAAACGTGCAGAGGAGGAGTGGGGGCACGTGTGCAGGGGAGCAGCAGCGTCGTCAGTTGTCAAGGAGGTGGAGCGGTCGTCTGGCGGCGAGAGGAGCAGCACCAACTGGCAGCCGTCATCGTCGGGCGAGAGAGAGAGGTCTTTGGGATTTGAAGAATGGGGGAAGTGGGACCTCTCAACTAGGATTTTATATCCCAAGGGGTTGAGCAAGTCTCCCCTTAAAGTTAGGGAAATTTTCATTGCAAAACCATTCAGAGAATAGATGCAAAGCGGCAGATTTTTGCCAGATCAGACAACTGAAGATGTTGTCTGACGTCAGGATTGGCCCTTTGGGATTTTAACCCTTTTGATAGCGTCGTATGTTTTAATCACCAGATGACTTATCAGACGACTAATTTTAAATTTAGACATCTGATTTCTGCAAGCATACCTCCCTGGAAAATGGTTTATTCTCCAGGTTGTCGTCCGATTTTTGTATCAGACGACCGATCGGACGTCTAAAGCTACAATTAGACGTCTGATTTCTGGAGACAGTCCTTCCTTCCTGGATTCACTCCAAAGCTATAGGTTGTTGTTTGATTTATTTATCAGATGACTTACATGACGTCTGACTAAATAATCAGACGTCTATATCCAAACATCATAATACATATTTTGATGCAAAAATAGGCATCTGTCAACACATTTGGATGACGGTCCAGATGTCTGTGAATGATGAACATCTGAAATAGGTCTTTTAGCAGCTCTTTTGAGATCTAAAATCGACATCTGTTCCATATCTTCAGACATCGAATTTTTAAGTATAAGACGTTTGTGGTGTTAATCAGACATCTGATATTGCACAAAATGTGCATTTTGATGTTTGAATTGTGTTTGAAGGCTCTTAACTTGGTAAAATCAAGGCTCCTTCTATGATCATGACAAATGAAATTCTACTAAGTCAATAAATTCTTCAAATATCACTTAGCTTACATATGCCTAGTTTCCTATGTGTATAATTAAAACAATCATAATTCAAAGGTTTAGTGAAAATATCAGCCAATTGCAATTCAGTACAAATAAATTCAACCTCGATTTCTCCCTTAAGTACATTATCTCTCAAAAAATGATGTCGAACATCAATATGCTTTGTACGAGAGTGATGTACGAAATTTTTCGAGAGGTTGATGGTACTAGTATTATCACATAATATTTTTATCTTATTAAATATCAAGTTAAAATCCTTCAAAATATTTTTCATCCAAAGCACTTGGGAACATGCTAGAGTGGTGGTTATGTATTCAGCCTTCGTGGTTGATAGGGCTACACTAGATTGTTTCTATGAAAACCAAGAGACTAGTGATTTACCCAAGAATTGGCACGTCTCACTAGTACTCTTCCTATCGGTGTGGCTACCTATGTAGTCCGCATCACTATATGTGACTAAGTTGACTTGTGGACTCCTAGGGTAGAATAAGCCATAATCAGATGTGTCAACTAGATATCTAAATATTCATTTTACAGCATTTAAGTGTGATTGTTTAGGGTTTGATTGAAACTTAGCGCATAAGCAGGTACTAAATAAAATGTCAGGTCTACTGGAAGTTAAAGACAGTAAATATCCAATCATGCTATGATAGAGCTTTTGATCTATGGGCGTACCTAATTCATCCAAGTCTAGGGAAGTTGTGACACTGATAGGAGTGTTCTTCCCTTTACTTTTTATCATTTCAAATCCTTTCAGCATCTCCTTTGTGTATTTTGATTGACACACAAAGGTTCCAAATTCTAGTTGAGTGATTTGTAGGCCCAAGAAAAACTTGAGTTCATCCATCAAACTCATTTCAAATTCTTCTTGCATAATTTCTAAAAACTTTCTACACATAAATTCATTAGTAGCACCAAATATAATATCATCTACATATATTTGAACTAATAAAATGTATTTTCCTTTTCTTTTAATGAATAATGTAGAATCAGCTTCCCCTATAGAAAATTTTGCATTTAACAAATAGTCTTTGAGCCTCTCATACCAAGCTTTAGGAGCTTGCTTTAGACCATATGGTGCCTTGTTTAATTTATAGACAAAATGAGGCTTATCATGAGACTCAAAACCAGGAGGTTGTTCTATAAAAACTTCCTCCTTAATGAATCTGTTAAGAAACACGCTCTTAACGTCCATTTGAAAGAGTTTAAAGCCAAGGAATGCGGCATAAGCAAGAAGCATGCGAATTGATTCAAATCGAGCTACGGGAGCGTAGGTCTCATCAAAATCAATTCCTTCTTTTTGGTTGTACCCTTGTTCTACCAAACGAGCCTTGTTCCGAATGACTATACCAAATTCATTCAACTTGTTTTGGAATACCCATTTGGTACCTATTATCGTTTGCCCTTTAGGCTTAGGTACTAGATCCCAAACTTCATTCCTTTGGAATTGGTTGAGTTCCTTGTTGTCAACGTTTTTGTGCGGATTTAAAGTGTATTAGGTTGTAGTATAACCGACAAAACGTTCGAACAAATACAAAGTTTTTATTACTCGAAGACCGGAGTATCCGAGGTCGAACACAGGGAGCAAATGGAACTTACCACTAAATCAAAATGTAATTGAACACTCTAATTTACTCAAAATATCAATTCAGGTATGAATGTATGCGATTAAAAGGAGTTAGGGCAAAAAAATATGAAATTGGACGTCTGATCAGAAGATCAGACGTCATAAAAGCATTTCTCCTTTTCTTCTTGATTATTCTTCTTCTTCTGCTGCAGTCTTTGCTCTTTCTTTTCTTCTTCTGATCTCTGCAAAGTCTTCACTTGGCTTCTCTGTGCCTTTGCTTCTGGCTTGCTCTTTTCTTTCTTCTCCTGCAAAGGCTTCTTTCTTGCTTCTTCTTCTCTACCTTGTTTCTTCCTCTTCTATTCTTCTCTGCCGTTCCTTCTTCTTTCTTTCTTTTCCTTCTCGCGGCCAAGTCCTTCTCCTCCTGCGTTCAGCCTGCCTGCACAGGAGCAAAACCTAACCCTTCTCCCTCTACCCGCGCATGTCTCTCTCTCAAGCAATTCACTCTAACCGCTCTACCAGAGCCACAGTCTCAATCGGGTCGGATCGTACCCGGGACCAGGCGCACCTGCAGGTGTGTGATGCGCGAGGAGTGCGTAGGTCTAGGTCGGGTCGGATCCGCCAGGTCCGCGTGGTCAGGCCGCGGACGAGGCGGGTGGTGTCAGTGAGGGACCTCACCCCTGTGCTTACTGAGGCGATAAGAGTAAAGCGTAAAAACAACTTATATGGTACCTGACGGTTGCAATCCCACGATGTGGGACTATCTGGTCTCGCCTTCACGCGCGCCTGCAGAAACCTCGTCGTGCAATTGCCCCGCAGCTGCTGGCTCTGCTAGCGCTCCTCGGCTGGATTCGTTCACCTCGCGACACTTGCATTAGTATGCAGCACCTGTAGCCTGGAGGACCGGGTGCCTGGAGCTTCGTGGGAGCTTCATCAGAGGTCGTCCATGGCGGCAGCGGCTCGAACCCTGTCATACACAAAACGCGCCTCTCGGCCCAATCAGAATAGCTAGCGACCTTCGCCGTGGCACGGCGAAGGCGGTGGGCAGTGCTGTAGGCCGCAGGTCGGCCTAGGCGTGCGTGCCTAGGTCAACCTGTGGGCGGAGATGGTGGGTTGGTCGGGGGGTGATTGTGGAGGGCTAGAGTGGTAATGGTAGGGTGGAGTGTGTTCCTGGAGGTGAGGCGGAGCTTTCGAGGTGGTTGGCGAGCCGTGTGGAGGGCTGGAGTGGTGTGGGCGGCTCGCCGGAGTGCGGTCGGAGGCGAAGACGATGGAGGTGGTTAGCGTCTGTCGAGGGTCGATCAAGGGAGATAACAGGGGGAAAAGAGAGAGGAGAGGATGGAGAGGAGTTCTAACCTAACTGTAAGGATGAAAGGGGACGGAGGGCGAACAGCAGTACCTGCTGTCGCCGGAGAAGATGACGCCCAGTGGGGGAGGACGACGGCGACGACGGGGCTGAGGCGGCGTGCGCTGATACTGCGCGACGCGGAGGAAGGTCAGGAAGCTAACTCTGCCACTGGTTTTGTGGCAGAGCGAAGAGGGAGGGGAGGGGGCCTCACCGGAGCCTGCTGGGAGTTTGGCCGGGCAGGAGGAGAGGAATTGGGGGTGGAACCTCGGCCAAACCAAGCTCCCCCTGAGCGGCCGGGTGCCTGGGGGTGTTTTATAGGTGCTGGCCGCTCCTATCAGTGCGTGAAAAATGTGCAATTAGGTCAGCCGGCTCGCCGGAGTTGGAAGGAACAAAGATACCCAAATCTCTCGTGCGTTCGCACGAGAGATTGGGTTCACGCCAGCGAATTTGATTGGCTTTAGAAGGAAGGGAATTCCTCAGAGAATCTCCCTTCCATTTCTGGGAGAGAATCTCTGAGGGATTAGAGAGCAATCCCTCTCCGAACCTCGCCGGAGCTCGGTTCTGCCCTAGCAATGGCGGCAGGACCGGTTTGCAAAGAAGGCGAAGAACCTAGGGGGTTCTCTGCGAGGATATTCAAAAGATAGGGACCTATTTGTGATTTGGGTGTACTAAATTGCAAAGTAGGTCAAGATGACCTCCCCTTAGGTCCAAATTTTGGTATAAACCTAATTTGGACCTAAGGAATCCAATGGTGAAGTTGGATTTCAGGTTTGACCTCGTTTGACTGGACATTTTGCGTAAAAACCCAAATTAGGTTAATTGAAGAGCTAGGACCCTAATCTAGGTCAAACTAGGTTCCAAAGGCCAAATTAAGTGTTCTAAACCCTAGAGTATGTTTTTCCATGATTTATAGAGGGTTTACTTGCTTTTTATTCCGACCGGAACCTTGTTAATTTAAGCGGGTCTGTTTTAGGGTTACCAAGTGTCTTTTAGTTCTTAGATTGCACATGAACCCATTTCTGATTGACTCAACCCACTTTTTATCTCATTTAGACCATTTGACCTATGTTTTGCCTCTGAGAAATCCCGTTTATCTACTGCAATGGTAAAATTGCAGTTTTAACCTTTATTTCATGTTTTCTTCTCAGAGCACTTGTTCCTTCAGTTAGGCCTTGTTCTAGGTTATGTAGGAGCTTTTATCTTCTTTATTGGGTCAAAATGAGCTAGTTATGGCTCATGATGAGGCTCTCATCATTCCTCCTGCATGGCCATCATCCAAGGTTCTTTGGAGCATGCTTCCTCGACACTCTTGGGTTCAACTTGAGATACAAAGGCGGAGAGACCAAAAGAGCAACTAAAATGAGATTGGGTCTTAACGCCATCGAAAACACTTCCAATGACTTGACTTTCGGGATGATCTCTTTGATATATCCAATCTTTTGGAAGATTATGGATATTGGAGTTTGGAATGTTAGACGCATCAATAGAAGAATCATCTCCATCTTCCATATTGACTTGGTCAATCTAGGAAGAGTGAGGAGGCTCATCAAAGGAAACATGAAGGGTTTCCTCCACTATTAGTGTGGTCATGATAAAGACCCAATATGCCTTACTACGTGAAGAATAACCAATAAAGATAGCTTCTTCACCTTTGGCATCAAATTTATCTAAATTAGAGTGGGCATTCAAAACAAAGCACCGACATCCAAAAACTTTAAAATAACTAATTTTGGGTATTTTCCCATAGTATAATTCAAAACAAGTTTTTCACAACCCTGATCAAATTAAGGTACGATTTAACATGTAACAAGCCGTGTTAACCGCCTCAGCCCAAAAGGACTTCGGTAACCCCAAGTCTATGAGCAATGTTCAAGTACACTCTTGAAAAATACGGTTCTTTCTCTCAACCACACCATTTTGTTGAGGTGTTCGGGGAAAAGAAAACTCATGAGCAATAACATGCTCTTGACAAAAATTATCAAACAAGGAATTTTCAAACTTGCCCCCATGATCACTACGGATACAAGTGATTTGGTAGCCTTTTTCATTTTGAACCTTCCTACAAAAAATAAAAAAGATGAAAAATACTTCTTCTTTGGATCTCAAGAAGGAGACCCATGAAAACCTTGAAGAATCATCCTGGTCTTCATATTTTCACAGATAAGCTCATTTAAAAATTTTCCTTTAGGAAGACCTCAGACTTGTTCATGTTTGGTTAGTTTCTGAACTAGCTTCATATGAACATGTCCTACTCTTCTATGCCACTTAACTCATTATTTGCTACATGGCATTCATAAATGCTATCTTTATCGAATTCTATGATATAAATGTCTTTAAATCTAGTTCCCTTAAGAAGGGTTTTATTGGTTAATGCATGCATAATTTCAAACATTTCTGAAGTAAATACTACCTTAAACCCCTTATCACAAATTTGACTGACACTTAAAAGATTATATTTTAGTCCTTTAACTAGAGAAACATTTGAGATGGGAGAGAGAGGGTTACCTATTTTGCCAAGGCCAATAATATGGCCCTTGTGGTTGTTGCCAAATGTAATCGTTCCTCCATCCATAGGTTGGAGGTCCAAAAATAGGTGCTTGTCTCCAGTCATATGTTTAGAACACCTGGAGTCCATCACCTATCGGCCTCCTTGATGGCGGTGGTCTCCTTGTCTTCTTTCTTGTAGACCTCTTTCCTCCTAGAAAAGATCTCCGTTGGTGACTTGATGTTTCTATAGGTCTTTCTAATTTGAGTCGTCCATCCTTCATTTTGTATATCCAATTTTTGACATTATAATGTCCTTTCATCCCTACAAAACAAAGTGAGAGTTGGTTTTTCAGTATCCATTGCAATGTGGATCCGTATTTATTAGTGGTCTCCTTTAGAAGATGATCCTTTTTCAGCTTACTTTGACTAGGTTCATAAAAGCCTAGTCCAAATTTACTAGAGGAAGGTTTTTGATAGGCAATGAGCTTGTCCAAGTTATCTTTCCCCTTTGTAAATTTGGCTAAGTCCTCAAGAAGTTGATTTGATTTTTCTTTAAGGTGATTTATCTCTATTTTCATTATGTCTAGTTTATCTTCTAGTCCCTTAATCTCCACTCTAATTAAGCTATTCTCATCCTTTTTAAAGGAGTTTGATTTTTCAAACACATGGATTTTGTCGAGTAATTCTTCTCTATCCAGAAATTTTTATTCACCCATTGTCATATACAAATCATTTGCTAATGACTCTTTTTCAATCATTAGGTTTCTTATTTGCATATTTAAGGCAGTGGTTTCTTTAGTAAGAATTAGATTCTTCTCTTCAAGATCATTGATTAATTTCTTGTTCTCTAAGTTTTCTTCTTTTAGAGCTTTGCTTTTGGTATTTATTTTCTTAAGATCCGATAGAGGGAATCAAAAGCATCTTGTAATTCATCTAGAGATTAGGAGCTTACCTCACATTCCTTAGATTCAGATTCAGAAGCATCATTTGTTGCCATTAGTTGCATGCATGCTGTTTCTTCATTTGTTTTCTCCTCCTCTTCTTCTTTGGAGGTGGAGTCATCCCAAGTTACTTGGAACGCCTTCTTCTTAAGTCCCTTGGGCTTAGAGATCTTCTTGTAGTCAAAAGAATTCTTGTATTTCTTCTCATCATCCCTTTTGAATAAGGGATAATCCTTCCTTATGTGACATCTCTTCTTGCAATTATAGCAAACTAGAAGTTCTTCCTCCCTTTTCTTTCCCTTTATCTCTTTTCTATTTCTAACAAACTTTTTAAACTTTTTAGCTAATAAAACAAATTCTTCGTCATCAGTACTTACCTCATCATTCGACGTGGCTTTGAAGGCTAAAGTCTTCTTCTTTGGCTCCATTTTTTATTCATAAGCCATAAGATTCCTAAGTAGATTTTCCATGTCTAGATCCTCTATTTGGTTGGCTTCTTCTATTGCCGTTACTTTTTGCTCCCACTCGGGTCCAAGGGAGCAAAGGAGCTTCCCTTAAAGCTCTTCCTTTATAAATGTCTTTCCTAGTGACTTGAGGTTATTCACGATTAACATGAATCGGATGTACATGTCCCCAAGTCTCTCATTTTCCTTCATAGAAAAGGCTTCAAATTCCTGCGATAACATGTTAATCTTAAAGGATCTAACTCCAGACGTACCTCCGTGAGTTACCACTAAGGTTCTCCACATCTCATGGGCGGTTGTGCATTGGCTAATGCGGTTGAATTCCTCCGAGCTGAGTGCGCAGTAGAGTGAGTTCATAGCCTTAGCATTCAGTCCAAGGTGATGAATCTGCTCCAATGTGTATCCCGTTTCTGGTTTCTCGGGAATGATGTATGCAGATTCGTATTTCTCCCAAATAGAGAAATCATTGGCTTGAAGCGACATCTTCATTCTCAGCTTCCAATAAGTGTAGTTTGTCCCTTCGAAGAGTGGTGGTCGAGTGGTGGATTACCCCTAAGATCTGCTAGTGGAAATGACTCTCCCCTCCATGTGATCTTTCCACGGATATTACTCCTTAAAGTGGAAAACCTACTCTGATACCAAATGAAATAGCACTAGAGGGGGGGTGAATAGTGAATTTATAAAATATTGTAAGACAAAAATACAATCACAAAAAGAGTCACTAGATTTTTAGGTGGAAACCCAAGACGGTGAAAACCACCACCTAAGCCAATCCCTTGACTTAGGATTTTCGATCACAAAGTGATCAATCCACTAACCACACTACTTAAACGAAGATAGTGTACCTCAATTACAAATCTCACCTCTGATCCCTAAATGGAGGTTTCTGCCTTCACAATGAAGAGACGGGGACCCGACAGGTCGGATACCAAAACTACAAAAGTAAGAATGAAACAACACTTATAGAGCACCCCAACAATTTGATTACTTCCTTATCTATTAAGCATAAAGAGAACTCCCTGAGAATTTTCATAACAAAGTGCACCGAGAGTGTGGGTTTGCCCTTTAATTAGAGTGTTGGCACAGCACAAGGGCAAGAGGAAGCTAAGAGTAGTGAACAAGTGATTTTCTAAGGGAATTGAATCTCAAGAGGTGTGTTTTGCCTAAGAGGGATTGTAGTCTATTTATAGGGAAGTTTGGAATCTTCAAGAATGCTTGAGAGAGGTCTCCTAGCCGTTGGAGGCAAATCCCAAGAGATTGGGATGAAATCCACCATAAATCGGGGTAATGATGAGTCTGACAGCAATATCAGATGTTTGATTTTAGGATCAAACGTCTTATAAGACGTCTGATTACAACTATGGTCGTCTGATACTATTAGCCAGGCTTTACTGGTTTCATTGGATCGAAATAGGGACGTCTAATATTTTCACATACGATGTCTAATAAAAATATCGGATGTCTAATTATGCATGGATTCGTTCCTATTTTAACCAGATCCAAACAGGGTTCTAGATTTCAAGGAACAAACATCAGTATGGACGTCTGTAGGATTCCCTAGATGTCTGGAAACCTAAAAAGGACTTGTCTTGGAAATCTGACAGTAGATCATTGGTTCCTAATGAGATTCACACTGAAATAGTTGAGCAACGGTCCAAAGGTAGACGTCTGGAGACATGTCTAGATGTTTAAAAGTGTATTTTTCCAGTTATTTTCAGAAGGACGATGGGTGCTAGAGTCTAACGGTTGTTTTTAAGGATCTCCAGACAAACTATTAGATGTCTAGATGAGGCTATGGACGTCTGATGGAAGGTTGCTTCGACTGATGTTTATGAAGTCAGAAACCAAAGGCAAAGCTATAGGTAATTAGACATCTGAAACACTTGTCGGATGTCTTAAACTTGAAAATCAGACGTCTAACAGTTGTTATGGATGTTTGAATTGAGTCTTAGTGTTAGGTTTTTGTTTCTAATTTATCCTAATTGTAGAGAGCCTAAGTTAGCCACTTATTAGTTATGTTTGGGGCCTCTTTACAACATCTCTAGACTCAAATAAAATAAAGATTACAACCTTTGAAAGATTACATAACAAGCCTATGACCTATGACAGTACTCATGCTACCTAGTCTTCACGCTTTTAATCCTCCAACTTGGAAAACTCCATGAAACCTGCAATTGTGTTATTACAAAGATAAAAATATGCTACGCTTATGTTTTATTCTTTTTCTTCATTTTTTAAAATCATCAAAATACTATAGATGGGGGTTGAACTAATAGCGGTTGTGCGATGCCACCAGAGGTATGCTGGAGATGTCGAAGATGACGGTGGCAAGGTCGTGAGAGCGTTCAAATGTGAAATTTGAGTATGTGAGTCAAGTCAGAAGAAGGTGAGAAGTCGAACTAGAGTGGTCGTGGATGGAGGAGATGTGGAGAAGGCACCGGCTATGATTGGCCGACGTCGGAGAAGAAGGATTGCTCTGGGAGGAAGAGTGGCAAGGCTTAAAGGGGGAAGGGGCTTCTCGCGGGCATGGTGAGACGTGGATGAAGTTGAGGAAGGCAGGCCTGCTTCCTATAGTATGTGGCAGTAGGTGAGGAGGTCGGAGGGAGAAGGTTGCCAGAGCGGTCTTGGAGCAGGTCGGAGGTAGAGAAGAGGGAGGATTTCTGGGCCTAAAACTCGCTAAGGAGCTAGGCAATGCGATGGAGGTCCTTTTAAAGGTCTCAGGCAAACTTCCAAGCTTGGAAACATGCTCAAAGAGCTTGGATTTCCATGAAAAGAGATCCCTGAGCCTGAGGAGTTCGCATGAGCTCTTCGACAAGAATTGGAGCCCAAGACAAGATTTAGGTGATTGGGGATTCTATCAAGATCATTCCTTTCAATTTTAGAAGGAATTGATCGAGAAATCAGCGAGAAATCCTAGATTGAAGGTCAGTACTAATGGGTTCACACTATTAATGGTGGTAGGGACATTTTTGAAGAAAATGTTGAGAAGTTAGGGGGCTAAATGCAAATATTTCGAAAGCTAGGGGCTTAAGTGTGAAAATAAATTTTAAATGGACTAAAATGCAAACTAGGTCAAGATGGACTCTGATTGAGCCAAAATTTTGGTAGAAACCTAATTTCAACCAAATGAATCTGATGGTGAAGTGAGATTTCAGTTTTGACTAAGTTTGACTAGGCAATTTGTAGAGAAATCCAAATTAGGGCAAACTCTATCTGTGACTTTATTTAAGGTCAAAATAGGTTCCAAAAATCAAATCAAGGTTACCAAACCTCAAGGAATATTTTTATACGAATTTTAGTTGATTTAGATGAATTTTATCCTGACTAAATCCTCTGTAATTTAAGCAGGTCTAAAATTAGGGTTTTGAGTATTGTATTGGTTCTCGAAATGCGTGAAACCCTATTTCTATCTTCATGGACCCACTTATTAGTTTTTAATGCCCGTTTGACCTTCTTTTTACCCCTAATAAACCCCTTGGTGATTCTATGTTCATGATTTGTTGTTAAAATTACAGAATTAACCCTATCTTCCTGTTCTCTTCTCAAAACATCCTGAAGTGGAGTTCTAACCCTCAGATGGTTATGTGGGAGCATTTGTCTTTTAAACCTGACTAAAAGTGGCTAGTTAGGGCCTATGATAGTGCTCACATCAGTGGTCAGTGGATTGCGTTCTCCTATAGGAAATGCATATCGTCTAAAAGATGTTGGGATGTGGTAGCAAATGTTACTTAGGAGGCAGGTAGAAGCTAGGAATATTAATGTTGCTAGACGTGTGGGGGCTTGTCAGTCTGGTGGAAGACAAATGTTTTGCATCTTGAAGACTTTTTACAGGGTAGGTGCTACATTACTTGCAAGTTTGTTAGACTTGATGGTGGTAATTCAGTATATGTGACAGGGGTCTATGGACCATGCATATAGGGGAAGAGACTGGATTTATATAGGGAACCGATGTACAAGAGTTTGTATGCAAAAAGATTGAGTTAAAAACCCGTCATTATAGTACATAAAAATTCGTTATCAGATAAATTTTACTGAAACTCTAGTGAGTTTCGAGTCAAACGTAGGGAGGCTAATGTTTGATTAAAAATTGCATTGGGAATTATTGTTACAAGGCAAAATAGTTGGTTGAAATTAATCTACGTGAGCTAAACTACTTAAAGAATAAACAATAGAAGAAAGAGAGAGAATAATACAGAGAAAGAGAAAAATAGAGAGAGGATGAACACATATTGCATTTAAATATTCTAGAGTCTATTACAACTACTTAAAGAAAACAAAACTACAATAAAAAGAAGTAAAAAGATAGGTCACCGACGACCACTGAATTGCACTAAAAAGGGTTTTTAGTTGTCATTATTGTAGTATGGGTGTTATAAATGCAAACCGATGTCGCGTCAAATTTATTTATTTACAATTTTTATTGATTTGTTTTCAAGTTGTTTACTAAGAGGCAGTTATTGATATACATCACTCTCTATGTCAAAAAATGTTAATTTTATTTACAAGATGAAGGAATAAATCAATAAATGAAAGAATTGGTTAATTATCTACAAAAGAATCAACCAATATGCATTACAATGCTTGAAACATAAGTACAACTAAACAAGCATCAAAAACCAATTAATATTACACTATACTAGCTATATACATCCATTCTAAGTAATACCTAAGTAAAGGTACAAAAATAGCTACTAAGATTTACTATAATAAATTATATTAACGTACTAATATCTATAGTAACATATATAACAGATACAGTAACATATATATACGTCGCTATAGCCCTAGTAACATGTATACAAAACCTAAGGTAAAAACTACTATCTATTCTAACATATATACAAATGTATAGTGACATATATAACTATCACTAAAGCTCTTAGGTTATTTATATATAAAATAGGACCTCAAACAACACTTATACTATCCTACTATTTATACTTATATACATATTTTGTTTATTTTATCTATATACTTATACTATATGTATTATATATATATACGTACTTTACACATACATATACACACTTAACTCACAAGCACTCACTGCAGCCAACACTTAGTCGCTGAGTAGCCATTGTCTCTCTTCCTTCTTCTCTTCTCATTCTTCTTTGAACTTAACACTTAGTCATTTTTAGGCTTCTCTCTTTCTCATTTAAACCTTGTTCAGCTACTGTTCACCTACCCAAAAATTAGATTTTTAATTGGCGAGCCGGTTTGGTTCGTGGATACATAGCATCCCATTAGGGTGGGACCAGACCGCTATTATGAACCGGCCCTAGTCTTTATCTAGGTGTATTTTAGTGCATTCTTCTGACCTAAATTCGGTCTAATCGAATCGGACCAAACCAAGGCTTACAGTACACGATCATCACATATGTTCATGTATCAAGATCAGGAGAAAGATGGTGTGGTGATAGGTTTCGACACTCGGTGTTTGTAACGACTCAGTAGCCAAGTGGATGAATTCAATTTATACCACTTTGAGTAGTCTCCACTGCACGATGTGACACTAAGTCACAATGCCAAATTGGCATGACAGTGCTCTACGTTCGTTTGATTTCCATGGTTTTGGCCCTTGATTTGAGGGCCATTATTAGTTCTGATTTTAAATTAAAATATACCATTAGAAAGCCCTAATATAGGGCTACATAATTATGTAATTTATTTAGTGAAATAACTTAATTATTTATATTTTAAAATTGGTTAAAGTTAGTTATTTATACATGTTAAATTAAGGGTTAATATGTTAATTAAAGTACAATTTGGTTAATCAATTGTACAATTGACCTTATACAGTGTTAATGTACATAATAAATAATTTATTATGCTTTTTAAATATTTTTTACCGACTTTATTTTAATTTAGTCATATTTAAGTACACATTTTAGATAGTTTTGCATATAACTAATCTATAAATACTATAATACACTATAAATATAGTATAAATAGGTTGAAAATACTTAATATAATCTTATACAAGTGTACATTATAACTTACTTCAGTGTTAGATTAAATTACTAATTTATTTTATTTAAGTTAATAAATTACTTAATTAACCTAATAACTTAATTACCTACTGCAAATATGTAATTAAATTAAATACAGTACTGTACAATTCATATTATATAGTTAAATACATATGTATAGTATTAGGTACAATTGTGTACATATAGATAGGTTTATATAATTACTTAATTTATTATACATTTAGTTAATATAAATTAATAGATAATAGAATAATAAGGTTATATATACAATAAGTCATCCTAAATATTTAATTTAATAAATAGAATATATATGTAAGTTAATTATACAACATTTTGCACATATTATACAATATATACATATAGCTTCGGCTGAATTTATATATACAAGTATATACATAGTATATAGGGTATTTTTGGGGTTTTTATAATTTTTATAGTTTTTATATATATAAGAGAGGTAGGGGATGAAAGAGAAAGAGTGAGATGAGAGATAGAAGTTTCTTTTTGGTATTTTTCTTCTTAGGTTCTTTATTAAATTTTTAAGTAGACTAAATCGTCGGTCAGGATGTTCTACTAAGCCAGGGGTTCAGAATACTTTGAAATTTGGTGAACACCTAAAGAAATACCTGATCTTACTCAAGATAGGTTTATTTTATTTTTTTACAATTTTCAAGATTTTTTTATGTATTTTCAAATTTTCCCAAATGTGTCTGAAATGAGATGAAACCATATAACCTATGACTTAAAAGTTAGTTCTCATGGCTAGAATAGTGGTTTAAGCACTCAAATACATTCATCACATCACATGAAATCAGATGGAGCAATTAAACATGATTTTCATAATATATTTCATTAAAATCTCATGTTAGACAGATTATCATCTATGAATTGCTGACAAAAGTATTTAAATAAGATTTACAAGCTATTCTAATTGAATTAAAATTCAATTTTGATACATGAATGCTTGTACATTAATTTTTAGCAGTATAAAACAAGTCAGCTAATTTAATCCTTGAAATCCCAGCTTAATGTATATCATACCAACCTAGTTAAATTAGTGGTTGCTGCTACACCATTCCAGTAGCTAATTACTACTGCAACAATTTCAGACGGTGCCTCCAAAGATCAGATGACTTAAACATTACTGCTATTGCTGCAAACATCCAGCAACTACTACTATGAAGACAGCAACTGTAAACTGATGCTGCAGCATGATCAGACCTAATAAATCTGATTTAATGTTTCCATTCAGCTCAATGTTGGGCTGATCATTCCTTTCAATTTATCCATCTTAAAAGTTCAGCTCTAACTAAAATCCATGTGTTGAAATCACGAGCAATGTTACACTTTGAAAATCTAAAAATCATGTTCTTAGAAATCTCAAAATAAAGATGAAATTGTGTAGAATCAGATCGGTCATTCAAAACTCATTGCAGAGAAATCCTCAAACCCTGATTTGCTATGTTAACTCATTCAGAAGCCAATTTAATGATAGAATCAGATTCAAAATAATGTTAGAGCCTCAAATTAGCAAGAATGATCATCCTTAGCTTTAGCATCTCAAACTCCATTTGAAAATAGTAACTCAAAGAGAAATTGGGTGTAAACACATTGAATGATTAAAATCCAATCCAAACCACTTAAACCCATCTCAATCAACTCAATGGAACATAATAAGACTCAACTTGCTCATTCAAATCAAATCAACCTTGATTTCAATCAAATAAATCTCAAATTAGCAAAAATAATGAATCTGATGTAAATGCTCAAATTGATTCAACTCAAATCAAATCAGGGGGTCTTTGGGGATTTCTAGAATGTGTGGGAGAACCCCCAGATGGATTTTAGGCGCGAATTCAAATCTAGAAGCCAAAACTTCCAAATCTAAATTCGACCTTGATGAAGGGGTGAATGGTTATTAAAATGCAAGGGAAATTAATGGAATGAGACAGCGGTTTGGAGTGGTGGGGGAGCTGTATGACTCATGTGAAATGAGGTGAAAACACCTCACTGATCCAGATTGGTCAAAGAGGGCACAATTACTCTTAAGCTAACTATTCTAATCTAAACATAATTCAACACACAATTTGACATCTAAACTACATTTAATTACTCTATACTACACTAACAGAACCTACAACTAATCTAGAAATCAACTAAACTCCTAATCTAACAGAGGGACCTTTGGATCCTTAGCCGGCAGCTGAGGAGGAAGAAAAGAGGGAGGAGCTCTGATGGAGAGGAAAGCCCACTAGTAAGGCTTTGGGTCACCTTCAGGTGTTACATGATTCTTAGAGATGAGGAGATTTGAAGAAGTGAAGCTTCATCGCTAGTAGTAATGGAAGCAGGCGGCTGTTGAGGAAAGGAACTAGAGGGAAGAAAGGATCAACTCAAGAGATGTAGGAGAGGAGCTGATCCGGTGTTGCGTGAGCCTGTGAAGGCGCTTAACTAACCAAGGTAGTGAATCTGGACACCGTGGGGTATGATTTGGTGGGTTTAAGTCAAATGGTGGAGATTAGCTTAGAGGGAGGCAGGAAGCTTAAACCAAATCAAAGCTGCTAGATCAGATCTGGGGAGGATGGTGATCCTACGTGCGAAGGTGCACGAAGGTATGAGGAAGATCAGTCGTAGGATCAATGAATCAAAGAAGTGATGGCCACGATGGGCCGTGTTCTTCGTGAACAGTGGACCCACACTAGCTCAGGTATGTTACGCAAATTACAGTGAAGCCCTTAAGGCGAAATGGTAGAGAGATTGCATGCAGGATCGTAAGTGGCTGAAAGTCAAGTGAAGAAGTCCCTGTGGTCTTACAAAGAGGCCCCCACGGCTACCAAAAAGGTCCTTGGCATGTTTCTTATGAATGAAATGTGTGTGGTTAGTGGACCTAATTTAAAAACCATTAATACAAGGTCCAAATGATGTCCAAATGCAACCAAGTTTCTATTGAAGCATAATTGAATATTTAAGAAGTTAGTTCCACCTTTGATGTGAACTTTTAAATCCAAATGTGTGTTAAATTTGTAATTTGGATCATCATAATACACTTTGAATAGAATACCTCAATTTGTGACCTAATTTTATGTTTTAACATTGATTTGTTATTTTAGGTCATTTTCGCTAATTCTCACACTTAACCCTTTTCTTATGTTAATTATGTAGTGTTTAACCTAGTTTCTAGCTTAACTTGAGCATTTTAACTATAATGAGCCACACCTCATCATACCCCCATGTTTAGGTTTTGCTAGTCCCTTAGCAAACAACTTATTAAAGTGCAAAGCAATTTAAGTACCAGCTAGGTAAGTGTGTTGAGATACCTATTTTCCTTTCTTTCAAATTGTTAAGTGTTTGGAGATGATCTTTAAGTTGAAAGATTTTCTGATCAACTAACTGTGTTTATGTTTGGACATTGTGAGAACTGGTCACTTAGAAAGACTAACCAGAACTTAAGATTGATATGACATAAACCATCTCTCAACCAGTAAGGACTCTTGCTATTTAAACCTTAAGTGAAATTTCAAAGACTCAGAAGGTTTTACAAAGCTTAGAAGCTAAGTGGTTATGGTTGTGCTTAGTGATAGGTCAGGACTAACCAGGTGAACTTCAAAACTCAATCCTGGGGTTTCACTTCTTTTTAAGTCCAGAATGGTCCTAGCTTCAGCTCATGTCTTCCAATCGACTCTCAAAAATAAGACTCAAACCAAACTCTTATTGTGTTTATAGAGTGCTTAAAAGATGGTGGTGAGATGTTGGACAATGGGGAATGGAGCTGGAGGATGGAGGATGAAGTAGGGTGATGTTGCAACGGGATCCACTTCCCGAATGGTGGTGAGAAGACAATCACGGGAGGCTCCATGAAGGGGATAAAAACATGGATGAAATTTTCTTTTTTTAACTCTAGAGGAGCATCTTGTGTTTGGGACTAGCTCCTTAGAGCTTTGGACAAGGTGAGAAGAGAAGAGAATGGATGAAGAATGAGGAGGGGATATGTGCCCTTTTATAGATGGAGTTTAAGGGTAGAAAGGTCCTTTTAAAGCTTTAAAATTGAATGTAGGTCCTTTAGTGATGGATGTGCACGTCGTTGTAGCCGAACATTGCTGAAGGCACGCGTGCATCATGAGCCATTCAATGGAGATTGGAGTGCCCACAAGAGGCCACATTGATGCCACTTCTTCTGCCATTGAGGCACGTTCACCAAGCGCCACTCGTCCTCGGCTACTCGATCAGCAACGGATGACCGAGATTCCACACTCATCACACCTTTAGATCATCCGACCCCGCCTTACGTTAGATAATGTGTGGGTGCCCGCGTGATCACGTACGTGCATGAAGCATCTGCATTTAGCGTGAAATATTGCACCACGTAGCGACCGCCATCATTGCTCGATGACGATCCAACAATCTAATTTCACTCGCGTGCTTCTTCGAGGATTAAATCTGTCCGCTGCATTTCTATCGCGCGTCGCGTGGTTTAGATAGGGCGCTCGCCCAATGCGGTATGAGCGTGGGTATGTTGTGTTTGTGTTTTAACATTTACAAGGTCGAGATTTGATGGTGCACATGAAGGAGGTGGTCGGCAACTATGGGTGGCTTAGATGGCACCATGTGGTACCATATGGGTCGTGCATTTCCTTTTGCACGTAAGTGGTGCCACAGATATCGAATTGGGTCTATTTTCATGCTGTTGGGCTACGATTGTCAATCCGAACCCATCCGTGCAGTTGGATTTGTCATTTGAAGTCTGGATTTTCACTACCTTGCCCCTCGACCTCTGATCGTCCTTGAACTACATATGATGCTATGGAGGTCCGATCGAGGCAATCTGAAAGGTGTTAGACTCCGATCGTCACTATGATCAGATCTGTATCGTTGGATCTTCAATCCAAGCCCTAAATAAATCTTGCCTTGTCCCTTAATCGTAAAAAGAGTAAATTAACCAATAGTTTGTACAATCTATTCTAATTGCAGAATGATGCATGTTATGCAATATTAATAATGCTGAATGCAATTATATGCCTAAAAACATGCATAAATAGACAATTTATATGAAATAGATGTGTTTACATCACATCCCCATGCCAATATTTTGCTAGTCCCTAACAAAACTACATGCTATTTATAATCAGAATTAGGATCCAATTACTTGGGCAATAGTTATTTCCTAACAACAAGAAGTTTCTGCTAAAGAGCTGAACTAAAGAGACTTAACAGCGCCTGGGCATCTGCCAAAATGCAGACCGCCCCAAGCCCTTGCCTTATTCAAAAGAAAATACATTTTTTTCTTTTTATTCCTTTCTAAATTTTTTGGAATTTTGAGTTTAGAGTTTCGGGATAACTTTCTACGGCTACCCAACCTACCCAAGACTCAAAAAGAACTCTAAGTTCTAAGCATCTTTTTGTGACTGTGATAGACTCACCGATCAGCAACTAAAATAGACTTTAGGTTTCTACACCCCTAGATGATCTTAAAAAGAAATTCTACCTTGAAGGTATGTCTATTTAACTAGTGGCTTTCTCCCTACTTTTATTTTTTGGTGGGGTCAACAAAACGGCGAACCCAGTGTATATCTCCCCGACTTATTCTACTTCCCCGCTTCTTCCTAAGTGTTTAGGAATTAAATGTGCAATTTGTGAGCTAGGTTCTAAACAACCAGCTAATGGGGCATTAAACCTACAGCAACTTGTCAGCCATACTCATGTGGTGAAGTATGGTTTATATATATATATATATTTCCTTTCTATTTTTCTACTCTTTTGTTTTTCCTGAATAGGTGTCCTCCCTAATCTAAGATTTACCTAAAGGTAACAGAAAGAGAATGGTCGTGTAGCTAGGCTCTGGACAACCGACCAATGGGTTGTTACCCATGATAACTTGCCAGTCATACCACCCTAGAAGGTTCATTAGCTACCCAATTTCTGTTAAAATTGTCGAAAAGTGAGTAAGTGCAAATAGTGTTTAGATGCTTTAAACTTAAAATCCCATCAAATCAGAGGGTGGGTTGATAAGTTGTGTACTTATAACCCCAATTTATTTAACCAATTAGAGATAAATTCAATATGGTGAGGATACAAGAAACAAGTTCACATTTTAGTGGACACCCGGGCTAATTAAGCCCGAAGACCTAAAGAATCTAAGTGTTTAGGTCCTATTGTATTAATTCCTAAAGTTGACAAATTTCTAATGCCCAAGTTCTCTTTTCCAAATTTATTTTTCTTTTTTTCGTAAATAAAGAGAAAATAAACAGAATCTATGGAGCTAACAAAATAATTCAAATAAGGATATCCACCCCACATGCCTATCTAATGCAATGTGATTGTATTAAAAAGATATGAAAAAGTGTGGAGTAAAGAAGAAAGTACTTGAATTTCGTGATTACCTGGTCAGCTCTGAGATGAAAATAGACTGTATAAGTGTTGAGTTTATTGCCTTCAGCTAGGCAAACTATACAAACAAAGAAGAAATCAAGAATTCATAGGTGCGAGTCAATATAAAAATAAGAAGATCGATTTTAAGACTCGCAAGGAGATGATGTCCACAGATGTGGATGAGATTGTGATGCAGACCCATGTCCCCCGATTGAGTGGTTCTAAGGTTCTAAATGAAAATTACCTAGAATTGGAGATCATTATGCAAGTGGAGCCGGACCTATGGTTTAGTGGTATGCAACCCAAGAATGAAATGTTGGACAATAGGTAGATCTAAATCAATGGGCTCGTTTATCCAGTTAATAGTTTGCTTAAAAAGAAAATCCATTATGGTGCACTTGGGTTTCATAACTACAAAAAGGCCAAACGGTCTTGGTAAAATGTCATTAATTTCATGCATATAGGAAACCATAGATCAAGAATTCTATGTCCCCCAGAATTAGCTTCCCAAATTATCATTTCCTAGCTCCTATCCTCCAAAATTAGAGTTTTTGGAAACTCGCAAGTGCTATTAACATCATATAAAGTATCCAAGTCAAAGATTTGCAGTTGAATCTGAATTGACTTGGGTTTGGTGATCCCAAAGATAGAGTCATCATTATGCTCAATGGTGTGTGTGAGAGGGCTGGGGTTATTACTCGAATCATCCATTAACGTAGGATTTGAATTCTGCATGTCAACCCCAGTAAGATCGCAATCTTTAATTATCGAGCTATCAAATGATTTACCATACTCTTTGAGCCCATTTGCCTCACTAAAATCATTCTTTTCAAATTCAAGTTAAACTTCAAATAAGGATTCTTCATCCTCATAATCAAAGAATTCTGTATTTGCATTAATATATGTCTCAAAACCATCTATCATTTCCTGGTCCATGGAGACATACTTTTCCTCGTACCTTGGTTCAGGGATCCCAAGTGAAGAAATCATTTTATCCTCAATAGGTTGCTCCAGACCAATTTGGTCATCCCAGGTCTCATAAAATGTGTCCCCCCCTACAGGTGCCCAAGCATGTTCTAACATTGGCTCTCTTGAAGGGGATTCATCTTGAGAATCATCCCAAGATTGGACCAAAGCAATCACAAATTTCATCCCCAACCTTGATAATTTCCCAAGTAAAAACTCACTCGGGTCCTTATCCTTAACATCTTGGAGCCAATCCAATAAATACTTGTTAAGATCATCAATCATTTGAATCAGAGGCTCCAATTCTTCAGTGTAGGGTGTTGGCTGAGCTTCTAAAGATTTTATGGTATTCCTTAAGTTAGCCAACACCTTATCTTGGGCCTAGTTTACTTGAACCAAATGGTTTGGTTCAAGGTTGGGTGGGTTTGTGTTTAGTTTAGGGGAGTCAAGGAATTGAGGTTCATGATGCCTTCTTTGATAATAGGTCATTTTGGGTTGTTCATAGAGGGGTGGAGACCTATATGTAGTGTAATCCAGGGGAGGGTAAGAGTTGTAATCATCATATCCTTCATGATTGTATATCAGGTTAGAGTGATCATTAAAGGGTGGAGATCTATAATCACTATAGCTTGGAGAAGGATAGAAATCACAATCATGATGTCCAAGGTTAGACATTGAACATGGAGGTTCGGAATTGTATCCTCAATCCGAGTTATCCCAACTAGTAGATGGTTGAGTATAGCATAGATTGGGATAACAATCATCGTATTGGGGATAAGATGTGTAAATAGGGTAGGAGTTGAAATGTATGTAGGATGTGGAAGGGTCCATGACAAAGTAGGGGGAAAAAGAGAAAGAAATGGAGCCCTACAATACGAACAATCAAACTTGTCCTTAGGTGAGATAGCCTAAAGATCTAAAAAAAAGCTCTCAAAATCCATCTTAAGATTATAAATGATTTAGTCCACTCCTATGCGGTCAATCCAACCAATTGAGGGAGGGATTGGGGAGAAGGTTCCCTTGCCTTTCGCTTCAGGTTACCTTGATACCCCCCAACTACGGTCGTTTGACACTGCTCCCCTAGCTAGACATCAGATGGATCGATAGAAGGATATTAGTCATAAATAATCTCGATTTGGGCCCCGAGGAGCGACTAAAATCCTTAAGGTCAACATCTACTCTATTTTAATTAGACTTAGGTTTGATTGTGCTCTGAAATGTGATGGTTCCTTTAGATAGGTTGTGCCCTTAAAGATCAATTAATTTGTGTGTGCATGCACAGCCGGTGTTTTCAAACAAGGTTATTTGATGATGTGTCTTTTAAGATTTAACCTTGTTTAGTAGCTTTTTGGATTCAATTCTTAGGTGTATACAGACAAGGTTCAGTTGACACACCAGGTTTTTTTTTTTTAACTGGAAGGAGAGTTATCAAATCGTCAATGGCAATCCGTGAGAGCTTTTATTTGCTATAATTAAATAGAAAAAAATTATAGGGTGGATCCCTACATATGTATGAGAGACCAGTAATTTCTTACAGTATGTTCCACGCACACCTACCTCTCCTGAAATAAATGCTCATTTCTCGCTCTCCACACACACCATAGGACTGCCACCATACACACGTGTGGCTTATTACATAATAAAAAAGAATCCCATAAACTTTCCCAGGTGGGGATTGGTTCCCTGCAAAGAACTCTACATACATAGTCTATAATCATACACGAAGAGAAAATGTGCCGGCTGCTATCATTATGCCGTCCACAAAGTTGACAAAATTGGGCGGGAGTTCTCATCCTTCTATGGCATAGGTTGCCCGTTATCAAGCCATCTCTTCTACACAACCACAAAAAAATTTGGACCTTCATGGGAAGCTTCAAATTCCAAAGTTTCCTTCCAATAGCGTCACTTTCGGCTGACCGAGATAAAATTATAAGCTTTTCATATGCTGTTGTTGGTGTGAAAATCCCCTTCCACTTATATATATCTTGCTCCTCTGGTGTGGGACTAAAAGCACTCAATTCTTGCAACACCATTCATTATCTTCCCAAGTTCTCGTTCCATACCTATAGGCTTTAGAATCATTGATTTTCCACTGGCCTGGTTCCACTTTCCTGTAATCATTTACCACCGTTTGTTTGTCAAAAGTAGCTGAATATGCAAGTGGATGTTTGTCTTTTAGCACCCCAAAAGTGGCCCATTTCTCATGCCAAAATCTGAAGTTCTTCCCATCACCCAACACCGATTTGAATGTATTCCAATTCTCAGACACGCCATGTACCACTGTAGCCCAAAAAGGGGAGGGTGTGGATGGGTGCAACCGGTTCATCTCATCGCTCTCTTTGATTATCTTTGTCCAAAGCTTTTTCTCCCCTTCTAAGAGCCTGATAGCCCATTTCAAAAGTAAAGCTTCATTGAATTCTTTGAGTGATCGAACCCCCATGCCACCATATTCTTTTGGAGAGCACACTAGGTCCCATTTGATGGGTTGAAAAAATTGACCTTGATGAGAAGCTCCCTTCCAAAAGAACCTCTTTCTTCTTACATCAAGTCTCTTCCAAATCGACTTTGGCGCCTTGAATACAGAAAAAAAGAATATTAGGATTGATGTAATCATCGAGTTTAATAAGATGAGCCTTCTTCCTTTTGATAAATAATGACTGCTCCATCCTTCCAATTTGGCCGAAACCTTCTCGAATAGTATGTTCCAATCACTCTTTTTTAGCTTAGTGCATTTCAAAGGTTGCCCCAAGTACTTGATTGGAAAAGAAATCAAGGGGGTACCTAGAAAAGATGAAATAGCATTTTGTTTGTGCCCATTCATACCAAAACACACCAGTGAAGATTTACCTCCATTTAGCTTTAATCCAGAGATTTCACCAAAAATATTTACCATATGATAGAGAGTTTGGGATTCCCTTACTCTTACTCTCACAAAAAATATCGTATCATCTGCATATTGGAGAACTGGTGCCAACACCCTTCTATTGGAAATTGAGTAGCCCCTTATCAAACCCTCCTCAGCAAGTTTACAAGCATATCTGGCTAATGTGTCCACTACAAGATTAAATATTAAAGAAGCTAGGGAGCATTCCTTGCCGAACCCCACACTGTGGTTGTACCCAGGATCTACATGGTTTCCCATTAATTAGGGGGGAGTAGGAAGTTGTTGTGATGCAGCTTTTCATCCATTGGATCCAAACTGAGGGGAACATTCTCCTTTTAAGGATCTCCCATACATAGTACCACGAAACAAAATCATATGCTCTATTAAAATCTACCTTCCAGAGGAAGGCCTTGCATTTTCTCCTGTGACATCCCATCACCATCTCTTGTGCCACTATAAAAGACTCTTGCAAAGATCTGGCTGGCAGAAAGGAAAATTGAATAGGCATAATTAAGCTTTGTGAAACATCACGCAATCTGTTGGCAAGGATTTTACTAATGATCAAGTATATTGAGTTCAACAAGGCAATTGGCCCAAAATCAGAGAAGCATTCAGCCCTAGGCTTCTTTGTTAGCAGAAATAAGTAGGATTTATTTATCCTTCGAACCCAAAGTTCCCCTTTTCAAACTCATGTATAACATCCATAGCCTCCTCCTTAAGAACACTCCACATTTCTTTATAGAAAAAACCTGAATTCCATCCAGACTCGGAGATCCTTCATTGTTTAGTTCTTTTATTGCATCCACAACCTCTTGTTCCATAATGGGAGCCACCAACTTTTTAGATTGCTCGCCATTTACACATGGAAAGTTTGCAACAATCCTCCATGTTCCCCTTGGAGCAGAGTTTGAAACCTCTTTAAAGTAATGCAAGGCTTACGCTCTTATCTCCTGAATAGATGTAACTCTCCTCTTTCCAACCTTAACTGAAGAGATCAGGTTGCTCTACCTTCTAGCACTAGCAACAAGGTGGAAAAATTTCATGTTGGCATCCCCTTCCTTTAGCCAAAGCTACCTAGACCTCTCTCACCAATCCATTTCTCTTTTCAAGTCCTCCTCTGCAATAACTTCCTGCCAGAACTTCCTTCTGTCCTATTCTTGAGAACTAAGGACCATCGTAGCTTCTTTTTGATCCAGCTGTTGTACTACTGCCAATGCCTCAATTCTCTTCTATTCGTGAATATTCTACACTGCCTTACCATACTATTTTAACATCATACGCATGTCTGAGAGCTTTGATACCAGCCTTTGAGTTGCTGAACTTGCAGTTGCCTTGGCCTTCCACCAGTTTGCAAGCATATCTCTGAAACCTACTTCCCTGAACCAAGACCTCTTGAATTTGAAGTAGGGTCCCACATCAACATTCTCCCCACTCTCCCATATGATTGGAGTGTGGTATGAAAATGTCCTTTCAAAGCCCATTATTGATGACAGTTGAAATCTTTCTAGCAGCAGCGAGTTACCAAAAAATTTGTCAAGTTTGGACATCAGTCCACTCCCATTTCGCTATGTAAACTCCACTCCATTAGAAGGAAACTCTGTTAGACCCAGATTCTACATGGTCAGCTGAAAACCGGCCGTGGCCTCTTCTATACTGCCATTTGGTCTGTCCCCACTCGCCAAGGTGCAGTTGAAATCTCCACCTATGAGCCAAGGCCTTTCTTGGACCATTTGTTGAGCAGCAGCCAGATCTTCTTAAAGCTCCACGTGAGCATTTACAGCACAAGGTCCATACATGCAATAGACATACTAGTCCAACTCCCCTTGATTGATCTGGCACCTACATGTAAGTACATGCCTTGTCGTACAGACATCAACCACCTTTAGACATGATTTTCTCCACCTAGAAGACATCCCACCAGACCTCCCATTTGCAGCCAAAGTAATACAGTTGTCTCTTCTAGACTGTAATAAAACATTCCAAGCCTCGTCAGTACCTTCTTCTAAATGTGTCTCTTGAATAAGAGCACAATCAATTTCCCAATCCAACAAATATCTTGAAAGAGATGCTCTTCTCACACTGCTGCACATCCCACGCACATTCCATGTTAGGATTCTCATCCCTAAAGTGGTATCCTCCCTTGTGCTCCTTCTCAACAGTTTCAACCATGAGAGTCTTTGCAATGATGTCTTCGTCAATAGGGCTTTGATTCTCCTTTCTCCTCCTTCTGAGCATATAAAGGGATCTCCCAATTCCCTTTGCTAGACATACACCTTTCCCAAAATTAAGCTTTTCAGAAGGACGAAAGGGTACCTGATTATGAGCACCTAGTATGTTTCTTTCCATACTATTGTCAACCAATACGATCTCATTTTTTGAGGTATTGTCAGATACCACACACATTTGTTGATCTCCCATTCCAGAGGTTTCCCCCTCCATATTCAGCATTGGTCCCCCATCAATGTCCACCTAGTGGTGATCTTTCCTCTTCTTTGGTTCAGGTGCTTCATCAGGGGAAGCACGGCCAGCCTACCTCAAATTTAGATCATTGCCAGCCACTTCTGCATACGTATTATCTAAGACAAGCTTTGGATGTATGATCTCACAATACCAAAAGATAGCCGAATAAGCCACGAGCTACCTCTGCATCTAAGTATGATTTTTTGTAGCATCGACCCGCTTCTAAAGACTTCTGCTCCAACCTTCATGACACGAGCATCACCTTCCCCTATGCCCACCTCTGCATCTTCAGATAGCTTGGCGAAACTAGAGATCATTACGCCTAGCATGCCTCTCGATCTCAAGTGTAAAGGAAGACCTTTGATTTCCAGATTGACATGCCTGGTGCCAACTCTTTGAGGGGGACGATCAGGTAGAGCACCATCGAAAGGAGATACCGGCCTCCATAGAACCATGATATTCTCAAAGGTACTCGACTGAAATCTAAGCTTTTCCACATCAATCATCCCCAATCCGAATACAAGAAAATGCGACGGGGATAAGGTAGCAGCCCTCCAATCTAATGAGACAAGAGAAATCGAACTCACCAGTTGATGAAAGCACTCAATAGAAGGATTCCCTATCATAACTTCTATCAGCACTCCTCAAAGCACCATCTCTGTTGAATGATTGTCTTTTGAAGTCAGGACCTCTACAACAACTATTTGGCCGAACTTCGTAGGTGGAGGTGGAGGCAGCGGCACATCAGAGTCCTTCGGCTTAGGGCACAAACTATTCTCATTTGCTGGTTGCATACCCACTTTGTCACATGTGTCACGTTTATGGGCTTACCCTCCACATGCTATACATACTAGCAAAGACTGGTAGATCGCAGCCATGTGCCCTCTTCTTCGACACCTGTAGCAAAGAATGTCGCCGTTCGTTCTCCTCGAGCTCTCTCTCGTCGCCTTCTTAGGACCCCTTCCTTGTTGAGATAGCCACTAATTCTCCCTTCTCCAAGATTTGGGTCTCTAAGTCCTCCATGCGTCGTCTTCCTCCTAATGCCCAGCCCTAGCCGCACGGTCACCAGAGCCCCTTCTCTCCATCCTCCTGATGCCCAACCCTTAGTATTCCAAGGTGACAAGTAATTCCTCTCTCTAAGCCCTGACACACCAGGTTTTGAAAGCACAGCTTCATATATTTTCCTTTAAAACTCAAAAGAATGTGGTGTACCTAGTTAATTCCTAAAAGTTGAATCCTAAGGGGCAGCTAATGCGAAGAAAGGCGTGATTTGTAATTAGGGTTTTTAAATCATTGTAACACTCTAATTCACAATCACTTTTAAAATTTATAAACCTAGATAATGGTAGTATCTAGGGTTGTCCAAGGAGGTGGAAATGCAATTTTACAAATCTTGCTTGACAAAAAGGAAGTCAACTTTCGTTTTAGGTTTTTGGATATAATATTTTTTTGGGTTTTTAAATAATGGGAGATTACGCGATTGAAAGTGATAAAGTGACTCTACCTAACTTGCTAAAATATATTAAAACCTAAGTGACAAGCAATTCTACTCTCTAAACTCACCTTAGGTATGTGAAGACCTGGGTAATTAGAGAGAGTGTGTGAGTGCACTATGGTAAAAGCAATAATTAAAATTAAACAAGAATTTCAAAAAAGGAAACTTTATATATAGAGTAAAGTGTCTACAAAAACACTAGTAGAGGAATGTTTCTACTACTAGAATTCCAAATACAAAAATTTGAAAAAGGAAACACCAATCCTTTTGTGATGATGGTGAAGGGGAGAGCATTCTTGCTCTAAGCTCAGCTACTCCTGGGCTTGAAAAGAGGTTCTCCTTCCTTGAAAAGCTCCTCCAAGTTGGTGTCCTCCTTGGCAATCCCTAGGGAGCATGCCCTTGCTCCTCTAAGGGTGGATGATCTCCACCCACAAGACTCTTCCTAGGGTGGTGTGCACCACCCTCATGACCTCCTCCTAAGATCTTCCTTGCCTGACTTCTCCTCTGGCTGGTGGGGGCTCAAGAGAGAAGGGAAGAGGGGAAGGCACCAAGGGGACAGAGTGTCCCCTTAATCTTCTTCTTCTCCTTCTTCTCTTGGCCATGGATATGGTAGGATGAAGGTGAAAACACGAAGCCAAAGGATGAAGGAAATGGTGGTGGTTATAGGTCTTTTTATAGAGTAGAGGGGGTGGAGGTTGGTGTTGACTAGGGTTAAGGGAAGAGGGGTGTTATGGGTGGCTAGGATATGGAAGTTGGTGGATAGATGGTGGATTAGGGTTGGCATGGTGGTAGAAGGGTGCATTAGGTGGTAGTTATGGTGGGTGGAGTAGAGTTGGCACCAACTCTATGTGGATTAAGGTTAAGGGGTTGGTTGATGTGTTGTATGGCTAGGATTAGGTTATAGGGTGGTGGTTAGGAGATGGATGGTGGATGTTAGGTGGCACCAAATGAGAGGGTGTAGGGTAGGTGGGTTTAGGTGTGGTTAGGTTGATGTTGGCACCAACTCTATGTTCTAGAAGTTTGTGCCAAAAGGGAGGGCTATGATTTGGTCATAGGGTTAGGTGTAAGGTTAGGATTATGGTGGATGTTGGCGCCAACTTGTAGGGATGTGTGTAGGGTAAGGGTGGTTAAGAGGTGGCTATGATGGTGGAAGGGTGCTTATCTTTGGCTTCAAAATAATTTTCTAGAAGGGGGGTTAGGTGGGTGGTGGAGATGGGTTTAAGGGAGATGTGTAGAGCTAAGATGTGGGGGTGTTTTGGTGCCAAAAGAGAGGGTTTCTAGAAGGGTGAGTTGGTGCCAAAACAAGGTTACTTTTGGTGGTGGTTGAGGCCAAGGGTTGCGTGTTGGTTGGTGCCAACATAGGTAGGAGTAGGTGGAGCTAGGTGGACTTAAGTAGGTGGACTAATTAGGTGATGAGGTGGAGTTAGGTTGTAGGTGGCAGATGGCCAGTGGGAGCTAAGATGTAACTAAGCTAAGTTAGCTAAGCTAGCTTAGCAAGTAGTTGAGTGGGATGGAGCTAGGGTTTAGGGGAGAGGAGCTGAGGAAGGAATGTTTGGAGCTAAACTGGAGTTGGTAGCTACTGAAGGGAATTGCAGGGAACTACTTTAGCTAGCTTAGGTTGCTAGTTCCTTGGTAGCTGCTAAGCCAAGCTAAAGTGAGCTGGCTTCTGTTGAAATGTGCTGTGGTGAGCTGGGTCAAATTTTCCCGGGGAGGACTTAGCTAGGTAGAGTAGCAAAGATAGCTTAGCTCAACTAGGTTGAGCTAAGTTGAGTCCCTGGGAGTCGGACTTGAGCTGGCCTGAGCTGTATGAGGTCATCTTCAACTGACTTGAGTTGAGTGGAGCTGGAAGTAGGTGGACTTGAGCTTAGGTGAACCCCTGTCAACTTAGGTGAGCTAGCTGGAGCTCCCAATGAACTAATTGGAGCTAAGATGAGCTAGACTCAATTAAGTTGAGTAGGGTCTGAGCTAACTTGAGCTAGGGTGAGCTAAGATCAGCTACATTGGGCTACCATTTAGCTAAGGTGAACTGAATGGATCTTAGTGGTGCTAACCCTAACCCAAGTGAGCTGATATCCAGTTATGATGAGCTGGATTTGGTTGAGTCCTAGCTGGAATGAGCTTCCTCTTCACTAGTTTCCTTCTTGAGTGCTATGGTTTTAGGGATCTAATTACCTGTTCATCCCTAACACTTAAATAAACGTGTCGAAAACACAACAAAATATGCAATCCATGCCTAACCTAATGGATGCCTAAATGCAGCCCAAAAACTCATTTGCAGAGTTAAAATCCTAAGAGCTAGGTTTGTTTTAGAGCACAAGAATGTTGATAAACTGGTGTTTATCAGTAGCTACTCAATGAATCAATTTTATGTTAAGTGGTACGGCCTAGGAAAATCAGACAAGAGGCCTGATGCACCACTAATCAAGGCACCCAATCAATTTTAGCCTATTCTAATATCTAATCACTTATTCGTATAGTGCGTTGAGGTATACCAAGTCCTTAGGTCGACTCCCTAGTTAAGTGATTGAATCAAACAAGAGTGGTGCACTTTAGTGTGTGTGTGGGTGTATAAGGTGTGTAAGTTTAAATAAATCCCACAATTAGATTTTATATGTATATACATCTAGACACACACACACACATATATGTATATATATACGTATATAAAGGTATATATATATATACGTATATATATGTATATATATATAGTTATATATATGTATATATATATATATATGTAGGGGTGAGGTGGGTGGGAGCAACAAACAAACAACCAAGACTAACCTTAGGGTTTATGCAAGCTCCTAGGTTAATTAAGGTTTGTGTTATTAGGTGGTGGGGATATACTTACAGAACCTTCATCCGCACTTTTCTCCAATCTAACTGCTCTGGGCCGCCTCAGAAGAGTACTTACAATCATACTAAGATCAGAGAAAAAGTGATAAAAGTTAGGTAGGGTGAAAAATGCGGGAAATAAAAGAGCATTGCCTCCCTGGCAATGACGCCAAAATGATGTGCAAGATTTTGTACATGAAAAGATTGAGTTAAAAACCCATCATTGTAGTGCGTAAAAATTTGCTATCAGATAAATTTTCCTGAAACTCTGGTGAGTCTCAAGTCAAACATAGGGAGGCTAATGATTGATTAAAATCTGCATTTGGAATTATTACTACAAAGCAAAATAGCTAGTTGAAATTAATCTATGTGTGAGAATGAGAAACATAGAGGATGAACAATATTGCATTTAAATATTCTAGAGTCTATTACAACTACTTAAAGAAAATAAAACTACACTAAAAAATAGTAAAAAGATAAGGGTGATAAAATCCTCCTCAACGGCTGCTTAGAGAATGAGTCTCATTGACAGAGCGCCCAGAAGATGGTGGTGAGATTCTGAATGAAGGGGAATGGAGTTGGAGGATGAAGGATGAAGTAGGGCAACATCACAGCGGGATCTGCTTCCCAAATGGTGGTGAGAAGTCAACCACGAGATCCCTCATGAAGAGGATGAAAACATGGACAAAATTTTCTTTTTTTAACTCTAGAGGAGCATCTCAGGTTTGGGACTAGCTCCTAAGAGCTTTGGAGAAGGTGGGAAGAGAAGAGAATGGATGAAGAATGAGGAGGGGATATGTGCCCTTTTATAGATGGAGTTTAAGGGTGAAAAGGCCCTTTTAAAGCTTTAAAATTGAATGTAGGGCCTTTAGTGATGGATGTGCATGTCCTTGTAGCCGCATGTTGCTGAAGGCATGCGTGCATCGTGAGCCATTCGATGGAGATTGGAGCGCCCACAAGAGGCCATGTCAATGTTGCTTCTTCTTCTATCATTTAGGCCAGTTCACCAAGTGCCACTCATCCTCAGCTGTTCGATCAAGATAAGACGACTAAGATTTCACTCTCATCGCTCTTTCAAATCATCACACCTCGCCGCATGTCAAATTACTAGTGGGCACCCATGTGATCGCATAAGTATACGAAGCGTTTGCATCCAGTGTGGAGTATCATGCCACTTAGCGGTTGCCATCCCTATTCGGTGAGGATCCGGTGATCCAATTTCACTCGCATGCTTCTTTGTGAATTAAATCCACCTGCTACGTTTCCATCGTGTGCAGCGTGGTTTCGATAAGGCTCTCACCCAATGTGCTACAAGCGCAAGTGTGTCACTTTTGTATTTTAACGCTCGCAGGCTTATGACCGTTGGATCTTGATCCAACGATAGAGATCTGATGGCATGGATGAAGGAGGTTGGTGGCTATAGGCGGCTTGGATGGTGCCACATGGCGCCATCTGGGTCGTCCATTTTCTTTTGCTCATAAGTGGTGCCATGGATGTCAGATTCGGTTGATTTGTGCACTGTTGGGCTGCGATTGCTTATCTGAACTCATCTTTGCGGTTGGATTTGTCGTTTGAAGTCTTGATTTTCACCACCTTTCCCCTTGTCCTCTGATCTTCCTCGGACTGCATATGATGCTATAGAGGTCCGATCGGGGCGATCTCGGAGACGTTGGACTCCGATCGTCTCTCTGATCAGATCTGTATGGTTGGATCTTCAATTCGAGGTCTAAATAAATATTGCCTTGTCCCCTGACCATAAAAAGAGCAAATTAACCTATAATTTGTACAATCAATTCTAATTGTAGAATGATCATGTTATGCAATATTTATAATGTTGAATGCAATTATATGCCTAAGAACACACATAAATAGATAGTTTATGTGAAATAGATGTGTCTACATCAGGAACTCACCCAACATTCCTCTTTCGTCTAGGGTGGTGCCTGGCTTGCAGAAGGAGATTTCAATGGCACCTTATCATGTGATGACAAGCTTGATGGGCACGTGGACTCGTCCACTTATGGCTTTTATCACATAGTAAGCGAGTTGGAGTTTTGTGATTTACTAGCCTTGGGGGTCACCTACACTTGCAGGAATGGCAATGGGCCCATGTCACAGATAGACAAATTTTTATGTAATATTGAGATGCTAGGTTCCTTTCATCTAGCCTATGTGATGGCCAGGGGCCGCCCTTTCTCAGATCATGTCCCCTTGGTTTGGGATAGTGGCTGGGGGGGGGGGGGGGGGGGGGGGGAACATGTGTTCGTATTTTAAATTTAAAAAATCTTGGCTTGGAGAAGTGGGGTTCAAGGATCTTGTTTCCTCTTGGTGGCGCACACAAAACTTCTCAGGTACGGCCACCTAGATACTTGCGGCTAAGTTGAAGGGATTGCATTAGATGCTTATTGAGTATAGGAGAACACTCAAAGTGGCCAGAGGGAAAAGAAGGCTGCAGGATTTGGAGGCCATTGCCTCCTTAGATGGCAAGGAGGATCAGATGCCTTTGTCTGAGGAGGACCATCTTTTGAGGAAGGAATGCCAGGCCACGGTGGCTAGGGAAGATCTTTAGACTGAGATGGACTGGCGAGAAAAATCTAGACAACTTTGGTTGAGAGAGAGGGATGCCAATACCATGTTTTTCCATGCAACAGCCAGTAATAGAAGGCGCACTAGTCATATTGCTTCCTTGCGAGTGGGCAATGATATTATTACATCAGTCGAGCATATTCACAGTGAGGCTAATTCTTATTTTCACCAGGTCACACACATAAGAGATAGGGGGAATGGTACATTGCCTCCTCTAATATGGAGCGGCTGGATGAGGTGGATTGCAATATACTGACCAGTGTCATTGATTGAGGGGAAGTGATGTAGGCACTTAATGGGCTAAAAGCAGAGGGATCCCTAGGGCTAAATGGCTTCCAGGTGTTTTTCTACAAGGAGTTTTGGCAGCTTGTGAGGGAGGATGTGATGGGTGTGGTGGTAGAGTTCCAGTGTGGCAATTTGGGGTTTGAATGGCTTAACAGGTCTTTCTTGTTCCTCCTAAAGAAGGTGGGTGCAGAATGTTTTACTGACTTTAGGCCCATAGCTTTATCAAACTCCACTTATTTTATTATTGGTAAGATTCTGGCAAATTGCTTAAAGATTATGTGCAAGAAGTTAATTATCCCGATACAATCTACTTTTCTACAGGGGAGATCACTTCAAGAATCTTTCATTATGGGCCAAAAGATGGTCTCCGAATGGATTAGAAGGAAGGTGAAAGGATTCTTATGGAAAGTGGATTTCTCAAAAGCATATGACTCTATTTCCTAGCCTTATATGTGGGAGATTTTTAAAAGGCACAGCTTCCCAAACATGTGGATCCAGTGGATGAAAAGATGTGTCACCACAACTGCTTTTTCCCCTCTTGTAAATGGTTGCCCCACTGGTACTTGGATCCAACCATAGAAGGGTGTTAGGCAGGGTTGCCCCATATCCCCTCTGATGTTCATCCTTGTAGTTGATACTTTGGCTCATTTCTCGTTCAAGGCATGTGCAACCGGCCTCTTCCATGGGTAATATCTCTCCACACAGTATGCACTCACTCCAATGTGACAGTGTGTAGACGACACGATCTTCTTTGCTGAGGGTAGGTGTAATGCAGCGTAACATGTCAACTTGATAGTAAGGATTTTTTGTAGTGTCTCGGGGCTGACAATCAATACCACAAAATCCACCTTGATGCGCTTTGGTTGGATGGAAGACATGAGCATGCGAATTTCTAAGGCCCTACAGATGCATCCCTTTAGGCTACCAGTTAGATACCTAGGCCTTCCCCTACGTGGAGAAAAAATCAAGAATAGTGGCTAGATGGTCCTCTATGAGAAGATCTCTATTCGTTTTGCAGGATGGTGTGGTGATTACACAGCAATCATAGGTCTTAATTGGCCTAGATTAAGCTAGGACTTAGCATAAGTTAGGGTTATTCATGCATGAATATGCATTATCTGCATCTTTACTGCTTTCCTTTAGCTATGCATAAAATAATGTTATAATGCGCTGATTAAGTACATTATGTAGATTGCAGGGAATAAGCTGATCAGGAGCTAGATCTGAAGCTGGATCAGGAATAATGGGAGTTGTACCAGAGATGGAGCAGAAGGCCTAGTTTAGATGTAGGAATAATAATGTAAGGGGGTTAAAGGTTTTCTATTCTATTAAGTAGAAATAAAGTAGTAAAATGAGAAGAGCTTACGTCCATCCTAGCCCTAGGATAGCCTAGAGACTTCCCCAAGCCTTAGTCACCCTTAGATTAGGCCACAACACCCTAGGAAGCCCTAAAACCCTAGTTCCAACCCTTCTCTGGATGTCCAGATAAGTTCTAGGACGTCCAGGACCCTTAGCCAACTCCTGCACACTTCAAACCCACTTCTGCAGTGTTATTGGACGTCCAGACACTTTGTCAGACGTCCAATTTCAGTAGAATACCCAAAACAGAACCCGAAATCCTTCCTGACTCTGATTGGACGTCCAGACAAAAAGTCTGGACTTCTGATTTTTGAGTATAAGACGTCTGATTCTATTATTAGATGTCTGATACTGCTCTCCAATTCCTGTTTTGAGATTTAAGCCTTGATCTTGGATCTCTAGGTCCCTAAACCCAATTCCAACCCCATAGGAACCTAAATTAAGGTGCCATAACCATAGTACATCACCTCTAGACCTCCCTAAGGGTCTAATTAGGTCCTCACTAAACCTAATTGACTTGGATCTTAGTCAATTCCATCAGCCTATTCAATTGGACTCATTGAGTCCAATTGAGCCCTGATCTCAGCACACACTGTCCAATTGGACTCAGTGAGAGTCCAATTGACCTAGACATAAATTAAGTTGTTTTACTCTCAATTAAGTTTTCACACACCCAATTAAACTTGTATTAAGTTTAATTGCACTTTACCTTAGTGTATTAGGGTTTATAACCCTAATTTGAGACATACCTTGACCTATACCCACTAGAACCTAACCTAATCAACCTAGCCACCTAAGTTTCGACCCACACACACCCACACACACCATCCACACGAAAATACCTAGCCTAGAGTTCTCTAGAACTCTCTACGATGTGTGGTTGCCTTGGTTGCCAAAAATAGCAACCAAGAGCCATTCAATTTTTAGATCCACATTTGGTGGATCTAAAAACCACCATCCACCCTCTCTCTCTCACTCTCCCACGAGCTCCCACCACAGGCCTCTCTAGAGAATTCCATAATTCTCTAGAGAGCTTCCCTTAGGTCTATAAAAAAACCCCTTGGGTGGCCATTTGCACCCATTCACTTCCTTGGCATCCATTCCACTTAGAATAGCCACTTCCATCTCCACTCACCCTCCACGAGTTGAGAACCACCATGGAGGCCACCATCTCCATGCCAGGAAGTTGGATCAGCTCCCCAACCTCTCTCCAAGGGCCGACCTAAGTTCCATTGGCCGCCCCTCCTTATCTCAACCATTCAAAGGCCATCGGGGACCACCCCTAAATGCCCTTCCATTCTGCTAGATTTAGATTATGCCCTTCGTATATTTACTGCATTTATTTACTGCTTAGTAGTGTAGTCTTACTTCTCCCCCAATGATGCATGCGAAATCCCCCCATCGATTCTTGTATGCGATCATTTTCTGGTAGCTAGATTTAATTTTCAAGCATTTATGTACAAGCTTTCCTCTAGATTTCTTGTGCAACAACTCCCAAATGAATGAATGAAAACACATTTATATATATATATATATATTTCTGTATGAAATCACCATGAGCTTAATGATTGCTATTATCTTTTGCGTGATTAATGTTGCCTGTTTCTAACTCTTAATATTCTTGCAACTAAGCATGTCGTACGTAAATACGTAATAATCACGAGCCGGCATGTGATTCTAAACAAAGTAGAGCAGCAAAAAGATTGATTTCAAAAGTAAAAGTAACGCCTCCCAGATATGAACGACCGGGACTCAAGTCTCGTTACTTTAGAAATCAATTTTTGACGAACGTTTTTGCGCGACTATACTACGATTTTCGACGACTTTCAAATGCGCAAAAATGGCTTTCTATCATGTGGTCACTGTCTGTTGAAGGGGGAAAGTTTGGTTTTGTTGAACTCTGTTATTTCAACCATTCCAGTCTTTTATTTCTCCATGTTTCGACCCTTTGGCACAGTCTTGAAGAAGTTAGATTTCATCAGAAAGGGATTCTTTTGGAAGGGAGCTTCGCATGAGGGGGCTTTCCTTCAACCTATCAAGTCGTCCAAAATGTACTTGCAAAAAAAGTGTGGTGGGTTGGGCATTTGCTCATTGTGCGAATTTGGGGATTCCTTGTTATTGAAGTGGGGTGTCATCATCTTGAGGGGCAGCAAAGGGTTATGGTAGGATCTTATTATTGATTCGTATGGGGCCTCAAATGCACGATTGAACAAACTAAGCCTAGAGACTCCCTCCCCCTTCTAGAAGTCGGTGACGCAAGCCTTGGAGGAAAGGTGGGACTTCTCTCCATGGCTAGGGAAGGGTGAACACTTTAGGTTCTAGAAGGATGATTGGTTGGGTGAAGGCACTCTCTCTTATAGATACCCACGATTGTATGATGGTGATGGTCACAAACATGGTTTGGTAGCAGATTAGGTCCTTAAATTAGCACTGGATTCCCCCCCGGCCCCCAAATGTGTATGATAGCTGCTTCATGGAAGAGTATAATCGTATGATAGACACATTGCAAGCTTTTCAGCCATCTGAGGAAGTGAATGGCTTTGTTTGGAAGGACGACCTATACTCCCCTATCAGAGCCTACAAGAAGCTACTTCCTGCTGTGGAGGATGCTAACCATGCTTGTATTTGCTAGGAACTTTGGAAGGTGAAAGTCCGTTTAAAGGTCTAGGTTTTCCTATGGCTTGTCAAATGTAATGGACTTATTACTAGTTCCCTAAGGCATAGAGTTATGGGAATTGATGTGGCTGCTTGCCCTCTGTGCCCTTTTGGAAATGATGATGTGCGTCTCCTATTTACCTCGTGTGTTGTTACTCACGAGGACTGCCTCAGGTGTTGTTCTCAACCTTGCCCCATGTGGGCTAGTTTGTGGAGCAAGCTTAGTGGAACATCTTCACATAGGTTGTTGATTGGGGCTATTCTTTGGAGTGTTTGGTGGGCCAGAAATGAGGCAGTCTTCAGAGGGACTGGAGTTTGGATCGAGAATATATGTAATGATGTGATTGGGTGGATGAAAAACTGGCGTAGCATCTTATAACTTGCTTTAAATGAATAAATTGCTGGATTACTACAGTCCTCAGTAGTAATCCATTGTCTTTTCAAAAAAAGAAAAACTTTCCAGCCCAGCACTGGACATCCAGATAGTGTGCTAAACATCTAATTTCCATATAATCCATTTATAGAATCTAACTCCAATACTGTTCCACTATTTGAGTCTAGACCAGACCATCAGATTTCCAATTTTGCAGTTTAAGTCATCTGACCTAATTCCTAGATGTCTGGAGGTCACCTCTAGTTCCTATTTTGGAATTAGAATCCATATCTTGCTTCTTTAGGCCTAGGAATCCTACCATACACCTTAGGAAATTTGTCTAGAGACCTCCTAAGCCTAGTACACTATAATTAACCCTTCCTAAGAACCTGATTAGGTTCTCACCAAGCCTAATTGACTCAGTAGAATTCAGTTGAAGCCTGCTTATCTAATTGGACTCATGGAACTCAAATTAGACCCTAATTCAACCCATGCAGGTCTAATTGGACTCAGTCATAGTCTAATTGACTCACACACAACCTAATTGGGAATTCTTTCTCCTAATTGCACACATACTGACCCAATTAAACTTGTGACACGTTTAATTTGACTTACCACATTAGTAATATGTTGTATGAACCTATTTCTAGGACCTTTACCTAGACCCAATACCCAAGCCTATTAGACGTAACCTAGAACCACCTAGGTACCAACCTAAGTAGGTTTACCCAACCCACTTAGTCCACACCAACTCCTACTACAAGTGGCATCCACACATCCTTAGGTGGAGCCAACTTGCAGGCCTAAAAACCTAAGACTACCAAGTCTAAGTCTACCCGACTCCAATCCACAAAAATAGGATCTAGAAGACCCACTCTCCCTCTCGAGTTGATGCCACCTAGGCATCTTCTAGACTCTTCTCCAACGACACTCCAAAAGCCTCCAAAATTCTATAAAAAGCCATCACTTTTTGCTGGCAGCCCATCCATCTATTCATCCATCACTCCACCACCATCTTCCTCCTATGAGCACCCTCCTCCATGGCCACCAAAGCACCACCACCTCCATCCTCAAGAGGCCAGTCACAACCACCTGTGTCTACCCTCCTTCCTACCCTCCACCTCAAGCCACACAGCCACCAAGCAAACCCTTGGTGCCTTGATTTCTCGTACCTATAATTATTCTTTGTACTTTAGTTTTATTGCATTTGATTTCCCACTTAGTAGTGTAGTTAATCTCCTTCTAGAGTGCATTCCTAAGTTCTTCCTGTGCTCTAGGCATGCATCTCTCTACGTGGTGTAGACGGGCCATCATACCCAAGGTCTCATCACCCTCGTCCTTCAATACTAAAGGCTCCGAGAGTTTTCCCGGTGGGATGAGCTTCTGATAGATTATATTTTAATTTCCTTGTATAAGCTTTCCTCTACATTTGATGTAAACATATTGATCCAATGCAATAAAATTGTGTTATCATTATTTGGATCATATATTTTCCTTATGCAAATAAATCATGACAGTTTCGGAAAATATAAATGAGGTTTTGCTAAATATGAATTCGGTCTGAAACATGTAGATAGTGGAAGTCAAATGCACGGAAATGTACACCTTCACTTTTGTCATCTTTTTAACCCATGTGCATGTTCTTCGCATAAACAATGCAATCTTGTTGAGGAATATTCAACAAGTCTTCCTCATGGTCCTCAGAAAGATAAGAAGTGGAATGGAGAGGACTAAAATGAGCTAGAAAAGTGGAAAAAATACCCGAGTCTGGCTAGGGTTTTAGTTCAGGATGGAGGCCAAACATGGGGGGGATCAGGTGGTAGGTCTAAGGGAAATGGAGTGGGGGAAAAATTAGTGGTATGAAGGGTGGGTGAATTTAGGGTGGGAGGGTGAGGTGAAATTAGAGTGGATGGGTCTGGTGATCAGTCATGAAGAGGGTTTAATTGAAGGCAAGTCTCCAAGTCATTGATGTTGCTGACCACTGATTCAGAGTCAGAATCTTCGAAGAAATTGAGTTTTGGGAAAGGCATCCAAAAGCATTGTTTCCTCCACCAAATTAGTTATTTCAATTTCAAAGTCCTCAAAGAAATCATCATCATGGAATCTTCTAGAAGATTAGAAAATATCCAAAGTAATTGTTTGGCCAACGCAAGTAATGTCCATTTTACCAATATGGCAATTAATATTTGCTTTTGCAGTGGCCAAAAAGGGTCTTCCAAGGATGATAGGGGCATTGATCAGAGTCTCAACTACCTCAATGTCAAGGGCCAGAAAGTCAATAGGGAAGACAGTTGTGGACCATGACAAGAACATCCTCGACAATCCCCCTAGGTTTGATTGAAGATCAATCTGCTAATTGCAAAGTGACCACAACAGGATTTAGATCATTGATAAACAGCAGTTTATCATCATTCGTATGACCTAAAATAGATCTAGCTCTTAGGTTTTTAACTCCGCAAATGGATTTTTGGGTTGCATTTAGCCATAACCTAAGATTAGGCATGCATTGCATTCTTTTTGTATTTTTAACATCTTTGCTTGAGTGTAAAGGTTAAGTAGATATTCAAACCATTAAAACCCTAGCACTCAAGGAGGAAGAAAGTGAAGAAAAAGTCTAAATCAGCTGGACCCTAGCTGGATCCAACTTACCTCAGCTGGATATCAGCTCACATTGGTTAAGTTTAGCTCCTCTCATCTCCATTCAGCTCATCTTAGCTAAATGGTAGCTCAAGGTTGCTCATCTTAGCTCAACCCACCTCAGTTTAACTTAGATTCAGCTCAACTTAGCTGAGTCTAGCTCATCCTAGCTCCTGTCAGTTCACTGGAAGATCTAGCTAGCTCAGCTTAGTTGACTGGAGTTCATTCTATCTCTAGCTCAGTCCAAGTCCAACTCGACCCAGCTCCACTTAGCTCACAACAGATGAACTTCCTCCTGCTTAGCTACTACTTGCCTGATGAGGCACTCATCATGATCTCTAATTACCCCTAATTAACTAGTCTTCCTAGTTAATTAGCTAGGGTTATGAATATATAAGGGTTAATTATAGAATAAGGGATATTTAGTTAACGACCTTAAAATAAGTTAGAAATGGAATTTTATCATTCAATTAATATTATTAATAATTTAGATAATAATTGGACATGAAATCCTATTAATCATTCCCTTAATAATAAGATAAGTAACTTAAATATAATATATACCTAAAAATGTAATAACTTAAGTGATTTTACTTAATCTAATAAATTAATCTAAAAAGGTCAAAAATGTAAATTCAAGGTGTAAACATAATATTTACCTTATTTACTAACATATATAAAAAGTTGAAAAATATCTAAATTAAAATAAACCTTCAAAACCTGGGTTTACATTTTAGTCCTTAATTTTCATTACAGTCGGGTCCTTATTTCTCACATAGGTCCTTAGGTTTTATTACTTCTAAGTCCCTCTTTGTCTTCTTCTTCTTCTTCTTCTTCTCCATCCAAACGAACGGTTGGCGGCAGAGAGTCATCCTACCGCGCGATCACCACCCTGCCGACATCATTCCTCTTTGCCCAAGCTCTTGCAGCTTGCACTCACCACCTTCACTTGATCCATCGGTCTGGATTAATTGAAAATCCTATTTTTCAGTGGGAGTTAACCTCATCGTCGTCGGAGACGATGACGGAGGTTAAGCTCCTCGAGCTTCTTCTTCGGCCAGACCCCGCCCCTCTCTTCGACGCAAAATGCTATAAATACCCCCTCACACCTCTGATTTTAGCAAGTTGGCTCCCTTCCCTCTTCTAATATTGCAACCAACCCAATAGGCTATTCTTCCAAACCTTCGGTGATTCCCCATTCCATCTTCCGACTTCCTCCGTCCATCTTAAGTAGCCAAGGAAATTCGCCGTGGTCTTCCGCACCTTTGATAAAGGCACCAACCCTAGGATTCCTCCTCTCCACCTCAAATTCACCCGCTGGAGCTCTTTCTTCAACCCTCTGATTTCGTCGTTCGCTATGAAACTTCAGCGGAACCCTATTGATCCCTTCGTCTAGGTAACAGTAGACTAGGAGTAGGAGTAGGAGTAGGCTACCTTAGTTAGTTAGTTTAGTTAGCTAGGTTAGAGTAATTGTAGAATTTAGCTTCATGTCTTCCAACTCCGACGAGTTCCTTGAGCTCACCAGAGATCTTAATTTTGTCTTTTAACTCATTGTTCACCTTCTTTTAACTTCATGTTCACTTCTAAATCACTAAATAGTTTAATTGAATCACCTAAACGCCTAATTCATATCTCACCTTCACCGACTACCTCACTGTCCATGGTGATAGAAGTCGATCTAATTCCACCTTCATTGGGTTCTTTTATCACCTATCACCACTAATGAACCCTAATCGACATTATATTACCTATTACTATCATCTATAATTAAATGCCCAAATTTAATTTAAGTTTCTGAGTTTGCTGTCCATGACGGCTCAGGAACATTTCAAACTATAAATTAAATATATATTTATGATTAATAATATCTGTTGACTTCATTTAACTTCTCAATCGAGTAGTTAAATCAAGTCCTGAGCTTAAACCACTTAAATCTTTTAAGAAACGAACTTACTGTCAAATCTTTTATTTCAATGAAGAAATGTAGAATTTTATGTGAAACAGAGGTTCCTTGTTACCTTAGAATCATTTTTGGATTAAAAATAATTAATTTTGTTAATCTGTACATGCATTTTATATTTTTTGGACTCACCGGAGCTCCGGCGAGCTCCGGCGAGCCAAAAATGTGTTGCAGCCTCTTAAACTTGCTGTGAAGTTCCAGAATGTTATAATATGGATTACTGATCATTTTTAAGAAATTTGTTTGAGATTTCAATCACTAGAGCTTTAGATGTAACTTCATCTTCCCCAACTCCAGTGAGTCGGAGAAGTCTGATATGAAGGAATTAAGAAACGCTTAAGGAGCTCAGAAGCTTCAGTGCGATGCACTAAAGCTATTTAAGTCTTTAAAACATTGTAATAAACATTGAATAACTCTGTCGAACAAACACTTATTTTAGTTCAGGCTGTGAGCCTGAATCCCTAGTAATTAAGGACAAAACTCAAATCTGAAGATCTGAGTGAGTTCCAGATGATGAAGAGACTCTGATTGATGCGTTAATTTCTTAGGAAAAAGCTTTAAAAAAAAAGTCAATGTTCGAGCTCCTATAGTCAAACCTAAGTTTGATAATGGTGTTCTGAGCTTTGATTGAAGAATTGAGATGTAGAAATTGATTCTGAGATTCTGTTTGATGTTTTTAGAAAGAGTTAAGTAAGCTCAGATGATGTAATGTGTGAAGATTTTGATCCTGTCAATTTGGGTTACTTTCAAACCCAAACCAACAGAAGCACTGTTTTGTTGAAATTCAAACCTAAAACCTGCCCAGATTGATTAGTTAAAACCCTTAGAAATAATCTAAGTAGATTAGGAACACTTTAAAGTATCTGTTGCACAAATTGATGTCTGAAAATTAATCTCTGAAGTTTTCAGAGAAGAGAAAAGCTTCTTTGAAAGTTCTATAGATCTCAAGAGCTTAAAATCTATATTAACAGAAGCAGAATTGCTTATATATTATGTATAGACCTTTTAATAGATAAGAGAAGTCCATCTGAGGACTTCCCTGAGTTAAAAACATTTGCAGGCTTTTATAAAACCCATAGAACCCCTGATTTCATCCCTTAAATTGAAGAAAAAAACATCAATAAAACATTAAATTGACCTTAAAATTGAATAGATTACCCTTGGAGCTTTCCAAAGAACTTTAAATCATTCAATTTGGAGCTCTGGGTAGGAAGTTATGATCGATTGAATTCGGGTCTGCAAGGGGAATGTTTGTCTCACCTCGGATATCCACGAGCGCGCGCCTAGGTATAAAACTATTTTGTTCCTATGCCTATGCAGTTGTCAGCGCTCGGCGCACTGGTTCCGATTCTGATCTGATTTGAGCATTGTTCTGTGTGTGGGCATTAGCCTGCGGGTGTGTGCGCCCTTGGGGGCATGCATGCGGGATGTGAATATGTGTCCTGGGAAGGCGAGAGTGTGGCCTGGGAGGCCAGGTTGAGCCGATGCAGCTTGAGGCTGTGAACCAATTAAGAAATAAACCGAAACCAACTTAACCGAGATTAGGCGAGGACCGAGTAGGGTCTGGTCCCACCCTGGTCTCAGGGTGCCGTGTATCCTCGAAAGGACCTCGCCGCAAATACAAAAACTTTTGTTTGAAAAGTTAAAAAAACCCAGTTCAACTGAAAGCTTAAGGAAAGAGAAGCCGCTGAAGAAAGCTAAGTGCTGAAGGATGCAAAGGCTAAGGAAGAAAGGAGCACGGATGCTAAGAAGTGTTAAGGAAAAACTAAGGAACAAAGGAGAAAAACTAAGGGAAGAAGAGAAGGCAGGAGAAAATTAAAGGGAAAAAGAAGAACTAAGGAAGATAAGAAGGCAAGAACAACATAAGAAGAAAGAGAGCTCGAGAGAAGAAAATAAAAGAGAGAAAGAAAGAAGAAAAGATTAGAGGCTGTAGAGAGATGAAGAGATAAATGAATTTTATCTTGCATACTTACGTTTTGTTCTTAATTGTAAAAGGCTTGTTTTAATTGGATAATTTTCTAATTGCCTTAATGAAATAAAATTGAAAAAAATAGCATGTTTACTTGTTAATAAAGTACAACATTTTGAGTAAATATGTTTGCATATGGAATTTTGTATGTTCTTCATAGTTTAAATATTTGACAAAATTCATGTTTTGAAAAGTAAGACTAGTTTTACCTCTTAAACTTAAAGAGATAAAAGGAAATTGGTGAATTTAGAGAAAAATTATTATGCCTCCCAGTGAACGACTTGGACTCAACCAGTAAAAATTTCTAAAATGTTAGGTTAATTCGACCCTATACTACATAACCGACAAAACTTCGAGTTAACCTAAGTGATTTCTTCTATTCTTAATTAAGTGGAATTAACTTAATTACTGAGTGGAGTAGAAAGACACGCACCATTGCCCACTTAGTAGCTAAGCTAGCTCGGGAGTTCTCATTAGAGGCAATTTTAGTTCAACCTAGCTTTAGCTAGGTTGAAACCAGCTTAACTTAGCTCAACTACTCAAGCCTAGCTACTAGCATAAGAACTAGCTATCTTAGCTAAGTAGTTGAGCTCCTCATGAAGACCTCCTCAACAGATTCAGCTCTAATGCAGCTGCAATACAGCTCCAGTCAGCCTTCCCTCAGCTCCTCTTGTCAAAACCCTAACTCCTCCACTATTATCAACTAGCTTAGCTTAGCTAGCTTAGCTAAGCTGAAAACCAACTCGACCTCCATGGCCATCCACCAACTACCTAAACCTTAACCTAGCTCCACTCCAAGTCCACCACCTAAACTAACTACCTACCACCACTTATAGTTGGTGCCACCATTCCTACATCTCTTCACCCCACCACCTCCAAAAGCCACCTTCAAAGGTGGCACCAACTTTCCCTCCAAAACCCCCACTTATCACCACCACTCATCTCCCTTGAAACCCATCTCCACCATCCACCTAATCCCCTTCTAGAAGCTTTTTTTTGGTGCCAACTTTAACTCGCTCTTTCACCAACCTAGCCACCCATAACCACCACCTTAACCCCCTTTAAGTTGGAGCCAGAAACACCTCCACATCCCTTCAAAGTTGGCGCCAACTTGAAGCCCTATCACAACCCTACACGTAGCCCCATAAGGCCATTTACACCCTACACATCACCCCCTTCTAGAAAACCCTCTTGGCACCAACTCAACACCACCCTAACCCCCTTATAACCACTACATAAGTGGCACCAAAACACCATCAACACCTCCTCACCTTGGCGCCATTTAAATCCACCCTTAATCCCTTAACTACCACCAAATGGAGCCATCCCAACCCTTCCTAATTCCCATGCCAACTAACCCACCTAAACCCACCTAGGTTGGCGCCAACCACCTCCTTAACCCAACCTCCATACATCCCTTTAATTGGCACCAACCTACCATAGCCACTCATCTCCTAACCACCACCATATAACCTAATCCTAGCCATCCAACACACCTAACCCATCCTTAACCCTAGCCCCATCTAGAGTTGACGCCAACCACCAACACCTCTCCATTTTGGTGCCAATTCACCTCAACCCTAGGATCTTCTAACCACCTCTTATAAGCCATCCTAGCCATCCATCCCTTAACCATACCTACACCCCTACCCATCCTATAAGAATACCACTAACTACCCACTTCAAATCATCCTTTGTAACATATTTTCTACTCATACTCTACCCATATCAAATGTCTAAGGAGAAAAGGAGAGAAGGAAGAAGATCAAGGAGACACCCTATCTCCTTGGTGGCTTCAACTTCTTCTCCCTTGAGTCACCACCAAACCAAGGAGGAAAGCCAAGCAAGGAGGACATCCAGAGGAGGAGATTCTAAAGGTGGTCCATGCCACCTTAAGGGGAAGTTGTTGGAGTGGAGATCTTCCACACCAAGGAGGAGGAGGCACGCCCACTTAGGGTTTGCCACAAGGAGGACATTCAGGAGAGAAGATTTCCTTTTGGTCCTGGGGCAACCAGGACTAGAGCAAGAATTTTGGGCAGCAGCATCATCACCAACAACATCTTCCTAAGCTTTCTTCTACACTTTTGTTATTTCTTTTGCATAGTAGTGTAGTAATTTTGGTTGGAGATTACAAGTGGAAATTCCTTTCACTTGTGAGTTCTCCAACTCCATTGTAAAACTCTTTCAATCAAGAAGCATTCCTCTACTATTCCTTTAAATAGCTTGTGTGCTCTTTTATTGTGTTTTGTTGTATCCATTATTCCAAGAATTTCTTGCTTAGAGTGAGTTGGATAAAACAAAACACTTGTTGCTTTATTTTCTTGTATTTCAAATTCCATCTCTCTCCACATTAATTCGCCTCTATTCAAAAGCCCTAAAAGTTACATATTTCAAAACCAAAAAAAGAGAAGTTGATTTCCGAGGATCAAGCGAGAAATTTGGTTTAAAGCTTTCCTGCCTCTCTTGGGACAACCCGAATACTTTCCCAAGTACTCGGAGTATACAAATTTAAAAGCAATCTAAATTGCATGTTACAATGACTCAAATTTCTATTTTTACAAATCATGCTTTTTAATGATCAATCACCAATCTTAAATTCCTATAACAAAGTGGTGGGGATGATATTGACAGAGGCACCAAGATAAAGAAAGGCACGGTTAAATGTTGTGTCATCAATAATCACAGAAATTAGATGTGCACCTGGGTCTTTCATCATAAGAGGTAGCTTGCTCTGTATGACGGAGCTTACTGTATCCGAAAGATGCACCTTTCCTAGGTTTTTGGTCTACCTTTCTGGAGTACAAATATCTTTCAAAAACTTGGCATAGGTAGGTATATATTTGATTGCATCTAGGAGAGGAATGTTAATCTCAACTTGCCTAAATAATTCCATGAGTACCTCAATTATGGGCTTAGATTTCTTTCTTTTAGGGTTGGTGGATTGTAGAGCTTTGGGAAATGGGATTGGAGTTTTGTCAGTGAGATCTTTGTCTTTTTGTTCCTTGGTAAGGGTAGGAGGAGAGTCAACCAGCATAAGTATAAGGTGGGTTTCTTGTGGAGATTGGGATGGCCAAAAATCTATAGTTTTTTCCTAGTCCTCAATTGTATTGCATTGGCAATATGGTTGTAGCTAGGAGGAGGTTGGGGCACCTGATGTAGATGGAAACCTAGTGGGTGCTGTGGTGCTAGGCTAATAGGAGGCTGGATATGATGGTTTTGGTTTGGATTCCTGCTCTGGTAGTGGTTCCTCTGATTGTTAGGATTGGGCATGGGCTGGGAAGGAAGATTTCCTGCAAGTCTTTAGGTTGGAGTAACCCTAATATGATTATGGAGAATTATAACAACATGGGTTACCTTCTGATGGGAACACCATCATGAGCCATAACTAGCTCAATTTGGTCTGATAAAGTTGATAAAAGCTCCTACATAACCATCAGAGGGTCATATAAGCATAATGTTCTGTTCTAAGAAGATAAGAAACTAAGGTTATTTTTGCAATTTTAACAACATTTCACAAACTACAGAATAACCACGAGATATTTTAGGGGTTTATTAAAGGTCATATGATCATTAATATCTAATAAGTGGGTCCATGCAGACGAAATGGATTTTCATGCATTTCAAGAATTAAATGACATCTAAAATCCTAAAAACATACCTGCTTAATTAACTGAGGTTATGATCAAGATTAAATTCACCTAAACCTTCTAAAAATCATAAAAAAATATTCCCTAAGGTTTGGTACACTTGATTTGACCACTGGAACCCAATTTGACCTAAAACAGAGTCTCAGACAACTAGTTTCCTTAATTTAGGTTTCTATGCAATTTACCCATTTAAACATGGTCGAAACCAAAATCTAACTTTGCCATCAGATTTCTTGGGTCAAAATTTTGATCCAATCAGAGATCATCTTGACCTAGTTTGCATCTCAGTCCTAACATACTCTTTTAATTACAAAAAACCCCTTACCTTTATGAAATCATTGCAAATAGGTCCCTAAATTTTTCATCGTATTCATATTTAGGTCCCTACTTCCATTGGTGTGAACACGTCAAGCTTCGGCGAGATTCAAGCGAGATTTTCTCGCTCGATTCTCCGTCAAACAATCCCAAATTTGAACCGAAGATTCCTTGTGAAATTTCCTTCCAAATGAGACCGATCTTGGATCTCAACTCCTTCCCAAAAGCTCATGTGAACTCTTTCAAAGGAAGGGTATCCGGCTTGAGCAAAAAGCACGGAGTTCGCAAGCTTGTTTCAAAGCCTAGAACTTCATTCTATGGCCTATAAATGGTCCTACATCAAGTTCCTCACCGCCTTAGCAAAACTTGGCCTTAGAAATCCCCTCTTCCTCCTCTGGCTGTCTTCAAAGTTTGCTCCGGCGACCTCCTCCATTCACCCTCCTATGGCCATCCAACCAGCAAATTGGATGGCCTATCTTCTTCCCCTCATCTTCGCTATCCTCTCCAGCCAAAGAGTGGTCATTTCTCTACCTCGTTCGCTGTCGTTGCCTTGCCGTCAACATCTTCTTCTCTGGCTCCAGTCAAGCCACGATCGGAGCTCCCCGGACTTCTCCCTCTCCTCTATGACACTCTACCTACTCCTCTACTCCCCTACATCATTTCCCCCACACATACACTCCTAATCAGCCATGCAACACAACTTGATGCCCTCACGTTCTTCCTCTCCGGAGAATCTCCAGCGATGCCTTCCCACCGCTCCACTGTGCGAACCTCATTGCTACCACCTCCATTAGCTTCGCCGTGACCTCTTGGTTAAATGCCCTAACTTTATTAGGGCTATTGAACACTCTACACCCCTGTCGAGCACACCCACCTTTACTCACCTTCTTCGACCTTGCTAAGCATGTACACACATCGTTGCACTTGCCATTCCAAGGCAAAGCTTCTGAACTTGTTTGACTTGGCCGCCAGGCCATGTTCATGCTTTCAGGTACTTCGCGGAACCTCCATCATTGCCACCACCCTCTCTGGCTCCGTCTGACGTCTTCTAGTGGTGTTCTTCTTCGTCAACACATCTAGGTGTTGTGGCCCAGCTCCAGGAAGAACTCTAGGTTTCCAATTGAGCGAAGGCACACCTCCAGCACCCCCATTTCAACATCCTTTCTGCTGCAGCTCACACATGAGAAAGCCTTGTGGGATAGTCCCACATCGTGGAGGGAGGAGCTGCCCGCGCGAGATATATTGAATTTGTTCCCTCGACCCCTCACCCAAGACATGGGGGTTAGGTCCCCATGCACACGTCAACTCATGCCTCGCCGTCATTCACGCAGGCGGGTCTAGCTCAGATCTAGATCCAGTTACCTGATTAATCTTGTTTGAGAAGAGAAAGAAGAAAGAGAGAGAGGTGAGTGGGGGTTTTTGCCCTTTGCGCCTCTGCTCTCAACACTTAGTCTCTGAGAGGCTTTAGTGCCTTTGTGTTATGCTCGTGCCTCTCTCTAAGAATTGAAGGAGAAGAGAGGCCTTTGCCTCTGTTGTTGGTTTTAGGCTATTATTGCATTATTGAGATACTTATGACATGCGAATTCACATACGCTTTTAAATTTATATTACTATATAGGGGAGTATCTAGGGTCATCCAAGGAGGAAAATTTGCAATTCAATTCTCTTGGAAAAAATAAATCTCAACTTTCTTTTTGGTATTTTAAATATATATATATTTTTAGTTTTGAAATAATAATGGCAAAGTGCGAATTATGATGGAAAAATGCTAACACCTAAAATGCTAAGCTAAAACTTAAGAGATGAAAATGTCCACTACCTAAGCTCACTCTAGGCAAGTGGAGCCCTAGAGTAATTAGGGAGTGGAAGTAGAACAAGTGCTAGAACAAAAGTAACAATTGCAACAAGAAATTATAAAGAAGGCAATTTAATTAAGCAGAATTTGTGTTCTCTTACAAAGACAAGTAAAGGAATGCTTCTACTAGAAATGTAAAATATAAAAACAATAGAAGAAAAACAAATCCTCTTGTAGAATCTGGTGAAGAAGGGAGTCTTCTTGCTCCAAGCCTAGCTGCTCCTTGGCTTGAAAAGAGGGCCTCCTTCTTCTCCTTCCTTGAGATGCTCCTCCAAGGTGGCATGGACCACCTTCAAGACCTCCTCCAAAGGTCTTCCTTGCCTGGCTCCTCCTTTGGCTGGTGTGGGCAAAAGAGAGAATGGAAAAGGGGAAGGCACCAAGGGGACAGAATATCCCCTTAATCTTCTTCTTCTTCTCTCTTGGGTGTGGGCTCTAGGTAGAGTATGAGAGGAAATTTGCTAGCAAAGGATGGTTTGAATGGTGGTGGGTAGTGGTCTTTTTATAGGGTAGGATGAGGGGTAAAGGTGACTCTTGAAATGGAGGGCTAAGATGGGAGGATGGAGGTGGTTAGGTGATCCTTGGGTTAAGGATGGTTGGCAAGACCTAAGGGGTGTAAGGGGGGTAGTTATGGGTGGCCAAGGGACACCTAAAAGTGGCGCCAACCATGGAGAGGTTCGATGGGTTGGAGCTAACTTCTAGGCTTCTAGAAAGGGGGATTATGTGGATGGTGGAGATGGGTTTAAGGGGAGATGTGTGGTGGAGATGAAGGGGGTTTGTGGAGGGAAAAAGTGGCGCAAGCAAGGGGGTAGTTAGGGTGGCTTTGGCACCACTTTATGGTGTCTTTTGGAGGTAGTGGGTAGGATAGGTTAGCGCCAAGTAGGGTTAGCTTATGTGGAGTTTAGGTGGAGCTAGTTGGTGGAGTTGTTTGGTAGGGTTTTTGGGTGGTAAAAGCCAAGGAAGCTGGAGCATAGCTAGGCTAAGGTAAGCTTAGCTAGCTTAGCTAATGGTGGAGTAGAGGAGGAGGTGTTGGAGCTAGGGTTTGGAGGGAGGAGCTAGATGTGAAGAATCTGGAGCTAAAGTGGAGTTGGCAGCTACTGAAGAGGTCAACATGGGGCTACTCTAGCTAGCTTAGCTTTCTATTTATTTGCTAGCTACTAAGCCAAGCTAAAGTGAGCTGGCTTTTGTTGAATGGAGCTGAGGTGAGCTGGGTTTGGTGCTTTCGGGGAGGATTGAGCTGGTTGTGACAGCTAAGGTAGCTTAGCTCAACCAAGTTGAGCTAAGCTGAGTCGCCAGGAGCTGGACTTGAGCTTCTTGAGCTAGGATGAATTCTTCTTCCGCTGGCTGGAGTTGAGTGGAGCTGGATGTAGCTGGATCTGAGCTGGGGTGAACTCCAGTCAACTCAGCTGAGTTAGCTAGAGCTCCCTATGGACTAGTAGGAGCTGAGATGAGCTATACTCAACTAAGTTGAGCTGGATCTGAGCTGACCTGAGCTAGGGTGAGCTAAGATGAGCTCTCTTGAGCTGCCATTCAAATGGGATTAGCTGAATGGAGCTAGGATGAGCTAACCCTAGTCCAAGTGAGCTAGGTTCCAACTGTGGTGAGCTGGATCAAGATGAGTTCCGGTTAGTCTGAGCTCCTCCTTCACCATTTTCCTTCTTGAGTGCTAGGGTTTTAGGGATTTGTATATCTGTTCATCCCTAACACTCACAAAAAACACATTAAAATGACAAAAGAAAATGCAATGCATGCCTAACCTAGTTAATGCCTAAATGCAGCAAAAACCCATTTGCGGAGCAAAACTCTAAGAGATAGGTATGTTTTAATGCATAAGAATGATGATAAACTATCATTTATCACAACCCTATGCTTATCTTTTGCTAGTCTCTTAGCAAAATTTTAATTTTTTTGGAAAATAGAATTTTTGGGAAATCTAATTTTTTTGACTTTTGAGGCGAAAAAGATTAAGGGACCTTGGTTGATCTAAACACAGGAGGCACAGGATTTGTTAAGGATAAACATCGGGATTTATTTTTGGATCCAACCATTAGACAAAACGGGATCAATATATCCTCCAAAAAATTCACAAATTAACTCCTTGTTAACTCAGATGACTTGAAATTTTTGTTTTTAATATTTTTCTGGCTCATGAATCTGATTCACAACATGCAAATCCTTTAAAACCTTGTGTCCATGCTTGTGAAAAGCCAATATTTCTAAGGGCGTGTTAATTAATTAATTAATTTTTTTTTCTCCCCCATGCTTATTTTTAGCTTAGTCTTACAATAGATGTGTCAGGATCATCATTCCCGTTACCAATCCTCGAGGGGGCTCTGGCACCAGCACTTCGGGATAGCATTGTCCATGACACCACCCAGGAGCTCACAACCTTAAAACATAATGCGGTGTAAAGGGGCACTCCAAGCAAACTCAAGCTCTTGCTCTGACACTATAGGTAGAGCACCGTCCAAGACACTTGAGCTACTAAAATGTGCTTTAATGCTCCGTCTAAAGATATGAAATATAGACATGGAGCAGCACCGAGGCGGTAACATGTTGACATCGCATCCTCAAACGAGGCATTTTCCTCCTTCTCAGTGGTGGGAACTCAAACCAATGATCTCTTTAGACTTTTACTAAGTTCAAACAAGGGAGCTTTTCAAATTTTTAGTTGCTTTTAAGTGTTGGCTTGTGTGTGAAAATTGACACAAGTAGTTCCTCAAGACATGCAAGTTTTTGAATCAGAAAATAAGCCAAATACTTTCCACATTACAAAATAGGATCAAGTCACCTAAACTATCATGAGTTCAGGTGGAATTTTTAGAGAAGGATATCTGACCTAGTCTAAAATAGACCCTGAAATTCTAATGATTAGATCCGCATCCTCATCCCTAGTTTGTTAAAGATTAAATCTCATTGTAGCAAAAGTGAGTTTTTCAACCTTAGTCCCGATTTCAAAATTTTTCATCAAAAAGTTTTCAACATCTATATATTTTTGGGTATGCAAGTAGGAAAATAAAATAACTAAAGAAAAATGCATGTTTTTAGGTTTTGAAAATCCTAAATCGATCGTCAAATTTTAAAAACACCCCCCCATTCTTAAGATATGCAATGTCCTCATGCATTAGGAGGGAAGAGGGATCACCTTAGTGAAGGGCAGTCAGGTTTAGGATGGTCAAGACCTGAAAGAAGGAAAAAGGAAAGCAAGGAAAAGAAATGATGGGTTACCTCCCATCCAGTGCTACCTTTTACGCCATTCAGTTGGGTGTAGTGTGTATTAGTGATCAAAGGTGGCTGGATTAGTAAAATCAAAAGATTCAGATGGAAGAATAGGCGTATGATCAAAATAGGGCTTTAAACGTTGGCCGTTGACTTGAAATGTCGAATTAGTTTTTGGATCAAAAAGATCAACAACGCCATTTGGATATGTTTTATGGACAATAAATGGGCCAGTCCATTTAGATTTTAATTTGCCAGGAAAAAGGCGTAATCTAGCATCAGAAAGCCAAACACATTGATTAACGTCAAAGTGTTTCCGAATAATGTATTTATCATGAAATTTCTTTGTTCGGTCTTTATAAATCCTCGTGTTTTCACAAGAAAAATTACGTAATTCTTCCAATTCAGTTAATTGTAATTTTCTATGGATACCAGTGTCAGATAAATCCATGTTGAGTTATTTTATTGCCCAAAAAGCCCTATGTTCTAGTTCTATCGGGAGATGGCATGCCTTCCCAAAAATCAGACTGAAGGGAGACATGTCGAGCGGAGTTTTAAAAGTGGTACGGTAGGCCCATAATGCGTCGTCCAATTTGGTGGACCAATCTTTACGGTCGGGCCTAACCGTCTTTTGTAAAATATTTTTAATTTCCCAATTAGAAACTTCAGCCTGGCCATTTGTTTGGGGGTGATAAGGTGTGGAAATTTTATGATTAACCCCATATTTAGAAAGAAGGTGACGGAATTGTGAGTGAGTGAAATGTGAACCTCTGTCACTGATAGTGGCTTTTGGTATGCTGAATCTTGAGAAAATATTTTTCTTAAGAAATTCGACAACCACACGGTGATCACTAGTGCGGGTGGATATTGCTTCTATCCACTTGGAAACATAGTCGACTGCGACTAGTATATATAAATACCCACCATAGTTGATGAACGGTCCCATGAAGTTGATGCCCCAAACATCAAAAATTTCAACCTCTAATATAGGATTAAGGGGCATCATATCCTTTCGAGTCATGTTGCCGATGCTCTGGCAACGTACACAGGACCGAACAAAGTCATGAGCATCCTTGTGCAAGCTGGGCCAATAGAATCCTGCATTAAGGATTTTAGCTGCAATTTTCTTGCTAGAAAAATGTCCGCCACAGGCCATTGAGTGACAATGTGTCAAAATATCATGGATTTCAGAATTGGGTACACATTTTCGAATGACTTGATCGGCACAAATGCGGAAAAGGTTGGACTCCTCCCAAAAATAGTATTTAATATCAGCAAAGAACTTATCCCATTTTGTTTTTGGCCAATCAGTGGGGATTCATTCTATTGCTAAATAGTTTGAGATGGGCACAAACCAAGGGAGGGTTGTAGCAGCTAAAATGCTTTCATCAGGGAACTGATCAGGTGGGGTCATTATGTCATTCGTCATAAGACGAGAGAGATGGTCGGCCACTACATTATGCGATCCCGCCTTATCCTTGATTTCCAGGTAAAATTCCTGGAGCAGCAGAATCCAACGGATAAGGCGGGGTTTCGCATCTTTCTTTGTCAGTAAATATTTAATTGCTGAGTGGTCGGTATATACAGTGACATATGACCCCAAAAGATACGATCTAAATTTTTCTAAGGCAAATACAATGGCAAGAAGTTCCTTTTCAGTAACTGTGTAATTCCGTTGTGCATCAAGAGTTTTGCTAGCATAATAGATCACAATAGGCTTCTTGCCAATTCTTTACCCTAGAATGGCCCCTATAGCAAAATCTGAGGCATTTGTCATTAATTCAAAGGGACTATTCCAATCAGGTCCCTACAAAATTGGTGCCTCAGTAACCTCTTTCATTAACCTCAAAAAAATCTCCAGGCACTTATCATTAAAATCAAATGGCTAGTCTTTAGTGAGTAGTTGACTTAAGGGCTTGGAGATTTGGGAAAAATTTTGTATAAATCGATGGTAGAAACCCACATGACCCAAAAGGGATCTGACCTATTTGACAGTAGTGAGCGGTGGGAGCTTAGATATGGCATCTATTTTTGCTTTATCTACCGCAATTCCTTGTTTTGAAATAACATGGCCCAAGACAATACCTTCCTGGACCATGAAATGACCTTTTTCCCAACTGAGGACCAGATTGACTTCTATGCATTTTTGGAGAGTTCTTTTAAGGTTTTTGAGACAATGGTCAAAAGAATCTCCAAAAATAGAGAAGTCATCCATAAAGACTTCTAAACATTCACTTACCAGGTCTGAAAATATTGCAAGCATACACCTTTGAAAAGTCACAAGTGCATTGCAAAGACCGAATGACATCCTTCGAAAAGCAAAGGTTCTGAAGGGGCAGGTGAAAGTTGTTTTGTCTTGGTCTTCAAGATGAACCGCTACCTAATTATAGCCAGAATAACCATCCAGAAAACAGTAAAAATCCCATCCGGCTAACCGCTCCAAGATTTGATCAATAAAGGTGAGCGGGAAATGGTCCTTCTTGATGGCAATGTTTAATTTTCTGTAATCAATACACACGCGCCAAGAAGAGGCGGTTCGAGTGGCTACTTTCTCCCCATTATCATTAGTTACAACTGTTAATCCAGCCTTTTTGGGCACAACTTACGTTGGACTAACCCAGGAGTTGTTAGAAATGGGGTAGATGATATCATCATCTAGCCACTTAATAATCTACTTTTTAACCACCTCTTGCATAATAGGGTTCAAGCGCCTTTGTGGTTGGCGGGAGGGGCGAGAATCATCCTCTAAATATATACGATGTGTACAATAGGATGGATGAATACGCTTAAGATCAGAAAGGGTCCAGCTAATAGCTTTTCAATATTTACTCAAAACCTAGAGAAGTTTGTGCTCTTGTGCCCTAGTAAGTCCAGAATTTATAATCAGGGGCAGGGTCTGATTAGGACCTAGGAAGACATATTTAAGGGAGTCAGGCAAAGTTTTTAATTCCAATTGTAGGCCCAGCTCCAAAATAATTTCTGCTTTATGGGTTAGTGGTGAGGTGAGAGTGAAAGGGTCAGCTGGAGGGTTAGCTGGATGTGTGGTTAGGGTGGAAGGGTGAGAAGAGGTGGATTGTTCAGGAACTGTATTGATGGTAAAACAGGAACCTAAATAGGAAATCTGCAAAGTTTCCTCCACAATGTTTTCTATTTCTGAATCTGAATCATCAAAGAAACCTGGTTCCTGGAATCATCTAGAAGCTTGAAAAATGTCTAGGGTTACAGATTCACCGCCACACATGATCTTCATCTTTCCAGAATCACAACCAATATTTGCACGGGTGGTGGCTAAGATTGGTCATCCAAGAATAATGGGGGCAAACTTTAGTGCTTCTAGTACCTCTATGTCCAAGACTAAAAGTCTACTGCAAATAGACAATTTTTGACCCGGACAAGAACATCCTTAACAATTCCCCTTGGTTTAACTATAGATCGGTCGCCTAATTGGAGAGTAACCTCAACAGGCTTTAATTCACCGGTCTTAAATTCCTCAAAAATAATTGTGGGGATAAGATTAATTGAGGCACCAAGATCCAACAAAGTGCGATCAAATGAGGTATCATTAATGATAACTTGAATTAGGGGGGTGCCGGGATCTTTTCTCTTAAAAGGCAGTCGACTCTACACAACTAAGCTGACTATCTCTAGAAGGATCACCTTTCCTAAATTTCAGGGCTGCCTTTTCGGGGTACACAAATCTTTTAAGAATTTTTAATAGGTAGGGATGTATATAATGGCATCTAGGAGAGGGATATTAATTTCTACTTGTCCAAATAAATCCATTAATTCCTTCTCAGTGGGCTCGGATTTCTTCTTTTTCTTATTTGTTGAAGAGTGGAGGGCTTGTGGAAATGGAGCGGGGTTTCCTTGTTTTGCATTAATTGGTTCCTAAACAATATGAGAGGGAGATGGGGAAGAGTTAATCTGTGTTTCATTAAAGCGGGTTTCTTTAACAGGAAGGGGATTGTGAGTGGTTTTCCCATTCCTCAAAGTAACTGCATTTGCAGTCTGGTTGTTTCTAGGATGAGGATGAGAAGCCTGACTGTTATTGAAACATGGTGAATGCTGAGGTGCTGGTTGAATGGGTTGACTGGGATATCCACCTTGGAACTGATTCCTTTGATTATTTGGGTTGGGCATGGATTGGGAAGGTAAATTCCCAATAGGTCGATGATCAGGAGTAACCTTAACTTGGTGTTGCAAGTTGGTAATCATGCGGGTTACTTCTATCATCTGAGTCTGCATTCCTTGCAGAGTTTTCATGACTTGATTGTTAATATCATCCTGGGATGGTCCAGGTTGATACATAGGTTGCCCATAATTCCCAAAATAGTTTTGTTTAGGAAAAGGAATTGGGTTCGAGTTTTTCCAGGAGTGACTCGGGTTAGTCCTCTAGTTTTGATTGAAAGTGTTGGAGGGGCTTCTAAATTGCTCCTGGAGAGCATAAATATTTTCCGTGGTGGGATCGAAAATATTTTGATCAAAATTCTTAGTCAATTCCTGCGGGAAATTAATTGACAATTACTAACCAGTAGGTGTGGCATCAATGTTGTGAAGATTTTCTCTTTGGAGAATATGTGGAGGTTTAGTGTGTGGAGAGTGAACGTGTGGAGCTTGTTTATTTGTGAGCTTTTCTTCCATTTTCTTTTGGTGAATTTGCATCTGGTCCAGTCGTTGAGCTAACATATATAGATCATCTTGAGTGACTGGAACAAAGGTGGATTTGGAGTCAATTTCATGGACTGCGTGTCTAGGGTTTTGTGTTCTACCAAAAGTGCCCATTGAATTCATGTTAAATGAGTTTTCACACATTTCTTCAAAGAGAAGATAGGCACTTCCGGCATCTTTGTTAAGAAAATTACCCCCACATGAGGCATCCACAAATCGTTTCAATTGATCTTCTAATCCATGATAGAAGATCTGCACTAACTGCTATTGTGTAATTTCATGGTGGGGACAACTTCTTAGAAGTTCCTGAAATCTTTCCCAGGCTTCGTGGAGGGGTTCACCAATTTTCTATTGAAAGGTCGTTATGGATCTTCTTAATGCATTCGTTCGATCGATCAGAAAAATTTTTTTAGGAAAGCATTTTTAATTGGGGCCAGGTGGTAATAGGATGCCCAACCGTTCTAAACCAATGAGACGCTTTGTCTTTAAGAGAGAGAGGAAAAAGTCTCATTAACCACATGTCTTCCTGGACAATGCGGGAACGAGTGGTTTGAGCGAGGATAGTTAATTCCTCGAGATGATAAAAAGGGTCCTCTCTTGGAAGACCATGAAAATGTTTGATAAGGTTTAGAATGGTTGGTTTGATCTCGAAATGCCCTTCTGGTATGACCACCCCTGGTCTTTCCTCATAATTGGAAGGATCATAGAAATCCTTAAGAGGAATGACAGGCTGTTGGCGGGGTGGTGGATTTTGCCCTTGGTTAGCTAGGTTCGTAAGAGTCCTAGCTAAATCTTCTTGATTTTGTTGTAGTCGAACCAAATGGTCAACCATTAAGGCAAAGGGATTTGGATTTTGAGTTATAATTGGAGGGCCACCTGGCCTTGCTGGAATTTCTGGTTGCTCCAAATTTGGGAGGTGAGGGAGGGTGAAGTCAACTTGTGGGTTGGCTGACGGGTTAGATGTGGAAGCATAATATTTTTGTCGACTTCCTGGGTTTTCCATTTTTTTAGAAGAGGAGGGAGAAGAAAACAATGATTTTCTACTACGGGGGGCAAAATCAGATGGTCCCTCAAGGTGTGGATTTTGGGACCGTCGCCCGTGCATGCACTATTTTGGAAGAACTGGAGGGGAGGAGAAGAGAAAGAGATGAGAGAAAGTGTGCAATTCAAACAATCAAAGCTAGACCTAACTTAAGTGCGACTCCCTAACAATAAACCTAAAACTTGGTCTACGTAAGAAATAAGTAATCAATAGTGAATACCTGTTCTATCAACAAATCTAGCCAAGTTGCTTAAAAGGAGGTTTGGGCCCAAACGTTTCCCAGGGAAAACCCCAGGTGCTTGTATAAACCCGTGCGTGGTTGTTTGACACGGCCCCTCATCCTGAACACCAGATATAGATGATACAATTGGTATTAACTAAAGAAAACTTAAGAACTATGTAGCAAGCCTAAGTTGATGAGGTCTTAAGGGTCAAGTTGCTACGGATTTTAGTTAGGTCTAGGATACTATAGTGCACACGGAATGTGGAGGGCGTTAATTTGGGTTATTACCCTATTATTACAATTTTTTGTGTGTGTGCAAGAATTGGAAAGTGGTTCCAATGCAAATCAAGTTGTCACATAATTTTTTATATTTTTGTCTTTTAGGATTCAATTTAATTGAGTGTGTTCTAGGGTTTTTCTTTATAAATGTTCAAACAAGTTTGAAACTCCACAATCAAAGGAAAAATAAGTTGTATGGGTGATGGTATATGTCCTTTATGTTGTGGGACTAAAAAAACAAGAAAGAAACCCTAATTGGATTTGAACCCTAATATAGAAAATTACTACCAATGAATGCTTTTTAGGCTTTCTGAATAGGTAGTGGTTAAAACAGTGTAACCAACACCACTACCTTATGTAAAATCAAACAAGGATTCCAGAAAAGACTTTTGTAAGATTTTAGAAATTTTTTTGATAATTATTTTGAATTTTTATTTATACTGGTGTCAAAGTCCAGAAATGATACTTGTGGGTATTTTGAACTTTTCAATATTACCATTGACCTCAGAAAATTTTGGTGATTTTATATGATGTGTAAAATTTCACAAAGATTACAGAAAGCTAAATTTCACAAAAGTTGGATGAGTATAAAAATTCTAAAAATTCGTGGGTAGTAGCAAAATAGGAAGATTAGAGGGTTTGACTCCTTTGCAATCCACAAATTTTTAGAAATTAAATAAAAATCCAATCAATTTGAAATTTGGAACAAATGTTTCTAACTTGATTTGGAAACATTATATGAAATTTTATGATTTTAGGAGGTCTGTGGCGTTGGGAATTTATTTTTCATTTCTGGACAAAAATCTCGACCCGAAAAATAGAACACCAATACTTGAAATGGAGTGGTGTTAATAAAACATTCAAGCAAACAATGAATTTTAATGGACACCACTCCACTTAATTAAGATGTTTGGGATCCTGAAAGCCAAGTTTAATATTTTTTGGTAGTTTTAATTAACTATGTGACCAGAAAAGGGAACCAACCAGAAAATCCTCGGGAAGAAAGGAACTTTGAGCTTTTGCTTCCAAATTCCTGCTTTCCTGCTGTAGTTCCTACACACGCTAGAGAAAAGAGAGGGAAGGGGATGGGATCCACTTCAAGCAAGAGAAAGAAAGATTAGGCAAAGCCATGCCTCCGCGACAATGGTGCCAAAAGCGATGCGAAAAATCGCGTGATTTGTAAAAGCGGGTTTTTAATATCGTTGTAACACGCGAATTCACATATGCTTTTAAATTTATATTTCTAGATAGGGGAGTATCTAGGGTTATCCAAGGAGGAAAATTTGCAATTCAATTCTCTTGGTAAAAATAAATCTCAACTTTCTTTTTGGTATTTTAAATACATATATTTTTTTAGTTTTGAAATAATAAGGGTAAAGTGAGAATTGTGACGGAAAAGTGCTAACACCTAAAATGCTAAGTTAAAACTTAAGAGATGAAAATGTCCACTACCTAAGTTCACTCTAGGCAAATGGAGGCCTAGAGTAATTAGGGAGTGGAAGTAGAACAAGTGCTAGAACAAAAGTAACAATTGCAACAAGAAATTAAAAGGAAGGCAATTTAATTAAGTAGAATTTGTGTTCTCTTACAAAGACAAGTAAAGGAATGCTTCTACTAGAAATGTAAAATATAAAAGCAATAGAAGAAACACAAATCCTCTTGTAGAATCTAGTGAAGAAGGGAGTCTTCTTGCTCCAAGCCTAGCTGCTCCTTGGCTTGAAAAGAGGGCCTCCTTCTCCTTCCTTGAGATGCTTCTCCAAGGTGGAAGCTCTCCACATCAAGTCCTTCCTCCAAGGGTGGGCGTGCACCACCCTCAACTTCTCCACCAAGGTGGCATGGACCACCTTCAAGACCTCCTCCAAAGGTCATCCTTGCCTGGCTCCTCCTTTGGCTGGCGTGGGCACAAGAGAGAAGGGAAGAGGGGAAGGCACCAAAGGGACAGAATATCCCCTTAATATTCTTCTTCTTCTCCCTTGGGCGTGGGCTCTAGGTAGAGTATGAGAGGAAATTTGCTAGCCAAGGATGGCTTGAATGGTGGTGGGTAGTGGTCTTTTTATAGGGTAGGATGAGCGGTTAAGGTGACTCTTGAAATGGAGGGCTAAGATAGGAGGATGGAGGTGGTTAGGTGATCCTTGGGTTAAGGATGGTTGGCGCCACCTAAGGGGTGTTAAGGGGTGTAAGGGGGGTAGTTATGGGTGGCCAAGGGACACCTAAAAGTGGTGGCAACCATGGAAAGGTGCCATGGGTTGGCGCCAACTTCTAGGCTTCTAGAAGGGGGGATTATGTGGATGGTGGAGATGGGTTTAAGGGGAGATGTGTGGTGGAGATGAAGGGGGTTTTTGGAGGAAAAAAGTGGCGCCAACAAGGGGGTTGTTAGGGTGGTTTTGGCGCCACTTTATGGTGTCTTTTGGAGGTAGCGGGTAGGCTAGGTTGGCACCAAATAGGGTTAGCTTATGTGGAGCTTTGGCGGAGCTAGTTAGTGGAGTTGTTAGGTAGGGTTTTTGGGTGGTAAAAGCCAAGGAAGCTGGAGCATAGCTAAGCTAAGCTAAGCTAAGCTAAGCTAGCTTAACTAATGGTGGAGTAGAGGAGGAGGTGTTGGAGCTAGGGTTTAGAGGGAGGAGCTGGATCTGAAGAATCTAGAGTTGAAGTGGAGCTGGCAGCTACTGAAGAGGTCAACATGGGGCTACTCTAGCTGGCTTAGCTTGCTAGTTCTTTGCTAGCTACTAAGCCAAGCTAAAGTGAGCTGGCTTCTGTTGAATGGAGCTGAGGTGAGCTGGGTCTAGTGCTCCCGGGGAGGATTGAGCTGGTTGAGACAGCTAAGGTAGCTTAGCTCAACCAAGTTGAGCTAAGCTGAGTCCCCAGGAGCTGGACTTGAGCTTCCTAAGCTGGGATGAATTCTTCTTCAGCTAGCTAGAGTTGAGTGGAGCTTGATGTAGCTGGATCTGAGCTAGGTAGATCTCCCTATGGACTAGTGGGGGCTGAGATGAGCTAGACTCAACTAAGTTGAGCTGGATTTGTGCTGACCTGAGCTAGGGTGAGCTAAGATGAGCTCTCTTGAGCTGCCATTCAGTTGAGATTAGCTGAATGGAGCTAGGATGAGCTAACCCTAGTCCAAGTGGGCTAGGTTCCAGCTGTGATGAGCTGGATCAAGCTGAGTTCCAGTTAGTCTGAGCTCCTCCTTCACCATTTGCCTTCTTGAGTGCTAGGGTTTTAGGGATCTGTATATTTGTTCATCCCTAACACTCACAAAAAACACATTAAGACAACAAAAGAAAATGCAATGCATGCCTAACCTAGTTAATGCCTAAATGCAGCCCAAAAACTTGTTTATGGAGCAAAACTCTAAGAGCTAGGTTTGTTTTAATACATAAGAATGATGATAAACTGTCATTTATCAGGTAGTTCCTCCAATTTGTGTTGGAGGGATTTTTAAAATACTCCTGGAGAGTAGAAATGCTTTCAGTGGCTAGGTTGGGATTAGCATTTGGATAATTGTAAGTCCTAATTAAACCATGTGAAGCCTCAGAAAAATAATTATACTCAGCAGGGAAAGCATTGATATGATGCAAGTTTTCTCTCTTCAAAATGTTAGGTAGGGTTAGTTGTGGAGCCTAATTGGGTGTGTTAAGTCTTTCCTCAGTCTTCTTTTGATTTAATTGCATCTGGTCGAGTGGTTGGGTGATCATTTGGAGATTATCATGGGTAACAGGGATGGATTGAGTGCCTATTTCATGAACACCAAACTGCAGGTTGGTAGTTCTTCCAAAGGTGTTCATGGAAGCATGGTTAAATGAGTTTTCACTCATTTCTTCAAATAATTCATTAGCACTTTCGACATCCTTGTTTCGGAAGTTGCAGCCACATGAGGCGTCAACAAAACATTGAAGTTGATCTCCTAATCCATGATAGAAGATCTGCATGAGCTGCCATAAAAGAACCTCGTGGTGTAGGCAACTTCTTAAAAGATCCTGGAATCATTCCCAAGAATCATGTAAAGTCTAGCCAAGTTTTTGTTGGAAGGTCATAATAGATCTTCTCAATAAATTTGTATGACCAATGGAGAAGAATTCTTAAGGAAAGAACTTTTGAGCTGGGGCCAAGTGCTAATAGGTTTACCAACGGTTCTAAACCAGTAAGCACCTTGTCTTTGAGAGAAAGAGGGAATAATCGCATTAGCCGTAAGTCTTCTCGCACATTGTGAGAATAGGTCATTTGTGTGAGAACTGTGATTTCCTCAAGATGGCTAAATGGGTCTTCCCTAGGAAGTCCATGAAAATGCTTAAAGAGTTTCAGAATCGCTGGTTTTATTTCAAAGTCCCCTTCTGGTATGAACACCCCTAGTCTGTCGTCATAATTGGAAGAATCATAGAAATCCTTAAGCGGAATGATAGGATGCTGAGGGGGTGGTGGGTTTCTCCCTTGGTTGGCTAGGTTTGTTATAGTCCTAACCAACTGTTAGTTTGCCTGAAGGTGAGCCAGTTGTTCAACCATCATAAATAAGGATTTTGTGGGGGGCCTTGGTTTTGATCTTGTGGCAACTCAAGTAAATCCAGGACGAGGAGGTTACGAATGGGGATGTCTAAATGTGGGTTAGATTGTAGATTTTGGGTGGGAGGGTTAGAGGCGAGATTAGAGGTGTTTTGTGGGTGAGAGGTGGAAGCAGCATTGGACCTATTTTGGGGGATTTCCATTTTTGTTGATGGATGCAAATGAGAAGAAGAGGGTCCTTTTGTGTAGGGGGAAGAATCAAAAGGTCCCTCCAAGTATGGATTCTGGACCTGCCGCTCGTGCATGCAATAGAAGAGCAGGGAGGAGAGGAGGGAAAAGATGAGAAGTATGCAATCAAGCAAACAAAATTCTAGACCTAACTTAAGGATGACTCCCTAGATTTACCTAAGACTTGGTTACCTAGGAAATAAGAGATCAGTAGTTGATAGCTGTTCCTTCAACTAATCCGACTAGATTGCTTAAGGGAAGGGTTGGGCCCAAGCATGTCCCAGGAAAATCACTGGGGACTTGTATAAACTAGTGCCTGGTTGTTTGACACAACCCCTAAGTCTGCCACTAGATTTGGATGAAGGAATTAAAATAAACTAAAGAAATCTTAAGTCCTAAATAAGAAGCCTAAGTTTGGTGAAACCTTAGGAGTCAAATTGCTACAAATTTTAATTAGGTCTAAGATGCTAAAGTGGATAGGGAATATGATGGGTGTTAATTGGACTAATGCTTGATTATTTCTCTTTTTAAGCATGTGTGAATTGGGTGGGAAAAAGTGGTGCCCAAGCTAAAATAGTTGGGTTTGCAGACAAGGATTAGATTTAAGGATTTTAGGGTTTGATCAAAATTTCGATGATTTTTAGGATTCTCTCATTTTAAATATTCAAAGTTTGAGAATGATCACACAAGATAAGGCAACCAACTTGTCATTGGTGAAAGTTTGTTTCCTTTAATGTATGTGTGACTGAGAGAATGAAATCAAACCCTAAGTTTGAAATCCTAAGTATGAAACTCCTAAATGAATCTCTTTTTATCAAATCATTTTAGGTTGTGGTCCAAACAAGACAAACAACACCACCACCTAATACAAAGTCAAATAAGGCATCCAAAAATGATATTTTTGAGATTTTAGAAACTTGTTTGATATTTTTTGGAATTTTTCTTTTTACCAGTGTTAAAAAGCAGAAAATATAGATTCAGAAAAATGATTCTGTAGAAACCTTAATCAACCTTAAAAATTTTTGAAAATTTTATATTTTGTAGAGAATTTCTCAATGCTTCTATCAGTGTAAAGTTTTCCCACATATGATAAGTCGAAAATTATAAAATTCATGGATAGTAAGAAATAGTAAGGAAACAAGGTTTGACCCATGTTTAGTCCATAAATTTTTTAATTTTTTCTACTTGTCAAAACTTCCTGAAAATTGGACTTAAGGTTCCTGACTCAAAAGGGCGTCCTTGGGTGAAGTTTGGTGATTTTAGGAAAAGTCTAAGTGCCCAAATCAAATTTTTGAAAATCAAGACAGAAGTCTACATTTTAAAAAATCAAACCCAATAAGAAGGAGGTGGTGGAGAATTGAAGTAAACAATTCATTTTGAGGGCTCCACCACCCAAAAATTTTCTTGTTTTGTGATTTTTAATATTTTAATTTTTCTTTTTGAAATTTTTGATGAGATTCTTAAGGGGGTTTTGGCAGGTACTTACTTGAGAATCATAGGAAGAAAAGGTACTAGAAGCTTTTGCTCCAAGTTGCAATGATCCCGCTTTTGCCCTGATTTCGCACCTAGCCAAAATCAAACAAAAATTCTTGAAGATCTAATTAAGCAAGAGAGATAAATAAAAGATTAAGTCGAGCTTTCCCGGCAATAGCTTCAAAAAGTGATAATGATTTGATGCGATTTTCAAAATGTGGGTTGTAATCATTGTAACGTGTAAAATCGATCGACTCTTAAATTGATATTCCTAGATAGGTGACAACCCCATTTTCACCCATTTTAAAGTCGTCGAAAATCGTAGTATAGTTGCGTTAAACGTTCATCAAAAATAATTTCTAAAGATAACAAGACTTTGAGTCCCGGTCGTTTATCTCTGGGAGGCGTTTATGCAAATATGAAATCGATCTTTTCTAGCTCTACTTGCTTAAAATCGCATAGCGGTTTATGGTTCTTACGTATTTAAGCACGACATGCTTAGTTGCAAGAATATCAGAAAGTAAAAGCAGGCAACTTTAATCGCACAAAATATATTGCAACAAGCTCATGGTGATTCTCAATAGATCAACATATATATATAGAAAAATTTCTTTCATTAATTCAAGAGAGTGTTTACAACATGGAACTAGAGGAAAGCTTAAAAACATCAATCTAACTAATAGAAAACAATCGCATACAAGAATCTATGGGGGGATTTTGCATGCATCATTAGGGGAGAGTAAAGAGCTACACTACTAAGAAGTAAATAGAAGCATGTAAATTATGAAGAACTAGCTACTAATCCAATAGAAATAAGGGCATTCGAAGATGGGCTCCGATGGCCTTTAAATGGTTGAGAGGAGGAGTGGCGGCCAATGGTGCCTAGGTCGACCCTTGGAGAGAGGTTGGAGAGGTGATCCAGCATCCTGGCGTGGGGATGGTGGTAGCCATGTTGAGCAACTCGTGGAGGTGGAGTGGAAGTGAATGTAGCTAACCTAAATGGAAGTGAATAATGCCAAGAGATGGATGGGTGCAAATGGCCACCCCTTAGATCATTTTATAGACCTAAGGGAAGCTCTCTAGAGAATTACAGAATTCTCTAGTGAGGCCTATGGTGGGTGCTCATGGGAGAGTGAAAGAGAGAGGATGGATGGTGGTTTTTAGATCCACCAAATGTGGATCTAAAAATTGAATGGCTCTTGGTTGCTAATTTTAGCAACCAAGGCAACAACACATGGTAGAGAGTTCTAGAGAACTCTAGGCTAAGAATTTTCATGTGGATGGTGTGTGTGGGTGTGTGTGGGTCAAGACTTAGGTGGCTAGGTTGATTAGGTTAGGTTATAGTGGGTTTAGGTCAAGGTAGGTCTCAAATTAGGGTTGTAAACACTAATTCACTAAGGTAAAGTGCAATTAAATTTAATACAAGTTTAATTGTGTGTGTGGAAACCTAATGGAGAGTAAAACAACTTAATTAAGTCAGGTCTAGGTCAATTGGACTCTCACTGAGTCCAATTGGATAGTGTGTGCTGAGATCAGGGCTCAATTAGAGTCAATGAGTCCAATTGAATAGGCTAATGGAATTGACCATGATCCAAGTCAATTAGGTTTAGTGAGGACCTAATTATGTCCTTAGAGAGGTATAGAGGTGATGTACTAGGGTTAGGGAACCTTAATTTTGGTTCCTATGGGGTTGGAATTGGGTTTAGGGACCTAGAGATCCAAGATCAAGGCTTGAATCTCAAAACAGGGTCTAGAGGGCCGTTTTGGACATCCAATAATAGTGTCAGATGTCTTATAATGAAAAGTCAGAAGTCCAGACTTGTTGTCTGGACATCCAATTAGAGTCAGGACAGATTCTAAGTTCTGTCTTGGGTATTCTATAAAAATTGGACGTCTGACCAAGTGTCTGGACGTCCAATAACACTGCAGAAGTGGGTTTAAGGTGTGTAGGAGTTGGGTAAGGGTTCCGGACATCCTATAACTCATCTGGACGTCCAAATAGAGGTTGGAATTAGGATTTTAAGGTTTCCTAGGGTGTGGTGACCTAATTTAAGGGTAGCTAAGGCTTGGGAAAGCTTCTAGGCTATCCTAGGTCTAAGATGGACCTAAGTTCTTCACATTTTACTACTTTATTCCTACTTAATAGAATATCATACCTTAAGTCCCTTACATTATTGTCTACTACATCTTATTCTAGCTCTTCTGCTCCAGCTGTACTGCAACACCAATTATTCTTCTATTCTTCTAATCCAGCTTTAGATCCAACTTCTGATCTACCTTCTGATCAGCTTATTACCTGTAATTGACATAATGGACCCAATTAGTACATTATAGCATTATTTTATGCATAGCTAAAAGAAAGCAATAAAGATGCAAGTAATGCTTATGCATGCGTGAATTACCCTAACTTATGCTAAGTCCTAGCCTAATTTAGGTCAATTAAGACCTATGATTGCTACACAATCATACCCCCATGCCTAAATCTTGCTAGTCCATAGCAAATGCAAGACTAAATTATTCACATAAGGGTCCATAAGGGATTGATTATTTTACCAAGTGTATGCGTAGAGATTTTTTTCCTTTTTGTTTTCATCCTATGTTCTAGAAATCGAGATAATCGTGAAAGTGCAGCCATGTAGCTTTCGCAATGAATTCGAGTGAAAAACTAATTCACCTCTAAATCCTGTACTTGACCCCTAGTAAAAATTCTATAGGGATAGGCAGACTTCTTCCATCAGGGTATTTGACGAGTCGATTGTTCACTTTAAAGTCGTTTGTAGTTTTATGTGGTGGAAAAATTGACTAATCAATATTTAAAAAGAAATAACCTCTCGTAGAAGAGCGGGTCGTATCCACAAGGAGGCAATGATGCAATAATATCTCAATTATTTCATATTCGTTCAATCTCGTGAGAAATCCATAGTTAAATCTGACATGAAATGTGACGGAAAGAAGATGCACAATATCTTGAAAATATAAGGGTAGATGTGTAATTTTTCCTCACTGAAATATTCAATAAACATGTGATGATTTTATGCAATTTTCCATTGACATGTATTAAATAAAATTTGTGCACATTTAAATTCCAAAACCAATGTCAAATAATGTTAATTACAAAAGCCACACAATTGTAAGAGAATTTGAGTATGAAGTTGTAAATTTTACCACAATAAAATATTCATAAACCAAAATTCTTTTTCCTAGAAATGGCATGAAATGTAATAACTAATTAACTCCATAACAGAGCATTTTACCTCTCTCCTCCTCGTGATCGGGAGAGAGGTTCAATAGAGGAGAGGTTCGCACAGGCGGGTGGTTGAAGCGAGGCCATCGCGGTGGTGGCAGTCGCATGTCGAGCGGTGGCTAGAGTTGACCGGACGGAGCTCCGGCGAGACTGGCTGCCAACGGTGGCTGCAGCTGCTGAAGGGGCAGCTGTGCGCACGCGTTGAGCTCTGCTGCAGGGGGTGTGCGTGGGAAGGCTGCAGTTGCTAGCGAGCGCGCGCTGGAGGCTGGAGGTGATGTGCGTGCGTGGGCTGGCAGTTAGCACTGGAGGTGGCGGTGAGGTGCAGCAGGAGCATGCACAGGCAGGAAGCGTGGGTGCACTGCTGTTGGCGGAAGGCGCGGGTGCGTGCATGCACTGGTGCGGCACTGCAAGTAGCGGCGGGGAGGCTGCAGGCAGAAGGCACTGCAGGCGGGAGGTGCGGATGCGCTGCTATTGGCGGGAGGTGCTGCAGGTGGGAGGCGCGGGTGTGTTGCTTTTGGCGGTGGGTGCGCATACTGCAAAGTGCAGGCAGTTGGCGCTACAAGTGTGATGCAGGCGTGGAGTGCGCGGATGAGGGCTGGCACTTCAGGTGAGCGGGCGAGGGTAGGAGGTTGGCGGTGAAGAGGGCAAGTGTGGTTGCTGCTGGAGTGGGGAGGTCAAAGCTTCAGACGTCCGGGAAACTTCTCGGACGTCTTAACTGGCTGAGGAGTGATTGCAGTAACTGGGACGGTAGTTGTTGGTGACGACGGTGAGGGAGATGCACAGCGAGGTGCTCACGGTAATGCAGACGAGCTCCAGATGGCGGTGTGGCCTGTCACAGCACACGCCCACGGTGGAGGAGACTCGTCGCCACGGTTGAGGTCGGTGGTGTGGAATGGAAGAGAGAAGAACTCTCTACACAGTGGCGGGTCGATGGTGGAGGCCTCGTGAGCTCGGCTGCCTCCTCTCTTTTGAAATCAGCTGCCCGACCAGATCCAACACATCCGCTCCTCCTTGATTGGGTTCTTCACTGCGGCAGCTGGAGGAAGAAATGCAGCCGTTGCATGTATAAGAATAAAAAATAATGATAAAATTTTATGGTTATTTATATACAAACCCTCAACTTTTATGTTAACCTAAATTAATGCATGCAATGTACCTAATTAGTTAACTAATGCAATTCTAAGTTAATTCTAAATGCATTTAAATATGAATAAGATGCATGAATTATGTAATTGAATTAGAAATATGAATTAATCTATTTACATCCTAATTTATGCTAAATAAATGTTAGAATTAACCTAATGTCTAGGCACTTAAATACTTAAATAGCTCACAAATATGGGCTAATCAAATACCCCCATGCCTAGTTTTTGCTAGTCCCTAGCAAAATTAAGCAAAACCTAGCACTCCAAGTAGACTAGTCAACTCACTTGGTCTTCCTTCATAAGCATATTAAGTTCAGACTCTAAACCCAAGGTTCCCAAGTAGTTGCTAAGTTACAGACTAGGTCGGCTAAAGATGAGTTGCAGGCACAAGTTTCCCTGATTTCTGACTCTACGCTAAAGTTTATTGATCCCTGAGATTAAAGCATTCGTGCCTGTGCATTGGTCTGAGTTATTTGATTTAAAGGAAAAAGTTTTTTTTTTCAATATATATATATATATATTTTTTGTTTGATTCTTCTAAGTCTAACCTCAGATCAGCTATCAACACGGTCTATGTCGGATTCATTGTCCCCATTACCATACCTCGAAGGGTGCCTGGCTTTCGATGCTTCAAGATAGCACCGCCCATAACGACCCCAAGAACTCCTGGCAATTGACACTTAGAGATAGCATCACCCATGGATTTCTTAAGCGAATTCAGGCCTATGGCAATTGACACTTTGAGATAGGGCCGCCCATGGTACTTGAACCGCACAATGTGCTTACATGTCCCTAGTAGGATGGATATCCTAAGAGATAAGCGTCGAGGAGGTAATATGTTATCATCGTATCCTCAAGGTGAGTATATACTCCACCTCTCCTACAGGGGGAACTCTTCCAATCAAAATGTGTTTTCAAGCCTTTCCTAAGTCAAAACTAAGAGAACCAAATCTCTTTTCAGAACGAAAGAAATTAAGTTAATTACCAGACCAAGTGTGTGAAATTTGGATGATTGGGTTACAAGGACCCGTAAACCAAAAGGTAGAACAAGACTCCAGGTACTACCCCACCTTTTAACTCAAACCCTAGCTTCCCTTCCGCAACCTCTTCAGGAATGGTCCGCAACTTAACTCCTACTTAAGTTTTTAAGTCCACAGAGGACCCTAAAGGTCTAAAGCTAGTAGCTCATTTAGCTTCTAAAGTTTGACACTAGAATTAACTTGGTCTACCCTAGAGTTCTGATTTGCTTAAGACTGCAAGATCTAGCCAGTTAAGCTCAAAACTCTTTTTTTTTTTATGCAAATGTATGCAATGAATGTACTATGCTATGTATATCCCCAAGTACACCCTCCCATGCCTAAAATCTACAATGTCCTCATTGCTTAGAAGGATATTACCAGGGTTAAAGTTGGGCTGAATAGACAAAGAACCTGCAAATCAGGTTCAAGAATTGCAGAAATAGGCCCTAAAAATGAGTAAAGCAATGTTGGCCTAGAAAATAGGTAACCTAGGATGTTGGCGAGCTGATGATGAATCCCGATAGCAAATGCTCGCCCAACTAAGATGGGAATGAAATCTTCCCAGGTCACCAGAGGAGGTTCTAAAGGATAAACAAGTATAACAACCACTAAAGGGGTAGGGGGAGGATAAGATGGATCCTTTAAAAAGAATGGGGAAGGAATGGTGCAGAGATAAACTCCCAGGGTAATGGCCTGACTAAAGAAATCATCAATCCATACCCGATACTCCATTACGGGAAATATTGGTCTGTTAAGCCCCCTGGTCAGAACAAAAGTGAGAAATTCTCTAAGGCAAGGATCGTCTAGGGTGTCCAAGTTAGGAGGTTGCGGGATGGCCATAAGATCTAGGTTGGGTTTAATCAGCTCGGTGTTCATCCCAAACACTCTTTCTAAATCCTCAATTTCATCCTTAGCATTCCTTGCACCATCACATGTATCTTCCTGCTCTTCAGCAGGAGTCACAATTTCGCTTTCAGATATAAGTGAATTAGAGGGTGACTTCGAAATGAATGAAGGCAGGTTGGAAGCAACAGATCTAGGGATTATCCTATCAATGTCATCCCTGGGTTTTTGTTCTTTACTCAAATCTTCCCCGGAGTCTATATGTGAATCCACATAAATATTAGAAGTTGCTTCGAAATTTTCTATCATTTCATCATGAGGAGAAATATCATCAATGGTTGTGCTAAGGAAACCTAATTTGGTCAAATTTGTGACATTCTTGGGGGTTAACTCTTCAAATAAGACATAATCACCCTTAGTGTCACTCCAAATCTTGAATGTAGGTTCCTCATATAATTCGTCTTTCTCCTCATCACACAATTCATCATGTACCCGAGGTCTAGAATCATTTAATATCTCATCAGATCCCCTAGGGTGCTTTATCTGAGGTAAATGGTTTACATTGGTAACATCAAACTCCTCAGATAGGTCAATTTCTTTAGGGTTAGGTTCCCTAAGGGTGGGCTTGAGTTCCATCTCGTGATCAGAAGGGAGGGTAGGATTAACAACTTGACTTTGACCCATTTCATCAAATGTCACGAAAATACTATCATCTGGGTTGAGGTCTTCCAATGGTACCATCATTCCGTTCTTTTGACTCCAATATAATTCAGGTGGATACTCAACCTTATCATTATCTTCCTCGGGTTGCCACCTTTCTTCATCCAATGCATAGCTACTTTCATGTGTATCTTCATCCAACCTAAGGTGTGGATCTCTCAAGGAAGTGTCATCTAATGGGGAGGTTACAAAATCGATCCTCGAAAAGTAGCTATTCTCCCCAGAATTTCCCTCCAACTTAAAGTGTAGCTCTCCCACGGGAGATGCATCTATTGTAGAGGGGTGTACGTCATCCTCAATGGGGTAGATTGGGTGGCTAATTTCATCTCTTTCTTGTTGGCCTGCTTTAGAAGATTCTCCTAACAATTCAATCATTTCATTTTGCATTTTCTGTATTTCCATCTTCAAAGAGGAGAGGTCATTTCTATCATGAGAGAAGTCAGGCTCAGGATTATAGTACCTAGGAGTGTCTGTCAAACCATTATAATTTTTCAGGGAGGGTGGGTTGGGTATTTCTATAGTGTGTGGGATATTGGGCAAAGCAAATCCCGCTCCTTGGTTCTGCTCACTAATTTAGGGCTTAACCAGGCCAATACTCCTATAATAGGAGTAAAATGGATCCCAATGATTGTCATTATGTCCATCAAGGGATGGACCATCTCGGCATCTGGGATCAAAGGATGCAGCGTGGGGGTGAGGGTGTGGGCAAGATGTGAAAGGATGAAAATCAATGTGGTCCATTCTAACTCACACCTCAATCAGAATTCCCCAAGCAAAACACAATTCAAAAAGGACCTTTTAGGTCTTTCCCAATTTAGGCTTTTGATTTTAAGTCAGATTGCAGGTGACAATATAATTTGTTCAATCAATTTACGCGCTTATTGTCGACCTACAGCTCGCCTAAGAAGACCTAGTTGGAGCTTAGGTGTTCTTCCCTAAATCTCAAATGGCAGAGCAACTCCATAGATGGAAGATCAAGGGATGCAAGTAGGCCTAAGCCTTCCTTTGAAGCTATGCTTTCGCGGTGCTTCTCAACTACCCCTAAAAATCCGTGACAGGGTATCCCCTTCTTTGGATTTACAAAACCTTTGATCTCAAGTTCCGAACACTTCAAAATCCAACGGTAGGAGGGCTCTTGTCCTAGTATTTCCAAACCTAAGGAGTGTCTAAAAGCGTGCCGTGGTGCAAGCGAAATAAGTGTGCATACATCAGAAAAGATTTTTAATTTTGTATCGCACGCCAAGTTTGAAAATCAAATCCTTGATTTTTAAAATGACCTTCCTTTAATTAGTCCTTTTTCTAGAAAATATGTGACCACTTGTTTAATTTATTCAATACGGATTAGGTGGTCTTCGCATTAAGTCCAAATGCAATGCGTGATCAAGAATAGGATGCAAAGTAAGAAAATGCGTACCTTGCTTCCAGCAATCAACGATGCGAGAATGCACGCAATGCAGAGAAATAAATCTAGAGGCTGCTCATATAGATCTAAATGGTTCCTCCTAAGGGCAGGCAGCTTCTAGCAAGTAGCTCGTTTCATTTTTCTTTTTTTTAAACTACTTATGCACAAGCAAATAAAAGTAATCAATAAACTAAAAACCTAAATCTAAATAAAAGGGCACAGTCTCCCAAAAATTACCTAACATGGGCCTAAAACAAAATCGGGGAACAAACCCCTCAAAATATACCCCAGAACAAGGGTTTCAAACCAAATGCAATGAAAAATTAAAGCCTTAATTCTATTCTAATCAGATTAGCGACTAAATGTACAATGATGACTGTTGCATCCTCGTCCTTCTCCTCCTTTTCAAAATAGCTCGACCAATTCTCCTCTGGCGACGTCAAGGGTCGCCTCTCACAATAGCTGATTCTTGAACAAATTTCTCGCATAGAAGAGAAAATAATAAATGGTCAAATCACTGTGCAATTGACAAATAATCAAAATAAAATCAGGTGAAATTATTGCGTCTGTTGACTCCCCGGCAATGGCGCCATTTGACGAGTCGATTGTTCGCTTTGAAGTCGTTTGTATTTTTATGTGGTGGAAAAATCGACTAATCAATATTTAAAAAGAAATGACCACTCGCAGAAGAGCGGGTCATATCCACAGGGAGGCAATGATGCAATAATATCTCAATTATTTTATATTCGTTCAATCTCATGAGAAATCCATAGTTAAATCTGACATGAAATGCGATGGAAAGAAGATGCACAATATCTTGAAAACATAAGGGTAGATGTGCAATTTTTCCTCACTGAAATATTCAATAAACATGTGATGATTTTATGCAATCTTCCATTGACATGTATAAAGAAAATTTGTGCACATTTAAATTCCAAAACCAATGTCAAACAATCTTAATTACAAAAGCCAAGCAATTGTAAGAGAACTTGAGTATGAAGTTGTAAATTTTACCACAATAAAATATTCATAAACCAAAATTCTTTTTCCTGGCAATGGTATGAAATGTAAAAACTAATTAACTCCAGAACAGAGCATTTTACCTCTCTCCTCCTCACGATCGGGAGAGAGATTCAATCGAGGAGAGGTTTGCACAGGTGGGCGGTTGAAGCGAGGCCATCGTGGTGGTGGCAGCTGCACGTCGAGTGGTGGTCGGAGTCAGCCAAACGGAGCTCCGACGAGAGTGGCTGCCAACGGTGGCTGCAGCTGCTGAAGGGGCAGCTGTGCGTGCGCGTTGAGCTCTGCTGCAGGGGTGTGCGCGAGAAGGCTGCAGCTGTTGGCGAGCACATGCTGGAAGCTGGAGGTGATGCACGTGCGTGGGCTGGAAGTTAGCGCTGGAGGTGGCGGTGAGGCGCAGCAGGAGCATGCATAGGCGAAAGGTGCTGCAGGCAGGAGGCGCGGGTGCACTACTATTGGCGGAAGGCACGGGTGTGCGCATGCACTGGTGCGGCACTACAGGTAGCGGCGGGGAGGCTGCAGGCGGAAGGCACTGCAAGCGGGAGGCACGGATGAGCTGCTGTTGGTGGGAGGCGCTGCAGGCGGGAGGCGCAGGTGTGCTACTGTTGGCGGTGGGTGCGCGTACTGCAAAGTGCAGGCGGTTGGTGCTGGAAGTGTGATGCAGGCGTGGAGTGCACGGATGAGGGCTGGTGCTTCAGGTGAGCGGGCAAGGGCAGGCGGTTGGCGGTGAAGTGGGTGAGTGTGGTTGCTGCTGGAGTGGGGAGGTAAAAGCTTCAGACGTCCGGGAAACTTCTCGGACGTCTTAACTGGCTGAGGAGTGATTGCAATAACTGCAACGGTAGTTGTTGGTGACGGCGGCGAGGGAGGTGCACGGCGAGGTGCTCACGGTAATGCGGACGAGCTCCGGATGGCGGTTCGGCCTGTCACACCACACGCCCACGGTGGCGGAGACTCGTCGCCACGGTTGAGGTTGGTGGTGTGGAATGGAAGAGTGAAGAACTCTCTACACAGTGGTGGGTCGGTGGTGGAGGCCTCGTGAGCTAGGCTGCCTCCTCCTCTCTTTTGAAATCAGCTGCCCGACCAGATCCAACACATCTGCCCCTCCTTGATTGGGTTCTTCACTGCGGCAGCTGGAGGAAGAAATGCAGCCGTTGCACGTAGAAGAATAAAAAATAATGATAAAATTTTATGGTTATTTATATACAAACCCTCAACTCTTATGTTAACCTAAATTAATGCATGCAATGTACCTAATTAGTTAACTAATGCAATTCTAAGTTAATTCTAAATGCATTTAAGTATGAATAAGATGCATGAATTATGTAATTGAATTAGAAATATGAAATAATTTATTTACATCCTAATTTATGCTAAATAAATGTTAGAATTAACCTAATGTCTAGGCACTTAAATACTTAAATAGATCACAAATATGGGCTAATCAGTATTCAAGATATTCTACCTGACTTTAAGCTTAGGTAGAGAATCTTAGAGGGAAAAGATTATATATTTGGTGGCACACTCTTACTTGGTGCTACGTAGAGATTAGTATTATAGAATCTAGATTCCCAGATTATCAAGTAACTCATCTTAGAGAAAGATGAGAAAAACTTTACTCTCTTTTGATTCCTTTGTATTCATTCTCTCTTACTCTTTTTCTTTTTCTTTTCTTTTCTTTCTTTTTCTCAGAGCTCATAATCTTACCAGATTCACACATATGACCTGTATTTGGTGGTCTCACTTGGCATTAACACTTTAATTAAGTTTCCATAACCCTAACACTAAGTCGGAATTCCTCAGCCAGTATTCGGGTGGTCAGAAACACAAGGTGGGTTAAGGCCATATTTGGTGGTATTGCCTCAATGCAACTGAAATAAACACTAAATATTCACTCTTTTTTTTCTTTGCTTTTTCATCTTTTCTAATTTTTTTCCAATTTTTCTTTCTTTCCATCATTTTTTCTCTTTTTCTTCTTTTTTTTCATTTTTTCTTGCTTTTCATTTTTTTTTTAACATAACACAACTAGCACACAACCGTGAACTTTATTGAGGAGGCATTATTAGGGATTGGTGGTACTCAAGAGACATTGGGTGACTTATTTGGTGGAAGTGCCTACTCATGGCACCGAGAGAGATGGATAGGACAGTGTATTTCTAACCTTGACATCAATACCCTCCTTCTACCGAGGATTCTGTAAAGAATGGTCGTAACCATCCACCCTAGCCCTAGTTTTATGAAGACTCGCTCTCCGCGTATTTGCCTTATTTGGTGGCTCTCAAAATTCACATAAAATGTATACGCAGGAATCGAGAGCGAAAGCTATGCCTAATCTCTGAGTATCATCACTTAATTATTTAGGATTCCAGATTCCTTGCACTAATCTTAGAGCGCCAGTACACTCTACTCTCATCTCACACTATTTGGTGGATTTTTGGAAGAAAATCTGCCTAACTCCCAAAATACTGTCCAAGGGTTTAGGAAAAGAAACACTACTTCTCGATAGACTAAAGATGTTTATTGACCTTCACTGTGAATCTATTGCAAATTCTACGTGTGTGTGAAAAATTGTACTGGATTCCAGATTACAGGAATCAACTAGAGGATAAAATCCCTAATGCATTCTCTTACTAAAATAATCTTATTCATGGATGCACTATGTATATATGCTATAAATAAGTAACCTCTTATATTCATACTTCATGAAATTTCCCTTTTGGGTTACATTCAGCTTGACCCTAAATTTAGAACAAAAGGTGAGCGGGTGAGTCGGAAATGGCTGTTGCAGATGATTTCTAGCTCCAATGTGAACATTGAAGGTGGAGTCGGTTGTTCTTTTATTTAGGGTCCTAAAGTACGTTTGACATGTAGCTCCGAGGTTTTCCTAAATGTTGGCATAAAAATTTTCAGTTTTGTCGTATCTACCCCCCATGCCTAAGTTCTTGCATGTCCTCATGCATGAATATAGAAGAAAATAAATACAGCAGGGAGTAAATGGGTAGAAATCACCTGTAAATGCTCCTGAAATTATACATTCAGCACCGGCCAACTTGGCAGTATGCAATATGCAGAAAGAAAATATGCTTAAAGAAAAATATGCTATAAAAATGAATATGTATAGGGGGATGGATGCGGAGTAGATGCTAAGTTTAACGCCTCCAGCTGGGCGAAAACTCAATCACACGTCCTTAATAAGATGAACGATCTCGTCAGTTGGAGGAGGTTCCTGGGCCAAAAATGGCTTGAGGTGCTGGCCATTCACCGTAGATATATGCCTAGAATTTGGGTCCCTGATCTGGACCGCCCCATTAGTATATGGGTGAATCACAACATATGGGCCAGTCCACTTGGACTTGAGCTTCTCTGTGAAAAGCTTTAATCATGAATCAAATAACCAGACTTACTGGTTGGGCATGAATGCTTTCCTTCGGATGTAGCGATCATGAAAGGCCTTGGTCTTATCCTTGTATATCAATACGTTCTCATAGGCCTCCCGCCGGATCTCTTCTAATTCGCTGAGCTGGAGTTTCCATTCTTGACCTCCTATGTCAAGGTCAAGGTTACATTTTCGCACCACCCAAAAGGCGCGGTGTTCCAGCTCTACAGGAAGGTGATAGGCCTTGCCATATACCATACGATATGGTGACATTTCGAGTGGGGCCTTCTACATGGTCTGATATGCCCAGAGTGCATCAACTAATTTATTGGATCGGTCCTTCCTATCTGGTCTAACCGTCTTCTGGAGAATCAACTTGATCTGACGGTTAGACACTTCAGCCTGCCCATTGGTCTGCAGGTGATACAGGGTGGCTATACAGTGTTGTACCCCGTATTTCTTTAATAATGACCTGAAGTGGGTGTGGATGAAGTGGCTTCCCCCGTCACTAATCAGAGTGCAAGGTATTTCGAATCTTGCGAAGATGTATTGTCGTACGAAAGAAATGACGATCTTATGATCATCTCGTCTCGTTGGGATGGCCTCGACCCACTTTGACACATAGTCAACGGCTAGTAATATATACTCAAAGCCATGTGAGTTCGGAAAAGGGCCCATAAAATCGATGCCCTGATGAGAGACTCATCATGATCTCTAATTACCACTAATTAACTAGTCTTCCTAGTTAATTAGCTAAGGTTATGAATATATAAGGGTTAACTATAGAATAAGGGATATTTAGTAAAGGACCTTAAAATAAGTTAAAAATGATATTTTATCATTCAATTAATATTCTTAATAATTTAATTAATAATTGGACTCAAAATTTTATTAATCATTTCCTTAATTAATAAGTTAAGTAACTTAAACATAATGTATACCTAAGTATATAATAACTTAAGTAATTTTACTTAATCTAATAAATTAACCTAAAAAGGTCAAAAATGTAAATTCATGGTGAAAACATAATATTTACCTTATTTACTAACATATATAAAAGTTGAAAAATATCTAAGTTAAAATAAACCTTTAAAACTTGGGTTTACAATTAGGTCCTTACTATTCATTGCAATCGGGTCCTTAATCTTCATAAAGGTCCTTAAGTTTCATTGCATTTAGGTCCCTTTTCATCTTTTTCTTCTTCTTCTTTATCTATTTGGACGGCTGACGACAGAGAGTGCCTCCACCACGCGATCAGCGCCCTGCCGACATCATCCTTCCTTCTCCAAGCTCCTGGAGCTTGCGCTCACTACTCCATCTTCATCCATTGGTCTGGATTACTTGAAAATCCTAATTTCTGGTGGGCGTTAACCTCACCATCGTCGGAGATGATGCCGGAGGTTAAGCTCCCCAAGCTTCTTCTTCATCCAGACTTCGCCGTCCTCTTCGTTGCCATCCACTATAAATACCCCCTTACCCCTCTGATTTCTCTCAAGTTGGCTCCATTCCCTCTTCTTCACTGCAGCCGACTTAGATAGGCTATTCTCTCCGCAACTCCGACGACCTTCCACACCACTCTCCAACTTCCTCCATCCATCTTGATTAGCCGAGGAGATCTGCCGAGGTCAACCGCGTCTCTGGACACAGGCAACGACAAACGAGATCCTCTGCCCCATCCATTTTCACTAGCTGGAGATCTTCTTCTTACACACTCTGATTTCGTCGTCCGCTATGAACCTTCGGCGGAACCCTATTAACCCTTTCGTCCAGGTAATGGTATATTAGGAGTAGGAGTAGGAGTAGGATAGCTTAGCTAGTTAGATAGATTAGAGTTAATTGCATATTTTAAATTTCATCTTCTTTGACTTCGGTGAGCTCCTTGAGCTCGCCCGAGACTTAATTTCGTCTTTTAAACTCACTGATCACCTTCTTCTTTCATCCACGATCATTTCTATCACACTTAATCTCTAGTTTGATCTTTGATTCATCTAAATCACTTTCACCTCCACCGACTACTGTCGCTGTCCATGGTGGCAGTAGCTGACTTAGCTTCACATCCATAGGGTCTTCCATCGTCTTTTCATCACTAAGGACCCTATTCTACACTTTACTATGAGTAATTACCATCTATAATGTAAACACCCAATTTTAATTAAGCTCCTGAGCTCGCTGTCTCAAGAGTAGTTCAAATCGTAAATTATATACATATTTAGTATCGCAATTACTTGTTGACTTGTTTTCTCCACTCAATTGAGTGGGAAAACAAGTCCTAAGACTAATTCAACTCAGATTTTATATAAAATGAATTTACTATTTAATCTTTACTTTAATGAACAAATGGAGAATTAATTGAGTCCCTAAGTTTCCTTGCAACCTCAGGAACCTTTTTAATTCAAAAATGGCACAAATTCTCACTCTGTGCATGGTTTTGCCTTTTTCTGGACTCACCAGAGCTCCGACGAGTCAAAACAAGTTCTTCAGCTTGTAGAACAGAGTGACAAGCTCCAGATCAATGATTTAATGATCACTGATTGTTCTGAGGTTGTTTATTTGAGGATTAAGTGTCTGGAGCTTGTGATAGGTCTTCATCTTCTCCAACTCCAGCAAAGTTGGAGAAGTCTGTCAGTTAGGTTAAAGTTGCGTTTAAGGTGTCTAGAAGCTTCAGTGTAGAGCACTGAAGCTGTTCATTACCTTAGTCCATTGTAGAAACCTCCCAAATACTCTGACGAACAAAGTGCTTTTGGTGTTTAGGCAATGAGCCTAGAACTTTAATTTCTAGGGTTAGAACACCTATTAAAGAGGCTGAATGAATTCCTAATGTTGAAAGAACCCTATTTGAGGCTTTAATTTCTTGAGAAAAGGCTTTAATCAGAATGTCAAATTTTAAGCCTTTCAGTCAAACCTAAGGAGAAAATTTTGATTCTGAGCTCGATTTGAGGAATTGATGAGAAAGAATTGTTTCTAAGATCTTGTTGAATGATCTGAAAGAGATTTAAGTAAGCTCAGACTTGTTATTTTGTTGGAATTCACAACCTATTAGTTTGGCCTGTTTTCAAACCCAAACTGATGGTAGTGTCATTTGGATGAAATTTGATCTTGAATCCTGCCTAGATTAGTCAGTTTTAATCCTTAGAACTCGTTGAAATCGATTAAGAATGTTCTTCTATGTCTGTACACCTATTTTTAAGTCTGAAATCTATCTCTAAAGCTTTCAGAGAAGCTTCAAGCTTCTCTACTGAAACCTGAAGCTTTGAGAGCTCAAAACTTATACTTGAAGCTGTGGAATAACTTGTAGAAACCATTCAGAGCCTTATCTAAGAGCTTAAGTCCAATCTACGGACTCTGTGAAGCCTTATTCTATTTCTAGGCAATAAAACCCATAGGAACCCCCTAGATTCACTCCTCAAATTGAAGAGGAAAACATTCCCTTAACCTAAAATTGATTACACAACCTTGTAGAGCTACCTTAGAGCTTTCCATCAAGCTTTGAATCGCTTGATTTGGAGCTCAGAGTAGGGAGAAATCCTCTGTTGAAGTCAGGTCTGGAGGGGGAAACATAGTCCCACATCGATAGTTTTAGATCACTTGCCTTAGTATAAAACTGATTTGTTGTATAGGCATGCTAGTCGTCAAGTGCTCAGCATGAATCTGAACCCTGACCATTCTGAGCTTATGCGTGTGTGTGTGCGAGCATGTGTGTGCCTGCGGGTGTGTGCCTGAGTGGGCGTGTGCGATGTTGGCCCTGGGAGGGCGAGTCCTGGGAGGCATTGAGCCAGTTCAGCTCGAGAAAGAAATAAACCAAAATTGAACCCTAAGGAAACCAGGTGAGGACCGAGTGGGGTCTAGTCCCACCCTGAGCTCAGGGTGCTGTGTATCCTCGAAAGGACCTCGTCATAAATAAAAAAAATAATTTTTGGTTAAAGAGCAAATGAACTCGATTCAACTGAAGGTTTAAAGGGAAAGCTAAGAAGCAAAGAAGCAGAAGGACTGAAGGCTACGTGTTGAAATCATTAAGGCATAAAGGCTAAAGGTTAACAGGCACTAAGGAGCAAAAAAGAAGAAAAGAGAGAGAGAGGCTGAAGAATAAAAAGAAAGGAATTTATTTTTCTTGCTATATGTGAAATTTCTTTTTACTTTCAATTGTTGTAATAAGGCATGTTGAAATTAGAAAAACTCTTATTTGCTCAATTCCTTTGAAATAAAATAGAAAATTAACATGTTTAATTGCTAATAAAGTAAATCATTTGCGTAATTATGTTCTCTTATGGGATTTTTCTTGTTATTCCATTCTAATCAATTTTTAGAAAAATTCATGTTTTTAAAATTAACTTAATATACCTCCTAAGCTTATAAAGAAAATAAAAGATAACTAGTTAATTTAGAATGAATTATACCTCCTAGCGAACGACCTGGACTCAACTAGTAAAAATTTCTAAAGTGTTAGGTTAATTCGACCCTATACTACTAATCGACATAACTTTGAGTTAACTTAAGTAACTTTTCTCTACTCTTAATTAAGTAAAATTAACTTAATTACTGATTTGAGGTAAGAAACGCATCATGCCCCAGACGTCGAACACTCCTACAACCATGATGGGCTGGAGTGGCATCATGTCTCTCCTGGTCATAGAACTGACCGACTGGCATCGTTTGCAGTGTTGGGCATATTCGTGTGTATCTTTGAAAATGGTTGGCTAGAAAAATCTCGACTGCAAAATTTTTGCAGTGATTTTCCGTCCCGAGAAATGACTACCACAAGCATCATTGTGGAAAAAAGATAACACACTGGGGATCTCAGAATCTGGGATGCATCGTCGAATAATCTGATCCGCTCCAATGTGAAAGAGTAGTGGGTCATCCCAGAGGTAGAATTTGGCCTCTGCAGAAAATTTGAGTTTCTGGTCCTTGGATAGGTTCGTGGGAATCTTGCCTGCGGCAAGATAGTTCACGAAATCCACGTACCAGGGGAACTCAACAGAGTGAACTGCCAAAAGGGATTCATTCGGTAATTGGTCATGGATAGGTAGGGAATAAGGAATGTGGGCTGGGTCCAGTCTGGATCAATGATCCACCACAACATTCTACTTTTTGGCTTTGTTACGGATTTCAATATCAAATTCTTGCAATAGACGGATCCATCTGATGAGCTGGGGTTTGGCATCCTTCTTTGCCAACAAATGCTGGAGGGCGGAGTGGTTAGTGAAGATGATGACTTTAGACCGTAATAAATAAGATCTGAATTTCTCCAACCCGAATACTACTGCTAGTAGTTCTTTTTCGGTGACAGTATAATTGCGCTGAGCCTCATTTAGCATCTTGCTAGCAAAGTATATGACAAAAGGTTATTTTTCCCGACGTTGGCCTAAAACAGCACCAACAGCAAAATCAGAAGCGTTGCACATCATCTCGAAATCAAGCGACCAGTCGGGTGGTTGGAGAATCGGGGAATCACAGACAGCGCTTCGTAAAGTCTTGAAGGTGCTGAGACATGAGGTGTCGAATTCAAATGGGGCATCGGCAACAAGGAGATTCATCAAAGGTCATGCAATTTTCAAGAAATCATGTATAAATCTCTGATAGTTGCCGATGTGACCCAAGAATTATCTGATCTGCTTGACCGAGCTAGGTGGCAGTAAGTGGGAAATAATCTCAGATTTAACTCGATCGACCTCGAGTCCATTTTTAGAGATCTTGTGCCCTAGTACTATGCCATCCCTCACCATGAAGTGCTTTTCTCCCAGGATAGTACTAGGTTTACCTCAATACACCGTTTTAGGATTTTGGTGAGGTTATCAAGACAAGATGCGAAATCATCTCCAAAAATGGAGAAGTCATCCATGAACACCTGCACATAGTCCCCAATCATGTCAGAGAAGATGGCCATCATACATTGCTGAAGTGTTGCTGGTGCGTTGCAGAGGCCAAAGGGCATCCGCTTGAAAGAGAATGTTCCAAAGGGGCATGTGAATGTGGTTTTGTCTTGATCTTCCAGGCTAATCTCAACTTGATTATACTCGGAGTATCCATCCAAAAAGCAAAAGAAATTGCATCCGGCTAACCATTCCAAGATCTGATCAATGAAAGGCAAAGGAAAGTGATCCTTCTGGGTAGCCATGTTCTGTTTCCTATAGTCGATGCAGACCCGCCAAGATGTCGCAGTGCGGGTCAAGATGAATTCTCCTTTTTCATTTCTCACTACGGTGAGTCCTTCTTTCTTTGGCACTATCTGGATCGGACTCACCAATTGGCTGTCGGAGATTGGGTATACAATACATGCATCCAACCATTTGATGATCTCCTTCTTAACAACCTCTAGCATGTTTGGGTTTAGCCATCTTTGAGGTTGTCTCGTAGGTTTCACCCCCTCATCCATGTAAATGTGATGAGTGCAATACGAGGGGTGAATACCGCGGAGATCAGCAATACTCCACCCTATAGCAGCCCTATGGTCTTGTAGCGTAGAAATCAATTGATGCTCCTGTTCTTGGGTTAAGTGGGCACTAATAATGATCGGGTATGTCTCACCTTCGCCCAAGAACACATACTTAAGTGAGTCAGGTAAGGGCTTTAATTCAATCATGGGTGGGTCAGAGTCAGAAATGGGAATAGGAGGAGCAAACTCGAAGGTGGGAATCTGATGATCCGTATGCATGTGAATTCCTGCTGATTCACTACCGGTGAGATAATCAGTTGTAATTGCATTAATGGGAAACCCGTTAGCTGTGGTCATGTATTCTTGTAACAACAAGGGCGATCCAGTAGTGTACGGATCAGGATAGCAAGATTCAAGGGTGCTGTGGTCAGAAATACATCCTAAACAGCCGGATCCTCAGGGAGATATGTGCAGTGCAGTGGTCTCAGTCCAGTGTGGATCGAGGTCCAAGAACCCTGATAGTGTGGACGAATGAGACATTAGGTCATCACAAAGGAGCCCAATGTTACCACAGTATGTCGAATCTTCGTCTTCACCATCCTCCACTGTTCGATCATAGTCAAAATTCCTTGATGCCTTGAATATGTCAAGTCAAAGTCGCTCATTACATAGGGCTATCTCCATACACCATAATGCACAATCAATGTTAGCTCAGGCTGTCACTAGAAATGGGTGACACAAAATGATTGGTGCATCTCGGAGATTAGGAAGAACCTCCATATCGAGAACGAAAAAGTCTGTGGGAAAGTCGAATCCGCAGACTTTTATGTTCACGTTCTCAACCACCCCCCTCGGTGTTTTTACTGATCTATCAGCTAGTTGATTCGTGACCGAGGTAGGCTTTAACTCCCTAAATCGAAATCGATCAAATATGGCAGTGGGAGTTAGGTTGATGGACGAACCCAGATCTAGAAGGGCTTGATCAAATGGAGAATCCTGCAAGAAGCAGGATATGAGTGGGGTACCAGGGTTTTTCTTTTTCGGCAGTAAGTTGGCTAGAATCACGGCGCTAGCCTCTTTTGACAGTACCGCCTGTCGTCCAATTCTAGGTTGTCGCTTCGGGGTATAATAGTACTTGAAGAACCTAGTGACAATGGGGATGTGATCAATTGCCTCGAGGTGGGGGACCTGAATATGTACTTCCTTGAACATTGACTTCAGGTCCTCAAAATTTTGCGTGTCCTTCCGTACTACATTTCGCAACAGAGCCTCAGGAAAAGGGATTGGAATCTCAGGGTCAAGTGGCCTCTTACCCTTATCTACCGTAGGTGGCTCCTGAGATGGAGTCGAACCCGCCTGCAATGATGGGTGAGAAAAATTCGGACCTGCCTGCCTATGTGGTGGGTCGAATGTCTTCCTTCCACTCCTCAATGAGACAACATTTGCATCGGCTTGCTGTCTACGAGGTGGTGGGGGAACGGAAGGGGCAGAGTATGCGGGGTTCTACATCAAAGGCGACTGACCTTGAGCATAACCAAGTGGTGCAGGAGGCACCTATAATATGGCCTGTGCCTGTCCCTGTGGTGCCTGAAACCTTAGCGGGGCACCTTGCTTCTGCACATACCGAGGGTTTGGGAAGGGTTGGGAGGGAAAGGCTCCCTGACTCCTATGATCCTGCAACAGCTGGTTTTGTGTGTTTTGTATAGTCTGTATCTGGTCAGCCATCGCTTTCATTATCTACAAGCTATCCTGTGTAGATTTCTTTATCGATTCTTGTAGCTCCTCTCTCAGTGCCTCCAGAGGGTCAACCCACTTTGGAGGGTGACTGGCAGCTTAGTGTAGTAGCTAGTATAAAGAATGGGGTTGCTGCTGCTGAGACGGGAATGGTTGCTACCTAGGGTATGTGTTTTGCGCATTCCCGTATTGCTTGGTCTGGTAGTGTGGATCTTGATGTGGTCTCTGTGAGTTACCAAGCCAGGAGAAGTTCGGATGCTGGTTCCAACCAGGGTAATACGTCTCTGAATACGGGTTATTACGCCTGTATCCTTGAATAGCACTGATGTCCTCATAGACCGAAGACGTCTAAGATGTATATCCATAAAGGGGATATGTATTATAGTTTGCGGGTGGTGCATAACCCTGGTCATATGGGGCCAGATCGGGATTGTTTACGGGATCTTGATATGCAGGTCTCATAAATAAGGAGAAGATTCATCCTGAGTGATTAGATTAACTCGAGCAGGGGGGCTTAGGGTGCATAGGAGGGTCTTGGAGCAACAGAGTTCAGGTCAGATTGACCATGACTAATTTGGTCAATCTTTTTCTTGATCAGGTTTATTCTATCCAGCTGCTTGACAATGATATCCATGTCGGCTCGAATAGACTCGATGTGAGCCTCACGGACACTAACCCGCTACTGACCAGGCCGTTGGAACTGGTTCATGGATGCAGCATTCATCGAGTTCTCCGCCAAAGATTTGAACAACTCAAATGCGTTATTCTTGTCTTTCACAAGGAAATTCCCACCACTAGATGCATCGACCAGATACCGATGTGTGTCATCCTGCCCATGGTAAAAGATCTGAGCTAGGTGCCATCTGGGTATACCATGGTGCGGGCATTTCCGAAGAAGGGCATGAAATCGGTCCCAAGCTTCATGCAACTTCTCCCCAACTCTTTGGGAGAAAGTCGTGATCGCATGCCTCATCGCGTTCGTTTGACCGATTGGGAAGAACTTTTGCAGGAATTCATGTCGTAATTCCGGCCAAGTTCCAATTGGCTTCCCAATGGTCTTGAACCAATATGAAGCTTTGTCCCTTAGAGAAAATGGGAAAAACTTCATCAGAACAATCCCAAGATCAATATTCCTGGGTCGAATTGTTTCTAGGAGTCGACTAAGGTCCTCTAAGTGTTGGAATGGATCCTCGCTTGAGTTTCGATAAAAATGACTGCTGATCAAACTGATCACATTAGGCTTGAGCTCAAATGCATCTCCGCCTATGGGAATCTTGACTAAGGGTACGACGATCAGTGCGACTGGATCATAGAAATCCTGAAGTTGTTCTCCCCGCGGTGGATGCTGCATTCTGTCAAGCATCATCAAGATACGATCCATGCTCTATTGATGCCGCTACTCAGATTCCACAACTCGGGCCTCCAGACGAGCCATCGAGTCCAGATTACCAGCGTCCTGACCCAATCTAGGTCCAGGTCCAGGATTAGCCATTGCAACTAAGGGAGTAGAAGAAATGGGGGGAGAAGATGGTCCCAGTGAGGTGACTCGCCTCCCTGGGAGTGGCTCCCAAGGTCCAACCAGTTGAGGTATAAGTGACCTCCTTCCTTGCATACACCACCCAACCCTTGGATTGGTGTAGCCAAGCCAGACAAGGCTAAGGCCCTGTCAATCAGGTGGTCCTTATGATCGGGTGACCAGATTTTTTTCTTTAAGTTCAAATTCTTGAAGAAAAATTCATCGTGCAACCGACTGAATGTGATTTCCGCCTCTCAAGCTAACCCAACCAGTTTGGTTACGAGGGGACTAAGGGGAAGGTTCTTCCTTTGGCTTACTCCTCCGGTTCCATTACCCCTTAGTCACGCTCGTTTGACACTACCCCACTGACTTAGTCACCAGGTTTGGCAAGAGAGATTGAAAACACCCAGTAGTATGACAACGAATTCAGGTTGCTTACACATTTTAAAATTAATTTTAGCCCATTTTTCTTCAGTTGGGGTTTGTGGTGATTGGCCCACAAGGTGACCAAGCTCACCGGCTAAACACTACACTTGACTAAGTCTAGGTTAGCCCAAATGTGGTCTCTAGATTGTAACCCTAAAGGTGTAACCTAGGGTTCTTGCAATTCTAGGGTTTTTTATTTTTTTTTCTTCTTCAGCAGACCATGAAATTAAGACCAATTCTATGATAAAAATTGGAATCAGAATAAATTGAAATTTGGTAACTGGATTCCTCTTTCAATTATCTTTCCAGAGAATATTTTTTAATAATTTTTACTATTTCAACCGAATTTATAGAGATTTTTACATGTCAAGGGGTCAGATCTAGAATTTTGACCCCTGATCAATTTTTCAAATTGAAACAGTATCAGATGATTTTCAAAAATTCAAGAAAAATATGGAAACTAAAGCCAATGAGATTAGATTTCAAACCCCATCATTTTTAGTCAAAATAGATTTGCAAATTGCTTGAAAATGCTTTCTAAATTTTGAAAAATCTCAAATTTGGGTCAGTCTGATCCCCTTGCACTTCGTGGATTTTTAAAAATTTTGTACTTGAAATTTTTTTAAAATAATGGTGCCGTTTGAAAGATGGTTTGAAAATGAAGGTGTAACTGGAATTTTAGAATTTTTCTCTCATTAATTTTTCAACAATTGAATTTTTAAATCAGAATTTGAAATCTAGCCGAAAATTAAAGGGTGGTGGAGAAGCTTTTAAAAGGTGATTGAGTTTAAAATTCAAACTTTCCACCAAATTTTATTTTAAATATTTTGAAAAATTTTCTTTTCAAGAAGGATTTTTTTTTTCAAAGGCTTTTCAATTTTTTCTTTTTTTGCTTTCTCAAAACTAACCTAGGATTCAAAAAGAAACCTAATCTAACTACTTAGATTTTTTTCTTTGATTGTTTTTTTCTCTTTCACGAAAATAAATAAGCTTTTTTTTTTTTTAAATAAATCTAACCTAGGGTTCAGAAAGGGAAATCCTAATCAAGGATGAGATGTGCACCTGATTTTTGTTTCAATCTGCGCTCGTTGCATGCGTAGATTTCCATTTTTCTTGTTTTCCTGCACATCAAAAGACAAGCAGAGGAAGATTTGTCAGTGATAGCTCAAAAGATTGAAATCAAAAAATGACGTTGCCTCCACAGCAACGGCGCCATTCTTTTGGGAATTGTAGAGTGCATTTTTGATAAGAAAAAGCATCGTAGTATAGTGTGTAATACGATCAAACAAAAATACTTATAAAAGTAACGAGACTTGGATCCCGGTCGTTTGTCATTGAGAGGCTTTTATGCAAATCTGAAATCGATCTTTTCTAGCTCTACTTGCTTAAAATTGCATGGCGATTTATGGTTATTACGTATTTAAACACGACATGCTTAGTTGCAAGAATATCAGAAAGTAAAAGCAGGCAACTTTAATCACACAAAATATATTGCAACAAGCTCATGGTGATTCTCAACACATAGACATATGTATATAGAAAAATTTCTTTCATTCATTCAAGTGAATGTTTGCAACATGGAACTAGAGGAAAGCTTAAAAACATCAATCTAACTAATAAAAAACGATCGCACACAGGAATCTATCGGGGGATTTTGCATGCATCATTAGGGGAGAGTAAAGAGCTACACTACTAAGCAGTAAATAGAAGCATGTAAATTATGAAGAACTAGCTACTAATTTATCAGAAACAAGGGCATTTGAAGGTGGGCTCCGATGGGCTTTGAATGGTTGAGAGGAGGAGGGACGACCAATGGTGCCTAGGCCAGCACTTGGAGAGAGGTTGGAGAGGTGATCCAGCATCCTGGCATGGAGATGGTGGTAGCCATGGTGGGAAACTCATGAAGGTGGAGTGGAAGTGAATGTAGCTAACCTAAATGGAAGTGAATAATGCCAAGAGATGGATGGGTGCAAATGGCCACCCCTTAGGTCTTTTTATAGACCTAAGGGAAGCTCTCTAGAGAATTATGGAATTCTTTAGAGAGGCCTATGGTGGGAGCTCCTGGGAGAGTGAAAGAGAGAGGATGGATGGTGGCTTTTAGATCCACCAAATGTCGATCTAAAAATTGAATGGCTCTTGGTTGCTAATTTTTGCAACCAAGGCAACAACACATGGTAGAGAGTTCTAGAGAACTCTAGGCTAGGTATTTTCATGTGGATGGTGTGTGTGGGTCAAGGCTTAGGTGGCTAGGTTGATTAAGTTAGGTTCTAGTGGGTTTAGGTCAAGGTAGGTCTCAAATTAGGATTGTAAACCCTAATTCATTAAGGTAAAGTGAAATTAAATTTAATACAAGTTTAATTGGGTGTGTGGAAACCTAATAGAGAGTAAAATAACTCAATTAAGTTAGGTATTGGTCAATTGGACTCTCACTGAGTCCAATTGGACAATGTGTGCTGAGATCAGGGCTCAATTGGACTCAATGAGTCCAATTGAATAGGCTGATGGAATTGACCATGATCCAAGTCAATTCGATTTAGTGAGGACCTAATTAGGTCCTCAGGGAGGTCAAGAGGTGATTTACTTGGGTTAGGGCACCTTAATTTAGGTTCTTCTAGGGTTAGAATTGGGTTTAGGGACCTAGAGATCCAAGATCAAGGCTTGAATCTCAAAACAAGGTTTGGAGGGCTGTTCTGGATGTCCAATAATAGTGTCAGACGTCTTATAGTGAAAAATCAGAAGTCCAGACTTGTTGTCTGGACGCCCAATCAGAGTCAGGACGGATTCTAGCTTCTGTCGTGGGTATTCTGCAGAAATTGGACGCCGGACCAAGTGTCTAGACGTTCAATAACACTGTAGTGGGTTTAAGGTGTGAGAGAGTTGGCTAAGGGTTCTGAACATCCTATAACTCATCTGGATGTCCAGATAGAGGTTGGAATTAGGATTTTAAGGTTTCCTAGGGTGTGGTGACCTAATCTAAGGGTGGCTAAGGCTTGGGGAAGCTTCTAGGCAATCCTAGGGCTAGGATGGACCTAAGTTCTTCACATTTTACCGCTTTATTCCTACTTAATAGAATAACATACCTTAACTCCCTTACATTATTGTCTACTACATCTTATTCTAGGTCTTCCGCTCCAGCTCTACTGCAACACCAATTATTCTTCTATTCTTCTGATCCAGCTTTAGATCCAGCTTCAGATCTTACCTTCTGATAAGCTTATTACCTGTAATTGACATAATGCACCTAATTAGTACATTATAGCATTATTTTATGCATAGCTAAAAGAAAGTAGTAAAGATGTAAGTAATGCTTATGCATGCGTGAATTACCCTAACTTATGCTAAGTCCTAGCCTAATTTAGGTCAATTAAGACCTATGATTGCTGCCCAATCAATAGGGTGAGTATCTAGGGTCATCCAAAGAAGCCAATTTGTTAGTAAATTAAGTGGTTCTCTCTCTCACGTACTCATATCAACACTTTTCTTTTTGTCTTTTGATTTTGTTATTTTTAGGGTTTTCAAAATTACAGGCAATGAGTGCGAAGATACCTACATAAAAGAAAGACACACGTACAAACTAAAGCTTAAGTGATAAAATAAAACTTCTCTCTAAGCTCACCCTAGGTACATGGAGACCTAGGATAATTAGAGAGAGTGTGTGGTTCACTAAAGCTAGTAGAAAAGGGGTATGCAAGAAATTGAAAACATCAAATTGAAAGGCAACGGATCTCTTGTATTTCTTGTAAAGTAAAAGACAAGTAGTGGAATGCTTATTAGAAGAAAAAATGGTAACACTAGTTAATACAACAGATAAATTGAGATGAAGATAGGCCCTCCAAGTAGCAAGAAACTTTTGGTCCAAGTGCGGCAACTCTCGTACCATTGAGAAAGTCCTCATGCTCTTGGTATCCTCCTTTGCTTTTCCTCCAAGGGTGGACATCCACCACCGTTATGCTCCTGCTTGGTCATCCTCCTGAAGGTGTGCTGCTTGGCTTGGACACAAGGAAGAAGGGAAGAGGAAGAAGGCACCAAGGAGGCGAGGGTTGCCCCCTTAATCTTCTTCTCTTCTTCTTCTTCCTTGGCCAAAATTGAAAGTGTATCTAGGTGGGTTTATAGGTAGATAATGGTAGACAAGGATGGTTATTTTTTGTGGTAGGAAGGGGTATAAATAGGAAGGGAAGGAGGCAGATTTGGCATGGATTAAATGGATGGTTGAGATTAGGTTTAGGTGGTGGTTTTTGGATCCTAAGGTGGAGTAGGGGTGGCGTCACATGAAGAGGTGGTAGGGGGTGGTAGTTGGTGCTTGGAGAGACATCAAAGCTGGTGCCAACCATGGAACGGTGCCATGGTTTGGCACCAACCTTGATGGCATCTAGAAGATATTATTTTGGCATCTAAAATGGAGGGTGTGGATGTGCTTATGTTGAGTTGTAGGGTAAGGATTAAGGGAGGTTTTGGAACCACCTTTGAAGGTGGTTAATGGTGATGGTTATGATAGGAAGAGGTGCCTATTTTGGCACAAAATGGAGGGGGTACGAGTGGTGTTTTTGGTGGAGCTAAGGAGTGACGTGGATAGCCATGAAGTAGAGTAGGGTAGTTTGCTAAGTAGGGATCTAGCTTAGCTAGTAGTAGAAGTAGGAGGACCTAAGCTAAGATCAATGCTTGTTGGAGAGGAGCTCAAATGGAGCTGCATCAGAGCTTTCCAGAGTCGACTGTCACTGAAGATAGCTAAAGTGGAGCTCAATAGCTAGTTCTTTGCTATCTACCAAGCTAAGCTAGGTTGAGTTGGTTTTCTTCTATCTTGAGCTAAGGTGAGCTAGAGTTGATCTTGCTGAAGACAGCCTAGCTAGTTGAGGTAGCTAGCTTAAGTCAAGTAGCTTAGCTCAACCAAGTTGAGCTTATCTAAGTTTTTAGGAGCTGGAGTTGAGATGACCATAGCTGGTTGAGAGCTTCTTTAGCTAATTAAGCTTAGCTAGTTGATGGCAGTAGCTAACCCTAGTCAGGTAGAGCTTCCAGGAGCTAGATGGAGTTGAGAGGAGTTGGGATCAACTAAGTTGAGCTAGCATGAGCTCCCATTCAGTTAAGGTGAACTGAATGGAGCTGAGACGAGCTAGTCCCAACTAAGTTGAGCTGGGATTGAGCTGAAGTCAGGTAAGTTGAGATATCTTGAGCTACCATGCAGTTGAAATAAGCTGAATGGAGTTGAGATGAGTTAACACGAACTAAGTAGAGATAGAATCTAGCTGTGATGAGTTGAATTTAGCTAAGATCTAGCTAAATTTTGGCTTCCTCTTCATCTTCTGTCTTCCGAAGTGCCAAGGTTTGTGGGATTTGGCTCTCTGCTTATCCCTAACACTTAAATAAACATATTAAAAACTCAAAACAATGCAATGCATGCCTACCCTATTGGAATGCCAAAATGCAACCCAAAACTTGATTACGGAATTAAAATCTTAAGAGCTAGGCTTGTTTTAGGGCATAAGAATGATGATAAACTGGCATTTATCAGTGGTAGGTTGTCAGCCATGGGACCTGCTTGGCTGTAACTCAACCTATGCCTTCGAGAATGGTCTAATGGTCCTTCCAATCGAGGGTTCAATGACCTCCTTCCAAGCATGCACTAGAAGGAAGTCGGAAGGATGAAAGAGAAGCCCTACAACACAAGAAATGCAAGCCTATCCTTAGATTGGGTAGCCTAAGGAACTATACTTCAGAGATGTAATTCCAACCATGAATTGAATTTTGTGTTGTCCTTAATCTGAAAGACATTTAAGTTTGGTCGACGGAGCAAGGGGAGAGTGTCCAAAAGGGCACTAATTATGCCAAACTTTTTCTCGCTTAAGCCGTTTGACAATCAAGACTCCCAACTTAGTGCCTTTTAGGAAAAGTAGACATCACTAGTATGAATCACGGTCTGAATAACACCTTGAAATGGACTCAATGAATCCTAGGGTCAACATCTACTCAATTTTAGTTCAGGCTTGGTATAGTGGTGCTTTGGAATGTGATGGGCTCTTAAGAATAGGTTGTGCCATTAAAATTAATTTCAATGTGTACGTGCACAACCAGAGTTTTCAAACAAGGTTATTAAAGATGAAGTGTCTTTTAGGGTTCAACCTTGTTTAAGTAGCTTTTAGGATTCAATGTAGGTGTATTCAATCAAAGTTCTGTGAGGCATACCAGGTTTTGAAATCACAGATGTATATATATTTCTTTAAAGATAAAAAATAATGTGGAGTGCCTAGTTCAATCCTAAATGTTGAGTCCTATGGAGCTCTTAGATGAATTAATTTTAAATTAAGTGGTGCAGCCTAAACAATTCAATTAATTGGCCTGTTGCACCACTTGATTAAGGCACATTGGGTGGTTATCATATTCTTATTTCTACACAATTATTTCTATGTTTCAAGTGTACCGGCTCCATAATTTGGGATATCGGTTAAGTGTACCGGCTCCATAGTTTGGGATACCGATTAAGTAATAAAATCAGAGAGGTCATGTGCCTCAAGTGAGAATTGTGGGTGTCTAAGGGCTGTAGATTTTAGTTCAATTCCCACAATTAGAGAAGAAGAATTTCTTTTTGTATTTTTTCATAAGTGGGTGGGTGAGGTGGGTACGGGTGACAAACAACAATAGAATCTAACCTAGGGTTTATGCGAACACCTAAACAGATTCATATCTGAGTTATTTTTGTCGTGAATGAAATATAGTGGGTGGGGAGTGGGGTGACACTTACAAAACCTTCCAACAGCACTTTAGTCCACTCTACTGCCTTCGACTCACCTTGGTTTTGAACCTGTAAAACAACGAAGTGAAGAAAAGTGAGGAGAAAGCTTAAGTGCAAGAGAACATGGAAAATCAAAGTCCATTGCCTCTCCGACAATGACGCCAAATTGATGAGTTGAAATTCATGCGATGAAAAGAATTAGGGTTTCAAGAAAGAGAAACCTCATCATCATATTCGTAGGAATTCCCTATTAGATAAATTTAATTGACACTTGATGAGTGTTGATAGCGGAAAACTACATAATCGAAATTGGATTTTGAAAGTCTGTCATTGTAGTTTGATTTACGAAGCAATACATCAACATATAAATTTATACCGAAACTCTAAGAATTCCAAGTTGAACATAGGGAGGTAGACATTTGATTCGAAACTGCGTTTGTTTAATTGTCACAAAGCAGATTAGCTAGTCAACTTGAATCTAAACTAACTATCTACTTAAAGAATAAAGAATAGAAGATAGAGAGAGAATATTACAAATAAAGACAAAAGATAGGTAGAATAAACATGGATATCATTATCACAAGTAGATTGAAAGGACGATCTTCATTTTCGATAAAAACTTTAACATAAAATGACATGTCGTTATAGTTCGTTGTGTGGTAGAAAATCGCTTTTCAAAACATTTAATATTCAAAATCTAACCATGAAAATAGTTAGGTCATCTCCATAGGGAGGAATTAGCCTATTAAACTAGTGAATGGTGTCTCATTTATTCGGGAAACTCAACGCATGCGCATGCTAACTAATGTAACTTATTTTCAACATAAGTTCTCATTTTAAATAATTAATCAATAATGTGAGGGTGCACATGCAAAATCACCACAATGGAAACACATGAATCATTATCTTAGTATTGACAAATATCACCAATATAAATCAAAATTGAATCCGTTCCCTATAGCCAATATTCCATATTCGATTAGTTAAGAGATAAATGCAACTATTCGCTATTCAAATAAACATGACGGACATTCAAGCAAATCTGTCTAAATATTATAATTGGATAAATAAATGAACAGTGCATCTCACAATGGCATTATGCGTAAATATTAATTCAAGCAAAAGCAAAGGATTCTTCATCTCTCCTTCGTGCACTTGCGGGGAAGCTTCATCAGAGGAGCTGCTATGGGGAAAGGTTGGTCAGAGCAAGGTCTTCACGTTGACGTAGGAGGTGCGACCGGAGGTGCCTGCCAGTGGCTGATCAGAGCGCCGAAGGTCGACGACGGAGCTGTTGCTATGGTATAAATTCACACGCGTGCGAGGTGGCATGGCTGCGTGTGGTCGCGAGTGGCCGCGCGTGGTCGGTGATGATGTCGGGTGGCGCTTGGCATCGCTATTGAAGATCGGATGGAGCTTGATGGAGGTGTTGTAGGAGAGGCACCATTGGGTTCCTTACAATGGAGAAATAGGGGAGAAGACGAATAAGAAGAAGATGAGGAGGAAGTGGCAGTGGACTGCTGAGGCAAGCTGAAGATGGAGCGACTGCATGTGGCGTGCTAGGTGGAATGGCCTTGGAGGCACTGGCTGCACTGCTAGTGGCACGCCCATGCACAGTGTCAAGGAGGGTGGCTGGAAGTGGCTCCTACGGGCAAGTGCTACGTAGTGTTCTTTAGGTTCCTTCATGAAGTTGCAGATGAGGAAGAAGAAGAGGAAGGGGCGGCTATGGTTGCAGGCATGCATGGAGAGGGGTGTTGGTGCTAGAGCACCACGATCATTTATTTTGAAGATAACAAAACACGTGTTATTTAACATTTGCACTTGGAGTCTTAGATTTCAGGCCAATTGCAAATGGAGATGTGTTTAGACGGAGTTCGAGCTCACATCCAGGATGGATTGGAGGAGCTTGATGGAAAACAGAGGAGATTCGTGAGGAGAGATGGATTGAAGATGGAAGGACAAGAAGAATAGGATAGAATTCCATTTTATTCCTTTCATGTACATTTGTCATTATTTTTCTTGCTCTTTATTTCCTTAGAAAATTATGTTAAAGAGCCTCAAAGTATCCTAACAGTAGTCCTAGGAACACCAACACAACCCTAGGATACTTAGGTTTTCTGTAGAGAACTTAGAAAACCAATATAGGGTTTAAACAACATTTCCAGACGTCTAATTCCCAAATCAAACGTCTGATAAAGTGTTTTAAGACGTCTGACTGTTGATTCAGATGTCTGATAACATTTAGGCTGGACATAGCTAGTTCTGTCTGATGAAATCAGACGTCTTAAAAGATGTCTGATGACTTTGCCAGACGTCCAATTAGTGGATCGTTGGCTGGCTTAATAAACACTCAAGGATATGACCATTAGAGCCTTATCAGACGTCCTTAGGCTATTCTAGACGTCTGATAATTGACTGTTTTGCCTCGACTGACCCGAAAATCTCTTCTCAGAGATTTTGTAGCCGTTGCAAATCCATTCCCACGAAAAAGTAGGTTTCCGACGTCCAGACATAGTGCCAGACGTCCTGTATGTCGTCTGATCGACTTGCGCTAGAACCCTGTTTAGATCTGATCCAAGTCAGGAAGAGCCCCGCCCAAGATCAGACGTCTGACCTTATTTTCAGACGTCTGATGCTAGAATTAGACGTCTGATAAGCCTGTCAGAACAATGATTGTTCCTGATTTTGGGCTGATTCACTTGAGCTTTGTACCCAACGGCTATGGAAGCTTCTCTAAGCCTTCCAAAGCCTTCCTAAGGCCTCTATAAATAGAGGAGAGCCTTTGACACACTAACACACATCTAAGAAACACAAGACACACCTTGCAATACACTTTCAAACCATTTTGTGTCTCTCTTGCTCTCTAAGCTCTAATTCTTCATCTTGAGAGCATCAAGCTGTTGCGCACCCGCTCTCCCGCCGTTGTTCACAAGAGCGACATTGCGTCGTCACGTGGCTCACGCATCCGCGTCGTCAATGCACTCCTTTCAAAGGGAAGCATCCTATTTCTTATAGAAGCTTAGGTTAAATATTACTTTGTTGGCTCTATAGGATTACTTGTTTTATCTTTGTTATTTGGTTGGGTATTCGCTTTGCAAATTCCCATCTCCTTCGCGAGACAAAATCCTTCTCGTGGAGAGAAGGGGTTGAGGTACGCTAAGTAGCGTGGTTGTAATTGAGGTTGAATCACCCTCATTTTAAAGTGATTCGGTTTAGTGGATTTGATCAACTTGGTTGATCGGAAAATCCTAACTCGAGAGGGTTAGGTAGTGGTTTTCACCCGGTTTGGGTTTCCACCTAAAACTAATTGTGTACTCGTGTGTTTGTCTATTTTGTGAGATTATTTATATTTATTTTCGCAATTATTACGTCACCCCCTCCTAGTAGGAAATCCACAAGGGGCTGTGGGACGGTGGTGCCACTGGGTTGGCAGTGGTATGCGTGTGCACCATGTCACAGTGCACACATGGTTGGCAACATTGGGGGCACGACAGAGTATGCAAAGTCCAAGGTGTAGGCTTGTTTCACTGCGTATGTAGGTTCTGCAGTGTAGGCGATGGAGGAGGATGGAGGAGATCCCTGTAGCAGGGCAAAAAATTGATCCTCTGGATGATGGCCAATACTCCCTTAAAAACAACTCCTCTGTTTGTTGGTTTCTTCGACCTGAAGTTTCTCCAACCACTTAGCGAGGATCGCGAGTGGTTGGAACAGAAGGATAAGAGCCGCACAGTTTCCATCAGACGTCTGATGTTAACTCCGGATGTCTTAAAATATGTAGAAACAGGAGCTTGTGATGGCAATTTCCCAGACATCTATACTGATCTCCAGACATCTTACAGACACAGAAATGCATGTCTGAGATCTTTCACCTAGCCTGCATTCATCAAATAAATTATATTATCATATCATATGTTATTAAATGTAAAATTAGCGCATAAAATTAAATGTAGGGCAAGGTGAATTACCATATATCTCCTAGTCAATTAACAACTAAGAGTAAATAATTAAATAGTACTTAGGCTAAATAATGGTCCACAAAAGTGGACTTATCAAATGCCCACATGCTTAGGTTTTGTTAGTCCCTAGCAAAAAGTGAAAAACAATGGAAGTAGTCGGAAGGTTTCTTCTTTTCTTATTTCAAAAATTTAGAAATCCATACAAATGTGTAGTGATAGTAGCCTAGGTAATGAATCCAAGTGAAAATAACCAACTACTTCCCTATGGGTTAAAGCAGAAAATAATATGTAATTTGACCCTGGCTTTTTGGCTTAGGTAGGAGATACTGAGTTGAATTGATTTATATTTGGTGGCTCATACTCATCTGGTGCTACTTATAGTCTAGTACTGCAGACTCTAACTCTGTAGACTATCAAATGAGTCAACCTGGAGAGAGGCTAAACAACTGTGCTTTCTTGATGTTCCTTTGAGCTCACTCTTTTCCTTCTTTTGTTTCTGAGATCACAAATCTTACCAGATTTTGTAAATGTACTCACTATTTGGTGGCCTCACATGTCATTCACACTTGAATTAAAGTCCCAATAACCCTACAATCACGTTAGAGGACCTCAGCCAGTATTTGGGTGATCAGAAATACTGAAAAGTAGGTATGGGTCATATTTCATGGATTGCAATTGGTGTTTTTGTTGTTGCTTCAAAAACATCAACTTATATAAAAAAGATGACAAGAAGATGAAACTCCAAACTCAGACTCTTTTCTTTTTGTTTTTCTCTTTTTTTTTAATATTTTTTTCTAAATATAAATATTTCTTTTTTTTCTCTCACTTTTTTTTCTTTTCCCTTTTCTTTTTTCTTTCAACTATTAACACAAAATGACGCATACTTTTATTTGTGAGGCATTATTAGGAATAATGATGGTCAAGAGGATATTGTGTGACTTATTTGGTGGAAATGCCTACTCTCGGCACCGGGAAGGAATGGATAGGACAATCGTATTTTTGACCTTTGACATTACTACCCTCCTTCAGCTGAGGACTCTATGAAGGACTGTCATAACCATCCACCATAGCCATAGTTTTATTAGGACTCCATCTCTGTGTATCTGCCTTATTTGGTGTCTCTTAGGGATTCAGACAATATACGCGCATAGGAACAGAGAGTGAAAACTATGCCTAACTCTGAGGTATCATCATGTAATTATCCAGAACTTAAGAGTCCTTGCACTAGACTTGGCGCACCAGTAATCTCTCCACTTTCTTCTCATAATATAAGGTGGATCTAATAGAAGATAGTATGTCTGACTTCCTATTAACTGTCCATGGGTTCAGTAGACTAAAAATGCTTATTGATTTTCTTCAAAGATCCATTACCTAGTCTACGTGCAACTGAAGTAACTGTACTGGATTTTAAACTTAAGACGTAATTTAAGAAGAAAATCTTTAATGACACCTCCATGACAGATGTTTTGCTAGGGCTAACCAATTCTGCTCAAGAAAATAAAAGAGATATATTTTTTTTATGCTAATGCACCTAACCTAAATGCATGAATATTGCCTAAAATGCAAAATGCACCCTCCCTATGCCTAAATCCTACAATGTCCTCATTGTAAAATTAAAATAGGGGGAGAAAGGAAGGAAATCACCTGATGAGCCATTATTCTGGACGTTGGGTTTCCTCTGAACAAGCGCTGCATTTTTTGTCAGCAGCTAGACTTATAGGGAACCTGTAATTCAGCTTCTAAACAGAAAGAGCTAGGCCCTAAAAATATGTGTAACAGCGCGGGCCTAGAAAATAGGTAGCCACGGATGTTGGCAAGTTACTGATGCAACGTTATCCTAAATGCTCACTAGAAGACATGAAAGCAAAGAACCTCATAGGCTACCTAGGGAGGTCTAGGAATAATGAAAGGAACATGAGAAGGGACCTCCCAAAATGGAATAAGTGGAGGATAACAAGGATCCTCCAAAGCAGGAAGGGTTTTAAAAGATATAAACATAATAATTTCAAACCCTTGAATGGCGAGAATAAAAGTACAAGCATCAATCCACACTCTCCATTCTACCCGAGGATGTACTGGCCTGATATGCTCCCTAGAAAGTATGTATATGAGCAGAGACCTAAGCTGAGGATTAGGTAAGGAATCTACAGGTTGCTTAAGTGATTGGGTGGTAATTATTAAGTCCAAAGAGGGCTTAGTCTGTTTAGGGTCCATTCCCAAGAAGAATTTGTCTTCCACATCCTTACCTAACTTCATTGTTTTATGAACCTCCAACTGCTCCCCTACAATAGATGAGTCATGAATAGAATTCAATATCTCCTTAGTAGACTCATGATCAACATACTTTGATGACAGTTGGGTTTCAGGGGAAGTAGCGAGATCAAAATTATCATCAAATCCATCCCTGGGTTCTTTCTTGTCAATTACATCGTTTCCAAGGACTTTGTGCGCTGCTTCATTATCCTTAATATCTTTAAGCAGATTATCATCTTTAATGTTATGGAGAAAGCCTATATTACTAAATTCTTTAGTCTTCTCGGGGCATAAATCCTCAATTGATGTGTATTGACCTCGAGAGTCTCCCCTAGGCTTCTTATTATTGTGTTTGTCCTCCAATATCAACTCCTAGTTTTGCGGAGGATGACTCTCAAAATCAAAAGAAGGGAGGAATTCGGATTTCACCAGATTATTTATATCCTTAGGGGGTAAGTCATTGAATAACACATAATCCCCTTGTGATTTACTCCAGATTCTAAGGCTGGGTTCCTCCATCAGGTTATCATCTTCCTCTAAAATAGACTCTTTGTACCCCTGAGACCAAAATTGATCCAATTCATCCTCCATTCCCTTAGGGTCACCTTCATTGGGTGCATTTAAATCCTCAGAATGTTGGATGGTAGGTGTTGATTCCCTAACTGGAGGGTCAGGATTAGGCTCACTAAGGGTAGAATGGGGTTCCACCAGATGATTAATAGGGGAAGTGATATGAACAATATGACCTTTACCTGGGTTATCAGAGGTAAGGAAAATACAGTCATCAGCGTCAAGGTCCTCAACAGGTACCATCTTCCCTTTCTTTTGACTCCAATATAGCTCAGGTGGATAATCACTAGGATCGTTCTCCTCTAGTGGTCATGTCTCATGGGGAGAGTCTAAGTGATAGCTACTCAAAATGGGATTCCCTATTGTCCTTGGTTTCCTCAGAATTATTTTCATGATCACGGTTGTATGGGTAGGGATCAGAATCACTAGTAAGAGAGTAGCTAAGCTATCTAATTTCTATGTTTAAGTATTTATTCCTCAACATCTCTCCCATAGACTCCATCATTTCTTTTTGTTGTTTTTGCATTTCTATCATAAAAGAGGAGAGGCTACTACTATCAGATTGGGGAGGATAGTCAATCTCAGGCTCTGGTTGCCTAGGGGTATCAGTCCAACCTTGATAAGAAAAATCATGAAGGGTGCGAGGGTTGGGTGTTTGCATAGTAGTGGGGATTCTAGGGGTGGAAAATCCCGCTCCTAGGCTCTGGCCAAAAGTGGGAGCTATCGAGCCAGTACTCCCAGGATAGGAATATGATTGATCCCATGAATTGTCATTGTACCCATCAAAGGATGCATACACTCGGGGCATGAGATCTTGGTTAAAAGATGGGAAGTATTGACTCTGATAATCTGAATGATAGGAGTAAGGGTGCTCCATTTCATTAAGCCAAACAAGTTTAACTCTCTTAGGATTTAGAAGTAATCAGAATAAAAGCAGAAACTTCCTAGAGAGTTCTACCACTGTCAAAACAAATGCAAATACAGTGGGATCTATTTTTAGTAGATTCTAGGTCTTAGAATTAGGTGTTCAGTTGGTGGCCAAACAAGTTTTGCAAGAATTACACTTCCTAGGCCGACCTTCGTTGGTGCCTACAACCTACTTGCAAGGGATGGAAGTCTCGAATCGAACCAACGCACGAGGAACCGAAGTAACTTGGTGGATAGGCTTGTTGATTTCTGACTAACTTCCCTTGTGGTGCAAAAGAGGAGAGGTAAAAATTTATCTCGTGACCTTATGTGTGATGTGCACAGTGTCTCAGGTGTGCAACACATGTTCGTGTTTTGAATTTTGAAATCTCGCAAACAAGATCCTTTTGCACACAATTTCAAGTCACAGATTTTAAGGTCCAACCTCTTAATAGTCCCAATTTTTAAAGTGACCACTGAATTAATTAGATTCAAACACTTTAGTGGTCTTGGCTTTAAGTCCAATGCAAATGCATGACAGGTATTTGATGCTAAAGAAAAGACGTACCTTACTCAAGCTTTCTTCGTGCAAAATGTCTGCAATGCAGAAATGTAAACTAGATGCTGCTCATTCAATCCAAGATGGTCGCCTTATTGATATGCAACTTCTAGTAGGTAGTTCAAATTTTTTTTTTGATAATTAATATGCAAACAAACCTAATCTAATTTAGCTAACTAACGTGCAGTTCAAATAATTCAAATAAACCTATAATCTAAATAAAATGAAAACACGCTCCCAAAAATATGCTCCCGTATTCAAAAGTGATAAGGAATAAAAACATTGGGAATAAGTTCTCAAAAATGCCCAACACGGGTCCACAAAATAGAAATTAAGTTCTAATGTCTATCCAAACTAATTTAAATCTTAAAGAAGCAAATAAATGTCTCTGGTCGCCAATCATTCCTCCACATGCATGGGAATAAGGCCAACGTGCTCCTATTGCTGCCCTCTAGGTGGCATCAAGGTCTACCAAGAATATCGCCTCCGTTGTGCACATCCAATGCGTCTGTTTCCTCCAAATAGATGTACCTCTCATAGGAAAAAGAAATAGATCAATTATTCAAAAAAGCTTCAGAAATAGCATAAAAATGAAAAAATATCACTGAAAAATTTAATAGGTGTATTTCCTCCTCGGCAATGGTGCCATTTGAAAGCGATCTTTATTTTTGATAAAAACTTTAATATAAAATGACGTGTCATTATAGTTCATTGCATGGTAGAAAATTGCTTTTCAAAACATTTAATATTCAAAATCTAACCACGAAAATAGTTAAGTCATCTCCACAGGGAGGAATTAGCCTATTAAACTAGTGAATGGTGTCTCATTTATTCGGAAAACTCAATGCGTGCGCATGCTAACTAATGCAACTTGTTTTCGACATAAGTTCTCGTTTTAAACAATTAATCAATAATGTAAGGGTGCACATGCAAAATCACCATAATGGAAAAACGTGAATCATGATCTTAGTATTGACAAATATCATCAATATAAATCAAAATCAAATTCGTTCCCTATAGCCAATATTCCATACTCGATTAGTTAAGAGATAAATGCAACTGTTCGCTATTTAAATAAACATGAGGGACATTCATGCAAATCTTTCTAAATATAATAATTTGATAAATAAATGAACAGTGCATCACACAATGGCATTATGCATAAATATTGATTCAAGCAAAAGCAGACGATTCTCCCTCTCTCCTTCATGCACTTGCAGGGAAGCTTCGTCGGAGGAGCTGCTTTGGGGAAAGGTCGGTTGGAGCGAGGCTTTTGCACTGATGTAGAAGGCGCGACCGGACGTGCCAGTCGGTGGCCAGTCGGAGTGTCGGAGGTCAGTGACAGAGCTACTACTGTGGTATAAATTCACGCGCGTGTGGAGGTGGCATGGTTGCATGTGGCCACGAGTGGCTGCGCGTGGTTGGTGATGATGTCGGGTGGCGCTTGGCATCACTGTTGAAGACCGAATGGGGCTTGATGGAGGTGCTTGTTTACAAGGAGAAATCGTGTTTATAATAATTGCATTGTAGTATAGCCAAAATCGCTTTGAAAACAAATGAAAGTTTATTACTCGAAAAATATGAATCCAAGGTTGAACACAGGGAGCAAATTGGGATTTAAAAACTAAGAACACAACTTTCAACTTTATAAAATGCAATGATCAATCAAAATTATGAAGCAAGAAAAATAGTTTCAATGTATATAGAAGCTCAAAAATATGAAGATGGATGTAAAAATCAAATAATTCTTTATTCAATCTCTCTTCTTGTTTTTCTGTCTTGAGCTTTCTCTATTCTTCTTCTTCTTCCTTCTCTGATTGCTGGCCTTGGCTTCTTCCTTCTTTCTTCTTTCTCTTTCTTTGCTTCTGACTTCAGCCGAGCCTTCGTCTTCCTTTGGTTTTCTTGCTGAAGCTTCCTTCTCCTTCCTTCTTCCTTCTTCTTCCCTTGCGACTTCACCCTTAGCCGCTGCTGAGGCTTCTTTCTTCCTCTTCTTCCTTGGCTTCGCCCTCTTCTTCCCTAGAGAGCAAAACCTAACCCCTACCCTCCCCGCGAACTCTCCTCTCTTTCTTCTCTCTCCCAGAGCCTTTCTCAGGTAAAAGGGTCAGATCGGCGCACCTGTGACCAAGCCCACCAGCATGTGTGGTGGGCAAGGAGTGCACGGGTAGTTGGGTCGAATACCAGGTCTGCGGAGCGTGGTGTTACGGACAAGGCATGAAGGGCGAGTGGGACCTCACCCCATGTCAGGAGGCGCTAACCCTTGACAATTTTTCAATTTATGTTGCGCCTCCTGCTCATAGACTTTCGAGGTGGGACTAAATGTCCCACCCTCTTCTCACACGTGCTTGCAGTAGGTCTTCCCTTGATTGCTGAGGCTGCAGGTCCTTTGCCTCCAATTGCTGGGTGTGAGTCTTCCGCAAAGAAGTTCCACGCATCTAGGACCTGGAATCCTGGCACCTGGAGGCTACTGTGAAGCTAGAAAGCTTCTTCAAGCTCGCGTTAATGGCAGGCAGGGCACCTGTACCTGTCGACATGAATACAGCCTCATGACCTTGTCAAATGACTCAGAAGGCTTCGCCATGACACGGCGAAGATGGCCCGGTGTTGGTGTGGTGTGGGACGGCCTAGGCAAGCGTGCCTAGGTCGTTCTGTGGCTGTGGAGTTGGGTGTGTTCGGGGGGAGTGAGTGGAGGTTGTGGCGATTAATGGAGAGGGGGAAGATAATCAGTGGGATGAGGTGATGCTTTCGAGGTGGTTGGCGAGGTGTGTGGGTGCGTGGAGTGGTGGATGCACCTCGCCGGTGGTCTGTCGGAGGTGAGAAGATGGTGGTGGTCTGTGGTTGTCAGGGCATGAAATTAGAAATAGATGAGGGGAAAAGAAAGAGTAGTGGAAGGGGACTTATCTGTGAGTAGCTGGACAAAGGGGGAGCAGAGGGGCAGACGGCACATATATGCCAAAGATCCAAAGAGAGAGGCGACGACAACGACGAGAGGGAGATAGGCGCAGGCGCAGGTGTGGCGCGACGCAGACGAAGGAGGCAAAGGAAACTCTACCACTGGTATGGTGGCAGAGCGACGAGAAGAAGGAGGAGGAGTCACCGGAGCTTGTTGGGTTTTTTGGCCGGAGGGGAAGGGAGGAAATTTGAGGTAATCTCAGGCCAAAACAAGCTTGAAATGATCGGGGGGGTCTAGGGCCTATTTTATAGTCGCAGGCAGAGGGATTTGTGCTTGGAAGGCAAGCTTCCAAGCACAAACACCTCGCAAGACTTGGAAGGTTGGGAGAAACCCAAATCTCTCATGTGTTCGCATGAGAGATTGGGTGGAAATCAGAGCTCATAATTGGGTTCATACGAACAGGAATTCCTCAAAGAATCTCCCTTTCAAATTTGCGAGGGATTCTCTGAGGAATCAAGGAGATATCCCCCTTGAATCCATGTCGGAGTAGGATTCCTCCGCTGTAATGGTGGAGGGACCTAATTGTAAAGAACAACGAGGAAGCTAGTGGGTGTCTGCAAGGGTTTTCAAAAGCTAGGGGCATAAATGTAATTAGGTTGGACTGTTTTGCAAAGTAAGTCAAGGTGAACTCCCCTTAGATCTAAATTTTGGTATAAACATAATTTGGACTTAAGGAATCCAATGGTGAAGTTGGATTTTAGTTTTGACCACATTTGACTAGGCATTTTACACAAAAACCCAATTTAGGGTAAATATTTGACAAGGACACCTATTTAGGTCAAAATAGGTTTTAAATGCCAAATCGAAGGTTCTAAACCCTAGATAATATTTTTCCATGAATTTTAGAGGGTTTAGTTAAATTTTATCCTAACCAGAACGTTGTTAAATTAAGTGGGTCTGTTTCAGGGTTACAAGAAGTCATTTAATTCCCAGATTTCACATTAACCCTCTTCTGATTAAACCAACCCACCTTTTATCTTGTTAAGACCAATTGACCTATGTTTAGCCCCTGAGAAATCCCATTGTTTCACTGCAATGGTAAAATTACAGTTTTACCGTTTGTTTCTTACTTTTCTTTCAAACTAGTTATTCCTTGAGTTAGGCCCTTCACTTGGTTATGTAGGAGCTTTTGTTCTCTTTTCTAGGTCGAAATGAGCTAGTTAGGGCTCATGATGGTGTTCCCATCATACCTCCATACCTAGCTTTTGCTAGTCCCTTAGCAAAATTTTTAGGTTTTAACTTCTGTTCTAGACAATGAGTTTCTTTCACAATTTATGATGAGTGCTTTTTTCTTTTTTCTTTTTGATTAGGTTAGAATGCCGAAAGTAGGCCTAGTGGTACTTGATGTAAACACATTTATTGAGGGTAAAATGTCTATCCATGCATGTTCCTAGGCCTAGATTTGCATTTCATGTTATAAATATTGCATAGCATGCATCATTCGGTATTTAGAGTAGCTGTATATAATTTAGGTTAATTGCATTCTTTTTGTGGTTAGGAGAGAAAGATATTTATTTCGGAGCCTCGGATTGACGATCCAAGTGTACGGATCTGATCAAGATGACGATCAGAGTCCAATGCCTTTGAAATCGCCTCGATCGGAGCCTCGTAGCACCATATACAGTCTGAGGAAGATCAACAGCCAAAGGACTAGGGGACATAATTAGAAGCTTCAAATGATAAATCCAACCGCGCGGATGAATTCGGGTCGACGATCATAGCCTAACGGTGTGAAAATCGACTCAATCCGACCTCTATAGCAGCCCCTATAAAAAGTAGAAGATGGACGGCCCAAACTGCGCCACGTGGCGCAACCCAGGCTGCCAGCACACGCACGTAGCAATAGCGCGGGTGCACGTGCAGGTGCGCAGCGCAGCACCAGCGCGTGGGTGCGCACGCACGTGCGACAAGGTAGGAGCGCGGCGCCAGCGCAGCGTGAGGTGGACTACGACGCATGAGCTGGACTTACAGCAACGCTTACAGTCGTTGGTAATTCATCGCATGCCAGAAAAGCCAACTATGGGCACCAGTGGCCATGAGCTACCTACATCAACGTTTCCAGTGACGGCCTGGATGTCACTAATGGTCCCATGCCTATTTTTGCCTCTTCTCCTCCACTATAAAAGGACCTACACCCCCTCCCTTCCAAGCCATCTCTACCTACTCTACTCCCACCTACTCCTAAGCTCTAGCAAGCTTACCAATGCTCCATTAGAGCTTGTTCTCAAGCTCCCAAGGTGCCTATTAGTATAACGAACCTCTGCCCCACCAAATACTCCTCCAACTTCCCATCTCCCTTTATAGGTCACCTTGGAGCTGTCCTCCCACCACCATTCCGGTAGCAGATCAACTCCATCTTCTCACCTCCATTCCGAAGCTACGTCAAAGCTTTCCTCAACTTGACATCCTCCAGCATCTCACCTCCATTGTCTCGTTCCTCACCTCCTTCGTCCGAGCTTCTACCAGGGGTCGTCGTCTCGCCGAATAGCTGATTCGGGAGATTTCCTCTCACCTCCCTCTCTTTTTATGCTTTCATAGTTCATTGTAATTGACATTGGAAGTAATATATATCATATTTGTTCCACATCTCTATCTTGTGATACGTTTGCTTGTTTTCTTTTATTTCAAAAATACAAAAAAATAACAAAACCCTAAAATACCAAAAAGAAACGAAACGAAGCATAGTTTTCAATAAAATAAACGTCGCCTCCCTATGTTCGACCCGAGACTCCCTTGAAGTTTCGGTATAAATTTTATCTGATCAACGTGTTTTGCAACTACGACGACGGGTTACTTGTGACCTCAATTTCTAACACGCGAAACACGCCTAACCATTTTGGTGCCGTTGCCGGGGAGGCAACGGAATTTACTTTATTCTTTATTGCATTTCTTTGCATTTACATAGCACTAACCCTACTTCTCTTTGATCTATTGTCTTGTAGGTACCCTAGCATGGAGATCCAAGTGCGGTAGATCAGAGTAAAATGCCGGTAGAGTGTTTTATAAGTGTCCCCCACACCACCCCTATCTTATTTTTCATTCCATAACCTAATAACTCAAACCCAAATCAACTTAGGTGCTTTTTATAAACCCTAGGATAGATTTGGTTGTTTGTTTGCCACCTCCACTCACCTCACCATTGACATAAATAAGAAAAAATAAAAAAAAGTGTTATCTGATTGTGGGATTTTCTGAAAGCTATACACTTAACACCCACAACTTCTTACCCTAAGGCACACAATCACTCTGATTCTACCACTTAACCGGGATCTAACCTGTGGACCTGGTACACTTCAACTAAAAACACATAAGTGAGTAGAAATCTGAATAGGTTAAGCATTCTTGTGTGCCTTAACTGAGTGGTGCAATAGGCCAAATGAATGAGCTGTCTGGGCCGCACCACTCAATCTAAAACTAATCCATCAAGTAGCTTGCCACTTAGGGTTGATTCTTAGGGCTGAACCAGGCACTCCACATTGTTTTTATTTTTAAAGGAACATATCATCACTCGTGCTTTCAAAACTTGGAGTGTTCTACTAAACCTTGATTGAACCAACCTAAGAATTAAACCCTAAAAACAACTAAACAAGGTTAAATCCTAAAAGACATCATCAAATAACCTTGTTTGAAAACCCTGGTTGTGCACGCACACACATTTTAACTGATCATTAAGGGCACAACCCATCTAAAGGGCCCATCACATTCCTGAAGCACAATTGTCCCAAGCCTAACTAAAATTGATTAGACGTTGGCCCTAAGGACTGGTTCACACGTCATGATCCAGATTGAGATTATTCCCGATTAACCTGCTTATACTAGTCAATCTGATGTCTAGCTAGGGGAGTAGCGTCAAACGACCATAGCTGGGGGGTACACTAGGAACTGGAGGTGCAAGCTAAAGGAATAACCTTCTCCCCAGTCCCTCCGTCTAACTAGTTGGATTGCTTGGACATAAGTAGAGTAAATCATCTATAATCTTAGGACGGATTCTGAGAGTCCGTAGAACTTTAGGCTACCCAAACTAAGGACAGGCTGGTATTTTTGTATTGCAGGGCTCCTTTCTCTTCTGATTTCCCTCCTTACTTCACCACGTACCCTTCCATATCCTACACACATTTCACATCCTATCCTCCTACCACCACTTATCCCCAAGATGATTACTTATGAGTCCATTTTAATGGACTAATATTAAGCCTAAGTATCTTTAATCGTACCGTTTAGGTGTGTTAATAATTGCAATTAAGTTGTAGAATATTTGTACGCATCATGATTTAAGTTTATAACATTCTATAACTTAATATGTAATGATTTTTGTTGTTTTCATGTGAAAGTAATAATATTCAGAAAGAACAAGGGTGGGGGGATAAATTTCCCAACATATTTCTGATAACAGCCGCAACTCTTTCCCCCCTCCCCCGCCGCACATGGGGTTAATCTTCCACCGCTCTCCCTCAACAAACGAGGCTAGAAATAGTTAAGGGATTTGAAAATCCCATAACTCACGCACGTGGGGAGAGAGAGGAATTAATAAGAGAGGAGGTGGAGAGAAGAACGGGGGTTTTTCATCTTCCTCCTTGCGGGGAACTATCCAGCGGACACTGTGGATCCAGAGTGCACCTTAGCTTGAGCGAGCATCACTAGACCATCCACCTTGCGCGCCCGCAGGCGTGTGCCTTCTCCAGCTGGCCCTGCAGTCACCGCACTTGCCTTCACCGCACGCACAGAACCCACGCCTCAGTAGGTGCATCCTTCCTTCCAGCACCCCCTTACTGCAGGTGCTCATGCCACCTCTACCCGCACCCGCTCACCCATCTCTAGCAAGCCCTGCACCGCATCACAGGCGCGCACCAAGCCTTCCCGCAGCCGCTCCAGCCTCTGCAAGCGCCTACCTACACGACTTCCATCTCCAGCGCACCAAGCCCACATGCAGCCAACTGCAGGCACTGCGTGCAGACCGCCACCCCCTCACAGCACCCTCTCATCCGCTCACGCACCAACCTTTGCAAGCACCTACCCGCGTGCCTTCCTGCCTCTCCAGTGCACCAAGCCCGCGCCTCTCCACCCTGCAGGTGCGCCCGCAAGCCCCACTGCTCACCTGCTCCATCTGCAAGTGCACCGACTTCCTAATCCTGCACCGCACTACAGCAACGCACCCGCGCGCCATCTCCCTTCCACGCACGCTCCAGCAACTACAGGCGCCATGTGCAGATCGCCTCGCTTGGACGGGCGCACACGGGTGAGCACTAGCGCGCGCTACAAGCTCCCTGCAGCAGCTGCTCCACCTTCGTGTTCAATAGGCAGCGCTCTGGCCACCTACGCTGGCCACCTTCGGCCACCTCCGTCGCCGCCACTGCCACCACCGGAGAGCCCTCGTTCTCGCCGTCCTCCTGAGCCTTACGACAGCCCCACCGGTGCTCCCTCTCTCTCTCTAGCGAGGCGGAGAGAGCAAGAATGCTCTGTTTTCACACCAATTAAAATTTACATTCAATGCCATTGCCACCTAATTTGATTTTATTTATTATTATTATATTGTGGCAGAATTGCATTTGAACACTCATAGTTCCTTATAATTACATGATATTGATATTGACTAGTTTGAAGATTGATTTTTGGGCTTAACTTAAGTACTAATTTTCTCTAGTACACATCACGTTAAAATTGCATAAATTCATCATAAATTTATTGAGGATTTCTGTGAGGGAAAACATCACATATGCCCTTATCATTTTAAGTTATTGCAAATCTACTTTCCTTCACATTTTAAGTCAGATTTGAATAGGGATTTCGCACTATCTGAAATAACATTAGATAATTAAGTATTGATTGCATAATTGCCTCCCAGTGGGCATGACTCGCTCTTCTGTGAGTGGTTATTTTCATTGTTTTTTATTAGCAATTTTTCCACCACTTAAATACTTTAACGCAAAGCGAAAAGTCATCTTTCAAATTGGCACCGTTGCCGGGGAGGCAATAGACGCAATAGATTTACTTTATTATTTTTAAATCTTTTGAGTTGCAAAATTATCTAATCATTTTGATTATTGTGCGAGGAATCCGCCTAGCCAACAAGGCACAACAGAGCGACGACATCAACCACGAGTTAGGCCACATGAGGAAAAGACGAAGGAGACCAAGATCCTGTTTCGCAGAGGATTCTCCGTCGTCACAATTTAATTCTGTCTTTTCACCCTTGTAGTAATTGGGGCTGAATTTTTGGGGGTTTGTCCCCTCATTCTTTAGCTACTAGGGCTTATAATATTTTTGGTGCATGAGTGATTATATTTTCTGCTTGCTTGCTTTTAAAAACCAATAAAGAAAATATCGAGCTACCTATTTAGAAGTTGCATGCCCTTAGGTGTGCGCATTTAGGGGTGATTGAGCAGCACATTAGATCTTATTATTGCATTGCAAGCATATTAGCATGAAGATTGCTGGAGACAAGTATATCTTTCTAACTTTTGCATCCAGCTCCTGTTCATGCATTTGCATTCAAATTTAAATTCAAGACCACCAAGTTGTTTGAATTTACTAATTCAATGGTCACATAACTGAAAGCAGAACTAATAATCAGATTCAACCCTAAAAGCAATTCACATTTGATCTGATTTTAAGGGACTTGTCTGCGATTTCAAAAGAAATTACAAAGATTTGCGGTGTGTTGCACACTTTTGACACTGAGCACGCACATTAGGCACCACACTAATGCTCAATCCCTTAAGGCTATAGGCACCGATCTCTTTATCGGTGCAGACCCTCCTATTGTGCTTTGTGGTGGTGGTGATACTATCTTTTGATCAAGTGTTTTGATACTCCACGGAGGGGGACATCCCTTAAAGGAACAAAAGGGTAGTTAAGGGGCACCGCATATGCATCGCCTCAAAGGAAGTGTTCGCCCTACTTGCATCCCTTTGTTCGTCCTTGGAGTAACTTCTCACTTGATCACCTGGGAGTATCATCCAAGCAAAGTATAGGTCTTAGGGCACTCGAAGGTTGAATTAAGGCACGTAATTGCAGTGAAAAACTTGTTTGGCCATTTATATTAACTAATTCAACATCCACAATAAAGAAAGTTAAGATTTCAAGTCCACTCCCCTCTTATACAAAAAAATAATAATAATAATTCTGAATTGTGTTTTGTATGATTAGTAGACGCTCTCTTGAGGGTAGTCTAGTGTTTGATCCTGAGCCTGAGAGAATTCTTAGGAGAGCTCACCTAGGAGAAGAAAGAAAAGAAATGGTTAAGCAAGGTGCAAATCAGCAAAGGATCCTCAGGGACTATTTTATTCCTACCAACCAACCTGCACAAGCACTAAGACGACCGGCATGGGATAATCCGTATGAGATCAAGAGCAGTACCATATCTTTATTGCCCTCTTTTTATGGCACTACTAGGGAGGACCCCTACCGGCATTTGGAGGAATTCACCGAGGTCTGTTCCACGGGGCTTTATTGATGAAGCCCTGATGAGGACTCTATTTCCTTTCTCCCTAAAGGATAAGGCTAAGCACTGGTATCATACCCTCGATGCAAGGGTAAATGATTGGGCTACCCTTAAGGGAGAATTTTTAAAAAAGTATTTTCCTATGAGTAAAACCAACCATTACAGAAGAGAGATTATGGGTTTTACTCAACAGGAAAGGAAGCAATTTCATGAGACTTGGGAGCGCTTTAATGACCTTCTTAGGTTATGCCCCCACCATCAAGTGCCAAGATGGCAGTTGGTCGAAAGGTTCTATAACGGATTATCTGAAAGACATAGGCAAACCATTGATGCAGCCTGTGCAGGAACCTTCATGACCAGAACTGAGGATGAAGCCTGGGCATTATTTGAAACTTTAAGCGACAACTCCATACATCTGTCCTCTACCTATCAAGAAAGAAAATCATCAATCTTGCAGAGGAAGATAGAGGCCCATGAAGCTGGGGCTTCTAAGGATTTGGCTTATCAGATTCAACTATTGAATAAAAACTTTGATAGGCTGTTAGCAAACCCCAGCATGAACCTGCAAGCAGCCTCTATTTTTCAAGCTTCAAGAGAATGCTTCATTTGCCAAAGCACAATGCACGCCATTGCGGAGTGCCATCAGGAAACCCAATTCCCTGAGTTGATTCAAGCTGACTTGAACGTGGCTCAAGGTTTCTGCCCCCCTCGCAATAACCCTTACTCCAACACTTATAATCCAGGGTGGCGGAACCATCCAAACTTCTCTTGGAAGCAAGCTGATGCTTCTAACTTAGGGAATACAAGACCCTGACCTCCCCAGCCCACATACCAACCTTCTTATGAAAGCCCTCCTCCGAATAAGCCCTCTGAGATGGATGAACTGAAGGCCATGATGAAAGCAATGCAAAAGCACCAGAATATGGTTATCCAATCTTAGAATAAGATGATTACTGATATGCAATCCCAAATTGGCCATCTTACTGAGGTAATTAGGCAACGTGATCCGGGGAAGCTGCCTAGCTCTTCTGAGGAGAACGCTAAGGGCAAGGGGGTTGTATTCAGGGAGCACGACCAAGCAGTGACCGTGTTGAGGAGTAGAAAAAAGATTAACAAGCCTGATAACACTCCTACAGTTACATCTCAGAATTCCCCTTCCACACCTGACCCGACTTCCATCTCACCCGAGGAAGAGCCACACCACTCTCCCTCACAAAAAATCACCCACAATGAGGATGTCATCCTTCCACCACCCCTTTCCAGCCATGACGACCCCTCTACCCAGAAGTCAAGGGTGCCCTATCCAGAGCGCCTATCTGCTCCTGGGGAATCTTTTGTTGGCTCGTCTGGAGCCAAGGATAGGATGGAAGAGATTATGGATACTTTTAGGCAAGTCCAAATTAACTTGCCTCTGTTGGAAGCGATTAAACAAATTTCGTCCTATGCCAAGTTTCTGATGGACCTGTGCACCCAGAAGTGCCGATCTAGGAAACCGGTCCAAACCAAGGTCATCCTGCCTGACCATGTTAGCTCGGTTCTTCAGCATGGAACACCCCTCAAAATGAAAGACCTAGGGGCCCCGTATATTTCAGTGGTTATAGGTAACCAACACATTGACGAGGCTCTGCTCGATCTAGGTGCGGGGGTAAACATTCTACCGAGCTCTGTCTATGACCTTTTGGGAGGAGGAAAGCTGAAGCCTAGTCCAGTAATCCTCCAGGTTGCAAACAGATCACTTAAGACACTACGGGGATTGTTGGAAGATGTCTTTGTGAGAGTGAAGGATTTCTTCTTCCCCGTTGACTTTTTGGTACTTGATACTGACCCATCTAGTAAGCCCACAAAGCCGTCCATTATTCTAGGACGCCCCTTTTTGGCCATAGCCAATGCCTCTATAAATTGTAGATCCGGGGCAGTTAAAATGGGCTTTGGGAACAAGAAGATCCGGTTGAATGTTTTTGATATTTACAAGCAACCCAGATTTGAAGATTGTTCTCAGATTGAGGTCGCTGATGAAACAATTGAAGGGACTACTCCAGCACTTTTATGTAGAGATCCCCTTCAGAAGATCATATCTCAGGACCATCCCTCGATTATTAAGGAAACTGAAAGGAAAATGCTCGAACTAGAAGAGCTGCTAGGGGTACATACTGAGTCTCTGTCCCCACCCTAGACTATGAAGGTAGAGCCGCTGCTTGAGGTGGGGACATCTCAACTAAAACCCTCAATCCAAAAGGCTCCTAAATTGGAGTTGAAAACCCTCCCGAGCACATTGAAATATGCTTTCTTTGGTCCTAATAACACGCTCCCAGTTATTATCTCGTCTGCATTATCTGAATTGCAGGAGGGAGCTCTGCTTGAGTGTTTACAAAGGCATAATATCAGCAATTGCCTGGACAATTGCTGATATTAAGGGTGTTGATCCCTCTCTTTGCATGCATCATATATACACGGATGAGTCCATAAAGCCCTTCCGAGATATGCAGAGAAGGCTCAATCCTAATATGTGGGAGGTTGTTAAAAAGGAGATTCTGAAATGGCTAGATGCAAGGATTATCTATCCCATTTCAGATAGTAAATGGGTCAGTCCTATTCACGTAGTTCCGAAAAAGGTAGGAATCACTGTGGAGGAGAATGACCAAGGAGAACTGGTGACCACTAGACCCTCAACTGGTTGGAGGGTCTGCATTGATTACCGCCATTTAAACATGGCTACCCAGAAAGACCATTTCCCCTTACCATTTATTGATCAAATTTTGGAACGATTGGCGGGGAACAAGTACTTTGTTTTCTTGACGGGTACTCTAGGTACAATCAGATAGCCATTTTTCCTGATGATCAGGAGCATACCACCTTCACGAGTCCTTATGGCACTTTTGCGTTCCACCGAATGCCATTCGGGTTATGTAACGCTCCTGCCACTTTCCAGCATTGTATGATGGTTATCTTTTCTAATATGATCAACGAGTTTGTTGAAATTTTCATGGATGACTTCTCCATTTATGGCTCGTCATTTGACCTATGCGTTTCTCACCTTGATAAAGTCTTAACCCGTTGTGAAGAGGCAAAACTGGTGCTTAGCTGGGAGAAAAGCCACTTTATGGTACAGTAGGGCATTGTGTTGGGGCATATAGTTTCTGAGAGAGGATTAGAGGTGGACACCGCAAAAATCGATTCCATCTCTAAGATTCCATTGCCTGCCAATGTTCGTCAGGTTAGATCTTTCCTTGGCCATGCTAGATTTTATAGGTGCTTCATTAGAGACTTCAATAAAATCTCTAAGCCACTCTGCGACCTGTTAGCGAAGGATGTCTCCTTCGATTTTGATGATAGATGTGGCAAGGCTTTCCAAGCTTTGAAGAAAGCCCTCATTACCACACTGATTCTCCAAGCACCAGATTGGACCCTCCCATTTGAGCTTATGTGTGATGCTTCTGATTTTGCAGTGGGAGCGGTCTTAGGTCAAAGGGTTGATGGCAAACCTCATGTGCTGCATTATGCCAGCAAGACCCTTACAGATCCTCAGCAAAACTACACGGTCACTGAAAAGGGATTACTTGCTGCAGTATTTGCTTTGGAAAAGTTTGGTCTTATCTTTTGGGATCCAAGGTTGTGGTGTTCACTGATCATTCAGCCCTTAAGCATCTTCTGGCTAAAAAGGACACCAAACCTCGTCTAATTCATTGGATTCTGCTGCTCCAAGAATTTGATCTGGAAATTAAAGACAAGAAAGGAGTTGAGAATGTGGTAGCAGACCATTTGTCTAGGATCCCTATTGAGGCATCAAACCCTGCGGTGGTATTCAAGAGACTTTCCCTGATGAATCTCTAATGGCTGTGGAAGCTAAAACTCCTTAGTTTGCTGACATAGTGAACTATTTGTTTACAGGCATCACCCCCAGTACTTGGGACAAGCAGAAGCGAGACAGGTTTATCGCCAATGCTAAATTTTATCACTGGGAGGAACCCGAGCTTTTTAGAATAGGCCCTGACCAGCTGTTTCGTTGTTGCGTCCCTGATGAGGAACAAAGAAGTGTTCTGAGTTTCTGCCATGACCTCCACTGTAGGGGACATTTTAGTGGGAAGGAGACTACTCATAAGGTTCTTCAGTCTGGTTTTTGGTGGCCCACATTATTCTGAGATGCACATACGTATGTGGGCACATGTCTACATTGCCAGCAGATGGAAACCATTGGAAGAAGGGATGAGATGCCCCAACAACATATCCTTCCTGTTGAAATCTTTGATATTTGGGGCATTGACTTCATGGGTCCCTTTTCTGTGTCCTTCGGATATGAATACATCCTTGTGGCTGTTGACTATGTATCAAAATGGATAGAAGCCATCCCCACATGAACCAATGACCATTCCGTGGTCTTGTCCTTTGTTAGGGCTAATATCATTTCTCGGTATGGGTGCCCAAGGACGATCATAAGTGATGGAGGACCTCACTTTAAGAATGTACACTTCACAAGACTACTCCAAAATTTGGGAGTCAACCACATGATAGCCACACCTTATCATCCCCAAACGAGTGGACAAGTTGAAGTGTCTAATAGGGAGATTAAGCGAATTTTAGAAGAAACTGTCAGGCCTGATCGGAAGGATTGGTCTAAAAAACTAAGTGACGCTCTTTAGGCCTATAGAACTGCATATAAGACTCCCTTGGGCATGTCTCCTTTCCGTCTTGTCTACGAAAAAGCTTGCCACCTTCCCGTTGAAATCCAACATAAAGCCTATTGGGCCATTAAAAATGTTAACTTAAATCTGGATAAAGTGGGAAAAGCACGTATGTTAGAATTAAGTGAGCTTGAGGAGCTTTGTAATGAAGCTTATGAAACTTCTCAAGCTTACAAGCAACGTACAAACATCTTCCATGACAAGCACATCATTAGAAAGACTTTTGAGCCCAACCAGTGGGTCTGGCTTTTCAATTCTAGACTTAAATTATTTCCTGGAAAGCTCAAGTACCGTTGGGATGGGCCATACGTTGTTATCAATACCTTCCCTCATAGAGCTGTAGAGATCAGGAACCCTATTTCAGGTGCGAACTTTAAAGTAAATGGCCAGCGACTTAAACCATATATTACTCTTTTAGATGGCCAGGTTTTGGACGCACTACGGCTTGAGGAGCCTTAGCTCCTTCCACTATCCTCCTCAGGTGATATTATTCTATGTCTATATTTTTCCAATGAGGACATTGTCAGTCTTAGGCATGGGGGGATATAACCTGAGAATGTTTATAGTGTTTATAGCATTTATAAATATTTGCATACATATTTATATATATTAAAAAAAAATTCTTTTCTTGAGCTGATTGGGTTAGTCCCTAGCAAAATACCTTTATTATTGGAGGTTTCTCTTCCGGAATTATTTCTTAAGTTTAGAATCTAGTACATTTATTTCACATGCACGTAGACTTGGTAATGGATCCTTGGGGAAAACCAATAAGCATTTGTAGTCTACTGAACCCTTGGATAGTTCATAGAGAGTCAGGCATACTATCTTGTAATAAATCCACCTCATATTTGTGAGAAAAAGTAGAGAGATTACTGGTGCGCTAAGTCAAGTCCAAGGACTCTTAAGTTATGGATAATTAGATGATGATACTTCAGAGTTAGGCATAGTTTTCACTCTCTGTTCCTGTATGTGTACTTTGAGTGAATTCTTGAGAGTCACCAAATAAGGTAGATACACAGAGATTGACTCTTAATAAACCTATAACTATGGTGGATGGTTACCACCGTCCTTCATAGAGTCCTCAGCTGAAGGAGGGTAATAGTGTCAAAGGTCAGAAATACGCCTGTCCTATCCATTCCTTCCTTGTGCCGAGAATAGGCACTTCCACCAAATAAGCCACACAACTTCCTCTTGACCATCATCATCCCTAATAATGCCTCGTAAATAAAAGTCCGTATTGTGTTGTGATTGATTGAAAAAGAAACAAAAAGAAAAAAATAAAAAAAAAAGGAAAAGAGAAAAGAAGTAGAAAAAGAAGAAATAGAAAGAAAAAAAGGAAGAAATAGTTATATTACAAAAAAAAAAGTCCAAGTTTATGATGTAACACTATTTCTGAGGTAGTAGAACACTTATCGCATTCCACCAAATATGACCCATACCTATCTTCTAGTATTTTTGATCGCCTGAATACTGGTTGAGAACTCTAACTTAGTTATAGAGTTATTAGGACTTTAATTGAAGTGTGGATGCCATGTGAGGCCACCAAATAGTGAGTACAATTTCTAAATCTGGCGAGATTCGTGATCTCAGAAAGAAAGAAAAGAGAGAGTGCCCAGGAACATCAAGAGAGCACAATTGTGTAGCCTCTCTCAGAGTTGACTTGTCTAATAGTCTAGAGAGCTAGAGTCTGCAGTACTAAACTATATGTAGCACCAGTTGAGTGTGTGCCACCAAATACAAATCCATTCAACTTGATATCTCCTACCTAAGCCAAATGCCAAAGTCAAATTGCAGATTATCGTCTGCTTTATCCCCGAGGGAAGTAGTTGCCTATCTCGACAGAAATTTTTGCCAAGAGTGTTGTACGAACTCCCAATGTGAATCGACTCTTTCACTTGGATCTGTTACCTACGCTATCAGCACTTCACATTTGTCTGGATTCCTAAAGTTTTGAAGTAAGAAACGAAGAAATCTTCTGATTACTTCTATTATTTTTCATTTTTGCTAGGGACTAGCAAATATTAGGCATGGGGGAATTTGATGAGTCCATTTTAATGGATTAATATTAAGCCTAAGTATCTTTAATCATACCGTTTAGGTGTGTTAATAATTGCAATTAAGTTATAAAATATTTGTACGCATCATGATTTAAGTTTATAACATTCTATAACTTAATATGTAATGATTTTTGTTGTTTTTACGTGCAGGTAATAATATTCAGAAAGAACAAGGGTGGGGGGATAAATTTCCCAACATATTTCTGATAACAGCCACAACTCTTTCCCCCCTCCCCCGCCGCACATAGGGTTAATCTTTCATCTCTCTCCCTCAACAAACGAGGCCAGAAATAGTTAAGGGATTTGAAAATCCCTTAACTCATGCACGCGGGGAGAGTGGAATTAATAAGAGAGGAGGTGGAGAGAAGAACGGGGGTTTTTCATCTTCCTCCTTGCGGGGAACTACCTAGCGGACACTGTGGATGCAGAGTGCACCTTGGCTTGAGAGAGCATCACCAGACCATCCACCTTGCACGCCTGCAGGGGTGTGCCATCTCCAGCCAGCCCTGCACCGCATCACAGGCGCGCACCAAGCCTTCCCACAGCCGCTCCAGCCTTTGCAAGTGCCTGCCCGTGCGCCTTCCATCTCCAGTGCACCAAGCCCGCACGCAGCCAACGGCAGGCGCTGCGTGCAGACCGCCACCCTCTCACAGCACCCTCTCATCCGCTTACGCACAAGCCTCTGCAAGCGCCTGCCTGCGCGCCTTCCTGCCTCTCCAGCGCACCAAGCCCGCGCCTCTCCACCCTGCAAGCGCACCTGCAAGCCCCACCGCTCACCCACTCCATCTACAGGCGCACCGACTTCTTGCTCCTACACCGCACTGTAGCAACGCACCAACGCGCCATCTCCCTTCCATGCGCGCTCCAGCAACTGTAGGCACTGCGTGCTGACCGCCTCGCCTGCATGGGCGCGTACTAGCACGCTCTACAGGCTCCCTGTAGCAGCCGCTCCACCTTCGAGTTCAACAGGTGGTGCTCCGGCCACCTCCGTCACTGCCATTGCCACCACCAGAGAGCCCTCGTCCTTGCCGTCCTCTGAGCCTCGCGACAGCCCCGCCGGTGCTCTCTCTCTCTCGCGAGGAGGAGAGAGCAAGAATGCTCTGTTTTCACACCAATTAAAATTTACATTCAATGCCATTGCCACCTAATTTGATTTTATTTATTATTATTATATTGTGGCAGAATTGCATTTGAACACTCATAGTTCCTTATAATTGCATGATATTGATATTAACTAGTTTGAAGATTGATTTTTGGGCTTAACTTAAGTAGTAATTTTCTCTAGTACACATCACGTGAAAATTTCATAAATTCATCATAAATTTATTGAGGATTTCTGTGAGGGAAAATAGCACATATACCCTTATCTTTTTAAGTTATTGCAAATCTACTTTCCTTCACATTTTAAGTTAGATTTGAATAGGGATTTCACACTATCCGAAATAACATTAAATAATTAAGTATTGATTGCATAATTGCCTCCCTGTGGACATGACCTGCTCTTTTGCGAGTGGTTATTTTCATTATTTTTTATTAGTTGATTTTTCCACCACTTAAATACTATAACGCAAAGCGAAAAGTCATCTTTCAATTACTATCCCAACTTGACTTGTAATTACCCATCCACTAGCCAGGATGACTTTGATTGGTGATATGAATCTGGACCTCAGTGTCCAGGGCCTAACCCTGGACAACAAGACTATGATTATTATCCTTCCCAGAGCTATAATGATTATGGATCTCCATCATTTGATGACCAAACCAACCCGATCTACAATCAAGAAGGATATCATAATTATAACACCTACCCTCCCCAGTACTCCATTGAATATAGGTCGCCACCATCCTTTGAACAACCTAGAATGACCTACTTTCATGGAGGGACCTAATAACCTCGACATCTTGACTCCCCTAGATTCAACCCAAACCCACCCAAACTTTAATCGAACCAGTCGGTTCAGGTGAACTAGATCCAAGATAGAGTGTTGGCTAATTTGAGGAACACCATACAATCTTTATAAGCCTAGCCAACACCATGCACTGAAGCACTGGAGCCTATGATCAAAATGATTGATGAACTTAATAGTTCTCCATTGGATTTGCTCTAAAGTGTTAGGGATAGGTGACAAAAGCCGATTTCACGCATTTGAAAGTCATCGAAAATCGTAGTATAGTTGCGTAAAAACGTTCGTCAAAAATTAACTTTCTAAAAATTACGAGACTTGAGTCCCGGTCGTTCATCTCTGGGAGGCATTGCTTTCACTTTTGAAATAAATCTTTTTACTGCTCTAATTTATTTTGAAACTCATGCCGGTTTGTGATTATTACGTATTTAGGTATGACATGCTTAGTTGTAAGAATATTAGGAGTTAGAAACAGGCAATATGAATCACCAAATATAATAGCAATCAATAAGCTCATGGTGATTTCATAATATGGAGATATATATAAAATCATTTTTCATTCATTCAATGGGAGAGTTGTTTGCAACAAGAACTTTAAAGGAAAGCTTGTACATAAATGCTTGAAATTTAAACCTAGCTACCAGAAAATGATTACATACAAGAATCAATGGGGGGATTTTGCATGCATCATTGGGGGAGAAGTTAAGACTACGCTACTAAGCAGTAATAAAAGTAGTAAAAATCATGGAGAGCATAAACTAAGCCTAGCAGAATAAAGGGCATTCAGGGGTGATCCCCGATGGCGTTGGAGTGGTCGGGAGGAGAACGAGGGGTGGCTAATGTAGCTTAGGCCGACCGTTGGAGAGAGGTAGGGTTGATCTAGCATCCCAGCATGATGTCCTCCATGATGATGGTGAGCTCATGGAGGTGGAGTAGTTGACCTAAGTGAAGGTGGGCGTGTATGGAGCTAATGAGGTGAGTGGTGCCAATGGAAGCCAAGGGATGTGAATGGGTGCAATTGGCCACCAATGGGGTCTGTTATAGACTCAAGGGCCTCTCTCTAGAGAGGTGTGGAACTCTCTAGAGAGAGTCCAAGAGTGGCCAACCAAGAGGTTATGAGATCCAAAAATTATGGATCTCATTTTGAATGCCTCTTGGTTGCTAATTTTGGCAACCAAGAGGTGGCGCCACTTCAAGGAGAGTTCTAGAGAACTCTAGAGAAGTGGGTGTGTGTGAATGGGTGTGTGTGTGTGTGTGTGTGTGTGGTTGTGCTCTATGTGGCTAGGTGGCTTAGGTTAGGTCTTAAGGGGTTTGGGTAGGTGTAGGTCTTGAATTAGGGTTACAAACCCTAATTGCTAAGGGGAAAATGCAATTAAACTTAACCTAAGTTTAATTGAATGAGTGTGAACCTAATTGAGAGTGAAATAACTCAATTAGGTTGGGTTTAGGTCAATTGGACTCTCACTAAGTCCAATTGAACTTGTGTGGGTTGAGATCTAAGCTCAATTGGACTTAATGAGTCCAATTGACTTAGGTGAAGGTAATTGACTTTGATATAAGTCAACCAGATTTGGTGAGGACCTAATTAGGTTATTAGGTAGGTCTAGAGGTGATGTATTAGGGTTAGGACACCTTAATTTAGGTTCCTATGGGGTTGGGATTAGGTCTAGGGAGCTAGAGATCCAAGATCAAGACTTGAATCTCAAAATAGGGACTGGACACCAATATCAGACATCCAATAATGTGGTCAGATGAATTATACTCAAAAATCAAAAGTCCAAACTTCAGTTCTGGATGTCCAATCTGAGTCAGGGGGAAATCAAGGTTCTGTTTTGGGTGTTCTGCAGAAATTGGACTTCTGACAAAGTGTTTAGACATCCAATAACACTGCAGAAGTGGGTTTGAGGTGTGCGGGAGATGGCTAAGGGTCCTGGACGTCCTATAACTTATCTAGACATCCAGATAAGGGCTGGAACTAGGGTTTTAGGGCTTCCTAGGGTGTTGTGACCTAATCTAAGGGTGGCTAAGGCTTGGGGAAGTCTCTAGGCTATCCTATGGCTAGGATGGACTTAAGCACTTCACATTTCACTGCTTTATTCCTACTTAATAGGATAGAAAACCTTTAATCTCCCTTATATCATTATTCCTACAACTAAACTAAACCTTATGCTCCAGCTCTGCTGGAACTCCCATTATTCCTGATCCAGCTTCAGATCCTGCTCTAGATCCAGCTCCTGATCAGCTTATTGCCTGCAATTGACATAATGCACTTAATCAGCATATTATAACATTATTTCATGCATAGCTAAAGAAAAGCAGTAAAGATGCAGATAATGTGTATGTATGCATGAATAACCCTAACTTATGCTAAGTCCTAGCTTAATCTACGTCAATTAAGACCTATGATTGCTGCGCAATCAATAGGGACATGGGTGAGTTTCTTCTTGGGAAATTGTCGAGGTTGAGGATGAAATTTGTGGTTGCACTAGTCAAATCTTGGGATGATTCTCAAGATGAACCATCCTTAGGAGAGCCAATGTCTGAACCTGCTCAGGCGCCTGTCAGGGGGGATACATATTCAAAGATTGGAGATGACCAGATTGGTCTAGGGCAACCATTTGAGGATGAACCGATTGATTCACCCGAGATCCCCAAGTCAAGAAACGAAGAAAATTATGTCTCCTTGCATCAAGAAATGATTTATGATTTTGAGACATATATAAATGAGGATCATCAATTCTTTGACTCTGAAGGTGAAGAATCTTTAGGTGAAGTCTCACTTGAACATAAGGAAAATGATTTTAGTGAGACAAACAGGCATAAGGAATCTGATGAACCATTTGATAGCCCGTTCATTGAAGATTTGGATTCGATTGGGGTTAACTTGGAGGATCTGAATTTTGATGATTCAATCAGTGACCTCATCTGCACCCCGAAGAGCTGACTTCTGAGATCTTTATGCCCAAGTCAATCTTGATTCAGCCACAATTTCTGGACTTAGGAGAATCATATGGGGTGAATAATATGCTAGAGGTCCTGAAGCCTGAGCCCTTGATGTTGGAGGATAGAATTGTTGAAATAAAAATTTGGGAGGCTAATTTTGAGGGAAGTTTTATTTTGGATCTAAGGGTACCTATTGACCTAAAACCACCTACTTTCTACTAGGACCCTTACGATATCTTTCACGTGCAACCCAAGCTCGAAATAACTGATTATTTTTCTGAGCTAGATGTTAAGTGGACAACCGCACCTACGGAACCATCTTTACCCATTGTCCGACACCTTGGTCTTGGGTTGCACACCACTAAACTGTAGGCCTGGCCCCGCAAACACAACAACCTTCAGTTCTAGGTGATTTTCATCCAGAACCAGAGAAGCACTAGACCCTGGGGCATGGGTCCACACCATAATCTCGTCCACATCTGTGGACATCTTCTGTGGACGGGTTTCAAGATCAATATTTTTATTTTGATTCTGACCTGCACTTGTGAATTCTCAATTTCTTCTTTGTATGTATGTTATGCCTAGCTGAAGGCATTAAACTTTGCACGTGTGTATACACTCTTCTCTCTGCGGAGCTAACCAGATTTTCACAACACTCGGGTGATGTTCTGTTTACTCTGCCCTTTTCATGTCTTTATTTTTACAATGAGGACATTGCATCATTTACGCATAGGGGGGTGGATAATCAATTCCTGAAATCATTATGTTAACTCCGTAGAATTTCTTTTAGTTTCTTATAAAATTAAAAAAAAATTAAAATTTTGAAAAAAGATAGAAAAAGAAATTAGGAAAAGAGAACTTAGGCATTTGGAAGTTATTAACTTTAGGAAATGATACAAGAGGACCTAAACACCTAGACTCTTCAGGTCTTCGGGCTTAATTAGCTCGAGTGTCCACTCGAATGTGGACTTAGTCTCGAGTCCTCGCCAAATAAAATTTATTTTAATTTGGTAAATAATTTAGGATGATATGTATGCGACTTATCAACCCGCCCTCTGATTTGGGGGGACTTTAAGCCTAAGCATCTACACACATTTTTTTACACTGACTCACATTTCGACGGTTTTTACGGAAATTGGGTAGCTAATGGACTGAGTTAGGTGGTATGGCTGGTAAGTTGTCGGTGGTAACAGCTCATCGGCCGGTTGTCCAGAGCCCAGCCACAAGACCATTTTCGTTGTACTGCCTTTAGGTAAATCTTAGATTAGGGAAGCCACCTACTTAGAAAAGAAAAAAAGAAACACTCAAAAAAAAAAGAAAAAGAAAAGGAGAAAATAAAAAAAAAAATAAAACCACACTTCACCGCACGAGTATGGCTAGCAAGTTGTTGGTGGTAATAGCTCATCGGCTGGTTGTCCAGAACCCAGCTCACAAAAAAATAAATGCACAATAATTCCCAAAACACTTAGGGAAGAAGTGGGGAAGTAGAATAAGTCGAGGAGATATACACTAGGTTTGCCCTTGTGTTGTCCCCATAAATAAAAGAAGTAGGGAGAAAGCTACCGATCATAAAGATAAACCTTTAGGCATGGTCACATAGGGTTGTAGAAACCCGAAGTCCTTCTTAACAGCCGTTTTGTGACTCTATCACTTTTTCACATAGATGCTTAGTCCTTAGAGTCCTTTTTGAGTCCTGGGCGGGTCGGGTAGCCATAAAAAGTTATCCCGGAACTCTCAAACTCCAAAAGTACAAAAAAATTAGAAAAGAAGAAAAATAAAAAAATATATATCTTCCCTTCTTAAATAAGGCGAGAACTTGGGTGGTTTGCATTCTAGCAGACACCTGGGTACTGTTGAGTTTTCATAGTTTATGACCTTAGTTGAAATTTTCTATTGTTAATAAACAACTTAGGCCTAAGTGATCTAATCCTAATTCTACTTTATACAAAGCATATAGTTTAATTTTGCTAGGGACTAGCAAAAGATAGGCATGGGGGTATGATGTAAACACATTTATTGGGGGTAAAATGTCTATTCATGCATGTTCCTAGGCTTAGATTTGTATTTCATGTTATAAATATTGCATAGCATGCATCATTCTGCATTTAGAGTAGTTGTATATAATTTAGGTTAATTGCATCCTTTTTGTGGCTAGGAGAGAAGGATATTTATTTCGGAGCTTCGGATTGACGATTCGACTATACGGGTCTGATCAAGATGTCGATCGAAGTCCAACACCTCTGAAATCGCCTCGATCGGAGTCTTATAGCACCATATGCAGTCCAAGGAAGATCAACAGCCAAGGGACTAGGAGACATAATTCAGAGCTTCAAATGATAAATCCAACTGCGCGGATGGATTCGAGTCGACGATAGTAGCCTAACGGCGTGAAAATCAACTCAATCTGACCTCCGTAGCAACCCTTACAACAAGAAGATGGATGGCCCAGACTACATCACATGCGCAGCCCAGGCTGCAAACAACGCACGCAGCACCGCACACGTGGGTACGCAGGCATGCATGCGTGCAGTGCAATGCCAGCGTGTGGGTGCTCGCGTGAGCGACAAGGCAAAAGCGCGACGCTAGTGCAGCGTGAGGTGGACTACAGCGACGCATGAGCTGGACTTACACCAACGCTTACAGTCGTCGGTAATTCATCGCATGCCAGCAAAGCCAGCTGTGGGTGCCAGCAGGCATGAGCTACCTACAGCGACATTTCCAGCAATGGCCTGGATGTCACTAATGGTCCCATACCTATTTTTGCCTCTTCTCCTCCACTATAAAAGGACCTACACCCCCTCCCTTCCAAGCCATCTCTACCTGCTCTACTCCCACCTACTCCTAAGCTCTAGCAAGCCTACCAATGCCCCATTAGAGCTTGTTCTCAAGCTCCCAAGGTGCCTATTAGTATAGCGAACCTCTACCCCACCAAATACTCCTCCAACTTCCCATCTCCCTTCATAAGTCACCTTGGAGTCGTCGTCCCACCTCCATTCCAATAGCAAATCAACTCCGTCCTCTCACCTCCATTCTAGAGCTACGTCGAAGCTTTCCTCAACCCGATGTCCTTCCATCATCTTACTCCACCTCCTTCGTTCGAGCTTCTGCCAGGCACCGTCGTTTCGCCGAACAGCCGATTCGGGAGATTTCCTCTCACCGCCCTCTCTTTTTATGATTTCATTGTTCATTGTAATTGACATTGGAAGTAATATATATCATATTTGTTCCACATCTCTATCTTGTGAAACGTTTGCTTGTTTTCTTTTATTTCAAAAATACAAAAAAAATAACAAAACCCCAAAATACCAAAAAGAAACGAAACGAAGCGCAGTTTTCAATTAAATAAACATCGCCTCCCTATGTTCGACCTGGGACTCCCTTGGAGTTTCGGTATAAATTTTATCTGATCGACGTGTTTTGCTACTATGACGACGGGTTACTTGTAACCTCGATTTCTAACAAGCGAAACATGCACGAGCAGTACTCAAGTACCAACCAAGATCCGGACCTGACCATCTCTAGCCTTGGTCCTTAGCAAAGGTTTCTAAGGCCCGCAGGAACTATCCTAAGGTTCGTTGGACTCCGCGGTTAAAGCAACCATGCTTAAGACATATTTTAGCCTCGATTCAGTTTGCAGTGCATTTTTTTTGTAAGAGAGAGATAGAGGATTTATTTGTTTGGAGAGTTTTCTTTCTCTTTTCTTTTTATTTCTAGCTTCGAATTGGCTTCTTAACATGGTCTGTATCAGATTCCTCGTCCCCATCATCAATCCTCAAAGGTCCCTGGCAATAGATGCTTCGTGATAGCATCACCCATGGCAACCCCCAGAATCCTGGCTTTTGAGATTTTGAGATAATCCTACCCAAGGCATTTTGTAACTAAATCAAGACCCTGGCAATCGACATTTCGAGATAATGCCACCCATGGCATCTGAACTAGCAGGGTGCTTATGTGCCCCGGTAGGATATGTAAATATCCTTGGAGAAAAGCACCAAGGAGACGATATGTTATTACACATCTTCGAGGGAAATTTCCCACCTCTCCATGCTAGGAACTCATCCAAATCACGTTGTGTTTGTCGGTCGCTCCTAATCTAGGCAACCTTTTTAAGAATATTTAAACGCTTTTGCGTGATTTTGATAGTTATGCGCTCTGAACCAGACTGTGTGTAGATTTGGGTGCTTAGGTTATCGAGTCCAGCAAACCAAAGGTCTGTTAACAAGGTCGAATATTCCCTAAGCCCTAGACCTAATACTTAAGCTTTGCATTTTCCCCAACCTCTTGAGGATTATCTAGATCTTAGAGGATACTTAAGTGTTTAAGCCAAAGAGTCTAGCCCAAAAGGCCTAAGATTAGCATTCCTACTAATCTCTTTTTGTGTCTCATTAGCACTTTTTCTTATATTTTTTCTCTTTTCTTTGGTGTGGTCTAGAACTTCGGTTAATCCCTTAATCTCTTATTAACGACTATCTCTTTTTCTTTTTCATTTTGTGATCCTTTATTTTGTCATTTTGCTCTTTTCCTCCTCATTTTCTCCTTATGGTTTGTATGGCCTCAAAAAATTTTCTCTCCCCTTAATTTTTTTTTTCTTTTTCAAGATTTTTTCATTTTTTTTGGTGTTTTTTGTGATATGTGATTTTTTTGTTGAAACCTTTTCTTGTGAGATGAGTTTTCATGAAGTTTTGCACTTTCATCCCCCCATGCCCATAATTTGCAATGTCCCCATTGTAAATTAGGTGGGTTCGAATTTAGCTTAGTTCATTCATTAGGATAGGTTTTGGGTGGGTGAACGGGTCGAGGTGACTGTTGCGAATGATTTCTAGACTCGGGTATGGGTCCTTGAGGTGGAGTCAGCTGTTCTAATGGATGAACCCTAAAGTGCAAAATGAATTCAGCATAGGAATATCAAGAAAGGTTTCGGGTTTTTCAAGAATGACGGGTTGTCTCCCGTTAAGTGCTGAGTTTTACGCCATCGGCTGGGCACAATGAGCATAGGGAGAATGGATGGTAAAGGAGATCTCAACCAAATTTGTATCTGTCATGTCAATGAACGGTTTGAGTCTCTGACCGTTCACGATGAAAGGTTCCGAATCGTGGCTGAGTGGACTGATTCGTCAGACTAAGTACGGTCCAATCAATTTTGATCGTAGTTTTCCTGGGAACAGTTTGAATCTGGCATTAAAGAGTAGGACCTTTTGACCAAGATGGAAGATCTTTCTAGATATGTGCTTGTCGTGAAAGACTTTAACGTGCTCTTTGTAAATTTACGTGTTCTCATACACGTCATGGGGTAATTCATCGATCTCGCTCATTTGAGGTTTTTATGGGTTCCAGCCTTAGAAAGATCTAGGTTGCAGTTCTGTACTACCCAATAGGATTTATGCTTCAATTCGATGGGGAGGTGACATGCCTTCCCGCACCCCAATCTGAAGGGAGACATGCCTAATTGGGTCTTGTGGGAGGTCCTATAAGCCCACAAGGCTTCCGAAAGCCAGGATGACCAGTCCTTCCTATCAGGTCGAACAGTAACTTGGAGGATTTTCTTGATCTCCCGATTTGATAACTCAGCTAGACCATTAGTTTGTGGGTGGTAAGGAGTAGAGATTCTGTGTGACACCCCGTATTTGGTCATCAATGACCTAAACTGAGTGTTTGTGAAATGGGTCCCTTTGTCGAAAATTATAGCATGTGGAATCTCGAACCATGAGAAGATGTTCTGTCGAATGAATTTGATAACAACTTTATGATCATTGGTTCGAGTCGGAATGACTTCGATCCATTTGGACACATAGTCAACAACAAGTAAAATATACTCAAAGCCGTTCGAGATAGGGGAGGGTCCCATAAAATCAATCCCCAAATGTCAAAAATTTCGCATACCAGAATCGGCTGGAAAGGCATCATATCACGATGGCTCATGTTGCCCAAGGTCTGGCAACGGGTGCATGCCTTACAGTGATTGTACGCATCTTTGAAAATTGTGGGCTAGTAGAAGCTACACTGTAGGACTTTTGCCACGTGTCCTGAAAAATGTCCACTACATGCCTGGTCGTGGCAGAAAGAGAGTATGCCTTGGATTTTCGCTTCCGTGACACACCGTCGAATTATTTGATCAGCACCAATGAGGAAAAGATACGAGCCTTCCCGAAAGTAATACTTGGCATCGGAAAGCAATTTGTCCTTCTTGGCCATCGGCTAATAGGACGGGATCTGATGTGATGCCAAATAGTTTACTATATTAGAAAACCATGGAAGCCCTGTATTAATAATCAGAAGGTGCTCATCAGGAAAATGTTCCGTGATGGGTCTGGAAGGGTCGATGATCTCAGAAGGAAGGTGAGACAAGTGATCAACTACCACGTTCTGTTTTTCAGCTCTGTCGCGAATCTCAAGGTCAAATTCTTGCAACAACAAGATCCAGCAAATAAATCGAGGTTTTGCATTCTTCTTTGCAAGGAGATGCCTTACAGCTGTGTGATCCGAGTAGATGATAACACGGCAACCCAGGAGATAAGATCTAAATTTTTCCAAGGCAAATACTACGGCTAGCAGCTCTTTCTCACTAACTGTGTGGTTACGTTGAGGCTTGTCAAGTGTTTTGCTAGCGTAGTAAATGACCACAGGTTTCCAATCAATTTTCTACCCCAATACCGCTCCTACAGCGAAATCAGATGCATTGCACAAGATCTCAAAGGGTTGAGACCAATCGGGGGACTGTAGGATCGGGGCTTAGGTAACTTGATCATGGAGGATTTCAAATGCTTGAGTGCATTGCATGGAGATTTCGAAAGGTACATCCTTGGAGAGAAGAGTGGTAAGGGGGCGTGCCATTTTCGAAAAATCAGGGATAAATTAGGGGCGTGCCATTTTCGAAAAATCGACGTGCCCCAGAAAAGATTGGATGTCCTTGATCGAGCTAGGCATAGGGAGTTTGGAACTCAAGTTCACCTTGGCTCAATCGACTTGGATGCTTTTCTCTAGACTTAGATGTCCCAGGATAATTCCTTCAGGCACCATGAAATGGCTCTTTTCCCAGGAAAGAACTAGATTCACTTCAATGCACTGCCCGAGGATTTGGACCAGGTGCAGGAGGCAATTGTCAAATGATGCTCTGAATACTGAGAAGTCATCTATGAAGACTTCCAGATAATCACCTACCATATCTAAGAATATGGCAATAATGCACTGCTAAAAAGACACGGGTGCATTGTAGAGATCGAACGGCATCCTTTGGAACGTGTATGTCCTGAAGGGGTAGGTGAAAGTGGTCTTTTCTTGGTCCTCAGGATGGATTGCCGCTTGGTTATAACCGGAGTACCCATCCAGAAAGCAGAAGAACCTATTTCCCGCTAGTTTCTCGAGGATCTGATCAATAAACAATAGTAGGAAATGATCCTTCTTCATGGAGGAATTAAGTCTTCTATAATCAATGCAGACTCTCCACGAGTTAGCCACAAGGGTCGGTATGACTTCTCCAGTTTCAGTCATAATGACGGTGAGTCCTGCCTTTTAGGCACAACCTAGATTGGACTCACCCACCAACTATTGGAGATCGGGTAGATGATCCCTGCATCTAACCACTTCATGATCTTCTTTTTCACGACCTCCTGTAGATTAGGATTCAAACGTCTCTGCATTTCTTACGAAGGTCATGTGCCCTCTTCGGTGTAGATTCTGTGTGTGTAATAAGAGGGACTAATGCTAGTCAAATCATCGAGAGTTCACCCAATGGCTCTACGATGTTGCTGGAGAATAGTAATCAGATGGGATTCCTGGTCAAGTGTGAGTCTGGAGTTGATAATCACGGGAAACGTCTGATTGGAACCCAAAAAGACTTATTTTAGATGGTCGGGAAGAGGCTTGAGTTCAAGAACGGGCTTATCAGCAGCAGCAGGCAGTTCAGGGTGTGTGTCAAGAGCAAGGGAAGGTGTTATGGGTGTATCTAGATCAGGGTCAGACTCCTCTGTTTGCGGGTTTTGATCTTCTGGTGGTTGATCAAGAATAATCAGGTTGTCCACGATATACGGTTCATCAACCACAGCTTTGATATCACATATTTGTTCTATAACATTGCAATTAATCCCTTGTTGGGCCTTAAAGATGTCAATCTTTAGTGTTTGGTTCCTGAATTTCAGTTCTATTTGGCCCTCCTCACAGTTTATATTAGCCCTGACAGTGGCCAAAAAAGGTCTCCCTAGTATAATCGGTGTATCCCTTGGGCTTTCAGGTGCATCCATATCCAAGACTATAAAATCCACTGGGAAGTAGAAATCCCGTACCTTAACAATGACATCCTCGAGTACTCCTTTAGGTGACTTGATGGATCGATCAGCTAACTGCAATGTCACCTCTGTCGGTTTAAGCTCAAATTCTTTAATGTAGTCGAGGGATGTAGGTATTAGGCTTATGGAGGCACCTAGATCTAATAAGGCTCTGTCGAATTGGGTATCACCAATAGTACATGAAATTAGGGTGCACGCCCACCCATAAGCTCTTAGAGTGGGCTGAAGATCCACGTGCATGCCCACCTCCTCCTCTCCCTGTGCCTCAACGCACACACACGTATGCGCCTTCTCAGCCATCCAATCATGAGATCGGACGGCATAAACGTGCCATGCCCAATCTTGCTCAACGCCTGCTAATAGGCAATGCAGCCTCCTTCATCGCCGTTGGATCGAAGATCAATGGCTTAGGACACATGCTCGCCTACCTTCACAAAAATGCATCTGATGGCTCATTCGCATTCCTCGCATCTGGGCACGCCACGTCGCCTGCATCCGCGCCACTCGTTCAACATCAAATGACCCAATTGAGCCTGCTCCTGTGCCTGCACTTGATTTGAGGTCCACTGGGGATAGAACCTGTGCCTCACACTCACGAAAAAGCATTCAACCACTGCACTTCACTGTAGTTTTGGTTGCACGGATGTTTTAAGCACGCATGCTTGTAGCCGTTGGATCAAGATCTAATGGCCCAGATCGTCTGCGCCTTTTGCCTTATGAAGATGAGAGCGATGCGTCAGAGTAAATCCTGGCTGTTGGATCAAGATCCAATGGCTAAAATCACGTGATGAAGGATCCTTTGAAATGTAGCGGCAGGTCTTTGGGCTGATTGGCGGCTGAGATGGCTCCACGTGGTGCCATCTTAGCCATCCATCTTCTGTGTGTTGCAGTTGGTGCCATGGATGTCGGATTGGATCGATTTTCATGTTGTTAGGCTGCAATTGTCGATCCTAACCCATCATGAGGTCAGATTTGTCGTCTGAAGTGTGGATTTACACCATCTTGACCCCTGATCTCTGAGCTTCCTTGGACTATATCCGGTGCTAAGGATGTCTAATTAGGGTGATCTTGGAGTCGTTGAACTCCAATCTTCACCCTGATCAGATCCGTATGATTGGATCTTCGATCCGAGGCCCCAATTAAAAGTCTCCCTGTTACCTGACCACAAAAAGGGAAAATTAACCTAAATGCAAGATGATGCATGTTATGCAATATTTATAATGTATGATTCAACTATACTACTAAGAACATGCATAAATAGACATTTTAGGTTATTCAAATGTATGCACATCACAACCCCATGCCTATCTTTTGCCAGTCTCTAGCAAAAACTACATGCTATTTATAAAAGAATTAGGATTGGATTACTTGGGAAAAAGTCATTTTCAACATTAAGAAATTTTTACCTAGGATTTGAACTTTCAAAGACACAATAGCGCCCAGGTATCTGCCAAAATGCAGACCGCCTCAAGCTCTCGCCTTATTCAAAGAAGGATCCCTTTCTCTTTTTCTTTTTTTCTATTCTTTTTCGATTTTTGAATTTAAGGTTTTAGAGTGGCTTTCTACAGCCACTCAACCCACCGAAGACTTGATGAGAACCCTACATTCTAAGCATCTTTTTGTGAATATGATAGACTTGTTGATCAACAATCAGAACGGACTTTGGGTTTCTACACCCCTAGTTGACCTTAAAAAGAATTCTGCCTAAAGGTGTATCTATACGACCGGTAGCTTTCTCCCTACTTTTTTTTTATGGGGCCAACACAAGGGTGAATCCAATGTATATCTCCCTAGCTTATTCTACTTCTCCGCTTCTTCCTAAGTGTTTTAGGAATTAAATGAGCATTTCTTAAGCTGGGATCTGGACAACCTACTATTGGGCTGTTACCCACGATAACTTGCCAGCCATACTCGTGCAGTGAAGTGTGGCTTATTTCTTTTATTTTTTTATTTTCTCCTTTTCTTTTTATTTTTCTTTTCTTTTTGAATATTTTTTTTTTAGTAGGTGGCTTATCTGGTCTAAGATTTACCTAAAGGCAGTAGGAAAAGAATGGTCCAATGATTGGGCTCTGGACAACCTACCTATGGGTTGCTACCCATGATAACTTGCCAACCATACCACCCTAGAAGGCTTATTTGCTATCCAATTTCCATTAAAATCATCAAACAATCAGTCAGTGTGAATAGTGTGTAGATGCTTGGACTTAAAGTTCCCTCAAATCAGAGGGCTGGTTGATAAGTCGTGAACTTATCACCCAAAACTTATTTAATCAAATTGAAATAGAATTCATGATGGCGAGAACTCGATAAACAAATCCACATTTTAGTGGATACCTGAGCTGATTAAGCCCAAAGACCTGAAGGATCTTAGTGTTCAGATCCTACTGTGATATTTCCTAAGATTGAAAAGTTCTAATGCCCAAGTATTCCTTCCTAAATCAATTTTTTTTTTCAAAAATAAAGAGAAAATAAAAAGAATCAACGGAGCTAACACGATGATTTAGAGATGGATATCCACCCCCCCATTCCTATCTAATGCAATGTCCTCATCGTATTAAAAGACATGAAACATAATGGAATAGAGTAGAAAGCACCTGAATTGCATGAATAACAGGTCGGTTCCGAAATGAAAAGAACCTGTATATGTGTTGAAGTTAGTGCCTTCAACTAGGCACACTATGCAAATAAAGAAGAAACAAAGAATTCATAGGTGCAAGTCAGAATTAGAATAAAATACTACTCCTTTTTATAATATCCTTTCTTTGCACATAATATACTACTCCGGACTGCTATCGTAGGATGATAGCTCTCCTTTCTATTTCAAAAAAAAATAAAAAAAAAGAATCAGAATAAAAAGATTCACCTTAGGACCTAGCAGTAGATGTCCACAGATGTGGATCAGATTGTGATGCAGACCCATACCCCATGGTCGAGTATATTTAAGGTTCTGGATAAAAATTATCCAAAACCTGAAATCAGTATGCAAGTGGGGTCGGGCCCGTGATTTGTGAGGATGCAACCCAAGACCAAAAAGTCAGGTTACAGAGAAATCAAGCTCAAAAGGATAATCAATGAATGTGTGCTTGGGTTGGACATCCTCTGAAAATATGTTATAAGGGTTCTGGTAGAAGGTTGGGAGTTTTAGACAAATTGGAACCCTTAGACTTGGTTTTCTACTTCCTCTGAAATTGACTTCACAAATCATCATTTCCCACTTTCTATCCTCCGCAATCAGAATTTCAAATTCCAGGACCTCCTGTATATTAATCACCCCGTCTGAAATTTCCAAATCTAAAATATGAGACTGAATTAGAATTGACTTGGGTCTAGTAATCTCGAAAACATAAATGCCAGTAAGCTCAATGGGTGTGATTGAGGATTAGGGCTTTGAATTAAATCCTTCAGAAAGTAAGGATCCGAATCTGCCATGTAAGCCCCAATAACATCAATTTCCTTAGTTATCAGGCCCTCATAATATTCATCGAATTCCTCAGGCCCAGTCGTCTCATAGAAATCATGTTCTGTAAACTCACGTGAGATTTCACATAATGATTCTTCACCTTCAGAATGAAAGAAATATAAATCCACATTAATGTATGTCTCAAAATCATCAATCACTTTCTGATCCATGGAGACATACGTTTCCTCGTACCCCAGCTCAAGGATCTCCGGTGAAGAAATCAAATCATCCTTATTTGATTGCTCTAGAACAACCTGGTCAATCCCGATCTCGTAACACATAACCCTCCCAACAGGTACCTGATTGCGCAGCAATCATTGGTCTTAATTGATCTAGATTAGGCTAGAACTTAGCATAAGTCAGGGAAATTCATGCAAGCATAAGCATTATCTACATCTTTACTGCTTTACTTTAGCTATGCATAAAATAATGTTATAATGTGCTGATTAAGTGCATTATGTTGATTGCAGGCAATAAGCAGGTCTAGAGCTGGATCTGGAGCATGATCTGAAGCTGGATTTGAAATAACGGGAGTTGTAGCAGAGCTGGAGCAGAAGGCCTAGATTAGATGTAGGAATAATAATGTAAGGGGGTTAAAGGTTTTCTATTCTACTAAGTAGAAATAAAGCAGTAAAATGTGAAGATCTTAGGCCCATCCTAGCCCTACGATAGCCTAGAGACTTCCCCAAGCCTTAGCCACCCTTAGATTAGGTCACCACACCCTAGGAAGCCTTAAAACCCGAGTTCCAGCCTTTATCTGGGGGATATGGCTAAGGGCCTTGGACGTCCTATAACTTATCTGGATGTCCAGATAAGTTATAGGACGTCCAAGACCCTTAGCCATATCCCGCACACCTCAAACCTTCTTCTGCAGTGTTATTGGATGTCCAGACACTTTGTCAGACGTCTAATTTCTGCAGAGTACCCAAAACAGAACCTTGATTTCCCCTGACTCAAATTCGACGTCCAGAACTGAAGTCTGGACTTCTGATTTTTGAGTATAAGTCGTCTGATCCTATTTTGGATGTCTGATACTAGTCTCCAGTCCCTATTTTGAGATTCAAGTCTTGATCTTGGATCTCTAGCTCCCTAGACCTAATCCCAACCTCATAGGAACTTAAATTAAGGTGTCCTAACCCTACTACATCACCTCTAGACCTACCTAAGGACCTAATTAGGTCCTCACCAAACCCAATTTACTTAGATCAAAGTCAGTTGGACTCATTGAGTCCAATTGAGCTTACATCTCAACCCACACAAGTTTAATTGGACTTGGTGAGAGTCCAATTGACCTAAACCCAACCTAATTGAGTTATTCTACTCTCAATTAGGTTCACACTCATTCAATTAAACTTAGGTTAAGTTTAATTGCATTTTCCCCTTGGCAATTAGGGTTTGTAACCCTAATTCAAGACCTACACCTACCCAAACCCCTTAGGACCTAACCTAAGCCACCTAAACACATAGAGCACAACCACACACACACACACACACACACACACACACACATTCACGCACACACACTTCTCTAGAATTCTCTAGAGATCTCTTGAGATGGCGCCACCTCTTGGTTGCCAAATTTAGCAACCAAGAGGAATTCAAATTGAGATCCACAATTTTTGGATCTCAAAGACCACCTCCACCCACATGTGGCCGGCCACTCTTGGACTCTCTCTAGAGAGAAGCCATTGGGTCTATAAAAGTACCCCATGGGCGACCAAACACACCCATTCACATCCATTCACTTCTTTGGCAATTGCACTCCATTGGTGCCATTCACACCACCTCCACTTAGATAGTCACTCCACCTCCACGAGCTCACTACCACCACCATAGAGGACATCATGCTGGGATGCTGGATCAACCCTACCTCTCTCCAAGGGTCAGCCTAAGCTACATTGGCCTCCCCTCATTCTCCTCCCGACCACTCCAAGGCCATCAAGGACCACCCCTGAATGCCCTCTATTCTTCTAGATTTAATTCATGCTCTTCATAATTTTATTGCTTTTATTTACTACTTAGTAGTGTAGTCTTACTTCTCCCCCAATGATTCATGCAAAATCCCCCTGCTGATTCTTGTATACAATCATTTTCTAGTAGCTAGGTTTAATTTTCAAGCATTTATGTATAAGCTTTCCTTTAGATTTCCTTGTGCAAACAACTCCCCAATGAATGAATGAAATTACATTTATATATATATATGTGTCTCTTTATGTGTTTGAAATCACCATGAGCTTAATAATTATCACATTTGTGTGATTTAAGTGCCTGCTCTTTAACTGTCTATCTATTATGCACCAGCATGTCGTTTCCTGAGGATATTGAAAATCTAACAATAGATGCTTTCTCCATAACTAGTCACCACCTCACTAGAATCGTGCGTACAGAAACTCACACATTCACTTTCATAATTTACTTGACGCATGCGCATGTAATCCAAGTTAATAACAGAAGCAATGAAGTCTTAGTTAGGAGATTGGAAACCGGCATGCGTCTTTAAACTAAGTAGAGTAGTAAAAAGATCTATTTCAAAAGTGAAAACAACACCTCCTGGAGACGAATGACCGGGACTCAAGTCTCGTAATTTTTGCAAAATAATATCTTTGATGGATCGTACTCCGCGACTATACTAGGACGCATTTCTTTTCTATCAAAAATGCGATCTATGACTTTTCAACAGTACCTGAGTGAGTTCTAACATTGGCTCCTGAAGGGGGTTCATCCTGGGAATCATCCCAAGATTGAACTAAAGCAACCACAAATCTCATCCTCAATGTCAATAATTTCCCAAGTAAAAACTCACCCGGGCCCTTATCCTTAACATCCTGGAGCCAATCCAATAGATGCTTTATAAGATCATCAATCATTTCAATTAGGGCCTCCAATTCTTCAGTACAAGGTGTTGGTAGAGCTTCTAAAGATTGTATAGTATTCCTCAAGTTAGCCAACACCTTCTCTTGAACCTAGTTAACCTTAACCAAATGGTTTGGTTCAGGGTTGGGTGGGTTTGGATTCAGTGCAGGGGAATCAACGAATTGAGGATCTTGATACCCTCCCTGATAATAGGTCATTTCAGGTTGTTCATAAGGTGGTGATGACCTAAAGGCAGTGTATTCTGGGGAGGGATAAGGATTAGTGCATCCTTCTTGATTATAGATCATATTAGGTTGTCCAAATTAGGGCGATGATCTATAATCAGTGTAGCTTGGAGAAGGATAAGAATCAAGATCATGGTGTCCAGGGTTAAATCCTGAACACGGAGGTGCAGAATTGTATCCCCAACTTGAATTATCCAAACTAGAAGATGGGTGAGAATAAGTCTGTTTGGAATAATAATCATTTTGGGAATAAGTAGTGGTTGGAGGGTAGGAGTGGAAGTTTGAATAGGATGTGGAAGGATCCATGACAGAATGGGAGGAAGAAAGGTGCATTGTAATACAAACAATCAAACCTGTCCTTAAGTAGGCTAGCTTAAAGACCTATAGAATCCTAGAACCCATCTTGAGATAAAGAATCGATCTAATCTACTTCTTTTCGGTCAATCCAACAAGTTAGAGAGAGGGATTGGGGAGAAGGTTCTTCCTTTGGCTTGCGCCTCAGGTTCCTAGTGTACCCCTCAGTCACGATCATTTGATTCTACTCCCTAGCTAGACATCAGATTGAATGGTAGAAATAGACTAATCGAAAATAATCTCGGTTTGGGTTCCGAAGAGTGAGTCCAATCCTTAAAGCCAACATCTACTCTGCTTTAAATAGGGTTAGGTTTGAATGTGCTTTAAAATGTGATGGCCCTTTATCTAGGTTGTGCCCTTAATGATTAATTAACATGTGTGTGCATGCACAACCAGTGGTTTTCAAGGAAGATTATTTTTGGATGCGGTGAATTTTAGGGTTCAAATGTTGCTTAGTAGCTTTTAGGATTCAACTTTAGGTATATTCAATCAAGTTCAGTTGGCACACCAAGTTTTGAAAGCATAGGTGAAGATGTTTTCCTTTAAATCTTAAAAAGGATGTGGAGTACCTGGTAAATCCCTAAAAGTTGAACCTATGCGGCAGCTACTTGATGAGTTATTTTTAATTGAAGTGATGCGACCCAAATAACTCAAACAATTGGCCAGATGCACCACTTAATTAGGCACACAAATGATTACCTAATTTGATTTCTACTCAATTATGTGTTGGGTGTGTACTAGTTCCAAAGATCGGTTTACCAGTTGAGTTTGAAAATCAGAAGAGGTTGTGTACCTCTGTGAGATCCTTTTAATTTTTCTTTTATATGCGAAGGGTGAGGCGGGTGTAGGTATCAAACAAACAATTAAAACTAACCTTAGAGTTTATAAGAACACCTAGGTTGATTTTTGTTTGTGTTATTACGTGATGGAATGAAAACTACTTAGTGGGGAGGTGGGGGTAAACTTATAAACCCTTCAACCAAACTTTACTCCAATCTACTGCTTTTGATCGCCTCGAGAGAGTACATGCAATCACAATAAGAAAAGAGAGAAGTGAGGTAAAAGATAAGTAAGGTGGGAAAACATGAAGAATCAAAGAGCATCGCCTCCCTGGCAACGGTGCCAAAATGTTGATAGCGGAAAACTACGCAATCGGAATTGGATTTTGAAAACCCGTCGTTGTACTTCAATTTGCGAAGCAATCCGTCAATTGATAAAATTTATATGAAAACTCTAAGAATTCCTGGTCGAACAAAGGGAGGCAGACGTTTGATTCAAACTTGCATTTTTTTAATTGTCACGAAGTAGATTGGCTAGTCGACTTGAATCTAAACTAACTATCTACTTAAAGAATAAAGAATAGAAGACAGAGAGAATATTACAAACAAAGACAAAAGAGAGGTAGAATAAACATGGATATCATTATCACAAGTTGATGTTCATTACAATTACAACTACCTACTACACTAGAAAGCAGGAAATCTACATTACAAAGAGGGAAACCTACATTAGAAAGTGGTAAAAGAGAAGGTAAAGAGAAGTTATCTACCTCGACAACTGCTTGGAGGATGAGACGGATGGGGCGATGCCCAGAAGATGGAGGATAGAGTGGGAAGAAGGAGAACAAAGTGGGAAGAACTGGGGGTGAGGCAGGATGTCGTCGTCACAGGATCCGCTTCCCGAATGGAGTGAGGACAACTGCGGGATACTCCACGAAGAGGGGAGAAGGTGGAAAAATTCTAATTTTTAACCTAGAGGAGCATCCCAGGTTTGGGACAAGCTCTTAGAGCTTTGGAGGGGTTGAGAGAAGAGAGGAAGGGATGAAGAAAACGTGGTGATCGTAGGGATATATATAGGTGTAGTTTGGAGGGGGAAAAAGGACTTTTGTCATCAATACATTAATGTTAGGTCTTTAGTGGTGGATTTATCCATCACTAAAGACCTGAATGTGGGCTGAAGATCTACGTGCACGCCTGCCTCCTGATGAGAACCTCATCATGAGCCATAACTAGCTCATTTTGACCTAATACAAAGGATAAAAGCTCCTGTATAACTCAAGGAAAGGCTTAACTCAGAGAATTCTGAGTTTAAGGAGAAAACAAGTCATAAGAGGTAAAAATGCGATTTTACCAGTATAATCTGCATACAGGTCCAAACATAGGTCAAACAAACCAAATAAGAAGGAAAGTGGGATGATCTGATAAGGGCTACAGCAATTCCAAGGAACTAAATGATAATCTGTAACCCTAAAACAAACCCACTTCAATTCACGAGGTTCAAGGCAAAGCAAAAATGGAATAAACCCTCTAAAATTCATAGAAAAATAATCTCTAGGGTTTAGAACCTTCAATTTGGCCTTAGGAACCCATTTTGACCTACATTGAGAACTATACCCAATTAATAACTTAATTTGGGTTTTTGCGTAAATTTACCAGTCAAACAAGGTTTAATCTAGAAATAAAATTCACCATCAGATTCCTTAGGTCCTAATTAGTCATGTATAAAAACTTGAGCCTAAGAAGAAACCTTCTTGACCAACTTTACATTTTGGTCCTCATCTATTTACTTTTCGGCCCTCAACTTTTGAACCTTCGCATTTTGGCCCCTAACTCTCCTTCGTTCTTTGCGTTCAGGTCCCTCCTGCAAAACCTGACCAGCACCATGCTCCGGCGACCTTGCGCGGAGCATGGCGCCGCGCAGGGTAAGGGGGAGGGTCTGGCAAGTAAACCGGGGGTGCCCTGCGTCGTCAGCCGTCGCAGGAACACCCCCCTGGTCGCTGCAACCCACCATACCGGCCGTGCCAACGCACGGACGGTATGGGTTTCCATCTCCGGCGTCCTCCGGCGAGGGAGACACGTTGTCTCCCTCTGCCCTCCTTTCTGATTCCGCCTCTATAAATACCCTCGTCGCTCCGCCGTTCTGAGCAGCTCGGATCTGACGGAGAAAACCCCCAACTTTCCTCTCTTCTCACTCCGGCAAACGCCCACTAGCTCCGGCGGTTCTTCCTCCTCCTCCTTTTCGCTCTGCCGCAATACCAGCAGCAGAGACTTCTTCCCCTGCTCTTCCCGCGTCGCGCAATACCGGCGCGCGCTGCCTCTGCCCCGTCGTCACCGCCGTCCTCCCCCACTGGGCACCTTCTTCTCCGGCGACAGCAGGTACAGCCGTCCACCTCCTCGCCCCCTTCGTCACTTTAGTTAGGTTAGAACTACTTCCCTCTATTCTCTCTCTCTTTTCCCCCTGCTATTTTTATCTAATTACCCCTCGACCGCGCCTAATCACCCTCACCTTCTCCGCCTCCGGCCATCCTCCGACGACCCGCTCCCATCACTCCAGCATCCCACACGGCTCGCCGACCTGCACATAATCTCCGCCTCCTCACCCTGATCCATTTCCGCCCTTCCAATTCCCGCCACCCGACCTCTGCAAATCCACCAAACACACCCACTTTCCGACCCTCAGTCCGACCTAGGGCAGCCCTTGCACGCCGCCCCACGCCTCGCCACCACCTGCACGAGCTTCGCCGCACTCTGGCGAAGCTCCCGGCACCTTCTGATTAGGCCGAGAGGCCGTTTTGCTGTGAATAGGTCACCCGTCCTCCGCCGCCGTTGCCGTGCAGAAGGAGCTGCTTCGACCTGCTGTTCCAGGTGCGCCACGCCCAGGTCACGCTCCCAGGCTGTGCGGGGGCATTTCGGCCAAGCGTTAGGCTGCAGTTGAGGCGAATCCCTCGCGCGAAGGCCTCGCGTAAAGTTGCGATTACCAGCTGCTTCCTCCGCGCAGGCGCCAAATTGGGGTGGGACATTTAGTCCCACCTCGGAAGGCTCTGAAGGAGCGCAGCGGTATAAAGTGAAAAAGTGCTGGAGGCTTATTGCCTCAGCACACGGGGTGAGGTCCCCTTCACCCGCACGGTTACCCGGTCTTGTCCGCGCTCACGCCCCGCGGACCTGGCCCGACCCGACTTAGACTGACCTGCACTCCTCGCCCACCACGCACGCCGGTGGGCTTGGACCCGGGCCCGACCCGTACCCAACTACCCGGCAGCTCTGGGAGAGCTTTCCTAAGAGCGACTTCTATGAGAGAGAAACGTGGGGGGGGAGGGTAGAATAGGTTTTTGCCCGCTGACGAGAGCTTTGAAGTGTGCAGGCACAGGCAAAGAAGAAGAAGACGAGCGAGGCAGAGAAGAAGGACGACGAAAGCTGAAGGAAGGAGGAGCACTGTAGCAGCGGCGGTTTAAGTCGTCTGATTGGAAAATCAGACGACGTCCTGAAGGCAAAGAAGGAGAAGGAAGGCGAGGCAGAGGAGAACACAGAGAGGCCAAGGGAAGAACTGAAAGAAGAAGAAGAGCACGAGAAGAAGAAGATCTGAAGAAAGGAAAAGAAGAAAGAAAGAAGAAGAAGAACAGGACCACTCTGCAGAAGAAAAAGGAAGAGACGAGCAGAAACAGCTGAAAGAAGAAGAAGAACATCACCACTGCAGATAAAGAAGAAGAACAAAGGAAGAAAGCAGAAGATCTGAGAAGGAAGAAGAGGAGAAGCAAAGAGAAAAGAAGAAATGCCAACAAATTCTCTCTCTCTCTCTTTATTTTTGTAAAAGAAACTTTGTACCCCTAGAATACAACTTGCTCCCTGAGTTCGACCTCGGGAACTCTTTTATTTTCCGAGTAAAAAATTTATATATTTGAAATGATGGCAATAACTGGCTATACTACAACGCTACAATAAAACCCGGTTATACATGCCCAGCCAACGTTTCAATTGGCGCCGTTGCCGGGGAGCAACGGCTATTCTAGAGGTAAACATTCCTGTTTCTTTTTAGTTTCTGATAATCTCCTCTCTTTTGTGCAGCTACAGGAAATCAAGAAGACAAGCAACCGCACGACAACCACTCCGAGGACAGGTAATTTTTTTTTTTCCCTCTCGTTATTAACCCCTAAACTCTAAAGAGGAAGAAAAGAAAAGAACAAGCAATATAGGGCTAACCTGTCTTCCATACTTAATAACCATAAAAGGTTGCATGTTTTCAACCCATTATTCCTGCACACTATTAAGGATATTTAAGGGCTAACACATTCTTGCTTGAGCCCTAATTACCAAACAAAGAACTAACTGGACCAAGTAGAGCCAACATAAGATTCAACATTAGGGTTTTAGAGACACACTACTTAAATCAAGAATGGAGAAAATCCAAAAGAAGTGTGCCTAAACCATTGATTGAACATACTTATTCAGAGAAACCCTAAACAATTGGCTCTCTAAACACTTGAACCCAAAAAGAAAGGACCCAAAAGCTCTCAAAGGAACAAGAGGTAAAGTTGACTCCTTGGGTCAACCAACCTTAAAATTAGGCCACTTTCTCACTCAAAATACCTAAGAGATCAAGTGTAACTTTAAGCACCCTGATCTTAAGCTAAAATTGGTAGACTTAAGAGGTCAAGATCCCCATCCTGGTCTACCTAGAATCTCAGTGACAAGAGAGGTCGGGTGGGGGAAACCCTGTAACCCGTGGGGACGCTCTACCGTGTAGGGGTCTTCGCGGGACTCTCCCTCTCTGGCTGCCCAGGTAATTCTCAGGTGGACGATCTTTCTGATCAAGGGGTCCATCTGCCTCGCACCTCTATAGTCACCCAACAATTTTTGGGTGTCTTGATTGGGTCCAGCACCTGCTTATCTCATCCAGTCCTTCAGTATTTTGCAGGAGGTCCTTGAAACCTCCTATAGAAATTCACTCGCCCCGAGGCTAAGCCTCGGCTCCCTTGTTTTTGCAGAAATCATTCACATAGCCCCTCTTTCCTCTGATTCTGAACAAAGTCCCCTTCTTCCATTAATTCAAACTTCTGATTCTATCTTGATTCCACCACCTGATTCGAAGATGCAGCCTAATTACCTTGCAAGACTACCATGTAAAAAACCTGAATATCTGAGATCCATGAAAGATAAGATGATTGAGGATGCCCTTGAATTCTATGAAATCAAATATAAACCCTCAACACCAATAGAAAACATTCAGGTTGATGTCCCAACAACCACAGCTTTCATCATAAACTGTGCCCAGATTCTATTGACAGAAGTTACAAAAGGATCAACCCGAGATATGCTCATGACAGGATACATTGAGATAGAAAAATTACACCAATCTGAATACCTTCAATGCTTGACAAATCCTGTACTTTGGGAACAACACCAAGATGCCCTTATGAAACGGGTAGAAATGATGAAATCAGTAGAACAAATTATCAACCAGAAATACCCGTATATACCAGAAATAGAGGATGAACCATCTTGGAACAGTATTAAGGAACAATCCAGTTTCCCAGATCTCGGGATTGAGGCACAAAGTGGTTGTAAAATCCCAACCCAGATAGATGACAATGTTGAAATAGGTTGGGATATTGCAGGAGAACACAATGATGAGCCAAACTTAGACCATGAATTGCCAAGCCTAGAATCCCAAAACTCCTGCAATAATGAGATCAGAAATGAACCTTTTGAGGGTATAAATTCCGCCCCTTATCTTGATAAGGTGGCCCTCGAAGGTTATTCGGACTTAGGTTCTAATAATTCTACCCACATCCTAAGCCTAGAACCTAGATCTGAAACTTATTGGGAAGATTATGAGGCCCCTTATGAGAAAGATCAAATTTTTACAGAATATGATTCCGGGCCTCTATTTGATGAATATCCCTCTCCAACATCTTCAGAAAATCTGATCGATTTTCCAGAGAACATGCCAATTTATGATATAGAGACTGAGGAGTTGGACGAGTTGGATTTTAATTGGGTCTATCCTACCAGCTTGGAGCTTGAGCCTAGATAGAATACCTTTTCGAGCCCAGAATTGACATATAGGCTAGACCCCAATCAGGCTGCTGATTCCACATCTGATGATTTTTGCTGTGGTGGAATTCATGATCATGAATCTCATTTTCGCCAACTCTCCGACAATTTCAGATCTGACTATAATTGCGGAGAGACTTTCCTTCCTGAACACGCCAGACCCATCTACGACCTCAGTTCACATGACTCTGACTCCGACTCTGAGGTCCTGATTCCCGAGATCACTAATAACACAGAATCATTCCTTTTCGATCCTCAGGAACCAAAAATAGAAAATGCCAAGAGTGATTGCAACCAAGAATCCAAATTTTTTCTCGAATCCGATTTCTTTCATCCTACAGACACTCTTCAGGCATTTGATAGTTACCCAGAGGACTCTCTACAGGAAACCACCTATCATTCCTTTCTAGAAGAGCCCTCATACACAGTTGCCACCTCGTCCGCACACACAGAACTAATCAAAACCTCTTCCCAACCCCGACCCGCAACCGGACTCAATTTCTATTTAGATTCACCTCTCACCGAGCCGATTGCATTTCCACATCGGGTTTCGAACATTGATCAGACTACATACCATGCTCTATCATTCTCTGATCACCCCTGTAGGGTTCCTGCATCAATCACTGATTATTCTACGGGTCCCTACTCTGACCAGGCTGATTCGACTCAGCCAAACCCTACATTTACACTTCCATATCCATCTGAGCTTCAAAGTTTATGGTGGGCTCCACACCTTTTTATCCACATCTATCAACCCACCAGATTGATTGGGTTTGGGCTGCATCATCAACCTGTTGATCTGAACAAGCACCTAGTTGGACCAACCAGGCTCTTAATCAAGGTGCTTGTCTTACAAAACTCCGCTGATTTGACCATCCCCTCTCCATCACATTTCCCGCTTGGCTGAAGGCATCAAATTTAGCGCTCAACGGGAGGCAACCCATCATTCTCTTTGAAAACCTGAAACTTGTTCTGACACCTTTTTGCACTTGAAGTTCACACTTTAGGACAGCCGACTCCACCTCAGGTGCTTGCATCTGAGATTAGAAATCGTTCACAACAGCCACTGCGACCCATTCACTCATCAAAACATCTGTCCTAATGTATGAACTAAGTTGAATAAAAACCCCTAGGTTACAATGAGGACATTGCAAATCTTAGGCATGGGGGGGTATGAAAGTGCAAAACTTGTAAGAAAAGGTTTCAAACAAAAAATTCACATATGCCAAAAACACCATAAAAATTAAAAAATTTTCGAAAAAGAATAAGAGGAAAAGAGGAGAAGGAAATTTTGTGAAGGAGAAGGAGAAAAGAAACAAAATGAAAAAGGAGCACAAAATTATGAGAAAAGGTGATAGTCATTAGTAAGGAACTAAGGAATTAACTTAAGTTCTAGACCTCATTCAAGAAAATAACTGAAAAGTGCATAATGAGATTAGTAAGAATGCAAACCTTAGGCATTATTGAATAGACTCTTAGTACCCATTAAGATCTGGACACTCCTCAAGAGGTTGAGGAAAATGAAAAGCTGAAGTATTAGGTCTAAGGCTTAGGAAGTATTTGGCCTCGTTAACTAATTTTTGGTTTACGGGACTTAGTAACCTAAGCACCCTAACCTCACACACAGCCTGGTTCAGTAAGCGTAAAAATCAAAATCACGCAGAAGCGTCGCAAAATTATGAAAAGAACACCTAGAGTAGGAGCGGCCGATCAACACAAGTTGATTTGGACGAGTTCCCAGCGCGGAGAGGCGGGAAATCCCCTCGAAGATGCGTAACAAAATATCATCTCCTCGGTGCTTGTCTCTTAGGATATTTACATATCCTACTGGGGGCATGTAAGCACTCTGCTGATTCAGATTCCATGGATGGCATTATCTTGAAGTGTCAATTGCCAGGGTCTGGATTCGGCCACGGAACACCATGGATGGGATTATCTCGAAATCTCAATAGCCAGGGTTCCGGGGGTTGCCATGGGCGGTGCTATCTCGAAGCATCGATCGTCAGGAACCCTTGAGGATTGATGATGGGAGCAAGGAATCTGATACAGACCGTGTTGAAAAGGCAATCCTAGGCTAGAACTAAAAAGAAAAAGAGAGAAAACTCTCCAAACAGAAAAACTTTCTATCTCTCTCTTACAAAACGCACTACGAACTGAGCCAGGGCTAAAATCATTTCAAGCACGGGTGCTTTAACCACAAAGTCCAATAAACCTTAGGTTAGTTCTTGTGGGCCTTAAAAACCTTTGCTAAAGACTGAGGCTAAGGCTAGACAGATTTGGATCTTGATTGGTACTAGAGTACCTTTTAGGCCTATGGTCAGCATTCTAACCTAATCTAAGCTCAAATGAAAAAGCACTTATCTGAAGCTATTAAGAACTTCATGGTCTAGAACAAGGGTTGAAACCTTAAGTTTTTGCTAAGGGACTAGAAAAAGCTAGGCATGGGGGTATGATGAGAACCTCATCATGAGCCATAACTAGCTCATTTTGACCTAACACAAAGGATAAAAGCTCCTATATAACTCAAGGAAAGGCTTAACTCAGATAATTCTGAGTTTAAGGAGAAAACAAGTCATAAGGGGTAAAAATGCGATTTTACTAGTATAATCTGCATACAGGTCCAAACATAGGTCAAACAAACCAAATAAGAAGGAAAGTGGGATGATCTGATAAGGGCTACAGCAATTCCAAGAAACTAAATGATAATCTGTAACCCTAAAACAAACCCACTTTAATTCACGAGGTTCAAGGCAAAGCAAAAATGGAATAAACCCTCTAAAATTCATAGAAAAATAATCTCTAGGGTTTAGAACCTTCAATTTGGCCTTAGGAACCCATTTTGACCTACATTGAGAACCATACCCAATTAATAACTTAATTTGGGTTTTTGCGTAAATTGACCAGTCAAACAAGGTTTAATCTAGAAATAAAATTCACCATCAGATTCCTTAGGTCCTAATTTGTCATGTATAAAAACTTGAGCCTAAGAAGAAACCTTCTTGACCAACTTTACATTTTGGTCCTCATCTATTTACTTTTTGGCCCTCAACTTTTGAACCCTCGCATTTTGGCCCCTAACTCTCCTTCGTTCTTTGCGTTCAGGTCCCTCCTGCAAAACCTGACCAGCACCATGCTCCGGCGACCTTGCCCGGAGCATGGCGCCGCGCAGGGTAAGGGGGAGGGTCTGGCAAGTAAACCGGGGGTGCCCTGCGTCGTCAGCCGTCGCAGGAACACCCCCTGGTCGCTGCAACCCACCATACCGGCCGTGCCAACGCACGGACGGTATGGGTTTCCATCTCCGGCGTCCTCCGGCGAGGGAGACATGTTGTCTCCCTCCGCCCTCCTTTCTGATTCCGCCTCTATAAATACCCCCGTCACTCCGCCGTTCTGAGCAGCTCGGATCTGACGGAGAAAACCCCCCAACTTTCCTCTCTTCTCACTCCGGCAGACGCCCACCAGCTCCGGCGGTTCTTCCTCCTCCTCCTCTTCGCTCTGCCGCAATACCAGCAGCAGAGACTTCTTCCCCTGCTCTTCCCGCGTCGCGCAATACCGGCGCGCGCTGCCTCTACCCCGTCGTCACCGCCGTCCTCCCCCACTGGGCACCTTCTTCTCCGGCGACAGCAGGTACAGCCGTCCGCCTCCTCACCCCCTTCGTCACTTTAGTTAGGTTAGAACTACTTCCCTCTATTCTCTCTCTCTTTTCCCCCTGCTATTTTTATCTAATTACCCCTCGACCGCGCCTAATCACCATCACCTTCTCCGCCTCCGGCCATCCTTCAGTGACCCGCTCCCATCACTCCAGCATCCCACACGGCTCGCCGACCTGCACATAATCTCCGCCTCCTCACCCTGATCCATTTCCGCCCTTCCAATTCCCGCCACCCAACCTCTGCAAATCCACCGAACACACCCACTTTCCGACCCTCAGTCCGACCTAGGGCAGCCCTTGCACGTCGCCCCACGCCTCGCCACCACCTGCACGAGCTTCGCCGCACTCTGGCGAAGCTCCCGGCACCTTCTGATTAGGCCGAGAGGCCGTTTTGCTGTGAACAGGTCACCCGTCCTCCGCCGCCATTGCCGTGCAGAAGGAGCTGCTTCGACCTGCTGTTCCAGGTGCGCCGCGCCCAGGTCACGCTCCCAAGCTGTGCGGGGGCATTTTGGCCAAGCGTTAGGCTGCAGTTGAGGCGAATCCCTCGCACGAAGGCCTCGCGTAAAGCTGCGATTACCAGCTGCTTCCTCCGCGCAGGCGCCAAATTGGGGTGGGACATTTAGTCCCACCTCGGAAGGCTCTGAAGGAGCGCAGCAGTATAAAGTGAAAAAGTGCTGGAGGCTTATTGCCTCAGCACACGGGGTGAGGTCCCCTTCACCCGCCCGGTTACCCGGTCTCGTCCGCGCTCACGCCCCGCGGACCTGGCCCGACCCGACTTAGACTGACCTGCACTCCTCGCCCACCACGCACGCCGGTGGGCCTGGACCTGGGCCCGACCCGTACCCGACTACCCGGCAGCTCTGGGAGAGCTTTCCTAAGAGCGACTTCTGTGAGAGAGAAACGCGGGGGGGGAGGGTAGAATAGGTTTTTGCCCGCTGACGAGAGCTTTGAAGTGTGCAGGCACAGGCGAAGAAGAAGAAGACGAGCGAGGCAGAGAAGAAGGACGACGAAAGCTGAAGGAAGGAGGAGCACTGTAGCAGCGGCGGTTTAAGTCGTCTGATTGGAAAATCAGACGACGTCCTGAAGGCAAAGAAGGAGAAGGAAGGCGAGGCAGAGGAGAACACAGAGAGGCCAAGGGAAGAACTAAAAGAAGAAGAAGAGCACGAGAAGAAGAAGATCTGAAGAAAGGAAAAGAAGAAAGAAAGAAGAAGAAGAAGAACAGGACCGCTCTGCAGAAGAAAAAGGAAGAGACGAGCAGAAACAACTGAAAGAAGAAGAAGAACATCACCACTGCAGATAAAGAAGAAGAACAAAGGAAGAAAGCAGAAGATCTGAGAAGGAAGAAGAGGAGAAGCAAAGAGAAAAGAAGAAAAGCCAACAAATTCTCTCTCTCTCTTTATTTTTGTAAAAGAAACTTTGTACCCCTAGAATACAACTTGCTCCCTGAGTTCGACCTCGGGAACTCTTTTATTTTCCGAGTAAAAAATTTATATATTTGAAATGATGTCAATAACTGGCTATACTACAACGCTACAATAAAACCCGGTTATACACGCCCAGCCAACGTTTCACCTCCCTCTCTCCCTGCACCTCAATGCACGTGCATGTATGTGCCTTCTCAGCTGTCCGATCGCGAGATTGGATAGCTTAAACACATCCCGCCCAATCTTGCTTAATGCTTGCTAAGAGTCGACGTGGCCTCCTTCATCACCGTTGGATCGAAGATCAATGGCTCAGGACATGCGCTCGCCTGCCTTCACAAAAACGCGTCTGATGGTGTGTTTGCATTCCTCGCATCTGGGCATGCCACATCGCTTGCATCCGCATCGCTCATTCACTATCCAACGACTTAATTGAGCTTGCTCCCGAGCCTACGCCTAATTTAAGGTACAGCAGGATCGAACCTGCACCTGACAGTCGCGAAAAAGTACTCAACTGCTGCACTGCAGTGCACTTTTCGTGAAGTAGATGTTTTAAGCACACGTGCTTGTTGCCATTGGATCAAGATCCAACAGCCCAGATCATCCGCGCCTTTTAACTTATGAAGATGAGAGTGGCATGTCAGAGTAAATCCTGGCCGTTGGATCAAGATCCAACAGCTAAGATGACGTGATGAAGAGTCCTTTGAAATGCAACAGTGGGTCTTTGGGCTGATTGGGTGCTGAGATGGCGCCATGTGGTGCCATCTTGGCCGTCCATCTTTTGTGTGCTGCAGATGGTGCCATAGATGTCGGATTGGATCGATTTTCGAGTCGTTAGGTTACGATCGTCAATTCTAACCCATCGGTGTAGTCGAATTTATCATTTGAAGTGTGGATTGACACCATCTTGGCCCTTGATCTCTGAGCTTCCTCGAACTATATCTGGTGCTATGGATGTCTGATCAGGGCGATCTTGGAGTAGTTGAACTCCAATCGTCTCCCTGATCAGATCCATATGGTTGGATCTTCGATCCGAGGACTTGATTAAAAGTTGCCCTGTTACCTGACCATAAAAAGGAAAAATTAAACTAAAATTGACACAACCTAACCTAAATGCAAGATAATGCATGTTATGCAATATTTATAATGTATGATTCAACTATAATACAAAGAACATGCATAAATAGACATTTTAGGTTATTCAGATGTATGCACATCAATGAGTCCCAAGTCAAACATAGGGAGGCAAACATTTGATTAAAACCATGTTTACTTTTTTTGGTATTTCATCTAAGTAGAATAGCAGGTAGAAATTTATCTAATCTACTCAACAAATAATTAAAGTGACAAGAGGAGAGAGAGAAAGAGGGAGAGAGAGAGAATAAGGTATATATATGAAAATGAAATAATCTTTGTTACAACTAATTGTAGAAGATAAATCTAAACTATGTAAGTGATAAAAGAGAGAGAGAGAATCCCCCAGATGACTGCTTGGAGGATGATAGGTTGGATGGCGCCTGAATGAAGGAGGATGAAGAAGGTAAAGGGAGGACGAAGCTGGATGAAGAAGGGGTGATGCAAGGCGGCGTTGTGGTAATCCATTTCCTGGAATGGTGGTGAGAGGATGGTTGGCGAGAGCTCCATGAATGAGGTGAAAGGCGAGTATTACAAAATTACTTTTCTTTTTCTAGTGGAGCATCTCAAGGCATAGGAATACTAGGTTTGGAGCTTAGAGGGGTGCTCTTAGCTCTATAGGAGGGTAGGAGAAGCTAGGTAGGGATGAGAAACAAGGGAATGAGCCATGGGCTATTTATAGTGGATGAAAGAAGGCATGGAAAATGATTTTCCCCACACAACATTCGAGGCACACATGCACCGCATGCACTATGTGAGCTATGCTATTCATTGTGCACATCTGGATAGGGCGAGGAGGTGTGGCAACCTTTCATGGTGGATGAGTGGCTTAGATCCCACACCAGTGCATCCCATAGATCGAGCCTCACTTGCATGTGATAGAGCATCATCACGTGCCTGTGCATCTATGCTTCCACATGTCTACTCTTGCACCACATGATGAAGATATGGTGGCTCTGATTGCACACTCCACGTGCATTGATAATGTGAGGAGCATGTGAGGTGTTGTCGTGTCGATTGCAATAGCACAATCAAAATCAAGTGGTCGAATTTCATCCTCTCCTACGTTGAGGGGAGCAAGGGGATTTGAACCAATGCCCTCTCCTTGGAAATACCCTTGAAGGACTGCTGTGCTACATCAGTGAGGGTACGATCTCAGCTGTTGATGGGGTATCGGACAACTGAGGATGCTCATGGCTTCATCCCTCAGAGGTGTGAGGGTAAGATAGGTGGGTTGCTTAGATCAAATCTCAGCCATTGGAATCCAACAGCTAAGAAAAATTGTCTGGAGGAGAGGAAGTCAAAGGTTGATCTGGATGCATGGTGGCTTTGTGGTCCAACAGCCCACAACGTGCATTGGGGACGTTTTATAGGTTGGGTGGGCGATCTTGGGCTATTGGGATGGTGTCATCCTAGCCATCCATCTTTTTCTTTTCGTGACACTATGAATGTCTAATCAAGGCAATTTTCATGTCATTGGACTACTATCGTCGCCTTGAATCTATCCGTTCGGTCAGATTTGTCATTTAAACACAAAACCTAACACATCTAGACATCCAACACACATGTCAGCCATCTGATATTCAACTTTAAGACGTCTGATCAACATTACAAACATCCAATTTCCTATAGTCTTGCCTCCACATTTTGAACATTTAGGCTCCAGTCGATGTAACCTTCAATCAAACGTAAATAAGCTTATATAGACATCCAATACATACCTCAGATGTCCTTAAGGCAACCATTAGACTCCAACTAATTTTTCCTTTATCATTCTTTAATTCTAATAGTTAGATACACTTTTAGACGTCTGGACATGTCTCCAGACATCCAATCATGGACCCTTAGCCCCTTTCTCTGTGGAGATTTGTCAGAAATGAAATCTCATCTTTTCAACTTCCTAAGTAAGATATTAATCTCTTTCAAGACATCTAGACCACTGGTCAGGTGTCCAAATTGACATCTGATGTTTAAAATCTAGAACCCTGTTTGGATCTGATTAAAATAGGAACAATCCTTCCTATAATTAGACAACCAATTTTATTACCAGATGTCTTATAATAGTATATCAGACATCCACCTAGAACCCTATTTTGATCCAATGAAAATAGTAAGTCAGACCCATAAAATCAGATGTGTATAATTGTAGTTAGAAGTCTTATAAGACGTCTAACCCAAAATCAGACGTCTGATTCTGCTGTTAGAATCATAATTACCTTGTTCTGAGTTGGATTTCGTCCCAATCTCTTGGGACTTGCCTCCAACGGCTAAGAGCCCTCTCTTAAGCCTTCTTGAAGGTTCTAAGCTTGCCTATAAATACACTATAACCCCTTTTAAGAAAACACACCTCTTGAGATATAATTAACTTAGATTATCACTTGCTCATTGCTTCCTTTGCCCTTGTGCTGTGAAATCATTCTGTTTGGGGCAAACCAACACTCTCACTATGCTACATATTTTCATCTTCAGGGAATTTCCTTCACCCTTAGTAGATAAGTAAAGTATTCATATTTTGGGGTTCTCTATAGGGTGCATGTTACTTTTCATTTTACTTGTTGCAGTTGGGTACTCGGCCTGTCGGATCCCCGTCTCTTCATTATGAAGGAGAAACCTCTGTTTGGGGATCGAAGGTAGGATTTGTATTTAAGCTACACTACCCTCATTAAAGTAGTGTGGTTAGTGGATTGATCACCTTGTGATCGTACATCCTAAGTCAAGGGATTGTGTTTGGTGGTGGTTTTCACCCGATTTGGGTTTCCACCTAAAATGTCTTGTACCTCCTTTTCGTGATTGTATTTCATCTTGCAATTATTTTTTAAAATTCACTATTCACCCCCTATAGTGCAATTTCATTTGGTATCAATGCAGGTTTCCAATTTTTGGAGTAACTTCTGCAGAAGATCCTATGGAGAGAAGAGTAGCATCCATCGAAAAATTGGAGGGACAATCCACTACTCGACCACCTCTCTTCGAAGGAACCAACTACACATATTGGAAGCTGAGAATGAAGATGTAGCTTCAAGCCAACGATTTCTCCGTCTGGGAGAAATGCGAATCTGCATACGACATTCTCGACAAACTAGAGACGGGATACACTGTGGAGCAAATTCATCACCTTGGGCCGAATGCAAAGGTGATGAACTCACTCTACTATGCACTTTGCTCATAGGAGTTCAATCGCATTAGCCAATGAACAACTGCCTATTAAATATGGAGAACCTTAGAGGTAACTCACGAAGGTATATTTCAAGTTAAATCCTTTAAGATTAATGTTTTATCGCAGGAATTCAAAGCCTTCACTATGAAGGAAAATGAGAGACTTGGGGACATGTACACCCGATTCACGTTAATCGTGAATAACCTCAAGTCTATAGGGAAGACATTCATAAAGGGGGCGCTTCAAGCAAAGCTCCTTCACTCCCTTGGACCCGAATGGGAGCAAAAGAATACAGCGATAGAAGAAGCCAACCAAGTAGAGGATCTAGACTTGGAGAATCTACTTGGGAATCTAATGGCTTATGAGACAAAGGTGGACCAAAAGAAGAAGTCGATCGCACCAAAGCCAAAGAATAAGACCTTAGCTTTCAAGGCAACATCGGACGATGAGGTAAGTACTGAAGATGAAGAATTTATTTTATTAGCTAAAAAGTTTAAAAAGTTTCTCAGAAATAGAAGAGAGATCAAGGGCAAGAAAAGAGAAGAAGAACCTCTAGTGTGCTACAATTGCAAGAAGAGAGGTCACATAAGGAAGGAGTGCCCCTTGCTCAAAAGGGAAGATGAGAAGAAGGGCAAGAAGCTTCCCGACTATAAGTTCTCAAAGCCCAAGACATTTAAGAAGAAAATATTCCAAGCAACTTGGGATGACTCCACCTTCGAAGAAGAAGAAGATGAAACAAATGAAGAAACAACATGCTTGGGACTCATGGCAACCAACGACACATCTGGATCCAAGTCTGAGGAACCTGAACTAAATTCATATTCCTTAGACTAGTTGCAAGGAGCATTTGATTTATTGCATGTAGATCTAAATGAAACAAGGGCTAAAAGTAGAAAACTTAAAGAATAAGGAATTAATAAATGACCTTAAAGAAAGAACTTAATTCTTACTAAAGAAACCACATCTTTCAATATGCAAATAGGAAATCTAATGATTGAAAAAGAATCATTAACAAAGGATTTATATACAGCCATGAGGGAACAAAAATTCCTAGATAGAGAAGAACTTCTTGACAGGATTCATGTTCTTGAAAAATCAAACTCTTTTAAAAAGGATGAGAATGGCCACTTAGATTAGAAATTAGAGGACTAGAAGATAAACTATTCATAATGGAAATAGAGATAAATCACCTCAAAGAAAAATTAAATCAATTGCTTGAGGACTTAGCCAAACTTACAAAAGGAAAGGATAACTTGGTCAAATTTATTGCCGATCAAAAAACCTTCCTCAAATAAATTTGGACTAGGCTATTATGAAACTAGTCATAATGAACCGAAAAAAGATCCTCCTCTAAAGGGAACCACTAACAAATATGGATCCACATTATAATGAATACCGAAAAGACAACTTTCACTTTGTTTTGTAGGTTTCAAAGGACATTATAATGTCAGAAACTAGATATACAAAATGAAGGATGGGCAACTCAAATTAGAAAGACCTGAAGAAACACCAATTCACCAAAGGGGGTCTTTTGTAGGAATGAAGGGACCTACAAGAAAGAAGATAAGGAGACCATCGCCAACAAGGAGGCTGATGGGTGATGGACTCCAGGTGTTCCAAACACATAATGGGAGACAAGCACCTATTTTTGGACCTCCAACCTATGGATAGAGGAACTGTTACATTTGGCAACAACCACAAGGGCCATATTATTGGTCTTGGTAAAATAGGTAACCCTCTTTCCCCTATCTCAAATGTTTCTTTAGTAAAATGACTAAAACATAACTTATTAAGTGTTAGTCAAATTTGTGAAAAGGGATATAAGGTAATTTTCACTTCAAAAATATTTGAAATTATGCATGCATCAACAAATGAAATCCTTCTTAAGGGAACTAGGTTTAAAGATATTTATATTGTAGACTTTGATAAAGATAGCACTTATAAATGTCTTCTAGCTAAAATTGAATTGAATGTATTGCATAGAAGAGTACGACATGTTCATATGAGACTAGTTCAAATGCTAGCCAAACATGAACTACTTTGAGGTCTTCCTAAAGGAAAATTTCTAGATGATCTTATGTGTGATTCTTGTAAATTAGGCAAAATCATGAAATCTAACTCTAAAATCAAAGAAGTTATATCCACATCAAGACCACTAGAATTACTTCACCTGGATTTGTTTGGACCAACAGGATATGAGTCATAGTAGATGCAAATATTACCTTATAATTGTAGAAAATTTTTCAAGGTTTTCATGGGTCTCCTTCTTGAGATCCAAAGATGGAGTGTTTTCCATCTTTTTACTTTTTGTAGGAAGGGTCAAACTAAAAAGGGCTACCAAATCATTCGAATTTGTAGTGATCATCGGGGCGAGTTTGAAAACTCCTTGTTTGATGATTTTTGTCAAGAGCATGGTATTGCTCATTGACAGAATCGTTTTCGCGCGTTTTGAAAGTCGTCGGAAATCGTAGTATAGTTGCGCAAAAATGTTCGTCAAAAAATGATTTCTAAAGATAACGAGACTTTGAGTCCCGGTCATTCGTCTTTGGGAGGTATTACTTTTACTTTTGAAATCGATATTATCCTACTCTACTTTATTTAGAATCGCATGCCGGTTCATGATTATTACGTATTTAAGTAAGACATGCTTAGTTGCAGAATGGGTACAAAATTAAGATAGGCAACTTGAATCACGCAAATATGATAGCAATCAATAAGCTCATGGTGATTTCACAACATGGAGACATATATATATAAGCATTTTTTCATTCATTCAGTGGGAGAGTTGTTTGCAACAAAAACTATAGAGGAAAGATTGTACATAAATGCTTGGAATTTAAATCTAGCTACCAGAAAATGATTGCATACAAGAATCAACGGGGGGATTTTGCATGCATCATTGGGGGAGAAGTAAGACTACGCTATTAAGCAGTAATAAAAGTAGTAAAAATAATGAAGAGAATAAACTAAATCTAGCAAAATAAAGGGTATTTAGGGGTGGTCCCTGATGGCCTTGGAGTGGTCGGGAGGAGAATGAGGGGCGGCCAATGTAGCTTAGGCCGACCCTTGGAGAGAGGGAGGAGTGATCCAGCATCCCGACATGATGTCCTCCATGATGGTGGTGAGCTCGTGGAGGTGGAGTAGCTAACCTAAGTGAAGGTGGGCGTGTATGGAGCTAATGAGGTGAGTGGTGCCAATGAAGCCAAGGGATGTGAATGGGTGAAAATGGCCACCCCTTAGGTCTTTTTATAGACCTACGGGAAGCTCTCTAGAGAATTATGGAATTCTCTAGAGAGGCCTATGGTGGGAGCTCGTGGGAGAGTGTGAGAGAGAGGATGGATGGTGGTTTTTAGATCCACCAAATGTGGATCTAAAAATTGAATGGCTCTTGGTTGCTAATTTTGGCAACCAAGGAAACCACACTTGGTAGAGAGTTCTAGAGAACTCTAGGATAGGTATTTTCATGTGGATGGTGTGTGTGGGTGTGTGCTGGTGTGTGTGGGTAGAAACTTAGGTGGCTAGGTTGATTAGGTTAGGTTCTAGTGGGTTTAGGTCAAGGTATGTCTCAAATTAGGGTTGTAAACCCTAATTCACTAAGGTAAAGAGCAATTAAACTTAATACAAGTTTAATTGGGTGTGTGGAAACTTAATTGAGAGTAAAACAACTCAATTAATTTAGGTCTAGGCCAATTGGACTCTCACTGAGTCCAATTGGATAGTGTGTGCTAAGATCAGGGCTCAATTGAAGAGTCCAATTGAATAGGCCGATGGAATTGACAATGATCCAAGTCAATTAGGTTTAGTGAGGACCTAATTAGGTCCTTCGGGAGGTCTGGAGGTGATGTACTAGGGTTAGGGCACCTTAATTTAGGTTCTTATGGGGTCAAAATTGGGTTTAGGGACCTAGAGATCCAAGATCAAGGCTTAAATCTCAAAACAGGAATTGAAGAGTAGTATCAGACTTCTAATAATAGTGTCAGACGTCTTATGCTCAAAAATCAGAAGTCCAAACTTGTTGTCTGGACGTCCAACCAGTGTCAGGAGGGATTTTGGGTTCTGTTTTGGGTATTCTGCAGAAATTGGACGTCTGATAAAGCGTCTGGACGTCCAATAACACTGTAGAAGTGGGTTTGAGGTGTGCGAGAGATGGCTAAGTGTCCTGGACGTCCTATAACTTATCTGGACATCCAGATAAAGGTTGGAACTAGGGTTTTAGGGCTTCCTAGGGTGTTGTGACCTAATCCAAGGGTGGCTAAGGCTTGGGGAAGTCTCTAGGCTATCCTAAGGCTAGGATGGACCTAAGCTCTTCACATTTTACTGCTTTATTCCTACTTAATAACATAGCAAACCTTTAACTCCCTTACATTATTATTCCTACATCTAATCTAAGCCTTTTGCTCCATCTCTACTGCAACTCTCGTTATTCCTGATCCAACTTCAGATCCAGCTCCTAATGTGGCATCAATATTGAAGATGTGATCCAGTAGATGTGGCATCAATATTGTGTAGATTTTCTCTTCGAAGAATGTTTGGGGGGTTAGTGTGTGGAGAGTGGACGTGTGGAGCTTGTTTGTTTATGAGCTTTTCTTCCATTTTCTTTTGGTGAATTTGCATTTGGTCCAGTCATTGAGCTAACATATATAGATCATCTTGCGTGACTGGAACAGAGGTAGATTTGGAGTCAATTTCATGGGCTCCGTGTCTGGGGTTTTGTGATCTGCCAAAAGTGTCCATTGAAGTCATGTTAAATGAGTTTTCACTCATTTCTTCAAAGAGAATTTAGGCACTTTCGGCGTCTTTGTTAAGAAAATTGCCCCCACATGAGGCATCCACAAATCATTTCAATTGATCTTCTAATCCATGATAGAAGATCTGCACTAACTGCCATTGTGGAATTTCATGGTGGGGACAACTTCTTAGAAGTTTCTGAAATCTTTCCCAGGCTTCGTGGAGGGGTTCACCAATTTTTTGTTGAAAGGTCATTATGGATCTTATTAATGCATTCGTTCGACCGATCGGAAAATTTTTTTTAAGAAAAGCACTTTTTAATTGGGGCCAGGTGGTAATAGGGCACCCAACCGTTCTAAACCAATGCGATGCTTTGTCTTTAAGAGAGAAGAAAGAGTCTCATTAACCACACATCTTCCTGCACATTGCGGGAACGAGTGGTTTGAGCGACGACAGTTAATTCCTCGAGATGACAAAAAGGGTCCTCTCTTGGAAGACCATGAAAATGCTTGATAAGGTTTAGAATGGCTGGTTTAATCTCGAAATCCCCTTGTGGTATGACCACCCCTGGTCTTTCCTCATAATTGGAAGGATCATAGAAATCCTTAAGAGGAACGACAGGCTGTTGGCGGGGTGGTGGATTTTGTCCTTGATTAGCTAGGTTCGTGACAGTCCTAGCTAGATCTTCTTGATTTTGTTGTAGTCGAGCCAAATGGTTGACCATTAATGCAAAGGGATTTGTATTTCGGGTCATAATTGGAGGGCCACCTGGCCCTGCTGGTATTTCTGGTTGCTCCAAGTTAGGAAGGTGAGGGAGGGTGAAGTCAGCTTGTGGGTTGGCTGACGGGTTAGAAGTGGAAGCAGAATTTTTTTGACGGCTTCCTGAGTTTTCCATTTTTTTAGAAGAGGAGGGGGAAGAAAACAATGATTTCCTACTGTGGGGGGCGAAATCAGATGGTTCCTCGAGGTGTGGTTTTTGGGACCGTCGCTCGTGCATGCACTACTTGGAAGAATTGGAGGGGAGGAAAAGAGAAAGAGATGAGAGAAAGTGTGCAATTCAAATAAACAAAACTAGACCTAACTTAAATGCTACTCCCTAATAATAAACCTAGGACTTGGTCTATGTAGGAAATAAGTAGTCAATAGTGAATACCCGTTCTATCAACAAATCTAGCCAAGTTGCCTAAGGGGAGGTTTGGGCTCAAATGTTTCCCAGGGAAAATCCCAGGTGCTTGTACAAACCTGCGCCTGGTCATTTGACACGGCCCCTCAGCCTGAACACCAGATATAGATGATAGAATTGGTACTAACTAAAGAAAACTTAAGACCTAGATAGCAAGCCTAAGTTTATGAAGCCTTAGGGGTCAAGTTGCTACAAGTTTTAATTAGGTCTAGGATACTACAGTGCACACGAAATGTGGAGGGCTTTAATTGGGTTGTTGCCCTGTTATTTCAATTTTTTTGTGTGTGTACAGGAATTGGAGAGTGGCTCCAATGAAAATCAAGTTATCACACAATTTTTTTTGTATGTCTTTTAGGATTCAATTTAATTGAATGTGTTTTAGGGTTTCTCTTGTTAAATTTTCAAACAAGTTTGAAAATCCACAATCAAAGGAAAACAAGTTGTATGGGTGATTGTATATTTCCTTTAAATTGAGTCTCTAAAAAGAAAGAAGGAAACCCTAAGCCAATTGTCCCTAAGATAGAAATTTAACTACCAATGAGTTATTTTTAAGTTTTATAGTGGTCCAATCAATGCAACCAACACCACTACCTTGAGTGAAATCAAACAAGGATTCCAGAAAAGATTTTTGTAAGATTTTTGGAATTTATTTGATAATTGTTTTGAATTTTTAATTGTACTGGTGTCAAAGTCCAGAAATGATACGCGTGGATATTGTGAACTTTTCAGTATTACCACTAACCTCAGAAAATTTTTGTGATTTTATGTGATGTGTAAAATTTCACAAGGATTCCAGCAATATAAATTTCACAAAAATTGGATGAGTATAAAAATTGTAAAAATTCATGGACAGTAGCAAAATAGGAAGATTAGAGGGTGTGACCCCTCTGCAATCCACGAATTTTTAAAACTTAAATACAAATCCAATTGATCTAAAGTTTATAACAGATGTTCCTAACTTAATTGGGAATCATTGTATGAAATTTTATGATTTTAGGAGGCCTGTGGTGTTAGGAATCGATTTTCAAGTCCGGACAGAAACTTGGACCTGAAAAATAAAACACCAATACTTGCAATGGAGTGGTGCTAAAGAAGCATTCAAGCAAACAATGGATTTTAAAATGCACCACTCCACTTAATCAAGTTGTTTGGGATCCTGAAAGCCAAGTTTAATATTTTTTTGGTAGTTTTAATTAATTATGTGACCAGAAAGAGGAACCAACCTGAATTTCGCGGGAAGAAAAGGAACTTTGAGCTCTCACTTCCAGATTCCCGCTTTCTTCCTGCAATAGTTCCTGTACACACGAAAGAGAAAAAAGAGAAGAGGATGAGATCTACTTCAAGAAAGAGGAGAAAGAATAGCAAAGCCGTGCCTCCCCGGCAACGGTGCCAAAAAGTGATAACGAAATACGCGTGATTTGTAAAAGCGGGTTTTCAACGTCATTGTAACACGCGAATTCGCATACGCTTTTAAATTTATAAACCTAGATAGGGGAGTATCTAGGGTTGTCCAGGGAGGCAAAAATTGCAATTCAATTCTCCTGCTAAAAACACATCTCAACTTTCTTTTTGGTATTTTAAATATGTAACTTTTTTTGTTTGAAAAGATGAGGGCAAAATGCGAATTGAACGGAAAATACTAACACCTACAATTGCTTAACTAAAACTTAAAAGATAGATATATCTTCTTCCTAAGCTCACTCTTGTTAAGTGGAGGCCTAGAGTAATTAGGAAGAAGAGGTGAAACAAGTGCTAGAACCAAAAGTAACAATTGCAATAAAAAGCTAAAAGAAGGCAATTTAATTAATAAGAATTAGTGTTCTTTTCAAGGACAAGTAGAGGAATGCTTCTACTAGAACTAAACAAATTTAAAAGCAAATAAAGAAACACTAATCCTATTACAAAATTTGGTGAAGAAGGGAGTCTTCTTGCTCCAAGCCTAGATGCTCCTTGGCTTGAAAAGAGGGTCTCCTTCTCCTTCCTTGAGAGATCCTCCAAGGTGGAAGCTACCACCTTCAATGCTCTCTCCAAGGGGTAGGCGTGCACCACCCTCAAAAGCTCCTCCAAGGTGGCATGGACCACCTTCAAGATCTCCTCCAAAGATCTTCCTTGCCTGGCTTCTCCTTTGGCTAGTGTGACTTAAGAGAGAAGGGAAGAGGGGAAGGAACCAAGGGGACAGAATATCCCCTTAATCTTCTTCTTCTTCTTCTCTCTTGGACGTGGGCTTCTAGGTGGAATATGAGAGTGAATTTGCTAGCCAAGGATGCCTTGAATGGTGGTGGGTAGTGGTCTTTTTATAGGGTAGGATGGGGGGTTAAGGTGCCCCTTGAAATGGAGGGCTAGGATGGAAGGATGGAGGTGGTTGGTGATCCTATGGCCAAGGGTGTTTGGCGCCAACCCAAGGGGTGTTAAAGGGGGTGGTTATGGTGGTGTTGGTGGCTTTTGGTGGTGGAGAGACACCACCATTTTGGCGCCAACCTAGGGTCTTCTAGAAGGGTGGTTAGGTGGATGGTGGAGATGGATTTAAGGGGAATTGTGTGGTGCTAGTTCTGTGCTAGCTGCTAAGCCAAGCTAAAGTGAGCTAGCTTCTACCATAATGAGCTGAGGTGAGCTAGGTTTGGTGCTCCCAGGGAGGATCAAGCTGGTTGAGGCAGCTAACGTAGCTTAGCTTAACTGAGTTGAGCTAAGCTGAGTCCCCGGGAGCTGGACTTGAGCTTCCTGAGTTGGGATGAGTTCTTCTTCAGCTGGCTGAAGTTGAGTGGAGCTGGATGTAGCTAGATCTGAGCTGGGGTGAACTCCTGTCAACTCAGCTGAGCTAGCTAGAGCTCCCTGTGGACTAGTGGGAGCTGAGATGAGCTAGACTCAGCTAAGTTAAGCTGGATCTAAGCTGACTTGAGCTAGGGTGAGCTAAGATGAACTCTCTTGAGCTGTCATTCAGCTAAGATTAGCTGAATGAAGCTGGGATGAGCTAACCTTAGTTCAAGTGAGCTAGGTTCCAGCTGTGGTGAGTTGGATCAAGCTGAGTTCCAGCTAGTCTGAGCTTCGCCTTCACCATTTGCCTTCTTGAGTGCTAGGGTTTTAGGGATCTGTATATCTGTTCATCCCTAACACTCACAAAAACATATCAAAAAGATAATAAAAAAATGCAATGCATGCCTAACCTATTTTATTCCTAAATGCAACCCAAGAACCTGTTTGCGGAGTAAAATCCTAAGAGTTAGGTTTGTTTTAATGCATAAGAATGATGATAAACTGGCGTTTATCAGTCATAGGATTAAATGTTTAGTTGGTGGCTAAAGAAGTTTTGCAAAAATTACGCTTCCTAGGCCATCCTTCGTTGGTGCCTATAACCTACTCTCAAGGGATGGAAGTCTCGAATCGAGCCCACACACGAGGAACCGAAGTAACTTTGTGGATAGGCTTGTTGATTTTCGACTAACTTCCCTTGTGGTGCAAAAGAGGAGAGGTAGAAATTTATCTAGTGACCTTATGTGTGAGGTGCACAGTGTCTCAGGTGTGCAATCATATGATCGTGCTTTGAGTTTTGAATTTTCGCAAACAAGATCCTTTTGCACACAATTTTAAGTCACAGATTTTAAGGTCCAACCTCTTAGCAATCCCAATTTTTAAAGTGACCACTGAATTAATCAGATTCAAGCACTTAAGTGGTCTTAGACTTAGGTTCAATGTAGATGGATGACAGGTAATTGATGCTTAAGAGAAGATGTACCTTACTCCAGCTTTCTTCGTGCAAGAATGTATGCAATACAGTAAAAATAAACTAGATGCTGCTCATTCAGTCCTAGATGGTCATCCTATAGATATGCAGCTTCTAGCAGGCAGTTCGAATATATATATATATTTAATTATTTTTATTTAATAATAATAATAAGCAAAAAGACCTAATCTAACTGACTAACCAACATGCAGTTCAAACAATTTGAATAATCCTATAATCTAAATATATGGGAACACACTCCCGAAAATACACTCCCGCATACAAGAGCGATAAGAAATAACGAAACACTAGGAACACGTTCCCAAATATACCCAACAAGGGTCCAAAAGACAGAAATTAAATTCTAATGCCTATCTAAACTAAATATAAACTAAGCTCTAATGACTAAATCAGAAACAGGCTTCTCCGTAAGCCTACGTGCGTGGGATCAAGGCCCATGTTCTCCTGTTGCTGGCCTCCAGGTGGAGTCAAGGTCCACCAAAATGATCGTCTCCGCTGTGCGCACCCGCCATGTTCGTCGTTCAAGATCGATGTCGTCGCTCTGCTGTGCCTGTCACCCCATCATATTCCACGCACAATAAGATAAAGAATGATCAGATAATTACGCAACTCAGAATATTCAAAAATAATAAAGTGAATCAATTGTGTCTGTTGCCTCCTAGGCAATGGCACCATTTGATGTAGAGATTCTTGCTTATTTATGAAAGAAATAGAATGATATGTCGTTGTGTTTTATGTGGTGGAAAATCTCTCAATCAAAAATAAATACCAAATTTAACCACAATAAAAATGTCGCATCCACAGGGAGGAATAGAACCAATAAATTCACGAGTAGAGGAGATGCTACTTGTAGACAACTCTGCAACTTCAATGCGAGGAATATACTACTCTAAATGGAGCTTGCAATTTCCTTAAAAGTTCAAGGTTATTTATGCAATTTTCATGTCAGGAATTAAGCTCCCAAAAATGTGCATATGATGCATGTGTAATGGCATATCATGTAAATTTGATTTGCATGCAAATCGGATTTGAATTTCAATGTAGAATGATGCATATAACACAAGTAAAGTAAATTCAAGAAACTATAAGTGAATCCATGCAATGTGGCCTAAATAAAATAATAATATCTAAATGGGAATGGCATGCAATGTAAATTTTAATTGAGGAGAAAACAGAGCATTTCTCCTCTCTCTTCCTCGCTTGGACAGCCGTGTGCGGTTGGCTGCAAGAGTCGACGGGGTGGTGCGCCTTGACGTGTGCTTCACGATGGTGGTGATGCTACGGCCAGAGGTGGCCAGTGGTGGTCGGATAGTGGAGAACAGCCGCCGACCTATTGGGTTCTATTGGAGGAGGAGAGCCGCACGTGGAGAGGAGGAAGATCGGCTACTGCAGGCCGTGCTGATGTGAGCTAGGCACGTGCACAAGGGTGCGCTAGGGCTTGCCTACGGGCGTAGCTACTGGCGTGGGCACCTGCGGGCAGCTGCTACCTGCGGGTGGCTGGGTTGCCTGTGGGCACTTGGCTACCTGCAGGCGTGGCTATGGCGTGGGCGCCTGCGGGTGTTTGGTGCAATGCCTGCAGGGTGCGTGGTGAGGCTAGGAGCACTGTTGTAAGGCCAGGAGCACTGCGGTAAGGTAGCGCGATGGAAGAGGCTGGAGCAGTGTACGCTTGCGGTGGGGGCTAGAGGCTGCTTGGTGCGGTGCGGGCAAGTGGTGGAAGTGAGTGGAGGTGCACCTGCAGGGTGCGCGGTGGGACTATTGCAGTTCGCACTGTTGTAGGCACGCGGTGGGAGGTGAAGGCGTTGGTGGGTGGCTGAAGAGGGCTTGGTGAAGGCGCTGGTGGCAGGGTGCGTGGTGGATAGGCAGTGGAATTTGGGGTGGAGGTGCTCACAGTGCACACCCTCTTCACAGTGCACGCAATATTCACGATGGTCTCCCCAGGGGGAGAAGAAGAAGCCGAGACCTCCTCTCCTTTGCCAAGCCTCTTTTTATCTCCCCCATCTGCAAGTCTGGGGATTTTTAAATCCCTTACTAAATTTGGCCTTCGGCTGTTGGGGAGATGTTGAGGTTGGCTGGAGGTTGAGGAAGACTCAGTTGAGGCTGGAGGCTGTTAGGGGAGGGGAAATTTTAATTCACCCCCTCGTCTCTTGCAAATTATTCCTACAATAATGAAACATAAAATAATTACATACTAAGTTATAGAATGCGATAGAATAGATAAAAACTCAAGTAATGATGCATGCACTCATTCTATAACCTAATGTAGTTATTAATAAACATAACATGTAAAAATAAAGTTAACTTAGGCGTAACAATAGTCCATTAAAATGGACTCATCAAGCATGCTCTGAAGAACCTTGGATTATGGCCATGCAGGAGGAACTCAACCAATTCCAAAGCAATGAAGTTTGGGATCTAGTACCTATGCCTGAAGGGTAAACGATAATAGGAACCCAATGGGTATTTCGAAACAAGTTGAATGAATCCAATGTAGTCATTCTGGACAAGGATCGTTTGGTAGCAAAGGGTACAACCAAGAAGAAGGAATTGATTTTGACGAGACCTATACTCCCGTACGTTGACTTGAATCAATTCTCATGCTTCTTGTTTATGCCACCTTCCTTGGCTTTAAACTCTTTCAAATGGATGTTAGGAGTGCTTTTCTTAACGGATTCACTAAGGAGGAAGTTTTTGTAAAACAACCTCCCTATTTTAAGTATCATGATAAGCCTAACTTTGTCTATAAATTAAACAAGGCATTATATGGTCTAAAGCAAGCTCCTAGAGCTTGGTATGATAGGCTCAAAGACTATTTGTTGAGTGTAAACTTCTGTATAGGAGAAAATGATTGATGGGAACACCATCATGTGCCATACCTAGCTCAATTTGGTCTTATAAAGTCAATAAAAGCTCCTACATATTAGTCAGAAAGTCTCTTGAGCAGGATGAATTGTTTTAAGAAGAAAAGATGAAAACAAGGTTATTTCCACAATTGTACCATCTTATCACAAATACAGAATAACCATGAGGTATGCTATGGGTTTATTAAAGTTCATTTAGTCATTAACGGCTAATAAGTGAGTCCATGCAGACAAAACGAGTTTTCACGCATTTTAAGAATTAATGGACATTTGAAACCCTAAAAATAGACCTACTTAATTAACTGAGGTTCTAGTCAAGATAAAATTCACATAACCCCTCTAAAATTTATAGAAAAATATTCTCTAGGGTTTAGCATTTTTGAATTGACCATCAGAACCCGTTTTGACTCAAAATAGTCACAAATAGACTATTGCCCTAATTTAAATTTTTACATAAATTACCCAGTCAAATAAGGTCCAAACCAAAATTCAACTTTACCATTAGATTCCTTACATTTAAATTAGGTTTGTATCAAAATTTGAGCCTAATCTGAGATTATTTCAATGTAGTTTGCATTTTAGTCCAAGTCTAACTCTTATTCTCTCAAATAACCCCTCAACTTTTGAAATTATTACAAAACCACCCTAACTTCTTCGTCTTCTTCACAGAAATGCCCCTGTTGCCATTACTGTGTGAACCCAAGAACTGTCGACCTTCAATCAAGAGATTCTCCCTAATTTCACAACGAAATCCTTCCAAATTTGGAAGGAAGATTCTTGAGGAGTTGATCTTCAATCTAAGGCAGGTCTTGACTTTCAAATCTAGTCCAAGAGTTCATGCGAACTCTTGGAAATCATAAACCTTTTCCATGATTTTTAAGCTTTCAAATGTTGATTTCCAAGCTTTGAAGCTCACTCTTTGGCCTATAAAAGACCTCCTTGGCATTCCCTCTTCCTTCAACAACTTTTTAGGCCCAAGTCCTCCTCTTCTCCCTTTCCAGCCTGCTCTGAGGTTTGCTCTGGTGACCTTCTTCCTCTGCCTTCTTTGCCCACCGCCACATACAATAGGCAATTAGATCATCTTCCTCAAGTTCTTTCGTGCCTTGCAATACCAGCAGGCGTCTCTGTCTTCTTTCGTCCTCGTTGATCTCCCTAATCGAAGCCTTCTCCTTCTCCGATGTTGGTCTATCACAGCCGGAGTTTCCTCTACCTTCTCTTCATCCACTCAGTACTCCATTCGACGACTCATCATCTACTGATTCCCTCCACACTTCCAAACTTCGGCTTCGACCTCTGACTCGCCCGCTCCGTCATCGTCTCCCTTATCTCCAGCATACCTCCGATGACCTCGACAGCCTGCTACACTCAACCAAATCAACCACCACCGCTCCCAAAAGTTTTGCCTCATCCTATCCTTCCACCAAAAGCAACCACCCCCACACTCACATTTCGCCTTCGCCAGCCACTTCCGACCACGTTCACAGCATGCCACCACCACCACCACCTTCACCACACTGGCACGCTTCTCCTGAGAGTTTCTGATGTGGCCCTTTAGCCGTATTCTTAATTTCAGGTGTGAGCCGATCGCCACCATTAACGAGCTCCTTCAAGAGAGCTCGACGTCATGGTCTTGCATCAGTAGCTCCAGACGCTTCATCCAGGAAACACAGAATCCACCCCGACATCCCTCTAGGCTTTCAATTGGGAGCACTAAGCATTCCTTCACCATCAAATTGGATGCATACTTCAGCAGTTGCTTGCACGAGGAAGAAGGGACAAGATTGTCCTACATCGTTCGTTGAAGAGCAACCATTGCGGCATAAATTGATTTTGTGATAATGGCTATTTGCCTTAGCTTGCATAAGGGGTGAGGTCCCCACCCACACATGCACATACGCATGACCTCGCCCATGCTCACGCCTCGTGGGTTTGGGTTCTGATCCGATTAGCATATTTTTAAGAAAAGAAAGAAAGGGAAAGGAAGAAGAGAGAGAGGGGGGAGGGGGGTTTTGCTTCGCTGCCTACCTCTCGACACTTAGCAAATTCTAAGGGGCCTTTCACCATTGTTGGTGTTGGTGTTAAGCTCTGTTGTGCCTCTCCCTGAGGCTTGAGAAAGTGAGGCTTTTGCCTCTATTACTAGTTCTAAGTACCCTGTGCACTTATCATGCATGACATTTGGTTGATTGATACTCTAGCATTATTTGAGTATAACTATAATAGGGTAATTGGTGATTCAAATCACCATTTTACCCTAATCTTTTTGCCACATTGACTCTTAAATCTTTATTTATATCATTTATGCTTAAAATTGCTATTACATTGCTATCTTCTTGCATATAATTGTTATCTTGAGATTAATTGCAACACTTGCTCCCTGTGTTCGACCTCAGATTTATATTCGAGTTATAAATTATATTTGTTCTCGAGCTATTTTCGGCTATATTGCAACAAAGTGATTCTTAAACGTCGATTTAGCATGCAAACATTTTGCCACCATTGCCGGGGAGCAACGTGCAATTTGATCTCTGGATTACAATCTCTGACTTGATATTAACTTTATTTATCTCTTTTGATTGCGATTGTGAAGGGGGGATTTAACCACGGAGCAAGATCAACCGCACAAATAGCCACTCTAGGGGCAGGTAATCTCATTTTCCATCCTCATTAAGCCCCTACTTCCAAAAAAGCTAAAAAAGGAAAAAAAATCAATTAGGATCAACTTGCATTCTATTCTTAGAATCAATCCTCATGAGTTGCCTAATTCGATTCTTTTATGGACAAACCCTAACCCTGATTTCTGCACCTACTTACGGTTTAAAGTATCTTGGGCTATCACCTTCTTGCTTGATCCCTAGGTACCAAATTTGGATGGAACTAATTGGATCAATTAGAGCCAAAATAGGATTTCTATTCTAAGGTTGATGACTCCACTTGCTTAATCAAGAATATATTCTCCCAACTTGTGTGTGTCCCAAGCCTTGTTTGAATTGACCTAAGCAAGCAAACCCTAAAATTAGGCTCTAAATATCCACTTGAATCTTAAAACATTAGGACCTAATAATCTTAAAGGACAAACAGGTGAAGTTGACCCACCTTGTGGGATCAACCAATCTTCAAATTAGGTCACCTTGCACAAAAATATCTTAAAGTTCAAGTGGAATCATAAGCACCTTGCTCTAAACTTAAAATTGGTAGACTTAAGAGGTCAACTTATACATCCTGGTCTATCTAAACCCTCGGTGACCTGTGGGGATCCTCTACCGTGTAGGGGTCTTTGCGGGACTCTCCCTTCCTGGTTGCTCAGGTAATTCTCAAGTGGACGACTTTCTGATCTAGGGGTATCATTCGCCCTAAACCTCTATAGTCATCCAAAAAATCTTTGGGTGCCTCGATTGGATCCTTCTGACATTCTATCTCTCATCTTCTCCATTGGTGCATGTTTGGGAGGAGGTCCTTAAGACCAACCTTGAAGCCTCCATTAGTTATTCACTCTAGTCGAGGCCAAGCCTCGATCTCCGTGTTTGTGCAACAACCTGATCATATTAACATTTCCTCTGATTCTAAGCCCGAACCTCAAATCACAGCCATGGATTAGCCAGGACAACCTAACTTTGAACCACAACAATTCTTTGATTTCAGAGATTAGATCAATGCCTTCATCAACCCACGATTGCATCCTCAAATGCGAGATCACTACAATCCTGCGACAGTGGAGATCGAACCATGAATCAATATCCCTGCGGGAGGACCCGAGGTGGAGCTCAAGCCTAGTATGCTTCACATGCTTCCAAAATTCCATGGCTTAAACTCTGAGGATCCTTTCCAACACATCAAGAATCTGAAGCATCTGGCCTACACCTTTGTGGCAGACATGCAGAATCGAGACAGCTTGCTCTTAAAGATCTTCTCCTTCTCTCTGGCCAATAAAGCCTCCTACTGGTTTCAAACTTATCCATATGCAATCAACACATGCGAAGAACTTCAAACCGCCTTCCTGCAAAAATTCTATCCATTGGTCTCACAAAAGCTATGCAACACCAAATCACGCACTTCTCCCAAGGAGTGTGAGAATCTCTACATGAGGCATGGGATCAGTTTTTTGACCTCATGAGCAAATGTCCCCATCACAGATTCCCAAAGTGGGAACAAGTCCAATCCTTTTACCATGGGCTCCATGATGATATCAAGCTATTTGTCAATGCAACCTGTGGTGGCAGCATCATGGTCAGCATGAAGACGAGATATGGGGTATTCTCGAGAACATGTGCGAGAACTCCCTAAACAATGAGTCACTGGGTGCGTACGATCGGATGTCCACCCACACATTGACAAACAATCGGGGGGTACACGAATCTTGAGGCCTTTCTGCATTCGTTGACTTGGAGTTGGTATCCAGTCAATTGGATAAGGTCTCCATCATTGAGAAGAAGGTGGATGACATCACTCGACATCTACAGAAGACCACCTCTACACCACAGCCCTAAGGTAGGGAAACTGCACACAAAATCTACCACTCTCCGAGGATGGATGCGTATCCACCCCCGTCTGATTATGGCTTCAGAGGAAACTCTGGGCCAGCCTACCATAGTTGGGGGAACTCTGAACCCTCGTACCCTGATTTTTTTAGGGATCCTCAGACTTGCGAGGATCTCCATGCCATCCAGAACAATCCATTCTCTAATACCTACAACCCTGGATGGCGTAATCATCCAAACTTTGCATGGTTGGGAAATAACTCACATCAAAGACCTCAATTAAAACCCCAACCACAAAACTCGCATTCCTATCAACCCACTCAACCAAGGCCCAATCAAAATTTCCAATCTGGACCACCAAAGGAAAATCAGACATCTTTGATTCTTCAGACCTTGGTTGACATGCAAAAACAACATAAAGAAGAGATCTTTGAGCTACGAAATCAATTGGCCTAGCTGGTAAGTGCTTGCCATCCAGGTGCACTCCCTTCTCAGCCTCTTCTGAATCCAAACAACATGCCATACTAGAGGTACATTATGAATCCAAATCATTGACAAGCCCGCTTTGTCTACCAGGCCCATTTTGCTCCATCCCCTGATAGGGTGGGTGCTTTAACGTCTTATTCTAGATTTCAGCAGCAGACACTTATCCTCCCTAGCCCAAACCAGAATTAGGCAGGATTAAATTCCGTCACCACCCATAGTGGTAAAGCAACACAGGACCCACCTTTTGCTAGCCGCAACTCCCCTAAGACTGTAGACCCTAACCCTAGATTGGTCATCCAGAACACCCCGATCCCTGATAAAGAGCCCAAGCCAATTCTAGAGGAACCAACTGAGGTTACATTTCCCGAGGCCTTAATGATGGGAAAGAAGAAACCCAAACCCATGGCTCTCGAGGAGGACCTGGTCAAGCTCTTTGAGCAGGTCCAAATAAATATCCCGTTGATGGATGCAATTCGCCACATACCGGCTTATGCAATATTCCTAAAAGATATATGTACACCAAAATGTAAGCCGTGAACCAAAGGTGGAAACCCAATCATACTGTCGGAGCAAGCCAGCTCCATCATTTTGAGCAAACTCCTGCCTAAGGCAAAAGACCCAGGCACCCCGTTGATCTCTTGTGCTATCAGTGATATACAGTTTGATAGAGCCTTATTGGATCTAGGAGCTTTCATAAACCTAATACCTACATCCCTACTTGACCACCTTGAAGAAATTGAGCTCAAACCGATAGAGGTAACATTGCAGTTAGCTGATAGATTTATTAAGTCATCGAAAGAAATTCTCGAGGATGTCATAGTTAGGGTACACGATTTCTACTTCCCCGTGGATTTTATAGTTTTGGACATGGATGCTCCTGAGAACTTGAAGAACACATCGATCATTTTAGGGAGACCTTTTCTGGCCACAGCTAAGGCCAATATCAATTGTGAGGAGGGTCAAATTGAGTTAAAATTTGGGAATAAGACACCAAAGATCGACATCTTTAAAGCCCAAAAAAGGAATTAATTGTGGGGTTATTGAACAAATTTGTGACATCGAGTTCATGGTTAATAACCCATGTGTCAAGGAAAACTTGCTTATCTCTGATGATCAACCACAAGAGGATCAAACCCCACACTTAGAGCCTGAACCAAACCTAGAGATACCTTTAGCTCCTGCCATTTCTCCTGAACCTCACCTTGAACCACCTGCTGCTATTGAAAATCCAATCATGGAGTTGAAACCCCTCCCTGACCATCTCAAATATGTCGTTTTGGGTTCTAATCAGACATTTCCTATGATTATCAATTCCCACCTTACCTCTTATCAGGAAACCAGCTTGATTTCTATCCTCTAGCAGCATCGAAGAGCCATTGGTTGGACTCTAAATGATCTAACTGGTATCAGCCCCTCATATTACGCACATCACATCTACACAAAAGAGGGCTCACGACCATCCCATGAAATGCAAAGACGCCTGAATCCAAATTTGCAGGATGTCATGAAAAAGGAGATCATCAAGTGGCTAGATGCAGGTATCATCTACCCGATCTTCGATAGTCGTCGGGTGAGTCCAATCCAGGTTGTGCCTAAAAAGGAAGGACTCAACATCATTATGACTAAAATCAAAGAAACTATACTGACCCACATTGCAAACTCGTGGGGAGTCTGTATTGATTACCAAAGACTAAATGCATCCACAAAAAAGGATCATTTCCCACTGCCACTTATTGATCAGATACTTGAGAAATTGGCAGAGAATCGATTCGTTTGCTTCTTGGACAAGTACTCCGGTTATAACCAGGTGGCAATCCATCCTGAGGACCAAGAGAAGACTACCTTCACCTGCCCCATCGAGACATATGCATTCTGTAGGAGGCCATTCGGTCTCTGCAATGCACTTGCTACTTTTCAAAGGTGCATGCTTGCCATATTCTCAGATATGGTAGGTGAGTACCTTGAAGTCTTCATGGATGACTTCTCGATATTTGGGGAATCTTTTGATGGTTGCCTCCTACACTTGGTCCAAATCCTCAAGCATTATATCAATGTGAATCTGATTCTTTCCTAATAAAAAAGCCACTTCATGGTACCTAAGGGAATTGTCTTGGGGTACCTCATCTTTAAAAAGGCATCCAGGTTGATCGAGCCAAGGTTAATTTGATCTCCAAACTACCCATGCCTGGCTCGATCAAGGAAATCCGCTCTTTTTTAGGGCACGTTGATTTTTACTGTCGATTCATTCTTGATTTCTTGAAAATCGTACGTACCCTAACTAATCTATTGTCAAAGGATGTTCCCTTTGAAATCACCAAGGTGTGCACTCATGCATTTGAGAGCCTACGTGACCGAGTCACCCAAGCACCTCTCCTGCAATCCCCTAACTGGTCTCTACCATTTGAGATCATGTGCGATGCGTCTGACTATGCAGTGGGTACAGTACTTAGGTAGAAAATAGATGGAAAACCTACGGTCATCTATTATGCTAGCAAGACACTTGATGAGGCATAATGTAACTACATAGTTACTGAAAAAGAGCTGCTAGTGATAGTCTTTGGCCTCGACAAATTTCGATCCTATCTTTTGGGTTCCCATGTTATCATATACTCGGATCACATCACAGTGAGGTACCTCCTCGCAAAGGACGCGAAACCTCGATTAATCCATTGGATCTTGCTATTGCAAGAATTCGACCTTGAGATTCATGACAAGGCAGGAAAATAGAACGTGGTAGCTGATCACTTGTCCCACCTTCCTTCTGATATCATCGACCCTTCTGAACCTATCACAGAGCACTTTCCTGATGAGCACCTCCTGATTATCAGTGCTGGACTTCCCCGGTACGCTGATTTGGTTAACTACTTGGCATCACATCAAATCCCATCTGATTGGCCAAAGGCCGAGAAGGACAAGTTGCTTTCTGATGGGAAGTACTACATCTGGGAAGACCTGTACCTCTTCCACATTGGTGCCAATCAGATCATCAAACGATGCATTCCGGAAGCGAAAATTCAGGACATTCTATTCTTCTGCCATGACCAGGCCTGCGGCGGACACTTCTCTGGACATAAAATCGCAGTTAAAATCCTCAAGTGTGGCTTTTATTGGCCCATGATTTTCAAGGATGCATACGACTACTGTAAGGCATGCACTCGTTGCTAGACCTTGGGCAACATGAGCCACCATGATATGATGCCTTTTCAGCTAATTCTTGTATGCGAAATCTTCGATATATGGGGGATTGATTTTATGGGGCCCTTCCCTAAATCGGACGGCTTTGAATACATTCTCCTCACTGTAGACTACGTGTCTAAATGGATCAAAGCTATCCCGACCCGAACCAATGATCATAAAGTGGTAATCAAGTTCATTCATTAGCACATCTTCTCTCAGTTCAGTGTCCCGCCTGCCATTATCTCTGATGGAGGGACCCATTTTACAAATGCACAGTTCAGATCCCTGATGGCCAAGTACGAGGTGTCACACCAAATCTCGACTCCTTACCACCCCCAAACCAACGGATTGGCTGAACTGTCTAATTGGGAGATTAAGAAAATCCTCCATGTCACTGTTCGGCCTGATAGGAAGGACTGGTCGGCCCGACTTTCGAAACCCAATTAGGACATCTCCGATTGGTCGGCTCGGCTTATAGGACCGCCCACAAAACCCAATTAGGTATGTTTCTGATCAAATTGGCGTACAGAAAGGCATGTCACCTCCCCGTCGAGATGGAGCACAAAGCCTATTGGGTAGTACGAAGTGCAATCTAGATCTGCTTAAGGTTGGAACGCACCGTCAGGTTCAAATGAGCAAGATCGAGGAACTGCGCAATGATGCATATGAGAACTCATGAATTTACAAAGAGCGGGTGAAGGCTTTTCATGACAAATACATTTCTAGAAAAACTTTCCATCCTGGTCAGAAGGTCCTACCCTTTGATGCCAAGCTAAAACTTTTCCCAGGCAAACTCAAATCTAAATGGATTGGACCATTCTTGGGGAGATGAATCTTTTCAAATGGAGTTGTTGAAATCAGTCAACCTAGCCTTGATTCTAAACCTTTCATGGTGAATGACCAGCGACTTAAGCTGTTCATTGAACTCACTGATACGAACTTGGCTGAGCTATCTTTTGATCTCCATTCTCCCTGAGCTTATTGCACGCGGCTGATGGCATTAAACTCAATGCTTAACAAGAGGCAACCAATCATTTTCTTGAAAAACCTGAAACCCTTTTGACATATCTCTTTGCTGAACTTTAATTGCACTTTACGGTTCGTCCATTAGAACAGCTGATTCCATCTCTGATACTCGTATCAGAGCTTGAAATCATCCGCAACAGTCATCCCGATCCATCCACTCACCCTTTAAACCTGTTCTAATGTATGTTCTAAGCTACCACTTAATTTACAATGAGGACATTGCAAATCGTAGGCATGGTGTGGTATGAAAGTGCAAAACACTGTAAGAATCAATTCACAATAAGTGTTTCACACAAAAAAAAGGAGGTTCAGGAAAAAGGAAAGCCATTTTTGAGAAAATTGAGGAAAGGAGGGAAGAAAAATTGAAAAGAGAAGAAAGAAGCAAAAAGATAAAAAAAGAAATTGAGTCCCTTCAAAGTAATATGAAACTTACCTAACTTCTAGGTTGGATCGAATGATGAATTAAGACCCGAAAGGCTAAAACTTAAGGGATTAGTGGCGAATACTAACCTTAGGCCTCTTTGATCTAATTAGATTTAAACACGCACATACTTGTCAAGATCCGGATTAGTCCTCAAGAGGTTAGGGAAAATGCAAAGCTTATGTATTAGGTTTAAGGCTTAGGTAGTATTCGGCCATGTTAATTGACCTCTAGTTTGCGAGACTCGATAACTTAAGCACCCTAAATCACACATAGTCTGGTTCAGTGCGCTTTAAATAATGAAATCATGCCAAAGGGCATTTCTTGTATCTTGAAAATGGTCCTAAGATCTAGATTAGGAGCGGCTCGAAAACACAAATTGATTTGGATGAGTTCCTAGTGCGGAGAGGCGGGAAATTCCCCTTGAAGATGTGTAATAATATATCGTCTCCTTGGTTCTTGTCTCCTAGGATATCTAAATATTCTACCGGGGGCATGTAAGCACCTTGCATTGGTTCAGATGCCATGGGTGACATTATCACAAAATGTCGATTGCTAGGGTCTGAATTTAGCAACAAAACGCCATTGGTGGGATTATCCCGAAATCTCGAAAGCTAGGGTTCTATGGGTTGCCATGGGTAGTGCTATCTCGAAGCATCAATTGCTAGGGACCTTGCGAGGATTGATGATGGCGACAAGGAATCCGATACAGACCGTGTTCAAGGCCAACCCAAAGATGGATCTAAGGAAAAATATAATGAAAAGAAAAAGAGAGATAAAGCTCTCCAAAAATAAAATTCTCCTTCTATATCTCTCTCCTACAAAATGCACAGGCAAACTGAACCTGGACTAACCATGTTTCAAGCACAAGTGTTTTAATCGCTGTGCACAACGAACCTTAAGTTAGTTCCTGTGAGCCTTAGAAACCTTCACGGCAGACTGAGGCGAAAGCTAAACAGGTCTGGATCTAGGCTGGTACTTGAGTAACTCTAGGCCTATTGTTGGTGTTGAGATATGATTCCTAGAGATGCAGCTTAGTAGGGCATCCTGACGATTACATCCGACCTAGATAACTAGTTTAATTCATAGAATTTTGCTAAGGGACTACCAAAATCTAGTCATGGGGATATGATGGGAATACCATCATGAGCCATAACTAGCTTAATTTGGTCTTATAAAGTCAATAAAAGCTCCTACATATCAGTCAGAAGGTCTCTTGAGTAGGATGAATTGTTTTAAGAAGAAAAGATGAAAACAAGGTTATTTCCACAATTGTACCATCTTATCACAAATACAGAATAACCACAGGATATGCCAGGGGTTTATTAATGGTCATTTAGTAATTAATGCCTAATAAGTGGGTCCATGCTGGCAGAAACGGGTTTTCACGCATTTCAAGAATTAATGGACATCTAAAACCCTAAAAATAGAGCTGCTTAATTAATTGAGGTTCTGGTTATGATAAAATTCACATAAACCCTCTAAAATTTGTAGAAAAATATTTTCTAGGGTTTATCATCTTTGAATTGACCATCATAACCCGTTTTGACCCAAAATAGTCACAGACAAACTATTGCCTTAATTTAGATTTTTACAAAAATTACCCAGGCCAAAGAGGTCAAAACTAAAATACAACTTCACCATTAGATTCCTTGGGTTAAAATTAGGTTTGTATCAAAATTTAAGCCCAATCTGAGATTATTTTGACCTAGTTTGCATTTTAGTCAAAGTCTAACTCTTATTCTCTCAAATAACCCCTCAGCTTTTGAAATTATTAGAAAACCACCCTAACTTCTTCGTCTTCTTCACAGAAATGCCCCTGCCGCCATTACTGTGTAAACCCAAGAACCTTCAACCTTCAATCAGGAGATTCTCCCTAATTTCACAATGAAATCCTTCCAAATTTGGAAGGAAGATTCTTAAGGAGTTGCTCTTCAATCTAAGGCAGGTTTTGCCTTCCAAATCTCATCCAAGAGTTCATGTGAACTCTTGAAAATCATAAACCTATTTTGTGATTTTCAAGCTTTCAAAGCTTGGTTTCCAAGCTTTGAAGCTCAATTTTTAGCCTATAAAAGACCTCCTTGGCATTCCCTTTGCCTTCAGCAACTTTTTAGGCCTAAGTCCTCTTCTCATCTCCCTCTCCGGCCTACTTCGAAGTTTGCTCCAATGACCTTCTTCCTCTACCTTCTTCGCCCACCACCACGTACAATAGACAGTGGGATCATCTTCCTTAAGTTCTTCCACACCTTACAATACCAGTAGGCGACTCCGTCCTCTGTCATCCTCATTGATCCCCCCTGACCGGAGCCTTCTCCTTCTCCGACGCTGACCTATCACAGCTAGTGTTTCCTCCAAGTTCTCTTCATTCGCTCGGCACTCCATTCGGCTCCTCATCATCTACTGATTCCCTCCACACTTCCAAACTTCAGCTTCGACCTCCAACTTCCTGCTCCGTCATTGTCTCCCCCATCTCCAACATACCTCCAGTGACCTCAACAACTTGCTACACTACACCAAATCGACCGCCGCCGCTCCCAAAAGTTTCACCTCATCCACGCAAACAAAACCCCTCAAGAAATTGAGGGGATTGCTCACCCTATCCTTCCAACGAATGCAACCGCCTCTGCACTCACATTTCGCCTTCACCAGCCACTTCCGACCACGTTCACGGCATGCCACCACCACCACCACCTTCTCTGCACTCGCACGCTTCTCCTGAATGTTTCTGGTGTGGCCCTTCAGCTGTATTCTTAGTTTTAGGTATGAGCCGGTTGCTACCATTAACAAGCTATTTCAAGAGAGCTCGATGTCGTGGTGTTACATCAGCAGCTCCGGGCATTTCATCCAGGCAACACAGAATCCCCCCAGGCATCCTTCCAGGCTCACAATTGGGAGCACTAAGCATTCCTTCACTGTCAAATTGGACACATACTTTAGCAGCTACTCGCGTGAGGAAGAAGGGACAAGATAATCCCACATCATTTGTTGAAGAGTAATCATTGCAGCATAAATTGATTTTGTGATAATGACTATTCGCCTCAGCACGCACAGGGGGTGAGGTCCTCGCCCACGCATGTGCATATGCATGCCCTCACCCACGCTCATGCCTCGCAAGTCTGGGCTTTGATCTGATTACCTGTATACCTAGATCCGATTAGCATATTTCTAAGAAAAGAAAGAACGGGAAAGTAAGAAGATAGAGATGGGTGAGGGGGGTTTTGCTTCGCTGCCTACCTCTCAACACTTAGCAAATTCTGAGGGGGCTTTTGCCTTTGTTGGTGTTGGTGTTGAGCTCTGCTGTGCCTTTCCCTAAGGCTTGAGAAGGAGAGGCTTTTGCCTCTATTGTTGGTTCTAAGTGCACTGTGCACTTATCATACATGGCATTTGGTTGATTGATACTGTAGCATTATTTGAGTATAATTGTAATAGGGTAATTGGTGATTCAAGTCACCATTTTACCCGAATCTTTTTTCCATATTGACTCTTAAATTTTTACTTATATCATTTATGCTTAAAATTGCTATTACATTGCTATCTTCTTGCTTATAATTGTGATCTTGAGATTAATTGCAACACTTGCTCCCTGTGTTCGACCTTGGATTTATATTCAAGTTATAAATTATTTTTGTTGATACTCTATTTTTGGCTATATTGCAACGAAGTGATTCTTAAACCCCGATTTAGCACGCAAACACTGATTCTACATTATTCATTAAAGGAAAAGGAAAAGACATTTTATTAGTTCAAATATATGTAGATGATATTCTCTTCAGTGCTACTAATGAATCTATGTGTAGAAAGTTCTCCAAGATTATGTAGGAAGAATTTGAAATGAGTTTCATGGGTGAACTCAAGTTCTTCTTGGGTTTACAAATCACTCAACATGAATTTGGGACCTTTGTGTGTCATTCAAAATAACAAAGGAGATGTTGAAAGGATTTGAGATGGAGAAAAGTAAAGGAAAGAACACTCCTATGAGTGTTGTAACCTCCTTAGACTTGGACAAATTAGATACACCCATAGATCAAAAACTCTATCATAGCTTGATTGGCTCCTAGTTGTATTTAACCTCTAGTTGACCTGACATTTTATTCAGTACTTGCTTATGTGCTAGGTTTCAATCAAAACCTGAACAATCACACTTAAATGCAATTAAATGAATATTTATATATCTAGTTGACACATCTGAATATGGTTTATTTTACCCTAGGAGTCCACAATTCAACTTATTCACATATAGAGATGCGAACTACGTAGGTAGCCACATTGATAGGGAGAGTTCCAGTGGGACATGCCAATTCTTGGGTAAGTCACTAGTCTCCTGGTTCTCAAAGAAACAATCTTGTGTAGCCCTATCAACCATGGAGGTTGAGTAAATAGCCGCCACTCTAGCATATTCCTAAGTGTTATGGATGAAAAATACTTTGAAAGATTTTCATTTGATATTTAATAGGATAAAAATATTATGTGATAATACTAGTGCTATCAACCTCTCGAAAAATTCTGTACATCACTCTCGTACAAAATACATTGATGTTCGACATCATTTTTTGAAGGATAATATACTTAAGGGAGAAATCAAGGTTGAATTTATTTGTACTGGATTGTAATTGGCTGATATTTTCACTAAACCTTTGAATTATGATATTTTTAATTCCATACCTAGGAAACTAGGCATATATAAGCTAAGTGATATTTAAAGAATTTATTGACTTAGTGAAATTTTGTTTGTCATGAACGTTGAAGGAGTTTTGACTTCATCAAGTCAGAGAACAATTAAACAAAGTTCATAAATCAAAATGCACATTCTATGCGATATCAGACGTCTACTACAAAGATGTCTGATACAAACACCAGATGTCTTATACTTAAAAAATCAACGTCTAAATATGTTGAGCAGATGTTGATTTCATTAAGTCATATTCCATTTAAAATGTTTTAAAAAATTGCATTTCAGATGTCAATGAAAATCCACAGACGTCTATCATGTCATTGAATATCTTTTGACATATGTTTATTTAGCATTAGGGTCAGAAGTTAGGAGGTTCTGGATTCAAATATCAGATGTCTGAGTATTGATTCAGATGCCGTATACATCGTCTGATTATGAAATCAGACGACAACCTGTAGCTTTGGCTTAAATCTAGGGAGTACTAAATTCAGAGCTCAGACGTCTAATTTTGATTTTCGACGTCCAATTTATCATCTGATACTGAAATCAGATGACAACTTGTAGCTTGAATCATTTTCCAAGGAAATATATTTACAAAAATCAGATGTTAATGACTCTACAATTATTAGTGTTAATATTATCAATTAGAGTCAATTTTGAGGGCACATGTGTATTAATGTCATATTATAGTGGGTTTGGGGGCATTGCATGCATTTTGCATTACTTTACATTAAGATTACTTAGAATCAATGTTTAATGACCTTATGTACACATCCATATTGAAACAGGTCTTTGATAAAAAATCTGACCCTACAGATGGATCTGGAGTGATGGTGGGAGTCACTTCATTAATGCCCAGTTTCGTGCTTTACTTGAGAAATACAAGGTCACTCACCACATTGCCACCTCGTATCACCTGCAAACAAATAGGCAAACTGAGGTCTCAAATAGGCAGATTAAGAATATTCTGTAAAAGACTGTGAGACCTGATCGAAATGATTGGTCCACACGATTGGATGATGCCCTTTGGGCATATAGGATCGCTTTTATGACCCCGATAGGTATGTCACCATATCGATTGGTCTTTGGCAAAGCTTGCCACCTTCTAGTCAAGTTGGAGCACCGGGCATACTAAGCCGTTAAGCAGTGTAATATGGATTCCTAGATGGCTGGAACTCAAAGGAAGCTCCAACTCTCCGAGCTCGAGGTGATCTGTCAGGACACTTATGAGAGTAGTCGACTTTATAAGGATAAGATGAAAGTTGTCCATGACAAGCACATTAATAGAAAAGCTTTTGAGCTGAATCAGCAAGTCTGGCTTTTTGATGCAAGACTTAAGCTCTTTCTTAAGAAACTAAGATCTAAGTGGATGGAACCATATCAAGTGGTTAGACCTTATCCCAATAGGGAAGTAGAAAATGTTAATCCCAAGATTGGGCAAACCATTATAGTTAATGGCCAAAGATTGAAACCTTTCTTGCCCAGATTCCCTTGAAGGAAGTTGTAACCCTCATTGAGGGTTGAACTGGAACTATGCCCAACTGGAGGCAATAAACTCAACGCTTCCTGGGAGGCAACCCAGAGGTTTCAAGCTGACCAGATACACTATTACAACTCAGGTGATCTCTTTCCTTGCCCTCTTGCATACATCCCTTTCCTCAGCTGGGGAGTGGTAATTCTCATGATCTGAATACAGCTTGAACTAATTTTTATTTCTTTTTATTCAAAAAAAAATGGAAAAGAAAAGTTAGGTATTAGGAGCTTGTCAACTTTAGGAAATGATACATTAGGGACCTAAACATTTAGACTCTTCAGGTCTTCGGACTTAATCAGTCCGGGCATCCACTAAAATGTAGACTTGGTCTTGAATTCTTGCCACCATAATTTATATTAATCTAGTCAATAAAATAGGGTGATAAGTATATGAGTTATCAACCTGCCCTCTGATTTTGGGGGATTTTTAGTCTAAGTATCTACACACGTTTTGCACTGACTCACTCATCGGTGATCTAATGAAACTTGGGTAGCTAATGAACCTTCTAGGGTGGTACGGCTGGTAAGTTGTTGTGGATAACAACACATTGGCTGGTTGTCCAGAGCCCAGCCACAGGACCATTCTCTTTTACTACTGCCTTTAGGTAAATCTTAGATCAGGAAAGCCACCTACTTAAAAAAGAAATAGGAAATAGGAAAATAGGAAAGGAGAAAAGTAAAAAAGAAATAAGCCACACTTCACCACACGAGTATGGCTGTCAAGTTGTAGTGGGTAACAGCCCATTGGTCGGTTGTCTAGATCCCAGCTCATAAACTCCATAAGAATTCCAAAACACTTAAGGAATAAGCAGGGAAGTTGCATAATCGGGGAGATATACACTGGGTTCGCCCTTGTGTTGACCCCACAAAAATAAAAAGTAGAGAGAAAGCTATCAATCAGGTAGATACACCTTTAGGAAACATTTTCTCTTTCAGGTCACCTAAGGGCATAGAAACCTAAAGTCCATTTCAATTGCCGTTGAGTGAGTCTATCACTTTCACAATAAGATGCTTAGTACTTAGAGTCCTTTTCAAGTCTTCGGTGGGTTGGGTAGCCGTAAAAAGTTACCTCGAAATCCTCAACTCCAAAAATCCAAAAAAAATTAGTAAAGATAAATATATATATAGTTGCCTCTATATAGAATAAGGCGAGGACTCAGGCAGTCTGCATTTTGGTAGGCACTATTGAGTCTTTGCAAGTTAGGTTCTTAGTAGAAATTTCCTCTTGTTGACAAGCAACTTCTACCTGATTGACCAATTCCTAATTTCAATTGTAAATAGCATTTAGGCTAAGCCTTGCTAGGGACTAGCAAGGTATGGGCATGGGGGTATGACGACTCTACAATTATTAGTGCTAATATTATCAATTAGAGTAAATTTTGAGGGAACATGTGCATTAATGTCATATTATAGTAGGTTTGGGAGCATTGCATGCATTCTGCATTACTTTACGTTAAGATTGCTTAGAATAAATGTTTAATGACCTTGTGTAGAAGTCCATATTGAAATAGGTCTTAGATGAACAATCGGATCATATGGATGGATTCAGATCGACATATAAAGTCCAACAGACTCAAAATTACCTCAATCCGACCTTCGTAGCTCCCACAACAAGTTTGATAAGTTATGACCATTGATTTGATGATCAACGGTCTTCGTCATGCCATGTGGCACCCGCTCCGGCCTTCATCGTGCACCAACATTGGCTCCTTCATTGTGCAACATCCACTATCAGATCTACACCTAATGGTCGCTCATGCACGTGTACCTCGTCATCCTTGCGACCATTCGCGAAGTGTAGCACAGTGGGTGGGTGAGGCATTTGAAAACGAGTGGTGCGTGATCGAGACTTCAGGCACCTTAAATAAGCCAAGCAGAGGTTGGGGCGCAAAATTGGAGCACCTGATCTTCGATGTGCGGCTGAGATCACGGCAATGTGGATGCATGGATGAAGCACCTGCATGATAACGTGTAGATCAACATGCCATCATATGCGCAGCAGGGGGTGCGATGGTTAAGCCCTATCTGATGGCGATCCAGAGCGTTGATCCAATGGCCAGCAACATCTCCCGCACGATGGACACGATTTGAGAAGCTAGCCGATGTAAACTCCATGCAGCTGCATCACTCAATCAAGATCCAACGGCCAGCAACATCTCACTCCTACAATGCTTCGCCAGTTGCTACCTTCACACTTTGCCAACGGGAGAGAAATGATGGCTTTAGCAACGTCCAAGGTAGGTCTTTAGCAATGTTTTAAATGTCGTTGTTGGCCCATGCACGCAAACACACCCTCTTACACCACTATATAAGGACCTATCCCCCTCCACTTTGCACCATCTTCTACCTAGAAATTCTCCTACCTCCATAGAGCTTTAAGGAAAGTCTCGGAGCTATCGAGCTGCTGATGAAAGTCCCTCCACCACCGTGGCTGCCTCACCTCTCCATTCAGTTGCTAGTTTCTTTAGTTTGATATTTTTGTTGCTTTAAGATTTCATCTGTCATTTTAGTTGTAAAACTATTATACTTATGCAATATATTACCTTCTATCATCCTGTCTATGCTTCTTTCATAGCTAGCCATTATTGCAATGTCATCATAAGTCTCTAACCCTACATCTCCCTCTCTCTGTCCCTATCTCTCTTTCTTTCTCTCTAAGTTCACAAGTGAATCAAAAGACGTGTTTTTGTGTCACCTTTAACCAATAAACGATCCGAATTCATGCCTCCTAAGATCGACACATGGACTTATGTTCGATTATTTTATTTAAACTTGATGTTATAAATGCATGCTACAACGAACAAATTAAACTAACTCATTTCCTGATGTTAGTTTTTTATGATGACTCTACAATTATTAGTGCTAATATTATCAATTAGAGTCAATTTTGAGGGCACATGTGCATTAATGTCATATTATAGTGGGTTTGGGGGCATCGTATGCATTCTGCATTACTTTACTTTAAGATTGCTTAGAATCAATGCTTAATTACCTTGTGTACAAGTCCATACTGAAATAGGTCTCAAATGAACAATGCAACTGTATGGATGGATCCAGAGCGATGATCATAGTCCAGCAATGCAGAAATCATCTCTATCTGAGCACTATGGCATCCTCACAACTAAAAGAAGATGGATGATCCAAATGGCACCATGTGGCTCCATCTAGGCTGCCCAACACCAACCAGCAACCCCACCACTGGCTCCTCTCCATCTACATCATTAATTCTCAGCCGTTAGATCTTGATCCAATGGTTGAGAAGCCATCCACGCCATGCTTCAGAAGCTCCTTCTCGTGACAACTTCGTGGGTGTAGCATGGCGGTCGACAAGGGCACTCTAAAGGAGAGGGCACTAGTTTGAAACCCGCGACCCCCTCAATTTCCCAATTGCACGGTGCAAGGCGTGGAGCAGTAGCGCGTGCGAGCGGGCGTGGAGCAGCGTGTGTGCGCGGAGCGATTTGAGCCAATGCAGTGCCAGTGCATGCGCGTACCACAGTGCATGAGACATGACACAGGGCACGTGAGCCAGTGAGCATGTGAACTGGGCTTTAGCGACGTCTTTTATTTCACTGTTGACCTGAAGATGATTTTTAGCTTTTTTCCTCCATTATAAAAGGACCCATCCTCCTCCACTTTGGGGGGCCATCTTCTACGTATGAGTTCCCACCACCTTCTAGAGCTAAGAGCAAGTCCTTGGAGTTGTCAAGCTGCTGACAGAAGTCCCTCCACCGCTGTGGCTGTCTCGCCTCCTCCATTAGCTACTAATTTCTTTAGTGTTTATGTTTGATTAAGCATTCCTCTAGTTTCTATTGTTAGACATTTGTGCTTATAAAATAGAATTTGTTATCTTGTCTTAGATTCTAATATTCTATGTTTTAAGCAACAATAGTAGTCTACCTTCGTTTATCAATCAATGGATTTCTAACTCTCTCCCCTCCTCTCTCTCTCTTTCTCTATTCTTTTCGTAAGCAAACAAACTGACGTAATTGGTGACATTAAAGCGAGTATTTGATCTGATTACACACCTCCCTGTGTTCGACACTCGGACTCACATCCGATATTTCTAATTAAAATTGATGTCATAAAATGTGCTACAACGAATGATTTAACTTAACGCATTTTCTCAATGTCAAACGTCTAAATATTTAATTAGATGTATTCTAGTTCGTCTGATTTGAGAATCAGATGATGAGATCGAAAGGGTTAAAATCCCAAATGGTTAATCCCGACATCTGACGACATCACTAGACGTCTGCTTTGAGAGAAAAGTAGATTTTTGCATCTGATTTCTGGGTGGTTTTGAAATGTAATTCTCCCCAACTTCAAGAGGAGACTTGCTCAACCCCTTAGGGTATAAGACACACACCTTAAAGGTCCCGCTCGACCTAAACCCAAAAGCCCCAACTCTTCAAACCCTTCATCGGCCACGGCTACTGCTGCTACTGCTCTCGCTGGTAGACGTCTACGTAGCCTCCCCGTCAACCGACAACCTAATAGCATACTACTGTCAAATTTAGCAGCTACTATTGCCATCTAAAATCAGATGTTGGTTCAGCAGTTCAGTTGCTAAAACACTTAAAATTGCAACTATTGTTTCCATCTTCAGTAGCTGCCCAAAACCTGGAACTAGCAGCTAGAAACAACTACTATGTTATTGTCCAAAATCCACACTTGAAATCAAAAATATCTTCATGTTAAAATCATCATAAAAATAAGTCAAGAAGGTTTGAAATCCTCTTAAAATCAAATCAGGGGTTTGATAACCCTTAAAACCCTAATATGGTCATTACTTCCTACTGTAGGCAGTGCGTAAGTAATTAACCATAATAGACATTAAAATCACAAGAAACCATTTCTAGACCTTCATTAAACCATTCCAAATCTTAGCCAACTTTTGCAAAACAGATTTAAGCCATTTTTAAACTCGGAAATCATTTTGAAGTGAAAAAATAAATGTTGCCCTGATTGGGCTATTACTTTGGATTCCCTGATGATTTGATCACCTCATCACCCTATACACCATTAGTTTGTGTGAAGGGTAATCTAATGATCCTATAAAAATCTCTTGGGTCATTGTTTTTCCTGAAATCAGTACAACTATTTCTCCTTGGCCAAAACTACCCAAATTGTAACCAAATTGGGCTTATTTTCATCCACACATTCAAAACCAAATCCAAAACCTTGGATTCATTGCATTACACCCAATTAAGCAAATAAAAACCTCAAATAGCTTAATTCAATATGATAAAAATCAAATGATCTACAAATAATACAATTGGGCATTAAAAGCAATTTGAAAGGAATCGAGCAATTCGAGATGATAAAACCAGATCAGGGGGTCTTTGTGAATTTATGGAGTGAGTGAGAGACCCCCTCAAAAGGGTTTTAGGTGCTAATTTCATATCTAGGAACCATGTTTCCCAGATCTGAATTAGGCCTTGATGGATGGGTGGATGATGGGTAAAATGAGAGGAAAAATCAGAAATGAATTGCGAAGTGTAGAGAAAGCTGTATGAGTCGAAATGGAGGTGGAAAAACACCTCTTTGATTTGAATTGATCAGAGAGGGAGGTGTGGATCTAAGCTAATCTACTTCTAAGCTACACTAAATCATCAAACCAGTGAATTCTAACACCTAATCTACTCCTAAATTACTTTAGCTAACACTACAATTAATCTAGAAAGCAGGAAATCTATCTAACAAAGCGGGAAGTCTATCTAATAATGTAGGAAATCTATCTAAGGGAAGAAGTTATCCAAGGTCACTAGCCAGCAACTAATGACGATGAAAGGGGGAAGACCTTTCAACCGACGAAGATGTCTAACAGCCAACGGCCGATCGGCAGGAGGAGATTGACGGAGGGAGAGAAATGGTCTCTGTCACCGACCACTGAGAAAGGGGGAAGGGAAGCTGAGGGAATAGACGAACGGAACCACTTAGGGGGAGGGAGCTGGTTAAGTGTGCGTACGGCTCATGGAAGCTACTTAAGTATTTGATACAGTGATTCCAATCACCTTAAAGGTGAGATCAAATGCCTAGGGCATGGGCAGTTGAGATGGGCTTGCGAGGGTGCGTGAAAGTCCAATTCAAAGGTCAGTCATTGGATGAGATCTGGGGCAAAGGGTGATCACATGCATCGAAGCACGTGAAGCTTTGATTTGGCTGCGACCATCAAATCAAGAGATCAAGGAAGCAACAACCAAGATTGAATGAGTTCTTCGTGGCTATAGTGGTTTGCTCACAGTAGGTGTGTGGAGATTTTACAAAGAGGCCCAAATGGCAAAATGGTAGAACATTTATGTCAAGGCCCATAAGTGGTGAGGAAGTAATGTAGAGCCATCTCGAAGTCTTACAAAGAGGTCCTTAGTGGCTTACAAATAAGTCCCTGAAAGCTTTCATGTGAATGAAATGTATGTGAACAAAGGATCTAAATGTAATGTCATGAATGTGAGGTCCTAATGAGTCCAAATGCAACCAAGGTTTTATTTAAGCATAATTGAACATTCAGGAAGTTAATTTTACTTTTGATTTGAACTTTTAGACTTAAATGTGTTTAATTTGCAATTGGATCATCATTTTACATTAATGAATAGAATATCTCATTTAATGACCCAATTTCTCATTTTTAACACAGATTTGATATTTTAGGTCTTATTTCCTACACTTAACCCCTTTTCATGTGTTAACTCAGAAGTGTTTAACCTAGTTTCTAGCTTAACTTGGGCATTTTAGCTATGATGAGCTAGACCTCATTATAGCCCACCTCTGTGCGTGTCCTCCTCCTCGTGTTGGAGGAGCTCCATCGTAGGTATAACCTTATTACCCCTTCTCGCACAATTTTATGAGGCATCGATCTAGGTTTTTGAAATGCCCAACTTGTTTTGTTCAATGTACTACACCTCATGTGGTTTCAATCTTAAACCTTGTCTATTTTACCTTAGGAGCTCAAACCCTAGGATCAAGGCCTAGGGCGTGGGATTTTTTTCCGAAGGTGTGGAACTCTTAATATATGTTTGTATCTTGGTTGTAATGGAAAGAGTATTACCTCAAATGACTCAAGCCATCATTTAAGTGGCTTGGGTCCAAAGGTACATTGCCACATGATTATGGTAGGTTGTATTGCCCAAAGCATATTGCCACACAAAATGTTTTTTTGTGATGCTGTGTGCATGTGTATGGTAGCAATGGTAAATATATTTTCCTATGGAATGGATAATTTTTATGCAAATTGGTTGAATGGTTTGGCCTTTGTTTTTGTGTCCTATCTCAAAAAAAACCTACCACACCTTCTACAACCAACCCACCCAACTTACCCACAATGCCTCCCTGTAGGAAGCAAGCCGAAGGCTCTTCCACTTCCTCTTTCGCTTATTTGGTAGACCAATTGCGTAGCGACATCGCTAGCCAGTGGTTTCGTCACTTTGCAAATACCAAAGTCAAGTGTCCTCGCTTCATTGTATGGAATGATTTTGCACATCTAAACCTTCGAGAACATTTTGAAACCCTTCATCTCTCCCACTATTTTGATCGACAATTACACTCTGGCATTGGAACTGTTGGTGTGTTCCCTGACCTAGTCTGCCTTTTCTATGCTAACATCGTTGAAGACTACAACAACGATGAACTCGAGTTACATACCCATTTGTTTGGTCGTGCAATTCATATTACCTTTGCTTCTATTTCCTCACTTCTTGACAACCCTAATGAGGAAACGATCTTAATGACATTCTAAGGCAGTATGCCTTTGAAGTCATTAACCAAGAATTAATACTACCTGAAAAATATGAAGAAAATCTTGGTACTCTACCATGTAAGAATCTCAAACCCCTTCTCCTATTACTTTCTTGCATTTTTGGTTGGGACCTTCTCAATAAATCAGGTGGTTTTGATTATATCTCAAACCAACACAAGGCACTTCTTTTTGCCGCCGTGCATCACATACCCTTCAAATTTTGCCACCTCATTGTTCTTGTCATGAATGAGGACCATGGGTCTTCTCTACCTTTTGGGTCCATACTATTCAAGATCTTTGTAAGCCATCGGATTCCCCTATATGATCAAGCGGTGGATTAAAAGGTCGAGCCCTACAACCAGGCCATAGCTGCCAAGATGCACATTCTTAGGGAGCATCTCTAGCCAGAAGAAGACCAACCAATGAGGAACCACTCCCACCTTTTTTGGATTTCCATGTTGAGCATCCTCTTCAGATAGAAGCTCCTAGATCGAGCTTTGATAAGGCCTAGGATCCTGCCACGAATTCCATCTCTGCGGGCATCTCTCTTTTGATGCAGTGAACCAGAGAAATGTACACTTTCATGGCTGACATGCACCGAGACATCAACGAACTTCACACGGATGTCTACAATTTGTAGATGGGACAAGGACCTACTCATCGCCGTCGCTAATGAGTTGTGGCTCATCATAGCTAAAATGCCCAAGTTAAGCTAGAAACTAGGTTAAACACTATCAAATTAACACATGAAAAGGGTTAAGTACGGGAAATAGAGAAAAAAGCCTAAAACATCAATTTTTTGCTAAAAATGCATAACTAGGTCATTTAGGGAGATATTCTATTAATAAATGTAAATGATGATCCATTTGTAAATTGAACAAACATTTAAGTCAAAAAGTTCAAATCAAAAGTGAAATTAATTTCTAATATGTTCAAATTGAGCTTCAATAAAAACGTGCTTACATTTAGACATCATTAGGATCTCGCATTTATGGTTTCACATTTAGGTCCTCCATACATAACATTTTATTCATTTAAAAACCTTCTAGGGATTGTTTTAATAATCGTAGGGACCTATTTGAAAATCCTAGAGACTGCTTTGATATAATTCTTAACCACTTATGGACCATGGTGATATTTTTCTATCGTTTTGCAACTTGGGGTGTTCTTACAAATCTCCCAACACACCTAGGGCACACGTGCTCACTGTAGCACCTGAAGAACACCAGCAATCGTAGCCATCCATCCTTGATCCCTCGATCTTGTGCCCCAGATCCTTTGGAAGTTTCGCGCGATTTGGTGTGTAGCTTCACCACCTTACCCAAATCCTATCTAGCAGCTAGGATTTGATTTAAACCTCGCACATGCTGTCTCCTCTCATCTCCACTACCCAAGCCCTGATTTCTTATTTCCACCGCGCGGTGAGTAGAATCATTGATTACTCTACTTAAGCACCCCTCCTCAGGCGTGCACATGCTATCGACCTCCTCTCCTACTTCCATGAGGCTGATCCCTTCATCCTCTCCAGTTCCCCTTATCATTTCACTCGCCACATCAGTGACAGTGGTGTGGTTTTCCACCACCATTTTCTCCTTGCCACTAGGGATGGCTGATGAGAGCCTCATCATGAGCCATAACTAGCTCATTTTGACCTAATAAAGAAGATAAAAGCTCCTACATAACCTAGAAGAAGGCTTAACTGAAGGAACAAGTGCTCTGAGAAGAAAACATGAAATAAAGGTTAAAACTGCAATTTTACCATTGCAGTACATAAACGGGATTTCTCAGAAGCAAAACATAGGTCAAATAGTCCAAAGTGGGTTGAATTAATCCGAAATGGGTTTATGTGCAATCTAAGAATTAAATGACACTTGGTAACCCTAAAAAAGACTCGCTTAAATTAACAAGGTTCCAGTCAGAATAAAAATCAAGAAAACCCTCTAAAAATCATAGAAAAACATCCTCTAGGGTTTAGAACACTTAATTTGGCCTTTGGAACCTAGTTTGACCTAGATTAGGGTCTTAGCTCTTCAATTAACCTAATTTGGGTTTTTACGCAAAATGTCCAGTCAAAAGAGGTCAAACCTAAAATCCAACTTCACCATTGGATTCTTTAGGGCCAAATTAGGTTTGTACCAAAATTTGGACCTAAGGGGAGGTCATCTTGACCTACTTTGCAAGTTAGTACACCCAAATCACAAAGAGGTCCCTATCTTTTGAATATCCTTGCAGAGAGCCCCCTAGGTTCCTCGCCTTCTTTGCAAACCGGTCCTGCCGCCATTGCTAGGGCAGAACCGAGCTCCGAAGAAGTTTCGAGAGAGATGGCTCTCTAATTCCTCAGAGATTCTCTCCCAGAAATGGAAGGGAGATTCTCTGAGGAATTCCCTTCCTTCTAAAGCCAATCAAATTCGCTGGCGTGAACCCAATCTCTCGTGCGAACGCACGAGAGATGTGGGTATCTTTCTTCCTTCCAACTCCGGCGAACCGGCTGACCTAATTTGCGCGTCTTTCACGCTCTGATAGGAGCGGCCAGCACCTATAAAACACCCCTCGGACCCGGCCACTCATCTTAAGCTTGATTTTGACAGAGATCCCCTCCAAATTTCTTCTCTCCCATCTCCGGCCAAACGACCCACAAGCTCCGACGACCGCTTTCCCTCCTTCTCGTCACTCTGCTGCCATACCAGCAGCAGAGTCCTCTCCGCCTCTTCCTCCCGCGGCGCGCTGTACCCTGCGCGCAAGCTCCTGACCTCATCTTCGTCGCCGCTTCCTCCCCCAGGGTCTTTCTTCCCCGACGACGGCAGTCACGAGCCGTCCTCTCCACTGCCTCCCTTCACTCCAGACAACCCCAGATACGTTCTCCATCCTCTCCTCTCTCTTTTCCCCCTGTTATCTCCCTTGATCGACCCTCGACAGACGCTAACCACCTCCATCGTCTTCGCCTCCGACCGCAATCCGGCGAGCCGCCCACACCACTCCAGCCCTCCACACGGCTCGCCAACCACCTCGAAAGCTCCGCCTCACCTCCAGGAACACACTCCACCCTCCCACTGCCACTCCAGCCCTCCACAACCACCCCCCGACCAACCCACCATCTCCGGCCACAGGTTGACCTAGGCACGCACGCCTAGGCCGACCTGCGGCCTGCTGCACTGCCCACCGCCTTCGCCGTGCCACAGCAAAGGTCTCTATCTATTCTGATTTGGCCGAGAGGCGCGTTTTGTGTACGACAGGATTCGAGCTGCTGCCGCCATGGACGACCTCTGATGAAGCTCCCGCGAAGCTCCAGGCACCCGGTCTTCCAGACTACAGGTGCTGCATACTAACGCAAGTGTCGCGAGGTGAACGAATCCAGCCGAGGAGCGCTAGCAGAGCCAGCAGCTGCGGGGCAATCGCACGACGAGGTTTCTGCAGGCGCGCGTGAAGGCGAGACCAGATAGTCCCACATCGTGGGATTGCAATCGGCAGGTACCGTATAAGTTGTTTTTACGCTTTATTCTTATCGCCTCAGTAAGCACAGGGGTGAGGTCCCTCACTGACCCCACCCGCCTCGTCCGCGGCCTGACCACGCGGACCTGGCGGATCCGACCCGACCTAGACCTATGCACTCCTCGCGCATCACACACCTGCAGGTGCGCCTGGTCCCGGGTACGATCCGACCCGATTGAGACTGTGGCTCTGGTAGAGCGGTTAGAGTGAATTGCTTGAGAGAGAGACACGCGCGGGTAGAGGGAGAAGGGTTAGGTTTTGTTCCCTGTGCAGGCAGGCTGATTGCAGGAGAAGGACTTGGCCGCTGCAGAAGAAGGAGAAGCAAGACAAAGAAGAAGAAGAAGGCAACGAAGAAAGGAGAAGCAAGACAGAAGAAGAAGAAAGAAAGAAGTCTTCGCAGGAGAAGAAGGAAAGCAGAAAGGTTAGAAGTCTTCGCAGGAGAAGAAGAAGAAGGACAAGGGAAGATTGCAAAGAGATCCGAAAGGCAAAGCAGAAGAAGAAAAAGAGAAAGAAAGATCACATTTAAGACGTCTGATACATAAATCAGACGTCTAATTCTATTTTTTTTACATCTTTCTTAAAAACTCTTTGAATCAATTATATTTGCATTTAACAGTTGTATTCTTGGGTTTTACAAAGTACTGAGTTTGCTCCCTGTGTTCGACCTCGGATACTCTAGTTGTTCGAGTAATAAAATTATTTGTTTAAACGTTTTGTCGGTTCTACTGCAACGTAATACGCCTTTAAATCCGCACAGAAACGTTGACAACATTTTGGCGCCGTTGCCGGGGAGCAACGGGCACTTGTAAAGCTTTTGAGTACAACTTTTCTATTTAATATCTGACTTAACTTCTCTTTTGTTGTGTTCAATCAGGGAAAGCAAAACAAAAAGGAAAGAATAGCAACTGCACAACAGACTGGAGCAGGTAATCTCCATAAGCCCTCTCCCTTAACCCTCTCACAATCTAAAAAAAAAAAAAAAAAAAAAGAAAAAAAAAAAGGGGAGAAGTCAACTTAGGGCTACCTGTCTTATATTTAGTAACTCATCAAGTTGCCTGATTTTCATTTCAACATATTTTTGTCTGTCATCCAACTAAGGCAACTAGGGCTAAAACTTTCTTGATTGAGCCCTAGGTGCTAAATTCTAAGGCAACTAAATTGGACCCATTAGAGCCAAGTTAGGATTGCAAAGCTAGGGTTTTTAGAGACATATCTTCTCTAAAACAAAGAAACAAACTTTCCAAAAAGAAGTGTGCCTAAACCGTGTTTGAAAATATTTATACAAGAGGAACCCTAAGCAAATCAAGCTGATAATCCATTTGAATCATAAAAGGAAGGACCTAAAAGCTCTCAAAGGAACAAGAGGTGAAGTTGATCCCTCGAGTCAACCAACCTTAATATTAGGTCACTTTTTGCACTCAAAATACTTAAAAGTTCAAGTGGAACATTAAGCACCTTGATCTTAAAATAAAAAAAAGGTAGACTTAAGAGGTCAAGATCCCCATTCTGGTCTACCTGGAACCGCAGTGACAAGAGAGGTCGGGTGGGGGATACCCTGTAACCCGTGGGGACGCTCTACCGTGTAGGGGTCTTTGCGGGACTCTCCCTCTCTGGCTGCCCAGGTATTTCTCAGGTGGACGATCTTCTGATCCAGGGGTCCATCTGCCCCGAACCTCTATAGTCACCCAACAATTCTTGGGTGTCTTGATTGGGTCCAGCACCTTCTAATCTCATCACATCTTCCGGTGCATGTTTGGTAGGAGGTCCTTAAGACCACCTTTAAGACCTCCTCTAGAAATTCATTCTCGCCGAGGCCAAGCCTCGACGCCCTTGTTTGTGCAGCAACCCCACCACATAAATCTTTCATCTGATTCAGACCCTGATTCTCCTTCTTCTCCCATCATGGCACAACCCATTGAAGAGGAGAATAACCTTGAACACCAACTTCAACGCTTGAACGATCTCTTTCAGAACTTTGTAAACCCACCACAGCGACCTATGATGCGAGATCACTATAATCCCGCTGCGGTGGCAATTGAACCCCGAGTACGAATCCCAATTGGAGGACCCGATTCTGATCTAAAGCCCAATATGATTCATGCCATACCAAAGTTCCATGGGCTTAACTCTGAGGATCCATTCCAACACATTAAACAACTCAAGCATCTGGCCCAGACTTTCGGGTCAGATGTACAAAACCGGGATATCCTACTCATGAAAATGTTTTCGTTCTCCCTCTTGGACAAGGCCACGCACTGGTATCAGACTCAGACCCGCCCGATCAACACTTGGGAGGAATTACAGTCCGAATTTTTGAAAAAATTCTTCCCTGTTGGCCGGACGAATGCCTTGCGCCACCAGATCACTCATTTCACTCAACAACAGGGAGAACCTCTTCACGAAGCTTGGGATCGATTCCTAGATCTCATGCGAAAGTGTCCCCATCACGGAGTTCCTAAGTGGGAACAAGTCCAGTCTTTTTACCAGGGACTCCGTGAGGATATTCGTCTAATCGTCAATGCAACATGTGGAGGAAACATCATGGGCCAACACGAGGACACGATGTGGGAGATTCTCGAAAACATGTGCGAGAACTCCATAAACAATGACTCCTTGGGCTTATTCGACAGGACGAATGCCCGCGCATCGACGAATCTAAGAGGGACACATGAGACGCAGGACCTGTCCACTTCTATTGACCTGGAATTGATGGCCAGTCGGTTGGACAAGGTCTCTATCATAGAAAAGAAGGTGGACGAGCTAACTCGACATTTGCAGCAAGCCACCTCTGCACAAAACTCTTTTGCACGACCTCCTCTGGCAAGGGAAACAGTGCAAAACATCTATCACCAACCTGCCAAGGGGATGGGCCCCTATCCACCCCCGTCTACCTCCCAGACCGGAGTGACCTCCGATCCCGTCTACTCGAGTTGGGGGAACTCTGAACCCTCGTATTCTGACTTTCCTGAGGTTTCTCAGAACTGCGAGGACCTCAACGCCATCCAGAACGACCCATACTCCAATACCTACAACCCTGGATGGCGAAATCATCCTAACTTTCAGTGGGCGGGAAACTCTCAAAAACCACCATATCAACCCCGCCCACAAGCTCCTCGTCCATATCAGCCGCCTCAGCCTCGGCCCAATCCCACCTACCAATCTGGGCAAAATCAGGATCAACTGACTCTTATCCTTCAAACGCTGGCTGACATTCAAAAAACGAATGCGGCAATGCAAAAATAGCACAAGGACGAGATCACAGAGGTTCGCAACCAACTGGCCCAGATGGCAAATTCTCGCCAACCTGGCACCCGTCCTTCGCAACCTCTGCCCAACCCAAATAATGTGCCGACCCAGAGGCGCATTATGAATCCAAATCCAGGCCACGCACATTTGATTTATCAGGCCCCTGCTACTCCATCACCAGACAGGATGGAGGCTTCTACATCTTATGCAGAATTTCAGCAGCAGCCACCTCTCCTACCTAACCCAAACCAAAGTCAGGCTGGATTAAACTCTGTAACAACACGTAGTGGTAAAACAACACAAGACCCACATTATCTGAACCACTCCAAGCCTGATAATCGCCAAGACCCTAGGGTAGTCATCCAAGATACTACTGTCCCAGATCAAGAACCTGGACCTATCCTAGAGGAACCAGCTAGGATCCCATTTCCTGAGGCCTTGACCAAAGGAAAAAGGACAACCAAACCTGTGGCTCCTGAGGAGGATCTGGTCAAGCTCTTTGAACAGGTCCAGATAAACATCCCGTTGATGGATGCAATCCGCCACATACCGGCTTACGCAAGATTCTTGAAAGACATATGTACACCTAAACGTAAGCCGCGAACCAAGGATGGGAATCCGATTGTACTGTCAGAGCAAGCCAGCTCTGTCATCCTGAGCAAACTCCCACCCAAGGCTAAAGACCCAGGAACCCCCTTGATTTCTTGTAAAATTGGTGAAACCCAACTTGATAGAGCCCTACTAGACCTAGGTGCCTCCATAAATTTAATACCTACATCCCTCCTTGACCACCTTGAAGAATCTGAACTTAAACCCACTAAGGTGACATTGCAGTTAGCTGATCGATCCATCAAGTCACCCAAAGGAATACTCGAGGATGTCATTGTTAGGGTACGAGATTTTTATTTCCCAGTGGACTTCATAGTACTGGACATGGATGCACCTAAGAACCGAAGGGACACACCAATCATATTAGGGAGACCCTTTCTGGCCACTGCTAGGGCCAATATAAACTGCGAAGAGGGCCAGATAGAATTAAAATTTGGGAATCAAAATCTGAAGATCGACATTTTCAAAGCCCAACAAGGGATTAATTGTGGGGTTATAGAGGAAATTTGTGATGTCAAAGCCGTGGTTGATGAACTGCACATAGAGGACAACCTGATTATTCCTGATCAACCACTAGAAAATCAAAAACCGCTAACAGAGGAGTGCGAACACAATCTAGACGCACCTATGACTCCTACCATTGCTCCCGATACAAACCCTGAACCACCCGCTGCTGCTGACAATCCTGTCATGGAACTGAAGCCCCTTCCTGAACATCTAAAATATGTCTTTTTGGATTCAAATCAAACATTTCCTGTGATTATCAATTCTCGACTCACACCTGACCAGGAACTCCGTTTGATTTCTGTTCTCCAGCAACATCGTAGAGCCATTGGATGGACTCTAGATGATTTGACTGGTATAAGCCCTTCATACTGCACGCATCGAATCTATACAGAAGAAGGCTCACGACCTTCAAGAGAAATGCAAAGGCGACTAAACCCTAACCTACAGGAGGTCGTGAAAAAGGAGATCATTAAGTGGTTAGATGCAGGGAGCATCTACCCGATCTCCGACAGTCGTTGGGTGAGTCCAACACAAGTGGTACCTAAGAAGGCAGGACTTACCATCATCACGACAGAAACCGGGGAAGTCATTCCTACCCGAATAGCTAATTCGTGGAGAGTCTGCATTGATTACAGAAGACTAAATTCCTCCACGAAGAAGGATCATTTCCCACTACCGTTTATTGATCAGATCCTCGAGAAACTAGCGGGAAATAGATTCTTCTGCTTTCTTGACGGGTACTCCGGTTACAATCAGGTGGCAATCCATCTAGAGGACCAAGAAAAGACCACATTCACCTGCCCCTTCGGGACGTACGCGTTTCGAAGGATGCCGTTCGGTCTCTGCAATGCACCTGCAACTTTTCAGCAGTGCATGCTTGCCATATTCTCAGATATGGTAGGTGACTATCTGGAAGTCTTCATGGATGACTTTTCAGTTTTTGGACAATCATTTGACGATTGCCTCCAACACTTGGTCCATATACTCAGGCGGTGCATCGAGGTGAATTTGGTTCTTTCCTGGGAAAAGAGCCATTTCATGGTGCCTGAGGGAATTGTCCTGGGACATTTAATCTCAGAGAAAGGCATCCAAGTGGATCGAGCTAAGGTTAACCTGATTTCCAAGCTCCCTATGCCTAGCTCGATTAAGGACATCCGATCTTTTTTGGGGCACGTCGGTTTCTACCGTCGATTCATCCCTGATTTCTCCAAAATCGCGCGCCCCCTGACCAATCTGCTTTCCAAGGATGTGCCTTTCGGAATTTCCAAGGAATGCACTCAAGCATTTGAGATCTTACGTGACCGAGTCACCCAAGCCCCAATCCTACAGTCCCCTGATTGGTCTCAACCCTTTGAGATCATGTGCGATGCATCTGACTTCGCTGTAGGAGCGGTTTTGGGGCAGAAAATTCACGGGAAACCTGTGGTCATTTACTACGCCAGCAAAACACTGGATGAGGCTCAGCGTAACTATACGGTTACTGAGAAAGAGCTGCTGGCCGTAGTATTTGCCCTGGAAAAATTCAGATCATACATTCTGGGTTCCCGTGTTATCATATACTCGGATCACACAGCTGTGAGGCATCTCCTAGCCAAGAAGGACGCGAAACCTCGATTAATCCGCTGGATCTTGCTGTTGCAAGAATTTGACATCGAGATTCGCGACAAGGCGGGAAAGCACAATGTGGTAGCTGATCATTTATCCCGCCTTCCTCCTGAAATTATTGATCCGTCCGGACCTATTACAGAACATTTTCCTGATGAGCACCTCCTGACTATCAGTACAAGTCTTCCATGGTTCGCCGATATTGTTAATTACCTGGCATCACATCAGATTCCGCCCGATTGGTCGAAGGCCAAAAAGGACAAATTGCGTTCCGATGCCAAGTATTACCTATGGGAAGACCCGTATCTCTTCCGCATTGGTGCTGATCAGATAATCCGATGATGCGTCACGGAAGTGGAAATCAAAGACATACTCTCATTTTGCCATGACCAGGCATGCGGTGGACATTTTTCGGGACATAAAACCGCATCGAAAGTCCTCCAGTGTGGTTTCTACTGGCCCACAATTTTCAAAGATGCATACAATCACTGTAAGGCATGTTCCCGTTGCCAGACTCTAGGCAACATGAGCCATAGAGACATGATGCCTCTACAGCCGATCTTGGTATGCGAAATTTTTGATATTTGGGGGATTGATTTCATGGGACCCTTTCCTACCTCGGATGGCTTCGAATACATTTTACTCGCAGTTGATTATGTTTCCAAGTGGATAGAAGCCATTCCGACCCGAACCAACAATCATAAAGTCGTTATAAAATTCCTTCATCAAAACATTTTCTCAAGGTTCGGGATTCTGCGTGCTATAATTTCCGACGGAGGGACCCATTTTACAAACGCTCAGTTCAGGTCACTGATGATCAAATACGGGGTGTCACACCGAATCTCTACTCCTTACCACCCCCAAACTAATGGTCTAGCTGAGCTATCTAACCGAGAGATCAAGAAGATCCTTCAGGTTACTGTTCGACCTGATAGAAAAGATTGGTCTTCTCAGCTTCCGGAAGCATTGTGGGCCTATAGGACCGCCCACAAGACCCAATTAGGAATGTCTCCCTTCAGACTAGTGTACAGGAAGGCATGTCACCTCCCCGTCGAATTGGAGCATAAAGCCTATTGGGCAGTACGGACCTGTAATCTCGACCTTTCTAAGGCTGGAACCCACAGAAGATTTCAAATGAGCGAGATCGATGAATTACGCCACGACGCATATGAGAACTCGCGAATTTACAAAGAACGGGTTAAAGCTTTTCACGTCAAACACATTTCTAGAAAGGTCTTTCATCCTGGTCAAAAAGTTTTACTCTTTGATGCTCGACTCAAACTATTCCCAGGAAAGCTAAGATCCAAGTGGGTCGGACCCTACCTAGTCCGCCAAATCTTCGGAAATGGAGCTATTGAAATCAACCCACTCAGCCACGATTCTGAACCATTTGTCGTGAATGGGCAGAGACTCAAGCCGTTCATTGACATGACCGATATAGATTTGACTGAGTCATCCTTTACCCTCCTTTCCTCTTGAGCTCATTACGTCCAGCCGATGGCGTAAAACTCAGCGCTTAACGGGAGGCAACCCGTCATTCTTTGAAAAACCTGAAACCGTTTCTGACATCGCTATGCGGAACTCATATTGCACTTTAGGGTTCATCCATTAGAACAGCCGACTTCACCTCAGGTATACCTACCCGAGATTAGAAATCGTTCGCAACAAGTCACTTCGACCCATTCACTCACCACACACCTGTCCTAACACATGAACTAAGCTGAATTCGAACCCACCTAATTTACAATGGGGACATTGCAAATCTTAGGCATGGGGGGGTATGAAAGTGCAAAATGTTAGAAAATTCATATCAAGAAAGGGTTTCATTCATAAAAAAAAAAAAAAGGACTTGATAGAGGGGAGGAACAATTCAGGGTCATACAAATGAGAGGAGGAAAAGAAAGAAAAATGACAAAAAGAGCAAAAATAAAGAAAGGAGCACAAAAGGAAAAGAAAAAGAAAAAGTCATTAGTAAAAGATTAAGGGGTTAACTGAAGTTCTAGACCGAGTCAAGAAAAAGAAAAGAAAAATGCTACAGAGATATAACAAGAGATTAGCGGGAACGCTGGTCTTAGGCCTCTTGGGCTAGATTTTTAGCTTAAAAATTCACGTATCCGTTAAAATCTGGACAATCCTCAAGAGGTTGAGGAAAATGCGAAGCTTAAGTATTAGGTCTAAGGCTTAGGAAGTATTCGGCCTCGTTAACTGACCTCCAGTTTGCGGGATTCGGTAACCTAAGCACCCAAATTCACACACAGTCTGGTTCAGTGCGCATAAATATTCAAAACACGCAAGAGCGTTTAATATTCTGAAAAAGTCACCTAGATTAGGAGCGGCCAATCAACACAAGTTGATTTGGACAAGTTCCCAGCGCGGAGAGGCGAGAAATTCCCCTCGAAGATGCGTAACAACATATCGTCTCCTCGGTGCTTGTCTCTTAGGATATTTAAATATCCTACTGGGGGCATGTAAGCACTCTGCTGGTTCAGATACCATGGGTGGCATTATCACGAAATGTCGATCGCCAGGGTCTGAATTCGGCCACGGAACGCCATGGGCGGGATTATCTCGAAATCTCAAAAGCCAGGGTTCCGGGGGTTGCCATGGGCGGGATTATCTCGAAATCTCGAAAGCCAGGGACCCTTGAGGATTGATGATGGGGACGAGGAATCCGATACAGACCGTGTTGAGAAGCTAATCCGAAGCTAGAAATAAAAAGAAAAGAGAGAGAAAAGCTCTCCAAACAAATAAATCCTCTATCTCTCTCTTACAAAAAAAAAAACGCACTGCAAACTGAGCGTAGGCTAAAAATGTCTCAAGCACGGGTGCTTTAACCGCAGAGTGCAACAAACCCTAGGATAGTTTTTGTGGGCCGTAGAAACCTTTGCGAAGGACTGAGGCTAACGCAGAACAGGTCCAGATTTTGGTTGGTACTTGAGTACCTCTAGGCCTATTGTCGGCATTCCTACCTAATCACAAAAGAAGCACTTATCATAACTAAGGACACTTTGGGTCTAGAATGGAAGTTAAAACTTTGAAATTTTGCTAAGGGACTAGCAAAAGCTAGGCATGGGGGTATGATGAGAGCCTCATCATGAGCCATAACTAGCTCATTTTGACCTAATAAAGAAGATAAAAGCTCCTACATAACCTAGAAGAAGGCTTAACTGAAGGAACAAGTGCTCTGAGAAGAAAACATGAAATAAAGGTTAAAACTGCAATTTTACCATTGCAGTACATAAACGGGATTTCTCAGAAGCAAAACATAGGTCAAATAGTCCAAAGTGGGTTGAATTAATCCGAAATGGGTTTATGTGCAATCTAAGAATTAAATGACACTTGGTAACCCTAAAACAGACTCGCTTAAATTAACAAGGTTCCAGTCAGAATAAAAATCAAGAAAACCCTCTAAAAATCATAGAAAAACATCCTCTAGGGTTTAGAACACTTAATTTGGCCTTTGGAACCTAGTTTGACCTAGATTAGGGTCTTAGCTCTTCAATTAACCTAATTTGGGTTTTTACGCAAAATGTCCAGTCAAAAGAGGTCAAACCTAAAATCCAACTTCACCATTGGATTCTTTAGGGCCAAATTAGGTTTGTACCAAAATTTGGACCTAAGGGGAGGTCATCTTGACCTACTTTGCAAGTTAGTACACCCAAATCACAAAGAGGTCCCTATCTTTTGAATATCCTTGCAGAGAGCCCCCTAGGTTCCTCGCCTTCTTTGCAAACCGGTCCTGCCGCCATTGCTAGGGCAGAACCGAGCTCCGACGAAGTTTCGAGAGAGATGGCTCTCTAATTCCTCAGAGATTCTCTCCCAGAAATGGAAGGGAGATTCTCTGAGGAATTCCCTTCCTTCTAAAGCCAATCAAATTCGCTGGCGTGAACCCAATCTCTCGTGCGAACGCACGAGAGATGTGGGTATCTTTCTTCCTTCCAACTCCGGTGAACCGGCTGACCTAATTGCGCGTCTTTCACGCTCTGATAGGAGCGGCCAGCACCTATAAAACACCCCTCGGACCCGGCCACTCATCTTAAGCTTGATTTTGACGGAGATCCCCTCCAAATTTCTTCTCTCCCATCTCCGGCCAAACGACCCACAAGCTCCGGCGACCGCTTTCCCTTCTTCTCGTCACTCTGCTGCCATACCAGCAGCAGAGTCCTCTCCGCCTCTTCCTCCCGCGGCGCGCTGTACCCTGCGCGCAAGCTCCTGACCTCATCTTCGTCGCCGCTTCCTCCCCCAGGGTCTTTCTTCCCCGACGACGGTAGTCACGAGCCGTCCTCTCCACTGCCTCCCTTCACTCCAGACAACCCCAGATACGTTCTCCATCCTCTCCTCTCTCTTTTCTCCCTGTTATCTCCCTTGATCGACCCTCGACAGACGCTAACCACCTCCATCGTCTTCGCCTCCGACCGCACTCCGGCGAGCCGCCCAAACCACTCCAGCCCTCCACACGGCTCGCCAACCACCTCGAAAGCTCCGCCTCACCTCCAGGAACACACTCCACCCTCCCACTGCCACTCCAGCCCTCCACAACCACCCCCCGACCAACCCACCATCTCCGGCCACAGGTTGACCTAGGCACGCACGCCTAGGCCGACCTGCGGCCTGCTGCACTGCCCACCGCCTTCGCCGTGCCACAGCAAAGGTCTCTATCTATTCTGATTTGGCCGAGAGGCGCGTTTTGTGTACGACAGGATTCGAGCTGCTGCCGCCATGGACGACCTCTGATGAAGCTCCCGCGAAGCTCCAGGCACCCGGTCTTCCAGACTACAGGTGCTGCATACTAACGCAAGTGTCGCGAGGTGAACGAATCAAGCCGAGGAGTGCTAGCAGAGCCAGCAGCTGCGGGGCAATCGCACGACGAGGTTTCTGCAGGCGCGCGTGAAGGCGAGACCAGATAGTCCCACATCGTGGGATTGCAACCGGCAGGTACCGTATAAGTTGTTTTTACGCTTTATTCTTATCGCCTCAGTAAGCACAGGGGTGAGGTCCCTCACTGACCCCACCCGCCTCGTCCGCGGCCTGACCACGCGGACCTGGCGGATCCGACCCGACCTAGACCTATGCACTCCTCGCGCATCACACACCTGCAGGTGCGCCTGGTCCCGGGTACGATCCGACCCGATTGAGACTGTGGCTCTGGTAGAGCGGTTAGAGTGAATTGCTTGAGAGAGAGACACGCGCGGGTAGAGGGAGAAGGGTTAGGTTTTGTTCCCTGTGCAGGCAGGCTGATTGCAGGAGAAGGACTTGGCCGCTGCAGAAGAAGGAGAAGCAAGACAAAGAAGAAGAAGAAGGCAACGAAGAAAGGAGAAGCAAGACAGAAGAAGAAGAAAGAAAGAAGTCTTCGCAGGAGAAAAAGGAAAGCAGAAAGGTTAGAAGTCTTCGCAGGAGAAGAAGAAGAAGGACAAGGGAAGATTGCAAAGAGATCCGAAAGGCAAAGCAGAAGAAGAAAAAGAGAAAGAAAGATCACATTTAAGACGTCTGATACATAAATCAGACGTCTAATTCTATTTTTTTTTACATCTTTCTTAAAAACTCTTTGAATCAATTATATTTGCATTTAACAGTTGTATTCTTGGGTTTTACAAAGTACTGAGTTTGCTTCCTGTGTTCGACCTCGGATACTCTAGTTGTTCGAGTAATAAAATTATTTGTTTAAACGTTTTGTCGGTTCTACTGCAACGTAATACGCCTTTAAATCCGCACAGAAACGTTGACAACAATGGCGTATGCCTGAGGATGACCCTGAAGCTCCTCTTGTGGGCTTTTCCTTCATTGGAGATCTCCCCCCATTCCTCATCCTTAGCTGTTAGCTTTGGATCCAAAGGTCCCATTCCTCTAATTAAATTAGGATTTACTACTTTTTAGATTAGTTGTATTGATTGTTAGAGCAATTTAGGAGTAAAATTAGATGTAGAATTGTCTGATCTGATGTGTAATTGTAGTTTAGTTAGGAGTAGATCAATGTAGAAATCACCTCCACCTCCTTTGATCACTTCAGATCAGAGGAGATGATCTCATCTCACTCGCTGATCACTGATCTCCCTCTTCACATTTCCATTTCGTGTTCTGATTTCCCTCGATTTTTATTTCACAGTTGACCCACTCATTAGAGTCAAATCCTCATCCAATTGCTTTCGAGCTTTGAAATGAGGATTTAAGTCTAGAGGTCTCCCATCCATTTCAGATTTTTCACAAAGACCCCTGATCTGATTTTAAATTGAATTGGTTTGCTTAATCAATTTTTAATTTGGTTTTCAATGTAAGATCGTAAGATTTTGATCCAATTGAGCGTTGAAGGGTTTTTGATCAAGTGAATCGATATATTTTTATGTAATTCAAATCATGGCCATGAATCTGAGATATTCCTGATGAAGAATTCTTCCTCAGATGAGCCATGTCTAAAATTGGATTTGAATTGGAGATTTCATGGTTTTCAATGTATTGGAGAGACATAGAGAATCAACCTTGTTGATTTGAGGTTCTACCATGTATTTTTGAGTGGAATTGTTGTTTAGGATTCTGATTGCCAACCTAAGGAATTTTCAGAATTCCTTAAGGTTTTAGATAATTGGGATTCAAGTTAGATTTATTGGATTGATCTAAGACCCTCTTTCATGCTGTCTATACCATTAGGAAAGTTTTAGATCATGGTATTCTTCTTGATTTGAAGTGAGTATTACTATTGAGAATTTTATGTTGCAAAGTTTGACACTTCAATCTAGTTTTAATGTGATTTTCAAACCTTGTCAGACTTTACAGTGTTTAATATTGTGTTTTGAATCCAAAATTTCACATATTAAAATGCTGCATAGCAGCGACAATTTTGTTGGACTAATTTCCATTCTAATCCCATGGTCTTTGTTGTCTATGACAAAGATAAGGGATTAGATTTGGTCAATTCAGCAACTACTGAAATTCCCAATTCAGAGTTGTTGGAAATGGGATTGGTCACTATAGCAACCACTCTATTTGGTTTTAAGTCGTCTGAACCAAGTTCTAGATGTCTGGAGAATCTTATTTGATCCCTGATCAGGCCAGCAGCTGTTGCTGCTATGTTGTTGCTGTGCTCTTGTAGCTATTGTAGCAGCTACTGTTGTTTTTTATGGCCTGTAATTGTAGAACAGTAAGCTAGGATTTGAGTTATTTTGAGAGGCTGACATGTTTTATAGTATTGTAACTTCATGTACAAGCATTTACATATCTGTTAGTGTCTTTAATCTCTTTTGAATTGCTTGTAACCCTATTTAATCATTCATTGTCAGCTAGTTATTGTGCCTAACTGTGCACATTTGGAAATTAAAGGAAGAAATGAATGAAAATGATGTTTATTGGTTGGAACATTTTTCTTAATCTGTATAGAGAACTTTTGAACACTTTCATTGCCATTCTAGCCACTAGAACTCTTTTTAGGGTTTTAAGTTCCACTTTAAAACTTTAGAAAGCCTTAAATTATGCTAACTTTGTAAATAAATAAAAACCCTAAAAAAATTGCAAAAAAATAAAATAAATGTTTAGCAAGTAGGATTGGGTATATTTCTAAGTGTATACCAAGTTTTAAGGTCATCTGAATCCGTGGCTTGGTAGAACATACCAACCGATGGTTCAGTATACCTTAGAACTTCATAAAAGAACTCCATATCAAAAACACCAAAAACAAGTTCATTTCTCTCATCTCTTTCTTTCTCTGTCACCCCCTACTTCTATAAAACTCACAAAACCCACAAAAATCAGAAAAACTTAAAAAATACCTAAAAACACTATGTATACTATGTATATACATGTAAATATATGCTATATACTAAGCTATCTATGTACATAATGTATAATTTGTATATAATATGTATATATAACTTATGTATGTATGCTATAACATAAATTAAGTATTTAAGATAACTTAAATCATATATAACCTATTTATATATTTGACTATTAATTACATTAACTTATATGTACTATAAGCTATGTAAATTAATAAACTCCTATAAATAACATTATTTAATACTGATGTTGTACATATGTATAATGTACATTAATATACCAATAACATAATTTAATTATATATATACAATAAATAATTAAATTATTAAATTATTAGCTAAGTTATTAAATTAAATTAAAATAAATTTGTAACTTAATTTATTACTAAGCTAACTTATGTTGTATATTTGTACTAAAGTATTTTAAATAATTTAAACTAATTTAATTATATTTATAAAGTATTATACTATTTATACCTAATTTATATGCATAGTAGCCTGAAATCACATATTTAATTGTAAATAAATTAAAATAAAAAGTGTAAAATATAATAAAAATCTGTAATAAATACTTTAATATGTATATTACTACTGTAATAAGTCAATTTGATCATTAATTAACTAATTTATACTATTATTAGTAAATTATATCTTAATTTAACTTATATAAAGTGTAAATTTTAGCTAATTTATTTATATAGTGCATATAAATATTTTTGTAAATAAACTAAATAATTATGTAGCCCTATATAAGGGCTTTACGAATATATATTTTAATTTGAAATCCAATAACATTTGGGGCCCTCAAATCAAGGGCCAAAAGCACCAATTTCACATGCTGCGTGCTGAGTTTCCAGTGCTTGTGAAAGGTACCATTAGTGCCACATCGTGGAGACAGGAAGCGCCACTACGATATAAGTTGATTTTGTGTTATCCATCGACCAGTCGTCAAGCACTTGGCAGGAATGAAACCTATCCCGTCTTGATCCTTCTAAGCATATGGCATGAATTGAGAAATTGGTGTGTGGTGCAGGCTAGGAGCCATGCACTATGCATGGGCCTAATTGACCCAATTAAGGAGATTAAATCAGAATTAAGAGGCCTAATTGAGAAATTAGGGTGGCTCTTTGTAGAGAACTGGTCCCACCCGTGAGGATGCTGTGTATCCCTCAAAAAGGCAGCCTGCCAATTAAAAACCTTAATTTTTGTATTAATGAACAGTAATCATGCCTAATCTATTAAAACTAAGAAGAAGAGAAGGTTTAGAAAATTTCGCTAAGTGTGGAAAGGTGCTCTGTGTGATGCTTGTGTAGTATATGTATATATATAATATATAGTATATGTAAATATATATATAAGTATATAGTATATATATATAAATAACATATGTAAATAAGAAGTATATGTAGTATAAGTAATGTGTTTAAGCTATTATGTATATAAATAAAGAATAGCTTTAGTGACATATGTATCCGTCATGGTAGATAGAAAAAACGTCAATATAGATCCTATTTTTTACCGTAGGTTATGTATATAGTTTTTTCTAAGGTTTAGCAACGCTTATATATGTCGTTGTACATACATTATATGTTACTATATATGTTAGTATATTAGGTTAAGTTAGTATAGTATATATTATTATTTATTATTGTACATATATCTAGGTCTTATTATTGTAAGTTGTAAATAAATAATATAAAGTATTTAATTATAGTTTTTGATGCTTGTTTGTATATAATTGTTTTCATGCATTTTAATTATTTGTAATTCATTCTTTTGTATATAATTGACTCATTCTTTCATTCATTTATATTTGTATATAAAAATCAAACTTTTTTGAAATTAAAGAATAATATTGGACTTAAAGAGTGATCTATATTAATAACTACCTCCCAGTGAATGACCTGAAATAAACTAGTAAAAATTAACTAAATGAATAAAATTGATGCAACAACGGTTTGTATTTGTAACATATACTACAACAACGACCCCTTTTTGTATGAACCGGTACTCAGCGTATCATATTTTTGGCACCGTTGCTGGGGATAAAAATCCGACAATAGTGCTTTATTGTGATTGTTTGATTACATGTCATAGAAAGTTGATTAGCCATCACCACGATCAAGAAGACTAAACTACACTTAGTTGCAGCTGTTGTATGTTCTTTTATTTATTTATTTCTTTCCATGTTGGCTTGTATTAAAGGGCTTTGACCACATACTTATATTTTCTTTGGGAATAATAGCTAGTTCGTACTTAGGGCACATACATCTTCCCTAGTTAGTTTACTTTCATGCTCTGTCAAAATACTTTGATTATATACTTAGCATGCAATTTTTCTATATTCATATTGTCCTCATGATCTTTGTCCTGCATTAACATATGTCAAGCTAAAACATGTTTACTTAATGTATGATAGTTGTAGTTTAGTTCAACCCTTTTAGGAACCCTTCTTGTTGACATTCAAAAAGGGGGAGAAGTTAGGATCATTAAAATTAACTACAAAAATTGATCAAGTTTAGCATAGATCATTAAGTATAGCATTCAGGGGGAGAAAATAAGATCCTAAAGATATCTTTTGAAAATCATCAAAAGAGGGAAGATTGTTAGTTTAAACCCTCATAAATAATATTTTAATGATTTTACAAAATAAAAAAAGAAATAAAACATAGAAATAACATATTTTTCTCTGTCATGGCATAATTGTAGCTCTCATGGATTTTCCAAGACAGATGATTAGGAGCATGAAGACGCATCTTAAGCATTTTTATCGGGTTTATAGGTCTTAGACATTTTTATGTACACATTAAAAAGGTTGTAATCTTCTTTTTATTGAGTTTAGAGATGTTGTAAAGAGTCCCAAAGATAACATATACATATCTAACTCAGGCTCTATACATTTAAGAAAAATTAGAAACAAAAACCTAACACAAAACACATATCTGACGTCCAACACACATGTCAGTCGTCTGATATTCAACTTTAAGATGTCTGATCATCATTACGAATGTCCAATTTCCTATAGTCTTGCCTCTCCAGTTGATGAAACCTTCAATCAGACGTCCATAAGCTTATACAGATGTCCAATACATACGTCAGACGTCCTTAAGCCAACCGTTAGACTCCAACTAATTTTTCCTTCGTCATTCATTAATTCTAACAGTTAGATACACTTTTAGACATCTTGATATGTCTCCAGATGTCCAATCATGGACCGTTGCCCCTTCCTCTGCGGAGATTTGTCAGAAATCAAATCTCGCCTTTTCAACTTCAGAAGATATTAATCTCTTTCAAGGCATCTAGAACACTGGTCAGATGTCCAAATTGACGTCTGATGCTTAAAATCTAGAACCCTGTTTAAATCTGAGTAAAACATGAACAAACCCACCTATAATCAGACGTCAAATTTTATTACCTGATGTCTTAGAATACCATATCAGACATCCACCTAGAACCCTATTTCAATCAAATGAAAACAGTTAGTCTGACCCATAAAATCAAATGTCTATAATTGTAGTCAGACATCTGACCCAAAAATCAAACATCTGATTCTATTGTTAAAATCATAATTACCTTGATCTGAGTTGGATTTCATCCCAATCTCTTGAGACTTGCCTCCAATGGCTAGGAGCCTTCTCCTAAGCCTTCTTGAAGGTTCTAAGCTTGCCTATAAATACACTATAAACCCTCTTAGGCAAAACACACCTCTGGAGATATAATTCACTTAGATTATCACTTGCTCATTGCTTCCTTTGCCCTTGTGCTGTGCAATCATTCTGCTTGGGGCAAACCAACACTCCCACTATGCTACATATTTTCATCTTCAAGGAGTTTCCTTCACCCTTAGTAGATAAGAAAACTATTAATATTTTGGGGTGTTCTATAAGGTGCATTTTACTTTTTATTTTACTTGTTGAGTTGGGTATCTGGTTGTTGGATCCCCATCTCTTCATTGTGAAGGAAGAAACCTCCATTTAGGAATCAAAGGTGGGATTTGTATTTGAGGTACACTACCCTTATTAAAGTAGTGTGGTTAGTGGATTGATCACTTTGTGATGGTAAATCCTAAGTCAAGGGATTGGCTTAGGTGGTGGTTTTCAATCGATTTGTATTTCCACCTAAAAAATGTTGTGCCTCTCTTTTGTGATTATATTTCATCTTGCAATTATTCTTTTAAATCCACTATCCACCCCCCCTCTAGTGCAATTTCAAGATGGTCCACTAAGCCTTTGGAGTTCTGTTCCTAGTATATGTTTAGAAATGGATTAAAAGAGGAGTAGGTGATGGAAACACCATCGTAGGCCTTAACTAGTCACTTTTAATCAGAATTGAAAGATAAATGCTCTTACATATCCATCTGAGGGTTATAATTCCACAATATTCTCTTTTGAGAAGAAAATAAGAAACTAGGGTTAATCCTGCAATTTTAACAGCATATTATGAATGGAGAATAACCACAAGATTCATCAGGTGTTAATTAAAGGTAAAATAAGCACTAAAGTCTAATAAGAGGGTCTGTGCAGACAAAAAAAGGGTTTCACATGTTTCGAGAACCAAATTAGAACCTAAAACCTCTAATTTCAGATCCACTTAAATTATGGAGGTTCTGATCAAGATAAAATTCATATAAACCTCCTAAAATTCATAGAAAAATATTCTTAGAGGTTTGGTAACCCTAATTTGACCATCTGAACCTATTTTGACCTCAAATAGAGTCCCAGATGGAATTCTACCCTAATCTAGGTTTCTACGCAAATTACTTAGTCAAACTTGGTCAAAATTGAAATCTGGCTTCACCATCAGATTCATTGGGTCCAAATTAGGTTTGTACCAAATTTTGGGCCCAATCAAAATCCATCTTGACATAGTTTGCATTTCAATCCAATTAAACTCTTTCATAATTAGCCCCTCAACTTTCAAAATCCTTACAGATTGATCCCTAATTTCTTTGTCTTATTTATAAATCTACCCTTGCAACCATTGATGGTCAACTGACCTCCAGGTAGATGCTTGACCATGCCAACAAGGCATCAAATCACCTCCAAGTCCCACCAAATTTGGTGGTATTGAAGTTCACACAATGGAGATCAATGTAAACACAATCTTGGACTTGAATTTGGACCAAAAAGCTCGCGTGAACTCTTAGGAATTTAGGGATCTTCTTCCCTACTTTTTTGAGCTCCTCAAACTTGTTTCCAAGCTTGGAAGCTTGCCTGAGGCCTTTAAAAAGACCTCCATCGCATTGTGTAGCTCCTTAGTAAGTTTTAGGCCTAGAAATCTCCTCTTCTCTACCTTCGGCCTGCTCCAACCCACTCTGGCGACCTTCTCCATCTGGATTCCTCGCCTGCTACCACATATTATAGGCAGCAAGTCTGTCTTCCTCAACTTCGTCCACCTCTTGCCAATCCCGAGCGATGCCCCTTCCCCCTTCAGTCATCGCCGCTCTTCCTCTTGGAGCACTCTTTCATCTCCGACGCTGGCCAATCATAGCCGGCACCATCTCCACATCTTCATCCACGACCACTCTTTTTTGACTCCTTTCCTTCCCCTGACTTTCTCCTGTCCTTTAAAATTCAGGTCCACACTCGACACCACCCATTCCACCATCACCTTCCATGTCTTTGACATACCTAGCGCAATCACCACAGCACACCAAATCGCTCACCACCAGTCCCAAAACCTCTGTCGTGTCCTTACGACCAAAACCACTCAAGAAATTGAGGGGATTATGCTCCCAAACCCTCCAATGAACACCACCACCAGCAGTCGCTTTCTCCACCTTCACGACACTCGAACACACCTCCTCACCACACGCAGCACCCACCAGCACCTCTACCATATTTGTGCGATCCTCCTGAACATTTCTGACAGGGCTAAGAGGCTGTATTCTTCTTTTTAGGTGCTAGCCGGAGCTCCGCTGCCACCTTCATCTTCTCTGGCCTGTTCGCCATCCTCCAACTGTGTTCTTCAGCACTATCATCTCCAAGCTCTACGAACAACTCCCAAGTTATTCTCCAAGACCTCAATTGAAGGAGCAAGTGCCTCTGTCAACCTCAATTGAAGCATCCACCTCCTGTAGTTGCTATGTGAAAGAAGCCTCTCTCATTAGTCCTACAATGTGTGTGGGAGAATTGCCAACGTAGTATAAAAGGAAAAAGGCACACCAACCCCTCGCCCAAGACACGGCGGTCGAGTCCCCTCGCACGAGCTGCACACGCCTCGTACATGACCCACGCATGCAGACCTGGCCACTAACCCGTTTACCCGATAACCCGACACTGTTTTCCCAGGTTTGAGCTACTATACAAGGGATAGAATAAGAGAGGGGGGGTTTGCTCTACTGAGATAGTAGAGCTTGCCCTCTCTCGTGACACTTAGTTGCTGTTGTGCCTCTTTTGAGGAATGAAGAGGAGAGGACCTTGCACCTCTTATGGCATCTGGAAGCCTTGCCCATCATTTGATCTACTGGTTACTGGGGATACTTAACTGACATGGAAAATTGGTTGTGGTTATTGTTCATTTATTTGAATATTTGTATGCTTAACTTTGAGTGGTTAATTTGGTGAATTAAATCACCATTTTAACCTAATCTTTTTGCATTTTCATTCTAGTTCTTATTGAAATATCATTTTGACCATCTTATTAATTTTAATTGCATATTCTTTTTGTCAATTGTGATTGGTGAATTAAATTGCATCATTGCTCCCTACGAACGACCTCAAACTCCACTTTTGATTTTAAGCTTATAAATTTAAGTGGTTTTGCACAATTTTATCCAATACTACAACACGTTTCCTTAACATCGACGATTTCGCATCGAACAGTAGGTCAACTAGGTGAGCTCATATGGCTACACCCATTAACTTCGTGAACCATGGGTTCACTATTTAGGTTAAAGGCTAGAGAATGTGTGGTGGCTAGAGGCTACTAAATATCTACGCCAGAACATAAATGGTTCCTTGGTACGGTGATGAGCTATGGGCTATCGTCAAGTTAAGCTATTTGGAAGTATCCAAATCCGACTCGATGTGGAGATACTCGTACCTCTAGGCTGAGCAAGTGCCTGCATGTGCAACAAAAAATGCTAAGGTACTTGGTACTCATAGCTAAAGGCTCATTAGGCACCCGTGTAGGTGAAAGACATCAGAGTACCATAAGAGGTTTGGTTGAGATCTCATCAGAGAGTGGATTGAGAGGGTACACTCGGAAACTACGCTCCTAGAGAGAGCATTGGTGTTACCCACCAATTTTGACCAACCTTGCAACTTCTGATTTGGAATGATTTGTGATTGGACAGTGTGGGGCACGAATTAAGTTTGCTCTTTGTTGTCGTCAGGCATTGTTCTGGGTAGCTCTCAAGAGCCTCGACTCTTTTGATTGAGGTCAACAATGTTCTTGATACATCGAGAATGGGTATGCCTTCCATGAGGGTTATTAGCTCTACTAGCCCCACCCTTGGCTAAGGAGAGACTACCAACTTGGGATTCAAGGGAAGGATACGTCTTCATGAGGGGCAAAAGATGCCCTCGGACTCAACACTCCGCGAAAGCCTCGACAGGAAGTGTCCGACTGGAAAGACTTGGGTACAGGCGGATCCGAGGATCCAACCTACCTACACCCAGCAAGGAGTTTATGCGAAATTGTCGATGTTTGAAAGATGCATTATAGTATAGGACAAAATCGCATTTAAACAGTTAAAATTTGTAACTCGCAAGTACGAGGTCATTCACTGGAAGAAAAATTGGCAATTCAATCTTAGAGATCACAATTTTTAAATATAAGCAATTGCAACCAAAACTTATTAAAAAATGATGTATCAAGATCTCAAGTATTAATATGCAAATAATGATGGGTTAAAATGGTGATTTGAATCACCGATTAACCGCTTTTAATTAAGCTCAAGTATCTCAAATAAATGAATAGTGAATTCAACCAAATATTCCACGTCAACTTAAGTATTTCAATAATGCAACAATGACTCAGAACCAGCAACAGAGGCAAAGGTCTCTCTTTTTCTTCATGCCTCAGGGAGAGGTAAGCACAGCACAGCACCAACAGAGGCGAAGGCCTCTCAAATTCGCCAAGTGTAGAGAGAGTAACAGAGGGTAAAAACCCCCCTTCTTCTCTCTCCCTCTTTCTCTCTCAGAATCAGGCGAACCAGACCAGACTCGGGTAATCGGGTAAACAGACCAAGGCCCAGGCCCGCATGGTGTAATCCAAGGGTGAGGGCATGCGTATGCACGTGCGTGAGCGGGACCTCACCCAGTGCGTGTGTAGAGGCAACAAGCCGTAAGCGCAAATTCAACTTATCTGCTACGGGCGTGCCTGTGTTCCAAGATGTGGGACTATCTCACCCGCCTTCATCGCGTGTGTGGTGTAGACCCGGATAGGTTGTGTTAATATGGTGATTTTATCGTTGAAATGCGTATAGTGGTTAACTTAAATCGAGCCTAACCATCTCTTTACAAAATTTTTTAACTAGACTACTTGATTTTATCTTGGTCACTTTTAGGCCTAAGGTCAAACTCAGGGAAGTGGGATTAGAAGTGAATAAGTTTCTACGCCTGTCCTACAACGAATCTCTTCCGTTCGCTTATTATGTTTTTGGTGTTTTTCTATTTAAGATTTTTTTCTGATAATTCTTGTCCTTGAGGTACACCCTCAAAATCAAGTTCTGGGCTTTGAGCCAAATTAGGGTTTCAAAACTAGTCCTCGCAAGACTGAGTACCTGCAAGTCAAGGATTATCTTTCCTCTTCTGTACATTTTTTTTATCTTTTTAATGAAAGGAAAGAGAAATAGGAATAAAGTAAATATAGGATATATATATGTACATATTATATATATATAAAGGGGTGGGGGTGGAGGTGGAGATGGAGTGTAGCACGGTGTCGAGTCGGTCGTCGTCTAGAAAGACACAACCAACAGGACGGAGTGCCGCGTGGAGTGTAAGGTGGATTGGTGGAAGATGAGTGTGAACACGCTTTCTATACGCGTGTATCGTGGAATATCAGCAACTGGTGCAGATATTCCTACGACACAACTTATGGTAAGTGATATGAAAATATATATATATATATCTGTAAATATATATCTATATGTAAATATATATATGGTTATAAATATATAGTTATATATGTAGTTATATGTATATATGTATAGATATGTAAATATATGTATAGATAGATAGATGTATAGATACATATATATATATGTATATGTATGTATTTATAACTATATAGATGTATATATATATGTATATATATATATAGTAATATATGTATATAGATATATGTAGATAGATATGTATATATATATATATATATATATATCTGTATATATAGTTATAGATATATATGTATATATGTATGTATATTTGTATATATATATATATGTATAAATATATGCGTATATATATGTATATATAAATGTATATATATACTTATACTTAGTTATATAGGTACTAATATATGTATAGATATATGTATATAAATATATATAGATATAAATATATATATGTATATATATAAGTATATAGTAGTGTATAGGTGAGAGTCTGTGTGTGCGAGAGTGTGAGTGTGTGTGTGTATGTGTCGGCAGAGAGAGTGAGAGGGTGCTATGAGAGAGAGAGAGAGGGATCGTCTGCTGGAGAAGAAGCGCGGGCGAGTTAAGGCGTCTGCACATAGCGAGCAACATCTGATGCCAAGCGCACACGTAGGCACGTGAAGACGCACATTGGAGGGAGTGGGCATAGGGAGAGGACCACAGCGCACCGCACTGCGCGAAGCGGCGGGCGCTGAAGCGGGCGGGCGTGCACGGGCGAAGGTGGATGCGCTGGCGGGCGTGCACGGGCGAAGGTGGATGCGCTGGCGGGCGCTGGAGTGGGCACGGGCTAGGGCAAGAAGCGGCGCGCCAGGTGACCGGATAAGTGAGAAACTTACCGGTCACCGCACTATAGCCACAGTGTTCCGTTGACTAGCGTGAAGAGTGGCTATTGTGCCACTCGACTTCGCACGACCGGGTGTGTCCGGTTCTATGAGTGCGGGAGGTGTGAGCGGCTGGCATGTGCCTGGAGAAGCTGCCCCTGCTGCTGGCTTGCGAGTGGCACTTCACGACAGGGTGCGCGGAGAAGGGCGAGGCTGGCCTGCAGGCGCGTGCGATGGCCTGCGTGCGGGCGTGCGGTGGCCTGTGCTACTACTGCCCCCTTGCTGCTGCTGCGGAGCTTGAGCTTCAAAGCTTGAAGCTCCTGCAGCAATGGCAGAGAGGCTTGAAACGACGAATTCAGAGAAGAAAACCACCACACGCGCAGGCTCTTTGATGAGCTAGGCGATGGTGGACTCACAGTGGTGGTTGTGTACCACTATGAGTTGCTCCTGCCCGTAGCGTGGCTCCTCAAGAGGAGGAGAGGCTGCGTATGGAGGGGAGAGTGGAGGAGACGGCTTGGAAGGGAAGAGCTGCTATGTGTTGGGTTTTTTTTTTGTGGGCCAGGCTCCCTTTGCAAAGAAGAAGCCGTGCCCTTTTAAAGAGGAAGAAGGCATGCACAGCCATGCCCTGGCTGTGCATGGTTGTGCATGCCGTTTATGCGGCTGCAGGGCAATCAGTTGCAAGGGGCGTGAGGAAGAAGAGGCCATGCATTGCAGCCGCAGAGAAGAAATTCAAAAATCAAATAGAAATAAAAAAATAAAGATGGAAATTTTGCGAGGTAGCACTTGAAGAATTTGTCAATTACAAGGCCATTTATTTCACTCTCCTCCCTTCTCAAATAAATGCATGCATGCGTGTATTTTCACAATTGCGACTATGGTTGCCTAATATGCACAAGTAATGCTTGGAAATAGCACAAGATGGCACAATTGTTGGTGTATTTTTGTTGCACAATCAGTGTGCAGCAGTAGAAGGTTGAGCTTTCAATTGAGGCAGAGGATGACATTGGCAATCAAAATTGGGTGCCTGGGGAGACTTCTGGAGATGGCCCACACTGCCTAGAGGTGATAGCAATGAACACAACCAGAGCACTATAGTGGAGGTCAGAGAACAAGGTCGCGGCTGCATACGTCCGATGAACACCTGAGAAGGAAAGAACGGCCTTCGGCCTTGTCAGATAAGCTCAGAAGGGTCGCCATGCGAAGGCAAGTGCGTCGGTGGTGGTTGTGTGGTGAATGCGTGCATGTGGAGGGCTGACAGAATCAAAGAAGGTGTGCGAAGGAGGTGGAGTTCGGTAGAGTGCATTGGTGGATGAAAGTCTAAATTAGAGGAGGGCTTTTGACGAGTGAGGTGCGGTGGAGCTTGTGGAGGTGGTGCAGGGTGATTTCGTGGACTATGGAGGCCGGGCGAACTCGCTGGAGTTCTGCCAGCCATGAAGAAGTTGAATGGTGGGAGGGCGGTGCCGTGGTCATGAGTGACTTGTGTGTTGGTGAAAAGAAAGTAGAGGGAGAGAAGGAATAGAGAGACTTAGAGGGGAGGAGATAGGTCGAGGGATCCGGTTGTGGCTGACCGGAGCTGGAGAAGACGGTAGAGATGGTGAAGCAGCAACGGTGGATGAGGCAGAGGAACGTCCTCCCTTTGATCGGAGAGGTGTGTGAGGAAGATGGTGGCACCTCCAATTTGATGGTTGGAGGTGAGGAGGAGTAGGACAGAGAGAGGTCACCGGAGTATAGGTGTTTAGTGGCCGAAGAGGGTAGATTAGTGTATTTTGACTCACCAAAACTTGCTAAGGAGATTGGCCTTGCAACCTGGGTCCTTAAATAGTGCTTAGACTAGCATTCCAAGCTTGGAAACCAAGAAGCATGTGGTGCTTGCACGACAAGGAGACCCGATTCCTTGAAAGCTTCACATTAGGTTTTGAGTGAGATTTAGAGCCTAATGAATAACTCAAATGAAAGAGGATTTCATCAAGGATCTCTCTTTCCAATTTGAGAGAGATTCGTCAAGAAATCAGAGAGAAATCTTTGATTGAAGGTTGTTGGAGTAGAAGTTCCCCTTCATAATGGCAAAGGGACCAATTTGTAACAACAAAGATAAAATTTAGGGGCATTTTGTAATTATTTCAAAAGTTATGGGCATAAATGTGAGAGAAAAGAGTTAGATAGGATTGAAATTTAAAGTAGGTCAAGGTGATGTCTGATTGGGCCCAAATTTTGGTACAAACCTAATTTGGACCCAAGAAATCTGATGGTGAAGTTGGATTTCGATTTTGACTAGGTAAATTATGTAGAAATCCAAATTAGGGCAATTATCTATCTGAGACTCTATTTTAAGTCAAAATAGGTTCTAATGGTCAAATCAAGGATGCCAAACCCTAGAGAATATTTTTCTATGATTTTTAAAGGATTTAGATAAATTTTATCTTGACCAAAACCCTAGTTAATTAAGAAGGTTTATTTTTTGGGTTTCAGATGTCCATTAATTCTTGAAATGCGTGAGCTTCTATCTACATTGACCCACTTATTCGTCATTATTGACCATATGACCTTTATTAAACCCTTGGCATACCCCGTGGTTATTCTGTATTTGTGATAAGATGGTAAAATTGCAGAAATAATCCTATTTTCATCTTTTCCTCTCAAAATAGAATATTAAGCACTTAGGACCCTCTGAAGGTTATGTAGGAGCTTTTATTGACTTTAACAGACCAAATTGATTTAGTTATGACTCATGATGGTGTTCCCATCATACCCCCATGCCTAGCTTTTTCTAGTCCCATAGTAAAACTTTATGGACCAAACTAGATATCTAGGTCAGATCTAACCATCAGGATGCCCTACTAAGCCGCATCTTTAGGAATCAGATCTTAATACCAACAATAGGCCTAAAGGTACTCAAGTATCATCCTAGATCTAGACCTGACAAGCTTTCGCCTCAGTCTGCCGCGAAGGTTTCTAAGGCCCGCGGGAACTAACCTAAGGTTTGTTGGACCCAGCGGTTAAAGCACTCGTGTTTGTAACATGGTTAGCCTAGGTTCAGTTTGCTAGTGCAGTTTTGTAAGAGAGAAAGGGATAGAAGAAGTTTTTTTATTTATGGACAGCTTTCTCTTTCATTTTATTTTCATTATATTTTTCCTTACATCCAACCTTGGATTGGCCGTAAACACGTTTTGTATTGGATTATTGGTCCCTACCATCAATCCTCACAGGGTCCCTGGCAATCGATGCTTTGAGATAGCATCGCCTATGGCAACCCCCAGAACCTTGGATTTCAACACTTTGGGATAGTGCCGCCCATGGCATTCTGTAGCTAAATCTAGACCTTGGCAATCGACATTTTGTGATAATGCCACCCATGGCATCTAAACCAGTACAAGGTGCTTATGTGCCCCTGGAAGGAAATTTAGATATCTTAGGAGACAAGCACCGAGGAGACAGTATGTTATTGCGCATATTCGAGGGGAATTTCCCACCTCTCTGCATCGGGAGCTCGTCCAAATCAACTTGTGTTTTCAAGCCGCTCCTAATCTAGAACTTAGGACCATTTTCAGAATAGCATAAATGCTTTTGGCATAATTTCATATTTAAGTGCACTAAACTAGACTATGTGTGATATTTGGGTGCTTAAGTTACCGAGTCCCATAAACCAGAGGTCAGTTAATGGGGCCAAAAGCCGAAAACTACCTAAGCCTTAGACCTAATACATAAGCTTTGCATTTTCCTCAACCTCTTGAGGACTAACCCAGATCTTGACAAGTACGTGAGTTTTTAAATCTTAGAACAGATCCAAGAGGCCTAAGGTCAGTATTTGCCATTAATCCCTTAAGTTTTAGCCTTCTACGTCTTAATTCATCATTTGATCCAACCTAGAAGTTAGGTAAGTTCCATATCATTTTGAAGCGACTCCATTTTTTCTTTATCTTTTTGCTCCTTTCTTTCCAATTTTTCCGCCCTCTTTTTTCTCATTTTTCTTTCAAATAGACCTTCTCTTTCCTCAATCGTTCTTCCTCTTGTTTTGTGTGTGTGTGTGTGAAATTATTTTAAGAAAGTTGATTTTTACGGTGTTTTGCACTTTAATGCCTCCCTATGCCTATGATTGGCAATGTCCTCATTGTAAATTAGGTGGGTTTCAATTTAGCTTAGATTGCACATTAGAACAAGTTCAAAGGGTGGGTGGACGGTTCAGGGATGACTTTTGTAGACAATTTCAAGCTCTGGTATGTGTATTAGAGGTGGAGTCGGCTATTCTAATAGACGAACCCTAAAGTGCAATATGATTTCAACGAAGAGATATGTCAAAGGATTTTGGGTTTTTCAAAGAGATGATGGGTTTCTTCCCATTAAGCACTAAGTTTAACTCCATCAGCTAGGTGCAATAAGCTCAAGGAAAATGGAGATCAAAAGATAACTCAGCCACATTCAGGTCGGTGAGTTCGACGAATGGTTTGAGTCTCTGACCATTCACGACAAAAGGTTCAAAATCATGGCTGAATTCACTAATTTCAATAGCTCCATTTCCAAAGATTTTTCTTACCGAGAAAGGTCCAATCCACTTAGAGCTGAGTTTTCCTGGGAAGAGTTTGAGCTTGGCATCAAAGTGTAGGACTTGTTGACCAGGATGGAAAGATTTTCACATAATGTGCCTGTCATGGAAGGCTTTAACATGCTCTTTGTAGATACGCGAGTTCTCGTACGCGTCATTGTGTAGTTCCTCGATCTCGGTCATTTGCAACCGGCGATGTATTCTAGCCTTCATCAGTTCTAGATTGCACTTCTGTACTACCCAATAGGCGTTATGCTCAATCTCTATAGGAAGGTGACATGCATTTCCATACACTAATCTAAAGGGAGACATGCTTAATTCGATCTTGTGGGTGGTCTTATAGGCCCACAAAGCTTCCGGAAGGTGAGTAGACCAGTCCTTCCTATCAGGTCAAACAGTGACCTGAAGGATCTTCTTGATCTCTCAATTCGACAGTCCTACCAGTCCATTAGTCTGGGGTGGTAAGGAGTCGAGATATGATGCGACACCCCATACTTTTTCATAAAGGACTGGAAGTGCACATTGTTAAAATGAGACCTACCATTGTTGATGATGGCCTTAGGAACTCCAAATCTGGAAAAGATGTTCTCTTGGATGAATCAGAGAACAACTTTATGATTGCTAGTTCTCATGGGGACAGCTTTGATCCATTTAGAGACATAATCAACAATGAGCAAGATGTATTCGAAGCTGTTAGATTCGGGAAAGGGTCCCATGAAATAGATTCCTCATATGTCAAAGATTTCACACATAATTATCAGGTTCAAGGGCATCATATCCCACAGGCCCATGTTGCTGAGGGTTTGACAATGAGCTCACGCCCTACAATACGTTTATGCATCTATGAATATCGTGGGCCAAAAGAACTCACAATGGAGAATTTTTGTTGTGGTTTTACGCCTAGAAAAATGGCCACCGCAGGCCTGGCCGTGACAGAATGAGATCACATCATTGACCTCATCGTCAAGAATGCATCTCTGGATCACCTAATCATTGCCAATGTGGAGGAGATACGGTTCCTCCTAAATATAGTACTTGGCCTTGAAAATCAGCTTGTCCCACCTGGAAGTCGCCCAATCTGGCGAGATTTTCCTCATAACCAAGTAGTTTACTATATCAACAAACTAGGGGAGACCATGGATGGCAAGTAATGCTCGTCTAGAAAATGCTCAGTGATCAGACTAGACGGGTCAATGACTGAAGAAGGAAGATGGGACAAATGGTCAACTACCACGTTCTATTTTCCCTCCTTGTCACGAATCTCAATATCAAATTCTTGCAATAGTAAGATCCAATGAATTAGGCGAGGTTTCGCATCCCTCTTCATGAGTAAGTGCCTCATAGTGGTGTGTGATAACGAATTTTATGCGATTTGTAAAATACATCGTTGTAACGCGTAAAATCGATCAACTCTTAAATTTATAAACCTAGATAGTGGGGTATCTAGGGTCGTCCAAGGAGGCCAAATGTTCGCAAAAGTATGTCTCTTGCTTGGAAATGAAATTCACCTTTCTTTCTGATCTTTTCAACTATATCATTTTTTTTAGGGTTTTGAAATAACGAGCATTCGCATAGTTGTTGACGAAGAAAAAGGCGATCTAAGCCTAATCCACTAAACTATTGCTAGAGTGACAAGAAAGGCCTCTCCCTAAGCTCACTTTAGGCACGTTGGGCCTAGAGTAATTAGGGAGAGGGAGTGAAAAAGTGCTAAATCAAGATAAAAAAAGAAACAAATGCGACAAGAATTTAAAAGAAGGCAACTTGAATTGAATTGAACTTGTTCTACATAAAACACATAGAGGAAAGCTTCTAATCTACTTGAAATGCAAGAAGATAAAAACACACATCCTCTAAATGAAATGGTGAAGGAGATGATGGCTTCTTGCTCCAAGCTTGAAAAGAGTCCTCCAACTCCTTCCTTGCTATGCTCCTCTAAGATGGTCTCCTCTAAGGTGGAAGCTTCCACCTTAACTTTCCTCCACCAAGGGTGGGCATGCACCACCCTTGCTCCACCTTGCCTGGTCGTCCTCCTAGTGGGGGAGTGCTCCTCCTCCTTGGTATGGCACAAGGGAGAAGAAAAAGGGGAAGAAGGCACCAAGGGGGCAGGTAGGATGCCCCCTTAATCTTATTTTCTTCCTTGGTCTTGAATTATGGTGGGTATATGGTAGGCTAAACTAATGGAGGATGGGAATTATGTGGTGATAAGGTAGGGTATTTATAGGATGGGAAGCAGGTGGTTATGGCATTTTTTTGGAGGGAAATGAAGTGATGCTTGGATATTTTTGGAGGGAAAAATGGGAGGGAAATGAAGAGGTGCCTTGGTTTTCCCTTCAAAAATACCTTCTAGAAGGTATTGATTTTGGAGGGAAAAAGTGGAGGGTAGAGATGGGTTTTGATGGTGGATGTAGAGTGGTGATGGAAGGGATAGTTGGCACCAAAATAAAGTCGGAGTAGGTGGTCTTTTTGCTGGAGCTTAGGTAGTAGCGTAGTAGGTTTTCGTGCCATGGAGGTAGACTAGCTAAGCTAAGCTAAGCTATCTTATCTAGTAGGGACTAGGGTTGGAGGCATTTGGAGCTAGGGTTTTGAGGGAGAAGAGCTGGAGGTAGTCATCTTGAGCTGCACTGGAGTTGGCAGCTGCTGAAGAGGATGGCATGGAGCTACTTTACCTGGCTTACCTTGCTAGTTCTTTGCTAGCTACTAAGCCAAGCTAAAGTAAGCTGGCTTCTACCACAAAGAGCTAAGGTGAGCTGGGTCTGGTGCTCCCAGGGAGGATCAAGCAGGTTGAGGTAGCTAAGGTAGCTTAGCTCAACTCACCTTGGGAGCTAAACTTGAGCTTCCTGAGTTGAAATGAAGTCATCTTCAGCTGGCTGGAGTTGAGTGGAGCTTGACGTAGCTGGACCTGAGCTGGGTTGAACTCCAGTCAACTCAGCTTTGCTAGCTAGAGCTCCTTGTGGACTAATAGGAGCTGAGATGAGCTAGACATAGCTAAGTTGAGCTGGATCTGAGCTAACCTGAGCTAGGGTGAGTTATGATGAGCTCTCTTGAGCTTCCATTCTACTGAGATGGGCTGAATGGAGCTAGGATGAGCTAACCCTAGTTTAGGTGAGCTGAATTCCAACTATGGTGAGCTAGATCAAGATAAGTTCCAGTTGGTGAGAGCTTCTCCTTCACCAGTTGTCTTCCTGAGTGCTAGGGTTCTAGGGATCTGGTATTCTGTATATCCCTAACACTCATAAAAACACATTAAAAGGAAAACAAAAAGTGCAATGCATGCTTAAGTCGTGCCTTCGCCTGCTCCTTAGCTCGTGCCCACCTGCGTGTGATCTCGCATTACGCACGGGCTTGCAATAGCACATGGGCGTTATCGAGCACCCATAGCCACTCGATCGTGATCGAGCAGTCGCGGAGCCCGCTCGCCTGCGCCCTTTCGCCTACGCATGCGGATTCGAACTTGCGCCAGTGCCTCACGATAAGGCATTCACCCACTGCGCTATGGAGGAGAGATGGTCGCGCGGATGTTTTCAGTGGCGCGTGCTCATGGCCATTGGATCAAGATACAACGACCCAGATCACGTGTTGGATCTTCTTTGGAGAGGCAGCAATGATCTTGAGGGTCGGTTGGATGGCTGAGATGGTGCCACGTGGTGCCATCTTGGCCATCCATCTTCTGGATGATGTAGATGGTGCCACGGGTGTCGGATTAAGTTGATTTTCATGCCGTTAGGCTGCGATCATTGATCTGAATCCATCCATATGGTCGGATTTGTCATTTGAAGTGCGAATTCACACCATTTTGGCCCCTGATATTCTAGCGTTCCCCGATCTCTATCTGATGCTACAGATGCCTGCTTAGGGCAATCTTGGAGTTGTTGAACTCCAATCGTCGCCCTGATCACATCTGTACGGTTGGATCTTTGATCCGAGGCCCCGATAAAAAGTTTGCCTTGTCCATGAACATAAAAGGAGATAATTAACCTTCATTTTATTCAAACTAATCTTAATGCAAGATGATGTATGTTATGCAATATTTATAGTATGTAATGCAATCCTATGCTTAAGAACATGCATAAATAGACATCTTAAGTAGTGTAAGCATGTTTACATCAATTTCCTTGTCATGAGATTAGATGATCATACTTTGATTCTCCTACATGGCTTTAAGCACGTCTTTAAGCTAATCCATCTCAGAAGTCTTGGATGGTTGAGAGGTCATAGGAGGTTGATTATACTGTTGAGTCTAAAAGGGTTGGGGTCTGTAATTCCCTGAATTAGAGACATTCCCCTGTCTCCATGAAAAATTGGGGTGGTTCCTCCATCCCTCATTATAAGTGTTTGAAAATGGGTCATTACGAGGTCTAGGTCGGAACCCTTGGGTGGCATTCAGGTTCGCCTATACAAGGTCAGGGAATTGGGAGGCCAAATGACAATCCACAGTAGTGTGCATATTGCCATTGCAAATGGAGCATTCAGAAGCTTGGGAAGTAGAGGCATTTTGCGTGAGTTGGCTAGGGTTTGTCATAAGCCTTTCCATGTTTTGGTTCAACAATTGAATCTGAAAGGCCAAATTCTGGGTATCCCTAGCCTCATTTGCTTCCATCTTCCTCTGCATAAGAGTGTGTTTTCTATCCAAATAGGCAAAATTAAGATGGATAGAATTCTCACTCAAAATCTCAAAAAGATCCCAAGCCTCATCTTTAGTTTTTGTGAGAAAGGTTCTTGCACAGGCACCATCCACTGTTTGCCTGTGCTAGTCATTTAATCCAGTGTAGAACCTTTCTACAAGCTGCCATCTTGGCACTTGATGATGGGGACATAAGCATAACAAATCTTTGAAGCGCTCCCATGCATCATGTGTTCTCTATCTTATTGAGCAAAACCTATGATTTCTCTCATGTAGTGATTAGTCTCGCACATGGGGAAGTATTTCTTCAAAAATTCTCATTTCAAGGCATCCCAAGTATCCACTCTACCATCTAGAGTGTAATACCAATGCTTCGCCTTATCTTTGAGGGAGAAAGGAAAGAGGGTTTGCATTTGGTCGTCATCAGTAACACCCTGCAATCTCACCGTGGAACAGACCTCGATGAATTCCTCCAAATTCCTGTAGGGGTCCTCCCTAGAAGTACCATAGAATGACGGAAACAAAGATATGGTATTACTGGCCGAACGGAGGTCCAACGAAGGGTGGTTTCCGGTGGCTCTTGCTGCTGGCTACGCTTGCTGGAGGGAGTGCTGAGGCGAGCGCAGGCGCTGTAGGCACTGAAGGCAAGGGTGCGTCGAGGTGCTGTGCGTGCAGAGGGGAGCGAAGGGGATGTGAGCTGAAGGGGGGCGCATTGCAGGCCGCACAGGTGCGCACGGGCTCTGGTGGCCGCACGGCTGCAGGTGCTGGTAGGGCACTGGAGGCGCTGGTGCGGGGGTGTGCAAGTGACGCACTCGCGGAGGAGAAGGCGCACCTGCTGCTATGCATGCGGTGGGGTATGCGAGCAAAAGGAGGTGCAGGGATTGGTTGCAGCGTGCACGCAGGTGATGCACTAGAGGCGGGCATCTGCTGCTGCTATGCGCTGGAGGAGGTGGTGCAGTGTGGAGGCTGCTGTTGCGGGTGATGTGCTCTGGTCGTGCAGGAAGGGCGGCATGTGAAGGAGCGGCCTGGACGGTCGCACGTGGAGGGGAGTTGGATGTGGTTGCTGCTACATGTGGGGATGGCATGGTTTTAGGTTCTTTTTGGTGGAGTGGAGGAAAAATAGAGAATGGGGAAGAAGATGGAGGTGGTTGCTGGTGATGGTTAATGACGGTGGTTGCATGGCCTTCTGGTACACACTCGTAGTGAGTTGCACAAGCCACTGATGGCACGACAATCTGTCACCTCGCCTGCCTGCGGTGGAGTGGTCTTGTGCTCGCAATGGGAGGCCGGTGGTGTGGAATGAAGAAGCTCTACACTCTGCACAGTGGTGGTCGGAATGGTGGTGACCCCCCTCCTGCTGGTGCGGTTAAAGTCTTCTTTTATGGCTGTAGGATCGTAGAGAGGAAGAAGCATTGGAGAAGAGGGATCGTCGACGATGTGCATTCTCCTCAGCAATTAAGGTGTGTATTCAGTGTGAGAAGTCGTTGCTACGAAGAGAATAAAAATAAAGAAAAATGATTATTGGACTATTATATGTAAGACCTTAACTTCTATGTTAAATTCAAAACACTAATTTTAGTGCAACCTATTTCAATGTATGATATTCTAAATAAATTCTAAATGATATTATCAATACATGTAATGCATGAAATGAATGAGATTTATATTATTCTATTTACATATTAATGTATGCTATATAAATGTTCATGTTAGCTTAATGTCTAGGCATTAAAATACATACTTAGCCGACAAATATGGGCTCATCAAACTCCGCCTTAATGAACCATTTCTAGCAACTTGGATAGCAACGAGTTAATGTCCACGAAGACCAAGTCGAGTCTACCTGAGCCGACATGGACATTATCACCAAAAAGCTGGATAAGGTGGATCTGCTCGATAAGAAGCTTGATGAATTAATGTGAGGGAGATCCGGATCTTCTGGTAGCACTGCTCCATCTTACTCCTCTCAAGCATCCTGAACCCCCTCTTCTCGTACATATCCAATTACTCGGGTTATTTTCTCTCCATCTTCGTGGGATCCTGCATACCGGGAACTCGTGAACAATATGGATCTGGCACCGTACAGTTAGGGTTACACACCACATGATGATGCAAGTTCATATTATTTTCATGAATCGCATCTGAGACGTCTTCGGCTTATGAAGATGCCAATGCCATTCAGGGTTACGGGTGTAACAGCCCGTATCATCCCAATTTCGCATGGTCTGGTAATCCACAGAGATCGAGTCAAGTTCCACACTACTAGACCAGACAATACGGGAATGCACAGAACACGTATCCTAGGCAATAGCCATTCCCATCTCAGCAGCAACAGACACCCTCTATCTATCAGCCATTGCACCAAGCTGCCACCTACCCTCCAAAGCGGGCTGGCCCTTTGGAGTCGCTAAAGGAGGAATTACAGGCATCAATTTAGAAATCTACTCATGACAACCTCCAAATAATGAAGGCAATGGCTGACCAAATACAAAGCATATAGAACATGCAAAATCGGATGATGTAGGAGCATAGATCATAAGGAGCTTTGCCCTCCCAACCTATCCCAAACCCGAGATTTGTGCAGAATCAGGGTACCCCACCTAGATTCCAAGCACCACAGGGGTAGGCACATGCTGTAATGCAAGCACCTCCCGCACCTCCTGGTTATGGGCTTGGTCAGCCACCTCTGTTGCTAGACCTTGTGTATGCAGACCAACTCGCTCCTCTGCCCCTGCATAGACAACATGCCGATGCAAAAACTATCACCTTAAGGAGTGGAAAGCCTACACAGGACTCGCTATCTAGGCAAGTGGGTAACGATTTTCCCTGCACTATACAATTAGATGGCTCACAACCCTCTTCCTCTCACAAGCCATCTTCATTAGATAAGGAAAAGAAGCCCTTAGACCTTGAAATTCCCATCTCTTTTCCTGTGGCCCTAACACGAGGTTTAGCACAAAAAAGGACACGCGGAATTTCGAGGACTTGAAATCTATGTTCAAGGAAGTTCGCATTCAAGTCCCTCTCCTCTAAGTGATAGATCACATCCCAGCTGTTGCTAGGTTCTTTAAGGACTATTGTACTCTGAAGTGGCAGCAGAGGATCAGATGAAAAGCAGTATTATCTAAGGAAGCCAATGCAGTTATTTTAGCTGATTTACCACCCAAGAAGAAGGACCCAGGCACACCACTGATTTCCTACTTTTTGCAGGATTCCCCTTTTGATAGAGCCCTTCTTGACTTGGGATCATCCATCAACCTTACTCCCACTGCAGTATTTGATTGATTTCGATTTGGGGAGTTAAAACCCACCTCGGTTACCATACAATTGGCTGACCGATCTGTAAAAACACCGACGAGGGTGGTTGAAAATGTGATCATAAAAGTCCAAGGATTCTGCTTTCCAGCAGACTTTTTTGTTCTTGATATGGAGGTTCCTCCTAATCTCAGTGATGCACAGATTATTCTAGAATGCCCGTTTTTGGCAATCGCTCGCGCAAACATCAACTACGCATTAGGTTGCATGGAGATTACCCTGGGAAATGAAAAGCTTAGACTGGACATTTTCAGGGTATCAAGGAACTTTGATTGTGATTTGATCGAGGAGGATAGTGAAGATGAAGATTCAGCTTTTTGTGGGAACATTAGGCTCCTCTGCAATGACCCAATGGCACATTCATCCTCACTATCACGGGTCTTTGATCGTGATCCACACAGGACTGAGACTAATGATATACATATTTCATCCCATGGATCTGGTTGTCATGGGCGTTCATCTGCTCCTAACACCCCAGATCCTGACTATCCTGTCCTATCCAACACTGATATCTTAAGACAGGATTACATGGCCACTGCAAGTAGATTCTGCATTAGTCAAGATCAGCAAATTTCCACTATTATTTCCTCCCCTCCCCTGCATAACCCTCCTCCCCGCCCTCCCCAGCCTCCATTACTAGAGTTGCCGCCCTTACCTGATTCGCTCAAATACGTGTTTCTGGGAGAAAGTGAGACATATCCAGTGATTATCAATGTTCACTTGACTTCAGATCAGGAACACCAGTTGATCTCCATTCTACAAGCACATAGGGTTGCTATCAAGTGGGGCATTGCTGATCTCCATGGAATTCGCCCCTCATATTACACTCACCCTATCTACACTAACGAAGGGGTGAGACTGTCGAGACAACCTCAAAGACACATAAATCCAAATATGTTGGAGGTTGTCAAGAAGACCATTAAATGGCTGGACACAAACATTATCTATCCAATTTCCAACAACTAGTGGGTGAGTCCCATTTAGATAGTGCCCAAAAAGGTGGGACTCACCGTAATCAGAAATGAATTGGGCAAATACATCCCAACCCGCACCATGACTTCTTGGCAAGTCTGCATTGACTACAGGAAGCTACACTCGGCTACCAAAAAGGATCATTTTCCTTTGCCCTTTACTGATCAGATTCTAAAACGGCTAGCCGAGCGTAGTTTCTTCTACTTTCTGGTTGGATACTCTAGGTACAATCAAGTTGCAATCAACCTGGAAGACCAAGACAAGATGACTTTTACGTGTCCCTTCAGAACATTCACTTTTAAGCGGATGCCTTTCGGCCTCTGCAACGCACCAACTACCTTTCAGCGATGCATGATGGCCATTTTTTCAGACATGATTGGGGATTGTGTAGAAGTGTTCATGGATGACTTCTCCATGTTTGGAGACGATTTCTCATCTTGTCTCAATAACCTTACAAAGATTCTGAGGAGATGTATAGAGGTTAACCTAGTACTTTCATGGGAGGAAAGCCATTTTATGGTGAGAGATGGCATCATACTAGGTCATAGGATCTCCTCTAATGGACTCGAGGTCAACCTAGTTAAGTCTGAAATCATTTCATGATTACCTCTGCCTAGCTCGTTTAGGCAAATCAGATCATTCTTAGGGCATGTCGAATTTTATCAAAGATTCATTTAAGATTTCTCAAAAATTGCTCGTCCATTAAAGAATCTTCTAGTAACCGACACGCCCTTTTAGTTTAACTCCTTGTGTCTCAATGCTTTTGAGACCCTGTGAAGCGCTATCTCTAGTGCACCTATTCTCCAACCCCCCGATTGGTCGCTCGATTTCGAGATGATGTGTGACACTTCTGACTTCGTTGTCAGAGCCATTCTGGGCCAGTGTCAGGAGCGTCATCCATTTGTAATATACTATGCTAGCAAAATGCTGAACGAGGCTCAGCATAATTATACAATCACTGAGAAAGAATTGCTAGCCATATTATTTGAGATGGAGAAATTTAGATCAGTTGAGTTGCGCATCGCACAGATTTGATATGAAAAATGTGTCATAGTATAGTGCGCAATATGATCAAACAAAGATATTTAATAAAAGATAACGAGACTTGAGTCCCGGTCGTTCGTCTCTGGGAGGCATTGTTTTACTTTTGAATTCAATCTTTTACCACTCTACTTTGTTTAAAATCATACGTCTATTTCCAGTCTTCTGATTAAGATTTCACCACTTCTATTATGAACCCTGATTACGTGTGCATGTGTTAAATAGATCACAAAGGTGAAAGTGTGAGTTTCTGTGCACACGATTCTAGTGATGTGGTGACTGTTTATAGAAAATGCATCTATAATTAGATTTTCTACATTTTTCGGGAACGACATGCTTGTTGCGAAATAGATAAACAATTGAAAACAGGCAACTGGAATCACGCAGAAAAGATGGCAATCAATAAGTTCATGGTGATTTCAAAACATATATATATATATATATATAAATGTATCTTTCATTCATCCATTTGGAGAAGTGTTTGCAACATGAAACATAGAGGAAAGCTTGTACAGGAATGCTTAGAAATGTAAATCTAGCTACCAGAAAATGATCGCTTATAAGAATCTACGAGGGGATTTTGCATGCATCATTGGGGGAGAATAAGGACTACACTACTAAGCAGTAAATATAAAGAGCTTGCTACTATTCTATCAGAAGTGAGGGCATTCAGAGGTGGTCTCCGATGGCGTTGGAGTGGTAGAGAGGAGAATAAGGGGCGGCCAATGGAGCCTATGCCAGCCCTTGGAGAGAGGTTGGAGGAGTGATCCAGCATCATGGTGTGGTGTCCTTCATGGTGGTGCTCAGCTCATGGAGATGGAGTGGAGATGGTGTTGTCTAGCCAAAGTGGAGGTGGATGGAGCCAAGCATGTATGGCCAAAAGTGGATGGGTGCCATGAATGTGAATGGGTTGAAATGGCCACCCCTTAGGTGTTTTTATAGACCTAAGGGAGTCTCTCCAGAGAGGTGTGGAACTCTCTAGAGAGTGTCCAAGAGTGGCCGGCCAAGAGAGGATAGAAGTGGTTCTTAGATCCACAATTTGTGGATCTAAGAATTGAATGCCTCTTGGTTACTAAATTTGGCAACCAAGAGTTAGCGCCACTTCAAGAGAGTTCTAGAGAACTCTGGAGAAGTGTGGGTGCGTGAATGGGTGTGTGTGTGTGTGTGTGTGTGGTCATGCCCTAGGTGTCTAAGAGGTCTAGGTCAGGTCCTAAGGGGTTTGGGTAGGTGTATACCTTGAATTAGGGTTGCAAACCCTAATTGCTAAGGGGTAATTGCAATTAAACTTAACCTAAGTTTAATTGATTGAGTGTAAACCTAATTGAGAGTGAAATAACTCAATTAGATTGGGTTTAGGTCAATTGGACTCTCACTAAGTCCAATTGAACTTGTGTGGGTTGAGATTTGAGCTCAATTGGACTCAATGAGTCCAGTTGACTTAGGTGATGGTGATTGACTTTGTTCTATGTCAATTGGGTTTGGTGAGGACCTAATTAGGTCCTTAGGTAGGTCTAGAGGTGATGTACTAGGGTTAGGACACCTTATTTTAGGTTCCTATGAGGTTGGGATTAGGTCTAGGGAGATAGAGATCCAAAATCAAGGCTTGAATCTCAAAATAGGAACTGGAGACCAGTTCCAAATGTCCAAAAACATGATCAGACAACTTATACTCAAAAATCAAAAGTCCCGACCTCAGTTCTGGACATCCAATCTGAGTCAGGGGAAAGTCTAGGTTCTGTTTTGGGCATTCTGTAGAAATTGGATGTCTGACAAAGTGTCTAGACGTCCAATAACACTGTAGAAGTGAGTTTGAGGTGTGCGGGAGATGGCTAGGGGTCCTAGACGTCCTATAACATATCTGGACATCCAGATAAGGGTTGGAACTAGGGTTTTAGGGCTTCCTAGGGTGCCGTGACCTAATCTAGGGGTGGCTATGGCTTGGGGAAGTTTCAAGGCTATCCTAGGGCTAGGATGGACCTAAGCTCTTCACATTTTACTACTTTATTCCTACTTAATAGAATAGCAAACCTTGACTCCCTTACATCATTATTCCTACATATAATCTAAGTCTTCTGCTCCAGTCCTGCTGCAACACTCATTATTCCTAGTCCAACTTTAGATCCAACTCCAGATGCAGCTCCTGATCAGCTTTTTGCCTACAAATGACATAATACACTTAATCAGCACATTATAACATTATTTTATGCATAGCTAAAGTAAAGCAGTAAAGATGCAGATAATGCTTATGCATGCATGAATTACCCTAACTTATGCTAAGTCCTAGCCTAATTTAGGTCAATTAAGACCTGTGATTGCTGCGCAATCATACCCCCATGCCTAAATCTTGCTAGTCCCTAGCAAATGCAAGACTAAATTATTTACAAGTGATTACTTAGAGATTGAATATTTTATCAAGTGTATGCTTAGAGATTTTTCTCCTTTTTATTTTCATCCTATGCTCTAGGAATCCAGACAATCATGAAAGTGCAGCTATGTAGCGTTTGCAACGGATTCGAGTGAAAACTGATACACCTCTAAAGCCTGTACTTGACCCCTAGTAAAAATTCTAGCGGGATAGGTTGACTTCTTCCCTCGGGGTATTCAAAGTATTCTATGAGTTCCACCCCGGCTTTAGGATTAGGTAGAGAATCTCTGAGGGAAAAGATTATATATTTGGTGGCTCACTCTCACTTGGTGCTACATAGAGACTAGTGCTACAGAATATAGATTCCTAGATTATTAAGTAACTCAACTTAGAGAAAGACGAGAAAACTATGCTCTCTTTTGATCCCTTTGTATTCATTCTCTCTTACTCTTTTTCTTTTCTTTTCTTTTTCTTAGAGCTCACATCCTTACCAGATTCACACGCATGATCTGTATTTGGTGGTCTCACTTGGCATTAACACTTTAATTGAGTTTCCATAACCCTAACACTAAGTCGGAATTCCTTAGCCAGTATTTGGGCGGTTAGAAACACAAGAAAGGTGGGTTAGGGCCATATTTGGTGGATCTCAAATTTATTTGGTGGTAGTGCCTCAATGTAAATGAAATAAATGCTAAATATTCACAAACTCTTTTTCTGCTTTTTTTTTCTCCCCTTTTTTTTGTTTCTTTTTTTTCATTCTTTTTTTCATATATGCTTTTTCTAGCTCAACTCAATCTAGCAACACATTCATGAATTTTATTGAAGAGGCATTATTAGGGATTGGTGGTACTCAAGAGACATTGGGTGGCTTATTTGCTGGAATTGCCTACTCACGGCACCAGGAAAGACGAATAGGATGGTGTATTTCTGACCTTGACATCAATACCCTCCTTCAGCCGAGGATTCCATAAAGAATGGTCGTAACCATCAACCTTAGCCCTAGTTTTCTGAAAACTCGCTCTCTGCGTATTTGCCTTATTTGGTGGCTCTCACCATTTGCACAAAAATGTATACGCAGGAGCCGAGAGCAAAAACTATGTCTAGTCACAGAGTATCATCACCTAATTATCTAAGACTCTAGATTCCTTGTACTAATCTTAGAACACCAATACACTCTACTCTCTTCTCACACTATTTGGTGGATTTTTGGAGGAAAATCTGCCTAACTCCCAAGACACGGTCCAGGGGTTTAGGAAAAGAAGCACTGCTTCTTCTCAACAGATTAAAGACATTTATTAGCTTTCACCGTGAATACATTGTAAATTCTACATGTGTGTGAAAAGAATTATATTGGATTCTAGATTACAGGAATCAACTAGAGGATAAAATCCCTTATGCATTCTCTTAATAAAATAATCTTATTCATGAATGCAATATGTATATAAGCTACAAACAATCAACCTCTTATATTCGTACTTCATGAAATTTCCCTTTCAGGTTACAATCGGCTTGACCCTAAATTTAGAACAGGAGGTGAGTGGGTGAGTTAGAAATGGCTGTTGCAGACGATTTCTAGCTCCAATGCGAGGATTGGAGATGGAGTCAGTTGTTCTTTTATTTAGGGTCCTAAAGTACATTTTACATGTAGCTCCGAGGTTTTCCTAAATGTTGGCATAAAATTTTTTTCAGTTTTGTTGTATCTACCCCCCCATGACTAAGTTCTCGCATGTCCTCAAGCATGAATATAAAAGAAAATAAGTACTGCATGGAGAGAATGGGTAGAAATCACCTGTAATTGCTCCTGAAATTATACATTCCGTACCGGCCAACCTATCAAGGTGCAATATGCAGAAAGAAATTATGCTAAAAGAAAAGTATGCTATGTATAAAAATGGTTATGTATAGATGATGGTGGAATGTGGGATATATGCTATCTATATGTGCTGAGTTTAATGCCTCCATTTGGGCGAGAATTCAGTCACACGTCCTCAATAAGATGAACAATCTCGTCAGGTGGAGGAGGTTCCTGGGCCAAAAATGGCTTGAGGCACTAGCCATTTACCATGGATATATGCCCAGATTTTGGGTCCTTGATCTGGACTGCCCCATTAGGATATGGCTGAATCACAACATAAGGGCCAGTCCACTTGGACTTGAGTTTGCTTGCGAAAAGTTTTAGTCATGAATCAAACAACCAGACTCGCTGGTTGGGCGTGAATTCTTTCCTCCGGATGTGGCGGTCATGACAGGCCTTGATCTTGTCCTTGTATATCAATGGGTTCTCATAGGCCTTCCACCGGATCTCTTCTTGTTACTGAGCTGGAGTTTCCATTCTTAACCTCCTGCATTGAGGTCAAGGTTGCATTTTCGTACCGCCCAAAAGGTCCGATGTTCCAGCTCTACAGGAAGGTGACAGGCCTTGCCATATACCATACAATATGTTGACATTCCAAGTGGGGCCTTGTATGCGATCCAATATGCCCAAAGTGTGTCAATTAATTTATCAGACCAGTCCTTCCTGTCTGGTCTAACCATCTTTTGGAGAATCAATTTGATCTAACGGTTAGCCACTTCAGCCTGCCCATTGGTCTGCGGGTGATACGGGGTGGCTATACGGTGATGTACCCCATATTTCTTTAGTAATGACCTGAAATGGAAGTGGATGAAGTGGCTTCCCCCGTCGCTAATCAGAGCGTGGGGTATTCCGACTCTTGCGAAGATATTATACCATACGAAAGAAATGACGGTCTTATGATTAGCCCATCTCGCCAGGATGGCCTCGACACACTTCGAGACATAGTCAATGGCTAGTAATATGTACTCGAAGCCATGCGAGTTCGGAAAAGGGCCCATAAAATCGATGCCCCAGACGTCGAACACTTCTATGACCATGATGGGTTGGAGTGGCATCATGTCTCTCTTGGTCGTAGAACCGACCGACTTGTATCGTTTGCAGTGTTGGGTGCATTCTTGTGTATCTTTGAAGATGGTTGGCCAGGAAAATCCTAACTGCAAAATTTTTGCAGCAGTTTTCCATCTCGAGAAATGACCACCACAAGCATCATTGTGGCAAAAAGATAACACATTGGGAATCTCAGAGTCTGGGATACATCTTCGAATAATCTGATCTGCTCCAATGCGGAAGAGCAGTTGGTCATCCTAGAGGTAGTATTTGGATTTGGCAGTGAATTTGAGCTTCTGGTCCTTGTATAGGTTAGTGGGAATCTTTCCTGTGGCAAGGTAGTTCGTGATATCCGCGTACCAAGGGAACTCAACAGAATGAACTGCTAAAAGTGATTCATCCAGAAATTGCTCATAGATAGGCATGGAATAGGGAATGTGCCCTATGTCCAGTCTGGATAGGTGATCCACCAAAACATTCTATTTTCCGACTTTGTCGCGGATTTCGATAACAAATTCCTGCAATAGAAGGATCCATCTAATGAGTCATGGTTTGGCATCCTTCTTTGCCAACAAATGTCGAAGGGCAGAGTGGTCAGTGAAAATGATGACCTTGGACCCTAATAAGTAAGATCTGAATTTCTCTAACCCGAATACTACTGCTAGTAGTTCTTTTTCGGTGACAGTGTAATTGCACTGAGCCTCAGTCAGTGTCTTACTAGCATAGTATATGACAAAGGGTTGTTTCTCCCGACGCTGGCCTAAAACAGCACCGATGGCAAAGTCAGAAGTGTCGCACATCATCTTGAAATCAAGCCACAAGTCAGGTGGTTGGAGAATCGGGGAGTCAGAGATAGTGCTTCGTAAAGTCTCTAAGGCGCTGGGACACGAGGTATCAAATTCAAATGGGACATCGACAACTAGGAGATTCGTCAAAGGTCGTGCGATTTTTGAGAAATAGCAAATAAATCTCCGATAGAAGCCAATGTGACCCAAGAATGATCTTATCTACTTGACCGAGCTAGATGGCAATAAGTGGGAGATAATCTCTGATTTAGCTCGATCGACCTCGAGTCCATTTTTGGAGATCCTGTGCCCTAGTACTATGCCATCCCTCACCATGAAATGGATTTTCTCCCAGGATAGTACTAGGTTGACCTCAATACATCATTTCAGGATCTTGGTGAGGTTACCAAGACAAGATCGAAATCATCTCCGAAAATGGAGAAGTCATCCATGAATACCTCCACATAGTCCCTAATCATGTCAGAGAAGATGGCCATCATACAACACTGAAATGTCGCTGGTGCGTTGCAGAGGCCAAAGGGCATCCGCTTGAAAGCGAATGTTCCAAAGGGGCATGTGAATGTGGTCTTGTCTTGATCTTCTGAGCTAATTGCTACTTGATTATACCCAGCGTATCCATCCAAAAAGCAAAAGAAACTACATCTTGCTAACCGTTCCAAGATCTGATCAATGAAAGGCAAAGGAAAGTGATCCTTCTAGGTAGCCGTGTTTAATTTCCTATAGTCGATGCAGACCCGCCAAGATGTCGCAGTGTGGGTTGGGATGGATTCACCCTTATCATTTTTTATGACGGTGAGTCCTGCTTTCTTGGGCACTATCTGAATCAGACTCACCCATTGGCTATCTGAGATTGGGTATACAATACCTGCATCCAGCCATTTGATGATCTCCTTATTAACAACCTCTAGCATATTCGGGTTAAGCTGTCTTTGAGTTTGTCTTAAGGGTTTCACCCCTCATCCGTGTAGATGTGATGAGTGCACTACAAGGGGCGAATACTGCGGAGATCAGCAATACTCCACCCTATAACAGCCCTGTGGTCTTCTAGCGTAGAAATCAATTGATGCTCCTGTTCTTGGGTTAAGTAGGCATTGATAATGACTAGGTATGTCTCACTTTTGCCCAAGAACACATACTTGAGTGAGTCAGGTAAGGGCTTCAATTCAATCATGGGTGGGTCAAAGTTAGAAATGGGAGTAGGAGGAGCAAACTCGAGTGTGGGAGTCTGTTGATCCGTATGCACGTGAATTCCTGCTGATTCACTTCCTGTGAAATAATTGGTTGTGACTGCGTTAATGGGGAACCCGTTAGCTATGGTCATGTCTTCCTACAACAACAGGGGCGATTCAGTAATGTACGGATCAGGATAGCTAGCTTCAGGGGTGCTGTGGTCAGAAGCACACCCCAAACAGTCAGATCCTCAGGAAGATATGTGTAGTGCAGTGGTCTCAGTTCTGTGTGGATCGAGGTCCAAGAACCCTAATAGTGCAGATGGATGAGACATTTGGTCATCACACAGGAGCCTAATGTTACCACAGTATGCCGAATCTTCGTCTTCACCATCCTCCTCTATTCGATCGCAGTCAAAATTCTTTGCTGCCCTGAATATGTCAAGTCAAAGTTGCTCATTGCCTAGGGCTAGCTCCATATACCCAGATGCACAATCAATGTTCGCTCGGGCTGTCGCTAGAAATGGGTGACCCAAAATAATTGGTGCATCTCGAAGATTAGGAGGAACTTCCGTATCGAGAATGAAAAAATCTGCGGAAAAGCAAAACCCATGGACTTTCATGATCTTGTTCTCAACCACCCCCTCAGTGTTTTGACTGATCTGTCAACCAGCTGAATCGTGACCGAGGTGGGCTTCAACTCCCCAAATCAAAATCGATCAAATACAGTAGTGGGAGTTAGGTTGATGGATGAACCCAGATCTAGAAGGACACAATCAAATGGAGAATCTTGCAAGAAGCAGGATATAAGTAGGGTACCAAGGTCTTTCTTCTTTGGTGGTAAGTCAGCTAGAATCAGAGTGCTAGCCTCTTTCGACAGTACCACTTATCATCCAATTCTCAGCTGTAGCTTTGGGGTACAATAGTCCTTGAAGAACCTAGCGACAGTGGGAATGTGATCGATTGCCTCGAGGAGGGGGACCTGAATATGTACTTCCTTGAACATGGATTTCAGATCCTCAAAATTTCGTGTGTCCTTTTTCCATACTACATTTTTTGTTAGAGCCTTAGGAAAAGAGACAGGTGGCTCCTAAGATTAAGTGGCCTCTTACCCCTATCTACCACAGGTGGCTCCTGAGATGAGGAATGAGTCAATCCAGCCTACTGTGAAGGGTGGGAAAAATTAAGACCTGCCTGCCTAAGTGGTGGGTCGAATGTCTTCCTTCCGCTCCTCAAAGAGACAGCATGTGCATCGGGTGGGGAAGCGGAAGGGGCAAAATATGCGGGGTTCTGCAAAGGCAGCTGGCCTTGCGTGTAACCGGGTGGTGCAGGAGGTGCCTGTAATATGGCATGTGCCTGTCCCTGCAGTGCCTGAAACCTAGGTGAGGTGCCTTGGTTCCGGACATATCAAGGATTCGGGACGAGTTCGGAGGGCAAGGCTCCCTAAGTTCTATGCTCCTGCAACAGCTAGTTCTGCGTGTTCTGTATGGTCTGTATCTGATCGGCCATCACCTTCATAATCTGCAAGCTATCTTGTGCAGATTTCCTCATTGATTCTTGCAACTCCTCTTTCAGTGCCTCCAAAGGGTCAGCCTGTTTTGGAGGGTGACTGGTAACTTCGTGCAACGGCTGGTATAGAGTGCGGGGTTGCTACTGATGCGGGAAAGGCTGCTGCCTAGGGTATGTGCTTTTGCACATTCCCGTATTGCCTGGTCTGGTAGTGTTGATCTTGATGTGGTCTCTGTGAAATACTAGACCAGGAGAAGTTCGGATGCTGGTGCCAACCAGGGTTATACGTCTCTGAGTATGGGTTATTACGCTCGTATCCCTGGATAGCATTGACGTCCTTATAGGCCAAAGATGTCAGAGACGTATATCCGTCAAGGGGATACGCATTATAATCTAAGGGTGGTGCGTAACCCTGGTAATAAGGTGCCAGATCTGGATTATTTACAGGATCCTGATATGCAGGATCTCATAAATACGGAGAAGATGCATCCTGAGTGAGCATATTAACTCAAGCAGGAGGGGCTCGGGGTGCATAAGAGGGTCTTGAGGTGGTAGAGCTCAAGTAAGATTGACCCTGACTAATCTGGTCAATCTTTTTCTCGAATAGATTTATTCTATCGAGCTGCTTAGCGATGATATCCATGTTGGCTCGAATAGACTCGGTGTGAGCCTCATGGACACCAACCCACTGCTGACCAGGCCGCTGGAACTGGTTCATGGATGCGGCATTGATTAAGTTCTCCGCCAAAGATTCGAACAGCTCAAATGCACTGTTCTCGTCTTTTGCGAGGAAATTCCAGCCACTAGATGCATCGGCCAGATACCAATGTGTGTCATCCAGCCTATGGTAAAAGATTTGAGTTAGGTGCCATCTGGATATACCATGGTGTGTGCATTTCCAAAGAAGGTTGTGAAATCTGTCCCAAGTTTCATGTAACTTCTCCCCAACTCCCTGGGAGAAAGTTGTGATTGCGTTCCACATCGTGTTTGCTCGACCAATTGGGAAGAACTTTTGTAGGAATTCACGTCATAATTCTGGCCAGGTTCCAATTGGCTTCCCAATGGTCTTGAACTAGTATGAAGCTTTGTCCCTCAGAGAAAATCGGAAAAGCTTCATTAGAACAATTCCAAGATCGATATTCTTTGGTCGAATCGTTTCAGTGAGTCAACTCAGGTCCTCAAGGTGCTTGAACGGATCTTCGCTTGAGTTCCCATAGAAGTGAGTGCTGATCAACCCAATCACATTAGGCTTGAGCTCAAATTAATCTCCACCTACGGGAATTCTGACTAGTGGTGCGACGATTTGTGTGGCTGGGTTGTAGAAATCCCGTAGTTGTTCTCCTCGCGGTGGGTGCTGCATCCTATCAAGTGCCGTCAAGATGCAATCCATGCTCTACCGATGCCGCTCCTCATATTCGACTACCTGGTCTTCCAGACGAGCCATCGGGTCCAGATTCTTGATATCCTGACCCGGTCTAGGTCCAGGTCCAAAATTAGCCTTGGTGGCTCTGGGAGTAGAAGAAGTTGGGGGAGAAGATGGTCTTGACGAGGTGACTCACCTCCTTGGGAGTGTCTCCCAAGGTCCAACCAAGTGAGGTCTAAGTGACCTCCTTCCTCGCATACACCACCCAACCCCTGGGTTAGTGTAGCCAAGCCGAACAAGGTAAGGCCCTATCAATCAAGTGGTCCTTATGAATCAAATGACCGGATTTTTCATTTTAGGTTTTAATTCCTGGAGAAAATTCATCGTAGAACCGACTGAAAGCGATTCCTGCCTCTTCGCTAACCTAGCAAGAGTTTGAAACCACCTGCTAGTACGACAACGAATTCGGGTTTTATTTCGTGTTTTAAAATTTGTTTTAGCCCATTTTCTTCAGTTGGGGTTTTCTCTTGGTGATGGCCCACAAGGTGACCAAGCTCACCGGCTAAGTGCTAGACTTGATTACGTCTAGGTTAGCCAAAGTGTGGTCTTTAAGTTGTAACCCTAAAGATTTACCCTAAGGTTCATGCACTTCTAGGGTTTCGTTTTGTTTCAACAAACCACAAAAATAAAATTTGTTCTCTGACAGCAATTGGAATCCAATTAACTTGAAATTTGGCTAGTAGATTCCTTTTTCAGTTATCTTTCTAAAGAATATTTTTTTTGGAATTTTTACTATTTAAACTGAATTTTTAGAGATTTTTGAATGTCGGGGGTTTAGATTTGGAATTTTGACCCCTAGTCAATTTTTTTCTTTGAAACAGTATCAATTGACCTTCAAAAATTTAGGAAAAATATGGAAAATAAAGTCAATGGGATTAGCTTTCAAACCCCACCATTTTTAGTCAAAAAAGATTCACAGATTTCTCGAAATTGCTTTTTGAAATCTGAAAAATCTCGAATCTGGGTCAATCTAACCCCCATGCACTTTGTGAATTTTTAAAATTTTATACTTAGAAATTTTTCAAACAAATGGTGGCATTTGAAAAATGATTTGAAAATGAAGGTTTGGCTTAAATTTTAAAATTTTTTTGCTTACTAATTTTTCGGCAGTCGAAGTTTTAAATCAGACTTTGAAATCTGGCCAAAAAATAGAAGATTGTGGAAAGACTTTCTGAAGAGGGTTTGGGTTTGAAATCCAAGCTTTCCACCAAAAATGTTTTTTTTTTCAAAATCTTTTGCAATTTTTTTTTCAAAAGGATGAATTTTTTTTTAGGGATTTTCGCAAATATATTTTTTTCTTTCTTTTTGCTTTTTTTTTTCAAACTACCCTAGGATTCAAAAAGAGACCTAAACTAGATCTTTTTTTTTATCTTTCTTCTTTTTCACGAAAATAAATAAATAACTTTTTTCAAAAGAAATTGCAGAAAATAAATCTACTCCTAAGGTTCAAAGGAAAACCTAATCTAAAAAGTAGATGGTGGGCACCTGGATTTGTTTTCCGTGTTCGTTGTTTGCGCAGATACCATTCTTCTTCCATTTTTCCTGCACATCCAGAAACAAAATAGAGGCAAATTTGTCTGTGATGGTTTCAAAGATAGAAATCAAAGAAAATGACGTTGCCTCCCCGGCAACAGCGCCATTTGTTGAGTTGCATATCGCGCGGATTTGATATGAAAAATGCGTCATAGTATAGTGCGCAATACGATCAAACAAAGATATTTAATAAAAGATAACGAGACTTGAGTCCCGGTAGTTCATCTCTGGGAGGTGTTTGCTTTACTTTTGAATTCGATCTTTTACCACTCTACTTTGTTTAAAATCACACGCCAGTTTCCAGTCTTCTGATTAAGATTTCACCACTTCTATTATGAATTCTGATTACATGCGCATGTGTTAAATAGATCACAAAGGTGAAAGTGTGAGTTTCTGTGCACACGATTCTAGTGAGGTGGTGACTGTTTATAGAAAATGCATCTATAGTTAGATTTTCTACATTTTCCTGGAACGACATGGTTGTTGCGAAATAGATAAACAAGTGAAAGCAAGCAATTGGAATCACACAGAAAAGATGGCAATCAATAAGCTCATGGTGATTTCAAAACATTGAGATATATATATATAAATGTATCTTTCATTCATCCATTTGGAGAAGTGTTTGCAACATGAAACGTAGAGGAAAGCTTGTACAGGAATGCTTAGAAATGTAATTCTAGCTACCAGAAAATTATAGCTTACAAGAATCTATGGAGGGATTTTGCATGCATCATTAGGGGAGAACAAGGACTACACTACTAAGTACTAAATATAAAGAGCTAACTACTAATCTATCAGAAGTGTGGGCTCTCCGATGGCCTTGGAGTAGTAGAGAGGAGAATGAGGGGTAGCCAATGGAGCGTAGGTCGGCCCTTAGAGAGAGGTTGGAGGAGTGATCCAACATCCTTGTGTGGTGTCTTTCATGGTGGTGCTCAGCTCGTGGAGATGGAGTGGAGATGGTGCTGGCTAGCCTAAGTGGAGATGGATGGAGCCAAGCATGTATGGCCAAAAGTGGATGGGTGCCATGAATGTGAATGGGTTGAAATGGCCTCCCCTTAGGTCTTTTTATAGACCTAAGGGAGTCTCTCTACAGAGGTGTGGAACTCTCTAGAGAGAGTCCAAGAGTGGCCGACCAAGAGAGGATAGAAGTGGTTCTTAGATACACAATTTGTCGATCTAAGAATTGAATGCCTCTTGGTTGCTAAATTTGGCAACCAAGAGTTGGCTCCACTTCAAGAGAGTTCTAGAGAACTCTAGAGAAGTGTGGGTGCATGAATGGGTGTGTGAGTGTGTGTGTGGTCGTGTGCTAGGTGTCTAAGAGGTCTAGATTAGGTCCTAAGGGGTTTGTGGTGTGGGACCCGAATAGGTTGTTAATATGATGATTTTACCATTGAAGTGTGTACAGTGGTTAACCTAAACCGGACCTAACCATTTCTTTACAAAAATTTTTTTTTAACCGGGCCCACTTGATTTTATCTTGGTCACTTTTAAGCCCAGGGTCAAACTCAGGGAAGTGGGGTACAAGTCAAGTTTCTACGCCTTTCCTACAATGAATCTCTTCCATTTGTTTATTGTGTTTTTGGTGTTTTTTCTATTTAGATTTTTTCTGGTAATCTTTGTCCTTGAGTCACACCGTCAAAATTAAGTTCTTGGCTTTGAGCCAAATCAGGGTTTCAAAATGGGTCTTGCTATTCGTAAGACGAGGTACCTACAAGTCAAGGATTATCTTTTCTCTTTTATATATTTTTTTTATCTTTTTACTAACAGGAAAGCGAAATAGAAATAAAGTAAATATAGTGTATATATATATGTATATATTATATATGTATAAATGGGTGGGGGTGGAAGCGGAGATGGAGTGTAGCACAGTGTCGAGTCAATCGTCGTCTAGAATGACGCAACCAACAGGACGAGGTGCCTCGTGGAGTATGGGATGGATGGTGGAAGATGTATGTGACCACGCTTTTTGTACGCGTGTATCGGGGAATATCAGCAACTGGTGCAGATATTCCCACGATACCACGTATGGTGTAACGACCCGATTCTCGAGTCCCTACGAGACACGAGAATCGGACCGACTCGACTAATTCCAAGACCTAGTCGTCCAACGAGGAAGTAACCAAAAGAGCAGTAAAATAAACCACATTCAGCATGAATATAACCAACAGTAAGAAAGTACAGCAGTAAGGAAAGAAACTACTACAGTATATACCACCGCAACAGTAGAACAACATTTATCATATAACATGAACTGCAGGTAAAGAAAAGTACAGCGGAAACAAGAACTACTCACTATAACGGGAACAAAGAGGTACAAAAGACAGCAGTAACTCTACTAGACCCTACTCGGCCCAGGGTCCTCTGCAGCCGCTGACCCTGGCTGCTCAACACCTGGTCCTGGAAAAGGTAACGAGTGTAACACGTCAGCAAAACGCTGAGTAGAGTGGCAACTAAAACTAAAGACAACAGTAAAGTGTACAGTAGCTATTATGTTCTATTACTTTCTTTATTCACATCTTTCAATTGTCTCACTATTTCATTTATTCCCCAGATCTTTTTCTTGATCTCGAATGTTCCTCGTGGGAACGATCTTGATTGCAGTTTTTTCCAAAAAGTAGAAGTAGCACGTGGTGCTCTCCTGGCCTGGAGAGTCCCCCGTGGTAATCCTACCCTCAGTCAACCACCCCAAGGTCACTGACAGACATAACGGTGACTACGGCACGCGGGATAAACGCACAGGTAGCTAACCCGTACTGGCCCGCGGTCAGTCGTTTCCGTTAACGGGTGCGCTCAAAGCACAGCACGGAACCAGTCCAGGGCAGAGCCCTCTCAGCAACAGGGGTCCAACCCCTCCACAGTAACCAAACCGAGGCCTTGCCCCTCCACAGTCCGCGCACCCTCGCCTGACTACCCTGGTTTGCCCCAGCGGGAATAACAAGTCGGTGTGGGAGGCTAGCAGAACCCCGGGGCCCGTGGGGTAGCTAGTACCTCCCTACACTAGTAGCTCTCCTCGGCACTACGTACGCGAGGGCCAGCAAGTCGGTACAGAGTGGCCAGTCCTAACCCCGGGTCCCTGGGGCGGCTGGCTCCGCTCTGCACTAAACAGGGGGACAGTCGCTCTCCTTGGTACTCCGTACTCAAGGGCCAGCTCACTTCCCCAATACTATTCCATTCACTTTCTAGGAGTTCTACTCCTACTTCCTCGTAGGGTTCCATCCTTTTTACTCAAACATCCAGGTTTCACTTTCCAGTTTCACATTCTTACAATCCATGTTCTCAACCACGTTATTTATTCACAACAGGCAGCTGTTAATTCAAATTATAGGCAGCTTTATATCTCTTCCAATTTTCGAGGACTGTAGTATTATACATTCCACTAGTTTTCCCATCCTAGGATTCATGCCATATCCTAGGACCTATCATACAATCTAGTTTTCCAGTCCTAGGATTCATACAACACCTAGGAGCGATCATTCCATCTATTTCTCATTCCTAGGATTCATGCAATGTCCTAGGTTCTATTTATGGTTCCATAATTTAACAGATTTTATTTATAACTTAAAACCACTCTACCAGGTACAACGGGAGTAATGGGGGCGTGATCGGGAATCCCGCGTGCCTCCGCGACTCCCGAGACTGCAACTGAAGGAGGTCCTATCACAAGGATCAAACACAAGGAGTGTCTCAAAACAGTGTATAGCTACTGTAGACGGGTAGAGGAATTAATTATGAAAAGAACTCAACTCGAATCGCGGAAAACGAAACCCGAACGGGCCCTAAATGGGTGAAAAGCGACGACACTGTGCAACATCAGACGTCTGGAACTTCTTCCAGAGGTCTTAAAAAGTGGATCAGAGAATTACCTACTCAGCGTGGCTTCCCAGACGTCCAGAAGTCTGCGGGGATGTCTGGCTTAGATCCCAGACGTCCGATGGTCACCCAGGACGTCTGGAGGTCGCTCCAGCCGTCTGGTACAACAGCCAGACGTCTGATTCGCGTTGGATGGCGAATCACCGAGCCTGCGCACACCCATCTCCCTCCCTCAGTACGGTTAGTCGACAGGAAGGAAGAAGAAGACAGAAAACTCACCTTTCAGACGACTGGAAGATCTACCAGACGTCGTCCTCGCCGTCTTCCTATCAACCCAGACGTCCGATTCTGGAAATTTTTCCAGAACAGGGCGCCACCCGGCTTCCGCTCGCGACGCCGCCTGCGTCGCACCTCGCGCGTCTGCTGCTCAGACCGCAGCAGGTCCCTCTCCGCGTCGTTCCGCGCCCCCTACGCCCTCTGCCGGCCGGCCAAGCCGCTCCGGCGAGCTCGCCCTCACGGCAGAGCTCCGCCCTCACACGCCACACCTCCTCCGCGCTCACTGCTGCCGCCGCTGCCGCCCTCGCGCTCGCTCGCTCTCGCGCACAGGAAGGAGAAGAGGAAGGCGATGGTGGAGACGACAGGAGGGGAGGAGTGGCCTTTTAAGGCCACGCGAGGAGGAGGGAGAGAGTGCGCTGCAGGCCTGTAGCCGCAGAGAGAGAGGGAAAAAGAGAGAGAGAGAGGAATCACGGGTCTGCGCGCACAGGCGAGCAGACGAATCTCTCGTGCGGAAAAATAATTATTTTCCAGACATCTGGAAACGATCCCAGACATCTGGTCAGACGTCTGGATGTGATCCCAGACGTCTGGTCCGACGTCTGGGCCACCTCCCAGACGTCTTAAAAGACGTCTGGGGCACGCGTTCGCAACATATGGTAAATAATGTGAACATATATATATATATGTATGTATGTAAATATATCTATATATATATATGGTTATAAATATATTGGTATATATATATATGTATATATCTATAGGTGTATATATATGTGTATATATATAAGTTTGTATGTATGTATGTAGCTATATAGGTATATATGTATATGTATATATATATATGTATGTAAATATATATTTATATATAAGTATATGTATAGATAGATATATTTATAGATATATATATATATATAAATATATATATGTATGTATTTATATGTATATGTATGTATATGATACTATATAGATGTATATGTATGTATATAAGTATATATGTATATAGTAATATATGTATATATAGATATATGTAGCTAGATATGTATATATATGTATACATGTATATATAGTTATATAGATATAAATGTATATATGTATATATATATATGTATAAGTATATGTATATATATGTATGTATAAGTATATCGATGTATATATATATATATGTGTGTGTGTGTGTGTGTGTATGTATATAGACTAATACATATTTATATAAGTACTAATATATGTATAGATATATGTATAAATATATATATATATATATATATATATATATATATATATGTATATAAGTATATGTATATGTGTATGTATATATATAGATGTATATATATAAGTATATAGATATATATATATGTATGTATGTATACTAATACATAAGTATATAGGTACCACTATGTGTATAAATATAAGTATATATATATATGTACATATATATCAATATATATATGTATACGTATATATCTATATGTATATAATAGTGTATAGGTGTGTGTGTGTGTGTGTGTGTGGAAGTGTGAGTGTATGTGTGTGTGAGCATCGGTAAAGTGAGTGTTGTGAGAGAGAGTGAGAGAGAGAGAGAGCGGGAGAGAGAGAGCACTGCTAGAGGGTTAAGTCATCCGCGACTAGCGGGCGTCGTCTGGAGGTCCTCAAGAGAATGCACAGGCACGTATGCGGGCGAGGACGTGCGTGCTGGAGGGCAAGGGGCGCGGAGAGGAGACGTAGCGCATCGTACTGCATGAAGGCTGGAGCGGGCGCTCGCAGGTGCGTGTGGGTGAAGAGAGCAGGCGACGCAGATGCGCAGGCTGGTGCGGGCGATGTGGGGGGAGACGCGCGTGCGGGCTGCGGTCGGTTGCGGCGCGTCGGGTGACCAGTAAAGTGAGAAACTCATCGGTCACCCCACTGTAGCCACAGTGTCACGCAGACTGGCGTGAACAGTGGCTACAGTGTAAGGCCGCGCTACACGACCGCCTGCTGCATGTGTTTTGAGTGTGGACGGCTCGCGGTTGGCGCGCGTGGGCTGGTGGGCAAGGAAGAAGGTCTGCGCCGGCCGGTGGCAGGCGCGGAGAAGCTCGCGACAAAGTACGTGGAGTGGGAAGCAAGGGCGCCTGCAGGCACGCGCACTGGCCAACGGGTGCTGCTGGGGTGCACGGTGAGGCTTGGCCGGTCGCTGCAGTGACGTGCAGTGGCCGTTGCGGGCGGAAGAGAGAGCGCGACAGAGCCAAGAAGCGGGAGGCAGAGAGGCCTGCAGGCATGCACGGGGGGTGAGGGCGGCTTGCAGGCGTGCGCGGAAGGGGCTAGTAGCTTGCGCTGCGTGCTGCTGTTGCCGCCTTGCCACTGCTGCTGGAGCTTTGAGCTTCAAGCTTGAAGCTCCTGCTCCAATGGCTGAAGGTGCTGGAAACGTAAAAATGAGGAAAGAGCCACAACGCCCACCAACTCTTTGAAGAGCTGGGCGGTGGTGGCCTCACTGTGGTGGGTGTGCACCACAGTGAGGGCTCCTGTCCACCGGGTGTCTCCTAGGAGGGGAAGCATGTGGAGGGAGAGGGAGGAGAGGACGGCGGCCTGGAAGGAGAAGTGCTGGGTTTTTTTGTGTGGAAGGACCAGGCTCTCTTTTGCAAAGGAGGAGCCGTGGCTTTTTATAGAGGAAGAAGCCACGCACAGTCATGCCCTGGCTGTGCATGGCTCATGCATGGGCTCGGTAGGGAGAGGCAGCCGCAGGGAAGGGCTGGAGTAGGGAATGACGTGAGGAGAAAGGTGTTGTCCCATGCAGCCACGGGAAGAGATTCAAAATCAAATAAAAATAAAAAGATGGTGAATTTTGTGAAGCAGCACTTGAGGAAAGATGTAATCGCGAGGCCATTTTATTTACTCTCCTCTCCTCTCAATTAAATGCATGCATGCATGTATTTTTATAATGCAACTGTGGAGACCTAATATGCATTGGTAATTCTAGGAAATAGCATAAAACGGCACAATTGCAGGCGTATTTTTGCGATGCAATCATTCCCCCATGCCTATCTTTTGCTAGTTCCTAGCAAAAAATTTTTTTTGTAGTATTTAGAAATGATCATAATCTGAAGATTTTCTTCCGAGGCAACATAGGTGTGTTTATTGTTGGATATTGTGAGAAGCAATTGTAGAGAAGACTACTAGTCTTTAAGTCTCACATGACATAGATCATCTCTCAACTAACCAGGACTCTTGATATTTAAACCTTAAGTACGATTTCCAAGATCCAGGAGGTTTTTGCCGTACTCGAGAGCTCAAGAGGTTATGGCTTGTGCTTAGTGAAGGATCAAGACTGACCAGATGAACATTAAGACTCAAGCCCAGGGTTTCACGAATCTTTAAGTACAGGTTGGTCCCAGTTTCAGCTCGTGCTTTTGGATTGACCCTTAAGAAGATGACGGAAAACTCATCTCCCATTTTCTGACATTTGTGGCTCACAAAAAAATAGGGTATTTGCAACTTGCCCTGAAGAACTTTTTAGGGTAGAGACTTTACAGACATTTGCGAGATATACCGACTTATTTGCATCTTTTTTTTTTTTTTTAGAACCACGTGTCAGTATATCTCTTAAAACATTATTTGGAGGAGCACACTTTTCTGTTTGGTGGGAGAGTTTCTTTTTCGTAGAAAGAGTTTCTCCTAAACACAAGATTAAAATCTGGGATAAAAAGTCTACCTGCATGCACAAGTAAGGACTCCACCTTCCCTAATGAACACTAGGGTTGGATCTTATGTTCACCTGGTCTTTCCTGATATGTGTAGTGTGAACCAAGTTTACTTAAGCTCTCAAGTAAAAGCAAACCAACGGATCCTGTACTGGTGTCTCAGGTACAAGAATACGTCCTTAGGAGAGATTCCGATCTATTTTGTCAATGCTCAAGTGAATTAAGCCGAGCCTAAGCGAATCAAGCTTCTGTGGCCTGGAAAGTCTTCAAAATAGAGGTTGAATATCCATAAACACTTATTGTATTTTTGTTTCAGCCTTTAGATCATTACTAAACATCATTTTCATTTTTTTTTTATATATATAGAAACTACATGATACCCTAAAATACCTAGATCCTAAGGATGCCTATCTACCTCCCCATGCCAAACAATGCTATGTCCTCATATGCATGCAGGGAAAGGTAGAGAAAGGACGAAAGATCGGGTAACGAGAGTTGAGGTGCAGGGTATACAGTAGGGTGGTAGGGTGGGTGGATTGTGGGTGGTGAAGTGAAAAGTGAAGAGATCGTGATAGCGGCGTGAAAAGTGATGGTGGAAGGTGAAAGATATGGCATTTCCTGGGATGAGGGTGTCCCATGCGGATCAGAAAACATATCAGGAGGAAGAAGTTGGCCCTCAGATTGGCCAAGAAGAGGGGCTCTTTGGATAGATGGATCCAAAAGGGAAAAGCCCCAGTGAGTAGGATATGGGCTCAAGGTCCTAGTGTGGAGTTGCAAATCTGCCTGATTTGGCGGGAAAGAAAGGGCAATCCGGTCTTCAAGAGTGTGGACCGACGGAGAGTAGCCCGGATATGACTCAGACCATGACGTATGGGAAGTGGAGAAAACCTCATCAGAAGTCTGGCCAGGAGAAGGTACGGGACAGGGGAGGGATGGGGGAACGTCACAATATGTGTTGGTCAGGCAGTCATCAGTGTTTATAAGTAATCCGCAGCAGTCTGAATAGGTCCCAATTAGTCTAATACACGCACTGACGGTCATGTCCTCGTCAGACGTGTCATCCTCGATGCAATCGCAATCAAAGTTCTTGGCTGCCTTGAAGATGTTAAGCTTGAGCTTTTCAGATCCAACGGCAATCTCAATACAGCCCTACTCGCAGTCGATAAGGGCACGGGCTGTGGCCAAGAAAGGTTGACCGAGGATGATCGGACAATCAGAAAGTGAACCAGGAACTTCCATATCCAAAGCAAGAAAGTCAACAAGAAAACAGAGACTGTTGACCCTAACCACACCCTTCGGGATTTTAACAGAACGATCCACCAATTGTAACGTGATAGGGGTGGGTTTTAGATTTCCCAAGGAAAATTTTTCGAGCATGATGGTTGGTATGAGATTTATGGAAGATCCTAGATCAAGCAGGGCACAGTTAAAACTGCAGCCTTGGATGCTATAGGAAATGAGTGATGTGCCCAGATCTTTCTGCTTCGGTGGTAGGTTTGACAGTATAGCACAACTCACATGAGGTGAGAGAACCACTGGATTCTTAGTTTTCTTTGACTGTCGCCTGGGTGTTGCGTAGTCTTTGAAAAATCGAGTGGCAGTAGGTATGTGGTCAATAGTCTCCAGCAGGGGTACCTTGATTTCTACATCCCTGAACAAATTACGCAGGTTATCAAAGGCATGCGTGTCTTTCTTCTTTCCTTTTGGCTCCCTCAGTAGAGCCTCAGGGAATGGAACTGCTTCTGGCACCAATTTGGGTGTATCGTCCTCTCGCAAATGCGGTGCGCATCCCGAATAAGAGGGCAATGAAGAAGGCGGGCCAAGATCAGGTCGAGGCGGATCGACGGTTTGTTTACTGCTCCTCGTAGTGATAACATTGGACGATGTGGGTCCAGTGGGATCATACGACAGAGGAGGGTTTGCAATAGGGACATAAGAGTGCGGTGCTGCAATGGGATTAGCCTAAAATCTCAGAGGAATGCTCGGAGCTTGCAGAATTTGATTAACCTACCCTTGAGAAGGTCGGACGTGTGGTTGAGGACCACAGGGTACGAAGTTTCGTGGGTTTGGAATAGGTTGGGTCGGAAGAGTGCCCTGAGATCAAGTTGCCATGCGTAGTTGACTGATCTCAGCATTCTACTGCACCAATTGTTGCTGAAGAGAGGTCATTTTCTTTTCATGGCACTTTGACATTTCCGTCATCATTCGCATCAATTTGTCAAGTGGACTTGATGCGTGTTCTATTTCCAGTACGCAAGGGCCTGATGGCGGATTTGCCATAGGATTAGACTGGGCCCTTGGGATAACGGGTGCAGATAATCGCATTGGTCCACCCGTGGGGTTTTAGCACTGCGGGTTGTTGGACCATACGAAAATCGGATGATTTCTCCACCCTGGGTTATAAGTGGCAGAGAACGGGTTATTCCCCAGGGCGCAAGTGTCTTCTATGCCAGAAGACACGTCCGCATGTAAGTATGTTTCTGAGCACACGGAGGCTTGGTCCTTCGTGTCGAAATACTAGCTCGCAGAAGCCAGTTCCACATGACTTACCGAGTCACTTGGTGCAACACTCGATAAGGAAGGTCTTACGGGGTTTCTCGGGATAAGCCTGGTGTTGGAAGAATTTGTATTGTGACGAAGTGGTGAAGAGGTGGTGTTTGCCATAGAACGGGCAGGGTTGGCCAGAAGCTCGTCCAGCTTCTTGTGCACGACGGAGACTTCATCCAGTTTTTGTGCAGTAAGGCTTAGATCAATGGATGAATGGGAGCGTCCCGTGTCAACTTTGTGGACATTTCAGGGCTGGTTGGTACGATTAAAGGCGACAATGGAAGCATTGTTCATCGAGTTTTCACTCATATTTTCAAACAATTCAAATGCTCCATTCTCATCTTTATTCATAAAGTTTCCTCTGCAAGAAGCGTCTGCTATCTGCTTTAAAGTTTTATTTAGCCCATAGTAGAAAATCTGGGCTATATGCCACTCTGGCAGACCGTGGTGCAGACACTTCCTGAGGAGGTCGTTATACCTCTCCCATGCCTCATGAAATGGTTCGCAGTTTTGTTGTGTAAATGAATTGATAGCACGACGAAGCGCATTGGTTCACCCGATTGGGAAGAACTTCTTGAGAAATGCTGTTGGCATCTCTTCCCAAGAGTGGATGGTTCTCCCAAGGGTGCGTAACCACTGCGACGCTTTATTCCACAATGAAAATGGGAACATTTTCGTGAGGTCTATAAGTAACCCGACATTTCTTGGTTTAACCGTTTCAGCCAGTCAGGTTAGGTCTTCCAAGTGTAGAAAAGGATCTTCAGTTGCAAGACCATGGAAGTGAAAATTTATTAGGCCAATTATGTTAGGTTTCAGTTCAAAGTCGTCCCTGCCCATGGGGACCCAAATTTGTCCTATGGTCTCTGTAGCAGCGAGATTCTGATAAGAGCTAAGAGACCTAGGCTCCTCCCGTTCAGGAGGGTTCTGCATTTCCTCCAATGTTTCCCGAATGGCTTCGATTTTCTCATTATACATTTTCATTTGGGCTGGGAGGCAGGTTATGGGATCTAAGGCTCCACCACCTGGTGGGTTCTGAGGGTGGTTTCCTCCCTCAGGATTGGGGGTGGGCGTGCAGCCATGTTTGTGGAGGAGGAGGACGATTCGGTTTCTTTTCTAGATTTATCAGGCAATTCAATCAGTTCAGAGTTTTGTGACCTCCTCCCAAACATGCACTACCGAAGGAAGAATTAGGAAGATGAGAAGGGAAAATAGATGAGAGAAATGATGCTGCAAAGGTACACTTGATTACAAATCAATATAGTCAAATTCCTAACCTCTACAGTGTGCCCTTAGACCTAAAGATCTAATTTACCTACTATCACGAACCACGGAACCGAATGCGAGCACCGCGGAACCACCGGGCTAGATTGAAAGGCCGTTTGCCCCAGTCTTAGACACCCGATAGCACACGGGAACCCTCACCAGCACGTAGATGCTACACACAGGTAGTTAGACCTCCAATCCTTAAGAAGTGTCAAGTTACTACCAATTTTAGTTAGAGGCTTAGGGTCAAGTGCTTTTGGAATGTAAAGGGTGTTGTTTATGGGTAATGCCCAAGTGATTGATTTTTAGAGTGTGTAAAACAAGCATGCAATGGGGAAATCTCCCCAAATTGAAGTTTTTAATTGGTGAATGGTTTTTAGAGTTCAGCCTTAAGTAGTATGAATTTTAGGATTTCGCTGAAATACCAATTCAACCAATCTCTAGGTTTTTGAGAGAATACAGGTTTTCTTCTAAGCCCAACAAACCCTTCTTCAATTTCAATTGCTTAATCATGCTAAAATGCAATGGGCTACCCTAAATGGAGATTTCTATGTGTGGATGCACGAATCAGTTTTAGATTAGTGTGAAAGGGAGCGAAAGCACTTCAATTCAAGTGCTCCCAATCACCAGAATGATTTCCACACACGAGGCTTCAACCAAAAGATAAAGAAAATCAAATAGTTGGGGTTGAAGTATCCGGGATCGAATCTTATGCAAGTTGAAAAGTCGTGGTGGGGTTGGAATCGACTCAATTCCAAGTCTTCCCACCAAAAAATGTGATCCCGAATTGTAGATAAGTGAGGCAAAAGAGGGGTGCAATCAATCTTTTTGTATTTGCCTCAAACAATACTTTGCACGGCGAAAAATTCAAGAATCAAGATTCTTACATTTTTGCTATGAGAAGTAAGGTGGGAAATCGCAGGGCAGTGGGAGTGGAGACAATCAATCAAACAAGTGAATTTTAGTCCACTTGCCCCAAGAGATCCCAAGAAGTTTTTCTAGTTTTTAGTTTTTAGTTTCTTTTTTTTTCTAGGGTGACAAGTTAACCTAAGTTGCTAAGAAACGAAGAACCTACTTGTGCAGCAACGTGTGTGGAGCTCCAGTGCGGTGTCGGCGTCTTCACGCTCTCATTCCTGCCCTTGGATCTGCCCACGTCTCCGACTTCGTCTGCCTGTCTTCTCCTTGCAACAGGTTTACTTGCACACCAAAAACAAAAACACCTGTGAAGACAAGGGTGTGAGAAGAGAAAAATTATAGGAATGGAGTAAAAACTTACTTGAAGGAACACTTCCCTGGCAACGGCGCCAGAAAAGTTGTGGTGTCAGACCCGAAATAGGTTGTTAATATGATCATTTTATCGTTGAAGTGTGTATAGTGGTTAACCTAAATCGGACCTAGCCATCTCTTTACAAAAATTTTTTTTTAACCGGGCCTACTTGATTTTATCTTGGTCACTTTTAGGCCCAGGGTCAAACTCAGGGAAGTGGGTACAAGTCAAGTTTCTACGCCTTTCCTACAACGAATCTCTTCTGTTCATTTATTGTATTTTTGGTGTTTTTTCTATTTAGATTTTTTTTTGGTAATCTTTGTCCTTGAGGCACACCCTCAAAATTGAGTTCTTGGCTTTGAGCCAAATCAGGGTTCCAAAATGGGTCTTGTTATTCGCAAGACGAGGTACCTGCAAGTCAAGGATTATCTTTTCTCTTTTATATATATTTTTTAGCTTTTTACTAACAGGAAAGCGAAATAGAAATAAAGTAAATATAGTGTATATATATGTATATATTATATATGTATAAATGGGTGGGGGTGGAAGCGAAGATGGAGTGTAGCACAATGTCTAGTCAATCGTCGTCTAGAAAGACACAACCAACAGGACGAGGTGCCTCGTGGAGTATGGGATGGATGGTGGAAGATGTATGTGACCACGCTTTTTGTACGCGTGTATCAGGGAATATCAGCAACTGGTGCAGATATTCCCGCGATACCATGTATGGTAAATAATGTGAAAATATATATATATGTATGTATGTAAATATATCTATATATATATATGGTTATAAATATATTGGTATATATATATGTATATATATATATAAGTATGTATATATGTATGTAGCTATATAGGTATATATGTATATGTATATATATATATGTATGTAAATATATATATATATAAGTATATGTATAGATAGATATATTTATAGATACATATATATATAAATATATATATGTATGCATTTTTATGTATATGTATGTATATGATACTATATAGATGTATATGTATATATATAAGTATACATGTATAGAGTAATATATGTATATATAGATATATGTAGCTAGATATGTATATATATGTATACATGTATATATAGTTATATAGATATAAATGTATATATGTATATATATATGTATAAGTATATGTATATATATGTATGTATAAGTATATGTGTATATATATGTGGGGTACAAGTCAAGTTTTTATGCCTTTCCTACAACGAATCTCTTCCATTCAATTATTGTGTTTTTGGTGTTTTTTCTATTTGGATTTTTTTTGGTAATCTTTGTCCTTGAGGCACACCCACAAAATTAAGTTCTTGGCTTTGAGCCAAATCAGGGTTCCAAAATGGGTCTTGCTATTCGCAAGACGGGGTACCTGCAAGTCAAGGATTATCTTTTCTCTTTTAGATATTTTTTTTTTACCTTTTTACTAACAGGAAAACGAAATAGAAATAAAGTAACTATAGTGTATATATATGTGTATATATTATATATGTATAAAGGGGTGGGGGTGGAGGCGAAGATGGGGTGTAGCACGGTGTCGAGTCGACCGTCATCTAGAAAGACGCAACCAACATGACGAGGTGCCGTGTGGAGTGTGGGATGGATGGTGGAAGATGTATGTGACCACGCTTTTTGTACGCGTGTATCAGGGAATATTAGCAACTGGTGCAGATATTCCCGTGATACCACGTATGGTAAATAATGTGAAAAATATATATATATGTATGTAAATATATATGTATATATATGTATATATATATAAGTATGTATAAATGTATGTAGCTATATAGGTATATATGTATATATATATATATGTATGTAAATATATATATATATAAGTATATGTATAGATAGATATATGTATAGATATATATATATGTATGTATTTATATGTATTTGTATGTATATGATACTATATAGATGTATATGTATATATATATGTATATATGTATATAGTAATATATGTATATATAGATATATGTAGCTGGGTCTGTATATATATGTATATATGTATATATAGTTATATAGATATAAATGTATATATGTATGTATAGGTATATGTATATATATGTATGTATAAGTATATGTGTATATATATGTATATATATGTATAAGTATATAGATGTATATATATATATGTGTGTGTGTGTATGTGTGTGTGTGTATTTATTTAGACTAATACATATTTATATAAGTACTGATATATGTATAAATATATATATGTATATAAGTATATGTATATATGTATGTATATATATAGATGTATATATATAAGTATATATATACATCTATATATATGTATGTATGTATGTATACTAATACATAAGTACATAGGTACCACTATATGTATAAATATAAGTATATATATATCAATATATATATGTATACGTATATATCTATATGTATATAATAGTGTATAGGTGTGTGTGTGTGTGTGTGTGTGGAAGTGTGAGTGTATGTGTGTGTGAGCATCGGTAAAGAGAGTGTTGTGAGAGAGAGTGAGAGAGAGAGAGAGAGCGGGAGAGAGAGAGCACTGCTAGAGGGTTAAGTCATCCGCGACTAGCGGGCGTCGTCTGGAGGTCCTCAAGCGCACGCGCAGGCACGTATGCGGGCGAGGACGTGCGTGCTGGAGGGCAAGGGGCGCGGAGAGGAGACGTAGCGCATCGTACTGCATGAAGGCTGGAGCTGGCGCTCGCAGGTGCGTGTGGGCGAAGAGAGCGGGCGACGCAGATGAGCGAGCGGGTGCGAGCGATGCGGGTGGAGACGTGCGCACGGGCTACGGCCGGTTGCGGCACGTCGGGTGACCGATAAAGTGAGAAACTCACCGGTCACCCCACTGTAGCCATAGTGTCATGCAGACTGGCGTGAACAGTGGCTACAATGTAAGGCCGCGCCCCGCGACCGCCTGCTGCAGGTGTTGTGAGTGCGGATGGCTCACGGTTGGCGCGTGTGGGCTGGCGCGCGAGGAAGAAGGTCTGCGCCGGCCAGTTGCAGGCGCGGAGAAGCTCGCAACAGAGCGCGTGGAGAGGGAAGCAAGGGAACCTGTATGTACGCGCGGTGGCCTGTGGGTGCTGGTGGGATGCGCGGTGAGGCTTGGCTGGCCGCTGTAGTGACACGCGGTGGCTGGTTGTGGGCAGAAGAGCAAGCGCGACAGAGCGACGGAGCGGGAGGCGGAGAGGCTTGCAGGCGTGCTCGAGGGGCGAGGGCGGCCTGCAGGCATCCGTGGAAGGGGCTGGTAGTTTGCGCTGCGTGCTGCTACTGCTGCCTTGCCACTGCTGCTGGAGCTTTGAGATTCAAGCTTGAAGCTCCCGCTCCAATGGCTGAAGGTGCTGGAAACGTAAAAACGAGGAAAGAGCCACCACACCCACCGGCTCTTTGAAGAGCTGGGTGGTGGTGGTCTCACTGTGGTGGGTGTGCACCACAATGAGGGCTCCTGTCCGCCAGGTGTCTCCTAGGAGGGGAAGCATGTGGAGGGAGAGGGAGGAGAGGACGGTGGCCTGGAAGGAGAAGTGCTGGGTTCTTTTTGTGTGGAAGGACTAGGATCTCTTTTGCAAAGGAGGAGCCGTGGCTTTTTATAGAGGAAGAAGCCATGCACGGCCATGCCCTGGCTGTGCATGGCTCATGCATGGCCTCGGCAGGGAGAAGCAGCCGTAGGGAAGGGCTGGAGCAGGGAATGGCACGAGGAGAACGGTGTCCCACGCAGCCGCAGGAAGAGATTCAAAATCAAATAAAAATAAAAAGATGGTGAATTTTGTGAAGCAGCACTTGAGGAAAGATGTAATCACGAGGCCATTTTATTTACTCTCCTCTCCTCTCAATTAAATGCATGCATGCATGTATTTTTATAATGCAACTATGGAGACCTAATATGCATTGGTAATGCTAGGAAATAGCACAAGATAGCACAATTGCAGGTGTATTTTTGTGGTGCAATCAGTTTGAGTAGGTGTATACCTTGAATTAGGGTTGCAAACCCTAATTGATAAGGGGTAATTGCAATTAAACTTAACCTAAGTTTAATTGAATGAGTGTAAACCAAATTGAGAGTGAAATAACTCAATTAGGTTGGGTTTAGGTCAATTGGACTCTCACTAAGTCCAATTGAACTTGTGTGGGCTGAGATTTGAGCTTAATTGGACTCAATGAGTCCAATTGACTTAGGTGATGGTGATTGACTTTGATTTAAGTCAATTGGGTTTGGTGAGGACCTAATTAGGTCCTTAGGTAGGTCTAGAGGTGATGTACTAGGGTTAGGACACCTTAATTTAGGTACCTATGGGGTTGGGATTAGGTCTAGGGAGTTAGAGATCCAAGATCAAGGCTTGAATCTCAAAACAGGAACTGGAGACCAGTTCCAGATGTCCAAAAACATGATCAGATGACTTATACTCAAAAATCAAAAGTCCTGACCTCAGTTTTGGACATCCAATCTAAGTCAGGGGAAAATCTAGGTTCTATTTTGGGTATTCTGTAGAAATTGGATGTCTGACAAAGTATCTGGACGTCCAATAACACTGCAGAATTAGTTTGAGGTGTGCTGGAGATGGTTAGGGGTCCTGGACATCCTATAACCTATCTAGACTTCAAGATAAGGGTTGGGACTAGGGTTTTAGGGCTTCCAAGGGTGCTGTGACCAAATCTAAGGGTGGCTAAGGCTTGGGGAAGTTTCTAGGCTATCCTAGGGCTAGGATGGACATAAGTTCTTCACATTTTACTGCTTTATTCCTACTTAATAGAATAGCAAACCTTGACTCCCTTACATCATTATTCCTACATCTAATCTAAATCTTCTGCTTCAGTCTTGCTACAACACTCATTATGCCTGGTCCAGCTTCAGATCCAACTCCAGATTCAGCTCCTGATCAGCTTATTGCCTGCAATTGACATAATACACTTAATCAGCACATTATAACATTATTTTATGCATAGCTAAAGTAAAGCAGTAAAGATGCAGATAATGCTTATGCATGCATGAATTACCCTAACTTATGCTAAGTCCTAGCCTAATTTAGGTTAATTAAGCCCTGTGATTGCTGCGCAATCATACCCCCTAGCAAATGCAAAACTAAATTATTTATAGCAAGGGTCCCTAAGGGATTGAAAATTTTATCAAGTGTATGCTTAGAGATTTTTCTCCTTTTTGTTTTCATCCTATGCTCTAGAAATCCAGACAATCATGAAAGTGCTGCTATGTAGCTTTTGCAATGGATTCGAGTGAAAAACTGATACACCTCTAAAGCCTATACTTGACCCCTAGTAAAAATTCTAGCGGGATAGGTGGACTTCTTCCCTCAGGGCATTCAAAGTATTCTATGAGTTCCACCCCGACTTTAGGCTTAGGTAGAGAATCTCTAAGGGAAAAGATTATATATTTGGTGGCTTACTCTCACTTGGTGCTACATAGAGACTAGTGCTACAGAATCTAGATTCCTAGATTATTAAGTAACTCAACTCAGAGAAAGATGAGAAAACTATGCTCTCTTTTGATCCCTTTGTATTCATTCTCTCTTACTCTTTTTCTTTTTCTTTTCTTTTTCTTAGAGCTCACATCCTTACCAGATTCACACACATGATCTGTATTTGGTGGTCTCACTTGGCATTAACACTTTAATTGAGTTTCCATAACCCTAAAACTAAGTTGGAATTCCTCAGCCATTATTCGGGCGGTCAGAAACACAAGAAAGGTGGGTTAAGGCCATATTTGGTGGATCTCAAATTTATTTGGTAGTAGTGCCTCAATGTAAATGAAATAAGCACTAAATATTCACAAACTCTTTTCCCACTCTTTTTTTCTCCCCTTTGTTTTATTTCTTTTTATTTCTTTTTTTTTCATATATACATTTTCTAACTCAACACAATCTAGCAACACATTCATGAATTTTATTGAAGAGGCGTTATTAGGGATTGGTGGTACTCAAGAGACATTGGGTGGCTTATTTGGTGGAAGTGCCTACTCATGGCACCAAGAAAGATGGATAGGATGGTGTATTTCTGACCTTGACATCAATACCCTCCTTCAACCGAGGATTCCATAAAGAATGGTCGTAACCATCCACCTTAGCCCTAGTTTTATGAAAACTCGCTCTCCGCGTATTTGCCTTATTTGGTGGCTCTCACCATTCGCACAAAAATGTATACACAGGAGCCAAGAGAAAAAACTATGTCTAGTCTTAGAGTATCATCACCTAATTATCTTGGACTCCCGATTCCTTGTACTAATCTTAGAGCACCAGCACACTCTACTCTCATCTCACACTATTTGGTGGATTTTTGGAGGAAAATCTACTTGACTCCCAAGATAAGGTCCAAGGGTTCAGGAAAAGAAGCACTGCTTCTTCTCGATAGATTAAAGACGTTTATTAGCTTTCATCGTGATCCATTGTAAATTCTACGTGTGTGTGAAAAGAATTATACTGGATTCCAGATTACAGGAATCAACTAGAGGATAAAATCCCTAATGCATTCTCTTAATAAAATAATCTTATTCATGAATGCAATATGTATATATGCTATAAACAATCAACCTCTTATATTCATACTTCATGAAATTTCCCTTTCGGGTTACAATCGGCTTGACCCTAAATTTAGAACAAGAGGTGAGTGGGTGAGTCGGAAATGGCTGATGCGGATGATTTCTAGCTTTAATACGAGCATTGGAGGTGGAGTTGGTTGTTCTTTTATTTGGGGTCCTAAAGTACATTTTACATGCAGCTCTGTGGTTTTCCTAAATGTTGGCATAAAAAATTTTTCAGTTTTGTTGTATCTACTCCCTCATGCCTAAGTTCTTGCATGTCCTTATGCATGAATGTAAAAGAAAATAAGTACTGCAGGGAGAGAATGGGTAGAAATCACCTGTAATTGCTCCTGAAATTATACATTCAGCACCGGCCAACCTATCAATGTGCAATATGCAGAAAGAAATTATGCTAAAAGAAAAATATGCTATGTATAAAAATGGTTATGTATAGATGATGGTAGAATGTGGGATATATGCTATCTATATGTGCTGAGTTTAACGCCTCCAGCTGGGCGAGAATTCAGTCACACATCCTCAATAAGATGAACAATCTCGTCAGGTGGAGGAGGTTCCTAGGCCAAAAATGGCTTGAGGCGCTGGCCATTTACCGTGGATATATGCCCAGATTTTGGGTCCTTGATCTAGACTGCCCTATTAGGATATGGCTGAATCACAACAAAAGGGCCAGTCCACATGGAATTGAGCTTTCCTATGAAAAGTTTCAATCGTGAATCAAACAACCAGACTCACTAGTTGGGCGTGAATGCTTTCCTCCGGATGAGGCGGTCATGACAGGCCTTGATCTTGTCCTTGTATATCAATGGATTCTCATAGGCCTCCCACCAGATCTCTTCTAGTTCGCTGAGCTGGAGTTTCCATTCTTGACCTCCTACATCGAGGTCAAGGTTGCATTTTCATACCGCCCAAAAGGCGCAGTGTTCCAGCTCTACAGGAAGGTGATAGGCCTTGCCATATACCATACGATATGATGACATTCCAAGTGGGGCCTTGTATGCCATCCGATATGCCCAAAGGGCGTCAATTAATTTATCAGACCAGTCCTTCCTGTCTAGTCTAACCATCTTTTGGAGAATCAGTTTGATCTGACGGTTAGCCACTTTTGCCTGCCCATTGGTCTGTGGGTGATACGAGGTGGCTATACGGTGATGTACCTCGTATTTCTTTAGTAATGACCTGAAATGGGAGTGGATGAAGTGGCTTCCCCCGTCGCTAATCAAAGTGCGGGGTATTTCGAATCTCACGAAGATATGCTACCGTACGAAAGAAATGACGGTCTTATGATCAGCCCATCTCGCCAGGGTGGCCTCGACCCACTTTGAGACATAGTCAATGGCTAGTAATATGTACCTGAAGCCATGCGAGTTCGGAAAAGGGCCCACAAAATGGATGCCCCAGACATTGAACACTTCTACGATCAAGATGGGTTGGAGTGGCCATAGAACCAACCGACTTGTATCGTTTACAGTGTTGGGTGCATTCATGTGTATCTCTGAAGATGGTTGGCTAGAAAAATCCTGACTGCAAAATTTTTGCAGCGGTTTCCTGTCTCGAGAAATGACCATCACAAGCATCATTGTGGCAAAAAGATAACACACTAGGGATCTCAGAGTTTGGGATACATCTTCGAATAATCTGATCCACTCCAATGCGGAAGTGCAGTCGGTCATCCTAGAGGTAGTATTTGGATTTGACAGTGAATTTGAGTTTCTGGTCCTTGGATAGGTTAGCGGGAATCTTGCCTGTAGCATGGTAGTTCGCGATATTCGCGTACCAAGGGAACTCAACAGAATGAATTACCGAAAGGGATTCATCCAGAAATTGCTCGTTGATAGGCATGGAATAGGGAATGTGTCCTGGGTCCAGTCTGGACATCCAATCAGAAGTCTAGTGCAATATAAGTCTAAACCTCAGTTCTTTGATTTTATGGACATATTTAGTTCTAGACATCCAGTATCGTAAATAGGATCAGACGACTTATACTCAAACATCAGAAGTCCAGACCTCAGTTCTGGACATCCAATCTGAGTCAGGGGGAAATCAAGGTTCTATTTTGGGTATTCTATAGAAATTGGATGTTTGACAAAGTGTCTGGACGTCCAATAACACTGCAGAAGTGAGTTTGAGGTGTGCGGGAGATGGCTAAGGGTCCTGTACGTCCAGATAAGGGTTGGAACTAGGGTTTTAGGGCTTCCTTGGGTGCTGTGACCTAATCTAAGGGTGGCTAAGGCTTGGGGAAGTTTCTAGGCTATCCTAGGGCTAGGATGGACTTAAGCTCTTCACATTTTACTACTTTATTCCTACTTAATAGAATTCCAAACCTTGACTCCCTTACATCATTATTCCTACATCTAATCTAAGTCTTCTACTCCAGTCCTGCTGCAACACTCATTATTCCTGATCCAGCTTCAGATCCAACTCCAGATCTAGCTCCTGATCAGCTTATTGCCTGCAATTGACATAATACAGTTAATTAGCACATTGTAACATTATTTTATGCATAGCTAAAGTAAAGTAGTAAAGATGCAGATAATGCTTATGCATGCATGAATTACCCTAACTTATGCTATGTCCTAGCCTAATTTAGGTCAATTAAGACCTATGATTGTTGCGCAATCAAGGTCATACTTACTCAGGTCCAAAGTTATCATCTACACTGACCATTCAAACCTCCGGCATTTGTTGGCAAAGAAGGATGCCAAACCCCGCCTTATCAGATGATCCTTCTTTTGCAGGGGTTTGATGTCGAAATCCGTGACAAAGCCAGAGCACATAATGTTGTGGCAGACCACTTGTCTCGGCTTGACCCAGACTACGTTCCATACTCCCTGCCGATATCAGATCGATTTCTGGATCAGTCTCTGCTATCTATCAACTCTGTTGAGTTTCCTTGGTATGCTGATATAGCAAACTATCTTGTCGCAGGCAGGCTACCTGTGGGATTATCCAAGGATCAAAAGCTCAAATTTATATTAGAGGATAGATTCTATTTTTCAGGTGACCCATTACTCTTTCGCATTGGGGCTAATCAGATTACTCGTAGATGCGTCCCTGATTCAGAAATCTCTAATGTGCTATCCTTCTGCCACAGCAATGCTTGTGGAGGTCATTTCTCAGGCAAAGATTTTTCAGTCGGGATTTTTCTAGCCAACCATTTTCAGAGATACACACGAGTTTTCCAAGTGTTGTAAGAGATGCCAGGCAGTCAATTCTATGACTCGGAGAGATATGATGCCTCTCTAATCCATTCTGGTCGTAGAAGTGTTCGATGTTTGGGGCATCGACTTTATGGGCCCATTCCTGAACTCGCATGGCTTTGAGTACATACTCATAGTAGATTATGTCTCAAAGTGGGTAGAAGCTATCCCGGCAAGACGAGCGGATCATAAGACTGTTATATCCTTTGTCCAAGAATTTATTTTTGCTAGATTCGGAGTTCCCCACACCCTGATAAGTGATTGGGGAAGCCACTTCATCCATGCCCATTTCAGGTCATTATTGAAGATATACGGGGTGCAGCACCACATTGCTACCTCGTATCACCCACAGACCAATGGGTAGGCTGAAGTATGAAACTGTCAAATCAATCTTATCCTTCAAGAAATGGTTAGACCTATTATGAAGGATTGGTCCGATCGGTTGATGGATGCACTATGGGCACATCGGACCGCGTACAAGGCCCCGCTTAGAATGTCACCATACCGCATGGTGTATGGAAAGGCCTGTCACCTTCTTGTGAAGCTGGAGCATCGTGCCTTTTGTGCAGTGCAGAAGTGTAATTTTAACCTCGAGGCTGGAGGTTATGAAAGGAAGCTCCAGCTCAGTGAGTTAGAGGAGATTAGGCGGGAATCTTACGAGAATGCAAAAATATACAAATACAAGACAAAAGCTTTCCATGATCGACACATCCGGAGGAAGGAGTTCACACCTAACCAGCAGGTTTGGTTGTTTGACTCTCGACTCAAATTCTTTGCAGGAAAGCTCAAGTCCAAGTGGACTGGGCCATTCCTGGTGGTCCACTCGTATCCTAACAGGGTGGTCCAAATTAGAGACCCGAAATCTGGGCACGTTTTTACGATTAATGGCCAGTGCCTCAAACCATTCTTTGCCCAGGAATCTCCTCTTACTGACAAAATGATACATCTTCTTTAGGATGTATGACTGATGAGTTTCCTAGCTGGAGGCATTAAACTCAGCACGTATACATATATACATACCATATATACATAGCATATTTCATTTTCACATAATGTTTTGCATATTGTTTTGCATATTGTGTATGGCATTGCAGTAATGGCATGAGCTCAATGACAACTCAGAAGCAGTTTCAGGTGATTTCTATCCACATACACTCAACCTTATTTCTTTTATTCATCCATGAGGACATGCAAACACTTAAGCATCGGGGGGGTAGTCTATAAAAATTGAAAATTTTCTACCAACAATTGGGGGATTAGATTGCTTTATCAAGAGGTTTTATTAAAGAATTATTCTTTAGTAGATTCCTAGAATTAGAATCCAGTATAATTTCATACTTGCATGTAGAATTTGCAATGGATCCACTGTGAAAACTGATAGACATCTCTAGTTTGTCGAGAAGAGAAATTGCTTCTTCTCCTAAACCCTTGGACAACAATCAGAGAGTCAGGTGAACCATCTTCTAGTAGATCCACCAAAACATACGTGAGATGAGAGTAGAAAGTCTACTGGTGCTCTAAGGCTAGTGTAAGGAATCTTTAATCTTTAATAATTGAATAATGATACTCAGAGATGGGCATAGTTTTCTCTCTCAGTTCTTGCGAACTACGTCTGTGAGAAATTCCATACAAGATCCACCAAATAAGGCAAAAACACAGAGAGTGGGTTCTTATAAAACTAGGACTGAGGTGGATGGTCATGACTATCCTCTACGGAATCCTCGACTGAAGGAGGGTATTAATGTCAAGGTCAGAAATACGTCATCCTATCCATTCCCTACCCGGTGCCGAGAGTAGGCATTTCCACCAAATAAACAACCCGAGATCCTCTTGGTCATCCCCAAAAATCCCAAATAATGCCTCGTGAATAAAAGTATGTATGCCGCGTTGAATTGTTGTGTTATGTTGGTAACAGCATTGTGCCAGCAAGTATATATATATAAAAGCATAAAAATGGGATATTTGGTTGTGAAAAAAAAAGTATTATGTTAAGAAGTTTGAATTGTGCAAGTCAAAATGTTTTGAGGCAAAAACACCTACCACCCTCACGTGACACCAAATACAGCCTAAACCTATTTTTCTGTATTTCTGATCGGCTGAATACGGGCTGAGGAGTCTGACTTAGTCGTAGGGTTATCAGAACCTAATTAAAGTATAATGTCATGTAAGACCACAGAATACAGTTGCAAATCCGGTAAGATGTGAGCTCAAGAAAAAAAAAGAAGAAAAAGAGAGAGAAATAGAGAAAAGAGAAAGTACAAAAGATTAAAGAGAGCACAGTTTTCCATCCCTTCTCTAAGTTAAGTTATTCAATAATCTAATAATCTAGATTCTGAAATACTAGTCTCTATGTAGCACCAGAAGCGAGTGAGCCACCAAATACAAATCCAATTAACTCAAACATCTTCTACCTAAGCCAAAAGCCGAGGCTAAAATCAGAGAATATTTTATATCCCCGAGAGAAGAGGTTTTCCTATCCCAATAGAATTTTACTAGGGGTCAAGTACAAACTTTAAATGTGTATCTACTCTTCGCTTAGATCCATTGCAGAAGCCACAACATGATATATTCATAGTTATCTGGATTCTGAATTTCTGGATGAAACAAAAAGAAATAAACCTTTAGTTAAACTTTTGATAAAATGCATTTAGTCTTGTACTTGCTAGGGACAAGCAAGATTTAGGCATGGGGGTATGATTGCGCAGCAATCATAGGCCCTAATTTTCCTTAATTAAGGTAGAACCTAGCTTAACATGGGCATTCTGCATGCATACATATCGTACTTTGCATCTTAGATGATTTATGTCGTATACATAATAATGTGCTATTTGAGAGATATTATTAATTGTAGGTAATCCAGGGCTACGGATGAACGATCCAACCTTATGGATCTATTTGGAATAATGACGGGAGTCCAACCCATCTAAGAGTGCATCAATCAGACTCCCGTAGCACCCTAGGGAGTCCACAAAAGAAATAGGATTCAAGGGGGAAATTAAAGAATATCCGAACCTCATATGACAAATCCAACTACATGAATGGATCCGGATCGATGTTTGTAATCTAATGGTGCATAAATCAACTTAATCGGAGGCCTACATCATCAGATACAAGAAGATGGACGGCCATGATGGTGCCTCGTGGTGCCATCGCAATTGACCCTCACCGTGCCGCAATTGGGAATGTGAACCACGGGCTGTTGGATCATCATCCAACGGTCGTGATCATAGCCATGCACCCACCCTCAGCCGCCTCATTAGAAGAGACAAGATCTTGACCGTTGGATTCCCATCCAACGATCGAGAGTGCATGCCAACGAAACCTAAACCCAACCAACTCGTGGGAGTAGCGCGTTGGTTAGCGCTCCCTCCATAAGATGGGTGGCGTGGGATCGAAGTGCTCCCCGTGTGGATGTAGGAGAAACAATGCCCGCTGATGAAGTTCGACCACTGGATCTCCATCGAGCAGCTTGGCGGCGAACGTGTGGTGGATGCAAAGGCGTTGGATGCAAACGTGCACGATGACGTGTGCGGAAATGTGTAAGAGCATGCTTTAGGATTTTCAAAGGCGCGATGGAGCGTGCATTTAAGCCATTCGATCTTACGATCGAACGGTTGAGGTTAGGGCACTTAAAAGAGGGGAGCAGAGAAGGAGAAAAAAGTGAAGGGCGCGTGCGGGCGATCTACGGCCGTGCGATGGAGGATCGACGCTCAACAAAGCACCACCTGGCAGCATCAGAGCGAATCGAGGGTAAAAGAAGGATTTGGAAGGCTTAATCAAGGCCGTTGATCTCCCGATCAATAGAGTTGATTAATCCAAGGCATTTGCATGGATTTAAGGGGCCAAATACCCTCTTTACCCCCCACCAAAGCTATAAAAAGAAGCCAAAGGGCCCCCCTTTGGACGCATTCTCCTAATTCTCTTCTTCTTCCTCCTTCAACCTTTCTCTTCTTCCCGTCTTCTCTGCATCTGTCTCTGCATCTCCATCTGAAGCGTCTGTTGGGCCACCTCGACGGATCATTGCTGCTCTTCCTAACCTCGCTGAAAGGCCACCACGAACCACCTGTGGTGCCCTTGTTCTGTTACAATAGTATCTTGTTTATTTTATGTTTCATTCAAATGCATGTATCCAATTTATGTTTAATCTGTCCTTGTGATATAAATATTGTGATTGATTGTTCCGTTTACTTAGTCTTTGTATTTGAAATAAACACATGAAATCAAAAGTGCTTTCTGCCTCCTTGTGATCGACTGGGACTCACCAAGTTTCGTTAATTTATTTGCTCAAGATGTATTTCACACTATACTACGTGTTAATTTTCTATGCGATCTACGCAGCGAATAGGAACCTTGGAGAAATCAGAAGACAAGGGTTCAGAGTTCCCCCAACTAAAGTAGGCGAATCCGGAGTTCCCTCCAAACCCTAGATCAGACGGGGGTGGGTATGGATCCAACCCCTAAGAAGATCGGTGGTAGATGTTCTGCACAGCCTCCCTCCCAAAGGGTGGTTGTGTGAACGGGTTTTACACAGAGGTGGCTCACTGCAGATGACGGGCTAGCTCATCCATCTTCTCAATGATCAAGACCTTGTCTAGGCAACTAGCCATTAACTCCAAGTCGACGGAAGAGGATAGGCCCTGCATCTCATGTGCACCCTGCGGATTCGTCAATGCACAGGGATTCGTCCGGTCGAACATGCCCATGGATTCATTATTGATGGAGTTCTCGCACATGTTCTCGAGAATCTCCCACACGGTGTCTTCGTGTTGACCCATGATGTTTCCTACACAGGTCGCATTGACGAACAATCGAATATCCTCACAGAATCCCTGGTAGAAAGACTGGACTTGTTCCTATTTAGGAAATCTGTGGTGGGGGCACTTTCGCATGAGATCCAGAAAGCGATCCCATGCCTCATGAAGCGATCTCCTGCTTGCTGCGTGAAATGTGTGATCTAGTGCCGCAGAGCATTTTTCCGGCCAATAGGGAAGAACTTTTTTAGAAACTCGAATTGTAGTTCAACCCACGTGTTGATTGGATGAGTTAGGGTTTGATACCAGTGAGTGGCCTTGTCCATGAGAGAGAACATTTTCATGAGTAAGATATCTCGATTTTGAGCTTCTAACCCAAAGTTCTAGGCCAGATGCTTGAGTTGCTTGATATGCTAGAAGGGATCTTCGAAATTAAGCCAATGAAATTTAGGAATAGCATGAATCATGTTGGGCTTGAGTTCATTATCAGGACCTCCAGCTGGGATTTGGACTCGAGGTTCGATCGTCACCGCAGCGGGATTGTAATGATCTTGCATCATAGGACGTTGCGGTGGATTTATAAAGGCCTGGAATAGATCATTAAGGTGTTGAAGCTGATTTTGGAGATTGCTTTCTTCTTCTGTTGGTTATTCCATGAGTATGGATGAAGGAGATCTAGGCTCAGATGAATTAGAAGATATGTCAATATTGTCGAGTGATTGCATAAACATGGAAGTCGAGGCTTGGCCTCGATGAGAGTGAATAGTAAATGGAGGCCTCAAGGGTGGTCTTAGGGACCTCCTCCCAAACATGCACCGATGGAGAAGACAAAGGATAGAAGTTGTGATGGACCCAATCAAGACACCCAAATATCTTTGGATGACTATAGAGGTTCGGGGCGGATGATACTCGTAGATCAGAAAGTCATCCACCTGAAAATTACCTGGGCAGCCAAGAAGGGAGAGTTCCACAAAGACCCCTACACGGTAGAGCGTCCCCATGGGTTACAGGGTTTCCACCACCGGATCTTCCTTGTCATTGAGGGTCCAGGTAGACCAGAATGGATAACTTGACCTCTTAAGTCTATTGATTTTAAGTTCAGAGCTTGGGTGCTTAGGATTTCACTTGAACTTTAAGATGTTTTTGTGAGTGGTGAACTAATTTGAAGATTGGTTGACCCTGCAAGGTGGGTCAACTTCACCCAATTTGTCCTTGAATATTAGGTCCCGCTTTTAGGATTCAAGTGAGATTTAGAGCTTGATTCTTAAGGTTTGCTTCTTTAGGTAAGTTCAATCAAGGCTTAGGACACACACAGTTTGGGAAGATTGATTCTTTTTTAAGCAAGTGTGTCTCTAGAACCCTAGAATGGAAACCTTAATTGGATCTAATTGGTCAATCAATTAATTCCAAATCTGGCACCTAGGGCTCAATTAGGAAAGTGGTAGCCCTAGGTGTCTTAAATCCCTTAATAGGTGCAGAAATCAGGTTTGGTATATTTCTAAAATGAATCAAATCAGGAAACTTGTCATGATTGAATCTAAGAATAGAATGCAAGTTGATCCTAATTGATTTTTTCCTTTTTTAGCTTTTCAGAATGAGGGGCTTAATGAAGATGGAAAATGAGATTACTTGCCCCTAGAGTGGCTGTTGTGCGGTTGATCTTGCTCCTTGGCCCCTGCATAATCACAATCAAAAGAGATAAATCAAGTTAGTATCAAGTCAGTAATAGCAATCAAGAGATCAAATTGTGTGTTGCTCCCCCGCAACGGTGCCAAAATGTTTACGTGAAATCGTCAATGTTTGAAAGATGCATTATAGTATAAGACAAAATCTCATTTAAACACTTAAAATTTATAACTTGCAACTATGAGGTTGTTCACTAGGACCAAAACTTGTAATTCAATCTCACAAATCATAATTTTTAAATATAAGCAATTGCAACCAAAACTTATTAAAAAATGATGTATCAAGATCTCAAGTATCAATATGTAAAAATGATGGGTTAAAATGGTGATTTGAATCACCAATTAACCCCTTTTAATTAATCTCAAGTATCTCAAATAAATGAACAATGAATCCAACCAAAATATTCCACGTCAACTTAAGTATTTCAATAATGCAACAGTGACTTAGAATTAGCAAAAGAGGTAAAGGCCTCTTTTTTCCTTCAGGCCTCAGGGAGAGGCAAGCACAGCAAAGCATCAATAGAGGCGAAGGCCTCTCAAATTCACCAAGTGTAGAGAGAGTAACAAGGGCAAAAACACCCCTTCCTCTCCCTCATACTTTCTCCTTTTTCTCTCTCAAAATCAGGCGAACCAGATCAAACCTAGGTAACCAGGTAAACGAACCAAGGCCCAGACCCACGTGGCGTGATCCATGGGCGAGGGTGTATGTATATGCATGCGAGAGCGGGACCTCACCCCTTGTGCGTGCTGAGGCAACGAGGCATAAGCATAAATTCAACTTATGCACTGTGCGCGCGCCTTTGTTCCACAATGTGGGACTATCCCACCCGCCTTCACCTCATGCGCAGTAGCAGAAGGTTAAGCTTTCAATTGAGGCAAAGCATGACACTGGCAATCGCAATTGGGTGCCTAGGGAGACTTTTGGAGTTGGCCCACAGCGCCTGGAGGTGATAATAATGAAGAACACGACTGAAGAGCTATAGTGGAGGTCGAAGAAGAAGGTCACGGCGGCGGACATTTGACAAACACCTAAAAGGGAAAGAACGACCTCTCAACCTTGTCAGATAAGCTCAGAAGGGTCGCCATGCGAAGGCAAGTGTGTCTGTGGTGGTTATGTAATGAATGCATGTGTGTGGAGGGTTGACGGAGTCAGAGAAGGTGTGCGAAGGAGGTAGAGTTCGATGGAGTGTGTTGGTGGATGAAAGTCCAAATTAGAAGAGGGCTTTTGACGAGTGAGGTGCGATGGAGCTTGTGGAGGTGGCGCGGGGTGTTTTCATGGACTATGGAGGTCGGGCGAACTCGTTGGAGTTCTGCCGGCCGTGAAGAAGATGAAGTGTGGGACGGTAGTACATTGGTTGTAAGTGACTTGTGCATAGGTGAAAAGAAGGCAGAGGGAGAGAAGAAGGAATAGAGAGACTTAGAGGGGAGGAGATAGGTGGAGGTCTCCAGTTGTGGCTGACCAGAGTCAAAGAAGATGGTAAAGACGATGAAGCGGCAATGGCAAATGAGGCAGAGGAACGCCCTCCCTTTGAACGAAGAGGTGCGTGAGGAAGAGATGAAGACGGTGGCACCTCCAATTTGATGTTTCGAGGTGCGGAGGAGTAGGATGGAGACAGATCACCGGAGCAAAGGTGTTTGGTGGCCAGAGAGGGTAGATTAGGGTATTTTGACGTTTCAAAACTTGCTAAGGAGATCGACCTTGCGATCGAGGTCCTTAAATAGGGCTTAGAACAACATTCTAAGCTTGGAAACCAACCTTGGAAGCACGTGGTGCTTGCATGACAAGGAGACCCGATTCTTTGAAAGATTCGCATTAGGTTTTGAGAAGGATTCAGAGCCTAATGCATGGCTCTAATGGAATAGGATTTCATTGAGGATCTCTCTTTCCAATTTGGGAGAGATTCGTCAAGAAATCAGAGAGAAATCTCTGATTGAAGGTCGCTGGAGTAGGAGTTTCTCCACGATAATGGAAGGACCAATTTGTAAAGAATGAAAATAAAGTTTGGGGCATTTGGTAATTATTTCAAAAGTTAGGGGTATAAATGTGAGAGAAAAGAGTTAAACAGGACTGAAATGTAAAGTAGGTCAAGGTGATCTCTGATTGGGCCCAAATTTTAGTACAAACCTAATTTGGACCCAAAGAATCTGATGGTGAAGTTGGATTTAGGTTTTGACCAAGTTTGATTGGGTAAATTATGCAGAAACTCAGATTAAGGCAACTATTTGTCTAAGAGTCTATTTTAGGTCAAAAGTGGTTTGGATGGTGTAATCAAGGATGTAAAACCCTATGATGTAAACACATTTACACTACTTAAAATGTCTATTCATGCATGTCCTTAAGCATAGGATTGCATTTCATGATATAAATATTGCATAACATGCATCATCTTGCATTTAGAGTAGTTTGAATAAAATGGAGGTTAATTATCTCCTTTTATGTGCTTGGACAGGGAAAACATTTTATCGGGGTCTCGGATCAAAGATCCAACCGTATGGATGTGATCAAGGCGACGATTGGAGTTCAACGACTCCAAGATCACCCTAATCAGGCATCCGTAGCATCAGATAGTGATCGGGGAACCCTAGAAGATCAAGGGCAAGGATGGTGAAGATTCACACTTCAGATGATAAATCCGACCACACGGGTGAATTCGGATCGACGATCGCAGCCCAATGACACAAAAATCAAGTCAATCCGACATCCGTGGCACCATCTACAACATCCAGAAGATGGACGGCCAAGATGGCACCACATGGCGCCATCTTGGCCGCCCAAACGGCCGCACGCATTCTACGAAGGTCCCGCACCCGCTCGCTCTCCGCTGTTGGATCTTGATCCAACGACTGTGGTCGGCCACGCTTAAAAGCGTCCCTCGACCATCCGCGCCTCGTAGCGCAGCGGTCGAGCGCGCTTACGTGATCGGCAGGCGCGGGTTCAAGCCGCAGCAGAGGGCTAGAGGTGCGGGCGATTGGGTGTGGGCGGGCGTTGGATTGCGATCGGACGGTCGCACGCGCCCAATAGTATTCACGCACGATTGAACGCGTGGCGTCATGCGCGCTGAGAATCAAAGTGCGTGCGATGGCATTGAGCGCGCGGGCAGCTGAAGCGACGCGCATGGGCGTGGAAGCTACTCCCACGTTGGGGGATTTAGTGATAGATTTATCCATCACTAAAGACCCCTTATTTATTATTTTAAAGTTGTAATGTCCATTTTGCCCCCACTCCTTGTAATTATAAAAGGAGACCCCCTCCATACGAAATTCTCATCCCTTCCTTCTCTTCTCTACCCCTCCAAAGCTCAAGAGAAGCTTGTCCCACACCCGGGATGCTCCTCGCGAGATAAAGTCCAAATTTTCGTTCCCCTTTGGAAGTGGATCCCACGACGACGACGGCGTGCTGCTTCGTTCCCATTCTTCTGCTTCGTCCTCCTTCGTCCTGCTTCGTTCTCCTTCGTCCAGACGTCGTCCCGTCCGGCTCGTCCTCCAAGCAATCGTCGAGGAGGGTAACTTCTCTCTCCCATTCTTATTTACATCTTTTCTAGTGTAGAATTTTCTTACTTTATAGTGTAATTGATTTTCCGCTTTCTAGTGTAACTTTTATTTAGTTTGATTATATAAACAATTGAAATATTGAATGCATGTTCTCTCTCTCTCTCTTTCTTTTAGTATGATAGCTCCATTGTAATTATATCGCCTTGCTTATCAAAAATCCTAAAAAAATATAATTGCGAATATAGATCAACGTAGCCTCCCTGTGTTCGACCCGGAATTCATTTCGGTATAAATTTTATTTGTTGAACACGAATTCTTTGCTTTCGAACTACAACGACAGGTTTTCCAAAATCTAACACGTTAGCGTAGCGATTCGTAAACGTTCAACACCCTAGAAAATATTTTTATATGATATTTAGAGGGTTTAGATGAATTTTATCCTGACTAGAACCCCAGTTAATTAAACAGGTCTATTTTTAGGGTTTCAGATGTCCATTAATTCTTGAAATGCATGAAAACCCACTTCTATCTGCATGTACTCACTTATTAGTCGTTAATGACCATATGACCTTTAATAAACCCCTGGCATACCCCGCGGTTATTATATATTTGTGATAAGAGGGTAAAATTGTAGAAATAACCCTATTTCATCTTTTCTTCTCAAAATAGAATATTAAGCATTTAGGACCCTCTAAAGGTTATGTAGGAGCTTTTATTGACTTTAACAGACCAAGTTGAGCTAGTTATGGCTCATGATGGTTTTCCCATCATGAGGCCCAGATACAAGTGGGTTTAGAGGGCCAACCCACCTAGGGACCCAGTGTTGACCATTGGCAGTGGTGTAGGTAGGCCTACGACCTGACAACAGATAGGCACCCTAACAAGTGGTGTACCAAATATCATGGGAAAGATCTTGCTAGTCAAGCTTCTCCCACACTATAAATAGTGAAGAGAGGCCCCTGAGCGAGCTCCTAGGCAAGCTTAGGGCAAGAGAGAAAATTCCTGTAATCTCATAAGTTATAGTGTATTGTTGAGAGTATCGTCCTCCCCCCAGATGTACACCTCTTATGGTGGAATTGGGTCACCAAATTCTATTGTCCCCCTTGTGATGGCTTGATGCTCAGTGGGTCGAGTCCTCTTATTGCAATGGAGACTCATCCACTCCCTTCTAGCGATGGATGCTCATGGCTTTGTAGCACTCCTAGCCCTTATAAATCTTTTGTGGCCATTCAAGCCTATCAAATGGCGCCATCTGTGGGAAGCGTCAACGAAAATGTCATCGCTCTTCTAAGCATCCGATCACTGGGAGGTGGTGCACTTTCGACGCCCTGCCTCAACCTCCTTGAGTGAGAACTTTTACAGTTGTCTTAACCACTCGCAGCCCCACTCGTGTCTCCTTCTACCTTAAAGGGGCCCAGTCGAGATTCGAAGTCTCCATGCCCCAATGACCTCGGCCGATCGCCTAAGGTCCCAAAGTGAACTCCCATCCTTAAGGTACAGCCCAGGGAAGAGGAATAGGGAGTCAAGACCAATGTCCTCAGGTATACACCCCTGTGCTCGAAAAGGAGGAATGGCAACCTCTCACTAGAAGCATTTGAGCAGCCAGTCAATGCCCAGCGTTAATGAATGGTGGACCCCAGCCATGCCCTTAGGAGCCACCCTTTGGTGAGGCCGACACATGGCCACCTTGAGAGGAGATCTCGCTAGGTGCTTTTGATGGTGCCTACCCAACACAAGCTCGCTTGCGATCTATTGGCAAACCTATTGGACAAGTTGTTGACTCCCCTAGGTGTGGTGGGTAGGTCCTAGGAGCACTTCGCCAAGTGCTTGGAGACAACCCCGAGAGGTTGTCAGAAGTCATTCAGTAGAAGACTGAGCCCATCCGACCCCACCTAGATTAACTTGAGGCCCATCACTCCAAACAAAGGTCCCATGAGGTGACGATTCCTTAACACCCCGAGTCAGACCGTTCAGCTCCTAAGCGTGAGCGTAATAGCATCAATCATGCATCAAAGCACCCAGCGAGGCTCTGAGCGAACCCTCAGAAACTGTGAAGCGAGGTAACTCTTCTCGTAGATCTACTAAGGGACGTGGCGGCAACAACTACCCTGCTTAAGGCAAGAAGACTCCTTGATGAGCATGTTCTTACGCCCACCTACGAAAGTGGCTCCTTCCGAGAGTGAAGGGCCTCCTTCCATGAGATAGCAACTGGCCCATGAAAGGCTACTATTATAGGCATCACTTGGTAAAGGAGTACCCCGAGGAATGCACTCCCTTCGCTAGACACCAATCGGACGTGCTTGAGAGGGGTTGGTCCATTGAAGGTCACCATTATGGACCCTACCATGCAAGGTAGGTGTCCCTTGGAAAATGTACTCCCCTAGCATTGAACCGGGCGCACATGCTCGAAGGGAGCTGGCCCTCTAGCGAGGGCTCACTACCGTCAAGAATCGCCACGCAGAAAAATAGAAAGCCTATGAAGGGCTTGGAAGACCACCTAGAGAAGGAGCTCCAACAATTGCAGGCAGCTGGTACGGTCGTCCTTTCGAATAGAGAGCCAAGCTATTCAACACCCCGCTAGAGTAGGCAGGAGATGTCACCCTAGCTCCTTGTCTGGCAGACATCACCACCGAATCCGGGTCGTGACGTTCACATTTTTCGAGGTCCTCTCCTCCTATTTCATAAGTGCATCATCTTAAAGGTTAAGGTAACCTTGGGATCGACATCATCCAAGGAAAATGAGCCCTCATTTTAAGGTAGCTTTCCCTACGTACCTCCCCTCAATCTTCAGTAGGGCGAGGAGGGCATAATCAAGCCTCTCCGCATGATCTGGAGAAGCTCCTAGGCTTGCTTTAGTGAAAGCTAGCCTTATCGAAGTAGCCCCAAACCCTTTAGAGAGTATGCACCCCTGGCTGTGGAGCAAATAGAAATCTTGACTATGATGCTCATGTTACTCGAGGTCCTCACCTCCGGAAACCCAAGCACGTTAGCTCAAAGGCCAAGGCAACCTTCAGGAGCGACGTCGTCCAAGATGGGTCAACTACCCGCATAACTAACCCCCAAGGACAACACCTGCAGTGCTTCGAGATGCTCAGGCTGAGCTACCTTTCAAGCCACCCCTTCTAGGTTGTTATGCCCGTAGTTCCTTCACCACTTTGATGAAAATGACCTCCTCTCCTCCCATTAGACGTTCCAGTCATGGGCCTTTGGCAATCGGGAAAAGAGGCAAGAGGAAGGGAGAGACCCTCTTCCGACCAACTTGGATGAGAACGGTCACCTCAACCAGGTGGCCACACTTAAGGTAGCTAGGTTGACTGTAGCATTAGGTGGCCTAGCCGGCTGACCACCGATGTACACCCGCTGCCAAATCCTCCTGATACATGCCTGACCCACTTAGAGGGCGAACACAGCATACGAAGGCGCAGCGACCTAGCGCAAACCTGTCAGGGCTGAATCGAATTGACCCAAGAAGCCCATACAAAGAAAGGAAAGGGGAACCAAGCTCGTGCAATCTAGTAAGGGGCTACCCCAACTAATCAGCAAAGTGACTTCGGGATCATAGCTAGACTCTTCAATCACAGCATTCCCTACCTTCTCTTTTTTCCTCACGACGTTATCAAGCTTGTAGAGGTTAGAGGGAATCTCATTCCTCTGAAGGTCCATGGGAGATGGCCCCCCTAGAAGGGGCCAACGCACCCAAAAGCATCCTCGTAAGGCTGTCAGGGATTGGGGCATCCACCTACATCCTGCAGTGGCAGACCTACACCATAAGGGTGGCTAGCGCTGAACACCCCCTATGCATGCAGTCCCCACAGTGCAAGGAGCAATCTTTTAACTACCAATCTCAGCATTTAAGGCCTCCACCTTATTGCAACGATAGTAAAAGGCCAGACCTATCCTACCAGGGGTAAGTACTTATTTCTTGAGTAGATTGGCCATCTCTTGCAAAAAGTGGCACTCGCCCCATGATGAGGTGTGGCTCATCATAGCTAAAATGCCCAAGTTAAGCTAGAAACTAGGTTAAGCACTACATAATTAACACATAAAATGGGTTAAGTGTGGGAATTAACAAAAATGACCTAAAACATCCAATTTGTGTTAAAAATGTGAAATTAGATCATAAAATGGGATATTTTATTCATTAATACAAATTGATGATCCATTTGCAAATTGAACACATATTTGAGTTCAAAAGTTGAAATCAAAATTGAAATCAACTTCTTGAATGTTCAATTAGGCTTTAATAAAAACTTGGTGGCATTTGGACCTCATTAAGACCTCGCATTCACGATATCACATCTAGGTCCTTAGTTCATTTACATTTATTCACATTAAAGCCTTCAAGGACCATATTACAAACCTCCAAGGGATTCTTTGTAAGTCACAGGGATGACTCTCCATCAGTTCTTCTCTATTTATGGGTTGCCTTGCAATTTCTATACCATTGACTTTCATGGTGCCTTTGCAATTTCATCAACACACCTGCAAGCGCACGTCCACTATTCACACATGAGCGTAGGCGATCTTGACCGTTCATCCTATAATCTCTCAATCTGATGGTCAATCCAAATCAAAGCTTTGCGCGAGTTCACGCGTGTAATCACCGTTCCCTCAAGATCTTATCCTACGGTAGTGATTTGAGTTAAGCTTTTTGCGTGCCCTTGCAAGCACATCCCACCGTCGATAACCTAGGATCCTAATCTTACCATTACGGTGACTGCAATCAGTAACAAGCCTACTTAAGCTCCTCCTTGAGCTCGCGCACAGGCGAATCCCTCCCTCCCCTTGAGTTGTTCCCTTCGTCCATCCCCTCAGCCTTCCACCCCCTTTCATCGCCCACGGTGACAGAGTTGGTTCTTCCTCCTCCGTCGATCGCCTCTATCCATCGACTATTGGCTCTTGGACACCTCCTTCAGTTGAGGGTCTCTTCCATTTCATCGTCATTGACCTCTGGCTGGTGGACCTTGGACACCACCTTCATCTATTAGCTAGATCTATTGCTTTCCTAGTGTAGTTTTCTTGCTTTCAAGATTAGTTTTAGTGTAGTTAGTGTAATTAGATTAGCTTAAGAGTAGATTAGATGATGGAATCCACTAGTTTGTTAGATTAGCTAGGAGTAGATAGATAAGATCAGATCAGTTTTTTGCATTCTCTCATCAATTCACTGATCTTCCACCACATCTCATAATCCATATTCTCTGATATTCTCACATTTTAATCACTATTCACCCCTTCATGAAGGCCTAATTCAGATTTAGGAATTTTGATTTCTAGATCTCAATTAGCACCTAAAATTCACATGGGGGGGCCTCCCACTCATTCCATAAATCCACAAAGACTCCTTGATCTGGTTTCAATTGAATCGATTTACACGATTCTTTCAGATTTGGTTTTGGCACCCAATCTCATGATTTGGGAGTTAATTTGGTGAGAAATGATTTTTATCAGGTGAATTGGATTTTTTATGAGTTTCATTGGCTGGAATGTGATGGGCTTGAGCTGCTTTAACTTGATTCTTATTACTGAATGTGTTCTTGCCCTATTTGAATTGTGATCTCTGATTCTTGGCACTTTAGTAGTTCAAGCCAAGGAAAATCGGTAAGTTTGATTTGAGGTGTGAACAATGTTTTAATGGGTTAAATGAATCATCTACTATCCCTGTTCACCAGCCAATGGTGAATATGAACTATAGCTAATGACATCACCCTAATGACTCAAGACTGAAAATTTAAACTCTACAACAGGGCATCATGGTTTTGATTTTGAATGATGATTGCGCAGCAATCATAGGTCTTAATTGGCCTAGATTAAGCTAAGACTTAGCATAAGTTAGGGTTATTCATGCATGCATACGCATTATCAGCATCTTTACTGCTTTCATTTAGCTATGCATTAAATAATGTTATAATATGCTGATTAAGTGTATTATGTCGATTACAGGCAATAAGCAGAACTGAAGCTGATCTGGAATAACAGGAGTTGTAGCAGAGCTGGAGCAGAAGGCCTATTTTAGATGAAGGAATAATAATGTAAAGGGGTTAAAGGTTTTCTATTCTATTAAGTCGAAATAAAGCAGTAAAATATGAAGAGCTTAGGTCCATCCTAGCCCTAGGATAGCCTAGAGACTTCCCCAAGCCTTAGCCACCCTTAGATTAGGTCACAACACCCTAGGAAGCCCTAAAACTCTAGTTCCAACCCTTCTCTGGACGTCCAGATAAGTTTTAAGATGTCCAGGACCCTTAGCCAATTCCCGCACACTTCATACCCACTTCTGCAGTGTTATTGGACATCCAGACACTTTGTCAGACGTCCAATTTCTGCAGAATACCCAAAATAGAACCCGAAATCCGTCCTGACTCTGATTGGACGTCCAGACAACAAGTCTGGACTTCTGATTTTTTAGTATAAGATGTTTGATTCTATAATTAGACGTCTGATACTACTCTCCAATTCCTGTTTTGAGATTTAAGCCTTGATATTGGATCTCTAGGCCCTAAACCCAATTCCAACCCCATAGGAACCTAAATTAAGCTGCCCTAACCCTAGTACATCACCTCTAGACCTCCCTAAGGACCTAATTAGGTCCTCACTAAACCTAATTGACTTGGATCTTAGTCAATTCCATCAGCCTATTCAATTGGACTCATTGAGTCCAATTGAGCCCTGATCTCAGCACACACTGTCCAATTGGACTTAGTGAGAGTCCAATTGACCTAGACCTGACTTAATTGAGTTGTTTTACTCTCAATTAAGTTTCCACACACCCAATTAAACTTGTATTAAGTTTAATTACACTTTACCTTAGTGAATTAGGGTTTATAACCCTAATTTGAGACCTACCTTGACCTAAACCCACTAGAACCCAACCTAATCAACCTAGCCACCTAAGTTTCGACCCACACACACACACACACACACCATCCACACGAAAATATCTTGCCTAGAGTTCTCTAGAACTCTCTACCATGTGTGGTTGCCTTGGTTGCCAAAAATAGCAATCGAGAGCCATTCAATTTTTAGATCAACATTTGGTGGATCTAAAAACCACCATCCACCCTCTCTCTCTCACTCTCCCACGAGCTCCCACCATAGGCCTCTCTAGATAATTCCATAATTCTCTAGAGAGCTTCCATTGGGTCTATAAAAAGACCCCATGGGTGGCCATTGGCACCCATTCACTTCTTTGGCAATTACACTCCATTGGTGCCATTCACGCCACCTCCATAGTCACTCCACCTCCACAAGCTCACTACCACCACCATGGAGGACACCATGCCAGGATGCTGGATCAACCCTACCTCTCTCCAAGGGCTGGCCTAAGTTCCATTGGCCGCCCCTCCTTCTTCTCTCGACCACTCCAAGGCCATCGAAGACCACCCCTGAATGCCCTCTATTCTTCTAGCTTTAAATCATGCTCTTCATAATCTTTATTGCTTTCATTTACTGCTTAGTAGTGTAGTCTTACTTCTCCCCCAATGATGCATGCGAAATCCCCCCGTTGATTCTTGTATGCAATCATTTTCTGGTAGTTAGGTTTAATTTTTAAGCAATCATGTATAAGCTTTCCTCTAGATTTCCTTGTGCAAAAGCTCTCCAATGATGAATAAAATTTCACTTTATATATATATATATATATATATATATATATATATATATATATATATCTTATGTGTTCGAAATCACCACGAGCTGAATGATTATCATATTTGCGTGATTTAAGTGCCTGTTCTTTAACCGCCTATATATTATGCACAAGCATGTCGTTTAAATAAAGTAGAGCGGCTTTAAGATTGATTTCAAAAACAAAAACAACGCCTCCCAGAGACTAATGATTGGGACTCAAAGTCTCGTTATTTTCAAAACAATATCTTTGTTGGATCGTATTTCGCAACTATACTACGACGCTTTTATCAAAAATGTGAGCTGTATTTCTCCCTACAAATGGCGCCGTTGCCGGGGAGGCAATGTCATTTTTATTGATTTCGATCTTTTACTTATCATTGACAAATCTGCCTCTACTTCGTTGTTGATGTGTAGGAACATGGAAGAAAAACAGGATCTGCGCACACATCGAGCACGTCGAACAAAGTTAGGTGCACATCACATTCTCTTAGAGTAGGTTTATTTTCTGAACCCTAGGACTAGATCTACTTCCTCCAATTTCTTTTGAAAAAAAGAGAGAGATTTTTCTTATTTTCGTGAAAAAAAAAAATTAAAAAATCAAAAATTTTGAAAAAAAATATCTTTAGGTTTCCTTTTGAATCTAGGTTAGAAAAAAAAAGAAAAAAAAGAGATATTTCCGTTTGAATCTTTTGAAAAATTATTTTTTTAAAAATAAAAAAATAAAAAAAATTGCAAAATATTGAAAAAAAAACAAAAGCATTTTTGGTGGAAGGCTTGAATTTCAAATTCAAACCTCTTCAAAAGCTTTTCCACCACCTTCTGATTTTCAGCTAGATTTCAAATTTCACTTGAAAATTCGATTATCGAAAAATCTGTTAGTAAAAAATTCAAAAATTTGGGCAAAACCTTAAATTTTAAACATCTTTCAAATTCCACCATTACTTTGAAAATACCCCAAATATAAAACTTTTAAAAATTCTCGAAGTGCATAGGGGTCAGATTGACCAAGATTCAAAAATTTTCAAATTTCAAAAAGCAATTCTGAGAAATGTGCAAATCTGTTTTGACTAAAAATGGTGGTGTTTGAAAGCTGATCTAATTGGATTTATTTTCCATATTTTTCCCAAATTTTTGAAGATTATTTGATACTGTTTCTCGGCAAAAAATCATCCAGGGGTCAAAGTTCCAAATCTGACCCCTTGATATTTAAAATTCCCTAAAAATTCGGTTGAAATAGTAAAAATTCCAAAAAAATATTCTCTGAAAAACTAATTGAAATAGGAATCTACTCGCAAAATTTCAAATTAATTGGATTCCAATTATTATCAGAGAATCTACATTATTTCTGTGGTTAGTTGAAATAAAAAAAAAATCGTAGAAGTGCATGCAACGTAGGTTGAACCTTTAGGTTCACAACTAAAGACCACACTTTTGGATAACCTAGACTTAATCAAGTCTAGTTAGCCGGTGAGCTTGGTCACCTTGTGGGCCACTCACCACAAACCCCACTGAATAAAACGGGTTAAAAATAATTTTAAAACACGAATTCAACCCGAGTTCGTTGTCGTACTACTGAACGAATTTAATCTCTCTTGCCAAACCTGGTGACTAAGTCTGCAGGGTAGTGTCAAACGACCGTGGCTCGGGGGTCAACGGAACCGGAGGCATAAGCCAAAGGAAGAACCTTCCCCTTAGTCCCCTCGTAACCAGACTGGCTGGGCTAGCTTGAGAGGTGGGATTCACGTTTAGTCGGTTGTACGACGAACTTACCTTCAGGAATTCAAGTCCCTAACGAAAAAATCTAGTCACCTGATTTATAAGGACCATTTGATTGACAGGGCCTTAGCCTTGTCCTGTGTGGCTACACCAACCCAGGGGTTGGGCGGTGTATGCACAGAAGGAGGTCACTTCGACCTCACTTGGTTGGACCTTGGGAGCCACTCCCAAGGAGGCGACTCACCTCTCCCGGACCATCTTCTCCCCCCATTTCTTCTACTCCAAGAGCCACCATGGCAAATCCTGGACCTAGACCTAGACCAGGTCAGGACATTGAGAATCTGGACCCGATGGCTCATCTGGAAGCCCGGGTCGTCGAATCTGAGGAGCGGCATCAGCAGAGAATGGATCGTATCCTGACGGTGCTTGACAGGATGCAGCACCCGCCACGAGGAGAACAACTGCGGGATTTTTACGACCCAGCCGCACCTATCATCGCACCGCTAGTCAGAATTCCTGCAGGCGGAGACGCGTTTGAGCTCAAGCCCAATGTAATTAGGTTGATCAGCACTCATTTCTACAGGAACTCAAGCAAATATCCGTTCCAGCACCTTGAGGACCTGAGTCGACTCGCTAAAATGATCCGACCCAGGAATATTGATCTCGGGATCATTCTGATGAAGCTTTTCCTGTTCTCTCTAAGGGACAAAGCTTCATACTAGTTCAAGACTATTGGGAAGCCAATTGGAACCTGGCCGGAATTACGACGTGAATTCCTGCAAAAGTTCTTCCCAATCGGTCGAACAAATGCAATGCGACGTGCAATCACGACTTTCTCCCAAGGAGCTGGGGAGAAATTACATGAGGCATGGGATAGATTTCATGACCTTCTCCGAAAATGCCAGCATCATGGTATACCCAGATGGCACTTGGCTCAGATTTTTTATCATGGGCTAGATGACACACATCAGTATCTGGCCGATGCATCTAGCGGCGGGAATTTTCTCGCAAAAGACGAGAACAACGCATTTGAGCTGTTCGAATCATTAGTAGAGAACTCGATGAACGCCGCATCTATGAACCAGTTCCAGCGGCCTGGTCAGCAGCGAGTTGGTGTCCACGAGGCTCACACCGATTCTATTCGAGTCGACATGGATATCATCGTCAAGCAGCTGGATAGAATGAACCTAATTGAGAAGAAGATTGACCAGATCAGTCAAGGTCAATCCGACTTGAGCTCTGTTGCCGTAAGATCCTCTTATGCATCCCGAGCCCCACCTGCTCGAGTTAATCTACTCACTCGGGATGCACCATCTCCATATTTACGAGATCCCGCATATCAGGATCCCGTGAATAATCCAGATTTGGCACCCTATGACCAGGGCTACGCACCACCCGCAGATTATAATGCATATCCCCTTGACGGATATACGTCTCAGACATCTTCGGCCTACGAGGACGTCAGCGCTATCAAAGGATACGGGCGTAATAACCTGTACTCGGAGACATATAACCCTGGTTGGCACCAGCATCCGAACTTCTCCTGGTCTGGTAATTCACAGAGACCACATCAAGATCCACACTATCAGACCAAGCAATACGGGAATGCGCAAAACACGTATCCTAGGCACCAGCCATTCCTGCCTCAGCAGCAGCAACCCCGCTCGTTATACCAGCCGCTGCACCAAGCTGCCAACCACCCTCCAAAGCAGGCCGACCCTTTAGAGGCACTGAAAGAGGAGCTGCAAGAATCAATGAGGAAGTCTACACAAGATAGCTTGTAGATAATGAAGGCGATGGCTGATCAGATTCAGACCATACAAAATATGCAGAACCAGCTGTTGCAGGAGCATAGGACTTAGGGAGCCTTGCCCTCCCAACCTGTCCCAAATCCTCGATATGTGCAGAACCAGGGCACCCCACCTAGGTTTCAGGCACCGCAAGGATAGGCACACGCCATACTACAGGCGCCTCCTGCACCACTCGATTACGTGCAAGGCCAGCCGCCTTTGCAGAATCCTGCGTATTCTACCCCATCTGCTCCCCCACCGCCTCATGGACAGCAAGCCGATGCACACGCTGTCTCATTGCGGAGCGGAAGGAAGACATTCGACCCACCACCTAGGCAGGCGGGTTCTGATTTTTCCCACCCTTCAACGTAGGCAGATTCGACTCCCTCAGCATCTCAGGAGCCACCTATGGTAGATAAGGGTAAGAGGCCACTTAACCCTGAGATTCCCGTCCCTTTTCCTGAGGCTCTGACACGAAATATAGTACGGAAAAAGGACACGCGGAATTTCGAGGACCTGAAAGCGATGTTTAAAGAAGTGCATATTCAGGTCCCCCTCCTTAAGGCTATCGACCACATTCCCGCTGTCGCTAGGTTCTTCAAGGACTACTGTACCCCGAAGCGACAGCCGAGAGTTGGACGACAGGTGGTACTGTCGAAAGAAGCTAGCGCCGTGATTCTAGCTGATCTACCGCCAAAGAAGAAAGACCCTGGCACCCCACTCATATCTTGCTTTTTGCAGGATTCTCCATTTGATCGGGCCCTCCGAGATTTGGGTTCGTCCATCAACTTAACTCCCACAGCCGTATTTGATCGATTTCGATTTGGGGAGTTGAAACCAACCTCGACTACAATTCAGCTGGCTGACAGATCAGTCAAAACACCGAGGGGGTGGTTGAGAACGTGATCGTAAAAGTCCGCGGGTTCTGCTTTCCCGCAGATTTTTTCGTTCTCGATATGGAAGTTCCTCCTAATCTCGGAGATGCACCAATTATTTTGGGTCGCCCATTTCTGGCGACAGCCCGAGTGAACATCGATTGTGCATCTGGGTGTATGGAGATTGCCCTAGGCAATGAGCGACTTCGACTAGACATATTCAGGGCAGCAAAGAACTTCGACTGTGATCGAATAGAGGAGGATGGTGAAGATGAAGATTCGGCTTACTGTGGTAACATTGGGATCCTTTGTGACGACCCAATGTCTCATTCGTCTTCATTATCATGGTTCTTGGACCTCAATCCACACGGGATTGAAACTACTGCATTACACATATCTCCTCGAGGATCTGACTGTTTGGGGTGTGCTTCTGACCATAGCACCCGTGAATCTAGCTATCTTGATCCATATAGTACTGAATCACCCCTGTTATCACAGGAAGACGTGACTACAGCTAACGGGTTTCCCGTTAACGCAGTCACAACCAACTTCACAGGAAGTGACTCAGTTGGAATTCACGTGCACACGGATCAGCAGATTCCCACCCTCGATTCTACTCCTCCCACTCTAAATTCTGATTCTTACCCACCTGTAATTGAATTGAAGCCCTTACCTGACTCACTCAAATACGTGTTCTTGGGTGAAAGTGAGACATATCTAGTCATTATCAATGCTCACTTAACCCAAGAACAGGAGCATCAATTAATTTCTACACTTCAAGACCATAGGGCTGCTATCGGGTGGAGTATTGCTGATCTCCGCAGTATTTGCCCCTCGTATTGCACTCATCACATTTACACGGATGAGGGGGTGAAACCTTCAAGACAACCTCAAAGACGGCTAAACCCGAATATGCTAGAGGTTGTTAAGAAGGAGATCATCAAATGGTTGGATGCAGGGATTGTATATCCAATCTCAGACAGCCAGTGGGTGAGTTCGATTCAGATAGTGCCCAAGAAAGTAGGACTCACCGTTATAAAGAATGATAAGGGCGAATCCATCCCGACCCGCACTGCAACATCTTGGCAGGTCTGCATGACTACAGGAAATTGAACACGGCTACCCAGAAGGATCACTTTCCTTTGCCGTTCATTGATCAGATCTTGGAATGGTTAGTCGGATGTAGTTTCTTCTACTTTCTGGATGGATACTCAGGGTATAATCAGGTAGCAATTAGCCCGGAAGATCAGGACAAGACCACATTCACATGTCCCTTTGGCCTCTGCAATGCACCAGCGACATTTCAGCATTGTATGATGGCTATCTTCTCTGACATGATTGGGGATTATGTGGAGGTATTCATGGATGATTTCTCTGTTTTAGGAGATGATTTCGCATCTTGTCTTGATAACCTCACAAAGATCCTGAAACGATGTATTGAGGTAAACCTAGTGCTATCCTGGGGGAAAAGCCATTTCATGGTGAGGGATGGTATAGTACTAGGGCATAGGATCTCCAAAAAATGGACTCGAGGTTGACCGAGCTAAATCAGAGATTATCTCTCACTTACCACCACCTAGCTCGGTCAAGCAGATTAGATCATTCTTGGGCCATGTCAGCTTCTATCAGAGATTTATACGCGATTTTTCAAAAATTGTGCAGCCTTTGACGAATCTCCTGGTTACCGATATCCCATTTGAATTTAGTACCTCATGTCTCAGCACCTTCGAGACTTTACGAAGTGCTATTTCCGACTCCCCGATTCTCCAACCACCCGACTGGTCGCTTGATTTCGAAATGATGTGCGACGCTTCTGATTTTTCCGTCGGTGCTATTTTAGGCTAGCGTCGGGACAAACAACCTTTTGTCATATACTATGCTAGCAAGACGCTGAATGAGGCTCAGCGCAATTATACTGTCACCGAGAAAGAACTGCTAGCAGTAGTATTCGGGTTAGAGAAATTCAGATCATATTTATTAGGGTCCAAGGTCATAATCTTCACTGACCACTCCGCCCTCTGGCATTTGTTGGCAAAGAAGGATGCCAAACCACGACTCATTAGATGGATCCTTCTATTCCAGGAATTTGATATCGAGATCCGCGACAAAGTCGGGAAACAAAATGTTGTGGCAGATCACCTATCCAGATTGGACCCAGATCACATTCCTTATTCCCTGCCTATCCATGAACAATTTCCAGATGAATCACTTTTGGCAATTCATTCTGTTGAGTTCCCCTGATATGCGGATTTCGCGAACTACTTTGTTGCAGGCAAAATTCCCGCGAACCTATCCAAAGACCAGAAACTCAAATTCATTGCAGAGGCTAGATACTATCTCTGGGATGACCCACTGCTCTTCCGCATTGGAGCAGACCAGATTATCCACAGATGCATCCCAGACTCTGAGATCCCTAGTGTGTTATCTTTCTGCCACAATGATGCATGTGGTGGCCATTTCTCAGGACGAAAAATCGCTGCAAAAATTTTGCAGTGGGGATTTTTCTGGCCAACCATCTTCAGAGATACACATGATTACACCCAACGCTGTAAATGATGTCAATCGATCGGTTCTATGACCAGGAGAGACATGATGCCACTCCAATCCATCATGGTCGTAGAAGTGTTCGACGTCTGGGGCATAGATTTTATGGGCCCTTTTCCGAACTCGCATGGCTTCGAGTACATATTGCTAGCCATTGATTGTCTCGAAGTGGGTCGAGGCCATCCCGGCAAGACAGGCTGACCACAAGACCGTCATTTCTTTTGTTCGGCAAAATATTTTCGCGAGATTCGAAATACCCCATGCTCTGATTAATGACGGGGGAAGCCACTTCATCCACGCCCATTTCAGGTCGTTATTAAAGAAATATGGGGTACATCACCTCATAGCCACCCCGTATCACCCACAGACCAATGGGCAGGCTAAAGTGTCTAATTGTCAAATCAAGCTGATTCTCCAGAAGACGGTTAGACCAGACAGGAAGGACTGGTCCGACAAATTAATCGATGCACTCTGGGCATATTAGACCGCATACAAGGCCCCACTAGGAATGTCACCATATCCCATGGTATATGGCAAGGCCTGTCACCTTCCTGTAGAGCTGGAACATCGCGCCTTTTGGGCGGTGCGAAAATGCAACCTTGACCTCGATGCAGGAGGTTGAGAATGGAAACTCCAGCTCAGCGAATTAGAAGAAATCCGGTGGGAGGCCTATGAGAATGCATTAATATACAAGGACAAGACCAAGGCCTTTCACGACCGCCACATCCAGAGGAAAGTATTCATGCCCAACCAACGAGTATGGTTATTTGATTCAAGACTGAAACTGTTTGCAGGAAAGCTTAAATCCAAATGGACTGGCCCATATGTTGTGATGCAACCATATCCTAATGGGGCAGTCCAGATCAAGGACCCCAAATCTGGGCATATATTCACGGTAAATGGCCAGCGCCTCAAGCCATTTTTGGCCCAAGAACCTCCTCCACCTGACGAGACTATTCATCTTAGTGAAGACATCTGATTGAGTTTTCGCCCAGCTGGAGGCATTAAACTCAGCACATATAAATACCATTTCACCATCATCTATACATAACCATTTTTATACATAGCATATTTTTGTTTTAGCATATTTCCCTTTTGTATATTGCATGTTAACAGGTTGGCCGGTGCTGAATGTATAACTTCAGGAGCAATTTTAGGTGACTTCTACCCACTCATCCTCTGTTAGAGTTATTTTCTTTTATATTCATGCATGAGGACATGCAAGAACTTAGGCATGGGAGGGGTAGATACAGTAAAAAATTGAAAAAAAAATTCTTTTTTTTTTTGTGCCAACACTTAGGAAAACCTCGGAGCTACATGTACAATGTACTTTAGGACCTTAAATAAAAGAACAACAGACTCCACCTCTAATGCTCGCATTGGAGTTAGAAATCGTTCGCAATAACTAATTTCGACTCACCCGCTCACCTTTTGTTCTAAATTTAGGGTCAAGCTGATTGTAACCCGATACGGGAAATTCACGAAGTACAAATTATATGAGGTTACATGTTTATAGCATATATAGATATTGCATTCATGAATAAGATTATTTTATTAAGAGAATGCATTAGGGATTTTATCCTTTAGTTGATTCCTGTAATCTGAAATCCAGTACAACTTTTCACACACACATAGAATTTGCAATGGATTCACGGTGAAGGCTGATAAAAGTCTTCAGCTTGTCGAGAAGAAGCAGTGCTTCTTTTCCTGAACCCTTAGACAGTGTTTTGGGAGTCAGGCTGATTTTCCAAAAATCCACCAAATAGTGTGAGAGTAGAGTGTATTGGTGCTCTAAGATTAGTGCAAGGAATCTGGAATCCTAGATAATTAGGTAATGATACTCTAAGATTAGACATAGTTTTCACTCTCCACTCCTGCGTATACATTTTTGTGCGAAATTTTGAGAGCCACCGAATAAGGAAAATACGTGGAGAGCGAGTTTTCATAAAACTAGGGCTAAGGTGGATGGTTACGACCATTCTTTACGGAATCCTCGGCTGAAGGAGGGTATTAATGTCAAGGTCAGAAATACACCGTCCTATCCGTCTCTCCCGGTGCTGTGAGTAGGCACTTCCACCAAATAAGCCACCCAATGTCTCTTGAGTACCACCAATCCCCAATAATGCCTCCTTAATAAAGTTCATGGATGTATGCCAATTGTGTTATGCTGAAAGAAAGAAAAATATATATATATATATATAAAATGAGAAAAAGAAAAAGAGAAAGAATGATGAAAAGAAAGAAAAAATAAAAAAAAAAAAGAAAAAGAAAAAGAGTTTGTGAATATTTCATTTGCATTGAGGCAATACTACCAAACAAATTTGAGACCCACCAAATAAGGCCTTAACCTATTTTTCCACGTTTCTGACCGCCCAAATACTGGCTGAGGAATTCCGACTTAGTGTTAGGGTTATGAGAACTCAATTAAAGTGTTAATGCATAGTGAGGCCACCAAATACAGATTCTATGTGTGAGTCTGGTGAGGTTGTGAGCTCTAAGAAAAAGAAAGAAAAATAGCAAGAGAGAATGAATACAAGGGAATCAAAAGGGAGCATAGTTTTTCTCATCTTTCTCTGAGTTGAGTTACTTAGTAATTCGGGAATCTGGATTCTGTAGTACTAGTCTCTATGTAGCACCAAGTGAGAATGAGCCACCAAATATACAATCCTTTCCCTCAAAGATTCTCTACCTAAGCCCAAAGCCAGGGTGAAATTCATAGAATATCTTGAATACCCCGAGGGAAGAAATCCACCTATCCCACTAGAATTTTTATTAGGGGTCAAGTACAAGCTTTAGAGGTGTATTAGTTTTCACTCAAATTCGTTGCAAAAGCTACATAGCTGCACCTTCACGATTGTCTGGATTTCTAGAGATAGGATGAAAATAAAAAGGAGAAAAATCTCTATGCAAACACTTTATAAAATAACCAGTCCCTTAGGGACCCTTGCTGTAAATAATTTAGTCTTGCATTTGCTAGGGACTAGCAAGATTTAGGCATGGGGGTATGATTGCACATCAATCATAGGTCTTAGTTGGCCTAGATTAAGCTAAGACTTAGCATAAGTTAGGGTTATTCATGCATGCATACGCATTATCTGCATCTTTACTGCTTTCCTTTAGCTATGCATTAAATAATGTTATAATATGCTGATTAAGTGTATTATGTCGATTACAGGCAATAAGTAGATCAAAAGCTGATCTGGAGCAGGATCTGAAGCTGGATCTGGAATAACAGGAGTTGTAGCAGAGCTAGAGAAGAAGGCCTAGTTTAGATGTAGGAATAATAATGTAAGGGGGTTAAAGGTTTTCTATTCTATTAAGTAGAAATAAAGCAGTAAAATGTGAAGAGCTTAGGTCCATCCTAGCCCTAGGATAGCCTAGAGACTTCCCCAAGCCTTAGCCACCCTTAGATTAGGTCACAACACCCTAGGAAGCCCTAAAACCCTAGTTCCAACCCTTCTATGGACGTCCAGATAAGTTTTAAGACGTCCAGGACCCTTAGCCAATTCCCGCACACTTCAAACCCACTTCTACAGTATTATTGGACGTCCAGACACTTTGTCAGACGTCCAATTTCTGCAGAATACCCAAAACAGAACCCGAAATCCTTCCTGACTCTGATTGGACGTCCAGACAACAAGTCTGGACTTCTGATTTTTCAGTATAAGATGTCTGATTCTATAATTAGACATCTGATACTGCTCTCCAATTCCTATTTTGAGATTTAAGCCTTGATCTTGGATCTCTAGGTCCCTAACCCAATTCCAACCCCATAGGAACCTAAATTAAGCTGCCATAACCCTAGTACGTCACCTCTAGACCTCCCTAAGGACCTAATTAGGTCCTCATTAAACCTAATTGACTTTGATCTTAGTCAATTCCATCAGCCTATTCAATTGGACTCATTGAGTCCAATTGAGCCCTGATCTCGACATGCACTGTCCAATTGGACTCAGTGAGAGTCCAATTGACCTAGACCTAACTTAATTGAGTTGTTTTACTCTCAATTAAGTTTCCACACACCCAATTAAACTTGTATTAAGTTTAATTTCACTTTACCTTAGTGAATTAGGGTTTATAACCCTAATTTGAGACCTACCTTGACCTAAACCCACTAGAACCCAACCTAATCAACCTAGCCACCTAAGTTTCGACCCACACACACACACACACACCCACACACACCATCCACACGAAAATATCTAGCCTAGAGTTCTCTAGAACTCTCTACCATGTGTGGTTGCCTTGGTTGCCAAAAATAGCAACCAAGAGCCATTCAATTTTTAGATCCACATTTGGTGGATCTAAAAACCACTAGCCACCCTCTCTCTCTCACTCTCCCACGAGCTCCCACCATAGGCCTCTCTAGAGAATTCCATAATTCTCTAGAGAGCTTCCATTGGGTCTATAAAAAGACCCCATGGGTGGCCATTGGCACCCATTCACTTCTTTGGCAATTGCACTCCATTGATGCCATTCACTCCACCTCCACAAGCTCACTACCACCACCATGGAGGACACCATGCCAGGATGCTGGATCAACCCTACCTCTCTCCAAGGGTCGGCCTAAGTTCCATTGGCCGCCCCTCCTCTCGACCACTCCAAGGCCATCGGGGACCACCCCTGAATGCCCTCTATTCTTCTAGCTTTAAATCATTCTCTTCATAATCTTTATTGCTTTCATTTACTGCTTAGTAGTGTAGTCTTACTTCTCGCCCAATGATGCATGCGAAATCCCCCCGTTGATTCTTGTATGCAATCGTTTTCTGGTAGCTAGGTTTAATTTTTAAGCATTCATGTATAAGCTTTCCTCTAGATTTCCTTGTGCAGAAACTCTCCAATGATGAATAAAATTTCACTTTATATATATATATATCTCTTATGTGTTCGAAATCACCACGAGCTGAATGATTATCATATTTGCATGATTTAAGTGCCTGTTCTTTAACCGCCTATATATTACGCACCAGCATGTTGTTTAAATAAAGTAGAGTGGCTTTAAGATCAATTTCAAAATCAAAAACGTCTCCCAGAGACGAACGACCGGGACTCAAAGTCTCGTTATTTTCAAAACAATATCTTTGTTGGATCGTATTTCGCAACTATACTATGACGCTTTTATCAAAAATGCGATCTACGATCTCCCAACAAATGACATGGAATTCCAGATTTGATCAGAGGTCTAATTTGATTTTTGAGTGGGTTTCTTTATGTCGATTCTCAGATTTCTAGAGTTTTAAATGATTTGTGAGAAAGGGATTTAATCAAATTTAAACACAACAAATCAAAAGGACTGATCTTAATGTATCAGTCCAACATTAAGTTAAGAATGAGCATCAAATCAGATATATGTGATCTGATCAAATCAGCAGCTTGTAGTTGCTGATATTGGGTAGGAACTGCTGCCATTGGATAGCAACATAATAGCAGCAGCTGCAGTAAGTCACCTGATATGTTGTGATGTCGTCTCAGAACCTTCGGCAGCACCTGAGCTACTATTTTAAGTTGCATTGTCAACAGATTAGTAGTTGAACTTGAGCAGCTAGCTTAGCTGCTGCACTTGAGCTTTCTGCAGAGATTTGAAGATTGTATAGAATTGACCTGTGCATTAAGTTAGAACTTATGTGAACAAGCATTCACAGACTCTAAATTGGCTAAAATTCAAGTAGAATTGCTTGTAATTCAGGTTTAAATCTTCATTATCAGCTATATTCATGTGCTAACTGTCCAATTTGGTCTATCAATGAAATTAATATTGAAAATCTTGTTTAATGCTTTAAATATCTTTCATATGTTCTGTAGACAGTTGTGAATGTGTGGACACCCTTCCCAGCAATTAGAACTCATTTTAGGGCCTTTGGTTTCACTTCCAACAATCATTGTAGGACTAATTTGTGTTTCATTTGTAAATAAATAAAAAGCATTAAAAAATTTATAAATAATTAAAATAAAGGTGTCTTGAGTAGGATTAGACATTTTTCAAGGTGTGTGTCAAGTTTTAAGGTAATTTGAACCCCCAGCTTGATAGAGCATACCAGCTAACGGTTCAGTATTTCTCACTCTATATCTCTCATCTCACTCTTTCTCTCTCTTCCCTTAACTCCCCTAAATCTATAAAAACTATAAAAGTCAGAAAAGCCCTAAAAATACCCAAAATACCCTATATACTATGTATATACTTGTATATATAAGTTAAATCTAAGCTATATGTATATAATGTATAATATGTACATAATAAGTATAAATAACTTATATATGTATTCTATATACTAAATTAAGTATTTAAAATGATTTATTTTATATATAAATTTATTATATAATTATCTATTAATTTATATTAACTCAAATATATAATAAACTAAGTAATTATATAAACCTATCTATATGTATATAATCTTACCTAACACTTTACATATGTATTTAACTATATACTATAAATTATATAATACCTATAATTTCATTTAATTATATATTTATAGTAAATAATTAAGTTATTAATTTAACTAAGTAATTTATTAACTTAAAATAAAATAAATTAGTAATTTAAGCTAATACTGAGATAATTTATAGTGTATACTTGTATTATATTATATTAAGTATTTTCAACATATTTATATTATATTTATACTATATTATAGTATTTATCAATTATTTATATGTAAAACTATCTAAAATGTATATTTAATTATAAATAAATTAAAATAAAGTTCCTAAAATATAATAAAATATGTAATAAATAATTTATTATGTATATCAACTCCATATAGAGTCAATTATATAATTAAGTCACTAATTTATACATTAATTAACAAATTAAACTTTAATTTAACTTATACAATCAGCTAAATTAACCCAATTTTATTATATACATAAATAACTTATTTATGTAAACTAATTACATAATTATGTAACCCTATATAAGGGATTTTCAGAAATATAATTTATTTTAAAATTGGACTTAATTTGGGCAATCAAATCGAGGGCCAAATCTTCTGATTTCGCACAATCGCACATGTAGTTAGGCACCAATTTGGCATTGATTTAAAGTGCGACATCGTGTGATGCTGTGCGGGCGAGGTGGTATAAGTTGAATTCTTCCCTTTGCCTTCTTAGTCGTCAGGTGTCGAGCGCCCCCACACATCTATACCCTCGCCTCTCCTCTGATACTGATTTCAACATTTGGCAAACGATATTGATGAAATGTTGGAATAGTGCTTGGGCTGGGGGTCATGCACTGTGGCCTATATGGGACTAATAATGAGCATGAAACCGGATATTAAAACACCTAACTAAACACTAGGACGGCCCTAATAGAAGTCTAGTCCCATGCCAACTAGGGTGTTGTGTATCCCTCAAACAGGCTGCCCACCCATTAAAACCCCAATTTCTGGGTTGAGTGGTTGAACCGGTCTAGTTTGAAAATGAACCGGCCCTAAAATGACCAAGTGAGAGGAAGAAGTAGTGAAAAGAGGAGGAAAAGAAACTAAGTGTTGAAGTGAGGAAGAGGAGAAAGTGAGAAGAAAAGCCGTTGAGCGGCTAAGTGTTGTGATGCATGTGTGTGTGTTGTGTGCGTATGTATATATGTATGTATAGTATGTATAGTATATGTATAAAATATATATATATGTATATAAATAAAGTAAATAAATAGGTATATGTATGTAAATAAATAGATATGTATATAGTATATATATATGTGTTGTTTGAGCTCTTATATATATATATATAAATAACTAGAACTTTAGTGACAATTAGATCTGTCATTGTACATAGCTACATACGTCAGTATAGATAGCTATTTTGCCTTATGTTTTCTATATAATTCTACTGAGGCTTTAGCAATGCTTATATATGTTACTATTGATGTTAGTATATTAAGTTAACCTAATATAGTAGATATTAGCAATTATTTTTGTACCTGTACTTAGGTATTACCTATAGTAGTTGTATATAACTAACATAGAGTAATTATATATAGTTTTTATGCTTGTTTATTGTACATATGTTTTAAGCATTGTGATGCATATTAATTGATTCTTTTATAAATAATTAACCCATTCATTCATTATTAGATTCATTCATTCATTTTGTAAATAAAATTGACATTTTTGGAATAAAAGAATATTTTTGGATTTATAGAGCAATGTATATCAATAACTGCCTCCAAGTGAACGACTTGAAAACAAACCAGTAAAAATTGTAAATAAATAAAATTGACAGGACATCGGTTTGCATTTTGTGACATCTATACTACAACAACATTTAAACACCATTTTTATTGCAAATTGAACATCGTCAACCATATTTTTGGTGCCGCTGCCGAGGATAAAAACCCGACAATAGTGCTTTCTTATGATTGTCGATGTCTCGTCCATCATAATTTTGGCACCGTTGCCGGGGACAAAAACCCGAGAATATTACTTTCTTTTGATTGTTGACATCTTGTCCATCATATTTTTGGCATCATTGACGAGGACAAAAATCCAATAATAGTGCTTTCTTATGATTGTTGGCATCTCGTCCAACATAGTTTTGGCGCCATTGCTGGGGAGGCAACTCTCTATTTGCCAAAACTTTTCCTTTATTCTTTTATTTGTAAATATTTTTGCTTTTCTTTGTATATAACTATTCTTTCATTCATATTCTTTTCTACATAGATTCTTTTATTCATTATATTCTTTGATTTGTTTTGTATATAATTGTCTTACTAATCATTTGTTGTTTTTGCAGCACTTAAGGAGGAGTAGGAGGAGTAGTGACTTCTTCTAGGTGGAGTCTTCTTCCTGGTGGATTTGCTGCGCTTCAGACCCAACATCTCAGAGGAGCTTTTCCAGGAGGATGCTGCATTTCCTGCTTTTCTAAATTAGTATAGTTATAGTTTAGATCTAGGAATATACTTAGGATTACTTTGTGTTAGGCATAAGTTGTAAGAGCTTATCCTCACACATCTTTTGTAATAACTTGGACTCTTTGGACTCTCTCTATATCTCTCTACTCATCTCTCATTGACGCAGTTTTTCCATATGCTATTTTTCGTATCGATTTCTTTTTTATTTGTCTTTGTTTATTGCATTTCAAAAATCCAAAAAAATTATAAAATCAAAAATACAAAAGAAATATCTCATCTCTTATCTAGTAGCAGCATATTCTAGTATCCATACTTAGGTTGCACATTTTCTGCTAGATTTCAATACAGTCAAATTGCATCACTTGTAGAATTGCTGGAGTCAGGTATGCATTTCTATCCTTTCTGAGCTCCTGTCATCTTTGCATTTGACTTAAAACTAAAAAGACCATCTTGTGTTTGAAAAGAATGAAAAAGTGAGATGAGCTGCATAGAATACATTTCCTAAAAACTCAAATCAATTTCAAAAGGAAACATTAAAACTATTTGAAACCCTGACTGAGTTTTCACCGACATTCTATTGGTTGCTATCATGTACACACTACACGATCTTAAGTCACAAATACACGGGTTTCTATCTCATCTCCTTGAGCAACCACAAGATCTAGATTCGTACGCCAGTCTTATCTAGATTCCGGGTGGATTTGTAGAGGTCTGCACTTCTCTAGGTCTTTCATAAGACATGTACAATTGTACTAAAACAATTGTTTGCGTACTACTATTTTTATGTAGCAGACCTTAGGAAAAATTCATATTTCTCTCTTGTCTTGATTTGATTAGTCTTTTGATTAATGAGATTGATTGGGATTTCTTGTTTGATTGAGATTGATTAAGAGTGTTTACTTTCCTTTGAGTTGTGACTGACTTTGAAAAATCATTTTTGAAAATCGACTCAATGGAAGGTAGGAGATCCCAAAACCCCGAGTTAGTACTTCCTTTGGGTAATGATGCCCAAGCTTCCACTTCAATGCCTTCCATATCCAATCCTGTACCTCCTAGGCCTCAAACTCCCATCCATCACTCTATTCATCTGGAGGATGACAATGATTTTGTACAATTCAAGGATTTCGAAGAACTTCCTCCACATCTCTCTACACATCATCCTCCACCAAACCATAGGATCCAACCTCCTCCATACCCTAATTTTCCTAACCAACCACCACCGAAGAGAGGTCCAATCCTAGTCTACAACATCTATTTGAAACACAACTTCAAATGAATACTCTTACCCAAAAGGTGCAACGGTTTACACAAGCTGTTAATTTTCTAGGAAACCCACAACCTCAACCTAGAGCTTCCCAGGCACCACCTCAACTACAGGATTACTATAATCCCATAGTTGTTCCTCCTATGCCTGTGGTACGCTATCTCACTGGGGGTCATGTTGCTAAACTGAAGCCAAAACTTATCCTACTTATTCCTCACTTCCATGGTCTTGCTTCTAAGGACCCATTTCAGCATTTAGAGGAGCTAAAAAATCTTGCTCAAACCTTGGGTTTGCAAGGTCAGGATCAACACACACCATTGATGAAAATGTTCTCCCTTTCACTTAAGGAAAAGGCAGCCTTTTGGTTTAGAACCCATGCATAGACTACACCAATAGAAACTTGGGCTTCTTTGGAACATGAGTTCCTAAAGAGCACTTTCCTGTAGGCTACACAAACGCCTTGAGGCGTGACATCACCACCTTTACACAAAATTCAGGAGAACAGATGCATGAATCTTGAGAGAGATTCCACGAGCTTCTTAGAAAGTGTGGCCACCATGGTGTCCCACTCTGGCAGTAGGTCCAGATCTTCTATCATGGGCTCCATGATGACACAACTAACTTTGTTGATGCCGCTTGTGGAGGCAATTTCTTATGTCAGGATGAGGACTCAACCTTTGAGCTCTTTGAAGGTAGGTAGAAAATTCTATTAATAATGCTTCGATGATTGTTCTTAATAGAAAGTCCTCACATTCTCACTCACACACGAGGGTACATGAAACCCAATCCAGCACAAGAGACTTAGACATTGTGACTAGTCAGCTGGGTAAAGTGGGCTTAATAGAGAAGAAAGTAAATAAACTATGGAAATTCCTATCTAAACTTTCATCTTCTTCTCAATCACCTGCACCTCACACTTCTCAGTTTCCCACAGGGAGGGAAACTGTGAACAATCTTTCTGTGACACAACTTGCACTACCAGATTGTTCATTTCCATATCCTTCATCAGTTGGAGGAACCTTTGTTGCTCCTTACATTGACTTCCCGACACCTTTTGGAGCTTCGGAGGAGCTCCACGCCATTCACAATGACTCATATACACAAACCTACAACCCTGGATGACAAAATCATCTAAATTTCTTGTGGTTGGGAAATTCACGGAGATCTACCTTTCAACAACATTTTGCACCACCACTTCACAACCCGATCCGAGCACCACCTCCACAACAACACAGGTATCCACCGTGTGCCTACCAGCAACCCCAACCCAGACCCACCCAATAATCTCAACCTGGGCCTACACAAGATGATCAGTTAGGGAATATCATGAAAGCTCTTGCTGACATGCAACAACAAAATATTGCTATGCAGCAGAGACAGGATGTGTCTTTAGCTAAGATGACAGCCCAGTTATCACACTTGACAAAATCCCATCAACCACATTCACTCCCATCGCAAGCACAACCCAGACCTCCTTTGCAAGGTCAAGCACACTTCATATCACAAACCTTGCACGAACCAGAGTTTTACACCCATCCTAATTCTTCCTATTCTGATCCTATTTCTTATTCTGATCCACAACCACCTATTCTATTTGATCCTGATTCATCGTCTACACCGTAGTCTGATTTGAATGTCGTCATTACTAGGAGTGGTAGAAGCACAACTGATGCACCATTACCGACTTCTACATCTTTACCTAGACCTTCCATCTCCACTCTGACAGCTGATTCACCTATACCTGACTCTTCTGAACCTTTGATTGATACTCCTACTACCACTTCAGTACCTTTCCTGGAGACCTTAGAAAAGAAGAGTGATGAAAAGAAGAAACCTCGTGTGCCACCTGAGGAGGATCTGCTCAAGCTCTTTGAGCAAGTCCACATAAACATCCCCTTGTTGGATGCGATTCACCACATTCCACCTTACGCTAAGTTTTTGAAAGGGCTACTTACACCTAAGTGTAAGGCTAGAGTTTAGAAAGGGAGTGGTCTTGTCAATCTCTTGGAACAAGTGACTTCCCTTATTTCAAACCTCCCTATTAAGAAGAAAGGCCTAAGCACCCCACTTCTCTCCTGTATGATAGAAAGCACCACATTTAATAGAGCACTACTTGATCTAGGAGCTTCCATCAATCTTATCCCAATCTCCCTACTGACACATTTCGAGGTTGGCAATCTAAAGCCAACCGAGGTGTCCCTACAATTAGCTGATCAATCAGTTAAGACACCTTAGGGAGTGTTGGAAGATGTTATAGTGTGAATCAAGGACTTTTCTTTTCCTGTAGACTTTATTGTCCTTGACATGGAAGTACTTGAGGATATCCAGAATACACCTATCGTACTTGGAAGACCTTTCTTGGCTATGGCCAAGGCAAACATTAATTGTGAGGAGGGCCTTATAGTATTGAAATTTTGAGATCAAAGGATGAAAATTGATATATTTCAGGCCCAAAGGGGACCATCATGTTGTTTAACTGAGGAAATTTGTTCCTTGGATTCATTGGATAAGTTGGTCGAGGACACATTGATTGATTGACTTAACTTAGAACCTCAACAACCTTTGGCCATTGACTTGACTCTCCCTAAGACACTCTCTGGAAACTGAAGACTTACCTCCTATTCCCTTAGTGTCTCTAGGATCTTCTGAGATCTCTACACCTACTCCTTCACAAGATCTTGTACCTATTGAACTCAAACCTCTTCTTGACTCTTTAAAATATGTCTTCTTAGGACCAAATTAGACTTATCCTGTGATTGTCAACTCTTATCCTATCAAGAATCACGACTCTTATATGTCCTAAGAGCACATAGATAGGCTATAGGATGGAGCTTATCAGACCTGACTGGCTTTAGTCTTTCACACTGCACACATAGGATTTTCACTAAAGAAGGATCTAGGCCAACTAGATAGCCATAGCATGGACTAAACCCAACACTTGAAGAGGTGGTTAAGAGTGAAATGATCAAGTGGTTAGATAATGGAATCATTTTGCCCATATTTGATAGTCAATGGCTAAGTCCTGTTCAAGTTATGCCTAAGAAGGTCGAACTTACCCTTATAACCACTAACTCTAGAGAAGTCATCCCTACACGGATTGCTAGTTCATGGTGAGTCTGCATTGACTACCATAAACTCAACCAAGCCACGAAGAAAGATCATTTCCCATTGCCCTTCAATGATTAGATACTCGAAAGATTTGTAGGGAATATATTTTTCTACTTTTTGGATGGCTACTCAGGTTACAATCAGGTGACAATTCACCCCAATCACAAGGAAAAAATGACTTTCACCTGCCTTTATGGAACTTTTGCATTCCGTAAGATGTCATTTTGATTATGCAATGCACCTACTACATTTCAGCGGTGTATGCTTGCAATCTTCTCAAACTTAGTAGGTGATTGTTTAGAAGTCTTCATGGATGACTTCTCAATCTTTGGGAGCACATTCGATGCTTGTCTAGACCACCTAACTAAGGTCCTATAAAGAAGCATCAATGTGAATCTGGTACTTTTCTGGGAGAAATCACATTTCATGGTACCAGAAGAACTAGTTTTAGGTCACCTTATTTCTAAGAGAGGAATAGAGGTTGATTGAGAGAAGGTAAATTTGATTTTTGACCTGCCATTACCTTCATCGATTAAGCAAATTAGATCTTTTCTCGGGCATGTTGGTTTTTATTACCGCTTTATAGCGGATTTCTCAAAAATAGCCCGACCTCTTACCAATCTCCTCTCTAAGGATGTAGACTTCTAGATCTCTGACGATTATGTTCATGCCTATACAACACTTTGTGATCTAGTTACCAAGAAATGGATGGGAAACCTACAGTCATCTATTACACTAGAAAGACCTTAGATGAAGCCCAGAGGAATTACACCATCACTGAAAAGGAATTGCTAGCAATAGTATTTGCACTGGAAAAATTTAGACCTTATCTTTTAGGTTCCCACATTATAGTCTATAGGGACCAAAGCTGGTCATTTTAACTTGGAAATTGATGAGAAGTGACCTCTCAAAACATAATTAGATAGACTAATTTCTTCGAGATGGCTTTAGGGAAGGAGGGCCATGGCAATTGGGGAGATGATGAGGGGTGGTTGACTTGGAGATCGAAGATATTGCAGAGGAGAGAGAAATGGGGGTATGTTCAGACTGGAAGGAATGATGCGAGAAGGGGGCACAGGATGACTGGGGAGTGGAGAAGGGTTAAGAGGGAGATTGTATGCTTTCGATGCCGAAGGCGAGGACACATGGTAGCGGTATGTCGTTCTCCTCTTGTCTGCTTAGCTTGCGAGGGTCATGGTCACAAGCGAGATTCTTGTACGATGAATAGAGGGAGGTTAGAAGAGGGGGTATTCGTATGCCCTAGGTGGATGAACACTGAAGGCCCACCACCGTCGCCGCCATCTACCTACATGGGTCACACCATTGGTGTGGAGGTTCCAATTTCTGAGGATATTAGGGTTACGAACATAGTTCTCAGGGGCTCTCTGGTTGGAGAAGTGATGACCGGAAACCCCTCTTTGGAGCAACTTTAGCAATTGGTAAGATCATTATCACTATCAGTTGAAGGTTGGAAAATTGCCACTCTCTCCTACACGATTTTTCTTGTTTGGTTTGGGGATGATTGATGTTGAGCATTTTTCTAAATGCAGATGTGATTGAGTAAAATATGCTTTCGTCATAGTATAATCGCATTAGAAACTCTTAAATTTGTAAATGAAATTGAACTCGTAAGGATTTTCGAATAAAAATATGGGAGTCTTAGTCATTCCCAAGGAGATAAATCGATTAAAATCACTTTCCTACATAAAACTAGAATTATGTTTCAAGTAGGATTATTATTAAAACTAATACTAAATCTGATAGCATGCAACTACTAGAACTATAATATACTACTACTAGAAAGCATATAACTTGAAGACAAGTTGAAAAACAACAAGAACTTTATTGAATAAGATAAGAGTCTAGCACAGATAAAAGTAGTATTGCAACTAGAGGAATGTTTAGAAAATTATAACTAGAACTAGATTACTACAACTAGAACTACACTAGAGAAATACAGAAGTTATGGGCTTCGAAGGCAAAGTTCAGAGCGTCGACATAGATGCGGATGCGAAGGTGCACCCTCCAGAACCACCAGAGTTGACGTGGATTAGCACTAGTAGTAGATACTATGTGGAGGTAGGAAATTCTAAGTACGAGATATGGCCCTAAGGCAGTGGCTAGGTGTATTTATAGGAAATAGGGAGGTTTCCTATTGGTTGATCCAAGTTGCCTTAGATCACCAATTTGTAGGGCTAGGATCAACAGGTTAAGGATCAGTGGGTAGGATCGAAAGATAAGTGATAGGATTTAAATAACTAAGTGGGAGGGTTTGTTAGGTAATTAGAGGATATCCTAAACTAATGGTTGGATGTTGAGACTTAAATAGGAAATAGGATTTTTTTAATAAAAGATAATGTATGGTGTGGTGCTGATTGCACAACAATCATGCAACCTAAATCACCTATATTAAGCTAGATTCTAGCATAACTTAGGAATAATGCATTCATAGGCATTGTAATTTGCATAATAGCTAGCTTATTAGTCATGTAGATAATATCGTCATTTTATGACCTAAAATATTCTTAATTCTAATCACAGATGATTTGAAGCTACGGATGTTAGATCAAATCGGATAAATCTAATCAGAACGACGATGAGAATCCAACGATTCCGAAATCATCCCGATCAAACAACTAGAGCATCGTGTGGAAGAATGGAGATCATGGAGCCAAAGGACAAAGATCTGAGCCTCAGATGAAGAATCCAACTGCACAAATGAATTCAGATCGACGATCGCAGTCCAACAGTGCAAAAATCAACTCGATCAGAGGTCTAAATCACTAGATACAAGGAAAAGAAGATGAACGAACATGATGGCACCACGTGGCACCATCACAACCACTCCCTCACCATCGCCCCATCTAGGAAGGCCACACTGCACGCTGTGGGTCGTTGGATCTCCATCCAACGATCACGAGCGTGCCATGTCACCTGCCCAGACTGGATAAGCATAAATAGAAACAAACAAGTATGCAAAAGAAAACGTTTGTGTAGCACATTGGCTCGCGGGCATGCGTGATATCTGGAGGTGCTCGTTCAAGCCACAATCCGCACGAGGATGGGCGCGGATTAAATCAGGCCATGCGATGTCAAGTGGAGGGCGGCGATCGAGTCCACGTGGCGAAGCGAGGGCCGAGGGCGTGTCACGGTCGAAGGCACGATCAGACACGCGTTTAACGTAATATCCCAAGCTCTTTTCAAACAAACACAGTGAGGCACGAGTGCGTAAGCCATGCGATCATAAGATCGGACGACTGATGTTGAGGTGGGTTTTGAAGGCGAGTGGTGAGTAAAGAAGATAATCACGTGCGTAAGGAGGAATCAGAGCCACGCGATCGAAGATTGACGATGCAGCGGCTGCCACGTGTCGCCACCAGAGCAAATCCAAGCATTTTAGGTGTGAATGAAGGTATTTTGAGGCCAAAGAGCCATTGATCTCCCGATCAACGGATCTGATCAAATAAGAGTTGTTACACGAGATTAAGGACTCAAATACCCTTTTTGCCCTCCATCAAAGCTATAAAAGAAGACCCAGGGCCCCCTAGTTGAAGCATCTCTCTCTCCCATCAACTCCAGATCTCTTTTACCATCTTCTCTGCAATTCTCCGACCCTCTACAACTCCATCCCGATGCTTTGGATCTGAGGTGCTGCCGCATCTCGCACAAGCATCCCACAAGCATTGTCATTTCTCTACCACTTTCTTCTACTCTCTCTCACTTTCTCTCTTTCTCTCTATCAATCTCTACTTTTTGCATAGTAATTTCTATTGTGAAAAACTCTTTATCAATGCAATTAAATTTGATCTTATGGATATTATTGCCTCTTTATACATATATACATATATAAATACCATTAGAACTAGTTTATTGAAAAGCTTCTATTAGAAATCAAAATTGCCTCCCTACGAATGACCCGGTACTCACCGAAGTTTTATAAATTTATTTATCGATGCATTTTCGCATTATACTATAACTGAATAATCTTTTAAAACGTGAATTATGCACCGAACAAGTTGACACCATTGTCAGGGAGGCAATGGAAATTTTCAAAGCTTTCTTTGGTGCGAATTTAAGATTTCTAACTTGCTATTTTCGTTGATTTCGTATGTGTAGGAAAATAAGGAAATCCGAATGAAACACGACAACGGGAATTGTGGGTTAGAACCTCAGGTAAGTGCCCATAGTTTAGATTAGTTAGATTTAGGATTTGCTTTAGCCTTAGGATTAAATTAGAATTTGTTTGCTTGTTGAAAAAGGAAAGAAAAAAAAAATTCTTGATTTTCGGGCTAAAATAAAGTTCTATCTTAAAAATTCAATTCCCAAAGATTTGTATGTCCAAAAATTCTAACATTTTATTGGACATAGATTCCAATGTCAGGAACAATATATCCAAATTTTGTATAAATCAGAGTTATATAAAAATTTTTAAAATTCATTCATTGATCTATTATCGATACAGTTACTGTTCCTGATTTTTTGGAGTTCAAAATATCATAGAAATTTTTATACAACTTCAATTGACTTAAAATTTGAGGCACTGAATTTATGAGATAATCAAGAATTTAAGAAAATTTTGAAAAAATTATTTCTTATACGTTTGATTGCACAAATTATCCAATCACCAACTGGGGTTCAAAATAGACTACAAAACCCCAGTACACATTAAATCAGAAAAAAATAGAAAAAATGTATTAAAATTCTTGAAAAGATATTTTGTGACTGCCTAGTTAGTGGTGCAATAAGCACCAATTGATTTCATTACTTGAGTCGCACCACTCATCATTTTGGACCTAAAATAATCATTTAGAACTATCTGTGCTTAGGGTTTCACGCTAAGGATAGAGCAGACCTGCATTTCCATACTCAAGGAAATCTATCAAACAAATTAAGATTTGCAAAACTCTTTGTGTGCCTCATCAGAACCTTGATTGAAATTATTTAATCAAGTGAACCCTAAAATTCATTAACACAAGCATTTGAATCTTAAAAGATACTTCATCATAAGAAACTGCTTGTGAACCTTGTTTGCCTAAGCACTTCACACATTTGAAAATCAATTTTAAGGGCAAACACCCTCCTAACACCCATCATATTTCGAAAGCACATCAAACTCAAACCTAAAATTGAGTAGACGTGCCCTAGGCAGGACTAATAGACTTAGGGACTTGAAACAAGAGTGGGCTAAGGTCAAGGCCTTATCTACTTGGACCCATTGGTGACAAGAAAGGTCAGTATGGTAATCGCGTTAACTTGTCGTGGTGTCCCACCGTGCGGGGTGTATTAAGGGGTCCCACCCTTTTGGCCAACCAAGTAATTCACGGGTTGATCTAGCATAATTGTGTTTTGGGGAGCCAAGATCAGGTCTATTTAAGGTTGACACTGTATGGACCGGTTTGATTGCTTATATTGAAAGGGTGGGGTATTCTCTCATCAGTCTTCTTTCTCTCATTTATTAACTTTCTTCTAGTACATGGATGCTAAAAGGTCTCTGAACCCTAATTTGGTACCACCTTTAGAGAGTAAACTAAAGAGAAGACCCAATTTTTCTGAAGACATTCCAATAGCCAATTGCCATGAGGAAGAATTGATTAAGTAGGAAACCATGGAGCCATACTCTTTTGCCTTACACTATTCTCCCTGTCCCAACCCTTCCATTACTTCAGCTTCTTCATGATGGGAGAACTCTCCTCAACACCCCGGACTTTATTCCTTTGCCTACACCTCATATTCCTTGGGCATAGCTAGGGCTACCTCTAACCCCACACGAATCTCTGAATATCACAGATCTCCACAAGAGACCCTCTCCATGTAGGACCAACATCTGATTGGCATGCCCAATTATCTTGACCGGTTTAGCCAAACTCACCTCTCCCCAGATCAGGGATATACCTCAGAATCCCAACACCTAGAATATCAATCCTATCCTCGAAATCACTTTGCAAATTATCCCAATTCTACCCAAAAAACTTTACCTTCTCATTGGCATAACCCTACAACACCAAACCAAGGATATGATTCTTACCCTAGATATTTAGATGATTGATATTCTAATTCGACTGAGGAAAGAAATCCTGGAAATTATTATCCTCAGCCTGATCAAATCCCTGACCATGGAGGTGATCTTAAGATCACCCAATTACTCCAAGTAGTCCAGGGGATGAGATGAGTTAATAAAAGAAATACAGATAATTTGACAAAATAGGTCAATAGAATCTAGAAAGCACAAGGTGATAAAACTGGTTTGAGTATGAAACAAGTTGGTGGTAAGCCACTCAAGGTTTAGGATCCAACATTAAGTATGACATCTTATCAAATCCCAACCTCCACATACACTGAGCCCACCCACCAGCCTCGTGATTATGTAGAACAGATCCTTTTTTAAATCCTAAAAACTAACTTTGAGGAGGAAGGCTCAATTGAGGAATTATATCTTGATTTATGCCCTGAATTGCAACCATTCTATTTTGAGGAGTGATGAAGAGATTCTCGCTAATTTATGATAGTAATAGAATGATATGTCGTGTTTTATGTGGTGGAAAATCTCTCAATCAAAACTAAATATCAAATTTAACCACAATAAAGATGTCACATCCACAGGGAGGAATAGACCAATAAATTCCTAAGTAGAGGAATATACTATTTGTAGACTTCAATGCAAGGAATATGCTATTTTAAATGGAGCTTGCAATTTCCTTAAAATTTTAGGATTATTTATGCAATTTTCACGTCAGGAATTAAGCTCCAAAAATATGTATATGATGCATGTGTAATGGCATATCATGTAAATTTAACTTGCATGCAAATCTTATTTGAAATTCAAAGTCAAATGATGCACATAACACAAGTGAAGTAATTTCAGGAAACTACAAGTGCATCAATGCAATGTGGCCTAAATAAAATAACATTATCTAATGGCAATGGCATGAAATGTAAATTTTAATTGAGGAGAAAACAAAGGAAACTTCCTTTCTCTTCCTTGCGTGCACGAGGAGGCTTCGTGGGAGGAGCTACGTGGCAGGAAGGCACATCTCAACGAGGGCTACGCAATAGTGGTGACACGGCGGACGGAGGTAGCCGGAGGTAGCCGGCTAGTAGAGAGGAGCGTCGGCTTGTCACCAGCAAGTGGCTGCACTTCTACTGTGGGCTTGGTGCACGAGCACGCATGGCTGCGCTGCACTGCCTGCAGGCACGTGACTGGTGTGGGCGCCTGCTGCAGGCAGCTTCTTTGGGTACTTGCAGGGCATTGCAGAGGAAGAAGATGACGTAGAGGAGGGCCATGTGGTTTGCAGTGCGTGCTTTTGAGCGATGTGGCAAAGCGGTTAGTGGTGAGGGTGGGTGCTTGGAAGGTGTGCGTGGGTAGTGCAAGGGCACAGCTGTGGCATGGGCACCTGTGGGAGGCTGTTGCCTGCGGGCGCTAGTGATGCTAGGAGCACTACTTGGAGCGTGAGGGCACGAATACAGTACGAATGCATGAGAGATTTGGGTATCTAACTACCTTCCATCTCTGGCGAGACGTCGGTGGCAGAAGGCTTGCCCTCCACGCATCAGATGCTCGGCCAGCACCTATAAATTAACCCCCAACTCCGGCCGCACCTCCTCAGCTCTACTTGGCTGGGATTCCACCTCAAATTCCTCCTCTTCTTCTCCGGCCAAGGGGTCCAGCGAGCTCTGGCGGGCCCCCTTCCTCCTCCTCGTCGCTCTGCCACAAAACCAGTGGCAGGGCCGTCCTCCTCATCCTCCTCCACGTCGCGTAACACCCACGTGAGCTGCCCTAGCCCAGTCGTCGCCGCCGTCTTCCCCCACTGGACGCTTTCTTCTCCGGCGACAGCAGGTACTGCCGGCTGCCTTCTCGTCCCCTTCTTCCCTTTAGTTAGGTTAAAACTATTCTTCTCTACCCCCTCTTTCATTTCCATCATCTCATTTCACCGAACGCCCCTTGACCGTCGTTGTCCACCACCATCTTCTTCACCTCCGGCCACCCTCCGGCGAGACGCTCCCATCACTCCGCAGCCCCACACGTCTCGCCGACCACCGCATAACCTCCGCCTCACCTCACTGAACATCATCCACCTGTCCATAGACCCTCTACACCTCCACAACCACCCCCCAATCACACCCATCCATCCGACCATAGGGTGACCTAGGCACGCACGCCTAGGCCTCCTCGCAGCTTGCCACATAGCGCCTCACCTTCTTCGTGACACGGAGAAGGTCCCCTGGTGATCTGATTAAGCTGCAAGGCTCTTTTCATGTCAGACAGACTTCACGCCCCGGCCACCATTAGCAGTGACTCAAGGAAGCTTCTTGCTTGCTACAGGCTGCAATTCTTCAGGGCTCCAGGTCCAACTAGCTCAGGGAGGCATCGCGAAGACATCTGTCCTAGCAAGTGACGCCGCAACGCCTGTAGTTGTGGCAATTGAAGGCACGGACTCCTGCAGGCATGCACGAAATAGAGGTGGAACAATAGTCCCACCTCGGTAAGCTATGAAGCGCTGGAGTAATTCATATTGTTTTTGTGATATGAGCCCGTTGCCTCCAAATGCACATGGGGTGAGGTCCCTCACCTATTCTCACCATCTCATCCGTGAGTTCACCACACGGATCTGGCGACCCGACCCGACACTATCCTGAGCACTCCTCGCGCACCACCCTCACACCGGTGCACCTGAACCCGGGCATGCGATCCGACCCATTTACCTGGCTCTAGGAGAGCATGTTGAAGAGTGATATACAGAGAGTGAGAGAGAGTTGAGGGTGTGGGTAGAGGGGTAGGTTTTTCTTTTCTTTGGTTTGTGCAGGGAAGGCAGAAGGAAGAAGTGAAGCTAACACTTAGCCGCTGCTAGCGAAGAAGAAGCAGAAGGAAGGAAGCCTTCGCAGAGGAAAAAGAGAAGGAAAGGAAGAGGCGAAGGAAAAGAGAAGAGGAACTGAAGAAGAAAGAAGAAATAAAGAATGGTTAAGACAAGCAGAAGAAGAAGAGAAGCTGAAGGCAAGGGAAATAGAACCAAGGAAGGAAGCAAAGGAAGCAGAGCCAAGGAAGAAGAAGAAGACCTGCAGAGAGAAAGAAACTACAGAGAAAAGGAGAAAGAAGCAAGGCAACTGCAGAGAAGAAAGAAGAAGCATAAAGAAGAATAAAGAAGAAGAAAATCAGAAGAAGAAGGACAAGGGAAACCTTTTAAGACGACTGATCCCATGTTCAGATGTCCAAATTATTTCTTTTTGTCACAATTAATTTTCAAACTCATGCATTTATATATTTTGAATTAAGTTTTGAGTAATTAAGTGTTCAATTACATTCTTGAGATTAGTAATAAATTCCTATTTCTCCCTGTATTCGACCTTGGATACTTATGTTTTCGAGTAATAAACTTTCATTTGCTGACAACGCTTGATCAACTATACTACGACGTAACTAACTGTTAAAACACGATCTAGCCGCGTCAACACCTTTCAACCACAAAGGGCTCGGCCAATTGCTATAAAAGGAGCCCCGGTCCTTTGCGCATCTTCCAAGCTTGATTTGGCTGCAGATACCCTCTCAATTTCCTCCTTCCTCATCTCTGGTCAAATGCCCGCAAGCTCTGGCGATCTCTCCTCCCTCCTCTCGTCGCTCTGCCACCATACCAATGGCAGAGTTATCTTCGTCTCATTCCTCCGCGTTGCGTCGCACCAGCTCACGCCTCTCTGACCTCCTCCTCGTCGCCGTCATCCTCACCTCAGGGCCTTCTTCCTCGACGATGGCACATACGCACCGCTCGTCTTCTCTACCTCCCCTTCATCCCAACGCCCACAGATAAGTTCCTTTCCTTCCACTCATCATTTTCCCTCATTTTATTTCATAAACCGCCCCTCGATTGCCACTGTCCCCCTCCATCTTCTCCATCTCCGGCTGACCTTCGGCAAGATGCATCCACCACTCTACACCTCCACACGCCTCGCCACCAACCTCATCACCTTCGCCATCACCCACAGATCACACTCCACCCATCCACTGACCGCCACACACGCCTCACACTTCCACCGAACAAACCCACACGCACGGTCACAGTTCGACCTAGGCATGCACGCCTAGGCCGTTCTGCACCACGCCGACCCCCGCCTCACCTTCGCCGTGATACGATGAAGCTTTCCCTATTGTTTGATAGGGCTGCAAGGCTGTCTTCAAGTCGTGCAGGTCTGAGCCTCCTTCCGCCATTAACGTTGAAGCAAGCTTGCTTGCTTTAGATCTCCAGGCCATGCGCTCCAAGCACAAGGGCTCCAGGATACGTGAGTTGAGTGTGCGAGTGTATCCAGCCTGAGAGCAAATGTCGCAAGGCTTCCAACCGCTCCAATTTTGTGGCTTCTCCACCTACGGGCGCCAGCAGAAGTGGGTGGGACATTTAGTCCCACCTCGTAAACTCAGGGGTAGGTAGTGTGATTTATATTGATTTTGTGCCTTCGATTGGTTGCCTCAAGTCACACAAGGGTGAGGTCCCTCGCCCTCACTTGCTCACACCTCATCTACGACCCCTACCCCCATGGACTTGGCACCCGACCTGATTACCTAGACCTAGCACTCCTCGCGCACTACACTATGCCGGTGTGCCTGGACTCGGGCATGCATCCGACCTGATTAACCGGCTCTAGGAGAGCATTCTTAAGAGAGAAAGAGATGCGGGGAGGGTAGGGGTAGGTTTTGCTTCGTTGTGCTGTGTAGGAAAGAAGAAGGAGCGAAGGACGGAAGAAGCGCAGCAAAGAAGCGAAGGAGGAAGACTGCAAAGGAAGAAGGTGCGGCTGAAGGCAAAGGCTGAAGAAGGAAGGACCTAGCCACAACAAGGAAGGAAAAAGAAGAAGAAGAAGGTAGCTGCTGAAGGTAAAGGAAGCCAAAGACAAGTAGGGACTTAGCCGTAGAAGAAGAAAAGAAGAAGAAGAAAGAAGAAGAAGAAGCCAGAGAAGGAAAGGGCTGAAGAAAGAAAGAAGTAGGAGCGGCCAATCAAAAGAAGAAGAAAAGGAATGACAAAGGAGAAAAGAAGAAAGAAGACTGAAGGCAGAAGAGGCATAACCACAAATAGAGAAGAAGAAGAGAGAAAGAGAAGGACAAATCAAGCACTGTAGCAAAACTTTTTTAGCATTATTTCTACATTGACATTACTTCTCAATTTTGATTGGATTGGTTATTGCTTTTTATTAAATTTAGAGTTGTGCTCTTAATTTTTTAAATACCCAATTGCTCCCTGTGTTTGACTTTGGATACCTTGGTTTTCGAGTTATAAATTCTTATTTGTTTTCGCGGTGATTTCATTTATACTATAGCGAACATCTTTTTAAAACCACAATTTTGCCTCGTCAACACCTCCTCCTCTCTGAGCTTGCTGTCAATGGTGGCTCAGAGATGAGTTAATCACCTAATTAATTAGTCCATTAGCATCACCTCACCCCTTAGAATACTTTCCCTCACTCAATTGAATGAAAGGAAGCATTCTGAGTTCCGTCAAACTCAGAATGCTCAATTTACGAATTCCCTGATGAATCCTAAGTTCTGATCATTCTTTAAGACAATTAAGGAGTTTTTAGGATCTGTCTAGATCTATGGGAACTCCATGGTTTAGTAATGGCATCACTTACTGAGGTTTTCAACTCTGTATATCAGACCTGGACTCACCGGAGCTCCGGCGAGCTGTGGTGAGCCAAAATCGCACTTCAGCCCTTAACAGGCTCTAAGGAGTTCTAGACTGCATCATTGAGGCTTAGAGATCATGAATTGGTGATTGGATCAATGTTTTAATGTCTGGAGCTTGTAGATGACCTCTGTCTTCTTCAACTCTAGCGGAGTTAGAGAATTGTCTCTGTTAGGGTTTAGGTCGCTGTAAGAGGTCTAGAAGGAAGAATGAATTCTGCTAAGTTCATCTTAGCTAGTTGCTTATTTAGAGAAGCCGTAGTTTGTTATGATGAACAAACTCTATTAGGATCTCAAGTGACGAGGCTTGAAACCCTAGAATTCTTGATTAAAATTACCTTTTGAGACTTTGAATCAATTCCTAAGGTTAAATAGAACTGAACTAGGGTCTTAATTAGGTTAGAGAAGCTCTAATTCTGAAAGTCAACTCCAAGGTAATCTTGGTCAACTACAGAGCTGATTTGAGGTGTTCTTGATCAATTATTCTGTTCAATGAATTGATATATTCACTGGGATGATATGGAGTTCATGAGTTGATTGGAAGCTGTTTTATTGAGGATTAAGGGCAATCTATGTCACTGTCTAGTTTGGGTCATTTTTGAACCCATACTGCTTTTAGTGTGTTTTTGGCAAGATTTGCATGCTAAATTCGCCTAGATAGAATCATAACACCTTGCAGAGATTGTTGCAATCTACTCCAGAGGTTTTTAGCTCTCTGTCGAGCTATTCAGAGCTCAAAATGGAGCTCTGAAGATCCTAAACGAAGCTCATGAGCTTCTTTCTCTTCCTGAAGCCATATAAAGCTCCCTTTCTAAACCATTAGATGTGGAATCACCTACTGAATAGAGTTCGGACCTCATTTGGAGGTCAGATTGTCTGTTGTAGGTCCTTAGACCTAGAATTACGTTCTATAGGCCTTAATGGCCGTGGCAAACCTTCCACATTTGTCCTTCGAATTGAAAGTCTTAACCTCACTTGAGCACCAAATTGGTGTTCCAATCATGTAGAGCACATCAAGGGCTTTTGATCGAGCCTTTGCTCGATCAAATTGAGTCACTATGCCGGCCAGAATCGTTGGCTGAAGTTCGGCCTAGAGTGTACATAAATAGTCCCACATCGGTAGTTCTGGAGGTGTCGACATGCTATATTATGAAAAAGTGCATAAGCCTTCTCGATTCTCAGCATAGGGCACGAAATGAATTGAGCATGGGTGTGGGTGCATGCGATGCATGTGCCTGTGCATATGTGTGTGTGCGTGCGCCTGTGGGCGTGAGCGAGGACCCATGAGTGGGCGTATGTGGGCCTGGGAGGCCAAATACTGTGCATGGGCTTGAATTGGAAAATAAAACACCTAAGTAGAATTAGGCTCGGACCCAGTAGGGTTTGGTCCCACCTTCTAGGGGGTGCTGTGTATCCCTGACAGGTCTGAGCTGCCAATTAAAAAAACCAAATTTTTTTAATTTGGTTAAGTGTGGAATTCATTAAGCATAGTAAAGATAAAGAAAGAAAGGAAGAATAAGCTAAGACAGAGAGTAAAGGAAAAGAGAGGGAATTAGAGAGAGAGCAACAACAGAGAAGAGAGGAAATAACAAGAACAAAAGGGTTGAAGAAAGAATGAAGAGAAGAAATAGAAAGAAGAAAATCAGATGTCTTGCTTAACTTTTAGTCATCCAACTTTTATTTTTAAGATATCTGATTTGCCTTAATAAAGTATTCTCATATTCTCTTTCAATATTTTGAGCTTAATTGATGTAATAAGGCATTTGTACTCAATAATATAGCTTTTTCTTACCTTAATCTTTTGTAATAAGATGTAATGGTTGTAATAAACATGTTTACTTGGTTTTTAATGACAAATCACATGTGTAAATATGTTCTTTATTCATGGAATGTTGCATGTGCTAATTTGACTAATTCTTGTGCAATATTCATAAGCTTGAAGTATTCTAATTTAATATTTATTCAATTAATTAATTCTTAATTATTCCTTAACAATTAATGGTGAATTAAGATTAATTTATGCCTCTCAGTGAACGACCTGGACTCAACCAGTTTAAAAAAACATAAAATCTAAAATGTTAGGTTAACTTGACCCTATACTACACTCACGACATTAATTCAGGTTAACCTAACTTACTTTCTCATGCAATTGATTAAGCCTAAATAACTTAATTAACTATGTTGAGGATTTAAACTACCAAGGGTTTTTGCTTTTAAGATAAATGGCTGACACTTAGCCGTTTGAAGAAGAAATCCCCTGTGCGTCAAGAAGGAAGTCCAAGGCAAGAAGAAGAGGAGAAGACCTGAGCCAAGAAGAAGGAAGGAAGAAGGCCTGGACAGTAGAAAGAAAGAAGAAGAAGAGCTGAAGGGAATAGAAGAAGCCAAGGAATAAGAGGAGAGGTTCTAAAGAAAAGGAGAAGGCTTAAGACATCTAATTTCTTGCCTACTATTGGTTAATTTGAATTGATGGTTGAATGCATGCTTAAATTTTAGAGGATATAAGTGGTGATTAAAATCACCATTGTCTTTTATTCTTTTCTCTTTTTATCCTCATATTCCATTGGATTTCACTTAATATTTAATGTGACAGGTTATTATTCATTGAAAATCTATACTTTTCTTAATTACTTGTGCTCGTTTACATTATTTGTTAAGATTAGCGATTAAATTCCTATGTGCTCTTAGCAAATGACCTTAGCTTTCTTTCGAGTGTAAATTTTATTTATTTTTCCTACTGATTCGAACTATACTACAACGCAATGATTTTAAAACCCATTTTAGAGCGATTAACATGGGAACAATCAGGTGGTTGTAAGATCGAGGATTTGGTCACAGAGTCCTTAAGAGTCTGATAAGATCAGGTGCAATCAGTAGTGAAATTAAAGGTGTTATCCTTAGTCAAAAGATTTGTCAAGGCTGATGGGAACACCATCATGAGCCCTAAACTAGCTCACTTTAACCTAAAAAAGAGAACAAAAGCTCCTACATAACCAAATGAAGTGTCTAACTCAAAGAATAACCAGTCTGAGAGAAAAGTAAGAGATAGAGGGTAAAACTGTAATTTTACCATTGCAGTGCAACAACGAGATTTCTCAGGGGCTAAACACAGGTCAAATGATCTTAAAATGATAAAAAGTTGGTTGGTTCAAACAGAAAAGGGTTAATGTGAAATTTGGGAATTAAATGACTTCTTGTAATCTTAAAATAAACTCACTGAATTCAATAAGGTTTTGGCCATGATAAAATTTACCTAAACACTATAAAATTTATGAAAAAATATCCTCTAGGTTTTAGAACCTTCAATTTGGCCTTTAGAACTTATTTTGACCTAAATAGGGGTCTCAGTCAAATGTTTACCCTAAATTAGGTTTTTGTGTAAAATGCCCAGTCAAACGTGATCAAACCTAAACTCCAACTTCACCATTGGATTCCTCAGGTCCAAATTAGGTTTATACCAACATTTGGACCTAAGGGGAGTTCACCTTGACGTACTATGCAAAATAGTCCAACCTAATTACATTTATGCCCCTAACTTTTGAAAACTCTTGCAGACACCCCCTAGCTTCCTCGTCGTTCTTTGTAATTAGGTCCCTCCACCATTACAGCAATGGAATCCTACTCCGGTGAGGATTCAAGGGAAACATCTCCCTGATTCCTTAGAGAATCCCTCTCAAATTTGAAAGGGAGATTCTTTGAAGAATTCCCTTTCGTGTGAACCCAATCTTGAGCTCCAATTTCCACCCAATCTCTCATGTGAACGCATGAGAGATTTGGGTCTTTTCCGACCTTCCATGTTTGGAAAGGTTGCCGTGCTTGGAAGATTGCCTTCCAAGCACATGGCCCTCTGCCAGAGGCTATATAAAGGTCCCCAGATCCTCCCATTCCTCTCAAGCTTGATTTGGCCTAAGAAAACCCCCTCTTCCTCTCTTCCCCTCTGACCAAAATCCTAGCAAGCTCCAGTGACTCCTACCTCCTCTTCTCATCGCTCTGCCACAATACCAGTGGCAGAGTTGTCTTTGCCTCCTTCGTCTGCGTCGCGCCACACTTACGCCCGTGCTTGCATCCCTCTCGTCGTCGCCATCCCTCTCACTAGGTCTTCATCTCTGGTGACGGTACATACGAGCCATCTGCCTTCTCCGCTCCCCCTTCCTCTATCCCCTCGTAGATAAGTCCTCTCCCTCTGCTCTTTATTTTCCCCTCAATTATTTCCATTAACACACCTCGACGCTCACACACCACCAACACCTTCACCTCTGGCAGACCACCGGTAAGGTGCTCCAGCCATTCCATGCACCCACCCACCTCGCCAGCCACCTCAAAAGCTCTGCCACATCTCACTGACCATCATCCCTCTTCCCATTGACCGCCACACACTCCACACACATCCCCCAAACACACCCATTTTCACAGCCACAGAGTGACCTAGGCACACACGCCCAGGCCACCCCACACCAAGCCAACCACCGAGACACCTTCGTCCTGTCACGACGAAGCTTTCTGTGTGATTTAACGAGGCTGTAAGGCCGTTTTGCTTATGGACAGGTCTAGGTCGCACCGTCATTGAAGCAAGCTCGAAGAAGCTTGCAAGCTTCATTCCAAGCCCCAGGCATCCGGCTCTAGGTTCCCAAACGAGCGGGCTTACTTCGCGAACAACTTTAGCTCAACAATTAGGACCAAAGCCCTGCACCTACTACAATTGAGCAACCACCTACTGCAAAAGTGCGCGAGAAGAAGGTGGGACATTTAGTCCCACCTCGATAGTTTTGAAGCAAGCAGTGCACTATAAGTGGAAAAAGTGCCAGGGGCTTATCGCCTTCTGACACGGGGTGAGGTCCCACTCATCCCACTCGCCTCGTCCACGACCCATGCTTTGTAGACTTGGTTCCCGACCTGACTACCTGCGCACTCCTCGACCACCACCCACGCCAGTGGGCCTGGTCAATTGAGGGTGACTTATGTGATCTAGTGGATTGTCAATTCGAGTCAAGTGGTTCTACCCAGGTGTCAATTGCCATAGTTTCTTCCGAATTACCCTTCGACTCACTTTCCATGTCATCCACAAAATACCCTGACTTTTTTTTCTTAGCCGCTGCATAAATATCAAAGTGAATCTTCTCATTGCTGCTACTCATCTCCATACATCCTGAGTAGCAGTCAATCCGCACATTGGCTATAGCCAAGAAAGGTCGACCTAGAATGATGGGTGAATTACTTAGCTTTTCCAGTATATCTATGTCCAAAACAATAAAATTGACCGAAAAGCTAAGACCTTTAACTTTAATAAGCACATCCTGAACTACCCCCTTAGGAAGTTTGATGGAGCCATCTGCCATTCTATTGGTGACAGGTGTGTGGTGCAGATCTCCAAGTCTGGTGCAATCAAAAAGGGTGGTAGGAATCAAGCTAATGGAAGACCCTAGATCCACAAGGGCTTTGTTGAAGGTGAATCCCTTTATGGCACAAGATATGAAGGTTTTCCAGGGTCAGTCATTTTGGGTGGTAGAGTTCTAGAAACAAATGCACTTATGTTAGCTGATAAAACCACCTCTTTAGTTGTGCAAGTCTTTCTCTTCTTTTGTGACTCTTTCTTTAAGGCCTCAGGAAAGGGTAAATAGGTCAAATCAACTTCAGAAGCCTTCTTCTTTTTGTCCCTTGAGTCTGAGTTAGAGTTGGATGTGGGTTTGGTCTTATGATTTTTGGTTGAGCCTAAATCAGGTCGTTTGGGTGGGATCTTAGCTTTTCTCTTCCTTTTAGGGGCCACAGATTTGGCCCCCACACAATGGCATGTATGATAGATTGGAGGAGGGGTCGGAAGAATAGGTGGAGAATAGGAGTGAAAAGGCATTTGCATCCGGGGATAAAGTGATTCTTGAAGTCTCTTGATTTGATCTCCTTGAGATTTCACTTAATTTTCCAACTTAGTTAGCCTTTCTTCATTTTTCTTATCAAAGTCCAACAAAATGTTCATGATATCTTCAAGGGTGGTTGCAGGTTAGGCTGGACTAGATGGTTGCCCTAAAGTGGTTTGAGTGGAATATTAGGCTGGCCTAGATTGATGTTCAGTCTGAGTCAGTCTCTGTGGTGGCCATGAAAGATCAGGATTGTTTCTCCACTCCGGGTTATACGAATCTGGGTATGAATCAATGGGTGTATCGCTCTGAGTGGGGCTGACTATAGAGGGAGTTGATTGAGAACCTATCATGTGGTCCTGTACTTGTGATCCATTATTCCAATTCCTTAGAGATATCTCATTAGGTACAGGTGTATCAGAAATAGTGCATTCCTCAATTGATCTACCCAAATCACGGATTAGGTCTAAAGGTGCCTTTTGGGTTGGCTGAGTCCAGGATGCCTCCCCATGGTAGTAAGAATTAGTAAAGTAGCTAGTGGATCCAAAATATGGGTCCCTAGACCCACTAGGCTGGTTTTTCCAAGTCTCTTGTTCCTGGGAGGAGTGATAAGATTGAGATTGTGCTTGAAATCATCTAATTTGCTCTAGAAGTTTGGCACATTGATCTATATAGTCCTTGTTATATTCCCAGAATTCAGCAACTATGACTTTCAATTGGTTCTGGTTTAGATAAGGGTCGGATCCATGAGGTTCAGGTTCTAAATAAGCTGGGCGATAAGGATGATCATATCCCTGCTGGTTAGGATGAGTCTCCCAACTAGGAGGAGTCAAAATCATGGTTGGTTTGGGAGATGGAGGACCTTGATGGTCAAAAGAATGATATGGGTTCATGGATATTTGAGAGAAGATGCGAAAAGAGATAAGAGATAATCTTCCTTAGGAAGACACAACCAGCTACAAGGGGCTGGTGGAATTAAGGTAAAGTCCTAGGAAGAAAGATGAGAGAGCCCCAAATCAAGCAAACAAGCTAGCCTTAACTTGTATACCCTAATTGGATCTAAACCTAGTATCCTGAGATGGAACTGGGTTAAACCAACCCTTGAATTACTTGGCTGGCCAGATTAGTAGGACCCCCTAGGACACCACTAAAGGTAAACACGGTTACTGCATCGACCTTTCTTATCACCAGTTGGTCCAAGTAGACAAGGCCTTGATTTTTACCCAATTAAATTTTAGTTACCAAGTAATTTAGTCCTTCCTAGGGCATGTCTACCTAGTTTTAGGTTTGGGCTTAGAGTGCCCTTGGAATGTGATTGGGCAATTGGGGGTGTTGCCCTTAAAATTGGATTTAAAGTGTGAAGTGTGCAGTCAAAGGGTTTGCAATACAAGCTTTAATTGGTGTAGTGGCTTTTATGGTTCAAGTGCTTGTATTTTTTTTTTTTCTTTTAAGGTTTCCTTGTTTAGGTCAATTCAAACAAGGTTGTAGTGAAGCACACAACAGGTTTTGCAAGTCCCAATTGTTATATCAATTTCCTTTAAGTATGGCACGCAAATGTGCTCTACCCTAGTGTGGAAACCCTAATATCAGATAGGTCTATATGATGCTTTTAAGTCCAATAAGGTAGAAGTGGTGCAACCCAATCAAGGAAAACAATGGTCCTAATGCACCACTACTAAGTGAAATAGACTTAATTGTTTGCCTAAGCTGAAATGTAGATCAATTTCAATTCAAGTGGGTGAGGGGAAGACAACCAATCATAGAAAATCCCTTCTCATGCAATTACACCCAAATCAAGCTCAAATAGGTTTGGTTTGGGTCTCTAAATTTAAACCCTAATGTGAATTACTTAGGGTTTGTGCTTCTTCTAAAATCTACAGTCAGACCTTAGTCTAAATTGAAATCACTCCCCAAAACAGTAACTGAAGAAAAATAATATAAAATTTTGTAACGATATTCCTTTTTCAATAAGTTTTTCAAGGAATATTTTTTTAATATTTTTATTGTTTTTTGCAATTTTTCATGAATTTTTATGTTCCAAGGGGTCAAATAGACCAAATGGACCCCATGCGAGAAGTGCAGTTTGAAACAGTATCAAAGAAAATCCAAAAATTTTTGAAAATTTATAGAAAATACTAGGTTTCTGTGGCTTTCTAACCCCACAAATTTCAAAGAGATCTGATTTATGTAAGGGTCAGAATTAACGTTTAAAGTTATAAAAAATCAGAGTGTAGACTGTTCTAACCTCCTTTTACTGTACAAATTTTTAAAATTTGTACAGTGTGAATTTTTCCAAGTAAGTGCTGGCACTGGAAAGCTAGTTTGAAAACCTAATATTAGACTGAATCCCAAGATTTTTGGACTCCTAATTTCATGGTAATAAATTTTTGAAAATCATCAATATTTGCTAGCCGAATTTCCAAATCTGATTTTAGTGTGTTTAAATAGTCTCCAAGTTAAAACAAATGCCAAAGAAAGATTTTTTTTTTTATTCAGATACAAAAATTTGAATTTGAATTTATATAAATATATATATATTCTAACCTAAGGAAGCAACAAACTAGAGGACGAAGAAAATACCTGCAGTCTTCACCACGGGTCGATGTGTGCGCGGATCCTCATCTTGACACCCTACAATCAAAACAAATAGAAGTTAAGCAAATCCAAATCTAAACTCGCGCGTTGCCTCCCCGGCAATGGTGCCATTTGGCAAGCGTGGAAATTGCATATTTTGAAATCATTGGAAATCGTAGTATAGTCGCAAAAACCACTCGTCAAAGGTATTTGTGATAACGAAACTCGCATAGATTTTATTCTTTTAGAACTTGAGTCCCGATCATTTGTCTCTAGGAGGCGTGAAAATGAATTGAGATTTGAATCGACTTTTATAACCTAAATGTAACCTAATATTTTTTGTCTTTTTGCCTTTTGCACTTTTATTTGTGTTTTTGATCTTTATTTTGAAAAGCAAAATGAAACCTAGATCTAGATAAACTAGCAAAAACTTAAGTGACTATGTGCATCTAAATGAGGCCACGATGGCCGTGCATGGTGTGATTAAACTCAAGTATCATATAGTCAAGCAAACATGAGGACAATATCAATCATAGAAACATCATGAAATTATTTATGCATAAAAGATTATCACATATCATTTACACTAGAAAGCAAATAAATAGAAGAAATCCCTCACGCCGGAAAGTTTCCACTAGGGCCATCAGCCTTGTGTGAGGGTGTAGGCTAGACCTTGGGTATGCAAACCTGTCTACATGCGTACCAAAAGAGATGGCCGGCCACAAGAGGCTATGGGTGAGCCTTCATGGTCATCCTAGAAGAGAAGAAGATGGGGGTGAGTGTACCCAAGTGGAGAGAGGAGGGTGTTGCACCCTTTCTCTACCAATGGCCATCATTAAAGCTTTGGAGAAGAGCTTCTCTAACTAGTCATCCATGGAGCCTTGGAGGAGGATGAGGAGGATGGCCTTAAGCTTTTGGAGGGTGGAAGCAAGTTTAGAGTGGAGAGTATGGATGGGAGAGTGTATGGAGATGGTCCAATTTCGTGGCTCTCTCTTTGCCCTTATGGAAGGCTCCATTTGGTTGCCACTTTTGGTGGCTCCAAAAATAGCCAATGCCACATTTTCTGGATCTAGGTTTGACACAAGTTTTTAGGGTTCCAAGAGAGTGTGCATGGGTTTGGTGGGAGTAAAATGGGAAGGTGTGTGTGTGTGTGTGGGTGTGTATTTTTCGTAGGGCTAGGTTGTGGGTTTTGGTAGGATTAGGTGCTAAGTAGATTAAGTGGGTGTGGACCTAAATACGCTTAAGAAAGTCTAATTGGGTAGGAGTGAACCTAATTAGGTCTAGGTCAAGTCTAATTAGATGTGTGCATATGATTAGGCTAGGGTAACCCTAATAGGTATGAGTTAATTAGATCCTGGGTGGATCTAATTGGGCTCGGGTGTACCCAATCAACTGTAGATGCACCCAATTAGGTACGGGATGGTTCAATTGGGTTAGGGATAGGACAAGTAGAGATATGGATAGTGGATTAGACTTAGGAGGTCTCTACTTAAGTTTCCTAGGGTGTCCGGTGGGGTTCCTAGGTCAAAAAAGGCAAGCTAGGCTTCCAACACCAAAATCAGGAACCAGACAGCAGCATCAGACGTCCAAGATAGTGGTCAGACATGTTATACTACAAAATTGGATGTTTGGACATTAAATTAGATGTCCAATTCTGTGTCAGTATGAGTTTTCCCTTCCTGGATTGTTATTCTGCAAAAATCAGACGTCCAGCCAGATGTCTGGACATCCTAAAATGTGCTAGAGAGTGGGCTTTAGGTTTTCTAAGGTTGGTTTTGGTTCTTAAGTGTTTGGGAGAGGGATAGGGTGGATAAGAACATGGATAGTGCTATCCATGTTTGGGTTTCGAGGCTAAGGTGCCCTAATGGAGGTTGTTTTGGGTTTGGGAATGCTGTCCTAGGGTTTCTAAGGGTAGGGGTAAAGCTATCCTCCTCACTTCATTTATTTGAATTAGTCTTCTTCTTCCTTTATTGCTTTATTCCACTATCTCCATCCTGGATCACTTTATTATCTACAAATAGCAATAAAAAACCATTAACTAGCAGGATATCTCATCTTATTCTAAATAGACTGATGCAATACATGATATGCATGATATGAGTGCAATATCCACAATTTAAGCTAGGTTCAGACATTATTTAGGTTGATTACAACCCATGATTGCTGTATAATCACCCTCCTTGATCACCTTGAAGAATCTGAGCTTAAACCGATAGAGGTGACATTGCAATTAGCTGATCGATCCAATAAGTTACCTAAAGGAATACTCGAGGATGTCATCATTAGGGTACAGGATTTCAATTTCCCGGTGGATTTTATAGTCTTGGATATGGATGCACCTGAAAGCACAAGGGTACACCGATTATACTAGGGAGACCCTTTCTAACCACGGCTAGGGTGATGAGAAGCTCATCATGGTCTCTAATTACCCCTAATTAACTAGTCTTCCTAGTTAATTAGCTAGAAATATGTAAATATATGGGTTAATTACTAAATAAGGGATAAATAGTAAAGGGCCTTAAAATAAGTTTAAAATGCTATATTATCATCCAATTAGTATTATTAATAATTTAATTAATAATTGGACTCAAAATATTATCAGCAATTCATCTAATTGTGTTAACCAACTTAAGTACAATTTATATCAAAGCATGTAATAGCTTAAGTAACATTACTGAATTAAATAAATTAAGCTTAAAAGGTCAAAAATGTAAATTCAAGATCTAAATACAATAATTGTCTTATTTATAATCATATATAAAAAGTTGAAAAAGATTTAAATTAAAATAAACCTTGAAAACCTTTGTTTACATTTTAGTCCTTATGTTTTATTTCAATCGAGTCCTTATTCTTCATTTAGGTCCTCAACTTTCTTTATGAATAAGTCCCTAAAACTTCTTCTTCTTTCCTTCTTCAGCCTCCTCGACGGCTGACGATAGGAGGTGCTTCCACCGTCTGATCACTACATATCTAAGGTCATTCCTTCTCCAAGCTCCTAGAGCTTGTGCTCACCATCTCCTTTTCATCCATCAGTCTGGATGAAGCTACAATCCCATTTTAGGGTTGGAGATAACCTCACTAGCATCAGAGAAGATGTCGGTGGTTACTCCACTCCTACCTCTTCTCCGTCCAGATTCAACTTTCTTCTTAACTGCCGCCACCTATAAATACCCCTCCACACCCTTGATTTTCACTAAGTTAGCTCCCTTCCCTCTTCTTCATTGAGCTAACTAATTGGCTATTCTTTCCAAACTCTAGAAACTTTCCTCCACTTCATCTATCTTCCTCCATCCATCTTTGATCACTCTGGATCTCCGTCGAAGACAGCCAAGTCTCCTGACGTAGTGCTGACTAGGAGTTCCTCTGCTTCACTTCACAAACGCCCATCGGAGTTCTTTCTTCAACCCTCTGATTTCCTCCTCCATTATGAACCATCGACATAGATCTTCTATCCCCTTCCTCCAGGTAACACTAGATTAGGTAAGTAGGTTAGTTAGGATAGTTAGTTAGGTAGATTAGATAGTTGTAATGTTAGATTTCCATTCGTCTTTTCCAGCTCCGGTGAGCTCGTTGAGCTTGTCAAGAGCAAATCTCTTGTGTTTTTAAGTCATCGATAACCTTCTTAAACCATTCATGAACATTTCTATCACTTTTAATCACTGAATTGATCATCTATTCGCCTAAACCATATCCGCCTTCACCACTGCTTCCGCTGTCCAAGGTGGAAGTGGTTGAGTTTACTCCACCTCCAATGGGGCTCTCCGCCACCTAACCATCACTCAAGGGTTCCTATCCTCACTTTAATTTAAGTAATTACCATCTATAACTTAAATGCCCAATTTAATTTAATCCCCTAAGCTCGCTGTCAATGGCAGCTCAGGAAGATTTCAAATAATTAATTATCCACCTATAAACCATCGCAACTTCATTTTGACTTGTTTTCTCCACTGTATTGAGTGGGAAAACAAGTCCTGAGCCTAATTACATTCAAAACTTGTTTACTAAGAATTCACTGCTTAACTTTCATTTTAATGGATAATTGAAGGAATTAAGGTGTTCCTGAGGTTCCTTGTGACCTCAGGAAGCTATTTAGATCATCAATGGCATAATTTCATATCATCTGTACATTTAGCCTTTTTCTGGACTCACCGGAGCTCTAGCATTCTTCGACGAGTCAAAAGAGCTCTTCAACCCGTAAAACTCAGTGTGAAGCTCCAAATCTCTAATTTAAAGGTCACTGATCATGTTGAAGAAGTTTATTTGAGGTTTTAATGATTGGAGCTTATGTTAGATCTTCTTCTTCTCCAACTCCAGCAGAGTTGGAGATGTCTGATAGTAAGGGTTGAGTCTCATTTAAAAGGTTTAAAAGCATTAGTAACTTGCCCTGAGACTATTCCAATGTGTAAATCTCTATGATTAACTTTGGTTTGTTTTATTGAACAAACTCCTCTACAAGCTCAGGGTATAAGCCAGGAACCCTAGGAATTTTAACTAAATCATCCTTTTAAGGGTCTGAATCAATTCCTGAGGATAAAGAGAGGATGACTGAGGCTTTAATTTCATCTGAAAAGGTTAAATTCAGAAGGTCAAAGTTCAAGGCTTTATGGTCAACTTAAAGTCTGATTTATGGAATTTGGATTCAATCAGACAAATTAAGGAGTCCAATCTATTCTGTGATGTTTGTAAATGATTTTAAATCAATTTGGATGAGCTCTGATCAACTTTATAGAGGAAATTGAATTCGATTCAGTTTGGGTTGATTTTGAACCCAAATTGACGATAGTGAATTTGTGATGAGATTCAAATGGATAATCTGCCCAGATAGATTCTTAACAACCTCTAGAGGTTGTTTCATTTGATTAAATAGGTCTTTAGCCATCTGTTGGACCTTTCAAAACTTGAATTGCAGTTCTTAAGCTCCCTGGCGAAGCTTTTTAGCTTCATCACTTCCCTGAAGCTCCTTAGAGCTCATTTCCTTCACCAAAAGCTGCGGAATCACCCTCTGAACCTATTCAATATCTGATCTGGAGGTTAAATGTCCTTTTGTAGGACCTTAGATTCAAAACTCCATTATGCAGGCTAAGATAGCCATAGTGAACCCAGCTCCTTCACCCTTCAAATTGAAGAGCTAAACCTTCCCTGAGTATCAAATAGATACTCTAATCATGTAGATCAACCTAAGAGCTTTCCAGCAACCATTCATTTGCTCGAATTGGAGCTCTGAGCTGGCTGGAATGATCATCTGAAATCTGGAATAGGAAGGGGAAACATAGTCCCACATTGGTGGAACTGGAGCAGTTGCCTTGGTATAAAAGTGATTTGTGTTTTAGGCTCTTCAGTCAACAGCGCAGGGCACATGAAAGGAATCTGAGCATATGGGTGTGTGTATGGTGTGTGTGTGCCTATGGGCATGCGAGTGTGGGCCTGTGAGGGCGTGTGCATGGGGCCTGGGAGGTCGTGAGCTGGATGGGCTTGAGACTATGCGATCCAGAAATAAATCGAACTAAATAAAAACCAGGCTTGGACCAAGTAGTGTCTGGTCCCACCATGAGAGGGGTGTTGTGCATCCCTGATTGGTCCAAGCTGCCAATCAAAAACCTAATTTTTGGTTCAAAGGGTTAGACCAGTTCAGTTCAGAAGATCTACAAGGGTTCAGAAGAGAAGGAGAAGAAGGAGAGAGCTCGTAAAAAGAAAAGAGAGGTTGAACAGGTACAAAGGCTAAAGAAAAATAATAGGTAGAGAAAGATTAAATGAAAAGAAAGAGAAGAAGATGTGTATAAGAGAAGAGCTAGAGAAAGATTAAGAAGAAAGATTAAGGGAAAAATAAAGAGAAGAGAGAGAGAGAAAGGAAAAGAAGAAGAGAAAGAAGAATAAGGCTGAAGACACGAAGAAGAATAATTATGTTTAATTTCTTGCATTTTATTAATTTCTTTTGAGCTTAATGTTGTAATAAGGCATATTTTCATTAAAATTACTTTCTCTTGCCTTAATGTCTTGTAAATAAAAAGAAATAAAAAGAAATAAACATGTTTACTTCTTTGTAAAAGATCATTTGTGTAAATGTGTTTCCTTATGTAATTTTGCATATTCTTCTAATTTGAAATCCTTAAGCAAAATTCATGTTCTTAAAGTAAATTTAATTATACTTTCCATAAGTAGCTTAGATTTAGTGGTGAATTTTAATTAAGTTATCCCTCCTAGTGAATGACCTGGACTCATCTAGTTAAAAAAAATAAAATCTAAAATGTTAAGTTAACTTGACCCTATACTACTTAATCGACATAAATTCAAGTTGACCTAAGTTACTTTCTTTTGCACATGATTAAGCACAATTAACTTAATTAACTATGTTGAGAAAGATAACCACCATTTTAATGGCGCTATTGCCGGGGACGTAATTTTTTGCTTCATTTTATTCACCAAAACATTCCCTTGCATAGCTTTATTTAATAATCATTTTAATGACGCCGTTGTCAGGGAGGCAACTGTAATTATATTCACCATTATTACTACTTTTAGTTGTTTTGTATTAATTTGTTTTGTTTTGTTTTCTATCTTCTTTTCAGGTTTACTTCTACGGGTATTCTTAGTAAAGAAGGTGGGTTTTTCTGTTTTGTTTTCCACTATACATACCATTGTAAGTATTCTTTTCATAGTCTCTAGTTTAGTTGTATTGCTGCATTTAGTTAGAAAAAAATTAAAAAAATACAAAAATACATACTTTCTGACTAGCAGCGGCATGTTATAGGCATACACTCTTAGGAGTGCATTTACCTCCTAGTAGCCTTACGATCTGACTCAGGAAAAGTTTCTAGTGTTTTTCTCGTATCAGCGAGAAAACACGCGAAAAAAAATCACGTAGATCCCTGTTCTGGAGTTAATATCAAGTACACATATTCTTTGTGAAAATACTTAAAAAGCAATCACTTTACTTCTTTCTATCATATTTTTGAAAAGATTAAGTAAAAAAAGAGGATAATAAAAATTGTGACTTAAATCTATTTGCAGAATGCATGCGAGTTTTATCACTATCGTCTGTTGCATGCTATCGTGCACACAGCGTGATCACTAGAGTCACACGAGTCTAAATTTTCTATCTCTCCTCTTTGCACCTCATAGGGCTTTGGTCCAAGATCAACAAGTCTGTCTCACTACTAGAGCCCCAGGGAGCCAGTAGTGAGCGGTCTCGATCCTAGACCATAGGCCTTTGAGCTTTAAGGATACGCACTTGTGTAGACACGGGTTTAGGACATGTATTTTGATACTGATATTATGCTTGTTTGCGTCCAAAGTATTTTGCGTATTCTAGGACTCTCTTCTCTTTTAAAAGAAGAGGAAAAACTACTTTTTCATGCTATTTTGCAAGTTTTGTTGCCACTGTTTTAGAGGTGTGAGTGTACCTTTGCACATTCTTTTTGTTTTATGCATGGGAGGCAATCCTTGAATCCACCTCTTTTAACTCCGTTGACAGGTGCTCCTAAGCCAGTTGCAGCTAACTAACCAATTAAATTCCCATCTGATTCATCTATTTCTATGGATCAATTGTAAAATCAGAATCCTGAGATCCCTTCTTCTTCTAGTCAGGGGGAGATGCTGCCTTTTGATATTCATGAGGCACTCCTGAACCAGAACCTTAGAATGCTTGAACAAAATCGCCAAATTAATCTTTTGATAGCTACTTTGAATAATTTGCAAAATCTATAAGCCCATCCTCCACCTCAACCTAAGGCGGGTTTTGACCTTCCTGATTTACCAATCCCTTGTCCTAGGCCTCTACTCTGAGACTACTATAATCCATCTAATGCACAAGTAGAGACTAATGTTAGGATTCCCATTGGGGAAAATGACCCAGAATTAAAGGCAAACATTATAGGTCTAATCCCACATTGTCACGGATTTGCATCCCAGGATCTATTTCAACATATCGAAGATCTTAAAAATCTATCTCAAACTCTTGGACCTCGAAATCAAAATAGGGAAATCCTATTCATGAAGATGTTCTCTTTTTGTCTTAAGGATAAAGCCGCATATTGGTATAGAACTATTGTAAGACCAATCTCAACTTGGGATAAACTCAAATCTACATTCTTAAAGAAATTCTTTCCTATTGGTCGCATGAATGCTTTAAGGTAAGAAATCACAACTTTCAATCCAAATCAAGGAAAACCAATTCATGAAGCGTGGGAATGCTTCATGAATTACAAAGGAAATGCCCACATCATGACATCCCTTGTTGGCAACTAATGCATATCTTCTATTATGGATTACAAGAGGGCATTCGCAATCTAGTCGATGCATCTTGTGGAGGGAACTTTCTCAATCACGACTCAGAATCTGCTTTAGAATTATTTGAAGGGATGGCGGAGAACTCGATCAACAATGCATCCATGTCGCAATTTACGCGGGGAACGAATACAACACATTATAATTCGCATAAGGGCATTCACGAGATCAGTAATCCGTCCAATTCAAAGGATTTAGAGATTATTGTAGAAAAAATAGACAAAGTAGACATCGTAGCAAAGTATCTTGATGAGGTCAAAAATACAATGAAAACTCTTACACCTCTACTTGCTACGCAAAATTCCGTGCATTCACCTGTTTTGCAAATTTCCGTGGGGAGGGAATTTGTGAATAATCTGGATTCTAGAGATCCATCTACCTTGGGTTTTCTATCTACTACACCAACCCAAGGAGGGACTTTTGTCCCACAATCTTTCCTATCCTTCTCCCCACCCTTTTCTGTTGCAGAAGACACGCCATATCTTTTTGGTTTACACGCCATCCAGGAAAACATTCCAAGATCAAATCCTTATTCTAATACCTATAATCCTGGATGGAGAAGCCACCTAAATTTCTCTTGGGCTGATCAAAATCAAAGACCAATTTATCCAAATCAGACCCACCCATCTCCATTGCCTTCTTAGCAACCAAATGTGAGGCCTAATTCCATGAGTATGAAGAATTACTCTGGGTCGATTAGAGATACACAGCTCGACCAGATTTTGAGAGCTATTATAGAGAGTCAACGACAAAATACTGAAGCTCTCGCTGAGATTCAAAGGCAATGTATGGTAGAATTGGCTGATTTACGAAATTAGATCACGCTTTTGGTTGAATCTCGTCAGCCAGGTACCCTTCCATCTCAGCCAATTTCGAATCCTAGGAATTTGCAAAACCTTAGGCAACATCAAGGCTAAGTACATTTCATTAATTAGGCCTTTGATTCTAATCAAAACCCATCCTCTGTACTCCCTAAAAATAATCCACCAAACCCGCATCAGCAGCCTTTATTGTATCAAAATGACCCACCTATTATTGAGAATCAGAATTGGCTCTGCTGATCTTCTGAACATGGTTGGAATCATTTCTCAAATTGCCTTAATCTTTAATATTTTACATCTCAACCAAAATCAGATCTGATCTTCACGAGATTCACTCTGATCTTTCTAAGATTTTTAGGAATCTGATTTTGGTTCTGCAAGATCTATTTTAGGCAATTTCAGGATGAGTTTTTACGAGGTGGTCTTATCTATTTTTCTATTTTTGAACGAATTCCTCTATAACTCCTTTGTTTTTACCATGCATATTCTTTTTAGGAGTTCTTTACTAGGGTTTACACCTAACTGAAGGCGTAAAACTTAGCATTTTGTACATAGTTGTTTCCTGCTTTGTACACTTTTTCTTTCCGTACACTTTTCTGATTTTTCACTTCATCTTACACTGATTGCCTTCATTTAGTTCGACTGTACACTCTGACCTTTGATTAGAATTGAAATCGTTAGCATAAAGATCTTTGACCTCGTCTATCCGATTCCTTCCATCACCCTACACTAAATGAAGTGTAATATCTTTTCACCCTTCTTACAATGAGGACATTATAAAATCTTAGCTTAAGGGGGTGTGAAGTGAAATTTTCACTTTAAGTGTATTTGCAGAGAAAAGATAAAAGAAACACATAAAAATTAAAATACCCACGAAATTTTAAAAATGGAAATACAAAAAATTTAAAAATTTAAAAATAAAAAATATCATGAAAATTTGAAAAATTTTGAAAAATTCATAAAAATTGGAAAATTTTATAAAACATAAAAATAAAAATATATAAATACAAAAATTTGGAAATTGAAAAATTATAAAAATAATAAAAGGGGTGTTTACATCTAGAATAAAGAAAAGAAGAAGAAAGAAAAAAAATATGTATTTATATCAATAATTAAGAGCTTAATTTTCCTTTTAGGTCAGAAATAAAAAGAATATATAGTATATATATAAGAGCATTAAATCCTTATTTAGATTTTTATTTTTAACATTTTGTAAAAATACACTTTTATTTGCAAAATCTTAAAACAAGATTTTATTTGAATTAGAATCTTTAAACCTTAAAGCTTTGTTTTTCTATTCTTACCCTGAAATTAAGAAACTACGATGTATTAAGTTTAAAACATAAGTTTTGGAATTAAATTGTAACTTTTTAATCAATTAGATTAAGTAATCGTTTTACTTTTTGAATATTTGATTTTATCATCAAGTTAAGTAGAAAGGCCAAATATTTAGAGTTAATTAAATAGAGAGTTAGTAGAACCTTAGTCTTCAAGTCTATCAGGCTATAGTTATCTTAATCAACTAAAGGACATTTGGCTATACTTGGTGAGTTTTTGTCTTGACAGATCCTATAGGCAAAAACTAAAAGTTTAAAGAACCTGAGAGTGAATGGCTTTATTGTTCAAGCTCTAGTTTGAGAGCTAAGTAACCTAAGCATCCAAAATCACACACATAGAATTGTCTTGATGGCATCTGAGACCGCAAAAACATAGAGGTTAAGAGATTGATTCTAAATCCTCTTTAGTCCAAGGATTTCCGTGGGGCGATTCTTGAAAGGGTGAAGGATGTGCCACTCACCTAGAAAAATGATTTGGAGTATAAAGTTAGTAAGAAAAATGGGAAGAGGGAGAAAAATAAAAAAATAAAATCAAACACCCTACAGTTAAGTACCTCGATACAAATGGGTACTTATGCAGTTTTTCCATTAAAAATAAAACACCTCTGTATAAATAGATGCTACCCTTCTTTTAATTAAATAAAAGAACACCTCGCTACATATGGGTGTTCTAACCTATAGAAAAAGTTGAAAAAAATTATGGAGATAAAAATTAGAAATAAGAGACCCAGTGGTCCACCAGGGAGATATACACAAAATGTGTTGACCTCGGGATAGAAAACTGGTGAGGAGAAAGCAACCAAACCTGAGTAAGGCCAAGACAAAGGCTTGAATTGGAATAATCTGAATTGGAAATTGATGTCTTATGATCTGGATTTTTGCAAATTTGGATGCCTTTAGGACAACTCTCTTCACAAGCACGGATGTTTTAAAATCATAGCTACTGAACCTTGGTATTGGGCAATGAAGCCTAAGAAATTGGGTTTTGAGGATTTGCAGTTGAGACCTAAAGAGAAAGATTGACAAAATCCTAGGTCTAGAAGTTTGTCCTTAGTGTTGTAGGCTGGTAGATTAAAGTTTTACTACTCTAAGTTTGGTTAATGATGAATATCTGGTTAATTTGCTTAAACTTAGATTGATAGAAATCAAATATCATAAACAAAGGATTAACTTAAGTCTATTAAGTTTTTGAGTTAAAATTTAATTTCTAACTCTTATGTTTTGTTTTCATAAAACACTTTGAATTCTAAGTTTTTAAGGGTTAAGAATGGTTACAAGGAATAAGTGATTTTTTATTCTAATTTTTGATAAAATTCTTGATAAACTTTGCCTTTAATAGAGTGTGTTTTGAAGATGCTTTGAGTGTTAAGTCTAAGTAAGGAAATTTCCACAAAATGCTCTGTATATTAGCTATTTATATTTATATTAAATCTAAAAAATATTAATTCTGACCTAAGCTTTCCTCTACTTGGTTCTTATTTATATTAATTTAAACGAGTGCTTTAAATCATTATATTTCTAGTTAATTTTTCTAGGGACTAGCAAACCTTTGGCTTGGGGATATGATGAGAAGCTCATCATGATCTCTAATTACCCCTAATTAACTAGTCTTCCTAGTTAGTTAGCTAGAAATATGTAAATATATGGGTTAATTATTAAATAAGGGATAAATAGTAAAGGACATTAAAATAAGTTTAAAATGCTATATTATCATCCAATTAGTATTATTAATCATTTAATTAATAATTAGACTCGAAATATTATCAGCAATTTATCTAATTAGTGTGTTAACTAACTTAAGTACAACTTATATCTAAGTATGCAATAACTTAAGGAACATTACTTAATTAAATAAATTAAGCTAAAAAGGTCAAAAATGTAAATTTAAGGTCTAAATATAATAATTGCCTTATTTATAATCATATATAAAAAGTTGGAAAAGATTTAAATTAAAATAAACCTTGAAAATCTTAGTTTACATTTTAGTCCTTATGTTTTATTTCAATCGAGTCCTTATCTTCATTTAGGTCCTTATATTTCATTACGAATAAGTCCCTAAAACTTCTTCTTCTTCTTTCCTTCTTCAGCCTCCTCGACGGCTGACAATAGGAGGTGCTTCCACCGCCTGATCACCACATATCTGACGTCATTCCTCCCTCTCCAAGCTCCTAGAGCTTGTGCTCACCATCTCATTTTCATCCATCGGTTTGGATGAAGCTACAATCCCATTTTAGGGTTGGAGATAACCTCACCGACATTGGAGAAGACACCAGTAGTTACTCCACTCCTAGACTCTTCTCTTTCTAGATTCAACCTCCATCTCAACAGCTGCCACCTATAAATACCCCTCCACACCCTCGATTTTCACTAAGTTAGCTCCCTTCCCTCTTCTTCACTGAGCTAACCGATAGGCTATTCTTTCCAAACTCCAGCGACTTTCCTCCTTTTCATCCGTCTTCCTCCATCCAACTTTGATCACTCTGGATCTCCGCCGTAGACAGGCAAGTCTCCTGACGCAATGCTGACTAGGAGTTCCTCTGCTTCACTTCACGAATGCCAGCTGGACTTCTTTCTTCAACCCTCTTATTTCCTCCTCCGTTATGAACCATCGACGGAGATCTTCTATCCCCTTCCTCCAGGTAACAGTAGATTAGGTAAGTAGCTTATTTAGGATAGTTAGTTAGGTAGATTAGATAGTTGTAATGTTAGATTTCCATTCATCTTCTCTAGCTCTGGCGAGCTTGTTGAGCTTGTCAAGAGCAAATCTCTTGTCTTTTTAAGTCACCAATCACCTTCTTAAACCATTCATGAACATTTCTATCACTTTCAATCACTGAATTGATCATCTATTCGCCTAACCATATCCACCTTCACCACTGCTTCCACTGTCCATGGCGGAAGTGGTTGAGTTTACTCCACCTCCACTGGGGCTCTCCACCACCTAACCATCACTCAAGGGTTCCTATCCTCACTTTAATTTAAGTAATTACCATCTATAACTTAAACGCCCAATTTAATTTAATCTCCTCAGCTCACTGTTAATGGCGGCTTAGGAGGATTTCAAATAATTAATTATCCACCTATATACCATCGCAACTTCATTTTGACTTATTTTCTCCACTCAATTGAGTGGGAAAACATGTCCTGAGCCTAATTACATTCAAAACTTTTTTACTGAAAATTCACTGCTAAACTTTCATTTTAATGGATAATTGAAGGAATTAAGGTGTTCTTGAGGTTCCTTGTGACCTCACGAAGCTATTTAGATCATCAATGGCATAATTTCACATCATCTGTACATTTTAGCCTTTTTATAGACTCACTGGAGCTCTGGCGAGTCAAAAGAGCTCTTCAACCCATAAAACTCAGTGTGAAGCTCCAGATCTCTGATTTAAAGGTCACTGATCATGTTGAAGAAGTTTATTTGAGGTTTTAATGATTGGAGCTTCTATTAGATCTTCTTCTTCTCCAACTCCGACAGAGTTGGAGATGTCTAATAGTAAGGGTTAAGTCTCATTTAAAAGGTCCAAAAGCATCAGTAACTTGCCTTGAGACTATTCCAGTGTGTCAATCTCTGTGATTAACTTTGGTTTGTTCTGTTGAACAAACTCCTCTACAAGCTCAGGTGATAGGCCTAGAACCCTAGGAATTTTAACTGAATCATCCTTTTAAGGGTTTGAATCCATTCCTGAGGACAAAGAAAAGATGACTGAGGCTTTAATTTCATCTGAAATGCTTAAATTTAGAATGTCAAAGTTCAAGGCTTTATGGTCAACATAAAGTCTGATTTATGGAATTTGGATTCAATCAGACAAATTAAGGAGTCCAATCTATTCTGTGATGTTTGTAAATGATTTTAAATCAATTTGGATGTGCTCTGATCAACTTTATAGAGGAAATTGAATTCTATTCAGTTTGGGTTGTTTTTGAACCCAAACTGACGATAGTGAATTTGTGATGAGATTCAAATAGATAATCTGCCTAGATAGAGTCTTAACAACCTCTAGAGGTTGTTTGATTTGATTAAATAGGACTTTAGCTATCTGTTGGACCTCTCAGAACTTGAATTGCAGTTCTAAAGCTCCCTAGTGAAGCCTTTTAGCTTCATCACTTCCTGAAGCTCCTTAGAGCTCATTTCCTTCACCAACAGCTGCAGAATCACCCTCTGAACCGATTTAATTTCTCATTTGGAGGTCAAATGTCCTTCTGTAGGACCTTAGATTCAAAACTCCATTCTGCAGGCTAAGATAGCCATAGTGAACCCAAGTCCTTCGCACTTCAAATCAAAGAGCTAAACCTTCCCTGAGTATCAAATTGACACTCCAATCTTTTAGATCAACCTAAGAGCTTTCGAGCAAGCCTTCATTTGCTCGAATTGGAGCTCTAAGCTGGCTGGAATGATCATCTAAAGTCTGGACTGGGAAGGGGAAACATAGTCCCACATCGGTGGAACTGGAGTGGCCGCCTTGGTATAAAAGTGATTTGTGTTTTAGGCTCTTCAGTCGACAGCGTAGGGCGCATGAAAGGAATCTGAGCATATGGGTGTGTGTGTGGGCACGTGCGGTGTGTGTATGCTTGTGGGCATGCGAGTGTGGGCCCGTGAGGATGTGTGCATGGGGCCTGGGAGGCCGTGAGCCAAATGGGCTCGAGATTATGTGAACCAGAAATAAACCAAACTAAATAAAAACCAAGCTTGGACCAAGTAGGGTTTGGTCCCACCATAAGAGGGGTGCTATGTATCCTCGATCGGTCCAAGCCGCCAATCAAAAACCTAATTTTTGGTTCAAAGGGTTAGACCGGTTCAGTTAAGAAGATCTACATGGGTTCAGAAGAGAAGGAGAAGAAGAAAAGGAAAGGAAGAGAAGGAGAAGAAGGAGAGAGCTCCTAAGGAGAAAAGAGAGGTTGAACAGGCACAAAGGCTAAAGGAAAATAACTGGTAGAGAAAGATTAAAAGAAAAGAAAGAGAAGATGTGTATAGGAGAAGAGCTTGAGAAAGATTAAGAAGAAAGATTAAGATGAAAGTAAAGAGAAGAGAGAGAGGGAGAGAAAGGAAAAGAAGAAGAGAAAGAAGAATAAGGCTGAAGACAAGAAGAAGAATAATTGTGTTTAATTTCTCGCATTTTATTAATTTCTTTTGAGCTTAATGTTGTAATAAGGCATACTTTCAATAGAATTACTTTCTCTTGCCATAATCTCTTGTAAATAAAAGGCAATAAAAAGAAATAAACATGTTTACTTCTTTGTAAAAGATCATTTGTGTAAATGTGTTTCCTTATGGAATTTTGCATATTCTTCTAATTTGAAATCCTTAAGCAAAATTCATGTTCTTAAAGTAAATTTAATTATACTTTCTATAAGTAGCTTAGATTTAATGGTGAATTTTAATTAAGTTATGCCTCCTAGCGAACGACCTGGTCTCAACCAGTTAAAAGAAATAAGATCTAAAATGTTAGGTTAACTTGACCCTATACTACTTAATCGACATAAATTCAAGTTGACCTAAGTTACTTTCTTTTGTACATAATTAAGCACAATTAACTTAATTAACTTTGTTTAGAAAGATAACCATCAAATAGAATTGAAATTCAGGAACCAAACACTGAAAATTGACATCTTTAAGGCCCAACAAGGAATTAATTGCAGTATTATAGAACAAATATGTGATATCAAGGCTGTGGTTGATGAATTTTATATTGAGGGCAACCTGATTATTCCCGAACAACCACAAGAAGCTCAAAACCCACAAACAGAGGAGTCTGACCCTGATCTAGATACACCCATAACTCCTTCCCTTGCTCCTGACACACACTCTGAACTGCCCGCTGCTGCTGATAACCTCGTTCTGGAACTCAAGCCTCTTCCCGACCATATGAAATATGTCTTTTTGGGTTCCAATCAGACGTTTCCTGTGATTATAAACTCTAGACTCACACCTGACCAGGATTCCTGTCTGATTACTATTCTCCAGCAACATCATAGAGTCAACGGATGGACTCTCAATGATTTGACTGGAATTAGCCCCTCTTATTGCACACACCGTATCCACACCAAAGAGGGCACACGACCTTCGTGTGAAATGTAAAGACGTTTGAATCTTAATCTGCAGGAGGTTGCGAAAAAGGAGATCATCAAGTGGTTAGATGCAAAGATCATCTACCCGATCTCCGACAGTCGGTGGGTGAGTCCAATCCAGGTTGTGCCTAAGAAGGCAGGACTTACCGTCATCACGACTAAAATTGGAGAAGTCATACCGACCCATGTGGCTAACTTGTGGAGAGTCTGCATTAATTATAGAAGACTCAATTCCTCGACAAAGAAGGATCATTTCCCACTATCGTTTATTGATCAGATCCTCGAGAAACTAGTGGGAAATAGGTCCTTCTACTTTCTGGATAGGTACTCCGGTTATAACCAGGTGGTAATCCATCCTGAGGACCAAGAAAAGACTACTTTCACCTGCCCCTTCGGGACGTACACGTTCCAAAGGATGTCGTTCGTTCTTTGCAATGCACCCGCAACTTTTCAACAGTGCATGCTTGCTGTATTCTCATATATGGTAGGTGATTATCTGGAAGTCTTCATGGATGACTTTTCAGCATTCGGAGCATCATTTGATAATTGCCTCCTATACTTGGTCCAAATCCTCATGCGATGCATTGACATGAATCTGGTTCTTTCCTAGGAAAAGTGCCATTTCATGGTGCCTAAAGGAATTGTCCTGGGACATCTTATTTTAGAGAAAGGCATCCAAGTCGATCGAGCCAAGGTGAATTTGATTTCCAAACTTTCGATGTCTAGCACAATCAAGGACATCTGATCTTTTCTGGGGCACGTCGATTTCTATTGTCGATTTATCCCTAATTTTTCAAAAATTACGTGCCCCCTGACCACTCTTCTCTCTAAGGATGTATCTTTCGAAATCTCCAAGGAATGCACTCAAGCATTTGAAATCCTCCGTAATCGAGTTACCCAAGCCCTGATCCTATAGTCCCCTGATTGGTCTCAACCCTTTGAGATCATGTGCGATGCATCTGATTTCGCTGTAGGAGTGGTACTGGGGTAGAAAATTGATGGGAAACCCATGGTCATTACTATGCTAGCAAAACACTTGACGAGGCTCAGCGTAACTGCACAGTTACTGAGAAAGAGCTGCTAGCCATAGTATTTGCCCTGGAAAAATTCAGATCTTATCTCCTGGGTTCCTGTGTTATCATCTACTCGGATCACATAGCTATGAGGCATCTCCTTGCAAAGAAGGACGTAAAACCTCGATTAATCTGCTGGATCTGGCTGTTGAAAGAATTTGACCTCGGGATTCGTGACAAAGTGGGAAAACAAAATGTGGTAGCTGATCACTTGTCCTGCCTTCCTTCTGAGATCATCGACCCTTCCGGACCCATCACAGAATATTTTCCTGATGAGCACCTTCTAACTATCAATACAGGGCTTCCATGGTTTGCTGATATAGTAAAATACCTAGCATCACATCAGATCCTGTCCGATTGGCCAAAGGCCAAGAAGGACAAATTGCTTTCCAATGCCAAGTATTACTTCTGGGAAGACCTGTATCTTTTCCACATCGGTGCTGATCAGATAATTCAACGATGCATCACGGAAGCGGAAATCCAAGACATACTCTCTTTTTGCCATGACCAGGCATGCAGTGAACATTTTTTAGGTCATAAAACCATAGCAAAAGTCCTTCAGTGCGGCTTCTATTGCCCATAATTTTCAAAGACGCATACAATCACTGTAAGGCCTGTACCCATTGCCTGACCTTGGGCAACATGAGCCATCATGATATGATGCCTTTATAGCCAATTCAGCTATGTGAAATTTTTGACATTTGAAGGATTGATTTTATGGGACCCTTCCCTGTCTCGGACGGCTTCGAATACATTTTACTCACTGTTGACTATGTGTCCAAATGGATCGAAGCCATTCCGACCCAAACCAACAATCATAAAGTTGTTATCAAATTCATTCATCAGAACATCTTTTCATGGTTCGGGATTCCATGTGCTATAATTTCCAATGGAGGGACCCATTTCACCAAAGCTCAGTTCAGGTCACTGATGACCAAATACGGGGTGTCACACCGAATCTCTACTCCTTACCACCCCCAAACTAATGGTCTAGCTGAGCTATCAAACCAGGAGATTAAGAAAATCCTCCAGGTTACTGTTCGACCTGACAGGAAGGACTGGTCATCCAGCTTTCGGAAGCTTTGTGGGCTTATAAGACTTCCCACAAAACCCAATTAGGTATGTCTCCCATCAGATTGGTGTACAAGAAGGCATGTCACCTCCCCATCGAATTGGAGCATAAAGCCTATTTGGCAGTATGGAATTGCAACCTAGATCTTTCTAAGGCTGGAACCCATAGAAAGCTTCAAAAGAGCGAGATCAATGAATTATGCCATGATGTGTATGAGAACTCGCGAATTTACAAAGAGCAGGTTAAAGCCTTTCATGACAAGCACATATCTAGAAAGATCTTCCATCCTGATCAAAAGGTCCTACTCTTCGATGCCAAACTCAAACTGTTCCCAGGAAAGCTACGATCAAAATGGATCGAACCCTACTTAGTCCGACAAATCTTTGGAAATGGAGCCATTGAGACCAGCCCACTAAGCCACGATTCTGAACCTTTCGTCATGAACGGTCAGAGACTCAAACAGTTCATTGACGTGACCGATACAAATTTCGCTGAGATATCCTTTACCCACCATTCTCCCTGAGCTCATTACGCCCAGCCAATGGCGTAAAACTCAGCACTTAATGGGAGGCAACCCGTCATCCTTGAAAAACCCAAAACCTTTCTTGACATTCCTATGCCGAATTCCTATTGCACTTTAAAGTTCATCCATTAGAACAACCAACCCCACCTCAGGTACCCGTACCCGAGTCTAGAAATCGTTCGCAACAGTCACCTCGACCCATTTACCCACCCAAAACCTGTCCTAATGAATGAACTAAGCTAAATTCGAACCCACCTAATTTACAATGGGGACATTGCAAATCGTAGGCAAGGGGGGGTATGGAAGTGCAAAACATCATGAAAACTCATCTCACAAGAAAAGTTTCAGCAAAAAATCACATATCACAGAAAAACACCAAAAAAAAGGAAAAAAAAACATTGAAAAAGAACAAAAAGAAACTGAAGGGAGAGAAAACTTTTGAGGCCATACAAATCATGAGGAGAAAATGAGGAAGAAAAGTGCAAAATGTCAAAAAAGGAGCACAAAATGAAAAAGAAAAAAGATAGTTATTAGTAAGAAATTGAGGGATTAAGCGAAGTTCTAGACAACATCAAGGAAAAGAAAAATGAAGGAAAAAGTGCTAATGAGACACAAAAAGAGATTAGTAGGAACGCTGATCTTAGGCCTTTTGGACTAGACTCTTAGGCTTGAACATTCAAGTCTCCGCTAAGATCTGGATAATCCCCAAGAGGTTGGGGAAAATGTGAAGCTTAAGTACTAGGTCTAAGGCTTAGGGAGTATTCGACCTCGTTAACTGACCTTTGGTTTGCAGGATTCAGTAACCTAAGCACCCCAATCCACACGTAGTCTGGTTCAGTGTGCATAACTATCAAAATCATGCAAAAGCGTTTAAATGTTATGAAAAAAGTTTCCTAGATTAGGAGCGGTCGATCAACACAAGTTGATTTGGACGAGTTCCCGGCACGGAGAGGTAGGAAATTCCCCATGAAAATGCGTAATAACATATCATCTCCTCAGTGCTTGTCTCCTAGGATATTTACATATCCTACCGGGGGCACGTAAGCACCCTGCTAGTTCATATACCATGGGCGGCATTATCATGAAATATCGATTGCCAGGGTTTGGATTTAGCTACAGAATGCCAAGGGCAGGATTATCTCAAAATCTCAAAAGCCAAGGTTCTAGGGGTTGCCATGGGCGGTGCTGTCACGAAGCATCGACTACCAGGGACCTTTTCAAGATTGATGATGGGGACGAGGAATCCGATATAGACCATGTTGAGAAGCCAATCCGAAGCTAGAAATAAAAGAAAAGAGAGCGAAAACTCTCCAAACAAATAAATCCTCTGTCTCTCTCTTACAAAAAATGCACTGCAAACTTAACTGAGGCTAAAATATGTCTCAAGCACGGGTGCTTTAACCGCGGAGTCCAATAAACCTTAGGATAGTTCCTGTGGGCCTTAAAAACCTTTGCGGAGGACCGAGGCTAAAGTTGGTCAGGTCTGTATCTTGGTTGGTACTTGAGTATTTCTAGGCCTACTGTTGGCATTCTAACTTAATGAAAAAAAAAGAAAAAGAAAATGCACTCATCATAATATGTGAAAGGAATTCAGGGTCTAAAAGAGAAGTTAAAACCTTAAAATTTTGCTAAGGGACTAGCAAAAGCTAAGCATGGGGGTATGATGGGAACACCATCATGAGCCCTAAACTAGCTCATTTTGACCTAGAAAAGAGAACAAAAGCTCATACATAACCAAATGAAGGGCCTAACTCAAAGAATAACTAGTCTGAGAGAAAAGTAAGAGACAGAGGGTAAAACTGTAATTTTACCATTACAGTGCAACAATGGGATTTCTCAGGGGCCAAACACAGGACAAATGATCTTAACAAGATAAAAAGTGGGTTGGTTCAAATAGAAAAGGATTAATGTGAAATCTGGGAATTAAATGACTTCTTGTAACCCTAAAATAGACCCATTGAATTCAACAAGGTTCTGGTCAGGATAAAATTCACCTAGACCCTCTAAAATTCATGTAAAAATATCCTCTAGAGTTTAGAACCTTCAATTTGGCCTTTAGAACCTATTTTGACCTAAATAGGCATCTTAGTCAAATGTTTGCCCTAAATTGGGTTCTTGTGTAAAATGCACAATCAAACGTGGTCAAACCTAAAATCCAACTTCACCATTGGATTCCTTAGGTTCAAATTAAGTTTATACCAAAATTTGGACCTAAGGGGAGTTCACCTTGACCTACTTTGCAAAATAGTCCAACACAATTACATTTCTACCCCTAGCTTTTGAAAACTCTTGCAGACACCCCCTAGCTTCCTTGTCATTCTTTGCAATTAGGTCCCTCCGCCATTACAGTAGAGGAATCCTACACCGACGAGGATTCAAGTGAAACATCTCCCTAATTCCTCAGAGAATCCCTCTCAAATTTGAAAGGGAGATTCTCTGAGGAATTCTCGTTCATGTGAACCCAATCTTGAGCTCTAATTTCCACCCAATCTCTCATGTGAACGCATAAGAGATTTGGGTCTTTTCCGACCTTCCAAGTCTGGCGAGGTTGCCGTGCTTGGAGGCTTGCCTTCCAAGCACATGGCCTTTTGCTAGAGGCTATATAAAGGTCCCTAGATCCTCCCATTCCTCTCAAGCTTGATTTGGCCTGAGAAAACCCCCCCACTTCCTCTCTTCCCCTCCGGCCAAAATCCCAGCAAGCTTCGGTGACTCCTACCTCCTCTTCTCATCACTCTTCCACAATACCAGTGGCAGAGTTGTCTTTTCCTCCTTCATCCGCGTCGCGCCACACCTGCGCCCGCGCCTGCCTCCCTCTCGTTGTCACTATCCCTCTCTCACTAGGTCTTCGTCTCCGGTGACAGCACATACGAGTCATCCGCCTTCTCCTCTCCCTGTTCATCTATCCCCTTGTATATAAGTCATCTCCCTCTACTCTTTATTTTCCCCTAATTTATTTCCATTAACACACCCCGACACTCACACACCAATGTCACCTTCTCCACCTCCGGCAGACCATCGGCAAGGTGCTCCAGCCATACCACACACCCACCCACCTCACCAACCACCTCAAAAGCTCCGCCATATCTCACTGATCATCATCCCTCTTCCCATTGATCGCCACACACTCCACACACATCCCCCGAACACACCCATCTTCACAGCCACAGAGTGACCTAGGCACACTCGCCCAGGCTGGCCCGTGCCAAGCCAACCACCGAGACACCTTCATCGTGTCACGGCGAAGCTTTCTGTGTGACTTGACGAGGCCGTAAGGCAATTTTTCTTGTGGAAAGGTATAGGTCGCAACCACCATTGAAGCAAGCTTGAAGAAGCTTGCAAGCTTCATTCCAGGCCCCAAGCATCCAGTTCTAGGTTCCCAGACGCGCAGGCTTCCTTCACGAACAACTCCAGCCTAGCAATTAGAGACCAAAGCCTTGCACCTACTGCAATTGAGCGACCACCTACTACGAAAGCACGCGAGAAGAAGGTGGGACATTTAGTCCCACTTCGAATGTTTTGAAGCAAGTGGTGCACTATAAGTGGAAAAAGTGCCAGGGGCTTATCGCCTCCTGACACGGGGTGAGGGCCCACTCATCCCAGTTGCCTCATCCACGACCCACGCTCCGCAGACTTGGTTCCTGACCTGACTACCCGCATGCTCCTCACCCATCACCCACGCTGGTGGGCCTGGTCCTGGGTGCACTGACCCGACCTGTTAACCCGAGAAGGCTCTGGGAGAGTGAGCCTTAGAGAGAAGAAAGAAGAGAGAATTCGCAGGGAAGGTAGGGGGTAGGTTTTGCTTTTAGGGAAAAGAGGAAGAAAATCTAAGGGTGAAGCCACAGAAGAAGAAGAAGAAGGAGAAAGCTAAAGAGGAGGCTAAGGAAAGAGAGCCTCAGCAGAAGCCAAAGGAAGAAGGAGAAGGGCAGAAGTCTGAGAAGGCCTGGCTGAAGAGGAGGGCAAGGCTGAAGTCAGAAGCAAAGAAGAAGAAAGGAGAAAGAAAGAAGAAGCCAAGGCCAGAGAAGAGAGAAGAAATAAGAGACGGAGAAAGAAGAAGAAGAGCCAAAGAAAGTAAAAGACAGAGAACAAGAAGAGAGATTAAAGAAGCACTGTAGCATTGAGCACTTAAAACACCTGCTTTTACATCAGACATCCTTATTTCATTTTGAGCTTTTACATACATTGATATCATTTTCTTGCTTCATAACTTTGATTAGTAGTTGCATATTATAAATTTGAAAGTTGTATTCTTTGTTTTTAAATCCCAATTTGCTCCCTGTGTTCGACCTCGGATTTATATTTTTTGAGTAATAAACTTTATTTGTTTTCAAAGCAAATTTGGATCTTAAACCCGATTTCACTTTCGATAAACAGGGGCCATAAATCTTCTATAAAAGCCAACATGCCCCAAGAATGATCTAACTTGTCGAACCGAGCTAGGAGGTGCTAGATTGGAGATCAAATCAACTTTGGCTCGGTCAACTTCCAAGCCTCTTTCAGGTATAATATGTCAAAGCACAATACCTTCTTAGACCAGACAAATGGCTCTTTTCCCAACTCAAGACCAGATTTACTTCTATGCATCTCCTCGGAATCATTTCCAAGTTTCTTAGACACCCATCAAAGGAATCTCCAAAAATTGAAAAATCGTCCATGAAGACTTCCAAGTAATCACCAATCATGTCCGAAAAGATTGCCATCATGCACCTCTAAAAAGTCACAGGTGCATTGCATAATCCAAAAGGCATTCTACGGAAAGAAAAAGTTCTGTAGGGACATGTAAAAGTCATCTTTTCTTGGTCTTCTGGACTTATTGCAACTTGGTTATATCTAGTATATCTATCCAAGTAACAAAAAAATTTTCCTCCTACTAATTTCTCTAGGATCTGATCAATAAAAGGTAGTAGGAAGTGATCCTTTTTCGTGGCTGAATTGAATCGTCTATGATCAATGCAAACCCGCCACGTAGTTGCGGAATGGGTCAGGATGGATTCACCCTTGTCATTGGTCACCACAGTTAGCCCTGCTTTCTTAGGTGCAACTTGAATTGGGCTTACCTAAGAACTATCAGAAATGGGGTAAATAATGCCCACATCTAGCCACTTAATTATTTCATTTTTGATGACCTCCTGCATATTCAGGCTAAGTCTCCTCTGTAATTCATGAGAAGGTTGTGCATCTTCTTTTGAGTATGTCATGTGGGTGCAGTAAGCAAGACTAATACCCTTCAAATCAAAAATGGTCCATCCATTAGCTTGCTTATTTGCACTTAGGACCTTAGTAAATTTAAGCTCTTGATCCCTGGTTAGATGGGAGTTAATAATCATAGGGAGGGTCTGATTAGGTCCTAAGAAGACATATTTTAGACTATTTGGGAGGGGTTTTAATTCCAATTCAGGTGGGACCATGAGTGAGGGTAGCTAATTTGGTGAAGATGGCATAGGTAGCTGGTCGGGCGTGCTTCGCGTGTTCAGAAATCGGGGTTACAAGTAACCCATCTTCGTAGTTGCAAAACACGTCGATCAGATAAAATTTATACCGAACCTCCAAGGGAGTCCCGGGTCGAACACAGGGAGGCAACGTTTACTTAACTCCAAAATCGCGTTTCGTTTTGTTTCTGTTTGGTATTTTCAGGTTTTGTTATTTTTTTGTGTTTTTGAAATAAAAGACAAGCAAATGAAGCACAAGATAGAGATGAGGAATGAAAATGATTTATATATCAATCCAATGTTTATTACAATCTACTATGAAAGCATAAAAAAAGAGAGGGAGGTGAGAGGAAATCTCCCGAATCGGCTGTTCGACGAGACGACGGTGCCTGGCGGAAGCTCGGAGGAAGGAGGTGAGGAGCGGGATGACGGAGGTGAGATGCTGGAGGACGTCGTGTTGAGGAAAGCTTCGGCGTGGCTCTGGAATGGAGGTGAGAAGACGAAAGTGATCTGCTACCAGAATGGAGGTGGGAGGACAGCTCCGAGGTGACCTATGAAGGGAGATGGGAGGTTGGAGGAATATTTGGTGGGGCAGAGGTTCGCTGCACTAATAGGCACCTTGGGAGCTTGAGAACAAGCTCTAATGGAGCGTTGGTAGGCTTGCTAGAGCTTGGGAGTAGGTGGGAGTAGAGTAGGTAGAGATGGCTTGGAAGGGAGGGGGTGAAGGCCCTTTTATAGTGGTGGAGAAGAGGCTAAAAATGGATAATGGACCTCTAAAGACCTCCAGACCGTCGCTGGAAATGTTGCTGTAGACAGCTCACCTCAACCCACGGCCATAGCTGGCTCTGCTGGCTTGCAATGAAACAGCGACGGCTGTAAGCGTCGCTGTAGGTCAGTCCAGCTGTCGCTAAAAGCTGGCGCCAACTGCCCGTTACGCCCACGCCGCCTGCCCCGCTCTTCACACGCGCTGACCGCGCGCCCAGCTGTGTGCGCGTGTGCTATTTGCTGGCGTGCGCACTTGCAATGCGCTGACCCGCACGTGCGTGCGTGCGCTGCCGCTGCGCTTCGCTCCAAATGCCCGCCCAATTGCAAATTGGAGCGGCTGCAGGGAATTGAACCCGCGCCTCTCCTTTGCAAGCTGCTGCATCAACCAATGCGCCACATCGCCTTTTGTGTCGTGAGGAGGAAATCGGTGCAGATGCTTCCCAGCCGTTGGATCTTGATCCAACGGCTAGGATTAACGGTGTTGATGATGAGGGAGAGTGGGCGGTGGCTGCTGGCCAGGTTTGGGTGGCCTGGATGGCGCCACGTGGCTCCATCTGGACCGTCCGTCTTCTTCTTCTTGCAGAGGGTGCCACAGAGCTCAGATCGAGATGATTTTTGCAATGCTAGACTGCGATCGTCGCTCCGGATCCATCCGTACGGTCGGATTTTCCATCCGAAACTCATATGGATGTCGCATTGCCCCCTGGCCGTTGATCTTCCTTGGGCTTAATGTGATGCTACGGGACTCCGATCTGCACGATTTCAAAGGCATTAATCTCCGATCATCATCCCGATCAGATCTGTATGGTCTGATTGTCCATCCAAGGCCCTGAGATAAATCCTCTCTTCTCCTGACCATAAAAAGGACCTAATTAACCAAAAATATAAACAACTACTCTAAATGCAAAATGATGCATGCTATGCGATATTTATATCATGATATGCAGTGCTAAGCCTAGGAACTATCACAAATAAGCATTTTACGATGAATTTATACATGCTTATCAGTAGCCACTCCACAGGAGGGTCAATTCTAAGTCTTGAGTTAGGTGCTGGATTTAGATACTTGTAGACTTCCTTCCACTTACATTCCAATTCAGTTTCTTTTCTTGGTTGAGTCAAACATGCTAGCAGAGGATCCTCAATAAGATTAATAGCCATGCTTTCCTCAATATCATCATCTTCTAAGTCCTCAATGGCCCCACAATCATCGAAGTTTTTCATTGCCTTAAAAACATTTAATTTCATCTTTTTATCTCCAAAGGCAATTTCCATCTTTCTAGATTCACAATCAATGTAGACTTTAGCAGTAGCAAGAAAGGGTCTGCTTAGGATGATCGGGGTATTGTAGAGTCGCTCGGGTTCCTCCATGTCAAGGACTAGAAAATCAACAAGTAAAAGTCCTTGACATGAACAATCACATTCTCTTGAATCCCACATGTCTTGGTGATAGTTCGGTCGGCTAGCTAAACTGTCACATTAGTGGACTTTAGGTCACCTATACCGAATTTCTCATATAATACAGTTGGGATTAGATTAATGGAGGCACCTAGGTCCAATAGAGCTTTATTCAAAGTAATATCCCCAATTGAACAAGAAATCAGAGGGGCTCCTGGATCCTTCTTCTTGGAGGGAAGGTTATTTAAGATGATTGAGCTAGCTTGTTTAATCAATATAACCATCCTAGGATTATTAGATTTCGACATGCACTTTGTAGTAGTTAACTCCTTAAAAAATTTAGCACAGGCAGGTATGTGTTCAGTGGCTTTCAAGAGTGGGATATTAATCTGTACTTGTTTGAACACATCCAACAAATTCATAGTGGTAGACTCAAGCTTCTTCTTCCTAGGCCTATTTAGGGCCTTAGGAAAAGGGATTTGGATTTCTGAGTCCTTAGAATCATGAACTTAATCCTCCTCCACAACAGGCTCCTTTTCAAGGTTAGTGTTGAGAGAAGAAAACTATGCGATCGAAGTTGGATTTGAAAAACCCATCGTTGAGAAGATAAATTTATACCGAAATTCTAAGAATTTCAGGTCGAACACAGAGAGGCTATGTTGATCTTAAATCCATGATTGTGTTTTTTTTATTTTTGTTTGAAAATAAGATAAATTCAACGGAATTGGTATAAACAATAATAGAGAGCGAAAAAGAGAGAGAGAGAGAACAATCACTTGATATAATAAAAATATTTTTACAACTAGAAAGTAGGAAATAATTACAACTAGAAAGTGGGAAATTCTATTCTAGAAAGTGATTAAAAAGAAGGGAGGGAGATGTTATCCTCATCGACGAATGCTTGGAGGACGACCCAGATGGAGCGACGCCTGGAAGATGGAGGACAAAGTTGGAAGAAGGACAAAGTAGGAAGAAACGGGAATGAGGCAGCACATCATCATCGTTGCAGGATCCACTTCTGGAACAAGGGAAAGAAAATTGGATTTAGCTCTAGAATAGCATCCCCAGTGTGGGACAAGCTTCTCTTGAGCTTTGGAAAGGGAGAGAGGAGAAGGAAGGGATGAGAATTTCATAGGGTAGGGGTCTCCTTTTATAGTTGCAAGGATTGGGGGCAATTTAGTCATTACATTACTAAAACATTAAATGAGGGGGTCGTTAGTGATGGATTTAAACATCACTAAAGACCCCATGTTGTTGCAGCCTCATGCGTGCACCCGCACCTTGCTAGTCGTGCGCTTCACACTCGCCCACGTTCTCGAAATATTAGTCATCTGATCGCGAGATTGGACAGCTCAGACCGTGCCTCACCCACTTCAGTTGCACTGCCTACGCATGCGATCGGGTGTGAGGCGATGCGTCTGATCGTGCTTGCACCCGATTGGGCGATCTGGGTCATCCATAGCCGATTGCGCGGTCGAGATTAATCTCTTATGCACTATAGATTGCGAGTCGAACACGTTTCACACTCTTGCGCAATGCCGCTCGACAGCTGCGCTAGCGACTCTTCTTTGTCGCATTTACGATTTAAGTTCGGGCGCTCACAGCCATTGGATCAAGATCCAATGGCCCAAATCTCTCCTAGCCTCACCTTCAGAGGATGGGGAGTGGTGCTGCGGCCGATTTGGGCAGCTGTGATGGCACCACGTGGCGCCATCATGGCCATCCATCTTTCGTGACATGTAGAAGGTGCCACAGATGTCGGATTGAGCAAATTTTTGCGCTGTTAGGCTACGATAATCAATCTGAACCCATTCATGTGGTTGGATTTGTCGTTTGAACTGTGGTTTGGCACCATCTTAGCCCTTGATCTCTAGGCTTCCTCGAACTATATCTGGTGCTACAGATGTTCGATTAGGATGATCTTGGAGTCGTTGAACTCCAATTGTCGCTCTGGTCAGGTCCGTACAGTTGGATCTTCGATCTGAGGCCCCGATTAAAAGTTGCCCTATCCCTGACCATGAAAGGAGACAATTACTATACAATTTATACAATTTGACCTAAATGCATGATTATGCATGTTATGCAATATTTACAATATATGATGCTAATATGACACTAAGAACAAGCATTAATAGACATTTTTGGCTATTTAGATGTATGCACATCACACCCGCATGCCTATCTTTTGCTAGTCCCTAGCAAAAACTACATGCTATTTATAAAAGAGTTAGGGTTGGATTACTCAGGCAAAAGTCATTTTCAACATTTAAGAAATTTTTACTTAAGACCTAAACTTCCAATGACACAACAGCACTCGGGCATCTGCCAAAATGCAAACCACCTCAAGCCCTCGCCTTATTCAAAGAAGGATCTCTTTTTCTCCTTTGACTTCTTTTCTAATTTTTTTGGATTTTTAAGTTTAGGGTTCAGAGCAGCTTTCTATGGCCACTCAACTCACCCAAGATTTGATGAGAACCCTAAGTTCTAAGCATCTTTTTGTTAATGTGATAGAATCGTTGATCGGTAATCAGAACAGACTTCGGGTTTCTTCCCCCTAGGTGGCCTTAAAAATAATTCTGCCTAAAGGTGTATCTATACGACCGGTAGCTTTCTCCCTACTTTTCTTTTTATGGGGTCAACACAAGGGTGAATCCAATGTATATCTCCCCGGCATATTCTACTTCTCTGGTTCTTCCTAAGTGTTTTAAGATTTTTTACGTGTATTTCTTGAATTGGGATTTGGACAACCTACCTATGGGCTGTTACCCACGATAACTTGCCAGCCATACTCGTGCGGTGAAGTGTGCCTTATTTTTTTTCTTTTCTCCTTTTCTCTTTCTTTTTTTTTCTTTTCTTTTCTTAAATAGGTGGCTTTTCTGGATTAAGATTTACCTAAAGGCAGCAGGAAAATAATGATCCAGTGGCTGGGTTCTGGACAACCTACCTGTGGCTGTTACCCACGATAACTTGCCAGCCATACCACCCTAGAAGGTTCATTAGCTACCCAATTTCCATTAAAACCACCAAACAACGAGTCAGTGCGAATAGTGTGTAGACACTTAGACTTAAAGTTCCCTCAAATCAGAGGGTAGGTTGATAAGTCGTGTACTTATCACCAAAATTTATTTAATAAAATTGAAATAGAACTCAAGATGGCGAGGACTCGATAAACAAATCCACATTGTAGTGGATACCCGAGCTGATTAAGCCCAAAGACCTAAAGGGTCTTAGTGTTCAGATCTTATTGTAATATTTCCTAAGATTGAAAAGTCCTAATCCTCATGTATTCTTTCCTAATCCATTTTTTTTTAAGATATATATATAAGAAAATAAGTAGAATTTACAAGAATTCCACAGAGCTGATAAAATTATTCAAAAATTAATCCAACCCCCTATGCCTAGCTGATGCAATGTCTGCATTGAGAATAAAAGACATGAAAGCAATGGTAGAATGTAGAAGATATCACCTGATTGTGATGCTTGGGTTAGCCTGTACAGCTATTGAGTTTAATGCCATCAGCTTGGCAAGATCCAACCAAAGAAATCACAACATGATGAGAGCAACCGTGTCTGAGATGGGTTCTAGAGCAATACGGTCAATAAAAGGCTTCAAACATTGACCGTTGACTTTAAATTAATCACTCATCTTTGGGTCAGAAATCTGAATGGCCCAGTTTGGAAAAATTTGATCGATGATGAATGGGCCATTACATTTTGACCTAAGTTTGACGGGAAAGACCTTAAGTCAAGAATTAAAGAGCCAAACCTTCTGATTCGGCTCAAAGCTCTTGTGAGATATCAATTGGTCATGAAAAGCTTTGGTTTGAGCCTTATAGATCTTGGTATTCTCGTATGCATCATTTCTAAGCTCCTCCAACTAAGATAGTTGGAGTTTACTGGTCTTTTCGGCTAAACTCAAATCCAGATTTCATTGCTTGATTGCCTAGAATGCCCTATGTTCAATTTCTACGGGTAAATGGCACGCCTTTCCATAACTAGACGAAATGGTGACATGCGGACTGGCATTTTGTACACCATACGGTAGGCCTAAAGAGTGTCCTCAAGCTTTTAAGTCTAGTCATTACGATCACACCTAATCGTCTTCTGAAGAATATTCTTGATCTCTCGATTGGAGATCTCGGCCTGTCCATTCGTTTGGGGATGGTAAGGTGTAGAGATTCTGTGATTTACCCCATATTTTGCCAACAAATTATGGAACTAGGCATTAGTGAAGTGAGAACCACCATCGCTAATGATAGCCCTTGGAATCCCGAATCGACTTAAGATTTCTTCTTGAAGAAATTGATGACCACCTTGTGCCCATTGGTTCAAGTGGGAATGTTCTCGATCCACTTGTTCACGTAATCAACAGCGACAAGAATGTACTGGTGTCCAAATGAAGGGAGGAAGGTTCCCATGAAATTGATGCCCCAAACATTAAAAATTTCGACAGGAAGAATCGAGTTTAGAGGCATCATTCTCTCTTGGTTATGCTCCCAAGTGCTTGGCATCAAGAACATGACCTCGAGAAATCCTGGGCATCCTTAAATAAAGACGGCCAAAAGAATCCATATTGCAAAATTTTTGCAGTCGTCCTTTTCCCGGAGAAATGTCGACCACACGCAGATGCGTGGTAGAAGTTGAGCATACTTTTGAATTCAATCTCCAGAACACATCAGCGAATAATCTAATCAAAGCTGATGTGATATAGTTTAGGGTCCTCCGAAAAGTAATATTTAGCCTCATATTTGAGTCTATCTCGTTGTTGCTTGGTCTAATCCTGAGGGACTTGACTAATAGCCAAATAATTTACAATGTCAGCAAACCATGGGGTTTGGACAAATGAAACTATAAGGATAGTCTCGTCTGGAAAAGTATTAACAATTGGAATATCGGGACAAGAAGAATCATTCAAAAGTCTCGAAAGATGATCCGCCACCACATTCTGTGACCCAAATTTATCGTTGATTTCAAGATCATTTTCTTGAAGCAGAAGAATCCATCGAATAAGCTAGGGTTTGGCATCCTTTTTGGCCAAGAGATGTCTCAAGGCCGAGTAGTCGGTATATATTATGACATGAGACCCTAAGAGATAAGCCCTGAATTTCTCTAAAGCAAATACTACAGCTAGTACTTCCTTCTTAGTAACAGTGTAATTCCTTTAGGCCTCGTCCAGAGTTTTACTAGAGTAGTAGATGATAGAGGGCTTCTTGTCGATCTTTTGACCCAAAATAGCCTCGACTGCATAATCAGAAGCATCGATCATGATCTCAAATGGGGCTGTCCAGATTGGTGGTTGCAACGTCGGAGCACAAGTGACTGTCATTTTAAGAAAATCAAATGCCTTACGGCATGATTCATTGAAATCAAACGGCATATCTTTGGCGAGAAGATTACTCAGAGGGTGAGCAACCTTAGAAAAGTCCTTGATGAACCTCCTACAAAATCCCACATGACTCAGAAATAATCAATTTTGTTTGATAGATGTGGGAGGAGGAAGTTTAGAGATAGCATCAACCTTAGCTTTGTCAACTTCGATTCCCCGTTTAGGGATAACATGACCCAAGACGATGCCTTCTTGTGTCATGAAATGACTCTTTTCCCAACTAAGGACCAATCTTATTTTGATGCATCTTTTAAGAATCATTTCAAGATTAGTCAGGAAAGAATCAAACAATTCTCCGAAAATAGAGAAATCGTCCATGAAGACTTCCATAAACACTCCCACCATATCAGAGAATATGGCTAGCATATACCTTTGAAAAGTCAAGGGTGCATTGCATAAGCCGAAAGGCATCCTACGGAAAGCAAAGGTTCTGTAGGGATAGGTGAAAGTCATTTTCTCCTGATCCTCGGGATGGATAGGGACTTGATTGTACCCCGAGTAATTGTTTAGGAAACAGAAGTACTTTTGCCTGGCTAGTCTTTCAAGGATTTGATCGATAAAGGGCAAAGGGAAATGATCCTTTTTCATGGCTGTGTTCAGCTTCCTATAATCAATACAAACCCTCCAAGAGGAATCTGAATGAGTTGTGATAGATTCTCCTTTCTCGTTAGTCACGACGGTAATCCCAGCTTTCTTGGAAACAATTTGCACGGGACTTACCCAAGGACTATCAAAGATCAGATAAATGATTCCTGCATTAAGCCACTTGATAATTTCCTTCTTGCCCACTTCTCGCATATTAGGGTTTAATCTCCTCTGCATTTGGTGAGAAGGGTGAGATCCATCTTCCAAAAATATTCTGTGATTGCAATAAGATGGCTCGATCCCCCTAAGGTCATGAATGGTCCAACCAATTGCCTCCTTGTGTTCCTTTAGGACCTTGATCAGTTTAATCTCCTACTCCTTAGTTAATCTGGCACTGATAATCATAGGGAGCATCTTCTGAGGTCCCAAAAACTGATATTTCAAATTCTCAGGCAGTGGTTTCAGTTGGAGCTAGGGTGGGTTTTAGATTGAGGGTGCTGAAGAAGATTCATCAAGAGGAAGAGGTTGAATGTGAATAAAATCAATAACCTCTTTAGAATGTGGCGGGTTTTCCATATAGGGTTGCAGGTTAGATCCATCACAACAGGAGGAACTTTCGATTTCTAGAAACTGCCATACATGTTTCAATGTTCAAATTGTCTTCCTCAAGTTCCTCTATAAATCCACAATCCTTAAATTTGTTAATCGCCTTAAAAGTATCCAATTTCAATTTCTGATCCCCAAAGGCGATTTCCATGCTACCGCTCTCACAGTTGATATTGGCCTTAGCGGTAGCCAGGAACGAATGCCCCAGAATGATGGGTGTGTTCCTTAAATTTTCAGGTACATCCATGTCAAGGATAAGGAAATCTACAGAAAAATAGAAATCCTTAACCTTAATAATAACATCTTCAAAAATGCCTCGCAGATTTGTGACCAAACGGTCCACTAATTGCAGCGTTACTGAAGTCGGCTGAAGTTCACCTAATCCGAACTTCTCATAAAGAGAAGTCAGAATTAGGTTAATAGATGCACCTAGATCTAGAAGTGCTCTATCAAAAGTGTAATCTCCAATGACACAAGAAATCAAAGGAGCACCTGGATCTCTCTTTTTTTGAGGAAGGTGATGTAGGATAACAGAACTAGCCTACTCGGAGGGTGTCACCTTCCTCGGAACAGATTCCCTCGACTTACACTTTTGTGTGCATAAATCTTTCAAAAATTTAGCGTAAGCCGATATGTGTTTCCTAGCATCGAGGAGTGGGATACTGATCTTGACATTCTTGAATATATTCAAGAGCTCCTCGTTACTATCAACAGGCTTCTTCTTCCTAGATTTAATCAAGGCCTCAAGGAAAGGAACATGAGTTAAATCTTTGGAATCAAGTTCCTGAGCCTTGATATCTTCTTCAGAGTTCTCCTTTCTCTCCTTAGGCTCTCTAGGGTTTGATAAATCAGAACAGTGTGGTTGTGGATCTTGAGTTTGTTTGCCACTCCTCAAGGTAACAGAATTAGTAGATGCATACGGGTTTGGGCCTTGGGGAGGTTTAGGAAAGATTAGAGAGGCATCATTAGCCAGATACCTTTGATTTGAGGACGAAGCAGAAGAGGAAGGACCTTGCTCAACCACCTGAGCATGTGTGTGCAGGTCCCTTTGATTCCTGTACCCTTGGGCTTGATTGCCTGGATTCTGGATATTATGTGGGTTGGGTACGTGTTGAGATGGCAAAGATCTGGGTTGACGAGAATTAGCAATGAACCTGGTTTGCAAGTTGTCCAGCGAGATTTTCATTTGCTGCATGAGCTGGAGCATAGATCCTTACATTTATACCATTTTTCAATTTAGATCAGCCTACCCTACAGGTTGATGGGCATTCCAAGCTGGTTGATTGACCTAATTTGGGGGCAGCTAAGTATAAACATGACCCTAACCCATTGGTCATTGCGGAGCATAGTTGCTAGGTCAGAATTGGGTCTACTACCCTGGGTTTTTCTAAGAGAAGTTAGGGTGGTTTCTCCAACCCGGATTGTAAGCATTGGAGTGAGGGTTGGACCTAACATTCTCCTGTACATCATAGACATCCTCATAGGGTGAGGATGGAGAAAAAGAAAGGGATGGATAAGAGAAACTAGGATCAGAGAAATGAGTTCTCCAGTTTGGAACCCGTGGGGTTCCAAATAATGCTGACTCACAGGTTGAGCCACATCAAATTGATTCACGAACTCCCATCCAAAAGGAGCACGCACCGAATGGAATCCCAAATTCTGGGATTGAGTAGATCGAGAATTGTTCATTAAATTTCCAGCCATCAATGAAGTTCTGGAATGAGTAGATTTTAAGGTTCAAATCTTGCTTAAGTAACTTTTAGGGTTTGGAATTAAGTTTAATTCAATCAAGTTCGAGGCAAACTAGGTTTTCAAGCACGGGTAAAGATCTCTTTCCTTTTGAAATCAAAAAGTAAAGTGAAGTACCTGGTATTGACCAAAATTGAAAACCCTAAGGGGGAGCTACTTGCTGAGTTGATTTTAGGTTAAGTGGTGCAACCCAAATAGATCAAACTATTGGCCAAGATTGCACCATTGAGTTAGGCACAAAAAATGATTAACCTAGACTGATTTCTACTTTTTTATATGTTGATTTGCGTGTACCAGTTCCACAGATCAGAATCCGATTGAGTAGATGAAAATCAATTAGGTTATGTACCTTGAATGTGGGTGTATGTAGTGTGTATGTTGATTTACCTCACAAGAAATATCCTTTTGTTGATTTTTTTATATGTAGGTGAGATGAATGTGAGAGAAAATTCAAGCAACCAAACTAACCCTAGGATTTATGCAAATACCTAGGTTAATTGGAGTTTGAATTAATGTTGTGAAATGAAATCTATGGAGGGGGGAGAATGGGGAGCACTTACAGTTGTCTTCAACAGCACTTTACTCCAATCTACCGCTTGAAGATTCCCTATTAAGGTACCTGCAAAACAATAGACAAGAAAGCAAGTTAGAAAACAATAAAGTGCGTGAAATGCAGAAAGAAAATCGAAAATTGTTGCCTCCCTGGCAGCAGCGTCAAAATGTTGAGAGCGGAAAACTACACGATCGAAGTTAGATTTGAAAAACCCGTCATTGTAGTTTGATTTCCAAAGAAATCCGTCAATAGATAAATTTATACCGAAATTCTAAGAATTCCAGGTCGAATACAGGGAGGCTACGTTGATCTTAAATCCGCGATTATGTTTTTTCGTTATTTTTGTTTGAAAACAAGATAAATTCAATGAAATTAATATAAACAATAAGAGAGAGACAACGAGAGAGAGAGAACAATCACTTGATATAATAAAAATGTTTTTACAACTAGAAAGTAGGAAATGATTACAACTAGAAAGCAAGAAATTCTATTATAGAAAGTAATTAAAAAGAAGGGAGAGAGATGTTATCCACCTCGATGAATGCTTGGAGGACGAGCCAAACGAAGCGATGCCTGGAAGATGGAGGACAGAGTGGGAAGAAGGAGGATGAAGTAAGAAGAAACGGCAATGAGGTAGCATGTCATTGTCGTCGCGGGATCCACTTCTAGAACAGGGGCGAGAAAATTGGATTTGGCTCTAGAATAGCATCTCAGGTGTAGGACAAGCTTCTCTTGAGCTTTGGAGAGGGAGAGAGGTGAAGGAAGGGATGAAAATTTCGTAGGATAGGGGTCTCCTTTTATAGTTGCAAGGATTGAGGGCAATTTAGTCATTAGATTGTTAAAACATTAAATGAAGGGGTCTTTAGTGATGGATTTAAATGTCACTAAAGACCCCACATCACCGCAGCCTCGCACGCATGCCCACCTCCTTGCCTACCACGTGCTTAATGCTCACCCATGTCCTCAAAATCTCATCCATCCAATCCCGAGATCGGATGGCTCAGATTACGCCTCGCTCGCTTCCGTTGTGCCACCTGCACATGCGATCGGGCATGAGGCGGTGCGTCTGATTGCGCGTGCGCCCAATTGAGCGATCTGGGCTATCCATAGCTGATCACGCAGTTGAGATTAACTGCTCGTGCGCTACAGATTGTGAGTCGAACGCGTGCCTCGCTCTCAAGCAATGCCTCTCGACCACTACGCTAGCGGCTCTTCTTTGTCGCACTTACAATTTAGGCACGCATGCTCACGGCTGTTGGATCAAGATCCAATGGCCCAGATCTCGCCTCGCTGCGCCTTTAGAGGATGGGGAGCGGTGCTACGGCCGATTTGGGTGGCTGTGATGGTGCCACGTCGCGCCATCATGGATGTCCATCTTTTATGACATGTAGAAGGTGCCACGGATGTCGGATTGAGCCAATTTTCACGTCGTTAGGCTGCGATCATTGATCCGAACCCATCCGTGCAATCGGATTTGTCGTTTGAAGTGTGGTTTGGCACCATCTCAACCCATGATCTCTAGGCTTCCTTGGACTATATCTGGTGCTACGGATGTCCGATTAGGGCGATCTTAGAGTCGTTGAACTCCAATCGTCACCCTGATCAGATCCATATGGTTGGATCTTCGATCCAAGGCCCCCATTAAAAGTTGCCTTGTCCCTGACCATAAAAGAAGACAATTACTATATAATTTATACAATTGACCTAAATGCATGATTATGCATGTTATGCAATATTTACAATGTATGATGCTAATATGACACTAAGAACATACATTAATAGACATTTTTTGCTATTTAAATATATGCACATCAGTTAGATGTACCAAGATCCCTAGAGTGTAGAGTAGGAGTCATAACAAGATCCTGGGTATTCTTTCAACTTCTTAGAGTGATTGAGCTTGCTGAAGCAGGTGGATACTGATTCAGATCTTGGGAAGATCTAGTCATAGAGTATAGATCTGATTGAGAAACCTGATTATAAATAGTTCTCGATTAGGAAGAAGATTTAAACCAGGTGGAGTCATAGGAGCTTGCTGAATCTAATGAGCTTGATTTTGATTAACCCCTTGAGGGAAATTTCCTTTAATTGGCACATTTCTAGGGTTTGGAAGGGGTTGTGAAAGTAGGTTACAAATAGGCCTATCATTAGGCTTAGGCCCTGTCTAGTTCTTCAGATCCCTAATGGACTAGGTCAACTGTTGCATAGCTTGCAACATGGAAGTATTTGTGTCCATCAATTGCTTGTTCTGATTCAATATAGCCAATTCAGTTTGGCTAGGTTGGTTAGGGGGCAAGGGTTGATAATTTTGACCCTGGTTACAAGTGTTAGGTAAGCTAGGGTTCATCTGATAGGGTCCGGGTTGTGCAATTTGTTGGTTTCCTTACCCTTGGCTTTTCTAAGAAAAATTTGGGTGGTTTCTCCAACCAGGATTATAAGTGTTGGGGAAAGGATTTCTATTTTTTCCTTGGATAGCCAACACATTCTCATATCCAAATGATGATGAGGATAAGTGTCTAGAATTAGGATAGCAGGGATCAAAGGTCCCTGCTTGGGTCCCATGTAAAGGGCCCTGGGTCAGTTGGCTCACATCTTGAGCCATGTGCAGCTTATTCACAAACTCCCTCTCTGAGGGAGCTTGGATATTTGGTGATGGGAGGGTTGCTCCCTTCCTATTGTGGCTCATCAATTCATCCAGTTTTTTAGATACAACCTTAACTTTGTCTAGCAATTCACAGATCAAGTTCGTATCCACATTGCTGGAGCACTCCTGGACCTCATGAATTCCACCTTTAGGTTGCATGGATCTTCCATAAGTTTCCATGGAGGCATTATTCATGGAATTCTCCTCATATTCTCAAATAAATCAAAAGCACTATTTTCATCCTTGATCATAAAGTTGCCTCCACAAGTGTCATCCACAAGGCTTCTCATATGATCATTGAGACCATGATAAATGATCTGCACTAGTTTCCATCTAGGAACCTCATGATGCAGGAATTTTCTAATTAAATCCATGAATCTCTCCCAAGCCTCATGCAATGGTTCTTTAGGGTGTTGGGAGAATGTGGTGATAACTCTTCTAAGTGCCTTGGTTTTTCCAATTGGGAAAAATGTTTTCAGGAAGGTGCTTCTTAGCTCCCTCCATGTGTTAATAGAACTTCCTATAGACCTAAACCAACGACTAGCTTTCTCTTTTAGGGCAAAAGGGAAGAGTTTCATTTTAAGCACATCATCATGTAGATTGGGAATTCTAATTTTCTCACTAATGACTACAAACTCTTCTAAGAATTGGAAGGGGTCTTCATCATTGTTGCCCTTAAAATGAGGTAGGAGTTGTATAGTGGACTGCTTAATCTCAAATTGAACCTCTACAGGTAGGACCCTAAGATAAGGTTGGTGTTGATACTGGGTAGGGTTGTAAAAATCCATCAAAGGTCTAACTTGCAGATGTTGGATCTGTAAAATCTCAAGCATCTCCTACATTTGGGTCTGATGATCTTGTTGAAACTGGTTTAGTTGGAGTTGCAGATATTGGATCTGAACCTAAGGATCCATTTTATTCGGTTATGGATTTGGGTTGGTTGGGTTAGCTGAAAGAGCGATCTTCGTTTTCGTTGAAAACTTTAACATAAAATGTTATGTCGTTGTAGTATGTCACATGGTAGAAAATCGCTTTTCAAAAATATTTAATAATTCAAAATTGACCATGACGAGTTAGGTCATCTCCACAGGGAGAAATTATCCTATTAAACTCTTGAGTGATATCTCGTTTATTCGGGAATATCAACAGGTGCGCATACTGACTAGTGCAACTTATTTCCAATATAAATTCTCAATTTAAATAATTAATCAAAAGTGTAAGTGTGCACATGAAAAATTACCACAATATAATATTCTATTAATTAATTATCTTGGTAATATCCAACCACGTTAGTATTAATCTCCTTTAATGCATAAAAGAAAGAGAGAGTGACAGAACATGGCATTAAGAGAATAGGGAGACTAGAGAGATGTGAGAGATAAACAAAACTTGAGGGAGTCTGAGAGCAAAATGCACTTAATAAAAATATTGTAAGCATAAAATCCTCATTCCCAATTGTTCACCCAATCGGTCATTGCAACTAATAGGGCATCTGCAGTTGGAAAACAGGGGAAGGTGAGTTACTTGCTGCTGTGTGTGTGATAAACGCCAGTTTATCATCATTCTTATGCATTAAAACAAACCTAGCTCTTAGGATTTTACTTCGCAAATGGGTTTTTGGGCTGCATTTAGGCATTAAATAGGTTAGGCATGCATTGCATTTTTTTATTATCTTTTTAATATGTTTTTGTGAGTGTTAGGGATGTACAGATATATAGATCCCTAAAACCCTAGCACTCAAGAAGGCAAATGGTGAAGGAGAAGCCCAGACTAGCTGGAACTCAGCCTAATCCAGCTCACCTCAGCTTGATCCAGCTCACCGCAGCTGGAACCTAGCTTACTTGAACTAGGGTTAGCTCATCCCAGCTCCATTCAGCTAATCTCAGCTGGATGGCAGCTCAAGAGAGTTCACCTTAGCTCACCCTAGCTCAAGTCAGCTCAGATCTAGCTCAACTTAGCTGAGTCTAGCTCATCTCAGCTCCCACTAGTCCACAGGGAGCTCTAGCTAGCTCAGCTAAGTTGACAGGAGTTCACCCCAGCTCAGATCCAGCTACATCCAGCTCCACTCAGCTCCAGCCAGCTGAAGAAGAACTCATCCCAGCTTAGGAAGCTCAAGTCCAACTCCCGGGGACTCAGCTTAGCTCAACTTAGTTGAGCTAAGCTACCTTAGCTGCCTCAACTAGCTTTATTCTCCCCAGGAGCACCAGACCTAGCTCACCTCAGCCCATTTTGGTAGAAGCTAGCTCACTTTAGCTTGGCTTAGCAACTAGCAAAGAACTAGCAAGCTAAGCCAGCTAGAGTAGCCCCATGCCAGCCTCTTCAGCAGCAGCCAGCTCCAGCTCCAACTCCAGACTTCTTCTCCTCAGCTCCTTCCTCCAAACCCTAGCTCCAACACCTTCTCCTCTACTCCTCCATTAGCTAAGCTGGCTTAGCTTAGCTTAGCTTAGCTTAGCTTAACTATGCTCCAACTTCCTTGGCTTGTACCACCCCAAAAACCCACCTACCAACTCCACCCAACTAGCTCCACCTAAGCTCCTCTTTATTTTAATTTTTCTAGTAGTAGAAGCATTCCTCTACTAGCCTTTTTTGTAAAACATTTTTCAGTAATCTAGTTGCCTTCTTTGCAATTTTCTATTTTGCATTTCTACTTGCTTTGCTTTTTAGCATTTTTCACTCCCTCTCCCTAATTATTCTAGGCCTCCACTTGCCTAGAGTGAGTTTAGGGAGAGGCTCTACTTGCCACTAGAAAGTAGTAGTTAAATTGAAGTGTGAATTACCTTCCCGTCACCATTCCGCATGTTGTCTTAATTTAAAACAAAAAGATGATATATTGAAAAATACCAAAAAGAAAGTTGAGATTGTATTCCAAGCAAGAGAATCACTATTGCAAACATTTGGCCACCTTGGACGACCCTAGATACTTCCCTATCTAGGAATATAAATTTAAGAGTTGATCGATTTTACACGTTACAACGACGTATTTTAACAAACCGCGTGAAATCGCTATGGTGTCGTGGCTACTAGCGGAGATGTACTAGAGGAGGAGCTTCAAATGACTGCGAAGGCATGGCTGATAGTCACCAGAGGTGGTTGCACGGCGATGGTATGGCCGGCGGTGATGGGTTGTGCACACGAGATCGGGGATGGCTTGGAGGTCATGCGGTTGACATAGGTGTCTCGGCGGCAGCAAGGCGAGCATTCGGGCGATGTTGGTAGCGAGGGACGTGGCCGGTGGTGGTGGCTGTGAGCATCAGTGGTGGGTTGTTGTTTGGGTTCCTTCGGGTGCAGCAGGAGAAGAAAGGAGGAGGTTGAGGATGAACAGGAAAGAGAGGAAAGGAGGAGGGAATATTAGTGGTGGTGGGTGCGGTCTGTGCTGTGGGTGAGGGTGAGATGGAGCTGTGAGTGGTATGGTCGCAAGTTGTCACCGCGCGGATGTCGAAGTGGCTTGGGTGGAGTTGGAGAACGCCTATTGCATGGTGCTCGTTTGGTCCATGGTGCACGCATGAGGAGCATAGTGGAGGCCAGAGCGATCCCTGTAGCTTGGTTTTGGCTTTTAAATTCTTCCCCCTTCTGTTCTCCTTCACTAGCGCAATTTATGGGATTTTAAATCCTTTACTAAAATTGGCCGCCGTTGGACATTCAATTGGAAGGAGAGTTGCAAGGTTAAATTACAAATATAATCCTATTAATGCTTTCAATTGATTCCTATGTCCACTTGATTTAATCTCTTTTGCATATATAAAATATTATAAAGATGTTGCAATCAAAGGTGAATTAAGCATATAAATATAAAGTCGTCATTGATGCAGGTTATACTAATTATCACCTAAGATATTGAAAATTAAGAACCAAGAAAGTATAATTGAAATATACTTAGGCATATAATTAGTTTGTTAAAGTGAACCCATCAAATACTCCCATACCTAAGTTTTGCTAGTCCCTAGCAAAAAAAAAAATGGAAGTAAATAAGAGATTTCTCCTTTCCTTATTCCAAAAATTTAGGGATCCAGACTAATGTGAAGTGATAGTAGCCTAAGTAACAGATTCAAGTGAAAAGTCAACTTACATTTGAAGTTCGTACTTAACCTTTGATGAAATTCTATCAGGATAGGCAACTACTTCCCTCGGGGATAAAGCAGAAGAGCATCTGTAATTTGACCACAACTTTTTTTGGCTTAGATAGGAGATATCGAGTTGAGTGGATTTGTATTTGGTGACACAAACTCATTTGGTACTATATATAATCTAGTACTACAAACTCTAGATCTCTAGACTATCAAACAAGTTAACTCAGAGAGAGGCTAAACAACTATGCTCTCTTGATGTTTCCTTGTGCTCACTCTTTTCCTTCTTTCTGAGATCACAAATCTCGCCAAATTTTGTAAATGTACTCATTGTTCGAAGTCCTCACATGGCATTTACACTTCAACTAAAGTCCTAATAACTCTACAACTAAGTTAGAGACCTCAACCAGTATTCGGGCGATCAGAAATACTGAAAGGTAGGTATGGGTCATATTTGGTGGATCGCGATGGGTGTTTTTGTTGCCTTAGAAACAACATCACGAAGATAAAATTATAAACTTGGACCCTTTTCTTTTTCTTTTCTCTCTCTCTTTACTTTTTTCTTTCAAATATAATTGTTTCTTTTTTCTTCTTTTTCTTTATTTATAAATCAACATAACACGACACAGACTTTTATTTATGAGACATTATTAGGGATGATGATAGTCAAAAGGATATTGTGTGGCTTATTTGGTGGAAGTGCTTGCTCTCGGCACTGGGAAGTAATGGATAGGACAAGGGTATTTCTGACCTTTGACATTATTGCCCTCCTTCAACCGAGGACTCTATGAAGGATGGTCATAACCATCCACCATAGTCATAGCTTTATTATGACTCAATCTCTGTGTATCTGCCTTATTTGGTGACTCTCAGAAATTCACACAATGTACGCACATAGAAATAGAGAGCGAAACTATGCTTAACTCTAAGGTATCATCATCTAATTGTCCAAACCTTAAGAGTCCTTATACTAGACTTAGCGCACCAGCAATCTCTCTACTTATCACAAATATGAGGTGGATGATGAGGCCAAAATTGTGGGATAAGTAAATGCTTAAATGCCTAATTATTAAATTAATATTTGCATATACATAGCATACTTGAATATATAAATAAATTAGTTTATAAATAAAGGCTTGCATGCATATTTATACATTCCATTATAGTCACATGCATTTCATAAATTATTTAAGATAAATTGTATAAATAACCCAATTTTTTTTTCCCTTCTCGCAGAATGCGCAACTCCTCAACACATCGGATGCGCCTCTTCACGCTCCCACCAGTGGCCAACAGTGATCTCTTCAAATCGCCCCATCTATTGGAGAGGATCTCAGTAGAAGAAACAAACAAAGAAGAGTTAAAAAGAGGCACAGTCGACCCCGGGGAGAGGTCTTCCCTTCCTTTCCACTGTGAAGGAGAGCCTGCACTGTGGAAGCTGTGCGCACTATGGCCCTCTCAGTGTGCACCGAGGAGCCACCGTGAACCCCCTCACCGTGAAATTGCACTAGGCCGCATGTCCCCTTCAGCTTCCTTTCCACGCGCTACCCGCGAGTTCATCAATGCCGCTCAGCGCCCCCCTCACCGCGCAACCACGCCTGCCTGCGCTCCAGGAAGCACGTGAGTTCCCTCTTTTTCTTCCTATGCTTCCTTCAACCCGCCTGCAAACAACCAAAGGAACCCACCATAGCACCTCCACGTGTAGCCAACCATCTCGCCGGCCACACTCACGCGCAGCTACACCCGCACGTAGCGAACCCGTGGGCAATCACGCCCTTGTGCGCGTGCAGCACCTCCGTGAACAGCAACCACCTGAGTGCAACTGCAGTCTTTGCCGCCCCTCTCTGCCGCCACCTGCTGTCCAGTTGACCGCCACCGGCCATCTCCTGTGTCACCGTCATCGTCTACGAGATCCTTTCCTCTAGTGGAACTCCACCCGAGTAAACTGCCGACGACGCCTCCTTCAATGTGCGGCGAAGAGAGAGGAAGTTTCCTCTATTTTTGAGTGAATTAAAATTTACTTTTTTTGCAATTGTCAATTTAATATTTGGAATATTTTATTCAGGTGAATTGCATGAGTGCACTTACAATTTTGTGAATTGGCTTAACTTATGTTATATGCATCATTTAACATTGAAATTTAATTCAGATTTGCATGCAATTCAAAATTACATGATATGCCACTACACATGCATCATATACATACTTTTGGGAGCTTGATTACTGACGTAAAATTTACATAAATAGTCCCTAACTTCTCATGAAATTGCAAGTTCCATTTAGAGTAGCATATTCATTGAATTGATTTCACGAAGGTGTCTACGAACATGATGACTCACTACTCGTGAATTTATTGGATCTATTCCTCCCTGTGGATACGACATCCTTTTTGTGGTTTAAATTGATATCTATTTTAATCTTTGATTGAGAGACTTCCACCACACAAATTACAATGACATATCATTCTATTATCATCTTAATCAAGCGAAATTCTCTCTTTCAAATGGCATTGTTGCCGGGGAGGCAACAGATGCAATAGATTCACTTGATTATTTCTAAGTATTCTATGTTGCACAATTATCTAATCATTCTTTATCTTTTCGTGCGAGGAATCTGATGGGGCAACTAGGCAGCAAAGTGGCAGCATCAACCTTGAGCGACGCCCACATGAGGAGAAGATGCAGGAGACCTGGATCCCGCTTTCATAAGAGATTCTCCTTCGTCACAAATTTTATTTCTGTCTTCTCACTCTTGTAGTAATTGGGGCTGAATTTTTGGGGGTTTGTCCCTACATTCTTTAGCTACTAGGGTTTACATTTTTCTACATGAGTGATTCATTTTTCTTCTTGCTTGCCTTTAAAACAAACAATAGAAAATATCGAGCTGCCTGTTTAGGAGTTACATGCCCTTAGGTGCATGCATTTAGGGGTGATAAAGTAGTACATTAGATCTCATTGTTGCATTGCGAGCATATTGGCACGAAGATTGTTGGAGACAGGTACACCTTTCTAACCTTTTCATCTAGCTCCTGTTCATGCATTTGCATTCAGATTAAAATTCAAGACCACCAAGTTGATTTGATTTACTAATTCAGTGGTTGCCTAACTGAAAGTGGGGCTAATAATGACATTCGACCTTGAAATCAAATCACACTTGATCTAATTCAAAGGGGCTTGTTGTTCGAGCGATGAGATCGTGTTTTAAAAAGATATTATTTGCAGTATAGTTTGAAATCGTTGTATAAACAATTTACAATTTTATTACTCGAAATTCAAAATTTTCAAGGTTGAACTCAGGGGGAAAATTGGAGTTTTAGAAACTAAATCACAATTTCAAATTACTCACAAGATGATAACAATGCAATCCAATGTATATTAAAAACTAGAGAGAGGAAATGCAAAAATAAATTTGTCCTTCTTCTCTTTTCTTCCTTCTTCTTTCTCTTCTCTCTTTCTTTTCCTAGACGTCTGATTCTATGAATCAAACATCTTAACTGGTGAATGCTATAGTAGATCGCTCTTTCTTCTTCTTCTTCCTCCCTGCCTTAAGATTTGGTTGCGGCTCCTTTTTTTGTTCTGCATTGTCTTCCCTTGTCTTCTTCTTTTCCTCTCTATTGCGCCTCCTCCTTCTTCTTCTGCAGCTCCTTCTTCCTCTTCCTTTCTCTACGGCTTCCTCCTTGGCTTCTTCTTCTTCTTTCTTCTGCTCCTCTATCTTAAGTTCTCCTTCCTTCTCTTTTCTTCCTTCCTCTTCAAGCGCCTGCCCTTAGCTTTGCCTTTGAGCCCTTCTCCTTCAGCTTCTCCTCTTTTTCTTCCATGCGCACACACACAGAAGCAAAACCTAGCCCCTACCCTCACCGCGTCTCTCTCTATTTTGCTCTTAGAAATGCTCTCCTAGAGTCGGGTAATCGGGTCGGGTTAAGCGCACCCGAGTCCAGGCGCACCGGTGTGGATGGTGCATGAGGAGTGTAGGGTAAACAGGTCAAGTAGCCAGGTTTGCATAGTGTGGGTCGAGGACGAGGCGGGTAATCGGGCGAGGGGATCTTACCCCGTGATCTGAGGCAATGAGGCTATAACATAAATTCCACTTATATTACTCACCACGCTCGAAACTTTCCGAGGTAGGACTAAAAGTCCCACCTACTTCACTGGCGCCGGCAGGAGGAGAACTCCACCCAATTGGAGAAGCTGAGGGCCTTGTCGCAGCTGCTCTCAGGCTGGATGCACACGCACACTCAACCTGCACAGCCTGAAGTTCTGAAACCTGGAGTGCGTGGCTTGGAGCTCTGAAGCAAGGAAGGTTGCTTGCGGTCGTCAATGGCGGCCGAGGGCTAAACCTGAAATCACTGAATACATCCTTGTAGCCCCATTAAAACAGACGAGGAGCTTCACCGTGTCTTGGCGAAGGTGAAACGGTGGGTGGCAGGCCGTAGGGTGGCCTAGGCGTGCATGCCTAGGTCGCTCTGTGGTCGTTGATGCGTGGGTTCCACTCAACTCAGTAATTAAGTTAATTTCACTTAATTAAGAGTAGAAGAAATCACTTAGGTTAACCCGAAGTTGTGTCGGTTGTGTAGTATAGGGTCGAATTAACCTAACATTTTATAAATTTTTACTAGTTGAGTCCAGGTCGTTCACTGGGAGGCATAATAATTTTCTCCAAATTCACCAATTTTCTGTTTTCTCTTTAAGTTTAGGAGGTAAAACTAGTTTGATTTTGAAAACATGAATTTTGTCAAAATAATTAAATTATAAAGAACATACAAAATTCCGTATGCAAACATATTTACTCAAAATGTTGTACTTTATTAACAAGTAAACATGCTAATTTTTCAATTTTATTTCATTCTAAGAAATTAAGGCAATTAAAAAGTTATCCAATTAAAGCATGCCTTTTACAATTAAGAACAAAAAGATAATGATGCAAGAGAAAATTCATTTATTTTCATCTCTCTTCAGCCTCTAATCTTCTTCTCTCTTTCTTTTCTTCTTTCTCTCTTCTATTTTCTTCTCTCGAGCTCTCTTTCTTCTTACCTTTCTTATGTTGTTCCTGCCTTCTTATCCTCCTTCTCTTCCCTTAATCTCCTGCCTTCTCTTCTTCCCTTAGTTTTTCTCCTTTGTTCCTTTGTTTTTTTCTTAACACTTCTTAGTGCCTGTGCCTTCTTCTCTAGCACTTAGCATCCTTCAGCGGCTTCTCTTTTCCTTAAGCTTTCAGCTGAATCGGGTTTTTTTTACTTTTTAAATCAAAAGTTTTTTTATTTGCGGTGAGGTCCTTTCGAGGATACACAGCACCCTGAGACCAGGGTAGGACTAGACCCTACTCGATCTTCACCTAATCTCAGTTAGGTTCATTTTGGTTCATTTGTTAATCGGTTCACAGTCTCGAGCTGCATCAGCTCAACCCAGCCTCCCAGGCCACACTCACCCTCCCAGGGCACAATCATTTCCGCACGCCCCCAAGGACACACACATGTGGGCATAAGCCCGCACACACAGAACACACAATGCTCAGATCAGATCAGAAGGAATCGGAACCGGTGCACCGAGCGCTGACGACTGCATAGCTAAGGGAACAAATTGGTTTTATTCCCAGGTGTGCGCTCGTGAATATCCGAGGTGGGACAAACCTACCCTTTCCAGATCCGAATTCAAATGATCGTAACTTTCTACCCAAAGCTCCAAATTGAATGATTTTAAGTTTGTTGGAAAGCTCTAAGGGTAATCTACACAATTTCAGGGTCAATTTAATATTTTAATGATGTTTGGCTCTTCAATTTGAAAGATGAAATCAGGGGTTCTACGGGTTTTAAAAAGCCTCGAAAGTGTTTTTATGTCAGGAGAGTCCTCAGATGGACTTCTCTCTTCTATTAAAAGGTCTATATATGTTATATAAGCAATTCTGCTTCTGTTAGGATAGGTTTTAAACTCTAAAGGCCTTCAGAACATGTAGAGAAGCTTTTCTCTTCTCTAAAAGCTTTAGAGGTTGGTTTTCAGATTTCAATAAGTGCAATAGACACTTAAAAGTGTTCCTAATCTATTTAGATTAATTCTAAGGGTTATAACAAATCAATCTGGGCAGGTTTTAAGTTTAAATTTCATCAAAACAGTACTCCTGTTGGTTTGGGTTCGAGAGTAACCCAAATTGGCAGAAACTAAATCTTCACTAAGTACATCATCTGCGCTTACTTTAATTAATTTCAAATCATCAAATAAGATCCTAGAAACAGTTTTCACATCTCAATTCCTCAATTCAAGCTTAGAACTCCATTACCAGATTCATGTTTGACTGTGGAAGCTCAAAATTTGACTTTCTATTTAAAGCTTCCTCCCAAGAAATTAATGCCTCAATCAGAGTCTTCTCATCATCATAAACTTATTCAGATCTTTAGATTTATGTTCTGTCCTTAATTTCTAGGGTTTCAGGCTCGTCGCCTGAACTAAAATAGGTGTGTGTTCAACAGAATCATGGAAAGATTGCTACAATGTTTTGATGGTTAAAATAGCTTCAGTGCATCTCACTGAAGCTTCTGAGCTCCTTAAATGTTTCTCAAATCCTTCCTAACAAACTTCTCCAACTCGTCGGAGTTGGGGAAGAAGAAGTTCAAATCTATAGCTCCAGTGGTGAAAATCTCAAACAAATATCTTTCAAACAGTCATTAATCCTTATTATACTATTCTGGAGCCACTTAGCAAGTTCTAGAGGCTGCAACACAACTTTGGCTCGCCAGAGCTCATTGGAGCTCCGGTGAGTCTAGAAAATGTAAATTGTATGTACAGATTGATAAAATTAACCATTTTCAATCCAAAAATGATCCTGAGGTTGCAAGGAACCTCTTTATCACATTAAATTCCTCATTTGTTCATTAAAATATAAGATTTGACAGTAAGTTTATTTTCTTAAAGATTTAAATGGTTAAAGTTCAGGACTTGATTTAACCACTCGATTGAGAGATTAAATCAAGTCAACAGATGCTATTATTCATAAATATATATTGAATTTATAGTTTGAACTGTTCCTGAGCCGCCATGGACAGCGAGCTCAGGAGGTAAATTAAGATTTAGGTGTTTAATTATAGATGATAATAATAGGTAATATAATGTCGATTACGGTTCATTAGTGGTGATAGGTGATGAAAGAACCCAGTGAAGGTGGAATTAAATAGACTACTGTCACCATAGACAGTGAAGTAGTCTGTGAAGGTGAGATTTGAATTAGGCATTTAGGTGATTTAATTAATGATTAAGTGAATTAAAAGTGAACATGGAAGATATAGGAAGGTGTACAGTGTATTAAAAGACAAAATTGAATCTCTGGTGAGCTCAAGGAACTCGTTGGAGTCGGAGGATATGAAACTAAAATCTAAAATTACTCTAACCTAACTAACTAAACTAACTAACTAAGCTAGCCTACTCCTACTCGTATCCTAGTCTACTGTTACCTGGACGAAGGGGTCAATAGGGTTCTGCCGAAGTCTCATGGCGAATGACGAAATCAGAGGGTGGAAGAAAGATTTCCAGCAGGCGGATTTGAGGTGGAGCGGAGGAATCCTTAGGTAGGCACCTTTGTCAGAGGTGCAGAAGACCACGGCGGATCTCCTCGGCTACTTAAGATGGACGGAGGAAGTCAGAAGATGGACTGGGGAATCGCCAGAGGTTTGGAAGAATAGCTTATTGAAGTCGACTATAGTGTTAGAAGAGGGAAGGGAGCCAACTTGCCTAAAATTGGAGGTGTGAGGGGGTATTTATAGCAGTTTACGACGAAGAGAGTGGTGGGGTCTGGCCGAAGAAGGAGCTCGAGGAGCTTAACCTCCATCATCATCTCCGATGACGATGAGGTTATCTCCCACTGAAAAATAGGATTCTCAGTTAATCTAGACCGATGGATGAAGTGGTGGTGGTGAGCGCAAGCTGCAAGAGCTTGGGCAAAGAGGAATGATGTCAGCAGGGCGGTGATCGTGCGGTGGGATGACTCTCTACCGCCAGCCGTTCATTCAGCTGGAGAAGAAGAAGACGAAGAAGATGAAGAGGGACTTAGAAGTAATAAAACTTAAGGACCTATGTGAGAAATAAGGACCTGAATGTAATGAAAGTAAGGACTAAAATGTAAACCCAGGTTTTGAAGGTTTATTTTAATTTAGATCTTTTTAAACTTTTTATATATGTTAGTAAATAAGGTAAATATTATGTTTACACCTTGAATTTACATTTTTTACCTTTTTAGATTAATTTATTAGATTAAGTAAAATCACTTAAGTTATTACATACTTAGTTATACATTATATTTAAGATACTTGTCTTATTAATTAAGGAAATGATTAATAGGATTTCGAGTCCAATTATTATCTAAATTATTAATAATGTTAATTGAATGATAAAATGTCATTTTTAACTTATTTTAAGGTCCTTAACTAAATATCCCTTATTCTATAATTAACCCTTATATATTCATAACCTTAGCTAATTAACTAGGAAGACTAGTTAATTAGGGGCAATTAGAGATCATGATGAGTGTTTCATCAGTCATGAAGGTGGGTTAGGTCAGTGGGCGAGTATGGAGGTATTGGCGATCAATGGAGGGGTGGATGATGATCAGTGGGTGAAGGCGGAGATTCTGAGGTAGGTGGCGAGGCGTGCGGAGGAGTCGAGCGATGGTTTCGCTTCGCTGGTGATCTGTTGGAGGTGGAGAAGGTGATGGTGGTCTGTGGTGGTTGGTGCGTGATAGTAGAAATTGATAAGGGGAAAATGAAGAGGGGAGAAAGAGGAATAATTCTAACCTAGCTAAGCGGACGAAGGGGGGCAGGAGGCAGACGTCTCATTTATGCCATCGCCGGAGACAAAGGCCCTGAGATGGGGATGACGACGACGAGGAAGGGGTCGGAGAGGCTCACGCGGGTACGATGTGATGCGGAGGAGCACGGTAGGGAGGACTCTACCACTGGTATGGTGGCAGAGTGACGAAACGAGGGAGAGGAGGTCGCCAGAGCTTGCGAGCATCTGACTAGAGATGAGGACGGAGGAGATTTTGGGGTTTTCTTAGGCTAGGACAAGCTTGCCCCAAGCGGAGGGAACTGGATCTTCTTATATAGGCACGGGTAGAGGGAAAGTCGTAAGGAGGCGGCCAAAAGTCTTCACTGGAGGCATGGCTGGAGTGAAACCCATACCTCTCGAGTGTTCGCACGAGAGGTATGGGGCGATTCAGGGCATGGGGAGCTACTCATGCAGTAGGGGGTTTCGTAGAGAGCTCCCTTTCCAAATCTAGGAGCAGCTCCCTGGGGAAACGAGGAGAAAACCCCCTCGAAACCTTGTCGGAGGTATGGGTCCCTACTGCAATGGAAAATGGACCTGAATGAAGAAAGTGACAAAAAGTTGTGAGGGTTTTTGCAAGGGTTTCCAAAAGTTAAGGGCCAGAATGTAATTGGGTGGACCATTTTACAAAGTACGTCAAGATGACCTTCCCTTAGGTCCAAATTTTGGTATAAAGCTAATTTTGACCTAAGGAATCAAATGGTGAAGTTGGATTTTAGGTTTGATCACTTTTGACTAGACATTTTGCACAACAACCCAAATTAGGTTAAATATTGAGCTTGGACCCCAATCTAGGTCAAAATAGGTTCCAAAGGCCAAATTGAAGGTTTTAAGCCCTAGGGAATATTTTGCCATGAATTTTAGAGGGTTTAGCTCATTTTTATCCTACCTAGAACCTTGTGAATTTAAGTGGGTTTGTTTTAGGGTTATAGAATGTCATTTAATTCTTAAATTTCGCAATAACCCTTTTCTGACTTAACCATCCCACTTTTTCTCTTATTAAGTCCAATTGACCCATGTCTAGACCTTGAGAAATCCTGTTGATGAACTGTACTAGTAAAATTACAATTTTGCCCTTTATTTTATATATTCTTTTTCAGATCAGTAAGCCCCTGAATTTGGCCTTCCTTTAGGTTATGCAGGAGCTTTTGTTCATTTTATTATATCAAAATAAGCTAGTTAGGGCTCATGATGAGGTTCTCATCATACCCCCTTGCCTAGCTTTTGCTAGTCGCTTAGCAAAATTTTGAGATTTTAACTTATATTCTAGACCATGAGTTTCTTTTACCAATTATGTAAGTGCTTTTCCTTCTTTTTCCTCTGTGATTAGGTCAGAATGTTGATAATGGGCCTAAAGGTACTCTAGTACCAACCAAGATCCGGACCTGACCAGCTTTAGCCTCGATCCTCTACGAAGGTTTTTAAGGCCTGTAGGAACTATCCTAAGGTTCATTAAACTCCGTGGTTAAAGCACCCGTGCTTGAGACATATTTTAGCCTTGGTTTAGTTTGCAGTGTGTTTTTGTAAGAGAGAGACAGAGCATTTATTTGTTTGGAGAGTTTTCTCTCTCTTTTCTTTTTATTTCTATCTTCGGATTGGCTTCTCAACAAGGTCTGTATCGGATTCCTAGTTCCCATCATCAATCCTCAAAGGTTCTTGGCAATCGATGCTTTGTTATAACACCACCCATGGTAACCCCCAAAAACCCTGGTTTTTGAGATTTTGAGATAATCCTACCCATGGCAATCCGTGGCCGAATCCACACCCTAGCAATCGACATTTCGTGATAATGCCACCCATGGTATCTGAACCAGTAGACTGCTTACATGCCCCCAGTACGATATGTAAATATCGTAAGAGACAAGCACCGAGGAGATGATATGTTGTTACACATCTTCGAGGGGAATTTCCCGCCTCTCCGCGTCGGGAACTCGTCCAAATCAACTTGTCTTGATCAGCCGCTCCTAATCTAGGCAACATTTTCAGAACATTAAAATGCTTTTACGTGATTTTGATAGTTATGCGCACTGAACCAGACTGTGTGTGAATTGGGGTGCTTAGGTTACCGAGTCCTGCAAACCAAAGGTTAGTTAACGATGTCGAATACTCCCTAAGCCTTAGACCTAATACTTAGCTTTGCATTCTTCTCAATCTCTTGAGGATTATCCAGATCTTAGCGGGTACTAAGAATCTAGCCAAAAAGGCCTAAGGTTAGTGTTCCTACTAATTTCTTTGTGTCTCTTTAGCACTTTTCTTTACACTTTTTAATGTGGTCTAGAACTTCAATTAATCCCTTAATCTCTTACTAATGACTATCTCTTTCTTTTTCATTTTGTGCTCCTTTTTTAACATTTTGCTCTTTTTCCTCCTCCTGTTTTGTATAGCCCAAAAATTTTCCCTCCCTCTTCAAAGTTTTTTTTTTTTAGATATGTGATTTTTTGTTGAAACCTTTTCTTGATATGAGTTTTCATGCATTTTTACATTTTTCATACCCCCCCATGCCTAAGATTTGTAATGTCCCCATTGTAAATTTGGTGGGTTTGAATTCAGCTTAGTTCATTCATTAGGACAGGTGTTGGGTGAGCGAACGAGTCGAGATGACTGTTGCAGATGATTTCTAGACTCGGGTATGGGTACTTGAGGTGGAGTCGGCTGTTGGTGGTCGGGCCCAGATAGGTGTGTTAATATGATGATTTTATCATTGAAGTGTGTATAGTGGTTAACGTAAATCGGACCTAACCATCTCTTTACAAAATTTTTAACTTGGCCTACTTGATTTTATCTTGGTCACTTTTAAGCCCAAGGTCAAACTCAGGGAAGTAGGGTTACAAGTCAAGTTTCTATGCCTTTCCTACAATGAATCTCTTCCGTTCGTTTATTGTGTTTTTGGTGTTTTTCTATTTAGATTTTTTTCTGAGAATTCTTGTCCTTGAGGCACACCCTCAAAATTAGGTTCTTGACCTTGAGCCAAATTAGGGTTCCAAAACGAGTCTTGCTATTCGCAAGACGGATTACCTGCAAGTCAAGAATTATCTTTTCTCTTTTATATTTTTTTTATCTTTTTATTGGCATGCAAGAGAAATAGAAGTAAAGTAAATATAGTATAGATATATATGTATATCCTATATATGTATAAAGGGGTGGGGGTGGAGGCGGAGATGGAGTGTAGCATGGTGTCGAGTCGGTCATCGTCTAGACAGACGCAACCAATAGGACGAGGTGCCGCGAGGAGTGTAAGATGGATGGTGGAAGATGTGTGTGACCATGCTTTTTGTACGCGTGTATCGGGGAATATCAGTAACTGGTGCAGATATTTCCGTGATACAACGTATGGTAAGTAATGTGAAAATATATATATGTATATATGTAAATATTTCTATATGTATATATATATATATGGTTATAAATATATAGGTATATATATGTAGTTATATATGTATATATATAGGTGTATATATATATGCATATATATATATAAATATATGTAAGTATGTATATATAACTATATAGATGTTAATATATATATGTGTATGTATATGTATATATAGATATATGTAGATAAATATATATATATATATGTATGTATATTTGTATATATATGTATAAGTAGGTGTGTATATATGTATATATATATATGTATCTATACTTATACTTAGTTATATAGGTAATAATATATATATATAGATATATGTATATACATATATATGTATATAAATATTTGTATATATGTAAATATATATATGTGTATATATATATGTATAAGTATATAGATATATATATATATATATATATATGTATGTATGTATATAGACTAATACATAGTTATATAAGTACTAATATATGTATAGATACATGTATATATATATATATATATAAGTATATAGATATATGTAAATATATATTTATGTATACTAATACTTAGTTATATAAATACTACTATATATATAGATATAAGTATATATATATCAATATATATATGTATACATATATATATATATGTATATAATAGTGTATAGGTGTGTGTGTGTGTATGAAAGTGTGAGTGTAAGTGTGTAAGTGTCGGTAAGGAGATAGGGAGAGAGTGCTGTGAGAAAGAGAGAGAGAGAGAGAGATCGGTCCTGCTGGAGTGAAGAAGGCTGCAGTTAAGGCGTAGGCACGTATGCACACAGAGAAGCATGCGTTGGAGGGAAGTGGGTGAGGAGAGAGGACTACAGCGCACAACACTGCGCTAAGAGGCATACGCGGGTGAAAGTGATTGCGCAGCAATCATAGGTCTTAATTGACCTAAATTATGGTAGGACTTAGCATAAGTTAGGGTTATTCATGCATGCATACGCATTATCTACATCATTACTGCTTTCCTTTAGCTATGCATAAAATAATGTTATAATGTGCTGATTAAGTGTATTATGTCAATTGCAGGCAATAAGCAGATCTGGAGCTGGATTTGGAGCAGGATCTGAAGCTGGATCTGAAATAACGGGTGTTGTGGCAGAGCTGGAGCAGAAGGCCTAGTTTAGATGTAGGAATAATAATGTAAGGGGGTTAAAAGTTTGCTATTCTATTAAGTAGGAATAAAGCAATGAAATGTGAAGAGCTTAGGTTCATCCTAGCCCTAGGATAGCCTAGAGACTTCCTCAAGCCTTAGCCACCCTTAGATTAGGTCACAACACCCTAGGAAGCCCTAAAACCCTAGTTCCAACCCTTCTCTGGACGTCCAAATAAGTTTTAAGACGTCCATGACCCTTAGCCAACTCCTGCACACTTCAAACCCACTTCTGCAGTGTTATTGGATGTTTATACACTTCGTCAGACGTCTAATTTCTGCAGAATACCCAAAATAGAACCCGAAATCCTTCCTGACTCTGATTGGATGTCCAGACAATAAGTCTGGACTTCTGATTTTTGAGTATAAGACATCTGATTTTATAATTAGACATCTGATACTGCTCTCCAATTCTTGTTTTGAGATTTAAGCCTTGATCTTGGATCTCTAGGTCCCTAAACCCAATTCCAACCCCATAGGAACCTAAATTAAGGTGCCCTAACCCTAGTACACCACCTCTAGACCTCCCTAAGGACTTAATTAGGTCCTCACTAAACCTAATTGACTTGGATCTTAGTCAATTCCATCAGCCTATTCAATTGGACTCATTGAGTCCAATTGAGCTCTGATCTCAGCACACACTGTCCAATTGGACTTAGTGAGAGTCCAATTGACCTAGACCTGACTTAATTGAATTATTTTACTCTCAATTAAGTTTCTACACACCCAATTAAACTTGTATTAAGTTTAGTTGCACTTTACCTTAGTGAATTAGGTTTTATAACCATAATTTGAGACCTACCTTGACCTAAACCCACTAGAACCCAACCTAATCAACCTAGCCACCTAAGTTTCGACCCACACATACCCACACACACCATCCACACGAAAATATCTAGCCTAGAGTTCTCTAGAACTCTCTACCATGTGTGGTTGCCTTGGTTGCCAAAAATAGCAACCAAGAGCCATTCAATTTTTAGATCCACATTTGGTGGATCTAAAAACCACCATCCACCCTCTCTCTCTCACTCTCCCATGAGCTCCCACCATAGGCCTTATAGATAATTCTATAATTCTCTAGAGAGCTTCCCTTAGGTCTATAAAAAGACCCCTTGGGTGGCCATTGGCACCCATTCACTCCCTTGGCAATTACTCTCCATTGGTGCCATTCACGCCACCTCCACTTAGCCACTCTCTCCACCTCCACGAGCTCACTACCACCACCATGGACAACACCATGCCGGGATGTTGGATCAACCCTACCTCTCTCCAAGGGTCGGCCTAAGCTACATTGGCCGCCCCTCATTCTCTTCTCAACCACTCCAAGGCCATCGGGGACCACCCCTGAATGCCCTCTACTCTTTTAGCTCTAGATCATGCTTTTCATAAGTTTTACTACTTTCATTTACTGCTTAGTAGAGTAGTTTCTCTTCTCCCCAAATGATGCATGCGAAATCCCCCCGTCGATTCTTGTATGCAATCGTTTTCTGGCAGCTAGGTTTAATTTAAAGCATTCCTGTATAAGCTTTCCTCTAGATTTCCTGTACAAACAACTCTCCCCCAATGAATGAATGAAAAATGCATTTATATATATATATATATATATCTCTTTATGCGTTTCAAATCACCATGAGCTGAATGATTATTTTATTTACGTGATTTAAGTGCCTGTTCTTTAACCGCCTATATATTGCGCACCGGAATACTAAGTAGAGCAGCTTTAAGATAGATTTCAAAAATAGAAACACGCATCCTAGAGATGAATGACTGGGACTCAAGTCTCGTTATTTTACAAAACAATATCTTTGTTGGATCGTATTTCACAACTATACTATGACGCTTTTATCAAAAGTGAGATTTACGACTCTCCAACCGAAAGGGAGCGGGCGACACGGGCGCACGCAGACGCGTGGGCGGGCGCTGGAGCGAGCGTGGGGCTGAACGCGTGCGTGGACGAAGGCCGATTATGGTGCACCGGGTGACCGGATAAGTGAGAAAGTTACCGGTCACCCCACTATAGCCATAGTGTTTTGCATAAATGCGTGAACAGTGGCTATAGTGGCTGGGTGAGCCACGCAACCGGGAGCGGATGGTGCTGTGAGTGCAGATGGCTCGGTGCTAGCGCGCACGAGCTGGCGCGTGCGTGGAAGGGTTGCCCCAGCTGGTGGCTTGCGGGCGGAACTCGCGACAAGGCACGCGGAGAGGCTAGGTCGCGGGTGAAGGAGCGCTACAGGGCGCACGGTGGGGCTTCGGGTGTTGGCTGGCATGCGCGGAGAAGCTTAGTCGGCCGCTGCAGGGGCGCGCGATCGCTGGTTGCGGGTGGACAGGCAATTGCAGTGCGAAGAAGTGGAAGGCGAGGGCGCCTGCAGGCGTACGTGGAAAGGGCTGGGGCGGCTGCTGCTGCCTTGCTGCTACTGACACCTTGCTACTGCTGCTGCTGCGTATGGAGTTTTGAGCTTCAAAGCTTGAAGCTCCTGCTCCAATGGCTGAAGTGGCATGGACGTTCAAACAGGAAAAAGAAGGCCACCATGCCCACCGGCTCTTTGAAGAGCTGGGTGGTGGTGGTCTCACTATGGTGGGTGTGCACCACAGTGATGGACTCTTGCCCGTAGAGTGTCTCCTCTGAGGAGGAGGTCCTACGTATGGAGGGAGAGGGGAGGGGACGGTGGCCTGGAGAAGAGCTGCTATGTTGTGTGGGGTTCTTTTGTATGGAGGACCAGGCTCTTTGCAAAGAAGGAGTCGTGTTCTTTTTAAAGAAGAGGAAAGCATGCACAGCCATGCCTTGGCTGTGCATGGCTCATGCATGGCTTGGTAGGGAGAGGTGCATACGGCTGCAGGGCTGGCAGGGAGAAGGGGAGCAGGACATGGCGCAAAGAAGAAGTGGTTTTCATGTATTGCAACAGCGAGAAGAAAGTAAAAAAAATAAAAAAGAAATAAAAATGAAGATGGAAATTTTGCGAGGCAGCACTTGAGGAAAACATGAATTGCGAGGCCATTTATTCACTCTCCTCCCCTCTCAATTAAATGCATGCATGCATGTATTTTCACAAATGCGACTATTGAACCCTAATATGCACTGGTAGTGCTAGGAAATAGCATAAGATGGCACAATTGCAGGTGTATTTTTGCGGTGCAATCATACCCCCATGCCTATCTTTTGCTAGTCCCTAGCAAAACATTTTTGTGATGTATTTAGAAATGATCTTTAAGCTGAAGATTTTCTTCTGAGGCAACATAGGTGTTTTTATTGTTGGATATTGTGAGAACCAATTGTAGAGAAGACTACCAGTACTTTAAGTCTCACATGACATAGATCATCTCTCGACTAACCAGGACTCTTGATATTTAAACCTTAAGTATGATTTCCAGGACCCAGGAGGTTTTTGCCCTACTCGAGAGCTCAAGAGATTATGGCTTGTGCTTAGTGAAGGATCAAGACTGACCAGATGAACATTAAGACTCAAGCCCAGGGTTTCATGAATTTTTAAGTACAGGTTGGTCCCAGTTTCAGCTCGTGTTTTCGAATTGACCCTTAAGAAGATGATGGAAAACTCAACTCCCATTTTCTGACATTTGTGGCTCACAGGAAAATAGGGTATTTGCAACTTGCCTTGAAGAACTTTTTTAGGGTAGAGACTTTACAGACATTTGCGAGATATACTGACTTATTTGCTTTTTCTTTTTTTCTTCTTTTTTGAAACATGTGTCAGCATATCTCTTACAACACTATTTGGAGGAGCACACTTTTCTTTTTGGTGGGAGAGTTCTTTCTTGGTGGAAAGAGTTGCTCCTAAACACAAGACTAAAGCCTGGGATAAAAAATCTACCTGTGTGCATAGGTAAGGACTCCACCTTCCCTAATGAACACTAGGGTTGGATCTTATGTTCACCTAGTCTTTCTTGATATGTGTAGTGTGAACCAAGATTACTTAGGCTCTCAAGTAGAAGCAAACCAACGGATCCTGTACTGGTGTCTTAGGTACAAGAATATGTCCTTAGTTAGGAGAGATTCTGATCTATCTTGTCAATGCTCAAGTGAATTAAGCCAAGCCTAAGCGAATCAAGCTTCTGTGGCCTGGAAAGTCTTCAAAATGGAGGTTGAATATCCATAAACACTTATTATATTTTTGTTCCAGCCTTCAGAACATTACTAAACACTATATATATATATATTTTCTTTTTCCTTTTGTAGCATATTTATAAATAGGTGGAAACTGCATGATGCCATAAAATACCTATCCACCCCCCCATGCGAAACAATGCTATGTCCTCATATGCATGCAGGGAAAGGTAGAGAAAGGACGAAAGATCGGGTAAAGAGAGCTGAGGTGCAGGGTATACAGCAGGGTGGTAGGGTGGGTGGTGAAGTGAAAAGTGAAGTGATCGTGATAGTGGCGTGAAAAGTGATGGTGGATGGTGAAAGGTCTGGCATTTCTTAGGATGAGAGTGTCCCAGGTGGATCGGAGAACAAGTCAGGAGGAAGAAATTGGCCCCCAGATTGGCCAAGAAGAGGGGCTTCTTGGATGGATGGATCCAAAAAGGAATAGCCCCAGTGAGTAGGATGTGAGCTCAAGGTCCCAGTGTGGAGTTACAAATCCGCCTGATTTGGCGGGAAAGAAAGGGTAATCCGGTCTTCAAGGGTGTGGACCGGCGGTGAGTAGGCCAGATATGACTCAGACCACAAGGTATGGGAAGTAGAGAAAACCTCGTCAGAAGTCTGGTCTGGAGAAGGTACGGGAATAGGGAGGGATGGGGGAACGTCACAGTATGTGTTGATCAGGTAGTCGTCAATGTTTACAGCTAATCCGCAGCAGTCAGAATAGGTCCCAATTAGTTTGATACACGCGCTGACGGTCATGCCCTCGTCAGACGTGTCCTCCTCGATACAATCGCAATCAAAGTTCTTGGCTGCCTTCAAGATGTTAAGCTTGATCTTTTCAGATCCAACAGCAATCTCAATACAGCCCGACTCACAGTCGATAAGGGCGTGAGCTGTGGCCAAGAAAGGTCGACCAAGGATGATCGAAAAATCAGAAAGTGAGTTAGGAACTTCCATATCTAAAACAAGAAAGTCAACAGGAAAATAGAGACTGTTGACCCTAACCACCACGTCTTCCACCACACCCTTCAGGATTTTGACAGAACGATCTGGCAACTGTAACGTGATAGGGGTGGGTTTCAGATTTCCTAAGAAAATTTTTCAAGCATGATGGTTGGTATGAGATTGATGGAAGATCCTAGATCAAGCAGGGCACGGTTAAAATTGCCGCCTTAGATGCTACAGGAAATCAGTGGTGTGCCCAGATCTTTCTGCTTCGGTGGTAGGTTTGACAATATAGCACAACTCGCATGAGGCAAGAGAACCACCGGATTCTTAGTTTTCTTTGACTGTCGCCTGGGTGTTGTGTAGTCTTTGAAAAATCGGGCAACAGTAGGTATGTGGTTAATAGCCTCTAACAGGGGTACCTTGATTTCTACATTCCTGAAAAAATTACGCAGGTTATCAAAGGCCTGCGTATCTTTCTTCTTGCCTTTCGGCTCCCTCAGTAGAGCCTCAGGGAATGGGACTAATTCTGGCACCAATTTGGGTGTATCGTCCTCTCGCGAATGCGGTGCGCATCTCGAATGAGAGGGCGATGAAGAAGAAGACAGGCCAGGATCAGGTCAAGGCGGATCGACGATCTGCTTACCGCTCCTCGTAGTGATAGCATTGGACGATACGGGTCCAGTGGGATCATACGGCGGAGGAGGGTTCGCAATGGGGACATAAGAGTGAGGTGCTGTAGCGAGATTAACTTGAAATCCCGATGAAATGCTCGAAGCTTGCAGAATTTGATGAACCTGTCCCTGAGAAGGTTGTACCTGTGGTTGAGGACCACGGGGTACGAAATTTCGCGGGTTGGGAACAGGTTGGGATGGAAGAGTGCCCTGAGATCAAGTCTCCATGTGTAGTTGACTGATCTCAGCATTCTGCTGCGCCAATTGGTGCTGAAGAGAGGTCATGTTCTCCTCATGGCGCTTTGACATTTCCGTCATCATTCACATCAATTTGTCAAGAGGACTTGATGCGTGTTCGATTTGCAGTACGCAAGGGCCTGATGGTGGATTCGCCATAGGATTAGACTGGGTCCTTGGGATGATGGGTGCAGACGGTCTCATTGGTCCACCCGCGGGGTTTTGGCGCTGCGGGTTGTTGGACCATGCGAAGTTCAGATGATTTCACCACCCTGGGTTATACGTGGCAGAGAACGGGTTGTTCCGCACGGCGCAAGTGACTTCTATGCCAGAAGACGTGTCCACGTGTAAATATGCATCCGAGCACATGGAGGCTTGGTCCTCCTTGTCGAAATACTGGCTCGCAGAAGCCAGATCCACATGACTTACCGAGTTGCTCGGTGCGACACTCGGTAAGGAAGGTCTTGCGGGGTTTCTCGGGATAAGCCTGGTGTTGGAAGAATTTGGATTGCGATGAAGTGGTGAAGTGGGGGTGTTTGCCATAGAACGGGCGGGGTTGGCCAGAAGCTCATCCAGCTTCTTATGCATGACGGAGACTCCATCCAATTTTTGTGCGATATGGCTAAGATCAGTGGATGAATGGGAGGGTCCCGTGTCAACTTCGTTGACATTTCGGGGCAAGCTGGTATGATTAAAGGCGACAATGGAGGCATTGTTCACTGAGTTTTCACTCATATTTTCAAATAATTCGAATGCTCCATTCTTGTCTTTATTCATAAAATTCCCTCCGCAGGAAGCGTCTGCAATCTGCTTCAGAGTCTCATTTAGCCCATAGTAGAAGATCTGGGCTATATGCCACTTAGGCAGACCATGGTGCAGACACTTCCTGAGGAGGTCGTTATACCTCTCCCATGCCTCATGAAATTGTTCGCCGTTTCGTTGCGTAAATGAAGTAATGGCACTGCGAAGCACATTGGTTTGCCCGATTGGGAAGAACTTCTTGAGAAACGCTGTTCGCATATCTTCCCAAGAGTGGATGGTTCTCCCAAGGGTGCGTAACCACTGCGACGGTTTATCCTGCAATGAAAACGAGAACATTTTCATGAGGACTATAGGTAACCTGATATTTCTTGGTTTAATAGTTTCAGCCAATCGGGTTAGGTCTTCTAAGTGGAGAAAAGGATCTTCACTTGCAAGACCATGAAAGTGAAAATTTATCAGGCTAATTATATTAGGTTTCAGTTCGAAGTCGTCCCCGCCCATGGGGACCCAAATTTGTCCTATGGTCTCTGTAGCAGTGGGATTCTGATAGGAGCTAAGAGACCTAGTCTCCTCCAGTTCGGGAGGGTTCTGCATTTCCTCCAAAGATTCCCTTATGGCTTCAATTTGTTCATTATAAATTTCCATTTAGGCTTGGAGGCGGGTTATGGGATCTAAGGCTCCACCACCTAGTGGGTTTTGAGGGAGGTTTCCTCCCTCGGGATTTGGGGGTGGGCGTGCAGCCATGTTTGTGGAGGTGGAGGATGATTCAGCTTCTTTTCTAGATTTATTAGGCAATTCACACAGTTCAAGGTTTGTGACCTCCTCCCAAACATGCACTACCGCAGGAAGAATTGAGGAGATAAGAAGGGAAAAGAGATGAGAGAAATGACGCCGCAAAGGTACACTTGATGACAATCAATTCAATCAAATTCCTAACCTCTACAGTGTGCCCTTAGAACTAAAGATCTAAGTTACCTACTATCATATACTATGGAACTGAATGCGAGCACCGCGAAACCACCGGGCCAGATTGAAAGGCCATTTGCCCCAGTCTTAGACACACGATAGCACGCGGGAACCCTCACCAGCACGTAGGTGCTACACGCAGGTAGTTAGACCTCCAATCCTTAATGAGGGCCAAGTTACTACCAATTTTAGTTAGAGGCTTAGGGTCAGGTGCTTTTGGAATGTGAAGGGCGCTGTTTATGGGTAATGCCCAAGTGATTGATTTTTCAAGTGTGTAAAACAAGCATGCAACGGGGAAATCTCCCTGAATTGAAGTTTTTAATTGGTGAACGATTTTCAAAGTTCAGCCTTTAGTAGTATGGATTTTAGGATTTCGCTGAAATACCAATTCAACCAATCTCCGGGTTTTGAGAGAATACAAGTTTGCTTCTAAGCCCAACAAACCCTTCTTCAATGTCAATTGGTTAATGCATGCTAAAATGCAATGGGCTTCCCTAAATGGAGATTTCTATGTGTGGATGCACGAATCAATTTTAGATTAGTGTGAAAGGGAGCCAAAGCACTTCATTTCAAGTGCTCCCAATCACCAAGAAAAGTGTCCACACACAAGGCTCAACCAAAAGATAAAGAAAATCAAATTGTTGGGGTTGAAATGTTCCGGAACAAATCTTAGGCAAGTTGAAAAGTCGTGGTGGGGTTGGAATCAACTCAATTCCAAGTCTCCCCACCAAAAAGTTGATCCCGAATTGCCGATAAGTGAGGCAAAGAGGGGTGCGATCAATCTTTTTATTTGCCTCAAAGAATACTTCACACGGCAAAAAATTCAAGAATCAAGATTCTTGGATTTTCGCTATGCGAAGTAAGGCAGGAAATCCTGGGGTGGTGGGAGTAAAGGCAATCAATCAAACAAGTGAATTTTAATCCACTTGCCCCAAGAGATCCGAAGAAGTTTTTCTAGTATTTTAGTTTTTAGTTTCTTTTTTTTTATTAAGGTGACAAGTTAACCTAAGTTGCTAAGGAAAGAAGACCTACTTGTTCGGCAACGAGTGCGAAGCTCCAATGCGGTGTCGGCGTCTTCACGCTCTCCTTCCCACCTTGGATCTGCCCACGTCTCCGACTTCGTCTGTCTGTCTTCTCCTTGCAACAGGTTTACCTGTACAACAACAAACAAAAACACCCGTGAAGAGAAGGGTGCAAGAAGAGAAAAATTGCAGGAATGGAGTAAAAGCTTACTTGAAGGCACACTTCCCTGGCAACGGTGCCAGAAAGGATGGTGGTCGGGCCTGCATAGGTGTGTTAATATGGTGATTTTATCGTTGAAGTGTGTATAGTGGTTAACCTAAATCAGACCTAACCATCTCTTTACAAAATTTTTAACCTGGCCTACTTGATTTTATCTTGGTCACTTTTAGGCCTAGGGTCGAACTCAGGGAAGTGGGGTTACAAATCAAGTTTCTATGCCTTTCCTACGACGAATCTCTTCCATTCGTTTATTGTATTTTTGGTGTTTTTATATTTAGATTTTTTTATGAGAATTCTTGTCCTTGAGGCACACCCTCAAAATTAGGTTCTTGGCTTTGAGCCAAATCAGGGTTCCAAAATGGGTCTTGCTATTCGCAAGACGGAGTACCTGCAAGTCAAGGATTATCTTTTCTCTTTTATATTTTTTTATCTTTTTATTGGCATGCAAGAGAAATAGAAGTAAAGTAAATATAGTATAGATATATATGTATATACTATATATGTATAAAGGGGTGGGGGTGGAGGCGGAGATGGAGTGTAGCACGGTGTCAAGTCGGTCGTCGTCTAAACAGACGCAACCAACAAGACGAGGTGCCGTGTGGAGTGTAAGATGGATGGTGGAAGATGTGTGTGACCACGCTTTTTGTACGCGTGTATTGGGGAATATTAGCAATTAGTGCAGATATTCCCGCGATGCCACGTATGGTAAGTAATTTGAAAAAATATATACATATGTATATATGTAAATATATCTATATATATATATATATATATGGTTATAAATATATAGGTATATATATGTAGTTATATATGTATATATATATGTGTATATATATATATAAATATATGTATAGATATATATATAAATATATATATATGTATAAGTATGTATATATAACTATATAGATGCTAATATATATATATGTGTATGTATATGTATATATCGATATATGTAGATAAATATATATGTATATATATATGTATGTATACATAGTTATAGATATATATGTATATATGTATGTATATTTGTGTATATATATATATATGTATAAGTAGGTGTGTATATATGTATCTATACTTATACTTAGTTATATAGGTAATAATATATATATAGATATATGTATATATATGTATATATATGTATATATAAGTATATATATATATATATGTATGTATGTATATAGACTAATACATAGTTATATAAGTACTAATATATGTATAGATATATGTATATATATATATATGTATATAAATATATGTACATATATCAATAAATATATGTATACGTATATATATATATATATGTATATAGTAGTGTATAGGTGTGTGTGTGTGTATTAAAGTGTGAGTGTAAGTGTGTAAGTGTTGGTAAAGAGATAGGGAGAGAGTGCTGTGAGAAAGAGAGAGAGAGAGAGATCGGTCCTACTGGAGTGAAGAAGGCTGCAGCCTTGCTTCTGCTGTTGCGTGCGGATCTTTGAGCTTCAAAGCTTGAAGCTCCTGCTCCAATGGCTGAAGTGGCGTGGACGTTCAAACAGGGAAAAGAAGGCCACCACACCCACTGATTGCACCGCAAAAATACACCTTCAATTGTGCCATCTTGTGCTATTTCCTACCATTACCAGTGCATATTAGGGTTCCATAGTTGCATTTGTAAAAATACATGCATGCATGCATTTAATTAAGAGGGGAGGAGAGTGAAATATAATGTCCTCGCGATTACTTTTTTACTCAAGTGTTGCCTCAAAAATTTCCATCTTCATTTTTTATTTCTTTTTTATTTTTGACTTTTGACTTTTTCTTCCCGCAGCTGCATGAAACACCCTCTTCTTCTTCGCACCATGCCCTGCTCCCCCTCTCCCTACCAGCCTTGCAGCCGCATGATCTCCCTGCCGAGCCCCATGCAGAGCCATGCACAGCCAAGGCAAGGCTGTGCATGCCTCTTCCTTCTTTTTAAGGGGGCGGCTTCTACCTTCAAAACCAGCCTGGTCCAACAAAAAGAACCTGCAGCTCCACTTCCTTCCAGGCCACCATCCTCTTCCTCTCTCTCCACACACCGGCCCTCCTCCTTCGAGGATACACCCGACGGACAAGAGCCCTCACTGTGGTGCACACCCACCACAGTGAGACCACCACCGCCCAGCTCTTCAAAGAGCCGGTGGGCGTGGTGGCCCTTTCCTCGTTTTTACATTTCCACGCTACTTCAGCCATTGCCGCAGGCTTCAAGCTTGAAGCTCAAAGCTCCAGCAGTAGCGGCAATGTGGCAGCAGCAGCAGTAGCCCCAGCCCATTCCTGTCATGCCCTCTCTTCCGCCCACAACTGGCCACCACGCGTCACTGCAGCGGCCGGAAAAGCACCCCAGCGCACCCCAGCAGCGCCCGCGTCGCCCTCGCCCTCCCCTGCGCATGCCAACTCCCTCTCTGCGCGCTCTGTCGCGAGCTTCTCCGCGCTTGCAACAGGCCGGTGCAGACCTTCTTCCTCGTGCGCCAGCCTGCGTGTGCCAGCCGCGAGCTGGCCACACTTACAGCACCTGCAGCTCCCGATCGCATGGCTCACCCAACCACTGTAGCCACTGTTCACGCGAGTCTGCGTGACACTGTGGTTACAGTGGGGTGACCGTTGAGCTTCTCACTTAACCGGTCACCTGGCGCACCGTAACCGGACGCAGCCCGCGTGCACGTCTCCGCCCGCGTTGCCCACACCCGCCCGCATGTCTGCCTCGCCCGCACCCGTCTGCGTCGCCCAGTCTCTTTACCTACGCGCGCAAACGAGCACTCGCTCCAGCCTTCGCACAGCATGGTGCGCAGCGTCTCCTCTCTACGCCACTCGCCCTCCAGCGTGCTTGTCCGCGTGCATGTGCACCTGCATGCATGCGTGGAAGCCACCAGACGATGCTCTGAAGCTGCGGACGTCTTAACTTGCCTCCCTCACCTCCAGCAGTGCGGCTGCCCTCTCTCTCCCGCTCTCTCTCTCTCTCTCTCACTCTCTCACAACACTCTCTCATTCTCTCTTTACATCGATGCTTGCACACACATACACTCACACTTCCACACACACACACACACCTATACACTATTATATACCTATATATATTGATATATATATATATACATATATTATATACCTATATATATACATATATATATATATGTACATATATACATATACTTCTATACATATACATATATATACATATATATACATATATACATCTATATACTTATATATATATATACATATATATATACACATATACTCATACTTACATATATATACATATATTTATACATATATACATATACATATATATATATATAACTATATATGCATATATATACATATTTATACATATCTAGCTACATATATCTATATATACATATATTACTATATACATATACATACACGTATATATATCTATATAGTATCATATACATACATATACATACAAATATATACATATATATATATATACATATATAGATCTATACATATATCTATCTATACATATACTTATATATATATATATTGACATACCTATATATTTATACATATACATATATACATATATAGCTACATACATGTATACATATACTTACATATATATATTCTTATATATATATACACGTATATATATACATATATACCTATATATTTATAACCATATATACATATAGATATATTTACATATATACATATATATATATATATATATTTTCTCATTATTTACCATACGCTGTATCGTGGGAATATCTGCACCAGTTGCTGATATTCCCCGATACACGCGTACAAAAAGCGTGTTTGCATTCATCTTCCACCATCCATCCTACACTTTACACACGACACCTCGTCCTGTGGGTTGCGTCTTTCTAGACGACGACCGACTCGACGCCGTGCTATACTCCATCTCCGCCTCCACCCCCAACCCTTTATACATATATAGTATATACACACATATCTATACTATATTTATTTTATTTCTATTTCTCTTGCATGCCCATAAAAAGAAAAAATATATTTATATAAAAGAGAAAAGATAATCTTTGACTTGCAGGTACTACGTCTTGCGAATAGCAAGACTCGTTTTGGAACCCTATTTTGGCTCAAAGCGAAGAACTCAATTTTAAGGGAGTGACTCAAGGGCAAAGATTACCAAAAAGAAATCTAAATAGAAAAACACCAAAAACACAATAAACGAATGGAAGAGATTTGTTCTAGGAAAGGCGTAGAAACTTGACTTGTAACCCCACTTCCCTGAGTTCGACCCTGGGCCTAAAAGTGACCAAGATAAAATCAAGTAGGCCAGGTTAAAAATTTTGTAAAGAGATGGTTAGGTCCGATTTAGGTTAACCACTATACACACTTCAACGATAAAATCATCATATTAACAACCTATTCAGGTCTGACACCACACCTTTTCTGGCGTCGTTGCCGGGGAAGTGTGCGTTCAAGTAAGTTTTTACTCCATTCCTGTAATTTTTCTCTTCTCACACCCTTCTCTTCACGGGTGTTTTTGTTTTTGGTGTGCAGGTAAACCTGTTGCAAGGAGTAGACAGGCAGATGAAGTTGGAGAGGTGGGCAGATCCAAGGGCGGTAACGAGAGCGTGAAGAATCTTAGGTTAATTTGTCACCCTAATAAAAAAAAAAGTAAAAACTAAAAACAAGAAAAACTTCTTGGGATCTCTTGGGGAAAGTGGACTAAAATTCACTTGTTTGATTGATTGTCTTCACTCCCACCGCCCCGCGATTTCCCGCCTTACTTTGCATAGCAAAAATCCAAGAATCTTGAAGTTTTTGCCGTGGGAAGAATTCTTTGAGGCAAACACAAAAAGATTGATTGCACCCATCTTTTGCCTCACTTATCTGCAAATTTGGGATCACCTTTTTGGTGGAGAGACTTGGAATTGAGTTGATTCCAACCCCACCACAACCTTTCAACTTGCCTAAGATTCGATCCTGAATATTTCAACACCAACAATTTTAGTTTCATCTGTTGATTGAGCCTTGTGTGTGGAAATCCTTCTGGTGATTGGGAGCACTTGAATTGAAGTGCTTTGGCTCCCTTTCACACTAATTTAAAACTGATTCATGCATCCACACATAGAAATCTCCATTTAGGGTAGCCCATTGCATTTTAGCATGCATTAACTAACTGATATTGAAGAAGGGTTTGTTGGGCCTAGAAAGAAAACTTGTATTCACACAAAACCCAAAGATTGGTTGAATTAGTATTTCAGCGAGATCCTAAAATCCGTACTACTTAAGGCTAAACTCTAAAAACCATTCACTAATAAAAACTTCAATTCAGGGAGATTTCCCCGTTGCATGCTTGTTTTACACACTTGAAAAATCAATCACTTGGGCATTACCCGTAAACAACGCCCTTCACATTCCAAAAGCACTTGACCCTAAGCTCTAACTAAAATTGGTCGTAACTTGACCCTTCTTAAGGATTGGAGGTCTAACTACCTGCGTGTAGCGTCTACGTGATAGTGAGAGTTCCCACGTTCTATCAGGTGTCTAAGACTGGGGCAAACAACCTTTCAATCTGGCCCAGTGGTTCCGCGGTGCTCGCATTCAGTTCCATAGTTCGTGATAATAGGTAACTTAGATCTTTAGGTCTAAGGGCGAGGTTAGGAATTTGATTGTACTGATTTGTCATCAAGTGTACCTTTGTGGCATCATTTCTCTCATCTCTTTTCCCTTCTTATCCCCCCAATTCTTCCTGCGATAGTGCATGTTTGGGAGGAGGTCACAAAACCCTGAACTGATTGAATTGCCTAACAAATCTAGAAAAGAAGCCGAATCGTCCTCCTCCTCCACAAACATGGCTGCACGCCCACCCCCAAATCCCGAGGGAGGAAACCACCCTCAGAACCCACCAGGTGGTGGAGCCTTAGATCCCATAACCTGCCTCCAAGCCCAAATGGAGATGCATAATGAACAAATTGAAGCCATTCGGGAAACATTGGAGGAAATGCAGAACCCTCCTAAATGGGAGGAGCCTAGGTCTCTTAGCTCCTATCAGAATCCCGCTGCTACAGAGACTATAGGACAAATTCGAGTCCCCATGGGTGGGGACGACTTTGAACTGAAACCTAACATTATTGGCCTAATAAAATTTCGCTTCCATGGTCTTGCAAGTGAAGATCCTTTTCTCCACTTGGAAGACCTAACCCGACTGGCTGAAACGGTTAAAGCAAGAAATGTCGGGTTACTTATAGTCCTCATGAAAATGTTCCCGTTTTCATTGCGGGATAAAGCGTTGCAGTGGTTATGCACCCTTGGGAGAACCATCCACTCTTGGGAAGAGATGCGAACAACGTTTCTCAAGAAGTTCTTCCCAATCAGGCGAACCAATGTGCTTCGCCGTGCTATCACTTCATTTACGCAACAAAACGGTGAACAATTTCATGAGGCATGGGACAGGCATAACGACCTCCGCAGGAAGTGTCCACACCACGGTCTGCCTAAGCGGCATATAGCCTAGATTTTCTACTATGGGCTAAATGAGACTTTGAAGCAGATTGCAGATGCTTCCTACGGAGGGAAATTTATGAATAAAGACGAGAATGGAGCATTTGAACTATTTGAAAATGAGTGAAAACTCGATGAACAATGCTTCTATTGTTACCTTTAATCATACCAGCCAGCCCTGAAATGTCCACGAAGTTGACACGGGACCCTCCCATTCATCCTCTGATCTAAGCCTTATTGCACAAAAACTGGATGAAGTCTCCGTCGTGCACAAGAAGCTGGACGAGGTTCTGGCCAACCCTACCCGATCTATGGCAAACACCCCCACCTCACCACTTTGTCACAATCCAAATTCTTCCAACACCAGGCTTATCTTGAGAAACCCCATTAGACCTTCCTTACCGAGTGTAACGCTGAGCGACTCGGTAAGTCATGTGGAACTGGCTTCTGTGAGCCAGTATTTCGACACGGAGGACCAAGCCTCCGTGTGCTCGGACGCATATTTACATGCGGACGCGTCTTCTGGCATAGAAGACGCTTGCACCCTAGGGAACAACCCATTCTCTGCCACGTATAGCCTAGGGTGGCGCAATCATCCGAACTTTGCAGGGTCCAACAACCCGCAACGCCAAAACCCCGCGAGTGGACTAATGCGACCGTCCGCACCCGTCATCCCAAGGGCCTAGTCTAATCCTATGGCGAATCCGCCATCAGGCCCTTGCATACCGCAAGCATAACACACATCAAGTCCTCTTGATAAATTGATGCGAATGATGACGGATATGTCAAAGCGCCATGAAGAGAACATGACCTCTCTTCAGCACCAATTGGCGCAGCAGAATGCTGAGATCAGTCAACTATGCATGGCGACTCAGGGCACTCTTCTTGCCCAACCTGTTCCAAACCTGCGAAATTTCGTACCTCGTGGTCAGAAACCACAGGTACAACCATCTCAGGGATAGGTTCATTAAATTCTGCAAGCTTCGAGCATTCCACCGGGATTTCTGGCTAATCCCGCTGCAACACCGCACTATTATGTCCCCATTGCGAACCCTCCTCCACCGTATGATCCCACTGGACCCGCATCGTCCAATGCTATCACTACGAGGAGCGGTAAGCAGACCATCGATCCACCTCGACCTGATCCTGGCCCGTCTTCTTCATCTCCCTATCATTCGGGATGCGTGCCGCATTCGCGAGTGGACGATACACCCAAATTGTTTCCAGAATCAGTCCCATTCCTTGAGGCTCTAGTGAGGGAGCCAAAAGGCAAAAAGAAAGATACATAGGCCTTTGATAACCTACGTAATTTGTTCAGGGATGTAGAAATCAAGGTACCCCTGCTCGAGGCTATCGACCACATACCTACTGTCGCTCGATTTTTCAAAGACTACACAACACCCAGGTGATAGCCAAAGAAAACTAAGAATCCGGTGGTTCTCTCGCCTCATGCGAGTTGTGCTATACTGTCAAACCTACCACCGAAGCAGAAAGATTCGGGCACACCGCTTATTTCCTATAGCATCCAAGGCTGCAGTTTTAACTGTGCCCTGCTTGATCTAGGATCTTCCAAAAATCTTATACCGACCATCATGCTCGAAATATTTTCCTTGGGAAATCTGAAACCCACCCCTGTCATGTTACAGTTGGCAGATCGTTCTGTCAAAATCCCGAAGGGTGTGGAGGATGACGTGGTGGTTAGGGTCAACAGTCTCTGTTTTCCTATTGACTTTCTCGTTTTAGATATGGAAGTTCCTAGCTCACTTTCTGATTGTTTGATCATCCTTGGTCGACCTTTCTTGGCCACAGCCCACGCCCTTATCGACTGCGAGTCAGGCTGTATTGAGATTGCCGTTGGAGCTAAAAAGATCAAGCTTAACATCTTCAAGGCAGCCAAGAACTTTGATTGCGATTGCATCGAGGATGACACGTCTGATGAGTACATGACCGTCAGTGCATGTATCGGACTAATTGAGACCTATTCAGACTGCTGCGGATTACCTGACGACTGCTTGATCAACACATACTATGACGTTCCCCCATCTCTCCCTTGTCCCGTACCTTCTCCTGGTTAGACTTCTGACGAGGTTTTCTCCGCTTCCCATACCTCATGGTCTAAGTCATATCCGGGCTGCTCACCGTCGGTCCATACTCTTGAAGACCGGACTGCCTTTTCTTTCCCGCCAAATCAGGCGGATTTGCAAATCCACACCGGGACCTTGAGCCCACATACTACTCACTGGGGCTATTCCTTTTTGGATCCATCTATCCAAGAAGCCCCTCTTCTTGTCCAATCTGAGGGCCAACTTCTTCTTCCCGACTTGTTTTCTGTTCCACCTGGGACACTCTTGTCCCAAGAAATACCAGACCTTTCACCATCCACCATCACTTTTCACGCCACTATCACGATCACTTCACTTTTCTCTTCACCACCCACCAACCACCCACCCTACCACCCTGTTGTATACCCTGCACCTCAACTCTCATTACTCGATCTTCCGTCCTTTCTCTACCTTTCCTTGCATGCATATGAGGACATAGCATCGTTCGGCATGGGGGGGTGGATAGGCATCCATAGGATCTGGGTATTTTATGGTATCATGCAGTTTCCACCTATTTATAAATATGCAAGAAAAACAAAAAGAAAAAAAATATATATATATAATACATATATAATAATAGTAATAAATGGTGTTTAGTAATGATCTGAAAGCTGAAACAAAAATACAATAAGTGTTTATGGATATTCAACCTCTGTTTTGAAGACTTTCCAGGCCACAGAAGCTTGATTCGCTCAAGCTCAGCTTAATTCACTTGAGCATTGACAAGATAGATCGGAATCTCTCCTAACTAGGGACGTATTCTTGTACCTGAGACACCAGTATAAGATCTGTTGGTTTACTTCTACTTGAGAGCTTAAGTAAACTTGGTTCACACTACACATATTAGGAAAGACCAAGTGAACATAAGATCCAACCCTAGTGTTCATTAGGGAAGGTGGAGTCCTTACCTGTGCGCGCAGGTAGACTTTTTATCCCAGGCTTTAGCCTTGTGTTTAGAAGAGACTCTTTCCACCAAAAAGAAACTCTCCCACCAAAAAGAAAAGTGTGCTCCTCCAAATAATGTTGTAAGAGATATACTGACACGTGTTTCTATTAAAAAAAAATAGAGAGAAGATGTAAATAAGTCAGTATATCTCGCAAATATCTGTAAAGTCTCTACCTTAAAGTTCTTCAGGGCAAGTCGCAAATACCCTATTTACCTGTGAGCCATAAATGTCAGAAAATGGGAGTTGAGTTTTCCGTCATCTTATTAAGGGTCAATCCAAAAACACGAGATGAAACTGGGACCAACCTTTACTTAAAGATTCGTGAAACCCTGGGCTTTAGTCTTAATGTTCATCTGGTCAGTTTTGATCCTTCACTAAGCACAAGCCATAATCTCTTGAACTCTCGAGTACGGCAAAAACCTCCTGGGTCTTGGAAATCATACTTAAGGTTTAAATATCAAGAGTCCTGGATAGTCGAGAGATGATCTATGTCATGTGAGACTTAAAGTACTAGTAGTCTTCTCTACAATTGGTTCTCACAATATCTAATAAACACACCTATGTTGCCTTAGAAGAAAATCTTCAGCTTAAAGATCATTTCGAAATACTAGAAAAAAATGTTTTGCTATGGACTAGCAAAAGATAGGCATGGGGGTATGATTGCACCACAAAAATACACCTGCAATTGTGCAATCTTGTGCAATTTCCTAGCATTCCCAGTGCATATTAGGGTTCCATAGTCGCATTTGTAAAAATACATGCATGCATGCATTTAATTAAGAGGGGAGGAGAGTGAAATAAAATGGCCTCAAGATTACTTTTTTCCTCAAGTGCTGCCTCACAAATTTCCATCTTCATTTTTTATTTCTTTTTGAGTTTTGATTTTTGACTTTTTCTTCCCACGGCTGCATGAAACACCCTCTTTTTCTTTGGGCCATGCCCTGCTCCCCCTCTCCCTGCCAACCCTGCAGCCGCATGATCTCCCTGCCGAGCCCCATGCAGAGCCATGCACAGCCAGGGCATGGCTGTGCATGCCTCTTCCTTCTTTATAAGGGGGCGGCTTCTACCTTCAAAACCAGCCTGGTCCAACAAAAAGAACCCGCAACTCCACTTCCTTCCAGGCCACCATCATCTTCCTCTCCCTCCACACTCCAGCCCTCCTCCTCCGAGGAGACACTCGATGGACAGGAGCCCTCACTGTGGTGCACACCCACCACAGTGAGATCACGACCACCCAGCTCTTCAAAGAGCCGGTGGGAGTGGTGGCTCTTTCCTCATTTTTACGTTTCCACACCACTTCCGCCATTGCCGCAGGCTTCAAGCTTGAAGCTCAAAGCTCCAGCAGTAGTAGCACAGTAGCAGCAGCAGCCCCAGCCCATTCCGCACGCGCCTGCAGGCCACCCTCGCCTCCGCACGCGCCTGCAGGCCTCTCCGCCTCCCGCTTCTTCGCTCTGTCACGCTCTCTCTTCCACCCGCAACCAGCCACTGCGTGTCACTGCAGCGGTCGGCCAAGCACCCTAGCGCACTGTTCGTCACGCTTTTGTGCGGTTTGTTAAAAGATAATATCGTGTTGTAGTATAGCCGCGAAAGCGTTCAAAACAAATAAAGATTTTTATTACTCGAAAATCGGAGTATCCGAGGTCGAACACAGGGAGCAATCTCAGTACTTTGGAAAACCCAAGAATACAACTGTTACATGCAAATATAATTGATTCAAAGAGTTTTTAGAAAAAGTAGAATTAGACGTCTGATTTATGTATCATACGTCTTAAATGTGATCTTTCTTCCTTTCTTCCTTCTTCTCCTTTCTGCTTCTGTATCTTTCCTTCTGCTTTGTCATTCCGATCTCTTTGCAATCTTCCCTTGTCCTTCTTCTGCGAAGACTTCTAATCTTTCTGTTTTCCTTCTCCTGCGAAGGCTTCTTTCTTCTTCTTCTGTCTTCTTCTTTGGCTTGCTTTTCCTTCTTCTGCAGCGGCCAAGTCCTTCTCCTGCGAACAGGAGCAAAACCTAACCCTTCTCCCGCTACCCGCACGTCTCTCTCTCTCAAGCAATTCACTCAGAGCCGCTCTCCCAAAGCCACAAGCATTAATCGGGTCGGATCGTACCCTGGACCAGGCGCACCTGAAGGTGGTGTGATGCGCGAGGAGTGCGTAGGTCTAGGTCGGGTCGGATCCGCCAAGTCCGCGTGGTCAGGCCACGGACGAGGCGGGTGGGGTCAGTGAGGGAACTCACCCCTGTGCTTTCGAGGCAGTAAAGCTATATCACAAAAACTCTTTATACCATACCTGTGCCTTGAGATTCCACGATGTGGGACTAAACGTTCCGCCTTTCCTTTGTGCGCGTGTTGTCAACGTTTTGTGCGGATTTAAAGGCATATTACGTTGCAGTAGAACCGACAAAACGTTTAAACAAATATAAATAATTTTATTACTCGAACAACTAGAGTATCCGAGGTCGAACACAGGGAGCAAACTCAGTACTTTGTAAAACCCAAGAATACAACTGTTAAATGCAAATATAATTGATTCAAAGAGTTTTTTTTAAAAGATGTAAAAAAAATAGAATTAGACGTCTGATTTATGTATCAGACGTCTTAAATGTGATCTTTCTTTCTCTCTTCCTTCTTCTGCTTTGCCTTTCTGATCTCTTTGCAATCTTCCCTTGTCCTTCTTCTTCTTCTCTGCGAAGACTTCTATGCTTTCTGCTTTCCTTCTTCTCCTGCGAAGACTTCTTTCTTTCTTCTTCTTCTGTCTTGCTCCTCCTTTCTTCGTTGCCTTCTTCTTCTTCTTTGGCTTGCTTTTCCTTCTTCTGTAGCGGCCAAGTCCGTCTCCTGCGATCAGCCTGCCTGCACAGGAGCAAAACCTAACCCTTCTCCCTCTACCCGCGCGTGTCTCTCTCTCAAGCAATTCACTCAAACCGCTCTACCAGAGCCACAGTCTCAATCGGGTCGGATCGTACCCGGGACCAGGCGCACCTGCAGGTGTGTGATGCGCGAGGAGTGCGTAGGTCTAGGTCAGGTCGGATCCGCCAGGTCCGCGTGGTCAGGCCGCGGACGAGGCGGGTGGGGTCAGTGAGGGACCTCACCCCTGTGCTTACTAAGGCGATAAGAGTAAAATGCAAAAACAACTTAAATGGTACCTGACGGTTGCAATCCCACGATGTGGGACTATCTGGTCTCGCCTTCACGGGCGCCTGCAGAAGCCTCGTCGTGTGATTGCCCCGCAGCTGCTGGCTCTGCTAGCGCTCCTTGGCTGGACTCGTTCACCTCGCGACACTCGCGCTAGTATGCAGCACCTGTAGCCTGGAAGACCGGGTGCCTGGAGCTTCGTGGGAGCTTCATCAGAGGTCGTCCATGGCGGCAGCGGCTCAAATCCTGTCATACACAAAATGCGCCTCTCGGCCAAATCAGAATAGCTAGAGACCTTCGCTGTGGCACGGCGAAGGCGGTGGGCAGTGCTGCAGGCCGCAGGTCGGCCTAGGCGTGCGTGCCGAGGTCAACCTGTGGCCGGAGATGGTGGGTTGGTCGGGGGGTGATTGTGGAGGGCTGGAGTGGCAGTGGTAGGGTGGAGCGTGTTCCTGGAGGTGAGGCGGAGCTTTCGAGGTGGTTGGCGAGCCGTGTGGAGGGCTGGAGCGAGGTGGGCGGCTCGCCGGAGTGTGGTCGGAGGCGAAGATGATGGAGGTGGTTAGCGTCTGTCGAAGGTCGATCAAGGGAGATAACAGGGGGAAAAGAGAGAGGAGAGGGTGGAGAACGTATCTGGGGTTGTCTGGAGGGAAGGGAGGCGGCGGAGAGGACGGCTCGTGACTGCCGTCGTCGGGGAAGAAAGACCCTGGGGGAGGAAGCGGCGACGAAGATGAGGTCGGGAGCTTGTGCGCAGGGTACAGCACGCCGCGGGAGGAAGAGGCGGAGAGGACTCTGCTGCTGGTATGGCAGCAGAGTGACGAGAAGGAGGGAAGGCGGTCGCCGGAGCTTGTGGGCCGTTTGGCCGGAGATGGGAGAGAAGAAATTTGGAGGGGATCTCCGTCAAAATCAAGCTTAAGAAGAGCGGCCAGGTCCGAGGGGTGTTTTATAGGTGCTGGCCGCTCCTATCAGTGCGTGAAAATGCGCAATTAGGTCAGCCGGCTCGCCGGAGTTGGAAGGAAGAAAGATACCCAAATCTCTCGTGCGTTCGCACGAGAGATTGGGTTCACGCCAGCGAATTTGATTGGCTTTAAAAGGAAGGGAATTCCTCAGAGAATCTCCCTTCCATTTCTGGGAGAGAATCTCTGAGGAATTAGAGAGCAATCTCTCTCGAAACTTCGTCGGAGCTCGGTTCTGCCCTAGAAATGGCGGCAGGACTGGTTTGAAAAGAAGGCGAAGAACCTAGGGGGCTCTCTGCAAGGATATTCAAAAGATAGGGACCTATTTGTGATTTGGGTGTACTAACTTGCAAAGTAGGTCAAGATGACCTACCCTTAGGTCCAAATTTTGGTACAAACCTAATTTGGACCTAAAGAATCCAATGGTGAAGTTGGATTTTAGGTTTGACCTCGTTTGACTGGACATTTTGCGTAAAAACCAAAATTAGGTTAATTGAAGAGCTAAGACCCTAATCTAGGTCAAACTAGGTTCCAAAGGCCAAATTAAGTGTTCTAAACCCTAGAGGATGTTTTTCTATGATTTTTAGAGGGTTTGCGTGATTTTTATTCTGACCGGAACCTTGTTAATTTAAGCGGGTCTGTTTTAGGGTTACCAAGTGTCATTTAATTCTTAGATTGCATATAAACCCATTTCTGATTAATTCAACCCACTTTTTATCTTATTTGGACCATTTGACCTATGCTTTGCTTCTGAGAAATCCCGTTTATGTACTGCAATGGTAAAATTGCAGTTTTAACCTTTATTTCATGTTTTCTTCTCAGAGCACTTGTTCCTTCAGTTAAGCCTTCTTCTAGGTTATGTAGGAGCTTTTATCTTCTTTATTGGGTCAAAATGAGCTAGTTATGGCTCATGATGAGGCTCTCATCATACCCCATGCCTAGCTTTTGCTAGTCCCTTAGCAAAATTTCAAAGTTTTAACTTCCATTCTAGACCCAAAGTGTCCTTAGTTATGATAAGTGCTTCTTTTGTGATTAGGTAGGAATGCTGACAATAGGCCTAGAGGTACTCAAGTACCAACCAAAATCTGGACCTGTTCTGCTTTAGCCTCAGTCCTTCTCAAAGGTTTCTACGGCCCACAAAAACTATCCTAGGGTTTGTTGGACTCTGCGGTTAAAGCACCCGTGCTTGAGACATTTTTAGCCTAAGCTCAGTTTGCAGTGCGTTTTTTTTTTTTTGTAAGAGAGAGATAGAGGATTTATTTGTTTGGAGAGCTTTTCTCTCTCTTTTCTTTTTATTTCTAGCTTCGGATTAGCTTCTCAACACGGTCTGTATCGGATTCCTCGTCCCCATCATCAATCCTCAAGGGTCCCTGGCTTTCGAGATTTCGAGATAATCCCGCCCATGGCAACCCCCGGAACCCTGGCTTTCGAGATTTCGAGATAATCCCACCCATGGCGTTCCGTGGCCGAATTCAGACCCTGGCGATCGACATTTCGTGATAATGCCACCCATGGTATCTGAACCAGCAGAGTGCTTACATGCCCCCAGTAGGATATTTAAATATCCTAAGAGACAAGCACCGAGGAGACGATATGTTGTTACGCATCTTCGAGGGGAATTTCCCGCCTCTCCGCGCTGGGAACTTGTCCAAATCAACTTGTGTTGATTGGCCGCTCCTAATCTAGGTGACTTTTTCAGAACATTAAACGCTCTTGCGTGTTTTGAATATTTATGCGCACTGAACCAGACTGTGTGTGAATTTGGGTGCTTAGGTTACCGAATCCCGCAAACCGGAGGTCAGTTAACGAGGCCGAATACTTCCTAAGCCTTAGACCTAATAGTTAAGCTTCGCATTTTCCTCAACCTCTTGAGGATTATCCAGATTTTAACGGATACGTGAATTTTTAAGCTAAAAATCTAGCCCAAGAGGCCTAAGACCAGCGTTCCCGCTAATCTCTTGTTATATCTCCGTAGCACTTTTCTTTTCTTTTTCTTGACTCGGTCTAGAACTTCAGTTAACCCCTTAATCTTTTACTAATGACTTTTTCTTTTTCTTTTCCTTTTGTGCTCCTTTCTTCATTTTTGCTCTTTTTCTCCTCCTTAACATTTCCTCCCTCCCCATTTTTTTTGGTTCTTTTTGTCATTTTTCTTTCTTTTCCTCCTCTCATTTGTATGACCCTGAATTGTTCCTCCCCTCTATCAAGTCTTTTTTTTTTTTTATGTGAAACCCTTTCTTGATATGAATTTTCTAACATTTTGCACTTTCATACCCCCCCATGCCTAAGATTTGCAATGTCCCCATTGTAAATTAGGTGGGTTCGAATTCAGCTTAGTTCATGTATTAGGACAGGTGTGTGGTGAGTGAATGGGTCGAAGCGACTTGTTGCGAACGATTTCTAATCTCGGGTAGGTATACCTGAGGTGAAGTCGGCTGTTCTAATGGATGAACCCTAAAGTGCAATATGAGTTCCGCATAGCGATGTCAGAAACGGTTTCAGGTTTTTCAAAGAATGACGGGTTGCCTCCCGTTAAGCGCTGAGTTTTACGCCATCGGCTGGGCGCAATGAGCTCAAGAGGAAAGGAGGGTAAAGGATGACTCAGTCAAATCTATATCGGTCATGTCAATGAACGGCTTGAGTCTCTGCCCGTTCACGACAAAGGGTTCAGAATCGTGGCTGAGTGGGCTGATTTCAATAGCTCCATTTCCGAAGATTTGGTGGACTAGGTAGGGTCCGACCCACTTGGATCTTAGCTTTCCTGGGAATAGTTTGAGTCGAGCATCAAAGAGTAAAACTTTTTTACCAGGATGAAAGACCTTTCTAGAAATGTGTTTGTCATGAAAAGCTTTAACCCGTTCTTTGTAAATTCGCGAGTTCTCATATGCGTTGTGGCGTAATTCATCGATCTCGCTCATTTGAAATCTTCTGTGGGTTCCAGCCTTAGAAAGGTCGAGATTACAGGTCCGTACTGCCCAATAGGCTTTATGCTCCAATTCGACGGGGAGGTGACATGCCTTCCCGTACACTAGTCTGAAGGGAGACATTCCTAATTGGGTCTTGTGGGCGGTCCTATAGGCCCACAATGCTTCCGGAAGCCGAGAAGACCAATCTTTTCTATCAGGTCGAACAGTAACCTGAAGGATCTTCTTGATCTCTCGGTTAGATAGCTCAGCTAGACCATTAGTTTGGGGGTGGTAAGGAGTAGAGATTCGGTGTGACACCCCGTATTTGATCATCAGTGACCTGAACTGAGCGTTCGTAAAATGGGTCCCTCCGTCGGAAATTATAGCACGCGGAATCCCGAACCTTGAGAAAATGTTTTGATGAAGGAATTTTATAACGACTTTATGATTGTTGGTTCGGGTCGAAATGGCTTCTATCCACTTGGAAACATAATCAACTGCGAGTAAAATGTATTCGAAGCCATCCGAGGTAGGAAAGGGTCCCATGAAATCAATCCCCCAAATATCAAAAATTTCGCATGCCAAGATCGGCTGTAGAGGCATCATGTCTCTATGGCTCATGTTGCCTAGAGTCTGGCAACGGGAACATGCCTTACAGTGATTGTATGCATCTTTGAAAATTGTGGGCCAGTAGAAACCACACTGGAGGACTTTCGATGCGGTTTTATGTCCCGAAAAATGTCCACCGCATGCCTGGTCATGGCAGAATGAGAGTATGTCTTTGATTTCCACTTCCGTGACGCATCGTCGGATTATCTGATCAGCACCAATGCAGAAGAGATACGGGTCTTCCCATAGGTAATACTTGGCATCGGAACGCAATTTGTCCTTTTTGGCCTTCGACCAATCGGGCGGAATCTGATGTGATGCCAGGTAATTAACAATATCGGCGAACCATGGAAGACTTGTACTGATAGTCAGGAGGTGCTCATCAGGGAAATGTTCTGTAATAGGTCCGGAAGGATCAATAATTTCAGAAGGAAGGCGGGATAAGTGATCAGCTACCACATTGTGCTTTCCCGCCTTGTCGCGAATCTCGAGGTCAAATTCTTGCAACAGCAAGATCCAGCGGATTAATCGAGGTTTCGCGTCCTTCTTGGCCAGGAGATGCCTCACAGCTATGTGATCCGAGTATATGATAACACGGGAACCCAGAAGGTATGATCTGAATTTTTCTAGGGCAAATACTACGGCCAGCAGCTCTTTCTCAGCAACCGTATAGTTACGCTGAGCCTCATCCAGTGTTTTGCTGGCGTAGTAAATGACCACAGGTTTCCCGTCAATTTTCTGCCCCAAAACCGCTCCTACAGCGAAGTCAGATGCATCGCACATGATCTCAAAGGGTTGAGACCAATCAGGGGACTGTAGGATTGGGGCTTGGGTGACTCGGTCACGTAGGATCTCAAATGCTTGAGTGCATTCCTTGGAAATTCCGAAAGGCACATCCTTGGAAAGCAGATTGGTTAGGGGGCGCGCGATTTTGGAGAAATCAGGGATGAATTGACGGTAGAAACCGACGTGCCCCAAAAAAGATCGGATGTCCTTAATCGAGCTAGGCATAGGGAGCTTGGAAATCAGGTTAACCTTAGCTTGATCCACTTGGATGCCTTTCTCTGAGATTAAATGTCCCAGGACAATTCCCTCAGGCACCATGAAATGGCTCTTTTCCCAGGAAAGAACCAAATTCACCTCGATGCATTGCCTGAGTATATGGACCAAGTGTTGGAGGCAATCGTCAAATGATTGTCCAAAAACTGAAAAGTCATCCATGAAGACTTCCAGATAATCACCTACCATATCTGAGAATATGGCAAGCATGCACCGCTGAAAAGTTGCAGGTGCATTGCAGAGACCGAACGGCATCCTTCGAAACGCGTACGTCCCGAAGGGGCAGGTGAATGTGGTCTTTTCTTGGTCCTCTGGATGGATTGCCACCTGATTGTAACCGGAGTACCCGTCAAGAAAGCAGAAGAATCTATTTCCCGCTAGTTTCTCGAGGATCTGATTAATAAACGGTAGTGGGAAATGATCCTTCTTCGTGGAGGAATTTAGTCTTCTGTAATCAATGCAGACTCTCCACGAATTAGCTATTCGGGTAGGAATGACTTCCCCGGTTTCAGTCGTGATGATGGTAAGTCCTGCCTTCTGAGGTACCACTTGTGTTGGACTCACCCAACGACTGTCGGAGATCGGGTAGATGATCCCTGCATCTAACCACTTAATGATCTCCTTTTTCACGACCTCCTGTAGGTTAGGGTTTAGGCGCCTTTGCATTTCTCTTGAAGGTCGTGAGCCTTCTTCTGTGTAGATTCGATGCGTGCAGTATGAAGGGCTTATACCAGTCAAATCATCTAGAGTCCATCCAATGGCTCTACGATGTTGCTGGAGAACAGAAATCAAACGGAGTTCCTGGTCAGGTGTGAGTCGAGAATTGATAATCACAGGAAACGTTTGATTTGAATCCAAAAAGACAAATTTTAGATGTTCGGGAAGGGGCTTGAGTTCCATGACAGGATTGTCAGCAGCAGCGGGTGGTTCAGGGTTTGTATCGGGAGCAATGGTAGGAGTCATAGGTGTGTCTAGATCGTGTTCGCACTCCTCTATTAGCGGTTTTTGATTTTCTAGTGGTTGATCAGGAATAATCAGGTTGTCCTCTATATGCAGTTCATCAACCACGGCTTTGACATCACAAATTTCCTCTATAACCCCGCAATTAATCCCTTGTTGGGCCTTGAAAATGTCAATCTTCAGATTTTGATTCCCAAATTTTAATTCTATCTGGCCCTCTTCGCAGTTTATATTGGCCCTAGCAGTGGCCAAAAAGGGTCTCCCTAATATGATTGGTGTGTCCCTTGGGTTCTTAGGTGCATCCATGTCCAGTACTATGAAGTCCACTGGGAAATAAAAATCTCGTACCCTAACAATGACATCCTCGATTATTCCTTTGGGTGACTTGATGGATCGATCGGCTAACTGCAATGTCACCTCAGTGGGTTTAAGTTCAGATTCTTCAAGGTGGTCAAGGAGGGATGTAGGTATTAAATTTATGGAGGCACCTAGGTCTAGTAGGGCTCTATCAAGTTGGGTTTCACCAATTTTACAAGAAATCAAGGGGGTTCCTGGGTCTTTAGCCTTGGGTGGGAGTTTGCTCAGGATGACAGAGCTGGCTTGCTCTGACAGTACGATCGGATTCCCATCCTTGGTTCGCGGCTTACGTTTAGGTGTACATATGTCTTTCAAGAACCTTGCGTAAGCCGGTATGTGGCGGATTGCATCCATCAACGGGATGTTTATCTGGACCTGTTCGAAGAGCTTGACCAGATCCTCCTCAGGAGCCACAGGTTTGGTTGTCCTTTTTCCTTTGGTCAAGGCCTCAGGAAATGGGATCCTAGCTGGTTCCTCTAGGATAGGTCCAGGTTCTTGATCTGGGACAGTAGTATCTTGGATGACTACCCTAGGGTCTTGGCGATTATCAGGCTTGGAGTGGTTCAGATAATGTGGGTCTTGTGTTGTTTTACCACTACGTGTTGTTACAGAGTTTAATCCAGCCTGACTTTGGTTTGGGTTAGGTAGGAGAGGTGGCTGCTGCTGAAATTCTGCATAAGATGTAGAAGCCTCCATCCCGTCTGGTGATGGAGTAGCAGGGGCCTGATAAATCAAATGTGCGTGGCCTGGATTTGGATTCATAATGCGCCTCTGGGTCGGCACATTATTTGGGTTGGGCAGAGGTTGCGAAGGAAGGGTGCCAGGTTGGCGAGAATTTGCCATCTGGGCCAGTTGGTTGCGAACCTCTGTGATCTCGTCCTTGTGCTGTTTTTGCATTGCTGCATTCGTCTTTTGAATGTCAGCCAGTGTTTGAAGGATAAGAGTCAGTTGATCCTGATTTTGCCCGGATTGGTAGGTGGGATTGGGCCGAGGCTGAGGCGGCTGATATGGACGAGGAGCTTGTGGGCGGGGTTGATATGGTGGTTTTTGAGAATTTCCCGCCCACTGAATGTTAGGATGATTTCGCCATCCAGGGTTGTAGGTATTGGAGTATGGGTCATTCTGGATGGCGTTGAGGTCCTCGCAGTTCTGAGGAACCTCAGGAAAGTCAGAATACGAGGGTTCAGAGTTCCCCCAACTCGAGTAGAAGGGATCGGAGGTCACTCCGGTCTGGGAGGTAGACGGGGGTGGATAGGGGCCCATCCCCTTGGCAGGTTGGTGATAGATGTTTTGCACTGTTTCCCTTGCCAGAGGAGGTCGTGCAAAAGAGTTTTGTGCCGAGGTGGCTTGCTGCAAATGTCGAGTTAGCTCGTCCACCTTCTTTTCTATGATAGAGACCTTGTCCAACCGACTGGCCATCAATTCCAGGTCAACAGAAGTGGACAGGTCCAGCGTCTCATGTGTCCCTCTTAGATTCGTCGATGCGCGGGCATTCGTCCTGTCGAATAAGCCCAAGGAGTCATTATTTATGGAGTTCTCGCACATGTTTTCGAGAATCTCCCACACCGTGTCCTCGTGTTGGCCCATGATGTTTCCTCGACATGTTGCATTGACGATTAGACGAATATCCTCTAGGAGTCCCTGGTAAAAAGACTGGACTTGTTCCCACGTAGGAACTCCGTGATGGGGACACTTTCGCATGAGATCTAGGAATCGATCCCAAGCTTCGTGAAGAGGTTCTCCCTGTTGTTGAGTGAAATGAGTGATCTGGTGGCGCAAGGCATTCGTCCGGCCAATAGGGAAGAATTTTTTCAAAAATTCGGACTGTAATTCCTCCCAAGTGTTGATCGGGCGGGTCTGAGTCTGATACCAGTGCGCGGCCTTGTCCAAGAGGGAGAACGAAAACATTTTCATGAGTAGGATATCCCGGTTTTGTACATCTGACCCGAAAGTCTGGGCCAGATGCTTGAGTTGTTTAATGTGTTGGAATGGATCCTCAGAGTTAAGCCCATGGAACTTTGGTATGGCATGAATCATATTGGGCTTTAGATCAGAATCGGCTCCTCCAATTGGGATTCGTACTCGCGGTTCGATTGCCACCGCAGCGGGATTATAGTGATCTCGCATCATAGGTCGCTGTGGTGGGTTTACAAAGTTCTGAAAGAGATCGTTCAAGCGTTGAAGTTGGTGTTCAAGGTTATTCTCCTCTTCAATGGGTTGTGCCATGATGGGAGAAGAAGGAGAATCAGGGTCTGAATCAGATGAAAGATTTATGTGGTGGGGTTGCTGCACAAACAAGGGCGTCGAGGCTTGGCCTCGGCGAGAATGAATTTCTAGAGGAGGTCTTAAAGGTGGTCTTAAGGACCTCCTACCAAACATGCACCGGAAGATGTGATGAGATTAGAAGGTGCTGGACCCAATCAAGACACCCAAGAATTGTTGGGTGACTATAGAGGTTCGGGGCAGATGGACCCCTGGATCAGAAGATCGTCCACCTGAGAAATACCTGGGTAGCCAGAGAGGGAGAGTCCCGCAAAGACCCCTACACAGTAGAGCGTCCCCACGGGTTACAGGCTTTCCCCCACCCGACCTCTCTTGTCACTGTGGTTCCAGGTAGACCAGAATGGGGATCTTGACCTCTTAAGTCTACCTTTTTTATTTTAAGATCAAGGTGCTTAATGTTCCACTTGAACTTTTAAGTATTTTGAGTGCAAAAAGTGACCTAATATTAAGGTTGGTTGACTCGAGGGATCAACTTCACCTCTTGTTCCTTTGAGAGCTTTTAGGTCCTTCCTTTTATGGTTCAAATGGATTATCAGCCTGATTTGCTTAGGGTTCCTCTTGTATAAATCTTTTCAAACACGGTTTAGGCACACTTCTTTTTGGGAAGTTTGTTTCTTTGTTTTAGAGAAGATGTGTCTCTAAAAACCCTAGCTTTGCAATCCTAACTTGGCTCTAATGGGTCCAATTTAGTTGCCTTAGAAATTAGCACCTAGGGCTCAATCAAGAAAGTTTTAGCCCTAGTTGCCTTAGTTGGATGACAGACAAAAATATGTTGAAATGAAAATCAGGCAACTTGATGAGTTACTAAATATAAGACAGGTAGCCCTAAGTTGATTTCTCTCCTTTTTTTTTCTTTTTTTTTTTTAGATTGTGAGAGGGTTAAGGGAGAGGGCTTATGGAGATTACCTGTTCCAGTCTGTTGTGCAGTTGCTATTCTTTCCTTTTTGTTTTGCTTTCCCTGATTGAACACAACAAAAGAGAAGTTAAGTCAGATATTAGATAGAAAAGCTGTACTCAAAAGCTTTAAAAGTGCCCGTTGCTCCCCGGCAACGACGCCAAAATATTGTCAACGTTTTGTGCGGATTTAAAGGCGTATTACGTTGCAGTAGAACCGACAAAGCGTTTAAACAAATATAAATAATTTTATTACTCGAACAACTAGAGTATCCGAGGTCGAACACAGGGAGCAAACTCAGTACTTTGTAAAACCCAAGAATACAACTGTTAAATGCAAATATAATTGATTCAAAGAGTTTTTTTTAAAAGATGTAAAAAAAATAGAATTAGACGTCTGATTTATGTATCAGACGTCTTAAATGTGATCTTTCTTTCTCTCTTCCTTCTTCTGCTTTGCCTTTCTGATCTCTTTACAATCTTCCCTTGTCCTTCTTCTTCTTCTCTGCGAAGACTTCTAAGCTTTCTGCTTTCCTTCTTCTCCTGTGAAGACTTCTTTCTTTCTTCTTCTTCTGTCTTGCTCCTCCTTTCTTCGTTGCCTTCTTCTTCTTCTTTGGCTTGCTTTTCCTTCTTCTGCAGCGGCCAAGTCCGTCTCCTGCGATCAGCCTGCCTGCACAAGAGCAAAACCTAACCCTTCTCCCTCTACCCGCGCATGTCTCTCTCTCAAGCAATTCACTCAAACCGCTCTACCAGAGCCACAGTCTCAATCGGGTCGGATTGTACCCGGGACCAGGCGCACCTGCAGGTGTGTGATGCGCGAGGAGTGCGTAGGTCTAGGTCGGGTCGGATCAGCCAGGTCCGCGTGGTCAGGCCGCGAACGAGGCGGGTGGGGTCAGTGAGGGACCTCACCCCTGTGCTTACTGAGGCGATAAGAGTAAAACGCAAAAACAACTTATATGGTACCTGACGGTTGCAAACCCACGATGTGGGACTATCTGGTCTCGCCTTCACGCGCGCCTGCAGAAGCCTTGTTGTGCGATTGCCCCGCAGCTGCTGGCTCTGCTAGCGCTCCTTGGATGGACTCGTTCACCTCGCAACACTCGCGCTAGTATGCAGCACCTGTAGCCTGGAAGACCGGGTGCCTGGAGCTTCATGGGAGCTTCATCAGAGGTCGTCCATGGCGGCAGCGGCTCAAATCATGTCATACACAAAACGCGCCTCTCAGCCAAATCAGAATATCTAGAGACCTTCGCCGTGGCACGGCGAAGGCGGTGGGCAGTACTGCAGGCCGTAGGTCGGCCTAGGCGTGCGTGCCGAGGTCAACCTGTGGCCGGAGATGGTGGGTTGGTCGGGGGGTGATTGTGGAGGGCTGGAGTGGCAGTGGTAGGGTGGAGCGTGTTCCTGGAGGTGAGGCGGAGCTTTCGAGGTGGTTGGCGAGCCGTGTGGAGGGCTGGAGCGAGGTGGGTGGCTCGCCGGAGTGTGGTCGGAGGCGAAGATGATGGAGGTGGTTAGCGTCTGTCGAAGGTCGATCAAGGGAGATAACAGGGGGAAAAGAGAGAGGAGAGGGTGGAGAACGTATCTGGGGTTGTCTGGAGGGAAGGGAGGTGACGGAGAGGACGGCTCGTGACTGCCGTCGTCGGGGAAGAAAGACCCTGGGGGAGGAAGCGGCGACGAAGATGAGGTCGGGAGCTTGCGCGCAGGGTACAGCGCGCCGCGGGAGGAAGAGGCGGAGAGGACTCTGCTGCTGGTATGGCAGCAGAGTGACGAGAAGGAGGGAAGGCGGTCGCCGGAGCTTGTGGGTCGTTTGGCCGGAGATGGGAGAGAAGAAATTTGGAGGGGATCTCCGTCAAAATCAAGCTTAAGATGAGCGGCCGGGTCCGAGGGGTGTTTTATAGGTGCTGGCCGCTCCTATCAGTGCGTGAAAAACGTGCAATTAGGTCAACCGGCTCGCCGGAGTTGGAAGGAAGAAAGATACCCAAATCTCTCGTGCGTTCGCACGAGAGATTGGGTTCACGCCAGCGAATTTGATTGGCTTTAGAAGGAAAGGAATTCCTCAGAGAATCTCCCTTCCATTTCTGGGAGAGAATCTCTGAGGAATTAGAGAGCAATCTCTCTCGAAACTTCGTCGGAGCTCGGTTCTACCCTAGCAATGGCGGCAGGACCGGTTTGAAAAGAAGGCAAAGAACCTAGGGGGCTCTCTGCAAGGATATTCAAAAGATAGGGACCTATTTGTGATTTGGGTGTACTAACTTGCAAAGTAGGTCAAGATGACCTACCCTTAGGTCCAAATTTTGGTACAAATCTAATTTGGACCTAAAGAATCCAATGGTGAAGTTGGATTTTAGGTTTGACCTCGTTTGACTGGACATTTTGCGAAAAAACCCAAATTAGATTAATTGAAGAGCTAAGACCCTAATCTAGGTCAAACTAGGTTCCAAAGGCCAAATTAAGTGTTCTAAACCCTAGAGGATGTTTTTCTATGATTTTTAGAGGGTTTGCTTGATTTTTATTCTGACCGGAACCTTGTTAATTTAAGCGGGTCTGTTTTAGGGTTACCAAGTGTCATTTAATTCTTAGATTGCACATAAACCCATTTCTGATTAATTCAACCCACTTTTTATCTTATTTGGACCATTTGACCTATGCTTTGCTTCTGAGAAATCCCGTTCATGTACTGCAATGTTAAAATTGCTGTTTTAACCTTTATTTCATGTTTTCTTCTCAGAGCACTTGTTCCTTCAGTTAAGCCTTCTTCTAGGTTATGTAGGAGCTTTTATCTTCTTTATTGGGTCAAAATGAGCTAGTTATGGCTCATGATGAGGCTCTCATCAGCGCGCCCGCAGACTCTCGTGTGCAATTGCCCACGCTGAAGGCCCTGCTGGTGCTCCCTGCTGAACTCAGTTACTTCGCGACACTTGCGAGAGCCAACTGCACCTGCCGCCTGGGAAGCCTGACGCCTGCTGCTGCTCCAAGCTTCCTGCTGCTTCGGCTATTAATGGCGGCCGGGGCGTTCACCTGAGATTCCATAGAACGGCCTATTGGCCCAATCAGAATAGCTGGAAACCTTCGCCGCAGCACGGCGAAGGCGGTGGGTGATGCTGCAGGTTGTCGGTCGGCCTAGGCGTGCGCGCCTTGGTCAACCTGTGGCCGGAGATGGTGGGTTGTTCGGGGGGTAGTTATGGAGGTCTGGAGTGGCAGTTGTGGGGTGGAGCGAGTTCCTGGTGGTGAGGCGGAGCTCACGAGGTGATTGGCGAGCCGTGTGGAGTGGCGGAGTGGTGTGGGCGGCTCGCCGGAGTGCGGTCGGAGGCGAGGAAGGTGAAGGTGGTTAGGTACTGTCGAGGGGTAATCAAGTAAAATAGTTGGGGGAAAAGAGAGAGGAGAGGATGGAGAATGTATCTGGGGTTGTCTGGAGGGAAGGGAGGCAGCGGAGAAGACGGCTCGTAACTGCCGTCGTCGGGGAAGAAAGACCCTGAGGGAGGAAGCGGCGACGAAGACGAGGTCAGAAGTGCGTGCGCGGGGTACAGCGCGACGCGGGAGATAGCGGCGGAGAGGACTCTGCTGCTGGTTTGGCAGCAGAGCGACGAGAAGGAGGGAAGGAGGTCGCCGGAGCTTGTGGGTCGTTTGGCCGGAGATGGGAGAGGGAGGAATTTGGAAGGGATCTCCGTCAAAATCAAGCTTAGCCTGATCGGCCGGAGTTGTGGGTTCTTATATAGGCGCTGGACTGGGTGTGCAGGGCGTGAAGGGCACGTAATTGCCTGAAGTTGGTCGCCGGAGATGGAAAGGAGTTAGGATACCCAAATCTCCCATGCGTTCGCACGAGAGATTGGGTTCACACCAGCAATTGTAATTGACTTTATAAGGAAGGCAATTCCTCAGAGAATCCTCCTTCCATTTCTGGGAGGGAATCTCTGAGGGATTAGAGAAATATCCCTCTCCGAACCTCGCCGGAGCCCGGTTCTGCCCTAGCAATGGCGGCAGGACCGGTTTGCAAAGGAGGCGAAGAACCTAGGGGGTTCTCTGCAACGGTATTCAAAAGATAGGGACCAATTTGTGATTTGGGTGTACTAAATTGCAAAGTAGGTCAAGATGACCCCTCCTTAGGTCCAAATTTTGGTACAAACCTAATTTGGACCTAAGGAATCCAATGGCGAAGTTAGATTTCAGGTTTGACCTCGTTTGACTGGACATTTTGCGTAAAAACCCAAATTAGGTTAATTGAAGAGCTAGGACCCTAATCTAGGTCAAACTAGGTTCCAAAGGCCAAATTAAGTGTTCTAAACCCTAGAGTATGTTTTTCCATGATTTATAGAGGGTTTAATTGCTTTTTGTTCTGACCGGAACCTTGTTAATTTAAGAGGGTCTATTTTAGGGTTACCAAGTGTCATTTAGTTCTTAGATTGCACATGAACCCATTTCTGATTGACTCAACCCACTTTTTATCTCATTTATACCATTTGACCTATGTTTTACCTCTGAGAAATCCTGTTTACGTACTGCAATGGTAAAATTGCAGTTTTAACCTTTATTTCATGTTTTCTTCTCAGGGCACTTGTTCCTTCAGTTAGGCCTTCTTCTAGGTTATGTAGGAGCTTTTATCTTCTTTATTGGGTCAAAATGAGCTAGTTATGGCTCATGATGAGGCTCTCATCATACCCCCATGCCTAGCTTTTGCTAGTCCCTTAGCAAAATTTCAAAGTTTTAACTTCCATTCTAGACCCTGAGTGTCTGTCAACAATGATAAGTGCTTCTCCTTTTCTTTTGTGATTAGGTGGGAATGTCAACAATAGTCCTAGAGGTACTCAAGTACCAACCAAAATCCGGACCTGTTCCGCTTTAGCCTCAGTCTTCTGCAAAGGTTTCTACGGCCCACAGAAACTAACCTAAGGTTTGTTGGACTCCGGGGTTAAAGCACCCGTGCTTGAGATATTTTTAGCCTAAGCTCAGTTTGCAGTGCGTTTTTTGTAAGAGAGAGATAGAGGATTTATTTGTTTGGAGAGCTTTTCTCTCTCTTTTCTTTTTATTTCTAGCTTCGGATTAGCTTCTCAACACGGTCTGTATCGGATTCCTCGTCCCCATCATCAATCCTCAAGGGTCCCTGGCTTTCGAGATTTCGAGATAATCCCGCCCATGGCAACCCCCGGAACCCTGGCTTTCGAGATTTCGAGATAATCCCGCCCATGGCGTTCCGTGGCCGAATTCAGACCCTGGCGATTGACATTTCATGATAATGCCACCCATGGTATCTGAACCAGCAGAGTGCTTACATGCCCCCAGTAGGATATTTAAATATCCTAAGAGACAAGCACCGAGGAGATGATATGTTGTTACGCATCTTTGAGGGGAATTTCCCGCCTCTCCGCGCTGGGAACTCGTCCAAATCAACTTGTGTTGATTGACCGCTCCTAATCTAGGTGACTTTTTCAGAACATTAAATGCTTTTCGCATGATTTGGATGTTTATGCGCACTGAACCAGACTGTGTGTGAATTTGGGTGCTTAGGTTACCGAATCCCGCAAACCGGAGGTCAGTTAACGAGGCCGAATACTTCCTAAGCCTTAGACCTAATACTCAAGCTTCGCATTTTCCTCAACCTCTTGAGGATTATCCAGATTTTAATGGATACGTGAATTTTTAAGCTAAAGGTACTAGCCCAAAAAGCCTAAGACCAGCGTTCCCGCTAATCTCTTGTTATATCTCCGTGGCACTTTTCTTTTCTTTTTCTTGATTCGGTCTAGAACTTCAGTTAACCCCTTAATCTTTTACTAATGACTATTTCTTTTCATTTTGTGCACCTTTTTGTCATTTTTTTCTTCTTTTCCTCCTCTCATTTGTATGACCCTGAATTGTTCCTCCCCTCTATCAAGTCTTTTTTTTTTTTTTTTATGTGAAACCCTTTCTTGATATGAATTTTCTGACATTTTGCACTTTCATACCCCCCCATGCCTAAGATTTGCAATGTCCCCATTGTAAATTAGGTGGGTTCGAATTCAGCTTAGTTCATGTATTAGGACAGGTGTGTGGTGAGTGAATGGGTCGAAGCGACTTGTTGCGAACGATTTCTAATCTCGGGTAGGTATACCTGAGGTGAAGTCGGCTGTTCTAATGGATGAACCCTAAAGTGCAATATGAGTTCCGCATAGAGATGTCAGAAACGGTTTCAGGTTTTCAAAGAATGACGGGTTGCCTCCCGTTAAGCGCTGAGTTTTACGCCATCGGCTGGGTGCAATGAGCTCAAGAGGAATGGAGGGTAAAGGATGACTCAGTCAAATCTATATCGGTCATGTCAATGAACGGCTTGAGTCTCTGCCTGTTCACGACAAAGGGTTCAGAATCGTGGCTGAGTGGGCTGACTTCAATAGCTCCATTTCCGAAGATTTGGCGGACTAGGTAGGGTCCGACCCACTTGGATCTTAGCTTTCCTGGGAATAGTTTGAGTCGAGCATCAAAGAGTAAAACTTTTTGACCAGGATGAAAGACCTTTCTAGAAATGTGTTTGTCGTGAAAAGCTTTAACCCGTTCTTTGTAAATTCGCGAGTTCTAATACGCGTCGTGGCGTAATTCATCGATGTCGCTCATTTGAAATCTTCTGTGGGTTCCAGCCTTAGAAAGGTCGAGATTACAGGTCCGTACTGCCCAATAGGCTTTATGCTCCAATTCGACGGGGAGGTGACATGCCTTCCCGTACACTAGTCTGAAGGGAGACATTCCTAATTGGGTCTTGTGGGCGGTCCTATAGGCCCACAATGCTTCCGGAAGCCGAGAAGACCAATCTTTTCTATCAGGTCGAACAGTAACCAGAAGGATCTTCTTGATCTCTCGGTTAGACAGCTCTGCTAGACCATTAGTTTGGGGGTGGTAAGGAGTAGAGATTCGGTGTGACACCCCGTATTTGGTCATCAGTGACCTGAACTGAGCGTTCGTAAAATGGGTCCCTCCGTCGGAAATTATAGCACGTGGAATCCCGAACCTTGAGAAAATGTTTTGATGGAGGAATTTTATAACGACTTTATGATTGTTGGTTCAGGTCGGAATGGCTTCTATCCACTTGGACACATAGTCAACTGCGAGTAAGATGTATTCGAAGCCATCCAAGTTCGGAAAGGGTCCCATGAAATCAATCCCCCAAATATCAAAAATTTCGCATACCAAGATCGGCTGTAGAGGCATCATGTCTCTATAGCTCATGTTGCCCAGAGTCTGGCAACGGGAACATGCCTTACAGTGTTCGTATGCATCCTTGAAAATTGTGGGCCAGTAGAAGCCACACTGGAGGACTTTCGATGCGGTTTTATGTCCAGAAAAATGTCCACCGCATGCCTGGTCATGGCAGAATGAGAGTATGTCTTTGATTTCCACTTCCGTGACGCACCGTCGGATTATCTGATCAGCACCAATGCGGAAAAGATACGGGTCTTCCCATAGGTAATACTTGGCATCGGAACGCAATTTGTCCTTTTTGGCCTTCGACCAATCAGGCGGAATCTGATGTGATGCCAGGTAATTAACAATATCGGCGAAACATGGAAGACTTGTACTGATAGTCAGGAGGTGCTCATCAGGGAAATGTTCTGTAATAGGTCCGGAAGGATCAATAATTTCAGAAGGAAGGCGGGACAAGTGATCAGCTACCACATTGTGCTTTCCCGCCTTGTCGCGAATCTCGAGGTCAAATTCTTGCAATAGCAAGATCCAGCGGATTAGTCGAGGTTTCGCATCCTTCTTGGCAAGGAGATGCCTTACAGCTGTGTGATCCGAGTATACAATAATACCTGAAGCTGGAAGGTTTGATCTGAATTTTTCCAGGGCAAATACTACGGCCAGCAGCTCTTTCTCAGTAACCGTATAGTTACGCTGAGCCTCATCCAGTGTTTTGCTGGCGTAGTAAATGACCACAGGTATCCCGTCAATTTTCTGCCCCAAAACCGCTCCTACAGCAAAGTCAGATGCATCGCACATGATCTCAAAGGGTTGAGACCAATCAGGGGACTGTAGGATTGGGGCCTGGGTGACTCGGTCACGTAGGATTTCAAATGCTTGAGTGCATTCCTTGGAAATTTTGAAAGGTACATCCTTGGAGAGAAGATTGGTCAGTGGGCGCGCGATCTTGGAGAAATCAGGGATGAATCGACGGTAGAAACCGACGTGCCCCAAAAAAGATCGGATGTCCTTAATCGAGCTAGGCATAGGGAGCTTGGAAATCAGGTTAACCTTAGCTCGATCCACTTGGATGCCTTTCTCTGAGATTAAATGTCCCAGGACAATTCCCTCAGGCACCATGAAATGGCTCTTTTCCCACGAAAGAACCAAATTCACCTCGATGCACCGCCTGAGTATATGGACCAAGTGTTGGAGGCAATCGTCAAATGATTGTCCAAAAACTGAAAAGTCATCCATGAAAACTTCCAGATAATCACCTACCATATCTGAGAATATGGCAAGCATGCACCGCTGAAAAGTTGCAGGTGCATTGCAGAGACCGAACGGCATCCTTCGGAACGCGTACGTCCCGAAGGGGCAGGTGAATGTGGTCTTTTCTTGGTCCTCTAGATGGATTGCCACCTGATTGTAACCGGAGTACCCGTCAAGAGAGCAGAAGAATTTATTTCCCGCTAGTTTCTCGAGGATCTGATCAATAAATGGTAGTGGGAAATGATCCTTTTCGTGGAGGAATTTAGTCTTCTGTAATCAATGCAGACTCTCCACGAATTAGCTATTCGGGTAGGAATGACTTCCCCAGTTTCAGTCGTGATGATGGTAAGTCCTGCCTTCTTAGGTACCACTTGTGTTGGACTCACCCAACGACTGTCGGAGATCGGGTAGATGATCCCTGCATCTAACCACTTAATGATCTCCTTTTTCACGACCTCCTGTAGGTTAGGGTTTAGGCGCCTTTGCATTTCTCTTGAAGGTCGTGAGCCTTCTTCCGTGTAGATTCGATGTGTACAGTATGAAGGGCTTATACCAGTTAAATCATCTAGAGTCCATCCAATGGCTCTACGATGTTGCTGGAGAACAGAAATCAAACGGAGTTCCTGGTCAGGTGTGAGTCGAGAATTGATAATCACAGGAAATGTCTGATTTGAATCCAAAAAGACGTATTTTAGATGTTCAGGAAGGGGCTTGAGTTCCGTGACAGGATTGTCAGCAGCAGCGGGTGGTTCGGGGTTTGTATCGGGAGCAATGGTAGGAGTCATAGGTGTGTCTAGATCATGTCCGCACTCCTCTGTTAGTGGTTTTTGCTCCTCTAGTGGTTGATCAGGAATAATCAGGTTGTCCTCTATATGCAGTTCATCAACCACGGCTTCGACATCACAAATTTCCTCTAACACCCCGCAATTAATCCCTTGATGGGCCTTGAAAATGTCTATCTTTAGATTTTGATTCCCAAATTTTAATTCTATCTGGCCCTCTTCGCAGTTTATATTGGCCCTAGCAGTGGCCAAAAAGGGTCTCCCTAATATGATTGGTGTGTCCCTTGGGTTCTTAGGTGCATCCATGTCCAGTACTATGAAGTCCACTGGGAAATAAAAATCTCGTACCCTAACAATGACATCCTCGAGTATTCCTTTGGGTGACTTGATGGATCGATCGGCTAACTGCAATGTCACCTCAGTGGGTTTAAGTTCAGATTCTTCAAGGTGGTCAAGGAGGGATGTAGGTATTAAATTTATGGAGGCACCTAGGTCTAGTAGGGCTCTATCAAGTTGGGTTTCACCAATTTTACAAGAAATCAAGGGAGTTCCTGGGTCTTCAGCCTTAGGTGGGAGTTTGCTCAAGATGATAGAGCTGGCTTGCTCTGATAGTACGATTGGGTTCCCATCCATGGTTCGCGGCTTACGTTTAGGTGTACATATGTCTTTCAAGAACCTTGCGTAAGCCGGTATGTGGCGGATTGCATCCATCAACGGGATGTTTATCTGGACCTGTTCGAAGAGCTTGACCAGATCCTCCTCAGGAGCCACAGGTTTGGTTGTCCTTTTTCCTTTGGTCAAGGCCTCAGGAAATGGGATCCTAGCTGGTTCCTCTAGGATAGGTCCAGGTTCTTGATCTGGGACAGTAGTATCTTGGATGACTACCCTAGGGTCTTGGCGATTATCAGGCTTGGAGTGGTTCGGATAGTGTGGTTCTTGTGTTGTTTTACCACTGCGTGTTGTTACAGAGTTTAATCCGGCCTGACTTTGGTTTGGGTTAGGTAGGAGGGGTGGCTGCTGCTGCAATCCTGCATAAGATGTTGACGCCTCCATCCCGTCTGGTGATGGAGTAGCAGGGGCCTGATAAATCAAATGTGCGTGGCCTGGATTTGGATTCATAACGCGCCTCTGGGTCGGCACGTTATTTGGGTTGGGCAGAGGTTGCGAAGGAAGGGTGCCAGGTTGGCGGGAATTTGCCATCTGGGCCAGTTGGTTGCGAACCTCTATGATCTCGTCCTTGTGCTGTTTTTGCATTGCCGCATTCGTCTTTTGAATGTCAGCCAGTGTTTGAAGGATAAGAGTCAGTTGATCCTGATTTTGCCCGGATTGGTAGGTGGGATTGGGCCGAGGCTGAGGTGGCTGATATGGACGAGGAGCTTGTGGGCGGGGTTGATATGGTGGTTTTTGAGAATTTCCTGCCCTCTGAAAGTTAGGATGATTTCGCCATCCAGGGTTGTAGGTATTGGAGTATGGGTCATTCTGGATGGCGTTGAGGTCCTCGCAGATCTGAGGAACCTCAGGAAAGTCAGAATACGAGGGTTCAGAGTTCCCCCAACTCGAATAGAAGGGATCAGAGGTCACTCCGGTCCGAGAGGTAGACGGAGGTGGATATGGGTCCATCCCCTTGGCAGGTTGGTGATAGATGTTTTGCACTGTTTCCCTTGCCAGAGGAGGTCGTGTAAAAGAATTTTGTGCAGAGGTGGCTTGCTGCAAATGTCGAGTTAGCTCGTCCACCTTCTTTTCTATGATAGAGACCTTGTCCAACCGACTGGCCATCAGTTCCAGGACGACAGAAGTGGACAGGTCATGCGTCTCATGTGTCCCTCTTAGATTCGTCGATGCGCGGGCATTCGTCCTGTCGAATAAGCCCAAGGAGTCATTGTTTATGGAGTTCTCGCACATGTTTTCGAGAATCTCCCATACCGTGTCCTCGTGTTGGCCCATGATGTTTCCTCCACATGTTGCATTGACGAATAGACGAATATCCTCACGGAGTCCCTGGTAAAAAGACTGGACTTGTTCCCACTTAGGAACTCCGTGATGGGGGCACTTTTGCATGAGATCTAGGAATCGATCCCAAGCTTCATGAAGAGGTTCTCCCGGTTGTTGAGTGAAATGAGTGATCTGGTGGCGCAAGGCATTTGTCCGGCCAACAGGGAAGAGTTTTTTCAAAAATTCGGACTGTAATTCCTCCCAAGTGTTGATCGGGCGGGTCTGAGTCTGATACCAGTGTGCAGCCTTGTCCAAGAGGGAGAACGAAAACATTTTCATGAGTAGGATATCCCGGTTTTGTACATCTGACCCGAAGGTCTGGACCAAATGCTTGAGTTGTTTAATGTGTTGGAATGGATCCTCCGAGTTAAGCCCATGGAACTTCGGTATGGCATGAATCATATTGGGCTTCAGATCAGAATCGGGTCCTCCAATTGGGATTCGTACTCGGGGTTCGATTGCCACCGCAGCAGGATTATAGTGATCTCACATCATAGGTCGCTGCGGTGGGTTTACAAAGTTCTGAAAGAGATCGTTCAAGCGTTGAAGTTGGTGTTCAAGATTATTCTCCTCTTCAATGGGTTGTGCCATGATGGGAGAAGAAGGAGAATCAGGGTCTGAGTCAGATGAAAGATTTATGTGGCGGGGTTGCTGCACAAACAAGGGCGTCGAGGCTTGGCCTCGACGAGAATGAATTTCTAAGGGAGGTCTTAAAGGTGGTCTTAAGGACCTCCTACCGAACATGCACCGAAAGATGTGATGAGATTAGAAGGTGCTGGACCCAATCAAGACACCCAAGAATTGTTGGGTGACTATAGAGGTTCGGGGCAGATGGACCCCTGGATCAGAAGATCGTCCACCTGAGAAATACCTGGGCAGCCAGAGAGGGAGAGTCCCGCAAAGACCCCTACACGGTAGAGCGTCCCCACGGGTTACAGGGTTTCCCCCACCCGACCTCTCTTGTCACTGCGGTTCCAGGTAAACCATAATGGGGATCTTGACCTCTTAAGTCTACCTTTTTTTTATTTTAAGATCAAGGTGCTTAATGTTCCACTTGAACTTTTAAGTATTTTGAGTGCAAAAGTGACCTAATATTAAGGTTGGTTGACCCGAGGGATCAACTTCACCTCTTGTTCCTTTGAGAGCTTTTAGGTCCTTCCTTTTATGGTTCAAACGGATTATCAGCCTGATTTGCTTAGGGTTCCTCTTGTATAAATCTTTTCAAACACGGTTTAGGCACACCTCTTTTTGGAAAGTTTGTTTCTTTGTTTTAGAGAAGATGTGTCTCTAAAAACCCTAGCTTTGCAATCCCTAACTTGGCTCTAGTGGGTCCAATTTAGTTGCCGTAGAAATTAGCACCTAGGGCTCAATCAAGAAAGTTTTAGCCCTAGTTGCCTTAGTTGGATGAACAGATAAAAATATGTTGAAATGAAAATCAGGCAACTTGATGAGTTACTAAATATGAGACAGGTAGCCCTAAGTTGATTTCCCTCCTTTTTTTTTTAGATTGTGAGAGGGTTGAGAGAGAGGACTTATGGAGATTACCTGTTCCTTGGAGAGTCTGTTGTGCAGTTGCTATTCTTTCCTTTTTGTTTTGCTTTCCCTGAATGAACACAGCAAAAGAGAGAAGTCAAGTCGGATATTAGATAGAAAAGTTGTACTCAAAAGTTTTAAAAGTGCCCGTTGCTTCCCGGCAACGGCGCCAAAAATGTTCGTCACGCTTTTGTGCGGTTTGTTAAAAGATAATATCGTGTTGTAGTATAGCCGCGAAAGCGTTCAAAACAAATAAAGATTTTTATTACTCGAAAATCGGAGTATCCGAGGTCGAACACAGGGAGCAATCTCAGTACTTTGGAAAACCCAAGAATACAACTGTTACATGCAAATATAATTGATTCAAAGAGTTTTTAGAAAAAGTAGAATTAGACGTCTGATTTATGTGTCAGACGTCTTAAATGTGATCTTTCTTCCTTTCTTCCTTCTTCTCCTTTCTGCTTCTGTATCTTTCCTTCTGCTTTGCCGTTCCGATCTCTTTGCAATCTTCCCTTGTCCTTCTTCTGCGAAGACTTCTAATCTTTCTGTTTTCCTTCTCCTGCGAATGCTTCTTTCTTCTTCATCTGTCTTCTTCTTTGGCTTGCTTTTCCTTCTTCTGCAGCGGCCAAGTCCTTCTCCTGCGAACAGGAGCAAAACCTAACCCTTCTCCCACTACCCGCACGTCTCTCTCTCTCAAGCAATTCACTCAGAGCCGCTCTCCCAGAGCCACAAGCATTAATCGGGTCGGATCGTACCCGGGACCAGGCGCACCTGAAGGTGGTGTGATGCGCGAGGAGTGCATAGGTCTAGGTCGGGTCGGATCCGCCAAGTCCGCGTGGTCAGGCCGCGGACGAGGCGGGTGGGGTCAGTGAGGGACCTCACCCCTGTGCTTTCGAGGCAGTAAAGCTATATCACAAAAACTCTTTATACCATACCTGTGCCTTGAGATTCCACGATCTGGGACTAAACGTTCCGCCTTTCCTTTGCGCGCGCCCGCAGACTCTCGTGTGCAATTGCCCACGCTGAAGGCCCTGCTGGTGCTCCCTGCTGAACTCAGTTACTTCGCGACACTTGCGAGAGCCAGCTGCACCTACCGCATGGGAAGCCTGACGCCTGCTGCTGCTCCAAGCTTCCTGCTGCTTCGGCTGTTAATGGCGGCCAGGGCATTCACCTGAGATTCCACAGAACGGCCTATTGGCCCAATCAGAATAGCTGGAAACCTTCGCCGCAGCACGGCGAAGGTGGTGGGTGATGCTGCAGGTTGTCGGTCGGCCTAGGCGTGCGCGCCTAGGTCAACCTGTGGCCGGAGATGGTGGGTTGTTCGGGGGGTAGTTATGGAGGTCTGGAGTGGCAGTTGTGGGGTGGAGCGAGTTCCTGGTGGTGAGGCGGAGCTCACGAGGTGATTGGCGAGCCGTGTGGAGTGGCGGAGTGGTGTGGGCGGCTCGCCGGAGTGCGGTCGGAGGCGAGGAAGGTGAAGGCGGTTAGGTACTGTCGAGGGGTAATCAAGTAAAATAGTTGGGGGAAAAGAGAGAGGAGAGGATGGAGAACGTATCTGGGGTTGTCTGGAGGGAAGGGAGGCAGCGGAGAAGACGGCTCGTAACTGCCGTCGTCGGGGAAGAAAGACCCTGAGGGAGGAAGCGACGACGAAGACGAGGTCAGAAGTGCGTGCGCGGGGTACAGCGCGACGCGGGAGATAGCGGCGGAGAGGACTCTGCTACTGGTATGGCAGCAGAGCGACGAGAAGGAGGGAAGGAGGTCGCCGGAGCTTGTGGGTCGTTTGGCCGGAGATGGGAGAGGGAGGAATTTGGAAGGGATCTCCGTCAAAATCAAGCTTAGCCGGTTCGGCCGTAGTTGTGGGTTCTTATATAGGCGCTGGACTGGGTGTGCAGGGCGTGAAGGGCACGTAATTGCCTGAAGTTGGTCGCCGGAGATGGAAAGGGGTTAGGATACCCAAATCTCCCGTGCGTTCGCACGAGAGATTGGGTTCACACTAGCAATTGTAATTGACTTTATAAGGAAGGGAATTCCTCAGAGAATCCTCCTTCCATTTCTGGGAGGGAATCTCTGAGGGATTAGAGAGCAATCCCTCTCCGAACCTCGCCAGAGCTCGGTTCTGCCCTAGCAATGGCGGCAGGACCGGTTTGCAAAGGAGGCGAAGAACCTATGGGGTTCTCTGCAACGGTATTCAAAAGATAGGGACCAATTTGTGATTTGGGTGTACTAAATTGCAAAGTAGGTCAAGATGACCCCTCCTTAGGACCAAATTTTGGTACAAACCTAATTTGGACCTAAGGAATCCAATGGCGAAGTTAGATTTCATGTTTGACCTCGTTTGACTGGACATTTTGCGTAAAAACCCAAATTAGGTTAATTGAAGAGCTAGGACCCTAATCTAGGTCAAACTAGGTTCCAAAGGCCAAATTAAGTGTTCTAAACCCTAGAGTATGTTTTTCCATGATTTATAGAGGGTTTACTTGCTTTTTGTTCTGACCGGAACCTTGTTAATTTAAGAGGGTCTGTTTTAGGGTTACCAAGTGTCATTTAGTTCTTAGATTGCACATGAACCCATTTCTGATTGACTCAACCCACTTTTTATCTCATTTATACCATTTGACCTATGTTTTGCCTCTGAGAAATCCTGTTTACGTACTGCAATGGTAAAATTACAGTTTTAACCTTTATTTCATGTTTTCTTCTCAGGGCACTTATTCCTTCAGTTAGGCCTTCTTCTAGGTTATGTAGGAGCTTTTATCTTCTTTATTGGGTCAAAATGAGCTAGTTATGGCTCATGTTGAGGCTCTCATCACGCACCTCAGTAGCACCCGCGTCGCCCTCACCCTCCACCACGCACGCCTACTCCCTCTCTGTGCGCTCTGTCGTGAGCTTCTTTGCGCCTGCAACCGGCCGGCGCAGACCTTCTTCCTCGCGCGCCAGCCTGCGCATGCCATCTGCAAGCCGGCCACACTCATAGCACCTGCAGCCCCCGGTCGCATGGCTCGCCTGACCACTATAGCCACTGTTCACGTGAGTCTGCGTGACACTGTGGCTACAGTGGGGTGACCGGTGAGCTTCTCACTTAACCAGTTACCCGGCGTGCCACAACCAGCCGTAGCCCGTGCACGCATCTCCGCCCGCGTCGCCCGCACGTCTGCCTTTCCTGCACCCGTCTACGTCGCCCGCTCTCTTCGCCTATGTGCGCCAACAAGCGCTCGCTCCAGCCTTCACGAAGCACGGTGCGCTGCGTCTCCTCTCCGTGCCCCTCGCCCTCCAGCGTGCTTGTCTGCGTGCATTCGCACCTACGCGCGTGCGTGGAAGCCTCCAGATGTGACTTTGAAGCTGCGGACATCTTAACTTGCCTCCCTCACCTCCAGCAGCGCGGCTGCCCTCTCTCTCTCACTCTCTCTCACAACACTCTCTCACTCTCTCTTTACACCGACACTTGCACACACATACACTCACACTTCCACACACACACACACACCTATACACTATTATATGCATATATATATATACGTATACATATATATATTGATATATATATATACATATATACATATACTTCTATACATATACATATATATATGTATACTTATATATATATACATATATCTATATATTTATATATATATACATACATATATACATACATATATCTATACATATATTAGTACTTATATAACTATGTATTAGTCTATATGCATATATACATAGATATATACAAATATACATCTACATACTTATATATATATACATATATATATACACATATACTCATACTTACATATATATACATATATTTATACGTATATACATATACATATATATCTATATAACTATATATACATATATATACATATCTAGCTACATATATCTATATATACATATATTACTATATACATATACATACACATATATACATCTATGTAGTATGACATACATACATATACATATAAATATATTCATATATATATATATATATATATATATATATATAGATCTTTACATATATCTATCTATACATATACTTATATATATATATATTTACATACCTATATATATATACGTATACATATATAGCTACATACATATATACATATACTTATATATATATTTATACATATATATATATACACTTATATATATATACATATATACCTATATATTTATAACCATATATACATATAGATATATTTACATATATAAATATATATATATTTTCACATTATTTACCATATGCTGTATCGCGGGAATATCTGCACCAGTTGGTGATATTCCCGATACATGCCTATAAAAAGCGTGTTCGCATTCATCTTCCACCATTCATCCTACACCTTACACGCGGCACCTCATCCTGTTGGTTGTGTCTTTCTAGACAGCGACCGACTCGACATCGTGCTACACTCCATCTCCTCCTCCACCCCCACCCCTTTATACATATATAGTATATACATACATATCTATACTATATTTACTTTATTTCTATCTCTCTTGCATGCCCATAAAACAAAAATATATATATAAAAAAGAGAAAAGATAATCTTTGACTTGCAGGTACTCCGTCTTGCGAATAGCAAGACCCATTTTGGAACCCTGTTTTGGCTCAAAGCGAAGAACTCAATTTTGAGGGAGTGCCTCAAGGACAAAAATTACCAAAAAAAAGTCTAAATAGAAAAACACCAAAAACACACTAAATGAACGAAAGAGATTCGTTGTAGGAAAGGTGTAGAAACTTGACTTGTAACCCCACTTCCCTTAGTTCGACCCTAGGCCTAAAAGTGACCAAGATAATATCAAGTAGGCCAGGTTAAAAATTTTTTAAAGACTTGGTTAGGTCCGATTTAGGTTAACCACTATACACACTTCAAAGATAAAATCATCATATTAACAACCTATTCGGGTCCGACACCACCCACCAGCTCTTTGAAGAGCTGGGCAGTGGTGGTCTCACTATGGTGGGTGTGCACCACAGTGATGGACTCCTGCCTGCAGAGTGTCTCCTCTAAGGAGGAGGTCCTACATATGGAGGGAGAGGGGAGGGGATGGTGGCCTGGAGAAGAGCTACTATGTTGTCTGGGGTTCTTTGGTATGGAGGACCAGGCTCTTTGCAAAGAAGGAGCAGTGTTCTTTCTAAAGAAGAGGAAAGCATGCATAGCCATGCCCTGGCTGTGCATGGCTCATGCATGGCTTGGCAGGGAGAGGTGCATGTGGCTGTAGGACTAGCAGGGAGAGGGGGAGCAAGACATGGCGTGAAGAAGAAGTGGTTGCCATGTATTGTAGCCGCAGGAAGAAAGTAAAAAAAATAAAAAAGAAATAAAAATGAAGATGGAAATTTTGTGAGGCAGCACTTGAGGAAAATGTGAATTGCGAGGCCATTTATTCACTCTCCTCCCCTCTCAATTAAATGCATGCATGCATGTATTTTCACAAATGCGACTATGGAACCCTAATATGCACTGGTAATGCTAGGAAATAGCACAAGATGGCACAATTGCAGGTGTATTTTTGCGGTCCAATCAGCTGTCCTAAAGGGTGAACCCTAAACTGCTGTTTGAATTCAGCAAAGATATGTCTGGAAAGGCTTCAGGTTTTTCAAAGAATGACGGGCTGCCTCTAGTTAAGCGTTGAGTTTTACGCCATTGGCTGGGCGCAATGGGCTCAGGGAGAATGGAAGATAAAGGATGTCTCAGCCAAATCTGTATTAGTCATGTCAATGAACGGTTTGAGTCTCTGACCGTTTATGACAAAGGGTTCAGAATCATGGCTGAGTGGACTGATCTCAGTGGCTCCATTTCCAAAGATTTGTCGAACTAAGTATGGTCCGATGCACTTAGATTGTAGCTTTCCTGGGAACAGTTTGAGTCGGGCATCAAAGAGGACCTTTTGACCAGGATGAAAGATCTTTCTAGATATGTGCTTGTCATGAAAGGCTTTAACCCGCTCTTTGTAGATTCGCGAGTTTTCATAAGCATCGTGGTGTAATTCATCAATCTCGCTCATCTGAAGCTTTCTATGGGTTCCAGCCTTAGAAAGATCTAAGTTGTAGTTCCATACTGCCCAATAGGCTTTATGCTCCAATTCAACGGGGAGGTGACAAGCCTTCTCGTACACCAGTCTGAAAGGAGACACGCCTAATTGGGTTTTGTGGGCAGTCCTATAAGCCCACAAAGCTTCCGGAAGCCAAGATGACCAATCCTTCCTGTCAGGTCGAATAGTAACATGGAGGATTTTCTTGATCTCCCGGTTTGATAGCTCAACTAGACCATTAGTTTGGGGGTAAGGAGTAGAGATTCAGTGTGACACCCCTATTTGGTCATCAGTGACCTGAACTGAGCATTTGTGAAATGGGTCCCTCCATTAGAAATGATCGCACGTGGAATCTCGAACCGTGAGAAGATGTGTTGGTGAATGAATTTGATAATGACTTTGTGATCATTGGTTCAGGTCGGAATGGCTTCAATCTATTTGGACACATAGTCAATAGTGTGGAAAATGTATTCGAAGCCGTCTGAGATAGGGAAGGGTCCCATAAAATCAATCCCCCATATGTTGAAAATCTCGCATACCAGAATCGGTTGTAAAGGCATCATGTCTCGATGGCTCATGTTGCCCAAGATCTGGCAATGGTTACATGCCTTACAGTGATTGTACACATCCTTGAAAATTGTGGGCCAGTAAAAGCCACACTGGAGGACTTTTGATGTGGTTTTGTGTCTAGAAAAATGTCCACGTCATGCCTGGTCATGGCAGAAAGAGAGTATGTCTTTGATTTCCACTTCCGTGACACACCGTCGGATAATTTGATCAGCACCAATGTGGAATAAATACGGGTCTTCCCAAAAGTAATACTTGGCATAGGAACGCAATTTGTCCTTCTTGGCCTTCGGCCAACCAGACGGGATCTGATGTGATGCCAAGTAGTTTATTATGTCAGCAAACCAAGGAAGCCCTGTATCAATAGTCAGGAGGTACTCATCAAGAAAATGTTTCGTGATGGGTCCGGAGGGGTCAATGATCTCAGAAGGAAGGTGGGACAAGTTGTCAGATACCACGTTCTGTCTTCTCACTTTGTCGCGAATCTCGAGATCAAATTCTTGCAATTGCAAGTTCCATCAGATTAATCGAGGTTTTGCATCCTTCTTCACAAGGAGATGCCTCATAGTTGTATGATCCACGTAGATAATAACATGGGAACCCAGGAGGTAAGATCTGAATTTTTCTTGGGAAAATACTACGGTTAGCATCTCTTTCTCAGTAACAGCATTGTTACACTGAGCCTCGTCAAGTGTTTTGCTAGTGTAGTACATGACCATGGGTTTCCCATCAATCTTTTGCCCCAAAATCGCTCCTACAGTGAAGTCAGATGCATCGCACATGATCTCAAAGGGTTGAGACCAATCAGGAGACTGTAGGATTGGGGCTTGGGTAACTCGGTCACGAAGGATCTCAAATGCTTGAGTGCATTCCTTGGAGATTTCGAAAGGTACATCCTTGGAGAGAAGAGTGGTCAAGGGATGCGTGATTTTTGAAAAATCAGGGATAAATTGATGGTAAAATCCAACGTGCCCCAAAAAGATCAGATGTCTTGATTGAGCTAGGCATAGGGAGTTTGGAGATCAAGTTAACCTTGTCTCGATCGACTTGGATGCCTTTTCTAAAAGTAGATGTCCCAGGACGATCCCCTCAGGCGCCATGAAGTGGCTCTTTTCCCAGGAAAGAATTAGATTCACGTCAATGCATCGCCTGAGTATTTGAACCAAGTGCTGGAGGAAATCGTCAAATGATGCCCCAAATACTAAAAAGTCATCCATGAAGACTTCCAGATAATCACCTACCATATCTGAGAATATGGCAAGCATGCGCCGCCGAAAAGTTGAGGGTGAATTACAAAGACTAAAAGGCATCCTTCGGAATGCGTACGTCTCGAAGGGGCAGGTGAACGTGGTCTTTTCTTGGTCCTCTAGATGGATTGCCACTTGGTTATAACTGGAGTACCCGTCAAGAATGCAAAAGAACCTATTTCCTGCTAGTTTTTCGAGGATCTGATCAATAAATGGTAGTGGGAAATGATCCTTCTTTATGGAGGAATTGAGTCTTCTGTAATCTATGCGGACTCCCCACTAGTTGGCTATACGGGTCGGTATGACCTCTCCAGTTTTAGTTGTGATGGTGGTGAGCCCTGCCTTCTTAGGCACAACCTAGATTGGACTCACCCATCGACTGTTGGAGATCGGGTATATGATCCCTGCATCTAACCACTTAATGATCTCCTTTTTCACGACCTCCTGCAGATTACGGTTCAAACATCTCTGCATCTCACGCAAAGATCGTGTGCCCTCTTCGGAATAGATGTGGTGTGTGTAATAAGAGGGACTGATACTAGTGAAATCATCGAGAGTCCATCCAATAGCTCTACGATGTTGCTGGAGAATAGTAATCAGATGGGATTCCTCGTTAGATGTGAGTTTGGAGTTTATAATCACAGGAAACGTCTGATTGGAACCCAAAAGGACGTATTTTAGATGATCGAGAAGGGGCTTGAGTTCCAAGACAGGATTATCAGTAGCAGCGGGTGGTTCAGGGTGTATGTGAGGAACAAGGGTAGGAGTTATGGGTGTATCTAGATCAAGTTCAGACTCCTCTAATTGTAGGTTTTGATCTTCTTGTGGCTAATCAGGGATAATCAAGTTGTCCTCGATATACAGTTCATCAACAATAGCTTTGACATCACATATTTGTTCTATAACACCGTAATTAATCCCTTGTTGGGCCTTAAAGATGACAATCTTTAGAGTTTGGTTCCCAAATTTTAATTCTATTTGGCCCTCCTCATAGCTTATGTTGGCCCTAGTAGTGGCCAGAAAAGGTCTCCCGAGTATAATCGGTGTATCCCTTGGGTTCTCAGGTGCATCCATATCTAGAATTATGAAATCCACTGGGAAATAAAAATCTCGTATCCTAACAATAACATCCTCGAGTATTCCTTTAGGCAACTTGATGGATCGATCAGCTAACTGCAATGTCACCTCTGTCGGTTTAAGCTCGGACTCTTCAAGGTGGTTAAGCAGGGATGTATGTATTAGGTTTATGGTGGCACCTAGGTCTAGCAATGCTCTATTGAATTGGGTTTCACCAATTTTACATGAAATTAGGGGAGTGCCTGGGTCTTTTGCCTTGGGTGGGAGTTTACTCAGGATTACAGAGCTGGCTTGCTCTAACAGTATGATCGGACTCCCACTTTTGGTTCGCGGCTTATGCTTAGGTGTACACAAGTCTTTCAAGAATCGTGTGTAAGCCGGTACGTGGTAGATTGCATCCATCAAGGGAATTTTTATCTAGACCTATTCAAAGAGCTTTATCAGATCCTCCTCAGGAGCCATGGGTTTGGTTGTCCTTTTTCCCTTGGTCAAGGCCTCGGGAAATGGAACCTTGGTTGGTTCCTCTAAAATAGGTCCAGATTCATGATCTGGGATAGGGACATCTAGGATAACTATCCTAGGGCTTGGATCACTACTAGGCTTGGGGTGGTTTGGATAAGGTGGGTGATTAGCCCATATTCGTGGGCTATTTAAGTATCTAAATGTCTAGACATTAAATTAATTTGAACATTTAGATAGCATACATTAAGATGTAAATAAATTAATTCATATTTTTAGCTTAATTTCATAATTCATTCATTGCATGCATTTGATTAGTTAATCAATTAGGTGAATTACTTGCATTATTTTAATTTAACATAGAAGTTAAGGGCTTATGCATAAATAATCGTAATATTTTATTCTTTTATTTTTTTCTCCTTTGCACAGGTAACTCTGACTTTAGCTCCGCCTCCTCCTGCGCATCACATTTATGCTACAGCATTTTGAATTTGAAATCAAGGCCATGGCTACAAAAGGAGGAGGGAGAGCTGCCATTGAGGTAGGCCACCACCCCTTGTCCATCATTGTGTTGAGAGGACCTTGCTCCTCTTCCATTCCATACCACCGGCCTCACCGCGGCAGAATGACTCACCACCATTGGCATGTGGGGTGATAGCCCACACCGCTAAAGAGTCTCTGCAACTCTTCCTGCCACCGCTCCATTAGACACCACCATGCGTACTCTCACTTCAGTTCCAGCCATAAGCCATCCACCAACCATGCCCTCAACTCAGCCAACGCACGCCCTCACTTCATCACTGCAGCACCAGCCACCTACGACCGCGTGCCCTCACCACAGCCACCGCACACCCGGTAGTGCCTGTCCCCACTCCATTAGACCCACATGCAATTCTAGCCCAGCCTGTAGAACCCGTGCCTCCTCAACTTCTCCAGCGCACCCTACCTCCAGCCTAGCCACTGCACGCCCGCGTCTCCTCGCCTTAGTGCCTGCACCCACCCGCGTGCACCCTGTAGCGCCTCAGCCTCTGCAGAACCTACACCTCCACCCGCCCCGTTGTAGCACCCGCGCCTTCTGCAGCGCCTTAGCCACTGCATGCTCCCGCGCCATCACCCCATGCAGCACCTGCAGCCAGCGCCACCACCACACCCGTGCGTGCCTACGCACTCTGCAGAGAGGTAAAATCCCCTATTTTTATGTTAATTAAAATTTACATTTGAATGCCATTGCCACCAAAATCAATTTTAATTTATGATTATTTTATTGTGGTGAAATTATGACTGTATACTCATGCTTTCTGATAATTGCATGGTTGTTGATATTCACATGTTTTAACATTGGTTTTAGGATTAAAATGTGCACAAATTTTCTCTAATACATGTCAATTGAAAATTACATAAAATCATCACATATTCATTGAATATTTTAGTGAGGAAAAATTACACATATACCTTTATATTTTTGAGTTATTGTGCATCTTCTTTCCATCGCATTTCATGTCGGATTTGATTATGGATTTCACACTTGATTGAAAGAATATGAAATAATTGAGATTTTATTACATCATTGCCTCCCTGTGGACATGACCCACTCTTCTGTGAGTGGTAATTTTTATTGTAATTGCTTTGTTAAGCGATTTTCCACCACTTTGTTATTAAAACGACAGATCATCTTAATCACATTATTTGAAGGAGAAAATCGTCTTATCAAATGGCGCTGTTGCCGGGGAGGCAACAGGTGCAATTATTTCACCTGATTTTATTTCTGATTATTTCTCATTGCACAGTGATCTGGCCATTTATTATCTTTTCTATGCAAGGAATTTGTGCGAGGAATTTGAGAGAGGTGACAGGCACATCGGGGAGAAGATGTCGACCTTAAGCGACGCTTACACGCGGGGAAGACGAAGGAGACCTAGATTCTACCTCTATAGGAGATTCTCATTTCATAAGTTTTATTTCTATTTTCTCGCCCTTGTAGTAATTGGGGCTGATTTTTGGGAGTTGTTCCCTTTTCTTTAGATTTACGTTTTTAATTTATTTGTGGATTGTTTACCCTTTATTTGCTTGTGCATAAGTAGCCCAAACAAAAAAAAAAAAGAGCTACCTGCCCCTAGGACGAACCATTTATGTCTATATGAGCAGCCTCTAGATTTATTTCTTTGCATTACGTGCATTCTCGCATCGTTGATTGCTGGAAGCAAGGTATGCATTCTCTTACTTTGCATCCTATTCTTGATCACGCATTGCATTTGGACTTAATTCGAAGACCACATAATTTGTCTTGAAGCGATCAAACAAGTGGTCACATATATTCTTGAAAAAGGACTAATTAAAGGAAGGACATCTAAAATCAAGGACTTGATTTTCAAATGTGGTGTGTGATTCAAAATTCAAAATCTTTTTGCGGTGTATGCACACTTATATCTTTTGCACCACGGCATGCATTTAGACACTCTGATGAGAGCCTCATCATGAGCCATAACTAGCTCATTTTTGACCCAATAAAGAAGATAAAAGCTCCTACATAACCTAGTAGAAGGCCTAAATGAATGAATAAGTGCTCTGAGAAGAAAACATGAAATAAAGGTTAAAACTACAATTTTACCATTGCAATACATAAACGGGATTTCTCAGAGGCAAAACATAGGTCAAAAGGTCTAAATGAGATAAAAAGTGGGTTAATTCAATCAGAAATGGGTTCATGTGCAATCTAGGAATTAAATGACATTTGGTAACCCTAAAACAGACCCACTTAAATCAACAAGGTTCTAGTCAGGATAAAAATCAAGTAAACCCTCTAAAAATCATGGAAAAATATCCTCTAGGGTTTAGAACATTCAATTTGGCCTTTGGAACCCAGTTTGACCTAGATTAGGGTCCTAGTTCATCAATTAACCTAATTTGCATTTTTATGCAAAATGTTCAGTCAAACGTAGTCAAACATAAAATCCAACTTCACCATTGGATTTCTTAGGTCAAAATTAGGTTTGTACCAAAATTTGGACCTAAGGGGAGGTCATCTTGACCTACTTTACAATTTAGTACAGCCAAATCACAATTTGGCCCCTATCTTTTGAAATCATCGCAGAGAGCCCCCTAACTTCCTCGCCACCTTTGTAATCAAGTCCTTCCGCCATTATTGGGGCAAAATCCTTCTCCGGCAAGGATTAGAGAGGGAATACTCTCTGATTCCTCAGAGATCCCCTCCCAGAAATGGAAGGGAGATTCTCTAAGGAATTCCCTTCCATCTAAGGCCAATCATGATCTCTAGTGTGAACCCAATCTCTCGTGCGAATGCACGAAGGATTTGGGTATCCACCCTCTTTCCTTCTCCGGTGAGTCGGCGGAGGTAATGGCGTGCCCTCCACGCTCTGAATGCACGACCCAGTGCCTATAAAAGAACCTCCAAACCCGGCCGCCCAATTTCAGCTTGACTTGGCCGGACTTCCACCTCAAATTCTTCTCTTTCTTCTCCGGCCAAGGGTCTAGTGAGCTCCGGCGAGCCCCCCTCCCCTCCCTCTTCGCTTTGCGACAAAACCAGTGGCAGAGTCATCTTCCTGATTCTCCTCCGTGTCGCGCAATACCCGCGCACGCTGCCTCAACCTCGTCGTCACCGCCATCCTCCTCCACTGGGCAGCTTCTTCTCCGGCGACAGTAGGTACAGCTGTCCGCCTCTCCATCCCTCTTCGTCCCTATAAGTAGGTTAGAATTGTTCCACAACCTCCCCTCTTTCTTTTCCCAATTTTATTTCAATTGATTGCCCCTCGACCGTTGCTGACCATCGCCATCTTCCTCGCCTCCGACCGATCTCCGGCGAGTCACCCCCATCATTCCGCCCCTCCACACGCCTTGCCAATCGACTCATAAGCTCCGCCTCACCACAAGGAACAACCTCCGCCCATCCACCATCCCTCTACGCCTCCACCACAGCCCCCCGAACACCCCCACACTTTCGGTCATAGGACGACCTAGACACGCACGCCTAGGCCGTCCCACGACCTGCTTCACCGTGCACGACCTTCGCCGTGCCACGGCGAAGGTCCCCAGCTGGTCTGATTAAGCCGAGAGGCTTGTTTTGTGTTTGACATTATTTTAGCCCCTACCGCCATTGACGCGGAGCAGCTCTAGGCTTCAGCAGCTCTAGGCTTCAGGTGCAGCGGACTCGGGCAAGCAGCGTGAAGCCATCTAATCCAGTAATCAACACCAATTGAGGCCGCAGCTATGGCGATTGCATGAAGGTCTTCTGCGGGCACGCGCGAAAGCAAGGTGGGACTAATAGTCCCACATCGGCGAGATACGAGGCGTGGGTATGCCTTAAATTGATTTTGTGTTATACGCTCATTGCCTCCGAATGCACAGGGGTGAGGTCCCTCACCCAACACACGCTTGCCTCGTCTGCAGTTTCATCTCACGGATCTGGCGAGCTCCGACCCAACCCATTTTGAGCACACCACGTGCATCACCCACACGTCGGTGCGCCTGGTCCTGGGTGTGAAATCCGACCCGATTATCCGCGGCTCTGGGAGAGCGTCCTTTGAGTGAATTACAGAGGGAGTGAGAGACGTGCGGGTAGAGGGAAAAGGGTAGGTTTTGCTCTCTATGCAGGCAGGCAAGGCGTTGAAGAGAAGAAACTTAGCCAAAGAAGCAAAGGCAGAGAAGAAGCCTTCGCAGAAGAGAGAAGACAAGGAAGAAGGAGAGACTGCTGAAAAGAAGAAGACAGAAGAGAAAAGAAGCAAAGGCAGGAAGAAGAGAGATTGTAGAGAAGAGAAGAAAGAAGAGAGGCCAAGACAGAAACCAAGGAAGAAGACCAAGGAAGAAGAAGCCTTCGCAGAAGAGAGAAGGAAGAAAGAAGGATTGCAGAGAGAAAGAAAGACTACAAGAAAAGAAGCAAAGGCAGGAAGAAGATCAAGGCAAGAAGAAGAACTGCAGACAAAAAGGCGGGAAGAAGAGAAGAGACCAAGGAAGAAGAAGCCTTCGCAGAAAAGAGAAGAGAAGAAGGAGAAGAAAGGTTGAAGAGAAGGGACAGAAGACCAAGGCAGAAGAAGAAGCCTTCGCAGAAGAGAGAAGAGAAGGAAGGAAGAGAAACTACAGAGAGAGAAGAAGAAAGGCAAAGTGAAGACTGCAGAAGAAAGAAAGCAAAAGAAAATGGGAAAACATTTTTAAGACCTCTGATCACAAGATCAGACGTCCAATTTTACTCTTTTGTCATAATTACTTTTTAACCGCATACATTCATATTTGAATTCAAGTTTTGAGTAAATTAGAGTGCTCAATTACATTTAAGATTAGTAGTAAATTTCGATTGCTCCTTGTGTTCGACCTCGGATACTCCGATTTTCGAGTAATAAAAATCTCTATTTGTTTGAATGCTTTGTCGGCTATATTACAACGTGTTATCTTTTAAAACCCGATCAAGCACGATAATAGGTCTTGGAACGACTAGGACAAGAGCCCTCCTACCATTGGATTCTGATGTGTTCGGAACTTGAGATCAAAGGTTTTGTAAATTCAAAGAGGGGGATACCCTGTCACAAATTTTTGGGGGTAGTTGAGAAGCACCACGAAAGCACAGCTTCAGAGGAAGGCTTAGGCCTACTTGCATCCCTCGATCTTCCGTCTTTGGATTTGCTTTACCATTTGAGATTTAGGGAAGAATGCCTAAGCTCCAACTAGGTCTTTCTAGGCATTTCAAAGGTTGACAATAGGCGCGTAATTGATTAGGCAACTTTCTTTGTCACCTACAATTTGAACTAAAGTCAAAAGCCTAAATTTGTAAAGATCGAACAAGTCCTTTTGAATTGTGTTTGTAGTTTAAGCTTGGTACACGTTCTCTTAGGAGACAATTTGTATTTGATCCTGAACTTGAAAGAATCTTAAGAAGAAACCTTCCAAGGGTAGAAATGGCCGGTCAAAGGAGCCTTAAGGAATGTTTCATTCCAACCAATCAAGCTGGCCCTACACTACATAGACCTAGAGGGGACAATCCTTACGAGATCAAAAGTAGTACCATATCCTTGCTGCCCTCCTTTTATGGTACTGCTAGGGAAGACCCTTACAGGCATATAGAGGAATTCACCGAGGTCTGCTCCATGGTGAAGCTACAGGGCGTTACTGATGACGCTCAAATGCGGACCCTCTTTCCCTTCTCCCTTAAGGACAAAGCCAAGTATTGGTATCACACCCTTGATAATATTAACACTTGGGATGCCCTGAAGGAGTTTTTGAAGAAGTACTTCCCCATGAGCAAAACCAATCACTTTAGGAAGGAAATTATGAGTTTTGTTCAAAAGGATGGGGAAGCTTTCCATGATGCATGGGAGCGCTTTAACGACTTGCTAAGACTTTGCCCACATCACCAGGTGCCTAAATGGCAACTGGTTGAAAGGTTCTACACCGGTCTTAATGATTCGCATAGGCAAACGGTGGATGGTGCCTGTGTAGGAACCTTTCTATCTAAGACTAAGGATGAAGCTAGGAACCTTTTTGATACTTTGAGTGAGAATTCTATTCACTTGAATTCTGCCTACATGGATAGAAAGCCCACTCTCATGCAAAGAAAGTTCGAGGCAAATGAAGCAAGGGACACCTAGAATTTAGCCTATCAGATTCAATTTTTGAATCAAAACATGGAAAGGCTTATGTCAAACCTGAATCCATTCGTATCTAACACCTCCACATCCCAAGCTTCCGAATGCTCAATTTGCCAGGGCAATACACACGACACTGTGGATTGCCACTTGGCCTCCCAATTACCTGAGCTTGTACAAGCCGATCTGAATGCCGCTCAAGGGTTCCATCCTAGACCTCGTAATGACCCTTTCTCCAACACTTATAATGAGGTATGGAGGAACCACCCAAACTTTTCATGGAGAAAAGGCAATGTCTCAAATTCAGGGAATTATAAATCACAATCCTTTCAAAACCATCAAATGAACCAACCTCAGACCTTTGCCCAACCTAAGACCTCTGAGATGGATGAATTGAAGGCAATGTTGAAAACTACGCAAGAAAGTCAAAGTACCATCATCCAATCTCATGACAAGGCTATACATGAGATGAAATCACAAATAGGACACCTTGTTGAGGACGTTAGAGGGAAACTGGGAATCTCCCCAGTGCTGCTGAGGAGAATCCTAAAGGAAAAGGGATTGTCTTTAGGGAGCATGCTCATGCAGTGACTATTCTGAGGAGTGGGAAAGAAATTTCCAAACCCGATGCTCCTATAGTCTCATTCCCTAAAAAACCATCCACCCCGACTTTCACCCCACTGGAGAAGACTTGCCTAAGTCTTCTCCGCTTGAAATCACCTCATCGGAAGAAGTTGCCCCCGTTCCACCCCTTACCCGACATGATAACCCTTCCACCCAGAGATCGAGAGTGCCCTTTCCAGAGCACTTATCCACCTCTGGGCCGACTTCTACTGGCTCAGCTAGAGCCAAAGATATGATGGATGAGATCATGGAAACTTTCAAGCAAGTGTAGATTAACCTGCCTTTGCTTGAAGCTATCAGGCAGATTTTGTCTTGTGCTCGCTTCTTAAAGGACCTGTGCATGAAAAAGCGACAATCTAGAAAGCAAGTCCAATCAAAAGTTGTCCTACCTAATTCTGTTAGCTCAATTGTTTAACATGGCACACCCCCGAAAGTTAAGGACCTAGGAGCCCCATATATCTCAGTAGTTATTGGTGACTTACAAATTAATGAGGCTCTACTTGATCTGGGTGCGGGGGTGAACATCTTTTTGAGCTACGTGTATGAACAACTTGGGGGAGGCAATCTGAAGCCTAGCCCTGTAATCCTTCAAGTTGCTGATCGGTCACTTAAGACACCATGGGGAATTTTGGAAGATGTCCTCAAAAGAGTGGAGGATTTCTTCTTTCTCGTTGACTTCTTAGTTTTGGACACTGACCCTACCAACAAGTCAACCAAACTCTCCATCATTTTGGGCCGCCCCTTCCTTGCAACTTTGCATGCTTCAATCAATTGCAATACTGGGGCATTGAAAATGGGCTTTGGGAATAGGAAAATTTGTCTTAATGTGTTTGATGCTTACAAACAAGCCGGACTTGAGGATTGTTCTCAAGTTGAGGTGATAGATGACCTGATTGAAGAGGCAACCCCTATAATGTTATGTGATGACCCCCTTCAGCATGTCATGCTAATGAGCATTCCCATCTCTTGGAGGAATGTGAAGGGGATATACTAGAACTTGAGGAATTGTTGGGTGTTTCTACTGAGTCTCTTCCCCCGTCATCTCTGCCTAAGGTAGATCTGCTACATGAGGTGGGGACATCTATTATGAAACCCTCAACAATACAAGTCCCCGACCTTGAGTTGAAACCCCTCCCTGACACTCTCAAGTACATTTTCCTAGGTGCCAATGATACACTTCCCGTTATCATTTCAGCTGTGCTATCTGAGGCACAGGAGGGAGCCCTGATTAAATGCTTGTCTAGGCACAAGGAAGCTATTGCTTGGAGCATTACTGACATTAAGGGTATAGACTCTATACTCTGCATGCACCACATTTATACTGATGATTCCATCAAGCCATTTAGGGACATGCAGATACGTCTGAACCCTAATATGAGGGAGGTGGTAAAAAAGGAAATCCTGAAGTGGTTGGACACTGGGATCATATATCCTATTGCAGATAGTAAATGGGTAAGTCCTATTCATGTGGTGCCAAAGAAGGTAGGCTTTACTGTGGAATTTAACGACCAAGGTGAACAAGTTGTCACTAGACCCTCAACTGGATGGAGGGTCTGTATTGATTACCGCAAGCTAAACACTGCTACCTAGAAGGATCACTTTCCCTTGCCTTTTATTGATCAAATTCTCGAGAAATTGGCAGGGAATAAGTACTATTGCTTTCTCGATGGATATTCTAGGTACAACCAGGTGCCAGTCTTTCCTGATGACTAAGAGAAGATGACATTCACGAGTCCTTACGGTACTTTTTCATTTAGGCATATGCCGTTTGGATTATGTAATGCCCCTACAACCTTCCAGTGGTGTATGATGTCTATTTTCTCGGACATGATTGATGAGTGTGTTGAAGTGTTTATGGATGACTTCTCCATTTATGGCTCATCTTTCGACTAGTGTCTCCTGCACTTGGAGAATGTGTTGAAGCGATGTAAGGAGACTGGTTTAGTCCTCAGCTAGGAGAAAAGTCATTTCATGGTACAGAAAGGAATTGTACTTGGGCATGTTGTATCCGAGCAAGGTTTGGAAGTAGATAAAGCCAAGATTGATTCTATTTCCAAACTCCCATTGCCCACGAACGTCAAACAGATTAGATCCTTTCTAGGCCATGCCAGCTTTTATAGGCGCTTTATTAAAATTTTTAGTAAAATTTCTTGACCACTTTGTGACTTGTTGGTGAAGGAATCTTCCTTCAATTTTGATTCAAAGTGTGCCGAGGCCTTTCAATCTCTGAAGGAGGCCTTGATCTCTACACCTATTCTCCAAGCTCCTGATTGGACACTCCCATTTGAGCTAATGTGTGATGCTTCAGATTATGTAGTGGGAGCAGTCCTTGGACAAAGGGTTAAGGGAAGACCTCATGTGCTGCATTATGCAAGCAAGACTTTAACCGAACCTCAGCAAAACTACACCGTCACTGAAAAAGAATTACTTGCCATAGTTTTTCCTCTGGAGAAGTTTAGGTCTTATCTGCTTGGGTCTAAGGTGGTTATTTTTACTAATCATGCAGCAATGAAACATCTCATTACTAAGAAAGATTCTAAGCCACGTCTAATTAGGTGGATCCTACTCCTTCAAGAATTTGACTTGGAGATACATGAAAAGAAAGGAGTAGAAAATGTTGTGGCTGACCACCTATCTCGCCTTCCACTTAATGACTCTCTTTCTAGAGACATTCGCAAGACATTTCCCAATCAAACTCTGATGGCGGTAACAACAACTTTACCTTGGTATGCAGATACCGTAAATTACTTACTCACTGGACAAACTCCTGGCTCTAGGGATGAGCAGAAAAGAAAGAGATTCATTTTCCAAGCAAGATATTTTCATTGGGAAGAGCCAGAATTATTTAGAATTGGAGAAGAACAAGTATTGAGACATTGTGTACCTGAAGAGGAATAACAAAGCGTGCTGAGTTTTCACCATGAACTTCATTATGGAGGACACTTTGGTGCTAAGAAAACTGCTTTTAAGGTTCTCCAGTCTGGTTTTTGGTGGCCTTCCTTATTTAAGGATTCTCATAATTTTGTTATGGCCCATATTAGATGTCAACGGACTGGAATGATTGAGACGAGGAATGAAATTCCTCAACATCCTATTCAATCTGTTGAAATTTTTGATGTGTGGGGAATTGACTTTATGGGCCCCTTCCCGTCATCCCATGGTTATGAATATATCTTGGTGGTAGTTGATTATGTCTCTAAATGGATAGAGGCCATTCCTACGTGCACAAATGACCACTCTGCGATTTTGAAATTTGTGAAGGCCAATATCATATCTCATTTCGGTTGCCCCAAGACCATTATAAGTAATGGGGGACCTCATTTCCAAAACCACCACTTTAATCGACTAATCAGGAGTCTGGGAGTGACTCACAAGGTTGCTACCCCTTACCATCCTCAGACGAGTGGCCAGGTTGAAGTGTCGAATGGGGAGATAAAAAATATTTTGAAAAAGACAGTTAGACCTTATAGGAAAGACTGGTCCTAAAAGCTCGATGATGCTTTGTGGGCATATCGAATAGCCTATAAGACCCCTTTGGTACTTCTCCCTTTCAGATTGTGTATGGGAAAGCATGCCATTTACCTGTTGAGTTGGAACATAAGGCACTTTGGGCTATTCAAAGTGTTAACTTGGATTTAGAGAAGGCGAGTAAGGCACGACTTCTGGAATTAAGTGAGCTTGAGGAGTTGAGGAATGATGCTTATGACACCTCTCAAGCTTATAAAGAAAGAACTAGGGTCTTGCATGATAAGTATATACTTCGAAAGACCTTTGAGCCCAACCAACAAGTCTGACCTTTCAATTCCAGACTTAAGCTTTTTCCTGGGAAGTTAAATCTTGTTGGGATGGGCCTTACATAATCACTAAAGTGTTTCCGCATGAAGCTATGGAGATTAAAAGCCCTTCCTCTTCAACAACTCCCTTTATTGTCAACAGTCAATGGTTAAAACCATACATTACTTTGGATGGCCATCTGGTTGACGAGGTCACTCTTGAGGAGCCTTAGCTCCTACCATTCTCCGCCTAAGGTAATATCTTCCTTTAACTATTTTTGTTTCCAATGAGGACATTGTTTGAACCAGGCATGGGGGAGAGGACCTGAGGCATTTTGCTTATAGCATGTCAACATTTTGCATTCATTCATGCATATTGCATTTAAAAAAAAAAAAAGTTTTGAGCTTAACTGGCTAGGTCCTGCATTCTTAAGCAAATCAGAACTCTAGGTTAGACTAAGTTGGTTCTAGGGTCGAACTTTAGAAGCTAAATGAGCTACTAGCCTTAGACCTTTTGGGTCCTTTGTGGACTTAAAATCTTAAGTAGGAGTTAAGTTGCAAACCATTCCTCAAGAGGTTGAGGAAGGAAAGGTAGGGTTGAGTTAAAAGGTGGGGTGGCACCTGGAGTCTTGTTCTACCTTTTGGTTTGCGGGTCCTTGTAACCCAAGCATCCAAATTTCACACACTTGGTCTGGTGTAAGTAATCAACTTAATTCCTTTCTTAAAAGAGATTTGGTTCTCTTAGTTTTGACTTAGGAGAGGCTTGAAAACACAATTTGATTGGAAGAGTTCCTGCAGCATGAGAGGTGGAGTATATACTCACCTTGAGGATGCGATGATAACATATTACCTCCTCGGTGCTTGTCTCTTAGAATATCCATCCTACTGGGGGCATGTAAGCGCATTGTGCAGTTCAGGTACCATGGGCGGCCCTATCTCGAACTGCCGATTGCCACAGGCCTGAATTTGCTTAAGAAATCCATGGGCGATACTATCTCGAACTGTCGATTGCCAGGAGTTCTTAGGGTCATTATGGGCGGTGCTATCTCGGAGCATCGAAAGCCAGGAACCCTTCGAGGTACGGTGATGGGGACAATGAGTCAGACGTAGACCATGTTGGTAGCTGATCCGAGGTTAGACTTAGAGGAATCAAACAAAAAAAAAATCCTTTTTCCTTTAACTCAAATAACTCAGACCAATGCACATGCACGGATGCTTTAATCTCAGGGATCAATAAACCTTAGGGTAGAGTTAGAAATCAGGGAAACTTGTGCCTACAACTCGTCTTTAACCGACCTTTCTGTAACTTAACAAATACTTGGGAACCTTAGGTCTAAAGTCTGAACATAATATGTTTCTAAAGGAAGACTGATTGGCTTGGCTAGTCTACTTGGAGTGCTAGGTTTTGCTTGATTTTGCTAGGGACTAGCAAAAACTAGGCATGGGGGTATTTGATTAGCCCATATTTGTGGGGCTATTTAAGTATCTAAATGTATAGACATTAAATTAATTTGAACATTTAGATAGCATACATTAGGATGTAAATAAATTAATTCATATTTTTAGCCTAATTGCATAATTCATTCATTGCATGCATTTGATTAGTTAATCAATTAGGTGAATTACTTGCATTGCTTTAATTTAACATAGAAGTTAAGGGCTTATGCATAAATATCCATTATATTTTATTCTTTTATTTTTTTCTCCTTTGCACAGGTAATTCCTCCAGCTTCGGCTCCTCCTCCTCCTGCGCATCACATTTATGCCATGGCATTTTGAATTTGAAATCATGGCCGTGGGTACAAAAGGAGGGAGAGTTGCCGTTGAGGTAGGCCACAACCCCTTGTCCATCACTGTGTTGAGAGTACCTTGTTCCTCTTCCATTCCATACCACCAGCCTCACCGTGGCAGAACGACTCACCACCATGGGCGTGTGGGGTGACAGCCCACACTACCAAAGAGTCTCTGCAACTCTTCCTACCACCACTCCATCAGACACCACCGTGAGCGCTCTCACTTCAGTTCCAGCCATCTGCCAACTGCGCCCTCAACTCAGCCAACGCACACCCTCGCTTCATCACTGCAGCACCAACCACCTGAGCGCGCATGCCCTCTCCACTGCCATCGTACGCCCAGCAGCGCCTGTCCGCGCTCCATCAGACCCACATGCGCTTCCAGCCCAGCCTGCAGAACCCGTGCCTCCTCAACTTCTCCAGCGCACCTTTCCTCTTGCCCAACCACCGCACACTCGCGTCTCCTCGCCTTAGTGCCTGCACCCACCCACACGCACCCTGCAACACCTCAACCTCTGTAGAACCCGCACCTCCACCTACTCCGCTACAACACCTACACCTCCTGCAGCACCTCAGCCACTACATGAGCTCGCGCCATCACCCCACACATCACCTATAGCTGTCACCACCACCACGTCTACGCGTGCCTACACGCTCTATAGAGCGCCCAACGCCTACGCCTCCGCGCGCCTCCAGTGCCCTTTACAACTGCGCACGCTTTCACCAGCAAGCACGGCTAGCAGCAGGCTTCTCCACTGTCACCAGTCCTCTCCTCCAGCAGGCTGACTCTGGCCATCTCACGACACACCACTACCACCAACGTAACAACTTTGCTTCAGCCAACCTCTTGTAGGAGTATCTCCTCGATTGAACCTCTCTCCCATGTGCAAGGAGGAGAGAGATAAAATCCCCTACTTTTATGTTAATTAAAATTTACTTTTGAATACCATTGCCACCAAAATCAATTTTAATTTATGACTATTTTATTATGGTGAAATTGTGACTGCATACTCATGCTTTCTGATAATTGTGTGGTTATTGATATTCACATGTTTTAACATTGGTTTTGGGATTAAAATGTGCACAAATTTTCTCTAATACATGTCAATTAAAAATTACATAAAATCATAGCATATTTATTGAATATTTCAGTGAGGAAAAATTGCACATATACCCTTATATTTTTGAGTTATTGTGCATCTTCTTTCCATTGCATTTCATGTCAGATTTGATTATTGATTTCACACTTGATTGAAAGAATACAAAATAATCAAGATTTTATTGCATCATTGCCTCCTTGTGGACATGACCCACTCTTCTATGAGTGGTAATTTTTATTGTAGTTGCTTTGTTAAGCGATTTTCCACCACTTTGTTACTAAGACGACAGATCATCTTAATCACATTATTCGAAAGCGAAAATCATCTTATCAGTGGGTCCTGGGTTGATTTACCGCTATGGGTTGTTATAGAGTTTAATCCTGCCTGGTTCGGGTTAGGGGTTGGTAAAATGGGTGGCTGCTGTTGAAATCCCGCATAAGATGTTGAAGCTTCCATCCCATCAAGTGATGGAATAGAAGGGCCCTGGCAAATCATATGTTCATGGCCTGGATTCAGGTTCATAATGCGCCTCTATGTCAGCACGTTATTTGGGTTTGGCAGAGGTTGTGAAGGAAGTGTGCCCGGTTGGTGAGAATTCGCCATCTGGGCGAGTTGGTTGCGAACCTCTGTGATCTTATCCATGTGTTGTTTTTGTATTGCCGCATTCATTTCTGAATGTTAGCCAGTGTTTGAAGGATGAGAGACATTTGGTCTTGGTTTGGCCTAGATTGATAGGTAGGGTTGGGCCGAGGCTGAGGCGGCTAATATGGACGAGGGGCTTGTGGATGGGGTTGATAAGGTAGTCTTTGATTTTGAGAATTTCCCGCCCACTGGAAGTTTGGATGATTTCTCCATCTAAGGTTGTAGGTGTTGGAAAATGGGTCATTCTGGATGGCGTTGAGGTCCTCACAAGTCTGAGGAGCCTCGGGGAAGTTAGAGTATGGGGGTTCAGAGTTCCCCTGATTAGCATAGAGTGGATTCGGAGGTCCCTCCGGTCCGGGAGTCAGACGGGGGTGGATATGGGTCCATCCCCTGAGAAGATCGATGATAGATATTTTACATAGTTTCCCTCATGAGAGGTGGCTCGCTGCAAATGCTGAGTCAACTCATCCACCTTCTTCTCTATGATAGAGACCTTGTCCAACTGACTGGCCATCAGCTCCAAGTCGACAGATGCGGATAGGCCTTGCATCTCATGTGCTCCCCTAAGATTCGTCGATGCGCAGGCATTCGTCCGATCGAATAAGCCCATGGAGTTGTTATTGATGGAGTTCTCGCACATATTCTCGAGAATCTCCCACACTGTGTCCTCATGTTGACCCATGATGTTTCCTCCGCAGGTTGCATTGATGAATAATCGAATGTCCTCACAGAGTCCCTGGTAAAAAGATTGGACTTGTTCCCATTTAGGAACTCTGTGATGGGGGCACTTTCGCATGAGATCCAAGAATTGGTCCCATGCCTCATGAAGAGGTTCTCCCGTTTGTTGGGTGAAATAAGTGATCTGGTGGTGCAAGGCATTTGTCTAATCAACGGGAAAGAACTTCAAAAACTCAGACTAAAGCTCATCCCATGTGTTGATCGGACGAGTCTGAGTTTGATACCAATAAGTAGCCTTGTCCATGAGGGAGAAAGAAAACATCTACATGATCAAAATATCCCAGTTTTGTGCATCTGACCCGAAGGTCTGGGCCAGATGCTTGAGATGTTTAATATACTGGAATGGATCTTCAGAGTTAAGCCCATGGAATTTTGGTATGGCATGAATCATATTGGGCTTTAGTTCAGAATCAAAACCTCTAGATGGGATTTGGACTCGAGGCTCGATTGCCACCGCAGCAGGATTATAATGATCTCGCATCATGGGATGCTGTGGTGGGTTCATGAAGTTTTGGAAGAGATCACTTAGGCACTAAAGCTGGTGCTCAAGATTGTTTTCTTCTTCAACAGGTTGTGCCATGATGGAAGAAGAAGGAGAACGTGGTTCTGAATTAGAGGAAAGATCTATGTGGTGGGGTTGCTGCATAAAGAAGGGTACCGAGGATTGGCCTTAGGGAGAGTGGATTTGTAAAGGAGGTCTTAAGGACCTCCTACCAAACATACACCGAAGGATTGGATAAGATCAGAATGTGCTGGACCCAATCGAGACACCCAAAATATGCTGGGTGACTATAAAGGTTCAGGGCGGATGATACCCCTTAGCTAGAAAGGTCATCCACCTGAGAAATACCTGAGCAGCCAGAGAGGGAGAGTCCCACGAAGACCCCTACACGGTAGAGCCTCCCCATGGGTTACAGGGTTTCACCCACCCGACCTCTCTTGTCACTGAGATTTCAGGTAGACCAGAATGGGGACCTTGACCTCTTAAGTCTACCTCTTTTAGTTAAGATCAAAGTGCTTAGGGTTCCATTTAAACTTTAAGCCTTTTGAGTGCAAAGTGACCTAATTTTAATGTTGGTTGACCCAAAGGATCAACTTCACCTCTTTGTTCCTTTGAGAGCTTCTTAGGTCCTTGCTTTTAGGGTTCAAATGGATTAAGAGCCTAATTTGCTTAGGGTTTCTCTTGGATAGATCTCTTCAATCAAGGCTTAGGCACACCTTTTTTTGGATTTTTTTTTTTGATTCTTTTCTTAGAAGAAGATGTGTCTCTAAAACCCTAGCTTGTAATCCTTAAGTTGGCTCTATTTGATCCAATTTAGTTGCCTCAAAAATGGGTTTCTAGGGCTCAATCAAGAAGGTTTTAGCCCTAGTTACCTTAAGTGGATGTGCAATTAAAAATGTGTTGAAAATTAGGCAACTTTTGGTGAATTACTAAATATGGAAATAGGTAGCCCCAGATTGATTTTTTCTTTGTTTTTCCTTTTTAGACTTTGAGGGGATTAAGAGAGAGGGCTAATAAGAGTTTACCTATTCCCTGGTGTAGTTGTTGTGTAGCTGCTTTTCTCTCCTCGGCTTTCCCTGCTATAAACACAACAAAAGAGAGAAATTAAGTCAGTAATGAATCAGAAGTTGTGATTAAAGCTTCTAAAATACCTGTTGCTCCCCAGCAACGGCGCCAAAAAATGTTCGCTTGACGAGATCATGTTTTAAAAAGATATTCATTACAGTATAGTTTGAAATCTTCATATAAACAATTTACAATTTTATTACTCAAAATTCAAAATTTTCGAGGTCAAACTCAGGGAGGAAATTGGCATTTTAGAAACTAAATCACAATTTCAAATTACTCACAAGTTGATAACAATGCAATCCAATGTATAATAAAAACTAGAGAGAGAAAATGCAAAAATAAATTTGTCCTTCTCTTTTCTTCCTTCTTTCTCTTCTCCCTTTCTTTTCTTAGATGTCTGATTCTGTGAATCAGACGTCTTAACTGGTGAATGCTATAGTAGATCACTCTTTCTTCATCTTCCTCCCTAGCTTAAGCTTTGGCTATGGCTCCTTCTTATGTTCTGCTTTGTCTTCCCTTGTCTTCTTCTTCTTCTTTTCCTCTTTGCTGCGTCTCCTCCTTCTTCTTCTGCAGCTCCTTCTTCCTCTTCCTTTCTCTGCAACTTCCTCCTTGTCTTCTTCTTCTTTGTTTCGCTCCTCTGCCTTGAGTTCTCCTTCCTTCTCTTTTCTTCTTCAAGCGCACCTTTCCTTCTTCTTCAAGCGCCTGCCCTTAGCTTTGCCATTGAGCCCTTCTCCTTCAGCTGCTCCACTTCTTCCCTGCGCACACACACAAAAGCAAAACCTAGCCCCTACCCTCCCCGCATCTCTCTCTCTCTCTATTTCGCTCTTAGCAATGCTCTCCCAAAGTTGGGTAATCGAGTCAGGTCAAGCGCACCTGGGTCCAGGCGCACCAGCATCGGTGGTGCGCAAGGAGTGTAGGATAAATGGGTCAAACAGATAGGTCTACATAGTGTGGATCGTGGATGAGGCGGGTGATGGGGCGAGGGGACCTCACCCCATGATCTGAGGCAATGAGGCTAAAACACAAATTCCACTTATATCACTTACCGCACTCGAAACTTTCCGAGGTGGGACTAAAAGTCCCACTCGCTTCTCTGGCACCCGCAAGAGGAGAACTCCACCCAATTGGAGTAGCTGAGGGCCTTGCAGTAGCTGCGCTCAGGCTGGATGCACGCGCACACTCAACCCATGCAACCTGAAGTCCTGATGCCTGGAGTGCGCGGCTTGGAGCTCTGAAGCAAGCAAGCTTGCTTGCGGTCATCAATGGCGACCGAGGGATAAACCTGAAATCACTGAATACAGCCTTGCGGCCTCATTAAAACACATGAGGAGCTTTGCCGTGTCTTGGCGAAGGTGAAATGGTGGGTGGCAAGCCACCGGGCAGCCTAGGCATGCGTGCCTAGGTCGCTCTGTGGCCATGAAGGTGGGTTAGGTCAGTGGGTGAGTATGGAGGTGTTGGCGGTCAATGGAGGGGTGGATGATGATCAGTGGGTGAAGGCGGAGGTTATGAGGTAGGTGGCGAGGCATGCGAAGGAGTGGAGCGATGGTTTTGCCTTGCCAGTGGTCTGCCAGAGGTGGAGAAGGTGATGGTGGTCTGTGGTGGTTGGTGCATGATAGTAGAAATTGATAAGGGGAAAATGAAGAGGGGAGAAAGAGGAATAATTCTAACCTAGCTAAGCGGATGAAGGGGGTAAGAGGCGGACGGCTTGTTTGTGCCATCGCTTATGACGAAGGCCCTGAGATGAGAATGACGGTGACGAGGAAGGGGTCAAAGAGTCTTGCGTGGGTACGACGCGATGCGGAGGAGCATGGTGAAAAGGACTCTGCCACTGGTATGGTGGCAGAGTGACGAAATGAGGGAGAGGAGGTCGCCGAAGCTTGCAGGCATCTGACCGGAGATGAGGACGGAGGAGATTTTGGGGTTTTCTCAGGCCAGGACAAGCTTGCCCCAAGTGGAGGGATCTGGATCTTCTCATATAGGAATGGATAGAGGGAGAGTCGCAAGGAGGTGGCCAAAAGTCTTCACTAGAGGCATGGCCAAAGTGAAACCCATACCTCTCGAGCGTTCGCACGAGAGGTATGGGGTGATTCAGGGCATGGGGAGCTGCTCATGCGGTAGGAGGTTTTGCAGAGAGCTCCCTTTTCAAATCTGTTAGTAGCTCCCCGGGGAAACGAGGAGAAAACCACCTAGAAACCTTGCTAGAGGTATGGGTCCCTACTGCAATGGCACAGGGATCTGAATGAAGAAAGTGACAAAAATTGAGGGGGTTTTTGCAAGGGTTTCCAAAAGTTAAGGGCCAAAATGTAATTAAGTGGACCATTTTGCAAAGTAGGTTAAGATGACCTTCCCTTAGGTCCAAATTTTGATACAAAACTAATTTGGACCTAAGGAATCTAATGGTTAAGTTAGATTTTAGGTTTGACCACATTTGGATAGACATTTTGCACAAAAACCCAAATTAGGTCAAATATTGAGCTTGGACCTCAATCTAGGTCAAAACAGGTTACAAAGGCCAAATTGAAGGTTCTAAATCCTAAAGGATATTTTTACATGAATTGTAAAGGGTTTAGTTGATTTTTATCCTGCTTGGAACCTTGTGAATTTAAGTGGATTTATTTTAGTGTTATAGAATGTCATTTAATTCTTAAATTTCATAATAACCCTTTTCTTACTGAACCATCCCACTTTTTCTCCTATTAAGTCCAATTGACCCATGTCTAGACCTTGAGAAATCCTGTTGATAAGCTACACTGGTAAAATTGCAGTTTTACCCTTTATTTTATGTATTCTTTTCAAATCAGTAATCCCCTGAATTAGGCCTTCCTTGAGGTTATGAAGTAGCTTTTGTTCATTTTATTAGATCAAAATAAGCTAGATAGGGCTCATGATGAGGTTCTCATCACTTGTCTGCATTTTCAAAATAAAATAAGAAAAGGATTTGTGGTGTGATGCACACTTCTGTCACTAAGCATGCACATTAGGCACCACACTAAGGCTTGATCCCTTAAGGCTATAGGCACCGATCTCTTTATTGATGCAGACCCTCCTATCATACTTTGTGGTGGTGGTACTATCTTCTGACCAAGTGTTTTGATACTTCACGGAGGGGGACATCCCTTAAAGGAACAAAAGGGTTGTTAAGAGGCACCGCATACGCATCACCTCAAAGGAAGGGTTCGCCCTACTTGCATCCCTTTGTTCGTCCTTGGAGTAACTTCTCACTTGATCACCTAGGAGTATCATCTAAGCAAAGTATAGGTCCTAGGGCACTCAAAGGTTGAATTAGGTTGCCTAATTGCAGTGAATAACTTGTTTGGCCATCTATATCAACCAATTCTACCTCTACAACAAAGAAGGTTACGATCTCAAGTCATAGCCCCCTTATACCACTTACGTAGGAACGGAGGGATAAGCCTTGACCTTTTGACCTATCTTTGGAGTGGAGGTTTCACTTAATCAACAAGAACTTGAATTGTGATTGATATTGTATGCTTGGTAGATGCTCTCTTGGGGGCAGTCTAGTGTTTGAACCTGAGCCCAAGAGAATTCTTAGGAGAGCTCACCTAGGAGAGAAAAGAGATGGCATGGCTGATTAAGGAGCAAATCAACAAAAGACCCTGAGGGACAATTTTATTCCAACCAACCAACCTGCACAAGCACTGAGATGACTGGTAGGGGATAATCCATATGAGATCAAGAGTAGTACCATATCTTTGTTTCCCTCCTTTTATGGTACTACTAGGGAGGACCCCTACCAGCATTTGGAGGAATTCATCAAGGTCTGGTCCACGGTGAAGCTTCAAGGCTTTACTAATGAAGCTCTGATGAGGTCTCTATTTCCATTCTCCCTAAAGGATATGGCCAAGCACTGGTATCATACCCTCGAGGGGCAAGGGTAAATGATTAGGCCACCCTTAAAGGAGAATTTTTGAAAAAGTATTTTCCTATGAGTAAGACCAACCATTATAGAAGAGAGATTATGGGTTTTACTCAACAGGAAGGGGAGCAATTTCATGAGACTTAGGAGCGCTTTAATGACCTTCTTAGGTTATGCCCCCACCATCAGGTGCCAAGATGTCAGTTGGTCGAAAGGTTCTATAATGGATTATCTGAAAGGCATAGGCAAACCATCGATGCAGCCTGTGTAGGAACCTTCATGGCCAAAACTAAGGATGAAGCCTGGGCATTATTTGAAACATTAAGTGACGACTCCATACATTTGTCCTCTGCCTATCAAGAAACAAGACTATCAATCTTGTAAAGGAAGATAGAGGCCCATGAAGCCGAAGCTTCTCAGGATTTGGCTTATCAAATTCAATTATTGAATAAAAACTTTGATAGGCTTTTAGCAAACCTAGGCATTAACCTGCAAGCAGCCTCTATCTTTTAGGCTTCAAGTGAATGCTCCATTTGCCAAAGCACAACGCATGCCACTATGGAGTGCTACCAGGCAAATCAATTCCTTGAGTTGATTCAGGCTGACTTGAACGTGGCCCAAGATTTCCGCCCACCTCCTCGTAATAAACCTTATTCAATACCAATAATCTGGGGTGGCAGAACCATCTAAACTTCTCTTGGAAGAAAGGTGATGCTTCTAACTCAAGGAATACCAGACCCTTACCTCCCCAACCCATATACCAACCATCCTATGAAAACCCTCCTCAGAATAAGCCCTCTGAGATGGATGAACTTAAAGCCATGATGAAAGCGATGCAAGAGCATCAGAATATGGTCATCCAATCTCAGAATAAGATGATTACTGATATGCAATCCTAAATTGGTCATCTTACTGAGGCAGTTAGGCAACGTGATCCGTGGAAGTTGCCTAGCTATTCTGAGGAGAACCCTAAGGGTAAGGGGGTCGTATTCAAGGAGCACGCCCAAGCTATGACTGTGCTGAGGAGTGGAAAGAAAATTGACAAGCCTAATAACACTCCTACGGTTACGTCTCAGAATTTCCGTGCTACTTCCGACCTGACTTCCATCTCCACCGAGGAAGAGCCACACTGCTCTCCCTCCCTCGCTTGAAATCACCCAAATGAGGATGTCATCCATCCACCACCCCTCTCTCACCATGACGACCCCTCTACCCAGAAGCCGAGGGTGCCCTATTTAGAGTGCCTATCTGCTCCTGGGGAATCTTCTGTTGGCTCGCCTGGAGCCAAGGATAGGACGAAGGAGATTATGGACACTTTTAGGCAAGTCTAGATCAACTTGACTCTATTGGAAGCTATCAAACAAAGCCATCCTATGCCAAGTTTCTGAAGGACCTGTGCACCCAAAAGCGTCAATCTAGGAAACAGGTCCAAACCAAGGTCATCCTGCCTGACCATGTTAGCTCTATTTTCCAACATGGAACACCCCCAAAATGAAAGACCCAGGGGCCCAGTATATTTTAGTGGTTATAGGTAACCAACAAATTGATGAGGCTCTGGTTGATTTGGGTGCGGGGGTGAACAATTTACCAAGCTCTATCTATGACCTTTTGGGAGGAGGCAAGTTAAAGCCTAGTCCAGTCATCCTCCAGGTTGCAGACAAATCACTTAAGACACCATGGGGATTGCTGGAAGATGTCCTTATGAGAGTGGAGGACTTCTTCTTCCTGTTGACTTTCTGGTGCTAGATATTGACCCATTTAATAAGCCCACAAAGCCGTCCATTATTCTGGGATGCCCCTTCTTGGCCGCAGCCAATGCCTCTATCAATTGTAGATCATGGGCACTTAAAATGGGCTTTTGGAACAAGAAGATCCGATTGAATGTTTTTGTTACTTACAAGCAATTTGGATTTGAAGATTGTTCTCAGATTGAGGTCGTTGTTGAAATAATTGAAGAGACTACTCCAGCACTCCTATGTAGAGATCCCCTTCAAAAGGTCACATCTAAGGACCATCCTCTGATTATTAAAGAAACTGAAAGGGAAATACCCGAATTAGAAGAGTTGCTGGGGATACACACAGAGTCTCTGTCCCCACCCAAGACCGTGAAGGTGGATCCGCTACCTGAGGTAGGGACATCTCAACTTAAACCCTCAATCCAAAAGGCTCCTAAGTTGGAGTTGAAACCCCTCCTGAGTACAATGAAATATGCTTTCCTTGGCCCTAATGACACGCTCCCCGTTATTATCTCGTCTGCATTATTTGAATTGCAGGAGGGAGATATGCTTAAGTGTTTACAAAGGCACAAGGAAGCAATTGCCTGATCAATTGCTGATATTAAAGGTGTTGATCCCTCCCTTTGCATCCATCATGTATACACGGACGAGTCCGTGAAACCTTTCCGAGACATGCAGAGAAGGCTCAACCCCAATATGCGGGAGGTTGTTAAAAAGGAGATTTTGAAATGGCTAGATGCCGAGATTATCTATCCCATTTCAGATATTAAATGGGTCAGTCCTATTCATGTGGTACCCAAAAAGGCAGGAATCACTGTGGAAGAGAATGACAAAGGAGAGCTGGTGACCACTGGACCCTCAACTGGTTGTAGGGTCTGCATTGATTACCGCCGTTTGAACACGGCTACCCAGAAAGACCATTTCCCCTTACCATTTATCGATCAGATTTTGGAACGACTGGCGGGGAACAAGTACTTTTGTTTTCTTGACGGGTACCCTGGGTATAATCAGATAGCCATTTTCCCTGACGATCAGGAGCGTACCACCTTCATGAGTCCGTATGGCACATTTGCATTCCACTGAATGCCATTCGGGTTATGTAATGCTCTTGCCACTTTCCAACGTTGTATGATGGATATCTTTTCTGATATGATCGACGAGTTTGTTGAAATTTTCATAGATGACTTCCTCATTTATGGCTTTTCGTTTGACCTATGCCTTTTGCACCTTGATAAAGTCTTAACCGATTGCGAAGAGGCAAAGCTGGTGCTTAGCTAGGAGAAAAGCCACTTTATGATCCAGCAGGGCATTGTGTTAGGGCATATCATTTCTAAGAGGGGATTAGAGGTGGACACTGCAAAAATTGATTCCATCTCTAAGCTTTTATCGCTTGCCAATGTTCATCAAGTTAGATCTTTCCTTGTCCATGTTGGATTTTATAGGCGCTTCATTAGAGATTTCAGTAAAATCTCTAAGCCACTCTTTGACCTGTTAGTGAAGGATGTCTCCTTTGATTTTGATGATAGATGTGGCGAGGCTTTCCAAGTCTTAAAGAAAGCCCTTATTACTACGCCGATTCTCTAAGCACCAAATTGGACCCTCCCGTTTGAGCTAATGTGCGATGCTTCTGATTTTGCAGTGGGGACGATCTTAAGTCAAAGGGTTGATGGCAAACCTCATGTACTACATTATGCCAGCAAGACCCTTACTAATCCTCAGCAAAACTACACGGTCATTGAAAAGGAACTTCTTGCTATAGTATTTTCTTTGGAAAAGTTTCGGTCTTATCTTTTGGGATTCAAGGTTATGGTGTTCACTGATCATTCTGCCTTAAAGCATCTTCTTGCTAAAAAGGACACCAAACCTCGCCTAAGTCATCGGATTCCGCTACTCTAGGAGTTTGACCTGGAAATTAAAGATAAGAAAGGAGTTGACAATGTGGTAGCAGGTCATCTGTCTAGGATCCCTATTGAGGCATCAAACCCTACTGGTGGTATTCAAGAGACTTTCCCTGATGAGTCTTTGATAGCAGTGGAGGCCAAAACTCCTTGGTTAGCTGACATAGTGAACTATCTGGTCATGGGCATTACCCATAGTACTTGGGACAAGTAGAAGCGAGACAGGTTTCTTGCTTACGCTAAATTTTATCACTGGGAGGAACCCAAGCTTTTTAGAGTAGGCCCTGACCAGCTTTTCTGCCATTGCATCCCTGATGAAGAACAAAGAAGTGTTCTAAGTTTCTGCCATGACCTCCATTGTGGGGGACATTTTAGTGGGAAAAAGACTACCCATAAGGTTCTTCAGTCTGGCTTTTTGTAGTCTACATTATTCCGAGATGCACATACATATGTGGGCGCATGTCTATGTTGCCAACAGACGGGAACCATTGGAAAAAGGGATGAGATGCCCCAGCAACCTATCCTCCCTGTTGAGATCTTTGATATTTGGGGCATCGACTTCATGGGTCCCTTTCCTGTGTCCTTCGAATATGAAAACATCCCTGTGGCTGTGGACTATGTATCGAAATGGATAGAAGACATACCCACACGAACCAATGACCATTCTGCGGTCTTGGGCTTTGTTAAGGCTAATATCATTTCTTGGTATGGGTGCCTGATGAGAGCCTCATCATGAGCCATAACTAGCTCATTTTGACCCAATAAAGAAGATAAAAGCTCCAACATAACCTAGAAGAAGGCTTAACTGAAGGAACAAGTGCTCTGAGAAGAAAACATGAAATAAAGGTTAAAAATGAAATTTTACCATTGCAGTACATAAATGGGATTTCTCAGAGGCAAAACATAAGTCAAATGGTCTAAATGAGATAAAAAGAGGGTTGAGTCAATCAGAAATGGGTTCATGTGCAATCTAAGAACTAAATGACACTTGGTAACCCTAAAATAGACCCGCTTAAATTAACAAGGTTCCGGTCAGAATAAAAAGCAAGTAAACCCTCTAAAAATCATGGAAAAACATCCTCTAGGGTTTAGAACACTTAATTTGGCCTTTGGAACCTAGTCTAACCTAGATCAGGGTCCTAGCTCCTCAATTAACCTAATTTGGGTTTTTACGCAAAATGTCCAGTCAAACGAGGTCAAACCTGAAATCCAACTTCGTCATTGGATTCCCTAGGTCCAAATTAGGTTTATACCAAAATTTGGACCTAAGGAGAGGTCATCTTGACCTACTTTGCAATTTAGTACACCCAAATCACAAATTGGTCCCTATCTTTTGAATACCTTTGCAGAGAACCCCCTAGGTTCTTCGCCTCCTTTGCAAAACGGTCCTGCCGCCATTGCTAGGGCAGAACCGAGCTCCGGCGAGGTTCGGAGAGGGATTGCTCTCTAATCCCTCAGAGATTCCCTCCCAGAAATGGAAGGGGGATTCTCTGAGGAATTCCCTTCCTTATAAAGTCAATTACAATCGCTGGTGTGAACCCAATCTCTCGTGCGAACGCACGAGAGATTTGGGTATCCACCTTCCTTCCAACTCCGGCAAGCCGGCAGACCTAATTGCACGCTCTCCACGCGCTGATAGGAGCGGCCAGCACCTATAAAACACCCCCCAGACCCTGCCGCAGGACTCGAGCTTGATTTGGCCGAGTGTCCACCCCCAATTCATCTCCTCCTGCCCGGCCGAAAGTCCCAGCAAGCTCCGGCGAGCCCCCCTCCCCTCCCTCTTCGCTCTGTCACAAAACCAGTGGCCGAGTTAGCTTCCTGACTTCCCTCCGTGTCGCGCAGTACCCACGCACGCCGCCTCAGCCCCGTCGTCGCCGCCGTTCTCCCCCACTGGGCATCATCTTCTCCGGTGGCAGCAGGTACTGCTGTCCGCCTTCCGTCCCCTTTCATCCTTACAATTAGGTTAGAACTCCTCTCCATCCTCTCCTCTCTCTTTTCCCCCTGTTATCTCATCTGATTACCCCTCGACCGACGCTGACCACCCTCATCTTCCACAACACCGACCGACCTCCGGCGAGCCGCTTCCACCATTCCAGCCCCCCACACGGCTCGCCAACCACTTCGAGAGCTCCGCCTCACCACCAGGAACTCGCTCCACCCTACAACTACCACTCCAGACCTCCATAATCACCCCACGAACAACCCACCATCTCCGGCCACAGGTTGACCTAGGCACGCACGCCTAGGCTGACCGGCAACCTGCAGCATCGTCCACCGCCTTCGCCGTACCACGGCGAAGGTCTCTAGCTGATCTGATTGGGCCGAGAGGCTTGTTTTGTGCATGACAGTGTTTGAGCCGCTGCCGCCATGGACGACCTCTGATGAAGCTCCAACGAAGCTCCAGGCATCAGGCTTCCCAGGCTGCAGATGTAGGAGACTCACGCGAGTGTCGCGAGGTGAGTGAGCCCAGCACGGAGCGCCAGCAGAGCCATCCTCTTGGGCAATTGCATACGAGAGTCTGCGGGCGCGCGTGAAATCAGGGCGGAACGTTTAGTCCCACATCGTGGGATTGCAGCACTCAGGTATGCTATAAATTGTATTTGTGCATTAAGCTGCTTGCCTCCGTAAGCACAGGGGTGAGGTCCCTCACTGACCCCACACCCGCCTCGTCCGTGGCTTGACCACGTGGATCTGGCGGATCCGACCCGACCTAGACCTACGCACTCCTCACGCATTGTCACCTGCAGGTGCGCCTGGTCCCGGGTACGATCCGACCTGATTATGGTTGTGGCTCTGGGAGAGCGTCCATGAGTGAACTGCTTAACAGAGAGACGCGCGGGTAGAGGGAGAAGGGTTAGGTTTTGCTCCTATGCAGGCAGGCTGAACGCAGGAGAAGAAGGACTTGGTCGCTACAGAAGAAGAAGAAGGAAAGGCAAGCCAATGAAGAAAAGAAAGAAGAGCAAGACAAAGAAGAAGAAAGAGCAAGACACAGAGAAGAAGAGAGGCAAAGAAAGATTAGAAGATCAAAAGAAGAAGAAGGCTTCGCAAGACAAGAAAGAAAGCAGAGAAAGAAGCAAACGAAGAAGAAAATGAGAGACTGCAGAAGAAGAAGAAAAGGAGAAATACTTTTAAGACGTCTGATCTTGTGATCAGACGTCCAATTTCATATTTTTGTCCTAATTATTTTTAATTGCATACATTCACATTTGAATTGATATTTTGAGTAAATTAGAGTGTTCAATTACATTTTGACTAGTAGTAAATTCCATTTGCTCCCTGTGATCGACCTCGGATACTCCGGTCTTCGAGTAATAAAATTCTTTATATTTGTTTAGATGTTTTGTCGGTTATACTACAACGTGACATCCTTTAAACCCGCACAAAATCGTCGACAACATTTTTGGCGCCGTTGCTGGGGAGCAATGCGCAATTTACCACTAGTCTCTACATTCTTTTTATCATATTGAGCACTAACTTTCCCTACTTTGCTTTGATGTGATCTTGCAGGTACTTCATGAGAAAATCTCTCTCGCAAGTCAACCACTCCAGGGCAGGTAATTTCTTTTCTTCCTTAATCATCCCCTACTCTTTGAAAGACAAAAGGAAGAAAATCAATTTAGGAATCAATTGCCTCCGTTATATAGAATCACCATCTCTAAGGCAAAACATTTCCTGATTTTGCAAAAATTTCTGCAAATATTCTTGAAGTTGGAGTGATTTTTTTTCCCATCCCACAAATTCTTGTGCCTAATTGAAATAACGCTTAATCTCGGCGGACCACACACTTCTTGTTTATAAGTCCAAAGAGAACTTTTGAAAAATAAAAAGGGGATTGGAAATAGAACCAAATTAGGGTTTCCACATTAGGGTCTTGAAGCGCTAGTCACACATGCCTATGTAAAAGGAAATAAACCCTCCCGCATCAGTGTGCTACCCAAGCCCTTGATTGAAGAAAGCTAAAAAAGACAAACCCTAAAATTAAGCTCTAAAATCACTTGAATCTTAAAATTTTTTGACCTAATAACCTGGGAGTCAAATCAGGGTGATCTCTCTGCCATCTATAGGACAGGTCAGGTGAAGTTGACCCCTTGGGTCAACCAACCTCTAAATTAGGTCACAATACCAAAAACATCTAAAGTTCAAGTGAGAACCCTAAAAGCACCTTTGAAATAAAAAGTGATAGACTTAAGAGGTCAAGGTCCCCATCTGGTCTACCTGGAATCTCAGTGACAAGAGAGGTCGGGTGGGGGAAACCCTGTAACCCGTAGGGATGCTCTACCGTGTAGGGGTCTTTGCGGGACTCTCCCTCTCTGGCTTCCCAGGTAATTCTCAGGTGGACGATCTTCAGATCCAGGGGTCCATCTGCCCCGAACCTCCATAGTCATCCAAACATCTTTTGGGTGTCTTGATTGGGTCAAGAACATCTCCAGTCCTGCATCTTTTCTCTTTAGAGAACACACACTCATTTTCAGTGGGACTCGTTATTCAGATCTGATCGCTTCATAACACATCTTGAGTCAAACTCTGATCTTGATTCCACCACCTGATCCAAATATGCAGCCGAACCACCTAGGACTACCATTCAAGAAACCTGAATACCAGAGATCCATGAGAGATAAAATGATTGAGGATGCCATGAGATTTTATGAAAATGAAGAAACCTCAACAACAGTAGGAAACATTCAGGTTGATGTCCCAACAACCACAACCTTTGTCATAACTTGTCCCCAAGTATTATTAGCAGAAGCCAACAAAGGATCAACCTGTGACTTGCTCATTACTGCATACATTGAGATAGAAAAATTGCACAATAGTGAATACCTTCAATGTATGACAACTCCTCGACTTTGGAAGCAACACCAAGATAGTCTTGAAAAATGGGAAGAGATGAGATTAATAAAACAAGTGATTGATCAGAAATACCCGTACATACCGCCAACAGAGGATGAGCTATCTTGGAACAACATCGAGGATAAATCTGACCTCGGGTTTGAGGCACAAAATGGTTGTGGATTCCCAACCCAGATGGAATATAATGCACCTGATATTGAAGAAGGTTGGGAAGCTCCAAATGCAGGAAAAGACCATGATGAGCCCATTTTAGAATCCCAAGACTCCTGCAAGTATGAGAGTAGAACTGAACCTCTCGAGGGTGTAAATTCTGTCCCTTATTCTGATAAGGTGGCCCTCGAAGGTTATTCAGACCTAAATTCTAGTAATTCAACCCACATCCTAAGCCTAGAACCTAGATCTGAAACATATTTTGAAGATTCCAAGGCCCCAGATGAAGAAAATCAATCTCTTAATGAAGAATATGATTTTGGGCCTCGATTTGATGAATATCCCTCGTCAACCTCCTCAGAGGAACGAATCGATTTTGCGGAAGTCATGCCAATCTATGACACAGAAATCGAGGAGTTGGACGAGCAGGGTTTCAATTGGGTCTGCCCTACTAGCTTAGAATCTGAGCCTCTACCAGATAAGGATACACTTTTAAGCTCAGAATTAACATTTAGGGTAGATCCTAGTCAGGCTGCTGAATATACAACATATGATTTATTCTATGGTGGAACTCATGATCTAGAATCTCATTCAAACTTTGATTTTCGCAAATTCTCTGACGATCTCGAATCTGACCATAACATCGGAGAAAATCTGTCTCCTGATTATAACATGTCAATCTTCTTTGAAGCCACCTGCTCCACATATACAGACCCAATCAAAACCTGTTCCCCACCCCGACCAGCAATCGGACTCAATTTCTATTCCAATTAACCTCTCACTGGGTCGTTTGCAGATGATTCAACTCCATATCTAGACCAGGTATCGGGTGTTGATCAGATCACAAATCAGGAGCCTCCATCCTTTGATCACCTCTGTAGGGATTCCACACCTTACATGGATAATTTTTCGGAACCCTAATTTGACTAGGCTAATTCGACTCAGCCTGAACCCGAGTTTTCACTTCCATATCCATCAGAACGTCACTGCATATGGTGGGTTCTGCTTCTGCTGATCTACATCTATCAACCCACCAAACTTATTGGGTTCGGGCTGCATCATCAACCCACTGATCTCAACAAGCACCTGGTTGGACCAACCAGGCTCTTAATCAAGGTGTTTGTTTTCCAAAACTCCATTGATTTGACCACTCCCTCTCCACCCCATTTTCTGCTCGGCTGAAGGCATTAAATTTAGCGCTTAACGGGAGGCAACCCGTCATCCCAAACATAGAGACCTATCTGATTATCCATCTGGACTCCACGTCTATTGCACCTTGAGACCAGCCTTAGACAGAGGATCCTACCTCTGGTACACGTATCAGAGCTTGAAATCATCTGCATCAGTCATTTACGACCCATTCACCCACCCAATGTATCCTGTTCTAAGCCCCTACCCTCAACACTAATTCCCACCCTCTGTTTGCAATGAGGACATTGCAAAACTTAGGCATGGGGGGTGATAAAGTGCATACATACAGAACCAAGAAAAAAATCAGGAGTCTCACACACAAAAAAAAAAAAAAATTGAAAAAATTAAGAAAAAGGACAAAAAATGGGGGGAGGGAGGAAATTTTGTGAGCCACTTAAGCATAAGGAGGAGAAAAAGAAGAAAAATGACAAAAAGGAGCACAAAATGAAAATGAAAAGAAATAGTCATTAGTAAAAGATTAAGGGGTTAACTGAAGTTCTAGATCGAATCAAGAAAAAGAAAAGAAAAGTGCTATGGAGATATAATAAGAGATTAGCGGGAACGCTGGTCTTAGGCCTTTTGGGCTAGTACCTTTAGCTTAAAAATTCACGTATCCATTAAAATCTGGATAATCCTCAAGAGGTTGAGGAAAATGCGAAGCTTAAGTATTAGGTCTAAGGCTTAGGAAGTATTCGGCCTCTTTAACTGACCTCCGGTTTGCGGGATTCGATAACCTAAGTACCCAAATTCACACACAGTCTGGTTCAGTGCGCATAAACATCCAAATCATGCGAAAAGCGTTTAATGTTCTGAAAAAGTCACCTAGATTAGGAGTGGTCAATCAACACAAATTGATTTGGACGAGTTCCCAGCGCGGAGAGGCGGGAAATTCCCCTCGAAGATGCGTAACAACATATCGTCTCCTCGGTGCTTGTCTCTTAGGATATTTAAATATCCTACCGGGGGCATGTAAGCACTCTGCTGGTTCAGATGCCATGGGCGGCATTATCACGAAATGTCGATCGCCAGGGTCTGGATTTGGCCATGGAACGCCATGGGCAGGATTATCTCGAAATCTCGAAAGCCAGGGTTCCGGGGGTTGCCATGGGCGGGATTATCTCGAAATCTCGAAAGCCAGGGACCCTTGAGGATTGATGATGGGGACGAGGAATCCGATACAGACCATGTTGAGAAGCTAATCCGAAGCTAGAAATGAAAAGAAAAGAGAGAGAAAAGCTCTCCAAACAAATAAATCTTCTATCTCTTGCAAAAAACGCACTGCAAACTGAACTTAGGCTAAAAATGTCTCAAGTACGGGTGCTTTAACAGCGGAGTCCAACGAACCCTAGGTTAGTTTCTGTAGGCCGTAGAAACCTTTGCAGAGGACTGAGGCTAAAGCGGAACAGGTCTGGATTTTGGTTGGTACTTGAGTACCTCTAGGCCTATTATCAGCATTCCTACCTAAATCACAAAAGAAAAGGAGAAGCACTTATCATTGTTGACAGACATTCAGGGTCTAGAACGGAAGTTAAAACTTTGAAATTTTGCTAAGGGACTAGCAAAAGCTAGGCATGGGGGTAAGATGAGAGCCTCATCATGAGCCATAACTAGCTCATTTTGACCCAATAAAGACGATAAAAGCTCCTACATAACCTAGAAGAAGGCTTAACTGAAGGAACAAGTGCTCTGAGAAGAAAACATGAAATAAAGGTTAAAACTGCAGTTTTACCATTGCAGTACATAAACGGGATTTCTCAGAGGCAAAACATAGGTCAAATAGTCTAAATGAGATAAAAAGAGGGTTGAGTCAATCAGAAATGGGTTCATGTGCAATCTAAGAACTAAATGACACTTGGTAACCCTAAAACAGACCCGCTTAAATTAACAAGGTTCCGGTCAAAATAAAAAGCAAGTAAACCCTCTAAAAATCATGGAAAAACATCCTCTAGGGTTTAGAACACTTAATTTGGCCTTTGGAACCTAGTCTGACCTAGATCAGGGTCCTCGCTCCTTAATTAACCTAATTTGGGTTTTTACACAAAATGTCCAGTCAAACGAGGTCAAACCTGAAATCCAACTTCGTGATTGGATTCCTTAGGTCTAAATTAGGTTTATACCAAAATTTGGACCTAAGGAGAGGTCATCTTGACCTACTTTGCAATTTAGTACACACAAATCATAAATTGGTCCCTATCTTTTGAATACCTTTGCAGAGAACCCCTAGGTTCCTCGCCTCCTTTGCAAAACGGTCCTGCCGCCATTGCTAGGGTAGAACCGAGCTCCGGCGAGGTTCGGAGAGGGATTGCTCTCTAATCCCTCAGAGATTCCCTCCCAGAAATGGAAGGGGGATTCTCTGAGGAATTCCCTTCCTTATAAAGTCAATTACAATCGCCGGTGTGAACCCAATCTCTCGTGCGAACGCACGAGAGATTTGGGTATCCACCTTCCTTCCAACTCCGGCAAGCCGGCAGACCTAATTGCGCGCTCTCCACGGGCTGATAGGAGCGGCCAACACCTATAAAACACCCCCCAGGCCCTGCCACAGGACTCGAGCTTGATTTGGCCGAGTGTCCACCCCCAATTCGTCTCCTCCTGCCTGGTCGAAAGTCCCAGCAAGCTTCGGCGAGCCCCCCTCCCCTCCCTCTTCGCTCTGTCACAAAACCAGTGGCCGAGTTAGCTTCCTGACTTCCCTCCGCGTCGTGCAGTACCCGCGCACGCCGCCTCAGCCCCGTCGTCGCTGCCGTTCTCCCCCACTGGGCATCATCTTCTCCGGCGACAGCAGGTACTGCTGTCCGCCTTCCATCCCCTTTTGTCCTTACAATTAGGTTAGAACTCCTCTCCATCCTCTCCTCTCTCTTTTCCCCCTGTTATCTCATCTGATTACCCCTCGACCGACGCTGACCACCCTCATCTTCCACATCACCGACCAACCTCCGGCGAGCCGCTTCCACCATTCCAGCCCCCCCACACGGCTCGCCAACCACTTCGAGAGCTCCGCCTCACCACCAGGAACTCGCTCCACCCTACAACTGCCACTCCAGACCTCCATAATCACCCCCCGAACAACCCACCATCTCCGGCCACAGGTTGACCTAGGCATGCACGCCTAGGCTGACCGGCAACCTGCAGCATCGTCCACCGCCTTCGCCGTGCCACGACGAAGGTCTCTAGCTGATCTGATTGGGCCGAGAGGCTTGTTTTGTGCATGACAGTGTTTGAGCCGCTGCCGCCATGGACGACCTCTGATGAAGCTCCAACGAAGCTCCAGGCATCAGTCTTCCCAGGCTGCAGATGCAGGAGACTCACGCGAGTGTCGCGAGGTGAGTGAGCCCAGCACGGAGCGCCAGCAGAGCCATCCGCTTGGGCAATTGCATACGAGAGTCTGCGGGCGCGCGTGAAATCAGGGCGGAACGTTTAGTCCCACATCGTGGGATTGCAGCACTCAGGTACGCTATAAATTGTATTTGTGCATTAAGTTGGTTGCCTCCGTAAGCACAGGGGTGAGGTCCCTCACTGACCCCACACCCGCCTCGTCTGCGGCTTGACCACGCGGATCTAGCGGATCCGACCCGACCTTGACCTACGCACTCCTCGTGCATCGTCACCTGCAGGTGCGCCTGGTCCCGGGTACGATCCGACCCGATTATGGTTGTGGCTCTGGGAGAGCGTCCATGAGTGAACTTCTTAAGAGAGAGACGCGCGGGTAAAGGGGGAAGGGTTAGGTTTTGCTCCTGTGCAGGCAGGCTGAACGTAGGAGAAGAAGGACTTGGCCGCTACAGTAGAAGAAGAAGGAAAGGCAAGCCAAAGAAGAGAAGAAAGAAGGAGCAAGACAAAGAAGAAGAAGAATGAGCAAGACACAGAGAAGAAGAGAGGCAAAGAAAGATTTGAAGATCAAAAGAAGAAGAAGAAGGCTTCTCAAGACAAGAAAGAAAGTAGAGAAAGAAGCAAACGAAGAAGAAAATGAGAGACTGCAGAAGAAGAAGAAAAGGAGAAATACTTTTAAGACGTCTGATCTTGTGATCAGACGTCCAATTTCATATTTTTGTCCTAATTATTTTTAATTGCATACATTCACATTTGAATTGATATTTTGAGTAAATTAGAGTGTTCAATTACATTTTGACTAGTAGTAAATTCCATTTGCTCCCTGTGATCGACCTCGGATACTCTGGTTTTCGAGTAATAAAATTCTTTATATTTGTTTAGACGTTTTGTCGGTTATACTACAACGTGACATCCTTTAAACCCGCACAAAACGTCGACAACAGTGCCCAAGGATGATCATAAGTGATGGAGGACCTCACTTCAAGAACGTACACTTCACAAGAGTACTCCAAAATTTGGGAGTCAACCACATGATAGCCACACCTTACCATCCCCAAACGAGTGGACAGGTTGAAGTGTCTAATAGGGAGATTAAGCAAATTTTAGAAGAAATTGTCAGGCCCGACCGTAAGGATTCGTCTAAAAAACTAAATGATGCTATTTGGGCCTACAGAACCGCGTATAAGACTCCCTTGGGCATGTCTCCTTTCCTTCTTGTCTATGGAAAGGCGTGCCATCTTCCTATTGAAATCCAACTTAAATCCTATTGGGCTATTAAAAACATTAACTTGAATCTGGATAAAGCGGGAAAGGCACGTATGTTAGAGTTAAGTGAGCTTAAGGAGCATCATAATAAAGCCTATGAAACTTCTCAAGCTTACAAGCATTGTACAATGGTCTTCCATGATAAGCACATCATTAGAAAGACTTTTGAGCCTAACCAGTGGGTCTGGCTTTTCAATTCTAGACTTAAATTATTTCCAGGAAAGCTCAAGTCCCGCTGGGATGGGCCATACGTTGTTATCAATACCTTCCCTCATTGAGCTGTAGAAATTCGGAACCCTACTTCTGGTGCGAGCTTTAAGGTAAATAGCTAGCGACTTAAACATTATATTACTCTTTCAGATGGCCAGGTTTTGGATGCACTTCGGCTTGAGGAGCCTTAGCTCCTTCCACTCTCTTCCTCAGGTGATATTCTTCTATGTCTGCATTTTTCCAATGAGGACATTATCAATCTTAGGCATGGGGGGGTATAACCTGAGAATGTTTATAGCATTTATAAATATTTGCATACATTTAGGATAGTTATAAAGAAAAAAAAATCTTTTATTTTCTTGAGCTGAATTGGTTTGTCCCTAGCAAAACATCTTTGTCATGGAGGTGTCATTAAAGATTTTTCTTCTTTAATTGTTTCTTAAGTTTAGAATCCAGTACATTTACTTCACTTGCACGTAGACTGGGAAATGGATCTTTGAATGAAACCAATAAGCATTTTTAGTCTACTAAACTCTTGGACAGTTAATAAAGAGTTAGGCATACTATCTTCTAGTAAATCCACCTCATATTTGTGAGAAGAAAGTAGAGAGATTACTGGTAGGCTATCTAGTGCAAGGACTCTTAAGTTTTGGACAATTAGATGATGATTCCTTAGAGTTAGGCACAGTTTTCGCTTTCTATTCCTGTGTGCATTGTGTGAATTCCTGAGAGTAACCAAATAAGGTAGATACATAGAGATTGAATCTTAATAATGCTATGACTATGGTGGATGGTTATGACCATCCTTCATAGAGTCCTCGGCTGAAGGAGGGTAATAGTGTCAAAGGTCAGAAATACGCTTGTCTTATCCATTCCTTCCCGATGTCGAGAGTAGGCACTTCAACCAAATAAGCCACATAATATCCTCTTGACCATTATCATCCCTAATAATGCCTCATAAATAAAAGTCTGCATCGTGTTATATTGACTTGTAAAGAAAGAAAAAGAAAAAGAAAAAAAAGGGAAAAGAAACAATTATATTTGAAAAAAAAAGAAAAAAAAGAAGAGAGAAAAAAAAGAAAAGAGAGAGAGAAAAGAAAAAGGAAAGAGTCCAAGTTTATAATTTTATCCTTGTGACGTTGACGTAACGAAAACACCAATCGGGATCCACCAAATATGACCCATACCTACCTTTCAATATTTCTGATCGCCTAAATACTGGCTGAGGACTATAACTTAGTTGTAGAGTTATTAGGACTTTAGTTAAAGTGTGAATACCATGTGAGGCCACCTAACAGTGAGTACATTTACCAAATCTGGTGAGAATTGTGATCTCAGAAAGAAAAGAAAAGAGAGAGCACAAAGGAATATCAAGAGAGCATAATTATTTAGCATCTCTCTGAGTTAACTTGTTTAATAGTCTAAAGATCTAGAGTCCGTAGTATTAGATTACATGTAGCAGCAGATGAGTATGTGCCACCAAATACAAATCCATTCAACTCGATATCTTCTACCTAAGCCAAAAAGCCAGCGTCAAATTACAGATTATCTTCTGCTTTATCCCTAAAGGAAGTAGTTGCCTATCCCGATTGAAATATTTATCAAGGGTGAAGTATGAATTCCCAATGCGAAATGGCTTTTCACTTGTATCCCTTGTCTAGGCTATAATCACTTCACAATTGTCTGGATCTCTAAATGTTTGGAATAAGAAAAGAAGAAATCTTTGTCACTTCCATCACTTTTTGCTTTTTCTAGGGACTAGCAAAAACTAGGCATGGGGGCGTTTGATGAGACCACAATTGTGGGCTAAGTAAATGCTTAAATGACTAATTATTAAATTAATATTTGCATATACACAGCATACTTGAATATGTAAATAAATTAGTTTATAAATAAAGGCTTGCATGCATATTTATACATTCCATTATAGTAACATGCATTTCATACATTATTTGAGATAAATTGTATAAATAACCCAATTCATTTTTTTCTTCCCTTCCCACAGAATGCACAACTCCTCGATGCATCGCGTGCGCCTCTTCGCACTCCCACCAGCGGCCAACAGTGATCTCTCCAAACCGCCCCATTTGTTGGAGAGGATCTCGATGGAAGAAACAAGCTAAGAAGAGTTAAAAAGAGTCACAGTCGGCCCCGAGGAGAGGTTTTCCCTTCCTTTCCATCGTGAAGGAGAGCCTACACCATGGAAGCCACGCACACTGTGGCCCTCTCAGTGTGCACCAGGGCGCCACCGCGAACCCCCTCACCGCGCAATTGCACCAGGTCGCACGTCCCCTTCAGCTTCCTTTCCACATGCTGCCCATGCGTTCAGCAGCACCGCACAGTGCCCCCTCATCGCGCCACCACACTCGCCTGCGCTCCAGCAAGCACGTGCCCGCCTACGTTCCACGCACTGCCTGCGTGTTCAGCAACGCCACTCAGCACCCCCCTCACCGCTCAACCACTCCTTCCTACGCTCTAGCAAGCACGCACGTTCCCTCTTCTTCTTCTTCCTCTGCTTCCTTCAACCCACCTACAAACAACCACATGAACCCACCACAGCACCTCTGCGCACAGCCAACCATCTCGCTGGACATGGTCACGTGCAGCAGCCCCAGCACGTAGCGTGCCCATGGGCAGTCACGCCCTTGTGCGCACGCAGCACCTCCGTGCACAACAACCTCCCGAGTGCAGCTGTAGTCCCTGTAGCACCTCTCCGTCGCCACCTACTGTCCAGTCGGCCACCATCGGCCATCTCCCGCCTCACTGTCATCGTCTACGAGATCCTCTCCTCTGGTGGAACTCCTCCACCTGAGCAAACCGTCGACGACACCTCCTCCAATGTGCGGCGAAGAGAGAGGAAGTTTCCTCTATTTTTGAGTGAATTAAAATTTACATTTTTTTCCATTGTCAATTTAATATTTTGATTATTTTGTTTAGGTGAAATTGCATGAGTGCACTTACAATTTCGTGAATTGGCTTAACTTATGTTATGTGCATCATTTAACATTGAAATTTAATTTAGATTTGCATGCAATTCAAAATTACATGATATGCCACTACACATGCATCATATACATACTTTTGGGAGATTGATTTCTGACGTAAAATTTACATAAATAGTCCATAACTTCTCATGAAATTGTAAGTTCCATTTAGAGTAGCATATTCATTGAATTGATTTCGCGAAGATGTCTGCGAACATAATGACTCTCTACTCGTGAATTTATTGGATCTATTTCTCACTGTGGATATGACATCCTTTTTGTGGTTTAAATTGATATCTATTTTAATCTTTGATTGAGAGATTTCCACCACATAAATTACAATGACATCATTCTATTATCTGCTTAATCAAGCGAAATTCTCTCCATCAGTGGATCTGCTAGAAGATAGTATGTGGCGAAATGGTGGCAGCAACAAGCTTTTCTTAAGTCGTTGTAGTACAGATAGTTATTGCCATCATTTGCTAATATTTGTTACTCGGAAAATACAGTTCTCCCGAGGTCGAACTCAGGGAGCAAGTCGTATTCTAGAGATATACATGTTTTATTACAAAAATAAAGAGGGAGAGAGAGATGAAAGTTTGGCTTCTTCTTCTTCTTTTCTTTCTCTGTCTTTGGCTTTTGTTCTTCCTGTTCTTCTTCTTCTTCTTTTCTTGCTTCCTCTATTTCTTGGTTGGACGATCCTGTCTTTTTCTTCTTTTTATTTTCTTTGTTTCTTCTTTTCTTGCTTTAGATCTGCCTCCCATGCTCTTCTTCTGCTTTCTGTTTCTTCACTTGGCTGCTCCTTCTCTCTTCTTTTCTTCTTCTTCTTTGTCTTCTGATGTCTGCAGAGTCTTCACTTGGCTGCTCTGTGTTCCTCTCTTTCCTCTGCCTCGCCTTCCTTCTTCTTTTCCTTCACCTGTCTTCAGGACGTCGTCTGATTTGAAAATCAGACGACTTAAACCTCTTGTTGCTACAGTGTCTCCCTGAGCTTCCTTCTTCTTCACCTGTGCCTACACGCTCAAGAGTTCAGAGTCAAGGCAAAACCTACTCTACCCCTCTCCCCCGCGCGTCTCTTTCTCTCAAAGTTCGCTCTTAGGACAACTCTCCCAGAGCAACCGGGTAATCGGGTACGAGTCGCGCCCGGGTCCAGGCCAACCGACGTGCGGTGGTGGGCGAGGAGTGCAGGTCGGTTTAATCGGGTCAGGCTAGGTTCGCGGAGCGTGGTCACGGACGAGGCCGGGTTGGGTGAGAGGGACCTCACCCCGTGGTCAGGAGGCAGACAGCATAAGGCACTTTTTGCCTTTATGCGTCCGCGCGTCTCTGAGAAGTTCCGAGGTGGGACTAAATGTCCCACCCCAATTGAGCGTCTGTCGCGAAGGGAGCAGTGGGCGATCGTGGCTTCACGCACGGCCTTCGCCCCAACTGCGAGCCTGGGACGTTTCGCGGAGACGCCCCGCGCAACCTGGGAGTCGAACCTGGGCGAAGGCGTGCCTGCACCTGCAGGCGAAGGAGCTCTGCCTGCTCAGTAATGGCGACGACGGGCGAGTCACCTGGTCACAGAAGAACGGCCTCTCGGCCTAATCAGACAGGCGGGGGACCTTCACCGTGGCACGGCGAAGGTAGTCGGATGGTTTGCAGTGGGCGTGGTGGAACCAATGGATCGCCTTAGGTCAAACTGCGGGCGGAGAAGTGGGTGTGTTTGGTGGATCTGCGGAAGGCGTTTGGTGGGAAGAGGAGGGGTGGAAGAGGATCAGGGTGACGAGGTGGAGGTTATGCACAGGTCGGCGAGCCGTGTGGGGTGCTGGAGCGATGGGAGTGGCTCGTCGAAGTTTGGCTGGAGGTGGAGAAGGTAAGGGTGACCGGTGGGAAATCGGGGCCGACAGTAAGGGTTTCAGTATGGAAAAGAAAGAGGGGAGGAAGAGGAGGAGTTCTACCTGCTAAGCTGGACGAGGAGGGGTTGGCACAGGCGACAGTCGTATCGACTGTCGTCGGAGAAGAAATTGCCCAGAGGAAGGGGCGGCGGCGAGGAAGGGACCGGAGAGGCACCAGCTGGGTGCGGCGTGACGCAGAAGGATCGAGAGAAGGTAACCCTGCTGCTGGTAGTGCGGCAGGGCGACGAGGAGGAGGAGGAGATGGCCGCCGGAGCAAGGGGGCGTCTGTCAGAGTGGGAAGGGAGGAATTTAGGGGGGTGTCTCCGTCAGATCCGAGCTGCGAAGAACGGCGGAGCGACGGGGGTATTTATAGGGGCGGAATCAGAGAGGAGGGCGGAGGAAGCCGGAGGAAGGAGACCCATACCGTCCGTGTGTTCACACGGGCAGTATGGGCGGTCGCAGTACCCAGGGGGGTGTCCCTGCGGTGGCTGGCGACGCAGGGTACCCCCCATTGACTTACTAGGGCCCCTCCCTTACCCTGCGCGGCGCCATGCTCCGCGCAAGGTCGCCGGAGCATGGTGCTGCGCAGGTTTTGCAGGAGGGACCTAAATGCAAAGAACGGAGGAGAGTTAGGGGCCAAAATGCGAGGGTTCAAAAGTTGAGGGCCAAAAAGTAAATATATGAGGACCAAAGTATAAAGTTGGTCAAGAAGGTTTCTTCTTAGGCCCAAGTTTTTATGCATGACTAATTAGGACCTAAGGATTATGATGGTGAATTTTATTTCTAGCTTAAACCTTGTTTGACCGGTCAATTTACGCAAAAACCCAAATTAAGTTGTTAATTGGGCATGGTTCTCAATGTAGGTCAAAATGGGTTCCTAAGGCCAAATTGAAAGTCCTAAACCCTATAGATTATTTTTATATGAATTTTAGTGGGTTTATTTGATTTTTACCTTGCCTCGAACCACGTGAATTGAAGTGGATTTATTTTTAGGGTTACAGGCTGTCATTTAATTCTTTGGGGTTGCTGTAGCCCTTATTGAGTCATCTCATCCTACTTTTCTTCTTATTAGGTTGTTTTGACCTATGTTTGGTCCCTGAGTTACCCTATTTTCAGATCGGATTGGTGAAATTGCATTTTTACCCCTCAATTTATGTTTTCTTTGCAAACTCAGAATCTCTTTGAGCCAAGCCTTTCTAAGGTTATGTAGGAGCTTTTATTCTCTGTATTAGGTCAAAATGAGCTAGTTATGGCTCATGATGAGGTTCTCATCAGTATGCTTGACTCCCTATTAACTGTCCAAGGGTTCAATAGACTAAAAATGCTTATTGGTTTTCTTCAAATATCCATTACCCAGTCTACATACAAGTGAAGTAAATGTACTGGATTCTAAACTTAAGAAATAATTTAAGAAGAAAAATCTTTAATGACACCTCCATGACAAAGATGTTTTGCTAGGGACTAACCAATTCAGCTCAAGAAAAGATTTTTTTTTTATATGCTAACCAAATGCATGAATACTTCCTAAAATGCAAAATGCACCCCCCCATGCCTAAATCCTACAATGTCCTCATTGTAAAATTAAAACAGGGGGAGAAAGGAAAGAAATCGCCTGATGATGGTGTTATTCTGAACGCTAGGTTGCCTCCCAACAAGGGTTGCATTTTCTATCGGCAGCTAGACTTATAGGGAACCTATAAGTCTGGTTCCAAACAGAAAGAGCTAGGCCCTAAGAATATGCATAATAGCGCAAACATAGAAAATAGGTAGCCATGAATGTTGGTGAGCTGATGATGCAACGTTATCCCAAATGCTCGCCAGAAGACATGAAAGCAGAGAACCTCGTTGGCTACTTGGGGAGGTTTAGGGCCCTCCAGAAACGGAATAAGTGGAGGATAACCAGGGTCCTCCAAAGCTGGAAGGGTTTTAAAAGATATAAACATTATTATTTCAAACCCTTGAATGGCGAGACTAAAAGTACAAACATCAATCCACACTCGCCATTCTACTCGAGGATGTACTGGCTTGATATTCTCCTCAGAAAGAATGTATCTGAGCAGATACCTGAGCCGAGGATTAGGTAAGGAATCTACCAATTGCTTGAGTGATTGGGTGGTAATTATTAAGTCCAAAGAGGGCTTAGTCTATTTAGGTTCCATTCCCAATAAGAATTATTATTCCACATCCTTACCTAGCTTCAGTATTTTATGAACCTCCAACTGGTCCTCTGCAATAGATGAGTCATGAATAGAATTCAATATCTCATTAGTAGACTCATGATCAACATGCTTTGGCGACAGTTGGGTATCTTGGGAAGTAGCGAGATCAAAATTATCAGCAAATCCATCCCCGGGTTCTTTCTTGTCAATTACATCCTTTCTGGGGACTTTGTGTGCTACTTCATTATCCTTAATATCTTTAGGAGGATTATCATCTTTAATGTTATGGAGAAAGCCTATATCACTGAATTTGTTCTTCTCGGCGTATAAATCCTTAATTGATGTATATTGTCCCTGAGAGTCTTCCCTAGGCTTCTCACTATTGTGTTTGTCCTCTAATATCAACTCATGGTTTTGCGGAGGATGACTCTGAAAATTGAAGGGAGGAATCCAGATTTCACTAGATTATTTATATCCTCAGGGGGAAAGTCCTCAAATAACACATAATCCCCCTGTGATTCACTCCAAACACTAAGGCTAGGTTCCTCCATTCGGTTATCATCCTCCACTAAGATAGACTCTTTGTACCCCTGGGACCAAAATTGATCTAATTCATCCTCCATTCCCTTAGGGTCACCTTCATTGGGCTCATTTAAATCCTCAAAATGTTGGATGGTAGGTGTTATTTCCCCAAGTGGAGGGCTAGGATTTGGCTCACTAAGGATAGAATGGGTTCCACCATATAATTAATAAGGGAAGTGATAGGAACAATACAACCTTGACCCGAGTTATCAGGGGTAAGGAAAATACTGTCATTAGGGTCAAGGTCCTCAAGAGGTACCATCTTCCCTTTCTTTTGACTCCAATATAGCTCAGGTGGATAATTACTAGGATCATTCTCCTCTAGTGGCTGTGTCTCATGGGGAGAGTCTAAGTGATAGCTACGTAAAACGGGATGCCTATTGTCATTGGTTTCCTCAGAATTATTTTCATGATCACGGTCATATGGGTAGGGATCAGAATTACTAGGAAGACCATAGCAAAACTGTCTAATTTCTTTGTTCAATTGTTGACTATTCCTCAACATCTCTCCCATAGATTCCATCATTTCCTTTTGTTGTTTTTGCATTTATGTCATAAAAGAGGAGATGCTACTACTATCAGATTAGGGAGGATAGTCAATCTCAGTCTCTGGTTGAATAGGGGTATCGGTCCAACCTCGATACGGAAAATCATGAAGGGTGGGAGGGTTGAGCTTTTGCATAGTAGTAGGGATTCCAGGGTTGGAAAATCCCGCTCCTAGGCTCTACTCAAAAGTGGGAGCTATTGGGCCAATACTCCCAGGATAGGAATATGAATGATCCCATGAATTGTTAATGTACCCATCAAAGGATGGATACGCTTGGAGCATGGGATCCTGATTAAAATGATAGGAGTAAGGTTAGTCCATTTCTTTCAATTAAACGTGTTAAACTCTCTTAGGATTTGAAAGAAATCAGAAACTTCCTAAAGAGTTCCACCACTGTCAAAACAAATGCAAATATAGTGGAATCTATTTTTAGTAGATTCTAGGTCTTAGGTGTTCAGTTGGTGCCCAAACAAGTTTTGCAAGAATTACGCTTCCTAGGCCGAACTTCGTTGGTGCCTACAACCTACTCGCAAGGGATGGAAGTCTCGAATCGAGCTCACGCACGAGGAATTGAAGTAACTTGGCGGATAGGCTTGTTGATTTTAGATTAACTTCCCTTGTGGTGCAAAGAGGAGAGGTAGAAATTTATCTAGTGACCTTATTTGTGAAGTGCATAGTGTCTCAGGTGTGCAATCATATGTTCACGTTTTGAGTTTTGAAATCTCGCAAACAAGATCCTTTTGCATACAATTTTAAGTCACAAATTTTAAGGTCCAACCTCTTAGCAGTCCCAAGTTTTAAAGTGACCACTGAATTAATTCGATTCAAGGACTTTAGTGGTCTTAGATTTAGGTTCAATGCAAATGCATAACAGGTAATTGATGCTCAAGAAAAAGATGTACCTTACTCTAGCTTTCTTCAATGCAGGGATGTCTGCAATGCAATTAAGATAAACTAGATGCTTCTCATTCAGTCCTAGATGATCACCCTATTGATATGCAGCTTCTAGTAGGCAGTTAGATTTTTTTTTTAATAATATTAAGCAAACAAACCTAATCTAACTAACTAACCAACATGTAGTTCAGATAATTTGAATAATCCTATAATCTAAATAAAATGGGAACACGCTCCTGAAAATATGCTCCTGCATGCAAGAGCGATAAGAAATAAAGAAACACTGGAAAGACATTCCCAAAAATACCCAACAAGGGTTCACAAGACAAAAATTAAATGTCTAAGGTCTATCTCAACTAAATCTAAACTAAGATCTAATGATTAAATCAGAAAAAGGCTCCTCTGTATGCCTACGTGCATGGGATCAAGGTCCACAGGCACCCATTGCTTGCCTCCAGGTGGCGTTAAGGTCCACTAAAAATATTGCCTCCGTCATGCATGCCCCCGCGTTCGTTTGTTATTTTTGCACAGAGAAAGATCCATAATCAGTAATTCAGAAAAGCTTTCAAAATAGCTTAAAAATAAAATAAAATTCCTGAAAAAATTAATAGGCGTGTTTCCTCCCCAGCAACTGCACCATTTGAAAGAGCGATCTTCGTTTTCGTTGAAAACTTTAACATAAAATGTTGCATCATTGTAATATGTCACATGGTAGAAAATTACTTTTCAAAAATATTTAATAATTCAAAGCTAACCACGACGAGTTAGGTTGTCTCCACAAGGAGGAATTAGCCTATTAAACTCGTGAGTGATATCTCATTTATAAGGGAATATCAACGAGTGCACATATTGACTAGTGCAACTTATTTCCAATATAAATTCTCAATTTAACAATTAATCAAAAGTGTAAGTGTGCACATGAAAAATTATCACAATATAATATTCTATTAAATAATTATCTTGGTTATAGCCAACCATGTCAGTATTAATCTCCTTTAATGCATAAAAGAAAGAGAGAGTGACAGAACATGGCAATAAGAGAATAGGGAGACTAGAGAGATGTGAGAGAAATAAGTAAAACTTGAGGGAGTCTAAGAGCAAAATGCACTTAATATAAATATTGTAAGCATAAAATCCTCATTCTCAATTGTTCACCCAATTGATCATTGCAACTAATAGGGTGTCTACTATTGGAAATAGGGGAAGGTGAGTTACTTGCCAGCGCATATGGGAGAGGCGATGGCTGGTGTCGTGGCTACTAACGGAGATGTGTCAGAGGAGGAGCTTCAAGATGACTGCGAAGGCATGGCCGACAGTCACTAGAAGTGGTCGCATGGCGATGGTATGGCCGACGGTGAGGGGTTGTGCACACAAGATCGGGGACGGCTTGGCGGTCGTGCAGTTGACATAGGTGTCTCGGCAGCAGCAAGGTGAGTGTTTGAGCGATGTTGGCAACGAGGGACGTGGCCGACGGTGGTGGCTGTGAGCATCGATGGTGGGTTGTTGTTTGGGTTCCTTCGGGTGCAGCAGGAGAAGAAAGGAGGAGGTTGAGGATGAATAGGAAAGAGAGGAAAGGAAGAGGGGATATTGGTTGTGGTGGGCGTGGTCTGTGCTGTGGGTGAGGGTGAGATGGAGCTGTGAATGGTGTGGTCGCATGCTATCACCGCGTAGCTGTTGAAGTGGCTTGAGCGAAGTTGGAGAACGCCTATTGCATGGTGCTCGTTTGGTCCATGGTGCACGAACGAGGAGCATGGTGGAGGCCAGAGCAATCCCTGCAGCTTGGTTTTGCCTTTTAAATTCTTCACCCCTTCTGTTCGCCTTCATCGGCATAATTTAAGGGATTTTAAATCCCTTACTAAAATTGGCCACCGTTGGACATTCAGTTGGAAGGAGACCTACAAGGTTAAATTACAAATATAATCCTATTAATGCTTTTAATTGATTCCTATGTCCACCTGATTTAATCTCTTTTACATATATAAAATATTATAAAGATGTTGTAATCAAAGGTGAATTAAGCATATAAATATAAAGTTGTCATTGATGCCGGTTATACTAATTATCACCTAAGATATTGAAAATTAAGAACCAAGAAAGTATAATTGAAATATATTTACGCATATAATTAATTTGTTAAAGTGAACCCATCATTAGCCATCAAATCAAGATCAGAGTCTAAGTCAGATGTAGAACTGGATTCACCAATAATCAGTCTCCTCCTTGGTTCTCTTTGCAGTGGTGGCACCAAGTGTGGATTTTGTGATCTAGTTCCGTGCATACACTTGGAAGAAGATTATTGATGCGGAGAGAACATGAGAGAGAAATGTGTGCACAATACAAGTAATCAAATTCTAGCCTTAAAGGGTTGCACCTAGTCTAAATTTTGCTAACCCTAGCTAAATGACCAGACCCATGAATTACTTGGCTGGCCAGAAGGGTCAGACCCCCTAGGACACCTCGCACAATGGGACACCACTAGAGGTTAAATGTCGTTACCGCACTGACCTTTCTTGTCACTAGCTGGTCCAAATAGACAAGGCCTCAGATACAATCAACTAGGTATAGCTCCAGTTTCGAAAATAAAATCCAACTTAGTTGGCGCGTCTATCAGGTTAATTGGGGCTTAGGATTTAAAGTGCACAGGATTAGATGATGGGCGTGAGGGGGTTGGTTGCCCAATTAGATCAATTGACTTGTGTGTGCCAAACAAGGGTTCACAATACAAACTTAATTGGTGTGGTTTCTTTTAAAGTTCAAGTGCTTGTATTATTGAATTTTAGGGTTCACTTGGTTAAATAGATTCAGACAATGGTTTTGATGAGGCACACAAGAAAATTTGCAAGCCCCAATTGTTTGACAAATTTCCTTTATGTATGGGGATGCAAGTGTGCTCTACCTTAATGTGAAACCCTAACAGTAGATAATGCTGTATGATTTGTTTTAGCCTAAAGAATCAAACCTGGTGCGACCTAATCAGAGAAATCAATGGTTCTATTGCACGACCAACTAAGGCTCCCAGAATTTTTTTTTTTTAATGCACATTGGGTAATTTTTCCATATTTAAAGTGTACTGGAGGTTCTGCAGTCTGTTTTGACCCCTAGTTAGTGATCAAATATTACGTGTACCCAAACATGCACCAAATATTTTCTTCATATTTTTAGGAGATTCTACATTATCATAGGAATTTAATGCAACAAATTTCAGATAAATTGGAGTTATATAAAAATTCTTGTGATTTTTTGAAGTCTGAAAAATTAGGAACAAAAATAAATTGATGATAGTTCAGTTCACAAATTTTTAAAATTTTTATATCAATCAGAATTTGGATATATTGTTCTTGACTTCAATTCCCATGTCCAGTCAAAATTTTGAAATTTTTGGTCGTGTAAAATTTTGAAAATCAAAGTTTGTTGCAATCTGAAAATGTAGAAGGTGGTTTTATTGATTTTCAAAAGTTAACCACCAACAAGAGTTTTCTTTTTAATGCAAATAACTCAAGTAAATGACTAACCTAAAGATCAAGATAGACATCTATTCTAGATGGACAAATAAATTTTTTTTTTTAAATAATGCTAAATGCAACCACTCCTAAGAGCCACGAATCTATGTAAGTCTAAGATGTAGATGACCTACCTAAGGATCTTCACTTGTTCCTTTCTTTTTGTCTCTTCGTAATTCGTTCTCATAGAACTGCACGATCCTGCACACAAAATGACAAAAAGGAAATGTTTACATGTTAAATCAGGGTTTAGAAATTACTTCATTGTAATATAGTCGAAAATAACGCATGAACAAATATAATTTGTTACTCGAATATAAGTCCGAGGTCGAACGTAGGGAGCAAGTGTTTCAATTAATCTCAAGATCACAATTTAAGCACAAGATAACAATAGTTAATGAGAAATTCAAGCAATAATAATGTATATATAATAGCAAGGGTCAATAGTGCAAAAAGATAGGGTAAAATGGTAATTTGAATTATCAATTACCCTAATTACAATAATATCAAATATCTCAATAGTATCAACCAAATGTAATCCACGCAAGCTAAGTGCACAGTGCACTGTGTCAAACAGATCAGACGATGGAGCTTTCAATCAGACGGCTTAACCATCTAGCTGCTACAGTACCAAGAGGGCACTCTTCTTCTTCCTTTCCTTTCTCTCCTCAAGCTCAACGGAAGGCTTAGCATAGAGGCACAGTTGCCTCGTAGAGACTAAGTGTTGAGAGGGGTTCACTGAAGCAAAACCCCCCTCCACCTCCTCCTCTATTTCTATTTCTTTCTTCTCTTCTCTCTTAGATCGAGAAAACTAGACCAGACTCGGGTAACTGGGTAAACGGATCGAGGCCCAGACTTGCATGGTGTGAACCGTGGGTGAGGGCGTGCATATGCGCATGTGTGGCCCGAGACGTCACTCCCTATGCATGCTAAGGTGAATAGCCAATATCAGAAAATCAATTTATGTCTCAACGGTTGCTCTTCAACAGACGATGTGGGACTATCTTATCCCTTTTCCTCGCGTAAGTAGAGACTGAACACTCGTCTGATTGGGGTCAAGCATGCAACTGTGGTGTCCAATTGATTGCCTGGAGCACTTCCTGGGAGTCAGCTGTAACACCTGGAGGTGGAATCTAGAGGGGTTACAGCCTGAGGATTGTAGCTATCGTCGAAGAATTCGGGGGTGGTGGCGAAGTTTCGGCGGTCACCTAAAAAGTAGAAATGGCCTCGCGGCCACGTCAAATATGCTCAGGAGGATCGCCTAAGGATGGCGAACGTGATGGTGGTCTTGGTGGTGCACATGAGTGAGTGACGAGGTCGGACGACCTCAAGATGACAGTGTGGTGAGTGTGGAGTTCGGCAGAGGGTAGGAGGAATCAATGCCCTCAATTTCTTGAGGTGATTTGATCGTGTGGATAAGTCAAAGGTCTTAGGCTTGTCAGTGAAGCATTTGGAGTAGTGGAGTAAGTAGAGAGCTTCATTGGAGGAGTGGCCAGAGTGGAGGAAGAAGAAGCCGTATAGGGTGAAGCAGTGGTCGAGTTGGAGCATAGTGGCACTGAGATGATGTGTAGATGCTAGGGAGTCAATGGGGCTTACTAACAGACGAAGAGGAGTTGAGATGGTGCCGGTTGTGTTATGGCTGACATCGGAGGAGATGGAAACTCCGATGAGGTAAACGACGATGAAGACGGGGTTAGGAAGTGTTGCACGGGTATGTTGAGACACGGAAGACGACGAGGAAGAAGAATCGGCCACCCCTCATATTGCACTCACCATATCTACACTAATGAAGGGGTGAGACCATCGAGACAACCTCAGAGACACCTAAATCCAAATATGTTGGAGGTTGTCAAGAAGGAGATCATTAAATGGCTGGACACAGGCATTATCCATCGAATTTTTGATAGCCAGTGGGTGAGTCCCATTTAGATTGTGCCCAAAAAGTTGGTACTCACCGTGATAAAAAATGAATTGGGCAAATCCATCTCGACCCAAACCATGACTTCTTGGTGGGTCTGCATTGATTACAGGAAGCTAAACTTGGTTACCAAAAAGGATCATTTTCCTTTACCCTTTATTGATTAGATTTTAGAATGGCTGGCCGAGCGTAGTTTCTTCTACTTTCTGATGGATACTCTGGGTACAATCAAGTAACAATCAACCCAGAAGATCAAGACAAGATGACTTTTACGTGTCCCTTCGGAACATTCGTTTCTAAGCGGAAGCCTTTCGGCCTCTACAATGTACAAGCTACTTTTCAGTGATGCATGATGCCCATCTTTTCAGACATGATCGGGGACTGTGCAAAAGTGTTCATGGACGACTTCTCCATGTTTGGAGATGATTTTTCATCTTGTCTTGATAACCTCACAATGATCCTGAGGAGATGTATAGAAGTTAACGTAGTACTTTCATGGGAAAAAATACATTTTATGGTGAGGAATGGCATCGTACTAGGTCACAAGATTTAATCTAATGGACTCGAGTTCGACCGAGTTAAGTTCAAAATCATTTTGCGATTACCTCTGCCTAGCTTGGTCAAGCAAATCAGATCGTTCTTAGGGCATGTTGGATTTTATCGAAGATTCATTTGAGATTTCTCGAAAATTGGTCGTCCATTAGCAAATCTTCTGGTAACCAACACTCCCTTTGATTTCGACTCTGTGTCTTAGCGCTTTCGAGACCTTACAAAGCATTTTTTCAAGTGCACCTATTTTGTAACCTCCTGACTGGTCTCTTGACTTCAAGTGATGTGTGACACCTTCGACTTCACTGTCGGAGCCATTCTTGGCAAGCATCGGGAGCACCATCCATTTGTAATATACTACCCTAGCAAAACGCTGAATGAGGCTCAGCATAACTATATAGTCACTAAGAAAGAATTGCTAGCTATGGTATTCGGGTTGGAGAAATTCAGGTCAAACTTACTCGGTTCCAAAGTTATTATCTACATTGAGCATTCCACCATCTGGCATTTGTTGGTAAAGAAGGATGCCAAACCCCACCTTATCAGATAGATCCATCTTTTGCAGAAGTTTGATGTCGAAATTCGTGACAAAGCCAGAGCCCATAATGTTGTGGCAGATCACTTGTCTCGGCTAGACCCAGACTATATTCTGTATTCCCCGCTGATATCAGACCGATTTCCAGATGAGTCTCTACTGTCCATCAACTCTATTGAGTTTCCTTGGTATGCTGATATAGCAAATTATCTTGTCGCAGGCAGGCTACCTACGAGATTATCCAAGGATCAAAAACTCAAATTTATATCAGAGGCTAAATTCAACTTTTGGGATGACCCATTGCTCTTTCTCACTGGGGCTGATCAGATTATTCGTAGATGCGTTCCTGATTCGAAAATCTCTAGTGTGCTATCCTTCTGCCACAACGATGCATGTGGGGATCATTTATCAGGCCAAAAAATCGCTGCAAAGATTTTGCAGTCGGGATTTTTCTAGCCAACCATTTTTAGAGATACACACAAGTTTGCCAACTGCTGTAAGCGATGCCAATCGGTCGGTTCTATGATCCAGAGAGACATGATGCCCCTCTAATCCTTTCTCATCGTGGAAGTGTTCGATGTCTAGATCATCGACTTTATGGGCCCCTTCCTGAACTCTAATGGCTTTGAGTACAAACTCCTCGCATTAGATTATGTCTTAAAGTGGGTAGAAGCTATCTCGGCAAGACGAGCGGATCATAAAACTGTTATATCCTTCGTCTAGGAATTCATTTTTGTGAGATTCAGAGTTCCCTGCACCCTGATAAGCGATGGGGGTAGTCACTCCATCCATGCCCATTTCAGGTCATTATTGAAGAAATATGAGGTGCAACACAGCATTGCTACCCCATATCACTCACAGACCAATGGGCAGGCTGAAGTATCGAACCGTCAAATCAAGCTTACCTTCAAAAGATGATTAGACCTGATAGGAAGGACTAGTCTGATCATTTGATTGATGCACTTTGGGCATATCGGACTGCATACAAGGCCCTACTTGGAATGTCGCCATATCGCATGGTGTATGGAAAGGCCTGCCACCGTCCTGTGGAGCTGGAGCACCATGCCTTTTGGGTAGTGCAGAAGTGTAATTTTAACCTTGAGGCTAGAGGTTATGAAAGGAAGCTCCAACTCAGTGAGTTAGAGGAGATTAGGTAGGAGGCTTACAATAATGCAAAAATATACAAAGACAAGACGAAAGCTTTCCACAATCGACACATCCAGAGGAAGGAGTTCACGCCTGACCAGCAGGTCTGTTTATTTGACTCCCGACTAAAATTCTTTGTGGGAAAGCTCAAGTCCAAGTGGACTGGGCCGTTTCTGGTGGTCCACCTGTATCCTAACGGGGCAGTCCAAATTAGAGATCTGAAATCTGGGCATGTTTTTGCAGTTAATGGCTAGCACCTCAAACCATTTTTTTCCCAGGAACCTCCTCCTACTGACGAAATGATACATCTTCTTGAGGACATGTGACTGACGAGTTGCCTAATGATGGGGGCTCACATCGTGAATTAAAAATCGAGGTTTTGGAGGACCCATCGTCGTAGCTCGCAAAATGCGTCTATTACATAAAATTTATAACCGAAACTCGAAAAGTGAGTCCCGGGTCAAAGACGGGGAGGTGAATGTTTGGTTTTATAAAAATCCATGCTTCACTTTATTTCTTTTTTGTCGTTTTTATCTTTTCTTACTTTTTTGGTATTTTAATAGGCAAGAGATCAGATCGACAATTACTTCTCTAGCTAATCTAGTTGTGAAAATATAAGAGAGAGAGGGAGAAAGAGAGAGAGAAACAATCATCTATTCATAAGCAAGTGTTTGTTATAACTACGAAAGCGGAAAAATCTATACTACGAATGCGAAAAAGATAGAAAGAGGTGAGAGAAATCCCCCTTGATGGTCGCTCGTAGGACGACTTGCTTTAATGTTGCCTGGAGGAAGGTGGTGAGGAGTGGACGAAGGACATAGCTGAATGATAGAGGATGGGGCAGGACAGCGTCGCGGCGAGGATCTTGTTCCCAAAGTGTGGTGAGAGGATGGCCACGGGATGCTCCACGAATGGGGATGAGGGAAGGGAAAACTATTTGATTTCCTACTCTAGAGGAGCATCCCAAGATTAGGACAAGCTCTCTCCAGGGCCTTGGAGGTGGTGAGAGGAAGGAAGAGATGAAGAAAAATGGGAGGGGTAAAGGTCCCTTTATAGTGAAGGAAAGAATCAAATTCCTATATAGGACATTTAGTGACGGTTATAAAAATTGCTAAAGATCTACCGCAAACGTCGCTGAAGATAGCCCACATGCCCACGTTGTCGTTGCGCTGGCGCACGTTGTCGTTGCGCTGGCGCACGCTGTGTCGCGTGCGGAGGCGTACGCTGCTGCTACGCGCAGGTGCGCCTGCGCTACTATGCGTGTGCATGGGCATCGACGGCCTGGATTGCGCCATGTGGTGCAATCTGGGCCGTCCATCTTCTTTTCGTTGTAGGGGTTGCTATAGAGGTCAGATTGAGTTGATTTTTTCACCATTGGGCTACGATCGTCGACGTGAATCCATCCGCGTGGTCGGATTTGTTGTTTGAAGCTTTGAATTATGTCACCTAGTCCTTGGCCGTTGATCTTCCTCAGACTGCATATGGTGCTACGGGACTCCGATCAAGGCGATTTTAGAGGCATTGGACTCCGATCGTCGTCCTGATCAGATCCGTATGGTCGAATCGTCAATCCGAGGTTCCAAAATAAATCTCCTTCTCTCCTGACCACAAAAGGGACGCAATTAACCTAAAATATCCACAACCACTCTAAATGCAGAATGATGCATGTTATGTAATATTTATAATATGGAATGCAAACCTAAGCCTAGGAACATGCATGAATAGGCATTTTACCCTCAATAATTGTGTCTACATCACCCAGCTGGAGGCATTAAACTTTGCATCTATGCATATATACATACCATATATACATAGCATATTTCATTTTTGCATATTGTTTTGCATATTGTGTGTGGCATTGCAGTGATGGCATGAGCTGAACGACAACTCAAAAGTAGTTCTAGGTGATTTCTATCCACATACACCCTGCCTTATTCCAATTTCTTATATTCATTCATGAGGACATGCAAAAACTTAGGCATGGGGGGGTAGTTCATAAAAATTGAAAATTTTCTACCAACAAGTGGGGGATTATATTGTTTTATCAAGAGGTTTTATTAAAGATTTATTCCTTAGTAGATTCCTAAGCTTAGAATCCAGTATAACCTCACACCTGCATGTAGAACTTGCAATGGATCCATTGTGAAAACCGATAGACATCTCTAGTTTGTTGAGAAGAAGCATTGCTTCTTCTCCTGAACCCTTGGACAACAATCAGGGAGTCAGGTGAACCATCTTCTAGTAGATCCACCAAAACATATGTGAGATGAGAGTAGAGAGTCTACTGGTGCTCTAAGGCTAGTATAAGGAATCTGTAATTTTGAATAATTGAATAATGGCACTTGGAGATGGTCATAGTTTTTGCTTTCAGTTCTTGCGTACTAATTCTGTGAGAAATTCCATATGAGAGCCACCAAATAAGGCAGAAAACACAGAGAGTGGGTTCTGATAAAACTAGGATTGAGGTGGATGGTCACGATCGTCCTCTACAAAATCCTTGGTTGAGGGAGGGTACTGCTGTCAAAGTCAGAAATATGTCATCCTATCCGTTCCCTACCGGGTGTTGAGAATAGGCACTTCCACCAAATAAGCCACCCAAGATCCTCTTGGTCATCCCCAAAAATCCCAAATAATGCCTCATGAATAAAAGTGCATATGTCGAGTTGAATTGTTACGTTATGTTATGTTGGTAACAGCATTGTGCCAGTAGATATATAAGAAAAAAACATACAAAAGAGGTATTTGCTTGAAAAAGAAAAAACTGTTATGCTAAGAAGTTTGAGTTATGTAAGTCAAAGTGTTTTGATGCAAAAACACCTACTATCCCTACGAACCACCAAATACAGTCTTAACCTATTTTTTCTATATTTCTGACCACCTAAATACGGGCTGAGGGGTCTGACTTAGTCGTAGGGCTATTAAAACCTAATTAAAGTGTGATGCCATGCAAGACCACCAAATACAGTTGCAAATCTAGTGAGATGTAAGCTTAGGAAGAAAATGAAAAAGAAAAGAAAGAGAGAGAGAGAGAAAGAGGGAAAAGAAAAAGTACAAAAGATTAAAGAGAGCATAGTTTTTCAACTTCTCTCTAAGTTAATTTATTCGATAATCTAGAAATCTAGATTCAGTAATGCTAGTCTCTATGTAGCACTAAAAGAGAGTGAGCCACTAAATACAAATCCAGTTAACTCAAACATCTTCTACCTAAGCCAAAAGCCAGGGCTAAAATCAAATAATAGCTTATATCCCCGAAAGAAGAGGTTTACCTATCCCAATAGAATTTTACTAGGGGTCAAGTACAAGCTTTAAATGTATATTGACTCTTCGCTTTGATCCATTGCAAAAGCTATAACATTACATAATCATGGTTATCGGGATTCTAAATTTTTTTTGTATGAAACAAAAAGAAATAAACCTTTAATTAAACTCTTGATAAAATGTATTTAGTCTTGCGATTACTAGGGACTAGCAAGATTTAGGCATGGGGGTATGATTGCATAGCAATCATAGGCCCTAATTCTCCTAAATTAAGATAGAACCTAGCTTAACATGGGCATAATACACATCGTACTTTGCATCCTAGATGATTTATATGTTTTATACATAATAATGTGCTATTTGAGAGGTATTAATAATTGCAGGTAATTCAGGGTTGCAGATGCCCGATCCAACCTTATGGATCTATTTGGAATAATGACAGGAGTCCAACACTTCCAAGAGCGCATCAATCAAACTCCTGTAGCACCCTAGGGAGTTCGAAGAAGAAGCAAGTGCCAAGGGGCAAATTGAAGAATATCTAGACCTCATATGACAAATCCAACCTCACCGATGGATCAAGACCGATGTTCGCAGTCCAACTACATAAAAATCAACTCAATTGGAGGCCTACATCATCAGATACAAGGAGAAGAAGATGGACGGCCACAATAGCACCATGTGGCACCATCGTAGCAGCCCCTCACCATGCCCCAGCCTCTGAATATCACCCTTCGTGCATTATGGGCCATTGGATCTCCATCCAACGCCCACGAACATGCCACGTCACCCGCATTCAGCCGCTTCATCGAGCGAGGATGAGATCTCAAATGTTGGATTTCCATCCAACAGCTAAGGGCAGCTGCACATGAGATGGCAACTGCAACAACCCATGCGTGTAGCACAGTGGAGAGCATGCATAACAACCAATGCTTGATGCAGGTTCTAGTCGTGATGTGGGAGTCGACCATGTGTAGATGAAATTCAACTACAAGATCTTCATCGGGCAGTGGAGGCGCAAACGCGTGGTGGGCACAAAGGCGTCAGATGAAGACGCACGTGATGACGCATGCTTAGGAGTCGAGAGGGTGCAACGCATGCTCTTTTAAGCCATCTGATCGACAACTTAGATGGCTTAAGAGTGAGGTGCAATTTAAAGCCATGCGGTGAAGTGGGTGAAGGAAGTGGCGAGTGAGGGCAATTGAAGACCATTAGATGAAGATCCAAGGGTGCACGTTGCACCACATGTCAGTACCAGAATAAAATCGTGAATGGAGAAGGATTTGAAAGGCTTAATCAGGACCGTTAATCTCCCAATCAACGGATCTAATCAACCTAAGGCCTTTGCATAGAATTAAGGGCTCCAATGCCCTAAATACCCTTCACAAAAGCTATAAAAGGAGGCCTAAGGGTCCCCTTTGAAGGCATTCCATGGTTTTCTTCTTCTTCCTCCTTCTACAACTCCTCTACCTTCTTCTTCTTCCCATATTCTCTGCCTCTGTCTCTGCATCTCCGTCTGAAGCGTCCATTGAGCCACCTCGGTGGATCATTACTACTCTCTTCAACCTCTCCTGAAGGCCACCACAAACCACCCGTGGTACCCTTGTTCTGTTACAATAGTAGTTTGAGTATTTTATGTTTTATTCAATTATATGTATCCAATTCATGTTCAATCTCTCCTTGTGATATAAATATTGTGATTGATTGTTCCTTCTACTTAGTCTTTATATTTGAAACAAACGCATAAAATCATAAGCGCTTTCTACCTCTCTGTGATTGATCGGGACTCACCAGTTCCATTAATTTATTTGTCGAGATGTATTTTGCACTATAGTACAACGCAGTTATCTTTAATGTGATCGACGCCTCGAACACCTTGGATCACCAATTTGTAGGGCTAGGATTAATAGGTTAAGGATCAATGGGTAGGATCGAAGGATAAGTGATAGGATTTAAATAACTAAGTAGGAGGGTTTGTTGGGTAATTGGAGGATATCCTAAACTAATGGTTGGATGTTGAGACTTAAATATGAAATAGGATTTTTTTAATATAAGATAATGTATGGTGTGGTGGTCTATGGGTTTTGGTGGGATTTTTGCATGGGATTGATTTCTTTTATAATTGATAGGAGGGGGATTTACGTGGGATGTACATGGGAAGGATTGGGATGTGGGTATTGCATGTTCGGTGGATGTAGAGGAATTTAATGTGGGATTTACGTGGGGTGTTTTGTCTTTCGTAAGTTGTGTGTGGCATAATAGATGTGCGATATAAGGTGGAAAATCATGAGACATTTAGGAGATGGTGGTGGAGGTTTTGGAAATTAGGAGAGTAAGTGTGGGACTTTTAGAGGGAAGGTAGGCATGGGAATTTACGTGGAGGATATTAGGCTTAGCTTTGGGCTAGGTAAAAGGGTTGTTGGTGGGGGTTTGCATGGGTTTAGGCCAAGGATTTAGGAATAAGTAATTGGGTTCTTAAATTGGCTGTGGCTTTTGATATGTCCACTTTTGTGGGCCATTATTTAGGTTAAGTACTCTTTAATTAGTTGTCCTTAATTGTTAATTGAGTAGGAGTTAAATGGAAATTCACCTTAGCCTACATTTAATTTTATGCGCTAATTTTACATTTAATAACATATGATATGATAATATAATTTATTTGATGAATGCAGGCTAGGTGAAAGAGTTCAGACATTCATTTCTACGTCTATTAGACGTCTGGAGATCAATATGGATGTTTGGGAAATTGCCATCACAAGCTCCTATTTCTACATGTTTTGAGACGTCTGGAGTTAACATCAGACATCTGATGGGAACCGCCAACGTTTATCGATTTGTTCCAACCACTTGCGAAGATCGCCAGTGGTTGGAGAAGCTTCCGGTGGAGGAAACAAACAGGTGGGCGTTTGTTTTTAAAAGAGAGGATCATCTTCTCTGGGGAATCTTCATCACCTCCACCCTCTCCACCATGGCTCTCTCGCCTACACCATGAACCCAAAGGGTGCACTGTGGCTTGAGCGTCCTCCACCGTCGACCCGGCAGTTTACCCTCAACCTGTGGTGCTTTGTGACAGAAAGCATCACCATCATCACCAGTCTACCACCAAAAACATCACGCCCTCGCCCACTACCATCCTCTTCCTTCTTCTTCTATGTTACCATCAACCTCCTCTTCACCTTCTTCCCCACACACCCCACCTGTAGCCTTAGCGTGAACCCATCATTCTCCAACACAATGCAACCCAACCACTGTCACAGACCACCCTTTTTTCCCTCTTCGTCTTCTTCTTCTTCTTCTTCTTCTTCCTCCTCCTCTCTGCCAACTGAAGGAACCCAAACCACCCAAAACGCAACCACGTCCACGGGCATCGAAACTCCACACCGTTGATGCCAACACGCTCCCCTTTCCTTCACGAGTGCATCCACGCTATCTGTGCCATCAACCAACGACCTGCACGTCGATGAGCCGCCGTCGTCGCCGATCCTCCTAATCGTTGGCACCAACTTTGACTGCCATTGGCCATGCCACCATTACCATCGGAATGCCCTCATCGCGGCCATCCTCCCCTGGTCATCTCTCCTCCTGACGTGCCTTCTCGTCCATGTGCAAGCAAGGGGAATTTTTCCCCTATTTCTCTACAGTGAATGCCACATTAAAATTTATGAAAAATGACATTTCCAAAACTCATTTTTCTAATTTTCTTTGATTATTAAATTGAGGTGAAATTTTGGCATCATACTTATTCTTTCTCATATTTGTTTAGCTATTGTAATTCATCTCATTTTGCATTGAAATTGGATAAAGAATGGCATGCAATTAAAAATTACATACTCTACCACTACACATGCATCATCCACGTATTTTTAGGAGCTTAATTTTTGACATGAAATTTACATAAATAGCCATAAACTTCTCATGAAATTGAAAGTGACATTCAGAGTAGCAAATTCATTAAATTAATTTCACGAATGTTTATGCAAACATGATGGCTCTGTACTCGTGAATTTATTGCAATTGTTCCTCCCTGTGGATACAACCTAACTCTTTGTGGTCAGTTTTATTGAAATATATTTGTTTGGGATTTTCCACCATGTGATTTTATTGCGACAACATATTTCTCTGATACATTATTTCAAGAAGCGAAAATCCAACGATCAAATGGCATCATTGCTGGGGAGGCAATAGATGCAATAAGTTCACCTGACTTTATTTTTTATTATTCTGAGTTGCGCATTTATCTGATCATTCTTTATCATTTCTGTACAAGGAATCTGACGAGGCGACAGGTGTAGCTAAGAGACGACATCTACCTTGAGCAACGTCCACATGCAGAGATAATTACAGGAGCTGGTGGGCCTTGATCCGACACGTGTGGAGATGCACAGAGGATCCTCTAGGAGGATTCTTCCTCTTAGACTTTTGATTTAGCATTTTAGAGTAGATTCTTTAGGTTTAGTTTAGTTATTTGCTTTCTCGTCCTTGTACTCTGGGGCCAGTTTTTGGGGGAGTGTCCCTGATTCTTTAGACTCTAGGTTTATTTTTATCTAGTTATTTTGATTGTGCATCTATACAACAAAATAAATAAATAAATAAATAAATCCAAACTGCCTGGTAGAAGCTACATATCCTTAGGTCGAACATCTAGGATTACTTGAGTAGCATCTAGATTTTTTTTATTGCATTGCGTGCACTTTTACATCGAAGAGTGCTGGAGCAAGGTACGTGCTTTCTATCTTTTTGCATCAGTTATCTGCACATGCATTGCATTTGGATATACTTAAAGAAGACCACTTAAGCTGATTTGAAAAGATTAATCAATTGGTCACATTTCTTCTGAAAAGAGGAAGTAAAATATACAGGAAGTGTTTAAATAACTTGACTGCAATTTTTAAAGAAAAATCACTTTTCGCGATGTGATGCACACTTCCTGCACTGAGCATGCACTATAGGCACTGCACTAGGACTTGGACCCTTAAGGCTATGGGCATCAATCTCTTTATCGGTGCAAACCCACCTATCTCACTTTGAAATAGTGGTATTAACGTTTACCTGAGTGATTTGATACTTTAAGGAGGGGAACACCCCTTAAAGGAATTCAAGCTTAGTTAAGAGGCACCGCTAACGCATCGCCTCAAAGGAAGGGTTCGCCCTACTTGCATCCTATTGGAACGTCAGAGTACTACGCTATCGAATTTGGTTTTAAAAACCTGTCATCGTGGTTTGAATAGTGAAGAACCCGGGTTCAACAAATAAAATTTATACCGGAATAGAAATCCCGGGTCGAACTCAAGGAGGCGGATGTTTAATTAAAAATACGTGTTTGTTTTATTTGTCACGAAATAGAATAGATGGTTGAAAGCTATCTATCTATTTACCAAATAATATATAGAAGAGAGAGAGAATATTACAAATAAAAGCAAAAGGGACAGAATAAACATGGATTTCATTATGAAAAATTATTCATTACACAACTCATTACGACTAGAAAGTAGGAAATGATTACACTAGAAAGTAGTAAATCTACTCTATAAAGCAGCAAAAAGAATGGAGAGAGAGATATCCTCCTTGACGATTGCTTGGACGACGAGCCGGACGGGACGACGAGCCGGACGGGACGATGCCTGGAAGATGGGGAACGAAGCGGGAAGGAGGACAAAGCAGGAAGAACGGGAATGAAGCAGCACGTTGTCATCCTCGCAAGATCCATTTCTCGAATGCAAAGAGAGGACAACCACAGGATGTTCCACGAAGGGGGACGAAGGTGGAAAAATTAAGATTTTTACTCTAGAGGAGCATCCCAGGTTTGGGACAAGCTCTTAGAGGGTGAGAGAAGAGAAGGGATGAGAAATTCGTATGGAGGGGGTCTCCTTTTATAGTTGCAAGGAGTGATGGCATTTTGGTCATTACATTTTGAAAAACATTAATTCAGGACCTTTAGTGATGGATAAATACGTCACTAAAGGCTTGAACGTGGCCTTCACGAGTAGCACTCGCGCGCCCGCTCGCCTTCCGTGCCTCAAACACGCACTCCACGCCCATCAAATCATGGCCATACGATCATGAGATCGGACAGCTAACATCTCTCCTCGCTGCGCCTCAACCGCGTGCCTTGCGCATGAGATCCCGCGTCATGCAGGGGAGTCAGATAGTGCGTGGGCGCTATCGACTGTGTGGCACTGTTGGATCTTGATCGCGTGGCTGATCGCGCCCGTGCACCTGCTCCAATTTCAGGCGTGTGGAGGCTTGAATCCGCGCCTCCTCGTCTCGATGGGCGCCCGACCAACGTGCTATAGGCGCATTTGTGTCAACCAACGTGCACATGCCCCGTAGCCATTGGATCTCGATCCAACAACAGAGAAGCACTGGCTAGATGAGCTTAGGCAAGTGCGTGCAGCTAGTTGGGCAGCTGAGATGGTGCCACGTGGCACCATCTTGGCCATCCATCTTCTAAGTGATGTAGATGGTGCCACAGGTATCGGATTGGATCGATTTTCGCGCCATTAGGCTGCGATTGTCGATTCGAACCCATCCGTGCAGTCAGATTTGTTGTCTGAAGTGCGAATTAACACCATCTTGGCCCTTCATCTTATAGGGTTCCTCGATCTCTATCTGATGCTACAGATATCCGATTAGGGTGATCTTGGAGTCGTTGAACTCCAATTGTTGCCCTGATCAGATCCATATGGTTGGATCTTCGATCCGAGGCCCTGATAAAAAGTCTCCCTATCCCTGACCATAAGAAAGAGACAATTAACCTACATTTTATTCCGACTAATCTAAATGTGAGATGATGCATGTTATGCAATATTTATAGTATGCAATGCAATTCTGTGCTTAAGAACATGCATAAATAGGCATTTTATGTAATATAAACATGTTTACATCACACCTGACAAGTCGATTTTCCGCTATGCGTTGTAGTATTTAAGTGGTGGAAAAATTGACTAATCAGCAATAAAAATACCACTCACAGAAGAGCGGGTCGAGTCCACAGGGAGGCAATTATGCAATAAACTCTTGATTATTTCGTATTCTTTCTGTCAAGTGCGAAATCCCTAGTCAAATTCGACATAAAATGCGATGGAAAGAAGATTCACAATAACTTAAAAATATAAGGGTATATGTGCAATTTTCCCTCACTGAAATCTTCAATAAATACATGAAGATTTTATGTAATTTTCAATTGACATATACTAGAGAAATTTGGTTCACATGTTAATACCAAAACCAATCTTAAAACAGGAAAATATCAATAACGTGCAATTATCAAAAAGCCTGAGTGTGCATTCACAATTTTGCCAAAATAAATTAATCATAAATGAAAATTAATTTCTGGTGGCAATGGTAGTAAATGTAATATCTAATTGAAGGGAAAACAGAGCTTTCACTCTCTCTCCTCCCCGCATGAGAGATGGAGTACCGGTGACGGAGCTACTATGGGGGAAGGTTGACCGACGCGTGGGGATCACGATGATGGTGACAGAACGTTAAGAGGTGGCCAAAGGTGGCCGACGGGCGGAGGAGGATCGTCGGCCTATTTGAGGAGAAGGCGACAGCTGTGCATCAAGCTGCACTTGGGTGTGACGAGCCGACTTTCCGCTTTGCGCTGTAGTATTTAAGTGGTGGAAAAATCGACTAATCAAAAAAAATGAAAATAACCACTCGCAGAAGAGCGGGTCGTGTCCACAGGGAGGCAATTATGCAATAAATTCTTAATTATTTTGTATCCTTTCGGATAAGTGCGAAATCCCTATTCAAATCTGACATAAAATGCGAAGGAAAGTAGATTCGCAATAACTTAAAAAGATAAGGGTATATGTGTAGTTTTCCCTCACTAAAATCTTCAATAAATTTATGATGATTTTATGTAATTTCCACGTGACATGTACTAGAGAAAATTAGTGCTCAGGTTAAGCCCAAAATCAATCTTGAAATAGGTGAATATCATGAATGTGCAATTATCAGAGAATATGAGTGTGCATGCGCAATTTTGCCACAATATAATAATAATAAATAAAAAATCAAATTCTGTGGCAATGTCAGTGAATGTCAATTTTAATTAACTTCAAAATAGAGCATTTGCTCTCTCTCCTCCTCGTGAGAAAGAGAGAGCACTTGCGATGGAGCTGCTATGGAGGAAGATTGACCGGCACGTGGGAATCACGATGGCGGTGGCAGAATGGAGAGAGGTGGCCGGCGGCAGCCGACGGCCGGAGGAGGATCGCCGGCCTGTTGGAGAAGAAGGCAGAGCGGCTGCTATAGGGCAGCCTTTTGGCGAGTGGTTGCACGCTGGTGCACTCCCGTGCACGTCTGCAGTAGTCTGGTGGCGAGGACGCGGACCTGGCAGGGAAGTCGGGATGGTGCGAATGCCTGCGGCGTTGGAGGGCAGCGCTGGTGCGAGCTTGTGCGGTGCCTGTGGGTGCTGGAAGGTGCTGGTGCACGTTGAGGCAGTGCTAGCGCCTGCAGGTCCGGCTGGAGGGGGTTAAGCGGGTGTAGCCCTGGCACGGAGAGGTGTGAGGGAGCCTGGATGCTGCGCTAGGGTGCGGCTGCAGGTGAGTGAAGCATGCAACTGCGGGTGCGCTTGCAGAGAGGTGGAAGGTGCTGGCGGGTCTGCATGCTGCACTAGGGCACGGCTGCAGGAGTGCGCTATAGGGAGGCGCGAGTGGGGCATCCGCGGGCACGCTTGTAGGGGCGCTTGGTGGCTTGGCGGTGCTAGGGAAGGTGGTGTAGATGGTAGCGAGCTCCTGCAGGCGCTGGAGAAGGGTGTGCCTGTGGGCATTTGCAGGCAGTGCGGTGCTGGAGCAGGCGCCAGATGGTGTTGGAGAGAGAGGCACACTTGAGATCGTGCTGGCTTGCGCACCTGCAGGGAGCGTTGGAGGTGCTTGGCTTGGTGCGGCGTGACTGCAGGGCGGAGGAGGTGAGGCAATGCAGCTTTGGGTGCACGAGGAGGAGGTTTTGGTAGTGGCGTTGGAGAGGTTGTGCACAGTGCACTCTTGGGGTTGTTCCCCGCAAGGGGGAAGATGGCGAAAGTTCTTCTCTCCCTGGATGATCTCCCCTCTCCTTTCTTCGCCTCTTCTTTTTAACTTCTCCTAGTTTGCGCCAGCGAGAGTTAAGGGATTTTCAAATCCCTTAACTATTTTTGGCCGGCGGCTGTTGAGGGTTCCCCGGAGGATGGGGAAAAGAACAACCGTCGGTTATTTGAAAAAGGGTAATTTATCTGTTTCTCCTCATTCTTTTGCCAATTATTTTTCCTGTACATAAAAAGAACATATTAAGTTATAGACTAAATGTAACCCTAAATCATGATGCATGCAAACATTCTATAACTTAATATAGTTATTAACAACCCTAAAAGATACAATTAAAGTTACTTAGGCGTAATATTAGTCCATTACAATGGACTCATCAAATACCCCCATGCCTAAGATTTACTAGTCCCTAGCAAAAATGAAAAATAATAGAAGTAATCAGAAGATTTCTTCTTTTCTTACTTCAAAACTTTAGAAATCCAGACAAATGTGAAGTGCTGATAGCCTAGGTAACAGATCCAAGTGAAAGAGCTAATTCGCATTGGAAGTTCGTACTTCACCCTTGGTAAATATTGCATCGAGATAGGCAACTACTTCCCTCGGGGATAAAGTAGGGGATAATCTGTAATTTGACCATGGCATTTGTCTTAGGTAGGAGATATCGAGTTGCATGGATTTGTATTTGGTGGCACACACTCATCTGGTGCTACCTATAGTCTAGTACTGCAGACTCTAGATCTCTAGGTTATTAGACAAGTCAACTCTGAGCGAGGCTACATAACTGTGCTCTCTTGATGTTCCTGGGTACTCCCTCTTTTCTTTCTTTCTGAGATCACAAATCTCGCCAGATTTAGAAATTGTACTCACTATTTGGTGGCCTCACATGGCATCCACACTTCAATTAAAGTCCTAATAACTCTACAACTAAGTTAGAGTCCTTAACCAGTATTCGGGCGATCAAAAATACTAAAAGGTAGGTATGGGTCAAATTTGGTGGAACGCGAAAGGTGTTCTGCTGCCTCAGAAATAATATTACATTAGAAACTTGGACTTTTTTTTTTTCTAATATAACTATTTCTTCTTTTTCTTCTTTCTGTTTATTCTTTTTCTTCTTCTTTTCTCTCTTCCCTTTTTTTTATTTCTTCTTGTTTTTGTTTCTTTTTCGATCAACACAACACGATACGGACTTTTATTTATGAGGCATTATTAGGGATGATGATGGTTAAGAGGAAGTTGTGTGGCTTATTTGGTGGAAGTCCCTATTCCCGGCACCGGGAAGAAATGGATAGGACAGGCGTATTTCTGACCTTTGACACTATTACCCTCCTTCAACCGAGGACTCTATGAAGGACGGTCGTAACTATCCACCATAGTTATAGCTTTATTAAGACTCAATCTTTGTGTATCTGCCTTATTTGGTGACTCTTAGGAATTCACACAAAATACGCACACAGGAACTGAGAGTGAAAACTATGCCTAACTCTGAAGTATCATCATCTAATTATCCAAAACTTAAGAGTCCTTGCACTAGACTTAGCGCACCAGTAATCTCTCTACTTCTCACAAATATGAGGTGGATCTACTAGAAGATAGTATGCTTGACTCCCTATGAACTGTCCAAGGGTTTAGTGGACTACAAATGCTTATTGGTTTTCCTCAAGGGTCCATTACCAAGTCTATGTGCACGTGAAATAAATGTACTGGATTCTGAACTTAAGAAATAATTCCGGAAGAAAAACTTCCAATAACAAAGGTATTTTGCAAAGGACTAACCCAATCAGCTCAAGAAAAGATTTTTTTTTTTATGATATATATATAAATATGTATGCAAATATTTATAAATGCTATAAACATTCTCAGGTTATACCCCCCCATGCCTAAGACTAACAATGTCCTCATTGGAAAAACACAGAAATAGAAGAATATCACCTGAGGAGAGTGGGAGGAGCTAAGGCTCCTCAAGTCGAAGTGCGTCCAAACCTAGCCATCGGAAATAGTAATATAAGGTTTAAGTCGCTGGCCATTTACTTTAAAGCTTGCACCTGAAATAGGGTTCCTAATCTCTACAGCTCCATGAGGGAAAGTATTGATAACAACATATGACCCATCCCAGCTGGACTTGAGCTTTCTAGGAAATAATTTAAGTCTAGAATTGAAAAGCCAGACCCACTAGTTGGGCTCAAAAGTCTTTCTAATGATGTGCTTGTCATGGAAGACTTTTTTACGTTGCTTGTAAGCTTGAGAAGTTTCATAAGCTTCATTACGAAGCTCCTCAAGCTCACTTAATTCTAACATACGTGCTTTTCCTACTTTATCCAGATTTAAGTTAACGTTTTTAGTAGCCCAATAAGCTTTTTGTTGGATTTCAATGGGAAGGTGGCACGCTTTTCTGTAGACAAGACAGAAAGGAGACAAGCCCAAGGGAGTCTTATACGTAGTACTATAAGCCCAAAAAGCATCATTTAGTTTTTTAGACCAATCCTTCCGATCAGGCCTGACAGTTTTTTCTAAAATTCACTTAATCTCCCTATTAGACACTTCAACTTGTCCACTCGTTTGGGGATGATAAGGTGTGGCTATCATGTGGTTGACTCCCAAATTTTGGAGTAGTCCTGTGAAGTGTACATTCCTAAAGTGATGTCCTCCATCACTTATGATCGTCCTTGGGCACCCATACCGAGAAATGATATTAGCCTTAACAAAGCCCAAGACCACAGAATGGTCATTGGTTCACGTGGGTATGGCTTCTATCCATTTTGATACATAGTCAACAGCCACAAGGATGTATTCATATCCAAAGGACACAGGAAAGGGACCCATGAAATCAATGCTCCAAATATCAAAGATTTCAACAGGGAGGATAGGTTGTTGGGGCATCTCATCCCTTTTTCCAATGGTTCCCATCTGCTGGCAACATAGACATGCACCCACATACGTATGTGCATCTCAGAATAATGTGGGCCACCAAAAATCAGACTGAAGAATCTTATGGGCAGTCTTCTTCCCACTAAAATGTCCCCCACAGTGGAGGTCATGGCAGAAACTCAGAATGCTTCTTTGTTCTTCATCAGGGACGCAACGGCAGAACAGCTGGTCAGGGCCTATTCTAGAAAGCTTGGGATCCTCCCAGTGATAAAATTTAGCGTTGGCGAGAAACCTGTCTCGCTTCTGCTTGTCCCACGTACTGCGGGTAATGCCCGTGACTAGATAGTTCACTATGTTAGCGAACCAAGGAGTTTTAGCTTCCACAACCATTAAAGACTCATCAAGGAAGGTCTCTTGAATACCGCCAGCAGGGTTTGATGCCTCAATAGGGATCCTAGACAAATGGTCTGCTACCACATTCTCAACACTTTTCTTGTCTTTAATTTCCAGGTCAAATTCTTAGAGTAGCAGAATCCAACGAATTAGGCGAGGTTTGGTGTCCTTTTTAGCCAGAAGATGCTTAAGGGTTGAATGATCAGTGAACACCACAACCTTGGATCCCAAAAGATAAGATCGAAACTTTTCCAAAGCAAATACTACAACAAGTAATTCCTTTTCAGTGACCGTGTAGTTTTGCTGAGGATCCTAAGGGTCTTGCTGGCATAATGTAGCACATGAGGTTTGCCATCAACCCTTTGACCTAAGACCGCTCCCCCTGCAAAATCAGAAGCATCGCACATAATCTCAAATGGGAGGGTCCAATCTGGTGCTTGGAGAATCAACGCGGTAATGAGGGCTTTCTTCAAAGCTTGGAAAGCCTTGCCACATCTATCATCCAAATCGAAGGAGACATCCTTCGTTAACAGGTCGCAAAGTGGCTTAGAGATTTTACTGAAATCTCTAATGAAGCACCTATAAAATCCAGCATGGCCATGGAAAGTTCTAACCTGACGAACATTAGCGGGCAATGGAAGCTTAGAGATGGAATCCATTTTTGTGGTGTCCACCTCTAATCCTCTCTCGGAAACTATATGCCCTAACACAATGCCCTGCTGGACCATAAAGTGGCTTTTCTCCAAGCTAAGCACCAGCTTTGCCTCTTCGCAACGGGTTAAGACTTTATCAAGGTGCGAAAGGCATAGGTCAAATGACGAGCAATAAATGGAGAAGTCATCCATGAAAATTTCAATGAACTCATTGATCATATCAGAAAAGATAGCCATCATACAACGTTGGAAAGTGGCAGGAGAGTTACATAACCCGAATGGCATTCGGCGGAACACAAAAGTGCCATAAGGACTCGTGAAGGTGGTACTCTCCTGATCATCAGGAAAAATGGCTATCTGATTGTACCCAGAGTACCTATCAAGAAAACAAAAGTACTTGTTCCCCGCCAATCGTTCCAGAATTTGATTGATAAATGGTAAGGGGAAATGGTCTTTCTGGGTAGCCGTGCTTAAATGGTGGTAATCAATGCAGACCCTCCAACCAGTTGAGGGTCTAGTGGTCACTAGTTCTCCTTGGTCATTCTCCTCCACAGTGATTCCTACCTTTTTCGGAACTACGTGAATAGGACTGACCCATTTACTATCTGAAATGGGATAGATAATCCCTGCATCCAGCCATTTCAGAATCTCCTTTTTAACAACCTCTCGCATATTTGGATTGAGCCTTCTCTGCATATCTTGGAAGGGCTTCACGGACTCATTCATGTATATATGATGCATGCAAAGAGAGGGATCAACACCCTTAATATCAGCAATTGTCCAGGCAATTGCTTCCTTGTGCCTTTGTAAACACTCAAGCAAAGCTCCCTCCTGCAATTTAGATAATGCAGACGAGATAATAACGGGGAGCGTGTTATTAGGGCCAAGGAAAGAATATTTCAATGTGCTCGGGAGGGGTTTCAATTCCAATTGAGGAGCATTTTGGATTGAGGGTTTTAGTTGAGATGTCCCTACCTCAAGCAGCGGATCTACCTTCACAGTCCAGGGTGGGGATAGAGACTCAGTGTGTACCCCCAGCAACTCTTCTAGTTTGGGCATTTTCCTTTCAGTTTCTTCAATAATCGAAGGATGGTCCTAAGATATGACCTTCTGAAGGGGATCTCTACATAAGAGTGCTGGAGTAGTCTATTTAATTATTTCATCAACGACCTCAATCTGAGAACAATCTTCAAATCCGGGTTGCTTGTAAGTACCAAAAACATTCAATGCGTGAAATATGTGGAAGGATTCATGAGACACGGGAGGAAGAAAGGCGCCCTGCAATACGAACAATCAAACCTATCCTTAATTGGGTTAGCCTACAGACCTACAGACTCCCAAAACCCATCTTGAGATAAAGGAACGATTTTATCTACTTCTGTCTGTTCAATCTAACCAGTTAGAAGGAGGGACTGGGGAGAAGGTTCTTCCTTTAGCTTGCGCCTCCGGTTCCTAGTGTACCCCCCAGCCGTGATCGTTTGATTCTGCTCCCCTAGCTAGACATCAGATTGAACAGTAGAAACAAACTAATCGAAAATAATCTCGTTCTGGGTTCTGAAGAGCGAGTCCAATCCTTAAGGCCAACATCTACTCTGTTTCATTTAGGCCTAAGTTTGAATGTGCTTTGGAATGTGATGGGCCCTTTATCTGGGTAGTGCCCTTATTGATTGATTGATGTGTGTGTATGTGTCTGCACAACCAGTGGTTTTCAAGCAAGATTATTTTTTTTTTTTGATGCGGTGAATTTTAAGGTTCAAATCTTGCTTAGTAGCTTTTAGGATTCAACTTTAGGTATTTTCAAACAAGTTTCATTGGCACACCAGGTTTTACAAGCACAAGTGAAGATGTTTTCCTTTAAAGTTTAAAAAGAATGTGAAGTGCCTAGTAAATCCCTCAGAGTTGAACCTAATTGGCAGCTACTTGATGAGTTGATTTTAATTGAAGTGGTGCGGCCCAAACAACTCAAACAACTGGCCACAAATGCATCACTAAGTTAGGCACACAAAGATGGTTAACCTAGAATGATTTCTACTCTTTTATGTGTTGCTTTATGTGCACCGGTTCCACATATCAAAACCCGGTTGAGTAGAAACAAATCAATTCGGTTAAGTGCCTTTGAATCTGGGTGTACGTTGTGTGTTTGTTGAAAATTGCCCCACAAAATTATCTTTTTGTTTTTTTTTTATATAAATGAAGGTGGAATGAATGTGAGTGAGAATCCAAACAACCAAACTATTCCTAGGAATTATGCAAACACCTAAGTTAATTGGAATTTGGATTTAATGTGGCGAATGAAATCTATGGAGGGGGAAAGAATGGGGGATAACTTACAAAACCTTCCACAGCACTTTACTCCAATCTACCACTTTTGCTCGTCTCAAAAGAGTACCTGCAATTACAATAAGAAAGGAGAAAAGTGAGGTAAATGATTTGTAAGTTATAAAACGTGAAGAGAAATCAAAGATTGTCGCCTCCCCAGCAACGGCACCAAATTGTTGAACGTATCGAATTGCTACGCTAACGTGTTTGGTTTTGGAAAACCTGCCGTTGTAGTTTGAAAGCGAAGAATTCGTGTCCAACAAATAAAATTTATACCGAAATGAAAATTCCGGGACGAACACAGAGAGGCGGACATTTGATTTAAAAACTACATGTTTCTTTTTATTTGTCATGAAGTAATTCAATTTAAAACTATCTAGTTATTTACAATAAATAGAAGAGAGAGAGAGGGTAAAAGAGAGAGAGAATATTACACATAGAAATCAAAATGAGATGTAGAATAAACAGAGAATTTATCATTAAGGAGATTATTCATTACAACTAGAAAGCATAAAACAATTGCACTAGAAAATGATAAATTTACTCTAGAAAGCATTAAAAGAATGGAGAGAGAAATGTCCTCTTCAACGATCGCTTGGAGGACGAGCAGAACTACTCTAGAAAGCAGTAAAAAGAATAGGGAGAGAGAAATCCTCCTCGACGGTTGCTTGGAGGACAAGCCAGACGGGATGATGCCTGGACGAAGGAGGACGAAGCAGAAGAACGGGAATGGAGTAGCACATCGTCGTCATCGCGGGATCCACTTCCGAAGGGGGACGAAAATTTGGACTTTATCTCGCGAGAAGCATCCCGGGTGTGGGACAAGCTTCTCTTGAGCTTTGGAGAGGTAGAGAAGAGAAGGAAGGGATGAGAATTTCGTATGGAGGGGGTCTCCTTTTATAGTTGCAAGGAGTGCGGGCAAAATGGTCATTACAACTTTAAAATAGTAAATGAGGGGTCATTAGTGACGGATAAATCCGTCACTAAAGCCCCCAACGTGGGCGTAGCACCCGCGACCACGCATGCCTCTTCAGCTGCGCTCTTCTTCAATGCCCATGCACGTTCATCAGATCTCAGCCGTCCGATTGCGAGATCGGACGGCTTAAGATGCATCTTCGCCCGCTGCCACGCACCCGCCCAGCGCGTACGATCGCGCGTCCATGCCGCGCGTTGAATCACGTGTGATCTCAATTGAGCGCAGACAGTCGTTCGATCAAGATCCAACGCCACCCACGCTCACTCGCCTACGCCTTCCTCCCCTTCCCTGCAGTTCGAACCCACACCCGCACCCGCAGCTCGCGTAAGCGCACTAGACCGCTGCGCTACGAAGCATGGATGGTCGAGCGGGTGCTTTTAGGCGCGGCTGACCACAGCTGTTGGATCGAGATCCAACGGCAGAGAGGGAGCGAGTATAGGGTCTTTAGAGATTGCATGAGGCCGTTTGGGCGACCAAGATGGCGCCATGTGGTGCCATCTTGGCCGTCCATCTTCTGGAAGTTGTAGATGGTGCCACGGATGTCGGATTGACTCAATTTTTGCGTCGTTGGGCTGCCATCGTCGATCCGAATTCATCCGTGTGGTCGGATTTGACATTTGAAGTGTGGATTTGCACCATCTTATCCCTTGATCTTCTAGGGTTCCCCAGTCACTATCTGATGCTACGGATGCCTGATTAGGGCGATCTTGGAGTTGTTGAACTCCAACCATCGCTCTGATCACATCCATATGGTTGGATATTTGATCCGAGGCCCCGATAAAATGTTTTCCCTATCCAAGCACATAAAAGGAGACAATTAACCTCCATTTTTTTCAAACTACTCTAAATGCAAGATGATGCATGTTATGCAATATTTATATCATGTAATGCAATCCTATGCTTAAGAACATCCATAAATAGACATCTTAAGTAGTGTAAATGTGTTTACATCAGCAGTAAAAGGCGAATGGTCTAATGACTAAGCTATGGACAACCTACCTATGGGTTGTTACCTACGATAATTTGCCAGTCATATCACCCTAGATAATTCATTAGCTACCCAATTTTCATTAAAACCGTCAATCAACAAGTCAGTGAAAAGTTAGCGTGTAGATGCTTTAGACTTAAAGTTCCCTCAAATGAGAGGGCAGGTTGATAAGTCGTGTACTTATCACCAAAACTTATTTAATCAAATTACAATAGAATTAAGATGGCGAGGACTCGAAAAATAAATCCACATTTTAGTGGATACACAGGCTGATTAAATCCGAAGACCTGAAGGGTCTTCACATTCAAATCATATAGTTCTATTTCCTAAGATTGAAACTTTCTTAAGCCCAAGTTCTCTTCCCTAATTCCATAATTTTTTTTCATTTTTTATATATATAAATGAAAGAAAATAAAATGAATCTACAGAGTTGACAAATTAATTCAAAGATGAATATCCACCCCCCATGCCTATCTAATGCAATGTCCTCATTGTATTAAAAATACATAAAACATAGTGGAATAGAGTAGAAAGCACCTGAATTGCATGAATGATGAGTTCGCTCTGAGATAAACAAAAACTGTAAATGTGCTGAATTTAGTGCCTTCAACTAGGCACACTATACAAAGAAGAGAAGTAAAGAATTCAGAAGTGCAGGTCAGAATCAGAAAAAAAAGATTCACTTTAGGACTTGTCAGCAATGTCCACAGATGTGGACCAGATTGTGGTGCAAACCCATACCCCATGATCGAGAATATCTAAGGTTCTGGATAAAAATTACCCAAAACCTAAAATCAGTATGCAAGTGGGGTCGGGCCTGCGATTTATGAGGATGCAACCCAAGACCAAAAAGTCAGGTTACAAAGAAATCAAGCTCTAAAGGATAATCAATGAATGTGTGCTTGGGTTGGACATCCTCAGAACAAATGTCATAAGGGTCCTGGTTAGATGGTTTCAGCTTAATTGGAACCCTTAAACTCGGTCTTCCACTTCTTTCGGAGTTTGCTTCCCAAATCAAAATTTTCCAGCTCCTATCCTCCTTTAGAATGTCAAATTCTGGGATCTCTTGCATATTAATCACCCCATCTGAAATTTCCAAGTCTAAAAGATGTGGTTGAATCAGAATTGACTTAGGTCTAGTTATCTCAAAAATAGAATCATTAGTAAGCTCAATGGGGTGTAACTGACAATCAGGGCATTAGATTGAATCCTCCAGAAAATGCGATTCTAGATCCGTCGTGCGAGCCCCAATAAGATCAGTTTCCTCAGTTTTTAGGCTATCAAATGATTCAACCGATTCCACGGGCCCAATCATCTCATAGAAATCATGTTCTGTAAACTCACGTGAGACTTCGCAAATTGAATCTTCACCATCAGAATCAAAGAAATCAAAATCCATATTAATGTACATCCCAAAATCATCCGTCACTTTCTGATCCATGGAGACATACGTTTCCTCGTACCCTGACTCAGGGATCTCAGGTGAAGAAATCAGATTATCCTTAATTAGTTGCTCTAAATCAATCTGGTTAGCCTCGTAACACGTGTCCCCCCAAACAGGTGCCTAAGCGGGTTCTGACATTAGCTCTCCTGAAGGGGGTCATCCTGGGAATCATCCCACGATTGAACTAAAGCAACCATAAATCTCATTATCAATTTCGCTAACTTCCCAAGCAGAAACTCACTCGGGTTTTTATCCTTAACATCCTAGAGCTAATCCAACAAATACTTGTTCAAATCATCAATCATCTCAATCAGGGGCTCCAATTTTTCAATGCAAGGTATTGGCTGAACTTCTAAAGATTGTATGGTATTCCTCAAGTTAGCCAAAATCTTATCTTGAACCTGGTAACCCTGAACCAAATGACTTGCTTCAGGGTTGGGCGGGTTTGGGATTAGTGCAGAGGAGTTAATGAATTGAAATTCGTGATATCCTTCCTGATAATAGGTCATTTTGGATTGTTCAAAAGGTGGTGATGTCCTAAAGGCAGTGTATTCAGAGGATGAGTAAGGATCAGTGTATCCTCCTTGATTGTAGATCGTATTAGGTTGTCCATGAAAGGGTGGCAATCTATAATCGATATAGCTCTGAGAAGGATAGAAATCACAATTATGGTGTCCATGGCTAGACCCTAAACACGGAGGTCCACAACTATATCCCTAATCTGAGTTATCCCATCTAACCAATGGTTGATTACTGTACAAGTTGAAATAATCATCATGTTGAGGATAACTTATAACAGGAGGGAAAGAGCGGAAATAGGTATAAAATGTGGAAGGATTCATGATAGACGGGAGGAAGAAAGGTGCCCTGCAATACAAACAATCATACTTGTCCTTAAGTGGGCTAGCCTAAAGACCTACAAACTCCTAGAACCCATCTTGAGATAAAGAAACGATTTCATCTACTTCTGTCTGTTCAATCCAACAAGCTAGGAGGGACTGGGGAGAAGGCTCTTCCTCTAGCTTGCGCCTTCGGTTCCTAGTGTACCCCCTAGCCACGATCGTTTGATTCTACTCCCCTAGCTAGACATCAGATTGAATAGTAGAAATAGATTAATCGAAAATAATCTCATTCTGGGCTCCGAAGAGTGAGTCGAATCCTTAAGGCCAACGTCTACTCTGTTTCATTTAGGCCTAGGTTTGAATGTGCTTTGGAATGTGATGGGCCCTTTATTTGGGTAGTGCCCTTAATGATTGATTGATGTGTGTGTGTGTGCACAACCAGTGCTTTTCAAGCAAGATTATTTTTGATGCGATGAATTTTGGGGTTCAAATCTTGCTTAGTAGCTTTTAAGATTCAACTTTAGGTATTTTCAAACAAGTTTTGTTGACACACCAGGTTTTGAAAACACAGGTGAAGATGTTTTCCTTTGAAACTTAAAAGAATGTGGAGTGCCTAGTAAATCCCTAAGAGTTATACCTATGCGGTAGCTACTTGATGAGTTGATTTTAATTGAAGTGATGCGACCCAATAAACTCAAACAGTTGGCCTGTTGTACCACTTAATCAGGCACACAAGTGATTACCTAATCTGATTTCTACTCAATTATGTGTTTAGATGTGTGTACCGATTCCAAAGATCGGTTTACCGATTGAGTTTGAAAATCAGATGAGGTTGTGTACCTCTGTGAGATTTTTTTAATTTTTCTTTTTAAATGTGGAGGTTGAGGAGGGTTTAGGTGTCAAACAGACAAACAAAGCTAACCTTAGAATTTATAAGAACACCTAGGTTGATTTATGTTTGTGTTATTATGTGGTGGAATGGAAACTAATGGGTGGGAGGTGGGGGAAAACTTATAGAACCTTCAACAGCACTTTACTCCAATCTACCACTTTTGCTCGTCTCAAAAGAGTACCTACAATCACAATAACAAAGGAGAGAGTGAGGTAAATGATTCATAAGTTGGAAAACATGAAAGAAATCAAAGAGTGCTGCCTCCCCGGCAACGGTGCCAAAATATTGAAAAGTCGGAGTACTACACTATCGAATTTGGTTTTAAAAACCTGTCGTTGTGGTTTGAATAGTAATGAACTCGACTTCAACAAATAAAATTTATAGCGGAACAGAAATCCAGGATCGAACTCGGGGAGGTGGACGCTTCATTAAAATTACATGTTTGTTTTATTTGTCACGAAATAGAATAACTGGTTGAAAACTATCTATCTATTTAAAAAATATTAAATAGAAGAGAGAGAGAGAATATTACAAATAAAAGAAAAAGGGACGTAGAATAAACATGGATTTCATTATAAAAAATTATTCATTACACTACTCATTACGACTAGAAAGCAGGAAATGATTACACTAGAAAGTAGTAAATCTACTCTAGAAAGCAGGAAAAAGAATGGAGAGAGAGATATCCTCATTGACGATCGCTTGGAGGACGAGCCGAATGGGACGACGCCTGGAAGACAGGGAACGAAGTGGGAAGAAGGAGGACGAAGCAGGAAGAACGGGAACGAAGCAGCACGTCATCGTCATCGCGGGATCCGGTTCTCGAATGCAGAGAGAGGACAACAGCAAGATGCTCCACGAAGGGGAACGAAGGTGGAAAAATTAAGATTTTTACTTTAGAGAGCATCCCGAGTTTGGGACAAGCTCTTAGAGCTTTGGAAGGGGTGAGAGAAGAGAAGGGATGAGAAATTCGTATGGAGGGGGTCTCCTTTTATAGTTGCAAGGAGTGAGGGCATTTTGGTCATTACATTTTGAAAAACATTAATTCAGGACCTTTAGTGACGGATAAATCCGTCAGTAAAGGCCTAAACGTGGCCTTCGTGTTTAACGCCCATGCACCCACTCGCCTTCCACACCTCAAATGCACTCTCCACATCCTTCAAATCTTGGTCGCCCAATCGTGAGATCAAACGGCTATGATCTCTCCTCGCCACACCTCAACCGCACGCCTTGCACGTGAGATCCCGCATCATGCAGGGACGTCATATAACATGTGGGTGCTATCAGCCACGTAGCACCATTGGATCTTGATCGTGTGGCCGATCGCACCCATGCGCCCGCTCCAGTTTGAGGCTTGCGGGGGCTCGAACCTACGCCTCCCCGTCTTGATAGGGCACCCGACCAACGTGCTATGGGCGCAGTTGTGTCGAGCGCTCAACTCGAGCGTGTGCGCCCCACAGCTGTTGGATCTTGATCCAATGGCCGAGAAGCACTAGCCAGATGAGCTTAGGCGTGTGCATGTGGCCAGTTGGGCGGCTGAGATGGCGCCACGTGGCACCATCTTGGCCGTCCATCTTCTGAGTGATGTAGATGGTGCCACGGGTATCGGATTGGATCGATTCTTGCGTCGTTAGGCTACGATCATCGAACTGAACCCCCATTCGTGTGGTCGGATTTGTGATTTGAAGTGTGGATTAACACCATCTTGGCTATTGATCTTCTAGGGCTCCTCGATCTCTATCTGATGCTACGGATATCCGATTAGGGCGATCTTGGAGTCGTTGAACTCCAATCGTTGCCCTGATCAGATTTCTTATGGTTGGATCTTTGATCTGAGGCCTCGATAAAAAGTCGTCCTGTCCCTGACCATAAAAAGGAGACAATTAACCTACATTTTTTTTAAACTAATCTAAATACGAGATGATGCATGTTATTCAATATTTATAGTATGTAATGCAATTCTATGCTTAAGAACTTGTATAAATAGACATTTTATGTAATGTAAACATGTTTACATCACATCCCTTGGTTCCATGCTTGGAGTACCTTCATACTTGAGCATCTGAGAATATTGTTCCAATAAAGTGTACATCTCTATGGCACTCACAGGTCTATTTTAGGGTGCATAATTGATTGACAACTTGATTGGTCACCTAAAAGAGTTAAAAGTAACCTCAACCTCCTTAATAGCCTTTGACCAGGAATCTCAAGTGCCTCACTTCTCTTATACCACTCACATGGGAATGGAGAAATACTGCCTTGACACTATTTGGCCAAACTAGAAAGGTTGGAAGAGGGCTTAAAGTGATTTAACTCAACGAAAGACCTCTTGTCTTGTGTTTTCTTGGTGTATGCTTGGTAGGTACTCTCTTAGAAATAGTCTTCTTTCAACCTTGAGCTTGAGAGAATTATTAGGAAAGCCAACCAAGAAAGAAGAAAAATGGATGAAGAAAGACCTGAAGAAGAGATTAGGGTTGGTGAAAATCAGAGAACCTTGAGAGACTATTTCCTCCCTACAACCCACCAAGCCCTACCTATTCGAAGACCTGGAGTGGATAGTCCATATGAAATCAAGAGCAGTACCATATCTTTGCTCCCCGCTTTTCATGGTACTGCTAGGGAGGATCCCTACAAGCATTTTGAGGAATTCACCGAGGTCTGTTCCACGGTGAAGCTCCAAGGTTTTACTGATGAAGCCCTGATGAGGACTCTATTTCCATTCTCCCTTAAGGATAAGGCCAAGCACTGGTATCATACCCTCGATGCAAGGGTAAATGATTGGGTCACCCTTAAGGGAGAATTCTTGAAAAAGTATTTTCCTATGAGTAGGACCAACCATTGCAGAAGAGAGATTATGGGTTTTACTTAACAAGAAGGGGAGCAATTTCATAAGACTTGAGAGCACCTTAATGACCTTTTTAGGTTATGCCCCCACCATTAGGTTCCAAGATGGTAGTTTGTCGAAAGGTTCTATAATGGATTATCTGAAAGGCACAGGCAATCCATCAATGCAGCCTATGCAGGAACCTTCATGACCAAAACTGAGGATGAAGCCTGGGAATTATTTGAAACATTAAGTGACAATTCCATACATATGTCCTCTGCCTATCAAGAATGAAAATCATTAATCTTGCAGAGGAGAATAGAGGCCCATGATGCTAGGGCTACTCAGGATTTGGCTTATCAAATTCAATTGTTGAACAAAAACCTTGATAGGCTTTTAGCAAACCCCACCTTGAACCCTCAAGTAGTCTCTATCTTTCAGGCTTCAAGTGAATGCTTCATTTGCCAAAGCACAATGCATGCCACTATGGGGTGCCACCAGGCAAATCAATTCCCTAAGTTGATTTAGGCTGACCTGAACATGGCCCAAGGTTTCCACCTACCTCCTCACAATAACCCGTATTCTAATGCCTATAATCTAGGGTGGCGGAACCATCCAAACTTCTCATGGGAGCAAGGTGAAATGACCCTTTCCAAGGATCGTTTGGGGTTTTTCTAGAAAGTTAGGGGCATGAACGTAATTTATTGATCACTTGAGTTCTGGTGTGTGGGCCTTGCAGGAACAAGAGAGGTTAGTGGGGGTGTTTCAGCAATTTTTTCCCTCTCTCGTCTCCCTCACCACACTCACCCACTCATACACACACGCACACTTCCCTCTCCCTCACCAAAACCCTAACCCACCCTCCTTATAAAACCCCACCACCTCCACCTCCTTCCCTTGCAGCCGACGACCACCACCTATAGCCTTCCCGCCTCCACTTGCAGTCACACGTGGAGAGGAGATCGTGAGGAAGGGGAGCATAAGGGAGAGAGGGAGAGAGAGGGCATGGGAGAGAGGAGAGAGCTCAGGGAAGCTCGAGTGTGCATAGCCGAGGGAGCTCAAGTAGGAGAGCTCGCACATGGGGTGTTGATGGTGGAAAACTACGTATTTGCAATTGGATTTGAAAACCCGTCGTTGTAGTTCGAGTCGTGAAGAAATCCACTCAACAGATAAGATTTATACCGAAAAATCCGTAAAGAAGTTCCAGGTCGAATACAGGGAGGTGGATGTTTGATTAAAAATACGCATTTTATTTGTTTGTCACGAAACAGATTAGCTGGTCGAAAACTAGCTATCTATTTAACAAATAATGAATAGGAGAGAGAGAGAGAGAATATTACAAATAAAACCAAAAAGGGATGTAGAATAAACATGGATTTCATTATCAGAAATTGTTCATTACACTACTCACTACGACTAGAAAGTGGAAAATGATTACACTAGAAAGTAGTAAATCTACTTTAGAAAGCAGTAAAGAGAATGGAGAGAGAAGTATCCTCCTCAACGATCGCTTGGAGGACGAGCTGAACAGGGCGACGCCTGGAAGACGGGGAACAAAGCAAGAAGAAGGAGGAAGAAGTGGGAGGAACGGGAACGAACTAGCATGTCGTCGTCGTCATGGGATCCGCTTCTCGAATGTAGAGAGTGGACAACTGCAGGATGCTCCACGAAGGGGGACAAAGGTGGAAAAATTAAGATTTCTACTCTAGAGGAGCATCCTGGGTGTGGGACAAGCTCTTAGAGCTTTGGAAGAGGTGAGAGAAGAGAAGAAGGGATGAAAAATTCGTAGGGTAGGGGTCTCCTTTTATAATTGCAAGGAGTGGGGGCATTTGGACATTACAACATTAAAAACATTAATTCAAGACCTTTAGTAATGGATTTATTTGTCACTAAAGGCTAAACGTGGCCAACGTGCGCGCGCTGCACTCACTCGCTGACCTTCAGCGACTCAAGCTCCTATGCACGATTGCGCATGCTCAACCGTCTGATCAAGAGATTGCCAGCGCTTTCAAATCTTCACTGCCGCATGCTCGCGTGCGATGAGGCATGCAAACATGCATCATCGCCCATGTACATGATCGACGAACCTCTACGCACCATGCCTCCTCCCCTTGGTCGCCTGATCTCCATTTGACAGCCCAATCGCACCTACACCCGCGCCCCCTCTAAATATGAAGTGCAGTGCGGCTCGAACGCGTGCCCTTCGCTCGCAAAGGGGCGCTCGACTGCTGTACTACGCTTCCTCTTGAGGTAAGCAGATGTTTTTTCGCGCACAGCTCTGTGATCGTTGGATAAGCATCCCACGGTGGGGATTCGTCGAGCGGGTGAAGAAGAGAAGTGGAGGCGGGTCCTTGGGGCCGATTGGGTAGTTAGGATGGTGCCACGTGGTGCCATATTGGCCGTCCATCTTCTGTGTGTTGCGGATGGTGCTACAGATGTCGGATTGGACCAATTTTCACACCGTGAGGCTGCGACCATCGATCTGAACCCATCTGTGTGGTCGGATTTGTTGTTTGAGGTGTGGATTAACACCATCTTGGCCCTTGATTTTTAGGGTACCTTGATCTCTATCTAATGCTACGGATGTCCGATTAGGGCGATCTTAGAGTCGTTGAAATCCAATCGTTGCCATAATCAGATCTGTATGGTTGGATCTTTGATCCGAGGTCCGGATTAATATGTTGCTCTATCCCTGGCCATAAAAGGAGACAATTAACCTACATTTTATTCAGACTAACCTAAATGCATGATGATGCATGTTATGCAATATTTATAGTATGTGATGCAATTCTATGCTTAAGAACACGCATAAATAAACAGTTTATGTGATATAAACATGTTTACATCACACCCCCATACCTATCTTTTGCTAGTCCCTGGCAAAACTATATGCTATTTATAAGAGAATTAAGTCAGATTTCTTTGGCAATAGTTATTTTCAACACTTAGGTATTTCAAATAGGACCTGAACTATCGAGACACAACAGCACCCAAGTATCTGCCAAAATGCAGACGGCCTCAAGTTCTCGCCTTTACTTAAAGAGGGATCTCTTTTTTTCTTTTTCTTCTTTTCTAATTTTTTTAGATTTTTGAGTTTAGGGTTACAAAGCGACTTTCTACGGCCACTCAACCCACCTAAGACTCGATAAGAACCCTAAGTTCTAAGCATCCTTTTGTGAAAGTGATAGACTCATTGATCGACAATCAGAATGGAGTTTGGGTTTCTACGCTCCTAGGTGACCTAAGAAAGAAATCTACCTAGAGGTGTATCTATACGACCTATAGCTTTCTCCCTACTTTAATTTTTATGGGGTCAACACAAGGGTGAATCCAGTGCATATCTCCCCAGCTTATTCTACTTCTCCTGTTCTTCCTAAGTGTTTTTGGAATTTTTAGTACATTTCTTAAGCTGGGTTCTAGACAACTAGTCGATGAGCTGTTACCACCAACAGCTTGCCAGCCATACTCGTGCGGTGAAGTGTGGCTTATTTTTGTTTCTTTTTTCTTTCTTTTCTCCTTTTCTTTTTCTTTTTCTTTTCTTTTTTGAACTTTCTTCTTTTTTTTCTTTTTAGGGAGGTGGCTTCTATAGTCTAAGATTTACCTAAAGGTAGCAAGAAGAGAGTGGCCCTGTGACTGGGCTTTAGACAACCTACTTATGGGTTGTTACCCACGATAACTTGCTAGCCATATCACCCTAGAAGGTTCATTAGCTACCCAATTTCTATTAATACCGCCGAACAACGAGTCAGTGACGAATAGTGTGTAGATGCTTAAACTTAAAGTTTCTTCAAATCAGAGGGCGGGTTGATAAGTCGTGTACTTATCACCCAAACTTATTTAATAAAATTAGAATTAGAATTAAGGATGGCAATGACTCGAGAAACAAATCCACATTTTAGTGGATACCCAAGCTGATTAAGTCCAAAAACCTGAAGGGTCTTCATGTTTAAATCATATAGTTTATTTCCTAAGATTGGAAAATTTTCTAAAGCCCAAGTTCTCTTTCCTAATTCCACAATTTATATATATATATATATAAATAAAAAGAAAAATGAATCTACAAAGCTAATGAAGTAATTCAGTGATGAATATCCACCCCCCCATGCCTATCTAATGCAATGTCCTCATTGTATTAAAAAGACATGAAACATAGTGGAATAGAGTAGAAAGCACCTGAATTGCATGATAACGGGTATGCTCCGAGATAAATAGAAACTGTATATGTGATGAATTTAGTGCCTTTAGCTAGGCACACTATACAAGAATAAGAAATAAAGAATTCACAGGTGCGGGTCAGAATTAGAATAAAAAGATGCAACCTAAGACCTGCCAACAGATGTCCATAGATGTGGACAAGATTGTGAAGCAGACCCCTACCCCATGGTCGAGAATATCTAAGGTTCTGGATAAAAATGACCCAGAACCTGAGATCAGTATGCAAGCAGGGTCGGGCCTGCAATTTATGAGGATGCAACCAAGACCAAAAAGTTGGGTTATAGAGGAATCAAGCTCAAAAGGATAATCAATGGATGTGTACTTGCATTGGTCATCCTCAGAACAAATGTCGTAAGGGTCCTGGTTTGATGGTTTCAGCTTAATTGGAACCCTTAGACTCGATCTTCTACTTCCTCCAGAGTTTGCTTCCCAAATCAAAATTTCTCAGCTTTTATCCTCCTCATTCAGAATGTCAAATTCTGGGACCTCTTGCATATTAATCACCCCGTCTAAAATTTCCAAGTCCGAAAGATGTGATTGAATCAGAATTGACTTGGGTTTAATTATCTCAAAAATAGAATCATCAGTAAGCTTAATGGGGTGTAACTGACAATTGGGGCTTTGAATTGAATCCTTCAGAAAATGAAATTTTGAATCCGTCATGTGAGCCCTAATAAGATCAGTTCCCTTAGTTATTGAGCCATCATATGATCTATCGGATTCCTCAGGCCTAGTTGTCTCATAGAAATCATGTTCTGTAAACTCACGTGAGACTTTGCAAATTGATTCTTTACCCTTAAACTCAAAGAAATCTAAATCCGTATTAATGTACGTCCCAAAGTCATCCATCACTTTCTTGTCCATGGTGACATATGTTTCCTCATACCTGGCTCAGGGATCTCAGGTGAAGAAATCAGATCATCCTTAATTGGTTGCTCTAAATAAATCTGATCAGCCTCGTAACACATATCCCCCCCCCAACAGGTTCCTGAGTGGGTTTTAACATTGGCTCTCCTGAAGGGGGTTCATCTTGGGAATCATCCCATGATTGAACTAAAGTAACCACAAATCTCAATCTCAATTTTGCTAACTTCTCAAGTAAAAACTCACCCGGGTTCTTATCCTTAACATCCTAGAGCAAATCCAGCAAATACTTGTTCAGATCATCAATCATTTCAATCAGGGGCTCCAATTCTTCAGTGCAAGGTATTGGCTGAACTTCTAAAGATTGTATAGTATTCCTCAAGTTAGTCAAAACCTTATCTTGAACTTGGTTAACTTAAACCGAATGACTTGGCTCGGGGTTGGGCAGGTTTGGGATCAGTGCAAAGGAGTTAACGAATTGAGATTTGTGATACCCTTCCTGATAAAAGGTGACAATGACCTAAATGCAGTGTATTTAGAGGATGGGTAAGGACAAGTGTATCTTTCTTGATTGTAGGTCGTATTAGGTTGTCCATGAAAGGGCTGCAATCTAAAATCAATGTAGGTCGAAGAAAAATAGAAATCACATTTATGGTGCTCAAGGTTTGACCTTGAACACGGAGGTTCGGAACTATATCCCCAATCTGAGTTATCCCAACTAACAGATGGTTGATTACAGTACGAGTTGGGATAATCATCATGTTGAGGATAATTCAAAACAGGAGGGAAAGAGCGGAAATGCATATGAAATGTGGAAAGATTCATGATAGATGGGAGGAAGAAAGGCACCCTACAATACAAATAATCAAACTTGTCCTTAAGTGGGCTAGCTTAAAGACCTACAAACTCCCAAAACCTATCTTGAGATAAAGAAACGATTTGATCAACTTCTGTTCGTTCAATCCAACCAGTTAGAGGGAGGGACTAGGGAGAAGGTTCTTCCATTAGCTTGCACCTCCGGTTCCTAGTGTACTCCCTAGCCCCAATCATTTGATTATGCTCCCCTAGCTAGACATCAGATTGACCAGTAGAAATAGACTAATCGAAAATAATCTCTTTCTGAGTTTCGAAGAGCAAGTCCAATCCTTAAGGCCAACGTCTACTCTATTTTAATTAGGGCTAGGTTTGAATGTGCTTTGGAATGTGATGGACCCTTTATCTAGGTTGTGCCCTTAAAGAGTGATTAATGTGTGTGTGCATGCACAACTAGTGGTTTTCAAGTAAGATTATTTTTGATGCGATGAATTTTAGGATTCAAATCTTGCTTAGTAGCTTTTAGGATTCAACTTTAGGTATTTTCAAACAAGTTTTGTTGGCACACCAGGTTTTGAAAGCACAGGTGAAGATGTTTTCCTTTGAAGCTTAAAAGAATGCGCAGTGCCTAGTAAATCCCTAAGAGTTGAACCTATGTGCCAGCTACTTAATGAGTTGATTTTAGTTGAAGTTGTGCAACCCAATCAACTCAAACAATTGGCCTGTTGCACCACTTAATTAGGCACACAAATGATTACCTAATCTGATTTCTACTCCAGTATGTGTTTGGGTGTGTGTACCGGTTCAAAAATCGATTTGCCGGTTGAGTTTGAAAATCAGATGAGGTTGTCTACCTCTATGAGAATTTTTTAATTTTTCTTTTTAAATGCGGAGCGTAAGGTGGGTGTTGGTGTCAAAAAATAATCAAAACTAACCTTAGATTTATAAGAACACCTAAGTTGATTTATGTTTGTGTTATTACATGGTGGAATGAAATCTAATGGGTGGGAGGTGGGGGTAAACTTACAGAACCTTCAACAGCACTTTGCTCCAGTCTACCACTTTTGCTCGTCTCAAAAGAGTACCTACAATCACAATAAGAAAGGAGAGAATTGAGGTAAACGATTTGTAAGTCAGAAGTTGATGGTGCCAAAATGTTGATGGCGGAAAACTACGCATTCGCAATTGGATTCGAAAACCCATCGTTGTAGTTTGAGTCGCAAAGAAATTCGTTTAACAGATAAAATTTATATTGAAAACTCTGTAAAGAAGTTCCGGGTCAAACACAGGGAGGCAGACGTTTGATTAACATATGCATTTTATTTGTTTGTCATGAAATAGATTAGCTAGTCGAAAATTAGCTATCTATTTAAGAAATAATGAATAGGAGAGAGAGAGAGAATATTACTAATAAAAGCAAAAAGGGATGTAGAATAAACACGGATTTCATTATCAGAAATTATTTATTACGCTACTCATTACAACTAGAAAGCAAGAAATGAATACATTAGAAAGTAGTAAATCTACTCTAGAAAGTAGTAAAGAGAATGGAGAGAGAAGTATCCTCCTCGACAATCACTTGGAGGACGAGCCGGATGGGACGACGCTTGGAAGACGGGGAAGGGAGAGAGAAGGAGGATGAAGTGGGAGGAACGGGAATGAAGCAGCACATTGTCGTCGTCGTGGGATCCACTTCTCGAATTCAAAGAGAGGACAACCGTAGGCTGCTCCACAAAGGGGGATAAAGGTGGAAAAATTAAGATTTCTACTCTAGAGGAGCATCCCGAGTGTGGGACAAGCTCTTAGAGCTTTGGAAGGGGTGAGAGAAGAGAAGGGATGAGAAATTCATAGGGTAGGGGTCTCCCTTTATAGTTGCAACTAGTGGGGGCATTTTGGACATTACAACAATAAAAACATTAATTCAAAACCTTTAGTGACGAATTTATTCATCACTAAAGGCTTGAACGTGGCCGACGTGCGCTCGTCGCATGCGCCCACTCACCTTCAGCGCCTCAAATGCCTATGCACGATCGCGTACGCTTAGCTATCCGATCAAGAGATTGGATGGCTTAAAACGCCCTTCGCTACCGCCTTCAAATCTTCACTGCCACGTGCTCGTGTGTGATGAGGCATGCAAATGCGTGTCATCATGTGTACGTGATCGACGAACTCCGTGTGCCACGCCTCCTCGCCTCGGCCACCCAATCTCCATCTAACGGCCTAATAGTGCATGCGCCCATGCCCCCTCTGAATTTGAAGCACAGCACGGCTCGAACACGCGCCCTTCACTTGCGAAGTGGTGCTCGACCGCTGCACTATGCTTCCTGTTGAGGCAAGCAGAAGTTTTTGTGCGCGTGGCTCTACGGCCGTTGGATGAGCATCCAACGGTGGAGATTCGTCGGGTGGGTGGAGAAGAGATGTGGAGGTGGGTCCTTGGGGTCGGTTGGGCGGCAGGGATGGCACCACGTGGCACCATCTTGTCCGTCCATTTTCTGTGTGTTGCAGATGGTGCTACGGATGTCAGATTGGACAGATTTTCACACCGTTAGGCTACGATCGTCGATCCGAGCTTATCCGTGGGGTCGGATTTGTCGTCTGAGGTATGGATTAGCAAAATCTTGGCCCTTGATCTCTAGGGTTCCTCTATCTCTATCTAATGCTATAGATGTTCGATTAGGGCAATCTTGGAGTCGTTGAACTCCAATTGTTGCCCTAATCAGATCCGTACGATTGGATCTTCGATCCGAGGTCCCGATTAGCAAGTTGCTCTATCCCTAGCCATAAAAGTAGACAATTAGCATACATTTTATTCAAACTAACCTAAATGCAAGATGATGCATGTTATGCAATATTTATAGTATGTGATGCAATTCTATGCTTAAGAACATGCATAAATAAACAGTTTATGTGATATAAACATGTTTACATCGTGGGAGAGCTGTGGTTGCAGCCGCAAGGAGCTTGGATGTGCGATGACCTCTGAGGAGGCCGAAGGTGAGAGGGGAGGAGTCACGGTCGAGGAGTTGCGAGAGCCACGGCAGCTTGGAGGAGCTTCTGCAAGAGGAGATGAGACCGCAGGAGGAGGTTATGCAACCTCCTATAGCTGCTAGAGCAGCTGCTACAGGTGCTGTAAGCAGAGCTCGCGAGAAGACGAACATCACTAGGAGCTTCTGCGTACTAGATTTTTCCAGTATCAAACATCTTGGGTATCTACCAAACATCTAGACCAGCAGCGGGACGTCTAGAGCTGGAGTCGGACGTCTGAAAATACGTGGAGTGCCGAGGTATGAGTTCTGCATGCTCATGCATGCACATACGTGAAGTATGTAACGCTGTGCTATTGTTGTTTTAAACTTACGAATGCATGCGTAGGTACAGACCTTGGAAAGGCATGTAAACATGCTCTTCAAGGTGCTTTAGGACATCTGGACGTCTCCACAATCGTCTGATAGACCTATCAGACGTCCAGGCTCACTGACAGATGCCTAGAAAGACCCAGGATGACTGTAAAGGGGTTTTGTTCAGTGTGTAATTCATGTTTTAAAAGTTGTTTTGTTGTAGTATAGCACGAAGATACGTCGACAAATAAATTTATAAAACTCCGGTGAGTACCGGGTCATTCGCAGGGAGGCAATCTCGATTTTTAACGGAAGCTTTTTAGAAAACTAGTTCTAATAGGTATTTATATATGTATATATATATAATGAGCAGATATCGAGTATTCAGAATATCAGAATTTTATTGCATTCATAAACAGTTTTCAAAGTAGAAAGTACAATGCTAAAGATGGATAAAGTAGATGATAGGAGAGGGAGATAGAGAGATAGAGAGATAGAGAGAGAGATAGAAAGTACAGAGAGACGATGTCGCCTATAGGATGCTTGTGAAAGGTGTGACAGCACCTCAGATCTAGAGTGCCGGGACGAAGTTGCAGAGGGATGAAGAATTGCATAGAAGACGGTAGAAGGGATCTGGAGTTGATGGGAGAGAGAGAGATTCTAAGTTGATACCTTCAATAGGGGAGCCCTGGGCCTTATTTTATAGTTTTGATGGAGGGAAAAAAGGGTATTTTCACCTTAAAATCATCCAACAACTCCTATTTGATCAAATCCGTTGATCGGGAGATCAACGGCTCTAATTTGGCCTTAAAATACCTTCATTTGTGCCTAAAATGCTTGGATTCAACCTGGTCGCGACACATGGTAGCCCCTATGCCGTCGATCTTCAATTGTGCAGCTCTGATTCCTCCTCACGTATGCACTTATTTTCTTCGCCCACCACTCGCCCACAAAACCCACCTAAATGTCAGCTGTCCGATCGTAACAAGCGCCACTGCCTTAGTGTCGAAGCAACAACATGAGATCACATGTACCCTCTACATGCTCTGATCATGCCATGTTGGTTGCCTACACCTTACGATTGCGTGCAATTTCGCACAGCATAGGACTCGAAACCACATCCTGCACTTGCATGCACACACGTGAGCTAATGTGCTACGCAAACCTTTTATTATATATACTTGTTTGTTCGTATTTATGCTTATCCAGTCTGGGCGAGCGATGTGGCTCTCTCGTGGTCGTTGGATGAAGATCCAACAACCCACAGCATGCAATGCAACCTTCCTAGTTGGGGTGGTGGTGAGGGAGCAGCTGTGATGATGCCACGTGGTGCCATCATGGCCATCCATCTTCTTTTCTTTGTATCTGGTGATGTAGACCTTCAATCAGGTTGATTTTTGCATCGTTGGACTACGATCATCAATTCGGATTCATCCATGTGGTTGGATTCTTCATCTAAGGCTCAAATCTTTGTCCTTTGGCTCCATCATCTCTTTTCTTCTATGGACTACACACAATGCTCTAGTTGTCTGATCGGGACGATTTCGGAAGTGTTCGACTCCCGCCCTTATTCTAATCGGATCTATCCAATCTGATCTGGCATCTGCAGCTTCGAATCATCTGCAATTAAAATCATCTCTTTTATTATCCATATGACTAATAAACTAGCTATTATGCAAATTATGATGCCTATGAATGCATTATTCCTAAGTTCTTCTAGAATCTAGCTTAATTCAGTTGATTTAGGCTGCATGATTACTGTGCAATCACTGCCCCATGCCTAAATCTTGCTAGTCCCTAGCAAATGCATGACTAAATGTGAAGTTGTCCTACATGCATAATTTTTTTCAAAAATTTGACTAGTGGTTTATGTATTTTATTTTTATTCGAAGTTTTAGTAATCCAGATAATCATGATTGTGTTTTGTTGTAGCATATGCGACGGCTCCAAGTGAAAAGTCAAACTACATCTAAAGCTCGTCCTTAATCCTTAGTAAAAATCTATTGGGACAAACAGACTTCTCCCCTCGGGGTTATAAGGTAACCTATATATTCTGCCCTGGCTTTTGGGTTAGGTAGAAGATTTTTTAGTCAAGTGGATTTATTTTTGGTGGCTCACACTCATCTAGTGCTACATATAGACTAGTACTTTAGAACCCAGATGTCCAAATTGTTAAATAATTCAACTCAGGGAGAGGTAGAGAAATTGTGCTCTCTTTAGTTCCTTTGTACCGTTCTCTCTCTTTCTTTCTCTCTCGTTTTCTTTTCTTTCTTTCTGAGCTATAATCTTACCAGATTTATCAGTATATTTGGTGGTCTCTCCTTACACTAACACTTTGATTAGGTTCTAATAACTCTACAACTAAGTCAACATTCCTCAGCCCATATTCAAGTAGCCAGAAATATAGAAAAGTAGGTCAAGGCTGTTTTTGGTGGATCGTGAGGGTGATGGGTGTTGTTGCCTCAGTACACTTGAAATAAACTCTAAAAACACTTATAAACTCTTTTTTTTCTTTTCTTTTATTTTCTTTTCTGCTTTTTCTTTCTCTTTTCTACTCTTTTTTTTTGTATATGTATATTATTTTTTTTCTATATGCATAGACATATATACCTCTTTTTTTTCTTTTTCTTTTGCATCCAGACATCTACAAACGCCACACAGTAACACATACGACTCTTATTCATGAGGCATTATTCGGGATTGGGGGATGTTTAAGAGGATATCGGGTGGCTTATTTAGTGGAAGTGCCTATTTTCGACACCGGGAAAGGAATGATAGGACAGTGTATTTCTGACCTTGACATTAATATCCTCCTTTAGCTGAGGATTCCATAAAGGATGGTTGTGACCATCCACCTCAGTCCTAGTTTTATCAGAACCCACTCTCTACGTATTTTGCCTTATTTGGTGGCTCTCAAAAGATGTTCACACTAAGAACTTGTATGCAGAAACCAAGAGCGGAAACTATGCCTAACTCCAAGTATCATTATCTCATTATCCAGAAGTTAAGATTCCTCATAGTAGCCTTAGAGCACCAATAGACTTTCTACTCTCACCTCACACTTGTTTGGTGGATCTATTAGAAGATAGTTTGCCTGACTCCATAATTACTATCCAAGGGTTTAGGAGAAGAAGTAATGCTTCTTCTCAACAAACTAAAGATGTTTATCTATTTTCACAGAGGATCCATTGCATATTCTACATGTAAGTGTGAAATTATACTGAATTCTAAACTCAGGAATCAACTTAGGAATAAATCCCTAATAAAACCTTAATAAAAATTCTTTATGCCTAAATGCATTTTTTTTTCCAGACATAATGATATGACATGCAATGTCCACCCCCCATACCTATTCATTACAATGTCCTCATTGAAATGTATGCATGAAAATCAAAATATAATAAGCAGGAGGAGGGAATATCACCTGACTATGCTTGTTAATCCAGGTCAGTATGGATGCAGAGGATGCAAAGCTACCTGTAATGAATACTAGGTTGCCTCCCAGCTAGCACTAAGTTTAATGTCATTTGCCGGACTTAAACCCAAGAATGAATGATTAGATTGATTGGTTGGGTCAGCATTAAAATAAAGGTATGGTCATGCAGCATAAGATCAGTGATCCACAAATGTGAACCAGCTGATGGTGAATACCAAGCTCAACGGGTCAGAAAAATAAAGTGAACGGGCTTGAAACTATTTATAGCCAGATGCTACAAAAGAGAGGAATATTAGTGCGGGTGCCAGAGTGGAAAGTAGATAGTGGCAACCTTAAGAATCGATGCATAAGGAAGGCAAATGAGGTGGATACGGGGTGGTCCATGGGGAATAAATTGTACGGGTCCTGAAAGTGATGGGATATGAAAGGAGGAACCCAAGAGGTGTAGTCTGAAATGGTACAAGAAACCATTTTGCAAGTCAAGTTAGCTGTGGATGGATGTCGAGTAGGTAAGTCAAATAGGATCCAGCGGTCCATCTCAGTAGTTCCAGACTTATCAGAGTCCTCAATCTTATCCCAGGGTGATCAACATTCTCATTTGAGTTGCCCAAATCTTGTTTTAATTCATTTTTCCTTAGAACCATAAGATTGGGGTTGGATTAGTCAACACCTCAAATCCTTTTTGGATTATATCTTCTGAGGGAATATCTTCTTTTTTCTCATCAATCAAGTCAAATTCTTCCGAATCCCATGATTCAGCTAAAGTCTTTACTTCCTCAGATAGATCCTCATAAGTCATCCCCAGTAATTCTGCAATGTCTTGAACATCTTTTGCATAAGGGGATTGTCTATTTTCTTTGAGATGTTGTGGATAAGGGTCAAGTTTTTCCTCAGGGCTCTGGTGGAAGGGAAGAGAAAGGTGCGGATTAGTTGAAACAGAAGTGAAAGCAGATTCAGCTTTTATATGGGAATGATCAGTATTGCAAAATCGAGATATCGAATCATTTAAGCATATTTGATCATGATAATCCTCAGATAAGATTTCATCAGAGCCATCCAACCATGCTTGGCTAGGAGTGTCACTATTCCTAATCTTTCTATCTTCTTTATCTTGCTCTGATTCTCCCAAATCATCCATGTAATCCAATTGTGTGTCTTCAAATATAAAAGACTCACACTCCAGCTCACTATGAATTAGCTCCTAAAAATAGAATGGTTGAAATTCTGGGCCTAAATCAAGATATACTTCCTTAAGTGAGCCTTCCTCCTCAAAGTCAGCTTTTGGGATATCAAAAAGGATCTGTTTTGCATAATCACGAGGATGGTGGGTGGGCTTAGTGCATGTGGAGGTTGGGATTTGATACGATGTCATACTTAAGGTTGGATCCTTAACCTTGAGTGGCTTACCACCAACTTGTTTCATACTCGGATCAGTTTTATCACCTTGTGCTTTACAAATTCTATTGAGCTATTTTGTTAGATTATCTGTGTTTGTTTTATTAGCTTCTCTCATCCCTTGGACTACTTGGAGTAATTGGGTGATCTCAGGATCACCGCCATGGTCAGAGATTTGATTAGGATGTGGATAATAATTTCTAGAATTTCTTTCCTCAGTTGAATCAAAATATCTATCATCTAGATACCTAGGGTAAGAATCATATCCTTGGTTTGGTGTTGTAGGGTTATCCCAATAAGAAGATAAAGTTGTTTGGGTAGAATTGGGATAATTTGTAAAGTGATTTCGAGGATAGGATTGATATTCTAGGTATTGGGATTCTAAGGCATATCCCTGATATGGGGAGAGATGAGTTTAGTTGAACCGATCAAGATAGTTGGTCATGCCAATCAGGTGCTAGTCCTGGATGGAGAGTGTCTTTTGAGGTTGTAGAGACCCTTGATATGCAGTAATTCGTGTGGGATTCGAGGTCTGCCTAGCTATACCTAGGGAATATGTGGTGTAGGCAAAGGAAACAAGTCCTGGGTGTTGAGGAGAGTTCTCCCACCTTGAAGAAGTTAAAATAAGGGAAGGGTTAGGATAGGGAGAATAGTGTGAGGCAAAAGAGTATGGGTCCATGGTTTCCTCCTCAATTAGTTCTTCCTCATGGCAATTAGTCATTGGAATGTATTCAGAAAAATTAGGTCTTCTCCTTAGTTTACTCTCTAAAGGTGGTACCAAATTGGGGTTCAAAGACCTTTTAGCATCCATGTACTGGAAGAAAGTTAATAGACGAGAGGGAGAAGACAGATGAGAGAATACCCCACCCTTTCAATACAAGCAATCAATCTGGTCTTTAGAGTATCAACCCTAAATAGACCTAGTCTTGGCTCCCCAAAACACGACTAGGTTAGGTCAACCCTTGAATTACTTAGTTGGCCAGAAGGGTGGGACCCCTTAGGACACCACTAAAGGTTAACGCGGTTAATGCACTGACCTTTCTTGTCACCAGTGGGTCCAAGTAGATAAGGCCTTGACCTTAGCCCAATCTAGTTTCAAGCCCCCAAGTCTATTAGTCTTGCCTAGGGCACGTCTACTCAATTTTAGGTTTGGGTTTGATGTGCTTTTGGAATCTGATCGGTGTTAGGGGGTGTTTACCCTTAGAATTGATTTTGAAATGTGTGCAGTGCTCAGGCAAATAGGATTCACAAGCAATTTCCTTATGATGAAGTATCTTTTAAGATTCAAATGCTTGTGTTAATGAATTTTAAGGTTCACTTGATTAGATAATTTCAATCAAGGTTCTTATGAGGCACACAAAGTGTTTTGCAAATCTCAATTTGTTTGATAAATTTCCTTTAAGTATGAAAATGCAAGTGTGCTATATCCTTAATGTGAAACCCTAAGCATAGATTGTTCTAAATGATTCTTTTAAGTCCAAAATGATGAGTGATGCGATCCAAGCAATGCAATCAACTGACTTCTTGCACGACTAACTTGGCACTCATAAAATATTTTTCAAGAATTTTTAATGCACGTTTTCTATTTTTTTCTAATTTAAAATGTACTGAGGTTTTATAATTTTTTCAGATTTATAATTTATTGACTTGTTGGGCAATCTGTTTTTGACCCCGAATTGGTGATTGGATAATTCGTGCAATCAAACATGCAAGAAATAATTTTTTTAGATTTTTCCTAAATTTTTTATTATCTCAGAAATTTAGTGTCTTAAATTTCAAGTCAATTAAAGTTGTATAAAAATTCCTATGATATTTTGAACTCTGAAAAATTAGGAACAAAATCCGTATTGATAACAAATCAGTGCATGAATTTTTCAATTTTTTTTATAACTCTAATTGCCGTGAAATTTGGATTTGTTGTTCTTGACTTTGAAATCTATGTCCAGTAAACATTTAGAATTTTTGGGTGTGCAGATCCTCGGAAATTGAATTTTTAAGATAAAACTTTATTTCAACCTAAAATTCAAGAGAATTTTTTTTTTCAAACAAGCAAATTCTAACTAATCCTATGGTTCAAGCAAATCCTAAACTTTCTAAATCTAATTAATCTAACCTATGGGTACTTACCCGAGATTCAAACCTGCACTTTTTCCATTGCATGTTTGGTTTAGATTTCTTTGTTTCCTGCACACACACGAAATCAATGAAAAAATGTAGCGAGTTAGAAATCTCAAATACACACCGAAAAGCTTAAAAAATTTTCGTTGCCTCCCCGGCAACGGCGCCAACTTGTCCAGCACGTTATTCGCGTTTTAAAAGTTGTTTAGTTGTAGTATAGCATGAAAACACATCGACAAATAAATTTATAAAACTCTAGTGAGAACCAGATTGTTCGCAGGGAGGCAATCTCGATTTTTAACAGAAGCTTTTCAAAAAACTAGTTCTAACAGGTATTTATATATGTATATATATAAAGAGTAGATATCAAGCATTCATAATATCAGAATTTTATTGCATTCATAAATAGTTTTCAAAGTAGAAAGTACTATGCTAAAGATAGATTGAGTAGATGGATAGAAGGAGAGGGAGATAGAGAGATAGAGAGAGAGAGATAGAAAGTGTAGAGAGACAACGTCACTTGTAGGATGCTTGTGCCAGGTGCAGGAGCACCTTAGATCCAGAGCGTTGGGATGAAGTTGCAGAGGGACGAAGAATTGCAGAGAAGATGGTAGAAGGGATTTGGAGTTGATGGGAGAGAGAGAGAGATTCTAAGTTGATGCCTTCAACTAGGGAGCCCTGGGCCATCTTTTATAGTTTTGATGGAGGGCAAAAAGGGTATTCTGGCCTTAAAATCATCCAACAACTCTTATTTGATCAGATCCGTTGATTGGGAGATCAACAACTCTGATACGGCCTCAAAATACCTTCATTTGCGCCTAAAATGCTCGGATTCAACTTGGTGGTGACACGTGGCAGCCATTGCATCATCGATCTTTGATCGTGCGGTTCTGATTCTTCCTCACGCATGCGCTTATTTTCTTCGCCCACCGCTCTCCTTCACAACCCGCCTCAACGTTAGCCATCCGATCGTAACGAGTGCTGCTGCCTTAGCATCGAAGCAACAGCATGAGATCATGCGTACCCGCTACGTGCTCTGATCACACCACGTCGATGCACCTATGCCTTACAATCGCACGTAATTTCGCGAAGCATAGGGATCAAACCCGCATCCCGCGCTTGCACACACGTGTGTGAGCAAGTGCTCTACGCAAACCTTTTATTATATATACTTGTTTGTTTGTATTTATGCTTATCCAATCTGGGCGGGCGACGTGCCATGCTCGTGGCCATTAGATGAAGATCCAACGACCCACAGCTTGCAGTGCAGCCTTCCTAGATGGGGCGGTGGTGAGGGAGTGGCTATGTTGATGCCACGTGGTGCCATCATGGCCGTCTATCTTCTTTTCTTTATATCTGGTGATGTAGACCTTCGATCGGGTTGATTTTTGCACCGTTGGACTGCGATCGTCAATCCGGATTCATCCGTGCAGTTGGATTCTTCATCTGAGGCTTGGGTCTTTGTCCTTTGGCTCCATCATCTCCTTTCTTCTATGGACTACACACGATACTCTGGTTGTCTAATCGGGACAATTTCGGAAGCGTTGGACTCCCATTCTCGTTCTGATCAGATCTATCCGATCTGATCTGACATCCATGACTTTGAATCATCTATGATTAAAATCATCTCTTTTAGGTCATAAAATGACGATATTATCCATATTACTAATAAGCTAGCTAGTGTGCAAATTACGATGCCTATGAATGCATTACTCCTAAGTTATACTAGAATCTAGCTTAATTCAGGTGATTTAGGTTGCACGATTGCTGTGCAATCAGGTTTTAGACATCCGCCAACAATGCAGGAACACAAGGTGAGTTACTGACATCATTAAGACACCTAGGTCTAGTCCCAGGCATCTGATTTCAATCTGTATGCACGTTTTTAGCTCGTTCGGGGCCCAAATGAAGTTGGATTTACGCAAATGAAGTACCATTATTTTCCGCACGAGTTTCTCTACATGTTAGTTTCAATTATATATTGTTTAAAACTTGTCTGATGTGACTTGGTCACTGGTATAGGTTTCCAGCTTGTAGCGTGTTCAAGGCCCACGGAGACAACGGGATCTATGTTTCAAGCCCCATTCCACCTGTGAATCCCGATAGAGTGGTTTACTTTAATATTAAGATTTAAATAAGTAAAGTGCATGTTTAGAATAACTTGGCTGAACCCTCGGATGTGAAATGAACCCTAGGGCAGAAGCGAATGTACATTACTTGGGTTGCACTATTTACTTTGAGATACATGTTAAATCCTAATTGCTAGCAAGTGTATAGATACTTGATGCAATGTTTTTTTAGTTATTAAAACATAAGCTACCTGTTATATAAATGAAAATCAGAATGTGAACAAAGAGATATGCGTGTTGAGAAATGAAATGAAGCAAATACAAGCATGAACCCTATAGGGAACTAGGAGAAGAACTCCTGTATACAAAAAGAATCTTGTAAGTAGATGAGAAGTGAGCTGGCCCTTGTGTACATAGTACCAAGGAGAGCAACTGTCCCTTTAGTGTAGAGGGGATCTAGCTGCCCTTTTGGGTTGAGACCTAGGGTTAGGACTAGTCATTCTACACCGACTCTTGTTTGGAACTCGTGTACGTGGTACCGAGGTGAGCTACTTAGTGTAGGGAGGGAGCAAGCTGCCCCACGGGGCCCGAGGTTAGGACTAGCCTTCCTACACCGACTCTTGTTGAGCCTACTAGGAAAACCAGGATAGTCAAACGAGGGTACATCGACTGTGGAGGGGCGGGGCCCCTGTTCTATTCTGAGAGGGCAAGGCCCTGTGCTATTCCGGGTTGTATTGTTGGGCGTACCTGCTAGCGAAAATGACTGATCGCATGCTAGTGCAGGGTAGCTACCCGTACGCTTATCACGCATGTCGTAGTCACTGCTACGTCGCGACTGTGACCTCGAGGTGGTTGACAGGGTGTAAGACTACCACAGGGGACTCTCCCGGCCAGGAAAGCACCATGTGTACATCCTACCTCATGGGAAAGACTGCAATCAAGTTCGTTCACTTGAGGGATAGACAAGATCAAGAAATGGATGGATTCTTGAGAGAATAAACAAATTAGAACCACTTAGTTGATCTAAATTGAAATGAATAACTAATTTAGTTGCTTGCATTATGTTAATTTAATGTAAATGGCTTAACCACCACTCTACTCATTGTTAGCTGACCACGGATTTTATAACCTTGTTCAGGTTAAGGAGTTGAACAACCAGTGCCACCGACTGTAGAGGGAGCTGGGCTTAGTCGATCCTAGCCTTAGCTTTTGTTCCCTTTTTGTTTCCAAGCTTCTGTTGTTGTGGTGATTACTTGATATATGTATGACTGTTGCAATTACATTTTTGCTTTACTTTTCATTGTTGTAGTTATGATGGCATGTAATATCGTGAAACATTTCGTCCTATTTCCTTTACTATCTTTTGGTTATTTCTGCCTAGTTACATTGCATGTGTGGTTGTGGATTTTTTTCTGCTTTTGGTTATTTTTTGTTGGACGACTGAGTCTTGGGATTAGTCGAGACGAGCCGGTCACAAGTCCTGTAGGGATCTGGGATCAGGTCATAACACAAGGTGATACTTCCAACTCAAGGAATGCAAGACCCTTAGCTCCCCAACCCATATACCAGCCATCCTCTGTAAACCCTCCTCAGAATAAGCCTTCTAAGATGGATGAACTTAAAGCCATGATGAAAGCGATGCAAGAGCATCAAAATATGGTCATCCAATCTCAGAATAAGATTATTACTGATATGCAATCCAAAATTGGTCATCTTACTGAGGTAGTTTGGTAGTGAGATCCGGGGAAGTTGCCTAGCTCTTCTGAGGAGAGCCCAAAGGGCAAGGGGGTCATATTCAGGGAGCACACCCAAGTTGTGACTATGTTGAGGAGTGGAAAAAAAATCGACAAGCCTGATAGCACTCCTATGGTCACCTCAGGATTCCCCTCCGACATCAAACCCGACTTCCATCACCACTGAGGAAGAGCCACACTACTCTCCCTCGCTAGAAATCACCCACCCTAAGGATGTTGTCATTCCACCACCCCTTTCCTGCCATGACGACCCCTCTACCCAGAAACCGAGGGTGCCTTATCCAGAGTGCCTATCTGCTCCTGGGGAATTTTTTGTTGGCTCGTCTAGAGCCAAGGATAGGACGAATGAAATTATGGACACTTTTAGGCAAGTCCATATCAACTTGCTTTTGTTGGAAGCTATTAAATAGATCCCATCCTATGCCAAGTTTCTAAAGGACCTATGCAACCAGAAGCGCTGATCTAGGAGATAGGTCCAAGCTAAGGTCATCTTGCCTGACCATGTTAGCTCGATTCTCCAACATGGAACACCCCCGAAAATGAAAGACCCAAGGGCTCTGTATATTTCAGTTCTTATATATAACCAACACATTGACGAGGCTCTGCTCGATCTGGGTGCAGGCGTGAACATTTTCCTAAGCTCTGTTTATGACATTTTGGGAGGAGGTGATTGAAAGCCTAGTCCAGTCATTCTCCAGGTCGCAGACAGATCACTTAAGACACCAAGGGGATTGCTGGAAAATGTCCTGGTAAGAGTGGAGGACTTCTTCCCTGTTGACTTTCTTGTGCAAGATGCTGACCCATCAAATAAGCCCCCCAAGCCATCCATTATTCTAGGACACCCCTTCTTAGCCACAGCCAACGCCTCTATCAATTGTAGATCAGGGGCACTTAAAATGGGCTTTGGGAACAAGAAGATTCGGTTGAATGTTTTTGATACCTACAAGCAATCCAGTTTGGAAGATTGTTCCCAGATTGAGGTAGTTGATAAAATCATTGAAGAGACTACTCCAGTACTCTTATGTAGAGGTCCCCTTCAAAAGGTCATATCTAAGGACCATCCTTCAACTATTGAAGAAATCGAAGGGGATATACTCTAATTGGAAGAATTATTAGGGGTACACACAAAGTCTCTGTCCCCACCGTGGACCGTGAAAGTAGATCCGCTACCTGAGGCGGGGACATCTCAAGTTAATCAGTCAATCCAAAAGGCTCATGAGTTGGAGCTGAAACCCCTCCCGAACACATTGAAGTATGCTTTGTGATGTAAACATGTTTATATCACATAAACTTTCTATTTACGTGTGTTCTTAGGCATAGAATTGCATCACATATTATAAATATTGCATAACATGCATCATCTTGCATTTAGGGTAGTCTATATAAAATTTAAGTTAATTGCTTCCATTTATGGCCAGGGACAGGGCAACTTGTTAATCAGAACTTCAGACCGAGGATCCAACTATATGGATTTGATCAGGGAAACGACTGGAGTTCAACGACTCTAAGATTGCCCTAATCGAACATCCGTAGCACCAAATAGAGACCGAGGAACCCTAAAGACAAGGGCCAAGATGGTGCCAATTCACACTTCATACGACAAATCCGACCACACGGATGGGTTCGGATCGACGATCGTAGCCTAACGACTTGAAAATTGGCCCAATCCGACATCTGTGGCACCATCTGCAACACACAGAAGTTGGATGGCCAAGATGGTGCCACGTGGTGCCATCTCAGCCACCTGATTGGTCCAAAGGAACAGTCGCTCTCCTCTTCTGAAGGCACAGCAAGATGAGATTTAGGCCATTGGATCTTGATCCAACAGCTGTGAGCACGCGCCGCTTAAAACCTCTGCGAGACACAGATGAAGACGTAGCGCAGCAATCGTGAGGTGTTGCGCAAGAGCGGGGCACGAGTTCGACTCTCGATTCGCTACGTGTGCACGTTAAATACAGACCACGTGATCAACTGCGAATGGCCCAGATCACCCAATTGGGCATACGCAGGATTAGACACTCCGCCTCATGCCCGATCTGATGCGCAGACTCGTGCTGTGTGAAGCGAAGCGCGGCGTAGGCGAGGATGATTTTAAGCCGTCCAATCTTAAGATCGGATGGTTGATAATGGCCAAACATGGGCATGCATTTTAATAATGGAAGAGGAGCGAGCACGCATAGCGCGCGCACACGTCTTCCACAACCCACTTTTAGCGACATTTAAGTCCGTCGCTGAAGGTCCCCTCTTTATTGTTTTTGAAGTTAAAATGTCCAAAATGGCCCTACTCCTTGCAACTATAAAAGGAGACCCCTTTCGTACGAAATTCTCACCCCTTCTCTTCTCTTACCCCTTCCAAAGCTCTAAGAGCTTGTCCTAAACCCAGGATGCTCTTCTAGAGTAGAAATCATAAATTTTCCACCTTTGTCCCTTTCGTGGAGCATCCCGCGGTTGTCTTCTCTCTGCATTCAGGAAGCAGATCCCGCGACGATGGTGATGTACTGCTTCATTCCCATTCCTCCCACTTCATCCTCCTTCTCCCCACTCCGTTCCCCATCTTCCAGGCATCGTCCCATCCGGCTTGTCCTCCAAGCAATCGTCGAGGAGGATATTTCTCTCCATTCTCTTTACTGATTTCTAGACTAGATTTACTACTTTCTAGCATAGATTTCCCACTTTCTAGTCATAATGAGTAGTGTAATGAACAACTTCTGGTAATGAAATCCATGTTTATTCTACCTCTCTTTTAGTTTTATTTGTAATATTCTCTCTCTCTTCTAATTATTATTTGTTAAATAGATAGCTAGTTTTCGACCAGCTAATCTATCCGTGACAAACAAATAAAAGGTGTATTTTTAATCAAACGTTCACCTCCCTGTGTTCAACTCAGAACTTCTTTACAGATTTTCGGTATAAATTTTATCTGTTGACAGATTTCTTCGCGAATCAAACCACAACGAAGGGTTTTTGAATCCAATTGCAAACATGTGATTTTTTCTTGCAACATTTTAGCACCGTTGCCGGGGAGGCAACGCTCCTTGATTCTTCGCATTTTCTGACTTACGAATCGTTTACCTCACTTCTCTCCTTTCTTATTATGATTGCAGGTACTCTTTTGAAACGAGCAAAAGTGGTAGATTGGACCAAAGTGGTGCTGAAGGCTCTATAAGTTTACCCCACCTCCCACTGATGGGAACACCATCATGACCATAACTAGCTCATTTTGACCTAGAAAAGAGAATAAAAGCTCCTACATAACCAACTAGAGGTCCTAACTCAAGGAAAAACCCTTCTAAAAGAAAAGTAAGAAACAAAGGGTAAAATCATAATTTTACCATTGTAGGGAAACAACGGGATTTCTCAGGGGCTAAACACATGTCAAATGGTCTTAACAAGATAAAAAGTGGGTTGGTTCAAACATAAAAAGGTTCATGTGAACTCTGGGAATTAAATGACTTCTAGTAACCCTAAAATAGACCCACTTAATTTAACAAGGTCTTGGTCAGAATAAAATTCACCTAAATCCTCTAAAATTTGTGGAAAAATATCTTCTAGGGTTTATAACCATAAAATTGGCCCTTAGAACCTATTTTGACCTAAATATCGGTCTCAGTCAAATGTTTGCCCTAAACTGGGTTTTTGTGTAAGTTTCCTAGTCAAACATGGTCAAACCTAAAATCCAACTTCACCATTGGATTCCTTAGGTCCAAATTAGGTTTGTACCAAAATTTGGACCTAAGGGGAATTCACCTTGACCTACTTTGCAAATCAGTCCAACCTAATTACATTTATACCCCTAACTTTTGAAAACTCTTGCAGACACCCCCTAGCTTCCTCGTCATTCTTTGCAATTAGGTCCCTACATCATTACAGTGGAGGAAATCCTACTTCGGTGAAGATTCAAGGGAAACAACTCCTTGATTCCTCAGAGAATCCCTCTCAAATTTGAAAGGGAGATTCTCTGAGGAATTCCAATTCATGTGAACCCAATTTGGAGCTCCAATTTCCACCCAATCTCTCATGCGAATGCATGAGAGATTTGGGTCTTTTTCGACCTTCCAACTCCAGCGAGGTTGCCGTGCTTGGAAGCTTGGCTTCCAAGCACAAGGCCCTCTGCTAAAGGCTATAAAAGTGTCCTCAGATCCTTCTGCTCCTCTCAAGCTTGAATTGGCTGGAGACAACCCCCAATTTCCTCTCTTCCCCTCTAGCCAAACTCCCAGTAAAACTCTGGCAACCGTTATCTCCTCCTCTCGTCGCTCTGCCACAATACCAGTGCTAGAGTTGCCTTTGCCTCTTTCATCTGCGTTGTGCCACACCTACTCACGTGCTTGCCTCCCTTTCCTCGTCGCCATCCTCCTCTCACCAGGCCTTCATCTCCGGTGATGGCACATACGAGCCGTCCACCTCCTCCACTCCCCCCTTTATCTATTCCCTCTCAGATAAGTCTACTCTCCTTTCTCATCTCTGTTCTCGCATCTATTTCCTAAAATATCCCTTGACGCTAGCAAATCGCCTCCATCTTCTCCACCTCCGGCAGACCACGGGTGAGGTTCTCCCGCCACTCCACGCATCCACCCACCTCGCCAACCACCTCGCAAGCTCTGCCACGTTGCACTGATCATAACCCCTCTTCCCATTCACTGCCACACGCTCCCAACACATCCCCCAAACACACCATCTTCACAGCCACAGGGAGACCTAGGCACGCATGCCCAGGCCGCCCCACACCACGCCGACCACTGTGACATCTTCGCCGTGGCAAGGCAAAGCTCCCTATGTGTTTTGACGAGGTCGTAAGGCCATTTTGCTTGTGACAGGGTACAGGTCTCAGCTGCCATTGGAGCAAGCTCGAAGAAGCTTGCAAGCTTCATCCCAGGCTCCAGGCTTCAGGCTTCAGGTTCCAGACGGTGCGGACTTCCTTCGCACACGCTTCTAGCCCAGCAATTGGAGTCCAAGCCCCAACATCTGCTGCAATTGAATGAGCACACCTGCTATGTGAGTGCCTACGAAGAAGGTGGGACATTTAGTCCCACCTCGGAAGATTTGGAGCAGAGGTTGTAATATAAGTTGAAAATGTGTCAAGGGCTTATCGTCTCCTGACACGGGGTGAGGTCCCACTCATCCCATAGCCTCGTTCGCGACCCACACCCCCACGGACCTGGTTCTGACCCAAGTACCCATGCACTCCTCGCTTACCACCCACGCCAGTGGTCCTGGTCCTAGGAGCGCTAACCTGACTCGTTAACCCAAGAAGGCTCTGGGAGAGCGAGCCTAAGAGAGAAGAAAAAAGAGAGATCACAGGGAGAATAAGGGGTAGGATTTGCTCTCAGGGAAGAAGAGGAAGTAGAAGCTGAGGGTGAAGCCGCAGAAGAAGGAGAAAGCTGTAGAGGAAGCTAAGGAAAGGAAGCCGTAGAGGAAGCCAAGGAAAGAAGATGGAGAGGGCAGAAGTCTGAGTAGCTAATGAAGAGAAGGCTCGGCTGAAGAGAAGAGCAAGGCTGAAGTCAGAAGCAGGAGAAGAAAAGAAGAAGAGACAGAAGAAGCAAAGGCTAGAGCAAAGAAAGAAATCAAAGAAAGAAAGAAGAAGACGCTAGGAAGAAAGACAGAGAACAAAAGAAACAAGAAGAAAGAGATCTGAAGCACTGTAGAAAATATACATTTAAGACGTCTGATTTTCGTATTAGACGCCCATATTTTTGCTTTTATACACATTGATATTTTTTGGATCTCTTTACATTAGCTGCATTATAATTTTGATTCTTCATTGCAAATTTTATCCAATTTGAAAGTTGCGTTCTTGGTTTTTGAACTCCAATTTGCTCCCTATGTTCGACCTTGGATTTATATTTTTCGAGTAATAAAATTCATTTGTTTTCAAAGCGAGTTTTCCTATACTACTACACATTTATTTTAAACCTGATTTCGCTTCAATAAAATATTTTGGCGCCATTGCCGGGGAGCAACGTGCAATTTAGAAACCTTGATCACAACTTCTGATTCCATACTAACTTGATCTATTTCTTTTGTTGTGATTATTTTAGGGCAGGAAGATTCAAAAGAAGACAACCGCACAACAACCACATCCGGGGCAAGTAATTTCTCGTTAGCCCTTTCTCTTAATCCCCTCAATTCTGAAAAGGAAAACAAGGAAAAAATCAATTTAGGGCAACCTGCTTTCCATATCTAGTCAATTCGCCAAAGTTGCCTGATTTTGATTTCAACACATTTTGAATTGTGCATCCATTTAAGGTAACTAGGGCTACCACCTTCTTGATTGAGCCCTAGATACCATCTTTGTGGCAACTAAATTGGACCAATTAGAGCCAACTTAAGGATTCCAATCTAGGGTTTTTAGAGACACATCTTTTCTAAGCAAGAATCAATTTTCCAAAAAGAGGTGTGTCTAAGCCTTGATTGGAAAGACCTATTCAAGAGAAACCCTAAAAATCAAGCTCTTAACTTCACTTGAACCCTAAAAGAAAGGACCTAATGCTCTCAAAGGACAAGTAGGTGAAGTTGACATCTTGTTGTGTCAACCAACCTTGAAATTAGGTCACTTTTGCAGTCGAAATATCTAAAGTTCAAGTGGAACCCTAACCACCTTTGATCTTAATTAAAAGTCGTAGACTTAAGAGGTCAAGGCCCCCATTCTAGTCTACTTGGAATCTCAGTGATAAGAGAGGTCAGGTGGGGGAAACCCTGTAACTCATGGGGACGCTCTACCGTGTAGGTGTATTTGCGGGACTCTCCCTCTTTGGCTGCCCAAGTATTTCTCAAGTGGATGGCTTTTCTGACTAAGGGGTATATTATCTGCCCCAAACCTCTAAAGTCATCCAAATTTTTTGGGTGTCTCGATTGGGTCCAGCACATTCTAATTTCGTCTAATCTATCAATGCATGTTTGGTAGGAGGTCCTTGAGACCATCCTTAAGACCTCCTTTAGAAATCCACTCCCATCGAGGCCAAGCCTCTGGCCTCGACGTCTGTGTTTGTGCAGCAACCCCACCACATCGACCTCTCCTCTGATTCATCAGAACCAAATTCTCCTTGTTCCATCATGGCACAACCAATTGAAAAAGAGAACCTTGAAGACCAACACCAGCGCTGGAATGATCTATTCCAGAACTTTGTAAACCTGCCACAGCATCCTATGATGTGAGAACACTATAATCCCACTATGGTGGCAATCGAACCTCGAGTCCAAATCCCGGCTGGAGGTCCTAATTCTGAACTCAATCCCAACATGATTCATGCTATCCCAAAATTCCATGGGCTTAACTCCGAGGATCCCTTCCAACACATCAAATAGCTCAAACATCTGGCCCAGACCTTCGGGTCAGATGTATAAAATCGGGATATTCTGCTTATGAAGATGTTTTCCTTCTCCCTCATGGACAAGGTAGCTCATTGGTATCAGACTTAGACACGTTCGATCAACACGTGGGTTGAACTCCAGTCCAAATTTTTGAAGAAGTTCTTCCCTGTTGGTCGGACGAATGCCTTGTACCACCAGATCACTCACTTCACTCAACAATCTGGAGAACCTTTTCATGAGGCATGGGACCATTTCCTAGATCTCATGCGAAAGTGCTCCCATCATGGGGTTCCTAAATGGGAACAAGTCTAGTCTTTTTACTAGGGACTTCATGAAGACCCTTATTCGTCAATGCAACCTGTAGAGGAAATATCATGGGTCAACACGAAGACACTGTGTGGGAGATTCTCGAGAATATGTGCGATAACTCCATCAATAATGACTCCATGGGCTTATTCAACCAGTCGAATGCCCACACATCAATGAATCCTAGAGGAGCACATGGGACTCAGGGCCTGTCCGCATCCGTCGACTTGGAACTGATGGCTAGTCGGTTGGAAAAGGTCTCTATCATCGAGAAGAAGGTGAACGAGTTGACCCAACATCTACAGCGAGCCACCTCTACGCAAAACCTGTTTGGACAACCACCTCGAGGGAGGGAAACTGTGCAAAACATCTATCACCAATCTTCTCAGGGAATTGACCCGTATCCACCCCCGTCTGACTCCAGGACCGGTGGAAACTCTGATCCGATCTACTCTAGTTGGGGGAACTCTGAACCCTCATACTCTGATTTTCCTGAGCTTCCTCCGACCTGTGAGAACCTCAACACCATCCAGAATAACCCATTCTCTAACACCTATAACTCTGGATGGCAGAATCATCCCAACTTCCTGTGGATGGGAAATACTCAGAATCAAAGACCACCTTATCAACCCCATCCACAAGCTCCTCATCCATATCAGCTACCTCAGCCTCGGCCCAACCCCAACTATCAATCTAGGCCAAACCAAGCAAATCAAATGACTCTTATCCTTCAGACTCTGGCTGAGATTCAGAACACGAATGCAGCAATACAAAAATAGCACAAGGATGAGATCACAGAGGTTCGTAATCAACTCACCCAGATGGCAAATTCCTGCCAACCTAACACACTCCCTTCGTAACCTCTACCGAATCCAAATAACATGCCGACCAAGAGGCGCGTTATGAACCCAAATCCTAGCCACGCCTACATGATTTATCAGGCCCCTTCTATTCCATCACTCGACAAGATGGAAGCTTCGACATCTTATGCAGGATTTCAACAGCAGCCACCTATTTTACCAACCCCAAACCAAAACTAGGTAGGACTGAACTCCGTAACAATCCGTAGTGGTAAAGCAACCCAAGACCTACCTTATCCAAGGCACTCTAAGCCTAGTAGTAACCCAAGCCCTAGGATGGTCATCCAAGACACCCCTGTCCCAGATCAAGAACCTGGACCTATTCTAGAGGAACCAACCAAGGTTCCATTTCCTGAGGCCTTGACCAAGGGAAAGAGGATAACCAAACTTGTGGCTCCTGAAGAGGATCTGGTCAAGCTCTTTAAACAGGTCCATATAAACATCCCCTTGATGGATGCAATCTGCCACATACTGACTTATGCACGATTTCTGAAGGACCTGTGTACACACAAGCGTAAGCCGCAAACCAAAAGTGGGACTCCGATCATACTGTCATAGCAAGCCAGCTCTGTAATTTTAAGCAAACTCCCACCTAAGGCTAAAGACCCAGCTACTCCCCTAATTTCATGTACCATTGGTGATACCCAATTCGACAGAGCCTTATTAGATTTAGGTGCCTCCATAAACCTAATACCTACATCCCTCGTTGGCCACCTTGAGGAATCTGAGCTTAAACTGACAGAGGTGACATTGCAATTAGCTGACCGATCCATTAAGTCACCTAAAGGAGTACACGAGGATGTCATCGTTAGGGTATGGGATTTCTATTTCCCGGTGGATTTTATAGTCTTGGGTATGGATGCACCTGAAAACCCAAGGGATACACCAATTATACTTGGGAGACCCTTTCTGGCCACTGCTAGGGCCAATATAAACTATGAGGAGGGCCAAATAGAACTGAAATTCGGGAACCAAACATTGAAAATTGACATGTTTAAGGCCCAACAAGGGATTAATTGCAGAGTTATAGAACAAATATGTGATATCAAGGCCATTGTTGATGAACCATACATCGAGGACAACCAGATTACTCCTGATCAACCACAAGAAGATCAAAACCCGCAAACAGAGGAGTCTGACCCTGATCTAGATACACCCATAACTCCTTCCCTTGCTCCTGACACACAACCTGAACCGCCTGCTGCTGCTGATAACCCTATTCTGGAACTCAAGCCTCTTCCCGACCATTTGAAATACATCTTTTTGGGTTCCAATCAGACATTTCCTGTGATTATCAACTCCAGACTCACACCTGATCAGGAATCCCATCTGATTACTGTTCTCTAGTAACATCGTAGAGCCATTGGATGGACTCTTGATGATTTGACTGGTATCAGCCCCTCTTACTGCACACACCATATCTACACCGAAGAGGGCACATGACTTTCTCGAGAAATGTAGAGACGCTTGAATCCTAATCTACAGGAGGTCATGTAAAAGGAGATCATTAAGTGGTTAGATGCAGGGATCATCTACCTAATCTCAGACAGTCGGTGGGTGAGTCCAATCCAGGTTGTACCTAAGAAGGTAGGACTCATCGTCATCACGACTGAAACTGGAGAAGTCATACCGACCCGTGTGGCTAACTTGTGGAGAGTTTGCATTGATTACAGAAGACTAAATTCCTCCACGAAGAAGGATCATTTCCCACTGTCGTTTACTGATCAGATCCACGAGAAACTAGCGGGAAATAGGTTCTTCTGCTTTTTGGATGGGTACTTCAGTTATAACTAGGTGGCAATCCATCCTGATGACCAAGAAAAGACCACTTTCACCTACACCTTCGGGACGTATGCATCCTGAAGGATGCCATTCGGTCTCTACAATGCACCCGCGACTTTTCAGCGCTGCATGCTTGCCATATTCTCAGATACAGTGGGTGATTATCTAGAAGTCTCCATGGATGACTTGTCAATTTTCGAAGCATCATTTGACGATTGTCTCTTGCACTTGGTCCAAATCCTCAGGCGGTGCATTGACGTGAATCTGGTTCTCTCCTAGGAAAAGAGCCATTTCATGGTGCTTGAAGGAATTGTCCTGGGACATCTTACTTTAGGAAACGGCATCCAAGTTGATCGAGCCAAGGTGAACTTGATTTCCAAACTCCTTATCCCTATCTCGATCAAGGACATCTGATCTTTTCTGGGGCACTTCAGTTTCTATCGTTGATTTATTCCTAATTTCTCAATAATCATGCGCCCCCTAACCTCTCTACTCTCTGCTCTCTAAGGATGTACCTTTTGAAATATCCAAGGAATGCACTCAAGCATTTGAAATCCTTCGTGATCGAGTTACCCAAGCCCCAATCCTACAGTCCCCTGATTGGTCTCAACCCTTTGAGATCATGTGCGATGCATCTAATTTCGCTGTAGGAGCGGTACTGGGGTAGAAATTGATGGGAAACCCATGGTCATTTACTACGCTAGCAAGACAATTGACGAGGCTCAGCGTAACTACACAGTTACTGAGAAAGAGCTACTAGCCATAGTATTGCCTTGGAAAAATTCAGATCTTATCTCCTAGGTTCCAGTGTCATCATCTACTCGGACCACACTGCTGTGAGACATCTCCTTGGAAAGAAGGATGCGAAACCTCGATTAATCCAATGGATCTTGCTGTTGTAAGAATTTGACCTCGAGATTCGTGACAAAGAGGGAAAACAAAATGTGGTAGTTGATCACTTGTCCTGCCTTCCTTCTGAGTTCATCGACCCTTCCAAACCCATCACAGAACGCTTTCCTTATAAGCACCTTTTGACTATCAATACAAGGCTTCCATGGTTTGCTGATATAGTAAACTACATGGCATCACATCAGATCCCATCCGATTGGCCGAAGGCCAAGAAGGACAAATTGCTTTCCGATGACAAGTACTACTTCTGGGAAGACCAGTATCTTTTTTGCATCGGTGCTGATCAAATTATTCGACGATGCATCACGGAAGCAGAAATCCAAGACATACTATCTTTCTACCATGACCAGCCATGCGGTGGACATTTTTCAGGTCATAAAACCATAGCAAAAGTCCTCCAGTGTGGCTTCTACTGGCCCACAATTTTTGAAGACACATACAATCACTGTAAGGCATGTACTCGTTGCCAGACCTTAGGCAACATGAGCCATCGTGGTATGATTCCTTTACAGCCAATTTTGGTATGCGAATCTTTGACATATGGGGGATTGATTTCATGGGACCCTTCCCTATCTCGGACGGCTTCAAGTACATTTTACTCGCTGTTGACTACGTGTCCAAATGGATCGAAGCCATTCCAACCCGAACCAATGATCATAAAGTTGTTATCAACTTCATTCATCATAACACTTTTCACAGTTCGGGATTCCACGTGCTATAATTTCCAACGGAGGGACCCATTTCACCAACGCTCAGTTTAGGTCACTAATGACCAAATACGGGGTGTCACACCAAATCTCTACTCCTTACCACCCCCAAACTAATGCTCTAGTTGAGCTATCAAACAGGGAGACCAAGAAAATCCTCCACGGTACTGTTCGACCTGACAGGAAGGACTGGTCATCCCAGCTTTTGGAAGCTTTGTGGGCTTATAAGACCGCTCACAAAACCCAATTAGGTATGTCTCCCTTCAGATTGGTCTACGGGAAGGCATGTCACCACCCCGTCGAGTTGGAGCACAAAGCCTATTGGGTAGTGCGGAATTGCAACCTAGATCTTTCTAAGGTAGGAACCCATAGAAAGCTTCAAATGAGCAAGATCGATGAATTACGCCACGACGCATATGAGAACTTGCAAATTTACAAAGAGTGAGTTAAGGCCTTTCATGACAAACACATATCTAGAAAGATCTTCCTTCTAGGTCAAAAGGTCCTACTCTTTGATGCCAAACTTAAACTGTTCCAAGAAAACTACGATCAAAATGGATCGGACCCTACCTAGTCAGATGAATCTTTGGGTATGGAGCCATTGAGATCAGTCCACTCAGCCATGATTCCAAACCTCTCATCGTGAACGGTCAAAGACTCAAATCATTTATTGACTTGACCGATACAAATTTGGCTGAAATATCCTTTACCCTCCATTCTCCCTAAGCTCATTGCACCCAGCCGATGGCGTAAAACTCAACGCTTAACGGGAGGCAACCTGCCATTTCTTGAAAAACCTAAAACCTTGCTTGTCATTCCTATGCTGAATTCATATTGCACTTTAGGGTTCATCCATTAGAACAGCCAACCCCACCTCAGGTACCTGTACTAGAGTCTAGAAACCGTTCGCACACCCAAAACCTGTTCAAATAAATGAACTAAGCTGAATTTGAACCCACCTAATTTACAATGGGGAAATTGCAAATCGTAGGCATAGGGGGGTATGAAAGTGCAAAACATCATGAAAACTCATGTCAAAAGAAAAGGTTTCAACAAAAAATTACATTTCACAAAAAACACCAAAAAATTGAAAAAATCTTGAAAAAGAAAAAAAGTTGAGGGGAGAGAAAATTTTGAGGCCATACCAATCATGAGGAGAAAATGAGGAGGAAGAGAGCAAAATGACGAAAAAGGAGCACAATATGAAAAAAGAAAAAAAGAGAAAGTCATTAGTTAGAAATTAAGGGATTAATTGAAGTTCTATACCACATAAAGGGAAAGAAAAATGAAGGAAAAGGTGCTATTGAGACACAAAAAGAGATTGGTAGGAATGCTGATCTTAGGCCTCTTGTGCAAGACTCTTAGGCTTAAAAATTCAAGTATCCGCTATGATCTAGATAATCCTCAAGAGGTTGGGGAAAATGCGAAGCTTAAGTATTAGGTCTAAGGCTTAGGGAGTATTCGACCTCATTAACTAACCTTTGGTTTACGGGATTCGGTAACCTAAGCACCTTAATCCACACACAGTCTGGTTCAGTGTGCATAGCTATCAAAATCACGCAAAAGCATTTAAATATTCTAAAAAGAAAAGTCGCCTAGCTTAGGAGTGGCTGATCAACACAAGTTGATTTAGACGAGTTCCTAACATGGAGAGGCGGGAAATTCCCCTTGAAGATGCATAATAACATATCATCTCCTCGGTGCTTGCCTCCTAAGATATTTACATATCCTACTAGGGGCACGTAAGCACCATGCTGGTTTAGATGCCATGGGCGGCATTATCACGAAATGTCGATTGCCAAGGTCTGGATTTAGCTACAGAACGCCATGGGAGGGATTATCTCAAAATCTCGAAAGCCAGGGTTCTAGGGATTGCCATAGGCAATGCTATCACGAAACATCGATTGCTAGGGACCTTTTTAGGATTGATGATGGAGACGAGGAATCCAATACAGATGAGGATCGAAGCTAGAAATAAAAAGACAAGAGAGAGAAAACTCTCCAAACAAATAAATCCTCTATCTCTCTCTTACAAAAAATGTACTGCAAACTGAACCAAGGCTGAAATATGTCTCAAGCATGGGTGCTTTGACCGCGGAGTCCAACGAACCTTAGGATAGTTCCTGTGAGCCTTAAAAACCTTTACAGAGGACAGAGACTAGACCTGGTCAGGTTCGGATCCTGGTTGGTACTTGAGTACCTCTAGGCCTATTATCAACATTCTAACCTAATCAAAAAGAAAAAAGCCACTCATCATAATGTGTGAAAGGAACTCATGGTCTAGAACAGAAGTTAAAACCTTAAAATTTTGCTAAGGGACTAGCAAAAGCTAGGCATGGGGGTATGATGGAAACACTATCATGAGCCCTAACTAGCTCATTTTGACCTAGAAAAGAGATCAAAAGCTCCTACATAACCAACTAGAGGTCCTAACTCAAGGAAAAATCCTTCTAAAAGAAAAGAAACAATGGGTAAATTGCAATTTTACCATTACAGTACAACAACAGGATATCTCAGAGGCTAAACGCAGGTCAAATGGTCTTAACAAGATAAAAAGTGGGTTGGTTCAAATAGAAAAGGGTTCATGTGAAATTTGGGAATTAAATGACTTCTCGTAACCCTAAAATAGATGCACTTAATTTAACAAGGTTTTGGTCAGGATAAAATTCACCTAAACCCTCTAAATTTCATGGAAAAATATCCTCTAGGGTTTAGAACCTTCAAATTGGCCCTTAGAACCTATTTTGACCTAAATAGGGGTCTCAATCAAATGTTTGCCCTAAATTATATTTTGTGTAAATTACCCAGTCAAACGTGGTCAAACCTAAAATCCAACTTCACCATTAGAATCCTTAAGTCAAAATTAGGTTTGTACCAAAATTTAGACCTAATGGGAATTCCCCTTGACCTACTTTGCAAATCATTCCAGCCCAATAACATTTATACCCCTAACTTTTGAAAACTCTTGCAGACACCGCCCTAGCTTCCTCATCGTTCTTTGCAATTAGGTCCCTTCGCCATTACAGCGGAGGAAATCCTACTCTAGTGAGGATTTAAGGGAAACAACTCCCTGATTCCTCAGAGAATCCCTCTCAAATTTTAAAGGGAGATTCTCTAAGGAATTCCCATTCATGTGAACCCAATTTGGAGCTCCAATTTCCACCCAATCTCTTATGCGAATGCATGAGAGATTTGGGTCTTCTTCGACCTTCCAACTCTGGCAAGGTTGTCGTGCTTGGAAGCTTGGCTTCCAAGCACAAAGCCCTCTGCCAGAGGCTACAAAAGTGTCCTCAGATCCTTCCGCTCCTCTCAGGGTTGAATTAGCCGGAGACAACCCCCAATTTCCTCTCCTCCCATCTGGCCAAACTCCTAGCAAGCTTCGGCGACCTTTATCTCCTCCACTTGTTGCTCTGCCATAATACCAGTGGCAAAGTTGCCTTTGCCTCTTCCGTCCACGTCACACCGCACCTGCACACGTGCTTGCCTCCCTCATCGTCGTCGTCCTCCTCTCACTAGTTCTTCGTCGCTGGTGACGGCACGTACGAGCCATCCACCTCCTCCACTCCCCCTTTCATCTATTCCCTCTCAGATAAGTCTACTCTCCTTTATCATCTCTGCTCATGCATTTATTTCCTAAAATATCCCTCGACGATAGCAAATCACGTCCATCTTCTCCACCTCCGGCAGACCACCGGCGAGGTGCTCCCCCTACTCCACGCATCCTCCCACCTCGCCAACCACCTCACAAGCTCCACCACATCTCACTGATCATAACCCCTCTTCCCATTCACCGCCACATGCTCCCAACACATCCCTCGAACACACCCATCTTCACAGCCACAAGGCGACCTAGGCACGCATTCCCAGGCCACCCTGCGCCACGCCAACCACTATGACATCTTCGCCATGCCAAGGCGAAGCTCCCTGTGTGTTTTGATAAGGCCGTGAGGCCATTTTACTTGTGACAAGGTACAGGTCTCGATTGCCATTGGAGCAATCTCGAAGAAGCTTGCAAGCTTCATCCCAGGCTCCAGGCTTCAAGCTTCAAGTTCCAGACGGTGCGGACTTCCTTCGCGCATGCTTCGAGCCCAGCAATTGGAGTCCAAGCCCTCGCATCTGCTGCAATTGAATGAGCACACCTGCTATGCGAGCACCTGCGAAGAAGGTGGGACATTTAGCTCCACCTCATAAGATTTGGAGCGGGCGTTGTGATATAAGTTGAAAAAGTGTCATGGGCTTATCGCCTCCTGACACGGGGTGAGGTCCTACTCATCCCATAGTCTCATCTGTGACCCACACCCCCACGGACCTGGTTCTGACCTGACTACCCATGCACTCCTCGCCTACCACCCACGCCGGTGGTCCTGGTCCTAGGAGCGCTAACCTGACCCGTTAACCCAAGAAGGCTCTGGGAGAGCGAGCATAAGAGAGAAGCAAAAAGAGAGATCACGGGGAGAATAAGGGGTAGGATTTGTTCTCAGGGAAGAAGAGGAAGCAGAAGCTAAGGGTGAAGCTACAAAAGAAGAAGGAGAAAGTTGCAGAGGAAGCTAAGGAAAGGAAGCCGCAGAGGAAGCCAAAGAAAGAAGGAGAGGGTAGAAGTCTGAGCAGCTAAGGAAGAGAAGTCTCAGCTGAAGAGAAGAGCAAGGCTGAAGTCAGAAGCAGGAGGAGAAAGAAGAAGGAAGAGACAAAAGAAGCAAAGGCCAGAGCAAAGAAAGAAGAAGAAGATGGCAGGAAGAAAGACAAAGAACAGAAGAAAGAAGAAGAAAGAGATCTAAAGCACTGTAGAAAATATACATTTATGACGTCTAATTTTTGTTTCAGACGTCCATAATTTTGCTTTTATACACATTGATATTTTGTGGATCTCTTTACATTGCCTGCATTATATTTTTGATTCTTCATTGCATATTTTATCCAATTTGAAAGTTGTGTTCTTGGTTTTTGAACCCCAATTTGCTCTCGGTGTTCAACGTCGGATTTATATTTTTCGAGTAATAAAATTCATTTATTTTAAAAGCAATTTTAGCTATACTACGATGCATTTATTTTAAACTCGATTTCGCTTTGAGAAAACACCCACCCAATAATTTTCATTCCACCACGTAATAACAAAAACATAAATCAACCTAGGTGTTCTTATAAACCCTAAGGTTAGTTTTGATTGTTTGTTTGGCACCTACACCTGCCTTACCCTCTGCAATTAAAAAGAAAAATTAAAAAAATCTCACAGAGGTGCACAACCTCATCTAATTTTCAAACTCAGCTGGTAAACCAATCTTTGGAACTAGTACACACACTCAAACACATAATCGAGTAGAAATTAGATTAGTTAATCACTTATGTGCCTAATTAAGTGGTGCAACAGGCCGATTGTTTGAGTTGATTGGGCTGCACCACTTCAACTAAAATCAACTCATTAAATAACTGCCACATAGGTTCAACTCTTACGGCTTTACTAGGCACTCCACATTCTTTTAAGCTTCAGAGGAATACATCTTCACCTGTGCTTTCAAAACCTGGTGTGCCAACAAAACCTCATTGAAAATACCTAAAGTTGAATCCTAAAAGATACTAAGCAAGATCTGAACCCTAAAATTCACCGCATCAAAAATAATCTTGCTTGAAAACCACTAGTTGTGCTCGCACACACACATCAACCAATCACTAAGGGCACAACCCAGATAAAGGGCCCATCACATTCTGTTGATGGCGAAAAACTACGCGTTCAGAGTTGGATTCAAAAGCCCATCGTAGTTTGAGTCGCAAAGAAATCTATTCAATAGATAAAATTTTTACCGAAAAATCTGTAAAGAAGTTCCTGGTCAAACACAAGGAGGTGGACATTTGACTAAAAATACGCGTTTGTTTTGTTTGTCACGAAATAGAATAGCTGGTTGAAAACAAGCTATCTATTTAAAAAATAATAAATAGAAGAGAGAGAGAATATTACAAATAAAAGCAAAAGGGATGTAGAATAAACATGGATTTCATTATAAGAAGTTGTTCATTACACTACTCATTACGACTAGAAAGCAGGAAATCTATACTAGAAAGCGGTAAATCTACTCTAGAAAGCAGTAAAAAGAATGGAGAGAGAAGTATCCGCCTCAACAATCGCTTGGAGGACGAGCCAGACGGGACGACTCCTAGAAGACGAGGAACGGAGTAGGAAGAAGGAGCACGAACTGGGAGGAACAGGAACAAAGCAACACATCATCGTCATCACGAGATTCGCTTCTCGAATGCAGAGAGAGAACAACCATGAAATGCTCCACGAAGGGGGATGAAGGTGGAAAAATTATATTTTCTACTTTAGAGGAGCATCCTGGGTGTGGGACAAGCTCTTAGAGCTTTGGTAGAGGTGAGAGAAGAGAAGGGATGAGAAATTCATAAGGTAGGGGTCTCCTTTTATAGTTGCAAGGAGTGGGGGAATTTTGGTCATTACAACACTAAAAACATTAATTCATGACCTTTAGTGATGGATTTATTCGCCACTCAAGGCCTGAATGTGGCCGACGTGCGCACGCCATGTGCACCTCCTCGCCTCTGCGCTCTTAAACACCCACACACATTCATGCACACTCAGTCGTCCAATCTCAAGATCGGACAGCTTAAAGATCGGACGGCTTAAAACACTCCTTGCCAGCACCTTTGAAATTCCTATGCCACGTGCCCACGTGTGATGAGGTGTGCAAACGTGCATCATCGCACGTGTACACGATTGACAATCCTCTACGTGCCACGCCTCCTCCCCTTGGCCACCCGATCTTGATCTGATGGTCCAATCACGCCTGCGCCCACGCTCATCTGATTTGAAGCGCTTGGCGTGGCTCGAATGCGCGCCGTTCGCTTGCGAAGGGGCACTCGACCGCTACGCTGAGCTCTTCTCTTTATCACGTGGATGAGTTTGTGTGCGCAGCTCTACGGCCGTTGGATCATGATCCAACAGCCCAGATCGCACGTTGGAAACTCTTTGGAGAGGCAGCGGCGATCCTGAGGGACAATTGGGCAGTTGGGATGGTGGCACGTGGCACCATCTTGTCCATCCATCTTCTGAGTGTTGTAGATGGTGCCATGGGTGTCGGATTGGATTGATTTTCATGTTGTTAGGTTGCGATCGTCGATCCAAACCCATCCGTGCAGTCGGATTTTTCATTTGATGTGTGGATTAACACCATCTTGTTCCTTGATCTTTAGGGTTCCTTGGTCTCTATCTAGTGCTACAAATGTCCGATCAAGGCAATCTTGGAGTTGTTGAACTCCAATCGTCGCCCTAATCAGATCCGTATGGTTGGATCTTCGATCCGAGGTCCCGATTAACAAGTTGCCCTATCCCTGGCCATAAAAAGAGATAATTAACTTACATTTTATACTGACTAACCTAAATGCAAGATGATGCATGTTATGCAATATTTATAGTATGTGATGCAATTCTATGCTTAAGAACATGCATAAATAGACAATTTATGTGATATAAACATGTTTACATCACATTCCAAAGCACATTCAAACCTAACTGTAATTAAAACAGAGTAAATATTGGCTTAAGGATTCAAATCGCTCTTCAGAGCCCAGAATGAGATTATTTTCGATTAGTTTGTTTCTACTATTCAATCTAATGTCAAGCTAGGGGAGCAGAATCAAATGATCGTGGCTGGGGGGTACACTAGGAACCGAAGGTGCAAGTCGAAGGAAGAACCTTCTCTCTAGTCCCTCCCTTTAACTGGTTCGATTGAATGGAAAGAAGTAGATCAAATCGTTTCTTTATCTCAAGATGGGTTCTGGGAGTCTGTAGGTTTTTAGGCTAGCCCACTTAAGGATAGGTTTGATTGTTTGTATTGCAGGGTGCTTTTCTTCCTCTCGTCTATCATGAATCCTTCCACATTTTATACGCATTAATGCTCTTTCCGTCCTGTTATGACTTATCCTCAACATGACAATTATCCCGCCTCGTACTGTAATCAACCATCTGTTAGTTGGGATAACTCTGATTGGGGATACAGTTTCGGACTTTAGTGTTCATGATTTGACCCTAGACACCATCATCAAGATTTTTATCCTTCTCAGAGACACATCGATTATAGATCGTCATCCTTTCATGGACAACCTAATATGATCTACAATCAAGAAGGATACACTGATCCTTACCCATCCCCTAAATACACTCCCTTTAGGTCATCATCACCTTATGAACAACCCGAAATGACCAATTATCAGGGAGGGTATCATGAATCTCTATTTGTTAACTCTTCTACACTGATCCCAAACCCGCCCAACCTTGAACCAAGCCATTTGGTTTAGGTTAACAAGGTCCAAGATAAGGTTTTGGCTAACTTAAGGAATACTATTCAATCTTTAGAAGCTTAGCCAATACCTTGCACTGAAGAATTTGAGCCCCTGATTGAAATGATTGATGATCTGAATAAGTATTTGTTGGATTGGCTCCAGGATGTTAAGGATAAGGACCTAGGTGAGTTTTTACTTGGGAAGTTAGTGAAATTGAGAATGAGATTTGTGGTTGCTTTAGTTCAATCATGGGATGATTCCCAAGATGAACCCCCTTTGGGAGAGCCAATGTCAGAAACTGCTCAAGCACCTGTTGGGGGGACACGTGTTACAAGGCTGACTAGATTGATCTAGAGCAACAAATTAAGGATGATCTGATTTCTTCACCTAAAATCCCTGAGTCGAGGTACGAGGAAACATATGTATCTATGGATCAGAAAGTAATTAATGATTGTGAGACACACATTAATACGAATTTAGATTTCTTTGATTTTGAGGGTGAAGAATCAATTTGCAAAGTCTCACGTGGGTTTACAAAACATGATTTCTGTTAGACGATTGGGCCTGCAGAATCGGTTAAATCATTTGATAGCCCAATAACTGAGAAAATAGATCTTATTGGGGCTCACATGATGGATTCAGAATCGCATTTTCTGAAGGATTCAATTGAATGCCCCGATTGTCAGTTACACCCCATTGAGCTTACTGACAATTTTGTTTTTGAGATAACTAGACCCAAGTCAATTCTGGTTTAGTGACATCTTTTAGAGTTGGAAATTTCAGACAGAGTGATTAATATGCAGGATATCATGGAATTTGACATTCTAAATGAGGAGAATAGGAGCTAGGAAATTTTGATTTGAGTAGCAAACTCCAGAGGAAGTAGAAGATCGAGTCTAAGGGTTCCAATTAATCTAAAACCATCAAACTAGGACCTTTATGTCATTTGTTCTGAGGATGTCCAACCCAAGCACACATTCATTGATTATCCCTTTGAGCTTGATTTCTCTGTAAACTGACTTTTTGGTCTTGGGTTGCATTCTCATAAATCGCAGGCCCGATCCTACTTGCATACTGATTTCAGGTTCTAGATAGTTGTTATCCAAAACCTTAGATATACTCGACCATGGGGTATAGTTCTACATCACAATCTGGTCCACATCTGTGGACATTTGCTGGCAGATCCTAAGGTGAATCTTTTTATCCTGATTTTGATCTGCTCCTGTGAATTCATTATTTCTTCTTCTTTGTATAGTGTGCCTAGCTGAAGGCACTAAATTCAGCACGTATACAATTCTTGTTTATCTCGGAGAGGACCCGTTATTCACGCAATTCAGGCACTTTCTACTCTACTCCACTTTGTTTCATGTCTTTTTAATACAATGAGGACATTACATTAGATAGGCATGGGGGGTGGATATTCATCTCTGAATTATTTCGTTAGCTTTGTAGATTCGTGTTGTTTTCTTTTTATTTATTTAAAAAAAAATTATGGAATTAGGAGAGAGAACTTAGGCTTTAGAAAATCTTCAATCTTAGGAAATAAAACACTAGGATCTAAACACTAAGAACCTTCAGGTCTTTGGGCTTAATCAGCCTGAGTATCCACTAAAATGTGGATTTGTTTATCGAGCCCTCGCCATCTTGAATTCTATTTTAATTTTATTAAATAAGTTTGGGTAATAAGTACACGACTTGTCAACCAGCCCTCTGATTTGAAGGAACTTCAAGTCTAAGCATCTACACACTTTTCGCACTGACTCATTTTTCGATAGTTTTAATGAAAATTGGGTAGCTAATGAACCTTCTAGGGTGGTATGGCTAGCAAGTTATCATGGGTAACAACCCACAGGTAGGTTGTCCAGAGCCCAGCCACTGGACCATTCTTTTCCTGCTGCCTTTAGGTAAATCCTAGACTAGGGAAGCCACCTATTTAAAAAGAAAACAAAAGTTCAAAAAGAAAAGAAAAATAAAAAGAAAAGGAGAAAAAAAAGAAAAAGAAAGAAAAAGAAAAAAGCCACACTTTGCCACACGAGCATGGTTGGCAAGTTGTCGGTGGTAATAGCTCATCGACCGGTTGTCCAGAATCCATCTTAAGAAATGCACTAAAAATTCGAAAACACTTAGGAAGAAGTGGAGAAGTAGAATAAGCTAGGGAGATATACAATGGATTCACCCTTGTGTTGACTCCATAAAAATAAAAGTAGGGACAAAGCTACCAGTTGTATAGATAAACCTTCAGGAAGATTTCTTTCTAAGGTCACCAAGGGGTGTAGAAACCCCAAGTCCGTTCAGATTGCTGATCGAGTCTATCACTTTCACAAAAAGATGCTTAGAACTTAGGGTTCTTATTGAGACTTGGACGGGTTGAGTGGCCATAAAAAGCTGCTCTGTAACTCTGAACTCAAAAATCCAAAAAAAATAAAAAAGAAGAAAAAGGGAAAAAGAGATCCCTCTTTGAATAAGGTGAGAACTTGAGGTGGTCTGCATTTTGGCAGATACCTGGGTGCTGTTGTGTCTCTGTAGTTTAGGTACAAGTTGAAATCCGTAAGTGTTGAAAATAGCTTTTGCCCAAGAAATTTGACTTAATTCTTTTATAAATAGCATATAGTTATGCTAGGGACTAGCAAAATATAGGCATGGGGGTGTGATGTGAACACGTTTATATCACATAAACTATCTATTTATGTGTGTTCTTAGGCATAGAATTGCATCACATATTATAAATATTGCATAACACGCATCATCTTACATTTAGGGTAGTTTGTATATAATTTAGGTTAATTGTCTCCTTTTAAGGCTAGGGATAGGGCAACTTGTTAATTAGAGCTTCGGACCGAGGATCCAATCATATGAATCTGATCAGGACAATGATTGGAGTTCAATGACTCCAAGAATGCCCTAATCGAACATCCGTAGCACCAGATAAAGATCGAGGAACCCTAAAGATTAAGGGCCAAGATGGTGCCAATCCGCACTTCAGATGAAAAATCCGACCACACAAATGTGTTCGGATCGATGATCGTAGCCTAATGGCATGAAAATTGGCTCAATCTGACATTCGTGACACCATTTGCAACGCACAGAAGTTGGACGGCCAAGATGGCACCATGTGGCGCCATCTCAACCGCCCGATCTACCCAAAGGAACCGCCGCTCTCCTCTCCTGAAGGCACGGCAAGACGAGATCTGGGTCGTTGGATCTTGATCGAATGACCGTGAGCGCGCACCGCTTAAAACCTCCACGCGATACAGAGGAAGATGCAGCACAGCAGTCGCGAGGTGTTACGCGAACGCGAGGCATGGGTTCGACTCACGATCTGCTACGTGCTCGCATTAAATCCAGACCGCGCGATCTGTTGCAGACAGCCCAGATCACCCAATCGAGAGTATGTGGGATAAGACACTCCACCTCACGCCCGATCTGATGCGCGGACTTGTGCTGCGAAGTGAAGTGCGGCACGGGTGAGGAAGATTTTAAGCTGTCTGATCTTGAGATCAGATGGCTGATATCGCCTAAATGTGGGTGCGTGTTTTAGGCATGGAAGAGGAATAGGTGCACACATAGGTCGTCCACGACAGACCTTTAGCGATGTTTAAGGCCGTCGTTAAAGGTCCCTTATTTATTGTTTTTGAAGTTAAAATGTCCAAAATGCCCCCACTCCTTGCAACTGTAAAAAGAGACCCATACCCTACAAAATTCTCATCCCTTCTTCTCTTCTCTCACCCTTTCCAAAGCTCTAAGAGCTTGCCCCAAACCCGGGATGCTCCTCTAGAGTAGAAATCATAATTTTTCCACCTTTGTCCCCCTTCGTGGAGCATCCCGCATTGTCCTCTCTCTACATCCGGGAAGTGGATCACGCGACGACGACGACGTACTACTTCCTTCCCATTCGTCCTGCTTCATCCTCCTTCCCTCTCCATTCACCATCTTCTAGGCGTCGTCCTATCTAGCTCGTCCTCCAAGCAATCTTCGAGGAGGATATTTCTCTCTCCATTCTCTTTACTGCTTTCTAGAGTAGATTTACTGCTTTCTAGTGTAGATTTCCCACTTTCTAGTCATAATGAGTAGTGTAATGAACAACTTCTGATAATGAAATCCATGTTTATTCTACCTCTCTTTCAATTTTATTTGTAATATTCTCTCTCTTCTAATTATTATTTGTTAAATAGATAGCTAGTTTTCGACCAGCTAATCTGTTTCATGACAAACAAATAAAATGTGCATTTTTAATCAAATGTTCGCCTCCCTGTGTTCAACCCAAAACTTCTTTACAGATTTTCTGTATAAATTTTATCTGTTGACGGATTTCTTCGCAAATTGAACTACAACGATTGGTTTTCGAATCCAACTGTGAATGCGTGGTTTTCTGCTTGCAACACTTTCCTTGGCTCTAACAACATGCTCCCCGTTATTATCACATCTGCATTATCTGAATTGCAGGAGGGAGCTCTGCTTGAGTGTTTGCAAAGGTAGAAGGAAGCAATTGCTTGGTTAATTGCTGATATTAAGGATGTTGATCCCTCCCTTTGCATACATCATATATACATGGACGAGTCCGTGAATCCCTTCCGAGACATGTAAAGAAGGCTCAACCCCAATATGCGGGAGGTTGTTAAAAAGGAGATTCTGAAATGGTTGGATGCAGGAATTATCTATCCCATTTCAGATAGTAAATGGGTCAGTCCTATTCATGTGGTGCATAAAAAGGCAAAAATCACTGTGGAAGAGAACGACCAAGGAGAGTTGATAACCACTAGACCCTCAACTAGTTGGAGGGTCTGCATTGATCATCGTCGTTTGAACACGGCTACCCAGAAAGACCATTTCCCCTTACCGTTGATCAGATTTTGGAATGACTAGCGGGGAATAAGTACTTCTATTTCCTTGATGGGTACTCTAGGTATAATCAGATAGTCGTCTTTCTTGACGATCAGGAGCGTACCACCTTCACGAGTTCGTATGGCACTTTTGCGTTCCACCGAATGCCATTCAAGTTATGTAATGCTCCTACCACTTTCCAATGTTGTATGATGGCTATCTTTTCTGATATGATCGACAAGTTTACTGAGAAGTTCATTTATGATTTCTCCATTTACGGCTTGTCGTTTGACCTATTTCTTTCGCACCTTGATAAAGTCTTAACCCGTTGCGAAGAGGCAAAGCTAGTGCTTAGCTGGGAGAAAAGCCACTTTATGGTTCAGCAGAGCATTGTGTTAGGCCATGTAGTTTCCGAGAGAGGATTAGAGGTGGATACTGCAAAAATTGATTCCATCTCCCACCAATGTTTGTCAGGTTAGATCTTTCCTTGGCCATGATGTGTTCTATAGGCGTTTCATTAGAGATTTCAGTAAAATCTCTAAGCCACTCTGTGACCTGTTAGAGAAGGTTGTTTCCTTCGATTTTGATGATAGATGTGGCGAGGCTTTCCAACTCTTGAAGAAAGACCTTATTATCGTGCTGATTCTCCAAGCACCAGATTGGACCCTCCCATTTGAGCTAATGTGCGATGCTTCTAATTCACAGTTGGAGCGGTCTTAGGTCAAAGGGTTGATGGCAAACCACATGTATTGCATTATGCCAGCAAGACCCTTACGAGTCCTCAGCAAAACTACACGGTCACTAAAAAGGAACTTCTTGCTGTAGTATTTGCTTTGGAAAAGTTTCAGTCTTATCTTTTAGGATACAAGGTTGCGGTATTCACTAATTATTCTGCCTTAAAGCATCTTCTTGCTAAAAAGGACACCAAACCTCTCTTAATTCATTGAATTCTGCTACTCCAGGAGTTTGACCAAAAATTAAGATAACAAAGGAGTTGAGAATGTAGTAGCAGATCATCTGTCTAGGATCCCCATTGAGGCATCAACCCCTGCTGGAGATATCAAAGAGACTTTTCCTGATGAATCTTTGATGGTCGTGGAGGCCAAAATTCCTTGGTTTGCTAACATAGTGAACTATCTGGTCACGGGCATTACCCCAGTACTTGGGACAAGCAGAAGTGAGACAGGTTCCTTGCGAATGCTAAATTCTATCACTGGGAGGAACCCGAGCTTTCTAGAATAGGGCCTGACTAGCTTTTCCACCATTGTGTCCGTGACGAAGAACAAAGAAGTGTTCTGAGTTTTTGCCATGACCTCCACTATGGAGGGCATTTTAGTGGAAAAAAGACTGCCCATAAGGTTCTTCAGTCTGGTTTTTGGTGGCCCACATTATTCCGAGATGCACATACATATGTGGGGGCATGTCTACGTTGTCAGCAGATGGGAACCATCGGAAAAAGGGATGAGATGCCCCAGCAACCTATTCTCCCCATTGAGAACTTTGACATTTGAGGCATCGACTTCATGGGTCCCTTTCCTATGTCCTTCGGATATGAATACATCCTTCTGGCTATGGACTATGTATCAAAATGGATAGAAACCATACTCACGTGGGCCAATGACCATTTTGTGGTCTTGGATTTTGTTAAGGCTAATATCATTTCTCGGTACGGGTGCCCAAGGATGATCATAAGTGATGGAGGACCTCACTTCAAGAACGCGCACTTCATAAGACTACTCCAAAATTTGGGAGTCAACCACATGATAGCTACACCTTACCATCCCCAAATGAGTGGATAAGTTGAACTTTCTAATAGGGAGATTAAACGAATTTTAGAAAAAACTATCAGGCCCGATCGTAAGGATTGGTCTAAGAAACTAAATGATATGCTTTGGGCCTACAGAACCGCGTATAAGACTCCCTTGGGCTTGTCTCCTTTCTGTGTTGTCTACAGAAAAGCATGCCATCTTCCAGTTGAAATCCAACACAAAGCCTATTGGGCTATTAAAAATGTTAACTTAAATCTGGATAAAGTAGGAAAGGCACGTGTGCTGGAGTTAAGTGAGCTTGAGGAGCTTCTAAATGAATCCTATGAAACTTCTCAAGCTTACAAGCAACATACAATGGTCTTCCATGATAAGAACATCATTAGAAAGACCTTGAGCCCAACCAGTGGGTCTGGCTTTTCAATTCCAAACTTAAATTATTTCCAGGAAAGCTCAAGTCCCACTGGGATGGGCCATACATTGTTATCAATGCCATCCCTCATGGAGCTGTAGAGATTCAAAACACTACTTCTAGTGTGAGCTTTAAAGTAAATGGCCAACTACTTAAACCTTATGTTACGCTTGCAGATGGCCAAGCTTTGGATGCACTTCGGCTTGAGAAGCCTTAGCTCCTCCCACTCTCCTCCTCAGGTGATATTCTTCTATGTCTTTATTTTTCCAATGAGGGAATTGGCAGTTTTAGGCATGGGAGTATATAACCTGTGGATTTTTATAGCATTTATAAATATTTGCATGCATTTAGGGTAGTGGATTAAAAAAAAATCTTTTTTATTTTCTTGAGCTAAATTGGTTAGTCCTTAGCAGAAAATTTTTTCTTATCAAGGAGGTTTCATTAAAGATTTTCTTCTTCAATTTATTTCTTAAGTTTAGAATCTAGTACAGTTACTTCACTTGCACGTACACTGGATAATGGAACATTGTAGAAAATCAATAAGCATTTTTAATTTGCTAAGCCCTTAGACAGTTAATAGGGAGACAAGCATACTATCTTCTATTAGATCCACCTAATATTTGTGAGGAGTAGAGAAACTACTGGTGCACTAAGTCTAGTGTAAGGACTCTTAAGTTCTGGATAATTAAATGATGATACCTCAGAGTTAGGCATAGTTTTTTGCTCTCTGTTCCTGTGTGCAAATTGTGTGAATTCCAGAGAGTCACCAAATAAGGCAGATACATAGAAATTGAGTCCTAGTAAAACTATGACTATGGTGGATGGTTACGACTGTCCTTCATAGAGTCCTTAGCTGAAGGTGGGTAATAGTGTCAAAGGTCAGAAATATGCTTGTCCTATCCATCCTTTCTGGTTCCGAGAGTAGGCACTTCCACTAAATAAGCCACGCAATATCCTCTTGACCATCATCATCCTTAATAATTGCTCATGAATAAAAATCTGCGTCGTGTTATGTTCATGTATGAAAAGAAAAAAAGAAAGAAAGAGAAATATTTATATTTAGAAAAATATATAAAAAAAAAGAGAAGAAAAAGGAAAAAAAAGAGTCCAAGTTTGGAGTTTTATCTTCATGTCATTTCTTTTGTGTCAATGTTTTTGAGGCAACAACAAAAACACCCATTGCGATCCACCAAATATGACCCACACCTACTTTTCAGTATTTCCGATCTCCCAAATACTGGTTGATGTCCTCTAACTTAGTTGTAGGGTTATTAGGATTTTAATTGAAGTGTGACTGCCATGTGAGGCCACCAAATATTGAGTACATTTACAAAATCTAGTAAGATATGTGATCTCGGAAAAGAAAGAAGAAAAAGAAAAAGAAAAGAGAGTGAGTAAGGGCAAAGGAATGCAAAGAGAGAATAGCTTTTAGCCTATCTCTGGGTTGATTCGTTTGATAGTCTAGAGATTTAAAGTCTACAGTACTAGAATACATGTAGCATCAGATTAAAGTGAGCCACCAAATATAAATCCATTAAACTCAGTATCTCCTACCTAAGCCAAAAATTGGGATCAAATTATAGGTCATTTGTGGCTTTATCCCAAAGGGAAGAAGTTGCCTATCCCAATAAAATTTTATCAAGGGTGAAGTACGAACTTCTAATGTGAGTTGGCTTTTCACTTGGATCTGTTGCCTAGGCAACTATCACTTCACATTTCTCTAGATCTCTAAATTTTTGGAATAAGGAAAGGAGAAATCTCTTGGTTACTTCAACTATTTTTCACTTTCTGCTAGGGACTAGCAAAACTTAGGTATGGGGGCATTTGATAAGTCCACTTTTGTGGACCATTATTTGGCTTAAGTACTCTTTAATTAGTTGTCCTTAATTGTTAATTGAGTAAGAGTTAAATGGCAATTCACCTTAGCCTCCATTTAATTTTGTGCTCTAATTTTTTTTGAAAGAATTTTTTGTGCTCTAATTTTACATTTAATAACATATGATATGGTAATATAATTTATTTGATGAATGCAGCCTAGGTGAAAGAGTTCAGATGTGCATTTCTACATCTATTAGACATCTGGAGATCAGTATGGACGTCTGGGAAATTGCCATCACAAGCTCCTATTTCTACATGTTTTAAGACGTCCTGAGTTAACATCAGACGTTTGATGGGAACCACCAGTGCTTATCCATCTGTTCCAACCACTCGCGAAGATTGTGAGTGGTTGGAGAAGCTTCTAGCAAAGGAAATAAATAGGTGAGCCTTTGTTTCTAAAAGAGAGGATCACCTTCTCCAGAGCATCTTCATCACCTCCACCCTCTCCACCGTGGCCCTCACCTGCACCGTGAACCCAAAGTGCGCACCGTGGCATGAGCGTCCTTCACCGTCGACCTTGCACTTAGTCCTCAACTTGTGGTGCTCTATGACAAAAAGCATCACCACCATCACCAGTCCACCACCAAAAACACCATGCCCTCGCCTACTGCTATCCTCTTCCTTCTTCTATGTTACCGTCAACCTACTCTCCACCTTCTTCCCCACACACACTATCTGCATCATCAGCGTGAACCCATCATTCTCCAACACAATGCAACCCAACCATTGTCGCAGACCACCCTCTCTTCCCTCTTCGTCTTGTTCTTCTTCTTCTTCCTCCTCCTCTCTACCAACCGAAGGAACCCAAACCACCCAAAATGCACCCACATCCACAGGCATCGAAACTCCGCACCGTGGATGCCAACACTCTCCCCTCACCTTCACGAGTGCATCCACGCCATCCGCACCATCAACCGACGACCTGCACGCTGGCTAGCTGCCGCCGCTGGCCCTCCTCATCACTGGCGCCAACTTCGGCCACATTGGCCGTGCCACCACTGTCATCGGAATGCCCTCATCATGGCCATCATCCCCTGGGTGTCTCTCCTCCATACGTGCCTTCTCCTAATCATGCGAGCAAGGGGAGCTTTTCCCCTGTTTCTCTACAGTGAATGGCACATTAAAATTTATGACAAATGCCACTGCCAAAACTCATTTTTTCTGATTTTCTTCGATTATTAAATTGAGGTGAAATTTTATCATCAAACTTATTCTTTCTTATATTTGTTTAGCTATTGTAATTCATCTCATTTTGCATTGAAATTGGATGAAGAATGGCATGCAATTAAAAATTACATACTCTACCACTACACGTGCATCATCCACGTATTTTTAGGAGCTTAATTTCTGACCTAAAATTTACATAAATAGCCCTGAACTTCTCATGAAATTGAAAGTGACATTCAGAGCAACAAATTCATTAAATTAATTTCACGAATGTTTCTGCAAACATGATGGCTCTATACTAGTGAATTTATTGTAGTCGTTCCTCCCTGTAGATACGACCTAACTCTTCGTGGTTAGTTTTATTGAAATATCTTTGTTTAGGATTTTCCACCATGTGATTTTACTGCGACGACATATTTCTCTAATACATTATTTCTATAAGTGAAAATCAAACGATCAGCTTTAGGTTAATTGGGTTTCCAAATAGGTCCAATTACTAGATTAGTCATTCTCCAGCTGAGCTCTCAGTCTAGAAAATTCAATCAACCTTGCTCCATTAATCTAAAATTTTGTATCTGCACATATAAAAATAAACTTATCAAGGTAACAGATAAAATTGTGGTAAAGATTGCATTATTTATGAAATGACCTAAAATGACTAATCTAACCTAACTAAATGTAGTATAACCCAAATTACCCTTAGACTAACATTAATTAGGCCTTAATTAGCATAAATAAATATGGAAATATCAAGTGCCTTAGATTTCAATCGAGCACTTTTGAGAATGTAACGGTTTTATGGAGATTGGTGTCGCCATTTGATGCTGCCTTGCCAGAATGACTTCCTCAGAGGGCAGGTTCTAGATCTGGAAGGCTAGAAATCAAAGATCTGCCACTGCATCTGAGGTCAAGGAATGTGGTTGCATCCATCATAATAAGTTTTATGAAATTGGTAGAAGGTGCGGAGGTAGACCTATGGGAAGGGTATGACCACATGCTATGTGTCAGTGTTGATGTCTTTATAGGTGGGTCGATGCCTGAGAATATGATCCTTCGATGTGGTGGCAGTTCATGGTTGCTACAGCTACGATTTGGATGTGAGGAGACATACTTCCAGGAGTAGGAAGGGAAGAAAACTTTTGCTGAGGTTGTGCGAGAGGATCCTAGTCTAGAGCAGATGGGCCACGACACACCAGAGGAGGCACCTAAGCCAAAAAGAGAAAGGATCTTCATCATATGAGAGTGGAAGAGGATGAGATGGCTGACATAAAGAATGACTAGCCTTTAGCAGAAGAGGAATTATCTGTGGGGGTGCTTCAAGAGATTCAAGTTAATTCTTTGAAGCATCATTCCTTTTTTCATACTACAGAAGGGTTGAAGTTTAGTGCTGTTGTTACATCAAAATCTGAAATTGGGGGATCCCTGTACAAACTAAAGCAAAGAAGAAATGTGAATACGATGAGGATGGAAGAAAATTATATTGCTACAGGACTTAAGGTTGAAAGAATTCAGCAATCCAACATAGGGAGATCCCAAGTGGAGTGATGAGAGTCCTCTCTTGGAATTTGCGTGGGTTGCACGACAAAGTCTGAAGGGCCGCGTTTGCGAGATATTTGAGGGAATGGGTGATTAATTGTGCACTCATTCAAGAAACACATATTGAGGATGAAAACAATCAAATGTGAAATGAGATGAAAAGGGAAGGGTGTACTAATTGTGTGGTTTGGAATGCGTAGGGTAGGTTTGGTGGTGTAGCCTTTTGGTGGAGAAAGGCTTGTCTAGAAGTGATTAAGACTTTTAAGTCTAGGCATGCGATATCTTGTAGGTGCAAATTGGTGCAATGGGAAATGGAGTTGCTAATTACTGGTGTGTATGGGCCATGTGCAGCAAACCTCAGGTCTGAACTATGGGATGATCTATCAGCAATTGCAACTCAGGTATAGGGTCTTCCGTGGCTGATAGGTGGTGACTTCAACTATACGTTGACAAGGATGGATAGATCACGTGGTTTGGTGGATAGTGCTTCACTTGGCTTTCAGTTGATAGTACAAAATTTGGGTTTGAATGAATTTCCAACTGCTGGGGTTGATTTTACTTGGAGAAATGGAAATGGGTTGATGTCAAAGCTAGATAGATTTTTTGGAAGTGTTGACCTGATGGAGAAGTTTCAATTATCTTCTGTTGCTGGTCTTCAACAACCCTTCTCAGACCATGTTCCTTTGGTTTGGGATAGTGGTGAGAGTGCACAAGTTCGTTCCTACATCAAGTTTAGATGGTCGTGGCTCAGAGAACTGGGCTTTCGTGAAATTTTTGAATCATGGTAGCGAGCCCAGCAGATAGAGGGTTCTGCTACTATCAAATTGGCCTTAAAGATTGCATCTATGCAGGTAATGCTAAAGCAATATGGGACTGCTGTAGCAACCTTGAGAGAGCAAAAATGTCATGAAGCCCTTCTAGAAGTGCAGTGTTTAGATGCTGAGTCGATTTCACCTTTGTCTCACCATGAACAAGAAGCAAGAAAAAAATGGTAGGAGGTGATAGCTGAGGAGGATTTGAAGAGGGAAATGGATTGGCGAGAATGCTCTAGACAGTTATGGCTTAAAGAGGGGGATGCTAACACTAAGTACATCCACTTAGCAGCCAGCTCGCGCAGAAGACCCAGCTTTATATCTTCTATTGTTGTGGGTGATCAGAGAACTTCCTGTCTACAAGAAATCCATGCTGCAACTATCAGGTATTTCAAGGATACTTCTCGAGCAGTAGGTAGGTGAGTTTGGAGAATGACAGGATCTATGTTTCCTTAGATTTCTGATGATCAGGCCGGCAACTTGGTGGCTCCTATTGCTAAAACAGAAGTGTTGGATGCTATAAATGATATGAACAATGAGGGTTCACCATGTTCAGATGGAGTTCAAGTCTTTTTATACAAAGTATTTTGGACTGTATTAAGAGAGGAGGTGATGGACGTAATCAAAGAGTTCGAAAGGGGCAACTACGATTTTGGCAAGATAAACTGATCATGTCTCTTTCTACTTCCAGAGAAATAAGGAGCACATAGTTTCTCAGACTTTAGGCCCATTGCACTCTTGAATTCTATATATTTGGTGGTGAGTAAAGTTCTAGCAAATAGACTTCGAAGTGTTCTACAAGATCAGATTCTCCCTGTTCAGTCTGCTTTTCTTCCCAACAGATCACTGCAAGAGTCTTTCATCATTGCTCAAGAAATGGTGATGGAATGGAACCGAAGAAAGTGTAAGGCGTTTCTGTAGAAAGTAGATTTTTGAAAGGCTTATGATTCGATGTCATGGCCTTATCAATTGGAAGTTTTCAAGAGGAGAGGTTTCCCATCTATATGGCTACAATGGTTGAAAAGATGCATCACCACTGCCTCTTTTTTACCTTTGATCAACAGTAGACCATGTGGGGCATGGATTCAACTGCAATTTGGGGTTAGGCAAGGATCCCCTCTTGCTCCACTTGTCTTTAACCTTGTGGTTGACACTCTAGCTAGGTATGCATGTAGATTGTCAGAGGTTGGTATGATCAGAGGCTATTCCATTTCTAATAGGAGTGCCATGGCTTCGGTACTGCAATATGCCAACAACACGGTATTTTTTGTAGAGGGGAAAGAACAAGAAGCACAAGCACTATTGCATATGGTCAAGATTTTTGGAGAGATATCCATCCTGAAATTGAATGGGGATAAGTCCTCTCTGGTCTATTTTGGGCTAACTGGTGGAGAGCAAATGGCCATATCTTCTCTATTGGGTATGCCCTTGGTTACTGATGAGTCCATTTTAATGGACTAATATTAAGCCTAAGTACCTTTAATCGTACCTTGTAGGTGTGTTAATAATTACAATTAAGTTGTAGAAGAGTTGTACACATCATGATTTACGTTTATAACATTCTATAACTTAATATGTAATGATTTTGTTATTTTTATGTGCAGGTATTATATTCAGAAAGAGCAAGGGTTGGGGAGCAAATTTCCCCAACAACCGGAGGAACTTTTCCCTTTCCTCCGGCCGTCTCCTCCAATGCCCGCCGGCCAAAAATAGAAAAGGGATTTGCAAATCCCTTGATTGGTGCATGTGGAGAGAAGGAAGAGTTAAAAAGAGAGGAGACAGTGTGGACTGGAAGGGAATTTTTTCCCCACCTTGCGGGGAAAGGCTCTATCTTCTCCACCGCTCCTTCTCCACTGCATGCACTGTGTCAGCAGGTGCACACCGCTCCACTTTGCATGCCCGCAGGCATGTGCCATCTCCATTCGGCCTTGCTCCCACCGCACCTGGCTTCACCGGGCACACAGAACCCACACAACAGCAGGCGCCAGCACGCCACTAAGCCTGTAGGCCACCTCCTGCTCACAATGCAATCTGCAGACGCCGCACCCACAGGCGTTCGCAACCGTGCACTTCACTGTAGGTGCACCTCCCACAAGTGCATGCCGCCTGCCCTACAGCGCCTGCTCCAGCCTCTGCAAGCACACCGCGTGCCTTCCTCCCATATCTAGCGCGCCCGCCCATCCACTGCAGCACGCCTACGGCTTCAGGCGCAGCACCGCTCGCCCGCGCCCACAGGCGCGCGCCACACCCGCCAGCGCCTTCACCGCGAGCCGTGCTGTTGCGGTAGTCTCCGGCCACCTCCGCCGGCTGCCACCGGCCACCTCCAGCCATGTCGTTGCCACCGTTGCGTAGCTCTCATCAAGCCGCACCACCCTGTCGATGCGCGGCCGCACACGCGAGGAGGAGAGAGGAGAGATCCTCTATTTTTACCTCTAATAAAAATTACATTCAATGCCATTGTCAAGTTATATTAATATTTTATTCTGGCCACATTGCACTGATGCACTCAGATTTTCTTGAAATTATTTTATTAGTGTTATGTGCATGTTTCTATCTTGAATTTCAAATTAGAATTGCATGAAAGTTGAATTCACTTGATACGTCAGTACACATGCATCTTACACGTATTTCTGGGGCTTAATTTCTGACATGAAAATTGCATAAACACCTGTGAACTTTTAAAGAAATTGCAAAGTTCATTTAAAACAGCATTTTCCTCGTATTAAAGTTGCAGAAGAGTTTGCAAACTGTGAATTCCTTGACTCGTGAATTTATTAGGCTAATTCCTCCCTGTGGAGACGACCTAGCTCTTCGTGGTTAGTTTTGAAAATTGAAATGTTTTGAAAATCGATTTTCTACCATGCGATTAAATACGACACATCATTTTATGATAAAGTTTTCAACGAAAATGAAGATCGCTCTTTCAAATGGCACCGTTGCTGGGGAGGAAAAATGGCTATTAATTTTTTGGGAATTTTATGTTATTTTTATGCTAGTGTGAAAACTTTTCTGAATTATTAATTATGGATTTTCTTCTGTGCAAAAACACGCGGCAAATGCGATGGGCGCATACGGCGGAGATGATCTTTTTGGTGGACCTTGAAGCCACCTGGAGGACGGCGACAGGAACACGTGGCCTTGATCCCACACACATAGGCTTACGGAGAATCCTATTTCTGATTTAGGCAGTAGATATTAGTTAGATTTAGTTAGAAAGACATTAGAATTTAAATTCTGTCTTTTGGACACTTGTTGGGTATTTTTGGGAACGTGTCCCCAGTGCCACTTTATTTCTTATCGCTTGTGTATGCAGGAGCGTATTTTTGAGAGCGTGTTCCCATTTATTTAGATTATAGGATTATTTGCACTATTTGAACTGAATTTTGATTAGTTAGTTAGATTAATTATGTTTGTTTATTATATATAAAAAAAAATTTGAACTACCTGCTAGAAGCTGCATATCTGTAGGACGACCATCTAGGATTGAATGAGCAGCACGAAGAAAGCTGGAGTAAGGTACATCTTCTCTTGAGCACTAATTACTTGTCATGCATATGCATTGAACCTAAATCTAAGACCTCTAAAGTGCTTGAATCAAATTAATTCAGTGGTCACTTTAAACTAATTGGGACTGTTAAGAGGTTGGACTTTAAAATCTGTGACTAAAAATTGTGTGCAAAAGGATCCTGTTTGCGGAATTTCAAAGAATCAAAACACGATCGTATGTTTGCACACTTGAGACACTATGCACCTCACATAAGGTCACTAGATAAATATTCTACCACTCCTCTTTTGCACCATAAGGGAAGTTAGTTGGAAATCAACAAGCCTATCCACCAGGTTACTTCGATTCCACGTGTGTGGGCTCGATTCGAGACTTCCATCCCTTGCGAGTAGGTTATAGGCACCAGCGAAGGTTGGCCTAGGAAGCGTAATTTTTGCAAAACTTGTTTGGCCACCAACTAAACATATAACTCTATGACCTGCAATCTACTAAAAACAGATCCCGTTGAATTTGTGTTTGCTGTGACAATAGGACTCTTTAGGAAGTTTTCTGCTTAATCCTAAGAAAGTTAAAATTGTTTTGCTTAAAGAAATGGATTACTCTTACTCCTATCATTCAGATTATCAGAGTCAATACTTCCCATCCTTTAATCAGGATCCCATGCTCCGAGCGTATCCATCCTTTGATGGGTGCATTGACAATTCATGGGATCATTCTCATTCTTACCCTGGGAGTACTGGCTTGATAACTCCCACTTTTGAGCAGAGCCTAGGAGCGGGATTTTCCAATCCTGAAATCCCTACTTCCATGCAAACACCCAACCCTCCCACCCTTCATGATTTTCTGTATCGAGGTTGGACCGATAACCCTAGGCAACCAGAGCCTGAAATTGACTACCCTTCCCAACCTGATAATAGTAGCCTCTCCTCTTTTATGATAGAAATGTAGAAACAGCAAAAGGAAATAATGGAATCAATGGGAGAGATGTTGAGGAATAGTCAACACTTAAATGACGAAATAAGATAACTTAGCTACACGCTTCCCAATAATCCTGATCCCTACCTAATAAACCATGATCATGAAAGTAATTTTGAGGAACCTAATGGCAATAGGGATCCAATTTTAGGTAGCCATCACTTAGACTCTCCCAATGAGACACGGCCACTAGAGGATAACGATCATAGTGATTATCCACCTAAATTATATTGCAGTCAAAAGCAAGGGAAGATGGTATCTCTTGAGGACCTTGACCCCAATGACGGTATTCTCCTTACCCCTACCAACTCGGGTCAAGGTTGTATTATTCCTATCACTTCCCTTCCTGATTATTTGGTGGAACCCCATTCTACTCTTGGTGAGCCTACTCCTGACCCTCCACTTAGGGAATCAACACCTACCATTCAATATTCTAACGATTCTAATACACCTAATGAAGTTGACCCTAAGGGAATAGGGGATGATCAATTCTAGTCATAGGGATATGAAGAGTCTAATTCAGAGGATGAGGATGCCCCAATAAAGGAACCTGGACTGAAAATCTCGAGTGAATCACAGGAGAATTATTTATCATTTGAGGATTTACCTCCAGAGGATAGAAATAATATGATTAAATCCAGATTCCTCCTTTCTTTTGAGAGTCATCCTCCATCAAAATAGGAGTTGATATTAGAGGAGGACAAACAAAATGATGAGAAGTCTATGGGAGACTCTCGGGAACAAAACATGTCAATTTAGGATTTATACCCCAAGAAGAATGACGAATTCAATGATATAGGCTTCCTTCAAAATATTAAGACTGGTCCTCCTTTAGAAATAATTGAGGATACTGATCCAACTCCTAATGAATCACATATACACCCCGACAAATATTTTAGTGAACCAAACAAATCTGGGGATGAGCTGAATGATAATGATTCTTACATTTTGACCCTACCATCAAAAAGTTGTAATTTGGAGTCTACCCTTGATTCAAATATGACTCCAATCATTAATGCTAGGCAGGATAATTTGAAGTTCTCTACTACTGTTAGGGAGTGTACACAATCTGAATCATTGTTGGAATTGGACCTAACACCAACTAAGCCCTCATTGGACTTAACCATTACCTTCCAACACTACAAACAACCCTTAAATTCCTTAACCGATCCTTGGCTCAGATCTCTGCTCATGTACATTCATTCTGGAGAATATATCAGGCCACTACATCCTAGAATAGAATGGCGAGTGTGGATTGATGCTTGTACTTTTACTCTCGCCATTCAAGGGTTTGAACTAATTATCTGTATATCTTTTAAAACCCGTCCTGCTCTGGAGGATCCTTGTTATCCTCCACTTAGTCCGTTTTGGGAGGTCCCTTTTCATATTTCGTTTATTATTCCTAGACCTCCCAAGGTAGCCAACGAGATTTTTTGTTTTCATTTCTTCTGGCAAACATTTGGAATTACATTGCATCATCAGCTCGCCAACATTCGTGGTTACCTATTTTCTAGGCCTGCACTGCTACGAATATTTTTAGGGCCTAACTTTGTTTGTTTGGAACCAGACTTATAAGTTCCTTCTTAGTTTGGCTGCTGACAGAAAATGTAGTGCTTGTTGGGAGACAACCCAGTAAACTGTGTCAGGTGATATTCTTCCTTTCTCCTCCTGTTTTAATTTTACAATGTGGACATTGTAGGATTTAGGCATGGGGGAGTGCATTTGCATTTTAGGAAGTATTTATGCATTTAGGTTAGTATAAAAAAAAAAAATTGAGCTGAATGGGTTAGTCCCTAGCAAAATACCTTTGTTATTAGAGGTTCTTCTTCTGAAATTATTTCTTAAGTTTAGAATCCAGTACATTTATTTCACGTGCACGTAGATTTGGTAATGGATCCTTGAGGAAAACCAATGAGCATTTGTAAGTCTACTGAACCCTTGGACATTTCATAGGGAGTCAGGCATACTATCTTCTAATAGATCTACCTCATATTTGTGAGAAGAAAGTAGAGAGATTACTGGTGAGCTAAGTCTAGTGCAAGGACTCTTAAGTTTTGGATAATTAGATGATGATACTTCAGAGTTAGGCGCAGTTTTCACTTTCTATTCCTGTGTGCATATTTTGTGTGAATTCCTGAGATTCACCAAATAAGGCAGATACACAGAGATTGAGTCTTAATAAATCTATAACTATGGTGGATGGTTACGACAGTTCTTCATAGAGTCCTTAGCTGAAGGAGGGTAATAGTGTCAAAGGTCAGAAATACGCCTGTCCTATCCATTCCTTCCCGGTGCCGAGAATAGACACTTCCACCAAATAAGCCACACAACTTTCTCTTGACCATCATCATCCCTAATAATGTCTCGTAAATAAAAGTTCGTATTATGTTGTGTTGATTGAAAAAGAAACAAAAACAAGAAAAAAAATAGTAAAAAAATAAAAAAGAAAAGAGAAAAGAAGTAGAAAAAGAAGAAATAGAAAGAAGAAAAAAAAAAAAAGTTATATTACAAAAAAAAAAACTCCAAGTGTATGATGTAACACTGTTTCTGAGGCAGCAGAACACCTATCGCGTTCCACCAAATATGACCCATACCTACCTTCTAGTATTTCTGATCGCCTGAATACTGGTTAAGAACTCTAACTTAGTTGTAGAGTTATTAGGACTTTAATTGAAATGTGGATGCCATGTAAGGCCACCAAATAGTGAGTACAATTTCTAAATCTAACAAGATTCGTGATCTCAGAAAGAAAGAAAAGAGAGAGTGCCCAAGAACATCAAGAGACCACAATTGTGTAGCCTCTCTCAGAGTTGACTTGTCGAATAGTCTAGAGAGCTAGAGTCTACAGTAGTAGACTATATGTAGCACCAGTTGAGTGTGTGCCACCAAATACAAATCCATTTAACTTGATAACTCCTACCTAAGTGAAGTCGTTGGTGACGACCGGTTTTGGTTTTGTTATAACGTTGTAGTAAAGCCGGTTATTACCAACATTTCAAATATAAATTTTTTTACTCGGAAAATAAAAGAGTTCCCGAGGTCGAACTCAGGGAGCAAGTTGTATTCTAGAGATATACATGTTTCTTTTACAAAATAAAGAAAGAGAGAGGGAAAGAATTTGTTGTTCTCTTTGTTTTATCCTCGTGATGTTCTTCTTTCTTTCTTTTCTTCAGATCTCCTTCTTCTTCGTCCTTGGTTTCTGTCTTGGTCTCTCTTCTTCTTTTTCTGCAATTGTGGTGACCCTTTCTCTTTTCCCTTTTCTTCTTTTCTTCCTTATGGCTGCAGAGCTTCTACCTTCAGCTACTAAGTCTTCCTTTCTTCTTCTTCTGCTTTGGCCGTTGCTCTTCTTTTCTTTCTTTCTTCAGCCTGCCTTCTTTCCTGCTCTGGCTGCTGACCTTCCGTCGTCTGACCCGGTGCTTCGACGACTTAACTATGCATTTGCTACAGTGCAGCTCCTTCTTCTTCCGCGGGTCTTCTTCTTCGCCTGCGCCTGCACACTTCAGAGTTTTTCGTCAGAGGCAAAACCTACTCTACCCTCCCCCCCCGTGTCTCTCTCTCTCTCTCTGAAACCACTCTTGGGAAAGCTCTCCCAGAGCTACCGGGTAACCGGGTTCGGATCAGGCCCGGGTCCAGGCCCACCGGCGTGCGTGGTGGGCGAGGAGTGCAGGTCAGTCGAGTCGGGTCGGGTCGGTTCGGGTCAGGTCCGCGGGGCGTGAGCGCGGACGAGACCGGGTAACCGGGCGGGTGAAGGGGACCTCACCCCGTGTGCTGAGGCAGTAAGCCTTCAGCACTTTTGCATCTTATGTCGCTACGGCTCTTCAGGCGTTTTCGAGGTGGGACTAAACGGCCCACCTCAATTGCGCGCCCGCAGCGGGGAATTCAGCAGGAGATGGCGGCGTCACGCGGAGCTTTCTTCCTCAGCTGCGAACTTGGTGTTTTGCCAAAACTCCTCGCAAGGCCGGGGAGTTAATCTGGGCTTGGCGCTGAGCGTGGCGTGCCTGTAGCTGCAGGCGGAAGCAGTTCCTCCTGCACGATAATGGCGGCGGAGGTCGGGTGGCCTGTCCACAAGAAAACGGCCTCTCGGCCTAATCAGAGAGTGCCAGGAGCTTCGCCAGGGTGCGGCGAAGCTCGTGTGGGTGGTGGCGAGGCGCGGGGCGGCGTGCGAGGGCTGCCCTAGGTCGGACTATGGGTCGGAGGATGGGTCTGTTCGGTGGAGTTGCAGAGGGTGATGTGGGGGAAGTGGCAGGGCGGAGGTTGATCAGGGTGAGGAGGCGGAGGTCCTGCGGTGGTCGGCGAGCCGTGTGGGTCGCTGAGGTGATGGGAGCGGCTCGCCGGAGGGTGGTCGGAAACGAAGGGGGTGAAGGTGGTCAGGGTCGGTCAAGGGCTTAAGTGAATAAATTGAAAGCGAGGAAAGAAAGAGGAGAAGAAGGGGAGTAGCTCTAGCTTACTTGCAGGGACGAAAGGGGAGGAACAGGGCGACAGTCGTATCGACTGTCGCCGGAGAAGACGATGCTCAGGGAAAGGGGCGGCGGCGAGCAGAAAGCCGGAGAGGCGCCAGCTGGGTGCGGCGTGGCGCGGGAAGAGCGGGGGAGGAAGTCTCTGCTGCTGGTATTGCGGCAGAGCGAAGAGGTGGAGGGGGAGGAAACCGCCGGAGCTGGTGAGCGTCTGCCGGAGGAAGAAGAGAAGAAAGTTGGGGATTTTCTCCGTCAGATCCAGGCTGCCCTGGTCGGTGGAGCAGCGGGGGGTATTTATAGGGATCAAACAGGGAGGAAGGCGGAGGGAGACGACGTGTCTCCCTCGCCGGAGGATGGTCGGAAACAAGAACCCATACCGTCCGTGCGTTCGCACGGCCGGTATGGTGGGCTACAACGACCAGGGGGGTGTCCCTGCGACGGCTGACGACGCAGGGCACCCCCGGTTTACTTGCCAGGTCCCCCACCTCACCCTGCGCGGCGCCATGCTCCGCGCAAGGTCGCCGGAGCATGGTGCTGGCAGGTTTTGCAGGAGGGACCTGATTGCAAAGAACGAAGGAGAGTTAGGGGCCAAAATGTGAGGGTTCAAAAGTTGAGGCCAAAGAGTAAATATATGAGGACCAAAGTGTAAAGTCGGTCAAGGAGGTTTCTTCTTAGGCTCAAGTTTTTATACATGACTAATTAGGACCCAAGGAATCTGATGGTGAATTTCATTTTCATATTAAACCTTGCTTGACCGGTCAATTTGTGCAAAAACCCAAATTAAGTTATTAATTGGGCATGGTTCTCAATGTAGGTCAAAATGGGTTCTAAAGGCCAAATTGAAGGTTATAAACCCTAGAGATTATTTTTCTATGAATTTTAGAGGGTTTATTCTATTTTTACTTTGCCTCGAACCTTGTGAATTGAAGTGGGTTGTTTTAGGGTTACAGATTTATCATTTAGTTTCTTGGAATTGCTGTAGCCCTTGCTAGATCATTTCATCCCACTTTTATTCTTATTAAGCTGCTTTGACCTATGTTTGGGCCCTGAATTACCCTGTATGCAGATTATACTGGTGAAATTGCATTTTTACCCCTTATGACTTGTTTTCTCCTTAAACTCAGAATTCTCTGAGTTAAGCCTTTCCTTGAGTTATGTAGGAGCTTTTATCCTTTGTATTGGGTCAAAATGAGCTAGTTATGGCTCATGATGAGGTTCTCATCATACCCCCATGCCTAGCTTTTGCTAGTCCCTTAGCAAAAACTTAAGGTTTCAACCCTTGTTCTAGACCATGAAGTTTTTAATGGTTTTAGATAAGTGCCTTTTTTATTTGAGCATAGATTAGGTTAGAATGCTGACCATAGGCCTAAAAGGTACTCTAGTACCAATCAAGATCCAAATCTGTCTAGCCTTAGCCTCAGTCTTTTAGCAAAGGTTTTTAAGGCCCACAAGAACTAACCTAAGGTTTATTGGACTTCGTGGTTAAAGCACCCGTGCTTGAAATGATTTTAGCCCTGGCTCAGTTCGCAGTGCGTTTTGTAAGAGAGAGATAGAAAGTTTTTCTGTTTGGAGAGTTTTCTCTCTCTTTTTCTTTTTAGTTCTAGCCTAGGATTGGCTTTTCAACACGGTCTGTATCAGATTCCTTGCTCCCATCATCAATCCTCAAGGGTTCCTGGCGATCGATGCTTCGAGATAGCACCGCCCATGGCAACCCCCGGAACCCTGGCTATTGAGATTTCGAGATGATCCCATCCATGGTATTCCGTGGCCGAATCCAGACCCTGGCAATTGACACTTCGAGATAATGCCATCCATGGAATCTGAACCAGCAGAGTGCTTACATGCCCCCAGTAGGATATGTAAATATCCTAAGAGACAAGCACCGAGGAGATGATATTTTGTTACGCATCTTCGAGGGGATTTCCCGCCTCTCTGCGCTGGGAACTCGTCCAAATCAACTTGTGTTGATCGGCCGCTCCTATTCTAGGTGTTCTTTTCAGATTTTTGCGACGCTTCTGCGTGATTCTGATTTTTACGCTTACTGAACCAGGCTGTGTGTGAGATTAGGGTGCTTAAGTTACTGAGTCCCGTAAACCAAAAATTAGTTAACGAGGCCGAATACTCCCTAAGCCTTAGACCTAATACTTCAGCTTTTCATTTTCCTCAACCTCTTGAGGAGTGTCCAGATCTTAATGGGTACTAAGAGTCTATTCAAGAATGCCTAAGGTTTGCATTCTTATTGTGCACTTTTCTTGAATGAGGTCTAGAACTTAGGTTAATTCCTTAGTTCCTTACTAATGACTATCACTTTTTCTCATAATTTTGTGCTCCTTTTTCATTTTGTTTCTTTTCTCCTTCACAAAATTTTCTTCTCCTCTTTTCCTCTTATTCTTTTTCGAAAATTTTTTTTAATTTTTATGGTGTTTTTGGCATATGTGAATTTTTTTGTTTGAAACCTCTTCTTACAAGTTTTTGTACTTTCATACCCCCCCATGCCTAAGATTTGCAATGTCCTCATTGTAACCTAGGGGGTCTTAGTTTATTCCTTAAGACAGAAATTTGGGTGAGTGGATGGGTCGGGTTGAATTTTTGCGGACGATTTCAAATCCCAGATGCAAATATCTGAGTTGGGGTCGGCTGTCTACAAGGGTGAACTTCGAGTGCTGAAAGGTGTCAGAACAAGTTTCAGGTTTACAAAGAGAATGACGGGCTGCCTCCCGTTAAGCGCTGAGTTTTACGCCATCGGCTGGGCGCAATAAGCTCAAGGGGAACGGAGGATATAAGATGCCTCAGCCAAATCAGTAGAAGTTACATCAATGAACGGCTTGACTCTCTGACCGTTCACGATGAAAGGTTCAGAATCGTGGCTGAGTGGACTGATTTCGATTGCTCCATTTCCAAAAACCTGTCGGACCAAATATGGTCCGACCCACTTAGATCTCAGTTTTCCTGGGAAGAGTTTGAGTCGGGCATCAAAGAGTAGGACCTTTTGACCAGGATGAAAGATCTTTCTCGAGATGTGTTTGTCGTGGAAGGCTTTAACCCGCTCCTTGTAGATTTGCGAGTTCTCGTACGCGTCTATGCGTAATTCATCGATCTCGCTGATTTGGAGTTTTCTGTGGGTCCCAGCCTTAGAAAGATCCAGATTACAGTTCCGTACTGCCCAATAGGCTTTATGCTCCAGTTCGACGGGAAGGTGGCATGCCTTTCCGTACACCAATCTAAAGGGGGACATGCCCAATTGGGTCTTGTGGGCGGTCCTATAGGCCCACAATGCTTCCGGAAGTCGGGACGACCAGTCCTTCCTGTCAGGTCGAACAGTGACTTGCAGGATTTTCTTGATCTCCCGATTAGACAGCTCAGCTAGACCATTAGTTTGGGGGTGGTAAGGAGTAGAGATTCGGTGAGACACCCCGTATTTGGTCATCAGTGACCTAAACTGAGCATTTGTGAAATGGGTCCCCCCATCAGAGATTATTGCACGAGGAATCCTGAACCTTGAGAAAATGTGTTGATGAATGAATTTGAGAACGATTTTGTGATCACAGGTTCGGGTCGGTATGGCTTCGATCCATTTGGACACGTAGTCCACAGCCAACAGAATGTATTCGAAACCATCCGAAACAGGAAAGGGGCGCATAAAATCAATCCCCCAAACATCAAAGATTTCGCATACTAGAATCGGTTGCATAGGCATCATGTCGCGATGGCTCATGTTGCCCAAAGTCTGGCAACGACTGCATGCCTTGCAATGACTGTATGCGTCTTTGAACAGTGTGGGCCAGTAAAAGCCGCACTGGAGGACTTTTGATGCGGTTTTATGCCCGGCAAAATGGCCACCGCATGCCTGGTCATGGCAGAAAGAGAGGATATTGTTGACTTCCCCTTCCGGGACACATCTCCGGATGATCTGATCGGCACCTATGCGGAAGAGGTACGGGTCTTCCCAAATGTAATACTTGGCATCGGAGCGTAATTTGTCTTTCTTGGCCTTCGGCCAATCGGACGGGGTCTGATGAGATGCCAAGTAATTTACAATATTAGCAAACCATGGAAGGCTAGTACCAATAGTCAGCAGGTGCTCATCGGGAAAATGCTCAGTGATGGGTCCGGAAGGGTCAATTATTTCAGAAGGAAGACGGGACAAGTGATCAGCTACCACGTTTTGTTTTCCCATTTTATCGCGAATCTCGAGGTCAAATTCTTGCAACAGCAAGATCCATCGGATCAATCGAGGTTTCGCATCCTTCTTTGCAAGGAGATGCCTCACAGCCGTGTGATCCGAGTATATGATGACATGGGAACCCAGAAGGTATGATCTGAACTTCTCTAGGGCAAATACTACAGCTAGCAGCTCTTTCTCAGTAACCGTATAGTTACGCTGAGCCTCATCGAGTGTTTTGCTGGCGTAGTAAATGACCACAGGTTTCTTGTCATTTTTCTGCCCCAAAACCGCTCCTACAGCGAAGTCGGATGCATCACACATGATCTCAAAGGGTTGAGACCAATCAGGGGACTGTAGGATCGGGGCTTGGGTGACTTGGTCAGGCAGGATTTCAAATGCTTGAGTGCATTCCTTGGAGATTTCGAAGGGAACATCCTTGGAGAGAAGAGTGGTCAGGGGGCGTGCGATTTTTGAAAAATCAGGGATAAATCGTCGATAAAAACTGACATGCCCTAAAAAGGATCGGATGTCCCTGATCGAGCTAGGCATAGGAAGGTGAGAAATCAGATTAACCTTAGCTCGATCCACTTGGATACCTTTCTCCGAAATTGAGTGTCCCAGGACAATTCCCTCAGGCACCATGAAATGGCTCTTTTCCCAGGAAAGAACCAAATTCACGTCGATGCACCGCCTGAGTATCTGGACCAAGTGTTGGAGGCAATCGTCGAATGATGCTCCGAAAACTGAAAAGTCATCCATGAAGACTTCCAGATAATCACCTACCATATCTGAGAATATGGCAAGCATGCATCGCTGAAAAGTAGCGGGTGCATTGCAAAGACCGAAAGGCATCCTTCGGAAAGCGTATGTTCCGAAGGGGCAAGTGAACGTGGTCTTTTCTTGGTCCTCAGGATGGATTGCCACCTGGTTATAACCGGAGTACCCGTCAAGAAAGCAGAAGAACCTATTTCCCGCTAGTTTTTCGAGAATTTGATCAATGAAGGGTAGTGGGAAATGATCCTTCTTCGTGGAGGAATTGAGTCGACGGTAATCTATACAGACTCTCCACGAGTTGGCTAATCGGGTAGGAATGATTTCTCCGGTCTCAGTCGTTATAGTGGTGAGTCCTGCCTTCTTGGGCACGACCTGAATTGGGCTCACCCAACGACTATCGGAGATCGGGTAGATGATCCCGGCATCTAACCACTTGATGATCTCCTTTTCCACGACCTCCTGCAGATTGGGGTTTAAGCGTCTCTGCATTTCACGAGAAGGTCGTGTGCCCTCTTCTGAATAGATATGATGAGTACAATAAGAGGGACTTATTCCAGTCAAATCATCGAGAGTCCATCCGATGGCTCTTCGATGTTGCTGGAGGACAACAATCAGACTGGCTTCCTGTTCAGGACTGAGGTTGGAATTGATGATCACAGGAAGGGTCTGATTAGAACCCAAAAAGATGTATTTTAAGTGAGCAGGAAGGGGTTTCAGTTCGAGGATGGGGTTTTCAGCAGCAGCTGGTGGTTCAGTATAGATGTGAGGTTCAAGGGTGGGAGTTACTGGATTGTTCACATCTGGATTTGACTCCTCTGTTTGCGGGTCAAGATCCTTCTGTCGTTGATGAGGCATACTCAAGTCATTCTGGAGGTGTGATTCATCAACCAGAGTCTTGATGTCACAAATTTGCTCGATGACGCCGCAATTAATTCCTTGTTGGGCCTTAAATATATCAATTTTCAGTGTTTGATCTCCAAACTTAAGCTCTATTTGGCCCTCCTCACAGCTGATGTTGGCTCTAGCAGTAGCCAAGAAAGGTCTCCCTAGAATGATTGGTGTATCCCTAGGGTTCTCAGGTGCATCCATGTCTAAGACTATAAAGTCCACTGGAAAATAGAAATCCCGCACTCTCACGATAACATCCTCGAGAATCCCTTTTGGTGACTTTATAGATCGATCTGCTAATTGTAATGTCACCTCGGTTGGTTTCAGCTCAGATTCTTCTAGATGGTCAAGTAAGGATGTGGGTATCAGATTTATAGATGCACCCAAGTCTAACAATGCTCTATCAAATTGGGTACCACCTATCTTACAGGAGATCAGGGGAGTTCCAGGATCATTTGCCTTGGGTGGGAGTCTACTAAGGATTACAGAGCTGGCTTGCTCTGACAGAACAATTGGGCTCCCTCCCTTGGTTCGCGGCTTACGCTGGGGTGTACATAAATTCTTTAGAAATCGTGCGTAAGCTGGTACGTGGCGGATTGCATCCATCAAGGGGATGTTTATGTGGACCTGCTCAAAGAGCTTGACCAGGTCCTCCTCAGGGGCCACGGGTTTGGTGGTCTTCTTTCCCTTGGTCAGGGCGTCGGGAAACGGGATCTTGGTTGGTTCCTCTAGGATAGGTCCAGGTTGTGGATCTGGAACAGCGGTACCTTGGATAACTATCCTAGGGTCATGGTTATCAGGCTGGGAGTGGTTTGGATAATGCGGGTCTTGAGTTGTCTTACCACTACGTGTTGTTACAGAATTTAATCCGGCCTGATTTTGGTTTGGGTTTGGTAGGAGGGGTGGCTGCTGCTGAAATCCCGCACGAGAAGTTGAGGCATCCATCTCGTCTGGAGATGGAGCAGTGGGGGCCTGATAAATCCATTGAGCGTGGCCTAAATTTGGATTCATAACGCGCTTCTGGGTTGGCACGTTATTTGGGTTAGGAAGGGGTTGGGAAGGGAGTGTGCCTGGCTGGCGAGAATTTGCCAACTGGGCCAGTTGAGTTTTAACTTCAGTAAGCTCGTCCTTGTGCTGTTTTTGAATGGCCGCATTCGATTTTTGAATGTCAGCCAGAGTCTGAAGGATTAAGGACATTTGATCTTGATTTGGCCCTGATGGATAAGTAGGGTTGGGCCGAGGCTGAGGCGGCTGGTAGTGATGAGAGGGCTGTGGGCGGGACTGAAAAGGTGGTCTTTGGGTTTGGGAATTTCCCGCCCACTGAAAATTGGGATGGTTTCGCCATCCAGGGTTGTAAGTGTTGGAGAATGGGTCGTTCTGGATGGCGTTGAGGTCCTCGCAGGTCTGAGGAACCTCCTGAGAATCAGGGAAAGGAGGAATGGAGTTCCCCCGGCTGGTGTAGAAAGGATCGGATGATCTTCCAGTCCAAGAATCAGATGGGGATGGATATGGATCCATCCCAGGGGAGGATCGGTGGAGGATGTTTTGCACAGTCTCCTGTGTGGAAGGAGGTTGTGCAAAGGAGTTACGCGCAGAGGTGGCTCGCTGCAAGTGCTGAGTCAGCTCATCCACCTTCTTTTCAATGATTGAGACCTTGTCCAATCGACTGGCCATTAATTCCAGGTCGACTGATGCGGACAGGCCCTGCGTCTCATGTGCTCCCTTAAGATTCGTCGCTGCGCGGGTATTCGTCCTGTCGAATAATCCCATGGAGTCATTGTTGATGGAGTTCTCGCACATGTTTTCGAGAATCTCCCATACGGTGTCTTCATGTTGACCCATGATGTTTCCTCCGCAAGTTGCATTGACGAAAAGGCGGATGTCCTCACGGAGTCCCTGGTAAAAAGATTGGACTTGTTCCCATTTAGGAACTCCGTGATGGGGGCACTTTCTCATGAGATCCTGAAAACGATCCCATGCCTCATGGAGAGGTTCTCCTGATTGTTGAGTGAAGTGTGTAATCTGATGGCGCAAGGCGTTGGTCCGACCAACGGGAAAAAACTTTTTCAAAAATTCGGATTGAAGTTCTTCCCAAGTGTTGATCGGCAGAGTCTGAGTTTGATACCAATGGGCGGCCTTGTCCATAAGAGAAAAGGAGAACATCTTCATGAGAAGAATATCCCGATTTTGCGCATCTGATCCAAAAGTGTGGGCCAGATGCTTTAGCTGTTTGATGTGCTGGAAGGGATCTTCAGAATTAAGCCCATGGAATTTAGGTATAGCATGAATCATGTTGGGCTTTAGTTCGGAATCAGGTCCTCCAGTCGGGATTCTGACTCGAGGCTCAATGGCCACCGCAGCAGGATTGTAGTGGTCCCGCATCATAGGACGCTGTGGTGGGTGCACGAAATTTTGGAAGAGGTCATTGAGTCGCTGGAGTTGGTGTTCCAGATTATTTTCTTCCTCAACTGGCTGAGCCATGATGGGGGAAGAAGAAGAACTTGGTTCTGAATCAGAAGAGAGAATAATGTGAGGGTGTTGCTGCAAAAACACGGGCGTCGAGGCTTGGCCTTGACGAGAGCGAATTTCTAAAGGAGGTCTTAAGGGTGGTCTTAGGGACCTCCTTCCGTACATGCACTGTTTGGAAGAGGTAAGTTTAGAAGGTGCTGGACCCAATCAAGACACCCAAAAATGTGTTGGGTGACTATAGAGGTGCGGGGCAGATGGACCCCTTGATCAGAAAGATCGTCCACCTGAGAATTACCTGGGCAGCCAGAGAGGGAGAGTCCCGCGAAGACCCCTACACGGTAGAGCGTCCCCACGGGTTACAGGGTTTCCCCCACCCGACCTCTCTTGTCACTGCGGTTCCAGGTAGACCAGAATGGGGATCTTGACCTCTTAAGTCTACCAATTTTAAGATCAGGGTGCTTAAGGTTTTCACTTGAACTTTAGTCTTTTAAGTGCAAAGAGTGACCTAATTTAAGGTTGGTTGACCCAAGGGGTCAACTTTACCTATTGTTTTCTTTAAGAGCTTTTAGGTCCTGTCTTTTAGGGTTCAAGTGTTTAGAGAGAGCCAATTGTTTAGGATTTTTCTTGTTAATTATTTTCAATCAATGGCTTGGGCACACCTCTTTTGGATTTCCTCAATTCTTGATTAAGGGGTGTGTCTCTACTGAAATCCTAATGTTTGACCTTATGTTGGCTCTACTTGGTCCATTTAACTCTTTGTTGGGCAATTAGGGCTCAAGCAAGAATGTGTTAGCCCTTAAATACCCTTAATAGTGTGCAGGAGTGATGAGTTGAAAACATGCAACTCTTTATGGTTACTAAGTATGGAAGGCAGGTTAGCCCTATATTGCTTGTTCTTTTCTTTTCTTCCTCTTTAGAGTTTAGGGGTTAATAGTGAGAGGAAAAATTTACCTGTCTTCGGAGTGGTTGTCGTGTGGTTGCTTGTCTTCTTGAGTTCCTGTAGCTGCACAAAAGAGAGGAGATTATCAGAAATTAAAAGAAACAGGAATGTTTACCTCTAGAATAGCCGTTGCTCCCCGGCAGCGGCGCCAAAATGAAGTCGTTGGTGACGACCGGTTTTGGTTTTGTTATAACATTGTAGTAAAGCCGGTTATTACCAACATTTCAAATATAAATTTTTTTACTCGGAAAATAAAAGAGTTCCCGAGGTCGAACTCAGGGAGCAAGTTGTATTCTAGAGATAGACATGTTTCTTTTACAAAATAAAGAAAGAGAGAGGGAAAGAATTTGTTGTTCTCTTTGTTTTATCCTCGTGATGTTCTTCTTTCTTTCTTTTCTTCAGATCTCCTTCTTCTTCGTCCTTGGTTTCTGTCTTGGTCTCTCTTCTTCTTTTTCTGCAATTGTGGTGACCCTTTCTCTTTTCCCTTTTCTTCTTTTCTTCCTTATGGCTGCAGAGCTTCTACCTTCAGCTACTAAGTCTTCCTTTCTTCTTCTTCTGCTTTGGCCGTTGCTCTTCTTTTCTTTCTTTCTTCAGCCTGCCTTCTTTCCTGCTCTGGCTGCTGACCTTCCGTCGTCTGACCCGGTGCTTCGACGACTTAACTATGCATTTGCTACAGTGCAGCTCCTTCTTCTTCCGCGGGTCTTCTTCTTCGCCTGCGCCTGCACACTTCAGAGTTTTTCGTCAGAGGCAAAACCTACTCTACCCTCCCCCCCCCGCGTCTCTCTCTCTCTCTCTGAAACCACTCTTGGGAAAGCTCTCCCAGAGCTACCGGGTAACTGGGTTCGGATCAGGCTCGGGTCCAGGCCCACCGGCGTGCGTGGTGGGCGAGGAGTGCAGGTCAGTCGAGTCGGGTCGGGTCGGTTCGGGTCAGGTCCGCGGGGCGTGAGCGCGGACGAGACCGGGTAATCGGGCGGGTGAAGGGGACCTCACCCCGTGTGCTGAGGCAGTAAGCCTTCAGCACTTTTGCATCTTATGTCGCTGCGGCTCTTCAGGCGTTTCCGAGGTGGGACTAAACGGCCCACCTCAATTGCGCGCCCGCAGCGGGGAATTCAGCAGGAGATGGCGGCGTCACGCGGAGCTTTCTTCCTCAGCTGCGAACTTGGTGTTTTGCCAAAACTCCTCGCAAGGCCTGGGAGTTAATCTGGGCTTGGCGCTGAGCGTGGCGCGCCTGTAGCTGCAGGCGGAAGCAGTTCCTCCTGCACGATAATGGCGGCGGAGGTCGGGTGGCCTGTCCACAAGAAAACGGCCTCTCGGCCTAATCAGAGAGTGCCAAGAGCTTCGCCAGGGTGCGGCGAAGCTCGTGTGGGTGGTGGCGAGGCGCGGGGCGGCGTGCGAGGGCTGCCCTAGGTCGGACTGTGGGTCGGAGGATGGGTCTGTTCGGTGGAGTTGCAGAGGGTGATGTGGGGGAAGTGGCAGGGCGGAGGTTGATCAGGGTGAGGAGGCGGAGGTCCTGCGGTGGTCGGCGAGCCGTGTGGGTCGCTGAGGTGATGGGAGCGGCTCGCCGGAGGGTGGTCGGAAACGAAGGGGGTGAAGGTGGTCAGGGTCGGTCAAGGGCTTAAGTGAATAAATTGAAAGCGGGGAAAGAAAGAGGAGAAGAAGGGGAGTAGCTCTAGCTTACTTGCAGGGACGAAAGGGGAGGAACAGGGCGACAGTCGTATCGACTGTCGCTGGAGAAGACGATGCTCAGGGAAAGGGGCAGCGGCGAGCAGAAAGCCGGAGAGGCGCCAGCTGGGTGCGGCGTGGCGCGGGAAGAGCGGGGGAGGAAGTCTCTGCTGCTGGTATTGCGGCAGAGCGAAGAGGTGGAGGGGGAGGAAACCGCCGGAGCTGGTGAGCGTCTGCCGGAGGAAGAAGAGAAGAAAGTTGGGGATTTTCTCCGTCAGATCCAGGCTGCCCTGGTCGGTGGAGCAGCGGGGGGTATTTATAGGGATCAAACAGGGAGGAAGGCGAAGGGAGACGACGTGTCTCCCTCGCCGGAGGATGGTCGGAAACAAGAACCCATACCATCCGTGCGTTCGCACGGCCGGTATGGTGGGCTACAACGACCAGGGGGGTGTCCCTGCGACGGCTGACGACGCAGGGCACCCCCGGTTTACTTGCCAGGTCCCCCACCTCACCCTGCGCGGCGCCATGCTCCGCGCAAGGTCGCCGGAGCATGGTGCTGGCAGGTTTTGCAGGAGGGACCTGATTGCAAAGAACGAAGGAGAGTTAGGGGCCAAAATGCGAGGGTTCAAAAGTTGAGGGCCAAAGAGTAAATATATGAGGACCAAAGTGTAAAGTCGGTCAAGGAGGTTTCTTCTTAGGCTCAAGTTTTTATACATGACTAATTAGGACCCAAGGAATCTAATGGTGAATTTCATTTTCATATTAAACCTTGTTTAACCGGTCAATTTGCGCAAAAACCCAAATTAAGTTATTAATTGGGCATGGTTCTCAATGTAGGTCAAAATGGGTTCTAAAGGCCAAATTGAAGGTTCTAAACCCTAGAGATTATTTTTCTATGAATTTTAGAGGGTTTATTCTATTTTTACTTTGCCTCGAACCTTGTGAATTGAAGTGGGTTGTTTTAGGGTTACAGATTTATCATTTAGTTTCTTGGAATTGCTGTAGCCCTTGCTAGATCATTTCATCCCACTTTTATTCTTATTAAGCTGCTTTGACCTATGTTTGGGCCCTGAATTACCCTGTATGCAGATTATACTGGTGAAATTGCATTTTTACCCCTTATGACTTGTTTTCTCCTTAAACTCAGAATTCTCTGAGTTAAGCCTTTCCTTGAGTTATGTAGGAGCTTTTATCCTTTGTATTGGGTCAAAATGAGCTAGTTATGGCTCATGATGAGGTTCTCATCACTAAGCCAAATGCCGGGGTTAAATTGCAGAATATCGTCTGCTTTATCTGCGAGGGAAGTAGTTGTCTATCTCGACAGAAATTTTTGCCAAGGGTGTTGCACGAACTCCTAATGCGAATCGGCTTTTTCACTTGGATCTGTTACCTAGGCTATCAGCACTTCACATTTGTCTACATTTCTAAAGTTTTGAAGTAAGAAAAGAAGAAATCTTCTGATTACTTCTATTATTTTTCATTTTTTGCTAGGGACTAGCAAATCTTAGGCATTGGGGTATTTGATGAGTCCATTTTAATGGACTAATATTAAGCCTAAGTACCTTTAATCGCACCTTGTAGGTGTGTTAATAATTACAATTAAGTTATAGAAAATTTGTACGCATCATGATTTACATCTATAACATTCTATAACTTGATATGTAATGATTTTGTTATTTTTATGTGCAGGTATTATATTCAGAAAGAGAAAGGGTTGGGGAGCAAATTTCCCCAACAACCGGAGGAACTTTTCCCTTTCCCCCGGCCGTCTCGTCCAACGCCCGTCGGCCAAAAATAGAAAAGGGATTTGCAAATCCCTTGATTGGCCCACGCGGAGAGAGGGAAGAGTTAAAAAGAGAGGAGGCAGCATGGACTGGAAAGGAATTTTTTCCCCCCTTGCGTGGAAAGGCTCTATCTTCACCACCGCTCCTTCTCCACCGCATGCACTGTGTCCGCAGGCGCACACCGCTCCACCTTGCACACCTGCAGGAGTGTGCCATCTCCAGCCGGCCTTTCTCCCACCGCACTTGCCTTCACCGTGCGCACAGAACCCACGCAACAGCAGGCGCCCGCACGCCACCAAGCCTGTAGGCCGCCTCCTTCTCACAACACCATCTACAGACGCCGCACCCACAGGCGCTCCCAACCGCGCGCTTCACTACGGGAACACCTCCCGCAAGCGCACGTCGCCCGCCCTCCAGCGCACGTCACCCGCCCTTCAGCACCCGCTCTAGCATCTGCAAGCACACCGCGTGCCTTCCTCCCATCTCCAGCGTGCCTACCCATCCACTACAACGCGCCTACGCCTTCAGGCACAGCACCACTAGCCCGCACCTGCAGGGGCGCGCCGCACCCGCCAGCGCCTTCACCACCAGCCGTGTAGCTGCAGCAGTCTCCGGCCACCTCCGCTGGTCGCCGCTGGCCACCTTCGGCCACGTTGTTGCCACCGTTGCGTAGCTCTTGTCAAGCCGCACCTCCCTGCCGATTCTCGCGGCCAACCGTGCGCTGCCACACACACGAGGAGGAGAGAGGAGAGATCCTCTATCTTTACCTCTATTAAAACTTACATTCAATGCCATTGTCAAGTTATATTGATATTTTATTCTGGCCACATTGCACTGATGCACTCAGATTTTCTTGAAATTATTTTATTAGTGTTATGTGCATGTTTCTATCTTGAATTTCAAATTAGAATTGTATGAAAGTTGAATTCACATGATAAGCCAGTACACATGCATCTTACATATATTTTTGGGGCTTAATTTCTGACGTGAAAATTACATAAACACCCCTAAACTTTTAAAGAAATTGCAAAGTTCATTTAAAATAGCATTTTCCTCGCATTAAAGTTGGAGAAGAGTTTGCGAACTGTGCATTCCTTGACTTGTGAATTTATTAGGCTAATTCCTCCCTGTGGAGATGACCTAGCTCTTCATGGCTAGTTTTGAAAATTTAAACGTTTTGAAAAGAGATTTTCTACCACGTGATTAAATACAACGACACATCATTTTATGATAAAGTTTTCAACGAAAATGAAGATCACTCTTTCAGTTACACTTCCGTTTAGATACTTGGGACTACCTTTGAAGTGCACCAAACTGAAGAAAAATGGTTGGAATATTTTATTCTATAAAATTTTAGTAAAATTGGAAGGTTGGAGTAGCTGATACCTATCCAAGGGAGGTAGACTTATTCTCTTGAATTCTATGATTACCTCCATCCCCATCTTCTTTTTTTCTCTATTCAAAGCACCTAAATCTATTTGGAAGAGCATTGATGTGATGCAGAATCTTTTTTTTTGGAAGGGATAGAGGTATGAAGGGAGATTTTTTTAGCCCCTAAAGTGGGATCATTTGTGTATGCCAAAAGAGCATGGTGGATTAGGAATAAAATTTCTTAACGAGTTCAATGATGCTTTGCTTCTTAAGTGGGCCATCAGATTATCTAGTGATGATAGTAAGAATTAGGCAGTTCTTATTGAAGATAACTATGGCAGTTCTCAGAGTTCACTGAACAAACTTCATACAGTTAAACTGCCTCCATTTTGGGCATCTGCGATGCAGTCTTTGAGGAGCAATTGGCAGATGTTCCAACAGGTTCTTGGTGATGGCAACTCCTTCAAATTTTGGCAGGAGTGGCCGACACTGAGACTGTTGAAGGATGCTTATGCAAGAGTGTATGCAGCTGCTGCAAATAAGTGGGATCCAACTAACAGGTATCGGTCTGAATTGGAGGGGTCTTGGTAGATTGATGGGGCTGGTTCAAGCAGAGAAGGCACCAAAACTTGGGAGGAGAAGATAAGGTTGCAGATGGACTTGATGGCTTTTAGGCCGATGGTTGGAATAGAGGATCAATATTGGTGGAAAGGGATCTTTACTCCAGCTCGAGCATATGACAAGATCAGAATGTTGTCCAATTCTGAGGAGGTAGATATGATAGCAAGGAAATTATGGCTACTGAAAATTCCAATTAAAGTCCAAATTTTCTTGTGGTTGTGCAAGAGAAATGGATTGATTATAGGGGATCTCTGACATAGGAGGATGGGCATTGCATTACAATTGTGCTTGCTTTTTGGGTTACCCACTGACATTTCCATTCACATTTTTTCATCTTGTGTGGTGACTGATGCAGTTTGGAGAAGAGTTTGTAGGGAACCACTTCCAATGTGGGACTTTGTCAAAAAATTTTGATATAGGATAAGCTGCATATACATATGGTGACAGTGATGTGGAGTATTTGGAGGGTGAGGAATGAGTTTTTGTTTCAGGAGAGACCAGTCTATGTGGAACAAATTGTAAATGTATGCTAGTCCCTCATATGTATATGGGAATCCATTTTATAAGATCCTATTTTCTTTTTGATGAATAAAATGCTCTCCCAGATTGCTATCGTAGCACGATAGCTTTCCTTTTAGTTTTGAAAAAAAAAATTATAGTCTACACTGACCACATTGCAGTTCGACATCTTCTCGCCAAGAAGGATGCAAAATCTCGTCTAATTAGATGGATCCTGCTATTGCAAGAGTTTGATTTAGAGATTCATGATAAGGCTGGGAAGTAGAATGTGGTAGCTGACCACTTATCCCACCTTCCTTCTGAAGCAATATCTCCTTAACTTTCAATTACTGACCACTTCCCTGATGAGCAATTGCTGGTCACTCATTTTGATCTTCCCTGGTATGCTGACTATGTCAACTACCTGGCTTCTGGTGTAGTGCCCAATGGTTGGACTAAATCCCAAATCATCAAACTTAGAACTGAAGCTAGTCATTACTTTTGGGAGAACCTTGGCTATTCAAATCTTGTTCTAACCAGATCATTAGGAAGTGTGTCCCTGATAAGGAGATAAAAAGCATCCTGTTGTTCTGCCATGACCAGGCATGTGGCGGTCACTTCTCTGGAAAAAAGGCCGCTGCTAAGATTTTGCAGAGCGGTTTCTTCTGGCCCACACTTTTCAAAGACACATACAAATATAGTAGGTCATGTTCACGCTATCAGTCTCTCGGTAGTATTGACCGCCGAGATATGATGCCCTTAAATCCGATCTTAGTATGAGAAGTCTTTGATATTTGGGGCATGGACTTCATGGGACCTTTTCCAAATTCCTATGGCTATGAGTATATCTTATTGGCAGTTGATTATGTTTCTAGATGGATTGAAGCCATCCCTACGAGGACAAATGACCATAAGATTGTTAACCATCTTGTTCAAGATTACATCTTCTCTAGATTTGGGGTACCAAAAGCCATCATTAGTGATTGAGCGTCTCACTTTAGGGACATCCACTTTCATTCCTTGCCTATAGAAGTATTGGGTGACACATAGGATTGCTACACCTTATCACCCTCAAACCAATGGACTTGCTGAATTGTTCAACCAAGAGATCAAGAAGATTTTATAGACTACCATTCGACTTGGTAGAAAGGATTGGTCTTCTCGCCTTTCTGATGCATTGTGGGCATATAGGACGACTCACAAAACCCCATTAGGCATGTTTCCTTTTAGACTTGTGTACGAGAAACCCTGTCATCTTCCTATAGAATTTGAGCATAAAGCCTATTGGGGCATTAGAAAGTGTAACTTGGACTTAGAGAAGGCCGGTGATCATAGAAGACTTCAAATTTTTGATGTAGTTGAATTAATGAATGAATCTTATGAGAGCTCAAGGAATTATAAGGATAAATTAAAGGCCTTCCATGACCGTCACATACGTAGGAAAACCTTTCACCCTGGAAACTCAAATCTAAGTAGACTGGAGCTTTTAAGATCTTGAGAATCTTCGACAATACAGCCATTGAGATCACTAAGATTGACAGATCTGAACCTTTCACTATCAATGGACAAAGACTGAAACCCTTCATTGAGCCACATGATCTCAGACTTGTTGGTTCTACCATTTCGCTCCAACATCTTGAACCTATTCTAACAACACATCTTTTACCGGGTTTGCGCCTAGCTAAAGGCGTTAAACTTAGCAAACCTATCGTTTATACATAGTTGTTTTCACCTTTCTTGATTTCCATTTTCTTTCATTAGTTGTCTATTCTTACATTTTTAGCATACATTCATAGTCACATATGCCATGCATTTCACTTCTTAGGCCGACTTTCCACTCTGATCCTGTATCAGACTTGAAATCATCCGCACAGAGATTTTTATCTCCTCATTCTGACTTTCTTCCATCACCCAATCTAAGATAGTGAAAAGCAGAGCATGCATTTGCATCCACCCTATTCATACAATGAGGACATTGCATTATTTAAGCATGAGGGGGTGTAAATGGTGAAATCATTTTCTGAAATGCAATCATAGACACACCTGTAGTATATATAGTATAGTATTATCAAAAATACCAAAAAAGAATAAAAAAGTTTGAAAATTTTGAAAATAAAAACTACAAGGTTGAAAACACAAAAAAATGTCAAAAACAAAAATTCCAAAAATACAATAAGGGACCTGACTATAGCCATTGTTGAGGGAGAACTCCAAAACTGAAATTAAGGAGAGAAAAACTTGAAAGAATTATAAGTGCTTAATTATGATCTTATAGCTGAAAACAAAAATAGAATAAGTGTTTATGGACATTCAACCTTTGCTGGTTAGACTTTCTAGGCCACTATAACATGATTCGCTCAGGCTTTGGCTTAATACACTTTAAGCTTTAACAAGATAGACCAGAATATCTCCTAACTTAAGATGTATTCTTGTACATGAGTCACCAATACAGGATTCGCTGGTTTGCTTTGGCTTAGGAGTCTAAGTAACCTTGGCTTACACTACACAGTGTCGGGAAAGATCTTATGAATTTGAAATTCAACGCTAGTGTTCATTAGGGAAGGTAGAGTCCTTACCTGTGCATGCAGGTAGACTCTTTGTCCTAGTCTTTAGTCTTATGTTTAGAAGAAGCACTTTCCACCAAAGAACTCACCCACTAAATAAGTGTGCTCTACCAAATAAAGTTGTTGGAGACATACTGACATTTATTTGTGAAAAAAAAATCAGAAAAACTCAAAGACAATTTTCAGAAAAATGACATTTAGAATAAGTCAAGTATGTTCTCCAAAGTCCTATAAATAGTTTTCCACCAAAAATATTTTCTGGGTGCATTGCAAATATCCTGTTTCCACCAAATATTCTTTGAGCCACAATGCAATAAGAGTTGGGTTTGAATCTTCCTCATTTTTCAGAGTCAATCCGAAGACATAAGCTGAAGCTAGGACCAACATGGACTTAAAAAGAATTGAAACCCTGGGATTGAGTTTTGAAGTTCACTTAGTTAGTCCTAACCTATCATTGAGCACAACCATAACCACTTAGCTTCTAAGTCTTTTAAAACCCTCCGAGTCCTAGAAATTGCACTTAAGGTTTAAATATCAAGATTTCTTATCAGTCAAGAGATGGTCTATGTCATATCAATCTTAAGTTCTGGTCAGTCTTCCTAAGTGACAGGTTCTCACAATGTCTAGACAAAAACACGGTTGGTTTATCAGAAAATATTTTAGCTTAAAAATCATCTCTAAACACTTAAAAAATTGAGAAAGGGAAAATAGATATCTCATCACACTTTCCTAGCTGATACTTAAATTCTTTTCACTTTAATGAGTTGTTTGCTAAGAGACTAGCAAAACCTAAGCATGGGGGTATGATGAGGTGTGGCTCATCACCCCACACTCTCACCCAGCAACTTGCCTTGAGGGGATAACACGGACCAAGCATTGACCCATCGACTAGCCTTTCATTAAGCCACCTCTTAAGGTCAGCTCGAACTCGGACAGATGAGCTCGATGTTCCTTATATTGCTACCTCTTAAGGCCAGAAAACCACCTCTTAAGGTCGGCTCGAACTCGGACGGACATGCCCAACGTTCCTTATATTGCTGCCTCTTAAGGTCAGCACAAACTTTGATGAATGTGCCTGATGTTCCTTATATTGCCGCCTCTTAAGGTCAGCTCAAACTCGGATGGACTCACCCGACGTTCCTCATATGGCCGCCTCTTAAGGCTGCCAGGCCACCTCTTAAGGTCAGCTTGATCTCGGGCAAATGCACCCGACATTCTTTAGATGACCGCCTCTTAAGGACGATAGACCACCTCTTAAGGTAGGCCTGGACGTGGACGGATGCGCCCAATGTTCCTTATATTACCACTTCTTATGGTCAGCTCGAATTTGGACGGATGTGCCTAACGTTCCTTATATTGCCACCTCTTAAGGTCGGCAAGCCATCTCTGAAGGTCAGCTTAAACTCGGATGGACACGGTTAACGTTCCTTTAATTGTCGCCTCTTAAATCCGGCAAGACACCTCTTAAGGTCGGCTAAAACACAGATGGACCTACCCAACGTTCCCCTACATTACCACCCCTTCAGGCTGGTAGGTCAACTCTCCAGGTTAGCTAGGGCTCGGGTGGACTCACTTGACAATCCTAAAAATTGCCACCTCTTAAGGCTGGCAAAGCCTTCCGAAGCTTGGCATGAATTCAAACAAAGGTGCTCACGCCCCACTTATCAGTTGATAGAATGTCTTTCCTTGAGAATGGTGGAACTAGGGCTCTCACACCCCACGTTCCAGCAACTATGATGCCAGCTCCTCGGGCCGGCAAGGACTCGGGCCCATGCACGCTAAAGTTCCACACACCGCCCATCAGTAAAATTTTAGCAGCCCTACCCTCAGTGGCATCTACCCACCAGAGCGAATGGTGGGGGTTCGAGCTGCCTCGCCCAACAACCACCATACCAGCCACCAAGGCCAGTAGGAACTAGGACCCTAGCACCCCACATTCCAGACAACACAACGTTGTATAATACCAATGACACGAGCTTGGGCTCCCACGCCCCAAGCCCCCTAGCATGCCCTCGAACTTCTGGTGGAAAGAATCTGAGCGCCAGCTCTTATCTTTTGTTTCCACCTTCCGAGGTTTACCTCCTTTCATTGCCACCCACTAAGGTAGGCTCCAATTTGTGGTCAATCCCAAGGGTCGACTCCCAAAAATCTCCCCCTACACTTTCTCTACCTAGGGGCACAGCCAGGCGAGGTAACACACGGTGGTATTACACCCCGCAACTGTGTCAACAAAATCGCCCTCCTTTCGATATGATAAGGGCGGGTGATGGTAACACCCTAGTAGAAGGGCTGCGTCCAAAATTGTAAAACTAATGACCACCTTTGCAGACACAAGCAACCACCTGGCGACCAACTTCCAAGTTCTTCTCTCTACAAAAAGTTGAGGTAGTGGATCACGATTGAACAATTGATATGAGCTAGCCCTCACAGGAATTCGACCAGGCTCTTCAGCCACGGCTACTCGATCCTACCTTGATGTCACTGCCTAGCTAGTCTAGGCAAACGATCTGCCCATTCAAGCGATTATAACTCAGCCAGAAAGCCTAGGGATAAGGCAAGGGAGATTCACCAAGGCAATTCTATCAAACCCCATGTCGGGCACAACTCTTGAAGAAGGAGGCGACCCTAAACAAGGAACGCCCATAGGCTCCACCAATAGAGCCTACCCCAAGGCTCCCTAATCAGTGATGGGCACCGAAGGACAACTACGATGGGTACCCTTACCCATCCCCCATACGGGACGTGCAGGGTGCACTACCAAAACAGGCCCTATCCTAGCCAAGGAGTTTCCCACAAAACCCAAGCGAGCAGCTCTCTGAAAAGGGGGCATGCTTGAATACTAGGAGCCCCAAGGCCCTTCAACAGAAAGGCAGATGGATAATGTAGTCAAGGCCGCTATAGCCCCTTCGCCCTTACCCACCAAGAAAAAGGGCCAGGGCAGCACCAGCGAAGACTGAGTACCCCCCTCCACTCCACCTTGGCAAACCCCATCGGCGACCTACTCCAGAGAGTACGCAACAGACTAGGGAAACCCACTTAAAAGCCGATAAGGCAAGTAGGGATTTCCAGCCCCCTCCTTTTGCTACCTCACTAGGAGAACTTTTCAAATCAAGGCACACGGAGTAACCACCCCTAGCCAAACCACTCCGCGAAGGATAAGTTCCAAGCACACACGAGGGCACTAAATATTGAGTAGCCCTAGTACCACCTTCCACTTGGAGGGCTTGCTCCAACCCTGGCATTCTCTTGTCAACCCCCCGCCCCCAACCAACACGGTCATACTATGTGTCAGCAAAAGCAGGCAGACAAGGCACCAAACGAATGATTGGGCTACAAAATATGCCTAATGATGCTTATGGATCATGCATCGATGCCTACCCAGCTATGGAACATAGGCATTTGACAACTACCCTGGATAGCCCTCTCCACGGGCATCTCGCTCGGCCGTGCAAAAGTTAGCCGAAACAAAGTAATAGGACAAGCCTCTATGCCAAGTCATTCAAGCAAACAATCAAAATGCCCCACAATAGGGATCTAGCAAAAACTTATGAAAATAGTCCATGTGACTATTCAGAGTACCAAATCCCAGGTGATAAAATAGTTCCTCATAATTGGCACAAGAGAAGTTTCATTATGAGAAGGAAAGAGAAGAAACGAGGAAAGAAAAATTATTTTCCTTTATAAATATTGACTGTTACATTCCCCGAGATCATTATCTCTAGCTAAATTGCAGCCAAAAAGAGACAACTTGCTACAAAAATTTTTTGGCGACACCATTCATTAAGACTCAACAGTCCCACCCCAAGACGTCGAGCCTACCTACCTTCAGCAACATGAGTGATAGTGCATCGACAAGACTGGCAGACCCTACAGCCTTTGGCAGACTCGCTTTAGATGGCTCCCCGAAAAAGACCCATCTCTTCCCATCTAACACCGCTTGCCCGCGTACCCAGCAAATCCCTGGCAATTGGTGGGATGACCTCCCTAGCCCCATCTTCAGAGGAAGAATGGCTGAATGAGGAGCCCGCTAGTGGATTGGCAAGTCTTGGCGAGCCACGATGCTTGCCCAAGCCAAGCAAAGTGGCTCGGACATGCAGAGTACTATCCACTATATTAGTGAGGTACCCCACCTAGTCGTCGCAATAAGGTCTCTGCAGGCCATTCAATAGGGGATAACTAGTGGAGCTCGATTGCCTAGGCTAGTGTTGCACCCACTCCTACTAGCACCCCCATTAAGCTCTACGTCACCTCTACTCGAGCAAGTACACTCCTACAAGATGAGCTTCCGGTAGCAACAACCATAAAGGAGCGAGCTTCACCCAAGCCCCGAGCGGAGCATCTACGACCCAATGATTGCGTAGTAATCATAGGCTTAATTGACCTAGATTAGGCTAGAACTTAGCATAAGTTAGGGAAATTCATGCATGCATAAGCATTATTTGCATCTTTGCTACTTTTCTTTAGCTATGAATAAAATAATGTCATAATGTGCTGATTAAGTGCATTATGTCGATTACAGGGAATAAGCTGATCAGGAGCTAGATCTGAAACTGGATCAAGAATAATGTGAGTTGCAACAGAGCTAGAGTAGAAGGCTTCGATTAGATGTAGGAATAATAATGTAAGGGAGCTAAAGGTTTGCTATGCTATTAAGTAGGAAGAAAGCTGTAAAATGTGAAGAGCTTAGGTCCATCCTAGCCCTAGCATAGCCTAGAGACCTCCCCAAGCCTTAGCCACCCTTAGATTAGGTCACAACACCCTAGGAAGCCCTAAAACCCTAGTTCCAACCCTCATCTGGATGTCCAGATAAGTTATAGGATGTCTAGGACCCTTAGCCATCTTTCGCACACCTTAAACCCACTTCTGCAGTGTTATTGGACGTCTAGACACTTTGTCCGACGTCCAATTTCTGCAGAATACCCAAAATAGAACCAAAAATCCCTCCTGACTCTGATTAGACGTCCAGACAACAAGTATGGACTTCTGATTTTTTAGTATAAGACGTCTGATACTATTATTAGACGTCTGATACTGCTCTCCAGTACCTATTTTGAGATTTAACACTTCATCTTGGATCTCTAAGTCCCTAAACCCAATTCTAACCCCATAGGAACCTAAATTAAGGTGCCCTAACCCTAGTACATCACCTCTAGACCTCCCTAAGGACCTAATTAGGTCATCACTAAACCTAACTGACTTGGCTCTTAGTCAATTCCATCAGCCTATTCAATTGGACTCATTGAGTCCAATTGAGCCCTGATCTCAGCACACACTGTCCAATTGGACTCAGTGAGAGTCCAATTTACCTAGACCTAAATTAATTGGGTTGTTTTACTCTCAATTAAGTTTCCACACACCCGATTAAACTTGTATTAAGTTAATTGCACTTTACCTTAGTGAATTACGATTTATAACCCTAATTTGAGACATACCTTGACCTAAACCCACTAGAACCTAACCTAATCAACCTAGCCACCTAAGTTTTGACCCACACACACCCACACACACCATCCACACGAAAATACCTAGCCTAGAGTTCTCTAGAACTCTCTACCATGTGTGGTTGCCTTGGTTGCCAAAATTAGCAACCAAGAGCCATTCAATTTTTAGATCCACATTTCGTGGATCTAAAAACCACCATCCATCCTCTCTCTCACTCTCCCACGAGCTCCCACCATAGGCCTCTCTAGAGAATTCAATAATTCTCTAGAGAGCTTACCTTAGGTCTATAAGAAGACCTAAGGGGTGGCCATTTGCACCCATTCACATCCCTTGGCTCCATTCACTTCCTCGGCAAATTCACTCCATTGGTGCCATTCACGGCCACATCCACATAGCTAGCCACTCCACCTCAACAACCTAAATACCACCATCATGGAGGACATCATGCCGGGATGCTGGATCAACCCTACCTCTCTCCAAGGGTCGACCTAAGCTACATTGGCCGTCCCTCATTCTCCTCCCACCCACTCCAAGGCCATCGGGGACCACCCCTGAATGCCCTTTATTCTGCTAGATTTAGTTTATGCTCTTCATAATTTTTACTGCTTTTATTACTGCTTAATAGCGTAGTCTTAACTTCTCCCCCAATGATGCATGCAAAATCCCCCCATCGATTCTTGTATGCAATTATTTTCTGGTAGCTAGATTTCCATTTCAAGCATTTTGTACAAGCTTTCCTCTAAATTTCTTGTGCAAACAACTCCCCAATGAATGAATGAAAATGCATGTATATATATATATATATTTATGTGTTTGAAATCACCTTGAGCTTATTGATTAATATTATATTTGCGTGATTTAAGTTGCCTGTTTCCAACTCCTAATATTCTCGCAACTAAGCATGTCATACATAACTACATAATAATCATGAACCGGCATGCGATTCTAAACAAAGTAGAGTAATAGAAGATCAATTTCAAAAGTAAACAAATGCCTCCCTGAGACGAACGATCGGGACTCAAAGCCTCGTTATCTTTAGAAATCATTTTTTTATGAACGTTTTTGCGCAACTATACTAGTATTTTGATGACTTTCAAGACGTGCGAAAATGGTTCCTGTCAAATGGCGCCATTGCCGAGGACGCAACGTCATTTTCTATGATTTCGATCTTTGAAACTATAGCTGACAAATTTCTCTCTACTTTGTTTTTGATGTGCAAGAAAAATAGAAGCAAAATGGGATCTGCATACACAACGAGCGTGGAGAACAAATCTATGTGCACATCATCTCATTTTTAGATTAAATATACTTTCTGCAATTCCCTTGAAAAATTCCTTGTGCAAAAAAAGATTTTACTTATTTTCGTGAAAAAAAAATCAAAAAGAAAAAAGTTTTTGAAAAAATCTAGATTAGCTTTCCTTTTTGAATCTTAAGTTAGTTCGAAAAATGGAAAAAAAGATATTTCTTTGAATCTTTTGAAAAATTCTTTCTGTGAAAAACAAAACATGCAAAAGATTTGAAAAAAAAAAAGCATTTTCTGGTGGAAAGCTTAGATTTCAAATTCAAACCTTTTTTAAAACCTTTTCCACCATCTCCTGATTTTCGACCATATTCAAGCTTGATTTAAAATTCGATTGCCAAACAATTATCAAGAGAAAAATTCTGAAATTCAGCATAAGCCTTCATTTTCAAACCATCCTTGAAACGCCACCATTATTTTGAAAAAATTTCAAGTATACAATTTTTAAAAATTCACGAAGTGCACAAGGGTCAGACTAACCCAGATCCAAAATTTTTCAAATTTCAAAAAGCGATTTCGAGTAATCCACGAATTTGTTTTGACTAAAAATGGTGGGATTTGAAAGTTGATCTCATTGGTTTTATTTTCCATATTTTTCCTGAATTTTTGAAGGTCATTTGGTACTGTTTCAAAGCAAAAAATTGACCAGAGGTCAAAATCCTAGATATGACCCCCTGATATTCAAAATTCCCTAAAAATTCGATTGAAATAGTAAAAATTTCAAAAAAATATTCTATGGAAAGTTAATTGAAAAAGGAATCTACTCTCAAAGTTTCAAATTAATTAAATTTCAATTAATATCAGAGAACAAACATTACTTTTGTGGTCTGCTGAAATAGAAAAACTCTAGAAGCGCATGCAACTTAGGTTGAATCTTTAGGGTTACAACGAGAGACCACACTTTGGGCTAACCTAGACTTAATCAAGTCTAGTTAGCTGGTGAGCTTGGTCACCTTGTGGGCCACTCACCACAAACCCCATTGAAGAAAACGGGTTAAAAAATAATTTTAAAACACGAAATCAACCCGAGTTCATTGTCATACTACTGGGTGTTTTCAATCTCTCTTGCCAAACCTGGTGACTAAGTCTACGGGGTAGTGTTAAACGACTGCAGCTCGGGGATCAATGGAATCGGAGGCGTAAGCCAAAGGAAGAACCTTCCCCTTAGTCCCCCCATAAACAGACTGACTAAATTAGCTTGAGAGGTGGGAATCACTTTTAGTCAATTGGACAATGAACTTATCTTTAGGAATTCAAATTTCTAATGAAAAATTTGGTCACCTAATCCATAAGGACCATTTGATTGATAGGGCCTTAGCCTTGTCCTGCTTGGCTACACCAACCCAAGGGTTGGGTGGTGCATGCAAGGAAGGTCACTTCGACCTCACTTGGTTGGACCTTGGGAGCCACTCCTAAGGAGGCGAGTCATCTCACCCGGACCATCTTCTCCCCCCACTTCTTCTACTCTAAGAGCCACCATGGCAAATCCTGGACTTGGACCTAGATCGGGTAAGGATATGGAGAATCTGGACCCGATGGCTCGTCTGGAAGCTCGGGTCGCCGAATCTGAGGAGCGGCATCAGCAAAGCATGGATCGCATTCTGATGGCACTTGATAGGATGCAGCACCCGCCGCGAGGAGAACAACTGTGGGATTTCTATGACCTGGCCACACAAATCAACGCACCTCTTATCAGAATTCCCACAGGCGAAGACACGTTTGAGCTCAAGCCTAATGTAATTGGGTTGATTAGCACTCATTTCTACGGGAACTCAAGCGAAGATTCATTCCAGCACCTTGAGGGCCTGAGTCGACTCACTGAAACAATTCAACCCAGGAATGTCGATCTTGGGATTGTTCTGATGAAGCTTTTCCCGTTCTCTTTGAGGGACAAAGCTTCATACTGGTTCAAGACTATTGGGAAGCCAATTGGAACCTGGCCAGAATTATGACGTGAATTCCTGCAAAAGTTCTTCCCAATCAGTCAAACAAATGCAATGCGGTGCACAATCACGACTTTCTCCCAAGGAGCAGGGGAGAAATTACATGAAGCATGGGACAGATTTCATGACCTTCTACGAAAATGCCTGCATCATGGTATACCTAGATGGCACTTAGCCCAGATTTTCTACCATGGGATAGATGACACGCATCGGTATCTGGCCGATGCATCTAGCAGCGGGAATTTTCTGACAAAAGATGAGAACAGTGCATTTGATTTGTTCGAATCATTAGCGGAGAACTCGATGAATGCTGCATCCATGAACCAGTTCTAGTGACCTGGTCAGCAGTGGGTTGGTGTCCACGAGGCTCACACCGAGTCTATTCAAGCCAACATGGATATCATCGTCAAGTAGCTAGATAGAATAAACCTAATTGAGAAGAAGATTGACTAGATCAGTCAGGGTCAATCCGACTTGATTTCTTCTACCTCATGACCCTCCTATGCACCCCGAGCCCCACCTGCTCGAGTTAATCTACTCACTCGGGATGCATCTTCTCCATATTTACTAGATCCCACATATCAGGATCCCATAAATAATCTAGATCTGGCACCCTACGACCAGGGTTACGCACCACCCGCAGATTATAATGCATATCCCCTTGATGGATATACATCTCAGACATCTTCAGCCTACGAGGATGTTAGCGCTATCTAAGGATACGGGCGTAATAACCCATACTCAGAGACATATCCCTGGTTGGCGCCAACATCCGAACTTCTCTTGGTCTGGTAATTCACAAAGACCACATCAAGATCCACACTACCAGACCAGGCAATATGGGAATGTGCAAAACACATATCCTAGGCAGCAGCCATTCCCGTCTCAACAGCAGCAACCCCGCTCGTTATACCAGCTGCTGCACCAAGCTGCCAACCACCCTACAAAGTGGGCTGACCCTTTGGAGGCGCTGAAAGAGGAGATACAAGATTCGATGAGGAAATCTGCACAAGATAGCTTGCAGATTATGAAGGCGATGGTTGATCAAATACAGACCATACAAAACACGTAGAACCAGCTGTTGCAGGAGCATAGGATTCAGGGAGTCTTGCCCTCCCAACCCATCCCGAATCCTCGATATGTGCAGAACCAGGGTGCCCCGCCTAGGTTTCGGGCACCGCAGGGATAGGCACACGCCATACTACAGGCACCTCCTGCACCACCCGGTTACGCGCAAGGCTAGCCGCCTTTGCAGAATCCCGCGTATTCTGCCCCTTCCGCTCCCCCACCACCTCATGGATAGCAAGCCGCTGCACACGCTGTCTCTTTGCAAAGTGAGAGAAAGACATTCGACCCACCACCTAGGTAGGTGGGTCTTGATTTTTCCCGCCCTTCACCACAGACGAGTTCGACTCTGCCTTCAACATCTCAGGAGCCACCTACAGTAGATAAGGGTAAGAGGCCATTTAACCCTGAGATTCCCATCCCTTTTCCTGAGGCTCTGACATGAAATGCGGCATGGAAAAAGGACACGCGGAATTTTGAGGACCTTAAATCTATGTTTATGGAAGTACATATTTAGGTCCCCCTCCTCGAGGCAATCGATCACATTCCCGCTGTCACTAGGTTCTTCAAGGACTATTGTACCCTGAAGCGACAGCCGAGAATTGGACGACAGGTGGTAATGTCGAAAGAGGCTAGCACCCTGATTCTAGCTGACCTACCGCCAAAGAAGAAAGACCCTAGTACCCCATTTATATCCTGCTTCTTGCAGGATTCTCCATTTGATCGGGCCCTTCTAGATTTGGGTTCGTCCATCAACCTAACTCCCACTGTCGTATTTGATCAATTTCGATTTGGGGAGTTGAAGCCTACCTCGGTCACGATTCAGCTGGTTGACAGATCAGTCAAAACACCGAAGGGGGTGGTTGCAAACGTGATCGTGAAAGTCCGCGGGTTCTGCTTTCTCGCAGATTTTTTCATTCTTGATTTGGAAGTTCCTCCTAATCTCCGAGATGCACCAATTATTTTAGGTCGCCCTTTTCTGGCAACAGCCCGAGCGAACATTGATTGTGCATCTGGGTGTATGGAGACAGCCCTAGGCAATGAGAGACTTCCACTCGACATATTCAGGGTAGCAAAGAACTTCGACTGTGATCGAATAGAGGAGGATGGTGAAGACGAAGATTCGACATACTATGGTAACATTGGGCTCCTTTGTGATGACCCAATGTCTCATTCATCTACACTATCAAGGTTCTTGGACCTCGATCCACACAGGACTAAAACCACTGCACTACACATATCCCCACAAGGATCTAACTGTTTAGGGTGTGCTTCTGACCACAGCACCCCTGAATCCAGCTATCCTGATCCATACATTACTGAATCGCCCCTGTTGTTGATAGACGTGACTACAGCTAACGGGTTTCCCGTTAACGTAGTCACAACCGATTATTTCATAGGGAGTGAATCAGCGGGAATTCACGTGCACACGGATCAGCAGATTCCCACCTTCGAGTTTTTTCCTCCCACTCCCATTTTTTACTCAGACGCACCCGTGATCAAATTGAAGCCCGTACCCACTCCACACTTTCTTATAGCTAGACTTTTTGGAGTAGGGGTGCACAATCAGTTGGTCCACATCTTTGGACCACTGATTCTAGAAGCATACGAGCACATCTTTCTCTTAATTTTGATCGGAGAGTTTTCGCCCAGTTGGAGGCATTAAACTTAGCATCTACCCCACATTCATCCATCCCTTATACATACTCGCTTTATACATAGCATATTTTTCTTCTAGCATATTTCCTTTTTGTATATTGCATGTTAACAGGTTGGCCAGTGCTGAATGTATAGTTTCAAGAGCAATTCCAGGTGACTTCTACCCACTCATCCTCTGTCAAATTTATTTTCTTTTATATTCATGCATGAGGACAAGCAAGAACTTAGGCATGGGGGGGGTAGATACAGTAAAACTGAAAGCTGAAAAAATTTTTTATGCCAACATTTAGGAAAACCTCAGAGCTGCATGTAAACTGTACTATAGGACCCTAAATAAAAGAACAACCGACTCCACCTCTAGTGCTCACATTGGAGCTAGAAATCGTCCGCAATAGCCACTTCCGACTCACCTACTCACCTATTGTTCTAAATTTAGGGTCAAGCTGATTGTAACCCGATACGGGAATTTCACGGTTTGTAATATGTATATATGCTATGAAAAGAAAGAAAAATAAAAAAAAATTTGAAAAAACAAAATTAGAAAAAGAAGAAAAAGCAAAGAAAAGAGTGAATATTTAGTTCAGTTGTATTGAGGCAATACCACCAAATAAATTTGAGATCCACCAAATAAGGCCTTAACCCACCTTTCTTGTATTTCTGACCGCCCGAATACTGGCTGAGGAATTCCGACTTAGTGTTAGGGTTATGGAAACTCAAGTAAAGTGTTAATGCCAAGTGAGACCACCAAATACAGAGCGTATATGTGAATCTGGTGAGGCTATGAGCTCTAAGAAAAGAAAAGAAAAAGAAAAAGGGAAAGAGAGAATAGATACAAAGGAATACAAAGGGAGCATAGTTTTTCTCATCTTTCCTTGAGTTGAGTTACTAGTCTGGGAATCTAGATTCTGTAGTACTAGTCTCTATGTAGCACCAAGTGAAAATGAGCCACCATGTATATAATCCTTTCCCTCAGAGATTCTCTACCTAAACCTAAAGCTGGGGTGAAACTTATAGAATATCTTGAATACCCCAAGGGAAGAAGTCTGCCTATCCCGCTAGAATTTTTACTAGGGGCCAAGTACAGGTTTTAGAGGTGTATTGGTTTTTACTCAAATCCATTGCAAAAGCTACATAGCTGCACTTTCACAATTGTCTAGATTTCTAGAGCATAGGATGAAAGCAAAAAGGAGAAAAATCACTACACATACACTTGATAAAATAATCAGTCCCTTACGGACCCTTTCTGTAAATAAATTAGTCTTGCATTTGCTAGGGACTAGCAAGATTTAGGCATGGGGGTATGATTGCACAGCAATCATAGGTCTTAATTGACCTAAATTAGGCTAGAACTTAGCATAAGTTAAAGAAATTCATGCACGCATAAGCATTATTTGTTTCTTTACTGCTTTTCTTTAGCTATGCATAAAATAATGTTATAATGTGTTGATTAAGTGCATTATGTCGATTGCAGGAAATAAGCTGATCAAGAGCTGGATCTGAAGCTGGATCAGGAATAACGGGAGTTGCAGCAGAGCTGGAGCAGAAGGCTTAGATTAGATGCAAGAATAAGAATGTAAGGGAGCTAAAGGTTTACTATTCTATTAAGTAAGAAAAAAGAAGTAAAATGTGAAGAGCTTAGGTCCATCCTAGCCCTAGGATAAGCAAGAGACTTCCCCAACCCTTAGCCACCATTAGATTAGGTCACAACATCCTAGGAAGCCCTAAAACCCTAGTTCCAACCCTTATCTGGATGTCCAGATAAGCCATAGGACATCCAGGATGCTTAACCATCTCCCGCACACCTCAAACCCACTTCTACAGTGTTATTGGACGTCCAGACACTTTGTCGGACGTCCAATTTCTGCAGAATACCCAAAATAGAACCCAAAATCCCTCCTGACTCTGATTGGACGTCCAGACAACAAGTCTGGACTTCTGATTTTTTAGTATAAGACGTCTAATACTATTATTAGACGTCTGATACTGCTCTCCAGTTCCTATTTTGAGATTTAAGACTTCATCTTGGATCTCTAAGTCCCTAAACCCAATTCTAACCCCATAGGAAACTAAATTAAGGCGCCCTAACCCTAGTACATCACCTCTAGACCTCCCTAAGGACCTAATTAGGTCATCACTAAACCTAACTGACTTGGATCTTAGTCAATTCCATCAGCTATTCAATTGGACTCATTGAGTCCAATTGAGCCCTGATCTCAGCACACACTGTCCAATTGGACTCAGTGAGAGTCCAATTTACCTAGACCTAAATTAATTGAGTTGTTTTACTCTCAATTAAGTTTCTATACACCCAATTAAACTTGTATTAAGTTTAATTGCACTTTACCTTAGTGAATTAGTGTTTATAACCCTAATTTGAGACATACCTTGACCCAACCCACTAGAACCTAACCTAATCAACCTAGCCACCTAAGTTTTGACCCACACACACCCACACACACCATCCACACGAAAATACCTAGCCTAGAGTTCTCTAGAACTCTCTACCATGTGTGGCTGCCTTGGTTGCCAAAATTAGCAACCGAGAACCATTCAATTTTTAGATCCACATTTCGTGGATCTAAAAATCACCATCCATCCTCTCTCTCTCACTCTCCCACGATCTCCCACCATAGGCCTCTCTAGAGAATTCCATAATTCTCTAGAGAGCTTACCTTAGGTCTATAAGAAGACCTAAGGGGTGGCCATTTGCACCCATTCACATCCCTTGGCTCCATTCACTTCCTCGGCAAATTCACTCCATTGGTGCCATTCACAGCCACTTCCACATAGCTAGCCACTCCACCTCCACAACCTAACTACCACCATCATGGAGGACATCATGCCGGGATGCTGGATCAACCCTACCTCTCTCCAAGGGTCGACCTAAGCTACATTGGCCGTCCCTCATTCTCCTCCCACCCACTCCAAGGCCATCGAGGACCACCCCTGAATGCCCTTTATTCTGCTAGATTTAGTTTATGCTCTCCATAATTTTTACTGCTTTTATTACTGCTTAATAGCGTAGTCTTAACTTCTCCCCCAATGATTCATGCAAAATCCCCCCACCGATTCTTGTATGCAATTATTTTCTGGTAGCTAGATTTCCATTTCAAGCATTTTGTACAAGCTTTCCTCTAAATTTCTTATGCAAACAACTCCCCAATGAATGAATGAAAATGCATTTTTTTATATATATCTCTTTATGTGTTTGAAATCACCATGAACTTATTGATTAATATTATATTTGTGTGATTCAAGTTGCCAGTTTCTAACTCCTAATATTCTCGGAACTAAGCATGTCATACTTAACTACGTAATAATCATGAACCGACATGCGATTCTAAACAAAGTTGAGCAATAGAAGATCGATTTCAGAAGTAAACAAATGCCTCCCAAAGACGAACGACCGAGACTCAAAGTCTCGTTATCTTTAGGAATCATTTTTTTGGCGAACGTTTTTGCACGACTATACTACGATTCTGACAACTTTCAAAATGTACGAAAACGGTTCCTGTCACCCAGCTGTTGGAACCTTGTTCCACATCTTGTTTTGGTGTTAACAAAATTATTATGAATTAATGTTTGCAATTGAGTGCTTTTCAGATTTAGGTGAAGATCAAGGCAAACAGGCATGATGACAAGGAGGGGGCAAGATGACAAGGAAGAGTCAAAGAGGAGAAGATCATCTTCGACCTTTAGATTTTCTAGATTAGATTTTTTAGTTTATAGAATGTATGCCTTTTAACGAAGAATCAACTTAGATCATAAAATTAATTAGAGATAAACTAGGATTTATACTATGGTCATTTCTAAAGAACATAATTGATTAATTTACTTAAAAAGGTACTTGTTAACCCACAAGTACCAGTACTAAAGTTTAGTACCAGCACATGTGAGTTACAGGTTTAGGTTTTTCAAAGAAACAAACCTGTACCTTGAGAGTACCGATACTCATGATCAGTACCGGTACAAGTGGGTTTCAGATTTGTGTTAAGTTTTTAAAACTCAAATCTAGAAGCATCGAGTATCGGTATCCATACTTTAGTATTAGTACCAGTTAGCCGTTGGCTAAAAATTGAATGGCTAGAAAATTAATTTAGGCAATATAAACGTTGAAATTTAAACCCCAACATCTAGTAGACGACCCACTAAGGTCCTAACTCTATAAATAAACCCTTGGACCCTTAGTTTGCATATAGAAAAATACAAGGAAAATTCTAGAGCTTTGAATTCCAAATTTCCACCATATTTTAAAGAGAGAAAGAAGCTTGCCATTCACTCTCTCTACATTCCTGCAAACTCAATGACGTGTTTTTGTCATGCATCTACGAAGAAATTCATGTCCATCCTAGGCTCTCAAATTGGCATTTATTTTAATTATTGTTGGGAGGCATAAGAATTCTTGTTGTAAGAGTTCTCTTTCTTACACCAGTTCTTATTTGTATTTTGAGCTTATTTCTTGTTAGGTTATAACAAACCCGTTCTTGTACTTGGGTTGAGGTAACCCGTTAATTAACTTGTTTATTAAATTGATTCCCTTAAGGTTGAGGGAATCGGGTTAAAACTCCTAAGCTGGAAGGCTTAGGTAGTGGAGTACCCAAGTGAGTGGGGAACCACTATACATCTTGTGCTAATTTCTGTGATTGTGATTTATGTAAATCTTACTTGTTATTACTAATACTTTGCTTGAGTGTTTGTGTGAGTAACCATCTTTTTATAGATCCTATCAAGTGGTATCAGAGCGGGTTGTGAGAAGAAGTAAAAACCTTACTCCCTATGGCATCATCAACCAAGCGCACTGAAGGACAGTGATCATTAATTTTCTCAACATAGTCAATTAAGTTAATTATGCTTAATTATGTGCAAAATAAATTAACTTAGGTCAACTTGAATTTATGTCAATTGAGTAGCATAAGGTCAAGTTAACCTAACATTTTAGATTTTAGTTCATTTTAACTGGTTGAGTCTAGTTCGTTCACTTGGAGGCATAACTTAACTTAAATTCACCATTAAATCCTAAGCTACTTTTTTAATTAATGAGAATTATAATTAAATTTACTTTAAGAATATGAACCTTGCATAAGGATTTCTAATTGAAAAACATGCAAAATTCCATAAGGAAAGCATATTTACACATATGATTTGTTACTACAAGGAAGTAAACATGCTTATTTCTTTAATTTCTTCTTGTTTACAAGAGATTAACGCAAGAAAAGAAGAAATTCAAATGAATATGTGCCTTATTACATCATTTATGCTCAAAAGAAATTGTATTAGAGTAAAGTACAAAAACTTAGACGTCTTAAACATAATAGATTTTAAACTATTAGACGTCTTCAGCATCATTCTTTCTTCTCTATCTTCAGCCTTCATTCTTTCTTTCATACTTTCTTATTCTACTCTCTCTCTCTCTCTCTTTTCCTCTCTCTTTACGTTTCTATGTCGAGCAAGCTTCTTCTTTAAACATCTCTTCTTCTCTTCTCTTTCTTTCTTTCCTCTTATCATTTTCTACCTGTTTACCTTTTCTTTGTTTCATTATTTTTTTCTTTTTATCCTACTCAGCCCTACGAGCTCTTCTCTTCTTCTCCTTTTCCTTCACCCTTCAGCTATGCAACTGAACCGAATCGAATCGAATAGAACCTATGATTTGAACCAAAAATTTGGTTTTATGGTTGGCGGCTTGAACCAGTCAGGGATACACAACACCCCTCTCAGGGTGGGACCAGACCCTATTGGGTCTAAGCCTAATTTGTATTAGGTTTGGTTTATTTCCAGTTTAGTATAGTCTCCAGCCTCTCAGGCCCATGGCCTCCCAAGCCCACATGCACACGCCCGCTCACGGGCCCATGCTCGCACATCCACAGGCGCACACACACCCGGGCATGCGCACTGCACGCACCCACACACACACATATGCTCATTGTGCGCCCAGTGCTGACGACTGATAAAGCCTATGCACTTTCTCATTTTATTCCCAGGCACGCATTCCTCTTTAGCTGATGTGGGACTACATTGTTCCCTTCCAGGCCAAGATTCAATTGAAGACTCCGGCCGGCTCAGAGCTCCAAATTGAGCAAGTAAAGGCTCGCTGGAAATCTCTAAGGATGCTCTACATGTTTGCAGTATCAATTTGATACTCAGGGAAGGTCTTGCTCTTCGATTTGAAGAGCGAAAAGGAAGGATCACCATGGCCATTTTATCCTATAATGCATCTTCTTCAGGTCTAAGGACTTGCAGTGCAGTTCTTTGACCTCAAACGAGGTTCTGAACAGTTTAGTAGGTGTTTCTGCACCTACTGAGGAAGAGAAAAGACTCTAAGAGCTTTAGGAAAGCAAAGAACCTCAAGAGCTTCGCTAAGGAGCTTCAGAGCTCCATTTTTCATTCTGTTTAGCCCAACAGAAAGCTAAAGATCACTTTTATCAACTCAAACAACCTCTAAAGGTTGTTAAGGATCTATCTAAATAGATGTTTCATTTGAATTTCATCAGAAACACACTAACATTAGTTTGGGTTCAAAAATATCCCAAACTGCACAGCAGTCTGATTCTTCTACAATACTGATAAAAAATCATCGAAATTGAATTTGATCTATCTAAAATCATCCTAGGAATAATTTGAATTCATCAATTTCTCTAACTGAATCCTAAATCAACAAATCAAACCTATTGTTGACTGTTGAGCCTCGAGATTTGACTTTCTGAACTAGACCTTTTTAGATCAAATTAAAGCTCTATATCAGCTCTGAACAACCACAAGAATGTTCTCAAATCATTAAAACTAAGTTTTGATAAAAAAATTAAGCTTTTAGACTTGTCGCTTGCAGTTCTGAGGTGGTTTGTTCAGTAGAACAAATTGCAGCTTCTTTAAGAAATCAGAGGATTAAGATGAATTCTATAAGCCTCAATCTTGCTTTTGAACTTCTTAAAACATCCTAAATCCTAAAGGAGACACCTCTCCAACTCCACCGGAGTTAGAGAAGACAACAATCTATACCTAGCTCCAAACTCCAAATCACCAAATTAACCATCAAAATAGAATCCCTAGTCCACAAATAAACAATCTGGAGCTTCTCAAGAAGTTCCTTAGGCTAAAGAGTGTTTTTGACTCCCCGAAGCTCCGGTGAGTCTAGAAAAAGGCTATATAAGTGTAAAAGTTGTCAAAACAGGCCAAGGAAGATCTAAAAGGTCTTCTGAGGCCACAAGGAACCTCAAGAATTCATTAATTCATTCAATTAATGATTAAACTAAAAGATATGCAATGAATTGGCATTGATCATAATCTGAGTTTTCTCGAACTCGGGACATGTTCTCTCACTCAATTGAGTGGAGAGAGCAAGTCAGTAGGAGGTGACGATGATGTACAGTTGGTTAATTAGCTGGAGGAAGTCCTCCTAAGCCACCATTAACAGCGAGATCAGGAGGTGTATGATATTTAGGCATTTGTTATCTAGGTGATTATTACTCAACTTTAAGTGAAGATAGGGGCCCTTAAGTTATGAAGAGATGATGGAGGGCACCAGTGCGTGTGTTTTAACTCAGAGACCTCCACCATGGACAGTGGAGGTCGCCGGTGTAGGTGGAGTGACTTAGGTAGATTAGATGTTAATAGTGAGGGAAAAGAAGTGCTATGAAATCATAATGAATTGAGGAAGGTGAACGGTGCGAAAAAATGATAAAAGAGTGGCTTAGACGAGCTCAAAGAGCTCGCCGGAGCTAAGGAAGATGGCATACAATTTGAAAATTTAAACCTAACTAACTACCTAATCTACTTAACTAAGATACACTACTCTAACCTTAACCTAATCCTACTGTTACCTAGACGAAGGGGGCAGAAGATCTCCGTCGAAGGTCCTTAACGAAGGAGGAAATTAGAGGGGCGAGGAAAGAAGTCTGGCGGGTGTAGGCGAAGCATAGCAGAGGAAATCCAGCGTTGGCCCTGCGTCAAAAGACTCATCGAACGTCAGTGGAGATCTAGAGCAAGCGAAGATGAATGGAGGAATATGGAGAAAGCGGAGGAAGGTCACTAAATTTTGGAGTGAATAGCCTATCTACTAGCTCAGTGGGAGAAGAGGGAAGGGAGCTAACTGCCTGAAATCGAGGGTGTGGAGGGGTATTTATAGGTTGTGGCGACTGAGGAGGAGGATGTATCTAGACAGAGAAAGATCTAGGAGTGAAGTAACCATCGGCATCTTCTCCGACATCGGTGAGGTTAACTTCAAGCCTAAAATAGGATTGTAGCTTCATCCAGATCGATAGATGAAAAGAGGGTGGTGAGCACAAGCTCCAGGAGCTTGGAAGGGAAGGGAGGATGTCAGATTTGCGGTGATCGGTGGGTATACACACCTCCTGTCGTCATCCGTCGAAGAGGCTAAAGAAGGAATGAAGAAGAAGTTTCAGGGACTTACCTATAATGAAAACTAAGGACCTAGGTGAAGAATAAGGACTCGATTGAAATAAAACTTAAGGACTAAAATGTAAATTAAGGTTTTCAAGGTTTATTTAAATTTAAATCTTTTTCAACATTTTATATATGATTATAAATAAGACAATTATTATATTTAAACCTTGGATTTACATTTTTTACCCTTTTAGCTTAATTTATTTAATTAAGGCTACTTAAGTATTACATACTTAGGTATAAATTATACTTAAGTTAGTTAACACATTAATTAGATAAATTATTGATGATATTTCGAGTCCATTTATTAATTAAATTATTAATAATATTAATTGGATAATAATATAGCATTTTTAACTTATTTTAAGGTCCTCTAATATTTTATCCCTTATTTAATAATTAACCCATATATTTACATATTCCTAGCTAATTAACTAGGAAGACTAGTTAATTAGGGGTAATTAGAGACCATGATGAGCTTCTCATCAGACAGTCATCCACATGTCCTCACTTCGATGGGACAGACTATGGATACTAGAAGTGGAGGATGCAAATCTTCCTCAAGGCAATGGATGAGGAGTCATGGACACTCATTCAAGAGAAGTACTCAGATCTAGAGCTGCAAGAAGTAGTATGGATAGCGGATCAAAAGGAGAAAATTACTGGCAATGCGAAAGCAATGAACACACTTTATTGTGCATTATCAAGGGAAGAATGCAACCATATCTCAGCTTGCGAGTCCGCATACGAGATACGAAACACACTGCAAGTCACCTATAAAGGTACTCATAAGGTAAAAGAAACCCGTATTTCTATTCTAATAGAAGAAAATGAGTGTTTCAGGATGACAAAAGGAGAGACAATCAAATATATGTACACAAGGTTTGGAGAGATCGTGAACCCCATGAAGAATCTTGGAGTCAAGTTGATAGAGGAATAGCTTGTAAGAAAGATCTTAAGATCTCTTACAAGTGATTGGTCTCCGAAGTCCACAGCGATCCGAGAGGCAAAGGACCTATCAGTCCTTTCTCTTAATGATTTGATTGGAAGCCTCATGTCCTATGAGGTTCAACTAGAGAACATGAAGAAGAATGAGGAGAAGATGTTAAGCAAGAAGAAGAGTATTGCCTTTAGAGCAATTAAGGAGGACACGGATTCAAGTTCCTCAGAATTCGAAGATGATGAAGAAATGGAGATGCTCACAAGAAAATTTCAAAAATTTCTCTGGAAGCAAGGTAAGCAAGTGAATAAAATTTTATCTAATATTATTTGTTATGTGTGCAAGAAAAAGGGACACTTGCAAAAGGATTGCCCTGTAAATAAGAAGGAAGATAATAGGAAAGATACAAAAGAGGTCAAGAAGAAGAAGAACAACAAAGCTATTAAAGCAACGTGGAGTGATAGCTACTCTGACATGGACACTGATTCTGATGATGATGAGGTCACACAACTTTGTTGGTAGCCACTACGGAAGACATGGACAATGAGGTAAATTCTAACTTTACTCTTGATGAATTACTAGAAGCCTATGAAGAGTTATATCATAAGGCTAAGATGTTTAAAAAGGAAAATAAAGTTTTAAGGAATAATTATTAAACATTAGAAGTAGACAAATCATGTTTAGAAATGGAATTAGAAATATCAAAAGAGACTAATAATTAGTTCCATGCAAAGATAGTAGAGTTAAAAGATGTTTATGAGCATTTTGAGGAGACTTTAAATAATCTCAAAATAACTACTTGGTTAAACACTGAATTTTTTAATTCTTTAAAATCAAAATTTTAGAGTAAAAAGAATACACAAAATAAATTACATGCACCTAAACTTGCATGGATGTATCAAAAGGCTAAAAATCCTAAGAATTATAGATCCAACACTAAGAAGGTCTGTAAATCTCAGGATTTGAAAGGTACTAATCGAAAAGGACCCATAAAAAATGGGTGATGGGAACACCATCATGAGTCCTAACTAGCTCATTTTGACGCAAAAAAGAGAACAAAACCTCCTACATAACCAACTGGAGGTCCTAACTCAATGAATAATCCTTCTGAAAGAAAAATAAGAAAGAAGGGGTAAAACTACAATCTTACCATTGCAGTGCAACAACGGGATTTCTCATGGGATAAACATAGGTTAAATGGTCTTAAAAAGATAAAAAGTGGGTTGGTTCAAACAGAAAAGGGTTCATGTGAATTCTGGGAATTAAATGACTTCTTGTAACACTAAAACAGACCCACTTAATTTAACAAGGTTTCAGTCAGAATAAAATTCACCTAAACCCTCTAAAATTCATGGAAAAATATCCTCTAGTGTTTAGAACCTTCAATTTGGCCCTTAGAACCTATTTTGACCTAAATTGGTGTCCCAGTCAAATGTTTGCCCTAAATTAGGTTTTTGTGTAAATTGCCCAGTCAAACGTGGTCAAACCTAAAATACAACTTCATCATTGCATTCCTTAGGTCCAAATTAGGTTTTTACCAAAATTTGGACCTAAGGGAAATTCACCTTGACCTACTTTGCGAATAGATCTAGCTCAATTACATTTCTACCCCTAACTTTTGAAAACCTCTACAAAAACACCCTAACTTCCTCATCGTTATTTGTAATTAGGTCCCTATGCCATTACAGTAGAGGGAATCCTTCTCCGATGAGGTATCAAGGGAAAGAGCTCCCTAATTCCTCAGAGAATCCCTTTCAAAATTGAAAGGGAGATTCTCTGAGAAATCTCCTCTCATGTGAACCCATTATCAAGCGCTAATTCCTACTCAATCTCTCATGTGAATGCATGAGAGATTTGGGTCACTCTGAGTTTCCATCTCTGCCGACATGCCCATGCTTGGAAGCTTGGCTTCCAAGCACAAGACCTCCTGCCAGGGCCTATAAAAGACTTCCCAGATCATTTCGTACCTCTTAAGCTTGAAATTGGCTTGAGATACCCCTAATTCTTCTCTTCCCCCTCCGGTCAACCACCCAGCAAGCTCCGACGACTCCTCTCTCTCTTATCACTCTGCCACAATACCAGTGGTAGGGTTCTCTTTATCCTCTTCGTCCGCGTCACACTGCACCAGCCGACGTCTCTACAACCCCCTCATCTCCACCATCCTCCTACCACTAGGTCCTTCGTCTCCAGTGATGGCAGTATGAGCCGGCCACCTCCTCTGCATCCCACTTTGTCTGTACACACTCAGTTAAGTCCTCTCTCTCTTCTCATCATTTTTCTATCATTTATTTCTACAAATACACCTTGATGCTCGCAAACCACCACCACCTTCTCCACCTTCAACCAGACCTCTAGCGAGGTGTTCCCACTGCTGCAAGCCTCCATCCACCTCGCCAACTACCTCACGAGCCCCGCCACACCTCACTAACCCTAATCCTCACTCCACTCACCATGCCAAGCCCCTAGCACTTCCCCCGAACACACCTACTTTCACACGCATAGGGTGACCTAGGCACGCATGCTTAGGCCACCCCACGCCACACTAACCACCGTACAACTTTCTTCGTGTTCAAGAGAAGCTCCTTGCATTTTCTAACGAAGCCGCAAGGCTATTTTCTTGCTGACAGGGTTTAAGGCCTTCGCCGCCATTGACGAAGCTCGAAGCTTGCTTGGGAGCTTCACCGAGGACTCCTTGCTCTAGGTAATTTGTCCAAGGTTGCGTGGATTCCCTTCAAGCACATACTCTACCCAGAAATTGGCATTAAAGGTCTTGCAGTTGTTGCAATCAAGGGAAACATCCACTGCTAGCATTTGCAAAGGAAGGTGGGACAACATAGTCCCACCTCGGAAGAACGTGAGCAGGTGCAGTGATATAAGTTGAAAAAGTGTGATAGGCTCGTTGCCTCCTGACCATGGGGTGAGGTCCCACTCGCCCTCACTGCCTCATCCGTGACACCACTGCCCGTGAACCTTGTCCTGACCCGTATACCCGATTAGCCTGCACTCCTCACCCACTACGCACGTCGGTGGGCCTAGTTTCGGGCGCGCATACCTGACTTGATAACCCGAGAAGGCTCTAGGAAAGCAAGCCTAAGAGAGAAAGAAGGGAGATCATGGGGGAGGGTAGGGGTAGGTTTTGCTCTCAAGAGAGGAGAAAGCCATGGAAGGAGTGGGCGGCAGCCAGAGAAGCTAAGGAAGGAGAAGGCAAAGCTGAGGAAGTGCTGAAGGCAAAAGAGAAGGAAAGAAGGAATTAGAGAACAAATAAGAAGAGAAGGGCTAGTGCAGCTAAAGAAGAAAGAAGAAGCAAAGAAGAAAGAATGCCGTCAGAGACAGAGATAGAAGAAATCAGAGAAGAAAGAAGGAGATCAGAGACAGATAGCCAAGCAATTGAAGCACTGTAGCAATTTCATATTTAAGACGTCTAACTTTGAAAATTAGATGTCCATATTTTTTGTGCTTCTCTCTTATACATTGACATTGTGTTTTTGCACTATACTTTGGTTTTCATTGCATATTATATTCAATCTTAAAGTTGTATTTTTGATTTTTTGACCTCAATTTGCTCCCTGTGTTTGACTTCGGATTTATAATTTCGAGTAAAAAAATTCATTTGTTTTCGAGCGATTTCAACTATACTACAACGCATTGATTTTACATTGATCTCGACTCAAAAACATTTTGGCGCCGTTGCCGGGGAGCAATGAGCGATTTAGAAATCTTGATCACAACTTCTGATTCAATACTAACTTGATATATCTTTTTTGTTGTGATTATTTCAGGAGAGCAGATTCAAAAGAAGACTGCCACACAACAACCACACCCAAGGCAGGTAATCTCTGATTAGCCCTTTCTCTTAATCCCCTCATTCTGAAAAGGAAAAAAAAGATAAAAAAAATCAATTTAAGGCTACCTGCTTTCCATATTTAACTAATTCACCCAAGTTGCCTGATTTTGATTTCAACAAATATTGACTTGTGCATCCATTTAAGGTAACTAGGGCTACCACCTTCTTGATTGAGCCCTAGATACCATATTTGTGGCAACTAAATTGGACCACAATTAGAGCCAAATTAAGGATTTCAATTTAGGGTTTTAGAGACACATCTTTCTAAGCAAGAATCAACTTTTCCAAAAAGAGGTGTGCCTAAACCTTGATTGAAAAGACTTATTCAAGAGAAACCCTAAAAAAAAAATCAAGCTCTTAATTTCACTTGAACCCTAAAAGAAAGGACCTGAAGCTCTCAAAGGACAAATAGGTGAAGTTGACCTCTTGTTGGGTCAACCAACCTTGAAATTAGGTCACTTTTGCACTCAAAACATCTAGAGTTCAAGTGGAACCCTATGCACCTTTGATCTTAAATAAAAGAGGTAGACTTAAGAGGTCACGGTCCCCATTCAGGTCTACCTGGAATCTCAATGACAAGAGAGGTCAGGTGGGGGAAACCCTGTAACTCATCGGGACGCTCTACCGTGTAGGGATCTTTGTGGGACTCTCCCTCTCTAGCTACCTAGGTATTTCTCAGGTGGACGGCTTTTTTGACTAAGGGGTATCATTTGCCCCAGACCTCTATAGTCATCAAAATTTTTTGGGTGTCTTGAGTGGGTCTAGCACATTCTAATATCGTCTAAACCATCAGTGCATGTTTAGTAGGAGGACCTTGAGACCATCCTTAAGACCTCCTTTAGCGATTCACTCCCGCTGAGGCCAAGCCTCGATGTCCGTGTTTGTGCAGCAACCCCACCACATAGACATCTCCTCTTATTCATTAGAACCAAATTCTCCTTCCATCATCATGACGCAACCAGTTGAGGAAGAGAACAATCTGGAACACCAACTACAGCGCCTGAATGATCTATTTCAGAACTTTGTAAATCCGCCGCAGCATCCTATGATGCGAGATCACTATAATCCCACTGCGGTGGCGATTGAACCTCGAGTCCAAATCCCGGCTGGAGGTCATGTTTCTGAACTCAGGCCCAACATGATTCATGCTATCCCAGAGTTTCATGAGCTTAACTCCGAAGATCCCTTCCAGCACATCAAACAACTCAAACATCTGGCCCAGACCTTCAGGTCAATTGTACAAAATCAGGATATTCTTCTTATGAAGATGTTTTCCTTCTCTCTCATGGACAAGGCAGCTCATTGGTATCAGACTCAAACGTGTCCAATCAACATGTGGGTTGAACTACAATCCAAATTTTTGAAAAAGTTATTCCCAGTTGGTTGGACGAATGACTTGTGCCACCAGATCACACACTTCACTCAGCAATCTAGAGAACCTCTTCATGAGGAATCGGATCATTTCTTGGATCTCATGCGGAAGTGCCCCCATCACGGAGTTCCTAAATGGGAACAAGTCCAGTCTTTTTACCAGGGACTCCATGAAGAAATTTGCTTATTCGTCAATGCAACCTACGGAGGAAATAACATGGGTCAACACGAAGACACTGTGTGGGAGATTCTTGAGAATATGTGTGAGAACTCCATCAATAATGACTCCATGGGCTTATTCAACCGGATGAATGCCCGCGCATCGACGAATCCAAGGGGAGCACATGAGATGTAGGGCCTGTCCGCATCTATCGACTTGGAACTAATGGCCAATCGGTTGGACAAGGTCTCTATCATAAAAAAGGTGGACTAGCTAACTCGACATCTGCAGTGAGCCACCTTTGTGCAAAACCCATTTGCATAGCCATCTCTTAGGAGGGAAACTGTGCAGAACATCTATCACCAATCTTTTCAGGGGATGGACCCATATCCATCCCCATTTGGCTCTAGGACCGGAGGAAACTCCGATCCGATCTACTCTGGTTGGGGGAACTCTGAACCCTCGTACTTCGATTTTCCTGAGTTTCCTCAGACCTACGAGGAGCTCAACACCATCCAGAATGACCCATTCTCTAATACCTATAACCCTGGATGGCGGAATCATCCCAACTTCCTATGGGCAGGAAATACTCAGAATCAAAGACCACCTTATCAACCCCGTCCGCAAGCTTCTCGTCAATATCAGCCGCCTCAGCCTCGGCGCAACCCCACCTATCAATCTGGGCCAACCCAAGCAGATCAAATGACTCTTATCCTTCAGACTCTGGGTGACATTCAGAAGATGAATGCAGCTATACAAAAAAAACACAAGGATGAGATCATAGAGGTTCATAATCAACTCGCCCTGATGGCGAATTCCCGCCAACCTGGCACACTCCCTTCGCAACCTCTGCCGAATCCAAATAACGTGCCGAACTAGAGATGCATTATGAACCCAAATCCGAGCCAAGCCCACATGATTTATCAGGCCCCTTCTATTCTATCAACCAATGGGATGGAAGCTTCGACATCTTTTGCAGGATTTCAACAGTAGCCACCTATTTTACCAACCCCAAACCAAAACCAGGTAGGACTAAACTCTGTAACAACTCGTAGTGGTAAAGCAACTCAAGACCCACCTTATCCAAGCCACTATAAGCCTGGTAGTAACCCAAGCCCTAGGATAATTATCCAGGACACCCCTGTCCCAGATCAAGAACCTGGACCTATTCTAGAGGAACCAACCAAGGTTCCATTTCCCAAGGCCTTGACCAAAGGAAAGAGGATAACCAAACCCGTGGCTCCTGAAGAGGATCTGGTCAAGCTTTTTGAGCAGGTGCATATAAACATCCCCTTGATGGATGCAATCCGCCACGTACTGACTTATGCAAGATTTCTGAAGGACGTGTGTACACCCAAGCGTAAGCCGCGAACCAAAAGTGGGAGTCCGATCGTACTGTCAAAGCTAGCTAGCTTTATAATTTTGAGCAAACTCCCACCTAAGTCTAAAGACCCTGGTACTCCCCTGATTTCATGTACCATCAGTGATACCCAATTCGACAGAGCCTTATTAGATTTAGGTGCCACCATAAACCTAATACCTACATCCCTCCTTGACCACCTTGAGGAATCTAAGCTTAAACCGACAGAGGTGACATTGCAGTTAGCTGATCGATCCATTAAGTCACCTAAAGGAGTAATTGAGGATGTCATTGTTAGGGTACGAGATTTCTATTTCTCGGTGGATTTAATAGTCTTGGACATGGATGCACCTGAAAACCCAAGGGATACACCAATTATACTAGGGAGACCCTTTTTGGCCACTACTAGGGCCAATTTAAACTGTGAGGAGGGCCAAATTGAACTAAAATTCGGGAGCCAAACACTGAAAATTGACATCTTTAAGGCCCAACAAGGGATTAATTGCGGTGTTATAGAACAGATATGTGATATCAAGGCTGTGGTTGATGAACTGTTGATGTAAACATGTTTATATTACATAAAATGTCTATTTATGTATGTTCTTAAGCATAGAATTGCATTGCATACTATAAATATTGCATAGCATGCATCATCTTGCATTTGGATTAGTCCAAATAAAATGGAGGTTAATTGTCTCCTTTTATGGTAAGGGCAGGGTGATTTTTTATCAGGGCCTCAGATCAAAGATCCAACCATACGGATCTGATCAGGGTGACGATTGGAGTTCAATGACTCCAAGATCGCCCTAATCAGATATCCGTAGCACCAGATGGAGACCGAGGAATCCTAGAGATCAAGGGCTAAGATGGTGTTAATCCGCACCTCAGATGACAAATTCGACTACACAAATGAATTCGGATCGACGATTGCAACCTAACAGTGCAAAAATCAGTCCAATTCGACATCCGTGGCACCATCTACAACTAATAGAAGATGGACGGTCCAGATGATGCCATGTGGCACCATCCAGACCCTCCAAATTGCTCGCTGCCCTACCTTCTCAACCAACGGCTTAAAGTTGATCTGGTTGCCTCCCTCAAGCCACATTTCATATGAGAGGAATTCCACATCTAATCTCAGCCGTCAAATCAAGATCCATTGTCAGCATTAAATGGCATGTGAACGCTCTTCTTGCGCTATCTACACGCGTAGCGCAGTGGATAAGATCCTGCGCGCGTGAGGACGCGGGGTTCAAACCTGCTACTCCTTCAAATCAGTAATTAAAGCGCGTGGGTGCGGGCAAAATTCCACCCTTGGATTTTGATCATGCGACAACAGGTGCGCCACGTGGCATGACGGATGAGATGCTTGGCCGCAGGTGTGCGCAGCGGCTGAACTCAAAGGGGTGTAGATGCAATATAGGCCATCCGATCGTGCGATCGGACAGCTGATATGAGATAAATGTGGAGATGCTTTGAGGCAGCCGGAGATGAGGAGGCGGGAGTGCGAGGATCTTTAGCCCACGTTCAGGCCTATAGTGACAGATTTATCCGTCACTAAAGGTCCTGAATTAATGTTTTTCAAAATGTAATGACCAAAATGCCCCCATTCCTTACAACTATAAAAGGAGACCCCCTCCATACGAATTTATCATCCCTTCTCTTCTCTCACGCCCTCCAAAGGTCTAAGAGCCTGTCTCAAACCCAGGATGCTCCTCTAGAGTAAAAATCATAATTTTTCCACCTTTTTCCCCCTTCGTGGAGCATCCGACGGTTGTCCTCTCTCTACATTCGAGAAGCGGATCCCACGACGACGATGATGTGCTGCTTCTTTCCCATTCTTCCCGCTTCGTCCTCCTTCTTCCCACTCCGTTCCTCGTCTTCCAAGCATCGTCCCATCCGGCTCGTCCTCCAAGCGATCGACGAGGAGGATATCTCTCTCTCCATTCTTTTTACTGCTTTCTAGTGTAATCATTTCCCACTTTCTAGTCGTAGTGAATAGTGTAATGATTAATTTTTGATAATGAAATCCATGTTTATTCTACATCCCTTTTGCTTTTATTTGTAATATTCTCTTTCTCTCTCTTCTATTTATTATTTGTTAAATAGTTTTCAACTAGCTATTCTATTTTGTGACAAATAAAACAAATGCATATTTTTAATTAAACGTCCGCCTCCCTAAGTTCGACCCGGGATTTCTATTCTGGTATAAATTTTATTTGTTGAACCTGAGTTCTTCACTTTCAAACTACAACGATAGGTTTTCAAAAACCAAATACGATACTATAGTAACCCGTAGCTTCAACATTTTGGCGCCATTGCTGGGGAGGCGACGCTCTTTGATTTTTTTTGCTTTTTCCAACTTATGAATCATTTACCTCACTTCTCTCCTTTCTTATTGTGCTTGCAGGTACTCTTTTGAGATGAGAAAAAGTGGTAGATTGGAGCAAAGTGTTGTTAAAGGTTCTGTAAGTTTTCCCCTACCTCCCACCCATTAGCTTTCATTCCACTACGTAATAACACAAACATAAATCAATCTAGGTGTTCTTATAAATTCTAAGGTTAGTTTTGTTTGTTTGTTTGACACCTACACCCGCCTCAACTTCCACATTTAAAAAGAAAAAAATAAAAAAATCTCACAGAGGTATACAACCTCATCTGATTTTCAAACTCAACCGATAAACCGATCTTCAGAACAGGTACATACATCCAAACATAATTGAGTAGAAATCAAATTAGGTAATCAATTGTGTGCCTAATTAAGTGGTGCAACAGGCCAATTGTTTGAGTTGATTGGGCCGCACCACTTTAATTAAAATCAACTCATCAAGTAGCTACCACATAGGTTTAACTCTTAGGGATTTACCAGGCACTCCACATTCTTTTAAGATTCAAAGGAAAACATCTTCACCTGTGCTTTCAAAACCTGGTGTGCCAACAAAACTTGTTTGAAAATACCTAAAGTTGAATCCAAAAAGCTACTAAGCTGGATTTGAACCCTAAAATTCACCGCATCAAAAATAATCTTGCTTGAAAATCACTGGTTGTGCACGCACACACACATCAATCAATCATTAAGGGCACAACCCAGATAAAGGGCCCATCACATTCCAAAGCACATTCAAACCTACCCTAAATAAAACAAAGTAGACGTTGCCATTAAGGATTCGACTCGCTCTTCGGAGCCTAGAATGAGATTATTTTCGATTAGTCTGTTTCTACTGTTCAATCTAATGTCCAGCTAGGGGAGCAGAATCAAACAATCGCAGCTGGGGGGTACACTAGGAACCAGAGGCGCTAGCCGAAGGGAAAACCTTCTTCCCAGTCCCTCCTTCTAACTGGTTGGATTAAACAGACAGAAGTAGATCAAATCATTTCTTTATCTCAAGACGGGTTCTGGGAGTCTGTAGGTCTTTAGGCTAGCCCACTTAAGGACAGATTTGATTGATTGTATTGCAGGGTGCCTTTCTTCCTCCTGTCTATCATGAATCCTTCCACATTTTATACGCATTCCTGCTCTTTCCCTCCAGTTATGAGTTATCCTCAACATGATGATTATCCCGACTCGTTCTGTAATCAACCATTAATTAGTTGGGATAACTTGGATTGGGGATACAGTTCTAGACCTTCGTATTTAGGGTCTAACCCTGAACACCATAATTATGATTTCTATCCTTCTCAGAACCACATTGATTATAGATCTCCACCCTTTCATGGACAACCTAATATGATCTACAATCATGGAGGATACACTGATCCTTACCCATTCCCTGAATACAGTGCCTTTAGGTCATCACCACCTTTTGAACAATTTGAAATGACCTATTATCAGGAAGGGTATCACGAATCTCAATTCATTAACTCCTCTACACTGATCCCAAACCCGCCCAACCCTAAAACAAGTCATTTGGTTTAGGCTAACCAAGTTCAAGATAAAGTTTTAGCTAACTTGAGGAATACCATACAATCTTTAGAAGTTCAGCCAATACCTTGCATTGAAAAATTGGAGCCCCGGATTGAGATGATTGATGATTTGAACAAGTATTTGTTAGATTGGCTCTAGGATGTTGAGGATAAGAACCTGGGTGAGTTTCTACTTGGGAAGTTAGCGAAATTAAGAATGAGATTTGTGGTTGCTTTAGTTCATTCGTGGGATGATTCCTAGGATGAACCCCCTTTAGGAGAGCTGATGTTAGAGCCCGCTGAGGCACCTGTTGGGGGGGACACATGTTACGAGGCTGACCAGATTAAATTAAAGCAACCAATTAAGGATGATCAAATTTCTTCACCTGAAATCCTTGAGCCAGGGTACGAGGAAACGTATGTCCCCATGGATTAGAAAGTGGTAGATGATTTTGGGACATACATTAATACGAATTTTAATTTCTTTGATTCTAATGGTGAAGATTCAATTAGCAAAGTCTCACGTGAGTTTACAGATGTGATGACCCGATTCCCGAGTCCTTACGAGACACGAGAACCGGACCGACTCGACTAATCCCAAGACCTGGTCGTCCAACGAGGAAGTAACCAAAAGAGCAGTAAGATAAACCACATTCAGCATGAATATAACTAATAATAAGAAAATACAGCAGTAAGGAAAGAAACCACTACAGTATGTACCACCACAACAGTAGAACAACATTCACAACATAATATGAACTGCAGGTAAAGGAAAGTACAGCGGAAACAAGAACTACTCACTACAGTGGAACCAAAGAGAGGTACAAGAGAACAGTGGTAACTCTACTGGATCCTACTTGGCCCAGCGTCCTCTGCAGCCGCTGACCCTGGCTGCTCAACACCTGGTCCTGAAAGGTAACGAGTGTAACACGTCAGCAAAACACTGAGTAAAGTGGCAGTTAAACTAAAGAAACAGTAAAGTGTACAATAGCTGTTTTAATTTTCTTTCTTCCTTTATTTACATCTTTCTATTGTTTCACCATTTATCTATTTCTCAGATCCTTCACTTGATCTCGAATGTTCCTCGTGGGAACGATCTTGATTGCAGTCTTTTCCGAACAGTAAAAGTAGCACGTGGTGCTCTCCTAGCCGGGAGAGTCCCCCGTGGTGATCCTACTATCAGTCAACCACCCCAAGGTCACTGACAGACGTAACGGTGACTACGGCACGCGCGGTAAACGCACGGGTAGCTAACCTGCACTGGCATGCGGTCAGTCGTTTCCATTAACGGGTGGGCCCAAAGCACAGCACGGAACCAGTACAGGGCAGAGCCCTCTCAGTAACAGGGGTCCAACCCCTCCACAGTAACCAAATAGGGGCCTTGCCCCTCCACAGTCCGCACCCTCGCCTGACTACCCTGGTTTGCCCCAGTGGGCCTAACAAGTTGGTGTAGGAGGCTAGCAGAACCTCGGGGCCCGTGGGGAAGCTAGTACCTCCCTACACTAGTAGCTCTCCTCGGTACTACGTACACGAGGGCTAGCAAGTTGGTACAGAGTGGCCAGTCCTAACCCCGGGTCCCTGGGGCGGCTAGCTCCGCTCTGCACTAAACAGGGGGACAGTTGCTCTCCTTGCTACTCCGTACTTAAGGGCCTGCTCACTTCCCCAATTCTATTCCATTCACTTTCCAGGAGTTCTACTCCTAATTCCCCGTAGGGTTCCAGCTCTTTTAACTCAAAACATCCAGGTTTCACTTTCCAGTTTCACGTTCTTACAATCCATATTCTCAATCATGTTCATTTATTCATAACAGGCAGCTGTTAATTCAATTCACAGGCAGCTATTGTTTCCTTTCCACATTTTCCAAGACTGCAGTATTCATACATTCCACTAGTTTTCCCATCCTAGGATTCATGCCATATCCTAGGATCTATCATACGATCTAGTTTTCCATCCCTAGGATTCATGCAACACCCTAGGATCTACCATTCAATCTATTTCTCATTCCTAGGATTCATGCAGTGTCCTAGGTTCTATTTATGGTTTCATAATTTAACAGATTATACTTAAAGCCACTCTACCGGTTACAACAGGCGAACTGGGGGCGTGGTCGGGAATCTCGCGTGCCTCAGCAACCCCCGAGACTGCAACGGAACGGGGTCCTATCACAAGGATCAAACACAAGGAATTTCTCAAAATAGTATACAGCTACTGTAGACGGGTAGAGGATGTAATTCCGAAAAGAACGCAACTCAAAACGCGGAAAACGGAACCCGAACGGGCCCTAAACGAGTCGAAAATGATGAAATAGTGCAAAATCAGACATCTGGAACTTCTTCCAGACGTCTTAAGTGGATCAGGGAATTACCTCGCTTTGCGTGGTCTCTCAGACGTCCAGAAGCCTGCGGGGGCATCTGGCCTAGTTCCCAGACGTCCGATGGTCACCCCGGACGTCTGGAAGTCTTCCCCGTCGTCTGGCACTGCAACCAGACGTCTGATTTGCGTTGGATGCGAATCTCCGACCCTACACGTACCCATTTCCTCTCTCTCTTAGTACGGTCAATCGAAGAAAATGAAGAAGACGGAATAACTCACCTTCCAGACGTCGTTCCCGTCGTCTGGCTAGAATCCCAGACGTCTGATTCTGGAAAAGTTTCCAGAACCAGGGCACGACTCGCCCTCCGCTCGCGACGCCCGGCCGCGCCATGCCTCGTCCGCCTGCTGCTCGAGCCGCAGCAGTCCTCCCGCGTCTCTCCGCCCCCCGTCGGCCGGCCCTAGCAGCCCTGGCGAGCTCGCCCTCACGGCCGAGCACTTCTTCCTACACGCAGCACCTCCTCCCACGCTCACCGCTGTCGCCGTCGCCGCTCACTCGCGCTCGCTCTCATGCACTGGCTGGAAGGAGAAGAGGAAGGGGGCGGAGGTGACGGGAGTGAGGGAGAGGGCGTAGCCTTTTAAGGACGCGCGAGGAGGAGAGAGAGAGAACGCGACAGAAGGTGCAGGAGGGAGAGGGAAAAAGAGAGAGACGGAATTTTCGCAGGTCTGCGTGCTCAGGCACGCAAACGAATCGCGCGTACCAACAATAACCGATTCCCAGACGTCTGGAAGTGGTTCCAGACATCTGGTAAGACGTCTGGGCCACTTCCCAGACGTCTTAAAAGATGTCTGAAGTGCCCGTTCGTTACAATATAACAAACTCAAAGGAAGTTTCGTCCCCGAAACTTGCGCTAACTAGGGTACGGGAAAACGTCATAAATACCATAACAAACTCAAAGAGGACCGAAGCCAGTCCTAAAAGACATACCCGCGAAGAGTTCCGGGTACCGCTCCCGCATTGTCGCCTTAGGCTCCCAGGTAGCCTCCTCGTACCGCTGGCTCCTCTACAAAACCTTTACCAGGGGTACTTGCTTCCGTCTCAAACTGCGGACGGCTCGGTCTAGAATCTGCACTGGCCGCTCGGGGAAGGTCAGGTCGTAACCCACCTCGACGCTCTCGTTACTCAGTACGTGACTGGGATCGGCTACGTACTTCCTGAGGTTGGACACGTGGAACATGTCGTGCACACTAGAAAGCTGGGGAGGGAGGGCAAGCCTGTAAGCAACGGGTCCAACCCGCTCCAGGACCTCAAAGGGCCCACAAACCTCGGCGCGAGATTCCCTCTCACCCCAAACCACTGTAGGTCCATCATGGGCGAAACACGAAGAAAGATGTGATCCCCAACCTTAAACTGCACCTCTCTGCGTCTCCGATCCGTGTAGCTCTTCTGTCTGCTCCTGACAGTGAGGAGTCGCCTGTGGATCTGCTCGACCACCTCCTGACTCTGCTGGATCAACCTGGGGCCAACCTCCCACTTGGTCCCCACCTCAACCCAACTCAAGGGTGTCGTACACCTCCGTCCGTACAGAGCCTCGTAGGGAGCCATGCCGATACTCGAGTGATAACTGTTGTTGTATGCAACTCCGCCAGGGGAAGGTGCTCCTCCCAAGAGCCCCTTCAGTCCAGTACACAGGCACGCAAAAGGTCCTCAAGTGTCTGTATCGTGCGCTCAAACTGTCCGTCCGTCGGGGGGTGGTAAGCTGTACTAAACCACAACTGCGTCCCCAGGGCATGCTGAAACTCAGCCCAAAATTGGGACGTAAAGCAGGTATCCCGGTCGGATACGATCTCCCGCGGAACTCCGTGTAGTCGTACCACGCCGCGGACATACCTCTCTGCCAACTGTGCTGGTCTCAAAGTGACTCGGATCGGCAAGAATCGTGCCGTCTTCGTCAGTCTATCCATAATTACCCAGACAGCGTCGTGTCCTCACTAGGTAACAGGTAAGCCCACCACCAAGTCCATGGTGATGCTCTCCCTCTTCCACTCTGGCACTGGAAGCGGCTGTAGCGGCCCTGCAGGCCTCTGATGCTCGGCTTTCACCTGCTAGTGCACTAAGCACTGCTGCACGAATTCACCCACATCCCGCTTCATCCCCCTCCACCGAAACTCGCATCTCAAGTCGTGGTACATCTTCGTGTTTCCGGGATGTATGGTGAATCTGGAGCCGTGTGCCTTAGTCAGGAGCTCTCTGAACAGCTCCTCGTCCCTAGGAACGCACAACCGTCCACTCAGGCGTAGCACCTGGTCTGTGAAAGAGAAGTCCCCTGGGTCTCCTGACAGTACTCTGTCGCGCAAGGACTGCAAGTACGGATCGACCATCTGTCCTGTGATGATGCGGTCTATCAGCTCTGGCCTAGTCTGCCGTGTCACAGTCACTGGCCCACAGCACCCCCGTAACTCTAGAGGTCGCCAACTGCCCACCTCCTTCAAAAGGCTCCAACTCTGTAACTGTAAACTGGCCAAGTGTGCGGGTGCCTTACGGCTCAAGGCATCAGCACCACATTGGCCTTTCCCGGGTGGTAGGAGATGCTGCAATCGTAGTCCTTCAGGAGCTCCAACCAACGTCTCTGTCTCATGTTGAGCTCCTTCTAATCAAAAAGGTATCTGAGGCTCTTGTGATCTGTGAAAAACCTCTGATGAAACGTCTGTAGTAACCTGCCAGTCCTAGGAAATTGCGAATCTCAGTGACTGAACACGGTCTCTCCCACCAGAGTACTGCCTCAACCTTAGCTGGGTCCACCTCCAAGCCGTCTCCAGAGATCACATGACCAGGCGTACATCCTGCGTCGTCTCAGAGTGTCCAGAACCATCCGCAAGTGCTGTCCGTGCTGCGTCCAATCTCTAGAATAGACGAGTACATCATCTATGAAAACCACCACGAACTGGTCCAAGTACGGTCTAAACACCCGATTCATCAGATCCATGAAAGCAGTGGGGGCATTGGTCAGCCCAAATGGCATAACCAAAAACTCATAGTGTCCGTACCGGGTGCGGAAAGCTGTCTTGGAGACATCGGTCTCCCTGATCCTCAACTGGTGGCATCCAGACCTCAAGTCGATCTTGGAAAACACCGTGGCACCCCGCAACTGGTCAAATAAGTCGTCGATCCTCGGCAGCGGATATCTGTTCTTGATGGTGACCCTATTCAGCTGTCAGTAGTCCACACAAAGGCGTAAGGTCCCATCCTTCTTCTTCACAAACAGTACCGGGGCTCCCCAGGGAGACGCACTGGGCCTCACGAAACCTTTCTCCAAAAGGTCCTGCAACTGAGACTTGAGCTCTCGTAGCTAAAGCGATGCCATCCTGTATGGCGCAGTGGAGATGGGGCTTGTCCCTAGTACTAGTGAGATCTCAAACTCGATCTCACGCTCAGGCGGTAGTCCTGGTAACTCGTCTGGAAACACGTCAGGATACTCTCTGACCACCGGGATGCTCTGGAAGTCTGCCACAGGGCTGGGCTCTTCCACTACACAAGCTAGGAAGCTCTCACACCCCTGGCTCAAAAGTCTCGCCGCCCGAAGTGCCGAAATGCAACTGAAGCCTCCGTCCACTGGCTGTCAGTGAAACTCGAAAAAAGGCAACTTCGGAATGGAGAAGACGATCTTCCTCTCAAAATAGTCCACCAAGGCATGGTAAGCGGACAGCCAATCCATCCCCAGAATCACTCCAAAGTCCTCCATCTGTATCATAATCAGGTCAGCTGGCAGGCTATGTCCCCCGACGCTGACCTCGCAATCCGGGTACACCTCCTCAGCTACAAACAGCTGACCACTCGGACCTCTAATTACGAACGGATTCTCTAACAATGTATAATCCTGGTCCAAAGTAACTGCGAAACTGGCTGCGACAAACGAGTGCGTAGCGCCGGAATCGAAAAGTGTGTAAACGAGTCTGCCGGAAACTGAAGCCATACCTGCTACCATCGATCCCGAAGCTCTGGCGTCCCTGTGTGTCAGGGTGTTGATACGCCCCTCAGCTCTAGGTGCGGACGAAGCAGCCACACTATGCGTCGGACGGGTAGGTGCTGGCCGATACCCTCCTCGCGACTACTGTCCTCCTCCTCGCACCTGGGAACCGCGGCCTCCTGTGCCCCCTCCAGTGCTCTACACGGGAAGTATCTGCTGACCTCCTACCCTAGACGGGCAGTCCCTCCTGATGTGGCCCGGCTAGCCACACTGGTAACAGAGGGGAACACGACTCCCGCCCTCAGTGGGTCCCGGTTGTCGGCTGGGTGGGGGTCCGGTGCTGGCGACTGGTCCCTGTCGAGGGCCCCCAAAGGCTACTGATGGCCCTGTAAAATGTGACGACTCTCCTGCAGACGCTACGTGTCTCCTCTCTCGCCGGCCCTGTGAAAAGTCTGGCTGGAAGGGCATCTTCCGCCCGCCGTTAGTGTCTCGTGCTGACGGGTTGGTCTCCTCGTAAGTCATAGCTGCCTTTACAACCCTCGAAAACATAGGCAGCTTCAGGGGTTTGACATACCCCAGAATTGCAGGCCGGAGCCCCTCGGTGAACCTCCAAAGGCACTCCTCCTCAGTAGCTACCGCTGTTGCTGCAAAGTAGGACCGCTCCAGGAAACGCGTAAGGTACGCGTTCACGGTCATCGTCCCTTGGAGGAGAATGTGGAACTCCCACCTCCTCTGGTCCTGCCACGTCTGGGGAAAGTACTGCTCGCAAAAGAGGGCGACGATCCGATCCCAGGTCGGCTCGTCCCTCTCCTGTCCCCGGACCACCCTCCACCACCTGTGTGCCGCACTCTCCAGCTAGTACGTGGCAAAGGCCACGCGGCACTCCACCGGGGGGCGAAGGGTGTCGAAAATCTTCTCCAGCTGCTCGAGCCAGTCCTCTGCCTCAGTCAGGTCCTCATCCCCCTTGAAGGAGGGGGGGCTACAGCTTCCGGAACTGCCCGAAGAGCTCGGAGTGGCGCTGCAGTGGGGATGCTGGTCCACCCCCAGGCAACGGTGCCTCGTGCACAGAAGTATCGGAGGAAGGTGGGGGCTGCGGTGGCCCATCTCCTCCCCTGTGTCCAGCGCCGCGTCCGTCGAGTGGTCCCACAGAGGACTCCCCCTCCGCAGCCCCAGGGTGAGGTGCTCGGAGTGGGTGGAGCTCCTCTCTTACAATGTCTCGTATCAGTCGAGCGAGGTCCTGGGCTTGGACACCCAGGAGTAGTGGCTGGTCCACTGCGACGTCGGCAACGGCACGCCCACCTCACCGACCTCGTCCTCGGCCGCGCCCGCGACCAGCCTCACCAGTCTCGCGATGAGGCATCTCCTGTAAGGAGACGCGGAACAAACGGAACACGTCACTATGGAACGATACCGAACGGAAATGTCTAAGAGCTCATGTCAAAAGATATGTTGTGGTGGCTACTCTAGTTATAGACATGTGAATTGGTTATTTTCCAGTCAGTCGATTCACTTCTCGGGATGACCTTGCTCCGATACTAAAGAAACGCTGAGTAGAGTGGCAGCTAAACTAAAGAAACAGTAAAGTGTACAATAGCTATTTTAATTTTCTTTCTTCCTTTATTTACGTCTTTCTATTGTTTCACCATTTATCTATTTCTTAGATCCTTCACTTGATCTCGAATGTTCCTCGTGGGAACGATCTTGATTGCAGTCTTTTCCGAACAGTAGAAGTAGCACGTGGTGCTCTCCTGGCCGGGAGAGTCCCCCGTGGTGATCCTACTCTCAGTCAACCACCCCAAGGTCACTGACAGACGTAACGGTGACTATAGCACACGCGGTAAATGCACGGGTAGCTAACCCGCACTGGCACGCGGTCAGTCGTTTCCATTAACGGGTGCGCCCAAAGCACAGCACGGAACCAGTACAGGGCAGAGCCCTCTCAGTAACAGGGGTCCAACCCCTCCACAGTAACCAAACAGGGGCCTTGCCCCTCCACAGTCCCCGCACACTCGCCTGACTACCCTGGTTTGCCCCAGTGGGCCTAACAAGTCGGTGTAGGAGGCTAGCAGAACCTCGGGGCCCGTGGGGTAGCTAGTACCTCCCTACACTAGTAGCTCTCCTCGGTACTACGTACACGAGGGCCAGCAAGTCGGTACAGAGTGGCCAGTCCTAACCCCGGGTCCCTGGGGTGGCTAGCTCCGCTCTGCACTAAACAGGGGGACAGTCGCTCTCCTTGGTAGTCCGTACTCAAGGGCCAGCTCACTTCCCCAATTCTATTCAATTCACTTTCCAGGAGTTCTACTCCTAATTCCCCGTAGGGTTCCAGCTCTTTTAACTCAGAACATCCAGGTTTCACTTTCCAGTTTCACGTTCTTACAATCCATATTCTCAATCATGTTCATTTATTCATAACAGGCAGCTATTGTTTCCTTTCGACATTTTCCAAGACTACAGTATTCATACATTCCACTAGTTTTCCCTTCCTAGGGTTCATGCCATATCCTAGGATCTATCATACGATCTAGTTTTCCAGCCCTAGGATTCATGCAACACCCTAGGATCTACCATTCAATCTATTTCTCATTCCTAGGATTCATGCAATGTCCTAGGTGCTATTTATGGTTTCATAATTTAACAGATTATACTTAAAGCCACTCTACCGGTTACAATAGGCGAACTGGGGGCGTGGTCGGGAATCCCGCGTGCCTCCGCAACCCCCAAGACTGCAACGGAACGGGGTCCTATCACAAGGATCAAACACAAGGAATTTCTCAAAACAGTATACAGCTACTGTAGACGGGTAGAGGATGTAATTCCGAAAAGAACGCAACTCGAAACGCGGAAAACGGAACCCGAATGGGCCCTAAACGGGTCGAAAATGATGAAATAGTGCAAAATCAGACGTCTGGAACTTCTTCCAGACGTCTTCAGAGGTGGATTAGGGAATTACCTCGCTCTGCATGGTCTCTCAGACGTCCAGAAGCCTGCGGGGGCGTCTGGCCTAGTTCCCAGATGTCCGATGGTCACCCTGGATGTCTGGAAGTCGTTCCCGCTGTCTGGCACTGCAGCCAGACGTCTGATTCGCGTTGGATGCGAATCTCCGACCCTGTGCATACCCATTTCTTCTCTCTCTTAGTACGGTCAATCGAAGAAAACGAAGAAGACGGAATAACTCACCTTTCGAACATCTGGACAGTCTTCCAGACGTCGTTCCCGTGGTTTGGCTAGAATCCCAGATGTCTGATTCTGGAAAAGTTTCCAGAACCAGGGCGCGACTCGCCCTCCGTTCGCGACGCCCGGCCGCGCCGCACCTCGTCCGACTGCTGCTCGAGCCGCAGCAGTCCTCCCGCGTCGCTCCGCGCCCGCTGCGCCCCCCGCCGGCCGGCCCCAGCAGCCCCGGTGAGCTCGCCCTCACGGCCGAGCACTTCTTCCTACACGTAGCACCTCCTCCCACGCTCACCGCGACTGTCGCAGCCGTCGCTCATTCGCGCTCGCTCTCGCGCACTGGCTGGAAGGAGAAGCGGAAGGGGGCAGAGGTGACGGGAGTGAGGGAGAGGGCGTGGCCTTTTAAGGCCGCGTGAGGAGGAGAGAGAGAGAACGCGACAGAGGGCGCAGGAGGGAGAGGGAAAAAGAGAGAGAGGGAATTTTCACTGGTCTGCGCACTTAGGCGCGCAGACGAATCGCACGTGCCAACAATAACCGATTCCTAGACGTCTAGAAGTGGTTCCAGACGTCTGGTCAGACGTCTGGGCCACTTCCCAGACATCTTAAAAGATGTCTGAAGCGCGCGTTCGTTACAACAGAACACGAATTCTGTGAGATGATTGGGCCTGAGGAATCTGATAAATCATTTGATAGCCCAATAACTGAGGAAACTGATCTTATTGGGGCTCACATGATGGATCCAGAATTGCATTTTTTGGAGGATGCAATCCAATACCCTGATTGTCAGTTACACTCCATTGAATTTACTAATGATTCTACTTTTGAGATAGTTAGACCCAAGTCAATTCTGATTCAGCCACATCTTTTAGACTTGGAAATTTCAGATGGGGTGATTAATATGCAGGAGATCCCAGAATTTGACATTCTGAAGGAGGATAGGAGCTGGGAAATTTTGATTTGAGGAGCAAACTCTTAAAGAAGTAGAAGACCGAGTCTAAGGGTTCAAATGAAGCTGAAATCATCAAACCAGGACCCTTATGACATTTGTTCTGAGGATGTCCAACCCAAGCACATGTTCATTGATTATCCTTTGGAGCTTGATTTCTCTGTAACCTGACTCTTTGGTCTTGGGTTGCATCCTAATAAATCGCATGCCCGACCCTGCTTGCATACTGATTTTACGTTTTGGGTAATTTTTATCCAGAACCTTAGATATTCTCAATTATGGGATATGGGCCTGCACCACAATATGGTCCACATTTGTGGACATCTGTTGGCAGGTCCGAGGTTTCATCTTTTTATTCTGATTCTAACCTACACCTGTGAATTCTTTATTTCTCTTCTTTGTATAGTGTGCCTAGCTGAAGGCATTAAATTCAACACATATATAGTTTTTCTTTATCTCAGAGCGGACCCATCATTCACACAATTCAGGTGCTTTCTACTCTATTCCACTCTATTTTATGTCTTTTTAATACAATGAGGACATTGCATTAGAATGGCATGGGGGGTGGATATTCATCTCTGAATTAATTTCTTAGCTCCGTAAATTCAATTTATTTTACTTTTATTTATATATATATAATAAAATAAAAAAAATTATGAAATTAGGAAGGAATACTTAGACATTAGGACTTTTCAATCTTAGGAAATATTACATTAGGATCTGAACATAAAGACCTTTCAGGTCTTTGGACTTAATCGGCCCGTGTATCCACTAAAATGTAAATTTGTTTCTTGAGTCCTCACCATCTTAATTCTATTGTAATTTGATTAAATAAATTTTGGTGATAAGTACATTACTTATCAACCCACCCTCTGATTTGAGGGAACTTCGAGTCTAAAGCATCTACACACTTTCTTTTCACTAACTTGTTGATCGATGATTTTAACAGAAATTGGGTAGCTAATGAACCTTCTAGGGTGATATTGTTGGCAAGTTATCGTGGGTAACAACTCATAAGTAGGTTGTCCAGAGCCCAGTCACTGGACCATTCTCTTCTTGCTTCCTTTAGGTAAATCTCAGACCGGGGAAGCCACCTACTTAAAAAAATAAAAAAAAGAAAAAGAAAGTCAAAAAGAAAAGAAAAAGTAAAGGAAAAAAGAAAAATAAAATAAAAGAAATAAGCCACACTTCACCGCACGAGTATGGCTAGCAAGCTTTCAGTGGTAACTGCTCATCGATCGGTTATCCAAAACCCAGCTTAAGAAATGCACTTAAAATTCCCAAAACACTTAGGAAGAATTGGAGAAGTAGAATAAACCAAGGAGATATACATTGGATTCACCCTTGTGTTGACCCCATAAAAATAAAAGTAGGGAGAAAGCTACCTGTTGTAAAGATACACCTTTATGCAGAACTCTCTTTTTAAGGTCACCTAGAGGCATAGAAACTCGAAGTCCGTTCTAATTGTCAATCAACGAGTCTATCACATTCACAATAAGATGCTTAGAACTTAGGGTTTTCATCAAATCTTGGGTGAGTTGAATGGCTGTAGAAAGCCACTCTTTAACCCTAAACTCAAAAATCCAAAAAATTAGAAAAGAAGAAAAAGAAATTTTTCTTTGAATAAGGCGAGGGCTTGAAGCGGTCTGCATTTTGGCAGATACCTGGGCACTGTTGTGTCTTTGAAAGTTCAGATCCTAAGTAAACATTTTCTTAATGTTCAAAATAACTTATGCCCAAAAAATCCAACCTAATTCTTTTATAAATAGCGTATAGTTTTTACTAGGGACTAGCAAAAGATAGGCATGGGGGTGTGATGTAAACATGTTTATGTCACATAAATGTCCATTTATGCATGTTCTTAAGCATAGAATTGCATTTACATACTATAAATGTTGCATGGCATGCATCATCTTGCATTTAGATTAGTCTGAATAAAATGGAGGTTAATTGTCTCCTTTTATGGTCAGGAATAGGGCGACCTTTTATTGGGGCCTCCGATCGAAGATCCAACTGTATGGATCTGATCAGGGTGATGATTTGGAGTTCAACGACTCCAAGATCGCCCTAATTGGATATCCGTAGCACCAGATAGAGATCGAGGAATCCTAAAGATCAAGGGCTAAGATGGTGTTAATCCGCACCTCAGATGACAAATCCGACCGCACGGATGGATTTGGATCGGCGATCGTAGCCTAACAGCATGAAAATCGATCTAATTCGACATCCATGGCACCATCTACAACTAATAGAAGATGGATAGTCCAGATGATGCCACGTGGCACCATCCAGACCCTCCAAATCACTCACTGCCCTACCTTCTCATCCAACAGCTGAGAGTTGATTAGGTTGCCTCCCTCAAGCCACATTTCATATGAGAGGAATTCCACATCTATTCTCAACTGTCAAATCAAGATCCAACGGTCAGCATTAAATGGCTCGTGAATGCTCTTCTTGCACTATCCACGTGCATAGTGCGGTGGATAAGATCTTCTGTGTGTGAGGACGCAGGGCCGAAACCTGCTGCACCTTCAAATCAGGAATTAAAGCACGTGGGTGCGAGCGAAATTCCACCCTTGGATTTTGACCATGCAGCAACGGGCACGCCACATGGCATGAAGGATGAGATGCTTGGCCGCAGGTATGCGTAGCAAATAAACTCGAAGTGATGTAGATGCAATATAGGCTGTCCGATCGTGCAATCGGACGACTGCTATGAGATGAACATGGAGGTGCATTGAGGCAGCAGGAGATGAGGAGGCGGGGGTGCGCAAATCTTTAGCACACGTTCAGGCCTTTAGTAACGGATTTATCCATCACTAAAGGTCCTGAATTAATGTTTTTCAAAATGTAATGACCAAAATGCCCCCATTCCTTGCAACTATAAAAGGAGACCTGTTAACGTGGCTTGATCATGTTCTAACAGTTAATTACGTCGTAGTATAGGTGACCAAGCATCGTCAACAAATAAAAATTTATTACTCAAAAACCTAAGTATCCGAGGTCGAACACAGGGAGCAATTGGAATTTATTACTAATCTCAAGAATGTAATTGAACACTTAATTACTCAAAACTTAATTCAAAATATATAAATGCATGAGTTAATTGTGGCAAAAATAGAGAAATTAGACGTCTGATCATGGGATCAGATGCCTTAAAAATATGTTTTCTCCTATCTGCTTCTTGTTCTTCTCCTTCTATCTTCTGATTTTCCTCTGTTCTTCTTTTCTTCTTTGGGCATGTGCTTCTTCTTCCTTGTTTCTTCTCTGTAGCTCCTTTCTCTTCTTCTTTCCTCTCTCTTTTGCCTTGCCTCTCTTCTGCAGTTTCTTTCTCCTTTTCTCTGCGAGTCTTCTTCTGTCTTTTGATTTTGCTTCCCTTCTTCTGCTTCTTCTGCTTGTCTTTCCATTTCTTTATTTCTTCTTCCTTCTTTAGTTCCTCTTCTCTTTGGCTTCGCCCCTTCCTTCTACCTTGCCTTTCCTTCCCTTTTTCTTCTGCGAAGCTTCCTTCTTTAACCTTCCTTCGTTTTCTCCTTCGCTTGCAGCAGCTAAGTGTCAGCTTCACTTCTCCTCCTTCCTTGCACAAACGGAAGAGAGAAAAACCTACCCCTCTCTACCCACACCTGCGTCTCTCTCTCTTTGTATATCACTCTTCAGCATGCTCTCCCAGAGATGGGTTATCGGGTCGGGTCGCGTGCCTAGATCCAGGCGCACCGGCATGGGTGTGGTGTGCAAGGAGTGCTCAGGAAGGAATCAGGTCAGGTCACCAGGTTCGCGTGACGAGCTCATGGATGAGGTGCTATCTTTAGGTGAGGAGGGACCTCACTCCAGTGTATTAGAGGCAACCAGACGATGGCACGAATTCAACTTAAAGTACTGATGTGCTTTGTGACTTACCGAGGTGGGACTAATGCTCCATCGCTCTTCCTCGCGTGCCCGCAGCAGACCATTCCTCCAATTGCTGCAACTGCAGGTCTCGTGGCGCCACTTGCTGGAACAACTGGATGCGCAAGACCTCCCCAAGTTTGCTGGACCTAGAATCCTGGAGCACTGCAGCCTGGAACGAGCTTGCAACCTCCTCGAGTCACCGCTAATGGCGGCTGAAGCTCATACCATGCCTGACACAAAAAGGGCCTTGCGGCTCAATCAGACCACAGGAGCACCTTCGCCATGTCACGGCGAAGGTGAGGCGGTAGGTGGCAGGCTGCAAGGCAGCCTAGGCGTGCGTGTCTAGGTCACTCTATGGCCGGATGGATGGGTTAAGTCAGGGGGAAGTTGTGGCGGTGTAGGCGGCCTGTGGATGAGAGGAGGATATTCAGTGGAATGTGGCGGAGGTTATGCGGTGGTTGGCGAGACGTGTGGGGATGCGGAGTGACGGGACCGTCTCGCCGGAGGGTGGCTGGAGATGAGGAAGATGGCGGTGGACAGCGGTGGTCGAGGGACGTTGTGTGAAATAGAATGAGGGGAATTGGAAAGGGGATCAAGACGAACCGTTCTAGCCTAACTAAGTGGATGAAGAGGGTGAGACGGGCGATTGGCAGTACCAGCTATCGCCAGAGAAGAAGGCGTCCAGTGGAGGAAGACGGCGGCGACGACGGAGCTAGGGAAGCACGCGCGGGTGTTGCGCGACATGGAGGAGGATGGGGAGGATAGCTCTGCCACTGGTCTTGTGGCAGAGCGATGAGGAAGAGGAGGGGGGCTCACCAGAGCTCGCTGGACCCCTTGGCCAAAGGAGAAGAAGAGGAAATTGAGGTGGAATTCCGGCCAAGTCGAGCTGAGGAGGTGCGGTGGGAGTTGGGGGTCAATTTATTGGCACTGGCAAGGACTCCTGTGCTTGGAATCCAAGCTTCCAAGCATGGGAATCCTCGCCGGAGATGGAAGTCTGTTAGGTACCCGAATCTCTCATGCGTTTGCATGAGAGATTGGCTGCAAATCTTAGATCTGGACCACGCTTAGATGGAAGGGAATTCCTCAGAGAATCTCCTTTCCAAATCTGGGAGATCTTTGAGGAATCTGGGAGTATTCCCCCTCTATTCCACGCCGGAGTAGGATTTATCCCCATTAATGGTGGAGGGACCCGCTTGTAAGAGTGGCTAGGAAGTTAGGGGGGACTGTGCGATGGTTTTCAAAAGATAGGGACCAAAATGTAATTGGGTGTACTAAATTACAAAGTAGGTCAAGATGACCTCCCCCTAGGTCCAAATTTTGGTACAAACCTAATTTGGACCTAAGGAATCCAATGGTGAAGTTGGATTTTAGGTTTGACCACGTTTGATTGGACACATTGGATAAAAATCCAAATTAGGTCAATTGATGAGCTAGGACCCCAATGTAGGTCAAACTAGGTTCCAAAGGCCGAATTGAATGTTCTAAACCCTAGGGGATATTTTCCCTGAATTTTAGAGGGTTTGCTTGATTTTTATCTTAGCTAGAACCATGTTGGATTAAGCGGGTCTGTTTAGGGTTACAAGATATCATTTAATTCCTGGTTTGCATATAAACCCATTTCTGATTAAACCAACCCACTTTTCATCTTATTCAGACCATTTGACCTATGTTTTTCCTTTGAGAAATCCCATTTATGTACTGCAATGGTAAAATTTCAGTTTTACCCTTTATTTCATGTTTTCTTCTCAGAACACTTATTCCTTCAATTAAGCCATTCTCTAGGTTATGTAGGAGCTTTTATTCTCTTTATTAGGTCAAAATGAGCTAGTTAGGGCTCATGATGAGGCTCTCATCATACCCTCATGCCTAGTTTTTGCTAGTCCCTTAGCAAAATTTCAAGGTTTTAACTTCTGTTCTAGACCCTGAGTGTCTGTCAGCAGTTATGATAAGTGCTTCTCTTTTTTTGTGATTAGGTCAGAATGCCGACAATAGGGCCTAAAGGTACTCAAGTATCAACCAAAATCTGGACCTGAGCCGCTTTAGTCTCAGTCTTCCGCAAAGGTTTTTAAGGGCCGCAGAAACTATCCTAGGGTTTGTTGGACTACGCGGTTAAAGCACCCGTGCTTGAGACATTTTTTTTTTTTGCCTAGGTTCAGCTTGCAGTGCATTTTTTGTAAGAGAGAGACAGAAGATTTATTTGTTTGGAGAGTTTTCTCTCTCTTTTCTTTTTATTTCTAGCTTCAGATTGGCTTCTCAACATGATCTGTATCGGATTCCTTGTCCCCATCATCAATCCTCAAGGGTCCCTGGCTATCGATGCTTCGAGATAACACCGCCCATGGCAACCCCCAGAACCCTGGCTTTCAAGATTTTGAGATAATCCCAACCATGGCGTTCCGTGGCTGAATTCAGACCTTGGCAATCGACATTTCGTGATAATGCCGCCCATGGCATCTAAACCAGCAGAGTGCTTACATGCCCCCGGTAGGATATTTAAATATCCTAAGAGACAAGCATCGAGGAGATGATATGTTGTTACGCATCTTCGAGGGGAATTTCTCGCCTCTCCGCGCTGGGAACTCGTCCAAATCAACTTGTGTTGATTGGCCGCTCCAAATCTAGGTGACTTTTTCAGAACACTTAAACGCTTTTTACGTGATTTTGATATTTATGCGCACTGAATTAGATTGTGTGTGAATTGGGGTATTTAGGTTACCGAATCCAGCAAATCGAAAGTCAGTTAATAAGGCCGAATACTTCCTAAGCCTTAGACCTAATACTTAAGCTTCGCATTTTCCCCAACCTCTTGATGATTATCTAGATTTTAGTGGATACGTGAATTTTTAAGCTAAGAATCTAGCCCAAGAGGCCGAAGACCAGTGTTCCTGCTAATCGATTTTTATGTCTCTTTAGCACTTTTCTTTTCATTTTTCTCTTGATCTAGTCTAGAACTTCAGTTAATTCCTTGATCTCTTATTAATGACTATCTCATTTTTCTTTTTCATTTTGTGCTCCTTTTCGTCATTTTTTTGCTCTTTTTCTCCTCCTTATGTGGCTCACAAAATTTCCTCCCTCCTCCATTTTAATTTTTCAATTTTTTTGTGTTTTTGACATATGTGAATTTTTTTTTGTGAGAATCCTTCTGACTTTTTCTTGGTTCTGTATGTATGCACTTTATCACCCCCCCATGCCTAAGTTTTGCAATGTCCTCAATGTAAACGGAGGGTGTGAAATAGTGTTGAGGTCAGGGATTTAGAACAGGAAACAACGGGTGGGTCGGAAATGACTAATGCGGATGATTTCAAGCTCTGGTACGTGTCCTAGAGGTGGGATCACCTGTCTAAGGCTAAACTCAAGGTGCAATGGACGTGGAGTACAGATGGATAATCAGATGGGTCTTTGTTTTTGGGATGACGGGTTGCCTCCCGTTAAGAGCTAAATTCAATGCCTTCAGCCGAGCGAAAAATGGGGTGGAGTGGGAGTGGTCAACTTAGAGGAATTTTGTAAAACAAGCACCTTTATTAAGAGCCTGGTTGGTCCAACCAGGTGCTTGTTAAGATCAGTGGGCTGATGATGCAGCCCAAGCCCAATCAGTCTGGTGGGTTGATAGATGTAGATCAATAGATGCGGAACCCACCATATGCAATGTGACTCGGATGGATATGGAAGTGAAAACTCGGGTTTAGGGTGAGTCGAATCATCCTGGTCAGAGTAGGGTTCCGAAAAATAATCAGTGCATGGTGTGGAAACCCTACAGGTGTGATCAGAGAATGATGGCTCATGTTTTTCAGTCTGATCAATATCCGATACCTGGTATAGATATGGAGTTGAATCATCTGCAAATGGCTTAGTGAGTGGGGAATCAGAATAGAAATTGAGTCCGGTTGTGGGTCGAGGTAGAGAATGGGTTTTGATTGGTTCTATATATGTGGAGCAGGTGGCTTCAAAGAGAATTGACTTGTTATAATCAGGAAGCTGATTTTCTCCGATGTTATGGTCAAATTCGAAATCGTTGGAGAGTTTGCAAAAATAAAAATCTAAATGAGATTCAAGATCGTGAGTTCCACCATACAATAAATCATATGCTGTAGATTCCGCAACCTGACTAGGGTCTAGCCTATATGTTAATTCTGAGCTTAAAAAGGTGTCCTTACCTGGTAGAGGCTCAGGTTCTAAGCTAGTAGGACAGACCCAATTGAAACCCCACTCGTCCAACTCCTTGGTTTCTGTATTGTAAATTGGCATGACTTCCGAAAAATCGATTAGTTCCTTTGAGGATGTTGGCAAGGGATATTCATCAAATAGAGGCCCAAACTCATATTCTTCATTGAAAGATTGATCTTCCTCATATGGGGCCTCGAAATCTTCCCAGTAGGTTTCAGATCTAGATTCTGGGCTTAGGATGTGGGTTGAATCACTAGAATCTAGGTCCGAATAACCTTCAAGTGTCACCTTATCAGAATATGGGATGAAATTTACACCCTCGAGAGGTTCAGCTCTACTCTCATTATTGCAGGAGTTTTGGGATTCTAAGCCTAGTGATTCATGGTCTAGAGTGGGCTCAACATTATGGTTTCCTGCATTTGGAGCTTCCCAACCTTCTTCAATATCAGGCACGTTGTACTCCATCTAGGTTGGAAATCAACAACCATTTTGTGCCTCAAACCCGAGATTAGATTGATCCTTGATGTTGTCCCAAGATGGTTCATCCTCTGTTTGTGGTATATACAGGTACTTCTGGTTGATAATTTGTTTTACTAATCTCATTATCTCTTCCCATTTTTCATCATCTTGGTGTTGCTTCCAAAGTCGAGGATTTGTCATACATTGAAGGTATTTAAGATTGTGCAATTTTTCTATCTCAAAGTACCCAGTGATGAGCAAGTCTCGGGTTGATCCTTTTGTGGCTTCTGCCAATAGTACTTGGGCGCAAGTTATGATAAAGGTTGTGGTTGTTGGGACATCAACCTGAATGTTTTCTACTGGTGTTGAGGTTTCTTCTTTTTCATAGAATTTCAGGGCATCCTCAATCATCCTATCTCTCATGGATCTTCGATATTCAGGTTTCTTGAATGGTATTCCTAAGTGGTTTGGCTGCATATTTGGATCAGGTGGTGGAATCAAGATGTAGAATCAGAGTTTGAATCAAGATGTAGAATCAAGTTATGAAGCGATTAGATCTGAATAACGAATCCCACTAAAAATGTGTGTGCTCAAAAAAGATGAGGGACTGGAGATGTTTTTGACCAAATCAAGACACCCAAAGACGTTTGGATGACTATGGAGGTTCGGGGCAGATGATACCCCTGGATCAGAAGATCGTCCACCTGAGAATTACCTAGACAACCAGAGAGGGAGAGTCCCGCAAAGACCCCTACACGGTAGAGCATCCCCACGGGTTATAGGGTTTCCCCCACCCGACCTCTCTTGTCACTGAGATTCCAGGTAGACCAGAATCGGGGCCTTGACCTCATAAGTCTACCACTTTTATTTCAAAGGTGCTTTAGGGTTCTCACTTGAACTTTAGATGTTTTGATGTTGTGACCTAATTTGGAGGTTGGTTGACCCAAGGGGTCAACTTCACCTGACCTGTCCTATAGATGGCAGAATGATTCTAGGCTTGGGACCTAGTGATCACCCTGATTTGACTCCCAGTTTATTAGGTCGAAGATTTTAAGATTCAAGTGATCTTAGAGCTTAATTTTTCTTAGGGTTTGTCTTGTTTAGATCTCTTCAATGAAGGGCTTGGGTAGCACACTGATGTGGGAGGGTTCATTTCCTTTTATACAGGCATGTGTGAACTAGCACTCCAAGACCCTACTGTAGAAACCCTAATTTGGTTCTACGTTCAATCCTCTTTTTCACAAAAATTCTCTTTGGACTTAAAAGCAAGAAGTGTGTTGTTCGCAGAGATTAAGTGTGATTTCTATTAGGCACATGAATTTTTGTGGGATAGAATCTAAAAAAATCGCTCCAACTTCAAGAAGATTTGAAAAATTTTCGCAAAATTAGGAAACATTTGCCTTAAAGATGGTGATTGCTATAGAAAGAAGGCAATTGATTCCTATATTAATTTCTTCCTTTTGTCTTTCAAAGCTTAGAGGATAGTTTAAGGAAGAAAAGAAATTACCTACTCTGGAGTGGTTACTTGTGGAAGGGGTCTTCTCGTGAAATACCTACAAGATCACAACAAAGTCAAGTAGGGCAAGTTAGTGTTCAATATGATCAAAAGAATGTAGAGACTAGTGAAAAATTGCATGTTGCTCCCCAGCAACGGTGCCAAAATGTTAACGCGGCTTAATCATGTTTTAACAGTTAATTACGTCATAGTATAGGTGACCAAGCGTCGTCAACAAATAAAAATTTATTACCTGAAAACCTAAGTTCCGAGGTCGAATACAGGGAGCAATTGGAATTTATTACTAATCTCAAGAATGTAATTGAACACTTAATTACTCAAAACTTAATTCAAAATATATATATGCATGAGTTCAATTGTGGCAAAAATAGTGAAATTGGATGTCTGATCATGGGATCAGACATCTTAAAAATATGTTTTCTCCTATCTGCTTCTTGTTCTTCTTCTTCTATCTTCTGATTTTCCTCTGTTCTTTTCTTCTTTGGGCATGTGCTTCTTCTTCCTTGTTTCTTCTCTACAGCTCCTTTCTCTTCTTCTTTCCTCTGTCTTTTGCCTTACCTCTCTTCTGCAGTTTCTTTCTCCTTTTCTCTGTGGGTCTTCTTTCTTCTGTCTTCTGATTTTGCTTCCCTTCTTCTGCTTCTTCTGCTTGTCTTTCCCTTTCTTTATTTCTTCTTCCTTCTTTAGTTCCTCTTCTCTTTGGCTTCGCCCCTTCCTTTTGCCTTGCCTTACCTTCCCTTTTTCTTCTACGAAGCTTCCTTCTTTAACCTTCCTTCTTTTTCTCCTTCGCTTGTAGCGGCTAAGTGTCAGCTTCACTTCTCCTCCTTCCCTGCACAAACCGAAGAGAGCAAAACCTACCCCTCTCTACCCACACCCGCGTCTCTCTCTCTCTGTATATCACTCTTCAGCACGCTCTCCCAGAGCTGGGTTATCGGGTCGGGTAGCGCACCTAGATCCAAGCGCACCGGCATGGGTGTGGTGCACGAGGAGTGCTCAGGAAGGAATCAGGTCAGGTCACTAGATCCGCGTGATGAGCTCATGGATGAGGTGCTGTCTTTAGGTGAGGAGGGACCTCACCCCAGTGTATTAGAGGTAACCAGACGATGGCACACATTCAATTTAAAGTACTGAGGTGCTTTGTGACTTACCGAGGTGGGACTAATGCTCCATCGCTCTTTCTCGCATGCCCGCAGCAGACCGTTCCTCCAATTGCAGCAACTACAGGTCTCGTGGCACCACTTACTAGAACAACTGGATGTACAAGGCCTCCCCAAGTTTGCTGGACCTGGAATCCTGGAGCACTGCAGCCTGGAACGAGCTTGCAATCTCCTCGAGTCACCACTAATGGCGGCTGAAGCTCAAACCCTACCTGACACAAAAAGGGCCTTGCGGCTCAATCAGACCATAGGAGCACCTTCGCCATGTCACGGCGAAGGTGAGGCGGTAGGTGGCTGGTCGCGGGGTGGCCTAGGCATGCATGCCTAGGTCGCTCTGTGGCTAGAAGGATGGGTTAGGTAGGGGGGCAGCCTGTGGATGAGTGGAGGATATTCAGTGGAATGTGGCGGAGGTTATGCGGTGGTTGGTGAGACGTGTGGGGCTACGGAGTGATGGGACCGTCTCGCTGGAGGGTGGCTGGAGAAGAGGAATATGGTGGTGGACAGCGGCGGTCGAGGGATGTTGTGTGAATAGAATGAGGGGAATTGGTGAGGGGATCAAGACGAACAGTTCTAACCTAACTAAGTGGACGAAGAGGGCGAGACGGGTGACTGGCAGTACCTGCTGTCGCTAGGGAAGAAGGCATCCTGTGGAGGAAGACGGCGGCGACGACGGAGCTAGGGAAGCATGCGCGGGTGTTGCGCGATGCGGAGGAGGATGGGTAGGACAGCTCTGCCACTGTTTTTGTGACAAAGCGACGAGGAAGAAGAGGGGGACTCGCCAGAGCTCGCTGGACCCCTTGGCTGGAGGAGAAGAAGAGGAAATCGAGGTGGAATTCCGGGCAAGTCGAGTTGAGGAGGTGCGACCGGAGTTGGGGGTTAATTTATAGGCACTGGCAGGGACTCCTGTGCTTGGAAGCCAAGCTTCCAAGCACGGGAATCCTCATCAGAGATGGAAGTCTGTTAGGTACCCGAATCTCTCGTGTGTTCGCACGAGAGATTGGGTGCAAATCTTAGATCAAGACCACGCTCAAATGGAAGGGAATTCCTCAGAGAATCTCCCTTCCAAATATGGGAGGAGATCTCTGAGGAATCAGGGAGTATTCCCCCTCTATTCCTTGCCAGAGTAGGATTTCTCCCCATTAATGGTGGAGGGACCTGCTTGGAAGAGTGGCGAGGAAGTTAAGGGGGTCTGTCCGATGGTTTTCAAAAGATAGGGACCAAAATGTAATTAGGTGTACTAAATTGCAAAGTAGGTCAAGATGACCTCCCCTTAGGTCCAAATTTTGGTACAAACCTAATTTGGACCTAAGGAATCCAATGGTGAAGTTGGATTTTTAGTTTGACCACGTTTGACTAGATATTTTGCATAAAAACCCAAATTAGGTCAATTGATGAGCTAGGACCCCAATCTAGGTCAAATTAGGTTCCAAAGGCCGAATTGAATGTTCTAAACCCTAGGGGATATTTTTCCATGAATTTTAGAGGGTTAAATTGATTTTTATCTTGACCAGACCCTTGCTGAATTAAGCAGGTCTCTTTAGGGTTACAAGATATCATTTAATTCCTGGTTTGCATATAAACCCATTTCTGATTAAACCAACCAACTTTTCATCTTATTCAGACCATTTGACCTATGTTTTGCCTCTGAGAAATCCCGTTTATGTACTGCAATGGTAAAATTGCAGTTTTACTCTTTATTTCATGTTTTCTTCTTAGAACACTTATTCCTTCAATTAAGCCCTTCTCTAGGTTATGTAGGAGCATTTATTCTCTTTATTAGGTCAAAATGAGCTATTTAGGGCTCATGATGAGGCTCTCATCAAGACCCCCTCCATATGAATTTCTCATCCCTTCTCTTCTCTCACCCCCTCCAAAGCTCTAAGAGCTTGTCCCAAACCCGGGATGCCCTTCTGGAGTAAAAATCTTAAGTTTTCCACCTTCATCCCCCTTCATGGAGCATCCTACAGTTGTCCTCTCTCTACATTCGAGAAGCGGATCCCGCGACAACAATGATGTGCTGCTTCATTCCCATTCTTCTCGCTTTGTCCTCCTTCTCGCTCCGTTGCCCATCTTCCAGGCATCGTCCTGTCCGGCTCGTCCTCCAAGCGATCTTCGAGGAGGATACCTCTCTCTCCATTCTTTCTACTACTTTCTAGAGTAGATTTACTACTTTTTAGTGTAATCATTTCATGCTTTCAAGTCGTAATGAGTAGTGTAATGAACAATTTTTGATAATGAAATCCATGTTTATTCTACATCCCTTTTGCTTTTATTTGTAATATTCTCTTTCTCCTTTCTTTTTATTATTTGTTAAATAGTTTTCAACTAGCTATTCTATTTTGTGACAAATAAAACAAACGCGTATTTTTAATCAAACGTCTGCCTCCTTGAGTTCGACCCAGGATTTCTATTTCGGTATAAATTTTACTTCTTTGAACCTGAGTTCTTCGCTTTCAAACTACAACGATAGGTTTTCAAAAACCAAATATGATAGTGTAGTAACTCGTAGCTTCAACAACCGTATATTGAGGACAACCTTATTACTCTCAATCAATCACAAGAAGACCAAAACCTACAATCAGAGGAGTTTGACCCTGATCTAGATACACCTATAACTCCTTCCCTTACTCCTAACACACACCTTGAACTACTCGCTGCTGCTGATAACCGCATTCTGGAACTCAAGCCTCTTCCCGACCATCTGAAGTACGTCTTTTTGGGTTCTAATCAGACGTTTCTCGTAATTATCAACTACAGACTCACACTTGACCAGGAATCCCATCTGATTACTGTTCTCCAGCAACAACATAGAACCATTGGATGGACTCTTGATGATTTGACTGGTATCAGCCCTTCTTACTGCACACATCGTATCTACACCGAAGAGGGCACACAACCTTCCCGTGAAATGCAGAGATGTTTAAATCCTAATCTACAGGAGGTTATGAAAAAGGAGATCATTAAGTGGTTAGATACAGGGATCATCTACTCGATCTTCGACAGTCGGTGGGTGAGTCCAATCTAGGTTGTGCCTAAGAAGGCAGGACTCACCATTACCATAACTGAAATCGGAGAAGTCATACCGACCTATGTGGCAAACTCATGGAGAGTCTGCATTGGTTATAGAAGACTCAATTCCTCCATGAAGAAGGATCATTTCCCACTCCCGTTTATTGATCAGATCCTCGAGAAACTAGCGGAAAATAGGTTCTTCTACTTTTTGGATGGGTACTCCGATTATAACCAGGTGGCAATCCATCCTGAGTACCAATAAAAGACCACTTTCACTCGCCCCTTCAGGACGTACTCATTTTGAAGGATGCCATTCGGTCTCTGCAATGCACCTGCTACTTTTTAGAGGTGCATGCTTTTCATATTCTCAGATATGTTAGGTGATTATCTGGAAGTCTTCATGGATGACTTTTCAGTATTCGGAGAATCATTTGACGACTGTCTCCTGCACTTGGTCCAAATCCTCAGGTGGTGCATTGATGTGAATCTGGTTCTTTCCTGGGAAAAGAACCATTTCATGGTACCTGAAGGAATTGTCCTAGGACATCTTATTTCAGAAAAAGGCATCCAAGTCAATCGAGCCAAGGTGGCCTTGATTTCCAAACTCCCTATGCCTAGCTCGATCAAGAACATCTGATCTTTTCTGGGGCACGCTGACTTTTACCATCGATTTAATCTTGATTTCTCAAAAATCGCACGTCCCCTAACCTCTTTACTTTCTAAGGATGTACCTTTCGAAATATCCAAGGAATGCACTCAAGAATTTGAAATCCTCCATGATGAGTTACCCAAGCCTAGATCCTACAGTCCCCTAATTGGTCTCAACCCTTTGAGATCATGTGAGATGCATCTGATTTCACTATAGGAGCGGTACTTAGGTAGAAAATTGACAGGAAACCTGTGATCATCTATTATGCTAGCAAGACACTTGACAAGGCTCAGCGTAACTACATAGTTACCGAGAAAGAGCTGCTAGCCATAGTCTTTGCCCTAGAAAAATTCAGATCTTATCTTCTGGGTTCCCGTGTTATCATTTACTCTGATCACACAGCTGTGAGGCATCTCCTTGTGAAGAAGGACGCGAAACCTCGATTAATCTGCTAGATATTGTTGTTGCAAGAATTTGACCTCGAGATTCACGACAAAGTGGGAAAATAGAATGTGGTAGCTGATTACTTATCCCGCCTTCCTTCTAAGAACATCGACCCTTCTGTACCCATCATGAAACATTTTCCTGATGAGCACCTTCTGACTATCAATACAGGGCTTCCATGGTTTGCTGATATAGTAAACTACCTGGCATCACATCAGATCCCATCTGATTGGCCGAAGGCCAAGAAGGACAAATTGCTTGCCGATGCCAAGTATTACTTCTGGGAAGACTCGTATATTTTTCGCATCGGTGCTGATCATATTATTCGACGATGTGCCACAGAAGCAGAAATTCAAGACATATTGTCTTTCTGCCATGACCAGGCATGCGGTGGACATTTTTCAGGTTATAAAATCGCAGCGAAAGTCCTCCAGTGCAGCTTCTATTGGCCCAAAATTTTCAAAGACAAGTACAATCACTATAAGGCATGTACTAGTTGCCAGACCTTGGGCAACATGAGCCATCATGACATGATGCCTTTACAGCCGATTCTAGTATGCAAAATCTTCGACATATGGGGGCTTGATTTCATGGGACCATTCCCTATTTTGGATGGCTTCGAGTGCATTTTACTCACTGTTGACTACGTGTCCAATGGATCGAAGCCATTCCAACCCGAACCAATGACCATAAAGTAGTTATCAAATTCATTCATTAGAACATCTTTTTACGGTTTGGGATTCCACGTGCTATAATTTCTGATGGAGGGACCCATTTCACTGACGCTCAATTCAGGTCACTGATGACCAAATACAGGGTGTCACACCGAATCTCTACTCCATAACACCCCTAAACTAATGGTCTAGCTGAGCTATCAAATCTGGAGATCAAGAAAATCCTCTAGGTTACTGTTCGACCTGATAGGAAGGACTGGTCATCTAGGCTCCCAAAAGCATTGTGGGCTTATATGACCACCCACAAAACCTAATTAGGTATGTCTCCCTTCAAATTGGTGTACAGGAAGGCATGTCACCTCCCCGTTGAGTTGGAGCACAAAGCCTATTCGGTAGTATGGAACAGCAACCTATGTATTTCTAAGGTAGGAACCCATAGAAAGCTTCAAATGAGCAATATCGATGAATTACACCATGACATGTATGAGAACTCACGAATTTAAAAAGAGTAGGTTAAGGCCTTTCACGACAAGCACATATCTAGAAAGATCTTCCTTCTTGGTCAAAAGGTGCTACTCTTCGATGCCAAGCTTAAACTGTTCCCAGGAAAGCTACAATCAAAATGGATTGGACCCTACCTCGTCCGATGAATCTTTGGAAATGGAGCCATTGAGATCAGTCCGCTCAGTCACGATTTTGAACCTTTCATCATGAACAGTCAGAGACTCAAACCATTCATTGACTTGACCGATACAAATTTGGCTGAGATATCCTTTACCCTCCGTTCTCCCTGAGCTCATTACGCCCAACCAATGGCTTAAACTGAGTGCTTAACAGGAGGCAACCCGTCATTCTTGAAAAACCCAAAACCTTTCTTGACATTCCTATGCTGAACTCATATTGCACTTTAGGGTTCATCCATTAGAATAGCCGACCCAACCTCAGGTACTCGTACCTGAGTCCAGAAATTGTTCGCAACAGTCACCTCGACCCATTCGTACACCCAAAACCTGTTCTAATGAATGATCTAAGATGAATTCGAACCCACCTAATTTACATTGGGTACATTTCAAATTGTAGGCACGGGTGGGTATGAAGTGTAAAACACCATGAAAACTCATCTCACAAGAAAAGGTTTCAACAAAAAATCACACATCACAAAAAACACCAAAAAAATGAAAAAATCTTGAAAAAGAACAACAAAATATTGAGGGGATATAAAATTTTGAGACCAACAAAATCATGAGAAAATAAGGAGGAAAAGAGCAAAATGTCAAAAAAGGAAAACAAAATGAAAAATATAAAGAGACATAGTTATTAGTAAGAAATTAAGGAATTAACTGAAGTTCTAGACTATATCAAGAAAAAGAAAAATGAAAGAAAAAAGTGCTAATGAGGCACAAAAGAGATTAGTAGGAATGCTGATCTTAGGCCTCTTGGGCTAGACTCTTAGGCTTAAAAGTTCAAGTATTCGCTAAGATCTGGATAGTACTCAAGGGGTTGGGGAAAATGCAAAGCTTAAGTATTAGGTTTAGGGCTTAAGGAGTATTCGGCCTTGTTAATTGACCTTTGGTTTGTGGGACTCGGTAACCTAAGCACCTCAATCCACACACAGTCTGGTTCAGTGTGCATAACTATCAAAATCATGCAAAAGCATTTAAGTGTTCTGGAAAAGTCGCCTAGATTAGGAGCGGTCGATCAACACAAGTTGATTTTTACGAGTTCTCAACGAGGAGAGGTGTGAAATTCCCCTCGAAGATGCGTAATAGCATATCGTCTCCTCGGTGATTGTCTCCTAGGATATTTACATATCCTACCGGGGCCACATAAGCACCCTGTGTTGGTTCAGATGCCATGGGCGACAATATCACGAAATGTCGATTGCCAAGGTCTGGATTTAGCTATAGAATGCCATGGGTGGGATTATCTTGAAATCTCGAAGGCCAGGGTTCTGGGGGTTGCCATGGGTGGTGCTATCACGAAGCATCGATTGCCAGGGACCCTTCGAGGATTGATGATGGGGACGAGGAATTCGATACAGACCGTGTTGAGAAGCCAATCTTAAGCTAGAAATAAAAAGAAAAGAGTGAGAAAACTCTCCAAATAAATAAATCCTCTATCTCTCTCTTACAAAAAATGCACTGTAAACTGAACTGAGGCTAAAATACATTGCAAGCATGGGTGCTTTAACCGCAGAGTCCAACAAACCTTAGGATAGTTCCTGTGGGCCTTAAAACCCTTCGCGGAAGACCAAGGCTAAAGCTGGTCAGGTCTGGATCTTGGTTGATACTTAAGCACCTCTAGGCCTATTGTTGGCATTCTAACCTAATCAAAAAGAAGGGAAAAAGCACTCATCCTAATTTGTGAACATCAAAGGAATTCATGGTCTAGAACAGATGTTAAAACCTTAAAATTTTGCTAAGGGACTAGCAAAAGCTAGGCATAAGGGAATGATGGGAACACCAACATGAGCCCTAACTAGCTCATTTTGACCCAGAAAAGAGAACGAAAGCTCCTACATAACCAACTGGAGGTCCTAACTCATTGAAAAATCCTTCTGAAAGAAAAGTAAGAAACAAGGGGTAAAATTGCAATCTTACCATTGCAGTGCAATAATGGACTTTCTCATGGGCTAAACAAAGGTCAAATGTTCTTAACAAGATGAAAAGTTGGTTGGTTTAAACAGAAAATGGTTCATGTGAATTCTAGGAAATAAATGACTTCTTGTAACCCTAAAACAGACCCACTTAATTTAACAAAGATCTGGTCAGAATAAAATTCACCTAAACCCTCTAAAGTTCATGGAAAAATATCCTCTATGGTTTAGAACCTTATTTGTTCCTTAGAACCTATTTTGACCTAAATTGGTGTCCTAGTCAAATGTTTACCCTAAATTGGGTTTTTATGTAAATTTCTCTGTCAAACGTTGTAAAACCTAAAATCCAACTTCACCATTTGATTCCTAAGGTCCAAATTAGGTTGGTACCAAAATTTGGACTTAAGGGTAATTCACCTTGACCTACATTGCAAACAGGTCCGGCCCAATTACATTTTTACCCCTAACTTTTGAAAACCACTACAAAAAGCCCCCTAATTTCCTCATCATTCTTTGTAATTAGGTCCCTACACAATTATAGTAGAGGGAATCCTACTCCGGTGAGGTATCAAGGGAAAGAACTCCCTGATTCCTCAGAGAATCCTTTTAAAATTGAAAGGGAGATTCTCTGAGAAATCTCCTCTCATGTGAACCCATTATCAAGCCCTAATTCCTACCCAATCTCTCATGCGAACGCATGAGAGATTTGGGTCTCTCTAAGTTTCCATCTCCGGTGACATGCCCATGCTTGGAAGCTTGGCTTCCAAGCACAAGACCTCCTACCAGGGCCTATAAAAGCCTTCCCAGATCATTCCGCACCTCCTAAGCTCGAAATTGGCCTAAGATACCCTTAATTATTCTCTTCCCCATCTGGTCAACCACCCAGCAAGCTCCGATGATTCTTCTCTCTCTCTCTCATCGCACTGCCACAATACCAGTGGCAAGGTTCCCTTTATCCTCTTCGTCTGTGTCGCGCCGCACTAGTCGACGTCTCTACAACCCCCTCACCGTCCTCCTCCAACTGGGTCCTTCGTCTCCAGCAAAGGCAATGCAAGCTGACTACCACCTCTGCATCACCCTTCATCTATCCACACTCAGTTAAGTCCTCTCTCTCTTCTCATCATTTTCTATCATTTATTTCTGCAAATACGCCTCGACGCTTGCAAACCACCACCACCTTCTCCACCTCCAACCAAACCTCCAGAGTGGTGTTCCCGCTTCTCCACGCCTCCATCCCCCTCGCCAACTACCTCACGAGCACCACCACACCTCACTGACCCTATCCCTTCACTCCAGTCACCGCGCCAAGCCCCCAGCACTTCCCCTAAACACACCCACTTTTGCACGCATAGGGTGACCTAGGCACACACGCTAAGGCCACCCCATGACACGCTGACCACCGTACCACCTTCGTCATGTTTAGGTGAAGCTCCCTGCATTTTCTCACAAGGCCACAAGGCTATTTTCTTACTAACAAAGGTTAAGACCTTTGCTGCCATTGACGAAGCACGAAGCTTGCTTGGGAGCTTCACCCAGGACTCCTCGCTCCAGGCAATTAGTCCAAGGTCATGTGGATTCCCTTCGCGCACATCCTCAGCCCAGCAATTGGCATTAAGGCCCCACAGCTGCTGCAATAAAGGGAAACATCTGCTGTTGGCGTTTGCGAAGGAAGGTGGGACAACATAGTCCTACCTTGGAAGATCGTGACTGGGCGCAGTGATATAAGTTGAAAAAGTGTGATAGTCTCGTTGCCTCTTGACCACAGGGTGAGGTCCCACTTGCCCTCACTACCTCATCCGTGACCCCATTGCCCACGGACCTGGCCCTGACCAGTATACTCGATTAGCCTGCACTCCTTGCCCACCACTCACATCGGTGGGCCTGGTCCTGGCGCACATACCTGACCCGATAACTCGAGAAGTCTCTAGGAGAACGAGCCTAAGAGAGAAAGAAGAAGAGAGATCGCAAGGGAGGGTAGGGTTAGGGTTTGCTCTCAGGAGAAGAAGAGAAAGCCAAGGACAGGGCAGCAGCCAGAGAAGCTAAGGAAGGAGAAGGCAAAGAAGAAGAAGACAAGGGCCAAAGTAGCTAAAGAAGAAAGAAGAAGAAGAAGCCAATAAGAAAGAAGGTCATCAGAGATAAAGAACATAAGAAATTAGAGAAGAAAGAAGAAGAAGGAGATCAGAGTCAGACAGCCAAGCAATTGAAGCACTGTAGCAATTTCAAATTTAAGACGTCTGATTTTGAAAATTAGATGTCCATATTTTTTGTGCTTCTCTCTTATACATTGACATTGTGTTTTTGCACTATACTTCGATTTTCATTGCATATTGTATTAAATCTTAAAGTTGCGTTCTTGATTTTTAGATGATTGACAAAAAGGGGGAGAAAAATAAAGGGCAAATAGTAACATTTTTAAGGGGAGCATATATTGTGGGCGAGGATTAAATTAAATAATTTTCCCTCATATGCCATTGCTAAAAATTATTTTTCTACAATTATCTATTTGCAAGATAGTTTTGTTAACACCAAAAAGGGAGAGATTGTTGGAACCTTGTTCCACATCTTGTTTTGGTGTTAACAAAGTTATTATAGATTAATGTTTGCAATTGATTGCTTTTCAAATTTAGGTAAAGATCAAGGAAAACAGGCATGATGACAAGGAGGCAAGATGACAAGGAAGAGTTGAAGAGGAGATGATCATCTTCAACCTTTAGACTTTATAGATTATATTTTTTATTTTATAGAATGTATGCCTCTTAGCAAAGAATCAACTTAGATCATAAAATTAATTAGAGAGAAACAAGGATTTATACTATGATCATTTTCAAACAACGTAATTGATTAATTTACTTAAAAAGGTACTTGTTAACTGACGAGTCGATTCTCGCTTAACGAAATGATAATTCAAATGATTTGTCATTTGTATTTCTAAGTAGTGGAAAATCAACTAATCAAAATAATTAAAATTAACCACTTAAAAGAGCGGGTCATGTCCACAGGGAGGAGCGTGACTATTAGAACTCGTAAGGATAAAAAAATGAATGTTCACTATTGATTTCCCTAAAAAATCAAGCCAAATTACCCTTTAAATTAAGAAATCAACGCAAGATATGTTGAATGAGCTTTTTATATAAAATATGAGGGTTGTCGTCATAAAACTTCCACAATTAAATATTGAAAAATCAAAAAAATCTATTTCTGGCAATGGCACTTAATGTAAAAACTAATTAGACTTCTCCTGTAGCAAAATAGGGGAGGATCTCCTCACCCGTGCTTGAGAAGGAGACCAAGGCCGACGAGGAGTTTCTCATCGAAGGAGAACCAGAGGGAGAACTTCGCAGTGGTGGGTCTAGTGAGGTGTGAGATAGCCTAAGGTAGCAAGGTGAGGTGTGAATGGCGGTGGGCAGCTGCTGCAAGTTGCAGTAGCACATGCATGGAGTTGGCATGCCCACAACTGGGAGGCACGGGCGATGCACACGGAGGCATTGTGCGCATAGTCTAAAGGTGAGTGGGTGCGCCAGAGAGGCACTAGTAGGAGTGCGCTATGCTTGATGTGGCTGCTGCACATGAAGGTGCGTGTGAGGCTGATGGTGGGCATAGTGACTGCTGAAGTAGCAAGGAGGCACGTGCGGACTGGAGGCATATGGGTGAAGGTAGTAGTGGCTGGTTGGTCAGTTGGTGGTTGAAGATGCTGGGTTTGTTGGTGGAAGAGAAATAGAGTAAGAGGAAGAAGAAGAAGATGGAGATGTTGGTGGCGGTGGTGACCATGGAAAGAGGGAGGTGCACAGTGGTGAAGATGCAGAGATGGTGCTCACGTGGTGGGATTACAAGGCTCGCGATTGGCGGTGTGGACTGTCACTCCACACTCCTACAATGGCGAGGCTTTGTTGGGAAGAGGCCTATGGTGGTGGAATGGAGGTGAGCTTCAAGTTCTACACAGTGGTGACTGGGGGACGGTGGCCTCCCCAAGACGGCAGCAGTGCCCCCTCTCTTGTAGCTGCGATTAAATTTATTTGAAATAGGAGAGGCGAGAGTAGATCTACTTCTCATGGCCATTAAGGTGATATGGCTGGAGTAGGAGAGGCAGAGACATTTCCTGCGAAGAAGAGGAGAAATAAAATAATTAAAATTAGTTTATTTATAGACAAAGCCTCATAAAATATCTAATTATATTTAATTCATGTATTATGTATAATACAAACTAAGCTAATGCATGTTAAGACCTAAAAATGCGATGCATGAAACAAATCTATATTTAATGTATTTATATCCTAATGCATGCTAAATACATGTTAAAATTAACTTAATGTCTAGGCACTTAATTACCTAAATAGCCCATAAATATGGGCTAATCAAATACCCCCATGACTAGTTTTTGCTAGTCCCTAGCAAATTCAAGCATGACTTAACACTCCAAGTTATCCAAGCTAACTCAATTGACCTTTTCGTAGAAATTAGGTTGAATCATCTAGCCCTAGATCTTAAGGTACCCAAATAGTTATTGAGTTACAGACTAGGTCAGCTAAAGACGAGTTGCAGGCACAGGTTTCCTTGATTTCTAACTCTACCCTAGGGTTTATTGATCGCAGTGATTAAAGCATCCGTGCATGTGCATTGGTCTGATTTATTTGAGGTTGATATGATTGCCAACCTATAAAGAGAGTAAGAGGTTTTTATATATATATATTTTTTTTTTTTTTGTTTGATTCCTCTAAGTCTAACCTTGGATCAAATATCAACACGATCTGTGTTGGATTCATTCTCCCCATCACTGAACCTCGAAGGGTACCTGGTAGTCCCTAGCAAAACATTTTTGTGATATATTTAGAAATGATCTTTGAGCTAAAGATTTTCTTCTGAGGCAACATAGGTGTGTTTATTGTTGGATATTGTGAGAACGAATTGCAGAGAAGATTACCAGTACTTTAAGTCTTACATGACATAGATCATCTCTCGACTAACCAAGACTCTTGATATTTAAACCTTAAGTACGATTTCCAGGACCCAGGAGGTTTTTGCCGTACTTGAGAGCTCAAGAGGTTATGGCTTGTGCATAGTGAAGGATCAAGACCGACCAGATGAACATTAAGACTCAAGCCCAGGGTTTCACGAATTTTTAAGTACAGGTTGGTCCCAGTTTTAGCTCATGATTTTGGATTGACCCTTAAGAAGATGATGGAAAACTCAACTCCCATTTTCTGACATTTGTGGCTCACAGGAAAATAAGGTATTTGCGACTTGCCCTAAAGAACTTTTTAGGGTAGAGACTTTACAGACATTTGCGAGATATACTGACTTATTTGCTTTTTTTTTTTGAAACACGTGTTAGTATATCTCTTACAACATTATTTGGAGGAGCACACTTTTCTTTTTGGTGGGAGAGTTCTTTCTTGGTGGAAAGAGTCGCTCCTAAACACAAGACTAAAGCCTGGGATAAAAAGTCTACCTGCGCGCATAGGTAAGGACTCCACCTTCCCTTATGTTCACCTGGTCTTTCTTGATATGTGTAGTGTGAACCAAGATTACTTAGGCTCTCAAGTAGAAGCAAACCAGCGGATCCTGTACTGGTGTCTTAGGTACAAGAATACGTCCTTAGTTTGGAGAGATTCTGATCTATCTTGTCAATGCTCAAGTGAATTAAACCGAGCCTAAGTGAATCAAGCTTCTATGGCCTGGAAAGTCTTCAAAACAATGGTTGAATATCCATAAACACTTATTGTATTTTTGTTTCAGCTTTTAGATCATTACTAAACACCATTTTCATTTTTCATTATATATATATATATATAGAAACTGCATGATACCCTAAAATACCCAGATCCTAAGGATGCCTATCCACCCCCCCATGCCAAACGATGCTATGTCCTCATATGCATGCAGGGTAGGGTAGAGGAAGGACGAAAGATCGGGTAATGAGAGCTAAGGTGCAGGGTATACAGTAGGGTGGTAGGGTGGGTGGATGGTGGGTGGTGAAGTGAAAAGTGAAGTGATTGTGATAGTGAAGTGAAAAGTGATGGTGGATGGTGAGTGTTGTTGGGGTGCCTCCCAATGAGCGCTGAATTTAATGTCCCCAGCTGGACTTAGAATAAGGCAAAGAATTAGTTACCCTCCAGCAGGGCAACGGTTTCTCCAACAGGGGCAGGTTCATGAGTCAGATAGGGTTTCAAATGCTGCCCGTTGATCGTAAATTTATGCCCAGATTTGGGATCTTCGATCTTGACGGCCCTGTTGGGAAATGGTCTTGAGACCAGGAAAGGACCAATCCATTTTGACTTCAATTTTCCAGGAAAGAATTTGAGTCGGGCATTATAGAGCCAAACTTGCTGAGATGGCTCAACTTCTTTCCGCCGAATACGGCTGTTGTGAAAAGCCTTAGTGTGTTGTTTGAAAGTTAAAGCAGAATCATAGGCTTCACGACGGAGCTCTTCCAGCTCCTGGAGTTGGAGTTTCCTTTCTTGACCACACACGTCTGGGTCGAGGTTACATTGGTGAACCGCCCAATAAGCACGGTGCTCCAACTTCATGGGCAAATGACAAGGCTTCCCGTAAATGATTCTATACGGAGACATACCAATGGGAGCCTTGAAGGCAGTCCGATACTCCCAAAGTGCGTCAATCAGCTTGTCGGACCAATCCTTACGGTCAGGCCGAACCATTTTTTGGAGAATTTGCTTGATTTGCAGGTTCGACACCTCTGCCTGGCCATTCGTCTGAGGATGATACGGAGATGCAATACGATGGTGGACTCCATATTTCCTCAGAAGTTCCTGAAAAGAAGCATGGGTAAAGTGGCTTCCTCCATCCGAGGTAATGGCTCGAGGGATCCCAAAGCGTGCAAAGATGTGGTCTTTGACAAATCGGGTGGATATAACATGGTCAGTACGGCATGTGGGAATAGCCTCGATTCATTTCGAAACATAGTAAATGGCGACGAGGATGAATTCTAAGCTGTTGGAAGGAGGAAAGGGACCCATGAAATCAATTCCCCAAATGTCGAAGATTTCTGCAGCTCGGATGGGTTGAAAGGGCATCATGTCACGACGTGACATTGACCATAATGGCTGGCACCTAGTGCAATGCTTGGCATAATTGTGTGCATCCTAGTGAAGGGAGGGCCAAAAGAAATCACACTACAACACCTTGGATACAGTTTTTCTCCCAGAGAAATGGCCTCCGCAGGCCTGATCGTGGCAGAAGGATAGCACACTGGGGAACTCGCTGTCAGGAATACAGCGACTGATGATTTGATCAGCACCTATCTGAGAAAGAAGTGGATTATCCTAGAAATAATACTTTGCTTCTACCATGAGACGCTCATGCTGGTTTTTAGGCCAGCCACGTGGAAGGGATCCAGAAGCAAGGTAATTGGCTATGTCGGCTTACCACGGTCCACTTGCCACATTTATTGCCAATAGGTGCTCATCAGGAAAAATTTCATTGATCGGCAGAGTAAGTCCAATAAGGTCAGCGTCTAGTCTGGAAAGGTGATCAGCCATAACATTCTGGGCTCCGACCTTACCACGAATCTCAATGTTAAATTCCTGGAGCAGAAGGATCCAATGAATAAGTCTAGGCTTGGCATCCTTCTTGTGCATTAGATGGCGAATGGCCGCGTGATCAGTGAAAACAATAACGTGAGAGCCCAGAAGGTAAGAGCGGAATTTCTCCAGCCCAAAGACGACCACCAGTAGTTCTTTTTCAGTGGTAGTATAATTACGCTGGGCCTCGTCCAACGTCTTACTGGCGTAGTACACCACGAAGGGGTGTCTATTGCGTCTTTGTCCCAGGATGGCTCCGACTGCAAGGTCAGAAGCGTCACACAGGAGTTCAAATTTAAGGGACCAATCGGGCGGTTGCAGAACAGGGGCCTTGGTGACAGCATTACGCAGCTCCGTGAATGCTCGTATGCAGTTGGGGCCCATATCGAAGGGTACGTCGGTCAATAGGAGATGAGTTAAGGGTCGAGAAAGCTTGGAGAAGTCTTTGATAAATCTCCTATTGAAACCGACGTGTCCCAAGAAGGAGCGGATTTGTTTGACAGAGCCAGGCACAGGTAAATCAGCAATGACATCGAGCTTAGCTCTGTCAACCTCGATACCCCTATCGGAGATGATATGTCCGAGAACAATTCCCTCATGCACCATAAAATGACCTTTTTCCCAGGAAAGCACAAGGTTTACATCAATACATCTCCTAAGGATACGAGTCAGGTTGGTAAGACATTCGTCGAAAGATGGTCCAAAGATCGAAAAGTCATCCATGAAGACCTCGAGAAAGTCACCCACCATGCCATGGAATATCTCCAACATACATCTCTGGAAAGTTGCTGGCACGTTGCAAAGTCCAAACGGCATTCTTCTAAATGCAAAGGTGCCGAAGGGGCAGGTAAAAGTGATTTTCTCTTGGTCCCGGGTGTCAATTGCCACCTGGTTATATCCTGAGAATCCATCCAAGAAATAGAAAAATTTATTTCCTGCTAACTGCTCCAGGATTTGGTCAATGAATGGTAGCGGAAAGTGATCTTTCTTGGTTGCAGCATTGAGTTTCCTATAATATACACACACTCTCCAAGATGTAGGAGTGCGTGTAGGGATGGATTCGCCCCTGTCATTGACACGGATGGTGAGTCCTGCCTTTTTGGGCACAACGTGAATCGGACTCACCCAGGGGCTATCGCTTATCGGGTAGATTATACCCGCATCCAGCCACTTAATGATTTCTTTCTTAACGACCTCCCGCATGTTAGGGTTGAGACATCGCTGCATCTCGCAGGAAGGTCGAGCCTCCTACCCATATATATATGATGAGTGCAGTAGGAGGGGCTAATGCCAGATAAGTTTGATAAGGACCATCCAATAGCTGCCTTGTGTTCTATGAGAACCTTAGTTAGTTTGCACTCTTGCTCCCTAGTCAATTTTGAACTGATGATTACAGGGAGCATTTCATTTGGCCTTAGGAAAACATATTTAAGTGTATTAGGCAGCTCTTTTAGCTCGGGAGTAGATGGCGAAAGATCTGGCATTTCTTGGGATGAGAGCATCCCAGGCGGGTTGGAGAACAAGTCAGGAGGAAGAAATTGGCCTTCAGATTGGCCAAGAAGAGGGGCTTCTTGGATAGATGGATCCAAAATGGAATAGCCCCAGTGAGAAGTATATGGGCTCAAGGTCCCAGTGTGGATTTGCAAATCCGCCTGATTTGGCGGGAAAGAAAGGGCAATCCAGTCTTCAAGAGTATGGATCGGCGGTGAGTAGCTCGGATATGACTCAGACCATGAGATATGGGAAGCAGAGAAAACCTCGTCAGAAGTCTGGTCAGGAGAAGGTACGGGACAAGGGAGGGATGGGGGAACGTCACAATATGTGTTAGTCAGGCAGTCATCAATGTTTATAGGTAATCTGCAGTAGTCCAAATAGGTCCCAATTAGTCCGATACACGCGCTGACAGCCGTGTCCTCGCCAGATGTGTCATCCTCAGTACAATCGCAATCAAAGTTCTTGGCTGCCTTGAAGATGTTAAGCTTAAGCTTTTCAGATCCAACGGCAATCTCAATATAGCCCGACTCGCAGTCGATATGGGCGCAGGCTGTGGCCAAGAAAGGTCGACCAAGAATGATCAGACAATCAGAAAGTGAGCTAGGAACTTCCATATCTAAAACAAGAAAGTCAACAGGAAAACAGAGACTGTTGATCCTAACCACCACGTCTTCCACCATACCCTTTGGGATTTTGACAGAACGATCTGCCAATTGTAACATGACAGGGGTGGGTTTCAGATTTCCCAAGGAAAATTTTTCGAGCGTGATGGTTGGTATAAGATTTATGGAAGATCCTAGATCAAGCAGGGCACGGTTAAAATTGCAGCCTTGGATGCTACAGGAAATGAGCGGTGTGCCTGGATCTTTCTGCTTCGGTAGTAGGTTTGATAGTATAGCACAACTCGCATGAGGCAAGAGAACCACCGGATTCTTGGTTTTCTTTGACTGTCACCTAGGTGTTGTGTAGTCTTTTAAAAATCGGGCGACAGTAGGTATGTGGTCGATAGCCTCGAGTAGGGGTACCTTGATTTCTACATCCCTGAACAAATTATGCAGGTTATCAAAGGCCTGCGTATCATTCTTTTTGCCTTTTGGCTCCCTCAGTAGAGCCTCAGGGAATGGAACTAATTCTGGAACAAATTTGGGTGTATCGTCCTCTCATGACTACGGTGCGCATCCCGAATGAGAGGGCGATGAAGAAGACAGCCCAGGATTAGGTCGAGGCAGATCGACGGTCTGCTTACCGCTCCTCGTAGTGATAGCATTGGACGATGCGGGTCCAGTGGGATCATACGGTGGAGGAGGGTTTGCAATAACGACATAAGAGTGCGGTGCTGCAACGGGATTAGCCTGAAATCCCGGTGGAACACTCGGAGCTTGCAAAATTTGATTAACCTGCCCCTGAGAAGGTCGTACCTGTGGTTGAGGACCATGGGGTACGAAGTTTTGCGGGTTTGGAACAGGTTGGGTAGGAAGAGTGCCCTGAGATCAAGTCGCCATGCATAGTTGACTGATCTCAGCATTCTGCTGCACCAATTGGTGCTGAAGAGAGGTCATGTTCTCTTCATGGCGCTTTGACATTTCCGTCATCATTTGCATCAATTTGTCAAGAGGACTTAATGCATGTTCTGCTTGTGGTACATAAGGGCCTGATGGCGGATTCGCCATAGGATTAGACTGGGCCCTTGGGATGATGGGTGCGGACGGTCGCATTGGTCCACTAGTAGGGTTTTAGCGCTACAGGTTGTTGGACCATGCGAAGTTTGGATGATTTTGCCACCTTGGGTTATACGTGGCAGAGAATGGGTTGTTCCCCAGGGCACAAGCATCTTCTATGCCAGAAGATGTGTCCGCATGTAAATATGCGTCCGAGCACACGGAGGCTTGGTCCTCCGTGTCGAAATACTGGCTTGCAGAAGCCAGTTCCACATGACTTACCGAGTTGCTCGGCGCGACACTCAGTAAGGAAGGTCTTACGGGGTTTCTTGGGATACGCCTGGTGTTGGAAGAATTGGGATTGTGACGAAGTGGTGAAGTGGGGGTGTTTACCGTAGAATGGGCAGGGTTGTCCAGAAGCTCGTCCAGCTTCTTGTGCATGATGGAGACTTCATCCAATTTCTGTGCGATAAGGCTAAGATCAGTGGATGAATGGGAGGGTCCCGTGTCAACTTCGTGGACATTTCGGGCCAGGCTAGTACGATTAAAGGTGACAATGGAGGCATTGTTCATTGAGTTTTTGCTCATATTTTCAAATAGTTCGAATGCTCCATTCTCGTCTTTATTCATGAAATTCCCTTCGCAGGAAACGTCTGCAATCTGCTTCAAAGTCTCGTTTAGCCCGTAGTAGAAAATCTAGGCTATATGCCACTTAGGCAGACCGTGGTGCAGACACTTCCTGAGGAGGTCATTATATCTCTCCCATGCCTCATGAAATTGTTCGCTGTTTTGTTGCTTCAAGGAGGTGATAGCATGGTGAAGTGCATTGGTTCGCCCAATTGGGAAGAACTTCTTGAGAAACACTGTTCGCATCTCTTCCCAAGAGTGGATGGTTCTCCCAAGGGTGCGTAACCACTGCGACGCTTTATCCCACAATGAAAAGGGAACATTTTCATGAGGACTAACAGAAAGCCATTTTTGCGCATTTGAAAGTTGTCGGAAATCGTAGTATAGTCGCGCAAAAACGTTCGTCAAAAACTGATTTCTAAAGATAATGAGACTTGAGTCCCGGTCGTTCGTCTCTGGGAGGCGTTGCTTTTACTTTTGAAATCAATCTTACTCTACTTTGTTTAGAAACGCATGCTAGTTCGTGATTATTACTTATTTAGGTATGACATACTCAGTTGCAAGAATATTAGGAATCGGAAACAGGCAACTTGAATCACACAAAAAGATTGACAATTATTAAGCTCATGGTGATTTCAAACATATAGAGACAAATATATATATATAAGCGTTTTTCATTCATTCAGCGGGTGTTGAATGTAGCTTGTACATTCAACTAACATAGAGGGAAGCTTGTACATAAATGCTTGAAAATTAAATCTAGCTACCAGAAAATGATCGCATGCAAGAATCAATGGGGGGATTTCGCATGCATCATTGGGGGAGAAATAAGACTACACTACTAAGCAGTAAATGAAAGCATTAAATATACGAAGAGCTAAACAACTAATCTAGCAGAAGGAAGGGCATTCGGAGGTGGTCTCTGATGGCCTTTGAGTGGTTGAGAGAAGAAGGAAAGGCAGCCAATGGAACTTAGGCTGACCCTTGGAGAGAGGTTGGGGAGCTGATCTAGCTTCCTGGCGTGGAGATGGTGGCCTCCATGGTGGTGCTCAACTCGTGGAGGTGGGGTGGAGATGGGAGTGGCTAGCCTAAGTGGAATGAATGCCAAGGAAGTGAATGAGTGCAAATGGCCACCCAAGGGATCTTTCTATAAACCTAAGGGAAGCTCTCTAGAGAATTATGGAATTCTCTAGAAAGGCCTATGGTGGGAGCCCGTGGGAGAGTGAGAGAGAGAGGGTGGATGGTGATTTTTAGATCCACCAAATGTGGATCTAAAAATTGAATGGCTCTTGGTTGCTATTTTTGGCAACCAAGACAACCACACATGGTAGAGAGTTCTAGAGAACTCTAGGCTAGATATTTTCATGTGGATGGTGTGTGTGGGTGTGTGTGGGTCAAAACTTAGGTGGCTAGGTTGATTAGGTTAGGTTCTAGTGGGTATAGGTCAAGGTATGTCTCAAATTAGGGTTGTAAACCCTAATTCACTAAGGTAAAGTGCAATTAAACTTACTACAAGTTTAATTGGGTGTGTGGAAACTTAATTGAGAGTAAAATAATTCATTTAAGTCAGTTCTATGTCAATTGGACTCTCACTGAGTCCAATTGGACAGTGTGTGCTGAGATCAGGGCTCAATTGGACTCAATGAGTCCAATTGAATAGGCTGATGGAATTGACTAAGATCCAAGTCAATTATGTTTAGTGAGGACCTAATTAGGTCCTTAGGGAGGTCTAGAGGTGATGTACTAGGGTTAGGGCACGTTAATTTATGTTCCTATGGGGTTGGAATTGGGTTTAGGTACCTAGAGATCCAAGATCAAGACTTAAATCTCAAAACAGGAATTGGAGAGCAGTATCAAACGTCTTATACTCAAAAATCAGAAGTCCAGACTTATTGTCTGGACTTCCAATCAAAGTCAGGAAGGATTTCGGGTTCTGTTTTGGGTATTCTACAGAAATTAGACGTCTGACAAAGTGTCTGGACGTCCAATAACACTGCAGAAGTGGGTTTGAAGTGTGTGGGAGTTGGATAAGGGTCCTGGACATCCTATAACTTATCTAGACATCCAGATAAGGGTTGGAACTAGGGTTTTAGGGCTTCCTAGGGTGTTGTGACCTAATCTAACGGTGGCTAAGGCTTAGGGAAGTCTGTAGGCTATCCTAGGGCTAGGATGGACCTAAGCTCTTCACATTCTACTGCTTTATTTCTACTTAATAGAATAAAAAATTTTTAACCCCCTTACATTATTATTCCTACATCTAAACTAGGCCTTCTGCTCCAACTCTGCTACAACTCCCGTTATTCCTAATCCAGCTTCAGATCCAGCTCCTGATCAGCTTATTCCCTACAATCGACATAATGTACTTAATCAGCACATTGTAACATTATTTTATGCATAGCTAAAGGAAAGCAGTAAAGATGCAGATAATGTGTATGCATGCATGAATAACCCTAACTTATGCTAAGTCCTAGCCTAATTTAGGTCAATTAAGACCTATGATTGCTGCGCAATCAAGGACTATAGCTAACCCGATATTTCTAGGTTTAACAGTTTCAGCCAATCGGGTTAAGTCTTCCAACTGGAGAAAAGGATCTTCACTTGCAAGACCATGGAAGTGAAAATTTATTAGGCCAATTATGTTAGGTTTCAGTTCAAAGTCGTCGTTGCCCATGGGGACACAAATTTGTCCTATGGTCTCTGTAGCAGCGGGATTTTGATAAGAGCTAAGAGACTAAGGCTCCTCCCATTCGGGAGGGTTCTGCATTTCCTCCAATGTTTCCCGAATGGCTTCAATTTGCTCATTATACATTTCCATTTGGGCTTGGAGGCGGGTTATGGGATCTAAGGCTTCACCACTTGGTGGGTTCTGAGGGCAGTTTCCTCCCTCGGGATTTGGGGGTGGGTGTGCAGCCATGTTTGTGGAGGAGGAGGACGATTCGGCTCCTTTTCTAGATTTATCAGGCAATTCACACAGTTCAGGGTTTTGTGACCTCCTCCCAAACATGCACTACCACAGGAAGAATTGGGGGGATAAGAAGGGAAAAGAGATGAGAGAAATGACGCCACAAAGGTACACTTGATGACAAATCAATTCAATCAAATTCCTAACCTCTGCAGTGTGCCCTTAGACCTAAAGATCTAAGTTACCTACTATCACGAACTACAAAACCAAATGCAAGCACCGCGGAACCACCGAGCCAGATTGAAAGGCCATTTGCCCCAGCCTTAGACACCCGATAGCATGTGGGAACCCTCACCAGCACATAGACGCTACACGCAGGTAGTTAGACCTCCAATCCTTAATAAGGGTCAAGTTACTACCAATTTTAGTTAGAGGCTTAGGGTTAAGTGCTTTTGAAATGTGAAGGGCGTTGTTTACGAGTAATGCCCAAGTGATTGATTTTTCAAGTGTGTAAAACAAGCATGCAACGGGAAAATCTCCTCGAATTGAAGTTTTAATTGGTGAATGATTTTTAGAATTCAGCCTTAAGTAGTATGGATTTTAGGATTTTGCTGAAATACCAATTCAACCAATCTCTGAGTTTTGTAAGAATACAAGTTTTCTTCTAAACCCAACAAACCCTTCTTCAATGTCAATTGGTTAATGAATGCTAAAATGCAATGGGCTTCCCTAAATGGAGATTTCTATGTGTGGATGCACGAATTAGTTTTAGATTAGTGTGAAAGGGAGCCAAAGCACTTCAATTCAAGTGCTTCCAATCACCAAAAAGATGTCCACACACAAGGCTCAACCAAACGATAAGGAAAATCAAATTGTTGGGGTTGAAGTATTCGGGATCGAATCTTAGGCAAGTTGAAAAGTCATGGTGGGGTTGGAATCAACTAATTCCAAGTCTCCCCACCAAAAATGTGATCCCGAATTTGCAGATCAGTGAGGCAAAGAGGGGTGCAAACAATCTTTTTATTTGCCTCAAAGAATACTTCACACGACGAAAAATTCAAAAATCAAGATTCTTGGATTTTTACTATACAAAGTAGGGCGGGAAATCCTAGGGTGGTGGGAGTAAAGGCAATCAATCAAACAAGTGAATTTCAATCCACTTGTCCCAAGAGATCCCAAGAAGTTTTTCTAGTTTCTTTAGTTTTTATTTTCTTTTTTTTAAGGTGACAAGTTAACCTAAGTTGCTAAGAAAAGAAGACCTACTTGTTCGGCAACGTGTGCGAAGCTCCATTGCGATGTCGACGTTTTTACACTCTCGTTCCCACCTTGGATCTGCTCACATCTTCGACTTCGTCTGCCTGCCTTCTCCTTGCAACAGGTTCACCTACACAGCAATAAACAAAAACACCCATGAAGAGAGAAGAGAAAAAATGAAAGGAATGGAATAGAAACTTACTTGCAGGTGCACCTCCCCGGCAACGGCGCCAGAAAAGATGTTGGTCGGGCCCGGATAGGTGTGTTAATATGATGATTTTATCGTTGAAGTGTGTATAGTGGTTAACCTAAATCGAGCCTAACCATCTCTTTAAAAAAATTTTTTTTTTACCTAGCCTACTTGATTTTATCTTGGTCACTTTTAGGCCTAGGGTCGAACTCAGGGAAGTGGGGTTAGAAGTCTAGTTTCTACACCTTTCCTACAACAAATCTCTTCTGTTCGTTTATTGTGTTTTTGGTGTTTTTCTATTTAGATTTTTTTCTGTAATTCTTGTCCTTGAGGCACACCCTCAAAATTAGGTTCTTAGCTTTAAGCTAAATTAGGGTTCGAAAACGAGTCTTGCTATTCGCAAGACGGAGTACCTGCAAGTCAGGATTATCTTTTCTCTTTTATATATTTTTTTATCTTTTTATTAGCAGGAAAGAGAAGTAAAAGTAAAGTAACTATAGTATATATATATATATGTATATACTATATATATATAAAGGGGTGGGGGTGGAGGCAGAGATGGAGTGTAGCATGGTGTCGAGTCGATTGTCATCTAGAAAGACGCAACCAACAGGACGAGGTGTCGCATGGAGTGTAGGATGGATGGTGGAAGATGTGTGGCCACGCTTTTTTGTAGGCGTGTATCGGGGAATATCAGCAACTAGTGCAGATATTCCTGCGATACCACGGTTGGTAAGTAATGTGAAAAAATATATATATGTATATATGTAAATATATCTATATGTATATATATATATGCTTATAAATATATAGGTATATATATGTAGTTATATATGTATAAATATATATATATATATAAGTATATGCATAGATAGATATATGTATAGATATATATATATATGTATAAGTAAGTATATATAACTATATAGATGTTAATATATATATGTGTATGTATATGTATATATAGATATATGTAGATAAATATATATATATATAAGTATGTATATATAGTTATAGATATATATGTATATATGTATGTATATTCGTATATATATATATATGAGTATATGTATAAGTATATGTGTATATATATGTATATATATATAAGTATATAGATGTATATATATATATATATGTATGTATATAGACTAATACATAGTTATATAAGTACTAACATATGTATAGGTATATGTCTATATATATATATATATATATATATGTATATAAGTATATGTATATATGTAAATATATATGTATATATATATGTATGTATGTATGTATACTAATACTTAAGTATATAGGTACTACTATATGTATAAATATAAGTATATATATATATATAATTATATATATATGTATATAAATATATGTATATATATCAATATATATATGTATACGTATATATATATGTATATAATACTATATAAGTGAGAGTGTGTGTGTGCGAGAGTGTGAGTGTGTGCGTATGTGTGTGTGTAGAGATAGAGTAAGAGAGTGCTGTGAGAGAGCGGGAGAGAGAGTGAGAGAGAGGCTGTTGGAGCAAAGAGGCTGGAGGGTTTAAGTCATCTGCGCACTCAGGGCCGACGTCTACCGGCCTCACCCGCACGCGCAGGTGGGTATGCACGCAAAGAGGTGCGCACTGGAGAGCGAAGGGAGAGGGCGCTGGCAGAGGACCGCACACAGACGCATGGGCGGGTGCTGGAGCGGACTCAGTGCGAGACGAGGGCACGGGCGCTGGCCGGTTGCTGCATGCCGGGTGACCGGATAAGTGAGAAACTTACCAGTCACCCCACTGTAGCCACAGTGTTTCGCTAAAATGCGTGAAAAGTGGCTACAGTGGCCGGGCGAACCGCGTGACCGCTTGCCGCAGGTGCTGTGAGTGCAGGCGGCTCGGTGCGTGTGCGGAAGAGTGGTGCCGCTGCTGGCTTGCGGTGAGGTGGTTCACGACAGAGCGCGTTGAGAGGGCTCGGTCGCGGGCGAAGGGGCGCAACAGGGCAAGCGGTGGCCTGCGGGTGTTGGCTGGTGTGCATGGTGAAGCTTGGCCGACCGCTGCAGGGGCGCGCGGTGGCCGGTTGCAGGTGGGCAGGCGAGTTCAGTGTGAAGAAGCGGGAGGTGAGGGTGCTTGCAGGTGCACGGTAGAGGTGAGGACAGCCTGCAGGCATGCGCTGGACGGGCTTTGTGGCTGCTACCGCCTTGCTGCTGCTGCTGCGTGTAGAGCTTTGAGCTTCAAAGCTTGAAGCTCCTACTGCTATGGCTGAAGTGGCTTTGGACGTTGAAACAGGGAAGAGAAGACCACCACACCCACTGGGTCTTTGATGAGCTGGGCGGTGGTGGTCTCACTGTGGTGGGTGTGCACCATAGTGATGGACTCCTCCCCGCAGAGTGTCTCCTCAGAGGTCGAGGTCCTGCGTATGGAGGGAGACGGGGAAGAGGCGGCCTGGAGAAGAAGCTGCAGTGTTGGGTTTTTTGGTGTGGAGGACCAGGCTCTCCTTGCAAGAAGGAGCTGAGCACTTTTTATAGAGGAGGAAGGCATGCACAGCCATGCCCTGGCTGTGCATGCGGCTGTGCATGGCTTGGCAGGGCATGTGGCTGCAAAGCATGGCTAACCAGGACATGGAGCGAAGGAGAAGAAGTTGCCATGCAGCCACGGGAAGAGTTTCAAAGTCAAGTAGAAATAAAAATAAAAAGATGGTGAATTTTGTAAAGATGCACTTGAGGAAAAATGTTATTTGCAAGGCCACTAATTTCACTCTCCTCCCCTCTCAATTAAATGCATGCATGCATGTATTTTCATAAATGCGACTATGGAACCCTAATATGCATTGGTAATGCTAGGAAATAGCACAAAACGACACAATTCCATGTGTATTTTTGCAGTGCAATCAGTACCTAGCTTTTGATGCTTTGAGATAGCACCGCCCATAGTGACCCCAAGAATTCATGGCAATCGACACTTCGAGATAGTATCGCCCATGGATTTCTTGAGCAAATTCAGGCCTGTGGCAATCGACATTTCGAGATAGTGCTGCCTATGGTAACTGAACAGCACAATGCGCTTACATGCCCCTAGTTGGATGGACATCCTAAGAAACAAGCGCCGAGGAGATGACATGTTATCATCGCATCCTCAAGGTGAGTATATACTCCACCTCTCCTACTGCAAGAACTCTTCCAATCAAATTGTGTTTTCAAACTTCTCCAAAGTCAGAACTAAGAGAACCAAATTTTCTTCAAGAAATGAATTAAGGTGATCACTATTTACACAAGACCAAGTGTGTGTGAAATGTGGATGCTTAGGTTACGAGGACCCATTAACCAAAAGATAGAAAAAGACACTAGGTACTACCCAACCTTTAACTCAATCCCTAACTTTCCTTCCTCAACTTCTTGAGGAGTAGTCCACAACTTAACTCCTACTTAAGTTTTGAAGTCCAAATGGACCCTAAAGTTCTAAAGTTAGTAGTTCAACCCTAGCACCTATAATTAGATAGCTAGAGTTAGCTTAGGCAAACCTAAAGTCTTGGTCTCATGCTTAAAGATGCAGAGCCCAACTAGTTAAGCATAACACTTTTTTTTTTTTTAATGCAATATGCATGCATGAATGCAAAATGCAGACATGCTATAAACAGATGCCTCAGGTCCTATCCCCCCATACCTGGTTCAAATAATGTCCTCATTGGAAACAAAAACAATTAAGAGAAGATGTTACCTGATGGCGAAAATACGCGGTTTGTTAAAATACGTCGTTGTAACGCGTAAATCCGCTTTCGCTCTTAAATTTATAATCCTAGATAGGGGAGTATCTAGGGTCGTCCAAGGAGGCCAAATGTTTGCAATAGTGATTCTCTTGCTAGGAATATAAATCTCAACTTTCTTTTTGGTATTTTTCAATATATCATTTTTTTTATTTTTAAACTAAGGCAACATGCGAACTGATGGCGGGAAAAGTGTTTACACTTCGAATTAAAATACTACTTTTAGGTGACAAGCAAAACCTCTCCCTAAGCTCACTCTAGGCAAGTGGAGGCCTAGAATAATTAGGGAGAGGGAGTGAAGAATGCTGAAAATAAGCTAATAGAAATGCAAACAAAAAAATTGCAAAGAAGGCAACTAGATAATTGATAAAGTGTTTTACAAAAGGCCTAGTAGAGGAAAGCTTGTACTACTAGAAAATTGCAAATAAGAAAATAAAACACAAATCCTCTAGATAGATGGTGAAGAAGAGGGCTTCTTGCTCCAAGGTTGGTGGCTCCCAAGCTTGAAAAGAATCCTTCAACTCCTTCCTTGCAGAACTCCGCCAAGGTGATGACCTCCAAGGCAAGCCCTAAGGGGGCGTGCCCTAAGTTTCTCTCCAAGGGTGGATGTCCACCCTAAGCTTTTCTCCTTTGCCTGGCCATCCTCCTTGAAGTGGGAGAGTCCTCCTCCTTGGCGTGGCTCAAGTTGAAGAGAGTGGGGAGAAGAAGGCACCAAAAGGGCTGGTGGTGTGCCCCTTTAATCTCCTTCTCTACTCCTTCTTGTTGGCCGTAGGTATAGGTGGTTTAGGTAGAAAATATACTAAGGGAGGATGATCCAAAATGGTGGTAGGTGGTGGCTTTTTATAGAATAGGATGGGGGGTTAAGGTGCCCCTTGAAATGGAGGGCTAGGATGGAAGGATGAGGGTGGTTGGTGATCCTATGGCTAGGGTGAGTTGGCGCCAACCCAAGGGGTGTTAAAGGGGGTGGTTATGGTGGTGTTGGTGTCTTTTGGTGGTGGAGAGACACCCCCATGTTGGCGCCAACATGGGGTCTTCTAGAAGGGGAGTTAGGTGGATGGTGGAGATGGATTCAAGGGGGATTGTGTGTTGGAGATGAGGGGGGATTTTGGAGGGAAAAGTGGCGCCACTAAGGGGTGGTTATGGGTAGTTTTTGGCGCCACTTTTAGGTGTCTTTTGGAGGTGGTGGGTAGGTTAGCTTATGTGGAGCTTAGGTGGAGCTAGTTGGGTGGAGTTGGTAGGTGGGTTTTTGGGGTGGTACAAGCCAAGGAAGTTGGAGCATAGCTAAGCTAAGCTAAGCTAAGCTAGCTTAGCTAATGGAGGAGTAGAGGAGAAGATGTTGGAGCTAGGGTTTGGAGGAAGGAGCTGAGGAGAAGAAGTCTGGAGTTGGAGCTGGAGCTGGCTGCTGCTGAAGAAGCTGGCATGGGGCTACTCTAGCTGGCTTAGCTTGCTAGTTCTTTGCTAGTTGCTAAGCCAAGCTAAAGTGAGCTAGCTTCTACCAAAATGAGCTGAGGTGAGCTAGGTCTGGTGCTCCCGGGGAGAATCAAGCTGGTTGAGGCAGCTAAGGTAGCTTAGCTCAACTGAGTTGAGCTAAGCTGAGTCCCCGGGAGCTGGACTTGAGCTTCCTGAGCTGAGATGAATTCTTCTTCAGCTGGCTGGAGTTGAGTGGAGCTGAATGTAGCTGGATCTGAGCTGGGGTGAACTCCTGTCAACTCAGCTGAGCTAGCTAGAGCTCCCTGTGAACTAGTGGGAGCTGAGATGAGCTAGACTCAGCTAAGTTGAGCTGGATCTGAGCTGACTTGAGCTAGGGTGAGCTAAGATGAACTCTCTTGAGCTGCCATCCAGCTGAGATTAGCTGAATGGAGCTGGGATGAGCTAACCCTAGTTCAAGTAAGCTAGGTTCCAGTTGCGGTGAGCTGGATCAAGCTGAGGTGAGTTGGATCAAGCTGAGGTGAGCTGGATTAGGCTGAGTTCCAGCTAGTCTGGGCTTCTCCTTCACCATTTGCCTTCTTGAGTGCTAGGGTTTTAGGGATCTGTGCATCTGTACATCCCTAACACTCACAAAAACACATTAAAACGACAATAAAAAATGCAATGCATGCCTATCCTAATTTATGCCTAAATGCAGCCCCAAAACCCATTTGCGGAGTAAAATCCTAAGAGCTAGGTTAGTTTTAAAGCATAAAAATGATGATAAACTGGCGTTTATCATTACCTGAGGCGGAGAATAACAGGAGCTAAGGCTCCTTAAGACTGACCTTGTCAACCAAATGGCCATCCAAGGTAATGTACAGTTTCAATCATTCACCGTTGATGGTAAAGGACATTGCTGAAGAGGAAGGGCTCTTGAGCTCCACAACCCCATGCAAAAACACTTTATTGATTATGTATGGCCCATCCCAACGTGATTTCAATTTTCCTGGGAAAAGATTAAGTCTGGAATTGAAAATCCAGACTTGTTGGTTGGGTTCAAAGGTCTTTCTAAGGATATACTTATCATGTAATACCTTAGTTCTCTCTTTATAAGATTGAGAGGTGTCATAAGCATCATTCCTCAATTCCTTAAGCTCACTTAATTCTAGAAGTCATGCCTTAGCTGCCTCTTCTAAATCCATGTTGACACTTCAGATAGCCCAAAGTGCCTTATGTTCCAGCTCAATGAGTAAATGGCACACTTTCCCGTACACCAACTGGAAGGGAGATGTACCCAAAGGGGTCTTGTACGCTGTTCAATAAGCCCATAAAGCATCATCGAGATTTTGGGACCAATCTTTCCTATCAGGCCTAACAATCTTTTCCAAAATATTCTTTATCTCCCTATTTAACACTTCAACCTGGCCACTCGTCTGAGGATGGTAAGGGGTAGCGACCTTGTGAGTCACTCCTCGACTCCTGAGTAGTCGATTGAAGTGGTGGTTCCGGAAATGAGGTCCCTCATCACTTATAATGGTCTTGGGACAGCCAAAGCGAGATATGATATTAGCCTTCACAAACTTCAAGACCATAGAGTGGTCATTTGTGTGTGTAGTAATGGCCTCTATGCATTTAGAGACATAATCAACTGCCACAAAGATATATTCATAACCATGGGATGAAGGGAAGGGGCCTATAAAGTCAATTCCCTAAACATCGAAAATATCAACAGGTTGAATGGGGTGTTGGGGCATCTCATTCCTCTTCCCAATCATTCCAGTCCGTTGACATCTAATACAAGCCTTAACAAAATTATGAGAATCCTTAAATAATGAAGTCCACTGATAAGTCAATTTTCACTTTCAGATAATATGATTAAGATAATTTATCATTTTAGTATCAAAGTGGTGGAAAATCGCTCAACAAAATAATTGAAATAAGCAACTTGAGAGAGCAGGTCATATCCACAAGGAGGTAATGGCCTATTAAAACTCACATAGGTTATAGACAAATGTTCACTTTTTATTTCCCCCAAAAAAATCAAGTTGAAATCCCCTTTAGATTAGATTAATCTATGTCATGATATGCTGAAATAATAATAATGCAAAAGTGGAGGGCCTTCTTTATAAATCGACTACCATTATAATAGCAATAACCTAAAATTTATTGAAACCACAATGGCATTGCAATGTAAAAACAAATATGAGCCAAAATAGGGGAAAACGTTTCCTTGCCGTGAGTGCACACGAGGGGTGATGGCTGGAGGGGAGGAGCTCGTCGGAGGGAGAAGGAGCCATGCCGCTTCCAATGGTGGTGGTCTCGTGGAAAATGGTGGTCGGAGCCAACGGCGAGGCGGCGAGGAGTGGTCGACGGTGGTTGTTGCTGCTACTGGTGTAGCAGTTCAATGCACTACCGGAGGCAAGGACGAGTGAAGGGGGATACGCGCGCCCGATGCGGCACGCTCTGCTCGTGGGTGGAGCAGCTGGAGGGCACGCGGGCTGAGCTGCTGGAGGGCGCCCAGGAGGAGGTGCGGATATGCGGGAGTGGCGCCACTGGAGGGAGGTGCTTGCACTCAGTGCATGCAGCAGCAGGTGAGGCATGCCGAGGGGAGGTGCGCACGGTGCATGCTGCAGGAGGTGCGTGGGTGAGCTGGTGCGGCCTGCAGCAGTTGGGTTATGCTGCTGGCAGGCGTGCGCCCACTATAGTGGAGGTGCAACGCACGCGGGCAGGCTGCTATGAGGGTAGGCGCGTGCAGAGGGCACTGCTGTAAAAGGTGAAATGCGGGAATGGTGCTGGAGGGTGGTGCTTGCGCTTGGTGATGGATGTGCATGGGGATGGTGAGGGAGCGCGCGCAAGAGGTTGCACGTTGCTGCGGCTGTAGCTCAAAAGTGCAGCAAGGAGCGCGAGGATGGTTTTGTTCTGGAAATAGAGGCAGAAAAAGAAGAGGAAAAAGAAGAAGATGGTGTTGGTGGTGCGTAGACAGGGGGTGATCTGGTTGTTGCACAGTGATGGCCAAGCTCACCGGACTGGCACGGCGAGCTATCACCTCGCCGGCCCACAATGTGGTGGAGCTCGACCTTGGAGACCAAAGTGGTGGAGTGCACAGTGGTGGAGTGGGGCGGTGTCTCCCCTTTGAATGGCATCCATTCTTCCTCCTTTGTAGCCATCTGCATGGATATGAATAGAGAGGCGAGAGCAGATCCACATTCTCCACTCGTCCTTGAATGCAGGTTTTAGTGTGGCAACTGGTGGTGTTGCAGCGGTGATCTTGTAGAGAAGAGAAAATGAATAATAATAAAAAGATTGGTTAATTATGTTCAAACCCTCAATAAAATGTTAATGTAACCCAAAGACTAATTCCTGTTATTCTAATGCATGCTAAATAATTTATATATGTAATGCATACAAGGAAATATATATAAACTAACTTATTTATATCTTAATACATGTTATGTAAACACTAATATCAATCTAATTCCTAGGCACTTAAGTAACTAAATAGCCCATAGATATGGGCTCATCAAATGCCCCCATGCTTAGTTTTTGCTAGTCTCTAGCAAATCTAAGCAATAACCTAGCACTCCATGTAGACTAGCCAACCCAATCGGTCTTCCTTTAGAAACATGTTAAGTTCAGACTTTAGACCTAAGGTTCCTAAGTAGTTGCTGAGTTACACTCTGGGTTGGCTAAAGACGAGTTGCAGGCACAGGTTTAATTGATTTCTAACTCTACCCTAGGGTTTATTGATCCCCGAGATTAAAGCATCCGTGTATGTGCATTGGTCTGAGTTATTTGAGGTTGGTATGATTGCCAACCTAGAGAGGAAAAAGGAATTTTTTTTAATATATATATATTTATTCCTCAAAGTCTAACCTTGGATCAGATATCAACACGGCCTATGTCGGATTCATTGTCCCCATCATCGTACCTCGAAGGGTGTCTGGCTTTTGATGCTTCGAGATAGCACCGCCCATAGCGATCCCAAGAACTCCTGCAATCGACAATTCAAGATAGTATCGCCCATGGATTTCTTAAGTGAATTCAGGCGTGTGGCAATCAGCACTTCGAGATAGGGCTGCCCATGATACCTGAACCGTACAATGCACTTACATGCCCCCAGTAGGATGGATATCCTAAGAGACAAGCACCAAGGAGGTGATATGTTGTCATCGCATCCTCAAGGTGAGTATATACTCCACCTCTCCTGTGGCAGGAACTCTTCCAATCAAATTGTGTTTTCAAGCTTCTCCTAAGTCAAAACTAAGAGAACCAAATTTTCTTTTAAGAAAGGAATTAAGGTGATCACTTACTTACACAAGACCAAGTGTGTGTGAAATTTGGATGCTTAGGTTACAAGGACCCGTAAACCAAAAGGTAGAATAAGACTCTAGGTACTACCAAGCCATTAACTCAATCCCTAGCTTTCCTTCCTCAACCTCTTGAGGAATGGTCTACAACTTAACTCCTACTTAAGTTTTTAAGTCCATAAAGGACCCTAAAGGTCTAAAGCTAGTATCTCAACTTAGCTTCTAAATTCAGACACCTAGAGTCAACTTAGTCTAACCTAAAGCTTTGGTCTGCCTAAGAATGCAAGGCCCAACCAGTTAAGCTCATTAATACAATTTTTTTTTTAATGCAAATGTATGCAATGCAGAATGCTTTAACTAAATGCATGAATGAACTATGTATAAATGCTATGTATATCCCCAAGTATACCCCCCATGCCAAAAGTCTGCAATGTCCTCATTGCATAGAAGGATATTACCTGGGTCAGAGTTGGGCTGCCGTTGTTCTGTTAGCAGCTGGGTAGCCAAAGAACCTGCAAGTCAGGTTCCAAAACCAAAGAAATAGGCCCTAACAATGAGCAAACTAATGCTGGCCTAGAAAACAGGTAACCTAAGATGTTGACGAGTTGATGATGAATCCCGATAGCAAATGCTCGCCCAACCGAGATGGGAATAAAATCTTCCCAGGTCACCAAAGGAGGTTCTAAAGGATAAGTAGGCATAACAACCTCCAAAGGGGTAAGGGGAGGATGACAAGGATCCTCCAAAAGAAATGGGGAAGGAATGGTGCAGAGATAAACCCCTAGGGTGATGGACTGACCATCGAAAGCAATAATCCATTCTCGATACTCCATTACAAGAGATATTGGTCTGTTAAGCCCCCCGGTCAAAATAGTAGTGAGCATATCCTTAAGCCAAGGATTGTTTAGGGTGTCTAAGTCTCAAGGTTGTGGGATGGTCATACGATCTAAGTTGGGTTTAGTTGGCTCGGTGTCCATCCCTAACAATCTTTCCAATTCCTCAATTGCATCTCTAGCATTCCTTGCACTATCAAAAGTATCTTCCTGCACTTCATCAATGATCGTTTCAACGTATGGAGTCAACATTTCGCCTTTAGACATAGGTGAATCAAAGGATGACTCCGAATCAAATGAAGGCAGGTTGGAAGCAACAAATCTAGGGATTATCCTATCAATGTCATCCCCATGTTCTTATTCTTTACTCAAATCCTCCCTGGACTCTATATGTGAATCACAAATCTCAGAAGTTGCTTCAACATTTTCCATTATTTTGTGATGAGGAGGGATATCATCAATTGGTGTGCTAAGGAAACCTAATTTGGTCAAGTTTGTGACATCCTCAAGGGCTAATTCTTCAAATAAGACCTAATCACCCTTAGTGTCACTCCAAATCTTGAATGTAGGTTCCTCATATAATTCATCTTTCTCCTCATTATACGATTCATCATATACCTGAGGTCTAGAGTCATCTAATATCTTAGCAAATCCCCTAGGGCACTCTATTCAGGGTAAATGGTTTACACTGGTAACATCAGACTCCTCAGATAGGTCAATTTCTTCAGAGTTAGGTTCCCTAAGGGTGGGCTTGAGTTCCATCTCGTGATCAGAAGGGAGGGTAGGATTAACAACTTGACTTCAACCCAATTCATCAAATGTGACAAAAATACTATCATCTGGGTCGAGCTCTTCCAATGGTACCAACATTCCCTTCTTTTGACTCTAATATAATTCAGGTGGATACTCAACCTAATCATCATCTTCCTCGGATTGCCACCTTTCTTCATCCAATGTATAGCTACTTTCATACACATCGTCCTCCCACATAAAGTGTGGACCTCTCAAGGAAGTGTCATCTAACGAGGAGGTTTCAAAATCAATCCTCGAAAAGTAGCTATTTGATGAGACACTCATCATGATCTCTAATTACCCCTAATTAACTAGTCTTCCTAGTTAATTAGCTAGGGTTATGAATATATAAGGGTTAATTATAGAATAAGGGATATTTAGTTAAGGACCTTAAAATAAGTTTAAAATGGAATTTTATCATTCAATTAACATTATTAATAATTTAGATAATAATTGGATTCGAAATCATACTGATCATTTCCTTAATTAATAAGATAAGTAACTTAAATATAATGTATACTTAAGTATGTAATAACTTAAGCAATTTTACTTAATCTAATAAATTAATCTGAAAAGGTCGAAAATGTAAATTCAAGGTGTAAACATAATATTTACCTTATTTACTAACATATATAAAATGTTGAAAAAGATCTAATTTAAAATAAACCTTCAAAACCTGGGTTTACATTTTAGTCCTTAATATTCATTACATTCGAGTCCGTATTTATCACATAGGTCCTTAAGTTTTATTACTTCTAAGTCCCTCTTCATCTTCTTCTCCTTCTTCTTCTCCAGCCAAACGAACGGCTGGCGGCAGAGAGTCACCCTACCGTGCGATCACTGCCCTGCCGACATCATTCCTCTTTGCCCAAGCTCTTGCAGCTTGCGCTCACCACCTCCACTTGATCCATCAGTCTGGATTAATCGAAAATCCTATTTCTCAGTGGGAGATAACCTCACCATCGTTGGAGACGACGATGGAGGTTAAGCTCCTCGAGCTTCTTCTTCAGCCAGACCCCGCCCCTCTCTTCGCCGCAAACTACTATAAATACCCCCTCACACCTCTGATTTTAGCAAGTTGGCTCCCTTCCTTCTTCTAACACTGTAGCCGACTTCGATAAGCTATTCTTCCAAACCTCCGGCGATTCCCCATTTCATCTTCCGACTTCCTCCATCCATCTTAAGTAGCCGAGGAAATTCACCGTGGTCTTCCGCACCTCTAACAAAGGCACCGACCTTAGGATTCCTCTGCTCCACCTCAAATTTGCCCGTCAGAGATCTTTCTTCAACCCTCTGATTTCATCGTCCGCTATGAACCTTCGGCGGAACCCTATTGACCCCTTCATCCAGGTAACAGTAGACTAGGAGTAGGAGTAGGAGTAGGCTAGCTTAGTTAGTTAGTTTAGTTAGTTTGGTTAGAGTAATTTTAGAATTTAGCTTCATCTCTTCCAACTCCAGCAAGTTCCTTGAGCTCGCCAGAGACCTTAATTTTGTCATTTAACTCACTGTTCACCTTCTTTTAACTTCCATGTTCACTTCTAATTCACTAAATCGATTAATTGAATCACCTAAACGCCTAATTCAAATCTCACCTTCACCGACTGCTTCACTGTCCATGGTGACAGAAGTCGATCTAATTCCACCTTCACTGGGTTCTTTCATCACCTATCATCACTAATGAACCCTAATCGACATTATATTACCTATTAATATCATCTATAATTAAACACCCAAATTTAATTTAAGTTTCTAAGTTTGCTGTCCATGGTGGCTCAGGAATAATTCAAACTATAAATTAAATATATATTTATGATCAATAACATCTGTTGATTTGATTTAACTCCTCAATCGAGTAGTTAAATCAAGTCCTGACCTTAAACCACTTAAATCTTTTAAGAAACGAACTTACTGTCAAATCTTATGTTTTAATGAACAAATGAAGAATTTTAAAGTGATACTGAGGTTCCTTGTAACCTCAGGATCATTTCTGCATTAAAAATAATTAATTTTGTCAATCTGTTCAAACATTTTTTTTTATGGATTCATCGGAGCTCCAGCGAGCTCCGATGAGTCAAAGTTGAGTTGCAGCCTCTTAAACTTGTTAAGTGACTCCAGAACAATAAAATAAAGATTACTGATCATTTTTAAGAAATTTGTTTGAGCTTTCAACCACTGGAGCTAAAGATGTAACTTCATCTTCCCCAACTCCGGCGATTGGAGAAGTCTGTTATGTAGGAATTAAGAAACATTTAAGGAGCTCAGAAGCTTCAATGCGATGCACTGAAGCTACTTTAACTCTCAAAACACTATAACTACCACTGAACAACTCTGTCGAACACACACCTATTTTAGTTCAGGCGGCGAGCCTGAAACCCTAGGAATTAAGGACAGAACATAAATTTAAAGATCAGAGTGAGTTCCAGATGATGAAGAGACTCTGATTGATGCATTAATTTCTTAGGAAGAAGCTTTAAACAAAAGGTCAATTTTTGAGCTTCTATAGTCAAACCTGAGTTTGATAGTGGTGTTCTGAGCTTGAATTGAAGAATTGAGAAGTGCAAATTATTTCTGGAATCTTATTTAATGATTTGAAATCAATTTAAGTAAGCTCAGATGATGTAATGTGTGAAGATTTTGTTCCTACCAATTTGGGTTACTCTCAAACCCAAACCAGCAGAAGCACTATTTTGATGAAATTCAAACCTAAAACCTACCCAAATTTATTAGTTAAAACCCTTAGAATTAATCTAAATAGATTAGGAACACTTTTAAGTGTCTGATGCACAAATTGATATCTGAAAATCAACCTCTGAAGTTTTCAGAGGAGAGAAAAGCTTCTCTGCATGTTCTATAGGTCTCAAGAGCTTAAAATCTATCCCAACAGAAGATGAATTGTTTATATAACATGTACAGACCTTCTAATAGATGAGAGAAGTCCATCTGAGGACTTCCCTGAGTTAAGAACATTTCGAGGCTTTTATAAACCTGTAGGAACCCCTGATTTCATCCCTTAAATTGAAGAGCCAAACATAAATAAATTGACCCTAAAATTATGTAGATTACCCTTAGAGCTTTCCAACGAACTTTAAATCATCCAATTTGGAGCTCTAGGTAGAAAGTTATGATCGATTGAATTCGGGTCTGGAAGGGGAATGTTTGTCCCACCTTGGATAACCACGAGCACGCGCCTGGGTATAAAACTAATTTGTTCCTATGGCTATGCAGTCATTAGCGCTCAGCGCACCGGTTCCGATTCTGATTTGATCTGAGCATTGTATCTGAGTGTGTGGGCATTAGCCTGCGGGTGTGTGCGCCCTTGGGGCCGTGCGGATGTGAATGTGCCTTGGGAGGGCGAGTGTGGCCTGGGAGTCGATGCAGCTCGATATTGTGAACAGATTAAGAAATAAACTGAAACAAACCTACTCGAGATTAGGCGAGGATCGAGTAGGGTCTGGTCCCACCCTGATCCTAGGGTGTTGTGTATCCTCGAAAGGACCTCGCAGTAAATACAAAAACTTTTGGTTTAAAAAGTAAAAAAACCCGATTCAGCTGAAAGCTTAAGGAAAGAGAAGCCGCTGAAGAAAGCTAAGTGCCGAAGGATGCAAAGGCTAAGGAAGAAAGAAGTGCAGACGCTAAGAAGTGTTGAGGAAAAACTAAGGGAGGAAGAGAAGGCAGGAGAAGATTAAAGGGGAAAAAGAAGAAATAAAGGAAGATAAGAAGGCAGGAACAACATAAGAAGAAAGAGAGTTCGACCGAGAAGAAAATAAAAGAGAGAAAGAAAGAAAAGGAGAAGAAGATTAGAGGCTGAGAAAAATAAAAAGGTGTCAAAGAAAGAAGAATTTTCTCTTGCATAATTACTTTTTGTTCTTAATTGTAAAAGGCATGTTTTAATTGGATAATTTTCTAATTGCCTTAATGAACTAAAATTGAAAAAAATAACATGTTTACTTGTTAATAAAGTACAACATTTTGAGTAAATATGTTTGCATAAGGAATTTTGTATGTTCTTCATAGTTTAAATATTTGACAAAATTCATGTTTTGAAAAGTAAAACTAGTTTTACCTCCTAAACTTAAAGAGATAAAAGAAAAATTGGTGAATTTGGAGAAAATTATTATGCCTCCCAGTGAACGACCTGGAGTCAACCAGTAAAAATTTCTAAAATTTTAGGTTAATTCGACCCTATACTACACAATTGGCACAACTTCGAGTTAACCTAAGTGATTTCTTCTACTCTTAATTAAGTGAAATTAACTTAATTACTGAGTTGAGTGAAAAGCACCTACCACTATTCTCCCATACATAATCCCAAAAATTCCCCAACATTGGGTGTAGCTCTCCCACGAGAGATGCATCTAGTGTAGAGGGGTGCATTTCATCTTCAATGGGGTAGGATGGGTGGCTAATGGCTTCTTTCTCTTATTGACCTTCTCTCAAAGATTCTCCTAATAAATCAATCATTTCATCTTGCATTTTCTGTATTTGCATTTTCAAGGAGGAAAGGTCATCATTTCTATCAGAATAGAAGTCAGGCTCAAGGTTATAGTACCTTGGAGTATCTGTCCAAACATTATAATCTTTCAGGGAGAGTGGGTTGGGTATTTCTATGGTGTGTGGGATATTGGGCAAGGCAAATCCCGCTCCTAGGTTATGCTCACTGATTTGGGGCTTAACCAGGTCAATACTCCTATAATAGGAGTAAAAAGGATCTCAATGATTATCATTGTGTCCATCAAAGGATGGACCATCTTGGCGTATGGGATCGAAGAGTGTAGAGTGGGGGTAAGGGTGTGAGCAAGATGTGACAAAATAATTTAAAAAACCACTTGAGAAAGCGGGTCGTATCCACAGGGAGGTAATGACCTATTTAAACTCACATAGGTTAAAGAAAAATGTTCACTATTTATTTTCCCCAAAAAAATCAAGTTGAAATCCCCTTTAGATTAGGTTAATCTATGTCATGATATGCTGAAATAATAATAATGCAAAAGAGGAGGGCTTTCTTTATAAAATGACTACCATTATAATAACAATAACCTAAAATTTATTGAATCCACAATGGCATTGCAATGTAAAAACAAATACGAGTAAAACAAGGAAAACATTTCCTTGCCGTGAGTGCACACGAGGGGTAATGGCCGGAGGGGAGGAGCACGCCAGAGGGAGAAGGAGCCATGCCACTTCCAATGGTGGTGGTCTCGTGGAAAATGGTGGTCGGAGCTGACGGTGGGGCGGCGAGGAGTGGTCGACGGTGGTTGTTGCTACTACTGGTGCAGCAGTTCAATGCACGGCTGGAGGCGAGGAGCGAAGGGGGATACGCACGCGCGGGTACAGCGGCTAGAGGGCACACGGGTTGAGTTGCTGGAGGGCGCTCGAGAGGAGGTGCGGACACGTGGGGTAGGCGTGTGGGAATGGTGCCGCTGGAGGGCGGTGCTTGCGCTTGGTGCGTGCAGAAGGAGGTGAGGCGCACCGAGGAGAGATGCGCGCGGTGCGTGCTACAAGAGGTGCGTGGGTGAGGAGCTGGTGCGGCAAGCAGCAGCTAGGTTGCGCTGCTCGTGGGCGTGCGCCTACTACAGTGGAGGTGCAGCATGTGCGCAGGCTGCTGTGAGGGGTAGGCGTGCATGGAGGGCACTGCTGCAGAAGGTGAAATGCGGGAATGGCACTGGAGGGAGGTGCTTGCACTTGGTGATGGATGTGCATGGGGATGGTGAGGGAGCACACGCAAGAGGTTGCACACTGCTGCAGGTGTGGTGTAGAGGTGCAGCAAGGAGTGTGGGGATGATTTTGTTTTGGAAACAGAGGCAGAAGAAGATGGTGTTGGTGGTGCATGGATAGGGGGGTGATCTGGTTGTTGCACAGTGATGGCCAAGCTCACCAGATTGGCATGGTGAACTGTCATCTTGCTGAACCACAGTGTGGCGGAGCTCAGCCTTAGAGACCACAGCGGTGGGGGAGGGCACAGTGGTGGAGTGGGGTGGTGTCTCACCTTTGAATGGCATCCATTCTTCCTCCTTTGTAGCCGTCTGCATGGATTTGAATAGAGAGGCAGGAGCAAATCCACATTCTCCACTCATCCTTGAATGTAGGTTTTAGTGCGGCAGCTGGAGGCGTTAGAGCGGCAAATTCCTGCAGAGAAGAGAAAATGAATAATAATAAAAAGATTGGTTAATTATGTTCAAACCCTCAATAAAATGCTAATGCATATAATGTAACCCAAAGACTAATGCATGTTATTCTAATGCATGCTAAATAATTTATATATGTAATGCATACATGAAAATATATATAAACTAACTTATTTATATCTTAATACATGTTATGTAAACACTAATATCAATCTAATTCCTAGGCACTTAAGTAACTAAATAGCCCTCAAATATGGGCTCATCACCCACCAAAAATCAAACTGGAGAACCTTAAAAGAAGCTTTCTTAGCACCAAAGTGTCCTCCACAAGGAAGTTCATGGCAAAAACTCAGCACACTTTATTGATCCTCTTCAGGCACGCATCATCTCAGTACTTGGTCATGTCCAATTATAAATAATTCAGGCTCTTCCCAATGAAAGTATCTAGCTTGGGAAATGAATCTTTTCCTCTTCTGCTTATCCCAAGAGCCAGGAGTCTCTCCAGTGACCAAGTAATTGACGCTATCAGCATACCAAGGTGAAGTTCGTGTTACCACCATAAGGGTTTCATCAGGAAATGTCTCACGGATGTCTCCAGATGGAGTGTCATCAAGTGGAAAGCGAGACAGGTGGTCAGCCACTACATTTTCTACTCCTTTCTTTTCACATATCTCCAAGTCAAACTCTTGAAGTAGTAGGATCCACCTAATCAGACGTGGCTTGGCAATGAGATGTTTCACTACCGTATGATCAGTGAAAATAACCACCTTAGACCCAAGAAGATAAGACCTAAACTTCTCCAAAGCAAAAACTGTAGCAAGTAATTCCTTTTCAGTGACGGTGTAGTTTTGTTGTGGTTCAATTAAAGTCTTGCTGGCATACTGCAGCACATGTGGTTTTCGCTCAACTCAAATGGGAGTGTCCAAGGACAGCTCCTACTTCATAATCTGAAGCATCACACATCAACTCAAATGGGAGTGTCCAATCTGGAGCTCAGAGAGAAGGCACAGAGATCAAGGCCTCCTTCAGAGTTTGAAAGGCCTCAGCACACTTTGAATCAAAATTGAAGGAAGATTCCTTTGCCAACAAGTCACAAAGTGGCCTAGAAATTTTACTGAAATTCTTAATAAAGCACCTGTAGAAGCCAGCATGGCCTAGAAAGGATCTAATATGTTTGACATTCGTGGGCAATGGAAGTTTGGAAATAGAATCAAGCTTAGCTTTATCTACTGTTGACAGTGAAAAACTACGCATTCGCAGTTGGATTCGAAAACCTGTCGTCATAGTTCGAGTCACGAAGAAATCCGTTCAAACGATAAAATTTATACCAAAAATCCGTAAAGAAGTTCCAAGTCAAACACAGGGAGGCTACGTCGATCTCAAAATCCATAATTATATTTTTTTGTATTCTTTTTTTGTTTAAAAGGCAAAATAATCACAATGGAATCACTATAAACAATAAGAGAGAGAGAGAGAACAATCACTTGGTAATTGAATAATGATTTTACAACTAAGAAACTGGGAAATGATTACACTAGAAAGTGGGAAATTGTTACAACTAGAAAGTGGGAAATTCTACTCTAGAAAGAGATAAACGAAGGGAGAGAGATGTTATCCTCCTTGATGAATGCTTGGTAGACGAGCCGGATGGAGGCGATGCTTGGAAGATGAAGGACGAGGTGAGAAGAAGGAGGATGAAGTTGGAAGAATGGGAACGAGGAAGCACGTCGTCGTCATCGCGGGATTCACTTCTAGAACGGTGGTGAAAGCTTGGATTTAGCTCTTGAGGAGCATCTCGGGTGTGGGACAAGCTTCTCTTAAGCTTTGGAGAGGAAGAGAGGAGGAAGGGATGAAAAATTCATAGGGTAGGGGTCTCCTTTTATAGTTACAAGGATTAGGGGAATTTTGGTCATTACAATGTCAAAAACATTAATATGGGACTTTTAATGATGGACTTAAACACCACTAAAGGTCCATCGTGGGCAACGTGTGCGCGCGCTGCGCACGTTGGCTCCTCTTCCATGCCGAAAATGCCCATGCACGTTTTGGCGATATCAGCCGTCCGATCTCAAGTTGACCTCACCGATGCCGCTTGATCGCGCATCAGATCAGGCGTGAGGTGGAGCATCTAATCCCACATACACACGATTGGGCGATCAGATACGTCCGCAGCCGATCGAGCAGTCTGGATTTAATGCGTGTGTGCAATGGATCGAGAGTCGAACCCGCGCCCCGTGTGCATGCAACGCCTTACGACCACTGCGCTGCGCCTTCATTTGTGTTGAGCGGAGGTTTTAAGTGGCGTGCGCTCATAGCCATTGGATCAAGATCCAATGGCCTAGATCATGCCTTATTGTGCCTTTAGTGATGAAGCTGTGGGTCCATAGGGCTGATCAAGCAGCTGGGATGGCGCCACGTGGCACCATCTTAGCCGTCCATCTTCTGTGTATTGTAGACAGTGCCACGGGTGTCATATTGGATTGATTTTCACGCTGTTAGGCTGCGATCATTGATCTGTACCCATCCGTATGGTCGGATTTGTTAATTGAAGTGTGGAGTGGCACCATCTTGGCCCTTGATCATTAGGATTCCTCGATCTCTATCTGGTGCTACGGATGTCCGATCAGGGCGATCTTGGAATCGTTGAACTCCAATTGTCACCCTGATCAGATCCGTATGGTTGGATCTTCGATCTGAGGCCCTGATTAAATATCGCCCTGTCCCTAACCATAAAAGGAGATAAATACTATACAATTTATACAACTTGACCTAAATGCATGATTATGCATGTTATGCAATATTTACAATGCATGATGCTAATATGGTACTAAGAACATGCATTAATAGACATTTTAGGTTAATCAGATGTATGCACATCACACCACCATGCCTATCGTTTGCTAGTCCCTAGCAAAACTACATGCTATTTATAAAAGAATTAGGTTGGATTACTCGAGCACAAATCATTTCAACATTAAGAAATTTTTACTTAGGACCTGAACTTTCAAAGACACAATAGCGCATGGGTATCTGCCGAAATGCAGACTGCCTCAAGCCCTCACCTTATTCAAAGAAAGATCTCTTTTTCTCCTTTTTCTTCTTTTCTAATTTTTTTGAATATTTGAGTTTAGGGTTATAGAGTGGCTTTCTACGGCCACTCAACCCACCCAAGATTTGATGAGAACCCTAAGTTCTAATCAACTTTTTGTGAATGTGATAGACTCGTTGATCGGCAATCAGAATGGACTTTGGGTTTCTACACCCCTAGGTGACCTTAGAAAGAAATCTACCTGAAGGTGTATCTATACGACCGGTAGCTTTCTCCCTACTTTTATTTTTTTATGAGATCAACACAAGGGTGAATCTAGTGTATATCCCCCGGCTTATTCTACTTCTCTGCTTCTTCCTAAGTGTTTTAGGAATTTTTATGTGCATTTCTTGAGCTGGGATCTGGACAACCGATCGATGAGCTTTTACCACCAACAACTTATGGGCCATACTCGTGTGGGGAAGTGTGACTTATTTCTTTTGCTTCTTTTTCTTTCTTTTCTCCTTTTCTTTTTCTTTTTCTTTTCTTTTTGAACTTTTATTTTCTTTTTAAGTAGGTGGCTTCCCTGGTCTAAGATTTACCTAAAGGCAGCAAGAAGAGAGTGGTCATGTGACTGGGCTCTGGACAACCTACCTTTCGGCTATTACCCGCGATAACTTGCCAGCCATATCACCCTAGAAGGTTCATTAGCTTCCCAATTTCCATTAAAATCGTCGAACAACGAGTCAGTGATGAATAGTGTGTAGATGCTTAGACTTAAAGTTCCCTCAAATCAGAGGGCGAGTTGATAAGTCATGTACTTGTCACCCAAACTTATTTATTCAAATTAAAATAGAATCCAGGATGGTGAGGACTCGATAAAAAAATCCACATTTTAATGGATACCCAGGCTGCTTAAGCCCAAAGACCTGAAGGGTCTTAGTGTTCAGATCCTACTGTAATATTTCCTAAGATTGAGAGGTCCTAATGTCCAAGTATTCCTTCCTAATTCAAATTTTTTTTTTATGTATATATAAGAAAATAAGTAGGATTTACAAGAATTCTAGCAAGCTAACAAAATGATTCAGAAATGAATCCACCCCCCATGCCTAGCTGATGCAATGTCCACATTGAGAATAAAAGACATGAAAGGAAGGGTAGAATGCCGAAGATATCACCTGAATATGAAGCTCGAGTCTGCTCTAAGTCAGACTATACAACTACTGAGTTTAATGCCGTCAGCTAGGCATAGTCCAGCCAAAGAAGTCACAACATAGTTGGAGCAACTGTGTCTGAGACGGGTTCTACAATAGTACGGTCAATAACAGGCTTCAGACATTGACTGTTGACTTTGAATGAATTACCCATCTTCGGGTCAAAGATCTAAACAGCCTCGTTCGGAAATATCTGATTGATAATGAACGGGCCGTTACATTTTGACCTAAGTTTGCCGGGAAAGAGCTTAAGTTGAGAATCAAAGAGCCAGACTTTCTGGTTCGGCTCAAAGCTCTTGCAGGAAATCAATTGGTCATGAAGAGCTTTGGTTCGAGCCTTATAAATCTTGGCATTCTCATATGCGTCATTTCTAAGCTCCTCCAACTCAGATAGTTGGAGTTTCTTGGTCTTCCCAGCTAAACTCAGATCTAGATTACGTTGCTTGATTGCCCAGAATGCTTTATGTTCAATTTCTACGGGTAAATGGCATGCCTTTCCATACACCAGATGAAACGAAGACATGCCGTTGGGCATTTTATATGTCGTGCGGTAGGCCCAAATAGCGTCCTCAAGCTTTTGAGTCCAGTCTTTGCAATCAGGCCTAACCATTTTCTACATAATATTCTTGATCTCCCAATTGGAGATCTCGGTCTGTCCATTCGTCTAGGGATGGTAAGGTGTGGAGATTCGGTGATTAACCCCATATTTTGCCAACAAATTATGAAGTTGGGCATTAGTGAAATGAGTGCCACCATCACTGATGATGGCCCTCAGAATCCCAAACCGACTGAAAATGTTCTTCTTGACGAAATCGATGACCACCTTGTGGTCATTGGTTTGGGTACGAATAGCCTCGATCCACTTGGACACAATCAACAGCGACGAGAATGCACTGGTGTCCAAATGAAGGGAGGAATGGTCCCATGAAATCAAGTTCCAAATGTCGAAGATTTCAATGGGAAGAATCAAGTTTAGAGGCATCATATCTCTCTTAGTTATGCTCCCAAGTGCCTGGCATCAGGAACATGACCTCGAGAAATCATGTGCATCCTTGAGTAAAGACGGCCAAATGAAGCCAGATTGCAAAATTTTTGCAGCCATCTTTTTCTCGGAGAAGTGTCCACCACACGCAGATGCATGGTAGAACTCGAGTATACTCTTGAATTCGTTCTCCAGAATGCATTGGCAAATAATCTGATCAAAGCTGATGCGGTACAGTTTAGGGTCCTCCCAGAAGTAATACTTGGCCTCAGATTTGAGTCTATCCCATTGTTGCTTAGACCAATCCTGGAAGATTTGACCAACGGCCAAATAATTAACGATGCCAGTAAACCACGAGGTTTGGACACCTGAAACTGTAAGGATAGTCTCATCCTGAAAAGTATCAGCTATCGAAATGTCCGAACGAGAAGCATCACTTAAAAGTCTCGATTGATGATCCACCACCACATTCTGTACCCTGGATTTATCCTTGATTTCAAGATCAAATTCTTGAAGCAGAAGAATCCATCGAATAAGCTGAGGTTTGGCATCCTTTTTGGCCAAGAGATGTCTCAAGGTCGAGTGGTCGGTATAAATTATGACATGAGACCCTAAGAGATAAGCCCTAAATTTCTCCAAAGTAAATACTACAACTAGTAATTCCTTCTCAGTAACATTGTAGTTCCTCTAGGCCTCATCCAAAGTTTTACTAACGTAGTAGATGACAGAGGGCTTTCTGTCAATCTTCTGACCCAAAATAGTCCCAACGGTGTAATCAGAAGCATCGGTCATGACCTCAAATGGGGTTATCCAAACTGGTGGTTGCAACACCGGAGCACAAGTGACTGCCATTTTAGGAAAATCAAATACCTTACAGCATGATTCATTGAAATCAAATGGCGTATCTTTGGCAAGAAGGTTGCTCAGAGGGCAAGCAACCTTAGAAAAGTCCTTGATGAACCTCCTATAGAATCCCACATGACCAAGAAATGATAGAATTTGTTTAACAGATGATGGAGGAGGAAGTTTAGAAATAGCATCAACCTTAGCTTTGTCAACTTCAATACCTCGTTCAGAGATTACATGACCCAAGACGATGCCTTCTTGTATCATGAAATGACTCTTTTCCCAGCTAAGGACCAGTCTTGTTTTGATGCATCTTTTAAGGATCATTTCAAGATTAGCTAGACAAGAGTCAAACGATTCTCCAAAAATAGAGAAATCATCCATGAAGACTTCCATAAACTCTCCCACCATGTCAGAGAATATGGCCAGCATACACCTTTGAAAAGTCGTAGGTGCATTGCATAAGTCGAATGGCATCCTACGGAAAGCAAAGGTTTCGTAGGGACAGGTGAAAGTCATTTTTTCCTAATCCTCAGGATGGATAGGGACTTGGTTGTATCTCGATTAGCCATCAAGGAAACAAAAGTACTTCTACCCAGCTAGTCTTTCAAGGATTTGATCAATAAAAGGCAAAGGGAAATTATCCTTTTTTGTTGCTGTGCTCAGCTTCTTGTAATCAATACAAACTCTCCAAGAGGAAGCTGAACGAGTTGTGACAGATTCTCCTTTCTCATTAGTCACAACGGTAATCTCAGCTTTCTTGGGAACAATTTGCACGGGACTTACCCAAGGACTATCAGAGATCGGATAAATGATTCTTGCATCAAGTCACTTGATAATTTCCTTCTTGACCACTTCTCGCATATTTGGGTTTAATCTCCTTTGCATTTGGTGAGAGGGGCAAGATCCATCTTCCAAAAATATTCTATGATTGCAATAAGATGGCTTGATCCCCCTAAGGTCATGAATGGTCCAACCAATTGCCTCCTTGTGTTCCTTTAGGACCTTAATCAGTTTAATCTCCTGCTCCTTTGTTAATTTAGCACTGATAATCATAGGGAGAATCTTATGTGATCCTAAAAATTGATATTTCAGATTCTCAGGAAATGGTTTCAGTTCAAGCTAGGAAGGGTTGATGATTGAAGGGAAGGAAGATGCTAATGAAGACTCATCAAGAGGAAGAGTTTGAGAGTAAACAAAATCGATAACCTCTTTAGAAGGTGGCAGGTTTGCCATAGAGGGTTATGGGTCCAAATCATCATTAGAGGAGGAACTTTCTAATGCAAAAGCTGCCAAACAAGTTTCAATATTCACATTATCGTCCTCAAGTTCCTCAATAAATCCACAATCCTCAAATTTCTTAATCGCCTTAAAAAAATCCAATTTCATTCTTTGATCCCCAAAAGTGATTTCCATGCTACTGCTCTCATAGTTAATGTTGGCCTTGGCAGTAGCCAGGAACGGATGCCCCAGAATGATAGGTGTGTTCCTTAAATTCTCAAGTACATCCCTATCAAGGATAAGGAAATCTATGAGAAAATAGAAATCCTTAACCTTGACAATAACATCTTTAATAACGCCTCGCGGATTTGTGACTGAATAGTTCGTTAACTACAGCATTACTGAAGTCGGTCGAAGTTCACCTAATCCGAACTTCTCGTAAAGAGAAGTCGGAATTAGGTTAATGGATGCACCTAGATCTAGCAGTGCTTTATCAAGGATGTAAACTCCGATGACACAAGAAATCAAAGGAGCACCTGGATCTCTCTTTTTCTGAGGGAGGTGGTGTAGGATAATAGAACTAGCGTACTCGAAGAGTATCACCTTCCTCAGAATAGATTCTCTCGACTTACGCTTCCGTGTACATAAATCCCTTAAAAATTTTGCGTAAGCCGGTATATGTTTGATAGCGTCGAGGAGCGAGATATTGATCTTGAAATTCTTGAAAATATTCAGAAGCTCCTCATTACTATCAACAGACTTCTTCCTTGATCTAATCAAGGCCTCAAGAAAAGGAACATGAGTCGGATCTTCAGAATCAGGTTCCTGAGCCTTGATTTCTTCTCCAGAGTTCTCCTTTCTCTCCTCAGGCTCTTCAGGATTCGGTAAATCAAAACAGTGTGGTTGTGGATCCTGAGTTTGTTTACCACTCCTCAAGGTAGCAGAATCAGCAGATGCATATGGGTTTGGGTCTTGGGGAGGGTTAGGAAAGATTGGAGGGGCTTCATTAGCCAGAAACCTTTGATTTGAGGAAAAACAGAAAAAGAAAGACCCTGCTCAACCACTTGAGCATGTGCGTGTGGGTCCCTTTGATTCCCGTACCCATGGGCTTGATTGCCTAGATTCTGGATATTACACGGGTTGGGTACGAGTTGAGATGGTAGAGGTCTGGGTTGATGAGAATTAGCAATGAACACATTTTGACAGTGAGGCTTTCATTTGCTGCATAAGCTGGAGCATAGATCCTTGCATCTCTACCATTTGTCAGTTCAAATCAGCCTGCCCTACGAGTTGACGGGCATTCCAAGCTGACTGATTGACCTAATTCTGGGGCAGCTGAGTGTAAACGTGACCCTGACCCGTTCGTTTTGCGAAGCATAATTGCTGGGTCAGAATTGGGTCTGTGCCCCAGGTTTTTCTAAGAGAAGTTAGAGTGGATCCTCCAACCTAGACTATAAGCATTGGAGTAAGGGTTGGACCTAACATTCTCCTATACAACATAAACATCCTCATAGGGTGAGGATGGAGAGAAAGAAAGGGAGGGACCAAAGAAACTAGGATCGAAGGCCCCAGTTTGGAACCTGTGGGGTTCCGAATAATGCTGACTCACAGGTTGAGCTACATCAAGTTGATTCATGAACTCCCGTCTAGAAGGAGCTCGCGATGAATGAAATCCCTAGTTCTGGGATTGACTGGATTGAAAATTGTTCATTGAGTTTCCAACCATCCACTCCTTCATTGTCTTAGTAACCAATTCCACCTTATCAAATTTATTACAAATCAATTCCACATCGAATGAATGAGAATCGTGGAGATCATTAATATTCGATCTGGGCTGCTGGGACCAGATAAAAGTATCCATGGAGGCATGATTGATTGAATTCTTGCTCATCTCCTCAAATAAATCATGTGCGCTATCTGCGTCTTTTTTGAGGAAATTGTCTCTGTAAGAATCATCCACGTAATTTTTGAGTTGCTCAATCAGCCTGTGGTAGAAGATTTGCACGAGTTGCCATTTTGGCACCTCGTGGTGTGGACACCTCTGCAATTAATCTTGGAATCGCTCCCAGGCAACATGAAACTGCTCCCCTGGCCACAGGGTGAAGGTAGTAATTGCCCGTCTAAAAGCATTGGTACACCCGACAGGGAAGAATTTCTTTAGGAAGGCCGATTTCAAATCATTCCAAGTTGCAAATGGCCTTCCTATAGTCCTATATCAATGAGCGGCTTTATCCTTAAGAGAGTGGAGGAAGAGCCTCATGATCATCTGCTCCTCATTCACATTTTGTGCCTTGGTGGTCTGGACCAAAGTGGTCAAGTCCTCCAAGTGCTGAAACGGGCCTTCAGAGCCAAGCCCATGGAAATGTTTGACCAGGCATAACACCTTGGGCTTGATTTCTACATCTCCGACAGGAATCTGGATGTCGAGATGTTCCCTGTAATTTGAAGGATCATAAAAATCCTTCAAGGGCTGAGCGCCCTGCATTCTCTGGAGCCATTCTTTCATTCTCTGCATTTCTTCTAGCTGCCTTTGAAATACCTCCTGTGTATCCTGAGGCGGAGGAGCCTGTTGATTGGCCATGGGATCAATTTGGCCAAAATCCAATCTGCGCCTCCTAGAATACTCTAGTGGTCCTTCCAATCGGAGATTCAATGACCTCCTTCCCATCATAAACTGAGAAAAGGTCAGAAGAACTAGGGATAAAACCCTGCAGCATAATAAAACAAGCATGACCTTAAGTGGGGTAGCTTAAGGATCTACAGACTCTCAAAATCCGCCGTAAGATTATAAATGATTTACTCTACTTGTGTCTGCTCAATCCATCCAGTTAAAAGGAGGGACTGGGGAGAACGTTCTTCCTTCAGGGTGCACCTCTGGCTCCTAGTGTACCCCCCAGCTGCGGTCGTTTGATGCTACTCTCCTAGCTAGACATCTGATTGATCAATATAAGCAGGTTAATCGTAAACAATCTCAAACTAGACCCCAAAGAGTGAATCAGTCCTTAAGGCCAACATCTACTTGATTTAATTTAGGCCTGGGATTGTAGTGCTTGTGGAATGTGGTTGACCCTTAAAATGGGTTGCACCCTTAATGATCAATTGAGTATATGTGTGTGCATGCACAACCAAGGTTTTCAAGCAAGATTATTTGTGATGAGTATATTTCTAGGTTCAAATCTTGCTTAAGTAGCTTTTAGGGTTTAGAATTAGGTTTAATTCAATCAAATTTGAGGCAAACCAGGTTTTCAAGCACGGATGAAGATCACTTTCCTTTTGCAATAAAAAATAAAGTGGAGTGCCTGGTATTGACCTAAATTGAAAACCCTAAGGGGAAGCTACTTGGTGAGTTGATTTTTAAGTTAAGTGGTGCGGCCCAAACAACTCAAACAATTGGCCACAATTGCACCACTGAATTAAGCACATAAAGTGATTGACCTAGACTGATTTCTACTCTTTTATATGTTGATTTTTGTGTATCGGTTCCACAGATCAGAATCCGATTGAGTAGATAAGAATCAAGTAAGTTATGTGCCTTGAATGTGGGTGTATGTTGTGTGTATGTTTGAATTACCCCACAAGAAATATCTTTTGACTTTTTTATATGCGAGGGTGAAATGAATGTGGGTGGAAATCCAAGCAACCAAACTAATCCTAGGATTTATGCAAACACCTAGGTTAATTGGAGTTTGAATTAATGTTGTGAAATGAAATCTATGGAGGCAGCAAAATGGAGAGCACTTACAGTCGTCTTCAATTGCACTTTACTCGGATCTACCGCTTGACGATTCCCTGATAGAGGTATCTGCAAAATAATAGACAGGAGTAAAGCAAGTTAGAAAACAGTAAAGTGCGTGAAATGCGAAAAGAAGATCGGAAAATCGTTGCCTCCCCGGCAACGGTACCAAAATGTTGACAGTGGAAAACTACGTGCTCGCAGTTGGATTCGAAAACCTATCGTCGTAGTTTGAGTCATGAAGAAATCTATTCAATAGATAAAATTTATACCGAAAATCCGTAAAGAAGTTTCGGGTAGAACACAGGGAGGCTACGTCAATCTAAAATCCGCAATTATATTTTTTTTGTATTCTTTTTTTGTTTAAAAGGTGAAATAATCACAATGGAATCACTATAGACACTAAGAGAGAGAGAGAGTGAGAATAATCACTCAGTATTTGAATAATATTTTTACAACTAAGAAAGCGGGAAATGATTACATTAGAAAGTGGGAAATTGTTACAACTAGAAAGCGGGAAATTCTGCTCTAGAAAGAGATAAAGGAAGGGAGAGACATGTTATCCTCCTTAACGAATGCTTGGAGGACAAGCCGGATGGAGGCGATGCCTGGAAGATGGAGGACGAGGTGGGAAGAAGGAGGACGAAGTCGGAAGAATGGGAATGAGGCAGCACATCATTGTCGTCATGGGATCCACTTCCGGAACGGGGTGAAAGCTTGGATTTAGCTCTTGAGGGGCATATTGGGTGTGGCACAAGCTTCTCTTAAGCTTTAAAGAGGAAGAGAGGAGAAGGGATGAAAAATTCGTTGGGTAGTGGTCTCCTTTTATAGTTGCAAGGATTGGGGGCATTTTGGTTATTACAATATCAAAAACATTAATATGGGACCTTTAATGACGGACTTAAACGTCGCTAAAGGTCCGTCGTGGGAGATGTATGCATGCACTACACATGCTCACTCCTCTTCCATGCCTAAAACGTCCACCCACGTTTGTGAAATATCAGCCGTTCGATCTCAAGATCAGACGGCTTAAAGTCGTCCTAGCCCACGTCGTTTGATCACGCATCAGATCGGGCGTGAGGCGGAGCGTCTAATCTCGCGTAAGCCCGATTAGATGATCAGGGTCGTCCATAGTCGATTGCGTGTTCTGGATTTAACACACGCACGCAGTGGATCGAGAGTTAAACCCGTGCCCCGCACGTACGCAATGCCTCGCAACCACTACACTGCCCCTTCATTTGTGTCGTGTGGAGGTTTCAAGTGGCACGTGCTCACTGCTGTTGGAGCAAGATCCAACAGTCTAGATCACACCTTGCCACACCTTCAGTGATGCAGCGGCGAGTCCCTTGGGCCGATCGAGCGGTTGAGATGGCACCACGTGGCACCATCTTGGCCATCCATCTTCTGTGTGTTGTAGACGGTGCCACGGGTGTCAGATTGGACTGATTTTCACACCGTTAGGCTGCGATCATCAATTCAAACCATCCGTACGATTGGATTTGTCTTCTGAAGTGTGGATTGGCACCATCTTGGCCCTTGATCATTAGGGTTCCTCAGTCTCTATCTAGTGTTACGGTGTTCGATCAGGGCGATCTTAGAGTCGTTGAACTCCAATTGTCGCCCTGATCAGATCCGTATGGTTGGATCTTCAATCTGAGGCCCTGATTAAAAATCACCCTGTCCCTGACCATAAAAGGGGATAATTACTATACAATTTATACAACTTGACCTAAATGCATGATTATGCATGTTATGCAATATTTATAATGCATGATGCTAATATGGTACTAGAAACATGCATTAATAGACATTTTAGGTTAATCAGATGTATGCACATCATCTACTTCTAAACCTCGCTCAAACACAACATGCCCAAGTACAATTCCTTTTTGTACCATGTAGTGGCTTTTCTCCTAGCTGAGGACTAAACCAATTTCCTTACATTGCTTCAGCACATTCTCTAAGTGTAGGAGACACTAGTCAAAAGACAAGACATAAATGGATAATTCATCCATAAACACTTCAACACACTCGTCAATCATGTTTGAGAAAATGGACATCATACACCGCTGGAAGGTTGTCGGTGCATTACATAGTCCAAATGGCATACGCTTGAATGCAAAGGTACTGTAAGGACTCGTGAAATTTGTCTTCTCCTAGCCATCAGGGAAGATTGCAACCTAGTTGCACCTAGAATATCCATCAAGAAAGCAATAGTACTTATTCCCTAACAATTTTTCGAGAATTTGGTCAATTAAAGGCAGGGGAAAGTGATCATTCTAGGTAGCAGTGTTTAGCTTGTGGTAATCAATTGAGACCCTCCATCCAGTTGAGGGTCTAGCCACAACTTGTTCACCTTGGTCGTTAAATTCTACAGTAAAGCCTACCTTCTTTGGCACGACATGAATAGGACTTGCCCATTTACTATCTGCAATGGTATATATGATCCCAGCATCCAACCACTTCAGAATTTCCCTTTTAACCACCTCCCTCGTATTAGGGTTAAGATGTCTCTGCATGTCCCTAAATGGCTTGATGGAATCATTATTAGAAATGTGGTGCATGCAGAGTGTAGATTCTACTCCCTTAATGTCAGCAATGCTCCAAGCAATAGCTTCCTTGTGCCTAGAAAACATTCAATCAGGGCTCTGGGAAGCTTCCCAGTTTCCCTCTGTCTAACGACCTCAACATGGTGTTCTATCTGTGATTTCATTTCATGTATAGTCTTGTCATGAGATTGGATGATGGCACTTTGACTTTATTGGATAATTCTCAACATTGCCTTCAATTCATCCATCTTAAAGGTCTTTGGTTGGGCAAAGGTCTGAGGTTGGTTCATTTGTTAGTTTTGAAAGGTTTGTAGTTTATAATTCCCCAAATTTGAGACATTCCCTTGTCTCCATGAAAAGTTTGGATGATTCCTCCATCCCTCATTATAAGTGTTGGAAAAAGGGTCATTACGAGGTCTAGGATGGAACCCTTGAGCGGCATTTAGGTCACCTATACAAGCTCAGGGAATTGGGAGGCCAAGTGGCAATCCACAATGGCATGCGTATTGCCTTAGCAAATGGAGCATTCTGATGTGGAGGTGAGTTGGTCTGGGCTCAACATAAGCCTCTTGATATTTTGATTCAACAATTGGATCTGATAGGCTAAATTCTGGGTGTCCCTAGCCTCATTTGCCTCCAACTTTCTTTGAATGAGAGTGGGTTTTCTATTCGAGTAGGCAGAATTCAAGTGAATAGAATTCTCACTCATTGTACTGAAAAGGTTCCAAGCTTCATCCTCAGTCTTAGATAGAAAGGTTCCTGCACAGGCACCATCCACAGTCTGCCTATGCGAATCATTAAGTCTAGTGAACCTTTCAACTAGTTGCCACTAGGGCACCTGGTGATGTGGGCAAAGTCTCAAAAGGTCATTAAAGCACTCCCACGCGTCATGGAAAGCTTCCCCATCCTTTTGAGCAAAACTCATAATTTCCCTCCTAAAGTGATTAGTTGTTCTCATGGGGAAGTACTTTTTCAAAAACTCCTTCTTCAAGGCATCGCAAGTGTTAATACCATCTAGGGTATGATACCAATACTTGGCCTTATCTGTGAGGGAGAAAGGAAAGAGGGTCCGCATTTGGGAGTCATCAGTAATGCCCTGTAGCTTCACCATGGAACAGACCTCAGTGAATTCCTCTATATGCCTGTAAGGGTCTTCCCTAGCAATCCATAAAAGGAGGGCAGCAAGGATAAGGTACTACTTTTGATCTCATAAGGATTGTCCCCTCCAGGTCTACATAGTGTAGGGCCAGTTTGATTGGTTGGAGTGAAATATTCCTTAAGGATCATTTTACCAGCCATTACTTCCCTTGGGAGGTTCCTTCTTAGGATTCTTTCAGGTTCAGGATCAAACACAAGTTGTCTCCTAAGAGATCGCCTACCAATCATGCACTACAAACACAATTCAAAAGGACTTGCTAGGTCTTTACAGGTTCAGGCTTTTGACTTTAATTCAGATTGTAGGTGACAAAGCAAGTTGTCCAATCAATTACGCATCTATTGTCGACTTACGAAATGCCTAAAAAGACCTAGTTGGAGCTTAGATGCTCTTCCCTAAAGCTCAAATGGTAGAGCAACTCCAAAGACGAAACATCAAGGGATGCAAGTAGGCCTAAGCCTTCCTTTGAAGCTGTGCTTTTGCGGTGCTTCTTAACTACCCTCAAAAACCCATGACAAGGTATCCCCCTCTTTGGAGTTACAAAACCTTTGATCTCAAGTTCTAAACACTTCAGAGTGCAATGGCAGGGGGGCTCTTGTCCTAGTAGTTCGAAGACCTAAAAGTGTCTATATGTGTGCTTCGGTGCAACAAAATAGCAAAGTGTGCATACATTGAAAAAAATGTTTTTGAATTTTTGAAACACACACAAGATTATCAATTCAAGTCCTTGATTTTAAATGTCTCTCCTTTAGTTAAGTCCTTTTCTGAATTTAAAGGTGACCACTTGCTAGATCGTTTCAAATAAAAATAGATGGTCTTGCAATTACATTCAGATGCAAATGTATGATCAACATATAATGCAAAGTAAGAAGATGAGTACCTTGCTTCTAGCAATCTTCAATGGGATGCACTCAAATGCAAGCAAAATAAATCAAGAGGCTGCTCATTCACACCTAAATGGTCGTCCTAAGGCAGGCAACTTCTAGCAGGCAGCTCATGTTTTTTTTTTAGTTACTTATGCACAAACAAATAAAGGATAAACAACCCACAAAAGAAAACCTAGATCTAAAGAAAAGGGAACATGCTCCCGAAAAAGTACCATGTAGGGGCCTAAAAGAAGGTCGGAGAATAACCCCTCAACTGTATCCCAAAACAAGGTTCTCAAATAATGAAGTCTAAGTTTATCTAAATGATACGGATAATTTTTTACTCTCTGGGTTTGTGGCATCAAGGTCCACCAAGATGTGAAGCTCCTCCTCGGGTGTGGCCCAAGGTCCATAATATGAAGATGCTAAGGCAGGTGCGACAATTCTCCCAAGAGGTACCTCGCACAAATAGATAGAACAAATTAAATATGTCTCAAATAAAAAGTAAACCAATAAATGGATAAATGCAAGTTTAACAAACCTGTTTCCTCCTCGGCAATGACGCCATTTGAAGAGTCAATTCTCACTTAACAAAATGATGATTAAAATGATTTGTTGTTTGTATTTCTAAGTGGTGGAAAATCGACTAATCAAAATAATTAAAATTAACCACTCAAAAGAGTGGATCATGTCCACAGGGAGGAACGTGCCTATTAAAACTCATAAGGTTAAAAAAATGAATGTTCACTATTGATTTCCCAAATAAAAAGCCAAACTCCCCTTTAAATTAAGAACTCAATGCAAGATATGTTGAATGAGCTTTTTATATAAAATATGAGGGTTGTCATCATAAAAATACCACAATTAAATATTGAAAAATCAAAAAAATCTATTTCTGGCAATGGCACTTTATGTAAAACTAATTGGACTTCTCTTATAGCAAAATAGGGGAGGATCTTCTCCCCAGTCGTGCGTGAGAAGGAGACCAAGGCTGACAGCGAGTTTCTCATCGAAGGAGCACTAGAGGGAGAGCTTCACAGCGGTGGGTCTAGCGAGGTGCGAGACGACCTAAGTTGGTGGGGTGAGGTGCGAACGGCAGTGGGTAGTGACAATCCCATTTTTGCGCATTTTGAAATTGTCGGAAATCATAGTATAGTCGCACTAAATGCTCGTCAAAAATGATTTGTAAAGATAACGAGACTGGAGTCCCGGTCATTCGTCTCTGGGAGGCGTTTATGCAAATTTGGAATCGATCTCTTTCTCTCTACTTGCTTAAAATCGCACATCGGTTCCTAATCGTCGGATCAATGTTTGGCCACTTTCATTATGAACCCTAATTACGTGCGCATGTGTTAGATAAATGACAAATGTGAAAGTGTGAGTTTCAGTACGCATGATTCTAGTTATGTGGTGGCTATTTACGGAAAATGCGTTAATAGTTAGATCCTCAATATTTTCAGGTACCGACATGCTGGTTGTAATACATAATAATTAAAAGCAGGCAACTTTAATCACACAAAATATATTGCAATAAGCTCATGGTGATTCTCAACACAGAGATATATATATAGAAAAAAATCTTTTATTGATTCATTAGGGTGTTTGCAACATGGAACTAGTGGAAAAGTTATAGAGGAAAGCTTGAAAACATAAATCTAGCTAACAGAAAACGATTGCATACATGAATCTAAAGGGGGATTATGCATGCGTCATTGGGGGAGAAATAAGGAACTACACTACTAAGTAGTAATAAAAGCATGTAAACTATGAAAAACTAAGCTACTAACCTAGCAGAAATAAGGACATTCGGAGGTGGGCTCCGATGGCCTTTGAGTTAGTTGAGAGGAGGAGGGGCGGCCAATGGTGCTTAGGGCGGCCCTTGGAAAGAGGTTGAGGAGGTGATCCAACATCTTGGCGTGGAGATGGTGGTGACCATGGTGATGCTACTCGTGGAGATGGAGTGGAGGTGGATGTAGCTAAACTAAATGGAAGCCAAGAGTGAATGGGTGCAAATGGCCACCCCTTAGGTCTTTTTATAGACCTAAGGGAAGCTCTCTAGAGAATTATGGAATTCTCTAGAGAGGCCTATAGTGGGAGCTTGTGGGAGAGTGAGAGAGAGAGGATGGATGGTGGTTTTTAGATCCACCAAATGTGGATCTAAAAATTGAATGGCTCTTGGTTGCTAATTTTAGCAACCAAGGCAACAACACATGGTAAAGAGTTCTAGAGAACTCTAGGCTAGCTATTTTCATGTGAATGGTGTGTGTGGGTGTGTGTGGGTCGAAACTTAGGTGGCTAGGTTGATTAGGTTAGGTTCTAGTGGGTTTAGGTCAAGGTAGGTCTCAAATTAGGGCCGTAAACCCTAATTCACTATGGTAAAGTGCAATTAAACTTAATACAAGTTTAATTGAGTGTGTGGAAACCTAATTGAGAGTAAAATAACTCAATTAAGTTAGTTCTAGGTCAATTGGACTCTCACTGAGTCCAATTGGATAGTGTGTGCTAAGATCAGGGCTCAATTGGACTCAATGAGTCCACTTGAATAGGCTAATGGAATTGACTAAGATACAAATCAATTAGGTTTAGTGAAGACCTAATTAGGAGGTCTAGAGGTGATGCACTAGGGTTAGGGAACCTTAATTTAGGTTCCTATGGGGTTAGAATTGGGTTTAGGAGGCTAGAGATCCAAGATCAAGGCTTGAATTCCAAAATAGGAACTGGAGGACGGTATCAGACATCTAATAAGTTGTCAGATGTCTTATATTGAAAAATTAGAAGTCCAGACTTGTTGTCTAGATGTCCAATCAGAGTCAGGAGGGTTTCTATGTTTTGTCTTAGATATTCTGCAGAAATTAGATGTCTGACCAAGTGTCTGGACGTCTAATAACACTGCAGAAGAGGGTTTAAGGTGTGTGGGAGTTGGCTAAGGGTTCTGGATGTCCTATAACTCATCTGGATGTCCAGATAGAGGTTGGAATTAGGATTTTGAGGTTTCCTAGGGTGTGGTGTGATCACATTTTTGCGCGGTTTATTAATTTTGGGTTTTAGGTCATTGCAACGCACAAAAATGGATTCATTTTAAATTTATAAGACCTAGATTGTGAGGTATCTAGGGTCGTCGAAGGAGGCAAGTTTGCAAAAATTAAATCTATTGCTTGTAAAATAAATCTCAACTTTCTTTTTGATCTTTTCAATATATACTTTTTATAGATTTTTGAAATAAAGTAACATGCAAGTTTTTGTTGATAACTAGAAAATAATTAACACCTAATTAATAAAGCTAACCCTAGGTGACAGGTAGAGCCTCTCCCTAAGCTCACTGATGAGAACCTCATCATGAGCCATAACTAGCTCATTTTGACCCAATACAAAGGATAAAAGCTCCTACATATCTCAAGGAAAGGCTTAACTCAGAGAATTCTGAGTTTGAGAAGAAAACCAGTCATAAGGGGTAAAAGTGCAATTTTACCAGTATAATCTGCATACAGGGTAATTCAGGGCCCAAACACAGGTCAAAACAGCTTAATAAGAATAAAAGTGGGATGAGATGATCTAGCAAGGGCTACAGCACTTCCAAGGAACCAAATGATAATCTGTAACCCTAAAACAACCCACTTCAATTCACAAGGTTCGAGGCAAAGTAAAAATAGAATAAACCCTCTAAAATTCATAGAAAAATAATCTCTAGGGTTTAGAACCTTCAATTTGGCCTTTAGAACCCATTTTGACCTACATTGAGAACCATGCCCAATTAATAACTTAATTTGGGTCTTTACGCAAATTGACCGGTCAAACAAGGTTTAATATGAAAATGAAATTTACCATCAGATTCCTTAGGTTCTAATTAGTCATGTATAAAAACTTGAGCCTAAGAAGAAACCTCCTTGACCGACTTTACACTTTGGTCCTCATATATTTACTCTTTGGCCCTCAACTTTTGAACCCTCGCATTTTGGCCCCTAACTCTCCTTCGTTCTTTGCAAACAGGTCCCTCCTGCAAAACCCTGCCAGCACCATGCTCCGGCGACCTTGCGCGGAGCATGGCGCCGCGCAGGGTGAGGTGGAGGACCTGGCATGTATACCGGGGGTGCCCTGCGTCGTCAGCCGTCGCAGGAGCACCCCCATGGTCATTGTAGCCCCCCATACCGGCCGTGCGAACGCACGGACGGTATGGGTTCGTATTCCGACCATTCTCCGGCGAGGGAGACACGTCGTCTCCCTCCGCCTTCCTCCCTGCTTCATCCCTATAAATACCCCCCGCCGCTCCACCGACGAGGGCAGCCTGGATCTGACGGAGAAAACCCCCAGCTTTCTTCTCTTCTTCCTCCGGCAGACGCTCACCAGCTCCGGCGACTTCCTCCCCCTCCACCTCTTCGCTCTGCCGCGATACCAGCAGCAGAGACCTCCTCCCTTGCTCTTCCCGCGCCACGCCGCACCCAGCTGGCGCCTCTCCAGCCCTCTGCTCGCCGCCGCCCCTCTCCCTGAGCATCGTCTTCTCCGGCGACAGTCGATACGACTGTCGCCCTGTTCCTCCCCCTTCGTCCCTGCAAGTAAGTTAGACCTACTCCCCTTCTTCTCCTCTTTCTTTCCCCGCTTTCAATTTAGTCAATTAAACCCTCGACCGCTCCTGTTCACCCTCATCCTCTCCGCCTCCGACCACCCTCCGGCGAGCCGCTCCCATCACCTCAGCGACCCACACGGCTCGCCGACCACCGCAAAACCTCCGCCTCCTCACCCTGATCCTCTTCCGCCCCTCCACTTCCCACCAAACACCCTCTGCAGACCCACCGAACACACCCACTTCCTCGGTCACAGTTTGACCTAGGACGACCTGTTAGCTCCATCTCGCCCCCTGCAGACCCCCTGACCACCTTCGCCGTGCCACGGCGAAGGTCCCCCGCCTGTCTGATTTGGCCGAGAGGCCGTTCTATTGATTTCAGGTTCCAGGCCTTGACCGCCATTGGCGAGGAAGCTCGAAGCTTGCTTGAGGTTGCTCCAAGCCTAGATATCCCAGGTTGAAGACCTAGGCTGCGCGAAAGAGTCTTGCACACACACCCTGGCCCTCAATTGGAGTTGCGAGCCTCAACAGCTGTTGCAATTGGAAGCACCATCCCTATTGCAGGCGTGAGAGAAATGGGGTGCGCGGATAGTCCCACCTCGGAAACTTCTGAAGCCACACACCCACATAAATTGCAAAAGTGCCACCATCTGTTTGCCTCAGTTACCACGGGGTGAGGTCCCTCTCACCCGACCCGACCCGGCCTCGTCCGTGACCACGCTCCGCGGACCTGGCCCGACCCGATTAGACTGACCTGCACTCCTCGCCCACCACGCACGCCGGTGGGCCTGGACCCGGGCCTGATCCGAACCCGATTACCCGGTTGCGCTCTGGGAGAGCTTCCGAAGAGTGATTTCAGAGAGAGAGAAACGCGGGGGAGGGGGGTAGAGTAGGTTTTGCCCTCTGATGCTGAACTCTTGAGCGTGCAGGCACAGGTGAAGGATTGAAGAAGAAGGACTGAAGCGGCACTGTAGCATCCGTGGGTTAAGTCGTCTGATTGGAAACTGAAGACAGGTGAAGACAAAGAAGAAGAAGAAATGAAGAGAAGCAAGAAGCAAGAAAAGAAGAAGATGATCTGAAGAAAAAGAAAGAAAGGAAACAAGTAAGAACAGAAGACAGAAGGAGAAGAGTACGAGGGGAAGATCTGAAGAAAGCAGAAGAAGAAGAAGAAGAAGAAGAAGAAGAACAGGAAGAACAAAAGCAAAGAGGAAGAAAGAAGAGAAGAAGAAGAAGCCAAATTTTCATCTCTCTCTCTCTCTCTCTCTCTCTTTATTTTTGTAATAGAACTTGTATATCTCTAGAATACAACTTGCTCCCTGAGTTCGACCTCGGGAACTCTTTCATTTTTCCGAGTAAAAAAAATTTATATGAAACGTTGGTAACAACCGGCTTTACTACAACGTTACAACAAACCCGGTACAAAACCACACGCATTCATTTTGGCGCCGCTGCCGGGGAGCAACGGCTATTCTAGAGGTAAACATTCCTGTTTCTTTTAAGTTCTAATAATCTCCTCTCTTTTGTGCAGCTACAGGAACTCAAGAAGACAAGCAACCACACAACCACTCCGAAGACAGGTAAAATCTTTTCTCTCACTATTAACCCCTACACTCTAAAGAGGAAGAAAAGAAAAGAACAAGCAATATAGGGCTAACCTGTCTTCCATACTTAGTAACCATAAAAAAGTTGCATGTTTTCAACTCATCATTCCTGCACACTATTAAGGGTATTTAAGGGCTAACACATTCTTGCTTGAGCCCTAATTGCCCAACAAAGAGTTAAATGGACCAAGTAGAGCCAACATAAGGTCAAACATTAGGATTTCAGTAGAGACACACCCCTTAATCAAGAATTGAGGAAATCCAAAAGAGGTGTGCCCAAGCCATTGATTGAAAATAATTAACAAGAAAAATCCTAAACAATTGGCTCTCTCTAAACACTTGAACCCTAAAAGACAGGACCTAAAAAGCTCTCAAAGAAAACAAGAGGTAAAGTTGACCCCTTTGGGTTAACCAACCTTAAATTAGGTCACTCTTTGCACTTAAAAAGACTAAAGTTCAAGTGAAACCTTAAGCACCCTGATCTTAAAATTGGTAGACTTAAGAGGTCAAGATCCCCATTCTGGTCTACCTGGAACCGCAGTGACAAGAGAGGTCGGGTGGGGGAAACCCTGTAACCCGTGGGGACGCTCTACCGTGTAGGGGTCTTCGCGGGACTCTCCCTCTCTGGCTGCCCAGGTAATTCTCAGGTGGACGATCTTTCTGATCAAGGGGTCCATCTGCCCCGCACCTCTATAGTCACCCAACACATTTTTGGGTGTCTTGATTGGGTCCAGCACCTTCTAAACTTACCTCTCCCAACTGTGCATGTACGGAAGGAGGTCTCTAAGACCACCCTTAAGACCTCCATTAGAAATTCACTCTCGTCAAGGCCAAGCCTCGACGCCCGTATTTGTGCAGCAACACCCTCACATTATTCTCTCTTCTGATTCAGAACCAAGTTCTTCTTCTTCCCCCATCATGGCTCAGCCAGTTGAGGAAGAAAATAATCTGGAACACCAGCTCCAGCGACTCAATGACCTCTTCCAAAACTTCGTGCACCCACCACAGCGTCCTATGATGCGGGACCACTACAATCCTGCTGCGGTGGCCATTGAGCCTCGAGTTAGAATCCCGATTGGAGGACCTGATTCCGAACTAAAGCCCAACATGATTCACGCTATACCTAAATTCCATGGGCTTAATTCTGAAGATCCCTTCCAGCACATCAAACAGCTAAAGCATCTGGCCCACACTTTTGGATCAGATGCGCAAAATCGGGATATTCTTCTCATGAAGATGTTCTCCTTTTCTCTTATGGACAAGGCCGCCCATTGGTATCAAACTCAGACCCGACCGATCAACACTTGGGAAGAACTTCAATCCGAGTTTTTGAAAAAGTTCTTTCCCGTTGGTCGGACCAACGCCTTGCGCCATCAGATTACACACTTCACTCAACAATCAGGAGAACCTCTCCATGAGGCATGGGATCGTTTTCAGGATCTCATGAGGAAGTGCCCCCATCACGGAGTTCCTAAATGGGAACAAGTCCAATCTTTTTACCAGGGACTCCGTGAGGACATCCGCCTTTTCGTCAATGCAACCTGCGGAGGAAACATCATGGGTCAACATGAAGACACCGTATGGGAGATTCTCGAAAACATGTGCGAGAACTCCATCAACAATGACTCCATGGGATTATTCGACAGGACGAATACCCGCGCAGCGACGAATCTTAAGGGAGCACATGAGACGCAGGACCTGTCCGCATCAGTCGACCTGGAGTTAATGGCCAGTCGATTGGACAAGGTCTCAATTATTGAAAAGAAGGTGGATGAGCTGACTCAGCACTTGCAGCGAGCCACCTCTGCGCATAACTCCTTTGCACAACCTCCTTCCACACAGGAGACTGTGCAAAACATCCTCCACCGATCCTCCCCTGGGATGGATCCATATCCATCCCCATCTGATTCTTGGACTGGAAGATCATCCGATCCTTTCTTCACCAGCCGGGGGAACTCCATTCCTCCTTTCCCTGATTCTCAGGAGGTTCCTCAGACCTGCGAGGACCTCAACGCCATCCAGAACGACCCATTCTCCAACACTTACAACCCTGGATGGCGAAACCATCCCAATTTTCAGTGGGCGGGAAATCCCCAAACCCAAAGACCACCTTTTCAGTCCCGCCCACAGCCCTCTCATCACTACCAGCCGCCTCAGCCTCGGCCCAACCCTACTTATCCATCAGGGCCAAATCAAGATCAAATGTCCTTAATCCTTCAGACTCTGGCTGACATTCAAAAATCGAATGCGGCCATTCAAAAACAGCACAAGGACGAGCTTACTGAAGTTAAAACTCAACTGGCCCAGTTGGCAAATTCTCGCCAGCCAGGCACACTCCCTTCCCAACCCCTTCCTAACCCAAATAACGTGCCAACCCAGAAGCGCGTTATGAATCCAAATTTAGGCCACGCTCAATGGATTTATCAGGCCCCTACTGCCCCATCTCCAGACGAGACGGAAGCCTCAACTTCGCGTGCGGGATTTCAGCAGCAGCCACCCCTCCTACCAAACCCAAACCAAAATCAGGCCGGATTAAATTCTGTAACAACACGTAGTGGTAAGACAACTCAGGACCAGCATTATCCAAACCACGCCCAGCCTGATAACCATGACCCTAGGATAGTTAGCCAAGGTACCGCTGCTCCAGACCCACAACCTGGACCTATCCTAGAGGAACCAACCAAGATCCCGTTTCCCGAGGCCCTGACCAAGGGAAAGAAGACCACCAAACCCGTGGCCCCTGAGGAGGACCTGGTCAAGCTCTTTGAGCAGGTCCACATAAACATCCCCTTGATGGATGCAATCCACCACGTACCAGCTTACGCACGATTTCTAAAGAATATATGTACACCCCAGCGTAAGCCGCGAACCAAGGGAGGGAGCCCAATTGTTCTGTCAGAGCAAGCCAGCTCTGTAATCCTTAGTAGACTCCCACCCAAGGCAAAAGATCCTGGAACTCCCCTGATCTCCTGTAAGATAGGTGGTACCCAATTTGATAGAGCATTGTTAGACTTAGGAGCATCTATAAATCTGATACCCACATCCTTACTTGACCATCTGGAAGAATCTGAGCTGAAACCAACCGAGGTGACATTACAATTAGCAGATCGATCTATAAAGTCACCAAAAGGGATTCTCGAGGATGTTATCGTGAGAGTGCGGGATTTCTATTTTCCAGTGGACTTTATAGTCTTAGACATGGATGCACCTGAGAACCCTAGGGATACACCAATCATTCTAGGGAGACCTTTCTTGGCTACTGCTAGAGCCAACATCAGCTGTGAGGAGGGCCAAATAGAGCTTAAGTTTGGAGATCAAACACTGAAAATTGATATATTTAAGGCCCAGCAAGGAATTAATTGCGGCGTCATCGAGCAAATTTGTGACATCAAGACTTTGGTTGATGAATCACACCTCCAGAATGACTTGAGTATGCCTCATCAACCACAGAAGGATCTTGACCCGCAAACAGAGGAGTCCAATCCGGATGTGAACAACCCAGTAACTCCCACCCTTGAACCTCACATCTATACTGAACCACCCGCTGCTGCTGAAAACCCCATCCTCGAACTGAAACCCCTTCCTGCTCATTTGAAATACATCTTTTTGGGTTCTAATCAGACCCTTCCTGTGATCATCAATTCCAACCTCAATCCTGAACAGGAATCCCGTCTGATTGTTGTCCTCCAGCAACATCGCAGAGCCATCGGATGGACCCTCGATGATTTGACTGGAATAAGTCCCTCTTATTGTACTCATCATATCTATTCAGAAGAGGGCACACGACCTTCTCGTGAAATGCAGAGACGCTTAAACCCCAATCTGCAGGAGGTCGTGAAAAAGGAGATCATCAAGTGGTTAGATGCCGGGATCATCTACCCGATCTCCGATAGTCGTTGGGTGAGCCCAATTCAGGTCGTGCCTAAGAAGGCAGGACTCACCACTATAACGACTGAGACCGGAGAAATCATTCCTACCCGATTAGCCAACTCGTGGAGAGTCTGTATAGATTACCGTCGACTCAATTCCTCCACGAAGAAGGATCATTTCCCACTACCCTTCATTGATCAAATTCTCGAAAAACTAGCGGGAAATAGGTTCTTCTGCTTTCTTGACGGGTACTCCGGTTATAACCAGGTGGCAATCCATCCTGAGGACCAAGAAAAGACCACATTCACCTGCCCCTTCGGAACATACGCTTTCCGAAGGATGCCTTTCGGTCTTTGCAATGCACCCGCTACTTTTCAGCGATGCATGCTTGCCATATTCTCAGATATGGTAGGTGATTATCTGGAAGTCTTCATGGATGACTTTTCAGTTTTCGGAGCATCATTCGACGATTGCCTCCAACACTTGGTCCAGATACTCAGGCGGTGCATCGACGTGAATTTGGTTCTTTCCTGGGAAAAGAGCCATTTCATGGTGCCTGAGGGAATTGTCCTGGGACACTCAATTTCGGAGAAAGGTATCCAAGTGGATCGAGCTAAGGTTAATCTGATTTCTCACCTTCCTATGCCTAGCTCGATCAGGGACATCCGATCCTTTTTAGGGCATGTCGGTTTTTATCGACGATTTATCCCTGATTTTTCAAAAATCGCACGCCCCCTGACCACTCTTCTCTCCAAGGATGTTCCCTTCAAAATCTCCAAGGAATGCACTCAAGCATTTGAAATCCTGCGTGACCGAGTCACCCAAGCCCCGATCCTACAGTCCCCTGATTGGTCTCAACCCTTTGAGATCATGTGTGATGCATCCGACTTCGCTGTAGGAGCGGTTTTGGGGCAGAAAAATGACAAGAAACCTGTGGTCATTTACTACGCCAGCAAAACACTCGATGAGGCTCAGCGTAACTATACAGTTACTGAGAAAGAGCTGCTAGCTGTAGTATTTGCCCTAGAAAAGTTCAGATCATACCTTCTGGGTTCCCATGTCATCATATACTCGGATCACACGGCTGTGAGGCATCTCCTTGCAAAGAAGGACGCGAAGCCTCGATTGATCCGATGGATCTTGCTGTTGCAAGAATTTGACCTCGAGATTCGTGATAAAGCGGGAAAACAAAACGTGGTAGCTGATCACTTGTCCCGTCTTCCTTCTGAAATGATAGACCCTTCCGGACCCATCACTGAGCATTTTCCCGATGAGCACCTGCTGACTATTGGTACTAGCCTTCCATGGTTTGCTAATATTGTAAATTACTTGGCATCTCATCAAACCCCGTCCGATTGGCCGAAGGCCAAGAAAGACAAATTACGCTCCGATGCCAAGTATTACATTTGGGAAGACCCGTACCTCTTCCGCATAGGTGCCGATCAGATCATCCGGAGATGTGTCCCGGAAGGGGAAGTCAACAATATCCTCTCTTTCTGCCATGACCAGGCATGCGGTGGCCATTTTGCCGGGCATAAAACCGCATCAAAAGTCCTCCAGTGCGGCTTTTACTGGCCCACACTGTTCAAAGACGCATACAGTCATTGCAAGGCATGCAGTCGTTGCCAGACTTTGGGCAACATGAGCCATCGCGACATGATGCCTATGCAACCGATTCTAGTATGCGAAATCTTTGATGTTTGGGGGATTGATTTTATGGGCCCCTTTCCTACTTCGGATGGTTTCGAATACATTCTGTTGGCTGTGGACTACGTGTCCAAATGGATCGAAGCCATACCGACCCGAACCTGTGATCACAAAATCGTTCTCAAATTCATTCATCAACACATTTTCTCAAGGTTCGGGATTCCTCGTGCAATAATCTCTGATGGGGGAACCCATTTCACAAATGCTCAGTTTAGGTCACTGATGACCAAATACGGGGTGTCTCACCGAATCTCTACTCCTTACCACCCCCAAACTAATGGTCTAGCTGAGCTGTAGAATCGGGAGATCAAGAAAATCCTACAGGTCACTGTTCGACCTGACAGGAAGGACTGGTCGTCCCGACTTCCGGAAGCATTGTGGGCCTATAGGACCGCCCACAAGACCCAATTGGGCATGTCTCCCTTTAGATTGGTGTACGGAAAGGCATGCCACCTTCCCGTCGAACTGGAGCATAAAGCCTATTGGGCAGTACGGAACTGTAATCTAGATCTTTCTAAGGCTGGGACCCACAGAAAACTCCAAATCAGCGAGATCGATGAATTGCGCATAGACGCGTACGAGAACTCGCAAATCTACAAGGAGCGGGTTAAAGCCTTCCACGACAAACACATCTCAAGAAAGATCTTCCATCCTGGTCAAAAGGTCCTACTCTTTGATGCCCGACTCAAACTCTTCCCAGGAAAACTGAGATCTAAGTGGGTCGGACCATATTTGGTCCGACAGGTTTTTGGAAATGGAGCAATCGAAATCAGTCCACTCAGCCACGATTCTGAACCTTTCATCGTGAATGGTCAAAGACTCAAGCCGTTCATTGATGTAACTTCTACTGATTTGGCTGAGGCATCTTATATCCTCCTTTCCCCTTGAGCTTATTGCGCCCAGCCGATGGCGTAAAACTCAGCGCTTAACGGGAGGCAGCCCGTCATTCTCTTTGAAAACCTGAAACTTGTTCTGACACCTTTCAGCACTCGAAGTTCACCCTGAACTAAGACCCCCTAGGTTACAATGAGGACATTGCAAATCTTAGGCATGGGGGGGTATGAAAGTGCAAAAACTCGTAAGAAAAGGTTTCAAACAAAAAATTCACATATGCCAAAAATACCATAAAAATTAAAAAAAAAAAAAAAAAAAAATTTCGAAAAATAATAAGAGGAAAAGAGGAGAAGGAAAATTTTGTGAAGGAGAGAAGAAACAAAATGAAAAAGGAGCACAAAATTATAAGAAAAGTTGATAGTCATTAGTAAGGAACTAAGGAATTAACCTAAGTTCTAGACCTCATTCAAGAAAATAACTGAAAAGTGCACAATGAGATTAGTAAGAATGCAAACCTTAGGCATTCTTGAATAGACTCTTAGTACCCATTAAGATCTGGACACTCCTCAAGAGGTTGAGGAAAATGAAAAGCTGAAGTATTAGGTCTAAGGCTTAGGGAGTATTCGGCCTCGTTAACTAATTTTTGGTTTACGGGACTCAGTAACCTAAGCACCCTAATCTCACACACAGCCTGGTTCAGTAAGCGTAAAAATCAGAATCACGCAGAAGCGTCGCAAAAATCTGAAAAGAACACCTAGAATAGGAATGGCCGATCAACACAAGTTGATTTGGACGAGTTCCCAGCGCGGAGAGGCGGGAAATCCCCTCGAAGATGCGTAACAAAATATCATCTCCTCGGTGCTTGTCTCTTAGGATATTTACATATCCTACGGGGGGCATGTAAGCACTCTGCTGGTTCAGATTCCATGGATGGCATTATCTCGAAGTGTCAATTGCCAGGGTCTGGATTCGGCCACGGAATACCATGGATGGGATTATCTCGAAATCTCAATAGCCAGGGTTCCGGGGGTTGCCATGGGCGGTGCTATCTCGAAGCATCGATCGCCAGGAACCCTTGAGGATTGATGATGGGAGCAAGGAATCTGATACAGACCGTGTTGAAAAGCCAATCCTAGGCTAGAACTAAAAAGAAAAAGAGAGAGAAAACTCTCCAAACAGAAAAAACTTTCTATCTCTCTCTTACAAAACGCACTGCGAACTGGGCCAGGGCTAAAATCATTTCAAGCACGGGTGCTTTAACCACGAAGTCCAATAAACCTTAGGTTAGTTCTTGTGGGCCTTAAAAACCTTTGCTGAAAGACTGAGGCTAAGGCTAGACAGATTTGGATCTTGATTGATACTAGAGTACCTTTTAGGCCTATGGTCAGCATTCTAACCTAATCTATGCTCAAATAAAAAAGGCACTTATCTAAAACCATTGAAAACTTCATGGTCTAGAACAAGGGTTGAAACCTTAAGTTTTTTGCTAAGGGACTAGCAAAAGCTAGGCATGGGGGTATGATGAGAACCTCATCATGAGCCATAACTAGCTCATTTTGACCCAATACAAAGGATAAAAGCTCCTACATATCTCAAGGAAAGGCTTAACTCAGAGAATTCTGAGTTTGAGAAGAAAACCAGTCATAAGGGGTAAAAGTGCAATTTTACCAGTATAATCTGCATACAGGGTAATTCAGGGCCCAAACACAGGTCAAAACAGCTTAATAAGAATAAAAGTGGGATGAGATGATCTAGCAAGGGCTACAGCACTTCCAAGGAACCAAATGATAATCTGTAACCCTAAAACAACCCACTTCAATTCACAAGGTTCGAGGCAAAGTAAAAATAGAATAAACCCTCTAAAATTCATAGAAAAATAATCTCTAGGGTTTAGAACCTTCAATTTGGCCTTTAGAACCCATTTTGACCTACATTGAGAACCATGCCCAATTAATAACTTAATTTGGGTCTTTACGCAAATTGACCGGTCAAACAAGGTTTAATATGAAAATGAAATTTACCATCAGATTCCTTAGGTTCTAATTAGTCATGTATAAAAACTTGAGCCTAAGAAGAAACCTCCTTGACCGACTTTACACTTTGGTCCTCATATATTTACTCTTTGGCCCTCAACTTTTGAACCCTCGCATTTTGGCCCCTAACTCTCCTTCGTTCTTTGCAAACAGGTCCCTCCTGCAAAACCCTGCCAGCACCATGCTCCGGCGACCTTGCGCGGAGCATGGCGCCGCGCAGGGTGAGGTGGAGGACCTGGCATGTATACCGAGGGTGCCCTGCGTCGTCAGCCGTCGCAGGAGCACCCCCATGGTCATTGTAGCCCCCCATACCGGCCGTGCGAACGCACGGACGGTATGGGTTCGTATTCCGACCATTCTCCGGCGAGGGAGACACGTCGTCTCCCTCCGCCTTCCTCCCTGCTTCATCCCTATAAATACCCCCCGCCGCTCCACCGACGAGGGCAGCCTGGATCTGACGGAGAAAACCCCCAGCTTTCTTCTCTTCTTCCTCCGGCAGACGCTCACCAGCTCCGGTGACTTCCTCCCCCTCCACCTCTTCGCTCTGCCGCGATACCAGCAGCAGAGACCTCCTCCCTTGCTCTTCCCGCGCCACGCCGCACCCAGCTGGCGCCTCTCCAGCCCTCTGCTCGCCGCCGCCCCTCTCCCTGAGCATCGTCTTCTCCGGCGACAGTCGATACGACTGTCGCCCTGTTCCTCCCCCTTCGTCCCTGCAAGTAAGTTAGACCTACTCCCCTTCTTCTCCTCTTTCTTTCCCCGCTTTCAATTTAGTCAATTAAACCCTCGACCGCTCCTGTTCACCCTCATCCTCTCCGCCTCCGACCACCCTCCGGCGAGCCGCTCCCATCACCTCAGCGACCCACACGGCTCGCCGACCACCGCAAAACCTCCGCCTCCTCACCCTGATCCTCTTCCGCCCCTCCACTTCCCACCAAACACCCTCTGCAGACCCACCGAACACACCCACTTCCTCGGTCACAGTTTGACCTAGGACGACCTGTTAGCTCCATCTCGCCCCCTGCAGACCCCCTGACCACCTTCGCCGTGCCACGGCGAAGGTCCCCCGCCTGTCTGATTTGGCCGAGAGGCCGTTCTATTGATTTCAGGTTCCAGGCCTTGACCGCCATTGGCGAGGAAGCTCGAAGCTTGCTTGAGGTTGCTCCAAGCCTAGATATCCCAGGTTGAAGACCTAGGCTGCGCGAAAGAGTCTTGCACACACACCCTGGCCCTCAATTGGAGTTGCGAGCCTCAACAGCTGTTGCAATTGGAAGCACCATCCCTATTGCAGGCGTGAGAGAAATGGGGTGCGCGGATAGTCCCACCTCGGAAACTTCTGAAGCCACACACCCACATAAATTGCAAAAGTGCCACCATCTGTTTGCCTCAGTTACCACGGGGTGAGGTCCCTCTCACCCGACCCGACCCGGCCTCGTCCGTGACCACGCTCTGCGGACCTGGCCCGACCCGATTAGACTGACCTGCACTCCTCTCCCACCACGCACGCCGGTGGGCCTGGACCCGGGCCTGATCCGAACCCGATTACCCGGTTGCGCTCTGGGAGAGCTTCCGAAGAGTGATTTCAGAGAGAGAGAAACGCGGGGGAGGGGGGTAGAGTAGGTTTTGCCCTCTGATGCTGAACTCTTGAGCGTGCAGGCACAGGTGAAGGATTGAAGAAGAAGGACTGAAGCGGCACTGTAGCATCCGTGGGTTAAGTCGTCTGATTGGAAACTGAAGACAGGTGAAGACAAAGAAGAAGAAGAAATGAAGAGAAGCAAGAAGCAAGAAAAGAAGAAGATGATCTGAAGAAAAAGAAAGAAAGGAAACAAGTAAGAACAGAAGACAGAAGGAGAAGAGTACGAGGGGAAGATCTGAAGAAAGCAGAAGAAGAAGAAGAAGAAGAAGAAGAAGAAGAACAGGAAGAACAAAAGCAAAGAGGAAGAAAGAAGAGAAGAAGAAGAAGCCAAATTTTCATCTCTCTCTCTCTCTCTCTCTCTTTATTTTTGTAATAGAACTTGTATATCTCTAGAATACAACTTGCTCCCTGAGTTCGACCTCGGGAACTCTTTCATTTTTCCGAGTAAAAAAAATTTATATGAAACGTTGGTAACAACCGGCTTTACTACAACGTTACAACAAACCCGGTACAAAACCACACGCATTCACTCACCCTAGACACATGGAGGCCTAGAATAATTAGGGAGAGGGAGTGAAAAAAATACTAGGCAAAAATTGTAAAAAGCTATGCAACAAAAATTGAAAGAAGGCAATTTGAATTAAAGAAAAATGGTTCACACAAAGCCTATAGAGGAATGCTTCTACTCTACTTGAAAATACAAGAAAAATAAAGCACAAATCCTCTAGATAGATGGTGAAGAAGAGGGCTTCTTGCTCCAAGCCAAGTAGCTCCTTGACTTGAAAAGACAACTCCCTTGCGTGAGATGCTCCTCCAAATGATGTCCTCCAAGGTGGTAGCTACCACCTTTAATTCTCCTCCTCCAAGGGTGGATGTCCACCCTAGTTTCTTCTCCTTTGCCTGGCCATCCTCCTTGAAGTAGAATGCTCCTCCTCCTTGGCGTGGCACAAGTTGAAGAAAGTGGGGAGAAGAAGGCACCAAAGGGGTAGGTGATGTGCCCCCTTAATCTTCTTCTCTACTCCTTCTTCTTGGCCGTAGGTATAGGTGGATGTAGGTGGAAGTAAACACTAATGGAGGATGATTTTTATGTGGTGATATGGTGGGTTTATATAGAGGTGGAGAGGGGGGTAGTTGGCGTGAATAGGTGGAGGGCTAGGATGGAGTTTGGTGGTGGTCATGGTTGGTTAGAATGATCCTAGGGCTAGGGTTAGTTGGCGCCAACTAAAGGGGTGCCATGGTGTGGTTATGGTGGTGAAAGGGCACCTATATTTGGCGCCAACTATGGGCCTTCTAGAAAGTAGGTGAGGTGGATGGTGGAGATGATTTTAAGGAGAGGTGTATGGTGGAGATGATGGGAATTTTGGAGGGAAAGTTGGCACCAAAAGGGAAAGGTTCTAGAAGGTTATTTTGGAAGAAAAATAGGTGGCTTTTGGTAGTGGTGGCGCCAACTTTGAGTAGAGTAGCTAGCTTAGGTGAGCTTAGTTGATGGAGCTAGCTAGGGTTGAGTTGAAGGTGGTGGATGGCCAAGGAGCTGGATGCTAGCTAGGCTAAGCTAAGCTAAGCTAGCTTAGCTAGCTATGGAGTAGAGGAGGAGGTATTGGAGCAAGGATTTGAAGAGAGGAGCTGAGGAGGAGAAGCCTGGAGCTTGAACTAGAGCTGGCAGCTGCAGAAGAGGGTGGCATGGAGCTACTCTAGCTGGCTTAGCTTGCTAGTTCTTTGCTAGCTGCTAAGCCAAGCTAAAGTGAGCTGGCTTCTACCATAATGAGCTGAGGTGAGCTGGGTCTGGTGCTCCCAGGTAGGATCAAGCTGGTTGAGGCAACTAAGGTAGCTTAGCTCAACTGATTTGAGCTAAGCTGAGTCCACGGGAGCTGGACTTGAGCTTCCTGAGCCAGAATGAAGTCATCTTCAGCTAGTTGGAGTTGAGTGGAGCTGGATGTAGCTGGAACTGAGCTGGGGTGAACTCCAGTCAACTCAGCCTAGCTAGCTAGGGCTCCCTGTGGACCAATGGGAGTTGAGATGAGCTAAACTCAGTTAAGTTGAGCTGGATCTGAGCTGACCTGAGTTAGGGTGAGCTAAGATGAGCTCTCTTGAGCTGCCATTTAGCTGAGAGGAGTTGAATGGAGCTAGGATGAGCTGACCCTAAATCAGGTGAGCTGACTTCCAGCTATGGTGAGCTGGATCAAGCTAAGTTCCAACTAGTGAGAGCTTCTCCTTCACCAGTTGCCTTCCTGAGTGCTAGGGTACTAGGGATCTAGCAATCTGTTTATCCCTAACACTCACAAAAACATATTAAAAAGATAATAAAAAAATGCAGTGCATGCCTAACCTAATTAATGCCTAAATGCAACCCAAAAACCCATTTGCGGAGTAAAATCCTAAGAGCTAGGTTTGTTTTAATGCATAAGAATGATGATAAACTGGCGTTTATCACGGTGACCTAATTTAAGGGTGCTAGGGCTTGGGGAAGCTTCTAGGCTATCCTAGGGCTAGGGTGGACCTAAGTTCTTCACAATTTATTGCTTTATTCCTACTTAATATAATAGAATACCTTAACTCCCTTACATTATTATCTACTACATCTAATCTAGATCTTCTGCTCCAGCTCTACTGCAACACCAGTTATTCTTTATTCTTCAAATCAAGCTTTAGATCCAGCTTCTGACCAGTTTATTACCTGCAATTGACATAATGCACCTAATCAGTACATTATAGCATTATTTTATGCATAGCTAAAAGAAACCAATAAAGATGCAAATAATGCTTATTCTTGCATGAATTACCCTAACTTATGCTAAGTCCTAGCCTAATTTACGTCAATTAAGACCTATGATTGCTACGCAATCATACCCCCATGCCTAAATCCTGCTAGTCCCTAGCAAATGCAAGGCTAAGTTATTCACAGAAGGGTCCCTAAGGGATTGATTATTTTATCAATTGTATGCCTAGAGATTTTTCTCCTTTGTGTTTTCATCCTATGCTCTAGAAATCCAGACAATAAGAATGTGCAGCTACGAAGCTTTTGCAATGGATTTGAGTGAAAAACTAATTCACCTCTAAAGCCTGTACTTGACCCCTAGTAAAAATTCTAGCGGGATAGGCGGACTTCTTCCCTCGAGGTATTCAAGATATTCTTTGAATTCCACCCGACTTTAAGCTTAGGTAGAGAATCTTAGAGGGAAAAGATTATATATTTAGTGGCTCAATCTCACTTGGTGCTACATAGAGATTAGTACTATAGAATCTAGATTCCCAAATTATTACATAACTCAACCCAGAGAAAGACGAGAAAAACTATGCTCTCTATTGGTTCCTTTGTATTCATTCTCTCTTTCCCTCTCTGTTTTTTTTTGCTTAAAGCTCACAATCTCACCAAATTCTCATGTATGATCCGTATTTGGTGGTCTCACTTGGCATTAACACTTTAATTGAGTTCTCATAACCTTAACACTAAGTCAGAATTCCTCAGCCAGTATTCGGGCAGTCAAAAACACAAAAAAATAGGTTAAGGTCTTATTTGGTGGATCTCAAATTTATTTGGTCATATTGCCTCAATGCAAATGAAATAAATACTAAATATTCACAAACTCTTTTTCTGCTTTTTCTTCTCTCTTTTTTTTCTTTTCTTTTTTTTTCTCTTTTTTTCTTTTTTTTCTTTTTTCTCATTTTTTTCATTTTTTTCATATATAATTTTTCTAACTCAACACAATCTAGCAACACATTCATGAATTTTATTGAAGAGGCATTATTGTGGATTGGTGGTACTCAAGAGACATTGGGTGGCTTATTTGGTGGAAGTGCCTACTCACGGCATCGGGAAAGATGGATAGGATGGTGTATTTCTGACCTTGACATCAATACCCTCCTTCAGCCGAGGATTCCGTAAAGAATGGTCGTAACCATTCACCTTCGCCTTAGTTTTATGAAAACTCGCTCTCCACGCAATTGCCTTATTTGGTGGCTCTCAAAATTTCACACAAAAATGTATACAAAGGAAATGAGAGCGAAAACTATGTCTAATCTCTGAGTATCATCACCTAATTATCTAGGATTGTAGATTCCTTGCACTAATCCTAAAGCACCAGTACTCTCTATTCTCATCTCACACTATTTGGTGGATTTTTGAAAGAAAATATGCCTAACTCCCAAAACATTTTCCAAGGGTTTAGGAGAAGAAGCATTGCTTCTTCTCGACAGATTAAAGACTTTTATCACCCTTCACCATGAATCCATTGCAAATTCTACGTGTGTGTGAAAAATTGTATTGAATTCCGGATTACTGGAATCAACTAGAGGATAAAATCCATAATGCATTCTCTTAATAAAATAATCTTATTCATGGATGCACTATGTATATATGCTATAAACAAGTAACCTCTTATATTCATACTTCATGAAATTTCCCTTTCGGGTTACATTCAACTTGACCATAAATTTAGAACAAAAGGTGAGTGAGTGAGTCGGAAATGGCTATTGCGGATGATCTCTAACTCCAATGCAAACATTGAAGGTGGAGTTGGTTCTTTTATTTAAGATCCTAAAGTACGTTTCACATGCAGCTTTGAGGTTTTCCTAAATGTTGGCATAAAAATTTTCAGTTTTGTCGTATCTACCCCCCCATGCCTAAGTTCTTGCATGTCCTCATGCATGAATATTAAAGAAAATAAGTACAGCTGGGAGTAAATGGGTATAAATCACCTGGAATTGCTCCTAAAATTTTAACGTTTAGCATCGGCCAACCTGACAGTATGCAATATGCGAAAAGGAAATATGCTAAAAGAAGGAAAGAAATGCTATTTATAAAGCAAGTATGTATAAGGTGATGGATGAATGTGGGGTAGATGCTGAGTTTAACGCCTTCAGCTGAGTGAAAACTCAATTAGATGTATCAGTTCTTGCATAGGAGCTGGTCGAGATCAAGAGAAAGATGTGCTTGTATGCTCCCAGAATCAGTAGTCCGGAGATGCGAACCAGCTAATTGTGCACCCCTACTCTAAAAGGTCTAGCTATAAGAAAGTGTGGAGTGGTGGTGGAAAATAGAGGATAATCAGAGGGGGGATCATGATGTTGATTCAGCTGATTTATCATGTCCCATAATTCAGTAGGAAGTTGCCGAGAGAGTTGATCAAAATGTATCTCAAAACCAGAATCTGAGTCATAGGGATCCTCATAACGATAATTGACATCAAAGAGCATGCCCTCTCTAGGCTTCGGATCATATGGGGGTATCCATGAAAATAGAAGATCTGTGGGGAGGTCACTGAAATCCTCGTTAGAAATTACTTCGTCCTCATCAGTACTTATCTTTGATTCATCAGAGGTTGACTCTTCAGGCTCGGAGTCGAGCCATCCATTAGATTGACTGGGATGGTAGGTGCATCCCCAGCTCATTCTGCTCGAAACTTCACCCTCGTATGCATTGGACTCCTCAGTAATTCCTACCTCAGCTAGCATATCCAATTCTTCGATCAAGTCATCCATAGCTACTTCTAGTCTTCGGATGTCAGGATTAGGGATAGAAAGTGTCATCTCATAATCTATAGCATCCAAATTAGGTATGTAGGTGAAAGAAGAAGAGTACAGATCAGAAGATGTTGGCTCTAGCATAGGTTCACCTATAATGGGAAGTGGCCTAGATTGATCAGTAGTGTCACATGTAATGTTTGCCTCAAATTCCATATCCTCAAATGGATCTACTTCCCTTATCATGGTTAGGTTATCTAACCCAAGAGGTATCTCCCAGGATTCAGGATAATCCGATTGTGGCTCAGTCCTAGAGATATCAGTCCTTTCCTCCTCAGTTTCCTGAATGGAGTTCTCAGACGAACCCATTCTGAATATTTCCTGCTCCTGTCTCATATCCAAGCTGGATTCTTCTTCCCCTGAATGATCTTCTAGCACCTGCTCTCGAGAATCTTTTTTGTGTCCTTCTGGTGTAGTCGTTTCAAATTCTTTGAGGTCTTCAAGGCTATTTTCCACTTGATATATCAAAAGCAGTAGTTCTTGAGTTTCCCAATTTTTTCCAATTAGCCTTGTTATCCCTGTTGTTCCCTGAAGGAGCTCCATCACAGCTTGTTGATACGAAATCCAGCTTTGTCTTTGGTTCGACTCAGTGATAGCTTGGATTTCGTGTAGGTAGAATGTGGCCTTCTCCTTAGTGCTAGCTATAGCTCTCTGTATTCTATAATGCGGTCGCATATGAACTGGTAGATCTTCAGGGGTTCCCAGGGGTGAATTAGGTCTACCCATATTCTACGGGTGAGAAGCAGGAGTGTGAAATCCATACCCACGGTTATAAGATGTGGTCCTTTAAGGGACCGACTGGTATGGATCATAATATCCAGGGTTAGGATATGGGTTAACCATTTCACGATCAGGCGAAGTGAAAAGTCATCTTCGCCACCTTGGGTTCTAATCCCAAGGTTGAGCTGATTCAATGACCTGGGCTCTCAAATAAGCTCGTGGGTCCAGCTCTTCTGGATCCTGATTAGGTCTAGATCCAGGGTTAGCCATTGTGGCTATGTAGATAGAAGAAGTGGGGGGAGAAGATGGTCTGGGTGAGGTGACTTGCCTCCTTGGGAGCAGCTCCCAAGGTCCAACCAGTCGAGGTCTGAGTGACCACCTTCCTTGCATACACCACCAATTCCTGGGTTGGTGTAGCCAATCCAGACAAGGTTAAGGCCCTATCAATCTGATGCTCCTTATGATCTGGTGACCAAATTTTTCGTTTTAAGTTCGAATTCCTAAAGAAAAATTCGTCGTACAACCGACCGAAAGTGATTTCCGCCTCTCAAGCTAACCCAGCCGATTTGGTTACGAGGGGATGTTTATGACAGAAGGCAAGATCGATTTTGTAAAATAAATGATGTTGCATCGTAGTATATTTGAAATCACCTTGTAAACAAATAAGAATTTTATTACTCAAATGTTGAGTCTGAGGTCGAACACAGGGAGCAAATGGAATTTATTCACTAATCTCAATAGATGTAATTTGAACACTCAAAATCTAATTCAAAATATAATCCAAGAGTTTATGAATACTAAAATGTAGCAATAAAAGAGAAATTGGATAAAAAGTTTGATTCTTCTTCTCTTGCCTCTCTCTTTAGCTTCTCTTCTTCTCTGCCTTTCTTTCTTTCTCCTTCTTCTTTTCCTTGGCTTTGGTCAATGGCTTCCTTCTTCTTTATTTTCTCTCCTTCTTCTTCTTCTTTGATTTCCTTCTCTGATTTGGCTTTTAGCTTCTCTCTTCTTTCTTTTCTTCTTTGACTTTCTCTTCCTCTAACTTCAGCTCTTTCTACCTTCTCTGCCTTTCTTCCTTAGCTTCCTCAACTTCTGCCTTCAGCCCTTTTCTTCTTCATTCTTCTCTGCAGCTATGGCTTCCTCTCCCTTCTTCCTTTCCCTGCACACACAAGTGCAAAACCTACCCCTACCCTCCCCCACGTATGCTCTCTCTTTTCCCTCTTAGGTTCTCTCTCCCAGAGCCAATCGGGTATTCGAGTCAGGTCAAGTGCACCCGGGTCCAGGCGCACCGGCATGGGTGGTGCGCAAGGAGTGCTGGGTAAATGGGTCAGGTAAGCTAGGTCTACGTAGCGTGGGTTGCGGACGAGGCAGGCATGTGGGCGAGGCGACCACACCCCATGATCGGAGGCGACAAGCTGATATCACAAAAATAATATAAATAACTCACCTGCGGCAAAAGTTACCGAGGTGGGACTAAAGTCCCACCCGCTTCGCTTGCAACCGCAGTAGGTGCTCTACCTAATTGCTGCAGCTGTGACACCTCTCAAAGCCAATTGCATGGCTGAATGCGTGCATGAGGTGAATCCGCATCACCTTGACCTAGAAATCTGGAGCGCGACACCTGGGTTAAAGCTTGCGAGCAAGCTGCATGTCTGCTCCAATGGCAGCATAGGCAAGAACCTGCTCTCAAGGAAAACAGCCTCGCGGCCTCATTAGATCACATAAGGAGCTTCTCCATGACACGGCGAAGGTGTTGTGGTAGGTGGCTGGCCGTAGGGCAGCCTAGGCGTGTGTGCCTAGGTCGGTCCGTGGTCGTTGTGATGGGTGTGGTCGGGGGGAGTTTGTGGAGGGTATGGCAGTCGATGAAAATGAGGAAAGTGATCAGTGGATGGTGGTGGAGGTTCTGAGGGCTCTGGCAAGGTGGATGGGTGTGTGGAGGTGACGGAGACCTCGCTGGTGGTCTGCGGGAGATGAGGAAAATGGTGGTGGTATGCAGTGGTCGAGGGTCGAAAGTAGAAATAAAGAAGAGGGAAATACAGAGAAGAGAGAGGGGAAGAGAGTTAACCTAATTTAATGGATGAAAGGATAAGGATAGCGGTTGGCGCGTACCTGCCGCCGTCGGAGACGAAGGTTCCAGTAGAGGGGTGATGGCGACGACGAAGAGGATTTTGGTGCGTGCATAGGTGTGGCGTGACACGGACGACTAAGGCGGAGAAGACTCTACCACTGGTATTGTGGCAAAGCAACAAGAAGAGGGAGGAGATGTCACCAGAGCCTACTGGATGTCTAGCCAGAGGAGAAGAGACGAAGTTGGAGGTTGTTCTCCGGCCAAACCAAGCTGAATCTGAGTGGTCGGATCTAGGGCTTCTTTTATAGGCTCTGGCAGAGGGCCTTGTGCTTGGAAGACAAGCTTCCAAGCATGGGTTTCCTTGTCAGAGTAGGAAATTCAAGAGATACCCAAATCTCTCGAGCGTTGGCACAAGAGATTGGGTGCGAATCAAGGCTTGAGATTGCGTTCAGATGATAGGGAATTCCTCAAAGAATCTCCCTATCAAATCTTAGAGGAAGTCTCTGAGGGATTTGGGAGAAATCCTCCTCAAATCCTCGCCGGAGTAGGACTCCTCCGCTGTAATGGAGGAGGGACCTAATTGCATGGAGTGACGAGGAAGATAGGGGGGTCTCTGCAATGGTTTTCAGAAGCTAGGGGTCTAAATGTAATTGGGTGGACTGTTTTACAAAGTAGGTCAAGGTGACCTCCCCTTATGTCCAAATTTTGATACAGACCTAATTTACACCTAAGGAATCTAATGGTGAAGTTGGATTTTAGGTTTGACCACATTTGACTGGATATTTTACACAAAACCCAAATTAGAGCAAATAATTAGCTAAGACCCCTATTTAGTTTAAAATAGGTTCTAAAGGCCAATTTGAAGGTTCTAAACTTTAAGGGATTTTTTCCACGAATTTTATAGGATTTAGTTGATTTTTATCTTGACTAGAACCTTGTTGAATTAAGTGATTTTATTTTAGGGTTACAAGAAGTCGTTTAATTCCTATATTACACATTAACCCTTTTCTGATTAAACCAACCCACTTTTTATCTTGTTAAGATCATTTAACCTATGTTTAGCACCTGAGAAATCCTGTTGATGTACAGTAATGGTAAAATTACAGTTTTACCCTTTGTTTCTTATTTTCTTCTCAGAACAGTTATTCCTTGAATTAGGCCCTTCTCTAGGTTATGTAGGAGCTTTTGTTCTCTTTTCTAGGTCAAAATGAGCTAGTTAGGGCTCATGACGTTGTTCCCATCATACCCCCATGCCTAGATTTTGCTAATCCCTTAGAAAAATTTCAATGTTTTAACTTCTGTTCTAGACCATGAGTTTCTTTCACAATTCATGATAAGTGCTTTTCTTTTCCTTTTTAATTAGGTTAGAATGCTGACAATAGGCCTAGAGGTACTCAAGTACCAACCAAGATCCGAACCTGACTAGCTCTAGCCTCGGTCCTCCGCGAAGGTTTTTAAGTCTCGCAGGAACTATCGTAAGGTTCATTGGACTCTGCGATTAAAGCACCTGTGCTTAAGATATATTTTAGCCGAGGTTCAGTTTGTAGTGTGTTTTTTGTAAGAGAGAGATAGAGGAGTTCTTTGTTTGGAGAGTTTTCTCCCTCTTTTCTTTTTATTTCTAGCTTCGGATTGGCTTCTCAACATGGTCTATTTCGGATTCCTTGTCCCTATCATCAATCCTCAAAGGTCCCTGGCAATCAATGCTTCGTGATAGCACCACCCATGGCAACCCCCAGAACCTTGGCTTTCGAGATTTTGAGATAATCCCTCCCATGGCATTCCGTAGCCAAATCCAGACCCTGGTAATCGACATTTCGTGATAATGCCACCCATGGTATCTGAACTAGCAGAGTGCTTACGTTCCCCCAGTAGGATATGTAAATATCCTAGGAGACAAGCACCGAGGAGATGATGTGTTGTTACGCATCTTCGAGGGGAATTTCCCACCTCTTTATTCCCGGAACTCGTCCAAATCAACTTGTGTTGATCGGCCGCTCCTAATCTAGGCAACTTTTTTTTAGAACATTTAAACGCTTTTGCGTGATTTTGATAGTTATGCGCACTGAACCAGACTGTGTGGATTAGGGTGCTTAGGTTTCCGAGTCCCGCAAATCGAAGGTCAGTTAATGAGGCCAAATACTCCCTAAGCCTTAGACCTAATACTTAAGCTTCTCATTTTCCCCAACCTTTTGAGGATTATCCAGATCTTAGCGGATACTTGAATGTTTAAGTTTAAGAGTCTAGCCCAAAAGGCCTAAGATCAGCATTCATACTAATCTCTTTTGTGTCTCATTAGCACTTTTCTTCATTTTTCTCTTTTCTTTGATGTGGTCTAGAACTTCGGTTAATCCCTTAATCTCTTATTACTGACTATCTCTTTTTCTTTTTATTTTGTGCTCCTTTTTGGCATTTTGCTCTTTTCCTCCTCATGCTTATGTGACTTCAAAATTTTCTTCCCTCCAATTTTTTGTTCCTTTTCACAATTTTCTTTATTTTTGGTATTTTTGACATATGTGAATTTTTTTGTGAGAATCCTTCTGACTTTTCTTTATTTTTGTATGTATGCACTTTACAACCCCCCATGCTTAAGTTTTGCAATGTCCTCATTGTAAATGTAGGGTGTGAAATAGTGTTGGGTTCAGGGACTTAGAACAGGGTTTATCGGGTGGGCAAATGGGTCAGGAATGACTTTTGCGGATGATTTCAAGCTCTAGTACATGTACCAGAGGTAAGATCGACTGGTCTAAGCCTGAACTCAGGGTGCAATAGACGTGAAGTACTGACTGATAATTAGATGGATCTTGGGTTTTTGGAATGACGGGTTGCCTCCCATTAAGTGCTAAATTCAATGCCTTCAGCCGAGCGGGAAATGGGATAGAGAGGGCATGGTCAAATCAATGGAGTGTTGTAAAACAAGCACCTTGATCAAGAGCCTGGTTGGTTCAACTAGGTGCTTGTTGAGATCAACAAGTTGATGATGTAGCCCAAACCCTATTAATCTGGTAGGTTGATAGATGTAGATCAAGAGATATGGAACCCACCATATGCTATGAACCTCGGATGGGTGTGGAAGTGTGAGTTCGGGGTTTGGCTGAGTCGAATCAGCCCGGTCAGAGTAGGGATCCGTGAAGTAATCAGTGAATGATGTGGAAACCCTACAGGGGTGATCAGAGAATGATGGAGCATATTTTTCAGTCTGATCAATGTTTGATACCCGATATATATGTGGAATTGAATCATCTGCAATCGACTCAGCAAGAGGTGAATCAGAATAAAAATTGAATCTGGTTGCAGGTCGGGGTTGCAAACGGGTTTTGCTGGGTTCTGTATGTGTGAAGAGGTGGCTTCAATAAGAATTGTGTATGAGGGCTCTTCTAGAAAGAAGTTACAGGTGGTTTCTTATAGAGAGTCCTTATAGTAGCTTTCAAAATTGAAAGTGAATGCCTGAAGAGTGTCTATAGGATGATGGAAATCTGAGTCGAGAAAAGATTTGAACTCTGGGTTGCTGTCACTCTCGACATTTTCTGGTTTTGATTCCTAAGGATCGAAAAGAAATGATTCCATGTCACTGGAACCTGAACTTAAATCAGAGATCTCGGTAATCGAGACCTCAGAGTTGGGAGTCGGAGAATGAATCATGTGAGCTGAGGTCGTAGATTGGTTCGTCGAAGTCAGGAGATAGGATTTCTCTAAAATCATGGTAAGATTCGAAATCGTCGAAGATATTGCAAAAGTCAAGTTCTGAATAAGATTCGAGATCATAGGTTCCACCACAGAACAAATCACATAATGTAGACATAGCAGCCTGACTTAGGTCTAGCCTATATGTAAATTCTGAGCTCAAAAAGGTGTTCTTATTTAGTTTAGGCTCAACTTCTAGGGTTGTAAGAAAGACCCAATCAAAGCCCCACTCATCCAACTCAATTTTTGTATTGTAAATTGGCATGACTTCAGAAAAATCGATCTAATTCTCTAAGGATGTTGGAGAGGGACATTCATCAAATAGCGACCCGAAATCATATTCTTCATTGCAAATTTGATCTTTGTCATACGGGGCCTCGTAATCTTCCCAATAAGTTTCAGATCCAGATTCTAGGCTTAGGATGTGGGTTGAATCACTAGAATCTAGGTTCGAATAACCTTCAAGGGTCACCTTATCAGAATAAGGTGCGGGATTTACACCGTCGAGAGGTTCAATGCTAATCTCATCATTGCAGGAGTTTTGGAATTCTATGCTTGGTGATCCAGTTTCTAGGGTTGGCTCTATATTGTGTTCTCCTGCAATTGGAACTTCCAAACCTAATTCATTATCAGACATGTTGTACTCCATCTAGGTTGGAAATCCATAACAACTCTGTGCCTTAAACCTGAGATCTGGGAAATCGGATTGATCATCAATATCATCTGTTTGGGGCATGTATCGGTATTTCTGATCGATAATTTGTTTCAATAATCTCATCATCACTTCCAGTTTTTCAAGATCATCTTGGTGTTGTTCCCAAAGTATAGGATTTGTTATGCATTGAAGGCATTCAAAGTTGTGTAATTTTTCTATCTCAATGTATCTTGTTATGAGAATGTCTCAGGTTGATCCTTTTGTGGCTTCAGTCAATAATACTTAGACACCGTTTATGATGAAGGTTGTGGTTGTTGGTACATTAACCTGAATGTCTTCTATTTGTGTTGAGGATTTGTATTCAATTTTATAGAATTCAAGGGCATCCTCAATCATCCTATCTCTCATGGATCTCTATGATTCAAGTTTCTTGAATGATAATCCTAAGTAACATGGCTACATATTTGGATCAGATGGTGGAATCAAGATGTAGAATCATAATTCGGATCAAGATGTAAAATCAAGTTGTGAAGTGATTAGAGCTGAATAAAGAGTCCCACTGAAAATGTATGTGTGTGCTCTAAGGAGAAGGGATGAGGGACTAGATGTGCTTTTGACCCAATTGAGGCACCCAAAGATGTTTGGATGACTATAGAGGTTCAAGGCGGATGATACCCATGGATCGAAAAGTTGTCCACCTAAGAATTACCTGGGCAGCTGATGTGAACACATTTACACTACTTAAGATGTCTATTTATGCATGTTCTTAAGCATAGGATTGCATTGCATGATATAAATATTGCATAACATGCATCATCTTGTATTTAGAGTAGTTTGAATAAAATGGAGGTTAATTGTCTCCTCTTATATGCTTGGACAAGGCAAACTTTTTATCAGGGCCTCAGATCGAAGATCCAACCGTACAAATGTGATCAGGGTGACGATTGGAGTTCAATGACTCCAATATCACCCTAATCAGGCATTTATAGCATCAAATAGTGATCGGGGAACCCTAGAAGTTCAATGGCCAAGATGGTGTAAATCCACACTTCAAATGACAAATCCGACCGCATGGATGAACTTGGATCGACGATCACAGCCTAACGATGCAAAAATCGAGTCAATCTGACACCCGTGGCACCATCTACAACATCTAGAAGATGGACGGCCAAGATGGCACCATGTGGCACCATCTCGACCGCCCAAACGCCCGCATAAAACCGCTGAAGCCTCCGCATCAGCCCCCTCTTTGCCATTGGATCTCGATCTAACGGCTAATGGCTACGCCTCAATTCGTCTGCGCGACAATCTACGCTTCGCAACGCAGTGGGCGAGGGCGTTATCGCGAGCAGCAGATGCGGGTTCGAGATGCAGTGAGGAGGCGAAGGGCGCGGGCGAGCAGGTGCGGGCGTGCGTCGGATCTTGATTGGGCGCCCGTCCACGCTCAATAGCGTTGACACACTATTGCACACCCGAGCCTCACGCAGCATCGCACGCGTTGGGGCGGGCGCGCAACGAGCGGGGAAGGCGCAATCATAGGCATCCGATCTCGCAATCGGACGGCTGTGGATGGTTAAACGTGCGGCAGGTGTTGAGAGCAAGCAATTGAGGAGGCGTGCGTGGGCAGCGGCCACTACGCCCACGTTGGGGCTTTAGTGACGGTTTTATCCATCATTAAAGACCCCTTATTTAATGTTTTAAAGATGTAATGAGCAATTTGCCCCCACTCCTTGCAACTATAAAAGGTGATCCCCTCCACACGAAATTCTCATCCCTTCCTTCTCTTCTCTACCTCTCCAAAGCTCAAGAGAAGCTTGTCCCACACCTGGGATGCTTCTCGCGAGATAAAGTCCAAATTTTCGTCCCCCTTCGGAAGTGGATCCCGTGACGACGATGACGTGCTGCCCCATTCCCGTTCTTCTGCTTTGTCCTCCTTCGTCCTGCTTCGTCCTCCTTCGTCCAGGCATAATCCTGTCCGGCTCGTCCTCCAAGTGACCGTTGAGGAGGATATCGCTCTCCCTATTTTTTTTACTGCTTTCTAGTCTAGATTTACTGCTTTCTAGAGTAGTTCTGCTCGTCCTCCAAGCAATTGTCGAGGAGGACATTTCTCCCTCCATTCTTTTAATGCTTTCTGGAGTAAATTTATCGCTTTATAGTGTAATTGTTTTCTACTTTTTAGTTGTAATAGTGAAACAAACAATCTCCTTAATGATGAATTCCCTGTTTATTCTACATCTCATTTTGATTTCTATTTGTAATATTCTCTCTCTCTTACTCTCTCTCTTCTATTTATTGTAAATAACCAGATAGTTTTAAATTGAATTACTTTGTGACAAATAAAAACAAAAGCATAGTTTTTAAATCAGACGTTCGCCTCCCAGTGTTCGACCCGGAATTTCAATTTCGATATAAATTTTATTTGTTGAACATAAGTTCTTCACTTTCAAACTACAACGATAGGTTTTCCAAAACCTAAAACTTTAGCATAGCAATTCGTAAGTTCAACATTTTGGTGCCGTTGCCGGGGAGGCGACAATCTTTGATTTCTCTTCGCGTTTTGTAACTTACAAATCATTTACCTCACTTTTCTCCTTTCTTATTGTAATTGTAGGTACTCTTTCGAGACAGGCAAAAGCGATAGATCGGAGAAAAGTGCTGTGGAAGGTTCTGTGAGTTATCCCCCACCTCCCACCCATTAGATTTCATTCCACAACATAATAATTCAAACATCAATCAACCTAGGTGTTCTTATAAACTCTAAGGTTAGATTGTTTGTTGTTTGACACCCACACCCGCCCCAACCCCCACATTAAAAAAAAAAAAAGAAAATTAAAAAAAAAATCTCACAAAGGTACACAACCTCATTTGATTTTCAAACTCCACTAGTAAACCGATCTTTGGAGCCGGTACACACATTCAAACACATAATTGAGTAGAAATCAAATTAGGTAATCACTTGTGTGCCTAATTAACTGGTGCAACAGGCCAATTGTTTGAGTTGATTGGGCCGCACCACTTCAATTAAAATTAACTCATCAAGTAGCTGCCCATTAGGTTCAACTCTTAGGGATTTACCAGGCACTCCACATTCTTTTTAAGCTTTGAAGGAAAACATTTTCACCCGTGCTTTGAAAACCTGGTGTGCCAATGAAACTTGTTTGAAAATGCCTAAAGTTGAATCCTAAAAGCTACTAAGCAAGATTTGAACCTTAAAATTCACCACATCAAAAATAATCTTGCTTGAAAACCATTGGTTATGCACGCACACACAAATCAATCAATCATTAAGGGCACAACCCATTTAAAGGGCCCATCACATTCCAAAGCACATTCAAACCTAGCCCTAAATAAAATAGAGTAGACGTTGACCTTAAGGATTGGACTCACTCTTCAGAGCCCAGAATGAGATTATTTTCGATTAGTCTGTTTCTACTGTTCAATCTGATGTCTAGCTAGGGAAGAAGAATCAAACGATCGTGGCTGGGGGGTACACTAGGAACCGGAGGCGCAAGTCGAAGGAAGAACCTTCTCCCCAGTTCCTCCTTCTAACTGGTTGGATTGAACAGATAGAAGTAGATCAAATCATTTCTCTATCTCAAGATGGGTTTTGGGAGTCTGTAGGTCTGTAGGCTAACCTACTTAAGGATAGGTTTGATTGTTTGTATTGCAGGGCACCTTTCTTCCTCCCAGTTCTCATGAATCCTTCCACATATTACACCCATTCCCGCTCTTTCCCTCCTATTTTGAATTATCCTCAACATGACGATTATTCTAACTCGTACTGTAATCAACCATCGGTTAATTGGGATAACTCGGATTGGGGATACAATTCCGGACCTCTGTGTTTAGGGTCTAACCCTGAACACTTTGATTCTGATTTCTATCCTTCTCAGAGCCACATCGATTATAGATCGTCAACCTTTTATGAACAACCTGATACGATCTACAATCAAGAAGGATACACCGATCCTTACCCATCCTCTGATTTCACTGCCTTTAGGTCATCACCATCTTTTGAACAATCTGCAATGACCTATTATCAGGAAGGGTATAACGAATCTCAATTTGTTAATTCCCCTGCATATATACCAAACCCACCCAATCCTGAACCAACTCATTTGTTTCAGGTTAACCAGGTTCAAGATAAGGTTCTGGCTAACTTGAGGAATATCATACTATCTTTAGAAGTTCAGTAATACCTTGCATTGAGAGATTGGAGCCTCTGATTGAAATGATTGATGATTTGAACAAGTCGTTGTTGGATTGGCTCCAGGATGTTAAGGATAAGAACCGGGGTGAGTTTCTACTTGGGAAATTAGCAAAATTGAGGATGAGATTCGTGGTTGCTTTGATTCAATCATGGCATGATTCCTAGGATGAACACTCTTCAGGAAAGCCAATGACAGAACCCGCTTAGGCACCTGTTGGGGGGGCACGTGGTACGAGGCTGACCAAATTGAATTAAAGCAACCAATTAAGGATGATCAGATTTCTTCACCTAAGATCCCTGAGCCGAGGTACGAGGAAACGTATGTCTCCTTGGAACAGAAAGTGACAAATGATTTTGGGACATACATTGATACGGGTCCTGATTTCTTTGATGGTGAAGATTCAAGTTGCGAAGTCTCATGCGAGTTTTCTGAAAATGATTTCTATGAGACCATTGGGCCTGAGGAATCTGATAGATCATTTGATAGCCCAATAACTGAGGAAACTGATCTTATTAGGGCACACATTGTGGATCTAGAATCACATTTTCTGGAGGGTTAAATTCAATGCCCTGATTGTCAGTTACACCCTGTTGAGCTTATCGATAATTCTGTTTCTGAGATAATTAGACCCAAGTCAATTCTGATTCTGTCACATCATTTAGACTTGGAGATTTCAGTCGGGGTGATTAACATGCAAGAGGTCTCAGAATTTAACATTCTGAATAAGGAGGATAGGAGCTTGGAAGTTCTGATTTGGGAAGTTAACTTTGAAGGAAATGGAAGATTGAGTCGAAGGGTTCCTTTTAAGCTGAAACCATCAAATCAGAACCCTTACGACATTTATTTTGAGGATGTCAAACCCAAGCATACATTGAACGATTATCCTTTTGAGCTTGAATTCTCTGTAACCTGACTTTTTGGTCTTGGGTTGCATCCTCATAAATCGCAGGCCCGACCCTGGTTGCATTCTGATTTTAGGTTTTGGGTAATTTTTATCTAGAACCTAAGATATTCTCGATTATGGGGTATGGGTCTGCACCACAATCTGGTCCACATCTATGGACATCTACTGACAGGTCGGAGGATTCTTTTATTTATTTTGATTCTGACCTGCACTTGTGAATTCTTCATTTCTCTTCTTTATATAGTGTGCCTAGCTGAAGGCACTAAGCTCAGCACATATACAGTTCTTTTTAGTTTTCATCTCAAAGCGGACCTGACATTCACGCAATTCAGGTGTTTCTACGCTTTTCCACTCTGTTTTATGTCTTTTTAATACTCGAGCACTATTGTATCTTTGAAAGTTCATATTTTAAGTAGAAATTTCTTAATGATTGAAAATAACTTATGCCCAAATAATCGAACCTAATTTTTTTTTATAAATAGCATATAGTTTTTGCTAGGGACTAGCAAAAGATAGGCATGGGGGTATGATGTAAACACATTTACACTACTTAAGATGTCTATTTATGCATGTTCTTAAGCATAGGATTGCATTGCATGATATAAATATTGCATAACTTGCATCATCTTGCATTTAAAGTAGTTTGAATAAAATGGAGGTTACTTGTCTCCTTTTACGTGCTTGGACAGGGCAAACCTTTTATCAGCGCCTTGATGAGTCGGCCTGGATAGGTTGTTAATATGATGTTTTTATCATTGAAATATGTATAGTGGTTAACCTAATTCAGACCTAACCATCTCTTTACAAAATTTTTAACCTGGCCTAATTGATTTTATCTTGTCACTTTTAGGCCCAGGGTCGAACTCAGGGAAGTGGGGTTAAAGTTGAGTTTCTACGTTTTCCTTAAAACGCGTCTCTTCCGTTCGTTTATTGTGTTTTTGGTGTTTTTCTTATTTAGGTTTTTTATGGTAATCCTTGTTCTTGAGGCACACCCTCAAAATTGTGTCCTTGGCTTTTAGCCAAACAGAGTCCCAAAACAAGTCTTGCTACTCGCAAGACGGGGGTACCTGCAAATCAAAGATTATCTTTTCACTTTTATACCTTTTTTTATCTTTTTACTAAGAAGGAAGCTAACAGATAGAAAGTAAATATAGTAGCTATAGATATATATTTATATGTAGTATATATATAAAGGGGTGGGGGTGGAGGTGACGATGGAGTGTAGCACTATGTCGAGTCAGTTGACGTCTAGAGAGACGCAACCAACACGACTATGTGCCGCGTGGAGTGTGGATGGAGGATGGATGATGGATGATGTATGGGACCACGCTTTTTTTGTACGCGTGTATCAGGGAATATCAGCAACTGGTGCAGATATCCCCGTGATACAGCGTATAGTAAATAACGTGAAAATATATGTACATATGTATGTATATGAGTAAATATATCTATATGTATATAAATGTATAAGTATATATCTATAGATATATATAGATATATATGTATTATATATATATATATATATATATATATATATATATATATATAGGTGTATATGTATATATATATATGTATGTATATATGTATATAGCTATGTATATAAGTATATAAGTATATATATATAATACTATATAGATGTATATATATATATATGTATATAAGTATATATGTATCTAGATATATATATATATATGTGTGTATATATATAAGTATATAGATATGTATATATATATATAAGTATATATATATAATACTATATAGATGTATATATATATATATATGTATATAAGTATATATGTATCTAGATATATATATATATATGTGTGTATATATATAAGTATATAGATATGTATATATATATATGTATATAAGTATATATGTATATATATATAAGTATATGTATAAGTATATAGATATATATATACGTGTATATATATATATATATAGATATATTATATATATGTGTGTGTATACATAAATATATAGATATACTATGTATATAAGTATATATATATATATATATAAGTATATGTATAAGTATATAGATATATATAAGTAGATATATATATATATATATATATTATATATATATGTATATATATTATATATATATGTATGTATACATAACTATAGATATTACTATGTATATAAGTGTATATATATATATATATATATATGTATGTATATATTATATATAGATGTATATAAGTATATATATGTTACTATATATAACTATACGTATAGTGTAAGTGTGTGTGTGGGTGTGTGTGTGTGTCGGTGAAGATGTGTGTGTGTTGGTGTAGTGTGTGTCTGTGAGTGAGTGAAAAAGAGAGAGAATACGTGAGAGAGAGAGAGCGGGAGAGAGAGAGAATACGTGATAGAGAGAGCGGGAGAGAGAGATCAGCAGAGAGAGAGAGCGGGCTGGAGAGATCGAGAGCGCGGACAATGGCAGCGAGTTAAGTCGTCTGCTCGCGGCGGCGGAAGTCTGACGCCGCGTCGTCTGAAGGCAGAGGCGGACGTCTGAAGACGGCGGGTGCGGGCGCGCCTTCGCGCAGGGTTCTGCAGGCCTGCGCGAAGTCGACGAGCGGGCGATGGCGCGGAGGAGCGAGCGTGGAGGAGGTCTGCAGGTGGTCGCGGAGGGTCGCGGAGGGGGGCAGGGGTCGGCGTGAGGCCGTAGCCGGCCGCTGCAGTGCGCGCGGCGGCGGGCTACGGGTGCACTGCGAGGCGGACAGAACGGAGACGGAGGCGGGGAACGGGCCTGCAGGCGCGCGCGGAGGGTTGCGCGACGGCGGGGAAGGTCGCGGAGGAGGCGGGGGGTGCTGCTGCTGCTGCTGTCGCCGCGGTTTAGCTGCTGCTGCTGCTGCTTCAAGCTTCGGAGCTTGAAGCGGCAGCAATGACGTGGAGACGAATACGAAGAGAAAAGAAAACACCACGCCCACCGGCTCGTTGAAGAGCTGGGCGGTGGTGCTCCCACTGTGGTGGTGTGCACCACAGTGGGTTCTCCTGCTCGCCGGGTGCCTCCTCGACGGAGGGCCGACGTATGGGAGGGGAAAGCGGTGGAGAAGATGGCTGCGGGTTTTTGTTGCTGCAGCAGCTGCGTCGCGAGGATGAAGCTGCAGCTACTTATAGAGGAGGGGAGAGTGGTGTGTCGGCTGCAGCAGGGAGAGGGTGTGCGAGTTGCAGCTATAGGGAGCGGCGTTGGTAGGGAGAAGTGACGGGAAGAAGTGCTGCGGGCTGCTGCATGCAGCTGCGGGAAGAGTGCAGCCGCGGGAAGGAGAGAAAAGAAGAAATCAAGAGGAAAAATAAAAAGAGGGTGATTTTGCAAGGAGGCACTTGAAGAAAAATGTAACTATGTAGGCGATTGTTTCACTCCTCTTCCTCTCTTGATTAAATGCATGCATGCAAGTGTTTTTACAAATGCGATTACAGGATCCTATTATGCAATGTTAATGCTAGAAAATAGCACAAGAAGGCGTTATTACAGGCGTGTTTTGAGGTGCAAACATATACCCCCATGCCTATCTTTTGCTAGTCCCTAGCAAAATAGTATTTAGAAATGATCTTAAGCTGAAGATTTTCTTCTGAGGTGATACAAGTGTGTTTACTATGGAATATTGTGAGAACCAATTGTAAAGAAGACTACCAGTACTTTAAGTCTCACATGACATAGATCATCTCTCAACTAACCAGGACTCTTGATATTTAAACCTTAAGTACGATTTCCAGGACCCAAGAGGTTTTTGCCGTACTCGAGAGCTCAAGAGGTTATGGTTTGTGCTTAGTGAAGGATCAAGACTGACCAGATGAACATTAAGACTCAATCCCAGGGTTTCACGAATTTTTAAGTACAGGTTGGTCCCAGTTTCAGCTCATGTCTTCGAATTGACCCTTAAGATGATGACGGAAAACTCAACTCCCATTTTCTGATTTTTTTTTTTTTTTTTTTGTGACTCACCGAAAAACAAAGTATATAGACATTTATGAGATATACTGACTCTTTTAAAACATCTCTTTTCTGATTGATTTTTTTTTTTTTTTTGAAACACATGTCAGTATATCTCTTACAACACATTTTGAAACACACATTTTTTTTTTTTTTTTGGTGGGAGAGTTTCTTTTTGGTGGAAAGAGTCGCTCCTAAACACAAGACTAAAGCCTGGGATAAAAAGTCTACCTGCGCACACAGGTAAGGACTCCACCTTCCCTAATGAACACTAGGGTTGGATCTTATGTTCACCTGGTCTTTCCTGATATGTGTAGTGTGAACCAAGTTTACTTAAGCTCTCAAGAAAAAGCAAACCAACGGATCCTGTACTGGTGTCTCAAGTACAAGAATACATCCTTAGTTAGGAGAGATCTTGATCTATTTTGTCAATGCTTTAAGTGAATTAAGCCGAGCCTGAGCGAATCAAGCTTTTGTGGCCTGGAAAGTCTTCAAAACAGAGGTTGAATATCCATAAACACTTATTGTCTTTTTGTTTCAGCTTCAAGATCATTATTAAACACCATTTATTATAATATATATATATATTTTTTTTCTTTTCTTTTCTTCTCTTTTTTTTTTTTTTTTTTTTTTGCATATTTATAAATAGGTGGGAACTGTATAATACCATAACATACCCGGATCCTATGGATGCCTATCCACCCCCCCATGCCAAACAATGCTATGTCCTCATATGCATGCAGGGAAAGGCAGAGGAAGGATGGAAGATCGGGTAACAAGAGCTGAGGTTCAGGGTATAGATCAGGGTGGAAGGGTGGGTGGATGGTGGGTGGTGAAGAGAAAAGTGAAGTGATTGCGATAGAGGTGTGAAAAGTGATGGTGGATGGTGAGTGTTGTTAGGGTGCCTCCCAACAAGCGCTGAATTTAATGTCCCCAGCTGGACTCAGAATGAGGCAAAGAATTAGTTACCCTCCAGCAGGGCAACGGTTTCTCCAACGGGGGCAGGTTCATGAGTCAGATAGGGTTTCAAACGCTGCCCGTTGACCGTAAATTTATGCCCAGATTTGGGATCTTCGATTTCGACGGCCCCATTGGGGAATGGTCTTGAGACCAGAAAAGGACCAGTCCATTTGGACTTTAATTTCCCAGGAAAGAATTTGAGTCGGGCATTATAGAGCCAAACTTGCTGAGATGGCTCAAATTCCTTCCGCCGAACATGGCTGTCATGAAAAGCCTTAGTGCGTTGTTTAAAGGTTAGAGCAGAATCATAGGCTTCACGACGGAGCTCTTCCAGCTCTTGGAGTTGGAGTTTCCTTTCTCGTTCACACAAGTCTGGGTCGAGGTTACATTGGCGAACCGCCCAATAAGCGCGATGCTCCAACTCCACAGGCAAATGACAAGGCTTCCCGTAAACGATTCTATATGGAGACATACCAAGGGGAGCCTTGAAGGTGGTCCGATACGCCCAAAGTGCGTCAGTCAGCTTGTCGGACCAATCCTTACGGTCAGGCCGAACCGTTTTCTGGAGAATCTGCTTGATTTGCCGGTTCGACACTTCCGCCTGGCCGTTCGTCTGAGGATGATACGGGGATGCGATACGATGGTGGACTCCGTACCTCCTCAGAAGTGCCCGAAAAGAAGCATGGGTAAAGTGGCTTCCTCCATCCGAGATAATGGCCCGAGGGATCCCAAAATGTGCAAAGATATGGTCTTTGACGAATCGGGTGGAGATAACATGGTCAGCACGGCGCGCGGGAATAGCCTCGATCCATTTTGAAACATAGTCGATGGCCACGAGGATGAATTCGAAGCCGTTGGATGGAGGAAAGGGACCCATGAAGTCAATTCCCCAGATGTCGAAGATTTCCGCAGCTAGGATGTGTTGCAAGGGCATCATGTCACGACGTGCCATTGACCCTAATGACTGGCACCTAGTGCAATGTTTGGCATAAGTGTGCGCGTCCTGGTGAAGGGAGGGCCAAAAGAAACCGCACTGCAACACCTTGGCTGCAGTTTTCCTCCCAGAGAAATGGCCTCCACAGGCCTGATCGTGGCAGAAGGATAGCACACTGGGGAACTCACTGTCTGGAATACAGCGATGGATGATTTGATCAGCACCTATCCGAAAAAGAAGTGGATTATCCCAGAAATAATACTTTGCTTCTGCCATGAGACGCTCGCGCTGGTTTTTAGGCCAGCCACGTGGAAGAGATCCAGAAGCAAGGTAATTGGCAATGTCGGCATACCACGGTCCACTTGCCACATTTATTGCCAATAGGTGCTCATCAGGAAAAACTTCATTAATTGGCAGAGTAAGTCCAATATGGTCAGGGTCCAGTCTGGAAAGGTGATCAGCCACAACATTCTGGGCTCCGACCTTATCACGAATCTCAATGTCAAATTCCTGGAGCAGAAGGATCCAACGAATCAGTCTAGGCTTGGCATCCTTCTTGTGCATGAGATGGCGAATGGCCGCGTGATCAGTGAAAACAATAACGTGAGAGCCTAGAAGGTAAGAACGGAATTTCTCCAGCCCAAAGACGACTGCCAGTAGTTCCTTTTCAGTGGTAGTATAATTACGCTGGGCCTCGTCCAACGTCTTACTGGCGTAGTATACCACGAAGGGGTGTCTATCGCGTCTTTGTCCCAGGATGGCTCCGACTGCAAGGTCTGAAGCGTCACACATAAGTTCAAAGTTGAGGGACCAATCAGGTGGCTGGAGAACAGGAGCCTTGGTGACAGCATTACGCAGCTGCGTGAATGCTTGCATACAGTCAGGGCCCATGTCGAAGGGCACGTCGGTTGATAGGAGATGAGTTAAGGGTCGAGAAATTTTGGAGAAGTCTTTGATGAATCTCCTATAGAAACCGACGTGTCCCAAGAAGGAGCGGATTTGTTTGACAGAACCAGGCACAGGTAAATCAGCAATGATATCGAGCTTAGCTCTATCAACCTCGATACCCCTATCGGAGATGATATGTCCAAGAACAATTCCCTCGTGCACCATAAAATGACTTTTTTCCCAGGAAAGTACGAGGTTTACATCAATACATCTCCTAAGGATGCGAGTCAGGTTGGCAAGACATTCGTCGAAAGATGGTCCAAAGACTGAAAAGTCATCCATGAAGACCTCGAGAAAGTCACCCACCATGTCATGAAATATCGCCAGCATGCATCTCTGGAAAGTTGCTGGCGCGTTACAAAGTCCGAACGGCATCCTTCTAAAGGTGAAGGTGCCGAAAGGGCAGGTAAAAGTGGTTTTCTCTTGGTCTCGGGGGTCTATTGCCACCTGGTTATATCCTGAGAATCCATCCAGGAAGCAGAAAAATTTATTTCCCGCTAACCGCTCTAGGATTTGGTCAATAAATGGTAGTGGGAAGTGATCTTTCTTGGTTGCAGCATTGACTTTCCTATAATCTACACACACTCTCCAAGATGTAGGAGTGCGTGTAGGGATGGATTCGCCCCTGTCATTGACACGGATGGTGAGTCCTGCCTTTTTGGGCACAACGTGAATCGGACTCACCCAGGGGCTATCGCTGATCGGGTAGATTATACCCACATCCAGCCACTTAATGATTTCATTCTTAACAACCTCCCGCATGTTAGGGTTGAGACGTCGTTGCACCTCGCGAGAAGGTCGAGCCTCCTCCTCCGTATATATACGATGAGTGCAGTAGGAGGGACTAATACCAGATAAGTCTGATAAAGACCATCCAATAGCTGCCTTGTGTTCTAGGAGGACCTTAGTTAGTTTGCACTCCTGCTCCATGGTTAATTTTGAACTGATGATTACAGGGAGCGTTTCATTTGGTCCCAGGAAAACATACTTGAGTGTATTAGGTAGCACTTTTAGCTCGGGAGTGGATGGGGAAGGATCTGGCATTTCTTGGGACGAGAGTGTCCCAGACGGGTAGGAGAACAAGTTAGGAGGAAGAAACTGGCCTTCAGATTGGCCAAGAAGAGGGGCTTCTTGGATAGATGGATCCAAAAATGAATAGCCCCAGTGAGAAGTATATGGGCTCAAGGTCCCAGTGTGGATTTGTAAATCCGCCTGATTTGGCGGGGAAGAAAGGGCAATTCGGTCTTCATGAGTATGGACCGACAGTGAGTAGCCCGGATATGACTCAGACCACGAGGTATGGGAAGCGGAGAAAACCTCGTCAGAAGTCTGGCCAGGAGAAGGTACTGGACAAGGGAGGGATTGGGGAACGTCACAGTATGCGTTGGTCAGGCAGTTATCAGTGTTTATAGGTAATCCGCAGCAGTCCGAATAGGTCCCAATTAGTCCGATACACGCACTGACGGCCATGTCCTCGTCAGACGTGTCATCCTCAATGCAATCGCAATCAAAGTTCTTGGCTGCCTTGAATATGTTAAGCTTGAGCTTCTCAGATCCAACGGCAATCTCAATACAGCCCGACTCGCAGTCGATGTGGGCGCGGGCTGTGGCCAAGAAAGGTCGACCGAGGATGATCGGACAATCAGAAAGTGAACTAGGAACTTCCATATCTAAAATAAGAAAGTCAACAGGAAAACAGAGACTGTTGACCCTAACCACCACGTCTTCCACCACACCCTTCGGGATTTTGACAGAACGATCTGCCAACTGTAACGTGACAGGGGTGGGTTTCAGATTTCCCAAGGAAAATTTTTTGAGCATGATGGTCGGTATGAGATTGATGGAAGATCCTAGATCAAGCAAGGCACGGTTAAAACTGCAGCCTTGGATGCTACAGGAAATCAGTGGTGTGCCCGGATCTTTCTGCTTCGGTGGTAAGTTTGACAGTATAGCACAACTCGCATGAGGCGAGAGAACCACCGGATTCTTAGTCTTCTTTGACTGTCGCCTGGGTGTTGTGTAGTCTTTGAAAAATCGAGCGACAGTAGGTATGTGGTCGATTGCCTCGAGCAGGGGTACCTTGATTTCTACATCCCTGAACAAATTACGTAGGTTGTCAAAGGCCTGCGTATTTTTCTTTTTGCCTTTTGGCTCCCTTAGTAGAGCCTCAGGGAATGGGACTGATTCTGGCACAAGTTTTGGTGCATCATCCTCTCGCGAATGCGGTATGCATCCCGAATGAGAGGGCGAAGAAGAAGATGGGCCAAGATCAGGTCGAGGCGGATCGACGGTCTGCTTACCGCTCCTCGTAGTGATAGCATTGGACGATGCGGGTCCAGTGGGATCATACGGTGGAGGAGGGTTTGCAATGGGGATATAAGAGTGTGGTGCTGCAGCAGGATTAGCCTGAAATCCCGGTGGAATGCTCGGAGCTTGCAGAACCTGATTAACCTGTCCCTGAGAAGGTCGTACCTGTGGTTGAGAACCACGGGGCACGAAACTTCGCGGGTTTGGAACAGGTTGGGCTGGAAGAGTGCCCTGAGATCGAGTCGCCATGCGTAGTTGACTGATCTCGGCATTCTGCTGCGCCAATTGGTGCTGAAGAGAGGTCATGTTCTCTTCATGGCGCTTTGACATTTCCGTCATCATTCGCATCAATTTGTCAAGAGGGCTTGATGCGTGTTCAGTTTGTGGTACGCAAGGGCCTGATGGCGGATTTGCCATAGGATTAAACTGGACCCTTGGGATGACGGGTGCAGACGGTCGCATTGGTCCACCCGCGGGGTTTTGGCGCTGCGGGTTGTTGGACCATGCGAAGTTCGGATGATTACGCCACCCTAGGTTATAAGTGGCAGAGAACGGGTTGTTCCCCAGGGCGCAAGCATCTTCTATGCCAGAAGACGCGTCCGCATGTAGATATGCGTCTGAGCACACGGAGGCTTGGTCCTCCGTGTCGAAATACTGGCTCGCAGAAACCAGTTCCACATGACTTACCGAGTCGCTTGGCGCGACACTCTGTAAGGAAGGTCTAACGGGGTTTCTCGGGATAAGCCTGGTATTAGAAGAACTTGGATTGTGACGAAGTGGTGAAGAGGTGGTGTTTGCCATAGATCGGGCAGGGTTGGCCAGAAGCTCGTCCAGCTTCTTGTGCACGACGGAGACTTCATCCAGTTTTTGTGCAATAAGGCTTAGATCAGTGGATGAATGGGAGGGTCCCGTGTCAACTTCGTGGACATTTCGTTGCTGGCTGGTACGATTAAAGGCGACAATGGAAGCATTGTTCATCGAGTTTTCACTCATATTTTCAAACAGCTCGAATGCTCCATTCTCGTCTTTATTCATAAAGTTCCCTCCGCAGGAAGCGTCTGCAATCTGCTTCAAAGTCTCATTTAGCCCATAGTAGAAAATCTGGGCTATATGCCACTTAGGCAGACCGTGGTGCGGACACTTCCTGAGGAGGTCGTTATACCTCTCCCATGCCTCATGAAATTGTTCGCCGTTTTGTTGCGTAAATGAAGTGATAGCACGGCGAAGCGCATTGGTCCGCCCGATTGGGAAGAACTTCTTGAGAAACGCTGTTCGCATTTCTTCCCAAGAGTGGATAGTTCTCCCAAGGGTGCGTAACCATTGCGACGCTTTATCCCGTAATGAAAACGGGAACATCTTCATGAGGACTATAGATAACCCGACATTTCTTGGTTTAACGGTTTCAGCAAGTCGGGTTGGGTCTTCCAAGTGGAGAAATGGGTCTTCACTTGCAAGACCATGAAAGTGAAAATTGATTAGGCCAATTATGTTTGGTTTTAATTCAAAGTCGTCCCCGCCCATGGGGACCCGAATTTGTCCTATGGTCTCTGTAGCAGCGGGATTCTGATAAGAGCTAAGAGACCTAGGCTCCTCCCATTCGGGAGGGTTCTGCATTTCCTCCAATGTTTCCCGAATGGCTTCGATTTGCTCATTATACATTTCCATTTGGGCTTGGAGGCGGGTTATGGGATCTAAGGCTCCACCACCTGGTGGGTTCTGAGGGCGGTTTCCTCCCTCGGGATTTGGGGGTGGGCGTGCAGCCATGTTTGTGGAGGAGGAGGACGATTCGACTTGTTTTCTAGATTTATCAGTCAATTCAAATAGTTCAGGGTTTTGTGACCTCCTCCCAAACATGCACTACCGCAGGAAGAATTGGGGAGATGAGAAGGGAAAAGGGATGAGAGAAATGACGCCGCAAAGGTACACTTGATTACAAATCAATACAGTCAAGTTCCTAACCTCTACAGTGTGCCCTTAGACCTAAAGATCTAAGTTACCTACTATCACGAACTACGGAACCGATTGAGAGCACCGCGGAACCACCGGGCCAGATTGAAAGGCCGTTTGCCCCAGTCTTAGACACCCGATAGCACGCGGGAACTCTTACCAGCACGTAGTCGCTACACACAGGTAGTTAGACCTCCAATCCTTAGTAAGGGTCAAGTTACTACCAGTTTTAATTAGAGGCTTAGGGTCAAGTGCTTTTGGAATGTGAAGGGCGTTGTTTACGGGTAATGCCCAAGTGATTGCTTTTAAGAGTGTGTAAGAACAAGCATGCAACGGGGAAATCTCCCCGAATTGAAGTTTTTATTGGCGAATGGTTTTTAGAGTTCAGCCTTAAGTAGTATGAATTTTAGGGTTTTGCTGAATTACCAATTCAACCAATCTCCGGGTTTTTGCAAAAATACAGGTTTTCCTTCTAAAACCCAAGAAACCCTTCTTCAATTATCAGTTAGTTAATGCATGCTAAAATGCAATGGGCTACCCTAAATGGAGATTTCTAAGTGTGGATGCACGAATCAGTTTTATATCAATGTGACAGGGAGCCAAAGCACTTCAATTCAAGTGCTCCCAATCACCAGAAATGATTTCCACACACAAGGCTTCAACCAAAAGATAAAGAAAATAAAATTGTTGGGGTTGAAGTATTCAGGATCGAATCACGGGCAAGTTTGAAAAGTCGTGGTGGGGTTGGAATCAACTCAATTCCAAGTCTCCCCACCAAAAATGTGATCCTGAATTAAAGATAAGTGAGGCAAAAGAGGGATACAAGCAATCTTTTTCTTTGCCTCAAAGAATACTTCCCACGGCGAAAAATCTAAGAATCAAGATTCTCGGATTTTCGCTATGCGAAGTAAGGCGGGAAATCCCAGGACAGTGGGAGTGAAGACAACCAATCAATCAAGTGAATTTTAATCCACTTGCCCTCAAGAAATCCCAAGAAGTTTTTCTAGTTTTTAGTTTTTAAAATTTTTTTTTTTTATTGTGGTGGCAAGTTAACCCTAATTTGATGAGAAAAGAAAACCTACTTGTTCGGCAACGTGTACGAAGCTCCAATGCGATCTCGACGTCTTCACGCTCTCGTTCCCGCCTTGGATCTGCTCACGTCCTCGACTTTGTCAGCCTTCTTCTCCTTCCACCAGGTTCACCTGCACACCAAAAAACAACAATACCCGTGAAGAGAGAAGAGACAAATTTAAAGGAATTAGATAGAAACTTACTCGAAAGCGCACCTCCCCGGCAACGGCGCCAGAAAAGTCATGATGAGTCGGCCTGGATAGGTTGTTAATATGATGTTTTTATCGTTGAAATATGTATAGTGGTTAACCTAATTCAGACCTAACCATCTCTTTACAAAATTTTTAACCTGGCCTAATTGATTTTATCTTGTCACTTTTAGGCCCAGGGTCGAACTCAGGGAAGTGGGGTTAAAGTCGAGTTTCTACATTTTCCTTAAAACGCGTCTCTTCCGTTCGTTTATTGTGTTTTTGGTGTTTTTCTTATTTAGGTTTTTTATGGTAATCCTTGTTCTTGAGGCACACCCTCAAAATTGTGTCCTTGGCTTTTAGCCAAATAGAGTCCCAAAACAAGTCTTGCTACTCGCAAGACGGGGGTACCTGCAAATCAAAGATTATCTTTTCACTTTTATACCTTTTTTTATCTTTTTACTAAGAAGGAAGCTAACAGATAGAAAGTAAATATAGTAGCTATAGATATATATTTATATGTAGTATATATATAAAGGGGTGGGGGTGGAGGTGACGATGGAGTGTAGCACTATGTCGAGTCAGTTGACGTCTAGAGAGACGCAACCAACACGACTATGTGCCGCGTGGAGTGTGGATGGAGGATGGATGATGGATGATGTATGGGACCACGCTTTTTTTGTACGCGTGTATCAGGGAATATCAGCAACTGGTGCAGATATCCCCGTGATACAGCGTATAGTAAATAACGTGAAAATATATGTACATATGTATGTATATGAGTAAATATATCTATATGTATATAAATGTATAAGTATATATGTATAGATATATATAGATATATATGTATTATATATATATATATATATAGGTGTATATGTATATATATATATGTATGTATATATGTATATAGCTATGTATATATGTATATAAGTATATATATATAATACTATATAGATGTATATATATATATATGTATATAAGTATATATGTATCTAGATATATATATATATATGTGTGTATATATATAAGTATATAGATATGTATATATATATATAAGTATATATATATAATACTATATAGATGTATATATATATATATGTATATAAGTATATATGTATCTAGATATATATATATATATGTGTGTATATATATAAGTATATAGATATGTATATATATATATGTATATAAGTATATATGTATATATATATAAGTATATGTATAAGTATATAGATATATATATACGTGTATATATATATATATAGATATATTATATATATGTGTGTGTATACATAAATATATAGATATACTATGTATATAAGTATATATATATATATATATAAGTATATGTATAAGTATATAGATATATATAAGTAGATATATATATATATATATATTATATATATATGTATATATATTATATATATATGCATGTATACATAACTATAGATATTACTATGTATATAAGTGTATATATATATATATATATATGTATGTATATATTATATATAGATGTATATAAGTATATATATGTTACTATATATAACTATACGTATAGTGTAAGTGTGTGTGTGGGTGTGTGTGTGTGTCGGTGAAGATGTGTGTGTGTTGGTGTAGTGTGTGTCCGTGAGTGAGTGAAAAAGAGAGAGAATACGTGAGAGAGAGAGAGCGGGAGAGAGAGAGAATACGTGAGAGAGAGAGAGCGGGAGAGAGAGATCAGCAGAGAGAGAGAGCGGGCTGGAGAGATCGAGAGCGCGGACAATGGCAGCGAGTTAAGTCGTCTGCTCGCGGCGGCGGATGTCTGACGCCGCGTCGTCTGAAGGCGGAGGCGGACGTCTGAAGACGGCGGGTGCGGGCGCGCCTTCGCGCAGGGTTCTGCAGGCCTGCGCGAAGTCGACGAGCGGGCGATGGCGCGGAGGAGCGAGCGTGGAGGAGGTCTGCAGGTGGTCGCGGAGGGTCGCGGAGGGGGGCAGGGGTCGGCGTGAGGCCGTAGCCGGCCGCTGCAGTGCGCGCAGCGGCGGGCTACGGGTGCACTGCGAGGCGGACAGAATGGAGACGGAGGCGGGGAACGGGCCTGCAAGCGCGCGCGGAGGGTTGCGCGCCTGCGGGGAAGGTCGCGGAGGAGGCGGGGGGTGCTGCTGCTGCTGCTGTCGACGCGGTTTAGCTGCTGCTGCTGCTTCAAGCTTCGGAGCTTGAAGCGGCAGCAATGGCGTGGAGACGAATACGAAGAGAAAAGAAAACACCACGCCCACCGGCTCGTTGAAGAGCTGGGCGGTGGTGCTCCCACTGTGGTGGTGTGCACCACAGTGGGTTCTCCTGCTCGCCGGGTGCCTCCTCGATGGAGGGCCGACGTATGGGAGGGGAAAGCGGTGGAGAAGATGGCTGCGGGTTTTTGTTGCTGCAGCAGCTGCGTCGCGAGGATGAAGCTGCAGCTACTTATAGAGGAGGGGAGAGTGGTGTGTCGGCTGCAGCAGGGAGAGGGTGTGCGAGTTGCAGCTATAGGGAGCGGCGTTGGCAGGGAGAAGTGACGGGAAGAAGTGCTGCGGGCTGCTGCATGCAGCTGCGGGAAGAGTGCAGCCGCGGGAAGGAGAGAAAAGAAGAAATCAAGAGGAAAAATAAAAAGAGGGTGATTTTGCAAGGAGGCACTTGAAGAAAAATGTAACTATGTAGGCGATTGTTTCACTCCTCTTCCTCTCTTGATTAAATGCATGCATGCAAGTGTTTTTACAAATGCGATTACAGGATCCTATTATGCAATGTTAATGCTAGAAAATAGCACAAGAAGGCGTTATTACAGGCGTGTTTTGAGGTGCAAACACGCCTCGGATCGAAGATCCAACCATACAGATGTGATCAAGGCGACGATTGGAGTTCAACGACTCCAAGATCGCCTTAATCAGGCATTTGTAGCATCAAATAGTGACCGAGAAACCCTAGAAGATCAAGGGCCAGGATGGCGTAAACCCGCACTTCAAATGACAAATTCGATTGCACGGATGAATTCAGATCGACGATCACAGCCTAACAACATAAAAATCGAGTCAATCCGACACCCGTGGCACCATCTACAACATCCAGAAGATGGACGGCCAAGATGGTGCCACGTGGCGCCATCTCAACCGCCTAAACACCCGTATGAAACCGCTGAAGCCTCTGCATCAGCCCCCTCTCCGCCGTTGGATCTTGATCCAACAATTGTAAATGGCTGTGCTTCAATTCGTCTACGCAACAATCTGCGCTCCGCAGCACAGTGGGCAAGGGCATTATCGCGAGCAACAGACGCGGGTTCGAGACGCAGCGAGGAGGTGAAGGGCACGGGTGAACGGGCATAGGCGTGCGTCGGATCTTGATCGGGCGGCTGTTCGCACTCAATAGCGTTGACGTGCTATTACACGCCCGCGCCTCATGGGGCATCGCACGCGTTGGGGCGGGCGCGTAGCCAGCGGGGAAGGCGCAATCACAACCGTACGATCTCGCGATCGGACGGCTGTGGACGGTTGAACGTACGGCAGGTGTTGAGAGCGAGCAGCCGAGGCGCGCGTGGGCAGCAACGACTACACCCACGTTAGGGCTTTAGTGACGGTTTTATCCATCACTAAAGACCACTTATTTAATGTTTTAAAGATGTAATGACCAATTTGCCCCCACTCCTTGCAACTATAAAAGGAGACACCCTCCACACGAAATTCTCATCCCTTCCTTCTCTTCTCTACCTCTTCAAAACTCAAGAGAATCTTGTCCCACACCCGGGATGCTTCTCGCGAGATAAAGTCCAAATTTTTGTCCCCCTTCGGAAGTGGATCCCTCGACGACGATGATGTGCTACCCCGTTCCCGTTCTTCTGCTTTGTCCTCCTTCGTCCTGCTTCATCCTCCTTCATCCAGGCGTCGTCCCGTTCGGCTCGTCCTCCAAGCGACCGTCGAGGAGGATATCTCTCTCCCTATTTATTTTGCTGCTTTCTGTCTAGATTTACTGCTTTCTAGAGTAGTTTTGCTCATCCTCCAAGCGATCGTCGAGGAGGACATTTCTCCCTCCATTCTTTCAATGCTTTCTAGTGTAATTGTTTTCTGCTTTTTAGTTGTAATAGTGAAACAAATAATCTCCTTAATGATGAATTCCCTGTTTATTCTACATCTCGTTTTGATTTCTGTTTGTAATATTCTCTCCCTCTTACTCTCTCTCTTCTATTTATTGTAAATAATCAGATAGTTTTAAATTGAATTACTTTGTGACAAATTAAAAAAAACGCGTAGTTTTTAAATCAAACGTCTGCCTCCCTGTGTTTGACCCGAAATTTCAATTTCGGTATAGATTTTATTCTTTGAACACGAGTTCTTCACTTTCAAACTACAACGACAGGTTTTCCAAAATCTAACACTTTAGCGTAGCAATTCGTAAGTTCAACAGCAGCCAGAGAGGGAGAGTCCCGCAAAGACCCCTACACGGTAGAGCATCCCCACAGGTTACGGGGTTTCTCCTACTCGACCTCTCTTGTCACTGAGATTCCAGGTAGACCAGAATGGGGACCTTGACCTCTTAAGTCTACCAATTGTATTTTGAAGTTGCTTAGGGTTTTCACTTGAACTTTAGATTTTTTTTATTTTGTGACCTAATTTCAAGGTTGGTTGACCCAACAAGGGGTCAACTTCACCTGACCTATCCTAAAAGATGGCAGAATGATTCTAGATCTTGACCTAGAAATCACCCTGATTTGACTCCCAAGTTAGTAGGTCCAAGATTTTAAGTTTCAAGTGATTTTAGAGCTTAATTTTAGGGTTTGCCTGGCTTAGATCCTTTCAATCAAGGGCTTGTGTAGCACACTGATGCGGGTGGGTTTATTTCCTTTTATGCAAGCATGTGTGAACTAGCACTCCAAAAACCTTCTGTAGAAACCCTAATTTGGTTTTATTTCCAATCCTCTTTGCTTTTCGCAATAGTTCTCTTTGGACTTAAAACAAGAAGTGTGTAGTCCGTGGAGATTCAGAAATTAAGCGTGATTTCTACTAGGCACAGGAATTTGTTTGGTAGGATCTCTAAAAATTGCCTCAACTTCAATAAGATTTGAAAAATTTTGCAAAATCAGGAAACTTTGCCTTAAAGATGGTAATTACTATAGAAAGAAGGCAATTGATTCGTAATTGATTGCTTCATTTTTGTCTTCCCAGGATTAAGAGATGGATTAGGGAAGAAGGGAGAATTTACCTACCCTGGAGTGGTTGATTCATGTGGGAGATCTTCTCGTGAAATACATTGCAAAATCACAGCAAAACAAATAGGGCAAGTTAGTGCTCAAATAAAATCAAAAGAATGTAGAGACTAGTGATGAATTACGTGTTGCTCCCCAGCAACGGTGCCAAAATGTTCGTTCGAAAGTGAAATTGGGTTTGTAAATATCGCATTGCAGTATAGGTGATTCCGAGGTCGAACACGGGGAGCAAATTGGTATTTAAAAACTAAGAGCACAATCTCAAATTGATATAATGTGATGTTCAACAATTTATGAAGCAATAGAATTAAGTTCAATGTATATAAATTCTTCAAAGAGATGAAGAGAGATGTAAAAAGAAATAGAATTTAATTAATCTCTGTCTGTTCTTTCTCTTCCTTTTCTTTCCTCTCTAATGTCTTCTTCTTTCTTCTCTTTTCTTCCTTCTCTGATTTCTCCTTCCTCTGCGGCTTCTTCTTCTTTCTTTTGTTCTCTTGATTTCTTTCCTTCTTTCCTCTGCCTTGGCTTCTTTCTTCTTCTTTCTTCTGGCTTTGGCTTCTTTCTGCGGTTCCTTCTTCTCCTTCAGCTGTGCCTTCTCCTTCCTTCTTCTCCTTTAGCCTATGACTTCTTTCTTTCTCCTTCAGATCTGCCTTCAGGTCGTCAACTTTCTTCCTTAGCTTCTTCTTCCCTTAGCCTTCTTCAGCTTCCTTCTTTATCCTCTTTAGCCTTAGTCCTTTCTTCGTTCCCTAACTTCTCTTGCAATAGTGCCTTTATCCTTCTTTGTCTTCTTCAGTTCCTCCTTTCCCTTCTCCTTCTTAGCTTCTCTTCTTTCTCTTTCTATTTTCTCCTTCCTTCTTCTCCTTTGTTAGCTTCTAATCCTTCCTACCTTAGCTTTCTTCTTCTCTTTTGCCTTCAGATCCTCAACATCCTTTGCGGCTCCTCCTCCTGCCCTTAGCTTCTTCAGCTTCAGCTTCATCCCTTTGCTTCCTCCTTCTTCTCTGTGGCTGCAACTTCCTCTCCCTTCTTCCTTTCCCTACACACACAAGTGCAAACCTACCCCTACCCTCCACCGTGTATGCTCTCTCTCTTTTCTCTCTTAGGTTCGCTCTCCTAGAGCCAATCGGGTATTCGGGTCGGGTCAAGAGCACCCGGGTCCAGGCGCACCGGCGTGGGTGGTGTGCAAGGAGGGCTGGGTAAACAGGTCAGGCAAGCCAGATCCGCGTAGCGTGGGTCGCGGATGAGGCGGACATATGGACGAGGGGACCTTACCCTGTGATCGAAGGCGATAAGCTGATATCATAAAAGTAATATAAATCACTCACCTATGCCAAAAGTTATTGAGGTGGGACTAAAGTCCCACCCGGTTCTCTTGCGCCTGTAGGAGGTGCTCTGCCTAATTGTTGCAGCTATGACACCTCTCAAAGGCAATTACCTGGCTAAATGCGCGCATGAGGTGAATCTGCATCACCTGGACATGGAAACTTGGAGCGCAACACCTGGGTTGAAGCTTGCAAGCAAGCTGCATGTCTGCTCCAATGGCAGCATAGGCAAGAACCTGCTCTCAAGGAAAACAGCCTCGTGGCCTCATTAGATCACATAGGGAGCTTCTCCATGACATGGCAAAGGTGTTGTTGTAGGTGGCTGGCTACGGGGTGGCCTAGGCGTGCGTGCCTAGGTCGGTCTATGGCTATTGTGATGGGTGTGGTTGTGGGGAGTTTGTGGAGGCTATGGCGGTCGATGGAGATGGGGAAAGTGATCAGTGGATGGTGGCGAAGGTTCTGAGGGGTCTGGTGAGGTGGATAGGTGTGTGGAGGTGATGGAGACACCTCGCCGGTGGTCTGCCGGAGATGAGGAAGATGGTGGTAGTCTGCGGTGCTCGAGGGACGAAAGTAGAAATAAAGAAGAGGGAAATACAGAGAAGAGAGAGGGGAAGAGAGTTAACCTAATTTAATGGACAAACAGATAAGGAGAGTGGCTGGCACGTACCTACCGTCACCGAAGACGAAGGTTCCAGTAGAGGGGTGACGGCAATGATGAAGAGGCTTTTGGCACGTGCACACGTATGGCGCGATGCAGACGACGAAGGCGGAGAAGTCTCTGCCACTGGTATTGTGGTAGAGTGACGAGAAGAGGGAGGAGATGTCGCTAGAGCCTACTGGATGTCTGGCCGGAGGAGAAGAGACGAAGTTGGAGGTTGTTCTCCGGCCAAAACAAGCTGAATTTGAGTGGCTGGATCTAGGGCTTCTTTTATAGGCTCTGGCAGAGGGCCTTGTGCTTTGATGACAAGCTTCCAAGAATGGGTTTCCTTGTCGGAGTAGGCAATTCAAGAGATACCCAAATCTCTCGAGCGTTCGCATGAGAGATTGGGTGCGAATCAAGGCTTGAGATTGCATTCAGATGATAGGGAATTCCTTAGAGAATCTCCCTTTCAAATCTGAGAGGGAGTCTTTGAGGGATTTGGGAGAAATCCTCCTTGAATCCTTGCTAGAGTAGGACTCCACTGTAATGGTGAAGGGACCTTATTGCAAGGAGTGGCAAGGAAGATAGGGGGGTCTCTGCAATGGTTTTCAAAAGCTAGGGGTCTAAATGTAATTGAATGGACTATTTTTCAAAGTAGGTCAAGGTGACCTTTCCTTAGGTCCAAATTTTTGTACAAACCTAATTTGGACCTAAGGAATCCAATGGAGAAGTTGGATTTTAGGTTTGACTACGTTTGACTGGATATTTTGCAGAAAAACCCAAATTAGGATAAATAATTAGCTAGGACCCCTATTTATGTTAAAATAGGTTCCAAAGGCCAATTTGAAGGTTCTAAACCCTAGGGGAATTTTTACATGAATTTCAAAGGGTTTAGTTTATTTTTATCCTGACTAAAACCTTGTTGAATTAAGTGGGTTTGTTTTAGGATTATAGGAAGTCATTTAATTCTTAAATTGCACAGTAACCCTTTTCTGATTGAACCAACCAACTTTTTATCTTGTTAAGATCATTTGACCTATGTTTAGCCCCTGAGAAATCCCATTGATGTATTGCAATGGCAAAATTACAGTTTTACCCTTCTTATTTTTTTCTCAGAATAGTTATTCTTTGAATTAGGCCCTTCTCTAAGTTATGTAGGAGCTTTTGTTCTCTTTTCTAGGTCAAAATGAGCTAGTTAGGGATCATGATGGAGTTCCCATCAGGGGCTAAGGGGAAGGTTCTTCCTTTAGCTTACACCTCCAATTCTGTTACCCCTGACCCACGGTCGTTTGACACTACCCCAAAGACTTAGCCACCAGGTTTGGCAAGAGAGGTTGAAAACATCCAGTAGTATGATGACAAATTCGGGTTAATTTCATGTTTTAAAATTAATTTAAGCTCATTTTTCTTCAGTTGGGGTTTGTGGTGAGTGGCCCACAAAGTGACCAAGCTCACCGGCTAAACACTAGACTTGACTAAGTCTAGGTTAGCCCTTATGTGGTCTCTAGATTGTAACCCTAAAGATGTAACCCAGGGTTCATGCAATTCTAGGATTTTTTTTGTTCCTTCTTCTTCAGCGGACCAATGAAATTATGACCAAGTCTCTGATAAAAATTGGAATCAGAATAAGTTAAAATTTTGCAAGTAGATTCCTTTTTCAATTATCTTTCTAGAGAATATTTTTTTATAATTTTTACTATTTCAACAGAATTTCTATATATTTTTAATTGTCAAGGGGTCAAATTTGGAATTTTGACCCATGGTCGATTTTTCAAATTGAAATAGTATCAAATGATCTTCAAAATTTTAGGAAAAATATGAAAATTAAAGCCAATGAGATCAACTTTCAAACCCCACCATTTTTTGTCAAAACAGATTCGTGGCTTGCTCGAAATTGCTTTTTGAATTTTGAAAAATCTTAAATCTGGGTCAGTCTGACCGATTTAAGATTTTTAAAATCTTACTTGGAATTTTTAAAAACTTTTTACTTGGAATTTTTTTAAACGAATGGTGCCATTTGAAATATGGTTTGAAAATGGTGGTATGGCCTGAATTTCAGAATTTTTTGCTCATTAATTTTTCGACAATTGAATTTTGAAATTAGAATTTGAAGTCTGGCTAAAAAACAGCGAGTGGTGAGAAAGCTTTTAAAAGGTGTTTGAGTTTAAAATTCAAACTTTCCAATAAAGTTTTTTTTTTCCAAAAAATTTTGAAAGTTTTTTTTCAAGGATTTTTTTTTCAAAGGATTTTCGAATTCTTCTTTTTTTTTCTCAAAACTAGCCTAGGATTCAGAAAGAAACCTAATCTTACTACCTACATTTTTTTTTCTTCGAATTTTTTTTTCTACAAAAATAAATAGGCTTTTTGTTTTAAATAGATGTAACCTAGGGTTCAAAAAGGGAAATCCTAATCTAAGATGAGATGTGCACCTGATTTTTTTAATCTACGTTCGTTGCGTGCATAGATTCCCGTTTGTCCTATTTTCCTGCACATCACAAGACAAGTAGAGGAAGATTTGTCAGTGATAGCTCAAAAGATCGAAATAAAAAATGATGTTGCCTCCCCAGCAACGGTGCCATTTGACAATCTCGTTTTCGCTCATTTTGAAACCGTCGGAAATCGTAGTATAGTCGCGCTAAACGCTCATCAAAAATGATTTGTAAAGATAACGAAACTTGAGTCCCGGTCGTTCGTCTCTGGGATGCATTTATGCAAATTTGAAATCGATCTCTTTCACTCAAATTGCTTCAAATTGCATGTCGGTTTCTAATCGTCGGATCAATGTTTTGCCACTTTCATTATGAACACTAATTACGTGCGCATGTGTTAGATAGATGACAAATGTGAAAGTGTGAGTTTCAGTACGTATGATTTTAGTTATGTGGTGGCTGTTTACAGAAAACGCGTTAATAATTAGATCCTCAATATTTTCAGGAAATGACATGCTGGTTGCAATAGAAAATAATTAAAAGTAGGCAACTTTAATCACACAAAATATATTGCAATAAGCTCATGGTGATTCTCAACACAGAGATATATATATATAGAAAAAAAATATTTTATTGATTCATCAGGGTGTTTGCAACATGGAACTAGTGGAAAGCTTATAGAGGAAAGCTTGAAAACATAAATCTAGCTAACAAAAAACGATCGCATACATTAATCTAAAGGAGGATTATGCATGCATCATTGGGGGAGAAGTAAGGGGCTACACTACTAAGCAGTAATAAAAGCATGTAAACTATGAAAAACTAAGCTACCAATCTAGCAGAAATAAGGGCATTCGGAGGAGGGCTCCAATGGCCTCTGAGTTGGTTGAGAGGAGAAGGAGGGGCGGCCAATGGTGCTTAGGCATGCCCTTGGAGAGAGGTTGAGGAGGTGATCCAACATCTTGGCGTGGAGATGGTGGTGGCCATGGTGATGCTACTCGTGGAGATGGAGTGGAGGTGGATGTAGCTAAACTAAATGGAAGCCAAGAGTGAATGGGTGCAAATGACCACCGCTTAGGTCTTTTTATAGACCTAAGGGAATCTCTCTAGAGAATTATGGAATTCTCTAGAGAGGCCTATAGTGGGAGCTCCTGGGAGAGTGAGAGAGAGAGGATGGTTGGTGGTTTTTAGATCCACCAAATGTGGATCTAAAAAATGAATGGCTCTTGGTTTCTAATTTTAGCAACTAAGGCAACAACACATGGTAGAGAGTTCTAGAGAACTCTAGGCTAGGTATTTTCCTGTGGATGGCGTGTGTGGGTGTGTGTGGGTGTGTGTGGGTCAAAACTTAGGTGGCTAGGTTGATTAGGTTAGGTTCTAGTGGGTTTAGGTCAAGGTAGGTCTCAAATTAGGGTTGTAAACCCTAATTCACTATGGTAAAGTGCAATTAAACTTAATACAAGTTTAATTGAGTGTGTGGAAACCTAATTGAGAGTAAAATAACTCAATTAAGTTAGGTCTAGGTCAATTGGACTCTCACTGAGTCCAATTGGACAGTGCGTGCTAAGATCAAGGCTCAATTGGACTCAATGAGTCCACTTGAATAGGCTAATGGAATTGACTAAGATACAAATCAATTAGGTTTAGTGAAGACCTAATTAGGTCCTTAGGGAGGTCTAGAGGTGATGTACTAGGGTTAGGGTACCTTAATTTTGGTTCCTATGGGGTTAGAATTGGGTTTAGGGGGCTAGAGATCCAAGATCAAGGGTTGAATTCCAAAACAGGAACTGGAGGACGGTATCAGATGTCTAATAAAGTTGTCAGTCGTCTTATAGTTAAAAATCAGAAGTTTAGACTTGTTGTTTGGATGTTCAATCAGAGGCAGGAGGGTTTCTAGGTTCTGTCTTGGGTATTCTACAGAAATTGGACGTCTGACCAAGTATCTGGACGTCCAATAACATTGTAGAAGTGGGTTTAAGGTGTGCGGGAGTTGGCTAAGGGTTCTGGATGTACTATAACTCATTTGGACATCCAGATAGAGGTTGAAATTATGGTTTTAAGGTTTCCTAAGGTGAGGTGACCTAATCTAAGGGTGGCTAAGGCTTGGCGAAGCTTCTAGGTTGTCCTATGTCTAGGATTGACCTAAGTTCTTCACAATTTATTGCTTTATTCCTACTTAGTAGAATAGCATACCTTAACTCCCTTACATTATCATCTACTACATCTAATCTAGGTCTTCCGCTCTGGCTCTTCTGTAACACCAGTTACTCTTTATTCTTCAGATCGAGCTTTAGATCCAGCTTCTGACCAGCTATTACCTGCAATTGACATAATGCACCTAATCAGTACATTATATCATTATTTTATGCATAGCTAAAAGAAAGTAATAAAGATGCAAATAGTGCTTATGCATGATGAATTACCCTAACTTATGCTAAGTCCTAGCCCAATTTAGTTCAATTAAGACCTATGATTGCTGTGCAATCAGGTAGCTGCTGCAAGTTGCAGTAGCACACACATGGAGGTGGCACACCCATGGCTGGGAGATGCGCGTGGTGCACACGTAGGCACTATGTGCACGGTCTAGAGGCGTGTGGGTGAAGGAGGTGTAATTCCCTACTTGGAGGGGGTGACATGTGCATGATGTAATAAAAAATACGGAATTAAAATAAACAATCTCATAAAATGAATAAACACACAATGGGCACAAGTATTTTTAGGTGGAACCCAAACCAGGTGAAAACCACCACCTAACCCTCTTGAGTTAGGATTTTCCTATTGACCTAGTCGATCAAATCCACTAAACCCAATCACTTGAAGGAGGGTGACTGAACCTCAAATACAACCACACTACTTAGACCGAGGGTAGTGTTCCTCAAAACCCCTTCTTTTCACAAGAAGGAATTTATCTCGCAAAGGAGACGGGAATTCGCAAAGCAAATACCCAACCAAAGACAATATAAAGTACAACAATCCTATAGAGCCTTAAATGTTTAATCCTAGCTTCTATAGGAGTTAGGAAACTTCCCATTGGTGGAAGTGTGTCTATGTGACGACGTGGATGCATGAACCACTCTTTGGCACAACAGCGCTCTAGTAATGTCGGTGGGAGAGTGGGTGCACAGCAAGACGAAGTTCTTAGGTGAGAAGAGAGTGCTTGTAGAGCTAGAGCTTCTTCTATTTGATCTTCTACTTCTTTTTGATACAAGTGAGTGGAAATATTCTAGAAAGGGTGTGTCTTGGGTGTGTATCAAGCCAAGGGGTCCTTCTCTATTTATAGAGGCCCTAGGAAGGCTTTGGAAGGCCTTGGAAGGCTTCCATAGCCGTTGGGTGCAAAGCCAAAGAGAATCAGGCCGTAGTCAGAAATAATCATGATTCTGACAGGGTCATCAGGCGTTTGGTCCTGGCATCAGACGTCTAGAAAACCCGTTTAAGATGTCTGGGAGCTAAGTCAGACGTCTGATTTTAGGCTGGTTTCCTTCCTGACTTGAATCAGACCGAAACAGGGTTCTAATGTATGTTCATCAGACGACACACAAGCATCTGGCACTAGGTCTGGATGTCTAGAAACCTATCATTCTACGAAAACAGATTCCTAAGGAAGCACAACGGCTAGAAAATCTTTGAAGGAAGATTTTGGGTTAGCCGAGGCACAATGATCATGTATCAGATGTTTGGGGTCCTCTATGGACGTCTAATACGAGGCTAACGGTCATTTCCTCAATGTTTGCTAAGGAAGCCAACGGTCCACAAATTGGACGTTTGGTAAAGGCATCAGACGTCTCCTAAGACGTCTGTATTAAGGTCTGAACGTCTGATTTCATCAGACAAAACTAACTAATGTTGGTGCTAGAGCACCACGATCATTTGTTTTGATGATAACAAAACACGTGTTATTTAACATTTGCAATTTGAGTCCTAGATTTCAGGTCAATTGCAAATGAAGACGTGTTTAGACGGAACTCGAGCTCGCATCCAGGACGGATTGGAGGAGCTTGACGGAAAACAGAGGAGGTTTGCGTGGAGCGACAGATTGAAGATGGAAGGAAAAGAAGAATAGGATAGATTCTTTCTTCTGTACTTGTATTTTTCATTTCTTTTGTTGCTCTTTATTTCCTTAGATATTTCATGTTAAAGAGCCTCAAAGTACCCTAACAAGTAGTCCTAGGAACACCGGCACAACCCTAGGATACTTAGGTTTTCTGTAGAACACTTAGAAAACCAATATAGGGTTAAAATAGACTTTCCAGACGTCTAATTCACAAATCAGACGTCTGATAACTGTTAGGCTGGACATAGTTAGTTCTGTCTGATAAATTCAGACGTCCAGACCTTAGACCAGATGTCTTAGGAGACGTCTGATGGATTTGCCAGACGTCCAATTAGTGGACCGTTGGCTGGCTTATAACACACTCAAGATTATGACCGTTAGAGCCTTATCAGACGTCCATAGGACTTTACAGACGTCAGACTTTCCAGACGTCTAATTCACAAATCAGACGTCTGATAAAGAATTTTAAGACGTCTGACTGTTGTTTCAGACGTTTGATAACTGTTAGGCTGGACATAGTTAGTTCTGTCTGATAAATTCAGACGTCCAGACCTTAGACCAGATGTCTTAGGAGACGTCTGATGGATTTGCCAGACGTCCAATTAGTGGACCGTTGGCTGGCTTAGAACACACTCAAGATTATGACCGTTAGAGCCTTATCAGACGTCCATAGGACTTTACAGACGTCTGATAAATGACCGTTTTGCCTCGGCTGACCCAAAATCTCTTCTCAGAGATTTTCTAGCCGTTGCAACGTTTGGAAATCAATTCCCACAGTAAAAGTAGGTTTCCAGACGTCCAGACATAGTACCAGACGTCCTCTATGTCGTCTGATGGACTTGCACAAAAACCCTGTTTAGATCTGATTCAAGTCAGGGAGAAACCCGCATAGAATCAGACGTTTGACCTTGGAATCAGACGTCTTAAAGTGACCTTCCAGACGTCTGATGCCAGAGTTAGACGTCTGATGACCCTGTCAAATGCAATCATTGTCCTGATTTCGGCCTGATTCTCTTGGACTTTGTTCCCAACGGCTATGGAAGCTTTTCCAAGCCTTCCAAAGCCTTCCTAAGGCCTCTATAAATAGAGGGGAACCTTTGTAACACAAAAACACAAGACATACACCTAGAGAGACATATACACACTAAGACACACACCTTGCAATACACTTTCAATCCTTTTGTGTCCAAAGAAAAGACTCTCTTGCTCTCCAAGCTCAAGCTCCATTTTCTTGAGAGCATCAACCGTTGCGCACCCGCTCTCCCGGCGTTGATAACGAGAGCGACGTAGCGCCATCGCGTGGCACACGCACCGCGTCATCGTCGACGCACTCCTTGCAAAGGGGAGTTTCCTATTTCCTATAGAAGCTAGGTTTAATTATTTTGTTGGCTCTATAGGACTATTGTTTCTTTTATCTTTGTCTTTTGGTTGGGTATTCGCTTTGCGAATTCCCGTCTCCTTCGTGGGACAAAATCCTTCTCGTGGAGAGAAGGGGTTGAGGAACGCTACCCTCGTACTTGTAGCGTGGTTGTATTGAGGTTGAATCACCCTCGTTCAAAGTGATTCGGTTAGTGGATTTGATCAACTAGGTTGATCGGAAAATCCTAACTCGAGAGGGTTAGGTGGTGGTTTTCACCCGGTTTGGGTTTCCACCTAAAAATTCCTGTGTACATTTTGTGATTGCTTATTTTCATGAGATTGCTTTATATATTTCATTCCGCATTTTTTTTTGTCACGCTGATCTCACCCCTCCTAGTACAAGGGTAGAACCTTCAACTAAGTCCAGCCTAAATAAACGGACGTCTGAGTCAATAGTCAGACGTCTCAAATATTTTTATTAGACGTCTGAAATTCAGATTAGACATCTAAAAAGGTTGTCTGATCCCTACTTTGGTTTTCTAAGTTCTCTATAGAAAACCTAAGAATCCTAGAGTAGTGCAGGTGTTCCTAGGACTACTTTAAGGATCCTTTGAGGCTCTTTAATAGATATTCTAAGAAATAAAAAGAGCAAGAATATAATGAAAAAAGTACATAGAAAAAGATAAACAGAAATCTATCCTATTCTTCTTGTCCTTCCATCTTCAAGCTTTCAGTCCTCGCGAAGCTCCTCTGCCTCTGTCCAGCTCCTCCAATCCGCCATGGATGCGAGCTAGAACTCCGTCTAAACACCTGCCTCCATTTGCACTTTGACCTGAAAACTAGGACTCAAAAGAAAATGTTAAAAGACATGTGTTTTGTTGTCATCAAAATAAACGATCGTGGTGCTCTAGCACCAATAGGAGGTAGCGGTTGGTGGGTGTGCGTTGTGCTAGCTATGGCTGCTGCACACAAAGGTGCGCATGAGGCTGGTGGTGGGTGCGGTGACTGCTGAGCAGCGAGGAGGGTAGCGAGGAGGCACACATGTTGCACATGGTCTGGAGGCATGTGGGTGAAGGAGGTTCAGGCTGGTGGGTCTGTTGGTGGTTGAAGATGTTGGGTTAGTTGGTGGAAGAGAAGAAGAGGAAGAGGAAGAAGAAGATGAAGATGGAGATGTTGGTGGTGGTGGTGATCGTGGAAAGGGGTAGGCTCACTGTGGTGAAGAAGTGGAGATGGTGTGCATGGTCGTGGGATTGCAAGGCTTGCGATTGGCGGTGTGGACGGTTGGCAGTGTGGACTGTCACTCCACTTGCCCATAGTAGCTGGGCTTTGCTGGGAAGAGGCCTGCGGTGGTGCAATAGAGGTGAGCTTCAAGCTCTACATAGTGGTGACTGGGGGATGGTGGCATCCCCAAGATAGCAACAATGCCCCCTCTCTTATAGTCGCGGTTGCATGGATTTGAAACAGGAGAGGTGGGAGCAGGTCCGCTTCTCACGGCCATTAAGGAGATATGGCTGGAGGAGGAGAGGTAGAGTCGTTTCCTGCGAAGAAGAGGAGAAATAAAATAATTAAAATTGGCTTGTTTATAAACAAAGCCTCATAAAATATCTAATTATATGTAATGCATGTATTATGTATAATGCAAACTAAGCTAATGCATGCTAAGACCTAAAAATGCGATGCATGAAACAAATCTATTATTAATGTATTTATATCCTAATGCATGGTAAATACATGTTAAAATTAACTTAATGTCTAGGCACTTAAATGCATAAATATCCCACAAATATGGGCTAATCATTAACCCACAAGTAGCAAAACTAAGGTTTAGTATCAAAACATGTGAGTTACAAGTTTGGATTTTTTCACAAAAACAAACCTGTATCCTGCGAATACCGGTACTCATGATCAGTACCAATACTGGAAGGAACGAGTACCGGTACTCATGATCAGTACTGGTACAAATGGGTTTCAGATTTGTGTTAAGTTTTTAAAACTCAAATTTAGAAGCAATGAGTACTGGTACCCGTACTTTAGTATCGGTACCAGTTAGCCGTTGGCTCAAAATTGAATGACTAGAAAATTAATTTAGGCAATATGAACATTGGAATTTAAACCCCAACATCTAGTAGACGACCCACTAAGGTCCTAACTCTATAAATAAACCCTTGGACCCTTAGTTTGCATATAGGAAAATACAAGGAAAATTCTAGAGCTTTGAATTCCAAATTTCCACCATATTTTCAAGAGAAAAAGAAGAAGCTTGCCATTCACTCTCTCTACATTCCTGCAAGCTCAATGACGTGCTTTTGTCACGCATCTATGAAGCAATTCACGTCCATCCTAGGCTCTCAAATTGGTATTTATTTTAATTATTGTTGGGAGGAATAGGAATTCTTGTTGTAAGAGTTCTCTTTCTTACACCAGTTCTTATTTGTATTTTGAACAAGAGAACCCCTTCTTCTCACCTCGCTGATGAGACCACAATTGTAGGCTAAGTAAATGCTTAAATGCCTAATTAATAAATTAATATTTGCATATATATAGCATACTTGAATATATAAATAAATTAGTTTACAAATATGGGCTTGCATGCATATTTATACATTCCATTATAGTAACATGCATTTCATACATTATTTGAGATAAATTGTATAAATAACCCAATTTGTTTTTTTCCCTTCCCGTAGAATGCGCAACTCCTCAATGCATCGTGCGCGCCTCTTCGTGCTCCCACCAGCAGCCAACAACGATCTCTTCAAACCGCACCATTTGTTCGAGAGGATTTCGGCGGAAGCAACAAACTGCAGATAAGAAGAGCGGCTAGAGGATGCTCAGGAGGCTCTTCATCTTCTCCACCATGAAGGAGGCATGCATGGTGGACTTCAGTGAGCACAGTAGCCTCTGCGTCATCAACCTCACCCTCACCGTCGAAGCATACACGGTGACAGAGTGTGTGCATGACATCAACACCTTCAATTCAACTGCCTGCCGCCATCCTTTCACATCCACCACCACCGCGCACTAGTATTCCCTCGCTGCAGAGAGCTGCCAGGCATGCACAATGCCCGCATGCAGCAGATCCATCGTAGCCGCGTCTTCGTGTGCGCAAAGAAGAGAGCGGAAGTTTCCTCTATTTTTGAGTGACTTAAAATTTATATCTTTTCCATTTTCAATTTAATATTTGGATTATTTTATTCAGGTGAAATTGCATGGGTGCACTTACAATTTCGTGAATTTGCTTAACTTATGTTATGTGCATCATTTAACATTGAAATTTAATTTAGATTTGCATGCAATTCAAACTTACATGATATGCCACTACACATGCATCATATACATACTTTTGGGAGCTTGATTTCTGACATAAAATTTACATAAGTAGTCCATAGCTTCTCATGAAATTGCAAGTTCCATTTAGAGTAGCATATTCATTGAATTGATTTCGCGAAGGTGTTTGTGAACATGATGACTCTCTACTCATGAATTTATTGGATCTATTCCTCCCTGTGGATACGACATCCTTTTTGTGATTTAAATTGATATCTATTTTAATCTTTGATTGAGAGATTTCCATCAAATAAATTACAACGACATATTATTCTATTATCTTCTTAATCAAGCGAAATTCTCTCCATCAAATGGCACTGTTGCCGGGGAGGCAACAGACGCAATAGATTCATGTGATTATTTCTGAGTATTCTGAGTTGAGCAATTATCTGATCATTCTTTATCTTTTTGTGCGAGGAATCTGACGAGGCGACTAGCGCAGCAGAGTGGCAACATCAACCTTAAACGACGCCCACACAAGGAGAAGACATAGGAGACCTAGATCCTGCTTTCACAGGAGATTTTTCTTTGGCACAAATTTTATTTCTATCTTCTCTCCCTTGTAGTAATTGGGGTTGTATTTTTGGGGGTCTATCCCCACATTCTTTAGCTACTAGGGTTTACATTTTTCTACATGCGTGATTCATTTTTATGCTTGCTTGCCTTTAAAACAAACAAAAGAAAATATCGAGCTGCCTGTTTAGGAGTTGCATGCCCTTAGGTGAGCGCATTTAGGGGTGATTGAGTAGCACATTAGATCGCATTGTTGCATTGCGAGCATATTGGCAAGAAGATTGCTGGAGACAGGTACACCTTTCTAACTTTTGCATCCATTTCCTATTCATGAATTTGTATTTGGATTAAAATTCAAAGACCACCAAGTTGATTGAATTTACTAATTCAGTAGTCACCTAACTGAAGGTTGGACTGCTAATTAGATTTGACCTTAAAATCAAATCACACTTGATCTTATTCAAAGGGACTTGTCTGCATTTTCAAAAAAACAAAAAGATTTGCGGTGTGCTACACACTTTTAACACTAAGCACGCACATTAGGCACCACACTAAGGCTCAATCCCTTAAGACTATAGGCACTAATCTCTTTATCGGTGCAGACCCTCCTATCGTGCTTTGTGGTGGTGGTACTATCTTTTGACCAAGTGTTTTGATACTTCACAGAGGGGGACACCCCTGAAAGGAACAAAAGGGTAGTTAAGAGGCACCGCATACGCATCACCTCAAAGGAAGGGTTTGCCCTACTTGCATCCCTTTGTTCGTCCTTGGAGTAACTTCTCACTTGATCACCTGGGAGTATCATCTAAGCAAAGTATAGGTCCTAGGGCACATGAAGGTTGAATTAGGTTGCATAATTGTAGTGAATAACTTGTTTGGCCATTTATATCAACCAATTCTACCTCCGCAACAAAAAAGGTTAAGACTTCAAGTCATCACCCCTCTTATACCACTTACGTGGGAATGGAGGGATAAGCCTTAACCTTTTGACCTATCTTTGGAGTGGAGGTTTCACTTACTCAATCAACAAGAACTTGAATTGTGATTGATATTGTATGCTTGGTAGATTCTCTCTTGAGGGCAATCTAGTGTTTGATCCTGGGCCCGAGAGAATTCTTAGTAGAGCTCACCTAAGAGAGAAAAGAGAAGGCATGGTTGATCAAGGAGCAAATCAACAACGGACCCTGAGGGACTATTTTATTCCAACCAACCAACCTGCACAAGCACTGAGACGACCAGCTGGGGATAATCCATGTGAGATCAAGAGTAGTACCATATCTTTGCTACCCTCCTTTATGGTACTATAGGGAGGACCCCTACCAGCATTTGGAGGAATTCACCGAGGTCTGTTCCACAGTGAAGCTCCAGGGCTTTACTGATGAAGCTCTAATGAGGACTCTATTTCCATTCTCCCTAAAGGATAAGGCCAAGCACTAGTATCATACCCTCGATGCAAGTGTAAATGATTGGGCCACCCTTAAGGGAGAATTCTTGAAAAAGTATTTTCCTACGAGTAAGACCAACCATTACAGAAGAGAGATTATGGGTTTTACTCAACAGGAAGGGGAGCAATTTCATGAGACTTGGGAGTGCTTTAATGACCTTCTTAGGTATGCCCCCACCATCAGGTGCCAAGATGGCAGTTGGTCGAAAGGTTCTATAACGGATTATCTGAAAGGCATAGACAAACCATCAATGCAGCCTGTGCAGGAACCTTCATGACCAAATTGAGGATGAAGCCTGGGCATTATTTGAAACATTAAGTGACAACTCCATACATTTGTCCGCTGCCTATCAAGAAAGAAAGCCATCAATCTTGCAGAGGAAAATAGAGGCCCATGAAGCTGAGGCTTCTCAGGATTTGGCTTATCAGATTCAATTATTGAATAAAAACTTTGATAGGCTTTTAGCAAACCCTAGCATGAACCTGCAAGCAGCCTCTATCTTTCAGACTTCAAGTGAATGCTCCATTTGCCAAAGCACAACGCACGCCAATGCGGAGTGCCACCAGGCAAATCAATTCCCTGACTTGATTCAGGCTGACTTGAACGTAGCCAAGGTTTCCGCCCACCTCCTCGCAATAACCCTTATTCCAATACCTATAATCTGGGGTGGCGGAACCATCCAAACTTCTTTTGGAAGCAAGGTGATGCTTCTAACTCAGGGAATACCAGACCCTTACCTCCCCAACCCATATACCAACCATCCTATGAAAACCCTCCTCAGAATAGGCCTTCTGAGATGGATGAACTTAAAGCCATGATGAAAGCGATGCAAGAGCATCAGAATATGGTCATCCAATCTCAGAATAAGATGATTACTGATATGCAATCCCAAATTGGTCATCTTATTGAGGCAGTTAGGCAACGTGATCCAAGGAAGCTGCCTAGCTCTTCTAAGGAGAATCCTAAGGGCAAGGGGGTCATACTCAGGGAGCACGCCCAAGCTGTGACCATGTTGAGTGGAAAGAAGATTGACAAGCCTGATAACACTCCTACGGTTACGTCTCAGAATTCCCCTTCTACACCCGTCCCGACTTCCATCTCTACCAAGGAAGAGCCACACTGCTCTCCCTCGCTTGAAATCACCCACAATGAGGATGTCGTCCTTCCACCACCCCTCTCCCTCCATGACGACCCCTCTACCTAGAAGCCAATGGTGCCCTATCCAGAGAACATATCTACTCCTAGGGAATCTTATGTTGCCTCCTCTGGAGCCAAGGATAGGACAGAGGAGATTATGGACACTTTTAGGCAAGTCCAAATCAACTTGCCTCTGTTGGAAGCTATCAAACAGATCCTGTCCTATGCCAAGTTTCTGAAGGACCTGTGCACCCAAAAGCGTCGATCTAGGAAACAAGTCCAAACCAAGGTCATCCTACCTAACCATGTTAGCTCGGTTCTCCAGCATGGAACGCCCCCCAAAATGAAAGACCCAAGGGCCCCATATATTTCAGTGGTTATAGGTAACCAACACATTGACGAGGCTCTGCTCGATCTAGGTGTGGGGGCGAATATTTTACCGAGCTCTGTCTACGACCTTTTGGGAGGAGGCAAGTTAAAGCCTAGTCTAGTCATCCTCCAGGTCACAGACAGATCACTTAAGACATCATGGGGATTGCTGGAAGATGTCCTTGTGAGAGTATAGGACTTCTTCTTCCCTGTTGACTTTCTGGTGCTAGATACTGACCCCTCTAAAAAGCCCACAAAGCCGTCCATTATTTTGGGATGCCCCTTCTTGGCCACAGCCAATGCCTCTATCAATTGTACATCAGGGGCACTTAAAATGGGCTTTGGGAACAAGAAGATCCGGTTGAATATTCTTGATACTTACAAGCAATCTGGATTTGAAGATTATTCTCAGATTGAGGCCGTTGATGAAATAATTGAAGAGACTACTCTAGCACTCCTATGTAGAGATCCCCTTCAAAAGGTCATATCTAAGGACCATCCTCCAATTATTAAAGAAAATGAAAGGGAAATACCCGAATTAGAAGTGTTGCTAGGGATACACACAGAGTCTCTGCCCCCACCCTAGACCGTGAAGGTAGATCCGCTACCTGAGGCGGGGACATCTAAACTTAAACCCTCAATCCAAAAGGCTCCTGAGTTGGAGTTGAAACCCTTCCCGAGCACATTGAAATATGCTTTCCTTGGCCCTAATGACACGCTCCCCGTTATTATCTCGTCTGCATTATCTGAATCGCAGGAGGGAGCTCTGCTTGAGTGTTTACAAAGGCACAAGGAAGCAATTACCTGGTCAATTGCTGATATTAAGGGTGTTGATCCCTCCCTTTGCATGCATCATATATACACGGATGAATCCACGAAACCTTTCTAAGACATGCAGAGAAGGCTCAACCCCAATATGCGGGAAGTTGTTAAAAAGGAGATTCTGAAATGGCTGGATGCAGGGATTATCTATCCCATTTCAGATAGTAAATGGGTCAGTCCTATTCATTTGGTACCCAAAAAGGCAGGAATCACCGTGGAAGAAAATGACCAAGGAGAGTTGGTGACCACTAGACCCTCAACTAGTTGGAGGGTCTGCATTGATTACAGCCGTTTGAACATGGCTACCCAGAAAGACCATTTCCCCTTACCATTTATCGATCAGATTTTGGAACAACTGGCGAGGAACAAGTACTTCTATTTTCTTAACGGGTACTTTGGGTATAATCAGATAGCCATTTTCCCTGACGATCAGGAGCATACCACCTTCACGAGTCCATATGGCACGTTTGCGTTCCGCCTAATGCCATTCGGGTTATGTAATGCTCCTACCACTTTCCAACATTGTATGATGGCTATCTTTTCTGATATGATCGACGAGTTTGTTGAAATTTTCACGGATGACTTCTCCATTTATGGCTCATCATTTGAGCTATGCCTTTCGCACCTTAATAAAGTCTTAACCTGTTGTGAAGAGGCAAAGCTGGTGCTTACCTGGGAGAAAAGCCACTTTATGGTCCTGCAGGGCATTGTGCTAGGGCATATAGTTTTTGAGAAAGGATTACAGGTGGACATCACAAAAATTGATTCCATCTCTAAGCTTCCATCACCCGCCAATGTTCGTCAGGTTAAATCCTTCCTTGGCCATGCTAGATTTATAGGCGCTTCATTAGAGATTTTAGTAAAAATTCTAAGCCACTCTACGATCTGTTAGCGAAGGATGTCTCCTTCGATTTTGATGATAGATGTGATGAGGCTTTCCAAGTCTTAAAGAAAGCCCTTATTATCGCGTCGATTCTCCAAGCACCAGATTGGACCCTCCCATTTGAGCTAATGTGCGACCCTTCTAATTTTACAGTGGGAGCAGTCTTAGGTCAAAGGGTTGATGGCAAACCTCATGTGCTGCATTATGCCAGCAAGACCCTTACGGATCCTCAATAAAACTACACGGTCACTGAAAAGGAACTTCTTGCTGTAGTATTTGCTTTGGAAAAGTTTCAGTCTTATCTTTTGGGACCCAAGGTTGTGCTGTTCACTGATCATTCTACCTTAAAGCATCTTCTTGCTAAAAAGGACACCAAACCTCACATAATTTGTTGGATTCTGCTACTCCAGGAGTTTGACCTGAAAATTAAAGATAAGAAAGGAGTTGAGAATGTGGTAGCATATCATCTGTCTGGGATCCCTATTGAGGCGTCAAACCCTACTGGCGGTATTCAAGAGACTTTCCCTAATGAGTCTTTGATGGCTGTGGAGGCCAAAACTCCTTGGTTCACTGACATAGTGAACTATCTAGTCACGGACATTACCCCTAGTACTTGGGACAAGCAGAAGCGAGACAGGTTTCTTGCTAACGTTAAATTTTATCACCGGGATTGACCCGAGCTTCTTAGAGTAGGCCCTGACCAGCTTTTTCGCCGTTGCGTCCCTGATGAAGAACAATGAAGTGTTCTGAGTTTTTGCCATGACCTCCATTGTGGGGAACATTTTAGTGGGAAAAAGACTGCCCATAAGGTTCTTTAGTCTGGCTTTTGGTGGCCCACATTATTCCGAGATGCACATACATATGTGGGCGCATGTCTATGTTGCCAGCAGATGGGAACCATTGGAAAATGGGATGAGATGCCCCAACAACCTATCCTCCCTGTTAAGATCTTTGATATTTGGGGCATCGACTTCATGGGTCCCTTTCTTATGTCCTTCGGATATGAGTACATCCTTGTGGCTGTGGACTATGTATCGAAATGGATAGAAGCCATACCCACGTGAACCAATGACCATTCCGTGGTCTTGGGCTTTGTTAAAGCTAATATCATTTCTCGGTACGAGTGCCCAAGGATGATCATAAGGATGGAGGACCTCACTTCAAGAACGTACACTTCACAAGACTACTCCAAAATTTGGAAGTCAACCACATGATAGCCACACCTTACCATTCCCAAAAAAGTGGACAAGTTGAAGTGTCTAATAGGGAGATTAAGAGAATTTTAGGAAAAACTGTCAGGCCCAATCATAAGGATTGGTCTAAAAAACTAAATGATGCTCTTTGGGCCTACAGAACCGCGTATAAGACTCCCTTTGGCATGTCTCCTTTCTACCTTATCTACGGAAAGGCATGCCATCTTCCCGTTGAAATCCAACATAAAGCCTATTGGGCTATTAAAAACGTTAACTTGAATCTAGATAAAGTAGGAAAGGCACATATGTTAGAGTTAAGTGAGCTTGAGGAGCTTCGTAATGAAGCCTATGAAACTTCTCAAGCTTACAAGCAACATACAAAGGTCTTCCATGATAAGCAAATCATTAGAAAGACTTTTGAGCCCAACCAGTGGATCTGGCTTTTTAATTCCATACTTAAATTATTTCTAGGAAAGCTCAAGTCCCGCTAGGATGGGCCATCCATTGTTGTTAATACTTTCCCTCATGGAGCTGTAAAAATTTGGAACCTACTTCTGATGCGAGCTTTAAGGTAAATGGCCAGCGACTTAAACCTTATATTACTCTTTCAAATGGCCACGTTTTGGATACCCTTCAGCTCGAGGAGCCTTAGCTCCTCCCACTCTCCTCCTCAGGTGATATTCTTCTATGTCTGCATTTTTCCAATGAGGACATTGTCAATCTTAGGCATGGGGGGGTATAACCTGAGAATGTTTATAGCATTTATGGAAAAAAAAAATCTTTTATTTTCTTGAGCTAAATTGGTTAGTCCCTAGCAAAACATCTTTGTCATGGAGGTGTCATTAAAGATTTTTCCTCTTTAATTGTTTCTTAAGTTTAGAATCTAGTACATTTACTTCACTTGCACATATACTGGGTAATGGATCTTTGAAGAGAACCAATAAGTATTTTTACTCTACTGAATCCTTGGATAGTTAATAGGGAGTCAGGCATACTATCTTCTAGTAAATCCACCTCATATTTGTGATAAGAAAGTAGAGAGATTACTGGTGTGCTAAATCTAGTGCAAGGACTCTTATGTTTTGGACAATTAGATGATGATACCTCAGAGTTAGGCATAGTTTTCGATCTCTATTCCTGTGTGCATTGTGTGAATTCTTGAGAGTCACTAAATAAGGTAGATACACAAAGATTGAGTCTTACTAAAGCTATGACTATGGTGGATGGTTACGACCATCCTTCATAGAGTCCTCGGCTGAAGGAGGGTAATAGTGTCAAAGGTCAGAAATACGCTTGTCCTATCCATTCCTTCCCGGTGCTGAGAGTAGGCACTTCCACCAAATAAGTCACACAATATCCTCTTGACCATCATCATCCCTAATAATGCCTCATAAATAAAAGTCTGCATTGTGTTATGTTGATTTATAAAGAAAGAAAAAGAAAAAGAAAAAAAAAGAGAAAAGAAATAAATATATTTAAACAAAAAAAGAGAGAAAAAAAGAAAAGAGAGAGAGAAAAGAAAAAGAAAAGGGTCAAAGTTTATAATTTTATCCTCGTGACGTTGAGGCAACAAAAAAACACCAATCGCAATCTACCAAATATGACCTATACCTACTTCTCAGTATTTCTGATTGCTCGAATACTGGCTGAGGACTCTAACTTAGTTGTAGAGTTATTAGGACTTTAGTTGATGTGTGAATGCCATGTGAGGCCACCAAACAGTGAATACATTTACCAAATCTGGTGAGAATTGTTATCTCAGAAAGAAAAGAAGAAAAAGAGTTAGCACAAAGGAATATTAAGAGAGCATAGTTATTTAGCCTCTCTCTGAGTTGACTTATTTAATAGTCTAGAGATCTAGAGTCTGTAGTACTAGATTACATGTAGCACCAGATGAGTGTGTGCCACCAAATACAAATCCATTCAACTCGATATCTTCTACCTAAGCCAAAAAGCCGGGATCAAATTACAGATTATCTTCCGCTTTATCCTCGAGGGAAGTAGTTGCCTATCCCAATAGAAATATTTACCAAGGGTAAAGTACAAACTTCCAATGCGAATTGGCTTTTCACTTGGATCTGTTGTCTAGGTTATTATCACTTCACAATTGTCTGGATCTCTAAATATTTGGAATAAGAAAAGAAGAAATCTTTGTCACTTCCATTACTTTTTACTTTTGCTAGGGACTAGCAAAAAACTAGGCATGGGGGCATTCGATGAGACCACAATTGTGGGCTAAGTAAATGCTTAAATGCCTAATTATTAAATTAATATTTGTATATACATAGCATACTTGAATATATAAATAAATTAGTTTATAAATAAAGGCTTGCATGCATATTTATACATTCCATTATAGTAACATTCATTTCATACATTATTTGAGATAAATTGTATAAATAACCCAATTTGCTTTTTTTCCCTTCCCGCAGAATGTGCAACTCAACGCATCATGTGCACCTCTTCAAACTCCCACCAGTGGCCAACAGTGATCTCTTCAAACTGCCCCATCTGTTGGAGAGGATTTTGGTGGAAGCAACAAACTGCAGATAAGAAGAGCGGCTAGAGGACGCTTGGGAGGCTCTTCATCTTCTCCACCGTAAAGGAGGCATGCACGATGGACTTCAGCGAGCACTGTGGCCTTTGCGTCCTCAACCTCACCCTCATTGTCGAAGCACACACGGTGACAGAGTGTGTGTGTGCCATCAACACCTTCAATTCAACCGCCTGCTGCCATCCCTTCACATCCACCACCTCTGCACACCAGTATTTCCTCGCTGCAGAGCACTACCAGGCACGCACAATGCCCACATGCAGTAGATCCATGCACAGCCATGCCTTCGTGTGCGCACCCGCCCACTGCTTGCACAAGCAACACGACAACACCCAGCGCTCCAGCCTGCACAGCCGCGCACATCTTCACCAGCACTCCACTACCTCTTCCTCTTCCTCTCCTTCTTCCTCTTCTTCCCATGCCTCCGCTGTTTGCAGCAAAGAACCCAAAATTTATGTTCCTCCTCCCATGCCATCCACCCTCTTCCAACCTCCTTGACTCACGCCGACATTCCCTACGCACTCACCATGCCCTCACTGTTGAAGCCTCCACCTCCAGGCATGGCCGTAGCCACCCACGAGAGATCACCGTCGCTCGCAGGACCTCCACGTTGTTGAAGACCGTTCCTCTGGCTAACCGCCACCGGCCACCTCTGATTGCGCAGCAATCATAGGTCTTAATTGGCTTAGATTAAGCTAGGACTTAGCATAAGTTAGGGTTATTCATGCATACATATGCATTGTCTGCATCTTTACTGCTTTCCTTTAGCTATGCATGAAATAATGTTATAATGTGCTGATTAAGTGCATTATGTCAATTGTAGGCAATAAGCTGATCAGGAGCTTGATCTGAAGCTGGATCAAGAATAACGGGAGTTGTAGCAGAGTTGGAGCAGAAGGCCTAGTTTAGATGTAGGAATAATAATGTAAGGGGGTTAAAAGTTTGCTATTCTATTAAGTAGAAATAAAGCAGTAAAATGTGAAGAGCTTAGGTCCATCCTAGCCCTAGGATAGCCTAGAGACTTCCCCAAGCCTTAGCCACCCTTAGATTAGGTCACAACACCCTAGGAAGCCCTAAAACCCTAGTTCCAACCCTTCTCTGGACATCCAGATAAGTTTTAAGACGTCTAGGACCCTTAGCCAACTCCCGCACACTTCAAACCCACTTCTGCAGTGTTATTGGACGTCCAGACACTTTGTCAGATGTCTAATTTCCTCAGAATACCCAAAACAGAACACGAAATCCTTCCTGACTCTGATTGGACATACAGAAAACAAGTCTGGTCTTCTGATTTTAGAGTATAAGACGTCTGATTCTATAATTAGACGTCTGATACTACTCTCCAATTCCTGTTTTGAGATTTAAGCCTTGATCTTGGATCTCTAGGTCCCTAAACCCAATTCCAACCCCATAGGAACCTAAATTAAGGTGCCCTAACCCTAGTACATCACCGCTAAACCTCCCTAAGGACCTAATTAGGTCCTCACTAAACCTAAATGACTTGGATCTTAGTCAATTCCATCAGCCTATTCAATTGGACTCATTGAGTCCAATTGAGCCCTGATCTTAGCACACACTGTCCAATTGGACTCAGTGAGAGTCCAATTGACCTAGACCTGACTTAATTGAGTTGTTTTACTCTCAATTAAGTTTCCACTCACCCAATTAAACTTGTATTAAGTTTAATATCCCTTTACCTTAGTGAATTAGGGTTTATAACCCTAATTTGAGACCTACCTTGACCTAAACCCACTAGAACCCAACCTAATCAACCTAGCCACCTAAGTTTCGACCCACACACACCCACACACACCATCACACGAAAATATCTAACCTAGAGTTCTCTAGAACTCTCTACCATGTGTGGTTGCCTTGGTTGCCAAAAATAGCAACCAAGAGCCATTCAATTTTTAGATCCACATTTAGTGGATCTAAAAGCCACCATCGACCCTCTCTCTCTCACTCTCCCACGAGCTCCCACCATAGCCCTCTCTAGAGAATTCCATAATTCTCTAGAGAGCTTCCCTTAGGTCTATAAAAAGACCCCTTGGGTGGCCATTTGCAACCATTCACTCCCTTGGCAATTGCTCTCCATTGGTGTCATTCACGCCACCTCCACTTTGCCACTCACTCCACCTCCACAAGCTCACTACCACCACCATGGAGGACGCCATGCCGGGATGCTGGATCAACCCTACTTCTCTCCAAGGGTCGGCCTAAGCTACGTTGGCTGCCCCTCCTTCTCTCGACCACTCCAAGGCCATCGGGGACCACCCCTGAATGCCCTCTATTCTTCTAGCTTTAAATCATGCTCTTCATAATCTTTATTGCTTTCATTTACTGCTTAGTAGTGTAGTCTTACTTCTCCCCCAATGATGCATGCAAAATCCCCCCGTTGATTCTTGTATGCAATCGTTTTCTGGTAGTTAGATTTAATTTTAAGCATTTATGTATAAGCTTTCCTCTAGATTTCCTTGTGCAACAACTCTCCCATGATGAATGAAATTTCATTTTATATATATATACTGCCTATATATTACGCACCAGCATGTCGTTTAAATAAAGTAGAGCAGCTTTAAGATTGATTTCAAAAGCAAAAACAACGCCTCCCAGAGACGAACGACCGAGACTCAAAGTCTCATTATTTTCAAAACAATATCTTTGTTGGATCGTATTTCGCAACTATACTACGATGCTTTTATCAAAAATGAGAGCTACGATTTCTCCCAACAACCTCCGGCCATGCCTCCACCGTCGTTGCGACCGTCTCTCTCCCATGCACCGCCACCAAGCTTCAGTCAGCCGGTCGCTACGCCTCCACACACGCAAAAAAGAGATGTGAAGTTTGCTCTGTTTTTAGTGAATTAAAATTTATATTTTTTGCCATTGTCAATTTAATATTTTGATTATTTCATTCAGGTGCAATTTCATGGGTACACTTACAATTTCGTGAATTTGCTTAACTTATGTTATGTGTATCATTTAACATTGAAATTTAATTTAGATTTGCATGCAATTCAAACTTACTTGATATGCCACTACACATGCATCATATACATACTTTTGGGAGCTTGATTTCTGACGTAAAATTTACATAAATAGTCCATAACTTCTCATGAAATTGTAAGTTCCATTTAGAGTAGCATATTCATTGAATTGATTTCGCGAAGGTGTATGCGAACATGATGACTCTCTACTCATGAATTTATTGAATCTATTCCTCCCTATGGATACGGCATCCTTTTTATGGTTTAAATTGATATCTATTCTAATCTTTGATTGAGAGATTTCCACCACATAAATTACAACGACATATCATATTCTATTATCTTCTTAATTAAGCGAAATTCTCTCCAAAATGCACAGTCAAGGATTCTGTGCATTTGTAAGGTCCTCTATTTTGATGCACCAAAATCATGCTTATTGCTAGACTAACATTTTCAGGACTATCTAAGAATAAAGCATCTTTCAAGCCAACTGCAGATAGTTGCTAATGTGTGTCTTTTCATCTTTATTTGAGTCTAGGATATTATTGTAAGGAACCTCAAATAAAACTCAAAAATGGATTTTTTGTGTATCTTTTCAAAACTAAGTTTTTAGGATTATTGATGAACCAAATTAGTAAATTGATCGACCAAATCACCTTGATCAACCAACCAACTTCACTAACCGATCAAATCATCCCAATTTAGGAAGTTGAGAAATATCCATTTTGATCAACCAACCAAGTTAATTGGTCGATTAATCAATGATCGACCAACCATCTTAATTCATTGACCAAATTACCTTTTGATCAACCAATTAATCTTAATTGATAGACTAATTTAAATTCCTATTCAGGCAAAACTTTTAGTATAAATAGTGGTCGTACGCAGCCCATCTTTTCATAACTTTCAAATAGAAATACCATTCACAAGGTAGAGCTACTCGTGCATATTCCAAGGGCTTCTGCACCCTGTTCTTCACACTTTTCAAAGCACGATGCCTTGAACCTCTACAGAAAAATTTGGTTGGATCTTTTATTGAGGTTCCATAGAAGTTATTTCTGTTATTCTATTTTATTGCTTTGATTTACGGATCCCAAGTTTGTTGGGAAGATCCGTGATTGGTGTTTTTGCTTCTCTTCAGGATAAAAAGAGAAGTATTTGTAATAGGTTGTGCCACCCTCATTCAAGTGGTGCGATTAGTGGATTGACTAGCTTGGACTAGTCAGAAAAATCCTAAGTTTGGAGGCTTGGTAGTGGTTTTCACCCAGTTTGGGCTTCCACTATAAATAGGTGTACTTTGTGCTAGAATCTTTTATGATTTATTTGTACCTGTGCATACAATTTTTTAAGGCGATACTATTTACCCCTCCCCTCTAGTATACGTTGCGATCTGTAAGATATCCTCCTATTTTCACATGGAATTAGAACCTGCATTGTCCAGGAGATGTCAAGGTCGGATGTTGACACGTATGCTGAGGGTCAGTCAGCAATTCAACCTCCTCTATTTGATGGAACGAACTTCGGCTATTGGAAGTCCAAGATGCAAATCTTCCTGGAATCAATGGACTACGAAGTATGGGATGTCATCGCCTTGAAGTACACATGCCCAGAAATCAAAGACGACGTTGCAATCACTCTAGATCAAGAGAAGATGGCTACACACAATGCGAAAGCCATGAATGCCATATTCTGCGGTCTCTCTAGAGCAAAATTCAAGAGAGTCTCGACATGCAAAACTACATTCAAGATATCAAGCATTCTAGAAGTTACCCATGAGGGAACTTCAAAGGTAAAAGAAACTCGAGTAAATCTACTAACTCAAAACTATGAGCTTTTCAGGATGAAGGGGAGTCAATAATGGAGATGTTCACAAGATTTATGGACATCATAAACAATTTACGAAATCTTGATCAAGACATCAAGAACAAAGCCCTTGTCAGAAAAATTCTTCGCTCACTCACCAACAACTGGGAAACCAAGACTACCACCATTCAAGACTCAAAAGATCTATCCACCCTAAAACTAGACGGTCTTATAGGAAGTCTAATAGCATATGAGGTTCAACTCCAACACATGAGGGATCAAGAAGGAGAAGGATCCAAGAAGAAGACTATAACTCTTGAAGCTATTCAGGAATCTGAAGAAACCTCAAGCGGAGAAGAAGAAGAGGACATAGCCCTCCTCTCCAGAAAATTCAAGAAGTTCCTCAAAGACAAGAACAACTAGAGGAAGAAGAAAGAAGAAATCAAGAATGATGAAATCACTTATTACAACTACAAGAAAAGGGGACACATCAAGAAGGACTGTCTGCTTCTCAAAAAGGAGTCAGACAAGAAGAAGAAGCCCTTCAAAAAAGATGGAAAGAAGAAAGCTTTCACGGCAACTTGGGATGACTCGGACTTGAGTTTAGAGGAGGAAGAAACCTCGGGAGAAGAAGCTCTTCTCGGTCTCATGGCTCTAGACGATGAGGTAACCTCCTTTACTCAAGATGAATTATTTGAAGCATTTTTTGAGTGCATGATGTAGCTAAATCATTAAAATAGGAAAATAAAAACTTATAAAAAGCATTAATTGAGGAAAAAGCATAAGAAAACGTACTTGATAATCAAAACAAAGAGTTATCTATTGAGATTACTGTATTAAGATCTCAAATAAACAACTTAAAGATAGATATTGACAAACTAAAAGAAAACTCCGCTATTCTATTAAAGGATCTTGCTAAGTTCACAAATGGAAGTAGAAACCTGCATAAATTATTAGGAGCACAAACCTAAAGCACCGCAAAATTTGGGTTAGGTTATATACCAAAAAATGATCATGAAGCATCTATCTCTAACAAAGGGAAAGGTAGCCTGTCAAAATAGGCAACACAAACTAACCTCCGTGGACCCAAACAAAAATGGGTACCAAAAAGTACATTGCAATCATGTTTTGTAAGTTCTGTAGATTGCAAGAAGTGGACTTTCCAACAAACCAATGGAACATTGAAGCCACTCTATCAAATAAAGCCTCACAAACACAAACCAATGACAGGAAAGAGAAGAAAGAAGATGGATAATGGACAACAGCTGTTCCAAGCACATGACCAGCGGAGAAGACCAATTCCTGTAGCTCAACCATCAGGAAGGTGGTATGGTCACATTTGGGAACAACCACAAGGGTTGTATTATTGGTACTAACCAAACTAGTAACTCTTCTACCACTTTTACAAATGTACACTTAGCAGCTTAAAACATAATCTGCTAAGTGTAAGTCAAATATGTGATAAAGGTTATAAAATTACTTTCACATCAAAAGGTTTTAAAATTCGTAATAAAGAAACAAAACAAATCATTCTTAAAGGAAATAGACATAAAGACATTTATACTGTAAACTTCAACAAATGCAACTATCTTGAATGTTTGGTAGTATCTAACAAAGAAGCAACACTTTGGCTTAAATGATTAGTTCTTGTTCACATAGGAAACATTAGCAAACTCATGAAACATGAACTCATCAAAGGTCTGTCAAATATCAACTTCAAGAAAAGCAAAGTCTACGATTCTTGTCAAGTTGATAAGTAAAGTAAGAATCCCTTTAAACCAAAAAGGATAGTTAGCACTTCACAACCTTTGGAGCTACTTCACTTAGACTTGTTCGGACCAACCAAATCTGAAAGCCTAAGTGGGGGCAGATATTGTCTAGCCATAATTGATGACTTTTCTAGATTTACTTGGGTATCTTTCTTTAAAAGTAAAGATTGTCTCGGTATTTTTGGGCTAAGGTTGTAAACATTGCTTGTTATGTTCACAATAGAACGCTGATCAGACCAATCTTAAAGAAGACATCTTTTGAACTCTATCAATGAAGAACACTAAGAATTTCCTACTTCAAAATATTCAGATGTCGATGTTTTATACTCAATACTAAGGAAAATCTTGATAAGTTTGATGCCAAAAGTTCAAAGGCAATTTTCTTAGGTTATTCAACGAGAAGTAATGCCTATAGGGTTTTTAACAAGAAGAATTATGTTGTCAAGGAAACCATGCATGTATCTTTTGATGAAACTTTAGTTCAACCAAAATCTTCTGTAATTGATGATGATGACCTAATAGTTGACCCATCAAACATTCCAGAAGAGAACATTTCTGATGAACTACCCAGAGATGTCTCGTTTGTGAAAGATCATCCAAAAGAATTGGTGATAGGTGAATTATCTAAGGGAGTTCAAACTAGATCTTCCTTGAATAGTTTAGCTTTCACTGCTTTTGTTTCACAGTTGAAACCCAAAAATGTCAAAGAAGCTTTTTTGATAATCACTAGATCATTGCAATGGAGGATGGGTTAAATTAGTGCAATAGAAATCAAGTATGGGAACTTGTTTCAAAGCCTGAATCACAAACCATTATAGGAACAAAGTGGGTCTTTAGAAACAAACTTAACGAATCAGGAGTAGTTAGAAATAAAGCTAGACTTGTGGCCCAGGGATATAATCAAGAAGAAGGAATTGATTTTGATGAAACATATGCTCCTGTAGCTCGCCTAGAATCCATTAGGATGTTGCTAGCCTTTGCTGCCCATATGAAATTCAAACTTTTTCAAATGGACATCATAAGTGCCTTCCTAAATGGATTCATCAAGGAGGAAGTCTATGTTAAACAACCTCTAGGGTTTGAAGATGTTAAAAGTCCAGACCATGTCTATAAAGTAAACAAAGCCTTATATGGATTTAAACAAGATCCATGAGCTTGGTATGATAGATTAAAATCTTACCTAATTGAAAATGAATTTAAAATTGGTAATATAGATCCAACCTTATTCACTAAAAGGAGAGAAAATGATCTTTTAATAATACAAATATATGTTGATGATATTATTTTTGGTGCTACTAATGATCTATTATGCTAAGACTTTGCAAAGGTTATGTAGGATCAATTTGAGATGAGCATGATGGGAGAACTTCGGTTCTTTCTTGGACTTCAAATTGATCAGCTATCCTCTGGAATCTTCATATCTCAAACAAAATGCACAGCAGAGATACTGAAGAAATTCTCAATGGACAAAGTCAAAGGTAAAGAAACACTGATGGAAGCTTTTACTCAATTGAAAACTGATGACACAGGTAAATCAGTAGATCAAAACCTATATAGAAGCATGATAGGATCTTTGTTATATTTAACTGCAAGTAGACCTAATATATTGTTTTGCACTTGTTTGTGTGCTTGCTTTCAAGTAAACCCTAAAGAATCACATCTAAATGTTGTTAAAAGAATACTTAGGTGTCTAAACAATACACAAGATTTAGGACTCTTCTATCCGAAGTCAAATACATTGGAATTATATTCCTTTTATGATGCTGACTATGCGGGTAGTTTCACAGATCGTAAGAGTACTAGTGGAACCTGTCAATTTCTCGAAAATTCCCTAGTCTCTTGGTTCTCTAGAAAACAAAATATTGTATCACTATCCACAACTAAAATCGAATCCATAGCTGCATCTTTAGCTTGTTCACAACTACTGTGGATGAAACAGACATTACAAGATTTTAGTCTGTCTTATAACAAAATTTTGTGTGACAACACAAGTGCCATTAATCTATCCAAGAATCCAATACAACATTCTAGGACTAAACATATAGATGTTACACATCAGTTTCTTAGAGATTATGTCTTAAAAGGAGATATTAATTTAGAATTTATTAACACAGAAAATCAAATATCTAATATATTCACAAAACCTTTGCCTAAGGAAAGGTTTAATCAAATTTGTCAATCATTAGGATTATCCAGATTAAAAGAGCTAAATTAATTTACCTAATGAATGTTTCTTTTACTGTTTTATCGATCAATTTGCCAAAATTGATTGACCAACCTTTGATCGATCAAATAGTCCTTTTTGATCGACCAAAACTTGAAATTTGCCTGGCAGGAAATCTCCCTCCAAAATTTAACTTTTGATCGATCAATCAAAATGTTTGATCCACCAATCTATTTGGGTAGGACCTTTCCCTCCAAACGTTCAACCTTTGATCGACCAATTAACTTTTTTGATCGATTACTTTTCGTTTTGATCGACCAAAAACTCTTTTTGATCGACCAAAACTAGTGGATTCTCTTTTCAAAGATTGTGATCTTTTTTCCACGATCTACATTCGCAATCACCGTTTACTATTTCCACCCAAAGTGATTAGTTGCCTAAACTGCATTTACTTATTTTACTAAATACGTTCTCTATAAAACAATTTGTTTTTACTCAAACACCTACCTTTTGAACTACCCTACCCCACATATTTGGTCCCCACTCCACCAAAACTCAAACACACCCAACCCCACTCCTCTCCATCAGTCGTTGTTCGCGAGCGAAATCGAGGTTTTAAAAACTACGTTGTAGTATACCAAAAATCGCTTTGAAAACAAATAATATTTATTACTCAAAAAGTCTGCGGTCGAACATGGGGAACAAATAGGAATTCACACACTAATCTCAAATGTAATTGAGCACAAAATTTAAGCCAAATAAATTACTTAAGAAATGATAATCAATGTAGAACATGAGTATAGCAAGAATTTGACATGGTAAAAGGATATCTATAATAAAATAATGGTGATTTAGATCACCAATTATTTAGAGAGTTATATGTATACTAAGGTAATCAATAATGCCACAGTAATCAAGACCATAGTAATCAAATATCGGCACAGTAGCTTGAATGCTACAATAATCAGACGCCTCTTTTGGAGATCAGACGCCTTAAATGTTCAACTGCTACAGTGCCTTCTTCTTTATTTGCTTTGTCTCTTTCCTTCTCCTTTACTTCTTCTGCTGCAGCTCTTCTTCTCTTCTTTCTTCTTCTTCTTCCTTTCTTTCCTTCTCTATTTTCTCTCTTCATGCACAAGCCTCCTTCCTTTCTTCTACTATAGCTCTTCTCTTCTTTCTTTCTTCTTCTTCCTTCCTTCCTTCTATGTTTTCTCTCTTCATACACAGAGGGGGATCCTTCTTCAAATAGCTAAGTGTCAGCCGTTATTCTCTGTAGCAAAACCCCCTGCCCCCGCACATGATCCACTCTTTCTCTCCTTAGGTCATGCTCTCCCAGAGCCTCTAATAGTACTGGGTTATCGGGTTTTAGACAAAGAGCGCACCTGGGTCCAGGGCTGCGGGCGTGATCACAGCCGAGGAGTGGAGACGGGTTAGGCGGGTCGGGTCTATGCCAAGTCCGCAGGGGAGATATCACGGATGAGGAGCGAGAAGGGTGTGAGGGACCTCACCACTCAAGTGTTGAGGCGATAACCCTCAACACTTTTGCAACTTATGCGGTAGCAAATGCCTCTCAACTTCCGAGGCGGGACTAAAGTCCCACCTTTCCTTTGCGTGTCCGTAGCAGCATGGTCACCTCCTCAATTGGGTCAGCTACTGAGGGTATCTCCCTCAATTGGAGACCTGGGCATGTGCGCGTAATGAATCCGTGCGATCTAGAGCCAAGGCCTAGAGTGAAGGTGCCCTGGAGAGAGCTTAAAGCTTTCTTGAAGGTCGGCTGTAATGGCAGAGGGAAGCTGGAACCTGAAATCACAAGTAAGGCCTTTCGATTACGTCAAAAGGCTCAGGAACGATTGCCGAAGCATGGCGAGTGTGATTGTGGGTGTAGCGTGGAGTGTGAGTGCATGTAGGTGGCTGGCAGAGATGGAATTGGCTGGAGGATGATGGGTTGTCCCGTAGGTGGTTTGGGTAGGCGAAAAGGAGAAATAGGAGAGGGCTTTTGTTCATGGTGGAACAGCGGAGCTTGTGGATGTTTCGACGAGGCAGATGGAGTTGTGTTGCAGTGGAGCTACCTTGCCAGAGGAGTAGTCAGAGATAGGGAAGACGGAGGTGAGTGGCAGCATCGAAGGGTATTTTTGGGTTTTTTGGGTACGAAACTAAACCTAAGGGCTAAAATAACTAATCTGACCTAATCTAAATGGATGAAAGGGGAAGAACAACACTGGCGTTGGTAGGCCGATGCTGGGGAGGAAGGTACTCCGATGATGGGGATGGCAACGACGACAGAGGTAGAGGGGCTCCTGTTGGTACAGCTAAAAGTGGATGAGGGAGAGAAAGAGAATCTAGCTAAAGGCTTTGTGGTCAGACAACGAGAGAGGTCAGGAGGAGTCCCTGGAGCTTGTGGAGCTTCGCAGCAGGAAGAGGAAGGAGGAAAAGGGTGTTTCATGACCAGAATCAAGTTTGGGAAGTTCGGCCTGATCTGGGCTTGCTTTTATAGGGCTCAAGAGGGGATTTTGAACTTGGAAGCCAAGCTTCCAAGCTTGGAAAGATTCGCTAGAGTTAGGATATCTAGGATACCCTAATCTCTCATGCATTCACATGAGAGATTGGGAAAATTTTAGAGCACATGGACAGATTCAAAGGCAAGAAGCCTCCTCAAGGAATCTCCCTTCCAATTTTGGAAGGGATTGATTGAACAGAGGGGTTCTCTTCAATCAAAGGTCACCGCAGAAGGACTCCTCCGTGATAATGGTGGAGGGACCTATTTGCAAAGAGTGACGACAAAGATAGGGCTTTTTGTAACGAATTCAAAAGTTAAGGGCATGTGTGTGAGAGAAAAGACTCAGACTAGACCAAGTTGCAAACTAGGTCAAGATGATTTCAGATTGGGTCCTAATTTTGGTAGAAACATAATTTGAACCCAAGAAATTCAATGGTGTAGTTAGATTTAGGTTTTGGCCAAGTTTGACTAGGTAATTTATGCAAAAACCCAAATTAGGGTAAATGTTAGTCTAAGACTATTTTGGGTCAAGATGGATACTGATGGCCAAATTGAAGGTACCAAACTCTAGAGAATATTTTTCTATGAATTTTAGAGGGTTTAGGTGAATTTTATCCTAACCATAACTTCAATTAATTAAGCGAGTCTATTTTGACCCTTAATTACCCCTTGAGAAAACTCGTAATTATACTACATTCATGATATGATGGTAAAACTACAGTTTTAACCCTATTTTCTTGTCTTTCCCTCATAATGACTTTGTAATGATGGCTCTCTGATAGATATGTAGGAGCATTCACTGACTTAATTAGATCAAAATGAGCTAGTTATGACTCATGATAGTGTTCCCATCATACCCTCATGCCTAGCTTTTGCTAGTCTGATGTGCATACATCTGATTAACCTAAAATGTCTATTAACTCATGTTCTTAGTGTCATATTAGCATCATACACTGTAAATATTGCATAACATGCACAATCATGCATTTAGGTCAAGTTGTATAAATTGTATAGTAATTGTCTCCTTTTATGGCCAGGGACAAGGCAACTTGTTAATCGGGGCCTCGGATTGAAGATCCAACCGTACGATTAGAGTTTAACGGCTCCAAGATCACCTTGATCGGACATTCGTATGATTGCACAGCAATCATAGGCCCTAACTCGCCTGAATTAAGCTAGAACTTAGCTTAACATAAACATTATGCATGCATACGCATCGTATTCTGCATCATAGTTGATAGATGTGTTTTATGTATTAAACTATGTTATTTGAGAGGTATTAATGATGACAGGTAATCCAGGGCTGCAGATGACCAGTCCAACCTTATGGAATTGTTTGGAATAGCGACGGGAGTCCAACGCATCTAAGATCGCATCAATCAGACTCCTGTAGCACCCTAGGGAGTTCGCAGAAGAGTAAGAGCCAAGGGGAAAATTGAAGAAGATTTGAACCTCAGATGACAAATCCAACCATACGGATGGATCTGGATTGACGTTCTCAGTCCAACGTTGTAGAAATCAACTTAATCGGAGGCCTACGTCATCAGATGTAAAGAGAAAATGAACAGACAGCCATGATGGCACCACGTGGCACCATCGCAGTCACCCCTTGTCACACCCCCAAACCCTGAAGGCGCTTCGCCTTGCAACGTGGGCCGTTGGATGTTCATCCAACGGCCACGAACTCTCCACATCGCCACCCAGAGCAGATTAATATAAATATAATTAAGTAAGCATATATAAGAAAGGCTGTGCATGGCGCAATGGCTCGCGCGCACGCTCGCATATACATGGGGCACGGGTTCGGGCCTGGTGCTGCGCAGAAATTGGTGGTCGGTTGCGGGAGGGTGAGGACTAGTGTGGATGGGCGATTGGAGGATGTAGGGCATGCCATGTGGCGCGATCAGAGCACACTGTAAGCAGTATGCGTAACTGCGCTGGTTGCTGCGAGAACTGCACGTAGGATTTGAATGACGTGATGAGTGCACGTTTAAGCTGTCCGATTGCAAGATCGGACGACTGAGATGATGAGGCAGGATTTGAAAATGAAAATGCGAAGCGGTGCGGGCACGCGGGAGCCGTGCGATTCTAATCTGAGGGTGCAGAGAGTGCCACGTGGCAGCACCAAAATAAATCAACCAAGAAGAAGGATTTAGGGAAGGATTTTTATGAGAAAAGAAAAAAGCTATAAAATGAAGAAAGGTCCCCCCTTTGGAGAGGACAACTTTCTCTCATCTTCTTCCTTCTTCTACCTCTCTCTCTCTTCTTCTTCTTCCTATCTTCTCTGCATTTTCATCTGACGAATCTGTTAGGCCACCCTGTCGGATTACCACTGCTCTCCTCAACCTCTTCAAAAGGCCACCACGAACCACCTGTGGTGCCCTCGTTCTGTTATATAAGTAGTTTATATTCATGTTATAATTTGTTTCAATTCCATGTATGCAATTCATAATGTGATATATATATTGTGGTTCATTATCTCTACTATTTACTAATTAGATTTAGAAAGAGTGCATGAAATCAAAAGCTCTTTTCTGTCTCCCAGTGATCGACTGGGACTCCCAGTTCCGTTAATTTTATTTGTCGAGACGTATTTCGCACTATACTACGACGTATTCATCTTTTACGCAATCTATGCCCCGAGCAAATTGGCACTGTTGCTAGGGAGGAAAGGTGACTTTTGATTTCATCTATAACATACTATTTTTGTGTGCATGATTAAACTAGAGAAGTGGTGAACGAATCAAAGCTTGCGCTGCGGAAATCAGGTGCACACATTCCTATTAGAAATTCGGGTAGAAAGTAAGTGTTATCTTCGAAATTCAATAGCCATGTTTCTATTGCTCCAAAAATCTTGAAATTTGGATTGGAATTAGATTCCCAAGTTATCTTTCCAACGCAACCATTCCCAAAAATAAATTCCATCTGTGAAATTTTTAAAAATTCATAGAGTACATATGTGTCAGAATGCTTAAAAATAGAACTTTTATGATTTTGAAAATTAATTCTCACCGACATACAAATTAGATTAACTCAAAATTTGTGGGGTGTGAAAGATAATCAAATTGGCTTCGAATATTATATTTTTAAAAAAATTTTGAAGCATATTTAATACTGTTTCCAATAGAAACACCAACATAGGGTCTAAATCCTACATTTGAACCCTTGCTAGTTAAAAATTCATAACTAATTGTTGGGAATAGTAAAAATTCTGAAAAAATACTCTCTCAAAAGCTTATTGAAAAAGGAATCTTTTTGCTAAGTTTCAAATCATTTGAATTCCATCTTTACTTGAGAGTTTATATTTGATTTGTGGTCATTAATCTGAAATAACTTAGAAGCACATAAGCCAATAGGACCACATTGGAATAACTTGGACCGTAACAAGTCCAAAAGTTAGTCGGTGAGGCAAGTCACCTTGTGGACCACACACCATAAATACTACATTGAAAAGACATGTTAAAATTCACAAAGAACACATCAAATAACCTGCATTTGGCGTGAAACTACTGAGTAGTTTCAACCTCTCTTGCAAAACTTGGTGTCTAAGGCTACGGGGTAGCATCAAACGACCGCAGCTGCGGGGTAACGGAACCGGAGGCAAAAGCCGAAGGAACCTTCCTCGTAGTCCCCTCGTAACCAGCCTGGCCGGGTTAGCCTGAGAGGCAGGAATTCCTTACAATCGGTCTCTTACTGAATTTTCTTTAACTTGAACTTGAACAAAAAATCTAGTCATTTGATTTTAAGGACCACTTTGATTAACAAGGCCTTAGCCTTGTTCTGCTTGACTAAAATTTAACTTAATTATACCTCCTATGAATTGCTTTGAATTAATTAGTGAATTTAAAATAATTATGCCTCCCAGCGAACGACCTGGACTCAACCAGTTAAAAATCTAAAATGTTAGGTTAACTTGATCCTATACTACTAAACCGACACAATTTCGACTTAACCTAAATTACTTTCTCCTATTCTTAATTAAGAAAAATTAACTTAATTAACTGAGTTGAGAGAGAACGTCAGCAAACACCATTGATGAGAAGCTCATCATAGTCTTTAATTATCCCTAATTAACTAGTCTTCCTAGTTAATTAGCTAGAAATATGTAAATATATGGGTTAATTATTAAATAAGGGATAAATAGTAAAGGACCTTAAAATAAGTTTAAAATGCTATATTATCATCCAATTAGTATTATTAATAATTTAATTAACAATTGGACTCGAAATATTATCAGTAATTTATCTAATTAATGTGATTAACTAGCTTAAGTATAATTTATACCTAAGTATGTAATAACTTAAGTAACATTACTTAATTAAATAAATTAATCTAAAAAGGTCAAAATGTAAATTCAATGTCTAAATATAATAATTATCTTATTTATAATCATATATAAAAAGTTGAAAAGGATTTAAATTAAAATAAACCTTGAAAACCTAAGTTTACATTTTACTCCTAATATTTTATTTCTCCATTTAGGTCCTTATTCTCCATTTAGGTCCTCATCTTTCATCACAATTAAGTCCCTGAAAGTTCTTCTTCTTTCCTTCTTCAGCCTTCTGGACTGCTGACAACAGGAGGTGCGTCCACCGTCTGATCACTGCTCATCCGACGTCATTCCTTCTTCTTCAAGCTCCTGGAGCTTGTGCTCACCATCTCCTTTTCATCCACCAGTCTGGATGAAGCTGTAATCCCATTTTAGGGTTGGAGATAACCTCACCAGTGTCGGAGAAGACGCCAGTGGTTACTCCACTCCTAGCCTCTTCTCCGTTCAGATTCCACCTCCATCTCAGTCACCGCCACTTATAAATACCCCTCCACACCCTTGATTTTCGCCAAGTTATCTCCCTTCCCATTTCTTCACTGAGCTAACGGATAGGCTATTCTCTCTAAACTCTAACGACCTTCCTCCACTTCATCCATCTTCCTACATCCATCTTCGATCGCTCCGGATCTCTGCTGAAGTCAGCCGAGTCTTCTGACACAAGGGCTGACTAGGAGTTCCTCTGCTTCACCTCACAAACGCCCGCCGGACTTCTTTTGCCAACCCTCTGATTTCCTCCTTTGTTATGAGCCATTGACGAAGATCTCCTACCTCTTTCATCCAGGTAATAGTAGGTTAGGTAAGTAGATTAGTTAGGTTAGTTAGTTAGGTAGATTAGATAGTTGCAATGTTAGTTTTTCACTCGTCTTCCTTAGCTCCGTGGAGCTCTTTGAGCTTGCCAGGAGCAAATTTCTTATCTTTTTAAGTCATTATTCACCTTCTTGAATCTTTCATGAACATCTCTATCCTCTTTAATTACTGAATTGATCATCTAATCATCTAAATCACCTTCACCTCCACCAACTGCTCCTGCTGTCCATGGCAGCAGTGGTTCAGCTTCCTCTACCTCCACTAGGGTCCTCCACCACATATCCATCACTCAAGGGCCCTAATTGTCACTTTAATTTAAGTAATTACCCCCTATAACTTAAATGCCCAATTTAAATTAAGCTCCTGAGCTCGCTGTCAATGGCAGCTTAGGAGAAGATCGAATCATTAATTATTCACATATATACCTTCGCAAGTATCTTTTGACTTGTTTTCTCCACTCAATTGAGTGGGAAAACAAGTCCTGAGCCTAACCAAACTCAAAACTTGTCTAATATGAATTCACTATTTAATCTTCACTTTAATGAACAATTAACGAAATTAATTTGTTCCTGAGGTTCCTTGTGACCTCAGGAAGCTTTTTGAATCATTAATGGCACAATTTCACAACATCTGTACAGTTTCACCTTTTTCTGGACTCACTGGAGCTCCGACGAGTCAAACAAGCTCTTTAGCCTGTAGAACCTAGTGTGAAGCTCCAAATCTCTGATTTGAAGTTCACTGATCATGCTGAGATAGTTTATTTAAGGTTTTAATGCTTGGAGCTTCCGTTAGGTCTTCATCTTCTCCAACTCCAACGGAGTTGGAGATGCCTGACAGTTAGGTTTTAGTCTTATTTAAAAGGTCTAAAAGCTTTAGTGCCTTTTCCTGAGACCATTCCTATGAATTAATCACTTGATAAGCTTTGCTTTATTTTGACGAACAAACTCCTCTACAAGCTCAGGCAACAAGCCTGGAATCCTAGGAACCTTAGTTGAAACATTATTCTAAGGGTTTGAATCTATTCCTATGGTTAAAGAGAAGATGTTTAAGGCATTAATTTCCTTTGAAATTATTTATTTCAAAAAAGTCAAAATTCGAGGCTTTATAGTCAACCTTAAGTCTAATTCGAGGAATTTGGATTCAAATAGATTAATTGAGGAGTTCAAACTGTTGCTGAGATGTTTGTAAACAATTTAGATGAGCTCTGATCAACTTTTTGGTAGAAATTGAATTCTGTTCAGTTTGGGTTATTTTTGAACCCAAACTGATGACAGTGAATTTTTGATGAGATTTAAATGGAAAATCTACAGAGACAAATTCGTAACAAATTCTAGAGGTTGTTTGAATTGATTCATTAGGTCTTTAGTTGTCTGTAGGACCTTTTAGAACTTAAATTGAAGTTCTGAAGCTCCTTGGAGAAGCTTTTACCTTCTGCACCTCCGCTGAAGCTCCCTAGAGCTCAGTTCCTTCACTAATAGCCACGGAATCATCTCCTGAACCTCTTCAACACTTCATCTGGAAGTCAAAGACCTTCTATAGACCTTAGAGCGGAAAATTCCACTCTATAGGCCAAAATAGCCATAGTCAACCCAGGTCCTTCGCCTTTCAAATCGAAGAAATTAACCTCCCTTGAGTATTAAATTGATACTCCAATCGTGTAGAGCAACTCAAGAGCTTTCCAGCAAGCTTTTATTTGCTTTGAATGGAGCTCTGAGCTGGCTGGAATCAACATTTGAAGTCTGGACTGGGAGGGGGAAACTTAGTCCCACCTCAATAGAACTAAAGCGGCCGCATGGGTATTAAACTGATTTGTGTTTAGGGCATATTAGTCGATAGTGCACTACGTAAGGAAACGAACTGAGCATTGGGTGTGTGTGTGGGTGCATGTAGTGCACATGCCCAAGTGTGTGTGCGCCTGTGGGTGTGCGTGTGCATGGGCCTGGGAGGCCGTGAGCCGAATGGGCTCGAGACTATGCGAACCAGAAATAAATCGAAACTCAATAAAACTAGGCTTGGACCTAGTAGGGTCTGGTCCCACCATGAGAGGGGTGCTATGTACCCCGACTGGTCCAAGCCGCCAATCAAAAACCTAATTTTTGGTTCAAAGAGTTAGACCGGTTTGGTTCAGAAGGATTGCGTGGGTTCAAAAGGATGCTAGGGTTCAGAAGAGAAGGGGAAGAAGCAAAGGAAAGGAAGAGAAGGAGAAAAGAAGGAGAGAGCTCGTAAGGGAAGAAAGGGTAAACAAGCACAAGTGCTATAGAGAAAAGGCAGAGAAAAAAGAAACAAAAGAAAGAGAAGAAGACATGTATAGGAGCTCGAGAAAGATTAAGGAAAAGATTAAGAAATAAGTAAAAAGAGAAAAGAGAAAGAGAGAGAGAAAGGTAAAAGAAGAAGAGAAAGAAAGAGGCTGAAGACAAAGGAGAAATTCATGGTTTAATTTCTTGCATATTATTCATTCCTTTTGAGTTTAATGTTGTAATAAGGCATATTTCCATTAGAATTACTTTTTCTTGCCTTAATCACTTGAAATAAAAAGAAATAAGCATCTTTACTTGTTTGTTAAAGAAGATCATTTATGTAAATGTGTTTTCTTATGGAATTTTGACTATTCTTTTAATTTGAAATCATTAAGAAAAATTCATGTTCTTAAAATAAATTTAATTATACTTTCCATAAGTAGCTTAGATTTAATGGCGAATTATAATTAAGTTATACCTCCCAGTGAACGACCTGGGCTCAACCAATTAAAAGAAATAAAATCTAAAATGTTATGTTAACTTAACCCTATACTACTTAATCGACACAAATTCAAGTTGACCAAAGTTACTTTCTTCTGCACATAATTAAGCACAATTAACTTAATTAACTGTGTTGAGAAAGCTAACCAACATTTTAATGGCGCCATTGCTAGGGAGGTAACTGTAATTAAATTCGCCATTATTACTGTTTTGTGTTTTCTATTAATTAGTTTTGTTTTTATTTTATTTTCTGTCTTCTTTTTAGGTTTACCTCTGCGGGTATTCTCAGGAAAGAAGGCGGGTTTTCTTTTTTGTTTTTCACTATACATACCATTGTAAGTACTCTTTCCTTAGTCTCTAGTTTATTTTGTATTGTTGCATTTAGTTAATAAAAAATTTTAAAAAATACAAAAATACATACTTCCTGACTAGCAATAGCATGTTATAGGCAAACACTCTTAGGAGTGCATTTACCTACTAGTTGCCTTACGATCTGACTTGGGAAAATTTCTACTGTTTTTCTCGCATCAGCAAGAAAACATGCAAAAAATCGCGTAGATCCCTATCCTGGAGATAATATCAAGACCACATATTCTTTGAAAACACTTAAAAAGTGGTCATTTTACTTCTTTTTATCATATTTTTGAAAAGATTAAGTAAAAAAGAGGATAATAAAAATTTTGACCTAAATGTGTTTGCAGAATGCATGCGGGTTTTATCGCTATCGTCTGTTGTATGCTATCGTGCACACAGTGCAATTAGTAGAGTTACATGAGTCTTAATTTTCTATCTCTCCTCTTTGCACCTCTTAGGGCTTTGGTCGAAGATCAACAAGTCTGTCTCACTACTAGAGCCCCGAGGAGTCAGTAGTGAGCGGTCTTGATCCTAGACCTTAGGCCTTTGAGCTTTAAGGATATGCACTTGAGTAGACACAGGTTTGGGATGAGTATTTTGATATTGATACTATACTTGTTTGCATCCAAAGTATTTTTGCATATTCTAGGACTCTCTTCTTTCCTTAGAAAGAAGAGAAAAACCCACTTTTTTGTACTGTTTTGTGGGTTTTGTTGCCACTATTTTTTTGGTAGTGTGAGTGTGCCTTTGCACATTCTTTTCATTTTATGCATGGGAGGCGATCCTTGAATCTGCCTCTTGTAACTCCTTTGATAGCTGCTCCTAAGTCGGTTGCAGCTAGGCAACCAATTAAATTCTCGTCTTATTCATCTGTTTCTATGGATCAATTGCAAAATTAGAATCCTGAGATCCCTTTTTCTGGTCAAGGGGAGATGCCGCCTTTTCACATTCATGAGGTGCTCCTGAACCAGAACCTTAGAATAATTGGACAGAATCATCAAATCAATCTTTTAACCGCAGCTTTAAATAATTTACAAAATCTTCAAACTCGTCCTCCACCTCAACCTGAGGCGGGTTTTGACCTTCCTGATTTACTGATTCCTCGTCCTAGGCCTCTACTCCGAGACTACTATAATCCATCTAATGCACAAGTAGAGCCTAATGTTAGGATTCCCATTGGGAAAAATGACCCAGAATTAAAGTCAAACATTATAGGTCTAATCCCACATATTCACAGATTTGCATCCGAGGATCCATTCCAACATATTGAAGATCTTAAAAATCTATCTCAAACTCTTGGACCTCGAAATCAAAATAGAGAAATCCTACTCGTGAAGATGTTCTCTTTCAGCCTTAAAGATAAAGCTGCATATTGGTGTAAAATTATTGCAAGACCAATCTCAACTTGGGCTGAACTTGAATCAGCATTCTTGAAGAAATTCTTTCCTATTGGTCGCACGAATGCTTTCAGGCGAGCAATCACAACTTTCAATCAAAATCAAGTAGAACCAATTCATGAAGCGTGGGAACGCTTTCATGAATTACAAAGGAATGCCCACATCATGACATCCCTCGTTGGCAACTAATGCATATCATCTATTATGGATTGCAAGAGGGCATTCACAATCTAGTCGATGCCTCATGTGGAGGGAACTTTCTCAATCGCGATGCAGAATCCGCTTCAAAATTATTTGAAGGGATGGTGGAGAACTCGATCAAAAATGCATCCATGTCGCAATTTACGTGGGGCACGAATACAGCACATCAAAATCCACATAAGGGCATTCACGAGATCAATAACTCGTCTAATTCAAAGGATTTCGAAATTATTGCAAAAAAACTTGGCAAAGTCGATATCGTAGCAAAGCATCTTGATGAGGTCCGAAATACTATGAAAACTCTTACACCTCTACTCGCTACGCAAAATCCTACGCATTCACCTATTTCGCAAATTACCACGAAGGAATTTGTGAATAATCTGGATTCTAGAGATCCATCTTCCTTGGGTTTTCTATCTACTCCTACACCAACCCAAGGAGGGACCTTTGTCCCACAATCTTTCCCACCCTTTTCCCTACCCTTTCCTCTTGCAGAAAACACGCCATATCTTTTTGGTTTACATGCCATCCAGGAAAACATTCCAAGATCAAATCCTTATTCTAATACCTATAACCCTGGATGGAGAAGCCACCCAAAATTCTCTTGGGCTGATCAAAATCAAAGACCAAATTATCCAAATCAGACCCACCTAAACCATCCTCCATTGCTTTCTCAGCAACCAAATGTGAGGCCTAATTCCATGAGTATGCAGAATTACTCAGCGCCAATTAGAGATACACAGCTCGATCAGATTTTACGAGCTGTTACAAAGAGTTAGCGACAAAATGCTAAAGCTCCCATTGAGATTCAAAGGCAATGTAAGGTAGAATTGGCTGATTTACAAAATCAGATCACGCTTTTGGCTGTCTCGTTAGCCAAGTACTCTTCCATCTCAGCCAATTCTGAATCCTAGGAATCTGCAAAACCTTAGGCAACATCAAAGCCAAGTACATTTCATTAATCAAGCCTTTGATTCTAATTAAAACCCGTCCTATGTACTTCCTGAAAATAATCCACCAAACCCGCATCAGCAGCCTTTATTGTATCAAAATGACACACCTATTATTTAGAATCAGAATTGACTCTACTGATCTTCTGAACTTGGTTGGAATCATTTCTTAAATTTCCTCAATCTTTAATATTTTACATCTCAACCTAAATCAGTTCTGATCTTTGCAAGATTCACTCTTATCTTTCTAAGATTTTTATATAGGAATCTGATTTTGGTTCTACGAGATCTATTTTAGGCAATCTTTGGAGGAGTTTTTATCAGGTGATCTTATTTGTTTTTCTTTTTTTTGAACCAATTCTTCCATAACTCCTTTCTTTTTACCATACATATTCTTTTTAGGAGTTCTTTACTAGGGTTTACGCCTAGCTAAAAGCGTAAAACTTATCATTTTGTACATAGTTGTTTCCTGCTTTCTACAACTTTCTCTTCCCATACACTTTTCTGATTTTTCACTTCATCTTACACTGATTACCTTCATTTAAGTCCGACTATCCACTCTGACTTTTGGTCAAAATTGAAATCATCCGCACAGAGATTTTTTATCTCCTCTATCTAATTCCTTTCACCACCCTACACTAAATGAAGTGTAATATCTTTTCACCCTTCTAACAACGACACTGAAAAATCTTGGCTTGGGAGTTGTGAAGTAAAATTTTCACTTCAAGTGTATTTGTAGAGAAAAATATATAAAAAAATACATAAAAATTAAATACCCATGAAATTTTTAAAAAAAATGGAAATACCAAAAAATTCTAAAAATTTAAAAGTCAAAAATATCATAAAAATTTGAAAAATTTTAAAAAATTCATAAAAATTGGAAAATTTTATAAAACATAAAAACAAAAATATTTAAATATAAAAATTTGGAAATTGAAAAATTACAAAAATAATAAAAGGGGTGTTGACATCTCGAATAAAGAAAAGAAGAAGAAAGAAAAAAATATATATTTATATTAATAATTAAGTTCTTAATCTTTCTTTAGGTTAGAAACCAAAAAAATATACTAAGAATATGTAGTATATATATAAGGGGATTAAATTCTTAATTAGATTTTTACTTATAACATTTTGCAAAAATGCACTTTTATTTGCAAAATCTTTAAAACAAGATTTTATTTGAATTAGAATCTTTAAACCTTAAAGCTTTGTTTTTTCTATTATTACCCTGAAATTAAGAAACTAAGGTGTATTAAGTTTTAAACTTAAGTTTTGGAATTAAATTATAACTTTTTAATCAATTAGGTTAAGTAATCCTTTTGCTTTTTGAATATTAAGGCCAGATATTCATAATTAATTAAGTAGAGAATTAGTAGAATTTTAGTCTTCAAGTCTATCAGGCTATAGTTAGCTTAATCAACTATAGGACATTTGGCTAGACTTGGTAAGTTTTGTCTTGACAGATCCTATAGGAGGAAACTAAAAGTTTAAAGAACCTCAGAGTGAATGGCTTTATTGTCCAATCTTTGGTTTAACAGCTAAGTAACCTAAACATCCAAAAATCACACACATAGAATTGTCTTGATGGTATCTGAGACTGCAAAAACAAAGAGGTTAAGAGATCGATTCTAAATCCTCTTTAGTCCAAGGATTTCCGCGGGGCGGTTCTTGAAAGGGTGAAGGATGTACCACTCACCTAGAAAAAGAATTTGGAGCATAAAGTTAGTAAGAAAAATGAGAATTAGGAGAAAAATAAAAAAAAATAAAATAAAACACCCTACAGTTAAGTACCTCGCTACAAATGGGTACTTATGCAGTTTTTCCATAAAAATAAGGCATCTCGGTATAAATAGATGCTACCCTTTCTTCCATCAAATAAAAGAACACCTCGCTACATATGGGTGTTCTAACCTATAGAAAAAGTTGAAAAAAAATGTGGAGATAAAAATTAGGAATAAGAGACTCAGTGGTCCACCGGGGAGATATACACAAAAAGTATTGACCACGGGATAGAAAACTGGTGAGGAGAAAGCAACCAAACTTGAGTAAGGCCAAGCTAATCTGGATTGGAAATTGACATCTTAAGATCTGGATTTTTGCAAATTTGGATGCCTTTAGGACAACTCTCTTCACAAGCACGGATGTTTTAAAATCATAGCTACTGAACCTTGGTATTGGGCAATGAAGCCTAAGAAATTGGGTTTTGAGGATTAGCAATTGAGACCTAAAGGAGAAGTATTGACAAAATCCTAGGTCTGGAAGTTTATCCTCAGTGCTGTAGGCTGGTAGATTACTGTTTTACTACTTTAAGTTTGATTAAAGATGAATATCTAGTTAATTTGCTTAAACTTAGATTGATAGAAATCAAATATCATAAACAAAGGATTAACTTAAGTCTATTGAGTTTTTGAGTTAAAATTTAATTTCCAACTTTTAGGTTTTGTTTTCTTAAAACACTTGAATTTTAAGTTTTTAAGGGTTAAGAATGGTTACAAAGAATAAGTGATTTTTGTGATTCTAATTTTTGATAAAATTCTTGTTTACAACTCTGTTTTTAATAAAGTGTGCTTTGAAGATGGTTTGAGTTTAAGTCTAAGTAAGGAAATTTTCCCAAAATTCTCTGTATATTAATTATTTATATTAAATCTAAAAAATCTAATTCTAACATAAGCTTTCCTCTACTTGGTTCTTATTTATATTAATTTAAACCCAAGTGCTTTAAATCATCACATTTTTAGTTAGTTTTGTTAGGGACTAGCAAAAACTTTGGCTTGGGGGTATGATGAGAAGCTCATCATGGTCTCTAATTACCTCTAATTAACTAGTCTTCCTAGTTAATTAGCTAGAAATATGTAAAAATATGGGTTAGTTATTAAATAAGGGATAAATAGTAAAGGAGCTTAAAATAAGTTTAAAATGCTATATTATCATCCAATTAGTATTATTAATAATTTAATTAATAGTTGGACTCGAAATATTATCAGTAATTTATCTAATTAATGTGATTAACTAGCTTAAGTATAATTTATACCTAAGTATGAAATAACTTAAGTAACATTACTTAATTAAATAAATTAATCTAAAAAGGTCAAAAATGTAAATTCAATGTCTAAATATAATAATTGTCTTATTTATAATCATATATAAAAAGTAGAAAAAGATTTAAATTAAAATAAACCTTGAAAACCTAAGTTAACATTTTAGTCCTTATATTTTATTTCAATCGGGTTATTATTCTCCATTTAGGTCATTAGCTTTCATCACAATTAAGTCCCTGAAACTTCTTCTTCTTCTTTCTTTCTTCAGCCTTCTGGACGGCTGACGACAGGAGGTGTGCCCACCGTCTGATCACCGCTCATCCGACGTCATTCCTTCTTATTTAAGCTCCTGGAGCTTTTTCTCACCATCTCCTTTTCATCCACCGGTCTGGATGAAGCTGTAATCCCATTTTAGGGTTGGAGATAACCTCACCAGCATCAGAGAAGATGCCGGTGGTTACTCCACTCCTAGCCTCTTCACCGTCCAGATTCCACCTCCATCTCAGTCGCCACCACCTATAAATACCCCTCCACACCCTCGATTTTCACCAAGTTAGCTCGCTTCCCTCTTCTTCACCAAGCTAACCGATAGGCTATTCTCTCTAAACTCCGACGACCTTCCTCCACTTCATCCGTCTTCCTCCATCCATCTTCAATCGCTCTGGATCTCCACCGAAGCCAGGCGAGTCTTTTGACACAAGTGCTGACTAGGAGTTCCTCTGCTTCACCTCATAAATGCCCGCCAGACTTCTTTCGCCAACCCTCTGATTTTCTCCTCCGTTATGAGCCATCGACGAAGATCTCCTACCTCCTTCATCCAGGTAACAGTAGGTTAGGTAAGTAGATTAGTAAGGTTAGTTAGTTAGGTGGATTAGATAGTTGTAATGTTAGTTTTTTACTCGTCTTCCTCAGCTCCGGCGAGCTCCTTAAGCTTGTCAGGAGCAAATTTCTTGTCTTTTCAAGTCATCGTTCACCTTCTTGAATCTTTCATGAACATCTCTATCCTCTTTAATTACTGAATTGATCATCTAATCGTCTAAATCACCTTCACCTCCACCAACTGCTCCTGCTATCCACGGCAGCAGTGGTTGAGCTTCCTCTACCTCCACTAGGGTCCTCCACCATATATCCATCACTCAAGGTCCCTAATCGTCACTTTAATTTAAGTAATTACCCCCTATAACTTAAACACCCAATTGAAATTAAGCTCTTGAGCTCACTTTCACTGGCGGCTCAAGAGAAGATCGAATCATTAATTATTCACATATATACCTTCGCAATTATCTTTTGACTTGTTTTCTCCACTCAATTGAGTGGGAAGCAAGTCCAGAGCCTAACCAAACTCAAAACTTGTCTAATATGAATTCACTATTTAATCTTCACATTAATGAACAATTGTCGAAATTAATTTGTTCCTGAGGTTCCTTCTGACCTCGGGAAGCTTTTTGAATCATTAATGGCACAATTTCACATCTGTACAGTTTCACCTTTTTCTAGACTCACCGGAGCTCCAGCGAGCTCCAACGAGTCAAACAAGCTCTTCAGCCTATAGAACCTAGTGTGAAGCTCTAGATCTCTAATTTGAAGTTCACTGATCATGCTACAATAGTTTATTTGAGGTTTTAGTGCTTGGAGCTTCCATTAGGTCTTCATCTTCTCCAACTCTAACAGAGTTGGAGATGTCTGATAGTTAGGTTTTAGTCTTGTTTAGAAGGTCTAAAACCTTCAGTGCCTTTTCCTGAGACCATTCCTATGAATTAATCACTGTGATAAGCTTTGCTTTATTCTGACGAACAAACCCCTCTACAAGCTCAGGCGATAGGCCTGGAATCCTACGAACCTTAGGTGAAACATCATTCTAAGGGTTTGAATCTATTCCTATGGTTAAAGAGAAGATGTTTAAGTCTTTAATTTCCTTTGAAATTGTTTAATTCAAAAAAGTCAAAATTCGAGGCTTCATAGTCAACCTTAAGTCTGATTCTAGGAATTTGGATTCAAACAGATTAATTGAGGAGTTCAAACTATTGCTGAGATGTTTGTAAACAATTCCGATGAGATTTGGATGAGCTCTGATCAACTTTTTGGTAGAAATAGAATTCTGTTCAGTTTGGGTTGTTTTTGAACCCAAACTGATGACAGTGAATTTTTGATGAGATTTAAATGGAAAATATGCCTAGATAGATTCGTAACAACCTCTAGAGGTTGTTTGAATTGATTCGTTATGTCTTTAGTTGTCTGTAGGACCTTTCAGAACTTAAATTGAAATTCTAAAGCTCCCTGGAGAAGCCTTTAGCTTCTGCACCTTCCCTAAAGCTCCCTAGAGCTCAGTTCCTTCACCAACTGCTGTATAATCATCTCTTGAACCTCTTCAACACTTCATTTGGAAGTCAAAGACCTTCTGCAGACCTTAGAGCGGAAAATTCCACTTTGTAGGCCAAAATAGCCGTAGTCAACTCAGGTTCTTCACCCTCCAATCGAAGAGCTTAACCTCCCCTGAGTATCAAATTGATACTCCAATCATGTAGAACAACTCAAGAGCTTTCCAGCAAGCTTTTATTTTCTTGGAATGGAGCTCTGAGCTGGCTGGAATCAACATTTGAAATCTGGACTTGGAGGGGGAAACTTAGTCCCACCTCGGTAGAACTAGAGCGGCCGCATGGGTACAAAACTGATTTGTGTTTAAGGCATACCAATTGACAGTGCACGGTGCAAGGAAACGAACTGAGCATTGGGTGTGTGTGTGGGCGTGTGCAGTGCGCATGCCCGGGTGTGTGTGCGCCTATGGGCGTGCGAGTGTGGGCCTGTGAGGGCATGTGCATGGGCCTGGGAGGCCGTAAGCTGAATGGGCTCGAGACTATGTGAACTGGAAATAAATTGAAACTCAATAAAACTAGGCTTGGACCTAGTAGGGTCTGGTCCCAACATGAGAGGGGTGCTGTGTACCCCGACTGGTCCAAGCCACCAATCAAAAACCTAATTTTTGGTTCAAAGAGTTAGACCGGTTTGGTTCAGAAGGATTGCGTGGGTTCAGAAGGATGCTAGGGTTCAGAAGAGAAGGAGAAGAAGCAAAGGAAAGGAAGAGAAGGAGAAAAGAAGGAGAGAGCTCGTAAGGGAAGAAAGGGTAAACAAGCACAAGTGCTAAAGAGAAAAGGCAGAGAAGAAAGAAACAAAAGAAAGAGAAGAAGACATGTATAGGAGCTCGAGAAAGATTAAGGAAAAGATTAAGAAATAAGTAAAAAGAGAAAAGAGAAAGAGAGAGAGAAAGGTAAAAGAAGAAGAGAAAGAAAGAGGCTGAAGACAAAGGAGAAATTCATGGTTTAATTTCTTGCATATTATTCATTCCTTTTGAGTTTAATGTTGTAATAGGGCATATTTCCATTAGAATTACTTTTTCTTGCTTTAATCACTTGAAATAAAAAGAAATAAACATGTTTACTTGTTTGTTACAGAAGATCATTTGTGTAAATGTGTTTTCTTATGAAATTTTGCCTATTCTTTTAATTTGAAATTATTAAGCAAAATTCATGTTCTTAAAATAAATTTAATTATACTTTCCATAAGTAGCTTAGATTTAATGGTGAATTCTAATTAAGTTACGCCTCCCAATGAACGACCTGGACTCAACTAGTTAAAAGAAATAAAATCTAAAATGTTATGTTAACTTAACCCTATACTACTTAATCAACACAAATTCAAGTTGACCAAAGTTACTTTCTTCTGCACATAATTAAGCATAATTAACTTAATTAACTGTGTTGAGAAAAATAACCAACAACCATCTTGAGCCCTAACTAGCTCATTTTGACCCAATGAAGAGAATAAATGCTCCTACATAACAAAATGAAGGTCATAATTCACTGCATAACCTTTCTGAGAGAAAAATAAGAAACAAGGGGTAAACTATAATTTTACCAATATAGTACAACCACGGGTTTTCTCAAGGGCTAAACAAAGGTCGAATGGTCTTAATAAGATAACAAATGGGTTGGATTTAACAGAAAAAGGTTTGTGTATGTTCTATAAATTAAATGACTTCTTGAAACCCTAAAAAACAGACCCACTTGATAAACTAAGGTTCTGGTCAGGGTAAAATTCACTTAAACCCTCTAAAAATCATAGAAAAATATTATCTAGGGTTTAGTACCTTCAATTTGGCCATTAAAACACATCTTGACCTAGAATGGGGTCTCAGACAGATATTTACCCTAATTTAAGTTTTTGCATAAATTTTCCAGTCAAACGTAGTCAAACCCAAAATCCAACTTCACCATTAGACTCCTTAGGTTCAATTTAGGTTTGTACCAAAATTTGGACCCAAGATGAGTTTGCCTTGATCGGGTTTGCAAAAAGGTCTAGCTTAAATACATTTCTACCCCTAACTTTCAAAAACCCTTGCTAACAGCCCCCTATCTTTCTCGTAGTATTCACAAGTAGGTCCCACCGCCATTATCGCGGAGGAAACCTACTCTGGCGACCTTCAACTTGGAATCTCTCTTTGATTGCTTGGAGGATCTCTTCCAAAATTGGAAGGAAGATCCTCTGAGAAATTCCCTTTAGTACGAACCCATATTTGAGATATAATTCCCTCCAAATCTCTCATGCGAATGCATGAGAGATATGGGTATCCTAACAACTTCCATTGCCGGTGACCTTCCAAGCTTGGGTAGCTTACTTCCTAAGCCCTAATCAACTTCCAGAGCTCTATTTAAAGGAGCTCAAACCTCCCCGACCTCTTCACGCTCGATTTCGCCCACGAATACCCCTAATTCCTCTCTTCCCCTCACGGCCATAGGCTCCTTGATGTCCAGCGACCTTCCTTGCTCTTCCTCGTCGCCCAACCGCCATACCTATGGCAGATCCATCTTCCCTGACTTCGTCCGCATCTCGCCGTACCAGCAGGTGCTTCTCTCCCTTCGTCCTTGTCGATCCCACCTTACCGTAGCCACCTTCGTCTCTGGCGTCGGCCATACCAGACCCGATGCCTTCGCTCACCCCCTTCGTCCCTTGACCTCCCAGATAAGCTCCTTCTCACCTCTACTTTCTTCTCCGCCCTCTACTTTCCAAAACTGACCATTGCCGTCCCTTAGACCTTCATCTCCGACCACCAACTCCGGCGAGGCCATCCAACCTCCACAGGCCACCACAACCCTTGCCGACAAGCCCACAACATCCGTTTCACTTCACTGACCACTTCCCCTCACTTTACTCATCGTGCCACTCACCCAAACACCCCCTCAAACACACCCACTCACTCGCACACAGTGCGCCCTAGGCATGCACTCACAGGTACCCATGAGCCACGCCAACACCCCTAGCACATCCGCCGTGCTACGACGGACCTCCCTAAGCAATTTGATGTGGCCACGAGGTCGTTTTGTGTTTTCAATTTCGTCACCCATCCGCCATTGGCGCAAGCTTGAAGCTTGCTTGCAACTGCTCCAGGCCTTGCTGTCCCAGACTGTGCGGGCTTACTTCGTGCACGCATTCAAGCCCTCGTTAGAGTCAAAGACCTTCGCAGCAGCTGCAATTGAAAGCTCAACCTCTGCTGCAGATGCACGTGAAGAGGTGGTGAGGATAGTCCCACCTCGGATATGCAGAAGCGCCCGCACCTGAATAAAGTGAAAAAGTGTTGTAAGTTGTTCGCCTTAAATCTACGAGGTGAGGACCCACTCACCCGACCCAGTCTCATCCGCGACACGCCCTCGCAGACCTGGCCTGATCCGACCCTGATGAGTCCATTTTAATGGACTAGTATTGCACCTAAATAACTTTAATCTTACCTTTTAAGTTTGTTAATAACTACTTTAAGTTATAGAATATTTGCATGCATCATGATTTAAGTTTACATCTATTTTATAACATTCTATAACTTAATATGTAATGATTTTGTTGTTTCTATGTGCAAGAATGATATTTAGAAAGAACAAGGAGTTGGGGAATAAATTTCCCCAACAAACAACCGGCGGCATTTGTTTTTCCCCCATCCTCCGGCCACCCTCAATAGCCGCCGGCCAAAAATAGCAAAGGGATTTGAAAATCCCTTAACTCATGCACGTAGGGGGAGGAGATAAAGAGGTTGGAAAAGTTGGAGAGCGGATCTTCTTCCTCGCTCTGGCGGGGATCTACCTTCACCACCATGGAAGAGGCCTTCCCCCTGGCGGGGAACCATCATCCAGGATCCGTGCAACCACCGTGTGCACTGTGCACCAAGCTTCCCCCTCCAACGCTCACACCACCCCAGCTCGCCTTCACACACCCGCACAGCGCCTACCACCAGTGCCCGCCTTCAGGTGCACTGCCCCACCCGCGCCCTTGCCAGGACCTCGCCTCTCCACTGTAGGCCTGCCCGCACGCGCTGCATGCCAAGCACCGCAGGCGCTTGCCTTGACCACAGCCTATGCGTGCCCGCCATTGCCCGCAAGCCTGTTCAGTCGCATCACCTCCACAAGCCCCTCCGCTGCGCCGCTCTGCCCTCGCCACCCGCGCCCACAGGTGCGCACCCCTCACTAGCGCCTGCAGGCGTATCCCCTCAGGCGCGCCCCCTCCAGCGTTCTACTGCGCCCAACAGTCGCGCGCAACAACCACCACCGGTCCCTCTCTGTGCAGCATTGCCACACCTCCACGCAGCAACGGCAGTTCATCTCTTCTCCACGCACGGTTCATCTCCTCACGAAGAAACCCAACACGCAGGCCTGTACTCCTCCACGCAGCCATCATCACATGCCGCGATTCTCCTCACCAACCATGCCACCGACCTCCCTCGATGCTGCGAACACGACCAAGTCCCCAACAGTGCCAACCGCGGTCCACAATCACGTCGCAATAGGCCGTCACCGGCGAGCTCCTCCTCCGTCGGCCGACCACCTCTGGCCATCTCCGTCAATGCCGCGGCCTCCATCGGATCGGCCTTGTCTTCGCCAACCTCCCTCGTGTGTTAACAGCCCCACCGACGCTCCTTCCCGTATGCAAGCAAGAGAGAGAGAAAATGCTCTCTTTTTCATTCAATTAATAATTACAGAAATGCCATTGCATAAGTTCGTATTCATTTATTTTAGGCATTACATTATTGTGGTGAAATTCAATAGTCCTCCTTTTACTTCATCTAAATTATTTGCATATGCATATATCACATGAATGATTCAATGCATAGATATTATGGTAAATAAGTTATAGTCTAGAAATCAGTATTTACAGTATTTACTGGTATCAATATCACTTGTTAACAAAATATTATATGGTGGTGATTTTGCATCTAAACACCTACATTCTTGATTAATTGGTTAATACGAGCAGTTATGTGAGAAAAAGAATCGCACGAATTAGCATGCACACCTACTAAGATTCCCTAATAAACAAGACACTATTTACTAGTTTAAATAGGCTAATTCCTCCCTGTGGAGATGACCTAACTATTCGTGGTTAGATTCTGAAAATTAAAATATTTTGAAAAGCGATTTTCTACCACACGATTAAATACAACAACACATCATTTTATGTTAAAGTTTTTAACGAAAATGAAGATCGCTCTTTCAAATGGTGCCATTACCAGGGAGGAAAAATTCCTATTAATTTTTTCGGGAATTTTATGTTATTTTATGCTATTTTGAAAGCTTTTTTGAATTACTAACTATGGATTTTCTTCTGTGCAAAAACACGCGACGAACGCGATGGGCGCGCACGACGGAGACGATCTTGTTGGTGAACCTTGATGCCACCTGGAGGCCAGCAACAGGAACATGTAGGCCTTGATCCCACGCACATAGACTTACGGAGAAGCCTATTTCTGATTTAGTCAGTAGATCTTAGTTAGATTTAGTTTAGATAGACATTAGAATTTAATTTCTGTCTTTTGGACCCTTGTCGGGTATTTTTGGGAACGTCCCAGTGCCACTTTATTTCTTATCGCTCTTGTATGCGGGAGAGTATTTTTGGGAACGTGTTCCCATTTATTTAGATTATAGGATTATTTGCATTGTTTGAACTACATTTCAGTTAGTTAGTAGATTAGGTCTATTTGTTTATTATTTTTATTAAAAAAAAAAATCAAACTACTTGCTAGAAGCTACATATCTATAGGACTACCATCTAGAACTGAATGAGCAGCATCTAGTTTATTTTTACTACATTGCATACATTGCACGAAGAAAGCTCGAGTAAGATACGTCTTCTCTTGAGCATCAATTACCTGTCATGCATATGCATTGAACTTAAATCTAAGACTACTAAGTGCTTGAATCAAATTAATTCAGTGGTCACTTTAAAAATTGGGATTGTTAAGAGGTTAGACTTTAAAATCTGTGACTGAAAATTGTGTGCAAAAGGATCCTGTTTGCGAAATTTCAAAAATCAAACACAATCGTATGTTTGCACACTTGAGACACTATGCACCTCACACATAAGGTCACTAGATAAATTTCTACCTCTCCTCTTTTGCACCACAAGGGAAGTTAGTCGGAAATCAATAAGCCTATCCACCAAGTTACCTCGATTCCTCGTGTGTGGGCTCGATTCGAGACTTCCATCCCTTGCAAGTAGGTTATAGGCACCAGCGAAGGTTGGCCTAGGAAGCGTAATTTTTGCAAAACTTGTTTGGCCACCAACTGAACATTTAATTCTAAGACCTGCAATCTACTAAAAATATGTGTTTGCTTTGACAGTGTTAGAACTCTCTAGGAAGTTTCTGCTTGTATTTTGAATTCTTCTAAATCCTAAGAGAGTTAAAATTACTTTGCTTAAAGAAATGGATCACCCTTACTCCTATCAGTTAGATTATCAGAGTCCATACTTCCCATCTTTTAATCAGGATCTCATGCCCCGAGAGTATCCATCCTTTGATGGGTACATTGATAATTCATGGGATCATTCTTATCCTGGAGTACTGGCTTGATAACTCCCACTTTTGAGCAGAGCCTAGGAGCGGGATTTCCTAACCTTGAAATCCCTACTTCCATGCAAACACCCAACCCGCCCATCCTTCATGATTTTCCGTATCGAGGTTGGACCGATACCCTTAGGCAACCAGAGCCTGAAATTAACTATCCTCCCCAAACTAATAATAGTAGCATCTCCTCTTTTATGATAGAAATGCAAAAATAGCAAAAGGAAATGATGGAATCAATGGGAGAGATGTTGAGGAATAGTCAATAGTTAAATGAAGAAATAAGACAACTTAGCTACGTGCTTCCCAATAACTCTGATCCCTACCCATACGACCATGATCATGAAAATAATTCTGAGGAAACCATTGACAATAGGGATCCAGTTTATGTAGCTATCACTTAGACTCTCCCAATGAGACATGGCCACTAGAGGACAATGATCATAGTGATTATCCACCCAAGCTTTATTGGAGTCAAAAGCAAGGGAAGATGGTACCTCTTGAAGACCTTGACCGCAATGACAGTATTCTCCTTACCCCTACCAACCCGGGTCAAGGTTGTATTGTTCCTATCACTTCCCCTATTGATTATTTGGTGGAATCCCATTCTACCCTTACTGAGACCACTCCTGACCCTCCACTTAGGGAATCAACACCTACCATTCAATATCCTGAGGATTTAAATGCACCCAATGAAGGTGACCCTAAGGGAATGGAGGATGAACTAGATTAATTTTGGTCTTAGGGATATGAAGAGTCTATCTCAAAGGATGGGGATGCCCCAATAGAGGAACCTGGACTGAAAATCTGGAGTGAATCACAAGGGAATTATTTATCATATGAGGATTTACCTCCAAAGGATATAAACCATATGGTGAAATCCAGATTCCTCCTTTCTTCTGAGAGTCATCCTCCATCAAAGCAGGAGTTGATATTAGAGGAGGACAAATAAAATAATGAGAAGTCTATGGGAGACTCTCGGGAACAAAACACGTCAGTTGAGGATTTATACCCCGAGAATAATGACGAATTCAATGATATAGGCTTGCTCCAAAAGATTAAAACTGATCTTCCTTTAGGAATAATTAAGGATACTGATCCAACTCCTGTATTCATTAATGAATCACATATGCACCCCGACAAAAGTTTGAGTGAACCAAACGAATCAGGGGATGAGATGAATAATAATGATTCTAACATTTTGACCCTGCCATCAAAGAGTTGTAATTGGGAGTCTACCCTTGATTCAAATATGACTCCGATCATTAATACTAGGCAGGGTAACCTGTTGTCTACAACTATTAGGGCGTATACACAATCTGAATAATTGTTGGAATTAGACCTAACACCGACTAAGCCCTCATTAGACTTAACCATTACCTTCCAACACTACAAACAGCCCTTATACTCCCTAACCGATCCTTGGCTCAAATCTTTGCTCATGTACATTATTTCTAGAGAACATATCAGGCCAGTACATCCTCAGGTAGAATGGAGAGTGTGGATTGATGCTTGTAGTTTTACTCTCGCTATTCAAGGGTTTGAACTAATAATGTGTATATCTTTTAAAACCCGTCCTACTCTAGAGGATCCTTGTTATCCTCCACTTATTCCATTTCGGGAGGTCCCTTTTCATATTCCATTTATTATTCCTAGACCTCCCAAGGTAGCCAATGAGGTTCGTCGCTTTTATATCTTCTGGTGAGCATTTGGCATTACATTGCATCATCAGCTTGCCAACATCTGTGGCTACTTTTTTTCTAGGCCCACACTATTACGCATATTTTTAGGGCTTAACCTTGTCTGTTTCGAACCAGACTTATAGGTTCCTTCTAAGTCTGGCTGCTGGTAGAAAATGCAGTGCTTGTTAGGAGGAAATCCAGTGGTCAGAATAACACCGTTGTCAAGTGATGTTTTTCCTTTCTCCTCTTGTTTTAATTTTACAATGGGGACATTGTAGGATTTAGGCATGGGGGGGTGCATTTGCATTTTAGGAAGTATTCATGCATTTAGGTTAGTATATATAAAAAAAAAATTCCTCTTTTCTTGAGCTGATTGGGTTAGTTGATGAGAACCTCATCATAAACCCTAAACTAGCACCATCTAACCCAAATTTGCAAGAAAAAGCTCCTACATAACTCTAGAAAGGCTTGGCTCAAAGAAATTCTGAGTTTGTGAAGAAAATAGAAACTAAGTGGTAAAAATGTAATTTCACCAATTCAATCTGAAAACAGGGTAACTCAGGATCCAAACATAGATCAAACTAACCTAATAACAAGAAAAGTGGGATGAGTTGATCCAATAAGGGCTACAGTAACTCCAAGGAATTAAATGACATCTTGTAACCCTAAAAATAAACCCACTTCAATTCATGAGGTTTGAGGCAAATAAAAAATCAACTAAACCCTCTAAAATTCATATAAAAATAATCTCTAGGGCTTAGAACCTTCAATTTGACCTTAGGAACCCATTTTGACCTCCATTGAGAACCATGCCCAATTAATGACTTAATTTGGGTTTTTACGTAAATTGACCAGTCAAACAAGGTCTGATCTAGAAATAAAATTCACCATCAGAATCCTTAGGTCCTAATTAGTCTTGTATAAAAACTTGAGCCTAAGAAGAGACCTTCTTGACCAACTTTACATTTTGGTCCTCATCTATTACTTTTTGGCCCTCAATTTTTGAAACCCTCGCATTTTGGCCCCTAACTCTTATTCGTTCTTTGCATTTGGGTCCTCCCTGCAAAACCCTGAGCAGTGCCATGCTCCGGCGACTTTGCGCGTAGCATGGCGCCGCGCAGGGTAAGGGAGACCCTCTGCCAAGACAACCGGGGGTTCCCTGCGACATCTGCTGTCGCTGGGACACCTCCATGGTCTCTGCGGCTACCCATACCTCCCGTGCAAACGCATGGAAGGTATGGGTCTCCATCTCCTGTGTCCTCTGGCGAGGGAGGCACGTCTCCTCCCTCCGTCCTCCTCTTTGATTCCACCTCTATAAAAGCCTCCCCCATCTACCGAACTCAGCAGCTCGGATCTGACGGAGAAACACCCCCCTCCTTCCTCTCTCCCCACTCCGGCAGAAGCCCTCCAGCTCCGACGGTTCTTCCTCCTCCTCCTCGTCGCTCTACCGCATTACCAGCAGCAGAGCCGCCTTCGCCTGCTCTTCCCGCGTCGCGCCGTACCCAGCGCGCGCTCTCCCGCTCTCTCCTCGCCGCCGCCTTCTCTCTCTGGGCACCTTCTTCTCAGGCGACAGTCCATACGACTGTCGCCCTGCTCCGGTCCCCCTCGTCCCTCCAAGTAGGTATAGTTCTTTCCCTTCCTCCCCTCTTTCTTTTCCCTACTTTAGTTTGTTCAACCACCCTTCGACCGCGCCTGATCGCCCTCACCTTCTCCATCTCCAGCCAACCTCCTGTGACTCGCTCCCATCATTCCACCACCCCACACGACTCGCCGACCGACCCAAAACCTCCGCCTCTTCACGCTGAACCACTTCCACCCCTTCACTCCCTGCCGTTCACTGCCTAAAGACCCCCCGAACAAACCCATTCCCCCAGCCACAGTCCGACCTAGGGCAGCCCTTTCACGCTGCCCCATGCCTCGCCACCACCTGCACGAGCTTCGCCGCACTCTGGTGAAGCTCCCTGCACCTTCTGACTAGGCCGAGAGGCCGTATTACTGTGAACAGGTCACCCGCCCTCCGCCGCCATTGCTGAGCAGGTGGAGCTTCTTCCGCCTGCAGCTGCAGCCTCGCTTCGCCCAGGTCTGACTCGCCAGGACGTGCAGTTCACCCTTATGCAGCTGCCCAAGCCTGCAGTTGGGGTGAAGGCTTCAGACACAGCCGCGATTGCCTACAGCTTTCTCAGCTGCAGGCGCCAAATTGGGGTGAGACATTTAGTCCCACCTTGGTGGATTCTGAGGCCGCGTGCCCGCATAAATGCAAAAAGTGCTATAGGCTTATCGCCTCAGCACACGGGGTGAAGTCCCTCTCACCCGCTCACCCGGCCTCGTCCGCGACCACCCCCCGCGGACCTGGCCCGACCCGTTTACCCGACCTGCACTCCTCGCCCACCACCGCACGTCGGTGGGCCTGGACCCGGGCGTGACCCGTATCCGAATACCCGGCGGCTTTGGGAGAGCTATCCTACGAGTGAATTCTGAGAGAGAGAGACGTGGGGGAGGGTAGAGTAGGTTTTTGCCCTGACCAAACTGTGAGTGTGTAGGCACAGAAGAAGAAGAAGAAGAGAAGGCAGACCGCAGAGTAAGAAGGAGAAGAGAAAGAAGGAAGGAGCAGCTAGAGCCGTGGCTGCTTGAAGCAAAGCAGAAGAAGAAGAAGGACTGCGAGAAGAAGAAGAAAGACACTGAAGAAAGAAGGAAGGAGGACGCACTATAGCAGAAGCCACTTAAGTTGTCTGATTGAAAAATCAGACGACGCCCTGAAGAAAAAGAAAAAGAAGAAGTAAAGAAGAACAGGCACCGCAAGGAAGAAAGAAAGAAGAAGAGCAGAAGGAAGAAGACAAAGAAGAGAGAAGCAGAACACGAGGAGAAAGAGAAGAAGCACTGAAGAAAAGGAAGAAGAAGAAGAAGGAAGAAGACTGAAGAACCAAAGAGAAGAGAAAAGAAGAAGACAAAGACAAGAGAAAGAAGAGAAGAAGAAAAAGCCAACAAGACAAATCTCTCTCTCTCTCTCTTTCATTTTTGTAATAGAAACTTTGTACTTCTAGAATACAATTTGCTCCCTGAGTTCAACCTCGGGAAAACCTTTATTTTCCGAGTAACAAATTGTATTAAACTGGTAACCGCTCCTCTATACTATACTACGATGAAATATTAGAACTACAGAGGATTAGCATCTCACCAGTTTTTGGCACCGTTGCCGGGGAGCAACGGCTATTCTAGAAGTAATAAAATTTCTATTTGTAAGTTTCTAATAATCTCTCCTCTCTTTTGTGCAGATACAGAAAAAAAAGATGCAGCCACACCACAGCCACTCCAAGGACAGGTAACTTCCTATTAAACCCTAAAATTTTAAAGAAAAACAAAGAAAAGAAGTAGGCATAACCTGTCTTTTATACATAGTAATAGCTGCATATTCTCAGAAACTATTATTCCTGCACACAGTTTTAAAGGTAATTAAGGGCTAACACATCCTTGCCTAAGCCCTAATTACCAAAACAAGGAGTAAATGGACCAAGTAGAACCAACATTAGGTCAAACATTAGGATTTCAGAGACACACCCCTTAATCAAGAATTGAGAAAATCCAAAAGAGGTGTGCCCAAGCCATTGATTGAAAATAATTAATAAGAAAAATCCTAAACAATTGGCTCTCTCTAAACACTTGAATCCTAAAAACAAAGCCTAAATTCTCAAAGGAACCACTGGGTGAAGTTGACCCCTAGGGTCAACCAACCTTCAAATTAGGCCACCTTGTTCACAAAAACACCTAAGAGTTCAAGTGAAACCTTAAGCACCTTGATCTTAAAGTAAAAAAGGTAGACTTAAGAGGTCAAGATCCCCATTCTAGTCTACCTGGAACCGCAGTGACAAGAGAGGTCGGGTGGGCGAAACCCTGTAACCCGTGGGGACGCTCTACCGTGTAGGGGTCTTCGCGGGACTCACCCTCTCTGTCTGCCCAGGTAATTCTCAGGTGGACGATCTTTCTGATCAAGGGGTCCATCTGCCCCGCACCTCTATAGTCACCCAACACATTTTTGGGTGTCTTGATTGGGTCCAGCACCTTCTAAACTCTTCTACTCCAACAGTGCATGAATGGTAGGAGATCCTTAAGACCACCCTTAAGATCTCCTTTAGGAATTCACTCTCGTCAAGGCCAAGCCTCGATGCCCGTGTTTGAACAGCAACCCTACCCCATCATTCTCTCATCTGATTCTGAATCAAGCTCTTCTTCTTCCCCCATCATGGCTCAGCCAATTGAGGAAGAAAACTATCTGGAGCACCAGCTCCAGCGACTCAATGACCTCTTCCAAAACTTTGTGCACCCACCGCAGCGTCCTATGATGCGGGACCATTATAATCCTGCTACGGTGGCCATCGAGCCTCGAGTCAGAATCCCGACTGAAAGACCTGATTCCGAATTAAAGCCCAACATGATTCATGCTATACCTAAATTCCATAGGCTTAATTCCGAAGATCCCTTCCAGCACATCAAACAGCTAAAGCATCTGGCCCAAACTTTTGGGTCAGATGCGCAAAATCAGGATATTCTTCTCATGAAGATGTTCTCCTTTTCTCTTATGGACAAGGCCGCTCATTAGTATCAAACTCAGACCCGGCCGATCAACACTTGGGAGGAACTTCAGTCCGAGTTCTTGAAAAAGTTCTTCCCCGTTGGTCGGACCAACGCCTTGCGCCATCAGATTACGCACTTCACTCAACAAATAGGGGAACCTCTCCATGAGGCATGGGATCGTTTTCAAGATCTCATGAGGAAGTGCCCCCATCACGGAGTTCCTAAATGGGAACAGGTCCAATCTTTTTACCAGGGACTCCGTGAGGACATCCGTCTTTTCGTCAATGCAACCTGCGGAGGAAATATCATGGGTCAACATGAGGACACCGTGTGGGATATTCTCGGAAACATGTGCGAGAACTCCATCAACAATGACTCCATGGGATTATTCGACAGGACGAATACCTGTGCATCGACGAATCTTAGGGGAGCACATGAGACGCAGGGCCTGTCCGCATCAGTCGACCTGGAATTAATGGCCAGTCGATTGGACAAGGTCTCGATTATTGAAAAGAAGGTGGATGAGCTGACTCAGCACCTGCAGCGAACCACCTCTGCGCATAACCCCTTCGCACAGCCCCCTTCCACAAGGGAAACTGTGCAAAACATTCTCCATCGATCTTCTCCTAGGATGGATCCATATCCACCATCTGATTCTCTAACCAGAGGTCCATCCGATCCTCCCTGTACCAGCCCAGGGAATTCCATTCCCTCTTTCTCTGACTCTCTGGAGGTTCCTCAGACTTGCGAGGACCTCAACGCCATCCAAAATGACCCGTTCTCCAACATCTATAACCCTAGATGGTGAAACCATCCCAATTTTCAGTGGATGGGAAATTCCCAAACCCAAAGACCACCCTTTCAGGCCCACCCACAACAACCCCCTCGTCCTTACCAGTCACCTCAGCCTCGGCCCAACCCTACTTATCCATCAGGGCCAAATCAGGATCAAATGTCCCTTATCCTTCAGACTTTGGCTGACATTTAGAGAACGAATGCGGCTATTCAAAAGCAACACAAGGATGAACTTACAGGGGTCCGAAACCAATTGGCCCAGTTGGCAAACTCTCTCCAGCCAGGCACTCTTCCTTCCCAACCTCTTCCCAATCCAAATAACGTGCCAACTCAGCGACGCGTTATGAACCCAAACCCAGGCCATGCCCATATGATTTATCAGGCCCCCTCTGTTCCTTCACCCGACAGGATAGAGGCCTCCACTTCTTTTGCAAGTTACCAGTAGCAACCTATCTTACCCAATCCCAACCAAAACTAGGCAGGACTTAATTCTGTAACAACTCGTAGTGGTAAGGAAACCCAAGACCCACCTCATCCAAACCACTCCAAGCCGGGTAGTGATCCCAAGCCTAGGACAGTAATCCAGGATGTTCCTACCCCTATCCCAGATCCAAGACCTGGACCTATCCTAGAAGAACCAACCAAGATCCCGTTTCCCGAGGCCTTGACCAAGGGAAAGAAGACCACCAAGCCCGAGGCACCTGAGGAGGACCTGGTCAAGCTCTTTGAGCAGGTCCACATAAACATCCCCTTGATGGATGCAATCCTCCACGTACCGGCTTACGCACGATTTTTAAAGAATGTGTGTACACCCCAACGTAAGCCTCGAACCAAGGGTGGGAGCCCAATTGTTCTGTCAGAGCAACCCAGCTCTGTAATTCTCAGTAGACTCCCACCCAAGGCTAAAGATCCTGGTACTCCCCTGATTTCCTACAAGATAGGTGATACCCAATTTGATAGAGCTTTACTAGACTTGGGTGCATCCATAAATCTGATACCCACATCCTTACTTGACCATCTAGAAGAATCTGAGCTAAAACCAACCTAGGTGACATTACAATTAGCAGATCGATCTATAAAGTCACCAAAAGGGATTCTCGAGGATGTTATTGTAAGAGTGCGGGATTTCTATTTCCCTGTGGACTTCATAGTCTTGGATATGGACGCACCTGAGAACCCTAGGGATACACCAATCACTTTAGGGAGACCTTTCTTGGCTACTGCTCGAGCCAACATTAGCTGTGAGGAGGGCCAAATAGAGCTCAAATTTGGGGATCAAACCTTGAAAATTGATATATTCAAGGCCCAACAAGGACTTAATTGCGGTGTCATCGAACAGATTTGTGACATTAGGGCTTTGGTTGATGAAACACACTTCCAAAATGACATGATTATGCCTCATCAACCACAGAAGGATCTTGACCCGCAAACAGAGGAGTTGAATCCAGATATAAACAACCCAGTAACTCCTACCCTTGAACCTCACGTCTATACTGAACAACCCCCTGCTGCTGATAACCCTATCCTCGAACTGAAGCCTCTTCCTGCTCACTTGAAATACATCTTTTTGGGTTCTAATCAGACCCTCCCTGTGATTATCAATTCCAACCTCAATCCCGAACAGGAATCCCGTCTGATTACTGTCCTCCAGCAACATCGCAGAGCCATCAAATGGACTCTCGATGATTTGACTGGAATAAGTCCCTCTTATTGTACTCATCATATCTATTCAGAAGAGGGCTCACGACCTTCTAATGGAATGCAGAGACGTTTGAACCCTAATCTGCAGGAGGTCGTGAAGAAGGAGATCATCAGGTGGTTAGATGCCGAAATCATCTACCCGATCTCCGATAGTCATTGGGTGAGCCCAATTCAGGTTGTGCCTAAGAAGGCAGGACTCACCACCATAACGACTAAGACCAGAGAAATCATTCCTACCCGATTAGCCAACGCGTGGAGAGTCTGTATAGATTACCGCCGACTCAATTCCTCCACGAAGAAGGATCATTTCCCACTACCTTTCATTGATCAAATTCTCAAGAAACTAGCGGGAAATAGGTTCTTCTGCTTTCTTGGCGGGTACTCCGGTTACGACCAGGTGACAATCCATCCTGAGGACCAAGAAAAGACCACGTTCACTTTCCCCTTCGGAACATACGCTTTCCGAAGGATGCCTTTAGATCTTTGCAATGCACCCGCTACCTTTCAGTGGTGCATGATTGCCATATTCTCAGATATGGTAGGTGATTTTCTGGAAGTCTTCATGGATGACTTTTCAGTTTTTGGAGAATCTTTTGACGATTGCCTCCAACACTTGGTCCAAATACTCAGGCGGTGCATCGAGGTAAATTTGGTTCTTTCCTGGGAAAAGAGCCATTTCATGGTGCCTGAGGGAATTGTCCTGGGACACTTAATTTCAGAAAAAGGCATCTAAGTGGATCGAGCTAAAGTTGATCTGATCTCTCGCCTTCCTATGCCTAGCTCGATCAGGGACATCCGTTCTTTTCTGGGGCACGTCAATTTTTACCGTCGTTTCATTCTGACCACTGGGTTGCCTCCCAACAAGCACTGCAACAGAACACCTATCGCGTTCCACAAATATGACCCATACCTACCTTTTAGTATTTCTGATCACCTGAATACTAGTTGAGGACTCTAACTTAGTTGTAGAGTTATTAGGACTTTAATTGAAGTGTGGATGCCATGTGAGGCCACCAAACAGTGAGTACAATTACTAAATCTGGCGAGATTTGTGATCTCAGAAAGAAAAGAAAGAAAAGAGTGAGCGCTCAGGAACATCAAGAGAGCATAGTTGTTTAGCCTCTCTCTGAATTGACTTTTCTAATAGTCTAGAGATCTAGAGTCTGTAGTACTAGATTACATGTAGCACCAGATGAGTGTGTGCCACCAAATACAAATCCATTCAACTACATATCTCCTACCTAAGCCAAAAGCTGGGGTCAAATTATAGATTATCTTCTGCTTTATCCCCGAGGGAAGTAGTTGCCTATCCCGACAGCAATATTTAGCACGGGTGAATTACGAACTCCTAATGCAAATTGGCTTTTTCACTTAGATCTGTTATCTAGGCTATTATCACGTCACATTTGTCTGGATTTCTAAAGTTTTGAAATAAGAAAAGAAGAAATCTTCTGATTACTTCTCTTATTTTTCATTTTTGCTAGGGACTAGCAAATCTTAGGCATGGGGGTATTTGATGAGTCGATTTTAATGGACTAGTATTATGCCTAAGTAACTTTAATCTTACCTTTTAGGTTTGTTAATAACTACTTTAAGTTATAGAATATTTGCATGCATCATGATTTAAGTTTACATCTATTTTATAACATTCCAGAACTTAATATGTAATGATTTTTTTATTTTTATGTGCAGGAATGATATTTAGAAAGAACATGGAGTGGGGGAATAAATTTCCCCAACAAACAACCAATGGCATATGTTTTTCCCCCATCCTCTGGCCACCCTCAACAGCCGCTGGCCAAAAATAGCAAAGGGATTTGAAAATCCCTTAACTCACGCACACAGGGGGAGGAGATAAAGAGGTTGGAAAAGTTGGAGAGCGGATCTTCTTCCTCGCTCTGGCGGGGATCTACACCACCATGGAAGAGGCCTTACCCTTGGCAGGGAACCATCATCCAGGATCCGTGCAACCACCGTGTGCACTGTGCACCAAGCTTCCCCCACCAGCGCTCACACCACCCCAGCCCGCCCTCGCGCACTCGCACAGCACCTGCCACCAGTGCCCGCCTTCAGGTGCACCGCCCCACCCGCGCCCCTGCCAGGCCCGCGCCTCTCCACTGCAGGCCCCCCCGCAGGCGCTCGCCTTCACCACCACCTGTGCGCACCCGCTATCGCCCGCAAGCCTGTCCAGGCACAACACCTCCGCAAGCCCCTCCACTGCCCCGCTCTGCCCTCACCACTCGTGCCCGCAGGCACGCGCCCCTCTCCAGCACCCGCAGGTGTATCCCCCTCAGGTGCGCCCCCTCCAGCGTTCTACCGCGCCCAGCAGTCGTACGCAACCACCACTACCGGTCCCTCTCTGTGTAGCATTGCCACACCTCCACACAGTAGCGGCGCTTCATCTCTTCTCCACACATGGTTCATCTCCTCATGAAGAAAGCCACCACGCAGGCCTGTACTCCTCCATGCAACCATCATCACAGGCCACAATTCTCCTCGCCAACCACGCCACCGACCTCCGCTCGACGCTGCGAACACGACCAAGTCCCCAACCGTGCCAACCACGGTCCACAATCACATCGCAACAGGCCGTCATCGACGAGCTCCTTCTCCGGCCATCTCTGTCGACGCTGCAGTCTCCATCGGATCGACCTCGTCTTCGCCAACCTCCCTCGCATGTTAACAGCCCCACCGACGCTCCTTCCCGTATGCAAGCAAGAGAGAGAGCAAATGCTCTGTTTTTCATTCAATTAATAATTATGAAAAATGCCATTTCCGAAGTTCCTATTCATTTATTTTAGGCATTACATTATTGTGGTGAAATTGCATAGTCCTTCTATTTCATCTAAATTATTTGCATATGTATATATCACATGAATGATTCAATGCATAGATATTATGGTAAATAAGTTATAGTCTAGAAATCAGTATTTACAATATTTACCGGTATCAAGATCACTTGTTAACAAAATATTATATGGTGGTGATTTTGCATCTAAACATCTACATTCTTAATTAATTGGTTAAAATGAGTAGTTATGTGAGAAAAAGAATTGCACGAATTAGCATGCACACCCACTAAGATTCCCTAATAAACAAGACATTATTTACTAGTTTAAATAGGATAATTCCTCCCTGTGGAGATGACCTAACTATTCATGGTTAGATTCTGAAAATTAAAATGTTTTGAAAAGCGATTTTCTACCACACGATTAAATACAACGACACATCATTTTATGTTAAAATTTTTAACGAAAATGAAGATTTCTCTTTCAGACCCGTCCTGCACTCCTCGCCCACTACCGCACGCCGGTGGACCTAGTCTTAGGTACGCACCAAACCTGATTACCTGAATTCCTATGTGGCTCTGGGAGAGTGAATCCTAAGAGAGAGTGAGGAGAGTCGCGTGAGTAGGGGTAGGGTTTTGCTACAGGGTTCTCCGGCCGATACTTAGTCACAGTCTGAAAAAGGGGAGGCCAGAGGAAGAAGCTAAAGAAGTGGAGGCCAGAAGAAGAAGAAAGGAACAGGATGAAAGGCTTAAGTCGGAGCAGAAGGAAGCCAAGGCAAAAGAAAGAGAAAAGAAGGAAGAAAGAGAAGAAGCAAAGGCAAAGGCAAAGAAAGAAGAGAAGGCCAAAGGAAGAAGCTGTAGAGAAAGAGAAGAATCACAGAAGAAGAAAAAGAAAGGAAGACATAGAGACAACAAAGGCATAAGAAGAGAAGAATGATCAGACATTTAAGTCATCTGATTCCTTCATCAGATGACAGAACATTAGCTTACATTGCATATTCATACATTGAATTACTTGGTGATATTATAGGAGTATTTGGTGATCTATATCACCATTTTACTCCCATATTTTTGCACTCTGATACTGATATTATTGCATATTCTTTTAATTCTGAATTGTAATCTTGATTTCTAAATACCAATTTGCTCCCTATGTTTGACCTCGTAAATCTTTTCGAGTAATAAAATTGTATTTGTTTTTAACACTATTTCGGCTATACTACAACACCACATTTTTTAAACCACGACTTCATGCGATTAACAGTAACCCTAAACTCAAAAATCCAAAAAAAATAGAAGAGAAGAAAAAGAGAAACGAAGATCTTTCTTTGAATAAGGTGAGGACTTGAGGCGGTTTGCATTTTAGCAGATGCCCGGGTGCTGTTGTGTCTTTGAAAGTTCAGGTCCTAAGTAAAAATTTCTTAATGTTGAAAATGACTTGTGCCCGAGTAATCCAACCTAATTCTTTTATAAATAGCATGTAGTTTTTGCTGGGGACTAGCAAAAGATAGACATGGGGGTGTGATGTGCATACATCTGATTAACCTAAAATGTCTATTAATGCATGTTCTTAGTGTCATATTAGCATCATACATTGTAAATATTGCATAACATGCATAATCATACATTTAGGTCAAGTTGTATAAATTGTATAGTAACTGTCTACTTTTATGGCCAGGGATAGGACAACTTGTTAATCGGGGCCTCGGATCGAAGATCCAACTGTACGGATCTAAACAAGGCAACGATTGGAGTTCAATGACTCCAAGATAGAGATCGAGGAACTCTAAAGATCAAAGGCCAAGATGGTGCCAATCTACACTTCAGACGACAAATCCGACCACATGGATGGGTTCGAATTGATGATCGTAGCCTAACGACATGAAAATTGGTCCAATCCGACACCTGTGGCACCGTCTACAACACTCAGAAGATGGACGACCAAGATGGCACCATGTGGCACCATCTCAACCACCCAACTCTCCCTAAGAGCCCACCTCTGCTTTTCTTCTTCACCCGCTCGACGAATCTCCACCGTTGGATGCCCATCCAATGGCCACAAATCACGTGCGCCTAATCCCTCCACGCGACAAAGTGGAGGCTTCAGTGATTAGCCCATATTTGTAGGCTATTTAAGTATTTAAGTGCCTCAACATTAAGTAAATTTTAACATTTAGATAGCATACACTAGGATGTAATTAAATTAATTCATATTTTTAGCTTAAGTGCATAATTCAGGTGTGGATCCATATCTAGATGCATCTAGAATTAACTTAGGATTGCATTCATTTGATTAGTTAATTAATTAGGTGCATTACATACATTGTTTTAATTAACATAGAAGTTAAAGAGTTATGTATAAATATTCCTAATTATTTTATTATTTTTCTTCTTCTCCTTTTTGCAAGGTAACAGCTCCGTCTCTGCCTCCTCCACCTGTGCATGCACTTGATGGTGGCCTATTTGAATTTCAAAATCTTTGTAGCTGTGGCTACAAAGGAGGAGGAATGGCTGTCGTTTAGAGGAGGCCACCACCCCTTTCCTCAATGTGCAGAGAACGTAGTTTCTCATCCGCTCCTCACCACCGGCCTCAACTGCAGTAGCGTGACTCCACCACCATGGGCGTGTGGTGTGACAACCCACACTACCAATCAGAGTCCTTGCATCACCGTGCTTCTTCTTCATCAGCTCCTCAACCACCAGCACCATCCCCATGCACGTCCCTCTCCACATGCAGGTACCTCCTGCAGCATAGCCCACATGCCCTCCAGCCACTCTGCTCGCACATAGAGCGCGCTGCACCTCTGCCTACGCCTCGCTTGCTGCACCTCTGCCCGCAGCAGCAGGATCGTGTGCGCCCGTTGCTACGCCTCCATAACACCTGCAGCAGCCCTCCACTTCCAACCCGCGCGCGCCTCCTTTTGGCATGCCTCACCTCCAATCGCACGCACCACGAGCAGCACCACCCTCCAGCTCCATAGCACGTAGCACCGCCTTTTAGCTCCATCATGCGCAGTCACCTCCTACAGCAGTGCCATTCCCGTGCCCCCCCTCTACATGCATCCGCACCTTTGCCTGCAGCACGCATCAAGCACTCCTCTACGCGAGTCCGCACCTCCACCCGAGCACCCTCCTACAGCTCCGCTTGCGCGCGCGCATCCCCCTACGCTCCTCCTCGTCTCTAGCCGTGCGTTGAACTGCTACACCAATAGCAGCAACAACCACTGCCGACCACTCCTCACCGCCCCACCGTCGGCAACAACCACCATTTTCCACGAGACCACCACCATTGGAAGCAGTGTGGCTCCTTCTCCCTCCAACGAGCTCCTCCCCTCTGGCCATCACCCCTCATGTGCGCTCACGGCAAGGAAACGTTTTCCGTTGTTTTGCCTCATTTGTTTTTACATTGCAATGCTATTGTGGATCCAATAAATTTTAGGTTATTGTTTTTATAATGGTAGTCATTTTATAAAGAAGACCCTCCTCTTTTGCATTATTATTATTTCAGCATATCATGTCATAGATTAACCTAATCTAAAGGGGATTTTAACTTGATTTTTTTGGGGGAAATAAATAGTGAACATTTGTTTATAACTTGTGTGAGTTTAAATAGGCCATTGCCTCCCAGTAGATATGACCCACTCTCTCGAGTGATTTATTTTAATTGTTTTGTTAAGCGGTTTTCCACCTCTTTCATACTAAAGCGACAAATCATCTTAATCATATTATTCGAGAGTGAAAATCGTCTTACCAAGTGGTGCCATTGCTGGGGAAGCAACTGGCTTAATTAACTTGCATTCAATCATTCGTTCGTTCACATTGAGTTAAATTTTGAATCATATTTAACTTTGGATTCTTTTTTTATTCTGGTGCGAGTGCTAAGACTACAACACACATTCTACGACTTGCAATCACACCAGCAATCGTGAGAGGTGACCCTTGACACCGCCAGAGGAGAAATTGTTCGAGCCACCTTACAAGGAACCAGATTGCCACGAGGGGAAGGACGAGGACGTGACGATCATCTTCGCACATTTATTCGTTGATTTGATTAGAGTAGGATTAAGACTTTAGACTTAATTTTTCTTGCACATTTTGGTTTGAGACCCTTGTTCTGAGGTATAGTTGAGGGGTTTGTTCCCCGACTTTCTTTTAGGCCCGTGTTGGGTAACTTTTTGGGAGCTTGTTCCCTTTTCTTTAGATCTAGGTTTTCTTTTGTGAATTGATTTTTCTTGACTGTGCATAAGTAAAAAAAAAAGAAACACGAGCTGCCTGCTAGAAGCTACCTGCCTTAGGATGACCATTTAGGTGTGAATGAGCAGCCTCTAGATTTATTTTGTTTGCATTTGCGTGCATCTTGCATTGGTGATTGCGGGAGGAAAGGTATGTCCTGTTTCTTTGCATTCTATATTATTCACACATGTGCATTTGGATTTAATTGCAAGACCACCTAATTGAATTGAAAAGATCTAACAAGTGGTCACATATTTTCTTGAAAAAGGACTTTAAGTTGAGGAACACTAAAAACCAAGGACTTGCATTGAGACATTATGCTACGGTTCAATATTCAAAACTCAAAATTTTACGGTGTATGCACACTTGTATCTCTTACACCACGGCACGCATTTAGACACTCCTAGGTCTTGGAACTACTAGGACAAGAGCCCTCCTACCATTGGATTCTGAAGTGTTCGGAACTTGAGATGAAAAGTTTTGTAAATCCAAAGAGGGGGATACTGATCAGAACCTCATCATGAGCCATAACTAGCTCATTTTGACCTAATACAAAGGATAAAAGCTCCTACATAACTCAAGGAAAGGCTTAACTCAGAGAATTCTGAGTTTAAGGAGAAAATAAGTCATAAGGGGTAAAAATGCAATTTTACCAGTATAATCTGCATACAGGGTAATTCAGGGTCCAAACATAGGTCAAACAAACCGAATAAGAAGGAAAGTGGGATGATCTGACAAGGGCTACAGCAATTCCAAGGAACTAAATGATAATCTGTAACATTAAAACAAACCCACTTCAATTCACGAGGTTCGAGGCAAAGTAAAAATAGAATAAACCCTCTAAAATTCATAGAAAAATAATCTCTAGGGTTTAGAACCTTCAATTTGGCCTTCAGAACCCATTTTGACCTACATTGAGAACCATGCCCAAATTAATAACTTAATTTTGATTTTTGCGTAAATTGACCAGACAAACAAGGTTTAATCTAGAAATAAAATTCACCATCAGATTCCTTAGGTCCTAATTAGTCATGTATAAAAACTTGAGCCTAAGAAGAAACCTTCTTGACCAACTTTACATTTTGGTCCTCATCTATTTACTTTTTGGCCCTCAACTTTTGAACCCTCGCATTTTGGCCCCTAACTCTCCTTCATTCTTTGCGTTCAGGTCCTCCCTGCAAAACCTGCCAGCACCATGCTCCGGCGACCTTGCGCGGAGCATGGCGCCGCGCAGGGTAAGGGGGAGGGTCTGGCAAGACAACCGAGGGTGCACTGCGTCGTCAGCCGTCGCAGGAACACCCCCCTGGTCGCTGCAACCCACCATACCGGCCGTGCGAATGCACGGACGGTATGGGTTTCCATGTCCGGCGTCCTCCGGCGAGGGAGACACGTCGTCTCCCTCTGCCCTCCTCTCTAATTCCGCCTCTATAAATACCCCCGTCGCTCCGCCGTTCTGAGCAGCTCGGATCTGACGGAGAAAACCCCCAACTTTCCTCTCTTCTCACTCCGGCAGACGCCCACCAGCTTCGGCGGTTCTTCCTCCTCCTCCTCTTCGCTCTGCCGCAATACCAGCAGCAGAGACTTCTTCCACTGCTCTTCCCGCGTCGCGCAATACCGGCGCGCGCTGCCTCTGCCCCGTCGTCACCGCCATCCTCCCCCCACTGGGCACCTTCTTCTCCGACGACAGCAGGTACAGCCGTCCGCCTCCTTGCCCCCTTCGTCAATTTAGTTAGGTTAGAACTACTTCCCTCTATTCTCTCTCTCTTTTCCCCCTGCTATTTTTATCTAATTACCCCTCGACCGCGCCTAATCACCCTCACCTTCTCCGCCTCCGGCCATCCTCCGGCGAGCCGCTCCCATCATTCCAGCATCCCACACGGCTCGCCGACCTGCACATAATCTCCGCCTCCTCACCCTGATCCATTTCCGCCCTTCCACTTCCCCCAAATCACCCTCTGCAACTCCACCGAACAAACCCATCTCCCGACCCACAGTCCGACCTAGGGCAGCCCCTAGGCTCCGCCCCGCCGCCTGCACACCCCCCGACCACCTTCGCCGTGCCACGGCGAAGGTCCTCCGCGTTTCTGATTGGTTCGAGAGGCCGTTTTTCTGTGGGCAGGTACCTGCGCTCGTCGCCGCCATTGTTGAAGCGAAGCAGCTTCTTCACCTGCTGCCCCAGGTGCGCCATGCCCAGGTCACGCTCCCAGACAGTGCGAGGCGTCTTCGCGAAGTACCAGGCTGCAGTCGAGTCGAAGCTCTTGCGCGAAGCCGCCGCGCTTCGCCTCGACTGCCGCTTCTTCCTCCGCGCAGGCACCCAAATTGGGGTGGGACATTTAGTCCCACCTCGTAACCTTTCAGAGGAGCGTGCCCGCATAAAGGCAAAAAGTGCCTTATGCTCGTTGCCTCCTGAGCACGGGGTGAGGTCCCTCTCACTCACTCGATCTACCCGGTCTCATCCGCGCTCACGCCCCGCGGACCTGGCCCGACCCGACTTAGACTGACCTGCACTCCTTGCCCACCACGCACGCCGGTGGGCCTGGACCCGGGCGCGACCCGTACCCAGCAACCCGGCAGCTCTGGGAGAGCTTTCCTAAGAGCGGCTTCTGTGAGAGAGAGACGCGGGGGAGGGTAGAGATATAGGTTTTGCCCCTCTGATCAAGCTGTGTAAGTGTGCAGGCACAGGTGAAGAAGAACCGTGGAAGAAGACGAAGGCTGAAGGAAGGAGGATCACCGAGCGGCACTGTAGCAGCGGCGGTTTAAGTCGTCTGATTGGAAAATCAGACGACGTCCTGAAGGCGAAGAAGGAGAAGGAAGGCGAGGCAGAGGAGAACACAAAGAGGCCAAGGGAAGAACTGAAAGAAGAAGAAGAGCACGAGAAGAAGATCTGAAGAAAGGAAAAGAAGAAAGAAAGAAGAAGAAGAACAGGACTGCTCTGCAGAAGAAAAAGGAAGAGACGAGCAGAAACAGGTGAAAGAAGAAGAAGAACATCACCACTGCAGATAAAGAAGAAGAACAAAGGAAGAGAGCAAAAGATCTGAGAAGGAAGAAGAGGAGAAGCAAAGAGAAAAGAACAAAAGCCAACAAATTCTCTCTCTCTCTTTATTTTTGTAATAAGAATTTGTATCTCTAGAATACAGTTTGCTCCCTGAGTTCGACCTCGGGAACTCTTTTATTTTCCGAGTAAAAAAATTATATATTTGAAATGATGGCAATAACTGGCTATATTACAATGACATAACAATAAAACCCGGTTATCTCTCGAAGCCATCGTTATCAGATACCTTGTCACGGATTTTTGGGGGTAGTTAAGAAGCACCACGAAAGCACAGCTTCAAAGGAAGTCTTCGGCCTACTTGCATCCCTCGATCTTCAGTCTTTGGAGTTGCTCTACCATTTGAGATTTAGGGAAGAACACCTACTCTCCAGCTAGGTCTCTTTAGGCATTTCGAAGGTCAACAATAGGCGCGTAATTGATTGGGAAACTTGCTTTTTCACCTACAATTTGAGCTAAAGTCAAAAGCCTAAATTTGTAAAGACCGAACAAGTCCTTTTGAATTGTGTTTGTAGTGCATGCTTGGTAGGCGATCTCTTAGGAGTAAACTTGTGTTTGATCCTGAACCTGAAAGAATCTTAAGAAGGAACCTCCCAAGGGGAGTAATGGCTGGTCAAAGGAGCTGATGAGAACCTCATCATGAGCCATAACTAGCTCATTTTTGACCTAATACAAAGGATAAAAGCTCCAACATAACTCAAGGAAAGGCTTAACTCAGAGAATTCTGAGTTTAAGGAGAAAACAAGTCATAAGGGGTAAAAATGCAATTTTACCAGTATAATCTGCATACAGGGTAATTCAGGGTCCAAACATCGGTCAAAGCAACTTAATAAGAATAAAAGTGGGATGAGATGATCTAGCAAGGGCTACAGCAATTCCAAGGAACTAAATGATAATCTATAACCCTAAAACAACCCACTTCAATTCACGAGGTTTGAGGCAAAGTAAAAATAGAATAAACCCTCTAAAATTCATAGAAAAATAATCTCTAGGGTTTAGAACCTTCAATTTGGCCTTCAGAACCCATTTTGACCTACATTGAGAACCATGCCCAATTAATAACTTAATTTGGGTTTTCGCATAAATTGACCGGTCAAACAAGGTTTAATATAGAAATGAAATTCACCATCAGATTCCTTAGGTCCTAATTAGTCATGTATAAAAACTTGAGCCTAAGAAGAAACCTCCTTGACCAACTTTACACTTTGGTCCTCATATATTTACTTTTTGGCCCTCAACTTTTGAACCCTCGCATTTTGGCCCCTAACTCTCCTTCGTTCCTTGCGTTCAGGTCCCCCCTGCAAAACCTGCCAGCACCATGCTCCGGCGACCTTGCGCGGAGCATGGCGCCGCGCAGGGTGAGTGGGAGAGCCTGGCAAGTAAACCGGGGGTGCCCTGCGTCGTCAGCCGTCGCAGGGACACCCCCTGGTCGCTGTAACCCACCATACCGGCCGTGCGAACGCACGGACGGTATGGGTTTCCATCGCCGGCGTCCTCTGGCGAGGGAGACACGTCATCTCCCTCCGCCTTCCTCCCTGATTCGGTCCCTATAAATACCCCCGTCGCTCCACCGTTCTTCCCAGCTTGGATCTGACGGAGATACCCCCTCAATTCCTCTCTTCCCACTCCGACAGACGCCCTCCTCGCTCCGGCGGCCTCTCTTCCTCCTCCTCGTCACTCTGCCGCACTACCAGCTGCAGGGTTGCCCTCCCTCGCTCTTCCCGCGCCACGCCGCACCCAGCTGGCGCCTTTCCAGCCCTTTCCTCGCCGTCGCCCCTTCCCCTGGGCATCCTCTTCTCCGGCGACAGTCGATACGACTGTCGCCCGCTCCGGCCCCTCCTCCTCCTGCTAAGTAGGTCAGAACTTCTCCCCATCTCCCCCTCTTTCTTTTCCTCACTGTCTTTTATTTGATTAAACCCTCGACCGCTCCTGTCCACCGTCACCCCCTTCGTCTCCGGCCAAACTCCGACGAGACACCCCCATCACTCCACAGCACCACACGCCTCGCCGACCCTCACAGAACCTCCGCCTCCTCACCCTGATCAACCTCTGCCCTTCCACGCCCCGCCACTCGCCCTATGCAGACCCCCCGAACAAACCCACTTCTCCACCCGCAGTTTGACCTAGGGCGACCCTCACGCTCTGCCCCGCCGCCTGCCAGACCCCCCACCACCTTCGCCGTGCCACGGCGAAGGTTCTCCGTGTATCTGATTAGGCTGAGAGGCCGTTCCTCTGTGTACAGGTGTCTCGACCGCCGTCGCCATTGCTGCGTGGAAGGAGCACCTTCAACCTGCAGCTCCAGGTGCGCTTCGCCCAGGCCTGACTCCCAGGCTGCGCGGGGCATCTCCGCGAAGAGTCCCAGGCTCGCAGCTGGGGCGAAGGCCTCGCGTGAAGCCGCGATTGCCCGCTGCTTTCTCCGCTGCGGGTGCTCAATTAGGGTGGGACATTTAGTCCCACCTCGGAAAGCCACTGAGGCGAACGGGCGCTTAAAGGCAAAAAGTGCCTTAAGCTGTTCGCCTCAGTTCACGGGGTGAGGTCCCCTTCACCCGCCCGGTTACCCGGCCTCGTCCGCGCTCACGCCTCGCGGACCTGGCTCGACCCGATTAGCCCGACCTGCACTCCTCGCCCACCACCGCACGCCGGTGGGCCTGGACCCGGGCGCGACCCGTACCCGGCTAGCCGGCAGCTCTGGGAGAGCTATCCTATGAGCGGATTCTGTGAGAGAGAGACAGGGGGGAGGGTAGAGTAGGTTTTGCCCTCTGACGTAAACTCTGAAGTGTGCAGGCACAGGTGAAGAAGAAGGACCGTGGAAGAAGAAGAAAGCTAAGGGAGACACTGTAGCAACAAGCGGTTTAAGTCGTCTGATTGGAAAATCAGACGACGTCCTGAAGGGAAAAGAAGAAAGAAGGAGAGACGACGTCCTGACAGGAAAAAGAAAAGAAGAAAGAAGGAGATCTGAAGAACAAGGAAGAACAACAAAAGAAGAAGAGGACCACAAGGAGATAAACACAGAAGAAGAACAGGAAGAACAAAAGCTAAAGAGAGAGAGAGACAAAGAGAAGAAAAGAAGAAGAACTCAAACTTTCATCTCTCTCCCTCTCTCTCTCTCTCTCTTTCTTTATTTTTGTAATAGAACATGTATATCTCTAGAATACAACTTGCTCCCTGAGTTCGACCTCGGGAACTCTTTTATTTTCCGAGTAAAAAAATTTATATATTTGAAATGATGGCAATAACTGGCTATACTACAACGCTATAACAATAAAACCCGGTTATCTCTTGAAGCCAACGTTTCATTTGGCACCGCTGCCGGGGAGCAACGGCTATTCTAGAGGTAAACATTCCTGTTTCTTTTTAGTTTCTGATAATCTCCTCTCTTTTGTGCAGCTACAGGAAATCAAGAAAACAAGCAACCACACGACAACCACTCCGAGGACAGGTAAATTTTTTTTTTTTTCTTTTCCTCTTGCTATTAACCCCTAAACTCTAAAGAGGAAGAAAAGAAAAGAACAAGCAATATAGGGCTAACCTGTCTTCCATACTTAGTAACCATAAAGAGTTGCATGTTTTCAACTCATTACTCCTGCACACTATTAAGGGTATTTAAGGGCTAACACATTCTTGCTTGAGCCCTAATTACCCAACAAAGAATTAACTGGACCAAGTAGAGCCAACCTAGGATCCAACACTAGGGATTTAGAGACACACTCCTTAAGCAAGAATTGAGAAAACCAAATGAAGTGTGCCCAAGCCCTTGTCTGAAAATACCTATTCAAAGAAAACCTAAAACAATTGGCTCTCTAAACACTTGAACCCTAAAAGACAGGACCTAAAAGCTCTCAAAGAAAACAAGAGGTAAAGTTGACCCCTTGGGTCAACCAACCTTAAATTAGGTCACTCTTTGCACTTAAAAGACTAAAGTTCAAGTGAAAACCTTAAGCACCCTGATCTTAAAATTGGTAGACTTAAGAGGTCAAGATCCCCATTCTGGTCTACCTGGAACCGCAATGACAAGAGAGGTCGGGTGGGGGAAACCCTGTAACCCGTGAGGATGCTCTACCGTGTAGGGGTCTTCGCGGGAGTCTCCCTCTCTGGCTGCCTAGGTAATTCTTAGGTGAACGATCTTTCTGATCAAGGGGTCCATCTGCCCCGAACCTCTATAGTCACCCAACAATTTCTAGGTGTCTTGATTGGGCCCAGCACCTGCTTATCCCATCCAGCCCTTCAGTACTTTGCAGGAGGTCCTTGAAACTTCCTATAGAAATTCACTCTCCCCGAGGCTAAGCCTCGGCTCCCTTGTTTTTGCAGAAATCATTCACATAGCCCCTCTTTCCTCTGATTCTGAACAAAGTCCCCTTCTTCCATTAATTCAAACTTCTGATTCTATCTTGATTCCACCACCTGATTCGAAGATGCAGCCTAATTACCTAGCAAGACTACAATGTAAGAAACCTGAATATCTGAGATCCATGAAAGATAAAATGATTGAGGATGCCCTTGAAATCTATGAAATCAAATATAAACCCTCAACACCAATAGGAAACATTCAGGTTGATGTTCCAACAACCACAACTTTCATCATAAACTGTGCCCAAATTCTATTGACTGAAATTTCAAAAGGATCAACCTGAGATATGCTCATGACAGGATACATTGAGATGGAAAAATTACACCAATCTGAATACCTTCAATGCTTGACAAATCCTGTACTTTGGGAACAACACCAAGATGCCCTTATGAAACGGGTAGAAATGATGAAATCAGTAGAACAAATTATCAACCAGAAATACCCGTATATACCAGAAACAGAGGATGAACCATCTTGGAACAGTATTAAGAAACAATCCAGTTTCCCAGATCTTGGGATTGAGGCACAAAGTAGTTGTAAAATCCCAACCCAGATAGAAGACAATGTTGAATTAGGTTGGGATATTGCAGGAGAACACAATGATGAGCCAAACTTAGACCATGAATTGTCAAGCCTAGAATTTCAAAACTCCTGCAATAATGAGATCAGAACTGAACCTTCTGAGGGTATAAATTCCGCCCCTTATTTTGATAAGGTGACCCTCGAAGGTTATTCGGACTTAGGTTCTAATAATTCTACCCACATCCTAAGCCTAGAACCTAGATCTGAAACTTATTGGGAAGATTATGAGGCCCCTTATGAGAAAGATCAAATTTTTACAGAATATGATTCCGGGCCTCTATTTGATGAATATCCCTCTCCAACATCCTCAGGAAATCTGATCGATTTTTCAGAAAACATGCCAATTTATGATACAGAAACTGAGGAGTTGGATGAGCAAGGTTTTAATGGGGTCTATCCTACCAGCTTAGAGCTTGAACAGAACATCTTTTTGAGCCCAGAAGTGACATATAGGCTAGAACCCAGTCAGGCTGCTGATTCCACATCTGATGATTTTTGCTGTGGTAGAATTCATGATCATGAATCTCATTTTCGCCAACTCTCCGACAATTTCAGATCTGACTATAATTGCGGAGAGATTCCCCTTCCTGAACACGCCAGGCCTATCTACGACCTCAGTTCACATGACTCTGACTCTGACTCTGAGGTCCTGATTCCCGAGATCACTGATAACACAGAATCATTCATTTTCGATCCTCAGGAACCAAAAATAGAAAATGCCAAGAGTGATTACAACCAAGAATCCAAATTTTTTCTCGAATCCGATTCCTTTCATCCTACAGACACTCTTCCGGCATTTGATAGTTACCCAGAGGACTCTCTACAGAAAACCACCTATCATCTGTTTCTAGAAGAGCCCTCGTACACAATGGCCACCTCGTCCGCACACACAGAACGGATCAAAACCTCTCCCAAACCCCGACCCGCAACCGGACTCAATTTCTATTCAGATTCACCTCTCACCGAGCCGATTGCATTTCCACATCGGGTTTCGAACATTGATCAGACTACATACCATGCTCTACCATTCTCTGATCACCCCTGTAGGGTTTCCGCGTCATTCATTGATTATTCTACGGGTCCCTACTCTGACCAGGCTGATTCGACTCAGCCAAACCCTGCGTTTACACTTCCACATCCATCTGAGCTTCATAGTTTATGGTGGGTTCCACACCTTTTTATCCACATCTATCAACCCACCAGATTGATTGGGTTTGGGCTGCATCATCAGCCTGTTGATCTGAACAAGCACCTGGTTGGACCAACCAGGCTCTTAATCAAGGTGCTTGTCTTACAAAACTCCGCTGATTTGACCATCCCCTCTCCATCGCATTTCCCGCTTGGCTGAAGGCATCAAATTTAGCGCTCAACGGGAGGCAGCCCGTCATTCTCTTTGAAAACCTGAAACTTGTTTTGACACCTTTTTGCACTTGAAGTTCACACTTTAAGACAGCCGACTCCACCTCAGGTGCTTGCATCTGAGATTAGAAATCGTCCGCAACAGTCACCCCGACCCATTCACTCATCAAAATAGCTATCCTAATGTATGAACTTAGTTGAATAAAAACCCCTAGGTTACAATGAGGACATTGCAAATCTTAGGCATGGGGGGGTATGAAAGTGCAAAAACTTGTAAGAAAAGGTTTCAAACAAAAAATTCACATATGCCAAAAATACCATAAAAATTAAAAAAAATTTCGAAAAAGAATAAGAGGAAAAGAGGAGAAGGAAATTTCGTGAAGGAGAAGGAGAAAAGAAATAAAATGAAAAAGGAGCACAAAATTATGAGAAAAGGTGATAGTCATTAGTAAGGAACTAAGGAATTAACCTAAGTTCTAGACCTCATTCAAGAAAATAACTGAAAAGTGCACAATGAGATTAGTAAGAATGCAAACCTTAGGCATTCTTGAATAGACTCTTAGTACCCATTAAGATCTGGACACTCCTCAAGAGGTTGAGGAAAATGAAAAGCTGAAGTATTAGGTCTAAGGCTTAGGAAGTATTTGGCCTCGTTAACTAATTTTTGGTTTACGGGACTCAGTAACCTAAGCACCCTAACCTCACACACAGCCTGGTTCAGTAAGCGTAAAAATCAGAATCACGCAGAAGCGTCGCAAAATTCTGAAAAGAACACCTAGAATAGGAGCGACCGATCAACACAAGTTGATTTGGACGAGTTCCCAGCGCGGAGAGGCGGGAAATCCCCTCGAAGATGCGTAACAAAATATCATCTCCTCGGTGCTTGTCTCTTAGGATATTTACATATCCTACTGGGGGCATGTAAGCACTCTGCTGGTTCAGATTCCATGGATGGCATTATCTCGAAGTGTCAATTGCCAGGGTCTGGATTCGGCCACGGAACACCATGGATGGGATTATCTCGAAATCTCAATAGCCAGTGTTCCGGGGGTTGCCATGGGCGGTGCTATCTCGAAGCATCGATCGCCAGGAACCCTTGAGGATTGATGATGGGAGCAAGGAATCTGATACAGACCGTGTTGAAAAGCCAATCCTAGGCTAGAACTAAAAAGAAAAAGAGAGAGAAAACTCTCCAAACAGAAAAACTTTCTATCTCTTTCTTACAAAACGCACTGCGAACTGAGCCAGGGCTAAAATCATTTCAAGCACGGGTGCTTTAACCACAAAGTCCAATAAACCTTAGGTTAGTTCTTGTGGACCTTAAAAACCTTTGCTAAAGACTGAGGCTAAGGCTAGACAGATTTGGATCTTGATTGGTACTAGAGTACCTTTTAGGCCTATGGTCAGCATTCTAACCTAATCTATGCTCAAATAAAAAAGCACTTATCTAAAACTATTAAAAACTTCATGGTCTAGAACAAGGGTTGAAACCTTAAGTTTTTGCTAAGGGACTAGCAAAAGCTAGGCATGGGGGTATGATGAGAACCTCATCATGAGCCATAACTAGCTCATTTTTGACCTAATACAAAGGATAAAAGCTCCTACATAACTCAAGGAAAGGCTTAACTCAGAGAATTCTGAGTTTAAGGAGAAAACAAGTCATAAGGGGTGAAAATGTAATTTTACCAGTATAATCTGCATACAGGGTAATTCAGGGTCTAAACATAAGTCAAAGCAACTTAATAAGAATAAAAGTGGGATGAGATGATCTAGCAAGGGCTACAGCAATTCCAAGGAACTAAATGATAATCTGTAACCCTAAAATAACCCACTTCAATTCACGAGGTTCGAGGCAAAGTAAAAATAGAATAAACCCTCTAAAATTCATAGAAAAATAATCTCTAGGGTTTAGAACATTCAATTTGGCCTTCAGAACCCAGTTTGACCTACATTGAGAACCATGCCCAATTAATAACTTAATTTGGGTTTTCGCATAAATTGACCGATCAAACAAGGTTTAATATAGAAATGAAATTCACCATCAGATTCCTTAGGTCCTAATTAGTCATGTATAGAAACTTGAGCCTAAGAAGAAACCTCCTTGACCAACTTTACACTTTGGTCCTCATATATTTACTTTTTGGCCCTCAACTTTTGAACCCTCGCATTTTGGCCCCTAACTCTCCTTCGTTCTTTGCTTTCAGGTCCCCCCTGCAAAACCTGCCAGCACCATGCTCCGGCGACCTTGCGCGGAGCATGGCGCCGCGCAGGGTGAGGGGGAGAGCCTGGCAAGTAAACCGTGGGTGCCCTACGTCGTCAGCCGTCGCAGGGACACCCCCCTGGTCGCTGTAACCCACCATACCGGCCGTGCGAATGCACGAACGGTATGGGTTTCCATCTCTGGCGTCCTCCGGCGAGGGAGACACGTCGTCTCCCTCCGCCTTCCTCCCTGATTCGGTCCCTATAAATACCCCCGTCGCTCCACCGTTCTTCCCAGCTTGGATCTGACGGAGATACCCCCTCAATTCCTCTCTTCCCACTTCGACAGACGCCCTCCTCGCTCCGGCGGCCTCTCCTCCTCCTCCTCGTCGCTCTGCCGCACTACCAGCTGCAGGGTTGCCCTCCCTCGCTCTTCCCGCGCCACGCCGCACCCAGCTGGTGCCTTTCCAGCCCTTTCCTCGCCGTCGCCCCTTCCCCTGGGCATCTTCTTCTCCGGCGACAGTCGATACGACTGTCGCCCGCTCCGGCCCCTCCTCCTCCTGCTAAGTAGGTCAGAACTTCTCCCCATCTCCCCCTCTTTCTTTTCCTCACTGTCTTTTATTTGATTAAACCCTCGACCGCTCCTGTCCACCGTCACCCCCTTCGTCTCCGGCCAAACTCCGGCGAGACACCCCCATCACTCCACAGCCCCACACGCCTCGCCGACCCTCACAGAACCTCCGCCTCCTCACCCTGATCAACCTCCACCCTTCCACGCCCCGCCACTCGCCCTCTGCAGACCCCCCGAACAAACCCACTTCTCCACCCGCAGTTTGACCTAGGGCGACCCTCACGCTCCGCCCCGCCGCCTGCCAGACCCCCCACCACCTTCGCCGTGCCACGGCGAAGGTTCTCCGCGTATCTGATTAGGCCGAGAGGCCGTTCCTCTGTGTACAGGTGTCTCGACCGCCATCGCCATTGCTGCGTGGAAGGAGCACCTTTAACCTGCAGCTCCAGGTGCGCTTCGCCCAGGCCTGACTCCCAGGCTGCGCGGGGCATCTCCGCGAAGAGTCCCAGGCTCGCAGCTGGGGCGAAGGCCTCGCGTGAAGCCGCGATTGCCCGCTGCTTTCTCCGCTGCGGGCGCTCAATTAGGGTGGGACATTTAGTCCCACCTCGGAAAGCCACTGAGGCGAACGGGCGCTTAAAGGCAAAAAGTGCCTTAAGCTGTTCGCCTCAGTTCACGGGGTGAGGTCCCCTTCACCCGCCCGGTTACCCGGCCTCGTCCGCGCTCACGCCTCGCGGACCTGGCTCGACCCGATTAGCCCGACCTGCACTCCTCGCCCACCACCGCACGCCGGTGGGCCTGGACCCGGGCGCGACCCGTACCCGGCTACCCGGCAGCTCTGGGAGGGCTATCCTATGAGCGGATTCTGTGAGAGAGAGACGGGGGGGAGGGTAGAGTAGGTTTTGCCCTCTGACGTAAACTCTGAAGTGTGCAGGCACAGGTGAAGAAGAAGGACCGCGGAAGAAGAAGAAAGCTAAGGGAGACACTGTAGCAACAAGCGGTTTAAGTCGTCTGATTGGAAAATCAGACGACGTCCTGAAGGGAAAAGAAGAAAGAAGGAGAGACGACGTCCTGACAGGAAAAAGAAAAGAAGAAAGAAGGAGATCTGAAGAACAAGGAAGAACAACAGAAGAAGAAGAGGACCACAAGGAGATAAACACAGAAGAAGAACAGGAAGAACAAAAGCTAAAGAGAGAGAGAGACAAAGAGAAGAAAAGAAGAAGAACTCAAACTTTCATCTCTCTCCCTCTCTCTCTCTCTCTCTTTCTTTATTTTTGTAATAGAACATGTATACCTCTAGAATACAACTTGCTCCCTGAGTTCGACCTCGGGAACTCTTTTATTTTCCGAGTAAAAAAATTTATATATTTGAAATGATGGCAATAACTGGCTATACTACAACGCTATAACAATAAAACCCGGTTATCTCTCGAAGCCAACGTTTCAGGAGCCTTAAGGAATATCCTTGCTACCCTCCTTTTATCGTACTGCTAGGGAAGACCCTTACAGGCATATAGAGGAATTCACCGAGGTCTGTTCCACGGTGAAGCTGTAGGGCATTACTGATGACGCTCAAATGCGGACCCTCTTTCCTTTCTCCTTCAAGGACAAAGCCAAGTATTGGTATCATACCCTCGATGATATTAACACTTGGGATGCCCTAAAGAAGGAGTTTTTGAAGAAGTACTTCCCCATGAGCAAAACAAATCACTTTAGGAGGGAAATTACGAGTTTTGTTCAAAAGGATGGGGAAGCTTTCCATGATGCGTGGGAGCACTTTAATGACCTGTTGAGACTTTGTCCACATCACCAGGTGCCTAGTAGCAATTGGTTGAAAGGTTCTACACCGGACTTAATGATTCGCATAGGTAGACTGTGGATGGTGCCTGTGTAGGAACCTTTCTATCTAAGACTAAGGATGAAGCTTGGAACCTTTTTGATACTTTGGGTGAGAATTCTATTCACTTGAATTCTGCCTACAAGGATAGAAAACCCACTCTCATGCAAAGAAAGTTGGAGGCGAATGAGGCAAGGGACACCCAGAATTTAGCCTATCAGATTCAATTGTTGAATCAAAACATGGAAAGGCATATGTCGAGCGCGGGCCAATTTGTATCTAACACCTCCACATCCGAAGCTTCTAATACTCCATTTGCCAAGGAAATACACACACCACTGTGGATTGCCACTTGGCCTCCCAATTCTCTAAGCTTGTACAGGCGGATCTGAATGCTGCTCAAGGGTTCCGTCTTAGACCTCGTAATGACCCTTTTTCCAACACTTACAATGAGAGATGGAGGAATCACCCAAACTTTTCCTGGAGACAAGGGAATGTTTCAAATTCAGAGAATTATAAACCACAACCCTTTCAAAATCAACAAATGAACCAACCTCAAACCTTTGCCCAACCTAAGACCTCTAAGATGGATGAATTGAAGGCAATGTTGAGAACTACGCAAGAAAGTCAAAGTGCCATCATCCAATCTCATGACAAGGCTATACATGAGATGAAATCACAAATATGACACCTTGTTCAGGCCGTTAGACAGAGGGAAACTGGGAAGCTTCCCAGTGCTGCTGAGGAGAATCCTTAAGGAAAAGGAATTGTCTTTAGGGAGCATGCTCAGGCAGTGACTATTCTGAGGAGTGGGAAAGAAAATTCCAAACCCGATGCCCCTATAGTCTCACCCTCTGAAAAACCATCCACCCCAACTTTCACCCCCACAGAAGAAGACTTGCCCAAATCTCCTTCGCTTGAAATCACCTCACCGGAAGAAGTTGCCCCCATTCCACCCCTTACTCAACATGACAACCCTTCCACCCAGAGATCGAGAGTGCCCTTTCCAGAGAACTTATCCACCTCTGGGCAGACTTCTGCTAGCTCATCTGGAGCCAAAGAAAAGATGGATGAGATCATGGAAACTTTCAAGCAAGTGCAGATTAACCTACCTTTGCTTGAAGCTATCAGGCAGATTCCATCTTATGCCCACTTCTTAAAGGACTTGTGCATGAAAAGCAGCAATCTAGGAAATAGGTCCAATCAAAAGTTGTCCTGCCTGATTATGTTAGCTCAATTGTTCAACATGGCACACCCCCAAAACTTAAGGACCCAGGAGCCCCGTACATCTCAGTGCTTATTGGTGACTTACAGATTGATGAGGCTCTACCTGATCTGGGTGCGAGGGTGAACATCCTTCCGAGCTATGTGTATGAACAACTTGGGGGAGGCAATCTGAAGCCTAGCTCGGTAATCCTCCAAGTTGCTGATCAATCACTTAATACACCGCGGGGAATTTTGGAAGATGTCCTCATGAGAGTGGAGGATTTCTTCTTCCCCGTCAACTTCTTAGTTTTGGACACTAACCCTACCAACAAGCCAACCAAACCCTCCATCATTTTGGGCCGCCCCTTCCATGCAACTTCGCATGCTTCAATCAATTGCAATACTGGGGCATTAAAAATGGGATTTGGTAACATGAAAATCCGGTTTAATGTGTTTGATGCTTATAAACAAGCCAAGCTTGAGGAATGTTCCCAAGTTGAGGTGGTAGATGACCTGATTGAAGAGACAACCCCTGCAATGTTATGTGATGACCCCCTTCAGCATGTTATGTTAAATGAGCATTCCTATCTCTTGGAGGAATGCGAAGGGGATATACTAGAACTTGAGGAGTTGCTGGGTGTTTCTGCTGAGTCTCTTTCCCCATCATCTCTACCCAAGGTAGATCTGCTACCTGAGATAGGGACATCTATTATGAAACCCTCAACCATACAAGCCTCTGACCTTGAGTTGAAACCCCTCCCTGACACTCTCAAGTACATCTTCTAGGGTGAGAATGATATGCTCCCCATTATCATTTCAGCTGTGTTATCTAAGGCACAGGAGGGAGCCCTGATTAAATGCTTGTCTAGGCACAAGGAAGCTATTTCTTGGAGCATTGTTGACATTAAGGGTATAGACTCTACACTCTGCATGCACCACAATTACACTGATGATTCCATCAAGCCATTTAGGGACATGCAGAGACATCTAAACCCTAATATGAGGGAGGTTGTTAAAAAGGAAATCCTGAAGTGGTTGGATGCTGGGATCATATAGCCCATTGCAGATAGTAAATGGGTAAGTCCTATTCATGTGGTGCCAAACAAGGCAGGATTTTCTATGGAATTTAATGACCAAGGAGAACAAGTTGTGACTAGACCCTCAACTTGATGGAGGGTCTGTATTGATTACCGCAAGCTGAACACAGCTACCCAAAAGGATCACTTTCCCTTGCCTTTTATTGATCAAATTCTTGAGAAATTGGCGGGGAATAAGTACTATTGCCTTCTCAAAGGATATTTTGGGTACAACCAGGTTGTAGCCTTCCTTGATGACCAGGAGAAGACGACGTTCACGAGTCCTTATGGTACCTTTGCATTCAGGCGCATGCCATTTGGATTATGTAATGCTCCTGTAACCTTCCAGCGGTGTATGATGTCCATTTTCTCAGACATGATTGATGAGTGTGTTGAAGTGTTTATGAATGACTTCTCCATTTATGGCTCATCTTTTGACCAATGTCTCCTGCACTTGGAGAATGTGTTGAAGTGATGTAAGGAGACTGGTTTAGTCCTCAGCTGGGACAAAAGCCACTTCATAGTACAGAAAGGAATTGTACTTGGGCATATTGTGTCTGAGCGAGGCTTGGAAGTATATAAAGCCAAGATTGATTATATTTCCAAACTCCCATTGCCCACGAATGTCAAATAGATTAGATCATTTCTAGGCCATGCCGGCTTTTATAAGCGATTTATTAAAAATTTTAGTAAAATTTCTAGGCCACTTTGTGACCGGTTAGCGAAGGAATCTTCCTTCAATTTTGATTCAAAGTGTGCCGAGGCCTTTCAAACATTGAAGGAGGCCTTGATCTCTATGCCTATTCTCCGAGCTCCTAATTAGACACTCCCATTTGAGTTGATGTGTGATGCTTCAGATTATGCAGTGGGAGCAGTCCTTGGACAAAGGGTTGAGGGAGGACCTCATGTGCTCCATTATGCCAACAAGACTTTAACTGAACCACAGCAAAATTATATCATCACTGAAAAGGAATTACTTGCTGTAGTTTTTGCTCTAGAGAAGTTTAGGTATTATCTTCTTGGGTCTAAGGTGATTATTTTCACTGATCATGTGGCATTAAAACATCTCATTGCGAAGAAAGATTCTAAGCCACGTCTAATTATGTGGATCCTACTCCTTCAAGAATTTGACTTGGAGATATGTGAAAAGAAAGGAGTAGAAAATGTTGTGGCTAACCACATGTCTGACCTTCCATTTAATGACTCTCTATCTGGAGACATCCGCGAGACATTTCCTGATGAAACCCTTGTGGCGATAACACCAACTTACCTTGGTATGCTGATACCATAAATTACTTGGTCACTGGAGAAACTCCTGGCTCTTGGGATGAGTAGAAAAGAAAGAGATTCATTTCCCAAGCTAGATACTTTCATTGGAAAGAGCCTGAATTATTTAGAATTGGACAAGACCAAGTGTTGAGACGATGTGTACTTGAAGAAGAGCAACAATGTGTGCTGAGTTTTTTCCATGAACTTCATTGTGGAGGACGCTTTGGTGCTAAGAAAATTACTTTTAAGGTTCTCCAGTCCGATTTTTGGTGGCCTTTGTTATTTAAGGATTCTCATAATTTTGTTAAGGCTTGTATTAGATGTCAACAAACTGGAATGATTGGGAAGAGGAATGAAATACCTCAACACCCTATTCAATCTATTAAAATTTTTGATGTGTGGGGAATTGACTTTATGGGCCCCTTCCCTTCATTCCATGGTCATGAATATATCTTGGTGGCAGTTGATTATGTCTCTAAATGGATAGAGGCCATTCCAACGCACACAAATGACCACTCTGTGGTTTTGAAATTTGTGAAGGCCAATATCATACCTCGTTTTGGCTGCCCTAAGACCATTATAAGTTATGGGGGACCTCATTTTCGAAGCCACCACTTCAATCGGCTACTCAGGAGTCTAGGAGTAACTCACAAGGTCGCTACCTCTCACCATCCTCAGACGAGTGGCCAAGTTGAAGTGTCGAATAGGGAGATAAAGAACATTTTAGAAAAGACCGTTAGACCTGATAGGAAAGACTGGTCCCAAAAGCTCGATGATGCTTTGTGGGCATATCGAACGGCCTATAAGACCCCTTTGGGTAGATCTCCCTTTCAGATTGTGTATGGGAAAGCATGCCATTTACTCGTTGAGCTCGAACATAGGGCATTTTGGGCTATTTGACGTGTTAACATGGATTTAGAAAAGGTGGGTAAGGCACGACTTCTAGAATTAAGTGAGTTTAAGGAGTTGAGGAATGATGCTTATGACATCTCTCAAGCTTATAAAGAGAGAACTAAGGTCTTGCATGATAAGTATATCCTTAGAAAGACCTTTGAACCCAACCAACAAGTCTGGCTTTTCAATTGTAGACTTAAGCTTTTTCCAGGGAAATTAAAATCTCGTTGGGATGTGCCTTACATAATCACTAAAGTGTTTCCACATGGATCTGTTGAGATTAAAAGTCCTTCCTCTTCAGCAACTCCCTTTATCGTCAACGGTCAACGGTTAAAACCATACATTACTTTGGATGGTCATCTGGTTGATGAGATCACTCTTGAGGAGCCTTAGCTCCTGTCATTCTCCGCCTCAGGTAATATCTTCCTTTAACTGTTTTGTTTCCAATGAGAACATTGTTTGAACCAGGCATGGGGGAGAGGACCTGAGGCATCTGTTTATAGCATGTCTACATTTTGCATTCATTCATGCATATTGCATTCAAAGAAAAAAAATATATTTTTTGTATTATTGAGCTTAACTGGCTGAGCCCTGCATTTTTAAGCAGACCAGAACTTTAGGTTAGACTAAGTTGATTCTAGGTGTCAAACTTTAGAAGCTAAGTGAGCTACTAGCTTTAGACCTTTTGGGTCTTTTGTGGACTTAAAAACTTAAGTAGGAGTTAAGTTGTGGACCATTCCTCATGAGGTTGAGAAAGGAAAGCTAGGGATTGAGTTAAAAGTTGGGTAGTACCTGGAGTCTTGTTCTACCTTCGGTTTATAGGTCCTTGTAACCTAAGCATCCAAATTTCACACACACTTGGTCTTGTGTAAGTAAGTGATCACCCTAATTCATTTCTTTAAGAAAAGTCGGTTCTCTTAGTTTTGACTTAGGAGAAGCTTGAAAACACAATTTGATTGGAAGAGTTCCTGCCACAGAAGTGGAGTATATACACACCTTGAGGATGCGATGATAACATGTTACCTCCTCGACTCTTGTCTCTTAGGATATCCATCATACTGAAGGCATGTAAGCGTGTTGTACGGTTCAGGTACCATGGGCAGCCCTATCTCGAAGTGCCGATTGCCAAATGCCTGAATTCGCTTAAGAAATTCATGGGCGATACTATCTCGAAGTGTTGATTGCCAGGAGTTCTTAAGGTCGCTTTGGGCGGTGCTATCTCAAAGCATTGAAAGCCAGGCACCCTTCAAGGTACGGTGATGGGGACAATGAATTCAACATAGACCGTGTTGTTAGCCGATCCAAGGTTAGACTTAGAGGAATCAAACAAAAATATATGTATTAAAAAAAAATCCTTTTTCCTTTCTAGGTTGGCAATCATACCAACCTCAAATAACTCAGACCAATGCACATGCATGGATGCTTTAATCTCAGGGATCAATAAACCCTAGGGTAGAGTTAGAAATCAAGGAAACCTGTGCCTGCAACTTGTCTTTAGCCGACCTAGTCTATAACTTAGCAACTACTTGGGAACCTTAGATCTAAAGTTTGAACTTAACATGTTTCTAAAGGAAGACCAATTGGGTTGGCTAGTCTACTTGGAGTGTTAGGTTATTACTTAGATTTACTAGGGACAAGCAAAAACTAGGCATGGGGGTATTTGATTAGCCCATATTTTTGGGCTATTTAAGTATTTAACTGCCTCGACATTAAGTTAATTTTAACATTTAGATAGCATACATTAGGACGTAACTAAATTAATTCATACTTTTAACTTAAGTGCATAATTCATGTGTGGCATCCATATCTAAATGCATTTAGAATTAACTTAGGATTGCATACATTTGATTAGTTAATTAATTAGGTGCATTACATACATTGTTTTAATTAACATAGAAGTTAAGGAGTTATGTATAAATAATCATAATTATTTTATTATTTTTCTTCTTCTCCTTTTTGCAACGTAACCGCTCCGTCTCCACCTCCTCCTCCTATGGATTCACTCGACGGTGGCCTGTTTGAATTTCAAAATCTTTGTAGCTGTGGCTACAAAGGAGGAATGGCTACCATTCAGCGGAGGCCACCACCCCTTTCCTCACTGCGTAGAGAACCTAGTTTCTCATCCGCTCCACACCACCGGCCTCATTTGTGGCAGCACGACTCCATCACTGTGGGCGTGTGGTGTGACAGTCCACACTACCAATCAGAGTCCCTACATCACCATGATTCTTCTTCATCAGCTCCTCAACCACCAGCACCATCCTTGTGCACGTCCTTCTCCATGTGCAGGCACCTCCTGCAGCACAGCCAGCCCGCCCTCCAGCCGCTCTACTCGCGCGTAGAGCGCACTTCGCCTCCACCTGCACCTCCCATACTGCACCTCTGCCCGCAGCAGCAGGACCGACCGTGCCCCTTGTGCGCCTCCACAACACCCGCAGCAGCCCTCCACTTCCAACCTCCTCCTGCCGCACGCACCACACGTAGCACCACCCTCCAACACCATAGTGCGCAGCACCACCCTTCAGCTCCACCGCACGTAGTCACTGCCCTCCAACTCCAATCCTGCGCCCGCCCCTCTGCATGCGTCCAGACCTCTGCCTATAGCACGCACCAAGCACTCCTCTGCACGTGTCCGCACTTTTGCCCGAGCACCCTCCAGTAGCTCAGCCCATGCGCCCTCCAGCCATTCCGCCCATGCACATAGTGCACCTCCTTTTTCCTATCTAGGTTTGCAATCATACTAACCTCAAATAACTCAGACCAATGCACATGCACGGATGCTTTAATCTCGGGGATAAATAAACCCTAGGGTAGAGTTAGAAATTAGGGAACTTGTGCCTGCAACTCGTCATTAGCCGACCTAATCTGTAACGTAGTAACTACTTTGGAACCTTAGGTCCAAAGTCTGAACTTAACATGTTTCCAAAGGAAGACCGATTGGGTTGGCTAGCCTACTTGGAGTGTTAGGTTATTGCTTATATTAGCTAGGGACTAGCAAAAACTAGGCATGGGGGTATTTGATTATCCCATATTGTGGGCTATTCAAGTATTTAAGTGCCTCGACATTAAGTTAATTTTAACATTTATATAACATACATTAGGATGTAATTAAATTAATTCATATTTTTAGCTTAAGTGCATAATTCATGTGTGGCATCCATATCTAAATGCATTTAGAATTAGCTTAGGATTGCATACATTTGATTAGTTAATTAATTAGGTGCATTACATACATTGTTTTACTTAACATAGAAGTTAAGGAGTTATGTATAAATAATCCTAATTATTTTATTTTTTTTCTTCTTCTCCTTTTTGCAAGGTAACCACTCCGTCTTTGCCTCCTCCTCCTCCTACGCATTCACTTGACGGTGGCCTATTTGAATTTCAAAATCTTTGTAGCTGTGGCTACAAAGGAGGAGGAATGGCTACCATTCAGAGGAGGCCACCACCCCTTTCCTCACTACATAGAGATCCTAGTTTCTCATCCGCTCCTCACCACCAGCCTCAACTACGGCAGCGCGACTCCACCACCGTGGGCATGTGGTGTGACAGCCCACACCGCCAATCAAAGTTCCTGCATCACCATTGATGAGTCCATTTTAATGGACTATTATTACACCTAAGTAATTCAATTCTAACATTATATATTTGTTAATAATCACATTTGTTCATTAAATGATTACATGTGTCATTATTTAAGTTTACATTTCTTCTATTGCTTATTATGTAATTATATTTCGTGTAGTGTCCTACAACAGTGCACTCATCTTCTCCAATTAATCTACTCTATCAGGCTAATAATCAGGAAGAAGAGGGAGGATGATCAATTATGGAAAAGAATAGGGGGTGGAAAGATATTTTCCCCCACACAAATATCTCCACCTACGGCCTCAACACCCCCAATAGCCACCGGCCAAAATTAGTAAGGGATTTGAAAATCCCTTAATTGGCATTGGGGGAGAGGAGTTAAGAGAAGGGGAGCAAAGGAGAGGTTCATCTTCTCCCCCTGGCGGGGACCCAACTATGAAGGGAGTGTGCACTGTGGGAAGACTACTTGCATTGTGCACCATCACCGCCCCCCACAGCCTGCCGCGCCCTGCCCTAGCCTGCACCACACCGCACCATCGCCTGTCTACCATGCAGGCGTACCCACACCGTGCCCTTCTAGCCTGCGCCAACACCGCACCATCCTCTCCACTGCAAGCACTACATCAGCCTGCACCAAGCACCCTTCTCCACACTACCTGCAGGCGCTCAACGCCCTTGCGCGCCCTCTGCAGGTGCTGCCTCATCGCCCTTCTCTGCACCACATGTAGGCGCCTGATGGGTCGGCCCGGACAGGTTATTAATATGATGTTTTTATCGTTGAAATATGTATAGTGGTTAACCTAATTTGGACCTAACCATCTCTTTGCAAAAATTTTTAACCTGGCCTAATTGATTTTATCTTGTCACTTTTAGGCCCAGGGTCGAACTCAGGGAAGTGGGGTTCAAGTCGAATTTCTACGTTTTCCTTAAAACGTATCTCTTCCGTTCGTTTATTATGTTTTTGGTGTTTTTCTTATTTAGATATTTTTTCTGGTAATCCTTGTCCTTGAGGCACACCCTCAAAATTGTGTCCTTGGCTTTTAGCCAAAATAGAGTTCCAAAACACGCCTTGCTACTCGCAAGACGGGGTACCTGCAAATCAAAGATTATCTTTTCTCTTTTATATATTTTTTCTTTCTTTTACTAAAAAGGAAGCTAACAGACAGAAAGTAAATATAGTATCTATAGATATATATGTATATATATGTATTATATATATAAAGGGGTGGGGGTGGAGGTGACGATGGAGTGTAGCACTATGTCGAGTCAGTCGACGTCTAGAGAGACGCAACCAACACGACTAGGTGACGCGTGGAGTGTGGATGGATGATGGATGATGAATGTGTCCATGCTTTTTTTGTACACGTGTATCGGAGAGTATCAGCAACTGGTGCAGATATTCTCACAATACAGCGTATAGTAAATAACGTGAAAATATATGTACATATGTATGTATATAAGTAAATATATCTATATGTATATAAATGTATAAGTATATATGTATAGATATATATAGACATATATGTATATATATATAGGTGTATATGTATGTATATATATGTATGTATATATGTATATAGCTATGTATATATATATATAAGTATATATATATAATACTATATAGATATATATATATGTATATAAGTATATGTATCTAGATATATATATATATAGGTATATGTATAAGTACATAGATATATATATATAGATATATTATATATATATATGTATGTATACATAAATATATAGATATTACTATGTGTGTGTGTGTGTGTGTATATATATATATATATATATGTTACTATATATAACTATATGTATAGTGTAAGTGTGTGTGTGTGTGCGTAAGTGTGAGTGTAGGCGTGTGTACGTTGGTGAAGATGTGTGTGTACGTTGGTGTAGTGTGTGCTGTGAGTGAGTGAAAGAAGAGAGAGAGAGAGAGAGAGAGCGGGCAGGAGAGAGGGCGGACACGCGTGGGAATACTCGCGCCAGAGAGAGAGCGGGCGAGAGAGCTGGCGATGGCGTGAGTTAAGACGTCTGCCGGAGGCGGCGGACGTCTGGCTCCGCGTCATCTGAAGGCGAAGGCGAACGTCTGAAAATGGCGGGTGCGGGCACGCGCCTTCGCGTAGTGTTCTACAGGCCCACGCGAAGACGACGAGCGGGCGATGGAAGGTCTGCGGCGGTCGCGGAAGGTCACGGAGGAGGGCAGGGGATGGCGCGAGGCCTTAGCCGGCCGCTGCAGTGCGCGCATCGGCCAGTTAAGGGGTGCAACGGTGGAGACGACAAGATGGAGATTGAGCAGGGAACGCCCTGCAGGCGTGCGCGGAGGCGGTGAGCAGCTACGGGGACGGTCGCGGAGGAGGCGGGGGGAGCTGCTGCTGCCGCCGGTTGGCTACTGCTGCTGCGGCTTCAAGCTTCGGACCTTGAAGTGGCAGCAATGGCGTGGAGATGAAAACGAAAAGAAAAGAAGACACCACGCCCACCGGCTCGATGAAGAGCTGGGCGGTGGTGTTCCCACTGTGGTGGTGTGCACCACAGTGGGTTCTCCTACTCGCCGGGTGTCTCCTCGAAGGAGGGCCAGCGTATGGGAGGGGAGAATGGGTGAGAGGAAGGTGGTGGAGCTACGGGGTGGCTTCGTACAGTAGCGCGTATGTGGGTCTATTCGCGAGGAAGAGGCCGTGGCTTTAAATAGAGGAGGAGAGCGTGGCTGCAAGCATGGCTGCAGTAGGGGGGATGGCATGGGAGTGGCAGCCGTAGGGAATGGCTGCTGCAGGAGGCATGGCGTGCATGTGGGCGCGGGAAGAAGAATGCAGCCGCAGGAAGAAGAAAATGGAAATCAAGAGGGAATAAAAATAGAGAAGGGACTTTTTGCAAAGAGGCACTTGAGAAAAAATGTAAATATGCAAGTCATTGTTTCATTTCTCCTCCTCTTTTGATTAAATGCATTAATTCAAGTGTTTTTACAAATGCAACTATAGAATCCTAATATGCAATGTTAATTCTAGGAAATAGCATAAGAAGGCTTTATTGCAGGTGTTTTTTGAGGTGCAAACATATACCCCCATGCCTATCTTTTGCTAGTCCCTAGCAAAACAGTATTTAGAAATGATCTCAAGCTGAAGATTTTTTCTGAGGTGATATCTGTGTGTTTATTATCGGATATTGTGAGAACCAATTGTAGAGAAGATTTCCAGTACTTTAAGTCTTACATGACAAAGATCATCTCTCAACTAACCAGGACTCTTGATATTTAAACCTTAAGTACTATTTCCAGGACCTAGGAGGTTTTGCCGTACTCGAGAGCTCAAGAGGTTATGGTTTGTGCATAGTGAGGGATCAAGACTGACCAGATGAATATTAAGACTCAATCCCAGGGTTTCACGAATTTTTAAGTGCAGGTTGGTCCCAGTTTCAGCTCATGTCTTCGGATTGACTCTTAAGATGATGACGGAAAACTCAACTCCCATTTCCTGACTTTTTGTGGGTCACAGAAAAACAAAGGATACAGACATTTATGAGATATACTGACTCTTTTTGCAACATCTCTCTCTTTTTTTTTTTTTTTTGACAACTCTTTTTTTTTTTTTGAAACACGTGTCAGTATATCTCTTACAACACATTTGAAAGAGCATACTTTTTTTCCTTTTGGTGGGAGAGTTTCTTTTTGGTGGAAAGAGTCGCTCCTAAACACAAGACTAAAGCCTGGGATAAAAAGTCTACCTGCGCGCATAGGTAAGGACTCCACCTTCCCTAATGAACACTATGGTTGGATCTTATGTTCACCTGGTCTTTCCTGATATGTGCAGTGTGAACCAAGTTTACTTACGCTCTCAAGTAAAAGTAAACCAACGGATCTTGTACTGGTGTCTCAGGTACAAGAATACGTCCTTAGTTAGGAGAAATCTTGATCTATTTTGTCAATGCCTTAAGTGAATTAAGCCGAGCCTGAGCGAATCAAGCTTTTGTGGCCTGGAAATTCTTCAAAACAGAGGTTGAATATCCAAAAACACTTATTATATTTTTATTTCAGCTTTTAGATCATTACTAAACACCATTTTCTCTCTCTTTTTTTTTTCTTTTTTTCTTTTTCTTTTTATAGAAATTTCATGATACCCTAAAATACCTAGATCCTAAGGATGCCTATTCACCCCCCCATGCCAAACAATGCTATGTCCTCATATGCATGCAGGGAAGGGTAGAGAACGGACAACATATCGGGTAATGAGAGCTGAAGTGCAGGGTATACAGCAAGGCGGTAGGGCAGGTGGATGGTGGGTGGTGAAGTGAAAAGTGAAGTGATCGTGGGGTGGTGAGTGTTGTTAGGGTGCCTCCCAACGAGCGCTGAATTTAACGTCCCCAGCTGGACTCAGGATGAGGCAAACAATTAGTTACCCTTCAGCAGGGCAACGGTTTCTCCAACGGGGGTAGGTTTATGAGTCAGAAAGGGTTTCAAACGCTGCCCGTTGACCGTAAATTTACGCCCAGATTTGGGCTCTTCGATCTCGATGGCCCCGTTGGGGAATGGTCTTGAGACCAGAAAGGGACCAGTCCATTTGGACTTCAATTTTCCAGGAAAGAATTTGAGTCGGGCATTATAGAGCCAAACTTGCTGAGATGGCTCAAATTCCTTCCGCCGAATATGGCTGTCGTGAAAAGCCTTTGTGCGCTGTTTAAAGGTAAGAGCAGAATCATAAGCTTCACGACGGAGCTCTTCCAGCTCTTGGAGTTGGAGTTTCCATTCTCGACCATACAGGTCTGGGTCGAGGTTACATTGGCGAACCGCCCAATAAGCGCGGTGCTCCAACTCCACGGGCAAATGACAAGGCTTCCCGTAAACGATTCTATAAGGAGACATACCAAGGGGAGCCTTGAAGGCGGTCCGATACGCCCAAAGTGCATCAGTCAGCTTGTCGGACCAATCCTTACGGTCAGGCTGAACCATTTTCTGGAGAATCTGCTTGATTTGCCGGTTCGACACTTCTGCCTGGTCATTCGTCTGAGGATGATACGGGGATGCGATACGATGGTGGACTCCGTACCTCCTCAGAAGTGCCTGAAAAGAAGCATGGGTAAAGTGGCTTCCTCCATCCGAGATAATGGCCTGAGGGATCCCAAAACGTGCAAAGATGTGGTCCTTAAGGAATCGGGTGGAGATAACATGGTCAGCACGACGCGCGGGAATAGCCTCGATCCATTTCGAAACATAGTTGACGGCCACGAGGATGAATTCAAAGCCGTTGGATGGAGGAAAGGGACCCATGAAGTCAATTCCTCAGATGTCAAAGATTTCCGCAGCTAGGATGTGTTGCAAGGGCATCATGTCACGATGTGCCATTGACCCTAACGACTGGCACCTAGTGCAATGCTTGCCATAAGTGTGTGCGTCCTGGTGAAGGGAGGGCCAAAAGAAACCGCACTGCAACACCTTGGCTGCAGTTTTCCTCCTAGAGAAATGGCCTCCACAGGCCTGATCGTGGCAGAAGGATAGCACACTGGGGAACTCACTGTCAGGAATACAGCGACGGATGATTTGATCAGCACCTATCCGAAAAAGAAGTGGATTATCACAGAAATAATACTTTGCTTCTGCCATGAGACGCTCGCGCTGGTTTTTAGGCCAGCCACGTGGAAGAGATCCAGAAGCAAGGTAATTGGCAATGTCGGCATACCACGGTCCACTTGCCACATTTATTGCCAATAGGTGCTCATCAGGAAAAATTTCATTAATTGGCAGAGTAAGTCCAATATGGTCAGGGTCCAGTCTGGAAAGGTGATCAGCCACAACATTCTGGGCTCTGGCCTTATCGCGAATTTCAATGTCAAATTCCTAGAGCAGAAGGATCCAACGAATCAGTCTAGGCTTGGCATCCTTCTTGTGCATGAGATGGCGAATGGCCGCATGATCAGTGAAAACAATAACGTGAGAGCCCAGAAGGTAAGAGCGGAATTTCTCCAGCCCAAAGACGACCGCCAGTAGTTCCTTTTCAGTGGTAGTATAATTACGCTGGGCCTCGTCCAACTTCTTACGGGCGTAGTATACCACGAAGGGGTGTCTATCGCGTCTTTGTCCCAAGATGGCTCCAACTGCAAGGTCTGAAGCGTCACACATAAGTTCAAAGTCGAGGGACCAATCAGGTGGCTGGAGAACAGGGGCCTTGGTGACAGCATTACACAGCTGCGTGAATGCTTGTATACAGTCGGGGCCCAGGTCGAAGGGTACGTCGGTTGATAGGAGATGAGTTAAGGGTCGAGAAATTTTGGAGAAGTCTTTGATGAATCTCCTATAGAAACCGACGTGTCCCAAGAAGGAGCAGATTTGTTTGACAGAACCAGGCACAGGTAAATCAGCAATGACGTCGAGCTTAGCTCTGTCAACCTCGATACCCCTATTGGAGATGATATGTCCGAGAACAATTCCCTCGTGCACCATAAAATGACTTTTTTCCCAGGAAATCATGAGGTTTACATCAATACATCTCCTAAGGATGCGAGTCAGGTTGGCAAGACATTCGTCGAAAGATGGTCCAAAGACTGAAAAGTCATCCACGAAAACCTCGAGAAAGTCACCCACCATGTCATGAAATATCGCCAGCATGCATCTCTGGAAAGTTGCTGGCACGTTACAAAGTTCGAACGGCATCCTTCTAAAGGCGAAGGTGCCGAAACGGCAGGTAAAAGTGATTTTCTCTTGGTCTCGGGGGTCTGTTGCCACCTGGTTATATCCTGAGAATCCATCCAGGAAGCAGAAAAATTTATTTCCCGCTAATCGCTCCAGGATTTGGTCAATAAATGGTAGCGGGAAGTGATCTTTCTTGGTTGCAGCATTGAGTTTCCTATAATCTACACACACTCTCCAAGATGTAGGAGTGCGTGTAGGGATGGATTTGGCCCTGTCATTGACACGGATGGTGAGTCCTGCCTTCTTGGGCACAACGTGAATCGGACTCACCCAGGGGCTATCACTGATCAAGTAGATTATACCCGCATCCAGCCACTTAATGATTTCCTTCTTAACGACCTCCCGCATGTTAGGGTTGAGACGTCGCTGCATCTCGCGAGAAGGTCGAGCCTCCTCCTCCATATATATACGGTGAGTGCAGTAGGAGGGGCTAATGCCAGATAAGTCTGATAAAGACCATCCAATAGCTGCCTTGTGTTCTAGGAGGACCTTAGTTAGTTTGCACTCCTGCTCCCTGGTTAATTTTGAACTGATGATTACAGGGAGCGTTTCATTTGGTCCCAGGAAAACATACTTGAGTGTATTAGGCAGCACTTTTAGCTCGGGAGTGGATGGGGAAGGATCTGGCATTTCTTGGGACGAGAGTGTCCCAGACGGGTAGGAGAACAAGTTAGGAGGAAGAAACTGGCCTTCAGATTGGCCAAGAAGAGGGGCTTCTTGGATAGATGGATCCAAAAATGAATAGCCCCAGTGAGAAGTATATGGGTTCAAGGTCCCAGTGTGGATTTGCAAATCCGCCTGATTTGGCGGGGAAGAAAGGGCAATTCGATCTTCATGAGTGTGGACTGACGGTGAGTAGCCCAGATATGACTCAGACCACGAGGTATGGGAAGCGGAGAAAACCTCGTCAGAAGTCTGTCTAGGAGAAGGTACTGGACAAGGGAGGGATTGGGGAACGTCACAGTATGTGTTGGTCAGGCAGTCATCAGTGTTTATAGGTAATTGCAGCAGTCCGAATAGGTCCCAATTAGTCCGATACACGCGCTGATGGCCATGTCCTCGTCAGACGTGTCATCCTCGATGCAATCGCAATCAAAGTTCTTGGCTTCCTTGAATATGTTAAGCTTGAGCTTCTCAGATCCAACGGCAATCTCAATACAACCCGACTCGCAGTCGATATGGGCGCGGGCTGTGGCCAAGAAAGGCCGACCGAGGATGATCGGACAATCAGAAAGTGAACTAGGAACTTCCATTTCTAAAACATGAAAGTCAACAGGAAAACAGAGACTGTTGACCCTAAACACCATGTCTTCCACCACACCCTTCGGGATTTTGACAGAACGATCTGCCAACTGTAATGTGACAGGGGTGGGTTTCAGATTTCCCAAGGAAAATTTTTCGAGCATGATGGTCGGTATGAGATTGATGTAAGATCCTAGATCAAGCAGGGCACGGTTAAAACTGCAGCCTTGGATGCTACAGGAAATCAGTGGTGTGCCCGGATCTTTCTTCTTCGGTGGTAAGTTTGAAGGTATAGCACAACTCGCATGAGGCGAGAGAACCACCGGATTCTTAGTCTTCTTTGACTGTCGCCTGGGTGTTGTGTAGTCTTTGAAAATTCGAGCGACAGTAGGTATGTGGTCGATTGCCTCGAGCAGGGGTACCTTGATTTCTACATCCATGAACAAATTACGCAGGTTGTCAAAGGCCTGCGTATTTTTCTTTTTGCCTTTTGGCTCCCTTAGTAGAGCTTCAGGGAATGGGACTGATTCTAGAACAAGTTTTGGTGCATCCTCCTCTCGCGAATGCGGTATACATCCCGAATGAGAGGGTGAAGAAAAAGACGGGCCAGGATCAGGTCGAGGTGGATCGACGGTTAGCTTACCGCTCCTTGTAGTGATAGCATTGGACGATGCTGGTCCAGTGGGATCATATGGAAGAGGAGGGTTCGCAATGGGGGCATAAGAGTGCGGTGCTGCAGCGGGATTAGCCTGAAATCCCGACGGAATGCTCGGAGCTTGCAGAACTTGATTAACCTGTCCCTGAGAAGGTCGTACCTGTGGTTGAGGACCACGGGGTACGAAATTTCGCAGGTTTGGAACAGGTTGGGCAGGAAGAGTGCCCTGAGATCAAGTTGCCATACGTAGTTGACTGATCTCAGCGTTCTGCTGCTCCAATTGGTGCTGAAGAGAGGTCATGTTCTCTTCATGGCACTTTGATATTTCCGTCATCATTCGCATCAATTTGCCAAGAGGGCTTGATGCGTGTTCAGTTTGTGGTACGCAAGGGCCTGATGGCGGATTTGCCATAGGATTAAATTGGGCCCTTGGGATGACGGATGCGGACGGTCGCATTGGTCCACCCACGGGGTTTTGGCACTGCGGGTTGTTGGATCATGCAAAGTTCGGATGATTACGCCACCCTGGGTTATAAGTGGCAGAGAACGGGTTGTTCCCCAGGGCGCAAGCGTCTTCTATGCCAGAAGACATGTCCGCATATGTGTCCGAGCACACGGAGGCTTGGTCCTCCATGTTGAAATACTGGCTCACAGAAGCCAGTTCCACATGGCTTACCGAGTCGCTTGGCGCGATACTCGACAAGGAAGGTCTAACAAGGTTTCTCGGGATAAGCCTGGTGTTGAAAGGATTGGAATTGTGACGAAGTGGTGAGGTGGGGGTGTGTGCCGTGTTTGTGGAGGAGGAGGATGATTCAGCTCTTTTTCTAGATTTACCAGTCAATTCAAACAGTTCAGGGTTGTGTGACCTCCTTCCAAACATGCACTACGCAGGAAGAATTGGGGGGATAAGAGGGGAAAAGAGATGAGAGAAATGACGCCGCAAAGGTACACTTGATTACAAATCAATACAGTCAAGTTCCTAACCTCTACAGTGTGCCCTTAGACCAAAAGATCTAAGTTACCTATTATCACAAACTACGGAACTGAATGCGAGCACTGCGGAACCACCGGGCCAGATTGAAAGGCCGTTTGCCCCAATCTTAGACACCCGATAGCACGCGGGAACTCTCACCAGCACGTAGCCGCTACACGCAGGTAGTTAGACCTCCAATCCTTCAAAAGGGTCAAGTTACTACCAGTTTTAATTAGAGGATTAGGGTCAAGTGCTTTTGAAATGTGAAAGGCGTTGTTTACGGGTAATGCCCAAGTGATTGATTTTCAGAGTGTGTAAAACAAGCATGCAACGGGAAAATCTCCTCGAATTGAAGTTTTTATAGGTGAATGGTTTTTAAAGTTCAGCCTTAAGTAGTATGAATTTTAGGGTTTTGCTGAATTACCAATTCAACCAATCTCCGGGTTTTTCAAAAAATACAGGTTTTCCTTCTAAAGCCCAAGAAACCTTTCTTCAATTATCAGTTAGTAAATGCATGCTAAAATGCAATGGGCTACCCTAAATGGAGATTTTTATGTGTGGATGCACGAGTCAGTTTTATATCAGTGTGAAAGGGAGCTAAGGCACTTCAATTCAAGTGCTCCCAATCACTAGAAATGATTTCCACACACAAGGCTTCAACCAAAAGATAGAAAAAATTAAATTGTTGGGGTTGAAATGTTCGGGATCGAATCTCAGGCAAGTTGGAAAGTCATGGTGGGGTTGGAATCAAATCAATTCCAAGTCTCCTCACCAAAAAAAATGTGATCCCGAATTGAAGATAAGTGAGGCAAAAGAGGGATGCAATCAATCTTTTTATTTGCCTTAAAGAATACTTCCCACGGCGAGAAATTCAAGAATCAAGATTCTCGGATTTTCGCTATGCAAAGTAAGGCGGGAAATCTTGGGGCGGTGGGAGTGAATAAAGTCAATTAAACAAGTGAATTTTAATCCACTTGCCATAAGAGATCCGAAGAAGTTTTTCTATGTTTTTTTTCTTTCTTTTTTAATAAGGTTGCAAGTTAACCCTAGTTTGCTAAGAAAAAGAGAACCTACTTGTTCGGCAACGTGTGCGAAGCTCCAATGCGGTGTCAGCATCTTCACGCTCTCATTCCCGCCTTGGATCTGCTCACGTCTTCGGCTTTGTCTGCTTTCCTTCTCCTTCACCAGTTTACCTGCAAACCAAAAACAAAAATACCCATGAAGAGAGAAGAGAAAAATCGAAAGGAATTAAATAGATACTTACTTGAAGGCGCACTTCCTCGACAACGATGCCAGAAAAGATGATGGGTCGGCCCGGATAGGTTGTTAATATGATGTTTTTATCGTTGAAATATGTATAGTGGTTAACCTAATTTGGGCCTAACCATCTCTTTACAAAAATTTTAAACATGGCCTAATTGATTTTATCTTGTCACTTTTAGGCCCAGGGTCGAACTCAGGGAAGTGGGGTTCAAGTCGAATTTCTACGTTTTCCTTAAAATGTATCTCTTCCGTTCATTTATTATGTTTTTTGTGTTTTTCTTATTTAGATATTTTTTCTGGTAATCCTTATCCTTGAGGCACACCCTCAAAATTGTGTCCTTGGCTTTTAGCCAAAATAGAGTTCCAAAACACGCCTTGCTACTCGTAAGACGGGGTACCTGCAAATCAAAGATTATCTTTTCTCTTTTATATATTTTTCCTTTTTTTTACTAAAAAGGAAGCTAACAGACAGAAAGTAAATATAGTATCTATAGATATATATATGTATTATATATATAAAAGAGTAGGGGTGGAGGTGACGATGGAGTGTAGCACTATGTCGAGTCAGTCGACGTCTAGAGAGACGCAACCAACACGAGTAGGTGCCGCATGGAGTGTGGATGGAGGATGGATGATGAATGTGTCCACACTTTTTTTGTACACGTGTATCGAAGAGTCTCAGCAACTGGTGCAAATATTCCCGAAATACAGCGTATAGTAAATAACGTGAAAATATATGTACATATGTATGTATATAAGTAAATATATCTATATGTATATAAATGTATAAGTATATATGTATAGATATATATAGATATATATGTATATATATATAGGTGTATATGTATGTATATATATATATGTATGTATATATGTATATAGCTATGTATATATGTATATAAGTATATATGTATAATACTATATATATATATATATATATGTATATAAGTATATGTATCTAGATATATATATATAAGTATATGTATAAGTATATAGATATATTATATATATATGTATGTATACAGAAATATATAGATATTACTATGTGTGTGTGTATATATATATATATGTTACTATATATAACTATATGTATAGTGTAAGTGTGTGTGTGTGCGTAAGTGTGAGTGTAGGTATGTGTACGTTGGTGAAGATGTCTGTGTGCGTTGGTGTAGTGTGTGCTGTGAGTGAGTGAAAAAAGAGAGAGAGAAAGAGAGAGAGAGAGAGAGCGGGCGGGAGAGAGGGTGGACACGCACGGGAGTACTCGCGCCAGAGAGAGAGCGGGCGAGAGAGCTCGCGATGGCACGAGTTAAGACGTCTGCCGGAGGCGGCGAAGCTGGCCGCTGCAGTGCGCGCAGCGGCCAGTTAAGGGGTGCAACGGCGGAGACGACAAGACGGAGATTGAGCGGGGAACGCCCTGCAGGCGTCCGCGGAGGCGGTGAGCGGCTGCGGGGACGGTCGCGGAGGAGGCGGGGGGAGCTGTTGCTGCTGCCGCCGCTTGACTGCTGCTGCTGCAGCTTGAAGCTTCGGACCTTGAAGCGGCAGCAATGGCGTGGAGATGAAAATGAAAAGAAAAGAAGACACCACTCCCACTGGCTCGTTGAAGAGCTGGGCGGTGGTGTTCCCACTGTGGTGGTGTGCACCACAGTGGGTTCTCCTGCTCGCTGGGTGTCTCCTCGAAGGAGGGCCGATGTATGGGAGGGGAGAACGGGTGAGAGGAAGGTGGTGGAGCTGCGGGGTGGCTTCATGCAGCAGCGCGTATGTGGGTCTATTCGCGAGGAAGAGGCTGTGGCTTTAAATAGAGGAGGAGAGCGTGGCTGCAAGCATGGCTGCAGTAGAGGGGATGGCGTGGGAGTGGCAGCCGCAGGGAATGGCTGCTGCAGGAGACATGGCGTGCATGTGGGCGCGGTTAGAAGAATGCAGCTGCGGGAAGAAGAAAATGGAAATCAAGAGGGAATAAAAATAGAGAAGGGACTTTTTGCAAGGAGGCACTTGAGAAAAAATGTAAATATGCAAGTCATTGTTTCATTTCTCCTCCTCTTTTGATTAAATGCATTAATTCAAGTGTTTTTACAGATGCAACTATAGAATCCTAATATGCAATGTTAATTCTAGGAAATAGCATAAGAAGGCTTTATTGCAGGCGCATTTTGAGGTGCAAACAGCACCCCACCCCATCCTACCTTCGCCATGCCACACCGCCAAGCCTTCCACCGCCGGCACCCGTGCCATCTGCAGGCGCAGCCCCACCGCGCTCTCGCACCCTCTGCAAGCACAGGCCAACCTGCCCTCACCGCACCCAGCCCCGCTCTACTGATAAGCTCTCGCAGGCGCTCAGTGCCTTTGCGCGCCACCTTCCATCGCCCTACACCGCTACTGCCAAGAGCCCTGCAAGTGCTCACACCAAAGCACTGCGCCCCGCAGGCGCCTCCACGCCAAGCGCTCGCAGGCGCTGCACCGCAGGTAGCAGACACCCACACCCGCAGGCGCCACACCCGCAGGCCACTCCAACCGCACCCTAGCATACCTTGCACGTGCACCCAGCGCGTAGTCGCGCACGCTGTAGCAGCACTGTTCTTCTTCTCCCAGCGTGGCCTCCTCCTCCAATAGGCTGGCAACCCTTCTTCTCCGCCCGACCGTCGTCGGCCACCTCCGGCCATCGCATCACCGCCGTTGCGTAGCCCTCGTCGAGGCACACCACCCTGTCGACTCTCGCCACCAACCGTGCATGGCCATCCTCACGAGGAAGAGAGAGGAGAAATCCACCATTTTCTCCTCAATTAATATTTACATTCAATGCCATTGCCAATTAGATATTAATATTTTATTCAGGCCACATTGCATTGATACACTTATACTTTCCTGAAATTACGTCACTTGTGTTATGCGCCAGATTTAACTTTGAATTTTAAATCAGATTTGCATACAAGTTAACTTTACATGATATGCCATTACACATGCATCATGCACATATTTTTGAAGATTAATTCTTGACATGAAAACTGCATAAATATCCCTTAACTTCTAGGGAAATTGCAAACTTCATTTAAAATAGCAAACTCCTCGCATTAAAGTTGCAGTAGTGTCTGCAAATAGTATATTCCTCGACTCGTGAATTTATTGGTCTATTCCTCCCTATGGATACGACATCCTTTTCGTGGTTAAAATTCATATCTATGTTAATCTTTGATTGAGAGATTTCCACCACATTAATTACGATGACATATCCTTCTATTGCTATTATAAATAAGCGAAACTCCCTCTGTCAAATGGCGCCGTTGCCAGGGAGGTAACAGACGCAATAGATTCACCTTATTATTTTTAAATATTCTGAGTTGAGTAGTTACCTGATCATATTTTTTATTGTGTGAGGAATCTGACGGGGTGATAGGCATAGCAGAGTGACGACATTGACCTGGAATGGTGTGCACGGTGGAGACAATCTTTTTTGGTGGACCTTGACACCACCTGTAGGCCAGCAATAGGAACACGTGGGCCTTGATCCCACGCGCATAGGCTTACGGAGAAGCCTGTTTTTGATTTAGTTAGTAGATCTTAGTTTAGATTTAGTTTAGATAGACATTAGAATTTAATTTTTGTCTTTTTGACCCTTGTTAGGTATTTTTGGAAACGTGTTCCCAGTGCTTCTTTATTTCTTATCGCTCTTGTATGCAGGAGCGTATTTTTGGGAGCGTGTTCCCATTTATTTAGATTATAGGACTATTTGAATTGTTGGAACTGCATGTTAATTAATTAGTTAAATTAGATTTGTTTGATTATTATTATTATTAAAAAAATATATATTCAAACTGCCTGTTCGAAGCTGCATATCTACAGGATGACCATCCAAGACTAAATGAGCAGCATCTAGTTTATTTTTACTATATTGCATACATTGCACGAAGAAAGCTGGAGTAAGGTACGTCTTCTCTTGAGCATCAATTTCCTGCCATGCATCTGCATTGAATCTAAATCTAAGACCACTAAAGTGCGTGAATAGAATTAATTCAGTGGTCACTTTAAAAATTAGGACTGCTAAGAGGTTGGACTTTAAAATCTGTGAATTAAAATTGTATGCAAAAGGACCTTGTTTGCGAAATTTCAAAACTCAAAACATGATCGTAAGTTTACACACCTGAGACACTGTGCATCTCACACATTAAGTTACTAGATAAATTTCTACCCCTCCACTTTTGCACCACACGGGAAGTTAGTCGAAAATCAACAAGCCTATCCACCAAGTTACTTCGGTTCCTCGTGTGTGGGCTCGATTCAAGACTTCCATCCCTTGCGAGTAGGTTATAGGCACCTGCGAAGGTTGGCCTAGGAAGCGTAATTTATGCAAAACTTGGTTGACAACCAACTGAATATTTAATTCTAAGACCTACAATCTACTAAAAACAGTAACGACCCGATTCCCAAGTCCTTATGAGACACGAGAACAGGACCGACTCGACTAAACCCAAGACCTGGTTGTCCAACGAGGAAGTAACCAAAAGAGAAATAAAATAAACCACATTCAACATGAATATAACTAACAGTAAGAAAATACAGCAATACGGAAAGAAACCACTACAATATGTTCCACCACAACAGTAGAACAACATTCATAACATAATATGAACTACAGGTAAGGAAAAGTACAACGGAAACAAGAACTACTCACTACAGTGGAACCAAAAAGAGGTACAAGAGAACAGTGGTAACTCTACTGGACCCTACTCTGCCCAGCGTCCTCTGCAACCGCTGACCCTGGCTGCTCAACACCTGGTCCTGAAAGGTAACGAGTGTAACACGTCAGCAAAACGCTGAGTAGAGTGGCAGCTAAACTAAAGAAATAGTAAAGCGTACAGTAGCTGTTCTAATTTTCTTTCTTCCTTTATTTACGTCTTTCTATTGTTTCACAATTTATCTATTTCTCAGATCCTTCACTTGATCTTGAATGTTCCTCGTGGGAACGATCTTGATTGCAGTCTTTTCTGAACAGTAGAAGTAGCACGTGGTGCTCTCCTGGCCGGGAGAGTCACCCGTGGTGATCCTACTCTCAGTCAACCACCCCAAGGTCACTGACAGACGTAACGATGACTACGGCACGCGCGGTAAACGCACGGGTAGCTAACCCGCACTGGCACGCGGTCAGTCGTTTCCGTTAACGGGTGCGCCCAAAGCACAGTACGGAACCAGTACAGGGCAGAGCCCTCTCAGTAACAGGGGTCCAACCCCTCCACAGTAACCAAACAGTGGCCTTGCCCCTCCACAGTCCGCGCACCCTCGCCTGACTACCCTAGTTTGCCCCAGTGGGCCTAACAAGTCGGTGTAGGAGGCTAGCAGAACCCCGGGGCCCGTGCGGTAGCTAGTACCTCCCTACACTAGTAGCTCTCCTCGGTACTACGTACACGAGGGCCAGCAAGTCGGTACAGAGTGGCCAGTCCTAACCCCACGTCCCTGGGGCGGCTGGCTATGCTCTGCACTAAACAAGGGGACAGTCGCTCTCCTTGGTACTCCGTACTCAAGGGCCAGCTCACTTACCCAATACTATTCCATTCACTTTCCAGGAGTTCTACTCCTAATTCCCCGTAGGGTTCCAGCTCTTTTAACTCAGAACATCCAGGTTTCACTTTCCAGTTTCACGTTCTTACAATCCATATTCTCAATCACGTTTATTTATTCATAGTAGGCAGCTGTTAATTCAATTCACAGGCAGCTATTATTTCCTTTCCACATTTTCCAATATTGCAGTATTCATATATTCCACTAGTTTTTCCCATCCTAGGATTCATGCCATACCCTAGGATCAATCATACAATCTAGTTTTCCAGCCCTAGGATTCATGCAACACCCTAGGATCTACCATTCATTCTAGTTTCTCATTCCTAGGATTCATGCAATGTCCTAGGTGCTATTTATGGTTCCATAATTTAACAGATTGTACCAAAAAACTTAAAATCCACTCTACCAGTTACAACAGGAGTACTAGGGGCATGGTCAGAAATCCCACGTGCCTCCGCAAACCCCGAGACTGCAATGGAACGGGGTCCTATCACAAGGATCAAACACAGGGAGTTTCTCAAAACAGTATATAGCTACTGTAGACAGGTAGAGGATTTAATTCCGAAAAGAACGCAACTCGAAATGCTGAAAACGAAACCCGAACGGGCCCTAAACGGGTCGAAAACGACGGAACAGTGCAAAATTAGACGTCTGGAACTTATTCCAGATGTCTTAAAAAGTGGATCAGGGGTTACCTTGCTCTGCGTGGTCTCTCAGACGTCCAGAAGCCTGCGGGGGCGTCTGGCCTAGTTTCCAGACGTCCGATGGTCACCCCGGACGTCTGGAAGTCGTTCCAGTCGTCTGCCACTGCAGCCAGACGTCTGATTCGCGTTGGATGCGAATCCCCGAACCTACACGTACCCATTTCTCTCTCTCAGTACGGACGGTCGTAGGAAAGGAAGAAGGTACGAAAATAACTCACCTTTCAGACGTCTGGACAGTCCTCCAGACGTCTTCCCCGTCGTCTGGTTGGAAGCCCAGACGTCTGATTCTGGAAAAATTTCCAGAATCAGGGTGCCACTCGCCCTCCGCTCGCGACGCACGGCCGCGCCGCGAGTCCTCCGCTTGCTGCTCAAGCTGCAGCAAGCCTCCCGCGCCACCCCGCCCGCGTCTGCTGCTTCCCCCGCCGGCCGACCCTAGCAGCCCCGGCAAGCTCGCCCTCACAGCCGAGTGCCTCCTCTTCTCGCGCAGCACCTCCTCCTGCACTCATCGCGGTTGTCACTGCCCGCTCACTCGCTCTCGCACTCGCACTCGCTGGAAGAAGAGGAAGGAGGAGCGGAGGTGATGAGAGTGAGGGAGAGGGTGTGGCTTTTTGAAGCCGTGCGGGGAGAGAGAGCGAGAGAGAGGGGCGCAGTCTGCGCCCGCAGGAGGAGAGGGAAAAAGAAGAGGTGGAGCAGGTCTGCACGCGCAGGCGCGCAGACGCAACGGTGCATGCCGCAGAAAATGAATCCCAGACGTCTGGAAGTGATACCAGACGTCTGGTACGACGTCTGGGCCACCTCCCAGACATCTTAAAAGACGTTTGAAAGCACGGTTCGTAACAAAAACATATCCCACTGAATTTGTGTTTGCTTTGACAGTAGAACTCTCTAGGAAACTTCTGCTTGTGTTCTGAATTCTTCTAAATCCTAACAGAGTTAAAACTGTTTGGCTTAAAGAAATGGATCACCCATATTCCTATCATTTAGATTATCAGAGTCAATACTTTTCATCTTTTAATCAGGATCCCATTTCCCGAGCATATCCATCCTTTGATGGGCACATTGACAATTCATGGGATCATTCTTATTCTTATCCTGGGAGTACTGGCCCAATAACTCCCACTTTTGAGCAGAGCCTAGGAGCGGGATTTTCCAACCCTGAAATCCCTACTTCTATGCAAACACCTAACCCTCCCACCCTTCATGATTTTCTGTATCGAGGTTGGACTGATACCCCTAGGCAACCAAAGCCTGAAATTGACTATTCTCCCTAACCTAATAATAGTAGCCTCTCCTCTTTTATGCTAGAAATGCAAAATCAACAAAAGGAAATGATGGACTCCATGGGAGAGATGTTGAAGAATAGTCAACAATTAAATGAAGAAATAAGACAACTTAGCTATGTGCTTCCCACTAATTTTGATCCCTACCCAGACGACCATGATCATGCAAATAATTCTGAGGAAACCAATGACAATAGTGATCCAGTTTTATGTAGCTATCACTTAGACTCTCCCAATGAGACACGATCATAGTGATTATCCACCCGAGCTATATTGGAGTCAAAAGCAAGGGAAGATGGTGCCTCTTGAAGACCTTGACCCCAATGACAGTATTCTCCTTACCCCTACTAACCCAAGTCAAGGTTGTATTGTTCCTATCACTTCCCCTATTGATTATTTGGTGGAATCCCATTCTACCCTTAGCGAGCCTACTCCTGACCCTCCTCTTAGGGAATCACTGCCTACCATTCCGCATCCTGAGGATTTAAATGCACCCAATGAAGGTGACCCTAAGGGAATGGAAGATGAATTAGATCAATTTTGGTCTCAGGGATGTGAAGAGTCTATTTCAGAGGACGAGGATGCCCCAATAGAGGAACCTGGACTGAAAATCTTGCGTGAATCACAAGGGAATTATTTATTATTTGATGATTTACCTCCAAAGGATATTAATAATATGGTGAATTCCAGATTCCTCCCTTCTTTTGAGAGTCATCCTCCATCAAAATAGGAGTTGATATTAGAGGAGGACAAACAAAATATTGAGAAGCCTAGCAGAGACTCTCGGGGACAAAACACGTTAATTGAGGATTTATACCCTGAGAGGAATAATGAATTCAGTGATATAGGATTGCTCCAAAATATTAAAACTGATCCTCCTTTAGGAATAATTAAGGATACTGATCCAACTCCTAATGAATCACATATACACCCCGACAAAAATTTGAGTGAACCAAACGAATCTGAGGAAGAGCTTAATGATAAGGATTCTGATATTTTGACCCTGCCATCAAAGAGTTGTAATTTGGAGTCTACCCTTGATTCAAATATTACTCCGATCATTAATGCTAGGCAAGGTAACGTGAAGTTGTCTACAACTGTTAGGAAGTATACACAATCTGAATCATTGCTGGAATTGGACCCGACACCGACTAAGCCCTCATTGGACTTAATCATTACCTTCCAGCACTACAAACAATCCTTATACTCCCTAACCGATCCTTGGCTCAGATCTCTGCTCATGTACATTCTTTCTGGAGAACATATCAGGCCAGTACATCCTCGGGTAGAATGGCGAGTTTGGATTGATGCTTGTACTTTTAGTCTTGCCATTCAAGGGTTTCAAATATTAATGTTTATATCTTTTAAAACCCATCCTATTTTGGAGGATCGTTGTTATCCTCCACTTAATCCATTTTGGGAGGCCTCTTTTCGTATTCCCTTTCTTATTCCTAGACCTCCCCAGGTAGCCAATGAGGTTTTCCGCTTTCTTCTTTCTGGCGAGAATTAGGGATTACGTTGCATCATTAGCTCGCCAACATCCATGGCTACCTATTTTCTAGGCCTGCGCTGTTATGCATATTTTTAGGGCCTAACCTTTTTTGTCTGGAACCAAACTTACAGGTTCCTTCTAAGTCTGGCTGCTGACAGAAAATGCAGCACTTGTTGGGAGGCAACCCAGCGTTCTGGATAACACCGTTGTCAGGTGATTTCTTTCCTTTCTACCCTTTTTTTAATTTTACAATGCGGACATTATAGGATTTAGGGTGCATTTTGCATTTTAGGAAGTATTCATGCATTCAGGTTAACATAAAAAAAAAATCTCTTTTCTTGAGCTGAATGGGTTAGTCCCTAGCAGAATATCTTTATCATTGGAGGTTTTGCTTCTTGAATTATTTCTTAAGTTTAGAATCGAGTACATTTATTTCACGTGCACGTAGACTTGGTAATGGATGCTTGAGGAAAACCAATAAGCATTTGTAGTCTACTGAACCCTTGGACAGTTAATAGGGAGTTAGGCATACTATCTTCTAGTAGATCCACCTCACATTTGTGAGAAGAAAGTAGGGAGATTACTAGTGCGCTAAGTCTAGTGCAAGGACTCTTAAATTTTGGATAATTAGCTGATGATACTTCAGAGTTAGGCATAGTTTTCGCTCTCTGTTCCTGTGTAAGTACTTTGTGTGAATTCCTGAGTGTCACAAAATAAGGCAGATACACAGATTGAGTCTTGATAAAGCTATGACTATGGTGGATGGTTATGATCGTCCATCATAGAGTCCTCAGCTGAAGGAGGGTAATAGTGTCAAAGGTCAGAAATACGCCTGTCCTATCCATTCCTTCTTGGTGTCGAGAATTGGCACTTCCACCAAATAAGCCACACAATATCCTCTTAACCATCATCATCCCTAATAACTCCTCATAAATAAAAGTCTGTATCATGTTGTGTTGATTAATAAAGAAAGAAAAAGAACAAGAAAAAGAAGAAGAAGAAGAAATAATTAAAAAAAAAAGAAAAAAAAAGAAGAGAAGAGAGAAAGAAAAGAAAAAGAAAAGAGTCCAAGGTTATCATTGTAATATTGTTTCTGAGGCAACAAAACACTTATTGCGTTCCACCAAATATGACCCATACCTACCTTTCAGTATTTTTGATCATCCGAATACTGGTTGAGGACTCTAACTTAGTTGTAGAATTGTTAGGACTTTAACTGAAGTGTGGATGCCATGTGAGGCCACCAAACAGTGAGTACAATTACTAAATCTGGCGAGATTTGTGATCTCAGAAAGAAAAGAAAGAAAAGAGTGAGTGCCAAGGAACATCAGGAGAGCACAGTTGTTTAGCCTCTCTCTGACTTGACTTGTCTAATAGTCTAGAGATCTACAGTCTGTAGTATTGGACTACTTGTAGCACCAGATGAGTGTGTGCCACCAAATACAAATCCATTCAACTCGATATCTCCTACCTAAGCCAAACGTCGAGGTCAAATTACAGATTATCTTCTGCTTTATCCCCGAGGGAAGTAGTTGCCTATCCCGACAACATTATTTACCAAGGGTGAAGTACAAACTCCCAATGCGAATTGGCTTTTTCACTTAGATCTATTACTTAGGCTATTATCACGTCACATTTGTCTGGATGTCTAAAGTTTTGAAATAAGAAAAGGTGAAATCTTCTAATTACTTTTATCATTTTTCATTTTTTGCTAGGGACTAGCAAATCGTATGCATGGGGGTATTTGATGAGTCCATTTTAATGGGCTATTATTATACCTAAGTAATTCAATTCTAACATTGTGTATTTGTTAATAATAACATTTGTTCATTAAATGATTGCATGTGTCATTATTTAAGTTTACATTTCTTCTATTGCATATTATGTAATTATATTTCATGTAGGGTCCCACAACAACGCACTCATCTTCTCCAATTAATCTACTCAATTAGGCTAATAATCAGGAAGAAGAGGGAGGAGGATCAATTGTGGAAAAGAACAGGGGGTGGAAAGATATTTTGCCCCCCACAAATATCTCCACCTATGGCCTCAACACCCCCAACAGTCACCGGCCAAAATTAGTAAGGGATTTGAAAATCCCTTAATTGGCGCGGGGGGGGGGGAGGAGTTAAGAGGAGGGGAGCAAAGGAGAGGTTCATCTTCTTCTCCCCCTGGAGGGGACCCAACTGTGAAGGGAGAGTGCACTGTGGGAAGACTGCTTGCACCGTGCACCATCACCACCCCCCACAACCTACCATGTGCGCCCTGCCCCAGCCTGCACCACACTGCGCCATCGCCTGTCCACCACGCAGGCACGCCCACACCATGCCCTTCCAGCCTACGCCCACACCGCACCATCCTCTCTATTGCAACTGCTACATCAGCCTGCACCAACAGCCCTTCTCCGCACTGCCTACAGGCGCTCAACGCCCTTGCGCGCCCTCTATAGGTGCAGCCTCATCGCCCTTCTCCGCACCGCCTGCAGGTGCCCCACCCCATCCTACCCTTGCCACGCCACACCGCCAAGCCTTCCACCGCCTGCACCCACAGCCTCTGCAGGCGTAGCCCCACCGCGCTCTCGCACCCTCTATAGGTGCAGACCAACCTACCCTCGCCGCACCCAGCCTCGCTCTACTGCCAAGCGCCCGCAGGTGCTTAGCACCCTTGCGTGCCACCTTCCATCACCCTCCACCACTACTGCCAAGCACCCTACAAATGCTCACGCCAAAGCACCGCGCCCTGCAGGTGCCCCCACGCCAACTACCTGCAGGCAGCAGCATGCCAAGCACCCGCAGGTGCTGCACCGTAGGTAGCAGATGCCCACGCCCACAGGCGCCACTCCTGCAGGCCACTCTAGCCATGCCTTAGCATGCCTTGCGCGCGTGCGCCCAGCGCGTAGCCGCACGGGCTGCAGCAGCACTGTTCTTCTTCTCCAAGCACAGCCTCCTCCTCCAATAGGCTGGCAGCCCTTCTCCTCCGCCCAGCCACTGCTGGCCACCTCCGGCCGCCGCGTCACCGCCATTGCATAGCCCTCGTCAAGGCGCACCACCCCGTCGACTCTCACCACCAATCGTGCATGGTCATCCTCATGAGGAAGAGAGAGGAGAAATCCTCCATTTTCTCCTTAATTAATATTTACATTCAACGCCATTGCCAATTAGATATTAATATTTTATTCAAGCCACATTGCATTAATACACTTATACTTTCCTGAAATTACGTCACTTGTGTTATGTGCAAGATTTAACTTTGAATTTTAAATCAGATTTGTGTGCAAGTTAACTTTACATGATATGCCATTACACATGCATCATGCACATATTTTTGTAGCTTAATTCCTGACGTGAAAACTTCATAAATATCCCTGAACTTTTAAGGAAATTGCAAGCTTCATTTAAAATAGCAAATTCCTTGCATTAAAGTTGCAATAGTGTCTGCAAACATTATATTCCTCAACTCATGAATTTATTGGTCTATTCCTCCCTATGGATACGACATCCTTTTCGTGGTCTAAATTCATATCTATGTTAATCTTTGATTGAGAGATTTCCACCACATTAATTACAACAACATATCCTTCTATTTCTATCATAAATAAACGGAACTCTCTTCGTCAACCATGCTTCTTCTTCATCAGCTCCTCAACCACCAGCACCATCCCCACATATGACCCTCTCCACGGCAGTCACCTCCTGCAGGACAGCCTGCACACCCTCCAACCGCTCTGCCTGCACGTAGAGCGCACCGCACCTTCACCTGCGCCTCCCTTGCTGCACCTCTGCCCGCAGTAGCAGGATCTTGCACGCCCCTTGCTGCACCTCCATAACACCCGCAGCAGCCCTCCACTTCTAGCTCGCACGTGCCTCACCTCCTATCGATGACAAACCCATTTTCGCGCATTTTGAAATCGTCGGAAATCGTAGTATAGTCGCACTAAAATGCTCGTCAAAAGATGATTTTGTAAAGATAACGAGATTTGAGTCCCAATCATTCGTCTCTAGGAGGTGTTTATGCAAATCTAAAATCAATCTTTTTCACTCTACTTGTTTAAAATCGCACGTCGATTTCTAATTGTCGAATCAATGTTTGGCCACTTTCATTATGAACCCTAATTACGTGTGCATGTGTTAGATAGATGACAAATGTGAAAGTATGAGTTTTAGTACGCACGATTCTAATTATGTGGTGGCTGTTTATGGAAAATGCGCTAATGGTGAGATCCTCAATATTTTCAGCTACCGGCATGCTGGTTGCAATAGATAATTATTAAAAGCATGCAACTTTAATCACACAAAATATATTGCAATAAGCTCATGGTGATTATCAACACATAGACATATATATATAGAAAAAGATCTTTCATTAATTCATCTTGGTGTTTGCAACATGAAACTCATGGAAAGCTTATAGAGTTAAGCTTGAAAACATCAATCTAGCTAACAGAAAATGATCACATACAGAAATCTATGGGGGGATTTTGGATGCATCATTGGGGGAGAATAAAGAGCTATACTATTAAGCAGTAATAAAAGCATGTAAACTATGAAGAACTAAGCTACTAATATAGCAGAAATAAAAGCATTCGGAGGTGGGCTCTGATGGCCTTTGAGTTGGTTGAGAGGAGAAAGGGGCTGCCAATGGTGCTTAGGCTGGCCTTTGGAGAGAGGTTGGAGAGGTGATCCAGCATCTTGGCGTGGAGATGGTAGTGGCCATGGTGGAGCAACTCGTGGAGGTGGAGTGGAGGTGAATGTAGCCAACCTAGATGGAATCAAGAGTGAATGAAGCCAAGAATTGGATGGGTGCAAATGGCCACCCGTTAGGTCATGTTATAGACCTAAGGGAGACTCTTTAGAGAAGTGTGGAACTCTCTTGAGAGACCTCTAAGAGTGGTCGGCCAAAGAGAGAGAGGTGGTTTTTAGATCCACCGTTTGTGGATCTCCAATTTGAATGGCTCTTGGTTGCTAATTTTGGCAACCAAGAGTGGCGCCACCTTGAAGAGGGTTCTAGAGAACCCTAGATGGGTGTGTGTGCGTGAATGTGTGTCTGTGTGGCTATGCCCTATGTGGCTAAATGGTCTAGGTTAGGTCCTAAGGGGTTTGGGTTGGTGTAGGTCTGAAATTAGGGTTACATACCCTAATTTCTAAGGAAATGCAATTAAACTTAACACAAGTTTAATTGAATGATTGTGAACCTAATTGAGAGTGAAATAACTCAAATAGATTAGGCTTAGGTCAATTGAGAGACCAATTAACTATGCAATGGTAATTGACTATGATCTAAGTCAATTAGGTTTAGTGAGGACCTAATAAGGTCCCTAAGGAGGTCTAGAGGTGATGTACTAGGGTTGGGGTACCTTAATTTAGGTTTCTAGGGGGTTAGAATTGGGTTTAGGGAGCTAGAGATCCAAGATCAAGGCATGAATCTCAAAAGTATCAGACGACTTATACTCAAAAATTAGAAGTCTAGACAACAATTCTGAATGTCTAATCAGAGTCAAGAAGGATTCTAGGTTCTATCTTGGGTATTTTGCAGAAATTGGACGTCTGACTAAGTATCTAGATGTCCAATAATACTGCTGAAGTGGGTTTAAGGTGTGCGAGAGTTTCCTATGGATTCTAGACGTCCGATAACTTATCTGGACATCCAGATAGAAGTTGCAATTAGAGTTTTAAGGTTTCCTAGGGTGCGGTGACCTAATCTAAGGGTGGCTAAGGCTTGGGGAAGCTTCTAGGATGTCCTAGGGCTAGGATGATCCTAAGTTCTTCATATTTTACTGCTTTATTCCTACTTAATAGAATAGCATACCTTAACTTCCTTACATTATTATCTATTACATCTAATCTAGGTCTTCTGCTCCAGCTCTGCTGCAACACCAGTTATTCCAGCTTCAAATCCAGCTTCAGATCTACCATCTGGTCAGCTTATTACCTGTAATTGTCATAATGCACCTAATCAGTACATTATAGCATTATTTTATGCATAGCTAAAAGAAAGCAGTAAAGATGCATGAATTACCCCTACTTATGCTAAGTCCTAGCCTAATTTAGGTCAATTAAGGCCTATGATTGCTATGCAATCATACCCCCATTCCTAGATCTTGCTAGTCCCTAGCAAATGCAAGACTAAATTATTCACAGAAGGGTCCCTAAGGGATTGATTATTTTATCTAGTGTATGCATAGATATTTTTCTCCTTTTTGTTTTCATCCTATGCTCTAGAAATCCAGACAATCGTGAAAGTGTAGCTATGTAGCTTTTGGAACGGATTCGAGTGAAAAACTAATTCACCTCTAAAACCTGTACTTGACCCCTAGTAAAATTCTAGCGGGATAGGCGAACTTCTTCCCTTGGGGTATTCAAGATATTCTATGAATTCCACCCCAGCTTTAAGCATGGGTAGAGAATGTCTGAGGGATACGAGTGTTTATTTGGTGGCTCACTCTCACTTGGAGCTACATAGAAATTAGTACTTTAGAATCTAGATTCCTGGATTATCAAGTAATTCATCTCAGCGAAAGACGAGAAAAACTATTCTCTCTTCTGGTTCCTTTGTATTCATTCTCTCTCTCTATTTTTTTTCTTTTTCTTAGAGCTCACAATCTCACCAGATTCACACATATGACCTGTATTTGGTGGTCTCACTTGACATAATAATTTCATTGTGTTCCCATAACTCTAATACTAAGTCAGAATTCCTCAACCAGTATTCGGGCGGTCAGAAACACAAGAAAGGTGGGTTAAGGCCATATTTGGTGTATCTCAAATTTATTTAGTGGTATTGCCTCAATGCAACTGACATAAACACTAAATATTCACTCTTTTTTCTTTGTTTTTTCTTCATTTTCTAATTTTTTTCAATTTTTCTTTCTTTTCATCAATTTTTTTCTTTTTCTTTCACTTTCTTTTCTTTTTTTCAACATAACAAAACTAGCACACATCCATGAGCTTTATTGAGGTGGCATTATTAGGGATTGGTGGTACTCAAGAGACATTTGGTGGCTTATTTGGTGGAAGTGCCTACTCACGGCACTAGGAGAGATGGATAGGATAGTGTATTTCTAACCTTGACATCAATACCCTCCATTCGAGGATTCCATAAAGAATGGTCGTAACCATCCACCTTAGCCCTAGTTTTATGAAAACTCACTCTCTGCATATTTGCCTTATTTGGTGGCTCTCACAATTCGCACAAAAATGTATACGCAGGAACTGAGAGCAAAAACTATGCCTAATTTCTGATTATCATCACCTAATTATGTAGGATTCTGTATTCCTTGTACTAATCTTAGAGCACCAGTACTCTCTATTCTCATCTCACACTATTTGGTGGATTTTTGGAAGAAAATCTACCTAGCTCCCAAAATATTGTCCAAGGGTTTAGGAAAAGAAGCACTGCTTCTTCTCAACAGACTAAAGACATTTATTAGCCTTCACCATGAATCCATTGCAAATTCTACTTGTATATGAAAAGTTGTACTGGATTCCAGATTACAAGAATCAACTAGAGGATAAAATCCCTAATGCATTCTCTTGACAAAAATCTTATTCATGAATGCAATATGTGTATATGCTATAAACAAGTAACCTCGTATAATTTGCACTTCGTAAAATTCCTGTATCGACTTACATTCAGCTTGACCCTAAATTCAGAACACTAGGTGAACGAGTGAGTCAGAAGTGACTGTTGCGGACGATTTCTAGCTCCAATGTGAGCATTGGAGGTGGAGTCAGTTGTTCTTTTATTTAGGGTCCTAAAGTATGTTTGACATGCAGCTCCAAGGTTTTCCTAATTGTTGGCATAAAAATTTCAGTTTTGCTATATCTACCCCCCCATGCTTAAGTTCTTGCAAGTCCCCATGCATGAATATAAAAGAAAATAAATACAGCAGGGAGTAAATGGGTAGAAATCACCTGGAATTGCTCCTGAAATTATACATTCAGCATCGGCCAACCTGATAGTATGCAATATGCAGAAAGAAAATATGCTAAAAGAAAAATATGCTATATATAAAGCGAGTATGTATAGGGTGATGGTAGAATGTGAGGTAGATGCTAAGTTTAACGCCTCCAGCTGGGAGAAAACTCAATCACACGTCCTCAATAAGATGAATGATCTCGTCAGCTAGAGGAGGTTCCTGGGCCAAAAATGGCTTGAGGCGCTGGCCATTTACCGTAGATATATGCCCAAATTTTGGGTCCCTGATCTGGGCTACCCCATTAGGATATGGGTGAATCACAACATATGGGCCAATCCACTTGGACTTGAGCTTCCCTGAAAAAAGTTTCAGTCGTGAATCAAACAACTAGACTTGCTAGTTGGGCATGAATGTTTTTCTCCGAATGTGGAAGTCATTAAAGGCCTTGGTCTTGTCCTTGTATATCAATGCATTCTCATAGGCCTCCCGCCAGAACTCTTCTAATTCGCTGAGCTGGAGTTTCCATTCTTGACCTTCTACATCGAGGTCAAGGTTACATTTTCGCACCGCCCAAAAGGCACGGTGTTCCAACTCTACAGGAAGGTGACAGGCCTTGCCCTATACCATTCGATATGGTGGCATTCCGAGTGGGGCCTTGTACGCGATCTGATATGCCCAGAGTGCATCAACTAATTTATCGGACCAGTCCTTCCTATCTAGTCTAACCGTCTTCTAGAGAATTAGCTTGATCTGACGGTTAGACACTTTAGCCTACCCATTGGTCTGAGGGTGATACGGGGTGGCTATACAGTGATGTACCCCATATTTCTTTAATAATGACCTGAAGTGGGTGTGGATGAAGTGGCTTCCCCCGTCACTAATCAGAGCGTGGGGAATTTCGAATCTCGCGAAGTGTATTGCCGTACAAAAGAAATGACGGTCTTATGATCAGCCCATCTCGTCGGGATGGCCTTGACCCACTTTGAGACATAGTCAACGGCTAGTAATATGTACTCGAAGCCATGCGAGTTCAGAAATAGGCCCATAAAATCGATGCCCCAGACATAGAACACTTCTACAACCATGATGGGCTGGAGTTGCATCATGTCTCTCCTAGTCATAGAACCAACCAACTGGCATCGTTTGCAGTGTTGGACGTATTCATGTGTATCTCTAAAAATAGTTGGCCAGAAAAATCTGACTGTAAAATTTTTGCAGCGATTTTCCATCTCGAGAAATGACCACCACAAGCATCATTATGGCAAAAAGATAACACATTGGGGATCTAAGAATCTGGGATGCATCTTCGAATAATCTGATCTGCTCCAATGTAGAAGAGAAGTGGGTCATCCTAGAGCTAGAATTTGGCCTCCATAGTAAATTTGAGTTTTTGGTCCTTGGATAGGTTCGCGGGAATCTTGCCTACGGCAAGATAGTTTGCAATATCCACGTACCAGGAGAACTCAACAGAGTGAACTACCAAAAGGGATTCATCAAGAAATTGGTCATGTATAGGCAGGGAATAAGGAATGTAGGCTGGGTTAAGTCTTGATAGGTGATCCGCCACAACATTCTGCTTTCCGACTTTGTCGCAAATTTCAATATCAAATTCTTGCAATAGAAGGATCCATCTGATGAGCCAGGGTTTTGCATCCTTCTTTGCCAACAAATGCCGAAGGGCAAAGTGGTCAGTGAAGATGATGACTTTGGACGCTAATAAATAAGATCTGAATTTCTCCAACCCGAATACTATTGCTAGCAGTTCTTTTTTGGTGATAGTATAATTGCATTGATCCCCATTCAGTGTCTTGCTAGCATAGTATATGATAAAAGGTTGTTTTTCCCGACGCTGGCCTAAAACAGCACTGACGGAAAAATCAGAAGCGTCGCACATCATCTCCAAATCAAGCGAATAGTCGAGTGGTTAGAGAATCAGGGAGTCAGAGACAGCTCTTCGTAAAGTCTCGAAGGCGCTGAGACACGAGGTGTCAAATTCAAATGGGGCATCGGCAACAAGGAGATTCATCAAAGGTCATGCAATTTTCTAGAAATCGCGTATAAATCTCGGATAGAAGCCGACGTGACCCAAGAATGATTTGATCTGCTTGACTGAGCTAGGTGGCGGTAAGTGAGAAATAATCTCAGATTTAGCTTGATTGACCTCGAGTCAATTTTTAGACATCCTGTGCCCTAGTACTATGCCATCCCTCACCATGAAATGGCTTTTCTCCCAGGATAGTACTAGGTTTACCTTAATACACTATTTTAGGATTTTGGTGAGGTTATCAAGACAAGATGCGAAATCATATCTGAAAATGGAGAAGTCATCCATGAACACCGCCACATAGTCCCTAATCATGTCAGAGAAGATGGCCATCATACAATGCTGAAATGTTGTTGGTGCGTTGCAGAGGCCAAAGGGCATCCACTTGAAAGAGAATGTTCCAAATGGACATGTGAATGTGGTCTTGTCTTGATCTTCCAGGCTAATCGCTACTTGATTATACCTGGAGTATCCATCCGGAAAGCGAAAGAAACTACGTCCGGCTAACTGTTCCAAGATCTGATCAATGAAAGGCAAAGGAAAGTGATCCTTCTGGGTAGCCATGTTCAATTTCCTATAGTCGATGCAGACCCGCCATGATGTCGTAGTGCAGGTCAAGGTGGATTCGCCTTTATCATTTTTCACTACGGTGAGTCCTGCTTCTTTGGCACTATCTGGATCGGACTCACCCATTGCTGTCAAAGATTGGGTATACAATACTTGCATCCAGCCATTTGATGATCTCCTTCTTAACAACCTCTAGCATATTCAGGTTTAACCTTCTTTGAGGTTGTCTTGAAGGTTTCACCCCCTCATCTATGAAAATGTGATGAGTGCAATACAAGGGGCGAATACCACGAAGATCATAAATGCTCCACCCTATAGCAGCCCTATGGTCTTGTAGCATAGAAATCAATTGATGCTCCTGTTCTTGGGTTAAGTGGGCACTAATAATGATCGGGTATGTCTCACTTCCGCCTAAGAACACATACTTAAGTGAGTCAGGTAAGGGCTTCAATTTAATCATGGCTGGGTCAGAGTAAAAAATGGGAATAGGAGGAGCAAACTCGAAGGTGGAAATCTGCTGATCCGTATGCATGTGAATTCCCACTGATTCGCTTCCTGTGAGATAATTGGTTGTTGATGTAAATATGTTTATATTACATAAAATGTCTATTTATGCATGTTCTTAAGCATAGAATTGCATTACATACTATAAATATTGCATAACTTGCATCATCATGCATTTAGATTAGTCTGAATAAAATGTAGGTTAATTGTCTCCTTTTTATGGTCAAGGATAGGGAGACCTTTTATCGAGGCCTCGGATCGAAGATCCTACCATACAGATCTGATCAGGGCGACGATTGAAGTTCAACAACTCCAAGATCGCCCTAATCGAATATCCGTAGCATCAGATAGAGATCGAGGAACCCTAGAAGATCAAGGGCCAAGATGGTGTTAATCTACACTTCAAATGACAAATTAGACCGCACGGATGGGTTCGGATCGATGATCGCAGCCTAACCGTGCGAAAATCAATCCAATCCGATACCCATGGCACCATCTACATCACTCAGAAGATGGACAGACACATCTCAACCACCCAACCAGCCGCACGCACCCGCCTAAGCTAATCTGGCTAGTGCTTCTCCATCGTTGGAACAAGATCCAACGGATGCAGGGCGCACGTGCTTGAGTTGAGCACTCGACACAAACGTGCCCATAGCGCATTGGTCGAGCACCCTATCGAGACAAGGAGGCGTGGGTTCGAGCCCCTGCATGCCTCAAATTGGAGCAGGTGTGTGGGGGTGATCAGCCACACGATCAAGATCCAATGGCACCTCACGACCGATAGCACCCACGCGCTATTTGACACCCCCGCGTGACGCGGGATCTCACGCGCATGGCTAGTGGTTTAGGTGCGGCGAGGAGAGATCTTGGCCGTCCAATCGTGAGATTTGAAGGACGTGGAGCACGCGTTGAGGCGCGAAAGGCAAGCAGGCACACAAGCGCTGCCCACAAAGGCCACGTTCAGGCCTTTAGTGACAAATTTATCCATCACTAAAGGTCCTGAATTAATGTTTTTCAAAATGTAATGACCAAAATGCCCTCACTCCTTGCAACTATAAAAGGAGACCCCCTCCAAATGAATTTCTCATCCCTTCTCTTCTCTCTCTCTCCAAAGCTCAAGAAAAGCTTATCCCACACCCGGGATTCTCCTCAAGAGATAAAGTCAATTTTTAGCCCCCATTTCGGAAGCGGATACCGCGACGACGACGACGTGCTACCTTGTTCCCGTTCTTCCTGCCTCAACCTCCTTCTTCCCGGTCCATTCTTCGTCTTTTAGGTGTCATCTCGTCTAGCTCATCCTCCAAGCGATCGTCGAGGAGGATAACTTCTCTCTCCCATTCCTTTTTCCTACTTTCTACAGTAGAATTTTCCTGCTTTCTAGTTGTAATAGTTTAGTTGTATAAACATTTTGAAGTATCAAGTGGATGTTTTCTCTCTTTATCTCTCTCTCTCTCTTTCTTTGATTGTTTATATTGCTTCATTTCATTGTAATTACTCCGCTCTTTATCAAAAACACAAAAAAATATAATTGCGAATTTGGATTGACGTAGCCTTCCTGAGTTCGACTCAGAATTTCTATTCCGATATAAATTTTATTTGTTGAACCCGAGTTCTTCGCTATTCAAACTACAAGGACAAGTTTTTAAAACCAAATTCGATAGCATAGTACTTCGTCATTTCAACATTTTGGCACCGTTGCCGAGGAGGCAATGATTTTCTAATCTTCTTTTCGCATTTCACGCACTTTATTGTCCTCTAACTTGCTTTCTCTTGTGTCTATTGTTTTCCAGAGACCTCTATCAGTGAATCGTCAAGTAGTAGACCGGAGTAAAGTGCAGTTGATGACAACTGTAAGTGCTCCCCATTCTTCCCCCTCCATAGATTTCATTTGTCACATTAAATTCAAATTCCAATTAACCTAGGTGTTTGCATAAATCCTAGGATTAGTTTGGTTGTTTGGATTTCCACTCACACTCATTTCACCCTCGCTTATATAAATAAAAAAATAAAAAGATATTTTTGTGGGGTAATTTTCAACATACACACAACATACACCCACATTCAAGGCACTTAACCTACTTGATTTGCTTCTACTCAACCGGATTCTGATCTGTGGAACGAGTACACACAAATCAACACATAAAAGAGTAGAAATCATTCTAGGTTAACCATTTCTGTGTGCCTAACCTAGTGGTGTAGTTGTGGCCAGTTATTTGAGTTGTTTGGGCTGCACCACTCAACTAAAATCAGCTAATCAAGTAGCTTCTTCTTAGGATTTTCAATCTAGGTTTATACCAGGCACTCCACTTTATTTCTGGTTTTAAAGGAAAGCAGTCTTCACCCGTGCTTGAAAACTTGGTCTACCTCAAACTTGATTGAAATCAACCTAATTCTAAACCCTAAAAGCTACTTAAGCAAGATTTGAACATTAAAATCTACACATCATAAATAATCTTGCTTGAAAACCCTGGTTATGCACGCACTTACACAATTCTCAATCAATCATTAAGGGCACAACCCATTTTAAGGGCCCATCACATTCCACAAGCACTACAATCCCAGGCCTCAATAAAATCGAGTAGACATTGGCCTTAAGGACTGATTCGCTCTTTGGGGCCTAGTCTAAGATTGTTCACGGTTAACCTACTTGTACTAATTAATCTGATATCTAACTAGGGTAGTAGCGTCAAACGACTGCGGCTGGGGGGTACACTAAGAACCAGAGGTGCAAGCCGAAGGAAGAACCTTCTCCCCAGTCCATCCTTCTAACTGGTTGGATTGAGCAGACACAAGTAGAGTAAATTGTTTATAATCTTAAGGCAGGTTTTGGGAGTCTGTAGATCCTTGGGCTACCCCACTTAAGGACAGGCTTGTTTTGTTATGCTACAGGGTCCTTATCCACAGTCCTTCCGACCTTTTCCTAGTTTATGCTGGGAAGATGGTCGTTGAATCCCCGATTGGAAGGACCACTAGAGTATTCTAGGAGGCATAGATTGGATTTTGGCCAAATTGATCCCATGGCCGAACAACAGCCTCCTCTGCCTCGGGATCCACAGGAGGAATTCCAAAGGCAGCTTGAACAAATGCAGAGAATGCAGGAATGGTTCCAGAGAATGTAGGGCACCTAGCCCTTGAAGGACTTTTATGATCCTTCAAATTACGGGAAACGTCCTGACGTCCAAATTCCGACCGGAGACGTAGAAATTAAGCCCTAGGTGTTAAGCTTGATCAAACATTATCATGGGCTTGGCTCTGAAGACCCGTTTCAGCACTTGGAGGACTTGACAACTTTGGTCTTGACCACCATGACACAAAATGTGAATGAGGAGCAAATGATCATGAGGCTCTTCCCCCACTCTCTTAGGGATAAAGCCGCTCATTGGTACAAGACTATAGGAAGACCAATTGCAACTTGGAATGAGTTGAAATCGACTTTTCTGATGAAATTCTTCTCCGTCGAACGTACCAATGCTTTGAGATGGGCAATCATTACCTTTACCCAGTAGCTAGGGGAGCAGTTTCATGTGACATGGGAGCGATTCCAGGACCTATTGCAGAGGTGTCCACACCACGAGGTGTCAAAATGGCCAATCGTGCAGATCTTCTCCCATGGGTTAACTGAGCAACTCAGAAATCACGTGGACGCTTCTTCTGGAGGCAATTCCTCAACAAAGATGCAGATAGCGTTCACGATTTGTTTGAGGAAATGAGCTAGAATTTAATCAATCATGCCTTCATGGATACTTTCAACCGGTCCCAGCTGCCCAGATCGAATGTTAATGAAGTCCATGACTCTCATACATTCGATATGGAATTGATTTGTAACAAACTTGATAAGGTGGACTTGGTTGCTAAGAGAATGGAAGAGTGGATGGTTGGAAATTCAATGAACAACTCTTGATCCACTCAATGCTAGAATTCGGGATTCCATTCGTCGCGAGCTCCTTCTGGATGGGAGCTCGTGAATCAACTCGATGCATCTCAACCTGCGAGTCAGCATTATTTGGAACCCCACGGGTTCCAAACCGGGGCCTTTGATCCTAGTTTCTCTGATCCTTCCCTTTCTTTCTCTCCATCCTCACCCTATGAGGATGTTTGTGCTGTACAGGAGAAAGTTAGATCCAACCCCTACTCTAATGCTTATAATCCGGGTTGGAGAAACCACCCTAACTTCTCCTGGAAAAACCCAGGGCAACAAACCCAATTCTGACCCAGCAATTATGCTCTGCACTGACCAATGGGTCAGGGTCATGTGTATACTCAATTGCCCCCAAATCAGGTTAATCAGCCAGCTTGGAATGCCCGTCAACCCGTATGGCAGGCTTATTTGAACCGACAAATGGTAGAGATGGAAGGATCCATGCTCCAGCTCATGTAGTAAATGAAAACCTCGCTGGACAACTTGCAAACCGGGCTCATAGCTAACTCTCGTCAACCCGGATCTCTACCATCTCAACTCGTACCCAACTTGCAAAATATCCTAAATCCAGGCAACCAAGCCCATGGGTACGGAAATCAAAGGGACTCGCATGCACATGCTCAGGTGGTTGAGTAGGGTCCTTCCTCTTCTTCTTTTGCACATCAACAATTCTTGGCTAATCAAGCCCCTCCAATCTTTCCTAACCTACCCCAAGGCCCAAACTCATATGCATCTGCAAATTCTGTTACCTTGAGGAGTGGTAAACAAACTCAGGATCCACAACCACACTATTTTGATTTACCGAATCCTAAATAATCTGAGGAGAGAAAGGAGAATTCTAGAGAAATAAAGGCTCAGAAACCTAATTCCAAAGATCTGACTCATGTTCCTTTCCTTAAAGCCTTGATCAGATCAAAGAAGAAGTCTATTGATAGCAATGTGGAGCTTCTGAATATTTTCAAGAATGTTGAGATCAATATCCAGCTCCTCGACGCTATCAAGCATATACCGGCTTACGTGAGATTTTTAAAGGATTTATGTACACAAAGGTGTAAGTCGAGAGAATCTGTTCTGAGGAAGGTGGAACTCTCCGAGCAGGCTAGTTCTGTTATCCTGCACCACCTCCCTCAGAAAAAGAGAGATCCAGGTGCTCCATTGATTTCTTGTGTCATCGGAGATTACACTTTTGATAGAGCACTTCTGGATCTGGGTGCATCCATCAACCTAATTCTGACTTCTCTTTACGAGAAGTTTGGATTAGGTGAACTTCGGTTGACTTCAGTAACGCTGCAGTTAGCAGACCATTCGGGCACAAATCCACGATGCGTTATTGAAGATGTTATAGTTAAGGTTAAGGATTTCTATTTTCCTATAGATTTTCTTGTCCTTGACATGGATGTACCAGAAAATCTGAGGAACACGCCCATCATTCTGAGGCATCCATTCCTGGCTACCTCTAAGGCCAACATTAACTGTGAAAGCGGTAGCATGGAAATCGCCTTTGGGGATCAACGAATGAAATTGGATATCTTTAAGGGGATTAATAAATTTGAGGATTATTGATTTATTAAGGAACTTGAGGACGATAATGTGAACATTGAAACTTGTTTGATAGTTTCTGCAATTGAAAGTTCCTCCTTTGATGATGAATTGGACTTGCAACCCTCTATGGTAGACCTGCCATCTTTTGAAGAGGTTATTGATTTTTTTCACTCTCAACCTCTTCCTCTTGATGAGTCAATAGCATCTTCCTTACCTTCAATCATCAACCTACCCCAGCTTGAACTAAAACCATTTCCTGAGAATTTGAAATATCAATTTTTAGGACCACAAATGACGCTCCCTGTGATTACCAGTGCTAAATTAACAAAGGAGCAGGAGATTAAATTTATTAAGGTCCTGAAGGAACACAAGGAGGCAATTGGTTGGACCATTCATGACCTTACAGCGATTGAGCCATCTTACTGCAATCATAGAATATTCTTGGAAGATGGATCCCGCCCTTCTCACCAGTTGCAGAGGATATTAAATCCAAATATGCGAGAAATGGTCAAAAAGAAGATCATTAAGTGGCTCGATGCAGGAATTATTTATCTGATCTCTGATAGTCCCTAGGTAAGTCCCATGTAGATTGTTCCCAAGAAAGTTGGGATTACCATTGTGACTAACGAGAGAGGAGAATCTGTCACAACTCATTCAGCTTCCTCTTGAAGGGTTTGTATTGATTATAGGAAGTTGAACATGGCCACGGAAAAGGATCATTTCCCTCTACCTTTCATTGATCAAATCTTGGAAAGATTAGCCGAGCAGAAGTACTTCTATTTTCTTGATGGCTACTCGGGTTACAACCAAGTTCCTATTCATCCCGAGGATCAGGAAAAAACTACTTTCACCTATCCCTATGGAACCTTTGCTTTCCGTAGGATGCCTTTCGATTTATGTAATGCACCTGCTACTTTTCAAAGGTGTATGTTAGCCATATTCTCTGACATGGTGGGAGACTTTATGGAAGTCTTCATGGATGATTTCTCTATTTTTGGAGAATCGTCTGATTCTTGTCTACCTAATCTAGAAATGATTCTTAAATGATGCATCAAAACACAATTGGTCCTTAGCTGGGAAAAGAGTCATTTCATGACACAAGAAGGCATCGACTTGGGTCATGTAATCTCTGAATGGGGAATTGAAGTGGATAAAGAAAAGGTTGATGCTATCGCTAAACTTCCTCCTCCCACATCTATTAAACAAATTCAATCATTTCTCGGTCATGTGGGATTCTACAGAAGATTCATCAAGGATTTCTCAAAGGTTGCTCGTCCCCTGAGCAATCTTCTCCCCAAAGAAATGCCGTTTGTTTCAGATGAATCATGTCATAAGGCATTTGATTTCCTGGAAAGTGTAGTCACTTGTGCTCCGGTGTTGCAACCACCGGTTTGGACAACCCCTTTTGAGATCATGACCGACGCTTCTGATTACGCGGTCGAGGCTGTTTTGGGTCAAAAAGTTGATAGGAAGCCCTCTATCATCTACTATGCTAGTAAAACTCTGGATGAAGCCTAGAGGAATTACACTATTACTGAAAAGGAATTACTAGCTGACGAGTCGATTTTCCACTTTTGATTAAGTTTCGCAAATGAAATAACGCGTTGTTGTAGTATGTAAGTGGTGGAAAAATTGACTAATCAACAATTAAAATAACCACTCAATTAGGAGCAGGTTGTGTCCATAGGGAGGCAATGATGCAATAAAATCTCAATTATTTCGTATTTCTTTCAATCACATGCGAAATCCATAATCAAATCCGACATGAAATGCGATGGAAAGAAGATGCACAATAACTCAAAAATATAAGGGTATATGTGCAATTTTTCCTCACTGAAATATTCAAAAAATATGTGATGACTTTATGTAATTTTCAATTGACCTGTATTAGAGAAAATTTGTGCACATTTTAATCCCAAAACCAATGTCAAAACATGTGAATATCAATAACTACGTAATTATCAGAAAGCATGAGTATGCAGTCACAATTTTGCCACAATAAAATAATCATAAATTAAAATTGATTTTGGTGGTAATGGCATTAAATGTAATTTTTAATTAGCACAAAAATAGGGGATTTTACCTCTCTTCTCCTTACGCATGGGAGAGAGGTTCAATCGAGAAGATGTTCCTACAGGAGGTTGGCTGAAGTGAGGCCATCGCGGTGGTGGTAGCAGTACGTCGTGAGGTGTCCAGAGTTGGCCTGCCGGAGGAGAGGAGTGGCGGTGGTGAAGAAGCTGCTCCTGTAGTGCGTGCTACAGGTGTGTAGCTGCTAAGGCGCGCGGGCCATGTAGCAAGGACACGCGCGGGCAGAGCTGCTGCGTGCAAGGGTGTAGCATGGAAGCGCAGGAGGCAAGGGGACTGCTGCGTGCTGGAGGTATGCTGGAGGAGGTCAACGAGGGCGTTGAAGGGGTGGGCGCATGGAGGTAGGCGCTGCAGTGGCATTGGATGAAGCGGAGGTGGGTGCTCATTCTGTAGGCTAGAGCGCACGTGGTGAGGTGCGCGTTCTGCAGAGAGGCACTGAACGTGGGCACTGCAGTGGCACTGGATGAAGCGGAGGTGGGTGTGCGCTCTGCAGGCTGGAGCGTGCGTGGTGAGGCGCGCGTTCTGCAGGGAGGCATTGGAGGTGGGCGCTGCAGGCCCTCAGGTATGACGCAAGCGTGAAGGCTGGAGCACGCGGAGGTGGGTGCACTGAGGTGGGCGCAAGCATGGGGCATTGCAGTGGCACTGGAGTGGACGCACTGGAAAAGTTAATGAGGCGTGGGTTCTGCTATTGAAGGTGCACCAGGCGTGGTCTAATGGAGCAGGGGAAGAAGATGAAGGTGGTGCTGTAGGAGTTTTAGATGTCTGGGAACATTCCCAGACGTCTTAAGGGACGGGGGCGTGAAGTTGCAGCAGCTGCAGTGGTGGATGTTGGTGATGAAGGTAAGGGTGGTGCACACTAAGGTGCTCACAGTAATGCAAACGAGCTCCAAATGGCAGTGTGGCTTGTCACGCCACATGCCCACGGTGGTGGAGGCTCGTCGCCACGGTTGAGGCTAGTGGTGGTGGAGCGGATGAGAGGTCAACTCTCTATACAGTGGTGGGTCGGGGATGGTGGCCTCCTCTCATGGCAGCTCTCCCTCCTTTTCTAGCCAAAACCTTCGTTTCAAATTCAAAATGCCGTAGCATAAATGTGATGCGCAGGAGGAGGTGGAGCCTGATGAGAGCCTCATCATGAGCCATAACTAGCTCATTTTGACCCAATAAAGAAGATAAAAGCTCCTACATAACCTAGAAGAAGGCCTAAATGAAGGAATAAGTGCTCTGAGAAGAAAACTTGAATTAAAGGTTAAAACTGCAATTTTACCATTGCTGTGCATAAACGGGATTTCTCAGAGGCAAAACATAGGTCACATGGTCTAAATAAGATAAAAAGGGGGTTGAGTCAATCAGAAATGGGTTCATGTGCAATTTAGGAATTAAATGACATTTGGTAACTCTAAAACAGACCTGCTTAAATCAACAAGGTTTCGGTTAGGATAAAAATCAATTAAACCCTCTAAAAATCATGTAAAAATATCCTCTAGGGTTTAGAACACTAAATTTGGCCTTTGGAACCTAGTTTGGCATAGAATAGGGTCCTAGCTCATTAATTGACCTAATTTGGGTTTTTACGTAAAATGTCCAGTCAAACAAGGTCAAACCTAAAATCCAACTTCACCATTGGATTCCTTAGGTCCAAATTAGGTTTATACCAAAATTTGGACCTAAGGGGAGGTCATCTTGCAGAGAGCCCCTAATTTCCTCACCACCTTTGCAATCAAGTCCTGTCACCATTGTTAGGGCAGAACCGACCTCCGGCGAGGTTTAGAGAGGGAATACTCTCTGATTCCTCAGAGATCCCCTCCCAGAATTGGAAGGGAGATTCTCTGAGGAATTCCCTTCCATCTAAGGCCAATCACGATCTCTGGTGTGAACCCAATCTCTCATGCGAATGCACGAGGGATTTGGGTATCCACCCTCTTTCCTTCTCCGGCGAGTCGTCGGAGATGATTGCGCAGCCCTCCGCACACTAGAAAGTTCGGCTAGCACCTATAAAAGGGTCCCCAAACCCGACCGCTGATCTTCAGACTTGTCTTGGCGAAGATTCCCCCAAATTTTCCTCTCTTCCATCTTCGGCCAAGAAACCCGCAAGCTCCGGTGACCTCCTCCCCTCCTTCTCGTCGCTCTGCTGCCATACCAGCAGCAGAGTCCACTTCGTCTCTTCCTCCCGTGTCACGCCGTACCAAGCGCACGTTCCCCTGACCTCGTCCTCGTCGCCGCTCCCTCCCTCAGGGTTCTTCTTCTCCGACGACGGCAGCTACGAGCCGTCCACTTCGCTGCCTCCCTCCCTTCCAGACCACTCCAGATACATTCTCCATCTTCCCCTCTCTTTTTTCCCCCTTTTGTTTCATTTAATTGCCCCTCGACCATCGCTGACCACCTCCATCTTCCTCGCCTCCGACCGACCTCCGGAGAGCCACCCCCATCATTCCGCCCCTCCACACAGCTCACCAACCGTCTCATAAGCTCCGCCTCACCACGAGGAACAATCTCCGCCCATCCACCATACCTCTACGCCTCCACCACAGTCCCCCGACCACACCCACACTTCCGGTCATAGGTTGACCTAGGCACGCACGCCTAGGCCGTCCCATGACCTGCAGCACCGTGCACCACCTTCGCCGTGCCACGGCGAAGGTGCCCAGCTGGCCTGATTAAGCCGAGAGGCTTGTTTTGTGTTTGACAGGAATTCAGCTCCTGCCGCTATTGACGGTTGGAGCAGCTCCAAGCTTCAGCAGCTCCAGGCGTCAGGTTCTCCAATCTTCAGGTACAGCATATTTGGGACAGTAGTGCGAAGCATCTAAGTCCAGCAAGGAGCGTAGCAACGTCCACAGCTGTGGCGATTGCACGAAGGCTTTGCGGGTGCGCACAGGAGCGGGGCAGAACTAATAGTCCCACATCGGTGAAACGCGAAGCGCAGGTATACTTTAAATTATTTTTGTGATATTGCCTCGTTGCCTCCGAACGCACAGGGGTGAGGTCCCTCACCTTATCCCATGCTCGCCTCGTCCGTGGTTTCACCTCGCGGATCTAGTGGGCTCCGACCCGACCCATCCTGAGCACACCTCGCGCATCACCCACTCCCCGATGCGCCTGGTCCCAGGTGCGAAATCCGACCCGATTACTCGTGGCTCTGGGAGAGCGTCCTTGAGTGAATTGCAGAGAAAGAGAGAGACGCGCGGGTAGAGGGACGGGGTAGGTTTTTGCTTCCACCTCTTTGTGCAGGCAGGCTGAACGTTGAGGAAAAGAGACTTAGCCAAAGAACAAAAAGAAGAAGAAGCAGAAGAAGAGGCTGAGCGAGGCAGAGAAGAGAAGGAAGAAAGAAGGACTGCAGAGAGAAGGAAGAAGACCAAGGAAGAAGCCTTCGCAGGAAAGAGAAAAGAAGAGAAAGAAGTTCAAGGAAGAAGAAGACCTGTAGATCAGAAGAAAAGAAGAAGAAGAGCCTACGAAGAAGAAGAAGAAGGCAGAAGAGAGAAGAGAAAGCAAAAATTAGAGAAGGCCAAGATAGAATCGAAAAGAAGAATAGTTGCATTTAAGATGTCTGATATAGAAATCAGACGTCCAATCCTGTTATCTTTTAGCAATTCTTTTTATAACTCTCTCTCTTTGAATCAATTGTTTTTCATTTAAAAGTTGTGTTCTTTAGTTTTTAAAAAGTACTCAGATTGCTCCCTGTGTTAGACCTCGGATACTCCAGTTTTCGAGTAATAAAATTCTCTATTTGTTTGAACGCTTTGTCGGCTATATTACAACGTGTTATCTTTTAAAACCTGATCAAGCGCGATAAACAGAGCCGAAGCTGGAGGAGTTACCCGTGCAAAGGAGAAAAAAAAATAAAAGAATAAAATATTTTGGTTTTTTATGCATAAGCCCTTAAGTTCTATGTTAAATTAAAACAATGCATGCAATGCACCTAATTGGTTAACTAATTAAATGAATGCAATTCTAAGTTAATTCTAAATGCATTTAGTTATGAATGCAATGCATGAATTATGTAATTAAATCAGAAATAAGAATTAATCTATTTACATCCTAATGCATGCTAAATAAATGTTAGAGTTAACTTAATGTCTAGGCACTTAAATACTTAAATAGCCCACAAACATGGGCTAATCAAATACCCCCATGCCTGGTTTTTGCTAGTCCCTAGCAAATCCAAGCAAAACCTAGCACTCCAAGTAGACTAGCCAACCCAATCGATTTTCCTTTAGAAACATGTTAAGTTCGGACTTTAGACTTAAGGTTCCCAAGTAGTTGCTAAGTTATAGACTAGGTTGGCTAAAGACGAGTTGCAGGTGCAAGTTTCCCTGATTTCTGACTCTACCCGAAGGTTTATTGATCCTTGAGATTAAAGCATCCGTGCATGTGCATTGGTCTGATTTATTTGAGTTAAACGAAAAAGGATTTTTTTTTTGTTTGATAAATCTAACCTCGGATCAGCTATCAACACAATCTGTGTCAGATTCATTGTCCCCATCACCGTACCTCGAAGGGTGCCTGGCTTTCGATGCTTCAAGATAGCACCGCCCATAACGACCCCAAGAACTCCTGGCAATCGAAACTTCGAGATAGTATCGCCCATGGATTTCTTAAGCGAATTCAGGCCTATGGCAATCGACACTTCGAGATAGGGCCGCCCATGGTACCTGAACTGCACAATGCGCTTACATGCCCCCAGTAGGATGGATATCCTAAGAGACAAGCGTCGAGAAGGTAATATGTTATCATCGCATCCTCAAGGTGAGTATATACTCCACATCTCCTACGGCGGGAACTCTTCCAATCAAATTGTGTTTTCAAGCCTCTCCTAAGTCAAAACTAAGAGAACCAAATCTCTTTTAAGAAAGGAATTAAGTTGATTACTTACTTACACCAGACCAAGTGTGTGAAATTTGGATGCTTGGGTTACAAGGACCCGTAAACCAAAAGGTAGAATAAGACTCCAGGTACGACCCCACCTTTTAACTCAAACCCTAGCTTTCCTTCCTCAACCTCTTGAGGAATAGTCTGCAACTTAACTCCTACTTAAGTTTTTAAATCCACAAAGGACCCTAAAGGTCTAAAATTAGTAGCTCATTTAGCTTCTAAAGTTCAACCCTAGAATCAACTTAGTCTAACCTATAGTTTTGATTTGCTTAAGAATGCAGGACCTAACTAGTTAAGCTCAAAACTTTTTTTTTTCATTCATTTTATTTTATTTTATCTTATTATTATTATTTTTATTATGCAATATGCATGAATCAATGCAAAATGTAGACAAGCTATAAACAAAAATGCCTCAGGTCCTCTCCCACATGCCTAGTTCAAACAATGTCCTTATTGAAAACAAAAATAGTTAAAGGAAGATTTTATCTTAGTTCTTTCTTTATAAGCTTGAGAGCTGTCATAAGCATCATTCCTCAGCTCCTCAAGCTCACTTAATTCCAAAAGTCGTGCCTTACCCGCCTTCTCTAAATCCATGTTAACACTTCGAATAGCCCAAAGTGCCTTATGTTCCAACTCAACAGGTAAATGGCACTCTTTCCCATACACAATCCGAAAGGGAGAAGTACCCAAAGGGGTCTTAAAGGCCGTTCGATACGCCCACAAAGCATCATCGAGCTTTTGGGACCAATCTTTCCTATCAGGTCTAACGGTCTTTTCCAAAATATTTTTTATCTCCCTATTCGACACTTCAACCTGGCCACTCGTCTGAGGATGGTAAGGGGTAGCGACCTTGTGAGTCACTCCCAGACTCCTGATTAGTCGATTGAAGTGGTGGTTTCAGAAATGAGGTCCCCCATCACTTATAATGGTCTTAGGGCAGCCGAAACGAGATATGATATTGGCCTTCACAAATTTCAAAACCACAGAGTGGTCATTTGTGCGCGTAGGAATGGCCTCTATCCATATAGAGACATAATCAACTGCCACCAAGATATATTCATAACCATGGGACGACGAGAAGGGGCCCATAAAGTCAATTCCCGACACATCAAAAATTTCAACAGATTGAATAGGATGTTGAGGCATTTCATTCCTCTTCCTAATCATTCCAGTCCGTTGACATCTAATACAGGCCTTAACAAAATTATGAGAATCATTAAATAAGGAAGGCCACCAAAAATCAGACTGGAGAACCTTAAAAGCAGTTTTCTTAGCACCAAATTATCCTCCACAATGAAGTTCATGGCAAAAACTTAGCACACTTTGTTGTTCCTCTTCAGGTACACAACATCTCAATACTTGGTCTTGTCCAATTCTAAATAATTCTAGCTCTTCCCAATGAAAATATCTTGCTTCGGAAATGAGTCTCTTTCTTTTCTGCGCATCCCAAGAACCAGGAGTTTGTCCAGTGACCAAGTAATTTACGATATCTGCATACCAAAGTAAAGTTGGTGTTACTGCCATCAGAGTTTCATCAGGAAATGTCTTGCGAATGTCTCCAGAAAGAGAGTCATTAAGAGGAAGGTGAGACAGGTGGTCAGCCACAACATTTTCTACTCCTTTCTTTTCACGTATCTCCAAGTCAAATTCTTGAAGGAGTAGGATCCACCTAATCAGACAAGTCCTAGAATCTTTCCTAGCAATGAGATGTTTCACTGCCGCATGATCAGTAAAAATAACCACCTTACACCCAAGCAGATAAGACCTAAACCTCTACAGAGCAAAAACTACAGCAAGTAATTCTTTTTCAGTGAAGGTGTAGTTTTGTTGAGGTTCGGTTAAAGTCTTACTTGCATAATGCAGCACATGAGGTCTTCCCTCAACCCTTTGTCCAAGGACTACTCCCACAGCATAATCCGAAGCATCACACATCAGCTCAAATGGGAGTGTCCAATCAGGAGCTTGGAGAATAGGCACAGAGATCAAGGCCTCCTTCAGAGTTTGAAAGGCCTCGGCACACTTTGAATCAAAATTGAAGGAAGATTCCTTCACCAACAAGTCACAAAGTGGCCTAGAAATTTTACTAAAATTTTTAATAAAGCGCCTATAAAACCCGGCATGGCCCAGAAAGGATCTTATCTGTTTGACATTCGTAGGCAATGGGAGTTTGGAAATAGAATCAATCTTGGCTTTATCTACTTCCAAACCTTGCTCAGATACAGCATGCCCAAGTATATTTCCTTTCTATACCATGAAATGACTTTCCTCCCAGCTGAGGACTAAACCAGTCTCCTTACATCGCTTCAACACATTCTCCAGGTGTAGGAGACACTGGTCAAAAGACGAGCCATAAATGGAGAAGTCATCCATAAACACTTCAACACACTCGTCAATCATGTCCAAAAAAATAGACATCATACACCACTGGAAGGTTGCAGGGGCATTACATAATCCAAACGACATATGCTTGAATGTAAAAGTACCATAAGGACACGTGAATGTCGTCTTCTCCTGATCATCAGGAAAGACTGCCACCTGGTTGTACCCAGAATATCCATCGAGAAAGCAATAGTACTTATTCCCTGCCAATTTCTCCAGAATTTGATCAATAAAAGGCAAGGGAAAGTGATCCTTCTGGGTAGTAGTGTTCATCTTGCGGTAATCAATACAGACCCTCCATCTAGTTGAGGGTCTAATGACAACTTATTCACCGTAGTCATTGAATTCCACAGTAAAGCCTGCCTTCTTTGGCACCACATGAATAGGACTTACCCATTTACTATCTGTAATAGGATATATGATCCCAACGTCCAACCACTTCAGGATTTCCTTTTTGACCACCTCCCTCATATTAGGGTTCAGACGTCTCTGCATGTCCCTAAATGGCTTGATGGAATCATTAGTATAAATGTGGTGCATGCAGAGTGTGGAGTCTATACCCTTAATATCAGCAATGCTCCAAGCAATAGCTTCCTTGTGCCTAGACAAGCATTCAATCAGGGCTCCCTCCTGTGCCTCAGATAGCACAACCAAAATGATAACGGGGAGTGTATCATTGGCAAATAGGAAAACGTACTTGAGAGTGTCAGGGAGGGGTTTCAACTCAAGGTCGGGGGCTTGTACGGTTGAGGGTTTCACAATAGATGTCTCCATCTCATGTAGCAGATCTACCTTAGGCAGAGATGATGGGGGAAGAGACTCAGCAGAAACACCCAGCAATTCCTCAAGTTCTAGTATATCCCCTTCACATTCCTCCAAGAGATGGGAATGCTCATTTAGCATGACATGCTGAAGAGGGTCATCACATAACATTGCAGTTACCTCTTCAATCAGGTCATCTATCACCTCAACTTGAGAACAATCCTCAAGTCTAGCTTGTTTGTAAGCATCAAACACATTAAGCCGGATTTTCCTACTCCCAAAGCCCATTTTCAATGCCCCAGTATTGCAATTGATTGAAGCATGAGAAGTTGCAAGGAAGGGGTGGCCCAAAATGATGGAGGGTTTGGTTGGATTGTTGGTAGGGTGTTTGCACCTCAAAACACGCCTGTAATAACGCCTTCTTGTGCTATTTTCTAGCATTAACATTGCATAATAGGATCCTGTAATCGCATTTGTAAAAACGCTTGCATGCATGCATTTAATCAAGAGAAGAAGAGGAGTGAAACAATGGTTTGCATAGTTACATTTTATCTCAAGTGCCTCCTTACAAATTCCACCTCTTTTTATTTTTTTCTCTCTTGATTTCTTCTTTTCTTCCCGCGGCTGCACTTCTTCCCGCAGCAGCTGCATGCATTTACTCCACGTCACTTCTCCCTGCCAAAACCGCTCCCTACAGCTGCAACTCCCGCACCCTCTCCCTGCTGCAGCCGGCATACCACTCTCTCCTCCTCTATAAGAAGCTGCAACTCCTTCCTCACGCGACAGGCTGCTGCACAAAACAAAAAAACCCGTAGCCACCTCTTCCACCATCTTCCCCTCCCATACGTCGGCCCTCCGTCGAGGAGGCACCCGGCGAGCAGGAGAACCCACTGTGGTGCTCACCACCACAGTGGGAACACCACCGCCCAGCTCTTCAACGAGCCGGTGGGCGTGGTGTCTTCTTTTCTTTTCGTTTTCGTCTCCACGCCATTGCTGCCACTTCAAGCTCCGAAGCTTGAAGCAGCAGCAATAGCAGCCAAACCGCGGCGGCGGCAGCAGGAGCAGACCTCCTAGCCTCCTCCGCGGACTTCCCCGCAGGCGCTCAGCCCTCTGCGTGCGCCTGCAGGGCACTCTCCGCTCAGTTCTTTGCTCTGACCCCTCCGCCGTTGCACCCACAACCGGCCGCTGCGTGCACTACAGCGGCTGGCCAACCGTCGTCCCGCTCCACGGCCAACCTCTACAACCCTCCGCGACCGACTGCAGACTCCCCGCCGCCCTCTCCAAGCATGCCATCGCCCGCTCTCCTTCCTTGCACCCGACCTGCAGACGCCTCACCTTCTCCGCGCGAAGACGCGCCTGCATCCGCGACCATCAGACGTCGGCAGCCATCTGCAGACGACTCGACCTCCAGACGTCGGGCGCCTTCTGCAGACGACATAACCCACGGCTCTCTCCTGCGTCCGTCCGCTCCCGCCCGCTCTCTCTTCTGCTCTCTCTCTCTTTTTTTCTCTCTTTCTCTCTCTTTTTTTTTCACTTACTCACAACAACACACACACACACCTTCACCGACGCACACCCACACACACACACTTATAGTAACATACATATATATACAATATATATACATATATATATAATATATATATAGCTACTTATATATATCTATATACTTATACATATATATATATACATATATACTTATATACATATATATATATATATGCATCTATATAGTATTATATATATATATACTTATATACATATATACATAGCTATATACATATATACATACATATATATATATACATATACACCTATATATATATATACATATATATCTATATATATCTATACATATATACCTATACATATATATATAAATATATTTACTTATATATATGTATATATACTTTCACGTTATTTACTATACGCTGTATCGCGGGAATATCTCCACCAGTTGCTGATATTCTCCGATACACGCGTACAAAAAAGCATGGACACATTCATCATCCATCCTCCATCCACACTCCACGCGGCACATAGTCATGTTGGTTGCGTCTTTCTAGACGACTACCGACTCGACACGGTGTTACACTCCATCGCCACCTCCACCCCCACCCCTTTATATATATACTACATATAAATATATATCTATAGCTATTATATTTACTTTCTGTCTGTTAGCTTCCTTCTTAGTAAAAAGATAAAAAAATACATAAAAGAGAAAAGATAATCTTTGACTTGCAGGTACTTCGTCTTGCGAGTAGCAAGACCCGTTTTTGACCCTGTTTTGGCTCAAAGCCAAGAACCCATTTTTTGAGGGTGTGCCTCAAGGACAAGGATTACTAGAAAAAAATCTAAATAAGAAAAAAAACAAAAAAACAGAATAAACGAATGGAAGAGACGCGTTTTAAGGAAAACGTAGAAACTCGACTTAAACCCCACTTCCCTGAGTTCGACCCTGGGCCTAAAAGTGACAAGATAAAATCAATTAGGCCAGGTTAAAAATTTTGTAAAGAGGTGGTTAGGTCCGAATTAGGTTAATCACTATACACATTTCAACGATAAAATCCCCATATTAACAACCTATCCAGGCCGACCCATCACACTTTTCTGGCGCCGTTGCCGGGGAAGTGCGCCTTCAAGTAAGTTTCTATCCAAATCCTTTCAATTTTTCTCTTCCCTCTTCACGGGTATTGTTGTTTTTGGTGTGCAGGTGAACTTGGTGGAAGGAGAAGGAAAGCAGACGAAGTCGGAAACGAGGGCAGATCCAAGGCAGGAACGAGAGCGTGAAGACGCCGACACCGCATTGGAGCTTTGCACACATTACCGAACAAGTAGGTTTTCCTTTCTTAGCAAACTAGGATTAACTTGCCACCTCAATAAAAAAATAAATAAATAAATAAATAAAACTAGAAAAACTTCTTGGGATTTCTTGGGGCAAGTGGATTAAAATTCACTTGTTTGATTGGTTGTCTTTACTCCCACTGCCCTGGGATCTCCCGCCACACTTCGCATAGTGAAAATCCGAGAATCTTGATTCTTGAATTTTTCGAAATGGGAAGTATTCTTTGAGGCAAAGAAAAAGATTGCTTGCATCCCTCTTTTGCCTCTCTTATCTTTAATTCAGGATCACATTTTTGGTGAGGAGACTTGGAATTGAGTTAATTCCAACCTCACCACAACTTTTCAACTTGCCTATGATTCGATCCTGAATACTTCAACACCAACAACTTTATTTTCTTTATCTGTTGGTTGAGCCTTGTGTGGACATTCTTCTTGGTGATTGGGAGCACTTGAATTGAAGTGCCTTGGCTCCCTTTCACATTGATATAAAATTGATTCGTGCATCCACACTTAGAAATCTCCATTTAGGGTAGCCCATTGCATTTTAGCATGCATTAACTAATTGATAATTGAAGAAGGGTTTCTTGGGTTTTAGAAGGAAAACCTGTATTTTTGCAAAAACCCGGAGATTTGTTGAATTAGTAATTCAGCAAAATCGTAAAATCCATACTACTTAAGGCTGAACTCTAAAAAACCATTCACCAATAAAAACTTCAATTCGGGGAGATTTCCCAGTTGCATGCTTGTTTTTACACACTCTAAAAATCAATCACTTGGGCATTACCCGTAAACAATGCCCTTCACATTCCAAAAGCACTTGACCCTAAGCCTCTAATTAAAATTGGTAGTAACTTGACCCTTTTTAAGGATTGGAGGTCTAACTACCTGCGTGTAGTGGCTACGTGCTGGTGAGAGTTCCCTCGTGCTATCGGGTGTCTAAGACTGGGCAAACGGCCTTTCAATTTGGCCCGGTGGTTCCGCGGTGCTCGCATTCGGTTCCGTAGTTCGTGATAGTAGGTAACTTAGATCTTTAGGTCTAAGGGCACACTGTAGAGGTTAGGAACTTGACTGTATTGATTTGTAATCAAGTGTACCTTTGCGGCGTCATTTCTCTCATCCCTTTTCCCTTCTCATCTCCCCAATTCTTCCTGCGGTAGTGCATGTTTGGGAGGAGGTCACAAAACCCTGAACTATTTGAATTGACTAATAAATCTAGAAAACAAGTCGAATCGTCCTCCTCCTCCACAAACATGGCTGCACACCCACCCCCAAATCCCAAGGGAGGAAACCGCCCTCAGAACCCACCAGGTGGTGGAGCCTTAGAACCCATAACCCTCCTCCAAGCCCAAATGGAAATCTATAATGAGCAAATCGAAGCCATTCGGGAAACATTGGAGGAAATGCAGAACCCTCCCGAACGGGAGGAGCCTAGGTCTCTTAGCTCTTATCAGAATCCCGCTGCTACAGAGACCATAGGACAAATTCGGGTCCCCATCGGCGGGGACGACTTTGAATTAAAACAAAAAATAATTGGCCTAATCAATTTTCACTTTCATGGTCTTGCAAGTGAAGACCCATTTCTCCACTTGGAAGACCTAACCCAACTTGCTAAAACCGTTAAACCAAGAAATGTCGGGTTATCTATAGTCCTCATGAAGATGTTCCCGTTTTCATTGCGGGATAAAGCATCGCAATGGTTACACACCCTTGGGAGAACCATCCACTCTTGGGAAGAGATGTGAACAGCGTTTCTCAAGAAGTTCTTCCCAATCGGGCGGACCAATGCGCTTTGCCGTGCTATCACTTCATTTACGCAACAAAACGGCGAACAATTTCATGAGGCATGGGAGAGGTATAACGACCTCCTCAGGAAGTGTCCGCACCACGGTCTACCTAAGTGGCATATAGCCCAGATTTTCTACTATGGGCTAAATGAGACTTTGAAGCAGATTGCAGACGCTTCCTGCAGAGGGAACTTTATGAATAAAGACGAGAATGGAGCATTCGAGCTGTTTGAAAATATGAGTGAAAACTCGATGAGCAATGCTTCCATTGTCGCCTTTAATCGTACCAGCCAGCCCCGAAATGTCCACGAAGTTGACACGGGACCCTCCCATTCATCCACTGATCTAAGCCTTATTGCACAAAAACTGGATGAAGTCTCCATCGTGCACAAGAAGCCGGACGAGCTTCTGGCCAACCCCGCCCGATCTAAGGCAAACACCACCTCTTCACCACTTCGTCACAATCCAAGTTCTTCTAATACCAGGCTTATCCCGAGAAACCCCGTTAGACCTTCCTTACCGAGTGTCGCGCCAAGCGACTTGGTAAGTCATGTGGAACTGGCTTCTGCGAGCCAGTATTTCGACACGGAGGACCAAGCCTCCGTGTGCTCGGACGCATATCTACATGCGGACGCGTCTTCTGGCATGGAAGATGCTTGCGCCTTGGGGAACAACTCGTTCTCTGCCACTTATAACCCAGGGTAGCGTAATCATCCGAACTTCGCATGGTCGAACAACCCGTAGCGCCAAAACCCCGCGGGTGGACCAATGCGATCGTCCGCACTCGTCATCCCAAGGGTCCAGTTTAATCCTATGGCAAATCCACCATCAGGCCCTTGCGTACCACAAACTGAACACGCATCAAGCCCTCTTGACAAATTGATGCGAATGATGACGGAAATGTCAAAGCGCCATGAAGAGAACATGACCTCTCTTCAGCACCAATTGGCGCAGCAGAACGCCGAAATCAGTCAACTACGCATGGCGACTCGATCTCAGGGCACTCTTCCAGCCCAACCTGTTCCAAACCTGCGAAATTTCGTACCCCGTGGTTCTCAACCACAGGTACGACCTTCTTAGGGACAGGTTAATCAAGTTCTACAAGCTCCGAGCATTCCACCGGGATTTCAGGCTAATCCCGCTGCAGCACCACACTCTTATGTCCCCATTGCAAACCCTCCTCCACCATATGATCCCACTGGACCCGCATCGTCCAATTCTATCACTACGAGGAGCGGTAAGCAGACCGTCGATCCACCTCAACCTGATCCTGGCCCGTCTTCTTCTTCGCCCTCTCATTCGGGATGCATACCGCATTTGCGAGAGGATGATGCACCAAAACTTGTGCCAGAATCAGTCCCATTCCCTGAGGCTCTACTAAGGGAGCCAAAAGGCAAAAAGAAAAATACGCAGGCCTTTGACAGCCTACGTAATTTGTTCAGGGATGTAGAAATCAAGGTACCCCTGCTCGAGGCAATCGACCACATACCTACTGTCGCTCGATTTTTCAAAGACTACACAACACCCAGGCGACAGTCAAAGAAGACTAAGAATCCGGTGGTTCTCTCGCCTCATGCGAGTTGTGCTATACTGTCAAACTTACCACCGAAGCAGAAAGATCCGGGCACACCACTGATTTCCTGTAGCATCCAAGGCTGCAGTTTTAACCGTTCCCTGCTTGATCTAGGATCTTCCATCAATCTCATACCGACCATCATGCTCGAAAAATTTTCCTTGGGAAATCTGAAACCCACCCCTGTCACGTTACAGTTGGCAGATCGTTCTGTCAAAATCCCGAAGGGTGTGGTGGAAGACGTGGTGGTTAGGGTCAACAGTCTCTATTTTCCTGTTGACTTTCTTGTTTTAGATACGGAAGTTCCTAGTTCACTTTCTGATTGTCCGATCATCCTCAGTCGACCTTTCTTGGCCACAGCCCGCGCCCACATCGACTGCGAGTCGGGGTGTATTGAGATTGCCGTTGGATCTGAGAAGCTCAAGCTTAACATATTCAAGGCAGCCAAGAACTTTGATTGCGATTGCATCGAGGATGACACGTCTGACGAGGGCATGGCCGTCAGCGCGTGTATCTGACTAATTGGGACCTATTCGGACAGCTGCGGATTACCTATAAACACTGATGACTGCCTGACCAACACATACTGTGACGTTCCCCAATCCCTCCCTTGTCCAGTACCTTCTCCTGGCCAGACTTCTGATAAGGTTTTCTCCGCTTCCCATACCTCGTGGTCTAAGTCATATCCGGGCTACTCACCGTCGGTCCACACTCATGAAGACCGAATTGCCCTTTCTTCCCCGCCAAATCAGGCGGATTTACAAATCCACACTGGGACCTTGAGCCCATATACTTCTCACTGGGGCTATTCATTTTTGGATCCATCTATCCAAGAAGCCCCTCTTCTTGGCCAATCTGAAGGCTAGTTTCTTCCTCCTAACTTGTTCTCCTACCCGTCTGGGACACTCTCGTCCCAAGAAATGCCAGATCCTTCCCCATCCACTCCCGAGCTAAAAGTGCTGCCTAATACACTCAAGTATGTTTTCCTGGGACCAAATGAAACGCTCCCTGTAATCATCAATTCAAAATTAACCATGGAGCAGGAGTGCAAACTAACTAAGGTCCTCCTAGAACACAAGGCAGCTATTGGATGGTCTTTATCAGACTTATCTGGTATTAGCCCCTCCTACTGCACTCATCGTATATATACGGAGGAGGAGGCTCGACCTTCTTGCGAGATGCAGCGACGTCTCAACCCTAACATGCGGGAGGTCATTAAGAAGGAAACCATTAAGTGGCTGGATGCGGGTATAATCTACCCGATCAGTGATAGCCCCTGGGTGAGTCCGATTCACGTTGTGCCCAAAAAGGCAGGGCTCACCATCTATGTCAATGACAGGGGCGAATCCATCCCTACACGCACTCCTACATCTTGGAGAGTGTGTGTAGATTATAGGAAACTCAATGCTGCAACCAAGAAAGATCACTTCCCGCTACCATTTATTGACCAAATCCTGGAGCGGTTAGCGGGAAATAAATTTTTCTGCTTCCTGGATGGATTCTCAGGATATAACCAGGTGGCAATAGACCCCCGAGACCAAGAGAAAACCACTTTTACCTGCCCTTTCGGCACCTTCACCTTTAGAAGGTTGCCGTTCGGACTTTGTAACGCACCAGCAACTTTCCAGAGATGCATGCTGGCGATATTTCATGACATGGTGGGTGACTTTCTCGAGGTCTTCATGGATGACTTTTCAGTCTTTGGACCATCTTTGGATGAATGTCTTGCCAACCTGACTCGCATCCTTAGGAGATCTATTGATGTAAACCTCGTGCTTTCCTGGGAAAAAAGTCATTTTATGGTGCACGAGGGAATTGTTCTCGGACATATCATCTCCGATAGAGGTATCGAGGTTGACAGAGCTAAGCTCGACGTCATTGCTAATTTACCTGTGCCTGGTTCTATCAAACAAATCCGCTCCTTCTTGGGACACGTCGGTTTCTATAGGAGATTCATCAAAGACTTCTCCAAAATTTCTCGACCCTTAACTCATCTCCTATCAACCGACGTGCCCTTCGACATGGGCCCCAACTGTATAGAAGCATTCACGCAGCTGCGTAATGCTGTCACCAAGGCCCCCGTTCTCCAGCCGCCTGATTGGTCCCTCGACTTTGAACTTATGTGTGACGCTTCAGACCTTGCAGTTGGAGCCATCTTGGGACAAAGACGCGATAGACACCCCTTCGTGGTATACTACGCCCGTAAGAAGTTGGACGAGGCCCAGCGTAATTATACTACCACTGAAAAGGAACTACTGGCGGTCGTCTTTGGGCTGGAGAAATTCCGCTCTTACCTTCTGGGCTCTCACGTTATTGTTTTCACTGATCATGCGGCCATTCGCCATCTCATGCACAAGAAGGATGTCAAGCCTAGACTGATTCGTTGGATCCTTCTGCTCTAGGAATTTGACATTGAAATTCGCGATAAGGCCGGAGCCCAGAATGTTGTGGCTGATCACCTTTCCAGACTGGACCCTGACCATATTGGACTTACTCTGCCAATTAATGAAAATTTTCCTGATGAGCACCTATTGGCAATAAATGTGGCAAGTGGACCGTGGTATGCCGACATTGCCAATTACCTTGCTTCTGGATCTCTTCCACGTGGCTGGCCTAAAAACCAGCGCGAGCATCTCATGGCAGAAGCAAAGTATTATTTCTGGGATAATCCACTTCTTTTTCGGATAGGTGCTGATCAAATCATCCGTCGCTGTATTCCTAACAGTGAGTTCCCCAGTGTGCTATCCTTCTGCCACGATCAGGCTTGTGGAGGCCATTTCTCTGGGAGGAAAACTGCAGCCAAGGTGTTGCAGTGCGGTTTCTTTTGGCCCTCCCTTCACAAGGACGCACACACTTATGCCAAGCATTGCACTAGGTGCCAGTCGTTAGGGTCAATGGCACGTCGTGACATGATGCCCTTGCAACACATCCTAGCTGCGGAAATCTTTGACATCTGGGGAATTGACTTCATGGGTCCCTTTCCTCCATCCAACGGCTTCGAATTCATCCTCGTGGCCATCGACTATGTTTCGAAATGGATCGAGGCTATTCCCGCGCACCGTGCTGACCATGTTATCTCCACCCGATTCGTCAAGGACCACATCTTTGCGCGTTTTGGGATCCCTCGGGCCATTATCTCGGATGGAGGAAGCCACTTTACCCATGCTTCTTTTCGGGCACTTCTGAGGAGGTTCGGAGTCCACCATCGTATCGCATCCTTGTATCATCCTCAGACTAACGGCCAGGCGGAAGTGTCAAACCGGCAAATCAAGCAGATTCTCCAGAAAATGGTTCGGCCTGACTGTAAGGATTGGTCCGACAAGCTGACTGACGCACTTTGGGCGTATGGGACCGCCTTCAAGGCTCCCCTTGGTATGTCTCCATATAGAATCGTTTATGGGAAGCCTTGTCATTTGCCCGTGGAGTTGGAACATCGCGCTTATTGGGTGGTTCGCCAATGTAACCTCGACACAGACTTGTGTGGTCGAGAAAGGAAACTCCAACTCCAAGAGCTGGAAGAGCTCCGTCGTGAAGCCTATGATTCTGCTCTAACCTTTAAACAGCGCACTAAGGCTTTTCATGACGGCCACATTCGGCGGAAGGAATTTGAGCCATCTTAGCAAGTTTGGCTCTATAATGCCCGACTCAAATTCTTTCCTGGGAAATTGAAGTCCAAATGGACTGGTCCTTTCCTGGTCTCAAGACCATTCCCCAATGGGGCCGTCGAGATCGAAGATCCCAAATCTGGGCGTAAATTTACGGTCAACGGGCAGCGTTTGAAACCCTATCTGACTCATGAACCTACCCCCGTTGGAGAAACCGTTGCCCTGCTGGAGGGTAACTAATTCTTTGCCTCATTCTGAGTCCAGCTGGGGACGTTAAATTCAGCGCTTGTTGGGAGGCACCCTAACAGCACTCACCATCCACAATTACTTTTCACACCTCTATCGTAATCACTTCACTTTTCTCTTCACCACCCACCATCCACCCACCCTTCCACCCTGATCTATACCCTGAACCTCAGCTCTTGTTACCCAATCTTCCATCCTTCCTCTGCCTTTCCCTGCATGCATATGAGGACATAGCATTGTTTGGCATGGGGGGGTGGATAGGCATCCATAAGATCCGGGTATTTTACGGTATCATACAATTTCCTCCCATTTATAAATATGCAAGAAAAAGAAAAAAGAAAAATATATATATATTATAATAAATGGTGTTTAGTAATGATCTTGAAGCTAAAACAAAAATACAATAAGTGTTTATGGATATTCAACCTCTGTTTTGAAGAATTTCCAGGCCACAAAAGCTTGATTCGCTTAGGCTCGGCTTAATTCACTTAAAGCATTGACAAAATAGATCAAAATCTCTCCTATCTAAGGACGTATTCTTGTACTTGAGACACCAGTACAGGATCCATTAGTTTGCTTTTTCTTGAGAGCTTAAGTAAACTTGGTTCACACTACACATATCCGGAAAGACCAGGTGAACATAAGATCTAACCCTAGTGTTCATTAGGGAAGGTGGAGTCCTTACCTGTGCGCGCAGGTAGACTTTTTATCCCAGGCTTTAGTCTTGTGTTTAGGAGCGACTCTTTCCACCAAAAAGAAACTCTCCCACCAAAAAGAAAAAAAGTGTGCTCTTTCAAAATGTGTTGTAAGAGATATACTGACATGTGTTTCAAAAAAAAAAAAAAAAAGAGAAAAAAAGAGTTGTCAAAAAAAAAAAAAAAGATGTTGCAAAAGAGTCGGTATATCTCATAAATGTCTGTATAATTTGTTTTTCGGTGAGCCACAAAAAAAAAAAAAATCAGAAAATGGGAGTTGAGTTTTCCGTCATCATCTTAAGGGTCAATCCGAAGACATGAGCTGAAACTGGGACTAACCTGTACTTAAAAATTCGTGAAACCCTGGGATTGAGTGTTAATGTTCATCTGGTCAGTCTTGATCCTTCACTATGCATAAACCATAACCTCTTGAGCTCTCGAGTACGGCAAAATCCTCCTGGGTCCTGGAAATCGTACTTAAGGTTTAAATATCAAGAGTCCTGGTTAGTTGAGAGATGATCTATGTCATGTGAGACTTAAAGTACTGGTAGTCTTCTTTACAATTGGTTCTCACAATATTCGATAATAAACACACCTATATCACCTCAGAAGAAAATCTTCAGCTTAAGATCATTTCTAAATACAATTTTGCTAGGGACTAGCAAAAGATAGGCATGGGGGTATATGTTTGCACCTCAAAACATGCCTGTAATAACGCCTTCTTGTGCTATTTTCTAGCATTAACATTGCATAATAGGATCCTGTAATCGCATTTGTAAAAACGCTTGCATGCATGCATTTAATCAAGAGAAGAAGAGGAGTGAAACAATGGCTTGCATAGTTACATTTTATCTCAAGTGCCTCCTTACAAATTCCACCGCTTTTTATTTTTTTCTCTCTTGATTTCTTCTTTTCTTCCCGCGGCTGCACTTCTTCACGCAGTAGCTGCATGCATTTACTCCACGTCACTTCTCCCTGCCAACGCCGCTCCCTACAGCTGCAACTCCCGCACCCTCTCCCTGCTGCAGCCAGCATACCACTCTCTCCTCCTCTATAAGAAGCTGTAGCTCCTTCCTTACGAGACAGGCTGCTGCACAAAACAAAAAAACCCGCAGCCACCTCTTCCACCGTCTTCCCCTCCCATACGTCGGCCCTCCGTCGAGGAGGCACCCGGTGAGCAAGAGAACCCACTGTGGTGCTCACCACCACAGTGGGAACACCACCGCCCAGCTCTTCAACGAGCCGGTGGGCGTGGTGTCTTCTTTTCTTTTCATTTTCGTCTCCATGCCATTGCTGCCACTTCAAGCTCCGAAGCTTGAAGCAGCAGCAGCAGCAGCCAAACCACGACGGCGGCAATAGCAGCAGACCTCCTCGCCTCCTCCGCGACCTTCACCGCAGGCGCTCAGCCCTCCGCGCGCGCCTGTAGGGCACTCTCCGCTCAGTTCTCCACTCTGACCCCTCCGCCATTGCACCCACAACCGGCCGCTGCGTGCACTGCAGCGGCTGGCCAACCGTCGTCCCGCTCCCCTGCCAACCTCTGCAACCCTCCGCGACCGACTGCAGACTCCCCGCCGCCCTCTCCGAGCACGCCATCGCCCGCTCTCCTTCCTTGCACCCGGCCTGCAGAAGCCTCACCTTCTCCGCGCGAAGACGCGCCTGCATCCGCAACCATCGGACGTCGGCAGCCATCTACAGACGACTCAACCTCCAGACGTCGGGCGCCTTCTGCAGACGACTTAACCCGCGGCTCTCTCCTGCATCCGTCCGCTCTTGCCTGCTCTCTCTTCTGCTCTCTCTCTTTTTTTTTCTCTCTTTCTCTCTCTTTTTTTTTCACTTACTCACAGCAACACACACACACACCTTCACCGACGCACACACACCTTTACTCACACATACGCACACCCACACACACACACTTATAGTAACATACATATATATACAATATATATACATATATATATAATATATATATAGCTACTTATATATATCTATATACTTATACATATATATATATACATATATACTTATATACATATATATATATATATATACATCTATATAGTATTATATATATATACTTATATACATATATACATAGCTATATACATATATACATACATATATATATATACATATACACCTATATATATATATACATATATATCTATATATATCTATACATATATACCTATACATATATATATATATAAATATATTTACTTATATATATGTATATATACTTTCACGTTATTTACTATACGCTGTATCGCGGGAATATCTACACCAGTTGCTGATATTCTCCGATACACGCGTACAAAAAAGCATGGACACATTCATCATCCATCCTCCATCCACACTCCACGCGGCACATAGTCATGTTGGTTGCGTCTTTCTAGACGACTACCGACTCGACACGGTGCTACACTCCATCACCACCTCCACCCCCACCCCTTTATATATATACTACATATAAATATATATCTATAGCTATTATATTTACTTTCTGTCTGTTAGCTTCCTTCTTAGTAAAAAGATAAAAAAATACATAAAAGAGAAAAGATAATCTTTGACTTGCAGGTACTTCATCTTGCGAGTAGCAAGACCCATTTTTGACCCTGTTTTGGCTCAAAGCCAAGAACCCATTTTTTGAGGGTGTGCCTCAAGGACAAGGATTACTAGAAAAAAATCTAAATAAGAAAAAAAACAAAAAAATAGAATAAACGAACGGAAGAGACAAGTTTTAAGGAAAACGTAGAAACTCGACTTAAACCACACTTCCCTGAGTTCGACCCTGGGCTAAAAGTGACAAGATAAAATCAATTAGGCCAGGTTAAAAATTTTGTAAAGAGATGGTTAGGTCCAAATTAGGTTAATCACTATACACATTTCAACGATAAAATCCCCATATTAACAACCTATCCGGGTCGACCCATCATAGGGTCAGTGTCCAAAACTAAGAAGTCAATGGGAAAGAAGAAATCCTCCACTCTTACAAGGACATCCTCCAAAATTCCCCGTGGTGTCTTAAGTGATCGATCAACAACTTGAAGGATTACAGGGCTAGGCTTCAAATTGCCTCCCCCAAGTTGTTCATACGTGTAGCTCGAAAGGATGTTCACCCTTGCACCCAGATCAAGTAGAGCCTCATCAATTTGTAAGTCACCAATAACTACTGAGATGTATGAGGCTCCTAGGTCCTTAAGTTTCGGGGGTGTGCCATGTTGAACAATTGAGTTAATAGAATCAGGCAGGACAACTTTTGATTGGACCTGTTTTCTCGATTGCCACTTTTTCGTGCACAGGTCCTTTAAGAAGCGGGCATAAGATGGAATCTGCTTGATAGCTTCAACCAAAGGTAGGTTAATCTGCACTTGCTTGAAAGTTTCCTTGATCTCATCCGTCTTATCTTTGGCTCCAGATGAGCTAGCAGAAGTCTCCCCAGAGGTGGATAAGTGCTCTGGAAAGGGTACTCTCGATCTCTGGGTGGAAGGGTTGTCATGTCGAGTAAGGGGTGGAACAGGGGCAACTTCTTTCGATGAGGTGATTTCAACTGAAGAAGATTTGGGCAAGTCTTCTCCAGTTGGGGTGAAAGTTGGGGTGGATGGTTTTTTAGAGGGTGAGACTATAGGAGCATCGAGTTTGGAAATTTCTTTCCCACTCCTCAGAATAGTCGTCGCCTGAGCATGCTCCCTAAAGACAATCCCTTTTCCTTTAGGATTCTCCTCAGCAACACTGGGGAGCTTCCCAGTTTCCCTCTGTCTAACGGCCTTAACAAGGTATCCTATTTATGATTTCATCTCATGTATAGCCTTGTCATGAGATTGGATGATGGCACTTTGACTTGCATAGTTTTCAACATCGCCTTCAATTCATCCATCTCAGAGGTCTTAGGTTGGGTAAAGGTCTAAGGTTGGTTCATTTGATGGTTTTAAAAGGATTATGGTTTATTATTCCTTGAATTTGAGACATTTCCTTGTCTCCATGAAAAGTTTGGGTGGTTCCTCCATCCCTCATTATAAGTGTTGGAGAAAGGGTCATTATGAGGTCTAGGATGGAACCCTTGAGCGGCATTCAAATCTGCTTGTACAAGCTCAGGGAATTGGGAGGTCAAGTGGCAATCCACAATGGCGTGTGTATTGCCTTGGCAAATTGAGCATTCGAAAGCTTGGGATGTGGAGGTGTTAGATACGAATGGACTCGGGTTCGACATAAGCCTTTCCATGTTTTGATTCAATAATTGAATCTGATAGGCTAAATTCTAGGTGTCCCTTGCTTCATTCGCCTCCAACTTTCTTTGCATGAGAGTGGCCTTTCTATCCATGTAGGTAGAATTAAGTGAATAGAATTCTCACTCAAAGTATCAAAAAGGTTCCAAGCTTCATCCTCAGTCTTAGATAGAAAGGTTCCTGCACAGGTACCATCCACAGTTTGCCTATGTGAATCATTAAGTCCGGTGTAGAACCTTTCAACCAGTTGCCATTTAGGCACCTGGTCATGTGGGCAACTCTCAGCAAGTCGTTAAAGCACTCCCATGCATCATGGAAAGTTTCCCCATCCTTTTGAACAAAACTCATAATTTCCCTCCTAAAGTGATTGGTTTTGCTCATGGGGAAGTACTTCTATAAAACTCCTTCAGGGCATCCCAAGTGTTAATATTATCAAGGGTGTGATACCAATACTTGGCTTTGTCCTTAAGGGAGAAGGGAAAGAGGGTCCGCATTTGAGCGTCATCAGTAATGCCCTGCAGCTTCACCATGGAACAGCCTCGGTGAATTCCTCTATATTCCTATAAGGGTCTTCCCTAGCAGTACCATAAAAGGAGGGCAGCAAGGATATGGTATTGCTTTTGATCTCATAAAGATTGTCCCCTCCAGGTCTACGTAGTGCAGGGCCAGCTTGATTGGTTGGAATGAAATATTCCTTAAGGCTCCTTTGACCGGCCATTTCTACCCTTGGAAGGTTTCTTCTTAAGATTCTTTCCGGTTCAGGATCAAACACAAGTTGTCTCCTAAGAGAATGCCTACCAAGCATGCACTACAAACACAATTCAAAAGGACTTGTTCGGTCTTTACAAATTTAGGCTTTTGACTTTAGTTCAAATTGTAGGTGACAAAGCAAGTTTCCCAATCAATTACGTGCCTATTGTCAACCTTTGAAATGCCTAAAAAAGCCTAGTTGGAGCTTAGGTATTCTTCCCTAAATCTCAAATGGTAAAGCAAATCCAAAGATGGAAGATCGAGGGAAGCAAGTAGGCCTAAGCCTTCCTTTGAAGCTATGCTTTCGCGATGCTTCTCAACTACCCCCAAAAATCGGTGACAGGGTATCCCCCTCTTTGGATTTACAAAACCTTTGATCTCAAGTTCTGAACCCTTCAGAATCCAACGGTAGGAGGGCTATTGTCCTAGCCGTTCCAAGACTTAGGAGTGTCTAAATGCATGCCGTGGTGCAAAAGATATAAGTGTGCATACACCGCAAAAAGATTTTGAATTTTGAAGTGCACACCACTTTTGAAAATCAAGTCCTTGATTTTTAGATGTCCCTCCTTTAATTAGTCCTTTTTCAAGAATATATGTGACCACTTGTTAGATCACCTCAAGAAAAATTACGTGGTCTTCGAATTAAGTCCAAATGCAATGCGTGATCAAGAATAGGATGCAAAGTAAGAGAATGCGTACCTTGCTTCCATCAATCAACGATGCGAGAATGCACACAATGCAGAGAAATAAATCTAGAGGCTACTCATACAGACCTAAATGGTTCGTCCTAGGGGCAGGCAGCTTCTAGCAGGCAGCTCATTTTTTTTTTTAAACTACTTATGCACAAGCAAATAAAGGGTAAACAATCCACAAAATAAATTAAAAACCTAAATCTAAAGAAAAGGGAACAAGCTCCCAAAAATCAGCCCCAATTACTACAAGGGCGAGAAAACAGAAATAAAACTTATGAAATGAGAAATATCCTATAGAGGCAGAATCCAGGTCTCCTTCGTCTTCCCCGCAAGTAAGCGTCGCACAAGGTCGACGTCTTCTCCCTGATGTGCTTATCACCTCTCTCAAATTCCTCGCACAAATTCCTCGCACAGAAAAGATAATAAATGGTCAGATCATTATGCAATGAGAAATAATCTGAAATAAAATCAGGTGAAATTATTGTGTCTGTTGCCTCCCCAGCAACGGTGCCATTTGACGAGTTGATTTTCTGCTTTCGATTAAGTTTCACAAATGAAATAATGCGTTGTTGTGGTATGTAAGTGGTGGAAAAATCGACTAATCAAAAATTAAAATAACCACTCAATTAGGAGCGGGTTGTGTCCACAGGGAGGCAATGATGCAATAAAATCTCGATTATTTTGTATTCTTTCAATCACATGCGAAATCCATAATCAAATCTGACATGAAATGCGATCGAAAGAAGATGCACAATAACTCAAAAATATAAGGGTATATGTGCAATTTTTCCTGCTGAAATATTCAAAAAATATGTGATGATTTTATGCAATCTTCAATTGAAATGTATTAGAGAAAATTTATGCACATTTTAATCCCAAAACCAATGTTAAAACATGTGAATATCAATAACCGTGCAATTATCAGAAAGCATGAGTATGCAGTCATAATTTTGCCACAATAAAATAATCATAAATTAAAATTGATTTTGCTGGCAATGACGTTAAATGTAATTTTTAATTAACACAAAAATAGGGGATTTTACGTCTCTCCTCCTTGCGCATGGGAGAGAGGTTCAATCGAGAAGATGTTCCTACAGGAGATTGGCTGAAGTGAGGCCGTCACGGTGGTGGCAGCAGTATGTCGTGAGGTGGCTAGAGCCGGCCTGCCAGAGGAGAGGAGTGGCAGCAGTGAAGAAGCTGCTGCTCTCGTGTGTGCTACAGGCGTGCAGCTGCTGAGGCGCGTGGGCCGTGCGGCGAGGACACGCGTGGGCAGAGCTACTACACGCAAGGGTGTAGCGTGGAAGTGCAGGAGGCAAGGGGGTTGTTGCGTGCTGGAGGAGGTCGACGAGGGTGGTGAAGGGGCGAGCGCGTGGAGGTTGGTGCTGCAGTGGTGCTGGATGAAGCTGAGGTGGGTGCGCGTTTTGCAGGGTGGAGCGCGTGTGGTGAGGCATGTGTTCTGCAGTGAGGAGCTGGAGGTGGGCACTGCAGGCCTGCAGGGAGGACGCGGGTGTGAAGGCTGGAGTGTGCGGAGGTAGGCGCGGGCGTGGGGCTTTGCACTGGCGCTGGAGGTGGGCGTGCTAGAGAAGTTGATGAGGCACGGGTTCTGCTATTGATGGCATGCACGGGCGTGGTCTTATGGAGCGGGGGAAGAAGATGAAGGTGGTGCTATAGGAGTTTCAAACGTCTGGGAACATTCCCAGATGTCTTAACGGATGAGGGCGTGAAGTTGCGGCATCTGCAATGGTGGATGTTGGTGATGAAGGTGAGGGTGGTGCACACTAAGGTGCTTACAGTAATGCAAGCAAGCTCCAAATGGCGGAGTGGCCTATCACGCCACAAGCCCACGATGGTGGAGGCTCGTCACCATGGTTGAAGCCAGTGGTGGTGGAGCGGATGAGAGGACAACTCTCTACACAGTGGTGGGTCGGGGATGGTGGCCCCCTCTCATGGCAGCTCTCCCTCCTCCTTTTGTAGCCACAGCCTTCATTTCAAATTCAAAATGCCGTAACGTAAATGTGATGCACAGGAGGAGGAGGTTGAGCTGAAGCCGGAGGAGATACCTATGCAAAGGAAAAAAAAATAAAAGAATAAAATGTTATGGTTATTTATGCATAAGCCCTTAACTTCTATGTTAAATTAAAACAATGCATGCAATGCACCTAATTGGTTAACTAATTAAATGATTGCAATTCTAAGTTAATTCTAAATGCATTTCGTTATGAATGCAATGCATGAATTTTGTAATTAAATCAGAAATATGAATTAATCTATTTACATCCTAATGCATGCTAAATAAATGTTAGAATTAACTTAATGTCTAAGCACTTAAATACTTAAATAGCCCACAAACAAGGGCTAATCACTAGCCTTAGTATTTGCTTTGGAAAAATTCAGGGCTTATCTCTTAGGGTCTCATGTCATCATTTATACTTACCACTCGGCCTTGAGACATCTCTTGGCCAGAAAGGATGCCAATCCCCAGCTTATTCGTTGGATTCTTCTGCTTCAAGAATTTGATCTTGAAATCAAGGATAAATCCGGGGTACAAAATGTGGTGGCGGATCATTTGTCGAGACTTCTAAGTGATTCTTCTCGTCCGAACATTCCGATTGCTGATACTTTTCCGGACGAAACCATCCTTACAGTTTCAGGTGTCCAAACCCCGTGGTTTGCTGACATTGTTAATTATTTGGCCGTTGGTCAAATCCCCCAGGATTGGACCAAGCAACAACGGGATAGACTCAAATCTAAGGCCAAATACTACTTCTGGGAGGACCCTGAACTGTACCGCATCGGCTCTGATTAGATTATTCACCGATGTGTTCCGGAGAACGAATTCAACAGCATACTCGAGTTCTGCCATGCGTCTGCGTGTGGTGGACATTTCTCTGGGAAAAAGATGGCTGCAATGATTTTGCAATCTGGCTTCTATTGGCCGTCTTTATTCAAGGATGCCCAGGATTTCTCAAGGTCATGTTCCAAATGTCAGGCACTCGGGAGCATAACTAAGAGAGATATGATGCCCCTAAACCTAATTCTTCCTGTCGAAATCTTTGACATTTGGGGCATCAATTTCATGGGACACTTTCTCCCTTCATTTGGACATCAGTACATTTTTGTCGCTATTGATTATGTGTACAAATGGATTGAGGCAATTCCCACCCGAACCAATGACCATAAGGTGGTAATCGATTTTGTCAAGAAAAACATCTTCAGCAGGGTCGGGATTCCTAAGGCCATCATCAGTGATGGTGGCACTCATTTTATTAATGTCCAGTTCCGTAATTTACTGCCAAAATACAGGGTTAGTTACCGAATCTCCACACCTTACCATCCCCAGACAAATGGACAAGCCAAAATCTCCAATCGGGAGATCAAGAATATTTTGCAGAAAATGGTTAGGCCTGATCGCAAGGACTGGACTCAAAAGCTTGAGGACGCTCTTTGGGCCTACCGTACTGTGTACAAAACGCCCATGAACATGTCTCCGTTTCGTCTGGTGTATGGAAAGGCATGCCATTTACCCGTAGAGATTGAACATAGGGCATTCTGGGAAATCAAGTAGTGCAATTTAGATCTGAGTTTAGCCAGGAAGACCAGGAAACTCCAACTATCTGAGTTGGAAGAGCTTAGAAATGATGCATATGAGAATGCCAAGATCTACAAGACTCGAACCAAAGCTCTACATGATTAATTGATTTCCCGCAAGAGCTTTGAGCAGAACCAGAAGGTCTGGTTATTTGATTCTTGACTTAAGCTCTTTCATGGAAAACTTAGATCGAAATGGAACGTCCCGTTCATTATCGACCAGATTTTTTCCAAACGGAGTTGTTCAGATCTTTGACCCAAAGATGGGTAATACATTTAAAGTCAACGGTCAACGTCTGAAGCTTGTTATTGACCGTACTCTTCCAGAACCCATCTCAGACACGGTTGCTCTAGCCATATTGTGACTTCTTTTGCTGGACTTCGCCTAGCTAACGGCATTAAACTCAGCAGTTCTACATATGACACAAAGCTGACCCAAGCTTCATATTTAGGTGATATCTTTCATACTCTACCCTTTCTTTCATGCCTCTTTTTATGTGGACATTGCATCAGCTAAGCATGGGGGGGTGGATTCATTTTTTAATCATTTTGTCAGCCCTGTGAAATTCTTGTAAATTGTATTTCTCTTCTTATATATATATAATTTGAATTAAGAAGGAATACTTGGACATTAGGACTTTTCAATCTTAGGAAATATTACATTAGGATCTGAACACAAAGACCCTTCAGGTCTGTGGGCTTAACCGGCCCGTGTATCCACTAAAATGTGGATTTTTTTTTTGAGTCCTCGCCATCTTAATTCTATGGTAATTTGATTAAATAAGTTTGGGTGATAAGTACACGACTTATCAACCCACCCTCTGATTTGAGGGAACCTTAAGTCTATAGCATCTACACACTAACTTTTCACTAACTTGTCGATCGGTGATTTTTACAGAAATTGGGTAGCTAATGAACTTTCTAGGGTGATATGGCTGGCAAGTTATCATGGGTGACAGCCCATAGGTAGGTTGTCCAGAGCCCAGTCACTGGATCATTCTCTTTTTACTACCTTTAGGTAAATCTTAGACCAGAGAAGCCACCTACTTAAAACATGAAAAAGAAAGTCAAAAAGAAATGAAAAAGAAAAGGAGAAAAGAAAAATAAAATAAAAGAAAAAACACTTCGCCTCACGAGTATGGCTGGCAAGTTATCGGTGGTAACAGCTCATCGACCAGTTGTCCAAAACCTAGCTTAAGAAATGCATTAAAAATTCCCAAAACACTTAGAAAGAAGCGGACAAGTAGAATAAACCAGGGAGATATACATTAGATGCACCCTTGCGTTGACCCCATAAAAATAAAAGTAGGGAGAAAGCTACCAGTCGTAAAGAAACACCTTTAGGCAGAACTTTCTTTTTAAGGTCACCTAGAAGCGTAGAAACCCAAAGTCTGTTCTAATTACCTACCAATGAGTCTATCACATTCACAATAAGATGCTTAGAACTTAGGGTTCTCATCAAATCTTCGGTGGGTAGAATGGCCGTAGAAAGCCACTCTTTAACCCTAAACTCAAAAATCCAAAAAAATTAGAAAAGAAGAAAAAGAGAAAAAGAAATTTTTCTTTGAATAAGGCGAGGGCTTGAGGCGGTCTACATTTTGGTAAATACCTGGGCACTGTTGTGTCTTTGAAAGTTCAAATCCTAAGTAAAAAAATTTCTAAATGTTGAAAATAACTTATGCCTAAGCAATCCAACCTAATTCTTTTATAAATAGCATGTAGACTTTGCTAGGGACTAGCAAAAGATAGGGATGGTGGTGTGATGTAAACATGTTTTTTATTACATAAAATATCTATTTATGCATGTTCTTAAGCATAGAATTGCATTACAAATTATAAATATTACATAACATGCATCATCTTGCATTTAGATTAGTCTAAATAAAGTGTAGGTTAATTATCTCCTTTTTATGGTCAGGGATAGGGCGACTTTTTATCAGGGACTCAGATCGAAGATCCAACCGTATGGAGCTGATTAGGGCGACGATTGGAGTTCAACGACTCCAAGATCGCCCTAATCGGATATCTGTAGCATCAGATAGAGACTGAGGAACCCTAGACGATCAAGGGCCAATATGGTGTTAAATCACACTTCAAAAGACAAATCTGACTGCACAGATGGGTTCGGATAGACAATCACAGCCTAATGGCATGAAAATCGATACAATCCGATACCTGTGGCACCATCTACATCACTCAGAAGATGGACGACCAAGATGGCACCACGTGGTGCCATCTTCACCGCCCAATCTGCCACACGCACCCGCCTAAGCTCTTCTGGCCAACGCTTCTCCACCGCTGGATCAAGATCCAACAACTATTGGGTGCACGCACTTAAGTTGAGCGCTCAACACAAACGCACCTGTAGCACATTGGTCGAGCGCCCTATCGAAACAAGGAGGTGCGGGATCGAGCCCCCGCATGCCTCAAATTGGAGTGGGCGCGCGGGCGAGCGGGCACACGGGCGAGCAAGCTTGATTAGCCACGCGATCAAGATCCAACGGTGCCGCATGGCCGATAGTGCCCATGTGCTATCTGACGCCCCCACGTGACGCAGGATCTCACGTGCAACATGCAGTTGAGGCGTGGCGAGGAGAGATCTTAGCCGTCCGATCTCACGATAGGATGGCCAAGATTTGAACAACGTGGAGCACGAGTTGAGGCGCGAAAGGCGAGAGAGCGCGCGAGTAGCTCCCACGAGGGCCACGTTCAGGCCTTTAGTGACGTCACTAAAGGTCCTGAATTAATGTTTCTCAAAATGTAATGACCAAAATGCACTCACTCCTTGCAACTATAAAAGGAGACCCCCCCATACTAATTTCTCATCCCTTCCTTCTCTTCTCTCTCTCTCCAAAGCTCAAGAGAAGCTTGTCCCACACCCGAGATGCTCCTCAAGAGATAAAGTCAAATTTTCACCCCCATTTCGGAAGCGGATCCAGTGACGACGACGATGTGCTGCCTCATTCCCATTCTTCCTGCCTCGATCTCCTTCTTCCCGCTCTGTTCTTCGTCTTCTAGGCATTGTCTCGTCTGGCTCGTCCTCCAAGCGATCATCGAGGAGGATAACTTCTCTCTCATTCCTTTTTCCTGCTTTCTAGAGTAGAATTTTCCTGCTTTCTAGTGTAATTTCTCACTTACTTAGTTGTATAAACATTTTGAAGTATCAAGTGGATGTTTTCTCTCTTTCTCTCTCTCTCTTTCTCTGATTGTTTATAGTGCTTCATTTCATTGTAATTACTCTACTCTTTATCAAAAACACGAAAAAAATATAATTGCGAATTTGGATCGACGTAGCTTCCCTGAGTTTGACCCGGGATTTCTATTCTGGTATAAATTTTATTTGTTGAACCCGAGTTCTTCGCTATTCAAACTACAACGACAAGTTTTTAAAACCAAATTCAATAGCGTAGTACTTCGTCGTTTCAACAGTTGTGACTGCGTTAACGAGAAACCTGTTAACTGTGGTCACGTCTTCTTGTAACAACGGGGGCGATCCAGTAGTGTATGGATCAGGATAGCTAGATTCAGGGGTGCTGTGGTTAGAAACACACCCTAAATAGTTGGATCCTCGGGGAGATATGTGCAGTGCAGCGATCTTAGTCCCTTGTGGATCGACGTCCAAGAACCCTGATAGTGTAGATGAATGAGACATTGGGTCATCACAAAGGAGCCCAATGTTACCACAGTATGCCGAATCTTCATCTTCACCATCCTCCTCTATGCGATCACAGTCAAAATTCCTTGATGCCCTGAATATGTCAAGTCGAAGTCTCTCATTACCTAGGGCTATCTCCATACACCTGGATGCACATTCAATGTTTGCTCAGGCTATTGCTAGAAATGGGTGACCCAAAATGATTGGTGCATCTTGGAGATTAGGAGGAACCTCCATATCGAGAACGAAAAAGTCTGCGGGAAAGCAGAATCCGTGGACTTTTATGATCATGTTCTCAACCACCCCCCTGGGTGTTTTTACTGATCTATCAAGCAACTGAATCGTGACTGAGGTAAGCTTTAACTCCCCAAATCGAAATCGATCAAATACGGCAGTGGGAGTTAGGTTGATGGATGAACCCAGATCTAGAAGGGCCCGATCAAATGGAGAATCCTGCAAGAAGCAGGATATGAGGGGGGTATCAGGGTCTTTCTTTTTCGGCGATAAGTCAGCTAGAATCACAGCGCTAGCTTCTTTTGACAGTACCGCCTGTCATCCAATTCTAGGCTATTGCTCCGGGGTACAATAGTGCTTGAAGAACCTCGCGATAGCGGGGATGTGATCAATTGCCTGAATATGTACTTCCTTGAAAATTGACTTCAGGTCCTCAAAATTCCACGTGTCCTTCTTCCATACTACATTTCACATCAAAGCCTTAGGAAAAGGGACGGGAATCTCCAGGTCAAGTGGCCTCTTACCATTATCTTCTGTAGGCGGCTCTTGAGATGAAGGAGTCGAACCCGCCCGCAGCGAAGGGTGAGAAAAATCAGGACTCGCCTGTCTATGTGGTGGGTCGAATGTCTTCCTTCCACTCCTCAATGAGACAACATGTGCATCGGCTTGCTATCAATGAGGTGGTAGGGGAGTGGAAGGGGCAGAGTATGCGGGGTTCTACATCAAAGGTGGTTGTCCTTGAGCATAACCAGGTGGTGCAAGAGGCTCCTGTAATATGGTGTGTGCCTGTCCCTATGGTGCCTGAAACTTAGGCAGAGTGCCTTGGCTTTGCATATACCGAGGGTTTGGGATGGGTTGGAGGGCAAGGCTCCCTGAGTCCTATGCTCCTGCAACAGCTGGTTTTGCGTGTTCTATATAGTCTCTATCTGGTCAGCCATCTCCTTCCTTAGTTGCAAGCTATCCTATGTAGATTTCCTCATTGATTCTTGCTGCTCCTCTTTTAGTGCCTCCAGGGGGTCAGTCCGCTTTGGAGGGTTACTGGCAGCTTGGTGCAGCGGCTGGTTTATAGAACAGGGTTGCTGCTAATACGAGAATGGCTGCTGCCTAGGGTATGTGTTTTGCACATTCCCGTATTGCTTGGTCTGGTAATGTGGATCTTGATGTGGTCTCTGTGAGTCACCAGACCAGGAGAAGTTCGGATGCTGGAGCCAACTAGGGTTATACGTCTCTGAATACAATCGCCCGTATCCTTGAATAGCACTGACGTCCTCATAGGCCGAAGACATCTGAGACATATATCCATCAAGGGGAAACGTATTATAGTCTGCAGGTGGTGTGTAACCCTGGTCATATGGTGCCAGATCAGGATTGTTTATGGGATCCTGATATGCAGGATCTCATAAATAAGTAGAGGGTGCATCCCTAGTGAGTAGATTAACTCGAGCAGGGGGCTCGGGGTGCATAGGAGGGTCTTAGAACAGCAAAGTTCAGATCAGATTGACCCTGACTAATTTGGTCAATCTTTTTCTCAATCAGGTTTATTCTATCCAGCTGCTTGACGACGATATCCACGTCGGCTCGAATAGACTCGGTGTGAGCCTCATGGACACCAACCCGCTGCTGACTAGGCCACTGGAACTGGTTCATGGATGCGGCATTCATCAAGTTCTCAGCCAAAGATTCGAACAACTCAAATGCATTGTTCTCGTCTTTCACGGGGAAATTCCCGCCACTAGATGCATCGGCCAGATACCGATGTGTGTCATCCAGCCCATGGTAAAAGGTCTGAGCTAGGTGCCATCTGGGTATACCATGGTGCGGGCATTTCCGAAGAAGGTTGTGAAATCGATCCCAGGCGTCATGCAACTTCTCCCCAGCTCCTTGGGAGAAAGCCATGATCGCATGCCTCATCGCGTTCGTTCGACCAATCAGGAAGAGCTTTTGCAGGAATTCATGTCGTAATTCTGGCTAGGTTCCAATTGGATTCCAAATGGTATTGAACCAGTATGAAGCTTTTTCCCTCAGAGAAAATGGGAAAAGCTTCATCAAAACAATCCTAAGATCAATGTTCCTGGGTCGAATCATTTCTACGGGTCGACTCAGGTCCTCTAAGTGCTGGAACTGATCTTCGTTTGAGTTTCCATAAAAATGACTGCTGATCAAACTAATCACATTGGGCTTGAGCTCAAACGCATCTCTGCCTATGGGAATCCTAAATAAGGGTCCACCGATCGGTGCAGCTGGATCATAGAAGTCCCAAAGTTGTTCTCCTCACGGTGGATGCTGCATTCTGTCAAGCATCGTCAAGATACAGTCCATGCTCTACAGATGCCGCTCCTCAAATTCAACAACCCTGGCCTCCAGACAAGACATCAAGTCTAGATTACCAGTGTCCTAACCCGGTCTAGGTCCAAGTCCAGGATTAGCCATTGCGGCTAAGGGAGTAGAAGAAGTAAGGGGAGAAGATGGTCCGGGTGAGGTGACTCGCCTCCTTAGGAGTGGCTCCCAAGGTCCAACCAGTCGAGGTCTGAGTGACCTCCTTCCTTGCATACACCACCCAACCCCTGGGTTGGTGTAGCCAGGCCAGACAAGACTAAGGTCCTGTCAATCAGATGGTCCTTTTGATCGGGTGACCAAATTTTTCATTCTAAGTTCGAATTTCTGAAGAAAAATTCATTGTACAACCGACTGAAAGTGATTCCCACCTCTTAAGCTAACCCAACCACAAGGTTTGGCAAGAGAGGTTGAAAGCACCCAGTAGTATGACAACGAACTCAGGTTGATTTTGTGTTTTAAAATTGATTTTAGCCCATTTTTCTTCAGTTGGGGTTTGTGGTGAGTGGAACACAAGATGACCAAGGTCAGCGGCTAAGCATTAGACTTGACTAAGTCTAGGTTAGCCCAATGTGGTCTCTAGATTGTAACCCTAAAGATGTAACCTAAGCTTCATACAATTCTTGGGTTTTTTTGTTCTTTTGTTTTGTTCTTCTTCAGCAGACCACAAGAATAAAAATAGTTTTATGAACAAAATTGGAATCCAAATAAATTGAAATTTGGCAAGTAGATTTTTTTTTCAATTATCTTTTCAGAGAATATTTTTTTATAATTTTTACTGTTTCAACCGAATTGGTAGAGATTTTTAAACATCAAGGGGTCAAATCTGAAATTTTCACCCCTAGTCGATTTTTCAAATTGACATAGTACCAAATGATTTTCAAAAATTTGGAAAAAATATGAAAATTAAAGCCAATGAGATCAGCTTTCAAACCCCACCATTTTAGTCAAAACAAATTCATTGATTGCTCGGAATTACTTTTGTAATTTTGAAAAATCTCAAATTTGGGTCAGTCTGACCCCCTTGTACTTCGCGAATTTTTAAAAATTTTGTACATAGAATTTTTTAAAATGAACTGTGTTGTTTGAAAGATGGTTTATAAATGAAGGTCTAACCCAAATTTCAAAATTTGTTGCTCATTACTTTTTCAGCAATTGAATTTTTAAAACAGACTTTGAAATCTGGTCGAAAATCAGAGAATGGTGGAAAAGTTTTAAAAGGCGTTGGAGTTTAAAATTCAAACTTTCCACCAAAAAATTTTTTTTTTCAAAAAGGATTTTTTTTTAAAGGATTTTCATTTTTTTTCTTTTTCAAAACTACCTAGATTTTTTTTCTTTGATTTTTCTATTTTTTCACTAAATAAATAGGCCTTTTTTTCTTTTCTTATTCAAATGAAATTGCTAGAAGGAAATCAAACCTTGGGTTCAAAGAAAACCTAAACTAAGGAAGGTATGATGTGCACCAAGAATTTTTTTCTACGCTCGTTGTGTGCGCAAATCCCATTTTTTTCCTATTTTTCCTGCACATCAAAAGACAAGAAAGGAAGATTTATTAGTAATAATTCAAGAGATCAAAATCAAAAAATGGCGTTGCCTCCCCGGCAACGGAGCCATTTGACAAACCCATTTTCACGCATTTTGAAATTGTCGAAAATCATAGTATAGTCGCGTTAAAATCCTCATAAAAAAATGATTTTGTAAAGATAACAAGACTTGAGTCCCGGTCGTTCGTCTCTGGGAGGCGTTTATGCAAATTTGAAATTGATCTTTTTTGCTCTACTTGTTTAAAATCGCATGCTGGTTTCTAATCGTTGGATCAATGTTTGGCCACTTTCATTATGAACCCTAATTACGTGTGCATGTGTTAGATAGATGACAAATGCGAAAGTTTGAGTTTCAGTACGCACGATTCTAGTTATGTGCTGGCTATTTACGGAAAATGTGCTAATAGTGAGATCCTCAATATTTTCAGCTACCGACATGCTGGTTGCAATAAATAATTATTAAAAGCATGCAACTTTAATCACACAAAATATACTGCAATAATCTCATGGTGATTCTCAACACATAGACATATATATATAGAAAAAGATCTTTCATTAATTCATCATGGTGTTTGCAACATGAAACTCATGGAAAGCTTATAGGGGAAAGCTTGAAAACATCAATCTAGCTAACAGAAAATGATCGCATACAGGAATCTATGGGGAAATTTTGCATGCATCATTGGGGGAGAATAAAGAGCTATATTATTAAGTAGAAATAAAAGCATGTAAACTATGAAGAACTAAACTACTAATCTAGCAAAAATAAGGGCATTCGGAGGTCGTTACTGATGGCCTTTGAGTTGGCTGAGTGGAGGAGGGGTGGCCAATGGTGCTTAGGCCAGCCCTTGGAGAGAGGTTGAAGAGGTGATCCAACATCTTGGCGTGGAGATGGCGATGGCAATGGTGGAGCAACTCATGGAGGTGGAGTGGAGGTAAATGTAACTAACCTAGATGGAATCAAGAGTAAATGAAGCCAAGAATTGGATGGGCGCAAATGGCTACCCCTTAGGTCTTTTTATAGACCTAAGGGAGACTCTTTAGGGAAGTGTGGAACTCTCTAGAGAGAGCTCCAACAGTGGCCGGCCAAAGAGAGAGAGAGGTGGTTTTTAGATCCACCATTTGTGGATCTCCAATTTGAATGGATCTTGGATGCTAATTTTGGCAACCAAGTGTGGCTCCACCTTGAAGAGGGTTCTAGAGAACTCTAGATGGGTGTGTGAGTGTGTGGCCATGCCCTATGTGGCTAAATGGTCTAGGTTAGGTCCTAAGGGGTTTGGGTTGGTGTAGGTCTGAAATTAGGGTTACAAACCCTAATTGCTAAGGAAATGCAAGTAAACTTAACACAAGTTTAATTGAATGATTGTGAACCTAATTGAGAGTGAAATAACTCAATTAGGTTGGGCTTAGGTCAATTGGACTCTCACTGAGTCCAATTGGACTTGTATGGGTGGAGATCTGAGCTCAATTGGACCCTATGAGTCCAATTGACTAGGCAATGGTAATTGACTATGACTAAGTCAATTAGGTTTAGTGAGGACCTAATTAGGTCCTTAAGGAGGTCTAGAGGTGATGTACTAGGGTTGGGGTACCTTAATTTAGGTTTCTAGGGGTTAGAATTGGGTTTAGGGAGCTAGAGATCCAAGATCAAGGCTTGAATCTCAAAACAGGAACTGGAGAGCAGTTCCAGATGTCCAATAAAAGTATCAGACGACTTATACTCAAAAATCAAAAGTCCAGACTTCAATTCTGGACGTCTAATCAGAGTCAGGAAGGATTCTAGGTTCTGCCTTGGGTATTTTGCAGAAATTGGATGTCTGACTAAGTGTCTGGACGTCCAATAATACTACAGAAGTGGGTTTAAGGTGTGCGAGAGCTGGCTAAGGATTCTGGACATCCTATAACTTATCTGGACATCTAAATAGAAGTTGGAATTAGGGTTTTAAGGTTTCCTAGGGTGCGGTGACCAAATCTAAGGGTGGCTAAGGCTTGGGGAAGCTTCTAGGCTATCCTAGGGCTAGGATGGTCCTAAGTTCTTCATATTTTACTGCTTTATTCCTACTTAATAGAATAGCATACCTTAACTCCCTTACATTATTATCTATTACACCAGTTATTCCAGCTTCAAATCCAACTTCAGATCTACCTTCTGGTCAGCTTATTACCTGTAATTGTCATAATGCACCTAATCAGTACATTATAGCATTATATTATGCATAGCTAAAAGAAAGCAGTAAAGATGCATGAATTACCCCTACTTATGCTAAATCCTAGCCTAATTTATGTCAATTAAGACCTATAATTGCTACACAATCACCACATGCACCACGCGTAGCACCACCCTCCAGCTCCATAGCTTGCAGCACCGCCCTTCAGCTCCACCACGCGCAGTCACCTCCTGTAGTAGCGCCATTCCCGTGCCTGCCCCTCTGCATGCATCCGCACCTCTGCCTACAGCACGAACCAAGCACTCCTCTACGCACGTCCTCACCTCCACCCGAGCACCCTCCGGTAGCTCAGCCCTCACGCCTTCCAGCCGCTCCGCCCACGTGCAGAGTGCTCTTCACCGCGCCCGCATCCCCCTACGCTCCTCCTCGCCTCCAGCCGTGCATTGAAGTGCTACACCAGTAGCAGCAACAACCACCATCGACCACTCCTCGCCACCCCACCGTTGGCTCCGACCACCATTATCCACGAGACCACCACCATTAGAAGCGGCGTGGCTCCTTCTCCCTCCGACGAGCTCCTCCCCTCCAGCCATCACCCCTCGTGTGCGTTCACGGTAACGAAACGTTTTCCCCTGTTTTGCCTCATACTTGTTTTTACATTGCAATGCCATTGTGGATCCAATAAATTTTATGTTATTGTTATTATAATGGTAGTCATTTTATGAAGAAGGCCCTCCTCTTTTGCATTATTGTTATTTCAGCATATCATGTCATATATTAACCTAATCTAAACAAGATCTTAACTTGATTTTTTTGGAGGAAATAAATAGTGAACATTTGTTTATAATTTGTGCGAGTTTAAATAGGCCATTGCCTCCCTGTGGATAAGACCTGCTCTCTCGAGTGATTTATTTTAATTATTTTGTTAAGCAATTTTCCACCACATTGATACTAAAACGACAAATCATCTTAATCACATTATTCAAAAGCGAAAACCGTCTTACCACTCAACACAGCGGTCGTGGCCCTGTCGGCGACGAAGGGGTTGCGCATTCGAGCCGTGCTGATTGCCTCAATCCAGGCGGGCGTGGGCGTGGGTGCGATTGGGCCGTCAGATGAAGATCGGGCGGTCAAGGGGAGGAGACGTGACGCACGAAGGATTCTTCGATCGCATATGCACACGATGACGCATTCTGAACGGGCGCTAAGGATCGATCTCGACCGTCTGATCGTGAGATCACCCAAATGTGCACGGGTGCATTTAGGTGTGGAAGAGGAGCAGATGCGTGCAGCGCGTGCACACGTTGCCCACAACGGACCTTTAATGATGTTTAAGTCTGTCACTAAAGGTCCCATATTAATGTTTTTGATATTATAATGACCAAAATGCACCCAATCCTTGCAAATATAAATGGAAACCCCTACCCTACAAATTTCTCATCCCTTCTTCTCTTCTCTCACCCCTTCCAAAGGTCTAAGAGCTTGTCCTAAACCAAAGATGCTCCTCTAGAGTAGAAATCATAATTTTTCCACCTTCGTCCCCTTCATGGAGCATCCCACGGTTGTCCTCTCTCTACATTCGGGAAGCAGATCCCGCGATGATGACGACGTGCTGCTTCGTTCCTATTCCTCCCGCTTTGTCTTCCCCCTTCCCACTCTGTTCCCCATCTTCCAGGCGTCATCCCGTCTAGCTCATCCTCCAAGCGATCGTCGAGGAGGATATTTCTCTCTCCATTCTCTTTACTACTTTCTAGAGTAGGTTTACTGCTTTCAAGTGTAGATTTTTCTCTTTCTAGTCGTAACAAGTAGTGTAATGAACAACTTCTTATGATGAAATCCATGTTTATTCTACCTATCTTTTGGTTTTATTTGTAATATTCTCCCTCTCTTCTATTCATTATTTGTTAAATTGATTGCTAGTTTTCGACCAGCTATTCTATTTCATGATAAACAAAACAAATGCATATTTTTAATCAAATATCTGCCTCCCTGTGTTCGACCTAGAACTTCTTTCCAGATTTTTTGCTATAAATTTTATCTGTTGAATGGATTTCTTCGCGACTCGAACTATAACGATGGGTTTTCAAATCCAACTCCGAACGCGTAGTTTTCCACCTTCAACATAGTCCCTTAGCAAAATTTCATGGAATTAACTTTAATTCTAGACCACGTCTTTTTATGCTCAGACCTCTGATGTGTGCTTTTTTTTGTAGATTAGGTTAGAATGCCAACAATAGGCCTAGAGGTACTCAAGTACCAACCAAGATATGGACCTGACCAGCTCTAGCCTCATTTGCCTCGAAGGTTTCTAAGGCCCACAGGAACTAACCTAAGGTTCATTGAACTCCATGGTTAAAGCACCCTTGCTTGTAACAAGTTTTAGCCCAGGTTCAATTTGCAATGTGCTTTTTGTAAGAGAGAGACAGAAGAATTTTTCTTTATTTTTGGAGAGTTTTCTCTCTCTTTTTCTTTTTATTTCTAGCCTCAGATTAGCTTTACAACATGGTTTGTATCGGATTCCTAGTTCCCACCATCAATCCTAGCAGGGTCCCTGGCAATCGATGCTTCGAGAAAGCACTGCCCATGGCAACCCCCAGAACCCTGGCTTTCGAGATTTTGAGATAATCCCACCCATGGTATTCTATAGCTGAATCTAGACCCTAGCAATCGACAGTTCATGATAATGTCGCCAATGGCATCTGAACTAGTACAAGGTGCTTACATGCCCCCAGTAGGATATTTAGATATCCTAGGAGACGATATGTTTTGCGCATCTTCGAGGGGAATTTCCCACCTCTCCACGTTGAGAACTCGTCCAAATCAACTTGTGTTGATCAGTCGCTCCTAATCTAGTTAACTTGTTCAGAACAAATTTAACGCCTTTGCATGATTTTGATATTTAGGCACACTGAACTAGACTGTGTGTGGATTGGGGTGCTTACATTACCGAGTCTCACAAACCAGAGGTCAGTTAACGAGGTCGAATAATCCCTAAGCCTTAAACCTAATACTTAAGCATTGCATTTTCCCCAATCTCTTGAAGACTATCCAGATCTTAATGGATACTTGAATTTTTAAGCCTAGGATCGCAGCCCAAGCGACCTAAGAACAGCATTCATACTAATCTCTTTTTTCTCTTAGCACTTTTTGTCTTTCATTCATTTTTTTTCTTTTTGATTTGGTCTAGAACTAAGGCAATTCCTTAATCTTTTACTAATGACTATCTCTTTTTCTTTTCTTTTCAAATTGTGCTCCTTTTTAACATTTGTATCACCTCCTCTTTTCCTCCTCAATAATGATGTGCAATTAATTCACTCTGAATTCCCTCCCTTCATTTTTTTGTTCTTTTTCAATTTTCAATTTTTTTGGTTTTTCGAATATGTAATTTTTTTGTGAGAACCCTTCCGAACTTTGATTTTTGTATGCTTGCACTTTTCCACCCCCCCATACCTAAGTTTTGCAATATCCTCATTGCAATCAGAGGGTGTGAAATAGTTAGGGTTCAGGAGTTTAGAACAGGATTATCAGGTGGGTGAATGGGTCGGGATGACTATTGCGAGCAATTTCAAGCTCGGGTACGGTTACCAGAGGTGGAGTCAACTGTTCCAAAACTGAAGCCAGAGTGTAATAGACATGAAGTACAAAAGGATAATCAGAAGGATCTCGGGTTTTTGGAATGAAGGGTTCTCTCCCAATAAGCGCTAAATTCAACTCCTTCAGCCGAGCAAAAAATGGTATGGAGGAGTGGTCAAATCAGATGAGTTTTGTCGAACAAGCGCCTTGATCAATAGCCTGGTTGGTCCAACCAAGTGCTTGTTTAGATCAACAGGCTGATTATGCAGGCCAAACCTAATCAATCTAGTGGGTTGATGTATGTGGATTAAGAGATACGGTACCCACCAGATGTTGTGGAGCTCAAAAGGGTATGGAAGTGTATAGCTAGGGTTTGGCTGAGTCAAATCAGCCTGGTCAGAGTAGGGATCCTCAAATGAAAATGAATTAGTGGAGGATGTAGGAACCCTACAAAAGTGATAAGAGAAGGATGGGGCTTGATTTGTAGTCTAATCGAAGTCCAAACCCAATTGGAATGCAGAGGAATCATATGCTACATCATCAAGAGGAGAATCAAAGTAGAAATTGAGTCCGGTTGCAGGTCGGGGTTGAAAATCGGTTCAGGAAGGCTCTTTATATGCTGTGGAAGAGGTGTTTTCTTTCAAATCATTAACCTCAGTGTTAGAATCAAAAGACGGATTGTAGTTTCCGAGGTCATAAATTAGCTCAAAGTCATCAGGAAATAATAGTTCTCTGAAATTAGAGTAAGATTTGAAATCGTTGAAAAACTTGCGAGAATCAAGTTCTGAATCAGATTTGGGATTCAAGATTCCACCACAGAATAGATCAAGATATGGATAATCAGCAACCTGACTTGGATCTATCCTATTCTCAGATTCCGAGCTCAAAAAGGTGTCCCTATTAGTTTTAGGCTCAAGTTCATGGCTTGTATGGAAGACTCAATCAAATTCCAACTCTTCTAACTCCTCAATTTCTATATCGTAGATCGGCATGACTTCCGAAAAATTAATTTGTGTTTCTGAGGATGTTAGAGAGGTGCATTGATCAAATACAGGCCTAGAATCATAATCCAAATTTAAACTCTAATTTTCATCACACAGGGCCTTGTAGTTATCCCAATAAGGCTCAAATCTAGATTCTAGGTTAAGGGTGTGGGTTGGATCACTAGAATCTAGGTTGGGCTCTATTGGGAGGTCAGAATTGCTCTCAAGAGTCACCTTATTAGAATAAGGAATGGAATTTATACCCTCGAGAGGTTCTGATTGAATCTTAGTATCACAGGTGTCTAGGAAATCCAAGCTTGGTGAACCATGTTCTTGTTTTCTAAGGCTAGCTCAAAATCGTGATTACATGCAATCGGATCCTCCCAACCCGACTCAAGCTCAGGAGTATCAATTTGTATATAAGTTGAATCTGAATTCATTTGGCTTTGGGGTCCATAACGACTATGATCATTAGATTCGGGATTTGGGAGATTGAGCTGGTTAATCCAAGATGTCACAAGGATGTACTGATCCCTATGATCGATAACACACTTCAACATCTACATTACCTTATCTCTTTTTTCTAGGTCATCTTGGTGTACTTTCCATAGTGATTGCTCAAATCTACACAAGATATATTCACCATTATGCCATCTCTCAATTTCCCGGTATTTTGGCGTGAGAACATCCCAAGTTGCCTCGCTTTCTAGTTGTGTCAAAAGTAGTTGTGCTTGTTCTAAAATGAATGTTGTTATGCTTGACACATTAACCTGTATATCCTCAAACGGGTCTATTAAAATGTTGGGTTGCATTTTGAATTAAATGGTGGAATCAAGATGTAGAATCAAAACTCAAGTTGGATTGAAATTGATCAGATCTGAAAGAGATTCCCAAGAAAATCCATGTATGTGCTCTAAATAGAAGTGATGAGGGACTAGATGTGAGATTGACCCAATCAAGGCACCCAAAAATTTTTGGATGACTAAGGCAATTTCGAGGCGGATGATAGCTCTGAATCAGAAATTCGCACACCCGAGAAGTACTTGGGCAGCCAGGAAGGGAGAGCCTCACAAATACCCCTACACGATAGAGCGTCCCCACGGGTTACAGGGTTTCCCCCACCCACCCTTCCTTGTCACTGAGGGTCGAAGTAGACCGGAATGTACGAACTTAAGTCCTTAAGTCTACCAATTTTATGTCCTAATTTGTGCCTTGAGTTTCACTTGATTAAATTTTAATTTGAGTTGTGACCTAAGTTGGAGGTTGGTTGGCCTACACTGTAGACTAACTTCACTTGACCTGCCCTAAAGATGGCAGAATGAGATCTACGTCAAGACCTAGAAATCACCCTGATTTGACTTCCAAGTTATTAGGTCCAAGGATTTTTAGGGATCAAGTGAATTAGAGCCTATTTTTAGGATTTTTCTTGATTAGATCTTTTTAATCAATGGTTTGGGTAGCACACAAATGCGGTAGGGTAACTTTCCTTCAATTCAGGTAAACATTTGTACTAGCACTTCAAAACCCTAATGCAGAAACCCTAATTGGCTCTATTTCCAAGTCCAATTGATCTTGATATGTTCACCCTGGGCTTCAAGCAAGAAGTGTGTTAGCCCAAAAGTGATTAGAACTTAAGCGTAGTTCCTAATAGGCACAAGAAATTTGGGGTAGGATCTCTAAATAGAATCACTTCAACTCAGTGAGATTTGAAAAGAATTTCGCAAATCAAGAATTTTTCCCTTTAAATGATGATTACTATGAAATAAGGCAGGTGATTCCTAATTAATTGTTTCCTTTTTCTCTTTTGTCTTCCCAAGATTAAGAGGTTGATAAGGGAAGAATGGAGAAGTTACCTGCCCTGGTGTGGTTGTTTTCCGTGGAAGATCTCCTCGTGAAGTACCTCGCAAAATCATAAGAAAGCAAATAGTGCAAGTCAATGCTCAAAACATAATAAAATAATACAAAGAATAGTGGCGAATTGTGTGTTGCTCCCCGGCAACGGCACCAAAATGTTCACGAGCGAAATCGAGGCTTTAAAAACTTCATTGTAGTATAGCCGAAATCGCTTTGAAAACAAATAATATTTATTACTCGAAAATCTCCGAGGCCGAACACAGGGATCGAATAAGAATTTACACACTAATCTCAAATGTAATTGAGCACAAAATTTAAGCCAAATAAGTTACTCAAAAAATGATAATCAATGTAGAAATGAGTATAGCAAGAATTTGACAAGATAAAAAGATATCTATAACAAAATAATGGTGATTTAGATCACTGATGAGAGCCTCATCATGAGCCCTAACTAGCTCATTTTGACCTAAGAAACAGAATAAGAGCTCCTATATAACCTAGAGAAGGACTTAATTTAAGGAATAAGTGTTCTAAGAAGAAAACATGAAATAAAGGTTAAAATTGTAATTTTACCATTGTAGTACATAAAAAGGATTTCTCAGAGGCAAAAGATAGGTCAAATGGTCTGAATAAGATAAAAAGTGGGTTAGTTCAATCAGAAATGGGTTCATGTGCAATCCAGGAATTAAATGACATTCTGTAACCCTAAAACAGACCCGCTTAATTCAACAAGGCTCTGGTCAGTATAAAAATCAAGTAAACCCTCTAAAATTCATGGGAAAATATCCTCTAGGGTTTAGAATCTTCAAATTAGCCTTTGGAACCTATTTTGACCTAGATTGGGGTCCTAGCTCATTAATTAACCTAATTTGGGTTTTTATGCAAAATGTCCAATCAAACGTGGTTAAACCTAAAATCCAACTTCACCATTGGATTCCTTAGGTCAAAATTAGGTTTGAAACAAAATTTAGACCTAAGGGGAGGTCATCTTGACCTACTTTGCAAAATAGTACACCTAATTACATTTTGGTCCCTATCTTTTGAAAGCCATTGCACACACCCCCTAACTTCCTCGCCACTCTTACAAACAGGTCCCTCCACCATTAATGGGGAGAAATCCTACCCCGACGAGGAATGCAGGGGGAGTACTCCCTGATTCCTCAGAGATCTCCTCCCAGATTTAGAAGGGAGATTCTCTGAGGAATTCCCTTCCATCTGAGAGTGGTCCTAATCCGTGTTTCGCACCCAATCTCTCGTGCGAACGCACGAGAGATTTGGGTATCCCACATAATTCCTACTTCGGTGATGACTCTTGTGTTTGGAAGCTTGTCTTCCAAGCACAAGAGCCCCTGCCAGTGCCTATAAAATGATCCTCAACCCTGGCCGCACCTCCTCAGCTCGACTTGGCCAGAGTTCCACCCTAATTTCGTCTTCTCCTCCGACCAAGTGGTCCAGCGAGCTCCGGCGAGCCTCCCTCCTCCTTCTCGTCGCTCTACCACCATACCAGTGGCAGAGCTATCCTCACCATCCTCCTCTGCATCGAGAAACACCCACGCGAGCATCTCTAGCCCCGTCATTGCCGCCGTCTCCTTCCACTGGACGTCGTCTTCTCCGGTGACAGCAGGTATTGCTAGTCGCCATCTCTCCCCCTTCATCCACTTAGTTAGGTTAGCATCACTCTTCTCTATCCCCTCTTCAATTCCCCTCAATCTATTTCACAAAACACCCCTCGACTGCCACTATCCATCGCCATCTTCCCCATCTCCGGCCAACCTCCGGCGAGACGCATCCATCACTCCACACCTCCACACGTCTCGCCACCAACCTCACCACCTCCACCACAGTCCATTGAACATCATCCACCCACTCACAGCCACCTACACCACCACAAATGCCCCCCAACCTAACCCATAAACTAGGCCATAGAGTGACCTAGGCAGGCATGCCTAGGCCACCCCGTGGCCTGCCACCCATCATTCCACCTTCGCCTTCACATGGTGAAGCTTCCCATGTATTTTAATGGGGCCGCAAGGCCGTATTTGTGTATGACAGATATCACCACTGTCCGCCATTAACAAGCACATGAGCTTGCTTTTTCTCGAGCTTCAGGCAGCAAGCGTCAAGTTTTAGGACCCTAGGCTTCGTAGGCTGAGTGCGAGAGTGAGTCCAGCTTGATAGCAGGTGCCGCGAGACCTCCAGCTGCAGCAATTGTGGGAAGTCATCCTCCTGCAAGCGAACGCGCAAAAGCGGGTGGGACATTAGTCCCACCTCGAAAAATCAAGAGCGTGGAGTGTGCGATATATTGAATTTGTGTTTTAATCTCTTTGCCTCGAGACACACATGGGGTGAGGTCCCTCACCTATCATGCCTCATCCGCTACATTCTCCTCCGTGGACCTGGCAACCCAACCCGACTAGCCTACCGAGCACTCCTCGCACACCACACCCACGCCAGTGCGCCTGGACCCAGTTGCACAACATGACCCGATAACCAGGCTCTGGGAGAGCGTACTGAAGAGTGATTTACAGTGAGAGAGACGCAGGGGTGGGTAGAAGGGTAGGTTTTGCTCTTCGGTGTTGTGTGTGCAGGGAAGAAGGAAAGAAGCCAGAGAGAAGAGAACGTCTGAGGAAGCTAAGGGAGGAAGAGGCGCAACAAGAGAAGGAGAAGAAGAGACACACTGTAGCAGAGGATCGTCAAACCAAGGGAGGAAAAAAGAAGGAAGGAAGAGAAAACGCCAGTGGAGAGCTAAGGCAGAAGCCAAGGAAGAAGAAGAAGAAAGGTTGAAGCCAAGGGAAGCAGAGCTAAGGAAGGCTAAAGGAGGAAGAAGCAAGAAAGGAAGAAGAAGGACTGCAGAGGAAGAAGAGAAGGAAGAAAGCAAATAAGAGAAGGCAGAAGAGAAGCAACAAAAGCCAAGACAGAAAGAAGAAGAAGAAAGGAAAAAAGAAGAGCACGGCAGAGAAGAACTGTGAAGAAGAGAAAGTTGCAAGGAAGAAGCCAATCATTTAAGACGTCTGATCATAGGATCATACGTCCAACTCTTTTATTTTTTGCTATAAATTTAAATCATAAATTCTTGCATTAAGTTTTAAGTAACTTTAAATGTTCAAGTACATTATTGAGATTAGCGAATAAATTCCATTTACTCCCTATGTTCGACCTCGGATACTTAGGTTTTCAAGTTATAAATTTTTACTTGTTTTCGCGGAGAGTTCATCTATATTACAACGAGATATCTGTTAAAACACGATCTAGCCACGTAAACAATCACCAATTATTTAGTATAGTTAATTTATACTAAGGTAATCAATAATGCCATAGTAATCAGGACCAAAGCAATCAAATATCAGCATAGTAGCTTGAAAGTTATAGTAATCAGATGCCTCTTTTGGAGATCAGACGCCTTAAATGTTCAACTACTATAGTGCCTTCTGATTGCACCTCAAAAAACGCCTGTAATAATGCCTTCTTGTGCTATTTTTTAGCATTAGCTATGCATATTAGGATCCTATAGTCACATTTGTAAAAACACTTGCATTCATGTATTTAATTAAGAGGAGGGAAGATTGAATAAATGGCTACATAATTTACATTTTTTCTCAAGTTCCTCTCTGCAAAAAGTCCCCTCTCTATTTTTTATTTCCTCTTTCTTTCTTTTCTTTTCCCGCGGGAACCGCGGTTCTTCTTCCCGCGGCTGCATGCACTCCACGCCATGCTGCAGCTGCATGTCCTGCCAACGCCACTCCCTGCTGTCCTTCCCGCACCATTCCCTGCAATGGCCATTTCCCCCATTCCCCGCATGCTACATGGCCACGCTCTCCTCTATTTAAAGCCGCAGCCTCTTCCTCGCGACACAGAGGCTGCTGCACCAAGCAAGAACCTGCAAGCTCCACCACCTTCCTCTCCACCGTTCTCCCCTCCTTCGAGGAGACACCCGGCGAGCAGGAGAGCCCACTGTGGTGCACACCACCACGGTGGGAGCACCACCGCCCAGCTCTTCAACGAGTCGGTGGGCGTGGTGTTTTCTTTTCTTTTCGTTTTCATCTCCACGCCATTGCTGCCGCTCCAAGCTCCGAAGCTTGAAGCAGCAGCAGCCCAGCTGCGGTCGTAGCAGCAGCAGCCCCCGCCTCCTCCGCGACCTTCCCCGCAGGCGCTCAGCCCTCCGCGCGCGCCTGTAGGGCCTCCTCCGCTCCATTCTCCGTTCTGTCGCCTCCGCCGTGCACCCGCAACCGGCCGCTGCACTCACTGCAGCTGCCGGCCAGGCCCTCTCACTGTCCCCTGACAGCCCCCGTGTCCCTCCACGACCACCTGCAGACCTCCTCCGCATTCGCTTCCCCACACCATCGCCCGCTCTTCGCCCTTGCACTTGTCCTGCAGATGCATCACCTCCATCTACAGATGCCATTTCTAGACGTCCGCCTCCGCCTGCAGACGACGCAGCTCCAGACGTCTGCCGCCATCCACCGACTACTTAACTTGTCCCTTCTGCGTCCTCCCTGCTCCGCTCTCTCAGCTATCTCTCCCGCTCTCTCTCTCTCTCTTTCTCTCTCTCTTTTTTTTACTCACAGCACACACTACAGCAACACACACACACACCTTCACCAGCGTACACACGCCTACACTCACACTTACGCACACACACACACTTACACTATAAGTATAGTTATATATAGTAACATATATATACATACATATATCTATATATATATATATATATATATATATATATACTTATATACATAGTATATCTATATAGTTATGTATACATACATATATAATATATATATATATATATCTACTTATATATATATCTATTTACTTATGCATATACTTATATATATATACATATATACTTATATACATATCTATATACATATATATACATATATATATATATCTTGATACATATACTTATATACATATATATATACATCTATATAGTATTATATATATATACTTATATAAATATATACATAGCTATATACGTATAAACATACATATATATCTATATATATCTATACATATGTTCATATATTTTCACGTTGTTTACTATACGCTGTATCGTGGGAATATCTGCACCAGTTGCTGATATTCCCCGATACACGCGTACAAAAAGCGTGGACATATACATCTTCCATCATCCATCCTCACTCCACGCGGCACATAGTCGTGTTGGTTGCGTCTCTCTAGACGACGACCGACCCGACCCGGTGCTACACTCCATCGCCACCTCCACCCCCACCCCTTTATATATATACTACATATAGATATATATATCTATAGATACTATATTTACTTTCTGTCTGTTAGCTTCCTTCTTAGTAAAAAGATAAAAAATTATAAAAGAGAAAAGATAATCTTTGATTTGCAGGTACCCCGTCTTGCGAGTAGCAAGGCGTGTTTTGGAACTCTGTTTTGGCTAAAAGCCAAGGACACAATTTTGAGAGTGTGCCTCAAGAACAAGGATTACCAGAAAAAAATTTAAATAAGAAAGACATCAAAAACATAATAAACGAATGGAAGAGACGCGTTTTAGGAAAACCGCAGAAACTTGACTTGAACCCCACTTCCCTGAGTTCGACCCTGGGCCTAAAAGTGACAAGATAAAATAAATTAGGCCAGGTTAAAAATTTTGTAAAGAGATGGTTAGGTCCGAATTAGGTTAACCACTATATACATTTCAACAATAAAATCATCATATTAACAACCTATCCGGGCCGACCGATCATCTTTTCTGGCAATGTTGCCGGGGAAGCGCGCATTCAAGTAAGTTTCTATTCAATTCCTTTTAATTTTTCTCTTCTCTTCACGGGTATTTTTGTTTTTGGTGTGCAGGTGAACTTGGTGGAAGGAGAAGGAAAGCAGATGAAGTCGGGAACGAGGGCAGATCCAAGGCAGGAACGAGAGCGTGAAGATGTCGACACCGCATTGGAGCTTCGCACACGTTGCAGAACAAGTAAGTTTTCTTTTCTTAGCAAACTAGGATTAACTTGCCACCTCAATAAAATAAAAAAAACTAGAAAAGCTTCTTGGGATTTCTTGGGGCAAGTGGATTAAAGTTCACTTGTTTGATTGGTTGTCTTCACTCCCACACTTCGCATAGTGAAAATCCGAGAATCTTGATTCTTGAATTTTTCGCCATGGGAAGTATTCTTTGAGGCAAAGAAAAAGATTGTTTGCATCCCTCTTTTGCCTCACTTATCTTTAATTCAGGATCACATTTTTGGTGGGGAGACTTGGAATTGAGTTGATTCCAACCCCACCACGACTTTTCAACTTGCCTAAGATTCGATCCTGAATACTTCAACCCCAACAATTTGATTTTCTTTATCTTTTGGTTGAAGCCTTGTGTGTGGAAATCATTTCTAGTGATTGGGAGCACTTGAATTGAAGTGCTTTGGCTCCCTTTCACATTAATATAAAATTGAATCATGCATCCACACATAGAAATCTCTATTTAGGGTAGCCCATTGCACTTTAGCATGCATTAACAAACTGATATTGAAGAAGGGTTTCTTGGGCTTTGAAAGAAAACCTATATTTTTGCAAAAACCCGGAGATTGGTTGAATTGGTAATTCAGCAAAACCCTAAATTCCATACTACTTAAGGCTGAACTCTAAAAATCATTCACCATAAAAACTTCAATTCGGGGAGATTTCCCCGTTGCATGCTTGTTTTTACACACTCTGAAAATCAATCACATGGGCATTACCCGTAAACAACGCCTTCACATTCCAAAAGCACTTGACCCTAAGCCTCTAATTAAAACTGGTAGTAACTTGATCCTTTTTAAGGATTGGAGGTCTAACTACCTGCGTGTAGCGGCTACGTGCTGGTGAGAGTTCCTCTGTGCTATCGGGTGTCTAAGACTAGGGCAAACGACCTTTCAATCTAGCCCAGTGGTTCCGTGGTGCTCGCATTCGGTTCCGTAGTTCGTGATAGTAGGTAACTTAGATCTTTAGGTCTAAGGGCACACTGTAGAGGTTAGGAACTTGACTGTATTGATTTGTAATCAAGTGTACCTTTGTTGCATCATTTCTCTCATCTCTTTTCCCTTCTCATCTCCCCAACTATTCCTCCGATAGTGCATGTTTGGGAGGAGGTCACAAAACCCTGAATTGTTTGAATTGACTGATAAATCTAGAAAAGAAGCCGAATCGTCCTCCTCCTCCACAAACATGGCTGCACGCCCACCCCCAAATCCTGAGGGAGGAAACCGCCCTCAGAATCCACCAGGTGGTGGAGCCGTTGATCCCATAACCCGCCTCCAAGCCCAAATGGAAATGTATAATGAGCAAATTGAAGCCATTCGGGAAGCATTAGAGGAAATGCAGAACCCTCTCGAACGGGAGGAGCCTAGGTCTCTTAGCTCTTATCAGAATCCCGTTGCTACAGTGACCATAGGACAAATTCGGGTCCCCATGGGTGGGGACAACTTTGAATTAAAACCAAACATAATTGGCCTAATCAATTTTCACTTTCATGGTCTTGCAAGTGAAGACCCATTTCTCCACTTGGAAGACCTAACCCGACTTGCTGAAATCGTTAAACCAAGAAATGTCAGGTTATCTATAGTCCTCATGAAGATGTTCCCATTTTCATTGCGGGATAAAGCGTCGCAATGGTTACGCACCCTTGGGAGAACCATCCTTTCTTGGGAAGAGATGCGAACAACGTTTCTCAAGAAGTTCTTGCCAATCGGGCGAACCAATGCACTTTGCCGTGCTATAACCTCTTTTACGCAACAAAACAGCGAACAATTTCATGAGGCATGGGAGAGGTATAACGACCTCCTCAGGAAGTGTCCGCACCACGGTCTGCCTAAGTGGCATATAGCCCAGATTTTCTACTACGGGCTAAATGAGACTTTGAAGCAGATTGCAGATGCTTCCTGCAGAGGGAATTTTATGAATAAAGACGAGAATGGAGCATTCGAACTATTTGAAAATATGAGTGAAAACTCAATAAACAATGCCTCCATTGTTGCCTTTAATCGATCCAGCCAGCCCCGACATGTCCACGAAGTTGACACGGGACCCTCCCATTCATCCACTGATCTAAGCCTTATTGCACAAAAATTGGATGAAGTCTCCGTTGTGCATAAGAAGCTGGACGAGCTTCTGGCCAACCCCGCTCGATCTCTGGCGAACACCACCTCTTCACCACTTCGTCATAATCCAAATTCTTCAAACACCAGGCTTATCCCGAGAAACCCCATTAGACCTTCCTTACCAAGTGTCGCACCAAGCGATTCGGTAAGTCATGTGGAACTGGCTTCTGCTAGCCAGTATTTCGACACGGAGGACCAAGCTTCCGCGTGCTCGGACGCATATCTACATGCGGACGCGTCTTCTGGCATAGAAGACGCTTGCGCCCTGGGGAACAACCCGTTCTCTGCCACTTATAACCCAGGGTGGTGTAATCATCCGAACTTCGCATGGTCCAACAACCCGCAGTGCCAAAACCCCGTGGGTGGACCAATGCAACCGTCCGCACCCGTCATCCCAAGGGCTCAGTTTAATCCTATGGCAAATCCGCCATCAGGCCCTTGCGTACCACAAACTGAACACGCATCAAGCCCTCTTGACAAATTGATGCGAATGACGACGGAAATGTCAAAGCGCCATGAAGAGAACATGACCTCTCTTCAGCACCAATTGGCACAGCAGAACGTCGAGATCAGTCAACTACGCATGGCGACTCTATCTCAGGGCACTCTTTCCGCCCAACCTGTTCCAAACCCACGAAATTTCGTACCCCGTGGTTCTCAACCACAGGTATGACCTTCTCAGGGACAGGTTAATCAAGTTCTGCAGGCTCCGAGCATTCAACCGGGATTTCAGGCTAATCCCGCTGCAGCACCACACTCTTATGTCCCCATTGCAAACCCTCCTCCACCGTTTGATCCCACTGGACCTGCATCGTCCAATGCTATCACTACGAGGAGCTATAAGCTGACCTTCGATCCGCCTCGACTTGATCCTGGCCTGTCTTCTTCCTCGCCCTCTCATTCAGGATGCATACCGCATTCGCGAGAGGACAATGCGCCAAAATTGTTTCCAGAATCAATCCCATTCCCTGAGGCTCTACTGAGGGAGCCAAAAGGCAAAAAGAAAGATGCGCAGGCCTTTGATAACCTGCGTATTTGTTTCAGGGATGTAGAAATCAAGGTACCCCTGCTCGAGGCTATCGACCACATACCTACTGTCACCCGATATTTCAAAGACTACACAACACCCAGGCGACAATCAAAGAAAACTAACAATCCGGTGGTTCTCTCGCCTCATGCGAGTTGTGCTATACTATCAAACCTACCACCGAAGCAGAAAGATCCTGGCACACCGCAGATTTCCTATAGCATCCAAGGATGCAATTTTAACCATACCCTGATTGATCTAGGATCATCCATAAATCTCATACCAACCATCATGCTCGAAAAATTTTCCTTGGGAAATCTGAAACCCACCCCTGTCACGTTACAGTTGGTAGATCGTTCTGTCAAAATCCCAAAGGGTGTGGTGGAAGACGTGGTGGTTAGGGTCAATAGTCTCTGTTTTCCTGTTGACTTTCTTGTTTTAGATATGGAAGTTCCTAGTTCACTTTCTGATTGTCCGATCATACTCGGTTGACCTTTCTTGGCCACAGCCCACGCCCTTATCGACTGCGAGTTGGGCTGCATTGAGATTGCCATTGGACCTAAAAAGATCAAGCTGAATATCTTCAAGGCAGCCGAGAACTTTGATTGTGATTGCATCGAGGATGACACGTTTGACGAGGACATGACCGTCAGTGAGTGTATCGGACTATTTGGGACTTATTCAGACTGCGGCGAATTACCTGACGACTGCCTGACTAACACAAATTGTGACGTTCCCCAATCCCTCCCTATTCCCGTATCTTCTCCTGACCATACTTCTAACGAGGTTTTCTTCGCTTCCCATACCTCGTGGTCTGAGTCATCTCCGGGCTACTCACCGTCGGTCCACACTCTTGAAGATCGGATTGCCCTTTCTTTCCCGCCAAATCAGGCGGATTTGCAACTCCACACTGGGACCTTGAGCCCACACCTTACTCACTAGGGCTATTCCCTTTTGGATCCATCTATCCAAAAAGACCCTCTTCTTGGCCAATCTAAGGGCCAACTTCTTCTTCCTGATCTGTTTTCTGATCCACCTGGGACACTCTCGTCCCAGAAAATGCCAAATCTCTCACCATCCACCATCACTTTTCACGCCCCTATCACGATCACTTCACCACCCACCCTATCACCCTGATCTATACCCTGAACCTCAGCTCTTGTTACCCGATCTTTCGTCCTTTCACTGCCTTTCCCTGCATGCATATGAGGACATAGCATTGTTTGGCATGGGGGGGTGGATAGGCATCCATAGGATCCAGGTATTTTATGGTATCATACAGTTCCCACCTATTTATAAATATGCAAGAAAAAGAAAAAAGAAGAAAAAAAATATATATATAAAATAAATGGTGTTTAGTAATGATTTAAAAGCTGAAACAAAAATACAATAAGTGTTTATGGATATTCAACCTCTGTTTTGAAGACTTTGTAGGCCACAAAAGCTTGATTCGCTCAGGTTCGGCTTAATTCACTTAAAGCATTGACAAAATAGATCAAAATCTCTCCTAACTAAGGACGTATTCTTGTACCTGAGACACCAGTACAGGATTTGTTGGTTTGCTTTTACTTGAGAGCTTAAGTAAACTTGGTTCACACTACACATATCAGGAAAGACCAGGTGAACATAATATCCAACCCTAGTGTTCATTAGGGAAGGTGGAGTCCTTACCTGTGCACGTAGGTAAACTTTTTATCCCAGGCTTTAGTCTTGTGTTTAGGAGCGACTCTTTCCACCAAAAAGGAACTCTCCCACCAAAAAGAAAAAAAAGTGTGCTCTTTCAAAATGTGTTGTAAGAGATATACTGACACGTGTTTCAAAAAAAAAAAAATAAAATAAAATAAAAGTTGTCAAAAAAAAAAAAGAGTGATGTTGCAAAAGAGTCAGTATATCTCATAAATGTCTGTATCCTTTGTTTTTCTGTGAGCCACAAAAAATCAAAAAATGGGAGTTGAGTTTTTCGTAATCATCTTAAGGGTCAATTCAAAGACATGAGCTGAAACTGGGACCAACCTGTACTTAAAAATTCGTGAAACCCTGGGATTGAGTCTTAATGTTCATCTGGTCAGTCTTAAGCCTTCACTATGCACAAACCATAACCTCTTGAGCTCTCGAGTACGGCAAAACCTCCTGGGTCGTGGAAATCGTACTTAAGGTTTAAATATCAAGAGTCCTAGTTAGTTGAGAGATGATCTTTGTCATGTAAGACTTAAAGTACTGGTAATCTTTTCTACAATTGGTTCTCACAATATCCGATAATAAACATACCTATATCACCTCAGAAGAAAATCTTTAGCTTAAGAACATTTCTAAACACGGTTTTGCTAGGGACTAGCAAAAGATAGGCATGGGGGTATATGATTACACCTCAAAACACGCCTGTAATAATGCCTTCTTGTGCTATTTCCTAGCATTAGCTACGCATATTAGGATCCTATAGTCGCATTTGTAAAAACACTTGCATTCATGCATTTAATTAAGAGGAGGGAAGATTGAAATAAATGGCTCCACAATTTACATTTTTTCTCAAGTGCCTCGTTGCAAAAAGTCCCCTCTCTATTTTTTATTTCCTCTTTCTTCCTTTTCTCTTCCCGTGGTTCTTCTTCCCGCAGCTGCATGCACTCCACGCCATGCTGCAGCTGCACGTCCTGCCAACGCCACTCCCTGCTGTCCTTCCCGCACCATTCCTTGCAATGGCCATCTCCCCCATTCCTCGCATGCTGCATGGCCACGCTCTCCTCCTCTATTTAAAGCCGCAGCCTCTTCCTCGCGACACAGAGGCTGCTGTACCAAGCAAGAACCCGCGAGCTCAACCACCTTCCTCTCCACCGTTCTCCCCTCCCATACGCCGGCCCTCCTTCGAGGAGACACCCGGCGAGCAGGAGAGCCCACTGTGGTGCACACCACCACAGTGGGAGCACCACCGCCTAGCTCCTCAATGAGCCGGTGGGCGTGGTATTTTCTTTTCTTTTCGTTTTCATCTCCACGCCATTGCTGCCGCTCCAAGCTCCGAAGCTTGAAGCAGCAGCAGCAGCAGCCCAGCGGCGGTCGTAGCAGCAGCAGCAGCTACGCCCGCCTCCTCCGTGACCTTCCCCGCAGGCACTCAACCCTCCGCGCGAGCCTGCAGGGCCTCCTCCGCTCCGTTCTCCATTCTATCGCCTCCGCCGTGCACCCACAACCGGCCGCTGCACTCACTGCAGCGGCCGGCCAGGCCCTCTCACCGTCCCCTGACAGCCCCCACGCCCCTCCACGACCACCTGCAGACCTCCTCCGCGTTCGCTTCCCCGCACCATCGCCCGCTCTTCGCCCTTGCACTTGACCTGCAAATGCATCACCTCCATCTGCAGACGCCCTTTCCAGACGTCCGCCTCCGCCTACAGACGACGCGGCTCCAGACGTCTGCCGCTATCCACGTACGACTTAACTCGTCCCTTCTGCGTCCTCCCCGCTCCGCTCTCTCAGCTCTCTCTCCTGCTCTCTCTCTCTCTCTTTTTTACTCACAGCACACACTACAGCAACACACACACAAACCTTCACCAATGTACACACACCTACACTCACACTTACGCACACACACACACACTTACACTATAAGTATAGTTATATATAGTAACATATATATACATACATAAATATATATACATACATGTGTCTATATACATATATATATATATACTTATATACATAGTATATCTATATAGTTATGTATACATACATATATCTATAATATATATACATATATATATAATATATATATATCTACTTATATATAAATCTATATACTTATACATATACTTATATATATATACATATATACTTATATACATATATATATATATACATATCTATATACATATATATACATATATATATATATATCTAGATACATATACTTATATACATATATATATACATCTATATAGTATTATATATATATATACTTATATAAATATATACATAGCTATATACATATAAACATACATATATATATATACATACATCTACACCTATATATATATACATATATATCTACATATATCTGTACATATGTACATATATTTTCACGTTATTTACTATACGCTGTATCGTGGGAATATCTGCACCAGTTGCTAATATTCCCCGATAATGACGGGAGATCATAGATCGCATTTTTGATAAAAGCGTCGTAGTATAGTTGTGAAATACGATCCAACAAGGATATTATTTTGAAAATAACGAGACTTTGAGTCCCGGTCATTCGTCTCTGGGAGGCGTTGTTTTTGTTTTTGAAATGGATCTTAAAGCCGCTCTACTTTATTTAAACGACATGCTGGTGCGTAATATATAGGCGGTTAAAGAATAGGCACTTAAATCACGCAAATATGATAATCATTTAGCTCAAGGTGATTTCAAACACATAAGAGATATATATATATATAATGAAATTTCATTCATCGTGGGAGAGTTGTTGCACAAGGAAATCTAGAGGAAAGCTTATACATGAATGCTTAAAATTAAATCTAAAATTAAATCTAACTACCAGAAAACGATTGCATACAAGAATCAACGGGGGGATTTTGCATGCATCATTGGGGGAGAAGTACGACTACTCTACTAAGCAGTAAATGAAAGCAATAAAAATTATGAAGATCATGATCTAGAGCTAGAAGAATAGAGGGCATTCAGGGGTGGTCCCCGATGGCCTTGGAGTGGTCGAGAGGAGAATGAGGGGCGACCAATGTAGCTTAGGCCGACCCTTGGAGAGAAGTAGGGTTGATCTAGCATCCCGGCATGGTGTCCTCCATGGTGGTGGTAGTGAACTTGTTGAGGTGGAGTGAGTGGCTAAGTGGAGGTGGCGTGAATGGCACCAATGGAGAGCAATTGCCAAGGGAGTAAATGGGTGCAAATGGCCACCCAAGGGGTCTTTTTATAGACCTAAGGGAAGCTCTCTAGAGAATTATGGAATTCTCTAGAGAGGCCTATGGTGGGAGCTCGTGGGAGAGTGAGAGAGAGAGGGTGGAAGGTGGTTTTTAGATCCACCAAATGTGGATCTAAAAATTGAATGGCTCTTGGCTGCTATTTTTGGCAACCAAGGTAACCACACATGGTAGAGAGTTCTAGAGAACTCTAGGCTAGGTATTTTCATGTGGATGGTGTGTGTGGGTGTGTGTGGGTCGAAACTTAGGTGGCTAGGTTGATTAGGTTAGGTTCTAGTGGGTATAGGTCAAGATATGTCTCAAATTAGGGTTATAAACCCTAATTCACTAAGGTAAAGTGCAATTAAACTTAATACAAGTTTAATTGGGTGTGTGAAAACTTAATTGAGAGTAAAACAACTCAATTAAGTCAGGTCTAGGTCAATTGGACTCTCACTGAGTCCAATTGGACAGTGTGTGCTGAGATCAGGGCTCAATTGGACTCAATGAGTCCAATTGAATAGGCTGATGGAATTGACTAAGATCCAAGTCAATTAGGTTTAGTGAGGACCTAATTAGGTTCTTAGGGAGGTCTAGAGGTGATGTACTAGGGTTAGGGCACCTTAATTTAGGTTCCTATGGGATTGGAATTGGGTTTAGGGACCTAGAGATCCACGATCAAGGCTTAAATCTCAAAATAGGAATTAGAGAGCAGTATCAGACGTCTAATTATAGAATCAGGCGTCTTATACTCAAAAATCAGAAGTCCAGACTTGTTGTTTGGACGTCCAATCAGAGTCAGGAAGGATTTCGGGTTCTATTTTGGGTATTCTGCAGAAATTGGACGTCTGACAAAGTGTCTGGACGTCCAATAACACTGCAGAAGTGGGTTTGAAGTGTGCGAGAGTTAGCTAAGGGTCCTGGACGTCTTAAAACTTATCTGGACATCCAGAGAAGGGTTGGAACTAGGGTTTTAGGGCTTCCTAGGGTGTTGTGACCTAATCTAAGGGTGGCTAAGGCTTGGGGAAGTCTCTAGGCTATCCTAGGGCTAGGATGGACCTAAGCTCTTCACATTTTACTGCTTTATTTCTACTTAATAGAATAGAAAACCTTTAACCCCCTTACATTATTATTCCTACATCTAAACTAGGCCTTCTGCTCCAGCTCTGCTACAACTCCCGTTATTCCTGATCCAGCTTCAGATCCAGCTCCTGATTAGCTTATTCCTTGCAATCGACATAATGCACTTAATCAGCACATTATAACATTATTTTATGCATAGCTAAAGGAAAGCAGTAAAGATGCAGATAATGTGTATGCATGCATGAATAACCCTAACTTATGCTAAGTCCTAGCTTAATCTAGGCCAATTAAGACCTATGATTGCTGCGCAATCAGATACACGCGTACAAAAAGCATGGACATATACATCTTCCATCATCCATCCTCACTCCACGCGGCACATAGTCATGTTGGTTGTGTCTCTCTAGACGACAACCGACCCGACACGGTGTTACACTCCTTCGCCACCTCCACCCCCACCCCTTTATATATATACTACATATAGATATATATATCTATAGATACTATATTTACTTTCTGTCTGTTAGCTTCCTTCTTAGTAAAAATATAAAAAAATATAAAAGAGAAAAGATAATCTTTGATTTGCAGGTACCCCGTCTTGCGAGTAGCAAGGCGTGTTTTGGAACTCTGTTTTGGCTAAAAGCCAAGGACACAATTTTGAGGGTGTGCCTCAAGAACAAGGATTACCAGAAAAAAATTTAAATAAGAAAAACATCAAAAACATAATAAACGAACGGAAGAGACGCGTTTTAGGAAAACCGTAGAAACTTGACTTGAACCCTACTTCCCTGAGTTTGACCCTAGGCCTAAAAGTGACAAGATAAAATCAATTTGTCTAGGTTAAAAATTTTGTAAAGAGATGGTTAGGTCCGAATTAGGTTAACCACTATATACATTTCAACGATAAAATCATCATATTAACAACCTATCTGGGCCGACCGGTCACCTTCTTTCTCTGCTTTCTCTCTTTCCTTCTCCTTTTCTTCTACTGTGGCTCTTCTTCTCTTCTTCCTTTCTTTCCTTCTTTATTTTCTCTCACCACGCACAAACCTCTTCCTTTCTTCTGTTGTGGCTCTTCTCTTCTTCTTTCTTTCTTCTTCTTCCTTTCATCCCTTCTCTGTTTTCTCTCTTCACACACAGAAGGAGATCCTTCTTCAAACAACTAAGTGTTGGTCATTATTCTCTATAGCAAAACCCCTTGCCCCCACACACGATCCTCTCTTTCACTCCTTAGGTCGAGCTCTCCCTGAGCCTCCAACAATACCGGGTTATCGGGTTTTGGACCTAGAGCGCACCTGGGTCCAGGGCTGCAGCCGTGATCGCAGTCGAGGAGTGGAGTCAGGTTAGGTAGGTCGGGTCTGTGCTAGGTCTGCTGGGGAGATATCACAGACGAAGAGCGTGAAGGGTGCAAGGGACCCACCCCTCAAGTGTTGAGGCAATAAGCCCTCAACACTTTTGCAACTTATGAGGTAGCAAACGCCTCTTAGCTTCCAAGGTGGGACTAAAGTCCCATCTTTCCTTTGCTCGTCCGCAACAGCACGGTCTCCTCCTCAATTGGGTCAACTGCTGAGCGTATATCCCTCAATTGGAGACCTGGGCATGTGCGTGTGATGATTCCATGCAGTCTGGAGCCAAGGTCTGGAGTGAAGGCACCCTGGAGCGAGCTTGAAGCTTGCTTGAAGGTCAGCTGTAATGGCGGAGGGAAGCTAAAACCTGAAATCACAAGTAAGGCCTTTCGACCGTGTCAAAAGGCTCAGGAATGATCGCCAGAGCACGACGAGTGTGACGATGGGTGTAGCGTGGAGTGAGAGTGCATGTAGGTGGCTGGCGGAGACGGAACTGGCTGGAGGATGCTAGGTTGTCCGATAGGTGGTTTGGGTAGGCGAAAAGGAGAAATAGGAGAGGGATTTTGTTCATGGTGGAATGGTAGAGCTTGTGGAAGTTTCAGCGAGGCAGATGGAGTTGTGTAGTAGTGGAGCCGCCTCACCAGACGAGCGGTCGGAGACGGGGATGACGGAGGTGAGTGGCGGCGTCGAAGGGTATTTTTGGGTTTTTTGGGTACGAAACTAAACCTAAGGGCTAAAATAACTAATCTAACCTAATATAAATGAATGAAAGGGGAAGAATGGCACCGGCATTGGTAGGCCAACACTGGGGAAGAATGTACTCTGGTGATGGGGACAGTGACGAGGACGGAGGTAGAGGGGGTCCTACTGGTATGACCAAGAGCGGACAAGGGAAAGAGAATCCAGCCATTGGTTTTGTGGTCAGAGGATGAGAGAGGTCAAGAGGAGTCGTCGGTGCTTGTGGAGCTTCACGGTCGGAAGAGGAAGGAGGAAAAGGGGGTTTCACGGTCGGAATCAAGTTTGGGAAGTTTGGACTGATCTGGGCTTGCTTTTATAGGGCTCAGGAGGGGATTTTGAGCTTGGATGCCAAGCTTCCAAGCTTGGAAAGCTTTGCCAGAGTTAGGATTTCTATGATACCTTAATATCTCATGCGTTCGCATGAGAGATTGGGAATTTTTAGAGCACATGGACAGATTCAAAGGAAAGAGGACTCCTCAAGGAATCTCCCTTCCAATTTTGGAAGAGATTGATTGAACAGAGGAGTTCTCTTTAATCAAAGGTCGTCGAAGAAGGATTCCTCCACGATAATGGTAGAGGGACCTATTTGCAAGGAGTGACGAAAAAGATTGGGGCCTTTTTTTAAGGAATTCAAAAGTTAGGGGCATGTGTATGAGAGAAAAGACTCAGACTGAACCAAATTGCAAACTAGGTCAAGATGATTCTAGATTGGATCCAAATTTTATTGCAAACCTAATTTGGACCTAAGGAATCCAATGGTGAAGATAGATTTAGGTTTTGACCAAGTTTGACTGGATGATTTATGCAAAAACCCAAATTGGGGCAAATGTTAATCTGAGACTCTATTTTGGGTCAAGATGGAATCTGATGGTCAAATTGAAGGTACCAAACACTAGAGAATATTTTTATATGAATTTTAGAGGGTTTAGGTGAATTTTATCCTGACCATAAATTCAGTTAATTAAGCAGGTCTATTTTTAGGATTTCGGAAGTCATTTAATTCTCAAAACATGCGAAAACCCATTTCTGACTGTTCTAACCCACTTGATGGATATTTAAGACCATTTGACCCTTAATTACCCCTTGAGAAAACCCATAATTGTACTGCATTCATGATATGATGGTAAAACTACACTTTTAACCCTATTTTCTTATCTTTCCCTCAGAATCACTTTGTAATGAAATATGGCTCTCTGGTAGTTATGTAGGAGCATTTACTGACTTAATTAGATCAAAATGAGCTAGTTATGGGTCATGATGGTGTTCCCATCAGTCGTGTGGTTGACCAACGGCACCAACCATCTCGTGCGCAAGCCTTCTTTGTGCGTGCATCCTCTGTGCATGGCCCTTTGACGACAACATCACACATTCCCCGTCCACCTCCTCCCTTGATCGACCATTTTTTGGTTCAATCTTGGTACATTCTAAACCTTGAATACCTCCATTTCCGTGGATTTCTCTTATGTTTAAAATGTACCTTGGCTTACTAATTTCTTGTTACTTGTTTTTGTGTTTGAATGCGAAATCAAGTAGTATATGCGAGCTTATCATCTGGTCAAACCTCCTTTTTTTCGATATGTCACAATTTTGGTCAACCAAACACCTTGGTTGATCAACCAAAATACCAATTCTCAGTACCTCTGTCAGGGTCATTTTTTATCGACTAGCCTGATATTTTTGATTGACTAACATGTTTTTGCAATTTCCAAATGGCTCCAAAATGCGCACATACCTCCTCGTCTCATCGTGATGACACCTTTGATCGCTTCTTCATCACTGAGGTTGCACGTGACCGATTTTCGTTATTCACAAAATTTTCACCTCATGTTGGTAGACCCATTGACTTTACTTATTTTGAGTCTATATTCCTTGGCATCCATGAAAAATTTTCTTACCACCAGATTTTATGCCTTTTTGAGTGGAACTGTTACGCGGGTTCCTCAAACAGCTGCATACCCGGTGTTGACCCCATGGCTTGTCACCTATTTTATGCTTATTTGAAAAATATAGGTGAGGGTTTCAGCATCGAGTTGACCTCGAACGTCTATGGCATAGAAGTTCTAGTTAACACGAATGTTCTTTCTAAGATTCTCGATTGTCTGTTTGTTGGTCCCACGTTTCTTGAGCTCCACCAGTAGACACAGATGGATACTATTAGGGAGACCTTACTCACTCCATCTTAGTTTGACTTGGGTCATCCAGCCAAGTCACCTTATATTCATCGTCTTCCACATTTTCCTAATCGAGATTTTCTATGGAATTTTATGTCCGAATCTACATCTTTTGAAAATTGCCCAGGTATTATGCTCATCAGTCTCTACACATTCCTTAAGAACAAACGGTTCAATTGGAACCACTTGATTCTATATCTTATGAGAAAGCCTCCCACCAACTCCTTCCAATTTAAGACACTTCTCTCCCATATCTTCCTACACTTTACTATTCCAACGGATATAAACCAAAAACAATTCACCACTCATGTATCCATATTCGATAAGCTCACTTATACGAAGATGGAGCAAGCACAGGGAGCCCGTGGTGAGGAAGCAGCCCAAGAGCAACAGCAGCAGAAGCAGGAACCATTAGTAGTTCCTCCACCTTTCCTGCCTTATGAGCACTTTACTGCAACATGTCCTCCTCCAGTGAGACCATCTCCATCTTTCTACGACCAGGACTGGGGCCTCTTGGATAGACAGCTCTCAAGCAGGGACTTTATGACTATTCAGGATGTGACAAGTGGTATCTATTTGATGATGCATCGACAGAGGAAGATAGATTTGATGATGATGTGCCATGGGCATCAGGTATCATACTACCAGAATGCTCAGGAGTCAGTTATTAGACAGACTTGGAGAGTCCGTCCATGACATTCAGCTGCAGCTTCACTGACCTCCTCAACCTCGCAGATCTACTACCATGCCTCCATCCTCTGCAGCACCTCCTCCTCCACCTACCACTTCAATAGAAGCACCAGTAGATCAGCAAGTTACACCACCAAGTAGGACATCTAGGCAACCTACACCCAGGTCATCAGCTCAGAACTACCTTTGTCTTGGTCAGCCTGCATCCTCTGAGAGATCAGATTCATTGGACCTCGAGTTGGACACTGATCTCCAAAGCACTATGGATGCCTTCATGGCATCATTAGATGATTAGATGTTATATCTGTTTCTATCTTGATATTTATTTTGGCATGTAAAACTTAATTTTCTCTGAACATTTATATTTTACGCACTGCTCATCTAGAATCTTCTTGCATGAATGATTATCTCCCTCAATTAAATGATTACTCTTCTAGTCAATGCATGTTTAAATTTATCTTGCTTAAATTACATGTTTAAGGGGGAGTTTTCAATGTTAAATCAACAGCAACATATTTTATTTTTCGCTGAAACAAAAAGGGGGAGATATTTGCAACTTTTTCAATTTCATAATTATAATTTTGTTGTCATCAAAAGGGGGAGAATATAAGCACCTCTGTTTTGATGCACCAAAATTACGCTTATTGCTAGACTAACATTTTCAGTACTATCTCGGAATAAAGCATCTTTCAAGCCAAGTGCAAATAGTTGCTTATGTGTGTATTTTCATCTTTATTTGAGCCTAGGATATTATAGTAAGGAACTTCAAATAAAACTCAAAAATGGATTTTTCATGTATCTTTTCAAAATCAAGTTTTTAGGGTTATTGATCGACCAAATTAGTAAATTGATCGACCAAATCACCTTGATCAACCAACCAACTTCATTAACCAATCAAATCAGCCCATTTTAGGAAGTTGAGAAATATCCTTTTGATCAACCAACCATGTTAATTGACTGACCAAACATCTTAATTGATCAACCAATTAACCTTAATTGATTGATGATAACACCATGCAAGGGGGCAGTAATTAGGTTGAATATGGCCCATCTTTAGAATAAAAGGCACAACATAAAGTAGAATAGGAGCATTGCATGCATCAAGTACCAAGATTGCTTATAAACTGCATTAATGGCTATTAGTGTAAATCATGTGTCAAAGCAGGCCTCAGATGAGCAATCGGACCACACGGACGGATTCAGAACGACGAACGGAGTCCAACGGACTCAAGATTGGCCAAATCCGACATCCGGAGCTCCCACAATGGGCCCAAGAAATTCTGACCGTTGATCTGGAGATCAACGGCCCAGAAAGCGCCACGTCGCCCCGCCCCCACCGCTCGCACGCCCTCAAGCCAGCCAAGGACGAATCTCGGCTGTTGATCTTCGATCGAACGAGCGAGATCCGCGCGCTCGCCTGCAGTCGCTGTGACAAAGTGCTGGCGTGGCGCAACGGCTAGAGCGCATGCCTGCATCGCAGCGACGCGCGTTCGAATCGCGCGGAGCGGAAATCAAGAGAGAGCGAAGGGCGCAGCAAAATTGGACCGCCTGATCAGCAGCGGGCGGCCAGGATCGCGCCACGTGGCGCGATGACAACTCCCGAACGCCCACGCGCGCACGCACGCCGGGCGGAAACGCGTGCGCGCACGCGTGCCCGAGGCACGATTTAAGCACGGGCACAGGAGGATCTCAGTCGTCCGATCTTCGATCGGACGGCTCTCGTTCAACGTCCACGGATCACGCATGGAGAGAGGGCGGGGCGGGCAACTGACCGGGGTTAGGAGGGCTTCACCGAGGTATCTGGAAGCAGTTTTAGCGACGTTCTGGATGTCGCTAAAGCACATTCTTCTTTTAGGAAGCCCTTAACTCTATTTAAACCCCCTTCTACCACCATTCAAGGCATCCTCTCCCACTTGCAACTACTCCACTCCTCTCCTAGCTAGTTTTAGGCACTCTTGTAATCGCCGGAGACGACGAGCCGCCGACGGAGCCTCCACCGCCGTGGCTGCCTCGTCGCTCTCCACTCTCTCTCTCTTTTAAGCTTTCATCTACTTTTGTTGAAGCATGTATTTAATGTTGTAAACCATGAACTATGAATGCATGTTTAATGAAATTATTTTCCATTTAGTCACCATTTTAATTTCTGCTTAAAGTGCATGATCAAAACCAAGAGCTTTCTAACCCTAAATTCTCTCTATCTCTCGCTTTTCAAAACCGTCTCTTTCGCAAGCAAAACTCCACCTTTTTCGTGACAACAAGTGGTAAACAAAATCCGATTTCCATGCCTCCCTGAGACCGACACTCGGACTCACCTCCGTTTACTTCTTTTAAAATCGACGTATCAAGTGCAACTATAACGACACCTCTTAACACACACGCACGAGACCACGTCAGTTTTTGGCGCCGTTGCCGAGGAGGCAACAGATTTGTTTTATCACCTCCATTCCACACTCATTCTCACATCGTCTAATGCCCTATTTTCCTTTTTACTTGACGGTTGCAGGAATTCGACGCATGGATGGCGAAGCGACGCATTCCACGGCGGTAGCATGGGAGTAGGTGCCTCGAGGACCGATAGTGAGCAATCTCTCTCTCATTGTTTGCTTGCATGGAAAAGCTAAAAAAATTGTAAAAACTGAAAAAAAATTGGCGTGGTGTATGATTGCTTGACCCACATCCATAACACATCACCCCACAAAAAAAAATGTACACTCTAACATTCTGAACGAATTCTTGGAGTGTTCTTTTCTTTTTCTTGAGTGGTGTTTGCGAAGCTACCGTGAATTGACCTGGGCCGCACCACTAAACCCTAAAACTGACTCATCTAGTAGAAGCTGCATGATCATTAGGATGAGTACATTAGGGTTTTAGAGCCTCTACAAAATAAAAGGAAATCTACTTTCACCAAGTTGTGTGCAGAACTTGACGTGCCCACTGAAACTTATTTGAAAACATTATGACACGTCAACCCTAAAAAGTACTCAAGTAAGGATGAAAATCAAGTTTTGCTAGAAGCACACACTTTGAAAGTGGAAAATTAAGAGGCACCACCCCAATCAACGCCTCATCACATCACCCTAAGCACAAGCACTATCCTAGCCCTTTAAAACTGAGTAGACGTGCCCTAGGCAGGACTGAGTTAAGTCTCAAAAGGTGAGGTTTTGTCTACTAGGCACTTGGCTTTCATTCCCTTGGTAGAATCTGGTGACTAGGCGGCGGGGCAGTGTCAAACGACCGCAGTTGTGGGGTCTATGGAACCAAAGGCGCAAGCCAAAGGAAGAACCTTCCCTGCAATCCCCTCGTAATCAACCTGGCCAGATTAGCCTTGAGAAGGGGAGTCCAGTGCTTACGGACTTAATCACCCTTTGTGAGATTTCTAGGTCTCCTAAGGAATACACCATAAGGATTAGGCTTGCGTGCTTGATTGAAACACATTTCTCGCATCTGTCGCCCTCCGCATCCCCTCCTGTTCTTCTCTAGTGTATGCACGGGAGGCGCTCACTGCATCCCGAATTGTGTGTTTTGGGGCAAGAATCTAGGCGACGTAATTCTGTTGAAATCATGGCTGAACCTAGGGTAGATGAGGCTAAAGATCAACCCCCACCAGATGCTATGGCTATCATCCAGGCTCAAATCAATGCTAACCATCGGCTTCAGCAATAACAAATCCACACCATCATGCAAGCCATACAACGGTTACAGAACCCACAAGAACAACCACCACCTTTCAATGACATACCAGGACAACCACCACTTCATTTGCCACCATTTCAGGACCAGCCAAGACCCCTCCATGATTTCTATAACCCTTCTGCCATTAGAGTCGAGCCACACCTTAGGATCCCCGAAGGGGGAGACGATTTTGAGCTAAAACCTAATGTATTAAGTCTAATCCAGAGCCACTTTCATGGAAGCTCAAATGAAGACCCCTTTCAGCACCTAGAAGATCTCGACCGCATAGCAAGAACAGTAAAACCTAGGAACATTAGCCTTGACATTGTTCTAATCAAGATGTTCCCTTTCTCATTAAGAGACAAGGCTTCTCATTGGCTTAGAACCCTAGGTAGACCCATCACCACCTGGGAAGAACTGAGGCATGCATTTTTAAAGAAATTCTTCCCCATAGGAAAGACCAATGCCCTCAGAAGAGCTATCACTACCTTCACACTCCAGGGTGGGGAACAATTTCATGAGGCGTCGGAAAGATTCAATGAACTTTTGAGGAAATGCCCACACCACGAAGTTCCAAGGTGGCAATTGGCCCAGATCTTCTACCACGGTCTGGACAGCAACCTACGGAACTTCGTCGATGCCTCATGCGAGGGAAACTTCCTAGACAAAGACGAGGAGAGCACGTTTGAGCTCTTTGAGTCTATGAGCGAGAATTCGCTCAATAATGCCTCCATGAACCAGTTTAACAGGTCCAGTCAACCCCGTGGCGGGATTTATGAGGTGTAAGCAAATTCTGGAATGGTTGACATGGACATCATTGCCAAAAAGTTGGATCGAGTGGAATTGGTGGACAAAAAGATTGATGAGCTTCTAAGCCAGACCAGGAACCCCTTGCAGACTTTCTCCCTAGCAAAGGGAGCACATAATGTTGACCTGGTCCAACCCTTCACCCAACTGAACCTGGAACAACCCCCAACCACATTCCAGGGAGGGACCTTTGCTCCCTCGACCCTTGATTACTCCCTTCCCTCTTCATCAACTTCGACTATTTTAGAAGATGTAAAAGCCATCCAAGGATATGCAAAACCTGACCCTTTCTCCAACACTTACAACACCGGCTGGCGTAATCACCCCAACTTTGGTTGGACAAACCAGAAACCACCGCAATTCCAAAACTACCCCAGGCCAAACCAACAGCCACACTTGCCCCCCTATCAGCAAGGACCACCAGTTAGACCCCAATATAACCAAAATAGGGCGGCCCCTCCCCCACAAAACCAAATGGACACCCTAATAAAGATGATGGCTGACATGAACCAAAAACATCAGGAAGAAATGGCCTTGGTAAAGGGACAGTTAAGCCAACTCTTGGACTGTAAACAGCAAGGATCTTTACCTTCCCAACCGCAACCGAACCCGCGAAACATAATTAACAGAGGCCCCAATTCACAAGGGTTCCAAGGCAACCCCGGGCAGGCTCATATGGTCCAGCCGGCCCCACAAACACCTCCTGGGTTTGGCGCTTCTTCATCCTCGTCTTCTCAAGGATCACCCCATGGCCCCAATGCCTCTGCGAATGCGGTGACCTTGAGAAGCGGCACCAAAACCCAGGATCCCAAATGGCCGACTCCCCCCGAGGCTTTACCTGCTGAGATACCCGACTTAGAAGAAGCACCAACCAAGGACCCAGACATGGAACCAATTCAGACACCCTATCCTGAGGCCTTGGAAACAATCAAGAGAAAAAAGAATACTGTGGAAACTGAGGAGCTGATGGAAATTTTTAAACAAGTACAGATTAATATTCCACTTCTAGAAGCTGTCAAACACATCCCCGCTTACGCCAAGTTCTTAAAGGATGCCTGTACACCCAAGCGTAAGCCGAGACCTCAAGCACCTAGGAAGGTTGTACTCTCTGAGCAAGCCAGTTCCGTGATATCAAGCAACCTTCCACTCAAATGAACTGACCCAGGAGCGCCCCTGATTTCCTGCAACATCGGGGACATGACATTTGATAGAGTGCTCCTGGACCTAGGTGCTTCTATCAACCTAATTCCCACAACCTTGTACCACCAATTTGGTTTTGGGGAGCTGGCACCTACCCCTGTCACCATCCAGCTGGCGGATAGATCAGTGAAAACCCCAAAGGGGGTTGTCGAGGACGTGATTGTACAGGTCAAGGACTTCTATTTCCCAGTCGACTTTTTGGTGCTCGACATGGAAGTCCCTGAAAAATTACAGAACGCACCCATAATCTTAGGCAGACCTTTCTTAGCTACGGCTAAAGCAAACATCTATTGCGACACGGGATGTATGGAAATCGCCTTCGGAGATAGGAAAATGCAATTGGATATCTTCCGGGCAACAAAGTCTTTTGATTGTGATTACATTGAGGAACATGATCCCGTGGAAACTTTAATCGAGGAATGCCTTACCCTCAGTTCTGTCTCAGACCACCAAACCCGTAGTTCTGACCCGTCACCATCATTACCTGTGGACCTCTGTAAGGCTGAGTATCATCACATGACACCATTTGAAGAAATCGATGTTGATCAATTACCGCCCTTTCCATTCCCATCGACTGTGGTCCCACCCGCACCTGAACTTAAACAATTGCCCGAGAATCTCAAGTACGTCTTCTTGGGACCTGAGCAGACCTTCCCAGTGATTATTAATTCCCATCTAACCAAGGATCAGGAACTAAGGTTGACTGCAACTCTTTCAGAACATCGGGCCGCCATTGGTTGGACCATCTCGGATCTAAGAGGAATTAGCCCCACCTATTGCACCCACAAGATTTACCTGGAAGACGGGGCCTGACCTTCCCGCCAGATGCAGAGACGGTTAAACCCTAACCTGCGGAGGTCATTAAAAAAGAAATTATCAAGTGGCTCGACGCCGACATCATCTACCCCATCTCTGATAGCCCCTGGGTGAGCCCCACTCAAGTGGTTCCAAAGAAGGCTGCGCTCACCGTTGTCACTAATGATCATGGCGAATCCATCCCCACCTGCACCACCACCGCATGGCGGGTGTGTATTGATTATAGGAAGCTTAATGAAGCCACTAAGAAGGACCACTTCCCCTTGCCATTCATTGACCAAATCCTTGAAAGATTGGCAGGGCAGAAGTATTTTTGCTTCCTGGATGGATATTCAGGATATAACCAAGTCGCAATTGCTCTGGAAGATCAAGAAAAGACCACAGTCACTTGCCCGTATGGCACGTTTGCATTCCGTCGAATGTCGTTCGGGTTATACAACGCACCCGCGACCTTCCAGCGTTGCATGCTAGCCATTTTTTCAGAAATGGTGGGTGAATACTTGGAGGTCTTTATGGATGATTTCTCTGTATTCGGGAATTCATTCGACCATTGTTTGAGCAACTTGGAGAAAATCCTAAAACGATGTATCAAGGTTAACTTGGTGTTAAGTTGGGAAAAGAGCCATTTTATGGTTCAAGAAGGAATTGTCCTCGGACACATCGTTTCGCATAGGGGCATCGAGGTAGATCGAGCTAAGGTTGATTTAATTTCCAAACTTCCTCCACCTAGTTCGGTCCGACAGATTCGCTCTTTCCTAGGACATGTTGGCTTCTACCGAAAGTTCATCAAAGACTTTTCCAAACGTTCCAAACCCTTGACCGACCTTCTAGCCAACGACGCCACTTTCCACATGTCTCCTGATTGCATCCAGGCTTATCATACCCTCCGGGACTTAGTCTCCACCGCACCTGTACTTCAACCCCCAGACTGGTCCCAGGATTTTGAGATTATGTGTGACGCATCAGATTTTGCCATAGGCGCTGTCCTGGGACAAAGGCAAGACAACAAGCCCATGGTGATCTACTACGCGAGCAAAACGTTGGACGAGGCCCAACGTAATTATACGGTCACAGAAAAAGAGTTGCTCGCTGTAGTCTTTGGACTGGGAAAATTCCTATCATACTTGCTGGGATCCCACGTGACTATCTACACCGACCATTCAGCCATCCGGCACCTGTTGGCCAAAAAGGATGCAAAACCTAGGCTCATCAGATGGATCCTGCTTTTGCAGGATTTGACCTGGAAATCTAAGACAAGGCCGGATCGAAAAATGTGGTGGCTGACCACCTATCAGGACTTCATCCAGACCACATTGGACCCTCCCTACCTCTATCTGATACCTTCCCTGATGAACACATCCTAGCCGTGCAAGACAAGAAAATGCCATGGTATGCTGACTATGTGAACTACCTGGTTATAGGACAAACCCCGCACAGCTGGTCCAGACAACAACGGGACAGGTTCTTGGCTGAGGCCAAGCACTATTTCTGGGATGATCCCATGCTGTTTCGCCTCTGTGCTGATCAGATCATCAGGAGGTGCCTCCCTGAAGAAAAAGTTCAGAGTGTGCTTTCCTTTTGTCATGACCAAGCGTGTGGCGGCCATTTCTCTGGCAAGAAAACAGCTGCAAAAGTTTTGCAGTCTGGATTTTATTGGCCGTCCCTATTCAAGGATGCACACATCTTTGCCAAGACTTGCTCACGATGCCAAACACTAGGGACCATGACCAAAAAAGATATGATGCCCCTTCAGCCCATTTTGATTGTCGAAATTTTTGATGTTTGGGGTATCGATTTTATGGGCCCCTTTCCAGCATCCAACGGCTTCGAGTACATCCTGGTCTCGGTAGACTATGTTTCCAAATGGATTGAAGCCGTCGCCACCCGACGATGCGATCACAAGACGGTCATAGACTTTGTGAAGAAGAACATCTTTTCCCAGTTTGGAATACCCAAGGCCATGATCAATGATGGTGGAAGCCATTTTATCCATTCCCAGTTCCGTACCCTACTTAGAAAATACGGGGTAAACCACCGCATTGCCACCCCGTATCATCCACAAACAAATGGGCAGACTGAGGTCTCAAACAGACAAATCAAGAACATTTTACAGAAGACTGTGAGACCTGACAGGAAAGACTGGTCCACACGACTTGATGATGCCCTGTGGGCATACAGGACCACTTTTAAGACCCCAATAGGCATGTCACCTTACCGCTTGGTCTTTGGCAAAGCTTGTCATCTCCCTGTCAAATTGGAACACCGGGCTTACTGGGTTGTTAAGCAATGTAACATGGATCCCCAGTTAGCTGGTGCACAAAGGACTCTTCAATTATCTGAGCTTGAAGAAATTCGTCGGGACGCCTTTAACAATAGTTGGCTATATAAGGAGAAAATGAAATCCGTCCACGACTGACTCATTCATAGGAAAACCTTTGAGCCAAACCAACAAGTCTGGCTATTTGATGCACGCCTGAAACTCTTCCCAGGGAAACTTAGGTCCAAATGGACAGGACCATTTCGGGTGGTCAAACCCTATTCCAATGGGGCAGTCGAAATTGCCGATCTTAATACCGGGCACACCTTTACAGTCAATGGTCAAAGATTGAAGCATTTCCTGGCCCAAGTACCCCCCAAGGAAAGTGTCACCCTTGTTGAGGGCTGACACCAAGCACCGGCCAGCTGGAGGCGTTAAACTCAGCGCTTCCTGGGAGGCAACCCAGCGGATTCAGACTGATCTGGTAGTTTACATCACTCAGGTACTATCTTTTTGAACGCTTCTGCATCCATGCATCTGCCAATGAGGACATTGTCCAACTTAAGCATGGGGGGGATGGTAAATTGCATAATCCTGAGCTTAATTAATCAGTCTGAATGAATAAATTAAATGATTAAAAAAAAAAATTGAATTTAGGAAGAAAAACTTAGGCATTAGAAACTTGTCAATAGAGGAAAATAATACAAAAAGAACTTAAACACTTAGACTTTTTAGTCCTTCAGGCTTAATCAGCCCTGGTCTCCATTAAAATATGGCTTTAGCAGCGAATCCTTGCAAATTTAAGCTATTCTAATCCACCTAATAAATAAGGTAATAAGTATACGACTTATCAACTCACCCTCTAACTTAGGAAAACTTTGAGTCTAAGCATCTACACACATTTTTGCACAGACTCACTTCTCGGAGATTTTGACAGAAATTGGGTAGCTAATGAACTCTCTAGGGTGGTATGGCTGGCAAGTTGTCATGGGTAACAGCCCATTGGCAGGTTGTCCAGAACCCAGCCACAGGCCATTTCTTTTTCACTGCCTCTAGGTACATTTGAGATTAGGGAAGCCACCTACGAAAAAAAAATAAGAAGAAAAGAAAATAAACCACACTTCACTGCACAAGTATGGCTGGCAAGTGATCGTGGGTAACAGCCCATTGGTCGGTTGTCCAGAGCCCAACTCAATAATTGCACAAAAAAGACCAAAACACCTAAGGACGAAGCGGGGAAGTAGTACAAGCCTGGGAGATATACACTGGAAAATCCTTGTGTTGACCCCAAGTAAAATGAACGTAGGGAGAAAGCTACCAATCGAACAAATACACCTTCAGGCAAAAATTTATTTTCTTTTCCGGTCACCTAGAGGCGTAGAAACTCGAAGTCTGTCTCAATTACCGTTAAGTGAGTCTATCACAACATTCACACCAAGATGCTTAGCACTTAGGGTTTTTACCGAGTTTTGGGTGGGTTGGGTAGCCGTAAAAAGATACCAACACACTGAATTCCGAAAATTCTAAAAAGACATATATAGATATATACGTATACATATGTATAGTTATATATACAAAGAAAGGATTTTGGAAGACACCCGGGCGCTGCTTAGTCTTTGTAGATTAAGATCTTCGTATATTTCCTCTTATTGACGAGTAATGAAGTGCCTAAGCAATTACTTCTTGAATTCTCCAAAGAAATAAAGGTTAGAATAAACCTTGCTAGGGACTATCAAGGAGTAAGCATGGGGGTATGATAACACCACGCAAGGGGGTAGTAATTAGGTTGAATATGGCCCATCTTTAGAATAAAAGGCACAACATAAAGTAGAATAGGAGCATTGCATGCATCAAGTACCAAGATTGCTTATAAACTGCATTAATGGCTATTTGTGTAAAGCATGTGTCAAAGCAGGCCTCAGATGAGCAATCAAACCGCACGGATGGATTCAGAACGACGAACGGAGTCCAACGGACTCAAGATCGGCCAAATCCGACATCCGGAGCTCCCACAATGGGCCCAAGAAATTCTGACTGTTAATCTGAAGATCAATGGCCCAGAAAGCGCCACGTCGCCCCGCCCCCACCGCTCGCATGCCCTCAAGCCAGCCAAGGACGAATCTCGGCCGTTGATCTTCTATCGAACGGCCGAGATCCGCGCGCTTGCCCGCGGTCGCCGCGACAAAGCGCGGGCGTGGCGCAACGGCTAGCGCACACTCCCGCATCGCAGCGACGCACGTTCAAATCTCGCGGAGCGGAAATCAAGCGAGAGCGAAGGGCGTGGCAAAATTGGACCGCCCGATCAGCAGCGGGCGGCCAGGATCGTGCCACGCGGCGCGATGACAGCTCCCGAACGCCCACGCGCGCGCGGTCGCCGAGCGGAAACTCGCACGCGCACGTGCGCCCGAGGCGCGATCCAAGCGCGGGCGCAGGAGGATCTCAGCCGTCCGATCTTCAATCGGACGACTCTCGTTCAACGTCCACGGATCACGCATGGAGAGAGAGTGGGGCGGGCAGCTGACCGGCGGCAGGAGGGCTTCACCGACGTATCTGGAAGTGGTTTTAGCAACGTTCTGGATGTCGCTAAAGCACATTCTTCTTTTAGGAAGCCCTTAACTCTATTTAAACCCCCTTCTACCACCATTCAAGGCATCCTCTCCCACTTGCAACTACTCCACTCCTCTCCTAGATAGTTTTAGGCACTCTTGTAATCGCCGGAGACGACAAGCCGCCGATGGAGCCTCCTCCACCGCCGTGGCTGCCTCGTCGCTCTCCACTCTCTCTCTACCTCTCTCTCTCTCTCTTTTAAGCTTTCATCTACTTTTGTTGAAGCATGTATTTAATGTTGTAAACCATGAACTATGAATGCATGTTTAATGAAATTATTTTCCATTTAGTCACCATTTTAATTTCTGCTTAAAGTGCATGATCAAAACCAAGAGCTTTCTAACCCTAAATTCTCTCTATCTCTCGCTTTTCAAAACCGTCTCTTTCGCAAGCAAAACTCCACCTTTTTCGTGACAACAAGTGGTAAACAAAATCTGATTTCCACGCCTCCCTAAGACCGACACTCGAACTCACCTCCGTTTACTTCTTTTAAAACCGACGTATCAACTGCAACTATAACGACACCTCTTAACACACACGCACGAGACCACGTCAATTGACCAATTTAATTTCTTATTCAGGAAAAGCATGTAGTATAAATAGAGGTCGTACGCAGCCCATCTCTTCATAACTTTCAAATAGAAATACCATTCAAAGAGTAGAGCTTCTCGTGCATATTCCAAAGGCTTCTACACCCCATTCTTCACATTTTTCAAAGCACAACACTTTGAACCTCTACGAAAAAATTCAGTTTGATCTTTTATTAAGGTTCCATAGAAGTTATTTCTATTATTCTATTTTGTTGCTTTGATTTACGGATCCTAAGTTTGTTGGGAAGGTTCATGGTTGTTCTTTTTGCTTCTCTTTAGGATAAAAAGAGAAGTGGTTGTAAGAGGTTGTGCCACCCTCGTTCACCTATGCATATAATTTTTTAAGGTGATACTATTCACCCCTCCCCTCTAGTATATGTTGCGATCTATAGGATATCCTCCTACTTTCAACATTAACACACTAGACACTCGAACCAATGCTGCGAAGGCAATAGTCACTTTTTTGAGCGGGCACAACATTCGAGGCCATGATTTTCGACAACAAAAATTGATGCCCGCCTCAACAAAGCGCTACCCCTTAAGGCCGACGTGAGCGAGGACACATTCGCCCTAAGCTCGACAAAGCACCGCCTTCTAAGGTCAGTGTGTGCAACTAAGCTCAACGAAGTTCCGCCTCCTAAGGCCAGCATAAGCTAGGGCCCATTCGCCCTAAGCTTGACAAAGCGCTACCTTTTAAGGTTGACATAAGCAAGGGCTCATTTGCCCCAGGCTCGAAGAAGTGTCACCTCCTAAGGCCGGTATGAGCTAAGGCTCATTCTCCTCAAGCTCAACTAACACCACCTCTTAACGTTGATGTGAGCTAGGGCTCATTCACCCCAAGCTCCACTAACGCCTCCTACTAAGGTCAGTGCGAGCTAGTGCTCTTTCACCCCAAGCTCAACTAATGGCACCTCCTAAGGCTAGCACGAGCTTAGGCTCATTCACCCCAGGCTCAACTAACGTTGCCTTCCAAGGTCGGCATGAGCTAGGGTTCATTCACCCCAGGTTCGATGAAGTGCCACCTGTTAAGGTCGACACAAACTTGGGTTCATACTCTTGAAGTGCAAGTTCCACGAAATGCTGCCTCTTCAAGCCAGCACAAGCTAGGACACATTCGCCCCAGGCTCAAGAAGTGTTGCCTCCTTGTTCGACATCATGAGACATGTTAGAAAGGTCATATATTATCACCGTAGTGCAAATCACGACGAAACAAATGAATTTACAAAAATCGGTGAGTACCAGGTCATTCGGAGGGAGGCAATCACAATTTCATGCATAAGCTTTTCAATAAAACTCATTCTAAATAGATATATATGTATATTTGTATAGATTAGATATCCAAAATATCGAAATTTTATTGTATGCATAAATAGTTTTTCAAAATAGAGATTGCTATGCTAAATAATAACTAGAGAGAGATGAGATGCTGTCGCTTGTGGGATTCTTGTGTGAAGCACAGCAGCACTTTAGATCCAGAGCACCGGGATGAAGGTCATAGCAGAGTTGCAGAGGGAGACAAACTGGTCTGGAGGGTCTGGAAGAGAGATGGTGTAAGTTGGTGGAGATGGAAGAGATGCCTGGAAGATGCCTTCAATAGGGAGGCCCTAGGCCTCTTTTATAGCTTTGATGAGGGGCAAAGTGGGCTTTTAGCCCTCCAACTCGTGTAACAACTCTTGGGCGATTAGATCCGTCGATCCAAAGATCAACGGCTCTGATCTCACCTAAAAATAGCCTCCAACGTGCCTTCATCATGCAGATTGAACCTGGGCTTGACACGTGGCAACCCCGTAGCCCTTGATCCGCGATCTGACGGCCTCACTCGCACGTCGCTTCTCTCTCCCTTGCACACATGCTTTGAATTCGAATCGTGCGCCAATGCTCCTCAGCCATCCAATTGCCCACGTCACCTTTTGAAAAGCGCGTGTGATGGGAATACCATCATGAGCCATAACTAGCCCATTTTGACCCAATTAAGTCAGTAAATGCTCCTACATAACTACCCGAGAGTCACAAGTCACTGCATAATCATTTTGAGGGAAAAATAAGAAACTAGGGTTAAAATTATAATTTTACCATCTTATCATGAATGCAGTACAACCACGGGTTTTCTCAAGAGTTGAATGAAGGTCCAATGGTCTCAAAAAGATAACAAGTGGGTTAGAACAATCAGAAAAGGATTTGCACGTGTTCTGAGAATTAAATGACTTTTTGAAACCCTTAAAATAAACCTACTTAATTAACTGAGGTTTTGATCAAGATAAAATTCACCTAAACCTTCTAAAATTCATAGAAAAATATTCTCTACGATTTAGATCCTTCAATTTGACCATCAGAACTCATTTTGATCCAGAACAGAGTCATAGACAGGCATTTGCCCTAATTTGGGTTTTTGAATAAATTACTTAGTCAAACATGGTCAAAACCAAAATCCAAATTCACCATTGGATTCCTTGCATCCAAATTAGGTTTTTACCAAAATTTGGACTCAAGATGAGTTTGTCTTGACCTAGTTTGCAAATTAGTCCTGTATAATTACATTTCTACCCTTAACTTTCAAAATCTTTTCAAATAGACTCCTAACTTTGTCGTTATTCTCACATAAAGGTCCTTGACACCATTAAACCTATTCCTATTTGCTCCTGCGACCTTAAATTGGAATGAACTCCCTGATTTCTTGACGAATCCCTTTCAAATTTGAAAGGGAAGTTCAAGAAATTTCCTTCCTTTTGAACCCGATCCTAAGCCCTAAAACCTACCCAATCTCTCATGCGAACGTATGAGATATTTGGGTATCAAAGAATTCCTAAACTTCGGCAAGCTTCCCAAGCTCTAACCTCCCTCTAATGACCTATAAAAGAAAGCCCAGGCTAGGCCAAACCCCTCAAGCTTGAATTCGACCAGAGTAACCCTCAAATTCTTCTCTCCTCCTCTGGTCGAATTGCTCATCAAGCTCCAGCGACCCTCCTTGCCTCCCCTCTTCGTCTGACCACAATACCAGTGGCAGATTCTCCTTCCTTGCCTTCTTCTGCTTCGAGTAGCACCAGCCGACGTCCCTATCTCCTTCATCGTCGCCGTCCACCCCTTATCAAGGCAGCTTCATCTCCAGCACCTGCCATACCTCAACCGGTGCCAACTCCACTCCTCGTTGTCTGCTACCTCTCCTAAATGACTTCTCATCTTCCACTCTTTGTTTCCAAACATTCTCCGTTTTATTTCGATCGCCAACTCGCCCGACCGCCCTTCGTCTTCCACCTTGTCGGTAGAACTTCGGCGATCCCTAGCAACTTCCACACTTGCCCAACAACCCACTTCCACGCCCCTCACCATCGCCTCGACCCACCGACCAAAACCCCTCAAGTAATTGAGGGGATTGGCCTCTCTATTGCCTCCCCGACTCACGCACACTCACACACATTCTGCAAGGTCGACAGACCTCCGCACCCACTCGCACATGACGCCACCACCACAGTCACATTCCCTGATGTCCGGCAAAGCTCCTAAGCACCTCTGATGTGGTCGTGAGGCCGTGTTTCTATTTTCAGGTTACAGGTCTTGCCCACCATTAACGGCAAGCATCAAGCAAGCTTGAAGCTTCCTTTACGCTCGATAGCACCAAGCTTCCTGCTCCAGGCGTAGTGGAATCCCACCAGGAACACAACTCAAGGACCAATTTGGCCCTTTGACAGGGCCTTTGACTGAAATTAGATGCATCAATTGCTGCGGCCAATGCGTGGAAAAAGCAAGGGACCTTTAGTCCCACATCGGAAGCGGCAGAGCAGTTGAAGGTGCATAAATTGAAAAAGTGATACAGCCTTATCTCCTCGACACACAGGGGGATGAGGACCCCCAACCGCTCCCCTCACGCGCCTCGTCTGCAACACCTCACCTGTGGACCTGGTGAGCCCGACCTGCTTAAGCCATTCACTCCTCGACTGCGACCACGCCTGTAGCCCTGGACCTAGGTTTGCGACTACTCAATTACCCATTGAGAGGCCTTGGGAGGGTGGAGCCTAAGAGAGAAAGAGAAGGAGAGATCGTGCGGGGTAGGGGGAGGGATTTGCTGCAGAGAGAATTGGCTGACACTTAGCCAAATCAAGAAGTTTCCCCCTCTATGTGAAGTAGCTGAACAGAGAAAGAACAAGAAGAGGACCCGCACAAGAAGAAGGGGAGCACAAGAAGAAACAGAGAAGAAGAAGAAGAAGAAGAAAAACCTTAGCACTGTAGCGCAGGGCTACTTAAGACATTTGATACTTTAATTGTATATATTTGAGACTTGATTTAAGTGTTATTTGTGAGGAATAATTGGTGATTTAAATCACCATTTTACTCCATTCTTTTTGGAATATTGATCCTGACATTATTTGCAATCTTTATTCTTGATTTAAATTGTGATCTTGAGCTTTAAATTCCATATTGCTCCCTGTGTTCAACCTCGGAACCTTTTCGAGTAGTAAAATTTATTTGTTTGAGCACTATTTTGGCTATACTACAACATGACAATCTTAAAACATCGATTTAGTGCACGAGCAACGTGTGATCGCTCATTGAGCACATGTCAGTTAGCGTGTGCAACAGTGAAGAGCTCTAATCGCACCATGTAGGTGAATCCTCACCCTCTGATGACGATCCAACGGCCAATCGCGCCTATGCCTCCACTGCCTCTTCAATTTTGTGCGAAGCACCACTCAAACCCGCATCTCTCGTTCACAAACAGCATGCTAATCAACAGGCTAAGGGCAAGTTTGTGTTGAGTTTCCTCTTCTTGCATTGCTACTCTCAACCGTTGGATGAAGATCCAATGGCTAAGATCTTCTCTTGGCTTGATGAAGCATGGATGGAGCGGGCAACGTGGCATGCTTGTGGCTATTGGATGACGATCTAACGGCCTACAGCGCATGATGAAATGCCTTCAAAGATTGGATCGTGATGAAGGTGTTGACGCGAAACTCGATCGTGTTTTAACAGTTAGTTACGTCATAGTATAGGTGATCAAGCATCGTCAACAAATACAAGTTTTATTACTCAAAAATCTAAGTATCCGAGGTCAAACACAGGGAGCAATTGGAATTTATTACTAATCTCTAGAATGTAATTGAACACTTTAATTACTCAAAACTTTAATTCAAACATAAATGCATGAGTTTGAAAAGTAATTGAGGCAAAAAGAAAGAATTGGATGTCTGATCCCATGATCAGACGTCTTCAAAGAAGAAGAAAAATAAGAGAAGGGAAAACACATTTTTAAGACGTCTGATCCCATGATCAGACGTCTTAAAAATGTGTTTTCCCTTCTCTTATTTTTCTTCTTCTTTGAGCTTCTTCTTTATCTGCAGTATCTTTGCTTCTTTCCTTCTTATTTTCTTCTACCTTATTTCTATCTTTCTATTTTCTTCTATCTTCTACAGGTCTTCTTACTTGTCTCTGCTTCCTTTGCTTCAGTTCCTCTTCTTCTGCTTGTCTTCTATTTTCTTTTCTTCTTCAGTTCTTCTCTTTTTCCTTCGCCTCTTCCTTTTCTTCTGTGAAGGCTTCCTTACTTCTTCATTTCCCTTGCTAGTAGCGGCTAAGTGTTGGTTTCACTCCTTTCTTCTTTCTTCCTTCCCTGCACAACCACAGCAAAGCAAAACCTAACCCTCTACCCACACCCACATGTCTCTCTCTCTCTGTAAACCACTCATCAGCACGCTCTCCCAGAGCTAGGTAAACAGGTCGGGTCTCGTGCCCAGGACCAGGCGCACTGGCATGAGGGTGGTGCGTGAGGTGTGCTCAGAATAGGGTCGGGTCGGGTCGCGCCAAATCCGCGAATGAGGCGCAGTGAGATAGGTGAGGGACCTCACCCTAAGTGCGTTCGGAGGCAACGAACCCATATCACAAAAACATTATAAACCACTCCAGCAGTTTGTGAATTCACGATGCGGGACTAATTGCTCCTGGCCTTCTCTCGCGCGCGCCTGCAGAAGTCCTTCCAGCAATTGCCACTACTGCGAACTCTGTTGGCGTCAATTGCTGGGTTAGATATCTTCGCGATGCCTAACCGAGTCAGCTGCTCTTGGAGTCTTGCAGTCCTGAGGCTTGGAGCAAGAGTGGAGCTTCTTCAAGTTGCCGTCAATAGCAGCTGGAGCGTGAAATCTATTAGACACAAAACGAGCCTCTCGGCTTAATCAGATCACCGGGGGACCTTCGCCGTGTCACGGTGGAGGTGAAACGCTAGGTGGCAGGCCGCGAGGCGACCTAAGCGTGCGTGCCTAGGTCACCCTGTGGCCGGATGGATGGGTGTGTTCGAGGGACTATTGGGTAGGTGTAGAGGGACTATGGATGGGCGGAGGTTACTCAGTGAGGTGAGGTGGAGGGTATGTGATGGTCGGCGAGGCGTGTGTGGCTGCGAAGCGATGGGAGCATCTCGCCGGAGGGTGGCTGGAGATGAGGAAGGCGATGGTGAACAGCGGCGGTCGAGGGTTTTTTATGAAATAAAATGAGGGAAATGAAAGAGGGCATAGAGGAGAATGGTTTTAACCTAACTAAAGAGACGAAGGGGACGAGGAGGAGGACGGCAGTACCTGTTGTCGCCAAAGAAGAAAGCGCCTAGTGGAGGAAGACGGTGGCGACGACGGGCCTAGGGCAGCACGCACGAGTGTTGCACGACGTGGAGGAGGATGAGGAATACGGCTCTGCCACTGGTTTTGTGGCAAAGCGAAGAGGAAGAGGAGGGGGGCTCGCCAGAGCTCGCTGGACCTCTTGGCCGGAGAAGGAGATGAATTTGAGGTGGAATCCCAGCCAAGTCGAGCTAAGGAGGTGCGGCCGGAGTTGGGATTTAATTTATAGGGGCTGGCCGTGTTTCCGGTGCTTGGAGGGCACGCCTTCTGTCCTACTGAGCACACCTCGCGCATTTGAATGTTTGACTGGACATTTTGTGTAAAAACCCAAATTAGGTCAATTGATGAGCTAAGACCCTAATCTAGGTCAAACTAGGTTCCAAAGGCCAATTTGAATGTCCCAAACCCTAGGGGATATTTTTCCATGAATTTTAGAGGGTTTACTTGATTTTTATCCTGACCGAAACCTTGTTGAATTAAGCAGGTCTATTTTAGGGTTACTAAATGTCATTTAATTCCTGGATTGCACATGAACCCATTTCTGATTGAATCAACCCACTTTTTATCTCATTTAGACCATTTGACCTATGCTCTGTCTCTGAGAAATCCCGTTTATGTACTGCAATGGTAAAATTGCAGTTTTAACCTTTATTTCATGTTTTCTTCTCAGAACACTTATTCCTTCAATTAAGCCCTCTTCTAGGTTATGTAGGAGCTTTTATTCTCTTTATTAGGTCAAAATGAGCTAGTTATGGCTCATGATGAGGCTCTCAACAGAAGGACAACTGTGATGGCTCCACGTGGAGCCATCATGGCTGCCCATCTTCTTTTCTTTATATTTAGTGCTACAGGGCTCCAATCGGGTTGATTTTTGTGCTGTTGGACCTCGATCGTTGATTTGGATCCATCTGTGTGGTTGGATCTTTTATCGAAGGCTTGGATTTTTGTCATCTGGATCTATGGCCTCTATTCTTTAATGGGCTGCACAGGATGCTATGGTTGTTTGATCAAGACGATTCTAGAAGCATTAGACTCCCATCATCGTCCTAATCAGATCTGTATGGTCTAATCTATCATCTGTGGCTTCGAATTATCTACAATTGATTTCATCTCTCCTTTAGTGTATAAAATGAAAATATTATTCATGCAGCTAACAAACTAGCTATTATGCAAATTACGACACTTATTCATGTATTGTTCCTAAATTATGCTAGAATCTAACTTAATTTAGGTAATTTAGGTTCCATGATTGCTGTGCAATCACACCCCTATGCCTGAATCTTGCTAGTCCCTATCAAGTGTAAGACTAAATGCATAGTGGTCTCACATGACTGATTTCTATCAAGAGTTTGACTAGAGATTTATTTGTTTTATTTTCATCCATTACTTTAGAAATCGCGATAATCATGAAAATGTTTTGTTGTAGCCTATGCAACGAATCCAAGTGAAAAGCCAATACACATCTAAAGCTCGCACTTGACCCTTAGTAAAACTCTATTGGGATTGGCAAACTTCTTCCCTCAAGGTTATAAAGTAATCTATAAATTCAGCCCTGGCTTTTGGCTTAGGTAAAAGATAAATTGAGTCAAGTAGATTTGTATTTGGTGGCTCACACTCATCTGGTGCTACATATAGACTAGTACTTTAGGACCTAGATTTCCAGACTATTAAATAATTCAACTCAAAGAGAGGTAGAGAAACTATGCTCTCTTTCGTTCCTTTGTACTCATTCTCTCTCTTTCTTTTTTTTCTTTCCTTTTATTTTTCTTCTTTTTCTTATCTTTTCTTTTCTTTCTTTTAGAGCTCACAACCTCACCAGATTTGTCAGTCTATTTGGTGGTCTTTCCTGACATTAACACTTTGATTAGGTTCTGATAACCCCTAAGTCATAATTCCTCAGCCCGTATTCAGGCGGCTAGAAATACAGAAAAGTAGGCCAAGGCTATATTTGGTGAATCGTAAGGGTGGTAAGTGTTGTTACCTCATTACACTTGAAATAAACTCTAAACTCATAAACTCATTTTCTTTTTTTTCTGCTTTTTCTTATTTTCTAAATTTTTTTTCTATGTATATATATATATTCTTTTTTTCCTCTCTTTTTTCTATAAATATATATATTTTTTCCTTTCTCTCTTTCTTTCTTTCTTTTCTTTTTCATATATCTATTAACGCAACGTAGTATGGCATACGAAGTTTTATTTACGAAGCATTATTCGGGATTATGGGTGTTCAAGAGGATATCAAGTGGCTTATTTGGTAGAAGTGCCTACTCTCGGCACTGGGAAAGGAATGGATAGAACAATATATTTCTGATCTTGACATTAATATCCTCCTTCAGTAGAGGATTCCATAAAGGACGATCTTGCCCATCCACCTTAGTCCGCTCTCTGCATATTTGCCTTATTTGGTGGCTCTCAGAATATTAGCACTAAGAATTTGTACGTAGAAATCGAGAGCGAAACTATGCCTAACTCTGAGTATCATTATCTAATTATGCAGAACTTAAAATTCCTCATACTAGCCTTAGAGCACCAGTAGACTTTCTACTCTCACATCACACTTGTTTAGTGGATCTGCTAGCAGATAGTTTGCCTGAATCCCTAGTTACTATCAAAAGGCTTAGGAGAAGAAGCATTGCTTCTTCTTGACAAACTAAAGATGTTTATCAGTCTTCATAGAGGATCCATTGCAAATTCTACATGTAAGTGAGAAATTATTCTGGATTCTAAACTTAGGAATAAACTTAAGAATAAATCCCTAATAAAACCTTTTTGATAAAAATTATTTATGCCTAAATGTAATTTTTTTCATTTTTTTTGACATAAAAATAAGATATGCAATATCCACCACCCGATGCCTATTCATTACAATGTCCTCATTGAAATGTATGCAGGAAAATTAAAATATAATAAGCATGAGGAGGGGATATCACCTTACTATGCTTGTTAATCTAGGTTAGCATGGATGTAGTAGATGCAAACTACATGTAAAGAATACTGGGTTGCCTCCCAGCTAGAACTAAGTTTAATGTCATTTGCCGGACCTAAACCCAAAAATGAATGATCAAATTAATGGGTTGAGTCAAGATAAAAATGAAGATATGATCGTTTGGTCCAAGAATCAATGATCCACAAATGCAGACCAGCTGATGATGCAATCCTACTCCAAAGAGTCTTTCTGGTTTGGAATATGGACTAGGGTCAGGTGGATGAGGTTCAAGATGCAAAGCTTATCCATTAATCCAGTTCCATAGATCAAGAAGAGGTGGTAGAGGGTCTAAATCAAGATCATGATTGAGATTTAAATCTGGTTCTGAATCAAAATCATAAGGATCCTCATATCGGTAGTTGATGTCAAAAATCATAACTTCTCCAGTCTCTGGGTCATATGAGGGCAAAGGTAGAGTTGTGTTGAATTTGTCAAAATCCTTCTCAGATATTACCTTTTCCTCATCCGAAGTCATTTCTCCCTCAGATTCAAGCCATCCATTTTAACTAGTTGCTTTATAAATTCCTCCCTTGTTCATTATGTGTTGAACTTCTTCTTCTGGGGTTATTTCCTGGTTCATGTCTTCATATTGTCTACTCTCTTGAACCCCCTCAAAATTTAATAGTTCCTGGATTTCGGGGTGGATGTATCAAGGATTCTTCATATTATCTTCTAATTCATCATAAGTTACTCCCAAGAGTTTTTCAATCTCATTAATGTCCTTTTCAATTTTATTTTCTATGAGAGGTGGTAGATCATAATCATTCTTACATACGTCCCCATCTTTCCTTTTAGGCTGATCATTAGTGTGGATTCCCAAAACTTGTTCAATTGTTCCTACAACCTCGATGGAACCACAATTCACCTTATTCTTTTGGGAAGCTTTAAAGATGTTGAGTTGACAATTTTTCCTTCCAGAGGTGATGTGCATAATCCCCATCTCATAATTGATTAGAGCCTTGGCCATGGCAAAGAAAGGTCTTCCTAAGATTTTTGGAGTGTGGTTCAGGTTTTCTAATGCCTCCATATCTACAACAAGGAAGTCCATAGGGTACTCAAAATCCCTCACTTTTATAATCACATTTTGTACAAGGCCCTTTGGAATTTTGGTTGACCTATCAACAAGTTGAAGGGTCACGTCAATGTGTTGCAAGGGGCCTAAATTCAACTTTTCATATAATTATGTGGGGATTAATTTGATGGAGGCACCGAGGTCCAGTAAGTCTCGATCCAGGATAAAACCATCTATTTCACATGAAATTAAGGGGGTCCTTGGATCTTTCTTTCTAGGAGGGAGCTTATTTAGGATGATGGCACTGTCTTGTTCAAAAATTACAACCCTTTTTGATGATTTGGCCTGGCATTTTGGTCTGCACAATTCCTTCAAAACTTTTGCACAGGCTGGGATGTTCTCAATAGCCTCAAGGAGTGGTATGTTCACCTGGACTTGCTTTAAAATCTCAAGCCACTCCTTAGATTGGTTGGTTTTCTTTTCCCTGGGTTTGTTAAAGGCTTCATGAAAAGGTGCTTGAGAAAACTCATGAGTATTCAAATCCTAAGTCATGTTTTCTAGATTAGCTTGGTCTCCCAGGTCAGATTCAGGCTCCTCAAGGTCTTAGTAAGATTTTGATGTAGAAGGATAAGGATCTTGGATTTGTTTCCCACTTCTCAAAGTAACAACACAGGCATGTGCATTAGGGTTAGAAGGGTAAGGTGGATTTTGCAAAATGGGTTGAGCCTAGGTCGGATTAGGGTTAACAAAGCTAGGTGGGTGCTAGGGAGCAGGCTAAATTATGTGTGCTTGTTGCTCATGTGTGTTGTACCGGTTAACCCTATTGAAGTTCTGTGGGTTTGGGACGGGTTCAGATGGCAACATCCCGTGTTGTCTAACATCAACCAACTGGTCTAATCTTCCCATCAAATCTATCCTCAATTGATTCATTTCTTCTTTATGTCTCAGATTCATTTCTCTCATTTCTTTAAGGGCCAGATTCAAGTCAGAGGCTGGTTTTCCTAAGTAGGTTGTGGCTGATATGTGTGTGGTAATGTGTACCTACTAGGTTTCCCATAAGTGTTTGGCTTAGTCAAGTTAGGACCCTAGGCGGGTTTCTGAATTGACCAAGCAAAGTTAGGATGGTTGCACCAGCCAGGGTTGTAAGTGTTTGAATAAGGCTCATTTGTAGTGTAACCCTAGAGCACATTCACATCCTCAGGATAACTAGGCATCGGAATGTCTAGTTCAAAATTCGAGGGCATCAAGGTCCCTCCTTGGTACCCAAAAAGAGATAGGTCCAAGTACAGTTGGCTCATAGGTGGAGCCATGGTTAGGTCATTGATGTTGTGCACTAATTCCTGACCTAGGGGGTTAGGGAGCTGGTTGTGGGTTAACATAGGTAATGAAACGGTGGCTTCGAGAGATAACCGGGTTTTATTGTTTTAGCGTTGTAGTATAGCCAGTTATTGCCAACATTTCAAATATAATTTTTTTTACTCGGAAAATAAAAGAGTTCCCGAGGTCGAACTCAGGGAGCAAGTTGTATTCTAGAGATATACATGTTTCTTTTACAAAAATAAAGAAAGAGAGAGGGAAAGAATTTGTTGTCTTCTTTTCTCTTTGTTTTCTCCTCGTCTCAGATCTTCTTCTTCTTTGTCTGCAGAGGTGATGTCTTTCTTCTGCAATGGTGATGCTCTTCTTCTTCTTCCAGCTGTTCCTGCTCCTCCTTTTTCTTCTGTCTTTCTTCAGATCTTCTTCTTTCTTCTTTGTTTTTCTTCTTTCAGTTCTTCCCTTGTTCTTTTGTGTTCTCCTCTGCCTCGCCTTCTTCTGTTGTTCTTCAGATCTCCCTCCTTCTTTCTTCTTTTCTTTTTCAGTCAGGACGTCGCCCCTCCTTCTTTCTTCTTTTCCCTTCAGGACGTCGTCTGATTTCCAAATCAGACGACTTAAACTGCCTGTTGCTATAGTGTCTCCCTCAGCTTCCTTCTTCTTCCGCGGTTCTTCTTCTTCACCTGTGCCTGCACACTTCAGAGCTTACGTCAGAGAACAAAACCTACTCTACCCTCTCCCCCCCGCGTCTCTCTCTCTCTGAAACCACTCTTGGGAAAGCTCTCCCAGAGCTGCCGGGTAATCAGGTTCGGGTCACGCCCGGGTCCAGGCCCACCGGCGTTCGTGGTGGGCGAGGAGTGCAGGTCAGTCTAAGTCGGGTCGGGTCAGGTCCGCGGGGCGTGAGCGCGGACGAGACCGGGTAACCGGGCGGGTGAAAGGGGACCTCACCCCGTGTGCTGAGGCAGTAAGGCTAGTGCACAAAATCAATTTAAACAGTGGAAAGGTTGTGAGGCTTACCGATGTGGGACTAAACGCAGACCTTTCCTCGCGTGCGCCTGCTGGGAGACCGCGGCCTGGCTTCTGCAGCTGCGGCTTCGATTTGCGTAGGTTGCTGGCTGGCTGCCTTCGCAAGACTCCCCGTACTCCGCAGCAGCTGGAGACCTGGAGTCCTCAAGCCTGGAGCGCGGGAGAAGCTGCTTCAATGTGCGTTAATGGCGGTCGAACCTCAAAACCTGTCGGACACGAATATGGCCTCTCGGCCTGATCAAACCACTGGGGAACCTTCGCCGTGGCACGGCGAAGGTGAGGAGCTGCGCGGCAGGCCGCAAGGTGGTGTCTGGCGGCAGCCCTAGGTTGGACTGCAACCGGAGGAATGGGTTTGTTCGGGGGAGCGTTACGGAGGTGTGGAGTGGCAGTGGAGGGGTGGGGGATGCTCAGTGTGATGAGGCGGAGGTTCGGTGAGGGTCGGCGAGGTGTGTGAGGCTGTGGAGCGATGGGAACATCTCGCCGGAGGGTGGCCGGAGTCGAAGGGGGTGACGATGGTCAGGGTCGGTCGAGGGCTTAATTGAACAAATTGAAACCGGGGAAAGAGAGAGGAGAAGAAGGGAAATAGTTCTAACTTACTTGCAGGGACGAAGGGGGAGCAGTAGGGCGACAGTCGTATCGACTGTCGCCGGAGAAGAAGATGCTCAGGGAAGGAGGCGGCGGCGAGCAGAGAGCCGGAGAGGCGCCAGCTGGGTACGGCGTGGCGCGGGAAGAGCAGGGGAGGAAGTCTCTGCTGCTGGTATTGCGGCAGAGCGAAGAGGAGGAGGGGGAGGAACCGCCGGAGCTGGTGAGCGTCTGCCGGAGAGAGAAGAGAGGAAAGTTGGGGATTTTCTCCGTCAGATCCGAGCTGCCCCGGCCTGTGGAGCAACGGGGGGTATTTATAGGGATCAAAACAGGGAGGGAGGCGGAGGGAGACGACGTGTCTCCCTCGCCGGAGGATGGCCGGAGACGAAAACCCATACCGTCCGTGCGTTCGTACGGCCGGTATGGTGGGCTACAGCGACCAGGGGGGGTGTCCCTGCGACGGCTGACAACGCAGGGCACCCCTGGTTTACTTGCCAGGCTTTCCCCCTCACCCTGCGCGGCGCCATGCTCCGCGCAAGGTCGCCGGAGCATGGTGCTGGCCGGTTTTGCAGGGGGGACCTGAATGCAAAGAACGAAGGAGAGTTAGGGGCCAAAATGCGACGGTTCAAAAGTTGAGGGCCAAAAAGTAAATATATGAGAACCAAAGTGTAAAGTCGGTCAAGGAGGTTTCTTCTTAGGCTCAAGTTTTTATACATGATTAATTAGGACCTAAGGAATCTGATGGTGAATTTTATTTCTATATTAAACCTTGTTTGATCGGTCAATTTATGCGAAAACCCAGATTAAGTTATTAATTGGGCATGGTTCTCAATGTAGGTCAACATGGGTTCTGAAGGCCAAATTGAAGGTTCTAAACCCTAGAGATTATTTTTCTATGAATTTTAGAGGGTTTATTCTATTTTTAATTTGCCTCGAACCTCGTGAATTGAAGTGGGTTGTTTTAGGGTTACAGATTATCATTTAATTCCTTGGAATTGCTGTAGCCCTTGCTAGATCATCTCATCCCACTTTTATTCTTATTAAGTTGCTTTGACCTATGTTTGGACCCTGAATTACCCTGTATGCAGATTATACTGGTAAAATTGCATTTTTACCCCTTATGACTTGTTTTCTCCTTAAACTTAGAATTCTCTGAGTTAAGCCTTTCCTTGAGTTATGTAGGAGCTTTTATCCTTTGTATTGGGTCAAAATGAGCTAGTTATGGCTCATGATGAGGTTCTCATCAATAGGCACTCCTTGGGTAAGCATAGGATTTACTCTAGATTGTGTACCTAAGGAACACCTACCCTTCAGAAGATTATCCAGTTTCTTATCCAAACTTTCCACATTCTCTCCCACTAGTTTCACCTTGTCTAATCGTTGTGCAATTTATTCTAAATCAACCGAGTGTGAATTATCGTTAACTTCATAACTCCTCTTCTTGGTTGATTAGCTTTGTTAAAGGTGGACATTGAGGCATTGTTGAGGGAATTTTCGCTCATATTTTCAAATAATTGAAAGACTCCCTCAACATCTCTACATAGGAAATTTCCCCCACATGCCGCATCAACAAAATTCTTCAGATTATCACTCAACCCATGATAGAAAATATGGGCCATGTGCCACTTCGGAATCCCATGATGAGGGCATTTCCTAGTTGAATCGTTAAACCTCTCCCAATCCTCATGTAGTTGTTCTCTAGGGTTCTGCTTAAAGGTTGTAATGGCACATCTAAGGGTGTTGGTTTTTCCTACAGGAAAGAATTTCTTCAAGAATGTGCTTCTCAAATCTTTCCAAGTTAGGATTGGTCTACCAATAGTCCTCAACCAATGAGCAACTCTATCTTTTAAGGAGAATGGAAACATTTTCATCATCAAGGTACCCTCATTCATGTTCTTAGGGCCAAAGGTCCTTCCAATGTGTAGAAGTTCTTCAAGGTCATGGAAGGGGTCATCAAAATCACAGCCATAGAAGTGGGGAATCAAATTGATAACCTGAGGTTTGAGTTCAAAATCTTCCCAATCTTGAGGTACCCTGATTAAGGGTTCAGGTTTGGAATTAGGAGGGTTGTAAAAGTCATAGAGAGGCTGACCAGCTCTCCCAATTTGGAGTCGGGTGATGGCCTACACGATGACCTGCATCTGCTTGTCATGGTGCTAGCCCTGCTTAGTGATCTACCTCTGTAAGAGGGTCATTGGATCCAGATTTTATTCTTCCTCTTTGATCTCATCTTCCTCGTGGTGACTAGCCATTACAAAGGGTTCAAATTGAGATTCTGGATAAATATGTCTTCTCCTAGGATCTCTTTCTAATGGTGGTAGCAAATCAGGATTTTGAGATCTTCTACCTTACATGCACCAGAAGAATATCTATAGATGAGAGAATACTCTTCCCTTTCAATGCAAGTAATCAAACTGGTCCTTAGAGTGTTAACCCTAAATAGACCTGATCCTGGCTCCCCAAAACACGACTAGGTTAGATCAACCCTTGAATTACTTGGATGGCCAGAAGGGTGGGACCCCCTAGGACACCCTGCACGATGTAACACCACTAAGGGTTAATGTGGTTACCGCATTGACCCTTCTTGTCACCAGTGGGTCCAAGTAGATAAGGCCTTGACCTTAGTCCAATCTAATTTCAAGTCCCCAAGACTATTAGTCCTACCTAGAGCACATCTACTCAGTTTTAGGCTTAGGCTTGATGTGCTTTTGGAAAATGATGGGCATTAGGGGGGTGTTTTCCCTTAAAATTGATTTCAGATGTGTAAAGCGCTCTAACAAAAGGGTTCATAAGCATTTTTTTATGATGAAGTGAATTTTAAGATTCAAATGCTTGTGTTAATGCGTTTTAGGGTTCATTTCAGTTAATATCTTCAATCAAGGTTCTGATGAGGCACACAAGTGTTTTGCAAATCCTAATTGTTGGATAGATTTCCTTTAAATATGGAAATGCAGGTGTGCTCTACCCTTAATGTGAAACCCTAAGCACAGATAGTTGCTAGATGTTCTTTTTAGTCCAAAAATTAGATTAGTGGTGCGACCTAAGCAATGCAATCAATTAGTCCTATTGCACCACTTACTAGGCACTCAGAAAATATTTTTTCAAGAATTTTAATGCATGTTTTCTATGTTTTTCTGATTTAAAGTGTTTTGGGGGTTTTGTAGTCTGTTTCAAACCCCAGTTCCTGATTGAATAATTCATGCAATCAAATATACAAGAAATATTTATTTTCATATTCTTCCTAAATTCTTGATTTTAACTGGAATTCATTACCACAAATTTCAAGTCAATCGGAGTTGTATAAACTTATGATATTTTGAATATTTTGAACTACAAAAAATCAAGAATAGTAACCGAAATGATAATAGATCAGTGAGTGAATTTTTAAAATTTTTCTATAACTTAGATTTGTGTAAAATTTGGATATGTTGTTCCTGACTTTGAAACCCATGCCCAGTAAACAATTGAGAATTTTTGGACATGCGAATTGTCAGGAATTGAATTTTTAAGATAAGACATTATTTCAGCCTAAAAATCAAGAGACTTTTTTTCAATAATCAAGCAAATTCTAACTAATCGTAAGGTTCAAGCAAATCCTAATTTTTTTCTAAATTTAACTAATCTAACCTACGGGTACTTACCTGAAATTCGAGCCTAAAATTCTTTCGTTGTTGCGTTTTGTTTGGATTTCCTCGCTTCCTGCACACAACAAAAAAATAGCAAGTTAGAGATCTCGAATAAGCACCAAAAAGCTTCAGAAATTTTCATTGCCTCCCCGGCAATGACACCAACTTGTTCGAGCCACAAGATGCATTAGAAAGGTCAGATATTATCATCTTTTGCGAATTGTAACGGAACAAATGAATTTATAAAAATTGATGACTACTGGGTCATTCCCAAGGAGGCAATCACGATTTCATGCCGAAGTTTTTCAATAAAACTCGTTCTAAATAGATATATGTATGTATATATGTATAGATCAGATATCCAAAAGATCAGAATTTTATTGCATGCATAAACAGTTTTTCAAAATAGAGATTACTATGCTAAACAATAACTAGAGAGAGTGAGAGAGAGAGAGATAAGATGACACCGCTTGTGGGATTCTTGTATGAAGTGCAGCAGCACTATTGACAGAGCGAGATCGATGTTTATAAAAGCTGCATTGTAGTATAGTCGAAATCACTTGAAAATAAATAATATTTATTACTTGAATGAAAGTTTGAGGTCAATGCACGGAGCAAATAGGAATTCGCACACTAATCTCAATAATGCAAATGTGCACAAGAATTTAAACCACAAAATGATATTCAATAAATACTAATGTCACTTTAGATATTCAATGAATTCTCATGTATTTTGAGGCAATAAAAAGGTAGAGAAGCTAAAATGATGGTGATTTAAATCACCAATTATTCTCTAAGCATATATATCAAGCATTCAATCAATGTAAATATTGCAACAGTAATTCTAAGTATCAAGCCTCAAATCAGTCGTCAGGTCTGATGACCAGACGACTTAACCATCAAATGCTACAATGCTTCCCTAGCACTGTTCTTCTTCTTCTTATTTCCTTCCTTGGCCTGCTTCTCTTCTTATTCTTCTTCCTCTTCTCTATTTGTTGCTCGTTCTTCTTCTTCCCTTCTACGATTGTGCCTTCTCTCTTCTACTTCTCTTCTCTTCTCTCCTTCTCTGCTTTCTCTTCACGCACAATGGGCGGCCATCTCAGAATTGGCTAAGTGTCGCATAGGGCAAAACCCTCCCCTGCCCGACGCTCTCTTCCTTTCTCTCCTCTTAGGTTCTGCACTCCCAAAGCCAATTAGGGTAATCAGGATATCGAGTAGGCGCGCACCCTGGACCAGGCTCACTGGCGTGGGTGGTGAGCAAGGAGTGCTTAGGTTAGGTAGGTTATCGGGTCGAGCAGACCCGCAGGTTAGGTGTCGCAGGCGAGGCATGTGAGGGGCGTGTGCAGGGACTTCACCCCCTGTGCGTGCTGAGGTGAACAACCTATGAGACTTTTTCAATTTATGCAGGTGAGTACGCTTGTCAGCTTTCGAGGTGGGACTAAAGTCCCACCCTTCCTTCGTATGCACTGTGCTGATGTCTCTCCGTCTGATTGCACCTGCTGCTGGGGGTATTCCCTCCAATTGGAGTCCTGAGCGCAATCCTTGAGCAAAGACACAATGCCTGCGACTTCACCTGAGGCTCGTGATGCTTGGAGATAGGCTTCAAGCTTCGCCAATGGCGGTGATGACCTGCTACCTAAAAACCAAGAATAAGGCCTATCGGCTGTGTTAAAGCACTCAGGAAGCATCGCAGGACGACGACTGATGTAAACACGTTTACACTACTTAAGATGTCTATTTATGCATGTTCTTAAGCATAGGATTGCATTGCATGCTATAAATATTGCATAACATGCATCATCTTGCATTTAGAGTAGTTTGAATAAAATGGAGGTTAATTGTCTCCTTTTATGTGTTTGGACAAGGAAAACTTTTTATCAAGGCCTCAGATCGAAGATCCAACCGTACAGATGTGATTAAGGCGACGATTGGAGTTCAATGACCCCAAGATCGCCCTAATCAGACATCTGTAGCATCAGATAGTGATTAGGGAATCCTAGAAGATCAAGGGCCAAGATGGTGTAAATATGCACTTCAAACGACAAATCCAATCGCACGGATGGATTCGGATCGACGATCGCAGCCTAACAGCGTAAAAATCGACTCAATCCGACAACCGTGGCACCATCTACATCATCTAGAAGTTGGATAGCCAAGATGGTGCCATGTGGCACCATCTCAGCTGTCCAATAGGCCCTTAAGCACCGTCGCACCTTCTCTTCTTCAATCGGAGCACCACTTCTGGGCCATTGGATCTTGATCCAACGGCTGTGGATGCACATGCTTGAAAACATCCACGCGACCATTTGGACAACACTGCACAGCGGTTCAGTGCCTTATCGTGAGGCGCTGCGCGGGATCGAGTCGCAACGAGCGGAATTTGGAGTGGGGCGTGCCTTCAATCGACCATCAGATCGCGATCCAATGGCCGCGTGCGCTCGATAGAGCGTTGTACACGGGCGGGCGCACGTTGAGGAGCGGGGAAGGTGCAATGCGTGTGCGTGTGAGATTCAGTGATCGTGAGCATGCGTTGAGCGTGTGAGAAAGTGAGCAGCCGCGCAGGCAGCACCCACTACGCCCACGATGGGGCTTTAGCGACGGTTTTATCCATCACTAAAGACCCCTTATTTAATGTTTTGAGATTTAAATGACCAAAATGCCCTCACTCCTTGCAACTATAAAAGGTAACCCCCTCTACAAGAAATTATCATCCCTTCCTCCTCTTCTCTACCTCTCCAAAACTCAAGAGAAGCTTGTCCCACACCTGGGATGCTCCTCGCGAGATAAAGTCCAAATTTTCGTCCCCGTTCGAAAGTGGATCCCGCGACGACGACGACATGCTGCCCCATTCCCGTTCTTCTGCTTCATCCTCCTTCGTCCAGGCATCGTCCCGTCTGGCTCGTCCTCCAAGCGATCGTTGAGGAGGATAACTTCTCTCTCCCATTCTTCTTTACAGCTTTCTAGTGTAGAATTTTCCTGCTTTCTAGTGTAGCTGATTTCCCGCTTTCCAGTGTAATTCTTATTTGGTTTTATTGTATAAATATTTTGAAATATTGAATGCAGGTTTTCTCTCTCTCTCTCTTCCTTTTAGTCTGATTGTTGTAATAGCTTCATTGTAATTACATTGCCTTGCTTTTCAAGAAAATTTCCAAAAAAAATATAATTGCGAATATAGATCAACGTAGCCTCCCTGTGTTCGACCTGGAATTTCAATTTCGGTATAAATTTTATTTGTTGAACACGAGTTCTTCTCTTTCAAGCTACAACGACAAGGTTTTAAAGCCAAACACGTTAGCGTAGCAATTCGTACGTTCAACAACGACGAATGTAGACATGGCGGTGCGGAGGTGATTGGTGGAGTGAGGAGGTCTGACAACCTCGAACTATTGGTGCGGAGGGCGTGGTGTTCGGCAGAGGGTTTGGGTAGATGGGAAGGCAAATAGGGAGAGGGTTTGGCAGGGTGTGATGTAGCGAAGGTCGTGAGGTGGTTAGCAAGTTGATTGGTGGTTTATGGAGGTGAGATGGACTCACCGGAGGAGTGGTCGGAGGCAGGGAAGATGGAGGTGAGCGTGTCGAGTCGAGAGTTGTTTTTGGATTTTTGGAGAAGAAAACCAACCTAAGAATCTAACTAATCTAATCTAACCTAATCTAAATGGACGAAAGGGGGAGAACAACATCGGCATTGGTAGGCCGGTGACGGAGAGATTTTCGCTTTCTTATGATATCAATAGAGGATATGTCGTTGTAATTAATGCGGTGGAAATCTCTCAATCAAAACTAAATATCAATTTTAACCACAGTAAATATGTCGTATCCACAGAGAGGAATAGACCAATAAATTCACAAGAAGAGGAATATAATGTTCGCAGACACTTTCTCGAGTTTAATGCGAGGAATATGCTGATTTAAACGAAGCTTACAAGTTTCCTCAAAAGTTCAGGGTTAGTTATGCAATTTTCACATCAGGATAATGGCATATCATATAAATTCAACTTGCATGCAAATTTGATGAAATTCAATGTAGAATCATGCACATAACACAAGTAATGTAATTTTAGGAAAGTCTGAGGCATCAATGCAATGTGGCCTGAATAAAATATGAATATATAATTGGCAATGGCATTGAATGTAATTATTAATTAAGAGGAAAACAGAGGATTTCTCCTCTCGCTTCCTCGCATGGGCGGCCGTGCACGGTTGGCGACGAGAGTCAACGGGGAGGTGCACCTCGACAAGGGCTAGGCAACGATGGTGACGCGACGGCTGAAGGTGGTCAGCGGCGGCCGGGCAGAGGAGAAGGGCCACCAACCTGTTGGCTGTTGAAAGAAGACAGCCACGCATGGATGCACGGGTGGCATGCTGCTACATCGCACTGGGCGCGCACGAGGCGTGCTGGGCGATGGCGCAGGTGCGCGCAGGTGCGAGCCTACGAGGAGTGGTGCAGCACCTGCGGTGAGCGGTGCAGTGCTTGTGGTGAAGGAAAGTTGGCCTGCAGCGTCTACAGAGGGCATGCAAGGCACTAGAGGTGGAAGGTGATGGTGCGGGCACGTCTGCAGGCGGTGATGGCGCTGGAGAGCGGGGGTGCCTGAGGGCAGCGCCTCCAATGGAGAGGGCGCGGTACCTACAGAGGGCGTACAAGGGCTGGCAGAGGGTGGCCTACTGCTGCAAAGGACGCGAGTGCGAATGCAGCGCTCGCTGCTTCCTACTATGCAGCGCCTACGGGCACTGGTTGGAGGGAGCGGTGTGGGCATGCTTGGATGGCTGTAGGGGGGGCGATGATGGCGTGGCACAGTGCAGGTTGGAAAGGCGTTTGCGGTGGGAGGCTTGGTGCATAGTGCAAGCAAGGTTGCACAGGGCATGCAGCCTTCAATGGATATCCCCTCAAAGGGGAGGAAGAAGATCCGAAGATCCAAATGCCCTCCTCTCCAGTGCAAGTCCCCTCTTAACTCCTCTCCCCTGCGCTAATCAAGGGATTTTCAAATCCCTTCCTAATTTCAGCCGGTGCTTGTTGGGTTCTGTTGGCCGTAGGTGGAGATATTTGTGGGGGGAAAATTATCTTTCCACCCCCTGCTCTTTTCCACATTTGATCCTCCTCCCTCTTCTTCCCAATTATTAGAGTAGATTAATTGGAGAAGATGAGTGCTCTGTTGCGAGACCCTGCATGAAATATAATTACATAATAAGCAATAGAAGAAATGACACATGCAATCATTTAATGAACAAATGTGATTCTTAACCAACATATAATGTTAGAATTGAATTACTTAGGCGTAATAATAGTCCATTAAAATGGACTCATCAAATGCCCCCATGCCTAAGATTTGCTAGTCCCTAGCAAAAATGAAAAATAATAGAAGTAATCAAAAGATTTCTTCTTTTCTTATTTCAAAACTTTAGAGATCCAGACAAATGTGAAGTGATGATAGCCTAAGTAACAGATCAATGCGAAAAGCCAATTCGCAATGGGAGTTCGTACTTTACCCTTGGTAAATATTTATGTCGGGATAGGCAACTACTTCCCTCAGGAATAAAGCAAAAGATAATCTGTAATTTGTCCTTGGCTTTTGGCATAGGTAGGAGATATCGAGTTGAATGGATTCGTATTTGGTGGCACACACTCATCTGGTGCTACATGTAATCTAGTACTACAGGCTCTAGATCTCTAGACTATTAGACAAGTCAACTCAAAGAGAGGCTAAACAACTGTGCTCTCTTGATGTTCCTGGGCACTCACTCTTTTCTTTCTTTTCTTTCTGAGATCACAAATCTCGCCAGATTTAGTAATTGTACTCACTATTTGGTGGCCTCACATGGCATCCACACTTCTATTAAAGTCCTAATAACTCTACAACTAAGTTAAAGTCCTTAGCCAGTATTCAGGAGATCAGAAATACTGAAAGGTAAGTATGGGTCATATTTGGTGGATCGCGGTAGGTGTTCTGTTGCCTCAGAAACATTGTTACATTATAAACATGGACCTTTTTTTTTCTTCTTCTTCTTCCTTTCTTTTTTTTCTTTTGTAATATAACTGTTTCTTCTTTTTCTTCTTTCTGTTTCATCTTTTTCTTCTTCTTTTCTTTTCTCTCTCTTTTTTTTTTTTATAAATCAACATAATACAACACAGACTTTTATTTATGAGGCATTATTAGGGATGATAATGGTCAAGAGGATATTGTGTGGCTTATTTGGTGGAAGTGTCTATTCTCGGCACCAGGAAGGAATGGATAGGACAAGCGCATTTCTGACCTTTGACACTATTACCCTCCTTCAGCCGAGAACTCTATGAAGGACGGTCGTAACCATCCACCATAGTCATAGCTTTATTAAGACTCAATCTCTGTGTATCTACCTTATTTGGTGACTCTCAGGAATTCACACAAAGTATGCACACAGGAACAGAGAGCTAAAACTATGCCTAACTCTGAAGTATCATCATCTAATTATCCAAAACTTAAGAGTCCTTGTACTAGACTTAACGCATCAGTAATCTCTCTACTTTCTTCTCACAAATATGAGATGGATCTACTAGAAGATAATATGCCTAACTCCCTATTAACTGTCCAAGGGTTCAGTAGACTACAAATGCTTATTGGTTTTCCTTAAGGATCCATTACCAAGTCTACGTGCACGTGAAATAAATGTATCAGATTCTAAACTTAAGAAATAATTCAAGAATAAAAACCTCTAATGATAAAGATATTTTGCTAGGGACTAACCCATTCAGCTCAAGAAAAGAGAATTTTTTTATTATTATTATATGCTAACCTAAATGCATGAATACTTCCTAAAATGCAAAATGCACCCCCCATGCCTAAATCCTACAATGTCCCCATTGTAAAATTAAAACAGGAGGAAAAAGGAAAGAAATCACCTGATGACGGTGTTATTCAGACCGCTGGGTTGCCTCCCAACAAGCGCTGCATTTTCTATTAGCAACCAGACTTAGAAGGAACCTGTAAGTCTGGTTCCAGATAGAAAAGGTTAGGCTCTAAAAATATGCATAACAGCGCAGGCCTAGAAAATAGGTAGCCACGGATGTTGGAGAGCTAATGATGCAACGTAATCCCAAATACTCGTCAGAAGATATGAAAACGAAGAACCTTGTTGGCTACCTTGGGAGGACTAGGAATGACAAAAGGAATATGAAAAGGGACCTCCCGAAACGGAATAAGTGGAGGATAACAAGGATCCTCCAGAGTAGGATGGGTTGTAAAAGATTTAACATTATTAGTTCAAACCCTTGAATGGCGAGAGTAAAAGTACAAGCATCAATCCACACTCTCCATTCTACCCGAGGATGCACTGGCTTGATATGTTCTCCAGAAAGAATGTACATGAGCAGAGATCTGAGCCAAGGATCTGTTAGGGAGTATAAGGGTTGTTTGTAGTGTTGGAAGGTAATGGTTAAGTCCAATGAGGGCTTCGTCGGTGTTAGGCCTAATTCCAACAATGATTCAGATTGTGTATACTCCCTAATAGTTGTAGACAACTTCAGGTTACCTTGCCTAGCATTAATGGTCGGAGTCATATTTGAATCAAGGGTAGACTCCAAATTACAACTCTTTAATGGCAGGGTTAAAATATCAGAATCATTATCATTAAGCTCATCCTTGGATTCGTTTGGTTCACTCTAATTTTTGTCGTGGTGCATATGTGATTCATTAGGAGTTGGATCAGTATCCTCAATTATTCCTAAAGGAGGATCAGTCTTAATGTTTTGGAGCAAGCCTATATCACTGAATTCATTATTCTTCTCAGGGTATAAATCCTTAATTGACATGTTTGTCCCCGAGAGTCTCCCCTAGGCTTCTCACTATTTTGTTTGTCCTCCTCTAATATCAACTCCTGTTTTGAGAGAGGATGATTCTCAAAAGAAGGGAGGAATCTGGATTTCACCATATTGTTTATATCCTTTGGAGGTAAATCCTCAAATGATAAATAATTCCCTTGTGATTCACTCCATATTTTCAGTCTAGGTTCCTCTATTGGGGCATCCTCATCCTTTGAAATAGACTCTTCATATCCCTAAGACCAAAATTGATCTAATTCATCCTCCATTCCCTTAGGGTCACCTTCATTGGGTGCATTTAAATCCTTATGATACTGAATGGTAGGTGTTGATTCCCTAAGTGGAGGGTCAGGAGTAGGCTCACTAAGGGTAGAATGGGATTCCACCAGATAATCAATAGGGGAAGTGATAGGAACTATACAACCTTGACCCAGGTTGGTAGGGGTAAGGAGAATACTATCATTGGGGTCAAGGTCCTCAAGAGGTACCATCTTCCCTTGCTTTTGACTCCAATATAGCTCGGGTGGATACTCACTATGATCGTTCTCCTCTAGTGGTCGTGTCTCATTGGGAGAGTCTAAGTGATAGCTACATAAAATTGGATTCCTATTGTCATTGGATTCCTCAGAATTATTTTCATGATCATGGTCATATGGGTAGGGATCAGGATTATTGGGAAGCATGTAGCTAAGCTATCTTATTTCTTCATTTAACTGTTGACTATTCCTCAACATCTCTCTCATGGATTCCATCATTTCCTTTTGTTGTTTTTTCATTTCTATCATAAAAGAGGAGAGGCTACTATTACTAGGTTGGGGAGTATAGTCAATTTCAGGCTCTAGTTGCCTAGGGGTATCGGTCCAACCTCGATACGAAAAATCATGAAGAGTGGGAGGGTTGGGTGTTTGCATGGAAGTAGGGATTTTAGGGTTGGAAAATCCCGCTCCTAGGCTATGCTCAAAAGTGGGAGTTATCGAGCCAGTACTCTCAGGATAAGAATAAGAATGATCCCATGAATTGTCAATGTACCCATCAAAGGATGGATACGCTCGAGGCATGGGATCCTGATTAAAAGATGGGAAGTATTGACTCTAATAATCTAAATGATAGGAGTAAGGGTAATCCCCGCGAAACAGTTTTAACTCTCTTAGGATTTAGTAGAATTCAGAATACAAGCAAAAACTTCCTAGAGAATTCTACTGTCAAAGCAAACGCAAATTCAATGAGGTCTATTTTTAGTAGATTGTAGGTCTTAGAATTAAATATTCAGTTGGTGGCCAAACAAGTTTTGTAAAAATTACGCTTCCTAGGCCAACCTTCGCTAGTGCCTATAACCTTCTCGCAAGGGATGGAAGTCTCGAATCGAGCCCACACACGAGGAACCGAAGTAACTTGGTGGATAGGCTTGTTGATTTCTGACTAACTTCCCTTGTGGTGCAAAAGTGGAGAGGTAGAAATTTATCTAGTAACCTTATGTGTGAGGTGCACAGTGTCTCAGGTGTACAAACATACAATCATGTTTTGAGTTTTGAAATTTCACAAACAAGATCCTTTTGCACACAATTTTCAGTCACAGATTTTAAAGTCCAACCTCTTAGCAATCCCAATTTTTAAAGTGATCACTGAATTAATTTGATTCAAGCACTTTAGTGGTCTTAGATTAGGTTCAATGCATATGCATGACAGGTAATTGATGCTCGAGAGAAGACGTACCTTACTCCAGCTTTCTTCGTGCAATAATGAATGCAATGCAGTGAAAATAAACTAGATGCTGCTCATTCAGTCCTAGATGGTCGTCCTATAGATATGCAGCTTCTAGCAGGCAGTTCGATTTCTTTTAATAATAATAACAATAATAAGCAAACATACCTAATCTAACTAACTAACAAACATGCAGTTCAAACCATTCAATAATCCTATAATCTAAATAAATGGGAACACGCTCCCGAAAATACGCTCTCGCATACAAGAGCGATAAGAAATAAAGAGGCACTGGGAACACGTTCCAAAAAATACCTAACAAGGGTCCAAAAGACAGTAATTAAATTCTAATGTCTATCTAAACTAAGCTCTACTGACTAAATCAAAAACAGGCTCCTCCGTAAGCCTATGTGCGTGGGATCAAGGCCCAAGTGTTCCTATTGCTGGCCTCCAGGTGGCGTCAAGGTCCACCAAAAAGATCTTCTCCATCGTGCTCGTCGTTCGAGTTCAATGTCGTCGCTCTGCCGCGCCTGTCGCTGTGTCAGATTCCTCGCACAATAAAAAAAAATGATCAGATAACTGTGCAACTCAGAATATTAAAAAAAGTAATAACGTGAATCTATTGCGTCTGTTGCCTCCTCGGCAACGGCACCATTTTGTTAATGTGGTGGAAATCTCTCAATCAATAGAGGATATGTCATTGTAATTAATGCGGTGGAAATCTCTCAATCAAAACTAAATATCAATTTTAACCACAGTAAAGATGTTGTATCCATAGGGAGGAATAGACCAATAAATTCACAAGAAGAGGAATATAATGTTCACAGGCACTTTCTCGATTTTAATGCGAGGATATGCTGATTTAAACGGAGCTTGCAAGTTTCCTTAAAAGTTTGGGGTTAGTTATGCAATTTTCACGTCAGGAATTAAGCTCCAAAAATATGCATATGATGCATGTTTAATGGCATATCATATAAATTCAACTTGCATGCAAATTTGATTTGAAATTCAATGTAGAATCATGCACATAACATAAGTAACGTAATTTCAGGAAAGTCTGAGTGCATCAATGCAATGTGGCCTGAATAAAATATGAATATATAATTTGCAATGGCATTGAATGTAATTATTAATTGAGAGGAAAATAGAGGATTTCCCCTCTCTCTTCCTCGCGTGGGCAGCCGTGCACGGTTGGTGGCGAGAGTCGACGAGGAGGTGTGCCTCGACGAGGGCTACGCAACGGTAGTGATGCGACGGCCGGAGTTGGCCGGCGGCGGCCGGGCGGAGGAGAATGGTCGCCAACCTATTGGCTGTTGAAAGAAGATAACCACGCATGGATGCGCGGGTGGCATGCTGCTACAGTGCGAGGCGCGTTGGGCGATGGCGCAGGTGCGCGCGGGTGCATGTCTGCGGGGAGTAGTGCAGCACCTGCGATGAGCAGTGCAGCGCCTACAGAGGGGGCGCAAGGCACTGGAGGTGGAAGGCGATGGCGCGGGTGTGCCTGCAGGCGGTGATGGCGTTAGAGAGGGGGGGCGCCTGATGGGAGCGCCTGCAGTGGAGGGGGCACGCAAGGGTAGGCAGAGGGTGGCCTACTACTGCAGAGGGCGCGGGTGTGAGTGCGGTGCTCACTGCTTCCTGCTGTGCAACGCCTGCGGGCGCTGGTTGGAGGGAGCGGTGGATGGTGGGTGCGGCACTGGGTGCAGGATTGAAGGGCGCAGTGTGGGCGCGCCTGGATGGCTGTTGGGGGGGGGGCGGTGATGGCGTGGCACTGTGCAAGTTGGAAGGGCGTTTGCGGTGGGAGGCTTGGTGCACTGTGCAAGCACAGTTGCACAGGGCATGCGGCCTTCAATGGATATCCCCTCAAGGGGGAGGAAGAAGATCCGAAGATCCAGATGCCCTCCTCTCCTGTTCAAGTCCCCTCTTAACTCCTCTCCCTCACACCAATCAAGGGATTTTCAAATCCCTTCCTAATTTTAGCCGACGCTTGTTGGGTTTTGTTGGCTATAGGTGGAGATATTTGTGGGGGGAAAATATCTTTCGACCACCCTATTCTTTTCCTCATTTGATCTTCCTCCCTCTTCTTCCCGATTATTAGAGTAGATTAATTGGAGAAGATGAGTGTGCTGTTGCGGGACCCTACATGAAATATAATTACATAATAAGCAATAGAAGAAATGTAAACTTAAATAATGACACATGCAATCATTTAAGAAAAAAATGTGATTATTAACCAACATACAATGTTAGAATTGAATTACTTAGGCATAATAATAGTCCATTAAACTGGACTTATCATCAGGCACTGGGGAAGAAGGTACTTCGGTGATGGGGACGGCGACAACGACAGAGATAGAGAGGCTCCTGCTGGTACGGCCAAGAGCGGACAAGGGAGAGGAAGGCGAATCTGCCATGGGTTTTGTGGTTAGACGATGAGAGAGGTCAGGAAGAGGTTCCGAAGCTTGTGGAGCTTCGTGGCCAGAAGAGGAAGGAGGAAAAGAGAGTTTACGACCGGAATCAAGTCTGGAGAGCACAGCCGTGCCCTAGGAGTCCTTTTATAGGGCTTAGGAGGGGATTTTGAGCTTGGAAGCAAGCTTCCAAGCTAGGAATTGTCGCCGAAGTAGGAATTCTCTAGGATACCCTAATCTCTCATGCGTTAGCATGAGAGATTGGGAAAGTTTTAGAGCTCATGGACGGTTTCAATGGGAAGAGGACTCCTCAAGGAATCTCCCTTCCAATTTTGGAAGGGATTGATTGATTAGAGAAGTAGTTCTCTCCAATCAAAGGTCGTCGGAGTTGTAGGAATATGCTTCATGGCGGTGGGGACCTTTCTGTGAAGAAGATAAAGTTGGGGCACTATTTGTAAGGAATTCAAAAGTTAAGGGTATGAATGAGATAGAAAGAGTTTGACTAAATCAAAATGCAAACTTGGTTAACATGATCTCAAATTGGGCCCAAATTTTGGTACATACCTAATTTGGACCCAAGAAATCCAATGGTGAAGTTAGATTTAGGTTTTGACCTTGTTTGATTGGATAATTTATGCAAAAACCTAAATTAGGGTAAATATCTATCTAGGACTATTTTTGGTCAAGACGAATTCTGATGGTAAAATTGAAGGTAAAAAACCCTATAATAAATTTTTTTATGAATTTAAGAGGGTTTAGGTGAATTTTATCCTGACCAGAACCTCAGTTAATTAAGTGAGTCTGTTTTTAGGGTTTCAAAAGTCATTTAATTCTCAAAACACACAAAAACCCATTTCTGTCTGTACTAACCCACTTGTTGGGCATTTAAGGCCATTTGACCCTTAATTACCCACTAGGAAAACCTGTGGTTGTTCTGCATTCAAGATATGATGGTAAAATTATAAGTTTAACCCTAATTTCTTGTCTTTCTCTTAGAATGATTATGCAATGAATTATGGCTCTCTGGCAGTTAAGTAGGAGCATTTATTCCTTGACAATGACTAAATTGAGCTAGTTATGGCTCATGATAGTGTTTCCATCAAGCACTTCAAATCCAAAGCACCTCGATGAAGGTCGGAGAAAAGTTGCAGAGGGAGAGACACTGGTCTAGAGGGTCTGGAAGAGAGATAGTGGAAGATGGTGGAGATGGAAGAGATGTCTGGAAGATGCCTTCAATAGAGGGGCCCTAGGCCGCTTTTTATAGCTTTGATGAGGGGAAAAGTGGCCATTTTATCCCTCCAACTTGTGTAACCCTTGGGCGATTAGATCCGTCGATCGAAAGATCAACGGCTTTGATCGCACCTAAAAATAGCCTCAACATGCCTTCATCGCGCGGATTGAACCTAAGCTTGACACATGGGAGCTCCACAACCCTTGATCCGTGATCGGACAGCCCCGCTTGCTCCTCGCGCCCACCAATGTTCTCTTGCCACTTCTCTCTCCCTTGCATGCGTTCTTTGAATTCAAATCGTGCACCAACGCTCCTAAACCATTGATCGTAACTCCCCTGCACCGCCTTTTGAAGTGCGCATGCGATTGCGCATTGCACACGGGCACTGGGCGCACGTCTATTAGTGTGTGCAGCCACAGAGAGCTCTGATCGGGCCACATAGGTGAATCCTCACCCTCTAATGACCATCCAATAGCCAATCGCGCCCGCGCCTCCACCACTTCTTCAATTTCATGCAAACACCACTCGAACCCGCGTCTCCCGTTCATGAACAGCGCACTAACCAATGGGCTAAGGGTGGGTTTGTGTTGAGTTTCCTCTTCTTACGTCGCTACTCTCAGCCATTGGATGAAGATCCAACAGCTGAGATCTTCTCTTAGCTTGATGATGTGTGGCTGGAGCGGGCGACGTGGCATGCTTGTGGCCGTTGGATGACAATCCAATGGCCCACAGCGCACGATGAAATGCCTTCAAAGATAGGGTTGTGAAGAAGGGCGGCTGTGATGGTGCCATGTTGATTGGGTCATTTAATGGCCATGATGACACCATTTAATGGCCATTTAATGACCCATCATGGCCGTTAAATCAACACGATGCAAAAATTTTTGGATATCTTGATTGGGTCCATCACATTCTACCTCTCATCTACTCCATCGGTGCATGTTTGGGAGGAGGTCTCTAAGACCATTCTTGAGGCCTCCTTTAGCTACTCATTCCCGTTGAGGCCAAGCCTCGACCTCCATGTTTGTGCAACAACCCAATCCAATCAATATCTCTTCTTATTCATCTAAACATGATTCTCCTTCATCCATCATCATGGCACAACCATCAGAAGAAAATAATCTTGAAAATCAGCTTCAATGCCTCAATGATCTATTCTAAGCCTTTGTAAACCCACCGCAGCATCCAATGATGCAAGATCACTACAATCCCGCTGCGGTGGCAATTAAACCTCGAGTACAAATCCCTGCTGGAAGTCCTAACACTGAACTCAAGCCCAACATGATTAATGCCATTCCCAAATTCCATGGGTGTAATTCCAAAGATCCTTTCCAGCATATCAAGCAACTCAAGCATCTAGCCCAAACCTTTGGGTCAGAAGCTCAAAATCGGGATGTTCTACTCATGAAAATGTTCTCCTTCTCTCTCATGGATAAAGATGCCCACTGGTACCAAACCCAAACACGTCCAATCAACACCTGGGCAGAACTTTAATCTGAATTTTTGAGGAAGTTCTTCCTTGTTGGTCGGACAAATGCTTTACGGCACCAGATCACACATTTCACACAGCAAGCAAGAGAACCACTTCACGAGGCATGGGATCGTTTTCTGGATCTCATGCGAAAGTGGCCCCACCACGGAGTTCCTAAATGGGAACAAATCTAGTCTTTTTACCAAGGACTCTGTGAGGATATTCAATTATTCATCAATGCGACCTACGGAGGAAACATCATGGGTCAACATGAAGACATCGTGTGGGAGATTCTCAAGAATATGTGCGAGAACTCCATCAATAATGAATCCATGGGCATGTTCGACCGAACGAATGCCTGTGCATTAACGAATCCAAAGGGAGCACATGAGATGCAGGGCCTGTCCTCTTCCGTTGACTTGGAACTAATGGCCAGCCATCTAGACAAGGTCTCTATTATTGAGAAGAAGATGGATCAGCTAACTCAACACTTGCAGCGAGCCACCTCTACGCAAAACCCGTTCACGCAACCACCCTTTGGCAGGGAGGCTATGCACAACATCTATCATCGACCTTCTCATGGGATGGACCCGTATCCACCCTCGTCTGATTCTGGTTTCGAAGGAAACTCTGGATCCACCTACTCTAGTTGGGGGAGCTCTGAACCCTCGTATTCTGACTTTTTCGAGGTTCCTCAGACCTGCGAGGACCTCAACACCATTCAGAATGATCCATTCTCCAACACCTACAACCATGGATGGTGTAATCATCTTAATTTCATGTGGTTAGGAAATAATCAAAATCAGAGACCTCAATATCAGCCTTGACCACAAGCTCCTCGTCTATATCAGCTGCCTCAATCTTGGCCTAACCCAACTTATCAATATGGGCCGACTCATACAGATCAAATGACTCTTATCCTTCAGACTCTGGCTGACATTCAGAAGACGAATGCGGCTATGCAAAAGCAACACAGAGACGAGATCACAAAGGTTCACAATCAACTTGCCCAGATGGCAAATCTGTTGGGAGCGCTTAATCGAGTTTAGAAAAGTCGCATTGTAATACAGTCGAAAAAGTGTTCGAAACAAATACAATTTATTACTCGACGTTTAAGTCTGAGGTCGAACACAGGGAGCAAATTAGGGTTTAGAAATCAAGATTACATCTTGAGAATTTGAATATAATATGCAATAAAAATCAAAGTTACAGTGCAAAAAGATAAATGTAAGCATAGAATATCAATGTATGTGAATAAGCACAAAATTAGACGTCAGATTTGTGAATCAAATGCCTTAAATATGTGGATGCTACAATGCTTGATCTTCTTTCTTCTCCTTCTTCTCTGTCTCTGAAAGCTGCTTTCTTTCTTCTTCTTCTTTCTTTCTCTTCTTCTGATTTCTTGCCTTATCCTTTCTCTTCCTTTGCCTTCTTCTCTATCTCAGGCTTTAGTCTTCCTTCAACTTCTTCTCCTTCTTTTCTTTCTCTTTCTCTTCAGCTCCTTCTTCTGCCTTCAGCCTTTTCCTTCCTCTCTCAGCTCCTTAGCTTCCTCTTCTTCTCCTTTCCCTGCAGAGCAAAACCTACCCCTACCCACATGCGCTCTCTTCTCCTCTTTCTCTCTTAGGTTTGCTCTCCTAGAGCCACTTTCTCGGGTAATCAGGTCAGGTACGTGCCCGAGACCAGGCCCACAGGCATGCGGTGGTGGGCCTAGTGTGCTGGGTCGAGTCGGATCAAGCCAGGTCCTTAGATGCAAGGTCACAGATGAGGCCGATGAAGGGTGAGTGGGACCTCACCCCGTGGTAACTGAGGCGGTAAGGCTATGGCAACTTTTCAATTTATTTGGGTGTGGGTGTCCCTTCATTTCCGACGTGGGACTATCTATGCCCAATCTTCTTGCGCACCTACAACAGAGAGTGATGCTACCAATTGTAGCAGCTGTTAAGGCCATCGACAGGAATTGAGAGCTTGGAACCGTGCGTGAGGGAAGTCCGCGCAGCCTGGGACTTCAACCTAGGCTTGTCAGCACCTGGAGCAGCTTCAAGCGAGCTTCAAGCTTGCTTGCCAATGCCGGATGGAACCTGAACCTGAAAACACAAGAATGGCATGTGGGTGCCTGTGAGTGAGTGCCTAGGGCACACTGTGTGAGAGTGAGTGCGTGTGTTTGGGGGGTGGTTTGGGTGCGTGGCACGGTGAGTGAAGTGAGAGGAAATGCTCAGTGAGGTGAGGCAGAGGTTGTAGGCTTGTTGGCGAGGGTTTTGGTGGCCTGTGGAGGTGGGATGGCCTCGCCGAAGTTGGTGGTCGAAGATGAAGGAGATGAAGGTGCGATGGGCATCAGTGGTCGATTTGAAGTGAAATAAATGCTGAAAGAGTGTAGAGGTGAGTGGGAACTTAGCTGGGAGTTCAAGGGACGAAGGGGGTGTTGGGATGGCATCTGTGCATATCACCAACGCCAGAGACGAAGGCGCTCAGTGGGGGAGATCGGCAAGGACGAAGGGGATGCAGAGGCATCGGTAGGTCTGGCGCGACACGGACAAGCGGGAGGAAGAGGAACCTTCCACTAGTATTGTGGCTAGGCGATGAAGGAGAGTGAGGGAAGTTGCCGGAGCTTGATGAGCAAACTGGCCAGAGGGGGAGAGACAAATTTGAGGGGTTTTTCTGGTCAATTTCAAGCTTGGGAGATATGGGGTAATTTTGGTTTGCTTAAATAGGCCTCTGAGGATGGATTTGTGCCTGGAAGCCAAGCTTCCAAGCAAGTTAAGTTCACCGGAGATGGAAACTCGAAAGAGGCTCGAATCTCTCATGCGTTCGCATGAGAGATTGGGTACCAAACAGGGCCTCAAAGTAGGTTCACACTGGAGAGAATCTCCCTTTCAATTTTGAAGGGGATTCTTTGAGAGATCAGGGAGAACTTGCCCTTGCAATATCGTCAGAGTAGGATTCCCTCTGCTATAATGATGGAGGGACCTAATTGCAAATAACAAAGAAGAAGCTAGGGGGGTTTCTGCAGAGGTTTTTGAAAGATACGGGTAGAAATGTAATTCGGCTGGACCTATTTACAAAGTGGGTCAAGATGAATTCCTCTTAGGTCTAAATTTTGATACAAACCTAATCTGGACCTAAGGAATCCAATAGTAAAGTTGTATTTTGGGTTTGACTGCATTTGAATGGGTAATTTACATAAAAACCCAATTTAGGGCAAATATTTATCTGAGACCCCATTCTAGGTCAAAATAGGTTCCAAGGGCCAAATTGAAGGTTTTAAACCAGAGAGAATATTTTTATATGATTTTTAGAGGGTTTAGGTGAATTTTATCCTAACCAGAACCTTATTAAATCAAGTGGGTCAGTTTTAGGGTTACAAGAAGTCATTTAATTCCCAGAATTCACATGAACCCTTTTCTGTTTGAACCAACCCACTTTTTATCTTGTTAAGACCATTTGACCTGTGTTTAGCTCATGAGAAAACTCGTTGTTGCATTACAATGGTAAAATTACAGTTTTACCCCTTGTTTCTTGCTTTTCTCTCAGAATGGTTATTCATTGAATTAGGACCTCCAGTTGGTTATGTAGGAGCTTTTGTTCTTTTTTATGGGTCAAAATGAGCTAGTTAGGGCTCATGAAGGTGTTCCCATCAAAATCCTCGTCAACCTGGTGCACTTCCTTCACAACCTCTACCTAATCCGAATAACGTGTCGAACCAAAGGTGCGCTATGAACCTAAATCAAGGCCAAGCTCACTTTGTTTATCAGGCCCCTTCTACTCCATCACCCAACGGGATGGAGGCTTCAACATCATATGCAGGTTACCAGCAGCAAGCACCTCTTCTACCCACACCAAACTAGAACCAGGTGGGATTGAATTCTATTACTACCTGTAGTGGTAAAACAACACAGGACCCACCTTATCCAAGTCAGTCCTAGCCTGGTAACACAAATTCTAACCCTAGGATAGTTATCCAGGATATGTCTATCCCAGATCAAGAACCTGGACCCATTCTAGAGGAGCCATCTAAGGTTCCATTTCCCGAGGCCTTGACTAAGGGAAAAAGGATAACCAAAATCGTGGCACCTGAGGTGGACTTAGTTAAGCTCTTTGAGCAGGTCTATATAAACATCCCCTTGATGGATGCGATATGCCACATACCAGCTTACGCATAATTTCCGAAAGACGTGTGTACGCCTAAGTGTAAGCTGCGAACCAAAGACGAGAACCCAATCGTACTGTTAGAGCAAGCCAGCTCCGTCATTTTGAGCAAACTCCTGCCCAAGGCAAAAGACCCAAGCACCCCTCCGATCTCCTGTGTAATCGATGATATACAATTCGACCGAGCTTTATTGGACTTAGGAGCCTCCATAAATTTGATACCTACATCTCTACTAGACTACTTTGAGGAATTCAAACTTAAACCAACAGAAATGACTTTACAACTAGCCGACCGATCAATTAAATCACCAAAAGGAATTCTCGAGGATGTCATAGTTAGGGTACATGATTTCTATTTTCCAATGGATTTCATTGTCGTAGACATGGCGCTCCTGATAATGTGAAGAATACACCGATCATACTAGGGAGACCTTTTTTGACCACTGCTAGGGCCAATATCAATTGTGAGGATCGCCAATTGAATTAAAATTTAGGAGCAAGACACTAAATATCGACATCTTTAAGGCCCAACAAGGAATTAATTGCAGAGTCATAGAATAAATTTGAGATATTGAAACGGTGGTTGACAACTTTATCAAGGAAAATCCAACTATTTCTGATCAACCACATGAGGATCAAAACCTGCAATTAGAGGAGTCTGAACTCAACCTAGACACACCCATAGCTCCTTCCTTTACTCCTGACACTCATCCTAAACCACCCGCTAGTACTGACAACCCAGTTATGGAATTAAAGTCTCTTCCAGATCATCTCAAGTACGTCTTTTGGGTTCCAATCAGACGTTTCCTATGATTATCAACTCCTGACTCACACTTGATCAGGAAACACGCCTGATTTCTATTCTCCAGCAGCATCAGAGAGCCATTCGATGGACTCTCGATGATCTAACTGGTATCATCCCATCTTACTGCACACATCACATCTACACTGAAGAGGGCTCACAACCATCTCATGAAATGCAGAGACGCCTAAATCCAAATCTGCAAGATGTCATGAAAAAGGAGATCATCAAATGGTTAGATGTAGGGATGATCTACCCCATCTCAGACAGTCGATGGGTGAGCCCAATTCAAGTTGTGCCTAAGAAGGCTGGGCTCACTGTCATCACAACTGAAATCGGAGAAACCATACCGACCCGTATAGCAAACTCATGGAGAGACTGCAGTGATTACAGAAGACTCAACTCCTCCACAAAGAAGGACCATTTCCCACTACCGTTCATTGATCAGATTCTCGAGAAACTAGCATGAAATTGATTCTTCTGCTTTTCAGACAGGTACTCCGGTTACAATTAGGTCGCAAGCCATCCCAAGGACCAAGAGAAGACCACCTTCACCTACCCTTTCAGAACATACGCATTCTGAAGGATGTCGTTTGGTCTCTGCAATGCACCCACTACTTTTCAACGGTGCATGCTTGACATATTCTCAGATATGGTAGGTGAATACCTTGAAGTCTTCATGGATGACTTCTCGGTACTTGGTGAATCATTTGATGATTGCCTCCTACACTTTGTCCAAATCCTCAGGTGGTGCATCGACGTGAACTTGGTTCTTTCCTAGGAAAAGAGCCACTTCATGGTACCTGATGGAATTGTCTTGGGACATCTCATCTCTGAAAAAGGCATCTAGGTTGATCTAGCCAAGGTGAATCTGATTTCCAAACTCCCTATGCCTAGCTCGATCAAAGACATCCGATCCTTTCTGGGGCACATCGGTTTTTACCGTCAATTCATTCCTGATTTTTCGAAAATCACGTGCCCCCTCACTAATCTTCTTTCTAAGTATGTCCCTTTTGAAATCTCCAAGGAGTGCACTCAGGCCTTTGAAATCCTGCATGATCAAGCTACCCAAGCACCTATCCTGCAGTCTCCTAATTGGTCTCAACCCTTTGAGATTATGTGTGATGCATCTGATTATGCTGTAGGAGCGATACTTGGGCAGAAAATAAAAGGGAAACCCATGGTCATCTACTACGCTAGCAAGACACTTGACGAGGCTCAGCGTAACTATACAGTTACTAAGAAAGAGCTGCTAGCTGTAGTATTTGCCCTGGAAAAATTCATATCATATCTTTTGGGTTCCCATGTTATCACATACTCAGATCACACTGTAGTGAGGCACCTCCTTGCAAAGAAGGACGTGAAACCTCGACTAATCCGCTGGATCTTGCTATTACAAGACTTTGATCTTGAGATTCGCAATAAAGTAGAAAAGCAAAATGTGGTAGCTAACCACTTATCCCGCCTTCCTTCTAACAGTATCGCCCTTCCGGACCCATCACAGGACATTGTCCCGATGAGCACCTCCTGACTATTAGTACGGAACTTCCTTGGTTTGCTGATTTAGTAAACTACTTGGCATCACATCAAATCCCGTCTAATTGGCCAAAGGCCAAGAAAGACAAATTGCTTTCCGATGCCAAGAATTACATGTGGGAAGATCGGTACCTCTTCCGCATTGGTGCTGATCAGATCATTAGACGATGCGTTTCAGAAGCAAAAATTCAAGACATTTTGTCCTTCTACCATGACTAGGCCTACAAAGAACACTTTTCCGGAAACAAAACCACAGCAAAAGTCCTTCAGTGTGGCTTTTATTGGCGCATGATTTTCAAAGACACGTACGATCACTGTAAGGCATGCACTTGTTGCCAAAACTTTGGTAACATGAGCCACCGTGATATGATGCCTTTACAACCGATTCTCATATGCGAAATCTTCGACATCTGGGGGATTGATTCATGGGACCCTTCCTTATTTCAGACGGCTTCAAATACATTCTTCTCACTGTTGCCTATATGTCCAAATGGATCGAAGCCACTCCGACCCAAACCAACCATCATAAGGTGGTGATCAAATTCATTCATCAGAACATCTTTTCTCAGTTCGAGATTCCACGTGCCATTATCTCTGATGGGGGGATCCATTTCACAAATGCTCAACTCAGATCACTGATGACCAAATGCGGGGTGTCACACCAAATCTCTACTCCTTATCACCCCCAAACCAATGGTCTAGCGGAGCTATCAAATTGGGAGATCAAGAAAATCCTTCAGGTCACTATCCGACCTGACAACAAGGATTGGTCGTCCCGACTTCCGAAAGCCTTGTGGGCCTATAAGACAACCCAAAAAATCCAATTGGGCATGTCTCCTTTCAAATTGGTGTACGAGAAGGCATGTCACCTCCCCATCGAATTGGAGCACAAAGCCTACTGGGCCAGACAAAAGTGTAATCTGGATCTTTCTAAGGCAGAAACCCACAGAAAGATTCAAATGAGCGAGATCGATGAATTACATAATGATGCATATAGGAACTCGTGAATTTACAAAGAATGAGTTAAGGCCTTTCACAACAAGCACATATCCAAAAAGATCTTTCACTCTAGTTAGAAAGTCCCACTCTTTGATGCCAAACTCAAATTGTTCCTAGGAAAACTCAGACCAAAATGGATTGGACCATATCTTATCAGACAAATCTTTGGAAATGGAGCCGTAGAAATCATCCAACTTAGCCTTGATTCAGAACCCTTTGTTGTGAACGGTCAGTGATCGCATTTTTGCATGGTTTGTTAAATTAGGGTTTTAAGTCGTTGCAACGCACAAAAACGGATTCACTTTTAAAATTTGTAAGACCTAGATAGGGGAGTATCTAGGGTCATCCAAGGAGGCAATGTTTGATAAATCAATCTCTTGCTTGGAAATGAGGAAATTACCTTTCTTTTTGGTCTTTTCAAATATGTATTTTTTTAGAGTTTTTGGAATAAAGGGGCAATTGTGAGATGGTGGTAGAAAAAAAGACTAAATCTAATTTAACTACTAGGTGACAAGAAAGACCTCTTCTCGAGCTCACCCTAAGCACGTGAAGGCCTAAGATAATTGAGAAGAGGGAGTGAAGGTGCTAAAAACTAAAGTAAGAAGAGGCTACACCAAGTAGAAAAGGCAACTTAATATTAAGTGGATTTCTATTTTACAAAAGTAGAGGAAAGGTTCTACTACAAAAAGTAAAACTACAAAAATTAAAACATAAATCCTAGATAATGATGATGGTGAAGAGGGAATGCTCCTTGCTCCAACTGCGGCTGCTCCTACAGTTAAAAAGGATCCTCCTTATCTTTTTCTTGAACCAGAGATAGTCTCCTCTGAGGAAGTCCAAGGGGGGCGTGCTTAACTCCTCCAAGGTGGATGGATTTCCACCTTCAAAGGCTCCTCCTAAGGTGGCATGGACCAACTTTGATTCCTCCTCCAAGTGTGGTAGTGTACCACCCTCAAATCCGACTTCCTAGGGTAGGCATGTACCCTAGGTTGTCCTCTAATGCCTAGCTTCCTTCCTTGGCTAGCGTGGGCACAAGAGAGAAGAGAAGAGGGGAAGGCACCAAGGGGATAGATTATCCCCTTAATCTTCTTCTTCTTCTTCTCTTGACCTTCTATGTAGGTGGAAATATAGGTAGAAAATTGTAGCCAAGGGTGAATTTTTTTGGTGGAATATGATGGGTATTTATAGAGGTGGAGACGGGGGTAGTACTCATGGGTTAGGTGGATGGCTAGGATGTATTTAGGTGGTCGTTATGGGTAGTTAGGTTGATCCTAGGGCTAAGGTTAGTTGGTGCCAACCAAGGGGGTGCCATGGGGTGGTTATGGCCATGAAGAGGCACCTATGGTTGGTGCCAATTATGGGGTTTCTAGAAGGTAGGTGAGGTGGACGGTGGAGATGATTCTAGAGAGAGGTGTATGGTGGAGATGAAGGGGATTTTGGAGGGAAAATGTGGCGCCAACATGGGAGTGGTTATGGTGGTTTTCGCACCACTTTTTTTGGTGCCCTTTGGTGGTGGTTGAGGGGTGAAAGGTGGTGATGATGGTGGCACCAACTTGGAGTAGGGTGGAGCTAGCTTAGGTGAGCTTAGGTAGGGTTGAGTTGGTGGAGCTAAATAGGAAGGGTTTTTAGGAGGTGGATTGCCAATGGAGCTGGAGCCTAGCTAAGCTAAGCTAAGCTAAGCTAGCTTAGCTAGTAGTGGAGTAGAGGAGGAGGTGTTGGAGCTAGGGTTTGAGGATAGGAGCTAAGGAGAAGTCTGGAGCTGGCAGCTGCTGAAAAGGATGGCATGGAGCTACTTTAGCTAGCTTAGCTTGCTAGTTCTTTGCTAGCTGCTAAGCCAAGCTAAAGTAAGCTGGCTTCTACCATAATAAGCTGAGGTGAGCTAGTTCTGGTGCTCTCAGGGAGGATCAAGCTGGTTGAGGCAGCTAAGGTAGCTTAGCTCAGCTAAGTTGAGCTAAGATGAGTCCCTGAGAGCCGGACTTGAGCTTCCTGAGCTAAAATGAAGTCATCTTTAGCTAGCTGGAGTCAAGTGGAGCTGGATGTAGCTGGACCTGATCTGGGGTGAACTCCAGTCAACTCAGTTGAGCTAGCTAGAGCTCCCTATGGACTAATGGGAGCTGAGATGAGCTAGACTCAGATAAGTTGAGCTGGATCTGAGTTGACCAGAGCTAGGGTGAGCTAAGATGAGCTCTCTTGAGCTGCCATTCAGCTGAGATGAGCTGAATGGGGCTAGGATGAGCTAACCCTAGTTCAGGTGAGCTGAATTCTAGCTATGGTGAGCTGGATCAGGCTGAGTTCCAACTGGTAAGAGCTTCTCCTTCATCAGTTGCCTTCTGAGTGCTAGGGTTCTAGGGATCTGGCAGTCTGTATATCCTTAACACTCACAAAAAGACATTAAAAAAATAATAATAAGTGCAATGCATGCCTAACCTAATTAATGCCTAAATGCAGCTCAAAAACCCATTTGTGGAGCAAAATCCTAACAGCTAGGTTTGTTTTAATGCATAAGAATGATGATAAACTGGCATTTATCAGTCAGCGACTTAAGCCGTTCATTGAACTCACCGATACGAACATGGCTGAGGTATCTTTTAATCTCCATTCTCTTTGAGCTTATTGTGCCTGGCTGATGGCGTTAAACTCAGTGCTTAACAAGAGGCAACCTGTCATCTTTTTGAAAAAACTTGAAACCCTTCTTGACACATCGTATGCTAAACTCATATTGCACTCTAGGGTTCATCCATTAAAACAGCCGACTCCACCTCTGGTACTCATACCTGAGCTTAAAATCAACCGCAATAGTCAGCACAACCCATCCACCCACCCAACACCTATTCTATTGAATGATCTAAGCTAAACTCGAACCCACCTAATTTACAATGAGGGCATTGCAAATCGTAGGCATGGGGGGTATTAAAGTGCAAAATGATGTGAAAATCACTTCACAAGAAAGGGTTTCATCAAAAAAATCACATATTCCAAAAAGACCAAAAAAATAAAAAAAATTGAAAAAGAACAAAAATAGAAGGGAGGAAATTCTGAATTGATTACATATCATTTTTTAGGAGAAAAGGAGGGGAGATAAAAATGTCACAAAGGAGCACAATTTGAAAATAAAAAAGAGATAGTCATTAGTAAAAGATTACGGAATTGAGTCAATTCTAGACCAAATAAAAAAGAACGAAAATGAAAGACAAAAAGTGCTAATAAACAAAAGAGATTAGTAGGAACGTTGATCTTAGGCCTCTTGGGCTGCGATCCTAGGCTTAAAAAATTCAAGTATCCGCTAAGATCTGGATAGTCGTCAAGAGGTTGGGGAAAATGCAAGGCTTAAGTATTAGGTCTAAGGCTTAGGGATTATTCACCCTCATTAACTGACCTTTGGTTTGCGGGACTTGGTAACCTAAGCACCCCAATCCACACACAGTCTGGTTTAGAGCGCTTAAGTATCAAAATCACGTAAATGCGTTAAATCTGTTCTGAAAAAGTTACCTAGATTAGGAGTGGCTGATCAACACAAGTTGATTTAGATGAGTTTTCAGCATGGAGAGGCGGGAAATTCCCCTCGAAGATGCACAATAACATATCGTCTCCTCAGTGCTTGTCTACTAGGATATCAAAATATCCTACCGGGGGCATGTAAGCACCTTGTGTTGGTTCAGATGCCATGGGCAGCATTATCACGAAATGTCAACTTCTAGGGTCTGGATTTAGCTACAGAATGCCATGGGTGGGATTATCTCAAAATCTCAAAAGCCAAGGTTATGGGGTTTGCCATGGGCAGTGCTATCTCGAAGCATCAATTAGCAGGGACCCTACGAGGATTGATGGTAGGAACTACGAATCCGATACAGACCATGTTGTAAAGCTAATCCGAGGCTAGAAATAAAAGGAAAAGAGAGAGAAAACTCTCCAAAAACAAAGAATTCTTCTATCACTCTATTACAAAAATGCACTGCAAACTGAACCTGGGCTAAAACATGTTACAAGCATGGGTGCTTTAACCACGGAGTTCAATGAACCTTAGGTTAGTTCCTGTAGGCCTTAGAAACCTTCACGATGGACTGAGGCTAGAGTTGGTCAGGTTCGGATCTTGGTTGGTACTTGAGTACCTCTAGGCCTACTGATTAGCCCATAGTTGTGGGCTATTTAAGTATTTAAGTGCCTACACATTAGGTTAATTCTAACATTTATTTAGTATAAATTAGGATGTAAATAGATTAATTCATAGTTTTAATCTAATTACATAATCCATACATTGTATTCATATCTTAAGTGCATTTAGAATTAGCTTAAAATAGCATTCATCTAATTAGATAACCTATTAGGTATATTGTTTTTATTAACATAGAAGTTGAGGGTCTATACATAAATAACCCTAATATTTTAATAATATTTTCTTTATTCGTCTTCTTTCAGAACGGCTGGCTGCCGCTCCAACGCCCGCATGATGCAGTGAAAGCCATTCAAGGGGGAGCGGATACGATGGATCTGGTCGGCCGCTGATTTCAAATTTGTTCAGGCCACTACAAAAGGAGCACGGAGGCAGCCGAGCTCAGAAGGCCTCCGCCACCGACCCACCACTGTGCAGAGAGAACCTCTCTCTTCCACTCCACACTGCCGGCCTCTACCGTGGCGGCGAGTCTCCACCACCATGGGCGTGTGGTGTGACAGGCCACACCGCCATCCGGAGCTCGCCTGCATTACCGTGAGCACCTTAGCGTGCAACTCCCTCGCCGTCGTCGCAGACCACCACCACCGAGCTACTGATCAGCCACCCTCTCAGTAACTTAAGACGTCTGGGAAATTTCCCAGACGTCTGAAGTTACCCTCTCACTTCACCGCACACGCCTGAAGTCGCCTGCAGACCCCTTCCCGCACCTGCAGAACCTTCAGCGCACCCACGTCCGTCAACCTTCAGCTCAAACGCGCCTCAACTCTCCAACAGCCACGCCTCCGCTCAACAGCCTGCAGAACCTTCAGCGCACCCACGCCTGCGCCCTCCACCGCTCACCGGCTGCAGACCTACGCACGCCTGCAGATCAGCACAACCGAGCACGCCTCCTCCCGCGCCTGCCGCTTGCAAGCGCCATTCACTCGCGACTGCAGAGTCCTTCACCCACGCGCCTGCACCCTCCAACAGCGCCTGCAGTCCACGCCGTTCACCACTGCGCCTGCAGAACCGCCAGCAACCGACCTCTGCAGACCCTCTGCCCACGCCAGCTTCCACCGCACACGCCAACTGCCTGCAGACCACCGTGCAAGCGCCCTCCTGCAGACCACCGCCCGCGCACAACCGCGCGCCCTCCGCAGACCCGCCGCGCGCCCACGCAAGCTGCCGGCTGCAGCACCTCCGTCGGAGCTCGTCCGGCCACCTCCGACCGCCGCGCGAGTCGCCGCCACCACCGATTCGAAGCCCTTGATCCAAGGGACCTCCTCCGAGCTTCCCGCGCCCAGCCATCGGCTCCTCGTCGTGCAAGACAACGGGGAAAAATTCCCCTGTTTTGCTACAATAAAACGTTAATTAAAATTTACATTTTCTGCCATTGCCACATTTTAATCATATTCTATTCACTCTGCATTGCGGAAAATATCCTGTAGTTTCTCATAATTGCCATTTCAGCATTGTTTCTTGCTTAAACCTTAATCTAAAGGCAATCTTGGCTTGGTTCTTGTCCAAATTGACTCCGAACAAACATTTTTAAGTGGCGCGAATTTTAATACGTTATTGCCTCCCTGTGGATACGGCCCGCTCCTCTGCGAGTGGTTATTTCTTATTAAAAATTGATTAGTCGATTTTTCCACCACATTAAACTACAGACGACTTAAAAGCGAAAGATCGGCCGGTCACCTACTATCGCCATTCTAACCTAATCTACAAAAGAAAGCACACATCTGAGTTTGGAACATAAAAAGGCATATGGCCTAGAATTAAAGGTAATTCCATAAGATTTTGCTAAGGGACTGGCAAAAGCTAGGCATGGGGGTATGATGGGAACACATCATGAGCCATAACTAGCTCATTTTGATGCAATTAAGTCAGTAAATGCTCCTGCATAACTGCCAAAGAGTCATAAGTCACTGCATAACCATTCTTAGGGAAATACAAGAAAACAGGGTTAAAACTACAGTTTTGCCATCATATCATGAATGTAGTACAATCATGAGTTTTCCCAGGGGGCAATTAAGGGTCAAACGATCCTAAAAGTCTAACAATTGGGTTAGAACAAATAGAAAAGGGTTTGTACGTGTTTTAAGAATTAAATGACTTATGAAACCCTAAAAATAAACCTACATAATTAACTGAGGTTCTGGTCAAGATAAAATTCACCTAAACCCTCTAAAATTCATATAAAAATATTCTCTAGGGTTTGGAACCTTCAATTTGACCATCAGAACCCGTCTTGACCCAAAACAGGGTCTAAGATAGACATTTGCCCTAATTTGAGTTTTTGCATAAATTACCCAACCAAACTTGGTCAAAACCTCAATGTAACTTCATCTTTGGATTCTTTGTGTCCAAATTAGGTTTGACCCAAAATTTGTGCCCAAGTTGAAATTGTCTTGACCTAGTTTGCAACTTGGTCTGTTTGATTACATTTATAACCTTTACTTTCAAAATCTTTATAAATAGACCCCTAACTTTGTCATCATTTTTCACAAATAGATCCCTGCCGCCATTAATCCTATTCCTACAAGCACCAGTGACCTAAAATTAGCAGGAACCCCTTGATTCCATGACGAATCCCTTTCAAATTTGAAAGGGAAGTTCGTCAAGGAATTCCCTTCCTTTTGAGCCAAATCCCACTCCCTAAAACCTTCCCAATCTCTCATGCGAACGCATGAGAGATTTGGGCATAAGAAATTTTCCTCCTCCAGCAAAGCTTTCCAAGCTTAGGAAGCTTGCTTCCTAAGTCCAAAACCTCCTCTAAAGGTCTATAAAATGACCCCTAAATCAAACTGTTCCTCTCAAGCTCGAATTCGACCAGAGTAACCCCCCAAATTCTTCTCTCCTCCTCTGACCGATGTGCTCTTTGAGCTCCAGTGACCCTCCTTGCCTCTCCTCATCGTCTGACTGCAATACCAGTGGCAGATCCTCCTTCCTTGCCTTCTTCCGCATCGAGCAGCACCAGCCGATGTCCTTATCCCCTTCATCCTCACCATCCAACCCTTATCAGAGCTAGCTTAGTCTTCGATGCTGGCCATACCATTACCGACTCCATCCCCGTTCCCTATCATTTGCTACCTCTCTCAGATGACTCCTCAACTTCCCCTCTTATAACAACAACTTCAACACTCCGATTCGACCCTGCCAACATCTCCGCGCCTCCATCTTCCATCTCGCCAGCAGACCTTCAATGAGCGCTAGCGGCCACCACAGCCCACCTATGCCACCGCTTTCGCACTCCACACCTTCACCGTTCACCGTAGATCAAAAGCCCTAATTTAGTTAGGGCTATTGGTCAATCTAGCACGCCCCCTAACTCACCCACCTTCACACGCACAATCCAACTTCGCCCCACACACACAGACCATGCCATGCCACACAACCACCACCGTTGCACTCGCCATGGTTTGGCGATACTTCCTAAGCTTTCTGACATGGCCGAAAGGCCTTGCTATTGATTTCAGGTACTCGCCCCCTCCGCCATTGATGCAGCAAGCCTTGAGCTTGCTTGAAGCTCTCTCCAGACCTGCAGCTCCAAGTCCTTGACTCCAGACAAAGCAAAGTTGGTCCAGGAACATACTCACATGGTCAATCTAAGCCATTGACCCCTCCTTACGCACGAATTGGGCGAAGGCAGTAGTAGCAGAGTGCACGAGCAAAGGGGGGACGGATAGTCCCACATCGAAAGTTTACAAAAGGTAGCTATGACATAAATGGAATCTGTGTCTGGGGTTTATCACCTCGGACACAAGGGGTAAGGTCCCTCACAGCCATCACGTGCCTTTCCACGACCTTTCCTCCGCGAACTTGGTACACCTAACCCGCCTAAGCCTTCACTCCTTGCTCACCACCCACTGCTAGTGAGTTTGGACCCAGGTGCACGCTTGATCCAAATACCCGAATATCCCATACTGTAGAAGGCTCTGGGAGAGCGTGACCTAGAGAGAGAAAGAGAGAGAGCGCACAGGGGTTAGGGGGTTTTTGCTACAGGGAGTAACGACTGACACTTAGCTGTTTGAAGAACCTTCCCCCTCTACGTGAAGGTGAACTACAAAGAAAGGCTGGAAGGAAGAAGAAGAGGAGATGACCTGAGCCAAAAGGAAAGAAGAAGGAAAGGGAGCCGCATAGGAAGAGAAAAAGACGAAGGAGAAGAGTAGAAGAACAGAAGAAGAAGAACAAGAGGAAGAAGGGAAGACAAGGCAGGAGAAGCAAAGCACAAAAGGAAAGAAAGAAGAAGAAGAGAGACCCTTGAGTCTATAAGCAGCACTGTAGCACCAGGCTGTTTAAGCCGTCTGATACATTTGATTACATATATTTGAGGCTTTGATTTAATTGCTATTTTTGAGGTGTAATTGGTGATTTAAATCACCATTTTACTCCATTCTTTTTGCACATTGATACCTGACATTATTCTTGTTGCAATCTGTTATATTTCTGATTCAAATTGTGATCTTGAGTTTTGAATTCTATATTGCACCATGTGTTCGAACTTGGACTTAAAATTCGAGTAATAAATATTATTTATTTTCAAAGCAATTTCGGCTATACTACAACATAGTTTTTAAAACCTCGATTTTTCTCGTCAATAGCAGTATACCAGGCGAAGGCCCCCGATGCCACCTCTCAAGGTCAGGCAACATAAAAGGCAAATGCATGCTCAGGGCAAATTTCACTCCACAAGAAATGCTACCCTACTTAAAGAAACAATCGAGGCATCATTTGGGGGCAGCACCTATCACAGTGTCTTCGCCACTACAATTACTCTCTCAGCAAACATCCATTAGCCAGAGAGTAAGGGGCATATGATGAGGGGCAAAAGATGCCCCCAGGCTCAATACTCCACGAAATGCTCGACAAGAATTGTTCAACCCGGAACGACTCAAGTACTGGTGAATCCAGGGATCCGACCCACCTACACCTAGCGAGGCCCGGATACAAGCGGGTTCAGAGGACCAACCTGCCGTACCTTCTCTTCTTCAATCTGATCATCACTTCTCCGCCGTTGCATGATCATCCAACGGCTGTGGGGCACGCACGCACAAATCATAAGCGCGACACAAACGCGCTGATAGCACGTTGGTCAAACGTGCTTGCGTGAAGGCGAGGCGCACGTTCGAACCTTGAGGAGCGGCTACTGAGGCGCAGCAAGTGGGTGCGATTGAGCGCTAGATCATGATCAAGCGGTTGCGCACGCTCGATAGCGCTCACGCTCCATTAGACGCCCGCGCGTAACGTGGGATCGCACGCGTAGGCGCACGATGAGGAGGCGGGGCGAGGATCTCCCTCAACCATTCGATCTCACAATCGAATGGCCAAGATTTAAAGATTGTAGGCATGCATTGCGTAATGAGGAGGTGAGCAGGCACGCGTGTGTCACCCACTACGCCCACATTCGGACCTTTAGCGATGGATTTATCCGTTGCTAAAGGTCCTGAATTAATTTTTTCAAATTAAAAAGAGCAAATTGCCCTCACTCCTTGCAACTATAAAAGGAGACCCCCTCCATATGAAATTTTCATCCCTTCTTTCTCTTCTCTCCCTCTCCAAAGCTCAAGAGAAGCTTGTCCCACACCCGGGATGCTTCTTAATAGATAAAGTCAAATTTTTGCCCCCATTTTTTAAGTGGATCCCGCAACGAGGATGACGTGCTGCTCCATTCCCGTTCTTCCCACTTCGTCCTCCTTCTTCTTGCTTCATTCCCCATCTTCCAGGCGTAGTCCCGTCCGGCTCATCCTCCAAGCGACTGTCGAGGAGGATATCTCTCTCTCTCCATTCTTTTTAATTCTTTCTAGAGTAGATTTAGTACTTTCTAGTGTAATCATTTTCTGCTTTCTAGTCGTAATGAGTAGTGTGATGAACAATCTCTTTGATAATGAATTCCATGTTCATTCTACATCTCTTTTTGTTTTTGTTTGTAATATTCTCCCTCTCTCTCCTATTTATTGTAAATCGATAGGTAGTTTCTAATCAATTATTCTACTTTGTGACAAATAAAACAAACACGTATTTTTAATCAAACGTCCGCCTCCCTGAGTTCGACCTGGGATTTCTATTCCAGTATAAATGTTATTTATTAAACATGAGTTCTTTGCTTTCAAACTATAACGACAGGTTTTTCAAAACCAAATACGATAGCGTAGTAACTCGTAGCTTCAACAATAAGTCTTCTTCTCTCCTGACTATAAAAAGGACCTAATTAACCTAAAATATATACAACTACTCTAAATGCACAATGATGCATGTTATGTAATATTTATAACATGAAATACAAATCTAAGCCTAGGAATATGCATGAATAGGCATTTTAACCTAAATAGATGTGTCTATATCATACCCTCATGCTTATCGTTTGCTAGTCCCTACCAAAATTAAACTACATGGTATGTATAAAATCAAAATTAGGATTAGATCGCTTAGGCCTAAGTCATTTGTTAACAATAGAAAATTTCAACTAAGGTCCTAAACTACGAAGACTCAATAGTACCTGGGTGTCTGCCAGAATGTAGACCGCCCAAGTCCTCGCCTTATTTGAAAAGGGAAGAAACATTTTTTTATTTTTCTTCTTTTCTTTTTTCTTGTACTTTTGGAGTTTGAGAGTTCTGAGATAACTTTTTACGGCTACCCGACCCGCCCAAGACTCGAAAAGGACTCTAGGTGCTAAGCATCTTATGAAAATAGTGAAAGACTCACTAGATGGCTGTTAAAACAGACTTCGGGTTTCTATGACCCTAGGTGACCTTGACTAGAGGATTATCTTTTTGATCTGTAGCTTTCTCCCTACTTCTTTTATTTATGGGGTCAACACAAGGGCGAACCAAATGTATATCTCCCCGATTTATTCTATTTCCCCGCTTCTTCCCTAAGTGTTTTGGGAATTATTGTGCATTTTTTTGTGAGCTGGGTTCTAGACAACCGACCGATGAGCTATTGCCACCGACAACTTAATAGCCATACTTGTGCGGTGAAGTATGGTTTTATTTTTTTTATAATTTTTTTATTTTCTTTTATTTTCTTTTTTTTTAAGTAGGTGGCTTCCCTGATCTAAGATTTACCTAAAGGCAGTACAACGAAAATGGTCTTGTAGCTGGGGTCTGGACAACCTGCCAATGAACTGTTACCACCGACAACTTGCCAACCATACCACCCTAGATAGTTCATTAGCTACCCAAATTTCGAAGAAACCGCCGAAAAGTAAGTCAATGCAAAAAAAAAGTGTGTAGATGCTTAGGCTTAAAGTCCCCCCAAATCAGAGGGCGGGTTGATAAGTCGCATACTTATCATCCCAATTTATTTACTAAATTAAAATAAATTTTAATTGGCGAAGACCCAAGACTAAGTCCACATTCGAGTGGATACCCAGGCTAATTAAGCCCGAAGACCTGAAGAGTGTAAGTGTTTAGGTCCACTCGTATCATTTCCTAAAGTTAATAACTTCCAAATGCCTAAGTTCTCTTTTCCTAATTTCTTTTTTTTTATCTTTTTGAATTTTCAATTTTTTTTTTAAAGAAACTAAGAGAACTTCTACAGAGTTAACAAAATAACTTCAGGATTAAGTATCCACCCCCCCAAGCCTAAATGATGCAATGTCCTCATTGTAAAAATAAAGACATGAAAAGGGTGGAGTAAACAGAATATCACCTGAGTGTCATGAAAATCTGACCAACTCTGCAGAGAGAAGAGTGTATACACACACGCTAAGTTTAATGCCTTCAGCTAGGCATAACATACATACAAGTAAGAAATTGAGAATTCACAAGTGTAGGTCACAATCAAAATAAAAATATTGATCCTAAAACCCGCCAGAAGAAGATGTCCACAGTTGTGGACCAGATTATGGTGCAGGCCCATGCCCCAGGGTCGAGTGGTTCTAAGGTTCTGGATGAAAATCACCTAGAACCGAAGGTTGTTAAGCTTGCGGGGTCGGGCCTGCGGTTTTGTGGTGTGCAACCTAAGACCAAAATGTCGAACAATAGGTAAAGATGGTTCAATAGGTGCGATTGTCCACTTAATAGCTAGATTAGAAAAATAATCAGTATTTCGAGCTTAGGTTGCACGTGAAAGATATCGTAAGGGTCCTAGTAAAACGTTGGTGGTTTTAGATCAATAGGAACCCTTAGATCCAAACTTGTCTTTCCCTCAAAATTAACCTCCCAAATTTTCATTTCAACATTCCTATCCTCCAACATCAAGTGCTCAGGTTCCAGGACCTCTAGCATATCATTCACCCCATAAGATTTACCCAAGTCTAGAAATAGTGGCTGACTTAGAATTGACTTGGGTACAATGATTTCCAACTCAAAATCAATCCCTTTGGAGTGTGGTTGAAGAATGGGGCTATTGATTGAATCTTCTAGTAAATGAGGATTCAAATCCTCCAAGTTAGCCCCAATCAAATCCAAATCTTCAATAATTGGACTAATGATTTGTCAGATTCCTCAAGCCTATTTGTCTCACTAAAATCATCTTCCTTACACTCAAGTGAGACTTCAATAAGAGATTCTTCACCCTCAGAATCAGAGAATCCATGATCCTCATTTATATATGTCTCAAAATCGATTGTCATTTCTTGGTTCAAAGAGACATATTTTTCCTCCCTTCCTGGCTCGGGGATCTCGGGTGAATCAATCAGTTTATCCTCAATGGGTTGCTCTAGCCCAACCTGGTCATCCCCGATCTCAGAAAATGTATCCCCCCTGATCGGCGCCTAAGCAGGTTCAGACATTGGCTCTCCTGAAGAGGATTCATCTTGAGAATCATCCCAAGATTTGACTAGGGCAACCACAAATTTCATCCTCAACCTCGATAATTTCCCAAGAAGAAACTCACCTAGGTCCCTATCCTTAACACTTTGGAGCAAATCCAATAAAGAACTATTAAGTTCATCAATCATTTTGATCATAGGCTCCAATGCTTCAATGCATGGTGTTGGTTGAGCTTCTAAAGATTGTATAGTGTTCCTCAAATTAGCCAACACCCTATCCTGGATCTGGTTCACTTAAACTAACTAGTTCGATTCGAGTTTGGGTGGGTTTGGGTCAAATCTAGGGGAGTCAAGATGTCGAGGTTCTCGAGTCCCTCCCTGAAAGTAGGTCATTCTAGGTTGTTCAAAGGATGGTGGCGACCTATATTCAGTGGAATACTGGGGAGGGTAGGTGTTATAATCATTATATCCTTCCTTATTGTAGATCAGGTTGTTTTGGTCATCAAGGGATGGAAATCCATAATCATTATAGGTTTAGGAAGGATAGTAATCATAGTGTTGTTGTCCAAGGTTAGACCCTGGACACTGAGGTCCGTATTTATATCCCCAATCAAAGTCATCTCGACTAGTGGATGGGTAATTACAAGTCAAGTCGGAATAGTAATCATCTTGGGGATAAGTGGTGGTAGGAGGATAGGATGGGAAATGCGTGTAAGAAGTGGAAGGATACATTGTGGAGTAGGAGGGTAAACAGAATAAAGCAAGGTTCCCTGTACTACAATCAACCAAACCTGTCCTTATGCGGGTAGCCTAAAGACCTACAGACTCCCAGGACCTGTCTTGAGATTATAAACGATTTAGTCTACTTTTATCCGGTCAATCCAACCTGTTAGGAGGGACTGGGGAGAAGGTTCTTCCTTTGGTTTACACCTCCAGTTCCTAGTGTACCCCCCAGCCGCGGTCGTTTGACGCTACTCCCCTAGCTAAACATCAGATGGACCAGCAGAAGAAGATTAATAAAAAAAATCTCAGTCTGAGCCACGAAGAGCGAATCAATCCTTAAGGCCAATGTCTACTCAATTTTAATTAGGCTTAGGATGATTGTGCTCTTGGAATGTGATGGGCCCTTTAGATGGGTTGTGCCCTTAATGATCAGTTAAAATGTGTGTGCATGCACAACCAGGGTTTTCAAACAAGGTTATTTGATGATGTGTCTTTTAGGGTTAACCTTGTTTAGTAGCTTTTAGGGTTTAATCCTTAGGTTGGTTCAATTAAGGTTCAGTAGAACACTCCAAGTTTTGAATGCACTAGTGTAGATATATTCCTTTAAACATCAGAAATAAAATGTGGAGTGCCTGGTTCAATCCTAAAAATCAACCCTAAGTGGCAAGCTACTTGGTGGATCAGTTTTAAAGTGAGTGGTGCGGCCCAAACAACTTAATCAATTGGCCTATTGCACCACTTAGTTAAGGCACATAGAAATGTTTGACCTATTCAGATTTCCACTCACTTATTTGTGTGTTGAATTAAGTGTATCGGGTCCACAAGTCAGATCCCGATTAAGTGGTAGAATCAAAGTGGAGTGGTGCGCCTTAAGTCGAGAGTTGTGGGTGTTAAGGTGTGTCTCTTTCATAAAATTCTACAATCAGATAACACTTTTTTTATTTTTTTATTTATGTGGATGGCAAGGTGAGTGGAGGTGGCAAACAAACAACCAAATCTATCCTAGGGTTTATAAAAAGCACCTAAGTTGATTTGGGTTTGAGTTATTAGGTTATGGAATGAAAACTAAGGTGGGGGTGGAGTGGGGGACACTTACAAAACCTTCATCCGCACTTTTCTCCAATCTAACCACTTTGTCTTGCCTCAGAAGAGTACCTACAATCACAATAAGATCAGAGAAAAAGTGAGATAAAAGTTAGGTAAGGTGGAAAAAACATTGAGAAAAAAACAAAGAGCGTTGCCTCGCCGGCGACGACGCCAAAATGATCGCACGTGTTTTGCAAGTTTGAAATCGAAGTTACGAGTAACCCGTCATTGTAGTTGCAAAACTCGTGATCAGATAAAATTTATAATCGAAACTCGAAAAGTGAGTCCCAGGTCGAACACAGGGAGGCGACGTTTGGTTTTATAAAATCCGCGCTTCGCTTTATTTCTTTTTGGTCATTTTTATCTTTTCTAATTTTTTTGCATTTTTATCAAGCAAGAGATTAGGTCGATGAAAACTTTATCTACTTGCAAAAATATGAGAGAGAGAGAGAAAGAGAGAGAGAGAAACAATCATCTATTAATGAAGAATTGTTTGTTACAACTACAAAAGTAGGAAAATCTACACTACTAAAGCATAAAAAGGTAGAAAGAGGTGAGAGAAATCCCCCTTGATGGTTGCTCAGAGGATGACTCACTCTGACATCACCCGAAGGAAGGTGGTGAGGAGCGGAATGAAGGAGGACGAAGTCGGAGGATGGAGGATGGGGCAGGATGGCGTCGCGGCGAGGATCTTTTTCCTGAATGGTAGTGAGAGGACGGCCATGGGATGCTCCACGAATGGGGATGAGGGGAGGGAAAACTATTTGAATTTCTACTCTAGAGGAACATCCCGAGCTTGGGACAAGCTCTCTCTAGAGCCTTGGAGGTGGTGAGAGGAAGAAAGGAAGAGAGGCTTTAGAATGGTGGTGGGTGATGGAGGGATTCTCGCTTATTTATGAAGATGATAGTAATAAAGTGATGTCGTTGTGTTTTATGTGGTGGAAAATCTCAATCAAAAATTACAATAAATATCAAATTTAACCACAATAAAAATGTCGCATCCACAGGGAGGAATAGAACCAATAAATTCACGAGTAGAGGATTATACTATTTGCAGACACTTTCGCGACTTCAATGCAAGGAATATGCTATTCTAAATGGAGCTTGCAATTTCCTTAAAAGTTCAAGGCTATTTATGCAATTTTCATGTCAGGAATTAAGCTCCCAAAAATATGTATATGATGCATGTGTAATGGCATATCATGTAAATTTGATTTGCATGCAAATCTGATTTGAATTTCAATGTAGAATGATGCACATAACACAAGTGAAGTAAATTTAAGAAACTATAAGTGCATCCATGCAATGTGTCCTGAATAAAATAATAATATTAAAGTAGCAATGGCAAGCAATGTAAATTTTAATTGGGGTAAAAACAAAGGATTTCTCCTCTCTCTTCCTCGCTTGAACGACTGTGCGTGGTTGGCGGCGAGAGTCGACGGGATGGTGCTCCTCGACGCGTGCTTCGTGATGGTGGTGACGCAGCAACTGGAGGTGGTCGGCGGTGGCCGGATGGTGGAGAACAGCCACCAGCCTGTTGGGCTTTGTTGGAGGAGAAGAACCGAGCGTGGAGAGGAGGAAGAGTAGCTGCCTGGGGGTGGGGTTGCTGCACTATGGTCGCACACGCAAGGGCATGCTAGGGCACGTCTGCGGGCGTGCTGGGCTGCCTGCAGGCAGCTACACTGCAAACGTGGCTGTGCGCGGGCGGTCTGCTTGTGTGCGGTCAACGTGCAAGCACTTGTCTACCTGCGGGCATTTGGCTGCCTGCGAGCGTGGCTTAGCCACGTGCGGGTGCTGTGAGGGCAGGCTGGTGAGGGCGCAGTTGCAAGCTTGCGAGGGCGTGCCTGTAGGGCATGCGGTGGGTGGTGCTACTTGCAGGGCGCACGGCTATGGTGGGAGCTCTGCAGTACTGTAGGAGGATGGTGAAGGCAGGCTGGGCTGGCAGTGGGAGAGGCTAGAGCAGTGTGTGCAATAGGTGGCTGGCGAGGGCAGGCTGGCATACGCTTGCAGTGGGGGCTGGTGGCTGCTTGGTGTGGTGAGGGGAGGCTAGCAAGGTGGGCAGGCGGTGGAAGTTGTTGGTGCTCACAGTGCACGCCCACTTCATAGTGCACACCCTCTTCTTCACGATGATCTCCCCTCTCCCAAGCCCCTCCTCCTCTCTCTTTTTATCCCTCCTCAACGGCGGCTGTTGATGGGGCTGTTGAGGCTGGCCATAGGTTGAGAGATTTGTGGGGGGGAAATATCTTTTCACCCCCTATTCTTTTCCACAATTGATCCTCCTCCCTCTTCTTCCCGATTATTAGCCTAATGGAGTAGATTAAGTGGAGGAGATGTAATGAGTACGCTGTTGCGGGACCTACATGAAATATGAAATAATTACATAATAAGTAATAGAATAAATGTAAACTTAAATAATGACACATGCAATCATTTAATGACCTAACGTAATTATTAACAAACATACAATGTTAGAATTGAATTACTTAGGTGTAACAATAGTCCATTAAAATGGACTGATCAGTGGGTAGGTCCTTTTATAGTGGACAAGGAAGGACAAATTCGCATCTGGGTCATTACTGACGTCCATAAATGTCGCTGAAGATCCACCCTTCAAATCCTCTTGCTGGTGCGCGTAGACCATTAATGACAGCTGCAAAGGTCACTAAAGCTGCACGTCGCTAAAGATCCGCGCCGTCCCCATTAGTGTGCGCATCATGCACTGTGCATTTCACGTGCCAGTGCTCCCCATGCCTTGCGCAAGCGTTGGCATGCGCTGCTACTACGCACAGCTGCACTGTGCATTGTGCACTGTTGCGACTGTGCCTATGCACGGTGCACTACGTGTAGCTGCGACTGTGCACAGGCGCTACTGCTGGCCAGCATTGGGTGGCCTGGATGGCTCCACATGGTTCCATCTAGGCCGTCCATTTTTCTTTCTTTTGTAGAGGGTGCCACGATGGCCTGATTGAGATGATTCCCGCGTTGCTAGACTGCGATCGTCGCTTTGAATCCATCCATACGGTCAGATTTTCCATCTGAAACCCATTTGGATTTCACATTGCCCCTTGACCGTTGATCTTCCTCAGACTTCATACGATGCTATGATTCTCCAATCTAGACGATTTCAGAGGCATTAGACTCCGGTCGTCATCTTAATCAGATCCATACAATCCGATCATCCATTGGAGGCCCTGAAATAAGTCTTCTTCTCTCCTGACCATGAAAAGGACCTAATTAACCTAAAATATATACAAATACTCTAAATGCACATTGATGCATGTTATGCAAATCTATGCCTAGGAACATGCATGAATAGGCATTTTAACCTAAATAGATGTGCCTATATCAGATGGGCAGTCCCTCCTCATGTGGCCCAGCTAGCTACACTGGTAGCAGAGAGGGGCACAACCTCCTCCCTCAGTCTGTCCCTGCTGGTAGCCAGGCAGGGATCTGGTGCAGGAAACTGGCCCTTGTCTATGGCCTCCAAAGGTTACTGGTGGCCCCACATAGCAGGACACCTCCCCCGTAGGTACTGTGTGCCTCCTCTCCGGACAACCCTAAGAGTGCTTAGGCTAGTAGGGCCTCTTCCGACCTACTTCATCGATGTCTCGCACGGTCGAGTTGGTCTCCTCATAGGTCATTGCTGCCTCGACTACGCAAAAGAAAGTAGGTGGCTTTAGGGGCTTCGCATACCCCCATATAGCAAGCCGGAGACCCTCAATGAACCTCCATAGATGCTCCTCCACTGTAGTCGCAGTAGACGGGGTGAAGCACGGTAGCTAAAGGAAACGCGTGCGGTACGCACTAACTATCATCGCCCCTTGGCGAAGAGTGTGGAACTCCTACCTCCTCTGGTCCTGCCATGTCTGTGGGAAATACTGCTCGCAGAAAAGAGCCACGAACCGGTCCCAGGATGGCTCTCCCCCTCCTGACCCTGAATCACCCACCACCACCTGTGGGTGGCACTCTCCAGCTGGTACATGGCAAAAGCCACGTGGCACTCCGCAGGAGAGTGGAATGTGTCAAATATCTTCTCCATCTTCTCCAACCAATCCTCTACCTCAGACGGGCTCTCCTCCCCCTTAAAGGAGGGGGGCTTCAATTTCAGGAATTGGGCGAACAACTCCTGGTGAAGCCATAACAAGGGCATGGGTGTATCTCTTGGTAGGGAGGACTCCAGCTCGGTAGTGTCTAAAGGAGGTGAGGATGGTGGAGGGTCACCCCCTCCCTCTCCAACTCGTCCGGCACTACGGTGACTCTCCTGTCTCACGAAACACTCCTCCACATCCTCAAGAGGAGGCGGCGGAGGAGGTGGCTACTGCTGAAACTCCTCCCGTACGATGTCCCAGATCAGCTAAGAGAGGTCTTGGGCCTGAATTCCCTGAAGGAGGGGTGGAGCAGCTCCTGCCTCAGGTCCGGCATGTCCACCCCCACGACCACGCCCTCGACCGACCCCACGAGCTACATGACGAGGCATCTCCTACAGGGAGACGGAAGGAAACAAGGATCATTATTGACACAAGACTAATACAAGACTCAAGAGCGAAAATCAAGATAACACGTTGTGACGGCTACCCTAGCTGCATTCACATGGGTGGTTACTTCTAGGCCATTTGATTTATTTCTTGGGACGACCTTACTCTAATACCATCTTGTTACAACACAAACTTGACTACACGTGGAACCCAGGATCGAAGCTCCTCGACTAACCCCAGTTGTCCATTGAGAAATAACATCACAAGGAAAAATCATTCCACACATGTAGCATAGCTAGAAAATTCAATTAAATGACAGGAAGGTATAAGTAAATCCGTAAATAGTGCCACGAGAGAAAAGAAAGATCCTTAACGTAGCCATCACAACCATAAATGAAGAACGGAAAGAGAACTAATGGTTCTAATCAAGAGTACTCACGACAGTAGTAGGAAATGTCCAACTATGGCAGGAACAGAAAACAGACAAAGGCTGGGCTCGACTAGGCCCAACACCCTCTGCAGCTAGTGGTACTGGCTACTCACCTCCCTGACCTGAACATAAGTGGTAGTCGTCAGCAAAAGCTAAGTAGAGTGGCAAGTGAAAAATTAACTAATGCAATTTAACTTAAAAGCAGTAAACATTTCAGATAATTACAAACATTTCACACAATTCCATATTTTTTTTCATTTCTAGGTACTAGCTATTTAGTGTTTTGAATATTCTAACAAAGGGTCTCGTTATGTCTTGGTTCACATGTTCCCTAATGGAATGATCTTGCTGCCAAGTTCCCCATGATGCAGGACGTGCATGTGGTACTCTCCTGGCAGAGAGAACACCCCGTGTTTGTCCTACACCCGATCTACCACCCCGAGGTCATGGTCACAACATAGTGGTGACTACGGCATGCGCGATAAACGCACGGGAAGCTATCCCACACTAGCACGCAGTCATTCCTTTCCACTAATAGGTACACTCTAAGTCGTACAGCATAGAACAGAACAAGAGTCGCACCCCTCACCAGTTTGTGTACACTCGTCCGACTATCCCAGTTGGCCCCATGGGCCTAACAAAAGTCGGTGTAAGGAGGCCATTCCTACCCTGGATCCCAACCCAAGGAAAGGATTGCTCTCTCCTTACACAAAGGGTGAATAGCTCTCCTTGATATGTACATACACGAGGGCCAGCTCGCCCCCATACTAAAGTCCAACCACATTCATGCCTTACATTAGGCAAAAACAATCCATCACTATCAGAGTTTCATACCACGACAAATAAGTTATTCTCTAGTTGTCTTTGGGAGCATTCATATCCCCATAAATTCTATTCAAGCATCTGAGATTTCATGCGTCACAAGTCATGATTAGCATTTAGCATCGGATGGATAATTAATTGCATCCACATAAAGCCTTATTTCCAACCATTAGGATTAACACTTCTTTACGTCAACATTAATTAATCATGCATGTAACTTGAGAGCAGAGTTTATCCATTTAAGCTTAGGTATGCATGTATGTACCTACAATTGTAAGTCTATGCAACCAGCTATTTCGCCCACATTTTCAAAAATTTCGGTACTTGATTTATTAACTACCCATAGCATGCATTTATTGAAACTAACCCGACGAGATGGAAAGAACCACTCTTCCTAGGGGTACAGAAGATATGGGGGCACGAGCAACAGATCCTGACGCCTCTGCAAGTCCCGTATGCACCACGAACTTCGGGCCTACACCAATTCAATGGTCTAATGGGGCATCAAACACGTTGACCGACATTTTAGCATGCAAAATAGTTCCAAAATAGTGTAGAAACGACTCTAAAACGTAGGAAATTCCAAGAGATTTCCATCGATACCTTGCTTGCGAGATTCGGAGACCAAGCGAGCCCTGAACCAGCCTCGAAAAGGTCTTAGTTCACTTGAACCAGACTAGGCGGGTTGGTCTGCTTGGTCCGACTGCCTACCTGCAGCAGGCGCAAACCACCTGCCGCTATCAAATGTTTTAAACTCACGCAGAGCCCCATCCAATATCCCCTCTCTCGTCCTGTCATCTGCTGCCAATCCTAGTCGTCCGAGACTCCACCTGGACATCTAGAACCACCCACAGACATCCAAAAGCACCTCGGGTGCCATGCACGCACACTTCCCCTTATAGCCTCCCCTACACGAGCATTGCTTCCCTATGCAAGCTCACGCTTCAATCCCGTACATGCCGTAGACACCTCGGTCAGGCCGCGCCTCGTGCCCCATGCGTCTTTGGACGTCTAGAGCTCTCCCTAGTTGTCCACAACACCTCCCAATCGCCCGTACAAACTCCCATACATTTGGTATGCGTCTCGAGCTCTGCCTGAGTGCCTCGTGCAATGCACCCATGTGATGAGGCTACCACACCCAACGCCTTCCTCTTCCCCCCCTCCTTTTCTCGATCCTTTACTCTCTCCTTTTGCTTCCTCCTTCCCTCAATCCCTCAATCTCTACCTCTCCTGCTCACCTCTCTCTCTCTCTCTAGTTTGAGGTAGAGGATGATGCACCGTTGAGGTGGATGAATGGGGGGGTGCAAGAATCAAGGAGATGGGCTTTTATGGGGGTTCGAAGGTAGGGTTTTATGTGCCACGTGTGTGAGGTGGGGCTAAGGAAAATTACAAAATGCATCCTAGATTCCTAGGGTTATTTATGTGGGGTAAAAAGGGTGAGAGGTAGGGGCATAAGAATTGCGTTAAGCCCCTCTACAAGCCAAATAACTCGAATGGGGTCCCTACGTGTGTCTCCTAGTGCATGAAATTTATGCCAAGGCCCTTATAGTTTAGGAAAATCACCCAAATGGCCCTTGGAGAGGGTCATTTCAATGTGTTTGTCCCCTAGTTAATCTGCACTAAAAATTTACCTATTAAAATAGTAGAATTGACCCAATTTAGCTCAATTCCTCTTAATTTAACCCTGATTAAATTATACCCTTTAATGTATCAATTAGGTGAATTTAGCTTCGAAATTTAGTCAAATTGAGTTGATACAGAGGATGATGATGATGCCATCACTTGATAAATGAGAACACAGGAGTCTCATAAATATAAATAAACAATTAGTCTCATGCCTATAAATCAAGGCCTCATTCTAATGATTATATATAAAGGCTTAAGGTTGTTTTAGGGAGTGATCTAGCTTCCCTGCAACTCTCTTGTTAACTAGGTTATTTAGCCAACTAGGTAGCTAAGTGCTTTAGGTATGTGTTACTTGACATGAGATAATTTTGGAATCACTTTCCGTACCTTATAGTGGAGAGAAGTGATCATGTGCCAATGTAGAGTAGTGCCCCACATACGTAACACACGAGTTCGTAGTCACTACTTCACCTTGGTAGAGACACCGAGGTGATTAAGCAAGTTGTAGGATAGGTGCCTACTACTCTCCTAGACAAGATTGTCTCATATTGATCTTACCACTTGAAATATCATAATGATATCTCCTTACACCTTTTGAGGAAATGATTATGGGTTATTGATAACTGTAAAAGGAGATGGCTTAGACGATTGGGAAATTGAGTCACAATTGAATAATTAAGAAACCAATATGAATAAGTACCTATTTTTGTTTCTTGTAGTTTCTCTAGTCTGTTATTTCTATTTCGTATTCATTTTGCTACTCTACTCAGCTTTTGTCGGCTTCCTCATTTGGATATCATACTCGAATTTTGGTGAGCAAAAGCCATGCATTGACTTATTGCATCATGCAAAACCAGAAAGAGGACCTTGCACCATAAACACCAAAAAAAGTAATTATATATATAGGAAAAGTATCATGTGAGCACAGTGCTCATAAATCCTTTAAAAAGCATGTAATTTCATCCGTTGGATCGTTCTTTCATTTGATGATACCACCACAGCTTTTTATTCAATGATTTTTGAAACCACTATGATACATATGGAACTGTATCAATCAATACTATTATATTCATTTATGACATTTCTGGCTATAGAAACTGAGGATTCATCTCGTTCTTGTGTTTTCAATTTTCATTACTTAAGTGTTTGTCACTACTTATTTTGTCTTTACATAGCAGCAAATGCTTCACATTTTGTATACTACAAGTGTCCATGTAATGTAATTTTTATATTATAATTTTCACAACCAAAGTAGAAACCTCATTTTTTGTATTACAAATATGCATGTAACATATTCTTATATGACAAATTTTCATAACCAATGTGTGCAACATATTTTTGCATTACAATTGTATATGTAACATACTTTTGTAATACAATTTTTGTAATAGACGCATATAGACCAATCTATATTATAAGTGTCCATGCGAACTAATTTTGTATAACAATTTTTGTAACTGAAGTGTAAAGCACAATTTTGTATTACCAATATGCATGCAATACAATTTTTTATTACTATTATATAGCCAAAGTGTATAGCGTAATTTTGTATTACAAGTGTTTATGCAACACGATTTTGTATTGCAATGTTCATAATCAAAGTACAACACATTTTTGTATTACAATTTTCATTATCAAAGTGTACAGGCCAATTTATATTACAAGTGTGCATATAACCTGATTTTGTGTTACAATTTTATAACTAAAGTGTACAATAAAATTTTATGTTATAAGTATGCATGTAGCATAATTTTATAATATAATCTTTTATTACAATCATGCATATAAAGTAATTTTTGTATTATAATATTTTTTACATATTTCATATTTTTGTATTCGTTACAACATACACGTGTTTCTATTACAAAATACATGTTTAGTTATTACAAATACATGCTTTATTTGTTACAACATATTAGCTTTGTAATTATAAGATTATGTAATGAAACGTATATACCTACAATATGCCCATCTGTATAATTAACTTGAAGATTTTTTATTTCTATTACGGCCAACTCTTTCTTTTTTTTATAATACTACATATTATCATATTTCCTATATGGAATGCTTTTAATGACCATCATTTTTATGATGGCAATCAAGCGAATATTCCATTATTTTATTTTTTTATATGAAAAGTGAGTGATTGCGATGCATTTTGTATTGAAAATAGATGGAAAGCATCCTCTTTAATTGACTCCTTAAAGCAAGATATCCTAATATAAGTGGTTTTTATTTGAGTGTTAGGATCTATATCTAACGATTATTAGCACACTCTCATTTGATTATTTATTGGCACTGTGCACAGAGAATACGGCCCTATATAGGAAAAGTATCTAGAGAGTATTGTGCTCATAAACACCACAATAAGCACCAGTCCTCCACTGTCCGATTCGCTATCGACCTTGATGAAACCACTCCCTACATCATATAGTGATTTTGGCAGTTTTACTACTTATCAACTCTATTAATTCATTTTTATGGTAATTATCTTGTTATGTTGTATTTGGTAATCATTTTTAAATACAAAACCTAAATTTCACATAGTTTGTTTGTGCTGACATTACCATCATAGTTATTCTTCATGGTGTATACTCGCATATTTCGTTTTCGTATCATCATCATTTTTTGTGGTGTATTGGATCGTTCTCATTATTTATTGTGGTGTATTACAACAACGGCTTCTTTCAATGCATGTTTCCATAAAGGTCTAGAATTTATTACACTTTGTCTTATACATTTTAAAATCCACGTTGTCATTTATTTTTATTACATAGATGCATTCGTATTATAACTTTAATTATAAATATGTACGGTATTACCTCTGAATTACACTATTTATTTTTATTCCCACTTTATTATTTTTATTATAGCATTAATTACAATATTTAATGGACAACCACACTATAAATTACATAAACCATATTAAAATGTTAATTTCTATTTTTGTTAATGTAATAAATCCCCAAATCATTTTAACGACAAGGGCTTACTAAGTGTCTATGTATTTGTTATAACTTACCACATTTCCATTACAATGTTAAAGATTTTTTTGTTACAAACAACTTCACCTTATATATATTACAATGCGTCTACTAAGGTGTTACAATATTTTTTATCATCACTTATGTTATGTTATTTTTATCAAACAAATTACATTAATTGTGGAACGTTGTTGCTATAGCTATTTTACGTATTACAGATATGCTATTGTACTGAAATTGTAATGACATTCTAATTATAGTATATACTATTAGATCGTAGTGTTTTCAATTTTTATTTTAATGTAAAGTGTATTACATTGTTAATTTAATGTTTTTAATTTTTTTATTTGCTATATAATTACCACCATAAGCATGACTATGTATTTGTTACAACTTACACTTTCTATTACAACGTTAAAGCTCTTTAGTTACAATCAACTTCACCATATATTATAAGTCGTCTATAAAATTCTTACAACAATTTTTTCATTTTAATGCTTACAACATGTTATTTTTTATTAACAAATTATGTATTTTGCAGGATGTTGTTACCATTTTTCTTATCTTCATTTTGAAACCTTCCATATTAACTTTTTAATCACTTTCTAATTATAGTATACACTAGTCAAATGAATTTGTTTGCACTTGTTTTTGGGAAACATTTGATTATGTTCTCAACGGAATCTTTTTGTTTTGGGAAATTCCTTATTTTCCACTTCAACCCAAAACCATCCATGTTTCAATTGGTGATATTTATCTCTTCCGTGGAATCACAATCAAATGACCATTATCTACATAGGCCCCCTATATATATATAGGAAAAGGGAGTGTGCAAGTGGCATGCAAGTTACATACAGATGTGACAATATCTCCCACTATGAGTAATCACTATAAGAAAAACTACTTTTGGCAACGGTTGAAAATCGTCACCAAAAGTAACAAAACCATCTCAATTTGGCGTCGTGGAAGGCTGTGAAGTGAATAGTCTTTCACAACGGTTATTAATACTAATTGTCGCTAATAGTACCAATCCTATATATCGAGATTAGCTTCCTTTGGCGACGACTTATACCTGTCAAAAAAAAACTTTTGTGATAGCTCTTTAATAACTATCGCTAAATATAAATTTGCCACGGTTATGTAAACGTCGCAAAAAATAGGCTATTAGGAGGGGGTTGTTTTGCTAGCTTTCTCGCAACGGTTATAAAATCATCACAAATGGTTATTGACGATGATTATTAGAATAACCATCGCCAAATATAATTTTTTTTAAATAATTAGATTTTACCAATGATGATTAAATGTAACATTTAAATTAACCTACATAACATCTAATAACACATATATAGCATTCAATAAAACAAATATAATAAGAAATAATTTACATTAATACAAATTAACTTAGAGAATGTTTACAAAAGAGTAACATAACATAAATAAACCCTAAACATTACCTAAATAAGAATAAGAAATATAAAGAAATGATGCGAGCTAAACTCCTGCACTAATACCATGACTAGCACCTCCTGTGACAAAATCATCATCTGGCCCATGACGTGCAAGATAATGGAGGCTGTTGTGATTAGGTCCACCTCCACCTCAAATTATAACCATCATCTCTGCCCACTGCACCTGCTGTTGTACCATCTGCTCTTAGAAATCTAGTCTCTGCTGGCGAATCTCATCTCTAGTAGCTCACAGCTCTCTGGTTATGTCGTTCAGTTGCGTCTGAGTCTGTTGTACTGATGACCTCAGCTACTCCACCTCAATAGAAGACATGCCAGATGATCCCTTTTCTCCGTACAAAGTGGTGAGCGTCTGACTCCAACCTCCACTACAAACAAATCCACCATGTTCTGAAGGCATGACTGTCTAGAAACCCTCCTCAAGTGTCATAGAAGGCTACTGGGTCGTAGAGTTCTCATCTGTAGGCAGAGATGGGTGGACCAAGTCATACATTTCTCCGTAGTTACATTTTTATATAAGTCATATGTTCGACTAAAATGAAAGTTAAATTTAAATAATTAAAAAGAAATAACTTGCATGCTTGGCTTGGTAGGTCTCATAAATCCTTGTACGCTCGCCCTCCGTAACCTTATCATGACTAATCTCATAGACTTCAAGACGATTCAATTGGGCACCGTCATGTGTACTCGCCTAAAATTAAGTAAATATAAAAGCTACTTAATAATTTAAATTTACATGTTAAGAACTTCAAGTTGAAGGGACACAAATGCTCACTACAACAAGTTCTACGTTTCAACCGATGGCAAAGCCATTATAACCGACGCTAAAAAGCGATGGCATAAGTAGCGTTGCTGTTTCTTTTTCCCATCGGTTGCAAGGAACATCTAACATCGAAATATCGTTCATCCAGCAGACCAATTGGATCTTTTCCCGTCAGTTTCTAATCGACAAAAATTAGATTTTTCGTCACTTATTTAAAAAAGCGACAGCATTGTTAAGTTACTCTTTCGCATGCTAACGTGCCTTTTTTTGGTTTTCTCATCGTTTAAAGAAAATGTCGTCGCTTATAGAAGCGACGATAAAAATATTTTCACCGTCAGTTATTAAAATAATTGACAGGAAATATGCAACGGTAAAAATATTTTTGGAGTCACTTATCATAAGAAGCGACGGCATAAAATGGGAATAATGATTCTTCCGAACCTTCTATGCCATCGGTTATTAGATAAACAACGACAAAAATATTTTTACCGTCGCATATATGTCGTCAGTTATTCAAATAACTAACGGCAAATGTATAGGTTTTTTTTTTTAATTACCAAATGATGGAAACTACCTACTAAACGTACTTAAAATGAAAATGAATAGAAATTTATATTTCATAAATATAAAATCTAGTACATTAAAAGTTTGAAAATGAAATATTTACATAAAAAAGGTTACATGAAAAACATAAGAAAAGAAAATGGATAGAAATCAAGATACAACTGCCCCAATGCCACCAGCTCTGCCTGCATCACCCATGGAGTCCTTGTCGTCTCATCTGTAGATGCTAGGATTTGTGGAAGACAGATGCTCTGACTAGCCCTTCTTCTGAATAAGGGCTATAGCCATCTAAAGTTTATCATCCATGGCATTCATCTTATTATTCATCTCTACGTCTCTCTTCTCCCTCTCCTCTTCTTGTCTCTATAGTGTTTCAATCTTTTTATGCAGCTAATCAACGACACTAGATGAGACGACACCTTTCCTCTCATACTAGGTGGATAACATGTATGCCCTCCCGCACTACAAACAAAACCACCATGATCCAGTGGCATACTGTCCTAAATGCCTCCTCTACATCTAAAGGCTATTGGATGCTCTCAAAGGTCTCGTCAGTGGGGGGAAGTACTAATTGTACCATTTGATCCTAAATGTATTAAAAAATATTATTATAATATATATATATACAAAGTTATAAATTTTTTGAGTTTAGGAAACTTACTTGTTTCTCCTGGTATGACTAATGAATCCACTTACAAGCACCCTTAGCTGCAACCTTATTGTGGGTGACCTCGTAGATATCCATCCTATTCATTTCAATCCCATCATGTGTAGCGGACTGAAAATATAAAAATAATACAATTAGGTTAAAATAACTTTAAAATTAAGTAATATTCTACTGAAAGGTAATTCCAACACTTACATAACAGCTCCTGACCATCTCAATGCTCCTTTGACCCAAACAATGGGTATGTGGCAGAGCTTTATCCCTATTGGCCTTTTTTTTTTCTTGCTCCTGTAGACATATACAATAATGTTTTTTATAAATTTAAGATATATGAAATTAATGAAATAATTTTTACTTACTAGTCTTCGTCTTCAGATCCAGCCAATGCTCGCATGCCTTCTTCCAATCGTTAAGCATGACATCAGGAGGAGCATCATCCATTGCCTCCTCAGGTGAACTCTTGTTCGAGAAAAACTAAATACCAAATAAAAATTATTAGAAATAATATAATAAATTATGTATATAAAAAAATGTAAATGTTTAAAAATTCTTACATTTCTCTTGGTCTCCATCCTCCAATCCCTGTGGATTTTGGCAGCATGCTTAAGGATATATCGAGAGGCATTGGGGTCGTCACCCCAATCGTAATTTGCTTACATTAATTTTAAAAAATATTTGTCAATCTTACTTTATAATAATTTTAAAATAAAGTTATAAAAAAATAACTTTTATAAATAAAATAACTTCCAACTGATGAAGGAACTACCTCTTCAGCTCTGTAGGCACCTTCCTCCAGTCGAAGTAGCAAATGGGCACAATGGACTTAACAATTGTGCCCACTCGACTGATAAGCCTCGGGTAATTCTCCGCCTCCCCTATGGTTCTAAGCCTAATTATTATTCTCACACCCTCGGGGATACGTTGGAGGTCTAGATTTTTTATATCCCCCCGTCCTGTTGCTACTCTACCTACGTAAACATTAATCATATTCCTTATATATTTTTGAAGTTATAATAACCTTTAAAACATATAAGTAATTTACTTCTTAAATGTATATGATTTCTTACCAAAACTTGAGCCCACCGCTAAGGGGTCGACATGAACTAGAAATGTACTCCCCACCATCTCATCCTTTGCCTCCTCTCCCTCCTCCTCGCCCTCCTCTCCCGCCTCCTCCCCCTCCTACTCCCACTCCTCCTCATTTGATCCTCCATAATCTAGATCATCCTCTACTTAGTCTGGTAAGGTCTGAGCAATTTCCTTCTTCTTTCCCTTCCCCCCCGTATGTAGTAAACGTGCCATCTCCCTAGGTCGTACAAAATGTGACTGGGGGGTGGCTAAACCTGTTGTCGAATGGGTGGCTGAGCCTGCTGTGGGGGGGGTGGCTGAGCTTGAGGAGACGAATCAAGCTACGTGGAGGGCTGTGTCTCAGGAGGACCATTTCCTTTTGATTTTTTTCTTAAAAAACTTCATCTGTAACACATAAAAAATGCAATAATTAATATAATTAAAAATCATTAATATATAAATCAACAGAAATGAATTTCAATTTTATTTTACTCCAAACCCCCTTTATAATGACATATATTCCACAATAAATTTCAATTTTAATATGAATTTTATTTAAACAGAAATGAAACAAAGCAAAAAAATTGTTACTAACCTTAGATGTCAACATCGATTGCAAATAAATGACCTTGTTTTGTAAATTCTTGGTATGCTTTAAATTGTGCGTCAAAATGATTGAGCAGTACTATTCTTATGGGTATAACCCATCCCCTTTGGCAATTATCGAGGATGTAGAAAACTTGTACCTCTTGACATTTCAATGTGAATGGTTCATCAAACAGAAGAATTTGACGATTAGGATTTAACTTTAAGAAATTGTGTTTCTTGTCAATTTTAAAGCCGGCGCCCTCTTTAAAAATATCAAACCAATGACATTTAAATAGGATAACTTTACGATCAAATCTGAAGCTGATCTCCACAATTTCTCTGATTTCACCATAATATCCATCTGGACCTATGGAAAGATCTGAATCAACAACTCTGGTTTATTGTGTAACCTTTCTATCATGAATTTCTTTTTTCCTGAATCTAAACCCATTTATTATATACCCAGCGTAGTAATGTGCATAATGTAATCGTGAATCGATAATTACATCAAAATCTGGTATCCATCGTGGGTCCTTATCCTCTTTCAATTGATTAGCTCAATCTTTAAACCAATCTAAGAAACCAAATTCGGTTATCCTTGAAAGAGGTAATCATTTGAATTCCTCATAAAATGGATCAATTTTAGGAATTTGTTTTAAAATATATAGATGCGCATAATGTCTATCATTTTTTGAAATCATCTTGTACTCTGTATGAAGAATCGACCTTCCTCTGATATCAAAAATTGGCAAACATTCTTCATCATTGTCATTGTATTCCCCCTCACAGTTCCTTTGAAGTTTATTAAAGTGCTTGTCTGTTTTATTCATGTACATGGAAGTAAAATTTATGCATTCCTCCATGAGATACCCTTCTACAATGGATCCTTTCAGCTTTTCCTTATTCAAAACATAATCTTTAAACTTTTTCAAAAATCGCTCTACAGGATACATCCATCTAAATTGTATAGGTCCACCAATTCTCGCTTCATTTGCAAGATGCAGGGTGAGATGAACCATTACATCGAAGAAGGCTAGGGGAAGAATCTGTTCCATCTTACAGAGAGTAATGCCTATTTGTTTATCCCAGTGATCCAGCATATCATTTTGTAGCGTCATCGAACAAACAGCTTTGAAAAACCTGCTCATTTCTGTGAATGAATCAACAATTGGCTCTGGCAATATCCATCGTATCGCTAGTGGAAATAATACTTGCATATAAACATGGGAGTCACAACTTTTCAAACCAGATATCCTTTTCTGTGCTTCATTAACACAACAAGAAAGCTGCGATGAAAACCCATCTAGTACCCGAATTTCCTTTAAGAAGGAGAACAGTTTACTCTTCACGTCTTTCCTTGTTTTAACCGTGTCCTTTGGATCATCGGTCAAATTTAATACGTCTAAGATGTTATCCATCACATTTTTTCGATGTGCATAACATCTAAATTATGATGTATTGCAAGATCTTTCCAATATGGCAGCTTCATAAAGAAAATGCTTCTCTTTCAAAATCCAGAATTCCTCGAGGCCGTCTAGTCTTATTTGAGTGGTTGACCCAATCGTATCTTACCCAGTTCTTGTAATCTTTCCATTATGAAATGAACCATTGCCTTTTTGAGTTGTTTAAGACATCTGAATGAGCCATCAGACATCTGTCGAGACGTCTGGATGGAGGGTTAGATGTTTGAAAGTAGAAGAACCGTACCTTATTTTTCTTTTCCCACACACACGTAGCACGCACACACCTCCTCCTTCCTCACCCAAACCCTAACCCTTTCCTATTTAAACCCCCCCTCACCCATGCCACTCTCCCCATCTCCATCGACCACCACCTTCATCCTCTTCTCCAGCCAGCCGCCACCTTCCTTCTAGCCACCAGCACAACGTGTGGCAAGGAAGAAGAGAGAGAGAGAGAGACGGGACGTGGGGGAGGAGGAGAGGGGAGCGGGACCGTGGGAGGATCTCGAGAGGAGGAGCTCACGAGGAAGCCGCAGGAGCTCGAAGGAGCTCTTACGGGAGGAGTCGAGGGTGCGGGTGAGGAGGAGCTTGTGAGCGAAAGCCTTGGCCTTCTGTAGCCGCTGGAGGCACTGCTGCAGCTCCTACGGGCGAGCTCGCGAAGGAGACAGCTGGCAGGAGAGTTTTGTGTACTGGATATTTTCCACTATCAGACATCTGAAGCATCTCCCAGACGTCTGGAGTAGCAGAAGAGCATCCAGAGTTGAGGCTGGACATCTGAAAGCACACTCAGTGCTAAGGTACATGCTTCTATGTGGTTTACGGCCATGCAGGCTTACCGCAGGGATTTTGTCTAGCCTTTCTACTAGCTCTACGCATGTGTACGCAGGAGCAGAGCATTGGAAAGGCGTAGGGTGTGCCCTTCGAGGTATTTTTGGACGTCTGAACACATCGCCAGAAGTCTGACCATACCTCCAAACGACCGAAAGGAAAGTCCGACGTCTGGAACTCACCTTAGACAATCATGGAAGGGTCCAGACATCCGAGGTAACCGCAGAAAACCCAAGGTGAGTACTGATGTCTTTTAAGATGTCTGGGACTAGACTCAAACGTTTGATTTTGGACAGTGTAAGTGTTTTTGGCCCGTTTAGGGCCCAAACGAAATCGAATTTCCACAAACGAAGTACTGTTGTTTCTCGCTTGAGTTTCTCTACGAGTTAGTGTCACTTGTATATGGTTTTGGACTCGTTTGATGTGATTGGTCAATTGTATAGGTCTCTAGCCAGTCGAGTACGTAGGAGCTGCGGAGGTGATGGGATCTGCAATCCGAGCCCCCAGTCCTCCTGTGTTTGCCGATAGAGTGCTTTACATTAATATTATGATTTAAATAAATGAACTACATGCTTAAAATAACTTGAATGAACCTTAGGATGAGAATGAACCCTAGGGCAGAAACAGATGAGTATGGTTTGAGCTATACTATATACTTGAGATACATGTAGAACCCTAGGATGATAATGAACCCTAGGGCAGGAACAAATGAGTATGGTTGAGCTACACTGTTTACTTGAGATGCATGTAAAACTTTAAATGCTAGCAAATGTACTGGTTAGTTAATATGATGCCTTATCAATTAGAAAATCATGAGCTGCCTGTTTTAAGAATGGAAACGAAAATGTAAATAGAGAGATCTGAAAGTTTGGAATATGAAATGAAAGGAATACCAGCATGAACCCTACAAGGAATTAATAGGAAAAATCCTGTAGACGGGAAGTGAGCTAGCCCTTGCGTACGTGGTACCAAGGAGATTCACTATTCCTTTAGTGTAGAGGAGTACTAGTCGCCCGTTGGGATGAGCCCCAGGGCCAGGCCTAGACACTCTACACCGACTCTGTTTGGCCCTCGTGTACGTGGTACTGAGATGAGCTACTTAGTGTAGGGAGGGAGCTAGCCACCTCAGGGGGCTTAAGGTTAGAACTAGCCGTCCTACACCGACTCTTGTTAGGCCCACTAGGCAAACCGGGATAGTCGGACGAGGGTACGTGGACTGTGGAGAGGCGAGACCCCTATTCTGTTCTGTTCTGAGAGGGCAAGGCCCTGTACTATTCTGTGTTGTACCTTTAGGCGTACCCGCTAGTGGAAATGACTAACCGCGTGCTAGTACGGGATAGCTACCTGCGCGTTTATCATGCGTGCCGTAGTCACCGCTACGTCGCGACTGTGACCTCAGGGTGGTTGACTGGGTGTAGGATTACCACGAGGGACTCTCCCGACCAAGAAAATGCCACGTGTACCTCTTACATCATGGAAAATACTGTAATCAAGATCATTCCCGAGAGGAACAGACTAGATCAAGAAATGATTTAAGTGAATAAAGGATCAACAAATTAGAAGTACTTGGTTGAACTAAATGAAAATGGATAATTACTTAATTGCATTGGTTGTCTTAATTACATGTAATTGGCTAATTTACCACTCTACTCAGCGTTCGCTGACTCCAGAAATTTTATAACCTTTTTCAGGTCAGGGAGTTGAGCAGCCAGCACCACCGGCTGCAGAGGGAGTTGGGCCTAGTTGAGCCCAGCCTTAGCTGCGTTTCTTACTATTTTCCTTAGCTCCTGTTGTAGTAGTGAGTATTTTGTTCTATATAATACTGTTTCAATTAGTTTTCCGTTGTACTTTTTTCTGTCGTAGTTGTGATGGCCTGTAACATTGATAGACTTTTCGCTCTATTTTTTTTAGTGTCTCTTATTTCTTTCTTCTTAGTTACATTGCATGTGTGGATGTGAATTATTTCCTACTTTTGGTTATTTCTCATTGGACGACTAAGTCTTGGGATTAATCGAGGCAGTCCAGTCTCGGGTCCTGTAGGGATCTAGGATCGGGTCGTAACACATTATAACCTGACCCAGCAACCTAATAGAATCTGTACTAAGTTTATTCTTTGGATTTTTCTTTGAATACTGACACGTCCTGCCATCAAATTTACTCCTAAGCTATGACGTTCACCATCTATGTTCAATAGGTAGAAATCTGCAATACCCTAAGTAACAGAATTTCTTACTTTCTGGTAATATAGGTGATGAGTGTCTTCCATACAGACTGGGCAAGCAAGCTTTCTTTTAGTGCTCAAACCTGACAAATTTGTATATGCCGGGAAGTCATTTATAGTCTACAACAATACTACATGCATATTGTAAAATTCTTTCTTCTCTACATCATGCGTCTTCACGCTGATGTACCACAACTATTTTAGTTCATCGATTAATGGCTAGAGATAAACATCTATTGCATTTCCTGGTTGTTTTGGACCAGGGATTAATAGGGTCAGCATCATGAATGACGATCTCATACACAATCAGGGAGGTAAGTTATAAGTGACCATTACAACTGGCCATATAGAGTACGATGGGAACATACTCTTAAATGAATTGAATCCATCGCTTGCAAGACCCAACCGCACATTCCTTTCTTCTAAAGCAAATAAATTATTTCTTTCGTCAAATCTCTTCCACTCCTCTGAATCAGTAGGATGACATATTCTTCCATCTTGAGATTTACTATCCTGGTGCCATGTCATCCACCGTGTAGTTTTAGTTGATATAAAAAGGTGTTGAAGCCTAGGTGTTAGTGGAAAGTAACGAAGAACTTTCTGATATTGTTTCCTCTTACTTTCATTTTTACCTTCCTTATATCTCTCATGTCCACATTCAAGACAATTACTCAAATTTGCGAATTCATTTCTGAAAAGAATGCAGTCATTCAGACATGCATCGATTTTCTAACAATCCAAACCAAGCTTATAAATCAATTTCCTTGCCTCATACCATGAAGTCAGAAAACCATCAGGGTTATTCAACAACTCAAAAATAAACTAAAGTATTTCTTACATGAATTTAGCACTAGCTCTATTCATAACCTTCAATTGAAACATCTTCAACAAAAATGACAACTTTGACATTTTCATAACACCAGGAGCAATAAGATTTTCAACTGCCTTAACAGCATCATAGAATGAATTACAATTGAACGGATCTTCCTCGTCTGTATTTATATCCACTCCTGCTCTCATCTCATTCAGCATTTCTTCTATTTCTTCACCTTCGCTATCAGCTATGTTCTCGTTGATCTCTTGGTCAACAGTGTTCTCATTGGTTACATGTAACAAGCAAAACTAAGTTATCATCAAATCTTTAAGGACCTTCTTTAGTTCAGTACTTCACCGAACTAAAGTCGATCGAGTCTTATGGCATGCTATAAAGACAACACATCATGATGTAAGTGAGGTATATATACACTTCCTGCATTGTCCATATAACATGATCATAAGTCTCGACGGGCGAGTAATTTGGACATAATTTGACTCGTAGGACTTTTACCGTAGGGGTTAGAATACCTAATGTTTGGCCTCGCATGCATATATCATGTTTAGCAAGTGTGTGTTTCTAAAATAATATTCATAATTGCAAAGAAATTGACATAAACATAAGCAATCATCTAATAAGAAATAAAATTATTTTTATTAAATGCTAGAAAGAAATGTACAATAAATTAAATAGAACTACAGAGGGGATGACGTAGCTTCAGAATAATAAATTATATGAACATAAGATCAAATACCTTCCTGGGCGATAGCTTGAGCAATTGTAAGTTGTTTTAATTTCTCTATCAGAGTTTGAGCAATGCTTGAGAGATTTGAATGAAGGTCCATGATTAGTTTTGAGTTGATTTTAATGCCTGATGTGATTTTCCTCCTTCACGTTGTCTGTAGAGTAAGGAGTAGGATCAATTAGGGTTTCTAGGATCTAAAGATTCCTAATATAAGTTGGATTGAATTCTAGATATATCATAGATTATTTGCGACAAGTTAGAATGGAGATTTACTATTTTGAATCAGATCTAGGATGAACACTTTCATCACTCAGGTCTATGGTGATTTATGGAATTCAAACATTCGTTTAAAGGGTTAAGGTGTTGATTAAGGTTCAAAAATGGTTCAAAAGCTCAGATGAAGTTTAAATGGACTTTGAAGGTCCAAAAATGGTTCAAGGGTTAAGGTGTTTCCAATTCCTCTCCCTCCCTTTTCCCCCTTCTCTTCCCCTCCCCACATGACAATGACATCCACCTCAATGCCTTCCACCCCACTATCCACCTCAACAACAACTCGTGAGACAGCAATGGCGGAAGAGTTCACCTTTGAGACAACAAGGATGGTGGTGCGAGGGGTGCATGGCATAGTGGAAACCGGATGTTGTGCACATAACCTAACTAAATCCTAACATAATCTAACCAAAGCCCAACCTAATCCTAAATCCCCAATCAACCAATACATTTTACATTAAAGAATTTTAAAAATTTTGACAAAGTTTCCCCTTAAATTTTAAGTTTTCTTATAAAGCTGCAAATCAAAATAACGGACATAATAAAAGTGGGCACACCCCACAATAACAGTGCATCACACAAAAACATAAAGTATATAAAAGTGGGCACACCCCACCATACATTCACGCAAATGACATTATGTGGGCACACCCCACATCTAATATAATCCTAAAATATCATAAAAATAAATTTAAAGAAATGTAATTATATCTCCGATATACTACAGCCTCTAAGCGTGACTGAGTGTGACCGTCACCAACAATCTATAAATTCAATAATGCATAATAAATTAAATAATAAATCATTATGTTATTAATAACTTAACATATTAATTTGATATAAGGAAAGTAAGATTAGAACGGGATGAAGAGGGGGGTGGAAGTAAGGAGAGGAGGATGGGGGAAAGTGCAGTAGCAGGAGGAGGAAGAGGAGGGGGATGCCAGGCGGTGGAGGAGGGAGGGCAGGGGCATTCCCTGCAAGATGAGGAGGGTGGCAAGGAGGAGGAGGAGGGGTGGCAGGAAGGTGGCAGGGTGGAGGTGGAGCCCAGCAGGAGGGGTCGGGCTGGAGGAGGAAGAAGAGGAGGGGGTCGGGGAGGTGGAGTCAAGGAGGAGAAGGGTGGTAGGAGGAGGTTGGGAAGGAAGAGGAGGGTGACAGGAGGGGTCAGGGAGGAGGAGGATGTGATTGCACAGCAATCATAGGTCTTAATTAACCTAAATTAGGCTAGGACTTAGCATAAGTTAGGGTTGTTCATGCATGCATAAGCATTATTTGCATCTTTACTATTCTTTCTATAGCTATGCATAGAATAATGCTATAATGTACTGATTAGGTGGATTATGTCAATTGCAAGTAATAAGCTGATTAGAAGCTAGATCTGAAGCTGGATCTAAAGCTGGATCTGAAGAATAAAGAATAACTAGTGTTGCAGCAGAGTTGGAGCAGAAGACCTAGATTAAATGTAGTAGATAATAATGTAAGGGAGTTAAGGTATGTTATTCTATTAAGTAGGAATAAAGCAATAAATTGTGAAGAACTTAGGTCCATCATAGCCCTAGGACAGCCTAGAAGCCTCCCCAAGCCTTAGCCACCCTTAGATTAGGTCACCGCACCCTAGGAAACCTTAAAACCATAATTCTAGCCTCTATCTGGACGTCCAGATGAGTTATAAGACGTCCAGAACCCTTAGCCAACTCTCGCACACCTTAAACCCACTTCTGCAGTGTTATTGGATGTCCAGACACTTGGTCAGACGTCCAATTTCTGTAGAATAGCCAAGATAGAACCTAGAATCCCTCCTAACTCTAATTGGACGTCGAGACAACAAGTCTGGACTTCTAATTTTTCACTATAAGATGTCTAACAACTTTATTAGATGTCTGATACTGTCCTCCAGTTCCTGTTTTGAAATTCAAGCCTTGATCTTGAATTTCTAAGTCCCTAAACCCAATTCTAACCTCCTAAGAACCTAAACTAACGTGCCTTAACCCTAGTACATCACCTCTAAACCTCTTTGAGGACCTAATTAGGTCCTCACTAAGCCTAATTGACTTTGATCTTAGTCAATTCCATCAACCTATTCAATTGGACTCATTGAGTATAATTGAGCCTGATCTCAGCATACACAGTCCAATTGAACTCAATGAGAGTCCAATTGACCTAGACCCAACTTAATTGAGTTTTTTTACTCACATTAGGGTTTTTCACATCCAATTAAACTTGTATCAAGTTTAATTTCATTTTACCTTAATGAATTAGGGTTTGCAACCCTAATTTGAGATCTACCTTAACCTAAACCCACTAGAACCTAACCTAATCAACCTAGACACATAGGTTTCGACCCACACACACCCACACACATGAAAATACCTAGCCTAGAGTTCTCTAGAACTCTCTACCATGTGTTGTTGCCTTGGTTGCTAAAAATAGCAACCAAGATGCATTCAATTTTTAAATCCACCAAATGTGGATCTAAAAACCACCATCCATCCTCTCTCTCACTCTCCCATGAGCTCCCACCATAGGCCTCTCTAGAGAATTCCATAATTCTCTAGAGATCTTCCCTTAAGTCTATAAAAAGACCTAAGGGTGGCCATTTGGTCCATCTTGGTCTCTTGGCTTCATTCCACCTCCATTACCTCACCTCCATCTCCACGAGCACATGGCATCACCATCACCTCCACGCCAGGCCTAGATCACCTCCAACCTCTCTCCAAGGGCCAGCCTACCCACCATTGGCTGCCTCTCTTTCTCTTCTCACCCATTCAAAGGCCATCCGAGCCCACCTCCAAATGCTCTTCGTTCTGTTAGCTAGATAAGTAGCATAGTTCTTCATAGATTTATTACTTTTATTACTGCTTGGTACTGTAGCTCCTTACTTCTCCCCAATGATGCATGCATAATCCCCCGTAGATTCATATATGCAGTCGTTTTCTGTTAGCTATTAGTTTTTACATTCCCTGTACAAGCATTCCACTACCGATGCTCTGCAACTCTTTTATCATCATCTTTATATATATATATATGTTGAAAATCACCATGTGCCTAATTATCATCTTTTGGTGTGATTAAAGTTGCATGTTTTCAATTTCTGATGTTTTGGCAACAGCATGTCGTGCATCAATATGAACTTAGCATAAATCGACATGCGATTTTGAATAAGTAGAGCGAGCGAGGTCGATTTCTAGTTTGCATTTCCAAAATGCCTCCCAAAGATGAATGACTGGGACTCCAAGTCTAGTCATCTTTATAAATTATTTTTGACGAGCATTTTTGCGTACTATACTACGACGAGATCTCTATTTTCAAAACATGCACGAGAATCGCTATCTGCCAGGATGGCAGGAGGGGGAGGAGGAGGAGGGGGTCGAAGAGGAGGAGGAGGGGCGGTAGGAGGGGGTAGGGTGGAGGAGGAGGCCAGTAGAAGGGGGTCGGGGTGGAGGAGGAGGCCGGTAGTAGGGGTCAAGGAGGAAGAGGAGGAGGGTTGGGGAGGAGGAGGGACAGTAGGAGGGGGCGGTAGGTGAGGGAGAGGGTGGAGGAGGAGACTGGCAGGAAAAGGTCAGGGTAGAGGAGGAGGCTGGCACGAGGGGTCAGGGAGGAAGAGGAAGATGGCAGGAGGGGGAGGAGGAGGAGGGTGTTGGGGAGGAGGAGGAGGAGGAGGCTAGCACGAGGGGTCAGGGAGGAAGAGGAGGATGGAACGAGGGGGAGGAGGAGGAGGATGGTGTTGGGGAGGAGGAGGAGGAGTAGGATTACCTCATCAGAGAAGGCAGAGGAGGAGGGCATCGCGGATGGGAAGGAGGTTGTTGAGGATGGTGAGGAGGATGATGAGTAGCGGGTTGGAGGAGTAGGAGGAGGGTGTCGGGGAGGTTACCTAACGAGGAGGAGGAGGCCTGCGCTGTGGGTTAGGTTTTTGGGAAGAAGATGAATAGTGATGGGGAGGTCGACGTGCGTGTGATAGATGAAGCAATCTAGGCTGTCGGTTCTATCAGAACGGACACCAAAGGATCATTTCAATACATCCTCATACACACCTAAAATTTTGGTTGTTAAATATAACCTACCTTTCATCGTTGATTCTTACACTAACCGACGGTATAGGTGACTAATCCCACGCAAAATTTAAGTACAAATTTTAACCGTCTTTTCACCGTCGCTTATTAAGCTAACCGACGGCAAAGGATTACTTCACCAACTCCGCCAACACGCCCAAATTTTGGCCGGTAAATTTAACCTACTTTTCGCCATCGTTTCTTTCACTGACTGATGGTAATCCCTCCAAAATTTTAGGCCGCAACTTTTAAGGGTCTTTTTACCATCGGTTATTACAAGAAGCGATAGAGAAAATATATTTACCATCGCTTGAATAAGCGACAATAAATCTTTATGACCACCACGCACCCATCCCCTTTTCTTTAGCCGAGTAATGACCTTCATCGTTGCTTATTTTAAGAACCAATGGGGAAAATATATTTGCCAAGTAACCGATGGCATAACCCATTTTTCTAGTGCTGGCTACTATAATGTCCTCTCATGTACTTTCTCATCCATTTTTTCCAAATAGTCACCTTGATCATTTGATAATCTCCAAAGCCCCCTATGAGAAGGACAAATGTCCAATTCTTCCAACTTTGTAGCCCTAAATGAACTTCGTAGAGCTTTCCATAATTACCTTAAAGACCCCATTATGGGATGATATTGCATTTCATAAAAAATCCTATTAGGCCTTCAGCAACCCATTTAACCAGTTGCACTCTTGCCATTCTTATGACCATGACTTGTGCCCATCCTTCCATCCCTTTGGTGTTTAACCACAAACACCAAGATCTACCAAAAAAACAAAACCCACCGTGAGATGGATGGGTGACTGTCATTGTCATTAACTTCGCCAAACATATAATATAGTCCAGCAATACCAAATTACTTGTTCTAAAAAAGCAATATCAATGACTTGTCATATTTCATCCGTACCTACCTACCAACCATTTAACTACTTCACCTTTTAGTAGTAGAAACATAAAGAGCCAAGTAGTGGCAGGCTCTCAGTACTCACCTTTCTCTCCAACAAATCCTTCTTCCTTGTGCCTCCCCATCTTGGTCGAGTAGCCCACGCTACCGATGGATTCCACATTCCCTCTAGAGAAGCCCACCTCATTGTTGAAAACAAGCAAAGTTTCCTTTGTCCCCGTCTTGGTGATGTCGTTGGAGGTGATCACCATATCCAACCTCAGGTCCACCCCAACTGGATATTGGTTATCCTCCACATTCTTCAGGGAAATTATATATTAAAACTTGAAGTTGTGATCAAGCCTTCAAGGACCCCTTTTTGTTCAGAACTTCTCTGAACAAAGGATGACGACTCTTATGGCATGCTATAAAGACAAAACTTCGTGTATGTAAGTGAGATATACACAAACTCTGCATTGTCCATATAATATTATTATAAGTGTCGACGGGCAAATATTTTGACACAATTATCCCCTCCTAAAATTTGTAACCTAAGGGTTAGAATACCTATTGTTTGGCATTAAGTGCATCTAGATTTATGAAAGTATGTTTATCTATAAATTCATAAAATACACACAATTACTCATATAAACATTTACAAATTAAGTTGATGAAAGAGCGATCTTCATTTTCGATAAAATTTGTAACATAAAATGACGTGTCGTTATAGTTCGTTGCGTGGTAGAAAATCACTTTTCAAAACATTTAATATTAAAAATCTAACCACGAAAATAATTAGGTTGTCTCCACAGGGAGGAATTAGCCAATTAAACTAGTGAATGATGACTCATTTATTCGGGAAACTAAACGCATGCACATGCTAACTAATTCAACTTATTTTCAACATAAGTTCTCATTTTAAATAATTAATCAATAATGTAAGGGTGCACATGCAAAATCACCACAATGTAATATCAGGTAAAATAATGATCTTGATACTGGTAAACACCATAAATACTAATTGAAATTGCACTAGAGGGGGGTGAATAGTGAAATTATATTATATTGTAATACAAGAAATTCAATCACAAAAAGTGGCACCAGAATTTTAGGTGGAAACCCATGATGGGTGAAAACAACCACTTAAGCCAATCCCTTGACTTAGGATTTTCGATCAGAGGTGATCAATCCACTAACCACACTACTTAAATGAGGGTAGTGTACCTTAATTACAAATCCCACCTCCAATCCCTAAACGGAGGTTTCTCCCTTCAAAATGAAGAGATGGGGACCCGACAGGCCGAATACCCAGAGTACAAAAATAAGAAGTGAAACAACACCTATAGAGTACCCCAATACTTTAATTACTTTCTTATCTACTAAGCATGAAAAGAACTCCTTGAGGATTTGCAGAACAAAGTGAGCCAGGAGTATGGATTTGCCCTTGATCAGAGTATTGGCACAGCACAAGGGTAGGATGAAGCTTAAAGTAGTGAGCAAGTGATTTTTCTAAGGGAATTGTATCTCAAGAGATGTGTTTTGCCTAAGAGAAGTTGTAGTCTATTTATAGGAAAGTTTGGAACCTTCAAGAACACTTAGAAGAGTTCTCCTAGCCGTTGGAGACAAATCCCAAGAGATTAGGATGAAATCCACCACAAATCAGGGTAATGATGAGTTTGACAGCAATATCAGACGTCTAATTTTAGGATCAGACGTCTTATAGGATGTTTAAAGATACTTTTGGTCGTCTAATACTATAGGCCATCCTGAATAGACTTCATTGGATCGAAAGAAGGTCGTCTGATATATTCACATAAGACGTCTGATTAGGTTATTGGACGTCTAATAAAGGGTGAATTTGTTCCTGTTTTGATCAGATCCAAATAGGGTTCTAGATTTAAAGGATCAGATGTCTGTAATCCAAAAAAGACTTCACTATGGTTTCTGACAAAAGATTTTATGATCGTAATGAGATACGCACAGAAATACATGGGTAACGGTCCAAAGGTAGACGTCTGGAAGCATGTCCAGACATCTGGAAATACATTTTTGCCCGTTATCTGTAGAACGAAGATAGGTGATTAGTCTAACGGTTAGTCTGAGGACGTCCAAGTAAAGCATCAGACGTCTGGATGAGGTTATGGATGTCTGATAGAGGAGTGCTTCGACTGATGTTCATGAAGACAGAAGCTGAAGGCAGAACTATAGGAAATTAAATGTCTAATACACTTGTCAGATGTCTTAAAGTGGAAAATCAGATGTCTGACCATTATTCTAGACGTCTGATAAGAGTCTTAGTGTTTGGTTTTTGTTTCTAATTTATCCTAAGTGTAGAGAGCCTAAGTCAGCTATTTATAGGTTATGTTTGGGGGCTCTTTACAACATTTCTAGACTCAAATAAAATGAAAATTACAACCTTTGAAAGTTTACATGAAAAAGCCTATGACCTAATACTTATCCTGCTTGTCTTCACGCTTTTAATCTCCCGTCTTGGAAAACTTTATGAAACCTACAATTATGTTATTACAGAGAGAAACAATATGCTACACTTATTTTTTATTTCATTTTCTTCATTTTTTAAAATCATCAAAATATTATATATGAGTAGTTGAACTAACAATCTCCCCCTTTTTGATGATTTTCAAATTATAGTTGTAGGTTCTTATTTTCTCCCCCTTAAAGTTGTACTTAGTAGTCTATATCTATTTGAGAAGTTTTTCTTATTTTTATGTTATTCCCTAGGTTCTTACCTACGTTCTTCTCCCCCTTTTTGAATATCATCATGAAGGGTACTGAAAGGGAGTTGAAACCCAAACTACAAGAGTGACATCTACAAAATGGTGTGCATTAATAAAATTGCATGCTTAAAAGATGACAAAGAAAATTGACTAGGAATAGAAATATTTAAGCATGGACTAGCTATTGTTCCCAAAAAATATTAAGTATGGGGCCAAGGCCCCTTAATACAAACTTGGAATAAGAGAAAAAAGAAATAAAAATAGAAGCACTAAACTATTCTTCTTGTTCTTGGCGGTGGCAGCGACGAGCAGATCTGTGTCCCATCTGCAAATTTTGAACGTCAAATCTAAGTTCGTCGATGTCCAGCACATGCTTCCCATGTAGGTGTACATCTCGTCGGTTCGACGCAGCAGGAGGGAGATGCTGGAGGAGAGGGAATCTATGGTCGGATCCCATGCTTCTTCAAAGCTCGAGCGAGGAGCTTCTATTTGAAGGGGTCATGGTTCATGGAAGTCTGGAAAGGGTGGAAGGGGCGCTTCTTCAATGGGCTCGTTGACGGGCTCAAGATGCTCCCTAAGTATATGCATCTTGGCAGCTGTGGCCCAGTTGTAAGGCTCAATCTTCTTGTCAACAGCCTGGTCAATTATGGAAATCCGATGGGTTGAAAAAATTTTGGATAGAATAGACTTAAACGGAAGTGATGCCCCATGGTCCTCATTCATAATGCGAACAATGAGGCGGCAATAATTGAAAGGAATATGATGGACAGCCACAAAAAGGAGCGCCTTGTGTTGGTGCAAGATGTAATCAAAACCTCCCAATTTGTTTAGGAGGTCCCACCCAAAAATGCAAGAGAGTAGACGTGGAAGGGGTTTGCGATTTTTGCAAGGTAGGGTGCCAAGATTTTCGACATATTTTTCAGGGAGGACTAAATCTTGATTGATGACTTCTGAGTCGTATTACCTCAAAATGTCATTGAAGTCATTTCCCTCATCAGGGATGGCTAGAAGGTTGGAAATAGCTTCGGATGTGATGTGGATTTCACGACCAAATAAGCGGGTATGGAGTTCAAGTTCATCTTTGCTGTAGTCCTCAACGATGTTGGCATAAAAGAGTCGACAAAGATCAGGGAACACGCCAAGAGTTCCAATGCCAGAGTGGAACTGATGGTCAAAATATTGGAAGAGATGGAGAGTTTTGAAGTGTTCCCATAGGTTTAAATGAGAAAAATCATTCCAAACAATAAAACGAGGGCATTTAACTTTGGCATTCGCGAAGCGACGAAATCACTGCCTAGCGGTGTTGCCCCGTAGTTGATCTGCCAAATAGGTGGAAGAGGAGGTGGAAGAGCCCTTATTAGCCCATATTTGTGGGCTATTTAAGTATTTAAGTGCCTAGACATTAGGTTAATTCTAACATTTATTTAGCATAAATTAGGATGTAAATAGATTAATTCATATTTCTAATTTAATTATATAATTCATGCATTGCATTCATATTTTAAATACATTTAGAATTAAGTTAGAATTCCATTCATTTAATTAGTTAACCAATTAGGTGCATTGCATGTATTAATTTAAGTTAACATAAAAGTTGAGGGTTTGTATATAAATAACCATAATATTTTAACAATATCTTTTATTCCTCTTTTCAGCAATGGTTCAGCTACCGCTACAATGCCACCTGCCGCACTAAAACCTACATTCATGGATTAGCGAAGAAGGTGGATTTGCTCCCGCCTCTCCATTCAAATACGTGCAAGCAACTACAAAAAGAGGAGAGAGGCTGCCGAGTAGAGTAGGCCTCCACCCCAACAATCCACACTATGCAGAGAGTCCATCTCGTCCATTTCACCACCGCCAGCCTCAACCGCGGCGACGAGCCTCCACCACCGTGGGCGTGTGGTGTGATAGGCCACACCGTCATCAGGAGATCATCTGCATTACCGTGAGCACCTCGCCGTGAACCTCCCTCGCCGTCGTCACCAACAACCACCGCCGCAGCTACTGCAATTTCACTCCTTAGTCAGTTAAGACATCCGGGAAATTTCCCGGACGTCTGAAGCTTCCAACACCTCTCCAACCTGCAGCAGCAACCACCCTTGCTGCACTTCACCTCCAGCGCCAACCGCCAGCCCTCACCCGCATCACCTCCAGCGCCAACCTCCAGCCGTCGCCCGCATCACCTCCAGCACCAACCGTCTTGCAGCCTCGTGCGCATCCTGCTGTGCAAGACCACCTTCAAGCCATCTCCAGCCTGCAGTGTGCCCGCTCACTCCTCGCCATTCACTCCAGCCTGCAGCCTACTACAGCACGCTGCCTGCAACAGCATCCGCCTCCACACGCTCACCTGCAGTGCCAAGCCCGCATGCACTCACCTGCAGTGCCAAGCCCGCACCCGCTCACCTGCAGTGCCAAGCCCGTGCCCGCTCCTTGCAGCGCGCCGGCCAGCAATCTTCAACGCGCTCAACTCCCGCTCGCCCGCTCCAGTGCGCCTGCGCTTACCGTCTGCAGCGCCCACTGCCACCACCTACAGCATCGCCACCAGTGTGTGCGCCCACATCACCTTCAGCGTGCTCAACTCCCACGCTCCCACAACAGCAGTGCCCGTGCGCAACACCTGCAGCAACCTTCACGCGCGCACAGCCACCCCTCCTCCAGCAGGTGCAGCCACCGTCGAAGGCCACCTTCGCCGTTGCTCCATCCGGCCGACTCCGGGCACCGCGCGACTCGCCGCCACCACCGCTGTGAAGCCCTCGGTCCAAAGAACTTCCTCCGAGCTTAACGCCTCCGGCCGTTCATTCCTCTTCACGCACGGCCAAGGGGAAGAAATCCCCTATTTTGCTACAGTACATGCCCATTAATAATTACATTTTCTGCCATTGTCATCTTTTAATGATATTTTATTGAATCTGCATTGCAAAAAATATCCTCTAGTTGTTAAAAATTACCATTTCAGCATGTTTTCTTGATTCAACCTTAATCTGAAGGCAAATTTGGCTTGATTCTCGTCTAAACTAACTACGAACAAACATTTTTAACCGGTGCAAATTTAAATACGTCATTTCCTCCCTGTGGATACGACCTGCTCTTCTGCGAGTAGTTATTTTTAATTATTGATTAGTCGATTTTTCCACCACATAAAACTACAAACGACTTTAAAGCAAACAATCGACATGTCAAAACAGCGCCATTGCTAGGGAGGCAACAGACGCAATAATTTCACCTAATTTTACTTTGATTATTTCTCAATTGCACAGTGATTTAACCATTTATTATTTTTTTCTGTGCAAGAAATTTTGTGCGAGGAACCAACCATCGTGAGAGGCGACCCTTGATGTCGCCAGAGGAGAATTGGTCGAGCTACATTGAAAAGGAGGAGAAGGACGAGGATGCGACGATCATCATTGTACATTTAGTCGCTAATCAGATTAGAGTAGAATTAAGACTTTAGATTTAATTTTTCATTGCATTTGGTTTGAAACCCTTGTTTTGGGGTATATTTTGAGGGGTTTTTTCCCCGATTTTGTTTTAGGCCCGTGTTGGGTAATTTTTGGGAGCCTGTTCCCTTTTATTTAGTTTTAGGCTTTTAGTTTATTTTGTGGATTGTTTACTTTTATTTGCTTGCGCATAAGTAGTTTAAATAAAATAAAATAAAATAAAAAAATGAGCTGCATGCTAGAAGCTGCCTGCCCCTAGGACGAACCATTTAGGTCTGTATGAGCAGCCTCTGGATTTACTTCTCTGCATTGCGTGCACTCTTGCATCGTTGATTGCTGAAAGCAAGGTACACATTTTCTTACTTTGCATCTTATTCTTGATCACGCATTGCATTTGGATTTAATTTGAAGATCACAAAATTTGTCTTGAAGCAATCTAACAAGTGGTCACATATTTTCTAGAAAAATGACTAATTAAAGGAGGGACATCTAAAAAACCAAGGATTTGATTTTCAAACGTGGTGTGTGATTCAAAATTCAAAATCTTTTTGCGGTGAATGCACACTTATATCTTTTGCACCACAGCACTCATTTAGACACTCTTAAGTTTTGAAACGACTAGGACAAGAGCCCTCCTACTGTTGGATTCTGAAGTGTTCGGAACTTGAGATCAAAGGTTTTGTAAATCCAAAGAGGGGGATACCCTGTCACGGATTTCTGGGGGTAGTTGAGAAGCATCGCGAAAGCACAGCTTCAAAGGAAGGCTTAGGCCTACTTGCATCCCTCGATCTTCCGTCTTTGGATTTACTTGACCATTTGAGATTTAGGGAAGAATACCTAAGCTCCAACTAGGTCTTTTTAGGCATTTCGAAGGTTGACAATAGGTGCGTAATTGATTGGGCAACTTGCTTTGTCACCTACAATTTGAACTAAAGTCAAAAGCCTAAATTTGTAAAGACCAAACAAGTCCTTTTGAATTGTGTTTGTAGTGCATGCTTGGTAGGCATTCTCTTAGGAGACAACTTGTGTTTGATCCTGAACCTGAAAGAATCTTAAGAAGAGACCTTCCAAGGGTAGAAATGGCTGGTCAAAGGAGCCTTAAGGAATATTTCATCCCAACCAATCAAGCTAGCCCTGCACTATGTAGACCTGGAGGGGACAATCCGTATGAGATCAAAAGTAGTACCATATCCTTGCTACCCTCCTTTTATGGTACTACTAGGGAAGACCCTTACAGGCATATAGAGGAATTCATCGAGGTCTGTTCCACGATGAAGCTGCAAGGCATTACTGATGACGCTCAAATGCGGACCCTCTTTCCCTTCTCCCTTAAGGACAAAGCCAAGTATTGGTATCACACCCTTGATAATATAAATACTTGGGATGCCCTGAAGAAGGAGTTTTTGAAGAAGTACTTCCCCATGAGCAAAACCAATCACTTTAGGAGGGAAATTATGAGTTTTGTTCAAAGGGATGGGGAAGCGTTACATGATGCGTGGGAGCGCTTTAACAACTTGCTAAGACTTTGCCCACATCACCAGGTGCCTAAATGGCAACTGGTTGAAAGGTTCTACACCGGACTTAATGATTCGCATAGGCAAACTGTGGATGGTGCCTGTGCAGGAACCTTTCTATCTAAGACTGAGGATGAAGCTTGGAACTTATTTGATACTTTGAGTGAGAATTCTATTCACTTGAATTCTGCCTACATGGATAGAAAGCCCACTCTCATGCAAAGAACGTTGGAGGCGAATGAGGCAAGGGACACCTAGAATTTAGCCTATCAGATTCAATTATTGAACCAAAACATGGAAAGGCTTATGTCGAACCCGAGTTCATTTGTACCTAACACCTCCACATCCCAAGCTTCCGAATGCTTAATTTGCCAAGGCAATACACATGCCACTGTGGATTGCCACTTGGCCTCCCAATTCCCTGAGCTTGTACAAGCGATTTGAATGCCGCTCAAGGGTTCCGTCCTAGACCTCGTAATGACCCTTTCTCCAACACTTATAATGAGGGATGGAGGAACCACCCAAACTTTTCAAGGAGACAAGGAAATGTCTCAAATTCAGGGAATTACAAACCACAATCCTTTCAAAACCATCAAATGAACCAACCTCAGACCTTTGCCCAACCTAAAACCTCTGAGATGGATGAATTGAAGGCGATGTTGAAAACTATGCAAGAAAGTCAAAGTGCCATCATCCAATCTCATGACAAGGCTATACATGAGATGAAATCACAAATTGGACACCTTGTTGAGGCCATTAGATAGAGGGAGACTGGGAAGCTCCCCAGTGCTACTGAGGAAAATCCTAAAGGAAAAGGGATTGTCTTTAGGGAGCATGCTCAGGCAGTGACTATTTTGAGGAGCGGGAAAGAAATTTCCATACCCGATGCTCCTATAGTCTCACCCCCTAGAAAACCATCCACCCTGACTTTCACCCCCACTGGAGAAGACTTGCCCAAATCTTCTCTGCTTGAAATCACCTCACCGGAAGAAGTTTCCCCCGTTCCATCCCTTACTCGACATGACAACCCTTCCACCCAGAGATCAAGAGTGCCTTTTCCAGAGCGCTTATCCACCTCTGGGCAGACTTCTGCTGGCTCATCTGGAGCCAAAGATAAGACGGATGAGATTATGGAAACTTTCAAGCAAGTGTAAATTAACCTGCCTTTGCTTGAAGCTATCAGGTAGATTCCGTCTTATGCCTACTTCTTAAAGGACCTGTGCACGAAAAAGCGGTAATCTAGAAAACAGGTCCAATCAAAAGTTGTCCTGCCTGATTCTGTTAGCTCAATTGTTCAACATGGCACACCCCTGAAACTTAAGGACCCAAGAGCCCCATACATCTCTGTAGTTATTGGTGACTTACAAATTGATGAGGATCTACTTGATCTGGGTGTGGGGGTGAACATCCTTCCTAGCTATGTGTATGAACAACTTGGGGGAGGCAATCTGAAGCCTAGCCCCGTAATCCTTCAAGTTGCTGATCGATCACTTAAGACACCACGGGGAATTTTGGAAGATGTCCTCATAAGAGTGGGGGATTTCTTCTTTCCCGTTGACTTCTTAGTTTTGGACATTGACCCTACCAACAAGCCAACTAAACCCTCCATCATTTTGGGCCACCCCTTCCTTGCAACTTCGCATGCTTCAATCAATTGCAATACTGGGGCATTGAAAATGGGCTATGGGAATAGGAAAATCCAGCTTAATGTGTTTGATGCTTACAAACAAGCCGGACTTGAGGATTGTTCTCAAGTTGAGGTGATAGATAACCTGATTGAAGAGGCAACTCCTGCAATGTTATGTAATGACCCCCTTCAGCATGTCATGCTAAAATGAGCATTCCCATCTCTTGGAGGAATGTGAAGGGGATATACTAGAACTTGAGGAATTGCTAGGTGTTTCTGCTGAGTCTCTTCCCCCATCATTTCCACTGAAGGTAGATCTGCTACCTGAGATGGGGACATCTATTATGAAACCCTCAACCATACAAGCCCCCAAACTTGAGTTGAAACCCCTCCATGACACTCTCAAGTATGTTTTCCTAGGTGCCAATGATACGCTCCCCGTTATCATTTCGGCTATGCTATCTGAGGCACAGGAGGGAGCCTTGATTGAATACCTATCTAGGCACAAGGAAGCTATTGCTTGGAGCATTGCTGACATTAAGGGTATAGACTCTACACTCTGCATGCACCACATTTATACTGATGATTCCATCTAGCCTTTTAGGGACATGCAGAGACGTCTGAACCCTAATATGAGGGAGGTGGTAAAAAAGGAAATCCTGAAGTGGTTGGATGGTGGGATCATATATCCCATTGCTGATAGTAAATGGGTCAGTCCCATTCATGTGGTGCCAAAGAAGGCAGGCTTTACTGTGGAACTCAACGACCAAGGTGAACAAGTTGTCACTAGAACCTCAACTAGATGGAAGGTTTGTATTGATTACCGCAAGCTAAACACCGCTACCCAGAAGGATCACTTTCCTTTGCCTTTTATTGATCAAATTCTCGAGAAATTGGCAAGGAATAAATACTATTGCTTTCTTGATGGATATTCTGGGTACAATCAAGTGGCAGTCTTTCTTGATGACTAGGAAAAGATGACATTCACGAGTCCTTACGGTACTTTTGCATTCAGGCATATGCCGTTTGGATTATGTAATGCCCCTGCAACTTTCCAGTGGTGTATGATGTCTATCTTTTCGGACATGAATGACGAGTGTGTTGAAGTGTTTATGGATGACTTTTCCATTTATGGCTCATCTTTTGACCAGTGTCTCCTGCACCTGGAGAATGTGTTGAAGCGATGTAAGGAGACTGGTTTAGTCCTCAGCTGGGAGAAAAGTCACTTCATGGTACAGAAAGGAATTGTACTTGGGCATGTTGTATCCGAGCAAGGTTTGGAATTAGATAAAGACAAGATTGATTCTATTTCCAAACTTTCATTGCCTACGAATGTCAAACAGATTAGATCCTTTCTGGGCCATGCTGGCTTTTATAGGCGCTTTATTAAAAATTTTAGTAAAATTTCTAGGCCACTTTGTGACTTGTTGGCGAAGGAATCTTCCTTCAGTTTTGATTCAAACTGTGCCGAGGCCTTTCAAACTCTAAAGGAGGCCTTGATCTCTACGCCTATTCTCCAAGCTCCTGATTGGACACTCCCATTTGAGCTTATGTGTGATGCTTCGAATTATGCAGTGGGAGCAGTCCTTGGACAAAGGGTTGAGGGAAGACCTCATGTGTTGCATTATGCAAACAAGATTTTAACCGAACCTCAGCAAAACTACACCGTCACTGAAAAAGAATTACTTGCTGCAGTTTTTGCTCTGGAGAAGTTTAGGTCTTATCTGCTTGGGTCTAAGGTGGTTATTTTTACTGATCATGCAGCAGTGAAACATCTCATTGCTAAGAAAGATTCTAAGCCACGCCTGATTAGGTGGATCCTACTCCTTCAAGAATTTGACTTGGAAATACGTGAAAAGAAAGGAGTAGAAAATGTTGTGGCTAACCACCTGTCTCACCTTCCTCTTAATGACTCTCTTTCTGGAGACATTCGCGAGACATTTCCTGATGAAACTCTGATGGTGGTAACACCAACTTTACCTTGTTATGCTTGGTCACTGGACAAACTCCTAGCTCTTGGGATGAGCAGAAAAGAAAGAGATTCATTTCTCAAGCAAGATATTTTCATTGGGAAGAGCTAGAATTATTTAGAATTGGACAAGACCAAGTATTGAGACGTTGTGTACCTGAAGAGGAACAACAAAGTGTGCTGAGTTTTTGGCATGAACTTCATTGTGGAGGATACTTTGGTGCTAAGAAAATTGCTTTTAAGGTTCTTCAGTCCGATTTTTGGTGGCCTTCCTTATTTAAGGATTCTCATAATTTTGTTAAGGCCTGTATTAGATGTCAACGGACTGGAACGATTGGGAAGAAGAATGAAATGCCTCAACATCCTATTCAATCTGTTGAAATTTTTGATGTGTGGGGAATTGACTTTATGGGCCCCTTCCCGTCGTCCCATGTTTATGAATATATCTTGGTGGCAATTGATTATGTCTCTAAATGGATAGAGGTCATTCCTACGCGCACAAATGACCACTCGTACATAACTTTAGATGGAGATTAAAAATCCTTCCTCTTCAACAACTCCCTTTATCGTCAACGGTCAACGGTTAAAACCGTACATAACTTTAGATGGTCATCTGGTTAACAAAGTCACTCTTGAGGAGCCTTAGCTCCTACCATTCTCCGCCTTTGGTAATATCTTCCTTTAGCTATTTTTGCTTTCAGTGAGGACATTGTTTGAACCAGGCATGGGGGAGGACCTGAGGCATTTTGTTTATAGCATGCATATAAAAAAAAAAAAAGTTTTGAACTTAACTGGCTAGGCCCTGCATTCTTAAGCAAATCAGAACTCTAGGGTAAACTAAATTAATTCTAGGGTCAAACTTTAGAAGCTAAATGAGTTACTAGCTTTAGACCTTTAGGGTCCTTTGTGGACCTAAAAACTTAAGTAGAAGTTAAGTTGCAGACCATTCCTCAAGAGGTTGAGGAAGGGAAGCTAGGGTTTGAGTTAAAAGGTGGGGTAGTACTTGGAGTCTTGTTCTACCTTTTGGTTTACGAGTCCTTCTAACCCAAGCATCCAAATTTCACACACTTGGTCTGGTAATTAAATTAATTTCTTTCTTTCTGAAAAGAGATTTGGTTCTCTTAGTTTTGACTTAGGAGAGGCTTGAAAACACATTTTAATTGGAAGAGTTCCCGCCACAGGAGAGATGGAGTATATACTCACCTTGAGGATGCGATGATAACATATTACCTCGGCGCTTGTCTCTTAGGATATCCATCCTACTGGGGACATATAAGTGCATTGTACGGTTCAGGTACCATGGGTGGCCCTATCTCGAAGTGCCGATTGCCATAGGCTTGAATTCGCTTAAGAAATCCATGGGCGATACTATCTCGAAGTGTCAATTGCCAAGAGTTCTTGGGGTCGTTATGGGCAGTGCTATCTCAAAGCATCGAAAGCCAGGCACCCTTCGAGGTATGGTAATGGGGACAATGAATCCGACACAGACCGTGTTGATAGGTGATCTGAGGTTAGACTTAGAAGAATCAAACAAAAAAATATATATATATTATTCAAAAAAAAACTTTTTCCTTTAACTCAAATAACTCAGACCAATGCACAGGCACAGATGCTTTAATCTCAGGGTGAAAGGAGATGTGGTCAAGACCCCATTAGGTTGTGTTAATATGGTGATTTTATCGTTGAAGTGTGTATAGTGGTTAACCTAAATCGAGCCTAACCATCTCTTTACAAAATATTTTTTTACCTAGCCTACTTGATTTTATCTTGGTCACTTTTAGCCCAGGGTCGAACTTAGGGAAGTGGGGTTAGAAGTCAAGTTTCTACGCCTTTCTTACAACGAATCTCTTCCATTCATTTATTGTGTTTTTGGTGTTTTTATATTTAGATTTTTTCTGATAATTCTTGTCCTTGAGGTACACCCTCAAAATTAGGTTCTTGACTTTGAGCCAAATAAGGGTTCCAAAATGAATCTTGCTATTCGCAAGACGGAGTACCTGCAAGTTAAGGATTATCTTTTCTCTTTTATATATTTTTTTTATCTTTTTATTGGCAGGAAAGAGAAGCAGAAATCAAGTAAATATAATATATATGTATATACTATATATGTATAAAGGGGTGGTGGTGGAGGCGGAGATGGCGTGTTGTATGATCAGCCCAGATAGTTTGTTAATATGATGTTTTTATCGTTGAAATATGTATAGTGGTTAACCTAATTCGAACCTAACCATCTCTTTACAAAATTTTTAACCTGACCTACTTGATTTTATCTTGTCACTTTTAGACCCAGGGTCGAACTCAGGGAAGTGGGGTTCAAGTCGAGTTTCTACGTTTTCCTTAAAACACGTCTCTTCCGTTCGTTTATTATGTTTTTGGTGTTTTTCTTATTTAGATTTTTTTCTGGTAATCCTTGTCCTTGAGGCACACCCTCAAAATTATGTCCTTGGCTTTTAGCCAAAACAGAGTTCCAAAACACGCCTTGCTACTCGCAAGACGGGGTACCTGCAAATCAAAGATTATCTTTTCTCTTTCATATTTTTTTTTTATCTTTTTACTAAGAAGGAAGCTAACAAAAAAAAAGTAAATATAGTATCTATAGATATATATATATATGTGGTATATATATAAAGGGGTGGGGGTGGAGGTGGCGATGGAGTGTAACACCGTGTCGGGTCAGTCGTTGTCTAGAGAGACGCAACCAACAGGACTATGTGCCACGTGGAGTAAGGATGGATGATGGAAGATGTATATGTCCACGCTTTTTGTACGCGTGTTTCAGGGAATATCAGCAACTAGTGCAGATATTCCCGCGATACAGTGTATAGTAAATAACGTGAAAATATATGTACATATGTATGTATATAAGTAAATATATATATATATATTTAAATGTATAAGTATATATGTATATATATATATAGATATATATGTATGTATATATATAGGTGTAGATGTATATATATATATATATGTATATATGTATGTATATAGATATGTATATATGTATATAAGTATATATATATTATACTATATAGATATATATATATATATATGTATATAAGTATAGGTATCTATATATATATATATATATATATGTATGTATATATATATGTTACTATAAGTGTGTGAGTGTGTGTGTATGTGTTGGTATAGGTGTGTGTGCGTCGGTGAATGTGTGTGTGTGTGTTGCTGTGAGTAAAAAAAGAAAGAGAAAGAGAGAGAGAGAGAGAGAGCGGGCGGGAGAGATCGGACGCGCGCGGGCGCGGCTTCGCGTAGGGTTCTGCAGGCGCACGCGAAGTCGACGGGCGGGCGAAGGCGCGGAGGAGCGAGCGTGGAGGAGGTTTTGCGGTGGTCGCGGAGGGTCGCGGAGGAGGGCAGGGGGCGGCGCGAGGCCGTAGCCGGCCGCTGCAGTGCGCGCGGCGGACGGCTACAGGTGCAACTGTAGGGACGTCAGGACGGAGGTTGAGCGGGGAAATGGCCCTGCAGGCGCGCGCGAAGTTGACGGGCGGCTGCGGGGACGGTCACGGAGGAGCGGGAGGACCTGCTGCTGCTACTACTGCTGCTGCTGGGTGGCTGCTGCTGCCGTGGCTTCAATCTTCGAAGCTTGGAGCGGCGGCAATGGCGTTAAAGAGAAAAAAAATGAAGCGAGGGAATGCACCACGGCCACCAGCTCGTCGAAGAGCTGGGCGGTGGTGCTCCCACTGTGGTGGTGTGCACCACAGTGGATTCTCCGGCTCGCCGGGTGCCTCCTCGACGGAGGGCCGACGAAGACGGTGGAGGAGGTGGTGGCTGCGGCTTCTTAAAGAAGAGGAGAGTAAGGCCGCATGCATGGCTGCAGCAGGGAGAGGGCGTGGGAGAGTGGCAGCCGGATGGAGTGGCGTTGGCAGGGAATGGCATCGCATGCAGCATGGCGTGCATGAGGGTGTGGGAAGAAGGCAGCCGCGGGAAGAAGAAAAGAAGAAATCAAGAGAGAAAAAATAAAAAGAGGTGGAATTTTCAAGGAGGCACTTGAGATAAAATGTAACTATGCAAGCCATTGTTTCACTCCTCTTCCTCTCTTGATTAAATGCATGCATGCAAGCGTTTTTACAAATGCGACTACAGGATCCTAATATGCAATGTTAATGCTAGAAAATAGCATAAGAAGGCGTTATTACAAGCGTGTTTTGAGGTGCAAACACGTGTAGCACGGTGTCGAGTCGGTCGTCGTCTAGAAAGACGCAACCAACAGGACGAGGTGCTGCGTGGAGTGAAGGTGGATGGTGGAAGATGTGTGCAACCACACTTTTTGTACACGTGTATCGGGGAATATCAGCAACTGGTGCAGATATTCCCATGATACAACATATGGTAAGTAATGTGAAAATATATATATATATATGTATATATGTAAATACATCTATATATATATATATATGGTTTGGTTATAAATATATAGGTATAGGTAGCTATATATATATATATGTATGTAAATATACGTATAGATAGATAGATGTATATATATATATGTATATATATATGTATATGTATGTTTATAAAACTATATAGAAGTATATATATATATATATATACTTCTATATAGTTATAGATATATATATGTATATATGTATGTATATTTGTATATATATATATAAGTATATAGATGTATATATATATATATATGTATATATGTATAATAATACCCAGTTATATAGGTACTACTATATATATAGATATAAGTATATATATATATATGTACGTATGTATATATATATAAAGTAGAGTATATGTGTGTGTGTGTAGGAGAGTGTGAGTGTGTGTGTAAGTGTCGGCAAAGAGAGAGGGAGAGAGAGCTGCGAGAGAGAGAGAGAGAGAGCACGCTTCCTGCTGGAGTGAAGAAAGGCGCACGAGTTAAGACATCTGCAACCTCAGGGCTTAACGTCTGGGGCTTCATGCGAGTGCGCAGGCGCGTATGCGTGCAGAGAGACGCACGCTCGAGGGAAGTGGGCGTGGAGAGGACCACAGCGCACAGTGCTGCTCGGAGAGCTGGAGCAGGCACACGCAGATGTACGCAGGTGAAGGAAGTGGGCGAAGACGCGGGCGACGCGAGCGCACGCAGACGAGCGGGTGGGCGCTGAAGCAAGCGCGAGGCTGGACGCAGGTGCGGGCAGTGGCCGATAGCGGCGCGTCGAGTGACCGAATAAGTGAGAAACTTACCAGTCACCCCACTGTAGCCACAGTGTTCCGCAAAAATGCGTGAATAGTGTCTACAGTGGCAGGGCGAGCCGCGCAACCGGGTGCTGTAGGTGCTATGAGTACGGGTGGCTTGCTGCTGACGCACATGTGGAAGAGGTGCGCCGACTGGTTGCAGGCGCAGAGAGGCGGGCATACGCGAAGAAGCAGAAGGCAAGGGTGCCTACAGGCGTGCGCTGGAGGCCTACGTGCGCTGCTGTCGACTTGCTGCTGCTGCTGTGGAGCTCAGCCGGCTACTGCAGGGGCGTGCGGTGGCCGGTTGAGCTTCAAAGCTTGAAGCTTTGTGATAATGGCGGAAATGGCGTGGAAAGTTGAAACAGGGAAGAGAAGACCACCACGCCCACCGGCTCTTTGATGAGCTGGGCGGTGGTGGTCTCACAGTGGTGGGTGTGCACCACAGTGATGTACTCCTGCCCGCAGAGTGTCTCCTCAGAGGAGGAGGGCCTGCGTATGGAGGGAGAGGGGGAGGAGATGGCGGCCTGGAGAAGAAGCTGCGTTGGTTTTTGTTTTTTGGTGGACCAGGCTCCTTTCTGCAAGGAGTCGCGCCTATTTTATAGAGGAAGAAAGCATGCACATCCATGCCCTGACTGTGCATGGCTGTGCATGCGGCTGCAAGGAGAGCTTGAGCAGGGAATGGCTGAGCAGGACATGGCGAGAGGAAGAGGACATTCCATGCAACCGTGGGAAGAGTTTCAAAGTCAAATAAAATTCAAATAAAAAGATGGTGAATTTTGCAAAGCAGCACTTAAGGAAAAATGTAATTTCATGGCCAATTTATTCACTCTCCTCCCCTCTCAATTAAATGCATGCATGCATGTATTTTTACAAATGCGTCTATGGAAACCTAATATGCACTGGTAATGCTATGAAATAGCACAGAACGGCACAATTGCAGGTATATTTTTGCGGTGCAATCATACCCCCATGCCTATCTGTTGCTAGTCCCTAGCAAAACATTTTTGTAAGGAATCTAGAAATGATCTTTAAGCTAAAGATTTTCTTCTGAGGCAACATAGGTGTGTTTATTGTTGGATATTGTGAGAACCAATTGTAGAGAAGACTACCAGTACTTTAAGTCTCACATGACATAGATCATCTCTCGACTAACCAGGACTCTTGATATTTAAACCTTAAGTACGATTTCCAGGACCCAGGAGGTTTTTTCCGTACTCGAGAGCTCAAGAGGTTATGGCTTGTGCATAGTGAAGGATCAAGACTGACCAGATGAACATTATGACTCAAGCCCAGGGTTTCACGAATTTTTAAGTAAAGGTTGGTCCCAGTTTCAGCTCGTGTCTTCAGATTGACCCTTAAAAAGATGACGGAAAATTCAACTCCCATTTTCTGACATTGTGGCTCAGGGTATTTGCACTAAAGAACTTTTTTGTAGGAAGAAGACTTTACAGATATTTGTGAGATATACTGACTTATTTGTATCTTTTTCTTTTTTTTTGAAACACGTGTCAGTATATCTCTTACAACATTATTTAGAGGAGCACACTTTTCTTTTTGGTGGGAGAGTTCTTTCTTGGTGGAAAGAGTTGTTGGTGCTAGAGCACCACGATCATTTGTTTTGATGATAACAAAACACGTGTTATTTAACATTTGCAATTTGAGTCCTAGATTTCAGGTCAATTGCAAATGTGGACGTGTTTAGACGGAGTTCAAGCTCGCATCCAGGACGGATTGGAGGAGCTTGACGGAAAACAGAGGAGGTTCGCGTGGAGCGAAAGATTGGAGATGGAAGACAAGAAGAATAGGATAGATTCTTTTTTGTCCTTTCATGTATCTCTTGTATTTACTTTCTTGCTCTTTTTTATTCCTTAGAACATTATGTTAAAGAGCCTCAAAGTACCCTAAAAGTAGTCCTAGGAACACCTGCACAACCCTAGGATACTTAGGTTTTCTGTAGAATACTTAGAAAACCAATATAGGGCTCAAACAGCATTTCCAGACGTCTAATTCCAAACTCAGACGTCTGATAAAGAATTTTAAGACGTCTGACTGTTGTTTCAGACGTCTGATAACTGTTAGGCTGGACTTAGTTTTCTGTCAGATGAAATCAGACGTCCAGACCTTAGACCAGACGTCTTAGAAGACGTCTGATGGATTTGCCAGACGTCCAGATAGTGGACCGTTGGCTGGCTTAGAAAACACTCAAGATTATGACCGTTAGAGCCTTATCAGACGTCCATAGGACTTACCAGACGTCTGATAAATGACCGTTTTGCCTCGGCTGACCCAAAATCTCTTCTCAGAGATTTTCTAGCCGTTGCAACGTTTGGAAATCAATTCCCACAGTAAAAGTAGGTTTCCAGACGTCCAGACTTAGTGCCAGACGTCCTCTATGTCGTCTGATGGACTTGTACAAAAACCCTGTTTAGATCTGATTCAAGTCAGGGAGAAACCCGCATAGAATTAGACGTCTGACATTGGAATCAGACGTCTTAAAGTGGCCTTCCAGACGTCTGATGCCAGAGTTAGACGTCTGATAACCCTGTCAAATGCAATCATTGTCCTGATTTCGGCCTGATTCTCTTGGGCTTTGCACCCAACGGCTATGGAAGCTTTTCCAAGCCTTCCAAAGCCTTCCTAAGGCCTCTATAAATAGAGGGGAACCTTTGTAACACAAATACACAAGAAGAACAACATAAGAGACACTTAGAAATACACTTGGATACACTTAGCTACACATTTTCACACTCTTGTGTCCAAGAAGTTCTTGCTCTCCAAGCTCAAGCTCTACATCTTGAGAGCATCAAACAGTTTGCGCGCCCGCTCTCCCGCTGTTGATAATGAGAGCGACGTAGCGCCATCGCGTGGCACACGCACCGCGTCATCGTCGACGCACTCCTTGCAAAGGGGAGTTTCCTATTTCCTATAGAAGCTAGGTTTAATTTTGTTGGCTCTATAGGACTGTTGTTTATTTTATCTTTGTATTCTGGTTGGGTATTCGCTTTGCGAATTCCCGTCTCCTTCGTGGGACAAAATCCTTCTCGTGGAGAGAAGGGGTTGAGGAACGCTACCCTCGTACTTGTAGCGTGGTTGTACTGAGGTTGAATCACCCTCGTTCAAAGTGATTCGGTTAGTGGATTTGATCAACTAGGTTGATCGGAAAATCCTAACTCGAGAGGGTTAGGTGGTGGTTTTTACCCGGTTTGGGTTTCCACCTAAAAATCATTGTGTACATTTTGTGATTGCTTATTTTTGTGAGATTGCTTTATATATTTTCAATTCCGCATTTTTTTTGTCACGCTGATCTCACCCCTCCTAGTACAAGGGTAGAACCTTCAAGAGTCGCTCCTAAACACAAGACTAAAGCTTGGGATAAAAAGTCTACCTGCGCGCACAAGTAAGGATCCACCTTCCCTAATGAACACTAGGGTTGGATCTTATGTTCACCTGGTCTTTCTTGATACGTGTAGTGTAAACCAAGTTTACTTAAGCTCTCAAGTAGAAGCAAACCAACGAATCCTGTACTGGTGTCTCAGGTACAAGAATACGTCCTTAGTTAGGAGAGATTTCAATCTATCTTGTCAATGCTCAAGTGAATTAAGTCAAGCTTGAGCGAATCAAGCTTCTATGGCCTGGAAAGTCTTCAAAACAGAGGTTGAATATCCATAAACACTTATTGTATTTTTGTTTCAGCCTTCAGATCATTACTAAACACCCTTTTTCATTTTTATTTATATATATAGATAGATAGAAACTGCATGATACCATAAAATACCCAGATCCTAAGGATGCCTATCCACCCCCCCATGCCAAACGATGCTATGTCCTCATATGCATGCAGGGAAGGGTAGAGAAAGGACGAAAGATCGGGTAACGAGAGCTGAAGTGCAGGGAAAACAGCAGGGTGGTAGGGTGGGTGGATGGTGGGTGGTGAAGTGAAAAGTGAAGTGAGCGTGACAGTGAAGTGAAAAGTGATGGTGGATAGTGAGTGTTGTTGGGGTGCCTCCTAACGAGCATTGAATTTAACGTCCCCAGCTAGACTCAGAATGAGGCAAAAGATTAGTTACCCTCCAGCAGGGCAACAGTTTCTCCAACGGGGGCAGGTTCATGAGTAAGATAGGGTTTCAAACGCTGCCCATTGACCGTAAACTTATGCCTAGATTTGGGATCTTCAATTTCAACGGCCCCATTGGGAAATGGTCTCGAGACCAGAAAAGGACTAGTCCATTTGGACTTCAGTTTCCCAGGAAAGAATTTAAGCCGGGCATTATAGAGCCAAACTTGCTGAGATGGCTCAAATTCTTTCCGCCGAATACGGTTGTTGTGAAAAGCCTTAGTGCATTGTTTAAAAGTTAAAACAGAATCATAGGCTTCACGATGGAGCTCTTCCAGCTCCTGGAGTTGGAGTTTCCTTTCTCGACCACACAGGTCTGGGTCGAGGTTACATTAGCGAACCACCCAATAAGCGCGGTGCTCCAACTCCACGGGCAAATGACAAGGCTTCCCATAAACGATTCTATATGGAGACATACCAAGGGGAGCCTTGAAGGCGGTCCGATACGCCCAAAGTGGGTCAATCAGCTTGTCGGACCAATCCTTACAGTCAGGCTGAACCATTTTCGGGAGAATCTGCTTGATTTGCCGGTTCGACACCTCTGCCTGGCCATTAGTCTAAGGATGATAAGGGGATGCGATACGATGGTGGACTCCGTATTTCCTCAGAAGTGCTCGAAAAGATGCATGGGTGAAGTGGCTTCCTCCGTCCGAGATAATGGCACGAGGGATCCCAAAGCACGCAAAGATGTGGTCTTTGACAAATCTAGTGGATATAACATGGTCAGCACGGCGCGCGGGAATAGCCTCAATCCATTTTGAAACATAATCAACAGCCACGAGAATGAATTCAAAGTCGTTGGAAGGAGGAAATGGACCCATGAAATCAATTCCCCAAATGTCGAAGATTTCTGTAGCTAGGATGGGTTGCAATGGCATCATGTCATGACGTGACATTGACCATAACGACTGGCACCTAGTGCAATGTTTGGCATAATTGTGTGCATCCTGGTGAAGGGAGGGCCAAAAGAAACTGCACTGCAACACCTTGGCTGCAGTTTTCCTCCCAGAGAAATGGCCTCCGCAGGCCTGATCGTGGCAGAAGGATAGCACACTGGGGAACTCGCTGTCAGGAACACAGCGACGGTTGATTTAATCAGTACCTATGTGAAAAAGAAGTGGATTATCCCAGAAATAATACTTTGCTTCTGCCATGAGACACTCGCGCTGGTTTTTAGGCCAGCCACGTGGAAGGGATCCAGAAGCAAGCTAATTGGCAATGTCGGCATACCAAGGTCCACTTGCCACATTAATTGCCAATAGGTGCTCATCAGGAAAAATTTCATTGATCGGCAGAGTAAGTCCAATATGGTCAGGGTCCAGTCTGGAAAGGTGATCAGCCACAACATTTTGGGCTCCTGCCTTATCGCAGATCTCAATGTCAAATTCCTGGAGCAGAAGGATCCAACGAATCAGTCTAGGGTTGGCATCCTTCTTGTGCACGAGATGGCGAATGGCCTCGTGATCAGTGAAAGCAATAACGTGTGAGCCCAGAAGGTAGGAGAGGAATTTCTCCAGCCCAAAGACAACCGCCAGTAGTACTTTTTCAGTGGTAGTATAATTATGCTGGGCTTCGTCCAACATCTTACTGGCGTAGTATACCACGAAAGGGTGTCTATCGCATCTTTATCCCAGGATGGCTCCGACTGCAAGGTCAGAAGTGTCACACATGAGTTCAAAGTCGAGGGACCAATCAGGTGGCTGGAGAACAGGGGCCTTGGTGATAGTATCACGTAGCTACGTGAATGCTCGTATGCAGTCGGGGCCCATATCGAAGGGTACGTCGATGGATAGGAGATGAGTTAAAGGTCAAGAAATTTTGGAGAAGCCTTTGATGAATCTCCTATAGAAACCAACGTGTCCCAGGAAGGAGCGGATTTGTTTGATAGAGCCAGGCATAGGTAAATCAGCAATTATGTCAAGCTTAGCTCTGTCAACATCGATACCCCTATCGGAAATGATATGTCCGAGAACAATTCCCTCATGCACCATAAAATGACTTTTTTCCCAAGAAAGCACGAGGTTTACATCAATACATCTCCTAAGGATACAAGTCAGGTTGGCAAGACAGTCATCGAAAGATGGTCCAAAGATTGAAAATTCATCCATGAAGACCTCGAGAAAGTCACCCACCATGTCATGGAATATCACCAGCATACATCTCTGGAAAGTTGCTGGCACGTTGCAAAGTCCAAACAACATCCTTCTAAATGCAAAGGTGCTGAAGGGGTAGGTAAAAGTGATTTTCTCTTGGTCTCGGGGGTCAATTGCCACCTGGTTAAATCCTGAGAATCCATCCAGGAAATAGAAAAATTTATTTCCCGCTAACCGCTCCAGGATTTGGTCAATGAAAGGTAGCAGAAAGTGATCTTTCTTAGTTGCAGCATTGAGTTTCCTATAATCTACACACACCCTCCAAGATGTAGGAGTGCGTGTAGGGATGGATTCACCCCTGTCATTGACACAGATGGTGAGTCCTGCCTTTTTGGTCACCACGTGAATCGGACTCACCCAGGGGCTATCGCTGATCAGGTAGATTATACCCGCATCCAACCACTTAATGATTTCCTTCTTAACGACCTCCCACATGTTAGGGTTGAGACGTCGCTGCATCTCGCGGGAAGGTCGAGCCTCCTCCTCCGTATATATACGGTGAGTGCAGTAGGAGGGGCTAATGCCAGATAAGTCTATTAAAGACCATCCAATAGCTGCCTTGTGTTCTATGAGGACCTTCGTTAGTTTGCACTCTTGCTCCCTGGTCAATTTTGAACTAATGATTATGGGGAGCATTTCATTTGGTCCCAAGAAAACATATTTAAGTGTACTAGGCAGCTCTTTCAGCTCGAGAGTGGATGGTGAAAGGTCTGGCATTTCATGGGACGAGAGTGTCCCAGGCGGATCAGAGAACAAGTCGGGAGGAAGAAGTTGGCCCTCAGATTAGCCAAGAAGAGGGGCTTCTTGGATAGATGGATCCAAAAAGGAATAGCCCCAGTGAGAAGTATATGGGCTGAAGGTCCCTATGTGGAGTTGCAAATCCGCCTGATTTGGCAGGAAAGAAAGGGCAATCCGGTCTTCAAGAGTGTGGACCGGCGGTGAGTAGCCCAGATATGACTCAGACCACGAGGTATGGGAAGCAGAGAAAACCTCGTCAGAAGTCTGGACAAGAGAAGGTACGGGACAAGGGAGGGATGGGGGAACATCACAATATGTGTTGGTTAGGCAATTGTCAATGTTTATAGGTAATCCGCAACAGTCAGAATAGGTCCCAATTAGTCCAATACACGCACTGACGGCCATGTCCTCGTCAGACGTGTCATCCTCGATACAATCTCAATCAAAGTTCTTAGCTACCTTGAAGATGTTAAGCTTGAGCTTTTCAGATCTAATGGCAATCTCAATACAGCCCGACTCGCAGTCGAGATGGGCGCGGCCTGTGGCCAAGAAAGGTCGACCAAGGATGATCGGACAATCAGAAGGTGAGCTAGGAACTTCCATATCTAAAACAAGAAAGTCAATAGGAAAACAGAGACTGTTGACCCTAACCACCACATCTTCCACCACACCCTTCGGAATTTTGATAGAACGATCTGCCAACTGTAACGTGACAGGGGTGGGTTTCAGATTTCCCAAGGAAATTTTTTTGAGCATGATGGTCGGTATAAGATTTATGGAAGATCCTAGATCAAGCAGGGCACGGTTAAAATTGCAGCCTTGGATGCTACAGGAAATCAGTGGTGTGCCCAGATCTTTCTGCTTTGGTGGTAGGTTTGATAGTATGGCACAACTCACATGAGGCGAGAGAACCACCGGATTCTTGGTTTTCTTTGACTGTCGCCTGGGTGTTGTGTAGTCTTTGAAAGATCGAGCGACAGTAGGTATGTGGTCGATAGCCTCGAGCAGGGGTACCTTGATTTCTACATCCCTGAACAAATTACGCAGGTTATTAAAGGCCTGTGTATCTTTCTTTTTGCCTTTTGGCTCCCTCAGTAGAGCCTCAGGGAATGGAACTGATTCTGGCACCAATTTGGGTGTATCGTCCTCTCGCGAATGCGGTGCGCATCCAGAATGAGAGGGCGATGAAGAAGACGTGCCAGGATCAGGTCGGGGCGGATCGACGGTCTACTTATCGCTCCTTGTAGTGATAGCATTGGACGATGCAGGTCCAGTGGGATCATACGACGGAGGAGGGTTCGCAATAGGGACATAAGAGTGCGGTGCTACAACGGGATTAGCCTGAAATCCCGGTGGAATGCTCGGAGCCTGCAGAATCTGATTAACCTGCCCCTGAGAAGGTCGTACCTGTGGTTGAGGACCACGGGGTACGAAGTTTTGCAGGTTTGGAACAGGTTGGACGGGAAGAGTGCCCTGAGATCGAGTCGCCATGCGTAGTTGACTAATCTCAGCATTCTACTCGCCAATTGGTGCTGAAGAGAGGTCATGTTCTCTTCATGGCACTTTGACATTTCCGTCATCATTCGCATCAATATTTCAAGAGGACTTGATGTGTGTTCTGCTTGCGGTATGCAAAGGCCTGATGGTGGATTCGCCATAGGATTAGACTAGGCCCTTGGGATGACAGGTGCGGACGGTCGCATTAGTCCACCCGCGGGGTTTTGACACTGCGGGTTGTTGGACCATGCGAAGTTTGGATGATTTCGCCACCCTGGGTTATAAGTGGAAGAGAATGGGTTGTTCCCCAGGGCACAAGCATCTTCCATGCTAGAAGACGTGTTCGCATGTAAATATGTGTCCGAGCACACGGAGGCTTGGTCCTCCATGTCGAAACACTGGCTCGTAGAAGACAGATCCACATGACTTACCGAGTCGCTCGGTGTGACACTCGGTAAGGAAGGTCTTACGGGGTTTCTCAGGATAAGCCCGGTATTGGAAGAATTGGGATTGTGACGAAGTGGTGAGATGGGGTTGTTTGCCATAGAACGAGCGGGGTTGTCCAGAACTTGTCCAGCTTCTTGTGCAAGACGGAGACTTCATCCAATTTTTGTGCGATAAGGCTGAGATCAATGGATGAATGGGAAGGTCCCGTGTCAACTTAGTGGTCAATTCAGAGCAGGCCGGTACGATTAAAGGCGACAATGGAGGCATTGTTCATTGAGTTTTCACTCATATTTTCAAATAATTTGAATGCTCTATTCTCGTCTTTATTCATAAAATTCCCTCCGTAGGAAGCGTCTGCAATCTGCTTCAAAGTCTCATTTAGCCCATAGTAGAAGATCTGGGCTATATGCCACTTAGGCAGACCGTGGTGCGGACACTTCCTGAGGAGATCATTATATCTCTCCCATGCCTCATGAAACTGTTCGCCGTTTTGTTGCAAAAATGAAGTGATAGCACGGCGAAGTGCGTTGGTTCGCCCGATTGGGAAGAAGTTCTTGAGAAACGCTGTTCGCATCTCTTCCCAAGAGTGGATGATTCTCCCAAGGGTGCGTAACCACTACGATGCTTTGTCCCGCAATGAAAATGGGAACATTTTCATGAGGACTATAGGTAACCCGATATTTCTTGGTTTAACAGTTTCAGCTAATTAGGTTAGGTCTTCCAAGTGGAGAAAAGGATCTTCACTTGCAAGATCATGGAAGTGAAAATTTATCAGGCCAATTATGTTAGGTTTCAGTTCAAAGTCGTCCCCGCCCATGGGGACCCGAATTTGTTCTATGGTCTCTGTAGCAGCGGGATTCTGATAAGAGCTAAGAGACCTAGGCTCCTCCCGTTCGGGAGGGTTCTGCATTTCCTCCAATGTTTCCCTAATGGCTTCAATTTGCTCATTATACATTTCCATTTGGGCTTGGAGGCGGGTTATGGGATCTAAGGCTCCACCATCTGGTGGGTTCTGAGGGTGGTTTCCTCCCTTGGGATTTGGGGGTGGGCGTGCAACCATGTTTATGGAGGAGGAGGACGATTCGGCTCCTTTTCTAAAATTATCAGGCAATTCAAACAGTTTAGGGTTTTGTGACCTCCTCCCAAACATGCACTACCGCAGGAAGAATTGGGGGGATACGAAGGGAAAAGAGATGAGAGAAATGATGCCCCAAAGGTACACTTGATGACAAATCAATACAATCAAATTTGTAACCTCTATAGTGTGCCCTTAGACCTAAAGATCTAAGTTACCTGTTATCACGAACTACGAAATCGAATGCGAGCACCGCGGAACCACCGAGCAAGATTGAAAGGCCGTTTACCCCAATCTTAAACACCCGATAGCACGTAGGCACTACATGCAGGTAGTTAGACCTCCAATCCTTAATAAGGGTCAAGTTGCTACCAATTTTAGTTAGAGGCTTAGGATCAAGTGCTTCTAGAATGTGAAGGGCGTTATTTACGGGTAATGCCCAAGTGATTGATTTTTAGAGTGTGTAAAATAAGCATGCAATGGGGAAATCTCCCCGAATTGAAGTTTTTAATTGGTGAATGGTTTTTAGAGTTTTAGCCTTAAGTAGTATGAATTTTAGGATTTCGCTAAATTACCAATTCAACCAATCTTCGGGTTTTGAGAGAATACAGGTTTCCTGCTAAGCCCAACAAACCCTTCTTCAATGTCAATTGGTTAATGCATGCTACAATGTAATGGGCTTCCCTAAATGGAGATTTCTATGTGTGAATGCATGAATTAGTTTTAGATTAGTGTGAAAGGGAGCCAAAGCACTTCATTTTAAGTGCTCCCAATCACCAAAATGATTTCCACACAAGGCTCAACCAAAAGATGAAGAAAATCAAATCGTTGGGGTTGAAGTATTCGGGATCGAATCTTAAGCAAGTGAAAGGTTGTGGTGGGGTTGGAATAACTCAATTCCAACTCTCCCCACCAAAAATGTGATCCCGAATTTATAGATAAGTGAGGCAAAGAGGGGTGCAATCAATCTTTTTATGTTTGCCTCAAAGAATACTTCACACGACGAAAAATTCAAGAATCAAGATTCTTGGATTTTCGCTATGTGAAGTAAGGCAGGAAATTCCGGGGTGGTAGGAGTAAAGCCAATCAATCAAACAAGTGAATTTTAATCCACTTGCCCCAAGAGATCCCAAGAATTTTTTTTATTAGTTTTTTTTTAGTTGTTTTTTTATTAAGGTGACAAGTTAACCTAGGTTGCTAAGATAGAAAGACCTACTTGTTCAGCAACGTGTGCGGAGCTAGAGTGTGGTGTCGGCGTCTTCACGCTCTCGTTCCTGCCTTGGATCTGCCCACGTCTCCGACTTCGTCTGCCTGTCTTCTCCTTGCAACAGGTTTACCTGCACACCAAAAACAGAGACACCCGTGAAGAGAAGGGTGTGAGAAGAGAAAAATTACAAGAATGGAGTAAAAACTTACTTGAAGGCGCACCTCCCTGGCAATGGCGCCATGAAGATTATGGTCGAACCCAGATAGGTTGTGTTAATATGGTGATTTTATCGTTGAAGTGTGTATAGTGGTTAACCTAAATCGAGCCTAACCATCTCTTTACAAAATATTCTTTTACCTGGCCTACTTAATTTTATCTTGGTCACTTTTAGGCCCAGGGTCGAACTCAGGGAAGTGGGGTTAGAAGTCAAGTTTCTCCGCCTTTCCTACAATGAATCTCTTTCGTTCGTTGATTGTGTTTTTGGTGTTTTTCTATTTAGATTTTTTTTCTGATAATTCTTGTCCTTGAGTTACACCCTCAAAATTAGGTTCTTGGCTTTGAGCCAAATCAGGGTTCCAAAATGGGTCTTGCTATTCGCAAGACAGAGTACCTGCAAGTCAAGGATTATCTTTTCTCTTTTATATATTTTTTATCTTTTTATTGGCAGGAAAGAGAAGCAGAAATAAAGTAAATATAATATATATACATATACTATATATGTATAAAGGGTGGGGGTGGAGACGGAGATGGCATGTAGCACGGTGTCGAGTCGGTCGTCGTCTAGAAAGATGCAACCAACAGGACGAGGTGCTGCGTGGAGTGTAAGGTGGATGGTGGAAGATGTGTGCGACCACGCCTTTTGTACACGTGTATTGGGGAATATCAACAATTGGTGCAGATAATCCCACGATACAACGTATGGTAAGTAATGTGAAAATATATATATATGTATATGGTTATAAATATAGAGGTATAGGTAGCTATATATATATATATATATATATATATATATATATATATATATATATATATATATATATATATATAAGTATATGTGTATATATATGTATATATATATATGTATACGTATATAAGTATATCTATATATGTAAATATATATGTGTGTGTATATATATATATATAAGTATATAGATGTATATATATATATATGTATATATGTATAATAATACCTAGTTATATAGGTACTACTATATATATAGATATAAGTATATATATATATGTACGTATATAAATATATAAAGTAGAGTATAGGTGTGTGTGTGTGTAGGAGAGTGTGAGTGTGTAAGTGTTGGCAGAGAGAGAGGGAGAGAGTGCTGTGAGAGAGAGAGAGAGAGAGAGCACGCTTCCTGCTGGAATGAAGAAAGGCGCACTAGTTAAGACATCTGTAGCCTCAAGGCCTGACGTCTGGGGCTTCACGTGCACGCGCAGGCGCGTATGCACGTAGAGAGACGCGCGCTGGAGGGAAGTGGGCGCGGAGAGGACCGTAGTGCACAGCACTGCGCGGAGAGCTGGAGCAGGCACATGCAGATGTACGCGGGCAAAGATGCAGGCGGGTGGCGGTGACGCGGGCGCACGCAGACGCGCGGGCAAGCACTAGAGCGGGCGCGGGGCTGGACACGGGTGCGGGCAGTGGCCGGTAGCAGCGTGCCGAGTGACCGGATAAGTGAGAAACTTACCGTTCACCCCACTGTAGCCACAGTGTTCTGCAGAAACGCGTGAACAGTGGCTACAGTGGCCAAGCGAGCCGCGCAACCGGGTGCTGTAGGTGCTTTGAGTGCGGGTGGCTTGCGGCTGGCGCACGCGTGGAAGAGGTGCGCCGGCTGGTTGCAGGCATGGAGAGGCAGGCATACGCGAAGAAGTGGAAGGCAAGGGCACCTGCAGGCACGCGCTGGAGGCCTGCGTGCGCTGCTGTCGCCTTGTTGCTGCTGCTGTGGAGCTTAGCCGGCTGCTGCAGGGGCGTGCGGTGGCCGATTGAGCTTCAAAGCTTGAAGCTTTGTGGTAATGGCAGAAATGGCATGGAAAGTTGAAACAGGGAAGAGAAGACCACCACACCCACCTGCTCTTTGATGAGCTAGGCGGTGGTGGTCTCACGGTGGTGGGTGTGCACCACAGTGATGTACTCCTGCCCGCAGAGTGTCTCCTTAGAGGAGGAGGGCCTGCGTATGGAGGGAGAGGGGGAGGAGATGGCGGCCTGGAGAAGAAGCTGCATTGGTTTTTTTTTTAGGTGGACCAGGCTCCTTTTTGCAATAAGGAGCCGCTTGTTTTATAGAGGAAGAAAGCATGCACAGCCATGCCCTGGCTGTGCATGGCTGTGCATGTGGCTGCAGGGAGAGCTTGAGCAGGGAATGGTTGAGCAGGACATGGCGCGAGGAAGAGGCCATTCCATGTAGCCGCAGGAAGAGTTTCAAAGTCAAATAAAATTAAAATAAAAAGATGGTGAATTTTGCAAAGCAGCACTTGAGAAAAAATGTAATTTCACAGCCAATTTATTCACTCTCCTCCCCTTTCAATTAAATGCATGAATGCATGTATTTTTACAAATGCGTCTATGGAAACCTAATATGCACCGGTAATGCTAGGAAATAGCACAAGACGGCACAATTGCAGGTGTATTTTTGCGGTGCAATCACAGGGATCAATAAAACTTAGGGTAGGTCAGAAATCAAGGAAACTTGTGCCTGCAACTCGTCTTTAGCCGTCCTAGTCTGTAACTTAGCAACTACTTGGGAACCTTAGGTCTAGAGTCTGAACTTAATATGTTTCTGAAGGAAGACCAATTGGGTTGACTAGTCTACTTGGAGTGCTAGGTTTCGCTTAATTTTGCTAGGGACTAGCAAAAACTAGGCATGGGGGTATTTGATTAGCCTATATTTGTGGGTTATTTAAGTATTTAAGTGCTTAGACTTTAGGTTAATTCTAACATTTATTTAGCATAAATTAGGATGTAAATAGATTAATTCATATTTCTAATTTAATTATATAATTCATGCATTGCATTCATATTTTAAATACATTTAGAATTAAGTTAGAATTGCATTCATTTAATTAGTTAACCAATTAGGTGCATTGCATGTATTAATTTAAGTTAACATAAAAGTTGAGGGTTTGTATATAAATAACCATAATATTTTAACAATATCTTTTATTCTTCTTTTCAGCAACGGTTCGGCTGCCACTGCAACGCCACTTGCCGCACTAAAGCCTACATTCATGGATTAGCGGAGAAGGTGGATCTGCTCCCGCCTCTCCATTCAAATTCGTGCAGGCAGCTACAAAAAGAGGAGAGAGGCTGCCGAGCGAAGTAGGCCTCCACCCCAACAATCCACACTGTGCAGAGAGTCCATCTCGTCCATTTCACCACCGCCGGCCTCAACTGCGGCGATGAGCCTCCACCACCGTGGGCGTGTGGTGTGACAGGCCACACCGCCATCCGGAGATCGTCCGCTTTACCGTGAGCACCTTGCCGAGCACCTCCCTCGCCATCGTCACCAACAACCACCGCCGTAGCTACTGCAATTTCACTCCTCAGTTAGTTAAGACGTCCGGGAAGTTTCCTGAATGTCTGAAGCTTCCAACGCCTCTCCAGCCTGCAACAGCAACCACCCTTGCTACACTTCACCTCCAGCGCCAACCGCCAGCCCTCGCCCGCATCACCTCTAGCGCCAACCACCAGCCCTCGCCCGCATCACCTCCAGTGCTAACCGTCTTGCAGCCTCGCGCGCATCCTGCTGCTCAAGATCGCCTTCAAGCCATCTCTAGCCTGCAGTGCGCCTGCTCAGTCCTCGCCACATGCTACATCTACTCCAGCATGCTGCCTACAGCAACATCCACCTCCATGCGCTCACCTGCAGCGCCAAGCCCGCACCCGCTCCTTGCAGCGTGCCCACTAGCATTCTACAGCGCGCTCAACTCCCGCGCAGCCGCTCCAGTGCGCCTGCACCTACCGTCTGCAGCGCCCACTGCCGCCACCTGCAGCGCCGCCACCAATGTGTGCTCCCGCATCACCTTCAGCGCGCTCAACTCCCGCGCACCCACAACAGTAGTGCCCACACGCATCACCTGCAGCAACCTTCACGTGTGCACAGCCGCCCCTCCTCCAGCAGGTGCAGCCACCGTCGAAGGCCACCTTCACCGAAGCTCCGTCCGGCCGGCTCCGGCCATCACGCGACTCACCGCCACCACTGCTGCGAAGCCCTCGGTCCAAAGAACTTCCTCCAAGCTTCACGCCTCCGGCCGTTCATTCCTCTTCACGCATGGCCAAGGGGAAGAAATCCCCTATTTTGCTACAGTACACGCCCCATTAATAATTACATTTTCTGCCATTGTCATCTTTTAATGATATTTTATTAAATCTGCATTGCAAAAAATATCCTCTAGTTGTTAAAAATTGCCATTTCAGCATGTTTTCTTGATTCAACCTTAATCTGAAGGCAAATTTGGCTTGATTCTCGTCTAAACTAACTATGAACAAACATTTTTAACCGGTGCGAATTTAAATATGTCATTGCCTCCCTATGGATACAACTCGCTCTTCTGCGAATGGTTATTTTTAATTATTGATTAGTCGATTTTTTCACAACATAAAACTACAAACGACTTTAAAGCAAACAATCGACATGTCAGCCCTCAGCTTACTTCCTACAGGGAGGCATATTTGGTGGAATGGGTGGTTAGGTTTTGGAAGAAAAGGGTGGTGTTTTGAGGATAGAATACCTGCAAAAACATCCATGCAAAAATATTCATCCAAACAACATTCAACCAATAGACTTGAACAACATAGATTCAATCAATAGATATGCAATCATCATTGATAAAAATGTGTGGCAGTATGCCTTGAGGTAATACAACCTGCCATGTAGTTGTGGCAATATACCTTTGGATTCAAGCCACTAAAATGTCGGCTTGAATCTCGTGAGGTAATACCCTTGCCATAGAACATTTATGCTCCAAGAGGGTTTAACCGAGGGTTTAGGTTCTAGGGCTAACAATGTCATGAAATACGTAAGTAGCCCGAGTGGATCAACAAGGAGAACAAGATGCAGCTAGAGCAAAGGTAATCGTGGGCAAAAAAAAATGTGGAGATGCCCTAAAAGTTGAGAGAGTATACCCACGGAGCGAGGAGACCTCTAGATGCACGGTCGAGAAGCAGGGAGGACGCGTGCAGGGGAGCAGCAGCTCCGCCAGTCATCGAAGACGCACGACGATCGTCTGGCGGCAAGAGGAAGATCGTCAACCACAGCTGTGGGCCGTCAGGTGGGAGGGAGAGCAGTAGGGATTTGAGAAAGGGGAGTGGGACCTTGCGAAGGGGATGTTATATCCCAAGGTCTTGGAGCAAGTCTCCCCCTGAAGTTCGGGAGTTTTGCATTTCAAACCATCCAGAGAACAAACGCAAACTGCAAATTTTTCCTAGATCAGACATCTGGATACGATGTCAGACATCGGGATTGGACTTTTGGGATTTTAGCCCTTTTGATGGCGTCGTCTGTTTTAACCATCAGACGATATATCAGATGACTAATTTAAAAACTAGACATCTGATTTTTACAGGCATCCCTCCCTGGAAAATGATTTATTCTCCAGGTTGTCATCTGATTTCTGTATCAGATGACATACAAGATGTCTAAATCTAAAATTAGACATCTGATTTCTGCAGACAGACCTTCCTGGATTTTATTCTAAAGTTACAGGGTCGTCTGATTTCATTGTCAGATGACCTATACGACGTCTAACCATAGCATCAGATGTTCGACTCATAATACATGTTCTAACTCACAAATAGATGTCTGTCAACACATCTGGACGACGACCTAGACGTCTGTGAATGATGACTGATTACACAGCAATCATAGGTCATAATTGACCTAGATTAGGCTAGAACTTAGCATAAGTTAGGGAAATTCATGCACGCATAAGCATTATCTGCATCTGTACTACTTTACTTTAGCTATGCATAAAATAATGTTATAATGTGCTGATTAAGTATATTATGTCGATTACAGGCAATAAGTAGATCTGGAGCAGGATCTGAAGCTAGATCTGAAATAACGGGAGTTGTAGCAAAGCTGGAGTAGAAGGCCTAGTTTAGATGTAGGAATAATAATGTAAGGGGGTTAAAGGTTTTCTATTCTATTAAGTAGAAATAAAGCAGTAAAATGTGAAGAGCTTAGGTCCATCCTAGCCCTAGGATAGCCTAGAGACTTCCCCATGTCTTAGCCACCCTTAGATTAGGTCACAACACCTTAGGAAGCCTTAAAACCCTAGTTCCAGTCCTTATCTGGATGTCCAGATAAGTTATAGGACATCCAGAACCCTTAGCCATCTCCCGCACACCTCAAACCCACTTTTGCAATGTTATTGGACGTCCAGACACTTTGTCAAATGTCCAATTTCTGCAGAGTACCCAAAACAGAACCCTGATTTCCCATGACTCAAATTGGACGTCCAGAACTGAAGTCTGAACTTCTGATTTTTTAGTATAAGTCGTCTAATCCTATTTTTGGACGTCTGATACTGGTCTCCAGTCCCTGTTTTGAGATTCAAGTCTTGATCTTGGATCTCTAGCTCCCTAAACCTAATCCCAACCCCATAGGAACCTAAATTAAGGTGTCCTAACCCTAGTACAACACCTCTAGACCTACCTAAGGACCTAATTAGGTCCTCACCAAACCCAATTGACTTAGATCAAAGTCAATTACCTTCACCTAAGTCAATTGGACTCATTGAGTCCAATTGAGCTTAGATCTCAACCCATACAAGTTTAATTGGACTTGGTAAGAGTCCAATTGACCTAAACCCAACCTAATTGAGTTATTCTACTCTCAATTAGGTTCACACTCATTCAATTAAACTTAGGTTAAGTTTAATTGCATTTTCCCCTTAGCAATTAGGGTTTGTAACTCTAATTCAAGACCTACACCTACCCAAACCCCTTAGGACCTAACCTAAGCCACCTAGCCACATAGAGCATGACCACACACACACACACACACACCATTCATGCACACACACTTCTCTAGAATTCTCTGGAGATCTCTTGAGATGGCGCCACAAATTGAGATCCACAATTTTTGGATCTCAAAGACCACCTCCACCCACATGTGGCCGGCCACTCTTGGACTCTCTCTAGAGAGTTCTACACCTCTCTAAAGAGAAGCCATTTGATCTATAAAAAGACCCCATGGGCGGCCAAACACACCCATTCACTTCCTTGGCAAATTCACTCCATTAGTGCCATCACTCCACCTCCACAAGCTCACTACCACCACCATGGAGGACATCATGCCAAGATGCTGGATCAACCCTACCTCTCTCCAAGGGTCGGCCTAAGCTACATTGGCCGCCCCTCATTCTTCTCCCGACCACTCCAAGGCCATCGGGGACCACCCCTGAATGACCTCTATTCTTCTAGCTTTAATTCATGCTCTTCATAATCTTTATTGCTTTCATTTAATGCTTAGTAGTGTAGTCTTACTTCTCCCCCAATGATGCATGCGAAATCCCCCCATTGATTCTTGTATGCAATCATTTTCTGGTAGCTAGGTTTAATTTTCAAGCATTTATGTACAAGCTTTCCTCTAGATTTCTTGTGCAAACAACTCTCCAATGAATGAATGAAAATGCATTTATATATATATATATATATATATATATATCTTTATGTGTTTGAAATCACCGCAAGTTTAATAATTATCGTATTTGCGTGATTTAAGTGCCTGCTCTTTAACTGTCTATCTATTATGCACCAGCATGTTATTTCCTGAGGATATTGAAAATCTAACAATAGATGCTTTCTCCATAACTAGTCACCACCTCACTAGAATTGTGCGCACAGAAACTCACACGTTCACTTTCGTAATTTACTTGACGCATGCACATGTGATCCGAGTTAATAACAAAAGTGGTGAAGTCTTAGTTAGGCGATTGGAAACTGGCATGCGTCTTTAAACGAAGTAGAGTAGTAAAAAGATCGATTTCAAAAGCGAAAACAACGCCTCCCAGAGATGAATGACCGGGACTCAAGTCTAGTAATTTTTGCAAAATAATATCTTTTCTGGATCGTACTTCGCAACTATACTACGACGCATTTCTTTTCTATCAAAAACGTGATCTACGACTTTTCAACAATGACAGATGTCTAAAATAGCTCTTTTATCAACTCTTTTGATATATAAAATCGTTGTCTGTCCCAGATATTCAGACGACGAATTTTCGAGTATAAGATGTCTGATAGGTTAATGAGACGTCAGATATTGCATAGAATGTGCATTTTGATGTTTGAATTGAGAATGAAGGCTTTTAACTTAGTAAAGTCAAGGCTCCATCTATGCTCATGACAAAGAAAGTTCCATTAAATCACTAAATTCTTCAAATATCACTTAGCTTACATATGCCTATATTCCTACATATATAATTAAAATGATCATAATTCAAAGGTTTAATGAAAATATCAGCCAATTGCAATTCAGTACAAATAAATTTAACCTTGATTTCTCCCTTAAGTACGTTATCACTCAAAAAGTAATGTCGAACATCAATATGTTTTGTGCGAGAGTGATGTACGGGATTTTTTGAGAGGTTGATAGCACTAGTATTGTCACATAATATTTTTATCTTATTAAATATCAAGTTAAAATTCTTCAAAGTATTTTTCATCCAAAGCACTTGGGAACATGCTAGTGCGGTGACTATGTATTCAGCTTCCGTAGTTGATAGGGCTACACTAGATTGTTTCTTTGAGAACCAATAGACTAGTAATTCACCCAAGAATTGGCACGTCCCACTAGTACTCTTCCTATCGGTGCGGCTACCTGCGTAGTCCACATCGCTATATGTTACTAAGTTGGCTTGTGGACTCCTAGGGTAGAATAAGCCATAATCAGATGTGTCAACTAGATATCTAAATATTTATTTTACAGCATTTAGGTGTGCTTGTTTAGGGTTTGATTGAAACCTAGCGCATAAGTAGGTACTAAACAAAATATCAGGTCTGCTGGAAGTTAAATATAGTAAAGATCCAATCATGCTACGATAGAGCTTTTGATCTATGGGCGTACCTGATTCGTCCAAGTCTAGGGAAGTTGTGACACTCATAGGAGTGTTCTTCCCTTTACTTTTCATCATTTCAAATTTTTTCAGCATCTCCTTTGTGTATTTTGATTGACACACAAAGGTTCCAATTTTGAGTTGAGTGATTTACAAACCCAAGAAAAACTTGAGTTCACCCATCAAACTTATTTCGAATTCTTCTTGCGTAATTTCTGAAAACTTTCTACACATAGATTCATTAGTAGCACCAAATATAATATCATCTACATATATTTGAACTAATAAAATGTCTTTTCCTTGTCTTTTAATGAATAATGTGGAATCAGCTTCCCCTATATAGCATTTTGCATTTATCAAGTAGTCTTCGAGCCTTTCATACCAAGCTCTAGGAGCTTACTTTAGATCATATAGTACCTTGTTTAATTTATAGACAAAATGAGGCTTATCATGAGACTCAAAATCAGGAGGTTGTTTTACAAAAACTTCCTCCTTAATGAATCCATTTGAAAGAGTTTAAAGCCAAGAAAGGCAGCATAAGTAAGAAGCATGCGAATTGATTCGAGTCGAGTTACAGGAGCGTAGGTCTCATCAAAATCAATTCCTTCTTCTTGGTTGTACCCTTGTGCTACCAGCCGAGCCTTATTCTGAATGACTATACCGGATTCATTCAACTTCTTCCGGAATACCCATTTGGTACCTATTACTGTTTGCCCTTCAAGCTTAGGTACTAGATCCCAGACTTCATTCCTTTGGAATTGGTTGAGTTCCTCCTGCATGGCCATCATCCAATGTTCTTCGGAGCACGCTTCCTCGACACTCTTGGGTTCAACTTGAGATACAAAGGCGGAGAGACCAAAAGAGCAACTAAAACGAGATCAGGTTTTAACACCATTGGAAACACTTCCAATGACTTAGCTTTCGGGATGATCCCTTTGATATATCCATTCTTTTGGAAGATTATGGATATTAGAGTTTGGAATGTTAGACACATCAATAGTAGAATCATCTTCATCATCCATATTGACTCTATCAATGGAGGAGTGAGGAGATTCATCGAAGGAAACAGGAGGGTTTCCTCCACTATTAATGTGGTCTTGTTAAAAACTCGATATGCCTTACTACGTGAGGAAGAACCAATAAAGATAACTTCTTCACCTTTGGCATCAAATTTATCTAAATTAGAGTGGCTATTCAAAACAAAACATCGACATCCAAAAACTTTAAAATAACTAATTTTGGACATTTTCCCATAGTATAGTTCAAAACAAGTTTTTCGCAACCTGGATCGAATTAAGGTGAGATTTAACACGTAACAAGCCGTGTTAACCACCTCAACCCAAAAGTACTTCGGTAACCCTGAGTCTATGAGCAATGTTCGAACACACTCTTGAAGAGTACGGCTCTTTCTCTCAACCACCCCATTTTATTTAGGTGTTCGAGGAAAAGAAAACTCATGAGCAATACCATGCTCTTGACAAAAATCATCAAATAAGAAAATTTCAAACTCGCCCCCATGATCACTACAGATACAAGTGATTTTGTAGCCTTTTTCAGTTTGAACTTTCCTACAAAAACCAGAAAAGATGGAAAACACTCCTTCTTTAGATCTCAAGAAGGAGACCCATGAAAACCTCGAAAAATCGTCTACAATTACAAGGTAATATTTGCATCCACTAAAGCTCTCATATTCTGTTAGTCCAAATAGATCTAGGTGAAGTAGTACTAAAGGTCTTGATGTGGATATAACTTCTTTGCTTTTAAAACTAGATTTCATAACTTTACCTAGTTTACATGAATCACAGATAAGCTCATTTAAAAATTTTCCTTTAGGAAGACCTCAGACTAGTTCATGTTTAACTAGTTTTTGAACCAGCTTCATATGAACATGTCCTAATCTTCTATGCCATATACTTAACTCATCATTTGCTATAAGACATTCATAAGTGCCATTTTTATCAAATTCTATGACATAAATGTCTTTAAATCTAGTTCCCTTAAGAAGGGTTTCATTGGTTAATGCATGCATAATTTCAAACATTTTTGAAGTAAACACTACTTTAAAGCCCTTATCACAAATTTGATTGACACTTAAAAGATTATGTTTTAGTACTTTAACTAGAGAAACATTTGAGATGGGAGAGAGAGGGTTACCTATTTTACCAAGGCCAATAATATGGCCCTTGTGGTTGTTGCCAAATGTAACCGTTCCTCCATCTGTAGGTTGGAGGTCCAAAAATAGGTGCTTGTCTCCCGTCATATGTTTGGAGCATCCGGAGTCCATCACCCATCGACCTCCTTGGTGGCGGTTATCTCCTTGTCTTCTTTCTTGTAGACCTCCTTCCTCCTACAAAAGATCTTCGTTGGTGACTTGGTGTTTCTATAGGTCTTTCTAATTTGATCGTCCATCTTTCATTTTGTATATCCAATTTTTGACATTATGATGTCCTTTCATCCCTACAAAACAAAGTGAGAGTTGTCTTTTCGGTATCCATTATAATGTGGATCCGTATTTGTTAGTGGTCTCCTTTAGAGGAGGGTCCTTTTTCAACTCACTTTGACTAGGTTCATAAAAGCCTAGTCCAAATTTACTTGAGGAAGGTTTTTGATGGGCAATGAGCTTTTCCAAGTTATCTTTCCCCTTTGTAAATTTGGCTAGGTCCTCAAGAAGTTGATTTGATTTTTCTTTGAGATGATTTATCTCTATTTTCATTATGTCTAGTTTATCTTCTAATGCCATAATCTCTACTCTAAGTAAGCTATTTTCATCCTTTTTAAAGGAGTTTGATTTTTCAAGTACATGGATTTTTTCGAGTAATTCTTCTTTAAATTTTTGTTCACTCATTGCCGTATACAAATCATTTGTTAATGACTCCTCAATCATTAGATTTCTTATTTGCATATTTAAAGCAGTGGTTTCTTTTGTAAGAATTAAATTCTTGTCTTCAAGATCATTGATTAATTTCTTATTTTCTAAGTTTTCTTCTTTTAAAACCCTACTTTGGGTTTTTGTTTTCTTAAGATCTACATATAGTGAATCAAAAGCATCTTGTAATTCATCTAAAGAGTAGGAGTTTACCTCAGGTTCCTCAGATTTAGACTCAGAAGCATCATTTGTTGCCATTAATCCCAAGCATGTCATTTCTTCATTTATTTCCTCCTCTTCTTCCTCGGAGGTGGAGTCATCCCACGTTGCTTGAAATGTCTTCTTCTTGAAACCCTTCGGCTTGGAGATCTTCTTGTAGTCGGAAGGCTTCTTGGGTTTCTTCTCATCATCCCTTTTGAGTAAAGGACAATCTTTCCTTATGTGACCTCTCTTTTTGCAATTATAGCAAATTAGAGGTTCTTCCTCTCTTTTCCTTCCCTTGATCTCTTTTCTATTTCTGAGAAACTTTTTAAACTTTTTAGCTAATAAAACAAATTCTTTGTCATCGGTACTTACCTCATCATCCGAAGTAGCTTTGAAGGCTAAAATCTTCTTCTTTGGCTCCAATGAGATTGATTTCTTCTTTTGCTCCATTTTTTATTTATAAGCCATGAGATTCCCAAGTAGATTTTCCATGTCTAGATCCTCTACTTGGTTGGCTTCTTCTATTGCAGTTACCTTTTGCTCCCACTCAGGTCCAAGGGAGCGAAGGAGCTTCCCTTGAAGCTCCCTCTTTATAAATGTCTTTCCAAGTGACTTGAGGTTGTTCACGATTAACATGAATCGGGTGTGCATGTCCCCAAGTCTTTCATTCTCCTTCATAGAGAAAGCTTTGAATTCCTGCGATAACAAGTTTATCTTTGAGGATTTAACTTTAGACGTACCTTCGTGAGTTACCTCCAAGGTTCTCCAAATCTCGTGGGTGATTTTGCATTGGCTGATGCGATTGAATTCCTCTAAGCTGAGTGTGTAGTAGAGTGAGTTCATTGCCTTGTCATTCAGTCCAAGGTGATGAATTTGCTCCACTGTGTATCCTATTTCTGGTTTCTCGAGAATGATGTATGCAGATTCGCATTTCTCCCAAATAGAGAAATCGTTGGCTTGAAGCCACATCTTCATTCTCAGCTTCCAGTAAATGTAGTTTGTTCCTTCGAAGAGTGGTGGTCGAGTGGTGGATTGCCCCTCCAATCTGCATGTGGAAATGACCTTCTGTTGAACTCTTGAATTGCTGCGCTAACGTGTTTGGTTTTGGAAAACCTGTCGTTGTAGCTTGAAAGTGAAGAATTTGTGTTCAACAAATAAAATTTATACCGAAAAGAATTTCGGGTCGAACACAGGGAGGCTACGTTGATCTATATTCGCAATTATATATTTTTTTTAGAATTTTTGAAAAGCTAAGTGATATAATTAAAATGGAGCTATCAGACTAAAAGAGAGAGAGAGAGAGAGAGAAAGAGAACATGCATTCAATATTTCAAAATGTTTATACAATCAAACCAAATAAAAATTACACTAGAAAGCGGGAAATCAGCTACACTAGAAAGCAGGAAAATTCTACTCTAGAAAAGCTGTAAAGAAGAATGGGAGAGAGAAGTTATCCTCCTCGACGATTGCTTGGAGGACAAGCCGAATAGGACGACGCCTAGATGAAGGAGGACGGAGCAGGACGAAGGAGGACGAAGCAGAAGAACGGGAATGGAGCAGCACATCGCCGTCGTCGCGGGATCCACTTTCGAAGGAGGATGAAAATTTGGACTTGATCTCGCGAGGAGCATCCCGGGTGTGGGACAAGCTTCTCTTAAGCTTTGGAGAGGTAGAGAAGAGAAGGAAGGGATGAGAATTTTGTATGGAGGGGGTCTCCTTTTATAGTTGGAAGGAGTGGGGGCAAATTGGTCATTACAGCTTTAAAACAATAAATGAGGGGTCTTTAGTGACGGATAAAACCGTCACTAAAGCCCCAACGTGGGTGTAGTGGGCACTCCCCCAAGCACGCCTCCTCAGCTGCCCGCGTACAACGCCCGCCCACGTTCATCAAATCTCAGCCGTCCGATTGCGAGATCGGACGACTTAGGATGCTCCTTCGCCCGCTGCTGTGCACCTGCCTCAACGCGTACGATGGCACGTCCTTGCCGCGCGTGCAATAGCGCATGGCCGCTATTGGACGATCTGAGCCGCCCGATCGCAATCCAACGCACGCCCACGCTCGCTCACCCGCGCCTTTCTCCCCTTCGCTGCGGCTCGAACCCGCGGCTGCAGCTCGCGATAGCACCTTCGATTGCTGCGCTACGAGGCGCGAATGGTCGAGTAGACGCTTTTAGGCGCAGCTGTCCACAGCCGTTGGATCGAGATCCAACAGCGGAGAGGGAGCGGGTGCGGAAGCTTCACTGAATGCATGCGGCCATTTGGGCGACCGAGATGGCGCCACGTGGTGCCATCTTGGCCGTCCATATTCTGGATGTTGTAGATGGTGCCACGGATGTCAGATTGACTCGATTTTTGTGTCGTTGGGCTGCGATCATCGATCCGAATTCATCCGTGTGGTCGGATTTGTCATTTGAAGTGTGGATTTACACCATCCTAGCCCTTGATCTTCTAGGGTTCCCCGATCACTATCTGATACTATGGATGCCTGATTAGGGCGATCTTGGAGTCGAACTCCAATCGTCGCCCTGATCACATCTATACGGTTGGATCTTCGATCCGAGGCCCCGATAAAATGTTTGCCCTGTCCAAGCACATAAAAGGAGACAATTAACCGCCATTTTATTCAAGCTACTCTAAATGTAAGATGATGCATGTTATGCAATATTTATATCATGAAATGCAATCCTATGCTTAAGAACATGCATAAATAGACATCTTAAGTAGTGTAAATGTGTTTACATCATACCCCCATGCCTATCTTTTGCTAGTCCCTAGCAAAAACTATATGCTATTTATAAAAGAATTAGGTTGGATTATTTGGGCCTGAGTTATTTTCAATCATTAAGAAATTGTCTACTTAGGAACTGAACTTTCAAAGACACAACAGTGCCCGAGTATCAGCCAAAATGCAGACCGCCTTAAACTCTCGCCTTATTCAAAGCAAAATTTCTTTTTCTCTTTTTCCTTTTTTCTAATTTTTTTGATTTTCAAATTTTAGGGTTTAAGAGTGGCTTTCTACGGCCATTCAACTCACCCAAGATTTTATGAGAACCCTAAGTTTTAAGCATCTTATTGTGATTGTGATAGACTCGTTGACTAGCAATTAAAACGGACTTCAGATTTCTATGCCTCTAGGTGACCTAAAAAGAATTCTGCCTAAAGGTGTATCTTTACAACCGGTAGCTTTCTCCCTACTTTTATTTTTTTACGGGGTCAACACAAGGGTGAATCCAGTGTATATCTCCCCGATTTATTCCACTTCTCCGCTTCTTCCTAAGTGTTTTGGGAATTTCTTTAGTACATTTACTGAGCTACGTTCTAGACAACCAGTCAATGAGGTGTTACCACCGACAACTTGCCAGCCATACTCGTGCGGCGAAGTGTGGCTTATTTCTTTCTTTTTTTTTTCATTTCTCCTTTTCTTTTTTTTTCTTTTTTTTTTAAGTAGGTGGCTTCCCTGGTCTAAGATTTACCTAAAGGCAGCAAAAAGAAAAAGGTCTAGTGACTGGGCTCTGGACAACCTACCTATGAGCTGTTACCCATGATAACTTGCCAGCCATATCACCCTAGAAGGTTCATTAGCTACCCAATTTCCGTTAGAATCGCCGAACAATGAGTCAGTGCAAAGAAAGTGTGTAGATGCTTAAAACTCAGAAATTCCCTTAAATCAGAGGGTGGGTTGATAAGTCGTATACTTATCACCCAAACTTATTTATTTCAATTACGATAGAATTAAGATGGCGAGGACTCGAAAGATAAATCCACATTTTAGTGGATACACGGGCTAATTAAGTCCAAAGACTTGAAGGGTCTTTGTGTTCAGATCCTAATGTAAAATTTCTTAGGATTGAAAAGTCCTAATGTCCAACTAATCCTTCCTAATTTTGATTTTTTTTTATAAATAAGAAGAGAAAAACAATTTATATGGATTTCACAAAGCTAACCAAATAATTCAAAAATGAATCCACCCCCCCATGCCTAGCTGATGCAATGTCCTCATTGAAAAAGAGACATGAAAGAAAGGGTAGAATATGAAATATGTCACCTGAATATGAAGCTCATATTAGCCTTGTGTCATATGTACAACTGCTGAGTTTAATGCCTTCAGCTAGGCGAAGTCCAGCCAAAGAAGTCACAGAATGGCTAGAGCAACAGAGTCTGAGACGGGTTCTGGAAGAATACGGTCAACAACAGGCTTCAGACGTTAACCGTTGACTTTAAAGGTGTTACCCATCTTTGGGTCAGAAATCTGAACGGCACCATTTGGAAAAATCTGATCAATTATGAATGGGCCATTCCATTTAGATCTAAGTTTGCCATGAAAGAGCTTAAGTTTAGAATCGAATAACTAGACCTTCTAGTTTGGCTCAAAGCTCACGCGGGAAATCAATTGATCATGTAGAGCTTTGGTCCGAGCCTTGTAGATCTTGGCATTCTCATAAGCATCATTTCTAAGCTCCTCCAACTCAGATAGTTGGAGTTTCCTGGTCTTCCCAGCTTGATTCAGATCTAAATTGCATTGTTTGATTGCCCAGAATGCCCTGTGTTCAATCTCTACGAGTAGATGGCACGCCTTCCATACACCAAACGGAATGGAGACATGCCGATGGGTGTTTTATATGCCGTACGGTAGGCCCAAAGAGCGTCCTCAAGCTTTTGAGTCCAATCCTTGCGATCAGGCCTAATCGTTTTTTGTAGAATGTTGATCTCTCGATTGGAGATCTCGGCTTGTCCATTCGTCTGGGGATGGTAAGGTGTGGAAATTCGGTGATTAATCCTGTATTTGGCCAATAAATTCTGGAATTGGGCATTAGTAAAATGAGTGCCACCATCACTGATGATAGCCCTCGGAATCCCGAACCTACTGAAGATATTTTTCTTGACAAAATTGATGACCACCTTGTGGTCATTGGTTCGGGTGGGAATCACCTCAATCCATTTGGACACATAATCAACAGTAACAAGAATGTACTGATGTCCAAATGAAGGGATAAAGTGTCCCATGAAATCGATGCCCCAAACATCAAAAATTTTGACAAGAAGAATAGGGTTTAAGGGCATCATGTCTCTCTTAGTTATGCTCCCGAGTGCCTGACATTGAGAACATGACCTTGAGAAATCCTGGGCATCCTTGAATAAAGACAGCCAATAGAAGCCAGATTGCAAGATTTTTGCAGCCGTCTTTTTCCCGGAGAAATGTCCACCACACCCAGATGCATGGCAGAATTCGAGTATACTGTTGGATTCATTCTCCTGTACACATCGGCGAATAAGCTAATCAAAGTCAATGCGATACAGTTCAGGGTCCTCCCAGAAGTAGTATTTGGCCTCAGATTTGAGTCTATCCCGTTGTTGCTTGGTCCAATCCTGGGGGATTTGACCAACAGCCAAATAGTTAACAATGTCAGCAAACCATGGGGTGTGGACACCTAAAACTGTAAGAATAGTTTTGTCCGGAAAAGTGTCAGCAATCGGAATGTCCGGACAAGAAGAATCCCCTAAGAGTCTTGACAAATGATCCGCTACCACATTTTGTACCCCAGTTTTATCCTTGATTTCAAGATCAAATTCTTGAAGAAGAAGAATCCAACGAATAAGCCAGGGTTTAGCATCCTTTTTAGCTAAGAGATGTCTCAAGGCCAAGTGGTCGATATAAACGATAACATGAGATCCTAAGAGATAAGCCCTGAATTTTTCCAAAGCAAAGACTACAGCTAGTAATTCCTTTTCAGTAACAGTGTAATTTCTCTGGGCTTCATCCAGAGTTTTACTAGCATAGTAAATGACAGAGGGCTTTCGATCAATTTTCTGACCCAGGACAGCCCCAACCGCGTAATCAGAAGTGTCGGTCATGATCTCAAAGGGGGCTGTCCAAATTGGTGGTTGCAAAATTGGAGCACAGGTGACTGCCGTTTTCAGAAAATCAAATGCCTTTTGGCATGATTCATCAAAAACAAATGGCATTTCTTTTGCAAGAAAGACTGCTCAAAGGACGAGAAACCTTCGAGAAATCCTTGATGAATCTTTGATAAAATCCCACATGGCCAAGAAATGATATGATTTGTTTAACAGATGTGGGAGGAGGAAGTTTAGCGATAGCATCAACCTTAGCTTTGTCCACTTCAATTCCCTGTTCAGAGATTACATGACCCAAAATGATGCCCTCTTGGGTCATGAAATGACTCTTTTCCCAGCTAAGGATCAGTCGTGTCTTGATACATCACTTAAGAATCATTTCCAAATTAGCCAAACAAGAGTCAAATGATTCTTCGAAAATAGAGAAATCATCCATGAAGACTTCCATAAACTCTCCCACCATGTCGGAAAATATGGCTAGCATACACCTTTGAAAAGTCGCAGGTGCATTGCATAACCCAAAAGGCATCCTACGAAAAGCAAAGGTTCTGTAGGGACAAGTGAAAGTAGTTTTCTCCTAATCCTCGGGATGGATAGGAACTTAGTTGTATCCCGAGTAGCCATCAAGAAAACAGTACTTCTGCCCGGCTAATTTTTCCAATATTTGATCAATGAAGGGTAGGGGAAAATGATCAATGAAGGGCTGGGTCCCTTTGATTTTCGTACCCTTGGGCTTGATTGCCCGAATTCATAATGTTTCGCGGGTTGGGTATGGGTTGGGATGGTAGAGATCCGGGTTGACGAGAGTTAGCAATGACCCTGGATTGCAAGTTGCCCAGCGAGCTTTTCATTTGCTGCATGAGCTGGAGCATAGATCCTTGCATCTCTACCATTTGACGGTTCAAATCAACCTGCCCTGCGGGTTGACGGGCATTCCAAGCTGGCTGATTGACCTGATTCGGAGGCAACTGAGTATATACTTGACCCTGACCCATTGGTCATTGCGGAGCATAATTGCTGGGTCAGAATTGGGTCTGTTGCCCTGGATTTTTCCAAGAGAAGTTAAGGTGGTTTCTCTAACCTGGATTATAGGCATTCGAGTAGGGATTGGATCTAACATTCTCTTGTACAGCGTAGACATCCTCATAAGGTGAGGATGGAGAGAAAGAAAGGGAAGGATCAGAAAAACTAGGATCAAAGGCCCCAGTTGGGAACCCGTGGGGTTCCAAAAAATGCTGACTCATAGGTTGAGCCGCATCGAGTTGATTCACGAACTCCCGTCCAGAAGGAGCTTGTGAGGAATGGAATCCCAAATTTTGGGATTGAGTGGATCGAGAGTTGTTCATAGAATTGCCAGCCATCCACTCTTCCATTCTTTTAGCAACCAAGTCAACCTTATCAAGTTTATTACAAATCAATTCCATATCAAATGAATGAAAGTCATGGACTTCATTGACATTTGATCTGGGTTGCTGGGACCGGTTAAAAGTATCCACGGAGGCATGATTAATTGAATTCTCACTCATTTCCTCAAATAAATCATGTGCACTATCTGCATCTTTATTGAGGAAATTGCCTCCGTAAGAAGCATCAACATGATTTCTGAGTTGCTCAGTCAACCCATGATAGAAGATCTGCATGAGTTGCCATTTCGGCACCTCGTGGTGTGGACACCTCTGCAATAAGTCCTGGAATCGCTCCCAGGCTACATGAAAGTGCTCCCCTGGCCACTGAGTAAAGGTAGTGATTGCCCATCTCAAAGCATTGGTACAACCGACTGGGAAGAATTTCTTTAGAAAGGCTGATTTCAACTCATTCCAAGTTGTAATTGGTCTTCCTATTGTCCTATACCAATGCGCTGCCTTATCCCTAAGAGAGTGGGGGAAGAGCCTCATGATCATTTGCTCCTCGTTTACGTTTCGAGCCTTGGTGGCCTGAACCAAAGTGGTCAAGTCCTCCAAGTGCTGAAACGGATCTTCAGAGCCAAGCCCATGATAATGTTTAATCAGGCTTAACACCTGGGCTTGATTTCTACGTCACCGGCTGGAATCTAGACGCTAAGACGTTCCCCGTAATTTGAAGGATTATAAAAATCCTTCAAGGGCTGAGCGCCCTAGATTCTTTGGAACCATTCCTGCATTCTCTGCATTTGTTCCAGCTGCCTTCGAAATTCTTCCTGTGGATTTCCAAGCAGAGGAGGTTGTTGTTCGACCATGGGATCAAATTGACCAAAATCCAACTTGCGCCTCCTAGAATGTTCTAATGGTCCTTCCAATCGGGGATTCAATGACCATCTTCCCAGCATAAACTAGGAGAAGGTCGGAAGGACTGGGGATAGGGACCCTGCAGCACAACAAAACAAGGCTGTCCTCAAGTGGGGTAGCCTAAGGATCTACTAACTCCCAAAGCCCACCTTAAGACTATAAATGATTTACTCTACTTGCATCTGTTTAATCCAACCAGTTAGAAGGAGGGACTGGGGAGAAGGTTCTTCCTTCGGCTTTTGCCTCCGGTTCCTAGTGTACCCCCCAGCCGCGGTCGTTTGACGCTACTCCCCTAGTTAGATATCAGATTAATCAGTATAAGTAGGTTAATCAAAAACAATCTCAGACTAGGCCCTGAAGAGCGAATCAAACCTTAAGGCCAACATCTACTCAATTTTATTAAGGCCTGGGATTGCGGTGCTTATGGAATGTGATGGGCCCTTAAAATGGGTTGTGCCCTTAATGATTGATTGAGATTTGTGTAAGTACGTGCACAACCTGGGTTTTCAAGCAAGATTATTTATAATGTGTGAATTTTAATGTTCAAATCTTGCTTAAGTAGCTTTTAGAGTTTCAAATTAGGTGGATTGCAACCAAGTTTCTAGGCAAACCAAGTTGTAAAACACGGGTGAAGATTATTTTCCTTTAAAATCAGAAAGAAAGTGGAGTGCCTGGAATAGACCTAGATTGAAAACCCTAAGGAGGAGCTACTTAATGAGTTGGTTTCAAATAGAGTGGTGCAGCCCAAACAACTCAAACAATTGGCCACAATTGCACCACTAAGTTAGGCACTCAAAGATGGTTAATCTAGAATGATTTCTACTCTGTTATGTGTTGCTTTGTGTGTACCGGTTCCATAGATCATAACTTGGTTGAGTAGAAACAAATCAAGTTGATTAAGTGCCTTGAATGTGGGTGTGTGTTGTGTGTTTGTTGAAAATTATCCCACAAGATTATCTTTTTGTTATTTTTTTTTTATAAATGAGGGTGGAATGAATGTGAGTGAAAATCCAAACAACCAAGCTATTCTTAGGATTTATGCAAACACCTAGGTTAATTGGAATTTGGATTTAATGTGGTGAATGAAATCTATGGAGGGGGAAGAATGGGGAGCACTTACAGTTGTCTTCAACTGCACTTTACTCCAGTCTACCGCTTGTTGATTCCTTGATGGAGGTCTCTGCAAAACAATAGACACAAGAGAAAGCTAATTAGAAAACAATAAAGTGCAAGAAATGTGAATAGAAGATCGGGAATCGTTGCCTCCCCGGCAACAATGCCAAAATGTTGAACTCTTGAATTGCTGCGCTAACGTGTTTGATTTTGGAAAACCTGTCATTGTAGCTTGAAAGCGAAGAATTCGTGTTCAACAAATAAAATTTATACCAAAAAGAATTCCGGGTCGAACACAAGGAGGCTACGTTGATCTATATTCGCAATTATATTTTTTTTTTTATAATTTTGAAAAGCGAAGCGATATAATTACAATGGAGCTATTAGACTAAAAGAGAGAGAGAGAGAGAGAGAAAGAGAACATGCATTCAATATTTCAAAATATTTATACAATCAAACCAAATAAAAATTACACTAGAAAGTGGGAAATCAGCTACACTAGAAAGCAGGAAAATTCTACTCTAGAGAAGCTGTAAAGAAGAATAGGAGAGAGAAGTTATCCTCCTCGACGATTGCTTGGAGGAGGAGCCGAACGGGATGACGCCTGGACGAAGGAGGACGAAGTAGAAGAACGGGAACGGAGTAGCACGCCGCCGTCGTCGCGGGATCCACTTCCGAAGGAGGATGAAAATTTGGACTTTATCTCGCGAGGAGCATCCCGGGTATGGGACAAGCTTCTCTTGAGCTTTGGAGAGGTAGAGAAGAGAAGGAAGGGATGAGAATTTTGTATGGAGGGGGTCTCCTTTTATAGCTACAAGGAGTGGGGGCAAATTGGTCATTACATCTTTAAAACAATAAATGAGGGGTCTTTAGTGACGGATAAAACCGTCACTAAAGCCCTAATGTGGGTGTAGTGGGCGCTCCCCACGCGCGCCTCCTCAGCTGCCCGCGTACAACGCCCGCCCACGTTCATCAAATCTCAGTCGTCCGATCGTTAGATCAGACGGCTTAGGATGCTCCTTCACTAGCTGCTGTGCGCCCGCCTCAATGCGTACGATGGTGCATCCTTGCCACGCATGCAACAGCACGTGGCCGCTATTGGATGATCTGAGCCACCCGATCGCGATCCAACGCACGCCCGCAGTCGCTCACCCGCGCCCTTCTCCCCTTTGCTGCGGCTCGAACCCGCGGCTGCAGCTCGTGATAGCACCTTCGACTGCTGCACTACGAGGCGCGGATGGTCGAGCGGACGCTTTTAGGCGCGGCTGTCCACAGCCGTTGGATTGAGATCCAATGGCGGAGAGGGAGCGGGTGCGGAAGCTTCACTGAATGCATGCGGCCATTTAGGCGGCCGAGATGGTGCCACGTGGTGCCATCTTGGCCGTCCATCTTCTGGATGTTGTAGATGGTGCCACAAATATCGGATTGACTCGATTTTTACGTCGTTGGGCTACGATCATCAATCCGAATTCATCCGTGTGGTCGGATTTGTCATTTGAAGTGCGGATTTACACCATCCTGGCCCTTAATCTTCTAGGGTTCCCCGATCACTATATGGTGCTACGGATGCCTGATTAGGGCGATCTTGGAGTCGTTGAACTCCAATAGTCGCCCTGATCACATCCATACGGTTGGATCGTCGATCCGAGGCTCCGATAAAATGTTTGCCCTGTCCAAGCACATAAAAGGAGACAATTAACCTCCATTTTATTCAAACTACTCTAAATGCAAGATGATGCATGTTATGCAATATTTATATCATGAAATGCAATCCTATGCTTAAGGACATGCATAAATAGACATCTTAAGTAGTGTAAATGTGTTTACATCAACTTCCCCTCCATGTGATCTTTCCGCGGATGTTACTCCTGTAGGCGGAAAACCTGCTCTGATACCAAATGAAATTGCATTAGAGGGGGGTGAATAGTGAAATTATGTTATATTATAATACAAAAAATTCAATCACAAAAGGTGGCACCAGATTTTTAGGTGCAAACCCAAGATGGGTGAAAACCACCACCTAAGTCAATCCCTTGACTTAGGATTTTCGATCATAAGGTGATCAATCCACTAACCACACTACTTAAACAAGGGTAGTGTACCTCAATTACAAATCCCACCTCTGATCCCTAAACGGAGGTTTCTCCCTTCAAAATGAAGAGACGGGGACCTGACAGGCTGGATACCCAAAGTACAAAAATAAGAAGTGAAACAACACCTATAGAGCACCCCAATACTTTAATTACTTTCTTATCTACTAAGCAAGAAAAGAACTCCTTGAGGATTTGCAGAATAGAGTGAGCCGAGAGTATGGATTTGCCCTTGATCAGAGTGTTGGCACAGCACAAGGGCAGGATGAAGCTTAGAGTAGTGAGCAAGTGATTTTTCTAAGGGAATTGTATCTCAAGAGGTGTGTTTTGCCTAAGAGGAGTTGTAGTCTATTTATAGGCAAGTTTGGAACCTTCAAGAACACTTGGGAGAGTTCTCCTAGCCGTTGGAGACAAATCCCAAGAGAATAGGATGAAATCCACCACAAATCAGGGTAATGATGAGTCTGACAGCAATATTAGACGTCTAATTTTAGGATCAGACGTCTTATAGGACGTCTGAAAATACTTTTGGTCGTCTAATACTATAGGCCATACTAAACAAACTTCATTGGATCGAAAGAAGGACGTCTGATATATTCACATAAGATGTTTGATTAGGTTATTGGACGCCTAATAAAGGATGAAGTCATTCCTGTTTTGATCAGATCCAAACAGGGTTCTAGATTTAAAGGATCAGATGTCGTTACGGACATTTGAGGGAATGACCAGACATCTGTAAACTAAAAAAGACTTCGCTATGGTTTCTGACAAAAGATTTTATGGTCATAATGAGATACGCACAGTAATACATGGGTAACGGTCCAAAGGTAGACGTCTGGAAGCATGTCCTGACATCTGGAAATACATTTTTGCCCATTATTTATAGAACAAAGATAGGTGCTTAGTCTAACGATTAGTCTGAGGACGTCCAGGTAAAGCATCAAACGTCTAGATGAGGTTATGGATGTTTGATAGAGAAGTGCTTCGACTGATGTTCATGAAGACAGAAGTTGAAGGCAGAACTATAGGAAATTAGACGTCTGAGACACTTGTTAAACGTCTTAAAGTGGAAAATCAAACATCTGACCATTGTTCTAAATGTCTGATAAGAGTCTTAGTGTTTAGTTTTTATTTCTAATTTATCCTAAGTGTAGAGAGCCTAAGTTAGCTGTTTATAGGTTATATTTGGGGGCTCTTTACAACATTTCTAGACTCAAATAAAATGAAAATTATAACCTTTGAAAGTTTACATGAAAAAGCCTATGACCTAATACTTATGCTACTTATCTTCACGCTTTTAATCTCTCGTCTTGGAAAACTTTATGAAACTTGCAATTATGTTATTACAGAGAGAAACAATATACTACGCTTATTTTTTATTTCATTTTCTTCATTTTGTAAAATCATCAAAATATTATATATGAGTAGTTGAACTAACACTAATTTCTAGAATATAGCTTGTTCACCACAATCCATATGACATGCATTAAATCATTCATGAGAGATATTCATCTGCAGGCAATTTTGATTAAGTAAAAGGATGGCCATGCAAATTCACCTCAATAATTTAATTCACTAAATAAGGGAATAGTGTACCGCTGCAATGGCATGGTTGGTAAATATTAATTGGAGGAGAAACAGAGGATTTCTCCTCTCTCCTTCATGCACACGCGTGGGTCAATGGCGGCGCGAACAACTTGCGGCCGAGATGCGTTGTGACAAGGGCTTCGAGATGGCAGTCGTGGCATCGACGGAGGTGGCCAGAGTTGGCCGGCAGCGATCTTTGTGTGCACTTGCGTGGACTGCTGTGGCTCTTGTGGAGGCGTGGAAGGGGTTGGTGTGCTGCGTGGAGGTCCCCGTGGGCGTTGGCGGTGAAGATGGTGGTCGACAGTGGTGGCTGCGTGGAGGGGGTAGTGAAGGCTTTAGGTTCCTTCGAGAAGTTGCAGGAGGATTGAAGAAGAGGAAAAAGAAGAGGAAGGGTTGGCGGTGGATGCGGGCGTGCGTGGAGATGGAGGTGGAGTTGGCTGCGGTTTGTGGCGGCTGCGAGTGGCGTGGTGGACTATGGTTTGGGTTTCTTTGCATGGAGCTGTAGGTGGCAAAGAAGAAAGAGAAGAGGAAGATGAAGATGAACCGTGGATGGTGGTGGGTTACAGATTTGGGTGGTGATGAAGATGGGGTTGCTGCAATGATGATGAGGGCCACACGCTGTCACCATGCACGCCCAGAGTTAATGAACGGTGACAAGGGAGTTTGCTTAGGGCCACAGTGCACGTGGGAGTTCAACGGTGCATGCCTATTGCATAGTGGTGGAGATGGAGAAGAAGTCCCTGCCAGGGGGAAGGGATATCCCCTGCAGATGGCTAGCCATGCATTTTTTAAAAACTCCTCCGTCTGTTTGTTTCTTTGGCCGGAAGCCTCTCCAACCACTCGGCGAGGATCGTGAGTGGTTGGAACAGAAGGATAAGTGCCGCACGGTTTCCATCAGACGTCTAACATTAACTCTGGACGTCTTAAAACATGTAGAAACAGGAACTTGTGATGGCAATTTCCCAGACGTCCATACTGATCTCCATACATCTTATAGACACAGAAATGCACGTCTGAACTCTTTCACCTAATCTGCATTCATCAAATAAATTATATTATCATATTATATGTTATTAAATGTAAAATTAGCGCATAAAATTAAATGCAGGCCAAGGTGAGTTACCATATATCTCCTAGTAAATTAACAACTAAGAGCAAATAATTAAGTAGTACTTAGGATAAATAATGGTCCACAAAAGTGGACTTATCAGTTGATACATCACATTCATTTACAAATGGAAACAACAGAACATTCATAAAGATGTGGGTACACCCTACATATATTCATTCACAAAAATAACATAATTTCACATAATTAAGTGGGTACACCCTACAATCATCACATACATGCACATATAATTTCACATCATTAAGTGGGTACACCCCACAATCATTCACATTCACAACATAATTAATCTAAAAATTTTACATTCATACTTTGATGAAACACGAGAATCGACGATGGCGTATCCGACGACGGGTTAACCTAAATTGAATGTTACAAATCAAACATAATTAAGATCAAATTTTAATAAATGTAAATTTTTAAAAATAAAAAGAAAAATGAATGGAAAGGGTTTAGGGGGAGGTGGTGTCTGAGGGGGTGGTGGATGAGGTCGGGTGGCTTGGGGAGGGGGAGGGTAGAGGGCAGGTACGGGGGACGACCACGGGGGGCGGCGACGAGGGGTGGGCAGGGAGTGGGGGGGCAGTGGACGAGGGGGGCACACAGGGGTGAGGGAGGGGGGTAAAAGGAGGCAAGTGGTGCGGGGGCGGGGGCAACACCTCAGGAAGGAGGGGTGGTGTGTCAGGGAGGGTGGTAGCTCACCGGAGTGAGGGAGAATCGACAGCAGGACAGGGAGAGGCGGGGAGGGGGGTGGCTCACTTGAGGAAGGAGGAGAACTGTTTCGGGGGAGGGGGAGGGGGAAGGGGTACAGGTGAGGACTTATATTCACCATTGGCGATGGTTGATCAGATCAACCGTCGCCAATCTGAGTAATGCAACTTTTCCCACTTCACTGCGGCTCACATTCGCGACGGTTGATCGTGTCAACAGTCGTGAAATGTAACACACCTTTTCTCGCCTCACGGGGGAAAACTTTTTTTTAGCTATCATTCACATTTCGCAACAGTTTATATAACTGTCACAAATGCACAATAGTGACGATTGTATAAACCGTCGCAAAATGTGAGTAATGCACATTTTCCTACCTCAAGCAAGAAAATTTTTTTTTAGCTGTCGCTCACATTTCGCGATGGTTTATACAACCATCGCTAATGCACATTATCGACAATTTTATGACTAATCGTCGCTAATGTGAAAACAACTTCTCCTGCCCAACACGGGAGTAGATATTTTCGTGCGGCGGCACACATTCGCGATAGTTGATCTAACAACCGTTGCCAATTGCAAGTTATGAACACTTTGACAATTAGAAATGGTTTATAGTGACATTCGAGCACATAACCATCGCTAATGTGCAACTATTAGCGACAGTTTCGTGATCGTCGCAAGTTTAATGTCGCCAATAGTGATTTTTCTTGTAGTGAATGATTTGGACTGAAAATTTGGGATTAAGATCACACCATATGAACATGTTATGCACCAAATTTAAAGTCAATCTGACACTCCCAGTACCTACTCAATCCAAAACATTATGCGTAGTGGAAGAAATTACTGCATCTGCACGTAACTTACGTGCAGGTCACCGGTACTCTCCCTACCTTATATGTGTGTGTGTGTATGCATATATGTATATATATGTATGTATATAGGTATATATATGTATATATCTAGGTATATATATGGATATATATATATATATGAGTATATATATATATAGAGAGAGAGAGAGAAAATGAAGGTGCAAGTGACCTGCACATAAGTTACATGTAGGTGTGACAATATCTCCCATCACAAGTAATATTTTAGACTAAAAATTTGAAAATTGAGATCACTTCATATGAATATGTTATAGACCAAATTTGAGTCTAATCCAACACTCCTAGCACATACATCCAATAGGACCGAATTTAGTAATACTTAGGTCGTAAAAATAAGTCCCCTTTGATGTATATTCTAGGAATATTAGATTGACTTCTAATTTATTGTATAATATATTCATATAAAATGATCTCAATTTTTAAATTTTAAATTTAAAATATTACTCATAGTGCGAGATCTTACCGCACCTGTACGTTACTTATATGTAGGTCACATGTATGCTTCTTTTTTTCATATAGATATAACAGAAACCGAAATGGATACCCCTCAAGTGTAATGTCGTTAGCTTGATTTGACCATGGGACTCTATTTTCTGCATACCAAACACAGTAATAAACTGTGGCAATTTGGATATACAGGAATGCAATAACATCAATCGAAATAACGGGAGTGACAGGGGACAAGCAAATTACAAGGGTCCATTAAGCGGCGAACTTGCCGATCTGAGATTTGACCCCTAGCGATCACCTATGTCCCCCCACCAGATGCAAAAGATTCCAACTGCATGCTCTGTTCCATCAATTAGAACAAGGGAGAAATCGATATACATATTCTCCATAATTCAAAATATTTTCGTAGACTCGATCACTGGCTAGAATTGGAGGATCACTTTGGATTACCGATTCCTTCCGCAAGGAACACTGAGGAAAGGGGATGCAGATGCGAAGTTTTTCCTATGCGTGGGCCAATCGCTTTCATCTTGGTGCGTACCCGAGAGAGAAAATTCCGGGGGGTGGAGACAAAGGGGAATTGCGATCTAATCATATGTGTCACACTAGTGTCAGTTTATGCCCCCTTACACCAGGAGTGGTTGGGGATTGGTATCATATACGTCAAGGGCAGTGATATATATATTACCTTAAAACGGGGTTTGAGGTAGAAGTATATCGAGGAAGATTTATAGGCGGGAATGCTAACTGATTAGGTTGGTTGCCTTTTACTTTAGGAGAGGGAGGTCAGTGGCGGGCAGCTTGGCAAGGTATAATGGAATGGGAGGGGAGTAAAGGAACTCACGTGAGATTCTCCATGGAAGGAAAAGTGAACCCTTTTTTGTAGCAATGCCCCCTCCTCCATCCATGCGCGCAGGTGCAGATGGGATAAAAGAGGTGGTAAGTAGCTCCCGGATATGGACAAGGGTGCTTTAATAGGTGTAGTACTATTGTGGGGGGGGGGAGAGGGGTGTGTAGGAGATGGTGCGGGGTGTCTTGTCTCCCCTTGTTTTTGGTAGGACATCAACATACCAGGTGGGGAGGCTATTGAAATTTGTCCTCTTATGAAGGGACGGATGAACATCAAGGATAATTCCTCTCTTTTAGTCTAACTGAAATTTAAAAAAAAAGGAAAGGTGGACTTGTAAAAATGAAGGAAGGTATATATTTTATCACCTGTTCAGTCTCAATCCTTCTATCCTTCAACTACTACTATCCATATCTAAACCAAATCTTCACGAGGATGACAAAGAAGAGAAGTTTGTGCTCATCAAGGGAATGTTCTGACAAAAAAAATTATCTATTGCTCAATCATAAGAAGTTGTTAATTATTTTCCATTTGATTGAAAAGAAAATAACTTTTGCTGAATTTGCAATTTAAAAACAAATATTCACAAGATCCCATTATTTCTTTGCGATAATAGCAAGAAGCTATATCGACATCAATGTAAATCATTTGTGTTTTTCTTCTTTAGGTAAGATGTCAAGATGAGTTTCTACAAAACTAAATCAAATAATTCTACTTGGATGCTTGTACTTGCATAATTTCTTTGTTAGTGATGACTTGTTTCAATTAGCAATAGCGCAATAACTTCAAGATAAGAGAAGAAAGTGACCTGCTTACTTATTTGTTGCAACGAGAGCAAAGTAGCTCATTTACCAATTTCCTTCACATGAAATAAATATGTTTAAAATACTAGAAGCAATGTTTTGATGAATTTTCTTGTAGATGTACTCATTTTCCTAGGTTTGACCGATAGTGTAACACATTCTCAGGGAGGACCAATTCAGCATTTATGTCCATGTATGGATATTGTGCCCTTCTCCAATCCTCCTAAATGATCTACTATTGTAATCATTTATCTCAATTCTATGTATATATATAACAACCATTCTTGAGGGATCTCATTTTAGTTGATCTTTCTTGAAGAAATTCGCACTTTAGTTGATAAGCCTTAGATCCGTAGTAATATAGTCAGTTCACAATGGTAACACCCTTGACAACCCATATTTGTCACCATTGGTTCTACAAATGAGGGCTTTCATTAAGGTTGACTACCTACTTTAACATAAACCATGGTGATTACATAAAATGAGATGCTTTTACAAGTTTAAGGCTACATAGTCCATTATTGAAAACGTAGGGACAACATCTACCATTTTGGGATAGACTACCATGGTTTTAGATTTATGAATTAACAAATTATATTTCTTAGGGGAGATAGTGGTAATGTTTAGAAATGTGTCGACCTGTGGAAGCATAATAATATCCACATGATCACCTTCCTCTTCATTGGAATTTCCAAAATATGACATTTCATTGGAATTATGTCACGGATGATGAACTATGAGAAGCAACGGGTTGAAGCCACATACATCTACAGTCCTTGTAAAGGTGGAAGATTGCTTAATTGTCTGACATGGTCCTATGCCTCAAGGTATAAAGAGAGAGATCGATCTAATTACTTTTCTCCCTGAAAAGCTTTTTAGATCTCAGAATTTGGTAGGTGGTAGTTTAATTCGATTAGCAGAATCTTCTTTTCATCAGATATTGTGTGTGAAAAGAGATTACTAGCAAGAAAAAGCCATTCTTCGATAATAAGTTTATTCTCATACGACTTAGTTATAATAGTCAACTAATTTTCATTATTTGGCATGATCATTCCCCAAGACATCCCTTATTAGTAGATATAATGAACCTTATTGATTCGAATTGACCAATTTGCCACTCTAAAGTTTGATTTTACTAGCTAAGAAGATGCTAATAAATTTGCATGGCTAACTTCCAACATGGTTAAAAGGAAGCAATAAGTTAGTCATTTGTACTGTAAAGGCATTGCAATTCTTATTTGCAATGAAAATAAAAGGTTTAGTGTAGGTAAAGGGAACTAAGCATTTGGCTTTAATAAGTTTATTTTGGCGGCAATCATGACTATGACAAAGCTACTCCATGGACAACATGGAACTAGAATTGTACATGGAATGAGTTCAAAGGGCATGGCATGCAGCAACTTGGAGCCCTTTTCTCCTAGCTCTTCCCAAGAAAAGAGCTTGGCATATTCATCAACAATTTGATGATAAGGTTGTACGACTCTCTTGATTCCATATCATCTAGTTTCCCTCCAAAGCATTTGAACCCTTCCTGAAGAAGATTGGCTCCGAATGAAGCCACACATTCTCATGAAAGTTGAAGATGGGAACGTGGAATGGTTGATGGATGATATTGGCATGGTGATCCCCACTCATGCCCTCATTTCTAGTGAATGTCATACCATCCCCCATTCATGTGGCTCTTCAAGATGCACATCAATGGACATAAGCATACATGGAGTTCCTTTCAAGATTATTTAAATTGAGGAAATTGTTAACAACAAGTTTGGATGCTTTTGTGCCCTATTACAAGGTAGTTTGAACCCTTCAAAGGAAAGGATACTTCCTCCTACTCTCTTACTAGACCTTTGGCTCATCAATAACATGGCAAGTTGTGCTAGAATCCCTTGAAATCTTGAAATTATCGTGAAGATGGCCATCTTTTTATCATACTTACTTTGGGCCCACCTTTTGACTAAAGAGTTGGTTGAATTAACGATATCACTTTCCTCTAAAAGTGCTCCTACTAGGCTACTAGACATGCTTGTAAGACCCCACCCTACATTCTTGAAAATAATGAATTGGTTGGACTCCATGTTGAAACCATAGATTCTTAAAAGCTTCATACCTATGCAACCTTTTCTCTTTGAATTACATGAGATTTGAGGAGCAAATTCAATTACAGAGTGGATGGGTTTCCTATCTTCTTAAAAGGTGGTGTTGGGGTAATTTTTCAATTTGTTGGATGTATTGAAGAACTTTAAACTTCAAGTAGTTGGCTTTAATAGAGAAAAGGTCTAGAGTTGAGAAAACAATTGGAATTCAAGTCTTTCCCTTGATATAGTATCATCTCACCTATGCTCTACAAAGTCAGCCTATTTTTTTAACCTATGATAGAAGTCATCGATAATATCCCAAGAAATAACTTTAAACAACCAATAAAGTCTTCAATCCTTAACCTATTTGCATTGAGTTATGAGGATATTTTTTGTATTGGTGACCTTGCAATTTGAATTCAATGTGGCAAAGCAAGGACATTTAGGGGTCAAAGTGGAATCCTTCGCAAACATGGTTCTTGAATGCTTACATGCTCAAACACATTTCTAGCCCTTTCTTCTAGTCTCTTCTGCCCAGTGCATCTCATTCAACATGCTTACAACCCTCTAGAAAATGTTATTGATTCTCTTCATGGTGCAAAGTTGACCCACCATTGTGGAACTTGGCAACTCGGAGAAGTCGTATCTCTAGCTCTAATTTTCAAATGGCCATGAAGATCATCCTATACGGGGCCAACAGAGTTAATGTTGGGTCATTAAGAGATTATAGTAGGGATAGATTAAGCAATCAACATGCTTCAACAATTGACAAGGGAAACCTGTGGATTCTTACAACATGGAATTGTTTGTATCTTTGGTTTTGTATGGTGTTGTTGTAAGCACCTTTATTTTGATGCACCAAAATTATACTTATTGCTAGACTAACATTTTAGGACTATCTCGGATTAAAGCATTAAAGTATTTTTCAAGCCAAGTGCAGATAGTTGCTGATGTGTGTCATTTTATCTTTATTTGAGTCTAAGATATTATTGTAAGAAACTTCGAATAAAACTCAAAAATAGATTTTCGCGTATCTTTTTAAAATCAAGTTTTAAGGGTTATTGATTGACCAGATTAGTTAATTGATTAACTAAAATACCTTGATCGATCAATCAACTTCATTAATCAATCAAATTAACCCATTTTAGGAAGTTGATAAATATTCTTTTGATCGACCAACTAAGTAAATTGACCGATCAATTAGTGATTGACCAACCACCTTAATTGATTGACCAAATTGTCTTTTGATCCACCAATTAACCTTAATTGATCGACCAATTTAATTTCCTATTCAGGAAAAACTTTTAGTATAAATAGAGATCGTACATAGCCCATCTTTACACAACTTTGAAAAAGAAATACCTTTCAAAAAGTAAAGCTTCTCGTGCTTATTCTGTTAAGACCGTGACATCAAAACACTTTAAGACATCTAGGAGTTGGTCCAAACATTTGGTTAGATATTTGGATGCCTTCCCAGACGTCTGGAAATTAATTTTTGTGTGCGTACGATCGCAAGTCTGTGCGCGTGCGGCGCTCAGATTGAAACCCGCCGCCCTCTTCTTTTTCTCTCCCCTCGCCGACCTATAGAAACCGCCCCCCCCGTGCCTACAAATACCCTCCTCCTCTCCCTCACGCCACCCACATCCATCCGTCTCCTCTCCCCCAGCGCGAGAGCGAGAGAGAGGGCAGCACCTGCTGCCGGGTGCAGTGGCGAAGAGGAGAGGTGCAGCGAGAGGGAGGAGAGAGCACACGAACCGTGAGAGAGAGACCTCGCCGGGGCAGTTCGAGGCCGGCCGACGTGCACGGGGCGGAGTGTTGTGTCGGGGAAGTCCTCCCCGACGCTGCTGCAGCTAGAGCAGTGGGCGGACGAGCACGGCGCGGCCACGCACAACGGGAAGAAGACGAAGGAGCTTCTGATTCTGGGATTTTTCCCAAAAGTAGACGTCTGGACCTACATCGAGACGACGCGGGCGACGTCTAGAGGAAGCTCCAGACGACTGAGAGGTACGTATTTTCCTCCTTCGCTTGCTTTTGCGGATACGGCCATGCAGGCCGTTCCGCCGAAGCTCTGTCACATGCCTTGCTGAGGGATTTTTGCGTATGCGTGCAGGATTAGCTTCGGGAAGGCGCGAGACACGCCCTCCCAGGCGGTTTAGACATCTAGGCGAGTCACCAGACGGCGGAGAGCGTCTCTAGACATCCAGAGAGGTGGTTGGACGTCTGGAACTGGGTCCAGATGGTTTAGCAAGACCTCTGGACGTCTGAGGAGCAGCGTAGAGTGAGGTATGACCTGGACCTTTTTTTTAAGACGTCTGGAAGATGTTCCAGACGTCTGATTTGAGTCAGAGTTATCGCTTTTGACCCGTTTAGGGTCCGTTCGAGGTCCGATTTCCACGTTTAAGATTCCGTTCTTCTCAGAATTAGTTCCTCTACTTGTTTGAAATACTTTTATCCTTTTTTGAGTGGTTCCTTGTGATTGATCCTTGTGTTAGGACCTCATTCTATTGCGGCTTTGGGGGTTGCGGAGGCACGTGGACCTGCCGATCACACCCCCATTACTCCTAATTTTACGGGTAGAGTGGCTTCCCTTAGTTAATTACAAATATTAATGCATATCTAAAATAAATGATAGATCTTAGGGTATGGCAAAAATCCTGGGACCTGAAAGCTAGATTGAATGATAGATCCTAGGGTATGGCATAAATCCTAGGACCTGAAAACTAGATTGAATGATAGATCCTAGGGTAGGGCATGAATCCTAGGAATAGAAACACTGAAATGAATGTCTTGAATGCCTGAATTGCAGTCTTGGATAAGTAGATAGAATAATGATAATTGCCTGTAATTGTATAACAGCTGCCTGTGAAATGTAGAGTACCGTTGCTAGTAACTGTTACATGTAATTTCTGTTGGTTGAAATTAAATACGAGCTGCTTGTATATAAATTGGAAAGGAAAAGATGTTTGAATGTTGGAAACACGTACTATATGCGAATAAACCTGAAATGATGAAACCTAGTATGGCTTGGCCTCAGAAACATGAGCATGAACCCTACGGGGAATTAGGAGTAGAACTCTTGGAAATAAATGGAATGGAACTGGAAAAGTGAATGGGAAAGTATGTTGTCTCTTGGGTACGCAGTACCAAGGGAAGCACAAGTTACCTCTTAGTGCAGAGCGGAGCCAGCCGCCGTAGGGACCCGAGGTCAGGTCTGGCCACTTTGTACCGACTTTTGGCTCTAGCGTACACCGTACTAGAGAGAGCTACTAGTGTAGGGAGGGAGCTAGCCACCCCACGGGGCCTAGGGTTCAGCTAGCCGTCCTACACCGACTTGTTAGGCCCACTGGATAAATCAGGTTAGTCAGGCGAGGGTGCGCAGACTGTGGAGGGGCAAGACCCCTATTTGGTTATTGTGGAGGGGCTAGACCCCTATTACTGAGAGGGCTCTACCCTATACTGGTTCCATGCTATGCTTTGGGCGCACCCGTTAACGGAAACGACTGACCGCATACCAGTGCGGGGTAGCTACCCGTGCGTTTATCGTGCGTGCCGTAGTCACCGTTACGCCTGTCAGCAACCTTTGGGTGGTTGACTAAGGGTAGGACCACCATGGGGGACTCTCCCGACCAGGAGAGCACCACGTGCTACTTCTACTTTTCGGAAAAGACTGCAATCAAGATCGTTGCCACGAGGAACGTTCGAAATCAAGAGAAAGATCTGAGAAATAAACCAAGAAAGAGTAAATAGATAAATAAAGAAGAAATTAAAAATAACAGCTACTTGTCCACCTTTACTTTTTTTTTTCTTAGCTAGCTGGTTGCCACTCTACTCAGCGCTTCGCTAACGTGTCATATTTGTCACCTTTTTCAGGACCAGGTGTTGAGCAGCCAGAACCTACGGCTACGGAGGGTGCTGGACCTAGTAGAGCCTAGTAGTTATACTTTTGTTGTACCCGTTTTTCTGTTGTAGTGAGTATTCTGTTACACCTTTATACTCTTTTATTATAAACTTCATATTTCTGTACTTGTTTTTAATTATCTACTGTTGTGGTGGTGTGTATTATAATAGTTCTTTTCTTTACTGCTATATTTTTGTTACTCTTAGTTACTTGCATGGTGAATGTGATTTATTTTACTACTTTTTGGTTACTTTCTCGTTGGACGACTTGGTCTTGGGATCAGTCGAGTCGGTCCGATTCTCGTCTCTCGTAGGGATTCGGAAATCGGGTCGTAACATATTCCAAAGGCTTCTGCACCTCGTTCTTCACATTCTTCAAAAATACGATGCCTCGAACCTCTACAAAAAATTTGGTTTGATCTTTTATTGAGGTTTCATAGAAGTTATTTCTGTTATTCTATCTTATTGCTTTGATTTACAGATCCCAAGATTGTTGGGAAGATTCGTGGTTGTTGTTTTTGCTTCTCTTCATGATAGAAAGAGGAGTGGTTGTAAGAGGTTGTGTCACCCCCGTTCAAGTGGTACGGTTAGTGGATTGACTAGCTTGAACTAGTTGGAAAAATCCTAAACTGGAAGGTTTAGGTAGTGGTTTTTACCTGGTTTGAGTTTCCACTCTAAATCAGGTGTACTCTGTATTTGAATCTTTTGTGATTTAATTTTTATATGTGCATATAATTTTTAAGGCAAATTTTTTAAGGCGATACTATTCACCCCTCCCGTCTAGTATACGTTGCGATCCGCAGGATATCCTCCTACTCTCAGTTGTCTCTACTTTTGTTTATATAATTTGTAAATATTACATGTCATAGTTAGGTCTTTTACTTTCTTTAATTTAGTTCCATAAAGTGACGAGTCATAATAAATTTTATGCTTTCAACTCATCAATGATCACCGAGCAGACTTTGTGTAACACTCTAAAAATAGTAACTCGCATAGTAAACTCAAGAAAGTGAGTAGTTAGATATAAGGATTGAAAATTAATACTGAACAATTTAGATTTGAGCATTTTAGATGATTATTTGGATTCTTAGGTCCATTCCCAATAAGTTATTAAGATTAGGTTTACTCATTTAACTCAGGTTTACGCCTAGATTGTTACAAATAGTATTAGATCAAAATTCCTTCTAGTAAGAGAAAAGGGATGCCCTTAGGATGGGCAAAGAATGAGCCATGAGGTGGAGCCACCACTACTATTATGAGTAAATTGATTGATTGATTGAACCTTGACGATGACGTTAGGATTTTAAGTGAGGGATGTTCTAATATCCTAAAGATAACCCCACATAGTAAATTCATGAAAGTAAGTAGTATGATATAAGGATTGGGAATTACTACTTGACAACTTAAGTTTAGGTATTTTAGGTGGTTGTTTGGATTCTTAAGGTTATATCCAGCAAGTTACGAAGATTGATTTTTCTCATTTAACTATGGTTAGTCTTGGGTCATTATAAATGATATTAGAGCCAAATTCTTTTTACTAGAAAGAAAGGGCTACACTTATGACAACTAAAGAATGCATCACAAGGTGGAGTTGCCACTATTATTAGGAGTATATTAATTGATTGAACTCTGACAAGAACATTAGAATTTTAGGTAATGAAAATTGTAACATCCTAAAAAATAATCCCACGTGCTAAACTAACGAAAGTGAATTATAAAATATAAAGACTAACCATCATTATTTGATAACTTAAATTTAAATATTTTAAGTGATTTTTTTCGAAGTTGTGGACATCATGCTCAATAATTTGTAATTTTTCTTATTTGTCAATAATTTAGGCCTAAGCGATCGTACTTTAATCAATTCCTCCTTCTCACCTTTGAGATAGTTTCTTTCTTATCCTTGTTACTTCAACTTTTGTACACGAACGCCCCCTAAGAAGCTAGAGAGGGATGTATAAAGCATCTTTCCTGGCTCCCGTTACAAAAGGAGAAAAAAGAAACCAAGCATGACTTGGTAGAATCAAGGGGCCGCAATAGATAAATAAATCCATGGAGAAAGTCCCAACGAAACCCTCCACCTTTATACGGCTTCCTTTGAACCGTTCCTTCACTTTGCGGTGGTCGAGGACTCGAGACCTCTAGTTGCATCCCATCAAGCCTCCTGTTGCTATGAGCCATCATTAGTTGGCTCTGGAAAAGAAACCGGTTGCAGTGCCAGCTTTTTTCATCCTAATTAAAGGGGAGAAAAAAAGTGGAATTTCCACGCATCGTAATACTCGCAACTACGTTGTTTATTTAAGACGTGTTTCGTTAGTGGGTTAAATAGAATTTTGTTGGGTAAAGTATTTAATTTATTATTTAAATTATTTAGTATTTATATTAGGTTAAGTAAATTTAATTTAAACTAAAGTTAATTTTAATATATCAAAATTTCTAAAGAGAGAAACTTACTTCTTTCAATATTTATTTTATTTCTTTTTTATTATTTTATTTATTTCACAAATTTATTTTTTTTATCCAACAAAATCTTTATCATTTTTCATGTTTTTCCTTTTCTTTTGCTGAGGAATCCCTTGTGAGTAAATCCTAGGTAACCACAGATATCTGAATCTATAGCTATCAGGTAAGTGTCGAAGTTTTGAACAGACACTCCCTCGTTGCTGTAGTTAGTGGGATCGATGCGGGCATTCCAACCTGCAAGATATGCCTCATGGGTGTTTTCCCAAATTTTTTTTCCATAATAATTACGTGGAAAGTGACAAGGAGATATTATTTTATACATCAGTTTATACACATACTTACACAAATACAGTGGTATATCCCGACGACATATAACATTGGGCATGTAATCTTTTTTAATAAAAAAATATCATATAAGTATATCCTGTATATATTTTGATGTCACGAAATATTTCCCTAATTATATTCCACCGATCCCATCTCTCAAGGACCAGAACCTTAACCAAAAAGAAAATCAATTTAAAGAGACAAAGGAGATGCATAGGTGACGGTCAATGGAAAGGGACAGCAGTCGTAGTGAATATGACTTGATAGAGAGTGGACAAGAGGAGGAAGAAAGGCATCGTAAGAGGAGAAATAAGAATGTAAGAGTTGGATTATCGAGTTTCAATAAAATCGGTGTACACGTTGAGAGGAGATTTAATCCTGGAACATTTATTGTGATATATTTTTTTTCCCTTGTGAGAGTATTACAAAGCCCCCGCACCTCCGCCTATCATTATAGAGGGGGTTGAGAGGTAATCATCTAATTCCCAGGGAGTGAAAATAACTATCCCGAGGGATTTGCCTTGTCGCCCGCTTTTTGCATAATCATTTCAATTCTTACCCTGTCACTTTGATCTTTGCGTTGCCACCTTTTTTTTGAAGCTGTTATCATCTGGGGTTCATGGGAGTGGGGTGATGGCAAAAATCGAGGGTTCAATCTTTTAGGCCTCATTTGGTTGGAGGATAAGGTGCAGAAATGGGATTGGATCATTAATTATTAAGTATTAACATCATATCAAATAATTTTTATTTTTGTTAAAAAAATATTAAATAAATACCTACTAACATCACATCACACTACCAATTATTTCATCCAGTTACTTATTCTTATATCTCAACCAAGCATTCCACAAGTTATCCCTACAGTTTTTATTTTGGTATAGCTCTTATCATTAACGTAGCCTTAGGTTGTGTTTGGTCGGGGTTTTGGGCCGTCCCGAGATAGGATTGGAGTGAGATAAGTTGAGGGAGTTGTTTGGTTGAAAGACTTGTAATAATTAGTATGGTGATATAATGTTAGTAGGTAATATTTTAATATTATAATATGATGTGAGTGGGTATTGATGTTTATGTAATATAGGAAATAGTAGTGATTGGTATTGAATGGAAAATTATGAAACCCTTTTGTGTAAGCCATTAACACATTCCAATTTCACCTGCAAGCCCGCTGTCAAATGTAACCTTAGGTGATCACTTAGCAGTTGTAAATCGAGCAACTATATAAAGAGGATGCTTTCGGTTGTTTTCAAGTGTTAGAAGATTGGGTCAGCTCACTTGAGTGGTTTTCTCCCATGATGAGGGCCTTTGGTAACCTGGTTCTCCCCTTCATACTTTCATCCCTGATGGTTCTATGCCTCCCTTTATTTTGGTCCAAAGGGCTTTTGTTATGCTTCCAAATTCCCCCTTAAGTTCTGTTATTCCTCCCAACATTCTTGATGAGATTGCCAACACCACTTTAGACTCTCAGAAGGATTTACCGATCTGGACCCCTGCTTCTTCTGGTATTTTCTTCGTGTCTTCACCTTATCATTTGATGTTTGGAGACTCTCCAAGGAGTCCCTCTAACAAGATTATTTGGAATCTCAAGCTTCTCCCTAGGATTTCTTTGTGTGTTTGGAAACTTCTCAAATTTAGACTTCCTACGGATGATAATATTATGAAGTTGGGGATCCCTTTGGTCTCTAAATGTAATTGTTATCCTGCCAACTCTGTTCTCGAGACTCTTCTTCACCTTTTTTCAGGTAGTCATCTGGTTCAAAACATCTCTGACTGGACTTTTAAGCAAAACTATCAAAGATGTATGGATCCTTCCCTCTTCTTTGATGTCATCTCGAACTCTTCTTCATCTTCTCGCATGAAGATTATTAAGAGGTCACTAGTAGAAAAGACACTGTTCTCGATAGTGAATTTTCAACCGTTATACCATAGTCACTAATAATAATATTATCCACCATTCTAAGGTAAAATGGTTGCCAAAAAGTCAATCATTAAGTTTCTCACCTACTAGACAGGGGTTGTGGTTGGGTCATTCTCAATCGTTTATAACGGTGGAGAATACGAGCTTTGTCGACCATTCATGAGAAAACGGTTGACGATAAGCTTTTCATAAATCGATTGATTTGCTTTATTTGCTATAATATTTGGTAGGTTCATAATAAGATCAAGAATGATGATTTTAAATTAGCTAATCTATAGCATTTCTTAAACAAAAATTGGAGGAACCTTCTAATGGCTGATTGGTTAAAGACTTCCCGTCCTTTTTGCCTCATTCTTAGCTGGGTTTGACCTTCTGTGGGTCTTAAAATCAATGTTGCTTCTTCGCGTGTGGGGGATCATAGTCTTACGAGGTAGATTATTCAGGATCGTCTTGGGAATTTTGTCATGGCTGCTTCCGCTAAACTTTCTAAAGTTCCTTTGGAGGTTTCCCTTATCCAAGCCATCATCCATGCTCTTTCTTATATTTCATCTGACTTATTTTAGGTGGAGATGAACTCTGTGTTACTTTATTATTAGTGGTCAGGAAAGCTTCCTTTTGCTTGGCAAGCCAAAAGGGATTATGCTTTCCTTCGTGCGCTTTCTACCAAGATTCATTTTATTTTGTATGTTCATTCACTGGTTAATGACATTGCATCCAAGATTGACCATGTGGGGGTTGGAGATTGGAAATGATTCACTTTGCTATATGAACTTCTTAAAAGGATTGTTGAGTTTATCAAGTTGGATAAAATTTAAATACCTTATATTTTATCCTTGTAATCTTTCAAATTTTTACTTAATGTACTAGACTATGAATCGTGATCTTTTCTTTCCTGTATGAGATAGGTATTTGTCTAATCCCTCTACCACTTTTTTCTAATTTCCGAATAGTGAGAAATGAATAATTTAGGCTCCTATATTTTGTAAAAAAAAAAAAAACCTCCATGTTAGCCTGGTACTCCTTTTACGTTACCTATATCATGGATCAACTCAAACGAGTCTGACTTTCATTTCCGTATCAGAAAGCCTGCCAAGATATCATTAGATACCCATTTTCCTGTGGGGAAATATCTTTGAGAGATATTTTTTATTCGAATTCTAACCAGAAAAACACTCTGGGATTCACTGAATGTGGGAAATTTCGACCAAGAAATTGTGTTGCCATCCATCAACTAACTTGAAAGATTCCACTTGATTAGAGTAGAAACTACGTCACATGCTAACGTCCAATGCACGTTCCCATGGATGGCCATTACATATTCCTTCTCCCCAACATAATTGCCGTAAAGAAAATACAGTTATGCTTCACTCGGTGCAGAGGACAAAGTCCCCTCTGGATTGTTAAAATACTAAGGATGTTTGGCAGGGAAATATATTTCACAATGTGCTTGAGATATCTTTTGTAAAATAAATACGTGGATATCATCAGTGTTCTTGGAAATATCAATAATGAGTTTTGTATTGAATCAAATATCATCGGTTGTTTTGAAAATATGATAGATGATTTTTACTTTTAAATATTTGAAATATCTTACCTAGGCACATTATGCACATGAGAGAGATATATCGTGTGGTATTCGCTTTTGTGTTATCAGATACGTTGCAATTCTACGTTTTTTTGTATATTTTATCAAGTACTAATTAAGACACGGAGAAGGATCACAGAAATATAGTGCCAGCAAGTTGGTGGAGTCTACGAAATTTAGATATGGGGAAAGCAATGGGAAGCTTGGGAGCGAAGATACCTAATTTTCTATTACATGGCTTAAGGCTGAAGCTAATTAATATCATCCCCTCCGTTTAGCATCTCCATGCAAAGCATGGCGACGTAATCCCTAACGCAAAGATCACAAGGGTAATCCAAAAATGTCAGCTGCTTTGGACGGTGCTTTACAATTTATATTGTGCAACCTTTGAGCTGGACAATGCCATCAATCTTATATGTAGTGCTTCCACATGTACGGTTGCGTTTCCTTTTCCACATACTTACACAACTCGGTGCAGGTAATAATCTGTGCTCCTTAAGAAACGTCTTCCAGTCAGTAATCAGGAAATATTAATTTTCTTAATTGAAATTCTTTTTTCCTTTCAAAATTTAGTGGACGTTAATTACGAGGATATTTACGTCTTGACACCGTGAATGATCACCAATCGTTTCGAAAACAACAAGCGTATTCTGGATAGTAGCTATTTATCCAAAAAAAAGGCAAAAGGAAAGGGTAAAAAGGCCCTTATATATTGCATCAGAAATATCAACTCCATCACACCTATCATCGAAATTCAAGTAATTTTCCTTGTGCAAAACGGATAACAATACCACGACTGATCAAAGCAGTTATATTTCATGGCACATCCATGCACCATCATCAAAGGAAAGCCTGTAAACAAATGCATGCTTTACAAAGAAACAAAGAAAGACAGTGGTAACCACATTCACATGTTTGACTAAAAATCTCACTCATGAAATTTGAATCATTGACCATAGGTGAAAATAAGATAAAAATTTAGGAGTTAGGATTTTGTCTTACTCCTCCCATCCGTAACTCTGATTTCACGGGTAGGTGCCTTAAACATTTTCCAATAAAGAACAAGCAATCTCTCCGGGAAAAAAAATGATAATTTACTTATCAATATTATTCGCAGCTATGAACAAGAGAGAAACACGCAACTTAACAAAGGAAGATACCGCAAACAAATACTGAACAGGACGGGAACAACAAAGATATTTATAGATAGAGGACGACGTACGGAGCTGGTCAATATCTATCATATATAGGCCTAGAGATAGAGATAGGGAGAGAGATGGAGAGACGTGGGGGACGGGGAGAAAGGGAAGGTATCAACAACATTAGCTGAAGCAGTGGATGGTTTCCAGGGAGGAGTAACTGCAACGTATCAAGAGGGCAATGGGTTGACGGTCTGCCACTCGGGGTCGGTGAAGCGCGTCTCGTGGAACTTAGTGATGTACTCGGTGGCCTTGCGGTCGATGTAGGGGTCACCGACCCACCGGCCGCGGTCCTCGTCGCTGGCCCACACGCGGGCCTTGTTCTTGGGCTCGATCTCGTCCACGTCGTGGTGGTATCGGGGCCTTGCGGAGAACCTGAAGAGCCTCGAGAAGAAGGATCTCGAAGAAGACGACGACGACCTCCTCCGTCCTCCCATGCTGCAGATTGTGTATATTCTATGTATGTGCTCCTTAAGTGGTGTTAGTAGTTGAGGGATTGAGTTATATATATTCCCTTGCTGGTGGTGATGGTAGAGGGGAGATCGAGAGGGGAAGGAAAGGAGGTTGTGGGTGTTGCTGTAGTGGTTAGGAGGAGGACCGGGGGGTGTTGTGCTCTTATAGTGGAGTTGGAGGGCTCTGGTGGCGTGGAGCTTTAAGGATTCTCTAGACCAGTGGGATCCATTTCAATGGTGGATATCGTCTGAGGTGATTGGTCTTTGAACGGTTAAAAAAAATTTAAGCTGCCGAATAATAAGGAACTTTACTTTGGAGGTGTTTGATCCGAAGGTTAATTGTGTTTGTGTTTGTGTTTGTGTTTGTGTTAAATATTTAATTTATTATTTAATTTATCTTTTATTTTTGTCAAATTAAGTGAATTTAATTCATAATCTGTGATAAAATTATTTTACTTTAAATTTATTTATAATATAATTTTAATTTGGCAAAATATTTAAATAGATTACTTCATTTATTTTAATATTTAGTATATTTTTTTATATTCTTTTATTTATTACATAAATTTATTCTTTTACCACAGGGACCCTAAAGATGTTGCATGTTCACGTTTCGGTTGAGGTTGGTTTTCCCTTTTTTTTTTTTCTTATTTTTTTGCCTCTTTGAGATTTTCATTTGATGGCAAACCGTTGATAAATAATGTCACACCTAAAAAGGTTTCGTTTGGTTAATTTTAGGTTGGAAAATCCCGTAAATTGTAATCTTTTTCTACCAGGAAAAGCCTTTAGTGGTTCATAACTCATTGTAGCAGTGCATTGGATTAGTTTTATTATGACTTTTTCGCGAGTTGGTTTCAGTAGATTTATTAGCCAACCAAAAATTACCGTGGAAATTAACTTGACTTGGTCGGACTAAATTAGGGAATATGCTTGATATCTTGAAATCAACTGGAGCCCGATATGAAGGCTTTAGTTTGCTTCTCGGGATTTGTGAAATTAATGTGGACCTCCCTCAAGCATGATTTTGACTTGAAGATGAATTTTAGATATTTGATTATATATAAAAAAAAAAAGGAGAAATTGACATGCAACTCATACATGGTGACTCTGGTATTCGTTTTGTTACAACCCTTCCGCTCGATGATGTCGGGGAAGAGGGACTCGATCGATGTGCCAGAATATATAAATAAATATCACACTTATAATAATTATGAAATTAAATTAAATAAAAATATAGGAATATTGTAATTTACATGAAAAATCCTATCTCCTTACGAAACAACACCTTAGGGAGAAAGGACAAAAATCATGGACAATTAGAGAATTCTACTCTAAATTATGAGAGTATAATACTTTTATATTAAATGATGAAAAAAGAAAAATCCTCAAATAAGCCTACCAAACCTACCACAACCAAGTAACAAAGGCACCTTAAATGGGCCTAATTAGTTAGCTCAAGTACAAACCCAACTTCAAGGGTTTCAACCCATTCAATTAATATAAGTAGGAAGGCAAAGGTTAAGTCACCTGCGACTATCATTTAAACTATGACATGCTCAATTGCTAAAGACTTAGTCAAGTCAAGTGATAAGGTCGGCAACAATAGTTGGATCGCTCAAGTGACTATCTTAGTCACAAGAGAGCATGACTACCCAACTTAGCGACAACTATTACAAAATTTAGCCAACATGGCCTATGTGGCGCATAACGTTCAATAGCCTAAGATCGAGTTTCGACCCATAATGCTCACAATTCGAGGATCTCAAGACCACAAAACTCCTGATGTTACGAGCCTACTGTTTTAAATGAGCTACAATTCCCATCATAGGCTGTGACGCTTTTCTGAGAATTTTCTTCTTGTAACAATCACATAGTAGTAAAAAATCCTAAGAGTCATAACACTCTCCCTAGATGTATACCTTTCAGGTGAAACTAGGTCACCAATTCCCTAGGTTTACCTGTCGTGAACTTTATTATTTACGATTAGCCTTTTTTCTTATTTGAGCCCAACAAGATCCAATGAAAAAGGTCATGATCAATTGGCGCCATATGTGGAAAAGGTTAGTATAGCTTTCATTTTTATTATATAAACTGAGATGACCCCCACTACTTGACATTCATTGAGGGCGAATCATAAGAACCTTGGACTAGAAGAGTTCAGTGTTGCTCCTTCCAATCGTCACCGTCAATTTGAGGTGGAGAAACCAAAAGAGGTGCTCCATGAGGTTGTGCAAACTCATGTCGACCCCTTGGAAGAATCTTGAGCAAAGCAGCAGGAATTTCTAGTTGACTAAATGCCATCTGAGTAGAATAGGAGTCGATCATGTGCCAACTTTGCGAATTACAACAATAGAAGGAGAAGTTTGAGTCACAACCTCTTTAAGATCCGCCTCCTGCCTTGAGCCAAGTAGACAACCAGGGGCACTGGTGTGGAGTTGTTGAGGACGAGAATGCTTGCCTTCACGAGTGACTGAAGCAATTAAAGCGGCAACTACATGGGTTGCTGCAAAGGAGAAGCCCTGTAGGCTTCACCTCCTCCTTTTCTACCTCCCCGTGACTCAGACAAACTCTTTGGTGCCTCGATGCTAACTTCGGGCAGAAGTGGCTCCCTTCTAGAGAAAGTTCGCCAAGTTACATGGGAAATGAGGGGCTTTCGCCCACATGTACATTAGAACGTACCCGTTTATTAAGGTGGTAATTAATGCAACTATTTGCATGCTAAATCGGGATTTTAAAATCACTTCGTTGCAATATAGCTGAAAATAGTATATGAACAAATATAATTTATTATTCGAATATAAGTTCATGGTTGAACACAGGGAGAAAATGTTGCAATTAATCTCAAGATCACAATGATAACAATATTTAATGAGAAGTTCAAGCAATAATAATGTATATAGCAAGGGTCAATAGTGCAAAAAGATTAGGGTAAAATGGTGATTTGAATTACCAATTACCCTAATTATGATGATAGCAAATATCTCAACAGCATCAACCAAATTTAATCCACGCAAACCAAGTGCACAGTGCACTATGTCAGACAGATCAGACAATGGAGCTTTCAATTAGACAGCTTAACTGTCCAGATGCTACAGTGCCAAGAGGGCACTCTTCTTCTTCCTTTTCTTTCTCTTCTACTTTTCCTTTTCTTCTTTCTTCCTTAGGTTTGCTTCCTTCCTTCCTTACGGCTAAGTGTTCAGCCAACGCTTAGAGGAGAAAAACCCACCCTCCCTTGCCCTCTCTCTCTTCTCTCCTCCCCCTCTTATCTTTCATTGAAACCAGATAATTGGATCAGGTATTCGAGTCAAGCGCATACTTGGGTCCAGGGTTGCGGGCATGGGTCGTAGCCGAGGAGTGGAAGCAGGTATATGGGTCGGGTGAGAAGGGTAAGGAGGACCTTACCCTCGTGTTTTGAGGCAGTAAACCCAGAACACATTCAACTTATTCGGCCTCAACACTTCACCCACTTACAATGTGGGACTAATCCCACAGCTCTTCTTCTCGCGCACGGCCGTGAGCTGCTTGAGGTATCTTCATCCAATTCGCACAGAAGCTGCGGTCAATCACTCCAATTGACCGGGCGAAGGTGTTTGTGCTTCGATTCCGCATCACCTAGAACTCGCACCTAGAGCTGGGATCTCAGGAAAATGGCTAGAGCTTGCTTAGAGCTACTTCGGTAATGGCGGCAATGGTCGGCAACCCTGAAACACAAAGTATGGCCTTGCAGCCTTATCATAGAAGCTTAGTAGGATCGCGAAGATGCAACAAAGGTGTTGGTGGCGGTGGCGTGCTATGAGGGGGGTCGGAGATGATGGGTTGTTCGGTGGCAATTTTAGGCAAGCAAAGCCCTCAATTTCTTGAGGGGTTTTGTTCACGTGGATGAGGCGAAGGTTGTAGGCTTGTCGGTGAAGCGTTTGGAGTAGTGGAGTGAGTGGAGAACTTCGTCGGAGGAGTGGTCGGAGTGGAGGAAGATGAAGTCGTGGAGGGCGAAGCGGTGGTTGAGTTGCAACATAGTGGCACGATGATGATGTGTAGACACTAGGGAGTTGATGAAGCTAACTAACGGACAAAGAGGAACGGAGATGGTGCCGGTGGTGGTATGGCTGGCACTGGAGGAGATGGAAACTATGATGAGGTAGACGACAATGAAGACGGGGTTAGGAAGCGTCGCATGGGTATGTTGAGATGCAGAAGACGACGGGGAAGAAGAACTGATCGCCTATGGTATGTGGCGGCCGGCGAAGGAGCTGGGGATAGGGGTTCGCCGGAGCAAGCTTAGAGTGAGCTGGAGGTAGAGGAAGGAAGAGGATTTTCGGCTTAAAAACTTGTTGAAGGAAAGGGGGATGACAAAATGGCTTTTAGAAGGCCAAAAAGCGAGCTTCAAAGCTTGGAAACCAAGCTTTGAAAGCTTGAAAATCACATAATAGGTTTAGGATTTCCAAGAGTTCGCATGAACATTTGGGCGAGATTTGGAAGGCAAGACCTGTCTCAGATTGAAGAGAAACTCCTTAAGAATCTTCTTTCCAAATTTGGAAAGATTTCATCATGAAATCAGGGAGAATCTCTTGATTGAAGGTCAATGGTTCATGGGTTCACACAGTAATGGCGGTAAGGGTATTTTTGTGATGAAGATGAAGTTATGGGGGTTTTGTAATAAATTCATAAGCTGAGGGATTATTTGAGAGAATAAAAGTTAGACTTGGACTAAAATATAAACTAGGTCGAACTAATCTCAGATTAGGCTCAAATTTTGATACCAACCTAATTTAAACCCAAGGAATCTAATGGTGAAGTTGGATTTTGGTTTTGAACTCGTTTGATTAGGTAATTTATGTAAAAACCCAAATTAGGGTAATAGTCTATCTAAGACTTCTGTTTTAGGTCAAAATGGATTCTGATGGTCAATTCAAAGATGCTAAACCCTATAAAATATTTTTATATGAATTTTAGAGGATTTATGTGAATTTTATCTTGACCAGAACCTCAGTTAATTAAGAGGGTCTATTTTTAAGATTTCAAATGTCCATTAATTCTTGAAATGCGTGGAAACCTGTTTCTATCTGCATGGACCCACTTATTAGGCATTAATGACTAAATGACTTTTAATAAACCCCTGAGAAATCCTATTGTTATGATAGGATGGTAAAATTACAGTTTTAACCTTGTTTTCATCTTTTCTTCTCAAAATAATTTATCCTTCTCAAGAGACCTTCTGAATGATATGTAGGAGCTTTTATTGACTTTATAAGACCAATTTGAGCTAGTTATGACTCATGATGGTGTTCCCATCATACCCCAATGCCTAGCTTTTTCTAGTCCCTTAGCAAATTCTATGAATCAAACCAGTTATCTAGGTCAGATGTAACCATTAGGATGCTCTACTAAGCTGTATCTCTTGGAATCAGATCTTAATACCAATAATAGGCCTAGAGGTACTCAAGTACCAGCCCAGATCCAGATCTGAATGGCTTTCACCTTAGTCCTCAGCGAATGTTTCTAAGGCTCGCAGGAACTAACCTAAGGTTTGTTGTACCCAGCGGTTAAAGCACTCGTGCTTGAAACATGGTTAGTCCAAGTTCAGTTTGCTGGTGCATTTTGTAGGAGAGAGATATAGAAGGAGAATTTTTATCTGTGGAGAGCTTTCTCTCTCTTTTTCTTTTCATATATTTTTCCTTAGATCCATCTTCAAATTGACCCTAAACATGGTCTGTATCGGATTCCTTGTCGCCATCATCAATCCTCGCAGGGTCCCTAGCAATCGATGCTTCGAGATAGCATGCCCATGGCAACCCCTAGAACCTTGGCTTTCGAGATTTCGAGATAATCCTGCCCATGGCGTTCTGTAGCTAAATCCAGACTTTGGCAATCGACATTTTGTGATAATGCCGCCCATGGTATCTAAGCCAGCACAAGGTGCTTACATGCCCCCGGTAGGATATTTAGATATCCTAGGAGACAAGCACCAAGAAGACGATATGTTATTGTGCATTTTTTAGAGAGATTTCCCACCTCTCCGCTCCGAGAACTAGTCCAAATCAACTTGTGTTTTTGAGTCGGTCCTAATCTTGACCTTAGGACCATTTTCAAAATAGAAGAAATGACCTTTGGCATGATTTCATTATTTAAAGTGCATTGAACCAGACTGTGTGTGATTTAGGGTGCTTAAATTATCAAGTCCCACAAACCAGAGGTTAGTTAACGCGACCGAATACTACTTAAGTCTTAGACCTAATACATAAGCTTTGCATTTTCCCCAACCTCTTGAGGACTAATCCGGATCTTGACAAGTACAAGAGTGTTTAAATCCAATTAGATCCAAGAGGCCTAAGGTTGGTATTCGCCACTAATCCCTTAAGTTTTAGCCTTCTGGGTCTTAATTCATCATTCTATCCAACCTAGAAGTTAGGTAAGTTTTCTATTACTTTGAAGGGACTCAATTTCTTTCTTTATCTTTTTACTCCTTTCTTCACTTTTCAATTTTTCTTCCCTCTTTTCCTTATTTTTCTTAAAAATAGATTTCCTTTTTCCTCAACCTCCTTTCTCTTTTTTTTTTTTTGTGAAACCCTTATTGTGAATTTATTCTCATGGCATTTTGCACTTTAATACCCCCCATGCCTATGATTTGCAATGTCCTCATTGTAAATTAGGTGGGTTCGAGTTCAGCTTAGATCGTACATTAGAACAAGTTCAAAGGGTTGGTGGATGGGTCGGGATGACTGTTGCGGACGATTTCAAGGTCTGATATGAGTATCAGAGGTGGAGTTAGCTGTTCTAATGGATAAACCCTAAAGTGCAATATGAGTTCAGCAAAGAGATGTGTCAAAAGGATTTTGGGTTTTTCAAGAAAATGATGGGTTGCCTCCTGTTAAGTGCTGAGTTTAACGCCATTAGACGGGGGTAATAAGCTTAAGGAGAATGGAGATTAAAAGATACCTCAGCCAAGTTTGTATCAGTGAGTTCAATGAACGACTTAAGTCACTGGCCATTCACAATGAAAGGTTCAGAATCAAGGCTGGGTTGACTGATTTTGACGACTCCATTTCCAAAGATTCGTCTCACCAAGAATGGTCCAATCCATTTTGATATGAGTTTACCTGGGAAAAGTTTTAGCTTGGCATCAAAAGAGTAGGATCTTCTGACCAGGTTGGAAAGTTTTCATAGATATGTGTTTGTCATGAAAAGCCTTCACCTCTCTTTGTAGATTTGCGAGTTCTCGTACACGTCATTGCGTAGTTCCTCAATCTCGCTCATTTGAAGCTGATGGGTTCCAACCTTAAGTAGATCTAGATTGCACTTTCGTACTGCCCAATAGGTTTTGTGCTCCATCTAGATGAGGAGGTGACATGCCTTCTCATACACCAGTTTGAACAGAGACATACCTAATTGGGTTTTGTGGGCGGTCCTATAAGCCCACAAAGCTTCCAGAAGTCAGGCCGACCAGTCCTTCCTGTCAGGCCTAACAATGACCTGGAGGATTTTCTTGACCTCCCGATTAGACAGTTCAGCCAATCCATTGGTTTGGAGGTGGTAAGGAGTCGAAATTTGGTGTGACACCTCATACTTGGTCATCAGGTATCTGAACTGTGCATTTGTAAAATGGGTCCCTCCATTAGAGATAATGGCACATGGGACACCAAATTGAGAAAAGATGTGTTGATGAATGAACTTGATTACTACTTTACTATCAATGGTTTGGTTTGGGATAGCTTCGATCCATTTAGACACGTAGTCTACAGCAAGGAGAATGTATTCGAAGCTGTCCGATTTAGGAAAGGATCCCATAAAATCAATCCCCCATATATCGAAGATTTCGCATACGAGAATCGACTGTAAAGGCATCATATCATGGTGGCTCATGTTACCCAAGGTTTGGCAACGGGTGCATGCCTTATAGTAGTCGTATGCATCCTTGAAGATCGTGGGCCAATAAAAGCCGCACTGGAGGAATTTAGTTGTGATTTTATGTCCGAGAAGTGTCTGTCGCAGGCCTGGTCATGGCAGAAGGACAGAATGTCCTGAATTTCCACTTCTAGGATGCATCATTTGATGATTTGATCAGCACCAATGCGGAAGAGGTATGGGTCTTCCCAGATGTAGTAGTTGGCATCAGAAAGTAACTCGTCCCTTTTGGCCTTCGACCAATCAGATGGGATCTGATGTGACGCTAAGTAGTTAACTAAATCAGCGTACCAGGGAAGTCCAACACCGATAGTCAGGAGGTGCTCATTAGGAAAGTGCTCTGTGATTGGTCTGAAAGGGTTGATGATATTAGAAGGAAGGCGGAACAAGTGATCAGCTGCCACGTTCTGTTTTCCTACCTTGTCACGAATCTCGAGGTTGAATTCTTACAATAGAAAGATCCAACAGATTAATCGAGGTTTCGCATCCTTCTTTGTGAGGAGGTGCCTCATTGCAATGTGATCTGAGTATATGATAACACAGGAACCCAAAAGATAGGATCAAAATTTTTCAAGGCTAAAGACTACAGCTGGCAGCTCTTTCTCAGTAACTGTGTAGTTACGTTGAGCCTCAAGTGTCTTGCTAGCATAGTAGATGACCACGGATTTCCCATCTATTTTCTGCCCAAGTACCTTACCCACTGCGTAGTCAAACGCATTGCACATGATCTTAAATGTAGAGACTAGTCAGGGGATTGCAGGATTGGTGCTTGAGTAACTCGATCACATAGGCTCTTAAATGTATAAGTGCACTCCTTGGTAATTTTGAAAGGGACATCCTTTGAGAGAAGAATAGTCAGGGGGCACGTGATAGAGCCGACTTTTCACTTTGCGTTATAGTATTTAAGTAGTGAAAAAATTGACTAATCAAAAATAATAATAACCACTCATAGAAGAGCGGGTTGTGTCCACAAGGAGTCAATTATGCAATAAATTCTTAATTATTTTATATTCTTTCGGATAAGTGTGAAATCCCTATTCAATTCTGACATAAAATGCGAAGGAAAGTAGATTCGCAATAACTTAAAAAGATAAGGATATATGTGTAGTTTTTCCTCACTGAAATCTTCAATAAATTTATGATGATTTTATGCAATTTTCATGTGACGTGTAGTAGAGAAAATTAGTGCTCAGGTTAAGCCCAAAAATCAATCTTAAAACTAGTGAATATCAATAACATGCAATTATAAGGAAATATGAGTGTTCATGCGCAATTCTGCCATAATATAATAATAATAAATAAAAGTCAAATTTTGTGGCAATGGCAATGAATGTAAATATTAATTGGCTTAAAAACAGAGCATTTTTGCTCTCTTGATCGGTCGGCCCGGATAGGTTGTTAATATGATATTTTTATCATTGAAATATGTATAGTGGTTAACCTAATTCGGACCTAACCGTCTCTTTACAAAATTTTTAACCTGGCCTAATTGATTTTATCTTGTCACTTTTAGGCCCAGGGTCGAACTCAGGGAAGTGGGGTTCAAGTCAAGTTTCTACGCTTTTCATAAAACGCGTCTCTTCCGTTCGCTTATTATGTTTTTGGTGTTTTTCTTATTTAAATTTTTTTCTAGTAATCCTTGTTCTTGAGGCACACCCTCAAAATTGTGTCCTTGGCTTTTAGCCAAAATAGAGTTCCAAAACACGCCTTGCTACTCGCAAGACTGGGTTCCTGCAAATCAAAGATTATCTTTTCTCTTTTATATTTTTTTATCTTTTTACTAAGAAGGAAGCTAATAGTCAGAAAGTAAATATAGTATCTATAGATATATATATCTATATGTAGTATATATATAAAGGGGTGGGGGTGGAGGTGGCGATGGAGTGTAGCACCGTGTCGGGTCGGTCGTCGTCTAGAGAGACGCAACCAACACGACTATGTGCCGCGTGGAGTGAGGATGGATGATGGAAGTTGTATATGTCCATGCTTTTTGTATGCGTGTATCGGGGAATATCAGCAACTAGTGCAGATATTCCCGCGATACAGAGTATAGTAAATAACGTGAAAATATATGTACATATGTATGTATATAAGTAAATATATCTATATATATATAAATGTATAGGTATATATGTATAGATATATATAGATATATATGTATATATATATATAGGTGTAGATGTATGTATATATATATATGTATATAGATATGTATATATATATGTATATATATATGTATAAATATATATGTATATAAGTATATATGTCTATATATATAAGTATATGTATAAGTATATAGATATATATATATATATATTATATATGTATATATATTATATATATATGTATGTATACAAACCTATATAGATATACTATGTACATAAGTATATATATATAGATATATGTATGTATATATATTTATGTATGTATATATATGTTACTATATATAACTATACTTATAGTGTAAGTGTGTGTGTGTTGGTGTAGTGTGTGTTGTGAGTAAAAAACAGAGAGAGAGAGAGAGAGAGAGCAGGAGAGAGAGCTGAGAGAGTGGAGCGAGGAGGACGCAGAAGGGACGAGTTAAGTCGTCGGTGGATGGCGGCAGATGTCTGGAGCCGCGTCGTCTGCAGGTGGAGGCGGACGTCTGGAAATGGCGTCTGCAGATGGAGGTGATGCATCTGTAGGCCAAGTGCGAGGGTGAAGAGCGGGCGATGGCGCGGGGAAGCGAACGTGGAGGAGGGTCTGCGATGGTCGCGGAGGGGTGCGGAGGTTGGCAGGGGACGGCGAGAGGGCTTAGCCGGCCGCTGCAGTGTGCGCAGCGGCCGGTTAAGGGTGCAACGGCGGAGGCGATAGAACGGAGACGCAGGCGGGGAATGCCCTGCAGGCGCGTGCGAAGGCGGAGAGCGGCTGCAGGGAAGGTCGCGGAGGAGGCGGGGGGAGCTGCTGCCGCCGCTTGGCTGCTGCTGCCGCGGCTTCAAGCTTCGGAGCTTGAAGCGGCAGCAATGGCGTGAGACGAAAAAACGAAACGAAGGAAGACACCACGCCCACCGGCTCGTTGAAGAGCTGGGCGGTGGTGTTCCCACTATGGTGGTGTGCACCACAGTGGGTTCTCCTGCTCGCCGGGTGTCTCCTCGAAGGAGGGCCGACGTATGGGAGGGGAGGACAGTGGAGAAGGTGGTGACTGCGGGTTTTTCTTCTGCAGTAGCCGTGTGGGGTCTCTTCCCTTGCGAGGAAGAAGCTGCAGCTTCTTATAGAGGAGGAGAGCATGGCAGGGAGGCATGGCAGCAGCAGGGAGAGGGCGTGGGGGATGGCTTGCTGCAGGGAGTGGCGTGGCAGGAGATGGTATTGCATGCAGCATGCCGTGGAAGAATTTCAGCCGCGGGAAGAAGAAGAACCACGGGAAGAGAAGAAAGAAAGATGAAAATAAAAATAGAGAAGGGACTTTTGCAAAGAAACACTTGAGAAAAAAAGTAAATATGCAAGCCATTTATTCATTTTTCTTTTTTTCATGATTAAGTGCATACAGGATCCTAGTATGCAATGTTAATGCTAGAAAATAGCACAAGAAGGCGTTATTACAGGCGTGTTTTGCTGCGCAAACATATACCCCCATGCCTATCTTTTGCTAGTCCCTAGCAAAATCGTATTTAGAAATGATCTTAAGCTGAAGATTCTCTTCTGAGGTGATATAAGTGTGTTTATTGTCGGATATTGTGAGAACCAATTGTAGAGAAGACTACCAGTACTTTAAGTCTCACATGACAAAGATCATCTCTCAACTAACCAGGACTCTTGATATTTAAACCTTAAGTACGATTTCCAGGACTCAGGAGGTTTTTGCCGTTCTTGAGAGCTCAAGAGGTTATGGTTTGTGCAAAGTGAAGGATCAAGACTGACCAGATGAACATTAAAACTCAATCCCAGGGTTTCACGAAATTTTTAAGTAAAGGTTGGTCCCAGTTTCAGCTTATGTCTTCGGATTGACCCTTAAGATGATGACGGAAAACTCCCATTTTCTGATTGCTTTTTTTTTTGTGGCTCACCGAGAAACAAAGTATACAGACAGGGTGTAGATCAGGGTGGTAGGGTGGGTGGATGGTGGGTGGTGAAGAGAAAAGTGAAGTGATCGCGATAGAGGTGTGAAAAGTGATGGTGGATGGTGAGAGATTTGGCATTTTCTGGGACGAGAGTGTCCCAGGCGGATCAGAAAATAGATCAGGAAGAGGAAGTTGGCCCTTAGATTGGCCAAGAAGAGGGGCTTTGTGGATAAATGGATCCAAAAGGGAATAGCCCCGGTGAGTAAGATGTGGGCTCAAGGTCCCAGTGTGGAGTTGCAAATCCGCCTGATTTGGCGGGAAAGAAAGGGCAATCTGGTCTTCCATAGTGTGGATCGGCGGTGAGCAGCCCGGTGATGACTCAGACCACGAGGTATGGGAAGCAGAGAAAACCTCGTCAGAAGTTTGGTCAGGAGAAGGTACGGGAATAGGGAGGGATTGGGGAATGTCACAGTTTATGTTGGTCAAGCAGTCGTTAGGTAATTCGCAGCAGTCTGAATCGGCTCCAATTAGTTTGATACACGTACTGACAGTCATGTCCTCGTCAGACGTGTCATCCTTGATGTAATCGCTATCAGCATGAGAGTGCGGTGCTGCAGCTAAATTAACCTGAAATCCCAGAGGAATACTTGGAGCTTGCAGAATTTGATGAACCTGTTCCTGAGAAGGTTGTACCTGTGGTTGCGGATCACAGGGTACGAAGTTTTGCGGGTTTGGAACAGGTTGGGCGGGAAGAGTGCCCTGAGATCGAGTCGCCATGCTTAGTTGACTGATCTCAGCATTCTGCTGCACCAAATGCTGAAGAGAGGTCATGTTCTCTTTATGGCGCTTTGACATTTCCGTCATCATTCGGATCAATTTATCAAGAGGCCTTGATGCGTGTTTGGTTTGCGGTACGCAAGGGCCTGATGGCGGATTTGCCATAGGATTTGACTGGGCCCTTGGGATGACGGGTGCGGACGATCGCATCGGTCCACTAGCGGGGTTTTGGCGCTGCGGGTTGTTGGAACATGCGAAATTCGGATGATTGCACCACCCTGGGTTATACGTGGCAGAAAACGGGTTGTTCCCCAGGGTGCAGTCGTCTTCTATTCCAGAAGACGCGTCTGCATGTAAATATACGTCTGACCACACGGAGGCTTGGTCCTCCGTGTTGAAATACTGGCTCGCAGAAGCCAGTTCCACATGACTTACTGAGTCGCTTGGTGCGATACTCGATAAGGAAGTTCTTACAGGGTTTCTCGGGATAAGCCTGGTGTTGGAATTGTGACAAAGTGGTGAGGTGGGGGTGTGTGCCATGTTTGTGGAGGAGGACGACGATTCGGCTCTTTTTCTAAATTTAGTAGTCAATTCAAACAGTTCAGGGTTTTGTGACCTCCTCCCAAACATGCATTACCGTAGGAAGAGTTGGGGAGATGAGAAGGGAAAAGAGATGAGAGAAATGACGCCACAAAGATACACTTGATTACAAATCAATACAGTCAAGTTCCTAACCTCTACAGTGTGCCCTTAGACCTAAAGATCTAAGTTACCTACTATCACGAACTACGGAACCGAATGCGAGCACCGCGGAACCACCAGGCCGGATTGAAAGGCCGTTTGCCCCAGTCTTAGACACTCGATAGCATGCGGGAACTCTCACCAGCACGTAGCCACTACACGCAGTAGTTAGACCTCCAATCCTTAGCAAGGGTCAAGTTACTACCAATTTTATTTAGAGGCTTAGGATCAAGTGTTTCTGGAATGTGAAGGGCGTTGTTTACGGGTGATGCCCAAGTGATTGATTTTCAGAGTATGTAAAAACAAGCATGCAACGAGGAAATCTCCCTGAATTGAAGTTTTTATTGGTGAATGGTTTTTTAGAGTTCAGCCTTAAGTAGTATGAATTTTAGGATTTTGCTGAATTACCAATTCAACCAATCTCCGGGTTTTTGCAAAAATACAGGTTTTCTTTCTAAGCCCAAGAAACCCTTCTTCAATATCAGTTGGTTAATGCATGCCAAAGTGCAATGGGCTACCCTAAATGGAGATCTCTATGTGTGGATGCACGAGTCAATTTTATATCAATGTGAAAGGGAGCCAAAGCACTTCAATTCAAGTGCTCCCAATCACCAGAAATGATTTCCACACACAAGGCTTCAACCAAAAGATAAAGAAAATCAAATTGTTGGGGTTGAAGTATTCAGGATCGAATCTCAGGCAAGTTGAAAAGTCGTGGTGGGGTTGGAATCAACTCAATTCCAAGTCTCCCCACCAAAAATGTGATCCTGAATTAAAGATAAGTGAGGCAAAAGAGGGATGCAAACAATCTTTTTCTTTGCCTCAAAGAATACTTCCCACGGCGAAAAATCCAAGAATCAAGATTCTCGGATTTTCGCTATGCGAAGTGTGGCGGGAAATCCCAGGGCAGTGGGAGTGAAGACAACCAATTAAACAAGTGAATTTTAATCCACTTGCCCCAAGAAATACAAGAAGTTTTTCTAGTTTTTTTTATTTTTTTATTTTTTATTGAGGTGGCAAGTTAATCCTAGTTTACTAAGAAAAGGAAAACTTACTTGTTCGGTAATGTGTGCGAAGCTCCAATGCGGTGTCGGCGTCTTCACGCTCTCGTTCCCGCCTTGGATCTGCCCTCGTTCTCGACTTCGTTTGCTTTCCTTCTCCTTCCACCAAGTTCACCTGCACACCAAAAATAATAATACCTGTGAAGAGGGAAGAGAAAAATTGAAAGGAATTGAATAAAAACTTACTTGAAGATGCACGTCCTCGGCAACGGTGCCAGAAAAGTGTGATCGGTCGGCCTGGATAGGTTGTTAATATGATGTTTTTATCGTTGAAATATGTATAGTGGTTAACCTAATTCGGACCTAACCGTCTCTTTACAAAATTTCTAACCTGGCCTAATTGATTTTATCTTGTCACTTTTAGGCCCAGGGTCAAACTCAGGGAAGTGGGGTTCAAGTCAAGTTTCTACGCTTTTCCTAAAACGCGTCTCTTCCGTTTGTTTATTATGTTTTTGGTATTTTTCTTATTTAAATTTTTTCTGGTAATCCTTGTTCTTGAGGCACACCCTCAAAATTGTGTCCTTGGCTTTTAGCCAAAACAGAGTTCCAAAACACGCCTTGCTACTCGCAAGATGGGGTTCCTGCAAATCAAAGATTATCTTTTCTCTTTTATATTTTTTTTATCTTTTTACTAAGAAGGAAGCTAACAGACAGAAAGTAAATATAGTATCTATAGATATATATATATGTAGTATATATATAAAGGGGTGGGGGTGGAGGTGGCGATGGAGTGTAGCACCGTGTCGGGTCAGTCGTCGTCTAGAGAGACGCAACCAAAATGACTATGTGCCACGTGGAGTGAGGATGGATGATGGAAGATGTATATGTCCACGATTTTTGTACATGTGTATCGGGGAATATCAGCAACTAGTGCAGATATTCCCGCGATATAGCGTATAGTAAATAACATGAAAATATATGTACATATGTATGTATATAAGTAAATATATCTATATATATATAAATGTATAGGTATATATGTGTAGATATATATAGATATATATGTATATAGATATATAGGTGTAGATGTATGTATATATATATATATGTATGTTTATATGTATATAGCTATGTATATATTTATATAAGTATATATATATAATACTATATTGATGTATATATATATGTATATAAGTATATGTATCTAGATATATTTATATATATGTATATAGATATGTATATATATATATGTATATAAGTATATATGTCTATATATATAAGTATATGTATAAGTATATAGATATATATATATAAGTAGATATATATATAATATATATACATATATATATATAATATATATATATTATATATATATATGTATATATATTATATATATATGTATGTATACATAACTATATAGATATACTATGTATATAAGTATATATATATATATATATATATAGATATATGTATGTATATATATTTATGTATGTATATATATGTTACTATATATAACTATACTTATAGTGTAAGTGTGTGTGTGTGTGCGTAAGTGTGAGTGTGGGTGTGTGTACGTTGGTGAAGGTGTGTGTGTGTTGGTGTAGTGTGTGCTGTGAGTAAAAAAGAGAGAGAGAGAGAGAGCGGGAGAGAGAGCTGAGAGAGAGGAGTGAGGAGGACGCAGAAGGGATGAGTTAAGTCATCAGTGGATGGTGGCAGACGTCTGGAGCCGCGTCGTTTGCAGGCGGAGGCGGACGTCTGGAAATGGCGTTTGCAGATGGAGGTGATGCGTCTGTAGGCCAAGTGCGAGGGCGAAGAGCAGGCGATGGCGCGGGGAAGCGAACGTGGAGGAGGGTCTGCGGTGTTCGCGGAGGGGTGCGGAGGTTGGCAGGGGACGGCGAGAGGGCTTAGCTGGCCGCTGCAGTGCGCGCAGCGGCCGGTTAAGGGTGCAACGGCGGAGGCGACAGAACAGAGACAGAGGCGGGGAATGCCCTGCAGGCGTGCGCGAAGGCCGAGAGCGGCTGCGGGGAAGGTCGTGGAGGAGGCGGGGGGAGCTGCTGCCGCTGCTTGGCTGCTGCTGCCGCGGCTTCAAGCTTCGGAGCTTGAAGCGGCAGCAGTGGCCTGAGACGAAAAAATGAAACGAAGGAAGACACCACGCCCATCGGCTCGTTGAAGAGCTGGGCGGTGGTGTTCCCACTGTGGTGGTGTGCACCACAGTGGATTCTTCTGCTCACCGGGTGTCTCCTCGAAGGAGGGCCGACGTATGGGAGGGGAGGACGGTGGAGGAGAAGGTGGTGGCTGCGGGTTTTTCTTCTGCAGCAGCCGTGTGGGGTCTCTTCCCCCGTGAGGAAGAAGCTGCAGCTTCTTATAGAGGAGGAGAGCATGGTAGGGAGGCATGGCAGCAGCAGGGAGAGGGCGCGGGGGATGGCTTGCTGCAGGGAGTGGCATGGCAGGAGATGGTATTGCATGCAGCATGGCGTGGAAGAATTTCAGCCGCGGGAAGAAGAAGAACCATGGGAAGAGAAGAAAGAAAGATGGAAATAAAAATAGAGAAGGGACTTTTGCAAAGAAACACTTGAGAAAAAAAGTAAATATGCAAGCCATTTATTCATTTTTCTTCCTTTCATGATTAAATGCATGCATGCAAGCGTTTTTACAAATGCGACTACAGGATCCTAATATGCAATGTTAATGCTAGAAAATAGCACAAGAAGGCATTATTACAGGCGTGTTTTGCGGTGCAAACATCTCTCCTCCTCGCGAGAAAAAGAGACCATCTGCGGGTGTTGGAGAGGATAGGGAGGTCGGCGAGGACGAGGCTCTCCGATGGCGACTGCGGTGTTGACGGAGGTGGCCGGAGGTGACTGGCCGGCAGAAGAGAAGATGCCGGCGTGAAGGTTCTGTTGAAGGATGAAGGCGCTGGCGGCAGGCGGCGTTGGCAAGCGATGGAGGTGTGCAAGGAGGATGCGCTGAAGGGAGGTGCGCCTGTGGGTTGGCTGGAGAGGCTGGAGGAAGGCATGCACCTGCTGGGAGAGAGGGTGCACTTGGTGCTGAAGATGAGGTTTTTCCCCGTAAGGGGGAAGATGGATCACAGTGCACGCTGGAGAAGATGGTGCCCGTTCTTCTCTTCCTGGATGATTTTTCTCTCTCCTTGGATCTGCCTCTTCTTTTTAACTTCTCCTTCGTTGCACCTACGAGAGTTAAGGGATTTTCAAATCCCTTAACTATCTCTGGCCGGTGGCTATTGTGGGTTCCCCGAAGAATGGGGAAAAGAATAGCTGCCGGTGATTTGGAAAAGGGTAATTTATCCTTTTCTCCTCATTCTTTTGCCAATTATTTTTCCTGTACATAAAAAGAACATATTAAGTTACAGAATAAATGTAAACCTAAATCATGATGCATGCAAACATTCTATAACTTAATATAGTTATTAACAAACCTAAAAGATATAATTAAAGTTACTTAGGCATAATATTAGTCCATTAAAATGGACTCATCAAATACCCCCATGCCTAAGTTTTGCTAGTCCCTAGCAAAAATGAAAAATAATAGAAGTAATCAGAAGATTTCTTCTTTTCTTATTTCAAAACTTTAGAAATCCAGACAAATGTGAAGTGCTGATAGCCTAGGTAACAGATCCAAGTGAAAGAGCCAATTCGCATTGGGAGTTCATACATCACCCTTGGCAAAAATTTCTGTCGAGATAGGCAGCTACTTCCCTCGGGGATAAAGTAGACCACAATATGTAATTTGACCCCGGCGTTTGGCTTAGGTAGGAGATATCGAGTTGAATTGATTTGTATTTGGTGGCACACACTCATTTGGTTCTACATGTAATCTAGTACTACAGATTCTAGATCTCTAGATTATCAAACAAGTCAACTCAGAGAGAGGATACACAATTGTGCTCTCTTAATGTTCATGAGCACTCTCTCTTTTCTTTCTTTCTAAGATCACGAATCTCGCCAGATTTAGAAATTGTACTCACTATTTGGTGGCCTCACATGGCATTCATACTTCAATTAAAGTCCTAATAACTCTACAACTAAGTTAGAGTCCTCAACCAGTATTCGGACGATCATAAATACTAAAAGGTAGGTATGGGTCATATTTGGTGGAACGCGAAGGTGTTTTGTTGCCTCAGAAACAATATTATATTAGAAACTTGGACTTTTTTTTTGTAATATAACTATTTCTTCTTTTTCTTCTTTTCTCTCTCCCTTTTTTTTTTTTAAATATAACTATTTCTTCTTGTTATTGTTTCTTTTTCAATCAACACAACACGATACGGACTTTTATTTACGAGGCATTATTAGGGATGATGATGGTAAAGAGGAAGTCATGTGGCTTATTTGGTGGAAGTGCCTATTCTCAGCACCAGGAAGAAATGGATAGGACAGGCGTATTTCTGACCTTTGACACTATTACCCTCCTTCAGCCGAGGACTCTATGAAGGACGGTCATAACCATCCACCATAGTCATAGCTTTATTAAGACTCAATCTTTGTGTATCTGCCTTATTTGGTGACTCTCAGGAATTCATTCAAAGTACGCACACAGGAACAGAGAGTGAAAACTATGCCTAACTCTGAAGTATCATCATCTAATTATCCAAAACTTAAGAGTCCTTGCACTAGACTTAGCGCACCAGTAATCTCTCTACTTCTTCTCACAAATATGAGGTGGATCTACTAGAAGATAGTATGCTTGACTCCCTATGAACTGTCCAAGGGTTCAGTGGACTACAAATGCTTATTGGTTTTCCTCAAGGATCCATTACCAAGTCTATGTGCACGAGAAATAAATGTACTGGATTCTAAACTTAAGAAATAATTCAAGAAGAAAAACCTCTAATGACAAGTATATTTTACTAGGGACTAACCCAATTAGCTCAAGAAAAGAAATTTTTTTTTTAATATATATAAATATGTATGCAAATATTTATAAATACTATAAACACTATAAACATTCTCAGGTTATACCCCCCCATGCCTAAGACTGACAATGTCCTCATTGGAAAAATATAGACATAGAAGAATATCACCTAAGGAGGAGAGTGGGAGGAGCTAAGGCTCCTCAAGCCGAAGTGTGTCCAAAACCTGGCCATCTGAAAGAGTAATATACAGTTTAAGTCGCTGGCCATTTACTTTAAGGCTCGCACCTGAAATAGGGTTCCTAATCTCTACAGCTCCATGAGGGAAAGTATTGATAACAACGTATGGCCCATCCCAGCGGGACTTGAGCTTTCCAGGAAATAATTTAAGTCTAGAATTGAAAAGCCAGACCCACTGGTTGGGCTCAAAAGTCTTTATAATGATGTGCTTGTCATGGAAGACTTTTGTATGTTGCTTGTAAGCTTGAGAAGTTTCATAAGCTTCATTATGAAGCTCCTCAAGCTCACTTAATTCTAACATATGTGCTTTTCCCACTTTATCCAGATTCAAGTTAACTTTTTTAATAGTCCAATAAGCTTTATGTTGGATTTCAATGGGAAGGTGGCATGCTTTTCCGTAGACAAGATGGAAATGAGACATGCCCAAGGGAGTCTTATATGTAGTTCTATAGGCCCAAAGAGCATCATTTAGTTTTTTAGACCAATCCTTCCGATTAGGCCTGATAGTTTTTTTCTAAAATTCGCTTAATCTCCCTATTAGACACTTCAACTTGTCCACTCGTTTGGGGATGATAAGGTGTGGCTATCATGTGGTTGACTCCCAAATTTTGGAGTAGTCTTGTGAAGTGTACATTCTTAAAGTGAGGTCCTCCATCACTTATGATCATCCTTGGGCACCCATACCGAGAAATGATATTAGCCTTAACAAAGCCCAAGACCACAGAATGGTCATTGGTTCGCGTAGGTATGGCTTCTATCCACTTTGATACATAGTCAACAACCACAAGGATGTATTCATATCCGAAGGACACAGGAAAGGGACCCATGAAGTCAATGCCCCAAATATCAAAGATTTCAACAGGGAGTATAGGTTGTTGGGGCATCTCATCCCTTTTTCCAATGGTTCCCGTTTGCTGGCAACGTAGACATGCGCCCACATATGTATGTGCATCTCGAAATAATGTGGGCCACCAAAAACCAGACTGAAGAACCTTATGGGCAGTCTTCTTCCCACTAAAATGTCCCTCACAATGGAGGTCATGGCAGAAACTCAGAATACTTCTTTGTTCCTCATCAGGGACGCAACGGTGAAATAGCTGGTCAGGGCCTATTCTAAAATGCTCGGGTTCCTCCCAGTGATAAAATTTACCATTGGCAATAAACCTGTCTCGCTTCTGCTTGTCCCAAGTACTGGGGGTGATGTCCATGACCAGATAGTTCACTATGTCAGCGAACCAAGGAGTTTTAGCTTCCACGGCCATTAGAGACTCATCAGGGAAAGTCTCTTGAATACCGCCAGTAGGGTTTGATGCCTCAATAGGGATCCTAGACAAATCGTCTGCTACCACATTCTCAACTCCTTTCTTGTCTTTAATTTCTAGGTCAAATTCTTGGAGTAGCAGAATCCAAGGAATGAGGCGAGGTTTGGTGTCCTTTTTAGCCAGAAGATGCTTAAGGGATGAATGATCAGTGAACACCACAACTTTGGATCCCAAAAGATAAGACCGAAACTTTTCCAAAGCAAGTACTACAGCAAGTAATTCCTTTTCAGTGACCGTGTAGTTTTACTGAGGATCCGTAAGGGTCCTGCTGGCATAATGCAGCACATGAGGTTTGCCATCAACCCTTTGACCTAAGACCACTCCCACTGCAAAATCAAAAGCATCGCACATAAGCTCAAATAGGAGGGTCCAATCTGGTGCTTGGAGAATCGACGCGGTAATGAGGGCTTTCTTCAAAGCTTGGAAAGCCTCGCCACATTTATCATCAAAATCGAAGGAGACATCCTTCGCTAACAAGTCGCAGAGTGGCTTAGAGATTTTACTGAAATCTCTAATGAAGCGCCTATAAAATCCAGCATGGCCAAGGAAAGATCTAACCTGACGAACATTAGCGGGCAATGGAAGCTTAGAGATGGAATTGATTTTTGCGGTGTCCACCTCTAATCCTCTCTCGGAAACTATATGCCCTAACACAATGCCCTACTAGACCATAAAGTGGCTTTTCTCCCAGCTAAGCACTAGCTTTGCCTCTTCGCAACGGGTTAAGACTTTATCAAGGTGCGAAAGGCATAGGTCAAACAACGAGCCATAAATGGAGAAGTCATCCATGAAAATTTCAATGAACTCATCGATCATATTAGAAAAGATAGCCATCATACAACATTGGAAAGTGGCAGGAGCGTTACATAACTCGAATGGCATTCGATGGAACGCAAAAGTGCCATATGGACTCGTGAAGGTGGTACACTCCTGATCATCAGGAAAAATGGCTATCTGATTGTACTCAGAGTACCCGTCAAGAAAACAAAAGTACTTGTTCCCCGCCAATCGTTCCAAAATTTTATCGATAAACGGTAAGGGGAAATGGTCTTTCTGGGTAGCCATGTTTAAACAGCGGTAATCAATGCAAACCCTCCAACCAGTTGAGGGTCTAGTGGTCACCAGTTCTCCTTGGTCATTCTCCTCCACAGTGATTCCTGCCTTTTTCGGAACTACGTGAATAGGACTGACCCATTTACTATCTGAAATGGGATAGATAATCCTTGCATCCAGCCATTTCAGAATCTCCTTTTTAACAACCTCCTACATATTTGGATTGAGCCTTCTCTGCATATCTCGGAAGGGCTTCACGGACTCGTCCGTGTATATATGATGCATGCAAAGAGAGGGATCAACACCCTTAATATCAGCAATTGTCCAGGCAATTGCTTCCTTGTGCCTTTGTAAACACTCAAGTAGAGCTCCCTCCTGCAATTTAGATAATGCAGACGAGATAATAACGGGAAGCGTGTTATTAGGGCCAAGGAAAGCATATTTCAATGTGCTCGAGAGGGTTTTCAACTCCAATTTAGGAGCCTTCTGGATTGAGGGTTTTAGTTGAGATGTCCCCGCCTCGGGCAACAGATCTACCTTCACAGTCCAGGGTGGGGATAGAGACTCAGTGTGTACCCCTAGCAACTCTTCTAGTTTGGGCATTTTCCTTTCAGTTTCTTTAATAATCGAGGGATGGTCCTGAGATATGACCTTCTGAAGGGGATCTCTACATAAGAGTGCTGGAGTAGTCTCTTCAATTATTTCATCAACGACCTCAATCTGAGAACAATCTTCAAATCCGGGTTGCTTGTAAGTATCAAAAACATTCAACCGGATCTTCTTGTTCCCAAAGTCCATTTTAAGTGCCCCGAATCAACAATTTATATAGGCATTGGCTGTGGCCAAGAAGGGGCATCCCAGAATAATGGACAGCTTAGTGGGCTTATTAGATGGGTCAGTATCAAGTACCAGAAAGTCAACGGGGAAGAAGAAATCCTCCACTCTCACAAGGACATCTTCCAACAATCCCTACGGTGTCTTAAGTGATCTGTCTGCAACCTGGAGGATTACTGGACTAGGTGGTGGCGACCTTCCTCTATAGTTTTATTATTTCGTCGTAGTATAGTATAGAGAGAGGTGATTACCAGTTTAATACAATTTGTTACTCGGAAAATAAAAGAGTTCCCGAGGTCGAACTCAGGGAGCAAGTTGTATTCTAGGGGTACAAGTTTCTTTTACAAAAATAAAGAAAGAGAGAGAGAGAATTTGTTGGCTTTTCTTCTTTTCTCTTTGCTTCTCCTCTTCTTCCTTCTCAGATCTTCTGCTCTCTTCCTTTGTTCTTCTTCTTTATCTGCAGTGGTGATGTTCTTCTTCTTCTTTCAGCTGTTTCTGCTCTTCCTTTTTCTTCTGCAGAGCGGTCCTGTTCTTCTTCTTCTTCTTTCTTTCTTCTTTTCCTTTCTTCAGATCTTCTTCTCGTGCTCTTCTTCTTCTGCAGAGTCTTCACTTGGCCTCTCTGTGTTCCTCCTCTGCCTCGCCTTCCTTCTCCTTCGTTGCCTTCAGGACGTCGTCTGATTTTCCAATCAGACGACTTAAACCGCCGCTGCTACAGTGCCGCTCGGTGCTCCTCCTTCCTTCAGCCTTCGTCTTCTTCCACGGTTCTTCTTCACCTGTGCCTGCACACTTACACAGCTTGATCAGGGGGCGAAACCTAACTCTACCCTCCCCCGCGTCTCTCTCTCACAGAAGCCACTCTTAGGAAAGCTCTCCCAGAGCTGCCGGGTTGCTGGGTACAGGTCGCGCCCAGGTCCAGGCCCACCGGCGTGCGTGGTGGGCGAGGAGTGCAGGTCAGTCTAAGTCGGGTCGGGCCAGGTCCGCGGGGCGTGAGCGCGGACGAGACCGGGTAACCGGGCGGGTGAAGGGGACCTCACCCCGTGTGCTGAGGCAATAAGCCTCCAGCACTTTTTCGCTTTATACCGCTGCGCTCCTTCAGAGCCTTCCGAGGTGGGACTAAATGTCCCACCCCAATTTCACGCCTGCGCGGCGGAAGCAGCTGGTAATCGCAGCTTTACGCGAGGCCTTCGCGCGAGGGATTCGCCTCAACTGCAGCCTAACGCTTTGCCGAAATGCCCCCGCATAGTCTGGGAGCGTGACCTAGGCGCGGCGCACCTGGGAACGCAGGTCGAAGCTACTTCGCTTCAACAATGGCGGCGACGAGCGCAGGTACCTGCCCACAGAGAAACGGCCTCTCGGCCCAATCAGAAACGCGGAGGACCTTCGTCGTGGCACGACGAAGGTGGTCGGGGGGTGTGCAGGCGACGGGGTGGAGCCTAAGGGCTACCCTAGGTCGGACTGTGGGTCGGGAGATGGGTTTGTTCGGTGGAGTTGCAGAGGGTGATTTGGGGGAAGTGGAAGGGCGGAGGTTGATCAGGGTGAGGAGGCGGAGGTTCTGCGGTGGTCGGCGAGCCGTGTGGGTTGCTGGAGTGATGGGAGCGGCTCACCGGAGGATGGCCGGAGGCGGAGAAGGTAAGGGTGATTGGTCGGAATCGAGGGCGACAGTAAATGTTTAAAGTGAGGAAGAGGAAGAGGGGAGGAAGAGGAGGAGTTCTACCTAGTTAGCGGGACGAGGAGGGGCCGGAGCGGGCGACAGTCGTATTGACTGTCGCCGGAGAAGAAGATGCCCGGGGGAAGGGGCGGCGGCGAGCAGAGGGCCGGAGAGGCGCCAGCTGGGTGCGGCGTGGCGCGGGAAGAGCGAGGGAAAGAAGTCTCTGCTGCTGGTATTGCGGCAGAGCGAAGAGGAGGAGGAAGAACCGCCGGAGCTGGTGGGCGTCTGCCGGAGTGAGAAGAGAGGAAAGTTGGGGGTTTTCTCCGTCAGATCCGAGCTGCTCAGAACGGCGGAGCGACAGGGGTATTTATAGAGGCCGAATCAGAGAGGAAGGCGGAGGGAGACGACGTGTCTCCCTCGCCGGAGGACGCCGGAGATGGAAACCCATACCGTCCGTGCGTTCGCACGGCCGGTATGGTGGGTTGCAGCGACCAGGGGGGTGTTCCTGCGACGGCTGACGACGCAGGGCACCCCCGGTTGTCTTGCCAGACCCTCCCCCTTACCCTGCGCGGCGCCATGCTCCGCGCAAGGTCGCCGGAGCATGGTGCTGGTCAGGTTTTCGCAGGAGGGACCTGAATGCAAAGAACGAAGGAGAGTTAGGGGCAGAAATGCGAGGGTTCAAAAGTTGAGGGCCAAAAAGTAAATATATGAGGACCAAAGTGTAAAGTTGGTCAAGAAGGTTTCTTCTTAGGCTCAAGTTTTTATACATGACTAATTAGGACCTAAGGAATCTGATGGTGAATTTTATTTCTAGATTAAACCTTGTTTGACTGGTCAATTTACGCAAAAACCCAAATTAAGTTATTAATTGGGTATGGTTCTCAATGTAGGTCAAAATGGGTTCTGAAGGCCAAATTGAAGGTTCTAAACCCTAGAGATTATTTTTCTATGAATTTTAGAGGGTTTATTCTATTTTTACTTTGCCTCAAACCTCGTGAATTAAAGTGGGTTTGCTTTAGGGTTACAGATTATCATTTAGTTCATTGGAATTGCTGTAGCCCTTATCAGATCATCCCACTTTCCTTCTTATTCGGTTTGTTTGACCTGTGTTTGGACCCTGAATTATCCTGTATGTAGATTATACTGGTAAAATTGCATTTTTACCCCTTATGACTTGTTTTCTCCTTAAACTCAGAATTCTCTGAGTTAAGCCTTTCCTTGAGTTATGTAGGAGCTTTTATCCTTTGTATTAGGTCAAAATGAGCTAGTTATGGCTCATGATGAGGTTCTCATCATACCCTCATGCCTAGCTTTTGCTAGTCCCTTAGCAAAAACTTAAGGTTTGAACCCTTGTTCTAGACCATGAAGTTCTTAATAGCTTCAGATAAGTGCTTTTTCATTTGAGCTTAGATTAGGTTAGAATGCTGACCATAGGCCTAAAAGGTACTCTAGTACCTTTCAAGATCCAAATATGTCTAGCCTTAGCCTCAGTCTTTAGCAAAGGTTTTTAAGGCCCACAAGAACTAACCTAAGGTTTATTGGACTTTGTGGTTAAAGCACCCGTGCTTGAAATGATTTTAGCCCTGGCTCAGTTCGCAGTGCGTTTTATAAGAGAGAGATAGAAAGTTTTTCTGTTTGGAGAGTTTTCTCTCTCTTTTTCTTCTTAATTCTAGCCTAGGATTGGCTTTTCAACACGGTCTGTATCAGATTCCTTGCTCCCATCATCAATTCTCAAGGGTTCCTGGCGATCGATGCTTCGAGATAGCACCGCCCATGGCAACCCCCGGAACCCTGGCTATTGAGATTTCGAGATAATCCCATCCATGGTGTTCCGTGGCTGAATTCAGACCCTGGCAATTGACACTTCGAGATAATGCCATCCATGGAATCTGAACCAGCAGAGTGCTTACATGCCCCCAGTAGGATATGTGAATATCCTAAGAGACAAGCACCGAGGAGATGATATTTTGTTATGCATCTTCGAGGGGATTTCCCGCATCTCCGCGCTGGGAACTCGTCTAAATCAACTTGTGTTGATCGGCCGCTCCTATTCTAGGTGTTCTTTTCAGAATTTTGCAACGCTTCTGCGTGATTTTGATTTTTACGATTACTGAACCAGGCTGTGTGTGAGGTTAGGGTGCTTAGGTTACTGAGTCCCGTAAACCAAAAATTAGTTAATGAGGCCAAATACTCCCTAAGCCTTAGACCTAATACTTCAGCTTTTCATTTTCCTCAACCTCTTGAGGAATGTCTAGATCTTAATGGGTACTAAGAGTCTATTCAAGAATGCCTAAGGTTTGCGTTCTTACTAATCTCATTATGCACTTTTCAGTTATTTTCTTGAATGAGGTCTAGAACTTAGGTTAATTCCTTAGTTCCTTACTAATGACTATCACTTTTTTCTCATAATTTTTGCGCTCCTTTTTTATTTTGTTTCTTTTCTCCTTCTCCTTCACAAAATTTCCTTCTCCTCTTTTCCTCTTATTCTTTTTCGAAAATTTTTTAATTTTTATGGTGTTTTTGGCATATGTGAACTTTTTTGTTTGAAACCTTTTCTTACACGTTTTGCACTTTCATACCCCCCCATGCCTAAGATTTGCAATGTCCTCATTGTAACCTAGGGGGTTTTTATTCAACTTAGTTCATACATTAGGACAGATGTTTTGATGAGTGAATGGGTCGGGGTGACTGTTGCGGACGATTTCTAATCTCAGATGCAAGCACCTGAGGTGGAGTCGGCTGTCCTAAAGTGTGAACTTTAAGTGCAAAAAGGTGTCAGAACAAGTTTCAGGTTTTCAAAGAGAATGACGGGCTGCCTCCCGTTGAGCGCTAAATTTGATGCCTTCAGCCAAGCGGGAAATGCGATGGAGAGGGGATGGTCAAATCAGCTAAGTTTTGTAATACAAGCACCTTGATTAAGAGCCTGGTTGGTCCAACCAGGTGCTTGTTCAGATCAACAGGCTGATGATGCAGCCCAAACCCAATCAATCTGGTGGGTTGATAGATGTGGATAAAAAGGTGTGGAACCCACCATATACTATGAAGTTCAGATGGATGTGGAAGTGTAAACGCAGGGTTTGGCTGAGTCGAATCAGCCTGGTCAGAGTAGGGATCTGTAGAATAATCAATGAATGATGCGGAAACCCTACAGGGGTGATCAGAGAATGATGGAGCGTGGTATGTAGTCTGATCAGTGTTCCAAACCCGATGTGGAAATGCAATCGGCTCGGTGAGAGGTGAATCTGAATAGAAATTGAGTCTGGTTGCGGGTCGGGGTTGGGAAGAGGTTTTGATCCGTTCTGTGTGTGCGGATGAGGTGGCCATTGTGTATGAGGGCTCTTCTAGAAACAGATGATAGGTGATTTTATGTAGAGAGGCCTCTGGGTAATTATCAAATGCCGGAAGAGTGTTTGTAGGATGAAAGGAATCGTATTCGAGAACACATCCAACTCGTCCAACTCCTCAGTCTCTGTATCATAAATTGGCATGTTCTCTGGAAAATCGATCAGATTTTCTGAAGATGTTGGAGAGGGATATTCATCAAATAGAGGCCCGGAATCATATTCTGTAAAAATTTGATCTTTCTCATAAGGGGCCTCATAATCTTCCCAATAAGTTTCAGATGTAGGTTCTAGGCTTAGGATGTGGGTAGAATTATTAGAACCTAAGTCCGAATAACCTTCGAGGGCCACCTTATCAAAATAAGGGGCGGAATTTATACCCTCAGAAGGTTCAGTTCTGATCTCATTATTGCAGGAGTTTTGAAATTCTAGGCTTGGCAATTCATGGTCTAAGTTTGGCTCATCATTGTGTTCTCCTGCAATATCCCAACCTAATTCAACATTGTCTTCTATCTGGGTTGGGATTTCACAACCACTTTGTGCCCCAGTCCCGAGATCTGGGAAACTGGATTGTTCCTTAATATTGTTCCAAGATGGTTCATCCTTTATTTCTGGTATATATGGGTATTTCTGGTTGATAATTTGTTCTACTGATTTCATCATTTCTACCCGTTTCATAAGGGCATCTTGGTGTTGTTCCCAAAGTATAGGATTTGTCAAGCATTGAAGGTATTTAGATTGGTGTAATTTTTCCATCTCAATGTATCCTGTCATGAGCATATCTCGGGTTGATCCTTTTGTAACTTCTGTCAATAGAATCTGGGCACAGTTTATGATGAAAGCTGTGGTTGTTGGGACATCAACCTGAATGTTTTCTATTGGTGTTGAGGGTTTATATTTGATTTCATAGAATTCAAGGGCATCCTCAATCATCTTATCTTTCATGGATCTCAGATATTCAGGTTTTTTATATGGTAGTCTTGCTAGGTAATTAGGCTGCATCTTCGAATCAGGTGGTGGAATCAAGATAGAATCAGAAGTTTGAATTAATGGAAGAAGGGGACTTTGTTCAGAATCAGAGGAAAGAGGGGCTATGTGAATGATTTCTGCAGAAACAAGGGAGCCGAGGCTTAGCCTCGGGGAGAGTGAATTTCTATAGGAGGTTTCAAGGACCTCCTGCAAAATACTGAAGGACTGGATGAGATAAGCAGGTGCTGGACCCAATCAAGACACCCAAAAATTGTTGGGTGACTATAGAGGTTCGGGGCAGATGGACCCCTTGATCAGAAAGATCGTCCACCTGAGAATTACCTGGGCAGCCAGAGAGGGAGAGTCCCGCGAAGACCCCTACACGGTAGAGCGTCCCCACGGGTTACAGGGTTTCCCCCACCCGACCTCTCTTGTCACTGCGGTTCCAGGTAGACCAGAATGGGGATCTTGACCTCTTAAGTCTACCAATTTTAGTTTAAGATCAGGGTGCTTAAAGTTACACTTGAACTCTTAGGTATTTTGAGTGAGAAAGTGACCTAATTTTAAGGTTGGTTGACCCAAGGAGTCAACTTTACCTCTTGTTCCTTTGAGAGCTTTTGGGTCCTTTCTCTCTTTTTTTTTTTTTTTTGGGTTCAAGTGTTTAGAGAGCCAATTGTTTAGGGTTTCTCTGAATAAGTATGTTCAATCAATGGTTTAGGCACACTACTTTTGGATTTTCTCCATTCTTGATTTAAGTAGTGTGTCTCTAAAACCCTAATGTTGAATCTTATGTTGGCTCTACTTGGTCCAGTTAGTTCTTTGTTGGGTAATTAGGGCTCAAGTAAGAATGTGTTAGCCCTTAAATACCCTTAATAGTGTGCAGGACTAATGAGTTGAAAACATGCAACTCTTTATGGTTGCTAAGTATGGAAGACAGGTTAGCCCTATATTGCTTGTTCTTTTCTTTTCTTCCTCTTTAGAGTTTAGGGGTTAATAGCGAGAGGAAAAAAATTTTACCTGTCCTCGGAGTGGTTGTCGTGTGGTTGCTTGTCTTCTTGATTTCCTGTAGCTGCACAAAAGAGAGGAGATTATCAGAAACTAAAAAGAAACAGGAATGTTTACCTCTAGAATAGCCGTTGCTCCCCGGCAACGGCGCCAAAAACTGGTGGCGACCTTCCCCTATAGTTTTATTATTTCGTCGTAGTATAGTATAGAGAGAGGTGATTACTAGTTTAATACAATTTGTTACTCGGAAAATAAAAGAGTTCCCGAGGTCGAACTCAGGGAGCAAGTTGTATTCTAGGGGTACAAGTTTCTTTTACAAAAATAAAGAAAGAGAGAGAGAGAATTTGTTGGCTTTTCTTCTTTTCTCTTTGCTTCTCCTCTTCTTCCTTCTCAGATCTTCTGCTCTCTTCCTTTGTTCTTCTTCTTTATCTGCAGTGGTGATGTTCTTCTTCTTCTTTCAGCTGTTTCTGCTCTTCCTTTTTCTTCTGCAGAGCGGTCCTGTTCTTCTTCTTCTTCTTTCTTTCTTCTTTTCCTTTCTTCAGATCTTCTTCTCGTGCTCTTCTTCTTCTGCAGAGTCTTCACTTGGCCTCTCTGTGTTCCTCCTCTGCCTCGCCTTCCTTCTCCTTCGTTGCCTTCAGGACGTGCGTGGTGGGCCCACCGACGTGCGTGGTGGGCGAGGAGTGCAGGTCAGCCTAAGTTGGGTCGGGCCAGGTCCGCGGGGCGTGAGCGCGGACGAGACCGGGTAACCGGGCGGGTGAAGGGGACCTCACCCCGTGTGCTGAGGCAATAAGCCTCCAGCACTTTTTCGCTTTATACCGCTGCGCTCCTTCAGAGCCTTCCGAGGTGGGACTAAATGTCCCACCCCAATTTCGCGCCTGCGCGGCGGAAGCAGCTGGTAATCGCAGCTTTACGTGAGGCCTTCGCGCGAGGGATTTGCCTCAACTGCAGCCTAACACTTTGCCGAAATGCCCCCGCACAGCCTGGGAGCGTGACCTGGGCGCGGCGCACCTGGGACTGCAGGTCGAAGCTACTTCACTTCAACAATGGCGGCGACGAGCGCAGGTACCTGCCCACAGAGAAACGGCCTCTCGGCCCAATCAGAAACGCGGAGGACCTTCGCCGTGGCACGGCGAAGGTGGTCGGGGGGTGTGCAGGCGGCGGGGCGGAGCCTAAGGGCTGCCTTAGGTCGGACTGTGGGTCGGGAGATGGGTTTGTTCGGTGGAGTTGCAGAGGGTGATTTGGGGGAAGTGGAAGGGCGGAGGTTGATCAGGGTGAGGTGGCGGAGGTTCTGCGGTGGTCGGCGAGCCGTGTGGGTTGCTGGAGTGATGGGAGCGGCTCGCCGGAGGATGGTCGGAGGCGGAGAAGGTGAGGGTGATTGGTCGGAATCGAGGGCGACAGTAAATGTTTAAAGTGAGGAAGAGGAAGAGGGGAGGAAGAGGAGGAGTTCTACCTACTTAGCGGGATGAGGAGGGGCCGGAGCGGGCGACAGTCGTATCGACTGTCACCGGAGAAGAAGATGCCCGGGGGAAGGGGCGGCGGCGAGCAGAGGGCCGGAGAGGCGCCAGCTGGGTGCGGCGTGGCGCGGGAAGAGCGAGGGAAAGAAGTCTCTGCTGCTGGTATTGCGGCAGAGCGAAGAGGAGGAGGAGGAAGAACCGCCGGAGCTGGTGGGCGTCTGCCGGAGTGAGAAGAGAGGAAAGTTGGGGGTTTTCTCCGTCAGATCCGAGCTGCTCAGAACGGCGGAGCGACGGGGGTATTTATAGAGGCCGAATCAGAGAGGAAGGCGGAGGGAGACGACGTGTCTCCCTCGCCGGAGGACGTCGGAGATGGAAACCCATACCGTCCGTGCGTTCGCACGGCCGGTATGGTGGGTTGCAGCGACCAGGGGGGTGTTCCTGTGACGGCTGACGATGCAGGGCACCCCCGGTTGTCTTGCCAGACCCTCCCCCTTACCCTGCGCGGCGCCATGCTCCGCGCAAGGTCGCCGGAGCATGGTGCTGGTCAGGTTTTGGCAGGAGGGACCTGAATGCAAAGAACGAAGGAGAGTTAGGGGTAGAAATGCGAGGGTTCAAAAGTTGAGGGCCAAAAAGTAAATATATGAGGACCAAAGTGTAAAGTTGGTCAAGAAGGTTTCTTCTTAGGCTCAAGTTTTTATACATGACTAATTAGGACCTAAGGAATCTGATGGTGAATTTTATTTCTAGATTAAACCTTGTTTGACTTGTCAATTTACGCAAAAACCCAAATTAAGTTATTAATTGGGTATGGTTCTCAATGTAGGTCAAAATGGGTTCTGAAGGCCAAATTGAAGGTTCTAAACCCTAGAGATTGTTTTTCTATGAAATTTAGAGGGTTTATTCTATTTTTACTTTGCCTCGAACCTCGTGAATTGAAGTGGGTTTGCTTTAGGGTTACAGATTATCATTTAGTTCCTTGGAATTGCTGTAGCCCTTATCAGATCATCCCACTTTCCTTCTTATTCGATTTGTTTGACCTGTGTTTGGACCCTGAATTACCCTGTATGCAGATTATACTTGTAAAATTGCATTTTTACCCCTTATGACTTGTTTTCTCCTTAAACTCAGAATTCTCTGAGTTAAGCCTTTCCTTGAGTTATGTAGGAGCTTTTATCCTTTGTATTAGGTCAAAATGAGCTAGTTATGGCTTATGATGAGGTTCTCATCACTAGGTTTCAGCTTTCCTCCTCCCAAAAGGTCGTAGATAGATCTCGGTAGAATGTTTACTCCCGCACCCAGATCGAGCAGAGCCTCGTCAATGTGTTGGTTGCCTATAACCACTGAAATATACGGGGCCCCTGGGTCTTTCATTTTGGGGGGTGTTCCATGCTGAAGAACTGAGCTAACATGGTCAGGCAGGAGGACCTTGGTTTGGACCTGTTTCCTAGATTGGTGCTTCTGGGTGCACAGGTCCTTCAGAAACTTGGCATAGGACGGAATCTGTTTAATCACTTCCAATAGAGGCAAGTTAATCTGGACTTGCCTAAAAGTATCCATAATCTCTTCCATCCTATCCTTGGCTCTAGATGAGCCAACAGAAGATTCCCCAGGAGTAGATAGGCACTCTGGATAGGGCACCCTCGGCTTCTAGGTAGAGGGGTCGTCATGGCGGGAAAGGGGTGGTGGAAGGACGACATCCTCATTGTGGGTGATTTTTTGTGAGGGAGAGTGGTGTGGCTCTTCCTCGGGTGAGATGGAAGTCGGGTTAGGTGTGGAAGGGGAATTCTGAGATGTAACCATAGGAGTGTTATCAGGCTTATCAATCTTTTTTCCGCTCCTCAACACGGTCACTGCTTGGGCATGTTCCCTGAATACAACCCCCTTGCCCTTAGAGTTCTCCTCAGAAGAGCTAGGAAGCTTCCCTGGATCACGTTGCCTAACTGCCTCAGTAAGATGACCAATTTGGGATTGCATATCAGTAATCATCTTATTCTGAGATTGGATAACCATATTCTGATGCTCTTGCATTGCTTTCATCATGGCCTTCAGTTCATCCATCTCAGAGGGCTTATTCAGAGGAGAGCTTTCATAAGAAGGTTGGTATGTGGGCTGGGGAGATAAGGGTCTTGTATTCCCTGAGTTAGAAGCATCGACTTGCTTCCAAGAGAAGTTTGGATGGTTCCGCCACCTTGGATTATAAGTGCTAGAGTAAGGGCTATTGCGAGGGGGGCGGAAACCTTGGGCTGCATTCAAGTCGGCCTGAATCAACTCAGGGAATTGGTTTGCCTGATGGCACTCCGTAGTGACGTGCGCTGTGCTTTGGAAAATGGAGCATTCTCTTGAAGCCTGAAAAATAGAGGCTGCTTGCAGGTTCATGCCGGGGTTTACTAAAAGCCTATCAAAGTTTTTATTCAATAGTTGAATCTGATAAGCCAAATCCTGAGAAGCCGTAGCTTCATGGGCCTCTATCTTCCTCTGCAAGATTGATGGTTTTCTTTCTTGATAGGCAGTGGACAGATGTATGGAGTTGTCGCTTAAAGTTTCAAATAATGCCCAGGCTTCATCCTCAGTTCTGGTCATGAAGGTTCCTACACAGGCTGCATCAATGGTTTGCCTATGCCTTTCAAATAATTCGTTATAGAACCTTTTGACCAACTGCCATCTTGGCACTTGATGGTGGGGGCATAACCTAAGAAGGTCATTAAAGCGCTCCTAAGTCTCATGAAATTGCTCCCCTTCCTGTTGAGTAAAACCCATAATCTCTCTTCTGTAATGGTTGGTTTTGCTCATAGGAAAATACTTTTTTAAAAATTCTCCCTTAAGGGTGGCCCAATCATTTACCCTTGCATCGAGGGTATGATACCAGTGCTTGGCCTTATCCTTTAGGGAGAAAGGAAATAGAGTCCTCATCAGGGCTTCATCAGTAAAGCCCTGGAGCTTCACCGTGGAACAGACCTCAGTGAATTCCTCCAAATGCCGGTAGGGGTCCTCCCTAGTAGTACCATAAAAAGAGGGCAATAGAGATATGGTACTGCTCTTGATATCATACGGATTATCCCCTGCTAGTCGTCTTAGTGCTTGTGCAGGTTGGTTAGTAGGAATAAAATAGTCCCTTAGGGTCCTTTGTTGATTTGCACCTTACTCAGCCATTCCTTCTTTTTCTTCTCCTAGGTGAGCTCTCCTAAGAATTCTCTCAAGCTCAGGATCAAACACTAGACTACCCTCAAGAGAGCGTTTACCAAGCATACAAAACACAATTCAGATTTTTTTTTTTATTAAGTCAAACCTCCACTCCAAAGATAAGTCAAAAGATCAAGACTTATCCCTCCGTTCCCACGTAAGTGGTATAAGAGGGGTGTGGACTTGAAATCTTAACCTTCTTTATTGTGGATGTTGAATTAGTTAATATAAATGGCCAAACAGGTTTTTCACTGCAATTACGTGCCTTAATTCAACCTTCGAGTGCCCTAGGACCTATACTTTGCTTGGATGATACTCCCAGGTGATCAAGTGAGAAGTTACTCCAAGGATGAACTAAGGGATGCAAGTAGGGCGAACCCTTCCTTTGAGGCAATGCGTATCCGGTGCCCCTTAACTACCCTTTTGTTCCTTTAAGGGGTGTCCCCCTTCGTGGAGTATCAAAACACTTGGTCAAAAGATAGTATCACCACCACCACAAAGCACAATAGGAGGGTCTGCACTGATAAAGAGATCGGTGCCTATAGCCTTAAGGGATCGAGCCTTAGTGTGGTGCCTAATGTGCGTGCTCAGTGTCAGAAGTGTGCAACACACCGTAAATCTTAGTAATTTCTTTTGAAATCGCAGACAAGTCCCTTAGAATCAGATCAAATGTGAATTGCTTGTAAGGTTGAATCTGATTATTAGTTCCACTTTTAGTTATGTGACCACTGAATTAGTAAATTCAAACAACTTGGTGGTCTTGAATTTAAATTTGAATGCAAATGCGTGAATAGGAGTTGGATGCAAAAGTTAGAAAGATATATACCTGTCTCCAGCAATCTTCGTGCTAATATGCTTGCAATGCAATAATAAGATCTAATGTGCTGCTCAATTACCCCTAAATGCGTGCACCTAAGGGCATGCAACTTCTAAATAGGCAGCTCGATATTTTCTTTGTTGGTTTTAAAAGTAGGCAAGCAGAAAATATAATCACGCCTGCACAAAAAATATTGTATGCCCTAGTAGCTAAAGAATGCGGGGACAAACCCCCAAAAATTCAGCCCCAATCACTACAAGGGCGAAAAGACAGAATTAAATTTTTGACGACGGAGAATCCTCTGCGAAAATAGGATCTCGGTCTCCTTTGTCTTTTCCTCGTGTAGCTTAACTCATGATTGCTGTCGCCGCTCTGTTGCACCTCGTCACCTTTCAGATTCCTCGCACAGTAAAAAAAAATTGATTAGATAATTTTGCAACTCAGAAGATTTAAAAACAATGAAGTAAATCTATTGCGTCTGTTGCCTCCCTGGCAACGGTGCCAATTTGACAGAGCTGACTTTTCGCTTTGCGTTATAGTATTTAAGTGGTGGAAAAATCGACTAATTAAATATAATAACAGCCACTCATAGAAGAGAGGGTTGTGTCCACAGGGAAGCAATTATGCAATAAATTCTTAATTATTTTATCTTCTTTTGGATAAGTGCGAAATCCCTATTCAATTCTGACATAAAATGTGAAGGAAAGTAGAATCGTAATAGTTTAAAAAGATAAGGATATATGTGCAGTTTTCCCTCACTGAAATCTTCAATAAATTTATGATGATTTTATGCAATTTTCACATGACGTGTAGTAGAGAAAATTAGTGCTCAGGTTAAGCCCAAAAATCAATCTTAAAACTAGTGAATATAAATAACATGCAATTATAAGGAAATATGAGTGTTCATGAGCAATTCTGCCATAATATAATAATAATAAATAAAAATCAAATTCTGTGGTAATGGCAATGAATGTAAATATTAATTGGCTTAAAAATAGAGCATTTTTGCTCTCTCCTCCTTGTGAGAAAAAGAGACCATCGGTGGGCGTTGGAGAGGCTAGGGAGGTCGGCGAGGATGAGGGCTCTCCGATGGCGGCTACGGCGTCGACGGAGGTGGTCGGACGGTGAAGGAGAAGATGCCGGCATGAAGGTTCTGTTGAAGGATGAAGGTGCTGGTGGCAGGCGGCCTTGGCGTGTGCGCGCTTGCGGTGAGGCGGGTCTGCAGAGGGGCGAGGGCACGACTGTAGGCTTGATGCGGTGCGGGCGCCTGCGGGGAGGAGGGGGCGATGCTTGCAGGTTGGGTGTGGAGGCGGGTGTGCGGGCGAGACAGTCTGCAGATGCTGGAGCACGCGTGGAAGGTGGTCATGCTCTGCATGCAGCGGCTGCAGGCGTGGCTTCAGGCTGAGGCATGGGTCTGCGATGGAGAAGGATGTGCTTGCAAGAAGGAGGGGGCGCGTGTGAGGCAGTCTGTAGATGTTGAAGCACACTGGAAGGGAGATTGGCGTGCGGAGGTGTGGCTGCAGGCGCTTGTAGAGGTTGGAGTGCACGCCTGCAGTAGGGGGCGCACCTGTGGACGCGGGCGTCTGGTGGTGTTGATGCGGTGCGGTGCAGGAGCGAGAAAGAGGAGGAGAGCGCTGTGCAAGCTTATGCGGTGCCTGTGGGGACGATGGAGGCGCGCAAGGAGGATGCGTTGAAGTGAGGTGCGCTTGCGGGCTGGCTGGAGAGGCTGGAGGAAGGTGTGCACCTACTGGGAGAGAGGGCGCACTTGGTGCTGAAGATGAGGTTTTTCCTCGCAAGGGGGAAGATGGATCACAGTGCTCGCTGGAGAAGATGGTGCCCGTTCTCTTCCTGGATGATTTTTCTCTCTTCCTGGATCCGCCTCTTCTTTTTAACTTCTCCGTTGCACCTGCGATAGTTAAGGGATTTTCAAATCCCTTAACTATCTCTGGCCAGCGGCTGTTGAGGGTTCCTCGGAGAATGGGGAAAAGAACAGTCGCCGGTGATTTGAAAAAGGGTTATTTATTCTTTTCTCCTCATTCTTTTGCCAATTATTTTTCCTGCACATAAAAAGAACATATTAAGTTATAGAATAAATGTAAACCTAAATCATGATGCATGCAAACATTCTATAACTTAATATAGTTATTAACAAACCTAAATGATATAATTAAAGTTACTTAGGCGTAATATTAGTCCATTAAAATGGACTCATCAGCGTGCGATTTTCGAAATATCATAAATGAAACAATGGTAAAAACGGCCGTGCCCTAGGAAAGAACGGATGTCCTTAACCGAGCCAGGCATGGGTGGCTTGGAAATCAAATTAACCTTAGCTCAATCAACCTGGATGCCTTTCTCAGAGACGAGGTGACTCAGGATAATTGTCTCAGGTACCACGAAGGGACTCTTTTCCCAAGAAAGAACCAAATTCACCTTGATACAATGCCTGAGGATTTGGACCAAGTGCAGGAGGTAATCATCAAAAGATTCCCCAAATACCGAGAAGTCATCCATGATGACTTCAAGGTACTCACCTACCATATCTGAGAATATGGCAAGCATGCACCATTGAAAAGTAGCGGGTGCATTGCAGAGACCAAATGACATCTTACGGAACGCGTATGTCCCGAAGGGGCTGGTGAAGGTAGTCTTCTCTTGGTCCTCAGGATGGATTGCCACCTGGTTATAACCGGAGTACCTGTCCAAGAAGCAAAAGAATCGATTCCCTGCCAATTTTTTGAGTATCTGATCAATAAATGGTAGTGGGAAATGATCCTTTTTCATGGAGGCATTAAGTCTTCGGTAATCAATACAGACTCTCCATGAGTTTGCAATGTGGGTAGGTATAGTTTCTCCAGTTTCAGTCGTAATGACGGTGAGTCTTGCCTTTTTGGGCACAACCTGGATTGGACTCACCCAATGATTGTTGGAGATTGGGTAGATGATACCTACATCTAGCCACTTGATGACCTCCTTTTTCACGACATCTTGCAGATTTGGATTTAGGCATCTCTGCATTTCACGGGATGGTCGTGAGCCCTCTTTGGTGTAGATGTGATGTGCGCAATATGAGGGGCTGATGCTAGTTAAGTTATCGAGAGTCCACTAAATGGCTTTCCGATGCTGCTAGAGGACAAAAATCAAGCGGGTTTCTTGATCAGAGGTAAGGCGGGAATTGATGATCATAGGAAATGTCTGATTAGAACCCAAAAAGACATATTTAAGATGGTCAGGGAGGGGATTCAACTCCATGACTGGATTTTTAGCAGCAGGTAGTTTAGGGCGAGGTTCAGGAGCAATGGCAAGAGCTAAAGGTATCTCTAGGTCTTGTTCAGGCTCCTCTAAGTGTGGGGTTTGATCCTCTTGTGGTTGATCATTAGAGATAAGCAGGTTTTCCTCGACACATGGGTCATCAACCACGGACTCGATGTCGCAGATTTGTTCGATAACCCTACAATTAATTCCTTTTTGGGCCTTAAAGATGTCGATCTTTAGTGTCTTATTCCTAAATTCTAACTCAATTTGGCCCTCTGCATAATTGATATTGGCCCTAGCTATGGCCAGAAAGGGTCTCCCTAAAATGATCGGTGTGTTCTTCAAGTTCTCAGGAGCATCCATGTCTAAAACTATAAAGTCCACGGGGAAGTAGAAATCAAGTACCCTAACTATGACATCCTCGAGAATTCCTTTTGGTGACTTAATAGATCGATCAGCTAACTGCAATGTCACCTCTATCGGTTTGAGCTCAGATTCTTTAAGGTGGTCAAGTAGGGATGTAGGTATTAGGTTTATAGAAGCTCCTAGATCCAATAAGGCTCTGTCAAACTGTATATCACCGATAGCACAAAAGATCAGCGAGGTGCCTGTGTCTTTTGCCTTAGGTAGGAGTTTGCTCAAAATGATGGAGCTAGCTTGCTCCGACAGTATGATTGGGTTCCTACCTTTGGTTTGCGAATTACGTTTTGGTGTACATATATCTTTTAGGAATCTTGCGTAAGCCGGTACTTGGTGAATTGCATCCATCAATGGGGTGTTTATTTGGACTTGCTTAAAGAGTTTGACTAGGTCCTCTTCGAGAGCCACGGGATTGGGTTTCTTCTTTCCCTTGGTCAAGGACTCAGGAAAAGGAACCTTAGTTGGTTCCTCTAGAATTGGCTCAGGTTCTTTATCAGGGATCGGGGTGTCCTAGATGACCAATCTAGGGTTAGGGTCTACAGTCTCAGGTGAGTTGTGGCTAGGAAAAGTTGGGTCCTGTGTTTGTTTGCCACTACGGGTGGTGACAGAATTTAATCCTGCCTGATTCTGGTTTAGGCTAGGGAGGATAGGTGTCTACTGCTGAAATCCAGAATAAGAGGTTGAAGCACCTACCTCGTTTGGGGATGGAGCAGAATGGGCTTGATAGACAAAGTGGGCTTGACCCTGATTTGGATTCATAACGTGCTTCAGTTTGGCACGTTATTTGGATTCGAAAGAGGTTGAGAAGGGAGTGCACCCGGCTGGAGAGCACTTGCCAGCTGGGCCAATTAATTTTGCAGCTCCGAGATCTCTTCTTTATGTTATTTTTGCATGTCAACCAAGGTCTGGAGAATCAAAGATGTCTGAGCTTCTTTAGGTGGTCCAGATTGGAAGTTTTGATTGGGCCTTGGTTGAATGGGTTGATAGGGACGCGGGTTTTGTGGTCAGGGTTGGAATTGAGGTCTTAGATGTGGGTTATTTTCTGACCATGCAAAGTTTGGATGATTACGCCATCCAGGGTTGTAGGTATTAGAGAAAGGATTGTTCTGGATGGCGTGGAGATCCTCGCAGGTTTGAGGATCCCTAGAATAATTAAGGTACGAGGGTTTAGAGTTCCCCTAACTATGGTAGGCTGGCCCAGAGTTTCCTCTGAAGCTAAAATCAGATGGGGGTGGATACACATCCATCCCAGGAGAGTGGTAGATATTGTGTGTAGCTTCCCTACATGAGGGTGGGTGTGTATGTGTGCTTTGTGGTGTAGAGGTGGTCTTGTGTAGATGTTGAGTGATGTCGTCCACTTTCTTCTTAATGATGGAGACCTTATCCAATTGACTGGCTACCAACTCCAAGTCAACTGATGTGGAAAGGCCTCAAGATTCGTGCACCTCCCATTTATTTGTCAATGCACAGGTGGATGTCCGGTCATACGCACCCAATGACTCATTGTTCAGGGAGTTCTTACACATGTTCTCGAGAATTCCCCAAATCTCGTCTTCATGTTGACCCATGATGCTGCCACCACAGGTTGCATTGACAAATAGCTTGATATCATCGTGGAGCCCGTGGTAAAAGGATTGGACTTGTTCCCACTTCGGGACTCCGTGATGGGGGCATTTGCGCATGAGATCCAGAAAACCATCCCATGCCTCATGTAGAGATTCTCCTACTCCTTGGGAGAAGGGTGTGATTTGGTGCCACATAGCGCTTGTGCGACCAATGGGATAGAATTTTTGTAGGAAGGTGGTTTGAAGTTCTTCCAATGTGTTGATCGCATGTGGATAAGTTTGAAACCAGTAGGCGGATTTGTCGGCCAAAGAGAAGGAGATCTTTAAGAGCAAGCCATCTCGATTCTGCATGTCTGCCCCAAAGGTGTGGGCCAGATGCTTCAGATTCTTGATGTGTTGGAAAGGATCCTTAGAGTTCAAGCCATGGAATTTTGGAGTCATGTGAAGCATACTAGGCTTGAGCTCCACCTCGGGTCCTCCCACAGAGATATTGATTCGTGGTTTGATCTCCACTGCCATAGGATTGTAGTGATCTCGCATTTGAGGACGCGGCGGTGGGTTGATGAAGGCATTGATCTGATCTCTGAAATCAAAGAATTGTTGTGGTTCAAAGTTAGGTCATTCTAGTTGATCCATGGTTGTGATTGGAGGTTCGGGCTTAGAATTCGAGGAAATGTCAATATGATCAGGTTGTTGCACAAACACGGACGTCGAGGCTTGGCCTCAACGAGAGTAAATAACTAATGGAGGTTTCAAGGATGGTCTTAAGGACCTCATTCCAAACATGCACCGATGGAGAAGATGAGAGATAGAATGTCAGATGAACCGAATCAAGGCACCCAAAGATTTTTGGATGACTATAGAGGTTCGGGTGGATGATACCCCTAGTTCAAAAAGTCGTCCACCTGAAAATTACCTGGGTAGTCAGGAAGGGAGAGTCCCAGAAAGACCCCTACATGGTAGAGCATCCCCATGGGTTACAGGGTTTCCCCTACCTGACCTTCCTTGTCACTGAGGGTCTAGGTAGACCAGAATGGTGACTTGACCTCTTAAGTCTACCAATTTTAAGTTTAGAGTAAGGTGCTTATTATTTCGCTTGAACTTTAAGATATTTTTTGCAAGGTGACCTAATTTTAAGATTGGTTGGCCCCACAAGGTGGGTCAACTTCACCTATTTTTCTTTTGAGATTATTAGGTCCCAACTTTTAAGATTCAAGTGGATATTTAGAGGCTGATTTTAGGGTTTGCTAGATTAGGTCAATTCAAACAAGGCTTGGGACACACACAAGTTGGGAGAATATATTCTTGATTAAGTGGAGTCCTCAACCCTAGAAAAGAAATCCTATTTTGGCTCTGATTGATCCAATTAGTTCCATCTAAATTTGGTAGTTAGGGCTCAAGCAAGAAGGTGATAGCCCAAGATACCTTAAACCCTAAGTAGGTGCAGAAATCAAGGTTAGGGTTTGTCTGCAAAAGAATCAAATTAGGCAACTTGTGATGATTGATTCTAAGAATAGAATGCAAGTTGATCCTAATTGACTTTTTCTTTTTCTTTTCAGAATCAGGGGCTTAATGAGGATGGAAAATGAGATTACTTGCTCCTGGAGTGGCTGTTGTGCGGTTGATCTTGCCCCTTGGTTAAATCCCCCTACATAATCGCAATCAAAAGAGATAAATGAAGTTAGTATCAAGTCAGGAGTTGTAATCCAGAGATCAAATCGCGCGTTGCTCCCCGGCAACGGTGCCGAAATGTTTGTGTGCTAAATCAGGGCTTTAAAATCACTTCGTTGCAATATAGCGAAAATAGCACGTGAACAAATATAATTTATTACTCGAATATAAGTCCGATGTGAAACACAAGGAGCAAGTGTTGCAGTTAATCTCAAGATCACAATGATAACAATATTTAATGAGAAGCTCAAGCAATAATAATGTATATATAATAGCAAGGGTCAATAGTGCAAAAAGATTAGGGTAAAATGGTGATTTGAATCACCAATTACCTAAATTACGATAATAGAAAATATCTCAACAGTATCAACCCAATTTAATCCACGCAAGCCAAGTGCACAGTGCAGTTTGTCAGATAGATCAGACGATGGAGCTTTCAATCAGATGGCTTAACCGTCCAGATGCTACAGTGCCAAGAGGGCACTCATCTTCTTCCTTTTCTTTCTCTTCTTCTTCTGCTTTTCCTTTTCTTCTTTCTTCCTTAGGTTTGCTTCCTTCCTTCCTCACGACTAAGTGTTTAGCCAACTCTTAGAGGAGTAAAACTGACCCTCCCTCGCTCTCTCTTCTCTCTTCCTCCTCTTATCTTTCACTGAAACCAAAAAATCGGATCAGGTATTTGAGTCAAGTGCATACCTGGGTCCAGGGTTGAGAGCATGGGTCGTAGCCGAGTGGAAGTAGGTATATGGGTTGGGTGAGAAGGGTGAGGACCTTACCCTCGTATTCTGAGGCAGTAAACCCAGAACACAAATTCAACTTACTTGGCCTCAGCACTTCACCCACTTACAATGTGGGACTAATCCCACAGCTCTTCTTGCACACGGCCGTGAGCTGCTTGAGGTATCTTCATCCAATTCGCACAGAAGCTGTAGTCAATCACTCCAATTGACTGGGCGAAGGTGTTTGTGCTTCGATTCCACGTCACCTAGAACTCATACCTGGAGCTTGGATCTTAGGAACATGGCCGGAGCTTGCTTAGAGCTGCTTCAGTAATGGCGGCAATGGTCGGCAACCCTAAAACACAAAGTATGGCCTTGCGGCCTTCTCAAAGAAGCTTAGTAGGATCATGAAGATGCGGCAAAGGTGTTGGTGGCGTGCTACGAGGGGGTCAAAGATTGATGGGTTGTTCAGTGGCACTTTTGGGCAAGCAAACCCATCAATTTCTTGAGGGGTTTTGTTCGCGTGGATGAGGAGAAGGTTGTAGGCTTGTTGGTGAAGTGTTTGGAGTAGTGGAGTCAGCGGAGAGCTTCATCGGAGGAGTGGCCAGAGCAGAGGAAGATGAAGTTGTGGAGGGTGAAGCGGTGGTCGAGTTGGAGGGTAGTGGCGTGGTGATGATGTGTAGACACTAGGGAGTCGATGAAGCTAACTGACGGACAAAAAGGAATGGAGATGGCACCGGTTGTGGTATGGCTGGCATCGAAAGAGATGGAAACTCCGATGAGGTAGATGGTGATGAAAACGGGGTTTAGAAGCGTCGCATGGGTATGTTTAGACGTGGAAGACGATGGGGAAGAAGAACCGGCTGCCTATGGTATGTGGTGGCCAGTGAAGGAGTTGGGGATAGGGGTTCTCCAGAGCAAGCTTAGAGTGAGCCGAAGGTAGAGGAAGGAAGAGGATTTCCGACTTAAAAACTTGCTGAAGGAAAGGGGGATGACAAGGAGGTTTTTTATAGGCCAAAGAGCGAGCTTCAAAGCTTGGAAACCAAGCTTTGAAAGCTTGAAAATCATGGAATAGGTTTAGGATTTCCAAGAGTTCACATGAACTCTTGGACGAGATTTGGAAGGCAAGACCTGTCTCAGATTAAAGAGAAACTCCTCACGAATCTTCCTTCCAAATGTGGAAGGATTTCGTCGTGAAATCAGAGAGAATCTCTTGATTGAAGGTTGGTGGTTCGTGGGTTCACATAGTAATGGAGGTAGGGGCATTTTTGTGAAGAAGATGAAGAAGTTAGGGGTTGTTGTAATAAATTCAAAAGCTGAGGGGTTATTTGAGAGAATAAGAGTCAGACTTGGACTAAAATGCAAACTAGGTCGAACTAATCTCAGATTGGGCTCAAATTTTGATAACAACCTAATTTGATCCCAAGGAATCCAATGGTGATGTTAGATTTTGGTTTTGACCTCATTTGACTGGGTAATTTATGTAAAAACCTAAATTAAGGCAATAGTCTATTTGAGACTTCTGTTTTAGGTAAAAACAGGTTCTGATGGTCAATTCAAAGATGCTAAACCCTATAAAATATTTTTATATGAATTTTAGAGGATTTAGGTAAATTTTATCTTGACCAAAAACTCAGTTAATTAAGTGGGTCTATTTTTAAGATTTCAAATGTCCATTAATTCTTGAAATGCGTGGAAACCCGTTTCCATCTTCATGGACCTAGTTATTAGGCATTAATGAATAAATGACCTTTAATAAATCCCTATGAAACCCTACTATTATGTTAGGATGGTAAAATTACAGTTTTAACCTTGTTTTCATCTTTTATTCTCAAAATAATTTATCCTACTCAAGAGACCTTCTGACTGATATGTAGGAGCTTTTATTGACTTTATAAGATCAATTTGGGCTAGTTATGGCTCATGATGGTGTTTCCATCAGCAACCATCTTGGAGAAGATCAAGCACCTGGCTCTTCTGAAATACGATAACACATCTAACCCAAATAGCTTTATCGAAAACTACCGGCAGATGATGTCGGTCCACGAGTGCCCAGATGGGGTTCTCTGTCAGGTATTCTTGTATATTTAGCTATCTTGGCTCATAAGTGGTTGAACAAGTTGGCGACAGGCTAGATCTCATGTTTCCAAGAACTGGTAGACAAATTTTGTTAGTATTTTGCTGGTCAGAAAATGGTTAGAGATAACTAATGGTAATGCCATCATTCATTATAACTAACTTAATTTATTTAGAATTAAGAGATAAATGCTCCTAAATGATCACTTGAGGACCACAATTCCGCATTAATCTGATTTAGGGAGAAGACAATAAAATAGGGTTAATTCTATTATTTTAAAACCACATCACAAATGTAAATTAAACATAGGGTTACTAAGGGGTTAATTGAAGGCCAATTGAGCATAAAAGATCAAAAAGTGGGTTCACATTAACAGAATCAAGGTTTTATGCATTTTGAGGACCAATATAGGACTAAAAACCCTAAGTATCAACCTCACATAAATTGGAAAGGTTTTGGCCAGGATAAAATCAATCCAAAACTCTTAAAATTTATAAAAAATATTCTAAGAGGTTTGGTACTATTGGTTTGACCATCTGAACCCATTTTGAACTAGAATAGGGATTCAGACGGGAATTTGCCTTAATTTGGGATTCTATGCAATTTTCCCTGTCAAATGTAGTCAAAACTCAAATCCAAGCTCACCATTAGATTCTTTGGGTCCAAATTAGGCTAACACCAAAATTTGGGTCCAATTAGAATTGATCTTGACCTAGTTTGCAATTTAGTCCCTAAAATCTTTATTTCTCACATTCATGCCCCTGAGTTTCAAATTTCTTCCATCTACCCCCTATCTTTTTTGTCATATTCACATTTAGGTCCCTGCTGCCATTATCATGTGAACCCCTTCAGGTCGAGATTCGAAAAAGGAGTTCTGTCCTAAATCAACATTAAATCCGTTCAAATTTGAAGGGATTGATGATCAGATCATGAAAAATCCATTGGACTTGATCCTAAGTCTTGATTCATCTCCTAAAACCCTAACAAACTCACGAAATCAGTGTGGGTTTCTTGTGATTTTCATGAGGAATTCACACTGATTTAGGGTGAATTAAGGCCTGATCGACACCTATATAAGTTTCTCATTATTCCGCAATCATTTCGAGCCCAGTTCCAAGCTAAAACACCAACTTCTTCTCTTCTCTGGCCACCTCTGTTGTATCTCCGGCAACCTTCTTCCTCCGTCATCCTCTTGCTAGCCAACGGTCAAATTGACCGGCCCTTCACCTTCCTTTCTCTCTTCCGCCTCTTGGCAGGCATAACGATGGCCTCCTCCCTCGCTCCTCATCACCTTATCTCCCACCGGAGGTATTCATCTCCTCCAAGACCAGCAAGCCAAGCTGGCATGGATTTCTTCCCTTTCATCCAATAGTTAGGCCCAATACCTTCCTCTCCCTCTTTAGATCCTTCCTATCCCATTAGCACCTTAATTCGACCACCGTACGCCTCTCTCTTCCTCTGTCTTCTCCAGCACTAGTCGTGCCTCTGGCGAGGTTGTGCGGCCAACACACACATTGAAACTCCACGCCACCACCTCCATGAGCTTCCACTCATGTGTTCGGTCAAATTCCCTCAACTTATTTAGGACTTTGACCTCTCCACAGCACCACCGGATGACCCATCACACTGCCACCTTCTCTGACATCGTCTGGCCACTACATCGCACCGACCATCAAATCTCCACCATCAACACACTCCTCACACCACGGTGAGTCTTCTGAACCCTTTAATTGGGGCTTTTAGTTTGTACTCATGTATTTTAGGTCTCGTCAGAGCTTCATCGCCATCGCCAATTCAGCGCTGCCCTCCACCACCATTCACTGATCTCCGAACCTGCTTCCACCTCCAACAAATGTGGATAGATATCATGAAGTCTTCTTGGGTCTTGGATTAGTGGACGAACAACGATAGCTGGTTGAATTAGGAGCTCCCGTCCTCTACAACTTCACACGAGAAGAGTATGGGATTTAGTCCCATCTCATATGCTTTAGAATTAAAATAATGCATAAAATGCATTCGTGAAGAGGGCTTTTCGCCTCGACATGGAGGGGTGAGGTCCCTCACTCACTTTCCCTCTCTCACTCCTTGCTTACCACCATTGCTGGTGCAGCCGGTCCCTGTTCATGACCTAATAACTCGATTACCCACTCACCTGTTTACTCGATTTAGAGGAAAGAGAAGAAGAAAAATTCTGAGGGTGGGGTGGCTTTGCCTCGGGAAACATGCACACGTGCCTCGGGAAATGTGCCTTTATGCTAAACACGTAGTCATTTTAGAGGTGGTGCCTTGTGTTTGTGCCTTGTGTTGCTTGGCTACTTTAAGACGTCTAGCCTTGTTGTAACGACCCGATTCCCGAGTCCCTACGAGACACGAGAACCGGACCGACTCGACTAATCTCAAGACCCAGTCGTCCAACGAGGAAGTAACCAAAAGACAGTAAAATAAACCACATTCAGCATGAATATAACTAACAGTAAGAAAGTACAGCAGTAAGGAAAGAAACTACTACAATAGGCACCACCACAACAGTAAAACAACATTTATCATATAACAAAACTGCAGGTAAAGAAGGTACAGCAGAAACAGAAATTACTCACTAGAACAGAAACAAAAAGGGGTACAAAGCTGTGGTAACTCTACTGGACCCTACTCGGCCCAGCGTCCTCAGCAGCCGCCGACCCTGGCTGCTCAACACCTGGTCCTGAAAAAGGTAACGAGTGTAACACGTCAGCAAAACGCTGAGTAGAGTGGCAAACTAACTAAAGGCAACAGTAGAGTGTGCAGGAGCTGTTATGTTCTATTACTTCCTTTATTTACATCTTTCAATTTTTCTTACTATTTCATTTATTTCTCAGATCCTTTACTTGATCTCGAATGTCCTCATGGGACGATCTTGATTGCAGTCTTTTCCAAAAGTAGAAGTAGCACGTGGTGCTCTCCTGGCCGGGAGAGTCCCCCGTGGTGATCCTACCCTCAGTCAACCACCCCAAGGTCACTGACAGACGTAACGGTGACTACGGCACGCGCGATAAACGCACAGGTAGCTAGCCCGTACTGGCACGCGGTCAGTCGTTTCCGTTAACGGGTGCGCCCAAAGCACAGCACGGAACCAGGGCAGAGCCCTCTCAGTAACAGGGGTCCAACCCCTCCACAGTAACCAAACCGGGGCCTTGCCCCTCCACAGTCCGCGCACCCTCGCCTGACTACCCTGGTTTGCCCTAGTGGGCCTAACAAGTCGGTGAAGGAGGCTAGCAGAACCCCGGGGCCCGTGGGGTAGCTAGTACTCTCCTAACACTACTAGCTCTCCTCGGTACTACGTACACGAGGGCCAACAAGTCGGTACAGAGCGGCCAATCCTAACCCCGGGTCCCTGGGGCGGCTGGCCCCACTCTGCACTAAACAGGTACAGGTACTTCCCTTGGTACTGCGTACCCAAGAGACAGTACAAACTACATCTCAGTTCCATTCCTTTTTCTTTCCAGGAGTTCCACTCCTAATTTCCCGTAGGGTTTCAGCTCTTTATTTCAGAACATCATATGTTTCACTTTCCAGATTCACGTTCTCAATTTCCATGATCTCAAACATGTTTCTTTGTTCATAACAGGCAGCTGTTAATTAAATTCACAGGCAGCTTATATATTCCTTTCCATTTTTCCAAGACTGCAGTAATATACATTCGACTAGTTTTTCCATCCTAGGATTCATGCCATATCCTAGGATCTATCATACAATCTAGTTTTCCGGCCCTAGGATTCATGCAACACCTAGGAGCTATCATTCCATATATTTCTCATTCCTAGGATTCATGCAATGCCCCAGGTTCTAGTTATGGTTCCATACTTTAACAGATTTTATTAATACTTAAAACCACTCTACCAGGTACAACGGGAGTAATGGGGGCGTGATCGGGAATCCCGCGCGCCTCCGCGACTCTCAAGACTGCAACCGAACGAGGTCCTATCACAAGGATCAAACACAAGGAGTGTCTCAAAATAGTGTATAGCTACTGTAGGCGGGTAGAGGAATAAATTATGAAACGAACGCAACTCGAATCGCGGAAAACGGAGCCCAAACGGGCCCTAAACGGGTCGAGAAAGACGATACTGTGCAAAATCAGACGTCTGGAACTCCTTCCAGACGTCTTAAACTGTGGATCAGAGAATTACCTGCTCGGCTTGGTTCCCCGGACGTCCAGAAGTCTGCAGGGACGTCCTTCCTAGATCTCAGACGTCCGATGGTCACTCCGGACGTCTGGAGGTCACTCCCGCCGTCTGGTACAACTTCCAGACGTCTGATTCGCAAAGGATGACGAATCAGAGAACCTGCGCACAACCAACCCCCCCTCCCTCAGTACGGTCAGTCGACAAAAAGGAAGGAGAAAGCGGAAACTCACCTTTCAGACGTCTGTATGATCTCACAGACGTCGACCTTGCCGTCTGGATATCAATCCGGACGTCTGATTCTGGAAAATTTTCCAGAATCAGAGCCCTGCTCGGCCTCCGCTCGCGACGCTGCCCGCGTCGCACCTCGCGCGTCCGCTGCTCCGCCCGCAGTAGGTCCCTGTCCGCGACGCTCTGCGCCCCCTACGCCCTCCGCCGGCCGGCCAAGCCGCTCCTGGCGAGCTCGCCCTCACGGCAGAGCCCCGCCTTCGCACGCCGCAGCTCCTCCGCGCTCACTGCGGCTGCCGCTGCCGCTGCGCCCTCGCGTCCGCTCGCTCTCGCGCACAGGCAGGAGAAGAAGGAGGAAGATGGTGGAGACGGGAGGGGAGGCGCGCCCCCCCTTTTAACGCCGCGCGGAGAGGAGAGAGAAGGCGGTCGCAGCCGCCTACAGCCGTAGAGAAAAAGGCAGAATCGCAGGTCTGCGCGCACAGGCGCGCAGACGAATATCCCGTGCGAGCATAACTGTTCGCCAGACGTCTGTAAACTATCCCGGACGTCTGGTCAGACGTCTGGATGTGATCCCAGACGTCTTGACAGACGTCTGGGCCACCTCCCAGACGTCTTAAAAGGCGTCTGGGGCACGCGCTCGTTACAATATAACAAACTCAAAGGAAGTTTCGTCCCCGAAACTTGCGCCAACTAGGGTGCGGGAAAAGGATGTCCAAATAACCATAACAAACTCAAAGAGGACCGAAGCCGGTCCGAAAAGACGTACTCGCGAAAAACTCTGGGTACCGCTCCCGCATTGCCGCCTCAGGCTCCAAGGTAGCCTCCTCGTACCGCTGGCTCCTCCACAAAACCTTTACCAGGGGTACTTGCTTTCGTCTCAACCTGCGGACGGCTCGGTCTAGGATCTGCACTGGCCGCTCGGGGTAGGTCAGGTCGTCGCTCACCTCGACGCTCTCGTGACTCAGTACGTGGCTGGGATCGGCTACGTACTTCCTGAGGTTGGACACGTGGAACACATCGTGCACACCAGAAAGCTGCGGGGGAAGGGCAAGTCTGTAAGCAACGGGTCCAACCCGCTCCAGGACCTCAAAGGGCCCTACGAACCTCGGCGCGAGCTTCCCTCTCACCCCAAACCGCTGTAAGCCCTTCATGGGCGAAACACGAAGAAAGACATGGTCCCCAACCTCGAACTGCACCTCTCTGCGTCTGCGATCTGCGTAGCTCTTCTGTCTGCTCCTGACAGTGCGGAGTCGTCTATGGATCTGCTCAACTACCTCCTGACTCTGCCGGATCAACCTGGGGCCAACCTCCCACTTGGTCCCCACCTCAACCCAACTCAAGGGTGCCGTGCGTTTCCGTCCGTACAGAGCCTCGTAGGGAGCCATGCCAATGCTCGAGTGATAGCTGTTGTTGTATGCAAACTCCGCCAGGGGCAGGTGCTCCTCCCAAGAGCCCCTCCAGTCTAGTACACAGGCACGCAAAAGGTCCTCAAGTGTCTGCATCGTGCGTTCCGACTGTCCGTCCGTCTGGGGGTGGAAAGCCGTGCTAAACCTCAACCTCGTCCCCAAAGCCTGCTGAAACTCAGCCCAAAACTGGGACGTAAAGCGGGTATCCCGGTCAGATACGATCTCCTGCGGAACTCCGTGTAGTCGCACCACATCACGGATATACCTCTCTGCCAACTGTGCTGGTCCCAAAGTGACTCGGATCGGCAAGAATCGTGCCGTCTTCGTCAATCTATCCACTATTACCCAGACTGCGTCGTGTCCTCGCTGGGTAACAGGTAAGCCCACCACCAAGTCCCTGGTGATGCTCTCCCACTTCCACTCTGGCACTGGAAGCGGCTGAAGCGGCCCTGCCGGCCTCTGATGCTCGGCTTTCACCTGCTGGCACACTAAGCACTGCTGCACGAACTCACCCACATCCCGCTTCATCCCTCTCCACCAGAATTCGCGTCTCAAGTCATGGTACATTTTCGTGTTTCCGGGATGTATGGTGAATCTGGAACCGTGTGCCTCAGTCAGGAGCTCTCTCAACAGCTCCTCGTCTCTGGGGACGCACAGCAGTCCCCTCAAGCGTAACACCTGGTCTGTGAAAGAGAAGTCCCCTGGGTCCCCTGATACTACTCTGTCGCGCAAAGACTGCAAGTACGGATCGGCCATCTGTCCCGTGATGATGCGGTCTATCAACTCTGGCCTGGTCTGCCGTGTCACCGTCACTGCCCCACAGTACCCTCGTAACTCTAGAGGTCGCCAACTGCCCACCTCCTCCAAAAGGCTCCAACTCTGTAACTGTAGACTGGCCAAGCGTGCGGGCGCCTTACGGCTCAAGGCGTCAGCCACCACATTGGCCTTTCCCGGGTGGTAGGAGATGCTGCAGTCGTAGTCCTTCAGGAGCTCCAACCAACGTCTCTGTCTCATGTTGAGCTCCTTCTGGTCAAAAAGATATCTGAGGCTCTTGTGATCTGTAAAAATCTCGAAGGTCTCACCGTACAAGTAGTGCCTCCATGTCTTCAGCGCGAAGACAACAGCTGCCAACTCTAGATCGTGGGTAGGGTAGGTATGCTCATGGGGCTTCAGTTGCCGCGAAGCGTAAGCGACCACGTGACCCCTCTGCATGAGCACACCTCCTAACCCCTGCAAGGAAGCATCCGTGTACACGACGAACCCGCCACTACTGTCAGGGATGGTGAGCACGGGAGCCGAGGTCAACCTCTCCTTCAGCTCCAGAAAACACGCCTCACAGGCGTCTGTCCAAGCGAAAGGCACATCCTTCCGAGTCAACTGTGTCATAGGACGTGCAATCTGCGAAAACCCTCTGATGAACCGTCTGTAGTAACCTGCCAGTCCCAGGAAACTGCGAATCTCAGTGACTGAACGCGGTCTCTCCCACCTGAGCACTGCCTCGACCTTGGCGGGATCCACCGCCAGGCCGTCTCCAGAGATCACATGACCCAAAAAGGTCACCTCCCTCAACCAGAACTCGCACTTGCTGCATTTGGCGTACAGCCTGCGTCGTCTCAGAGTGTCCAGAACCATCCGCAAGTGCTGTCCGTGTTGCGTCCGATCTCTAGAATAGATGAGTACATCATCTATGAAAACCACCACAAACTGGTCCAAGTACGGTCTAATCACCCGGTTCATCAGGTCCATGAAAGCAGCGGGGGCATTGGTCAGCCCAAACGGCATGACCAAAAACTCGTAGTGTCCGTAGCGGGTTCGGAAAGCTGTCTTGGAGACATCGGTCTCCCTGATCCTCAACTGGTGGTATCCAGACCTCAAGTCGATCTTGGAAAACACCGTGGCACCCCGCAACTGGTCAAACAAATCGTCAATCCTCGGCAGCGGATATCTGTTCTTGATGGTGACCCTATTCAGCTGTCGGTAGTCCACACAAAGGCGTAGGGTCCCATCCTTCTTCTTCACAAACAGTACCGGGGCTCCCCAAAGAGATGCACTGGGCCTCACGAAACCTTTCTCCAAAAGGTCCTGTAACTGAGACTTGAGCTCTCGCAGCTCAAGCGGTGCCATCCTGTATGGCGCGGTGGAGATGGGGCTGGTCCCTGGTACTAGTGAGATCTCAAACTCGATCTCACGCTCGGGCGGTAGTCCTGGTAACTCGTCTGGAAACACGTCGGGGTACTCTCTGAGCACCGGGATGCTCTGGAAGTCTGCCACGGGGCTGTGCTCTGCCACCATAGAAGCTAAGAAGCCCTCACACCCCTGGCTCAAAAGTCTCGCCGCCCGAAGTGCCGAAATGCACCTGAAGCCTCCGTCCACTGGCTGCCCGTGAAACTCGAAGGAAGGCAACTCCGGAATGGAGAAGACAATCCTCCTCTCAAAACAGTCTACCAAGGCGTGGTAAGCGGACAGCCAATCCATCCCCAGAATCACTCCAAAGTCCTCCATCTGTATCATAATCAGGTCAGCTGGCAGGCTGTGTCCCCCGATGCTGACCCCGCAACCCGTGTACACCTCCTTAGCTACAAACAGCTGACCACTCGGACCTCTGATTACGAACGGATTCTCTAACAGTGTATAATCCTGGTCCAAACTAACTGCGAAACTGGCTGCGACAAACGAGTGCGTAGCGCTGGAATCGAAAAGCGTGTAAACGAGTCTGCCAGAAACTGAAACCATACCTGCTACCACGGATCCCGAAGCTCTGGCGTCCCTGTGTGTTAGGGCGTTGATACGCCCCTCAGCTCTAGGTGCGGACGAAGCAGCCACACTCTGCGTCGGACGGGTAGGTGCTGGCCGGTACCCTCCTCGCGACTGCGGTCCTCCTCCTCGCGCCTGGAAACCGCGGCCTCCTGCGCGCCCTCCAGTGCTCTGCGCGGGAAGTATCTGCTGATCTCCTGCCCTAGATGGGCAGTCCCTCCTGACGTGGCCCGGCTGGCCACACTGGTAGCAGAGGGGAACCCGACTCCCGCCCTCAGTGAGTCCCTGCTGTCGGCTAGGCGGGGGTCCGGTGCTGGCGACTGGCCCCTGTCGAGGGCCCCCAAAGGCCACTGATGGCCCTGCACGACGTGACGGCTCTCCTGCGGACGCCACGGGTCTCCGTTGAGTTCTCCTAACACGCCTGGTGTGGCGGCGGAAATCTCGTTCCACCACTAACTCCCCTGTCGTACGCTCGGAAGGGGGAGGGGGTGGCGACGTGGGTGGAAGCTGAAATTCTTCTCGAACCACCTCTCGAATCAGTTGGACGAGGTCCCGAGACGGTATACTCAGGAGAAGAGGAGGGGTAGTATGTATTCCAAGCCCGACATATCTGTCCCCCGGGCCCTGACCTCGGCCGCGCCTGCGGCCCACCCTCCTAGCTCCACGACGCGGCATCTCCTACAATGGAGACGCGAAACAAAATGAAAAGCTTCTAAACAGACGGTACCTAACAAAACTTCTAAGAGCTCATGTCAAGAGATATGTTGTGGTGGCTACTCTAGCTATAAACATGTGAATTGGTTATTTTCCAGTCAGTTGATTCACTTCTCGGGACGACCTTGCTCTGATACCATCTTGTAACGACCCGATTCCCGAGTCCCTACGAGACACGAGAACCGGACCGACTCGACTAATCCCAAGACCCAGTCGTCCAACGAGGAAGTAACCAAAAGACAGTAAAATAAACCACATTCAGCATGAATATAACTAACAGTAAGAAAGTACAGCAGTAAGGAAAGAAACTACTACAGTAGGCACCACCACAACAGTAAAACAACATTTATCATATAACAAAACTGCAGGTAAAGAAGGTACAGCGGAAACAGAAACTACTCACTAGAACAGAAACAAAAAGGGGTACAAAGCTGTGGTAACTCTACTGGACCCTACTCGGCCCAGCGTCCTCAGCAGCCGCCGACCCTGGCTGCTCAACACCTGGTCCTGAAAAAGGTAACGAGTGTAACACGTCAGCAAAACGCTGAGTAGAGTGGCAAACTAACTAAAGGCAACAGTAGAGTGTGCAGGAGCTGTTATGTTCTATTACTTCCTTTATTTACATCTTTCAATTTTTCTTACTATTTCATTTATTTCTCAGATCCTTTACTTGATCTCGAATGTCCTCATGGGACGATCTTGATTGCAGTCTTTTCCAAAAGTAGAAGTAGCACGTGGTGCTCTCCTGGCCGGGAGAGTCCCCCGTGGTGATCCTACCCTCAGTCAACCACCCCAAGGTCACTGACAGACGTAACGGTGACTACGGCACGCGCGATAAACGCACAGGTAGCTAGCCCGTACTGGCACGCGGTCAGTCGTTTCCGTTAACGGGTGCGCCCAAAGCACAGCACGGAACCAGGGCAGAGCCCTCTCAGTAACAGGGGTCCAACCCCTCCACAGTAACCAAACCGGGGCCTTGCCCCTCCACAGTCCGCGCACCCTCGCCTGACTACCCTGGTTTGCCCTAGTGGGCCTAACAAGTCGGTGAAGGAGGCTAGCAGAACCCCGGGGCCCGTGGGGTAGCTAGTACTCTCCTAACACTACTAGCTCTCCTCGGTACTACGTACACGAGGGCCAACAAGTCGGTACAGAGCGGCCAATCCTAACCCCGGGTCCCTGGGGCGGCTGGCCCCACTCTGCACTAAACAGGTACAGGTACTTCCCTTGGTACTGCGTACCCAAGAGACAGTACAAACTACATCTCAGTTCCATTCCTTTTTCTTTCCGGGAGTTCCACTCCTAATTTCCCGTAGGGTTCCAGCTCTTTATTTCAGAACATCATATGTTTCACTTTCCAGATTCACGTTCTGAATTTCCATGATCTCAAACATGTTTCTTTGTTCATAACAGGCAGCTGTTAATTAAATTCACAGGCAGCTTATATATTCCTTTCCATTTTTCCAAGACTGCAGTAATATACATTCCACTAGTTTTTCCATCCTAGGATTCATGCCATATCCTAGGATCTATCATACAATCTAGTTTTCCGGCCCTAGGATTCATGCAACACCTAGGAGCTATCATTCCATATATTTCTCATTCCTAGGATTCATGCAATGCCCTAGGTTCTAGTTATGGTTCCATACTTTAACAGATTTTATTAATACTTAAAACCACTCTACCAGGTACAACGGGAGTAATGGGGGCGTGATCGGGAATCCCGCGCGCCTCCGCGACTCTCAAGACTGCAACCGAATGAGGTCCTATCACAAGGATCAAACACAAGGAGTGTCTCAAAACAGTGTATAGCTACTGTAGGCGGGTAGAGGAATAAATTCTGAAACGAACACAACTCGAATCGCGGAAAACGGAGCCCAAACGGGCCCTAAACGGGTCGAGAAAGACGATACTGTGCAAAATCAGACGTCTGGAACTCCTTCCAGACGTCTTAAACGGTGGATCAGAGAATTACCTGTTCGGCTTGGTTCCCCGAACGTCCAGAAGTCTGCAGGGACGTCCTTCCTAGATCCCAGACGTCCGATGGTCACTCCGGACGTCTGGAGGTCACTCCCGCCGTCTGGTACAACTTCCAGACGTCTGATTCGCAAAGGATGACGAATCAGAGAACCTGCGCACAGCCAACCCCCCCTCCCTCAGTACGGTCAGTCGACAAAAAGGAAGGAGAAAGCGGAAACTCACCTTTCAGACGTCTGTATGATCTCACAGACGTCGACCTTGCCGTCTGGATATCAATCCGGACGTCTGATTCTGGAAATTTTTCCAGAATCAGAGCCCTGCTCGGCCTCTGCTCGCGACGCTGCTCGCGTCGCACCTCGCGCGTCCGCTGCTCCGCCCGCAGCAGGTCCCTCTCCGCGACGCTCTGCGCCCCCTGCGCCCTCCGCCGGCCGGCCAAGCCGCTCCTGGCGAGCTCGCCCTCACGGCAGAGCCCCGCCTTCGCACGCCGCAGCTCCTCCGCGCTCACTGCGGCTGCCGCTGCCGCTGCGCCCTCGCGTCCGCTCGCTCTCGCGCACAGGCAGGAGAAGAAGGAGGAAGATGGTGGAGACGGGAGGGGAGGCGCGCCCCCCTTTTAACACCGCGCGGAGAGGAGAGAGAAGGCGGTCGCAGCCGCCTGCAGCCGCAGAGAAAAAGGCAGAATCGCAGGTCTGCGCGCACAGGCGCGCAGACGAATATCCCGTGCGAGCATAACTGTTCGCCAGACGTCTGTAAACTATCCCGGACGTCTGGTCAGACGTCTGGATGTGATCCCAGACGTCTTGACAGACGTCTGGGCCACCTCCCAGACGTCTTAAAAGGCGTCTGGGGCACGCGCTCGTTACACTTGTGCTTGATGTTGGTTCTGAGTACTGTGGACTTATTGGCTGATGTTGATATTTGTGAATAAGTGGTCCAAACCCACTATTGGAAAATTTAATTGGTTTGAGACCTTAGGATATGTGCTTGATTGAGGGAATTAATTGGTGATTCAAATAACCATTTTTAGGGTTTTATTATTTTTTTTATCCCATTGACTTTTGAGATACACTTTACTATTATTGGATATAGTTTTTATTGATATTCTTTGTATTGTGAATTATTGTTCTCATTATTTATAATTGTGACTAGTGTTTTGGATTCCATATTTATGTAGGATCTGTAGAGCACAAGCACACTAGAAGGGGAGATGAATAGTGTGGTATATAAAAAATTTGCTAGAATAAACAAACCACAAAAAGCACACAAGATCTATAGTGGTTCCCCTCACTTGGGTACTCCACTACTTAAGACTCTTGTTCACGTGCTAGATCAGTGTTTTAAGATTGTCGCATTGTAGTATAGCCAAAATAGCGCTTGAACAAATAAATTTTATTACTTGAAAAAGTTCCGAGGTCAAACATAGGGAGCAATATGGCAATTTCAAAACTCAAGATCACAATTTAAATCAAGAATAAAGATTACAATAAATGTCAGGATCAATATGAAAAAAAATGGAGTAAAATGGTGATTTAAATCACCAATTACTCCTCACAAATAATACTTAAATCAAGCCTCAAGTAGATGTTAATCAAATGATATCAGATGACTTAAATAGTTTATGCTACAGTGCTAGAGACTCAAGGGTCTCTCAGCTTCTTTCTCTTCTCTGTTCTTCTTCTCTTCTTCTTATTCTCCTTGTACTTCTTCTTCTTCCTATGCGGCACCTCTTCTTTCTTCTTCTTCTACTCTAGCCTTCTTCTTTCTTTCTCTATTCAGCTCCTTCACATAGAGGGGGAAGGCTTCTTGAATTGGCTAAGTGTCAACCAGTTCTCTCTACTGCAAAACCTCCCCTACTCGCGCAAGCTCTCCTTCTCTTTCTCTCTTAGGCTCTACCCTCCTAGGGCCTCTCAATGGATACTCGGGTAATCGAGTATGCACGTACCCAGGTCCAGGGCTGCGGCGTGGTTGCAGATGAGGAGTGTAGGATTAGGCGGGTCGGGCGCACCAGGTCCGCTGGTTAGGTATCACGGATGAGTCACTGGTGTGCGTGGGTGAGAGGGACCTCACCTCGTGTTTAGAGGCGATAAGCCTCTATCACAAATTCAATATATGCAATAGTGCCGCTTCTGCTGTTTCCGATATTGGACTAAACGTCCCTGCTTTGCTCACGCATGCTGCTGCTTCCTTCCTTCGCCCAATTCGATCGTAAGGAGTGGTCAAAGGCTCCAATTGACCACGCGAATACATTCTTGGGCCAATTCCTCTTTATCTAGAGTCGAGGTCCTGGACCTGCAGGTCTGATTAGACCTTCAAGCAAGCTCGCGGCATGCTGCATCAATGGCGGAGGAGGCTGGAACCTAAAATCCAAGAATAAGGGCCTTGCAGTTGACAAGCGTGGAAATTGCGAGTTTTCGGAAAACAACGTCATAGTATAGTCGCAAAATCCTCTTGACAAAAACATTTACAATATCGAAACTCGATGGATTTTATTCCTTTGAAAACTTGAGTCCCGGTCGTTTGTCTCTGGAAGGCATGAAAACAAGTCAAGATTTGGATTGGCTTAATCTAAACTAAATCTAATCTAACCTAATATTTTTTCTTTTGTCTTTTTGTGTTTCTGATTTTTATTTTGAAAAGCGATAGGCAAACAGACTTGAAGACAATCACAGAAGTGATCATCACACAATATTATTCATGCATAGAATACTCAAAATAATGTCACATAATATCTATACTAGAAAGCATTTAAATAGAAGAGATCCCTCACGCCGGGAAGGTGCCAATAGGGCCATCGGCCTTGTGTGAGGGTGTAGGCTAGACCATGGGCATACAAACTCGTCTACACGCCTACCAACAAGAGATGGCCAGCCACAAGAGGCTATGGGCGAGCCTTCATGGCCATCCAAAAAGAAGAAAAAGAGGGTGCGTCCTCTCTATGGAGAAGAAAGAACACGCCCAAGTGAAGAGCGGAGAAGAGGGTGTTGCACCCTAGTTCTCTCCTTCTTCTTGCCGCCCACATGAAGATGCCTTGGAGGAGCTTCTTCTTTACCCTTCCATGGAAGGGGCCTTGGAGGAGGAGGAATGCCCTATGGTTTTGGAGGGTGGAAGGGTGTCACAAGTGGGAGGAGAATGGGTGGGAGAGTGAATCAATTTCGTGGCTCTCTTCTCTCCTTCGATTTTATGGGAAGGCCTCTCCATTTCAAATGGGTCACCACTTTTGGTGGCTCCCAAAATAGTAAGCGCCACCAATGTAGGATCTATGTTGGTGACCAACTAATGAGGGCTAGAATGGGCAAGTGGGATTTTGGAAAGTGTATGTATGTGTAGGTGTAATTTTCGTGGAGTAGGGTAGTGGGCTTGGTGAATCTAGGTTGGGTTAACCTACATTAAGTGGGTGTGGACTTAATTAGGCTTAGGAAAGTTTAATCGAATAGGAGTGAACCTAATTAGGTATGGGTCAAGTCTAATTGGATGTGTGCATGTGATTAGGCTAGGGTAACCCTAATAGGTATGAGTCAATTAGATCTTGGGTGGATCTAATTAGGCTCAGGTGCACCCAATCAACTGTAGATGCACCCAATTAGGTATGGGATGGTTCAATTGGGTTAGGGATAAGATAAGTAGGGCTATGGATAGTGTACTAGGCTTAGGAGGTCTTTAATTAGGTTTCCTAGGGTGTCCAGTGGGGTTCCTAGGTCAAAATAGGAAAGATCAGGCTTCTAGCACCAAAATCAGGAACCAGATAGTGGTATCAGACATCCAGGATAGTGGTCAGATGTCTTATACTACAAAATTTGATGTCTGGACAATAAATTGGACATCCAATTCTATGTCAGTATGAGTTTTGGCTTCCTGGATTGTTATTCCTTAGAAATCAGATGTCCAGCCAGATGTCTGGACGTCCTAAAGGGTGCTAGAGAGTGGGTTTTTGGTTTTCTAAGGTGGGTTTTCGTTCCGAAGTATTTGGGAGAGGGATAGGGTATATAAGAACATGGATAGTGCTTTTGAGGCTAAGGTGCCCCAATGGAGGTCGTTTTGGGTTTGGGAAGGCTGTCCTAGGGTTTGTAAGGGTAGGGATAAGGCTATCCTCCTCACTCCTCTTATCTAGATAGTCTTCTTCTTCCTTTATTGCTTTATTCCACTATCTCCTTCATTCTGGATCACTTTATTACCTACAAATAGTAATAAAAACCATTAAATAGCTGGATATCTCATCTTATTCTAAATAGACTGATGCAATGCATGATATGCAAGATATGAGTGCAATATCCACAAATTAAGCTAGGTTCAAACATTATTTAGGTTGATTAGGACCCATGATTGCTGTGTAATCATACCCCCATGCCTAAACTTTGCTAGTCTCTAGCAAATGCAAGACTAAATGCATGACTAAGTTATTTACAAATTTAATCCCTAAAGGACTGCTTATTCTTTTTATCAAAGAGCTTGACTAAAGATTTTTCTCCTTTTGTTTCATCCAGAAATCTACAAATCCAGATACGTGAATGTGTATCTATGTAGCATTTGCAATGGAATTGAGTGAAAGACCTGATTCACCTCTAGAGTCTGTACTTAACCCCTAGTAAAATTCTAGCAGGATAGGCAGGCTTCTTCCCTCGAGGTATCCAAGATTTTTTTTTTTTGAGTTCCACCTCATCTTTAAGCTTAGGTCGAGAATGTCAGAGGGAAATGGATGTGTTTATTTGGTGGCTCACTCTCACTTGGTGCTACATAGAAATTAGTACTATAGAATCTAGATTCCCAAATTATTAAGTAACTCAACTCAGAGAAAGACGAGAAAAACTATGCTCTCTTTTGGTTCCTTTGTATTCATTCTCTCTTTTTCTCTCTCTTTTTTTTTCTTTTTCTTTTTTCTTTTTCTTTTCTTTTCTTTCTTTTTCTTAGAGCTCACAATCTCACCAGATTCTCATATATGATCCATATTTGGTGGTCTCATTTGGCATTAACACTTTAATTGAGTTCCATAACCCTAACACTAAGTTGAAATTCCTCGGCCAATATTCAGGCGGTCAGAAACACAGAAAAATAGGTTAAGGCCTTATTTGGTGAATCTCAAATTTATTTGATGGTATTGCCTCAATGCAACTGAAATAAACACTAAATATTCACACACTCTTTTTCTTTACTTTTCTTCCTTTTTCTCTTTTTTTTCATTCATTTTCTTCCCTTTTTTCTATGTATAATTTTTTTTTTCAATATACCACAAGCTAGCATACATTCATGAACTTTATTGAGGAGGCATTATTAGGGATTGGTGATACTCAAGAGACATTGGGTGGCTTATTTGTAAGAAGTGCCTACTCATGGCACCAAGAGAGACAAATAAGATGGTGTATTTCTGACCTTGACATCAATACCCTCCTTCAGCCGAGGATTCCATAAAGAATGGTCGTAACCATTCACCTTAGCCCTAGTTTTATAAAAACTCGCTCTCTGCGTATTTGCCTTATTTGGTGGCTCTCAAAATTTCACGCAAAAATGTATACTCAGGATCCGAGAGCGAAAACTATGCCTAATCTTTGAGTATCATTACCTAATTATCTAAGATTCCAGATTCCATGCACTAATCATAGAGCACCAGTACACTCTACTCTCATCTCACACTATTTGTTGGATTTTTGGAAGAAAATCTGCCTGACTCCCAAAACACTGTTCAGGGGTTCAGGAAAAGAAGCACTGCTTCTTCTCGACAAACTGAAGGCGTTCATCAGTCTTTACCATGAATCCATTGCAAAATCTACATGTGAGTGAAAATTGTACTAGGTTCTAGATTATAGGAATCAACTAGAGGATAAAATCCCTAATACATTCTTTTGATAAAAATCTTATTCATTAATGCAATATATATAAGTGCTGTTTGTAGCCTTTCAAAGTTGCACTTCAAAAATTTCCCTAATTCGGGTTATATTCAGCTTGACCCTAAATTTAGAACAAAAAGGTGAATGGATGAGTCGAAAGTGGCTGTTGCGAACGATTTTTAGCTCTAATGTGAGCATTAGAGGTGGAGTCAGTAGTTCTTAATTTAAGGACTCTAAAGTGCAATTAGCATGATGTACGAAAGGTTTTTCCTAGGTTTTGGCAGAAAAATTTTCAGTTTGCAATTACTACCCCCCCATGACTACTTTCTTGCATGTCCTCATGCATGAATATAATGAAAAATTACTTAAGACATGGGTAAAAGGTTAGAAATCACTTGGAATAGCTCCTGAATTTTGACGTTCCGCTTATTCCAACACCTAAAATTGATTATGCAAGAAAAATATGACAAATAAAATATGTTATATATAAGTGTTGAGATTAACGCCTCTAGCTGGGCGTACACTCAAAAAGGATATGTCAATACACTATTGAGAATGGAGAGTAAAATGATAAGAATTTTAATCTCGTTCGCCAACAGCGGGCCGCAAATGCGGACTAGCTGTCCACGAATTCCAAGTCCAAATAATCAGAAAAATATGTAGATGGGGCTTGGGATTATCTGCAGCCAGATGCTACAGAAGAAAGAAAGATAAATACAGGTGCTTGGAAGAAATGAATATGAAGGCATCCCAAATAGGTGGAGAATGTGGGTGGCAGGGGTATGGGTGGAGTCGTGTGGGGTGAAATCATATGGGTCCTGATAATGGTGATGAATGGAAGGCATGACCCAAGTGATGTGGTCAGATCTGGAAATCAAGGTCCACTGATCAATCTTTGTCTCTACCAAAGATGTTTGGGTATGATCTTCTTCTTTTATCTCTTCCAAATTTTCCAATGCCAATTCCCAATTATCACATGATTCCGCAAAATTTTTAGCTTCCTCTGATAACTCATCATATGAAATCCCCAATAGTATTTCAATCTCTTGAATATCCTTTTCATAAGGGGATATTTCCTTCTTCTTACTTAGATGAAATTGGTCAATAGATTCAGTAGTGAGTCCCTCCGTGAAAGTGGAATGGGCTAAATCATTGATTGAGGAGTCATTAAGGTCTTTTTGATTTTGTTTCTCTATGTATGTGATCATTTGAATTAATTCATCAATGTCTCCATGGGTATTCTCAAATACAACAAAATCATAGTCAGGTCCCTTAATGCTTGGTTCCTCAAAGTGAAATGATTGGTACTCAGGCCCTAAATCAAGATCAAGATTCTCGAATAAATCTCCATTCTCGACTTCAATAAGATTATCAATATCATCCACCTCGGGTGTTTGATCAACAGAATCCTGCATGACCACCACCGAATCACAAATCGGTTGTGACACACCTGACCCAAATTCAAACATTTCTGATTTTTGTTGCTCGTCTCGGATTCTATGAAGCTCTTTCCTTATATCATCATATTCTCTTGCACTAGCTTCTTTTATTTCATGAATCATTTTGATCAATTGAGTAATCTGGGATTCATTGCAAGGGGCAGGGGTTTGAATTGGGCTAGGTCGATCAAGATAGTCAACCATACTATCAATGATTTGATCTGGTATTGAGGGTGACTTATGTGATCTAGTGGATTGTTGATTCAGGTCATGTGGTTCTACCCAGGTGTCAATTGCCATAGTTTCTTCCAAATTACCCTCCGACTCACTTTCCATGTCATCCAGAAAATACCCTGACTTCATTTTCTTAGTAGTTGCATAAATATCAAAGTGAATCTTCTCATTGCTGCTACTCATCTCCATACATCCTGAGTAATAGTCAATCCGTGCATTGGTCGTAGCCAAGAAAGGTCGACCCAAAATGATGGGTGAATTACTTAGCTATTCTGGTATATCCATGTCCAAAATAATAAAATCAATTGGAAAACTAAGACCTTGCACTTTGATAATCACATCCTGAACTACCCCCTTAGTTGTTTTGATGGAGCCATCTGCCATTCTAATGGTGACAGGTGTGTGGTGCAGATCTCCAAGTCTGGTGCAGTCAAAAAGGGTGGTAAGAGTCAAGCTAATGGAAGACCCTAGATCTACAAGGGCTCTATTGAAGGTGAATCCCTTGATGGCACAAGATATGAAAGGTTTTCCAAGGTCGGTCTTTTTGGGTGGTAGAGTGCCAGAAACAAATGCACTTATGTTAGCTGATAAAACCACTTCTTTAGGTGTGCAAGTCTTTTCCTTCTTTTGTGACTCTTTCTTTAAGGCCTCAGGAAATGGTAAATAGGTCAAATCAACTTCAGAAGACTTTTTCTTCCTTTTGTCCCTAGAGTTTGAGTCAGAGCTAGATGTGGGTTTGGTCTTATGATTTTTGGTTGAGCCTGAATCAGGTCGTTTGGGTGGGCTCTTAGCTTTTCTCTTCCTTTTAGAGGCCAAAGAGTTGGCCCTTGTACAATGGCATGTATGATAGATTGGAGGAGGGGTCGTAAGAATAGGTGGAGAATAGGAGAGAAAAGGCATTTGCATCCAGGGATAAAGTGATTCTTGAAGTCTCTTGATTTGATCCCCTTGGGATTTCACTTGATTTTCCAGCTTAGTCAACCTTTCTTCATTTTTCTTGTCAAAGTCCAACAAAATGTTCATGATATCTTCAAGGGTGGTTGCGGGTTGCTGGACTAGATGGTTACCCTAAAGTGGTTTGAGTGGAGTATTGGGCTGGCGTAGATTGATGTTCAGTCTGAGTCGATTTTTGTGGTGGCCATGAAAGATCAGGATTGTTTCTCCACTCAAGGTTATATGAATCTGGATATGAATCAATTGGTGTATCACCCTGAGTGGGGTTGACTATAAAGCGAGTTGATTGAGAACCTGTTATGTGGTCCTGTACTTGTGATCCATTATTCCAATTCCTTAGTGATATATCATCAAGTACAGGTGTATCAGAAATGGTGCATTCCTCAAATGATCTACCCAAATCATGGATTAGGTCCAAAGGTGCTTTTGGGTTGGTTGAGTCCAGGATACCTCCCCATGGTAGCAAGAATCAGTAGAGTAGCTAGTGGATTCAAAATATGGGTCACTAGACGCACTAGGTTGGTTGTTCCAGGTCTCTTGTTCCTGGGAGGAGTGATAAGATTGAGATTGTGCCTGAGATCATCTAATTTGCTCCAAAAGCTTGGCACATTATCTGTATAGTCCCTATTACATTCTCAGAATTTAGCAACTATGGCTTTGGTCGCACGTGTTTTGTGTGTTTAGAAATCGGGGTTAGAAGTAACCCATCATCGTAGTTGCAAAACACGTCGATCAGATAAAATTTATACCGAAACTCCAAGGGAGTCCCGGGTCGAACACAGGGAGGCAACATTTACTTTACTTGAAAACCGCACTTCGTTTTGTTTCTTTTTGGTATTTTGGGGTTTTGTTATTTTTTTATATTTTTGAAATAAAAGAAAACAAGCAAACGTATCACAAGATAGAGATGTGGAACACATATGATATATATTACTTCCAATGTCAATTACAAGAAACTATGAAAGCATATAAAGAGAGGGACGTGAGAGGAAATCTCCCGAATCGACTGTTCGGTGAGACGACGGTGCCTGGCGGAAGCTCGGACGAAGGAGGTAAGGAGCGGGACGACGGAGGTGAGATGCTGGAGGACATCGGGTTGAGGAAAGCTTCGGCGTAGCTTCGGAATGGAGGTGAGAAGACGGAGTTGATCTGCTACTGGAATGGAGGTGGGAGGACGGCTCCAAGGTGACCTATGAAGGGAGATGGGAAGTTGGAGAAGTATTTGGTGGGGCAGAGGTTCGCTACACTAATAGGCACCTTGGGAGCTTGAGAACAAGCTCTAATGGAGCGTTGGTAGGCTTGCTCAAGCTTGGGAGTAGGCGGGAGTAGGGCAGGTAGAGATGGCTTGGAAGGGAGGGGGTGTAGGTCCTTTTATAGTGGAGGAGAGGCAAAAATCATATATGGGTCTTTACTGACGTCCACAAATGTCGCTGCAGCTGTCGCTAAAGATCTGCCCTCCAATTGTTCTTGTTGCCATGCATGGGCCTTTAGTGACGTCCACAGACGTCACTGCAGCTGTCGCTGAAGATTCACCCTTCAATTCCTATTGCTGGCACACGCGGGCGTTTAGTGACAGTTGCAAGTGTTGCTAAAGGCCCTCATAAATGTTGCTGAAGATCCACGCACTGCCCTGTTGGCCTGCGCTCCGCTGGCGCTGCGCGCTTCGCGCACCTGTATCACATGCGCGCTGGCATGCGCTGGCATGCGGGTGCACGTACGCTGCACTGCTGCTGCTGCGCGCTGCGCGGCTGCTGCTGAGCGGCCGGCCAAATTGGAAATTGGGGGGGCTGCGGGGATTCAAACCCACTCCCCTCCTTTGCAAACTAGCGCTCCCACCATTGCGGCAATCCGTCCCTTGTGTTGTGTGGAGTAGCTTGGTGCGTCCGCTTCCCAACCATTGGATCTTGATCCAACGGCTAGGATTGAAGGGCACGGATGAAAAAGGAGTTGGGCGGTGCTGCTGGCCGGTGTTGGGTGGTCTGGATGGCACCACGTGGCGCCATCTAGGCCGTCCATCTTCTTCTTCTTGTAGAGGGTGCTATGGTGCTCAGATCAAGATCATTCCCGCGATGCCGAACTACGATCGTCGCTCTGGATCCATCCGTACGGTCGGATTTTCCATCCGAAACCCGTATGGACATCGCATTTCCCCCTGGCCGTTGATCTTCCTCGGGCTTAATGTGATGCTATGGGGCTCTGATCTGGACGATTTTAGAGGCGTTAGTCTCCAATCGTCGTCTCGATCAGATCCGTATGGTCTGATCGTCCATCCGAGCCCTAAAATAAATCCTCTTTTCTCCTGACCATAAAAAGGACCTAATTAACCTAAAAGATAAACAACTACTCTAAATGCAGAATGATGCATGCTATGCAATATTTATAACATGAAATGCAAATCTAAGCCTAGGAACATGCATGAATAGGCATTTTACCCTCAATAAATGTGTTTACATCAGGCTTTCAATTGGTTCTAATCTAGATAAGGGTCGGATCCATGATGTTCAGGTTCTAAATAAGCTGGGGGATAAGGATGATCATATCTCAGCTGGTTAGGATGAGTCTCCCAACTAGGAGGAGTTGAAATCATGGTTGGGTTGGGAGATGGAGGGCCCTGAGGGTCAAAAGAATGATATGGGTTCATGGATATTTGAGAAAAGATGCAGATAGAGATAAGAGATAATATTCCTTGGGAAGATTATCTCTTATGGAAGACACAACCAGCTACAAGGGGCTGGTGGAATTAAGGCAAAGGCCTAGGAAGAAAGATGAGAGAGCCCCAAATCAAGCAAACAAGCTAGCCTTAAATTGTATACCCTAATTGGATCTAAACCTAGTATCTTGAAATGGAACTAGGTTAAACCAACCCTTGAATTACTTGGCTGGCCAGAATGGTGGGACCCCCTAGGACACCCCGCACTGTGGGACACTAGTAGAGGTTAACGCGATTACCGCACCGACCTTTCTTGTCACTTGTTGGTCCAAATAGACAAGGCCTTGGTTTTTACCCAATTAAATTTTGGTTACCAAGTAAATTTGTCCTACCTAGGGTACATCTACTTAGTTTTAGGCTTGGGCTTAGAGTGCTCTTGGAATGTGATTGGGCGTTTTGGGGATGTTGCCCTTAAAATTTGATTTAAAGTGTGAAGTGCATAGACAAAGGATTTTCAATACAAGCTGTAATTGGTGTAGTGGATTTTATGGTTCAAGTGCTTGTATTAATTCTTTTCTTTTTTTTTGTGTTTCCTTGTTTAGGTCAATTCAAACAAGGTTGTAGTGGAGCACACAACAAGTTTTGCAAGTCCTAATTTGTTATTTGAATTTCCTTGAAGTATGGAATGCAAATGTGCTCTACCTTATTGTGGAAACCCTAATATTAGATTGGTCTATATGATGCTTTTAAGTCCAATAAGGTAGAAGTGGTGTGACCCAATCAAGGAAAACAATGGTCCTAATTGACCACTACTAAATGAAGTAGACCTAATTGTTTGCCTAGGTTGAAATGTAAATTAATTTTAGTTCAAGTGGGTGAGGGGGTGGACAACCAATCACATCAGATCCCCTCTCATGCAATCACACACAAATCAGGCTAAGATGGGTTTGTTTTGGGTCTCTAAATTTAAACCCTAATGTGAAACACCTAGGGTTTATGCTTCTTCTAACAATCAGCAGTCAGACCTTAGTTTGGCTTGAAATCACTCCCCAAATCAGTAAATAAATCAAAATAAGATGAAATTGGGTAGAGATTTTCCTTTTTCAATAATTTTTTCAGAGAATATTTTTTAAATATTTTTACTATTTCATACAATTTTTCATGAATTTGTATGTTCCAGGGGGTCAAACAGACCAGATGGACCCCCTACGAGAACTGTAGTTTGAAATAGTATCAAAGAAAATCCAAAAATTCTTGAAAATTTATAGAAAAAACTAGCTTTTAGTGCATTTCCAACTCCACAAATTTCAATGAGATCTGATTTATGTAGAGGTCATAAATAACGTTTAAAGTTATATAAAATCAGAGTGCAGATTGTTCTGACCCCCTTCCACTATGCCAATTTTTAAAATTCGTACAGTGAAAATTTTTCCAAATAAAAGGTAGTGCTGGAGAGCTGGTTTGAAAACCTAATGTCAAGCCGGATCCCAGAATTTTTGGATGCCTAATTTAATGGAAATAAATTTTTTAAAATCGTCAACAATTTTTGGCCAGATTTCCAAATTTGACTTTGGTGTGTTTAAATAGTTTCCAAGTTAAAACACACATACCAAAGAAAGAAAAATCCTTTTAGTAAATTCAAATCTGAAAATTTGAATTTGAAATTTTTATATATATATATTTTTTAATTTTTTTTAACCTAAGAAAGCAACAAATAGAGGATGAAGAATATACCTGCGGTCTTCACCACAGGTTGATGTGTGCGCGTATCCTCGTCTTGACACCCTACAATCAAAACAATAAAAAGTTAAACAAATCCAAATCTAAACCCGCGCGTTGCCTCTTAGGCAATGACACCATTTGACAAGCGTGGAAATCGCGAGTTTTTGGAAAACAACGTTGTAGTATAGTCACGGAATCCTCTTGACAAAAATGTTTATAATATCACAACTCGATGGATTTTATTCCTTTGAAAACTTGAGTCCCGTTCGTTCATATCTGGGAGGCACGAAAACAAGTCGAGATTTGGATCGGCTTAATCGAACCTAATATTTTTTCTTTTGTTTTTTTGTGTTTTTGATTTTTATTTTGAAAAGCGATAGGCAAACAAACTTGAAGACAATCACAGAAGCGATGATCACACAATATTATTCATTCAGAGAATACTCAAAATAATGTCACACAATATCTATACTAGAAAGCATTTAAATAGAAGAGATCCCTCAAGCCAGGTAGGTGCCACTAGGGCCATCAGCCTTGTGTGAGGGTGTAGGCTAGACCATGGGTATACAAACCCGTCTACATGCCTACCAACAAGAGATGGCTGGCCATAAGAGGCTATCGGCAAGCCTTCATGGCCGTCCAAAATGAAGAATAAAAAGAGGGTGCATACTCTCTATGGAGAAGAAAGGACATCCCCAAGTGAAGAGAGGAGAAGAGGGCGTTGCACCCTAGTGCTCTCCTTCTTCTTGCCGCCCACATGAAGATGCCTTGGAGGAGCTTCTTCTTTAGTCGTCCATGGAGGGGGCCTTGGAGGAGGAGGATGGCCCTATGGTTTTGGAGGGTGGAAGGGTGTCGCAAGCGGGAGGAGAATGGATGGGAGAGTGAATCAATTTTGTGGCTCTCTTCTCTCCTTCGATTTTATGGGAAGGCCTCTTCATTTCAAATGGGTCACCACTTTTGGTGGCTCCCAAAATAGTAAGTGCCACCAATGTAGTATCTAGGTTGGTGACCAACTAATGAGGGCTAGAATGGGCAAGTGGGATTTAGGAAAGTGTATGTATGTGTAGGTGTAATTTTCGTGGAGTAGGGTAGTAGGCTTGGTGAATCTAGGTTGGGTTAACCTACATTAAGTGGGTGTGGACCTAATTAGGCTTAGGAAAGTTTAATCGGATAGGAGTGAACCTAATTAGGTCTAGGTCAAGTCTAATTGGATGTGTGCATGTGATTAGGCTAGGGTAACCCTAATAGGTATGAGTCAATTAGATCTTGGGTGGATCTAATTGGGCTCAGGTGCACCCAATCAACTGTAGATGCACCTAATTAGGTATGGGATGGTTCAATTGGGTTAAAGATAGGATAAGTAGGGCTATGGATAGTGGACTAGGCTTAGGAGGTCTCTAATTAGGTTTCCTAGGGTGTCCGATGGGGTTCCTAGGTCAAAATAGGCAAGATCAGGCTTCTAGCACCAAAATCAGGAACCAGACAGTGGTATCAGACATCCAGGATAGTGGTCAGATGTCTTACACTACAAAATTGGACATCTGGTCAATAAATTGGATGTCCAATTCTGTGTCAGTATGAGTTTTGGCTTCCTGGATTGTTATTCTGCAGAAATCAGACATCTAGCCAGATGTCTGGACGTCCTAAAAGTTGCTGGAGAGTGGGTTTTAGGTTTTCTAAGGTGGGTTTTGGTTCCTAAGTGTTTGGGAGAGGGATAGGGTATAGAAGAACATGGATAGTGCTATCCATGTTTGGGTTTTGAGGCTAAGGTGCCCTAATGGAGGTCATTTTGGGTTTGGGAAGGCTATCCTTGGGTTTATAAGGGTAGGGATAAGGCTATCCTCCTCACTCCTCTTATCTGGATCAGTCTTCTTCTTCCTTTATTGCTTTATTCCACTATCTCCTTCATTCTGGATGACTTTATTACTTGCAAATAGTAATAAAAACCATTAAATAGTTGGATATCTCATCTTATTCTAAATAGACTAATGCAATGCATGATATGCAAGATATGAGTGCAATATCCACAAATTAAGCTAGGTTCAAACATTATTTAGGTTGATTAGGACCCATGATTGCTGTGCAATCAGTAGCCACGTCAAAAGGCTTAGCAGATTCGCCGTGGAGTGGCGAGTGTGGAGGTAGTTGTGTGGCATGGCGTGAGTGAGGGTGGAGGTCAGACGGTGATGGAGAAGGGTGAGGGTTAGGGGGTTGTTCAAAGGAGCGTTGGAGGGGCTAATAGCCTCGAATACCAGAGGGCTTTTGCTCTATGGGACAAAGTGGAGGTGTAGGGATGAACTGCGGCCAGGTTGGTGGAGCGTAGTAGCCGTGTGAGCTCGCCGGAGGTACGTCGGTGAGGTGGAAGACGAAGGGCGGTCAGGTGAGTCGGCAGTCGAAACGTAGTGGAGAATGTCTAGAAACAAAGAGTGGAAGATGAGGCGTTGATCTTGGTAGCTAGCAGATGAAGTAGGGTAGAGGTGGTGTTGGTTATGGTGTTGCTAGCACCGGAGAAGAGAGAAGCTCCGGAGAGAGAGATGGTGAGGAAGAGGGAGGTTTGGGCACCGGCTGGTACGGCTCGATGCGTGAAGAAGCGAGGAGGATATCTCCACTATTGGTATTGCAAATGGAGGACAAAGATGGATGGAGGGGCTCGCTGGACATTGAGGAGCTTTTAGCCAAGAGAGAGAGAGAGGAATTAGTGGGGATTCTGGGCCGATTTCGAGCATGGGGAAGACAGTGTGACCAGGAGGTTCTTTTATTGACCTCAGGAGGTGGTTTTGGGCTTAGGAAGCAATCTTCCCAAGCTTGGAAAGCTTGATAGAGTTTGGGAATTCCTTGATACACAAATCTCTCATGCGTTCGCACGAGAGATTAGGTAAGTTTTAGGACTTGGGATCGGGTTCAAAATAAAGCAAATTTTTTGACGAACTTCCCATTCAAATTTGAAAGGGATTCGTCAAGAAATCAGGAAGTTCTTTCCAAATTAAGGTTGCCAGAGCAAGTAGGAATAGGTTTAATGGTGGTAGGGACCTTTTTGTGAGAACAACGACAAAGTTACAGGTCTATTTGGAAAGATTTTGAAAGTTAAGGGTCGAAATGTAATCAGATAGGACCAAGTTGCAAACTAGGTCAAGACAAACTCATCTTGGGTCCAAATTTTGGTACAAACCTAATTTGGACCTAATGAATCCAATGGTGAAGTTGTATTTTGGTTTTGACCACATTTGACTAGGTAATTTATGCAAAAACCCAAATTAGGATAAATGTTTGTCTGTGACTTAGTTCTGGGTTCTGATGGTCAAATTAAAGGTTCCAAACCCTAGAGAATACTTTTTTTTGAATTTTAGAAAGTTCAAGTGAATTTTATCTTGATAAAAACCTCAGTTAATTAAGTGGATCTATTTTTAGGGTTTCAAAAAGTCATTTAATTCTCAGAACACGTGTAAAGCCTTTTCTGATTGTTTTAACCCACTTGTTAGCTTTCTAAGATCGTTTGACCCTTAATTAACCCCTAGAAAAACCCCTGGTTGTACTGCATTGATGATATGATGTTAAAATTGCTATTTTAACCCTACTTTCTTATTTTTCCCTTAGAATGATTATGCAGTGACTTATGACTCTCTAGCAGTTATGTAGGTGCATTTACTGACTTAATTGGGTCAAAATGAGCTAGTTATGGCTTATGATGGTGTTCCCATCATACCCCCATGCCTAGCTTTTGCTAGTCTCTTAGCAAAATTTCAAGGTATTAACTTTGATTCTAGACCATATAACCTTTGATGCTTAAAACTTTGATGTGTGCTTTCTTTGTTAGATTAGGTTAGAATGCCGATAGTAGGCCTAGAGGTACTCAAGTACCAACCAAGATCTGTACCTAACCAGATCTGGCTTTAGTTCGCCGGGAAGGTTTCTAAGGCTCACAGGAACTAGCCTAAGGTTCGTTGAACTCCGTGGTTAAAGCACCCGTGCTTGTAACATGTTTTAGGCTAGGTTCAGTTTGTAGTATGTTTTTGTCAGAGAGAGATAGATGAATTTTTCTTTGTTTTTGGAGAGTTTCCTCTCTCTTTTCTTTTTATTTCTAGCTTCAGATTAGCTTTACAACACGGTATGTATCGGATTCCTAGTTCCCACCATCAATCCTTACAGGGTCCCTGGCAATTGATGCTTCGAGATAACACTACCCATGGTAACCCCCAGAACCCTAGCTTTCAAGATTGTGAGATAATCTCGCCCTTGGCGTTCTGTAGCTAAATCCAGACCATGGCAATCGACATTTCGAGATAATGCTGCCCATGGCATTTGAACTAGCACAAGGTGCTTACATGCCCCTGGTAGGATATTTAGATATCCTAGGAGACAAGCACCAAGGAGGTGATATGTTATTGCGCATCTTCGAGGGTAATTTCCCACCTCTCCGCATTGGGAACTCATCCAAATCAACTTGTGTTGATCAGTAACTCCTAATCTAGGTAACTTTTTTCAGAACAGATTTAACGCATTTGCGTGATTTTGATACTTAGGCACATTGAACCACACTGTGTGTGGATTGGGGTGCTTAGGTTACCGAGTCCCACAAACCAGCGGTCAGTTAACGAGGTCGAATAATCCCTAAGCCTTAGACCTAATACTTAAGCTTCGCATTTTCCCTAACCTCTTGAGGACTATCCAGATCTTAGCAGGTACTTGAATTTTTAAGCCTAGGATTGCAGCCCAAGAGGCCTAAAATTAGTGTTCCTACTAATCTCTTCTTTGTTTCTTTAGCACTTTTTGCCTTTCATTTTCTTGATTTAGTCTAGAACTAAGTCAATTCCTTAATCTTTTATTAATGACCATATATTTTTCTTTTCTTTTCAAATTGTGCTCCTTTTTGTCATTTTTATCTCCTCCCTTTTTCTCTTCAAAATTGATATTCCATCAAAATTCCCCCTTCTCATATTTTATTCTTTTTCAATTTTTTATTTTTTTGATTTTTTGGAGTATGTGATTTTTTTGATAAAACCCTTTCTTGTGAAGTGATTTTCATGACATTTTGCACTTTAATGCCCCCTCATGGCTACGATTTGCAATGCCATCATTGTAAATTAGGTGAGTTCAAGTTCAGCTTAGATCATTCATTATACAGGTGTTGGGTGGGTGAATGGGTCGAGTTGACTGTTGCGGATAATTTCAAGCTCGGGTATGGGTACCAGAGGTGGAGTTGGCTGTTCTAATGGATGAACCCTAAAGTGTAATATGAGTTCAGCATAAGATGTGTTAGGAAGGGTTTTGGTTTTTTCAAAATGACGGGTTGCCTCCCATTAAGCGCTGAGTTTAATGCTATCAGCCGGGTGTAATGAGCTCAGGGAGAATGGAGGGTAAAAGATACCTCAGCCAAATTTGTATCGGTAAATTCAATGAATGGTTTGAGTCTTTGACTGTTCATGGCAAAAGGTTCTGAATCATGGCTGAGTTGACTAATTTCGACAGCTCCATTTCCAAAGATTCGTCGGACGAGGTATGGTCCAATACATTTTGATATGAGTTTTCCTAGGAATAATTTGAGTGTGGTGTCAAAGAGTAGGACTTTTTGACCAGGGAAAAAGATCTTCTTGGATATGTGCTTGTCATGAAAGGCCTTCACCCACTCTTTGTAAATTCGTGAGTTCTCATACGCGTCATGGCGTAGTTCATCGATCTCGCTCATTTGAAGCTTTCTGTGGGTTCCTGCCTTAGAAAGATCGAGATAGCAGTTTTGTATTGCCCAATAGGCTTTGTGCTCCAACTCGACGAGGAGGTGACATGCCTTTCCATACACTAATATGAAGGGAGACATGCCTAATTGGGTTTTGTGGGTAGTCCTATAAGCCCACAAAGCTTCCGGAAGTCGAGATGACCAATCTTTCCTATCAGGTCGAATAGTGACTTAAAGGATTTTCTTGATCTCCCGATTTGATAACTTAGCTAGATCGTTAGTTTGGGGGTTATAAGGAGTCGAGATCTTTTGTGACACCCCGTACTTGGTCATCAATGATCTGAATTGAGCTTTCGTGAAATGGGTCCCTCCATTGGAGATTATGGCACGTGGAATCCTGAACCGAGAGAAGATGTTCGGATGAATGAATTTGATAACCATCTTATGATCGTTGGTTCGGGTCAGAATGGCTTCGATCCATTTGGACACATAGTCAACAGTGAGAAGAATGTATTAGAAGCCATTCGAAACAGGGAAGGGTCCCATAAAATCAATCCCCAAGATATCGAAGATTTCGAATATGAGAATTGGCTGTAAGGGCATCATATCGCGGCGGCTCATGTTGCCTAAGGTCTGGCAACGGGTGCATGCCTTACTATGATTGTATGCATCTTTGAAAATCGTGGGCCAATAAAAGCCACACTGGAGGACTTTTGCTATGATTTTATGAATAGAGTAGTGTCCACCGCAGGCCTGGTCATGGCAGAAGGACAAAATGTCTTGTATTTCCACTTCCGGAACACATCCTCGAATGATTTGATCAGCACCAATGTGGAAGAGATGTGGGTCTTCCTAAAAGTAGTACTTGGCATCGGTAAGTAATTTGTCCCTCTTGGCTTTTGGCCAATCGAATGGGATCTGATGTGATGCTAAGTAGTTTACTAGATCAGCAAACCATGGAAGTCCCGCACTGATAGTCAGGAGGTGCTCATTGGGAAAATGATCAGTAATGGGTCCGGAAGGGTCGATAATGTCAGAAGGAAGGTGGGATAAGTGATCAGCTACCACATTCTATTTTCTCGCCTTGTCACGAATCTTGAGGTCAAACTCTTGCAACAGCAAGATCTAGCGGATTAGCCGAGGTTTCACGTGCTTCTTCGCAAGAAGATGCCTCACAGTAGTGTGATCTAAGTAAATGATAATACGGGAACCCAAAAGATATGATCTGAACTTTTCCAGGGCAAATACTACGGCTAGCAGCTCTTTCTCAGTAACTGTGTACTTACGCCGAGCCTCGTCAAGTGTCTTGCTAGCGTAGTATATGACCATGGGTTTCCCATCTATTTTCTGCCCAAGTACCACTCCTACAGCATAATCAGATGCATTGCACATGATCTCAAAGGGTTGAGACCAATCAGGGGACTGTAGGATAGGTGCTTGGATAACTCGATCATGTAGGATCTTAAATGCTTGAGTGCACTCCTTGGAGATTTCAAATGAGACATCCTTAGTTAGAAGATTAGTTAGGGGGTGCACGATTTTCAAGAAATTGAGAATGAATCGACGGTAAAAACTGACGTGCCCTAGGAAGGATCGAATGTCTTTGACATAGCTAGGAATAGGGAGTTTAGAAATCAGATTCACCTTTGCTCGATCAACCTGGATGCTCTTCTCAGAGATGAGATGTCCCAGGACAATTCCCTTAGGTACCATGAAGTGGCTCTTTTCCCAGGAAAGAACCAAGTTCACATCAATGCATCGCCTGAGGATCTGGACCAAGTGCATGAGGCAATCGTCAAATGATTCACCAAATACCGAGAAGTCATCCATCAAGACTTCAAGGTGTTCACCTACCATATCTAAGAATATGGCAAGCATGCACCGCTGAAAGGTAGAGGGTGCATTGCAGAGACCGAATGGCATCCTTCAGAATGCGTAAGTTCTAAAGGGGCAGGTGAAGGTGGTCTTCTCTTGGTCCTTGGGATGGATTGAGATCTGATTGTAATCGGAGTACCTGTCCAAAAAGCACAAGAATCGATTTCCCGCTAGTTTCTTGAGAATCTGATCAATGAATGGTAGTGGGAAATGATCCTTCTTCATCGAGGAATTGAGTCTTCTGTAATCAATGTAGACTCTCCACGAGTTTTCTATATGGGTCGGTATGGTTTATCCGGTTTCAGTCGTGATGACGGTGAGACCTGCCTTTTTAGGCATAACTTGGATTGGGCTCACCCACCAACTGTCGGAGATCGGGTAGATGATCCCTGCACCTAACCACTTGATAATCTCCTTTTTCATGACATCCTGCATATTTGGATTCAGGCGCCTTTGCATTTCATGGGATGGTTGTGATCCCTCTTCAGTTTAGATGTGATGTGCGCAGTATGAGGGGCTGATACCAGTGAGATCGTCGAGAGTCCATCCAATGGCTCTTTGATGTTGTTGGAGAACAGAAATTAGGCATGTTTCTTGATCAGGTGTGAGTTGGGAGTTGATAATCACTGGAAACGCCTGATTGGAACCTGAAAAGACGTACTTGAGATGATCGGGAAGAGGTTTTAATTCCAAAACTGGGTTGTCAGCAGCAGCGGGTGGTTCAAGATGGGCGTTGGGAGCAAAGGAAAGAGCTATGAGTGTGTCTAGGTTGAGTTCGGGCTCCTCTATTTACGGGTTTTGATCTTGTGGTTGATTAGAAATAGTTGGTTTTTCCTCGATAATGTCGTCAACCACAGCTTCAATATTGCAACTTTGTTCTATGACCCCATAATTAATTCCTTATTGGGCCTTAAAGATGTAAATCTTTAGCGTCTTGCTCCCAAATTTTAATTCAATTTGAGCCTCCTCACAATTGATATTGGCCCTAGCAGTGGCCAGAAAGGGTCTTCCTAGTATGATCGGTGTATTCTTTATATTCTCAGGAGCGTCCATGTCTAAGACAATGAAATCCACTGGAAAATAGAAATCATGCACCCTAACTATGACATCCTCGAGAATTCCTTTTGGTGACTTAATTGATCGATCAGCTAGCTATAAAGTCATTTCAATCGGTTTAAGCTCAGATTCCTCGAAGTAGTCTAGTAGGGATGTGGGTATCAAATTTATGGAGGCTCCTAAGTCTAATAAGGCTCGGTCAAATCGTATATCACTGATTTCACAGGAGATCAAAGGGGTGCCTAGATCTTTTGCCTTTGGCAGGAGTGTGCTCAAAATGACAGAGCTGGCTTGCTCTGACAATATGATCGGTTTCCCATCTTTGGTTCATGGCTTACGCTTAGGTGTACATACGTCTTTCAGAAATCATGTGTAGGTTGATACGTGGTGTATCGCATCCATCAAGGGGATGTTTATATAGACTTGCTCAAAGAGCTTAACCAGGTCCTCCTTAGGTGCCATGGTTTTGGTTATCCTTTTTCCCTTGGTCAAGGTCTTAGGAAATGGAACCTTAGATGGTTCCTCTATAATGGGTCCAGGTTCTTGATTTGGGATAGAGGTGTCCTGGATGACTATCCTAAGGTTAGGTTTTGTATTACCAGGCTGGGAGTGGCTTGGATAAGGTAGGTCCTGTGTTGTTTTTCCAGTGTGGGTAGTAATAGAATTCAATCCTTCCTGGTTCTGGTTTGGAGTGGGTAGAAGAGGTGCTTGCTGCTGGTAACCCGTATACAATGTCGAAGCCTCCATCCCGTCGGGTGATGGAGTAGAAGGGGCCTGATAAACAAGGTGAGCTTGGCCCAGATTTGGGTTCATAACGTGCCTCTGGTTCGACATGTTATTTGGATTAGGCAGACGTTGTGAAGGAAGTGCACCAGGTTGGCAAGAATTTAACATCTGGGCAAGTTGATTGTGAACCTCTATGATCTCATTTCTGTGTTATTTTTGCATAGATGTATTCATCTTCTGAATGTTAGCCAGAGTCTAAAGGATAAGAGTCATTTGATCTGTCTGAGTTGGCCCAAATTGATAAGTTGGGTTAAGCCAAGGCTGAGGCGGCTGATATGGACGGGGAGCTTGTGGTTGGGGTGAATATTGAGGTCTCTGATTTTGATTATTGCCTAACCATGTGAAATTGGGATGATTACGCCATCCAGGGTTGTAGTGTTTGAGAATGGATCATTCTGAATGGCGTTGAGGTCCTCGTGGGCTTGAGGAACCTCAGGAAAATCAGAATATGAGGGTTCAAAGTTCCCCCAACTATTGTAGGTGAATCTAGAGTTTCCTCTGTAACCAGAATCAGATGGGGGTGGATATGGATCCATCCCTTGAGAATGTCAGTCATAGATGTTGTGCACGGCCTCCCTGCCAGAGGGTGGTTGTGTGAACGGGTTTTGCACAGAGGTGGCTCACTGTAAATGTCGAGTTAGCTGATCCACCTCCTTTTAAATAATAGAGACCTTGTCCAGATGATTGGCCATCAGTTCCAAGTCGATAGAAGAGGACAAGCCCTACGTCTCATGTGCTCCCTTTAGATTCGTCAATGCATAGGCATTCGCTCGGTCGAGCATGCCCATGGATTCATTATTGATGGAGTTCTCACACATATTCTTGAGAATCTCCCACACGATGTCTTCGTGTTGACCCATGATGTTTCCTTCGCAAGTCACATTGACGAATAATTGAATATCCTCACAGAGTCCCTGGTAAAAAGACTGGACTTGTTCCCATTTAGGAACTCTGTGGTGGGGGCACATTTGCATGAGATCCAGAAAGCGATCCCATGCTTCGTGAAGTGGTTCCCTTGCTTTTGTGTGAAATGTGTGATTTGGTGCCGTAAAGCATTTGTCTGACCAACAGGGAAGAACTTTCTCCAAAACTTGGATTGAAGTTATGCCCAGGTGTTGATTGGACGCGTTTGGGTTTGGTACCAGTGAGCAGCTTTATCCATGAGAGAGGAGAACATTTTCATGAGCAGAATATCACAATTTTGAGCTTCTGACCTGAAGGTCTAGGCCAGATGCTTGAGTTATTTGATATGCTAGAAAGGATCTTCAGAATTACGCCCATGGAATTTGTGAATGACAGGAATCATGTTGGGTTTGAGTTCAGTGTCAGGACCTCCAGCAGGGATTTGTACTCGGGGTTTGATCACCACCGCAGTGAGATTGTAGTGATCTCGCATCATTGGATGCTGCGGTGGGTTCACAAAGGCTTGGAATAGATCATTGAGGCATTGGAGTTGATTTTCAAGATTATTTTCTTCTGTGGGTTGTGCCATGATGATGGATGAAGGAGAATCATGTTTAGATGAATCGGAAGAGATATCAATAGGATTGGGTTGTCACACAAGCAAGGAGGTCGAGGCTTGGCCTTGACGTTAATGAGTGGCTAAAGGAGGCCTCAAGGATGGTCTTAGAGAACTCCTCCCAAACATGCACCGATGGAATAGATGAGAGGTAGAATGTGATGGATCTAATCAAGACACCCAAAAATTTTGGATGACTATAGAGGTTTGGGGCGGATGATACCCCTTAGTCGGAAAGTCATCCACCTGAGAATTACCTGGGCAGCCAAAGAGGGAGAGTCTCGCAAAGACCCCTACACGGTAGAGCGCCCCCATGGGTTACAGGGTTTCCCCCACCCGACCTCTCTTGTCACTGATGTTCCAGGTAGACCAGAATGGGGACTTGACCTCTTAAGTCTACCAGTTTTAATTAAGAGCAAGGGTGCTTTAGAATTTCACTTGAACTTTCAGATGTGTTGAGTGCAAAAGTGACCTAATTTGAAGATTGGTTGACCCAACAAGGTAGGTCAACTTCACCTGTATTATCCTCTTGAGAATCTTAGGTCCCTCTTTTAGTGTTTAAATGATTTTAAGAGCCTGATTTTTAGGGTTTTACTTGAATAAATTAGTTCAATCAAGGCTTAGGTACACATTGTTTGAAAGATCAATTCTTGATTAAGCAAGTCTGTCTCTAAAAACCCTAAACTAGAATCCTTAATTGGCTCTAATTTGGCCCAATTTAATTTTTCAAAGTGTGGTACCAAGGGCTCAAGCAAGAATGTGATAGCCTTAGATACCTTAAGCTTTAAGTGGGTGCACAAATCACGATTTCTTATCTAAATAAAATGTATCAAATCAGGCAACTTGATGAATTATCTAAGGATAGAATGCAAGTAGCCCTAATTGATTTTTTTCTTTTAGCGTTTTCAGAATTAGGCACTTAAGAGAGAGAGAGAGAGTAATTAGAACTTACCTGCCCCTAGCGTGTTTAATGTGTGGCTGATCTTCTCTGAATGTATCCCTCCCTGAAACAACCACAGCAAAAGAGATATAGCAAGTTAGAATCCAAATCAGGAATTGCAATCAAGAGTTCTAAATTGGTCATTGTTCCCCTGCAACGGCGCCAAAATATTGTCAAGGCGAAATCGAGGTTAAAAACTACGTTATAGTATATTCGAAAATGCTTTGAAAATAAATAATTTTATTACTCGAAAAAGTTTTAAGGCCGAACATAGGGAGCAATATGGCAATTTCAAAACTCAAGATCACAATTTAAATCAAGAATAAAGATTGCAATAAATGTCAGGATCAATATGCAAAAAGAATGGACTAAAATGGTAATTTAAATCACCAGTTATTCCTTACAAATAATACTTAAATAAAGCCTCAAGTAGATGTTAATCAAATGATATTAGATGACTTAAATAGTTTATGCTACAGTGCTAGAGACTCAAGGGTCTCTCAACTTCTTTTTCTTCTCTGTTCTTCTTCTTCTTCTTCTTCTTCTTCTCCTTGTACTTCTTCTTCCTGTGCAGCACCTCTTCTTTCTTCTTCTGCTCTAGCCTTGTTCTTTCTTTTTCTATTCAACTACTTCACACAGAGGGGGAAGGCTTCTTGAATTGACTAAGTGTCAGCCAGTTGTCTCTGCAGCAAAACTGCCCCCTACCTGCGCAAGCTCTCCTTCGCTTTCTCTCTTAGGCTCTGTCCTCCTAGGGCCTCTCAATGGATACTCGGGTAATCGGGTATGCACGTACCTAGGTCCAGGGCTGCGGGAGTGGTCGTAGCCAAGGAGTGCAGACTTAGGCGGGCCGGGCGCACCAGGTTCGCAAGTCAGGTATCATAGATGAGGCATAGGTGTGTGTGGGTGAGTGGGACCTCACCCCGTGTTTAGAGGTGATAAGCCTCTATCACAAATTCAATATATGCGATAGCGCTGCTTCTGCTATTTCCGATATGGGACTAAACATCCCTGCTTCGTTCGCGCACGCTGCTGCTTCCTTCCTTTGCCCAATTCGATCGTAAGGAGTGGTCAAAGGCTCCAATTGATTGCATGAATACATTCCTGGGCCAATTCCACTCTACCTGGAGTCGAGGTCCTGGAGCTGCAGGTCAGATTAGAGCTTCAAAGAAGCTCGCGGCATGCTGCGTCAATGGCAGAGGAGGCTGGAACTTGAAATCCTAGAATAAGGGCCTCGTGGCCATGTTAGAAGGCTCAGTAGATTCATCGTGGAGTGGCGAGCGTGGAGGTAGTTGTGTGGCGTGGTACGAGTGAGGGTGGAGGTCAGATGGTGAAAGAGAAGGGTGCGAGATAGTGGGTTGTTAGGTGGAGCGTTGGAGGGGCTAATAGCCTCAAATACCAAAGGGCTTTTGCTCTCTGGGACACGACAGAGGTGTAGGGATGAACGACGGTCAGGTTGGTAGATGATTGCACAGCAAAAATACACCAATAAAAGTGCCATCTTGTGTTATTTCCTAGCATTTCCATTGCATATTAGGTAGCCATAGTCGCATTTGTAAAAATAAACGCATGCATGCATTTATTTGAGAGGGGAGGAGAGTGAATAAATTGGCCTTGTAATTAACGTATTCTTCAAGTGCTGCCTCTCAAAATCACCATCTTCATTTTTATTTGGCTTTGAATTTCTTCTCTACGCGGCTACAGGGCATGGCTGCTTCTTCTTCATGCCACTCCCTGCCAGCCGCATGCTTAGCCATGCATGCAGCCCAGGGCATGGCTGTGCATGCCTCATTCCTCTTTAAAAAGGGCACAACCATCTTCCTTGCGGGGCGCATGGTCCACACAACACACATAGCACCCCTTCCTTCCTCCAGGCCATCTCCTCCTCTCTCCCCTCCATACATAGCCCCTCTTCCTACTGGAGAGACACACTACGAGTAGGAGCAGCTCACAGTGGTCCACGACCACCACTGTGAGTCCCACCACCGCCCAGTGATAAACGCCAGTTTATCATCATTCTTATGCATTAAAACAAACCTAGCTCTTAGGATTTTACTCCACAAATGGGTTTTTGGGCTGCATTTAGGCGTAAAATAGGTTAGGCATGCATTGCATTTTTTATTATCTTTTTGATATGTTTTTGTGAGTGTTAGGGATGAACAGATATACAGATCCCTAAAACCCTAGCACTCAAGAAGGAAAATGGTGAAGGAGAAGCTCCGACTAGCTGGAACTCAGCTTGATCCAGCTCACCATAGCTGGAACCTAGTTGACTTGAAGTAGGGTTAGCTCATCCCAGCTCCATTCAGCTAATCTCAGCTGAATGGCAGCTCAAGAGAGTTCATCTTAGCTCACCCTGGCTCAAGTTAGCTTAGATCCAGCTCAACTTAGTTGAGTCTAGCTCATCTCAGCTCCCACTAGTCCACAGGGAGCTCTAGCTAGCTCAGCTGAGTTGACAGAAGTTCACCCCAGCTCAGATCCAGCTACATCCAGCTCTACTCAACTCCAGCCAGCTGAAGAAGAACTCATCCCAGCTCAGGAAGCTCAAGTCCAGCACCTGGGGACTCAGCTTAGCTCAACTCAGTTGAGCTAAGCTACCTTAGTTGCCTCAACCAGCTTGATCCTCCCCGAGAGCACCAGACCTTGCTCACCTCAGCTCATTATGGTAGAAGCTAGCTCACTTTATCTTGGCTTAGCAGCTAGCAAAGAACTAGCAAGCTAAGCCAGCTAAAGTAGCTCCATACCAGCCTCTTCAGCCGCAGCCAGCTCCAGTTTCAGCTCCAGACTTCTCCTCAACTCCTCCCTCCAAACCCTAGCTCCAACACCTTCTCCTCTACTCCATTAGCTAAGCTAGCTTAGCTTAGCTTAGCTATGCTCCAACTGCCTTGGCTTGTACCACCCCAAAAACCCACCTAACAACTCCACCCAACTAGCTCCACCTAAGCTCCACATAAGCTAACCTACTTGGCACCAACCTAGCCTACCCACCACCTCCAAAAGACACCTAAAAGTGGCGCCAAAACCACCCTAACCACCCCCTTGATGGCACCACTTTTCCCTCCAAAAACCCCCTTCATCTCCACCATACACCTCTCCTTAAATCCATCTCCACCATCCACCTAACCACCCTTCTAGAAGACCCTAGGTTGGCGCCAAATTGGTGGTATCTCTCCACCACCAAAAGCCACCAACACCACCATAACCACCCCCTTTAACACCCCTTGGGTTGGCGCCAAATACCCTTGGCCATAGGATCACCAACCACCTCCATCCTTCCATCCTAGCCCTCCATTTCAAGGGGCACCTTAACCCCCCATCCTACCCTATAAAAAGACCACTACCCACCACCATTCAAGGCATCCTTGGCTAGCAAATTCGCTCTCATATTCCACCTAGAAGCCCACGTCCAAGAGAGAAGATGAAGAAGATTAAGGGGATATTCTGTCCCCTTGGTGCCTTCCCCTCTTCCCTTCTCTCTTGGGTCACGCCAGCCAAAGGAGAAGCCAGGCAAGGAAGATCTTTGGAGGAGATCTTGAGGGTGGTCCACACCACCTTGGAGGAGTTTTTGAGGGTGGTGCATGCCCACCCCTTGGAGAGAGCATTGAAGGTGGTAGCTTCCACCTTGGAGGAGCTCTCAAGGAAGGAGAAGAAGGAGGCCCTCTTTTCAAGCCAAGGAGCAGCTAGGCTTGGAGCAAGAAGACTCCCTTCTTCACAAAATTTTGCAAGAGGATTAGTGTTTCTTTATTTTCTTTTAAATTTGTTTAGTTCTAGTAGAAGCATTCCTCTACTTGTCCTTGAAAAGAACACTAATTCTAGTCAATTAAATTGCCTTCTTTTAGCTTTTTATTGCAATTGTTACTTTTGGTTCTAGCACTTGTTTCACCTTTTCTTCCTAATTACTCTAGGCCTCCACTTGCCTAGAGTGAGCTTAGGAAGAAGATATTTCTATCTTTTAAATTTTAGTTAAGCAATTGTAGGTGTTAGTACTTTCCGTTACAATTCGCATTTTGCCCTTGTCTTTTCAAAACAAAAAAAAAATATATTTAAAATACCAAAAAAAAAGTTGAGATCTATTTGTAAGCAAAAGGATTAATTTTGCAACCATTTGGCCTCCTTGGATGACCCTAGATACTTCCCCTATCTAGGATATAAATTTAAAAGCGTATGTGAAGTCGCGTGTTACAATGACGTTAAAAACCTACTTTTGCAAATCACACGTATTTTGCTATCACCCAGCTCATCCAAGAGTAGGTGGACGTGGTGGATTCCACCCTCTATTTCTACATTCAAGCACTTCCGCCATTGCAGCAGACTCAAGCTTGGAAGCTCAGCAGCAGCAGTAGCACGACACAGTAGCCTCTCGCCCGCGCGCAGGCCACCGTGCGCCCCTGCAGCAGCCAGCGTAGCTCTTTCCACGCGCGTAGGCTCGCTCCACAGTGCCCGCACACGCAGAACTGGCTGTAGACAGTCGCCCGCGCCAAGCCTGCACTGTAGCTACTGTTCACGCTAGAGAGCGCGGCACTATAGCTACAGTGTGGTGACTGGAAAGTTTCTCACTTATCCGTTCACCGCGTGCTCTCTCTCTGCGCCGCAACCGTCGCCAGCCCATCCGCGTGCCTGTTGCCGCGTACGCTCGTGCCCGCTGCGTCTGCTCCAGCACCCACTTCTTTGCCCACGTTCACCTTAGCACGCAGCGCGGTGCACTGTGCCACGCAGTGCGCTGCGCTGTGCCCTCACACCACTCCCTCCAGTGCGCGCCTGCGCTTGCGCGCTCCTGCACCTGCGCATGCACGCTCCTGCGCACACCACCTGACGTCAGCTGAAGCCTCTGGATGACTTAACCAGCAGACGCTCTCTCTCTCTCTCTCATAGACACACACCTCACGCACACACACACACCACACTTGTACACACTCACGTGTACACACACTCACTGACTTGTACACGACTATATACTTATATATATATATTTATATACATATATATATATACATTTATCTATACATATATTATTACCTATAAAACTAAGTATAAGTATATATACATATATATACACATATATTTATACATATATATATATATACATACACAAATATACATACATAGATACATATATATCTATAGCTATAAATACATACATACATATATATATATATATATCTACATATATCTATATACATAGATACTTATAGTAATATATCTATATACATATATATAAATATATACATATATTACTATATATATATATATATCTATATAGTTATATATATACATACATATATATCTAATTATAAATATATAAATATATATATATATACATACATCTATCTATATATATATTTATATATCTATATATGCATACATACATATACATATATATATCTATATATTTATATATATATTTATACACATATATATGTTGGTGCTAGAGCACCGCGATCGTTTGTTTTGATGATAACAAAACACGTGTCATTTAACATTTGCACTTGGAGTCTTAGATTCAGGCAAATTGCAAATGGAGATGTGACTAGACAGAGTTCGAGCTCGCATCCAGGACGGATTGGAGGAGCTTGATGGAGAACAGAGGAGACTCGCGAGAAGCGATAGATTGAAGATGGAAGGACAAGAAGAATAGGATAGAATTCTATTTATTTCTTTCATGTACTTTTATCTTTATTTCCTTGCTCTTTTTATTCCTTAGAACATCATGTTAAAGAGCCTCAGAGTACTCTAACAGTAGTCCTAGGAACACCAGCACAACCCTAGGATACTTAGGTTTTCTGTAGAAAACTTAGAAAACCAATATAGGGTTCAAACAGCTTTTTCAGACGTCTAATTCCAAAATCAGACGTCTGATAATGTGTTTTAAGATGTCTGACTGTTGATTCAGACGTCTGATAACAATTAGGCTGGACTTAATTAGTTCTGTCTGATGAAATCAGACGTCCAGACCTTAGACAAGAGGTCTTAGAAGACGTCTGATGTTTTTGCCAGACATCCAATTAGTGGACCGTTGGCTGTCTTTACGAACACTGGAGGATATGACCGTTAGAGCCTTATCAGACGTCCTTAAGCCTTTCCAGACATCTGATAAATGACCGTTTTGCATCGGCTCACCCGAAAATATCTTCTCAGAGATTTTCTAGCCGTTGCACTCTCTTGGAAATCCATTCCCGCAGAAAAGTAGGTTTCCAGATGTCCAGGCATAGTGCCAGACGTCCTATATGTCGTCTGATGGACTTGCACTAGAACCCTGTTTAGATTTGATTCAAGTCAGGAAGAAACCCGCCTAAAATCAGACGTCTGACCTTATTTTCAGATGTCTTAAACTGGTTTCCCAGACGTTTGATGCCAGGATCTACGAGGCATAGTGATGCGCGAGAGCAGGGCGGGACTAATAGTCCCACATCAGCAATCTACGAGGCGCAGGTACGGTTTAAATTGAATTTGTGTTGTTCTCTTATCGCCTCCGAATGCACAAGGGTGAGGTCCCTCACCTAACTCGCTCGCCTCATCCGTGGTTTCACCTCGCGGATCTGGCGAGATCCGACCCGGCCCTATCTGAGCACACCTCGCACATCACTCTCACGCCGATGCGCCTGGTCCCGGATACGAAACCTGACCCGATTACCCGTAGCTCTGGGAGAGCATCCTGTGAGTGAGTTGCAGAGAGAGAGAGACGTGCGGGTAGAGGGACAGGGTAGGTTTTGCTCTTTGTGCAGGCAAGCTGAGAGTTGAAGAGAAGAGACTTAGCTGCAAGGAAGAAGAAGAGAAGAAGCAGAAGAAGAGGCTGAGTGAGGCAGAGAAGAGAAGGAAGAAAGAAGGACTGCAGAGAAAAAGAAGAAGACAGAAGAGAAAAGAAGCAAAGGCAGGAAGAAGATCAAGGAAGAAGAAGACCTGTAGATCAAAAGAAAAGAAAAGAAGAGCCTACGCAGAAGAAGAAGGCAAAAGAAGACGACAGAAGAGAGAAGTAAGGAGGAAGACTGCAGAGAAGGCCAAAACAGAATCAAAATAGGAAGAAGAATAGCTACATTTAAGACGTCTGATATAGAAATCAGATGTCCAATCCTGTTATTTTTTTTAGCAATTCTTTTTATAAATCTCTCTTTGAATCAATTGTCTTTCATTTAAAAGTTGTATTCCTTAGTTTTTAAAAGTACTTAGATTGCTCCCTGTGTTCGACCTCAGATACTTTGATTTTTGAGTAACAAAATTCTCTATTTGTTTGAATGCTTTTTTGGCTATATCACAACTTGTTATCTTTTAAAACCCGATCAAGCGCGATCAACAGCCGTGAAGAGAACATGACCTCTCTTCAGCACCAATTGGCACAGCAGAATGCTGAGATCAGTCAACTACGCATGGCGACTCGATCTTAGGGCACTCTTCCAGCCCAACTTGTTCCCAACCCGCAAAATTTCGTACCCCCTGGTCCTCAACCACAGGTACGACCTTCTCAGGGGCAAGTTCATCAGATTCTGCAAGCTCTGAGAATTCCACCGGGATTTCAGGCTAATCTCGTTGTAGCACCTCACTCTTATGTCCCTATTATAAACCCTCCTCCGCCTTATGATCCCACTAGACCCTCACCGTCCAATGCTATCACTACGAGGACCGGTAAGCAAACTGTCGATCCGCCTCGACCTGATCCTGGCCCGTCTTCTTCATCGCCTTCTCATTCGGGATGCGCACCGCATTCGTGAGAGCACGATACACCCAAATTGGTGCCAGAATCAGTCCCATTCCCTGAGGCTCTACTGAGGGAGCCAAAAGGCAAGAAGGATACGCAGGCCTTTGATAACCTGCGTAATTTATTCAGGGATGTTGAAATCAAGGTACCCCTGCTAGAGGCCATCGACCACATACCTACTGTCGCCTGATTTTTCAAAGACTACACAACACCCAGGCGACAATAAAAAAAAACTAAGAATCCGGTGGTTCTCTCGCCTCATGTGAGTTGTGCTATACTGTCAAATCTACCACCGAAGTAGAAAGATCCGGGCACACCGCTTATTTCCTGTAGCATCCAAGGCTGCAATTTTAATCGTGCCCTGCTTAATCTAGGATCTTCCATTAATCTTATACCAACCATCATGATCAAAAAATTTTCCTTGGGAAATCTGAAACCCACCCCTGTTATGTTACAGTTGGCAGATCATTCTGTCAAAATTCCAAAGGGTGTGGTGGAAGACGTGGTGGTTAGGGTCAACAGTCTCTGTTTTCCTATTGACTTTCTTGTTTTAGATATGGAAGTTCCTAGCTCACTTTCTGATTGTCCGATCATCCTTGGTCGATCTTTCTTGGCCATAGCCCGTGCCCATATCGACTGCGAGTCGGGCTGTATTGAGATTGCCGTTGGATCTAATTAGCTCAAGCTTAACATCTTCAAGGCAGCCAAGAACTTTGATTGCGATTGCATCGAGGATGACACGTCCGACGAGGACATGGCCGTCAGCACGTGTATCGGACTAATTGGGATGTATTCTGACTGCTGCGGATTACCTGTAAACACTGATGATTGCCTGATCGACACATATTGTGACATTCCCCCATCCCTCCCTATTCCCGTACCTTCTCCTGACCAGACTTCTGACGAGGTTTTCTCCACTTCCCATACCTTGTGGTCTGAGTAATATCCGGGCTACTCACCGCCGTTCCACACTCTTGAAGATCGGATTGCCCTTTCTTTCCTGCGAAATCAAGCGGAGTTGCAACTCCACACTGGGACCTTGAGCCCATATAGTACTCACTGGGGCTATTCCTTTTTGGATCCATTTATCCAAGAAGCCCCTCTTCTTGGCCAATCTGAGGGCCAACTTCTTCCTCCTGACTTGTTTTTCGATCCGCCCGGGACACTCTCGTCCCAAGAAATGCCAGATCTTTCACCATCCACTCGTGAGCCAAAAGAGCTGCCTAGTACACTTAAGTATGTTTTCTTGCGACCAAATGAAATGCTCCCTGTAATCATCAGTTCAAAATTGACCAAGGAGTAAGAGTGCAAACTAACAAAGGTCCTTATGGAACACAAGGTAGCCATTGGATGGTCTTTATCAGACTTAACTGGCATTAGCCCCTCCTACTGCACTCACCATATATATACGGAGGAGGAGGCTCGACCTTCCCACGAGATGCAGCGACGTCTCAACCCTAACATGAGGGAGGTCATTAAGAAGGAAATTATGAAGTGGCTGGATGCAGGTATAATCTACCCGATCAGCGATAGCCCCTGGGTGAGTTTGATTCACGTCATGCCCAAAAAGGTGGGACTCACTATCTGTGTCAATGACAGGGGCGAATCCATCCCTACATGCACTCCTACATCCTGGAGAGTGTGTGTGTAGATTATTGGAAACTCAATGCTACAACTAAGAAAGATCACTTTCCACTACCTTTCATTGACCAAATCCTGGAGCGGTTAGCGGGAAATAAATTTTTCTATTTCCTGGATGGATTCTCAGGATATAATCAGGTGGCAATTGACCCCCGAGACTAAGAGAAAACCACCTTTACTTGCCCCTTCGGCACCTTTGCATTTAGAAGGATGCCGTTCGGACTTTGTAACGCACTAGCAACTTTCCAGAGATGTATGTTGGCAATATTTCATGACATGGTGGGTGACTTTCTCGAGCTCTTCATGGATGACTTTTCGGTCTTTGGACCCTCTTTTGATGACTGTCTTGCCAACCTGACCTGTATCCTTAGGAGATGTATTGAGGTAAACCTCATGCTTTCCTGGGAAAAAAGTCATTTTACGGTACACGAGGGAATTGTTCTTGGGCATATCTTCTCCGATAGGGGTATCGAGGTTGACAGAGCTAAGCTTGATGTAATTACTGATTTACCTATCCCTGGCTCTATCAAACAAATCCGCTCCTTCCTAGGACATTTCGATTTCTATAGGAGATTCATCAAAGACTTCTCCAAGATTTCCCAACCCTTAACTCATCTCCTATCGACCGACGTACCCTTCGATATGGGCCCCGACTGCATACGAGCATTCATGCAGTTGTGTAATGCTGTCACCAAGGCCCCTGTTCTCCAGCCACCTGATTGGTCCCTTGACTTTGAACTCATGTGTGATGCTTCCGACCTTGTAGTCAGAGCCATCCTGGGACAAAGATGCGATAGACACCCCTTCGTGGTGTACTACTCCAGTAAGACGTTGGACGAGGCCTAGCGTAATTATACTACCACTGAGAAAGAACTACTGGCGGTCGTCTTTGGGCTGGAGAAATTCCGCTCTTACCTTCTAGGCTCACATGTTATTATTTTCATTGGTCACATGGCCATTCGCCATCTCATGCACAAGAAGATGCCAAGCCGAGACTGATTCGTTAGATCCTTCTGCTCCAAGAATTTGACATTGAGATCCACGATAAGGTTGGAGCCTAGAATGTTGTGGCTGATCATCTTTCTAGACTGGACCCTGACCATATTGGACTTACTCTGCCGATTAATGAGATTTTTCCTGATGAGCACCTATTGGCAATTAATGTGGCAAGTGGACCTTGGTATGCCGACATTGCCAATTACCTTACTTCTGGATCCCTTCCACATGGTTGGCCTAAAAACCAGCGCGAGCGTCTCATGGCAGAAGCAAAGTATTATTTCTGGGATAATCCACTTCTTTTTCGAATAGGTGTTGATCAAATCATCCGTCGCTATATTCCTGACAGTGAATTCCTCAGCATGCTATCCTTCTGCCACGATCAGGCCTGCGGAGGCCATTTCTCTGGGCGGAAAGCGGCAGCCAAGGTGTTGCAGTGCAGTTTCTTTTGGCCCTCCCTTCACCAGGATACACACAATTATGCCAAACATTGCACTAGGTGCCAGTCGTTAGGGTCAATGTCACGTCATGACATGATGCCCTTACAACTCATCCTAGCTGCGGAAATCTTCGACATTTGGGGAATTGATTTCATGGGTCCCTTTCCTCCTTCCAACGACTTCGAATTCATTCTCATGGCTATTGATTAAGTTTTGAAATGGATTGAGGCTATTCCCACGCGCCGTGCTGACCATATTATATCCACTCGATTTGTCAAAGACCACATTTTTGAGTGCTTTAGGATCCCTCGAGCCATTATCTCGGATGGAGGAAGCCACTTTACCCATGCTTCTTTTCGGGCACTTATGAGGAAATACAGAGTCCACCATCGTATCGCATCCTCGTATCATCCTCAGACGAACGACCAGGCAGAGGTGTCGAACCGGCAAATCAAGCAAATTCTCCAGAAAACGGTTCGACTTGATCGTAAGGATTTGTCCGACAAGCTGATTGATGCACTATGGGTGTATCGGTCCGCCTTCAAGGCTCCTCTTGGTATGTCTCCTTATAGAATCATTTACGGGAAGCCTTGTCATTTGCCCGTGGAGTTGGAGCACCGCGCTTATTGGGCGGTTCGCCAATGTAACCTCAACTCAGACCTGTGTGGTCAAGAAAGGAAACTCCAACTCCAGGAGCTAAAAGAGCTTCGTCGTGAAGCCTATGATTCTACCTTAACTTTCAAGCAATGCACTAAGGCTTTTCACGACAGCCATATTCGGCGGAAGGAATTTAAGCCATCTCAGCAAGTTTGGCTCTACAATGCCCAGCTCAAATTCTTTCCCGGGAAACTGAAGTCCAAATGGACTGGTCCTTTCCTGGTCTCGAGATCATTTCCCAACGGGGCCGTTGAGATTGAAGATCCCAAATCTGGGCATAAATTTTCGGTCAATGGGCAACGTTTGAAACCCTATCTTACTCATGAACTTGCCCCTATTGGAGAAACTGTTGCCCTGCTGGAGGGTAACTAATGTCGTGCCTCATTTTGAGTCCAGCTGGGGACGTTAAATTCAGCGCTCGTTGGGAGGCACCCCAACAACACTCCGCCACTGTCACGCTCACTTCACTTTTCACTTCACCACCCACCATCCACCCACCCTACCACCCTGCTGTTTACCCTGCACCTCAGCTCTCGTTACCCCATCTTTGGTCCTTCCTCTACCCTACCCTGCATGCATATGAGGACATAGCATCGTTTGGCATGGGGGGGTCGATAAGCATCCATAGGATCTGGGTATTTTAGGGTATCATGCAGTCTCCATCTATCCATAAATATGTTAAAAAAAAAAAAGGTGTTTAATAATGATCTGAAGGCTGAAACAAAAATATAATAAGTGTTTATGGTTATTCAACCACTATTTTGAAGACTTTCCAGGCCACAGAAGCTTGATTCGCTCAGGCTCGGCTTAATTCACTTGAGCATTGATAGGATAGATCGGAATCTCTCCTAACTAAGGACATATTCTTGTACCTAAGACACCAGTACAGGATCCATTGGTTTGTTTCTACTTAAGAGCCTAAAGTAATCTTGGTTCACACTACACATATCAAGAAAGACCAGGTGAACATAAGATCCAACCCTAGTGTTCATTAGGAAAGGTGGAGTCCTTACCTGTGTGCGCAGGTAGACTTTTTATCCCAGACTTTAGTCTTGTGTTTAGGAGAGACTCTTTCCACCAAAAAAGGAACTCTCCCACCAAAATAAAAGTGTGCTCCTTCAAATAAAGTTGTAAGAGATATACTGACACGTGTTTCAAAAAAAAAAAAAAAGAGATACAAATAAGTTAGTATATCTCACAAATGTCTGTAAAATCTTCCCCCTACAAAAGTTTTTCAGGGCAAGTTACAAATACCCTGTTTTCTTTGAGCCACAAACATAATAAAATGGGAGCTAAGTTTTCTGTCATCTCTTTAAGGGTCAATCCAAAGACACGAGCTGAAACTGAAACTAACCTGTACTTAAAAATTCGTGAAACCCTGGGCTTGAGTCTTAATGTTCATCTGGCCAGTCTTGATCCTTCACTATGCACAAGCCATAATCTCTTGAGCTCTCGAGTACGGAAAAAACCTCCTAGATCCTGAAAATCGTACTTAAGGTTTAAATATCAAGAGTCCAGGTTAGTTGAGAGATGGTTTATGTCATGTAAGACTTAAAGTACTGGTAGTCTTCTCTACAATTGGTTCTCACAATATCCAACACATAAACACACCTATGTCGACTCAGAAGAAAATCTTCAGCTTAAGATCATTTCTAAATACAGTACAAAATGTTTTGCTAGGGACAAGCAAAAGATAGGCATGGGGGTATGATTGCACATAAAAAATACACCAATAAAAGTGCCATCTTGTGTTATTTCCTAGCATTGCCATTACATATTAGGTAGCCAAAGTCGCATTTGTAAAAATAAACGCATGCATGCATTTATTTGAGAAGGGAGGAGAGTGAATAAATTGGCCTTGTAATTAACGTATTCTTCAAGTGCTGCCTCGCAAAATCACCATCTTCATTTTTATTTGGCTTTGAATTTCTTCTCCACGTGGCTACAGGGCATGGCTACTTCTTCTTCGCACCACTCCCTGCCAGCCGCATGCTTAGCCATGCATGCAGCTCAGGGCATGGCTGTGCATGCCTCATTCCTCTTTAAAAAGGGCACAACCATCTTCCTTGGGGGGGCCTGGTCCACACAACACACACAACACCCCTTCCTTCCTCCTGGCCATCTCCTCCTCTCTCCCCTCCATACGCAGCCCCTCTTCTTACTAGAGAGACACACTGCGGGCAGGAGCAGCTCATAGTGGTCCACGACCACCACTGAGTCCCACCACTGCCGAGCTCATCCAAGAGCAGGTGGGCGTGGTGGATTCCACCCTCTATTTCTACGTTAAAGCACTTCCACCATTGCCACAAACTCAAGCTTGGAAGCTCATCAGTAGTAGCAGCACAGCGCAGCAGCCTCTCGCTCGCGTGCAGGCCACCGGGTGCCCTTGCAGCAGCCAGCGCAGCTCTTTTCGCGCGCCTAGGCCCCCTCCACAGTGCCCGCGTGGGAAGAATCGGTTGAAGACGGTCACCTGCGCCGAGCGTGCACTGTAGCTATTGTTCACGCTAGAGAGAGCAACAATGTAGCTACAGTGTGATGATCGGAAAGTTTCTCACTTATCCAGTCACCGCGCGCTCTCTCCGCACCGCAACCATTGCCAGCCCATTCGCACGCCTGCTACATCTGCTCCAGCGCCCGCTTCTTCGCCCGCGTTCACCTCAGTGCGCAGCGTGGTGCGCTGCACCACGTTGTGCGCTGCGCTGTGCCCTCACACCGCTCCCTCCAGTGCGCGCCTGCGCTTGCGTGCTCCTGCGCCTGCGCGTGCACGCTCCTACGTGCACCACAAGACGTCGGCTGAAGCCTCTGGACGACTTAACCAGCAGACGCTCTCTCTCTCTCTCTCACGGACACACACCTCACGCACACACACACACCACACTTGTACACACTCACGTGTACACACACTCACTCACTTGTACATGACTATATACTTATATATATATTTATATACATATATATATATATATATATATCTATACATATATTATTACCTATAAAACTAAGTATAAGTATATATATATATATATATACACACAACTATATACACATATATTTATACATATATATATATATCCATCTACATATATCTATATACATAGATGCTTATACTAATATATCTATATACATATATACATATATATAACTATATACATATATTACTATATATATATATCTATATAGTTATATATATACATACATATATATCTAATTATATATATATAAATATATATATATACATACATCTATCTATATATATATTTTATATCTATATATACATACATACATACATATACATATATATATATCTATGTATTTATATATATATTTATACACATATATATACATATATATACATACATATATACATATATATCTATAGATATAAATATGCACGCACACACACACAGATATATATATATATATCTACATCTATATAGTTATATATACATACAGATATATCTAATTATAAATACATATATATATATCTATATATATATACATACATCTATCTATATATATTTACATACCTTTATATATATATGCATATACATATATATTTATATAACTACATATACACCAATATAATTATAACCATATCTATATATATACATATAAATATATATTTATATATATACATATATATATATATTTTCATATCACCTACCACACGTTGTATCGAGGGAATATCTACACCAGTTGCTGATATTCCCCGATACACAAGTACAGAAAGCGTCTCCGCACACACCTTCCACCCATCCATCCTACACTCCATGCGGCACTTCATCCTGTTGGTTGCGTCTTCCTAGACGATGATCAACTCGAAATCGTGCTACACGCCATTTCCACCTCCACCCCGCCCCTATATATATATAATATATATATATATCTATATATATACATACTATATTTATCTTATTTCTATTTCTCTTTCCTGCTATCAAAAAGATAAAAAAATATATAAAAGAGAAAAGATAATCCTTGACTTGCAGGTACTCAGTCTTGCCAATATCAAGACCAGCTTTGGAACCCTAATTTAGCTCAAACCAAGAACCTGATTTTGAGGGTGTACCTCAAGGACAAAAATTATCAGAAAAAAATCTTAAATAGAAAAACACCAAAAACATAATAAACAAACAAAAGAGATTTGTTGTAGGACAGGTGTAGAAACTTATTCACCTCTAATCCCGCTTCCCTGAGTTCGACCCTGGGCCTAAAAGTGACCAAGATAAAATCAAGTAGGCCAGGTTAAAAATTTTGTAAAAAGTTGCTTAGGTTCGATTTAGGTAAACCACTATACTCATTTCAATGATTAAATCAACATATTAACATAACCTATCCGGGTCTACACCAGTAGAGTGTAGTGGCAGTGCGAGCTCACTGGAGGTACGTTGATGAGGTGGAAGACGAAGGGTGGTTGGGCGAGCCGGTAGTCAAAATGAAGTGGAGAATGTCTAGAAACGAAGAGTGGAAGATGAGGCGTTGATTTGGGTAGCTAGCGGATGAAGTAGGGTAGAGGTGGCACTGGTTATGGTGTTGCCGGCGTCAGAGAAGAGAATAGCTTCGGAGAGAGAGTCAGCGAGGAAGAGGGAGGTTTGGGCGTCGGTTGGTACAGCTTGATGCTAGAAGAAGCGAGGAGGATATCTCCGTTGCTGGTATTGTAAATGGAGGATGAAGATGGACGGAGGGGCTTGTCGGATGTCTAGGAGCTTTTGGCCGAGAGAGAGTGGAATTAGTGGGGATTCTAGGTCGATTTCAAGCGTGAGGAAGACAGTGTGATTAGGAGGTTCTTTTATAGACCTCAGGAGGAGGTTTTGGGCTTGGGAAGCAAGCTTCCGAAGATTGGAAAGCTCGCCAGAGTTTGGGAATTCCTTGATACCCAAATCTCTCATGCATTCGCATGAGAGATTGGGTAAGTTTTAGGGCTTGGGATAGGGTTCAAAAGGAAGGGAATTTCTTAACGAACTTCCTTTTCAAATTTGAAAGGGATTCGTCAAGAAATCAAGTTCTTTCCAAATTAAGGTTTCCAGAGTAAGTAGGAATAGGTTTAATGGTGGTAGGGACCTTTTTGTGAGAATGATGACAAAGTTAGGGGTCTATTTGAAAATATTTTGAAAGTTAAGGGTAGAAATGTAATCATACAGGACCAAGTTGCAAACTAGGTCAAGACAAAATCATCTTGAGTCCAAATTTTGGTTCAAACCTAATTTGGACCTAAGGAATCCAATGGTGAAGTTGGATTTTGGTTTTTATCACGTTTGACTAGGTAATGTATGTAAAAACCCAAATTAGGGCAAATGTTTGTCTGTGACTCAGTTCTGGGTCAAAACGGGTTCTGATGGTCAAATTGAAGGTTCCAAACCCTAGAGAATATTTTTAAATGAATTTTAAAGGGTTTAGGTGAATTTTATCCTGATCAGAACCTCAGTTAATTAAGTGGGTCTATTTTTAGGATTTCAAAAAGTCATTTAATTCTCAGAACACGTGCAAACCCTTTTCTGATTGTTTTAACCCACTTGTTAGCCTTTTAAGATCGTTTGACCCTTAATTAATCCTTAGAAAAACCCGTGGTTGTATTGCATTGATGATATGATGGTAACTTACAGTTTTAACCTTAGTTTCTTATTTTTCCCTCAGAATGATTATGCAGTGACTTATGACTCTCTGGCAGTTATGTAGGAGCATTTATTGACTTAATTGAGTCAAAATGAGCTAGTTATGGCTCATGATGGTGTTCCCATCATCTCCCGACTTAGGATTTTTAACCCGATTCCCTTAATTCAGAGGGAATCGATTCACTAATAACCTTAGGTAATTAAAGGGTTACCTCAACCCAATTACAAGTTGACAAAAAGAAATAAAGATTACAAGTGTAAGCAAGATACAAACAAAACTTACAACTAATTCCTAAGTCTCTAACAAGTGTATTTCTTAATAGATGATATATAAATTCTAACTAGAATGCGAAAGTGAAAATAAACAATTTACTAAGAATGTAATCGCCTTGGGAACTTGTTGCAAACGGAGAATAGCCTTGTGAAGAGAGCAATAAGACAAGCTTCTTTGCAGCTAGAAAATTTAAAAAGAAAGTGTAGGCAAAGAGAATAGTTTTAGCTTGTTGATTATCTTCAAATGCTACTCAAAGAGTGTATATATAGGCCACTAAACACCTGCAATTTGGGAAGTTTAGAATTAACATAAATTGCAATATAGCCATTCTAATTAGGCATGACAGCTAGTTGGTATTGATACTGAAGTTGTGGTATTAGTATTGACTGCTCATAGTTAGGCTAGCAATGCCTGGGGTATCGGTACTGATCAATGGTACTGGTACTCAGTGAATTCTGTTGAGTACGAACAAAGTCACTTGTTACTAACACTTATCACTAGTACTGATACTTGTGACTCACAAACAATGAGGCTGGGAACACTTAATATCGGTACTAATGGTGAGTACCGGTACTTGTTGTTCATAGTTTGGGACTTAGGCCCAAACCTATGCCTAGCATGTACCGGTACTTATTACTAGTATCGGTACTTGCTACAAGTACCTTGTTTTATAAGTTTAAACCAAGTTTTAAGGAAATCCTATCTTAGCTATATTATAATATTTTCAAAGAATCGATCTTTAGTTTTAAAACGAATGATTAAATGTGATTTTGATTCCTAATTATCTCTACTTTGATTTTAACTCCTAAGATATCTTTTTCTTGTTAGGAGACATACAAAAGTTCTAAAATATAACAAACTAAACAAAACTAAAGTCTGCAATCTTCGTGCCATCATAACTTCTTTCATCCATCCTTAGATCCTGTTATTTCCTGAAAATAATACTTCAACAACTCATTAGATTTAAAATGATTTTGTTAACACCAAAATATAAAAGAGAAGTGGAACTAGGTTCCAATAATCTCCCCTTTTTTGGTGTTGACAAAATAATAGAAATACCTATATATAAAATAATGGAAACCTCATAAGAGAAGGAATACAAAAAAACTCCGCTAGCAGTGAAACCTCCCCCTCAAACTAAGCTTCCTTATTTTAAATACTGTGTATTTACCATTTCTCCCCCTTTTTGTCAATCAAACAAAAAGAATATATCAATATACATAGACAATGATTAGGCATAAAACAATATTGTAGAGAAACAATCATAAGAAGAAAACAAGCATATTAAAAGTTATAACAATCATAATTGAAGACATACATCATTAAAAGACATAGTAACGCAGTAAAAACATGTTGAAATGTTCAATACATGAAAAGATAAACTAAAAACTAATTACGAGGATGTTTTCTAATGGACTTTTGAGCATGTTTGCTGCCCTTATCACCATCATCATCATCAGTTTCGTCATCTTTGTCATCATCTTCATCATCACTATCATCATAAGAAACTTCATCTTCATTGTTTTCTTCCTCTTCTTCATCATGAAGAATAGGTTCTTCTTGGTCTTGAAAATGCTTTTGGAGTCTCACTGTATTCTTGTGGCGCTTTAGGTTGAGTCCTCTTCTTTGTTTAGGTTGTTGAGTGGAAGTCACAACATGGGAAGATTCAATGGAAAGAGAAAGGTCATGAAACTTGCGTTCCATGTGACGGAAGGCAAAATTGAGGTTGGTTAAATTTTGACCAATATAATTGAAGGTATTAATCATATTGAGATTAGTTCGAGACACATTTGATAGATTTACCCAAGGTGTTTCAGCTTCTGGATATGGATAGGTTATAGGAACAAAAGCGGAAGATGATTCAGGAGGTGGATGAGAAGAAGATTGAGCATTTGGATCAACTTCTTCTTCACCATCACTAGAGGATTCCTCTCTAGCGAGTTTTACTCCCATTTTCCGGAGTGTGGACCATTTGAAATAGACCACTTTTCTAAGCGGAGTAAAGTTAGAGAGATCAATTTTACTCTTGATAAGAATGTGAGATACAAGAATATCAAGAGGAAGAGCAGAAGCATGGTAATGAGGTCTAAAGAAGTGAATAAATATCGTGTTCCAATTTACAGGTAAACTTGTTATAATAGCATAGATCAAGGGTAAAATGTCTATAGGGATTTTGTGGAATCCTGAGTATTTGGCCCTTAGGTTCCATGTTAAAATTCTGAATAGAACTCTAGCAAATAATGTCATGTTTGGGGCAACCAAGGCTTTTCCTTGACAGTTAGGAAGCAAGAGTGTTTCATGAATTTTTGAAGTGGGGAATTTTTCCTTAAGAGTATCAAAAGCATGACCTTCATTAGGACATTTGGTTATAGTGGATAGAAATTTGGGTGTAACAGTTATCTTTTGTCCAAAAATGTTTGATGTTAAGACAAGATGACCTCGATTGTCTTGTTCCTGGAGGTTTGCAAAAAATAGACAATTAACACCTAGATGGACTCTAGGAACATCAGTAAAAAATGACTCGTCAAAGAAATGCATGAGGTTTTGTTCAGATAAATGAGTGGTGAAGTTAAAGAGTTGTAAAGAGAAGTCTTTCCACTCAACTAGGCTACAATGGTGAAGCTTTAGGCCTTTATATCAATCAAACTTTGATTTGGCATCCTCATTGATGCAAAATTTATGAAATGCATCTTGTGGTGCCTTTCCTTTACTCTTAGATTTAGGTGCCATCTGAAATCATGTAGCAAAATAGAGTAGGAAACACAATTAGAAATTCAGAATATTTCCTTTCATGTGTCAATATAACAACACACTTAAGCCTGCATGTACCGGTATTGGTTGGTTTCTGTTCCAACTAGAAATTTGAGCTAGTACCCATATTCATATTTAGTATCGGTACCTGCTCGCTAAAGTAGTCATTGCTGCGCCCAGCTAGTACCTGTGCCAATGATGGGTACCGGTACCATCTGGTACCCGACGACAAAAAATTGCAGCAGCAGGAAAGGTTTCGAAAGAATGAAAAACAAGATTAAGATTGACTCATGGAAACACGATTTGATAAGAACATAAGAGTGTACCTAGAGTTGAAGCTTAGAGGTGATCCTTCTTCTTCTTTGCTAGGGCTTGGAGTGGGTCTTGATAGGAGAACTAGAGTTTGCAAAGGGTGAAATGAGGCAAGTGTTTGCACTTGGCCTCTTTTATATGGGATGGGTCATGTGTTAGTCACATGACCACTTAAGTGGTTGAGAAAATATTTCAATCAACAATTTAGGTGTTGAAAAATAATATAGTCAACAACCTAAGTTAAGCAACCATATTGCAAATAATACCCTGATATTTCCAGTCATATAGAAATATTATAGTTTACTCCCTTTTTAGCAATAATGGGTAAATTGTATTTAGACCCTTAGGGAATTTTGTAATTCAATCAAGTTATTAAGCAATCAATTTGTTAAATTTGAATTTCTTTTATTGTACAAAGTCTAAACTTTCTTCTTATAAAGTAGAATCTCTCTATTGTAAGAGGTTTTGTAAAGATGTCTGCAATTGGTTTTGTGTGTCTATAAATTCTATTTGAATGGAACCTTGAAGCACATTATCTCTAAGGAAATGATGCCTAACATCTATGTGTTTGATACGTGAATGACGTACCAGATGTTTGGACAAATTTATTACGCTTGTATTATCACATAATATTTTGGATTATGCAAAAATCAATCCAAAGTCAGACAAAGTTTGTCTCATCTAAATGACTTGAGAGCAAGCAAGTGAAGCAGCAATATACTCTGCCTCAGTCATAGAAAGTGAAACACAAGTCTGTTTCTTAGAGAACCATGAGACCAGGGATTCTCTAATAAAATGACTTGTGCCGCTAGTGCTCTTTCGATCTGTCCGACTCCCTGCATAGTCTGCATCATTATAGGATAATAGATCTAAGGTTTGTGCTTTAGGATAAAAAAGACCAAGATCTTTTGTGCTGTTTAGGTATCTAAATATTCTTTTTATTGCATTAAAATGAGATTCTTTGGGTTCGGATTGGAATCTCACACATAGACATCTAGCAAAAAGAATATCAAGTCTAGAAGCTATAAGATATAGTAGTGAACATATCATACCTCAGTATTTCTTTTCATCTACCCTCTTGCCGGATAAATCTTCATCAAGAGAAGCAGATAGAGCAATTGGAGTCTGTTTTCCATTTACTTTTTCAAAGTCAAACTTCTTGAGGATTTTAAGAACAAATTTTATTTGACTAATGTAAATTCCTGTGTCTAATTGTTGAATTTGGAGTCATAAAAAGAATCTGAGTTCACCCATCATACTCATTTCAAACTCAGTCTTCATAGTTTCATAAAAGTGCTGACACAGTGACTCCTTGGTTGATCCAAATATAATATCGTCAACGTATATTTGAACCAACAAGATGTCATTTCCTTCTTTTACAAAGAGAGTTGAATCAACAACTCCAATTCTATATCCATGCTGGAGAAGAAAGGTCCTAAGCCTATCATTCCAGGCCATGGGAGCCTATTTAAGTCCATATAATGCCTTATTGAGCTTGTATACATGCTCTGGGTGTGCTAGGTACTTGAACCTGGGAGGCTGATGAACATAAACTTCTTCCTTAATATATCCATTAAGAAAAGCACTCTTGACACCCATTTGATATAGCTTGAAATCCTTTGCACTTGCAAAGGCAAGTAGCATTCGTATGGACTCCAAGTGAGCAATAGGAGCATATGTCTCATTAAAGTCAATACCCTCTTGTTGGATATAGCCTTGAGCTACAAGTCTGGCTTTATTCCTGATTACTAAACTAGATTCATCCAATTTATTTCGGAACACCCACTTGGTTCCAATGATGGAATTACCCTCAGGAGCGGGTACCAAGTCCCATACATGGTTCCTTGTAAATTGGAGTAGCTCCTCCTGCATCGCTACAACCCATGATTCATCCTTTAATGCCTCATCAACTTTCTTGGATTCAAGTTGAGAGACAAAGGCATTAAGGACAAAATTAGCTCTAAAATGAGATTGGGTTTTTACACCTTGTTCAATATCATCTATAATCTATTCTTAAGGGTGATCCTTATGGTGCACCCACTCTTTTGGGTGATCATGCACATTTCGCACATCTTCCATTTTTGATACATCGATGAAGGGGGTTTCTTCATCATCAGAATCTAAATAATTTGGTTTAGGTTCTCCTAAGTTTGTTTCATCAAATGAAACATGCAGGGATTCTTCTATAATAAAAGTCCTTTTATTAAAGACTCGATAAGCTTTTCATTTTGTTGAATAGCCAATAAAGATGCCTTCATCACCTTTAGCATCAAACTTATCAAGCCGATCACGGGTGTTTAATAAATAACACCGACTTCCAAACACCTTAAAATATGAAATCCTAGGTGACTTCTCATAATAAAGCTCATATGAAGTTTTCTTAATAATAGGCCTTAAGAGGGTTCTATTAAGAACATAACATGCCGGAGAGTGGCCATGGCTAAGATCACGGAGGAGTGCTGTGGCAAGCGAGAAATTTGGGGGCCCCAGGGGGGGTGGGGTCTCCCCCCTCCCTCCCTTTTTAAATTGTTTAAAAAAAGAAAAGAACATAACATGCCGTATTAATGGCTTTAGCCCAGAAATATTTTTGAAGCCCAGACTCTAAGAGCAAAGTTCGGGTGCATTCTTGTAGAGTGCGATTCTTACTCTCTACAACACCATTTTGAGATGGTGCCCGAGGAAATGAAAATTCATGGGTTATGCCAGAATTGACACAAAAACATGAAAAATTTTCATTTTCAAATTCACCTCCATGATCAGTCCTAAGTCTAAGAATTGAGGATGAAATTTCCTTTTGAGGTCTTTGAGCAAGACTTAGGAAGGAATCAAATGAGTCATCCTTATGTTTCAAGAAGATGACCCAAGTGAACCAAGAGAAGTCATCAATAATAACTAGGCAAAATTTTGATCCATTTAAACTCTCAAATCGTGTTGGGCCCAAATAGATCAAGGTGTAACAACTCTAAAGGTCGTGTGGTCGAAACTAAGTCTTTAGGCTTGAAAGAAGCCTTGTGCATTTTTCCGAGTTCACAAGATTTGCACAAAGCATCCTTTTTATAAGTTAGTTTGGGTAGACCCCTTACTAACTCATTTTTGGTTAACTGATGTGCATACATCTAAATAGCCAAAAATATCTATTAATGCATGTTCTTAGTGTCATATTAGCATCATACATTGAAAATATTGCATAACATGCATAATCATGCATTTAGGTCAAATTGTATAAATTGTTTGGTAATTGTCTCCTTTTTTTTCCAGGGACAGGGTGACTTTTAATTGGGGCCTCGGATTAAAGATCTAACCATACGGATCTGATTAGGGCAATGATTAGAGTTCAACAACTCCAAGATCACCTTGATCGAACATCTGTAACACCAGATATAGTCCGAGGAAGCCTAGAGATCAAGGGCTAAGATGGTGCCAAACTGCACTTTAGATGACAAATCTGACCGCACGGATGGGTTCGGATTGATGATCGCAGCCTAACACCGTGAAAATAGCCTCAATCCGACATCCATGACACCTTTTACATGTCATAGAAGATTGACGGCCATGATGGCACCATGTGGTGCCACCATAGCCGCCCAAATCAGCCACAGCATCGCTTCTCATACTTTGAAGGTGCGGGCGAGGTGGGATCTGGGCCGTTGGATCTTGATCCAACGGCTGTGAGCTCAGGTGCTTAAAATGTAAGCGTGACAAAGAGGAGGTAGCGCAGCGGTCGAGCGGCTTTGCGCGTGCGTGGGGTGCAAGCTCGATTCGTGATCTGCTGCGCACGCGCATGTTATCTCAACCGTGTGATCGGCTGCAGATGGCCCAGATCACCCAATCGGGCACACACACTATCAAATGCACTGCCTCACACTGAATTGCACATGCAGGCACGCGTAGTTGAAGCAGGCGAGGAGCGATCTGAGCCGTTCGATCTTGAGATCGGATAGTTGAGATTTTTTGGACATGGGTAGGCATTGAGCGTGCTACAGCTGAGGAGGCGGGTGAGTGCATGAAGCTGCGGTGACGGGTCTTTAGTGACGCTTATATCCATCACTAAAGACCCCCTCATTTAATGTTTTAACTATGTAATGACTAAATTGCCCCCAATCCTTGCAAGTATAAAAGGAGACTCATACCCTATGAAATTTTCATCCCTTCCTTCACCTCTCTCCCTCTCCAAAGCTCAAGAGAAGCTTATCCCACACCCGGGATGCTACTTTAGAGCCAAATCCAATTTTCTCACCCCCATTCTGGAAGTGGATCCTGCGACGATGACGACGTGCTGCCTCATTCCCGCTTCTTCCTACTTCATCCTCCTTCTTCCCACTCCATCCTACATCTTCTAGGCATCGCCCCGTCTAGCTTGTCTTCCAAGTAGCCATCGAGGAGGATAACTTCTCTCTATCTTCCCTTTTACTACTTTCTAGTGTAGATTTCTTGCTTTCTAGTGTAGTGGGTAGTTGTAATTGTAATGAACATCAACTTTTGATAATGGAATTCATGTTTATTCTACCTCTCTTTTGTCTATATTTGTAATATTCTTTCTCTGTCTTCTATTCTTTATTCTTTAAGTAGATAGTTAATTTAGATTCAATTCGATTAGCTAATCTGCTTTGTGACAATTAAACAAACATGATTTTGAATCAAACGTCTACCTCCCTGTGTTTGACCCAGAATTTCTTTACAAATTTTGGATAAATTTATCTGTTGACAGATTGCTTCGTAAATCAAACTACAATGACGGGTTTTCAAATCCAACTTCGATCGTGTAGTTTTCTGCTCTCAACATTTTGGCGTCGTTGCCGAGGAAGCGACGCTCTTTGATTCTTCATGTTTTCCCGCCTTACTTATCTTTTACCTCACTTCTCTCCTTTCTTATTGTGATTGTAGGTATGCTCTCGAGGCGAGCAAAAGCAGTATATAGGAGTAAAGTGCGGTTGAAGGGTTTCTAAGTTTACCCCCACCTCCCCACCCACTAGTTTTCATTCCACCACGTAATAACACAAACAAAAATCAACCTAGGTGTTCTTATAAACTCTAAGGTTAGTGTTTGATTGTTTGTTTGTCACCTCTACCCACCTCACCCTCCACATATAAAAGAAAAATTTTTAAAAAAATCTTTCACAGAGGTACACAACCTCTTCTAATTTTCAAACTCAACCGGTAAATCGATCTTTGGAACTAGCACACATACCCAAACACATAATTGAGTAGAAATCAGGATAGGTAATCACTTGTGTGCCTAATTAAGTGGTGCATCAAGCCAATTGTTTGAGTTGATTGGGCTGCACCTCTTCAACTAAAATCAACTCATCAAGTAGCTGCCACATAGGTTCAACTTTTAGGGATTTACTAGGCACTCCACATTCTTTTAAGCTTTAAAGGAAAACATCTTCACCTGTGCTTTCAAAACCTGGTGTGCCAAGTGAACTTGATTGAATATACCTAAAGTTGAATCCTAATAGCTACTTAGCAAGATTTGAACCCTAAAATTCACCGCATTCAAAAATAATCTTGCTTGAAAGCCATTGGTTGTGCACGCACACACATATCAATCAATCATTAAGGGCACAACCCAGATAAAGGGCCCATCACATTTCAAAGCACATTCAAACCTAACCCTAATTGAAACAGAGTAGATGTTGGCCTTTAGAATTGGACTCACTCTTCAGAGCCCAGACCGAGATTATTTTCGATTAGTCTATTTCTACCATTCAATTTGATGTGTAGCTAGGGGAGCAAAATCAAACGATCGCAGTTGGGGGGTACACTAGGAACCTGAGGCGCAATCCAAAGGAAGAACCTTCTCCCCAGTCCCTCCCTCTAACTGGTTGGATTGACTAGAAAGAAGTAGATCAAATTGATTCTTTATCTCAAGACGGGTTCTGGGAGTCTGTAGGTCTTTTGGCTAGCCCACTTAAGGACAGGTTTGTTTGTTTGTATTGCAGGGCACCTTTCTTCCTCCCATTCTGTCATGGATCCTTCCACATTCTACATGCATTCTCGTTCTTATCCTCCTAATACATCTTCTTCCCAAAATGATTATTATTCCGACCAGACTTATTCTCATCCATCTTTTAGTTGGGATAATCCTAATTGTGGATACAGTTCCAGACCTTTGTGTTCAGGGTTTAACCCTAGACACCATGATCTTGACTCTTATCCTTTTCCAAGCTACAGTGATTTTAGATCATCGCCCTCATTTGAACAACCTAATATGATCTACAATCGAGAAGGATGCATTGATCCTTACCCCTCCCCAGAATACATTGCCTTTAGGTCATCACCACCTTATGAACAACCTGAAATAACCTATTATCAGGGAGGGTATCAAGATCCTCAATTCATTGATTCCCCTGCACTGAACCCAAACTCACCCAACCATGAACCAAACCATGTGGTTCAGGTTAACCAGGTCCAAGAAAAGGTGTTGGCTAACTTGAAGAACACCATACAATCTTTAGAAGCTTAGTCAACACTTTTCACTGAAGAATTGGAGCCCCTGATTGAAATGATTGATGATCTGAACAAGTATTTGTTAGATTGGATCTAGGATGTTAAGGATAAGGGCCCGGGTGAGTTTTTACTTGGGAAATTATCGAAATTGAGGATGAGATTTGTGGTTGCTTTAGTTCAATCTTGGGATGATTCCCAGGATGAACCCCCTTCAAGAGAGCCAAGGTCAGAACTCGCTCAGGTACCTGTTTGGGGGGACATGTGTTACGAGATCAGGATTGACCAGATTGGTCTAGAGCAATCAACTAAGGATGAATTGATTACTTCACCTGTGATCCTTGAGCTGGGGTACTAGGAAACGTATGTCTCCATGGATCAGAAAGTGATTGATGATTTTGAGACACACATTAATGCGTATTTAGATTTCTTTGATTCTTAAGGTGAAGAATCATTATGCGAAGTCTCACATGATTAAACAGAACACGAGTTTAGTGAGACATATGGGCCTGAGGAATTTGATAAATCATTTGATGGCCCTAAAATTGAGGAATTTGATCTTATTGGGGCTCACATGGCAGACTCATCCTGTCTTGAAGGATTCAATTCATAGCCCCGATCCTCAATCACACCCATAGAGTTTATTGATGATTTTGATTTTGAAATCACTAAACTTAAGTCCATTCTGATTCAGTCACATCTTTTAGACATGGAAAATTCAGACAGGGTGATTAATATGTAGGAGGTCCCGAAATTTGAAATTCTGATTGCAGAGAATAGAAAGTAGGAAATGATGATATGGGAAGTCAATTCTGGAGGAAGCAGAAAACCAAGTCTAAGGGTTCCAACTTGTCTAAAACTCCCAACCTTCTACCAGGACCCTTGTGACATATTTTCAGAGGACGTCCAACCCAAGCACACGTTCATTGATTATCCTTTTGAGCTTGATTTCCCTGTAACTCGACTTTTTGGTCTTGGGTTGCATCCTTACAAATCGTAGGCCCGACCCCGCTTGCATACTGATCTCAAGTTCTAGTAATTTTGATCCAGAACCTTAGATGCACTCAACGATGGGGTATGGCTTTGCATCATAATCTGGTCCACATCTGTGGACATCTGCTAGCAGGTCTTGAGGTGAATCTTTTTATTCTGATTCTGACCTGCACCTGTGAATACTTTGTTTCTTCTTTATTTGTATAGGGCGCCTAGCTGAAGGCACTAACTTTGGCACATATATAGGTTATTTTCATCTCAGAGTGGATCCATTATTCATGTAATTTAGGTGCTTTCTACTCCACTCTATTTCATGTCTTTTTAATACAATGAAGACATTACATTAGACAGGCATGGGGGGTGGATATTCATCACTGAATTATTTTGTCAGCTTCATAGATTCCTTTTGTTTTCTTTTGATTTATTTAAAAAAAAATGAATTAGGAAAGAATACTTGGGCATTAGGACTTTTCAATCTTAGGAAATATTACAGTAGGATTTGAACACTAAGACCCTTCAAGTCTTTGGGCTTAAACAGCCTGGGTATCCACTAAAATGTGGATTTGTTTATCAAGTCCTTGCCATCCTGAATTCTATTTCAATTTTATTAAATAAGTTTGGGTGATAAGTACATGACTTATCAACCTGCCCTCTGATTTGAGGGAACTTTAAGTCTAAGCATCTACACACTATTTGTCACTGACTTGTTGTTCGATAGTTTTAACGAAAATTGGGTAGATAATGAACCTTCTAGGGTGGTATGGCTGGCAAGTTATCATGGATAACAACCCATTGGTAGGTTGTCCATAGCCTAGTCATAGGACCATTCTTTTCCTGCTGCCTTTAGGTAAATCTTAGACTAGGGAAGCCACCAACTTAAAAAAAAATGAAAAAGAAAGTCTAAAAAGAAAAGAAAAAAAAAGAAAAAGAAAAGGAGAAAAGAAAAGAAACAAAAGAAATAAGCGACACTTCACCGCACGAGTATAGTTGGCAAGTTATCGTGGGTAACAACCCATAGGTAGGTTGTCCAGAACTCAGCTCAAGAAATGCACGTCAAAATTCCTAAAACACTTAGGAAGAGGCGGAGAAGTAGAATAAGCCGAGGAGATATACACTGGATTCACCCTTGTGTTGACCTCTGATGTAAACATGTTTACACTACATAAGATGTCTATTTATTCATGTTCTTAAGCATAGAATTGCATTGCATACTATAAATATTGCGTAGCATGCATCATTTTGCATTTAGATTAGTTTGAATAAAATGGAGGTTAATTGTCTCCTTTAATGTTCAGGGATAGGGCAAATTTTTATTGGGGCCTCGAATCAAAGATCCAACTGTATAGATTTGATCAGGGCGACGATTGGAGTTCAACAACTCCAAGATCACCCTAATCAGGCATCTGTAGCATCAGATAGAGATCGAGGAACCTTAGAAGATCAAGGGCCAAGATGGTGTGAATCTGCACTTCAAATGACAAATCCGACCACACGGATGGATTTAGATCGACGATTGTAGCCTAACGGCATGAAAATCGACTCAATCCGACAACCGTGGCACGATCAACATCATCCAGAAGATGGATGGCCAAGATGGTGCCACGTGGCGCCATCTCGGCCGCCCAAATAGACCCAGCTAATTTTTTAGCCGACCGCACCCTTCTACCGTGCGTTGGATCATGGCCGTTGGATCGCCATCCAACGGCCATGGGTAGCTGCACCTTAATTCAACCGCGCGCCCATTTCCCCTCCGCAGCGTAGTGGGCGAGAGTGCTTACGTGAAGGAGAGGCGCGGGATCGAGTCGTGAGGAGCGCTCGATCGCTATCGAGTGGCTGTGAGAGCTCAATAGCGCCCACATGCTATTGTACGCACGTGCGTAACTCGAGATTGCACGCGGCGAGTGTGCGATAAGGTGGAGGGCGAGGATGCATCTCAGCCGTTGGATCTTGCGATCGAACAGTCGAGAATTGAAGGACATGAGCGTGCGTTTCATGCGTAAGAGGCGAGCGGTGGTGCATGTCGTCCACGATAGGGCTTTAGCGATGATTTTATCTGTCACTAAAGACCCCTTATTTAATGTTTTGAGATTAAAAACACCAAATTGCCCTCACTCCTTGCAACTATAAAAGGAGACCCCCTCCATACAAAATTTTCATCCCTTCTTTCTCTTCTCTCCCTCTTCAAAGCTCAAGAGAAGCTTGTCCCACACCTGGGATGCTTCTCAAGAGATAAAGTCAAATTTTCATTCCCCTTTCAGAAGTGGATCCCATGACGACAACGATGTGCTGCCTCATACCCGTAATTCCCGCTTCGACCTCCTTCGTCCTACTCCATTCCCCGTCTTCCAGGAGTCGTCTTGTCCGGCTCGTCCTCCAAACGACCATAGAGGAGGATAATTCTTTCTCCATTCTTTTTAATGCTTTATAGAGTAGATTTACTGCTTTCTAGCATAATCGTTTTCTGCTTTCTAGTCGTAATGTTTAGTGTAATGAACAATCTCTTTGATGATAAATTCCATGTTCATTCTACATCTCTTTTTGATTTTTATTTGTAATATTCTCTCTCTCTCATTCTCTCTCTCTCTCTTCTATTTATTGTAAATAGATTGATAGTTTCTAATCAATTATTCTACTTCGTGACAAATAAAACAAATGCGTATTTTTAATCAAATGTCCACCTCCCTGAGTTCGACCCAGGATTTCTATTCCGGTATAAATTTTATTTATTGAACACAAGTTCTTCGCTTTCAAATTACGATGACAGGTTTTTCAAAACCAAATACGTTAGCGTAGTAGCTCGTAGCTTCAACATTTTGACGCTGTTGCCGGGGAGGCGACGCTCGTTGATTTTTTTTTGCATTTTATAACTTACAAATCATTTACCTTACTTTTCTCCTTTCTTAGTGTGATTGCAAGTACTCTTTCGAGAGAAGCAAAAATGGTAGATTGGAGCAAAGTGCTGTTGAAGGTTTTGTAAGTTATCCCCCACCTCCCACCCATTAGTTTTCATTTCACCACATAATAACACAAACATCAATTAACTTAGGTATTCTTATAAACTCTAAGGTTAATTTTGTTTGTTTGTTTGACATCCACACACACCTCAACCTCCACATTTAAAATGAAAAATAACAAAAATCTCACAGAGGTACACAACTTCATCTGATTTTCATATTCAACCAGTAAACAGATCTTTGGAATCGGTACACACATCCAAACACATAATTGAGTAGAAATCAGATTAGAATCACTTGTGTGCCTAATTAAGTGGTGCAACTGGCTAATTGTTTGAGTTGATTGGGTTGCACCACTTCAATTAAAATCAACTCATCAAGTAGCTACCGTTTAGGTTCTGTTGGTGCTAGAGCACCACGATCATTTGTTTTGATGATAACAAAACATGTGTTATTTAACATTTGCAATTTGAGTCCTAGATTTCAGGTCAATTGCAAATGTGGACGTGTTTAGACGGAGTTCGAGCTCGCATCCAGGACGGATTGGAGGAGCTTAACGGAAAACAGAGGAGGTTCGCGTGGAGCGACAGATTGAAGATAGAAGACAAGAAGAATAGGATAGATTCTGTTTTATCCTTTCTTGTATCTCTTTTCTTGCTTTTATTTTCCTTAGAATATTATGTTAAAGAGCCTCAAAGTACCCTAACAGAAGTCCTAGGAACATCGGCACAACCCTAGGATACTTAGGTTTTCTGTAGAATACTTAGAAAACCAATATAGGGCTCAAACAGCATTTACAGACGTCTAATTCCAAAATCAGACGTCTGATAAAATGTTTTAAGACGTTTGACTGTTGTTTCAGACGTCTGATATCTGTTAGGCTGGACTTAGCTAGTTCTGTCTGATGAAATCAGACGTCTTAGGAGACGTCTGATGGATTTGCCAGACGTCCAATTAGTGGACCGTTGGCTGGCTTAGCAAGCACTGAAGATTATGACCGTTAGAGCCTTATCAGACGTCCTTAGGACTTTTCAGACGTCTGATAAATGACCGTTTTGCCTCGGCTGACCCAAAATCTCTTCTCAGAGATTTTCTAGCCGTTGCAACGTTTGGAAATCAATTCCCACAGTAGAAGTAGGTTTCCAGACGTCCAGACATAGTTCCAGACGTCCTGTATGTCGTCTGATGGACTTGCGCAAAAACCCTGTTTAGATCTGATCCAAGTCATGGAGAGACCCGCCCAAAATCAGACGTCTGACCTTGGAATCAGATGTCTTAAAGTGGCCTTCCAGACATCTGATGCCAGAGTTAGACGTCTGATAACCCTGTCAAGTGTAATCATTGTCCTGATTTCGGCCTGATTCTCTTGGACTTTGTTCTCAACGGCTATAGAACCTTTCGTAAGCCTTCCAAAGCCTTCCTAAGGCCTCTATAAATAGAGGGGAACCTTTGCAACACAGATACACACTAAGAGAAACACCAAGAGACACCTTGTAATACACTCTCACACTCTTGTGTCCAAGAAGCTCTTGCTCTCTAAGCTCAAGTTCTACATCTTGAGAGCATCAAACCTTCGCGCACCCGCTCTCCCATCGTTGTTCACGAGAGCGACATTGCACCGTTGCGTGGCACACGCACCGCGTCATCAACTCGACGCACTCCTTGCAAAGGGGAGTTTCCTAATTCCTATAGAAGCTAGGTTTATAATTACTTTGTTGGCTCTATAGGACTTGTTGTTTCTTTTATCTTTGTTATTTTGTTGGGTATTCGCTTTGCGAATTCCCATCTCCTTCGTGGGACAAAATCCTTTTCGTGGAGAGAAGGGGTTGAGGAACGCTACCCTCGTACTTGTAGCGTGGTTGTACTGAGGTTGAATCACCCTCGTTTTAAAGTGATTCGGTTAGTGGATTTGATCAACTAGGTTGATCGAAAAATCCTAACTCGAGAGGGTTAGGTGGTGGTTTTCACCCGGTTTGGGTTTCCACCTAAAATTACTTGTGTACTTGTGCGATTGATTTTTTGTGAGATTATTTATATTTCAATTCCGCATTTTTTTACATCACACTGATCTCACCCCCTCCAAGCCGGAAATTTCAGGTTCAACTCTTAAGGATTTACCAGGCACTCCACATTCTTTTAAGTTTCAAAGGAAAACATCTTCACCTGTGCTTTCAAACTTGGTGTGTCAATAGAACTTATTTGAAAATACTTAACGTTGAATCCTAAAAGCTACTAAGCAAGATTTGAACCCTAAAATTCACCGCATCAAAAGTAATCTTGCTTGAAAACCACTGGTTGTGCACACACACACATCAATCAATCATTAAGGGCACAACCCAGATAAAGGGCCCATCAAATTTCAAAGCACATTCAAACCTAGCCCTAAATAAAATAGAGTAGACGTTGGCCTTAAGGATTCGACTCGCTCTTCAGAGCCCAGAACGAGAATATTTTCGATTAGTCTGTTTCTATTGTTCAATCTAATGTCTAGCTAGGGGAGTAGAATCAAACGATTATGGCTGGGGGTACACTAGGAACCAGAGGTGAAAGCCGAAGGAAGAACCTTCTCCCCAGTCCCTCCTTCTAATTGGTTGAATTGAACAGACAGAAATAGATCAAATTGTTTCTTTATCTCAAGACGGGTTCTAGGAGTCTGTAGGTCTTTAGGCTAGCCACTTAAGGACAGGTTTGATTGCTTGTATTGCAGGGCGCCTTTCTTCTTCCTGTCTATCATGAATCCTTCCACATTTTATACGCGTTCCCGCTCTTTCCCTCCTGTTATGAGTTATCCTCAACATGATGATTATCCCGACTCGTATTGTAATCAACCATCAGTTAGTTGGGATAACTCGGATTGGGGATACAGTTTCGGACCTCCATGTTTAGGGTCTAACCCTGAATACCATAATTGTGATTTCTATCCTTCTCAGAGCCACATCGATTATAGATCATCACCCTTTCATGGGCAACCTAATACGATCTACAATCAAGGAGGATACACTGATCCTTACCCATCCTCTAATTACAATGCCTTTAGGTCATCACCACCTTTTGAACAATCCGAAATGACCTATTATTAGGAAGGGTATAGTGAATCTCAATTCGTTAACTCCTCTGCACTAATCCCAAACTAGCCCAACCCTGAAACAAGTCATTTGGTTCAAGGTAACCAGGTTCAAGATAAGGTTTTGGCTAACTTGAGGAATACCATTCAATCTTTAGAAGTTTAGCCAATACCTTCCATTGAAAGATTGGAGCCCCTGATTGAAATGATTGATGATTTCAACAAGTATTTATTGGATTGGCTCCAGGATGTTAAGGATAAGAACTCGGGTGAGTTTCTACTTGGGAAGTTAACAAAATTGAGAATGAGATTTGTGGTTGCTTTGGTTCAATCGTGGGATGATTCCCAGGATGAACCCCCTTTAGGAGAGCCAAGGTCAGAACCCGCTCAGGCACCTGTCGGGGGGTTTACATGTTACGAGGTTGACCAGATTGAATTAGAGCAATAAATTAAGAATGATCTGATTTCTTCACCTGAAATCCTTGAGCCAGGGTACGAGGAAATGTATGTCTCCATGGACCAGAAAGTGATGGATGATTTTGAGACATACATTAATACGGATTTTGATTTCTTTGATTCTGATGGTGAAGATTCAAGTTGTGAAGTCTCATGCGAGTTTACAGAACACGATTTCTGTGAGATGGTTGGGCCTAAAGAATCTGATAGATCATTTGATAGCCCAATAACTGAGGAAACTGATCTCATTGGGGCTCACATTACGGATTCAGAATTGCATTTTCTAGAGGATTCAATCGAATGCCCTGATTGTCAGTTACACCCCATTGAGCTTATTGATGATTCTGTTTTTGAGATAACTAGACCCAAGTCAATTTTGATTCAGCCACATCTTTTAGACTTGGAAATTTCAAATGGGGTGATTAATATGCAGGAGGTTCCGGAATTTGACATTCTGAATGAGGAGGAAAGGAGCTAGGAAATTTTGATTTGGGAAGCAAATTCCAGAGGAAATAGAATACTGGGTCTAAGGGTTCCATTTCATCTGAAACCATCAAACCAAAACCCTTATGACAGTTGTTCTGAGGTTGTTCAACGTAAGTATACATTCATTGATTATCCTTTGGATCTTGAATTTTTTGTAACCTAACTTTTTGTTCTCTGGTTGCATCCTCATAAATCGCAGGCCCGACCCCGCTTGCATACTGATTTTAGGTTTTGGGTAATTTTTATCCAGAACATTAGATATTCTCGATTATGGGGTATGGGTCTGCACCACTATCTGGTCCACATCTGTGGACATCTGTTGGCAGGTCAGAGGTTTCTTCTTTTTATTTTGATTCTGATATGCACCTGTGAATTCTTTATTTCTCTTCTTTGTATAGTGTGCCTAGCTGAAAGCACTAAATTCAGCACATATACAGTTTTTGTTTATCTCGGAGCAGACCCGACATTCATGCAATTCAGGTGCTTTCTACTCTATTCCACTTTGTTTTATGTCTTTTTAATACAGTGAGGACATTACATTAGATAGGCATGGGGAGGTGGATATTCATCTCTGAATTTATTCATCAGCTCTGTAGATTTGCTTTATTTTCTTTTATTTGTATTAAAAAAAAATTATGGAATTAGGAAAGAGAACTTGGGTTTAAGAAAATTTTCAATCTTAGGAAATATTACATTATGATCTGAACACAAAGACCCTTCAGGTCTTCAGGCTTAATCAACCTGTGTATCCATTAAAATGTGGATTTATTTTTCGAGACCTCGCCATCTTAATTCTATTGTAATTGGAGTAAATAAGTTTGGCTGATAAGTACACGACTTATCAATCTACCATCTGATTTGAGGGAACTTTAAGCCTAAAGCATATACACACTATCTTGTCATTGACTCGTTAATCGATGGTTGTAACGGAAATTGAGTATCTAATGAACCTTCTAGGGTGATATGACTGGCAAGTTATCATGGGTAACAGCCCATAGGTAGGTTGTCCAATGCCCAGTCACTGGACTATTCTCTTTTTGTTGCCTTTAGATAAATCTTAGACCAGGGAAGCCACCTACTTAAGAGAAAAAAAGAAAGTCAAAAAGAAAAGAAAAAAAAAGAAAAGGAGAAAAGAAAAAGAAAATAAAAGAAATAAGACACACTTCACTGCATGAGTATGGCTGGCAAGTTGTCGGTGGTAACAGCTCATCGACCGGTTGTCCAGAACCCTACTCAATAAATGCACTGAAAATTCCCAAAATACTTAGGAAGAAGAGGAGAAGTAGAATAAATTGGGGAGATATACACTAGATTCACCCTTGTGTTGACCCCATAAAAATAAAAGTAGGGAGAAAGCTACAGGTTGTAAAGATACACCTTTAGGTAGAATTTTCTTTTTAAGGTCACCTAGAGGCGTAGAAATCCAAAGTCCGTTTTATCTGCCGATCAATGAGTCTATCACATTCACAATAAGATGCTTAGAACTTAGGATTCTCATCAAATCTTGGGTGAGTTGAATGGCCGTAGAAAGCCACTCTTAAACCCTAAAACTCAAAAATCCAAAAAAATTAAAAAGAAAGAAAAAGAGAAAAAGAAAATTTTCTTTGAATAAGGAGAGGGCTTGAGGTGGTCTGCATTTTGGCAGATACCTAGGCATTGTTGTGTCTTTGAAATTTCAGATCCTAAGTAAACATTTTCTTAATGATTGAAAATAACTCATGCCCAAATAATCCAACCTAATTCTTTTATAAATAGCATATAGTTTTTGCTAGGGGCTAGCAAAAGATAGGTATGGGGGTGTGATGTAAACATGTTTACACTACATAAGATGTCTATTTATGCATGTTCTTAGGCATAGAATTGCATTGCATACTATAAATATTGCATAGCATGCATCATTTTGCATTTAGATTAGTTTGAATAAAATGGAGGTTAATTATCTCCTTTTATGTTCAAGGATAGGGTAAATTTTTATCGGGGCCTCAGATCGAAGATCCAACTATACAGATTTGATCAGGGCAATGATTGGAGTTCAACAACTCTAAGATTGCCCTAATCAGACATCTATAGCATCAGATAGAGATTGGGGAACCCTAGAAGATCAAGGGCCAAGATGGTGTGAATTCGCATTTCAAACGACAAATCCGACCACATGGATGGATTCGGATCGACGATCGTAGCCTAACGGCATGAAAATCGACTCAATCCGACAACCGTGGCACCATGTACATCATCCAGAAGATGGACGGCCAAGTTGGCACCATGTGGCACCATCTCGGCCACCCAAATCGGGCCAGCTGATTTTGGAGCTGACCGCACCCTTCTACCACACGTTGGATCGTGCCATGGGCAGCCACACGTCAATTCAACCGTGCGTCCATTTCCCCTCCGTAGCGCAGTGGGCGAGAGCGCTTGCGTGAAGGAGAGGCGTGGGATTGAGTCATGAGGAGCACGTGAGCGGGCATGGGCGAGTGGCTGCGGGCGCTCAATAGCACCCATGTGCTATTGCACACTCGTGCGTAACGCGAGATCGCACACGGCGAGCACGTGATGAGGAGGCGGGTGAGGATGCATCTTAGCCATTCGATCTTGCAATCGAACGGCAAAGATTTGAAGGACGTGAGCACATGTTTCATTTGTGCGAGGTGAGCGGGTGGTGCACGTCGCCCACGATGGGGCTTTAGCGACGATTTTATCCATCACTAAAGACCCCTTATTTATTATTTTGAGACTAAAAAGACCAAATTACCCTCACTCCTTACAACTATAAAAGGAGACCCCCTCCATACGAAATTTTCATCCCTTCTTTCTCTTCTCTCCCTCTCCAAAGCTCAAGAAAAGCTTGTCCCACACCTGGGATGCTTCTCAAGAGATAAAGTCAAAATTTCGTCTCCCTTTCGGAAGTGGATTATGCGATGACGATGACGTGCTGCTTCATTCCCATTCTTCCCGCTTCGTCCTCCTTCATCCTGCACTATTCCCCTTCTTCTAGGTGTCGTCTTGTCTGGCTCATCCTCCAAGGAACCATCGAGGAGGATAATTCTCTCTCCATTCTTTTTAATGCTTTCCAGAGTAGAGTTACTGCTTTCTAGTGTAATCGTTTTCTGCTTTCTAGTCGTAATGTTTAGTGTAACGAACAATCTCTTTGATAATAAATTCCATGTTCATTCTACATCTCTTATTGGTTTTTGTTTGTAATATTCTCTCTCTCTCATTCTCTCTCTCTCTCTTCTATTTATTTTAAATAGATAGATAGTTTCCAATCAATTATTCTGCTTCTTGACAAATAAAACAAACGCGTATTTTTAATCAAACGTCCACCTCCCTGAGTTCGACCTAGGATTTCTATTCCGGTATAAATTTTATTTGTTGAACACGTGTTCTTCGCTTTCAAACTACGACGACAGATTTTTCAAAACCAAATACGTTAGCATAGTAGCTCGTAGCTTCAACAACCTCATAAAAAATTACAGTAGGGAGAAAGCTACTGGTCGGATAGATACATGATAACACCATGCAAGGGGGTAGTAATTAGGTTGAATATGGCCCATCTTTAGAATAAAAGGCACAACATAAAGTAGAATAGGAGCATTGCATGCATCAAGTACCAAGATTGCTTATAAACTGTATTAATGGCCATTTGTGTAAAGCATTTGTCAAAGCAGGCCTCAGATGAGCAATCGGACCGCACGGATGGATTCAGGACGACGAACGGAGTCTAACGGACTCAAAATCGGCCAAATCCGACATCCGGAGCTCCCACAATGGGCCCAAGAAATCCTGACCGTTGATCTGGAGATCAACGGCCTAGAACGCGCCACGTCGCCCCGCCCCCGCCGCCCGCACGCCCCCAAGCCAGCCAAAGACGCATCTCGGCCGTTGATCTTCGATCGAACGGCCGAGATCCGTGCGCTCGCCCGCGGTCGCCGCGACAAAGCGCGGGCGTGGCGCAACGGTTAGCGCGCACGCTCGCGTTGCGGCGACGCGCGTTCTATTCGCGCGGAGCGAAAATCATTTGCGGGCGAAGGGCGCGGCAAAATTGAGCCGCGCGATCAGAAGCGAGCGGCCAGGATTGCGCCACGCGACGCGACGACAGCGCCCCACCTCCCACGCGCGCGCGCACGCCGGGCGGAAACGCGCGCGCGCACGCGCGCCCGAAGCGCGATCCTAGCGCAGGCGCGGGAGGATCTCAGCCGTCCGATCATCAATCGGACGGCTCTCGTTCGACAGCCACGGATCGCGCCTGAAGAGAGAGAGGGGCGGGCGGCTGACCGGCGGCAGAAGGCCTTCACCGACGTATCTGGAAGTAGTTTTAGCGACGTTCTGGATGTCGCTAAAGCACATTCTTCTTTTAGGAAGCCCTTAACTCTATTTAAACCCCCTTCTACCACCATTCAAGGCATCCTCTCCCACTTGCAACTACTCCACTCCTCTCCTAGCTAGTCTTAGGCACTCTTGTAATCGCCGGAGACGACGAGCCGCCGACGGAGCCTCCTCCACCGCCGTGGCTGCCTCGTCGCTCTCCACTCTCTCTCTACCTCTCTCTCTCTCTTTTAAGCTTTCATTTACTTTTGTTGAAGCATGTATTTAATATTGTAAACCATGAACTATGAATGCATGTTTAATGAAATTATTTTCCATTTAGTTGCCATTTTAATTTCTGCTTAAAGTGCATGATCAAAACCAAGAGCTTTCTAACCCTAAACTCTCTCTATCTCTCGCTTTTCAAAACCATCTCTTTCGCAAGCAAAACTCCGCCTTTTTCGTGACAACAAGTGGTAAACAAAATCCGATTTCCACGCCTCCCTGAGATCGACACTCGGACTCACCTCCGTTTACTTCTTTTAAAACCGACGTATCAAGTGCAACTATAACGACACCTCTTAACACACACGCACGAAGGCACGTCAGTTTTTGGCGCCGTTGCCGGGGAGGCAACGGATTTGTTTTATCACCTCCATTCCACCTTCATTCTCATATCGTCTAATGCCCTACTTTCCTTTTTACTTGACGGATGCAGGAATTCGGCGCATGGACGGCGAAGCGACGCATTCCACTATGGTAGCAAGGAAGTAGACGCCTCGAGGACCGATAGTGAGTACTCTCTCTCTCTCATTGTTTGCTTGCGTGAAAAAGATAAAAAAAAAATCATAAAAACTGAAAAAAATTGGCGTGGCGAATGATTGGTTGACCCACATTCTTAACACACCACCCTACAAAAAAATGTACACTCTAATATACTGGACAAATTCTTGGAGTGTTCTTTTCTTTCTCTCTTGAGTGGTGTTTGCGAAGCCACCGTGAGTTGACCTGGGCCGCACCACTCAACCCTAAAACTGACTCATCTAATAGAAGCTGCATGATTATCAGGATGAGTACACTAGGGTTTTAGAGCCTCTACAAAATAAAAGGAAATCTACTTTCACTAAGTTGTGTGCAGAACTTGACGTGCCCACTGAAACTTGTTTGAAAAAATTAAGACACGTCAACCCTAAAAAGTACTTAAGTAAGGATGAAACACTAAAAAGACACTATATCTTAACAAATCCTTGCTTGAAAATCATGTTTTGCTAGAAGCACACACTTTGAAAGTAGAACATTAAGAGGCACCACCCCAATCAACGCCTCATCACATCACCCTAAGCACAAGCACTATCCTAGCCCGTTAAAACTGAGTAGACGTGCCCTAGGCAGGACTGAGTTAAGTCTCAAAAGGTGAGGTTTTGTTCGCTAGGCACTTGGCTTTCATTCCCTTGGTAGAATCTGGTGGCTAGGCTGCGGGGCAGTGTCAAACGACCGCGGTTGTGGGGTCTATGGAACCGGAGGCGCAAGCCAAAGGAAGAACCTTCCCTGCAATCCCCTCGTAATCAACCTGGCCAGATTAGCCTTGGGAAGGGGAGTCCAGTGTTTACGGACTTAATCAACCTTTGTGAGATTTCTAGGTCTCCTAAGGAATACACCATAAGGATTAGGCTTGTTTGTTTGATTGAGTGCACAACTCTCTCTCATCTGTTCTTCCCGCATCCCTCCATTTCTTCCATGGATTTCAATGCCTATCCATCTTACCCAAATTACCCCCAACAGGATTTGTATGCTAACCCAAGTAGACCATACCCACAGCCGACTTGGGCTAACCAACCACCAAGTTGGGGATGCAACCTGGAATATCCCTCTTGGCCAAACTATGACCAAACCACACCAACCTCTTATTGGAATACACCCAACATAGCCACCCAAGGGTACGATTTAAATCATGGGGCTCCATATCTCGATTGTCCTCACGATGCCTCCTCATTTAGGTCCGACCCGCTCTACTGTGATAGGACCTACACTTTAGGAGAACACCAAGAACCCTACCCATCTCAAGATAATAACCAAGAAAGGTCATCTGAATTCAACAACCTTGCCTACTTGACCTTTGGATTAGAAGGAGTTCTAGACAAATGGAAATCAGAAAATGATCAGAAATCTAGGCAAGCCCAGGATCATCAACCTCTGATTTGGTCCCCTGATGAAGAATCTGACTGGGAGGAGGACTTAGAACCTCAACTATTCTGGAGTAGGACCAAACAGAGAATGGTTCCTCTTGAAGAACTGGACCCTGAACATGATAGAATAGAGGACCCACCCAAGAACTTAAACACCAATATGGATTCTGATCCACAACCTCAACCATACTCTCTTAACCTGGATTTCAAGGAGGAAATCCAAAGCACACCAAATGACACCATGTCAATTCTTGATAACCTCCAGTTAGAACTACACAGACAGAATCAAGAATTGGTTAAAGGGCAACATGCCATGTTGGAGTTGTTCCAACAATTGGGGGAAGAAGGCCAAAGAAAGCTGTTGCATACAACGCCATTCATGGAATTCATAAAGCAAGGACCTACCATGATCAATTGGACTACACCTAGTCATCCTGATTTGGTTCAATCCACCATTGATACCCCTCAGGAGTTGGATAGCTCAGTGGATAAGGATAGTAAGGATTCCTTGGAACACAATTTGGGGAGCATTGAGAACAAACATCAGGAGGAAACTGAGAAGGTGAGGGGAGAGACCTTGGACTCTGAATCTAATCGGCTCAAGACAAGTAATCCGGTGGGAGTAGCAGCCAACGTCGGAAATGGAGAATGGAGTTACAATTTCAAAGAAATTGATTATGAATCGGTTAGAATCCCCATCACAAATTTGGAGGAGGGCCGAGAGAAAGAATATGATCTAGAGGATGAAATTGACCCTACCTCTAATGCAACCCCAAACAGTGAATCTGATACAAAGGAGGTTGAAGAAAATATTCTTGAGATCAAGGGCTTGGAGGGAATGAGCAATGAAATCATAGTTGCGGAAGAGATGGATTCGTCTTTGAAGAGAAGACTCATGCTTGGTTGTAGGGCTCAGTATGAAACTCTGGACTTTGTTACTTGCCCTACCAGAATAAAGATCCCGCAACCCGAATGCACTAGAATTGATACACTTTCGATGGATTACAATTTTATGGGGACACAAGCTGAATATAAGACCTACATCTTTAGTGTTTGGCATGTCATATTTGGGGTGCGTTCGTCCACAGCAACTTGTTTGCATGCCCACAAACTAAGAGAGGATCTGACACGGGCATGCATGATATATCTGTTATAGAATTCCCGCCCCTTAGGAACGGGACTCCACCACAACCTTATCCGCATCTGTGGACTTCTGATTTTGGGTCTAGTTAATTTTGAACATACCTTCTTGACCCAAGTCATTCCTGTTTGTGCACCGCCCAGCTGGAGGCGTTAAACTCAGCGCTTCCTGGGAGGCAACCCAGCGGATTCAGACTGATCTGGTAGTTTACGTCACTCAGGTACTATCTTTTTGAACCCTTCTGCATCCATGCATCTGCCAATGAGGACATTGTCCAACTTAAGCATGGGGGGGATGGTAAATTGCATAATCCTGAGTTTAATTAATCAGTCTGAATGAATAAATTAATTGATTAAAAAAAAAAAAAAATTGAATTTAGGCAGAAAAACTTAGGCATTAGAAACTTGTCAATAGTGGGAAATAATACAAAAAGAACTTAAACGCTTAGACTTTTCAGGCCTTCAGGCTTAATCAGCCCTAGTGTCCATTAAAATATGGATTTAGCGGCGAATCCTTGCAACTTTAAGCTATTCTAATCCACCTAATAAATAAGGTGATAAGTATACGACTTATCAACTCATCCTCTAACTCAGGAAAACTTTGAGTCTAAGCATCTGCACACATTTCTGCACATACTCACTTCTCGGAGATTTTGACAGAAATTGGGTAGCTAATGAACTCTCTAGGGTGGTATGGCTGGCAAGTTGTCGTGGGTAACAGCCCATTGGCAGGTTGTCCAGAACCCAGCCACAGGCCATTTCTTTTTCACTGCCTCTAGGTACATTTGAGATTAGGGAAGCCACCTACGTAAAAAAATTAATAATTAAAAAAAAAAAAAAAAAAAGGGAAAAGAAGAAAAGAAAATAAACCACACTTCACCGCACAAGTATGGCTGGCAAGTGATCGTGGGTAACAGCCCATTGGTCGGTTGTCCAGAGCCCAGCTCAATAATTGCACAAAAAAAGAAGACCAAAAACACCTAAGGAAGAAGCGGGGAAGTAGTACAAGCTGGGGAGATATACACTGGAAAATCCTTGTGTTGACCCCAAGTAAAATGAACGCAGGGAGAAAGCTACCAATCGAACAAATACACCTTCAGGCAAAAATTTATTTTCTTTTCCGGTCACCTAGAGGCGTAGAAACTCGAAGTCTGTCTCAATTACCGTTAAGTAAGTCTATCACAACATTCACACCAAGATGCTTAGCACTTAGGGTTTTGACCGAGTTTTGGGTGGGTTGGGTAGCCGTAAAAAGTTACCAACCCACACTGAATTCTAAAAATTCTAAAAAGACATATATAGATATATACGTATACATAAGTATAGTTATATATACAAAGCAAGGATTCGGGCGATTCGTATTTTGGCAGACAACCGGGCGCTGCTTAGTCTTTGTAGATTAAGATCTTCGTATAGTTCCTCTTATTGACAAGTAACGAAGTGCCTAAGCAATTACTTCTTGAATTCGCCAAAGAAATAAAGGCTAGAATAAACCTTGCTAGGGACTAGCAAGGAGTAAGCATGGGGGTATGATAACACCACGCAAGGGGGTAGTAATTAGGTTGAATATGGCCCATCTTTAGAATAAAAGGCACAACATAAAGTAGAATAGGAGCATTGCATGCATCAAGTACTAAGATTGCTTATAAACTGTATTAATGGCCATTTGTGTAAAGCATTTGTCAAAGCAGGCCTCAGATGAGCAATCGGACCGCACGGATGGATTCAGGACGACGAACGGAGTCTAACGGACTCAAAATCGGCCAAATCCGACATCCGGAGCTCCCACAATGGGCCCAAGAAATCCTGACCGTTGATCTGGAGATCAACGGCCTAGAACGCGCCACGTCGCCCCGCCCCCGCCGCCCGCACGCCCCCAAGCCAGCCAAAGACGTATCTCGGCCGTTGATCTTCGATCGAACGGCCGAGATCCGTGCGCTCGCCCGCGGTCGCCGCGACAAAGCGCGGGCGTGGCGCAACGGTTAGCGCGCACGCCCGCGTTGCGGCGACGCGCGTTCGATTCGCGCGGAGCGAAAATCATTTGCGGGCGAAGGGCGCGGCAAAATTGAGCCGCGCGATCAGAAGCGAGCGGCCAGGATTGCGCCACGCGGCGCGACGACGCACGCCGGGCGGAAACGCGCGCGCGCACGCGCGCCCGAAGCGCGATCCTAGCGCAGGCGCGGGAGGATCTCAGCCGTCCGATCATCAATCGGACGGCTCTCGTTCGACAGCCACGGATCACGCCTGAAGAGAGAGAGGGGCGGGCGGCTGACCGGCGGCAGAAGGCCTTGACCGACGTATCTGGAAGCAGTTTTAGCGACGTTCTGGATGTCGCTAAAGCACATTCTTCTTTTAGGAAGCCCTTAACTCTATTTAAACCCCCTTCTACCACCATTCAAGGCATCCTCTCCCACTTGCAACTACTCCACTCCTCTCCTAGCTAGTCTTAGGCACTCTTGTAATCGCCGGAGACGACGAGCCGCCGACGGAGCCTCCTCCACCGCCGTGGCTGCCTCGTCGCTCTCCACTCTCTCTCTACCTCTCTCTCTCTCTTTTAAGCTTTCATTTACTTTTGTTGAAGCATGTATTTAATATTGTAAACCATGAACTATGAATGCATGTTTAATGAAATTATTTTCCATTTAGTTGCCATTTTAATTTCTGCTTAAAGTGCATGATCAAAACCAAGAGCTTTCTAACCCTAAACTCTCTCTATCTCTCGCTTTTCAAAACCATCTCTTTCGCAAGCAAAACTCCGCCTTTTTCGTGACAACAAGTGGTAAACAAAATCCGATTTCCACGCCTCCCTGAGATCGACACTCGGACTCACCTCCGTTTACTTCTTTTAAAACCGACGTATCAAGTGCAACTATAACGACACCTCTTAACACACACGCACGAAGGCACGTCAATACACCTTTACTCAGAATTCTTTTTAAGGTCACTTAGGGTTGTAGAAACCCGAAGTCCATTTTGATTGCTGATCAACATGTCTATTATATTCACAAAAGATGCTTAGAACTTAGGGTTCTCATCAAGTCTTGGGTGGGTTGAGTGGTCGTAGAAAGCCGCTCTATAACCTTAAACTCAAAAATCCCAAAAAATTAGAAAAGAAGAAAAAGGAGAAAAAGAGATCCTTCTTTGAATAAGGTGAGGGCATGAGGTGATCTGCATTTTGGCAGATACTCGGGCACTGTTGTGTCTTTGAAAGTTCAGGTCCTAAGTAAAAGAATTTCTTAATGTTGAAAATGACTTTGCTCGAGTAATCCAATCCTAATTCTTTTATAAATAGCATGTAGTTTTTGCTTGGGACTAGAAAAAGATAGGCATGGGGGTGTGATGTGCATACATCTAAATAGCCAAAAATGTCTATTAATGCATGTTCTTTGTGTCATATTACCATCATGCATTGAAAATATTACATAACATGCATAATCATGCATTTAGGTCAAATTGTACAAATTGTATAGTAATTGTCTCCTTTTATGGCCAGAGACAGGGAGACTTTTAATTAGGGCCTCGGATCAAAGATCCAACCGTACGGATCTGATCAGGGTGACGATTGGAGTTCAACGACTCCAACATCACCCTGATCGGACATCCGTAGCAGTAGATATAGTCCGAGGCCTAGAGATCAAGGGCCAGGATGGTGCCGAATCACACTTCAGACAACAAATCTGACTGCACGGATGGGTTCAGATCAATGATCGTAGCCTAATGACGTGAAAATCGGCTCAATCCGACATCCGTGGCACCTTCTGCATGTCACAAAAGATGGAAGGCCATGATGGCGCCACGTGGTGCCATCATAGTAGCCCAAATCGACCACAGCTTCTCATCCTCTAAAGGCAGAGGCGAGGTGGGATCTGGGCCGTTGGATCTTGATTCAATGGCCGTGAGCGTGCGTGCTTAAAACATAAGCGCGACAAAGAGGAGGCAGCACAGCGGTCGAATGGCTTTGCGTGATTGCGAGGCGCGTGTTCAACTCATGATCTACTGCACGTGTGCGTGTTATCTAGACCATGCGATCGGCTGCGAATGGCCCAGATCACCCAATCAGGCGCACGCACGATCAAACGACCACCTCACGCCCGATTGCACGTGTAGGTGCATGTAGCTGAAGCGGGTGAGGAGCGATCTGGACCGTCCGATCTCGCGATTGGACAACTGAGATATTTTGGACGTGGGTAGGCATTGAGCACGCGATAGGCGAGGAAGCGAGCATGCGTGCGAGGCTGTGGCGACGTGGGGTCTTTAGTGATGCTTAAATCCATCACTAAAGACCCCCTTTTTTAATGTTTTAACTATGTAATGACTAAATTGCCCCCAATCCCTGCAACTATAAGAAAAGACCCCTACCCTATGAAATTCTCATCCCTTCCTTCACCTCTCTCCCTCTCCAAGGCTTAAGAGAAGCTTGTCCCACACTCGGGATGCTAGTCTAGAGCCAAACCCAATTTTCTCACCCCCATTCTGGAAGTGGATCCTGCGACGATGGCGACGTGTTGCCTCATTCCCGCTTCTTCATGCTTCATCCTCCTTCCCGCTTTGTCCTCCGTCTTCCAGGCGTCGCCCCATCCGGCTCATCCTCCAAGCAGCCGTCGAGGAGGATAACTTCTCTCTATCTTCTCTTTTACCTCTTTCTAGTGTAGATTTCCCGCTTTCTAGTGTAGATTTCCTGCTTTCTATTGTAGTGGGTTGTTGTAATTGTAGTGAACATCAACTTGTGATAATGGAATCCATGTTTATTCTTCCTTTCTTTTATCTTTATTTGTAATATTCTCTCTCTGTCTTCTATTCTTTATTCTTTAAGTAGACAGTTAGTTTAGATTCAATTCGACTAGCTAATATGCTTTGTGACAATTAAACAAACTTAATTTTGAATCAAACGTCTGCCTCCTTGTGTTCAACCCGAAATTTCTTTACAAATTTCAGTTAGATTTATCTGTTGACGAATTGCTTCCCAAATCGAACTACGACGGGTTTTCAAATCCAACTTCAATCGCATAGTTTTCCACTCTCAACACTAACCTATTAAGATGTTTGTGATTAATGTGACCTAGGCTACGGTGCCATAGATCTACTTCAACAAGGGAAGCAAGTAGACATTTTACAAATTTCTCTTGTGAAAAATGAAGTGCATAGATATTTTCATTTCTAAACCCTTCAATTAAAATCATATTTATTCCCTCTTTTAATATTTTAAAACCAACTTTAGTAAATAATATATCACATCCATTATCACATGTTTGATTAATACTAAGCAGGTTATGTTTTAAGTTTTCTACTAAAAGAACATTACATACCTGCTTAGAGGAATTACCTATTGTTCCTTCACCAATAATGTGACAACATTTGTTGTCGCCCAACTTGACATGTCCTCCATCTTGTATTCTCGTCCATTTGATAAAAAGGTCCGAGTGTCTCGTCATATGCTTGGAACACCCACTATCTAGGATCCATTTGTCCTTCTTGACCTGCAAAATAGTTTATCAAATTTATTTTAGGTACCCATTTTCTTTTGTGTCCTTGATGGTTAATACCCTTCAAATCCTTAGGCTTATAGATCACATATGTGTTAGATCTATAATTCTTAGGATTTTTGACCTTTTGATAAATCCATGCATGTCTAGATGCATATGATTTATTTTGTGTGTTCTTTTTATTATTGAACTTGGCTTTTAAATTATTATAAAATTATGTATTCAACCTAGTTGTTGCTTTTAGATTATTCAAAGTTCTCTCAAAGTGTTCATAAATATCTTCTAATTCTACTATTTTTGCATGCAATTGATTGTTAGTTTCTTTTGACATTTCTAATTCTATTTCTAAACAAGATTTTCCTATTTCTAGTGTCTTATAACTATCATGCAAGACCTTAGTTTCCTTTTTAATCATCCTAGCTTTATGATATAAATCTTCATAAGATTGTAATAATTCTTTAAAATTAATTTTAGAATTTACCTCATTTTCAGATTTGTCGTTCGCCATTAAGCAAAGATGTGCAACTTCTATTTCTTTAGATTCTTCAGGAGATGATTCCATGCCAAAATCACCGTCATCCCAAGTTGCTTTGTATGCTTTTCTTGAGATCTTCTTCTTTCGATCGAGTTGTTTGTCCTTCTTTTCTTCTTTCTTCTTCTTGATCATAGGGCAATCTTTTCATACATGTCCCTTCTTCTTGCACTCAAAACAAACAATGTCATTTGAGAATTTATTGACTCTCTTACCTTGCTTTCGAATGAATCTTCAAAATTTTCTTATTAGAAGAGAAAGCTCCTCTTCTTCGTCGGAGTCGGAATCGTTGAAGTCCGAATCCTCTTTCATGGCTTTAAAAGCAAGCTCCTTCTTCTTGCTCACAGATCTCTCCTCGTTCTTCTTCATGTTTACCAATTGGATCTCATACATCATGAGGCTTCCAATCAGATCATCCAAGGAGAGAGTTGATAAATCCTTCGCCTCTTGGATCGTCGTGGACTTTGGAGACCAATCACTTGTAAGGGATCTTAGAATCTTCCTTACAATTTGTTCTTCCATAAACTTCACTCCTAAGTTCTTCATGGGATTGATAATATCTCCAAATCTTGTATACATTTCCTTGATTGTTTCACCTTTCTCCATCCTGAAACACTCATAGCTTTCTGTTAAAATAGATATTCGTGTTTCTTTAACTTTACTAGTACCTTCGTAGGTGACTTGAAATGTGTTCCATATCTTGTATGCGGACTCGCACGTAGAGATACAGTTGAACTCCTCCCTTGATAACGCACAATAGAGTGCGTTCATTGCCTTTGCATTCCCAGTGATCTTCTTTTGATCCGCTGTCCAAATACTCCTTCCTGCGGCTTTGGATCCATGTACTTCTCATGAATGAGAGTCCACGAGTCTTCATCTATGGCCTTGAGGAAGATTTGCATCCTCCTCTTCTAGTATCCATAGTCTATCCCATCAAAGTAGGGAGGACATGTGGATGACTGACCTTTGGTGTGCTTGGCTGATGATGCCATTGCGAGAGAGAAAAATTACTTCTTATCGCAGCCTGCTCTGATACCACCTGTAGGATTTTTAGAGCACAAGCACACTAGAAGGGTGGGATGAATAGTATGGTATATAAAAAATTTGCTAGAATAAACAAACCACAAAAAGCACATGAGATATATAGTGGTTCCCCTCACTTGGGTACTCGATTCCCTCAACCCGGAGGGAATCAATTTACTAATAACTTGAGGTAATTAAGGGGTTACCTCAACCTAATTACAAGAAGAAATAAAGTGTACAGGTGTAAGCAAGATACAAACAAAAGCTTACAACTAATTCCTATGTCGCCAACAAGTGTATTTCTTAATAGATGAAATATAAATTCTGCAAAAGCGAAAATAAACAATTTACTAAGAACCTAATCACCTTGGGAACTTGTTGCAACCAGAGAATAGCCTTGTGAAGAGAGCAATAAGACAAGCTTCTTTGCAGCTAGAAAATTGAGAAAGAAGGTGTAGGCAAAGAGAATATGTTTAGGTTGTTAATTATCTTCAAATGATACTCAAAGAGTGTATATAAAGGCCACTAAACACCTCTCCTACAATTACTAGCCATTAGGGGTAGTTTGGGAAGTTTAGAATTCACATAAATTGCAATATAGCCATTCTAATTAGTTACAACAGCTAGTTGGTACCGGTATTGAAGTTGTGGTACCTGTACTGACTGCTCACAGTTAGGCCAGTAATGCCTGGCGTACCGGTACTGATTAATGGTACTGGTACTCAGTGCATTTTGTTGAGTACCAACAAAGTCACTTGGTACTGGTACTTATCACTAGTACCAGTACTTGTGACACACAGGCAACGAGGCTGTGAACACTTAATATCGGTACTCTCATGAGTACCGATACTTGTTGTTCACAGTTTGGGACTTAGGCCCAAACCTGTGCCTAGCATGTACTAGAGTTATTACTAGTATCGGTACTTGCTACAAGTACCTTGTTTTATAAGTTTAAACCAAGTTTTAAGGAAATCCTATCTTAGCTATATGATAATATTTTCAAAGAATCGATCTTTAGTTTTAAAACGAATGATTAAACATGATTTTGATTCCTAATTATCTCTACTTTGATTTTAACTCGTAAGATATCTTTTTCTTGTTAGGAGACATACAAAAGTTCTAAAATACAACAAACTAAACAAACTAAAGTCTTCAATCTTCATGCCATCATAACTTCTTTCATCCATCCTTAGATCCTGTTATTTCCTGAAAATAATACTTCAACAACTCATTAGATTTAAAATAATTTTGTTAACACCAAAACATAAAAGAGAAGTGGAACTAGGTTCCAACAATTTACTCCTTGTGAACAACCTCGGAACTCATGCTTGTTTTTTGAGTATTATAAATTTAAATGTCTCATTGATTTTAATTGCTAAACTACAATGCAATCTTTTTACAACAATTTTCGACGCAACATTTTGGCGTCGTTGCTGGGGAGCAATGCGCAATTCACCAGTAATCATATTTTTTCAGAGCTGACTACTAACTTGCCCTATCTACTTTGTTGTTTTATTGAGAGGTACACCACAAAGAGATCTTTTGTGCAATCAACCTCTCCAGGGGTAGGTAAAATTTCTCTTCTTTCCTAATCATCTCCTAATATTAGGAAGAGGAAAATGAAACAAAATCAATTAGGACCCACTTGCCTTTTTTTCCTAGTAGTATCATTTAAAGGCAAAGAGTTTCCTAATTTGCGAGATTTATTGAAATCTGATTGAAGTTGAGATGATTTTGATTAGAGATTCCCCATCCTGATCTCTTGCACCTATTAAGGATTTGCGCTAAAATTTCTCAACATCTTGGATTACTCATTTTCTTGTTTGAGTCCAAGGCGTCATATTTGGAATCAAATTGGACTTCAAATAGAACCAATTAGGGTTTCCACATTAGGGTTTTGATGTGTTAGTACACATTTTTTCTGTAATTAAGGAAATTGATCTTCCCACATTTGTGTGCTAGCCGAGCTCTTGTTTGAACTGATCTATAGAAGAGAACCCTAAAATGAAGGCACTAAATTCACTTGAATCATAAAAACTTAGGACCTAATAACTTGAGAATCAATACAAGGTGATTTGGGTCTTGACCCAAATTTCATCCTCAACCATAGGACAGGTCAGGTGAAGTTGGTTCACTTGGTGAATCAACCAACCAACAAATTAGGTCACAATTTGAAATAACTTCTAAATCAAGTGAAATTTAAGGAACAATTACGGCTAAAATTGGTAGACTTAGGTCTTAATTTATACATTACAATCTACTTGGAATCTCGGTGACAAAGAAGGTCGGGTGAGGGAAACCCTGTAACTCATGGGAATGCTCTACCTTGTAGGGGTCTTTGCAGGACTCTCCTTTCTTGGCTGCCCAAGTAATTCTCGGGTGTGTGGATTTTTGATCAAGAGGTACATTTGCCTCAAACAACCTTAATCATCCAAAATTTTTGGGTGCCTTGATTGGTCCAATACATATCCTGTCCCTCATCTATTCTTTAGTGCACATACACAAGAGAGGTCCCTAGGTCTGACCTAGAGGCCTCCATTAGAGTTGATCTTTTGTGGGAAATCTAACCAGATTCAATCAATTAAATTTGGACCTGAATTTGATTCTCCATCCTGATCCATCACTTGATTTGGAAATGCAACTTGACAACGTAGGAAAATGTTTAAGAAACCTGAATCTCGTATGAGCATCAAAGAGAAAATGATCTAGGCTGCCCTTAGACATAGGGAAGAATTTGATAGGACCTTGGATCCCTTTAGTAGCATTCAGGTTAATGTGTCAAAAACAATAACACTCCTTGTGAACCATGCTGAGATGTTGTTAACACAAATGATACATGGTTTGACCCGTGATGCTTTCATATTAGAATACAGTGAGTTATGGAAATTGCATAGCATAGAAGGCTTATAATGTCTGACAAATCCACCACTTTGGGAAATACACTAGGATGTCATTGAAAAACGTGGGTATATGCTAAATACGTTATAGCAAGCCATTGATAAGAAATACTCATATCACCACTTGGAAATTAATGAGACATCTTACAACAATTTTGAGGATTAATGTAATTTCCTAGAGCTTGGGTTCAAAAATAGAGGTTGTTATGGATCCCCAACCCAAATGGAACCAGATTTGAATTTTATACAGAATGACATACTTGATCATGATGTGGGTTGGGCGGATCTAGTTACAAGCATTCCCAATTATGAGCTAGCCATAGGAAACTGTGAAATTGGTCCATCATGCTTTGATTTACCAAACACCTGTGATGAGCCTGACTCAGAATCTCTCAAGGATGTAACTCTCACACCTTATCCTATTAAGGCATTCTTTGAGAGTGATTCTGACATCCCAATAGAACTAAGTGCAAATTCTAGTGACCCAATTCCTACCCCGACCTAGAATTTAGATCTAAGTTTGTTTAGGATGATCATGAGGCCCAATGCGATAAGAACCAGATTTTAGATCTGAATTATGATTTTGGGCCTATATTTGATAATTATACCTCTCTAGACTCCTCAGAAGAATGAATTGATTTTTTGAAATTCACACTAATTTACAATACAAAAACAGAGGAGTTGGAAGAGTTGGGATTTCATTGGATCTACCCTAGGTACCCAGAACCAGAGCTTATGCCTAATAAAGATATCCTTGCTAGCTTAGAATTTGAGACTAGGTTAGACCAAAGTCAAGTTGATGATTCCATGCATCTTGATTTATTCTTTAGTAGAAATCCCGCTTCTGAACTAGGTTCAGAAATTGATTGTCACAAATTCTCTAATGATTTCGAATCATACTCTGATTTCGGAGAACCATTATTTATGGATGATTATGAACCAATTTGTGATCTCAGTATCTATGATCCATTCTTTGATTCTAATTCTAAGGTCCCTGATCCTGAAATCATTGATTCAAAATCATATTCCATTGATTTTGAAACATTCTCTTATGATCTATAGGAACTAAACATAGTAAGTGCCAAGAGTGTATACAGTGTAGAGTTTGAATCTTTAACCGACTCAGATTTCCAGGATCCTATAAGTACTCTCTAGGCATTTACATTGGACTGGGATGAACATCATGAAAAGGATTCTATGGATGAACCAATCTTTGAATCATTTCTTGAAGAGCCCATACCACACCCAGATATCAAAATAGCCCTACTTCTTACCCCAAAGCCATTCAAAAACCAATCCCAACCCCGACCCGCCACTGGAATCAATTTCTATTCTGACTCACCTCTTTTTGATTCGGTTATATATGATTCACCACCATCATTTGATAGGGAATCGGATATTGACAGCCACATTTTGTCCACCTCTGATCTCACAAGTAGGGTTCCTACATTCTTCATAGATCCATTATCATTTGAGGACCCCTACTTTGATTAGGCTGAGCTGATTTAGCCAAACCCTAGATTCATATTTCCACATCTATTGCCACAAAACATCTGATGCGCTCCACACCTATTGATTCATATCCATCAAACCACCTGACTGACTCGGTTTGGTTTACATCATCAGCCTATCGACCTAAACAAGCACCTGGTTGGATCAACTAGACTACTCATCAAGGTACTTGTTCTACAAAATTCCTCTAAACTAACCACCCCTTCTCCTTGACCACCTTTTGCTCGATTGAAGGCATTGAATTTAGTGCTTAACAGAAGACAACCTGTCATTCCAAAAACCTGAGACCCTTCTGATCATCTTTTTGAACTGCATTCCTATTGTACCTTAGGATTCAACTTTAGAATAGCTGACTCCACCTTTGATACTTGTATTAGAGCATGAAATCGTTTGCAATAGTCATCTTGACCCGTTCACTCACCCTTTGACTCGATTCTAACCTATGAATTAAGCTGAAGTCAAGCCCACTTAGTTTATAATGAAAACATTGCAAAACTTGGGCAGGAGGTATTAAAGTGCAAAACAAATGAGAAATTCAATTCTTTGAGGGGTTCTCACAAAAAAACATATATAAAAAGAATGGAGAAAGGGGAGAAGAATTTTGACAATCTAATTGAAAATTCTTTTTTGAGGAGGAAAAGAGGAGGAAATGCAAAGGAATGTTAAAGGAGCAAAATTGAAAGAAAGATTAATAGTCCTAGAAATTGATTATGGGATCTACTTAAGTTGTAGACCAAATCAAAAAAACGATTAAGTCCTGAATTCCTAGAAACAAGGAGATAAGTAAGAGTACTGACCTTAGTCCTCTTAGGCCTACTTTAGGGCTTAAATACTCATGTATTTGTTAAGATCCGGATTAATCCTCAAGAGGTTGAGGAAAGTGCGAAGCTGATGTATTAAGTCTAAGGCTCAGGGATTATTCGCCCCATTGCCTGCCCTTTGGTTTATGGTACTTGGTAACCTAGGCACCTAAAAATCACACACCAGTCAGGTTTAGTGTGCTTAACGAAGAAATAATACCAAAAGTGTTCCGTTCTGAAAAATGGGATTTTCGAAGATCTAGCTTAGGAGTGGCTAGAAGACACAAGTTGATTGGATGAGTTCCCAGCGAGGAGAGGTGGAATGTAAAATACTCCCCTCGAAGATGCGTAATAACATATCGTCTCCTCGGTGCTGGTCTCCTAGGATATCTAAATATCATATCGGGGGCATGTGATTGCACAGCAAAAATACACTAGTAATTATGCCATCTTGTGTTATTTCCTAGCACTTCCATTGTATCTTATGTGACTATAGTTGCATTTGTAAATAAACACATGCATGCATTTATTGAGAGGGGAGGATAATGCGAATAATTGGCCATGTAATTAACATCTTCATCAAGGGCTGCATTGCAAATTCACCATTCTGATTTTTTATTTTGACTTTGAAATCTTCTCCCTCGCACGGCTCAGGGCATGGGGCATTCACCTCTTCGCAACATTCCTCTGCTAGCAGCATGGCAGAACTTCCTCTGCCAGCAGCATGGTGGTGGCGTGCGTCTTCTTCTTTAAAAGGCCTTGCCCTCTCCCTTGCGCTGAGGGTCGGAACACATACCACCCACAGACACTTTCCCCCAGGCCAATCTCCTCCCCTCTCCCTCTCCATACGCAGTATCTCTTCCATTGAAGAGACACACTGCGGGCAGGGGAAAGCTCATAGTGGTCCCACGACCACCACTGTGAGATCCACCACTGCCTAGCTCCTTCGTGAGCAGGTGGGCATGGTTGTTTCACCTTCTATTTTCACTGCTGAACACCCTCACCTCCATTGCCAGAGCTTCAAGGTTGGAAGCTCCAGCAGCAGCAACGCCCGCCAGCAGCAGCGCAGGCCACCGCGCGCATGCCAGCAGACCTCCGCAAGCTCTCCCCACGCATGTAGGCGCTTCCCAATGCACCCGCACACGCAGAACCGGCACTACCGGTCGCTCCCTCCCACGCGGCACTGTAGCCATTGTTCACACCTATCAGCGCGACACTGTAGCCACCGGCTTGTTTCTCACTTAGCTGGTGGCACAACGCTCTCTCTCCTCGCCTGCAACCCGCTCCAGCTGGTCGCCTGCCTCTACGCCTGCACCGGCTCCATCCCGCAGCGTTGTGCGCTACACTACGTAGTGCGCTGCGCTGCACTCCCGCACCTGCCTACGCGCAAAGACAGCACGCACGTTCCCTCTAGCACCCGCGTGAAGCGCTTGTGCACCTGCGTGCGCTCATGCGAGATCAGACGGCAAATGCTTCCGCCAGACGACTTAAACTCCTCCCTCTCTCTCATAGTCACCCGCACACACACACTCACTTGTACACACTCACGTGTGCTCTCTCACACACACTTGTACACACACACACCCTTATAAACTCACATCTACACACATATATATTTATATATCCACTCACATTTATACATAAATATATATCTACATATATATATATACATATATACATATATATATCTATATATGTTTATATACATAGTAACTTATACAAATATAACTATATACATATATACATATACATATCTATATACATATATTTCTATATATATATACAGGTCTATATAGTTATAAATATATATATATATGTATTCATAAATATATATATATATATATATATACACATACATACATACCTATATAGTTATAACCTTATCTATATATATATATACATATGTATATATATCTTTACATACACATCACCTACCTGTATCCATACGCCCTTGCACTAGTCACTCCACCACGCATTCTATCGTGGGAATATCTGCACCAGTTGTTGATATTCCCCTATACCCGCGTAAAGCAAGTGCCTTCGTACACACTCCCACACATTCGTCCCACACTCTACGCGGCACTTCGTCTTGTTGGTTGTGTCTTACTAGATGTGGACCAACTCAATACTGTGCTACATGCCATTTCCACTTCCACCCCCACCCCTATATATATATAATATATATATATATATATTTATATATATAGACTGTATTTATTTCTCTACAAGCAACCTACCTTGTTTTTATTTCTCTTTTGTTTCCTGCTATTAAAAAGAAAAAAAAAGAGTAAAAGAGAAAAGATAATCCTTGTCTTGCAGGTACTCGGTCTTGCAAATAGCAGAGCCAGTTTATTTGGAAACCCTAAGTTGGCTCAAAGCTAAGAACAATTTGGCTCAAAGCCAAGGACCTAATTTTGAGGGTGTGCCTCAAGGACAATATTATCAACAAAAAAAAATCTTTAATAAAAAAAGACTAAAAACATAATAAATGCACGGAAGAGATACGTTTTAGGAAAGGTATAGAAACTTCTTCACCTTTAATTCCCGCCTCCCTGAGATCGACCCTGGGCCTAAAAGTGACCAAGATAAAATTAAGTAGGTCAGGTTAAAAAATTTTGTGAAAGATGGTTAGACTCGATTTAGGTTAACCACTATATTAACTTCAATGATAATTTCACTATATTAACACAACCTATTCGAGTTCTACCACTCTTTTTCTGGCACCGTTGCCAGGGAGGTGCGCATTGAGGTAAGTTTCTACTCCATTCCTTTAATTTTCTCTTCTCACACCCTTCTCTTCACGGGTGTTTTTGTTTGCTGGTGTGCAGGTAAACCAGTTGCAAGGAGGAGGCAAGCAGAGGAAGTTGGAGACATGGGCAGATCCAAGGTGGGAACGAGAGTGTGAAGTTGCCGGCGCTGCACTGGAGCTTCGCCCACTTTGCTGAAATGTTAGGTCTCTCTCTCTTAGATACTTAGGTTAACTTGTCAAAAAAAAACCTAAAAACACTTCTTGGGATTTCTTGGGGCAAGTGGATTAAAAATCACTTGTTTGATTGTCTGCTATCACCCCCACTGCCCCGGGATTTCCTGCCAAACTTCGCATAGCGAAGATCCAAGAATCTTGATTCTTGAATCTTTCGTCGTGTGAAGTGTTCGTTGAGGCAAGATTAAATAGATTGACTGCCATCCCTCCTTGCCTCATTTATCTGCAATTCAGGATCACATATTTTGGTGGGGAGACTTGGAATTGAGTTGATTCCAACCCCACCACGACCTTTCACCTGCCTAAGATTTGATCCCGAATATTTCAATCCCAACACTTTGATTTTCTTTACATTATCTTGTGGTTGAGCCTAGTGTGTGGAACATCATTTTTGTGATTGGGAGCACTTGAATTGAAGTGCTTTGGCTCCCTTTCACACTAACCTAAAATTGACTCGTGCATCCACACATAGAAATTTCCACCTGGGGAAGCCCATTACATTTTTAGCATGCATTAACCAACTCACATTGAAGAAGGGTTTGTTGGGCATAGAAGAACTTGTATTTTCTCAAAACCCAGAGATTGGTTGAATTGGTAACTCAGCGAAATCTTAAAATCCATACTACTTAAGGCTGAAATTCTAAAAACCATTCACCAACTAAAACTTCAATTCGGGGAGATTTTCTCGTTGCATGCTTGGTTTACACACTTTCTAAAATCAACGCACTTGGGCTTTACCCGTATACAACACCCTTCACATTCCTGAAGCACTTGATCCTAAGCCTCTAATTAAAATTGGTAGCAACTTGACCCTTATTAAGGATTGGAGGTCTAACTACCTGCGTCTTGCACCTACGTGCTGGTACGGGTTCCTGCGTGCTATCGGGTGTCTAAGACTGGGGCAAATGGCCTTTCAATCTGGCCCGGTGGTTCCGCGATGCTAGCATTTGGTTCCGTAGGTTGTGATAGTAGGTAACTTAGATCTTTAGGTCTAAGGGCACATTGTAGAGGTTAGGACTTTGATTGCCTTGATTTGTCATCAACTGTACCTTTGCGGCCTCATTTCTCTCATCCCCTTTTCCCTTCTTATCTCCCCAATTCTTCCTGCGGTAGTGCATGTTTGGGAGGAGGTCATAAAACCCTAAATTGTTTGAATTGTCTGATAATTCTAGAAGGAAAGAGACCGAATCGTCATCCTCCTCCACAAACATGGCTGCACGCCTACCCCCAAATCCCGAGGGAGGAAATCGCCCCCCTTAAATCCCACCAGGTGGTGGAGCCATGGACCCCATAACCCGCCTCCAGCCCAAATGGAAATGTATAATGAACAGATTGAAGCCATTAGGGAAACCTTGGAGGAAATGCAGAACCCTCCCGAACGGGAGGAGCCTAGGTCTCTTAGCTCTTATCAAAATCCCGCTGCTACAGAGACCATAGGACAAATTCAGGTCCCCATGGGCAGGGATGATTTTGAATTGAAACCCAATATAATTGGCCCGATTAACTTTCACTTCCATGGTCTTGCAAGTGAAGATCCTTTTCTCCATTTGGAAGACCTAACCCGATTGGCTGAAATAGTTAAACCAAGAAACATCGGGTTATCAATTGTCCTCATGAAAATGTTCCCGTTTTCGTTGCGGGATAAAGTGTCGCAATGGTTACTCATCCTTGGGAGAACCATCCATTCTTAGGAGGAGATGCGAACAACATTTCTCAAGAAATTCTTCCCAATCAGGCAAACCAATGCACTTCACCGTGCTATAACTTCCTTTACGCAACAAAATGGCAAACAGTTTCATGAGGCTTGGGAGAGGTATAATGACCACCTTAAGAAGTGTCAGCACCACGGTTTGCCTAAGTGGCATATAGCCCAGATTTTCTTTTATGGGCTAAATGAGACTTTGAAGTAGATTGCAAACGCTTCCTGCGGAGGGAATTTCATGAATAAAGATGAGAATGGAGCATTCAAATTATTTGAAAACATGAGCGAAAACTCAATGAACAATGCCTCCATTGTCGCCTTTAATCATACTAGCCTGCCTTGTAATGTTCACGAAGTTGACACGGGACCCTCCCATTCATCCACTGATCTTAGCCTTATCGCACAGAAATTGGATGAAGTCTCTGTCATGCACAAGAAGCTGGACGAGCTTCTGGCCAATCCTGCCCACTCTATGGCAAACACCCCCACCTCACCACTTCATCACAATCCTAATCCTTCCAATGCCAGGCTTATCTCCAAAAACCCCATTGGATCTTCCTTACCGAGCGTCGCACCGAGTGATTCGGTAAGTCATGTGGATCTAGTTTCTGCAAGCTAGTATTTTGACACGGAGGACCAAGCCTCCATGTGCTCGGATGCATATTTACATGCAGACTCGTCTTCTGGCTTAGAAGACGCTTGCACCCTGGGGAACAACTCGTTCTCTGCCACTTATAACCCAGGGTGGCGAAATCCCGCAGCGCCCAAACCCTGCGGGTGGGCCAATGCGACTGTTCGCACCCGTCATCCTAAGGGCCCAGTCTAATCCTGGGGCGAATCCGCCATCGGGTCCTTGCATATCGCAAACAGAACATGCATCAAGTCCTCTTGATAAACTGATGCGAATGATGACGGAAATGTCTAAGCACCATGAAGAGAACATGACCTCTCTTCAGCACCAATTGGCACAGCAGAATGCTGAGATCAGTCAACTACGTATGGCGACCTGATCTCAGGGCACTCTTCCAGCCCAACCTGTTCCCAACCCACGAAATTTCCTACCCCGTGGTCCTCAACCATAGGTACGACCCTCTTAGGGGCAGGTTCATCAGATTCTGCAGGCTCCAAGCATTCCACCGGGATTTCAAGCTAATCCCGCAGCAACTACACCTCACCCTTATGTGCCTATTGCAAACCCTCCTCCGCCTTATGATCCCACTGGATCCGTAACGTCCAATGCGATTACTACGAGGAGCGGTAAGCAAACCGTCAATCCTCCTCGACCTGATCCTGGCCCATCTTTTTCATCGCCCTCTCATTCGGGATGTGCATCGCATTTGTGAGAGGACGATACACCCAAATTAGTACCAAAATCGGTCCCATTCCCTGAGGCTCTACTGAGGGAGACAAAAGGGAAGAAAAAGGATATGCAGGCCTTTGATAACCTGTGTAATTTATTCAGGGATGTTGAAATCAAGGTACCCTGTTAGAGGCTATCGACCACATACCTATTGTCGCCCGATTTTTCAAAGACTACACTAGACCCAGGCGACAGTCAAAGAAAACAAAGAATCTGGTGGTTCTCTCGCCTCATGCGAGTTGTGCTATACTGTCAAATCTACCATCGAAGCAGAAAGATCTGGGCACACCGCTTATTTCTTGTAGCATCCAAGGCTGTAATTTTATCCGTGCTTTACTTGATCTAGGATCTTCCATCAATCTTATACCAACCATCATGCTCAAGAAATTTTCCTTGGGAAATCTGAAACCCACCCTTGTGACATTACAGTTGGTAGATCATTCTATCAAAATACCAAAGGGTGTGGTGGAAGACGTGGTGGTTAGGGTCAACAGTCTCTGTTTTCCTGTTGACTTTCTTGTTTTGGATATGGAAGTTCCTAGCTCACTTTCTGATAGTCCAATCATCCTTGGTCGACCTTTCTTGGCCATAGCCCGCGCCCATATCGACTGCGAGTCAGGCTGTATTGAGATTGCTGTTGGATCTGAGAAGCTCAAGCTTAACATCTTCAAGGCAGCCAAGAACTTTGATTGCGATTGCATCGAGGATGACACGTTTGACGAGGACATGGCCGTCAGCACGTGTATTGGACTAATTGGGACCTATTCGGACTGCTGTGAATTGCCTTTAAACACAGATGATTGCCTGACCGACACATATTGTGACGTTCCCCCATCCCTCCCTTTTCCCGTACCTTCTCCTGACCAGACTTGTGATGAGGTTTTCTCTACTTCCCATACCTTGTGGTCTGAGTCATATTCGGGCTACTCATTGCCGGTCCACACTCTTGAAGACCGGATTGCCCTTTCTTTCACTCCAAATTAGGCAGAATTGCAACTCCACACTGGGACCTTGAGCCCACATACTGCTCATTGGGGCTATCCCTTTTTGGATCCATCAATCCAAGATGCCCCTCTTCTTGGCCAATCTGAGGGACAACTTCTTCCGCCTGCCTTGTTTTCTTCTAATCCGCTTAGGACACTCTCATCCCAAGAAATGCTAGATCTTTCACCATCCACTCCTGAGCTGAAAGAGCTGCCTGATACGCTTAAGTATGTTTTCTTAGGACCAAATGAAATGCTCCCCGTAATCATTAGTTCAAAATTGACCAGGGAGCAAGAGTGCAAACTAACAAAGGCCCTTATGGAACACAAGGCAGCCATTGGATGGTCCTTATCAGACTTAATTGGCATTAGCCCCTCCTACTACACTCACCATATATATATGGAGGAGGAAGCTCGACCTTCTCGCGAGATGCAGCGATGTCTTAACCCTAACATGAGGGAGGTTGTTAAAAAGGAAATTATTAAGTGGCTGGATGCAGGTATAATCTACTGGATCAGCGATAGCCCCTGGGTGAGCCTGATTCATGTTGTGCCCAAAAAGGCGGGACTCACCATCCGTGTCAATGACAGGGGCGAATCCATCCCTAGACGCACTCCTACATCTTGGAGAGTGTGTGTAGATTATAGGAAACTGAATGCTGCAATGAAGAAAGATCACTTTCCGCAACCTTTTATTGACCAAATTCTGGAGCGGTTAGTGGGAAATAAATTTTTCTATTTCCTGGATGAATTCTATGGATATAACCAGGTGGCAATTGACCCCAGGGACCAAGAGAAAACCACCTTTACTTGCCCCTTTGGCACCTTTGCATTTAGAAGGATGCCGTTCGGACTTTGTAACGCACCAGCAACTTTCCAGAGATGTATGCTGGCAATATTCAATGACATGGTGGGTGACTTTCTCGAGGTTTTCATGGATGACTTTTCCGTCTATAGACCCTCTTTTGATGACTATCGTGCCAACCTGACCCATATCCTTCGGAGATGTATTGATGTGGACCTCATGCTTTCCTGGGAGAAAAGTCATTTTATGTTACACGAGGGAATTTTTCTTGGGCATATCATCTCCGATAGGGGTATCGAGGTTGACAGAGCTAAGCTTGATGTAATTGCTGATTTACCTGTGCCTAGCTCTGTCAAGCAAATCCGCTCCTTCTTGGGACACGTCGGTTTCTATAGGAGATTCATCAAAGACTTCTCTAAGATTTCTAGACCTTTAACTCCTCTCTTATCGACTGATGTACCCTTTGTTTTGGGCCCCGACTGCATACGAGCATTCACGCAGCTGCGTGATGCTGTCACCAAGGCCCCTATTCTCCAGCCTCCTGATTGGTCCCTCGACTTTGAACTCATGTATGATGCTTCCGACCTTGCAGTCGGAGCCATCCTGGGACAAAGACGTGATAGACACCCCTTCGTGGTGTACTATGCCAGTAAGACGTTGGACGAGGCCCAGCGTAATTATACAACAACTGAAAAAGAACTACTAGCGGTAGTCTTTGGGCTGGAGAAATTCCACTATTACCTTCTGGGCTCTCATGTTATTGTATTCACTGACCACGTGGCCATTCGCCATCTCATGCACAAGAAGGATGCCAAGCCTAAACTGATTCATTTGATCCTTCTGCTCCAAGAATTTGACATTGAGATCCACGATAAGGCTGGAGCCTAGAATGTTGTGGCTGATCATCTCTCAAGACTAGACCCTGACCACATTGGACTTACCCTGCCGATCAATGAGGTTTTTCCCGATGAGCACCTATTGGCAAGTAATGTGGCAAGTGGACCTTGGTATGCTGACTTTGCCAATTACCTTGCTTCTGGTTCCCTTCCACGTGGCTGGCCTAAAAACCAGCGCGAGCGTCTCGTTGCAGAAGCAAAGTATTATTTCTGGGATAATCTACTACTTTTTCGAATAGGTGCTGACTAGATCATCCGTCGCTGTATTCCTGACAGCGAATTCCACAGTGTGCTATCCTTCTGCCACGATCAGGCCTGCGGAGGCCATTTCTCTGGGAGGAAAATTGCAGCCAAGGTATTGCAGTGTGGTTTCTTTTGGCCCTCCATTCACTAGGATGCACACAATTATGCCAAACATTGCACTAGGTGCCAGTCGTTAGGGTCAATGTCACGTCGTGACATGATGCCCTTGCAACCCATCCTAGCTGCTGAAATCTTTGACATTTGGGGAATCAATTTCATGGGTCCCTTTCCTCCTTCCAATGGCCTCGAATACATCCTTGTTGTTGTTGATTATGTTTCGAAATGGATCGAGGCTATTCCCACACACCATACTGACCATGTCAGATCCACTCGATTTGTCAAAGACCACATTTTTGCACTCTTTGGGATCCCTCGAGCCATTATCTCGGATGGAGGAAGCCATTTTACCCATGCTTCTTTTCGAGCACTTCTAAGGAAATATGGAGTCCACCATCATATTGCATCTCCGTATCATCCTCAGACAAACGGCCAGGCTGAGGTGTCGAACAGACAAATCAAGCAAATTCTCCATAAAACGGTTCGGCCTGACTGTAAGGATTGGTCCGACAAGCTGATTGACGCACTTTGGGCGTATCAGACCGCCTTCAAGGCTCCCCTAGGTATGTCTCCTTATAGAATCGTTTATGGGAAGCCTTGTCATTTGCCCGTGGAGTTGGAGCACTGCCTTTATTGGGTGGTTCGCCAATGTAACCTCGACCCAGACCTATGTGGTCAAGAAAGGAAACTTCAACTACAAGAGCTGGAAGAGCTCCGTCGTGAAGCCTATGATTCTGCCTTAACTTTCAAGCAATGCACTAAGGCTTTTCACGACAGCCGAATTCGGCGGAAGGAATTTGAGCCATCTTAGCAAGTTTGGCTTTACAATGCCCGGCTCAAATTCTTTCCTGGGAAATTGAAGTCCAAATGGACTGGTCCCTTCTTACTCTCGAGACCATTTCCCAACAGGGCCGTTGAAATTGGAGATCCCAAATCTGGGCATAAATTTATGGTCAATGGGCAGCCTTTAAAACCTTATCTTACTCATGAACCTGCCCCCGTTGGAGAAACTGTTGCCCTGCTAGAGGGTAACTAATTTCGTGCCTCATTCTAAGTCCAGCTGGGAACGTTAAATTCAACGCTCATTGGGAGGCACCCCAGCAACACTCCACTATCGCGTACACTTCACTTCGCACCTTTTCACTTCACCACCCACCATCCACCCACCTTACCACCCTGCTATATACCTTGCACCTTAGCTCTCGTTCGCCGATCTTTGGACCTTCCTCTACCTTGCATGCATATGAGGACATAGCATCATTTGGCATGAGGGGGTGGATAGGCATCCATAGGATTCGGGTATTATATGGTATCATGCAGCTTCCATCCATCTATAAATATGTATGTATGTATGTATATATATATATTTATATATATATATATATATATATAAAGGGTGTTTAGTAATGATCTGAAGGCTGAAACAAAAATACAATAAGTGTTTATGGATATTCAACCACTATTTTGAAGACTTTCCAGGCCACAGAAGCTTGATTCGCTCAGGCTCGGCTTAATTCACATGAGCATTGATAAAATAGATCGGAATCTTTCCTAACTAAGGACGTATTCTTGTACTTGAGACACCAGTACAGGATCCGTTGGTTTGCTTCTACTTGAGAGCCTAAGTAATCTTGGTTCACACTATACATATCAAGAAAGACCAAGTCAACATAAGATCCAACCCTAGTGTTCATTAGGGAAGGTGGAGCCCTTACCTGTGCGCGCAGGTAGACTTTTTATCCCAGGCTTTAGTCTTGTGTCTAGGAGAAACTCTTTCCACCAAAAAGAAACTCTCCCACCAAAAAAAGTGTGCTCCTCGAAATAAAGTTGTAAGAGATATACTGACACTTGTTTCAAAAAAAAAAACTATGCAAATAAGTCAGTATATCTCGCAAATGTCTGTAAATTCTTTTCCCTCAAAGTGTTTCAGGGCAAGTTACAAATACCCTATTTCTACCATATATTCTTTGAGCCACAAAAGAAAAAAATGAGGGTTGAGTTTTTTGTCATCTTTTTAAGGGTCAATCCGAAGACACGAGCTGAAACTGGGATCAACTGGTGGTTGGGCCCGGATAGGTGTGTAATATGGTGATTTTATCGTTGAAGTGTGTACAGTAGTTAACCTAAATCAGACCTAACCATCTCTTTACAAAATTTTTAACCTACCTTGATTTTATCTTGGTCACTTTTAGGCCTAGGGTCGAACTCAGGGAAGTGGGGTTAGAAGTCAAGTTTCTATGCTTGTCCTACAACGAATCTCTTTCGTTCGTTTATTGTATTTTTGGTGTTTTTCTATTTATATTTTTTTCTGATAATTCTTGTCCTTGAGGCACACCCTCAAAATTAGGTTCTTGGCTTTGAGCCAAATCAGGGTTCCAAAATGGGTCTTGCTATTCGCAAGACGGAGTACTTGCAAGTCAAGGATTATCTTTTCTCTTTTATATATTTTTTTATCTTTTTACTAGTAGGAAAGTGAAACAGAAATAAAGTAAATATAGTATAAATATAGGTATGTATAAAGGGGTGGGGGTGGAGGCGGAGATGGAGTGTAGCACGGTGTCGAGTCAGTCGTCATCTAGAAAGACGCAACCAGCAGGACGAGGTGCTGCGTGGAGTGTAAGGTGGATTGATGGAAGATGAGTGTGACCACGCTTTTTGTATGCATGTATCGGGGAATATCAGGAATTGGTGTAGATATTCCCATGATTCAACATATGGTAAGTAATGTGAAAATATATATATATATATGTATATATGTAAATATATCTGTATATATATATGGTTATAAATATCTCGGTATATATATATAGTTATATGTGTATATATATGTATATATGTATATATAACTAAGTATATATATATATATGTATATGTATGTATATAATTCTATATAGATGTATATCTATATGTGTATTTATATAGTAATATATGTATGAATAGATATATGTAGATAGATATGTATATATAGTTATATATATATATATGTATCTCTACTTATACTTAGTTATATAGGTATATATATAGATATATGTATATAAGTATATATATATATATATATATGTAAATATATATGTATATATATGTATATATATATGTATATATAAGTATATATATATTTATATATGTATGTATATAGACTAATACATAGTTATATAAATACTAATATATGTATAGATATATGTATATATATATGTATATATATATATAAGTATATAATAGTGTATAGGTGAGAGTGTGTGTGTGCGAGAGTGTGAGTATGTGTATGTGTATCTGCAGAGAGGGAGAGGGAGAGAGTGCTGTGAGAGAGAGAGAGCCTGCTGTGTGAAGAGGCACTTTTTAAGTCGTCTGCAGCAGTGGGGCGACGTCTGAAAGCACAGGCGTGCGTAGGCACGCAGGCATGCAAAGAGATGTGACGTGGAGGGAGTAGGCGCGGGGAGAGGAACCGCAGTGCACTGCGCTGCGCGAAGGGGCTGGAGCGGGTAGATGCAGGCGTACGCGGTGAAGGGAGCGGGTGAAGGCAGGCCCTGGGAGAGGCGGGCGCACACAGACGCGCGGGCGAGCACTGGAGTGGGCACGGGGCAGGACGTGGGTGCGGGTAAACAGCGGTAGCGGAGCGTTGGGTGACTGGTTGGTGTGAAACCTACCGGTCACCGCAGTATAGCCACAGTGTTCCGCAGACTGGCGTGAACAGTGGCTACAGTGGATGGCCGAGCCGCACAATCGGGTACGCCCGGTGCTGTGAGTGCGGGTGGCATGGACGTGGCTCGGCATGTGTGGAAGAAGGTCCGCGTCGGCTGGGCTGTGGGGAGAAGTGGTGTTTGCGCGAAGAAGCTAGAGGCGAGGGCAGCCTGTAGGCGCGTGCGGTGGCCTACCTTCTACTACCTTGCTGCTGCTGCTGCCGCGGAGCTTCAGGCCTTGAAGCCTGCGGCAATGGTAGAAGTGCTGGAAACGAATAAGTCAGGGAAGAGAAGACCACCACGTTGCTGGCGTGTGAGGTGGAGTTGCTGCTGCTATGCGGAGCTTGAGAGCTTCAAGGCTTGAAGCTCCTACTCCAATGGCTGAAATGGCTTGAACGTTGAAACAGGGAAAGAACCACCACGCCCACCGGCTCTTTGATGAGCTGGGCGGTGGTGGACTCGCGGTGGTGGTTGTGCACCACTGTGAGGTACTCCTACCCGTAGAGTGTCTCCTTAGAGGAGGAGGGCCTACGTATTGAGGGAGAGGGGAGGGGACGATGGCCTGGAGAAGAAGTTGCGTTGGTTTTTTTATGTGGAGGACCAGGCCCTTCTTGCAAGAAGGCAGCCATGCCCTTATAAGGAAGAAAGAGGCATGCACAGCCATGCCCTAGCTGTGCATGGCTCAGCATGGCCGACAGGGAGATCATGTGCATGCGGCTGCTGGGTTGGCAGGGAGAGGGGGAGCAGGACATGGTGCGAAGAAGAAGAGGTTGTTCCATGCAGCTGCGGGAAGAGTTTGAAAGTCAAATAAAATTAAAATAAAAAGATGGTGAATTTTGCAAAGCAGCACTTGAGGAAAAATGTAATTTCACGGCCAATTTATTCACTCTCCTCCCCTCTCAATTAAATGCATGCATGCATGTATGTTTACAAATGCGACTATGGAAACCTAATATGCACAGGTAATGCTAGGAAATAGCACAAGACGACACAATTGCAGGTGTATTTTTGCAGTGCAATCATACCCCCATGCCTATCTTTTGCTAGTCCCTAGCAAAACATTTTTGTAATGTATTTAGAAATGATCTTTAAGCTGAAGATTTTCTTCTGAGGCAACATAGGTGTGCTTATTGTTGGATATTGTGAGAACCAATTGTAGAGAAGACTACCAGTACTTTAAGTCTCACATGACATAGATCATCTCTCGACTAACCAGGACTCTTGATATTTAAACCTTAAGTATGATTTCCAGGACCTAGGAGGTTTTTGCCATACTCGAGAGCTCAAGAGGTTATGGCTCGTGCATAGTGAAGGATCAAGACTGACCAGATGAACATTAAGACTCAAGCCCAGGGTTTCGCAAATTTTTAAGTAAAGGTTGGTCCCAGTTTCAGCTTGTGTCTTCGGATTGACCCTTAAAAAGATGATGGAAAATTCAACTCCCATTTTCTGATATTTGTGGCTCAGGGTATTTGCCCTGAAGAACTTTTTTGTAGGAAGAAGACTTATTTGTATCTTTTTTTTTTTTTTGAAACATGTGTCAGTATATCTCTTACAACATTATTTGGAGGAGCACACTTTTCTTTTTGGTGGGAGAGTTTCTTTTTGGTGGAAAGAGTTTCTCTTAAACACAAGACTAAAACATGGGATAAAAAGTCTACCTGCGTGCACAGGTAAGGACTCCACCTTCCCTAATGAACACTAGGGTTGGATCTTATGTTCACCTGGTCTTTCTTGACATATGTGGTGTGAACCAAGATTACTTAGGCCTTCGAGTAGAAGCAAACCAATGGATCCTGTACTAGTGTCTTAGGTACAAGAATACGTCCTTAGTTAGGAGAGATTCCGATCTATTTTGTCAATGCTCAAGTGAATTAAGCTGAGCCTGAGCGAATCAAGCTTCTGTGGCCTAGAAAGTCTTCAATACAGAGGTTGAATATCCATAAACACTTATTGTATTTTTGTTTTCAGTCTTCAGATCATTACTAAACACTATATATATATATTTTTTTTCTTTTTCTTTTTCTTGCATATTTATAAATAGGTGGAAACTGCATGATACCATAAAATACCCCGATCCTATGGATGCCTATCCACCCCCCCATGCCAAACGATGCTATGTCCTCATATGCATGCAGGGAAAGGTAGAGAAAGGACGAAAGATCAGGTAACGAGAGCTGAGGTGCAGGGTATATAGCAAGGTGGTAGGGTGGGTGGTGAAGTGAAAAGTGAAGTGATCATGATAGTGGCGTGAAAAGTGATGGTGGAAGGTGAAAGATCTGGCATTTCTTGGGACGGGAGTGTCCCAAGATTTCAGGAGGAAGAAGTTGGCCCTCAGATTGGCCAAGAAGAGGGGCATCTTGGATTGATGGATCCAAAAAGGGATAGCCCTAGTGAGTAGTATGTGGGCTCAAGGTCCCAGTTTGGGGTTGCAGTTTCACCTGATTTGGTGGGAAAGAAAGGGCAATCCGGTCTTCAAGAGTGTGGATGGGTGGTGAGTAGCCCGGATATGACTTAGACCACGAGGTATGGGAAGCGGAGAAAACATCGTCAGAAGTCTGGTCAGGAGAAGGTATGGGAATAGGGAGGGATGGGGGAACGTCACAATATGTGTCGGTCAGGCTATCGTCAGTGTTTACAGGTAATCCGCAGCACTTAGAATAGGTCCCAATTAGTCGGATACACGCGTTGACGACCATGTCCTCGTCAGATGTGTCATCCTCGATGCAATCGCAATCAATGTTCTTGGTTGCCTTGAAGATGTTAAGCTTGAGCTTTTCAGATCCAACGGTAATCTCAATATAGCTCGACTCGCAGGGGTGGGTTTTAGATTTCCCAAGGAAAATTTTTCGAGCATGTTGGTCGATATGAGATTTATGGAAGATCCTAGATCAAGTAGGGCACGATTAAAATTGCAGCCTTGGATGCTATAGGAAATCAGTGGTGTGCCCAGATCTTTCTGCTTCGATGGTAGGTTTGACAGTATAGCACAACTCGCATGAGGCGAGAGAACCACCGGATTCTTGGTTTTCTTTGACTGTCGCCTGGGTGTTGTGTAGTCTTTGAAAAATCGGGCGACAGTAGGTATGTGGTCGATAGCCTCGAGAAGGGGTACCTTGATTTCTACATCCCTGAATAACTTACGTAGGTTATCAAAGGCCTGCGTATCTTTATTTTTGCCTTTTGTCTCCCTCAGTAGAGCCTCAGGGAATGGGACTGATTCTGGCACCAATTTGGGTGTATCGTCCTCTCGTGAATGCGGTGCGCATTTCGAATGAGAGGGCGATGAAGAAGACGGGCCAGGATCAGGTCGAGGTGGATTGACGATCTGCTTGCCGCTCCTCGTAGTGATAGCATTGGACGATGCGGGTCCAGTGGGATCATACGGTGGAGGAGGCTCGCAATAGGGACATAAGAGTGAGGTGCTACAGTGGGATTAACCTGAAATCCCGGTGGAATGCTCGGAGCTTGCAGAATTTAATTAACCTACCCCTGAGAAGGTCATACCTGTGGTTGAGGACCATGGGGTACAAAGTTTCGCAGGTTTGGAACAGGTTGGGCGGGAAGACTGCCCTGAGATCGAGTCGCCATGCGTAGTTGACTGATCTCAGCATTCTGCTGCGCCAATTGATGCTGAAGAGAGGTCATGTTCTCTTCATGGTGCTTTGACATTTCCATCATCATTCGCATCAATTTATCAAGAGGACTTGATGCGTGTTTGGTTTGCAGTATGCAAGGGCCTGATGGCGGATTCGCCATAGGATTAGACTTGGCCCTTGGGATGACGGGTGCGGACGGTCGCATTGGTCCACCCGTGGGGTTTTGGTGTTGCGGGTTGTTGGACCATGCGAAATTTGGATGATTTCGCCACCCTGGGTTATAAGTGGCAGAGAACGGGTTGTTCCCCAGGGTGCAAGCATCTTCTATGCCAGAAGACGTGTCTGCATGTAAATATGCGTCCGAGCACACGGAGGGTTGGTCCTCCATGTCAAAATACTAGCTCGTAGAAGCTAGATCCACATGACTTACCGAGTCACTCGGCGCGACACTCGGTAAGGAAGGTCTTATGGGGTTTCTCGGGATAAGCCTGGTGTTGGAAGAATTTGGATTGTGATGAAGTGGTGAAGTGGGGGTGTTTGCCATAGAACGGGCGGGGTTGGCCAGAAGCTTGTCCAACTTTTTGTGCACGACGGAGACTTCATGCAATTTTTGTGCAATAAGGCTGAGATCAGTGGATGAATGGGAGGGTCCTATGTCAACCTCGTGGACATTTCGGGGCAGGCTGGGACGATTAACGGAGACAATGGAGGCATTGTTCATTGAGTTTTCACTCATATTTTCAAACAATTCAAATGCTCTATTCTCGTCTTTATTCATAAAATTCCCTCCGCAGGAAGAGTCTGCAATCTGCTTCAAAGTCTCATTTATCCCATAGTAGAAAATCTAGGCTATATGCCACTTAGGTAGACCGTGGTGCGGACACTTCTTGAGGAGGTCATTATACCTCTCTCATGCCTCATGAAATTGTTCACCATTTTGTTGCGTAAATGAAGTGATAGCACAGCGAAGCGCATTGGTTCGCCCGATTGTGAAGAACTTCTTGAGAAATGCTGTTCGCATCTCTTCCCAGGGGTGGATGGTTCTCCCAAGGGTGCGTAACCACTGCGATACTTTATCCCACAATGAAAACGGGAACATTTTCATGAGGACTATAGGTAACCCGATATTTCTTGGTTTAACTGTTTCAGCCAATCGAGTTAGGTCTTCCATGTGGAGAAAAGGATCTTCACTTGCAAGACTATGGAAGTGAAAATTTATCAGGCCAATTATGTTGTGTTTCAGTTCAAAGTCGTCCCCACCCATGGTGACTCGAATATTTCCTATGGTCTCTGTAGCAGCGGGATTCTGATAGGAGCTAAGAGACCTAGGCTCCTCCCGTTCGGGAGGGTTTTGCATTTCCTCCAATGTTTCCCGAATGGCTTCCATTTGCTCATTATACATTTCCATTTGGGCTTGGAGGCGGGTTATGGGATCTAAGACTCCACCACCTGGTGGGTTCTAAGGGCGGTTTCCTCCCTCGGGATTTGGGGGTGGGATGCAGCCATGTTTGTGGAGGAGAAGGACGATTCGGCTTCTTTTCTAAATTTATCAGGCAATTCAAAGAGTTCAAGGTTTTGTGACCTCCTCCCAAACATGCACAACCGCAAGAAGAATTGGGGGGGATACGAATGGAAAAGAGATGAGAGAAATGACACCGCAAAGGTACACTTGATGATAAATCAATACATTCAAATTCCTAACCTCTATAGTGTGCCCTTAGACCTAAAGATATAATTTACCTACTATCACGAACTACGGAACCGAATGCGAGCACCGTGGAACCACCGGGCTAGATTGAAAGGCCGTTTGCCCCAGTCTTAGACACCCGATAGCATGTGGGAACCCTCACCAGCACGTAGGCGCTACATGCAGGTAGTTAGACCTCCAATCCTTAAGCATGGTCAAGTTACTACCAGTTTTAGTTAGAGGCTTAGGATCAAGTGCTTCTGGAATGTGAAGGGCATTATTTACGGGTAATGCCCAAGTGATTGATTTTTCAAAGTGTGTAATCCAAGCATGCAACGGGGAAATCTCCCCGAATTGAAGTTCTTAATTGGTGAATGGTTTTCAGAGTTCAGCCTTAAGTAGTATGGATTTTAGGATTTCGCTGAAATACAAATTCAACCAATCTCCAGGTTTTGCAAGAATATAATTTTTCTTCTAAGCCCAACAAACCCTTCTTCAATGTCAATTGGTTAATGCATGCTAACATGCAATGGGCTTCCCTAAATGGAGATTTCTATGTGTGGATGCACGAATCAGTTTTAGATTAGTGTGAAAGGGAGCCAAAGCACTTCAATTCAAGTGCTCCCAATCACCGAAAAGATGTCCACACACAAGGCTCAACCAAAAGATAAGGAAAATCAAATTGTTGGGATCGAATCTTAGGCAAGTTGAAAAGTCCTTGTGGGGTTGGAATCAACTCAATTCCAAGTCTCCCCACCAAAAATGTGCTCCCGAATTTGCAAATAAGTGAGGCAAAGAGGGGTGCAATCAATCTTTTTATGTTTGCCTCAAAGAATACTTCACACGACGAAAAATTCAAGAATCAATATTCTTGGATTTTCGCTATGCGAAGTAAGGTGGGAAATCCTAGGGCGATGGGAGTAAAGGCAATCAATCAAACAAGTGAATTTTAATCCACTTGCCCCAAGAGATTCCAAGCAGTTTTTCTAGTTTTTTAGTTTTTAGTTTTTTTTTTTTTATTAAGGTGACAAGTTAACCTAGATTGTTAAGAAAGAAAGACCTACTTGTTCAGCCACGTGTGCGAAGCTCCAGTGTGGTGTCGGTGTCTTCACGCTCTCGTTCTTGCCTTGGATCTGCCCACGTCTCTGACTTCGCCTGCCTGCCTTCTCCTTGCAACAGGTTTACCTGCACACCAAAAACAAAGACACCCGTGAAGAGAGAAGAGAAAAAAGAATGAAAGGAATGGAATAGAAACTTACTTGAATACGCACTTCCCCAGCAACGGTGCCAGAAAGGATGGTGGTCGGGCCCAGATAGGTGTGTTAATATGGTGATTTTATCATTGAAGTGTGTATAGTGGTTAACCTAAATCAGACCTAACCATCTCTTTACAAAATTTTTAACCTGGCCTACTTGATTTTATCTTGGTCACTTTTAGGCCTAGGGTCGAACTTAGGGAATGGGGTTAGAAGTCAAGCTTTTACGCCTGTCCTACAACGAATCTCTTCCGCTCGTTTATTGTGTTTTTGGTGTTTTTCTATTTAGATTTTTTTCTGATAATTCTTGTCCTTGAGGCACACCCTCAAAATTAGGTTCTTGGCTTTGAGCCGAATCAGGGTTCCAAAACAGGTCTAGCTATTCGCAAGACGGAGTACCTACAAGTCAAGGATTATCTTTTCTCTTTTATATATTTTTTTATCTTTTTACTAGCAGGAAAGTGAAACAGAAATAAAGTAAATATAGTATATATATATATAGGTATGTATAAAGGGGTGGGGGTGGAGGTGGAGATGGAGTGTAGCACGGTGTCGAGTCGGTCGTCGTCTAGAAAGATGCAACCAGCAAGATGAGGTGCTGCATGGAGTATAAGGTGGATTGATGGAAGATGAGTGTGACCATGCTTTTTGTACGCGTGTATCGGGGAATATCAGCAACTGGTGCAGATATTCCCGCGATACAACGTATGGTAAGTAATGTAAAAATATATATATATATGTATATATGTAAATATATCTATATATATATATAGTTATAAATATCTAGGTATATATACATAGTTATATGTGTATATATATGTATATATGTATATATATCTAAGTATATATATATATATGTATGTATGTATATGTATGTATATATTACTATATAGATGTATATCTATATATGTGTATGCATATAGTAATATATGTATGTATAGATATATGTAGATAGATATGTATATATATATATATATATATATGTATATATAGTTATATAGATATATATGTATATATGTATGTATATTTATATATATATATATAAATATATGTATATATATGTGTGTATATATATGTATATGTATCTCTATTTATACTTAGTTATATAGGTATATATATAGATATATGTATATATATATGTATATTTATATAAGTATATATATATATATGTAAATATATATGTATGTATATATATATATATATATATATAAGTATATATATATGTATGTATATAGACTAATAGATAGTTATATAGGTACTAATATATGTATAGATATATGTATATATATATATATATGAATATAAATATATATAGATATAAATATATATATGTATATATATATATAAGTATATAATAGTGTATAGGTGAGAGTGTGTGTGTATGTGTATCTGCAGAGAGGGAGATGGAGAGAGTGCTATGAGAGAGAGAGAGAGAGCCTGCTGTGTGAAGAGGTGCTTTTTAAGTTGTCTGCAGCAGCGGGGCGACGTCTGGAAGCGCAAAGAGATGCGTGCTGGAGGGAGTGGGTGCGGGGAGAGGAACCGCTGCTCACCGCACTACGTGAAGGGGCTGGAGCGGGCAGACATAGGCATACACGGTGAAGGCAGCGGGCGTAGGCAGGCACTGGGAGAGGCGGGCACACGCAGACGCGTGGGCGGGCGCTGGAGCAGGCGTGGGGCTATATGCGGGTGCCGGCAAACAGCGGTAGCGGCTCCCCGGGTGACCGGTTAAGTGAGAAACTTACTGGTCACTGCACTATAGCCACAGTGCTTTGCAGACTGGTGTGAACAGTGGCTACAGTGAATGGCTGAGCCACACGTTCGGGTACGCCCGGTGCTGTGAGTGCGGGTGGCGTGGACGTGGCTTGGCGCATGCGGAAGAAGGTCTGCGTCGGCGGGAGGCAGTGTTTGCGCGAAGAAGCTGGAGGCGAGGGCAGCCTGCAGGCACGTGCGGTGGCCTGCATGCGGGCGCGCGATGGCCTGCGTGCCTGCTGCTGCTTTGCTGCTGCTGCTGCCGCAGAGCTTCAGAACTTGAAGCCTGCGGCAATGGAGGAAGTGTTGGAAATGAAGAAGATAGGGAAGAGAAGACCACCACGCTGCTGGCGTGCGCGGTGAAGCTGCTGTTGCTGTGCATCCTGCTCTAATGGCTGAAATGGCTTGAACGTTGAAACAGGGAAAGAACCACCACACCCACTGGCTCTTTGATGAGTTGGGCGTTGGTGGACTCACGGTGGTGGTTGTGCACCACCGTGAGGTACTCCTGTTGTTGAACTTACGAATTGCTACGCTAATGTGTTTGGTTTTAAAACCTTGTCGTTGTAGCTTGAAAGCGAAGAATTCATGTTCAACAAATAAAATTTATACCAAAATTTTAATTCCAGGTCGAACACAGGGAGTCTACGTCTACCACCTGCTCGACCGTGCCTGCTCGCCCGTGCCCTTCGCCCCTTCGCTGTAGCTGCAGCTCGCGAGAGCGCCTTCTCCCACTGCGCTGCGGGGCGCGGATGGTCGAGCAGACGTTTTAAGGCACAGCCGTCCACAGCCGTTGGATTGAGATCCTACGGCGGAGAGAGAGCGGATTCAGAGACTTTCGTGATTGCATGCGACCATTTGGGCGGTCGAGATGGCACCACGTGGTGCCATCTTGGCCGTCCATCTTCTGGGTGTTGTAGATGGTGCCACGGATGTCAGATTGACTCGATTTTTGCGTTGTTAGGCTGCGATCAACGATCTGAATTCATCCATGTGGTCAGATTTGTCATTTGAAGTGCGGATTTACACCATCCTAGCCCTTGATCTTCTAGGGTTCCCCGGTCACTATTTGATGTTGCGGATGCCTGATTAGGGTGATCTTGGAGTCATTGAATTCCAATCGTCACCCTAATCACATCCATACGGTTGGATCTTCGATCCGAGGCCCTGATAAAATGTTTGCCCTATCCAAGCACATAAAAGGAGACAATTAACCTCCATTTTATTCAAACTACTCTAAATGCAAGATGATGCATGTTATGCAATATTTATAGCATGTAATGCAATCCTATGCTTAAGAACATGCATAAATAGACATCTTAAGTAGTGTAAATGTGTTTACATCATACCCCCATGACTATCTTTTGCTAGTCCCTAGCAAAAACTATATGCTATTTATAAAAGAATTAGGTTGGATTATTTGGGCCTGAGTTATTTTCAATCATTAAGAAATTGTGTACTTAGGATTTGAACTTTCAAAGACACAGTAGTGCCCGAGTATCTGCCAAAATGCAGACCGCCTCAAGCCCTTACCTTATTCAAAGAAAATTTCTTTTTTTTTCTTTTTACTCTTTCCTAATTTTTTTTTGGATTTTCAAATTTTAAGGTTTGAGAGTGGCTTTCTATGGCCATTCTACTCACCCAAGATTTGATGAGAACCATAAGTTTTAAGCATCATATTGTGATTGTGATAGACTCGTTGACCGGCAATTAAAACGGACTTCAGATTTCTACGCCTCTAGGTGACCTAAAAAGAATTCTGCCTAAAGGTGTATCTTTACAACCGGTAGCTTTCTCCCTACTTTATTTTTTTATGGGGTCAACACAAGGGTGAATCCAGTGTATATCTCCCCGATTTATTCTACTCTCCGCTTCTTCCTAAGTGTTTTGGGAATTTTTTAGTGCATTTACTGAGTTGGGTTCTGGACAACCGGTCGATGAGCTATTACCACCGACAACTTGCCAGCCATACTCATGCGGGGAAGTGTGGCTTATTTCTTTTTTTTCTTTTCTCCTTTTCTTTTCATTTTTTTTTCTTTTTTTTTTTAAGTAGGTGGCTTCCCTGGTCTAAGATTTACGTAAGGCCAGCAAAAAGAGAAAGGTCCAGTGACTAGGCTCTGGACAGCCTACCTATGGGCTGTTACCCACGATAACTTGCTAGCCATATCACCCTAGAAGGTTCATTAGCTACCCAATTTCCCTTAGAATCGCCAAACAATGAGTCTGTGCAAAGAAAGTGTATAGATGCTTAAAACTCAGAAATTCCCTCAAATCAAAGGGTGGGTTGATAAGTCGTGTACTTATCACCCAAACTTATTTATTCCAATTACGATAGAATTAAGATGGCGAGGACTCGAGAGACAAATCCACATTTTAGTGGATACACGGGCTAATTAAGTTCAAAGAGCTGAAGGGTCTTTGTGTTCAGATCCTAATGTAAAATTTCTTAAGATTGAAAAGTCCTAATGTCCAACTAATCGTTCCTAATTTTGATTTTTTTTCTTTCTTTTTATATAAATAAGAAGAGAAAAGCAAAATTACATGAATTTCACAAAGCTGACCAAATTATTAAAAAATGAATCCACCCCCCCATGCCTAGCTGATGCAATGTCCTCATTGAAAAAAAAGACATGAAAGAAAGGATAGAATATGAAAGATGTCACCTGAAAATGAAGCTCGTATCAGCCTTGTGTCATATGTACAATTGCTGAGTTTAATGCCGTCAGCTAGGTGAAGTCCAGCCAAAGAAGTCATAGAATGGCTAGAGTAACATAGTCTGAGACAGGTTCTGGAAGAATGCGGTCAACAACAGGCTTCAGACGTTGACCGTTGACTTTAAATGTGTTACCCATCTTTGGGTCAGAAATCTGAATGGCACCATTTGGAAAAATCTGATCAATTATGAATGGGCCATTCCATTTAGATCTAAGTTTGCCAGGAAAGAGCTTAAGTTTAGAATCGAATAACCAAACCTTCTGGTTTGTCTCAAAGCTCTTGCAGGAAATCAATTGATCATGTAGAGCTTTGGTCCGAGCCTTGTATATCTTGGCATTCTCATAAGCATCATTTCTAAGCTCCTCCAACTCAGATAGTTGGAGTTTCCTAGTCTTCCCAGCTAGATTCAGATCGAAATTGCATTGTTTGATTGCCCAGAATGCCTTGTGTTTAATCTCTACGGGTAGATGGCACGCCTTTCCATACACCAAACGGAATGGAGACATGCCGATGGGCATTTTACACTCCATACGGTAGGCCCAAAGAGTGTCCTCAAGCTTTTGAGTCCAATCCCTGCGATCAGGCCTAACCATTTTTTGCAGAATGTTCTTGATCTCACAATTAGAGATCTCGGCTTGTCCATTCGTTTGGGGATGGTAAGGTGTGGAAATTCGGTGATTAACCCCGTATTTGGCCAATAAATTTTGGAATTGGGCATTAGTAAAATGAGTGTCACCATCACTGATGATAGCCCTCGAACTCCCGAACCTACTGAAGATATTTTTCTTTGCAAAATTGATGACCACCTTGTGGTCATTGGTTCAGGTGGGAATCGCCTCAATCCATTTGGACACATAATCAACAGCAACAAGAATGTATTGATGTCCAAATGAAGGGATAAAGGGTCCCATGAAATCGATGCCCCAAACATCAAAAATTTCGACAGGAAGAATAGGGTTTAGGGGCATCAAGTCTCTCTTAGTTATGCTCCCGAGTGCCTGACATCGAGAACATGACCTTGAGAAATCCTTGGCATCCCTGAATAAAGATGGCCAATAGAAGCCAAATTGCAATATTTTTGCAGCCGTCTTTTTCTCGGAGAAATGTCCACCACACCTTGATGTATGGTAGAACTCGAGTATACTGTTGAATTCATTCTCCAGTATACATCGACGAATAATCTAATCAGAGTCGATGCGATACAGTTCAGGGTCCTCCCAGAAGTAGTATTTGGCCTCAGATTTGAGTCTATCCCGTTGTTGCTTGGTCTAATCCTGGGGTATTTGACCAACGGCCAAATAGTTAACAATGTCAGCAAACCATGGGGTGTGGACACCTAAAACTGTAAGAATAGTTTCGTTGGGAAAAGTGTCAGCAATCGGAATGTCCAGACAAGAAGAATCACCTAGGAGTCTCGACAAATGATCTGCTACCACATTTTGTACCCCAGTTTTATCCTTGATTTCAAGATCAAATTCTTGAAGAAGAATCCAACAAATAAGCTGGGGTTTAGCATTCTTTTTAGCCAAGAGATGTCTCAAGGCCGACTGGTCGGTATAGATGATAACATGAGACCCTACGAGATAAGCCCTGAATTTTTCCAAAGCAAATACTACAACTAGTAATTCCTTTTCAGTAATAGTGTAATTCCTATGGGCTTCGTCTAGAGTTTTACTAGCATAGTAGATGACAGAGGGCTTTCGATCAATTTTCTGACCCAGGACAGCCCCAACCACATAATCAGAAGCATCGGTCATGATCTCAAAAGGGGCTGTCCAAATTGGTGGTTGCAAAATTGGAGCACAGGTGACCGTTGTTTTCAGGAAATCAAATGCCTTTTGGCATGATTCGTCAAAAACAAATGGCATTTCTTTGGCAAGAAGATTTCTCAAAGGATGAGCAACCTTCGAGAAATCCTTGATGAATCTTTGATAAAATCCCACATGGCCAAGAAATGATCTAATTTGTTTAACAGATGCGGGAGGAGGAAGTTTAGCGATAGCATCAACCTTAGCTTTGTCCACTTTAATTCCCCATTCAGAGATCACATGACCCAAAACGATGCCCTCTTGGGTCATTAAATGACTCTTTTCCCAGCTAAGGACCAGTCGTGTCTTGATACATCGCTTAAGAATCATTTCCAAATTAGCCAAACAAGAGTCAAATGATTCTCTGAAAACAGAGAAATCATCCATGAGGACTTCCATAAACTCTTTCACCCTGTCAGAAAATATGGCTAGCATACACCTTTGAAAAGTTGCAGGTGCATTGCATAACTCGAAAGGCATCCTATGAAAAGCAAAGGTTCCATAGGGACAGGTGAAAGTAGTTTTTTCCTGATCCTCGGGATGGATAGGAACTTGGTTGTATCCCGAGTAGCCATCAAGAAAATAGAAGTACTTTTGCCCGATTAATTTTTCCAAGATTTGATCGATGAAGGGTAAGGGAAAATGATCCTTTTTAGTGGCTGTGTTCAGCTTCCTGTAATCAATACAAACCCTCCAAGAGGAAGCTGAATGAGTTGTGACAGATTCTCCTTTCTCATTAGTCAAAACGGTAATCCTGGCTTTCTTTGGAATAATTTGAACGGGACTTACCCAAGGGCTATCAGAGATTGGATAAATAATTCCTGCATCAAGCCACTTGATGATTTCCTTTTTGACCACTTCTCGCATATTTGGATTCAATCTCCTCTGCATCTGGCGAGAAGGGCGAGATTCATCTTCCAAAAATATTCTATGATTACAGTAAGATGGCTCGATCCCCCTGAGGTCATGAATGGTCCAACCATTTGCCTCCTTATGTTCCTTTAGGACCTTGATAAATTTAATCTCTTGCTCCTTTGTCAATTTAGCACTGATAATCACAGGGAGCGTATTCTGAGGTCCTAAAAATTGATATTTTAAATTTTCGGGCAATGGTTTCAATTAAAGCTGGGGTGGGTTGATGATTGATGGTAGGGTAGAGGTTGAAGATTCAACAAGAGGAAGAGGTTATGAGTGAACAAAATCAATAACCTCTTCTGAAGATGTCAGGTTAGCCATAGAGGGTTGCGGGTCAAATTCATCATCCAAAGAGGAACTTTCGATTGAAGAAGCTGTCAAACAAGTTTCAATATTATCATTATCCTCATCAAGTTCCTCAATAAATCCACAATCCTCAAATTTGTTGATTGCCTTAAAAATATCCAATTTCATTCGTTGGTCCCCAAAGGCGATTTCCATGCTACCGCTTTCACAATTAATGTTGGCCATTGCTGTAGCTAGGAACAAACGCCCTAGAATGATGGGCGTGTTCCTCAGATTATCAGGTACATCCATGTTAAGGACAAGGAAATCTACATGAAAATAGAAATCCTTGACCTTAACTATAACATCTTCAATAACACCTCGCGGGTTTGTGACTGAACGGTCTGCTAACTGTAGCGTTATTGAAGTTGGCCAAAGTTCACCTAACCCAAACTTCTCGTAGTGAGAAGTTGGAATTAGGTTGATGGATGCACCGAGATCCAAAAGTGCTCTATCAAATGTGTAATCTTCGATAATGTAAGAAATCAAAGGAGCACCAGGATCTCTCTTTTTCTGAGACAGGTAGTGCAGGATAACAGAACTAGCCTGCTCGGAGAGTACCACCTTCCTCGGAACAGATTCTCTCGACTTATGCGTTTGTGTACATAATTCCTTTAAAAATATTGCGTAAGCCAGTATGTGCTTGATAGCATCAAGGAGCGGGATATTGATCTAAACATTCTTAAATAGATTCAGAAGCTCCTCATTGCTATCAACAGACTTCTTCTTCTTTGATTTGGTTAAGGCTTCAGGAAAAGGAACATGAGTCAGATCTTTGAAATCAGGCTCCTAAGCCTTGATTTCTCCTCTAGAATTCTCCTCTCTCTCCTCAGGTTCTTCAGGATTCAAAAGATTAGAATAGTGTGGTTGTGGATCCTGAGTCTTCTTACCACTCCTCAAAGTTACAGAATTTGCAGAAGCATAAGAATTTAGGTCTTGGGGAGGGTTAGGAAAGATTGGAGGGGCTTGATTAACCATGAATTGTTGATTTGCAGAAGAAGAAGAAGATAAGGAACCCTGCTCAACCACCTGAGCATGTACGTGTGGGTCCCACTGATTTCTGTACCCTTGGGCTTGATTGCCTGAATTCATAATATTTCGTGGGTTGGGTATGGGTTGGGATGGTAGAGATCCGGGTTGACGAGAGTTAGCAATGAGCCCGAATTGCAAGTTGTCCAGCGAGTTTTTCATTTGCTCCATGAGCTGGAGCATGGATCCTTGCATCTTTACCATTTAACAGTTCAAATCAGCCTGCCCTGCAGGTTGACGGGCATTCCAAGCTGGTTGATTGACCTGATTCAGAGGCAACTGAGTATATACTTGACCCTGACCCATTGGTCGTTGCGGAGCATAATTGTCGGGTCAGAATTGGGTTTGTTGCCCCAGATTTTTCCAAGAGAAGTTAGGGTGGTTTCTCCAACCTGGATTATAGGCATTCGAGTAGGGGTTGGATCTAACATTCTCTTGTACAGCGTAGACATCCTCATAAGGTGAGGATGGAGAGAAAGAAAGGGAAGGATTAGAGCAACTGGGATCAAAAGCCCCAGTTGGGAACCCGTGGGGTTCCGAAAAATGCTGACTCACAGGTTGAGCCGCATCGAGTTGATTCACGAACTCCCATCCAAAAGGAGCTCGTGAGGAATGGAATCCCAAATTTTGGGATTGAGTGGATCGAGAGTTGTTCATAGAATTGCCAGCCATCCACTCTTCCATTCTTTTAGCAACCAAGTCCACCTTATCAAGTTTATTACAAATCAATTCCATATCAAATGAATGAGAGTCATGGACTTCATTGACATTTGATCTGGGCTGCTGGGACCGGTTAAAAGTATCCATGGAGGCATGATTAATTGAATTCTCACTCATTTCCTCAAATAAATTATGTGCACTATCTGCATCTTTATTGAGGAAATTGCCTCCGCAAGAAGCATCCACATGATTTCTGAGTTGCTCAGTCAACCCATGATAGAAGATCTGCATGAGTTGCCATTTCGACACCTCGTGGTGTGGACACCTCCGCCATAAGTCCTGGAATCGCTCCCAGGCCACATGAAACTGCGCCCCCGACCGCTGGGTAAAGGTAGTGATTGCCCGTCTCAAAGCATTGGTACGTCCGACTGGGAAGAATTTCTTCAGAAAGGCTGATTTCAACTCATTCCAAGTTGTAATTGGTCTTCCTATTGTCCTATACTAATGTGCGGCCTTATCCCTAAGAGAGTGGGGGAAGAGCCTCATGATCATTTGCTCCTCATTTACGTTTCGAGCCTTGGTGGTTTGGACCAAAGTGGTCAAGTCCTCCAAGTGCTGAAATGGATTTTCGGAGCCAAGCCCATGATAATGATTAATCAGGCTTAACACCTAGGGCTTGATTTCTACATCATCGGCTGGAATTTGGATGCCAAGACGTTCCCCGTAATTTGAAGGATCAAAAAAATCCTTCAAGGGTTGAGCACCCTGCATTCTCTGGAACCATTCCTGCATTCTCTGCATTTATTCCAACTGCCTTTGAAATTCTTCCTGTGGATTTCCAAGCAGAGGAGGCTGTTGTTCGGCCATGGGATCAAATTGACCAAGATCTAACTTGCGCCTCCTAGAATGTTCTAATGGTCCTTCCAATCGAGGATTCAATGACTGTCTTCCCAGCATAAACTAGGAGAAGGTCGGAAGGACTAGGGATAGGGACCCTGCAGCACAACAAAACAAGGTTGTCCTTAAGTGGGGTAGCCTAAGGATCTACTGACTCCCAAAACCCACCTTAAGACTGTAAATGATTTACTCTACTTGCGTCTGTTTAATCCAAACAGTTAGAAGGAGGGACTGGGGAGAAGGTTCTTCCTTCAGCTTTCGCCTCCGGTTCCTAGTGTACCCCCCAGTTGCGGTCATTTGATGCTACTCCCCTAGCTAGACATTAGATTAATCAGTACAAGTAGGTTAATCAAAAACAATCTTAGACTAGGCCGTGAAGAGCAAATCAGACCTTAAGGCCAATGTCTACTCAATTTTATTAAGGCTTGGGATTGTGGTGCTTATGGAATGTGATGGGCCCTTAAAATGGGTTGTGCCGATAATGATTGATTGAGATTTGTGTAAGTGTGTGCACAACCAGGGTTTTCAAGCAAGATTATTTATAATGTGTGAATTTTAATGTTCAAATCTTGCTTAAGTAGCTTTTAGGGTTTCAAATTAGGTGAATTGCAATCAAGTTTCGAGGCAAACCAAGTTGTAAAACACGGGTGAAAATTATTTTCCCTTAAAATCAGAAAGAAAGTGGAGTGCCTGGAATATACCTAAATTGAAAACCCTAAGGAGGAGCTACTTGATGAGTTGGTTTTAAATAGAGTGGTGCAGCCCAAATAACTCAAATAATCGGCCACAATTGCACCACTAAGTTAGGAACTCAAAGATGGTTAATCTATAATGATTTCTACTCTGTTATGTGTTGCTTTGTGTGTAACGGTTCCACAGATCAGAACCCGGTTGAGTAGAAACAAATCAAGTTGATTAAGTGCCTTGAATGTGGGTGTGTGTTGTGTGCTTGTTGAAAATTACCCCAAAAGATTATCTTTTTGTTGTTTTTTTTTTATAAATGAGGGTGGAATGAATGTGAGTGAAAATCCAAACAACCAAACTATTACTAGGATTTATGCAAACACCTAGGTTAATTGGAATTTGGATTTAATGTGGCGAATGAAATCTATGGAGGGGGGAAGAATGGGGAGCACTTACAATTGTCTTCAACTGCACTTTACTCCAGTCTAACGCTTGTTGATTCCTTGATGGAGATCTCTGCAAAACAATAGACACAAGAGAAAGCAAGTTAGAAAACAATAAAGTGCAAGAAATGCGAAGAGAAGATCAGAAATCGTTGCCTCCCCGGCAATGGCGTCAAAATGTTGAACTTACGAATTGCTATGCTAATGTGTTTGGTTTTTAAACCTTGTCGTTGTAGCTTGAAAGCGAAGAATTCGTGTTCAACAAGTAAAATTTATACCGAAATTTGAATTCCGGGTCGAACACAGGGAGGCTATGTCGATCTATATTCGCAATTATATTTTTTTAGAATTTTTGAAAAGTAAGACGATATAATTACAATGAAGCTATCAGACTAAAAGGAAGAGAGAGAGAGAGAGAGAAAGAGAGAGAGAGAAAGAGAACATGCGTTTAATATTTCAAAATGTTTAGACAATCAAACCAAATAAAAGTCACACTACAAAGCAGGAAATCAGCTACACTATAAAGCAGGAAAATTCTACACTAGAAAAGCTGTAAAGAAGAATGGGAGAGAGAAGTTATCCTCCTCGAAGATCGCTTGGAGGATGAGCCAGACGGTACGATGCCTGGACGAAGGAGGATGGAGCAGGACGAAGGAGGATGAAGCAGAAGAACGGGAACGGAGTAGCACGCTATCATCGTCGCGGAATCCACTTCTGAAGGGGGAGAAAAATTTTGACTTTATCTCGCGAGGAGCATCCTGGGTGTGGGACAATCTTCTCTTGAGCTTTGGAGAGGTAGAGAAGAGAAGGAAGGGATGAGAATTTCGTGTGGAGGGGGTCTCCATTTATAGTTGCAAGGAGTGGGGGCAAATTAGTCATTACATCTTTAAAACATTAAATAAGGGGTTTTTAGTGACGGATAAAACCGTCGCTAAAGCCCCAACGTGGGTGTAGTGGGCACTCCCCATGCGCGCCTCCTCAGATGCCCACTCTCAACACCCACCGCACGTTCATCCATCCACAGCCGTCCGATAGCGAGATCGGACGGCTTAAGATGTGCCTAACCCGCTCGCTGCGCACCTGCCCAGCGCGTACAATGCCTCATGACGGCTATGAAATAACACGTGGCCGCTATTGGAAGATCTGAGCCGCCCGATCATGATCCAACGCATGCCCACGCTCGCTCGCCAGTGCCCTTTGCCCCTTCGCTGCGGCTCGAACCCGTAGCTGCAGCTCGCGATAGCGCCTTCGCCCACTACGCTGCGGGGTGCGGATGGTCGAGCAGAAGTTTTAAGGTGCAGCTGTTCACAGCCGTTGGATCGAGATCCAATGGCGGAGACTTGCAGATGCGGAGACTTCAGTGATTGCATGCGACTGTTTGGGCGGTCGAGATGGCGCCACGTGGCGCCATCTTGGCCGTCCATCATCTCGTTGTTGTAGATGGTGCCACGGATGTCAGATTGACTCAATTTTTGCGTCATTAGGCTGCGATCGTCGATTCGAATTCATTCGCGTGGTCGGATTTGTCATTTGAAGTGCAGATTTACACCATCCTAGCCCTTGATCTTCTAGGGTTCCCCGATTACTATCTGATGCTACGGATGCCTGATTAGGGTGATCTTGGAGTCGTTGAACTCCAATCGTCGCCCTGATCACATCCATACGATTGGATCTTCAATCCGAGGCCCCGATAAAATATTTACCCTATCCAAGCACATAAAAGGAGACAATTAACCTCCATTTTATTCAAACTACTCTAAATGCAAGATGATGCATGTTATGCAATATTTATAGCATGTAATGCAATTCTACACTTAAGAACATGCATAAATGGACATCTTAAGTAGTGTAAATGTGTTTACGACACCTGCCCACAGAGTGTCTCCTCAGAGGAGGAGGACCTGCGTATGGAGGGAGAGGGGAGGGGACGGTGGCCTGGAGAAGAAGCTGCGTTGGTTTTTTGTGTGGAGGACCAGGCCCTTCTTGCAAGAAGGCAGCCGTGCCCTTATAAGGAAGAAAGAGGCATGCACAGCTGATGAGTGGCTACTCATCATGGCTAAAAAGCTGCAGTTAAGCTAAACACTAAGTAGAACAATATCAAATTAATAGATAAAAAGGGTTAAGTGTGGGAATTAAAGAAAAAGACCTAAAACCTTTACTCTGTGTTAAAACTTCATAATTAGGTCACAAAAATGAGATATTCTGAAAGCAAAGTACAAATGATGATCCATGCGTCAATTGAACACATAAATAAGTTTGAAAGGCCAAATCAGAAGTAAAATCAATGTCTTAAATGTTCAATTAAGCACATATGAAAATTTGAAGGCAATTGGACATCATTTAGGTTATGAAATAGGTAGTTTACACTTAGGTCCTTCATGCATTACACTCCTACCCATAAAAACCCCTCTTTGGACCTACTTGTAATCCACAGGGAACCTTTTGAAAGGCTGCAGGGCCCTTCCAGTTATAGTTCTTTTCACTTATGGGCCTGCACTCTATTCTTCTACCCCTTCGTTCAAGGGTCTGTCTGCAAAATTTCCTTCATTTCAGAGAGAAGCCTGTTGTTCTTCGCACGCACTGTAACGCGCGAAGAACACGGCCAATCTCAGCCATCCGTCGCTCTTTAGATCTTGATTTGCGGTTAGATTCGAATGGAACTTTCACGTAATTCGGTGCATGCGTTCACCTCTCTCCCCAGATCTCATCTGACGGTCAGATCTTGTGCTCAGCTCACCGCGCGCTCTACCCCTCACATCCTTGCCACCGGTTGAATTTTGAATATCTTCACCTGCACGGTGATCTCAGCCACTGAGCTACTACTTAAGCACCTTAGTGGTGTCGCGCGCAAAGGATCACTTCCTCCTACACCTCTTAGTGATCAATTCGTCCACTCCAGTCTCTCCTCCCCATCCATCCTCTGATTTCACAGCCACCGACTGTGAAATCATCACCTTCTCTCGACACTCCTCGTCGCTAAGGACTTCGTAGCACCTGAGGACGACCCTGGAGCCTCACTAGCAGGCTCTTCCCTCCGCTGGAGTCATCTTCCTCCTTCTTCCTCCTTAGCCACCGGCTAAGGACCCATAGGTCCCATTCTTCCTGTTAGATTAGGTTTTTAGTTTTGCATAATTAGTTTTAGCTGTAGTTAAGTAGTTTAGAGTAGAATTAGCATAATTGTTAATGTTTAATTTTCGCTATAGGTTAAAGTAGCTGTAGTAGTAGAATTAGGCTTAAATTCCCTCCCCTCACCTCCTTTGATCAGTCCAGATCAGAGGGGAAGAATTCATCAAACCATGTTTCAAATTATCTCCCTCTACATTTTTTTCACAATCCAGTTCTGATTTTTTTCACGATAGGTTTCTCTCATCTTTCACCCACACACCCTGATCCAATTTCAGATTTGGTTGGTTTTCAACCTCAGATCTGAAATTGGCATCACAAGCACCTAAGGGGCTTCTCACTCACCTCATCTTTGATCACAAAAGCCCCTGATTATGGGTCAAATTTTTCAGTTTGTCAGATTTCTCCTCAATGTTGATTTTAAGGATTTTTAGCTTTCTGGATTTACTACCTGATCTGACAAATTGAAGTTGATTTGAAATCCCTGTTGGCAAGGATTCTGAGAGGATTTTTGGTGGCAGAAATCATCTCAGAAGAGCCATACTTAAATCTGTTTTGAGAAGCCTTGAATGCATTGAATGCAAGTCAGATCTGAGGATAATTGCTGTGGTAAATTAAAGTCTGATCTTGCATTCATAAGTTTTTTTTATGGATTTCTAGTATGTCTGATGATTTCCTAACCTGAGTTCTCAATATTCCTTAAGGTTGCAAGAAACTGGGATTTGATCTTATGGTTTTAATTGACTAAATTAATCCTTCCTTCATGCTATCTATAGCATTAGGAAGAATTAATTCAGTGATATTTGTGGATTTAATCTGAAATGAAGTTTTTGATGGGGGTTTTGGGGCATCTGAATTGAGACATTTATTGATTTTCGTGAGAATTTGAACCCTTGTCAGATTTGGGATTTACTTATTTTCTTTTCAGTTGATTTTGATTGACTTTAATCCCAATAACATAGTAAATTGCTGCATCTTGCAGCTACATATTTCCTTCTTTCCAAACCCTTCCCTTCTCACCATTTGGATTCACCTTCCTTCTCAAATGGACTAACTGCAGCAGTAGTTAACCCATTTGACAATAGCTTCGGCTGCTGTTAGAAAAGAAAATTGAACATAATTAATCCTTCCTTTCTCACCTCCTATTGAAATCTAACTATAAGTATACTAAAATCTGATACTGTATATATACATATACAACTAACTATAACTATAATGTACATAATAGCTATGTAAGTATATATACATATATATTGAAATGTATGTGCATATAATTAATCACCTCTTGGACAGTATATATACATATAAAATGTATAACTAACTATGTAAGTCTACTGTATACTGAAATCTGATTTAAAATACTATCTATATGTATATATGGATATGGGCAGTATGTAAATAGTATATTACTCTGTAAGTATATATATGTAGTACATTGTATATTCTATAAAACTGCATATATATCTATGTATATGTAGATTATAAGTATATAAAATCCTGTACTTTAATTTAATCCTTTATATATAATAAATAATGAATTTATTCAGTTAACAGCTAAGTTGTCAAATTAAATTAGATAAATTAGTAAATTAGGGTTATAATTAAGTTACTTGAATCTATATACTTAGGCTAATATATCTTAAGTAATTGAAGCTAGTTGAAGTATGCTTATACCTTTTTTTTATATATTACTTTAACTTAGTTTATAAGTAAAACAGTCAAAAAAATTACTATTTAAATATAAACAAAGTAGAAATTAATTCGTGAAAATATAATAAAAATGTGTATAAAATACTTATGTATGTAATCTAACTCTGTATAAGGTCAATTAGACCATTTACTAACTAATTTATAAGTAATTAACCAAGAAAACTCCTAAAATAGTGTGTAAAAATAGCCTATTTTAGTGAATTTATTTATATAGTAAATCTAATTAAAATTCAAAAGTAATTGAACAATTATGTAGTATTATGTAAATGCTTTATTTTCCATAATTTATTTTTACTTTTTTAAATAAATTATGGCCCTCGAATTGAGGGCCAAAATAGCTTCCAGCCGCAGCTGTGCGCAGGTTTCCAGCGCAGATGTGGCGCTAGAATAGCGCCACATCGTGCACTGTAAACCGCACGCAGTGGTATAACTTGAATTTATGTTTCCGTATGTTCAGTCATCATGGGCGCGGGGTACCCGAAACAAAGTAACATTTCATGCATACCTGATCCGATTGAGCATTCTGTCTGACCATATGTGGTGAGTATACGAACATTGTGTGGGGGCTGGTGGCCCGAGAAGCGTGTGTGCGTGGGGCTGAGGCCCTGCACTGAGTTAAGAAAGAAAAACGTAATTAAGCGGCCTAATGAGAATTAGGGCACGCTTAGTAGAGGTTTGGTCCCACCCTCTGGGTGCAGTGTATCCCTCGAAAAGTACACCCTCAAATTAAGAACATTTTTAACTGATTAAAGAGAACTAATGACGGTTGATTAATCACCTTTACACCGCTGTATCTGAAACTTGTTAAGGCAGAAACAAAGGAGAAGAAGAAGAGCAGAAGAAGCTTAGTGAGGAGTAAGAGAGAGAGAGAGAAGACGTACATACAAGGGAGATGATGTACATACGTAAATAAATACATATACAACAAAAATATAAATATATATATATATGTGTATACGTAGTATAGCCCATTACATTTGTATAAATAAACCCATATATTTACTAACAGAATAAAATGTCACCATAAACGTCGCTACAGACCTGAGTTTTCCTCTTTAGGTTTGTATCTAGTGTTTTCTGAGATCTAGCAACGCTTGCGACTGTCACTAAAACTGTTGTACGTGTTACTGTAGATATCAGACTTGTAAGTTAAGTTAATATACTATAACATCTTAGTCTATTGTGTACTTCCATGTTAGTAGAAATACTATAACTTGTAAAGATAGTTTATAGTATAGTAATAGATTGTTTGATGCTTGTTTATAGTTAGTTTTTGTAAGCATTACAATTGATTCTTATTAAGTAGATAAACAATGTCCACATTCATTCATTCTTTAATAAGATGTAAAGCTTCTTTTTTGGAATTAGAGGATAATTTTGAGATCAAAGAGAGATGTAATTCAATAAATTGCCTCCCAGTGAACGACCTGAAACAAAACCAGTAAAAATTAGATAAGTAAATAATAGTAATGGTTGTAATGACTAGCATTCTCCACAACTCACCACAATGACACTCATGATGTTTCAAATCACAACATACTACAACACACCATTACACATTACCACATCATTCATTAACAAATCCTCCATCGTATTATTATTTTTGGCGCCGTTGCCGGGGAGGCAACGCTCTTTACGCCAAAATTACCCTTTATTTCTTTTGTATATAGAAATTCTTCATTTCATTTTATTCATTGATTGTAATTGCTTTCTTCCATTGATTTATTTGTGTATACATTCTTTTATTCTTTTACTAATCATTTGTTATTTTTCCATAGCACTTGAGGAGGAGGAGAAGCAGTATCATCATCCAGGTAGAGGTCGTCTTCCTGATGGAGTCACTGCGCTCCTGACCCATCTTCCTGGTGGAGTTTGTCCTCGGAGTAGCTGTAGGATTAGTAATAATCATAGCTTAGTTTAGATAGTTTTAGGTATATTAATTAGGATAAATTGTTGGTCATAAGTTGTGAGAGCTTGTTCTCACACATTCATTGCAATAATTGTGGACTGTCTGGACTTTTATTTTCTACTTCTCCCTCATCGATACGATTTTTCGATTGCGATTTTCCAAATTGATTTCTTTCCATATTTTTGCTTGTTGCATATATAAAAAATCAAAAAAAAAATCTCATACTTATCTAGCAGCAGCATAACCTTGGGCATCCATCTTAGGTTGCATATTTTCCTGCTAGATTTCAATTCAAGTGAAATCTGCATATAGAAGATTGCTGGAGTCAGGTACGCATTTCTTCCCTTACTCTAACTCCTATCATCATTGCATTTGACTTAAAATTAAGAAGACCATCTCTTGTACTGAACTGAGTAAAAAGTGAGACCAGCAGCATAGAAATCATATTATAATCACTTGAAATTAAGTCAAAAAGGAGATATTAACTTTGGGTGAAACCATGATTGAGATTTTCATCGCCTTGTGTTGAATGTTATCATGCACATAGCACGATCACTTAAGGCCACAACACACGGGTTTCTACCTCATCTCTTTCTGCAACCACAGGATCTAGATTCACACGCTAAGTCATCCAGATTCCTAGTGGATTTTAGAGGTTTGCACATCGCTAGGTTTATCTTAGGACACGTACAATTGTTTGAAACAATTGCTTTCGTACAACATAATTTTGCGTAGCAGCCTCTAGGAAAATTTTTTCGATTTATCTCGCTTGATTGGTCTTCTGAATGAATTGAGATTTAATTGGGATTTTTCCGCTTTCTGTGAACGTGGTTAAAATTTTTTCCAATTAAGTTGGAACGAGTTGTAGTAAACGTGATTTCAAAAACCAACTCAATGGAAGGTAGGAGATCCCAAAGCCCAGAACTTGTACTCCCCTTGGGTACTAGTACCCAAGCTACTGCATCTTTCTCTTTGCCCTCCACTTCTAATCCTTTACCTCTCGAGTCTCAAAATCCTATTCACAATCCCAATCACCAAGAGGATGATCTTGAGTCATCACAATTCGAGGATTTTGAAGAACTTCCTCCAGACTTAGTTGCACATCCTCCACCACAGCAACCACCTATCCCTGGGTTCCAACCTCCACCTTATCCTAATTATCCTAATCCACCCCCAGAGAGAGGACCTATGCCTCATCTTTAGCACCTTTTTGATGCACAACTACAAATGAATACCCTAACCCAACAGGTGCAACAGCTTCATCAAGATGTAAATCTTTTAGCTAACCCCCAACCACAACCACTTCAACCTAGAAATCCCCAGGCACCACCCCAACCCCGTAGACCTCAACTACAGGATTATTATAATCCCGCAGTTGCCCAACCAATGCCTGTGGTACGATATCCCAATGGGGGTCGTGCTGCTGAACTGAAGCCAAACATTATAGCACTCATTCCTCACTTCCATGGACTTGCTTCTGAGGACCCTTTTTAGCATTTAGAGGAGCTGAAAAATCTTGCCCAAACTTTGGGTCCCAAAGGACATGATCAGTACACGCTTTTAATGAAAATGTTCTCCTTTTCATTGAAAGATAAGGCAGTCTTTTGGTTTGGAACACTTGCACGGACTACACCTATAGATTCCTGGGCTTCTTTAGAACATGAATTCTTAAAGAAGTACTTTCCTGTAGGCCGCACTAACGCCTTAAGGCGTGCCATCACTACATTCACTCAGAATTCCGGAGAACCAATGCACGAGGCTTGGGAGAGATTCCACGAGCTTCTGAGAAAATGTCCCCACCATGGTGTCCCACGCTGGCAATAGGTCCAGATCTTCTACCATGGGCTCCATGATGACACACGGAATTTCATAGATGACGCTTGTGGAGGCAATTCCCTATGTCGGGACGAGGACTCAGCCTTTGAGCTCTTTGAAGGAATGGCCAAAAACTCTATTAATAATGCTTCAATGAGCGTGTTTAATAGAAAGCCCTCACATTCCCACTCACACACTGGGGTACACGAAGCCCAATCCAGTAGCAAAGACTTAGAGATAGTGGCTAGTCAACTGGATAAAGTGGGCTTAATCAAGAAGAAAGTAGATGAAGTATGGAAATTTCTCTCAAAACCCTCATCTTCTTCTTGTCAGTCACCAGCACAAAACACTTCTTCTCAGTTTCCCACAGAGAGGGAAACTGTGAATAACCTTTCTGTGACACAAACTGCATTACAGGATTTTCTATTTCCATATCCTTCACCGGTTGGAGGAACCTTTGTTCCCCCCTACACTAACTTCCCTGCACCTTCTGGAGTTTCGGATCAGATCCATGCCATTCATAATGACCCTTTCGCACAAACCTACAACCCTGGATGGCGCAATCATCCAAATTTCTCGTGGTCGGGAAATTCACAGAGACCTCCTTTTCAACAACCTTCTGCACCAACACTGCACAACCCGATCCGAGCACCACCTCCACAATCACACGGATATCCACCGCGTGCCTACCAGCAACCCCAACCCAGGCCCACCCAATACTCTCAATCTGGGTCTACACGAGATGACCAGTTGGGGTCTATCATGAAAGCTCTTGCTGATATGCAACAACAGAATATTGATATGCAGCAGAGACAGGACGCGGCCTTAGCTGAGATGAGAGCTCAACTATCACACTTGACGGAGTCCCGTCAACCACATTCACTCCCATCTCAAGCACAACCCAACCCTAGGAACATACCTGCTCAAAGGTATGTCCAACCTAAACCAGCAATGCAAGATCAAGCACATGTCATTTCAAAACCAATGCACAACACTGAATTCTTCACTGACTCAAATTAAGATCAAAATGGACTGGACCTTTCAAAATCTTAAGAATATTTGAAAATGGAGCCATTGAGATCATTGAAATTGACAAATTTGAACCTTTTACTGTAAATGGACAAAGACTGAAACCTTTCATTGAGCAACATGATCTCAGACTTGTCAATTCCACCATTTTGGTCCTACATTTTGAACTACCAACTAAGTTTTCACCTAGCTGAAGGCGTTAAACTTAGCAAAACCTATCCTTGTACATAGTTGTTTTTCACCTTTCTTACTCTTTCCTTTATTTGTATATAGTGTATACCCTTGCATTTTGAGCATACTTTCATTGACACACATGTCATGCATTTCACTTCCTAGCCCGACTGTTCACTCTGATCCTAGATCAGACTTAAAATCGTCCGCACAGAGATTTTATTTCCTCATTCCGACTTCCTTCCATCACCCAGTCTAGGATAGTGAAAAGTAGAGCATGCATTTTGCATCCACCCTATTCATTCAATGAGGACATTGCAACATTTAAGCATGGGGGGGTGTAAATGGTGATCCATTTAAACTAAAATGCAATTGTAGACACACCTATAGTACGTATAGTATTATCAAAAAATATATACTTAAAAAAAAATTGAAAATTTGGAAAAATTTTTGAAAAAAATGACAATTCTAAAAATGTAAAAAAAATAACAAATTACAAAAAAAAATTTCAAAAATACAATAAGGGACATGTACTCTATTGTCAAGGAAGGACATTAATTTCAAGAAGGGAGGGAGAAAAAGACAAAAGATAAGTGTTTAACTATGATCTTCTTGCTGAAAACAAAAATTTGAATAAGTGTCTATGGGCATTCGACCGTTACTGTTTGGACTTGCCGGGCCATAAGAGCTTGATACAAGCTTGGGCTTAATACACTTCGAGCCTTGACAAGATAGACCATAGTCTCTCCTAACTTTAGGACATATTCTTGTACCTGAGTCACCAGTACAGGATTCGTTGGTTTGCCTTGACTTAGGAGTCTAAGTAACCTTGGCTTACACTACACAATGTCAGGAAAGACCACTTGAACCTAAACCTCAACCCTTGTGTTCATTAGGGAAGGTGGAGTCCTTACCTGTGCGTGCAGGTAGACTCTTTGTCCTAATCTTTAGTCTTGTGTCTAGGAGAAACTCTTTCCACAAAAAATTCACCCACCAAATACACTGCGCTCTACCAAATAAGTTCCGGAGACATACTGTTAAAAAAAAAAAAAAGAGTTCCTTCAAGAAGAAGTCAAGTACTCCAAAAATCTGAGAAAAATAATTATTCCACCAAAAATGATTTCGAGGTTCAAAACAAATACCCTGTTTGTCCAACAAAAAAATTCTTCTCTGAGCCACAAACACAATAAGGGTTGGGTTTGAATACCATCAATTCTTGAGAGTCATCCGAAAACATGAGCTGAAGCTAGGACCAAACTAGACTTAAAAAGAAGTGAAACCCCGGGAGTGAGCTTTAGAATTCACTTGGTTAGTCCTGACTTATCACAAAGCACAGCCATAACCTCATAGCATTCTGAGTCTCTGTAAAACCCCCTGAGTCCTGGAATTCGACTTTAGGTTTAAATATCAAGAGTCCTTGTTGGTTGAGAGATGGTCGATGTCATTTAAAACTTGAGTTATGGTAGGTTATCCTCAGTAATAAGGTTCTCGCAATGTCCAAAAACACAGTTGGTTTATTGAAAAATCTTTCAACCTGAAGATCATCATCAAATACTTAAAAATTTTTGAAAGAAGAAAAGATATCTCTTCACACTTACCTTGCTGATACTCAAATTGCCTTACACTTCAACAGATTGTTTGCTAAGGGACTAGCAAAACGTAAGCATGGGGGTATGATGAGTGGCTACTCATCATGGCTAAAAGGCTGAAGTTAAGCTAGACACTAAGTAAAACAATATCAAATTAACAGATAAAAAGGGTTAAGTGTGGGAATTAAAGAAAAAGACCTAAAACCTTTACTCTGTGTTAAAACTTCATAATTAGGTCACAAAAATGAGATATTCTGAAGGCAAAGTACAAATGATGATCAATGCGTTAATTGAACACATAAATAAGTTTGAAAGGCCAAATCAGAAGTAAAATCAATGTCTTAAATGTTCAATTAAGTACATATGAAAATTTGAAGGCAATTAGACATCATTTAGGTTATGAAATAGGTAGTTTACACTTAGGTCCTTCATGCATTACACTCCTACCCTTAAAAACCCCTCTTTGGACCTACTTGTAAGCTGCAGGGACCCTTTTGAAAGGCTGTAGGGCCCTTCCAGTTATAGTTCTTTTCACTTATGGGCTTGCACGCTTTTCTTCTACCCCTTCGTTCAAGGGTTTGTCTGCAAAATTTCCTTCATTTCAGAGAGAAGCCTACTGTTATTCGCACGCACTGTAGCACGCGAAGAACACGGCCAATCTCAGCCATCCATCGCTCTTTAGATCTTGATCTGCGATTAGATTCGAATATAACTTTTGCGCAATTTGGTTCATGCGTTCACCTCTCTCCCCAGATCTCATCTGACGGTCAAATCTTGTGCTCAGCTCACCGCACGCTCCGCCCCTCACATCCTCGCCGCCGGTTGAATTTTGAAGATCTTCACCTGCGCGGTAATCTCAGCCACTGAGCTGCTACTTAAGCACCTTAGTGGTGTCACGCGCAAAGGATCTCTCCCTCCTACACCTCTTAGCGATCAATTTGTCCTCTCCAGTCTCTCCTCCCCATCCAGCCTCTGATTTCATAGCCACCGGAGCCTCACTAGCAGGCTCTTCACTCCGCTGGAGTCATCTTCCTCCTTTCTTCCTCCTTAGCCACCGACTAAGGACCCATAGGTCCCATTCTTCCTGTTAGATTAGGTTTTTAATTCTGCATAATTAGTTTTAGCTGTAGTTAAGTAGTTTAGAGTAGAATTAGCATAATTGTTAATGTTTAATTTTCGCTATAGGTTAAAGTAGCTGTAGTAGTAGAATTAGGCTTAAATTTCCTCCCCTCACCTCCTTTGATCAGTCCAGATCAGAGGGGAAGAATTCATCAAACCATGTTTCAAATTATCTCCCTCTACATTTTTTTCACAATCCAGTTCTGATTTTTTTCACGACAGGTTTCTCTCATCTTTCACCCACACACCCTAATCCAATTTCAGATCTGGTTGGTTTTCAACCTCAGATCTGAAATTGGCGTCACAAGCACCTAAGGGGTTTCTCACTCACCTCATCTTTGATCACAAAAGCCCCTGATTATGGGTCAAAATTTTCAATTTGTCAGATTTCTCCTCAATGTTGATTTTAAGGATTTTTAGCTTTCTGGATTTACTGCCTGATCTGACAAATTGAAGTTGATTTGAAATCCCTATTGGCAAGGATTCTGAGAGGATTTCTGGTGACAAAAATCATCTCAGAAGAGCCATACTTAAATCTGTTTTGATAAGCCTTGAATGCAAGTCAGATCTGAGGATAATTACTGTGGTAATTTGAAGTCTGATCTTGCATTCATATGTTTTTTTTATGGATGTCTAGTTTGTCGGATGATTTCCTAACCTAAGGAGTTCTCAATATTCCTTAAGGTTGCAAGAAACTGGGATTTGATCTTATGGTTTTAATTGATTGAATTAATCCTTCCTTCATGCTATCTATAGCATTAGGAAGAATTAATTCAGTGATATTTGTGGATTTAATCTGAAATGAAGTTTTTGATGAGGGTTTTTGGGCATCTGAATTGAGACATTTAGTGATTTTCATGAGAAATTGAACCCTTGTCAGATTTGGGATTTACTTATTTGCTTTTCAGTTGATTTTGATTGACTTTAATCCCAGTAACACAGTAAATTGCTGCATCTTGCAGCTACATATTTCCTTCTTTCCAAATCCTTCCCTTCTCACCATTTGGATTCACCTTCCTTCTCAAATGGACTAACTGCAGCAGTAGTTAACCCATTTGACAGTAGCTTCGGCTGCTGTTAGAAAAGAAAATTGAACATAATTAATCCTTCCTTTCTCACCTCCTACTGAAATCTAACTATAAGTATACTGAAATCTGATACTGTATATATACATATACAACTAACTATAACTATAATGTACATAATAACTATGTAAGTATATATACATATATATTGAAATGTATGTGTATATAATTAATCACCTCTTGGACAGTATATATACATATATAACTGTATAACTAACTATGTAAGTATACTGTATACTGAAATCTGATTTAAAATACTATCTATATATATATATGGATATGTGCAGTAAGTATGTAAATAGTATATTACTCTGTAAGTATATATATGTAGTACATTGTATATTCTATAAAACTGTATATATATCTATGTATATGTTGATTATAAGTATATAAAATCCTGTACTTTAATTTAATCCTTTATATATAATAAATAATGAATTTATTCAGTTAACAGCTAAGTTGTCAAATTAAATTAGATAAATTAGTAATTTAGGGTTATAATTAAGTTAATTGAATCTATATACTTAGGCTAATATATCTTAAGTAATTTAAGCTAGTTGAAGTATGCTTATACCTTTTTTTTATATATTACTTTAACTTAGTTTATAAGTAAAATAGTCAAAAAAACTGCTATTTAAATATAAATAAAATAGAAATTAATTCGGAAAAATATAATAAAAATGTGTATAAAATACTTATGTATGTAATCTAACTCTGTATAAGGTCAATTAGACCATTTACTAACTAATTTATAAGTAATTAACCAAGAAAACACCTAAAACAGTGTGTAAAAATAGCCTACTTTAGTGAATTTATTTATATAGTAAATCTAATTAAAATTCAAAATTAATTGAACAATTATGTAGTATTATGTAAATGCTTTATTTTCCATAATTTATTTTTATTTTTTTAAATAAATTATGGCCCTCGAATTGAGGGCCAAAATAGCTTCCAGCCGCAGCTGCGCGCAAGTTTCCAGCGCAGATGTGGCGCTAGAATAGCGCCACATCGTGCGCTGTAAACCGCATGCAACGGTATAACATGAATTTGTGTTTTCGTATGTTCAGTCGTCATGGGCACGGGGTACCCGAAACAAAGGAACATTTCACGCATACCCGATCCGATTGAGCATTCTATCTGAGCATGTGTGGTGAGTATACGAACATTGTGTGGGGGCCGGGGGCCCGAGAAGCATGTGTGCGTGGGGCTGAGGCCCTGCGCTGAGTTAAGAAAGAAAAACGTAATTAAGCGGCCTAATGAGAATTAGGACTCGCTTAGTAGAGGTTTGGTCCCACCCTCTGGGTGCTATGTATCCCTCGAAAAGCGTGCCCACAAATTAAGAACATTTTTAACTGATTAAAGAGAACTAATGACGGTTGATTAATCACCTTCACACCGCTGTATCTGAAACTCTTTAAGGTAGAAACAAAGGAGAAGAAGAAGAACAGAAGAAGCTTAGTGAGGAGTAAGAGAGAGAGAAGACGTACATACAAGAGAGATGATGTACATACATAAATAAATACATATACAACAAAAATATAAATATAAATATATATATGTGTATACGTAGTATAGCCCATTACATTTGTATAAATAAACCCATATATTTACTAACAGAATAAAATGTCACCATAAACGTCACTACAGACCTCAGTTTTCCTCTTTAGGTTTGTATATAGTGTTTTCTGAGATCTAGCAACGCTTGCATCTGTCACTAAAACTGTTGTATGTGTTACTGTAGATATCAGACTAGTAAGTTAAGTTAATATACTATAACATCTTAGTCTATTGTGTACTTCCATGTTAGTAGAAATACTATAACTTGTAAAGACATAATTTATAGCATAGTAATAGATTGTTTGATGCTTGTTTATAGTTAGTTTTTGCATGGATTACAATTGATTCTTATTAAGTAGATAAACAATATCCACATTCATTCATTCTTTAAAAAGATGTAAAGCTTCTTTTTTGGAATTAGAGGATAATTTTGAGATCAAAGAGCGATGTAATTCAATAAATTGCCTCCCAGTGAACGACTTGAAACAAAACCAGTAAAAATTAGATAAGTAAATAATAATAATGGTTGTAATGACTGGCATTCTCCACAACTCACCACAATGACACTCATGATACCACATCAGTCATTAACAAATCCATCATCGTATTATTAACAGCTAATGTGTATATTGTAGTATGTGATAATGTTATAATGTGGATATTGTAGTAATGTGTTGTAGTAATTGAGAAAATGATGTGTTGTAGTACGCAACACCATGAGTGTCATTGTGGTGAGTTGTATGGAATACCAGTCATTGCAACCATTATTATTTACTTATCTAATTTTACTGGTTTTATTCCAGGTCGTTCACTGGGAGCAATTTATTGAATTACATCGCTCTTTGATCTCAAAATTATCCTCTAATTCCAAAAAGAAGCTTTACATCTTATTAAAGAATGAATGAATGTGGATATGGTTTGCTACTTACTAAGAATTAATTGTAATGCTTGTAAAAATTAACTATAAATAAGCCCCAAAAAATTTATCACTATACTTTAAACTATGTCTTTACAAGTTATAGTATTAATACTTACATGAAAGTACACAATAAACTAAGATGATATAGTATATTAACTTAACTTACTAGTCTGTTATCTACAGTAACACATACAACAGTTTTAGTGACAGACGTAAGCGTCGCTAGATCCCAGAAAACACTATATACAAACCTAAGGAGGGAAACTGGGGTCTGTAGCGACACTTATGGTGACATTTTATTCTGTTAGTAAATATATGGGTTTATTTATAAAAATAATTGGCTATACTACGTATACATATATATATATGTTTATATTTCTCTTGTATGTGTATTTACTTACGTATGTACATCTTCTCTCTCTCTCTTTCCTTCACACAAATCTTCATCAGTTGTTCTTCTTCTGTGTTTTCATTCAGCCTTAATGACCTTAACACGCTGCGGCGGAGAGGCGCTTAACAGTCGTCATTAATTCTCTTTAATTAATTAAAAATGTGTTTAATTTGCGGGAGTGCTTTTTGAGGGATACATAGCACCCAGAGGGTGGGACCAAACCTCTACTAAGCACACCCTAATTCTCATTAGGCCGCTTAATCATGTTTTTCTCAACTCAGCACAGGGCCTACTCAACCCCACGCACACGCCTCTCCGGGCCCCCGGCCCCACACAAATCATTCTCAGATATGCTCAATGGTATGCTCAGAAGTATCGATGTACAGGTTGTTTCGGGTGCCCAGCGCCTGTGATGACTAATTGGCATATGCACAAATTCAATATAAACCGCTGCGTCCGGTTTGCAGCGCACAATGTGGCGCTATTCGAGCACCACATCTGCTCTGGAAATCGCATGCAGCTGCGGGCTGGAAGCGATTTTGGCCCTCAATTCAAGGGCCATAATTTATTTAAAAATAAAAATAAATTATAGAAAATAAAGTATTTACAAAATACTATATCATTGTTCAATTAATTTTAAATTTTAATTAGATTTACTATATCAATAAATTTACTAAAGTGGACTGTTTTTATACACTGATTTTGGTGCTTTCTTGGTTAATTACTTATAGATTAGTTACTAGATGGTCTAATTGACCTCATACAGAGTTATAATACATATATAAGTATTTCATAGACATTTTTATTATATTTTTCTGAATTAATATATGTGTTATTTATATTTAAATAGCAGTTTCAGTTGTTCTGCTTATAAATTAAGTTAAACTTAATGTAATTACGTATGAATATACGTAAATTAGCTTAAATTACTTAAAGTATTTTTGTCTTAGTATACAGATTCAATTTAACTTAATTATAATTCTAAATTACTAATTTAACTAATTTAATTTAACTTAGCTATAAATTTAATAAATTCATTATTTATTATCTATAAAGGATTAAATTAAGATAAAAGATTTTATTTACTTATAATCTACATATAGATTGATATATTTATAGTTTTATAGTTTAAACTACCTACTGATCTATTCAGTTTAATATTACATATAACTTAGTTCAATTTATATATAGTTATATAATTATTGTATTTATTGTTTAAACTAGATCTAAAACCTAAATTACAGTATTATATTTACATAGTTAAGTTTACAGTATATATATATATTTACACTATCTATTTGCATATGTAGCCTAATATATAGCTTAAGTCTATAAAAGTATACTTAATATACAAAGTAATATATATATGTACATATATAGATATATAAATATTTTTATTTCTCTTTTGGGTGTTTCATTCTAATTAGTTTACTGTTGTTATAGGTTTAATAGAAGTAGGAGAGAAGGGAAGAGTTAACTGAGGAGAGAGTCCTCAGTTCAATTTTCTCTTTTAAAACATGTTTAGGATGGTGATTTCTGACTAAACTAGCTGACAGAGTTGAGAAAGAGTAGACATGTATGTACCGAAATTAGAGCTCAAGTACTGAACAAGAAAATTTGTTTACATATGAGATGAAATATAATCTACTGTCAGCTAAGATCAAATTAGAGTCTACAAGGTTTAACACTAGAACCTAGCTGTTACAACCTATAATAACTAGACAGTAGCAGCACAAGACCTTCCAGACTCTGCAGCAACTCAAGTCACTATCCAAATGGGCTAACTGCTGCTGCAGTTAGTTCATTTGAGAAGAAATGTGAGTTTGGAGAGAAAAAACATGTAGCTGCAAGATGCAGCACTTTGCTTTGTTTACTGGGATAAGAGTCAAACAAATCCAAACTGAAAAGAAAATCAGTCAATCCCAAATCTGACAAGGGTTTAATTTCTCATTAAATCACTAAATACCCCAATTCAAAAGCCAAAAACCCTCATCAAAAACTTCATTTCAGATTAAATCCACGAATATCATTGAATTAACTCTTCCTAATGCTATAGACAGCGTGAAGGAAGAATCAATTCAATCAATTAAAGCCCTTAATTCAGATCCCAGTTTCATGAAACCTTAAGGAGCATTGAGAACTCCTTAGGTTAGGAAATCACCAAACAACCATTAACAAAACTTATGGATGCGAGATCAGACTTCAAATTACCACAGTAATTATCCTTAGATCTGACTTGCATTCAATGCATTCAAGACATTATCAAATCAGATTTATGTATGGCTCTTCTGAGATGATTTCTGTCACTAGAAATCTTCTCAGATTCCTTGCCAACAAGGAATTCAAATCAACTTCATTCAATTCGTCAGATCAGGCAGTAAAACCAAAAAGAAAAATCCTTAAAATCCACATTGAGGAGAAATCTGACAAACTGAAAATTTTGACCCAAAATCAGGGGCTTTTGTGACCAATAGTGAGGTGAGTGGGAAGCCCCTTAAGTGCTTGTTGACACCAATCTCAGATCTGAGGTTGAAAACCAACCAGATCTGAAATTGAGTCAGAGTGTATGGGTGGAAGATGAGAAAACATATCGTGGAAAATTAGAACTGGACATGAAAATATGGAGAGGGAGATAATTTGAAAACATGGTCTTATGAAGTCTTCCCCTCTGATCTGGAATGATCAGAGGAGGTGAGGGGGGGGATTTAAGACATTATCCTTAAATCTAACTTGCATTCAATGCATTCAAGACATTATCAAATCAGATTTATGTATGGCTCTTCTGAGATGATTTTTGTCACCAGAAATCCTCTCAGATTCCTTGCCAACAAGGAATTCAAATCAACTTCATTCAATTTGTCAGATCAGGCAGTAAACCAAAAAGAAAAATCCTTAAAATCCACATTGAGGAGAAATCTGACAAACTGAAAATTTCAACCCAAAATCAGGGGCTTTTGTAACCAAGAGTGAGGTGAGTGGGAAGCCCCTTAAGTGCTTGTTGATGCCAATCTCAGATCTGAGGTTGAAAACCAACCAGATCTGAAATTGAGTTAGAGTGTACGGGTGGAAGATGAGAAAACATATCATGGAAAATCAGAACAGGACATGAAAATATGGAGAGGGAGATAATTTGAAAACATGGTCTTATGAAGTCTTCCCCTCTGATCTCGAATGATCAGAGGAGGTGAGGGGGGGTGATGAGAGCCCCATCATGAGCCATAACTAGCTCATTTTGACCCAATAAAGAGAATAAAAGCTCATACATAACCTAGTAGAAGGCTTAAATGAAGAAATAAGTGTTCTAAGAAGAAAACATGAAATAAAGGTTAAAACTGTAATTTTACCATTGCAGTACATAAACAGGATTTCTCAAAGGCAAAACATAGGTCAAATGGTCTAAACAAGATAAAAAGTGGGTTGATTCAATCAGAAATGGGTTCATGTACAATCCAGGAATTAAATGACATTTAATAATCCTAAAACAGACCCGCTTAAATCAACAAGGTTCCGGTCAGGATGAAAATCAAGTAAACCCTCTAAAAATCATGGAAAAATATCCCCTAGGGTTTAGAACACTTAATTTTTCCTTTGGAACCCAGTTTGACCTAGATTAGGGTCCTAGCTCATCAATTAACCTAATTTGGATTTTTAAACAAAATGTCCAACAAACGTAGTCAAACCTAAAATCCAACTTCACCATTGGATTCCTTTGGTCAAAATTAGGTTTGTACCAAAATTTTGACCTAAGGGGAGGTCATCTTGACCTACTTTGCAATTTAGTACACCTAAATCACATTTTGGTCCCTAACTTTTGAAAATCATCACAGAGAGCCCCCTAACTTCCTCGCCAACCTTGTAATCATGTCCTTCTGCCATTATTGGGGTAGAATCCTTCTCCGGCGAGGATTAGAGAGGGAATACTCTCTGTTTCCTCAGAGATCCCCTCCCAGAAATGGAAGGGAGATTCTCTGAGGAATTCCCTTCCATCTGAGGCCAGTCATGATCCCTGATTTGATCCCAATCTCTCAAGAGAACGCACGAGGGATTTGGGTATCCACCCACTTTCCTTCTCCGGCGAGCCATCGGAGACAAAGGCGTGCCCTCCAAGCTCTGAACACATGGCCCAATGCCTATAAAAGAACCCCCAAACCCGGCTGCTCAATTTCAGCTCGACCTGGCCGGGGTTTCACCTCAGATTCATCTCTTCCTTCCCAGCCAGGGTACCTAGCGAGCTCCGGCGAGCTTTCTTTCCCTTCCTGTTCGCTCTGCCACAAAACCAGTGGCATAGACTTCTTCCTGATTCTCCTCCGCGTCGTGCAATACCCGTGCACGCTGCCTCAGACCCGTCGTCACCGCCGTCCTCCCTCCAATGGGCATCTTCTTCTCTGGCGACAGCAAGTACAGCCGTCCGCCTCTCCGCCCCCTTTGTCCCTACAATTAGGTTAAAACTATTCTCCTCTATCCCCTCTTTCATTCCCCTCACCTTATTTCATCAATTGGCCCTCGACCGTCGCTGACCACTGCCATCTTCCTCGCCTTCGACCAACCTCCGGCGAGTCGCCCCCGTCGCTCCACACTTCCGCATGACTCGCCGACCAACTCAGAGGCTCCACCTCACCTCACCTAGCAACCTCCGCCCATCCACCATCCCTCTACGCCTCCACAACAGCCCCCCGAACACACCCACACCTCCGGTCACAAGACGACCTAGGCACGCACGCCTAGGCCGCCCCGCGACTTACTGCACGTCGCACCACCTTCGCCGTGCCACGGCGAAGGTCTGCAGGTTGTTTGATTAGGCCAATAGGCCGTATTCATGCATGACAGGATTGAAGCTGCAGCCGCCATTGACAACGGTTGAAGCAGCTTCCAAGCACGCTCAGGCTCCGTGACTTGAGGATTTCAGCTGTTGTGGAGTGGAGTGAGTTGCGTGCAAGCAACCAGTTATCCAGTGAAGAGAGTTGAGGCTACAACTGAGCGGAGCTTAAAGAGCGTTCTGCGGGCGCGCGCGAGAGCAGGGCGGGACTAATAGTCCCACATCGGAAATCTACGAGGCGCAGGTGTAGTATAAAGTGAATTTGTGTTATCTTCTCGTTGCCTCCGAACGCACAGGGGTGAGGTCCCTCACCTAACGCACGCTTGCCTCATTCGCGGTTTCACCTCGCGGATGTGGCAGGATCCGACCCGACCTTATCTGAGCACACCTCGCACATCACCATCACGTCGGTGCGCCTGGTCCCGAGTGCGCTACCCGACTCGATTACCTGCGGCTTTGGGAGAGCATCCTGTGAGTGATTCTCAGAGAGAGAGAGACGTGCGGGTAGAGGGATAGGGTAGGTTTTGCTCCTTGTGCAGGTAGGCTGGGAGTTGAAGAGAAGAGACTTAGCCACAAGGAAGAAGAAGAGAAGCAGAAGAAGAAGCCTTCGCAGAAGAGAGACTGCAGAGAAAGAAGAAGAAAGGCCAAGACAGAGGAGAAAGAAGCAAAGTGAAGGCTGCAGAAGAAAGAAAGCAAGATTAGAAGAAGAAGAATAATCAAAGAAGGGAAAACACTTTTAGGACATCTGATCTTGTGATCAGACGTCCAATTTTACTCTTGCCTGGATTACTTTTTAACTGCATTTGAATTAAACTTTTGAGTAAATTAGAGTGTTCAGTTACATTTGAGATTAGTAGTAAATTCCGATTGGTCCCTGTGTTCGACCTCGGATACTCCGATTTTCGAGTAATAAAAACTTTTATTTGTTGACGACGCTTGATCATCTATACTACGACGCAATAACTGTTAAAACACGATCGAGTCAGTCCCTTCAACAGGGGGATTTAAGCCTAATTCTACTACTACAGCTACTTTATCCTACAGTGAAATTAAACATTAACAATTATACTAATTCTACTCTAAACTACTTAACTACAGCTAAAACTAATATGCAGAATTATAAACCTAATCTAACATGAAGAATGGGACCTATGGGTCCTTAGCCGGTGGCTAAGGAGGAGGAAAGGAGGAAGATGACTCCAACGGAGGGAAGAGTCTGCTAGTGAGGCTCCAGGGTCGTCCTTAGGTGCTACGAAGTCCTTAGCGACGAGGAGGTCGAGAGAAGGTGATGATTTCACAACCGGTGGCTGTGTTATCAGAGGCTTGATGGGGAGGAGGGATTGGAGTGGACGAATGATCGCTAAGAGGTGTAGGAGGGAGCGATCCCTTGCACGTGACACCACTGAGGTGCTAACTAGCATGCTCAGTTGCTGAGATCACCGCGCAGGTGAGGATAATCAAGATGCAACCGGCGGGGAGGATGAGAGGGGCGGAGCGCGCGACGAGCTAAGCACAAAATCTGATCGTCAGATGAGATCTGGGGAGAGGGGTGAACGCACGCGTCGAATCACACGAAGCTTCCATTAGAATCTAACCGCAGATCAAGATCATGAAGAGCGACGGACGGCTGAGATTGGCCATGTTCTTCGCACGCTACAGTGCGTGCGAAGAGTAGCAGGCCTCTCTCTGCAATAAAGGAAAATTTACAGACAGACCCTTGAATGAAGGGGTAGAAGAATTGCATGCAGGCCCATAAGTGAAAAGAACTACGACTGGAAGGGCCCTGTAGCCTTTCAGAAGGGTCCCTACAGCTTACAAGTAGGTCCAAAGAGGAGTTTTTAAGGGTAAGAGTGTAATGCATGAAGGACTTAAGTGTAAACTACCTATTTCATAACCTAAATGATGTCCAATTGCCTTCAAATTTTTATATGTGCTTAATTGAACATTTAAGACATTAATTATACTTCTGATTTGGCCTTTCAAACTTATTTATGTGTTCAATTGATGTATGGATCATCATTTGTACTTTGCTTTCAGAATTTCTCATTTTGTGACCTAATTATGAATTTTTAACATAGAGTAAAGGTTTTAGGTCTTTTTCTTTAATTCCCACACCTAACCCTTTTTATCTATTAATTTGATGTTGTTTTACTTAGTGTCTAGCTTAACTTCATCTTTTTAGCCATGATGAGTAGCCACTCATCAACAGCCATGCCCTGGCTGTGCATGGCTCAGCATGGCCGGCAGGGAGATCATGTGCATGCGGCTGTAGGGCTGGTAGGGAGAGGGGGAGCAGGACATGGCACGAAGAAGAAGAGGTTGTTCCATGCAGCTGCGGGAAGAGTTTGAAAGTCAAATAAAATTAAAATAAAAAGATGGTGAATTTTGCAAAGCAGCACTTGAGGAAAAATGTAATTTCACGGCAAATTTAGTCACTCTCCTCCCCTCTCAATTAAATGCATGCATGCATGTATTTTCACAAATGCGACTATGGAAACCTAATATGCACTAGTAATGCTAGGAAATAGCACAAGACGGCACAATTGTAGGTGTATTTTTGCAGTGCAATCACCAACCTGCACTTAAAGATTCGTGAAACCCTGGGCTTGTGTCTTAATGTTCACCTTGTCAGTCTTGATCCTTCACTATGCACAAACCATAATCTCTTGAGCTCTCGAGTACGGCAAAAACCTTCTGAGTCCTGAAAATCGTACTCAAGGTTTAAATACCAAGAGTTCAGGTTAGTCAAGAGATGGTCTATCTCATATAAGACTTAAAGTACTGGTAGTCTTCTCTGCAATTGGTTCTCATAATATCCAGCAAGTAAACACACCCATGAAGAAAATCTTCAGCTTAAGATCATTTCTAAATACAATACAAAATGTTTTGCTATGGACTAGCAAAAGATAGGCATGGGGGTATGATTGCACAACAAAAATACACTAGTAATTATGCCATCTTGTGTTATTTCCTAGCATTGCCATTGTATCTTATGTAACTATAGTTGCATTTGTAAATAAACACATGCATGCATTTATTAAGACGGGAGGATAATGCAAATAATTGGCCATCTAATTAACATCTTCATCAAGTGCTGCATTACAAATTCACCATTCTCATTTTTTATTTTGACTTTGAAATATTCTCCCTCGCATGGCTCAGGGCATGGGGCATTCACCTCTTTGCGCCATTCCTCTACTAGCAGCATGGCGGGACTTCCTCTGCCAGCAGCATGGTGGTGGTATGCGTCTTCTTCTTTAAAAGGCCTTGCCCTCTCCCTTGCGTCGAGGGTCGGAACACATACCACCCACAGACACTTTCCTCCAGGCCAATCTCCTCCCCTCTCCCTCTCCATACGCAGTATCTCTTCCACTGAAGAGACACATTGCGAGTAGGGGAAAGCTCACAGTGGTCCCACGACCACCACTGTGAGTTCCACCACCACCTAGCTCCTTCGTGAGTAGGTGGGCATGGTGGTTTCACCTTCTATTTTCACTACTGAACACCCTCGCCGCCATTGCCAGAGCTTCAAGGTCGGAAGCTCCAGCAGTAGCAATGGTCACCAGTAGCAGCGCAGGCCACTGCATGCATGCCAGCAGACCTCTGCGAGCTCTCCCTACGCGCGCAGGCTCTTCCTAGTGCACCTGCGCACGTAGAACCGGTGCTAACGATCGCCTGCTCCTACGTAGCACTGTAGCCACTGTTCACACCTCTCAGTGCGACACTATAGCCACCGACTTGTTTCTCACTTAGCTGGTGGTACAACGCTCTCTCTCCTCGCCTGCAACTCGCTCTAGCCTGTCGCCCATGTCTGGGCCCGTGCCTGCTCCAGCCCGCAGCGCAGTGTGCTGCGCTACGCAGTGCACTGCACTGCACTCTCGCACTGCCTGCGAGCAAAGACAGTGCACGCGTTCCGTCCAGCACCCGCATGAAGTACTTGTGCGCCTGCGCGCTCTCCTGCGAGATCAGACGGCGGATGCTTCCGCCAGTTGACTTAAACTCCTCCCTCTCTCTCACAGTCACCCACACACACACACACACTCACTCACTTGTACACACTCACGTGTACTCTCTCACACACACTTGTAGACACACACACACACCCTTATAAACTCACGTCTACACACATATATATTTATATATCCACTCACATTTATCAATAAATATATATCTACATATATATATATATACATATATACATATATATATCTATATATATTTATATACATAGATACTTATACAAGTATATCTATATACATATATACGTATACATATCTATATACATATATACATATACATATCTATATACATATATTTCTATATATATATACATATATATATATATCTTTACATACACATCACCTACCTGTATCCATATGCCCTTGCACTAGTCACTCCACTACACATTCTATCACGAGAATATCTGCACCAGTTGCTGATATTCCCTGATACCCGCGTAAAGCAAGCGCCTCCGCACACACTCCCACACATCCGCCCCACACTCTACGCGGCACTTCATCTTGTTGGTTACGTCTTACTAGACGTAGACCAACTTGATACTGTGCTACACGCCATTTCCACTTCCACCCCCACCCCTATATATATAATATATATATTTATATATATATAGAGAATGTATTTATTTCTCTACAAGCAACCTACCTTATTTTTATTTCTCTTTTGCTTCCTGCTATTAAAAAGAAGAAAAAGAGTAAAAGAGAAAAGATAATCCTTGTCTTGCAGGTACTCGGTCTTGCAAATACTAGGGCAGTTTGTTTGGAAACCCTAAGTTGGCTTAAAGCTAAGAACAATTTGGCTCAAAGCCAAGGACCTGATTTTGAGGGTGTGCCTCAAGGACAATATTATCAACAAAAAAAAATCTTAAATAGAAAAAAAATTGAAAATATAATAAACGCACGGAAGAGATACGTTTTAGGAAAGGTGTAGAAACTTCTTCACCTTTAATTCCCACCTCCCTGAGATAGACCCTGGGCCTAAAAGTGACCAAGATAAAATTAAGTAAGCCAGGTTAAAAAATTTTGTGAAAGATGGTTAGACTCGATTTAGGTTAACCACTATATCAACTTCAACGATAATTTCACCATATTAACACAACCTATTCGAGTTCTACCAGCATGTAAGCACCCTGTGCTGGTTTTGGTGCCATGGGTGGGATTATCTCGAAATGTCAATTGCCAGGGCCTGAATTTTGCTACAGAACTCCATGGGCAGCACTATCTCGAAGTGTCAAAAGCCAAGGTTCTGGGGGTTTGATGAGACACTCATCATGATCTCTAATTACCCCTAATTAACTAGTTTTCCTAGTTAATTAGCTAGGGTTATGAATATATAAGGGTTAATTATAGAATAAGGGATATTTAGTTAAGGACCATAAAATAAGTTTAAAATGACATTTTATCATTCAATTAACATTATTAATAATTTAAATAATAATTGGACTCGAAATCCTATTAATCATTTCTTTAATTAATATGATAAGTAACTTAAATATAATGTATACCTAAGTATGTAATAACTTAAGTGATTTTACTTAGTCTAATAAATTAACCTAAAAAGGTCAAAAATGTAAATTCAAGGTGTAAAAATAATATTTACCTTATTTACTAACATAAATAAAAAGTTGAAAAAGATTTAAGTTAAAATAAACCTTCAAAACCTGGGCTTACATTTTAGTCCTTAATATTCATTACAGTCGGGTCCTTATTTCGCACATAGGTCCTTATATTTTATTACTTCTAAGTCCCTCTTCATCTTTTTCTTCTTCTTCTTCTCCAGCCGAATGAACGGCTGGTGGCAGAGAGTCACCTTACCGTGCGATCACCGCCCTGCCGACATCATTCCTCTTTGCCTAAGCTCTTGCAGCTTGCGCTCACCACCTCCACTTCATCCATCGGTCTGGATTAATTGAGAATCCTATTTTTCAGTGGGAGATAACCTCACCGTCGTCGGGGACGACGACGGAGGTTAAGTTCCTCGAGCTCCTTCTTAGGCCAAACCCCACCACTCTCTTCACCGTAAACTGCTATAAATACCCCCTCACACCTTTGATTTTAGGCAAGTTGGCTCCCTTCCCTCTTCTAACACTGTAGCTGACTTCGATAGGCTATTCGTCCAAAACTCTGGTGATTCCCCATTCCATCTTCTGACTTCCTCCGTCCATCTTAAGTAGCCGAGGAGATCCACCGTGGTCTTCCGCACCTCTGACAAAGGCACCGACCTAAGGATTCCTCTACACCTCAAATCCGCCCGTCGGAGATCGTTCTTCCACCCTCTGATTTCGTCGTCCGCTATGAACCTTCGACGGAACCCTATTGACCCCTTCGTCTAGGTAACAGTAGACTAGGAGTAGGAGTAGGAGTAGGCTAGCTTAGTTAGTTGTTTAGTTAGTTAGGTTAGAGTAATTTCATAATTTACTTTCATCTCCTCCGACTCCAGCGAGTACCTTGAGCTCGCCAGAGCTTTAATTTTTTCTTTTTACTCACTGTACACCTTCCTGTATCTTCCATGTTCACTTCTAATTCACTTAATCATTAATTAGATCACCTAAATGCCTAATTCAAATCTCACCTTCACCAACTACTGACACTATCTATGGTGATAGTAATCGGCCTAATTCCACTTTCACTGGGTTCTTTCATCACCTATCACCACTAATGAACCCTAATCAACATTATATTACCTATTATTATCACTTATAATTAAACGCCTAAATCTTAATTTAGTTCTTGAGCTCGTTGTCCATGGTGGCTCAAGAACAGTTCAAACTATAAATTAAATACATATTTATGAATTATAACATTTGTTGACTTGATTTAATCTCTCAATCGAGTAGTTAAATCAAGTCCTGAGCTTTAACCACTCAAATCTTTAAGAAAACAAACTTACTGTCAAATCTTACATTTTAATGAACAAATGAAGAATTTAAAGTGATACTGAGGTTCTTTACAACCTCAGGATCATTTTTGGATCAAAAATGGTTAATTTTGTCAATCTATACATACAATTTACATTTTCTGGGCTCACCAGAGCTCTGGTGAGCTCCGACGAGCCATTTTTGTGTTACAGACTCTAAAACTTGCTAAGTAGCTCCAGAATAGTGTAATAAGGATTAATGATTGTTTTAAAGATATTTGTTTGAGGATTTAACCACTGGAGCTATAGATTTGAACTTCTTCTTCCCTAACTCCGACGAGTTGGAGAAGTCTGTTAGGAAGGATTTGAGAAACATTTAATGAGCTCAGAAGATTCAGTGCGATGCACTGAAGCTATTTTAACCCTCAAAACATTGTAGAAATCTTCCCATGATTCTGTCGAACACACACCTATTTTAGTTCAGGCGGCAAGCCTGAAACCCGAGGAATTAAGGTTGAAACAACTTTCTTAAGATCTGAGTAAGTTCTAGAGGTTGAGGAGACTCTGATTGAGGCATTAATTTCTTGGGAGGAAGCTATAAATAGAAAGTCAATTTTCAAGCTTCCATAGTCAAACCTGAGTCTGATAATGGAGTTCTGAGCTTGAATTGAGGAATTGAAATGTGAAAACTATTTCTGGGATCTTATTTGATGATTTGAAATTAATTAAAATAAGCTCAGATGATGTAATTAGTGAAGATTTAGTTTCTGCCAATTTGGGTTACTTTCGAACCCAAACCAACAGAAGTACTATTCTGATGAAATTCAAACTTAAAACCTACCCAGATTGATCTGTTGTAACTCTTAGAATTAATTTAAATAGATTAGGAACACTTTAAAGTGTCTGTTGCGCTTATTGAAATTTGAAAATCAATCTCCGAAGCTTTCAGAGAAGAGAAAAGCTTCTCTGGTTGTTCAGAAGGTCTTAAGAGTTTAAAATCTACCCTAACAGAAGCAGAATTGCTTATATAACATATACAAACCTTTTAATAGAAGAGAGAAGTCCATCTGAGGACCTGAGGACTCCCTTGACTTTAATTTCACTTTCCAGGCTTAAAAAACCCGTAGGAACCCCATGATTTCATCTCTTAAATTGAAGAGCAAAACATCATTAAAACATTAAATTGACCCTGAAATTGTTTAGATTACCCTTAGAACTTTCCAACAAACTTGAAATCAATCAATTTGGAGCTCTGGGTAGAAAGTTATGAACGTTTGAATTCGGGTCTGGAAGGGGTAGGTTAGTCCCACCTCGGTTATTCGCAAACGCACTCCTGGGAATAAAACCAATTTGTTCCTCTGGCTATGCAATCATCAGCTCTCGGTGCACCGGTTTCGATTCCTTCTGATTTGATCTGAGCATTGTATGTGTTGTGTGTTTGTGGGCTTATGCCTGCGGGTGTGCGCCCTTAGGGGCGTGCGAAAGTGATTGTGCCTTGGGAGGGTGAGTGTGGCCTGGGAGGCTGGGTTGAGCTGATGCGGCTCGAGATTGTGAACCGATTAACAAATGAACCAAAAATGAACCTAATTGGGATTAGGCGAGGATCGAGTAGGGTCTGGTCCCACCCTGGTCCCAAGGTGCTGTGTATCCTTGAAAGGACCTCACCGCAAATAAAAAAACTTTTGTTTAAAAAAGTAAAAAAAACCTGGTTCAGCTGAAAGCTTAAGGAAAAGAGAAGCCGCTGAAGGATGCTAAGTGCTAAAGGAGAAGGCACAGGCGCTAAGAAGTGTTAAGGAAAAGAGACTAAGGAACAAAGGAGAAAAAAACTAAGGGAAGAAGAGAAGGCAGGAGAAGATTTAAGGGAAAAAGAAGAGAAGGAGGATAAGAAGGCAGGAACAACACAAGAATGGTAAGGAAAGAGAGTTTGAGAAATAAAGAAGAAAATAAAAGAAACAAAGAAGAAAATAAGAGAGAAGGAGATGAGAGGCTGAAGAAGATAAAATGAAGGATATTATTTTTTTCTTGCATCATTATCTTTTTGTTCCTAAATGTAAAAAGGCATGCTTTAATTGGATAACTTTTTAATTGCCTTAATTTCTTAGAATGAAATAAAATTGAAAAAATTAGCATGTTTACTTGTTAAAAAAGTACAACATTTTGAGTAAATATGTTTTCATATGGAATTTTGTATATTCTTTATAGTTTAAATATTTTGACAAAATTCATGTTTTGAAAATTAAAGTAGTTTTACCCCCTAAACTTAAAGAGATAAAAGAAAATTGGTGAATTTAGAGAAAAATTATTATGCCTCCCAATGAACGACCTGGACTCAACTAGTAAAAATTTCTAAAATGTTAGGTTAATTCGACCCTATACTACACAATCGACACAACTTTGAGTTAACCTAATTGATTTCTTCTACTCTTAATTAAGTGAAATTAACTTAATTACTGAGTTGAGTGGAACCCATGCATCATTTTAATGATGCCGTTGCCGGGAGGAAATATTTTGACTCACTCCACTCATCAAAATATTCCCTGGCATTACTTCGTCTAATCATCCATGGGCGATGCTATCACGAAGCTTCGAAAGCAAGGGACTCTTCAAGGATTGATGGTGGGGATAAGGAATCTGATACAGACTATGTTTAGGGCCAATCCATTGTTGGATTTAGGGGAATATAGGAGAAAAGAGAGAAAACTCTCAGAATAAAAATCCCTCTCTATCTCTCTTATAAAAAATGCACTGGTAAACTAAACCTGGACTTGCTACGTTTACGAATAAGTGCTTTAACCACTGGGGTCAACGATCCTTTAGGCAATTTTTATGGGCCTAAGAAACCTTCGCGGCAGACCCAAGGCTGAGGCTAGTCAGATCTGGATCTTGGCTAGTACTTGACTACCACTAGGCTTATTGTTGGTATTCTATTCTAATCTCTAGAGAAGAGGCACAAATAGACATCTGAACATAAAAAAACATGGTCTAGAGATTTAGTTCTTTCCATAAGATTTTGTTAGAGACTAGCAGAAGTTAGGCCTGGGGGTATGATGGTAACACCATCATTCATCGCAACTAACTTAATTTAGTTGGAATTAAGAGATAAATGCTCTTAAATGATTACTTGAGGACAATTCCGCATCAATTTGATTTGGTGAGAAGAAAATAAAATAGGGTTAATTCTGTTGTTTTAACACGACATCACAAATGCAGATTAAAAATAAGTTACTAAGGTGTTAATTGAAGGCCAATTAAGCATAAAAGACTAAAAAGTGGGTCAATACTAACAGAATAAGGGTTTCATGCAATTCGAGGACCAAAATAGGACTTAAAACCCTAATTATTAGCCCCTCTTAAATTGGAAAGGCTATGGTTAGGATAAAATCAATATAAACCTAGAATTCATATAAAAATATTCTAAGAGGTTTGGTACATTTTGTTTGATCATCTAAACCCATTTTGATATAGAATAGCAATTTAAACAGGAATTTACCATGATTTGGGCTTCTATGCAATTTTCCCAGTAAAACATGGTTAAAACTCAAATCCAATCTCGCCATTAGATTCCTTGGGTCAAAAGTAGGTTAACACCAAAACTTAGGCCTAACCAGAGTCCATCTTGGCCCAGTTTGCATTTAGTCCCTAAAATCTCTATTTCTCACATTCAATCCTTAAGTTTCAAGTTTCTTGCATTTATCCCCTATCTTTTTCTTTGTCTTCACATTTAGGTCCTTGCTACCATATTTGTGTGAACACCTTTATGCTAAGATTTGAGAGAGGAGTTCTCTCTCAAATCAGCATCAAATCCCTCCAAATTTGCAGGGATTGATGATTAGATCATGAAGAATCTATTGGACTTTATCCCAAGCCCTAATTCGTCTCCAAAAACCCTAGCGAGCTCATGATGGAATCTCCATCATCCTCTATATCTAACCTAATTTGGCTAAGTTCTAAGGTTAAATTCACCTAATTAACACATTAATAGGTATAACTCAATTACGGCTGAAGAGAGAGGAATTAATAGAAAAAGGGGTTAATTTTACAATTTTCAAAAATAATTATAAATGCATAATAGTTGGAGGGTAATCTTATGGTTAATTACAGGTCAATTGAGCTTAGATATAATAAAAGTGGGTTGATATTGAGTAATTTAGGATTTTCATTCAAATTGAGTGTTAATTCTTAATTAAATTGGTTAATTTTAACCTCGCTTCAATTAAAATAGTTTCGATGAAAATAAATATAATATAAAACTTCTAAAAATCAATTAAAATATCTTATAAGGTTTCTCACAGTCAATTTGACAATTGGAATTCGTTTCGACCTAAAATAGAACTGTAAGCAGGAATTTGCTACATTTTGGGTCTAAATGTAAATTGACCATATAAACATCATAAAACCTAAAATTGAAGTCACCATTGAATTTCTTATGCTTATATTAGGCTACCATAAAAATTTGGGCTCATTTGGACTTCATCTTGGTCAACTTTGCAATTTAGCCTTCAATACCTAATTTCCTTACAAACGCCCCCTTAACTTTCAATTTTATTGCAAACTGGTCCCTACCAGCACTGCCTCCACCTTCCACCTCCGTAACCTCTAGCCACCAACTCCGGTGAGGTTGTTCACACACCTACCGCCCCTCTCCTCGCACGTAAACTGGCTATACACATCCCCTATCTCATGCTGCTTTAGGTCATCGAGATTGGGTCAAGTTTCCTACCCTCCTATGCCTTGACCATCATCATCTCTAGCCTCGGAAATTCTCTTTGACCTCTTCATCCGTGCATCCTCCGACCAAAAGGGCAGCACCACTTTCTTCCTCACCTTCCTCTGGTCATCGCCAACCAAAGCACGATCCTATCCTTCCCTTTCCTCGTCGTCAGTCTTCTTCCTAGATCCTCTATCTTCTTCACGGCCGATGGACCAAAACCAGCCACTCTCTGCCTCCTCATCGTCCATTAGATAGGTTCTTCTCTTTCCCTCTCCTCATAGTGTAAGTATCTCTTCTTAGATCTCACAACCACCACCACAACTCCCTTCTCTTTTTCTTCTCCACCCATGGCCAAGCTCTAACCACTCTTCGGCGAGGCACGTTCACCCGCATCCATGCCCCCTCCCTCGTCATTGGCCACCCCACGAGCCCTGTAATGTCAAGAGGAGCAAAAGCTTTTTTCCTATTCAAAGGTTTGACACCTCCATGCCTCCACTGGACACTTGTCGCCAGCTGCACCTTCGTCGCATCCGCTGACCCTCCACCGACCTCCTCGTGACCAACCAAGGCCGTCATCACCTTTAGCAACTCATGGCGAAGCTTTTCGACCCATTGGGCATAAGCTTTGAAGTGATCTTCTCCTCGCCCGGAACCCATCATCGTCACCTTCGTCCCCGTCAACAGCCAGCCACTCCACTGTCCGCGAGCTTCCAAGCTTCGCGGGAAGCTTCCCTACGACACGAGGAATGTGTTTCCCGCTCCATGGGGTTGTTTCATGCATGAATGAGGTCCAACGAACACCACCATTCTCCACTACCTTCGGCCACCCTTCGCCGGAGATCCTCGTCTCAGATCACTGATTCGCTGTTGCCATGACTCTGGCCACCCTCCAACGACCATGCTCTGCCATATGTCTGCGACCTTCAATGACTGTCGGCCAATTCCGACTGTGCTCTGGTGAGAATCACCAGTGACCACAAAGTGAAGAAGGTTCCCCTACTAGATGTGAAGAGAAGAGGAGATTATGCTCTTAAATGCTCATAGGGACCTATCCATAGAAGAGGAAAGTTGGTAGGGACCAACTTGCAAACTTGCAGGGACTTAGCTGCAAATAAGAAAAAGAATCCAGGGACCTAAGTGCAAACATCCAGAGTCTGAAAGTAAGGAAATAAAATTTATAGGGACCAATTAGTATTCTCATCAATTTTGTTATGAATTAGTTTAACTTTTTGGATGTTTGGCTTATTCGATGAAATATTATTATTGACTTGACATGTTTAATATGAAATAGCATTATTTTGTCACGATATGCATGTAAGTGCCTAGTTAATATCATTTTAATTACTTGCATGATTAATTACTTAATTTACCATTTTTGAACTAGATTTGCACTAGAAGAGTTTAAATTTATTAAGTCTAGTTTCTAGGCTTAAAATTCAAAATAGTGGTAGTCGCGCATTAGCTTGCTCCTAGCAAATGACCTTGGAATACTAATGTTTTGAGTTATATAAATTTTAAATATTTATCATACTTCTATCGTTTATACTACAACACGAAACGATTTTTAAAACACGGTAAGAGCACGTCCAACAACTCACGAAATCAGTGTGGGATTCTTACAATTTTTGCGAGGAATTAATATTGATTTAGGGTGAATTAAGGCTTGCTCGACACTGATATAAGTTCCTCATTGCTCCACAATCATTTCGAGCTCGGTTCCATGCCAAAACACCAACTTCTCTTCTCCGGCCACCTTCGCCATGACTCCGACGACCTTCTTCTGTCATCCTCTGACTGGCCAACAGTTAAATTGACCAATCCTCCACCTTCCACTTTCTCTTCCACCTCTCGCCAGCCACAACGAAGGCCTCCTCCCTCTCTCCTCGTTGCCCTATCTCCCTCCAAAGGTATTCATCTCCTCCACGATTGGCAAGCCACACTGGCGTGGATTTCTTCCCTTTCATCCAATAGTTAGGCCCAATTCTTCCTCTCCCTTTCTAGATTCTTCCTATCCCCTTAGCACCTTAATTCGATCATTGTATGCCTTTGTTCCCCTCCATCTTCTTCAGTGCTGGCCGTACCTCCGGCGAGGTCGTGTGGACAACACACACATTGAAACTCCACGCCACCACCTCCACGAGCTTCCACTCATGCTATCAGTTAAAATGCCCTAAACTTATTTAGGACTTTGACCTCTCTAGAGCTCCACCAAATGACCCATCACACAGCCACCTTCTACAACATCGTCTGGCTACTACACTGCACCAACCATCAAATCTCCACCACAAACGCACTCCTTGCACCATGGTGAGTCTTTTGAACCCTTTAATTGGGACTTTTAACCCATACTCATGTATTTCAGGTCTTGTCGAAGCTTCGTCGTTGCCGCTGATTCAGCACCGCCCTTCGTCGCCATTTGCTGATCTTCGGACCTACTTCCACCTCCAACAGATGTAGATAGACATCATGAAGGCTTCCTGGGTCTTGGATTAGAGGACGAACAATGGCAGCTACTCTAATTAGGAGCTCCCACCCTCTGCAGCTTTATGCATGAAGAGTGTGGGATTTAGTCCCACCTCGTATGTGCTAGAATTAAAATAGCATATAAAACTTATTTGTGAAGAGGGCTCTTCACCTCGACACGGAGGGGTAAGGTCCCTCACTCACTCTCCCTCTCTCACTCCTCTCTCACCACCACTGTCGGTCGGCCTGGTCCCTATTCATGAGCCGATAACCCAATTACCTAGTTTAGAGGAAAGAGCAGAAGTAAAATTTTGAGGGTGGTTTTGCCTCGGGGTGCGTGCACATGTGCGTTAGGAAACATGCCTCTATGCTCAACACTTATACATTTCAGAGGTGGTGCCTTGTGCTACTTGGCTACTTTAAGACATCTGGCCTTTTGCTTGATGCTGGTTTTGAGTACTGTGGACTTATTGGTTGACGTGGATATTTGTGAATAAGTGGTTCAAAACCACATTTGGAAAATTTAGTTGGTTTGAGACCTTGGGATACATGCCTGATTGAGGGAATGAATTGGTGATTCAAATCACCATGTTTAGGGTTTTATTATTCTTCTCATCCCATTGACTTCTAAGATACAATTTGCTATTATTGAATATATTTTTGATTGATATTTATTGCATTGCGAATTATTGTGCTCATTGTTTATAATTGCGACTAGTGTTTTGGATTCCATATTGCTCCCTACGAACAACCTCGGAGCTCACGTTTGTTTCACGAGCACTTATAAATTTAAATGTCAATTCACTTTTGTTGACTATGCTATGATGCATATTTCAAACTCTCTGAAAGAGTGGCAAGAATAACCCCGAGCGATTATCTTAGGAATAATAAAGGAAAGGGGAATATTTTTGCTCCTACCTCCATATATTTAGGTCTCAATACTTCAAGTACAAGTAGCCCCACAACACCATTTCTATCTAGTACTCTAAGTTAGGTTTACTGACTAAGAGGTTCTGGTATGACATCATTGAATTTCCCCTAGAAATATGGTGGAGTTGTTGGACAAGGCCATGATGTTCTTGGAGAAAGATGACTCATTCTGCTCCCATGGTTGGATGGTTGACAACATGGAGGAAGACAACTGCTACTCCCTTGATGGTAAGAAAGTGGTCGAAGAGATGCTTAACAACCATGGTGGCAGTTCCTGCTTTAACAAACAGAAGAATAATTTCCTCGATCAGAGGGGAGATCGTCGGTACACGGTCGGAACAACAGGCCCCACCCACCCAGACAAGACACTTACGAGGAGTATACTCCCTTTGTCATTAAATAGGCTGATGTGCTCATAGAGGTTTGGTTAAAAAATAAAGAGCTATTGCTGCCTCCTCCCCCAATAAGAAGGCCAGCAAATTCGAGCTATACCAAAAATACCACAAGTCTCAGGGGCACTCCACTGAGAACTGTTGAGATATCAATGATGACATTGATATCGAAATCCAGCATGGTAGTTTGCCTCATTTTTTGAAGAGGAACAAGAGCTAAGACAAGGGAAAGGTGCCCCTTGAAGGCCTTGAAGAGTACCACAAGGAGAAGCTTTGGCAGCTTTGAGGTGATTACAAGGTCCTCATTAAGAATGAGGTCCCTTCCGATGCCACTGCCACACTAGAGAGGTAAGACCTCTCTCCTGAATTCCTGCTAGGGGAATATCACCAACAAGCATTGGCTATGTTGGCCCTCTAAAGGACCAATCGACAAGATCCCTCCACAACCTAGAGGAACACCCCTGTCTTTCCAGGTAATAAAGAAGCCATTGAGGTTATCTTCAGTTCCAACGCCACCCCTTGACCGAAAATGACATCGTCCAATGGTGAGGGGCCTCTTGGAGTTTGTGCGACTGCAAAATGGCTCCAGCCAGCTGCTCAAAGTCACCTCCTTCCTTTTATCAACTATTGTCAGGCCTAGTGTTCGGCATAAAATTGCATTTTTTGAATATTTTCATTGTAGTATAGAGTGAAAAGATGTCAAATAAAATGTAATGAGATTTGGTGAATCTCGGTCGAACTCAAGGTGGCAGAAATGCGACTCAACTTGATTTCTCACTTTTCAATAGCTATGATTTTTGCTAACCTAAATACCTAGACTTTAACCTAACTACTTAATTCGATTTCCAACTCATGAATATAAATCTCACCCATTCTCTTATTGATATGGATTTTACGTGATTTGTAAAATGCAAGCTTTATATGTCGTTACAACATGTAAAATTGATCACTTTTAAAATTTATATTCGTAGATAGTGGAGTATCTAGGGTTGTCCAAGGAGGCCAAATTGCTAGTCAAATAATTGATTCTCTCACTCCCTATCAAATATGCACTTTGTGGTTTTGTATTTTTGATTTTGTTATTTTTAGGGTTTTCAAAAATAATCGGGAAATGGGAGAATGTGATAGCGACTATGCAACTATGAAACTATGCCCTAAGTGACAAGAATAAATCCTCTCGTCTAAGCTCACCCTAGGCAACTGCACCTAGGGTAATTAGAAGAGAAAAGTGTGTGCACTAAAACTACTAGAACATGAAAACACACTAAGTAGAAAACAGAAATTTGGAAGGCAATAAAGATCTTTGTATTACTAGCAAGTTGACGACAAGTAGCTAAATGCTTCTTACAAGAAATTGAAAAATAGTACTAGCTAGTACAAAGAAAATAACGAAGAAGAAAAGTTTCCCCAAAGATGATGAAGGCGGAGGTAGGTCTTTCTCTAAGCACAATGGCTCCTTTGCTTGAAAAGATCTCCTCCTTGCCTCCAAGTTGATACTCCTCCAAGCTTTCCTGCAAGGTGGACGTCCACCACCTTGCTCCTCCTCAATGCCTGGCCATCCTCCTCCTAAATGAACGCTTATCCTTGGTGTGGCACAAGGAAGAAGAAGGGAGAGGAAGAAGGCACCAAGGGGGGAGGGGGTAGGTTTCCCCCTTGATCTTCTTCTCTTCTTCTTCCTTGGCTGTGGACTATGATGGATATGGGTGGAATAAAAATTAACCAAGGATGGGAATTATGTGGTGGTAGGGTAGGGTATTTATAGGATGGGAAGGGGGTTTTTTATGGTATTTTTTGGAGGGAAATGAAGGGGTGCTTGGATATTTTTGGAGGGAAAAATGGAAGGAAAATGAAGAGGTGCCTTGGTTTTCCCTCTAAAAATACCTTCTAGAAGGTGCTGATTTTGGAGGGAAAAAATGGAGGATGGAGATAGGTTTTGATGGTGGATGTAGGGTGGTGATGGAAGGGATAGTTAGCACCAAAATGAAGTAGGAGTAGGTGGTCTTTTTGGTGGAGCTTAGGTAGTAGGGTAGTAGGCCATGAAGTGGAGCTAGGTTGAGCTAAGCTAAGCTAAGATAGCTTAGCTAGTAGATGAGTAGTGCAGACAAGAGGTAGAGCTAGGGCTTTAGAGGAGAAGAGCTGGAGGGAGTTGGAAAGGACTACACTGGAGCTGATGTCTGCTGAAGGTAGCTGAAGTGGAGATCAGTAGCTAACTTAGCTTGCTAGTTCTTTGCTAGAAGCTAAGCCAATCTAATCTGAGCTAACTTTCTTCTAATCTGAGCTGAGATGAGCTGGGTTAGGTCTTCACAGAGATTACCCAGCTAGTTGGAGTAGTTAGCTTAGGTTAGGTAGCTCAGCTCAACTAAGTTAAGCTGAGTTGATCCTCTGGGAGTTGGACACGAGTTGGTCTAAGCTGATTGATGACTTCTTCATCTTACTAAGTCTAGCTAGTTGATGGTAATAGCTAGTCCTAGTTAGGTTGAGCTTCCAGTGAACTGTTCTAAGCTGGAGGAGTTGGAATGGAGCTAGGAACAGCTATCTTTAGCTTGTTTGAGCTGCCATCCAGCTGAGGTGAGCTGAATGGAGCTGAGGTGAACTAGCTAGAGCTACAATTCAGTTGAGATGAGTTGATCTAGCTAGAATGAGTTGGGATCAAGCTGGGATGAGCTGGATCTAGCTAAGATCCAGCTGATAGGTGCCTCTCCTTCATCTTTTGCCTTCCTAAGTGTCAAGGTATGTAGGATCTGACTTTCTGCCTATCCCTGACACTCAGATAAACACATCAAAAATACAAATAAAATGCAATGCATGCCTAACATAAGTGAATGCCTAAATGCAACCTGAAAACCCGTTTGCGGAGTTAAAACCCTAAGAGCTAGTTCTATTTTAGGGCATAAGAATGATGATAAACTGGTGTTTATCACTTATTTTCATGGATAATTAGCGTACTTGTTAATGAGATATAAAATGTAAATATGTGTGTTTCAGCTTCCACGATTTCCATTATGTTAATATTGTTGAGTGAGTTCAAAAAGTTGTGTGAGTTATTAATGCAGATCGGTGCTACCATACGAGTATTTTTTTTCGATTTTCTTTTTTTTCAATTTTTTGTATGATTTTTGATTTTGAAAGCAAATATCTACTACTAGAAATAGACAACGAGATATCAAAGCAAATCAACTTTTATTCAAAATAGAGATCATGAAATGTTTTCACAACTAGTTGAATGCTTGAAAATAAAACAACTACTAGAACAACTAGAACATAACTACTAGAACTATTAGAACTACTAGAAATTAAGTAAACAAAAAATAATAAGAAAAATGATCTAGATTTATTCTACTAGAACAAGGGCACAAAGGAGTTGTCCTTGGTGTCCTTTGGAGGGCATGGAGGAGCAGCAACGGTGCACCAAGGGTGGCCTTGGTGGATGGCATAATGGAGGAAGCCGAAGAGGAAGGAGGTGGTGGTTGGCTATGGTATGGTGTAAGGAAGGACAAGGGATGGAAGTCTCAGGGGGTTTGGTATTTTATTTTCGGTGGAGGAGAGATCAGATATAGGGAGTTCGGTGGTGGGAGAGATCCTACGAGGGATTTTTTTTTTCTTTTGGAAAAAGAATTGAGAGGGGGGGATAAATTGGAAAATGTGGGATATTTGTTGGAGGAAAATCATATGTTGTTGGGAGTTCGATGGTGGGTAGGCTTTCTAAAAATAGGTTTTCTAGAAATATCTTACTTAATGTATATGCGTGTGTGTGTTGATGTACGTGGGTGTGTGTACGTGAGTTTGGGTATTTAGTGGGATTTTGTTATGTAGTGCATGGGAAAATGGTGGGATTGGGTTGGTTCAACCTAGGTTGGGTTACATGAGGGTGTGTGGGCTAGGCTTAGGAGGTCTCTGATAGGTTACCCAGGGTGTATGGTAGGTTTCCTAAGTCAAAGGAGGCATGATAGGGCCTTTAGTTCCAAAACAGGAACTAAAGAGAAATAGCAGATGTCCAGGGAGTCTATTAGTTGACTAAAACTTCAGAATCAAACGTCTAAAGAATGAGTTAGACACCCAATAGTGGAGCAGAGTAGGCTTTATCCTCCTGGATTGGTTTTCTACTGAAATCAGATGTCCAGCCTAACATCTGGACGTTTAGAAGAGGGTTAGAATGTGTTTTAAGGGTTTTCTAGGGTAGGTTTTGGTTCGTAAGTGTTTGGGAGAACTAAATAGGTTTTGGACACTGGTGCAAAGGGATTATTTCTAGGTTGGATTGGGTTAGGATAAGCCTATTTGGTGGTGAATGGGGTAATAGACTTATTCCTCTCTTCTCCCTTTACTTCCTCTATTGTTCTTTAGCTTCCTGGATCTTTTCTTCTCTTTTTCTTCCACCTTATTTCTTGGTCATCTTCTTAGTTTATTATTCACGCATGGACCTACAATCATAACATAAGATATTATAGCATAAATAGGTCCATAAAACACATTATTTATAAATAAGCAAGTAAACATGATGTAAATACAAACTATACATGAAATGAATGCAATCTTTATAACTATGCTAGAAATCTCCTTAATATAGGCATTTTAGAACCTATGATTGTTGCGCAATCACCTAAGTACCTACAGAGACCCCCTCCTATTCACTTTATTAATATTAGGGCAAGTCCAACCATGCCTCCTTGTTAATGAGGGGAGTGTCATGGATGTTCTTTTCCTAAAAACCCTACACAGCCTGCGGTTTCAAGAGATTGAGTTGTTGATCTCTATTTGCGAGGGTAGTTGGCACCTTAATCGGACAACCACCTTCACAGTGTCTGACTCGAATAAAATCGCAAAAGATAAAAGAATTTGTTGTAGCATGATTTTATGAGACAAAAATAATAACCATAACTCTAGTGAGTGCCAGGTCTAATATGGGGAGGTCTAAGATCAAATCTAAACTAGATGCGAAAGCACAAAACGAGATATGAACTAACTATTTTTTTTGTATTTTTTTTTGAATAAAGAGATGGAGATGAGAAGAAGAAAATCAATCAAAAGATTAATAGAGAAGGGGGTGAGAAAATAAGAACTTACAAATAAGATAACTTGGAAATGAAACTTTATTCTACTAGAGCAAGAGTGATCCAAGGGCTGAGCCTTCGTAGAAGATCCAATGGCTGCGAATTGATGGTGCTGATGGGGAGGGAAGGCAGCGGTGATCTTGGATGGTTTGGAGGGTCTGGATGGTGCCGCGTGGTGTCATTTAGACCATCCATCTTCTTCTCTTTGTATTATATGCCACAAAGCTCCGATCAAGATGATTCTTGCACTGATGGACTGCGATCATCGCTCTGAGTCCATTCATACGGTCGAATTTGCCATTTGAGGCTTTGATTTGTATCACCCTATTCCCTAGACATTAAAATAGGGAAATTAATATACAAATTATATTATCTACTTTAAATGCATGATGATGTTATTATGCAATATTTACAGTGCTATGTACATCTAACTAACCTAGGAACATGCATGAGTAGGCATTTTTCTTTAAATAAATGTGTTCACATCACACCCCCATGTCTATCTTTTGCTAGTCCCTAGAAAAAAGAAATGCGAAAGGCTAGAGTGTGAGCTTTTATTTTATTTTTTGAATGCAAAACATTCTATGCAATAACTTATTTTTATGAAATTGTTAGAGAATTAAGCTAACTTTAAATCAAAGACCTCAATCAGATTTATCATCGACAGGAAATTGTAAACAAATCCTTAACGACAAGGACTCAACAGTTCTTGAGTACCGACTCAAATTTAAACTACCCAAATTGAATCACTAACTCTATTAGGCATTAGACTCTAGTTGCGAAGGTAACTTTCTTTGACTCAGTCAACCCACCAGGATTTGAAGTGAATGCAAGACCCAAGTATCTTGTGTGTGAAATTGTTTGACTCACTATAAGGGACAACAAACTTGACTCCTTGTATTTAATAATACTTAGAATATTTCTATCTTCTCTCTGGGACAATTCCATCTTCGATTAAGCCATACTAGGATTTGGTAGCTTTCTCCTTACCACTTTTCTACCCCAAGGTCAATACTCTAAGTGTATATCTCCTTGGCGGGTTTCCTAGTATCTCTGTATTTTTTCAGATCTATAGGTGAACACCCATTTGCAGCGAGGTGTTCTTATTGTGGTGGGAAAAGGCCAGCATCCATATGTAGTGAGATGCTTTATTTATTTGGTGGAAGAATTTGCACCTATTTGTAACAAGGTACATTTTATTTGGTGGGGTTCATAGGATAAGGCTAATACATTTTGTTCCTTCTTCTCATTTTCAATTTTCTCAATTTTTTATTTTGTCCAAATATTTTTTATAGGTGAGTAGCTCTCCTTCATCCATTCTAAATGCATCCCCTACAAACAAGAATAGTCCTAAGAACTAGAAACACGACAAAAGTCCTTTGGATCTTTTGCCCTAAGACTCAATTTTGACTACTGAGTGTTAATACCCTTGTTTTGATATAACAAAATTATGTTTTTATTTTGGACTAACCATTAATGGTTAAGTCAGATTATAGCATGGATGTGTCTTTATCAACATTTTTCAAATACATCATGGACAAAGAGGACTTAAAGAATTTTTATCTTTATTGAGTCTAGAATAATGTATGGAACCTCAATAAGAAAACAAGTGTAAGTTTCCATTTTTCGCAAAAATCTTTCTCTTTTGAACTTTTGTCAATTCTACTGTTGATTGACCAAAATTCCTTTTTGATCGACCAACTTCTTATTTTAATTGATCAAAGGCCTCCAATGGTCATATTCCTTTTTGATCCATCAACCCATTCAATTTAATCAATCAACAGTATTCCAACAATCAAATTTCTTTTGAAATCATAAAGTCGACCAATATACCCTTTTAATCGATCAACATTGAATTGATCAATACTTTATTTTAAGCAACCAAATTCAATTTTGATCGACCAAACATTTATTTTGATCAATCAAAAATGTGTTTCCAGAATTTCCAAAATAGGTCAAAAAACACCTATAAATAGGACCTTCGACCCCTCTTGAAAAACACACCTTAAGAGCTTTCAAAGAGAAAAACATGCATACTCTCTCTAGTGCTTTCGTACCTCTGCAAATACAACTACCGTGATTCAAGAAATCTTACTTTGTTTTAATATTGCTGAGGTTCCATTGGAAATATTGTTATATTCTTTTATACTGTTGTTCTTGATCAAGGAATCCAAGTTATATTGGAAGTCCCATTGTTCTTCCCTTGATCAGATGTAAGAGAAGTTGTTTGTAAGGGGTTGTGCCACCCTCGTTCAAGTGGTACTTGATCCCTTAGGCTTCGCACACACTCACATCTGGTATTAGAGCCCTGTTATACTCTAGTAAGGATGTCAAAATCCTCTGAGGTATAACCTGAGGGTTAATCTGCTGTCCAACCACCCTTATTCGATGGCACCAACTTTGGATATTGGAAAACCAGAATACAAATATTTCTAGAATCTATGGATTATGAGGTGTGGGACATGATAGCGTCTAAATACACCAGATCAAGAAGGAAGGAAGGAGTGGCCATCACAACAGACCAAAAGAAGATAGCCACACATAATGCCAAAGACATGAATGCTATCTTCTATGGTCTATCCAAGGAAGAATTCAACAGTCTGCACTGGCAAAGTCGCCTATGAGATCTGGAACATTCTTGAAGTAACTCACGAAGGGACTTCAAAAGTGAAGGAGACTCGAGTCAATCTCCTTACCCAAAAATACGAGCTTTTTCAAATGAAAAAGAGGGAGACCACCAAATAAATGTATACAAGATTTAATGAAATCATTAATTCTCTAAGAAACCAAGATCAGATAGTCACGAATGAGGCTTTAGTTCACAAGAGACTTAGATCCATCACAAGTGACTAGGAAATAAAGACAACAGTGATTCATGAATTAAAGAATCTCTCAATGCTTCAGTTGGATGATCTCATAGGTAGTCTAATGGCCTATGAAGTTCAACTTGAGCACATGAAGGAGCACGAAGGTGAAGGAAAGAAAAAGAATGGTCTTGCTCTTAAAGTAGAGATTGATAGCGAGAAAGGCATGATTTGAAATTAGGGTTTTTAAATCATTGTAGCATGCCAATTCTCAATCGCTTTTACAATTTATAAACATAGATAGGGGTGGTATCTAAGGTCATCCAAGGAGGCAAGAATGCACTTTAAATACTCACTTGACAATAAGGAAATCAACTTTCTTTTTGGATTTTTGAATATAAGAATTTTTTTTTTGGATTTACAAATAATAGGGCAACAATGAAATAGAAAGTGAAAATGGATGCAACTAACTTGCTAATGCTAATACTAAAGTGACAAGTAATTCCTTTCTCTAAGCTCACCCTAGGTATGTGAAGACCTAGGGTAATTAAAGAAAGAGTGTGAGTGCACTAAGGTAAAAGCAATAAAATGCAATGAGATGCAACAAGAATTGAAAAGAAAGCAACTTTAATTAAGGAGAAATTTGTTTTACAAAAAGATAAGTAGAGGAATGCTTCTACTAAAAAAATGAAAATACAAAAAGTAAAACACAAATCCTCCTGGTGATGTTGGTGAAGAAGAGAAGCTTCTTGCTCTATGCTCAGCTGGTCTTAGGCTTGAAAAGAAGTTCTCCTTCTCCTTCCTTGAAAGGCTCCTTTAAGTTGGTGAGATCCTCCTCTTGGCAAGCCCTAGATGGGCGTGCCCTTGCTCCTCCAAGGGTGGAAGATTTCCACCCACAAGAATTCCTCCTAGGGTAGGCGTGTACCCTAGCTCTTCTCCTCTGCCTAGTCATCCTCTTTAGGGTTGTTGCTCCTTAGCTTGGGCCAAGGAAGAAGGGAAGAAGAAGGCACCAAGGAGGCAAGGGATATCCTCCTTAATCTTCTTTTCTCCTCTCCTTCCTATGGCCGAATATAGGGTGTATCTAGGTGGGAATTAATGTAGCCAAGGATGACTTTAGTGGTGGTAGGATTGGGGGTATATATAGGGCTTATGAAGGGAGAGGATGGCGTGGACACATGTAGGGTTAGGATGGGTTTATGAGGGTGGTTAGATGATCCTAGGGCTAGGTTTATTTGCTACCAAGCCAAGGGTTATGAGGATGGCAATTGGTGAACATTCAAGGTAGTGGTGCTACCTTGTTTTGGCGCTAAGTGTGGTTGGTTTTAGAATGGGTTGAGGTGTATGGTGGAGATGGATTTGTAGCGTGGATGGAGGGTGTAGCTAGGGGTTAGGGTTGGTGCCAAAAATAGGTTCTAGAAGGGGGCATTCTTGGCATGGAGTTTATGGGTGGTGGAGTTGAATTGTGGAGGTGGTTGTGTGATCCAATGGTGGGTGTTGATTGGCACCTAAAGGGGGGATACTTTGGATGGTGGATGTAGGGTGAAAGGGCACTAAAGTTGGTGCCAAGGGAGGAGTCTTCTAGAAGGGGTTGTTGGCACCACTTTATGGAGGGTGGAGATGGTTTAGGTGATGAGGTGTAGGGCTAGGATGATGGGAGAATTGGCGCCAAATGGAGGAAGGTTATTGAGGTCATTTTGGCAGCAACTCTATGGTGTATTTTGGTGGAAGTTATGGGGTGAAGGGTTGTAATGGGGGTGACGCCAAGTTGGAGTAGGAGTAGGTGTAGGTGGTTAGCTTATTTGGTGGACTAGTTAGGTGGTGAGGTGGAGTTAGGGTTTAGGGAAGAGGAGTTGAGGAAGAGTTGTTTGGGGCTGAACTGAAGCTGCAATGGAGCTGATCTTGCTGAAAGGCCTTAGTGAGGACTGATAAACACGCATAAATTCATCATAAAATGCTTATTTACGATAGTTCCTAGGCCTAGCATTGCATATCATGATATAAATATTGCATAAGCATCCATTGCATTGCATTTAGGATAGTTGTATGTTATGTACATTAATTCCTTCATTTTACATGGCCAGGAGGTAGTGCGACATCTTTATGGGCTTCGGATGAAGAATCTGACTGTGCAGATGGATTCAGAGTGACGATTGCAGTTCGTCAATGCGAGAATCACCTCCATGAGAGCTCTGTAGTACCCTCCACAAGAGGAAGAAGATGGATGGCCACGATGGTGCCACATGGCACCATCGCAGCCCACCAGCTTAGCCGCTGCTCCTCTTCCTTAGTTACACCTGTGGAGTCTCAACCATTGGATTCAAATCCAACTGTTGATAAAGCACCGCACTGCCAGCCTCAAGCCAACTAGAGAGAAGCCTTCGCGCAATCGCTACCGTTGGATCAAGATCCAGCGGTCTTAGGCGCAAAAGCTTAATTCCTAAAAGGAGCATAGCACGACCCCCAGCGCAGCGGTGGGTGCCTCAGCTCACAGCGCATGGTCGAGCATTTGAAGCTTAGCCGTTGTGCTCAAATTCAGCGAAGAGCAGGTGTGATTCGATCGCGCCTGTTGGATGTCACTAAGCGGCGGAGGTGTCACCACGTGGCACCACTCGATGGGCGCGGATGCAGCACGCGGCCGTCGACGCACCTCGAGAATGCACCATCTCACACGCGATCAAGCAACGCGATCTCCGCACCATCTCAACCGTTCATCTTTGAATCCAACGGCTGCGGCGCATCCAACCTTAGCGACAGCTATGGGTGTAAGCGATGGGTGCGGGATTTGCAACGACAGAAGAGCGGGCCTTTAGTGACACTTGCAGCTATCACTAAAGGGCCTGCACAGTGCATGCGCCAGCCAAGGCAATGAAGAGGCTTGGATCTTCGGGACAGCTCAAGTGGCCTTTGGTGACGCTTATAGCTGTCATTGAATATCTGTGTGCGAGATGCTCCTCCTCCCATCACTATATAAACACCCCTACACCCCCCATTCCTCTTCATCTCTACCTACTCTACTCTTACCTACTCCTAAGCTCTAGCAAGCCTACCAACCTCCATTAGAGCTTACTCTCAAGCTCCCAAGACTCCTATTAGTGTAAAGAACCTCTGCCCCACCAAATATTCCTTCATCTTCCCATCACCATTCATAGGTAGCCTTGGAGCCGTCCTCCCACCTCCATTCCGGTAGCAGATAATCTCCACCTCTTCACCTCCATTTCGGAGCCACGCTGAAGCTTTCCTCTACCTGACGTCTTCCCGCATCTCACCTCCGTCGTCCGGTTCTGAACTCCTTCTTCCAAGCTTCTGCCATGCACCGTCGTCTCACTGAACAGCTAATTTGGGAGATTCTTTCTTACCTCTCTCCTTTTTTATGCTTTCTAGATTATTGTAATAAACATTTGTGCAATATATATCATATTTGCTTCTATCTCCATTGTGATCCATATTGTTTTCTTGCTTTATAAAAACAAACGAAGAAAAAAACAAAACTAAAACACCAAAAACAAACAAAACGAAGCGCAGTTTTCGAATTAAGTAAACGTTGCCTCCCTGTGTTCGACTTGGGACTCCCTTGGAGTTTCGGTAAAATTTTATTTGATAACGAGTTTTGCGACTACAACAATGGGTTCTCTTAACCCTGATTTCAAACACACGAAAAACATGTACATCATTTTGGCATTGTTGCCAGGGAGGCAACGGAATTTACTTTCTTATTTTCTTCGCTTCTTTGCATTTACATATTACTAACCCCGTTTATCTCTGATCTATTGTCTTGCAGGTACCCTAGCATGGAGATCCAAGTGCAGTAGATCGGAGTAAAGTGTGAGTAGAGTACTTTGTAAGTGTCCCCCACATCCCCCCCACTAGTTTCATTTCACCACATTAATAACTCAAATCGAAATCAACTTAGGTGCTTTTTGTAAACCCTAGGATAGATTTGGTTGTTTGTTTGACACTTCCACTCATCTCACCCCCGCATAAATTTAAAATATATATATATACTCTTCTCTTGTGGGATTTTCTAAAAGTGACACACTTAACACCCATAATTTCTAATCCTAAGGCGCATAATCACTTTGATTCTACCACTTAACTTAGGATTTGATCTGTGGACCCGGTACACTTCAATGTAACACACACATAAGTGAGTATAAATCTGAATAGGTCAAACATTCTTGTGTGTCTTAAGAAGTGATGCAACAGGTGAATTGATTGAACTATTTGGGTCACACCACTTAAGATAAAATTGATTCATCAAGTAGCTTGCCTCTTAGGGTTGATTTTAGGGCTGAACCAGGCACTCCACATTTTTCTAATTTCTAAAGGAATATATCATCACTAGTGCTTTCAAAACTTGGAGTGTTCTACTAAACCTTGATTAAATATACCTAAAGATCAAACCCTAAAAGCTACTAAACAAGGTTGAACTCTAAAAGACACATCATCAAATAACCTTGTTTGTAAACCTTGGTTGTGCACGCACACACATTTGAATCAATCATTAAGGGCACAACCCATCTAAAGGGCCCATCACATTCCAAGAGCACAATCATCCCAAGCCTAATTAAAACTGAGTAGACGACCTTAAGGATTGGTTCACTCTTTGGGGCTCAGACTGAGATTTTTTTCGATTAATCTGTTTCTGCTAGTCCATCGGATGTTTAGCTAGGGGAGTAGCGTCGAACGACTGTGGCTGGGGGCTACACTAGAAACCGGAGGCGAAAGGCAAAGGAAGAACCTTCTCCCTAGTCCCTCCTTCTAATTGACCAGATAAAAGTAGACTAAATCGTTTATAATCTCAAAATGGGTCTAAGAGTCAGTAGGTCTTTAGGCTACCCACATAAGGATAGGTTTGGTTGATTGTACTACAGAGCACATTTCTCTCTTCTATTTTCCCTCCTTACTTCACCATGTATTCTTCCACATCTTTCACACATTTCCAATCCTATCCTCCTACCACCACTTTTCCCCAAGATGATTACTATCTCGACTTGACTTGTAATTACCCATCCACTAGCCAGGATAACTTTGATTGGGGATACGAATCCGAACCTCAGTGTCCAGGGTCTAACCCTGGACAGCAAGACTATGATTACTATCCTTTCCAGAGATACAAAGACTATAGATCTCCACCCTTTGATGATCAACCCAACCCTATCTACAATCAAGAAGGATATGTTGATTATAACACCTACCCTCCCAAGAATTATGTTGAACATAGGTCACCTCTATTCTTTACACAACCTGAAACGACCTACTATCAGGGAGAGACCCGAGAACCTTGATATCTTGACTCCCCTAGATTTAACCCAAACCCACCCAAACCTAAACTGAACTAGTCAGTTTAGGTGAACCAGATCTAGGAAAGGGTGAGGAACACTATACAATCTTTAGAAGCTCAGCCAATACCATGCACTGAAGCATTGGAGCCTATGATCAAAATGATTGATGAACTTAATAGTTCTTTATTAGATTTTCTCCAAAGCGTTAGGGATAGGGACTTGGGTGAGTTTCTTCTTGGGAAGTTGTTGAGGTTGAGGATGAAATTTGTGGTTGCACTAGTCAAATCTTGGTATGATTCTCAAGATGAACCCTCTTTAGGAGAGCCAATGTTTGAACCCGCTCCTTGTCGGGGGAGATACATATTCTGAGATTGGCGATGACCAGATTGGTCTAGAGCAACCATTTGAGGATGAACTAATTGATTCACCTGAGATCCCGAAGTCAAGAAACGAAGAAAATTATGTCTCGGATCATGAAATGATTTATGATTTTGAGACATATATAAATAAGGATCATTGATTCATTGACTCTGAGGGTGAAGAATCTTTAGGTGAAGTCTCACTTGAGCATAAGGAAAATGATTTTAGTGAGACAAATGGGCATGAGGAATCTGATGAACCATTTGACATCTCGATAATAGAGGAATTTGATTCAGTTGGGGTTAACTTGGAGGATCCGAATCTTGATGATTCAATCAGTGACCCCAGTCCTCATCTGCACCTCGAAGAGCTGACTTCTGAGATGATTGTGCCGAAGTCAATCTTGATTCAGCCATAATTTCTAGACTTGGGTGAATCATATGGGGTGAATGATATGCTAGAGGTCCCAGAGCCTAAGCTCTTGATGTTGGAGGATAGAATTGTTGAAATGAAAATTTGGGAGGCTAAGTCTGAGGGAACTTTGATTTTGGATCTAAGGGTACCTATTGGCTTGAAACCACCTACTTTCTACTAGGACCCTTACGATATCTTTCACATGCAACCCAAGCTTGAAATAACTGATTATTTTTCTGAGCTGAATGTTAAGAGGACATCTGAACCTATTGAACCATCTTTACTCGTTGTTCGACACTTTGGTCTTGGGTTGCACACCACAAAACCGTAGGCCCAACCCCACAAGCTTGACAACCTTTGGTTCTGGATGATTTTCATCCATAACCTGAGAACCAATCAACCCTGGGGCATGGGTCTGCATCTTAATCTGGTCCACATCTGTGGACATCTTCTACTGACGGGCTTCAGAATCAACCTTTTGATTTTGATTCTGACTTGCACTTGTGAATTTTTAATTTCTTCCTTATATGTATATGCCTAGCTGACGGCATTAAATTTAGCACGTGTTTATATTTCACATCCTCTATGGAGTTGACCGGATTTCTCACGGTATTCAGGTGATATTCTGTGTACTTTGCCCTTTTCATGTCTTTAGTTTTACAATGAGGACATTGCATCATTTAGGCATGGGGGGGTGGATAATCAATTCCTAAAGTCATTTTGTTAACTCCGTAGAATTTCTTTTAGTTTCTTTAAAAATAAAAAATAAAAAATAAAAATAGAAAGAAATCAGGAAAAGAGAACTTAGGCATTTAGAAGTTATTAACTTTAAGAAATGATATTTTGAGACCTAAATACTTAGACTTTTCAGGTCTTCGGGCTTAATCAGCCCAGGTGTCCACTCGAATGTGGATTTAGTCTCGAGTCCTCGCTAAGTTAATTTCATTTTAATTCGGTAAATAAATTAGGGTGATAAGTATACGACTTATCAACTTGCCCTTTGATTTGGGGGGACTTTAAGCCTAAGCATCTATACTTTTTTTTGCACTGACTCAGTTTTCGATGGTTTCTTAGGAAATTGGGTAGCTAATGAACCGTTTAGGGTGGTATGGCTAGTAAGTTGTTGGTGGTAATAGCTCATCGGCTGGTTGTCCAGAGCCCAGCCACAAGACCATTTTCGTCTTACTACCTTTAAGTAAATCTTAGATCAGGGAAGCCACCTACTTAAAAGAAAAAAAGAAAAAAAGGAGAAAATAAAAAAATAAACAAATAAAACCACACTTCACTGCACGAGTATGGCTAACAAGTTGCTGTGGGTAATAGCCCACTTATCGATTGTCTAGAGCCCAGCTCATAAAAATGCACAATAATTCCCAAAACACTTAAGGAAGAAGTAGGGAAGTAGAATAAATCGGGGAGAAATACACAAGGTTTGCCCTTGTGTTGACCCCATAAATAAAAGTAGGGAGAAAGCTATCGTTCAAAAAGATAAACCTCTAGGCAAGGTCGCCTAGGGTTGTAGAAACCCGAAATCTGTTTTAATAGCCGCCTAGTAAGTGTTTCACTCTTTTCACTAGATGCTTAGCACTTAGAGTCCTTTTCGAGTCTTGGGCGAGTCGGGTAGCTGTAAAAAGTTATTCGGGAACTCTCAAACTCCAAAAGTACAAAAGAAAAGAAAGAAAAATAGAAAAAAAATGTATCTTCCCTTTTCAAATAAAGCGAGCACTTGGGAAGTCTACATTCTGGCAGACACTGATGCGTGGGTTCACTCAACTCAGTAATTAAGTTAATTTTACTTAATTAAGAGTAGAATAAATCACTTAGGTTAACTCGAAGTTGTGTCGATTGTGTAGTATACGGTCGAATTAACCTAACATTTTAAAAATTTTTATTGGTTGAGTCCAGGTCGTTCACTGGGAGGCATAATAATTTTCTCCAAATTCACCAATTTTCTTTTATCTCTTTAAGTTTAGGAGGTAAAACTAGTTTAATTTTTAAAACATAAATTTTGTCAAAATATTTAAATAAAAAGAACATACAAAATTCCATATGAAACATATTTACTCAAAATGTTGTACTTTATTAACAAGTAAACATGCTAGTTTTTTTTCAATTTTATTTCATTCTAAGAAATTAAGCAATTAGAAAATTATCCAATTAAAGCATCCCTTTTACAATTAAGAACAAAAAGATACTGATGCAAGAGAAATTTATTTATTTTCATCTCTCTACAGAGTATTAATGCCTTTTTATTTTCTCAGCCTCTAATCTTCTTTCTTTCTTTTCTTCTTTCTCTCTTTTATTTTCTTCTCTCGAGCTCTTTTTCTTCTTTCCTTTCTTGTGTTGTTCCTACCTTCTTATCTTCCTTCTCTTCTTCTTTTTCCCTTTAATCTTCTCCTGCCTTCTCTTGTTCCCTTAGTTTTTCTCCTTTCTTAGCTTTTCCTTAACACTTCTTAGCGCTTGTGCTCCTTTCTTCCTTAGCCTTTGCCTTAACACTTAGCTTTAACATAACATCCTTCAGCGGCTTCTCTTTCCTTAAGCTTTCAGCTGAACCGATTTTTTTACTTTTTTAACCAAAAGTATTTTTATTTGCGGCAAGGTCCTTCCGAGGATACACAGCACCCTGAGACCAGGGTGGGACCAGACCCTACTCGGTCCTCGCCTAATCTCGGTTAGGTTTGTTTCAATTCATTTGTTAATCGGTTCACAGTTTCGAGCCACATCGGCTTAACCCGGACTCCCAGGCCACACTCACCCTCCCTGGGTACAATCACATCCGCACGCCCCCAAGGGCGCAGACACCTGTAGGCATATGCCCGTACACTCAGAACAATGCTTAGATCCAAAGGAATCGGAACCGGTGCATTGAGCGCTGAAGAATGCATAGCCAAGGGAACAAATCAGTTTTATTCCCAGGTGCACACTCGTGAATATCTGAGGTGGGACAAACATTCCCCTTCCAGACCTGAATTCAAACATTCATAACTTTCTACCCAGAGCTCCAAATTGGATGATTTAAAGTTCGTTGGAAAGCTCTAAGGGTAATCTACACAATTTTAGGGTCAATTTAATGTTTTAATGATGTTTGGCTCTTCAATTTAAGAGATGAAATTAGGGGTTTCTACAAGTTTTATAAAAGCCTGGAGAATGTTTTAACTCAGGAGAGTCCTCAGATGGACTTCTCTCATCTATTAGAAGGTCTGTACATGTTATATATGCAATTTCATTTTGTTAGAGTGGATTTTAAACTCTTAAGACCTACAGAACCTACAGAGAAGCTTTTCTCTTCTCTGAAAACTTCAGAGGTTGATTTACAGATTTCAACAAGTGCAACAAACACTTTAAAGTGTTCCTAATCTATTTAGATTAATTCTAAGGGTTTTAACTAATCAATCTGGGTAGGTTTTAGATTTGAATTTCATCAAAATAGTGCTTCTGTTGGTTTGGGTTCGAAAGTAACCCAAATTGGCAGAAATAAAGTTTTCACTAAATACATCATCTGAGCTTACTTTATTCTTTCTAAAAACATCAAACAGAATCTTAGAAACAGTTTACACATCTCAATTCCTCAATTCAAGCTCAGAGCACCATTATTAGACTCAGGTTTGACTGTGGAAGCTCGAAAATTGACTTTTTGTTAAAAGCTTCCTCCTAAGAAATTAATGCTTCAATCAGAGTCTTCTCATCATCAGAAACTTATTCAGATCTTTAGATTTGAGTTCTATCCTTAATTTCTAGGGTTTCAGGCTCACCGCCTGAACTAAAATAGGTATGTGTTCGACATAATTAATCAGAGTTTGTTACAATGTTTTGAGAGTTAAAATAGCTTCAGTGCATCGCACTGAAGCTTCTGAGCTCCTTAAGTGTTTCTTAAATCCTTCATAACAGACTTCTCCAACTTGTCGGAGTTGGGGAAGATGAAGTTACATCTAAAGCTCCAGTGGTTAATTCCTCAAACAAATATCTTTAAAATAATCAGTAATCCTTATTTTATTATTTTGGAGCCACTTAGCAAGTTTAAGAGGCTGCAACACATCTTTGGCTCACCGGAGCTCACTGGAGCTCTGGTGAGTCCAGAAAATGTAAAATGTTGTACAGATTAACAAAATTAACCATTTTTGATCCAAAAATGATCCTGAGGTTGCAAGGAACCTCTTTATCACATTAAATTCTTCATTTGTTCATTAAAATCTAAGATTTGTTTCCTAAAAATTTGAATGGTTTAAGCTCAGGACTTGATTTAACTACTCGATTGAGAAGTTAAATCAAGTCAACAGATGTTATTATTCATAAATATATATTCAATTTATAATTTGAATTGTTCCTGAGCCGCCATGGACAGCAAGCTCAGGGACTTAATTAAGATTTAGGCGTTTAATTATAGATGAAAATAATAGGTAATATAATGTCGATTAGGGTTCTAAAGTGGTGATAGGTGATGAAAGAACCCAGTGAAGGTGGAATTAGGTCGATTACTGTCACCATGGACAGTGAAGTAGTCAGTGAAGGTGAGATTTGAATTAGGCTTTTAGGTGATTTAATTAATCGATTAAGTGAATTAGAAGTGAACATTGAAGATATAGGATGGTGTACAGTGAATTAAAAGACAAAATTAAAGTCTCTAGCGAGCTCAAGGAACTCATCGGAGTTGGAGGAGATGAAGCTAAATTCTAAAATTACTCTAACTTAACTAACTAAACTAACTGACTAAGCTAGCCTACTCCTACTCCTACTCCCAGTCTACTGTTACCTAGATGAAGGGGTCAATAGGGTTCCGCCAAAGGTTCATGGCAAGTTACGAAATCAGAGGGTTGAAGAAAGATCTTCGGCAGGCGAATTTGAGGTGGAGCAGAGGAATCCTAGGGTCAGCGCCTTTGTCAGAGGTGCAGAAGACCACGACGAATCTCCTCGGCTACTTAAGATGGATGGAGGAAGTCGGAAGATGAAATGGGGAATCATCGGAGGTTTGGAAGAATAGCCTATCGAAGTCAGCTACAGTGTTAGAAGAGGGAAGGGAGCCAACTTACCTAAAATCAGAGGTGTGAGGGGGTAATTACAGTAGTTTGCGGCTAAGAGAGAGGCGAGGTCTGGCCGAAGAAGAAGCTCGAGGAGCTTAACCTCCGTCGCCGTCTCCGACGACGGTGAGGTTAACTCCCACTGAAAAATAGGATTCTTGGTTAATCCAGACCGATGGATGAAGTGGAGGTGGTGAGCACAAGCTGCGAGAGCTTGGGCAAAGAGGAATGATGTCAGCAGGGCGGTGATCGCGCGGTGGGATGACTCTTTGCCGCCAGCCATTCGTTTGGCTGGAGAAGAAGAAGAAGAAGATGAAGAGGGACTTAGAAGTAATAAAACTTAAGGACCTATGTGATAAATAAGGACCCGACTGTAATGAATATTAAGGACTAAAATGTAAACCCAGGTTTTGAAGGTTTATTTTAACTTAAATCTTTTTCAACTTTTTATATATGTTAGTAAATAAGGTAAATATTATGTTTACACCTTGAATTTACATTTTTGACCTGTTTATGTTAATTTATTAGATTAAGTAAAATTACTTAAGTTATTACATACTTAGGTATACATTATATTTAAGTTACTTATCTTATTAATTAAGGAAATGATTAGTAGGATTTCAAGTCCAATTATTATCTAAATTATTGATAATGTTAATTGAATGATAAAATTCCATTTTAAACTTATTTTAAGGTCCTTAACTAAATATCCCTTATTCTATAATTAACCCTTATATATTCATAACCCTAGCTAATTAACTAGGAAGACTAGTTAATTAGGGGTAATTAGAGATCATGATGAGTGTCTCATCAGACACCCGGGCACTGTCAAGTCTTTGTAACTAGGTCTTGGGTTGAAGTTCCTGAAATAACCAACAAATCATGCCTAAGAGATCGAATCCTAATTCTACTTTTATAAATAGCATTTAGGTTAATTTTGCTAGGGACTAGCAAAGAGTAAGCATGGGGGTATTATAAACATGCATAAACTCATCATAAAATGCTTACTTATGATAGTTCCTAGTCTTAGCATTGCATATCATTATATAAATATTGTATAAACATCCATTGCATTGCATTTAGGGTAGTTGTATGTTATGTACATTAATTCCTTCATTTTACATGGCCACTGCTGCACTGGCACACGCCTCTGCACACACGCTGCTGCTGCCTCCACGTGTGCCCATGCTCTCCCATGCTACTATTGTGCGTGCGAGCCTCTACACGCACGCGTGCCCACGCTATTGTGCGCATGCGGTGGTAGGTGTGTGCACATGGGTTGCCTGGGTTGCGCCACGTGGCGCGATTTGGGCCGTCCATCTTTTACATTGTAAGGGCTTCTACAAAGGTCGGATTGAGTCAATTTTCATGCCGTTAGGCTGCAATCATCAACTTGAATCCATCCATGCAGTCAGATTTGTTGTTTAAAGCTGTAAATTATGTCACCTAGTCCCTTGGCCTTTGATCTTCCTCGAACTGCATATGGTGCTACGGGACTCTAATCAAGGTGATTTCAGAGGTGTTGGACTTCGATTGTCGTCCTAATCAGATCCGTACAGTTGTATCATCAATCTGAGGCTCCGAAATAAATCTCATTCTCTCTTGACAACAGAAAGGACGCAATTAACCTAAAATATACACAACTACTCTAAATGCAGAATGATGCATGCTATGCAATATTGATAACATGTAATGCAAATCTAAGCCTAGGGACAAGCATAAATAGTCATTTCAACCTAAATGGATGTGTCTACATCAACAAGTAGTAGCTAAGCTGGAGGGAGTTCAGCTGCCATGAGCTGGGTGGGGCTAGGGAGAGTTGAACATGAGCTGAAGTGAACTCTTGTCAGCTTAGTTGAGCTAGCTAGAGCTCCTAGTGAACTGAATGGAGCTGAGATGAGCTAGACTCAACTAAGTTGAGCTAGATCTAAGTTGACTTGAGCTAGGTTGAGCTAAGATGAGCTACCCTGAGCTACCATTCAACTGAGATGAGCTGAATGGAGCTAACCATATCCCAAGTGAGCTGATATCCAACTATGATGAGTTGGATCTGGCTGAGTCACACTAGGATTGAGCTTCCTCTTCACCAGTTGCCTTCTTCAATGCTAGGGTTTTAGGTATTTGACTATCTGTTCATCCTTAACACTCAAATATACGTGTCAAAAACACAACAAATCATGCAATGCATGCCTAACCTAATTGATGACTAAATGTAGCCCAAAAACCCATTTGCGGAGTTAAAATCCTAAGAGCTAGGTTTGTTTTAGGGCATAAGAATGATGAAAAGCTGGCATTTTTCAGACATTGATTCTGAGGAATCAAAAATGGAAGATGAAGAGAATATAGCCCTTCTCTCTAGAAAGTTTAAGAGGTTCCTAAAGAACAAAAAGAGCTAGAAGAAGAAGAAGGAAGTGCCTCAGGAAAATCAAGTAATCTACTACAACTACAAGAAGAAAGGGCACATGAGAATGGAATGCCCTCAAATCAAGAAAGCGAATGACAAAAAGAAGGCTCGGAGGTTTCCCAAGCATGAAGCAAAGAAGAAGGCTTTGCAAGTAACATGGGATGATAGTGATACTAGCTCAAAAGAAGTGAGTGAAGACAGTTCAAGCGAAGCAGCACTCTATGGTTGATGTAGACACATCCATTTAGGTTAAAATCCCTTTTTATGCATGTTCCTAAGCTTAGAGATGCATTCCATATTATAAATATTGCATAGCATGCATCATTCTACATTTAGAATAGTCTGTATAAAGTTTAGGTTAATTCACGCCCTTTTGTGGCTAGGAGAGTGATGGTCGGCCCGGATAGGTTGTTAATATGATATTTTTACCGTTGAAATGTGTATAGTGGTTAACCTAATTCAGACCTAACCATCTCTTTACAAAATTTTTAACCTGGCCTAATTGATTTTATCTTGTCACTTTTAAGCCCAGGGTCGAACTCAGGGAAGTGGGGTTCAAGTCGAGTTTCTACGTTTTCCTTAAAAACGCGTCTCTTCCGTTTGTTTATTCTGTTTTTGGTATTTTTCTTATTTAGGTTTTTTTTTTTTGGTAATCCTTGTTCTTGAGGCACACCCTCAAAATTGTGTCCTTGGCTTTTAGCCAAAATAGAGTTTCAAAACACGTCTTGCTACTTGCAAGACGGGGTACCTGCAAATCAAAGATTATCTTTTCACTTTTATACCTTTTTTTTATCTTTTTACTAAGAAGGAAGCTAACAGATAGAAAGTAAATATAGTAGCTATAGATATATATTTATATGTAGTATATATATAAAGGGGTGGGGGTGGAGGTGACGATGGAGTGTAGCACTATGTCGAGTCAGTTGACGTCTAGAGAGACGCAACCAACACGACTATGTGCCGCGTGGAGTGTGGATGAAGGATGGATGATGTATGGGACCACGCTTTTTTTGTACGCGTGTATCAGGGAATATCAGCAACTGGTGCAGATATCCCCATGATACAGCGTATAGTAAATAACGTGAAAATATATGTACATATGTATGTATATGAGTAAATATATCTATATGTATATAAATGTATAAGTATATATGTATAGATATATATATATATATATATATAGGTGTATATATATATATATATATATATATATATATGTATGTATATATGTATATAGCTATGTATATATGTATATAAGTATATATGTATTTAGATATATGTATATATATATGTGTATATGTATAAGTATATAGATATGTATATATATATATATGTATATGAGTATGTGTATATATATATATATATATATATATTATATATGTATATGTATATATATATTATATTATATGTATGTATACATAACTATATAGATATACTATGTATATATAAGTATATATATATAGATATATGTATAAGTATATATATATATATATATATATATGTATGTATATAAGTTACTATTAGTGTGTGTGTGTGTGTGTCGGTGAATGGGTGTGTGTGTGTTGCTGTAAGTGAAAAAAAAAAAGAGAGAGAGAGAGAGAGAGAGATAGAGATCGCGAAGAGAGAGAGAGCGGGAGACAGAGGGAGCGGGCGGGAGAGATCGGCGGAGAGAGAGAGCGGGCGAAGGAGTGTTCGCGGACGCGCGAGTTAAGACGTCTGCCGGAGGCGGCAGACGTCTGACTCTACGTCGTCTGAAGACGGAGGCGGACGTCTGATCGTCGCGGTGCACCGCGCCTTCGTGCAGTGGACGTGAGACGTCTCCTGCAGACCGGGTGCGAGGACGGAGAGCGGGCGATGGCGTGCTCGGAGAGGGCGGCGGGGAGTCTACAGTCGGTCGCGGAGGGTTGCAGAGGTTCATGGGGGTCGGCGCGAGGCCGTAGCCGACCGCTGCAGTGCGCGCAGCGGCCTGTCGCGGGTGGAATTGCAGAGGCGACAGAGCAGAGGCGGAGACGGGGAACGGGCCTGCAGGCGCGCGCGGAGGGTTGCGCGCCTGCGGGGAAGGTCGCGGAGGAGGCGGGGGTGCTGCTGCTGCTGCTGTCGCCGCTGGGCTGCTGCTGCTGCTGCTGCTTCAAGCTTCAGACCTTGAAGCGGCAGCAATGGCGTGGAGATGAAAACGAAGAGAAAAGAAAACACCACGCCCACCGGCTCGTTGAAGAGCTGGGCGGTGGTGTTCCCACTGTGGTGGTGAGCACCACAGTGGGTTCTCCTGCTCGTCGGGTGCCTCCTCGACCTAGGGCCGACGTATGGGAGGGGAGAACGGGCGAGGAAGGTGGCTGCCGATTTTTTTCAGTAGCTGCAACCTCCCCGTCGCGAGGATGAAGCTGCAGCTACTTATAGAGGAGGGGAGAGGGGCGTGTTGGCTGCAGCAGGGAGAGGGCGTGCTAGTTGCAGCTGTAGGGAGCGGCGTTGGCAGGGAGACGTGATGGGAAGAGGTGCTGCGTGGCTGCTGCATGCAGCTGCGGGAAGAGTGCAGCCGCGGGAAGGACGCAGCCGCGGGAAGAAGAGAAAAGCCGTGGGAAGAAGAAAGAAAGATGAAAATAAAATATGGAGAGGGGACTTTTTGCAAAGAGACACTTGAAGAAAAATGTAAAAATGCAAGCCATTTATTCCATTCTCTTCTCCTCTCAATTAAATGCATGCATGCAAGCGTTTTTACAAATGCAACTACAGGATTATAATATGCATAGTTAATGCTAGAAAATAGCATAAGAAGGCGTTCTTATAGGCGTGTTTTGAGGTGCAAACATATACCCCCATGCCTATCTTTTGCTAGTCCCTAGCAAAATCGTATTTAGAAATGATCTTAAGCTGAAAATTTTCTTCTGAGGTGATATAGGTGTGTTTATTATCGAATATTGTGAGAACCAATTGTAAAGAAGACTACCAGTACTTTAAGTCTCACATGACATAGATCATCTCTCAACTAACCAGGACTCTTGATATTTAAACCTTAAGTACGATTTCCAGGACCCAGGAGGTTTTTGCCGTACTCGAGAGCTCAAGAAATTATGGTTTGTGCATAGTGAAGGATCAAGACTGACCAGATGAACATTAAGACTCAATCCCAGGGTTTCACGAATTTTTAAGTACAGGTTGGTCCCAGTTTCAGCTCATGTCTTCGAATTGACCCTTAAGATGACGGAAAACTCAACTCCCATTTTCTAATTTTTTTTTTTTTTTTTTTGTGACTCACCGAAAAACAAAGTATATAGACATTTATGAGATATACTGACTCTTTTAAAACATCTCTTTTCTGATTGATTTTTTTTTTTTTTTTTTTTTTTGAAACACATGTCAGTATATCTCTTACAACACATTTTGAAACACACATCTTTTTTTTTTTTTTTTTTTTTGGTGGGAGAGTTTCTTTTTGGTGGAAAGAGTCGCTCCTAAACACAAGACTAAAGCCTGGGATAAAAAGTCTACCTGCGCACACAGGTAAGGACTCCACCTTCCCTAATGAACACTAGGGTTGGATCTTATGTTCACCTGGTCTTTCCTGATATGTGTAGTGTGAACCAAGTTTACTTAAGCTCTCAAGAAAAAGCAAACCAACGGATCCTGTACTGGTGTCTCAGGTACAAGAATACATCCTTTGTTAGGAGAGATCTTGATCTATTTTGTCAATGCTTTAAGTGAATTAAGCCGAGCCTGAGCGAATCAAGCTTTTGTGGCCTGGAAAGTCTTCAAAACAGAGGTTGAATATCCATAAACACTTATTGCCTTTTTGTTTCAACTTCAAGATCATTATTAAACACCATTTATTATATATATATATATATATATATATTTTTTTTTTTTATTTTTTATTTTTTGCATATTTATAAATAGGTGGGAACTGTATAATACCATAACATACCCGGATCCTATGGATGCCTATCCACCCCCCCATGCCAAACAATGCTATGTCCTCATATGCATGCAGGGAAAGGCAGAGGAAGGATGGAAGATCGGGTAACAAGAGCTGAGGTTCAGAGTATAGATCAGGGTGGAAGGGTGGGTGGATGGTGGGTGGTGAAGAGAAAAGTGAAGTGATTGCGATAGAGGTGTGAAAAGTGATGGTGGATGGTGAGTGCTGTTAGGGTGCCTCCCAACAAGCGCTGAATTTAATGTCCCCAGCTGGACTCAGAATGAGGCAAAGAATTAGTTACCCTCCAGCAGGGCAACGGTTTCTCCAACGGGGGCAGGTTCATGAGTCAGATAGGGTTTCAAACGCTGCCCGTTGACCGTAAATTTACGCCCAGATTTGGGATCTTCGATTTCGACGGCCCCATTGGGGAATGGTCTTGAGACCAGAAAAGGACCAGTCCATTTGGACTTTAATTTCCCAGGAAAGAATTTGAGTCGGGCATTATAGAGCCAAACTTGCTGAGATGGCTCAAATTCCTTCCGCCGAACATGGCTGTCGTGAAAAGCCTTAGTGCGTTGTTTAAAGGTTAGAGCAGAATCATAGGCTTCACGATGGAGCTCTTCCAGCTCTTGGAGTTGGAGTTTCCTTTCTCGTTCACACAAGTCTGGGTCGAGGTTACATTGGCGAACCGCCCAATAAGCGCGGTGCTCCAACTCTACAGGTAAATGACAAGGCTTCCCGTAAACGATTCTATATGGAGACATACCAAGGGGGGCCTTGAAGGCGGTCCGATACGCCCAAAGTGCGTCAGTCAGCTTGTCGGACCAATCCTTACGGTCAGGCCGAACCATTTTCTGGAGAATCTGCTTGATTTGCCGGTTCGACACTTCCGCCTGGCCGTTCGTCTGAGGATGATACGGGGATGCGATACGATGGTGGACTCCGTACCTCCTCAGAAGTGCCCGAAAAGAAGCATGGGTAAAGTGGCTTCCTCCATCCGAGATAATGGCCCGAGGGATCCCAAAACGCGCAAAGATATGGTCTTTGACGAATCGGGTGGAGATAACATGGTCAGCACGACGCGCGGGAATAGCCTCGATCCATTTTGAAACATAGTCAACGGCCACGAGGATGAATTCGAAGCCGTTGGATGGAGGAAAGGGACCCATGAAGTCAATTCCCCAGATGTCGAAGATTTCCGCAGCTAGGATGTGTTGCAAGGGCATCATGTCACGACGTGCCATCGACCCTAATGACTGGCACCTAGTGCAATGTTTGGCATAAGTGTGCGCGTCCTGGTGAAGGGAGGGCCAAAAGAAACCGCACTGCAACACCTTGGCTGCAGTTTTCCTCCCAGAGAAATGGCCTCCACAGGCCTGATCGTGGCAGAAGGATAGCACACTGGGGAACTCACTGTCAGGAATACAGCGACGGATGATTTGATCAGCACCTATCCGAAAAAGAAGTGGATTATCCCAGAAATAATACTTTGCTTCTGCCATGAGACGCTCGCGCTGGTTTTTAGGCCAGCCACGTGGAAGAGATCCAGAAGCAAGGTAATTGGCAATGTCGGCATACCATGGTCCACTTGCCACATTTATTGCCAATAGGTGCTCATCAGGAAAAACTTCATTAATTGGCAGAGGAAGTCCAATATGGTCAGGGTCCAGTCTGGAAAGGTGATCAGCCACAACATTCTGGGCTCCGACCTTATCACGAATCTCAATGTCAAATTCCTGGAGCAGAAGGATCCAACGAATCAGTCTAGGCTTGGCATCCTTCTTGTGCATGAGATGGCGAATGGCCGCGTGATCAGTGAAAACAATAACGTGAGAGCCCAGAAGGTAAGAACGGAATTTTTCCAGCCCAAAGACGACTGCCAGTAGTTCCTTTTCAGTGGTAGTATAATTACGCTGGGCCTCGTCCAACGTCTTACTGGCGTAGTATACCACGAAGGGGTGTCTATCGCGTCTTTGTCCCAGGATGGCTCCGACTGCAAGGTCTGAAGCGTCACACATAAGTTCAAAGTTGAGGGACCAATCAGGCGGCTGGAGAACAGGGGCCTTGGTGACAGCATTACGCAGCTGCGTGAATGCTTGTATACAGTCAGGGCCCATGTCGAAGGGCACGTCGGTTGATAGGAGATGAGTTAAGGGTCGAGAAATTTTGGAGAAGTCTTTGATGAATCTCCTATAGAAACCGACGTGTCCCAAGAAGGAGCAGATTTGTTTGACAGAACCAGGCACAGGTAAATCAGCAATGATATCGAGCTTAGCTCTGTCAACCTCGATACCCCTATCGGAGATGATATGTCCAAGAACAATTCCCTCGTGCACCATAAAATGACTTTTTTCCCAGGAAAGCACGAGGTTTACATCAATAAATCTCCTAAGGATGCGAGTCAGGTTGGCAAGACATTCGTCGAAAGATGGTCCAAAGACTGAAAAGTCATCCATGAAGACCTCGAGAAAGTCACCCACCATGTCATGAAATATCGCCAGCATGCATCTCTGGAAAGTTGCTGGCGCGTTACAAAGTCCGAACGGCATCCTTCTAAAGGTGAAGGTGCCGAAAGGGCAAGTAAAAGTGGTTTTCTCTTTGTCTCGGGGGTCTATTGCCACCTGGTTATATCCTGAGAATCCATCCAGGAAGCAGAAAAATTTATTTCCCGCTAACCGCTCTAGGATTTGGTCAATAAATGGTAGCGGGAAGTGATCTTTCTTGGTTGCAGCATTGAGTTTCCTATAATCTACACACACTCTCCAAGATGTAGGAGTGCGTGTAGGGATGGATTCGCCCCTGTCATTGACACGGATGGTGAGTCCTGCCTTTTTGGGCACAACGTGAATCGGACTCACCCAGGGGCTATCGCTGATCGGGTAGATTATACCCGCATCCAGCCACTTAATGATTTCATTCTTAACGACCTCCCGCATGTTAGGGTTGAGACGTCGCTGCATCTCGCGAGAAGGTCGAGCCTCCTCCTCCGTATATATACGATGAGTGCAGTAGGAGGGACTAATACCAGATAAGTCTGATAAGGACCACCCAATAGCTGCCTTGTGTTCTAGGAGGACCTTAGTTAGTTTGCACTCCTGCTCCATGGTTAATTTTGAACTGATGATTACAGGGAGCGTTTCATTTGGTCCCAGGAAAACATACTTGAGTGTATTAGGCAGCACTTTTAGCTCGGGAGTGGATGGGGAAGGATCTGGCATTTCTTGGGACGAGAGTGTCCCAGACGGGTAGGAGAACAAGTTAGGAGGAAGAAACTGGCCTTCAGATTGGCCAAGAAGAGGGGCTTCTTGGATAGATGGATCCAAAAATGAATAGCCCCAGTGAGAAGTATATGGGCTCAAGGTCCCAGTGTGGATTTGTAAATCCGCCTGATTTGGCGGGGAAGAAAGGGCAATTCGGTCTTCATGAGTATGGACCGACAGTGAGTAGCCCGGATATGACTCAGACCACGAGGTATGGGAAGCGGAGAAAACCTCGTCAGAAGTCTGGCCAGGAGAAGGTACTGGACAAGGGAGGGATTGGGGAAGGTCACAGTATGCGTTGGTCAGGCAGTTATCAGTGTTTATAGGTAATCCGCAGCAGTCCGAATAGGTCCCAATTAGTCCGATACACGCGCTGACGGCCATATCCTCGTCAGACGTGTCATCCTCAATGCAATCGCAATCAAAGTTCTTGGCTGCCTTGAATATGTTAAGCTTGAGCTTCTCAGATCCAACGGCAATCTCAATACAGCCCGACTCGCAGTCGATGTGGGCGCGGGCTGTGGCCAAGAAAGGTCGACCGAGGATGATCGGACAATCAGAAAGTGAACTAGGAACTTCCATATCTAAAACAAGAAAGTCAACAGGAAAACAGAGACTGTTGACCCTAACCACCACGTCTTCCACCACACCCTTCGGGATTTTGACAGAACGATCTGCCAACTGTAACGTGACAGGGGTGGGTTTCAGATTTCCCAAGGAAAATTTTTTGAGCATGATGGTCGGTATGAGATTGATGGAAGATCCTAGATCAAGCAAGGCACGGTTAAAACTGCAGCCTTGGATGCTACAGGAAATCAGTGGTGTGCCCGGATCTTTCTGCTTCGGTGGTAAGTTTGACAGTATAGCACAACTCGCATGAGGCGAGAGAACCACCGGATTCTTAGTCCTCTTTGACTGTCGTCTGGGTGTTGTGTAGTCTTTGAAAAATCGAGCGACAGTAGGTATGTGGTCGATTGCCTCGAGCAGGGGTACCTTGATTTCTACATCCCTGAACAAATTACGTAGGTTGTCAAAGGCCTGCGTATTTTTCTTTTTGCCTTTTGGCTCCCTTAGTAGAGCCTCAGGGAATGGGACTGATTCTGGCACAAGTTTTGGTGCATCATCCTCTCGCGAATGCGGTATGCATCCCGAATGAGAGGGTGATGAAGAAGATGGGCCAGGATCAGGTCGAGGCGGATCGACGGTTTGCTTACCGCTCCTCGTAGTGATAGCATTGGACGATGCGGGTCCAGTGGGATCATACGGTGGAGGAGGGTTTGCAATGGGGATATAAGAGTGTGGTGCTGCAGCAGGATTAGCCTGAAATCCCGGTGGAATGCTCGGAGCTTGCAGAACTTGATTAACCTGTCCCTGAGAAGGTCGTACCTGTGGTTGAGAACCACGGGGCACGAAATTTCGCGGGTTTGGAACAGGTTGGGTGGGAAGAGTGCCCTGAGATCGAGTCGCCATGCGTAGTTGACTGATCTCGGCATTCTGCTGCGCCAATTGGTGCTGAAGAGAGGTCATGTTCTCTTCATGGCGCTTTGACATTTCCGTCATCATTCGCATCAATTTGTCAAGAGGGCTTGATGCGTGCTCAGTTTGTGGTACGCAAGGGCCTGATGGCGGATTTGCCATAGGATTAAACTGGACCCTTGGGATGACGGGTGCGGACGGTCGCATTGGTCCACCCGCGGGGTTTTGGCGCTGCGGGTTGTTGGACCATGCAAAGTTCGGATGATTACGCCACCCCGGGTTATAAGTGGTAGAGAACGGGTTGTTCCCCAGGGCGCAAGCATCTTCTATGCCAGTAGACGCGTCCGCATGTAGATATGCGTCCGAGCCCACGGAGGCTTGGTCCTCCGTGTCGAAATACTGGCTCGCAGAAGCCAGTTCCACATGACTTACCGAGTCGCTTGGCGCGACACTCGGTAAGGAAGGTCTAACGGGGTTTCTTGGGATAAGCCTGGTATTAGAAGAACTTGGATTGTGACGAAGTGGTGAAGAGGTGGTGTTTGCCATAGATCGAGCGGGGTTGGCCAGAAGCTCGTCCAGCTTCTTGTGCACGACGGAGACTTCATCCAGTTTTTGTGCAATAAGGCTTAGATCAGTGGATGAATGGGAGGGTCCCATGTCAACTTCGTGGACATTTCGGGGCTGGCTGGTACGATTAAAGGCGACAATGGAAGCATTGTTCATCGAGTTTTCACTCATATTTTCAAACAGCTCGAATGCTCCATTCTCGTCTTTATTCATAAAGTTACCTCCGCAGGAAGCGTCTGCAATCTGCTTCAAAGTCTCATTTAGCCCATAGTAGAAAATCTGGGCTATATGCCACTTAGGCAGACCGTGGTGCGGACATTTCCTGAGGAGGTCGTTATACCTCTCCCATGCCTCATGAAATTGTTCGCCGTTTTGTTGCGTAAATGAAGTGATAGCACGGCGAAGCGCATTGGTCCGCCCGATTGGGAAGAACTTCTTGAGAAACGCTGTTCGCATCTCTTCCCACGAGTGGATGGTTCTCCCAAGGGTGCGTAACCATTGCGACGCTTTATCCCGTAATGAAAATGGGAACATCTTCATGAGGACTATAGATAACCCGACATTTCTTGGTTTAACAGTTTCAGCAAGTCGGGTTAGGTCTTCCAAGTGGAGAAATGGGTCTTCACTTGCAAGACCATGAAAGTGAAAATTGATTAGGCCAATTATATTTGGTTTTAATTCAAAGTCGTCCCCGCCCATGGGGACCCGAATTTGTCCTATGGTCTCTGTAGCAGCGGGATTCTGATAAGAGCTAAGAGACCTAGGCTCCTCCTGTTCGGGAGGGTTCTGCATTTCCTCCAATGTTTCCCGAATGGCTTCGATTTGCTCATTATACATTTCCATTTGGGCTTGGAGGCGGGTTATGGGATCTAAGGCTCCACCACCTGGTGGGTTCTGAGGGCGGTTTCCTCCCTCGGGATTTGGGGGTGGGCGTGCAGCCATGTTTGTGGAGGAGGAGGACGATTCGACTTGTTTTCTAGATTTATCAGTCAATTCAAATAGTTCAGGGTTTTGTGACCTCCTCCCAAACATGCACTACCGCAGGAAGAATTGGGGAGATGAGAAGGGAATAGGGATGAGAGAAATGACGCTGCAAAGGTACACTTGATTACAAATCAATACAGTCAAGTTCCTAACCTCTACAGTGTGCCCTTAGACCTAAAGATCTAAGTTACCTACTATCACGAATTACGGAACCGAATGCGAGCACCGCGGAACCACCGGGCCAGATTGAAAGGCCGTTTGCCCCAGTCTTAGACACCCGATAGCACGCGGGAACTCTCACCAGCACGTAGTCGCTACACACAGGTAGTTAGACCTCCAATCCTCAGTAAGGGTCAAGTTACTACCAGTTTTAATTAGAGGCTTAGGGTCAAGTGCTTTTGGAATGTGAAGGGCGTTGTTTACGGGTAATGCCCAAGTGATTGATTTTAAGAGTGTGTAAGAACAAGCATGCAACGGGGAAATCTCCCCGAATTGAAGTTTTTATTGGCGAATGGTTTTTAGAGTTCAGCCTTAAGTAGTATGAATTTTAGGGTTTTGCTGAATTACCAATTCAACCAATCTCCGGGTTTTTTGCAAAAATACAGGTTTTCCTTCTAAAACCCAAGAAACCCTTCTTCAATTATCAGTTAGTTAATGCATGCTAAAATGCAATGGGCTACCCTAAATGGAGATTTCTAAGTGTGGATGCACGAATCAGTTTTATATCAATGTGACAGGGAGCCAAAGCACTTCAATTCAAGCGCTCCCAATCACCAGAAATGATTTCCACACACAAGGCTTCAACCAAGAGATAAAGAAAATAAAATTTTTGGGGTTGAAGTATTCAGGATCGAATCACAGGCAAATTTGAAAAGTCGTGGTGGGGTTGGAATCAACTCAATTCCAAGTCTCCCCACCAAAAATGTGATCCTGAATTAAAGATAAGTGAGGCAAAAGAGGGATACAAGCAATCTTTTTCTTTGCCTCAAAGAATACTTCCCACGGTGAAAAATCTAAGAATGAAGATTCTCGGATTTTCGCTATGCGAAGTAAGGTGGGAAATCCGGGGCAGTGGGAGTGAAGACAACCAATCAATCAAGTGAATTTTAATCCACTTGCCCTCAAGAAATCCCAAGAAGTTTTTCTAGTTTTTAGTTTTTAAATTTTTTTTTTTTATTGTGGTGGCAAGTTAACCCCAATTTGATGAGAAAAGAAAACCTACTTGTTCGGCAATGTGTGCGAAGCTCCAATGCGATGTCGGCGTCTTCACGCTCTCATTCCCGCCTTGGATCTGCTCTCGTTCCCGACTTTGTCTGCTTTCCTTCTCCTTCCACCAAGTTCACCTGCACACCAAAAAAACAACAATACCCGTGAAGAGAGAAGAGACAAATTTAAAGGAATTGGATAGAAACTTACTCGAAAGCGCACCTCCCCGGCAGCGGCGCCAGAAAAGTCATGATGGTCGGCCCGGATAGGTTGTTAATATGATATTTTTACCGTTGAAATGTGTATAGTGGTTAACCTAATTCAGACCTAACCATCTCTTTACAAAATTTTTAACCTGGCCTAATTGATTTTATCTTGTCACTTTTAAGCCCAGGGTCGAACTCAGGGAAGTGGGGTTCAAGTCGAGTTTCTACGTTTTCCTTAAAAACGCGTCTCTTCCGTTTGTTTATTCTGTTTTTGGTATTTTTCTTATTTAGGTTTTTTTTTTTTGGTAATCCTTGTTCTTGAGGCACACCCTCAAAATTGTGTCCTTGGCTTTTAGCCAAAATAGAGTTTCAAAACACGTCTTGCTACTTGCAAGACGGGGGTACCTGCAAATCAAAGATTATCTTTTCACTTTTATACCTTTTTTTTATCTTTTTACTAAGAAGGAAGCTAACAGATAGAAAGTAAATATAGTAGCTATAGATATATATTTATATGTAGTATATATATAAAGGGGTGGGGGTGGAGGTGACGATGTAGTGTAGCACTATGTCGAGTCAGTTGACGTCTAGAGAGACGCAACCAACACGACTATGTGCCGCGTGGAGTGTGGATGAAGGATGGATGATGTATGGGACCACGCTTTTTTTGTACGCGTGTATCAGGGAATATCAGCAACTGGTGCAGATATCCCCATGATACAGCGTATAGTAAATAACGTGAAAATATATGTACATATGTATGTATATGAGTAAATATATCTATATGTATATAAATGTATAAGTATATATGTATAGATATATATAGATATATATATATATATATATAGGTGTATATATATATATATATATGTATGTATATATGTATATAGCTATGTATATATGTATATAAGTATATATGTATTTAGATATATGTATATATATATGTGTATATGTATAAGTATATAGATATGTATATATATATATATGTATATGAGTATGTGTATATATATATATATATATATATATATTATATATGTATATGTATATATATATTATATTATATGTATGTATACATAACTATATAGATATACTATGTATATATAAGTATATATATATAGATATATGTATAAGTATATATATATATATATATATATATATGTATGTATATAAGTTACTATTAGTGTGTGTGTGTGTGTGTCGGTGAATGGGTGTGTGTGTGTTGCTGTAAGTGAAAAAAAAAAAGAGAGAGAGAGAGAGAGAGAGATAGAGATCGCGAAGAGAGAGAGAGCGGGAGACAGAGGGAGCGGGCGGGAGAGATCGGCGGAGAGAGAGAGCGGGCGAAGGAGTGTTCGCGGATGCGCGAGTTAAGACGTCTGCCGGAGGCGGCAGACGTCTGACTCTACGTCGTCTGAAGGCGGAGGCGGACGTCTGATCGTCGCGGTGCACCGCGCCTTCGTGCAGTGGACGTGAGACGTCTCCTGCAGGCCGGGTGCGAGGACGGAGAGAGGGCGATGGCGTGCTCGGAGAGGGCGGCGGGGAGTCTACAGTCGGTCGCGGAGGGTTGCAGAGGTTCACGGGGGTCGGCACGAGGCCGTAGCCAGCCGCTGCAGTGCGCGCAGCGGCCTGTCGCGGGTGGAATTGCAGAGGCGACAGAGCAGAGGCGGAGACGGGGAACGGGCCTGCAGGCGCGCGCGGAGGGTTGCGCGCCTGCGGGGAAGGTCGCGGAGGAGGTGGGGGTGCTGCTGCTGTTGCTGTCGCCGCTGGGCTGCTGCTGCTGCTGCTGCTTCAAGCTTCGGACCTTGAAGCGGCAGCAATGGCGTGGAGATGAAAACGAAGAGAAAAGGAAACACCACGCCCACCGGCTCGTTGAAGAGCTGGGCGGTGGTGTTCCCACTGTGGTGGTGAGCACCACAGTGGGTTCTCCTGCTCGTCGGGTGCCTCCTCGACGGAGGGCCGACGTATGGGAGGGGAGAACGGGCGAGGAAGGTGGCTGCCGATTTTTTTCAGTAGCTGCAACCTCCCCGTCGCGAGGATGAAGCTGCAGCTACTTATAGAGGAGGGGAGAGGGGCGTGTTGGCTGCAGCAGGGAGAGGGCGTGCTAGTTGCAGCTGTAGGGAGCGGCGTTGGCAGGGAGACGTGACGGGAAGAGGTGCTGCGTGGCTGCTGCATGCAGCTGCGGGAAGAGTGCAGCCGCGGGAAGGACGCAGCCGCGGGAAGAAGAGAAAAGCCGTGGGAAGAAGAAAGAAAGATGAAAATAAAATATGGAGAGGGGACTTTTTGCAAAGAGACACTTGAAGAAAAATGTAAAAATGCAAGCCATTTATTCCATTCTCTTCTCCTCTCAATTAAATGCATGCATGCAAGCGTTTTTACAAATGCAACTACAGGATTATAATATGCATAGTTAATGCTAGAAAATAGCATAAGAAGGCGTTCTTATAGGCGTGTTTTGAGGTGCAAACAGAGAGAAGGAGATCTATTTCAGGGCCTCGGATTGACGATCCGGCTGTATGGATCTGATCAAGATGATGATCAGAGTCCAACACTTATGAAATCATCTTGATAGAAGTCCCATAGCACATTATTCAGTTCGAGGAAGATCAACATCCAAGGGGCTAAGTGACATAATTCAGAGCTTCAAATGACAAATCCAACCTTATGGATGGATTCAGATAAATGATTGCAGCCCGACATTGCGAAAATCGACCTAATCCAGCGTCCGTGGCTCCACCTACAAAGATAAGAAATTGGATGGTCATGATGGCACCATGTGGTGCCATCACAACCACCAAAATCCATCCAAGACCCTTCACTCCATCTTGCTAGTAGTGCCATCATTCGATTGTGATCCAACAACTGAGAAAAGCCCAATGAGGCATTTTCACAACACCAGGGACACATCAAGATTCAACGTGAACCGTTGGATCTTGATCCATCGGTCCACAATCACCTCTCGCCATTGCCAGCCGATGCTATTTTGGACCAAAGAGAGCATGTAGCATAGTGGTCACGTAATGCTCTCCCAAACCCACAGTGCGAGCTCGACTCCTCCAACGCCTCCAATCGACCATAGCGGTGAGGCGCTCCCAAATTTGACCGCTCAATAGTGTTTGAGCGATCAAGATGTAGCCACGCGGCACAATGGATGAGTGCGGATACACCCACGCATGCATGCATGGTTTGACACCTTATTTGATGTGCCAGCTGAGCATGCAATCTTCGTGCAATCCTAGCTGTCCATCCTCGATCCAACGGCTGCTTGTCGATCACGCCTTTGCAGTTGTGAGTGCATAGGTGTGTGCGTGAGCTGGACCTTCAGCAACATTTGTGGCAAAGCTTTACTGATGATTGTAAATATCGCTATTGACCGTGACTGCATTTTGCCTCTTCTTTTCCACTATAAAAGGACCCCTACCCCACCCATTTCTGTTCATCTCTTCCTTTCTCTCCCTCACCACCTCCAAAGCTCTAGAAAGGGAGCTTGTCTCAAGCTTGGGATGCTCCTCTAGAATAGAAAATCAAATATTTTTCCTGCTTCTCACCCTCATTCGTGGAGCATCTCGTGGCCATCCTCTCGCCACCTTTCGGAAGAAGATTCTCGCCACGATGCTGTCTTGCCCTGTCCTCCTTCCTCCAACACCATTCTTCTTTGTCTAGCTTCCGCCACATTTGTTCGGGGCATCGTCAAAGCGAGTCGTCCTCCAAGCGACCGTTGAAGGGGATTCTTCTCACCTTTATCTTTTATTCGCTTTCTAGTATAGTTTTCTTTTCTCCATTGTAGCAAACACTTGTTTAGACATATATATGATTGTTTCTCTCTCTCTCTCTGCAAGTAGATTAGTAAGATAAATATTTTGTCGACCTGATCTTTTGCCTATTAAAATACCAAAAAAATTGCAAAAGATAAAAACAACAAAAAAAGAAATAAAATTGAAGTGCGGATTTCACAAAACCAAACGTTCTCCTCCCTGTGTTCGAACTAGGACTCACTTTGAGTTTTGGCATAAATTTTATTTAGTAGTGATATTTTGCGACTACGACAACAGGTTCACCAAAACCTTGATTTTTCCTCACAAAATATACGCTAACCAATGGTCTTATGGTGATCGAAGATGAGGTATCATCTTTTACTATTGATGAATTATTAGAAGCATTTTATGAGTTGCATGATTTAGCTAAAGCACTTAAAGTAGCTAATAAGAAATTAACTAATGACCTAGATGAAGAAATTAACTTAAGGAATAGTGCTGAACCTCTAAATCAACAATTATCTCAAGAGATCACTACTCTTAAAACTCATATTGACTCACTTTAGATAGAATTAGAAAGATTAAAATAAAAGTCTATTTATCTTGTAAATGACCTAGCTAAGTTCACCAAAGGAAGAGCAAACCTAGAGAAACTATTAGGCACTCTGATAAGTCTACTTTAGTAGACATTAAGTGCGCCTAAGGAGAATTAGTTATAAGATTAATGGAGACTTTAAGTATATTATACAAAGGAAAGTTAGTGGAGTCGTGCGTAATACCTTGATGCAGTACATGTTGCATATAATTAATTATTCATGTGTGCACCTATTGCTTGGGATAATTCGAAATAACATCTTACATATGAATTATGAGAGGTTTCTTGTGAAAGGAATCCACAGGGGATCTTGCTAAAATAAGAAACACAAGGGAGAGTTGATGATAACGTCATCATCAGCCATAACTAGCTTTATTTAGTCAGAATCAATTAACAATTGCCCCTACATAACTGTTAGCGAGTCGTAATTCATTGCATATCTTTTCTGAGAAGAATACATTAAATCAAGGTTAAATTTGCAGTTTTAACAAAAGATCATAAATGTATAATAATCATTGGGTTTCCTAAGGGTTAAACAAAGGTCAAATGGTCATTAATGACTAACAAGAGGGTCCATGCAGACAAAAATAAGTTTTCGCACAATTCGAGAATTAATGGACATGCGAAACCCTAATTTCAGACCTGCTTAATTAACAGAGGTTCTGGTCATGATAAAATTCAATTAAACCTTCTAAAATTCATAGAAAAATATTCTATAAGGTTTGGCATCCTTGATTTGACCAATGGAACCTGTTTTGACCTAAAATAGTCTCAGACGGAAAGTTACCCTGATTTGGGTTTCTACGCATATTACCCAGTCAAACTTGGTGAAAACCAAAATTCGACTTCACCATCAGATTCCTTAGGTCCAAATTAGGTTTGTACCAAAATTTGGGTCTGATGAGAGCCTCATCATGAGCCATAACTAGCTCATTTTGACCCAATAAAGAAGATAAAAGCTCCTACATAACCTAGAAGAAGGCCTAACTGAAGGAACAAGTGCCCTGAGAAGAAAACATGAAATAAAGGTTAAAACTGCAATTTTACCATTGCAGTACGTAAACAGGATTTCTCAGAGGCAAAACATAGGTCAAATGGTCTAAATGAGATAAAAAGTGGGTTGAGTCAATCAGAAATGGGTTCATGTGCAATCTAAGAACTAAATGACACTTGGTAACCCTAAAACAGACCCGCTTAAATTAACAAGGTTCCGGTCAGAACAAAAAGCAAGTAAACCCTCTACAAATCATGGAAAAACATACTCTAGGGTTTAGAACACTTAATTTGGCCTTTGGAACCTAGTTTGACCTAGATTAGGGTCCTAGCTCTTCAATTAACCTAATTTGGGTTTTTACGCAAAATGTCCAGTCAAACGAGGTCAAACCTAAAATCCAACTTCACCATTGGATTCCTTAGGTCCAAATTAGGTTTGTACCAAAATTTGGACCTAAGGAGAGGTCATCTTGACCTACTTTGCAATTTAGTACACCCAAATCACAAATTGGTCCCTATCTTTTGAATACCGTTGCAGAGAACCCCCTAGGTTCTTCGCCTCCTTTGCAAACCGGTCCTGCCGCCATTGCTAGGGCAGAACCGAGCTCCGGTGAGGTTCGGAGAGGGATTGCTCTCTAATCCCTCAGAGATTCCCTCCCAGAAATGGAAGGAGGATTCTCTGAGGAATTCCCTTCCTCATAAAGTCAATTACAATCGCTGGTGTGAACCCAATCTCTCGTGCGAACGCACGGGAGATTTGGGTATCCTAACTCCTTTCCATCTCCGGCGACCAACCTTAGGCAATTACGTGCCCTTCACGCCCTGCACACCCAGTCCAGCGCCTATATAAGAACCCACAACTCCGGCCGAAGAGGCTAAGCTTGATTTTGACGGAGATCCCTTCCAAATTCCTCCCTCTCCCATCTCCGGCCAAACGACCCACAAGCTCCGGCGACCTCCTTCTCGTCACTCTACTGCCATACCAGCAGCAGAGTCCTCTCCGTCGCTATCTCCCGCGTCGCGCTGTACCCCGCGCGGGCGCTTCTGACCTCGTCTTCGTCGCCGCTTCCTCCCTCAGGGTCTTTCTTCCCCGACGACGGCAGTTACGAGCCGTCTTCTCCGCCGCCTCCCTTCCCTCCAGACAACCCCAGATACGTTCTCCATCCTCTCCTCTCTCTTTTCCCCCAACTATTTTACTTGATTACCCCTCGACAGTACCTAACCGCCTTCATCTTCCTCGCCTCCGACCGCACTCCGACGAGCCGCCCACACCACTCCGCCACTCCACACGGCTCGCCAACCACCTCGTGAGCTCCGCCTCACCACCAGGAACTCGCTCCACCCCACAACTGCCACTCCAGACCTCCATAACCACCCCCCGAACAACCCACCAGCTCCGGCCACAGGTTGACCTAGGCGCGCACGCCTAGGCCGCCCGACAACCTGCAGCATCACCCACCGCCTTCGTCGTGCTACGGCGAAGGTTTCCAGCTATTCTGATTGGGCCAATAGGCCGTTCTGTGGAATCTCAGGTGAATGCCCCGGCCGCCATTAACAGCCGAAGCAGCAGGAAGCTTGGAGCAGCAGCAGGCGTCAGGCTTCCCAGGCGGCAGGTGCAGCTGGCTCTCGCAAGTGTCGCGAGGTGACTGAGTTCAGCTTGGAGCACCAGCAGGGCCTTCAGCGTGGGCAATTGCACATGAGAGTCTGCGGGCGTGCGCAAAGGAAGGGCGGAACGTTTAGTCCCACATCGTGGAATCTCAGGGCATAGGTATGGTATAAAGAGTTTTTGTGATATAGCTTTACTGCCTCGAAAGCACAGGGGTGAGGTCCCTCACTGACCCCACCCGCCTCGTCCGCGGCCTGACCACGCGGACTTGGCGGATCCGACCCGACCTAGACCTACGCACTCCTCGCGCATCACACCACCTTCAGGTGCGCCTGGTCCCGGGTACGATCCGACCCGATTAATGCTTGTGGCTCTGGGAGAGCGGCTCTGAGTGAATTGCTTGAGAGAGAGAGACGTGCGGGTAGCGGGAGAAGGGTTAGGTTTTGCTCCTGTGCAGGCAGGCTGATCGCAGGAGAAGGACTTGGCCGCTGCAGAAGAAGGAAAAGCATGCCAAAGAAGAAGACAGAAGCAGAAAGATAAGAAGCCTTCGCAGGAGAAGGAAAGCAGAAAGATTAGAAGTCTTCGCAGAGAAGAAGAAGAAGGACAAGGGAAGATTGCAAAGAGATCGGAACGGCAAAGCAGAAGGAAAGATACAGAAGCAGAAAGGAGAAGATGGAAGAAAGAAAGAAAGATCACATTTAAGACGTCTGATACATAAATCAGACGTCTAATTCTACTTTTTCTAAAAACTCTTTGAATCAATTATATTTGCATGTAACAGTTGTATTCTTGGGTTTTCCAAAGTACTGAGATTGCTCCCTGTGTTCGACCTCGGATACTCCGATTTTCGAGTAATAAAAATCTTTATTTGTTTTCAACGCTTTCGCGGCTATACTACAGCACGATATTATCTTTTAACAAACCGCACAAAAGTGTGACGAACATTTTGGCGCTGTTGCCGGGGGGCAACGGGCACTTTTAAAACTTTTGAGTACAACTTTTCTATCTAATATCCGACTTGACTTCCCTCTTTTGCTGTGTTCATTCACGGAAAGCAAAACAAAAAGGAAAGAATAGCAACTGCACAACAGACTCTCCAAGGAACAGGTAATCTCCATAAGTCCTCTCTCTTAACCCTCTCACAATCTAAAAAAGGGAGGGAAATCAACTTAGGGCTACCTGTCTCATATTTAGTAACTCATCAAGTTGCCTGATTTTCATTTCAACATATTTTTATCTGTTCATCCAACTAAGGCAACTAGGGCTAAAACTTTCTTGATTGAGCCCTAGGTGCTAATTTCTACGGCAACTAAATTGGACCCACTAGAGCTAAGTTAGGGATTGCAAAGCTAGGGTTTTGAGAGACACATCTTCTCTAAAACAAAGAAACAAACTTTCCAAAAAGAGGTGTGCCTAAACCGTGTTTGAAAAGATTTATACAAGAGGAACCCTAAGCAAATCAGGCTGATAATCCATTTGAACCATAAAAGGAAGGACCTAAAAGCTCTCAAAGGAACAAGAGGTGAAGTTGATCCCTCGGGTCAACCAACCTTAATATTAGGTCACTTTTGCACTCAAAATACTTAAAAGTTCAAGTGGAACATTAAGCACCTTGATCTTAAAATAAAAAAAAGTAGACTTAAGAGGTCAAGATCCCCATTCTGGTTTACCTGGAACCGCAGTGACAAGAGAGGTCGGGTGGGGGAAACCCTGTAACCCGTGGGGACGCTCTACCGTGTAGGGGTCTCTGCGGGACTCTCCCTCTCTGGCTGCCCAGGTATTTCTCAGGTGGGCGATCTTCTGATCCAGGGGTCCATCTGCCCCGAACCTCTATAGTCACCCAACAATTCTTGGGTGCCTTGATTGGGTCCAGCACCTTCTGATCTCATCACATCTTTCGGTGCATGTTCGGTAGGAGGTCCTTAAGACCACCTTTAAGACCTCCCTTAGAAATTCACTCTCGTCGAGGCCAAGCCTCGACGCCCTTGTTTGTGCAGCAACCCCGCCACATAATTCTTTCATCTGACTCAGACCCTAATTCTCCTTCTTCTCCCATCATGGCACAACCCATTGAAGAGGAGAATAATCTTGAACACCAACTTCAACGCTTGAACGATCTCTTTCAGAACTTTGTAAACCCACCGCAGTGACCTATGATGCGAGATCACTATAATCCTGCTACGGTGGCAATCGAACCCCGAGTACGAATCCCAATTGGAGGACCCGATTCTGATCTGAAGCCCAATATGATTCATGCCATACCGAAGTTCCATGGGCTTAACTCTGAGGATCCATTCCAACACATTAAACAACTCAAGCATTTGGCCCAGACCTTCGGGTCAGATGTACAAAACCGGGATATCCTACTCATGAAAATGTTTTCGTTCTCCCTCTTGGACAAGGCTGCGCACTGGTATCAGACTCAGACCCGCCCGATCAACACATGGGAGGAATTACAGTCTGAATTTTTGAAAAAATTCTTCCCTGTTGGCCGGACAAATGCCTTGCGCCACCAGATCACTCATTTCACTCAACAACCGGGAGAACCTCTTCATGAAGCTTGGGATCGATTCCTAGATCTCATGCGAAAGTGCCCCCATCACGGAGTTCCTAAGTGGGAACAAGTCCAGTCTTTTTACCAGGGACTCCGTGAGGATATTCGTCTATTCGTCAATGCAACATGTGGAGGAAACATCATGGGCCAACACGAGGACACGGTATGGGAGATTCTCGAAAACATGTGCGAGAACTCCATAAACAATGACTCCTTGGGCTTATTCGACAGGACGAATGCCCGCGCATCGACGAATCTAAGAGGGACACATGAGACGCAGGACCTGTCCACTTCTGTCGACCTGGAACTGATGGCCAGTCGGTTGGACAAGGTCTCTATCATAGAAAAGAAGGTGGACGAGCTAACTCGACATTTGCAGCAAGCCACCTCTGCACAAAATTCTTTTACACGACCTCCTCTGGCAAGGGAAACAGTGCAAAACATCTATCACCAACCTGCCAAGGGGATGAACCCATATCCACCCCCGTCTACCTCTCGGACCGGAGTGACCTCTGATCCCTTCTATTCGAGTTGGGGGAACTCTGAACCCTCGTATTCTGACTTTCCTGAGGTTCCTCAGAACTGTGAGGACCTCAACGCCATCCAGAATGACCCATACTCCAATACCTACAACCCTGGATGGCGAAATCATCCTAACTTTCAGTGGGCAGGAAATTCTCAAAAACCACCATATCAACCCCGCCCACAAGCTCCTCGTCCATATCAGCCGCCTCAGCCTCGGCCCAATCCCACCTACCAATCCGGGCAAAATCAGGATCAACTGACTCTTATCCTTCAAACACTGGCTGACTTTCAAAAGACGAATGCAGCAATGCAAAAACAGCACAAGGACGAGATCATAGAGGTTCGCAACCAACTGGCCCAGATGGCAAATTCCCGCCAATCTGGCACCCTTCCTTCGTAACCTCTGCCCAACCCAAATAACGTGCCGACCCAGAGGCGCGTTATGAATCCAAATCCAGGCCACGCACATTTGATTTATCAGGCCCCTGCTACTCCATCACCAGACGGGATGGAGGCGTCAACATCTTATGCAGGATTGCAGCAGCAGCCACCCCTCCTACCTAACCCAAACCAAAGTCAGGCCGGATTAAACTCTGTAACAACACGCAGTGGTAAAACAACACAAGACCCACACTATCCGAACCACTCCAAGCCTGATAATCGCCAAGACCCTAGGGTAGTCATCCAAGATACTACTGTCCCAGATCAAGAACCTGGACCTATCCTAGAGGAACCAGCTAGGATCCCATTTCCTGAGGCCTTGACCAAAGGAAAAAGGACAACCAAACCTATGGCTCCTGAGGAGGATCTGGTCAAGCTCTTTGAACAGGTCCAGATAAACATCCCGTTGATGGATGCAATCCGCCACATACCGGCTTACGCAAGGTTCTTGAAAGACATATGTACACCTAAACGTAAGCCGCGAACCAAGGATGGGAACCCAATCGTACTATCAGAGCAAGCCAGCTCTGTCATCTTGAGCAAACTCCCACCTAAGGCTAAAGACCCAGGAACTCCCTTGATTTCTTGTAAAATTGGTGAAACCCAACTTGATAGAGCCCTACTAGACCTAGGTGCCTCCATAAATTTAATACCTACATCCCTCCTTGACCACCTTGAAGAATCTGAACTTAAACCCACCGAGGTGACATTGCAGTTAGCCGATCGATCCATCAAGTCACCTAAAGGAATACTCGAGGATGTCATTGTTAGGGTACGAGATTTTTATTTTCCAGTGGACTTCATAGTACTAGACATGGATGCACCTAAGAACCCAAGGGACACACCAATCATATTAGGGAGACCCTTTTTGGCCACTGCTAGGGCCAATATAAACTGCGAAGAGGGCTAGATAGAATTAAAATTTGGGAATCAAAATCTGAAGATAGACATTTTCAAGGCCCATCAAGGGATTAATTGCGGGGTGATAGAGGAAATTTGTGATGTCGAAGCCGTGGTTGATGAACTGCATATAGAGGACAACCTGATTATTCCTGATCAACCACTAGAGGAGCAAAAACCTCTAACAGAGGAGTGCAGACATGATCTAGACACACCTATGACTCCTACCATTGCTCCCGATACAAACCCCGAACCACCCGCTGCTGCTGACAATCCTGTCACGGAACTCAAGCCCCTTCCTGAACATCTAAAATACGTCTTTTTGGATTCAAATCAGACGTTTCCTGTGATTATCAATTCTCGACTCACACCTAACCAGGAACTCCATTTGATTTCTGTTCTCCAACAACATCGTAGAGCCATTGGATGGACTCTAGATGATTTGACTGGTATAAGCCCTTCATACTGCACACATCGAATCTACACGGAAGAAGGCTCACGACCTTCAAGAGAAATGCAAAGATGCCTAAACCCTAACCTACAGGAGGTCATGAAAAAGGAGATCATTAAGTGGTTAGATGCAGGGATCATCTACCCGATCTCCGACAGTCGTTGGGTGAGTCCAACACAAGTGGTACCTAAGAAGGCAGGACTTACCATCATCACGACTGAAACCGGGGAAGTCATTCCTACCCGAATAGCTAATTCGTGGAGAGTCTGCATTGATTACAGAAGACTAAATTCCTCCACGAAGAAGGATCATTTCCCACTACCATTTATTGATCAGATCCTCGAGAAACTAGCGGGAAATAAATTCTTCTGCTTTCTTGACGGGTACTCCGGTTACAATCAGGTGGCAATCCATCCAGAGGACCAAGAAAAGACCACATTCACCTGCCCCTTCGGGACGTACGCGTTCCGAAGGATGCCGTTCGGTCTCTGCAATGTACCTGCAACTTTTCAGCGGTGCATGCTTGCCATATTCTCAGATATGGTAGGTGATTATCTGGAAGTCTTCATGGATGACTTTTCAGTTTTTGGACAATCATTTGACGATTGCCTCCAAGACTTGGTCCATATACTCAGGCGGTGCATTGAGGTGAATTTGGTTCTTTCCTGGGAAAACAGCCATTTCATGGTGCCTGAGGGAATTGTCCTGGGACATTTAATCTCAGAGAAAGGCATCCAAGTGGATCGAGCTAAGGTTAACCTGATTTCCAAGCTCCCTATGCCAAGCTCGATTAAGGACATCCGATCTTTTTTGGGGCACGTCGGTTTCTACCGTCGATTCATCCCTGATTTCTCCAAGATCGCGCGCCCCCTGACCAATCTTCTCTCCAAGGATGTGCCTTTCGAAATTTCCAAGGAATGCACTCAAGCATTTGAGATCCTACGTGACCGAGTCACCCAAGCCCCAATCCTACAGTCCCCTGATTGGTCTCAACCCTTTGAGATCATGTGCGATGCATCTGACTTTGCTGTAGGAGCGGTTTTGGGGCAGAAAATTGACGGGATACCTGTGGTCATTTACTACGCCAGCAAAACACTGGATGAGGCTCAGCGTAACTATACGGTTACTGAGAAAGAGCTGCTGGCCATAGTATTTGCCCTGGAAAAATTCAGATCATACCTTCTGGGTTCCCGTATTATCGTATACTCGGATCACACAGCTGTAAGGCATCTCCTTGCCAAGAAGGACGCGAAACCTCGACTAATCTGCTGGATCTTGCTATTACAAGAATTTGACCTCGAGATTCGTGACAAGGCGGGAAAGCACAATGTGGTAGCTGATCACTTGTCCCGCCTTCCTTCTGAAATTATTGATCCTTCCGGACCTATTACAGAACATTTCCCTGATGAGCACCTCCTGACTATCAGTACAAGTCTTCCATAGTTCGTCGATATTGTTAATTACCTGGCATCACATCGGATTCCGCCCGATTGGTCGAAGGACAAAAAGGACAAATTGCGTTTCGATACCAAGTATTACCTATGGGAAGATCCGTATCTTTTCCGCATTGGTGCTGATCAGATAATCCGACGGTGCGTCACGGAAATGGAAATCAAAGACATACTCTCATTCTGCCATGACCAGGCATGCGGTGGACATTTTTCTGGACATAAAACCGCATCGAAAGTCCTCCAGTGTGGCTTCTACTAGCCCACAATTTTCAAGGATGCATACGAACACTATAAGGCATGTTCCCGTTGCCAGACTCTGGGCAACATGAGCTATAGAGACATGATGCCTCTACAGCTGATCTTGGTATGCGAAATTTTTGATATTTGGGGGATTGATTTCATGGGACCCTTTCCGACCTCGGATGGCTTCGAATACATCTTACTCGCAGTTGACTATGTGTCCAAGTGGATAGAAGCCATTCCGACCCGAACCAACAATCATAAAGTCGTTATAAAATTCCTCCATCAAAACATTTTCTCAAGGTTCGGGATTCCGCATGCTATAATTTCCGACGGAGGGACCCATTTTACGAACGCTCAGTTCAGGTCACTGATGACCAAATGCGGGGTGTCACACCGAATCTCTACTCCTTACCACCCCCAAACTAATGGTCTAGCTGAGCTATCTAACCGAGAGATCAAGAAGATCCTTCAGGTTACTGTTCGACCTGATAGAAAAGATTGGTCTTCTCGGCTTTCGGAAGCATTGTGGGCCTATAGGACCGCCCACAAGACCCAATTAGGAATGTCTCCCTTCAGACTAGTGTACGGGAAGGCATGTCACCTCCCCGTCGAATTGGAGCATAAAGCCTATTGGGCAGTACGGACCTGTAATCTCGACCTTTCTAAGGCTGGAACCCACAGAAGATTTCAAATGAGCGAGATCGATGAATTACGCCACGACGCGTATGAGAACTCGCGAATTTACAAAGAACGGGTTAAAGCTTTTCACGATAAACACATTTCTAGAAAGGTCTTTCATCCTGGTCAAAAAGTTTTACTCTTTGATGCTCTACTCAAATTATTCCCAGGAAAGCTAAGATCCAAGTGGGTCGGACCCTACCTAGTCCGACAAATCTTCGGAAATGGAGCTATTGAAATCAGCCCACTCAGTCACGATTCTGAACCCTTTGTCGTGAACGGGCAGAGACTCAAGCCGTTCATTGACATGACCGATATAGATTTGACTGAGTCATCCTTTACCCTCCATTCCTCTTGAGCTCATTGCACCCAGCCGATGGCGTAAAACTCAACGCTTAACGGGAGGCAACCCGTCATTCTTTGAAAAACCTGAAACCGTTTCTGACATCTCTATGCGGAACTCATATTGCACTTTAGGGTTCATCCATTAGAACAGCCGACTTCACCTCAGGTATACCTACCCGAGATTAGAAATCGTTCGCAACAAGTCGCTTCGACCCATTCACTCACCACACACCTATCCTAATACATGAACTAAACTGAATTCGAACCCACCTAATTTACAATGGGGACATTGCAAATCTTAGGCATGGGGGGGTATGAAATTGCAAAATGTCAGAAAATTCATATCAAGAAAGGGTTTTCCAAAAAAAAAAAAAAAAAAAAAAGAGACTTGATAGAGGGGAGGAACAATTCAGGGTCATACAAATGAAAGGAGGAAAAGAAGAAAAAATGACAAAAAGGAGCACAAAACGAAAATGAAAAGAAATAGTCATTAGTAAAAGATTAAGGGGTTAACTGAAGTTCTAGACCAAATCAAGAAAAAGAAAAGAAAAGTGCCACGGAGATATAACAAGAGATTAGCGGGAACGCTGGTCTTAGGCTTTTTGGGCTAGTACCTTTAGCTTAAAAATTCACGTATCCATTAAAATCTGGATAATCCTCAAGAGGTTGAGGAAAATGCGAAGCTTGAGTATTAGGTCTAAGGCTTAGGAAGTATTCGGCCTCGTTAACTGACCTCCGATTTGCGGGATTCGGTAACCTAAGCACCCCAAATTCACACACAGTATGGTTCAGTGCGCATTAAACATCCAAAACACGTAAGAGCGTTTAATATTCTGAAAAAGTCACCTAGATTAGGAGCGGTCAATCAACACAAATTGATTTGGACGAGTTCCCAGCGCGGAGAGGCGGGAAATTACCCTCGAAGATGCGTAACAACATATCGTCTCCTCGGTGCTTGTCTCTTGGGATATTTAAATATCCTACCGGGGGCATGTAAGCACTCTGCTGGTTCAGATACCATGGGCGGCATTATCACGAAATGTCGATCTCCAGGGTCTGAATTCGACCATGGAACGCCATGGGCGGGATTATCTCGAAATCTCGAAAGCCAGGGTTCCGGGGGTTGCCATGGGCGGGATTATCTCGAAATCTCGAAAGCCAGGGACCCTTGAGGATTGATGATGGGGACGAGGAATCCGATACAGACCGTGTTGAGAAGCTAATCCGAAGCTAGAAATAAAAAGAAAAGAGAGAGAAAAGCTCTCCAAACAAATAAATCTTCTATCTCTCTCTTACAAAAAACGCACTGCAAACTGAACTTAGGCTAAAAATATCTCAAGCACGGGTGCTTTAACCGCGGAGTCCAACAAACCCTAGGTTAGTTTCTGTGGGCCGTAGAAACCTTTGCAGAAGACTGAGGCTAAAGTGGAACAGGTCCGAATTTGGGTTGGTACTTGAGTACCTCTAGGCCTATTGTCGGCATTCCCGCCTAATCACAAAAGAAAAGAAGAAGCACTTATCATTGTTGACAGACACTCAGGGTCTAGAATGGAAGTTAAAACTTTGAAATTTTGCTAAGGGACTAGCAAAAGCTAGGCATGGGGGTATGATGAGAGCCTCATCATGAGCCATAACTAGCTCATTTTGACCCAATAAAGAAGATAAAAGCTCCTACATAACCTAGAAGAAGGCCTAACTGAAGGAACAAGTGCCCTGAGAAGAAAACATGAAATAAAGGTTAAAACTGCAATTTTACCATTGCAGTACGTAAACAGGATTTCTCAGAGGCAAAACATAGGTCAAATGGTCTAAATGAGATAAAAAGTGGGTTGAGTCAATCAGAAATGGGTTCATGTGCAATCTAAGAACTAAATGACACTTGGTAACCCTAAAACAGACCCGCTTAAATTAACAAGGTTCCGGTCAGAACAAAAAGCAAGTAAACCCTCTACAAATCATGGAAAAACATACTCTAGGGTTTAGAACACTTAATTTGGCCTTTGGAACCTAGTTTGACCTAGATTAGGGTCCTAGCTCTTCAATTAACCTAATTTGGGTTTTTACGCAAAATGTCCAGTCAAACGAGGTCAAACCTAAAATCCAACTTCACCATTGGATTCCTTAGGTCCAAATTAGGTTTGTACCAAAATTTGGACCTAAGGAGAGGTCATCTTGACCTACTTTGCAATTTAGTACACCCAAATCACAAATTGGTCCCTATCTTTTGAATACCGTTGCAGAGAACCCCCTAGGTTCTTCGCCTCCTTTGCAAACCGGTCCTGCCACCATTGCTAGGGCAGAACCGAGCTCCGATGAGGTTCGGAGAGGGATTGCTCTCTAATCCCTCAGAGATTCCCTCCCAGAAATGGAAGGAGGATTCTCTGAGGAATTCCCTTCCTTATAAAGTCAATTACAATCGCTGGTGTGAACCCAATCTCTCGTGCGAACGCACGGGAGATTTGGGTATCCTAACTCCTTTCCATCTCCGGTGACCAACCTCAGGCAATTACGTGCCCTTCACGCCCTGCACACCCAGTCCAGCGCCTATATAAGAACCCACAACTCCGGCCGAAGAGGCTAAGCTTGATTTTGACGGAGATCCCTTCCAAATTCCTCCCTCTCCCATCTCCGGCCAAACGACCCACAAGCTCCGGCGACCTCCTTCTCGTCGCTCTGCTGCCATACCAGCAGCAGAGTCCTCTCCGCCGCTATCTCCCGTGTCGCGCTGTACCCCGCGCGCGCTTCTGACCTCGTCTTCGTCGCCGCTTCCTCCCTCAGGGTCTTTCTTCCCCGACGACGGCAGTTACGAGCCGTCTTATCCGCCGCCTCCCTTCCCTCCAGACAACCCCAGATACGTTCTCCATCCTCTCCTCTCTCTTTTCCCCCAACTATTTTACTTGATTACCCCTCGACAGTACCTAACCGCCTTCATCTTCCTCGCCTCCGACCGCACTCCGACGAGCTGCCCACACCACTCCGCCACTCCACACGGCTCGCCAACCACCTCGTGAGCTCCGCCTCACCGCCAGGAACTCGCTCCACCCCACAACTGCCACTCCAGACCTCCATAACCACCCCCCGAACAACCCACCATCTCCGGCCACAGGTTGACCTAGGCGCGCAGGCCTAGGCCGACCGACAACCTACATCACCCACCGCCTTCGCCGTGCTACGGCGAAGGTTTCCAGCTATTCTAATTGGGCCAATAGGCCGTTCTGTGGAATCTCAGGTGAACGCCCCGGCCGCCATTAACAGCCGAAGCAGCAGGAAGCTTGGAGCAGCAGCAGGCGTCAGGCTTCCCAGGCGGCAGGTGCAGCTGGCTCTCGCAAGTGTCGCGAGGTGACTGAGTTCAGCTTGGAGCACCAGCAGGGCCTACAGCGTGGGCAATTGCACACGAGAGTCTGCGGGCGAGCGCAAAGGAAGGGCGGAACGTTTAGTCCCACATCGTGGAATCTCAAGGCATAGGTATGGTATAAAGATTTTTTGTGATATAGCTTTACTGCCTCGAAAGCACAGGGGTGAGGTCCCTCACTGACCCCACCCGCCTCGTCCGCGGCCTGACCACGCGGACTTGGCGGATCCGACCCAACCTAGACCTACGCACTCCTCGCGCATCACACCACCTTCAGGTGCGCCTGGTCCCGGGTACGATCCGACCCGATTAATGCTTGTGGCTCTGGGAGAGCAGCTCTGAGTGAATTGCTTGAGAGAGAGAGACGTGCGGGTAGCGGGAGAAGGGGTAGGTTTTGCTCCTGTGCAGGCAGGCTGATCGCAGGAGAAGGACTTGGCCGCTGCAGAAGAAGGAAAAGCAAGCCAAAGAAGAAGACAGAAGCAGAAAGATAAGAAGCCTTCGCAGGAGAAGGAAAGCAGAAAGATTAGAAGTCTTCGCAGAGAAGAAGAAGAAGGACAAGGGAAGATTACAAAGAGATCGGAACGGCAAAGCAGAAGGAAAGATACAGAAGCAGAAAGGAGAAGAAGGAAGGAAGAAAGAAAGATCACATTTAAGACGTCTGATACATAAATCAGACGTCTAATTCTACTTTTTCTAAAAACTCTTTGAATCAATTATATTTGCTTGTAACAGTTGTATTCTTGGGTTTTCCAAAGTACTGAGATTGCTCCCTGTGTTCGACCTCGGATACTCCGATTTTCGAGTAATAAAAATCTTTATTTGTTTTGAACGCTTTCGCGGCTATACTACAACACGATATTATCTTTTAACAAACCGCACAAAAGCGTGACGGACAGGGTCCAATCAGAGATCATCTTGACCTAGTTTGCAATTCAGTCTAGTCTGATTCATTTTCTCACACATGCACCCTTAGCTTTTTGAAATCCTTGCAGATAGGTCCCTAATTTGTCGTCACCTTCACAAAGAGGCCCCTACCGCCATTAGGAGTAGGCTACAGCTCACCGTTGAGATTTGAGCGAGATTTTCTCGCTCAATTCTCAATCAATCAGTCCCAAAATTGAAAGAGGGATTCCTTGAGGAATTCTTTTCCTATTGAGATCGACCATGAATCCTATTGTCTTCCCAATCTCCAATGTGAACGCATGAGAGATGTGGGTATCCCACATGTGCGAAATCTCTAAAGCTTGAGAGCTTCTTTCCAAGCTTGAAACGACCTCCTATTACATATAAAAGGTTCCCCGAGGACAAACCGTCCCCCTTAGCAAGGTTTTGAGGCTAAATACCCCTTCTTCCTCCATCTTCAGCCAATCTCCACCTTAGCTCCAGTGGCCTCCTTCCCCATCTTCCTACGGATGGCCAATGGCCAAATTGGCTTGCCTCTCCTCTTCCTCATCTTCCTCCGCACCTCGCCAGCCATAGCGAGGGCTGTCTTCCCCTTTCCTCGCTACTGTTCACCTCACCGGAGCAAGCTTCGTCCTCGACATCAACCAACCATAGTCGACGCCACCCTACTCCTTCGTCTGCTAAAATTAGGTCCATTAGCTCCTTCTTCCTCTCTACTTTCCTCCTTAGACTCTACTTTCAGCCCAAGATCATGCGCCTCCCCCTCCGTCTTCACTCGCTCCGGCCAAGCTCCGACGAGGTCACGAGCTTGCCACAGACCACCAAGCACCACGATTCCACCTCCACAAGCATTGCCATCCCTCCGCGCACAAAACCCCTCTCTTGATTCCATCAACCACACACTCACAATCACTCCCGAACAAACCCACTGCTAACCACCCTCTCCTACTTCCGTAGGCCACCAAATGCCCTAACTCACCCCGAAAACACCACCACCATCTTCGCCATCACCTAGCGGTTCCCTTGAGGTATTCTATGTGGTAGTGAGGCTGTAACTCATGTTTTAGGTTATCGCCTCCCTTCGTCGGTCACCGCTGTCTTCTCCGTCAACGATTGATTTGAAACGACCATCATACGTCCTCCAAATGCCACTAGGTTTTGCAGACGAACACCATGAAGCTTTCCAGGACCTCAATTGGATAGCAACAAAGAGCCAGCAGCTCTAATCAAGTGAAGCACACACTGCTGCAGACACGCAAAGAGGCCAGGCACTTTAGTCCCACATCATGGGATTAGAAGGCACTGTTGCTGAATAAGAGGCATTTGTGCCCTTACCTCTTTGCCTCATGACACAGGGGTGAGGTCCCTCTCACCTTACCCGCTCACACCTCGGCTACTTCCACACCTGGTAGCCTTGGTCACCCAGATCCAAATACTCGATTACATACCTAGTTATGTAAGAGAAGAGGAAGGAGAGAGAAAGAGGGAGCGGTTTTGCTGAGGAAGAGGTTCTCTACACTTATCCTCTGAAGGAAGCCTGTGTTGATGTTGTGAGGAAGAAGAGAAGTCTTGAGAAGAAGAAGAACTTGAAAGGAGAGGCTCCTTGAGAAGCTCTGAAGAGCCTTATGCCTATTGAGGAACATTTAAGCCATCTGATTCATATGCTTGTCGTCTGAGGCCCTATAGCATTCAAGCTATTATTCATTTATTTGGTTAAATTGGAATATTTGATACATGTTTAAATAAGGGAGTTAAGTGGTGATTTAAATCACCATTGTTTTAGACTCTTCTATTCTTTTTACTCCATTATATGTTGGTTCTCATTGAGCATATTCTGCCTATATCATTCATTGAATATCTTGTATCTTGCTCCATTTATTATGCTCATTCATTTTAATCAAAGATTAGTGTGCGAATTCCACATTTGCTCTCAACGAACAACCTCAGACTTCATTTCTTGATTTCGAGTTATAAATTTTATTTGTTTGAGAGCTATTTGTTGACTGCACTACAATGCATCTCCTTAAAACCTGACGAAAGCTTGACAACAAGAGTTCATATTTGGTTCCATCAAATTTTAAAATCTTGTTGAATCTCTCTTGCCTCTTTGGTCTTTGTCAATCTCCCTTACCAAAAAAGAAACCATCTTCCATCAAATCTCTCTCTCATTCTCTTATTTTCTCTCTTTAAAAGTAGGCACATGGAGGATGATAGGTGATAAACGCCAGTTTATCATCGTTCTTATGCCTTAAAACAGATCTAGCTCTTAGGGTTTTAACTTTGCAAATGGGTTTGCAGGCTGCATTTAAGCATTTACCTAGGATAGGCCTGCTTTGCATTTGAGTTCTATTTTTTGATGTGTTTACTTGAGTGTCAGTGATAGATAGAAAGTCAAATCCCACATACCTTGGCACTCATGAAGGTAGAAGATGAAGAAGAAGCTCATATCAGCTGGATCCCAGTTAGATCCAGCTCATCTCAGCTGGTTCCTAGCTCACTCTAGCTGGATCAACTCATCTCTAGCTCCATTCAGCTCATCTCAGCTGAATAATAGCTCTAACAAGTTCACCTTAGCTCCATTCAGCTCACCTTAGATGGATAGCAGCTCAAACTAGGTCAAGTCAGTTGATCCCAACTTCATTCCAGCTCCTCCAACTTAAAAGAGTTCACTAGAAGATCAACCTGACTAGGAATAACTACTACCATCAACTAGCTAGACCTAGTCGGCTGAAGAAGTCATCAACCAGCTCAGGCAAGCTCAAGTCCAGCTCCCGAAGGCTTAACTCAGCTCAACTTAGTTGAGCTAAGCTACTTGACCTAACCTAGCTACTCTAACTAGCTAGGTATACTCTGGGAAGACTAGACCCACCTCACCTCAGCTCATTTCAGTAGAAGCCAGCTCATCTTAGCTTGGCTTAGAAGCTAGCAAAGAACTAGCAAGCTAAGCTAGTTAGGGTAGCTCCTTGTAGTTCTCTTTAGCAGCCGCCAGCTCCAGTGTAGCTCAAGACTACTTCCTCTAGCTCTTCTTCCTCTAAACCCTAGCTCCCTCTACCTCTCTACCCTACTCCCTACTAGCTAAGCTAGCTTAGCTTAGCTTAGCTAGCCACCTCCTTGGCCACAAAAACTTAACCCTAAAACACCACCTAACTAGTCCACAAAGTAAGCTACCTACCTACACCTACTCCTACTCCGAACTTGGCACCACCACCGCCACACCTCTTCACCCCATTAGCATCACCAAAAGGCACCTTCATTTTGGTGCCAAAATCACTTATAACCACCCAACACTTTCCCTCCAAAAACCCCCTTATCATCACCATACACCTACCCCTACAACACATCCACAACCTCCATCTAATGGCGCCAACCAAGCCCTCTTCTAGAAGCCATTTTTGGCTCCAATTCAAAGGGCACCATGGGATTTAACCACCCCCTTTTACATTCATTGGGTTGGTGCTAAATGATCTACACCCTAGGATCTAAATAACCACCCATAACCACCCTAAAAATCAATCCTAGCCCTACACCTATCTCCACGCCAACCACCCCTCATCCATTCTTATTAATACCCCCCTTAACCACCACCATATCATCATCTTCCTCCTTAGTTTTAGGTTCCACCGTAGCCTTTCCATTTAGGCCAAGGAAGAGGAAGGTGAGAAGAAGATCAAAGGGGCAACCTACCTGCCCCCTTGGTGTCTTCTTCCTCTACTTCCTTCTCCTTTATCCATGCTAGGCAAAGGAGGAGCTCTCTACATTGAGGGGATAGCTTGGCAAAGGAGGAGCCAATAAGGAGGTTGACGCCTAATTGCACAGTAAGTTACGCCAATAAATATGCCATCTTATGTTATTTCCTAGCATTACCCATGCATCTTATGTAGCCATACTTGCATTTGTAAATATGTACTTGCACGCATTTATAAATAGGGGAAGAGAGTGAGAATAAATGGCCATTCAATCCACTTCTATAATTAACATCTTCATTGTGTGTTGCATTGCAATTTTGCCATTTTCATTTTCTTATTCCACAGCTACTGTGCACGTCTCCATGCACCCTACCTTGCTGCAGCATGGCGAGAGGCGTGCACTCCTTCTATAAAAGATCATGCACCCTCCCCTGTTGTGGTAGCTTGCCTCCACCCTCAGACACACCCATCGCCACTCCTCAGACAACACACACAACACCACACACACCTGCCGGCCACTCTCTCTCCCTCTCCCTCTCTATACACAGCACCTCTTCTCACAAGTTGAGAAGGGGTACACTGTGAGCTGGAGAGAGTTTACAGTGGTCTCAGACCACCACTGTGAGCTCCACCACCGCCCAGCTTCGTCGTGAGTAGGTGGGTGTGGTGGATTCTTGTTTGTTTTTTTTATTTGCATATTTTTTTCTTTTTCATTTTTTGTTGTTTCCCCTCCTCCACCATTAGTGCAGGGCTTCAAGCTCTCAAGCTCGCGAGCACAGCACCTCCCAGCACCTCCGCACACCCCCGAGCACCACTACGTGCACAAGCAGACTGCTCGGGCTCTCTTTTCACACGTGTGGACGCTTCATAGCACCGTTCACACGCACCAACTCTCCACAGCACCGTCCACGTGCCGCACTTCCTCAGCCAGTCGCCTTCTCACCGCGTGCACTATAGCGCACTGTTTACACCTCTCTGCTTGACACTGTAGCCACCGTCTCATTTCTCACTTAGCCGGTGGCTCTGCGCTCTATCTCTTCTATGCTACCGCCTCCAGCCGGTCGGCACGCCCACATGTTCGCACGCCTGCACGTCCCTCAGCGCTGCGTAGCCCTTGTGCGCTGTGTCTCACTTTCTCCGGGTGCACGCACGTTCACCATCACCTCTGTGCCCGCGTGCCTGCACGCTCATTCGATGGTCGCTGACCCCAGACGGCTTAACCGCTTCCGCCCTCTCACACACACAGCAGGCACTCATCCTCACTCTCACTCTCTCACACTCACACACACAGGCACTCACGCACTCACACGCATACACACATAAATATATGTATTCACACACTCTCATCCTCACATATATATATATATATAAATATCTACATATATATATACACACATGCACACACACACACACACACACATATATATAGTTATAGATACATATATATACATATATACTCATATATCCACATATCCACATTCTCCCATACACACATTCACCTCATATCTACAACCCACATACCCGTGCACTCACCCCTTCACCGCGCGTCGAATCGCGGAAACATTTGCACCAGTTGTTGATATTTCCCGATACTCGTGCAAAGCAAGCGCTTCCACCCACAATCACACACATCCGCTCCACACTCCACATGACACTTAGTCTTGTTGATTGTGTCTTGCTAGACATGGATCAACTTGACACCATGTTACATTCAATCTCCATTTCCACCTCCACCCCTATCTATATAATATATAACTATATATATATATTTTATGTCTACTACATATATATACATATATATATACTAAGCTAAGTATTTCTTTTCACTTCTTTCCTTGAAATTTATTTTGCTTTCATTTGTCTTTCATTTCTTGCTATTAAAAGGACCAAAAAAAAATGGTATAAAAGAGAAAAGATAATTCTTGTCTTGTAGGTACTCAATCTTGTGAGTAACAAGATCTGTTTTGGAACCTTAAGTTGGCTTCAAGCCAAGGACCATTTGGCTCAAGGCCAAGGACCATTCATTTTTGAGGGTGTGCCTCGAGAACAACATCATCACAAAAAAATCTTAAAAGTAGAGAAACCAAAAACATAATAAATGCAAGGAAGAGATACGTTTTAGGAAAGGCGTAGAAACTCCTTGATCTCCTAATCCCCGCCTCCTGAGATCGACCTTGGGCCTAAAAGTGACCAAGATAAAATCAAGTAGGCCAAGTTAAAAATTTTGTGAAACTGGTGTAGACTCGATTTAGGTTAACTCACTATACTAATTTCAATGACAATATCACCATATTAATAAGACCTATTTGAGTACGCATCAATGCCCACCTTGGAGGAGAGCTTGAAGGAAGGCCAATTGAAGGAGGAAGATAAGGACTCTTTTCAAGTGTGGGGCAACCACAGTTGGAGCAACGGCTCTTTAGAACTTCCATAGAGGATTCCCCTTCTTCCTTATCTTTATATTTTTGTTGTATTAGCTAGTGTTTCCTTATCTTTCATGTAATAAGCATTCAGCTACATTGCATCTACTTCGCTAGTTAATACAAGTTTTCTTTGCCTTCCGTGTTCATGTCTTTATCTTAGTGTGCGTTCATGTTATTCTAGGGTAGTGCACACCACACTCTCCTCTTTGAATTACCCTAGGCACACTTGCTTAGGGTAAGCTTAGAAGAGAGAGCTTCATTATTGTCACTTAGGTGTAGGATTTAGCGTAGTTCAACTTCGCTTTCAAATACCCGATTGTCTCTGAAAACCTAAAAAAAATAACAAAACAAAAAGTACAAAAATACATGTGTTGATTTGAGAGGCGAGAGAGAGAAGCAATTCTTGTGATTAACAAATTGGCCTCCATAGACAACCCGAGCTACTCTACTATCTAGGTATTACAAATTTTAAAAGTTGATTGAGGATTTACGTGTACAATGACATTATTTAACATAATTAAAAAATCACGTATTTTTCGCATCACTTTTGGGCACCGTTGCCGGGGAGGCACAGCTTAGTCACATATTTTATCTCTCTTGCTTTATTAGGTCTTTACGAGTTTTGTTTTATGTTTTGTTTAGGTGTGAACCAGGAGTAGGAGTGAAATTCAGATTCACTTGGAGCGGAAAACTTCAAGTGAACTTGTCTTCCTAGGTACTTCAAGTAAGTACCCCCGGCCATCTCTTGTATCATCATAAAAATCTCTTAAAAAAAATCTTTAAATTTTCAAAAAACTCCGAAACAAGAAAAATTAAGGGTGGTGGAATCCTAAAACTCTTTGTCTGGTTTGTTTGCTTTATTTTTCCACCACCTTTACCATATTGGTGTTTGATTTTTGAAAATCCACTTTCTTGATCTTTGAAAAATTAGGTTTGGGCACTTAAGAGATTCCTAAAATCACCAAATTTCATCCAGGGAAGCCTCTTTGAGTTAGGAACCCTTAGTCTAATTTTCAAACAATTTTGTTGAATAGAAAAAATTAAAAAATTTACGGAATGAACAAGGGTCAGACTTTGTTTCCTTAATATTTTCTTACTGTCCGTAAATTTTATGAATTTTTCTAATAATTAGATTTGGGTAAACTTTATATTGTTAGAAACCTTGATTAATTATCTACATCATATAAAATTTCCAAAAATTTTTGAGATCATGTGAGGTTTATGCAGAATCAATTCCCTGAATCTTTCAATTTTGACTCTTGACACCAATATGAATAAAAATTCCAAAAAAATATCAAACAATTTCATAAAATATCAAAAAAATTGTTTTTGGATTCCTTATTTGATTTTCTATTAGGTGGTGGTGTTGTTTGCCTTGTTTAGACCACCACCTAAAATGATTTCAGAAAGAGATTCATTTTTAGAAGTTGCATAACTAGGAATTTCAACTTTAAGGTTTTTAATTTTCTCTCTTAGTCATATCAAATTTCAAAGGAATTGATCTCCACCAACAACAACTTGTTTGCCATTATTTTTTGGAACATCAAAACCTTGTTTGAGCATTTAATAAGAGAGAATCCTAGAAGACATTAAATCTTTGTTAAAACCCTAAAAAACTTCAACCAAAAAATCCTTGTTTACAAATCCTTTTGATTTGGCTTGGGCACCACTTCCTGCCCAATTTGCACACACACACAAAAATAAATAATCGAGCATTACCCCAACTAACGCCTATCACATTCCTTGTGCACTTTAGCCTCCTAGACTTAATTAAAATTTTATAGCAATTTCACCACTAAGGCTTCATCAAACTTAGGCTTGCTATCTAGGTCTTAAGTTTTCTTTAGTTGGTATCAATTCCTTCATCTATATTTGGTGCCAGGCTAAGAGGCTGTGTCAATCGACTAGGCATGGGTTTATACATGCCTTTATTGATTTTCCTAGGACATGCTTTGGCTCAACCCTCCCCTTATTCAGCCTAACCAGATTTGTTGAGGGAATGGATATCCACTATTGATTTCTTAATCCCTAGGCAGACCAAGTCTTAGGTTAATTTTTAGGGAGTCACATTTAAGTTAGGTTTAGAATTTTATTTGCTTGATTGCACACTTTCTCTCATCTCTCCCTCCTCTCCTCCCCGTTTCTTCCATATTTGCATAGGCAGCAGTTCCAAACTCCACACTTGGAGGGACCACTTGATTTTGCCTCTCCCACACAACGACCTTGTTCCTCGCATTCTTCCTCTTCTTTGCATTTAAAAAAATGGAAAAAAAAAAAGGTCCTCTAACCCACATGCTGATTTTTCCATCCCCTATCTATCCAACATGGAGCTACCTAAAAAAGTCCCCCGACCTTATCTCTACTCCATGATAGCTGAGTAAGTGGCTCAGCTATAAGCTAATCAACAACTATTGACTAGGGCTATAACAAACCTAGCCAACCAAGGGAGACTTGCCAAACCTACCAAAGTTTCATTGGCTCCACATCTAACCCCATCTAACATCCCAAGGAAAGAAAATTTGCATACTTCTAACACTACCCTGCTGAGTATAATCAATATTCTGAGGCTTGTTATGGTTCACTAGGGAAGTACACATATCCAAATCATAGCCCCACTAAAAGTATCTTCACCCTCTGATGAGTGGCTACTCATCATGGCTAAAAGGCCGAAATTAAGCTAGACACTAAGCAAAACAATATCAAATTAACATATAAAAAGGGTTAAGTGTGGGAATTAAAGAAAAGACCTAAAACTTTTAATGTGTGTTAAAACCTCTTAATTAGGTCACAAAAATGAGATATTCTGAAAACTAAAGAACAAATGATGATTCATGCATCAATTGAACACATAAACAAGTTTGAAAAGACAAATCAGAAGTAAAATCAATGTCTTAAATGTTCAATTAAGCACATGTAAAAATTTGAAAGCAATTGGACATCATTTAGGCTTAGAAATAAATAGATTACAATTAGGTCCTTCATGCATTACATTTCTACCCTTCAAAACACCTTCTTGGACCTTTTTGCAAGCCGCAGGGACCCTTCTGTATGACTGCAAGGCCCTTCCAGTTATAGTTCTTTTCACTTTTGGACCTGCACGCTATTCTTCTACCCCTTCGTTCAAGGGTCTTCCTGCAAGTTTTCCCTCATTTCAGAGAGAAGCCGGTGTTCTTCACGCGCACTGTAGCACGCGAAGAACACAGCCATTCTTGACCGTCCATCGCACTTTTGATCTCGATCTGCGGCTGGAATCAAATGGAACCTTCGCACGATTCGGTGCGTGCGTTCACCTCTCTTCCCAGATCTCATCTGACGGTCAGATCTGTCTCTTGACTCGCCGCGTGCTCTACCCATCTCATCCTCACCGCCGGCTTAATTTTGATTAACCTCACCCTTACGGTGATTCCAATCACTGAGCTGCTACTTAAGCACCTCAGTGGTGTCGTGCGCAAGGGATCGCTCCCTCCTACATCTCTTAGCGATCAGTTCATCCACTCCAGTCTCTCCTCCTCATCTAGCCCCTGATTTCACAGCCACCGGCTGTGGAATCATCGCCTGCTCTCGACCCTCCTCATCGCTAAGGACCTCGTAGCACCTGAGGACGACCCTGGAGTCTCACTAGCAGACTCTTCCCTCCGCTGGAGTCACCCTCCTCCTTTCTTCCTCTTTAGCCGCTGGCTAAGGACCCATAGGTCCCATTCTTCCTTTTAGTTTAGGTTTTTAATTCTGCACAAGTTGTGTTAGATTTAGTTTGCAGTAGTTTAGAATAGATTTAGTTTTAATTGTTAGTGTTTAATGTTAGCTGTAGTTAGATTAGTCTTAGGAGTAGAATTAGTATTAGATCCCCTCCCTCACCTCCTATGATCAGTCCAGATCAGAGGGGAAGGATCATCTGTTCATTGTTCAATTTATCTCCCTCTTCATGTTTTGTTTTTCCATCATCCAAATTCTGATTCTTGTTTTTCCTTTTAACGACGAATTTTTCATCAATCACCCACACATCCTGACCCAATTTCAGATCTGGTGGTGCACTGCCTCAGATCTGATAGTGGCGCCACAAGCACCATTTGGGGCTTCTCACTCACTCCATTTGTTTCACAAAAGCCCCTCTGTTTTAAATGGATTGCCTCAGTTTGTCAGAGCACTTTTGATTTGGATTTTAAAGGATTTTTACTCTCTGAAATGTTTTGACAGATCTGACGAATTGAAGGGATTTTTGGTTTTCATTGTGGGCAAGGACTCTGAGAAGTTCTCTGGTGACATGGAACCAATCAGAAGAGCCTTTCATGATTCTGTTTATACTTTGTTTTGAATGCATTCTCCAGCTTCCATTAAATTTCCTTAATGCATTCTTAGTCTCTTTTTGCTATTTCAGAACTGCCATACACTATTTGTGTTGATGATCATTTCTGTATGGTGATTCTCTAACCTAAGGAGTTTTCCATACTCCTTAAGGTTGCAAGAAACTGGGATTGTATGTTGTTGGTTTTAATTGATTGAGCTAAGTCTTCCTTCATGCTGTCTATGGCATTAGGAAGACTAACTCAATGCCATTTGAGTTTTGATCTGAAAGGATGCTTCTGATAAGGTTTTTCCTAATGAGTATTTGAGCTGAATTTACATGAGATTTCCGTGAGATTTAAACCCTTATCAGATTTGGATTTCAACTCTCAAAATTTTTAGTTTGTTTTGAATTTTCTCTTATTCCTAGTTACACAGTAACATGCTGCATCTAGCAGCTACATTTCCCTCCATCTCTAAATTCTCCTCTTCTCTACAATTCCCCTCTCATCTGTGAATACATCCCTCTCTTCAAGTGGACTAACCGCAGCAGCAGTTAGCCCATTTGACAGTGGCTTAAGCCACTACTGCTGCTACAAAACTCATCCTGAACAGCAACTAAAACCAACACTAAAACAGCACATTCTTCTCTTCTCCATCTCCTCTGACAGTAGCTGCGGCTGCTGTCTAAACTCAAATAAAAACTTAATCAACCCTAATTCCCTAACTTCATACTAAAACCTAATTATACATACTTATTTTAAAACTGTAAATATACCTATCTATATCATTCTAACTATAATATACAGACTAATTATGTAAGTATAAATACATAGATACACTGTAATTACTGTACAAACTTATATATATACATATATCTATGTACATATGTAATCTATGTAAATATATGTATAAATACTAAACTATTATGTATGTATTTACTTAATTATGCTTATATAAAGATACAGATTTCTATTTACATATTTAGTAGCAAGATTATAGATTAACTTAGCTAAATTAATAATTTAGAGCTATAATTAAATTAAATAAATCTATAAACTTAGGATAATATTTATAGTAAGTAATTTAAGCTAATTAAAGTGTATTTATACCTAGTATAGCTTACTGATTAGCTTAGTTTTAATTTAACAACCCAGAATAGCTATTTTAACCTAAATAAAATATAAATAAATTCGTAAAAATACAATAAAAATATGTATTAAATACTTAAGTATGTAAATTAAAACTGTTTAAGGTCAATTAGACCATTTACTAATTATTTTATAAGTAATTAACTATTTAATCACCTAAATCAACCTGTATAATCAGCCTAGTTTAGCGAATTTATTTGTATAGTAAACATATTTAAAATTCAAAATTAATTAATCAATTATGTAGTATTATGTAAATATTTTATTTACCATATTTTATTTTATTTTTTTTAATAATTTATGGCCCCCAAATCGAGGGCCAAAAACGTGCCCAGACGCAGCTGCGCCTGATTTCCAGCGCACGATGTGGAGCTGGAATAGCACCACATCGTGTGTTGTATGTCAAGCGCAGCCACATATAAGTTAATTATGCTAAACGTTCATCGGTCGTCACGGCGCCGGGCGCCCGGAACAGCATCCTATTCCATTGGATCCGATTACCCGTTATCCATGTACTGTCTGATTTGCGATGAATGTGTGTGTGGGGGCCGGGGGCCCGAGCGTGCGAGCTTGAAGGCGTTTGGCTGAGGCCTGACGCTGAGCTAAAAACGTAACTAAGCCACATAATCTGAGATAAGGGCGCGCTTAGTAGAGGTCTGGTCCCACCGTAAAGGTGCTGTGTATCCCTCGGAAAGCGCACCCGTAAACTAAGCACGTTTTAAAGTAATGACATTAGCCTAACCCACTCCCCACCGCAGCCTCTGAAGTATCTTAAGACAGAAGAGTTAACACAGAAGAAAAGAACAGACGAGTTAAGTTAATACAAAGAGAAGAAAGAGAGAGAACACAAGAGATAACAAGAACAGAAAGACAGTAGAATAAGTAATATACATACGTATAAGTAAACCCACATAATTACTAACAGAATAAAATGACACTATAAACGTCGCTAAAGACCTCAGTTTGCTTCTGTCACTGAAACTGCTGTATATGTTACTATAAATAACAAACTGATAAGTTAAGCCTCTACACCATTGCATCCTAAGGTATTATATACTATTATGTTAGTACTAATAGGATAACTTGTAAATACATAATTTAGAGTATAATAATAGATTGTTTGATGCTTGTTCATAGTTAGTATTTTTGCAAGCATTTCTTAGTAATTAGGTAAATAAAACACACATTCATTCATTCTTTAATAAGATGTAAAGTTTCTTTTTGGAATTAGAGGATAATTTTGAGATCAAAGAGTGACCGAATTAAATTCAATAAATTGCCTCCCAGTGAACGAGCTGGAACAAAACCAGTAAAAATTAGATAAATAAGCAACTGATAATAATGGTTGTAATGACTGGTACTCACCCATACTCACCACTAGACGACATTCTTAATGTTATATTATACACACTATACTACAATGACATGATCATAACAATAATCATTCATCATCATACAACCATTCTGTTATATACACATTTCACACATCATCAACATCATTTTTTGCCGCCGTTGCCGGGGAGGCAACGCTCTTTGCACAAAAATTTTCTTTTTATTCTTTTGTATATAGAAATTCTTTATTTCATTCATTCATTCATTATAATTGCTTTTGTTTTCCATTGAATTATTTGTGTATACATTCTTTGAGTCATTTACTAATCATTCATTTTTCCACAGCACTTGAGGAGGAGTGTCGTCTTCCTGGTGGAGTCGCTGCGCTCCAAATCCGTCTTCCTGGTGGAGTTTTGCCTCGAAGTAGCTGTAGGATTTTAGTATTAGTTTTAGTATAGATATTTTTAGGTTTATTGATTAGGAACAATTGTTAGTCATAAGTTGTGAGAGCTTGTTCTCACACCATTTTTGTAATAATTCTGGACTGTCTCGACTTTATTTCTTTATCTTCTTAATTTCTTTCCTTACTTTTGAATTGCATATAAAATTTTTTTTTCAGAAAAATCAAAAAATCAAAAAAATCAAAAAGACCTCATACTTATCTAGCAGCAGCATAACCCTACGCATCCATTTTAGGATTGCATATCTTTCCTGCTAGATTTTGATTTAAGTCAAATCTGCATTAGAAGATTGCTGGAGTCAGGTACGCAATTTCTTACCTAACTCTAACTCCTGCCATATTTGCATTTGACTTAAAGTTAAGAAGACCACTACTTGTTCTGAATTTATTAAAAAGTGAAACGAGCAGCATAGAAAAGACATTTTAATCACTTCAATCAAATCAAAAGGAGATATTCAAAATTGGGTGAAACCATGTTTGAGATTTTAATCGCCTTGTGTTGAATGTTATCGTGCAGACAGCACGATCATTTAAGGCCACAATACACGGGTTTCTACCTCATCTTTCTGCAACCACAGGATCTGGATTCGCACGCTCAGTCTTATCCAGATTCCCAGTGGATTTTAGAGGTCTGCACTTTGCTAGATTTATCTTAGGATACGTACAATTGCTTGAAACAATTGCTTGCGTACAACATAATTTTACGTAGCAGCCTCTAGGAAAAATTTCTCCAATTTGTTTCGATTGATTGGTCTTCTTGAATTGAGATTTTATTGGGATTCTTCTGTTTTATTGTGAACGTTATTAAAATTTTCCCATTGAGTTGGATCGAATTAAAGTAAACGTGATTTCAAAAACCAACTCAATGGAAGGTAGGAGATCCCAAAACCCAGAACTTGTACTCCCCTTGGGTACTGTTACCCAAGCTACTACATCATCATCTTCTTCTCAGTCACCAGCACAAAACACTTCTTCTCAGTTTCCCACAGGGAGGGAAACTGTGAATAACCTTTCTATGACACAAACTGCATTACCGGATTTTCCATTTCTATATCCTTCACCGGTTGGAGGAACCTTTGTTCCTGCCTTCACTGACTTCCCTACACCTTCTGGAGCTTCGGAGGAGCTCCATGCCATTCACAATGATCCTTTCACACAAACCTATAACCCTGGATGGCGTAATCATCCGAATTTCTCGTGGTTGGGAAATTCACAGAGACCTTTTCAACAACCTTCTGCACCACCACTGCACAACCCGATCCGAGCACCACCTCCACAATCACACGGATATCCATCGCGTACCTACCAACAACCCCAACCCAGGCCCACCCAATACTCTCAATCTGGGCCTACACGAGATGACCAGTTGGGGTCTATCATGAAAACTCTTGCTGATATGCAACAACAGAATATTGCTATGCAGCAAAGACAGGACGCGGCCTTAGCTGAGATGAGAGCCCGGCTATCACACTTGACGGAGTCCAGTCAACCACATTCACTCCCATCACAAGCACAACCCAACCCTAGGAACATACCTGCTCAAAGTTATGTCCTACCTAGACCTGCACTACAAGATCAAACACATGACATTTCACAACCAGTGCACAACACTGAATTCTTCACTGATTCAAATTCTTCTCTTGCACAAACACAACCACCTCTGCTACATAACACTGAATCAACATGATCTTGAGATTTTTTGATAATGGAGCCGTTGAGATCACTGAACTTGACAAATCTGAACCCTTTATTGTTAATGGACAAAGACTGAAACCTTTCATTGAGCCGCATGATCTCAGACTTGTCAATTCCACCATTTCGCTCCTACATTTTGAGCTACCAACTAAGTTTTCGCCTAGCTGAAGGCGTTAAACTTAGCAAACACCTACCCTTGTATATAGCTGTTTTACACCTTTCTTACTCTTGCCTTTATTTGCATATAGTGTCTACCCTTGCATTCTGAGCATACATTCATTGACACACATGTCATGCATTTCACTTCCTAGCCTGACTATTCACTCTGATCCTAGATCAGACTTAAAATCTTCTGCACAGTGATTTTATCTCCTCATTCCGACTTCCTTCCATCACCCAGTATAGGATAGTGAAAAGCAGAGCATGCATTTGCATCCACCCTTTCATTCAATGAGGACATTGAAACATTTAAGCATGGGGGGGTATAAATGGTAAACCATTTAAACCAAAATGCAATTGTAGACACAACAATAGTATATATAGTATTATCAAAAAAATTATATACTTCAAAAAAATTGAAAAATTTTGAAAAATTTTGAAAAAAATTACAAAGCTAAAAATACAAAAAAAATAACAAATCAGAAAAATTCCAAAAACACAATAAGGGACATGTACTTTATTTGAAGGAGGACATTCATTTCAAGAAGGGAGGGAGAAAAAGAAAAGATAAGTGTTTAAATATGATCTTATAGCTGAAAAAAAAAAAAAAAATATATATATATATATATAGAATAAGTGTCTATGGACATTCAACCGTTACTGGTTTGACCTGTCGGGCCATAGGAGCTTGAAACAAGCTTAGGCTTAATACACTTCGATCCTTGACAAGATAGACCACAGTCTCTCCTAACTTTAGGATAATTCTTGTACCTGAGTCACCAGTACAGGATTCGTTGGTTTGCTTTGACTTAGGAGTCTAAGTAACCTTGGCTTACACTACACAGTGTCAGGAAAGACCACTTGAACCTAAACCTCAACCCTTGTGTTCATTAGGGAAGGTGGAGTCCTTACCTGTGCGTGCAGGTAGACTCTTTGTCCTAATCTTTAGTTTTGTGTCTAGGAGAATCTCTTTCCACAAAAAAAAAAGAAATCCACCCACCAAATACAGTGCGCTCTACCAAATAAGTTTCGGAGACATACTGCTCAAAAAAAAAAAAAAACTCAAGTATGTTCTCCAAAAACCTCAGAAAAATAACTCTTCCACCAAAAATGTTTTCAGGGTTCAAAACAATACCCTGTTTGTCCACCAAAAAAATTCTTCTCTGAGCCACAAATACAATAAGGGTTGGGTATGAATACCATCAATTTTTGAGAGTCATTCGAAAACATGAGCTGAAGTTAGGACCAACCTGGACTTAAAAAGAAGTGAAACCCCAGGATTGAGCCTTAGAATTCACCTGGTTAGTCCTGACTTATCACAAAGCACAGCCATAACTTCATAGCATTCTGAGTCTCTGTAAAACCCCCTGAATCCTGGAATTCGACTTAAGGTTTAAATATCAAGAGTCCTTGTTGGTTGAGAGATGTCTATGTCATTTAAGCCTCGAGTTCTGGCAGGTTATCCTCAGTAACCAGGTTCTCACAATGTCCAAAAACACAGTTGGTATTAGAAAATTTTTCAGCTTGAAGATCATCATCATAAACACTTAAAAATTTTTGAAAGAAGAAAAAGATATCTTTACACACTTACCTTGCTGATACTTAAATTGCCTTACACTTCAACAGATTGTTTGCTAATGGACTAGCAAAACGTAAGCATGGGGGTATGATGAGTGGCTACTCATCATGGCTAAAAGGCCGAAATTAAGCTAGACACTAAGCAAAACAATATCAAATTAACATATAAAAAGGGTTAAGTGTGGGAATTAAAGAAAAGACCTAAAACTTTTAATGTGTGTTAAAACCTCCTAATTAGGTCACAAAAATGAGATATTCTGAAAACTAAAGAACAAATGATGATCCATGCATCAATTGAACACATAAACAAGTTTGAATAGACAAATCAGAAGTAAAATCAATGTCTTAAATGTTCAATTAAGCACATGTAAAAATTTGAAAGCAATTGGACATCATTTAGGCTTAGAAATAAATAGATTACAATTAGGTCCTTCATGCATTACATTTCTACCCTTCAAAACTCCTTCTTGGACCTTTTTGCAAGCCGCAGGGACCCTTCTATATGACTGCAAGGCCCTTCCAGTTATAGTTCTTTTCACTTTTGGACCTGCACGCTATTCTTCTACCCCTTCGTTCAAGGGTCTTCCTGCAAGTTTTCCCTCATTTCAGAGAGAAGCCGGTGTTCTTCACGCGCACTGTAGCACGCGAAGAACACAGCCATTCTTGACCGTCCATCGCACTTTTGATCTCGATCTGCGGCTGGAATCAAATGGAACCTTCACGCGATTCGGTGCGTGCGTTCACCTCTCTTCCCAGATCTCATCTGACGGTCAGATCTGTCTCTTGACTCGCCGCGCGCTCTACCCATCTCATCCTCACCGCCGGCTTAATTTTGATTAACCTCACCCTTACGGTGATTCCAATCACTGAGCTGCTACTTAAGCACCTCAGTGGTGTCGTGCGCAAGGGATCGCTCCCTCCTACATCTCTTAGCAATCAGTTTATCCACTCCAGTCTCTCCTCCTCATCTAGCCCCTGATTTCACAGCCACCGGCTGTGGAATCATCGCCTGCTCTCGACCCTCCTCATCGCTAAGGACCTCGTAGCACCTGAGGACGACCCTGGAGTCTCACTAGCAGACTCTTCCCTCCGCTGGAGTCACCCTCCTCCTTTCTTCCTCTTTAGCCGCTGGCTAAGGACCCATAGGTCCCATTCTTCCTTTTAGTTTAGGTTTTTAATTCTGCACAAGTTGTGTTAGATTTAGTTTGCAGTAGTTTAGAATAGATTTAGTTTTAATTGTTAGTGTTTAATGTTAGCTGTAGTTAGATTAGTCTTAGGAGTAGAATTAGTATTAGATCCCCTCCCTCACCTCCTATGATCAGTCCAGATCAGAGGGGAAGGATCATCTGTTCATTGTTCAATTTATCTCCCTCTTCATGTTTTGTTTTTCCATCATCCAAATTCTGATTCTTGTTTTTCCTTTTAACGATGAATTTTTCATCAATCACCCACACATCCTGACCCAATTTCAGATCTGGTGGTGCACTGCCTCAGATCTGATAGTGGCGCCACAAGCACCATTTGGGGCTTCTCACTCACTCCATTTGTTTCACAAAAGCCCCTCTGTTTTAAATGGATTGCCTCAGTTTGTCAGAGCACTTTTGATTTGGATTTTAAAGGATTTTTACTCTCTGAAATGTTTTGACAGATCTGACGAATTGAAGGGATTTTTGGTTTTCATTGTGGGCAAGGACTCTGAGAAGTTCTCTGGTGACAGAGAACCAATCCTGAATTAATGTTTTTAAAGACGTAATGAACAAATTACCCTACTCCTTGCAATTATAAAAGGAGACCCCCTCCACACGAAATTCTTATCCCTTCCTTCTTTTCTCTACCTCTCCAAAGCTCAGGAGAAGCTTGTCCCACACCCGGGATGCTCCTCGTGAGATAAAGTCAAATTTTTGTCCCCTGTTTGGAAGTGAATCCCGCGACGATGACGACGTGCTGCCTCATTCTCCTTCGTCCTGCTTCATCCTCCTTCTTCCACTCCGTCCTCTTTCATCCAGGCATCGTCCCGTCTGGCTCGTCCTCCATGCGATCGTCGAGGAGGATAACTTCTCTCTCCCATTCTTCTTTATAGCTTTCTAGTGTAGAATTTTCCTGCTTTCTAGTATAGTTGATTTCCCACTTTCTAGTATAATTCTTATTTGGTTTTATTGTATAAACATTTTCAATTATTGAATGCATGTTTTCTCTCTCTCTCTCTTCCTTTTTAGTCTGATTGTTGTTATGGCTTCATTGCAATTACATCGCCTCACTTTTCAAGAAAAATTCTAAAAAACATATAATTGCGAATATAGATCGACGTAGCCTCACTGTGTTCGACCTAGAATTTCCATTTCGATATAAATTTTATTTGTTGAACACGAGTTCTTCGCTTTCAAGCTACAACGACAAGGTTTTAAAAAACCAAACACGTTAGCGTAGCAATTCATTCGTTCAACATTTTGGCGCCGTTGCCAGGGAGGCAACGATCTTTGATTTTTCTTCGCATTTTCTAACTTTCAAATCATTTACCACACTTCTCTCCTTTCTTATTGTGATTGCAGGTACTCTTTCGAGACAGGAAAAAGTGGTAGATTGGAGTAAAGTGCTGTGGAAGCTTTTGTAAGTTATTGCCCACATCCCACCCATTAGATTTCATTCCACAACATAATAACACAAACATCAATCAACCTAGGTGTTCTTATAAACTCTAAGGTTAGATTGTTTATTGTTTGACACCCACACCTGCCCCAACCCCCACATTAAAAAAAAAGAAAAAAAGAAAAATTAAAAAATTCTCACTGAGGTACAAACCTCATCTGATTTTCAAACTCAACCGGTAAACCGATCTTTGGAGCCGATACACACATCCAAACACATAATTGAGTAGAAATCAGATTAGGTAGTCATTTGTGTGCCTAATAAAGTGGTACAACAGGTCAATTGTTTGGGTTGATTAGGTCGTACCACTTCAATTAAAATCAACTCATCAAGTAGCTGCCACTTAGGTTCAACTATTAGGGATTTACCAGGCACTCCACATTCTTTTTAGGTTTCAAAGGAAAATATCTTCACCTGTGCTTATAAAAACCTGGTGTTCCAACAAAACTTGTTTGAAAACACCTAAAGTTGAATCCTAAAAGCTACTAAGCAAGATTTGAATCCTAAAATTCACCACATCAAAAATAATCTTACTTGAAAACCATTGGTTGTGCACGCACACACAAATCAATCAATCATTAAGGGCACAACCAATTTAAAGGGCCCATCACATTCCAAAGCACATTCAAACCTAGCCCTAAATAAAATAGAATAGACGTTGGCCTTAAGGATTTGACTCGCTCTTCAGAGCCCAGAACGAGATTATTTTCGATTAGTCTGTTTCTACTGTTCAATCTGATGTCTAGCTAGGGGAGTAGAATCAAATGATCACGGCTGGGGGGTACACTAGGAACCGGAGATGCAAGCCGAAGGAAGAAGCTTCTCCCTAGTCCCTCCTTCTAACTGGTTGGATTGAACAGACAGAAGTAGATCAAATCGTTCCTTTATCTCAAGATGGGTTTTGGGAGTCTGTAGGTCTGTAGGCTAACCCACTTAAAAATAGGTTTGATTGTTTATATTGCAGGGCACCTTTCTTCCTCTCGTCTCTCATGAATCCTTCCACATATTACACGCATTCCCACTCTTTCCCTCCTATTTTGAATTATCCTCAACATGATGATTATTCCGACTCATACTGTAATCAACCATCAGTTAGTTGGGATAACTCGGATTGGGGATACAGTTCCAAACCTCCGTGTTTAGGGTCTAACCCTGAACACTTTGATTGTGATTTCTATCCTTCTCAGAGCCACATCGATTATAGATCATCAACTTTTCATGGACAACCTAATACGATCTACAATCAAGAAGGATACACTGATTCTTATGCATCCTCTGATTACACTGCCTTTAGGTCATCACCACCTTTTGAACAATTTGAAATGACCTATTATCAGGAGGGTATAATGAATCTCAATTCGTTAATTCCCCTGCTTTGACCCCAAACCCGCCCAACCCTACACCAACTCATTTAGTTCAGGGTAACCAGGTTTAAGGTAAGGTTCTGGCTAACTTGAGGAATATCATACAATCTTTAGAAGTTCAGCCAATACCTTGCATTGAGAGATTGGAGCCCTTGATTGAAATGATTGGTGATTTGAACAAGTCTTTGTTGGATTGGCTCCAGGATGTTAAGGATAAGAACTTGGGTGAGTTTATGCTTGGGAAATTAGCAAAATTGAGGATGAGATTTGTGGTCACTTTGATTCAATCATGGGATGATTCCCAGGATGAACCCTCTTTAGGAGAGCTAATTTCAGAACCCGCTCAGGCACCTATTGAGGGGGACACATGTTACGAGGCTGACTAGATTGAATTAAAGCAACCAATTAAGGAAGATCTGATTTCTTCACCTAAGATCCCTAAGCTGGGGTACGAGGAAATGTATGTCTCCTTGGAACAGAAAGTGACAGATGATGTTGGGACATACATTAATACGGATCTTGATTTCTTTGATTCTGATGGTGAAGATTCAAGTTGCGAAGTCTTACGTGAGTTTACAGAACACAATTTTTGTGAGACGATTGGGCCTGAGGAATCTGAAAGATCATTTGATAGCCCAAGAACTGAGGAAACTGATCCTATTAGGGCACACATTACAGATCTAGAATTGTATTTTCTGGAGGATTCAATTCAATGCCCTGAGTGTGAGTTACACCCCGCTGAGCTTATTGATATTCTATTTCTAAGATAATTAAACCCAAGTCAATTTTGATTCAGCCACAACATTTAGACTTGGAGATTTCAGATGGGGTGATTAATATGCAAGGGGTCCTGGAATTTGACATGCTGAATGAGAAGGATAGGAGCCAGGAAATTTTGATTTGGGAAGTAAGTTCTGGAGGAAGTACAAGACTGTGTCTATGGGTACCATTTCATCTGAAACCATCAAACCAAAACCCTTATGACATCTGTTTTGAGGATGTCAAACCCAAGCACACATTCAACGATTATCCTTTTGAGCTTCAATTCTCTGTAACCCGACTGTTTGGTCTTGGGTTGCATCCTCATAAATCGTAGGCCTTACTCCGCTTGCATACTGATTTTAGGTTTTGGGTAATTTTTATCCAGAACCTGAGATATTCTCGATTATGGGGTATGGGATTGCACCACAATCTGGTCCACATCTGTGGACCTCTGTTGACAGGTCAGAGGACTCTTATGTTTATTTTGATTCTGACCTGCACTTGTGAATTCTTTATTTCTCTTCTTTGTATAGTGTGCCTAGTTGAAGGCATTGAATTTAGCACATATATAGTTCTTTTTCTCGGAGCAGACCAGACATTCACGCAATTTAGGTGCTTTCTACACTATTCTACTCTGTTTTATGTCTTTTCAATACAATGAGGACATTGCATTAGATAGGCATGGGGGGGTGGATATTCATCTCTGAATTTATTCGTCAGCTCCGTAGATTTGCTTTATTTTCTTTTATTATAAAAAAAAAATTGGAATTAGGAAAGAGAACTTGGGTTTAAGAAAATTTTCAATCTTAGGAAATACTACATTATGATTTGAACACAAAGACCTTTCAGGTCTTTGGACTTAATCAGCTCGTGTCTCCACTAAAATGTGGATTTGTCTTTCAAGTCCTCGCCATCTTAATTCTATCGTAATTGGAGTAAATAAGTTTGGGTGATAAGTACACGACTTATCAACCCACCCTCTGATTTGAGGGAACTTTGAGTTTCTAGAATCTACATACTTTCTTTGCATTGACTCGTTGTTAAGTGATTTTAATGAAAATTGGGTAGCTAATGAACCTTCTAGAGTGATATAGCTGGCAAGTTATCGTGGGTAACAGCCCATAGGTAGGTTGTCCAGAGCCCAGTCACTGGACCTTTCTCTTTTTGCTGCCTTTAGGTAAATCTTAGACCAGGGAAGCCAACTAATTAATTTAATAATAATAATAAATTAAAAAGAAAAGGAGAAAAGAAAAATAAAAGAAATAAGCCACACTTTGCCTCATGAGTATGGCTGGCAAGTTATCGGTGGTAACAGCACATCGACCGGTTGTCCATAACCCAGCTCAATAAATGCACTAAAAATTCCCAAAACACTTAGGAAGAAGCGGACAAGTATAATAAACTGGGGAGATATACACTGGATTCACCCTTGTGTTGACCACGTTAAAAAATAAAAGTAGGGAGAAAGGCAGTTGAGATAGTGAGCCTTCGTAGATGTGTGCTCCTAGATGCATTCCTTGCGTATGCTCAATTTTTGAAAGCCATGTGTGCTCCAAAGCGGCAAGCCGAGAATCTAGGAAAGGTGGTCCTTGTTAAGATAGTGAGCTCAATTGTCTAGAGCAAGCTGCCTCTTAAGAAAAAGGACTCGGACACACCACTCATTTTGGTTGTCATAAATGATACCACCTTTTATCGTGCCCCTCTTGAGTTAGGTGCCTTTATTAATCTCATCTCCCTGGTCTTATTCAAGGAATGATTCGGTGAATAAAAACCTACTAAGGTTTAATTTCCTTTGGCAGATAGATCTACCATTCAACCGTAGGGAGTTGTCGAGGATAGTATTGTTAAGGTTCGGAATTGTTTATTTCTAGTTGATTTTCTGGTCATTAACATAGAGGTACTTGAATCTCTCACAAGTGCCCCTGTCATCCTTGGAAGACCTTTTCTTATTACCGCACAAGCTAATATAAGTTGCGGTAACCAGACTATCATTCCAGAAAAATTGATATAAGTTGCGGTAACCAAACTATCTTATTAGATATTCTCCAAGCTTCCAAGAAGTCCATTGATTATGAATTTTTTGAGGATGCTGATTGATGTAAACACATTTACACTACTTAAGATGTCTATTTATGCATGTTCTTAAGCATAGGATTGCATTGCATGCTATAAATATTGCATAACATGCATCATCATGCATTTAGAGTAGTTTGAATAACATGGAGGTTAATTGTCTCATTTTATGTGCTTGGATAGGGTAAACTTTTTATCGAGGCCTCGGATCGAAGATCCAATCGTACAGATGTGATCAGGGCGACGATTGGAGTTCAACGACTCCAAGATCGCCTTAATCAGGCATCTGTAGCATCAGATAGTGACCGGGGAACCCTACAAGATCAAGGGCCAAGATGGTGTAAATCCGCACTTCAAACGACAAATCCGACCACACGAATGGATTCGGATCGACAATCGTAGCCTAACGACACAAAAATCGAGTCAATTCAACACCTGTGGCACCATCTACATCATCTAGAAGATGGTCGACCAAGATGGCACCACGTGGCACCATCTCGGCCGCCCAATCATCCGTACACACCCACTGAAGCCCCCACATCCTCCCTTCCCCGCCGTTGGCTCAAGATCCAACGGCTGTGGATGCACGCGCTTGATTTCATCCGTGCGACTATTTGGACGGCGTAGCATAGTGGATCAGCACCTTATGGCGAGGTGCTGGCGTAGGATCTAGTTGCAGCGAGCAGGCGAGGGGCACGGGCGAGCAGGCGAGCGTCGGGTCGCGATCGAATGGTCGCGTGCACCCAATAGCGCCCACGCACTATTGCATGCACGGTGGTAACGCATCATCGCACGCGATCGGGTGCGAGCTGAGGAGGCGGGTGTAGCGTGATTTGAGCCGTCCGATCGCTGAGGATGGCTAAATGTGCGTGAGCGTTGAGCGCGCGGGCAAGCGAGCAGGCACGCGCATGCGGTGCCCACTATGCCCACGTTCATACCTTTAGCGACGGTTTTATCCATCACTAAGGGTCCTGAATTAATGTTCTTAAATATGTAATGACCAAATTGCCCCCACTCCTTGCAACTATAAAAGGAGACCCCCTCCACACGAAATTCTTATCCCTTCCCTCTCTTCTCTACCTCTCCAAAGCTCAAGAGAACCTTGTCCCGCACCTGGGATGCTCCTCGCGAGATAAAGTCAAATTTTCGTCCCCCATTCGGAAGCAGATCCCGCAAAGACGACGACCAGGCGGGATGTTGCCTTGTTCTCCTTCATCTTGCTTTGTCCTCCTTTCGCTCCATCCTCCTTCATCCAGGCGTCGTCCCATCTAGCTCATCCTCCAAGCGATCGTCGAGGAGGATAACTTCTCTCTCCCATTCTCCTTTACAGCTTTCTAGTGTAGAATTTTCCTGCTTTCTAGTGTAGTTGATTTCCCACTTTCTAGTATAATTCTTATTTGGTTTTATTGTATAAACATTTTCAATTATTGAATGCATGTTTTCTCTCTCTCTCTCTCTCTCCCTTTTTAGTCTGATTATTGTTATGGCTTCGTTGTAATTACATCACCTCACTTTTCAAGAAAAATTTTAAAAAAAATATAATTGCGAATATAGATCGACGTAGCCTCCCTATGTTTGACCCAGAATTTTCATTTCGGTATAAATTTTATTTGTTGAACATGAGTTCTTCGCTTTCAAGCTACAACGACAAGGTTTTAAAAAGCCAAACACGTTAGCGTAGCAATTCGTTCGTTCAACACTGATAATATGATGGAAGCAGTAATTGAGAAATCTATGTTGATCAATTCCTACTCTACTTTGACCACCATTGATCTAGATTTTATTGATTCATATTTTGAATATGATTGTGTGGTCAAAGGCATTTCAGATCAATTAGGGTTTGACCTTCATTCTTCAAACCTTCCTGATTTTCCACCCGACCCATGCACACTAACTTCACCCACCCTTCATCACATTGACTTCTCCTACACTCCCTTTCCATTGGACCTACTACCCAACCCGCTTGAGTTTGAATTTTATCATGAACTCAAACCATGGCTAGACTCGGGTCATTCTTCCATTTTTTCATTTCATTTTGATACCTATATTTTTACCAATCATCTTTTAAGGGATCCTTAGGAAGACATATTTCTTGAGGACATTCAAGTGTCTAATTATTTACATGACTGTTCGTCTTCTGTGCATTGCTTCACACCCGGCTGAATAGGCGTAAAAGATTGCACTGGATGGGAGGTAACTCATCATTTTTCCTGCTTTCTTTTTTCTTTACTTTTCCTAGGTTTTGACCATCTTGACATCAATTGGCTCTCACTAAGGTGATCTTTTGTCCCTCCTAATGCATGAGGACATTGCACATCATAAGCATGGGGGGTGTTTTTAAATTTTGACAATCGATTCAGGATTTTCAAAACCTAAAAATATGTAATTTTTATTTTGCATGCATCTCATTATAGAAAATCATAAAACTCTTTCGGGAAAATTTTGAAAAGTGGGACAAAGGTTGAAAGATTCATTTTAAGTCATAATGGGATTTAATCTTTAATAAACTATGGATATGGATACAAATCTGATTGTTAGAATCTCTGGGTTTATTTTTAGACTAAATCAAGTATCCTCCTCTTAATTCCACTTGAACTTGTGATGATTCAGGTGACTTGATCTGTTTTTGTGACTTGGAAATTACTTAGCTTGGTTTTTGATCCAAAAACTTGTGTCTCCTGTAAAAATTCTTATGTCAAAATTCACATATAGCCAACACTTAAAAATAAATTAGAAAAATTATAAAAGACCCTTGTTTAGTCTTAGTGAAATCCAAAGCAGATCATTGGTTTGAGTTCCCGCCGTCAAAGTGGAAAATGCCTCCTTTAAGAACGCGATGTCAACATGTTATTGCCTCGGCACTGCTCTTTTTCAATATTTCATATCTTTAGATGGAGCATTAAGGCACAGTTTTGCAGCTCAAGTGCCTTGGATGGTGCTCTACCCATAGTGTCGGAGTAAGAGCTTGAGTTTGCTTGGACCACCCCTTTACACCACATTGTGTTTTGGGGTTGTGAGCTCCTAGCTAGTGTCTTGGATAGTACTATCTCAAAGTGCTAGTGCCAGAGCCCTCTCGAGGATTGGAAATGAGAATGATGATCCTGACACATTTGTTGTAGGATTAAGTGATGTGATACATCTAATTGGCCTAAAATGCCTATTTTTGCACGTTCCTATGTCTATAAAAACATCATGCATTATAAATATTGCATAACATGCATCATCATGCATTTAGGTAAGATTGTATAAATTATAGGTTAATTTTCCCTTTTTGTGGTCAAGGGACACGGTAATATTTATTGGGGTCTCAGATTGAAGATCCAACCGTACGGATCTAATCAGGGCGATGATCGGAGTCCAATGACTTCGAGATCGCCCCGATCGAATTTCCGTAGCATCTGATGTAGTCTGAGAAAGTTCAGAGGTCAAGGGCCAAAGTGGTGAAATTCCATACCTTAGATGGCAAATCCAATTGCACAAATGGGTTCAGATCGACGATCGCAACCCAACAATGTGAAAATTGGTTCAATCCGACATTCGTGTCACCATTTATAAGTTAGAGAAGATGGACGACCAGGATGATGTCACGTAGCACCATCCTAACCGCCCAACACCAACCCAAGACTCCCGCAACACCTCTTCATGTGATGATCAACACATCTCGACTATTGGATCGAGATCCAACGGTTGAGAGCAAACACACCTAGGAATGTAAACTTGACATAAGGTGAGGTGTGCCACAGCAGTTATGCGCCCCTTCGCGAAGAGGAAGGCATCAGTTCGAGCCTCAAATTGAAGAGGTGAGCACACTGTTCTCAATTTGACCGTTGAATCAAAGATGAACGGGTATGGTGCAGCCATGTGGAGCCTTCTCGAGCGTCGGATGGAGGATCACACTGCACGCACACGATGACACGCAATCGTATGCACCATCGCATGCGGGGAATGCATAACGTTGAAGGCAAAGAGGCTTAAGCACTTATAAGCCATCCCATCTCTCGGTCGGATGATTGAGATGGTGTGTGGAGATGAAGTGCTCAGTGGCTGAAGGCAAAGAGGCAAGGGTGCACGTGCACTTTAATGGTGTGGGTCTTTAGTGACGTTTATATCCGTCACTAAAGGCCCTACCATCTATTTTGTAAAGCTTTAAAATGACCTTTATGCTTCTATTCCTACAACTATATAAGACCACCCCTACCACCACATTCTTCATCCCTTCCTTTTCTCACCTCCTCCAAAGCTCTACGAGCCAAATCTGGGATGCTCCATTAGAGTAAGAAAGATAATTTTTCCATCTCACCCCCATTCGTGGAGCATCCTGCGGTTGTCTTCTCACCACTGTTCGGGAAGCGGATCCTACTGCGACGTCGCCCTGTTCCATCCTCCATCCTCTAGCTTCGTCCTCCTTCGTCCAGCATCTCACCACCCTTGTTCGGGGACTCCGTCAACGCTGCTCATCCTCCAAGCAGCCGTCGAGGAGGATAACTTCTCACCCCCTTCTCTTTTTACCTCTTTTTAGTGTAGATTTCCCGCTTTCTAGTTGTAGTGATTAGATGTAATGAACATGATGTTATGGATATGAAGCATTTGTTTATTCTCTCCCTATTTTCTCTTTATTTGTATTATTCTTTGTCTTTCTTCTATTAAATATTCTTTAAGTAGAATAGCTAGTAGATTAATTTCAACCAGCTAATTTGCTTTCATGACAATAATTCTAACGTGATTTTTAATCAAGCGTTCGCCTCCCCATGTTCGACCTAGGACTCACTTTGAGTTTTGGTTAAATTATCTGTTTGACAGATTTTTACGCAACTACAACGATGGGTTTTTAAACTCAAACTTCTAGCATAGAAATTGCATTCATCATTAAGCTAGGAGTAAGCATGGGGGAGACAAAAAAAAAGTTTCAAAACACAACCTTATAAATATCCTAATAAACGTTGTCATTCACAAAGCACAGACATAAGGTTTTAAAAGAATTATGCAAGTTGCGAGTCAGATTCAAGGGCCAAGGAAATTGTAATTGCAAAATGGTTTCAAGTCATTTGAATTAACAATGAGTTAATTTGTGAAATTTTGAAAGATATACTAATCTTGATTCTTCTTACTCTTGGATCCAAAGACGAATCTCGATGTTTTATCTTTAACAAATCCCATGCCTTCCATGTCTTCAATCAACCAAGGTCTCGTAATCCTTTTCTCCTCAAAAGTAAAACGATTAGTCTTTCCCAAAAATCCATTTTTTGAATATAAGTTTTCTAAGAGACTAGCAAAAGATAAGCATGGGGGTGTGATTAATGCCAGTGTATCATCATTCTTATGCCATAAAATAGATCTAGCTCTTAGGGTTTTAACTTCACAAATGGGTTTTCGGGCTGCATTTAGGCATTTACCTAGGATAGGCATGCATTGCATTTTAGTTGTATTTTTTGATGTGTTTACTTAAGTGTCAGGGATAGATAGAAAGTCAGATCTCGCATACCTTGTCACTCATGAAGGTAGAAGATGAAGAAGAAGCTCATATCAGTTGGATCCCATTTAGATCTAGCTCATCTCAGCTGGTTCCTAGCTTAGTCTAGTTCAATCAACTCATCCCTAGATCCATTCAGCTCATCTCAACTGAATGGTAGCTCTAACTAGTTCACCTTAGCTCCATTTAGCTCACCTTAGCTGGATAGTAGCTCAAACTAGCTCAAGTGCATTGATCCCATCTCCATTCCAATTCCTCTAGCTCAAAAGAGTTCACTGGAAGATCAACCTGACTAGGAATAGCTATTGCCATCAATTAGCTAGACCTAGTAAGCTGAAGAAGTCATCAACTAGCTTAGGCTAGCTTAAGTCTATCTCTTGGAGGCTTAACTCAGCTCAACTTAGTTGAGCTGAGCTACTTGACCTAAGCTAGCTACTCCAACTAGTAAGGTATACACTGGAAAGATCAGATCCAGCTCACCTCTGCTCATTTTAGTAAAAGCCAGCTCATCTTAGCTTGGCTTAGCAACTAGGAAAGAACTAACAAGCATAGGGCTTGCCACCGGCGACCTCCACTGAGCTTCGCACCTCTGGCTGTGACCTCCCCATGCGTGAGTGGCAACGAGCATCTTTGCCTATTTCTCAATAGTGATTGGGTGTATTAAAAATTACAACAATTTCCATTGCCACGTTTTGAATTTTGATTTCTTTGATTATTTTTATGGTGGTGACAATTGTAGCTGCATTCTTGCACTTTTGCCATATCACCTCTTCCTTATCTTCTTATTTTGCATTAAATTTTGATACGGATTCCACATCTATGACCGAGAATAATACATGTTTGTGATTTCCTTGCATTTGTGCCTCCCTGTGGATACGACTTAACTCTTCGTGGTTAGTTTACACTGATAAATACTTTTGTTTGGGATTTTTCCTCCACGCGATTTTTACTACGATGACACATCTGACATATTTTTTTGACACACCATCTTGTAAGCGAAAATTTCCTGTTCAAATGGCATCATTGACGAGGAGGCAACATACGTAATAGATTCATCTGATTTTATTTCTGATTCATTTTGAGGTGCACATTAATTTGACTATTGGCTACTTTTTCTGTGCGAGGGAATCTGAGGAGACGACAGGCGCAGTTGAGTGACGACGTCAACCTTGAACAACACCCACACACACGGAGAGGGTGCAAAGAGAAGGAGACCTGGATCTTGCTTTCAGAGGGTATTCTCCTTCATGGTAAATTTTCTTTCATTTTAGTCTTCTCGCCCTTGTAGCATTGGGGTTGATTTTCGGGGGTCTATCCCCACTTTCTTTAGCAACTAGAGGTATATATTTGTGGTGATATGCTTGCCTACCCTAAAAGGAAAAGGAAAAAAATATCGAGTTGCTTGTTTAGGAGTTTGATACCCTTAGGTGCACGCATTTAGGGGTGATTGAGCATCATACTAGATCTCTTTCCTTGCATTACATACATATCTGCACGGGGATCTCTTTCCTTACATCCAGCTCCTATTCATGCATTGCATGTGGATTAAATCTCAAGACCACCCAATTGATTGAATTGACCTAATTCAGTGGTTGCCTAGTTGAAATTGGAACTGTTAATCAGATTCAACCTTAAAATCAAAATCTCATTTGATCTAATTAAAAAGGACTTGAGTGCGATTCTTCTCAAAATCAAACTAATTTGTGGTGTGATACACACTTCTGGCACTGACCACATGCACTAGGCACAGCATTAGGCCTTAGCCCCTTAAGGCTATGTCACCGATCTCTTTATTGGTGCAGACCCTCTTATTTCACTTTGTGGTGGTGATACTATCCTGTGACCAAGTGTTTGAGACTTCAAAGAGGGGGACACCCCTTAAAGGAATAAAAGGGTAGTTAAGGGTCATCACATTCGCATTTCCTTAAAGGAAGGGTTTTCCCTACTTGCATCCCCTAGTTCCGTCCTTGGAGTAACTTCTCACTAGATCACCTGAGTGTATCATTGAATCAAGGTATAGGTCCTAGGGCACTTGAAGGTTGGCATAGGTCACGTAATTGCTTGGAATAACTTGTTTGGCCATCTATATCAACCAATTTAAACTTAGCTCCCTCAAAAAAGAGTTGGTTAGGTTCTTAAGTAGCCACTTTCCTCTTATACCACTTACGTGGGAACAAAGGGACATCACCTTGACCCTTTTCGACCAATCTGTTGAGTAGGGGTTCACTTACTCAATTGGCAAGAAATTGAATTGTGATTGGTGGATATTGTATGCTTGGTAGATGCTCTCTTGAGGGTATTCTAGTGTTTGATTCTGAGTTGGAGAGAATCCTTAGGAGAGCCCACCAAAGAGAAAAGTGAGAAGAAATGGCTAATTGATTGCACAATATTCATAGGACCTAATTGATTGTGCAGCAATCATAAGACTTAAATGACATGAATTAAGTTAGAACTTAGCATAATTGTAGTGTAATTCATGCATACATAGCATACCTTTCATCGTTCTTATTTTTTTTAGATATGCACAAAATAATGTTATAATGTATTGATTAGTGCATTATTTGGATTGTAGGCAATAAGAAGCTCAGTAGATAGCCTGAAGCTGGATCTGAAGTAGGGAAGAAGCTAGAGTTGTAGCAGAGTTGGAGCAGAAGCCCTGGAATAAAGTAGAAGAAATAATGTAGGGAGAGGTATACTACTAAGTAGAATTTTAATCTAGAGTTAAATTATGAAGAACATAGGAACTTTCCTAGCCTTAGGATAGCCTTAGAGACCCTCCTAAATCCTTGCCACCCTTAGATTAGCATACCTTAGCCTAGGATACCTCAAAACCATCATTCTAGTCCATATCTGGACATCCAGGTAGGTTGCTAGACGTCCAAAACCCTTAGACACCACCCACAGCCCTAGAACCTAATTCTGCTAGAAAATTAGATGTCCAGACAAAGTGTCAAATGCCCAATTTATGCAGAATTCCAAGATAGAACCCAAACTCCTCCATAACTCAACATTAGACGTCCAAACCAGAGTTCTGGACTTCTGATTTTGAAGTATAAGTCGTCTGATTATAAATCAGATGTCTAGAACCCTTCTCTAATCCCTGTTTTTGAAAGTAAGCTTGGATCTTGATTTACTAAGCCCCTAAACCCAATTCTACACCCTAGGGAAACTAAACTAAGGTGCCATTTGCCTAGTACACCACCCTAAGACCTTCTTAAGAACCTAATTAGGTTCTCACTAAGCCTAATTGACTTGGATCTAGTCAATCACACTTCACCTAGTCAATTAAACTCATAGAATCCAATTGAGCTTAGATCTCAACCAACACAAGTCTAACTGGACTTAGTGAAAGTGCAGTTGATTCAAGCCTGACCCAATTGGCTATTCTCTCTCCCAATTAGACACACATCTACTCAATTAAACTTGTACTAAGTTTAATTGCACATTCACTTTAGTATTAGGGTTTATAACCCTAATTGTAGGAGACTACCTAAACTTAACCACCTAGACCAATAGGACTCGACCTAGACCACCTAACCACACCCACCTAGTCATGCACACACACACCCACACCTACACACACAAATAGCCACCACCTCTAGAGTTCTCTAGAGGCTTCCAAAGGTGGAACCACCTTGAAGACTAAAAATAGTCTTCAAGGAGTCCACAACTTACCTCCTTAGAAAGTGGATCTAAGGAGACCTACTCTCTACCTCTCTAGCCGCCAACTAAGCCTACTTCTAGAGAATTCCATAATTCTCTAGAGAGCCACTTCCTAGGCCACCCAAGAGTCAATAGAAAGACCCTTTGGGATGACCATGCACCCGATCTAGCCACTTAGCAATTCACCTTTTGCTCCACTCCATGTGCACCTCCATCCACGAGCTCCATCACCATCACCACTCCCACCTCCACGTCTAAGGCTAGAGAAACTCTCCACCACCTTCTAAAGAGGCCAGCATACCACCATTGGCCGTCCCTCTTTGTCCTTCTTACCACCTCCAATGCCCTCATTTCTTAGATAAGTTGTTCTTCGTAGTTTGATTTTCACATTAAATTCCTACTTAGTAGTGTAGTCATCCTCTACCTGAGTGATGCATGCATAATCTTCCATAGATACACGCATGCATCCATTTTCTGCTAGCTAGAATTCTTACTTTAATCATTCTTGTACAAGCTTTCCTCAACAATTGATTGTAATGAGAATATTTCTGAAGGAATGAAATCATCATTTTATCTATCTCTATTATGATCATGAGTTGCCTGATTTAATTGCCTATTACATTGTAACAAGATGTTGGTTGCTGAATACATAAATGACCTTGTGATTGACGCATTTTCTATTAATAGCCATCACGAAGTTAGAATGTTGCATACTAGTACACATACGTTCACATTCATTGTTTACTTGACACATGCACATGTAGTTAGGGTCATCAACGCGATTGGTGAGACTTACATTCACAAGCTTGAAACCAGTGTACAATTACAAGTAAATAGTAAAAAGAGCAAAATCAATTTTGCTTTTCTAAATGCCTCCCAGAGATCAACATGGACTCACTGTCTCATTAATTAAAATGTTTTGTTGAGTTGTATTTCGCAACTATACTACGACACTATTTAAATCAAATACGCAATTTATGAAGCCCTAAACACTAATCTACCTGAATTAAGCTAGATTTTAGCTTAACTTAGGGACAATGCATGCATTAGCATCATAATTTGCATCATAGTTAATTTGTTAGATTTATAGATAATAATGCTACTTTATGCTCGAAAAGAGAGAATATTAATTGCAGATGATCTGGGGCTACAGATTATAAATCAGACCATGTGGATCTGATCAGGATAATGACGGGAGTCCAATGCCTCTGGAATCATCTTCATCAGACTTCCGTAGCGTCATATACAACCTACAGAAGATCAGAGGCCAAGGAGCCAGATAGTGCAAATACAAACCTCAGATGTCAAATCAGACCACACTGATTGATCTGGATCAACGATCGCAGTTCAACCTGACATAGATCAACTCGATCGAAGCCCTGTAGCAACAACTATAAAAGTGGTAAGATGAATGGCCATGATGGTCCCACATGGCACCATCCCAAGGATCCACCATCATGCCTCAACTACTAAAGGAAAAATGTGGGCCATTGGATTGTCATCCAACAACCATGAAGGAGACATGTTGACGAGTCGATTGTTCGCTTTAAAATCGTTTGTAGTTTTATGTAGTGGAAAAATTGACTAATCAATATTTAAAAAGAAATAACCACTCGCAGAAGAGCGGGTCGTATCCACAGGGAGTCAATGACGTATTTAAATTCGCACTGGTTAAAAATGTTTGTTCGTAGTTAGTTTAGACAAGAATCAAGCCAAAATTGCCTTCAGATTAAGGTTGAATCAAGAAATCATGCTGAAATAAGCAATTCTTAATAACTAGAGGATATTTGTTGCAATGCAGATTCAATAAAATATCATTAAAAGATGACAATGGAAAAAAATGTAATTATTAATGGCATGGATACTATAGCAAAACAGGGGATTTATTCCCTTGGCCATACGCGAAGAGGAGTGGACGGCCGGAGGCGGGAAGCTTGGAGGAAGTTCTTTGGACCGAGGGCTTCGCAACGGTGGTGGCGGCGTGTCGCGTGGTGGCTGGAGTCGGCCGGACGGAGCTCTGGTGGTGGTGGGTTTCGGTGGGGGGCTGAAATGCTGCAGGCCATGTGGCGTGGGTAGGCACGGCTGGTGTCCTGGCGAGGAGGTGCGCGCACGGGATTGCGCGCGTGCGGAGGTGGCGCTGCTGGTGTATGTGGCTGCTGCTGCTGCAGAGTGCACACGGAGGTGGCGGGCGTTCTGCAGTGTGCTGGAGGTGTGTTGGAGGAGGGTGGCTCTACTGCAGGCGTACGGGTGAGTGCTGCAGCCGGTGCTGCATGCTGGCGGGCGCGTGGGGCGCGGAAATGCTGCAGGAGGGAGGCGTGGGTGCGCTGCTGTTGGCTGAAGCACGGGTACGCGCACACACTGGTGCGGCATTGCTGGTAGTGGCAGGGAGGCTGCAGGCGGAAGGCGCGCAGGCGCAGGAAGGCTGCAGGCAGGTGTGTGCACTGTTGGCGGTGGGCGCGGGTGCGCACGAAGGCTGGAGGGCGTGTGGATGAGGGCTGGCGCTTCAGGTGTGCGGACGAGGGCAGGCGGTTGGCGGTGAAGTGGGTGAGTGTGGTTGTTACTGGAGTGGGGAGGTCGAAGGTTCAAACGTCTAGGAAACTTCCCGGATGTCTTAACTGGCTAAGGGGTGATTACAGTAGCTGTGATGGTGGTTGTTGGTGACGACGGCGAGGTGCTCACGGTAATGCGGACGACCTCCGGATGGAGGTGTGGCCTGTCACACCACACGCCCACGGTGGTGGAGGGTCGTCGCCGCGGTTGAGGCCGACGGTGTGGAATGGAGGAGATGGACTCTGCACAGTGTGGGTTGGGGGTGGAGGCCTCCTCCGCTCGGCAGCCTCTCTCCTCTTTTTGTAGCTGCCTGCACGAATTTGAATGGAGAGGCGGGAGCAGATCCACCTTCTCCGTTGATCCATGAATGTGGCTTTAGTGCGACAGGAGGCATTGCAGCGGCAACCGAGTCGTTGCTGAAAAGCAGAGGAATAAAGGATATTATTAAAATATTATGGTTATTTATATACAAACCCTCAACTTTTATGTTAACTTAAATAATGTACCTAATTGGTTAACTAATTAAACGAATGCCATTCTAATATAATTCTAAATGCATTTAAAATATGAATGCAATGCATGAATTATGTAATTAAATTAGAAATATGAATTAATCTATTTACATCCTAATTTATGCTAAATAAATGTTAGAATTAACCTAATGTCTAGGCACTTAAATACTTAAATAGCCCACAACTATGGGCTAATCAAATACCCCCATGCCTAGTTTTTGCTAGTCCCTAGCAAAATTAAGTGAAACCTAGCACTCCAAGTAGACTAGTCAACTCACTTGGTCTTCCTTCAGAAGCATATTAAGTTCAGACTCTAGACCCAAGGTTCCTAAGTAGTTGCTAAGTTACAGACTAGGTCGGCTAAAGACGAGTTGTAGGCACAAGTTTCCCTGATTTCTGACTCTACCCTAAAGTTTATTGATCCCTGAGATTAAAGCATCCGTGCCTGTGCATTGGTCTGAGTTATTTGAGTTAAAGGAAAAGGTTATATATATATATATATTTTGTTTGATTCTTCTAAGTCTAACCTTAGATCAGCTATCAACACGGTCTGTGTCGGATTCATTGTCCCCATTACCATACCTCGAAGGGTGCCTGGCTTTCGATGCTTCGAGATAGCACCACCCATAACGACCCCAAGAACTCCTGGAAATCGACACTTTGAGATAGTATCGCCCATGGATTTCTTAAGCGAATTAACGCCTATGGCAATCAGCACTTCGAGATAGGGCCGCCCATGGTACCTGAACCGCACAATGTGCTTACATGCCCCCAGTAGGATGGATATCCTAAGAGACAAGCGCCGAGGAGGTAATATGTTATCATCGCATCCTCAAGGTGGGTATATACTCCACCTCTACTGTGGCGGGAACTCTTCCAATCAAAATGTGTTTTCAAGCCTCTCCTAAGTCAAAACTAAGAGAACCAAATCTCTTTTCAGAAAGAAAGAAATTAAGTTAATTACCAGACCAAGTGTGTGAAATTTGGATGCTTGGGTTACAAGAACCCGTAAATCAAAAGGTAGAACAAGACTTCAGGTACTACCCCACCTTTTAACTCAAACCCTAGCTTCCCTTCCTCAACCTCTTGAGGAATGGTCCGCAACTTAACTCCTACTTAAGTTTTTAAGTCCACAAAGGACCCTAAAGGACTAAAGCTAGTAGCTCATTTAGCTTCTAAAGTTTGACCCTAGAATTAATTTAGTCAAACCTAGAGTTCAGATTTGCTTAAGAATGCAGGACTTAGCCAGTTAAGCTCAAAACTTTTTTTTTTTTGTCATTTTCATTTTTTTATATGCATTCTATAAACAAAATGCCTCAGGTCCTCTCCCCCATGCCTGGTTCAAACAATGTCCTCATTGAAAACAAAAATAGCTAATGGAAGATATTACTTGAGGTGGAGAATGGTGGGAGCTAAGGCTCCTCAAGATTGACTTCCAGATGGCCATCTAAGGTTATGTACGATTTTAACCATTGACCATTGATGATAAAGGGAGTTGCTGAAGAGGAAGGATTTTTGATCTCCACAGCTCCATGCGGAAATACTTTGGTGATTATGTAAGGCCCATCCCAACGAGATTTTAACTTCCCAGGAAAAAGTTTAAGTTTGGAATTGAAAAGCCAGATTTGTTAGTTGGGCTCAAAGGTCTTTCGAAGAATAAACTTACCATGTAAGACCTTAGTTCTTTCTTTATAAGCTTGAGAGGTGTCATAAGCATCATTCCTCAGCTCCTCAAGCTCACTTAATTCTAGAAGTCGTGCCTTACCTGCCTTCTCTAAATCCATGTTAACACTTCGAATAGCCCAAAGTGCTTTATGTTCCAACTCAACAGGTAAATGGCACACTTTTCCATACACAATCAGAAAGGGAGAAGTACCAAAAGGGGAATTATAGGCCGTTCGATAAGCCCACAAAGCATCATTGAGCTTTTGGGACTAGTCTTTCCTATCAGGTCTAACGGTCTTTTCCAAAATATTTTTTATCTCCCTATTTGACACTTCAACATGGCCACTTGTCTGAGGATGGTAAGGGGTAGCAACCTTGTGAGTCACTCCCAATCTCCTGATTAACCGATTGAAGTGGTGGTTTCGGAAATGAGGTCCCCCATTACTTATAATAGTCTTGGGGCAGCCGAAATGGGATATGATGTTGGCCTTCACAAATTTCAAAACCACAGAGTGGTCATTTGTGCACATAAGAATGGCCTCTATCCATTTAGAGACATAATCAATTGCCACCAAGATATATTCAAAACCATGGAACGACGGGAAGGGGCCCATAAAGTCAATTCCCCACACATCAAAAATTTCAACAGATTGAATTGGATGTTGAGGCATTTCATTCTTCTTCCCAATCATTCCAGTCCGTTGACATCTAATACAGGCCTTAACAAAATTATGAGAATCCTTAAATAAAGAAGGCCACCAAAAACTAGACTGGAGATCCTTAAAAGCAGTTTTCTTAGCACCAAAGTGTCCACAATGAAATTCATGGCAAAAACTCAGCACACTTTGTTGTTCCTCTTCAGGCGTACAACGTCTTAATACTTGGTCTTGTCCAATTCTAAATAATTCTGGCTCTTCCCAATGAAAATATCTTGCTTGAGAAATGAATCTCTTTCGTTTCTGCTCATCCCAAGAGCCAGGAGTTTGTCCAGTGACCAAGTAATTTACAGTGTCTGCATACCAAGGTAAAGTTTGTGTTACCGCCATCAGAGTTTCATCGGGAAATGTCTCACGAATGTCTCCAGAAAGAGTCATTAAGAGGAAGGAGAGACAAGTGGTCAGCCACAACATTTTCTACTCCTTTCTTTTCACATATTTCCAAGTCAAATTCTTGAAGGAGTAGGATCCACCTAATCAGACATGGCTTAGAATCTTTCTTAGCAATGAGATGTTTCACTGCTGCATGATCAGTAAAAATAACCACCTTAGACCCAAGTAGATAAGACCTAAACTTCTCCAGAGCAAAAACTATAGCGAGTAATTCTTTTTCAGTCATGGTGTAGTTTTGCTGAGGTTTGGTTAAAGTCTTGCTTGCATAATGTAGCACATGAGGTCTTCCCTCAACCCTTTGTCCAAGGATTGCTCCCACCGCATAATCCGAAGCATCACACATAAGCTCAAATGGGAGTGTCCAATCAGGAGCTTGGAGAATAGGCGTAGAGATCAAGGCCTCCTTTAGAGTTTGAAAGACCTCGGCACACTTTGAATCAAAACTGAAGGAAGATTCCTTCACCAACAAGTCACAAAGTGGCCTAGAAATCCTACTAAAATTTTTAATAAAGCGCCTATAAAAGCTAGCATGGCCCAGAAAGGATCTAATCTATTTGACATTCATAGGCAATGAAAGTTTGGAAATAGAATCAATCATGGCTTTATCTACTTCCAAACCTTGCTCGGATACAACATGCCCAAGTACAATTCCTTTCTGTACCATGAAGTGACTTTTCTCCCAGTTGAGGACTAAACCAGTCTCCTTACATCGTTTCAACACATTCTCCAGGTGCAGGAGACACTGGTCGAAAGACGAGCCATAAATGGAGAAGTCATCCATAAACACTTCAACACACTCGTCAATCATGTCCGAAAAGATAGACATCATACACCGCTGGAAAGTTGCAAGGGCATTACATAATCCAAACGACATACGCCTGGATGCAAAAGTACCGTAAGGACTCGTGAATGTCGTCTTTTCCTGGTCATCAAGAAAGACTACCACCTGATTGTACCCAGAAAATCCATCGAGAAAGCAATGATACTTATTCCTTGCCAATTTTTTGAGAATTTGATCAATAAAAGGAAAAGGAAAGTGATCCTTCTGGGTAGTGGTGTTCAGCTTGTGGTAATCAATATAGACCCTCCATCCAGTTGAGGGTTTAGTGACAACTTGTTCACCTTGGTTGTTGTGTTCCACAGTAAAGCCTTCCTTCTTTGGCACCACATGAATGGGACTGACCCATTTACTATCAGCAATGGGATATATGATCTCGGCGTCCAACCACTTCAGGATTTCCTTTTTAACCACCTCCCTCATATTAGGGTTCAGACGTCTCTGCATATCCCTAAAAGGCTTGATGGAATCCTCAGTATAGATGTGGTGCATGCAGAGTGTAGAGTCTATACCCTTAATGTCAGCAATGCTCCAAGCAATAGCTTCCTTGTGCCTAGACAGGCATTCAATCAAGGCTCCCTCCTGTGCCTCAGATAGCACAGCCAAAATGATAACGGGGAGCGTATCATTGGCACCTAGGAAAACATACTTGAGAGTGTCAGGGAGGGGTTTCAACTCAAGGTCGGGGGCTTGTATGGTTGAGGGTTTCATAATAGATGTCCCCATCTCAGGTAGCAAATCTACCTTCGACGAAAATGATGGGGGAAGAGACTTAGCAGAAACTCCTAGCAATTCCTCAAGTTCTAGTATATCCCCTTCACATTCCTCCAAGAGATGGGAATGCTCATTTAGCATGACATGCTGAAGGGGGTCATCACATAACATTGTAGGAGTTGCCTCTTCAATCAGGTCATCTATCACCTTAACTTGAGAACAATCCTCAAGTCTGGCTTGTTTGTAAGCATCAAACACATTAAGCCAGATTTTCCTGTTCCTAAAGCCCATTTTCAATGGCCCAGTATTGCAATTGATTGAAGCATGCGAAGTTGCAAGGAAGGGGCGGCCCAAAATGATGGAGGGTTTGGTTGGCTTGTTGGTAGGGTCAGTGTCCAAAACTAAGAAGTCAACAGGAAAGAAGAAATCCTCCACTCTTATGAGGACATCTTCCAAAATTCCCCGTGGTGTCTTAAGTGATTGATCAGCAACTTGAAGGATTACAGGGCTAGGCTTCAGATTGCCTCCCCCAAGTTGTTCATACACGTAGCTCGGAAGGATGTTCACCCCCGCACCCAGATCAAGTAGAGCCTCATCAATTTGTAAGTCACCAATAACTACAGAGATGTATGGGGCTCCTGGGTCCTTAAGTTTCGGGGGTGTGCCATGTTGAACAATTGAGCTAACAGAATCAAGTAGGACAACTTTTGATTGGACCTATTTTCTAGATTGTCGCTTTTTCATGCACAGGTCCTTCGAGAAGCGGGCATAAGATGGAATCTGCCTGATAGCTTCAAGCAAAGGCAGGTTAATCTGCACTTGCTTGAAAGTTTCCATAATCTCATCCGTCTTATCTTTGGCTCTAGATGAGCTAGCAGAAGTCTTCCCAGAGGTGGATAAGTGCTTTGGAAAAGGCACTCTCGATCTCTGGGTGGAAGGGTTGTCATGTCGAGTAAGGGGTGGAACGGGGGCAACTTCTTTCGGTGAGGTGATTTCAAGCGGAGAAGATTTGGGAAAGTCTTCTCCGGTGGGGGTGAAAGTCGGGGTGGATGGTTTTCTAGGGGGTGAGACTATAGGAGCATTGGGTTTGGAAATTTCTTTCCCACTCCTCAGAATAGTCACCGCCTGAGCATGCTCCCTAAAGACAATCCCTTTTCCTTTAGGATTTTCCTCAGCAGCACTGGGGAACTTCCCAGTCTCCCTCTGTCTAATGGCCTCAACATGGTGTCCAATTTGTGATTTCATCTCATGTATAGCCTTGTCATGAGATTGGATGATGGCACTTTGACTTTCTTGCATAGTTTTCAACATTGCCTTCAATTCATCGATCTCAGATGTTTTAGGTTGGGCAAACGTCTGAGGTTGGTTCATTTGATGGTTTTGAAAGGATTGTGGTTTGTAATTCCTTGGATTTGAGACATTTCCTTGTCTCCATGAAAAGTTTGGGTGGTTCCTCCATCCCTCATTATAAGTGTTGGAGAAAGGGTCATTACGAGGTCTTGGACGGAACCCTTGAGCAGCATTCAAATCCGCTTGTACAAGCTCAGGGAATTGGGAGGCCAAGTGGCAATCCACAGTGGCGTGTGTATTGCCTTGACAAATTAAGCATTCGGAAGCTTGGGATGTGGAGGTGTTAGGTACGAATGAACTCGGGTTCAACATAAGCCTTTCCATGTTTTGATTCAATAATTGAATCTGATAGGCTAAATTTTGGGTGTCCCTTGCCTCATTCACCTCCAACTTTCTTTGCATGAGAGTGGGCTTTCTATCCATGTAGGTAGAATTCAAGTGAATAGAATTCTCACTCAAAGTATCAAATAAGTTCCAAGCTTCATCCTCAGTCTTAGATAGAAAGGTTCCTGCACAGACACCATCCATAGTTTGCCTATGCGAATCATTAAGTCCGGTGTAGAACCTTTCAACCAGTTGCCATTTAGGCACCTGGTGATGTGGGCAAAGTCTCAGCAAGTCGTTAAAGTGCTCCCACGCATCATGGAATGCTTCCCCATCCTTTTGAGCAAAACTCATGATTTCCCTCCTAAAGTGAATTGTTTTGCTCATGGGGAAGTACTTCTTCAAAAACTCCTTTTTCAGGGCATCCCAAGTATTTAAATTATCAAGGGTGTGATACCAATACTTGGCTTTGTCCTTAAGGGATAAGGGAAAGAGGGTCCACATTTGAGTGTCATCAGTAACGCCCTGCAGCTTCACCGTGGAATAGACCTCGGTGAATTCCTCAATATGCTTGTAAGGGTCTTCCCTAGTAGTTAAAGAAATTTTTTAAGGATTTAACCACTGGAGCTATAGATTTGAACATCATCTTCCCCAACTCCGACGAGTTGGAGAAGACTATTATGAAGGATTTAAGAAACATTTAAGGAGCTCAGAAGCTTCAGTGCGATGCACTGAAGCTATTTTAACCCTCAAAACATTGTAGTAATCTTTCCTTAATTCTGTCGAACGCACAACTATTTTAGTTCAGGTGGCGAGCCTGAAACCCTAGGGATTAAGGTTAAAATAACTTTCTGAAGATCTGAACGAGCTAATGAGGTTGAGGAGACTCTGATTGATGCATTACTTTCTTAGGAGGAAGCTTTAAACAGAAAGTCAATTTTTGAGCTTCCATAGTCAAACCTGAGTCTGATAATGGAGTTCTGAGCTTGAATTGAGGAATTGAGATGTGAAAACTATTTCTGGGATCTTATTTGATGTTCTGAAATTAATTAAAGTAAGCTCAGATGATGTAATTGTAAAGATTTAGTTTCTATCAATTTGTGTTACTTTCGAACCCAAACCAACAGGAGTACTATTTTGATGAAATTCAAACTTAAAACCTGCCCAGATTGATTTGTTATAACCCTTAGAATTAATCTAAATTGATTAAGAACACTTTAAAGTGTCTGTTGCACTTATTGAAATATGAAAATCAACCTCTAAAGCTTTCAGAGAAGAGAAAAGCTTCTCTGCATGTTCTGAAGGCCTTAAGAGTTTAAAATCTATCCTAACAGAAGCAGAATTGTTTATATAACATATATAGAATTTTTAATAGATGAGAGAAGTCCATTTGAGGACTCTCCTGATTTAAAATTACTTTCCAGGCTTAAAAAAAAACCCCATAGGAACCCCCGATTTCATCTCTTAAACTGAAGAGCAAAACATCATTAAAACATTAAGTTGACCTTGAAATTGTGTAGATTACCCTTAGAGCTTTCCAACAAACTTGAAATTATTCAATTTGGAGCTCTGGGTAGAAAGTTATGAACGTTTGAATTCTGGTCTGGAAGGGGTATGTTTGTCCAACCTCGGATATTCATGACCGCACGCCTAGGGATAAAACTGATTTGTTCCCTTGGCTATGCAGTCATCAGCGCTCGGCGCATCGGTTCCGATTCCTTCTGATCTGATCTGAGCATTGTATGTTTGAGTGTGTGGGCTTATGCCTACGAGTGTGCACCCTTGGGGGCGTGCGTAAATGATTGTGCCCTGGGAGGGCGAGTGTGGCCTGGGAGGCCGGGTTGAGCCGATGCGGCTCGAGATTGTGAACCGATTAACAAATGAACCAAAATGAATCTAACTGAGATTAGGCGAGGACCGACTAGGGTCTGGTCCCACCCTGGTCTCAGGGTGCTGTGTATCCTTGAAAGGACCTCGCCACAAATAAAAAAACTTTTGATTTAAAAAATAAAAAAAACCCGATTCAGCTGTAAGCTTAAGGAAAAGAGAAGCCACTGAAGGATGCTAAGTGCTAGAGAAGGAGGCACAGGCACTGAGAAGTGTTAAGGGAAAAGACTAAGGAATAAAGGAGAAAAACTAAGGGAAGAAGAGAAGGTAGGAGAAGATTAAAGGGAAAATGAAGAAGAGAAGGAGGATAAGAAGGCAGGAACAACACAAGAAAGGTAAGAAGAAAGCGAGCTCGAGAGAAGAAAATAAAAGAGAGAAAGAAGAAAAGAAAGAAAGAAGAAGATTAGAGGCTGAAGAGAGATGAAAATAAATGAATTTTCTCTTGCATAATTACTTTTTATTCTTAATTGTAAAAGGCATGTTTTAATTGGATAACTTTTTAATTGCCTTAATTTCTTAGAATGAAATAAAATTGAAAAATTAGCATGTTTACTTATTAATAAAGTACAACATTTTGAGTAAATATGTTTGCATATGGAATTTTGTATATCCTTTATAGTTAAATATTTTGACAAAATTCATGTTTTGAAAATCAAACTAGTTTTATCTCCTAAACTTAAAGAGAAAAAAAATTGGTGAATTTAGAGGAAATTATTATGCCTCCCAATGAACGACCTGGACTCAACTAATAAAAATTTCTAAAATGTTAGGTTGATTCGACCCTATACTACACAATCGACATAACTTTGAGTTAACCTAAGTGATTTCTTCTACTCTTAATTAAGTGAAATTAACTTAATTACTGAGTTGAGTGGAACCCACGTTATCATTTTAATGGCGCCATTGCCGATGAGGCAATATTTTGATTCACTAAAATTTAAAAAAGGATTAATTGTTTAATTAGGGGGTATTTTTGTAAATATTTTTATTTTTACTAACTTTAGCTCTAATTAGTGTATTGTGTTTTGTTTTTGTTTTGTTTTATTTTCTGTCTTCTTTTCAGGTTTACCTTTGCGGGCAATCTCAGGAGAAGGCGGGAATCCATTTTACTGTTTCCGTTTTTGTAAGTATTTCTTAATCTTTTGTTTTGTTGCACTTAAAAATAAAAAAATACATCTTTTCTAACTAGCAGTAGCATAACATAGGCATACACTCTTAGGAGTGCATTTCCTGCTAGTATTAAGAGCGATCTGACTAAGGAAAATTTTAAAACTATTTTTCTCGCATCACCGGGAAAGCATGAGAAAACCCGCATAGATCCCTATCTTTGAGAATTAAAAAAAGACCACATATTTTTGTTTGAAAAGATATAAAAAGCAGTCATTGTAGTTTAATTGATATATTTTTGAAAAAGATTAACTAAAAAGAGGAAGTAAAATTGGTGACTTAAATCTGTTTGCAGAATGCATGCGGGTTTTTATATCGATGTCGTCTGTTGCATGCTATTGCGCACATAGCGCGATCACTAGAGTCACATGAGTTTATTTTTCTATCTCTCCTCTTTGCACCTCTTAGGGCTTTGGCCAAAGATCAACAAGTCTGTCTCACTACTAGAGCCCCAGGGAGCCAGTAGTGAGCAGTCTCGATCCTGACCTTAGACCTTTGAGCTTTAAGGTACGCACCTACGTAGTCATGAATTAGGATGCGTATTTTGATACTGTTACTCTATTTGTTTGCGTCAAATTACTTTGCGTACTTTAGGAATTTCTTCTTTCCTTTGAAAGAAGAGCAAAACTCGCGTCTTTTGCGCTATTTTGCAGGTTTTTTTTGTGCCCCTGTTTTTTTATCGGTGGTGTGTGTGTGCCTTTGCACATTATTTTCCATTTATGGACGGGAGGCGATCCTTGCATCCGCCTCTTGCATCGCCGTTGACAGGTGAACCTAGGCTGGTTGTAGATAAGCAACCATTGGTTTTCCCATCTGATCCATCTACTTCTATGGATCCAATTGAGAATCTTAATCCCAAGATCCCTTCTTCTAGTTAGGGGGAGATGCCGCCTTTTGATGTTCATGAGGCGCTCCTGAACCAAAACCTTAGGATGCTAGAGCAAACAAGACAAATCAATTTATTAACAGCAGCCTTAAATAATCTACAAACTTTACAAACCTGTTCTTCACCTCGACCTGAGGCAGGTTTTGAAAATCCTGATTTACCGGTCAATCATCCAAGGCCTCTACTTAGAGATTATTATAACCCATCTAATGCACAAGTAGAGCCTAATGTTAGGATTCTTATTGGGGAAAATGATCCAGAATTAAAGCCAAACATTATAGGTTTAATCCCCCACTTTCACGGATTTGCATCCAAGGATCCATTTCAACACATTGAAGATCTTAAAAGTTTATCTCAAACTCTTGGTCCTCGAAATCAAAATAAGGAAATCCTACTAATGAAAATGTTCACTTTTAGCCTTAAAGATAAAGCAGCTTATTGGTATAGAGCTATAGCAAGACCAATCTCAACTTGGGCTGAACTCGAATTTGCATTTTTGAAGAAATTCTTTCCAATTGGTCGAACCAATGCTTTAAGGCGAGCTATTACTACTTTCAATCAAAATCAAGGAGAACCAATTCATGAAGCGTGGGAACATTTTCATGAATTGCAAAGGAAATGCCCACATCATGACATCCCTCGTTGGCAACTCATGCATATCTTTTATTATGGTTTACAAGAGGGCATTCGCAATCTAGTCGATGCCTCTTGTGGAGGGAATTTTCTAAATTGCGACGCAGAATCCACTTTAGAATTATTTGAAGGGATGGCGGAAAACTCGATCAACAATGCATCTATGTCGCAGTTTTTATGGGGCGCGAATACGAATCACCAAAATCCGCATAATGGCATTCACGAGATCGGTAATCCGTCTAGTTCAAAGGATTTAGAGATTATTGTAGAAAAATTGGACAAAGTAGATATTGTAGCAAAGCATCTTGACAAGGTTAGAAACACAATGAAGAATCTTACACCTCTACTTGCTACGAATCCCACGTATTTACCTGTTTCGCAAATTCCCGCGGGGAGGGAATTTGTGAATAATCTGGATTCTAGAGATCCATCTTCCTTGGGTTTTCTATCTACTCCTTCACCAACCCAAGGAGGGACCTTTGTCCCACAATCTTACGCACCCTTTTCCCCACCCTTTACTGTTGCAGATAACATGCCATATCTTTTAGGTTTACATGCCATCCAGGAAAATATTCCAAGACCTAACCCATATTCAAATACCTATAATCCTGGATGGAGAAGCCACCCAAAATTTTCTTGGGCTGATCCAAATCAAAATCGAAGACCAAATTATCCAAATTAGACCCATTTTAACCCACCTCCTTTGCCTCCTCAGCAATCAAATTTAAGGCCTACCCCGATGAGTATGCAGAATTACTCTGGGCCAAATAGAGATTCACAGCTAGACTACATTTTAAGAGGTTTGACAGAGAGCCAGCGACAAAATGCTGAAGCTCTCACTGAGGTCCATAGGCAATGTAAGGTAGAATTGGCTGATTTACGAAATCAGATCATGCTTTTGGCTGAGTCTCGTCAGCCAGGTACTCTTCCATCTCAGCCAATTCTGAATCCTAGGAATCTGCCAAATCCTAGGCAAAACCAAGGCCAAGTCCACTTCCTGAATCAGACCTTTGATTCTAATCATAATCCGTCCTCTGTATTACCTGAAAATAACCCATCAAACCTGCATCAGCAACCTATTTTGTGCCAAAATGACCTACCTATTATTTGGAACCAAAACTGATTTTGCTGTTCTTCTAAACTTGGTGGAAACATTTTTTTGAATTGCCTTAATCTTAAACATTCTACATCTCAACCTAAATTAGATCTATTCTTCATATAAGATTCACTCTAATTCTTCTGAGATTTTCACGAGAATCTGATTCTAAGATTTGCGAGATCTATTCTAGGCAATTTCTGGACGAGTTTTGATTGGGTGGTTTAATCTGTTTTCTAACTTTTTGATCTAATTCTTCCATAACTCCTCTGTTTTGACCATATACCTATTCTTTTTAGGAGTTCTTTACTAGGGTTTTCGCCTAGCTGAAGGCATAAAACTTAGCACCTATACATAGCTGTTTCCTGTTTTCATCCTTTTGATTTTCTTATACACTTACTTTTAAAATTTCACTTCATATCTTTTCACCTTTCCTACAATGAGGACATTGTAAAATTTTGGCTTGGGAGGGTGTTGAAGTGAAATTTTCACTTTAAGTGTTGGTTTAAAAAATAAAAACACATAAAAATCAAATATCCATATAATTTAAAAAAATAAAAATTCTAAAAATGATAAAAATTTTAAAAATTAAAAAATTTCATAGAAATTTGAAAATTTTTTAAGATAAATCATAAAAAATTGAAAAAAGTCTTATATACGTAAAAATAAAAATATATAAACACAAAAATTTAAAAAGAAAATTCATAAAAATAATAAGAGGGGTTTATTCATTATTAATGAAGAAGAAAAGAAGAAGAATATATATATATTATAATTAAGAGCTTTAATTTTCTTTTAGGTCAGAAGTTTAAATTGTATATAGTATATATATAAGTATTTAAGAGCATTCAATTCTTAATTAGATTTTACTTAAACATTTTGTAAAATCACATTTTTTGTTTAAAATTTTTAAAACAAGAATTTATTTGAATTTAGGAATCTTTTAAATCTTTTAAAGATTTATTTTTCTATTCTTATTTGAATTAAGAAATTAAGTGTGTTAAGATTTTAAACTTAAGTTTTGGAATTGAATTATAACTTTTTAATCAATTAGATTAAGTAATCTTTTATTTTTTGCAAATTTGATTTTATCATAAAGTTAAGTAAAAAGCCAGATATTCAGAGTTAATTAGATAGAGAGTTGGTAGAATTTTAGTTTACAAAACTTACAAGCTAGAGATAAATAACTAGACTTGGTAAATTTTATCTTGACGGATCCTGTAGGAGGAAACTAAGAATTTGAAGAACCTAAGAGTAAAGGGCATTGTTGTCCAAGCTCTGGTTTGAGAGCTAAGTAACCTAAACATCTAAAATTCACTCACATAGAATTGTCTTGTTGACATCTGAGACCGTGAAAACACAAAGGTTAATAGATCAATTCTGAATCCTCTTTAGTGCAAAGATTTCCATGAGGCGATTCTTGAAAGGGTGAAGGATGTGCCACTCACCTAGAAAAAGGATTTGGAGAATAATGTTAGTAAGAAAAATGAGAAGGGGGGAAAAGAAAAAGAAAAAGAAGAAAAAAAAATAAATAAAACACCCTGCAGTTAAGTGCCTCGCTAAAAATGGGTACTTATGCAATTTTTCATAAATAAATAAAAGCATCTCAATAAAAATGGATGCTACCCTTTCTTCCATCAAAAATAAAAAGAACACCTCTCTACAAATGGGTGTTCTAACCTATAGAAAAAGAGAAAAAAATATGGAGAAAAAAAAAATAGGAATAAGAGACCTAGTGGTCCATCGTGGAGATATACACAAAAAGTGTTGACCTCGGGATAGAAAACTGGTGAGGAGAAAGCAACCAAACTTGAGTAAGGCCAAGCCAAAGGCTTGAATTGGAATAATTGGGATTGGAAAGTGATATCGTAAGATCTGAATTTTTGCAACTTTGGATGTCTTTAGGACAGTTCTCTTCACTAAGCATAGATGTTTTAAAATCATAGCTACTGAACCTTGGTATTGGGCAGTGAAGCCTAAGAAATTGGGTTTTGAAGATTTTAAGTTGAGACCTAAGGGAGAAGAATGGACAGAATCCTAGGTCTCGAAGTTAATCTTTGGTGTTGTAGGTTAGTAAATTAGAGTTTTACTACTTTAAGTTTGATTAATAATGAGTATCTGGTTAATTTGCTTAAATTTATATTGATAAAAGTCAAATATCATAAACAAAGGATTAACTTAAATCTATTTGAGTTTTTGAGTTAAAATTTAATTCTCAATCCTTAAGTTTTGTTTTCTTAAAACACTTTGTATTCTAATTTGAGTTAAGAATAGTTACAAAGATTAAGAGATTTTTGAAGAATTCTAATTCAAAATAAAATTCTTATTTACAAATTATTTTAAGTGTGTTTTGAAAATGTTATAAGTATAAGTCTAAGTAAGAAAATTTTCAGACATGCTCTATACATTAATCATTTATATTAAATTTAAAAAATTTCTGACCTAAGCTTTCCTCTACATAGTTACTATTTATAATAATTTAAACCCAAGTGCTTTAAATCATCGTAGTCTTAGTTAATTTTGCTAGGGACTAGTAAAACTTTGGCTTGGGGGTATGATGAGACACTCATCATGATCTCTAATTACCCCTAATTAACTAGTCTTCCTAGTTAATTAGCTAGGGTTATGAATATATAAGGGTTAATTATAGAATAAGGGATATTTAGTTAAGGACCTTAAAATAAGTTTAAAATGACATTTTATCATTCAATTAACATTATTAATAATTTAGAAAATAATTGGACTCTAAATCCTACTAATCATTTCCTTAATTAATAAGATAAGTAACTTAAATATAATGTATACCTAAGTATGTAATAAATTAAGTGATTTTACTTAATCTAATAAATTAACCTAAAAAGGTCAAAAATGTAAATTCAAGGTGTAAACATAATATTTACCTTATTTACTAACATATATAAAAAGTTGAAAAAGATCTAAATTAAAATAAACCTTCAAAACCTGGGTTTACATTTTAGTCCTTAATATTCATTACAGTAGGGTCCTTATTTCTCACATGGGTCCTTAAGTTTAATTACTTCTAAGTCCCTCTTCGTCTTCTTCTTCTTCTTCTCCAGTCGAATGAACGGCAGGCGGCAGAGAGTCATCCCACTGCGCAATCACCGCCCTGCCGACATTATTCCTCTTTACCCATGCTCTTGCAGCTTGCGCTCACCACCTCCACTTCATCCATCAGTCTGGATTAACCAAGAATCCTATTTTTCAGTGGGAGATAACCTCACTGTCGTCGGAGACGACGACAGAGGTTAAGCTCCTCGAGCTCCTTCTTCGGCCAGACCCTGCCCCTCTCTTCACCGCAAACTGCTATAAATACCCCCTCACACCTCTGATTTTAGGCAAGTTGGCTCCCTTCCCTCTTCTAACATTGTAGCCGACTTCGATAGGCTATTCTTCCAAACCTCCAGCGATTTCCCATTCCATCTTCTGACTTCCTCTGTCCATCTTAAGTAGCCGAGGAAATCCGTCGAGGTCTTCCTCACCTCTGACAAAGGCACCGACCTAAGGATTCCTCTGCTCCACCTCAAATTCGCCTGCCGGAGATCTTTCTTCCACCCTCTGATTTTGTCGTCCGCTATGAACCTTCGGCAGAACCCTATTGACCCCTTCGTCCAGGTAACAGTAGACTAGGAGTAGGAGTAGGAGTAGGCTAGCTTAGTTAGTTAGTTTAGTTAGTTAGGTTAGAGTAATTTCAGATTTTAGTTTCATCTCCTCAGACTCCAGCGAGTTCCTTGAGCTCGCCAGAGATTCAATTTTGTCTTTTAATACACTGTACACTTTCCTGTATCTTCCATGTTCACTTCTAATTCACTTAATCATTAATTAAATCACCTAAACGCCTAATTCAAATCTCACCTTCACCGACTACTGACATTGTCTATGGTGACAGTAATCGGCCTAATTCCACCTTCACTGGGTTCTTTCATCACCTATCACCACTAATGAACCCTAATCGACATTATAATACCTGTTATTATCATCTATAATTAAATGCCCAAATCTTAATTAAGTTTCTGAGGTCACTGTCCATGGCGACTCAGGAACAGTTCAAACTATAAATTAAATACATATTTATGAATAATAACATCTGTTGACTTAATTTAACTTCTCAATTGAGTAGTTAAATCAAGTCCTGAGCTTTAACCATTCAAATTTTTAAGAAAATAAACTTACTGTCAAATCTTACATTTTAATGAACAAATGAAGAATTTAAAGTGATACTGAGGTTCTATACAACCTTAGGATCATTTTTCGATAAAAAATGGTTAATTTTTTCAATCTGTACATACAATTCACATTTTCTGGAATCACCGGAGCTCCAGCGAGCTCCGGCGAGCCATTTTTGTGTTATAGCCTCTTAAACTTGCTAAGTGTCCCCAGAATAGTATAATAAGGATTAATGACTGTTTTAAAGATATTTGTTTAAGGATTTAACTGCTGGAGCTATAGATTTGAACTTCATCTTCCCCAACTCCGACGAGTTGAAGAAGTCTTTTATGAAGGATCTAAGAAACATTTAAGGAGCTCAGAAGCTTCAGTGCGATGCACTGAAGCTATTTTAACCCTCAAAACATTGTAGTAATCTTTCCTTAATTCTGTCGAACACACCCCTATTTTAGTTCAGGCGGCGAGCCTGAAACCCTAGGGATTAAGGTTAAAATAACTTTCTGAAGATCTGAACGAGTTTCTGAGGTTGAGGAGACTCTGATTGATGCATTACTTTCTTAGGAGGAAGCTTTAAACAGAAAGTCAATTTTTGAGCTTCCATAGTCAAACCTGAGTCTGATAATGGAGTTCTGAGCTTGAATTGAGGAATTGAGATGTGAAAACTGTTTCTGGGATCTTATTTGATGTTCTGAAATTAATTAAAGTAAGCTCAGATGATGTAATTAGTAAAGATTTAGTTTCTGTCAATTTGTGTTACTTTCGAACCCAAACCAACAGGAGTACTATTTTGATGAAATTCAAACTTAAAACCTGCCCAAATTGATTTGTTATAACCCTTAGAATTAATATAAATTGATTAAGAACACTTTAAAGTGTCTGTTGCACATATTGAAATATGAAAATCAACCTCTAAAGCTTTCAGAGAAGAGAAAAGATTCTCTGCATGTTCTGAAGGCCTTAAGAGTTTAAAATTTATCCTAACAGAAGCGGAATTGTTTATATAACATATATAGACTTTTTAATAGATGAGAGAAGTCCATTTGAGGACTCTCCTGATTTAAAATTACTTTCCAGGCTTAAAAAAGAACCCCATAGGAACCCCCGATTTCATCTCTTAAACTGAAGAGCAAAACATCATTAAAACATTAAGTTGACCTTGAAATTGTGTAGATTACCCTTAGAGCATTCCAACAAACTTGAAATTATTCAATTTGGAGCTCTAGGTAGAAAGTTATGAACATTTGAATTCTGGTCTAGAAGGGGTATGTTTGTCCCACCTCGGATATTCACAAGCACATGCCTGGGGATAAAACTGATTTGTTCCCTTGGCTATGCAGTCATCAACGCTCGGCGCACCGGTTCCGATTCCTTCTGATCTGATCTGAGCATTGTATGTCTGAGTGTGTGGGCTTATGCCTACGAGTGTGCGCCCTTGGGGGCGTGCAGAAATGATTGTGCCCTGGGAGGACGAGTGTGGCCTGGGAGGCCGGGTTGAGCCGATGCGGCTCGAGACTGTGAACTGATTAACAAATGAACCAAAATGAATCTAACTGAGATTAGGCGAGGACAGAGTAGGGTCTGGTCCCACCCTGGTCTCAGGGTGTTGTGTATCCTCAAAAGGACCTCCCCGCAAAAAAAAACTTTTGGTCTAGAAAATAAAAAAAACCTGATTCAGCTGAAAGCTTAAGGAAAAGAGAAGTTACTGAAGGATGCTAAGTGCTAGAGAAGAAGGCACAGGCACTAAGAAGTGTTAAGAAAAAAGACTAAGGAATAAAGGAGAAAAACTAAGGGAAGAAGAGAAGGCAGGAGAAGATTAAAGGGAAAATGAAGAAGAAAAGGAGGATAAGAAGGCAGGAACAACACAAGAAAGGTAAGAAGAAGGAGAGCTCGAGAGAAGAAAATAAAAGAGAGAAAGAAGGAAAGCAAGAAAGAAGATTAGAGGCTGAAGAGAGATGAAAATAAATGAATTTTCTCTTGCATAAGTACTTTTTGTTCTTAATTGTAAAGGGCATGTTTTAATTGGATAACTTTTTAATTGCCTTAATTTCTTAGAATGAAATAAAATTGAAAAATTAGCATGTTTACTTGTTAATAAAGTACGACATTTTGAGTAAATATGTTTGCATATGGAATTTTGTATATCCTTTATAGTTAAATATTTTGACAAAATTCATGTTTTGAAAATCAAACTTTTTTTACCTCCTAAACTTAAAGAGATAAAAGAAAATTGGTGAATTTGGAGAAAATTATTATGCCTCCTAGTGAACGACCTGGACTCAATCAGTAAAAATTTCTAAAATGTTAGGTTAATTAGACCCTATACTACACAATAGACATAACTTTGAGTTAACCTAGGTGATTTCTTCTACTCTTAATTAGGTGAAATTAACTTAATTACTGAGTTGAGTGGAACCCAAGTTATCAATGGTAGCGCGTCCTCACGAATTACAGGGTTTCCTCCACCCAACCTCTCTTGTCACTGAGATTCTAGGTAGACCAGAATGGGGACTTTGACCTCTTAAGTCTACCACTTTTATTTAAGAGCAAAGGTGCTTAGGATTCCACTTGAACTTTAGATGTATTGAGTGCAAAAGTGACCTAATTTCAAGGTTGGTTGACCCCAAAAGAGGTCAACTTCACCTATTTGTCCTTTGAGAAGCTTTAGGTCCTTTCTTTTAGGATTCAAGTGAAATTAATAACTTGAATTTTAGGGTTTCTCTTGAATAAGTCTTTTCAACCAAGGCTTAGGCACACCTCTTTTTAGATAGTTGATTCTTGCTTAGAAAGATGTGTCTCTAAAAACCCTAAATTGGAATCCTTAAGTTGGCTCTAATTTTGGTCCAATTTAGTTGCCAAAAATATGGTATCTAGGGCTCAATCAAGAAGGTGGTAGCCCTAGTTACCTTAAATGGATGCACAAATCAATATTTGTTGAAATCAAATCAGGCAACTTTGGTGACTTAGCTAAAGGTGGAAAGTAGGTAGCCCTAATTGATTTTATCTTGTTTTTCCTTTTCAGAATGAAGGGATTAAGAGAGAGGACAAATAAGAGATTACCTGCCTCGGGTGTGTTTGCCATGCGGCTGTCTTCCTTTGCATCTTTCTCCCTCGAAACAATCACAAAAAAAGAGATATATCGAGTTAGTACCAAATCAGAAGTTGTGATCAAGATTCTAAATCGCCCATTGCTCCCTGGCAACAGCTCCAAAATGTTTATTGAACGAAATCAGGTTTTAAAATTGATGTGTCATAGTACATTTTAAATCGCTCAAAAACTAATAGATTTTATTACTCGAGGTTTTAAGTCCAAGGTCAAACACAAGGAGCAAATTTGGGTTTAAAAATCAAGAGCACAACTTTCGAGCAATCGAATATAATGTGTAATGAAAACTGAAGTTGTAATGCAAAAATGTAAATGTAGCCACAGAATATCAATGTATATAAAGAAAGCACAAAAAATGGACATCTGATTTTGTGAATCTTTAAACTTATGGTTGCTACAATGCTTCTCTTCTTCTCTTCTCTGATCTCTGTCTTTGGCTACTTCCTTCCTTCTTCTTTCTCTCTTTTCTTCTGCTCTTGTGCCTGTGCCTTTGCCTTTCTCTTTTGCCTTTGGCTTCTTCTCTTTCTTCTTCTTTCTTTCCTTCTGGCGACTCCTCTTTCTTCTACCTTCAGTTCCTTCTCCTCTTTCTCTTTCTTCAGCGCTTCAGCCTTCAGCTTCTTCCTCTTCAGTCCTTGCCTTCTCCTCCCTTGGCTTCTCTGGCCTCCACCCACTTCTTCCTTAGCTTCTTCTTCTTTCCTGTGAGAGCAAAACCTACCCTACCTGCCTGCGATCTCTCTTCCTCTTTCTCTCTTAGGCTCACTCTCCCAGAGCCGCTTTCTCGAATAATCAGGTAGGGTACGCACTCGAGACCAGGTCCACCGGTGTGCGGTGGTGGGCAAGGAGTGCAGGTCGGTTATATGGGTCAAGCCAGGTCCATGGGGATCGGGTCACGGATGAGGTGGTGAGAGGGTGAGTGGGACCTCACCCAATGGTCAGGAGGCGAAGAGCCTGATTCTCTTATTCAAGTTATTTCACTGCGGCACTTTAAGATCTTCTAAGGTGGGACTATCTTCCCACCTCCCTTCACGTGCATCCGCAATAGGAAATGTTTCTTGATTGTAGCTGCTACTGAGTCCTTTGAAATTAATTACCTGCCTGGAGCTGTGCGCGAGGAGAGTCTGCTCAACCTGGGGCTATGCACTTGGAGCAGGGAGACCTGGAGCGAGCTTGCAAGCTAGTAGCTTATTGCGTTAATGGCGGTGAACCTCCAAACCTGTCAACACGAAAATGGCCTTGCGGCCTCATCAGAAAGCTTTGCCGAGACACGGCGAACGTAGTGCGAGGGTCGGCGTGGCGTGGGGTGGCTGGAGTGTGAGTGCCTAGGGCACCCTGTGTGCGTGAGAGTGGGTGTGTCCGGGGGGTGTTTTGGGGGCATGGCGCGGTGAGTGGAGTGAGGGTTTATGATCAGTGGAGTGTTGCAGTGCTTATGGGGTGGTTGGCGAGGCAGATGGAGGTGCGGAGCGGCGGGGGCACCTCACTGGAGGTCTGGCTGGAGATGAAGAAGGTAAGGGTGATTGAGTGCGTCGAGGGGCATTTTCAAGGAATTAAGAGGGAAAAAGAATTAGAAAGGAGAGAGGACTTAGCTGGATGTAGAGAGATGAAGGGGGTGGCAGAGATGGCGGCCAGCTTGTACTATCGTCGCTTGAGACGAAACACTCAGTGGGGGGAGCATAGCAATGATGAAGGGGTTGTAGAGGCATCGGCTGGTGCGGTGCGACGTGGACGAATAGGAGGAGGAGAACCCTGCCACTGGTATTGTGGTTGGGTGATGAGGGAAAGAGAGGGAGGTCACTGGAGCTTACTGAGTCACTGGCCGGAGGATAAGGGATGAAAGTGAGGGATTATATGGCCAATTTCAAGCGTGGAAGATGTGGAGGGATTTGGGCATGCTTTTATTGGCCCTGGAGGAAGGATTTGTGCTTGGAAGCCAAGCTTCCAAGCACGGCAGGCTTGCCGGAGATGGAAGGTTGAAGGAGATCCGAATCTCTCATGCATTCACATGTGAGATTGGGTACCAAATAGAGCCTTGAATTATGTTCAAACTGGGGGAGATTTCTTAGAGAATCTCCCTTTCAATTTTGAAGGGGATTTTTTGAGAAATTAGAGAGATCTTGCCCTTGAAACTTCGTCGTAGTAGGATTCCTTCTGCTATAATGGTAGAGGAACCTAATTGTAAAGAACGAAGACAAAGATAGGGGGTTTCTACAGAGGTTTTCAAAAGATAGGGGTAGAAATGTAATTGGGTTGGACCTGTTTGCAAAGTATGTCAAGATGAATTCTTCTTAGGTCCAAATTTTGGTACAAACCTAATTTGGACCTAGGGAATCCAATGGTGAAGTTGGATTTTGGGTTTTATCACGTTTGACAAGGCAATTTGTGCAAAAACCCTATTTAGGGCAAATATTTGACTAAGACCCCAATTTAGGTCAAAATAGGTTCCAACGGCCACTTTGAAGGTTCTAAACCCTAGAGGATATTTTTCCATGATTTTTAGAGGGTTTAGATGAATTTCATCATGACCAGAACCTTATCAAATTAAGTGGGTCTATTTTAGGGTTACAAGAAGTCATTTAATTCGTAGAATTCATATGAACCCTTTTTTGTTTGAGCCAACTCACTTTTTATCTTGTTATGACCATTTGACCCATGTTTAGCCCATGAGTAATCCTATTGTTGTACTGCAATGGTAAAATTGCAGTTTTACTCCTTGTTTCTTACTTTTCTCTCAGAATGGTTATTCGTTGAGTTAAGACCTTCAGTTGGTTATGTAGGAGCTTTTGTTCTCTTTTTTGGGTCAAAATGAGCTAGTTAGGGCTCATGATGGTGTTCCCATCAACATAAAATAGGTAGAGGAAGCATCTTTCCTCTGTTTTCCGCTTCTCGCAATACCAGCAGGAGCCATCCTACTCCATCCACGTCGTTCTCCCCTACTAGAGATTTCATCATCCCCGACGTCGGCCAATCATAGATGGAGCCAACTTCCTCCGTTTTATCCCTTAGACTAGGCCACCCTCTTCCTCTCCCTTTTTAGGTTAGAACCACTCCTTCCCCAGTTCAAATCGACCGGTAACTCGCCCCCTCCCTCATCGTCTTCTTCCACTCTGGCCGAGCTCCGGCAAAGCCTTCCTAATGCCAAACACCACCAAACACCACGATACTACCTCCAGAAGCTCCACCACACCATCACGAACAAAACCTGTCTTCCTATTTCTCGTTCCACCCACTCCAAAGCTTCACCAAACAAACCAACATCCGCACACCTTCCTCGAGGTTGCTCGACCACAATATGCACCCAAATGCCAAATGAACACCGCCATCACCTCCGTCGTTCTCCGGCGATGCTAATGGACCTACTAATTAGGGCCTATAAGACTATATTTTGACTCTATAGTTTCATCGTGCCTTGCTATCGCTGCCACCTTCCCCGACCGCGACCGTTGTACTTTGAGCAATTTTGACCCTACTACTACTTCCAGGTGATGCGGCTCTAGGTCTCGAAGGTTCCCAGGGCTTCAAATGCATGGAAGAACCTTTGCAGCTATTCCATTTGGAGAAGCACCCCTGTTGCGTATGTGAAGGAAGGTGGGGGACAATTGTCCCACCTCATGAAGTGAAAGGCTCACTACCACGTATAAGATTGTTTTGTGTTCCTAGTTGTCTGCCCAAGAGCAAGAGGGGTCAGGTCCCTCCACACGCACTTGCCCCCACGCCTCACCCGCAACGCATGCCCATGGGTCTGGCCAATCTATTTGTCCTGATAACCCAACTATATGATCCGATTATGCCTTGGTTTGAGAGAAAAGATGAAGAGGAATTCTGAGAGAGAGGGGGGAGGGTTTTGCTACGTGACCCTTTGCCTCACCCCTATGTTGAAGGAAGAGAGAGGCAATACTTAGCCTGTGAAGAAGGAGCCCTGTGCTTGAAGGAAAGGGAAGCTTTGAAGAACAAGAAGAAGGCTTGGAAGAGAAGGTGTTATGCTTGTGTGCCTTCTGTGAGGCATTGTGGTCTGTTGACACTTAAGTCATTTGATGCTATACTCTTGTCGTCTGATCTGATTACTCTGAGCACTGTTCAATGATTTAAGTACTAAGTTAACATTTGATTAAGTCGATTGAAGGTATTGATTATTTGAATAACTTGAAAATGAGATGCATGCTTAATTAAAGGACCTAATTGGTGATCTAAATCACCACTTTTTAGATTCTCTTTATTCTTTTTATGTCATCAACATTTGAATTACAATATGACAAATTGTATTCATTGGATATCTATTTTGATGCTCAATTTATTGTGCTCATTGATTATGAATGAAGAATAATGTGTGAGTTCCATATTTTCTCCCTGCGAACGACCTCGGACTCCTTTAGATTTTGAGTTTATAAATTTAAATGTCGTGTTGTGCGATTTAGGAGTGTGCTACAATGAATGCATATTAAAATCTCCTAATTTTCTTAGCAACATTTTGGTGTCGTTGCCAGAGAGCAATGCGTAAATCACCATTAATCTTATCTTTATTTTTATCTGAGCACTAACTTGCCCTATTTATTTTATTTGTGATTTTGCAAGGTACATCACGAAGAATTCTTCTGCACAAATCAACCACTCCTGGGGTAGGTAAATTTCTCTTCTTCTCTAATCAACCTCCTAATTTTTGGAAGAGAGAACATGAAACAAAAAATTAAAATTCACTTGCCTTATTTTCTAGTAATTATCATTTAAAGGCAAGTTGTTTGATTTGCGAATTCAATATTTGATTAAAGTTGAGATCATTCTATTTAGAGATCCCTACCCAAATTTCCTGTACCTACTAGGCATTTACACTTAATTTCTGATCATCTTGTACTACACACTTCCTATTTGAGTCCAAGGTGTACATTTGAGGTCAAATTGGACTTGAACTAGAGCTAATTAGGGTTTCTACTCTAGGTATTGAAGTGTTAGTTCACACTTGCCTAAATTAAAGGAAATTAACCCTCCCACATTTGTGTGCTAGCCAAACCCTTGCTTGAAAAGATCTAATCAGAAGAACCCTAAAATCAAACTCTAAATTCACTTGAACCCTAAAATTTTAGACCTAATAACCTGAAAGTCAATTTAGGGTGATCTTTGGGTCTTGACTCAGATTTCATTCTTCATCTTTTAGGGCAGGTCAGGTGAAGTTGGTCTACTTTGTGGGCCAATCAACCTCCAAATTAGGTCACAAATTAAATTAACTTCTAATCAAGTGAAATCCAAGGCACAAACTAGGCTAAAATTGGCAGACTTAAGGTCTCAATTTATACATTTTGGTCTACTTGGAATCATAGTGACAAAGGAGGGAAACCTTGTAACCCATGGGGACGCTCTACCATGTAGGGGTCTTTGCGGGGCTCTCCTTTCCTGGCTACCCAGGTACTTCTTAGGTGTGTGAATTTTTGATTCAGAGGTATCATCCACCTCAAAACAAGCCTTAGTCATCCAAAAATCTTTGGGTGCCTTGATTGGGTCAATTCACATCCAGTTCCTCATCTATTCTCTAAAGCACATACAAAGGGAAGGTCCCTAGGTTTTTAACCTAGAGGCCTTCATTAGAATTGATCTCCTTGGGGATTTTTGATCTAATCTAATCACTTTAATCTGAACCTGAATTTGATTCTACATCTTGATCCACCACCTGATTTGAAAATGCAACCTGACAATTTAGGAAGAATTTATAGGAAACCTTAATCCCAAATGACCATAAAAGAGAAAATGACTGAGGCTACCCTTAAACACTATGAGGATTATGACACAACCTCAAATCTAGTTAGCAAGATTCAGGTTAATGTATCAGCAATAACAACCTTCATTACAAATCGTTTCCAATTGATATTAACACAAATGACAAATGGTTCAACTCAGGATATTCTCATAACAGGATTCATTGAAATAGAAAGATTGCATAATTTCGAGTATCTTCGATGTCTGACAAATCCACAACTTTGGGAAAAGCACCAAGATGACCATGAAAAATGGGAAAACTTGATAACTATGTTGAAGCAGGTCATAAATCAAATTTACCCATATCAATAGTCAGAAATTGATGATCTCCCAAAATCAGGGATTAAGAATAAGGTTGTTGTGGACCCCCACACTAAATGGAATCAGATTCAAACTTCATAACGATTGACATGCCTGAGCTTGATGAAGGTTGGGAGGATCCAATTGCAAGTGTTACCAATTCTGAACCAGCCATAGAAAGTCACTAATGTAAATACATTTATACTACTTAAGATGTCAATTTATGCATGTTCTTAAGCATAGGATTGCATTTCATGAGATAAATATTGCATTACATGCATCATCTTGCATTTAGAATAGTTTGAATAAAATGGAGGTTAATTGTCTCCTTTTATGTGTTTGGACAGGGCAAATATTTTATCAGGGCCTCAGATCAAAGATCCAATCGTATGGATGTGATTAGGGCGACGATTGGAGTTCAACGACTCCAAGATCGCCCTAATTAGGCATCCGTAGCATTAGATAGTGACCTAGGAACCCTAGAAGATCAAGGGCTAGGATGGTGTAAATCCGCAATTCAGATGATAAATCGGATCACACGGATAAATTCGGATCAACGATCACAGCCCAACGACACAAAAATCGAGTCAATCCGACATCCGTGGCACCATCTACAACTTCCAGAAGATGGACGGCCAAGATAGCACCACGTGGTGCCATCTCAGCAGCCCAAACGGCCGCTTCATCTTGTGAAGGCCCCACCCTCGATTGCTCTCCGCCGTTGGATCTTAATCCAACGGTTGTTGGAACTCGCATTTAAAAGCACCCGCTCGACCATCCGCACCCCATAGCGCAGTGGTCGAGTGCGCTATCGAGAACGTGGGGCGCAGGTTCGATCTGCGGCGAGGGGCTGGAGGGCGTGATCAATTGAGGTGCGTGGAGAGTCAGATGAAGATCGGACGGCCGCGCGGGCCCGATAGCGTCGACGCACGATTGGATGCGCAATTGGACGCGCAATCAGACGCGCGGGGGGTGCACAACGCAACGGGCGCGGACGCATCTTAAGCTGTCCGATCTCGCTATCGGAAGGCTGAAAAGTGACGAACGTGCGTGGCCATTGAGCGTGCAAGCAGGCGAGGAGGTGCGCGCGAGCCAGCCACTACGCCCACGTTGGGGCTTTAGTGACCGATTTATCCGTCACTAAAGACCCCTTATTTATTATGTTGAAGTTGTAATGTCCATTTTGCCCCCACTCCTTGCAACTATAAAAGGAGACCCCCTCCATAGGAAATTCTCATCCCTTCTTTCTCCTCTCTACCCCTCCAAAGCTCAAAAGAAGCTTGTCCCACACTCGGGATGCTTCTTGCGAGATAAAGTCCAATTTTCGTTCCCCTTCGGAAGTGGATCCCGCGACGACGATGGCGTGCTGCTCTATTCCCATTCTTCTGCTTCATCCTCCTTCGTCCTGCTTCGTTCTCCTTCGTCCAGGCGTCGTACTGTCCGGCTCGTCCTCCAAGCAATCGTCGAGGAGGATAACTTCTCTCTCCCATTCTTATTTACAGCTTTTCTAGTATAGAATTTTCCTGCTTTATAGTGTAGTTGATTTTTCGCATTCTAGTGTAACTTTTATAAACAATTGAAATATTGAATGCATGTTCTCTTTCTCTCTCTCTGTCTTTTAGTCTGATAGCTCCATTGTAATTATATAGCCTTGCTTGACAAAAATCCTAAAAAAAAAAATATAATTGCGAAAATAGATCAACGTAGCCTCCCTGTGTTCGACCCGGAATTCTTTTCGGTATAAATTTTTATTTGTTGAACACAAATTCTTCGCTTTCGAACTACAATGACAGGTTTTCCCGAAACCAAACACGTAAGCGTAGCAATTCGCAAAATACCGTTCAACATTTTGGCGCCGTTGCCGAGGAGGCAACGATTTCCGATCTTTCCTTCGCATTTCTTGCACTTTATTTGTTTTCTAACTAGCTTTCTCTTGTGTCTATTGTTTTGCAGAGACCTCCATCAAGGAATCAACAAGCGGTAGACTGGAGTAAAGTGCAGTTGAAGACAACTGTAAGTGCTCCCCCATTCTTTCCCCCTCCATAGATTTCATTTACCACATTAAATCCAAATCCCAATTAACCTAGGTGTTTGCATAAATCCTAGGAATAGTTTGGTTGTTTGGATTTTCACTCACATTCATTCCACCTTCATTCATAAAAAAAAAATAATAAAAAGATAATCTTGTGGGGTAATTTTCAACAAACACACAACACACACCCACATTCAAGGCACTTGATCAACTTGATTTGTTTTCTACTCAACCAGGTTCTGATCCATGGAACCGGTACACACAAAGCAACATATAACAGAGTAGAAATTATTCTAGGTTAACCATTTTTGAGTGCCTAACTTAGTGGTGCATTTGTGGCCAATTGTTTGAGTTGATTGGGCTGCACCACATCAAATAAAATAAACTCATCAAGTAGCTACCTATTAGGTTCAACTTTTAGGGATTTACCAGGCACTCCACATTCTTTTTAAACTTTAAAGGAAAGCATCTGCACCTGTGCTTGTAAAACCTGGTGTGCCAATGAAACCTGTTTGAAAACACCTAAAGTTGAATCCTAAAAGCTACTAAGCAAGATTTGAACCTTAAAATTCACCACATCAAAAATAATCTTTCTTGAAAACCACTGGTTGTGCACACACACACAAATCAATCAATCATTAAGGGCACAACCCATTTAAAGGGCCCATCACATTCCAAAGCACATTCAAACCTAGCCCTAAATAAAACAGAGTAGACATTGGCCTTAAGGATTGGACTCGCTCTTCAGAACCCAGAACGAGATTATTTTTGATTAGTCTGTTTCTGTTATTCAATCTGATGTCTAGCTAGGGGAGTAGAGTCAAACGATCGCGGCTGGGGATACACTAGGAACCGTAGGCGCAAGCCGAAGGAAGAACCTTCTCCCCAGTCCCTCCATCTAACTGGTTGGATTGAACAGATAGAAGTAGATCAAATCGTTCCTTTATCTCAAGATGGGTTTTAAGAGTCTGTAGGTTTGTAGGCTAACCCATTTAAGGACAGGTTTGATTGTTTGTATTGCAGGACACCTTTCTTCCTCCCGAGTCTCATGAATCCTTCCACATATTTCACACATTCCCGCTCTTTCCCTCCTGTTGTGAATTATCCTCAACATGACGATTATCCCAACTCGTATTGTAAACAACCATCAGTTAGTTGGGATAATTCGGATTGGGGATACAATTCCGGACCCTCGTGTTTAGGGTCTAACCCTGAACACTTTGATTCTGATTTATATCCTTCTCAGAGCTACATCGATTATAGATCGTCTTCCTTTCATGCACAACCTAATACGATCTATAATCAAGAAGGATACACCGATCCTTCCCCATCCTCTGATTTCACTGCCTTTAGGTCATCACCATCTTTTCAACAATCTGAAATGACCTATTATCAGGAAGGGTATAACGAATCTCAATTCGTTAATTCCTCTGCATTGATGTCAAACCCGCCCAACCCTGAACTAACTCATGTGGTTCAGGTTAATCAGGTTCAAGATAAGGTTCTGGCTAACTTGAGGAATATCATTCAATCTTTAGAAGTTCAGCCAATACCTTGCATTGAGAGATTAGAGCCCCTGATTGAAATGATTGATGATTTAAACAAGTCTTTGTTGGATTGGCTCCAGGATGTTAAGGATAAGAACCCGGGTGAGTTTCTACTTGGGAAATTAGCGAAATTAATGATGAGATTCGTGGTTGCTTTGATTCAATCTTGGAATAATTCCCAGGATGAACCCTCTTCAGGAAAGCCAATGACAGAACCCGCTCAAGCACCTGTTGGGGGGGACACGTGTTACGAGGCTAACCAGATTGAATTAAAGCAATCAATTAAGGATGATCTGATTTCTTCACTTGAGATCCCTGAGCCGAGTTACGAGGAAATGTATGTCTCTGGGGAACACACAGTGACAACTGATTTTGGGACATACATTGATACGGATCCTGATGGTGAAGATTCAAGTTGCGAAGTCTCATGCGAGTTTTCTGAACACGATTTCTGTGAGACGATTGGGCCTAAGGAATCTGATAGATCATTTGATAGGCCAATAACTGAGGACACTGATCTTATTAGGGCACACATTATGGATCCAGAATCGCATTTTCTGGAGGAATCAATTCAATGCCCTAATTATCAGTGACACCCTGTTGAGCTTATTGACGATTCTAATTCTGAGATAACTAGACCCAAGTCAATTTTGATTCTGCCACATCATTTAGACTTGGAGATTTCAGATGGGTGATGAATATACAAGAGGTCCTGGAATTTGATATGCTGAATGAGGAGGATAGGAGCTGGGAAGTTTTGATTTGGGAAGTTAATTTTGGAGGAAATGGAAGATTATGTCGAAGGGTTCCTTTTAAGCTGAATTCATCAAATCAAAACCCTTACGACATTTGTTTCGAGGATGTTCAACTCAAGCACACATTCAACGATTATCCTTTTGAGCTTCAATTCTCTATAACCCGACTTTTTGGTCTTGGGTTGCATCCTCATAAATCACAGGCCCGACCCTGCTTGCATTCTGATTTTAGGTTTTGGGTAATTTTTATCCAGAACCTAAGATATTCTCGATTGTGGGGTGTGGGTCTGCACCACAATCTGGTCCACATCTATGCACCTCTGTTGATAGGTCGGAGGATTATTCTATTTATTCTAATTCTGACCTGCACTTGTGAATTCTTCATTTCTTTTCTTTGTATAGTGTGCCTAGCTGAAGGCACTAAACTCAGCGCATATACAGTTTTTCTTAATTTTCATCTCAGAGCGGACCTGACATTCACGCAATTCAGGTGCTTTCTTCGCTTTTCCACTCTGTTTTGTCTTTTTAATACAATGAGGACATTGCATTAGATAGGCATGGGGGGGTGGATATTTATCTCTGAATTCATTCTTCAGCTCCGTAGATTTGTTTTATTTTGATTAAAAAAAATTGAAATTAGGAAAGAGAATTTGGGTTTAAGAAAATTTTCAATCTTAGGAAAAACTACATTAAGATCTAAACACAAAGACCCTTCTGGTCTTTGAACTTAATCAGCCCGTGTATCCACTAAAATGTGGATTTGTTTTTCGAGTTCTCGCCAACTTGAATTTTATTTTAATTGGAGTAAATAAGTTTGGGTGATAAGTACACGACTTATCAACCCGCCCTCTGATTTGAGGGAATTTTGAGTCTTAAGCATCTATACACTTTCTTTGCACTGACTCGTTGTTCAGCGATTCTAATGGAAATTGGGTAGTTAATGAACCTTCTAGGGTGATATGGCTGGCAAGTTATCGTGGGTAACAGCCCATAGGTAAGTTGTCCAGAGCCCAGTCACTGGACCTTTCTCTTTTTCTTGCCCTTAGGTAAATCTTAGACCAGGGAAGCCACCTATTTAAAAAAAAAATCAAAAAGAAAAGGAGAAAAGAATAAAAAGAAATAAGCCACACTTCCCCGCACGAGTATGGCGGGCAAGTTGTCGGTGGTAATAGCTCATTGACCGGTTATCCAGAACCCAGCTCAGAAAGTGCACTAAAAATTCCCAAAACACTTAGGAAGAAGTGGAGAAGTAGAATAAACCGGGGAGATATACACTGGATTCACCTTTGTGTTGACCCCGTAAAAAAAATAAAATAAATAAAAGTAGGGAGAAAGCTACCGGTTGTAAAGATACACCTTTAGGCAGAACTCTTTTTGAGGTCACTTAGAGGCGTAGAAATCCGAAGTCCGATTTAATTGCCAGTCAACGAGTCTATCACAATCACAATAAGATGCTTCAAGCTTAGGGTTCTCATCAAATTTTGGGTGAGTTGAATTGCCGTAGAAAGCCACTCTTAAACCCAAAAATTTGAACAAAAAAAAAATTAGAAAAGAGAAAAAGAGAAAAGAAATTTTTCTTTTAATAAGGCGAGGGCTTGAAGCGGTCTGCATTTTGGTTGATACCTGGGCTCTGTTGTGCCTTTGAAAGTTTAGTTCCTAAGTAGACAATTTCTTAATGATTGAAAAATAACTGAAGTCCAAGTAATCTAACCTAATTCTTTTATAAATAGCATATAGTTTTTGCTAGGGACTAGTAAAAGATAGGCATGGGGGTATGATGTAAACACATTTACACTACTTAAGATGTCTATTTATGCATGTTCTTAAGCATAGGATTGCATTTCATGAGATAAATATTGCATTAAATGCATCATCTTGCATTTAGAATAGTTTGAATAAAATGGAGGTTAATTATCTCCTTTTATGTGCTTGGACAGGGAAAATATTTTATCAGGGCCTCGGATCAAAGATCCAATCGTATGGATGTGATCAGGGCGACGATTGGAGTTCAACGACTCCAAGATAGCCCTAATCAGGCATCCGTAGCATCAGATAGTGACCCGGGAACCCTAGAAGATCAAGGGCCAGGATGGTGTAAATCTGCACTTCAGATGATAAATCTGACTGCACGGATGAATTCGGATCGACGATCGCAGCCCAACGAGACAAAAATCGAGTCAATCCGACATCCGTGGCACCATCTACAACTTCCAGAAGATGGACGGCCAAGATAGCACCACGTGGCGCCATCTCAGCCGCCCAAATGGCCGCTTCATCTTGTGAAGGCCCCACGCCCGATCGCTCTCCGCCGTTGGATCTTAATCCAACGGCTGTGGGCACTCGCATTTAAAAGCGCTCGCTCGACCATCCACGCCCCATAGCGCAGTGGTCGAGCGCGCTATCGCGAGCACGGGGCACGGGTTCGATCCGCGGCGAGGGGCTGGAGGGTGCGATCAATTTAGGCGAATGGAGCGTCGGATGAAGATCGGACGGCCGCGCGCGCCTAATATCGTCGACGCACAATCGGACGCGCAATCAGACGCGCGGGGGGCGCACAACGCAACGGGCGCGGACGCATCTTAAGCTGTCCGATGTCGCTATCGGAAGGATGAAAAGCGGCGAACGTGCGTGGCCGTTGAGCGTGCGAGCAGGCGAGGAGGTGCGCGCGAGCCAGCCACTACGCCCACGTTGGGGCTTTAGTGACCGATTTATCCGTCACTAAAGACCCCTTATTTATTATTTTGAAGTTGTAATGTCCATTTTGCCCCCACTCCTTGCAACTATAAAAGGAGACCCCCTCCATATGAAATTCTCATCCCTTCTTTCTCCTCTCTACCCCTCCAAAGCTCAAAAGAAGCTTGTCCCACACCCGGGATGCTTCTTGCGAGATAAAGTCCAATTTTCGTTCCCCTTCGGAAGTGGATCCCGCGACGACGATGGCGTGCTGCTCTGTTCCCATTCTTCTGCTTCATCCTCCTTCGTCCTGCTTCATTCTCCTTCGTCCAGGTGTCGTCCTGTCCGACTCGTCCTCCAAGCAATCGTCGAGGAGGATAACTTCTCTCTCCCATTCTTATTTACAGCTTTTCTAGTGTAGAATTTTCCTGCTTTATAGTGTAATTGATTTTTCGCATTCTAGTGTAACTTTTATAAACAATTGAAATATTGAATGCATGTTCTCTCTCTCTCTCTTTCTTTTAGTCTGATAGCTCGATTGTAATTATATCGCCTTGCTTGACAAAAATCCTAAAAAAAAATATATAATTGCGGAAATAGATCAACGTAGCCTCCTTGTGTTCGACCCGGAATTCTTTTCGGTATAAATTTTTATTTGTTGAACACGAATTCTTCGCTTTCGAACTACAACGACAGGTTTTCCCAAAACCAAACACGTAAGCGTAGCGATTCGCACAATACCGTTCAACAGTCACGAAGCTGGTCCTTCATGACTTGACTTCCCAAGCACTTGTAGTAAACTTGAATCAAAATCTCTCGAGGATGTAATTCTTGAACCTTATCTTGTTAAGGCAGTTCTCGAGAATGATTCTGATATCTTAATAGAACCTAGTCTAAATTCTAGTGACCCAATTCCTACCTTTAACCTAGAATCTAGATCAAAACCTATTTGGGATGATCAAGCAGCCTAATTTAATGAAAGCCAGATTTTGGATCTAGATTATAGTTTTGGGCCTATATTTGATGATTATACCTCTCCAACATCCTCAAAGATACAGATTGATTTTTTAGAAGTCAAACCAATTTATGATATAGAAACAAAAGAGTTGGAAGAGCTAGGATTTGATTGGGTCTACCCTAGGAGCCAAGAACTTGAGCCTATGCCTAACAAGAACACCTTTTTAAGCTCAGAATTTGAGATTAGCTTAGATCCAAATTAGGTTGTTGAGTCTACACATAATGATTCATTGTATGGTGGAAGTCCCGATCTGGAATCAGGTTTAGAAACTAATCTTCGCAAATTCTCCGATGATTTAGATTCATACTCTAATTTCGAAGAACCTTTGTTTCCTGATGATTATGAACTAGTTTACGACCTCAACATCCATGATCCATTCTTTTATTTTGGTACTACGGTTAACGATTTGAACCTTATAGAAGCCACATCTTCTGATCCACATGTAGAGCCTTCCAAAACCCCTTCCCAACCTCGCTCCACCACTGGAATCAACTTTTACTCTGATCCACCTCTCTCTGATCCGGTTGCATATGATTCTCCTCCATCTCTTGATCGGATTTTAGATATTGTTCAGACTGTTAATCACTTTCTATCCTTCTCTGATCTTACCAGTAGGTTCCTACGTCCTCCATATATCCATTTTCTTTCGAGGACCCCTACTTTGACTAGGCTGAGCTGACTCAGCCAAACCTCAAATTCTCATTTCCATATCTCTTTGAGACTCAAAGTGTCTGGTGGGCTCTATATCCATTGATTAACATCCATCAACCCACCAGACTGATTGGGTTTGAGCTACATCATCAACCTGTCGATCTGAACAAGCACTCGGTTGGACCAACTAGGTTATTGATCAAGGTGCTTGTTCTACAAAGTTCATTTTATTTGACCACCCCTTCTTGTTGACCACTTTCTGCTTGGTTGAAGGCATTGAATTTAACGCTTAGTTGGAGGCAACCTGTCATTCCCAATATTCGAGTCCCTTTTGAGTATCCTTTTGAGCTATACTCCTATTACACTATTGAGTTCAACTTTAGAACAGCCGACTCCACCTTCGATACTTGTATCAACATTTGAAATGGTTCACAATAGCCATCCCAACCCATTTACCCACCCTTTGATCCTGTTCTAATCCTTGAACCAAATTGAATTTGTACCATCCTGGTTTACAATATAGATATTGCAAAACTTAGGCATGGGGGGATGTTAAAGTGCAAACATATGGAAATTCAATTCTCTGAGAGGTTCTCACAAAAAATATATATTCAAAAATGATAAAACATAAAAAAATTGAAAAAGAAAAAAAAATGGAGGAAGGAGAGGAATTTTGAGAAATAATTGCAAATCTTTCTTGAGGAGGAAAAGAGAAGAAAATTCAAATGTCAAAAAGGAGCAAAAAGCAAGAACAAAATGATAGCCATAGCAATTGATTATGGAAGTTACTTAAGTTCTAGACCTAATAAAAAGAAAAATTAAGTCCTGATATGATAAAAGGACAAGGAGATTAATATGCTTGCTGATCATAGGCATCTTGGGCTTGTTTTAGGGCTTAAACATTCATGTATCCATTAAGATTCAGATTAGTCCTCAAGAGGTTGAGGAAAATGCGAGGTGATGTAGTAGGTTTAAGGCTTAGGGATTATTCGGCCCATTGCCTGCCCTTTGGTTTGCAGGACTTGGTAACTTATGCACCCAAAAATCACACACTAAGTCTGGTTCAGTGTGCTTAATAAAGAAAATCTTGCCAAAAGTGTTCTGTTCTGAAAAGCCACCTCAAAGATCTTGCTTATGAGCGACTCGATAACACAAGTTGATTGGATGAGTTCCCGATGCAGAGAGGTGGGAAATTTCCCTCAAAGATGCATAATAACATATCGTCTCCACGATGCTTATCTCCTAGGATATCTAAATATCCTTCCTAGGCATGTAAGCACCTTATGCTGGTTTAGGTGCCATTGGCGAGATTATTCCGAAATGTCGATTGCTAGGGCCTGAATTTAGCTACAGAACGCAATGGGCGGCACTATCTCGCAGTATCGAACGCCAGGAGTTTTGACGGTTTCCATGGGTGGTGCTATCCTGAAGCATCGAAAGCCAGGGACCCTTTGAGGATTGATGGTGGGGAAAAGGAATCCGATACAGACCGTGTTTAGGGTCAATCTGAGGCTGGATCTAGGGAAAAATAAAAAGAAAAGAGAGAAAACTCTCCAAATGAAAAATCCTTCTCCATCTCTTTCTTACAAAAATGCACTGGCAAACTGAACCTAGGCATGCTACATTCTATGCACAGGTGCTTTAACTGCCAGGGCCAACGAACCTCTAGGCAGTTTTTGCGGGCTTTAGAAACCTTCGCAGCAGACTCAAGATGAAGCTGGTCAGATCTAGTTCTTGATTGATACATGAGTACCTCTAGGCCTATTGTTGGCATTCAGACCTAATTTCTAGAGAGGAACAAATCAGGTAGCTGAACATCAATGAATGGTTTAGAATTCTAGTTTTTTCCATAACATTTTGCTAAGGGACTAGCAAAAGTTAGGCATGGAGGTATGATGATAACATCATCATGAGCCATAACTAATTTTAATTAATCAGAATCAAGTGACAAATGCTCGTACATAATTGCCGGAGAGTCGTAATTCCCTACACATCCATTCTGAGAGGAATACACTAATTCAGGGTTAATTATGCAATTTTAACATCATATCATGAAATAAGAGTAACCACAGGATTTTCCATAAGTTAATATAAGGTCTAATAGGCATTAAATTTTAATAAGATGGTCCACATAGATAGAAATAGGAATTCATGCATGTTGAGAATCAATTCATAACACTTAACCTTAATTTCAGACTTGCTTGAATTACTGAGGTTTTGGTTAGGATAAAAACCATCAAAACATTCTAAAATTCATAGAAAATTATTCCATGAGGTTTGGTACTCTTGTGCTGACCATTGGAACCTATTTTTACCTTAAATAGTCACAGACATAATTTTACCCTAATTTGGGTTTCTACGCAAATTATCCAATCAACTTACTCAAAACTAAAATCTGAATTCACCATCAGATCCCTTGGGACCAAATTAGGTTTGTACCAAAATTTAGGTCCAATCAGAGTTCATCTCGACCAAGTTTGCATTTTAGTCTAATCATACTCTTTCTCTCTCAATTAGCCCCTCAATTTTTGAAATCCTTGCAGATTGGTCCCTAACTTTGTTGTCTTCTTTGCAAATAGGTCTCTTCCACCATTGGAGGTCAACTGACCTCCAGGAGACCTTTAACCACTCTTAAACCTACTGAAATCTTCATCAAATCCTACCAAATTTGGTGGGATTGATGTTCACACCATGGAGAATTGATTGGGAGCAATCTTGGATCCCAAATCTCACCTGTTTGCCCTAGAGAATTCACAATCCATGGGTTCTTCTTGATTCCCAAGCAAGCCAATTAGGCTTGTTTCCTAAGCTAGAGCTCGGTTGGAGCTCTATAAAAGCTCCCTCATTGCAAATCCGTGTTCCTTAGCTCGATTTAGGCCACATCTCTTCAAAAATTCCCGCTTCAGCTGCCTCCGATCATAGCTCCAGCGAGCTTCTTCAACCCCCATCTTCACCCTCTGTCACATACCATAGGCAGAGGGAAACATCTTCCCTCCATTGTTCGCTTCTCGCAATACCAGTAGGAGCCATCCTACTCCTTCCTCGCCGTTCTCCCCTATTGGAGATTTCATCATCCCCGACGCTAGCCAATCATAGCCGACGCCAACTTCCTCCCTTTCGTCCCTTATACTAGGCCACCCTCTTTTTGTCCCTCTTTAGGTTAGAACCACAACTTCCCCACTTCAAATCGACTACCAACTCACTCGCTCTCTCATTGTCTTCTTCCACTCCAGTCGAGCTCCGACGAAGCCTCCCTGATAACACACACCACCAAACACCACGATACCACCTCTAGAATCTCTGCCATACCACCAAAAACAAAACCTTGCTTCCTATTTGCCATTCCACCCAATCCAAAGCTCCACCGAACAAACCCACATCCGAACACCTTCCTCGATGTTGCCTGACCACGATACTCACCCAAACTCCAAACGAACACCACCATCACCTTCGCTGTCCTTTGGCAATGCTAATGGACTTACCGATTAGGGCCTATAAGCCCACATTTTGATTCTCAGGTTTCACAGTGCCTCGCCATCATCGTCGCCTTCCCCGACCACGATTGCTGTACTTCGAGCAATTCTAACCCTGCTACTACCTCCCAGCAATGCGACTCCAGGTCTCAAAGATTCCGAAGGCTTCACTTGTAGGGAAGAACCTCCGTAGCTGTTCCAATTGGAGAAGCACCCCTTGCTGCATATGCGAAGGAAGGTGGGGGACAATAGTCCCATGTCGTGATGTGAAAGGCTCTGAAACACATATAAGATTGTTTTCCGTTCTCAACTGTCTGCCCAAGAACATGATGGGTCGGGTCCCTCCACACGCACTTGCCCTCATGCCTCACCCGCGGCGCACACCCGTGTGTTTGGCCAATCTATATGACCCGATAACTCGACTATATGTTCCGATTACGCCTGGGTTTGAGAGAGAAGATGAGGATTTCTGAGAGAGAGGGGGGAGGGTTTTGCTGCATGGCCATTTGCCTCACTCTTGTGCTGAAGGAAGAGAGAGGCAATACTTAGCCTCTAAAGAAGGAGCCCTGTGGTTGAAGGAAAGGGAAGCTTTGAAGAAGAAGAAGAAGGCTTGGAAGAGAAGGTGTTATGCTTGTGTGCCTTCTGTGAGGCATTGTGGCCTGTTGACACTTAAGTCATCTGATGCTATACTCTTGTCGTCTGATCTGATTACTCTGAGCACTGTTAAATGATTTAAGTACTAAGTTAACATTTGATTAAGTTGATTGAAGGTATTGATTATTTGAATAACTTGAAAATGAGATGCATGCTTAATTGGAGGACCTAATTGGTGATCTAAATCACCACTTTGTAGAGTCACTTTATTCTTTTTATCTCATCATCATTTGAATTATAATCTGACAAATTGTATTAATTGAATATCTATTTTGATTCTCAATTTATTATGCTCATTGATTTTGAATGAAGATTAATGTGTGAGTTCCATATTTGCTCCCTGCGAATGATCTCGGACTCCTTTAGATTCTGAGTTTATAAATTTAAATTTCTTGTTGTGCGATTTAGGAGTGTACTATAACGAATGCATATTAAAATCTACTAATTTTCCTGGCAATAGTTGTTGGTGCTAGAGCACCACGATCATTTGTTTTGATGATAACAAAACACGTGTTATTTAACATTTGCAATTTGAGTCCTAGATTTCAGGTCAATAGCAAATGAAGACGTGTTTAGACGAAACTCGAGCTCGCATCCAGGACGAATTGGAGGAGCTTGACGGAAAATAGAGGAGGTTCGCGTGGAGCGAAAGATTGGAGATGGAAGACAAGAAGAATAGGATAGATTCTTTTTTATCCTTTCATGTATCTCTTGTATTTATTTTCTTGCTCTTTATTTTCCTTAGACATTATGTTAAAGAGCCTCAAAGAACCCTAACAGTAGTCCTAGGAACACCTGCACAACCCTAGGATACGTAGGTTTTCTGTAGAACACTTAGAAAACCAATATAGGGTTAAAACAGACTTTCCAGACGTCTAATTCACGAATCAGACGTCTGATAAAGGATTTTAAGACGTCTGACTGTTGTTTCAGACGTCTGATAACTGTTAGGCTGGACATAGTTAGTTCTGTCTGATGAATTCAGACGTCCAGACCTTAGACCAGACGTCTTAGGAGACGTCTGATGACTTTGCCAGACGTCCAGTTAGTGGACCGTTGGCTGGCTTAGAAGACACTCAAGAATATGACCGTTAGAGCCTTATCAGACGTCCATAGGACTTCACAGACGTCTGATAAATGACCGTTTTGCCTCGGCTGACCCAAAATCTCTTCTCAGAGATTTTGTAGCCGTTGCAACGTTTGGAAATCAATTCCCACGGTAAAAGTAGGTTTCCAGACGTCCAGACTTAGTGCCAGACGTCCTCTATGTCGTCTGATGGACTTGTACAAAAATCCTGTTTAGATCTGATTCAAGTCAGGGAGAAACCCGCATAGAATCAGACGTCTGACCTTGGAATCAGACGTCTTAAAGTGGCCTTCCAGACGTCTGATGCCAGAGTTAGACGTCTGATAACCCTGTGAAGTGTAATCATTGTCCTGATTTCGGCCTGATTCTCTTGGGCTTTGCACCCAACGGCTATGGAAGCTTTTCCAAGCCTTCCAAAGCCTTCCTAAGGCCTCTATAAATAGAGGGGAACCTTTGTAACACAAAAACACACAAGATACACACTAAGAGAAACAAGAGACACACCTAAGCAACTTAGTTCCACTCTTTTGTGTCCAATTGAGGCCCTTGCTCTCCAAGCTCTAGTTTCATTCTCTTGAGAGCATCAAGCCTTCGCGCGCCCGCTCTCCCGCTGTTGATAACGAGAGCGACGTAGCGCCATCGCGTGGCACACGCACCGCGTCATCGTCGACGCACTCCTTGCAAAGGGGAGTTTCCTATTTCCTATAGAAGCTAGGTTTAATTTTGTTGGCTCTATAGGACTATTGTTTCTTTTATCTTTGTCTTTTGGTTGGGTATTCGCTTTGCGAATTCCCGTCTCCTTCGTGGGACAAAATCCTTCTCGTGGAGAGAAGGGGTTGAGGAACGCTACCCTCGTACTTGTAGCGTGGTTGTACTGAGGTTGAATCACCCTCGTTCAAAGTGATTCGTTTAGTGGATTTTGATCAACTTGGTTGATTGGAAAATCCTAACTCGAGAGGGTTAGGTGGTGGTTTTCACCCGGTTTGGGTTTCCACCTAGAAATACCTGTGTACATTGTGCGATTGATTTTTGTGAGATTGCTTTATATTTTTATTTCCGCATATTTTTACGTCACCCCTCCTAGAAGGGAACCTACAATTGGTATCAGAGCAGGTCTCGCGAAATCGGCGTTACAAACCGGCGAGGATCTAGATCATGGAGGGAAGCATAGCCGCAGTCAGAATCTCCGAAGGGCAATCCACCGTCCGACCACCCTATTTCGATGGGAGGGACTTCGGATATTGGAAGTTGAGGATGAAGACGTGGCTTCAAGCCACGGACTTCGCTCTATGGGGATGTTGCGAAACCCCATACGAGATCCCGAAGCGACCCCAAGGAGGCTACTCGCAGCTGCAGATTCAAGATCTCTCACTCAACGCAAAGGCAATGAATGCCTTGTATTGCGCGTTGAGTCCGAAAGAATTCGAACGAATCCAAGAGTGCACCACCGCCCACGAGATATGGAGGAGGTTGGAAGGCACTCATGAGGAGACGAGTTCAGAAGAAGATCTCGGAGAGAAGGAAACCACGTGCCTTGGTTTCATGGCAATCGGAGAAAGCGACATCGACAGCGAAAGCGACTCCGACAATGAGGTAAACCTGGATTTACAAGAAGCTTTTAATGAACTTTTTGAGATTAGTAAATCACTTAGGGTAGAAAATAAAAGCATTAAAAAGAACGTTAGTTTTCTTAGAAATGAAAATGATAGGTTAGAAAAACAACTCAAGGACATAGAAACTAGTCCTAAGGATAATAACCTATTATTAGAAAATCAAGACCTCATCAATGAAAATAATAAATTGATTGAGGAAAATGATAGTCTAAAAATAGAAATTTCTGATTTAAAGACTAAGATAAATACTATAGAAAGAGAAATTGCATGTCTTAGGGAAAGCTCTAACAAACTAATCAACAAAGTAGATGATTTTTATAGCCCTAAGGTTGAGAAAGGATCTCCATCAAGGAGACCCGTTAACAAATCCGGATCCAAGCCCACTTGGATACCGAAAAAAGAATTAGAATCTTGTTTTGTAGGGTTCAGGGATGACTACAACATAAAGGACTGGATCTACAAGCTCAAGGCTGGTCAACTTAAGTTGGGAGAACCAATGAGTAGACCAAGGAGGAGAAGAAGAAGACCGATGAGACGGCGAACAAACGACGGACCCGCCGCACGTCGACCACCAGATTGGAGACCGGCGCCGATGCCCGGGCCTCCAAGCTACGGATGGGAGCCCCATCCGATGTGGCATCCACCACCACCATTCGGGCCATTTTATTGGCCATGGTAGGTGAGGTAAAATTTTTAACCCTATCTTTTTATAAGCATTTAGATAGGGGGAGTCAAAAATTAATGAGCTAATTGTCAATTTTTAAGGGGGAGATATAAGGTAGCTAAATTTCCTTTAGAAAGGGGGAGAAAAATAATAGCTATCTCATTGTTACAAAAAGGGGGAGAATATCACCTTTGTTAAAATAAATTCATAGAAGAGCATGTTTTAAGGGGGAGTTATAGGAAATGTAAAATCAATTAAACCTTTTTGATAATGTCAAAAAGGGGGAGGATTTTTTTATGCATTATTATTTACGGTTTTGTCATCATCAAAAAGGGGGAGATTGTTGGTGCTAGAGCACCACGATCATTTGTTTTGATGATAACAAAACACGTGTTATTTAACATTTGCAATTTGAGTCCTAGATTTCAGGTCAATTGCAAATGAAGACGTGTTTAGACGGAACTCGAGCTCGCATCCAGGACGGATTGGAGGAGCTTGACGGAAAATAGAGGAGGTTCGCGTGGAGCGAAAGATTGGAGATGGAAGACAAGAAGAATAGGATAGATTCTTTTTTATCCTTTCATGTATCTCTTGTATTTATTTTCTTGCTCTTTATTTTCCTTAGACATTATGTTAAAGAGCCTCAAAGAACCCTAACAGTAGTCCTAGGAACACCTGCACAACCCTAGGATACGTAGGTTTTCTGTAGAACACTTAGAAAACCAATATAGGGTTAAAACAGACTTTCCAGACGTCTAATTCACGAATCAGACGTCTGATAAAGGATTTTAAGACGTCTGACTGTTGTTTCAGACGTCTGATAACTGTTAGGCTGGACATAGTTAGTTCTGTCTGATGAATTCAGACGTCCAGACCTTAGACCAGACGTCTTAGGAGACGTCTGATGACTTTGCCAGACGTCCAGTTAGTGGACCGTTGGCTGGCTTAGAAGACACTCAAGAATATGACCGTTAGAGCCTTATCAGACGTCCATAGGACTTCACAGACGTCTGATAAATGACCGTTTTGCCTCGGCTGACCCAAAATCTCTTCTCAGAGATTTTGTAGCCGTTGCAACGTTTGGAAATCAATTCCCACGGTAAAAGTAGGTTTCCAGACGTCCAGACTTAGTGCCAGACGTCCTCTATGTCGTCTGATGGACTTGTACAAAAACCCTGTTTAGATCTGATTCAAGTCAGGGAGAAACCCGCATAGAATCAGACGTCTGACCTTGGAATCAGACGTCTTAAAGTGGCCTTCCAAACGTCTGATGCCAGAGTTAGACGTCTGATAACCCTGTGAAGTGTAATCATTGTCCTGATTTCGGCCTGATTCTCTTGGGCTTTGCACCCAACGGCTATGGAAGCTTTTCCAAGCCTTCCAAAGCCTTCCTAAGGCCTCTATAAATAGAGGGGAACCTTTGTAACACAAAAACACACAAGATACACACTAAGAGAAACAAGAGACACACCTAAGCAACTTAGTTCCACTCTTTTGTGTCCAATTGAGGCCCTTGCTCTCCAAGCTCTAGTTTCATTCTCTTGAGAGCATCAAGCCTTCGCGCGCCTGCTCTCCCGCTGTTGATAACGAGAGCGACGTAGCGCCATCGCGTGGCACACGCACCGCGTCATCGTCGACGCACTCCTTGCAAAGGGGAGTTTCCTATTTCCTATAGAAGCTAGGTTTAATTTTGTTGGCTCTATAGGACTATTGTTTCTTTTATCTTTGTCTTTTGGTTGGGTATTCGCTTTGCGAATTCCCGTCTCCTTCGTGGGACAAAATCCTTCTCGTGGAGAGAAGGGGTTGAGGAACGCTACCCTCGTACTTGTAGCGTGGTTGTACTGAGGTTGAATCACCCTCGTTCAAAGTGATTCGTTTAGTGGATTTTGATCAACTTGGTTGATCGGAAAATCCTAACTCGAGAGGGTTAGGTGGTGGTTTTCACCCGGTTTGGGTTTCCACCTAAAAATACCTGTGTACATTGTGCGATTGATTTTTGTGAGATTGCTTTATATTTTTATTTCCGCATATTTTTACGTCACCCCTCCTAGAAGGGAACCTACAATAGTCACCCCTCCTACCAACCCGACAATCACTTACACATCCACCGAGGAAGAACCACTCAGCCCCTCCTTACTTGAAATCACCCATCTGGAGGATGTTGTCCTGTTCTACCCCTATCTCGCCAAGACAACTCCACCTAGAGGTCGAGATTGCCCTTTCTTGAGCACTTATTCACCACTGAGGTACCTTATGTTGGTTTATCTGGAGCCAAAGATAAGATGGAAGAAATAATGGAGACATTCATGCAAGTTCACATTAACTTACCTCTATTGGATGCTATCATGCAAATACCATCCTATGCTAAATTTCTAAAGGACCTGTGCACGCAGAAGAGAAAGTCAAGGAAACAGGTCCAGGCTAAGGTCACCCTGTTTGACTTAGTCAGCTCAGTCCTACAACAAGGTACTCCACGCAAAATGAAGGACCTAGGAACCCCATATATTTCTGTGGTCATTGGAGACCAATGCATTGATGAGGCTCTCCTCGATCTGGGTGTGGGGTTAATATATTGCTGAGCTTAGTCTATGAGCTATTAGGAGAAGATGAATTGAAGCCTAGTCATGTTATCCTCTAAGTAGTTGATAGATCGTTGAAGACACCAAGCAGGCTATTAGAAGATGTCCTAGTGAGAGTGGACTTCTTTCCTGTGGACTTTTTGATATTGGATACTAACCCATCCAACATGCCCACTAGACCTTTGATTATCTTAGGTTGTTCCTTTTTGGCTACAGCCAATTCGTCCATCAATTGCAAATTAGGGGCACTCAAGATGGGCTTCGAGCATCAAAAAATCTGGCTGAATGTGTTTGATGCCTATAAACAACCCAGATTAGAAGATTGTTCCCAAACTAAGGTGATCGATGAAATTGTAGAGGAGATGACACCAGCTCTTTTGTGTGATGATCCTCTCCAAATAGACATTTCTAAGGACCATACCCCAAATCTTGAAGAAGGAGAGGGAGATATGCCAGAATTAGAAGAGTTGTTGGGTGTCAAAGCTGAGCCCCTCTCCTTGGCATGGACAATCAAGGTAGATCCACTACCAGAGGTGGAGACATAGAACATAATTCCCTTGATTCAGAGAGCTCTCGACTTGGATCTTAAACCACTTCCAAATACCCACAAATATGCTTCCCTTGGGCCCAATGATATGCTCCCTTTCATCATCTTGACTGCTCTATCTGAGACATAGGAGGGAGTATTGATGGGATGCCTAAAATGACATAGGGAGGCCATTGTTTGGACTCTAGCAGACATCAAATGGGTTGACTCAACTCTCTGCATGCATCACATTTACAAGGATGACTCTGTGAAACCCTTTCAAGATATGCAGAGATGATTAAACCCCAACATGCGGGAAGTGGTGAAGAAGGAAATCTTAAAATGGTAGGATGTTGCGATAATCCACCTCATTTCTAATAGTAAATGGGTTAGTCCTATCCATGTAATGCCCAAAAAGGCGAGATTCATGGTGGAGACCAATGAAAAGGGGAACAAGTCACCACCTGACCCACAACAGGATGTTGGGTATGTGTAGACTATCGTTGCCTTAACACCGCTACCCAGAAAGACCACTTCCCTTTGCCATTTATTGATCAAATACTGGAGAGATTGGCGAGGAATAAATACTTTTGTTTTATTGATGGATATTCTGGGTACAATCAGATTGCCATCTTTCTAGATGGCTAGAAGCATACTACTTTCATGAGTCCATATGGCACATTTGCTTTCCGCTGGATGCCATTTAGACTATGTAATGCTCCAGGAACATTTCAGTAGTGTATGATGTCCATCCTTCTGGACATGATTAAAGAGTACATAGAGGTTTTCATGGATGACTTTTCCATGTACAACTCATTGTTTGACCACTATCTCTCGCATTTTGAAAAAGTTCTCACCTGCTGTAAAGAGACAGGATTGGTGCTCAGCCGAGAGAAAAGCCATTTTATGGCTCAGTAGGGCATTATTCTTGGGCATGTAGTGTCTGAGAGAGGTTTAGAGGTGAATAAGGCCAAGGTTTAGGGCATTTCAATGCTTCCACCACCCACCAATGTCAAGCAGATCCGATCATTCCTGGGCCATGCTGCCTTTTATAGGCGCTTCATTAAAGACTTTAGCAAGATTTCTAGGCCACTTTGTGACTTATTGGAGAAGGATGCTGCCTTCATTTCTGATGCAAGGTGTGCTGAGGCCTTCCAAGTCTTGAAGGAGGCCCTAACAGCCGTACCTATCCTCCAAGCACCTAATTAGACCTTCCCATTTGAGTTGATGTGCAATGCCTTAGATTTTGCCATGGGAGCGATCCTTGGTCAGAGGGTTGATAAAAAGCCTCATGTGCTGTACTATGGTAGCAAGACCCTTACTGATCCACAATAAAACTACATTGTGATAGAGAAAGAACTTCTTGTGGTAGTATTTGCTATGTAGAAGTTTAGGTCTTATCTTCTGGGATCTAAGGTTATGGTGTATCTATATCATCTGACCTTGAAGCATTTGCTCGCTAAGGACTTCAAACATAGGCTGATTAGATGGATTCTATTACCACAGGAGTTTGACCTTGATATCTGACAAAAGCCATTCTCGCGCATTTTAAAGTCGTCAGAAATCGTAGTATAGTTGTGCAAAAACGTTCATCAAAAAATGATTCTTTTAAAGATAACGAGACTTTGAGTCCCAGTTGTTCATCTCTGGGAGGCGTTTATGAAAGTTTGAAATTGATCTTTTATCACTTTACTTGTTTAAAATCGTACGTCGATTTCCAATCGTAGAATTAAAGTTTTGCCACTTTCATTGTGAACCCTAATTACGTGAGCATGTGTCAGATAGATGATAAGTGTGAAAGTATGAGTTTTTGTACGCACGATTCTAGTTATGTGGTGACTATTTATGGAAATGCATTAATGGTTAAATCCTCAATATTTTTTAGGCAATAGATAAAAATGAAAAGCAAGCAACTTGAATCACACGAAATAGATTGCAATCAATAAGCTCATGGTGATTTTCAACACAAAGATATGTATATAAAAAATATATCTTTCGTTCATTCATTCAGGAGGGTGTTTGCAACAATGAATTAGAGGAAAGCTTATAAAGAAAAGCTTGAAAATATAAATCTAGCTAACACAAAATGATCGCATATAGAAATCTATGGGGGGGTTTTGCATGCATCATTGGGGGAGAGTAAAGAGCTACATTACTAAGCAGTAAATAAAAGCATGTAAATTATGAAGAACTAGCTAATAATCTATCAGAAAATAAGGGCGTTCGGAGGTGGGCTCCGATGGCCTTTGAATGGTTGAGAGGAGGGGCGGCCAATGGTGCCTAGGCCGACCCTTGGAGAGAGGTTGGAGAGGTGATCCAGCATCCCGGCTTGGAGATGGTGGTAGCCATGGTGAACAACTCGTGGAGGTGGAATGGAGGTGAATGTAGCTAATCTAAGTGTGAATGAGTGCCAAGAATGGGGTGGGGGCAAATGGCCACCCCTTAGGTCTTTTTATGAACCTAAGGGAGACTCTCTAGAGAAGTGTGGAACTCTCTAGAGAGATCCCCAAGAGTGGCTGGCCATGGTGAGAGAGAGGTGGTTCTTAGATCCATAAAAAGTGGATCTCAATTTGAATGGCTCTTGGTTGCTAATTTTGGCAACCAAGAGTGGTGCCACCTTTGGAAGATCCTAGAATACTCTAGGTTGTGTGGGAGTGCGTGAATGGGTGCGTGTGTGTGTGTGTGGTCGTGCCCTAGGTGTCTAAGTGATATAGGTTAGGTCCTAAGGGGTTTAGGTTGGTGTAGGCCTTAAATTAGGGTTGCAAACCCCAATTGCTAAGGGGGATTGAAATTAAGCTTAACACAAGTTTAATTGAATGGGTGTGAACCTAATTGAGAGTGAAATGACTCAATTAGGCTGGGCTTAGGTCAATTGGACTCTCCCTGAGTCCAATTGGACTTGTGTGGGTTGAGATCTGAGCTCAATTGGACCCTATGAGTCCAATTGACCAGGCAATGGTAATTGACTGTGATTTAAGTCAATTAGGTTTAGTGATGACCGAATTAGGTCCTTAGGGAGGTTTAGAGGTGATGTACTAGGGTTAGGGTACCGTAATTTAGGTTCCTATGGGGTTGGAATTGGGTTTAGGGAGATAGAGATCAAAGATCAAGGCTTGAATCTCAAAACAGGAACTACAAAGTGATTAGCCCATAGTTGTGGGCTATTTAAGTATTTAAATTACTAAACATTAGGATAATTCTAACATTTATTTAGCATAAATTAGGATGTAAATAGATTAATTCATATTTTCAATTTAATTACATAATCCATGCACTGCATTCATATTTTAAGTGCATTTAGAATTAGCTTAGAATGCCATTCATCTAATTAGTTAACTAATTAAGTACATTGTTTTAGTTAACATAAAACTTGAGGGTTTGTATATAAATAACCATAATATTTTAATAATATTCTTTATTCTTCTTCTTCTCAGCAATGGCTCGGTTGCCGCTGCAACGCCTCCGGCCTCACTAAAAGAGCATTCATGGATTGGCAGAGAAGGTGGATCTGCTCCCGCCTCTCCATTCAAATTTGTGCAGGCAGCTACAAAAGGAGGAGAGAGGATGCTAAGCGAGGTAGGCCTCCGCCACTGACTCACCACTGTGCAGAGAGAACCTCTCTCTTCCACTCCACACTGCCGGCCTCTACCGTGGCGGTGAGTCTCCACCACCGTGGGCGTGTGGTGTGACAGGCCACACCGCCATCCGGAGCTCGCCCGCATTACCGTGAGCACCTTAGCATGCAACTCCCTCGCCGTCGTCACAGACCACCACCACCGAGCTACTGATCAGCCACCCTCTCAGTAACTTAAGACGTCTGGGAGATTTCCCAGACGTCTGAAGTTACCCGCTCACCTCCACTTCCTCAGCCTGCACTCTCCAACCGGCCACCAGACCGCCTGCACCCTCCACCGCTCACCGGCTGCAGACCTGCGCACTCCTGCAGATCAGCCCACGCCACCTTCCCCGCGCCCATCAGCCTGCAGCACACCCGCGCCCACCATCAACCGCGCCTGCAGACCACCGCAGCCATCTCCACGCGCCTGCAGACCACTGCCCACGCCAATCGCGCCAGCGCCCTCCGTAGACCCTCCGCAGCGCACGCCATCCTCCAACCGCGCTGCAGCACCCTCCACCGCGCTTCCAGAACCGCCTGCAGCACCCTCTTCCCCGCGCCTGCAGACGAACGCCTGCCACGCCAGCCGCAGCAGTGCCCACGGCAGCGGCAGCAGCCACCCCTGCAGCAGCAGCAGGCGGCGGACTTAACGCCAACAGGCTACGCAAGCTGCCGGCTGCAGCACCTCCACCGGAGCTCGTCCGGCCACCTCCGGCCGCCGCGTGACTCGCCGCCACCACCGATTCGAAGCCCTTGATCCAAGGGACCTCCTCCGAGCTTCCCGCGTCTGGCCATCGGCTCCTCGTCGCGCAAGACAACGGGGAAAAATTCCCCTGTTTTGCTACAGTAAAACGTTAATTAAAATTTACATTTTCTGCCATTGCCACATTTTAATCATATTCTATTGACTCTGCATTGCGGAAAATATCCTGTAGTTTCTCATAATTGCCATTTCAGCATTGTTTCTTGCTTAAACCTTAATCTAAAGGCAATCTTGGCTTGGTTCTTGTCCAAATTGACTATGAACAAACATTTTTAAGTGGCGCGAATTTTAATACGTTATTACCTCCCTGTGGATACGACCCGCTCCTCTGCGAGTGGTTATTTCTTGTCAAAAATTGATTAGTCGATTTTTCTACCACATTAAACTACAAACGACTTAAAAGCGAAAGATCGACCAGTCAAATGGCGCCGTTGCCGGGGAGGCAACAGACGCAATAATTTTGCCTAATTTTATTTTGATTATTTGTCAATTGCATAGAGATTTGACCATTCTTTATTTTCTTTTTTTGTGCAAGAATCAGCCAGTGTGAGAGGCGGCCCTTGACGTCGCCAGACGAGAATTGGGCGAGCCATTTTTAAACGGAGGAGAAGGACGAGGACGCGATGGATACCATTTAGTCATTAGTTTAATTAGAATAGAATTAAGATTGTAGACTTAATTTTTCATTACAATTAGTTTGAAACCCTTGTTCTGGGGCACATTTTGAGGGTTTGTTCCCCGATTTTGTTTTGGACCCGTGTTGGGTAATTTTTGGGAGCCTGTTCCCTTTTATTTATATTTAGGTTTATTTTTTTTATTATTTCTTTTATTTGCTTGTGCATAAGTAGTTCTAAAAAAAAAAAACAGACAGAAAAAGAAAAAAATGAGCTGCCTGCTAGAAGCTGCCTGCCCTAGGACGAACCATTTAGGTCTATATGAGCAGCCTCTAGATTTACTTTTCTGCATTGGATGCATTTTTGCATTGAAGATCGCTGGAGGCAAGGTACGTATTCTCTTACTTTGCATCCTATTTTTGATCACGCATTGCATTTAGGATTTAATGCAAAGACCACAAAGTTTGTCTTGAAGCGATCTAACAAGTGGTCACATTTTTTTTAGAAAAAGGACTAATTAAAGGAAGGACATTTTAAAAACCAAGGATTTGATTTTCAAACTTGACGTGCGATTCAAAGTTCAAAATCTTTGACGGTGTATGCACACTTATTTCACTTGCACCACGGCACGCTTCTAGACACTCCTTAGGTTTGGAAATACTAGGACAAGAGCCCTCCTTTCGTTGGATTCTGAAGTGTTCGGATCTGGAAATCAAAGGTTTTTTAAATCCAAAGAGGGGGATACCCTGTCACGGATTTTTGGGGGTAGTTGAGGAGCACCGCAAAAGCACAGCTTCAAAGGAAGGCTTAGGCCTACTTGCATCCCTCGATCTTCCGTCTTTGGATTTACTTGACCATTTGAGATTTAGGGAAGAATACCTAAGTTCCAACTAGGTCTTTTTAGGCATTTCGAAGGTTGACAATAGGCGCGTAATTGATTGGGTAACTTGTTTTGTCACCTACAATTTGAATTAAATTCAAAAGCCTAAATCTGTAAAGACCAAACAAGTCCGTTTGAATTGTGTTTGTAGTGCATGCTTGGTAGGCGTTCTCTTAGGAGACAACTTGTATTTGATCCTGAACCGGAAAGAATCCTAAGAAAAGACCTCCTAAGGGTAGAAATGGCCGGTCAAAGGAGCCTTAAGGAATATTTCATCCCAACCAACCAAGCTGGCCCAGCACTACGTAGACCTGGAGGGGACAATCCATATGAGATCAAAAGTAGTACCATATCCTTGCTACCCTCCTTTTATGATACTACTAGGGAAGACCCTTACAGGCATATTGAGGAATTCATCGAGGTCTGTTCCACGGTGAAGCTGCAGGGCGTTACTGATGACGCTCAAATGCGGATCCTTTTTCCCTTCTCCCTAAAGGACAAAGCCAAGTATTGGTATCACACCCTTGATAATTTAAATACTTGGGATGCCCTGAAAAAGGAGTTTTTGAAGAAGTACTTCCCCATGAGCAAAACAATTCACTTTAGGAGGGAAATCATGAGTTTTGCTCAAAAGGATGGGGAAGCTTTCCATGATGCGTGGGAGCGCTTTAACGATTTGCTGAGACTTTGCCCACATCACCAGGTGCCTAAATGGTAACTGGTTGAAAGGTTCTACACCGGACTTAATGATTCGCATAGGCAAACTGTGGATGGTGCCTGTGCAGGAACCTTTCTATCTAAGACTGAGGATGAAGATTGGAACTTATTTGATACTTTGAGTGAGAATTCTATTCACTTGAATTCTGCCTACATGGATAGAAAGCCCACTCTCATGCAAAGAAAGTTGGAGGCGAATGAAGCAAGGGACACCCAGAATTTAGCCTATCAAATTCAATTACTGAATCAAAACATGGAAAGGCTTATGTCGAACCCAAGTTCATTCACACCTAACACCTCCACATCCCAAGCTTCCGAATGTGTAATTTGTCAAGGCAATACACATGCCACTGTGGATTGCCACTTGGCCTCCCAATTCCCTGAGCTTGTACAAGAGGATTTGAATGCCGCTCAAGGGTTCCGTCCAAGACCTCGTAATGATCCTTTCTCCAACACTTATAATGAGGGATGGAGGAACCACCCAAACTTTTCATGGAGACAAGGAAATGTCTCAAATTCAGGGAATTACAAACCGTAATCCTTTCAAAACCATCAAATGAACCAACCTCAGACCTTTGCCCAACCTAAAACCTCTGAGATGGATGAATTGAAGGCGATGTTGAAAACTATGCAAGAAAGTCAAAGTGCCATCATCCAATCTCATGACAAGGCTATACATGAGATGAAATCACAAATTGGACACCTTGTTGAGGCCGTTAGACAGAGGGAGACTAGGAAGTTTCCAAGTGCTGCTGAGGAAAATCCTAAAGGAAAAGGGATTGTCTTTAGGGAGCATGCTTAGGCGGTGACTATTCTGAGGAGTGGGAAAGAAATTTCCAAACCCGATGCTCCTATAGTCTCACCCCGTAAAAAGACATCCACCCCGACTTTCACCCCCACCGAAGAAGATTTGCCCAAATCTTCTCCGCCTGAAATCACCTCACCGGAAGAAGTTGCCCCCGTTCCACCCCTTACTCGACATGACAACCCTTCCACCCAGAGATCGAGAGTGCCATTTCTAGAGCGCTTATCCACCTCTGGGCAGACTTCTGCTGGCTCATCTGGAGCCAAAGATAAGACGGATGAGATTATGGAAACTTTCAAGCAAGTGCAGATTAACCTGCCTTTGCTTGAAGCTATCAGGCAGATTCCGTCTTATGCCCGCTTCTTAAAGGACTTGTGCACGAAAAAGCGGCAATCTAGAAAACAGGTCCAATCTAAAGTTGTCCTGCCTGATTCTGTTAGCTCAATTGTTCAACATGGCACACCTTCGAAACTTAAGGACCCAGGAGCCCCATATATCTCTGTAGTTATTGGTGACTTACAAATTGATGAGGCTCTGCTTGATCTGGGTGCAGGGGTGAACATCCTTCCGAGCTATGTATATGAACAACTTGGGGGAGGCAATCTGAAGCCTAGCCCTATAATCCTTCAAGTTGCTGATCGATCACTTAAGACACCACGGGGAATTTTGGAAGATGTCCTCGTAAGAGTGGAGGATTTCTTCTTTCCCGTTGACTTCTTAGTTTTGGACACTGACCCTACCAACAAGCCAACCAAACCCTCCATCATTTTGGGCCGCCCCTTCCTTGCAACTTCCCATGCTTCAATTAATTGCAATACTGGGGCATTGAAAATGGGCTTTGGGAATAGGAAAATCAGGCTTAATGTGTTTGATCTTACAAACAAGCTGGACTTGAGGATTGTTCTCAAGTTGAGGTGATAGATGACCTGATTGAAGAGGCAACTCCTGCAATGTTATGTGATGACCCCCTTCAGCATGTCATGCTAAATGAGCATTCCCATCTCTTGGAGGAATGTGAAGGGGATATACTAGAACTAGAGGAATTGCTAGGAGTTTCTGCTGAGTCTCTTCCCCCATCATTTCCGCCGAAGGCAGATTTGCTACCTGAGATGGGGACATCTATTATGAAACCCTCAACCATACAAGCCCCCAACCTTGAGTTGAAACCCCTCCCTGACACTCTCAAGTATGTTTTCCTAGGTGCCAATGATACGCTCCCAGTTATCATTTCGGCTGTGCTGTCTGAGGCACAGGAGGGAGCCTTGATTGAATGCCTGTCTAAGCATAAGGAAGCTATTGCTTGGAGCATTGCTGACATTAAGGGTATAGACTCTACACTCTGCATGCACCACATTTATACTGATGATTCCATCAAGCCTTTTAGGGACATGCAGAGACGTCTGAACCCTAATATGAGGGAGGTTGTAAAAAAGGAAATCCTGAAGTGGTTGGACGCTGGGATCATATATCCCATTGCTGATAGTAAATGGATCAGTCCCATTCATGTGGTGCCAAAGAAGGCAGGCTTTACTGTGGAACTCAACGACCAAGGTGAACAAGTTGTCACTAGACCCTCAACTGGATGGAGGGTCTGTATTGATTACCGCAAGCTGAACACTGCTACCCAGAAGGATCACTTTCCTTTGCCTTTTATTGATCAAATTCTCAAAAAATTGGCAGGGAATAAGTATTATTGCTTTCTCGATGGATATTCTGGGTACAATCAGGTGGCAGTCTTTCCTGATGACCAGGAAAAGACAACATTCACGAGTCCTTACGGTACTTTTGCATTCAGGCGTATGCCGTTTGGATTATGTAATGCCCCTGCAACTTTCCAGCGGTGTATGATGTCTATCTTTTCGGACATGATTGACGAGTGTGTCGAAGTATTTATGGATGACTTCTCTATTTATGGCTCGTCTTTCGACCAGTGTCTCCTGCGCCTGGAGAATGTGTTGAAACGATGTAAGGAGACTAGTTTAGTCCTCAGCTGGGAGAAAAGTCACTTCATGGTACAGAAAGGAATTGCACTTGGGCATGTTGTATCCGAGCAAGGTTTGGAAGTAGATAAAGCCAAGATTGATTCTATTTCCAAACTTCCATTGCCTACGAATGTCAAACAGATTAGATCCTTTCTGGGCCATGCTGGCTTTTACAGGCGCTTTATTAAAAATTTTAGTAAGATTTCTAGGCCACTTTGTGACTTATTGGCGAAGGAATCTTCCTTCAGTTTTGATTCAAAGTGTGCTGAGGCCTTTCAAACTCTAAAGGAGGCCTTGATCTCTACGCTTGTTCTCCAAGCTCCTGATTGGACACTCCCCTTTGAGCTTATGTGTGATGCTTCGGATTATGCAGTGGGAGTAGTCCTTGGACAAAGTGTTGAGGGAAGACCTCATGTGCTGCATTATGCAAGCAAGACTTTAACTGAACCTCAACAAAACTACACCGTCACTGAAAAAGAATTACTTGCTGTAGTTTTTGCTCTGGAGAAGTTTAGGTCTTATTTACTTGGGTCTAAGGTGGTTATTTTTACTGATCATGCAGCAGTGAAACATCTCATTGCTAAGAAAGATTCTAAGCCACGTCTGATTAGGTGGATCTTACTCCTTCAAGAATTTGACTTGGAAATATGTGAAAAGAAAGGAGTAGAAAATGTTGTGGCTGACCACCTGTCTCGTCTTCCTCTTAATGACTCTATTTCTGAAGACATTCGCGAGACATTTCCCGATGAAACTCTGATGGCGGTAACACCAACTTTACCTTGGTATGCAGACATTGTAAATTACTTGGTCACTGGACAAACTCCTGGCTCTTGGGATAAGCAGAAAAGAAAGAGATTCATTTCTAAAGCGAGATATTTTCATTGGGAAGAGCCAGAATTATTTAGAATTGGACAAGACTAAGTATTGAGACGTTGTGTGTCTGAAGAGGAACAACAAAGTGTGCTGACAATTTGCCATGAACTTCATTGTGGAGGACACGTTGGTGCTAAGAAAACTGCTTTTAAGGTTCTCCAGTCCGGTTTTTGGTGGCCTTCCTTATTTAAGGATTCTCATAATTTTGTTAAGGCCTGTATTAGATGTCAACGGATTGGAATGATTGGGAAGAAGAATGAAATGCCTCAACATCCTATTCAATCTGTTGAAATTTTTGATGTGTGGGGAATTGACTTTATGGGCCCCTTCCCGTCGTCCCATGGTTTTGAATATATCTTGGTGGCAGTTGATTATGTCTCTAAATAGATAGAGGCCATTCCTACGCGCACAAATGACCACTCTGTTGTTTTGAAATTTGTGAAGGCCAATATCATATCCCGTCTCGGCTGCCCCAAGACTATTATAAGTGATGGGGGACCTCATTTCCGAAACCACCACTTCAATCGGTTAATTAAGAGTTTGGGAGTGACTCACAAGGTTGCTACCCCTTACCACCCTCAGACAAGTGGTCAGGTTGAAGTATCAAATAGGGAGATAAAAAATATTTTGGAAAAGACCGTTAGACCTGATAGGAAAGATTGGTCCCAAAAGCTCGATGATGCTTTGTGGGCTTATCGAACGGCCTATAAGACCCCTTTGGATACTTCTCCCTTTCGGATTGTGTATGGAAAAGCGTGCCATTTACCTGTTGAGTTGGAACATAAAGCACTTTGGGCTATTCGAAGTGTTAACATGGATTTAGAGAAGGCAGGTAAGGCACGATTTCTAGAATTAAGTGAGCTTGAGGAGTTGAGGAATGATGCTTATGACACCTCTCAAGCTTATAAAGAAAGAACTAAGGTCTTGCATGACAAGTTTATTCTTCGAAAGACCTTTGAACCCAACCAACAAGTCTGGCTTTTCAATTCCAGACTTAAGCTTTTTCCTGGGAAATTAAAATCTCGTTGGGATGGGCCTTACATAATCACCAAAGTATTCCCCCATGGAGCTGTGGAGATCAAAAATCCTTCCTCTTCAGCAACTCCCTTTATCGTCAATGGTCAACGGTTAAAATCGTACATAACTTTAGATGGTCATCTAGTTGACGAAGTCACTCTTGAGGAGCCTTAGCTCCTACTATTCTTCGCCTCAGGTAATATCTTCCTTTAGCTATTTTTGATTTTCAATGAGGACATTGTTTGAACCAGGCATGGGGGAGAGGACCTGAGGCATTTTGTTTATAGCATGCATTTATAAAAAAAAAAAAAAGAAAGAAAAAAAAAAGAAAAAAAAAAGAGAACAAAAAAAAAAAATATATATATAAAAAAAAGGTTTTGAGCTTAACTGGCTAGATCTTGCCGTCTTAAGCAAATCAGAACTCTAGGGTAGACTAAGTTAATTCTAGGGTCAAAGTTTAGAAGCTAAATGAGCTACTAGCTTTAGACCTTTAGGGTCCTTTATGGACTTAAAAACTTAAGTAGGAGTTAAGTTGCGGACCATTCCTCAAGAGGTTGAGAAAGGGAAGCTAGGGTTTGAGTTAAAAGGTGGGGTAGTACCTGGAGTCTTATTCTACCTTTTGGTTTACGGGTCCTTGTAACCCAAGCATCCAAATTTCACACACTTGGTCTGGTAATCAACTTAATTTTCGTCTTTCTGAAAAGAGATTTGGTTCTCTTAATTTTGACTTAAGAGAGGCTTGAAAACACATTTTGATTGGAAGAGTTCCCATCGCAGGAGAGGTCGAGCATATACTCACCTTGAGGATGCGATGATAACATATTACCTCCTCGGCACTTGTCTCTTAGGATATCCATCCTACTGGGGGCATGTAAGTGCATTGTGCGGTTCAGGTACCGTGGGCGGCCCTATCTCGAAGTGCCGATTGCCATAGGCCTAAATTCGCTTAAGAAATCCATGGGCGATACTATCTCGAAGTGTCGATTGCCAGGAGTTCTTGGGGTCGTTATGGGCGGTGCTATCTCGAAGCATCGAAAGCCAAGCACCCTTCGAGGTATGGTAATGGGGACAATGAATCCGACACAGATCGTGTTGATAGCTGATCTGAGGTTAGACTTAGAAGAATCAAACAAAAAAAAAAAAGGGTATATATATATGTATATAAAAAAAACCCTTTAACGTAAATAACTCAGACCAATACACAAGCACGGATGCTTTAATCTCAGGGATCATTAAACTTTAGGGTAGAGTCAGAAATCAGGGAAACTTGTGCCTGCAACTCGTCATTAGACAACCTAGTCTGTAACTTAGCAACTACTTAGGAACCTTGGGTCTAGAGCCTGAACTTAATATGCTTTTCAAGGAAGACTAAGTGAGTTGACTAGTCTACTTAGAGTGCTAGGTTTCGCTTAATTTTGCTAGGGACTAGCAAAAACTAGGCATGGGGGTATTTGATTAGCCCATAGTTGTGGGCTATTTAAGTATTTAAATGCCTAAACATTAGGATAATTCTAACATTTATTTAGTATAAATTAGGATGTAAATAGATTAATTCATATTTTTAATTTAATTACATAATCCATACACTGCATTCATATTTTAAGTGCATTTAGAATTAGCTTAGAATGCCATTCATCTAATTAGTTAACTAATTAAGTAGATTGTTTTAGTTAACATAAAACTTGAGGGTTTGTATATAAATAACCATAATATTTTAATAATATTCTTTATTCTTCTTCTCAGCAACGGCTCGGTTGTCGCTGCAACGCCTCCAGCCTCACTAAAAGAGCATTCATGGATTGGCGGAGAAGGTGGATCTGCTCCCGCCTCTCCATTCAAATTTGTGCAGGCCACTACAAAAGGAGAAGAGAGGATGCTGAGCGAGGTAGGCCTCCACCACCGACTCACCACTGTGCAGAGAGAACCTCTCTCTTCCACTCCACACTGCCGGCCTCTACCGTGGCGGCGAGTCTCCACCACCGTGGGCATGTGGTGTGACAGGCCACACCGCCATCCGGAGCTCGCCCGCATTACCGTGAGCACCTTAGCGTGCAACTCCCTCGCCGTCGTCGCAGACCACCACCACCGAGCTACTGATCAGCCACCCTCTCAGTAACTTAAGACGTCTGGGAGATTTCCCAGACGTCTGAAGTTACCCGCTCACCTCCACTTCCTCAGCCTGCACTCTCCAACCGGCCACCAGACCGCCTGCACCCTCCACCGCTCACCGGCTGCAGACCTGCGCACTCCTGCAGATCAACCCACGCCACCTTCCCAGCGCCCACCATCAACAGCGCCTGCAGACCACCGCAACCATCTCCACGCGCCTGTAGACCACCGCCCACGCCAATCGCGCCAGCGCCCTCTGCGGACCCTCCGCAGTGCACGTCATCCTCCAACCGCGCTGCAGCACCCTTCGTCGCGCTTGCAGAACCGGCTGCAGCGCCCTCTTCCCCGCGCCTGCAGACGAACGCCTGCCATGCCAGCCGCAGGAGTGCCCACGGCAGCGGCAGCAGCCACCCCTGCAGCAGTAGCAGGCGGCGGACTTCACGCCAACAGGCTGCGCAAGCTGCCGGCTGCAGCACCTCCACCGGAGCTCGTCCGGCCACCTCCGGCCGCCGCGTGACTCGCCGCCACCACCGATTCGAAGCCCTTGATCCAAGGGACCTCCTCTGAGCTTCCCGCGCCCGGCCATCGGCTCCTCGTCACGCAAGACAATGGGGAAAACTTCCCCTATTTTGCTACAGTAAAACATTAATTAAAATTTACATTTTCTGCCATTGCCACATTTTAATCATATTCTATTGACTCTGCATTGCGGAAAATATCTTGTAGTTTCTCATAATTGCCATTTCAGCATTGTTTCTTGCTTAAACCTTAATCTAAAGGCAATCTTGGCTTGGTTCTTGTCCAAATTGACTACGAACAAACATTTTTAAGTGGCGCGAATTTTAATACGTTATTGCCTCCCTGTGGATACGACCCGCTCCTCTGCGAGTGGTTATTTCTTGTTAAAAATTGATTAGTCAATTTTTCCACCACATTAAACTACAAACGACTTAAAAGCGAAAGATCGACCAGTCAGAAAGCAGTTCCAGACATCCAAAAATAGCATCAGACGACTTACACTAAAAAATCAGAAGTCCAAACTTGTGTGGATGTCTAATCAGAGTCAGGAAAGATTCTAGGTTCTGTCTTAGGTATTCTGCAGAAATTGGGCATCTAACCAAGTGTCTGGACGTCCAATAACACTGCAAAAGTGGGTTTAAGGCATGCAGGAGTTGGCTAAGGGTTTTGGATGTCTTATAATTCATCTGGACGTCCAGGTAAAGGTTGGAATTAGGGTTTTAAGGTTCCTAGGGTGTGGTGAACTAATCTAAGGGTGGCTAAGGCTTGGGGAAGCTTCTAGGCTGTTCTGGGGCTAGGATGGACCTAAGTTCTTCACATTTTACTACTTTATTCCTACTTAATAGAGTAGCATACCTTAACTCCCTTACATTACTATCTACTAAATCTAGTCTAGGTCTTCTGCTCCAGCTCTGCTGCAACACCAATTATTCCTTCATTCTTCAGATCCAGCTTCAGATCCGGCTTATTACTTGTAATTGACATAATGCACCTAATTAGCACATTATAGCATTATTTTATGCATAGCTAGAAGAAGGCTGTAAGGATGCAAATAATGCTTATGCATGCATGAATTACCCTAACTTATGCTAAGTCCTAGCCTAATTTAGGTCAATTAAGACCTATGATTGCTGCATAATCATACCCCCCATGCCTAAATCTTGCTAGTCCCTAGCAAATGCAAAACTAAATTATTCACAGAAGGGTCCCTAAGGGATTGCTGATTTTATCAAGTTTATGCCTAAAGATTTTTTCCTTTTTGTTTTCATCCTATGCTTTAGAAATCCAGACAATCGTGAAAGTGTAGCTTTGTAGCTTTTGCAATGGATTCTAGTGAAAAGCTAATTCTCCTCTAAAGCTTGTCCTTGACCCTTAGTAAAATTCTAGCAGGATAGGCAGACTTCTTCCCTCGGGGTATTCAAGATATTCTATGAATTCCACCCTGGATTTAAGCTTGGGTAGAGGATGTCTGAAGGATACGGGTGTTTATTTGGTGGCTCACTCTCACTTGGTGCTACATAGAGATTAGTATTTCAGAATCTAGATTCCTGAACTATCAAGTAACTCAACTCAGAGAAAGACGAGAAAAACTATGCTCTCTTCTAGTTCCTTTGTATTCATTCTCTCTTTCTCTTTTTCTTTTTCTTTTCTTTTTTTCTTTTTCTTAGAGCTCACAATCTCACTAGATTCACACAGAAGACTTGTATTTGGTGTTCCCACTTAGCATTAACACTTTAATTGAGTTCCCATAACTCTAACACTAAGTCAGAATTCCTCAGGCAGTATTCGGGCAGTCAGAAACGCAGAAAAATAGGTTAAGGCCATATTTAGTGGATCTCAAATTTATTTGGTGGTATTGCCTCAATGCAACTGAAATAAACACTAAATATTCACTCTTTTCTTTTTTGCTTTTTCTTCTTTTTCTAATTTTTTTCTCTTTTTAGTTCTTTTTTTTTCATCATTTTTTTTTCAACATATGCACAACTAGCACACATCCATGAACTTTATTGAGGAGGCATTATTAGGGATTGGTGGTACTCAAGAGACATTGGGTGGCTTATTTGGTGAAAGTGCCTACTCACGACACCAGGAGAGATGGATCAGATGGTGTATTTCTGACCTTGACATCAATACCCTCCTTCAGCTGAGGATTTCGTAAAGAATGGTCGTAACCATCCACCTTAGCCCTAGTTTTATGAAAACTCGCTCTCGACGTATTTGCCTTATTTGGTGCTCTCAAAATTTCACACAAAATATATATGCAGGAACCAAGAGCGAAAACTATGTCTACTCTCAAAGTATCATCACCTAATTATCTAAGACTCCAGATTCCTTGTACTAATCTTAGAGCACTACTACACTCTACTCTCATCTCACACTATTTGGTGGATTTTTGGAGGAAAATCTGCTTATCTCCCAAAACACTATCCAGGGGTTTAGGAAGAGAAGCACTGCTTCTTCTCGACAGACTAAAGACGTTTATCAGTCGTCATTGTGAATCCATTGCAAATTCTACATGTGTGTGAAAAGTTGTACTGGATTCCAGATTATAGGAATCAACTAGAGGATAAAATCCCTAATGCATTCTCTTAATAAAATGATCTTATTCTTGAATGCAATATGTATATATGCTATAAACAAGTAACCTTGTATAATTTGTACTTCATGAAATTCTTGTATCGGGTTACATTCAGCTTGATCCTAAATTTAGAACAAGAGGTGAGCAGGTGAATAGGAAATGGGTGTTGCGGATGATTTCTATCTCCAATGCAAGCATTTGAGATGGAGTCGATTATTTTATTTAGGGTCCTAAAGTACGTTTCACATGCAGCTCCGAGGTTTTTCCTAAATGTTGGCATAAAAATTTTTTAGTTTTTGTTGTATCTACCCCCCATGCCTAAGTTCTTGCATGTCCTCATGCATGAATATAAAAGAAAATAAATACAGCAGGGAGTAAATGGGTAGAAATCAACTGTAATTGCTCCTGAAATTATACATTCAGCACCAACAAACCTAACAATATACAATATGCAAAAAGAAAATATGCTTAAAGGAAAATATGCTATATATAAAAATGAATATGTATAAGGTGATGGATGCGGAGTAGATGCTGAGTTTAACGCCTCCAGCTAGGCAAAAACTCAATCACAAGTCCTCATTAGATGAACGATCTCGTCAGTTGGAGGAGGTCCCTGGGCCAAAAATGGCTTGAGGTGCTAGCCATTTACCGTAGATATATGCCCAGATTTTGGGTCCCTAATCTGGACTGCCCCATTAGGATATGGGTGATCACAACATATGGGCCAGTCCACTTGGACTTAAGCTTCCCTACGAAAAGTTTTAGTTGTGAATCAAACAACTAGACTTGCTGGTTGGGCGTGAATGCTTTTCTTCGAATGTGGCGATCATGAAAGGCCTTAGTCTTGTCCTTGTATATTAATGCATTCTCATAGGCCTCCCACCAGATCTCTTCTAATTCACTAAGCTGGAGTTTCCATTCTTGACCTCCTGCATCGAGGTTAAGGTTACATTTTCGCATCACCCAAAAGGCGTGGTGCTCCAGCTCTACAGGAAGGTGATAGACCTTGCCATATACCGTATGGTATGGTGACATTCCAAGTGGGGCCTTGTTTGCGGTCCGATATGCCCAAAGTGCATCAACTAATTTATCGGACCGGTCCTTCCTATCTAGTATAACTGTCTTCTAGAGAATTAGCTTGATATGACGGTTAGACACTTCAGCCAGCCCATTGGTCTGCGGGTGATACGGGGTGGCTATACGGTGATGTACCCCGTATTTCTTTAATAATGACCTCAAGTGGGCATGGATGAAGTGGCTTCCCCCATCGCTAATCAGAGCGTGGGATATTCCGAATCTCACGAAGATGTCTTGCCATACAAAAGAAATGACGGTCTTATGATCAGCCCATCTCGTCGGGATGGCCTCGACCCACTTCGAGACAGTCAATGGCTAGTAATATGTACTCGAAGCCATGCGAGTTCAAAAAAGGGCCCATAAAATCGATGCCTCAGACATCGAACACTTCTACAACCATGATGAGCTAGAGTGGCATCATGTCTCTCCTAGTCATAGAACTGACCGACTGGCATCGTTTGCAGTGTTGGGCGCATTCGTGTGTATCTCTGAAAATAGTTGGCCAGAAAAATTCCGACTGCAAAATTTTTGCAGCGGTTTTCCATCCCAAGAAATGACCACCACAAGCATCATTGTGGCAAAAAGATAACACACTGGGGATCTCAGAATCTGGGATGCATCTTTGAATAATCTGATCCTCTCCAATGTGTAAGAGTAGTGGGTCATCCCAGAGGTAAGTGAATTTGAGTTTCCGATCCTTGGTTAGGTTCGCGGGAATCTTGCTTGCGGCAAGGTAATTCACAATATCCACGTACCAGGGGAACTCAACAGAGTAAACTGCCAAAAGGGATTCATTCGGAAATTGCTCGTCGATAGGTTGGGAATAAGGAATGTGGCCTCGGTCCAGTCTGGATAGGTGATCCGCCACAACATTCTGCTTTCTTGCTTTGTTGCGGATTTCAATATCAAATCTTGCAATAGAAGGATCCATCTGATGACCCAGGGTTTGGCATCCTTCTTTGCCAACAAATGCCGGAGGGTGGAGTGGTTAGCGAAGATGATGACTTTGGACCCTAATAAATAAGATCTGAATTTCTCCAACCCGAATACTATTGCCGATAGTTCTTTTTCAGTGACAGTATAATTATGCTGAGCCTCATTCAGCGTCTTGCTAGCATAGTATATGACAAAAGGTTGTTTTTCCCGACGTTGCCCTAAATTAGCACCAACGACAAAATCAGAAGTGTCGCACATCATCTCGAAATCAAGCGACCAGTCGAGTGGATGGAGAATTGGGGAATCAGAGACAACGCTTCATAAAGTCTCGAAGGCGCTGAGACACGAGGTGTCAAATTCAAATGGGGCATCGGCAATAAGGAGATTCGTCAATTGTCGTGCAATTTTTGAGAAATAGTGTATAAATCTCCGATAGAAGCCGACGTGACCCAAGAATGATATGATCTGCTTGACCGAGCTAGGTGACGGTAAGTGGGAAATAATCTCAGATTTAGCTCGATCAACCTCGAGTCCATTTTTGGAGATCCTACGCCCTAGTACTATGCCATCCCTCACCATGAAATGGCTTTTCTCCCAGGATAGTACTAGGTTTACCTCAATACACCATTTCAGGATCTTGGTAAGGTTATCAAGACAAGATGCGAAATCATCTCTAAAAATGGAGAAGTCATCCATGAACACCTCCACATAGTCCCCAATCTTGTCAGAGAAGATGGCCATCATACAACGCTGAAATGTTGCTGGTGCGTTGCAAAGGCCAAAGGGCATCCGCTTGAAAGAGAATGTTCCAAAGGGGCATGTGAATGTGGTCTTGTCTTGATCTTCTGAGCTAATCGCTACTTGATTATACCTGGAGTATCCATCCAGAAGGCAAAAGAAACTGCATCTAGCTAACCGTTCCAAGATTTTATCAATAAAAGGCAAAGGAAAGTGATCCTTCTAGGTAGCCATGCTTAGTTTCTTATAGTCGATGTAGACCTGCCAAGATGTCACAGTGTGGGTTGGGATGGATTCGCCTTTACCATTTTTCACTACGGTGAGTCCTGCTTTCTTGGGCACTCTCTGGATCGGACTCACCCATTGGCTGTCAAAGATTCGGTATACAATACCTACATCCAGCCATTTGATGATCTCCTTCTTAACAACCTCTAACACATTCGGATTTAGCCTTCTTTGTGGTTGTCTCGAAGGTTTCACCCCCTCATCCGTGTAAATGTGATGAGTGCAATACGAGGGGCGAATACTGCGGAGATCAGTAATGCTCCACCCTATAGCAGCCCTATGTTCGTGTAGCGTAGAAATCAATTGATGCTCCTGTTCTTGGGTTAAGTGGGCACTAATAGTGTTTGGGTATGCCTCATTTTCACCCAAGAACACATACTTAAGTGAGTCAGGTAAGGGCTTCCATTCAATCACTGGTGGGTCAGAGTCAGAGTAGGAGGAGCAAACTCGAAGGTGGAAGTCTGATGATTCGTATGCATGTGAATTCCCGTCGATTCTCTTCCTGTGAGATAATTGGTTGTGACTGCGTTAACGGGAAACCTGTTAGCTATGGTTACATCTTCCTGCAACAACAGGGGCGATTTAGTAGTGTGCGGATCAGGATAGTTAGATTCAAGGGTGCCGTGGTCAGAAGCGCACCCTAAATAGTCAGATCCTCGAGGAGATATGCGCAGTGCAATGGTCTCAATCCCGTGTGGATTGAGGTCCAAGAACCCTGATAGTGCAGACGAATGAGACATTCAGTCATCACAAAGGAGCCTAATGTTACCACAGTATGCCGAATCTTCGTCTTCACGATCCTCCTCTATGCGATCACAGTCAAAATTCCTTGATGCCCTGAATATGTCAACTCAAAGTCGCTCATTACCTAGGGCTATCTCCATACACCCAAATACACAATCAATGTTTGCCCAGGCTGTTGCTAGAAATGGGTGACCCAAAATGATTGGTGCATCTTAAAGATTAGGAGGAACCTCCATATCGAGAATGAAAAAATCTGCTGGAAAGTAGAATCCATGGACTTTTATGATCATGTTCTCAACCACCCCTTCGGTGTTTTTATTGATCTATCAGCCTGCTGAATCGTGACCGAGGTAGGCTTTAACTCCCCAAATCAAAATCAATCAAATACGGCAGTGGGTGTTAGGTTGATGGACGAACCCAGATCTAAAAGGGCTCAATCAAATGGAGAATCCTGCAAGAAGCAGGATATGAGTGGGGTACCAAGGTCATTCTTTTTCAATGATAAGTCGGCTAGAATCACGGTGCTAGCCTCTTTTGACAGTACCGCCTGTCGTCCAATTCAAGGATGTCGTTTCAGGGTACAATAGTCCTTGAAGAACCTAGAGACAGTGAGGATGTGATCTATTGCTTAGAGGAGGGGGACCTAAATATGTACTTCCTTGAACATTGACATAAAGTCCTCAAAATTCCACATGTCCTTCCGCTACATTTCCTGTTAGAGCCTCAGGAAAGGGGACAGAATCTCAGGGTCAAGTGGCCTCTTACCCTTATCTACTGTAGGTGGCTCCTGAGATGAAGGAGTAAAACCCACCTGCGGTGAAGGGTGAGAAAAATTAGGACCCGCCTGCCTATGTGGTGGGTGAAATGTCTTCCTTCCACTCCTCAATGAGACAACATTTGCATTGGCTTGCTGTCCATGAGGTGGTGGGGGAGTGGAAGGGGCAGAGTATGCAGGGTTTTGCATCAAAGGCAAATGGCCTTGAGCATAACCAGGTGGTGCAGGAGGCGCCTGTAATATGGCATGTGCCTATCCCTATGGTGCTTGAAACCTAGGTGGGGCACCTTGGTTCTGCACAAACTGAGGGTTCGGGACAGGTTGGGAGGGCAAGGCTCCCTGAGTCCTATGCTCTTGGAACAGCCGATTTTGCATGTTCTGTATAGTCTGTATCTGGTCAGCCATCGCCTTCATTATCTGCAAGCTATCCTATGTAGATTTCCTCATTAATTCTTGCAGCTCCTCTTTTAGTGCCTCCAAAGGGTCAACCCGCTTTGGAGGGTGACTAGCAACTTGGTGTAGTGGCTGGTATAAAGAATGGGGTTGCTGTTGATGAGATAGGAATGGTTGCTGCTTAGCTATGTGTTTTGCGCATTCTCGTATTGCCTGGTCAGGCAGTGTGGATCTTGATGTGGTCTCTGTGAGTTACCGGATCTGGAGAAGTTTAGATGCTAGCACCAACCAGTGTTATACGTCTCTGAATATGGGTTATTACGTTCATATCCTTGAATAGCACTGATGTCCTCGTAGGCCGAAGATGTCTGAGACGTATATCCATCAAGGGGATACGTATTATAATCTACGGGTGGTGCATAACCCTGGTCATATGGTGCTAGATCGGAATTGGTTACGGGATCCTGATATGTAGGATCTAATAAATAAGGAGAAGATGCATCCCGAGTGAGTCGATTAACTCAAGCAGGAGGGGCTCGGGGTGCATAGGAGGGTCTTGGAGCAGTAGAGTTTTGGTTAGATTGACCCTGACTAATTTGGTCAATCTTTTTCTCAATCAGGTTTATTCTATCAAGCTGCTTGACAATGATATCCATGTCGACTCGAATAGACTCGGTGTGAGCCTCATGGACACCAACCTGCTGCTGACCAGGCCACTAGAACTGGTTCATGGATGAGGCATTCATCGAGTTCTCCACTAGAGATTCGAACAACTCAAATCCGCTGTTCTCGTCTTTCACGAGGAATTTCCCGCCACTAGATGCATTGGCCAGATACTGATGTGTGTCATCCAGCTCATGGTAAAAGATCTAAGCTAGGTGCCATCTGGGTATACCATGGTGCAGGCATTTCAAAAGAAGGTCGTGAAATCAGTCCTAGGTGTCATGCAATTTCTCCCCAGCTCCTTGGGAGAAAGTTGTGATCACACGCCTTATCGCATTCGTTTGACCAATTGGGAATAACTTTTGCAGGAATTCACGTCGTAATTTGGCTAGGTTCCAATTGGCTTCCCAATGGTCTTGAACCAGTATGAAGCTTTATCCCTCAGAGAAAATGGGAAAAGCTTCATCAGAACAATCCCAAGATCAATACTCCTGGGACAGATCATTTCTGTGAATCGACTCAGGTCCTCTAAGTGCTGGAATGGATCTTTGCTTGAGTTTCCAAAAAAATGAGTGCTGATCAAACTAATCACATTGGGCTTGAGCTCAAACGCATCTCCGCCTGCAGGAATCCAGACTAAGGGTGCGACGATCGGTGCAGCTGGATCATAGAAGTCCCGAAGTTGTTCTCCTCGCGGTGGATGCTTTATTCTGCCAAGCTTCATCAAAATACGGTCCATGCTCTGCTGATGCCACTCCTCAGATTCAACCACTCGGGCTTCCAGACGAGCCATCGGGTCCATATTACCAGCATCCTGACCCGGTCTAGGTCCAGGTCCAAGATTAGCCATTGCGGCTGAGGGAGTAGAAGAAGTGGGTGGACAAGATGGTCTCGGCGAGGTGACTCACCTCCTTGGGAGTGGCTCCCAAGGTCCAACCAGTTGAGGTCTAAGTGACCTCCTTCCTTGCATACACCACCCAACCCCTGGGCTGGCGTAGCCAAGCCAGACAAGGCTAAGGCCCTGTCAATCAAATGGTCCTTATGATCTTGTGACCAGATTCTTCGTTTTAAGTTCAAATTCCTGAAGAAAAATTCGTCGTACAACCGACTGAAAGTGATTCTCGCCTATCAAGCTAGCCTAGCCAAGAGGTTGAAAGCACCCAGTAGTATGACAACGAATTCGGGTTGATTTCATGTTTTAGAATTGATTTTAGCCTATTTTTCTTCAGTTGGGGTTTGTGGTGAGTGGCCCACAAGGTGACCAAGCTCACCGGATAAGCACTAGACTTGATTAAGTCTAGTCTAGCCCAAATGTGGTCTCTAGATTGTAATCCTAAAGATGTAATCTAGGGTTCATGCAATTCTAGTGTTGTTTTATTCTTTTGTTTTGTTCTTCTTCAGTAGACCACAAGAATAAAACTAGTTCTCTAAACAAAATTGGAATCCAATTAAATTGAAGTTTGGCGAGTAGATTCCTTTTTCAATTATCTTTTCAGATAATATTTTTTTGTAATTTTTACTATTTCAACCAAATTTATAGAGGTTTTTAAATGTCAAGGGGTCAAATCTGGAATTTTGATCCCTGGTTGATTTTTCAAGTTGAAACAGTATCAAATGATCTTAAAAAATTTGGAAAAATATGGAAATTAAGCCAATGAGATCAACTTTCAAACCCCACCATTTTTAGTCAAAATAGATTCGTAGATTGCTCATAATTTCTTTTTGAATTTTGAAAATTCTCAAATCTTGGTCAGTCTAACCCCCCTTTACTTCGTGAATTTTTAAAATTTCTTACTTGGAATTTTTTCAAATGAACTATGCTATTTGAAAGATGGTTTGAAAATGAAGGTCTAACCTGAATTTCAGATTCTTTTAATAATTAATTTTTTGGCAATTGAATTTTTAAAATGGACGTTAAAGTCTGGCCGAAAATCAAAGAATGGTGGAAAAGCTTTTAAAAGGTGTTTGAGTTTAAAATTCAAACGTTCCACCAAATTTTTTTTTTTCAAAAACTTTTGAAATTTTTTTTTCAAGAAGGATTTTTTTTTCTTAAAGGGTTTTCAAAAGTTTTTTTTTTTTGCTTTTTTTTCAAAACTAACCTAGGATTCAAAAAAAACCTAATCTAACTACGTAGATTTTGTTTCTTTGATTCTTTTTTTCATGAAAATAGGTAGGCTTTTTTTTTCTTTTCTTTTTTCAAATTAAATTGCTAGAAGCAAATCTAACCTAGGGTTAAAAAAAAACCTAGACTAAGGTAGATATGATGTGTGCCTGGAATTTTTTTCCCGCGCTCGTTATGTTTGCAGATCCCATTTTTTTCCTATTTTTCCTACACACCGAAGAGAAGCAAAGGAAGATTTGTCTGTGATAGTACAAAAGATCAAAATAAAAAAAAATGACATTGCCTCCCCGGCAACGGCACCCATTGACAGAAGCCACTCTCGCGCATTTTAAAGTCATCGAAAATCATAGTATAGTCGTGCAAAAACGTTGGTCAAAAAATGATTTTGTAAAGATAACGAGACTTTGAGTCCCGGTCGTTTGTCTCTGGGCGGTATTTATGCAAATTTGAAATCGATCTTTTATTGCTTTACTTGTTTAAAATCACATGCTGGTTTCCAATTGTTGGATTAATATTTTGCCACTTTCATTGTGAACCCTAATTACATGTGCATGTGTCAGATAGATGAAAAATGTGAAAGTATGAGTTTTAGTATGCACAATTCTAGTTATGTGGTGCCTGTTTATGGACAATGCATTAATGGTTAAATCCTCAATATTTTCTGGTACCGACATGCTGGTTGCAATAGATAAAAATGAAGAGCAGGCAACTTGAATCACACAAAATAGATTGCAATCAATAATCTCATGGTGATTTTCAACACAGAGATATGTATATAAAAAATATATCTTTCATTCATTCATTCAGGAGGGTGTTTGCAACACGGAATTAGAGGAAAGCTTATAAAGGAAAGCTTGAAAATATAAATCTAGCTAACACAAAATGAATGCATACAAGAATCTATGGGGGATTTTGCAAGCATCATTGGGGGAGAGTAAAGAGATAAAGTACTAAGCAGTAAATAAAAGCATGTAAGTTATGAAGAACTAGCTACTAATCTATCAGAAAATAAAGGCATTCAGAGGTGGGCTCCGATGGCCTTTGAATGGTTGAGAGGAGAAGGAGGGGCGGCCAATGGTGCCTAGGCCGGACCTTGGGTAGAGGTTGGAGAGGTTATCCAGCATCCTACCATGGAGATGGTGGCAGCCATGGTGAACTACTCGTGCAGGTGGAATGGAGGTGAATATAGCTAATCTAAGTTTGAATGAGTGCCAAGAATGGGATGGGGGCAAATGGCCACCCCTTAGGTCTTTTTATAGACCTAAGGGAGATACTCTAGAGAAGTGTGGAACTCTCTAGAGAGAGCCCCAAGAGTGGCTAGCCATGGTGAGAGAGAGGTGGTTCTTAGATCCATAAAAGTGGATCTCAATTTGAATGGCTATTGGTTGCTAATTTTGGCAACCAAGAGTGGTGCCACCTTTGGAAGATCCTAGAATACTCTAGGTTGTGTGGGAGTGCATGAATGGGTGCGTGTGTGTGTGTGTGTGGTCGTGCCCTAGGTGTCTAAGTGATATAGGTTAGGTCTTAAGGGGTTTAGGTTGGTGTAGGACTTAAATTAGGGTTGCAAACCCTAATTGCTAAGGGGGATTGCAATTAAGCTTAACACAAGTTTAATTGAATGGGTGTGAACCTAATTGAGAGTGAAATGACTCAATTAGGCTGGGCTTAGGTGAATTGGACTCTCCCTGATTCCAATTGGACTTGTGTGGGTTGAGATCTGAGCTTAATTGGACCCTATGAGTCTAATTGGCTAGGCAATGGTAATTGACTATGATTTAAGTGAATTATGTTTAGTGATGACCTAATTAGGTCCTTAGGGAGGTCTAGAGTTGATGTACTAGGGTTAGGGTACCTTAATTTAGGTTCTTATGGGGTTGGAATTCGTTTTAGGGAACTAGAGATCCAAGATCAAGGCTTGAATCTCAAAACAGGAACTGGAGAGCAGTTCCAGACAACCAAAAATAGCATCAGACGACTTATACTAAAAAATCAGAAGTCGAGACTTGTTGTTTGGAAGTCTAATCAGAGTCAGGAAGGATTCTAGTTCCTGTCTTGGGTATTCTGCAGAAATTGGACATCTGACCAAGTGTCTGGACGTCCAATAACATTGCAGAAGTGGGTTTAAGGCGTGTAGGAGTTGGCTAAGGGTTCTGGATGTCTTATAATTCATCTGGACATCCAGATAAAGGTTGGAATTAGGGTTTTAAGGTTTCCTAGGGTGTGGTGACCTAATCTAAGGGTGGCTAAGGCTTGGGGAAGCTTCTGGGCTGTCCTAGGGCTAGGATGGACCTAAGTTCTTCACATTTTACTGCTTTATTCATACTTAATAGAGTTTTTTATGTGTTAATTTGATATTGTTTTGCTTAGTATCTAGCTTAATTTCGGCCTTTTAGCTATGATGAGTAGCCACTCATCAAGCATACCTTAACTCCCTTACATTTTTATCTACTACATCTAATCTAGGTCTTCTACTCCAACTCTGCTACAACACCAAATATTCCTTCATTCTTCTGATCTAGCTTCAGATCCAGCTTCAGTCCAGCTTATTACCTGTAATTGACATAATGCACCTAATCAGCACATTATAACATTATTTTTTGCATAGCTAAAAGAAGGCAGTAAGGATGCAAATAATGCTTATGCATGCATGAATTACCCTAACTTATGCTAAGTCCTAGCCTTATTTAGGTCAATTAAGACCTATGATTGCTGCGCAATCAATATCCGCAACAAGAAAGGGGTCGAAAATGTAGCTGTTGATCATTTATCCAAGATCCTAGTTGTGGCTTCAACCCTGTCAGGAGACATTCATGACACCTTTCTTGACGAAACAGTGATGACAGTATAACCAACAACACCTTGGTATTTAGATGTCATCAACTACTTGGTCACTGGCGAGACCCCCAGTATGTGGAATAAGCAGAAGCGAGATAGATTTCTTGTTGACACTAAGTATTATCACTGGGAGGACCCTTAGCTCTTTAGAATAGGCCTTAACCAGGTCTTACGTAGGTGTGTTCCAGAGGTGGAATAATAGAGTATTTTGAATTTCTGTTGCATACTGCACTCTGGAGGACACTTTAGTGCAACGAAGACTATGTATAAGGTTCTCAAGTCTGGGTTCTAGTGGCCCACACTTTTCGAACACACACATACTTATGTAGGGGCATGTCTTCATTGTCAAGAGATTGGAATGATTGGGAAGCAAGATGAGATGCCCTAGTAGCCTATTCTTCCAGTTGAGATATTCGACGTCTGGGCATAGATTTCATGGGCCCTTTCCCATCATCTCATGGCTATGAGTATATCCTTGTGGTAGTTGACTTTGTGTCAAAGTGGACAGAGGCTATTCTAACTAGGACCAATGATCACTTCGTGGTCCTGAATTTCGTTAAGGTCAATATCATTTCCCAATTTGGTTACTTGAGGATGATTATTAGTGATGGGGGCGTCATTTCAGGAATGCACACTTTACCCGTCTACTCAAAAGTCTAGGTGTCACCGATAAGGCGGCTACCCCATATCACCCGCAGATGAGTGGACAGGTTGAAGTGTACAATAGGGAGATCAAACAAATTCTAGAGAAAACTTTAAGACCCAACAGGAAAGATTGGTCGAAGTGACTTGATGATGCATATGGGCTTACAGAACTATTTATAAGACCCCCTTAGGTATGTCTCCCTTTTGTATAGTGTATGGAAAAGCCTGCCATTTTCCTATTGAGATTGAGTGTAGATCTTATTGGGCTACTAAGAATGTCAACATGGATCTAGAGAATGCAGGCAAAGCACACTTATTAGAACTGACTGAGCTTGAAGAATTGAGAAATGAGACTTATAAGACTTTTCAAGCTTATCAAGACCACAGTAAGGTCTTTCATGAGAAACACATGTAGGATCTATTAAGGATAGATGGCTACTATTCTACATGCATAAGCACTCAAGCAAAGTATTAGTAATAACAAGAAAGATTTGCACAAATTGTAGTCATAGAAATTGACACAAGATGTATAGTGGATCCCCACTTACTTGGGTACTCCACTACCTAAGCCTCCCAGCTTAGAATTTTTAACCTGATTCCCTCAACCTGAGGGAATCAATTTACTAAACAAGGTAATTAATGGGTTACCTCAACCCAAGTACAACAACGGGTTTATTACAACCTAAAACAACAAGCAAAAAGATCAATTACAAATAAGAACAAAATAAATCTTATAACAAGAATACCTAGGTGATGGGAACACCATCATGAGCCATAACTAGCTCAGTTTGATCAAATTAAGTCAATAAAAGCTCCTACATATCTTTCAGAATGTCTTAAGGGCACAAAACAATGATTTGAGAAGAAGACAAGAAAACAACGTTATTTCTACAAATTTACCATTGTATCATAAAAATAGAATCACCATGGGTTTTCTTAGGGGTTAAAGAAAGATCAAATGTACTTTAGAGTATATTAAGGGGGTTCATGCAGAACGAAACGAGTTTTCATGCGTTACGGGAATTAAATGACATCTGAAATCCTAAAAATAGATCCACTTAATTAACTGAGGTTCTGTCAGGATAAAATTCACCTAAACCCTCTAAAATTCATAGAAAAAAATTCTCCAGGGCTTGGTACCATCAATTTGACCATTAGAACCTATTTTGACCTAAAATAGAGTCACAGACAGACCTTTGCATCAATTTGGGTTTTTATATAAATTACAAAGTCAAATGAGGTCAAAACCAAAATCCAATTTCATCATTGGATTTCTTGGGTTCAAATTAGGTTTGAACCAAAATTTGGGCCCAATCAGAGATTATTTTGACCTAGTTTGAATTTTGGTCCAAGTTTTATTTTCTTTATTTCACATGGCTCCTCAGCTTTTGAATTTCTTACAAAAAGGCCCCCAACTTCTTTGTCTTCTTCACAAAATGGCCCCTTCCACACAAAAATTCTATTCCTACAACTCCGCCGAACTTCATTTCGCAGTATCTCCTTGATGTCTTGATGAATCCTTCTCAGATTTGAAAGGGGAATTCGTCATGAAACTAACTTCCTTTTTAGCCAAATCCGAAGTCCCATAAATCACCCAAATCCTCATGTGAATCCTTCAAAGAGTTGGGTGTCCAACTCTGGCAACCTTCTAAGCTTGGGAAGCTTACTTCCTAAGCTCTAACCACCCTCTAACGGCCTATATAAGACTCCCCAGGGCAGATTGTTCTCCCCAAGCTCGATTTTGATTGGATCTACCCCAATTTCTTCCCTTCTAATCCGTTTGAAAGGCTCCTCGAGCTTCGGTGACTCTCCCTGCCTCTCCTCATCATCTGACCGCAATATCGATGGCAGATAGTCCTTCCTCGTATTCCTTCGCGTCGAGCACTTCCAGCCGACACCTCTATCTCCTTCGTCCTCACCGTCCAACCCCCACTGGAGCTATCTTCGTCTCTGGTGCCAGCCATACCGCAACCGACACCAACTCTGATCCCTGTTGTTCGCTACCTATCTCTATCGACTCCTCAGCTTCTCCACGTCACGACAGCACCGCTGACACTCTACTTTGACTTCTGCAACACCCTTCGCGACTTCATCTTCCAGCTCGTCGGCGTACTATCGGTAAGCTCCAATGGCCACCACAAACCACCTACGTCGCCGCTTGATTGCACAGCTATCATAGGTCTTAATTGTCCTAGATTAAGCTAAAGGGTAATTCACGCATGCATAAGCCTTATCTGTATCTTTACTACTTTACTTTAACTAGGCATGAAATAATGTTATAATGTGCCGATTAAGTGCATTATGTTGATTGCAGGGAATAAGCAGATCTAGAGCTAGATCTGGAATAACGGGAGTTGCAGCAAAGTTGGAGCAGAAGGCTTAAATTAGATGTGGGAACAATAATGTAAGGGGTTTAAAGGTTTTCTATTCTATTAAGTAGGAATAAGGCAGTAAAATGTAAAGAGCTTAGTCCCATCCTAGCCCTAGGATGGCCTAGAGACTCCCCAAGCCTCAGTCACCCTTAGATTAGGTCACAGCACCCTAGGAAGCCCTAAAACCCTAGTTCCAACCCTTATCTAGACGTTCAAATAAGTTATAGGACGTCCAAGACCCTTAGCCAACTCCCGCACACCTCAAAGACACTTTGTCAGACGTCCAATTTCTGCAGAATACCCAAAATAGAACCTAGATTTCCCCCTGACTCAGATTGGACGTCTAGAACTGAAGTCTGGACTTCTAATTTTTGAGTATAAGACATTTTACACTATTATTAGACATCTGATACTGCTCTCCAGTTCCTGTTTTGAGATTCAAGCCTTGATCTTGAATCTCTAGGTCCCTAAACCCAATTTCAACCCCATAGGAACCTAAATTAAGGTGCCCTAACCATAGTACATCACCTCTAGACCTCCCTAAGGACCTAATTAGGTCCTTAGTAAACCTAATTCACTTGGATCTTAGTCAATTCCATCAGCCTATTAAATTGGACTCATTGAGTTCAATTGAGCCCTGATCTCAGCACACACTATCCAATCGGACTCAGTGAGAGTCCAGTTGACCTAGACCTAAATTAATAGAGTTGTTTTACTCTCAATTAAGTTTCCACACACCCAATTAAACTTATATTAAGTTTAATTGCACTTTATCATAGTGAATTAGGGTTTATAACCCTAATTTGAGACATACCTTGACCTAAATCCACTAGAACCTAACCTAATCAACCTAGCCACCTAGGTTTCGACCCACACACACCCACACACACCATCCACACGAAAATACCTAGCCTAAAGTTCTCTAAAACTCTCTACCATGTGTGGTTGCCTTGGTTGCTAAAATTAGCAACCAAGAGCCATTCAATTTTTAGATCCACATTTGGTGGATCTAAAAACCACCATCCATCCTCTCTCTCTCACTCTCCCACGAGCTCCCACCATAGGCCTCTCTAGAGAGTTCCATAATTCTCTAGAGAGCTTCCCTTAGGTCTATAAAAAAACCTAAGGGTTTGCCATTTGCACCCATCCCATTCTTGGCACTCATTCACACTTAGGTTAGCTACATTCCACCTCCACTCCACCTCCATGAGGAGCACCACTATGGAAGCCACCATCTCCATGCCAGGATAATGGATCATCTTCCCAACCTCTCTCCAAGGGCTGACCTAAGCACCATTGGCCACCCCTCCTCCTCTCAGCCACTCAAAGGCCATCGGAGCTCACCTCCAAATGCCCTTCTTTTCTGCTAGACTAGTAGCTTAAGCTCTTCATAGTTTTACTGCTTTCATTTACTTCTTAGTAATGTAGCTCTTATTCTCCCCCAATGATGCATGCAAAATCTGCCATAGATTCCCGTATGTGATCATTTTCTGTTAGTTAGATTTATATTTTCAAGCTTTCTTGTATAAGCTTTCCTCTACATTCCATGTTGCAAACACCTTCCTAAATGAATGAATGAAAGAAATAATTCTTTTATATATATATTTCTATGTTGAAAATCACCATGAGCTTATTGATTGCAAAATATTTCATGTGATTAAAGTTGCCTACTTTTCATTATCATCTATTGCAAGTAAGCATGTCGTGCTTAAATACGTAATAACCATAAATCGCCATGCGACTGTAAACAAGTAGAACGAAAAGATCGATTTCATATTTGAACAAATGCCTCCCAAATATGAACGACTGGGACTCAAGTCTCATTATCTTTTTATAAATATTTTTGTTTGATCATATTGAGCACTATTCTACGACCCTTTTCCTATCAAAATGCACTCTACAAGAAACAAACACCGCTTCCAGACTCTAGACCTCCGCCTCGATCTCAGGAGCAAAAGCCCTAACCTAGTTAGGTCGATTACTCCTCTAAACCATCTATCGAACTCACACTCCTTCGTCTACACTCTATGAGGTCGACTGGCCTCATCGACCACCTTCAAGCCATGCTGCACACACTCATGCTCTCGCTATTCCATGGAGAAGCTTCTGAACTTATTTGACAGGGCCGAGAGGCTGTATCTTGATTTTATGTACTCACTCCTTCGTCACCATTAACGAGAAAGTTCAAGCCCAATTGAAGCTTGCTTCCAGCCAATACCCCCAGGCAAGATTTCCAGGCAGAGCAGACTTTACCCAGGAATGCACCAGGGCTTCCAATCAGGAGTCTCGAGCAACCCTTCAACCTCAATTAGAGGCATCTCCATCTGTAGATGTGCACAAACAAAAGGTGGGTGTGGATAGTCCCACCTCGGGGGATAGTCCCACCTTGGAAGCACACAGGCACTTGCAGCGACATAAATTGATTTTGTGCCTGTGGCTTATCTCCTCAGACACAGGGGGTGAGGTCCCCTCTCACCTGACACCTGCCTTGCCCGTGACACTACACGCGGGTCTGGCACTCACCTGATTACCCATCTAAGCTCTCACTCCTCGCTCACCACCCACTACCGGTGAGCCTGGACCCGAGTACGCGCTTGATCTGAATACCCGATTACCTGTTACTATGGAAGGCTCTGGGACAGCGGAACCTAGAGAGAGAAAGAAAGATAGAGCACGGGGACAGGCGGGTTTTGCTCTCATTGATACCTGTGCGACACTTAGTCGTGAGAAGAGAAGGAGAGCAGCTGAAGAAGAGCAGAGAAAGAAAGGAGAAGGAAGAGACAAAGAGAACAAACGGAGTTTTGAAGAAGAAGAATTATAGAGAACCAAAGAGAAGAGACCCTTGAGTCCCTTGGAAACATTGTAGCAACTGGTTGTTTAATCCGTCTGATACAGGCCTTCGTCATCTAATTGCATACATTTGATGCTTTATTTCCTTGGTTTATACTATTGAGATATTTGTTATTATTGTGAGGGTTAATTGGTGATTCAAATCACATTTTACCATAATCCTTTTGCGTCATTGACATTTGCTTTATCATATATATCATTCTTGCTTGGATTTATTGCTATACATTAATAGAATTGCAATCTTGAGAGTTAATTGTTACTTGCTACCTGTGTTCGACCCCGGATTTCTTTCGAGAATAAATTTTATTTATTTTTCGCACTAATTCGAACTGTACTACAACAAGACGATTGATAGTGGGTTTTACGTGGTTTGTTAATTACGATTTTGGAAATGGTTGTAATGCATAAATCCATTTAGCTTTTAAAATTTATAACCTAGATAGTGGAGTATCTAGGGTTGTCCAAAGAGGCAATTGTTGCAATTATAAATCCCTTGCATGAAAACATGGAAATCACCTTTCTTTTTGGTGTTTTTGAATATATGTTTTTTTTAGGGTTTTTGACTTAACAAGGAAATACAAAGATTGGTAGCAAAAAAGACTAAACCTATCTTAGCACTAGGTGACAAGAATGTCGTCTTCCCAAGCTCATCCTAGGCAAGTGAGGGCCTAGGATAATTGGGAAGAAGGTGTGAAAGTGCAAAAAACAAAATTAAAATGAGAAGAAGATGTACCAAATTTAAAAAAGGCAATTTTATAGAAAAAAGATTCTTGTTTACACTTGTAGAGGAAAGCTTCTAAAAAAAAAATTGAAACTAAAGACAAATGAAGCAAAAATCCTGATTATGTTGGTCAAGGGATGCTCTTGCTCCAACTACGGCTGCTACTGTAGTTAGAAAGGGCTCCTTCCTTCTCCTTCACTTTGCTGCAAGCTCCTCATAGCTGATGTCCTCCAAGGCAAACCCTAAGGGGGGCATGCCTTAAACTCCTCCCAAGGGTGGGCATGCACCACCCTTTCTCCTCCAATGCCTGGCTATCCTCCTTGATGTGGAATGCTCCTCCTTCTTGGCTTGGCACAAGGTGAAGGAATGGGGAGAAGAAGGCACCAAAGGGGCAGGTGATGTGCCCTCTTAATCTTCTTCTCTAGTCCTTCTTGGCCATAGGTATGAGGTGGGTATAGGGTAGATTTAACTAATGGAGGATAGGAACTATATGGTGGTAGGGTAGGGTATTTATAGGATGGGAAAGGGGGTGGTTATGGTGCTTTTTTGGAGGGAAATGAAGGGGTGTTTCGATATTGTTGGAGGGAAAAATGGGAGGGAAATGAAGAGGTGCCTTAGTTTTCCCTCCAAAAATACGTTCTAGAAGGTATTGATTTTGGAGGGAAAAAATGGAGGGTGGAGATGGGTTTTGATGGTGGATGTAGGGTGGTGATGGGAGGGATAGTTGGCACCAAAATAAAGTAGGAGTAGGTGGTATTTTTGATGGAACTTAGGTAGTAGGGTACTAGGTTTTGGTGCCATGGAGGTGGACTAGCTAAGCTAAGCTAGCTTGACTAGCTTAGCTAGTAGGGAGTAGGGTTGGAGGCATTTGGAGCTAGGGTTTTGAGGTAGAAGAGCTGGAGGTAGTCATCTTGAGCTGTACTGGAGCTGGTGGTTGCTGAAGAGAGCTGCAAGGAGCTACCTTAGCTGGCTTAGCTTGCTAGTTCTTTGCTAGTTGCTAAGCCAAGCTAAAGAAACCTGGCTTCTGCTGAAAGGAGTTGAGGTGAGCTAGGTTTGATTCTCCCAGGGAGGACCTAGCTAGTTGAGTTTACTAAGGTAGCTTAGCTCAACTATGTTGAGCTAAGATGAGTCCCCCAATGCTGGACTTGAGCTTCCTAAGCTATGATGAAGTCATCTTCAACTGGCTGGAGTTGAGTGGAGATGGATGTAGCTGGTCTTAGGCTGAGGTAAACTCCAGTCAACTCAGCTGAGCTAGCTAGAGTTCTTACTGAACTGATGGGAGCTGGAATGAGCTACACCTAGCTAAGTTGAATTGGATCTGAGCTGACTTGAGCTAAGGTAAGCTAGGATTAGCTCTCTTGAGCTACCATTCAACGGTGATGAGCTGAATGGAGCTAGGTTGAGCTAACCTTGTTTAAGTGAGCTGGATTCTAGCTGTGGTGAGCTAGATCATGTTGAGTTCCATCTGGTTTAAGCTTCTCCTTCACTAGTTGCCTTCCTGAGTGCTAGGATTCTAGGGATCTAGCAATCTATTTATCCTTAACACTCACACAAACACATTAAAAACACAATAAAAAATGCAATGAATGCTTAACCTAATTAATGCCTAAATGCAACCCAAAAACCCATTTGCGGAGAAAAATCCTAAGAGCTAGGTTTGTTTTAATGCATAAGAATGGTGATAAACTGGCATTTATCACATCGCATGCTTATCTTTTGCTAGTCTCTTTGCAAAACTTTAATTTTTACAAAATGAAATTTTTGGGAAATCTAATTTTTTCGACTTTTGAGGAGAAAGAGATTATGGGAGATAGGATGATCCAAACATACGAGGTACAAGATTTATTAAGGATAAAGATCGGGATTTGTTTTCGGATCCAAAAATTAGACAAAAATGGGATCAATATATCCTCCAAAAAATTCACAAATTAACCCCTTGTTAATTTAGATGACTTGAAATTTTTATTTTTAGGATTTTTCTGGCTCTTGAATCTGATCCGCAACTTGCAATAACCTTTAAAACTTTGTGTCCATGCTTGTGAAAATCCAACATTTATAAGGGTGTGTTTTTGGTTTAAAACATTTTCTTTTCTTCCCCCATGCTTATCTTTAGCTTAGTCTTACAACAGATGTGTCGGGATCATCATTCCCGTTACCAATCCTTGAGGGGGCTCTAGCATTAGTACTTCAAGGTAGCACTATCCATGACACCACCTAGGAGCTCACAACCCCAAAACACAATGCAGTGTAAAGGGGCGCTCCAAGCAAACTCAAGCTCTTGCTCCAACACTATAGATGGAGCACCATCCAAGACACTTGAGTTGCAAAAATGCACTTTAATGCTCCATCTAAAGATATGAAATATAGATATGGAGCAGCACTGAGGTGGGAACATGTTGACATCGTGCCCTCAAAGGAGGCATTTTCCTCCTTGGCGGTAGGAACTCAAACCAATGATCTACTTTAGACTTTTACTATGGCCAAGCAAGGGGTTTTTTTTCTAATTTTTAGTATTTTAAGGTGTTTGCTTGTGTGTACAATTTGATGCAGAACGTTTTGCATGAAATGCAAGTTTTTGAATCAGAAACTAAGCTAGATACTTTCCATATTACAAAAGAGGATCAAGTCACCTGAACTATCCTGAGTTCAAGTGGAATTTTAGAGAAGGATATCTGATCTAATCTAAAGATAGACCCTGAAATTCTAATGACAGATCTGTATCCTTATCGCTAGTTTGTTAAAGATTAAATCCCATTGTACCAAAAGTGAGTTTTCAACCTTAGTCTCGATTTCAAAATTTTCCTCAAAAAGTTTTCAATATTTTTATTTTTTTGGGTATGCAAGCAAAAAATAAGAAAATGACAAAAGAAATAAATGCATATTTTTAGGTTTTGAAGATACTAAATCGATTGTCAAAATGTAAAAATAACCCCTCATGCTTAAGATATGCATTGTCCTCATGCATTAGGAGGGAGACGGGATCACCTTAGTGAAAGGCGGTTGAGTTTAGGATGGTCAAAACCCTGAAAAGAAAGGAAAAAGAAAGCAAGAAAAATGATGGGTTGCCTCCCATCCAGTGCTATCTTTTACGCCATTCAGACGGGTGTGAAGGTATGCATAGAAGACGGTCAATCATTTAAATAATTGGACACCTAAATGTCCTTAAGAAATGTGTTTTCCTCAAGATCCCTAAAAAGATGATTGATAAAGAAATAGGGATCAAAATAAAATGGAATGGTGGAAGAATGACCTAGATCTAGCAATGGTTGAAGTTCATGTAAAATGCCAGAGTCGGGTGGGTTGGGTGGTTGGTCCAATGGAAAGGGAGGGAGAAAGTATTCAATGAGATGTAGGGTGGGTGAAGTTAGTGTGGATGTTTTTGGTGAAAAATTAGGAAGATTGAAAGAGTAAAAGTCAAACCCTAGTTGACCTGAAAAGCTTTGGATCACATAATCATTAATAAAATCTAGATCCATGGTGGTCGAGATGAGTAGGATTTGAGCAACATCGACTTCTCAAATACTGCTTCCATTGTATTATTAGTGTCCTAAAAAATGTCATGATCAATGGACCTCTTGGAAGCTTGAAATAAATCTAATGAGAAAATCTGGTTACCACAACTTATATTTATTTTCCTAGAATGAGGATTGATATTAGCTGTTGTGGAATTAGAAAGGGTCTTCCAAGGATGGAATTAATGAGAACATCAGGTACCTTTATGTCAAGGACCAGAAAATTCACCGAAAATATATAATTCTGGACCTTAACCATACTATCCTAAAAAATTCCCCCGCGATTGAATGATAGATCGGTCTTCCAATTGAAATTGAACCTTAATAGGTTTAAAATCATTGAATTGAGTTTCCTTGAATAAGATCGGGGGAATGATATTAATGGAGGTACCTAAGTCGAGAGGGGTGCGGAAAAAAGTGGTGTCATTTATGACAACCGAGATGGGTGATGAGCCTGAGTCTTTTCTGTTGAAAGGCAGCTTGCTCTGAAAACCTAAGCTGGTTGTCTTTGAAAGGATCATCCGTCCTAGATTCTGAGCCTACCCTTTTGGAGTAAACCTTTCTTTCAAACATTTAGCAAAGGTAGGGGTGGCATCTAGGAGGGGGATATTCTTCTCGACTTGCCCAAATAAGTTCGAAAGATCATGGTGAGAGGGCTCTGATTTTTTATTAGAAAGATTGGATTGTAGTGTTTGAGTGTGAGAAGTAGGATTCGAATCAAGTGTTTTTGGGATTTATTTTTCTTCTTCCTGATTGATGTTAGGAGAGTCAATCTGCATAGGTTGAGAGTAGGTTTCATTAGTTTGTTGTGAAGGCTCTAAATCAGTGGTGGTTTTCCCACTCCTAAATGTTTCTGCATACGTAGTTTGGTTATCACTGGAAGGAGGTGGGGGGCCTGATGTTGATAGAAACTGGGTTGGCACTGAGATATCAAGTTAGTAGGAGGATGAATAGTGTGGTTCTAGTGTTGGTGTCCACCTAGGTGCTGGTTCCTGTGATTGAAAATATTTGGTGTGGGTTGGGATGGCGAGTGTCCTGCATGTCTTTGGTTTGGAATGACCCCAAATTTATCATTGAGATTATTAATAGCATGGGCTATTTCCATAATTTTTCTTTGCATCTCCTGTAGGGTTTTCAACATCTGGGCATTGATGTCTTCTTGAGATGGCCCAGATTGATAAGTTGATTTTGAACCATACCCTTCAAACAGGTTTTGTTGTTGGTGAGGAACCAGATTGGCCCAGGATTGAGCTGGATAATTCCTCCTATTAGAGGAAGTTTTCAATTGCTCTTGGAAGGTGGGGACATTTTGGGTGGGGTGATGATTGGGATAAATATAATTCCCCATTGAACCATAGAAAGCCTCGGAATAGTAATTACACTCAGCACGAGAATTATGCAGATCTTCTCTCTTTGGGGTGTTAGAAGGGGTGAAATGTGGAATGTGTGGAGCTTGGGTAGGTGTGGCAGGACTCCCTTGGTTGTCTAGGTTTGTTAAATCCTTATGCAACTATTGTTACTTAACTTGTAGCTGAGCCATTATGGAATAGAAATTAGGTGGGGGGCCTAATTAAGAAGCTCCTGGGTGGAAAGATTGGGGAAAGAATAATTAGCATGTAGGTTAGAGGACCAATTTTGATTTTCCGTTTTTAAAGAAGACGAAAACTATAGGAAAAGTCATTTTTTTGGGGAGGCAAAATCAAGTGGTCCCTCCAAGTGTGGAGTTTTGGACCACCGCTCCTGCAAAATGGAAGAAATGGTAGGGGAGGAGAAGAGATGGAGATGAGAGAAAGTGTGCAATCAATCAATCAAATTTCTAGACCTAACTTAAATGTGACTCCCTAAAAATTTACCTAAGACTTGATCTAGTTAGGAAATAAGAAATCAATAGTGAATACTCGTTCTATCAACAAATCTGGCCAAGTTGCATAAGGGGAGGGTTGGGCCCAAGCATTTCCTAGGAAAATCCCCAGGGTCTTGTGAAAACCCACGCCTGGTCGTTTGACACGGCCCCTCAGCCTGAAACCAAATATAGTTGACAAAATTGGTACTAACTAGAGAAAACTTAAGACCTAGATAGTAAGCCTAAGTTGATGAAACCTTAGGGGTCAAATTGCTGCAATTTTTAATTAGGTCTAGGAAACTATAGTGCACACGGAATGAGGAGGGTGTTTATTAGGGTATTGCCCTATTATTTGAATTTGTGTGTGTGTGTGTGGGAATTGGAAATTGATTCCAATGCAAAGCAAGTTGTTACACAAATTGATGTATTTCTATCTTTCTTAGAATTGGATTTAAGTTAGTGTATTTTAGGGTTTCCTTCTTAAGTTTTGAAACAAGCTTCAAGCTCCACAATCAAAGGAAAATAAGTTGTATTGGCAAAGATTAATTTCCTTTAAAGTGGGTCTCTAAAAAGAAGGAAAGAAACCCTAATCCAATTAGCCCTAAGATAGAAAATTACTACCAATGAATTTGTTTTAGGCTTTCGATATTAAGTAGTAGTCCAAACAAATCAAACAATACCATTAATGTAAGGTAAATAAAATAAGGATTCAAGAAAAGATTCTTTTAGAATTTTAGGAATTTGTTTGATATTTTTAAAAAAATTTTCTTTGTACTAATGTCAAGGTCCAGAAATGATACCTGTGGGTATTTGAACTTTTCTGTACCACCACTTTCCACAAAAATTTTTGGTGATTTTATGTGATATGTAGAATTTTACAAGAATTCCAGAAAACTAAATTTCACAAAAATTAGATGAGTACAAAAATTCTAAAAATTCATGGATAGTAGAAAAATAGGAATATTAGAGGGTGTGACCCCTCTGTAATCCATGAATTTTAAAACTTAAATATAAATCAATTGCTCTGAAATTTGGAAAAAATTGCCTTACTTGATTTATAATCACTGGGTGAAATTTCATGATTTTAGGAGGTCTGTGGTGTCAAGAATTGATTTTTGAAATCCAGACAGAAGTTTGGATCCTAAAATCAGAACACCAACACTAGAAGTGGAGTGGTGTTGAATGATGCAAACAAGCAAACAATGGGTTTTAATTTGCACCACTCCAATTAATTAAGTTGTTTAGGATCCTGAAAGGCAAGTTTAATGTGTTTTGATAGTGTGACTAGGAAGAGGAACTAAACTGAATTTTCGCGAGAAGACAAGGAATTGCAAGTTCTTCCTTCTAGAATCCCACTTTCTTCCTGTAGTTCCTGCACACACAAGAGAGAAGAGAGACAAGATGATAAGATCCACTTCAAGCAAGAGAAATAAATGAATGCAAAGCCGTGCCTCCCCGGCAACGACGCCAAAAAGTGATAGCGGGTTTTACACAGTTTGTTATTTAGGGTTTTGGAAATGGTTGTAACGCGTAAATCCATTTCATTTTTAAAATTTATAACCTATATAGTGGAGTATCTAGGGTCGTCTAAAGAGGCAATTGTTGCAATTATAAATCCCTTGCTTGAAAACATGGAAATCACCTTTCTTTTTGGTGCTTTTGAATATATGTGTTTTTTAGGATTTTTGACTTAACAAGGTAATACAAAGATTGGTAGCGGAAAAGACTAAACCTATCTTAGCACTAGGTGACAAGAATGTCTTCTTCCCAAGCTCATCGTAGGAAAGTGAGGGCCTAGGATAATTAGGAAAGTGTGAAAATGCAAAAACAAAATTACAGTTAGAAGATGATGTACCAAATTTTTTTTTTTTGAAACTGCGAGGAAAGCTATCATGTTATGATAACGAGGGCATTTTATTTCATACTATATAAAAAAATAATGGAGAACTACACATTGGATCGCCATCTATATATGAGGGACTAGCACTCATTTACAATTTGCTCGCAACAAACTAGTCTCTCCTGAAATAACTTCTTATTTCTCGCCCTCCAAACACACCACAAGGTTACAGCCATACGCATATATAGCCTTCCAAGTTTTGCAAACCTCTTCCATAGGGACTTCCATGTAGGTAAAAGTTCCTGCCATATTTTTCTCCATATCATATCAGTGACCAGACATGAGGAAAATATGTGGGATAAACTGTCGTTGTGCAACCCGCATAGATAGCAATCATTTAATGTTGTCCCCATTCATTTGTGTCTAAAATCTCCCGTGATCAGGCCTTCCCTCCTGCACAACCATAAAAAAATTTGCACTTTCAGTGGGATCTTCAATAGCCATATCTTCTTATCAACCAGGTCACTTTCCATATTCCTGCTAGATTTGATAATTCTTTCATATGCCTGCTGGGCTGTGTACCTGCCATTCCAACTATATGTGTCTTCCACACCCTGCCTTGGACAAAACTTCTGCAGATCAGAGATTAGGCTTTGCCTTTCCTCCCACTGCCAGGTACCCTCTTTGCTGATTTCAGGCTCATCAAACCTCCAGCAGTCACCAGATTCTGACCATAAGCTACTGACAGGAGCATCTTTATCTACAGCAGCTGAATATGCTCTTGGATAGGAATCTTTTATAATACCCAGCGGTGACCAATGTTCATTCCATAAGCTAAAATCATGGCCATCTCCAAGCTTGGGCTGCATCAAATGCTAGTTGCTTTTAATAGCTAGAATGACCGATCTCCAAAAAGGGGATGGTTTGGGTGGAAATAACCTCTTCAGCATACTATTTGAACCACCATAACAGTCTTTAATAAGTTCAGTCCATAGTTCTTCCTTGCCATCAAAAATCTTGATCGCCCATTTAATCAAATGAGCCTCATTAAATTCTTTAAGAGCCTTGATCCCCAATCCACCCGCTTTGGCCGGAAAATTTGATCCCACTTCATAAGCTACATGAACCTCCCCTCATGTCTAGCCCCTTTCCAAAAGAATTTCTTGCGCATTACATCTACACATTTCCAAATAGATTTCGGGGCTTTGAAAATAGAGAAGTAGAACACCGGGATAGAAGTAATCATTGAATTTAGAAGGATCAGTCTTCAACCTTTTGACAGAAATTTACTGCTCCATCCTTCCAACTTGATAGAAATCTTGTCAAAAAGAACATTCCAATCACTCTTCCTCAGTTTCGAGCACTGCAATGGTAGCCCCAGGTATTTAATTGGCAGCTTAGAGTGAGGCGTTCCCAGCGTAGCTGACAGTGTGTCTTGCTCCTGTTCATTCAGGCCAAAGCAGATCAAGGTAGATTTCTCCCTATTCAGTTTCAGACCTGAAATGTCTCCAAAAATCTTCACCATGTGTCCTAGAGCATGAGCTGCAGTAGTTGTCCCCTCCACAAAGAAAACTGTGTCATCTGCGTATTGTAAAATAGGGGCCATAGTCCTCCTATTGGATAGTGAATAACCTCTTATAACACCAGCCTCTGTCAATTTACATGCATACCTTGCATGCCCATCAACTGCAAGGTTAAAAATCAAAGGGCTAATGGACATCCTTGTCTAACCCCACATTGGGGTTGAATCCAAGCTTCACATTGTTTCCCATTGATCAGTGGGGAGAAGGAAGTAGTTGTAATACACCGCTTCATCCACTAGATCCAAATGGTAGGGAAAACTCTTCTTTTGAATACTTCCCAGATGTAAGGCCATGAGATCGAATCATAGGCCTTTTGGAAATCCACTTTCCACATAAATGCTTTGCATTTCCTTCTATGCCACCCACACACCATTTCTTGGGACAAAATGAACGATTCCTAAAGGGATCTATTGGGTAGAAAGGCATATTGTACAGGATGGATCAAGTGATGCAGAATAGTCCTTAATCTATTAGCCAGTATCTTACTCACCACTAAGTAAATGGAATTCAATAAAGCAATCGGTCTAAAATCTGAAAATTTCTTGGCCCCTTGTGTCTTTGGCAATAGAAAGAGAAAGGATTTATTGATCTTGTCAAAACTAGCATTGCCCCTCTTAAACTTTCTTATAACATCCATCACCTTATTGCCAATCACACTCCACATTTCTTTATAGAAGAAAACTTGAATACCATCCGATCTAAGGGAGCCCTCATTGTTTAAATCTTTTATGGCATCTATAGTTTCCTTTTCAATGATAGTGGCCGTCAGCTTGGAAGCCTGATCATCTAAAACTCTAGGCGCATCACTCGCAGCCATCCTCCAGCCACCTCTCTCTACTACCCGTGATGAGTCCCTGTAATACCTGATAGCCTCTACTCTAATTTCTTGCATAGATGATAGTCTTTGCCCATCTTTGAGAATGGAAGAAATAAAGTTTACTCGTCTACGAGAGTTGGCTGTGAGGTGAAAGAATTTTGTGTTGGCATCACCCTCCTTGAGCCATAGCTGTCTAGACCTCTCCCTCCAGTCCATCTCCTGCTTGAGGTCCTCCTCCGCTGCCACACCCTGCCACATTCTTCTGGCTGCAAGATCCTCATCAGATAATGGGCTTGCTACCTCCTTAGAACCCTAGATCTGTATTTTATTCAGAGCCTCTAAATGCCACTGCTGCCTTAGTGCAAACACCGTAGCTCCATACTCTTCCAAGACTGTGCGTAGAGCAGCCAGCTTGGAAGCAAGCCTGATAGTAGCTGAGCCCTCCATCTGTTTGGCATTCCACCACTAGCCAACCATCTTGCGAAAACCAGGTTCTCTCAACCATGATCTTCTAAGCTTGAAGTAGGAGGCTAATTGGTCCTCTTCCCCACTATCCCAGACCAAAGGAGTATGGTCTGAGAAGGGGTGATCTAGTCCAGTAACATTAGAGAGCTGGAACTATTTACCTGAAAGCAAAATCGGGTTTGTAAATATTGCATTGCAGTATAGTTGAAATCGCTTCGAAAAACAAATAAAAATTTATTACTCGAAAAACTAAGAATTCGACGTCAAACACAGGGAGCAAATTGGGATTTAAAAACTAAGAACAAAACTTCAATTTAATAAAATGTGATGTTCAACTAAATTATGAAGGAATAGAACTAGTTTCAATGTATATAGATGCTTCAAAAATATGAGTAGAGATGTAAAAGAATTCAGATGCTTTGGAGCTTTCTCTTCTTTTTTCTTCTTCTTCTGATGTCTTGTTCTTTCTCTTCTTTCTGCTCTTCTTTCTCTTTCTCTGACTTCAGCCGAGCCTTCTTCCTTTGTTTGAGCATTCTTCCTCTTCTTCTTTCTTCTTCTCTTTAGCCTTTCTTCCTCTCTGCAGCTGCTTTTGCCTTCAGCTTCCTCTTCCTTCTTCCTTAGCATCCTCTACAGCTTCCTTCTTCAACTTCCTCTTCCTTCTTCCTTAGCATCCTCTTTCAACTTCTTCTCCTTGCACACAAGTGCAAAACCTACCCATACCCTTCCCCGCAAATGCACTCTCTCTTTTCTCTCTTAGGCTCGCTCTCCCAGAGCCTTTCTCTGGTAAACGGGTCGAGTTAACGTGCCTGGGTCCAGGCGCACCAGCGTGGGTGATGCGTGAGGAGTGCAGGGTTGTCGGGTCAGCCAGCTAGGTCTGCATAGTGTGGGCACGGATGAGGCGTGGATAGGTGAGAGGGATCTCACCCCATGTCAGGAGGCGATATGCCCCTGACACAAATACAATTTATTCTGCTTACTCCACTTGAAAACGCCCGAGGTGGGACTAAAAGTCCCACCTGCTTCTTCGTGCACACCCGCAGAGGTCTTCTCCTGATTGCTACAGCTGCGTTGCCCTGGATCTTCAATTGCTGGGTGCAACTTGTTCGTAAAGGGATTCCGCGCTTTTTGAACTCAGTCTCTTGGTTCCTAGAGGCTGCTTGCGAAGATAGCAAGCTTCTTCAGCCTACTTCAATGGCGGATGGAGCCCTGTACCTATCAACATGAATACGTCCTCAAGGCCTAGTCAAAACGCTCAGGAAGCTTCACCATGACACAGCGAAGGTCTCTCGGGTGTTGGTGTGGTGCGGGATGGCTTAGGAGTGCATGCCTAGGTCGTTCTGTGGCCGTGAAAGTGGGGCTATTCGGGGGTTGTGTATGGGATGTGTGGCGCTCAATGGAGAGGGGGAAGATGATCAGTGGATGGAGGCGGAGCTTCTGAGGTAGTTGGTGAGGCATGTGGGTGCATGGAGTGGTGGATGCGCCTCGCCGGTGGTTTGCTGGAGGTGAAGAAGGTGAGGGTGGTCTGTGGTTGTCGGGCACGACAATAGAAATAAAGAGGGGGGAAATGAAGAGTAGAGAGAAGGGGACTTATCTACGAGTGATTGGACGAAGGGGGAGGTAGAGGGCGAATGATGCGTATCTGCCATTGCCGGAGACGAAGGCCCTGAGATGGAGAAGCGGCAACGATGAGAGGGATGTAGATGCAGGCGTAGGTATGGCGCGACGTGGAAAAATGAGGCGGAGATAACTCTGCCACTGGCATAGTGGCAGAGTGAAGAGAAGAGGGAGGAAGAGTCATCGGAGCTTGAGGGCTTCTTGGCCGGAGAGGGGAAGGAGGAATTTCTGGGGAATTCTTCGGCCAAAACAAGCTTAGGATGGTCGGGAGGATCTGGGGCATCTTTTATAGTAGTGGGCGAAGGGCCTTGTGCTTGGAAGGCAAGCTTCCAAGCACGGCAACCTCACCAGATTTAGAAGGTCGAGAGATACCCTTATCTCTCATGCTTTCGCATGAGAGATTGGCTGGGAATCAAAACGCCTAATTGGGTTCACACGATCAGGAATTCCTCAAAGAATCTCCTTTTCAAATTTGAGAGGGATTCTCTGAGGAATCAGGGAGATATCCCTCTTGAATCCTCGTCGGAGTAGGATTCCTCCGTTGTAATGGTGGAGGGACCTAATTGCAAAGAACGACGAGTAAGCTAGAGGGGCTCTGCAAGGTTTTCAAAAGTTAGGTGCATAAAAGTAATTGGGTTGGACTATTTTGCAAAGTAGGTCAAGGTGATCCCCCTTAAGTCCAAATTTTGGTGTAAACCAAATTTGGACCTAAGGAATACAATGGTGAAGTCGGATTTTAGGTTTAACGACGTTTGACTAGACATTTTACACAAAAATCCAATTTAGGCCAAATATTTCACTAGGACCCTTATTTAGGTCAAAATAGGTTCTAAAGGCCAAATTGAAGGTTATGAACCCTAGAGGATATTTTTATATGAATTTTAGAGGGTTTAGTTGATTTTTATATTGACCAAAACCTTGTTAAGATAAGTGGGTCTGTTTTAGGGTTACAAGAAGTCATTTAATTCCTAAATCTCACATTAACCCTTTTCTGATTGAACCAACCCACTTTTTATCTTGTTAAGACCAATTGACCTATGTTTAGCCCCTGAGAAATCCTGTTGATGAACTATAATGGTAAAATTACAATTTTACCCTTTGTTTCTTATTTTCCTCTCAGAATAGTTATTCCTTGAATTAGGCCCTTTACTTGGTTATGTTGGAGCTTTTATTCTCTTTTCTAGGTCAAAATGAGATAGTTAGGGCTCATGATGGTGTTCCCATCAGGAACCTATCAAGGATAGCAGCATTCCCAAAGAATCTGTCAATCATTGACATAAGGCCATTGCCATTTCGTCAAGTAAATTCAGCTTTTGTCGATGGATATTCATTCAAACCAAGAGACTGAACCACCAGCTGAAACCCAATAGAAGTACTGTCCATGACACCATTCGGCCTATTAGTCCTTGTCAGTACACAGTTGAAGTCCCCTCCTACAAGCCAGGCTTCCCCTTGCACGTGTTCTGTAGCTGCAGCCTAATCATCCTAAAGTTCCTGTCTCATAGAGGCAATGCATGGGCCATACACACCAGTAATACAGATGTCATCTTGCCCCTGATGTCTTTGGAATTTGCAAGTCACAAGGTGGTGAGCTTTGTGTACTTCCAGCAGGTGTAACCAAGCCTTTCTGCATCATATAACAATGCCCTCAAATCTGCCATGTGCATTAAGCATCACACACTCATTCACCCCTGTAGCCTTCATATCATTCCATGCCCTATCAGATTCATTCTCAATGTGGGTCTCTTATATGATCGTATAATTGATCTCCGACTTTCTCAAGTATCTCATCAGAGGAGCCCTCCGGCTCTTGTTGCAGAACCCACGCACATTCCACGTAAGGACTCTCACCTTCCCTCTTGAGACCCCTCCATCTTTTGGTTTTGGCTCTTACTAACCTGCATAATCGCAGCTACTATATTTTCATCCAGGAACAAGTCTGATTTCAGCCTCCTCTATCTGAGCCTATAGGGTGATCTGCCAATGCCAACCTTGGTAATAGGTCTAGTAGCGAATCTTAGGCCTTCCACATCTTTTAAATTTGACCGGGTCCTCAAGGAATTATTCGAGATCTCTTTCACTACTTGTATCTCATTTTTATCAGTCGTTGATTGTGGATCCCCTGCTGCCTCAATCGCGGGCATCACTGCCTCATTCCTGACTGATTCCACCTGCTCCTCATCCATCATCTCCCCCATTTCCCCAAGGTGGTGGTCCTTATGTTTTTTAGTTGCTAGTGCCTCATCTAAGGAAAGCCTGCACGATACATGTGCATTCATCTCTTCAGCAACCTGCATATCAAACGCCTTATCCTTTCCCTTCTTCACAGCATAATCTCCCACAATGAATCTCACATTTAGCAACCAAGAGCTACCACCTCTCCTCAGGATCAATCTATCAAGGACCGAACCTGCTTTAAAGACATCCACCATAACACTAAGGACCCGACCATCACCCTCAATCAAACCAACATTTGCATCTTCTGTCAATATAGCAAACCCAGAAATCATGGTCGCCACCACCTCTCTTGATCTATGTAGCGGCAAACCTTTAATCTCTAGTCTCCCTGATCTAGAGCCTAATCTCTGGGGCAGCCTCTTCGGCAAAGCTCCATCAAAAGGAGAACTAATCTCCATATCACCATCAAACCTTCAAAGGAAATCGACTGAAAGTGCATATGTTTGACATCCATCATCCCCAAGCCAAAAAGCACAAATTGTGTGGGGGATAGAAAAGCGATTTTTCAACAATTGGTTTATGGGGATAAAGAACTTACCAGTTTTTGGAGATTCTCTAAAGATGGGTTGCCGGTCATTACCTCACCGATCAGAGCCCCTCTTAGCACTAGTTCTACTGCTCTTATGTTCTCTATCATAGGAACTTCAACATCGATCGTATGACCCCCGCATGTATGAGGAGGCGGCGATGGTGGCGGCTGTGCCCTAAAATTCGAACCTCCAGTGCGCAAGTTAGTCCGACCCTTCATCTGCCCATCGTTTGCCTTACACGAATCTTGCTTATGGCCATGTCCTCCATACGCAAGGCACACAATGGGGACCCAACATACAGCCGCCATATGGCCACGATGCTAGCATCGAAAGCCGACAATCTCCATGTTCCCCCATGACCTCCCCCTATCTATCCTCCTCATACTTGCCTCCTATCTATCATTAGTCACGAAACCCCTCCTTTCCTTCTGTCTCCATGCCCTAGATCTGCATGTAGTCCATCCCTCAGCATTACAATTCCTCCCACCTATCACCCCATGATCACCTTCCATCGCCCTAAATCTAGCAGCCCTCATTCAAGAACTCCACACTAAAGATGTACAAAATTTAAAAAAGGCAATTTTATAGAAAAAGGATTCTTGTTTACACTTGTTTTGGAAAGCTTCTAAAAAAAATAATAATTGAAACTAAAGACAAATGAAACAAAAATCCTGATTATGTTGGTGAAGAAGAGATGCTCTTGCTCCAACTACGACTACTCCTGTAGTTAGAAAGGGCTCCTTCCTTCTCCTTCTCTTTGCTGCAGGCGCCTCCTAGCTGATGTTTTCCAAGGCAAACCCTAAGGGGAGTGTGCCTTAAACTTCTCCCAAGGGTTGGGGTGCACTACCCTTTCTCCTCCAATGCTTGCCTGTCGTCTGTTATGTGGAATGCTCCTCCTTCTTGGCTTGGCACAAGGTCAAGGAATGGGGAGAAGAAGGCACCAAAGGGGTGGGTGATGTGCCCACTTAAATCTTCTTCTCAACTCCTTCTTCTTGGCCGTAGGTATGAGGTGGTGATTGCGTAGCAATCATAGGGCTTAATTGACCTAGATTAGGCTAGAACTTAGCATAAGTTAGGGTAAATCATGCATGCATAAGTATTATATACATCTTTACTGCTTTACTTTATCTTTGCATAAAATAATGTTATAATGTGCTGATTAAGTGCATTATGTCGATTGCAGGCAATAAGTTGATCTGGAGCAGGATCTGAAGCTGGATCTGGAATTACGGGAGTTGCAGCAGAAGGCTTAGATTAGAAGTAGGAATAATGATGTAAAGGAGTTAAAGGTTTGCTAATCTTAAGTAGGAATAAAGCAGTAAAGTGTGAAGAGCTTAGGTCCATCCTAGACCTAGGATTGCCTAGACACTTCCCCAAGCCTTAGCCACCCTTAGATTAGGTCACAGCACCCTAGGAAGCCCTAAAACCCTAGTTCCAACCCTTATCTGGACGTCCAGATAAGTTTTAAGATGTCCAAGACCTTAGCCAACTCCCGTACACCTCAAACCCACTTCTGAAGTGTTATTGGACGTCCAGACACTTTGTCAAACGTCCAATTTCTGCAGAATACCCAAAAGAGAACCTAGATTTCCCCCTAACTCGGATTAGACGTCCAGAACTGAAGTCTAGACTTCTGATTTTTGAGTATAAGTTGTCTGATCTCATTTTTGGATGTCTAGTACTGGTTTCCAGTTCCTGTTTTAAGATTCAAGCCATGATCTTGGATCTCTAGCTCCCAAGACCTAATCCCAAACCCATAGGAACCTAATTAAGGTGTCCTAATCCTAGTACATCACCTCTAGACCTACCTAAGGACCTAATTAGGTCCTCACCAAACCCAATTGACTTTGATCAAAGTCAATTACCTTCACCTAAGTCAATTAGACTCATTGAGTCCAATTGAGCTTAGATCTCAACCCATACAAGTTCAATTGGACTTAGTGAGAGTCCAATTGACCTAAACCCAACCTAATTGAGTTATTTCACTCTCATTCAATTAAACTTGGGTTGAGTTTAATTGCAAATTCTCCTTAGCAATTTGGGTTTGTAACCCTAATTCAAGACATACACCTACCTAAACCCCTTAAGACCTAACCTAGACCACCTAGCCACATAGAGCACATACACACACACCCATTCAAGCACACAAACTTCTCTAGAGTTCTGTAGAACTCTCTTGAAGTGGCGCCACCTCTTGGTTGCCAAATTTAGCAACCAAGAGGCATTCAAAATGAGATCCACATTTTTTGGATCTCATAACCATTTGGCTGGCCACTCTTGGACTCTCTTTAGAGAGTTCCACACCTCTCTAGAGAGAAGCCCTTAGGTGTATAAAAGGACCCAATGGGTGGCCATTTGCACCCATTCACTTCCTTGGCTCCATTCACATCCACCTCCACTTAGGTTAGCCACTCCATCTCCAATTGTTCACCACCACCATGAAAGACACCATGCCGGGATGCTAGATCACTCCTCTCTCTCTCCAAGGGTCAGCCTAAGCTCCACTGGCCGCCCCTCATTCTCCTCCCAACCACTCCAAGGCCATCGGGTACCACCCCCGAATGCCCTTTTGTTCTACTAGATCTAGATTAGTAGTTTATGCTCTTCATAGTTTTACTGCTCTTTATTACTACTTAGTAGCGTAGTCCTTATTCCCCTCCAAATGATGCATGCAAAATCTCCCCATAGATTCTTGTATGCGATCATTTTCTGGTAGCTAGATTTACATTTTAAGCATTTCTGTACAAGCTTTCCTCTAAAATTCTTGTTGCAAACAACTCTCCACATGAATGAATGAAAAATGCATTTATATATATATATCTCTATGTTTTGAAATCACCATGAGCTTATTGATTGCCATCCTGTTTGCGTGATTCAAGTTGCCTATTTTTAATTGTTTATCTATTCCACAAGAAGCATGTCATTTCCTGAAAATATGGAAAATCTAATGATAGATGCAGTTTTTGTAAACAGCACCACCTTACTAGAATCGTGCGCACAGAAACTCACATGCTCACCTTTGTGATTTATTTAACACATGCGCATGTAATCAAGGTTCATAATAGAAGTGGTGAAATCTTAATCAGGAGATTGGAAACCGGCAAGCAATTTTAAACAGAGTAGAGCGGTATAAGATCGAATTCTAAAGTAAAATAAATGCCTCCCAGAGACAAACTACCAGGACTCAAAGTCTCATTATCTTTTTAGAAATATTTTTGTTTGATTGTATTGCGCACTATAGTACGACGTTTCCCTAGCAAAACTTGCACGATAGAACTCCCCAACAAATGGCACCATTGATGGGGAGGCAACGCCATTTTCTTTGATTTCGATCTTTGAAACCATCACTGACAAATCTCTCTACTTTGGTTTTTATTTGCAGGACAACATGGAAGAAAAACAGGATCTGCGCACATAACGAGCGTAGCAAAGAAAAAATCAGGTGTACGTCATCTCCCATTTAGATTAGGTTTCCTTTTTGAACCCTAAGAGTAGATTTACTTTCTGCAAGTTCTTTTGAAAAAACAAATCTTTATCCAATCTCATGAAAAAGAAAAAAAAATAAAAAAAAATTGAAAAAAAATCTAGAGTAGATATCTTTTTGAATCTTAGGTTAGTTTGAAAAAGAAAAGAAAAAAAATATTTTCTTTGAATCCTTTGAAAAATTCTTTTTGAAAAAAAAATGGAAAAAAAAGTGCAAAAGTTAAAAGAAAAAAAAACATATTTTTGGTGGAAAGCTCAGATTTCAATCTCAAACCTCTTTAAGAGCTTTTCCACCATCATCTGATTTTTCGGCTAGATTTCAAGTTTGATTTAAAAATTCAATTATCGAAAACCTTGTAAGCAAAAAATTCTAAAATTTAAGGGAAACCTTCATTTTCAGACCACCTTTCAAATGCCACCATTCATTTTAAAAAAATTTCAAGTATAAAATTTTTAAAAATTCACGAAGTGCACGGGAGTCAAATTGACCCAAATTCGATATTTTTCAAATTACAAAAAGCAATTTCGAGCAATCCATGAATCTGTTTTGGCTAAAAATGATAGGTTTTAAAGCTGATCTCATTGGCTTTATTTTTCATATTTTTTTCAAATTTTTGAAGGTCAATTGATACTGTTTCAAAGTGAAAAATCGACCAGGGTTCAAAATTTCAGATTTGACCCCCTAACATTCAAAAATCCCTAAAAATTCGGCTAAAATAGTAAAAATTCCAAAAAAATATTCTCTGGAAAGCTAATTGAAAAAGAAATCTACTTGCAAAATTTCAAGTTAAATGAATTCCAATTATTATCAGAGAACGGACATTACTTTTGTGGTCTGCTGAAACAAAACAAACCCTAGAAGTGCATGAACCTTAGGTTTAATCTTTAGGGTTACAACTGAGAGACCACACTTTGGGCTAACTTAGACTTAATCAAGTCTACTACTTAGCTGGTCAGCTTGGTCACCTTGTGGGCCACTCACCAAGAGAAACCCCCAACTGAAGAAAATGGGCTAAAATCAATTCTAAAACACGAAATCAACCCGAATTCATTATCATACTACAGGGTGTTTGCAACCTCGCCAACCCTTGTGACTAAGTCTGCGGGGCAGTGTCAAACGACCGTGGCTTGGGGGTTAACGAAACCGGAGGCGTAAGCCAAATGAAGAACCTTCCCCTTAGTCCCCTCGTAATCAGATTGGCTAGGTTTGCTTGAGAGGTGGGAATCAGTTTTAGTCGGTTGAACGACGAATTTTTCTTCAGGAATTCAAACTTCTAACGAAAAATCTGGTCACCTGATCCATAAGGACCATTTGATTGATAGGGCCTTAGCTTGTCCTACTTGGCTACACCAACCCAAGGGTTGGGTGGTGTATGCAAGGAAGGAGGTCACTTAGACCTCACTTGGTTGGACCTTGGGAGCCACTCCCAAGGAGGCGAGCCACCTCGCCAGGATCATCTTCCCCCCCACTTCTTCTACTCCCAGAGCCATCATGGAAAATGCTGGACCTGAATGTAGACTGGGTCAGGATATCGAGAATCTGGACCCGATGGCTCATCTGGAAGCCCGGGTAACGAATCCGAGGAGCGGCATCAACAGAGCAAGGATCGCATCTTGACAGCACTTGGCAGGATGCAGCACCCTCCGCGAGGAGAACAACTGCGTGATTTCTACGACCCAGCCGCACAAATTGTCACACCTTTAGTTAGAATTCCTGCAGGCAGAGACACGTTTGAGCTCAAGCCCAATGTGATTGGGTTGATCAGCATTCATTTCTATGAGAACTCAAGCGAATATCCGTTCCAGCACCTTGAGGACCTGAGTTGACTCGCTGAAACGATTCAACACAGGAATATCGATCTCAAGATTGTTCTAATGAAGCTTTTCCTGTTCTCTCTAAGTGACAAAGCTTCATACATGTTCAAGACTATTGGGAAGCTAATTGGAACCTGGCCGGAATTACGATGTTAATTCCTGCAAAAGTTCTTCCCAATTAGTCGAACAAATGCAATGCGGTGCGGAATCAAGACTTTCTCCCACTGAGCTAGGGAGAAGTTACATGAAGCTTGGGACAGATTTCACGACCTTCTCCTGAAATGCCTGCACCACGGTATACCCAGATGGCACCTGGCTCAGATCTTTTACCATGGGTTGGATGACACACAGTGATATCTGGCCAATGCCTCTAGCGGCGGGAATTTCCTCACAAAAGATGAGAACAACGCATTTGAGCTATTTGAATCATTAGCGGAGAACTCGATGAATGCCAGATCATGAACCAGTTCTAGTGGCCTAGTCAGCAGTGGGTTGGTGTCCACGAGGCTCACACCGAGTCTATTCGAGTCGACATGGATATTATCGCCAAGCAGCTGGATAGAATAAATCTAATCGAAAAGAAGATCAACCAGATTAGATAGGGTCAATCTGACTTGAGCTCTGCCGCCTCAAGACCCTCCTATGCACCCCGAGCCCCTCCTGCTCGAGTTAATCTACTCACTCGAGATGCATCTTCTCTGTATTTACGAGATCCCACATATCAGGATCCCGTAAATAATCCAGATCTAGCACCTTACCACCAAGGTTACGCACCACTCGCAGATTATAATGTGTATCCCCTTGATGGATATATGTCTCAGACATCCTCGACCTACGAGGACGTCAGTGTTATCCAAGGATATGGGCGTAATAACCCGTATTTAGAGACGTATAACCCTAGTTGGAGCCAGCATCCAAACTTCTCCTGGTCTGGTAATTCACAGAGACCACATCAAGATCCACACTACCAGACCAGGCAATGAGCGAATGCGCAAAACATGTACCCTAGGTAGCAACCATTCCTGCATCAACAGTAACCCCGCTCTTTATACCAGCCACTGCACCAAGCTGGCAACCACCCTCCAAAGCGGGCTGACCCTTTGGAGGCATTGAAAGAGGAGCTACAAGAATCAATGAGGAAATCAACACATGACAGCTTGTAGATTATGAAGGTGATGGCTGATCAGATAAAGACCATACAGAACACGCAAAATCAGCTGTTGCAGGAGAATAGAACTCAGGGAGCCTTGCCCTCCCAACCCATCCCGAGTCCTCGATATATACAGAACCAAGGTGCCCTGCCTAAGTTTCAGGCACCGCAAGGACATGCACACAGCATACTGCAGGCGCCTCCTACACCACCTGGTTATGTGCAAGGCTAGCGACCTTTACAGAACCCCACGTATTCTGCCCCTTCTGCTCCCCCACCACCTCATGGACAACAAGCCGATGCACATGCTATCTCTTTGAGGAGCGGAAGGAAGACATTCGACCCACCACATAGGCAGGTGGGTCCTGATTTTTTCCACCCTTCATCCCAGGTGGGTTCGACTCCTTCATCTCAGGAGCCACTTGCGGTAGATAAGGGTAAGAGGCCACTTGACCCTGAGATTCCCGTCCCTTTTCTTGAGGCTCTGACTCGAAATGCAGTATGGAAAAAGGACACGAAATTTTGAGGACCTGAAATCGATGTTCAAGGAAGTACATATTTAGGTCCCCCTCCTCGAGGCAATCGATCACATTCCCACTGTCGCTAGGTTCTTCAAGGACTATTGTATGCCAAAGCGACAGCCGTGAATTAGACTACAGGCGATATTGTCGAAAGAGGCTAGCACCGTGATTCTAGATGACTTACCGTCGAAGAAGAAAGACCCTGGTACCCCCCTCATATCCTTCTTCTTGCAGGATTCTCCATTTGATCAGGCCCTTCTAGATCTAGGTTCGTCCATCAACCTAACTCCCACTGCCATATTTGATCGATTTCAATTTGGGGAGTTGAAGCCCACCTCAGTCATGATTCAGCTGGCTGATAGATCAGTCAAAACACTGAGGGGGGTGGTTAAGAACGTGATCATGAAAGTCCACAGGTTCTACTTTCTCGCAGATTTTTTCGTTCTCGATATGGAAGTTCCTCCTAATCTCCGGGATGCACCAATTATTTTGGGTCACCCATTTCTGGCGACAGCCCGAGCAAACATTGATTGTGCATCCGGGTGTATGGAGATAGCCCTAAGCAACGAGCGACTTCGATTGGACATATTCAAGGCAGCAAAGAACTTTGACTGTGATCGAATAGAGGAGAATGGTGAAGAGGAAGATTCGGCATACTGTGGTAACATTGGGCTCCTTTGTGACGACCCAATGTCTCATTCGTCTGCACTATCAGGGTTCTTGGACCTCGATCCACATGGGACTGAAACCACTACACTACACATATCTCCCAGAGGATCTGACTGTTTAGGGTGTGCTTCTAACCACAGCACCCCTGAATCCAGCTATCCTGATCCATACATTACTGAATCGCCCCTGTTGTTGCAGGAAGACGTGACCACAGCTAACGGGTTTCCCGTTAACATAGTCACAACCGATTATTCCATAGGGAATGACTCAGTGGGAACTCACGTGCACATGGATCAGCAGATTCCCACCCTCGATTCTACTCCTCCCACTCTCATTTCTAACTCTAACCTACCTGTAATTGAATTGAAGCCCTTACCTGACTCACTCAAGTATGTGTTCTTGGGCGAAGTGAGACATACCTAGTCATTATCAATGCCCACTTAACCTAAGAATAGGAGCATCAATTTATTTCTACGCTGCAAGACCATAGGGCAATTATCGGGTGGAGTATTGCTGATCTCCTCGGTATTCGCCCCTCGTATTGCACTCATCACATTTACACGTATGAGGGGGTGAAACATTCAAGACAACCTCAAAGATGGCTTAACCCAAATATGCTAGAGGTTGTTAGGAAGGAGATCATCAAATGGCTGGATGTAAGTATTATATACCCAATCTCAGATAGCCAGTGGGTGAGTCCGATCTAGATAGTGCCCAAGAAAGTAGGACTCACTGTAATAAAGAATGATAAGGGTGAATCCATCTCGACTCGCACTGAGACATCTTGGCGGGTCTACATCGACTATAAGAAACTGAACATGGCTACCCAGAAGGATCACTTTCCTTTGCCGTTCATTGATCAGATCTTGGAACTGTTAGCCGGATGCAGTTTCTTCTACTTTCCAGATGGATACTTCGAGTATAATCAAGTAGCGATTAGCCCAGAAGATCAAGACAAGACCACATTCACATGCCCCTTTGGAACATTCTCTTTCAAGTGGATGCCCTTTGGCCTCTGCAACGCACCAGTGACATTCCAGCGTTGTATGATGGCCATCTTCTCTGACATGATTGGGGACTATGTGGAGGTATTCATGGATGACTTCTCCATTTTCGGAGATGATTTCGCATCTTGTCTTGATAACCTCACCAAGATCTTGAAATGGTGTATTGAAGTAAACCTAGTACTATCCTGGGAGAAAAGCCATTTCATGGTGAGGGATGGCATAGTACTAGGGCATAGGATCTCCAAAAATGGACTCGAGGTCGATCGAGCTAAATTGAAGATTATTTCCCACTTACTGCCACCTATCTCAGTTAAGCAGATCAGATCATTCTTGGGTCACGTCGGCTTCTATCAAAGATTTATACGCGATTTCTTGAAAATTGCATGGCCCTTGATGAATCTCCTGGTTGCTGATGCCCCATTTAAATTCGACACCTCGTGTCTCAGCACCTTCGAGACTTTACTAGGCGCTGTCTCTGATTCACCGATTCTCCAACCACCCGACTAGTCACTTGATTTCGAGATGATGTGCAACGCTTTGGATTTTGCCGTCAGTGCTATTTTAGGGCAACGTCGAGAGAAACAACCCTTCGTCATATACTATGCTAGCAAGACGTTGAATAAAGCTCAGCATAATTACACTATCACCGAAAAAGAACTGCTAGCAGTAGTATTCGGGATGGAGAAATTTAGATCGTACTTATTAGGGTCCAAGGTCATCATTTTCACTGACCACTCTGCCCTCCAACATTTGTTGGCAAAGAAGGATGCCAAACCACAGCTCATTAGATGGATCCTTCTATTGCAGGAATTTGATATCGAAATCCGCGACAAAGTCGGAAAGCAAAATGTTGTGGCGGATCACCTATCCAGACTGGACCCAAATCACATTCCTTATTCCCTGCCTATCTATGACCAATTTTCGAATGAATCTCTTTTGGCAGTTCATTCTGCTGAGTTCCCTTGGTACACGGATATAGTGAACTACCTTGCTGTAGGCAAAATTCCCGTGAACCTATCCAAGGACCAGAAACTCAAATTCACTGTAGAGGCCAAATACTACCTCTAGGATGACCCATTACTCTTCCGCATTGGAGCGGATCAGATTATTCAGAGATGCATCCTAGACTCTGAGATCCCTAGTGTGTTATCTTTTTACCACAACAATACTTGTGGTGGTCATTTCTCCAGATGGAAAACCGCTACAAAAATTTTGCAGTCGGGATTTTTCTGGCCAACCATCTTCAAAGACACACATATATGCCCAATGACGTGCCTTCGTGCGTGTGTGTTAAGAGGTGTCGTTATAGTTGCACTTGATACGTCGGTTTTAAAAGAAGTAAATGGAGGTGAGTCCGAGTGTCGATCTCAGGGAGGTGTGGAAATCGGGTTTTGTTTACAACTTGTTGTCACGAAAAAGGCGGAGTTTTGCTTGCGAAAGAGACGATTTTGAAAAGCGAGAGATAGAGAGAGAGTTTAGGGTTAGAAAGCTCTTGGTTTTGATCATGCACTTTAAACAGAAATTAAAATGGCGACTAAACGGAAAATAATTTTATTAAACATGCATTCATAGTTCATGGTTTACAACATTAAATACATGCTTCAACAAAAGTAAATGAAAGCTTAAAAGAGAGAGAGAGAGAGGTAGAGAGAGAGTGGAGAGCGACGAGGCAGCCACGGCGGTGGAGGAGGCTCCGTCGGCGGCTCGTCATCTCTGGCGATTACAAGATTGCCTAAAAATAGTAGGAGAGGAGTGGAGTAGTTGCAAGTGGGAGAGGATGCCTTGAATGGTGGTAGAAGGGGGTTTAAATAGAGTTAAGGGCCTCCTAGAAGAAGAATGTGCTTTAGCGACATCCAGAACATCGCTAAAACCGCTTCCAGATACGTCGGTGAAGGCCTTCTGCCGCCGGTCAGCAGCCCGCCCCCTCTCTCTCTCCAAGCGTGATCCGTGGATGATGAACGAGAGCCGTCCGATCCTCCCGCGCCCGTGCTAAGATCACGCTTCGGGCGTGCGTGGGCTCTCGGGCGCTGCCGTCGTGCCGCGTGGTGCAATCCTGACCGGCCGCTGCTGATCGGGCGGCTCAATTTCGCCACGCCCTTCGCTCGCGCTTGATTTCCGCTTCGCGCGATTCAAACGCGCGTCGCTGCGACGCGGGCGTGCACGCTAACCGTTGCGCCACGCCCGCGCTTTGTCGCGGCAACCACGGGCGAGCGCACGGATCTCGGCCATTCGATCGAAGATCAACAGCCAAGATTCATTCTTGGCTGGCTTGAGGGCGAGCGAGCGGCGGGGGTGGGGCGACGTGGCGCGTTCTGGGCCATTGATCTCCAGATCAACGGTCATGATTTCTTGGGCCGATTGTGGGAGCTCCGGATGTCGGATTTGGTTGATCTTGAGTCCGTTGGACTCTGTTCGTCGTCCTGAATCCATCCGTGTGGTCCAATTGCTCATCTGAGGCCTGCTTTGACAAATACTTTACACAAATGGCCATTAATACGGTTTATAAGCAATCTTGGTACTTGATGCATGCAATGCTCCTATTCTACTTTATGTTGTGCCTTTTATTCTAAAGATGGGCCATATTCAACCTAATTACTACCCCCTTGCGTGGTGTTATCATACCCCCTTGCCTACTCCTTGATAGTCCCTAGCAAGGTTTATTCTAGCCTTTATTTCTTTGGAGAATTCAAGAAGTAATTCCTTAGGCACTTCGTTACTCGTCAATAAGAGGAAATATACAAAGATCTTAATCTACAAAGACTAAGCAGCGCCCAGGTGTCTTCCAAAATACGAATCGCCCGAATCCTTGCTTTGTATATATAACTATACATATGTATACGTATATATCTATATATGTCTTTTTAGAATTTTCGGAATTCAGTGTGGGTTGGTAACTTTTTACGGCTACCCAACCCACCCAAAACTCGGTCAAAACCCTAAGTTCTAAGCATCTTGGTGCGAATGTTGTGATAGACTCACTTAACGATAATTGAGACAGACTTCGAGTTTCTACGCCTCTAGGTGTCCGGAAAAGAAAATAAATTTTTGCCTGAAGGTGTATTTATTCGACTGGTAGCTTTCTCCCTACGTTCATTTTACTTGGGGTCAACACAAGGATTTTCCAGTGTATATCTCCCCGGCTTGTACTACTTCCCCGCTTCGTCCTTAGGTGTTTTGGTCTTTTTTGTGCAATTATTGAGCTGGGCTCTGGACAACCGACCAATGGGCTGTTACCCATGATCACTTGCCAGCCATACTTGTGTGGTGAAATGTGGTTTATTTTCTTTTCTTCTTTTTTTTTTTTCCGTAGGTGGCTTCCCTAATCTCAAATGTACCTAGAGGCAGCGAAAAAGAAATGGCCTGTGGCTGGGTTCTGGACAACCTGCCAATGGGCTGTTACCCACGACAACTTGCCAGCCATACCACCCTAGAGAGTTCATTAGCTACCCAATTTCTGTCAAAATCTCCAAGAAGTGAGTCTGTGCAAAAATGTGTGTAGATGCTTAGACTCAAAGTTTTCCTGAGTTAGAGGATGAGTTGATAAGTCGTATACTTATTATCTTATTTATTAGGTGGATTAGAATAGCTTAAAGTTGCAAGGATTCGCCGCTAAATCCATATTTTAATGGACACTAGGGCTGATTAAGCCTGAAGGCCTAAAAGTCTAAGTGTTTAAGTTCTTTTTGTATTATTTCCCACTATTGACAAGTTTCTAATGCCTAAGTTTTTCTTCCTAAATTCAATTTTTTGTTTATTGTTTTAATCAATTAATTTATTCATTCAGACTGATTAATTAAGCTCAGGATTATGCAATTTACCATCCCCCCCATGCTTAAGTTGGACAATGTCCTCATTGGCAGATGCATGGATGCAGAAGGGTTCAAAAAGATAGTACCTGAGTGACGTAAACTACCAGATCAGTCTGAATCCGCTGGGTTGCCTCCCAGGAAGCGCTGAGTTTAACGCCTCCAGCTGGGCGGTGCACAAACAGGAATGGCTTGGGTCAAGAAGATATGTTCAAAATTAACCAGACCCAAAATCAGAAGTCCACAGATGCGAATAAGGTTGTGGTGGAGTCCCGTTCCAAAGGGGCGGGAATTCTGTAACAGATATATCATGCATGCCCGTGTCAGATCCTCTCTTAGTTTGTGGGCATGCAAACAAGTTGCTGTGGACGAACGCACCCCAAATATGACATGCCAAACACTAAAGATGTAGGTCTTATATTCAGCTTGTGTCCCCATAAAATTGTAATCCATCGAAAGTGTATCAATTCTAGTGCATTTGGGTTGCGGGATCTTTATTCTGGTAGGGCAAGTAACAAAGTCCAGAGTTTCATACTGAGCCCTACAACCAAGCATGAGTCTTCTCTTCAAAGACGAATCCATCTCTTCCGCAACTATGGTTTCATTGCTCATTCCCTCCAAGCCCTTGATCTCAAGAATATTTTCTTCAACCTCCTTTGTATCAGATTCACTGTTTGGGGTTGCATTAGAGGTAGGGTCAATTTCATCCTCTAGATCATATTCTTTCTCTCAGTCCTCCTCCAAATTTGTGATGGGGATTCTAACCGATTCATAATCAATTTCTTTGAAATTGTTACTCCATTCTCCATCTCCGATGTTGGCTGCTACTCCCACCGGATTACTTGTCTTGAGCCGATTAGATTCAGATTCCAAGGTCTCTCCCCTCACCTTCTCAGTTTCCTCCTGATGTTTGTTCTCAATGCTCCCCAAATTGTGTTCCAAGGAATCCTTACTATCCTTATCCACTGAGCTATCCAACTCCTGAGGGGTATCAATGGTGGACTGAACCAAATCAGGATGACTAGGTGTAGTCCAATTGATCATGGTAGGTCCTTGCTTTATGAATTCCATGAATGGCGTTGTATGCAACAGCTTTCTTTGGCCTTCTTCCCCCAATTGTTGGAACAACTCCAACATGGCATGTTGCCCTTTAACCAATTCTTGATTCTGTCTGTGTAGTTCTAACTGGAGGTTATCAAGAATTGACATGGTGTCATTTGGTGTCCTTTGGATTTCCTCCTTGAAATCCAGGTTAAGAGAGTATGGTTGAGGTTGTGGATCAGAATCCATATTGGTGTTTAGGTTCTTGGGTGGGTCCTCTATTCTATCATGTTCAGGGTCCAGTTCTTCAAGAGGAACCATTCTCTGTTTGGTCCTACTCCAGAATAGTTGAGGTTCTAAGTCCTCCTCCCAGTCAGATTCTTCATCAGGGGACCAAATCAGAGGTTGATGATCCTGGGTTTGCCTAGATTTCTGATCATTTTCTGATTTCCATTTGTCTAGAACTCCTTCTAATCCAAAGGTCAAGTAGGCAAGGTTGTTGAATTCAGATGACCTTTCTTGGTTATTATCCTAAGATGGGTAGGGTTCTTGGTGTTCTCCTAAAGTGTAGGTCCTATCACAGTAGAGCGGGTCGGACATAAATGAGGAGGCATCGTGAGGACAATCGAGATATGGAGCCCCATGATTTGAATCGTACCCTTGGGTGGCTATGTTGGTTGTATTCCAATAAGAAGTTGGTGCGGTTTGGTCATAGTTGGGCCAAGAGGGATATTCAAGGTTGTACCCCCAACTTGGTGGTTGGTTAGCCCAAGTAGGCTGTGGGTATGGTCCACTTGGGTTAGCATACAAATCCTGTTGGGGGTAGTTTGGGTAAGATGGATAGGTATTGAAATCCATGGTTTGGAAGAAATGGAGGGATGTGGGAAGAACAGATGCGAGAGAGTTGTGTCCTCAACCAAGCAAACGAGCCTAGTCCTTATGGTGTATTCCTTAGAAGACCTAGAAATCTCACAAAGGTTGATTAAATCCGTAAGCACTGGACTCCCCTTCCCGAGGTTAATCTGGCCAGGTTGATTATGAGGGGATTGCAGGGAAGGTTCTTCCTTTGGCTTGCGCCTTCGGTTCCATAGACCTCACAACCGCGGTCGTTTGACACTGCCCTGCAGCCTAGTCACCAGATTCTACCAAGGGAATGAAAGCCAAGTGCCTAGCAAACAAAACCTCACCTTTTGAGACTTAACTCAGTCCTGCCTAGGGCACGTCTACTCAGTTCTAAAGGGTTAGGATAGTGCTTGTGCTTAGGGTGATGTGATGAGGCGTTGATTGGGGTGGTGCCTCTTAATTTTCCACTTTCAAAGTGTGTGCTTCTAGCAAAACATGGTTTTCAAGCAAGGATTTTTAAGGTGTGGTGTCTTTTAGTATTTTATCCTTACTTTAGTGCTTTTTAGGGTTGACGTGTCTTAATGTTTTCAACCAAGTTTCAGTGGCCACGTCAAGTTCTGCACACAATTTGATGAAAGTAGATTTCCTTTTTCTTCTGTAGAGGCTCTAAAACCCTAGTGTACTCATCCTAATGATCATGCAGCTTCTATTAGATGAGTCAGTTTTAGGGTTGAGTGGTACGGCCCAGGCCAACTCATGGTGGCTTCACAAACACCACTCAAGAAAGAAAAGAACACTCCAAGAATTTATTCAGCATATTAGAGTGTACATTTTTTGTAGGGTGATGTGTTAAGAATGTGGGTCAAGCAATCATTCACCACGCCAATTTTTTTAGTCTTTTACAATTTTTTTTTTTAGCTTTTTCATGCAAGCAAACAATGAGGGACAGGTTACTCACTATCGGTCCTCGAGGCGCCTACTCCCTTGCTACCGCCGTGGAATGCGTCGCTTCGCCATCCATGCGTCGAATTCCTGCAACCGTCAAGTAAAAAGGAAAATAGGGCATTAGACGATGTGAGAATGAGTGTGGAATGGAGGTGATAAAACAAATCCGTTGCCTCCCCGGCAACGGTGCCAAAAACTGACGTGCCTTCGTGCGTGTGTGTTAAGAGGTGTCGTTATAGTTGCACTTGATATGTCGGTTTTAAAAGAAGTAAACGGAGGTGAGTCCGAGTGTCGATCTCAGGGAGGCATGGAAATCGGGTTTTGTTTACCACTTGTTGTCACGAAAAAGGTGGAGTTTTGCTTGGGAAAGAGACGGTTTTGAAAAGCGAGAGATAGAGAGAGTTTAGGGTTAGAAAGCTCTTGGTTTTGATCATGCACTTTAAACAGAAATTAAAATGGCGACTAAACGGAAAATAGTTTCATTAAACATGCATTCATAGTTCATGGTTTACAACATTAAATACATGCTTCAACAAAAGTAAATGAAAGCTTAAAAGAGAGAGAGAGAGGTAGAGAGAGAGTGGAGAGCGACGAGGCAGCCACGGCGGTGGACGAGGCTCCGTCGGCGGCTCGTCATCTTCGGCGATTACAAGTGTGCCTAAAAATAGCTAGGAGAGGAGTGGAGTAGTTGCAAGTGGGAGAGGATGCCTTGAATGGTGGTAGAAGGGGGTTTAAATAGAGTTAAGGGCCTCCTAGAAGAAGAATGTGCTTTAGCGACATCCAGAACGTCGCTAAAACCGCTTCCAGATACGTCGGTGAAGGCCTTCTGCCGCCAGTCAGCCGCCCGCCCCCTCTCTCTCTCCGAGCGCGATACGTGGATGATGAACGAGAGCCGTCCAATCGAAGATCGGACGGCTGAGATCCTCCCGCGCCCATGCTGAGATCGCGCTTCGGGCGCGCATGCGCGCGCGCGTTTCCGCCCGGTGTGCACACGCGCGTGGGCGCTCGGGCGCTGCCGTCGCGCCGCGTGGCGCAATCCTGACCGCCCGCTGCTGATCGGGCAGCTCAATTTCGCCACGCCCTTCGCTCGCGCTTGATTTCCGCTCCGCGCGATTCGAATGCGCGTCACTATGACGCAGGCGTGCGCGCTAACCGTTGCGCCACGCCCGCGCTTGTCACGGCGACCGCGGGCGAGCGCGCGGATCTCGGCCGTTCGATCGAAGATCAACGGTCGAGATTTGTTCTTGGCTGGCTTGAGGGCGAGCGAGCGGCGGGGGCGGGGCGACATGGTGCATTCTGGGCCGTTGATCTCCAGATCAACGGTCATGATTTCTTGGTCTCATTGTGGGAGCTCCGGATGTCGGATTTGGCTGATCTTGAGTCCGTTGGACTCCGTTCGTCGTCTTGAATCCATCCGTGCGGTCCGATTGCTCATCTGAGGCCTGCTTTGACAAATACTTTACACAAATGGCCATTAATACGGTTTATAAGTAATCTTGGTACTTGATGCATGCAACGCTCCTATTCTACTTTATGTTGTGCCTTTTATTCTAAAGATGGGCCATATTCAACCTAATTACTACCCCCTTGCGTGGTGTTATCACCCAACACTGCAAATGATGCCAGCGGTTGGTTTTATGACTAGGAGAGACATGATGCCACCCCAACCCATCATGGTTGTAGAAGTGTTCGACGTCTGGGGCATCGATTTTATGGGCCCTTTTCCAAACTCACATGGGTTTGAGTACATATTACTAGCCGTCGACTATGTCTCGAAGTGGGTCGAGGCCATCCCTACGAGACGGGCTGACCATAAGATTGTCATTTCTTTCGTACGACAGAACAATTTCGTGAGATTCGGAATACCTCACTCTCTGATTAGCGATGGGGGAAGCCACTTCATTCACGCCCATTTCAGGTCATTATTAAAGAAATACGGGGTACATCACCATGTAGGTACCCCGTATCACCTTAGACCAATGGGCAGGCTGAAGTATCTAGCCGTCAGATCAAGCTGATCTCTAGAAGATGGTTAGACCAGACAGGAAGGACTGGTCCGACAAATTAGTCGATGCACTCTAGGCATATCAGACCACATACAAGGCCCCACTCGGAATGTCACCATATCGCATGGTATATGGCAAGGCTTGTCACCTTCCTGTAGAGCTGGAACACCGCACCTTTTGGGTGGTGTGAAAATGTAACCTTGACCTAGATGCAGGAGGTCAAGAACGGAAACTCCAGCTCAGCGAATTAGAAGAGATCCGGCTAGAAGCCTATGAGAACGCATTGATATACAAGGACAAGACCAAGGCCTTTCATGACCACCACATCAGGAGGAAAGCATTCACACCCAACCAGCAAGTCTGGTTGTTTGATTCATGGCTAAAACTTTTCTCAAGGAAGCTCAAGTCCAAGTGGACTGGTCCGTTTGTTGTGATCTAGCCATATCCTAATGGGGTAGTTCAGATCAAGGACCCAAAATCTGGGCATATATCCACTGTTAATGGCTGGCGCCTCAAGCCATTTTTGGCCCAGGAACCTCCTCCACCTGACGAGATTCTTCATCTTATTGAGGATGTGTGATTGAGTGCTCGCCTAGCTAGAGGCATTAAACTCAGCACATATAGATACAATATCCCACATTCCACCATCATCTATACATAACCATTTTTATACATAGCATACATTTCTTTTAGCATATTTTCTTTCTGTATATTGCATACTGATAGGTTGGCTGGTTCTAAATGTATAATTTCAGGAGTAATTACAGGTGAATTCTACCCATTCTCTCCTTGCAGTACTTTTTTTCTTTTATATTCATGCATGAGGACATGCAAGAACTTAGGCATGGGGGGGTAGATACAACAAAACTGACAAAATTTTTATGCCAACATTTAGGAACACCTTGGAGCTACATGTCAAACACACTTTAGGACTCTAAATAAAAGAACAACTGACTCCACCTCCAATGCTTGCATTGGAGCTAGAGATCATTCGCAACAGCCATTTCTGACTCACCCGCTCACCTATTGTTCTAAATTTAGGGTCAAGCTGATTATAACCTAAAAGGGAAATTTTATGAAGTACAAATTATATGAGGTTACTTGTTCATAGCATTTATACATATTGCATTCATGAATAAGATTATTTTATGAAGAGAATGAATTAGGGATTTTATCCTCTAGTTGATTCCTATAATCTGGATCCAATACAACTTTTCACACACACGTAGAATTTGCAATGGATTCATGGTGAAGGCTGATAAACATCTTTAGTCTGTCGAGAAGAAGCAGTGCTTCTTTTCCTGAACCCCTAGATAGTGTTTTAGGAGTCAGGCAGATTTTCTTCCAAAAATCCACCAAATAGTGTGAGATGAGAATAGGGTGCACTGGTGCTCTAAGATTAGTAGAAGGAATCTGGAATCCTAGATAATTAAGTGATGATACTTTGAGATGAGGCATAGTTTCGCTCCCGGTTCTTGCGTATACATTTTCGTGTGAAATATTGAGAGCCACAAAATAAGGCAAATACGCAGGGAGTGAGTTTTCATAAAAATAGGGCTAAGGTGGATGGTTACGACCATTCTTTATGGAATCCTCGGCTGAAGGAGGGTATTGATGCTAAGGTTAGAAATACACTGTCCTATCCGTCTCTCCCAATGCTGTGAGTAGGCATTTCCACGAAATAAGCCACCCAATGTTTCTTGAGTACCACCAATCCCTAACAATGCCTCCTCAATAAAGTTCATGGATGTGTTATGTTGGAAAAAAAATGATGAAAAAGAAAGAAGAGAAAAGAAAGAAAAATTTTAAAAATTAGAAAAGGAAGAAAAAGTAAAGGAAAAAAGAGTGAATATTAGTTCAGTTGCATTGAGGAAATACCACCAAATAAATTTGAGATCCACCAAATATGTCTTTAACCTATTTTTCTGTGTTTCTGATCGCCTAAATACTGGCTAAGGAATTCCGACTTACTGTTAGGGTTATGAGAACTCAATTAAAGTGTTAATGCCAAGTGAGACCTCCAAATATAGATCGTATATGTGAATCTGGTGAGGCTGTGAGCTCTAAGAAAAAGGAAGAAAAGAAAAAGAAAAAGAGAAAGAGAGAATGAATACAAACGAATTAGAAAAGAGCATAGTTTTTCTCATCTTTCTCTCAGTTGAGTTAGTAATCTGAGAATCTAGATTCTGTAGTACTAGTCTCTATGTAGCACCAAGTGAGAGTGAGCCACCAAATATATATTCTTTTCCCTCGGAGATTCTCTACCAACCCTAAAGCCGGGGTGGAATTCATAGAATATTTGAATACCCCGAGGGAAGAAGTCTGCCTATCCCGTTAGAATTTTTACTAGGGGTCAAGTACAGGCTTTAGAGGTGTATTAGTTTTCCACTCGAATCCATTGCAAAAGCTACATAGCTGCACTTTCACGATTGTTTGGATTTCTAAAGCATAGGATGAAAACAAAAAGGATAAAAATCTCTAAGCATACACTTGAGAAAATAATCAATAACTTAGGGACCCTTGCAGTAAATAATTTAGTCTTGCATTTGCTATGGATTAGCAAGATTTAGGCATGGGGGTATGATTGTGCAGCAATCATAAGTCATAGTTGACCTAGATTAGGCTAGAACTTAGCATAAGTTGGGGTAATTCATGCATGCATAAGCATTATCTGCATCTTTACTGCTTTACTTTAGCTTTGCATAAAATAATGTCATAATGTGCAGATTAAGTGCATTATGTCAATTGTAGGCAATAAGCTAATCTGGAGTAGGATCAGAAGCTGGATCTGGAATAACGGGAGTTGCAGTAGAGATGGAGCAGAAGGCTTAGATTAGATGTAGGAATAATGATGTAAGGGAGTTAAAGGTTTGCTAATCTATTAACTAGGAATAAAGAGTAAAGTGCAAAGAGCTTAGGTCCATCCTAGCTCTAGGATAGCCTAGAGACTTTCCCAAGCCTTAGCCACCCTTAGAATAGGTCACAGCACCCTAAGAAGCCCTAAAACCCTAGTTCCAACCCCTATCTGGACGTCGAAGACCCTTAGGCAACTCCCGCACACCTCAAACCCACTTTTGTAGTGTTATTGGACATCCAGACACTTTGTCAGACGTCCAATTTTCGTAAAATACCCAAAATAAAACCTAGATTTCCCCCTGACTCAGATTTGATGTATAGAACTGAAGTCTGGACTTCTGATTTTTGAGTATAAGTTGTTCGATCACATTTTTGGATGTCTGGTACTGGTCTCCAATCCCTGTTTTGAGATTCAAGCCTTGATCTTAGATCTCTAGCTCCCTAGACCTAATGCTAACCCCATAGGAACCTAAATTAAGGTGTCCTAACCCTAGTACATCACCTCTAGACCTACCTAAGGACCTAATTAGGTCCTCACCAAACCCAATTGACTTAGATCAAAGTCAATTACCTTCACCTAAGTCAATTGGACTCATTAAGTCCAATTGAGCTTAGATCTCAACCCACACAAGTTCAATTGGACTTAGTGAGAGTCCAATTGACCTAAACCCAACTGAGTTATTTCACTCTCAATTAGGTTCACACTCATTCAATTAAACTTGGTGAGTTTAATTGCAAATTCCCCTTAGCAATTAGGGTTTGAAACCCTAGTTCAACACATACACCTACCTAAACCCCTTAGGACCTAACCTAGACCACCTAGCCACATATAGCACGACCACACACACACACACACACACCCATTCACGCACGCACACTTCTCTAGAGTTCTCTAGAACTCTCTTGAAGTGGTGCCACCTCTTGGTTGCCAAATTTAGTAACCAAGAGGCATTCAAAGTGAGATCCACATTTGTTGGATCTCATAACCATATGCCCGGCCACTCTTGGGCTCTCTCTAAAGAGTTCCACACCTCTCCAGAGAGAAGCTCTTAGGTCTATAAAGAGACCCAATGGGGGGCCATTTGCACCCATTCACTTCCTTGGCTCTATTCGCATCCACATCAACTTAGGCTAGCCATTCCATCTCCACGAGTTCACCACCACCATGAAGGACACCACGCCGGGATGCTGGATCTCTCCTCTCTCTCTCCAAGGGTTGGCCTAAGCTCCACTGGCCGCCCCTCATTCTCCTCCCGACCACTCCAAGGCCATCGAAGACCACCCCTGAATGCCCTTTTGTTCTGCTAGATCTAGATTAGTAGTTTATGCTCTTCATAGTTTTACTACTTTTTATTACTGCTTAGTAGCATAGTCCTTATTCCCCCCGAAATGATGCATGCAAAATCCCCCCATAGATTCTTGTATGTGATCGTTTTTTGGTAGCTAGATTTACATTTTAAGCATTTCTGTACAAGCTTTCCTCTACAGTTCTTGTTGCAAACAACTCTCCACATGAATGAATGAAAAATTCATTTATATATATATATATATCTCTATGTTTTGAAATCACCATGAGCTTATTGATTGCCATCCTGTTTGCGTGATTCAAGTTGCCTGTTTTCAATTGTTTATCTATTCCGGAACAAGCATGTCGTTTCCTGAAAATATAAAAAATCTAACGATAGATGCATTTTCTGTAAATAGTCACCACCTCACTAGAATCATGCGCGCAGAAACTCACACGTTCACCTTTGTGATTTATTTAACACATGCGCACGTAATCAGGGTTCATAATAGAAGTGGTGAAATCTTAATCAGGAGATTGGAAACTGACGTGTGATTTTAAACAGAGTAGAGCAGTATAAGATCAAATTCTGAAGTAAAACAAATGCCTCCTAGAGATGAACAACCAGGACTCAAAGTCTTATTATCTTATAGAAATATTTTTGTTTGATCGTATTGCGCACTATGCTACGGCATTTTCCTAGCAAAAAATGTGCGATACGACTCCCCAACAAGTGGGTATATGGTAGATTTAACTAATGGTGGATAGAAATTATGTGGTGGTAGGGTAGGGTATTTATAGGATGGGAAGGGGGTCGTTTGCGTGGTTTTTTGGAGGGAAATGAAGGGGTGCTTGGATATTTTTGGAGGGAAAAATGGGAGGGAAATGAAGTGGTGCCTTAGTTTTCCCTCCAAAAATACCTTCTAGATGGCATTTATTTTGGAGGGAAAAAATGGAAGGTGGAGATGGGTTTTGATGGCGGATGTAGGTGGTGATGGAAGGGATAGTTGGCACCAAAATAAAGTAGTAGGTGGTCTTTTTGTTGGAGCTTAGGTAGTAGGGTAGTAGGTTTTGGTGCCATGGAGGTGGACTAGCTAAGCTAAGCTAGCTTAACTAGCCTACCTAGTAGGGACTAGGGTTGGAGGCATTTGGAGCTAGGGTTTTGAGGAAGAAGAGCTAGAGGTAGTCATCTTGAGTTGTACTGGAGCTAGTGGCTGTTGAAGAGAGCTGCAAGGAGGTACCTTAGCTGGCTTAGCTTGCTAGTTCTTTGCTAGTTGCTAAGCCAAGCTAAAGCAAGCTGGCTTCTGCTAAAAGGAGTTGAGGTGAGCTGGGTCTGATGCTCCTGGGGAGGACCCAGCTAGTTGAGTTTGCTAGGGTAGCTTAGCTCAACTAAGTTGAGCTAAGCTGACTCCCCAAGAGCTGGACTTGAGCTTCCTGAGCTAAGATGAAGTTTTCTTCAGCTGGCTGGAGTTGAGTAGAGCTAGATGTAGCTGGTCCTGAGCTGAGGTGAACTCCAGTCAACTCAGCTGAGCTAGCCAGAGTTCCCAGTGAATTGATGGGAGTTGGGATGAGCTACACCTAGCTAAGTTGAACTGGATCTGAGCTGACTTGAGCTAAGGTGAGCTAAGATTAGCTCTCTCGAGCTATCATTCAACTGAGCTAAGCTGAATGGAGGTAGGATGAGCTAACCCTAGTTCAAGTGAGATGGATTCCAACTGTGGTGAGCTGCATCAAGCTAAGTTCTAGCTTGTTTAAGCTTCTCCTTCACTAGTTTCCTTCCTGAGTTCTTGGGTTCTAGGGATCTGACAATCTATTTATCCGTAACTCTCACAAAAACACATCAAATGCACAATAAAAAATGCAATGCATGCCTAACCTAATTAATGCCTAAATGCAACCCAAAAAGCTCATTTGTGGAGCAAAATCCTAAGAGCTAGGTTTGTTTTAATGCATAAGAGTGATGATAAACTAACGTTGATATCATCATTTTGGCGCTGTTGCTGGGGAGCAACGTGCAATTCGATCTCTTGATTGCAATATCTAATTTGATACTAACTTGCTCTATCTCTTTTGACTGTGATCTGTGATAGGGATTCATTGTAGGAAGATTAGCCACACATCAAAACACTCCAGGGGCAGGTAAACTCCATCTAATTTCCCCTAAGCCCCTAATTATGAAAAAGCTAAAAGAAGGAACAAATCAATTAGGTTCAACTTACTTTCTATTCTTAGATTAATCATCAAGTCACTTGATTTGATACATTCTGTTTAGATAACATCGAAACCCTGATTTGTGCGCCTACTCAGGATTTAAGGTATCTCGAACTATCACCTTCTTGCTTGAGCCTTAGGTACTACATTTGGATGAATTGAATTGGACCAAATAAAGCCAATTAGGGTTTCCAGTTTAGGGTTTTAGAGACACACTTGCTTAATAAAGAATTAACTTCCCAAACAGTATGTTCCTAAGCCTTGGTTGAATTGATCTATTCAAGAAAACCCTAAAATCAGGCTCTTAATTTCATTCGAACACAAAAAGAGGGTCCTAAATCTCTTAAAAGGACAATCAGGTGAAGTTGACCCACTTTGTTTGGTTAACCAATCTTCAAATTATGTCACCTTGCACTAAAACATCTTAAAGTTCAAGTGAAAACATAAGCACCCATGCTCTTAATCTAAAACTGGTAGACTTAAGAGGTGAAGTCCCCATTCTGGTCTACCTGGACTCTCAGTGACAAGAAAGGTCAAGGGGGGGAAACCCTGTAACCTGTTGGGGCGCTCTACCATGTAGGGGTCTTCGCGGGACTCTCCCTTCTGGCTGCCCAGGTAATTCTTAGGTGGATGACTTTTTGACTTAGGGGTATCATCCGTCCCGAACCTCGATAGTCATCCAAAATTTTTTGGGTGTCTTGATTGGGTCCATCACCTGCTATCCCTCACCTACTCCATCAGTGCATGTTCGGGAGGATGTCCTTAAGACCACCCTTAGAGGTCCTTAAAACCACCCTTAAGGCCTCTGTTAGTCTTTCACTCTCGTCGAGGTCAAGCCTCGACTTCCATGTTTGTGCAAAAACCAGATCACATTGACATATCTTCTGATTCAGAACCTACTTCCCCCTTATCAGCTATGGATCACCAAGAAGATCAGCCTAACCTTGAGCAACAAGTCCATGATTTAAAAAATCAAATCAATGCCATCATCAACCCATCGCCGTGTCCTCAAATATGAGATCACTATAATCCCACAGCAGTGGAGATCGAACCTCGAATCAACATTCCCACGGGAGGACCCGAGGTGGATCTCAAGACTAGCATGCTTCATATCACCCCAAAATTTCATGGCTTGAACTCCGAGGATCCTTTCCAACACATCAAAAACCTAAAACATCTGGCCCACACATTTGGGGTAGATGTATAGAATCGGGATGGATTACTCTTAAAACTCTTCCCATTCTCTCTGGCTGACAATGCCGCTCACTGGTTTCAGACTCAACCACACACAATCAACACATGGGGAGAACTTTAGACCGCCTTCTTACAAAAATTCTACCCCATTGGTCGTACAAACATGATTTGGCACCAAATCACGCACTTCTCTCAAGGAGTGGGAGAATCTCTACACGAGGATGGGATCGCTTTTTGGATCTCATGCGTAAGTGCCCCCATCACAGAGTTCTGAAGTGGGAACAAGTCCAATCCTTTTACCACAGACTCCATGAAGACATCAAGCTATTTGTCAATGCAAGTTGTGGTGGTAACATCATGGGTCAACATGAGGACACGATCTGGGAGATTCTTGAAAACATGTGCGAGAACTCTCTGAGCAATGAGTCACTAGGTGCGTACGACCGGACGTCCACCCATGCATTGACAAAACAATTTGAGGGGTACATGAATCTCGAGGCCTTTCTGCATCCATTGATCTAGAGTTGGTAGCTAATCAGTTGGATGCGTCTCCATTATTGAAAAGAAGGTGGATGACATCACTCGTCATCTACACAAATCCACCTCTGCACCTTAAAGCACATATGCGCTCCCGCCCATGGGAAGGGAGGCTACTCACAACGTCTACTACTCCTCGGGGATGGATGCATATCCACCCCCGTCTGATTTTGGCTTTGGAGGCAACTCCGGGTCAGCCCACCACAGTTGGGGGAACTCTGAACCTACCCTGATTATCTTAGAGCTCCTCAGACTTGCGAGGATCCCCATGCTTTCCAGAATAATCCTTTCTCCAACACTTACAACCCTGGATGGTGTAATCATCCTAACTTTTCGTTGTCTGGAAATAACTCGAATCCAAGATCCCAATTCCAGCCCCGACCATAGAATCAGCAACCATATCAACCCTCTCAAACAAGGCCTAATCAAAATTTCTAATCTGGATCCCCTAAAGAAGATCAGACATCTTTGATTCTGCAAACCTTGGTTGACATGCAAAAATAGCACAAAGAAGAGATATCTAAGTTGTGCAATCAATTGGCCCAGTTGGTAGGTGCTTGCCAGCTTGGTGCACTCCTTCTCAGTCTCTTCCAAACCCGAATAACATGCCGAACCAGAGACACATTATGAACCTAAATCAGGGCCAAGCTCACTTTGCTTATCAGGCCTCTTCTGCTCCATCACCTAACAGGATGGATGTTTCAACTTCATACTCAGGATTTCAGCAGCAGAAACTTATTTTTCCCAATCCAAACCAAAATCAGATAGGATTAAATTCCATCACCACCCATAGTGGCAAAGCAACACAAGACCCACCTTTTCCTAGCCACAACATGCCTGAGCCTGTAGACCCTAACCCTAGCTTGGTCATCCAGGAAACGCCCATCCCTGATAAAGAGCCTAAGCCAATTCTAGAGGAACCATCTAAGATTCCATTTCCCGAGGCCTTGACCAAGGGAATGAATACAACCAAACCCGTGGCACTTGAGGAGGACCTAGTCAAGCTCTTTGAGCAGGTCCATACAAACATCCCCTTGATGGATGCGATTCACCATGTACCGCCTTACGCACGATTCCTAAAGGACATGTGTATACCCAAGCGTAAGCCGCGAACCAAAGGCGTGAACCCCATCATACTGTCGGAGCAAGCCAACTCCATCATTTTAATCAAACTCCCGCCTAAAGCAAAAGAACCAGGCACCCCACTGATCTCCTGTGCTATCAATGATATACAGTTTGACCAAGCATTATTGGACCTAGGAGCTTCCATCAATTTGATACCCACATCCCTACTAGACCACTTTGAGGAATCTGAACTTAAATCGACAGAGATGATTTTATATTTAGTAGATCCATCGATTAAGTCACCAAAAGGAATTCTTGTGGATGTCATAGTTAGGGTACATGATTTTTACTTTCCCGTGGATTTCCTCGTCTTAGGCATGGATACTCCTGAGAACTTGAAGAATACACCTATCATATTAGGAAGACCTTTCTGGCCACAGCTAGGGCCAATATTAATTGTAATGAGGGCCAAATTGAGTTAAAATTTGGGAGCAAGACACTAAAGATTGACATCTTTAAGGCCAAACAAGGAATTAATTGCGGAGTTATTGAACAAATTTGTGATGTTGAGGCCGTGGTTGATGACCTATGTATCGAGGAAAACCTGAGTATTTCTGATCAACCACAAGAAGATCAAAACCCGTAATTAGAGGTGCTTAAACCTAACCTAGACACACCCATAGCTCCTTCCTTTGCTCCCAACACCCACCCTAAACCACCTGCTGCTGTTGATAATCGAGTTATGGAATTGAAACCTCTCCCTGACCATCTCAAATATGTCTTTTTGGGTTCCAATCTGACATTTTCTATGATTATCAACTCTCAAGTCACATCTGACTGGAAAAACGCTTGATTACTATCCCCCAGCAACATCGGAGAGCCATTGGATGGACTCTTGATGATCTGACTGGCATCAGCCCCTCATATTACACACATCACATCTATACTGAGGAGGGCTCACGACCATCCCGTGAAATGCAGAGATGCCTGAATCCAAACCTGCAGGATGTCATGAAAAAGGAGATCATTAAGTGGTTAGATGTAGGGATCATCTACCCGATCTTTGACAGTCGGTGGGTGAGTCCAATCTAAGTTGTGCCTAAGAAGGCAGGACTCACCATGATCATGACTGAAATCGGAGAAACTATACTGACCCGTATAACAAACTTGTGGAGGGTCTGCAATGGTTATAAAAGACTCAATACCTCCACGAAGAAGGATCATTTCCCACTACCATTCATTAACAGATCCTCGAGAAACTAGCGGGAAATTGATTTTTCTGCTTCTTGGATGGGTACTCTAGTTATAACCAAGTTACAATCCATCCTGAGGACCACGAGAAGACTACCTTTACCTGCCCCTTCGAGATGTACGCATTCTGAAGGATGTCGTTCTGTCTTTGCAATGCACTCGCTACTTTTTAGCGGTGCATGCTTGCCATATTCTTAGATATGGTAGGTGAATACCTTGAAGTCTTCATGGATGACTTCTCAATATTTGGGGAATTGTTTGATGATTGCCTCCTGCACTTGGTCCAAATCCTCAGGCGATGCGTTGACATGAATTTGGTTCTTTCCTGGGAAAAGAGCCACTTCATGGTACCTGAGGGAATTGTCCTGTGACATCTCATCTCTGAAAAAGGCATCCAGGTTGATAGAATCAAGGTGAATCTGATTTCCAAGCTCCCTATGCCTAGCTCAGTCCAGGACATCCGGTCATTTCTGGGGCACATCGATTTTTACTGTCAATTCATTCCCGATTTCTTGAAAATCGTGCACCCCTTGACTAATCTTCTCTCAAAGGATGTCCTCTTCGAAATCACCGAGGAATGCACTCATGCATTTGAGATCCTACATGATCGAGTTACCCAAGCACCTATCCTGTAGTCCCCTGATTGGTTTCAACCCTTTCAGATCATGTGCGATGCATTTGATTATGCTATGGGTGTGGTACTTAGGCAGAAAAAGGATGGGAAATCCATGGTCATCTACTACTCTAGCAAGACACTTGATGAGGCTCAGCATAACTGCACAGTTATTGAGAAAGAGTTGCTAGCCGTAGTATTTGCCCTGGAAAAATTCAGATCGTAACTTTTGGGTTCCTGTGTTATCATATACTTGGATCAGACTATAGTGAGGTACCTCCTCGCGAAGAAGGATGCGAAACCTTGACTAATCCATTGGATCTTGCTGTTGTAAGAATTCAACCTCAAGATTCATGACAAGGCGGCAAAGTAGAATGTGGTAGCTGACCACTTGTCTTGCCTTCCTTCTGACATTATCTACCCTTCTGGATCCATCACATAACACTTTTCAGATGAGCACCTCCTAACTATCAGTGTGGGACTTTCTTGGTTCGCTAATTTGGTGAACTACTTGGCATCACATCAGATCCCGTCCATTTGGCCGAAGGCCAAGAAGGACAAATTACTTTCCAATGCCAAGTACTACATCTGGGAAGACCCGTACCTCTTCTGCATTGGTGCTAATCAGATCATCAGAGGGTGCATCCCGGAAGTGAAAATTCAGGACATTTTATCCTTCTGCCATGACTAAGCTTGCGGCGGACACTTCTCTAGACATAAAATCGTAGCAAAAGTCCTCCAGTGCAGTTTTTACTATCCACGATTTTTAAGGACGTATATGATCACTGTAAAGCATGCACTCGTTGCCAGACCTTAGGCAACATGAGCTACCGCAATATGATGACTTTACAGAGGATTCTCATATGCGAAATCTTCGATATTTGGGGCATTGATTTCATGGGAGCCTTCCTTATCTCGGATGGCTTCGAGTACATTCTTCTCGCTGTGGTCTACATGTCCAAATGGATCAAACCCATCCCAACTCGAACCAACGATCATAAGATGGTAATCAAATTCATTCATCAGAACATCTTTTCTCAGTTTGGTATCCCACGTGCCATTATCTCTGATGGAGGGACCCATTTCACGAATGCTCAGTTCAGATCACTGATGACCAAGTATGGGGTGTCGCATAGAATCTCTAGTCGTTATCACCCCCAAACCAATGGTCTAGCTGAGCTATCAAATCGGGAGATCAAGAAAATCCTTTAGGTCACTATTTGACCTGATAGGAAAGATTGGTCTCGACTTCCAGAAGCCTTGTGGGCTTATAGGACTACCCACAAGACCTAATTAGGCATGTCTCCCTTCAGATTGGTGTACGAGAAGGCATGTCACCTCCTCGTTGAGTTGGAGCACAAAGCCTATTGGGTAGTACGGAAGTCTAATCTAAATCTTTCTAAGGTAGGAACCCACAGATAGCTTCAAATGAGCGAGATCGATGAACTAGGCAATGACGCGTATGAGAACTCTCAAATTTAGAAAGAGAGGGTTAAGGCTTTTCACGACAAGCACTTATCCAAAAAGATCTTTCACCCTGGTCAGAAAGTCTTACTCTTTGATGCCAAACTAAAACTCTTCGCAGGAAAACTCAGATTGAAATGGATTGGACCATATCTTATCAGATGGATTTTTGGAAATGGAGCAGTTGAAATTAGTCAACCTAGCCTTGATTCTGAACCTTTTATTATGAATGGCCAGCAACTTAAGCAATTCATTGAACTCACCGATACGAACTTGGCTGAGGTCTCTTTTGATCTCCATTCCCTCCGACCATATTGCGCCCGGCTGATGGCGTTAAACTCAGTGCTTAATAGGAGGCAACCCGTCATCTTTTTGAAAAAACCTGAAACCCTTCTTAACATATTGCACTTTAGGGTTCATCCATTAGAACAACCGACTCCAACTTTGGTACCCATACTAGAGCTTGAAATCGTCCGCAACAGTCATCCTGACTCGTCCACCCACTTGTTCTAATGTACTATCTAAGTTGACTTCGAACCCACCTAATTTACAATGAGGACATTGCAAATCCTAGGTATGGGGGGTATTAAAGTGTAAAACACTGTGAGAATCACTTCATAAGAAAGGGTTTCATCAAAAAAATTCCATATTAAAAAAAAAGGAAAAAGAACAAAAAAAAAGAAGAAAAAGAGGAGCCATTTTGAGAGAAAAATGACAAGAAAGGAGCACAAAGAAAAAGAAAAAAAAATTGAGTCCCTTAGAAACAATTTGGAACCTACCATCCTTCTAGGTTGGATCGAATGATGAACTAAGACCTGAAAGGCTAAAACTTAAGGGATTAGTGGCGAATACCAACCTTAGACCTCTTGAATCTATATTGGATTTAAACATTCACGTACTTGTCAAGATCCGGATTAATCCTTAAAAGGTTGGGGAAAATGCAAAGCATATGTACTGGGTCTAAGGCTTATTGAGTGTTCGGCCCTGTTAACTGATCTCTGGTTTACTGGACTCGGTAACTTAAGCACCCTAAATCACACAGTCTGGTTCAGTGTGCTCTAAAGATAAAACCATGCCAAAAGACATTTAATCTATTCTGAAAAAGGTCTTAAGATCTAGATTAGGAGTGGCTTGAAAACATAAATTGATTTGAATGAGTTCCCAACGCGGAGAGGTGGGAAATTCCCCTCGAAGACGTGCAATAACATATCATCTCTTCGGTGTTTGTCTCCCAGGATATCTAAATATCCTACTGGGGGCATATAAGCACCTAATGCTATTTTAGATGCCATGGGCGGCATTATCACGAAATGTTTATTGGCAGGTTATGGATTTAGCTGCAAAGCGCCATGGGCAGGATAATCTCGAAATCTCGAAAGCTAGGGTTTCGGGGGTTGCCATGGGCGGTGCTATCCCGATGCATTGATTGCCAGGGACCCTACGAGGATTGATGGTGGGGACAAGGAATCTGATACAGACCGTGTTTAGGGCCAATTCGAGGATGGATCTAAGGAAAAATATAATGAAAAGAAAAAAGAGAGAAAGCTCTCCACAAATCAAATTCTCCTTCTATGTCTCTCTGAAAATGCACTGGCAAACTGAACCGAACTAGCCATGTTTTAAGCACGGGTACTTTAACCGCTGGGTCCAACGAACCCTAAGTTAGTTCTTGCGGGCCTTAGAAACCTTCGCAAAAGACCGAGGCAAAAATTAGTCAAGTCTGGATCTGGGCTGGAACTTGAGTATCTCTAGGCCTATTGTTGGTATTAAGATCTGATTCTTAGAGATGCAGCCTAGTAAGGCATCCTGATGGTTAAAATATGACCTAGATAAGTTGTTCGATTTAGATGGTTTTGCTAAGGGACTAGCAAAAGCTAGGCATCGGGGTATGAAGGGAACACCATCATCAACCATAACTAGCTCAATTTGATCTGATTAAGTCAATAAAAGCTCCTACATATCTTTCATATGGTCTTAAGGGCACAAAACATTGATTTGAGAAGAAGATAAGAATACAATGTTATTTTTGCAAATTTACCATCAAAAAAATAGAATAACCATAGGTTTTCTCAGGGGTTGAAGAAAGGTCAAAAGTGCTTTAGAGTATATTAAGGGAATTCATGCAGAACGAAACGGGTTTTCATGCGTTATGGGAATTAAATGACATCTGAAACCCTAAAAATAAACTCACTTAATTAATTGAGGTTCTGGTCAAGATAAAATTCACCTAAACCCTCTAAAATTCATAGGAAAAAATTCTCTAGGGCCTGGTACCATCAATTTGACCATCAGAACCTATTTTGACCTAAAAGAGAGCAACAAATAGACCTTTGCCCTAATTTAGGTTTTTGCATAAATTACCTAGTCAAACAAGGTTAGAAGCAAAATCCAACTTCACCATTGGATTCCTTGGATCCAAATTAGGTTTGTACCAAAATTTGGGCCCAATCAGAGATTATTTCGACCTAGTTTGCATCTTGGTCCATGTCTAATTTTCTTTATTTCACATGGCCCCTCAGCTTTTGAATTTCTTACAAAAAGGCCCCAACTTATTTTTCTTCTTCACAAAAAGGCCCCCACCGCACCAAAATTCTATTCCTACAACTCGGGCGAGCTTCATTTGGCAAGATCTCCTTAATTTCTTAACTAATCCTTCTTATATTTGAAAGGGGAATTCGTCAAGAAACTAACTTCCTTTTTATCCAGATCCAAAGTCCCAGAAATCGCCCAAATCCTCATGCGAATGCTTCAAAGAGTTGGGTTTCCAACTCTGGCAACATTCTAAGCTTGGGAAGCTTGCTTCCCAATCTTTAACCACCCTCTAACGGCCTATATAAGACTCCCCAGGGAAGATCATTCTCCCCAAGCTCGATTTCGACCGAATCTACTCCACTTTCTTCCCTTTTAATTTGGCCAAAAGGCTCTTCGAGCTCCGACGACTCTTGCTGGCTCTCCTCGTCGTCTAATCACAATATCAGCGGCAGATACTCATTCCTTGTATTCCTTCGCATCGAGCAGTACCAGTCGATGCCTCTATCTCCTTCGTCCTCGTCGTCCAACCCCCACCAAAGCTATCTTCCTCTCTGGTGCCGGCCGTATCGCAACCGGTGGCAACTCTGATCCCCGTCTCCCGCTACCTATCTCTATCGACTCCTCAGCTTCTCCACGTCACTATAGCACCTCCGACACTTTACTTCGACTTCCGCACCACCCTCCACGACCTCATCATCCAACTCATCGACATATCACCGACGAGCTCCAATGACCACCACAGACCACCTACGCCACCGCTTCCACACTCTACACCTCTACCTCGATCTCAAGAGCAAAAGCCCTAACCAAGTTAGGTCGATTGCTCCTCCAAACCCTCTGTCGAACTCACGCTCCTCCATCTACCCTCCCCGAGGTCGACAAACCTCATCGACCACCTTCACTCCATGCTGCACACACTCACACTCTTGCCGTTCCACGGCAAAGCTTCTGAACTTATTTGACAAGGCTGAGAGGCCGTATCTTGGATTTTAGGGACCTACTCCTTTGTCGCCATTAACGAGCAAGTTCAAGCTTGTTTGAAGCTTGCTTCCAGCCAATACCTCCAAGTAAGATCTCCAAGCAGAGCAAACTTTACCCCAGAATGCCCCAGGGCTTCCAATCGGGAGCCTTGAGCAACCCTTCAACCTCAATTAGAGGCATCTTCATCTGCAGGTGCACACAAACAGAATGCGGGGGAGGATAGTCCCACCTCGGAAGTGCACAGGAACTTGCAACGGCATAAATTGATTTTGTGCTTGTGGCTTATCGCCTCAGACACAAGGGGTGAGGTCCCATCTCACCCAACACCTGTCTCGCCTGTGACACTACACGTGGGTCTGGCACTCACCGGATTACTCGCCTAAGCTTGTACTCCTTGCTCGCCACTCACTGTCGGTGAGCCTGGACCTGGGTACGCACTTGATCCGAATACCCAATTACTTATTACTGTGGAAGGCTCTAGGAGAGTGAAACCCAGAAAGAGAAAGAGAGAGAGAACATGGAGATAGGGGGTTTTGCTCTCACTGATACTTGTGCGACACTTAATCAAAAGAAGAGAAGGAGAGCAGTTGAAGAAGAGTAGAGAAAGAAAGGAGAAGGAAGAGCCAAAGAGAAGAAATAGAGTTCTGAAGAAGAAGCACTGCAGAGAACCAAAGAGATGAGACCCTTGAGTCCCTTGGAATCACTGTAGCAACCAGCTTTTTAAGTCGTTTGATACAAGCCTCTATTGTCTGATTGCATACATTTGATGCTTTATTTCATTGGTTGATACTGTTGAGATATTTGCTATTATTGTGAGGGGTAATTGGTGATTTAAATGACCATTTTACCCTAATCTTTTTTCTTCATTGACATTTGCTTTATCATATATATCATTTCTTCCTAGATTTATTGTTATACATTAATAGAATTGCAATCTTGAGAGTTAATTGTTACTTGCTCCCTGCATTCGACCTTGGATTTCTTTCGAGCATAAATTTTTTTGTTTTTCACATTGATTCAAACTGTACTACAACACGACGATTTTAAAACCTATTTCAGAGCGATCAACACTAGCCCTCTCAACATGTATGTAAATTATATTATCGATTTGAGAGCCTAGTGAAAACGTGAATTGCCTTGTGAATGTGTGAAAGAAACACATCAAAAGTTTGCAAAAGCATAGAGAGATTGAAACCAGCAAACACCATATTCTTCTCTTGAGAATATGGTGGAAATATGAAATATAGCCCTAGAATTTTTCCCTTCTATTTCTTGTATATCTTATGTGCAAACTAAGAGTCCTAGGGTCTATTTATAGAGTTAGGACCTTAGTAATACATCTACTAGACATTGGGGTTTAAATCCCAATGTTCATATTGCCAGAATTAATTTTCTAGCTGTTGAGTTTTGAGCCAATGGCTAATTAGTATCGGTACTGAAGTATAAGTATCGGTAGTAGCTGCCTACTATTTCCTCTGCAGCTAGCACACAAGACTCTTGGTACCGATACTCATCATGGGTACTAGTACTTGTGACTCCTATGTTTGAGATTCACTAGGCACTGTAACTTACCTGTACAGGTACTCATCATGTGTGTCGGTACTTGTAAGGTCTAGGCCAGAACTGAGTTCTCAAACTATGATCATCAGGTACCAGTACTCTTGATTAGTACAGGTACTTGTTGTTCACAGCTTGAGACATAGGCTCAAACCTGTGCCTTGCATATACTGGTATTGATGAACAATATCGGTACTTGCTTATAAGTACCTTTTCTAGGAGACTTAATCAATTAAGTACGATCTTTGAAAGTGATTGATATATTAGTCCTACTTTATCTCTAATTATTTTTACAATCTAAGTTATATTCCTTTGTTAAGAGGCATACATTCTATAAAGTAAAAAGCTAATCGAGAAAACTAAATGTCAGAGATGATCTTCTCCTCCTTGTCATCTTTCCTCCATGTCATGATCTCCTTGCCATAGTTCAATGTTTGCCTTGGTCTTCACTTAAATTTGAGAAACACTAAATTGCAAACATTAATTCATAATAATTTTGTTAACACCAAAACAAGATGTGGAACAATGTTCCAACAACATATCCTACGCAAAACCTTTGAGCCCAACCAACGGGTCTAATTGTTCAATTCTAGACTCAAGCCATTCGCTGAGAAACTTAAGTCCCATTGGGATGGGCCATACACTATCACGTAGGTGTTCCCGCATGGTGCCGTTGAGATACAAAATCCCTCATCTAGTGAGACTTTCAAGGTAAATGGCCAATGTTTAAAATCGTATGTTACTCCTTCTGATGGCCAGGTATTGGACACCTATAGACGAAGGATCCTTAGCTCCAAACACTCTCTACCTCAGGTAATATCTTTCCTTGCTTTTACTTTCCAATGAGAACATTGTTAGAACTGGGCATGGGGGGGTATAGCATGGGTTTGTACAAAGCATTTACACATAGTTTGCATGCATTTAGTTAGGACTTTTAGCGCATAAAAAAAAGAAAAAAAGGGGGGACAAGAGAAGGAAGGTGATGAAATCTTTGCGACTTGAAGTGCAAAATTACTAAGGAAGGAGAAAGAGAAGGTAAATAGAGAAAGGAAAGGAAAAAAAATTATGCTAGTCCCAACAGTTGAGTGTGGAACGTACTTAAGTTCTAGGCTGGATTGGATAATGAATTAAGTCCTAAAGTGCTAAAGAGGAGATAAGTGAGGGATTCTGACTTTAGGCCTCCTGGGTGAGTTTTAGGGCATAAACACTCATGTCTTTGTTAAGATTTAGACTATTCCTCAAGAGGTTGAGGGAGTTACGAGGCTGATGTATTAAGTCTAAGGCTTAGGCAGTATTCGTCCTTGTTGCTTGCACTTTGGTTTTTAGGACTTGGTAACCTAGGCACCCAAAAATCACACACCGATTAGGTTCAGTGAGAGTAATGAAGAATTATGCCAAAGAAGTGTCTGTTCTGAAAATGTTTTCCCGAAAATTTGACATAGGAGTGGCTCGAAGACATAAGTTCATTGGATGAGTTCCCAGCACGGAGAGGAGGAATGAAAAATACTCCCCTCAAAGATGCGTTAAAACATACCATCTCCTCGGTGCTTGTCTCCTAAGATATCTAATGATCCTACTAGGGGCATGAAAGCACCTTGTGCTGGTTCAGGTGCCATTGCTATTATTATCCTGAAATGTCAATTGCCAGGGTCTGAATTTAGCTACAGAATGCCATGGGCAGCACTATCCCAAAGTATCGAAGGCCAGGGTTCTGGGGGTTGCCATGGGCGATGTTATCTCGAAGCATCGATTGCCAAGGACCCTACAAGGATTGATGATGGGGATAAGGAATTCGATACAAATCGTGTTTAGGGCTAATCTGATGTTGGAGTTAGGGAAATTTAAAAAGAAAAGAGGGAAAACTATCAAAATAAATATCTCTCTCTCTCATAACAAATGCATTGGCTAACTAAACCTAGACTTATTGCACATATGCACGGGTGCTTTAACCGTAGGGTCAATGAGCCTTTGGGCAGTTTTTGTGGGCCTTAGAAACCTTCACGGCAAACCCAAGGCTGATGTTGGTTAGGTCCCTATCTTGGCTAGTACTTGAGTACCTTTAGGCCTATAGTTGGTATTTTGATCTAATCTCTAAAGGAGTGGCACGATAAAGCATTCTGACGATAAAATCTGACTTAGAGACCTAGTCTGATCCATATGATTTTGCTCGGCAGTAGCAAAACTTAAGCATGGGGGTATTTGATAAGTCTACTTTAGTAGACATTAAGTGTGCCTAAGAACAATTAATTATAAGATTAAAGGAGACTTTAAGTATATAATACAGAGGAAAGTTAATGGAGTCATGTGTAATCCCTTGATGCAGTACATGTTGCATATAATTAATTATTCATGTGTGTACTTATTGCATGGGATAATTCGAAATAACATCTTACATATGAATTGTGAGAAGTATGTTGTGAAAGGAATCCACAAGGGATGTTGCTAAAATAAGAAACACAAGAGAGAGTTCATATTTGGTTCCATCAAATTCTAATATCTCGTTGAATCTCTCTTGCCCCTTTGGTCTTTGTCAATCTCCCTTACAAAAAAGAAACCATCTGTCAACAAATCTCTCTCTCATTCTCTTTATAAACAGGCACATGGAGGACGGCAGGGGCTTCAACATCTCCCTTAGGAGAGGAACTCCCTCTCCACACCTTCATCATCCTCCTTCCACCACCCCTCTCACCTTCGTTCTCCTTCTCTTTCCCTCACATAAACACAGACCGCCACCACCGTGCCTCTGCTACACCTTCTCGACCTCCTCACAACCATGATCATGATTGCAATCTCAACGACCCCTCATCGCACCCTCTTCCTCTCGGCCATAGCAGCAGAGCACCTCCATGACCTCTTTGCACCAATTGCGATCACCCTTGTTGACCACTACTAGCAGCCATCACCGTGACCTCCGCCAACAACATCACCGTTAGCTGGCCTCAATGATGTTTCACCTTCACTCCATCTTAGATGCCACCATCACGACCTTAGCCGTGCATGATAGCAACAACATCCACAACACTTCTCTTTGATTGGCTCCTCGTCGACATCTAGTGCACACCACCATTGACCACCAGCACTCGTGCCACCTGCAAGTGTTGCTCTAGTAGCAACTGCACCACCCTCCTTGTCCATGACTGGCCTCTTCCTTCTCTTCCGACAGAACCCACCCATGCATGGCCACGCAGGGCCACATACGATGCCTGCCTATTGGCCTCCCCATGATCAGCACTGTCTTCTTCGCTGTCGAAGAGGAACCCATCAACCACCGGTTCAACCTCCATGCAGCCACCCGCTTCAGCCATCCTGCACCATACTATCAACTCCATCGGATTTGCCTCGCCCTGATGAGCACCTCCATGCCATTAGTGCCACCACCCGGTAGCCCTCTTGCAGTCTGGAGCAACCCACACTGCCAGTCAACCCCTTCTTTGACTGGCGACCACTGACCACTATTCGACGTGCCACCACCACCTACACATAGGGCCCTCCATCGGGGACCTTTATTGAGCTCTGCACCTTTGGCCATGAACTCCTCTCCACACATGAGCGGCAACAAGCATCTTCCCCTATTTCTCAATGGTGATTGGGTGTATTAAAAATTACATCAATTGCCACTGCCATGTTTTTGAATTTTGATCTTTTATTATTTTTATGGTGGTTACAAATGTAGCTGCACCTTTGCACTTTTGCGATATCACTTGACTCTTCCTTATCTTGTTATTTTGCATTAAATTTTGATATGGATTTTGCATCTATGACTGGGAATAATACATATCTGTGATTTCCTTGCATTTGTGCTTCCCTGTGCATACGACTTAACTCTTTGTGGTTATTTTTTACTGATAAATATTTTTGTTCATGATTTTTCCACTACGTGATTTTTACTATGATGACAAATTTGACATATTTTTCTAACACATCATTTTGTAATCGAAAATTTCCCATTCACAAACCAACACAAACCACTACCCAATTTGGGTTAGGATACATTCCTAATAATGGTCATGAAGCATCAACTTCACAATTTGACACATAAATTTCCTATAGTACTAAGGTCAGCAAGAAGTCCATGCCTAAATAGGCACCTGCTAACAAAATTGGACCTAAAGGAAAATGGGTACCAAAAAGGCTTTGGAATCTTGTTTTGTAGGAAACTTTCAAGGGTTAGTAAAGTACTCAGTTTGGATCTATAAAGATGGACACCTTGTAGCTATAAGAAGAAACACTGGACCTTACGGACGTAAAGCAATGATAGGTGCAAGGGAAAGGAAGATAGGTTTAATGGTTGTTCGAAGCACATGATAGGAGAAGAAGACCTGTTCCTCAACCTCAACCACAAGGAAGGTGGTTTAGTCACCTTTGGCAACAACTGTAAGGGCCATATTATATGTATTGGCCGAATAGGTAACTCCAAAACTTCTTTTAATAATGTTCATCTTGTTAGTGGCCTAACATAACTTGTTTAGTGTAAGTCAGATATGTGATAAAGGCTATAAAGTCACTTTTACATCACAAGGTTTTAAAATTCAAAGGAAATCCTTTTGATCGAAGATGGATCAAAAGACACCTACACTATTGACTTTGACAAATGCAATGATTTTAATTACTTGGTTGCATCAATGATGAGTCAATATTGTGGCATCATCGACTCGATCATGTTTACATGCAAAATATAAACAACCTTGTGAGACACGACTTAGTTCGAGGTTTGCCTAAAATTTCCTATAGAAGGAAAAATCTTTGTTCATCCTGTGAACAAGGAAAACTACATAAAACTCTTTTCAAACCTAAAAACATGGTTAGTACTTCCAAGCCACTTGAGTTGATCCTTAGATCTCTTCGGACCATCCAAGTTTGAAAGTCTAAATGGCTGCAAATACTGTCATGTCATGATTAATAACTTTCTTTAGATTTACTTGGATATTATTTTTAAAATCTAAAGATTCTACTTTTGAGGAATTTAGAAAATTAGGCAAGAGAATTCAAATTGAATTTGCGTATCCATCCCTGGGATTAGGAGTGATCATGGAGGAGAATTTGAAAATAAAAAATTCTAAGATTTCTACTCTACTTTTGGAATAAAATAAGAATTTGCTTTTTCTAGAGCAGCTCCTCAAAATGGTGTTGGAGAAAGAAAGAATAGAACCCTACAAGAGTGTGCCCGCACTATGTTGTGCGAGTCAAAGCTACCTTGGTATTTTTGGGCTGAGGCTATAAACACTGCATGTCACATCCAAAATAGGGCCTCTATTTGACCTATCCTTGAGAAATCACCTTTTGAACTTTACTTTGACAGGACTCCTGACAGTTGGAAATTTGTATGAGAAAAAGTGATTTATGGTTTCCAGAAATAGAAATCCACATCGTCAAGTTGCAGGAGATCCACTATCAAAAAATTTAACCAAGATTGGGTAAGTCTTGGGTCAAACACAGGGGGGCTACATTCGATTTTTTGAAATTTGCATTTGTTTATTTATTTTTGGAGTTATTTTCCTTTGTAATTTATTTCGTATTTACTATCTAATAAAAAATTGGATCAGAATATTTCTACTTACTCTATTCCATTCTACTTGCAGAAAAATAAAGAGAGAGAAAGAGGAGAGAGAATAAATAATATATAGGCTAAAGAAATGTTTATTACAATCTAAATGAGAAAATTGAAAGCTATACTATGAAAATAGTAAAGAGAGAGAGAGAGAGATGTTATCCTCTTCGATGGCTGCTTGGTGGATAAGCTAGTCGGACGACGTCTGGAAGAAGAGGAACGGAGTTGGAGGACAAAGTTGGATGAATCGGGGATGATGTAGGATGTCATCGTCGCAGGATCCGCTTTCGGAATGGGAGGTGAGAGGATAGCTGGTGGAAGCTCCATGAAGGGGGTAAGATGTGGGAATTACAAAATTTTTGTTTTAAATCTAACCGAGAAACCCGTAGCTTGGGAGCACTAGAGCAAGCTTGAGAATGGAGTTGTTTAGTTCTACAGAAAGGTAGAAGAAGCTAGGAAGGGACGAAGAGCATGGAGGGGGTGTAAAGGGCTATTTATAGGTGTAGGGAGGGTGGATTTTGACCATGGGTCTTAATGGGGATGCATGGGACATGGGTGCACGCTTCACGCACCTACTGGCTATGGAGATGAGCTCGTAGCTAGTGGATCTGCGAGGAGGAAGGAAGGCCCTTGGATCTTGATCACACGACTGAGGAGAGCCACGCATTGCTCCTCTCAACATACACACATCCCCTGGCTTGCACTGGTGAGCTGCTGGAGAGGCGAGAGCTAATGAGAGCCACAGGATCAGGATCAGAGGCTAGCAAGCACATGCTCCTCAGTGTGTACAATCAGGCATGTGATCACGCGTTTGATCTTGCGCCCGATTGTACGCTATGTGGATGGATCTGAGGTGTTGGCTCTGGGTCGGACAACTGAATTTTGATTAGGCTGTGAGGAGAGGTGTTGGTGTGATTTGAACTTGCATCTATAGGTATGCGGTAGTGCCTTATCCGTTGTGTCAAGGCTCATGTTGTGTCACATTTTTTTATTTTCTTTTATTCACTCTCAACCGTTGGATGGAGATCCAATGGTTGAGATTAATGCTGCATTGATGAGAAGGAGGAGGTCGGCAATGTGGGCGCTCTTGTAATTAGTGTTTTTAAGATCGTTGTAACGCACATAAATCGTGTCACTTTTAAAATTTGTAAACCTAGATAGAGAAGTATCTAGGGTCATCCAAGGAAGCAATATGTTTGTAAAATTAAGTCTCTTGCTTGGAAATAGAAATCAACTTTCTTTTTGATATTTTGAATGTGTAATTTTTATGGTTTCGAAATAAAGGGGCAATCGCAAAATTGTTGGCGGAAAAGACTAAAGAACCTAATGCCTAGGTGACACAAAATGTTCTCTCTCTAAGCTCACCCAAGGCACATGGAGGCCTAGGGTAATTAGAGGGAGGGAGTGTATTGCACAGAGATAAAGCAATAAAACTAGAATTGCTACAAGAATTTAAAGAAGGCAAAAATTCTTTTACTAAAAGGAATGCTTCTACTAGAATTTGAAAGAAAACAAAATAAAAATAAATCCTTTAGAAGATGATGGTGGTGAAGAAGATGAAGGTCTTTTTGCTCCAAGCCTAGTTGTGCTCCTCCAAGATGGTGTCCTCCAAGGCAAGCCCTAGAGGGGGGCGTGCCTTGGCTCCTCCAAGGTGGACGTCCACCCTAGAATCTCGTCCAATGCTTGGCCATCCTCCTTGATAAGAATTTGCTCCTCCTCTTGGTGTGGCACAAGTAGAAGAATGGAGAGGAAGAAGGCACCAAGGAGGCAAGGGATAGCCTCAATCTTCTTTCTTCCTTCTTCTTCTTGGTCATAGGTTATAGGTAGAATTAGGGTGGAAAATATACTAAGGGTGGATGGGGAAAATGGTGGTGGTTAAGGGTCATTTTATAGAGTACGATGAGGGGTATAGGTGGCTCTTGGAATGGATGGCTAGGATGGGATTTTAGGGTAGTTAGTAGATCCTAGGGTTATTAGGTTTTGGCGCCAACTCAAAGGTGGTGGTTACCACCTTTGGTGCCTCTTGAGTTGGTGCCAAAAATGGGATTCTAGAAGGGTATGGGTTGGCATCAACACATGAAGGGTGGAGATGATTTAGGTGGTGGAGAGTAGGGCTAGGATTAGGTTATAGTTGGTGCCAATTTAGGAGGGTTTCTAGAAGGCTAGTTTGGCGCCAACTATATGTGTCTTTTGTAAGAGGTTGAGGGGTGAAGGGATGGAAATGGTTGGCACCAATGGTAGGGTAGACTAGGTAGCTTAGGTGGACTTAGGGTTAGGATTATTTGGTGGAGTTATTTAGGTAGGGTTTTAGGATGGTGGATGGCGAAGGGAGCTGGAGCTTAGCTAGTAGTAGGGTAGAGGAGTAGGCATCTAAATCTAGGGTTTAGAGGAGAGGAGCTGGAGGAAGTTGTCTGGAGCTGAACTGGAGCTAGTAGCTGCTGAAGAAGATGGCATGGAGCTACTTTAGCTAGATTAGCTTGCTAGTTCTTTGTCAGCTGCTAAGCCAAGCTAAAGTAAGCTGGCTTCTGCTGAATAATGATGAGGTGAGTTGGGTTTGATATTCTCGAGGATGACCTATCTAGTAGGAGTAGCTAAGGTAGCTTAGCTCAACTAAGTTGAACTAAGTTGAGCCCTTGGGAGTTGGGCTTTAGCATCCTAAGCTAAGATAAAGTCATCTTTAGCTGGCTAGAGTTGAGTGGAGCTGGATGCAGCTAGTCCTGAGCTGAGGTGAACTCCAATCAACTCAACTGAGCTAGCTAGAGCTCCCAGTGAACTAATGGGTGCTGAGATGAGCTAGACTCAGCTAAGTTGAGCTGGTTCCGAGCTATCTTGAGCTAAGGTGAGCTAAGATGAGCTCTCTTGAGCTGCCATTTAGTTGAGATGAGCTGAATGGAGCTAGGATGAGCTAACCCTAGTTTAAGTGAGTTTGATAAAGCTGAGTTCAAGCTAGTTTGGGGTTCTTCACCAATTGTTTTCCTGAGTGCTAGAGTTCCTGACATCTGATTGTCTGTATATCCCTAACACTCACAAAAACATATCAAAAAGACAACGAAAATGTGTGATGCATGCCTAACCTAGTTTGTACCTAAATGCAACCCAAAAATCCTTTTGCGGAGCAAAATCCTAAGAGCTATGTTTGTTTTAGTGAATAAGATTGATGATAAATTAGCGTTTATCACCCCTTGGTGCCCTCTTCCTCTCCTTCCTCTCCCTTTTGTCACACCAAGGAGGAGGTCATCTTCACCTAGAGGGGACAGCCAAGAAAATGAGGAGCCAAGAAGGTGGTTGATGCCCAACTTGGAAGAGAGCTTGAAGAAAGGCAAATTGCAGAATGAAGAGAAGGAGAACTCTTTTCAAGTGTGGAGCAACCACACTTGGAACAAGGGCCATCTGGATCTTCTACCAAAGAATTGCCCCTTCTTCTTTATCTTATTTTATCTTGTATTAGCTAGTTTAGTTTCTCTTTTTCATGCAGAAGCATTTAGGTACTTGTAATCAACTTTGCTAGTAATACAAGTGTTCTTTGCCTTCCAAGTTCGTGTTTAATTTTTAGTGTGTTTTTCTTGTTATTTCTTTAGTGCATTACATCCTCCTCTTCTAATTACCCTAGGCGCACTTGCCTAGGGTGAGGTTAGAAGAGAGGGTTTCATTCTTGTCACTTAGGAGTAGTTTTAGTGTAGTTAATCTTCACATCAAAAACCCGATTGTTTCTGAAAACCCTAAAAACAACAAAATGGATTTGAGAGGCAAGAGAGAGAATCATCTTTGTGATTAACAAATTGGCCTCCTTAGAAGACCTTAGATATTCACCCTACCTAGGTTATAAATTTAAGAGTTGATCGATTTTACGTGTTACAACGATATCTAAAACTCGTAATTTAGAAGCCGCGTAAAATTTATATCACATGCTCATGGCTCTATATGCCTTTATGACCAATAGGGCATTTAATTAGAATCACTTCATCCTCACTATTGTGGTCGAAAATCGTCATGTTTAGGAAAATATCACGTCGTAGTATAGCGGCATAAATCGATACATCATTTAAACTTTTAATGCTCAAAAAATCATGAATTCCGAGGTCGTTCGCAGGGAGCAAGTGCTACAAATCAATCCACTAATCACAATAATCAGTAATAATGCAGGTGAATTAAATGATATTAAATTACTAGCAAGAATGTATCTCAAAAGTTAAGGGCAAAAATATAAAAATAAAGGACTAAAAATGGTGGTTGAGACCACCAATTAAGCCTAGAATTAAGCACAAATCCCAAGGATATCAACATTAGTCAATGCCTCAAACCACAGCCAAATATCTCAATAGTAGTCTTCAACCACTTATCCACGTCAGCACAGCATATCCACGTCAGAGCTAATGTTCCAACAGTACCCAAATCAGACATCGGACACCAAGGTCAGTCACCTTAAGTATTCAAAGCCTCAGCACAAACCACCTTAGAATTTTTCTAAGTGTTGAGCTTGCATGCACGCTTCTCAAGGTAAAAACCTCCCCCTCCCTCCTCAGAAACCTTTCACTCTCTTTCTAATTGGGCCAGGCTTATCAGTTAATCGGGTTGGTAATTGGATCCAGAATAGTGTCTAGACCTGCCGATGTGGTGTACAGGTGAGGAGTGAGGATCAGGTGAGTGTGAGGGGACCTCACCCCCTGTGTGAGAGGCAGCAAACCCTCTTCACAAATGCGTTAAATACGCATTTCCAAAATAGCAACGCATGATGTGGCACTAAGTTGAGGGCTCCTTCGCGCATGTAGTCGCAAGCTCTCTCTTTGCTTAATTGCTACTAGTGTTGCGAATGTTTGCTTAATTGGAGCAGCTAGAAGCTTTAGGAGATGAGGCTGCTTTGATTGGTGGTGGAAGCGAGTTAGATGGTAGCCAGAGAAGGGTGAATAGTGTTGAGGAAGATGACGATGACGACGGAGCTCTAGCCGAATACCTGGAAACATGAACATGGGCTAAGAGCCCCAGTTAAGGAGCTTAAAAGCTTCGCTATGAAGTGGCGAAGGTGGCAATGGTGTTGATATCGCGATTGGCATTGTGTGGAGGTTGGTCAAAGTCAGTAAGTGTGGCGGTGTAATAGGTTCTTTGGCTGGTGTTTTGGGTGAGCAAAAGACTCAATTTCTTGAGGGCTTTTGCTCCCTAAGGTGAGGGCATGCTTGTGGACAAAGTGGGTGGTTGAATGGTGGTCTGTGGTGATAGCACGAACTCGCTGAAGTTCACATCGGAGGCGAAGACAAAGGTGGTGGAACGGTGATGGTAGCGAATGCAACTAGGTCCTAAGGGTTTGGAAGGAGTCTAGAGAGGAAGAAGGAGCAAGTGACTTAATCTGAGGGACAAAGGTGGTGAAATTCCACTCTGGCGTGGCTTGCTGGATGTGGAAGGGATGAACACCTCTGGCGAGTCAGAAGGCGAGGAGGAGAGGGGGAGGAGGCCCTTCCTCTGATTGGTGAGTAGCAGATGACTGTGAGGAAGGAGGAGACACTCCCAATTTGGTCGTTAGGAGGCCATAGGAAGACGGAGGAAGAAGGTCATCACAGCTGAAACGAAGGTGGCTAGAGAAGGGAAGAAGAGAGTGATTTTGGCCATGACTAGGCTCAAATGAATGCTAGGATTTGTGCGACCTTAAATAGAGCTCAAAATTGAGCTCTAATTGGGAAGAGTTGCTCAATTGGTCGAAGATTAGGAAACCCAAATTCCCACAAATTTCTCAAGCTCGACTAAGCTCGAGGATCAATCTTAATATCTAAAATGAGGTTGGTTTGATTCTCTATACTGTGAACATCAATCCCACCAAATTTAGTGGTATTTAGTGTTGATTTGATGATGTTTTGAGTTGGTCAATGTTGATGGGGTTTGGGTTTGAATCTGTTCACACCTCCGATGGTGGTAGGGGCCTGATTGAAAAGATGAAAAAAAAGTTAGGGCCTTTTTGTGAGAAACTTGAACCCTAGGGGCTTGAGTGTAAGAAATAGAGTTTCTAAGGGCTGAAATGCAAACTAGGTCAAGATGGACTCTGATTGGGCCTGAATTTTGATGTTAACCTAATTTAATCTCAAGGAATCTAGTGGTGAACTTGGATTTGAGTTAACAATGTTTTACTAGGTAAATTACACAGAAGCCCAAATTAGTGCAAATTCTCGTATGCAAATTTGTTTTAGGTCAAAACGGAATTATGGTCCTCGGGTGATCATTAGGAGCATTTATCTCTTAATTTTGACTAATTATGATGAATGATGGTGTTACCATCACTCACCTTCATGGAAAGGAAACCCACGAGCGTCTTTCCTTCTCGTACTCTCCTCTCCCATATCTTCCTGCATTTTAATGTTCCCATGGACATTAATCATAAGCAGTTCATCTATCGTGTTTTCATTTTTGGAGAGCTTACCTACTCCAAAATGGAATAGAAGCACCAAGCTCGTTAAGATCTTCCTAAGGCAGCAACTTCCTCTTCTCAACCTTCTCCTTCTCAGGCTGGTCCTTCCTTTGCTCCATTTCCTTACTCTTCCTATTAGCATTTTGATGCTTACTATCCACCTCTTGTTAGACCCTCTCCCTTTTTCTATGACTTAGAGTGGACCTACGTTGACAGGCAGTTTACCAGACATAATAGTTTGGGAGTCCAAGACATGACAGACGGCATCTCTCTGATGATGCATCGCCAGAGAGAGACATGGCAGATGATGATGAAGCACGACACTCAGGTTTCTACATACCTGATGTCGATTTTACGTGATTTTCTAGGTATAGGTTTTTATTGTTGAGATGCATAATCAACTCTTAAATTTATAATACCTAGATAGGGGAGTATCTAGGTTCTTCCAAGGAGGCCAATTTGTTAGTCACAAAGTTGGTTCTCTCTCTCGCTTCTCAAATCCGCACTTTCTCTTTGTGATTTTGATTTTTGTTGTTTTTATAATTTTCAAAACAATCAGGCAACGGAATATGACATGATGATTATGCTATGCCTATCAACTAACCCTAAGTGATAGGAATGAAGCCTTCTCCTCTAAGCTCTCCCTAGGCAAGTGCGCCTAGGGTATGTAGAAGAGAAGGGGTGTGGTGCACCAAGCTACTTAAAAGCAAGAAAAACACACTATAATTGAAACAAGAATTTGGAAGGCAAATGTGAACTTGTATTGCTAGAAAGTGAAGTACATGTAGAGGAATGCTTATTGCAAAACAACAAACTACTGGCTAATACAAAATATAAAATAGAAGATAGAAGAAGAGAGGTATCCTCCAGTAGAAGCTTCAAGAAACCCTTGCTCCAACTATGGCTGCTCCCGTAGTTAAAAAGAACTTCTCTTTGGCTTCTTCGTTCAAATGGTCCTCCTCCAAGGGTGGACGTCCACCACCCTTGTTCCTCCTCTTTCCTGGCCATCCCCATATATGAAGGCTACCTCCTTGGTGTGGCACAAGGGAGAAGAAGAATGAGGAAGAAGGCACTAAGGGGGCGGGTAGGTTTCCCCCTTGATCTTCTTCTCTTCTTCTTCTTCCTTGGCCTTAGGTGTAGGTGGTGTAATGGGGGAATATACAAAGGGAGAAGATGAGAATTATGTGGTGGTAGGGTATGGTATTTATAGGATGGGAAGGGGGTGGTTATGGTATTCTTTTTGGAGGGAAATGAAGGGGTGCTTTGATATTTTTCGAGGGAAAAATGGGTGGGAAATGAAGAGGTGCCTTGGTTTTCCCTTGAAAAATGCCTTCTAGAAGGTGTTGATTTTGGAGGGAAAAAAATGGAGGGTGGAGATGGGTTGAAGGGGTAGGTGTAGGGTTGGATTTCAAGGGTTTTGGAGGAAAAATGTCGGAACCATTGCTAGGTGATTTTGGAGGGAATTTAGTTGTGTCTTTTGGTGGTAGAGAGGGGTGAAGGGATGTGTAGGGTTGGCGCCAAGATGGAGGTGGAGTGGTGGTAGCTTAGGTGGACTTAGGTAAGGTTAGTTGGTGGTGCTAGTTAGGTGGGTTTAGGGTTAGGTTTTGGTGGCCAAGGAGGTGACTAGCTAAGCTAAGCTAGTAGGGAGTAGGGTAAGGAGGTAGAGGGAGCTAGGATTTTGGCAGTGATGACCTGGAAGTAGGTGGAAGGAGCTGTACTGGAGCTAGTGGCTGCTGAAGAGAACTGCAACGAGCTACCTTAGCAGGCTTAGCTTGCTAGTTCTTTGCTAGTTCTTAAGCCAAGCTAAGATTTTTTTTGAACTGAACAGGAATGCTATCGAATCGTCGATAGCAATCCGGGAGAGCTTTTATTGCTTAAGTGATAGCAAAAAAAATTACATGAGTGAACCCCATTGATGTATGAGATTCCAGTAGTTGTTTACAATATTATACGCATTCACTAGTCTCTCCTGAAACAAACTCTCATTTCTAGCTCTCCACACCGACCATAATACTGCCACCATGGGCAAATATAGCTTATTCACCCTCAAGAAGGAACTCTAAAGACTCTCCCACGTGGGAATAGTTTCCCTACACACCTTCCTCCAAACGCAATCTGTAATCATGCAAGTGGAAAAAATATGAAGACTGGAAACATTATGCATCCCACACAAATGGTAGAAGTGAGAGGGGGTGCCCATTCTCCTATGCCTCAACTCTCCCGTTATCAGGCCATCTCTTTTGCATAACCACAAAAAGATTTGTACCTTCAATTTTCATAGCTTCTTCCCAACCTCATCAACCTCAGCCATTCTGGATGAAGTGATAGGCTTATCATAGGTAGCCGCTAAGGAGAAAGCTCCCTCCCATTTGTATGTGTCGCACTCCTCAAGTGTGGGTTTGAAAGCAACAAGTTCCTGCATAAGATGTTCGTTTTCAACCTCTCTTCTTGTTCCATGACCATTCCCCACCTCATTGTTCAAAGACCAATTCTCAGAGACCGTGTCCCAGTAGTCATATACCAAAGCATTTTTATCAGTAGCAGTGGAAAATGAATGAGGGTACCTATCTTTTATCACCCCACTAGGTATCCATTTTTCCAACCAAAATTTGAAGGTTTTCCCATCTCCCAGGATAGACTTGAATAGACTCCAATTATCTACCAAAGCATGCACCATAGAAGACCAGAAAGGAGATGGTTTATGAGGATTTAAGTGGTTCTTCTCATCATTGGCAACCCCATAGCTATCCAAGATGATCTGTGTCCACATTTTTTTTCTCCTTAGAGCAGTCGAATGGCCCATTTCAATAACAGGGCGTCATTAAATTCTTTGAGTGACCTGATTCCCATGCCACCATACTTCTTTGGCGACCAAATTGAGTCCCACTTTATAGGTTGGAGGAAGGCACCTTGATGGGAAGCCCCTTTCTAGAAGAACCTCTTTCTCATCAAGTCAAGTTTTTTCCAAATTGATTTTGGGGCTCTAAGAAAAGAGAAGAAAAAGACTAGAATGGATGTGATGACTGAGTTCAATAAAATATACCTCCCTCCTTTAGACAAGTAGCGACTGCTCCAACCCTCTAGTTTCGTAGCCACATTTTCATAGAGAAAGGACCAATCTATTTTCCTCAGTTTTGTGCACTTCAGAGGTAAACCCAAGTACTTGACTAGCAGTGATACCATAGGTGTGCCCAAGATGGTGGAGATGTCATTTTGGTCTATACAGTTCATACCAAAGCAAACCAAGGAGGACTTACTTCCATTAAGTTTTAAACCAGAAATCTCACCAAAAATTTTTACCATATAGTATAGCACTTGCGCTTCCCTCTTCCCACCTTCCACAAAAAACATACTGTCATCTGCATATTGAAGAATGGGGGCCAATGCCCTATTGTTAGTCATCGAGTATCCCCTTATCAGCCCATCAGCTGCCAGTTTGCATGCATATCTTGCCAATGTATCCACTGCAAGGTTGAAGATCAAGGGGGCTAGTGGGCAGCCTTGCCTTACCCCACATTGAGGTTGAATCCAGGCTCGACATGGTTTCCCGTTTATCAGGGGGAGTAGGAAGTAGTCGTGATGCATCTCTTCACCCATTGTATGAAACGAGGGGGAAATTTTCTCCTTTTAAGAATTTCCCAAAGGTACAGCCAAGAAACTAAATCATAGGCTTTAGTGAAATCAACTTTCTATAGGAAAGCCTTGGATTTTCACCTATGCCATCCCATCACCATTTCTTGAGCTATGATGAAAGATTCCTGCAAAGACCTCCCAGGTAGAAAAACAGATTGGACAGGCATAATCAGATCTTGTAATACATCACGATTTTGTTGAATAGAATCTTGCTGATGATAAGATAGATGGAATTCGACAAAGCAATGGGTCTATAATCTGAAAAATTCTCCGTACCCAACTTCTTTGGTAGCAAAAACAAATAAGACTTATTCAGTCTTTCAAAACCAAAGTTTCCCATTTCAAACTCATGTATGACTTCCATCACATCTTTCTTAAGAATGTTCCACATTTCTCTATAAAAGAAGACCTGAACCCCATCCGGTCCAGGAGCTCCCTCATTATTCAAGTCTTTGATTACTTTCATTGTTTCTTGTTCGGTAATAGGAGCAACTAACATGGCCATCTAATCATTGCTGACACTTGGAAAGTCAGCTGAAGCCATCCTCCATGAACCTCTTAGTGCAGCCTTGGCTAACTCTTTAAAATACCGGCCAGCTTCACATCTGATTTCACCGGTAGATGTAATGGTTCTCTCACACATTTTAATAGATGAGATGAGGTTAAACCTCTTCTTAGCACTGGCAGCAAGATGAAAGAATTTTGTATTGGCATCATCTTCCTTGAGCCACAATTGCCTAGATCTCTCACGCCAATCCATTTCTTTCTTCAAGTCCTCCTCCCCAATGACCTGCTGCATGTACTGTCTTTGCTCATGCTGCTGGGTACTCAGAACCTGCCTACACTCCTTCAAATCCAGTCTTTGGATCTCTGCCAATGCCTCAACCCTCTTCTGCTCTCTAATGGTTGCCACTGTCTGCCCATATTCCTTTAGCATAGAGCGCAAGTCAGCCAACTTTGATGCTAGCTGCTGTGTGGCCGAGCCATTCACTGCCTTATTCTATCTCCAGCTGGATAACATATCAGCAAAACCCTCCTCCCTGAACCAATACTTCTTAAGTTTGAAGTATGAACCAACATTAACATTCACCCCACTGTCCCACACAATTAGTGTGTGGTCAGAAAATGGCTTGCCAAGGCTCATAGCAGACGATAGTTGGAATCTCTCCAAAAGGCTTGGGTTGCCAAAGAATCTATCCAGCCTTGATGCCAGTCCACTGCCATTTCTCCAAGTGAACTCCACCCCACTAACAGGGTATTCAGTGATACCCAATCTCTGCACAACCAATTGGAATCTAGCCATTGCACTATCAAATCTGCCCCCAGGTCTATCACAACTTGGAAGAGGATAGTTGAAATCACCACCAACAAGCCATGGTACCTCCTGGACTCTTTGATGCACTGTTGATAGGTCCTCCCAAAGTTCTATCCGATTAGCAGCTGCACAAGGTCCATAAATGCAAAAAATGAACTAATCTAGATCACCTTGAAGGTTCTGACATCTACAAGTAAGTACATGTCTATCACAAAGGACTTCAGTCACTTTAAGGCAAGATTTTTTCCACCATATGGCCATCCCACCAGATCTACCAGCTGCAGCCTTCCCCACACAGTCTGCTCTCCCAGACTGTCTTAGTGAGTCCTAGACAGGGCCACTTTCCTCCTCCAAGTGTATCTCTTGAATGAGAGCAAAATCAATTTCCCATTCCATAAGATATCTGATTAGAGATGCCCTTCTCACCTTGTTGCGTAACCCACGCACATTCCACGTTAGAACTCTCATCCCTTGCATGATTGATCCCCTTAAGCCAAATTATCCACATACTCAACCATGATTGACTTTGCAATAGTTTCCTCCACTATAGGAATCAAGTTTTCCTTCCTTCGCCTTCTGAGCATGTAAGTGGAGCGCCCAAGCACCCTCTTCTGGTTTGTCCCTTTCCTAAACTTTAGTTCATCAGGAATAGAGAATTGTACTTGATTCACCTCCTTAAGGGCACTTCTACCACTGCTAACTACAATTTCCATACCCGACTTTACCTCTTCACATCTAGAAGAATTGCCTGAGTCCCTCTCTAAGACATTAGCATCAGCCATAGAGCCCCTGCCTTTGATCACAGGGGTTTGATTGCCACACCCCTTGGCAGCATCATCATCCATAGTCATCAGGTCCCTCTCTGAGGTTTCCTTGTGACAGTCCTTCCTCTTCTTTGATTTAGGGGCCTCATCTGAGGACTTATGACCCACCAATTCAACTTGTTCTTCCTCCTCAGATCTAACAACAGACGTCTTAACATGGCCCTATTCTGATATCGCAAAATCCTGCCCAACCACTGATAAATGAATGAGCCACGAGGAGGCCCCACACCTAAGAATGATTTTGTCTGGCAGTGACCCACTTCTAAAGACTTCAGCCTCAAATTGAAGTGAGCGGGCATCACCTTCCCCAATTGTAATTTCAGTGTCTTCATAGACGGATGCAAATCCTACAACCATCTTGGCAACCACCCCTCTAGATCTTATGTGCAAAGATAACCCTTTGATCTCAAGAATCACCCTCCTGGTTCCCATTCTCTGGGGCGGGACATTTGAGAAGTGCCCCATCAAAGGGGGAAACTAGCCTCCACAACACATTGATGTTCTCGAGAGAACTCGATCGGAAGCGTAGCCTTTCCACATCTATCATCCCCAAACCAAACACAAGAAAGCGAGTCTAGGATAGCACTGCCACCTTCCAGCTTGATGACACAAGGGTAAGGGAACTCACCAGTTGTTGAAACCTCTCAATAGAGGGATTGCCAGTCATGACCTCGCCGATCAGGGCACCCCTCAGCATGATCTCCGCAGAGACAATATCCTTGAAGAATGGAATCTCCACATCAATCGTGTGACTACCTAGCACTGACGGTGGGGGTAGTCGAGGCTCCTTCATCACCTCCTGATCTGGGCACGGAGGGATCTTCCTTGTGTGTGGCGGCTTCACCCTTGGGCACGAGTCATGCTTATGACCTTCACCCCCACATGCTAAACAGACGAGGGGATTTCTACATGCCGCAACCATGCGACCTCTTCGTCTGCATCTATAACACAGAACCTCTCCATTAGATCTCCTCCAGTCCCCTCTTGGAATGAATCTGGATTCCCTACCTTCATACGACTTCCATCCCCTCTCCTTCCTTCTCAAATTTCTTGATCTCCAAGTCTTCCACTTGCCCCCATCCCAAACCCTAGCCGCTCCATCATCGTCTCCTCCTGTCAGCCGACACCACACACCTTCTCTCCCTCTCTCCCTCATTTTCTCCGAAGATGATCTTCATGATGTCAACATGTTACCGTGCACAACCTCGATAACGTGATTATGACTAGCCTAAGCCAAGCTAAGATGAACTGGCTTCTGCTGATATGAGCTAAGGTGAGCTAGGTTTGGTCTTCCCGGAGAATACCTAGCTAGCTTAGGTCAGGTAGTTTAACTCAACCAAGTTGAGTTGAGTTAGGTCTTCGAGAGCTAGACTTGAGCGGGCCTGAGGTGGTTGAGGTCATCTTCAGTTAACCAGGTCTAGCTAGTAGCTAGTCCTAGTCAGGTTGAGCTTCCAGTGAATTGTTCTGGGCTGGAGGAGCTGGGATCAATTGACTAAAGTTAGTTTGAGTTGCCATCCAGCTAAGGTGAGATGGATGGAGCTTAGGTGAACTATTGATGGGAACACCATCATGAGCCATAACTAACTCAATTTGGTCTGATAAAGTTGATAAAAGCTCCTACATAACTGATTGCACATCAACCATGCAACCTAAAATAGCTGAATTGATCTAGATTATAGAATAACTTTGAGTCAATGCATGCATAAGCATCGTAATTCGCATATTAGTTAGTTCATTAGTCATATAGATAATGTCATCATTTTATGACCTAAAAGCGAGATGATTTTAATCGCAAATGATTCGAAGCTGCAGATATTAGATCAGACCAGATAGATCTGATTAGAACAATGACGGAAGTCCAATGCTTCCGAAATCATCTCGATCAGACAACCAGAGCATCGTGTGTAGTCCATAGATGAACAGAATTCATGGAGCCAAAGAGCAAAGATCCAGACCACAGATGACAAATCCAATCACATGGATGGATGCAGATCGATGTTCGCAGTCCAACGGTGTAGAAATCAACTTAGTCGGAGGCCTATGTCATCAGATATAAAGAGAAGAAGAACGGACGACCATGACAGCACCATGTGGTAGCATCGCAGCCGCTTCTTGCCATGGCCGCAACCCCTGTAGGCACCTCGCCTCACAGCGTGGGTCGTTGGATCTTCAAGCAACGGCCACGAACACGCCACATCGCCACCCAGAACAGATTAATATAAATATAATTAAGTAAGCATAGATGATAAAGGCTTTGCGCAGCACTTTGGCTCATGCGCGTGCACATATTCGAGGGGCACGGGTTTTAGTACTACACTGCGCAAAATTGATGCGGCTTCGGCAGGCGGGCGCGTGCAGGCGCAATTGCGTCATCCAATGGTGGACAGCGCGCCAAGTGGCGTGATTAGAGCGCATCGCGGGTGGACGTGGGATTACACAGGTTGTTGCGAGGTCAGAAAGGCATGATGAGCCTACGTTTAAGTCGTTCGATTGAAAGATCGGACGGCTGACGATGAGGCGGGATTTGATTGAAGTCGAAAATGCGAAGGCACGGGCGTTAATCTGAGTCATTCGATAATATGATCGAATGGTCAGGGATCAGGTACTAAAATGAGGCATACGGGTGCACGTGAAGAAAGCAGAGGTGGGCAAGGAAGCAGCAGAGCCGTGCGATCATCATCCAAGTGTCTAGAGGCTGCCACATGTTTCCATCAGAGTGAATCCGCGTGATAAGAAGGAAATTGAAGGAGTTTTAAGGCCAATCAGAGCCGTTGATCTCCCGATTGACAGATTTGATCAACCAGGTGCTGTTAGACGATTTTAAGGCCTAAAATACCCTTTTTGCCATTCACAAAAGCTATAAAAGGTCCAGGGCCCCCTCGGTTGAGGCATCCACTTAGAACCTCTCTCTTTCATCAACTCCAGACATCCCATCTTCTCTCCGTCTCCTCTACAACTCTGCTCTGACTTCATCCTGACGCTCTAGATCTGAGGTGCTGCCACATCTCACACAAGCATCCCACAAGCAACGTCATTTCTCTGCCACTTTCTTCTATCTCTCTCTCTCCCTCTCCCTCTCCCTCTTTCTCTCTATCTATCTTTACTTTTTGCATAGCAGTTTCTATTATGAAAAAATCTCTTTATCAATGCAATGAAATATGATCTTATGAATATTTGATGCATCTCTATACATATATACATATATAAATATCTTGTTAGAACTTGTTTCATTGAAAACTTCTGTTAAAAATCGAGATTGCCTCCCTGTGAATGACCCGGTACTCACCGATTTTATAAACATTATTTGTCATTGTGTTTTCATGCTATACTACAACTAAGCAACTTTTAATCACGATCACATGCCAAACAAGTTGGCACCGTTGCTGGGGAGGCAACAGAAGTTTTTGAAGCTTTTCGGTGCATATTTAAGATTTCTAACTCGATACATTTTTCGTTGATTTCGTGTGTGCAGGAACGAAGAAATCTGAACCAAACACGATTGATGAATGGCTACTCATCATAGCTAAAAGGCCGAAATTAAGCTAGATACTAAGCAAAACAATATCAAATTAACACATAAAAAGGGTTAAGTGTGGGAATTAAAGAAAAGACCTAAAACTTTTAATATGTGTTAAAATCTCCTAATTAGGTCACAAAAATGAGATATTCTGAAAACTAAAGAACAAATGATGATCCATGCATCAATTGAACACATAAACAAGTTTGAAAAGACAAATCAGAAGTAAAATCAATGTCTTAAATGTTCAATTAAGCACATGTAAAAATTTGAAAGCAATTGGACATCATTTAGGCTTAGAAATAAATAGATTACAAGTAGGTCCTTCATGCATTACATTTCTACCCTTCAAAACTCCTTCTCGGACCTTTTTGCAAGCCGCAGGGACCCTTTTGTAAGACTGCAGGGCCCTTCCAGCTGCTATTCTTCTCGCTTATGGGCCTGCATGCAAATGTTCTACCCCTTCTTCTAAGGGTCCGTCTGCAAATTTCCCCTTTATTTCAACGAGAAGCTGAGTTCTTCACGCGCACTGTAGCGCGCGAAGAACACAGCCATTCTCGACCGTCCATCGCACTTTTGATCTCGATCTGCGGCTGGATTCAAATGGAACCTTCGCGCGATTCGGTGCGTGCGTTCACCTCTCTTCCCAGATCTCATCTGACGGTCAGATTTCTCTCTTGATTCGCCGCGCGCTCTACCCATCTCATCCTCACCGCCGGTCTGATTCTGATTAACCTCACCCTTGCGGTGATCTCAGTCACTGAGCTGCTATTTAAGCACCTCAGTGGTGTCGCGCGCAGGGGATCGCTCCCTCCTACATCTCTTAGCGATCAATTCTTCCACTCCAGTCTCTCCTCCTCATCTAGACCCTGATTTCACAGCCACCGGCTGTGGAATCATCGCCTGCTCTCGACCCTCCTCGTCGCTAAGGACCTCGTAGCACCTGAGGACGACCCTGGAGTCTCACTAGCAGACTCTTCCCTCCGCTGGAGTCACCCTCCTCCTTTCTTCCTCCTTAGCCGCCGGCTAAGGACCCATAGGTCCCATTCTTCCATTTTTGGTGGAAGAGTTGTTTTTCAGACTTTTTGGAGAACATACTTAACTTTTTTTTTTTTTTTTTTTTTTTTTTGAAAAAATTTTTTCAAAATTTTTCAATTTTTTTGAAGTATATAATTTTTTGATAATACTATATGTACTATAGTTGTGTCTACAATTGCATTTTGGTTTAAATGGTTTACCAACGATAATGGAGAAAGTGGAGGTTCGAATCTCAGGTAAGTACTCGTAGTTTAGATTAGTTAGATTTAGGATTTGTTTGAACCCTAGGATTAGTAAGAATTTGTTTGCTTATTAAAAATGAAAAAGGAAAAAAAAATATTTCTCTTGATTTCCGGCTGAAATAAAACTTTATCTTAAAAGTTCAATTTCGGAAGATCCTCACGTCCAAAAATTTTCAACTTTTTACTGGATGTAGATTTCAAAGTCAGGAACAACATATCCAAATTTTGCAGTAATCAATGTTACAAAAATTTTTTAAAAATTCGTGTACTAATCTGTTATCAATACAGATTTTGTTCTTGATTTTTGAAGTTAAAAATATCATAGGGATTTTTATATAACTCTGATTGAAGTGAATTTTATAAAAATATTTTTTGCTCCTTTGCATGCATGAATTATCTGATCACGAACAGGGGGTCAAAATAGACTGCAAAACCCCCAGTATAATTTAAATGTGAAAAAATAGAAAACATGCATTAAAATTCTTGAAAAAATTTTTTTTTGAGTGCCTAGTTAGTGGTGCAAGAAGACCAATTGATTGCATTACTTGGGTCGCACCACTCATTATTTTAAACTTAAAAGAATCATTTAGAAATATCTGTGCTTAGGGTTTCACTCTAAGGATAGAACACACCTACATTTCCATACTTAAAGGAATCTATTAAATAAATTGGGATTTGCAAAACTTTTGTGTGCCTCATTAGAACCTTGATTGAAATTATCTAATCAAGTGAACCCTAAAACACGCTAACACAAGCATTTGAATCTTAAAATATACTTCATCATAAAAATTTGCTTGTGAACCCTTTGCTTGCAGACTTCACATCTCTGAAATCAACTTTAAGGGCAAACACCCCTTAACGCCCATCATATTCCAAAAGCACATCAAACCCAAAACTAAAATTTAGTAGATGTGCCCTATGCAGGAATAATAGACTTGGGACTTGAAACTAAATTGGGCTAAGTTCAGGGCCTTGACTACTTGGACCCACTGGTGACAGGAATGGTCGGTGCGGTAACCGCATTAACCTTTAGTGGTATCCCACCGTGCGGGGTGTCCTAGAGGGTCCTACTCTTCTGGCCAGCCAAGTAATTCAAGGGTTGATCTAACCCAGTCGTGTTTTAGGGAGCCAGGATCTGGTCTAGTTAGGGTTGGCACTCTAAGGACTAGTTTGATTGCTTGTATTGAAAGGGTAGGGTATTCTCTCATCTATTAACTTTCTTCTGGTACATGGATGCTAAAAGGTCTCTGGACCCTAATTTGGTACCACCTTTAGAGAGTAAACTAAAGAGAAGACCCAATTTTTTTGAATACACTCCAATATCCAATTACCATGAGGAAGAACTGATTGAGGAGGAAACCATGAACCCATACTCCTTTGCCTCACACTATTCCTCCTTTTCTCCCTATCCCAACCCTTCCCTTACATCAACTTCTTCAGGTTGGGAGAACTCTCCTCAATATTGGAGACTTGATTTCATTGCCTATTGATGAGAGCCTCATCATAAGCCATAACTAGCTCATTTTGACCCAATAAAGAAGATAAAAGCTCCTACATAATCTAGAAGAAGGCCTAAATGAAGGAATAAGTGCTCTGAGAAGAAAACATGAATTAATGGTTAAAACAGCAATTTTACCATTGCAGTGCATAAACGAGATTTCTCAAAGGCAAAACATAGGTCACATGGTCTAAATAAGATAAAAAGTTGGTTGAGTCAATCAGAAATGGGTTCATGTGCAATTTAGGAATTAAATGACATTTGGTAACCCTAAAACAGACTTGCTTAAATCAACAAGGTTCTGGTCAGGATAAAAATCAAGTAAACCCTCTAAACATCATGGAAAAATATCCTCTAGGGTTTAGAACACTTAATTTGGCCTTTGGAACCTAGTTTGACCTAGAATAGGGTCCTAGATCATTAATTGACCTAATTTAGGTTTTTACGCAAAATGTCCAATCAAACCAGGTCAAACCTAAAATTCAACTTCACCATTGGATTCCTTAGGTATAAATTAGGTTTTTACCAAAATTTGGACCTAAGGGGAGGTCATCTTGACCTACTTCGCAATTTAGTACACCCAAATCATAATTTGGCCCCTATCTTTTGAAAATCATTGCAGAGAGCCCCCTAATTTCCTCGCCACCTTTGCAATCAAGTCCTGTCGCCATTGTTAGGGCAGAACCGACCTCCGGCGAGGTTTAGAGAGGGAATACTCTCTAATTCCTCAGAGATCCCCTTCCAGAAATGGAAGGGAGATTCTCTGAGGAATTCCCTTCCATCTAAGGCCAATCACGATCTCTGGTGTGAACCCAATCTCTCGTGCGAACGCACGAGGGATTTGCGTATCCACCCTCTTTCCTTCTCCGGTGAGTCGTCGGAGATGATTGCGCAGCCCTCCGCACACTAGAAAGTTCGGCCAGCACCTATAAAAGGATCCCCAAACCCGACCGCTGATCTTCAGACTTGTCTTGGCGAAGATTCCCCCAAATTTTCCTCTCTTCCATCTCCAGCCAAGAAACCCTCAAGCTTCGGCAACCTCCTCCCCTCCTTCTCGTCGCTCTGCTGCCACACCAGCAGCAGAGTCCACTTCGTCTCTTCCTCCTGCGTCGCGGCGTACCAAGCGCACGTTCCCCTGACCTCATCCTCGTCGCTGCTCCCTCCCTCAGGGTTCTTCTCCGACGACGGCAGCTACGAGCCGTCCACTTCACTGCCTCCCTCCCTTCCAAAACACTCCAGATACATTCTCCATCTTCCCCTCTCTTTTTTCCCCCTTTTATTTCAGTTAACTGCCTCTCGACCGTCGCTGACCACCTCCATCTTCCTCGCCTCCAATCGACCTCCGGCGAGCCGCCCCCATCATTCCGTCCCTCCACACGGCTCGCCAACCGTCTCATAAGCTCCGCCTCACCACGAGGAACAATCTCCACCCATCCACCATCCCTCTACGCCTCCACCACAGTCCCCCGACCACACCCACACTTCCGGTCACAGGTCGACCTAGCCACGCACGCCTAGGCCGTCCCACGACCTGCAGCACTGTGCACCACCTTCGCTGTGCCACGGCGAAGGTGCCCAGCTGGTCTGATTAAGCTGAGAGGCTTGTTTTGTGTTTGACAGGAATTCAGCCCCTGCCGCCATTGACGGTTGGAGCAGCTCCAAGCTTCAGCAGCTCCAGGCGTCAGGTTCTCCAATCTTCAGGTGCAGCATATTCGGGTCAGTAGTGCGAAGCATCTAAGTCCAGCAAGGAGCGTAGCAACGTCCGCAGCTGTGGCGATTGCACGAAGGCTCTGCGGGTGCGCGCGGGAGTGGGGCAGGACTAATAGTCCCACATCGGTGAAACGCGAAGCGTAGGTATACTTTAAGTTGTTTTTGTGATATTGCCTCCTTGCCTCTGAATGCACAGGGGTGAGGTCCCTCACCTTATCCCACGCTCGCCTTGTCCTCAGTTTCACCTCGTGGATCTGGTGGGCTCCGACCCGACCCATCCTGAGCACACCTCACGCATCACCCACTCCTCGGTGCGCCTGGTCCCAGGTGCGAAATCCGACCCGATTACCCGTGGCTCTAGGAGAGCATCCTTGAGTGAATTGCAGAGAAAGAGAGAGACGTGCGGGTAGAGGGACAGGGTAGGTTTTTACTTCCACCTCTCTGTGCAGGCAGGCTGAACGTTGAGGAAAAGAGATTTAGCCAAAGAAGAAAAAGAGGAAGTAGCAGAAGAAGAGGCTGAGCGAGGTAGAGAAGAGAAGGAAGAAAGAAGGACTACAGAGAGAAGGAAGAAGACCAAGGAAGAAGCCTTCGCAGGAAAGAGAAAAGAAGAGAAAGAAGTTCAACGAAGAAGAAGACTTGTAGATCAGAAGAAAAGAAGAAGAAGAGCCTACGAAGAAGAGGAAGAAGGCAGAAGAGAGAAGAGAAAGCAAAAATCAGAGAAGGCCAAGACAGAATCAAAAAGAAGAATAGTTGCATTTAAGACGTTTGATATAGAAATCATACGTCCAATCTTGTTATCTTTTAGCAATTCTTTTTATAACTCTCTCTCTTTGAATCAGTTGTTTTTCATTTAAAAGTTGTATTCTTTAGTTTTTAAAAAGTACTCAGATTGCTCCCTGTGTTCGACCTCGGATACTCCGATTTTCGAGTAATAAAATTCTCCATTTGTTTGAACGCTTTGTAGGCTATATTAGAACGTGTTATCTTTTAAAACCCGATCAAGCGCGATAAACACCTATACCTCATATTCCCCTGGTATAGCCAGGCTCATCTTGAATCCCACACGAATCTCTGGATTTCAAAGCTCTATACAGTCTAAAGAGACACTCTCCATATAGGACCAGCACCTGGCTGGCATGACCAGTTATCTTGACAAATTCATCCAAACTCATCTCTCCCCAGATCATGGATATGCCTCAGAATCCCAACACCTAGTATACCAATCCTATCCTCAAAATCACTGTTCAAATTATCCCTATCCCACCCAAAAAACTTCACCTTCTCATTGGGATAACCCTACACCAACCAACCAAGGATATGATTCTTTCCCTAGGTATTCAAATGATGAATATTCTGATTTGACTGTGGTCAGAAGCTTTGGAAATTATTATCCTTAGCCTGATTAAATCCCTAACCATGGCGGTGATCCTGAGATCACCCAATTACTCCAAGAAGTCTAGGGGATGAGAGAAGCTAATAAAGGAAATACAGATAATCTAACAAAACAGCTCAATAGAATCCGGAAAGCACAAGGAGACAAACCTGGTCTGAGTATGCCACAAGTTGGTGGTAAGCCACTCAAGGTTGAGGATCCAACCTTAAGCATGACATCCTATCCAATCCCAACCTCTACATACACTGAACCCGCCCACCAGCCCTGTGATTATACAAAACCGATCCTTTTTGATATCCCAAAAACTGACTTTGAGGAGGAGGACTCACTTGAAGAAATATATCTTGATTTAGGCCCTGAATTGCAACCATTCTATTTTGAGGAGACAATTCATAGTGAGCTGGAGTATGAGTCTTTTATGTTTAAAGACACACAATTGGACAACATGGATGATTTGGGAGAATTAGAGCAAGATCAAGGAGAGAGAAAGATTGGGGATAGTGACACTCCAAGCCAAGCACGGTTGGATGGCTCTGATGTCATCTCATTTGAGGATTACCATGATTACATGTGCTTAAACAATCCCATCCACCAGAGTCCTGAGGAAAAACTTGACCATTATCCCCAACATCTCGAGATTGAGGAAAACAGACAATCCCCTTATGAAAAAGATGTTCAAGAAATTGCAGAATTACTGAGGATATTTATGAGGATCTATCTGAGGGAGCAAAGACTTTATCTGAATCATGGGATTTGGAAGAATTTGACTTGATTGGTGAGAAACAAGAAGATATTCTCATAGAAGATATAGTCCAAAAAGGATTTGAGGTGTTAACTAATCCAAACCCCGATCATATGGTTCTAAGTAAAAATGAATTAAAACATGATTTGGGTGACTCAAATGAGACAGTTGATCACCCCTGGGATAAGATTGTGGACACTGATAAGTCTAGAACTACTGAGATGGACCACTGGATCTTATTTGACTCAACAACTCAACATCCATCCATAGCTGATTTGACTTGTGATGTGGTTTCTTATACCATTTCAGACTACACCTCTCAGGTTCCTCCTTTCATTTCCCATCACTTTTAGGACTCGTACGATCTATTCCCTATAGACCATACTGTATGCACCACATCCTCCTTCCTCATGCATCAATTTTTAAGGTTGCCACTATCTACTTTCCACTCTTGCACCCACACTAATATTCCTCTCTTTTGTAGCATCTGGCTGCAAATAGTTTCAAGCCCATTCACGTTATTTTTTCGACCCTTTGGCCTTGGTATTCACCATCAGTTGGTTTGCATTTGTGGATCACTAATCCTTGCGCTGCATGAACATATCTTTATTTTAGTCTTGACCCAACCCATCAATCTAATCATTCATTTTTGGGTTTAAGTCCGGCAAATGACATTAAACTTAGCGCTGGCTGGGAGGCAACCTAGTATTCATCACAGGTAGCTCTACATCCTCTACATCCATGCTGACCTGGATTAAAAGAAAAGTCAGGTGATATCCCCTCCTCTTGCTTATTATATTTTGATTTTCATACATACATTTCAATGAGGACATTGTAATGAATAGGCATGGGGGAGGTCGACATTACATGTCTTATTTTTATGTCAAAAAAAAAATGCATTTAGGCATAAAGAATTTTTATTAAGGTTTTATTAGAGATTTATTCTTAAGTTGATTCTTGAGTTTAGAATCTAGTACAATTTCACACTTACCCGTAGAATTTGCAATGGATCCTTTATGATAACCGATAAACATCTTTAGTTTGTCAAGAAGTAGTGCTTCTTCTCCAAAGTCCTTGGATAGTAATTAGGGAGTCAAGCATACTATCTTCTAACAAATCCACCAAACACGTGTGAGATGAGAGTAGAAAGTTTACTAGTCTTCTAAGGCTAGTATGAGGAATCTTAAACTCTAGATAATGAGATAATGATCCTCGAATTTAGGCATAGTTTTCACTCTTGATTTCTACATACAAGTTCTTAGTGTGAACATTTTTAGAGCCACCAAATAAGACAAATATGCATAGAGCGGGTGCTGATAAAACTAGAACTGAGGTGGATGGTCACGACCGTCCTTTACGGAATCCTCGATTGAAGGAGGGTTTTGATATCAAGGTCAGAAATACACTGTCCTATCCATTCCTTTTCCGGTGCCGAGAATAGGCACTTCCATCAAATAAGCCACCCGATATCCTCTTGAACACCCACAATCCTGAATAATGCCTCATGAATAAAAGTTGTATGTGTTACTGTGTTGCGTTAGATGTCTAAAAAAGAAAAGAAAGAGAAGGTATATATGTCTATGCATATAGAAAAAATATACATAAAAAAAAGTGAAAGGAGTAGAAAAGAAAGAAAGAAAAAAAAGTTCATAAGTGTTTTCAGAGTTTATTTCAAGTGTATTGAGGCAAAAACACCCATCACCCTCATGATCCACCAAATATAGCCTTGACCTACTTTTCTGTATTTTTGGCTGCCTGAATATAGGCTGAGGAATGCTGACTTAGTCGTAGAGTAATCAGAACCTAATCAAAGTGTTAGTGCCAAGAGAGACCACCAAATATACTGATAAATCTGGTGAGATTGTGAGCTTAAAAAGAAGGAAAAGAAAAAGGAAGAGAAAGAAAGAGAGAGAACGAGTACAAAGGAATTAAAGAGAGCACAGTTTCTCGCCTCTCTCAGAGTTGAATTATTTAATAATCTGGAAATCTGGGTTCTAAAGTACTAGTCTATATGTAGCACCAGATGAGTGTGAGTCACCAAAAATAAATCCACTTGACTCAAAGAAAAAGTCTCCTACCTAACCCAAAAGCCGGGGATGAATATACAGGTTACCTTATAACCCCGAGGGGAGAAGTTTGCCTATCACAATAGATTTTTACTAAGGGTGAAGTATGAGCTTTAGATGCAGATTGGCTTTTCACTTGGATCCGCTGCATAGACTACAACAAAACACATTCACCATTTTCTGGATTACTAAAGTATTGGGTGAAAACAAAAGACATAAATCTCTAGTCAAACTCTTGATAGAAATCAATCTTGTAGGACCACTTTGCATTTAGTCTTGCATTTGCTAGGGACTAGCAAGATTTAGGCATAGAAGTGTGATTGCACATCAATCATGCAACCTAAAACACCTGAATTAGGCTAGATTTTAGAATAACTTCGAGTCAATGCATGTATAAGCATCGTAATTCGCATACTAGTTAGTTTATTAGTCATATAGATAATATCATCATTTTATGACCTAAAAGAGAGATGATTTTAATTGCAAATGATTCAATGCTGTAGATGTCAGATTAGACTAGATAGATCTAATCAGAACGATGATGGAAGTCCAATGCTTCTGAAATCATCCCGATCAGACAACCAGAGCATCGTGTACAGTCCATAGAAGAAAGGAGATCATGGAGCCAAAGGGAAAAGATCCGGACCTTAGATGACAAATACAATGGCATGGATGGATCCAGATCGACATTCGTAGTCCAACGGTGCAGAAATCAACTTAATCGGAGGCTTATGTCATCAGATATAAAGAGAAGAAGAATGGACAGCCACGATGGCGCCATGTGGCACCATCACAGTCGCCCCTCGCCGTGGCCCCAACTGCTGAAGGTGCCTCTCCTCGCAGCATGGGCCGTTGTATCATCCAACGGCCACAAATGCACCACATCGCCACCAAGAACAAATTAATATAAATATAATTAAGTAAGCATATATGATAAAGGCTTTGCGTAGTGCATTGGCTCGCCCGCGCGCATATGCGAGAGGTGCATGCTGGCACAATTGTGTCATTCGACGGCAGATAGTGCACCATGTGGCGTAATTAGAGCGCATCACGGGTGGATGCGAGATTGCGCAGGTTGTTGCGAGATCAGAAAGGCACGATGAGCATGGGTTTAAGCCATCCGATTGCAAGATCAGACGGCTAACGATGAGGTGAGATTTGATTGAAGGTGAAAATGCAAAGGCGCAGGCGTTAATCTGAGCCATTTGATCATATGATCGAATGGTCAGGGATTAAGCGCTAAAATGAGGCATGCAGGTGCGCGTGAAGAAAGCAGAGGAGGGCGAGGAAGCAACAGAGTTGTGCGATCATCATCCAAGCATCCAAAGGCTGCCATGTCGCCATCAAAGTGAATCCGCACGATAAAAAGGAAATTGAAGGAGTTTTGAGGCCAAATCAAAGCCGTTGATCTCCCGATCGACGGATCTGATCAACCAGGGGTTGTTGGACAGTTTTAAGGCCTGAAATTCCCTTTTTGCCCTTCACAAAAGCTATAAAAGAAGGTCGAGGGCCCCTGCAGTTGAGGCACCAACTTAGAACCTCTCTCTTCCATTAACTCCGGACATCCCATCTTCTCTCCGTCTCCTCTGCAACTCCACTATGACTTCATCCCGATGCTCTGGATCTGAGGTGCTGCCGCATGTCGCATAAGCACCCCGTAAGTGGCATTGTTTCTCTGCCACTTTCATATATCTCTGTCTCTCTCTGTCTCTCTCTTTCTCTCTATCTATCTTTACTTTTTGCATAGCAATTTCTATTATGAAAAAAACTCTTTATCAATGCAATGAAATCTAATCTTATCAATATTTGATGCATCTCTATACATATATACATATATAAATATCTTGTTAGAACTTGTTTCATTGAAAAGCTCTCGTTAAAAATCGAGATTGCCTCCCTGTGAATGAATCGGTACTCACCGATTTTATAAAAATTACTTGTCGCTATGTTTTCGCGCTATACTACAGCTGGCAACTTTTAATCGCGATCACGCATCGAACAATAACCTTAGGGGATCCTAAGTGCTTGATACTCTATTTTGAGAAGAAATGATGAAAATAGGGTTATTTATATAATTCTACCTTGTTATCACAAATACAGAATAACCATGGGGTATTTCAGGGGTTTATTAAAGGTCATTTGGTCATTAATGTCTATCAAGTCGGTTTATATAAACAGAAACGGGTTTTCAAGCATTTCAAAAATTATTGGACATTTGAAACCCTAAAAATAAACTTGCTTACTTAACTAGGGTTTTGGTTAGGATAAAATTCATCTAAACCCTCTAAAAATCATAAAAAAATATTCTCTATGGCCTGGCGTCCTTGATTTGATCATCTAAACCCATTTTGAACTAAAATAGTGTCTTAGACAGACAGTTGCCCTAATTTGGGTTTCTACGCAATTACCCTGTTAAAATGTTATCAAAATCACTTAAACTTATAACTTAGAAAGCACAAAAGGCATAATAGGTAAATTACACAGAAACCCAAATTAAGGCAACTATCTATTTGAGACTCTATTTTAGGTCGAAATGTTTTCAGATGGTCAAATCAAGGATGCCAAATCCTAGAGAATATTTTTCTATGATTTTTAGAGCATTTAGATGAATTTTATCCTATCCAGAACCCTAGTTAATTAAGCAGGTCTATTTTCTGGGTTTCAGATGTCCATTAATTCTTGAAATGCGTGAAAATCCATTTCTATCTGTATGGACCCTCTTGTTAGACATTAATAACTAAATGATCTTTAATAAACCCTTGAAATACCCCGTGGATATTCTGTATTTGTGATAAGAAGGTAAAATTGTAGAAATAACCTTATTTTCATCTTTTCTTCTCAAAATAGAATATCAAGCACTTAGGACCACTTAAGGTTATGTAGGAGCTTTTATCAACTTTATCAGTTCAAATTGAGCTAGTTTTGGCTCATGTTGGTGTTCCCATCATACCCTCATGCCTACCTTTTGCTATTCCCTTAGTAAAATTTTATGGACCAAACTAGATATCTAGGTCGGATGTAATTGTCAGGATGCCTTACTAAGCTGTATCTCTATGAATCAGATCTTAATACTAATAATAGACCTAGAGGTACTAAAGTATCAGCCTAGATCCAAACCTGACTAGCTTTCTCCTCAGTCTACCGTGAAGGTTTCCAAGGCCCGCAGGAACTAACCTAAGGTTTATTGGACCCAGTGGTTAAAGTACCCGTGCTTGTAACACGATTAGTCCAGGTTCAGTTTGCCAGTGCATTTTTGTAAGAGAGATGGAAGAATTTTCATTTGTCGAGGGCTTTTCTGTCTCTTTTTCTTTTCATTATATTTTTCCATAGATCCATCCTCAGATTAGCCCTAAACACATTATGTATCGAAATCCTGGTCCCTGCCATCAATCCTCGCAGGGTCCCTAGCAAACGATACTTCAAGATAGCTCCGCCCATGGCAACCCCTAGAACCCTGGCTGTCGACACTTTGGGATAGTGCTGTCCATGGCATTCTGTAGCTAAATCCAGACCCTAGCAATCGACATTTCATAATAATGCCACCCATGCATCTGAACCAGCATAAGGTGCTTATGTGGCTGCGGTAGGATATTTAAATATCCTAGGAGACAAGCACTAAGGACGGTATTTTATTGCCCATCTTCGAGGGGAATTTCCCACCTCTCCACACCAGGAACTCGTCCAAATCAACTTCTATTTTCGAGCTACTCCTAATCTAGATCTTATGACCATTTTCAGAATAGCATAAATGCATTGGCATTATTTCATAATTAAGCGCATTGAACCAGGCTATGTGTGATTTTCGAGTGCTTAAGTTGCCCAGTCCCACAAACCAAAGGTCAGTTAACGAAGCCAAATACTACCTAAGCCTTAGACCTAGTACATAAGCTTTGCATTTTCCTCAACCTCTTGTGGATTAATCTGGATCTTGACAAGTACGTGAGTGTTTAAATCTCAGAACAGATCCAAGAGGCCTAAGGTCAGTATTCACCACTAATCCCTTTAGTTTTATCCTTCCAAGTCTTAATTCATCATTCGATCAAACCTAGAAGTTAGATAAGTTCCATATTGTTTTGAAGGGACTCCATTTCTTATTTCTTAATCTTTTTGCTCCTTTCTTTTCTTTTCATTATTTTTCTCTTTTTTCTCATTTTTTTCTTAAATGGACCTTCTCTTCCCTTAATCCTCCTTTCTTTTCTTTGTGAAATCCTTTTGTGAGAGTTGATTTTCACGACGTTTTGCACTTTAATACCCCCCATGCCTACAATTTTCAATGCCCTCATTGTAAATTAGGTGGGTTAGATTCAGCTTAGATCTTACATTAGAACAGGTTCAAAAGGGTAGGTGGATGGGTCGGGGTGACTGTTGTGGACTATTTCAAGATCTGGTATGTGTACTAGTGGTGGAGTCAACTGTTCCAATGGACGAACCCTAAAGTGCAATATGATTTCTGCGAAGAGATATGTCAAAAGGATTTCGGATTTTTCAAAGAGATGACGGGTTGCCTCCTATTAAGCGCTAAGTTTAACACCATCAGCTGGGCATAATAAGCTTAGGGAGAATGGAGATTAAAAGATAACTTAGCCACGTCCAGGTCGATGAGTTCGACAAACGGTTTGAGTCTCTGATGGTTCACGACAAAAGGCTCAGAATCATGGCTGAGTTCACTAATTTCAACGGCTCCATTTCCAAAGATTTTTCTTACCAAGAAAGTCCAATCCACTTAGATTTGAGTTTGTTTGGAAAGAGTTTGAGCTTGGCATCAAAGAGTAGGACTTTTTGACCAGGGTAAAAAGATTTTTGCACAATGTGCCTGCCATGGAAGGCTTTGACCCACTCTTTGTATATACGTGAGTTCTTGTACGTGTCATTGCGTAGTTCCTTGATCTCGCTCATTTGCAACTGGCGGTGTATTCCAACCTTCATCAGATCTAGATTGCACTTTCGTACAGGCCTTATGCTCCATCTCTACGGGAAGGTGACATGCCTTTCTGTACACTAACCTGAAGGGAGACAAGCCTAATTGGGTCTTGTGGGCAGTCCTATAGGCCCACAAAGTTTCCAGAAGGCAAGTTGACCAGTCCTTCTTATCAAGCCAAACAGTGACCTGAAGGATCTTCTTGAACTCTCGATTCGACAGTTCTGCCAGTCCATTAGTTTGGGGGTGGTAAGGAGTGGAGACACAATGCGATACCCCATACTTTTTCATCAGGGACTGGAAGTGCACATTGTTGAAATGAGACTTGCATCACTGATGATGGCCTTAGGAACCCCAAATCTAGAAAAGATGTTCTCCTAGATGAATCGGAGAAGAACTTTGTGATCACTAGTTCTCGTAGGGACAGCTTTGATCCATTTAGAGACGTAATCAATAGTGAGCAAGATGTATTCGAAGACGTTTGATCTGGGAAAGGGTCCCATGAAATCGATTCCCCATATGTTAAAGATTTCAGACACAATTATCGGGTTCAAGGGCATCATATCCCGTGGGTCCATGTAGCCAAGGGTCTGACAACGAGCGTTTTCCCTACAATACGTTTGTGCATCTTTGAACATCGTGGGCCAGAAGAACCCACATTGGAGAATTTTCGCTGTGGTTTTACGCCTAGAGAAATGGCCACCACAGGCCTGGTCGTGACAAAATGAGATCACATCATTGACCTCGTCATTAGGAATGCATCTCCATATCACCTGATCATTTCCCATGTGGAAGAGATGCGGTTCCTCCCGAATATAGTACTTGGCCTTAGAAATCAACCTATCCCACCTAGAAGTCGTGCAATTTGGCGGGACTTTCTCCATAACCAAGTAGTTCACTATGTCAGCAAACCAGGGGAGATCGTGAATGGAAAGTAGATGCTCATCCGGAAAATGCTCCATGATCGGACCAGACGGGTCGATGACTGAAGAAGGAAGATGAGACAAATGGTTAGCTACCACGTTCTATTTTCCTACCTTGTCACGAATCTCGAGATCAAATTCTTGCAACAGCAAGATCCAACGGATTAATCAAGGTTTCATGTCCTTCTTCGTGAGTAAGTGCCTCACAACGATGTGATATGAGTAAATGATGACACGAGAACCCATAAGATAAGATATGAATTTCTCCAGGCCAAATACTATTGCCAACAACTCTTTCTCAGTAAACATGTAGTTATGCTAAGCCTCATTTAGTGTCTTGCTGGCTTAGTAGATGATCACAGGTTTCCTATCAACTTTTTGCCCAAGCACTGCCCTCACTGCATAGTTAGACGCATCACACATGATCTCAAAGGTAGAGACCAGTCAGGGGATTGTAGGATTGGTGCTTAAGTAGCTCGATCACGTAGGCTCTCAAATATGTGAGTGCACTCATCAGTGATCTCAAAAGGTACATCCTTTGAGAGAAGATTAGTCAGGGGGCATGCGATTTTTGAGAAATTAGGAATGAAACGATGGTAAAAACCGATGTGCTCTAGGAAAGATCGGATGTCCTTGACCGAGCTAGGCATGGGTAGTTTAGAAATCAAATTAACCTTGGCTCGATCAAGTTGGATGTCCTTCTCAGAAACAAGGTGACCTAGGACAATTCCCTCAAGAACCATGAAATGGCTCTTTTCTTATGAAATAACCAAATTCATGTTGATGCAACATCTGAGGATTTGGACCAAGTGCAGGAGGCAATCATCAAAAGATTCTCCAAATATCGAGAAGTTGTCCATGAAGACTTCAAGGTATTCACCTACCATATATGAGAATATGGCAAGCATGCACCGTTGGAAGGTAGCAGGTGCATTACAGAGACTGAAGGTCATCCTACAGAATGCGTAAGTCCCGTAGGGGCAGGTGAGGGTGGTCTTCTCTTGGTCCTTAGGATGGATTGCCACTTGATTATAACTGAAGCACTCATCCAGAAAGCAGAAGAAATGATGTCCCAGTAGTTCCTCGAGTATCTGATCAATGAACGGAAGTGGAAAATGATCATTCTTTGTGGAGGCATTCAGTCTTCTGTAATCAATGCAGACTCTCCACGAGTTTGCTATACGGGTCGGTATGGTTTCTCCGATTTCAGTCGTGGTCATGGTGAGTCCTACTTTCTTAGGCACAACCTGGATTAGACTCACCCATCGACTGTCGGAGATCAGGTAGATGATCCCTGCATCTAACCACTTGATGATCTCCTTTTTCATGACCTCCTGCAGATTAGGATTCAAACGTTTCTGCATTTCACGGGATGGTCGTGTCCCCTCTTTGGTATAAATGCGGTGTGTGCAATATGAAGGGCTATGCCAGTAAGATCATTGAGAGTCCAACCAATGGCTCTCTGATGCTGCTAGAGAACAAAAATTAGACGTGTTTCCTGATCAGAGGTAAGGTGGGATTTAATAATCACAAGAAATGTTTGATTAGAATTCAAAAAGATGTATTTTAGGTGATCAGGAAGAGGCTTCAGTTCCATAACGAGATTATCAGCACCAGCAAGCGGGTCTAGATAGGCCTCAAAAGAAAAGGTGGGAGCTGTATGTTGGTCTAGATCAGTGCTAGGCACCTCTATATGTCGGATATGATTTGCTTGGGGCTGAGGATTAGGAATAATCAGGTCATCTGCGAGAAATGTGTCGTCAACCACAGAATTGATGTTGCATACTTGTTCCATTGCCCTGCAGTTAATTCCTTTCTGGGCCTTAAATATATCAATTTTTAGTGTTTTGTTCCTGAATTTCAATTCAATTTGGCCCTCTTCACAATTAATGTTTGCCCTAGCTATTGCTAACAATGGTCTACCTAATATAATCGCTGTATTCTTTAGATTCTCAGGAGTCTCCATATCCAACACAATGAAGTCCACAGGAACGTAGAAATCATGGATTCGAACCAGAACATCCTTGAGAACTCCTTTAGGTGACTTGATTGATCGGTCAGCTAACTATAAAGTCACCTCAGTCAATTTGAGCTCAGTCTCCTTGAAATGATCTAGTAGGGACATAGGGATCAAATTGATGGAAGCTCCTAAGTCTAAAAGGGCTCTGTTGAATTCTAAATCACTGATTTTGCATAAAATCAGAGGGGTACCAGGGTCATTTGCCTTAGGCTAGAGTCTTCTCAAAATGATGGAGCTGGCTTACTCTGACAGTATGATTGGATTCCCACCTTTGGTTCATAGCTTACCTTAAGTGTACATACATCCTTTAGAAATCTCACGTAAGCCAGAATGTGGTGAATTGCATCCATCAACGGGATGTTTATTTGGACCTACTCAAAGAGCTTGACCAGGTCCTCCTCAAGAGCAACAAGTTTGGGTTTCCTCTTTCCTTTGGACAAGGCCTCCAGAAATGGAACCATTGCAGGTTCCTATAGAATTGGTCTAGGTTCTTGATTGGGGATAGGGGTATCCTGGATGACCAACCTAGGGTTTGGGTTTGAACTACCAAGCTGAGAGTGGCTCGATAAAGTGGTTCCTGAGTTGTTATGCCACTACGGGTGGTAACAGAATTTAGTCTTGCCTGGTTCTGGGTTGGGGTAGGGAAAAGAGGTGGTTGCTGCTGATAACTCACGTATGATGTCGAAGCCTCCATCCTGTCGGGTGATGGAGCAAAAGGGGGCCTGATAGACATAGTGAGCCTGGACCTGAGTTGAGCTCATAATGTGCCTCTGGTTCGGCACGTTATTTGGATTAGGCAGAGGTTGCGAATGGAGTGCACCAGGTTGGCGGGGATTTTCCATCTGGGCGAGTTGATTGTGAACCTATGTGATCCCATCTTTGTGCTATTTTTGCATAGCCACATTCATCTTCTAAATGTCAGCCAGAGTCTGAAGGATAAGAGTCATTTGATCTTCTCGAGTTGGCCCAGTTTGGTAAGTTTGGTTGAGCCGAGGTTGCAGCGGCTGATATGGATGAGAAATTTGTGGCCGGGGCTGATATTGAGGTCTCTGATTTTGATTGTTCCAAAACCACGTGAAACTAGGATGATTATGCCATCCAAGGTTGTAGGTGTTTGAGACAAGATCGTTCTTGATGGAGTTGAGGTCCTTGTAGGTCTAAGGAACCTTGGAGAAATTAGAGGATGAGGGTTCAGAGTTCCCCCAACTTGGGTAGGCAAATCCAAAGTTTCCTCTGAACCCTAGATTAGATGAGGGTGGGTATGGATCCATCCCCTGAGAAGATTGGTGGTAGATGTTATGCACAGCCTCCCTCCCTGAGGGTGGCTGTGCGAACGGGTTTTACCCAGAGGTGGCTCACTGCAGATGTTGAGTCAACTCATCCACCTTCTTCTCAAAGATTGAGACCTTGTCCAGGCGACTGGCCATTAACTCCAAGTTGACGAAAGCGGACAAGCCCTAGGTCTCATGTGCTCCCTGTGGATTTGTTAATGCATAGACATTCGTCCGGTCGAACATGCCCATGGATTCATTATTGATGGAGTTCTCCAGATGTTCTCGAGAATCTCCCACACGGTGTCTTCGTGTTGACTCATGATGTTTCCTCCACAAATCGCATTGATGAACAATCAAATATCCTCATGGAGCCCCAGGTAATAAGACTGAACTTGTTCCTATTTAGGAACTCCATGGTGGGGGCAGTTTTGCATGAGATCCAGAAAGTGATCCCATGCCTCATGAAGCAGTTCTCCTGCTTGATGCATAAAATGTGTGATCTGGTGCCACAGAGCATTTGTCCAACCAATAGGAAAGAACTTTTTCAGAACCTCAGATTGCAGTTCATCCCATGTGTCGATTGGATGAGTTAGGGTTTGGTACCAGTGAGCGGCTTTGCCCATGAGAGGGAAGGAGAACATTTTCATGAGTAAGATATCCCGATTTTGAGCTTCTAACCTGAAGGTCTGAGACAAATGCTTGAGTTGCTTGATATGCTGGAAAGGATCTTCAAAATTAAGCCCATGAAATTTACGAATAGCATGAATCATGTTAGGCTTGAGTTCATTATCAAGACCTCAAGCTGGGATTTGGACTCGAGGTTCGATCGTCACCGCAATGGGATTGTAATGATTTCGCATCATAGGACACTACGGTGGATTCATAAAGGCTTGGAATAGATCGCTGAGGTGTTGAAGCTGATTCTGGAGATTATTTTCTTCTTTTGATGGTTGTTCCATGAGTATGGATGAAGGAGATCTAGGCTCAAATGAATAGAAGATATGTCGATCTGGTTGAGTGGTTGCACAAACAGAGAAGTCGAGGCTTGGCCTCGATGGGAGTGAATAGCTAATGGAGGCCTCAAGGGTGGTCTTAGAGACCTCCTCCCAAACATGCACTGATGAAGAAGACAAGGGATAGAAGGTGTGATGGACCCAATCAAGACACCCAAATCTCTTTGGATGACTATAGAGGTTCAGGGCAGATGATACCCCTAGATTAGAAAGTCGTCCACCTGAGAATTACCTAGGCAGCTAGGGAGGGAGAGTTCGTCAAAGACCCCTACATGGTAGAGCATCCCCACGAGTTATAGGGTTTCCCCCACCCAACCTTCCTTGTCATTGAGGGTCCAGGTAGACCAGAATGGCTAACTTGACCTCTTAAGTCTACCGATTTTAAGTTTAGAGTGTGGGTGCTTTGGATTTCACTGGAACTTTAAGATGTTTATGCGAGTGGTGACATAATTTGAAGATTTGTTGATCCTGCAAGGTGGGTCAACTTCACCTAATTTGTCCTTGATTATTTGGTCCCACTTTTAGGATTCAAGTGAGATTTAGAGCTTGATTCTTAGGGTTTGCTTATTTAGGTAAGTTCAATCAAGGCTTAGGACCCACATAGTTTGGGAAGATTGATTCTTGTTTTAAGCAAGTGTATCTCTGAAACCCTAGAAAGGAAACCCTAATTGGCTCCTACTTGGTCAATCAATTAATTCCAAATTTGGCACCTAGGGCTCAATAAATAAGGTGGTGGCCCTAGGTGTCTTAAATTCCTAAGTAGGTACAAGAATCAGGTTTGGGATGTTTTCTAAAAAGAATGTATCAAATCAGGCAACTTGTGATGATTAATCTAAGAATAGAATGCAAGTTAGCCCTAATTGATTTTTTCTTCTTTTAGCTTTTTCAGAATCAGGGGCTTAGGAGAAAGTGGATGGAGTTTACCTACCCCTGGAGTGTTTGGTGCGTGTCTAACTCTCCTTGATTGGATTCCCCTACACAGATCATAACAAAATAGATAGAGCAAGTTAGTATCAAATCAGATATTGCAATCAAGAGATCAAATTACATGTTGCTCCCTAGCAATTGAACCAAAATGTTAGGTCCAGTGGCTCAGCTAGTTGAGTTAGGTCTCTAGGAACTGGACTTGAGCTGGCTTGAGGTGGTTGAGGTCATCTTCAGCTAACCAGGTCTTGCTAGTAGCTAGTCCTGGTCAGGTTGAGCTTCCAGTGAATTGTTCTAGGCTGGAGGAGCTGGAATGGAGCTGGGATCAAATGACTTAGGCTAGTTTGAGTTGCCATCTAGTTGAGGTGAGATGAATGGAGCTGAGGTGAACTATCTAGAGCTACCATTCAGCTAGGATGAGCTGAATGGAGCTAGGGATGAGTTGATTCAACTAGAAGAAGCTGGGATCTCGCTAGAATGAGCTGGATTTAGCTATGATCCAGCTGATAGGAGCTTTTTCATCTTCTACCTTCCTGAGTGCCAAGGTATGCGGGATCTGACATTCTGCCTATTGCTAACACTCAGATAAACATATCAGAAATACAATAAAATGCAATGCATGACTATCCTAAATAAATGGCTAAATGTAGCTTGAAAACTCATTTGCGGAGTTAGAAACCAAAGAGCTAGATCTATTTTAGGGCATAAGAATGATGATAAAGTATCATTTATCAGTACCTGAGTAGGCAAGGTCAGTCCTTGGATCAGCTTGGAGAGAAGTTCCACATGCTCATTATCCATGACTAGAGACCCCCCAAGGCCGACGTTCAGCAGTAGCAGCTCCTCTTCCTTTGAGTACTTCAGCACCCTGCTCCTACAGATAGACATAGCACACTGGTTTCTTAGTCGAAGAGTCGTCTCGTGGATCTATTGATCTTCTGATCTCTCTGATTTCGAGACATAGACGACGCTTCTCCTCCATTGCAGGACCCAACACTAGCACTTCTTCATTCTCTCTGGATGATTTTGATTTTGATGTGTTCCCATCGGATATAGAGACAGTCCCTAGCTTCTTTCAGATTTTATTACTTATGTTGGCATGTAGTACATTATATTTTATTTCTACTTTTGGTTTATGAACCTCATATCTATCTTTCTTTATAGTGATTTTATTTGATATGTGAGCATTATAGTATTTTCTATTGAGATATCTTGCTCTCTAAATCTTGTTGCTTGATTACTTATTGAAAATGTGATATTCTATCAATTGCATCGCAGCATGTCATGAATTGCTTGAATATTTCAATAAGGGGGAGCAATATTTACTTGTCGATTATATTGTTTAAAACTTTTTGCTAATAACAAATGGGGAGAAAAATAAAAATTTGATAATGCATCATGCATACTTAATTATAATTTTATTATCATCAAAAAGGGGGAGAATGCTAATACCCTTATTTTGATATAACAAAATTATGTTTTTATTGAGGACTAACCATTACAGGTTAAGTCAAATTATAACATGGATGCATCCTCATTAACATTTTTTAAATACGTCATGGACAAAGAGGACTTGAAGACTTTTCATCTTTATTGAGTCTAGAATGTATGGAGCCTCAATAAGAAAGCAAACATAAGTTTTCATTTTTTGAAAAAATCATTCTCTTTTGAACCTTTGTTAATTCTACTGTTGATTGACCAACTACTTGTTTTAATTGATCAAATACCTCTAAAGGTCATATTCCTTTTTGATCGATCAACCCACTTGATTTAATCAATGAAAACTATTCCAATGGTCAAATTTCTTTTGAAATCATAAAGTTGATCAATGTACCCTTTTAATCATCAACATTGAATCGATCAATACTTTGTTTTAATCAACGAAATTCAATTTTGATCACCTAAACATTTATTTTGATCGATCTAAGCCGTGTTTCCAGAATTCCCAAAATAGATCAAAAAATACCTATAAATCGGACCTTTGACCCCCTCTTTAAAAACATACCTCAAGAGCTTTCAAAGAGAAAAACTCGCATACTCTCTCCAGTGCTTTTGCGCCTCTGTGCCTATAACTACTACGATTCAAAGCACACTCCCTTGCAATTCAAGAAAGCTCAATTTATTTTAATATTACTGAGGTTCCATTGGAAACATCGTTATATTCTTTTATACTATCGTTCTTGATCTAGGAATCCAAGTTGTATTAGAAGTCTCATTATTCTTCTGTTGATCAAGTGTAAGAGAACATGTTTGTGAGAGGTTGTGCCACCCTTGTTCAAGTGGTATGTGATAGTGGATTTGACTAGAGTCTACTAGTCGAGAAAATCCTAAGTTGGGAGGCTTAGGTAGTGGTTTTCCCCTGGAAGGGTTTTGTTGTGGGCGATCTATTGGTGATTTAAATCAAAGTATTGCTGTCGTAGTTTGAAATCTACAATAAATTGAACAACAAATAAAATTTATAAGCTCAAAATGTCAGAAATGAAGTCCAGGGTCGTTCGCTGGGAGCAAATATGGAATTTATGCACTAATCTCAATTAATATATATATGTAAGCACACTAACCAAGCCAAGAATGATATTGCAATGCATAACAATTACTCACAATTGATCATCTATGCAGAACATGAGTATTTCAATAGTTTGAAAAAAGACAAAAAGAGATCTAGAATAAAAGAATGGTGATTTAGATCACCAATTATTTAGTCTAGATACATATATACTATTTACTTAATAATCTAAATAAATGCATAGTACCGAACCACTTAAATATTTCAACAGTGCACAAGTAATTGCTACAGTGCATGAGCACTTGGTCTTCCTTGATTCTCCTTCTCTTCTTCCTTTCTCAGCTTCTCCTCTTCTTCTTTCCTTCGTTTCTTTAGCTCTATCTCTTTTCTTCTCACGACTAAGTGCAACACAAGTGCCTGCAAGAGCAAAACCCCCCTAACCCCATGCGCATTCTCTCTCTCTCTCTCTTCCTTCCTTCTCTTTCTCAAGGAACAATCAGGCATTTGAGTAATTGGGCATAAGTGCACTCGAGACTAGGGCTACCTGCAGTGGGTAGCAGCCGAGGTGTGAAGCTTAGGCGAGTAATCAGGTATGAACCAGGCCCGTGTGGAGGTGTCACAGGCGAGGCATGAAGGGGTGTAGGAGACCTTACCCCCAAGTGTCGAGGCGATAAGCCGTTGTGACAAATTCAACTTATGCATTGCAGGGGGCGCTGTGCTCCATGATGTGGAACTAAATCCCATGGCTCTTCTATAGGCAACTGTTGCTAGAGTGCTCTCCCAATCGAAGCTGAAGGAGCGCATGATGCTCCCAATTGGAGGCCTAGGTCGGTTCTTGGGATAAGTCCATAGTGCCTGGAGCGAACAATTGGGGCAAGGATCTCAAGACTGTGCTCTGAGCTTGCTTGGAAGTAGCTCGTTCATGGCGGCCAAGGGCGTAATCCTGAAACAACAAAGTACGGGCTAAATGCCCCAATTAGATGGCTTAAAAGCTTCATTGAATCACGACGAAGGTGGTAGTGGTGGTTTCGTGGTGAGGCAAGGCGTGTGGTGGCCTGACTGAGGTGGAGATGGCCAGAGGAAGTTGGTTTGTTTGGTGGGTGTTCTGGGTGGATGGGATGGCAAATAGAGAGGGCTTTTGATGGGTGGAGATGGAGGAGGTTTTGGGCATGTTGATGAGGAGGATGGAGGTGTGTAGCATGCGGAAGTCCTCACCGATGGGGTCACCAAAGATGGAGACGAAGGTGGTGGGTGGTGTAGTCGAGGGGTCGAAATAAGAGTTAAGAGGGGGAGAATTAATCGATGAGTCTAAGGGAATTATTCTAATCCTAATCTAATGGACGGACAGGGGAGAATGACTTTCCCGGGGTACATCGACGTTGGGGGCGAAGGTGGCTTTGGTGGGGGTAGGACGGTGAGGACGATGGAGGGAAAGATGTCAGCTGGTACGGCGCGACGTGGTGGAAGGCAAGGAAGGAAAATCCGCCGCCAGTATTGCGAGCAGATGACGAAAGAGGTAAGAAGAGATCACCGGACATCGAAGATCTATTCGGCTGGAGAGGAGGGAGGAATTGAGGGTGATTCGGACCAAATTCCAATGTGGGGAAAATGGTTTGCCATGGGGATCCTTATATAGGCCTCAGGGAGTCGGTTTAAGCTTAGGAATCAAGCTTTGCGAGCTAGGAAAGCTTGATGGAGTTGGAAACTCAAGAGATACCTGAATCTCTCATTGTTCACATGAGAGATTGGGAAGGTTATAGGATTCAAGGTCGGGTGCGTTGGAAAGAGAACTCCATAAGGAATCTCCCTTCCAATTTTGGAAGGGATTCGTTGATCAGAGGAGTTCTCCTCAATCAAAGGTCGCCGGAGAAGGATTCCTTCATGATAATGGTGGAGGGACCTATTTTCAAAGAGTGACGACAAAGATAGGGGCCTGTTTGAAAGGATTTTGAAAGTTAGGGGTATGTGTGTGAGAGAAAGGAGTTAGACAGGACTAGATGCAAACTAGGTCAAGATAATCTTAGATTGGGTCCAAATTTTGGTACAAACCTAATTTGGACCCAAGGAATCCAATGGTGAAGTTAGATTTAGGTTTTAACCAAGTTTGACTAGGTAATTTATGCAAAAACCCAAATTAGGGTAGCTATCAGTCTGAGATTCTATTTTAGGTCAAATTGGGTTCAAATGGTCAAATCAAGCATACCGAACCCTAGAGAATATTTTTGTATGAATTTTAGAGTGTTTAAGAGAATTTCAACCTGACCAAAACCTCAATGAATCAAGCGGGCCTATTTTTAGGGTTTCAAATGTCATTTGATTCCTAAAATGTGTAGAAACCCATTCCTATTTGCATGGACCTTCTTGTTAGACAATTATGACCATTTGACCTTTAATTAACCCGTGAGAAATCCCATGATTATTGTGCAACTGAGATATGCTGTTAAAACTGCAGTTTTACCCCTATTTTCTTGTTATTCTCCCAGATTGGATTTGCAGTGAATTAGGGCATTTCGAGTGGTTATGTAGGAGCATTTTTTCCTTGATTGTGACTAATTAAAGCTAGATATGGTTGATGACGATGTTATCATCAGGTTTTCACTCTAAAATCAGGTGTTATTTTTTTGGTTTGTGCTGATTCATTTTTTATCTGTAATGAATGATTTTTTAAGTTCTATTTTAAATAGATATTTAACTATTCATGCCCCTCTAGTGTATACTTGATCCCTTAGGCTTTGCATGCACTCACACTAAGAACTCAATAAGGTCGTCCAATAGACAAGTCAGTGCAAAGTGTAGTTTAAGATGCTTGAGACTTGAAGACTATTCAAATCACAGGGTGGGGAGATAAGTCGTTCATTTATTACCCTTTTCACTAAATACTTTGAAATTTTTTGGATCCCTTCAAAGACTTAAGAAACAAATCCAAGTTTAGGTAAATACTTGATATAATTAAGTCTATTATGACCTGAAGAGTATAGGTGGAAAGACTTTGGTTTACATTTCCTAAAGTCGGTGAATCCTCAAAATTGAGAATGATTGATCTTTTTTAGCCTAAATTCTCAAGACAACTTTTTTGAGTTTTTTTTATAAATAGAATGCAAATATTTTACAGAGATGACGAAAAGGTGTTCAGGAATGAAATGAATCCACCCTCCCATGCCTAACTTATGTAATGTCCTCATTGTAAACAAAAGCATAAAAAGGGCATAATGGAGAAGATAGTACCTAACTTCAGTCAAAATCTGGTTAGCTCGGATATATACAGACTGCACAAGATGCTACGTTTAGTGCTGTCAGCTATGTATTGTCCAACAAATGGAGTTAGACCAAGGTAAGATCTACCTCATTTGAGACAAGTTCAGTATAACATAGTCAACATAAGGTTTGAGATGCTATTCGTTGACCTTAAAAGAGTTACCCATATTCAGGTCAGAAATTTCAATGGCTCCGTTAGGAAAAATTTGATTAATAACAAATGAGCCATTCCATTTAGACCAAAGCTTGTTGGGAAAGAGCTTAGATTGAGAATCAAAAAGCTAGACCTTTTAGTTTAGCTCAAAACTCTTATGGGAAACCATTTGGTCATGAAGAGCATTGGTCCTATCCTTGTAGATCTTAACATTTTCGTATGAATCATTTCTAAGCTCGTCCAACTTAGATAGTTGGAGTTTCCTGGTTTTTCCAGCCAAGTCTAGGCTGAAATTATAGTTTTTAATTGCCTTGAATGCCCTATGTTCAATTTCAATGGGAAAATGGCATTGATAAACACCAGTTTATCATCATTCTTATGCCCTAAAATAGATCTAGCTCTTAGGGTTTTAACTCTGCAAATGGGTTTTCGGGCTGCATTTAGACATTTACTTAGGATAGGCATGCATTGCATTTTATTGGGTTTTTTATGCATTTACCTGAGTGTCAGGGATAGGTAGATAGTTAGATCCCATAAGCCTTGCATTTTGGAAGGTAGAAGATGAAGGAGAAGCCCATATCAACTGGATCACAGATAGATCTAGCTCATCCTTGCTGCATCCCAACTTATTCTAATTGGATCAACTCATCCTTAGCTCCATTTAGCTCATCTCAGTTGAATGGTAGTTCAAGCTAGTTCACCTCAGCTCCATTCAGCTCACATCAACTGGATGGCAACTGAAACTAGCTCAAGATAGTTGATCCCCGCTCCATTCCAGCTCCTCCAGCTCAGAACAACTCACTAGAAGTTGAACCTGACCAGGCCTAGCTACTGCCATCAATTAGCTAGACCTAGTAAGATAAAGAAGTCATCAACCAGCTTAGGCCAGCTCAAGTCCAGCTCCTAGAGGCTCAACTCAGCTCAACTTAGTTGAGTTGAGCTACTTACCTAAGCTAGATACTCCAACTAGCTAGGTAATCCCCAGGAAGACCAAACCTAGCTCACCTCAGGTCAGATTAGAAAGAAGCCTGCTCAGATTAGCTTAGCTAAGCTATTAGCAAAGATCTAGCTAACTAAGCTAGCTACAGATCTCTACTTCAGCTCCCTTTAGTAGACATCAGCTTCAATGCAGTTCTTTCTAGCTACCTCCAGCTCCTCTCCTCTAAAACCCTAGCTCCCTCTGCCTCCTTTTCCACTCATCTACTAGCTAAGCTAGCTTAGCTAGCTTAGCTTAGGTAGTCCACCTCCATGGCACCAAAGCCTACTACCCTACCACCCAAGCTCCACCAAAAAGACCACCAACTCCTACTTCATTTGGTGCCAACTATCCCTTGGTGCCATCTTCTTCTCCCTTCTTCTTCCTTTTGTCACGCCAAGGAGAAGCATTCATCTAGAAGGAGGATGGCCAAACATTGAGGAGGAGCAAGGTGGTGGACGTCCACCTTGGAGGAAAGCTTGGAGGAGTATTAACTTGGAAGCAAGAAGGAGATCTTTTCAATCATAGGAGCTATTGTGCTTGGAGCAAGACTTACCTCCCCCTTCATCATCTTTGGAGAACACTTTTCTTCTCCCTTATTTTCTTTCTATTAGCTAGTGTTTTTTTTCATTTTCTTGTAAGAAGCATTGAGCTACTCGTCTTCAACTTTGCTAGTAATACAAAGATTTCATTGCCTTCCAATTTCCTGTTTTCTACTTAGTGTGTTTTTCTTATTTCTAGTAGTTTTAGTGCATATACTCTTCTCTTCTACTTACCCTAAGTGCACTTGCCTAGGGTGAGCTTAGAAGAGAGGATTTATTCTTGTCACTTAGGGAGTAGTTTCATAGCTACATAGTTTGCTATCACATTCTTACACTTCCCGATTATTTTTGAAAATCCTAAAAACAAAAAAAATAAAAAATACAAAAATAAAAGTGTGGATTTTAGAGGTGAGAGAGAGAATCAATTATTTGACTAACAATTTGGCCTCCTTGGACGACCTTAGATACCACCACTATCTAGGAATATAAATTTAAAAGTTGATTGATTTTGCACGTTGTAATGACATTAAAACCCTTATTTATAAAATAGTGTAAATCTCACATCAGGCAGGCATTACCAAACACCAGACGAAATGGAGACATGCCTATAATCGTCTTATACGTAGTACGGTATGCGCAAAAAGCATCATCAAGCTTTTGAGTCCAGTATATTCTATTGGAGCTAACCATTTTTTGAAGGATATTCTTGATCTCCTGATTAGAGACCTTGACCTGTCCATTTGTTTGGGGGTGGTAAGGTGTTGAAATCTGGTGATTCAACCCTGTACTTAGCCAATTAGTTCCTGAATTGAGCATTGGTGAAGTGGGTGCCTTCATCATTGATGATGGCCCTAGGTTCCTGAATTGACTAATGATATTCTTCTTTACAAAGTCAATGACCACCTTGTCGTCATTGGTTTGGGTGGGAATTGTTAGTGCAAGGTGATGACTCTACAATTATCAGTGTTAGTATTATCAATTAGAGTCAATTTTTAGGGTACTTGTGTAATAATGACATATTATAATGGGCTTGGGAGCATTACATGCATATTGTGTGATCTTTACATTTAAATTGCGTAGAATTAATGATTAATGACCTTGGGTACAAGTCCATATTGAAACAGGTCTCTAATGAGCAATCGGACCTTACGGATGGATCCGGATCGACAAACGAAGTCCAATGGACTCAAAATCACCTCGATCCTACCTTTGTAGCTCCCACATCAACCAGAGAAGTTCAGACTGTTGATCTAATGATCAACGACCTAAATCTGGCCACATGTGCATCTAAGTGCCTACTGGATTGCTCTCTCTCTCTGATGCTCCTTCATCAAGTGATCTCAACCGCCGATCTGTGATCGGATGGCTGAGGTGTTGTGGATGCACTCACAATGGTGGACCAAGTCGCAACCTTGGCACAGTGGTCGCGCCACCATCCCGCATGCGCCCGATGCAAGTTCAAGTCGTGCCTCTCCCCTTAATCACAATTGGAGCATACACATTGAGGTACGGAAGGAGCGCACGCTAGCACATGCGTGTAAGGTAGCAACACGTGCATTGAAGGCAGCGGGTGTGGGTGCAGGTGTAAGGACTTTGGCGACGTATGCGGTGGGTCTTTAGCAACGCTTTGAATGCCGCTGTTGACCCTAGGATGAATTTTAGACCTTTCCACCACTATAAAAAGTGACCTACCCCCCTTATTTGCACCAATCTTCTACCCAAGAGTTTCCACCACTTCATAGAGCTCCAAAGCAAGATTGTGAAGATGCCGAACTGGCAATGGAGGTCCCTCCACCGCTGAGGCTATCTCGACGCCATCCATTGCCTTGTGTTGAAGCGACTGGCTCGATCGTGTTTTAACAGTTATTGCGTTGTAGTATAGGTGATCAAGCATCGTCAACAAATAAAGATTTTATTACTCGAAAATCGGAGTATCCGAGGTCGAACACAAGGAGCAATCGGAATTAACTACTAATCTCAAATGTAATTGAACACTCCAATTTACTCAAAACTTGAATTCAAATATGAATGTATGCGATTAAAAAGTAATTATGACAAAAGAGTAAAATTGGACGTCTGATCTTGTGATCAAACGTCTTAAAAATGTTTTCCCTTTTTCTTTTGCTTTCTTTCTTCTGCAGTCTTCACTTTGCCTTTGTTCTTCTTTCTCTGCAGTCTCTCTTCCTTCTCTTCTCTCTTCTGCGAAGGCTTCTTCTTTGGTCTCTTCTCTTCTTCCTCTTTTTGTCTGTAGTTCCTCTTCTTGCCTTGATCTTCTTCCTGCCTTTCCTTCTTTTCTTGCAGTCCTTCTTCTTTCTCTCTGCAATCCTTCTTTCTTCCTTCTCTTCTCTTCCACGCTCAGCCTCTTCTTCTACTTCTTTGCTTCTTCTTCCTTGTGGCTTAGTCTCTTTTCCTCAACACTCAGCCTACCTGCACAGAGAGGTGGAAGCAAAACCTACCCTGTCCCTCTATCCGCACGTCTCTCTCTCTCTGCAATTCACTCGAAGGACGCTCTCCCAGAGCTGCGGGTAATTGGGTCGGATTTCGCACCTGGGACCAGGCACACCGGCGTGAGGGTGATGCGCGAGGTGTGCTTAGAATGGGTCGGGTCATAGCCCACCAGATCCGCGAGGTGAAATCGCAGACGAGGCGAGCGTGGGTAAGGTGAGGGACCTCACCCTTATGCGTTCGGAGACGAGGAGCTAATAACACAAAATCACTTTATACCTCTCCAGCCGCTTGTAACTTCACGATGTGGGACTATTAGTCCTGCCTTTCTCTCGCGCGCACCCGCAGAAGACCTTCTTCGATTGGCAAGGCTGCAGGCTTCGCTGTACTCCTTGCTGGATCAGATGACTTCACACTGCTTGCCCGAGTCTGCTGCACCTGAAGCCTGGAGCTGCTGAAGCCTGGAGCAGCTCCGAAGTTGCTTCAACCGTCAATGGCGGTAGGGGCTGAAATAATGTCAAACACAAAACAAGCCTCTCAGCTTAATCAAACCAGCTGGGGACCTTCGCCATGGCACGGCGAAGGTCGTGCACGGTGAAGCAGGTCGTGGGACGGCCTAGGCGTGCGTGGCTAGGTCGTCATGTGACCGGAAGTGTGGGGGTGTTCGGGGGGTTGTGGTGGAGGCGTAGGGGGATGGTGGATGGGCGAAGAGTGTTCCTTGTGGTGAGGCGGAGCTTACGAGACGGTTGGCGAGGTGTGTGGAGGGGCAGAATGATGGGGGCGACTCGCCGGAGGTTGGTCGGAGGCGAGGAAGATGGCGGTGGTTAGCGACGGTCGAGGGGCAATCAATTGAAATAAAATCGGGAAAAGAAAGAGGGGAGGTTGTGGAACAATTCTAACCTACTTACAGGGATGAAGGGGGACGGAGAGGCGGACAGCTGTACCTGCTGTCGCCGGAGAAGAAGCTGCCCAGTGGAGGAAGACGGCGGCGACGAAGGGGTTGAGGCGGCATGCGTGGGTATTGCGCGACGTGGAGGAGAATCAGGAAGATGACTCTGCCACTGGTTTTGTGGCAGAGCGAAGAGGGAGGGGAGGGGGGCTCGCTGGACCCTTGGTCGGAGAAGAAAGAGAAGAATTTGAGGTGGAAGTCCGGCCAAGTCAAGCTAAAAATGAGTGGCCGGGTTTGGGGGTTCTTTTATAGGCACTGGGCCTTGCTTTCAGAGCGTGGAGGGCACGCCATTACCTCCGCCGGCTCACCGGAGAAGGAAAGAGGGTGGATACCCAAATCCCTCGTGCGTTCGCACGAGAGATTGGGTTCACACCAGGGATCAAGATTGGCCTTAGATGGTAGGGAATTCCTCAGAGAATCTCCCTTCCATTTCCGGGAGGGGATCTCTGAGGAATCTGAGAGTATTCCCTCTCTAATCCTCGTCGGAGAAGGATTCTGCACCAATAATGGCAGAAGGACCTGATTGTAAGGTTGGCGAGGAAGTTAGGGGGCTCTCTGCGATGATTTTCAAAAGATAGGGATCAAATTATGATTTGGGTGTACTGAATTGCAAAGTAGGTCAAGATGACATCCCCTTTGGTCCAAATTTTGGTATAAACCTAATTTGGACCTAAGGAATCCAATGGTGAAGTTGGATTTTAGGTTTTACTACGTTTGATTAGATATTTTACATAAAAACCCAAATTAGGTTAATTGATGAGCTAAGACCCTAATCTAGGTCAAACTGGGTTCCAAAGGCCAAATTAAGTGTTCTAATCACTAGGGGATATTTTTACATGACTTTTAGGGGGTTTACTTGATTTTTATTCTGACCGAAACCTTGTTGATTTAAGCGGGTCTGTTTTAGGGTTACCAAATGTCATTTAATTTCTGGATTGCACATGAACCCATTTCTGATTGACTCAACCCACTTTTTATCTTATTTAGACCTTTTGACCTATGTTTTGCCTCTGAGAAATCCCGTTTATGTACTGCAGTGGTAAAATTGCTGTTTTAACCTTTATTTCATGTTTTCTTCTCAGAGCACTTATTCCTTCATTTAGGCCTTCTACTAGGTTATGTAGGAGCTTTTATTCTCTTTATTGGGTCAAAATGAGCTAGTTATGGCTCATGATGAGGCTCTCATCATACCCCCATGCCTAGCTTTTGCTAGTCCCTTAACAAAATTTCAAGGTTTTACTTCTGTTCTAGACCCTGAGTGTAAGTGCTTTTCTTTTTCTTTTGTGATTAGGTTAGAATGCCGACAATAGGCCTAGAGGTATTCAAGTACCAACCAAAATCCGGACCTGTTCCGCTTTAGCCTCAGTCCTCCGCAAAGGTTTCTAAGGCCCACAAAAACTAACCTAGGGTTTGTTGGACTCCGCGGTTAAAGCACCCGTGCTTGAGACATTTTTTAGCCTAGGTTCAGTTTGTAGTGCGTTTTTGTAAGAGAGATAGGGGATTTATTTGTTTGGAGAACTTTTCTCACTCTTTTTCTTTTTATTTCTAGCTTCGGATTAGCTTCTCAACATGGTCTGTATCGGATTCCTCGTCCCCATCAACAATCCTCAAGGGTCCCTGGCTTTCGAGATTTCGAGATAATCCCGCCCATGGCATTCCGTGGCTGAATTCAGATCCTGGCGATCGACATTTCGTGATAATGCCACCCATGGTATCTGAACCAGCAGAGTGCTTACAAGCCCCTAGTAGGATATTTAAATATCCTAAGAGACAAGCACCGAGGAGACGATATGTTGTTATGCATCTTCGAGGGGAATTTCCTACCTCTCCACGCTAGGAACTCGTCCAAATCAACTTGTGTTGATTGGCTGCTCCTAATCTAGGTGACTTTTTCAGAACATTAAATGCTTTTGCGTGATTTGGATGTTTATGCGCACTGAACCAGACTGTGTGTGAATTTGGGGTGCTTAGGTTACCGAATCCCGTAAACCGGAGGTCAGTTAACGAGGCCGAATGCTTCCTAAGCCTTAGAACTAATACTTAAGCTTCGCATTTTCCTAAACCTCTTGAGGATTATCCGGATTTTAGCGGATACGTGAATTTTTAAGCTAAAGAATCTAGCCCAAGAGGCCTAAGATCAGCGTTCCCGCTAATCTCTTGTTATGTCTCCTTAGCACTTTTCTTCTATTTCTTTTCTTGATCTGGTCTAGAACTTCAGTTAATTCCTTAATCTTTTACAAATGACTATTTCTTTTCATTTTCATTTTGTGCTCCTTTTGTCATTTTTGCTCTTTTTCTCCTCCTTATGTTTATGTGGCTCACAAAATTTCCTCCCTCCCCCATTTTTTTGTTCTTTTTCATAATTTTTCAATTTTTTTGTGTTTTTGACATATGCAAAAATTTTTGTATGTGAGAATCCTTCTGACTTTTTCTTGGTTCTGTATGTATGCACTTTATCACCCCCCCATGCCTAAGTTTTGCAATGTCCTCATTGTAAACGGAGGGTGTGAAATAGTGTTGAGGTCAGGGACTTAGAACAGGATACATCGGGTGGGTGAATGGGTCGGGAATGACTGATGCGGATGATTTCAAGCTCTGATACGTGTACCAGAGGTGGGATCAACTGTCTAAGGCTGAACTCAAGGTGCAATAGACGTAGAGTACAGACGGATAATCAGATGGGTCTCTGTTTTTGAGATGACGGGTTGCCTCCTGTTAAGCGCTAAATTCAATGCATTCAGCCGAGCGAAAAATGGGATGCAGTGGGAGTGGTCAAATAAGTGAAATTTTGTAAAACAAGCACCTTGATTAAGAGCCTGGTTGGTCTAACCAGGTGCTTGTTAAGATCAGTAGGCTGATGATGTAGCCCAAACCCAATAAGTCTGGTGGGTTGATAGATGTAGATCAACAGATGCGGAACCCACCATATGTAGTGAAGTTCTGATGAATATGGAAGTGAAAACTCGGGTTTAGGCTGAGTCGAATCAGCCTGGTCAGAGTAGGGTTTCGAAAAATAATCAATGTAAGGTGTGGAATCCCTACAGGGGTGATCACAGAATGTTGGCTCCTGGTTTTCGGTCTGATCAGTGCCCGATACCCGGTATAGATATGGAGTTGAATCATCTGCAAACGGCTCAGTGAGAGGTGAATCGGAATAGAAATTAAGTCCGGTTGTGGGTCGGGGTAGAGAACGAGTTTTGATTGGTTCTGTATATGTGGAGCAGGTGGCTTCAAAGAAGATTGGCTTGTTATAATCAGGAAGCAGATTTTCTCTGATGTTATGGTCAGATTCGAAATTGTCGGAGAGTTTGCGAAAACCAAAGTCTGAATGAGATTCAATATCATGAGTTCCACCATAGAATAAATCATATGTTGTATACTCAGTAGCTTGACTGGGGTCTAGCCTAAATGTTAATTCTGAGCTTAAAAAGGTGTCCTTATCTGGTAGAGACTCAGGTTCTAAGCTAGTAGGGCAGACCCAGTTGAAACCCCGCTCGTCCAACTCCTCGGTTTCTATGTCGTAGATTGGCATGACTTTCGAAAAATTGATTCGTTCCTCTGAGGAGGTTGGCGAGGGATATTCATCAAATCGAGGCCCAAAATCATATTCTTCATTAAAAGATTGATCTTCTTCATATTGGGCCTTGAAATCTTCAAAATAGGTTTCAGATCTAGATTCTAGGTTTCGGATGCGGGTTGAATTACTAGAATCTAGGTCTGAATAACCTTCAAGGGTCACCTTATCAGAATAAGGGACGGAATTTATACCCTCGAGAGGTTCAGTTCCACTCTCATTATTGCAGGAGTCTTGGGATTCTAAAATGGGCTCAACATTGTATTTTCCTGCATTTGGAGCTTCTCAACCTTCTTCAATATCAGGCACATTGTACTCCATCTGGGTTGGGAATCCACAACTATTTTGTGCCTCGAACTCGAGATCAGATTGATCCTCGATGTTGTCCAAGATAGCTCCTCCTGTGTTTGTGGTATATACGGGTATTTCTGGTCAATAACTTGTTCTACTAATCTCAGTATCTCTTCCCATTTTTCAAGACTATCTTGGTGTTGCTTCCAAAGTCGAGGATTTATCATACATTGAAGGTATTCAATATTGTGCAGTTTTTCTATCTCAATGTATGCAGTAATGATCAAGTCACGGGTTGATCCTTTTGTAGCTTCTGCTAATAGTACTTGGGCAAAAGTTATGATAAAGGTTGTGGTTGTTGGGACATCAACCTGAATGTTTCCTACTGGTGTTGAGGTTTCTTCATTTTCATAGAATTTCAGGGTATCCTCAATCATTTTATTTCTCATGGATCTCTGATATTCAGGTTTCTTGAATGGTGGTCCTATGTTGTTTGGCTGCATATTTGGATCAAGTGGTGGAATCCAGATGTAGAATCAGAGTTTGAATCAAGATGTAGAATCAAGTTATGAAGCGATCAGATCTGAATGATGAGTCCCACTGAAAATGTGTGTGTGTGCTCTAAAGAGAAAAGATGAGGGACTAGAGATGTTTTTGACCCAATCAAGACACTCAAAGATGTTTGGATGACTATGGACGTTCGGGGCGGATGGACCCCTGGATCAGAAGATCGTCCACCTGAGAATTACCTGGGCAACCAGAGAGGGAGAGTCCCGCAAAGACCCCTACACGGTATAGCGTCCCCACGGGTTACAGGGTTTCCCCCACTTGACCTCTCTTGTCATTGAGATTCCAGGTAGACCAGAATGGGGACCTTGACCTCTTAAGTCTACCACTTTTATTTCAAAGGTGCTTTAGGGTTCTCACTTGAACTTTAGATGTTTTGATATTGTGACCTAATTTAGAGGTTGGTTGACCCAAGGGGTCAACTTCACCTGACCTGTCCTATAGATGACAGAATGATTCTAGGTTTGGAGCCTAGAGATCACCCTGATTCGACTCCCAGGTTATTAGGTCCAAAAATAATTTTAAGATTCAAGTGATTTTAGAGCTTCCTTTTCTTTAGGGTTTGTCTTGTTTAGATCTCTTCAATCAACGTCTTGGGTGACACACTGATGCGGGAAGGTTTACTTCCTTTTATGCTGGCATGTGTGACTAACACTCCAAGATCCTACTGTAGAAACCCTAATTTGGTTCTTTTTCCAATCCTTTTTTCTTTTTCACAAAAATTCTCTTTGGACTTGAAAGCAAGAAGCGTGTTGTCCGTAGAGATTAAGCGTTATTTCTATTAGGCACATGAATTTGTGGGATAGCATCTAAAAAAAAATCGCTCCAACTTCAAGAACATTTGAAAAATTTTTCGCAAAATTAGGAAATGTTTGCCTTAACGATGCTGATTACTATATAAAGAAGGCAATTGATTCCTAAATTGATTTTCTTCCTTTTGTCTTTCAAAGCTTAGGGGATAGTTTAAGGAAGAAAAGTAATTACCTGCCCTAGAGTAGTTGACTTGCGGGAGGGATTTTCTCGTGAAATACCTGTAAGATCAAAACAAAGCAAAGTAGGGCAAGTTAGTGTTTAATATGATAAAAAGAATGTAGAGACTAGTGATAAATTGCGCGTTGCTCCCCGGCATCGGCGCCAAAATATTGAAGCGACTGGCTCGATCGTGTTTTAACAGTTATTGCGTCGTAGTATAGGTGATCAAGCGTCGTCAACAAATAAAGATTTTATTACTCGAAAATCGGAGTATCCGAGGTCGAACACAGGGAGCAATCGGAATTTACTACTAATCTCAAATGTAATTGACACTCTAATTTACCCAAAACTTGAATTCAAATATGAATGTATGCGGTTAAAAAGTAATTATGACAAAAGAGTAAAATTGGACGTCTGATCTTGTGATCAGACGTCTTAAAAATGTTTTCGCTTTTTCTTTTGCTTTCTTTCTTCTGCAGTCTTCACTTTGCCTTTCTTCTTCTTTCTCTGCAGTCTCTCTTCCTTCCTTCTCTTCTCTCTTCTGCGAAGGCTTCTTCTTTGGTCTCTTCTCTTCCTCTTTTTGTCTGCAGTTCTTCTTCTTGCCTCGATCTTCTTCTTGCCTTTGCTTCTTTTCTTGCAGTCCTTCTTCTTTCTCTATGCAATCCTTCTTTCTTCCTTCTCTTCTCTGCCTCGCTCAGCCTCTTCTTCTACTTCTTCACTTCTTCTTCCTTACGGTTTAGTCTCTTTTCCTCAACGCTCAGCCTGCCTGCACAGAGAGGTGGAAGCAAAACCTACCCTGTCCCTCTACCCGCACGTCTCTCTCTCTGCAATTCACTCAAAGGATGCTCGCCCAGAGTCGCGGGTAATCGGGTCGGATTTCGCACCCGGGACCAGGCGCACCGGCGTGAGGGTGATGTGCGAGGTGTTCTCAGAATGGGTCGGGTCGGAGCCCACCAGATCCGCGAGGTGAAACCGCGGACGAGGCAAGCGTGGGTAAGGTGAGGGACCTCACCCCTGTGCGTTCGGAGGCGAATAGACAGTAACACAAAAGCAATTTAAATCATACCTGCGCTTCACATTTCGCCGATGTGGGACTATTAGTCCAGCCTCGCTCTCGCACGCACCCGCAGAAGATTCTTCTTCGATTGCCAAGGCTGCGGGCTTCGCTGCGCTCCTTGCTGGATTAGATGACTTCGCACTGCTTGCCCGAGTCCGCTACACCTGAAAACTGGGGCTACTGAAGCCTAGAGCTGCTCCGAAGCTGCTTCAACCGTCAATGGCGGCAGGGGCTGAAATAATGTCAAACACAAAACAAGCCTCTCGGCTTAATCAGACCAGGTGGGGACCTTTGCCATGGCACGGCGAAGGTCGTGCATGGTGAAGCAGGTCGTGGGATGGCCTAGGCGTGTGTGCCTAAGTCGTCCTATGACCGGAAGTGTGGGGGTGTTCTGGGGGCTATGGTGGAGGCGTAGAGGGATGGTGGATGGGCGGAGCTTATGAGACGGTTGGCGAGGCGTGTTGGAGGGGCGGAATGATGGGGGCGACTCGCCGGAGGTTGGTCGGAGGTGAGGAAGATGGCGGTGGTCAGCGACGGTCGAGGGGCAATCAATTGAAATAAAATCGAGAAAAGAAAGAGGGGAGGTTGTGGAACAATTCTAACCTACTTACAGGGACGAAGGGGGACGGAGAGGCGAACAGCTGTACCTGCTGTCGCCGGAGAAGAAGCTACCCAGTGGAGGAAGATGGCGGCAACGACGGGGCTGAGGCGGCGTGCGCGGGTATTGCGCGATGCAGAGGAGAATCAGGAAGATGACTCTGCCACTAGTTTTGTGGCAGAGCGAAGAGGGAGGGGAGGGGGGCTCGCCGGAGCTCGCTGGTCCCTTGGCCGGAGAAGAAAGAGAAGAATTTGAGGTGGAAGTCCGGCCAAGTCAAGCTAAAAATGAGCGCCCGGGTTTGGGGGTGCTTTTATAGGCACTGGGCCGTGCTTTCAGAGCATGGAGGGCACGCCATTACCTCCGCCGGCTCGTCGGAGAAGGAAAGAGGGTGGATACCCAAATCCCTCGTGCGTTCGCACGAGAGATTGGGTTCACACCAGGGATCAAGATTGGCCTTAGATGGAAGGGAATTCCTCAGAGAATCACCCTTTCATTTCTGAGAGGGGATCTTTGAGGAATCAGAGAGTATTCCCTCTCTAATCTTCGCTGGAGAAGGATTCTGCCCCAATAATGGTGGAAGGACCTGATTGTAAGGTTGGGAAGGAAGTTAGGGGGCTCTCTACGATGATTTTCAAAAGATAGGGATTAAATTGTGATTTGGGTGTACTGAATTGCAAAGTAGGTCAAGATGACCTCCCCTTAGGTCCAAATTCTGGTATAAACCTAATTTGGACCTAAGGAATCCAATGGTGAAGTTCGATTTTAGGTTTGACTACGTTTGATTAGATATTTTGCATAAATACCCACATTAGGTTAATTGATGAGCTAAGGCCCTAATCTAGGTCAAACTGGGTTCCAAAGGCCAAATTAAGTGTTCTAAACCCTAAGGGATATTTTTCCATGATTTTTAGAGGGTTTACTTGATTTTTATTCTGACCGAAACCTTGTTGATTTAAGCGGGTCTGTTTTAGGGTTACCAAATGTCATTTAATTCCTGGATTGCATATGAACCCATTTCTGATTGACTCAACCCATTTTTTATCTTATTTAGACCTTTTGACCTATGTTTTGCCTCTGAGAAATCCTGTTTATGTACTACAGTGGTAAAATTACAGTTTTAACCTTTATTTCATGTTTCTTCTCAGAGCACTTATTCCTTCATTTAGGCCTTCTACTAGGTTATGTAGGAGCTTTTATTCTCTTTATTGGGTCAAAATGAGCTAGTTATGGCTCATGATGAGGCTCTGATCACCTTGCATTTAGTTTTAATTATTGATAGTTGTAGTTCATCTATTTTATTTAAGCATTCATCTATATTGTGTTGATCATAACATTTGATAGTCAATAGATCTTTGATATATTATTCTCATATGTTTATCATGGATTTCTATCCTTATCTCTCTCTCCCTTTCTCTCTCTCTCTTTCTTTCCCCTATCTCTCTCTCTTCCTCTCTGGTTTACATATATTTGTGACATATAAGCGAATATCTGATCTGATTCCACACCTCCTTGTGTTGGACACTCAGACTCACATCCGATATTTTATTTAAAATTGAGGTCGTAAAATGCACTACAACGAATGATTTAACACAAACGTGTTTATGACGGTCAGTTTTTGGCACTGTTGTCGTGGACGTAATGGATCTTTTATTCACTTTCATTTTCTTGGAAATCAATTGCATTCATGTTATCTAACTTTCTCTTCTCTCTCTTGTTGTTGTTGCAGGAAACGTGTGCAGCGGCAATGAGAGGAGAACGAATCAAGTTGGGTCGAAGGAAGCGTAAGAAGAAGACCACCATCAATCCAAAGGTTCGATCTTGTCTTCTCAAGGTCTAAAGGTAACTCTTCATCCTAGGACTTAAAAAGAAATGGTGGTGTTATAAAAGAAAACCTCTATTTTATTTGTCGAAGAAAACACCACCATTAAGTCTTCAACCTGTTAACTCCGCAAAATCATTTTCTGGATTCGGGTTGAGGACAAGATTAAAGGACCCTTAGCATCTCTAAAATTTCGAAAAAAACTCTCAGAGGTGCTCCTTTCAGTAGGAAAACTCCACTTCAAATTTTATAGCCAAATTCTTTGTGGTTTGGTCGTAAGAAATTCGCTACTGGAAGTACGCAAGGTTGTGCTGATTCTGGAGATCTGTAGCTTGTTCTTTCTGCCGCGAACTACACGTAGTTTGATTTGTGAGAGAGTCATATTTCTAGAATGCTCTTGAAATTCTCTAAACTTCATCTGAAGACCATTTTTGCATTTGAAATTGATTAGTGCTTGTTCTGATCAAAATCTTAAACTTCCGCACTGATCTAGACGTTTCGGATAGATTGACCCCCTCTTGAAAAAATGCAAGTTTGGGTGTCTTATCATCCTCAAAAAATTTTGAAATTAATTTTTTTGAAAAGCTCATTCGATTTCAATCAGGATAGAGTCATTTCTTCTTTTGATTGGACCCTTCTTAATACAATCTTGAAAAAAAATTCATTGAGTAGAAGCTACACACTCTAGGATCTTCCACACTAGGAAGTTTTTATCTTTGTAGTCACACAAAAGACCTTAACGAAAATCAATCTTCACCAACCGTGTGTGATGAGTCAAATTTATTGGACTAATTTTTAGCCTAAATTGGTTAGTTCCTACATTTTAGAGTATATTAATATTTGCATTTGATTATAAAATAAATGCATGCATTATAATTTATATTTGTAAAGTTTATCTGATATTATAAATAATTATATGCATTGCAGGAATCAAGCATAGCCAAATTTCATTTTTAAGAGGTCCAGAGCTTACTCTGGACGTCTGATTGTGTCGACAATATGCACCGCATCTTTCTCACAAAGATTCCTCTCTACGCGCAACACCACCTCTGAAGCCACCACCTCACTACTGCCGTTGGTGAAGGGTAAAGATCTTGGGAGAGAACAGAATGCGGGAGGGAGAATTGCAACAAAGAAACCACCTGGAGAAGATATATCTATCCTTCTCCTTTGGGGATCTCCTCCCTCGCCATCACCGTGGCTGGGGTAAACACTGTGGAGAAAGCATGCACTGTGGATAAACGCTAACCCCTCCACCGCCCTTCCCCTTCCATGGTGTGTGCAGTGATAGTGCATAGACCATCACCGCCGCCAACACCATCCAAACCCACCATCACCCCTTAGCCAACCCCCTGCCCCTTCTTCTTCTTCCTCTTCTTCCAACCGCTCCCCTCTGCAACTTCTTCGAAGGAATCCAACACTCACAGCCAAACTCTCTCGCCGTCCACCCTCCAACTGCCAAACTCAGCCCCAAGCTAACTCCGACGATCTCAAACACCCACCGATGCCTCCACGGTTTTCCTGCAACCGTCGCTTGCCGCCGCCTCTCCTCCTCTATCTGGCCACTATTGGCCAACTCCGGTTGTGCTGCTACCACCGTTGCGAGCCTCTCCTCCTGCACATCTCCTCCGCCCAGACTCATGGCCAGTGAGTCCTCCTTGCACACACACAAGCCTCCCAACCAAATCCTTTGTTTCTACTTGAATTAGAAATTAGTAAAAAAGCCATTGTGAAACTTCCTATTCATTTATTTATCTTATTTTTATATTCAGTTAGATTTGCATGAATATCCCTTCATTTTATCCGAATTACAGATGATTGCATTTGTTCATGATTAGGATATTGATTACAATGAATAAGGTATCTTTTATTGAAGATTAATCTTTACATTGATTTCCATGGCTATGATTACTGGTTAACAAAATATTAGGTTGTGGTAATTTTGCATTTAAACACCTGCATTTTTTATCAATTGCTTAGAATGATGATTTATGTTGGAAAGGAATTACATGAATTAGCATGCACACCCACTAAGTTTCCTGAATAATTGAGGCACCACTCACTAGTACAGTAGGCTAGTTCCTCCCTGTGGAGATGACCTAACTATTTTCATGGTTAGATTTTCAGTAACAAATATTTTTGAAAGGTGATTTTCTACCATGCAATGAAATACAACGACGTGAAATTTTATGTTAAAGTTTTTATCCGAAACGAAGATCGCTCTGTCAAATGGCGTCGTTACCGAGGAGGAAATACACCTATTAAGTTCTTTTAGGAATTTCTATCATTTTTATGCTATTTTTGAAGCTTTTCTGAATTATGAATTGTGGATCTTTTTCTATGCAAAAATAACTAACGAACGCGGTGGGCATGCACGGCGGAGATGATATTTTTGGTAGACCTTTATACCAGCTTGAGGGTAGTAACAGTAGCACATGGGCCTTGATTCCACATGTGTGGAAGGAAGATCGGTGACAAGAGACATTTGTTTGCTTCTTTTAGATTTAGATCAGGCTAGATAGACATTAGCATTTAATTTCTGTCTTATGGACCCTTGTCGAGTATTCTTGGGAACATTTTCCCAGTACTTTTTATTTCCTATCGCTCTTGTACATGGGAGCATCTTTTTGAGAGCGTGTTCCCATTTTATTTAGATTATAGGTTTATTTGAATTATTTGAACTGCATATTAGTCAGTTAGATTTGGATTGTTTGCTTATTTATAAAAAATAAAAATAAAATAAAAAAAATATTCGAACTACCTGCTAGAAGCTGCATATCAATAGGGTGACCATGTAGGATTGAATGAGCAGCATCAAATTTATACTTCTGCATTGCAGACATCTTACACTAAGAAAGTTGGAGTAAGGTACGTCTTCTCTTAAGCATCAATTACCTGTCATGCATCTACATTGGACATAAATCTAAGACCACTAAGGTCTTTGAATCTAATTAATTCAGTGGTCACTTTAAAAATTGGGACTGCTAAGAGGTTGGACCTTAAAATCAATGACTTGAAATTACATGTAAAAGGATTTGATTGCGAGATTTTAAACTATAAAAGGCGAATGTGTGTTACACACATGAGACACTGTGCACATCACACATAAGGTCACTAGATAAATTTCTACCTCTCCTCCTTTCCACCAAAAGGGAAGTTAGTCAAAAATCAACAAGCCTATCTACCAAGTTACTTCGGCTCCTCATGCATGGGCTCAATATAAGACTTCCATCCCTTGCGAGTAGGTTGTAGGCATGAATGAAGGTCATCCTAGGAAGTGTAATTCTTGGAAAACTTATTTGGCCACCAACTAGGCACTTAATTCTAAGACCTAGAATCTACTAAAAACAGATCCCACTGTATGTGCATTTGTTTTGATAGTGGTAGGACTCTCTAGAAAGTTTTTGCTTTTGTTCTGATTTCTTCTAAGTCCTAAGAGAGTTTAACCTATTTGACTTAAAGAAATGGACTATTCTTACTCCTATCATTTTAACCCGGATCCCATGCCCTGTGCATATCCATCTTTTAATGGGTACAATGACAATTCATGGGATCAATCATATTCCTATCTTGGGAGTACTGGCCCGATAACTCCCACTTTTGAGCAGATCCTCGAAGCTGGATTTTCACCCCTAGAATCCCCACTACTATGCAAACACCCAACCCTCCCACCCTTCATGATTCTCCTTATCGAGGTTGGATCGATACCCCTAGCAACTAAAGCCTGAGACTGACTATCCTCCCCAATCTGACAGTAGCCTCTCCTCTTTTATGATAGAAATGCAAAAATAGAAAAAAGAAATGGTGGAATCTATGGGAGAGATGTTGAGGAATGGTCAACGATTGAATGAGGAAATTAGTCAACTTAGCTACCTTCCTACTATTGAATCCGATCCTTACCAATACAACCACGATCATCAAAATAGTTCTGAGGAAACCAATGAGAATAGGGATCCTGTTTTGAGTAGCTATCACTCAAACCCTCCCCATGAGACATGGCCACTAGAAAAGAATGACCTTAGCAATTCCACCCGAGCTATATTGGTGTCAAAAGGAAGGGAAGATGGTACCATCTGAGGACCTTGACTCGATTGACAGTATTTTTCTTACCACTGATGACCCAAGTCCAGGTCGTGCTAGTCATATCACTTCCCCGATTGATCATGTGGTGGAAACCCATTCGAACCTTAGTGAGCCTAATCTTGATCCTCCACCTAGGGAGCCAACACCTCCCATGCAACATCCTTAGGATTTATGTACACCTAATGTAGGTAACCCTAAGGGAATGGAGGATGAATTGGATCACTTTTGGTCTTAGGGATATAAAGAGTCTATTTTAGAGGAAAATGATGACCCAATAGAGGAACACAGTCTTAGAGTTTGGAGTGAATCATAAGGGGATTATGTGTTATTCGAGGACTTACCCCCTGAGGATGAAATAATCTGTTGAAATTGAAATTCCTCCCTTCTTTTGATTTTGAGAGTCATCCATTACAAAACCAAGAGTTGATATTGGAGGACGAACACAATAGTGAGAAGCCTAGGAAAGACTCTCGGGGACAATACACATTAACTGAGGATTTATGCCCCGAGAAGAACAAAGAATTGAGTGATATAGGCTTACTCCAAAAAATTAAGACTGATCCTCCTTTAGAAATAATTAATGATACTGATTCAACTCTCCTCTTTATTGGTGAATCACATATACACCTCGACAAAAAGTCAAGTGAACCAAAAGAATCCGGGGATGAAATTAATGAAAAGGATTATGTTGCTTCGACCTGCCATCAAAGGAATTTGATTTGGAGTCCACCATTGATTCACATATACTGGAAGGAAAAAATATGACTCTGATCATTAATGGTAGGCAGGGTGATGTGAATTATTCTACAACTGTTAGGGAGAATAATACAGAATCTGAATTGTTCGACTTGACACAAAGTAAGCCCTCCTTGGACTTAACCATTACCACCCAACAGCACAAACAACCCGTACACTCCCTAACCAATCCTTAGCTTAGGTCTCTACTCATATACATTCTTTCCGGGGAGAATATTAGGCCAGTACATCCTCGGGTAGAATGGCGAGTGTGGATTGGTGCTTGTACTTTTAGTCTCTCCATTCAAGGGTTTGAAATTATTATGTTTATATCTTTTAAAACCCTTCCTGCTTTGGATGATCCTTGTTATTCTCCACTTATTCCATTTCGGGAGGTCCCTTCTAATGTTCCTTTTGTTATTCCTAGACCTCCCCAGGTAGCCAACGAGGTTCTCTGCTTTCATGTCTTCTGGCGAGCATTTAGGATAACGTTGCATCATCAGCTTGCCAACATCCGTGGCTACCTGCTTTCTAGGCCTGTGCTGTTATGCATATTTTTAGGGCATAGCTCCTTCTGTTCAGAACTAGACTTACAGGTTCCCTATAAGTCTAGTGATGGGAACACCATCATAAGTCATAACTAGCTCATTTTGATCCGATTGAGTCAATAAATGCTCTTGCATAACCACCAGAAGGTCATAATTCATTTCGTAATCATTCTGAGAGAAACATAAGAAACTAGGGTTAAAATTGAAATTTTACCAATGCAATACAACCATGGGTTTTCTAAAGGGTTGAATAAATGTCAAATGATCTTAATAAGATAACAAGTGAGTTAGATGAGACAGAAAAGGGTTTGTGTGTTCTATGAATAAAATGCCTTTTAAAACCCAAAAAATAGACCTACTTAATTAACCAAGGTTTTAGTCAGGATAAAATTCACCTAAACTCTTTAAAAATCATATAAAAATATTCTCTAGGGTTTAATACCTTCAAATTGACCATCATAACCCATTCTGACCTAAATTGGAGTCCTAGATAGATATTTGCCCTAATTTAGGTTTTTGCATAAATTACCCAGTCAAACGTGGTTAAAACCAAAATCAAAATTCACCATTTGATTTCATAAGTCCAAATTAGGTTTGTACCAAAATTTGGACTTAAGGGAACTCATCTTGACCTAGTTTACAAAAAGGTCCTATCTGATTACATTTCTACCCCTAACTTTCAAAAACCCTTGTGAATAGCCCCCTAGCTCTTCGTCATCTTCACAAGTAGGTCCCTTTGCCATTATCACGGAGGAAACCTACTTTGACGATCTTCCATTGGGATTTTCTCCCTAATAGATTGATGAATCCCTTTCAGAATTGGAAGAGAGATTCATCAATTAATCCTCTACAATATGAACCCATTGATGAACCCTGATTCTTTCTCAATCGCTCATGCGAATGCATGAGAGATTTGGGTCTCTTGAAATCTTCCTTCTTCGGGAAGCCTTCCTTTCTTGGAAGCTTGAATTCCAAGCACAAAACCCTCTCTGAAGACCTATTTAAGAAGCCCCAGATCCAACCATCCTCCTCAGCTTGAATTTGGGCTAGAATCCCCTCTATTCTTCTCTACTCTCTGGCCGTAACCCTCCGCAAGCTCTGGCAGTCACTCCCTTGCTTTCTTCGTCATCCGACCACAATATCAGTGGTAGATTCACCTTCACCACCATCCTCCGCATTGAGTAATACCCACCGACGTCATTCCTGCCCTGTCTTCTCCGCCGCCTCTCCTATGGAGATTCGTCTTCCCCGTGTCCGGCAACCACACCGACATGGAATCTCTGTCCCTTTTGTCCCTTAGAAGTAGGTTCTTAGATTCCCCCTCTCTCACACTTTCTTCCCCTCTCTTTATTTCCCAAAACCAACCACCAATGCTACTGACCACCGTCATCTCCTCCACCTCCGGTGACTCCTCCGGCGAGGTGCTTCCACCGCTATGCACCTCCATCCACCTCGCCGACCAACCTACAACCTCCACTGCACCTTCCCACTCATTTCCCCTCACTCCATTCACTCCATCGTCCACCTAAACACCTCCCCAAACAAACCCACTCTCACCGAATGTTCCCTTCACCGTTCGGCCACCACGACCACCTGCGCTCAACGCCAAGGCCACCGTTACATTCACTGCGCCACGACGACCCTACTGAGTATTCTGGAGTGGCCATTAGGCCTTTTTTCTTGATTTCAGGTAGTAGGCCCAAGACCCGCCATTGCTGCCAAGCTTCAAGCGAGCTTCAAAGCTGCTCCAGGCCTTGCTACGCCTAGGCTTCAATCCCAGGCTGCAAGGAATAGAGGCGTACAGGTGACCAAGTCCTCAAGTGAAGGCTTCAGCAACTGCAGTCTAGCCAATTTGGCCAGGCAACCTACTGCTACGTTGCGTGAAAGACAGGTGGGACATTTAGTCCCACCTCGGAAGTAAAGAGACGCCCGCAACCGCATAAGTTGATTTTGTGCCACCGACTGTTCGCCTCCAAACATAGAGGGTGAGGTCCTCCTCCCCCTTCACCAGACTCGTCCGTGACATTGCCCCTGCAGGCCTGGCTGACCCAACTACCCGCCTTACTTACACTCCTCGCTTACCACACACGCCGGTGAGCCTAGACCCAGGTATGCGATAGGTCTAATTACCTGATCTGCTGTGGCTCTGGGAGACCAAGACTGAATTAGAAAGAGAGAAAGAGAGAGGAGAGCTACATAGGGGTAGGGGGTTTTTTGCCCTGGGAAGATTAGCTTCGACACTTAGTCAGATTCAGGAGGCAGAAGGGTCAGAGGAGAAGAAAGCCTAAGGAAGAGAAAGGAAGAGAAGAAGAAGAGGATTGCTGAGCTGAAGGGCTAAAGAAGAAGAAGAAAAAGAAGAAGAAGCAAGCTAGGTGAGAGAAGAGAAGAAGTGAAGAAGAAAAGGCAAGTAGACAAGAATCAAAGAAAGGGATATTGCAGCACAAGTCATTTAAGACGTCTGATTTCATATTCCCTCCTTTAGTAGATTTGAGTAAATTGGTGATTCAAATCACCATTATTTTGTCTACAACTATTTTTACTCTTCATATACTCATATGCTCTACATTCCTAATTAGTTTTTGAGTAATATTATGTGTTCAATTTGCATTAATTGCTAAGTTTAGTGTGTGAATTCCATTTGCTCCCTGTGTTTGACCTCGAAATCTTTTCGAGTAATAAAATTGTATTTGTTTTCAAAGTGATTTCGACTATACTGCAACACAATTATTTTAAACATCGATCTCACAACGACTAACATTTTGGCACCGTTGCCAGGGAGCAACATGCAATTCACCACTATTCTCTGCATTATTTGATTATATTTGAGCACTGACTTGCCCTATTTGCTTTATTGTGATTTTGCGAGGTACTTCAGAAGGAGATCTTCCACGCAAATCAACCACTGCAGTGTAGGTAACTTCTCTATTCTTCCCTAATCAACCTCCTAATCCTGGGAAGACAGAAAGGAAACAATCAATTGGGAATCACCTGCCTTATTTTTCATAGTAATTATCATTTAAAAAGGCAGGTTTCCTGATTTGGGAATTTTTTTTTAAATATCATTGAAGTTGAAGAGATTCTGTTTAGAGATCCTACCCCAAATTTCCTATGCCTATTAGGGACTACGCATAATTTCTAATCTTCTTGGACTATGCAATTCTTGTTTAAAGTCCAAGAAGAATATTTTTTCAAAGAGGAATTGGAAAGAAAGCCAAATTAGGGTTTCTACATTGGGGTGTTGGAGTGCTAGTTCACACTTGCCTACATAAAAGGAAACAAACCCACCAGCATTTATGTACTACCCAAGCCCTTGATTGAAAAGATCTAATCAAGAAAAATCCTAAAATTAGGCTCTAAACTCACTTGAACTCTAAATTCTTTGGACCTAACAACCTGGGAGTAAAATCAGGGTGATTTCCAGGTCTTGACCTAGAAGTTCATTCTGTCATCTTTAGGGTAGTTCAGGTAAAATTGGTCTACATTATAGGCCAACCAACCTCTAAATTAGGTCACAAGTCAAATCAACGCTTAATTCAAGTGAAAACAAAAGCACAAATTAGCATATAAAATTGATAGACTTAAGAGGTCAAGTTATCCATTCTAGTCTACCTGGACCCTCAGTGACAAGGAAGATCGGGTGGGGGAAACCCTGTAACCTGTGGGGGTGCTCTACTGTGTAGGGGTCTTTGCGGGACTCTCTCTTCCAGGCTACCTAGGTAATTCTCAGGTGGACAACTTTGTGATCTAGGGATATCATCTGCCCTGAACCTCTATAGTCATCCAAAAATCTTTGGGTGCCTTGATTGGGTCAATACGACATCCAGTCCCTCATCCCTTCTATTTAGAGCACACACACAGATTTTCTTGGGAATCTCTTTCAAATGTAATCAACTGTGGTCTAAACTTGAATTTGATTCTACATCTTGATTCCACCATTTGATTCAAAAATGCAGTGTGGTTATTTAGGAAAATCATTGAAGAAACCTAAATCTCAAAGATCCATGAAAGATAGAATGGTTGAGGTTGCCTTTAGATTTTATGAGATCGATTACAAAACCTCAAAACCAATTGAAGCTAATGTATCAACAACAACAACCTTCATCATAAACTGTGCCCAACTATTATTAACAGGAGAAACAGTTGGATCAATCGATGATATTCTCATAATAGGATGAGATAGAAAAATTACATAACTTCGAATATCTCCACTGCATGACAAATTCTGTACTTTGGGAAAAATACCAAGATGATCTTGAAAAATGCGAAGAAATGATGAAATTGTTGAAATAAGTCATCGATAAAAAATACCCGTACATGCCCCAAAGAGTTAATGAAACATTACGGAGTAATATTGAGGATCAACATGATTTCCCAAATCCCGAGTTTGAGACACAAGGTTGTTGTGGATTCCCAACCCAGATGAAATATGATATGATTGATCTTGAAATAGGTTGGGAGGTCGCAATTGTAGGAGAACATGATTTTGAACCAACACTAGAAAACCAAAACCCTGACATAGAATTCCTAGACTCCTATAATAATAAGTTTGAATCAGAACCTCTCGAGGGTGTAAATCCCACCCCTTACTCTGATAAGGGGACCCCCAAAGGCAATTCTGACCTAGATTCTAGTAATGCAACCCACATCCTTAGCCTAGAATCTAGATCTGAATCTTATTGGGATGATTACAAGGCCCCGTATGACAAAAATCAAAGCTTGAATTTGGATTATGATTCTGGGCCTTTATTTGATGAATGTACCTCCCCAACATCCTCAGAGATACAAATTGATTTTTTGGAAGTCATGCCAATCTATGATACAGAAACCAAGGAGTTGGAAGAGTGGGGTTTTGTTTGGGTCTTCCCTACAAGCCAAAAACCTGAACCCATATCCAATACGAACACCTTTTTAAGCTCGAAATCTATAGATAGGCTTAGACCCAAGTCAGGTTGCTGAGTCTACATCTTATGATTTGTTATGTTGTGGCTCTGATCTCAAATCAAATTCAGAACTTGATTCTCGTAATTTCTTCGACAATTTTGAATCTTACTATGATTTTGGAGAACCATTATTTCCTGTCAACTACGAGCCAATCTACGACCTCTGCACACATGATCCATTCTTCGACTCTGACTTTAAGGTGACTAATCCTGAGACCATTGATTTAAATTCAAATTCCATTGTGATGGAATCATTTCTTTTTGATCCTCAAGAATCAAAACCAAAAAGTGCCGAAAGTGACTACAACCCAGAATTCGAATCTTTTCTTGACTCAGTATAAGCACTCTTCAGGCATTTACCTTTGAGTTTGATGGCTACTATGAGGACTCTCTAAATGAACCCACCTTTGAACCCTTACTAGAAGAGCCCTCACATGCAATTCTTATTGATGCCACCTCTTCTACATCTACAGAACCTATTCAAACCTATTTTCAACCCAAACCTACAACCGACCTCAATTCTATTCTGATCCCCCTCTTATTGAACTAGTTGCAAATGAATCTCCTCCACATTTGTATTGGGCTTTGAACGTTGATTAGACTACAAATCACACCCCATCCTTCTCTGATCACTCCTATAAGGTTCCTACATCCTCTAGTAATTCTTTTTCATTTAAGGATTCCTACTCTGATCAGGCTGACTCGACTTAGCTGAACCCTAGTTATACACTTCCATACCCTCTCGAGTTCCAAAGTATATCGTGGGTTCCACATATCTTGATCTACATTTATCAACCCACCAGATTGATTGGGTTTGGCCTGCATCATCAACCTGTTGATTTTAACAAGCACTTGGTTGGACCAACCAGGGTTTTGATCAAGGTGCTTGTTTTGCAAAACTCATCTAATTTGACCACTCCTTCTCCATACCATTTCCTGCTCGGCTGAAGGCATTGAATTTAGTGCTTAATGAGAGGCAACCCGTCATTCTAAAAACTGAGATCCTTCTGATTATCCTTTTGTACTTCATGTCTATTGCACCTTGAGTTTGGTTTTAGAACAGTGGATCTCACCTCTAGAACATGTGCAAGAGCTTGAAATCGTCCACAACAATCATTCCCGACCCATTCGCCCACCTGATAATCCTGTTCTAAATTCGTGAACCCAAACTATTTCACACCCTCCATTTACAATGAGGACATTGCAAAACATAGGCATGGGGCGTGGTAAAGTGCAAAAATACAAAGAAATCAAAGTTTGGAAGGGTTCTCACAAAAAAATCACATATCCCAAAAATACCAAAAAAATAAAAAAATATGAAAATGAACAAAAAATGAGAGAGAAAATTTTGATGGCATATCAGATTGTGAGGAGAAAAAGGGGAGAAGTTAAAAATGTCAAAAAGGAGCACAAGTTGAAAAGAAAAGAAAAGAGGTAGTCATTAGTAAGAAATTAAGGGATTGACTTAGTTCTAGACCATATCAAAGAAAGAAAATGAAAGGAAAAAAAAGTGCTAATGAAGTAGAGAAGAGATTAGTAGGAACGTTGATTTTAGGCCTTTTGGGCTATGATCATAGGGTTAAAAATTCAAGTACCCGCTAAGATCTGGATAGTCCTCAAGAGGTTGGGGAAAATACGAAGCTTAAGTATTACATCTAAGGCTTAGGGAGTATTCGACCTCATTAACTGACCTCTTGTTTGAAGGACTCGGTAACCTATGCACCCCAATCCACACATAGTCTGGTTCAATGCGCTTAAGTATCAAAATCATGCAAATGCATTTAAATTATTCTGAAAAAGTCACCAAGATTAGGAGCGGCTGATCAGCACAAGTTTATTTGGATGAGTTCCCGATGGGGAGAGGTGGGAAATTCCCCTCGAAGATGCGTAATAACATATTGTCTCCTAGGTGCTTGTCTCCTAGGATATCTACATATCTTACTGGGGGCATGTAAGTACCCTATGCTGGTTCAGATGCCATGGGCGGCATTACCCCAAAATGTCGATTGCCAGGGTCAAGATTTAGGTACAGAACACCATGGGCGGGATTATCTCTAAATCTCGAAAGCCAGGGTTCTGGGGGTTGCCATGGGCAGTGCTATCTCTAAAACTAAGTTGAGCTAAGCTGAGTCCCCAAGAGCTAGACTTGAGCTTCCTAAGCTGAAATGAACTCTAGTCATCTTCAGCTGGCTGGAGTTGAGTGGAGCTGGATCAAGCCAAGATGAGCTAGACTCAGCTAAGTTGACCTGAGCTAGGGTGAGCTAAGATGAGATCTCTTGAGCTGCCATTTAGTTGAGATGAGCTGAATGGAGCTAGGATGAGCTAACCCTAGTCCAAGTGAGTTGGAATCCAACTATGATGAGCTTGATCAAGCTAAGTCCCAGCTGGTTTAAGCTTCTCTTTCACCAGTTGCCTTCCTGAGTTCTAGGGTTCTGAGGATCTGATTCTCTATCTATCCCTAACACTCACAAAAACACATCAAAAATAAAATAAAAAATGCAATGCATGCTTAACCTAATTGATGCCTAAATGCAACCCAAAACCCATTTGTGGAGCAAAATCCTATGAGGTAGGTTTGTTTTAATGCATAAGAATGATGATAAAATGGTGTTTATCAAAAGCTAAATGAGTCATAATGGATTCCCTTTTCTTGTTAGTCACTGCGATTATTCCTACCTTCTTGGACATAACCTACATGACGCTAACCCAGGGACTTTCGGAGATTGGGCAAATTATTCCTGCATTAAGCCACCTTATGGGTTCCTTTTTAACCACTTCTCATATATTCGGGCTTAATCTTCTCTGCATCTCATGAGAAGGCCAGGATCCATCTTCTATATAAATGCTGTGATTACAATAAGATGGTTTGATCCCTCTAAGGTCGTGGATGGCCCAACCACTTGCCTCTTTATTTGTTTTAAGGACCCTAATCAATTTCAATTCTTTCTCCTTAGTCAATTTAGCACTAATAATCACAGGGAGCATCTTTTTGGGTCCCAAAAACTCATACTTCAAAGTTTCAGGCAATGGTTTCAGTTCGAGTTGGGGCTTGTTTAGTACAAAACGTAGGAAAGATGATGATGAAGGCTCATTAGGATGGTCTAGAGGAAGAGCTTGGGAATGAATAAAATCAACAACCTCTTCAGGGTGGTAGGTCTGCCATGGAGGGTTGTGGGTTAGGTTCATCTATGCTAGTGGAATCCTCAAGAACATTAATCACCATACAAGTCTCCACATTATAATCTATATCCTCGAGTTCCTTAATAAATCCACAATCCTCGAATTTATTAATTGCCTTAAAAATGCCAAGTTTAAGCTTCCTATCTCCAAAGGCAATCTCCATGCTATCGCTTTCACAGTTTATATTGGCCTTAGCGATAGCCAGGAACAAATGCCCCCGGAATTATGAGCGTGTTTCTTAAGTCTTCAGGTACATCCATGTCAAGGACTAAGAAATCTATAGGAAAATAGAAATTCTTGACCTTGACAATAACATCCTCAATAACGTCTTTCAGGGTGGTGACCGAGCGGTCTGTTAACTGTAGCATTACTGAGGTTGTCCTGAGTTCACCTAGCCTAAACCTTTCATACAGTGAAGTCGATATTAGGTTAATAGATGCACCTAAATCCAATAGTGCCTGATTAAAAATGTAATCCTCGATAACACATAAAATAAGGGGGCACATGGATCTATCTATTTTTTAGGAAGGTGATGTAGGATAATAAAACTGGCCTATTCGAAGAGTATCACCTTTTCAGGGTAAGTTTTTTTGGCTTACACTTTTGAGTACATAGATCTTTCAAAAACATTGTGTATGCTAGGATATGCTTAATGGCATCAAGGAGCGGGATATTGATTTCTAGACTTTTAAAAATACTCAGAAGATCCTCATTGCTGTCTATAGTTTTCTTCTTGGATTTTAGTAAGGCATCAGGAAATGGGATATCGATCGTTTCATCTATGTCAAGTTCTTGAACCTTATTCTTTTCTTCAGTTTTCTCCATTTCTTCCTCAAACTTACCAGGATTTTATTTACTGGAAGAGGGTAGTTCAGGGTCCTGGGTTTGCTTTCCACTGCTCAAGGTGATAGAATTTGCTGAAGCATATGGGTTGGGTCTTGGGGAGGGTTGGGAACGATCAGAGGAGCTTGGTTAGCCAGATAACCAGGAGTAGAAGAATACGAAGGACCTTGCTCAACCACCTAAGCATATACATGTGGGTCCCTCTGATTCCTATACACTTGCACACCTATTACCCTTATTTTGTAGATTTTGAGGGTTGGGTATGGGTTGAGATGGTAGCGATCTAGGCTATCAAGTATTTACAATGAGCTCGGATTGCAAGTTGTCTAGCAAGGTTTTCATCTGTTGCATAAGCTGAATCATGGATCCTAACATCTCAATCATTTGTCAGTTCAAATCAGCCTACACTATAGGTTGTTAGGCAATCCAAGCTAGCTAATTCACTTATCTCGGGGGTAGCTGGTGTATACATGATCCTAACCCATTGGTCTCTAAGGTGCGTAGTTGCTGGGTTGCATCTAGGTGTACTGCCCCTAGTTTTTCCAGGAGAAATTAGGGTTGTTTCTCCAGCCCGAGTTATAAGAGTTTGAATATGGGTTGGACCTAGAATTCTCCTATACAACATGCACATCCTCATAGGGTGAGGATGGTGGGAAGAAAGGATCACAACAACTGGGATCAAAGGTCCTAGTTTGGAACCTGTAAGGTTCCAAGAAATGCTGGCTTCTAGACTAAACCGACTTGAGCCAATTTATAAACTCTCGTCCCATTGGAGCTTATGAAGAATGGAATCCCGAGCTCTGGGATCAAGTAGATCTAGAACTGCCAGAGCTTTCGACCATCCACTGTTCCATTCTCTTTGTAACTAGATCCACCTTATCTATTTTGCTACAAATCAATTCCATGTCAAATGAATGAGAGTCCTAGACCTCATTAGCATTTAACTTGGGCTACTGGGATTGGTTAAAAGTCTCCATGGAGGCACGGTTTATTAAGTTCTCACTCATTTCCTAGAGCAAGTTGTATGTGCTATCTGCATCCTTGTTCAGGAAATTGCCTCCGCAGGAAGCATCCACATAATTACGGAGTTGCTCTGTCAACAAGTGATAGAATATATGCACAAGTTGCCATTTTGGCACCTTGTCGTGTGGACACTTCTACAATAGGTCCTGGAATCACTCCTAGGCACCATGAATCGATTCCCTTGGTCACTAGACGAAAGTGGTAATCACTCATCGTAGAGCATTAGTACATTCGACTGGGAAGAATTTCTTCAAGAAGGCCGATTTAAGATAAGTCCAGGTAACAATGTACGGCCTTATCCCTAACAGTGTGAGGGAAAAGCCTCATGATCATTTGCTCCTCGTTCACATTCCATGCCTCGATGGTCTGAATGAAAGTGGTTAAGTCCTACAAGTGCTAGAATGGGTCCTTGGAGCCAAGCCCATGGAAGTATTTGATCAGGCTTAGTACCTGAGCTTGATTTCTACATCTCCTATAGGGATCATAACACCGAGATGATCCCTGTAGTTTGAACGATCATAGAAATTCTTCAAGGGCCGAGTGCCCTAACCATTCATACGCTGGAACCATTCTTGCATCTGCTACATTTGGTCCAGCTGCCTCTAAATTAACTCCTACTGGTTCAAAGGTGGGGGAGGCGGTGGTTGGTCATCCATGAGATCTGCTTGGATAAAACTCAACCTACATCTCCAAGAATGGTCTAAAGGTCCTTCCAGTCTCATATTCAGTGACCTTCTCCGAAGAATGCACTATTAGGAAGTCGAAAGGACGGGATGAAAGGAGCCCTGCAGCACAAAAATACAGGCCTGTCCTTAAATTGGGTTGCCTAATGTTGAAGCGGAAGACATACACAAAAGGGATTAGTTTTTGAAAAACCTATTGTTGTAGTATGATTTGCGAAGAAATCCGTCAACAAATAAATTTTATAGAAATTCGTAAAGAAATTCCGGGTTGAACACAGGAGGCTCTGTCGATCTAAAATCTGTGATTATATTTTTTTGGTATTTTTGTTTTAAAAGCGAGATAATCATAATGAATTTGATATTAACACTAAGAGAGAGAGAAACAGAGAGAGAGAACAATCACTTTGCAACTGAATATTGTGTTTACAACTAGAAAGCAGAAAATTCTATTGTAGAAAGCAATAAAGATGGGAGAGAGATGTTATACTCCTCGACGGTTGCTTGGAGGACGAGTCGGACAGGGCAACGCCTAGAAGACGAAGGACGAAGCTAGAAGACAAAGAATGGAGTAGGAAGAACCAAGGGTGAGGCAGGGCATCATCGTTGTTGCGGGATCCACTTCCAGAACTGGGGGAGAAAACTTTGATTTTGGCTCTAGAGGAGCATCTCGGGTTTGGGAGAAGCTTCTTTAGAGCTTTGGAGAGGGAGAGAGGTGAAGGAAGGGATGAACAAAGTGTGGGGGTTGTAGGGCTATATATAGGTGTAGATTGGAGGGGGCAAATAGGTCTTCAGAGTTTAAAACATTAAATCAGGGGTCTTTAGTGTCGAATAAAACCATCACTAAAGCCCAAATCGTGGGCGTAGCTGCTACACACGTTGCTCCTCCTCCTCTCCTCATGCCTCAACGCACACACACATATGCACATCGTGATTGGATGGCTTATGATGCGTGCATCTATTTGTTGCTTTAGCGCCTTAATGCATGCGCATGCCAACTCTCAACCGTCCATCTTGCATCCGATGGCTTAGATCGCATCGTGCCCAAGTCTATTCAAAGCAAGAACCTACTTGCTCGCCATCCTCGCTCATTCTTGCAGCCACGTTGCATGCCATCTGACCGCTCACGCAACATCCAACAGCTGAAATCAGCTGCTCCATGCTCGTGCCTTGATTTGTGGTGCAGCGGGGATCGAACCCGTGCCTCTCACTCACAAAGAAGCACTCGACCACTGCACTGTGGTGTGCTTTTGGTCCTGCGGATGTTTTAAGGCCCAGTGCTTGCAACTATTGGATGGTGATCCAACGGCTGAGATCGTCTGGTCCTATGCCTTCAGATGTGGAAAGGGCGTGCTTTGTATTTGTGCGTAAGCCCTCTTAGCTATTGGATCTTGATGCAATGGCTGAGATTGTCTACCCAGTTAAGGAGAGGAGTGCAACGGTAGATTCTTGGGCCAATTAGGCAGTTGAGATAGCGCCACGTGGTACCATCTTAGCCATCCATCTTCTATGTCTTGTAGATGGTGCCACGGATGTCGGATTAGATCGATTTTTACGCTGTTGGGCTGTGATCACTGATCCGAACCCATCCACACAGTCAGATTAGTCAACTGGAGTGTGGATTGACACCATCTTGGCCCTTGATCTCTGACCTTCCTCAGATTATATCTGATGCTACGGAAGTCCAATCGGGGTGATCTTGTAGTCGTTGAACACCAATCATCGCCCTGATCATATCCGTATGGTTGGATCATTGATCCGAGGCCCTGATTAAAAGTCGCCCTATCCCTGGCCACCAAAAAGAAGAAATTGCTATACAATTTGTACAATTTGACCTAAATGCATGATGATGCATGTTATGCAATATTTACAATGCGTGATACTAATATGATACTAAGAACATGCATTAATAGACATTTTTGGCTATTCAGATGTATGCACATCACCTAAGGACCTATGCTCCAAGATAAATCATAACCACAAGACTAATTATGTGTTGTCCTTAATCCAAAAGTTATAAGTTGGGTCGATGAAGCAAGTGGCGCATGTCCCGAAGGTCTCTAATTATGCCAAACCACTGCTTAATTCGTTTGATAATCAAGTCCCCCAACTTAGCACCTTATGGAAAAGGTAGTCATCATTAATTTGGGTTACGATATGGAGAATACCCTAAAATGGTCAGGATGAATTCTTGGGGCCAATGTCTACTCAGGTTTAATTAAGGCCTGGGATAATAGTGCTCTTGGAATGTGAAGGGCCCTTAAATGTGTTGTGCCCTTGATCAATTCAAGAGTGTGTACGCACAACCAAGAGTTTTCAAGAAAGATTTTAATGATGAAGTGAATTTTAGGATTCAAACCATGCTTAGTAGCTTTTAGGGTTCAAATTCAGGTTGATTTAATCAACTTAATGAGGCAAACAAAGTTGTGAAAGCATGAGTGTAGATATATTTCTTTAGAAATCATAAAGAATATGGAGTACCTAGTTTAGTACTAGAATTTGAATCCTACTGGGCAAACTATTGAATGAGTCTTTTTTAATTAAAGTGGTGCAACCCTGACAAATCAAACAAGTGGCCTGATGCACCACTTATTAAAGCATACGAGAGTGGTTAACCAAATCTAATTTCTACTCATTTATTTGTATAGTCAATGCAGGTGCACCGGGTCCACAAATCGAAATTCTTGTTAAGTGATTGAATTAGAAAACTAATGTGCCTTGAATGTGTGGGTGTTTAAAGTGTGTATATTTTTGCTTAATCCCACAATCAGATAAATAAATTTTTCTTTTATAAGTGGGTGGATGAGGCATGATGAGAGCCTCATCATGAGCCATAACTAGCTCATTTTGACATAATAAAGAAAATAAAAGCTCCTACATAACCTAGAAGAAGGCTTAATTGGAGAAATAAGTGTTCTGAGAAGAAAACATGAAATAAAGGTTAAAACTGTAATTTTACCATTGCAGTACATAAACAGGATTTCTCAGAGGCAAAACATAGGTCAAATGGTCTAAATAAGATAAAAAGTGGGTTGAGTCAATCAGAAATGGGTTCATGTGCAATCTAGGAATTAAATGACATTTGGTAACCCTAAAACAGACCCGCTTAAATCAACAAGGTTCTAGTAAGGATAAAAATCAAGTAAACCCTCTAAAAAGCTTGGAAAAATATCCCCTAGGGTTTATAACACTTAATTTGACCTTTGGAACCTAGTTTGACCTAGATTAGGGTCCTAGCTCATTAATTGACCTAATTTGGGTTTTTATGCAAAATATCTCGTCAAACATGGTCAAACCTAAAATCCAACTTCACCATTGGATTCTTTAGGTCAAAATTAGGTTTGTACAAAAATTTGGACCTTAGGGGAGGTCATCTTGACCTACTTTGCAATTTAGTACACCCAAATCACATTTTGGTCCCTAACTTTTGAAAATCATCACAGAAAGCCCCCTAACTTCCTCGCCAACCTTGCAATCAGGTCCTTCCACCACTATTGGGGCAGAATCCTTCTCCAGAGAGGATTAGAGAGGGAATACTCTATGATTCCTCAGAGATCCCCTCCCAGAAATGGAAGGGAGATTCTCTGAGGAATGCCCTTCCATCTGAGGCCAGTCATGATCCCTGATTTGATCCCAATCTCCCGTGCGAACGCACGAGGGATTTGGGTATCCACCCACTTTCCTTCTCCGATGAGCCGTCGGAGACAAAGGCGTGCCCTCCAAGCCCTGAACACACGGCCCAATGCCTATAAAAGAACCCCCAAACCCGGCCGCTCATTTTAAACTCAACCTGGCCGGGGTTTCACCTCAGATTCATCTCTTCCTTCCCGGCCAGGGTACGCAGCGAGCTCCGGCGAGATTTCTTTCCTTTCCTCTTCGCTCTGCCACAAAACCAGTGGCAGAGACTTCTTCCTGATTCTCCTCCGCGTCGCGCAATACCCACGCACGCTGCCTCAAACCCATCGTCGCCGCCGTCCTCCCCCAATGGGCATCTTCTTCTCCGGCGATAGCAGGTACAGCTGTCCGCCTCTCCGTCCCCTTCGTCACTATAATTAGGTTAGAACTACTCCCCATATTCCCCTCTTTCTTTTCCTCACTGTATTTCACTCAATCGACCCCTCGACCATCGCTGTCCACCGCCATCTTCCTTGCCTCCGGCCAACCTTCGGTGAGTCGCCCCCGTCGCTCCACACTTTCGCACGACTCGTCGACCAACTCAAAAGTTCCGCCTCACCTCGCTGAGCAACCTCCGCCCACCCACTGCCGCTCTACACCCACTCAACGCTCCCCCAAACACACCCACACCTTTGGTCACAGGACGACCTAGGCACGCACGCCTAGGCCACCCCGTGACCTGCTGCATGGCTCATCACCTTCGCCGTGCCACGGCGAAGGTCCCACGGTGATCTGATTAGGTCGAGAGGCTCATTTCATATCTGACAGTTCTCAAGCCCCAATCGCCATTGACGGCGACTCGAAGAAGTTCCAAGCTCGCTCCAGGCTTCAGGACCGCAAGGCTTCAGGTGCAGCTCACTCACTGAAGCACTGCGAAGCTATCTGACCCAGTGGACAATGCAATGAAGTCCACAGCTCTGGAAATCGACGAAGAGCGTTCTGCGGGCCTGCGCGAGAGCAGGGCGAGACTGATAGTCCCACATCGGCAATCTACGAGGCGCGGGTATGGTTTAAATTGATTTTGTGTTATTCTCTCGTCGCCTCCGAATGCACATGGGGTGAGGTCCCTCACCTTACCCACGCTCGCCTCATCCACGGCTTCACCTCGCGGATCTGGCGGGATCCGACCCGACCTTATCTGAGCACACCTCGCGCATCACCCTCACGTCGGTGCACCTGGTCCCGGGTGTGCTACCCGACCCGATTACCCGCGACCTTGAGAGAGCGTCCTGTGAGCGATTTGCAGAGAGAGAGAGAGGCGTGCGGGTAGAGGGACAGGGTAGGTTTTGCACCTTGTGCAGGCAGGTTGAGAGTTGAAGAGAAGAGACTTAGCCGTAGGAAGGAGAAGAGAAGGAGTAGAAGAAGAAGAAACTCTGAAGAAGAGGTTGAGCAAGGTAGAGAAGAAGAAGAAGAAGAAGAAAGGCTGCAGAGAAGAAACAGAAGACCAAGGAAGAAGAAGAAGCCTTCGTAGAAGAGAGAAGAGAAGGAAGAAGAGAGAGACTGCAGAGAAAAAGAAAGCCCAAGACAGAAGAGAAAGAAAGCAAGATCAGAAGAAGAATAATCAAAGAAGGGAAAACACTTTTAAGACGTCTGATCTTGTGATTAGATGTCTAATTTTACTCTTTTGCCATTTTAAATGCATTTAAATTAAACTTTTGAGTAAATTAGAGTGTTCAGTTACATTTGAGATTAGTAGTAAATTCCGATTGCTCTCTATGTTCGACCTCGGATACTCTGATTTTCGAGTAATAAAAACTTTTATTTGTTGACGACGCTTGATCACCTATACTACGACACAATAGCTGTTAAAACACGATCGAGTTTCGCACGTCAACAAAATGGCGCTGTTGCTGGGGAGCAACGCGCACTTTATCACTAGTCTCTACATTCTTTTTATCATATTGAACACTAACTTGCCCTACTTTGCTTTGTTTTGATCTTGCAGGTATTTCATGAGAAAATCCCTCCCGCAAGTCAGCCACTCCAGGCTAGGTAAGTTCTTTTCTTCCTTAAACCATCCCCTAATCCTAAAAGGACAAAAGGAAGAAAATCAATTTAGGAATCAATTGCCTTCTTTATATAGTAATCACCATCTTTAAGGAAAACATTTCTTAATTTTGCGAAAATTTTTTCAAATGTTCTTGAAGTTGGAGCAATTTTTCTCAGATTCTATCTCACAAATTCATGTGCCTAATAGAAATAACTCTTAATCTCTGTGGACAACACATTTCTTGCTTTTAAAGTCCAAAGAGAATTTTTGTGAAAAAGAGGATTGGAAATAGCACCAAATTAGGGTTTCTACAGTAGGATCTTGGAGTGTTAGTCACACATGCCTACATAAAAGGAAATAAACCTTCCCGCATCAGTGTGTCACCCAAGACCTTGATTGAAGAGATCTAAACAAGACAAACCCTAAAGAAAAAGAAGCTCTAAAATCACTTGAATCTTAAAATTTTTGTACCTAATAACCTGGGAGTCAAATCAGGGTGATCTCTAGGCTCCAAACCTAGAATCATTCTACCATCTATAGCACAGGTCAGGTGAAATTGACCCCTTGGGTCAACCAACCTCTAAATTAGGTCACAATATCAAAACATCTAAAGTTCAAGTGAGAATCCTAAAGCACCTTTGAAATAAAAGTGGTAGACTTAAGAGGTCAAGGTCCCCATTCTGGTCTACCTGGAATCTCAATGACAAGAGAGGTCGGGTGGGGGAAACCCTGTAACCCGTGGGGACGCTCCACCATGTAGGGGTCTTTGCGGGACTCTCCCTCTCTGGCTGCCCAGGTAATTCTCAAGTGGACGACTTTCTAATCTTGGGGTACCATCCGCCCCGAACCTCCATAGTCATCCAAACGTCTTTGGGTGTCTTGATTGTATCAAAAACATCTTCAGTCCCTCATCTTTTCTCTTTAGGGCACACACACACATTTTCAGTGGGACTCGTTATTCAGATCTGATTGCTTCATAACTTGATCTTGATTCCAATTCTGATTCTACATCTTGACTCCACCACCTGATCCAAATATGCAGCCAAAACTTGATCTTGATTCCAATTCTGATTCTACATCTTGACTCCACCACCTGATCCAAATATGCAGCCAAACCACTTAGGACTACCATTCAAGAAACCTGAATATCAGAGATCCATGAGAGATAAAATGATTGAGGATGCCTTGAAATTCTATGAAAAAGAAGAAACCTCAACACCAGTAGGAAACATTCAGGTTGATGTCCCAACAACCACAACCTTTATCATAACTTGTGCCCAAGTACTATTAGCAGAAGCCACAAAAGGATCAACCCGTGACTTGATCATTACTGCATACATTGAGATAGAAAAACAGCACAATATTGAATACCTTCAATGTATGACAAATCCTCGACTTTGGAAGCAACACCAAGATAGTCTTGAAAAATGGGAAGAGATAATGAGATTAGTAAAACAAGTTATTGACCAGAAGTACCCGTATATACCACAAACAGAGGATGAACCATCTTGGGACAACATCGAGGATAAATCTGATCTCAGGTTTGAGGCACAAAATGGTTGTGGATTCCCAACCCAGATAGAATACAATGTGCCGGATATTGAAGAAGGTTGGGAAGCTCCAAATGTAGGAAAATACCATGATGAGCCCATTCTAGAAATCAAAAACTCCTGTAAATATGAGAGTAGAACAGAACCTCTCGAGGGTGTAAATTCCGTCCCTTATTTTGATAAGGTGACCCTCGAAGGTTATTCAAACCTATATTCTAGTAATTCAACCCACATCCGAAGCCTAGAATCTAGATCTAAAACCTATTTTGAAGATTTCAAGGCCCCAAATGAAGAAGATCAATCTTTTAATGAAGAATATAATTTTGGGCCTCGATTTGATGAATATCCCTCGCCAACATCCTCAGAGGAACTAATCGATTTTTCGGAAGTCACGCTAACCTACGATACAGAAATCGAGGAGTTGGATGAGTGAGGTTTCGATTGGGTTTGCCCTACTAACTTTGAACCTGAGCCTCTACCAAATAGGGACACCCTTTTAAGCTCAGAATTCACATTTAGGCTAGACCCCAGTCAGGCTGCTGAATCTACAACATATGATTTATTCTATGGTGGTGAAACTCACAATCTCGAATCTCATTCAAATTTTGATTTTTGCAAACTCTCCGATGATTTCGAATCTGACCATAACATTGGAGAAAATCTACTTCCTGATTATAATAAGCCAATTTTCTTTGAAGCCACCTGCTCCACATATATAGAACCAATCAAAACCCGTTCTCTACCTCGACCAGCAACCGAACTCAATTTCTATTCTAATTCACCTCTCACTGAGCCGTTTGCAGATGATTCAACTCCATATCTATATTGGGTATCGGGCATTGATCAGACCGAAAAACAGGAGCCAACATTCTATGATCACCCCTGTAAGGATTCCACACCTTACATTGACTATTTTTTGGAACCCTACTCTGACCAGACTGAGTCGACTCAGCCTAAACCCAAGTTTTCACTTCCATATTCATTTGAACTTCACTACATATGGTGGGTTCCGCATCTGTTGATCTACATCTATCAACCCACCAGACTCATTGGGTTTGGGCTGCATCATCAGCCGACTGATCTTAACAAGCACCTGGTTGGACCAACCAGGCTCTTAATCAAGGTGCTTGTTTTACAAAATTCCATTGATTTGACCACTCCCTCTCCACCCCATTTTTTGCTCAGCTAAAGGCATTAAATTTAGCGCTTAACGGGAGGCAAAACGTCATCCCAAAAACAGAGACCCGTCTGATTATCCGTCTATACTCCACATCCATTACACCTTGAGTTCAGCCTTAGACAGTTGATCCCACCTCTGGTACACGTATCAGAGCTTGAAATCATCTGCATCATTCATTTTCGACCTATTCACCCACCTGATATATCCTGTTCTAAGTCCTTGACCTCAACACTATTTAACACCCTCCATTTACAATGAGGACATTGCAAAACTTAGTCATGGGGGGGTGATAAAGTGCATACATACAGAACCAAGAAAAAGTTAGGAGTCTCACACACAAAAAATTCACATATGTCAAAAACACAAAAAAATTGAAAAATTATAAAAAAGAACAAAAAAATGGGGGGAGGGAGGAAATTTTGTGAGCCACATATTCATAAGGAGGAGAAAAAGAGTAAACTGACAAAAAGGAGCACAAAATGAAAATAAAAAGAAATAGTCATTAGTAAAAGATTAAGGAATTAACTGAAGTTCTAGACCAGATCAAGAAAAGAAGTAAAAGAAAAGTGCTAAGGAGACATAACAAGAAATTAGCGGGAACGCTGGTCTTAGGCCTCTTGGGCTAGATTCTTTAGCTTAAAAATTCACGTATCCGCTAAAATCTGGATAATCCTCAAGAGGTTGGGGAAAATGCAAAGCTTAAGTATTAGGTCTAAGGCTTAGGAAGTATTTGGCCTCGTTAACTGACCTCCGGTTTGCGGGATTCGGTAACCTAAGCACCCCAAATTCACACACAGCCTAGTTCAGCGTGCATAAATATCAAAATCACGCAAAAGCGTTGAATGTTCTGAAAAAGTCACCTAGATTAGGAGTAGCCAATCAACACAAGTTGATTTGGTCGAGTTCCCAGCGCGGAGAGGCGGGAAATTCCCCTCAAAGATGCATAACAACATATCATCTCCTCGGTGCTTGTCTCCTAGGATATTTAAATATCCTACTGCGGGCATGTAAGCACCTTGCTTGTTCAGATACCATGGGCGGCATTATCATGAAATGTCGATCGCCAGGGTCTGAATTCAGCCACGGAACGCCATGGGCGGGATTATCCCGAAATCTCAAAAGCCAGGGTTCTGGGGGTTGCCATGGGCGGTGCTATCTCGAAGCATCGATAGCCAGGAACCCTTGAGGATTGATGATGGGGACGAGGAATCCGATATAGACCGTGTTGAGAAGCTAATCCGAAGCTACAAATAAAAAAAAGAAAAGAGAGAGAAAAACTCTCCAAGCAAATAAATCTTCCATCTCTCTCTTACAAAAACGCACTGCAAACTGAACCTAGGCCGAAAATGTCTCAAGCACGGGTGCTTTAACCGCGGAATCCAACAAACCCTAGGTTAGTTTCTGTGGGCCTTAGAAACCTTTGCGGAGGACTGAGGCTAAAGCAGGTCAAGTCCGGATTTTGGTTGGTACTTGAATACCTCTAGGCCTATTGTCGGCATTCCTACCTAATCACAAAAGAAAAGAAGAAGCACTTATCATGATTGTTGACAGATACTCAGGGTCTAGAATGGAAGTTAAAACCTTGAAATTTTGCTAAGGGACTAGCAAAAGCTAGGCATGGGGGTATGATGAGATCCTCATCATGAGTGATAACTAGCTCATTTTGACATAATAAAGAGAACAAAAGCTCCTACATAACCTAGAAGAGGGCTTAATTGGAGAAATAAGTGTTCTGAGAATAAAATATGAAATAAAGGTTAAAACTGCAATTTTACTATTGTAGTACATAAACGGGATTTCTCAGAGGCAAAACATAGGTCAAATGGTCTAAATAAGATAAAAAGTGGGTTAAGTCAATCAGAAATGGGTTCATGTGCAATCTAGGAATTAAATGACATTTGGTAACCCTAAAATAGACCCGCTTAAAGCAACAAGGTTCCGGTAAGGATAAAAATCAAGTAAACCCTCTAAAAATCTTGGAAAAATATCCCCTAGGGCTTAGAACACTTAATTTGACCTTTGGAACCTAGTTTGACCTAGATTAGGGTCCTAGCTCATTAATTGACCTAATTTGGGTTTTTATGCAAAATATCTAGCCAAACGTGGTCAAACCTAAAATCCAACTTCACCATTGGATTCCTTAGGTCAAAATTAGGTTTGTACCAAAATTTGGACCAAAGGGGAGGTCATCTTGACCTGCTTTACAATTTAGTACACCCAAATCACATTTTGGTCCCTAACTTTTGAAAATCATCACAGAGAGCCCCCTAACTTCCTCTCCAACCTTGCAATCAGGTCCTTCCACCATTATTGGGGCAGAATCCTTCTCCGATGAGGATTAGAGAGGGAATACTCTCTGATTCCTCAGAGATCCCCTCCCAGAAATGGAAGGGAGATTCTCTGAGGAATGCCCTTCCATCTGAGGCCAGTCATGATCCCTGATTTGATCCCAATCTCTCGTGCGAACGCACGAGGGATTTGGGTATCCACCCACTTTCCTTCTCCAGTGAACCGTTGCAGACAAAGGCGTGCCCTCCAAGCTCTGAACACACGGCCCAATGTCTATAAAAGAACCCCCAAACACGGCCGCTCATTTTCAGCTTGACCTGGTCGGGTTTCACCTCATATTCGTCTCTTCCTTCCTAGCCAGGGTACCTAGCGAGCTCCGGCGAGATTTCTTTCCTTTCCTCTTCTCTCTGCCACAAAACCAGTGGTAGAGACTTCTTCCTGATTGTCCTCCGCGTCGCGCAATACCTGCGCACGCTGCCTCAGACCCGTCGTTGCCGCCGTCATCCCCCACTGGGCATCTTCTTCTCCAGCGACAGCAGGTACAGCTGTCCACCTCTCCGTCCCCTTCGTCCCTACAATTAGGTTAGAACTACTCCCCGTATTCCCCTCTTTCTTTTCCTCACTGTATTTCACTCAATCGACCCCTCGACCGTCGCTGTCCACCGTCATCTTCCTCGCCTCCGGCCAACCTTCGGCGAGTCGCCCCCGTCGGTCCACACTTTCGCATGACTCGCCGACCAACTCAAAAGTTCCGCCTCACATCGCTGAACAACCTCCGCCCACCCACTGCCGCTCTACACCCACTCAACGCTCCCCCAAGCACACCCACACCTCCGGTCACAGGACAACCTAGGCACGCATGCCTAGGCCACCCCGTGACCTGCTGCATGGCTCATCACCTTCGTCGTGCCACGGCGAAGGTCCCCCGGTGATCTGATTAGGCTGAGTGGCTCGTTTCATGTCTGACAGTTCTCAAGACCCTGCCGCCATTGACGGCGACTCGAAGAAGTTCCAAGCTCACTCAAGGCTTCAGGACAGCAAGGCTTTAGGTGCTGCTCACTCGGGGAAGCACTACGAAGCTATCTGACCTAGTGGACAACGCAACGAAGTCCGCAGCTTTGGAAATCGACGAAGAGAGTTCTGCGGGCGCGCACGAGAGCACGGCGGGACTGATAGTCCCACATCGGCAATCTACGAGGCGCAGGTACGGTTTAAATTAATTTTGTGTTATTCTCTCGTCTCCTCCGAACTCACATGGGGTGAGGTTCCTCACCTTACCCACGCTCGCCTCGTCCACGGTTTCACCGCGCGGATCTGGCGGGATTCGACCTGACCTTATCTGAGCACACCTCGCGCATCACCCTCACGCCGGTGCGCCTGGTCCCGGGTGCGCTACCTGACCCGATTACCCGCGGCTCTGAGAGAGCGTCCTGTGAGCGATTTGCAGAGAGAGAGAGACGTGCGGGTAGAGGGACAGGGTAGGTTTTGCTCCTTGTGCAGGCAGGATGAGAGTTGAAGAGAAGAGACTTAGCCGCAGGAAGGAGAAGACAAGGAGCAGAAGAAGAAGAAACTCTGAAGAAGAGGCTGAGCAAGGCAGAGAAGAAGAAGAAGAAAGGCTGCAGAGAAGAAACAGAAGACCAAGGAAGAAGAAGCCTTCGCAGAAGAGAGAAGAGAAGGAAGAAGAGAGAGACTGCAGAGAAAAAGAAACCCAAGACAGAAGAGAAAGAAAGCAAGATCAGAAGAAGAATAATCAAAGAAGGGAAAACACTTTTAAGATGTCAGATCTTGTGATCAGACGTCCAATTTTACTCTTTTGCCTCGATTACATTTTAAATGCATTTGAATTAAACTTTTGAGTAAATTAGAGTGTTCAGTTACATTTGAGATTAGTAGTAAATTCCGATTGCTCCCTGTGTTCGACCTCGGATACTCTGATTTTCGAGTAATAAAAACTTTTATTTGTTGACGATGCTTGATCACCTATACTACGATGCAATAACTGTTAAAACACGATCGAGTTTCGCGCGTCAACAAGGCGGGTGAAGTGATGAACAACACAAAATCTAGCCTAAGGTTTATGCAAACATCTAAGTCGAGTTAACACTGAATTATTTAGTGGTGAAATGATCTAATGGGTGGGGAAGTGGGGGTAGACTTACAAATTTTGCAAACATGCACTTTACTCTGATCTACCGCTCTTTGGTTTCCTAGATCAGGTTCTTGCAAGATAGTAATCATAGAAAAGAAAGGTTACAAAATGCATAAGGCGAAGAATGCAAAAGAATCAAAATTCGTTGCCTCCCTAGCAACGATGCCAAAATGATCATCAAAAAATTCAAGAGACAATATTTAGGGTTTCCGAAAAGAGAAACCTTAGTCATCGCAGTCACAAAAAAATAGAGATCAAATAATTTTTACTAAAACTCGGATGTGTCTCGGGTTGAACACAGGGAGGCGTTGTTTGATTTTGTGGGAAATCTATGTTACTTTTATTTCTGTTTGGAATTTTTTGGGTATATAAACTTTTTGGTATTTTTTATAAGGCAGAATAGTAGATGGAAAATTATCTAGCTGATCTACTTTACTATGAAAGAAAACTATTCTACTTTGTAGAAAAATAAACAAAGAGAGAAATTACTTCTATATAAATCTCCACAAATGTTTATTACAAAATAACTACTACAGAACTACTATGGGAATTGAAATCTAAACTAGAAAGTAGTAAAAAGAGTGGGAAAGAGAAGTTATCCTCCTTGACGGTTGCTTGGAGGATGAGTTACGTAGATGTCGCCTAGAAGATGAAGACAAGGCTTCGTTGCAGCATGATCCACTTCCTAGAACGGGGGATATGGAGACGACAGATAGGAGCTCCACGAACAGGGGATGAGGAGGTGGAAAATTATTGTTGTTTCTAGTGGAGCGTCCCAAAGGCTTGGGAACACTATAACAGAGCTTTAGAATTGCTTCCTGAGCTTTAGAGAGGTGAAGAATGGAGTAGGAATGGATGAGGAGGAGGGATGGGGGTTATAACACTTATATAGTGGTGAAAGAGTGGTAAAATGGCATTTTGAGTCCTCAATCGCATGCTTAAAGCATGAAGGAAGGAGGGTCGTTGATGCTTGATCTCACGACTAAGATCTCTTGGATCGCTTGCTCTACGCTCTTTAATCGCGCATGACCTGAGGGCTGTTTGATTAGAGATCAACGGCTTTGATTGGTCTTGATCGCGTGCTTTACGCTCGCAGAATAGTTGTATGCTCGTGATGAGGAATGCGCCTTTGCTGTTTGATCTCGATTGAAGGGCTACAGCCTCACCTCGTCATTGCTTCACATTACGTGAAGACGCATGCACATGAAGTGTTCTTCGCATCCATGCGTCCACGTAGCCGCCCCTGGATCCATTTGATTATGATCCTAGGGGCGAATTTGATATGCGCCTCTTCTAGCAGATTTAATCTGCTCAGCCCATTTCAAATGCATGACCTGCTGCTCTACATAGTGATCTTGACGAATGTGGTATGAGCATAGGTGGTCGAGAAGCTGATCCAAAGGCTGAGTAGTCGTAGCCATTGGATGAAGATCCAATGACTGAGAATTGATGGTGTTGATGAGGAGGGAAGGCAATGACGATCTTGGGTGGTTCGGAGGGTCTGGATGGCACCATGTGGCATCATTTAGACCATCCATCTTCTCCTTGTATTAGATGCCACGGAGCTCCGATTGAGATGATTCTTGTGTTGATGGACTGTAATCATCGCTCTGAGTCCATCGGTACAGTCGGATTTTCCATCTGAGACTTTGATTTGTGCCACCCTATTCCATAGACATTAAATAGGGAAATTAATATACAAATTATTGAATCTACTTTAAATGCATGATGATGCTATTATGGAATATTTATAGTGCTATGTACATCTAACTAACCTAGGAACATGCATGAATAGGGACTTTTCTCTAAATAAATGTGTTCACATCATTATTATAGTCCCAAAATCTGTTAATTGACACCTTAGGTACAAGGCAATCTCGTGTAACTTCCTGAGATGCATGATGGGTATAAGCTATCTTCTTGGCCTAGAAGTCAGCTTATACCCATCGTGTCAACTCAATCCATCACCCTAAGGTAATAATGGAAAGGGGTGGTGGCTACGTCGTGTGGTGAGAACACGTGCAAGCTAATATAGATTTTTATGCAGTTTGTAAAATACGCCGCTGTAATGCATAAAATCGATCAACTCTTAAATTTATAAAACCTAGATAGGGAAATATTTAGGGTCGTCCAAGGAGGCCAAATCATTTGCAAAATCAAATCTCTCGCCTGAAAATAGAAATCAACTTTCCTTTTCGTATTTTTGAATATATTTTTTTTTCGGATTTTGAATAAATAAGGCAATGCGAAATGTTGGCAGGAAAAGGCTAATTCTAATTTAGCAACTAGGTGACAAGAATGACCTCTTCCCAAGCTCACCCTAGGCAAGTGAGGGCCTAGGATAATTGGGAAGAGGGTGTGAAAGTGCTAAAGCAAAATAAAAGCAAGAAGAAGATGCACCAAATTGAAAAGCTATTTTATAGGAAATGGATTTTTGTTTTACACTTGTAAAGGAAAGCTTCTATGACAAAAAGTGAAACTAAAAAGCAAATGAAACAAAAATCCTGGGCGATGATGGTGAAGATGGTGAAGCTCTTGCTCCAACTGCGGCTACTCCCACAATTAAAAAGGGCTCCTTCCTTCTCCTTGAATAACTACTCCAAGTAGTCTCCTCCTGGAAAGACCAAAAGTAGGGGGCATGCCTTTTCTCCTCAAGGTGGATGACTTCCACCTTGATGGCTGCTCCAACGGTGGGCATGCACCACCCTTCTCCTCCAATGGCTGGCCGTCCTCCAAGATGAAGAGATTCTCCCCCTTGGCATGGCACAAGGAAGAAGAGAGAAGGGGAAGAAGGTGTTGGTGCTAGAGCACCACGATCATTTGTTTTGATGATAACAAAACACGTGTTATTTAACATTTGCATTTTGAGTCTTAGATTTCAGGTCAATTGCAAATGAAGACGTGTTTAGACGGAACTCGAGCTCGCATCCAGGACGGATTGGAGGAGCTTGACGGAAAACAGAGGAGGTTCGCGTGGAGCGAAAGATTGAAGATAGAAGACAAGAAGAATAGGATAGATTCTTTTTTATCCTTTCATGTATCTCTTGTATTTATTTTCTTGCTCTTTTTGATTCCTTAGAACATTATGTTAAAGAGCCTCAAAGTACCCTAAAAGTAGTCCTAGGAACACCTGCACAACCCTAGGATACTTAGGTTTTCTGTAGAATACTTAGAAAACCAATATAGGGCTCAAACAGCATTTCCAGACGTCTGATAAAGTATTTTAAGACGTCTGACTGTTGTTTCAGACGTCTGATAACTGTTAGGCAGGACATAGTTAGTTCTGTCTGATGAAATCAGACGTCCAGACCTTAGACCAGACGTCTTAGAAGACGTCTGATGGATTTGCCAGACGTCCAATTAGTGGACCGTTGGCTGGCTTATAAAACACTCAAGATTATGACCGTTAGAGCCTTATCAGACGTCCATAGGACTTTACAGACGTCTGATAAATGACCGTTTTGCCTCGGCTGACCCAAAATCTCTTCTCAGAGATTTTCTAGCCGTTGCAACGTTTGGAAATCAATTCCCACCGTAAAAGTAGGTTTCCAGACGTCCATACTTAGTTCCAGACGTCCTGTATGTCGTCTGATGGACTTGCGCAAAAACCCTGTTTAGATCTGATTCAAGTCAGGGAGAAACCCGCATAGAATCAGACGTCTGACCTTGGAATCAGACGTCTTAAAGTGGCCTTCCAGACGTCTGATGCCAAAATTAGACGTCTGATGACCCTGTCAAATGCAATCATTGTCCTGATTTCGGCCTGATTCTCTTGGGCTTTGCACCCAACGGCTATGGAAGCTTTTCCAAGCCTTCCAAAGCCTTCCTAAGGCCTCTATAAATAGAGGGGAACCTTTGTAACACAAAAACACAAGACATACACCTAGAGAGACATATACACACTAAGACACACACCTTGCAATACACTTTCAATCCTTTTGTGTCCAAAGAAAAGACTCTCTTGCTCTCCTAGCTCAAACTCCATTCTCTTGAGAGCATCAAGCGTTGTGCACCCGCTCTCTGGGCGTTGTTAACGAGAGCGACGTAGCGCCATCGCGTGGCACACGCACCGCGTCATCGTCGACGCACTCCTTGCAAAGGGGAGTTTCCTATTTCCTATAGAAGCTAGGTTTAATTATTTTGTTGGCTCTATAGGACTATTGTTTATTTTATCTTTGTTATTTGGTTGGGTATTCGCTTTGCGAATTCCCGTCTCCTTCGTGGGACAAAATCCTTCTCGTGGAGAGAAGGGGTTGAGGAACGCTACCCTCGTACTTGTAGCGTGGTTGTATTGAGGTTGAATCACCCTCGTTCAAAGTGATTCGGTTAGTGGATTTGATCAACTAGGTTGATCGGAAAATCCTAACTCGAGAGGGTTAGGTGGTGGTTTTCACCCGGTTTGGGTTTCCACCTAAAAATACCTGTGTACATTTTGTGATTGCTTATTTTTGTGAGATTGCTTTATATATTTCATTCCGCATTTTTTTTGTCACGCTGATCTCACCCCTCCTAGTACAAGGGTAGAACCTACAATTGGTATCAGAGCAGGTCTCGCATTTTCGGCGTTACAAACCGGCGAGGATCTAAACATGGAGGGAAGCTATTCCACAAGTAGGATTTCCGAGGGGCAGTCCACAACCCGTCCGCCCTACTTTGACGGGAACAACTACAACTACTGGAAGCTGAGGATGAAGACGTGGCTCCAAGCCATTGAATTCGAGGTATGGGGATGTTGCGAAACCCCATACGAGATCCCGAGGCGACCCCAAGGAGGCTACTCGCTGGTGCAGATTCTAGAGCTCTCACTCAACGCAAAGGCAATGAATGCCTTGTATTGCGCATTGAGTCCAAAAGAATTCGAACGAATCCAAGAGTGCACCACCGCCCACGAGATATGGAGGAAGTTAGAAGACACTCATGAAGAGATGAGCTCGGAGGAAGAAGAAGAAGAAAAAGAAGAAGAAACCACTTGCTTTGGTTTCATGGCTAGAGGAACCAATAGCGACAGTGAAAGCGGAAGCGACTCCGACGACGAAGTAAATTTTGATTTACAAGAAGCTTTTAATGAATTATTCGAGATTAGTAAATCACTAAAAATAGAAAACAAAAGCATGAAGAAGAACCTTAGTTTTCTTAAAAATGAAAATGATAGGTTAGAAAAACAACTTAAGGACATAGAAGCTAGTCCTAAAAATGATAGCCTATTATTAGATAATCGTAACCTCATCAATGAAAATAATAAATTGATTGAGGAAAATGTTAGTCTAAAATTAGAAATTTCAGATTTAAAGACTAAAATGAACATTATAGAAAAAGAAATTGCATGTCTTAGGGAAAATTCTAACAAATTAATCAATAAAGTAGATAATTTCTATAGCCCTAAGGTTGAGAAAGGATCTCCATCAAGGAGACCTTCTAACAAATCCGGATCCAAGCTTACTTGGATACCGAAGAAAAAATTAGAATCTTGTTTTGTAGGGTTCAGGGATAATTACAACATAAAGGACTGGACCTACAAGTTCAAGGCTGGTCAACTCAAGTTGGGAGAACCAAGGAGTAGACCAAGGAGGAGAACAAGAAGACCGACGAGACGGCGAACAAACGACGGACCCGCCGCACGTCGACCGCCAGATTGGAGACCGGCGCCAATGCCCGGGCCTCCAAGCTACGGATGGGAGCCCCATCCGATGTGGCATCCACCACCACCATTCGGGCCATTTTATTGGCCATGGTAGGTGAGGTAAAATTCTTAACCCTATCCTTTTTATAAGCATTTAGATAGGGGGAGTTAAAAATGATGAGCTTATTGTCAATTTTTAAGGGGGAGATACAAGTTAGCTAAATTTCCTTTAGTAAGGGGGAGAAAAATAATAGCTATCTTGTTGTTATAAAAAGGGGGAGGACATTACCTTTGTTAAAATAAATAGAAGAGCATGTTTTAAGGGGGAGTAATAGAAAATTTAAAATCAATCAAACCTTTTTGATAATGTCAAAAAGGGGGAGGATTTTTATGCATTATTATTTACGGTTTTGTCATCATCAAAAAGGGGGAGATTGTTGGTGCTAGAGCACCACGATCATTTGTTTTGATGATAACAAAACACGTGTTATTTAACATTTGCATTTTGAGTCCTAGATTTCAGGTCAATTGCAAATGAAGACGTGTTTAAACGGAACTCGAGCTCGCATCCAGGACGGATTGGAGGAGCTTGACGGAAAACAGAGGAGGTTCGCGTGGAGCAAAAGATTGAAGATAGAAGACAAGAAGAATAGGATAGATTCTTTTTTATCCTTTCATGTATCTCTTGTATTTATTTTCTTGCTCTTTTTGATTCCTTAGAACATTATGTTAAAGAGCCTCAAAGTACCCTAAAAGTAGTCCTAGGAACACCTGCACAACCCTAGGATACTTAGGTTTTCTGTAGAATACTTAGAAAACCAATATAGGGCTCAAACAGCATTTCCAGACGTCTAATCCCAAAATCAGACGTCTGATAAAGTATTTTAAGACGTCTGACTGTTATTTCAGACGTCTGATAACTGTTAGGCAGGACATAGTTAGTTCTGTCTGATGAAATCAGACGTCCAGACCTTAGACCAGACGTCTTAGAAGACGTCTGATGGATTTGCCAGACGTCCAATTAGTGGACCGTTGGCTGGCTTATAAAACACTCAAGATTATGACCGTTAGAGCCTTATCAGACGTCCATAGGACTTTACAGACGTCTGATAAATGACCGTTTTGCCTCGGCTGACCCAAAATCTCTTCTCAGAGATTTTCTAGCCGTTGCAACGTTTGGAAATCAATTCCCACCGTAAAAGTTGGTTTCCAGACATCCATACTTAGTTCCAGACGTCCTGTATGTCGTCTGATGGACTTGCACAAAAACCCTGTTTAGATCTGATTCAAGTCAGGGAGAAACCCGCATAGAATCAGACGTCTGACCTTGGAATCAGACGTCTTAAAGTGGCCTTCCAGACGTCTGATGCCAAAATTAGACGTCTGATGACCCTGTCAAATGCAATCATTGTCCTGATTTCGGCCTGATTCTCTTGGGCTTTGCACCCAACGGCTATGGAAGCTTTTCCAAGCCTTCCAAAGCCTTCCTAAGGCCTCTATAAATAGAGGGGAACCTTTGTAACACAAAAACACAAGACATACACCTAGAGAGACATATACACACTAAGACACACACCTTGCAATACACTTTCAATCCTTTTGTGTCCAAAGAAAAGACTCTCTTGCTCTCCTAGCTCAAACTCCATTCTCTTGAGAGCATCAAGCGTTGCGCACCCGCTCTCCGGGCGTTGTTAACGAGAGCGACGTAGCGCCATCGCGTGGCACACGCACCGCGTCATCGTCGACGCACTCCTTGCAAAGGGGAGTTTCCTATTTCCTATAGAAGCTAGGTTTAATTATTTTGTTGGCTCTATAGGACTATTGTTTATTTTATCTTTGTTATTTGGTTGGGTATTCGCTTTGCGAATTCCCGTCTCCTTCGTGGGACAAAATCCTTCTCGTGGAGAGAAGGGGTTGAGGAACGCTACCCTCGTACTTGTAGCGTGGTTGTATTGAGGTTGAATCACCCTCGTTCAAAGTGATTCGGTTAGTGGATTTGATCAACTAGGTTGATCGGAAAATCCTAACTCGAGAGGGTTAGGTGGTGGTTTTCACCCGATTTGGGTTTCCACCTAAAAATACCTGTGTACATTTTGTGATTGCTTATTTTTGTGAGATTGCTTTATATATTTCATTCCGCATTTTTTTTGTCACGCTGATCTCACCCCTCCTAGTACAAGGGTAGAACCTACAATTGGTATCAGAGCAGGTCTCGCATTTTCGGCGTTACAAACCGGCGAGGATCTAAACATGGAGGGAAGCTATTCCACAAGTAGGATTTCCGAGGGGCAGTCCACAACCCGTCCACCCTACTTTGACGGGAACAACTACAACTACTGGAAGCTGAGGATGAAGACGTGGCTCCAAGCCACTGAATTCGAGGTATGGGGATGTTGCGAAACCCCATACGAGATCCCGAGGCGACCCCAAGGAGGCTACTCGCTGGTGCAGATTCTAGAGCTCTCACTCAACGCAAAGGCAATGAATGCCTTGTATTGCGCATTGAGTCCAAAAGAATTCGAACGAATCCAAGAGTGCACCACCGCCCACGAGATATGGAGGAAGTTAGAAGACACTCATGAAGAGATGAGCTCGGAGGAAGAAGAAGAAGAAAAAGAAGAAGAAACCACTTGCTTTGGTTTCATGGCTAGAGGAACCAATAGCGACAGTGAAAGCGGAAGCGACTCCGACGACGAAGTAAATTTTGATTTACAAGAAGCTTTTAATGAATTATTCGAGATTAGTAAATCACTAAAAATAGAAAACAAAAGCATGAAGAAGAACCTTAGTTTTCTTAAAAATGAAAATGATAGGTTAGAAAAACAACTTAAGGACATAGAAGCTAGTCCTAAAAATGATAGCCTATTATTAGATAATCATAACCTCATCAATGAAAATAATAAATTGATTGAGGAAAATGTTAGTCTAAAATTAGAAATTTCAGATTTAAAGACTAAAATGAACATTATAGAAAAAGAAATTGCATGTCTTAGGGAAAATTCTAACAAATTAATCAATAAAGTAGATAATTTCTATAGCCCTAAGGTTGAGAAAGGATCTCCATCAAGGAGACCTTCTAACAAATCCGGATCCAAGCTTACTTGGATACCGAAGAAAAAATTAGAATCTTGTTTTGTAGGGTTCAGGGATAATTACAACATAAAGGACTGGACCTACAAGTTCAAGGCTGGTCAACTCAAGTTGGGAGAACCAAGGAGTAGACCAAGGAGGAGAACAAGAAGACCGACGAGACGGCGAACAAACGACGAACCCGCCGCACGTCGACTGCCAGATTGGAGACCGGCGCCAATGCCCGGGCCTCCAAGCTACGGATGGGAGCCCCATCCGATGTGGCATCCACCACCACCATTCGGGCCATTTTATTGGCCATGGTAGGTGAGGTAAAATTCTTAACCCTATCCTTTTTATAAGCATTTAGATAGGGGGAGTTAAAAATGATGAGCTTATTGTCAATTTTTAAGGGGGAGATACAAGTTAGCTAAATTTCCTTTAGTAAGGGGGAGAAAAATAATAGCTATCTTGTTGTTATAAAAAGGGGGAGGACATTACCTTTGTTAAAATAAATAGAAGAGCATGTTTTAAGGGGGAGTAATAGAAAATTTAAAATCAATCAAACCTTTTTGATAATGTCAAAAAGGGGGAGGATTTTTATGCATTATTATTTACGATTTTGTCATCATCAAAAAGGGGGAGATTGTTGGTGCTAGAGCACCACGATCATTTGTTTTGATGATAACAAAACACGTGTTATTTAACATTTGCATTTTGAGTCCTAGATTTCAGGTCAATTGCAAATGAAGACGTGTTTAGACGGAACTCGAGCTCGCATCCAGGACGGATTGGAGGAGCTTGACGGAAAACAGAGGAGGTTCGCGTGGAGCGAAAGATTGAAGATAGAAGACAAGAAGAATAGGATAGATTCTTTTTTATCCTTTCATGTATCTCTTGTATTTATTTTCTTGCTCTTTTTGATTCCTTAGAACATTATGTTAAAGAGCCTCAAAGTACCCTAAAAGTAGTCCTAGGAACACCTGCACAACCCTAGGATACTTAGGTTTTCTGTAGAATACTTAGAAAACCAATATAGGGCTCAAACAGCATTTCCAGACGTCTGATAAAGTATTTTAAGACGTCTGACTGTTGTTTCAGACGTCTGATAACTGTTAGGCAGGACATAGTTAGTTCTGTCTGATGAAATCAGACGTCCAGACCTTAGACCAGACGTCTTAGAAGACGTCTGATGGATTTGCCAGACTTCCAATTAGTGGACCGTTGGCTGGCTTATAAAACACTCAAGATTATGACCGTTAGAGCCTTATCAGACGTCCATAGGACTTTACAGACGTCTGATAAATGACCGTTTTGCCTCGGCTGACCCAAAATCTCTTCTCAGAGATTTTCTAGCCGTTGCAACGTTTGGAAATCAATTCCCACCGTAAAAGTAGGTTTCCAGACGTCCATACTTAGTTCCAGACGTCCTGTATGTCGTCTGATGGACTTGCGCAAAAACCCTGTTTAGATCTGATTCAAGTCAGGGAGAAACCCGCATAGAATCAGACGTCTGACCTTGGAATCAGACGTCTTAAAGTGGCCTTCCAGACGTCTGATGCCAAAATTAGACGTCTGATGACCCTGTCAAATGCAATCATTGTCCTGATTTCGGCCTGATTCTCTTGGGCTTTGCACCCAACGGCTATGGAAGCTTTTCCAAGCCTTCCAAAGCCTTCCTAAGGTCTCTATAAATAGAGGGGAACCTTTGTAACACAAAAACACAAGACATACACCTAGAGAGACATATACACACTAAGACACACCTTGCAATACACTTTCAATCCTTTTGTGTCCAAAGAAAAGACTCTCTTGCTCTCCTAGCTCAAACTCCATTCTCTTGAGAGCATCAAGCGTTGCGCACCCGCTCTCCGGGCGTTGTTAACGAGAGCGACGTAGCGCCATCGCGTGGCACACGCACCGCGTCATCGTCGACGCACTCCTTGCAAAGGGGAGTTTCCTATTTCCTATAGAAGCTAGGTTTAATTATTTTGTTGGCTCTATAGGACTATTGTTTATTTTATCTTTGTTATTTGGTTGGGTATTCGCTTTGCGAATTCCTGTCTCCTTCGTGGGACAAAATCCTTCTCGTGGAGAGAAGGGGTTGAGGAACGCTACCCTCGTACTTGTAGCGTGGTTGTATTGAGGTTGAATCACCCTCGTTCAAAGTGATTCGGTTAGTGGATTTGATCAACTAGGTTGATCGGAAAATCCTAACTCGAGAGGGTTAGGTGGTGGTTTTCACCCGGTTTGGGTTTCCACCTAAAAATACCTGTGTACATTTTGTGATTGCTTATTTTTGTGAGATTGCTTTAGATATTTCATTCCGCATTTTTTTTGTCACGCTGATCTCACCCCTCCTAGTACAAGGGTAGAACCTACAGAAGGCACCAAGGGGGCGAGTAGGATGCCCCCTTAATCTTCTTCTCTCCTCCTCCTTGGCCGTAGGTTAGGGTGGATGTAGGGTAGAAAATATACTAATGGAGGATGGGGAAAATGGTGGTGGTTAAGGGTCCTTTATAGAGTAGGATAGGGGGTATAGGTGGCTCTTGGAATGGATGGCTAAGATGGAGTTTGGAATGGTGGTTATGGGATCTATGGTCATGGATTTTTGGCTCCATTCAAAGAGGTGTGGAGGGGTGCAGTTAAGGACATGGAGGCACCCCATGGTGGACGTCCATGGTGAAGGGGGTGCCTCTATTTTGGTGCCAAAATGTTGTTCTAGAAGGGGGGAATTTTGGAGGGAAAATGGAAGGTGGAGATGGGCTTTAGGCTTAGCTGTAGGGTGGAGATTGATGGATTTTGGAGGGAAAAAGGTGGCACCAATATAGAGGTGGTTATGGTGGTTTTGGCGTTACCTTGTTGTTGCCTTTTGGTGGTGGTTGAGGGGTGAAAGAGTGGCTAGGTGGTGGCACCAACTTCGAGCAGCGTGGTGCTAGCTTAGGTGGGCTTAGGTTGGGTTTAGTTGGTGGAGCTAGTTAGGTGGGGTTTTAGGGTATTGGATTGCCAAGGGAGCTAGAGCCTAGCCAAGGTGAGATTGCTTAGCTAGTAGGAAGTAGAGGAGGAGGCAATTGGAGTTATGGTTTGACGGGAGGAGCTGGACAGAAGAGGGCGAGAGCTGAAGTAGAGCTAGCAACTACTAAAGAGGGTGGCATGGAGCTACTTTAGCTGGCTTAGCTTGCTCGTTCTTCTCTAGTTGCTAAGCCAAGTTAAAGCAAGCTACCTTCTGCTAAAAGGAGCTGAGCTGAGCTGGTTCTAATGATCCTGCGGAGGACCTAGCTAGTTGAGGTAGCTAAGATAGCCTACTCAACTATGTTGAGCCAAGCTGAGTCCCTGTGAGCTGGACATGAGCTTCCTAAGCTAAGATGAAGTCATCTTCAGCTAGTTGGAGTTGAGTGGAGCTGGATGTAGCTTGTCTTGAGCTAAGGTGAACTCTAGTCAACTCAGCTGAGCTAGCTAGAGCTCCTAATGAACTGATGGGAGCTGAGATGAGCTAAACTTAGCTATGTTGAGTTGGATTTGAGCTGACTTGAGCTAAGGTGAGCTAAGATGAGCTCTGTTGAGCTAGCATTTAGCTGATATGAGCTGAATGGAGTTAGGATGAGCTAACCCTAGTTCAAGTGAGCTAGATTCCAGCTATGGTGAGCTGGATAGAGTTGAGTTCCAGCTATTTTGTGCTTCTCCTTCACCATTTTCCTTCTTGAGTGCTAGGGTTTTAGGGATTTGTCAATCTGTTTATCCCTAACACTCATAAAAACACATCAAAAACACAATAAAAAATGTACTGCATCCCTAACCTAATTGATGCCTAAATGCAACCCAAAAATCCATTTGCAGAGCAAAATCCTAAGAGCTAGGTTTGTTTTAATGCATAAGGACGATAATAAACTGGTGTTCATCACACCCCATGCTTATCTTTTGCTAGTCTCTTAGCAAAACTTTAATTTTTTCAAAACAAAATTCTAGAGAAATCTAATTTTTTGACTTTTAAGGAGGAGATTACGGGACCTTGGTTGGTCTAAACACAGGAGGTATGGGATTTGTTAAAGATAAACATCAAGATTAATTTTCGGATCCAAAAAGTAGATAAAAATAGAATCATTATATCCTCTAGAAAATTCACTGACTAACCTCTTGTTAATTCAGATGACTTGAAATTTCTAATTTTAGGATTTATCTGGCTCTTGAATCTGTTTCGCAACTTGTAATAACCTTTAAAAGCTTGTGTCCATGCTTGTGAAAAGCCAACATTTAAAAGGGCATGTTTGTGGTTTGAAACATTTTTTTTCCTACCCCATGCTTACTTTGAGCTTCGTCTTACAATAGATGTGTCAGGATTATCATTCCCGTTACTAATCCTCGAGTGGGCTCTGGCGCTAGTACTTCGAGATAGCACTATCCATGACACCACCCAGGAACTCATAACCCCAAAACACAATGCAGTGTAAAGGGGTGCTAAACTCAAGCTATTGCTCCGACAGTATAGGTAGACACCATCCAAGACACTTGAGCTGCAAAAATGTGCCTTAATGCTCCATCTAATGATATGTAAAATAGATATAGAGCAGTGCTGAGGTAGTATCATGTTGACATCACGTCCTTAAAGGAGGCATTTTCCTCCTCAGAGGTGGGAACTCAAACCAATGATCTGCTTTAGACTTTTATTAAGGCCAAATAGGGGGGTTTTTCTAATTTTTAGTTATTTTTAGATCTTGGCTTGTGTATGAAATTTGACATAAGAAATTTTGCAAGAGATGCAAGTTTTTGAATCAGAGCTAAGCCAGAAACTTTTTATATTACAAAAGAGGATCAAGTCACCTGAACTATCATGAGTTCAGGTGAAATTTTAGAGAAGGATATTTGATCTAGTATAAAGGTAGACCCTGGAATTCTAATGATTAGATCTATATCATTGTCCCTAGTTTGTTAAAGATTAAATCCCATTGTACCAAAAGTGAGTTTTCAACCTTAGTCCCGATTTCAAAATTTTTCTCAAAAAGTTTTCAACATTTTTATTTTGTTCAGTATGCATGCAGGAAAATAAAACCAAATGACTAAAGAAAAATGCATATTTTTAGGTTTTGAAAATCCTAAATCGATCATCAAAATTTTAAATACACCCCCCAATGCTTATGATATGCAATGTCCTCATGCATCAGGAGAGAGAAGGGATCACCTTAGTGAAAGGTGGTCAAATTTTAGGATGGTCAAAACCTAGAAAAAGAAAGGGAAAAAGAAAGCAAGAAAAATGATGGATTACCTCCCATCCAGTGCTATCTTTAACGCCATTCAATCGGGCATGAAGGTATGCACAAAAGACGGACAGTCATGTAAGTAGTTGGACACTTGGATGCCCGCAAGAAATGTGTCTTCCTCAAGATCCCTAAAAAGATGATTTGTAGAGAAATAGGGATCAAAATAAAATGGAAAAATGACCTGGGACTGGCCATGGTTTAAGTTCATGTAAAATGCCAGAGTTGGGTGAGTTGGGTGGTAGGTCCAATGGAAAGGGAGGGAGAAAGTAATCAACGAGATGTAGGGTGGGTGAAGTTAGTGTGGATGTTTTTGGTGAAAAATCAGGAGGATTGAAAGAGTAAAAGTCAAACCATAGTTGATCTGAAAAGTTTTGGACCACATAATCATTAATAAAATCTAGACCCATGGTGGTTAGAGATGAGTAGGATTTGATTAACATCGACTTCTCAAATACTGCTTCCATTGTATTGTTAGTGTCCTAAAAAATGTCATGATCAATGGACCTCTTGGAAGCTTGAACTAAATCTAATGAGAAAATCTAGTTACCGCAACTTATATTCATTTTCCCAGAATGATAGTTAGCTGTTGCGTTAATCAGAAAGGGTCTTCCAAGGATGGAATTAATGAGAGCCTCAAGTACCTTTATGTCAAGGACTAGAAAATTTATTGGAAATAGATAATTCTGGACCTTAACCATACTATCCTAAAAAATTCTCTGTAGTTGAATGATAGGTCAGTCCTCCAATTGAAATTGAACCTTAATAGGTTTAAAATCACTGAATTGAGCTTCCTTGAATAAGATCGGGGAAATGATATTAATGGAGGTACCTAAGTCGAGAGGGTTGCGAAAAAAAGTGGTGTCATTTATGACAACCGAGATGGGTGATGCACTCGGGTCCTTTTTTGTGGAAGGCAACTTGCTCTGAAAACCTCAATTGGTTGTCTTTGAAAGGACCATCCGTCCTAGATTCTGAGCCTGCCCTTTTGGAGTAATCCTTTCTTTCAAACATTTAGCAAAGCAAGGGTGGCGTCTAGAAGGCAGATATTCTTCTCGACTTGCCCAAATAGTCCGAAAGATCTTGGTGAGAGGGCTTTGATTTTTTATTAGAAAGATTGGATTGCAGTGTTTGAGAGTGAGAGGTAGGATTTGAATCAAGTATTTTTGGTATTTCTTTTTCTTCTTCATAATTGAGGTTATGAGAGTCAATCCGCACAAGGATGGGGATTTCACTAGGTTTTTATGAAGGCGCAGGATCAGTGGTAGTTTTCCCACTCGTTAACGTAACTGCATGTGCAGTCGGATTACTATTTGGAGGAGGTGGGGGGGCCTATTGCTGTGGAAACCTGGGAGGCTACGGAGGTGGTGAATTAGTAGGAGGCTGATTCGTGTAGTTTTGATTTTTGCCCGAATACTGGTTCCTTTGGTGATTTGGGTTGGGCATGGGTTGGGAGGGCAAATGCTCTGTAGGTCTTTGAGTTGGAGTAACCCCAATCTGACTATTCAGATTTGTGAAAGTGTGGGTTACTTTCGTCATCTTAGTCTGCATTTCCTACAGGGTTTTCATCATCTGGGCATTGATGTCTTGTTGGGATGGCCCAGGATGAAAGGACGGATTTGACCCATACCCATTAAATTTATTTGAAGGTTGGGGAGGAACCTAATTATTCTAGGAGTGGTTCAGGTAATTCTTCCAATTGGAAGGATTTCTAAATGGCTCCTGGATGGCAGAAATATTTTGAGTGGGGTTAGAGCTTGGATAGTTGCAATTCCACAGTGAATCATAGACAACCTCAGAATATTGGTAGTAATCAACAGGGGTAGTGTTGAGATTGTGCAAATTTTCTCTTCACGGAATGTTAGGTTGGGTCAGATGTGGACTGTGTGGAGCTTGGATTGGTGTGGCAAGTATCTCCTCAATTTTATTTTGATTAATGTGCATCTGGTCGAGTTTTTGTTTAATCATTTGAAGATCATCTTGGGTTACAGGAATAGATTGGGTTTCTACTTCGTGAACACCGAACTACGGGTTTGAAGTCCTGCAAAATGTCTTCATGGAAGCTTGATTAAATGAGTTTCCACTCATTTCTTCAAATAGATCATAGGCACCCTCAGCATCCTTATTCAAGAAATTGCCGCCACATGAGGCGTCGATGAAACATCGGATATGATCTTCTAATCCATGATAGAAGATCTGCATGAGCTGCCATAAAGGAATCTCGTGATGTGGGAAACTTCTTAGGAGATCTTGAAATCATTCCCAAGAATCATGGAAAGTCTCACCAGATTTTTGTTGAAAGGTCGTAATAGATCTTCGCAGGGAATTAGTATGACCTATGGGAAAGAATTTCTTGAGGAAGGTGCTCTTGAGCTAAAGCCAAGTTGTGATGGGTTTGCCAATGGTCCTAAACTAGTAAGCAGCCTTATCTTTAAGAGATAATGGAAATAGCCGCATCAGCCATAGGTCTTCTTGCACATTTCGGGAATGGGTTGTTTGTGCAAGAAGAGTTAGCTCTTCAAGGTGGTTGAATGGGTCTTCCCTAGGAAGGCTATGGAAATGTTTAATCAGGTTCAGAACCACTGCTTGATCTCGAAGTCCCCTTCAGGTATGACAACCCCTGGTCATTTCTTATAATAGGAAGGATCATAAAAATCTTTTAGAGGAATGAAAAGCTACTGACGGGGTGGTGGGCTTGGCCTTTGGTTGGCTAGGTTTTGGATATTCCTAGTCAACACTTGTTGATTGGCATTAAGTTTAGCAATCTGCTTAGCCATCAAGGTGTAGAGATCAGGCTGGGGGGCTTGATGTTGTGATTGAGGCAAATTAGCATTAGGAAGCTCCAAATGTGGGAAGGCAATGGTGGGGGGGCTTTGGGTGGAAGGGTCAAAATTGGGATTAGAAGTGGGATTAGAGGTGGAAGTGGAAGGGTTAGTGGACCTATTTTGTTGAGTTTCCATTTTTTTAGAAGAAGATTGAAAAAGTAGTCTTTTAGCGCGGGGGCAAAATCTGATGGTCCCCCCAAGTGTGGATTTTGAGACCATCGCCCGTGCATAAAATGGAAGAATGGGAGTGAAGGACAAAGAGATGAAGATAAGAGAAAGTGTGCAATCAATCAAACAAAATTCTAGACCTACCTTAAATGTGACTGATGTAAACACATTTATTAAGGGTAAAATGGCTATTCATGCATGTTCCTAGGCTTAGATTTGCATTTTATGTTATAAATATTGCATAGCATGCATCATTCTGCATTTAGAGTAGTTGCATAAAATTTAGGTTAATTACGTCCTTTTTGTGGTTAGGAGAGAAGGATATTTATTTCGAAGCCTCAGATTGATGATCCAACCATATGGATCTAATCAAGACAATGATCAGAGTTCAACGCCTCTGAAATCACCTCGATCAGAGTCTCGTAGCACCATATGCATTCCGAAGAAGGTTAATGACCAAGGGACTAGGAGACATAATTCAGAGCTTCAAATGGCAAATCCGACTGTGCGGATGGATTCGAGTCGACGATCACAGCCTAACAGCGCGAAAATCGACTCAATCCGACCCCTGTAGCAGCCCCAACAATAAGATGGATGGCCCAAGCTGTGCCACATGGTGCAGCCTAGGTTGCCCAACACACGCACGAGCCACTGCACGTGTACAGCAGCGCAGGTGCTCGAGCGTGCGCGCACAGGCACGCATGCACACAACGTAGCGCTAGCGCAACACTAGCATGTGGGCACGCATGAGTGGCAAAGGTGGGGGAGCGCAACACTAGCTATGCATGAGCTGGATCTACAGCGACTCTTACAGCCGTTGCTAATTCTATGCGTGCCAGCAAAGGCAGCTATGGGCATGAGGGGGCATGAGCAGGCATGAGCTACCTACAGCGATGCTTCCAGTGACGACCTGGATGTCACTAATGGTCCCATACCTATTTTTGCCTGTTCTCCTCCACTATAAAAGGACCTACACCCCCTCCCTTCCAAGCTATCTCTACCTACTCTACTCCCACCTACTCCCAAGCTCTAGCAAGCCTACCAACGCTCCATTAGAGCTTATTCTCAAGCTCCCAAGGTGCCTATTAGTGTAGGGAACCATTGCCCCACCAAATATTCCTCCAAGTTCCCATCCCCCTTCATAGGTTGCCTTAGAGCTGTCCTCCCACCTCCATTCCGATAGCAGATCACCTCCATCTTCTCACCTCCATTTCGGAGCCACGCTGAAACTTTCCTCTACCTAACGTCCTCCTGCATCTCACCTCTGTCGTCCCGCTCCTCACCTCCTTCGTCCAAGCTTCCGCCAGGCGCCGTTGTCTCGTCGAATAGCCGATTCGGGAGATTTCCTCTCACCCCCCTCTCTTTTAATGCTTTCATAGTAGATTGTAATAGACATTGAAGTGATATCTATACCATTTTCATTCCATCTCTATCTTGTGATTCATTTGCTTGTTTTCTTCTTACAAAAATACAAAAAAGTTACAAAACCATAAACTCTAAAAAGAAACAAATCGAAGCATAGTTTTCACTTAAAGTAAACATCACCTCCCTGTGTTCGACCCGGGACTCTCTTGGAGTTTCAGTATAAATTTTATCTGATCGACGCATTTTGCAACTACGACGACGGGTTACTTGTAACCCCGATTTCTAACACACGAAACGCCTGCGACCATTTTGGTGCCGTTGCCGGGGAGGCAACGGAATTTACTTTATTGTTTTCTGCGCTTCTTTGCATTTACATAACACTAACCCCGCTTATCTCTGATCTATTGTCTTGCACATACCCTAACATGGAAATCCAAGTGCAGTAGACCGGAGTAAAGTGCGGGTAGAGTGTTTTGTAAGTGTCCCCCACACCACCCCCAGCTTAGTTTTCATTCCATAACCTAATAACTCAAACCCAAATCAACTTAGGTGCTTTGCATAAACCCTAGGGTAGATTTTGGTTGTTTGATTATCACTCCACTCACCTCACCCACCCGGATATATAAACAAATAAAAAAACAATTCTTCTCTTGTGGAATTTAATTGAAAGCTACACACTTAACACCTACAACTTCTTATCATAAGGCACACAATCACTTTGATTCTACCACTTAACTGGGTTCTGATCTGTGGACCCGGTACACTTCAACTCAATACAAATAAGTGAGTAGAAATCTGAATAGGTTAAACATTCTTGTGTGCCTTAACTAAGTGGTACAACAGGCTAATTGATTGATTTGTTTGGGCTGCACCACTCAAATTAAAAGCAATTCATCAGTAGCTTGCCACTTAGGGTTGATTTTTCGGGCTGAACCAGGCACTCCACACTATTTTTAAAGGAACATATCATCACCCATGTTTTCAAACCTTAGAGTGCTCTACTAAACCTTGATTGAACCAACCTAAGAATTAAACCCTAAAAGCTACTAAATAAGGTTAAACCCTAAAAGACACATCATCAAATAACCTTGTTTGCAAACCCTGGTTGTGCATGTACACACATTTTAACTAATCATTAAGGGCACAACCCATCCAAAGGGCTCATCATATTCCTGAAGCACCATTGTCCCAAGCCTAACTAAAATAGATTAGATGTTGGCCCTATGGACTGGTTCGCTCCTCGGGATCTAGATTAAGATTGTTCATGATTAACCTGCTTATACTAGTCAATCTGATGTCTAGCTAGGGGAGTAGCATCAAATGACCGCAGTTGGGGGGTACACTAGGAATCGGAGGTGCAAGCCAAAGGAAGAACCTTCTCCCCAGTCCCTCCTTCTAACTGGTTGGATTGCTTAGACATAAGTAGAGTAAATCGTCCATAATCTTAGGATGGATTCTGAGAGTTTGTTGACCTTTAGGCTACCCAACCTAAGGACAAGCTTGTATTTTTGTATTGCAGGGCTCCTTTCTCTTCTGATTTCCCTCCTTACTTCACCATGTACCCTTCCACATCTTACACGCATTTCCAATCCTATCCTCCTACCACCACTTATCCCCAAGATGATTACTATCCAGACTTAACTTGTAATTACCCATCCACTAGCCGGGATAACATTGATTGGGGATACGAATCTGGACCTCAGTGTCTAGGGCCTAACCCTAGACAACAGGACTATGATTACTATCCTTCCTAGAGCTACAATAATTATGGATCTCCATCATTTATTGAGCAGACCAACCTAATCTACAATCATGAAGGATATGATGATTATAACACCTACCCTCCCTGGTATTCCACTGAATATAGGTCACCACCATCCTTTGAACAACCTAGAACGACCTACTTTCAGGGAGGGACTCGAGAAACTCGACATCTTAACTACCCTAGATTTAGCCCAAACCCACCCAAACCTAAATCGAAATAGTTGGTTCAGGTGAACCAGATCCAAAATAGGGTGTTGGCTAACGTGAGGAACACCATCCAATCTTTAGAAGCTCAGCCAAAACCATGCACTGAAGCACTAGAGCCCACCATCAAAATGATTGATGAACTTAATAGTTCTTTATTAGATTTGCTCCAAAGTATTAGGGATAGGGACCTGGGTGAGTTTCTTCTTGGGAAATTATCAAGGTTGAGGATAAAATTTGTGGTTGCCCTAGTCAAATCTTGGGATGATTCTCAAGATGAACCCCCTTCAGGAGAGCCAATATCTGAACCTGCTCAGGTGCTTGTCGAGGGGGATACATATTCTAAGATTGGAGATGACCAGGTTGGGCTAGAGCAACCCTTTGAGGATGAATCAAGTTTCTGACTCGAGATCCTAGAGCCAAGGAATGACAAAAAATATGTCTCCATGGACCACGAAATGACATATGATTTTGAGACATATATAAATGGGGATCATGGATTCTTTGATTCTAAGGGTAAGGAATCTCTTAGTGAAGTCTTACTTGAGCTTAAGGAAGATGATTTTAGTGAGACAAATGGGCTCGAGGAGCATGACGAACCATTTGATAGCCCAGTCATTGAAAATTTTGATTCTGTTGGGGCTAACGTGGAGGATTCGAATCCACATTTACTTGATGATTCAATCAATGACCCCATTCTTCATCTACGCCCTGAAGAGCTGACTTCTGAGATCATTGTGCCCAAGTCAATCTTGATTCAACCACGATTTCTGGACCTGGGAGAATCATACGGGGTGAATTATATGCTAGAGGTCCTGAAGCCTGAGCCCTTGATATTGGAAGATAGAATTGTTGAAAAAAAATTTTGGGAGGCTAATTCTGAGAGAACTTTGATTTTGGATCTAAGGGTACCTATCAACTTGAAACCACCTACTTTCTACCAGGACCCTTACGATATCTTTCACGTGCAACCAAAGATCGAAATAACTGATTATTTTTCTGAGCTAGATGTTAAGTGGACAACTGCACCTATTGAATCGTCTTTACTCATTGTTTGACACTTTGGTCTTAGGTTGCATACACCTAAACCGCAAGCCTGACCCCGCAAACACAACAACCTTCGATTTTGCGTGATTTTCATCCAGAACCTGAGAACCACTCGACCCTGGGGCATGGGTCTACACCATAATCTAGTCCACATCTGTGGACATCTGCATATAGGTTTTAGGATCAACTTTTTGATTTTGATTCTGACCTGCACTTGTGAATTCTCAATTTCTTCTTTGTATATATGTTATGCCCAGCTGAAGGTAATAAACTTAGCACGTGTGTATACACTCTTCTCTCTGCGAAGCTGACCAGATTTTCATGACACTCAGATGATATTCTGTTTACTCTGCCCTTTTCATGTCTTTATTTTTACAATGAGGACATTGCATCATTTAGGAATGGGGGGTGGATAATCAATTCCTAAAATCATTATGTTAACTCCATAGAATTTCTTCTAGTTTCTTATAAAATTAAAAAAAAATTTGAAATTTGAAAAAGATATAAAATGAAAAAATTGGGAAAAGAGAACTTAGGCATTTGGAAGTTATTAACTTTAGGAAATGATACGAGAGGACCTAAACACTTAGACTCTTCAGTTCTTCGGGCTTAATTAGCCTGGGTGTTCACTCGAATGTGGATTTAGTCTCGAGTCCTCGCCAATTAAAATTCATTTTAATTTGGTAAAAAATTTGGGATTATATGCTTGCGACTTATCAACCCACCCTCTGATTTGGAGGAACTTTAAGCTTAAGCATTTACACACATTTTTTTGCACTGACTCACTTTTCGATGGTCTTTACGAAAATTGGGTAGCTAATGGACCAACTTGCGTGGTGTGGCTAGGAAGTTGTCGATGGTAACAGCTCATCGGCCAGTTGTCCAGAGCCCAACCACAAGACCATTTTCGTTATACTGCCTTTAGGTAAATCTTAGATCAGGAAAGCTACCTACTTAAAAAAAGAAAAAGAAAAGAAAATATAGATAAAATAAAAATAGAAAAAGGAGAAAATAAAAAAACAAATAAAATCACACTTCACTGCATAAGTATGGCTGGCAAATTGTTGGTGGTAACAGCTCATCAACAGATTGTCCAGAACCCAGCTCCCAAAAAAATGCACAATAATTCCCAAAACACTTAGGGAAGAAGCAGGGAAGTAGAATAAACCAGGGAGATATACACTGGGTTCGTCCTTATGTTGACCCCATAAATAAAAGAAATAGAGAGAAAGGTACCGATCAAAAAGATAAACCTCTAAGCAAGGTCACCTAGGGTCGTAGAAATCCGAACTCCATTTTAACGGCCATCTAGTGAGTCTTTGACTATTTTCATAAGATGCTTAGCACTTAGAGTCTTTTTCGAGTCTTGGGTGGGTCGGGTAGCCATAAAAGGTTATCCCGGAACTCTCAAACTCTAAAAGTACAAAAAAATTAGAAAAGAAGAAAAATAATAAAAAAAATGTATTTTCCCTTTTCAAATAAGGCGAGGACTTAGGCGGTCTACACTCTGGCAAGCACCCGGGTACTATTGAGTTTTCGTAGTTTAGGACCCTAGTTAAAATTTTCTAGTGTAAATAAACGACTTAGGCCTAAGCAATCTAATCTTAATTCTGCTTTTATACATAGCATATAGTTTAATTTTGCTAGGGGCTAGCAAAAGATAGGCATAGGAGTATGATGTAAACACATTTATTGACGATAAAATGCCTATTCTTGCATGTTCCTAAGCTTAGATTTGCATTTCATATTATAAATATTGCATAGCATGCATCATTCTACATTTAGAGTAGTTGTATATAATTTAGGTTAATTGCATCCTTTTTGTGGTAAGGAGAGAAGGATTTTTATTTCGGAGCCTCAGATTGACGATCCGACCATATGGATTTGATCAAGATGACGATTGGAGTCCAACGCCTCTGAAATTGCCTCAATTAGAGTCCTGTAGCACCATATGTAGTCCGAGGAAGATCAACGACTAAGGGACAAGGAGACAATTCTGAGCTTCAAATGGTAAATCCGGCCATGCGGATGGATTCGGGTTAATGATCGTAGCCTAACAAAGTAGAAATCGACTCAATCGAACTTCTGTAGCAGCCCCTACAATAAGAAGAAGATGGATGGCCCAGACTGCACCACATGGCGTAGCCCAGGTTGCCCAGTGCACGCACGTGCAATCGCACACGTGCAGCAGCGTGAGTGCGCATGCGTGCATAGGCGTGCATGCACAATGCTGCGCTAGCACGTGGGCACGGCAAAGGCGGGGGAGCGCAGCGCCAGCTACGCATGAGTTTGACTTACAGCGACGCATGAGCTGGAGTTACAATGACGCTTACAGCCGTTGCTAATTCTTCATGGACCGGCAAAGCCAACTATGCGCTCGAGCAAGCATGAGTCAGCATGAGCTACCTACAGCGACGCTTCCAGTGTCAGCCTGGATGTCACTAATGGTCCTATACCTATTTTACGTTTTCTCCTCCACTATAAAAGGACCTACACCCCCTCCCTTCCAAGCTATCTCTACCTACTCTACTCCCACCTACTCCCAAGCTCTAGCAAGCCTACCAATGCTCCATTAGAGCTTGTTCTGAAGCTCCTAAGGTTCCTATTAGTGTGGCGAACCTCTGCACTACCAAATATTCCTCCAACTTCCCATCCCCCTTTATAGGTCACCTTGGAGCTGTCCTCCAACCTCCATTACAGTAGCAGATCACCTTCGTCTTCTCACCTCCAATCCAGACCCATGCTGAAGCTTTCCTCTACCAAACATCCTCCTGCATCTCACCTCCGTCGTCCTGCTCCGCACCTCCTTCATCCGAGCTTCCGCCACGTGCCATAGTCTCACCGAACAGCCGATTTAGGAGATTTCCTCTCACCCCCACTCTTTTTATGCTTTCATAGTAGATTGTAATAGACATTGAAGTGATATCTATACCATTTTCATTCCATCTCTATCTTGTGATTCGTTTACTTGTTTTCTTCTTACAAAAATAAAAAAAAATAATAAAACCCTAAAACTCCAAAAAGAAACAAATCGAAGCATGGTTTTCACTTAAAGTAAACGTCGCCTCTTTGTTTTTGACCCGAGACTCCCTTGAGTTTCGGTATAAATTTTATCTGATCGACGTGTCTTGCAACTATGATGACAGGTTAGTTGTAACCCCGATTCTAACATGCGAAACGCTTGCGACCAGTGACTCCCTAAAAAATTTAACCTAAGACTTGATCTACCTAGGAAATAAGAAATCAATAGTGAATACCCGTTCTATCAACAAATCTAGCCAAGTTGCATAAGGGGAGGTTTGGGCCCAAGCATTTCCCAGGAAAATCCCCAAGGGCTTGTGTAAACCCACGCCTGGTAGTTTGACACGGCCCCTCATCCTGACACCAGATATAGACGATAGAATTTGTTTTTTTTTTTTTTGAAGTGAAAAGGAGTGCTATCGAATCACTGATAGCTGTCTGGGAGGGCTTTTATTAATTAAATGAGTGAAAAGAATTACATGAGTGAACCCCATTGATGTATGAGATTTCAGCAATTGTTTACAATATTATCTACATTCACTGGTCTCTCCTAAAACAAACTCTCATTTCTAGCTCTCCACACCGACCATAGTACTGCCACCATGGGCAAATATGGCTTATTCACCCTCAAGAAGGAACTCCATAGATCCTCCCACATGGGAATAGTTTCCCTGCATACATTCCTCCAAACGCAATCTATTATCATGCAAGTGGAAAAAATATGAAGACTAGAGTGATTGTGCATCCCACACAAATGGCAGAAATGAGCAGGGGTGCCCATTCTCCTATGCCTCATATCTCATGTTATCAAGCCATCTCTTCTGCACAACCACAAGGAGATTTGTACCTTCAATAATACTTTCAATTTCCATAGCTTCTTCCCAATCTCATCGACCTCTGCCAACTTGGAAGAAATGATGAGTTTCTTATAGGTAGCCACTGAGGAGAAAGTCCCATCCCATTTGTATGTATCACACTCCTCAGGCGTAGGTCTGAAAGTAGCAAGTTCCTGTAGGAGATGTTCATTTTTTGCCCATGTTCTTGTTCCATGGCCATTCCCCACCTCATTAATTAACATCCAATTCTCAGAAGTCATGTCCCAATAGTCACACACCAAAGAATTTTTATCAGTAGCAGCTGAAAATGCAAGAAGGTACCTATCTTTTATCACCCCACCAGGCAGCCATTTTTCCAACTAGAATTTGAAGCTTTTCCCGTCACCTAATACAAACTTGAATAAATTCCAATTATCTGGCAAAGCACGCACCACAAAGGACTAGAAGGGAGATGGCTTATGAGGATTCAAGTAGCTCTTCTCATCATTCTCCACTCCATAACTATCCTGAATGATTTTTGTCCACATTTTTTGTTCCCCTTGGAGCAGCCAAACTACCCATTTCAATAATAGGGCGTCGTAAAATTCTTTGAGGGATCTGATTCCAATGCCACCATACTTCTTAGGAGAACAAATTGAATCCCATTCTACAGGTTGGAGGAAGGCTCCTTGGTGAGAAGCCCCTTTCCAGAAGAACCTCTTGAGCATAACGTCAGGTTTTTTCCAAATTGACCTTGGAGCTCGGAGAATAGAGAAGATGAAGACTGGAAGGGATGTGATAACTGAATTTAATAAAATATACCTCCCCCCTTTCTACAATTAGCTACTGCTCTAGCCTTCTAATTTTGTAGCCGCCTTTTCAAAGAGAAAAGACCAATATGTTTTCATCAATTTTGTGCAATTCAGTGGTAATCCCAAGTATTTGATTAGCAGTGAAATCACAGGCATGCCCAGGATGGTGGAGATGTCATTTTGGTCTGTACCATTCATACCAAAGCAAACCAAGGAGGACTTACTTCCATTTAATTTTAAACCAAAAATATCACCGAAATTGTTAACCATATAATATAGCGCCTGTGCTTCCATCTTCCCACCTTCCTAAAACAAAATAGTGTCATCTGCGTATCGAAGAATGGGGGCAAAGGCCCTACTGTTTGTCATCAAGTGTCCCCTTATCAACCTGTCTGCTGCCAGGTTGCAAGCATATCTTGCCAAGGTATCCACTGCAAGATTGAAAATCAATGGGGCTAAGGGGCAGCCTTGCCTTTCCCCACACTGAGGCTGAATCTAGGTTCGACATGGTTTCCCATTTATCAGGGGGAATAGGAAGCAGTCGTGATGCACCGCTTGACCCATTGTATCAAAAGAAGGGGGAATTTTCTCCTTTTAAGAATTTCCCATAGATATGGCCAAGAAATTGAGTCATAGGCTTTCGTGAAATCTACCTTCCATAAGAAGGCCTTGGATTTTCGCCTATGCCATCCTATCACCATATCTTGAGCCATGATGAAAGATTCTTGCAGTGACCTCTAAGGTAAGAATGTAGATTGGACAGGCATAATCAACTCATGCAATACATCACGAATTCTATTGGCTAGGATCTTGCTGATGATAAGATAAATGGAATTCGACAAATCAATAGGCTTGTAATCTGAAAATTTCTCCGCATCTGACTTCTTTGGTAACAAAAACAAATAAGACTTGTTCAGTCTTTCAAAACCAAAGTTGCCCTTTTCAAACTCATGTATAACTGGCATCACATCCTTCTTAGGAACGTTCCACATTTCCTTGTAGAAGAAGACCTGTACCCCATTCGATCCTGGAGCTCCCTCATTATTCAAACCTTTGATTGCTTCCATTGTTTCATGTTCAGTAAAAGGGGCAACTAACATAGCAACCTGTTCACTGTTCACACATGGAAAAATAGTCGAAGCCATCCTCCAGGAACCTCTTGGTGCAACCTTGGCTGCTTCTTTAAAGTAACAGCCAGCTTCAAATCTTATTTCACGAGTAGAGGTAATGGTTCTATCACCAACTTTAATAAAGGAGATGAGATTAAATCTTCTTCTTGCACTAGCTGCGAGATGAAAGAATTTCATATTGGCATCGCCTTCCTTGAGTGACAGTTGTCTAGACCTCTCACGCCAGTCCATTTCTTTCTTTAAGTCCTCCTCCCCAATGACCTGCTGCAAATATTTCCTTTGTTCTTGCTCCTGGGCACTCAGAACTAGCTTGCATTCCTTCAAATCAATCCTTTGGATCTCCGCCAATGCCTCAGCCCTCTTCTGCTCTCTGATAGTCGCCACTATCTGCCCATATTCCTTCAACATTGAGTGCATATCTACTAGCTTTGCTACAAGCTGTTGTGTAGCCGAGCCAGTAACATTCTTATTCTACCACCAACTGGATAGCATATCTGCAAACCCCTCTTCTCTGAACCAAGACTTTTTAAGCTTGAAGTATGGACCAACATCCACATTCACCCCACAGTCCCACACAATTGGTGTGTGATCAGAGAATGGCCTATCAAGGCTCATAGCAGAAGACAGGTGGAATCTCTCCAAGAGGCTCGGGTTGCCAAAGAACCTGTCCAACCTTGATACCAGTCCACTGCCATTTCTCCAAGTGAAATCAACCCCATTGATAGGGTATTCAGTGATGCCCAAGCTCTGCACAGTCAATTGAAATCCAGCCATTGCACCTTTAGAACTACCCCCAGGTCTGTCTCCACTTGATAAAGGATAGTTGAAATTACCACCAACAAGCCATGGTACCTCCTGGACTCTTTGATGCACTATTGACAGGTCCTCCCAAAGTTCCACCCGACCAGCTGCTAAACAAGGTCCATATATGCATGAAATGAACCAATCCTGATCACCTTGAAGGTTCTGACATCTACAGGTAAGCGCATGTCTGTCGCGGTGGATTTCAATCACTTTAAGGCTGGATTTCTCCACCATATTGTCATTCCACCAGATTTGCCAATTACAGCCTTCCCCACACAGTCTGCTCTCCCAGATTGTCTCAGAGAGTCCCAGACAAGGCCATTTTCCTCCTCCAAATGTGTCTCTTGAATAAGAGCACAATCAATCTCCCACTCCACAAGATATTTGATAAGAGATGCCCTTCTCACTTTGTTGCGCAACCCACGCACATTCCTCGTTAGGACTCTCATCCCTTGCATGACTGATCCCCTTGAGCAAAATTATCCACGTATTCAACCATGATGGACTTTGCAACAGTTTCCTCATCTATGGGACTCAAGTTCTCCTTCCTTTGCCTCCTAAGCATGTAAGGAGAGCACCCAACCACCCTCTTTTGGTTTGTCCCTTTCCCGAATTTCAGACCATCAAGAGTAGGGAAGGGCATTTGATTCACTTCCCTAAGGGCACTTCTTCCACTGATGTTTACAATTTCCATACCCGACTTCACCTCCTCAAAATTGGTGGATTTGCCTGAGTCCCTCTCTAAGACAGTGTCATCAACCATGAGTCTTCTGCCTGAGTCCACAGGGGTTTGATTAGCACTCCCCATGACAATGTCTTCAACCATAGCCATCTGGTCCTTCTCTAAGACTTCCTTGTGGTAGTCTTTCATCTTCTTTGGTTTAGGTGCATCATTTAAGGGCTTACGACCCTCCAATTCATCCTATTGTGCCTCACCAGATCTAACAACGAACATCTTATCCTGACCCAATTCTGGTAATACAAATTCCTGCCTTATCACTGATAGACGAATGAGCCACGAAGAGCCCCCACACCTAAGAATGATTTTATCTGGCAGTGACCCACTTCTAAAAACCTCAGGCTCAAATTGTGGCAGGCAGGCATCACCTTCCCCAATTGTGATTTCAGTATCATCACTAACAGATGCAAAGCCAGCAATCATCTTGGCGACCACCCCTCTAGATCTCAAATGCAGAGGCAATCCTTTCATCTCAAGTGTCACCCTCCTAGTTCCCATTCTTTGAGGGGGCCAATCAGGAAGTGCCCCATCAAATGGAGAGACCAGCCTCCACAGCACACTGATGTTCTCAAAGGTACTCGAATGAAAGCGTAGCCTTTCCACATCTATCATCCCCAGACCAAAAACAAGAAAGCGAGTCTGGGATAGCACTGCAGCCTTCTAGCCTGATGAAACAAGGGATAGGGAACTCACCAGTTGATGACACCTCTCAAAAGATGGATTTCCAGTCATAACTTTGCCGATCAAAGTGCCCCTTAGAATAATCTCTGTGGAGATAATATCCTCTGAGAATGGAATCTCCACATCAATTGTGTGACTACCTGGCGCCTGCGGCGGGGGCAGCCAGGGCTCCTTCAGAACCTCCTATTTTGGGCGTGGAGGGTTCTTCTTTGTGCACTGCAGCCTCACCCTTGTGCGTGAATCACATTTGTGACCGTCTCCCCCACATGCCAAATAGATGAGGGGATTTCTACACACCGTAGCCATATGCCCTCTTTATCTGCATCTATAACGCAATCCTCTCCATTGGTCCTCCTCCAGCCCTCTCTTGGAACGAATCTAGTTTCCCTACCTTCGTAAGACTGCCATCTCCTCTCCCTCCTCCAATTTCTCGATCTCCATGTTTTCCAATCACCCTCATCCCCAACCCTAGCCACACCCTCATCTTCTTCTCTCATCTCCCGTCGCCACACGCACTCTCTCTCTCTCTCCATCTAGAAGAGGAGGTGAGTTTCGATTGGTAGAAAGGGTGTGCCTTGGCATTAACTAGAGAAAACTTAAGACCTATATAGTAAGCCTAAGTTGATGAAGCCTTAGGGGTCAAATTGCTACAATTTTAGCTAGGTCTAGGAGACTAGAGTGCATACAAAATGTGGAGGGCATTGATTTGGGTAATGCCCTATTATTTAAAATTTTTTAGCATGTGTAGGAATGGAAAGTGATTCCAATAGCAAATAATTTGTTACACAATTTTTGTTTGTTTTTCTGCTTTTAGAATTTGATTTAGGTTAGTGTATTTTAGGATTTTCTTTTTAAAGTTTCAAACAAGTTTGAGATTTCACAAACAAAAGGAAATCAAGTTGTATTGGTGAAGATAAGTTTCCTTTAATTTGTTGGTTTCTAGAAATGAAAAGAAACCCTAATCAATTAAATCCTAAGCAAAAATTTAACTATCAATGAGTTTGTTTTAGGCTTTTAGTTTATGTAGTGGCCCAAACAATGAAGGAAACACTACTAATGAAAGGAAAATAAAACAAGGATTTCAAAAAATATTTTTTTGTGATTTTAAGAATTTTTTGGGTATTTTTTTAGAATTTTTCTTTGTGCTAGTGTCAACATCTAGAAATGATACTTGAGGGTATTTTGGACTTTTCAGTAGCACCACTGGCCACAAAAAATTTCTACGATTTTATGTTACGTGTATAATATCACAAGGATTCCACAAAGCTAAATTTTAGAAAAATTGAATGAGTATAAAAGTTATTAAAATTCACAAACATTAGCAAAATAGGAAGATTAGAGGAGATGATCCCTCTGTAGTCTAAGAATTTTTAAAAATTAAATGGAAATATAATTAATCTGAAATTTGGAACAAATGTTCCACACTTCATTTAGAATAACCAGGTGAAATTTCAAGATTTTAAATGGCCTGTGGTGTCAGGAATTGATTTTTGAACTCCTGACAGAAGTCTAGACTTGAAAATCAGAACACCAACACTTGAAGTCGAGTGGTGTTAAATGGTGCAAACAAGCAACAAATGAGTTTCAAATTGCACCACTCCACTTAATTAAGTTGTTTAGGATCTTGAAAGCCAAGTTTGATATTTTCTTGGTAGTTTTAATGATTTATGTGACCAGAAAAGATGAACCAACCTGAAATCTTAGGGAAGAAAAGGGACTTAAGCTCTTGGTTCCAAAATCCTGTCTTCTTCCTCTAGTTCCTGCACACAGGAGAGAAAGAGAGAAAAGGGGATGAGATCCACTTTAAGCAAGAAAACAAATGAATGCAAAGCCGTGCCTCCCCGACAATGACACCAAAAAGTGATATGGATTTTTATGTGGTTTGTAAAATATGCCATTGTTATGCGTAAATTCGATCAACTCTTAAATTTATAAAACCTAGATAGGGAAGTATCTAGGGTCATCCAAGGAGGCCAAGTCATTTGAAAAATTGAATCTTTCGCTTGAAAATAGAAATCAACTTCCTTTTTGGCATTTTTGAATATGTATTTTTTTGGGATTTTGAATAAACAAGGCAATGCGAAATGTTGGTGTGAAAAGGCTAATTCTAATTTAGCAACTAGGTGACAAGAATGACCTCTTCCTAAGCTCACCCTAGGCAAGTGAGGGCCTAGGATAATTGGGAAGAGGGTGTGAAAGTGCTAAAGAAAAATGAAAGCAAGAAGAAGATGCACCAAATTGAAAAGGCAATTTTATAGGAAATGGATTTTTGTTTTACACTTGTAGGGGAAAGCTTCTATGACAAAAAATGAAACTGAAAAGAAAATGAAACAAAAATCCTGGGTGATGATGGTGACGATAGAATCTAAAGATAAGCTTGGCTATGTGCACAAACACTCAAGCACAATATTAGTAATAACAAGAAAGATTTGCACAATCAATTCAAATCACAAAGGACAAAATATATAGTGGTTCCCCACTCACTTGAGTACTGCACAACTTAAGCCTCCCAGCTTAGGGTTTTTAACCCGATTCCCTCAACCCCGAGGGAATCAGTTTACTAAATTGAGGTAATTAACGGATTACCTCAGCCCAAGTGCAAAAACGGGTTTGTTACAACCCAACGAGCAAATGCTCAAATACAAATAAGCACTAGTGTAAGAAAAATAAATCTTACAACAACAACCTAAGCCTCTCAACAATATATAAATGATATTATCGATTTGAGAGCCTAGAATGAATGTGAATCGCCTTGAAACATGCGTGAGAAAACATGTCAAAGTGTTTGCAAAATCGTAGAGAAATCTCATAGGTGCAAACTATTTCATCTTCTTCAAATCTGGTGGAAAATATGAAAATCAAAGCTCTAGAATTTCTCTTATGTTTCTTATGTGTTTTGTATGCAAACTAAGAGCCCAAGACTCATTTTATAGAGATAGGAGCTCAGAGAGTCATCTACTAGACATTGGGATTTAATTCCCAATGTTCACATTATCAGAATTAATATTCTAGCTGTTCTGTTTTGAGCCAACGGCTAGCTGGTACCGATACTAAAGTATGGGTACTGATACTCCTTGCTTCCAGATTTGGGTTTCAATCTCTTAACACAAATCTATAACCCACTTGTACCAGTACTGATCATTAGTGTCGGTACTCGTTACCTCCAATATCGGTACTGATCATGAGTACCGGTACTCGTTGGGTACAGGTTTGTTTCTATGAAAAAACTAAACCTATAACTCACATGTACCGGTACTAAACATTAGTACTGGTACTTGTGGGTTAACAAGTACCTTTTTAAGTGATTTGATCAATTACGTTCTTTTAAAATGATCACAATATTATTCCTAATTTATTTTTAATTATTTTTATGATCTAAGTTATATTTCTTTGTTAAGAGGCATACATTCTATAAATGAAAAAACCTAAACTAAAAAACTAAAGGTCGAAGATGATCTTCTTCTCCTCAACTCATCCTCATCATCTTGCCTCCTCCTTGTCATCTTCTCTTTCTCATCATCATGCCTCCATCACTTCCTATTTGCCTTGATCTTCTCCTAAATCTGAAAAGAACTCAATTGCAAACATTAATCCATAATAATTTTATTAACAACAAAATAAGATGTGGAACAAGGTTCCAACAATCTCCCCCTTTTTGGTGTTGACAAAGCTATCTTGCAAATAGATAATTATAAGAAAAAATAATTTTTAACAATGTTATATGAAGGTAAAACTTTTACCTTAATCCTCCCCCTCAATATATGCTCCCCCTAAAAATATTACTATTTGCCCTTTATTTTTCTCCCCCTTTTTGTCAACCACCAAAAAATCAAAGGGTAAAGAATATCATACCATAACATTTACCAATAGTAGAATGATGAATGTGGGTACCAAGTTCCGTTAGGCCATAGTTCTTGGTCATCGTTCAGCCAATAGAATGGTTGAAGTGTTCCGTTGTGTGCCTTGAACACCTGCTGATCCCTTTGATCTATTCCTGCAAAACAATGTAAAATATCTTTTCTAGGTACCCATTTTCTTGTGGGTCCTTTTGAGTTAGTACCTTTCATGCCCTGAGATTTATAGACCTTTCTTGTGTTAGATCTATAATTCTTGGGATTTTTGGCCTTTTGATACATCCCTGCATGTTTAGGTGCACATGATTCATTTTGTGTATTATTTTTAATCTAAAATTTTGATTTTAGTGCATCACAAAATTTAGTATTTAACGTAGTTGTTGCTTTAAGATTATTTAAGGTTCCCTCAAAATGCTCATAAATATCTTCTACCTCAACTATTTTTGCATGCAACTAATTATTAGTCTTTTTTGATGTTTCTAATTCCATTTCTAAACATGATTTTTCTAATTCTAATGTTTGATAATTATTCTTTAAAACCTTATTTTCCTTTTAAAAGACTTAGCTTTATGATATAGTTCTTCATAAGCTTCTAATAATTCTTCAAAAGAGAAATCAGGGCTTACCTCATTGTTCATATCTTCCGTAGTTGTTGCCAAACATAGATGAGCGACTTCGTCGTCATCCATTTCGCTAGAGTCAATGTCCATGTCGAAGTTGTTATCATCCCATGTTGCTTTAAAAGCTCTCCTCTTCTTCTTGACTTCTTTTGTGTCTTTCCTTTTGTCTTCTTTCTTCTTGTTCATAGGGCAATCCTTTCTCAAGTGCCCCTTTTTCTTACACTCGTAACAAATAACATTAGTTGAAACTTTATTGATTTGCTTACCTTGCTTTTGAAGAAATCTCTGAAACTTCCTTGTAAGTATCTCTATCTCTTTATCTTTGGATTCTGAGGTTGTTTAGTTTGAGTCCTCCTTAATTGCTCTAAAAGCAATATTCTTTCATTTGCTAGACATGTTCTCCTCATTCTTTTTCATATTCTCCAATTGGACCTCATATGCCATGAGGCTTCCAATCAGATCATCTAAGGGGAGAGTGGATAAATCCTTCGCCTCTTAGATCGCCGTGGACTTTGGAGACCAATCACTTGTAAGGGATCTCAAGATCTTCCTGACAAGTTGTTCTTCAGTAAATTTTACTCCCAAATTCTTCATAGGGTTGATAATATCCCCAAATCTCGTGTACATCGCCTTAATTGTTTCCCCTTTTTCCATCCTGAAACACTCAAAACTCTCACTTAGAATTGAGATTCGTGTTTCCTTTACCTTATTCATACCTTCGTAAGTGACTTGAAGTGTGTTCCATATCTCGTACATAGATTCGCATGTGGACATACGGTTGAACTCCTCCCTTGATAATGCATAATAGAGTGAATTCATTGCTTTTGCATTTCCAGCGACCTTCTTCTAATCCGTTGACCAAACTATGCCTTCTTGCAGCTTGGGATCCATGTACTTCTCTTGAATGAGAGTCCACGAGTCTTCATCCATGGCCTTGAGGAAGATTTGCATCCTCCCCTTCCAATACACATAGTCCGTCCCATCGAAATAAGGAGGATGGGTAGAAGACTGTCCTTCAGTGTACCTTGAGAATGATGCCACCACATGTCTAGTTGTTATGTATTCTTGCAACTAGGCACTAATACCACCTGATAGGATCTAAAGATAGGATTGGATATGCACACAAACACTCAAGCACAATGTTAGTAATAACAAGAAAGATTTTCACAATCAATTCAAACCACAAAGGACACAAAATGTATAGTGATTCCCCACTCACATGGGTACTCCACTACCTAAGCCTCCCAGCTTAGGGTTTTTAACCCGATTCCCTCAACCTCGAGGGAATCAATTTACTAAACTGAGGTAACTAATGGGTTACCTCAACCTAAGTGCAAAATCAGGTTTATTACAACCCAACAAGCCAATGCTCAAATACAAATAGGCACTAGTGTAAGAAAAATAAATCTTACAATAAGAACCTAAGCCTCTCAACAATATATAAATGATATTACTGATTTGAGAGCCTAGAATGAATGTGAATCGCCTTGAAACATGAGTGAGAAAGCACGTCAAAGTGTTTGAAAAATCGTAGAGAAATCTCATAGCTGCAAACTATTTCTTCTTCCTCAAATATGATGGAAAATATGACAATCAATGCTCTAGAATTTCTCTTATATTTCTTATGTGACTTGTATGCAAACTAAGAGTCCAAGACTCATTTTATAGAGATTGGACCTCAGAGAGTCATCTACTAGACCATGGGATTTAATTCCCAACATTCACATTATCAGAGTTAATATTCCAGCTATTTTGTTTTGAGCCAACGGGTAGTTGGTACTGGTACTAAAGTATGGGTACCAGTACCCGTTGCTTTCAGATTTGGGTTTCAAACTCTTAACACAAATCTGTAACCCACTTGTACTGGTGTTGATCATTAGTATTGGTACTCGTTACCTCCAGTACCGGTATTGATCATGAGTACCGGCACTCGCAGGGTACAGATTTATTTCTATGAAAAAGCTAAACCTATAACTCACATGTACCGGTACTAAACTTTAGTACCGATACTTGTGTGTTAACAAGTACCATTTTTAAGTGATTTGATGAATTACGTTCTTTTAAAATGATCGCAATATTAATCCTAATTTTATCTCTAATTATTTTTATGGTCTAAGTTATATTTCTTTGTTAAGAGGCATACATTCTATAAATAAAAAAACCTAAACTAAAAAACTAAAGGTCGAAGATGATCTTCTTCTCCTCGACTCATCGTTGTCATCTTCCCTCCTCCTTGTTATCATCTTCTCTTTTGCATCGTCATGCCTCCATCACTTCCTGTTTGGCTTGATCTTCACCTAAATCTCAAAAGAATTCAATTGCAAACATTAATCCATAATAATTTTGTTAAGACCAAAACAAGATGTGGAACAAGGTTCCAATAGGTGAAGATGGTGATGCTCTCGCTCCAACTACAGCTTCTCCCGTAGTGAAAAAGGGCTCCTTCCTTCTCCTTGAATAACTCCTCCAAGTAGTCTCCTCTTGGCAAGCCCTAAAGTAGGGGGTGTGCCTTTTCTCCTCAAGATGGATGACTTCCACCTTAATGGCTCCTCCAAGGGTGGGCGTGCACCATCCTTCTCCTCCAATGACTGGCCATCCTCCAAGATGAAGAGAGTCTCCCCCTTGTCGTGGCATAAGGAAGAAGAGAGAAGGGGAAGAAGACACCAAGGGGGCAGGTAGGATGCCCCCTTAATCTTCTTCTCTCCTTCTCCTTGGTTGTAGGTTAGGGTGGATGTAGGGTAGAAATATACTAATGGAGGATGGGGAAAAGGGTGGTGGTTAAGGGTCTTTTGTAGAGTAGGATAGGGTGTATAGGTGGCTCTTCGAATGGATGGCTAAGATGGAGTTTGGAGTACTGGTTATGGGATCTATGGTCATGGATTTTTGGCACCATTCAAAGAGGTGTGGAGGGGGGTAGTTAACGACATGGAGGCACCCCATGGTCGACGTCCATGGTGGAGGGGGTGCCTCCATTTTGGTGCAAAATTGATGTTCTAGAAGGGGGGAATTTTGGAAGAAAAATGGAAGGTGGAGATGGGGTTTAGGCCTAGGTGTAGGGTGGAGATTGATTGATTTTGGAGGGAAAAAGGTGGCACCAATATGGAGGTGGTTATGGTGGTTTTGGCATTACCTTGTTGGTGCCTTTTGCTGGTGGTTGAGCGGTGAAAGGGTAGCTAGGTGGTGGCGCCAACTTGGGGTAGGGTGGAGCTAGCATAGGTGGGCTTAGGTAGGGCTTAGTTGGTGGAGCTAGTTAGGTAGGGTTTTAGGGTATTAGATTGCCATGGGAGCGAGAGCATAGCTAAGCTAAGCTAAGCTTACTTACCTAGTAGGGAGCAGAGGAGGAGGTAATTGGAGCTATGGTTTAAGGGGAGGAGCTAGACAGAAGATGTCTGGAGCTGAACTAGAGCTGGTAGCTGCTGGAGAGGGTGGCATGGAGCTACTTTAGTTGCCTTAGCTTGCTAGCTCTTTGCTAGCTGCTAAGCCAAGCTAAAGCAAGCTGCCTTCTACTGGAAGGAGCTAAGGTGAGCTGAGTTTGATGCTCCCAGGGAGGACCTACCTAGTTGAGGTAGCTAAGGTAGCTTAGCTCAACTAAGTTGAGCTAATTTGAGTCCTCGGGAGCTGGACTTGAGCTTCCTAAGCAAAGATGAAGTCATCTTTAGCTAGCTGGAGTTGAGTGGAACTGGATGTAGCTGGTCCTAAGCTGAGGTGAACTCCAGTCAACTTAGCTGAGCTAATAGAGCTCCCAGTGAACTGATGGGGGTTGAGATGAGCTAGATTGAGCTAAGTTGAGCTAGATCTGAGCTGACCTAAGCTAAGGTGAGCTAAGATGAGCTCTCTTGAGTTGCCATTCAGTTGAGATGAACTGAATGGAGCTAGGATGGGCTAACCCTAGTTCAAGTGAGCTAGATAGAGTTGAGTTCCACTTGGTTTGGGCTTCTCTTTCACCAGTTGCCTTCTTGAGTGCTAGGATTTTAGGGATCTGTCAATCTGTTTATCCCTAACACTCACAAAAACACATCAAAAACACAATAAAAAATGCAATGCATGCCTAACCTAATTAATTCCTTAATGCACCCAAAAACCCATTTGCAGAGCAAAATCCTAAAAGCTAGGTTTGTTTTAATGCATAAGAATGATAATAAACTAACGTTTATCACAAGTGCTACGCACACTAAACCACAGACAACTAACGACCCACCCATAGGCTGAGAAAGAACTTCAACCCTCGAGCCACACATCCCACTATCCCAGTTGGCCACTAATCCTAACCAAAGAGTCGTAGGGAGAACAACTCCCTAAACCATCCCATAATTGGTCTAAAAGACCAATGCTACAACCAAATTTGGGGAGTAGCAGAGCTAGAACTAGTTATCCATCATCTAAATCCTGACTAAACCATCGTATTGATTATTTTATCAATTCCAGATATCAATATCATTAATTGTTACTAAAGCAAACCATACTAACCACTACACTTATTAATTCCAGAAATACTGTACATTCATGTTATTCTCCAACTTATCCATTTACAAGTAATTTCCAATTTATGATAGTGGTCCCATATTGTTTATCAATTAATCAACACAAAGGACCTTATTTCACGAAAATCGGAGTTCATTTTACGCGTGCGATGATAAGGTCACCTTTTAACATCTTAGTATTCAATAATCATACGACATCGATTTAGTTTACATTATAGTACCTAAAAATAGAACCATAATCTCACATTGCTCCAAACTCAACAAAGCGAGAAACTCATACCAAAAACATGAGATATGCGAAGAACCAAACAAAACGTGTTCACGATTGCCTGGATACGCGACTAAAACAAGAAAGAAATAGACTACTCTACCTAGTCACCGGAGGATCACAGTGACTATGGATAGTGCACTAAAAGTCCTGGAACACATGTCTCACCCTCCTCGTGATCCGTGTACAGACTAGAAAATCTTCCTGAACTAAGGACATCAATAATAGATTGGGAAACCTCTTATACACATTTTTTATTTTTTACTAAGGAAACAGAGGTCAAAAATGAAAATAAAATGTACCAACAAGTAGCACATGTCGAGGCAATTCCAATGGTACCTTATTTGTCAAATTTCAAGGTTAAGAAGGCCTTAAACCGCTCTAAAGAATGAGAGGGTGTCCTGAACCACTCCTAGATGGGTCGACCCAAGTAACGACCGCTGGCTTGCCAGCGCAACTGTCGAGCACCGGTTGGAATGCACGATCAATCAAGGATCGTACCTGGCCACCTACAGCCATACGATCGTGGCACGTGTTATTGATTGGGAACCGTAAGCATCCATGCGTGCTCTCTTCTTCGCACAAACACGTGAGCGCAGTGGCTCCCTTCGTGCGACATGTGCTGTCAATCCTCTATGCGTCACCAAATTGGATGGCCTCTACCTGCCATCGCCGCTGCCTTAACGCAAATTTTGGAGGGGAAGCCAAAATTTTTGGAATCGCGAAAAGCTCCCTACGAAAATGATTTAGGATTTTTTTATTGAAATCCTAAATCCTTCCTTTCTATCTTTCTCTCTCAATCTAAGAGGTTTAGGAAGTAATGATGACCCCCAACCCAAGAGGTCATATTTATAGAATTGATTTTGATTTAGGATTAGTTGTAAAAATTACCAAATTTAGCTCTTAGTTAGATTCACCTTACATTTAGGTCCTTTTTGACTTGTTTTGGTCATAACTTGAGCTATACACCTTGGATTCTAGTGAAATAAGTGTTATTGGAGAGCATGCGATAAGAGCAATCCAATGATACTATACATGGTAACCCTTTGATTAGGTTTAGGGTTTGACTGGAAATATGTGTTTCTGAACATTTTAAGAGGTATTTGTACTTGTACTTAACTAGACACATGTCTACAGGCTTAAAGTGAACCAAATCACTCTGAAACAGCTTGGAAATTGGATTTTAGGATGTTACAGATATAACAACATTAAATGAAGTTTCATCCCAGAAACTCCAGCAAAGGTGTGGGTAGCGAAAAAACCATGTTGAGTGCATAACAACCTTAAAGAGAAACAACCTAGGGAGTTATGGACTCAGTAGTGAAAAGCCCCAGGTATTTCTCCTTCATTTCCACCTCTGGTTCCCAAGTCACCTTCTCGTACTTCTGACTCCACCATAAGACCCTCACTAGAGTTATCTCTTTGTTTCGTAGCCTCTGAATGGTATGATCCAGGATCTACACCAGCTACTCCTAGTAGGTTAATGATCACATCCATCTAGCACATCATAAAATTGTACCATTATCGAGTTTGAATCCACGGCAACGACGCCAAAAAGTGATGATCAGATTTGGACTGCAGGTTAATTAGGGTTTATTATTATTGTAACAGTATAGTGCTCAATTCAAACAGATGTCATTTTATTTATTTACAAATTTTACTGGTTTTATTCTAAGTCGTTCACTGTGAAGCAGCTATTGATAAAGCACTCTCTAAGATCCAAAATCTATCTTTCATTCCAAAAATATCAATGTTACGTAGAAATGAATGAATTAGAGACTCTACAATTAAAGAATCAGATAATCTAAGTCAATTATTTACAAGTTAGAACAAAAGAATTAAAGTCAGTGAAACAATGCCATAAGAATATATAGAAGTTAAAGGCATCAAACACTAATGTAATCTAGGTTATTCTCATCTATACACATCTTATTAGTATCTACAATTAAAACCTCTATATATATTGAGAAGTCCACTTTTGTGGACTATTATTTACCCTAAGTACTATTTAATTACTTATTCTTAGTTGTTAATTAATTAGGAGTTATAGGGCAATTCACCTTAGCCTACATTTAATTTTATGCTTCAATTTTATATTTAATAACACATGTTATGATAATATAATTTATTTAATGTATGTAGGCTAGGTATAAGAATCAGGTGCTCATTTTTACATCTATAAGACGTCTTGGACTTGGATTGGACGTCTGGAACTGCTATCACAAATTCACGACATTGCATTTCTTTAAGACATCTGATGCTCTAGTCAGACGTCTGAAGAGGAAACCGCCGTGCTTATCTACTATTCCAACAACTCACGAGCGTCGTGAGTAGTTAGAGATACTTGCGGCCGAAGGAAAAGGAGGAGATTTTTGTTTAAAAAGAGGTTGCATCCACCGAGGATAAGGTCTTCATCATTCGCCTTCCCCCTGGCGGGGAACTATCCTCCATCTCCACCACCGTGAAGGAGGTGTGCACCGTGGACTTCAGCGAGCACCATGGTCTCTGCGCACCAACTTCCACCATCCTGTCCACCGCATGCGCGCGCCCTTGCAACCATGCCAGCCTACACCTGCCCTCGCCAGCGCCTGTAAATGCAGCAGCAAGCGCCCGCAGGGCCGCACCCATTACCCGCATGTGCAGTGCACAATCGCGCAGCACACAACCTCGCAGCGCATACAACGCAAGCACACAACCACGCCTGGTTGCGCTTCAGTCGCCACGCGCAGCGTGCCGCACACCTTTACCCGACATTGCACTGTTCATCTTCTTCCTCGAAGGAACCCATCGCCGACCATCCACCTCCAAGTGCAACCACCGCCACAGACCGCCATTCTCCATGCTGTCGCCTCCGTTAAGTTGGCCTCAACCTTACAAACACGACCACACCCTCAGACAAGCCCGCCAAGACCCGCGTGCACGCATGGAGTAACCCACCATCGGCGGGTTCCTCCTTGATGGTTGGCGACCTCAGGCCACCATAGTCGATGCCACCACCGCCATCGTGATCCCCTTATCGAAACCAACCTCTCTTGGGCTTCTCTCCTTTAGTCTTGGGGGCTCCTCCTCGTGCGCGCCAAGAAGAGCCATTGCTCTATTTTGCAACAGTAAACCGCCTATTAAAGATTACAAGCATTGCCATTGTCAAAGATACTATTTACTTATTTATCTTATTATTATATTATTGTAGAATTGCATGAATGACCTCTAATTCTAATAGAATTACATGCAGTCACATTACATTCATCTCATGACTAAGCTAACATGTATCTTTGTTATGGGGAACAAATTTTGATTTAGATAAATTTGTTGACACTTGTTAGTATTAAGATAGCCATTCTAGTATTTCCATAGTGGTGATTTTGCATGTGCACCCTCAGATTCTTGGTTAATTATCTAAATTGAGAATTCATGCTGGAAATGAGAACACTAATTAGCATGCACATCTGCTGAAATTCCCTATTACTTGATGCATCATTACTAATTTTTGATAGGTTAATTCCTCCATATGGAGATGACCTAACTATTCGTGGTTAGATTCTAAAAATTAAAATGTTTTGAAAAGCGATTTTCTACCACACGATTAAATACAATGACACATCATTTTATGTTAAAGTTTTCAATGAAAATGAAGATTGCTCTTTCAAATGGCATCATTACTAGGGGGAAACATTCCTATTAATTTTTTCAAGAATTTTATATTATTTTGATGCTATTTTAAAAGCTTTTCTGAATTATTGACATTGGTTCTCTTTTTGTGCACCAATCGAAAGACGAATGCGACGAGTGTGCATGATGGAGATGATCTTTTTGGTGGACCTTGACGCCACCTGGAGGCCAGCAACAGGAACACGTGGACCTTGATCCCACGCGCATAGGCTTACGGAGAAGCCTATTTTTGATTTAATCAGTAGATCTTAATTAAATTTAGTTTAGATAGACATTAGAATTTAATTTCTGTCTTTTGGACCCTTGTCAGGTGTTCACGGGCGTTTCGTGCGGATTTAAAGCGTATTATGTTGTAGTATAACCGACAAAACGTTCGAACAAATACAATGTTTTTATTACTCGAAGACCGGAGTATCCGAGGTCGAACACAGGGAGCAAATGGAACTTACCACTAAATCAAAATGTAATTGAACACTCTAATTTACTCAAAATATCAATTCAGGTATGAATGTATGCGATTAAAAGGAGTTAGGGCAAAAAAAAATATGAAATTGGACGTCTGATCTTGTGATCAGACGTCTTAAAAGCATCTATCCTTTTCTTCTTGATTATTCTTCTTCTTCTTCTTCTGCTGCAGTCTTTGCTCTGTCTTTTCTTCTTTTGATCTCTGCAAAGTTCTTCACTTGGCTTCTCTGTGCCTTTGCTTCTGGCTTGCTCTTTTCTTTCTTCCCCTGCGAAGGCTTCTTTCTTGCTGCTTCTTCTCTGCCTTGTTTCTTCCTCTTCTATTCTTCTCTGCCGTTCCTTCTTCTTTCTTTCTTTTCCTTCTCGCGGCCAAGTCCTTCTCCTGCGATCAGCTTGCCTGCACAGGAGCAAAACCTAACCCTTTTCCCTCTACCCGCGCATCTCTCTCTCTCAAGCAATTCACTCGAACCGCTCTCCCAGAGCCACGGTCTTAATCGGGTCGGATCGTACCTGGGACCAGGCGCACCTGCAGGTGTGTGATGCGCGAGGAGTGCGTAGGTCTAGGTCGGGTCGTGATGTAAACACATTTACACTACTTAAAATGTCTATTTATGCATGTTCTTAAGCATAGGATTGCATTTCATGATATAAATATTGCATTACATGCATCATCTTGCATTTAGAGTAGTTTGAATAAAATGGAGGTTAATTGTCTCCTTTTATGTGCTTGGACAGGGCAAATATTTTATCGGGGCCTCGGATCAAAGATCCAACCGTATGGATATGATCAGGGCGACGATTGGAGTTCAACGACTCCAAGATCGCCCTAGTCAGGCATCCGTAGCATCAGATAGAGATCGGGGAACCCTAGAAGATCAAGGGCCAGGATGGTGTAAATCCGCACTTCAGATGGAAAATCCGACCACACGGATGAATTCGGATCGACGATCGCAGCCGAACGACACAAAAATCGAGTCAATCCGACATCCGTGGCACCATCTACAACTTCCAGAAGATGGACGGCCAAGATAGCACCACGTGGCGCCATCCCGGCCGCCCAATCGGCCGCAGGAGTCCTGTGAAGACCGCGCACCGTCTCCTCTCCGCCGTTGGATCTCGATCCAACGGCTGCGGTCGCTCGCGTTTAAAAACGTCCGCGCGACCATTTCGCCCGCGTAGCGCAGCGGCGACGCAGCTGCGGGCGAAGCGGAGGTCGCGGGTTCGAGCCGCGGTGAGGGGGTCGAAGGCGCGGGCGAGCGGGCGCGCACCAGCGTCAGATGAAGATCCAACGGCCGCGCGCGCCCGATAGCGCCGACGCGCAATTGGATGCTCTGGTGGGCGCGCGATCACACGCGGGCGGTGCGCTACGCAGCGGGCGCGGACGCGTTCTAAGCCGTCCGATCTCGCGATCGGACGGCTGAGATGACTCGGACGTGCGTATGCGTTACGCGCGTAGGCCAGCCGAGCGGGCGCGCGTGGGCGCGGCGGCGACGGCGACGGCGGGGCTTTAGCGACGGTTTTATCCGTCACTAAAGACCCCTTATTTATTATTTTGAAGATGTAATGTCCATTTTGCCCCCACTCCTTGCAACTATAAAAGGAGACCCCCTCCATACGAAATTTTGATCCCTTCCTTCTCCTCTCTACCTCTCCAAAGCTCAAGAGAAGCTTGTCCCACACCCGGGATGCTTCTCGCGAGATAAAGTCCAAATTTTCGTCCCCCTTCGGAAGTGGATCCCGCGACGACGACGGCGTGCTGCTTCGTTCCCGTTCTTCTGCTTCGTCCTCCTTCGTCCCGCTTCGTTCTCCTTCGTCCAGGCGTCGTCCCGTCCGGCTCGTCCTCCAAGCGACCGTCGAGGAGGATTCTCTCTCCCTATTCTTTTTACTGCTTTCTAGTATAGATTTACTGCTTTCTAGAGTAGTCTATTCGTCCTCCGAGCGATCGTCGAGGAGGACATTTCTCCCTCCATTCTTTTAATGCTTTCTAGAGTAATTGTTTTATATTTTCTAGTTGTAACGAATGAACTCTTTTATGATTAATTCCTTGTCTATTCTACATCTCATTTTAATTTCCATGTGTAGTATTCTTTCTCTCTCTCTTACTCCCTCTCTCTCTTTTATTCGTTGTAGATACTTAGATAGTTTAAATTAAATTTCTTCGTGACAAAATAAAAAGAAACGCGGAGTTTTTAAATCAAACGTTCGCCTCCCTATGTTCGACCCGGAATTCTTATTTCGGTATAAATTTTATTTGTTGAACACGAATCCTTCGCTTTCGAACTACAACGACGGGTTTTCCAAAACCAAACACGTTAGCGTAGATTCTCGCTCAACAGGTCGGATCCGCCAGGTCCGCGTGGTCAGGCCGCGGACGAGGCGGGTGGGCTCAGTGAGGGACCTCACCCCTGTGCTTACTGAGGCGATAAGAGTAAAACACAAAAACAACTTATATGGTCCCTGAAGGTTGCAATCCCACGATGTGGGACTATCTGGTCTCACCTTCACGCGCGCCTGCAGAAGCCTCGTCGTGCGATTGCCCCACAGCTGCTGGCTCTGCTAGCGCTCCTTGGCTGGACTCGTTCACCTCGCGACACTCGCGCTAGTATGCAGCACCTGTAGCCTGGAAGACCGGGTGCCTGGAGCTTCGTGGGAGCTTCATCAGAGGTCGTCCATGGCAGGAGCGGCTCGAACCCTGTCATACACAAAACGCGCCTCTCGGCCAAATCAGAATAGCTAGAGACCTTCGCCGTGGCACGGCGAAGGCGGTGGGCAGTGCTGCAGGCCGCAGGTCGGCCTAGGCGTGCGTGCCGAGGTCAACCTGTGGCCGGAGATGGTGGGTTGGTCGGGGGATGATTGTGGATGGCTGGAGTGGCAGTGGTAGGGTGGAGTGTGTTCCTAGAGGTGAGGCGGAGCTTTCGAGGTGGTTGGCGAGCCGTGTGGAGGGCTGGAGTGGTGTGGGCGGCTCGCCGGAGTGCGGTCGGAGGCGAAGACGATGGAGGTGGTTAGCGTCTGTCGAGGGTCGATCAAGGGAGATAACAGGGGGAAAAGAGAGAGGAGAGGATGGAGAGGAGTTCTAACCTAACTGTAAGGACGAAAGGGGACGGAGGGCGAATAGCAGTACCTGCTGTCGCCGGAGAAGATGACGCCCAGTGGGGGAGGACGACAGCGACGACTGGGCTGAGGCGGCGTGCGCTGGTACTGCGCGACGCGGAGGAAGGTCAGGAAGTTAACTCTGCCACTGGTTTTGTGGCAGAGCGAAGAGGGAGGGGAGGGGGCCTCGCCGGAGCCTGCTGGGAGTTTGGCCGGGCAGGAGGAGAGGAATTGGGGGTGGAACCTCGGCCAAACCAAGCTCAGCCTCTTCGGCCGGAGTTGTGGGTTCTTATATAGGCGCTGGACTTGGTGTGCAGGGCGTGAAGGGCACGTAATTGCCTGAGGTTGGTCGCCGGAGATGGAAAGGAGTTAGGATACCCAAATCTCTCGTGCGTTCGCACGAGAGATTGGGTTCACACCAGGGATCGATATCGGTCTTAAATGGAAGGCAATTCTTCAGAGAATTCTCCTTCCATTTCTGGGAGGGAATCTCTGAGGGATTAGAGAGCAATCCCTCTCCGAACCTCGCCGGAGCTCGGTTCTGCCCTAGCAATGGCGGCAGGACCGGTTTGCAAAGGAGGCGAAGAACCTAGGGGGTTCTCTGCAACGGTATTCAAAAGATAGGGACCAATTTGTGATTTGGGTGTACTAAATTGCAAAGTAGGTCAAGATGACCTCTCCTTAGGTCCAAATTTTGGTATAAACCTAATTTGGACCTAAGGAATCCAATGGAGAAGTTAGATTTCAGGTTTGACCTCGTTTGATTGGATATTTTGCGTAAAAACCCAAATTAGGTTAATTGAAGAGCTAGGACCCTAATCTAGGTCAAACTAGGTTCCAAAGGCCAAATTAAGTGTTCTAAACCCTAGAGTATGTTTTTCCATAATTTGTAGAGGGTTTACTTGCTTTTTGTTCTGACCGGAACCTTGTTAATTTAAGTGGGTCTGTTTTAGGGTTACCAAGTGTCTTTTAGTTCTTAGATTGCACATGAACCCATTTCTGATTGACTCAACCCACTTTTTATCTCATTTAGACCATTTGACCTATGTTTTGCCTCTGAGAAATCCTGTTTATCTACTGCAATGGTAAAATTGCAGTTTTAACCTTTATTTCATGTTTTCTTCTCAGAGCAGTTGTTCCTTCAGTTAGGCCTTCTTCTAGGTTATGTAGGAGCTTTTATCTTCTTTATTGGGTCAAAATGAGCTAGTTATGGCTCATGATGAGGCTCTCATCATCAGGTATTTTTGGGAATGTGTTCCAAGTGCTTCTTTATTTCTTATTACTCTTGTATGCGGGAGCATATTTTCGGAAGTGTGTTCCCATTTATTTAGATTATAGGATTATTTGAATTGTTTGAACTGCATTTCGGTTAGTTAGTTAGATTAGGTCTGTTTGCTTATTATTATTATTGAAAAGAGAAAATTGAACTACATGCTAGAAGCTACATATCTATAGGACGACCATCTAGGACTGAATGAGCAACATCTAGTCTATTTTACTATATTGCATACATTCTTGCACGAAGAAAGCTGAAGTAAGGTACATCTTCTCTTAAGCGTCAATTACTTGTCATGCATCTGCATTGAACCTAAATTTAAGACCACTAAAGTGCTTGAATCGAATTAACTCAGTGGTCGCTTTAAAAATTGGGACTGCTAAGAGGTTGGACCTTAAAATCTGTGACTTAAAATTGTGTGCAAAAGGATCTTGTTTGCAAAATTTCAAAACTCAAAACACAATCATATTTTTGCACACCTGAGACACTGTGCACCTCACACATAAGGTCACTAGATAAATTTCTACCTCTCCTCTTTTGCACCACAAGGGAAGTTAGTCGAAAATCAACAAGCCTACCCACCAAGTTACTTTGGTTCCTCGTGTGTGGGCTCAATTTGAGACTTCCATCCCTTACGAGTAGGTTATAGGAACCAGCAAAGGTTGGCCTAGGAAGCATAATTTATGCAAAACTTGTTTGGCCACCAACTAAACATTTAATTCTAAGACCTGCAATCTACTAAAAATGGATCCCACTGAATTTGCTTTTGCTTTGATAGTGTTAGAACTCTCTAGGAAGTTTCTGCTTGTGTTCTGAATTCTTCTAAATCCTAAGAGAGTTAAAACTATTTTGCTTAAAGAAATGGATCACCCTTACTCCTATCATTTAGATTATCAGAGTCAATAATTCCCATCTTTTAACCAGGATCCCATGTCCCGAGCGTATCCATCCTTTGATGGGTACATTAACAATTAATGGGGTCATTCATATTCCTATCCTGGGAGTACTGGCTTGATAACTCCCACTTTTGAGCAGAGCCTAGGAGCGGGATTTTTCAACCCTGGAATCCCTACTTCTATGCAAACACCCAACCCTCCCACCACCCTTCATGATTTTCCGTATCGAAGTTGGACCAATACCCTTGGCAACCAGAGCCTTAAATTGACTATCCTCCCCAACCTGATAATAGTAGCCTCTCCTCTTTTATGATAGAAATGCAAAAACAGCAAAAGGAAATGATGGAATCCATGGGAGAGATGTTGAGGAATAGTCAACAGTTAAATGAAGAAATAAGACAACTTAGCTACACGCTTTCCAGTAATTCTGATCCCTACCCATATGACCATGATCATGAAAATAATTTTGAGGAACCCAATGACAATAGGGATCCAGTTTTATGTAGCTATCACTTAGACTCTCCTAATGAGACACGACCACTAAAGGAGAACGATCATAGTGATTATCCACCCGAGCTATATTGGAGTCAAAAGTAAGGGAAGATGGTACCTCTTGAGGACCTTGACCCCAATGACAGTATTCTCCTTACCCCTACTAACCCAGGTCAAGGTTGTATTGTTCCTATCACTTCCCCTATTGATTATCTATTGGAATTCCATTCTACCCTTAGTGAGCCTACTCCTGACCCACCACTTATGGAATCAACACCTACCATTCAGCATCTTGAGGATTTAAATGCACTCAATGAAGGTGACCCTAAGGGAATGGAGGATGAATTAGATCAATTTTGGTCTCTGGGATATGAAGAGTCTATTTCAGAGGATAAGGATGCCCCAATAGAGGAACCTGGACTGAAAATCTGGAGTGAATCACAAGGGAATTATTTATCAGTTGAGGATTTACCTCCAAAGGATATAAACAATATGGTGAAATCCAGATTCCTCCCTTTTTTTGAGAGTCATCCTCCATCAAAATAGGAGTTCATATTAGAGGAGGACAAACAAAATAGTGAGAAGCCTAGGGAGACTCTCAGGGACAAAACACGTTAATTGAGGATTTATATCCCAAGAAGAATAACGAATTCAGTGATATAGGCTTGCTTCAAAATATTAAGACTGATCTTCCTTTAGGAATAATTGAGGATACTGATCCAACTCCTTTCTTCATTAATGAATCACATATACACCCAACAAAAATTTGAGTGAACCAAATGAATCCGAGGATGAGCTTAATGGTAATGATTCTGATATTTTGACCCTGCCATCAAAGAGTTATATTTGGAGTCTACCCTTGATTCATATATACTGAAAGGTCAAAATATGACTCCAATCATTAATGCTAGGCAGGGTAACCTGAAGTTGTCTACAACTGTTAGGGAATATACACAATCTGAATCATTGTTGGAATTGGACCTGACACCGACTAAGCCCTCGTTGGACTTAACCATTACCTTCCATCACTACAAGCAATCCTTATACTCCCTAACCAATCCTTGTCTCAGATCTCTACTCATGAACATTCTTTCTGGAGAACATATCAGGCCAATACATCCTCGGATAGAATGGCGAGTGTGGATTGATGCTTGTACTTTTAGTCTTGCCATTCAAGGGTTTCAAATATTAATGTTTATATCTTTTAAAACCCATCCTATTTTGGAGGATCCTTGTTATCCTCCACTTATTCCATTTCGAGAGGCCTCTTTTCATATTCCCTTTCTTATTCCTAGACCTCCCCAGGTAGCCAATGAGGTTTTCTACTTTCATACTTTCTGGCGAGAATTTGGCATTACGTTGCATCATCTGCTCGCCAACATCCATGGCTACCTTTTTTCTAGGCCCACGCTGTTACGCATATTTTTAGGGCCTAACCTTTTTTCTCTGGAACCAGACTTACAGGTTCTTTCTAAGTCTGGTTGCTGACAGAAAATGCAGCGCTTGTTGGGAGGCAACCCAACGTTCTGAATAACACCATTGTCAGGTGATTTCTTTCCTTCCTCCCCCTGTTTTAATTTTACAATGAGGACATTGTAGGATTTAGGCATGGGGGGGTGCATTTTGCATTTTAGGAAGTATTCATGTATGTTGCATTTTAGAAAGTATCCATGCATTTAGGTTAACATAGAAAAATTAAAAAAAAAATTCTCTTTTCTTGAGCTGAATGGGTTAGTCCCTAGCAAAATATCCTTGTCATTGGAAGTTTTTCTTCTTGAATTATTTTTTAAATTTAGAATCCAATACATTTACTTCACATGCATGTAGATTGGGTAATGGATCCTTGTAAAAAACCAATAAGCATTTGTAGTCTACTGAACCCTTGGACAGGTGATAGGGAGTCAGGCATACTATCTTCTAATAGATCCACCCCATTTTTGTGAGATGAAAGTAGAGAAATTACTGGTGCACTAAGTCTAGTGTAAGGACTCTTAAGTTTTGGACAATTAGATGATGATACTTCAGAGTTAGGCATAATTTTCGCTCTCTGTTCCTGTGTGCATACCTTGTGTGAATTCCTGAGAGTCACCAAATACGGCAAATACACAGAGATGGAGTCTTAATAAAGTTATGACTATGGTGGATGGTTATGACCGTCCTTCATAGAGTTCTCGGCTGAAGGAGGGTAATAGTGTCAAAGGTCAGAAATACGCCTGTCCTATCCATTCCTTCCCAGTGCCGAGAATAGGCACTTTCACCAAATAAGCCACACAATATCCTCTTGACCATCATCATCCTTAATAATGCCTCATAAATAAAACTATTGTGTTGTATTGATTAATAAAGAAAGAAAAAGAAAAAGAAAAAGAAAGAAAAAAGAGAAGAAATAATTAAAAAAAAAAAGAAAAAAGAAAGAGAAAAGAGCGAGAGAAAAGAAAAAGAAAAGAGTCCAAGGTTATAATTTTATCGTTGTAACATTATTTCTGAGGCAACAAAAACACTTATCGCGTTCCACCAAATATGACCCATGCCTACCTTTCAGTATTTCTGATCGCTCGAATACTAGCTGAGGACTCTAACTTAGTTGTAGAGTTATTAGGACTTTAATTAAAGTGTGAATGCCATGTGAGGCTACCAAACAGTGAGTACAATTACTAAATCTGGCGAGATATGTGATCTCAGAAAGAAAAGAAAGAAAATAGTGAGCTCTAAGGAACATCAGGAGAGCATAGTTGTTTATCCTCTCTCTGAGTTGACTTGTCTAATAGTCTAGAGATCTAGAGTCTGTAGTACTAGTCTGCATGTAGCACCAGATGAGTGCGTGCCACCAAATACAAATCCATTCAACTCAATATCTCCTACCTAAGCCAAAAGCCGGGGTCAAATTACAGATTATCTTCTGTTTTATCCCTGAGGGAAGTAGTTGCCTATCCCGATAGCAATATTTACCAAGGGTGAAGTACGAACTCCCAATGCGAATTTGTTCTTTTTCATTTAGATCTGTTACTTAGGCTATTATCATGTCACATTTGTCTGGATCTCTAAAGTTTTGAAATAAGAAAAGAAGAAGTCCTCTGATTACTTCTATTATTTTTTACTTTTTGCTAGGGACTAGCAAAACTTACGCATGGGGGTATTTGATAAGTCCACTTTTGTCGACTATTATTTAGCCTAAGTACTATTTAATTATTTGTTCTTAGTTGTTAATTAATTAGGAGTTATAGGGCAATTCACCTTGGCGTGCATTTAATTTTATGCTTCAATTTTATATTTAATAACATATGTTATGATAATATAATTTGTTTGATGAAAGTAGGCTAGGTACAAGAATCAGGTGCTCAATTTTACTTCTATAAGACATCTTGGACTTGGATTGGATGTCTGGAACTGCTATCACAAATTCACGGCATTACATTTTTTTAAGACGTCTGATGGAATTGTTAGACTTCTAAATAGGAAACCGTCATGCTTATCTGCTATTCCAACCACTCGCGAGTGTTGTGAGTAGTTGGAGATACTTGCGGTAGAAGGAAAAGGAGGAGATTTTTGTTTAAAAAGAAGCTGCATCCACCGACGATAAGGTCATCATCATCTACCTTCCCCCTGGCGGGGAATTATCCTCCATCTCCACCACCGTGAAGGAGGTGTGCACCGTGGACTTCAGCGAGCACCGTTGTCTCTGCGCACCAACTTCCACCATCTTGTCCATCACATGTGCGTGCCCTTGCAACCACGCCAGCCTACACCAGCCCTTGCCAGCGTTCGCAGACGTCGCACCAAGCCCCCGCAGGCATCGCACCTATCAGCCACGCACTGCCACAGTGCAAGCGCCGCACCCATCACCCACCTACACAATGTGCAACCTTGCAGTGCATATAGCGCAAGCACACAACCATGCCTAGCTGCGCTTCAGCCGCTACGTGCAGCGTGCCTCACACCCTTACCCGACATCGCACTGTTCATCTTCTTCCCCAAAGGAACCCATCGCCGACCGTCCACCTCCAAGTGCAGCCACTGCCACAGACCACTGTTCTCCAGGCTTTTGCCTCCGTTATGCTGGCCTCAACCTCACGAACATGACCACACCCTCCAACAGGCCCGCCAAGATCCGCCCGCACGCATGGAGTAACCCATCGTCGACGGGTTCCTCCTTGGTAGTCGGCGACCTCACGCCACCATAGTCGACGCCACCACCGCCATCGTGATCCCCTTGTCGCAGCCAACCTCTCCTGGGCTTCTCCTTCAGCCGTGGGCCCTCCTCCTCATAAGCGCCAAGAAGAGCCATTGCTCTGTTTTGCAACAGTAAACCGCCTATTAAAAACTACAAGCATTGCCATTGTCAAAGATACTATTTACTTATTTATTTTATTATTATATTGTGGTAGAATTGTATGAATGACCTTTAATTCTAATAGAAATACATGCAGTCACATTACATTCATCTCATGACTAAGCTAACATGTATCTTTGTTATGGGGAACAAATTCTGATTTAGATAAATTTGATGACGTTTGTTAGTATTAAGATAGCCATTCTAGTATTTCCATGGTGGTGATTTTGCATGTGCACCCTCAAATTCTTGGTTAATTATCTAAATTAAGAATTTATGCTCGAAATGAGAACACTAATTAGCATGCACATTCATTGAAATTCTTGATTACTTGATGCATCATTACTCATTTTTGATAGGTTAATTCCTCCCTGTGGAGATGACCTAACTATTCGCGATTAGATTCTGAAAATTAAAATGTTTTGAAAAGCGATTTTCTACCACGCGATTAAATATGACACATCATTTTATGTTAAAGTTTTCAACGAAAATGAAGATTGCTCTTTCATATATACAAGTTAATATAAAGAATTGGGAAGAGAGAATACTATTTACTTGTGCCTCAAACACTATGTACAACAAAGCAAAGCTATGGTTTGATTTAAATACTAAATCTCTCTCTATGTATACAAAAGGATATATGTAAATATATAATTATTAACGACTAAATGAACTATATGAAATACCTAAAAATTTATGTACAAATAAGGTATAGAAAGAATATTTTAATTTATAATCTAAGAATATATATTCTTACTTTACTATTTAACACTTAATTTGTTCACACAGTACACACCCATAACACTTCGTTTATTTACATATATCACACAACTCGCACACATAGCTATCACGCAACACTCTCCACACTTAGTATTTTAATTTAAGAACTTTACTCTTGCCTAAATAAATGGGAGCACAACATTTTTCAGACTTCAAGCTGATTTCCCTTTCAAACTCCATCTACTTTATCATCAAGATTTTGGCTAATAGGCTGAGAATTGTTCTACAGGACCTGATTCATCCGATACAGGCTGCATTCTTGCCCAACAGATCACTTCAAGAATCCTTTATTTTGGCTCAGGGAATGGTTAATGGATGGCATCGAAGGAAATGCAAGGCATTCTTGTGGAAAGTTGACTTCTAGAAAGCCTATGACTCGATCTCTTGGCCGTACCTATGGGAGGTTTTTAGAAGAAAAGGCTTCCCCCCCTTTGGGTCCAATGGATGAAACGTTGTATCACTACTGCATCATTTTCTCCTTTGGTCAATGGAAGGCCTTGTGGATCCTAGATCCAGCCTCAACATGGGGTTAGACAAGGGTGTCCTCTAGCCCCATTGGTCTTCAACCTTGTGGTGGATAGGCTTGCAAGGTATGCTTGCAAATTGGCAGAGGTGGGTATAATTAAAGGGTACTCACTATCTAACAGGAGAAATCTGGCCCCCATTTTGCAATATGCAGATGACACGGTGTTCTTTGTGGAAGGGTCCAAGTCTGAGGCACATGCTCTGGGGTTATTGGTAAAGATATTTGGTGATATTTCAGGCTTATGTTTGAATAAGGATAAGTCTGTTTTGATTTGTTTTGGCATGAATGAGCAGGAGCAGATGATTTTGGAGGGTACATTGGGATTACCTTGTACTAAACTGCCACTGAGGTATCTAGGACTACCACTGAGGGCTACAAAATTGAAAAAATCAGATTGGAATGTTTTGTTTGAGAAGGTTTCTGGAAAGCTAAAAGGTTGGAGTAATAAATTCTTGTCTAAGGGTGGAAGACTAATCCTGTTCAATTCGGTCATTACAGCCATAACGATCTTCTATTTTAGCATATTTAGGGCCCCTAAATGTATTTGGAAGAGATTAGATGTTAAGAGGAAGAGATTCTTCTGGAAAGGAGTAGGTCATGAGGGCAGTTTCATGCAACCCATCAGATGGAGCAATATCTGCAGACCAAAGGAGATTGGTGGTATGGGAATTAAAGCACTCAAAGAATTCAATGAGGCCCTCTTGATGAAATGGGTCATCAGGATTTTGGACTGCAAGGAGGGGTTGATGGATGATCTGATCAGGGACAGCTATGGGGGATCAAACAGTAGTCTGCAAAGGCTTCAGCTGAAGAAACCTTCCCCTTTTTGGCAATCAGTGATCTTTGTAATCAGCAACTATTGGCACTTGCTGCAACCTAAGCTCAGAGATGGCAGAAGTTTCAGCTTATGGAATGAGCGGTGGTCTGACTTGGGCCTATTGAAAGAGATCTACCCGAGGGTGTATGATGCTGCTGTAGACAAGGATGCCACAGTTAGCAGTTTGTGGTCTGATGTAGAGGGCTGCTAGCGGCTGGAAGGGCTGTAGCAGTGCAGATTAGGCACTCGACTATGGGAGGAGTGGCAGAACCTGATGGCTAAGCTATAGTAGATGCATCTTATGAGAAATGTGATGGATACATATGGCTGGCAGGGTATCTTCTCAATGTAGCAGGCGTATGAGAAAGTTATTAGATCCAATAGTGAGGTGGAATGGGATCCTATTGACAGAAAGATTTGGCTCTTGAGAGTTCCTTTGAAGGTTCAGATATTCCTGTGGCTTTGCAGATGAGAAGGTTTGATCACTGGTGATCTAAGGCACAGAAGGATGGGGACTGCTCTGAATGCTTGCCCTCTTTGTGGGTTACAATCTGATAGTGCAACACACATCTTCTCCTCTTGCTTGGTCACCTACAAGATTTGGAGGATGGTTTGCTTAGAACCCCTCCGCTCCTGGGATTCTTTGTGGCAGAGGTTCATCAATCTAGGTCGGCCCTTGGGGGCTATGGCAGCCGTTTTGTGGTGTGTGTGGAGGGCAAGTAATGATAAGCTCTTTCAGGAGAGACCGGTGAGATGTACGAACATTGTAAAGGAGTGTTGGTCTCTTAGACATAGTTGGGCATCTCTTTTGTAATACTTTTTTGATAAGGAATATACTACCCTCCGGATTGCTATCGGTTCATGATAGCAATCCTCACTGTTTCAAAAGAAAAAGAAAAGAACTTTACTCTTAAACAAATTCAAGCCCAAAAAGAATGGTGGGTTCTTGTGCAGATCAAAGGCCCAATGGGTCGAATCAGCCACTACTATACCTAATCCACGGGGGAGGGCATAGCCACAATGCACAACACAACGAGGCCCACATAAGCCCATGCACACACATGCACTCAGATGCATACACGAGCCAACAGGCAAGAGTAGCGCACAAGGTTTAAGAAAACACGCAAGGCTGCCCAGAGGCACTACGTCAAAGCCACTTGACGAATGCTATAGGCACCTTTGCTGATATATCACTGCAGCGCACCTGTGGCGCAAGATGTGGGACTATATTGCTGTGCTTATAAGCAACGTTTTGCTGCAGTCCTTACGTGTGTTATTAAGTAAATTAGGGTTCTGATTAACTTTTAATTAAGGACCTAATTTACCAATTAAGTACATAAATATTAAGTGAATCTATAGGGCTATTAATTACAATAATTACATTAGGTTAATTATTTATATAAATATGTTTTTAAATTAGTTAAAGTTAGGTATAATAGACAATTATAATTAGCTTATATTAGCCTATGTATATTATAAATTATTGTATAAATTACTTAATTAAGGTTTAATTTAATTAATTTACATATTTACATGATTAATTATGAATTGTAAATAATTTAATTTGATTTATTAAGGTATTTACTTATTTTATATACATGTTTATGCTATATACATATAAATTACTTATATAATATATTCATACTCATAATAAAATGATTTAAAATAAGTTAAAATATAAATTATTAAAATACAATATAATTTAGCATATTACTCAGTTAAATTATTAATTTAGATTAGCTTAATTTATTAACATACTTCATTAACTTATGGTAATATACATATAAAATAATAATTAGGTAGATATGACAAAAATATGTTATTTTACATAATAAATACTGTAATTAGTATATTAAGTTATATACATATATATACACTATTATGCATATACTATACATAAGTATATACATATATAAATTATACACATATGTAATACATAATCATAACTTATTTTAAATAATATATATGTATATATACAACATCTACAATATTTGTACACTATAATTTAATATAAGATATACATTATACATAACTATATATAAGTTACTATATAGGCTCAACTTATGAATATATATATATATTTATTTACACTATATACATAGGTCTTTTTGTAAGATTTTAGAGTTTTTTGGATTTTTATTTTGTTTTTGAGTTTTAAAAGAAGAAAGAAAGAGGTGAAAAAGCTAGGAAAGAGGGAAAGAACTCTTTTTGTGATTGTTCTTTTTAATTTTCTTTATTTCTAAACCTGAGAAGGTATGTTCTCCTAACTAAAGATCTCAAAATCTAAAACTAAACACACCACATGTTCAATACATGCTATTCTTACTCACTGCACATTTTATTTATTTATTTACAGTATTTTGTATTTTTCCTAATATTTATAGTAGAAATGCTAGAATTAGGCTATAAAATGATTAGACATTGAAAGCAAGCCTAGAAAATTGATTCAAAGCGCTGGAAATATAGAATAGAGCATAACAAACTTCCAGACATTGATAAACACTAGTATCTAACATGACAACATGATTTATCATTGAGTTTACACCATGGAACATGTCTATGATAGATTTCAATTGAGCAGTTGTTGACAAAGAATTTATATAGGTAATACAAGATCTTTAATGTAAATTAAAATCAACTAAAGGTACTTGAATGCTTATGATATATAGTTCTAACATTAAACCATCCTAAAGACTCATCTGGAACAATGAAACAAAGTTAGGAACTTTATAAACTCTTGGAACAAACCACTGTTCAATTTTAGAAGCCTTGAACTACTTTGCTGTCAAGAATAACAAAAAATTCATTCTTAATCGATTCTTTATCTCAAAATCTGCTCATAAAAGTAAAAGAAGTATATCCATGATAGATCTATTCTATAAAATCCATTTCAATCATATAGCCATAAGAAAATAATTTAAAATCCACAACTTCCCATTCTAAAATCTCAGCCAATTATACTGCAAGTTGTTGTCAAATGAATAAAAGCCATCTCAGGTTTGAATTAAAGATCGATTATTTTTTTAAAACTCTTCAACATGTTGCAAAAAGCATTAGCATTCATCTCAAGGCTCACTCAAAGCGTCAAACATCAACTCCCAGCCTCAAAACTTCTAGATCAATCTAAAACCTGATGACTGACAGCAAAAGTCTAAGATCAAACTTAAATCAATTAAAATCCACTATCAATCATTGCAAGTGTTCATCAAACATCCTGGAGTTATATAAAAATCAAATCAAGGCTTTTGCGAATCCTATAAACCCTAATTTGATCCATTTCTTTCTCTATAGACAGCATGAAAGGAAAGATCAGATTAGGCAATTAAATCATTTGCACTTCATTCTCAAACTTTCATTAAGATCCCTTAAATATATTTCAAATTCTGATTAGTGGATTAAACTGATTAAAATCTGAACTGAATATTGCCAACTTTGGCATTTGCTTTGAGCTCGCTAGACTAATTTGATCAACCAAAACCTCTGCACACCATCAATTAATGTTCAAAGACTTAAGGCGATCCTTAAAAACCAACTGGGTCATTGCGATGACCTCCACTTAATGCATCTGATTCATGGGCCAACGCTATCCAGATGATACATAAAACATATCAACCCTTCAAATTAGGTGCGAATTCAAATCCCAATGGAAATCCAAATAATCCAATCACATTCAGCCCAATTACACTATTATGAACTCAATTCCATCAATTAGATCGGATCAAAACCAAATTGCTTCTGAAATCCATCAATCAAGTACTAAAATCAAATCATAATCAATTGGCTAAATTGAAGTCAATTTTGATCAGTGAAGGGCCTGCGTGGTTCATGGAAAGAACAGGAGAACTTCAATGGTTTTGGGACACCATGAGACCTGGAAGCTAGAGAGCTTTAGAACTCATGGTTGCTCTAATGGATGGAGTGATCTGATAATCAAAACATTGAGGAAAATAGTAATATGTGATTGTGAAGTGTAGTGGGAGATTTGATGAATAAAATGAATGAGTGGATCTTCCCCTCTGATTGGAATTGATTAGAGAGGGTGGATTTGGATTACATTAACACTACACTAATTTACTCTAAATTTAAATCAATCAAACAATGAATTTCAAATCTATCTAATCTAAGCTACTCTAATCTAAGAAAGTGATTAAATCTATCTATGAAAGCAGTAAATCTACTATGAGGGATAAATGTGGCCTAATGGATCCACCAGCCGTCAACTGGTGGAGACATAATGGGAGAGAGGATTCCAACAATGAGAGCTCAGAGGGATGGGAGCTTTGGACTTGCTCTTAGGAGTTACGTGATTCGTAGCAGCAAGGGATGAAGGATGGAAGAGATCACTACCCTTATCACAGGTAGTAAAGGAAGAGGAACTGGAGCTGGAATGGGACAAATGACCAACTAAAGGGGGGAGGGAGCTGGTAAAAGAGCGAAGGGCCACTTGGGTGCTCCTTATATAGGTGAGGGAGGTTGTGGTGACTTTGCACAAGAGACCCATAACTGGTAAGAATTAATATAGAGCAGTCCCTGGCATTAACAAAGTGGCCCTTGGCAATTTTCTAATAGGTCCTTGGCTATTTCTAGATCAAGAGAATGTGAAGACCTTGTTAAAAACAAAGGACCCAAATGTAAAACACTTATTTCGAGGCCCAATTGATGTCAAATCTTGATGAAGTTTTTATGGCAAATATTTTGAACATTTTAGAAGTTCCATTAATTTATGAATTTATGCTCAATTAGATGTTCAATTGACAATTGATATAGCCATTTACACACTTAGGTATAAAATCTCTTCAATATGACCTAATTATGCATTTTTAGCATAAAATTGGTGTTTTAGGTCATTTTCTATAAATCTCGCACTTAACCCTTTTCTTGTGTTAATTGATAGTGTTTTAACTTAGTTTCTAGCTTAACTTTAGCATTTTAGCTTTGATGAGTCACACCTCATTAGTCAAATCCACCTCAATCCCCAAGTTCTCATAGCTAAGAACATAGTTCAGATCTAACATGTACTTCCACGGGCTGGAGATATGGATGACATCATGTATGTTGGTTAACTAAGGTGGTAGGGCAAGTCTGTAGGCAACTAGTTTGACCCTCTAAAGTATCTCAAACGGGCCTATAAATCTCGATGCTAGCTTACCCCTCACCCTAAGCCTTTATACTCTTTTCATCAGAGACACTATGAGGAAAACAAAGTCACCAACCTCAAACTGCACATCCCATCATCAACGATATGCGTAACTCTTCTGTCGACTCTCTATTGTAATGAGTTTCTTCCAAATCTACTTGATGAGCTCCTTACTCTATGGGATCAATCTGAGGCCTATCTCCCACTTCACGCCAACCACATCCCGAGCAAGTGGAGGGGTGCACTTCCAACCATACAATGCCTCATACGGGGCCATATCAATATTGGCGTGATAGCTATTGTTGTTTGTGAACTCAACTAGAGGTAGGTGCTCCTCCCAAGAGCCTTTCTGTTTGAGTATACAGGACCTTAACAAGTCCTCCAATGTCTGAATGGTCCTCTTAGTCTGCCCATCGCTCTAAGGGTGATAAGATGTACTTAAGTTCAATTGTCTACCCAAGGCCTGCTGAAAGTTTTCCTAAAATTCAGAAGTGAAGTAGGTGTCTCTATCAAAAATGATCTCCTTGGGTACACCATACAATCACACGATCTCTCATAAATACAACTCTGCAAGCTGCAAAGGGCCATAAGTCACTTTGACAGGTAAGAATCATGCTGACTTCATCAAGCGGTCCACAATCACCCAGACTACATCATGTCTTCTCTAAGTCAAGGGAGTCTAGTCACAAAGTACATAGAGATGCTCTCCTACTTCCACTGTGGAATAAAAAAGGAGATGGTCATCATTCTCGTGCCAATGATACAAGGAGAACATGAAAATATATAACCCATGATAGGATGGATAGTGAAAATGGGATTTAATACTCAGAGCATGTTAATCACTCTGAATTGGATTTTAAAATCTATGCATTGCAATATAGATTGAATCAGCGTAAAAAAAAATAGAATTTATACTCGAATGGAAGTCCGAGGTCGAACACAGGGAGAAATTAACAAAATAATTCTCAAGATTGCAATTCAAGCACAATATAAGCAATTTATAATAGAACTCCAAACAATAATGATATATAAATGAAAGCAAATGTTAATAGTGCAAAAAAGAATGGGGTAAAATGGTGATTTGAATCACCAATTATCCTTCATGATAATATCAAATATCTCAACAATATCAATCAATTTAAATCCACGTAGGATAAGTGCACAGTGCACTCCCTTCAGAGATCAGATAATGGAACTCTCAGTGCTCAGCAACACTAGTAGAGGCAAAGGCCTCCCTTAGAAATAACTAAGTGTTGAGAGGAGAGTGGCAGAGCAAAACCCCCTCCCCTCTCTCTCTCTTCTTCTTTCTCTCTCAGAATCAAGCGAACCATAACAAACCCGGGTATCCAGGTAAATAGACCAAGGCTCAAACTCGCAAGGTGTGAGTGCTGGCAAGGACATGCGTGAGGCGTGCATGAGGGGACCTCACCCCATATGCTTGCTGAGGCAATAAGCCATTAGCACAAAAATAATTTAAACTGCACGGGGGATTTGGTGCTTTCCGATTTGGGACTAAGTTGTCCCCTTGTTCTTCACGCAGCAGGCAGTAGACCTCCTTCACCGAATTGGAGCAGCTGCTGAGCTCGGGGTCTCCAATCAGGGACCTAGGCATCTGGATCTTATTGGTTCCGTACCACCTGGAGGTGATGCCTAGGGCATGTGATGCAAGAACACCTTCTTCAAGGTGTGCGTGAAGCTTCGTTAATGGCAGTGGCAGTGCGATACTTGAAAACATGAACATGGCCTTCCAGCCATGTCAAATACACTTAGTAGGATCGCCGTGGGATGGAAAAAGTGATGGTGTGTGTGGTGAGGCAAGTGCATGCGTAAGAAGGTCATACGACCTCGGAACAGAGGGGGGTAAGGGTGGAGCTCGGGGGTGTCGTAGAGTGGCTAATAGGGTGAATTGATAGAGGGTTTTGCCCCTTGGGTCAAGGTAGAGGTGTAGGGATGAATGGTAGCCAATTTGGTTGAGCTTAGTGGCCATGCAAACTCACAGGAGGTATGTCAGCGAGGTGGAAGACGGGGAGCGTGCAAGTGAGATGGTGGTCGAAACGGAGTGTGGTTGGTGTGTGAATGAGGTAGAGGAATTAGGGAACATATCTAGGTAGTTAGCAGACGATGGGGAGCATGCGAGTGTGGTCAGCATCGGTTGCGGTGTGGTTAGTGCCAGGGAAGAAGGTGACTCCGGTGAGGGTTGGACGACAAGGATGAAGGAGATAGATGTGTCGGCAGGTATTGCGCGATGCAGAAGAAGATGAGGGAGACAAATTCATCGTCGATATTGCAAACGGACAAGGAATGAAGATAGAGGAGGTCATCAGACATCAATGAGCACTTTGGTCAGAGGACGAGAGAAAAATTTGGGGTTATTCTGGTGGAATTAAAAGTGAGGAACTCAGTCTGATCTAGGGATTCTTTTATGGGCCTCTAGAGGATGCTTTAAGCTTAGAAAGTAAGCTTCCCAAGCTTGGAATGTTCGCCAGAGATGGAAGCTTGACATAGAGCCGAATCTCTCATGGGTTCGCATGAGAGATTGGGAAGGTTGCAGGGCTAAGGATCTAGCTCAAAAGGAAGGGAATTCCTTGACGAACTTCCCTTTCAAATCTGAGAGGGATTCGTCAAGGAATCATGGAGAACATGCCAAATCAAGCTCATTGAAGTTGTAGAATTATGATTTCATGGCAGCAGGGACTTATTTGTGAAGAAGATGACAAATTTGGGAGGCTATTTGTAAGAAATTCAAAAGCTAAGGGGCCTTGTGAAATAAAGAAAATCAGACTTGGACCAAATTGCAACCTAGGTTGAACCAATCTCAGATTGGGCCCAAATTTTAGTATAAACCTAATTTCAACTTAAGGAATCTAATGGTGAAGTTGGATTTTGGTTTTGACCTTATTTGACTAGGTAATTTGCATAATTACCCAAATGAGGGAAAATGTTTGTTTGAGACTTTTTCAGGTCAAGATGGGATCCAATGGTCAACTTGAAGTACCAAATCCTGGAGAATATTTTTCTATGATTTTTAGAGGGTTTAGGTGAATTTTATCCTAACTAGAACCTCAGCAGATTAAGCGGGTCTATTTTTAGGTTTTCAAATGTCCATTAATTCCTATAATGCTTGAAAACCCTTTTCTATCTATTCTAACCCACTTATTAGACTCGTAAGACCATTTGACCTTTATTCAACCACTGAGAGAACCCGCGGTTATTTTATTTTTGTGATAGAATGGTAAATTTGCAGAAATAACCATGTATTATTGTCTTCTTCTCAAATCAATGTTTTATGCCCTTAAGACCTTCTGATGGATATGTAGGAGCTTTTATTGATTTAATTAGATCAAACTAATATAGTTATGGCTCATGATGGTGTTCCCATCATACCGCCATGCCTAGCTTTTGCTAGTCTCATAGCAAAACCATCTAAATCGAACCAGTTATCTAGGTCGGATTTAACCGTCAGAATGCGCTACTAGGCCGCATCTCTAGGAATCAGATCTTAATACCAATAATAGGCCTAGAGGTACTCAAGTACCAGCCTAGATCCAAACTTGACTAGCTTTCACCTCAGTCTGCCACGAAGGTTTCTAAGGCCCATAGGAACTATCCTAAGGTCCATTGGACCCAGCAGTTAAAGCACCCATGCTTTAAACATGGTTCATCTGATTCAATTTGCCAGTGCATTTTGAGAGAGACATAGAACGAGAATTTGATTTGTGGAGAGCTTTCTCTATCTTTTCTTTTCATTATATTTTTCGTTAGATCCATCCTCGGATTGGCCCTAAACATGATCTGTATCGGATTCCTTACTCCCACCATCAATCCTCACAGGGTCCCTGGCAATCGATGCTTCGAGATTGCACTGCCCATGGCAAACCCCAGAACCCTGGCTTTCGAGATTTTGGGATAATCCCACCCATGGTGTTCTATAGCTAAATCCAAACCCTGGCAATACATATTTCGTGATAATGCCACCCATGGCATCTAAACTAGCACAAGGTGCTTACATGCCCCCAGTAGGATATTTAGATATCCTAGGAGACAAGCACCGAGGAGATGGTATGTTATTGTGCATCTTTGAGGGAAATTTCCCACCTCTTCGCATCGGGAACTTGTCCAAATCAACTTGTGTTTTCAAGCCACTTGTAATCTAGATCTTAGGACCTTTTTCAGAATAGATTAAATGCCTTTTTGTCATGGTTTTAACTTTAAAGCACACTGAACCAGACTGTGTGTGATTTAGGGTGCTTAAGTTACCGAGTCCCACAATCCAGAGGTCAGTTAACAAGGTTGAATAATCCTTAAGCCTTAAACCTAATACATAAGCTTTGCATTTTCCCCAACCTCTTGAGGATTAATCCGGATCTTGACAAGTATGTGAATGTTTAAATCCAATATAGATCCAAGAGGCCTAAAGTCGATATTCGCCACTAATCCCTTAGGTTTTATCCTTTCAGGTCTTAGTTCATCATTTGATTCAACCTAGAAGGTAGGTAGGTTCCAAATTATTTTTAAAGGACTCAATTTTATTTTTCATTTGTGCTCCTTTCTTCTCTTTTCAATTTTCTTCCCTCCTCAAAAATGGCTCTTCTTTTTCCTCAACCTCCTTTCCTTTTTTTTTCTTTTTTTTATGATGAAACCCTTTCTTGTGAAGTGATTCTTACAGCATTTTGCACTTTAATACCCCCCCATGCCTATGATTTGCAATTTCCTCATTGTAAATTAGGTGGGTTCGAACTCAGCTTAGATCGTACATTAGACCAAGTTTAGGTGGGTGGACGACTCGGGATGACTGTTGTGGATGATTTCAAGCTCTAGTATGGGTACCAGAGGTGGAGTCGGCTGTTCTAATGGACAAACCCTAAAGTGCAATATGAGTTTAGCACAGGATGCATCATGAAGGGTTTCGACTTTCTTCAAAAAGATGACGGGTTGCCTCCCATTAAGCACTGAGTTTAATGCCATCAGCTGGGCACAATATGCTAAAGGAGAATGGAGATCAAAAGATACCTCAGCCATGTTTTTATCAGTGAGTTCAATGAATGGCTTAAGTCGCTGGCCATTCACAATAAAAGGTTCAGAATCAAGGCTAGGTTGACTGATTTCAATGGCTCCATTTTTGAAAATCTGTCAGATAAGATATGGTCCAATCCATTTTGATCTTAGTTTGCTTGGGAAGAGTTTTAGTTTGGCATCAAAGAGTAGGACTTTCTGACCAAGGTGAAAGACATTTTTAGATATGTGCTTGTCGTGAAAGGCCTTGACCTGCTCTTTGTAAATTTATGAGTTCTCATAGGCATCATTACATAGTTCATCGATCTCGGTCATTTGAAGCTGTCTGTGGGTTCCTGCCTTAGAATGATCTAGAATACACTTCCGTGCAGCCCAATAGGCTTTGTGCTCCAACTCGACGGGGAGGTGACACACCTTCTCGTACACCAATCTGAAGGGAGACATGCCGAATTGGGTCTTGTGGGTGATCCTATAGTCCCACAAGGCTTCTAGAAGTCAAGATGACCAATCTTTCTTGTCAGGTTGAATAGTGACCTGAAGGATTTTCTTGATTTCCCGATTGGATAGCTCAGCTAGACCATTCGTTTGGGGGTGATAAGGAGTAGAGATTCGGTGTGACACCAGATGTAAACACATTTACACTACTTAAGATGTCTATTTATGCATGTTCTTAAGCATAGGATTGCATTGCATGCTATAAATATTGCATAACATGCATCATCTTGCATTTAGAGTAGTTTGAATAAAATGGAGGTTAATTATCTCCTTTTATGTGCTTGGACAGGGCAAACTTTTTATCAAGGCCTTGGATCGAGGATCCAACCATATAGATGTGATCAGGGCAACGATTGGAGTTCAACGACTCCAAGATCGCCCTAATCAGGCATCTGTAGCATCAGATAGTGACTAGGGAACTGATAACGATGGCTGCGAGAGATAACCGGGTTTGATTGTTATGTCGATGTAGTATAGCCAGTTATTGCCATCATTTCAAATATATAAATTTTTTACTCGGAAAATAAAAGAGTTCCCGAGGTCGAACTCAGGGAGCAGGTTGTTTTCTAGAGATATACATGTTTCTTTTACAAAATAAAGAAAGAGAGAGGGAAAGAATTTGTTGTTCTCTTCGTTTTCTCCTCGTGATGTTCTTCTTTCTTTCTTTCTTCAGAGCTCCTTCTTCTTCTTCTTCGTTCTGCAGGGGTGATGCTCCTCTTCAGATCTCCTTCTTCTTCTTCCTTGGTTTCTGTCTTGGCCTCTCTTCTTCTTTTTCTGCAGTCTCTTCTGTGAAGGTTTCTTCTTCCTTGGCTCTGCTGTACTTCTTCTCTGCAGCCTTTCCTCTTCTTCTGCCTTGCTCAGTCTCTTCTTCAGAGTTTCTTCTTGTTTTTCCTCCCTGCGGCTAAGTGTCAACTTCTTCTTTTCTTTTTCAGCCAGGGATGTCACGCGAAGCTTTCTTCCTTAGCTGCTTCAGGCCGTCGTCTGATTTCCAAATCAGACGACTTAACTACCTGTTGCTACAGTTAGCTTCCTTCTTCTTCCGCGGGTCTTCTTCTTCGCCTGTGCCTGCACACTTCAGAGTTTTTCGTCAGAGGCAAAACCTACTCTACCCTCCCCCCCCCGCATCTCTCTTTCTCTCTGAAACCACTCTTGGGAAAGCTCTCCCAGAGCTACCGGGTAATCGGGTTCGGATCAAGCCCGGGTCCAGGCCCACCGGCGTGCGTGGTGGGCGAGGAGTGCAGGTCAGTCTTGAGTCGGGTCGGGTCGGTTCGGGTCAGGTCCGCGGGGTGTGAGCGCGGACGAGACCGGGTAACCGGGCGGGTGAAGGGGACCTCACCCCGTGTGCTGAGGCAGTAAGCCTTCAGCACTTTTGCATCTTATGTCGCTGCGGCTCTTCAGGTGTTTCCGAGGTGGGACTAAACGGCCCACCTCAATTGCGCGCCCGCAGCGGGAAATTCAGCAGGAGATGGCGGCGTCACGCGGAGCTTTCTTCCTCAGCTGCGAACCTGGTGTTTTGCCAAAACTCCTCGCAAGGCCTGGGAGTGAATCTGGGCTTGGCGCTAAGCGTGGCGCGCCTGTAGCTGCAGGTGGAAGCAGTTCCTCCTACGCGTCAATGGCGGCGGAGGTCGGGTGGCCTGTTCACAAGAAAACGGCCTTTCGGCCTAATCAGAGAGTGCCAGGAGCTTCGCCAGGGTGCGGCGAAGCTCGTGTGGGTGGTGGCGAGGCGCGGGGCGGCGTGCGAGGGCTGCCCTAGGTCGGACTGTGGGTCGGAGGATGGGTCTGTTCGGTGGGGTTTCAGAGGGTGATGTGGGGGAAGTGGCAGGGCGGAGGTTGATCAGGGTGAGGAGGCGGAGGTCCTGCGGTGGTCGGCGAGCCGTGTGGGTTGCTGAGGTGATGGGAGCGGCTCGCCGGAGGATGGCTGGAGGCGGAGAAGGTGAGGGTGAACAGGAGCGGTCGAGGGTTTAATCAAATAAAAGACAGTGAGGAAAAGAAAGAGGGGAAGATGGGGGGGAGTTCTGACCTAGCTACGGAGACGAAAGGGGCTGGGGCAGGGCGACAGTCGTATCGACTGTCGCCGGAGAAGAAGATGCCCAGGGGAAAGGGCGGCGGCGAGCAGAGGGCTGGAGAGGCGCCAGCTGGGTACGGCGTGGCGCTGAAAGAACAGGGGAGGAGGTCTCTACTGCTGGTATTGCGGCAGAGCGAAGAGGAGGAGGAGGAAGAACCGCCGGAGCTGGTGGGCGTCTGTCGGAGGGAGAGGAGAAGAAAGTTGGGGATTTTCTCCGTCAGATCCAAGCTGCCCTGGTCGGTGGAGCAACGGGGGGTATTTATAGGGATCAAACAGGGAGGAAGGCGGAGGGAGACAACATGTCTCCCTCGCCGGAGGATGGTCGGAAACAGGAACCCATACCGTCCGTGCGTTCGCACGGCCGGTATGGTGGGTTACAACGACCAGGGGGGTGTCCCTGCGACGGCTGACGACGCAGGGCACCCCCGGTTTACTTGCCAGGTCCCCCACCTCACCCTGCGCGGCGCCATGCTCCGCGCAAGGTCGCCGGAGCATGGTGCTGGCAGGTTTTGCAGGAGGGACCTGATTGCAAAGAACGAAGGAGAGTTAGGGGCCAAAATGCGAGGGTTCAAAAGTTGAGGGCCAAAGAGTAAATATATGAGGACCAAAGTGTAAAGTCGGTCAAGGAGGTTTCTTCTTAGGCTCAAGTTTTTATACATGACTAATTAGGACCTAAGGAATCTGATGGTGAATTTCATTTCCATATTAAACCTTGTTTGACCGGTCAATTTGTGCAAAAACCCAAATTAAGTTATTAATTGGGCATGGTTCTCAATGTAGGTCAAAAAGGGTTCTGAAGGCCAATTTGAAGGTTCTAAACCCTGGAGATTATTTTTCTATGAATTTTAGAGGGTTTATTCTATTTTTACTTTGCCTCGAACCTTGTGAATTGAAGTGGGTTATTTTAGGGTTACAGATTATCATTTAGTTTCTTGGAATTGCTGTAGCCCTTGCTAGATCATTTCATCCCACTCTTATTCTTATTAAGCTGCTTTGACCTATGTTTGGGCCCTGAATTACCCTGTATGCAGATTATACTGGTAAAATTGCATTTTTACCCCTTATGACTTATTTTCTTCTCAAACTCAGGATTCTCTGAGTTAAGCCTTTCCTTGAGATATGTAGGAGCTTTTATCCTTTGTATTAGGTCAAAATGAGCTAGTTATGGCTCATGATGAGGTTCTCATCATACCCCCATGCCTAGCTTTTGCTAGTCCCTTAGCAAAAACTTAAGGTTTCATCCCTTGTTCTAGACCATGAAGTTTTTAATAGTTTTAGATAAGTGCCTTTTTTATTTGAGCATAGATTAGGTTAGAATGCTGACCATAGGCCTAAAAGGTACTCTAGTACTAATCAAGATCCAAATCTGTCTAGCCTTAGCCTCAGTCTTTTAGCAAAGGTTTTTAAGGCCCACAAGAACTAACCTAAGGTTTATTGGACTTCGTGGTTAAAGCACCCGTGCTTGAAATGATTTTAGTCCTGGCTCAGTTCGCAGTGCGTTTTGTAAGAGAGAGATAGAAAGTTTTTCTGTTTGGAGAGTTTTCTCTCTCTTCTTCTTTTTAGTTCTAGCCTAGGATTGGCTTTTCAACACGGTCTGTATCAGATTCCTTGCTCCCATCATCAATCCTCAAGGGTTCCTGGCGATCGATGCTTTTAGATAGCACTGCCCATGGCAACCCCTGGAACCCTGGCTATTGAGATTTCGAGATAATCCCATCCATGGTGTTCCGTGGCTGAATTCAGACCCTGGCAATTGACACTTCGAGATAATGCCATCCATGAAATCTGAACCAGCAGAGTGCTTACATGCCCCCAGTAGGATATGTAAATATCCTAAGAGACAAGCACCGAGGAGATGATATTTTGTTACGCATCTTCGAGGGGATTTCCCGCCTCTCCGTGCTGGGAACTCGTCCAAATCAACTTGTGTTGATCGGCCGCTCCTATTCTAGGTGTTCTTTTCAGAATTTTGCGACGCTTCTGCGTGATTCTGATTTTTACGCTTACTGAACCAGGCTGTGTGTGACATTAGGGTGCTTAGGTTACTGAGTCCCGTAAACCAAAAATTAGTTAACGAGGCCGAATACTCCCTAATCCTTAGACCTAATACTTCAGCTTTTCATTTTCCTCAACCTCTTGAGGAGTGTCCAGATCTTAATGGGTACTAAGAGTCTATTCAAGAATGCCTAAGGTTTGCATTCTTACTAATCTCATTGTGCACTTTTCAGTTATTTTCTTGAATGAGGTCTAGAACTTAGGTTAATTCCTTAGTTCCTTACTAATGACTATCACCTTTTCTTATAATTTTGTGCTCCTTTTTCATTTTGTTTTTCTTCTCCTTCACAAAATTTCCTTCTCCTCTTTTCCTCTTATTCTTTTTCGAAAATTTTTTAATTTTTATGGTGTTTTTGGCATATGTGAATTTTTTTGTTTGAAACCTTTTCTTACAAGTTTTGCACTTTCATACCCCCCCCATGCCTAAGATTTGCAATGTCCTCATTGTAACCTAGGGGATTTTTATTTAACTTAGTTCATTCCTTAAGACAGAAATTTGGATGAGTGAATGGGTCGGGGTGACTGTTGCGGACGATTTCTAATCTCAGATGCACGCACCTGAGGTGGAGTCGGCTGTCTTAAAGTGTGAACTTCAAGTGCAAAAAGGTGTCAGAACAAGTTTCAGGTTTTCAAAGAGAATGACGGGCTGCCTCCCGTTAAGCGCTAAATTTGATGCCTTCAGCCAAGTGGGAAATGCGATGGAGAGGGGATGGTCAAATCAGCGGAGTTTTGTAAGACAAGCACCTTGATTAAGAGCCTGGTTGGTCCAACCAGGTGCTTGTTCAGATCAACAGGCTGATGATGCAGCCCAAACCCAATCAATCTGGTGGGTTGATAGATGTGGATAAAAAGGTGTGGAGCCCACCATAAACTATGAAGCTCAGATGGATGTGGAAGTGTAAACGCAGGGTTTGGCTGAGCCGAATCAGCCTGGTCAGAGTAGGGATCCGTAGAATAATCAATGAATGACGCGGAAACCCTACAGGGGTGATCAGAGAATGATAGAGCATGGTATGTAGTCTGATCAATGTTCGAAACCCGATGTGGAAATGCAATCGGCTTGGTGAGAGGTGAATCTGAATAGAAATTGAGTCCGGTTGCGGGTCGGGGTTTGGAAGAGGTTTTGATCCGTTCTGTGTGTGCGGATGAGGTGGCCATTGTGTACGAGGGCTCTTCTAGAAACAGATGATAGGTGATTTTCTGTAGAGAGTCCTCTGGGTATCTATCAAATGCCGGAAGAGTGTTTGTAGGATGAAAGGAATCGTATTCGAGAAAAAAATTGGATTCTTGGTTGCAATCACTCTTGGCATTTTCTGTTTTTGGTTCCTGAGGATCGAAAAGGAATGATTCTGTGTTATCAGTGATCTCGGGAATCAGGACCTCAGAGTCGGAGTTAGAGTCATGAGAACTGAGGTCGTAGATAGGCCTGGCGTGTTCAGGAAGGGGAATCTCTCCGCAATTATAGTCAGATTTGAAATTGTCGGAGAGTTGGCGAAAATGAGATTCATGATCATGAATTCCACCACAACAAAAATCATCAGATGTGGAATCAGCAGCCTGACTGGGTTCTAGCCTATATGTCAATTCTGGGCTCAAAAAGATGTTCTGTTCAAGCTCTAAGCTGGTAGGATAGACCCCATTAAAACCTTGCTCATCCAACTCCTCAGTTTCTGTATCATAAATTAGCATGTTTTCTGAAAAATCGATCAGATTTCCTGAGGATGTTGGAGAGGGATATTCATTAAATAGAGGCCCGGAATCATATTCTGTAAAAATTTGATCTTTCTCATAAAGGACCTCATAATCTTCCCAATAAGTTTCAGATCTAGGTTCTAGGCTTAGGATGTGGGTAGAATTATTAGAACCTAAGTCCGAATAACCTTCGAGGGTCACCTTATCAAAACAAGGGGTGGAATTTATACCCTCCATAGGTTCAATTCTAATCTTGTTATTGCAGGAGTCTTGGAGTTCTAAGCTTGGTGATTTATGGCCTAGGGTTGGCTCAGCATTGTTTTCTCCTGCAACTTCCCAACCTATTTTAATGCTATCTTCTATTTGGGTTGGGAGTCGACAACCACCTTGTGCCTCAATCCCGAGGTCTGGGAAACTGGATTGATTCTTAATACTGTTCCAAGATGACTCATCCTTTGTTTCTGGTGTATACGGGTATTTTTGGTTGATAATTTGTTCTACTGATTTCATCATTTCTACCCGTTTCATAAGGGCATCTTGGTGTTGTTCCCAAAGTACAGGATTTGTCAAGCATTGAAGGTATTCAGATTGGTGTAATTTTTCCATCTCAATGTATCCTGTCATGAGCATATCTCGGGTTGATCCTTTTGAAATTTCAGTCAATAGAATTTGGGCACAGTTTATGATGAAGGCTGTGGTTGTTGGGACATCAACCTGAATATCTCCTATTGGTGTTGAGGTTTTTTCTTCTTTTTCATAGAATTTTATGGCATCCTCGATCATTTTATCTTTCATAGATCTCCGATATTCAGGTTTCTTGAATGGTAGTCTTAGGTGGTTTGGCTGCATATTTGGATTAGGTGGTGGAATCAAGATGTGGAATCAAAGGCTTCGATGTAGACTCATGTTGTGCCAAGATGGAAGAAGGGAGTATCAGAGGAAAGATTAATGTGGTGGTGCTGCATAAACAAGGGAACTGAGGCCTAACCTCAGGGCAAGTGAATTCCTAAAGGAGGTTTCAAGGACCTCCTTCCAAGCATATACTGAAGGATGTGATGAGATTAAAAGGTGCTGGACCCAATCAAGACACCCAAAAAATGTTGGGTGATTATAGAGGTTCGGGGCAGATGGACCCCTTGATCAGAAAGATCGTCCACCTGAGAATTACCTGGGCAGCCAGAGAGGGAGAGTCCCGCGAAAACCCCTACACGGTAGAGCGTCCCCACGGGTTACAGGGTTTCCCCCACCCGACCTCTCTTGTCACTGAGATTCCAGGTAGACCAGGATGGGGATCTTGACCTCTTAAGTCTACCATTTTTTATTTTAAGATCAGGGTGCTTAAGATTTCACTTGAACTTTAGTCTTTTAAGTGCAAAGAGTGACCTAATTTAAGGTTGGTTGACCCAAGGGGTCAACTTTACCTCTTGTTTTCTTTGAGAGCTTTTAGGTCTTGTCTTTTAGGGTTCAAGTGTTTAGAGAGCCAATTGTTTTAGGTTTTCTTTGAATAGGTATTTTCAGACGAGGGTTTGGGCACAGTTCATTGGGTTTTTCTTTATTCTTGATTTAAGTAGTGTGTCTCTAAAACCCTAATGTTGAATCTTATGTTGGCTCTACTTGGTCCAGTTAGTTCTTTGTTGGGTAATTAGGGCTCAAGCAAGAATGTGTTAGCCCTTAAATACCCTTAATAGTGTGCAGGAATAATGAGTTGAAAACATGCAACTATTATGGTTACTAAGTATGGAAGACAGGTTAGCCCTATATTGCTTGTTCTTTTCTTTTCTTCCTCTTTAGAGTTTAGGGGTTAATAGTGAGAGGAAAAATTTACCTGTCTTCGGAGTGGTTGTCGTGTGGTTGCTTGTCTTCTTGAGTTCCTGTAGCTGCACAAAAGAGTGGAGATTATCAGAAATTTAAAAAAAAAGAAACAGGAATGTTTACCTCTAGAATAGCCGTTGCTCCCCGGCAACGGCGCCAAAATGATGTGCTTTCTTCCTCAGCTGCGAACCTGGTGTTTTGCCAAAACTCCTCGCAAGGCCTGGGAGTGAATCTGGGCTTGGCGCTGAGCGTGGCGCGCCTGTAGCTGCAGGTGGAAGCAGTTCCTCCTGCGCGTCAATGGCGGCGGAGGTCGGGTGGCCTGTTCACAAGAAAACGGCCTTTCGGCCTAATCAGAGAGTGCCAGGAGCTTCGCCAGGGTGCGGCGAAGCTCGTGTGGGTGGTGGCGAGGCGCGGGGCGGCGTGCGAGGGCTGCCCTAGGTCGGACTGTGGGTCGGAGGATGGGTCTGTTCGGTGGGGTTTCAGAGGGTGATGTGGGGGAAGTGGCAGGGCGGAGGTTGATCAGGGTGAGGAGGCGGAGGTCCTGCGGTGGTCGGCGAGCCGTGTGGGTTGCTGAGGTGATGGGAGCGGCTCGCCGGAGGATGGCCGGAGGCGGAGAAGGTGAGGGTGAACAGGAGCGGTCGAGGGTTTAATCAAATAAAAGACAGTGAGGAAAAGAAAGAGGGGAAGATGGGGGGGAGTTCTGACCTAGCTACGGAGACGAAAGGGGCCGGGGCAGGGCGACAGTCGTATCGACTGTCGCCGGAGAAGAAGATGCCCAGGGGAAAGGGCGGCGGCGAGCAGAGGGCTGGAGAGGCGCCAGCTGGGTACGGCGTGGCGCTGAAAGAACAGGGGAGGAGGTCTCTACTGCTGGTATTGCGGCAGAGCGAAGAGGAGGAGGAGGAAGAACCGCCGGAGCTGGTGGGCGTCTGCCGGAGGGAGAGGAGAAGAAAGTTGGGGATTTTCTCCGTCAGATCCAAGCTGCCCTGGTCGGTGGAGCAACGGGGGGTATTTATAGGGATCAAACAGGGAGGAAGGCGGAGGGAGACGACGTGTCTCCCTCGCCGGAGGATGGTCGGAAACAGGAACCCATACCGTCCGTGCGTTCGCACGGCCGGTATGGTGGGTTACAACGACCAGGGGGGTGTCCCTGCGACGGCTGACGACGCAGGGCACCCCCGGTTTACTTGCCAGGTCCCCCACCTCACCCTGCGCGGCGCCATGCTCCGCGCAAGGTCGCCGGAGCATGGTGCTGGCAGGTTTTGCAGGAGGGACCTGATTGCAAAGAACGAAGGAGAGTTAGGGGCCAAAATGCGAGGGTTCAAAAGTTGAGGGCCAAAGAGTAAATATATGAGGACCAAAGTGTAAAGTCGGTCAAGGAGGTTTCTTCTTAGGCTCAAGTTTTTATACATGACTAATTAGGACCTAAGGAATCTGATGGTGAATTTCATTTCCATATTAAACCTTGTTTGACCGGTCAATTTGTGCAAAAACCCAAATTAAGTTATTAATTGGGCATGGTTCTCAATGTAGGTCAAAAAGGGTTCTGAAGGCCAAATTGAAGGTTCTAAACCCTGGAGATTATTTTTCTATGAATTTTAGAGGGTTTATTCTATTTTTACTTTGCCTCGAACCTTGTGAATTGAAGTGGGTTGTTTTAGGGTTACAGATTATCATTTAGTTTCTTGGAATTGCTGTAGCCCTTGCTAGATCATTTCATCCCACTCTTATTCTTATTAAGCTGCTTTGACCTATGTTTGGGCCCTGAATTACCCTGTATGCAGATTATACTGGTAAAATTGCATTTTTACCCCTTATGACTTGTTTTCTTCTCAAACTCAGGATTCTCTGAGTTAAGCCTTTCCTTGAGATATGTAGGAGCTTTTATCCTTTGTATTAGGTCAAAATGAGCTAGTTATGGCTCATGATGAGGTTCTCATCAGGAACCCTAGAAGATCAAGGGCCAAGATGGTGTAAATCCACACTTCAAATGACAAATCCGACTGCATGGATGGATTCGGATCGACGATCGCAGCCTAACGATGCAAAAATCGAGTCAATCTGATACCCGTGGCACCATCTACATCATCCAGAAGATGGATGGCCAAGATGGCACCACGTGATGCCATCTCGGCCGCCCAAACGCCCGCACGCACTCGCTGAAGCTTCCGCATTCGCCCTTCTCCGTCACTGGATCAAGATCCAACGGCTGTGGATGTGACACGTTGAAATTGTCTGTACGACCATTTGGGCGAGGTAGCACAGGAGTCCAACGCCTTATCGAGAGGCGCTGGTGTGCGTTCGAGCCGCGCTGCGCGAAATCTGGAGGGGGGGCGCACCGTTTATCGACCGTCAGATCGCAATCCAATGGTCACACACGCCTGATAGCGTCCACGCACTATTGCACACGTGGCGTAACGCGACATCGCATGCGTTGGGGTGGGCGTGCAGTGAGGCGGGCGAAGGTGCGATCTGGGCCGTTTGATCTCACAATCGGATGACTGTGGACGGCCGAACGTGCGGCGAGCGTTAGGTGCAAGCAGACGAGTGGGCGCATGCTTGCAACACCCACTACGCCCACGATGGGGCTTTAGCGATGGTTTTATCTGTTACTAAAGGCCCTTATTTAATGTTTTAAAGATGTAATGACCAATTTGCCCCCATTCCTTACAACTATAAAAGGAGACCCCCTCCACACAAAATTCTCATCCCTTCCTTCTCTTCTCTACCTCTCCAAAGCTCAATAGAAGCTTGTCCCACACCCAGGATACTCCTCACGAGATAAAGTTCAAAATTTCATCCCCATTCAAAAGTGGATCCCGCGATGACGATGACGTGCTGCTCCGTTCCCGTTCTTCTACTTCGTCCTCCTTCATCCTGCTCCATCCTCCTTCATCTAGGCGTCGCCCCATCCAGCTCATCCTCTAGGCGATCGTCGAGGGGGATAACTTCTCTCTCCCATTCTTATTTATAGCTTTCTAGTGTAGAATTTTCCTGCTTTCTAGTGTAGCTGATTTCCCGCTTTCTAGTGTAATCCTTATTTGGTTTTATTGTATAAACATTTTGAAATATTGAATGCATGTTTTCTCTCTCTCTCTTCCTTTTAGTCTGATAGCTTCATTGTAATTACATCGCCTCTCTTTTTAAGAAAAATTCTAAAAAAAATATAATTACGAATATAGATCGACTTAGCCTCCCTGTGTTCGACCCAGAATTTCAATTTCGGTATGAATTTTGTTTGTTGAACACGAATTCTTTACTTTCAAGCTACAACGACAAGGTTTTAAAACCAAACACGTTAGCGTAACAATTCGTTCGTCCAACAACACCCTGTACTTGGTCATCAGTGATCTGAACTGAGCATTCATGAAATGGGTCCCTCCATCAGAGATAATGGCACGTGGGATACCGAATTGAGAAAAGATGTTCTGATGAATGAATTAGATTACTACCTTATGTTCGTTGGTTTGGGTTGGGATGGTTTCGATCCATTTGGACACGTACTCAATAGCGAGAAGAATGTACTCGAAGCTATCCGAGATAGGGAAGGGTCCCATCAAATCAATCCTCCAAATATCAAAGATTTTGCATACGAGAATCAGCTGTAAAGGCATCATATCACGGTGGCTCATGTTGCCCATGGTCTGGCAATGAGTGCATGCCTTATAGGGATCGTATGCATCCTTGAAAATCATGGGCCAGTAAAAGCTACACTGGAGGACTTTTACTGTGGTTTTATGTCCGGAGAAGTGTCCACCGCAAGCCTGGTCATGGTAGAAGGACAAAATGTCTTGAATTTCCACTTTCGGGATGCACCGTCTGATGATCTGATTAGCACAAATGCGGAAGAGGTATGGGTCTTTCCAGATGTAGTACTTGGCATCAGAAAGTAATTTGTCTTTCTTGGCCTTTGGCCAATCGGACGGAATCTGATGTGATGCCAAGTAGTTCACCAAATTAGCGAACTTAGGATGTTCTGCACTAATAGTCAGGAGATGCTCATCAGGAAAGTGCTCTGTGATGGGTCCGAAAGGGTCAATAATGTCAAAAGGAAGGTGGGATAAGCGTTCAGCTACCACATTATGTTTTCCCACTTTATCAGGAACCTCGAGATCGAATTCTTGCAACAATAAGATCCAATGAATTAGTCAAGGTTTCGCATCCTTCTTTGTGAGGAGGTGCCTCACTATAGTGTGATCTGAGTATATGATAACATGGCAACACAAAAGATATGATCTGAATTTCTCTAGGGCAAATACTATGGCTAGAAGCTCTTTCTTAGTAACTATGTAGTTATGCTGAGCCTCGTCAAGTGTCTTGCTAGTGTAGTAGATGACCACGGGTTTCCCATCTATTTTCTGCCCAAGTACTGCACCCATAGCATAATCAAATGCATCACACATGATCTAAAAGGGTTGAGACCAATCAGGGGACTGCAAGATAGGTGCTTGGGTAACTCGACCACGTAGGATCTCAAATGCCTAAGTGCACTGCACAGTGATTTCGAAGGGGACATCCTTGGAGAGAAGATTAGTCAGGGGGCGCATGATTTTCAAGAAATCGAGAATAAATCGACGGTAAAAACTGACGTGCTCCAGAAATGATCAGATGTCCTTGACCGAGCTAGGCATAGGGAGCTTGGAATTAAGATTCACCTTGGCTCGATCAACCCAAAAGCCATTTTCAGAGACGAGATGTACCAAGACAATTCCCTCGGGTACCATGAAGGGGCTCTTTTCCCAGGAAAGAACCAAATTCACATCGATGCACCACCTGAGGATTTGGACCAAGTGCAAGAGGCAATCATCAAAAGATTCCCCAAATACTGAGAAGTCATCCATGAAGACTTCAAGGTACTCACCTACCATATCTGAGAATATGGCAAGCATGTACCACTGAAAAGTAGCAGGTGCATTGCAAAAATCGAAGGGCATCCCCTGGAATGCGTATGTCCCAAAGGGGTAGGTGAAGATAGTGTTGGTCCTCAGGATGGATTGCAACCTGGTTATAACTGGAGCACTCATCCAAAAAGCAGAAGAATCGATTTCCCGCTAGTTTCTCAAGGATCTGATCAATTAATGGTAGTGGGAAATGATCCTTCTTTGTGGAGGAATTGAGTCTTCTGTAATCAATGTAGACTCTCCACGAGTTCGCTATACGGGTCGGTATGGTTTCTCTGGTTTCAGTCGTGATCATGGTGAGTCCTGCCTTCTTAGGCACAACTTGGATTGGACTCACCCACCGATTGTCGGAGATCGGGTAGATGATCCCTACATCTAACCACTTGATGATCTCCTTTTTCATGACATCCTGTAGATTTGGATTTAGGCATCTCTGCATTTCACGAGATGGTTGTGAACCCTCTTTAGTATAGATGTGATGTATGCAATATGAGGGGCTGATGCTAGTCAGATCATCGAGAGTTCTTCCAATGGATCTTCAATGCTGCTGGAGGATAGTAATCAGGTGTGTTTCCTAGTCAGATGTTAGCCTGGAGTTGATAATCACAGGAAACTTTTGGTTGGAACCCAAAAAGACGTATTTGAGATGGTCAAAGAGGGGCTTTAGTTCCATAACAAGATTATTAGCAGCAACAGGTGGTTTAGGATGGGTGTCAGGAGCAAAGGAAGGAGCTATGGGTGTGTTTAGGTTAGGTTCAGGCTCCTCTAATTGTGGGTTTTGATCTTCTTATGGTTGATCATAAATAATCGGGTTTTCCACGATACATGGGTCATCAACCACAGCATCATCAATATCACAAATTTGTTTGATAACTCCACAACTAATTCCTTGTTGGGCCTTAAAGTTGTCAATTTTCAGTGTCTTGCTCCCAAAGTTTTACTCAATTTGGCCCTCCTTACAATTAATATTGGCTCTAGCTATGGCCAGAAAGGGTCTGCCTAATATGACCGATGTATTCTTCAATTTCTCAGGAGCATCCACGTTTAAAGTGATAAAATCCACAAGTAAAAATCGTGTACCCTAACGATGACATCCTCGAGAATTCCTTTTGGTGATTGATGTAAACACATTTACACTACTTAAAATGTCTATTTATGCATGTTCTTAAGCATAGGATTGCATTTCATGATATAAATATTGCATAACATGCATCATCTTGCATTTAGAGTAGTTTGAATAAAATGGAGGTTAATTGTCTCCTTTTATGTGCTTAGACAGGGCAAACATTTTATCGAGGCCTCGGATAAAAAATCCAACCGTATGGATGTAATCAGGGCAACGATTGGAGTTCAACGACTCCAAGATCGCCCTAATCAGACATCCGTAGCATCAGATAGTGACTGGGGAACCCTAGAAAATCAAGGGCCAGGATGGTGAAAATCCGCACTTTAGATGACAAATCCGACCACACGGATGAATTCAGATCGACGATCTCAGCCCAATGATGCAAAAATCAAGTCAATCCGACATCCGTGGCACCATCTACAACTTCCAGAAGATGGACGGCCAAGATGGCACCACGTGGCACCATCTCGATTGCCCAAACGGCCGCACGCATTCCACAAAGGCCCCGCATCCGCTCGCTCTCCGCCGTTGTATCTTGATCCAACGGCTGTGGTCGGCCGCGCCTAAAAGTGTCCGCTCGACCATCCGTGCCCCATAGCGGAGCGGTCGAGCGCGCTTTCGCGAGCGGCGGGCACGGGTTCGAGCCGCGGAGAGGGGCTGGAAGGTGCGGGCAATTGAGGCGCGTGGAGCGTCAGATGGAGATCGGACGGTTCCACTCGCCCGATAGCGTTCACATGCGATTGAACGTGCGGCGTGAACACGCGATCACACGTGCCAGGCGGGTGCACAACGAGCGGGCGGAGATGTATCTTAAGCCGTCCGATCTCGCGATCGAACGGCTGAGAATTGGCAAACGTGCGCAAGCGTTGCGTACGCAGGCAGCTGAGCGGGTGCGCATGGGCGCGGAAGCTACGCCCACGTTGGGGGCTTTAGCGACGGTTTTATCCGTCACTAAAGACCCCTTATTTATTGTTTTGAAGTTGTAATGTCCATTTTGCCCCCACTCCTTGCAACTATAAAAGGAGACCCCCTCCATACGAAATTTTGATCCCTTCCTTCTCTCTATCCCTCTAAAGCTCAAGAGAAGCTTGTCCCACACCCGGGATGCTTCTCGTGAGATAAAGTCCAATTTTCGTTCCCCTTCGGAAGTGGATCTCACGACGACGACGGCGTGTTGCTTCGTTCCCGTTCTTCTGCTTTGTCCTCCTTCGTCCTGCTTCGTTCTCCTTCGTCCAGGCGTCATCCCGTCCGGCTCGTCTTCCAAGCAACCGTCGAGGAGGATTTCTCTCTCCCTATTCTTTTTGCTGCTTTCTAGTATAGATTTACTGCTTTCTAGTGTAGTTTTGTTCGTCCTTCAAGAAATCATCGAGGAGGACATTTCTCCCTCCATTCTTTTAATGATTTCTAGAGTAATTATTTTATGCTTTGTAGTTGTAAGAGTGAAATGAACAATCTTCTTAATGAAAAGTTCCTTGTTTATTCTACATCTCATTTTGATTTCTCTGTGTAATATTCTCTTTCTCTCTTACGCTCCCTCTCTCTCTTCTATTTATTGTAAATAATTAGTTAGTTTTAAATTGAATTATTCTATGACAAATAAAAAGAAACGCGTAGTTTTTAAATCAAACGTCCGCCTCCCTGTGTTCGACCCGAAATTTTCATTTCGGTATAAATTTTATTTGTTGAACATGAATTCTTCGCTTTCGAACTACAATGATAGGTTTTCCAAAACCGAACACGTTAGCGTAGTCGTTCGTACGTTCAACATTTTGGCACCATTGCCGAGGAGGCGACGCTCTTTGATTTCTCTTCGCGTTTTGTAACTTACAAATCATTTACCTTACTTTTCTCCTTTCTTATTGTAATTGCAGGTACTCTTTTGAGACGAGCAAAAGCGGTAGATTGGAGTAAAGTGCTGTGGAAGGTTTTGTAAGTTATCCCCCATTCTTTCCCCCTCCATAGACTTCATTCGTCACATTGAATCCAAATTCCAATTAACCTTGGTGTTTGCATAAATCCTAGGAATAGTTTGGTTGTTTGGATTCTCACTCACATTCATTCTACCTTCATTTATATATAAAAAAAAAAACAAAAAGATAATTCTGTGGGGCAATTTTCAGCAAACACACAACGTACACCCACATTCAAAGGCACTTAACCAAATTAATTTGTTTCTACTCAACCGGGTTCTGATCTATGGAACCGGTACACATAAAGCAACACATAAAAGAGTAGAAATCATTCTAGGTTAACCATCTTTGTGTGCCTAACTTAGTGGTGCATATGTGGCTAGTTGTTTGAGCTGTTTGGGCTGCACCACTTCAATTAAAATCAACTCATGAAGTAGCTGCCAATTAGGTTCAACTCTTAGGGATTTACCAGGCACTCCACATTCTTTTTAAGCTTCAAAGGAAAACATTTTCACCCGTGCTTGTAAACCTTGGTGTGCCAATGAAACTTGTTTGAAAATACCTAAAGTTGAATCCTAAAAGCTACTAAGCAAGATTTGAACCTTAAAATTCACCACATCAAAAATAATCTTGCTTGAAAATCACTGGTTGTGCACGCACACACAAATCAATCAATCATTAAGGGCACAACCCATTTAAAGGGCCCATCACATTCCAAAGCACACTCAAACCTAGCCCTAAATAAGACAGAGTAGACGTTGGCCTTAAGGATTGAACTCACTCTTCAGAACTCAGAACGAGATTATTTTCGATTAGTCTGTTTCTACTGTTCAATCTGATGTCTAGCTAGGGGAGCAGAGTCAAACGATCGCGACTGGGAGGTACACTAGGAACCGGAGGCGCAAGCCGAAGGAAGAACCTTCTCCCTAGTCCCTCCTTCTAACTGGTTGGATTGAACAGATGGAAGTAGATCAAATCGTTCCTTTATCTAAAGATGGGTTTTGAGAGTCTGTATGTCTTTAGGCTAACCCATTTAAGGACAGGTTTGATTGTTTGTATTGCAGGGCGCCTTTCTTCCTCCTGTATCTCATGAATCCTTCCACATATTTCATGCATTCCTGTTCTTTCCCTCCTGTTGTGAATTATCCCCAACATGACAATTATCCCAACTCGTATTGTAATCAACCATCAGTTAGTTGGGATAATTCGAATTGGGGATACAATTCCAGACCTCCGTGTTTAGGGTCTAACCCTGAACACTTTCATTCTGATTTCTATCTTTCTCAGAGCTACATCGATTATAGATCATCTTCCTTTCATGAACAGCCTAATACTATCTACAATCAAGAAGGATACATCGATCCTTACCCATCCTCTGATTTCACTACCTTTAGGTCATCACCATCTTTTCAACAATCTGAAATGACCTATTATTAGGAAGGGTATAACGAATCTCAATTCGTTAATTCCCCTGCATTAAGCCCAAACCCGCCCAACCCTGAACCAACTCATTTGGTTCAGGTTAACCAGGTTCAAGATAAGGTTCTGGCTAACTTGAGGAATATCATTCAATCTTTAGAAGTTCAGCCAATACCTTGCACTGAGGGATTGGAGCCCCTGATTGAAATGATTGATGATTTAAACAAGTCTTTGTTGGATTGGCTCCAGGATGTTAAGGATAAGAACCCAGGTGAGTTTCTACTTGGGAAATTAGTGAAATTAAGGATGAGATTCGTGGTTGCTTTGATTTAATCTTGGAATAATTCCCAGGATGAACCCTCTTAAGGAAAGCCAATGACAGAACCTGCTCAGGCACTTGTTGGGGGGGACACATGTTACGAGGCTGACTAGATTGAATTAAAACAACCAATTAAGGATGATCTGATTTCTTCACCTGAGATCCCCAAGCTGGGTTACGAGGAAACGTATGTCTCCTTGGAAAAGAAAGTGACAAATGATTTTGGGACATACATTGATACGGATCTTGATGGTGAAGATTCAAGTTGCGAAGTCTCATGTGAGTTTTCTGAACATGATTTCTATGAGACGATTGGGCCTGAGGAATCTGATAGATCATTTGATAGCCCAATAACTGAGGAAACTGATCTTATTAGGGCACACATTACGGATCTAGAATCGCATTTTCTGGAGGAATCAATTCAATGCCCTCATTATCAGTTACACCATATTGAGCTTATTGATGATTCTAATTCTGAGATAATTAGACCCAAGTCAATTTTGATTCTGCCACATCATTTAAGACGGGGTGATGAATATACAAGAGGTCCTGGAATTTGATATTCGGAATGAGGAGGATAGGAGTTGGGAAATTCTGATTTGGGAAGTTAATTATGGAGGAAATGGAAGATTGAGTCGAAGGGTTCCTTTTAAGCTGAAACCATCAAATCAGAACCCTTACGACATTTGTTTCGAGGATGTCAAACCCAAGAACACATTCAACGATTATCCTTTTGAGCTTCAATTCTCTGTAACCCGACTTTTTGGTCTTGGGTTGCATCCTCATAAATTGCAGGCCCGACCCCGCTTGCATTCTAATTTCAGGTTTTGGATAATTTTTATCCAGAACCTAAGATATTCTCGATTATGGGGTGTGGGTCTGCACCACAATCTAGTCCACATCTGTGGACCTCTGTTGACAAGTCAGAGGATTCTTCTGTTCATTCTGATTCTGACCTGCACTTGTGATTTCTTCATTTCTTTTCTTTGTATGGTGTGCCTAGCTGAAGGCACTAAATTCAGCATATATACAGTTTTTCTTAGTTTTCATCTCGGAGCGGACCCGACATTCACGCAATTCAGGTGCTTTCTTCACTTTTCCACTCTGTTTTATGTCTTTTTAAAACAATGAGGACATTGCAATAGATAGGCATGGGGGGGTGGATATTCATCTCTAAATTCATTCCTCAGCTCCGTAGATTTGTTTTATTTTCTTTTATATAGAAAAAAAATTCAGAATTAGGAAAGAGAATTTGGGTTTAAGAAAATTTTTAATCTTAGGAAATACTACATTATGATTTGAACACAAAGACCCTTCAGGTCTTTGGACTTAATCAGCCTATGTATCCACTAAAATGTGGATTTATCTTTCGAGTCCTCGCCATCTTAATTCTTTCGTAATTGGAGTAAATAAGTTTGGGTGATAAGTACACGACTTATCAACCCGCCCTCTGATTTGGGGGAATTTTGAGTCTTAAGCATCTACACACTTTCTTTACACTGACTCGTTGTTCGATGATTTTAACGGAAATTGGGTAGCTAATGAACCTTCCAGGGTGATATGGCTGGCAAGTTATCGTGGGTAACAGCCCATAGGTAAGTTGTCTAGAGCCCAGTCACTGGACCTTTCTCTTTTTCTTGCCCTTAGGTAAATCTTAGACCAGGGAAGCCACCTACTTAAAAAAATATATATATCAAAAAGAACAAAAAGAAATAAGCCACACTTTGCCGCACGAGTATGGCTGGCAAGTTATCGGTGGTAACAGCTCATCGACCGGTTGTCCAAAACCCAGCTCAGTAAATGCACTAAAAATTCCCAAAACACCTAGGAAGAAGCGGAGAAGTAGAATAAACCAGGGAGATATACACTGGATTCACCCTTGTGTTGACCCCGTAAAAAAATAAAAGTAGGGAGAAAGCTACCGGTTGTAAAGATACACCTTTAGGCAGAATTCTTTTTGAGGTCACCTAGAGGCGTAGAAATCCGAAATCCGTTTTAATTGCCGGTCAACGAGTCTATCACAATCACAATAAGATGCTTAAAACTTAGGGTTCTCATCAAATCTTGGGTGAGTTGAATGGTGGTAGAAAGCCACTCTTAAACCCTAAAATTTGAAAATCCAAAAAAATTAGAAAAGAGTAAAAAGAGAAAAAGAAAATTTTCTTTTAATAAGGTGAGGGCTTGAGGCGGTCTGCATTTTGGCTGATACTCGGGCACTGTTGTGTCTTTGAAAGTTCAGTTCCTAAGTAGACAATTTCTTAATGATTGAAAATAACTTAGGTCCAAATAATCCAACATAATTCTTTTATAAATAGCATATAGTTTTTGCTAGGGACTAGCAAAAGATAGCCATGGGGGTATGATGTAAACACATTTACACTACTTAAAATGTCTATTTATGCATGTTCTTAAGCATAGGATTGCATTTCATGATATAAATATTGCATAACATGCATTATCTTGCATTTAGAGTAGTTTGAATAAAATAGAGGTTAATTGTCTCCTTTCATGTGCTTGGACAGGGAAAACATTTTATCGGGGCCTCAGATCAAAATCCAACCATATTGATGTAATCAGGGCGACGATTGGAGTTCAAAGACTCCAAGATCGCCCTAATCTGACATCCGTAGCATCAGATAGTGATCGGGGAACCCTAGAAGATCAAGGGCCGGGATGGTGAAAATTCGCACTTCAGATGACAAACCCAACTGCACGGATGAATTCAGATCGACGATCGCAGCCCAACGACGCAAAAATCAAGTCAATCCGACATCTGTGGCACCATCTACAACTTCCAGAAGATGGATGGCCAAGATGGTGCCACGTGGCACCATCTCGAGCGCCCAAACGGCCGCATGCATTCCACAAAGGTCCCGCACCCGCTCGCTCTCCGCCATTGGATCTTGATCCAACGGCTGTGGTCGACCGCGCCTAAAAGCGTCCGCTCGACCATCCGCGCCCCATAGCGTAGCGATCGAGCGCGCTTTCGCGAGCAGCGGGTGTGGGTTCGAGCCGCGGCGTGGGGCTGGAAGGTGCGGGCAATTGATGCTCGTGGAGCGTCAGATGGAGATCGGACGATCGCGCGTGCCTGATGCCGTTCACGTGTGATTGAACGCGTGCGTGAACACGCGAAGCACGTGCCAGGTGGGTGCACGAGCGGGCGGAGATGCATCTTAAGCCATCCGATCTCACGATCGGACAGCTGAGAATCGACGAACGTGCACAAGCGTTGCGCACGCGGGCAGCTGAGCGGGCGCGCGTGGCCGTGGAAGCTACGCCCACGTTGGGGGCTTTAGCGACGGTTTTATCCATCACTAAAGACCCCTCATTTATTGTTTTGACGTTGTAATGTCCATTTTGCCCCCACTCCTTGCAACTATAAAAGGAGACCCCCTCTATACGAAATTTTGTTCCCTTCTCCTCTCTACCCCTCCAAAGCTCAAGAGAAGCTTGTCCCACACCCGGGATGCTTCTCACGTGATAAAGCCCAATTTTCGTTCCCCTTCGGAAGTGGATCCCGCGACGACGACGGCGTGCTGCTTCATTCCCGTTCTTCTACTTCGTCCTCCTTCATCCTACTTCGTTCTCCTTCGTCCAGGCGTCGTCCCGTCCGGCTCGTCCTCTAAGCAACCGTCGACGAGGATTTCTCTCTCCCTATTCTTTTTACTGCTTTCTAGTATAGATTGATTGCTTTCTAGTGTAGTTTTGTTCGTCCTTCAAGCAATCGTCGAGGAGGACATTTCTCCCTCCATTCTTTTAATGCTTTCTAGAGTAAATTTATCGCTTTCTAGAGTAATTATTTTATGCTTTGTAGTTGTAAGAGTGAAATGAACAATATCCTTAATGAAAAATTCCTTGTTTATTCTACATCTCATTTTGATTTCTCTGTGTAATATTCTCTTTCTCTCTTACTCTCTCTCTCTTCTATTTATTGTAAATAATTAGATAGTTTTAAATTGAATTATTCTGTGACAAATAAAAAGAAACGCGTAGTTTTTAAATCAAACGTCCGCCTCCCTGTGTTCGACCCAGAATTTTCATTTCGGTATAAATTTTATTTGTTGAATACAAATTCTTTGCTTTCGAACTACAACGACAGGTTTTCCAAAACTGAACACGTTAGCGTAGCCGTTCGTACGTTCAACAGTGACTTAATAGATCGATCGGCTAACTGCAAAGTCATCTCTGTCGGTTTAAGCTCAGATTCCTCAAAGTGGTCTAATAGGGATGTGGGTATCAAATTGATGGAAGCTCCTAGGTCTAATAAGGCTCGGTCAAACTGTATATCACCGATAACATAGGAGATCAGAGGGGTGCCTGGGTCTTTTGCCTTAGGTAGGGGTATGCTCAAAATGATGGAGTTGGCTTGCTCCGACAGTACGATTAGTTCCCGCCTTTGGTTCGTAGCTTACGCTTGGGTGTACACATGTCTTTTAGGAATTGTGCGTAAGCCGATACTTGGAAAATCACATCCATCAAGGGGATATTTATATGGACCTACTGAAAGAGCTTGACCAGGTCCTCCTCAGGTGCCACAGGTTTGGTTGTCTTCTTTCCCTTGGTTAAGGCCATAGGAAATGGAACCTTAGATGGTTCCTCTAGAATTGGCTTAGGCTCTTTATCGGGGATGGGTGTGTCCTGGATGACCAATTTAGGGTTAGGGCTAAAAGGCTCAGGCATGTCGTGGCCGGGAAAAGGTGGGTCTTGTGTTTCTTTGCCACTACAGGTGGTGATGGAATTTAATCCCGCTTGATTTTGGGTTGGATTGGGGAAAATAGGTGTTTGCTGTTGAATTCCCAAGTATGAAGTTGAAGCATCCATCCAGTCAAGTGATGGAGCAGAAGGGGCCTAATAAAAGAAGTGAGCTTGGCCCTGATTTGGGTTCATAATGCCTCTGGTTCCGTACGTTATTCGGGTTTGGAAGAGGCTGAGAAGGAAGTGCACCAAGCTGGCTTGCACTTGCCAGCTAGGCCAATTGATTTCGTAACTCAGAAATCTCTTCTTTGTGCTATTTTTGCATGTCAACCAAGGTATGGAGAATCAAAGATATCTGATCTTCTTTAGGTGGCCCAGATTGGAAATTTTCACTAGGCCTTGGTTGAGAAGGTTGATATGGTCATTGGTTTTGTGGTCGGGGTTGGAATTGGGATCTCAAATTTAGGTTATTTCCTGACCACGCAAAGTTAGGGTGATTCCGCCATCCAGGGTTGTAGGTGTTGGAGAAAGGATTATTCTGGATGGCGTGGAGATCCTCGCAGGTCTGAGGATGATTGCACAGCAATCATAGGCCTTAATTCACCTGAATTAAGCCAGAACATAGCTTAACATGAACATTCTTCATGCATATGCATTGTATTCTGCATCGTAGTTGATATATGTGTTTTATGCATAAAACTGTGCTATTTAAGTGGTATCACATATTGTAGGTAATTCGGGCCTACGGATGACCGATCCAATCGCATGGATCTATTCAGAACTTTGACAGGAGTCCAACGCTTCCAAGATCGCATTAATCAGACTCTCGTAGCACCCTAGGGAATTTATAGAAGATCAAGAGCCAAGGGGAAAATTAAAGAAGGTCCAAACCTCATATGACAAACCCAACCGCATGGATGGATCCAGATCGATTTTCATAGCCCAACGACATAGAAATCAATTCAATCGGAGGCCTACATCACCAGATACAAGGAAAAGAAGATGAAAGGCCATGATGGCACCATGTGGCACCATCATAGCTGCTCCCTCCCCATTGCCCCATCCAGGAAGGGCATGTCGCATGCTATGGACCATTGGATCTTCATCCAACGGCCAAGAGCACAACACGTCACCCACCTAGATTGGATAAGGATAAATGGAAACTAACAAGTATATATAACAAAAGGTTTGCGTAGCACGTTGGCTCGCACACATGCACGTTTAAGCACAAGATGTGGGTTCAAGCCGTGCGCTGCACAAAATTGAAGTGGCATCAGCTATGCAAGAGTGTGCAGGCACAACTGCACGATCGAGGGCAGAGGCGCGACTACATTGCACAATCAGAGTGCACCACGGGCGAACACGCAATCGCACGCGTCTTGTGAGATTTGGAACCCGAGGGAAGTGCACGTAAGTTGTCCGATTTTAAGATCGGACGGCTGAGGTTGAAGCTCTCAGAAGAGGCAAGCGGTGAAGGTGAAAACGCAAAGGGCGCATGTGGGCGATCTGCGTTCATGCGATGGAGGATCGACTCTCCACGGAGCACCACGTGGCAGCATCAGAGTGAATCGAGGGAAAAAGAAGGATTTGGAAGGCTTTTTGCATAAGATTAAGGGGACCAAATTTCCTTTTTAGCCCCCCCCCCACCAAAGCTATAAAAAGAGCCCAAAAGTGCCCCTTTGGAAGGCATTCCCTTCCTTCTCTTCTTCCTTCTTCAACCTTACTTTCTTCTTCTTTCCGTCTTCTCTGCATTTGGCTCTGCATCCCCGTCTGAAGCGTCTGTTGGGCCACCTCGACAGATCGTTGCTACTCTTCTCAACCTCTCCAAAAGGCCACTATGAATCACCCATGGTGCCCTTCTTTTACAGTAGTTGTTTGTTTTATTCAAATACATGTATCCAATTTATGTTCAATCTCTTCTTGTGATATAAATATTATGATTGATCGTTCCTTTTACCTATCCTTTATATTTGAAATAAACACATGAAATCAAAAGTGCTTTCTGCCTCCCTGTGGTCTACCGGGATTCACCAGTTCCATTAATTATTTGCTCAAGACGTATTTCGCGCTATACTACAGCGCATTCGTCTTTTACGCAATCTACGCAATGAACAAATTGGCGCCATTGCCGAGGTGGCAAGGCGACTTTTGATTTTATCTCTAATATAATATTTTTGTGTGCAGGAACAACGACACTGAGCAGCGAATCAGGATAAGAGAGCGCTGCGAAAATCAGGTGCACACATTCCTATTAGAAATTTGGCTAGAAAGTAAGTGTCATCTTTAAAATTCAATAGTCGTGTTTGTAATGCTAAAAAAATTCTGAAATTTGGACTGGAACTAGATATTCAAATTATCCTTCAAACACCACCTTTCTTAGAAATAACATCTTTAGAATTTTTAAAAATTCATGGAGTACATACTGGTCAGATTGCTTGAAAATAACACTTTTATGAAATTTAAGAATTAATTCTGACTCACATACAAATCAGATCTACTCAAAATTTGTGAGGTGTGAAAGATAATCAAATTAGCTTCAATATCATATTTTTACAAAATTTTTGGAGCATATTTGATATAGTTTCCAATAGAAAAACCAACACAGGGTCTAAATCCTAGATTTGATCCCTGGTTAGCTAAAAATTCATAACTAATTATTGGAAATAGAAAACATTTTTGAAAAATACTCTCTGAGAATCTTATTGCAAAAGGAATCTTCTTTCCATGTTTCAAATCATTTGGATTCCATCTCACCTTAGTGTATACTTTGGAATTGTAGTCTACAATTTGAAAAAGAACTTAGAAGTGCTTGAACCAATATGACCACATTGACTAACTTGGACTCCGACGAGCCCAAAAGTTAGCCAGTGAGAATAGGTTAAGAATTCATGAAAATACATCAAATAACCTGCATTTGGCTGGAAACTATTGGGTAGTTCCAACCTCTCTTGCAAAAGCTGGTGACTAAGCCTGCGGGGCAGTGTCAAACAACTATGGTTGCGAGGTAACGGAACCGAAGGCAAAAGCCGAAGGAAGAACCTTCCTTGTAGTCTCCTCATAACCAGACTAGTTGGGTTAGCCTGAGAAGCGAGAATTCCTTACAGTTGATCTCTAGCCAAATTTTCAATAACACAAACTTAAACGAAAAATCAGGTCATCTGATCTAAAGGACCACTCTAATTAACAAGGCCTTAGCCTTGTTCTGCTTGACTACACCAACCCTTTGAGTTGGAGTATGCAAGGAAGAAGGTCATTAAGACCAGAACTTGTGGGACCTTGGGAGACAAACCCAAGGCAGCGAAGGCGATTTTCGGCTGACCTCTCTTCTTAACCTTCTTCCATCTGATTAGCAGCAATGGCCAATCCTGGTCCTTAAATTCGTCAGGACCCTAAGAATTAGGACCCGATGGCTCATCTAGAAGCCAGGGTCAAGGAAATGGAACAAAAATATGAGTAGAGCATTGATCAGATTCTCACGACACTTGACAGGATGCAGCATCGACCACATGAAGAACAACTGTGGGACTTGTATGTTCCAGTGGCAATAATCATAGCACCTCAGGTCCAGATTCCCATATGTGGAGACTGATAGCAGAAATACGCGGTTTGTTAATTACGTAATTTAGTATCGTTGTAACGCGTAAATCCGCTTTAACTTTTAAATTTATATTCCTAGATAGGGGAGTATCTAGGGTCGTCTAAGGAGGCCAAATGTTTGCAAAATTGATTCTCTTGCTTGGAATACAAATCTCAACCTTCTTTTTGGTATTTTTCAATATATCATTTTTTTTGGTTTTTTGAATTAAGGCAACATGCAAAATTGTGCCGGGAAAGTGACTTACACTTCAAATTTAATATACTACTTCTAAGTGGCAAGTAGATCCGCTCCCTAAGCTTACTCTAGGCAAGTGGAGGACTAGAATAATTAGGGAGAGGGAGTAAAGAATGCTAAAAACAAAGCAATTTGAAATTCAAATAAAGAAATTGCAAAGAGGGCAACTAGATAAATGAAAAAGTGTTTTAAAAAAAAGCCTAGTAGAGGAATGCTTCTACTACTAGAAAAATTGCAATAAATAAAAGCAAACACAAATCCTCTAGATAAATGGTGAAGAAGAGGGCTTCTTGCTCCAAGCTTGGTAGCTCCCAAGCTTGAAAAGAGTCCTCCAACTCCTTCCTTGCTATGCTCTGCCAAGGTGATGTCCTCCAAGGCAAACCCTAAAGGGGCGTGCCCTAAGCTTCTCTCCAAGGGTGGATGTCCACACTAAGTCCTTCTCCTTTGCCTCGCTGTCCTCCTTGAAGTAGAAAAGTCCTCGTCCTTGGCGTGGCCCAAGTTGAAGAGAGTGGGGAGAAGAAGGTACCAAAAGGGCTGGTGATGTGCCCCTTTAATCTCCTTCTCTACTCCTTCTTCTTGCCCGTAGGTGTAGGTGGTATAGGTAGCAAAATACACTAATGGAGGATGCCCTCAAATGGTGGTAGGTGATGGGTTTTTATAGAATAGGAAGGGGGCTAATGTGACTCTTGGAATGGATGGCTAAGATGAAGAGATGGAGGTGGTTGGGGATCCAATGGCTAAGGTCAATTGGTGCCAACCCAAGGGACACCTAGGGGGTGGTTATGGGTGGTGACACCCCTTAATGTTGGCGCCAAAATGGCTTCTAGAAGGGGGTCTTAGTTGGCGCCAAGAAGGGTTCTAGAAGGAGGGGTAGGTGGATGGCTAGGATGGGTTGTAGGGTTAGGAGTATGGTGGGTGTGGGGGTGGATATTGGCGCCAAAAAGAGGGGTAGTTAGGGTTAGGTTTTTGCACCAACATTGGTGCCTTTTGGTGGTGATAATGGGGTGAAGGGGTGGCTAGGAGGTGGCACCAACTTGAGTAGGATAGCTAGCTTAGGTAGGGCTTAAGTTGGTGGAGCTAGCTAGGATTGAATTTGAAGGTGGTGGATGGCCAAGGAGCTGGTTGCTAGCTAAGCTAAGCTAAGCTAAGCTAAGCTAGCGTAGCTAGCTATGGAGTAGAGGAGGAGGCATTGGAGCTAGGGTTTGAAGAGAGGAGCTGAGGAGGAGAAGTCTGGAGCTGGAACTAGAGCTGGCAGCTGCTGAAGAGGCTGGCATGGAGCTACTCTAGCTGGTTTAGCTTGCTAGTTCTTTGCTAGATGCTAAGCCAAGCTAAAGTGAACTGACTTCTACCATAATTAGCTGAGGTGAGCTAGGTCTGGTGCTCTCGGGGAGGATCAAGCTGGTTGAGCAGTTAAGGTAGCTTAGCTCAATTGAGTTGAGCTAAGCTGAATCTTCGGGAGCTGGACTTGAGCTTCCTGAGCTGAGATGAGTTCTTCTTCATCTAGTTGTAGTTGAGTGGAGATGAATGTAGCTGGGTCTGAGCTGGGGTGAACTCCGGTCAACTCAGTTGAGCTAGCTAGAGCTCCCTGTGGACTAATGGGAGCTGAGATGAGCTAGACTCAGCTATGTTGAGCTGGATCTGAGCTGACTTGAGCTAGGGTGAGCTAAGATGAACTCTCTTAAGCTGCCATTCTGCTTAGATTAGCTGAATGGAGCTGGGATGAGCTAACCCTTGTTCAAGTGAGCTAGGTTCCAGCTGTGGTGAGCTGGATTAAGCTGAGTTCCAACTAGTCTGAGCTTCTCCTTCACCATTTGCCTTCTTGAGTGCTAGGGTTTTAGGGATCTGTATATTCGTTCATCCCTAACACTCACAAAAACATATCAAAAAGACAATAAAAAATTCAATGCATGCCAAACCTAATTTATGCCTAAATGCAGCCCAAAAACCCGTTTGCGGAGTAAAATCCTAAGAGCTAGGTTTGTTTTAATGCATAAGAATGGTGATAAACTGGCGTTTATCATACCCCCAAGCTTATCTTTTGCTAGTCTCTTAGCAGAACTTCAATTTTTTGGAAAACGAAATTTTTGGGAAATCTAATTTTTTCAACTTTTGAGGAGAAAAAGAGATTAAGGGACCATGGTAGATTAAAACACAGGAGGTACGGGATTTGTTAAAGATAAACATCAGGATTTGTTTTTGTATCCAACCATTAGACAGAATGGGATCAATATATCCTCCAAAAAATTCACAAATTAACCCCTTGTTAATTCAGATAACTTGAAATTTTTGTTTTTAGGATTTTTCTGGCTCATGAATCTAATTAACAACTTGCAGAATCCTTTAAAATCTTTTGTCTGTGCTTGTGGAACGCCAACATTTATAAGGGCGTGTTAATTTACTTATTAATACTTTTTTTTTTCCTCCCCCATGCTTATTTTTAGCTTAGTCTTACAACAGATGTGTCGGGATCATCATTCCCGTTACCATTCCTCGAGGGGGCTCTGGCGCCATTACTTCGGGATAGCACTATCCATGACACCACCCAGGAGCTCACAACCCCAAAACACGATGTGGTGTAAAGGGCCGCTCTAAGCAAACTCAAGCTCTTGCTCTGACAATATAGGTAGAGCACCATCAAAGACACTTGAGCTACTAAAATGCGCTTTAATGCTCTGTCAAAAGATATGAAATATAGATATGAAGCAGCACCGAGGCGGTAACATGTTGACATCGCATCGTCGAAGGAGGTATTTTCTTACTTCTCGGCGGTGGGAACTCAAACCAATGATCTGCTTCAGACTTTTACTAAGTCCAAATAAGGGAGTTTTTCAAATTTTTAGTTGTTTTTAAGTGTTGGCTTGTGTGTGAAAATTGACACGAAGTTTCTCAAGACATGCAAGTTTTTTGAGTCAGAAACTAAGTCAAATACTTTTCGTATTACAAAATAGGATCAAGTCACCTGAACTATCATGAGTTTAGGTGGAATTTTAGAGAAGGATATCTGATCTAGTCTAAAATAGACCCTGGAATTCTAATGATCAGATCCATATCCTCATCCTTAGTTTGTTGAAGATTAAATCCCACTGTACCAAAAGTGAATTTTTCGACCTTAGTCCCGATTTCAAAAATTTTTCCTCAAAAAGTTTTCAACATTTTTATTTTCTTGGGTATGTAAGAAGGAAATAAATTAAAGAAAAATGCATGATTTTAGGTTTTGAAATCCTAAATCAATCGTCAAATTTAAAAACACCCCCCCATGCTTAAGATATGCCATGTCCTCATGCATTAGGAGGGAAAAGGGATCACCTTAGTGAAGAACGGTCAGGTTTAGGATGAACAAAACCTGGAAAAAGAAGAAAAAAGGAAAGCAGGAAAAAATGATGGTTACCTCCCATCTAGTGCTATCTTTTACACCATTCAGCCGGGCGTGAAGGTATGCACGGAAGACGTAAAATCATATAAATAATTGGACACTTGGATGCTTGCAAAAAAGGTGTCTTCTTCTAGATCCCTAGAAAATTGATTAGAAGCAATATTGGGATCAAAGTTGGATGGAAAATGATAAGTGTAGCCCGAGTCTGGCCATGCTTTTAAATCAGGTTGGATGCCAAACTCGGGCGGGGTTGGTGGCAGGTCCGTAAGAAAGGAGTCAGGGAAGGAATGGTGAGGATTGGATGAAGTTAGTGTGGAAAAATTAGGTGCATAAATAGTGGGTGGGTTAGGGAGCATAGGGGGTGTATCAAGAATAAATTTGGGGTCAAGACAAGTCTCCAGATCACAGATTTCGCCAACCACTGATTCTGAATCAGAGTCCTCAAAAAAATTATGGTCGGTAAGGGTATCTATTAACATTTTCTCCTCCACCATATTAGAAATTTCCGTATCTGAGTCCTCAAAAAAGTTATCATCATGGAATCTCTTGGAGGATTTGAAAATATCTAAAGTGATAGTTTGGCCTGCACAAGTGATATCCATTTTTCTTATGTGGCAATTGATATTTGCCTTTGCAGTGGCCAAAAAAGAGCGTCCAAGGATTATTGGGGAGTCCAGTAATGATTCAGGTACCTCAATGTCAAGAACCAGAAAGTCTGTAGGGAAGACACAATTCTGGACCTTGACCAAAACATCCTTGATAATCCCACGAGGTTTGATTGTAGATCGGTCAGCTAATTGCAGGGTAACCTCGATGGGTTTTAAATCACCGATTTGAAATTCTTCGAATAAACTCATGGGAATAATATTAACTGAGGCACCAAGATCAAGGAGGGCACGATTAAAGGTAGTGTCATCAATAATTACAGAAATTAAAGGTGCCCCTGGATCTTTCATCTTAAGAGGTAGCTTACTCTGAATGACAGAGCTTACTGTCTCCAAAAGATGGACCTATCCTAGATTTTTGGCCTGCCTTTTAGGGGTACAAATCTCCTTCAAAAATTTGGCATAGGCAGGTATATATTTGATGGCATCTAGGAGAGGAATATTGATATGAACTTGCCTAAATAGATCCACGAGTTCTTCTGTAGTGGGCTCAGATTTCTTTTTTTTGTTGGTGGTGGGGTGGAGAGCTTGTGGGAAAGGGATATGAATCTTGTCTTGAGATTTTTGTATTTCTTTTTCTTCCTGATGGGGAGGTGGGGAGTCAATTTGCATAGGTATATCACCAGGTTTGTGTGAAGGCCCGGGATCAGTGGTGGTTTTCCCACTCCTCAAAGTAACTGCATGTGTAGTTTGATTATTATTTGGAGGAGGTGGGGGGGCCTGTGATTGCGGAAACCTGGGCGGCTGCTGAGGTGGTGGATTAGGAGGGGGCTGATTTGGATAGTGTGGAGTTCTGCCCATATAATGGTTTCCTTGGTGATTAGGGTTGGGCATGGGTTGGGATGGAAGATGTCCTGCAGTTCTTTGCGTGGGAATAACCCCAATCTGATTGTTCAGATTTGTGATGGTGCGGGCTACTTCTGTCATTTTTGTTTGCATTTCCTGCAGGGTTCGCATCATCTGGGCATTGATGTCTTGTTGGGATGGCCTAGGATGAAAGATTGGATTCACCCCATACCCATTAAAATGATATGGTTGGGAAGAAGTTTGATTATTCCAGGAGTAGTTTGGGTAATTTTTCCAATTGGAAGAATTTTTAAAGGGCTCCTGGATGGTAGAAATATTTTGAGTGGGGTTAAGATCTGGATAGTTGTAATTGCCCAGTGAATCATGGGCAACCTCAGAATAATCAGCAGGAGTAGTGTTGAGATTGTGCAAATTTTCTCTTCGTGGAAAGTTAGGTTGGGTTAGATGTGGGTGTGGAGCTTGGGTTGATGTGTCTAGTCTTTCCTCAATTTTCTTTTGATTAATATGCATCTGGTCGAGCTTTTGAGTGATCAATTGAAGATCGTCTTGGGTGATAGGGATAGATTTAGTACCTATTTCATGAACACCGAACTGCAGGTTTTGGGTTCTTCAAAATGTGTTCATGGAAGCTTGATTAGATGAGTTTCCACTCATTTCTTCAAATAGGTCGTACGCACTTTCAGCATCTTTATTTAAGAAGTTGTCGCCACACGAGGCATCGACAAAATGTTGGATTTGATCTTCTAATCCATGATAGAAGATTTGCATGAGCTGGCATAAAGGAATCTCGTGGTGCAGGCAACTTCTTAAAAGATCTTGAAATCTTTCCCAAGAATCATGGAAAGTCTCACCAGATTTTTGGTGAAAGGTCGTAATAGATCTTCGCAAGGAATTGGTACGACCTATGGGAAAGAATTTCTTGAGGAAGCGCTCTTGAGCTGAGGCCAAGTTGTGATGGGTCGACCAATGGTCCTGAACCAATAAGCGGCTTTATCTTTAAGAGATAATGGAAAAAGCCGCATGAGCCATATGTCTTCTTGCACATTTCGGGAATGGGTTGTCTATGCAAGAAGAGTTAGCTCTTCAATGTGACTGAAAGGGTCTTCCCTAGGAAGGCCATGAAAGTGTTTAATTAGGTTCAAAATAGCAGGCTTGATCTCAAAGTCCCCCTCTGGTATGGCCACCCCTGGTCATTCCTCATAATAAGATGGATCATAGAAATCTTTTAGAGGAATAATAGGTTGCTGACGGGGTGGTGGGTGTGGCCTTGGATTGGCTAGGTTTTGAATTTTCCTAGTTAATGTTTGTTGAATGGAATTTAATTTATTAATCTGCTCAACAATCAATTTTAAAATATCAGGCAGGGGGTCATGATGTTGTGTTTGGGGCAACTCAAGATTAGGGAGCTCCAAATGTGGGAAGTTAAAGGTGGGTGGGTTTTGGGTGGAGGGGTTAGAATTAGGGTTAGTGGTAGTGTTAGAGGTAGAGTTAGAGGGGGAAGTGGAAGGGTCAGTGGACCTATTTTGTTGAGTTTCCATTTTTTTAGAAGGAGAAGAAGACAAAAAAAGTGGTCTTTTTGCATGGGGGGCGAAATCAAATTGTCCTCCCAAGTGTGGATTTTGAGACCGTCGCTCGAGCATAAAATGGAAGAATGGGAGGGGAGGAGAAGAGAAAGAGATGAGAGAAAGTGTGCAATTTAAACAAATAAAACTAGACCTAACTTAAGTGTGACTCCCTAAAAATAGACCTAAGACTTAGTCTATGTAGGAAATAAGTAGTCAATAGTGAATACCCGTTCTGTCAACAAATCTAGCCAAGTTGCTTAAGGGGAGGTTTGGGCCCAAAAGTTTCCCAGGGAAAACCCCAGGTGCTTGTCCAAACCCGCACCTGGTCGTTTGACATGGCCCCTCAGCTTGAACACCCGATATAGATGACAGAATTTGTACTAACTAAAGAAAACTTAAGACCTAAATAGCAAGCCTAAGTTGATGAAGCCTTAGGGGTCAAGTTGCTACAAGTTTTAATTAGGTCTAGGATACTACAGTGCACACGGAATGTGGAGGGCGTTAATTGGGTTGTTGCCCTGTTGTTTCGATTTTTTTGTGTGTGTGCAAGAATTGGAGAGTGGCTCCAATGAAAATCAAGTTGTCACACAATTTTTTCTTGTATTTTTGTCTTTTAGGATTTGATTTAATTAAATGTGTTTTAGGGTTTTTCTTTTTAAATTTTCAAACAAGTTTGAAACTCCACAATCAAAGGAAAGACAAGTTGTATTGGTGATGGTTAATTTCCTTTAATGTGAGTCTCTAAAAAGAAAGAAAGAAACCCTAAGCCAATTATCCCTAAGATAGAAAATTACTACCAATCAATTAATTTTAGGCTTTCTGTATTAAGTAGTGGTCCAAACAAGTCAAACAACACCACTACTTTGAATAAAATCAAACAAGGATTTGAAAAAAGATTTTTGTAAGATTTTAGGAATTTGTTTGATAATTATTTTGAATTTTTAATTGTACTGGTGTTAAAGTCTAGAAATGATACCTGTGGGTATTTTGGACTTTTCAGTATTACCATCGACCTCAGCAAATTTTTGTGATTTTATATGATATGTAAAATTTCACAAGGATTCCAACAAGCTAAATTTCACAAAAATTGGGTGAGTATAAAATTTCTAAAAATCCATGGACAGTAGCAAAATAGGAAGATTAGAGGGTGTGACCCCTCTGCAGTCCATGAATTTTTAAAAATTAAATACAGAGCCAATTTATCTGAAATTTGGTGAAAATGTTCTTAACTCAATTTGGAATCATTGTATGAAATGTTATGATTTTAAGAGGCCTGTGGTGTTAGGAATTGATTTTTCAAGTCCAAACAGAAATCTGGACCCGAAAAATAGAACACCAATACTTGCAATGGAGTGGTGGTAAAGAAGCATTCAAGCAACAATGGATTTTAAAATGCACCACTCCACTTAGTTAAATTGTTTATGGTCCAGAAAGTCAAGTTTAATATTTTTTTGGTAGTCTTTTAGCCTAAATGTGACAAGAAAGGGGAACCAACCTGAATTTCACGGGAAGAAAAGGATCTTTGAGCTCTCGCTTCCAGATTCCCACCTTCCCGCTGTAATTCCAGCACACACAAAATAAAGAAAGAGAAGGGGATGAGATCCACTTCAAGCAAGAGAAGAAAGAATATCAAAGTCGTGCCTCCTAGGCAACAGCGCCAAAAAGTGATAGCGAAAATACGCAGTTTGTTAATTATGTAATTTAGTATCGTTGCAACACGTAAATCCACTTTCAATTTTAAATTTATATTCCTAGATAGGGGAGTATCTAGGGTCGTCTAAGGAGGCCAAATGTTTGCAAAAATGATTATCTTGCTTGGAATACAAATCTCAACTTTCTTTGTGGTATTTTTCAATATATCATTTCTTTTTATTTTTTGAATTAAGGCAACATGCAAAATTGTGCCGGGAAAGTGACTTACACTTCAAATTCAATATACTACTTCTAAGTGGCAAGTAGAGCCTCTCCCTAAGCTCACTCTAGGCAAGTGGAGGCCTAGAATAATAAGGGAGAGGGAGTTAAGAATGCTAAAAACAAAGCAATTAGAAATGCAAATAAAGAAATTGCAAAGAAGGAAACTAGATAAATGAAAAAGTATTTTACGAAATAGCCTAGTAGAGGAATGCTTCTACTACAAGAAAAATTGTAATAAATAAAAGCAAACACAAATCCTCTAGATAGATGGTGAAGAAGAGGGCTTCTTGCTCCAAGCTTGCTAGCTCCCAAGCTTGAAAAGAGTCCGCCAACTCCTTCCTTGCTATGTTCCGCCAAGGTGATGTCCTCCAGGGCAAGCCCAAAAGGGGTGTTTCCTAAGCTTCTCTCCAAGGGTTGATGTCCACACTAAGTCCTTCTCCTTTGCCTGGCCGTCCTCCTTGAAGTAGAAAAGTCCTCATCCTTGGCGTGGCCCAAGTTGAAGAGAGTGGGGAGAAGTAGAAAAGGGCTAGTGATGTGCCCCTTTAATCTCCTTCTCTACTCCTTCTTCTTGGCCGTAGGTGTAGGTGGTATAGGTAGCAAAATACACTAATGGAGGATGCCCTCAAATGGTGGTAGGTGATGGGTTTTTATAGAATAGGAAGGGGGCTAAGGTGACTCTTGGAATGGATGGCTAAGATGAAGAGATGGAGGTGGTTGGGGATCCAATGGCTAAGGTCAATTGGTGCCAACCCAAGGGACACCAATGGGGTGGTTATGGGTGGTGACACCCCTTGATGTTGGCGCCAAAATGGCTTCTAGAAGGGGGTCTTAGTTGGCACCAAGAAGGGTTCTAGAAGGAGGGGTAGGTGGATGGCTAGGATGCGTTGTAGGGTTAGGTGTATGGTGGATATGGGGGTGAATGTTGGCACCAAGAAGAGGGGTAGTTAGGGTTAGGTTTTGGCACCAACATTGGTGCCTTTTGGTGGTGATAATGGGGTGAAGGGGTGGCTAGGAGGTGGCGCCAACTTGAGTAGGATAGCTAGCTTAGGTAGGTCCTAAGTTGGTGGAGCTAGCTAGGGTTGAATTTGAAGGTGGTGGATGGCCAAGGAGCTGGTTGCTAGCTAAGATAAGCTAAGATAAGCTAGCTTAGCTAGCTATGGAGTAGAGGAGGAGGTATTGGAGCTAGGGTTTGAAGAGAGGAGCTGAGGAGGAGAAGTCTGGAGCTGGAACTGGAGCTGGCAGCTGCTGAAGAGGCTGGCATGGAGCTACTCTAGTTGGCTTAGCTTGCTAGTTCTTTGCTAGCTGCTAAGCCAAGCTAAAGTGAACTGACTTCTACCATAATGAGCTGAGGTGAGCTAGGTCTGGTGCTCCTGGGGAGGATCAAGCTGGTTGAGGCAGTTAAGGTAGCTTAGCTCAATTGAGTTGAGCTAAGCTGAATCCCCGGGAGCTGGACTTGAGCTTCCTGAGCTGAGATGAGTTCTTCTTCATCTAGCTGTAGTTGAGTGGAGCTAGATGTAGCTGGGTCTGAGCTGGGGTGAACTCCTGTCAACTCAGTTGAGCTAGCTAGAGCTCTCTGTGGACTAGTGGGAGCTGAGATGAGCTAAACTCAGCGAAGTTGAGCTGGATCTAAGCTGACTTGAGCTAGGGTGAGCTAAGATGAACTCTCTTAAGCTACCATTAAGCTGAGATTAGCTGAACAGAGCTGGGATGAGCTAACCCTAGTTCAAGTGAGCTAGGTTCCAGCTGTGCTGAGCTGGATTAAGCTAAGTTCCAGCTAGTCTGAGCTTCTCCTTCACCATTTGCCTTCTTGAGTGCTAGGGTTTTAGGGATCTGTATATCTGTTCATCCCTAACACTCACAGAAACATATCAGAAAGACAATAAAATATGCAATGCATGCCTAACCTAATTTATGCCTAAATGCAACCCAAAAACCCGTTTAATGAGTAAAATCCTAAGAGCTAGGTTTGTTTTATTGCATAAGAATGATAATAAACTAGCATTTATCGGAGACGCATTCGAGTTAAAGCCGAATATCATAAGTCTAATTCAGACTCATTTCCATGGAAACTCGAATGAGGATCCCTTCCAACACCTTGAAGACCTGAGTCAGATTGCAGAGTCAATTCGACCCAGGAATATAGATATTGGAATTGTTCTCATGAAGCTTTTTCCTTTTTCTCTCAAGGATAAAGCTGCCTATTGGTTCAAGACATCAGGAGGCCAATTAGAACCTTAGAGGAATTACGACGCGAATTCCTCCAAAAGTTCTTTCTGATCGGTCGAACAAATGCCATGAGGTGCGCAATCACTACCTTTGCTCAAGGCTCTGGAGAGAAGCTACATGACGCCTGGGATAGATTCCATGATCTTCTTAGCAAGTGCCCACACCATGGTGTACCCAAATGGCACCTTGCGCAAGTATTTTACCATGGGATGGATGGCACACATTGGTACCTAGTTGATGCATCTAGCGGTGGGAATTTTCTTGCGAAGGATGTGAACAGTACATTTGAATTGTTCGGGTCCTTAGCAGAGAACTCTATGAACATCGCCTCAATGAACCAGTTCCAGCGACCTGGACAGCAACGAGTTAATGTCCATTAAGCTCAAGTCGAGTCTGCCCGTGTCGACATGGACAATATCACCAAAAAGATGGATAAGGTGGATCTGCTCCATAAGAAGCTTGATGAATTAATGTGAGTGAGATCCGGATCTGTTGGTAGCACTGATCCATCTTACTCCTCTCAAGCATCCTAAGCCCCTTCTGCTCGTACATATCAAGTTACTCAGGATGTTTTCTCTCCATCTTCGCAGGATCCTACAAACCAGGAATCCATAAACAATATGGATCTGGCACTGTACGATCAAGGTTACACACCACATGATGATTCAAGTGCGTATTCTTTTGATTAATTTGCATCTGAGACGTCTTCGGCTTATGAAGATGTTAATGCCATTCAGGGATACAGGTGTAACAGCCCATATTCTGAAACATATAACCCTGGTTGGCGCTAGCAACCCAATTTCGCCTGGTCTGGTAATCCACAGAGATCGAGTCAAGCTCCACACTACCAGACAATACAGGAATGCGTAGAACACATATCCAAGGCAGTAGCCATTCCCATCTCAGCAGCAATAGACACGCTCTATCTATCAGCTGCTACACCAAGCTGCCAACTACCCTGCAAAGCGGACCGACCCTTTGGAGTTGCTAAAGGAGGAATTGCAGGCATCAATTTGGAAATCTACTCATGACAACCTTCAAATAATGAAGGCAATGGCTGACCAAATACATAGCATACAGAACATGCAAAACTAGATGATGCAGGAGCAAAGATCACAGGGAGCTTTACCCGCCCAACCTGTCCTAAACTCAAGATATGTGCAGAATCAGGGCACCCCGCCTAGATTCCAAGCACCACAGGGGTAGGCACACGCTGTTATGCAAGCACCTCCCTCACCTCCTAGTTATGGGCTCGGTCAACCACCTCTGTTGCCAAACCCTGTGTATCTAGACCAACCCGCTCATCTGCCCCTACATGGACAGCATACTGATGCAAAACCTGTCAAATTAAGGAGCTGAAAGACTACACAGGACCCGCTACCTAGGCAAGTGGGTAACTCTTTTCCCTGCGCTGTACCACGAGATGGCTCACAACCTTCTTCCTCTCACAAACCATCTTGATTAGATAAGGGAAAGAAGCCCCTAGACCCTGAAATTCCCATCCCTTTTCCCGTAGCCCTAACACGAGATTTAGCACAGAAAAAGGAAACACAGATTTTCGAGGACCTGAAATCTATGTTCGAGGAAGTTCACATTCAAGTCCCTCTCCTCAATGCAATAGATCACATCCCAGTTGTTGCTAGGTTCACTAAGGACTATTGTACTCCGAAGAGGCAGCAAAGGATCAAACGACAAGCGGTATTATTTGAGGAAGCCAGTGTAGTCATTTTAGCTAATTTACTGCCCAAAAAGGACCTAGGCACACCATTGATTTCCTGCTTGTTGCAAGATTCCCCATTTGATAGGGCCCTTCTTGACTTGGGGTAGTCCATCAACCTAACTCCCACCGTAGTATTTAATCAATTTCGATTTGGGGAGTTAAAACTCACCTCGGTTACCATACAGTTGGCTGACCAATCTGTAGAAACACTAAGGGGGGTGGTTGAAAATGTGATCATAAAAGTCCAAGGATTCTACTTTCCATCGTACTTTTTTGTTCTTGATATGGAGGCTCCTCCTAATCTCCATGATGCACCGATTATTCTAGGTCACCTGTTTCTGGCAACCGCCCGTGCAAACATTGATTGTGCATCAGGGTGCATGGAGATTGCCCTGGGAAATGAAAAGCTTAGACTGGACATTTTCAAGGCATCAAAGAACTTTGATTGTGATTTGATCAAGGAGGATATTGAAGACGAAGATTCAGCTTTCTGTGGGGACATTGGACTCCTCTGCAGCGACCCAATGGCACATTCATCCTTACTATCACAGGTCTTTGATCGCAATCCACACGGGACTGAGACTAATGATATACACATTTCGTCCCATGGATCTGGTTGTCATGGGTGTTCATCTACTCTTAACACCCCTAATCCTGACTATCCTATCCTATCCAACACGGATATCTTAAGACAGGATTACATGACCACTGCAAGCAAATTCTTCATTAGTCAGGATCAGCAAATTTCCGCTATTATTTCCTCCCCTCCCTTGCATAACCCTCCACTACTAGAGTTGTAGCCCTTACCTGATTTTCTCAAATACGTGTTTCTGGGAGAAAGTGTGACATATCCAATGAGTATCAATGCTCACTTGACTCTGGATCAGGAACACCAGTTGATCTCCATTCTACAAGCACATAGAGTTGCTATCTGGTGGGGCATTGCTGATCTCCACGGAATTCACCCCTCATATTGAACTCACCATATCTACACTGATGAAGGGGTGAGACCGTCGAGACAACCTCAAAGACACCTAAATCCAAATATGTTGGAGCTTGTCGAGAAGGAGATCATTAAATGGCTGGATGCAGACGTTATCTATCCAATTTTCGATAGCCAGTGGGTGAGTCCCATTCAAATAGTGCCCAAAAAGGCGAGGCTCACCATAATAAAAAATGAATTGGGTGAACCATCCCAACCTACACCACTACTTCTTGGTGGGTCTGCATTGACTACAGGAAGCTAAACTCGACTACCAAAAAGGATCATTTTCCTTTACCCTTTATTGATCAGATTCTAGAATGGCTAGTCGGGCATAGTTTCTTCTACTTGCTAGATGGAAACTCTGGGTACAATCAAGTTGCAATCAACTTGAAAGACCAAGACAAGACGACCTTTACGTGTCCCTTTGGAACATTCACTTTTAAGTAGATGCCTTTTGACCTCTGCAATGCACCAGCTACCTTTCATCGATGCATGATGGCCATCTTTTCATACATGATCAAGGACTGCGTAGAAGTGTTCATGGATGACTTCTCCATGTTTGGAGATGATTTCTCATCTTGTCTCAATAACCTCACAAAAATTCGTAGGAGATGTATAGGGTTAACCTAGTACTTTCATGGGAGAAAAGCCATTTTATGGTGAGGGATGGCATCCTGATAGGTCATAGGATCTCCTCTGATGGAGTCAAGCTCGAACGAGCTAAGTCTGAAATCATTTCGCGATTACCTCCACCTATCTCAGTTAGGCAAATTCGATCATTCTTAGGGCACGTCGGATTTTATCGAAGAGTCATTCAAGATTTCTTGAAAATTGCTCGTCCGTTAATGAATCTTCTGGTGACCGACATGCCCATTGAGTTCGACTCCTCTTGTCTCACCAGTTTCGAGACCTTGCGAAGTGTTGTCTCCAATGCACCTATTCTCCAACACCCCGACTGGTCACTCGACTTTGAGATGATGTGTGACACTTCCGACTTTGCTGTCGAAGCCGTTCTTGGCTAGTGTCGAGCGTGCCGTCCATTTGTAATATACTATGCTAGCAAAATGCTAAGCGAGGACTAGCGTAACTATACAGTCATTGAGAAAGAATTGCTAGCCATAGTATTCGGGTTGGAGAAATTTATGTCATACTTACTCGGGTCCAATGTTATCATCTACACTGACCATTCCGCCCTCCGGCATTTATTAGCAAAGAAGGATGCCAAACCCAGCCTTATCAGATGGATCCTTCTTCTACAGGAGTTTAATGTCGAAATCCACAACAAAGCCAGAGCACATAATGTTGTAGTGGAGCACTTGTCTCGGCTTGACCCAGACTACATTCCGTACTCCTCGCCGATGTCAGACTGATTTCAGGATGAGTCTCTACTATCTATCAACTCTGTTGAGTTTCCTTGGTATGCTGATATAGCAAACTATCTTGTCGCAGGCAAGCTACCTACGGGATTATCCAAGGATCAAAAGCTCAAGTTAATATCAGAGGCTAAATTCTATTTTTGGGATGACCCATTTCTCTTTCGCATTGGGGCTGATCAGATCATCCGTAGATGCATCCTTAATTCGGAAATCTCTAGTTTGCTATCCTTCTGCCACAACAATGCTTGTGGGGGTCATTTCTCAAGCTGAAAAGCCACTGCAAAGATTTTACAGTCAAGATTTCTCTGGCCAACCATTTTCAGAGATACACACGAGTTTGCCAATTGTTGTAAGCGATGCCAAGCAGCCGGTTCTATGACTCGAAGACATATGATGCCTCTCCAATCCATTCTGGTCGTAGAAGTGTTCGACATCTAGGGCATCGACTTTATGGGCCCCTTCTCGAACTCGCATGGTTTTGAGTACATACTCCTCGCAGTACACTATGTTTCAAAGTGGGTAGAAGCTATCCCGGCAAGACAAGCTGATCATAAGACTTTTATATCCTTTGTCCTAGAATTTATTTTTGCGAGATTCGGAGTTCCCCGTGCCCTGATAAGTGATGGGGGAAGCCACTTCATCAATGCCCATTTCAGGTCATTATTGAAAAAATACAGGGTGCAACACCACATTGCTACCACATATAACCCACAGACCAACAGGCAGGCTAAAGTATCAAACCGTCAAATCAAGCTTATCCTTCAAAAGATGGTTAGACCTGATAGGAAGGATTGGTTCAATCTATTGATTGATGCACTATGGGCATATCGGACCACAGACAAGGCCCCGCTCGGAATGTCGCCATACCGCATGGTGTATGGAAAGGCCTATCACCTTCCTGTGGAGTTGGAGCACCATGCCTTTTGGGCAGTGTAGAAGTGTAATTTTAACCTCGAGGTCGGAGGTTATGGAAGAAAGCTCTAGAATAGTGAGTTAGAGGAGATTAGGCAGGAAGCTTACGAGAATGCAAAAATATACAAAGACAAGAAAAATGCTTTCCATGATCAACACATCCGGAGGAAGAAGTTCGCACCTAACCAGCGGGTTTGGTTGTTTGACTCCCGACTCAAATTCTTTGCGGAAAGCTCAAGTCCAAGTGGACTGGGCCGTTCCTGGTGGTCCACCCATATCCTAATGGGGCAGTCCAAATTAGAGACCTGAAATATGGGTAAATTTTTACGGTTAATGGCCAGCGCCTTAAACCATTCATTGCCTAGGAACCTCCTGCTAACGAAACGATACATCTTCTTGAGGATGTATGACTGATGAGTTGCCCAGCTGGAGGCATTAAACTCAACACGTATACATATATACATAGCATATTTCATTTTCGCATAATGTTTTGCATATTGTTTTGCATATTGTATATGGCAATGCAGTAATGGCATGAGCTCAATGACAACTCAGAAGCAGTTTCAGGTGATTTCTATCCATATTCTCCCAGCCTTATTTCTTTTATTCATGCATGAGGACATGCAAACACTTAGGCATGGGGTGGTAGTCCATAAAAATTGAAAATTTTCTACTAACAATTGGGGGATTAGATCGCTTTATCAAGAGGTTTTATTAGAGAATTATTGTTTAGTAGATTCCTAGACTTAGAATCAGGTATAATTTCATACTTGCATGTGGAATTTGCAATGGATCCATTGTGAAAATCGATAGACATCTCTAGTTTGTCAAGAACAAGCATTGCTTCTTCTCCTAAACCCTTTGACAACAATCAGGGAGTCAGGTAAACCATCTTCTAGTAGATCCACCAAAACATACATGAGATGAGAGTAGAGTCTACTGGTGCTCTAAGGCTAGTGTAAGGAATCTTTAATCTTTAATAATTGAATAATGATACTCGGAGATGGGCATAGTTTTCACTCTCAATTCTTGCGTACTACATTTGTGAGAAATTCCATATGAGAGCCACAAAATAAGGCAAAAACATAGAGAGTGGGTTCTGATAAAACTAGGACTGAGGTGGATGGTCACGACCCTCCTCTACGAAATCCTCGGCTGAAGGAGGGTATTAATGTCAAGGTCAGAAATACGTTGTCCAATCCATTCCCTACCTGGGTGCCAAGAGCAGGCACTTCCACCAAATAAGCCACCCAAGATCCTCTTGGTCACCCTAAAAAATCCCAAATAATTTCTCATGAATAAAAGTATGTACGTCATGTTGAATTGTTGTGTTATGTTATGTTGGTAATGGTATTGTGCCAACAGATATATATATACATATATAAAAAAAAAGCATACAAAAGGGACATTTTCTTGTAGAAAAAAAGAAAAAAAAAGTGTTATGTTAAGAAGTTTGAATTATGTAAGTTAAAATGTTTTGAGGCAAAAACACCTACCACCCTCACGAACCACCAAATACTGCTAAGACCTATTTTTCTGTATTTCTAACCACCTCAATACAGGCTGAGGAGTCTGACTTTGTTGTAGGGTTATCAGAACCTAATTAAGTGTAATGCCATGTATGACCACCAAATACAGTTGCAAATCTAGTAAGATGTGAGCACAGGAAAAAAAAGAAGAAAGAGAGAGAGAGAGAGAAAGAGAGAAAAGAAAAAGTACAAAAGATTAAAGAGAGCACAGTTTTCCAGCCCTTCTCTAAGTTAAGTTATTCAATAATCTAATAATCTAGATTCTGAAATATTAGTCTCTATGTAGTACTAGAAGCGAGTGAGCCACTAAATACAAATCCAGTTAACTCAGACATCTTCTACCTAAGCCAAAAGCTAGGGCTAAAATCAGAGAATATTTTATATCTCTAAGAGAAGAGGTTTGCCTATCCCAATAGAATTTTACTAGGGGGCAAGTACAAACTTTAAATGTGTATCGACTCTTCTCTTGGATCCATTGCAGAAGCTGCAACATCATATGTACATGTTATCCGGATTCTGAATTTTTGGATGAAACAAAAAGAAATAAACCTTTAGTTAAACTCTTGATAAAATGCATTTAGTCTTACACTTGCTAGGGACTAGCAAGATTTAGGCATGGGGGTATGATTGCACAGCTATCATAGGCCTTAATTCACTTGAATTAAGCCATAACTTAGCTTAACATGAACATTTTGCATGCATATGCATCATATTCTGCATTGTAGTTGATATATGTGTTTTATGCATAAAACTGTGCTATTTGAGAGGTATCACCCATTACAGGTAATTCAGAGTTGCGGATGACTGATCCAATCGCATGGATCTGTTCAAAACTTCGATAGGAGTCCAATGCTTCCAAGATCGCATCAATTAGACTCCCATAGCACCCTAAGGAATCCACAAAAGATCAAGAGCCAAGGGGCAAATTAAAGAAGATCCAGACCTCAGATGACAAATCCAACCACACGGATGGATCCGGATCGATGTTCGCAGCCCAACGGCGTAGAAATCAATTCAATTAGAGGCCTCCATCACCATATACAAGGAAAAGAAGATGAACGGCCATGATGGCACCACGTGGCACCATCGCAGCCACTCCCTCCCCACCGCCCCATCCAGGAAGGATGCACCGCACACTGTGGACCGTTGGATCTTCATCCAACGGCCACGAGCGCGACATGTTTCCCGCCCAGATTGGATAAGGATAAATGGAAACAAACAAGTATATATAACAAAAGGTTTGTGTAGCACGTTGGCTCACACGCATGCACGCGTAAGCGCGAGACGTGGGTTTGAGCCGTGCGCTGCGCAAAATTGAAGCGGCATTAGCTGTGCGGGTGCGTACAGGCGCAATTGCACGATCGACGACAGAGATGTGACCACGTGGCATGAACAGAGTGCATCATGGGTCGACACGTGACTGCACGCGTCTTGTGAGATTTGGAAGGTGAGGGAAGTGTGCATAAGTGGTCCGATTATAAGATCAACCGGCTAAGGTTGAAGCACTCAAAAGGGGCAAGCGATGAAGGTGAAAACGTAAAGGGCGTGCATGGGAGATCTACAGTCGTGCGATGGAGGATCAATGCTTGACGGAGCGCTGCGTGGCAGCATCAGAGCGAACTAAGGGAAAAAGAAGGATTTGGAAGGCTTTTTGCACAAGATTAAGGGGGCGAAATTTCCTTTTTACCCCCTGCCAAAGCTATAAAAAGAGCTCAAAAGGGCCCCCTTGGAAGGCATTTCCTTCCTTCTCTTCTTCTTCCTCCTTCAACCTTTCTTTCTTCTTCTTTCCATCTTCTCTACATTTGGCTCTGCATCCCCGTCTGAAGCATCCGTTGGGCCACCTCGACGGATCGTTGCTGCTCTTCTCAACCTCTCCAAAAGGCCACCACGAATCACCTGTGGTGCCCTTGTTCTGTTACAACAGTAGTTTATTTTATGTTTTATTCAAATACGTCTATCTAGTTTATGTTCAATCTCTTCTTATGATATAAATATTTTGATTGATCATTCCTTTTACTTAGCCCTTATATTTGAAATAAACATATGAAATCAAAAGTGCTTTCTACCTCCTTGTGATCAACCAAGACTCACCAGTTCCGTTAATTATTTGCTTGAGATGTATTTCGCGCTATACTACAACACGTTCATCTTTTACGTGATCTGCGCAGCGAATAGAGGAGCTCCGAGATAATCAGGGTACGAGGGTTCAAAGTTCCCCCAACTGTGGTGGGCTAACCCGGAGTTGCTTCAAAAGCCATAATCGACGGGGGTGGATATGCATCCATCCCTTGGGAGTGGTAGATGTTGTGCACAGCCTCTCTTCCCATGGGCAGGTGTGCGTATGTGCTTTGAGGTGCAGAGGTAGATTTGTGTAGGTGACGAGTGATGTCGTCCACCTTTTCGATAATGGAGACCTTATTCAATTGACTGACTACCAACTCCAGATCAATGGATGCGGAAAGGACTTGGGATTCGTGTACCCCCCAACTGTTTTTCAATGCACGAGTGGATGTCTAGTCATATGCACCCAATGACTCATTGTTCATGGAGTTCTCACACATGTTCTCGAGAATTTTGTAGATCGTGTCCTCATGTTGACCCATGATGCTACCACCACAGGTTGCATTGACAAAGAGCTTGATGTCTTCACGGAGTCCATGGTAAAAGGATTGGATGTGTTCCCACTTCGGAACTCCGTGATGGGGGCACTTACGCATGAGATCCAGAAAATGGTCCCATACCTCGAGTAGAGATTCTCCCGCTCATTGGGAGAAGTGCATGATTTGGTGCCGCATCGTATGTGTACAACCAATGGGGTAAAATTTTTGTAGGAAGGCAGTTTGAATTTCTCCCCATTTGTTGATCACGTGTGGTTGAGTTTGAAACCAGTGTGCGGCTTTGTTAGCCAAAGAGAATGAGAAGAGTTTCAAGAGTAATTCGTCCCGATTCTGTACATCTACCCCAAAAGTGTGGGCCAGATGTTTTAGGTTTTTGATGTGCTGGAAAGGATCCTCGAAGTTCAAGCCATGAAATTTTGGGGCCATATGAAGCATTCTAGGCCTGAGATCCACCTCGGGTCCTCCTGTTGGAATGTTGATTCGGGGTTCGATCTCCACTGCTGCAGGATTATAGTGATCTCGCATTTGAGGACGCAGTGGTGGGTTGATGATGGCATTGATTTGATTTTAGAAATCATGGAATTGTTGCCCAAGGTTAGGTTGATCTTCTTGGTAATCCATAGCTGATAAAGGAGAAGTAGGTTCTGAATCAGAGGATATGTCAATGTGATCAGGTTGTTGCATAAACACGGAAGTCGAGGCTCAACCTCAACCAGTGTGAATAGCTAATGGAGACCTCAAGGGTGTTCTTAAGGACCTCCTCCCGAACATGCACTGATGGAGTAGATGAGGGATAGAAGGTAATGGACCCAATCAAGACACCCAAAAAATTTTGGATGACTATAGAGGTTCGGGGTGGATGATACCCCTTAATGAAAAAGTCGTCCACATGAGAATTACCTGGGCAACTAGAAAGGGAGAGTCCCACGAAGACCCCTACATGGTAGAGTGCCCCCACGGTGATGGGAACACCATCATGAGCCCTAACTAGCTCATTTTGACCCAATGAAGAGAATAAATGCTCCTACATAACCAACTGAAGGTCATAATTCATTACATAACATTTCTGAGAGAAAAATAAGAAACTAGGGATAAAGCTACAATTTTACCAACGCAGTACAACCATGGGTTTTCTCAAGGGCTAAACAAAGGTTAAATGGTCTTAATAAGATAACAAGTTGGTTGGATTTGATAGAAAAGGGTTTGTGTGTTTTCTACGAATTAAATGACTTTTTGAAACCCTAAAATTAGACCCATTTGATTAACCAAGGTTCTGGTTAGGAGAAAATTCACTTAAACCCTCTAAAAATCATAGAAAAATATTCTCTAGGGTTTAGCACCTTCAATTTGGCCAATAGAACCCATCCTGGCCTAGAATGAGGTCTCAGATAAATATTTGCCCTAAATTAGATTTTTTCATAAATTTGCTAAGCAAACATAGTAAAACCCAAATTCCAACTTCACCATTGGATTCCTTAGGTCAAAATTAGGTTTGTACCAAAATTTGGACCAAAGATGAGTTTGCCTTGACCTAGTTCGCAAAAAGGTCCAACCTAATTACATTTCTACCCCTAACTTTAAAAAACCCTTGCTAACAGCCCCCTAGCTTTCTCATCGTCTTCACAAATAGGTCTCTCCACCATTATTGCAGAGGAAACATACTCCAACGACCTTAAACTTGGAAGTTCTCTGATGTAAACACATTTACAATACTTAAAATGTCTATATATGCATGTTCTTAAGCATAGGATTGCATTTCATAATATAAATATTGCATAACATGCATCATCTTGCATTTAGAGTAGTTTGAATAAAATGGAGGTTAATTGTCTCCTTTTATGTGCTTGGACAGGGCAAACATTTTATCGGGGCCTCGAACAAAGATCCAACCGTATGGATGTGATCAGGGTGACGATTGGAGTTCAACGACTCCAAGACCGCCCTAATCAGGCATCCGTAGCATCAGATAGAGACCGGGGAACCCTAGAAGATCAAGGGCCAGGATGGTGTAAATCCACACTTCAGATGACAAATCCGACCGCACAGATGAATTCGAATCGACGATCGCAGCCCAACGACACAAAAATCGAGTCAATCCGACATCCGTGGCACCATCTACAACTTCCAGAAGATGGACGGCCAAGATGGCGCCGCGTGGCACCATCTCAGCCGCCCAAACGGCCACATGCATCTTGTGAAGACTGCACACCCATCTCCTCTCCACCGTTGGATCTCGATCCAACGGCTGTGGCCGCCCGGCACTTAAAACATGCGCTCGACCATCCGCGCCCCGCAGCGCAGCGGTCGAGCGCGCTTACGCGAGCGCGGGGCGCGAGTTCGAGCCGCGGAGAGGGAGCGGAAGGCGCGATTGAGTGGGCGCGGATGAGCGTCAGATGGAGATCCAATGGCCGCGCGCACTCAATCAAGACGACGTGCGATTGGACGCCCGCGTGGACACGCGATCGCACGTGCAGGCGGGCGGGCGGTAGCGGTGAAGGCGCGATTTTAAGCCGTCCGATCTCGCGATCGGATGGCTAAAAATCAATAGAAGCGCGTAGGCGTTACACGCGCGGGCGGCTGAGCGAGTGCGCGTGGGAGCGGAAGCGACGCGCGCGCTGGGGGCTTTAGCGACGGTTTCATCCGTCACTAAAGACCCCTCATTTATTGTTTTGAAGTTGTAATGTCCATTTTGCCCCCACTCCTTGCAACTATAAAAGGAGACCCCCTCCATACGAAATTCTCATCCCTTCTTTCTCCTCTCTACCCCTCCAAAGCTCAAGAGAAGCTTGTCCCACACCCGGGATGCTTCTCGCGAGATAAAGTCCAATTTTCGTTCCCCTTTGGAAGTGGATCCCGCGACAACGACGGCGTGCTGCTTCGTTCCCGTTCTACTGCTTCGTCCTCCTTCGTCCCGCTTCGTTCTCCTTCGTCCAGGCGTCGTCCCATCCGGCTCGTCCTCCAAGCAACCGTCGAGGAGGATTTCTCTCTCCCTATTCTTTTTACCGCTTTCTAGTATAGATTTACTGCTTTCTAGATTAATCTACTCGTCCTCCAAGCAATCGTCGAGGAGGACATTTCTCTCTCCATTCTTTTAATGCTTTCTAGAGTAAAATTATCGCTTTCTAGAGTAATTATTTTATGCTTTCTAGTTGTAATGAACAATCGCTTCAATACAAAAATTTCTTGTTTATTCTACATCTCATTTTGATTTCTCTGTGTAATATTCTCTTTCTCTCTTACTCTCTCTCTCTTCTATTTATTGTAAATAATTAGATGGTTCTAAATTGAATTATTCTGTAACAAATAAAAAGAAACGCGTAGTTTTTAAATCAAACGTTCGCCTCCCTGTGTTCGACCCAGAATTTTAATTTCGGTATAAATTTTATTTGTTGAACACGAATTCTTCACTTTCGAACTACAACGACAGGTTTTCCAAAATCGAACACGTTAGCGTAGGTTCGTAATCATTCAACATTTTGGCGCCGTTGCCGGGGAGGCAAAGATCTTTGATTTCTCTTCGCGTTTTGTAACTTACAAATCATTTACCTCACTTTTCTCCTTTCTTATTGTAATTGCAGGTACTCTTTCGAGGCAGGCAAAAGCGGTAGATTGGAGTAAAGTGCTGTAGAAGGTTTTGTGAGTTACACCCCACCTCCCACCCATTAGATTTCATTTCGTCACATAATAACTCAAACATCAATCAACCTTGGTGTTTTTATAAACTCTAAGGTTAGATTGTTTGTTTTTTGACACCCATACTCACTCCAACCCCCACATTAAAAAAAAAAAAAAATCTCATAGAGGTACACAACCTCATCTGATTTTCAAACTCAACTGGTAAACCAATCTTAGGAGCCGGTACACATATCTAAACACATAATTGAGTAGAAATCAGATTAGGTAATCATTTGTGTGCCTAATTAAGTGGTGCAACAGGCCAATTGTTTGAGTTGATTGGGCCGCACCACTTCAAATAAAATCAACTCATCAAGTAGCAGCCAATTAGGTTCAACTCTTAGGGATTTACCAGGCACTCCACATTCTTTTTAAACTTTAAAGGAAAATATCTTCACCTGTGCTTGCAAAAACTTGGTGTGCTAATGAAACTTGATTGAAAACACCTAAAGTTGAATCCTAAAAGCTACTAAGCAAGATTTGAACCTTAAAATTCACCACATCAAAAACAATCTTGCTTGAAAACCACTGGTTGTGCACTCACACATGAATCAATCAATCATTAGGGGCACAACCCATTTAAAGGGCCCATCACATTCCAATGCACATTCAAACCTATCCCTAAATAAAACGGAGTAGACGTTGGCCTTAAGGATTGGACTCGCTCTTCAGAACTCAGAACGAGATTATTTTCGATTAGTCTGTTTCTACTGTTCAATCTGATGTCTAGCTAGGGGAGCAGAGTCAAACGATCGCGGCTGGGGGGGTACACTAGGAACCGGAGGTGCAAGCCGAAGGAAGAACCTTCTCCCCAGTCCCTCCTTCTAACTGGTTGGATTGAACAGACGGAAGTAGATCAAATCGTTTCTTTATCTCAAGACGGGTTTTGAGAGTCTGTAGGTCTTTAGGCTAACCTATTTAAGGACAGGTTTGATTGTTTGTATTGCAGGGCACCTTTCTTCCTCTCGTGTATCATGAATCCTTCCACATATTTCACACATTCCCGCTCTTTCCCTCCTGTTGTAAATTATCCTCAACATAACGATTATCCCAACTCGTATTGTAATCGACCATTAGTTAGTTGGGATAATTCGGATTGGGGATACAATTCTGGACCCCCGTGTTTAGGGTCTAACTCTGAACACTTTGATTCTGATTTCTATCCTTCTCAGAGTTACATCAATTATAGATCGTCCTCCTTTTATGAACAACCTAATGCGATCTACAATCAAGAAGGATACACTGATCCTTACCCATCCTCTGATTTCACTGCCTTTAGGTCATCACCATCTTTTGAACAATCTGAAATGACCTATTATCAGGATGGGTATAACAAATCTCAATTCGTTAATTCCTCTACATTGATGTCAAACCCGCCCAACCCAGAACCAACTCATTTGGTTCAGGTTAATCAGGTTCAAGATAAGGTTCTGGCTAACTTGAGGAATATCATTCAATCTTTAGAAGTTTAGCCAATACCTTGCATTGAGAGATTGGAGCCCCTGATTGAAATGATTGATGATTTAAACAAGTCTTTGTTGTATTGGCTCCAGGATGTTAAGGATAAGAACCCGGGTGAGTTTCTACTTGGGAAATTAGCAAAATTGAGGATGAGATTCGTGGTTGCTTTGATTCAATCTTGGAATAATTCGCAAGATGAACTCTCTTCAGGAAAGCCAATGACAGAACCCGCTCAGGCACCTGTTGGGGGGGACAAGTGTTATGAGGCTGACCAGATTGAATTAAAGCAACCAATTAAAGATGATTTGATTTCTTCACCTGAGATCCCTAAGCCGGGTTACAAGGAAACGTGTGTCTCCTTGGAACACAAAGTGACAAATGATTTTGGGACATACATTGATACGGATCCTGATGGTGAAGATTCAAGTTGCGAAGTCTCACGCGAGTTTTCTGAACCCGATTTCTGTGAGACAATTGGGCCTGAGGAATCTGATAGATCATTTAATAGCCCAATAACTGAGGAAACTGATCTTATTAGGGCACACATTATGGATCCAAAATTGCATTTTCTGGAAGAATCAATTCAATGCCCTGATTATCAGTTACACCCTGTTGAGCTTATTGATGATTCTAATTCTGAGATAATTAGACCCAAGTCAATTTTGATTCTGCCACATCATTTAGGCTTGGAGATTTTAGACGGGGTGATAAATGTACAAGAGGTCCTGGAATTTGATATGCTGAATGAGGAGGATAGGAGCGGGGAAGTTCTGATTTGGGAAGTTAATTTTGGAGGAAATGGAAGATTGAGTCGAAGGGTTCCTTTTAAGCTGAAACCATCAAATCAGAGCCCTTAGGACATTTGTTTCAAGGATGTTCAACTCAAGCACACATTCAACGATTATCCTTTTGAGCTTCAATTTTCTGTAACCCGACTTTTTGGTCTTGGGTTGCATCCTCAGAAATCGCAGGCCCGATCCCCCTTACATTCTGATTTTAGGTTTTGGGTAATTTTTATCTAGAACCTAAGATATTCTCGATTATGGCGTGTGGGTCTGCACCACAATCTGGTCCACATCTGTGGACATCTGCTGACAGGTCAGAGGATTCTTCTGTTCATTCTAATTCTGACCTGCACTTGTGAATTCTTCATTTCTTTTCTTTGTATAGTGTGCCTAGCTGAAGGCACTAAACTCAGCACTTATACAGTTCTTTTTCGTTTTCATCTTGGAGCGGACCTGATATTCACACAATTCAGGTGCTTTCTACACTTTTCCACTCTGTTTTATGTCTTTTTAATATAATGAGGACATTGCATTAGATAGGCATGGGGGGGTGGATATTCATCTCTGAATTCATTCATCAGCTCCGTGGATTTATTTATTTTCTTTTATAAAAAAAAATAAATAAATAAAAATTTCGAAATTAGGAAAGAGAATTTGGGTTTAAGAAAATTTTCAATCTTAGGAAATACTACATTAGGATCTGAACACAAAGACCCCTCAGGTCTTTGGACTTAATTAGCCTGTGTATCCACTAAAATGTGGATTTGTCTTTGAGTCCTCGCCATCTTAATTCTATTATAATTGGAATAAATAAGTTTGGGTGATAAGTACACGACTTATCAACCCGCCCTCTGATTTGAGGGAATTTCGAGTCTTAAGCATCTACACACTTTCTTTGCACTGACTCGTTGTTCGGCGATTTTTACGGAAATTGGATAGCTAATGAACCTTCTAGGGTGATATGGCTGGCAAGTTATCGTGGGTAACAGCCCATAGGTAGGTTGTCCAGAGCCCAGTCACTGGACCTTTCTCTTTTTGCTGCCTTTAGGTAAATCTTAGACCAGGGAAGCCACCTACTTAAAAAAAAAAAATCAAAAAGGAGAAAAGAACAAAAAGAAATAAGCCACACTTCGCCGCACAAGTATGGCTGGCAAGTTGTCGGTGGTAACAGCTCATCGACCGGTTGTCCAGAACCCAGCTCAGAAAATGCACTAAAAATTCCCAAAACACTTAGGAAGAAGCGGAGAAGTAGAATAAACCGGGGAGATATACACTGGATTCACCCTTGTGTTGACCCCATAAAAAAAATAAAAGTAGGGAGAAAGCTATCGATTGTAAAGATACACCTTTAGGCAGAATTCTGGTTAGGTCACCTAGAGGCGTAGAAATCCGAAGTCCGTTCTAACTGCCGGTCAACGAGTCTATCACAATCACAATAAGATGCTTAAAACTTAGCATTCTCATCAAATCTTGGGTGAGTTGAATGGCCGTAGAAAGCCACTCTTAAACCCTAAAAGTTGAAAATCCAAAAAAAAAAAAAAAAATTAGAAAAGAGTAAAAAGAGAAAAAGAAATGTTTCTTTGAATAAGGCGAGGCTTGAGGCGGTCTGCATTTTGGCTGATACCCGGGCACTGTTGTGTCTTTGAAAGTTCAGTTCCTAAGTAGACAATTTCTTAATGATTGAAAATAACTCAGGTCCAAATAATCTAACTTAATTCTTTTATAAATAGCATATAGTTTTGCTAGGGACTAGCAAAAGGTAGGCATGGGGGTATGATGTAAACACATTTACACTACTTAAAATGTCTATATATGCATGTTCTTAAGCATAGGATTGCATTTCATAATATAAATATTGCATAACATGCATCATCTTGCATTTAGAGTAGTTTGAATAAAATGGAGGTTAATTGTCTCCTTTTATGTGCTTGGACAGGGAAAACACTTTATCGGGGCCTCGGATCAAAGATCCAACCGTATGGATGTGATCAGGGCGACGATTGGAGTTCAACGACTCCAAGATCGCCCTAATCAGGCATCCGTAGCATCAGATAGAGACCGGGGAACCCTAGAAGATCAAGGGCCAGGATGGTGTAAATCCACACTTCAGATGACAAATCCGACCGCACGGATGAATTCGGATCGACGATCGTAGCCCAACGACACAAAAATCGAGTCAATCCGACATCCGTGGCACCATCTACAACTTCCAGAAGATGGACGGCCAAGATGGCGCCACATGGCGCCATCTCAACCACCCAAACGGCCGCATGCATCTTGTGAAGACCGTGCACCCGTCTCCTCTCCGCCGTTGGATCTCGATCCAACGGCTGTGGCCGCCCGGCGCTTAAAACATGCTCTCGACCATCCGCGCCCCGCAGTGCAGCGGTCGAGCACGCTTACGCGAGCGCGGGGTGCGAGTTCGAGCCGCGACGACGGAGCAGAAGGCGCGATTGAGCGGGCGCAGATGAGCGTCAGATGGAGATCCAACGGCCGCGCGCGCTCAATCAGGACGACGCGTGATTGGACGCCCACGTGGACGCGCGATCGCACGTGCAGGCGGGCGGGCGGCAGCGGTGAAGGCGCGATTTTAAGCCGTCCGATCTCACGATCGGATGGCTAACAATCAATAGAAGCGCGTAAGCGTTACACGCGTGGGCGGCTGAGGGAGCGCGCGTGGGCGCGGAAGCGACGCGCGCGCTGGGGGCTTTAGCGACGGTTTCATCCGTCACTAAAGACCCCTCATTTATTGTTTTGAAGTTGTAATGTCCATTTTGCCCCCACTCCTTGCAACTATAAAAGGAGACCCCCTCCATACCCCTCCAAAGCTTCTTTCTCCTCTTTACCCCTCCAAAGCTCAAGAGAATCTTGTCCCACACCCAGGATGCTTCTCGCGAGATAAAGTCCAATTTTCGTTCCCCTTCGGAAGTGGATCCCGCGACGACGACGGCGTGCTGCTTCATTCCCGTTCTTCTGCTTCGTCCTCCTTCATCCCGCTTCGTTCTCCTTCGTCCAGGCGTCGTCCCATTTGGCTCGTCCTCCAAGCAACCGTCGAGGAGGATTTCTCTCTCCCTATTCTTTTTACCGCTTTCTAGTATAGATTTACTGCTTTCTAGATTAATCTACTCGTCCTCCAAGCAATCGTCGAGGAGGACATTTCTCTCTCCATTCTTTTAATGCTTTCTAGAGTAAAATTATCGCTTTCTAGAGTAATTGTTTTATGCTTTCTAGTTGTAATGAACAATCTCTTCAATACAAAAATTTCTTGTTTATTCTACATCTCATTTTGATTTCTCTGTGTAATATTCTCTTTCTCTCTTACTCTCTCTCTCTCTTCTATTTATTGTAAATAATTAGATGGTTCTAAATTGAATTATTCTGTAACAAATAAAAAGAAACGCGTAGTTTTTAAATCAAACGTTCGCCTCCCTGTGTTCGACCCGGAATTTTAATTTCGGTATAAATTTTATTTGTTGAACACGAATTCTTCGCTTTCGAACTACAACGACAGGTTTTCCAAAATCGAACACGTTAGCGTAGGTTCGTAATCGTTCAACATTCTCCTTGATTGCTTGGAGGATCTCTTCCAAAATTGGAAGGAAGATCCTCTGAGAAATTCCCATCATTATGAACCTATCCTTGAGATCTGATTCCCACCCAATCTCTCATGCGAACATATGAGAGACGTGGGTATCCTAACAAGCTTCCATCACTGGTGACTTTCCAAGCTTCGGAAGCTTACTTCCCAAGCCATAACTGACCTTTAGAGCTCTATTTAAAGGAGCCCAGACCTGTCCTACTCCTTCACGCTCAATTTCGATCGTGATTACCCCGAATTCCTGTCTTCCCCCTCATGGCCATAGGCTCCTCGACATTCGATGATCTTCCTTGCCCCTCCTCATCGTCCAACCACCATACCTGCAGTAGATCCATCTTCCCTAACTTCGTCCGTTTCTCGCCATACTAGCAAGCGCTTCTCTCTTCATCCTTGCCGATCCCACCTCACCGGAGTGGCTTTTGTCTCCGGTGTTAGCCACACCAAGCCCGACGCCCTCACTCACCCCCTTCATCCCTTAACCTCCCAGATAAGTTTCCTCTCACTTCTACTTTCTTCTCGCACTAATTAGACTTCAAATCGACCACTGCCACCCCTCGCACCTTCATCTCCTTCATCTCCGACCATCAACTCCAGCGAGGCCATCCCACCTCCACAAGCTAGCATAACCCTTACAGACAAGCCCACAAGCTCCGCCTCACCTCACTAATCATTTCCCCTCACTCCACTCACTGCGCCACTCACTCAAACCACCCCCTGAACACACCCACTCATACGCACACAGTGTGCCCTAGGCACACACTCACAAGCACTGCCACGACACGCTAACACCCCCAGCACCTTCACCGTGCTCCGACAAACCTCCCTGAGCGATTTGACGTGGCCACAAGGCCATTCTTGTGTTTTCAGGTTCGTCGGCCATTCGCCATTGGCAAGCGAGCTTGAAGCTCGCTTGCTGCAACCCCAGGTTCCGCATAGCCCAGGCTACTGGCCCAGGTTGCATGGAATACCCCCGCGCACGCAGTCAGGCCCTCAATTAGAATCAAAGTCCTCGCAAGCAGCTGCAATTGGAAGCTCAACCACTACTGCAGGTGCGTACGAAGAGGGGGCATGGATAGTCCCACCTCGAAAACGAAGGGACACCCACGCCCACATAAATTGATTTTTTGCCTGTAGCTATTCACCTCAGATCGACAGGGTGAGGTCCCACTCAGCCAACCCGGTCTCATTCGCGAACACGCCCCGCGGACCTGGCCGGACCCGACCCGACCTACACACCTCGCCCACTACCGCATGCTGGTGGGCCTGGTCCCAAGTATGCACCCGACCTGATTACCCGAATTCCTATATTGCTCTAGGAGAGCAAATCCTAAGAGAGAAAGTGAGGAGAGCTGCATGCGTGTAGGGGTTGGGTTTTGCTATAGGGTTCTCCAGCTGACACTTAGTCATAGTCTGAAGAAGAAGAGGAGGCAAGAGGAAGAAGCTAAAAAAGAGAAGACAACGAAAGGTTTAAGTTAGAGAAGAGAAGGCCAAAGCTAAAAGCAGAAGGCAAAGGAAGAAGAAGAAGAATAAGAGTAGAAGCCAAAGTAGAAAGAGAGAGACAGAGAAGAGAAAGAGAAGAATCGTGAAGGCAAAGACAAAGGAAGTCAGAATAGAAGCGAAAGAAGATGAAGAAGAAGGAGAAGACAGAGAAGAGAAAGAGAAAGGAAATCAGACACCTTAAGTCATCTGATTCACAAATCAGACGACAGATCAATACTTTCATTTCATAGTCATACGTTGAATTATTTGGTGATATAGTATGAGTATTTGGTGATCTAAATCACCATTTTACTCCCATATTTTTGCACTCTAATACTAATATTATTGCATACTCTTTTAATTCTGAATTGTGATCTTAATTTCTAAATACCATTTTTCTCCCTGTGTTCAACCTCGGAAATCTTTTCGAGTAATAAAATTATAGTTGTTTTGAATGTTATTTCGGATGTACTACAACGCAACACATTTTAAAACCCGATTTAACAAGCCCAACATTTTGGGACCATTGTCGAGTGAAAGAAGTCATTTTTGCTCATTCTAAAGTCGTCAGAAATCATAGCATAGTCACGCTAAATGCTCATCAAAAATAATTTCAAAAGATAACGAGATTTTGAGTCCCAGTTATTCGTCGCTAGGAGTCATTTATGCAAATCTAAATTCGATCTTTTCCGCTCTACTTGTTTAAAATCGCACGTCGATTTCCAATCGTCGGATTAAAGTTTTGCCACTTTCGTTATGAACCCTGATTACGTGCGCATGTGTTAGATAGATGACAAAGGAGAAAGTGTGATGTTCAGTACACATGATTCTAGTTATGTGGTGGCTGTTTACGGAAAATGCATCAATAGTTAAATGCTCAATATTTTCTGGTACTGACGTACTGTTGCAATTGATAATAATGAAGGGCAGGCAACTTGAATCACACAAAATATATTGCTATCAATAAGCTCATGGTGATTCTCAACACAGAGATATATATATAAAATACTTCTTTCATTCATTCAGGAGGGTGTTTGCAACATGGAATTAGAGGAAAGCTTGAAAACATAAATCTAGTTAACAGAAAATGATCGCATACATGAATCTATGGGGGGATTTTGCATGCATCATTGGGGGAGAATAAAGAGCTACACTGCTAAGCAGTAATAAAAGCATGTAAATTATGAAGAACTAGCTACTAATCTAGAAGAAATAAGGGCATTCGGAGGTGGTCTCCAATGGCCTTTGAATGGTTGAGAGGAGGAGGGGTGGCCATTGGTGCTTAGGCTGGCCCTTGGAGAGAGGTTGGAGAGGTGATCCAGCATCCTGGTGTGGAGATGGTGGTAGCCATGGCGAGCAACTCGTGGAGGTGGAGTGGAAGTGAATGTAGCTAACCTAAATGGAAGTGAATGAAGCCAAGAAATGGATGGGTGCAAATGCCCACCCCTTAGGTCTTTCTAAAGATCTAAGGGAGACTCTCTAGGGAAGTGTGGAACTCTCTAGAGAGAGATCCAAGAGTGGCTAGCCATGGTGGTTTTTAGATCAACAAAAAGTGGATCTCAATTTGAATGGCTCTTGGTTGCTAATTTTGGCAACCAAGAGTGGCGCCACCTTTGGAAGAACCTAGTATACTCTAGGTTGTGTGGGAGTGCGTGAGTGGGTGTGTGTGTGTGTGTGTGGTCGTGCCCTAGGTGTCTAAGTGATATAGGTTAGGTCCTAAGGTGTTTAGGTTGGTGTGGGCCTTAAATTAGGGTTGCAAACCCCAATTGCTAAGGGGGAATTGCAATTAATCTTAACACAAGTTTAATTGAATGGGTGTGAACCTAATTGAGATTGAAATAACTCAATTAGGTTGGGCTTAGGTCAATTGGACTCTCACTAAGTCTAATTGGACGTGTATGGGTTAAGATCTAAGCTTAATTGGTCCCTATGAGTCCAATTGACTAGGCAATGGTAATTGACTATGAGCTAAGTCAATTAGGTTTAGTGAGGACCTAATTTGGTCCTTAGGATGGTCTAGAGGTGATGTACTAGGGTTAGGGTACCTTAATTTAGGTTCTTATGGGGTTGGAATTGGGTTTAGGGAGCTAAAGATCGAAGATCAAGGCTTAAATCTCAAAACAGGAACTGGAGAACAGTTCTAGACATCCAATAATAGCATCAGATGACCTATACTCAAAAATCAGAAGTCCAGACTTCAATCCTAGATGCTTAATCAGAGTTAGGAAGGATTCTAGGTTCTATCTTGGGTATTCTGCAGAAATTGGACGTCTGACCAAGTGTTTGGACGTTCGATAACACTGCAGAAGTGGGTTTAAAGTGTGCGAGAGTTGGCTAAGGGTTCTGGACATCCTATAATCTATCTGGACGTCCAAATAGAGGCTAGAATTAGGGTTTTAAGGTTTCCTAGGGTGTGGTGACCTAATCTAAGGGTGGCTAAGGCTTGGGGAAGCTTCTAGGCTATCCTAGGGCTTGGATGGTCCTAAGTTCTTCATAATTTACTGCTTTATTCCTACTTAAAAGAATAGCATACCTTAGCTCCCTTACATTATTACCTACTACATCTAATCTAGTTCATCCGATCCAGCTCTGTAGCAACACCAATTATTCCATCTTCAGATCCAGCTTAAGATCTATCTTCTGGTCAGCTTATTACCTGTAATTGTCATAATGCACCTAATTAGTACGTTATAGCATTATTTTATGCATAGCTGAAATAAAGTTGTAATGATGCAGATAATCCTTATGCATGCATGAATTACCCTAACTTATGCTAAGTCCTAGCCTAAGTTAGGTCAATTAAGACCTATGATTGCTGCACGATCTTACCTCCATGCCTAAAACTTGCTAGTCCCTAGCAAATGTGAGACTAAATTATTCACAGAAGGTTCCCTAAGGGATTGATTACTTTATCAAGTGTATGCCTATAGATTTTTCTCCTTGTTGTTTTCATTCTATGCTGTAGAAATCCAGACAATCGTGAAAGTGCTGCTACGTAGCTTTTGCAACAGATTCGAATGAAAAGCTAATTCACCTCTAAAGCTTGTATTTGATCCCTAGTAAAAATTTTAGCGTGATAGGCGGACTTCTTCCCTCGAAGTATTCAAGATATTCTATGAATTCCACCCGGCTTTAAGCTTAGGTAGAGAATATTAGAGGGTAAAGATTATATATTTGGTGGCTCACTCTCACTTGGTGCTACATAGAGATTAGTACTTCAGAATCTAGATTCCTAGATTAGCAAGTAACTCAACTCAGAGAAAGGCGAGAAAAATTATGCTCTCTTGTGGTTCCTTTGTATTTATTCTCTCTTTCTCTTTTTCTTTTCCTTTTCTTTTCTTTCTTTTTCTTAGAGCTCACAATCTCACCATATTCACACATATGACCTATATTTAGTGGTCTCACTTGTCATTAACACTTTAATTGAGTTCCCATAACTCTAATAGTAAGTCAAAATTCCTCAACCAGTATTTGAGCAATCAGAAATACAGAAAAATAGGTTAAGGCCATATTTGGTGGATCTCAAATTCATTTGGTGGTATTGCCTCAATGCAACTAAAATAAACACTAAGTATTCACTCCTTTTTTTCTATGATTTTTCTTCTCTTTTTCAATTTTTCTTTCTTTTCATTTTTTAATTTTTTCATTTTTCTCACTCTTTTTTTTCTTTTTTCTTTCAACACAACACAACTAGCACATTTCCATGAACTTTATTGAGGAGGCATTATTAGGGTTTGGTGGTACTCAAGAGATATTAGGTGGCTTATTTGGTGGAAGTGCCTACTCACGGCACCGAGAGAGATGGATAGGACGGTGTATTTCTGACATTGACATCAATACCCTCCTTTAGCTGAGGATTCCGTAAAGAATGGTCGTAACCATCAACCTTAGCCCTAATTTTATGAAAACTCGCTCTCCGCGTATTTGCCTTATTTGGTGGTTCTCAAAATTCACACAAACTGTATACGTAGGAATCGAGAGTGAAAACTATGCCTTATCTCTGAGTATCATCACCTAATTATCTAGGATTCCAGATTCCTTACACTAATCTTAGAGCACCAGTTCTCTCTATTCTCTTCTGCACTATTTGGTGGATTTTTGGAAGAAAATCTACCTAACTCCCAAAACACTGTCCAACGGTTCAGGAGAAGAAGCATTGCTTCTTCTCGACAGACTAAAGACGTTTATCAGCCTTCACCGTGAATCCATTGCAAATTCTACGTGTGTGTGAAAAGTTGTACTGGATTCCAGCTTACAAGAATCAACTAAAGGATAAAATCCCTAATGCATTCTCTTAATAAGATAATCTTATTCATGGATTCACTATGTATATATGCTATAAACAAGTAACCTCTTATATTCGTACTTCATGAAATTTCACTTATCGGGTTACATTCAGCTTGACCCTAAATTTAGAACAAGAGGTGAGAGAGTGAGTCGGAAGTGGCTATTGCAGACGATTTCTAGCACCAATGTGAGCATTGGAGGTGGAGTCGGTTGTTCTTTTATTTAGGGTCCTAAGGTACGTTTGACATGCAGCTCTGATGTTTTTCCTAAATGTTGGCATAAAAAATTTTTCAGTTTTACTGTATCTACCTCCCCATGCCAAAGTTCTTGCATGTCCTCATGCATGAATGTAAAAGAAAATAGATATAGCAGGGAGTAGATGGGTAGAAATCACCTGTAATTGCTCTTGAAATTATACATTCAATACCAGCCAACCTAACAGTGTGAAATATGTAGAAAGAAATTATGCTAAAAGGAAAAATATGCTATATATAAAAATGAATGTGTATAGGGTGATGGATGCAGAGTAGATGTTGAGTTTAACGCCTCCAACTGGGCGAAAACTGAATCACACGTCCTCAATAAGATGAATGATCTCGTCAACTGGAGGAGGTTCCTGGGCCAAAAATGGCTTGAGGCGCTGGCCATTTACCATGGATATATGCCCAGATTTTCAGTCCTTGATCCGGACCACCCCATTAGGATATGGGTGAATCACAACATATCGGCCAATCCACTTGGACTAGAGCTTCCTTGAAAAAAGTTTCAGTCACAAATCAAACAACCAAACTTGTTGGTTAGGCGTGAATGTTTTTCTCTGGATGTGGCAGTCATGAAAGGCCTTGGTCTTTTCCTTGTATATCAATGTGTTCTCATAGGCCTCCCGCTGGATCTCTTCTAATTTGCTGAGCTGGAGTTTCCATTCTTGACCTCCTGCATCGAGGTCAAGGATACATTTTCGCACCGCCCAAAAGGCACACTGTTCCTACTCTACAGGATGGTGACAGGCCTTGCCTATATCATGCGATATGGTGACATTTCGAGTGGGGCCTTGTACGCAGTCCGATATGCCCAGAGTGCATCAACTAATTTATCAGACTAGTCCTTCCTATCTGGTCTAACCATCTTTTGGAGAATCAGCTTGATCTAACGGTTAGACACTTCAGCCTGCCCATTGGTCCGTGGGTGATACAGGGTGCCTATACGGTGATGTACCCCGTATTTCTTTAATAATGTCCTGAAGTGGGCGTGGATGAAGTGGCTTCCCCCACCTCTAATCAGAGCACTGGGTATTCCGAATCTCATGAGGATGTATTGCCGTATGAAAGAAATGACAGTCTTATGATCAGCCCGTCTCGCCAGGATGGCCTCAACCCACTTCGAGACTTAGTCAACGACTAGTAATATATGCTCGAAGCCATGTGAGTTTGGAAAAGAGCCCATAAAATCGATGCCCCAGACGTCGAACACTTCTACAACCATGATGGGCTGGAGTGGCATCATGTCTCTCCTGGTCATAGAACCGACCGACTGGCATCATTTACAGTGTTGGGCATATTCGTGTGTCTCTGAAAATAGTTGGCTAGAAAAATCCTGACTGCAAAATTTTTGCAGCGGTTTTCCGTCAAGAGAAATGACCACCACAAGCATCATTGTGGCAAAAAGATAACACACTGGGGATTTCAGAATCTGGGATGTATCTTCGAATAATCTGATCCGCTCCAATGCGGAAGAGCAGTGGGTCATCCCAGAGGTAGAATTTGGCCTCCACAGAAAATTTGAGTTTCTGGTCCTCGGATAGGTTCACTGGAATCTTGCCTGTGGAAAGATAGTTTGCGATATCCACGTACCAAGGGAACTCAACAGAGTGAACTGCCAAAAGGGATTCATCTGAAAATTGCTCATGGATAGGCAGGGAATAAGGAATGTGGCCTAGGTCCAGTCTGGATAGGTGATCCACCGCAACATTCTATTTTTCCGCTTTGTCACAAATTTCGATATCAAATTCTTGCAATAGAAGGATCCATCTGATGAGTCGAGGCCTGGCATCCTTCTTTGCCAACAAATGTCGAAGGGTGGAGTGGTCAGTTAAGATGATGACTTTGGACCATAATAAATAAGATCTGAATTTCTCCAACCCGAATACTATTGCTAGCAGTTCCTTTTCAATGAGAGTATAATTGCGCTGAGCCTCATTCAGTGTCTTGCTAGCATAGTATATGACAAAAGGTTGTTTTTCCCGACACTGGCCTAAAATAGCATCGACGGCAGAATCAGAAGTGTTGCACATCATCTCGAAATCAAGCGACCAGTCAGGTGGTTGGAGAATCGGGGAATCAGAGACAATTCTTCATAAAGTCTTGAAGGCGCTGAGACATGAGGTGTCGAATTCAAATGGGGCATCGGCAACAAGGAGATTCGTCAAAGGTCGTGCAATTTTCAAGAAATCGCGTATAAATCTCCAATAGAAGCCAACGCAACACAAGAATGATCTAATCTGCTTGACCGAGTTAGGTGGCAGTAAGTGGGAAATAATCTCAGATTTAGCTCGATCGACCTCGAGTCCATTTTTAGAGATCCTGTGCCCTAGTACTATGCCATCCATCACCATGAAATGGCTTTTCTCCCAAGATAGTACTAGGTTTACCTCAATACATCATTTCAGGATCTTGGTGAGGTTATCAAGACAAGATGCGAAATTATCTCCGAAAATGGAGAAGTCATCCATGAACACATCCATATAGGCCTTAATCATGTCAGAGAAGATGGCTATCATATAACGCTGAAATGTTGCTGGTGCATTGCAGAGGCCAAAGGGCATCCGCTTAAAAGCGAATGTTCCAAAGGGGCATGTGAATGTGGTCTTGTCTTGATCTTCTGAGCTAATCGCTACTTGATTACACTCGGAGTATCCATCCAAAAAGCAAAAGAAATTGCATCTGGCTAACCATTCCAAGATCTAATCAATGAAAGGAAAAGGAAAGTGATCCTTCTGGGTAGCCATGTTTAGTTTCCTATAGTCGATGCAGACCCGCCAAGATGTCGTAGTGCGGGTCAGGATGGATTAGCCTTTTTCATTTTTCACTACAATGAGTCCTACTTTCTTGGGCACTATCTGGATCAAACTCACCCATTGGCTGTCAGAGATTGGGTATGCAACACCTACATCCAGCCATTTGATGCTCTCCTTCTTAAAAACCTCTAGCATGTTTGGGTTTAGCCATCTTTGAGGTTGTCTTGAAGGTTTCACCCCCTCGTCCATGTAAATGTGATGAGTGCAATACAAGGGGCGAATACCGTGGAGATCAGCAATGCTCCACCCTATAGCAGCCCTATGGTCTTGTAGCGTAGAAATCAATTGATGCTACTATTCTTAGGTTAAGTGGGCACTAATAATGACCAGGTATGTCTCACTTTCGCCCAAGAACACATACTTAAGTGAGTCAGGTAAGGGCTTCAATTCAATCATGGGTGGGTCAGAGTCAGAAATGGGAATAGGAGGAGCAAACACGAAGGTGGGAATCTGCTGAACTGTATACATGTGAATTCTCGCTGATTCGCTTCCTGTGAGATAATCGGTTGTGACTATGGTAACGGGAAACCCGTTAGCTGTAGTCACATCTTTGTGTAACAACAGGGGCGATCCAGTAATGTACGGATCAGGATAGCAAGATTCAGGGGTGCTGTGGTCAAAAACACACCCTAAACTATTAGATCCTCGGGGAGATATGTGCAGTGCAATGGTCTCAGTCCCTTGTGGATCAAGGTCCAAGAACCCTAATAGTGCAAACGAATGAGACTTTGGGTCATCACAAAGGAGCCCAATGTTACCATAGTATGCCAAATCTTCGTCTTTACCATCCTCCTCTATGCGACCATAGTAAAAATTCCTTGATGCCCTGAATATGTCAAGTCGAAGTCTCTCAGTACCTAAGGCTATCTCCAAACACCCAGTTGCACAATCAATGTTTACTTGGGCTGTCGCTAGAAATGGGTGACCCAAAATGATTGGTGCATCTAGGAGATTAGGAGGAACCTCCATATCGAGAATGAAAAAGTCTGCGGGAAAGGAGAATTCGTGGACTTTTACGATCACGTTTTCAACCACCCCCTTGATGATTTTACTGATCTATCAGGTAGCTGAATCATGACTGAGTAGGCTTTAACTCCCCATATCAAAATTGATCAAATATAGAAGTGGGAGTTAGGTTGATGGACGAACCCAGATCTAGAAGGGCTCGATCAAATGGAGAATCTTGCAGGAAGTAGGATATGAGTGGTGTACCAGGGTCTTTCTTTTTCGGCAGCAAGTCAGCTAGAATCACGGTGCTAGCTTCTTTTGATAGTACTGCCTATTGTCCAATTCTAGGCTGTCGCTTCGGGGTACAATAGTCCTTGAAGAACCTAGTGATAGTTGGGATGTGATCTATTGCCTCGAGGAGGGGGACCTGAATATGTACTTCGCTGGACATTGACTTCAGGTCCTCAAAATTCCACATGTCCTTTTTCCATACTACATTTCACGTCAGAGCCTTAGGAAAAGGGATGGGAATGTCAAGGTCAAGTGGCCTTTTACCCTTATCTACTATAGGTGGCTCCTGAGATGGAGTCAAACCCGCTTGCGGTGAAGGGTGAGAAAAATTAGGACCCACCTGCCTATGTGGTGGGTCAAATGTCTTCCTTCCACTCCTCAATGAGACAGCATTTCCATCGGCTTGCTGTCCATGAGGTGGTGGGCGAGCGGAAGAGGCAGAGTGTGCGGAGTTCTGCATCAAAGGCGGCTGGCCTTGAGCATAACCAGGTGGTGCAGGAGGTGCCTGTAATATGGCGTGTGCCTATCCCTGTGGTGCCTGAAACCTAGGCGGGGTGCCCTGGTTCTGCACATACCGAGGGTTCAGGATGGTTTGGGAGGGCAAGGCTCCCTGAGTCCTATGCTCCTGCAACAGATAGTTTTGCGTGTTCTGTATAGTCTGTATCTGGCGCCTTCATTATCTGCAAGCTATCCTATGTAGATTTCCTCATCGATTCTTGCAGCTCCTCTTTTAGTGCCTCCAGAGGATCAGCCCACTTCGGAGGGTGACTAGCAGCTTGGAGCAGTGGCTGGTATATACAACGGGGTTGCTGCTGCTAAGACAGAAACGGCTGCTACCTAGGGTATGTGTTTTGTGCATTCCCTTATTGCCTAGTCTGGTAGTGTGGATCTTGATGTGGTCTCTGTGAGTTACCAGACCAGGAGAAGTTTGGATGCTGGTGCCAACCAGGGTTATACGTCTCTGAATACGGGTTATTACTCCAGTATCCTTGAATAGCACTGATGTCCTCCTAGGCCAAAGACATCTGAGATATATATCCATTGTTGTCGAGGTTTTTGTGCGGGTTTAAAGGATGTCACGTTGTAGTATAACCGACAAAACGTCTAAACAAATATAAAGAATTTTATTACACGAAGATCGGAGTATCCGAGGTCGAACACGGGGAGCAATCTCAGTACTTTGTAAAACCAACGAATACAACTGTTTAAATGCAAATAGGACTCATTCAACGAGAGAATTTTAAAAAAAGGATTTGAAAAAAAAATAGAATTAGACGTCTGATTTGTGTATCAGACGTCTTAAATGTGATCTCTCTTTCTCTCTTCTTCTTCGTGGCTCTTCTCCCTTCTTTGCTTCTGGTATATTTCCTTCTTCTCCTGTCTTGCCTTTCTTCTTTCTTCTTCTTTTTCTTCTGCTCTCTTTGCAGTCTTCCCTTGTCTTCTTCTTCGTTCTTCTCTCTCTTCTGCCTTGTCTTCCTTCTTCTTCTTCTCTGCGAAGAATTCTCCTTTCACTTGCTACACAGCCTCTTCTTTCTTCTCTCCCTGTTCTGCAGCCACTAAGTGTTCGCTGCCTAGGACAGTTCTACCTTCCTGCACACACCACACAGTAGCAAAAACCTACCCCCGTCCCTCTACCCAAGCGTCTCTCTCTCTCTGAAGCAATGCACTCACGGACGCTCTCCCAGAGCCACATGGATAGTCGGGTCGGGTTCGCACCCGGGAGCAGGTGCACTGGCAAGTGGTGATGTGCGAGGAGTGCGTAGGTCTAGGTCAGGTCGGGTCAGCCAGATCCGCGAGGTCAAGCCACGGACGAGGCGTGTGAGGGCAGTGAGGGACCTCACCCCTGTGCTTACGGAGGCAACCGGCTTAAAGCACAAATACAATTTATAGCGTACCTGAGTGCTGCAATCCCACGATGTGGGACTAAAGGTGCCGCCCTGATTTCACGCGCGCCCGCAGACTCTCGTATGCAATTTCCCAAGCTATCGACTCTGCTGGCGCTACTGGCTGGCCTTAGTTGCTTCGCGACACTTGCGAGAATCTGCTGCACCTGCCGCTTGGGAAGCCTGACGCCTGCTGCTGCTCCAAGCTCCCTGCTGCTTCGGCTGTTAATGGCGGCTGGGGCTTACACCTGACATCCAACAGAACGGCCTATTGGCCCAATCAGAATAGCTGGAAACCTTCGCCGCAGCACGGCGAAGGTGGTGGGTGATGCTGCAGGTTGCCGGTCGGCCTAGGCGTGCGTGCCTAGGTCAACCTGTGGCCGGAGATGGTGGGTTGGTCGGGGGGTGCTTGTGGAGGTCTGGAGTGGCAGTGATGGGGTGGAATGGGTTCCTGGTGGTGAGGCGGAGCTCTCAAGGTGGTTGGTGAGCCGTGTGGAGTGGCGGAGTGGTGTGGGCGGCTCGTCGGAGTGAGGTCGGAGGCGAGGAAGATGGAGGCGGTTAGGTACTGTCGAGGGGTAATCAAGTAAAATAGTTGGGGGAAAAGAGAGAGGAGAGGATGGAGAACGTATCTGTGGTTGTCTGGAAGGAAGGAAGGCGGCGGAGAGGACGGCTCGTAACTGCCGTCGTCGGGGAAGAAAGACCCTGAGGGAGGAAGCGGCGACGAAGACGAGGTCAGAAGCACGCGCGTGGGGTACAGCGCGTCGCGGGAGGAAGCGGCGGAGAGGACTCTGCTGCTGGTATGGCAGCAGAGCGACTAGAAGGAGGGGAGGAGGTCGCCGGAGCTTGTGGGTCGTTTGGCCGGAGATGGGAGAGGAAGGAATTTGGAAGGGATCTCCGTCAAAATCAAGCTTGCCTTCTGTGGCAGGGTCTGGGGTGTCTTTTATAGGTGCTGGCCGCAACTACCAGCGCGTGGAGACCGCGCAATTAGGTCTGCCGACTCGTCGGAGTTGGAAGGAAGGTGGATACCCGAATCTCTCGTGCATTCGCACGAGAGATTGGGTTCACACCAGCAATTGTAATTAGCTTTATAAGGAAGGGAATTCCTCAGAGAATCGTCCTTCCATTTCTGGGAGGGAATCTCTGAGGGATTAGAGAGCAATCTCTCTCGAAACTTCGCCGGAGCTCGGTTCTGCCCTAGCAATGGCGGCAGGACCGGTTTGCAAAGGCGGCGAAGAACCTAGGGGGCTCTCTGCAAAGGTATTCAAAAGATAGGGACCAATTTGTGATTTCGGTGTACTAAATTGCAAAGTAGGTCAAGATGACCTCTCCTTAGGTCCAAATTTTGGTACAAACCTAATTTGGACCTAAGGAATCCAATGGTGAAGTTGGATTTTAGGTTTGACCTCGTTTGAGTTGACATTTTGCGTAAAAAACCCAAATTAGGTTAATTGAAGAGCTAGGACCCTAATCTAGGTCAAACTAGGTTCCAAAGGCCAAATTAAGTGTTCTAAACCGTAGAGGATGTTTTTACATGATTTGTAGAGGGTTTACTTGATTTTGTTCTGACCGAAACCCTGTTAATTTAAGCGGGTCTGTTTTAGGGTTACCAAGTGTCATTTAGTTCCTAGATTGCACATGAACCCATTTCTGATTAACTCAACCCACTTTTTATCGTATTTGGACCATTTGACCTCTGTTTTGCTTCTGAGAAATCCCGTTTATGTACTGCAATGGTAAAATAGCAGTTTTAACCTTTATTTCATGTTTTCTTCTCAGAGCACTTATTCCTTCAGTTAGGCCTTCTTCCAGGTTATGTAGGAGCTTCTATCTTCTTTATTGGGTCAAAATGAGCTAGTTATGGCTCATGATGAGGCTCTCATCATCCATCAAGGGGATACGTATTATAGTCAGTAGGTGGTGCGTAACCCTGGTCATATGGTGCCAGATCGGGATTGTTTATAGGATCCTGATTTGCAGGATCTCATAAATAAGGAGAATATGCATCCCGAGTGAGTAGATTAACTTGAGTAGGGGGGCTCGGGGTGCATAGGAGGGTCTTGGAGCAGCAGAGTTCTGGTCAGATTGACCCTGACTAATTTGGTCAATCTTTTTCTCGATTAGGTTTATTCTATCCTACTGCTTGACGATGATATCTACGTCGGCTTGAATAGACTCGGTGTGAGCCTCATGGACACCAACCCGCTGTTGACCAGGCCACTGGAACGGTTCATGGATGCGGCATTCATCGAGTTCTTCGCCAAAGATTTGAACAACTCAAACGCGTTGTTTTTGTCTTTGGCGAGGAAATTCCCACCACTAGATGCATCAGCCAGATACCGATCTGTGTCATCCAGCCCATGGTAAAAGATCTGAGCTAGGTGCCATCTGGGTATACTGATTAGCCCATATTCGTGGGCTATTTAAGTGTCTAAATGTCTAGACATTAAATTAATTTGAACATTTAGATAGCATACATTAGGATGTAAATAAATTAATTCATATTTTTAGCCTAATTGCATAATTCATTCATTGCATGCATTTAGAATTAACTTAGAATTTCATGCATGTGATTAGTTAATCAATTAGGTGAATTACTTGCACTATTTTAATTTAACATAGAAGTTAAAGGCTCATGCATAAATAACCATAATATTTTATTCTTTTATTCTTTTTCTCCTTTGCATAGGTAACTCCACCGGCTTCGGCTCCGCCTCCTCCTCCTACACACCACATTTATTCTACGGCATTTTGAATTTGAAATCATGGCCGTGGCTACAAAAGGAGGAGGGAGAACTGTCCTTGAGGCAGGCCACCACCCTTTGTCCCTCACTGTGCTCAGAGAACATTACTTCTCTTCCATCCATACCACCAGCCTCCCACCGCGGCAGAACGACTCACCACCGTGGGCGTGTGGGGTGACAGCCCACACCGCCAAAAGAGTCTTTGCAACTCTTTACCTCAGCCAGCAACTCACGCCCACTCCCAGCACACCCTGCCAAGCGCACCTACCGCCGCCCCATCAGACACCACCATGCGCGCCCTCACTTCATTTCCAGCCATCAGACCCTACCCACCACATGCCAGCTACTCACAGCAGCCTTCGCCTTCACCACGCCTGCGTGCGCTTGTGCGCTCTTCTCTCCTCCTGCACGCCCACGCCTCCGCGTCTTCGCGCGCTTGCAGCACCCCCAGCACCCACGCACGGTAGCAGCATGCTTCTCCATTGCCGCCACTCCTCTCCTCCAGTAAGCCAGCTCCGGCCATCTCATGACGCACTGCTACCACCACCACGAAGGCCTCGCTTCAGCCAACCTCTTGTAGGAGTAACTCCTCAGTTGAACCTCTCTCCTATGCGCAAGGAGGAGAGAGGAAAAATACCCTATTTTTATGTTAATTAATATTTACATTTGAATGCCATTGCCACCAAAATCAATTTTAATTTATGATTATTTTATTATGGTGAAATTGTGACTGCACACCCATGCTTTCTAATAATTGTGTGGTTATTGTTATTCACATGTTTTAACATTGGTTTTAGGATTAAAATGTGCACAAATTTTCTCTAATACATGTCAATTGGAAATTACATAAAATCATCACATATTTATTGAATATTTCAGTGAGGAAAAATCACACATCTACCTTTATATTTTTGAGTTATTATGCATCTTCTTTCCATCGCATTTCATTTCAGATTTGACTATGGATTTCGCACTTGATTGAAAGAATACGAAATAATCAAGATTTTATTGCATCATTGCTTCCCTGTGGACGTGACCCGCTCTTCTGTGAGTGGTAATTTTTGTTGTAATTATTTTCTTAAGTAGTTTTCCACCACTTTGTTACTAAAACAAAAATTCGTCTTAACCACATTATTCGAAAGTGAAAACCATCTTATCAAATGGTGCCATTGCCTGGGAGGAAACAGAAGCAATAATTTCACCATATTTTATTTCTGATTATTTATTAATTTTTTCTATGTGAGGAATTTGTGCGAGGAATTTGAGAGAGGTGACAGGCACATCAGGGAAAAGACATTGACCTTGAGTGACGCTTGCACACGAGGAAGACGAAGGAGACCTGGATTCTACCTCTATAGGAGATTTTCCATTTCATAAGCTTTATTTTTGTTTTCTTGCCCTTGTAGTAATTGGGGCTGATTTTTGGGAGCTTGTTCCCTTTTCTTTAGATTTAGGTTTTTAATTTATTTTGTGGATTGCTTATCCTTTATTTGCTTGTGCATAAGTAGCTAAAAAAAAAAACAAAACAAAAAAAAATGAGCTACCTACTTGAAGCTGCCTACCCCTAGGACGAACCATTTAGGTCTGTATGAGCAGCCTCTAGATTTATTTCTCTACATTGCATGCATTCTTGCATCATTGATTGCTGGAAGCATGGTATGCATTCTCTTACTTTGCATCTTATTCTTGATCACGCATTGCCTTTGGGCTTAATTTGAAGACCACATAATTTGTCTTGAAGCGATCTAACAAGTGATCACATATATTCTTGAAAAAGGACTAATTAAAGGAGGGACATCTAAAAATCAAGGACTTGATTTTCAAACGTGGTGTGCGATTCAAAATTCAAAATCTTTTTGCGATGTATGCACACTTATATCTTTTGCACCACGGCACGCATTTAGACAGTCCTAAGTGTTGGAACGACTAGGACAATAACCCTCCTACCATTGGATTCTGAAGTGTTTGGAACTTGAGATCAAAGGTTTTGTAAATCCAAAGAGGGGCATACCCTGTCACGGATTTTTAGGAGTAGTTGAGAAGCACCACGAAAGCACAGCTTCAAAGGAAGGCTTAGGACTACTTGCATCCCTCGATCTTCCGTCATTGGATTTGTTTTACCATTTGAGATTTAGGGAAGAACACCTAAGCTCCAACTAAGTCTTTTTAGGCATTTCGAAGGTTGACAATAGGCACGTAATTGATTGGGCAACTTGCTTTGTCACCTACAATTTGAACTAAAGTCAAAAGCCTAAATTTGTAAAGACCGAACAAGTCCTTTTGAATTGTGTTTGTAGTGCATGCTTAGTAGGCATTCTCTTAGGAGACAACTTGTGTTTGATCCTGAACCTGAAAGAATCTTAAGAAGAAACCTTCCAAGGGTAGAAATGGCTGGTCAAAGGAGCCTTAAGGAATATTTCATTCCAGCCAATCAAGCTGGCCCTGCACTACGTAGATCTGGAGGGGACAATCCTTATGAGATCAAAAGCAGTACCATATTCTTGCTGCCCTGCTTCTATGTTACTGCTAAGGAAGACGTTACAGGCATATAGAGGAATTCACCGAGGTCTATTCCATGGTGAAGCTACAGGGCGTTACTGATGACGCTCAAATGCGGACCCTCTTTCCCTTCTCCCTTAAGGACAAAGCCAAGTATTGGTATCACACCCTTGATGATATTAACACTTGGGATGCCCTAAAGGAGTTTTTGAAGAAGTAATTCCCCATGAGCAAAACCAATCACTTTGGGTGGGAAATTATGATTTTTGTTCAAAAGGATGGGGAAGCTTTCCATGATGCGTGGGAGCGCTTTAAAGACTTGCTGAGACTTTGCCTACATCACCAGGTGCCTAAATGGCAACTGGTTGAAAGGTTCTACACCGGACTTAATGATTCCCATAGGCAAACTATGGATGGTGCCTGTGCAGAAACCTTTCTATCTAACACTGAGGATGAAGTTTGGAACCCTTTTGATACTTTGAGTGAGAATTCTATTCACTTGAATTCTGCCTACATGGATAGAAAGCCCACTCTCATGCAAAGAAAGTTAGAGGTGAATGAGGCAAGGGACACCCAGAATTTAGCTTATCAGATTCAATTATTGAATCAAAACATGGAAAGGCTTATGTTGAACCTGAGTCCATTCATATCTAACACCTCCACATCCCAAGCTTCTGAAGGCTCAATTTGCCAGGGCAATACACACGCCACTGTGGATTGCCACTTGGCCTCCCAATTCCCTGAGCTTGTACAAGCGAATCTGAATACCGCTCAAGGGATCCATCCTAGACTTCGTAATGACCCTTTTTCCAACACTTATAATGAAGGATGGAGGAACCACCCAAACTTTTCTTGGAGACAAGGAAATGTCTCAAATTCAGGGAATTATAAACCACAATCCTTTCAAAACGATCAAATGAACCAACCTCAGACCTTTGCCCAACCTAAGAGCTCTAAGATGGATGTGAAGGCGATGTTGAAAACTATGCAAGAAAGCCAAAGTGCCATCATCCAATCTCATGACAAGGCTATACATGAGATGAAATCACAAATAGGACACCTTGTTGAGGCCATTAGATAGAGGGAAATTGGGAAGCTCCCCAGTGTTGTTGAGGAGAATCCTAAAAGAAAAGGGATTGTCTTTAGGGAGCATGCTCAGGTGGTGACTATTCTGAGAAGTGGGAAAGAAATTTCCAAACTCGATGCTCCTATAGTCGCACCCCCTAAAAAACCATCCACCCCGACTTTCACCCCCACCAGAGAAGACTTGCCCAAATCTTCTCTGCTTGAAATCACCTCACCGAAAGAAGTTGCCCCCATTCCACCCCTTACTCGACATAACAACCCTTCCACCCAGAGATCGAAAGTGCCTTTTCCAGAGCACTTATCCACCTGTGGGCATACTTCTGCTGGCTCATCTGGAGCCAAAGATAAGATGGATGAGATCATGGAAACTTTCAAGCAAGTGCAGATTAACCTGCCTTTGCTTGAAGCTATCAGGCAGATTCTGTCTTATGCCCGCTTCTTAAAGGACCTATGCATGAAAAAGTGACAATCTAGGAAACAGGTCCAATCAAAAGTTGTCCTGCCTAATTCTGTTAGCTCAATTGTTCAACATGGCACACCCCCGAAACTTAACGACCTAGGAGCCCCATACATATCAGTAGTTATTGGTGACATACAAATTAATGAGGCTCTACTTGATTTGGGTGCGGGGGTGAACATCCTTCCGAGCTACGTGTATGAACAACTTGGGGGAGGCAATCTGAAGCCTAGCGCTGTAATCCTTCAAGTTGCTGATCGATCACTTAAGACACCACGGGGAATTTTGGAAGATGTCCTCGTAAGAGTGGAGGATTTCTTCTTTCCCGTTGACTTCTTAGTTTTGGACACTAACCCTACCAACAAGCCAACCAAACCCTCCATCATTTTGGGCCACCCCTTCCTTGCAACTTCACATGCTTCAATCAATTGCAATACTGGGGCATTGAAAATGAGCTTTGGGAACAAGAAAATCTAGCTTAATATGTTTGATGCTTACAAACAAGCCGAACTTGAGGATTGTTCTCAAGTTGAGGTGATAGATGACCTGATTGAAGAGGCAACCCTTGCAATGTTATGTGATGACCCCCTTCATCATGTCATGCTAAATGAGCATTCCCATCTCTTGGAGGAATGTGAAGGGGATATACTAGAACTTGAGGAATTGCTGGGTGTTTCTACTGAGTCTCTTCCCCCATCATTTCTTCCTAAGGTAGATCTACTACCTGAGATGGGGACATCTATTATAAAACCCTCAACCATACAAGCCCCCGACCTTGAGTTGAAACCCCTCCCTGACACTCTCAAGTACGATTTCCTAGGTGCCAATGATACGCTCCCCGTTATCATTTCAGTTGTGCTATCTGAGGCACAGGAGGGAGCCCTGATTGAATGCTTGTCTGGGCACAAGGAAGCTATTGCTTGGAGCATTGCTGACATTAAGGGTATAGACTCTACACTCTGCCTGCACCACATTTATACTGATGATTCCATCAAGCCATTTAGGGACATGCAGAGACGTCTGAACCTTAATATGAGGGAGGTGGTCAGAAAGGAAATCCTGAAGTGGTTGGACGTTGGGATCATATATCCCATTGCAGATAGTAAATGGGTAAGTCCTATTCATGTGGTGCCAAAGAAGGTAGGCTTTACTGTGGAATTCAACGACCAAGGTGAACAAGTTGTCACTAGACCCTCAACTGGATGGAAGGTCTGTATTGATTACAGCAAGTTGAACACCGCTACCCAGAAGGATCACTTTCCCTTGCCTTTTATTGGTCAAATTCTAGAGAAATTGGTAGGGAATAAGTACTATTGCTTTCTCGATGGATATTCTGGGTACAACCAGGTTGCAGTCTTCCCTGATGACCAGGAGAAGACGACATTCACGAGTCCTTACGGTACTTTTGCATTCAAGCGTATGCTGTTTGGATTATGTAATGCCCCTGCAACCTTCCAGCGGTGTATGATGTCTATTTTTTCAGACTTGATTGACGAGTGTGTTGAAGTGTTTATGGATGACTTCTCCTTTTATGGCTTGTCTTTCAACTAGTGTCTCCTGCACCTGGAGAATGTGTTGAAGCGATGTAAGGAGACTGGTTTAGTCCTCAGTTGGGAGAAAAGTCATTTCATGGTATAGAAAGGAATTGTACTTGGGCATGTTGTATCTGAGCGAGGTTTGGAAGTAGATAAAGCTAAGATTGATTCTATTTCCAAACTCCCATTGCCCACGAATGTCAAACAGATTAGATCCTTTCTGGGCCATGCCGGATTTTATAGGCGCTTTATTAAAAATTTTAGTAAAATTTCTAGGCCACTTTGTGACTTGTTGGCGAAGGAATCTTCCTTCAATTTTGATTCAAAGTGTGCTGAGGCCTTTCAAACTCTGAAGGAGGCCTTGATCTCTGCACCTATTCTCCAAGCTCCTGATTGGACACTCCCATTTAAGCTAATGTGTGATGCTTTGGATTATGCAGTGGGAGCAATCCTTGGACAAAGGGTTGAGGGAAGACCTCATGTGCTGCAATATGCTAGCAGGATTTTAACCGAACCTCAGCAAAACTACACCGTCACTGAAAAAGAATTACTTGCTGTAGCTTTTGCTTTGGAGAAGTCTAGGTCTTATCTGCTTGGGTCTAAGGTGGTTATTTTTACTGATCATGCGACAGTGAAACATCTCATTACTAAGAAAGATTCTAAGCCATGCCTAATTAGGTGGATCCTACTCCTTCAAGAATTTGACTTGGAGATATGTGAAAAGAAAGGAGTAGAAAATGTTGTGGCTGACCACCTGTCTCGCCTTCCACTTAATGACTCCTTCTGAAGACATTCGTGAGACATTTCCCAATGAAACTCTGATGGTGGTAACACCAACTTTACCTTGGTATGCAGATACTGTAAATTACTTGGTCACTGGACAAACTCCTGGCTCTTGGGATGAGTAGAAAAGAAAGAGATTCATTTCCCAAGCAAGATATTTTCATTGGGAAGAGCAGGAATTATTTAGAATTGGACAAGACCAAGTAGTGAGATGTTGTGTACCTGAAGAGGAACAACAAAGTGTGCTGAGTTTTTGCCATAAACTTCATTGTGGAGGACACTTTGGTGCTAAGAAAACTGCTTTTAAGTTTCTCCAGTCCGATATTTGGTGGCCTTCCTTATTTAAGGATTCTCATAATTTTGTTAAGGCCTATATTAGATGTCAACGGACTGGAACGATTGGGAAGAGGAATGAAATGCCTCAACACCTTATTCAATCTATTGAAATTTTTGATGTGTGGGGAATTGACTTTATGGGCCCCTTCCCATCGTCCCATGGTTATGAATATATCTTGGTGGTAGTTGATTATGTCTCTAAATGGATAGAGGACATTCCTACATGCACAAATGGCCACTTTGTGGTTTTGAAATTTGTGAAGGCCAATATCATATCTCGTTTCAGCTGCCCTAAGACCATTATACGTGACGGGGGACCTCATTTCCAAAACCACCACTTCAATCGGCTAATCAAGAGTCTGGGAGTGACTCACAAGGCTGCTACCCCTTACCATCCTCAGACGAGTGGCCAGGTTGAAGTGTCTAATAGGGAGATAAAAAATATTTTGAAAAGACCGTTAGACCTGATAGGAAAGACTGGTCCCAAAAGCTCAATGATGCTTTGTGGGCATATCGAACGGCCTATAAGACCCCTTTGGGCACTTCTCCCTTTCGGATTGTGTATGGGAAAGCATGCCACTTACCTGTTGAGTTGGAACATAAGGCACTTTGGGCTATTCGAAGTGTTAACATGGATTTAGAGAAGGAGGGTAAGGCACGACTTCTGGAATTAAGTGAGGTTGAGGAGCTAAGGAATGATGCTTATGACACCTCTCAAGCTTATAAAGAAAGAACTAAGGTCTTGCATGATAAGTATATACTTCTAAAGACCTTTGAGCCCAACCAACAAGTCTGGCTTTTCAATTCCAGAATTAAGCTTTTTCCTGGGAAGTTAAAATCTCGTTGGGATGGGCTTTACATAATCACTAAAGTGTTTCCGCATGGAGCTGTGGAGATTAAAAGCCCTTCCTCTTCAGCAACTCCCTTTATCATAAACGGTCAATGGTTAAAACCATACATTAATTTGGACGACCATCTGGTTGGCGAGGTCACTTTTGAGGAGCCTTAGCTCCTACCATTCTCCGCCTCTGGTAATATCTTCCTTTAACTATTTTTATTTCCAATGAGGACATTGTTTGGACCAGGCATGGGGGAGAGGACCTGAGGCATTTTGTTTATAGCATGTCTACATTTTGCATTCATTCATGCATATTGCATTTAAAAAAATAAAATAAAATAAAATAAAAAAAGAATTTTGAGATTAACTGGCTAGGTCCTGCATTCTTAAGCAAATCAGAACTCTACGTTAGACTAAGTTGATTCTAGGGTCAAACTTTAGAAGCTAAGTGAGCTACTAGTTTTGGACCTTTAGGGTCCTTTGTGGACATAAAAACTTAAGTAGGAGTTAAGTTGCAGACCATTCCTCAAGTGGTTGAGGAAGGGAAGCTAAGGCTGAGTTAAAAGGTGGGGTGGTACCTGGAGTGTTGTTCTACCTTTTGGTTTACGGGTCCTTGTAACCCAAGCATCCAAATTTCACACACTTGGTCTGGTGTAAGTAATCAACTTAATTCCTTTCTTAAAAGAGATTTGGTTCTCTTAGTTTTGACTTAGGAGAAGCTTGAAAACACAATTTGATTGGAAGAGTTCCCACCACAGGAGAGGTGGAGTATATACTCACCTTGAGGATGCGATGATAACATATTACCTCCTCGGTGCTTGTCTCTTAGGATATCCATCCTACTGGCGGCATGTAAGCCCATTGTGCATTTCAGGTACCATGGGCGGCCCTATCTCGAAGTGCCGATTGCCACAAGCCTGAATTTGCTTAAGAAATCCATAGGCGATACTACCTCGAAGTGTCGATTGCCAGGAGTTCCTGGGGTCGTTATGGGCAGTGCTATCTGGAAGCATCAAAAGCCAGGCACCCTTCGAGGTACAGTGATGGGGAGAATGAATCTGACACAGACCGTGTTGATAGCTGATCTGAGGTTAGATTTAGAGGAATCAAACAAAAAAAAAATCCTTTTTCCTTTAACTCAAATAACTCAGACCAATGCACATGCATGGATGCTTTAATCTCAAGGATCAATAAACCTTAAGGTAGAGTCAGAAATCAGGGAAACTTGTGCCTGCAACTCATCTTTAGCTGACCTAGTCTGTAACTTAACAACTACTTGGGAACCTTAGGTTTAAAGTCTGACATTAGTATGTTTCTAAAGGAAGATCGATTGGGTTGGCTAATCTACTTGGAGTGCTAGGTTTTGCTAGGGATTAGCAAAAGCTAGGCATGGGGGTATTTGATTAGCCCATATTCGTGGGCTATTTAAGTATCTAAATGTCGAGACATTAAATTAATTTGAACATTTAGATAGCATACATTAGGATGTAAATAAATTAATTCATATTTTTAGCCTAATTGCATAATTCATTCATTGCATGCATTTAGAATTAACTTAGAATTGCATGCATGTGATTAGTTAATCAATTAGGTGAATTACTTGCACTATTTTAATTTAACATAGAAGTTAAAGGCTCATGCATAAATAACCATAATATTTTATTCTTTTATTCTTTTTCTCCTTTGCATAGGTAACTCCACCGGCTTCGGCTCCGCCTCCTCCTCCTACACACCACATTTATTCTACGGCATTTTGAATTTGAAATCATGGCCGTGGCTGCAAAAGGAGGAGTGAGAACTGTCGTTGAGGCAGGCCACCACCCTTTGTCCCTCACAATGCTCAGAGAACATTGCTTCTCTTCCATCCATACCACCGGCCTCCCACCGCGGTAGAATGACTCACCACCGTGGGCATGTGGGGTGACAGCCCACACTGCCAAAAGAGTCTCTGCAACTCTTCACCTTAGCCAGCAACTTACGCCCACTCCCAGCACACCCTGCCAAGCACGCCTGCTGCCGCTCCATCAAACACCACCGCGCATGCCCTCACTTCATTTCTAGCCATCAGACCTTGCCCACCACATCCTAGTTACTCACAGCAGCCTTCGCCTTCACCACGCCCGCGCCTCCTCATCTCCACCAGAACCTCCAGCAGCGCCTACAACTCACCATGCGCTCTCACTTCACCCCCAGCGCACGAACCAGCAGTGCCTGTCACCACTCCATCAGACCCACCACGTGCCTCCAGCCCAGCCTGCAGAACCCACGCCTCCTCAACTTCTCCAGAACCTCCAGCCCCCCTGCACAGCACCTCCGCTCACCCATAGCGTGCGCTCCACGCTCCTTCACGCCCGCGCACCATGAGCCCGCGCTCCAACACCCACACCCATGCACCCCTTGCGTTCCTGCAGAGCTGCGCCTCCAAGCGCCCACGCTCTAGCGGCTCCATAGAGCACCTGCAGCCGATGCCACCACCACGCCCGCGCATGCTTGTGCGCTCTGCGGAGCGCTTGTGCGCCCACGCCTCCGCACCTCCACGCGCCTGTAGCACCCACGCGCGCTTCTCTCCTTGGGCCTGTAGCATGCACGATAGTAGCAGGCTTCTCCACCGCCGACACTCCTCTCCTCCGGCAAGCCAACTCCAGCCATCTCACGACGCATCGCTGCCACCATCGCGAAGGCCTCGCTTCAGCCAACCTCTTGTAGGAGCAACTCCTCGATTGAACCTCTCTCCCATGGTAAGGAGAGAGGTAAAATACCCTATTTTTATGTTAATTAATATTTACATTTGAATGCCATTGCCACCAAAATCAATTTTAATTTATGATTATTTTATTACGGTGAAATTGTGACTGCATACTCATGCTTTTTGATAATTGTGTGGTTATTGTTATTCACATGTTTTAACAGTAGTTTTGGGATTAAAATGTGCGCAAATTTTCTCTAATACATGTCAATTGGAAATTACATAAAATCATCACATATTTATTGAATATTTCAGTGAGGAAAAATTACACGCTACCCTTATATTTTCGAGTTATTGTGCATCTTCTTTCCATCGCATTTCATGTCGGATTTGACTATGGATTTCACACTTGATTGAAAGAATAGGAAATAATCAAGATTTTATTACATCATTGCCTCCCTGTGGAGATGACTCGCTCTTTTGTGAGTGGTAATTTTTATTGTAATTATTTTGTTAAGTAGTTTTCCACCACTTTGTTACTAAAATGACAAATCATCTTAATCACATTATTCAAAAGGGAAAATCGTCTTATCATATACCATGGTGCAGGCATTTCCGAAGAAGGTCATGAAATCGGTCCCAGGCATCATGCAACTTCTCCCCAACTCCTTGGGAGAAAGTCGTGATCGCACGCCTCATCGCATTCGTTCGATCGATCAGGAAGAACTTTTGTAGGAATTCACATCATAATTCCAACCAGGTTCCAATTGGCTTTCCAATGGTCTTGAACCAATATGAAGCTTTGTCCCTCAGAGAAAATGGGAAAAGCTTCATCAGGACAATCCCAAGATCAACATTCTTGGGTCGAATCATTTCTGCAAGTTGATTCAGGTCCTCTAAGTGCTGGAACAGATCTTTACTTGAGTTTCCATAAAAATGACTGCTGATTAAACTGATCACATTAGGCTTGAGCTGAAACGCATCTCCACCTACGGGAATCCTGACTAAGGGTGCGACGATCGGTGCAACTAGATCATAGAAATCCCGATGTTGTTCTCCTCACGGTGGATGTTACATTCTGTTAAGCGTCTCAAGATACGGTCCATTCTCTGCTAATGCCACTCAAATTCAACAACCCAGGCCTCCAAACGAGCCATCGGGTCCAGATTACCAGTGTCCTGACCCGGTCTAGGTCCAGGTCCTAGATTAGCCATTGTGCCTAAGGGAGTAGAAGAAGTGGGGGGAGAACATGGTCTTGGTGAGGTGACTCGCCTCCTTGGAAGCGGCTCCCAAGGTCCAACCAATTGAGGTCTAAGTGACCTCCTTCCTTGCATACACCACCCAACCCCTAGGTTGGTGTAGCCAAGACAGACAAGACTAAGGCCTTGTCAATCAGATGGTCCTTATGATTGGATGACCAGATTTTTGTTTTAAGTTCTAATTCCTAAAGAAAAAATTCATCGTGCCACCAACTGAAAGTGATTCCCGCCTCTCAAGCTAACCCATCCAGTCTGGTTACGAGGGGACTAAGGGGAAGGTTCTTCCTTTGGCTTACGCCTCCGATTCCATTGACCCCCGAGCCACAGTCTTTTCATACTACCCCGCAGACTTAGTCACCAGGTTTGGCAAGAGAGGTTGAAAACACCCAGTAGTATGACAATGAATTCGGGTCGATTTCGTGTTTTAAAATTAATTTGAGCCTATTTTTCTTCAGTTGAGGTTTGTGGTGAGTGGCCCACAATTTGAGCCCGTTTTTCTTTACTAAGTCTAGGTTAGCCCAAATGTGGTCTCTAGATTGTAACCCTAAAGATGTAACCTAGGGTTCATGCAATTCTAGGGTTTTTTTTTGTTCTTTCTTCTTCAGTAGACCAATGAAATTAAGATCAATTCTCTGATAAAAATTGGAATTCGAATAAGTTAAAATTTTGCAAGTAGATTCCTTTCTCAATTATCTTTCTAGAGAATATTTTTTTTACTGTTTCAACTGAATTTCTATAGATTTTTAAATGTCAAAGGATCAAATTTGGAATTTTGACCCTTAGTTGATTTTCTACTTTGAAACAGTATAAATGACTTTCAAAAATTTGTAAAAAATTTGGAAATTAAATACAATGAGATCATCTTTCAAACCCCACCATTTTTAGTCAAAACAGATTCATGGATTACTTGGAATTACTTTTTGAATTTTGAAAATTTTGAAATCTAGGTCAGTTTGACCCCTCGCACATCGTGAATTTTTTAAAATTTTGTGCATCGAACTCTTTTAAATGAATGGTGTAGTTTGAAAGATGGTTTGAAAATGAAGATTTAGCTCGAATTTCAAAATTTTTTGTTCACAAATTTTTCGACAATTGAATTTTTAAATCGAAACTTATAATCTGGCCAAAAATCAGAGGGTGGTGGAGAAACTTTTGAAAGGGTGTTTGAATTTGAAATTCAAACTTTCCACCAAAACATTTTTTCTTTTCTTCAAAAACTTTTGAAATTTTTTTTGAAGAAGGATTTTTTTTTTAAAAGGGTTTTCAAAATTTTTTTTTTTACTTTTTTCAAAACTAACCTAGGATTCAAAAGGAAACCTAATCTAACTACCTAGATTTTTTTTCTTTGATCATTTTTCGTGAAAATAAATAGGCTTTTTTTTTCAAATGAAATTACTACAAGGAAATCTAAGCTAGGGTTCAAAAAAAACCTAGACTAAGTAATATATGATGTTCACCTGGAATTTTTTTTCGTGCTCATCGTGTGCGCAGATCCCATTTTTTTCTCATTTTCCTACACATTAAAAGACAAGCAGAGGAAGATTTATCAATGATAATTCAAGAGATCGAAATCAAAAATGACGTTGCCTCCCCAGCAACAGCACCATTTGACAGAAGTCATTTATGCAAATCTGAATTCAGTCCCAGTCATTCATCTTTGGGAGGCATTTATGCAAATCTGAATTCGATCATTTCCGCTCTACTTGTTTAAAATCGCATGCTGGTTTCCAATCGTCGGATTAAAGTTTTGCCACTTTCACTATGAACCCTGATTACGTGCGCATGTATTAGATAGATGACGAAGGTGAAAGTGTGAGTTTCAATATGCACAATTCTAGTTATGTGGTGGTTGTTTACGGAAAATGCATTAATAGTTAAATCCTCAATATTTTCTAGTACCAACATACTGGTTGTAATAGATAATAATGAAGAGCAGGCAACTTGAATCACACAAAATATATTACAATCAATAAGCTCATGGTGATTCTCAACATAGAGATATATATATATAAAATATTTCTTTCATTCATTCAGGAGGGTGTTTGCAACATGGAATTAGAGGAAAGCTTATAGAGGAAAGCTTGAAAACATAAATCTAGCTAACAGAAAATGATCGCATACATGAATCTATCGGGGGATTTTGCATGCATCATTGGGGGAGAATAAAGAGCTCCACTAGTAAGCAGTAATAAAAGCATGCAAATTATGAAGAACTAGCTACTAATCTGGTAGAAATAAGGGCATTCGGAGGTGGTCTCCAATGGCCTTTGAGTGGTTTAGAGGAGGAGGGGCAGACAATGGTGCTTAGGCTGGCCCATGGAGAGAGGCTGGAGAGGTGATCCAGCATCCTGCCATGGAGATGGTGGTAGCCATGGTGAGCAACTCATTGAGGTGGAGTGGAAGTGAATGTAGCTAACCTAAATGGAAGTGAATGAAGCCAAGAAATGGATGGGTCCAAATGACCACCCCTTAGGTCTTTTTGTAAACCTAAGGGAGACTCTCTAGAGAAGTGTGGAACTCTCTAGAGAGGGCTCCAAGAGTGGCTGGCCATGGTGGTTTTTAGATCCACAAAAAGTGGATCTCAATTTGAATGGCTCTTGGTTGCTAATTTTGGCAACCAGGAGTGGCACCACCTTTGGAAGAACCTATAATACTCTAGGTTGTGTGGGAGTGCATGAGTGGGTGTGTGTGTGTGTGTGTGTGTGGTCGTGCCCTTGCTGTCTATGTGATATACGTTAGGTCCTAAGGGGTTTAGGTTGGTGTTGGCCTTAAATTAGGATTGCAAACCCTAATTGCAAAGGGGGAATTGCAATTAAGATTAACACAAGTTTAATTGAATGGGTGTGGACCTAATCAAGAGTGAAATAACTCAATTAGGTTGGGCTTAGGTCAATTGGACTCTCACTGAGTCCAATTGGACTTGTATATGTTAAGATCTAAGCTCAATTGCACCCTATGAGTCCAATTGACAAGGAAATGGTAATTGACTATGATCAAAGTCAATTAGGTTTAGTGAGGACCTAATTTGGTCCTTAGGGAGGTGTAGAGGTGATGTACTAGGGTTAGGGTACCTTAATTTAGGTTCCTATGGGGTTGGAATTGGGTTTAGGGAGTTAGAGATCCAGGATCAAGGCTTGAATCTCAAAACTAGAACTGGAGAATAGTTCTAGACATCCAATAATAGAGTCAGATGGCTTATACTAAAAAATCAGAAGTCCAAACTTCAATCCTGGATGCCTAATCATAGTCAGGAGGGATTCTAGGTTCTGTCATGGGTATTTTGCAGAAATTGCATGTCTGACCAAGTGTTTGGACGTCCAATAACATTGCAGAAGTGGGTTTAAAGTGTGCGGGAGTTGGCTAAGGGTTATGGACATCCTATAATCTATCTGGACATCCAGATAGAGGTTGGAATTAGGGGTTTAAGGTTTCCTAGGGTGTGGTGACCTAATATAAGGGTGGCTAAGGCTTGGGGAAGCTTCTAGTCAGTCCTAGGGCAAGGATGGTCCTATGTTCTTCATAATTTATTGCTTTATTCCTACCTAATAGAATAGCATACCTTAACTCCCTTACATTATTATCTACTACATCTAATCTAAGTCTTCCGATCCAGCTCTGCTGCAACACCAGTTATTCCATCTTCAGATCCAGCTTCAGATCTATCTTCTGGTCAGCTTATTACCTGTAATTGTCATAATGCACCTAATTAGTACATTATAGCATTATTTTATGCATAGTTAAAAGAAATCAGTAAAGATGCAGATAATGCTTATGCATGCATGAATTACCCTAACTTATGCTAAGTCCTAGCCTAATTTAGGTTAATTAAGACCTATGATTACTACGCAATCCCTGGGGTGCAATTTAGAATTGTTGATTACAATTCCTGATTTGGTACTAACTTGCTATATCTCTTTTGTTGTGGTTGTTTTAGGGAGAAGATTAGAAGAAAGTACAACCGCACAACAAACACACCAGGGGCAGGTAACTTCTGATTACTATCTCTCTTAAGACCCTCATTCTGAAAAGGAAAAAAAAGGAAAAAATCAATTAGGGCTACATGCTTTACATTCTTAGCTAATTCATCAAGTTGCCTGATTTGATTTCAACAACGAAACTTGATTTGTGCACCCATTTAAGGTAACTAGGGCTACCACATTCTTTTTTGAGTCCTATATACCACATTTGGCAAACTGAATTGGACCAAAATTAGAGCCAATTAGGATTTCAAGTTAGGGTTTTAGAGACACACTTTCATAAGCAAGAATCAACTTTCCAAAATGATGTGTGCCTAAGCCTTAGTTGAATTGATCTATTTAAGAAAACCCTAAAAATCATGCTCTTAATCTCACTTGAATCCTAAAAGAGAGACCTAAAACATCTCAAAGGACAAATAGGTGAAGTTGACCCACCTTGTTGGGTCAACCAACCTTGAAATTAGGTCACTTTTTGCACCTAATACATCTAAAGTTCAAGTGAAATCTTAAGCACCCTTGCTCTTTAATAAAACTGGTAGACTTAAGAGGTTAAGTCCTCATTTTGGTCTACCTGGAACATCAGTGACAAGAGAGGTCGAGTGGGGAAAACCCTGTAACCCGTGGTGGTGCTCTACCATGTAGGGGTCTTTGCAGGACTCTCCCTCTCTGTCTACCTAGGTATTTCTTAGGTGGACGGCTTTCTGACTAATGGGTATCATCCTCCTCGAACCTCTATAGTCATCCAAAGTTTTTGAGTGTCTTGATTTGGTCCATCACATTCTACTCTCATCCAGACCATTGGTGCATGTTTGGTAGGAGGTCCTTAAGACCATCCTTGAGGCCTCCTTTAGTCATTCACTCATATCGAGGCCAGACCTCGACTTTTGTGTTTGTAAAGCAACCACATCACATAGACATCTCTTCTAATTCATCTGAACCTAATTCTCCTTCATCCATCATCATGGCACAACCTGCAGAAGAAGAGAATAACCTTGAGAACCAACTTCAGTGCTGACAGAAGCCATTTTTCACGCATTTTAAAGTCGTCGGAAATCGTAGTATAGTCATGCAAAAACGTTCGTCAAAAAATGATTTTGTAAAAATAATGAGACTTGAATCTCGGTCATTCATCTCTGGGAGGCGTTTATGCAAATCTGAAATTGATCTTTTATCGCCCTACTTGTTTAAATTCGCACGCCGGTTTCCAATCGTCGGATTAAAGTTTTGCCACTTTCATTGTGAACCCTAATTACATGCGCATGTGTTAAATAAATGACAAATGTGAAAGTATGAGTTTCAGGATGCACGATTCTAGTTATGTGGTGGTTGCTTACAGAAAATGCATTAATCGTTAGATCTTCAATATTTTCTGGTACCGACATACTGGTTGAAATAGATAAAAATGAAGAGCAAGCAACTTTAATCACACAAAATAGATTGCAATCAATAAGCTCAAGGTGCTTTTCAACATGGAGATATGTATATAAAAAATATAACTTTCATTCATTCATTCAGGAGGGTGTTTGCAACATGGACTTAGATGACAGCTTATAAAAGAAAGCTTGAAAATATAAATCTATCTAATAGAAAATGATCGCATACAGGAATCTATGGGGGGATTTTGCATGCATCATTGGGGAAGAATAAGAGCTGCACTTCTAAGCAGTAAATAAAAGCATGTAAATATGAAGAATAAGCTACTAATCTATCAGAAAATAAGGGCATTCGAAGGTGGGCTCCGATGTCCGTTGAATGGTTGAGAGGAGGAGGGGTGGCCAATGGTGCTTAGGCTAGCCCTTGGAGAGAGGTTGGGGAGAAGATCCAGCATCCTGGTGTGGAGATGGTGGCAACCATGGTGAACAACTCGTGGAGGTGGAATGGAGATGAGTGTAGCTAACCTAAGTGTGAATGAGTGCCAAGAATGGGAAGGGTGCAAATGGACACCCCTTAGGTCCTTTTATAGACCTAAGGGAGACTCTCTAGAGAGAGCCCCAAGAGTGGCCGACCATGGTGAGAGAGAGGTAGTTCTTAGATACATAAAAAGTGGATCTCAATTTGAATGGCTCTTGGTTGCTAATTTTGTCAACCAAGAGTGGCGCCACCTTTGGAAGAACCTAGAATACTCTAGGTTGTGTGGGAGTGCATGAGTGGGTGTGTGTGTGTGTGTCTGTATGGTCGTGCCCTAGGTTTCTAAGTGATATAGGTTAGTTCCAAAGGGGTTTAGGTTGGTGTAGGCCTTAAATTAGGGTTGCAAACCATAATTGCTAAGGGAGAATTGCAATGAAACTTAACACAAGTTTAATTGAATGAGTGTGAAACTAATTGAGAGTGAAATGACTCAATTAGGTTGGGCTTAGGTCAATTGGACTCTTACTGAGTCCAATTGGACTTGTATGGGTTGAGATTTGAACTCAATTGGACCCTATGAGTCCAGTTTACTAGGCAATGGTAATTGACTATGATCTAAGTCAATTAGGTTTAGTGAGGACCTAATTAGGTCCTTAGGGAGGTCTAGAGGTGATGTACTAGGGTTAGGGTACCTTAATTTATGTACCTATGGGGTTGGAATTGGGTTTAGGGAGCTAGAGATCCAAGATCAAGGCTTGAATCTCAAAATAGGAACTGGAGAGAAGTTCCAGATGTCCAAAAATAGCATCAAATATCTTATACTCAAAAATTAGAAGTCCAAACTTGTTTTCTGGACGTCAGATTAGAGTCAGGAGGGATTCTAGGTTCTATCTTCGCTATTCTGCAGAAATTGGACATCTGACCAAGTGTATGGACGTCCAATAATACTACAGAAGTGGGTTTAAGGTGTGCAGGAGTTGACTAAGGGTTTTGGACGTCCTATAATTCATCTAAACATCTAGATAAAGGTTGGAATTAGGGTTTTAAGGTTTCCTAGGGTGCGGTGACCTAATCTAAGGGTGGCTAAGGCTTGGGGAAGCTTCTAGGCTATCCTAGGGTTAGGATGGTCCTAAGTTCTTCACATTTTACTGCTTTATTCCTACTTAATAGAATAGCATACCTTAACTCCCTTACATTATGATCTACTACATCTAATCTAAGTCTTCTACTCTAACTCTGCTACAACACCAGTTATTCTTCTATTCTTCTGATCCAGCTTCAGATCCAGCTTATTTCCTGTAATTGACATAATGCACCTAATAAGCACATTAAAGCATTATTTTATGCATAGCTGAAAGAAAGCAGTAAAGATGCAAATAATGCTTATGCATGCATGAATTACCCTAACTTTTGCTAAGTCCTAGCCTAATTTAGGTCAATTAAAACCTATGATTGCTGCGCAATCAAGCGCCTTAATGATTTATTCCAAGCCTTTGTGAATCCACCGCAGCGTCCTATGATGCGAGATCGTTACAATCTCATTGCGATGACAATCGAACCTCGAGTCCAAATCATGACTGGAGATCCTGATTTTGAACTCAAGCCCAACATGATTCATGTTATTCCAAAGTTTCATGGGCTCAATTTCGAGGATCCTTTCAAGCACATCAAATAGCTCAAACATCTAGCCCAGACCTTCAGGTCAGATGTCCAAAATCAGGATATCCTTCTCATGAAGATGCTCTCCTTCGCTCTCATGGACAAAGTAGCTCACTAGTATCAGACTTGAATGCGTCCAATCAACACATGGGTTGAACTACAATCCGACTTTCTGAAAAAGTTCTTCCCAATTGGTCAGATGAATGCTTTACGACACCAGATCACACAATTCACATAGCAACCTGGAGAACCACTTCACGAAGCATGGGATCGTTTCTTCGATCTCATGCGAAAGTGCCCCCATCATGGAGTTCCTAAATGGGAACAAGTCCAGTCATTTTACCAGGGACTCCGTGAAGATATCCGTTTATTCGTCAATGCAACTTGTGGAGGAAATATCATGGGTCAACATAAAGACACTGTGTGGGAGATTCTCGAGAATATGTGCGAGAACTCCATCAATAATGACTCCATGGGCTTATTCGACTAGATGAATGCCTGCTCATCGACGAACCCAAGGGGAGCACATGAGTTGTAGGGCCTGTCCTCATCTGTCAACTTGGAATTGATGGCCAGTCTTTTGGACAAGGTCTCTATCATTGAGAAGAAGGTGGATAAGCTAACTCAACGTCTGCAGCGAGCCACCTCTGCGCAAAACCCGCTCACACAGCTGTCCTCTAGAAGGAAAGCTGTGCATAACATCTATCATCGATCTTCTCGGGGGATGGACCCGTATCCACCCCCGTCTGACTCTAGGGCTGAACGAAACTCCGACCCTACCTACTCTAGTTGGGGGAACTTTGAACCCTCATACTCTGACTTTTCTGAGGTTCCTCAGACCTGTGAGGACCTCAACGCCATCCAAAATGACCCATTCTCTAATACCTATAATTCTGGATGGTGGAATCATCCCAATTTCTTGTGGGCAAGAAACAATCAAAATCAGAGACCACCATATCAACCCTGTCCATAAGCTCCTCGTCCATATCAGCCACCTCAGCCTCAACCCAACCCCACCTATCAATTTGGGTCAACTCAGACAAATCAAATGACTCTCATCCTTCAGACTCTAGCTGACATTCAAAAGACGAATGTGGCTATGCAAAAATAGCACAAAGATGAGATCACAGAGGTTCGTAATCAACTCGCCCACATGGCAAATTCCCACCAACCTTGGACACTCCCTTCACAACCTCTGCCGAATTTGAATAACGTGCCAAACCAGAGGCGCGTTATGAACCCAAATCTGGGACAAGCACACATGATTTATCAGGCCCCTTCTGCTCCATCACCCAACGGGATAGAAGCTTCAACATCATACTCGGGATTTCAGCAGCAGCCACCAATTTTACCTACACCAAACCTGAACCAGGCAGGACTGAATTCAGTAACAATTCATAGTGGTAAGGCAACATAAGACCTACCTTACCGAAGCCACTTTCAGCCTGGTAGTGCTAACCCAAGCCCTGGGATAGTCATCCAGGATACCCCTATCCCTGATCAAGAACCTGGACCTATTTTAGAGGAACCATCGAAGGTTCCATTTCCTGAGGCCTTGACCAAAGGAAAGAGGACAACCAAACCTGTGGCACCTGAAGAGTACCTGGTCAAGCTCTTTGAACAGGTCCATATAAACATCCCCTTGATGGATCAATTCGCCACATACCAGCTTACACACGATTCCTGAAAGATGTGTGTACACCTAAGCGTAAGCCGCAAACCAAAAGTAGGAGCCTAACCGTATTGTTAGAGCAAGCTAGCTCTGTAATTTTGAGAAAACTCCCACCTAAGGCAAAAGACCCAGGTGCTCCCCTGATTTCTTGTACAATTGGTGATATCCAATTTGATAGAGTTTTATTGGATCTAGGAGCCTCCATAAACCTAACACCTACATCCATACTTGACCATCTTGAGGAATCTGAGCTTAAACCGATAGAGGTGACATTACAATTGGCAGATCGATCTATTAAGTCACCTAAAGGAGTTTTTGAGGATGTCATTGTTAGGGTTCAGGATTTCTATTTCCCAGTGGACTTCGTAGTCTTGGATATGGATGCTCCAGAAAATTCGAGGAACACACCAATCATACCAGGGAGACCCTTTCTAGCCACTGCTAGGGCCAACATAATTGTGAGGAGGGCCAAATTGAATTGAAATTTGGGAACCAGACATTAAAGATTGACATCTTTAAGGCCCAACAAGGGATCAGTTGTGATGTTATAGAACAAATATGTGATATCAAGGTTGTGGTTGATGATCCGTATATTGAGGAAAACCTGACTACTCTTGATCAACCACAAGAGGAGCAAAACTCGCAATCAGAGGAGTCTGAACTTAACCTAGACACACCCATAACTCCTTCCCTTGCTCTGGAACCACCCGTTGCTGCTGATAACCCTGTTTTGGAACTTAACCCTCTTCTCGATCATCTAAAGTACTCCATTTTGGGTTCCAATCAGACATTTCCTATGATTATCAACTCCCGATTCACACCTGATCAGGAATCCCGTCTGATTACTATTCTCTAGCAACATCGAAGAGCCATTGGATTGACTCTCGATGATTTGACCGGTATCATCCCCTCTTACTGCACACACTGCATCTATATCAAAGAGGGCACATGACCTTCCCATGAAATGCAGAGACGTCTGAATCCTAATCTACAGAAGTCGTGAAAAAGGAGATCATCAAGTGGTTAGATGTTGGGATCATCTACCCGATCTTCGATAGTTGGTGAGTGAGTCTAATCCAGGTTGTGCCTAAGAAGGTAGGACTCACCATGATCATGACTGAGACTGGAGAAATCATACCAGCCCATGTGGTGAATTCGTGGAGAGCTTGCATTGATTACAGAAGACTCAATACCTCCATAAAGAAGTATCATTTCCCACAATCGTTTATTGATCAGATCCTCGAGAAACTAGCGGGGAATAGATTCTTCTACTTTTTGGATGGGTACTTCAGTTATAACCAGGTGGCAATCCATACTGAGGACCAAGAGAAGATCACTTTCACATACCCCTTCGGGACATACACATTTCGAAGGATGCCTTTCAGTCTCTGCAATGCACCCGCTACTTTTCGGCGGTGCATGCTTGCCATATTCTTAGATATGGTAGGTGATTATCTGGAAGTCTTCATGGATGACTTCTCAGTGTTCGGCAAATCATTTGACGATTGCCTCCTGCACTTGGTCCAGATCCTCAGGTGGTGCATTGACGTGAATCTGGTTCTTTCCTGGGAAAAGAGCCATTTAATGGTGCCTGAAGGAATTATCCTGGGACATCTCATCTTAGAAAAAGGCATCCAACTTGATCTAGCTAAGGTGAATCTAATTTCCAAACTCCCTATTCCTAGCTCGATTAAGGACATCCGATCTTTCCTGGGGCATGTCGATTTTTACCATCGATTCATTCCTGATTTCTTAAAGATCACGCACCCCTTGACTAATCTGCTTTCTAAGGATGTTCCTTTCTAAATCTCCAAGGAATGCACTCAAGCATTTGAAATCCTACATGATCGAGTTACCCAAGCTCCGATCCTACAGTCCCCTGATTGGTCTCAACCCTTTGAGATCATGTGAGATGCATCCGATGTCGCTGTAGGAGTGGTACTTGGACAGAAAATTGATGGGAAGCCCATGGTCATCTACTACGTTAGCAAGACACTTGATGAGGCTCAACGTAACTACACAGTTACTGAGAAGAGCTGCTAGCCATAGTATTTGCCCTGGAAAAATTTAGATCGTATCTTCTGGGTTCCCATGTTATAATTTACTCTAATCACACAACTGTGAGGCATATCCTTGCGAAGAAGGACGCGAAACCTCGACTAATCCGTTGGATCTTGCTATTGCAAGAATTTGACCTCGAGATTCGCAACAAGGTGGGAAAATAGAACATGGTAGCTGATCACTTGTCCTGTCTTCCTTCTAATATTATCAACCCCTTTAGACCCATTACAGAACATTTCTTGATGAGCACCTCTTGACTATTAGTACAAGCTTCTATTTTGAGTGATTGATCGGGCTTTAAGAACATCACGTTGTAGTACAGCCAAAAAAGCGTTCAAAACAAATATAATTTTATTACTCGAATTTTGAAGTCCGTGGTCGAACACAGGGAGCAAATAGAATTCACGCACAAATCTCAATAATAAATGCAATTTGAACACATAATACTACTCGAATCTAATTAAGAATGTAAAGCATGAGTATATGGAGAATAAGAAAAAATAATAGAGAGCTTATGAAAAATTGGACGTCTAATTATAAAATCAGACGTCTTAAAATTATGTGCTACAGGGCCTTTTCCTTCTTTCTTTGTCTTTCTTCTTTGATTTCTCTTGCAATATGTCTTAAGCTTCTTCCGTATTTCTTCTCTTTCTTCTGCCTTCTTCTTCCTTTCTCTCTTTCTCTTTCTTTGACTTCAACCTTTTCTTCTTTCTTTGTCATTGGCTCCTTCTTATCTTTGTCTTCTCTTTCCTTTGCCTTCTCTGTCTTCTTCCTTCTTCTCTTTCTCTTCCTTCAGCCTCTTCCTCTTTAGCTTTTGCCTTGCAAACCTCAGCTTCTTCTTTAACCTTCTTTTCCTTAGCTTCTTCCTCCTTCCTTGTTTCTTCTTCCTTCCTTGGATTTGGCTAAGAGTGGAGCCAATCTTTCCACAGCAAAACACCCTTTCCCCTGTGTAGCATTTCTCTCCTCTCTCTTCTATATTTCGGTTTGCTCTCCCAGAGCCACATCTGGGTCGGGTAATCGGACCTAACGGAGACCTGGGTCCAAGCTCACCAGCGTGGGAGATGAGTGAGGAGTGAGTCAATCGGGTAGACGGGTCGTGCCCAAGTCCTCATGGGCAGTGCTGCGGACGAGGCCGTGAGCGGGGGAGAGAGGGACCTCACCCCGTGAGTAGGAGGTGACAAGGCTAATGCAAAAATCCCTTTTATGCAACCACGCTCGCTTGCCTAGTTCCGAGGTGGGACTAAATGTCCCACCTCCCTTGCACGCGCCGCAGTAGTAGGTGTTCCCTTTCATTGTGAAGATGCAAGGGCTTTGTGGCTTCAATTGGCAGCCTGGAGTCAAGCGCGAAGATGTTCCGCATGACCTGGGATAGCGACCTGGGGCTGGTGAAACCTGGAGCAGCTTGCAAGCTTGCTCCAAGCTTTGCTCCAATGGCAGAGGGACGTTTGGACCTGAAAACACCAAAACGGCCTCAAGGCCATGTTAAAATGCTTAGGGAACTTCACCAAGGCATAGTGAAAATGTGGTGGTGGTCGGCGTGGCATGGGAATGGCTGTGGTGGTGTGCCTAGGGTTCTCTATGGCCGTTGAGAGTGGGTGTGTTCGGGGGTGCTTTTGGATGGTTGTCGGAGAGATTAGAGTAGTAGTAGATGATCAGCGAGGTGTTGCGGAGGTCGTGGGGTGGTTGGCGAGGTGGATGGAGCTACGGAGCGATGGGGACACCTCACCGGAGGGTTCGTTGGAGGTGGAGAAGGTGATGGTGATCGGTGGCATCAAGGGGTGTTTCTTAGAAATAAAGAGGGGGAATGGGAGTAGAAGAGAGAGGGAAGCTAACAAACCTATTCTAAGGACGAAGGAGATAGGAGAGCCATCCGGGTTGGTATGGCCGACGTCGGAGACGAAGATCTCCGTAGATGAAGCGGTGGCGAAGACGAGGGCAGAGGCGGCGTCAAGGTTAGTATGGCCGACGCATATGAATGAGAGGAAGGCAACCCAACCACTGGTATTGTGGTTAGGCGACGAGAGAGAGAGGGAGGAACTGCCAAAGCTTGCAGAGGTGTTGTGGCCAGTGAGGAGAGAAGAATGTAGGGTGAACCGGCCCAATTCCAAGCTAAGGAGATGCGGTTGGATCAGGGGTTGCTTAAATAGTCCTCTGGCGAAGGGTTTGTGCTTGGATGCCAAACTTCCCAGCAAGGTATGTCCACCGGAGTTAGAAGCTTCAAAAAGACCCAATTCTCTCATACGTTCACATGAGGGATTGGGTACAAATTAGGGCTCAGTGATGGGTTCAGACTGGAGGAGATTACTCAGAGAATCTCCCTTCCAATTTTGGGATGGATTCTCTGAGCAATAAAGGAGGAATCGCCTTCTAAAGTTCGTCGAAGTAGGATTCCTCCGCTATAATGGTGGAGGGACCTGTTTGTGAAGATGATAAGAAAGCTGGGGGTTTGAATCATTAGTTTTTGAAAGATAGGGGCAGAAATGTAATCAGGTTGGACTTATTTACAAAGTAGCTCAAGATGAGTTCCCCTTATGTCCAAATTTTGGTACAAACCTAATTTGGACCCAAAGAATCTATTGCTCAAGTTGGATTTTGGGTTTGACCATGTTTGACTGGGCAATTTATGCAAAAATCCAATTTAGGGTAAATGTTTGTCTGAGACCTCATTCTAGGTCAAAATGGGTTCTAATGGCAAAATTGAAGGTTTTAAATCCTAGACAATATTTTTCTATAATTTATAGAGGGTTTAGGTGAATTTTATCCTGACCAGAACCTTGTTTAATCAAGTGGGTCTATTTTAAGGTTACAAGAAGTCATTTAATTCCCAGAACTCACACGAACCCTTTTTTGTCTGATTCAACCCACTTTTTATCTTGTTAAGACCATTTGACTTGTGTTTATCCATTGAGAAAACCCATTGTTGTACTGCAATGGTAAAATTGGTCTTTTACCCCATGTTTCTTGCTTTTATCTTAGAATGGTTATTCAGTGAATTAAGACCTCCAGTTGGTTATGTAGGAGCTTTTATTCTCTTATATAAGTCAAAATGAGCTAGTTAGGGCTCATGATGGTGTTCCCATCATACCCGCACTCCTAGCTTTTGCTTGTCCCTTAGAAAAATTTTGAGGTTTTAACATTGATTCTAGACCATGAGTTCCTTTGATGTTTAAAAATTATGATAAGTGCTTTCTTTTATAAACTAGGTTCGAATGACAATAGTAGGCCTAGAGGTACTCAAGTACCAACCAAGATCCGGACCTGACAAGCTTTAGCCTTAGTCTACCGCGAAGGTTTTTAAGGCCCACAGGAACTATCCTAAGGTTCGTTGAACTCCGCAGTTAAAGCACCCGTGCTTGTAACATATTTTAGCCTTGGTTTAGTTTGCAGTGCACTTTTTTTGTAAGAGAGAGACAGAGGAAATTTTCTTTGTTTGGAGAGTTTTCTCTCTCTTTTCTTTTTATTTCTAGCTTCAGATTGGCTTCTCTACACTATCTGTATCGGATTTCTAGTCCCCATCATCAATCCTCGAAGGGTCCCTAGCAATGGATGCTTCAGGATAGCACTGCCCATGGCACCCCCAGAATACTGGCTTTCAAGATTTCGAGATAATCCCTCCCAATTGACATTCTATAGCTAAAGCCTGACCCTGGCAATTGACATTTCGTGATAATGCTGCCCATGGCACCTGAACCAACACAGGGTGCTTACATGCCCCCAGTAGGATATGTAGATATCTTAGGAGACAAGCACTAAGGAGACGATATGTTATTGCGCATCTTCGAGGAGAATTTCCCACCTCTCCACGTCAAGAACTCGTCCAAATCAGCTTGTGTTGATCGGCCACTCCTAATCTAGGCAACTTTTTCAGAATAGTTTAAATGCATTTGCGTGATTTTTATACTTATGCGTACTGAACCAAACTGTGTGTGGATTGGGGTGCTTAGGTTACCGAGTCTCACAAACTAGAGGTTAATTAACCAGGTCAAATACTCCCTAAGCCTTAGACCTAATACTTAAGATTTGCATTTCCCTAACCTCTTGAGGACTATCCAGATCTTAGTGGATACTTGAATTTTTAAGCCTAGGAGTATAGCCCAAAAGGCCTAAGATTCGCATTTCTACTAATATCTTCTGTGTTTTACTAGCACTTCTTTCATTTTCTTTTTCTTGATATGGTCTAGAACTCAATTAATCCCTTAATTTCTTACTAATGACTATCTCTTCTTTTTTCTTTTCATTTTGTGCTCCTTTTTTGGAATTTTCCCTATGGACTCAAAATTTTCTTTTCTCCTCCATTTTTTTTTGTTATTTTTGACAATTTTCTATTTTTTTGGTATTTTTGGAGTATGTGATTCTTTTGTGAGAACCCTTCTGAATTTTGAATTTTGTAAGTTTGCACTTTACCACCCCCCATGCCTAAGTTTTGCAATGTCCTCATTGTAAACGGAGGGTGTGAAACAGGTTTGGGTTCAGGAGTTTTAGAACAGGCTTATCGGATGGGCGAATGGGTCAGGAATGACTGTTGTGGACGATTTCAAGCTCTGGCACATGTACTAGAGGTGGGATTGACTATTCCAAAAATCAAACTCAGGGTTCAATAGATGTGAAGTACAGAAGGATAATCAGAAGGATATTGGGTTTATGGAATTACGGGTTGCCTCCCGTTAAGCGCTAAATTCAACACCTTCAGCCAAGCGGGAAAATGGTATGGAGATGGAGTGGTCAAATCGACTGAGTTTCGTAGAACAAGCACCTTGATCAAGAGCCTGGTTGATCCAACCAGGTGCTTATTCAGATCAATAGGCTGATGATGCAGCCCAAACCTAATCAATCTAGTAGGTTGACAATTGTAGATCAAGAGATGCGGAACCCACCATATACTATGGATCTCAGAATGATATGAAAGTGTGAATCCAGGGTTTGGCTGAGCCGAGTTAGCCTGGTCAAAGTAGGGATCCTCAAAATAGTCAGTGGATGATGCGGAAGCCCTACAAGAGTGATCAGAGAATGATGGGGCATGTTTTGTGGTATGATCAATGTCCGAAACCCGACAGAGATGTGGAGGCAAATCTTCTGCAATCGGCTCAGTAAGAGGGGAGTTAGAATAGAAATTGAGTTCGATTGCGGGTGGGGGTTGAAAAAAGGTTTGGACAGGTTGTGAATATGTAGAGGAGGTGGCATTAATGAGAATCATGTATGAGGGATCATCTAAAACAGAATTATAGGTGGGTTCATTTAGAGAGTCCTCATAGTAGCCATCAAATTCAAAAGTGAATGCCTGAAGAGTGTTTATAGGATGAAGAAAATCTAGGTCAAGAAAAGATTCGAATTCTGGGCTGTAGTCACTCTCGACATTTTCTGGTTTTGATTCTTGAGGATTGAAAAGAAATGATTCCATCTCAATGGAAGCCAAATTTAAATCTGTGATCTCATGATCAGGGACGTCAAAGTCGAAGTCAAAGAATGAATCATGTGAGTTGAGGTCGTAGATTGGCTCGTAATTGTTAGGAAACAAAGTTTCACTGAAATCATGGTAAGATTCGAGATCGTCAGAGAAATTGTGAGAATCAAGTTCTGAATTTGATTCGAGATCAGAGGTTCCACCATAGAATAAATCACAAGATGTAGGCTCAGCAACCTAACTTGGGTCTAGCCTATTTGTAGATTCTGAACTTAAAAAGGTGTCCTTATAGGGTCTACGCTCAGGTTTTTGGCTTGTGGGGAAGACCCAATCAAAACCCCACTCTTCCAACTCCTCGATTTCTATATCATAAATTAGCATGACTTCCGAGAAATCAATCTGTATTTCTGAGGATGTTGGGGAGGGATGTTCATCAAACAAAGGCCCAGAATCACAATCTTCATTTAAACTTTGATCTTTGTCATACAAGGCCTTGTAATCTTCCCAATAAGTTTTGGATCTAGATTCTAGGCTGAGGATGTGGGTTGAATTACTAGAATCTAGGTCAAAATTGCTTTCGAGGGTCACCTTACCAGAATAAGGGGCGGGATTTACACCCTCGAGAGGTTCTGTTTTAATCTCATCATTACAGGAATCTCAGAATTCTTTGCTTGGTGAACCAAGATTTTGGTTTTCTAAGGCTAGCTCAAAATCATGTTCTCCAGCAATCGGGACTTCCCAACCTAATTCTAGATCAGGCATGTTATATTCCGTCTGGGTTGGGAATCCACAACAACCTTATGCCTCAAACCTGGGATTTGGGGAGTCATGTTGATCCGCAATATTTGTCCAAGATGTTTCATTAATTGTTTGGGGCATGTACGGGTATTTTTTATTGATAACTTATTTCAATAATCTCATCATTTCTTCCTGTTTTTCAAGATCATCTTGGTGTTTTTCCCAAAGTACGAGATTTGTCAAGAATTGGAGGTATTCAAAGTTGTGCAATTTTTCTATCTCAATGTATCCTATTATGAGATTGTCTCGGGTTGATCCTTTTGTAGCTTCCGTTAATAACAATTGGGTACAATTTACGATGAAGGTTGTTGTTGTCGATACACTAACCTGAATGTCTTCTATGGGTTTTGAGGTTTTGTACTTAATTTCAAAGAATTCAAGGGCATCCTCAACCATTATATCCCTCATGGATCTCTGTGATTTAGGTTTCTTGAATGGTTTTCCTAAGTAACCAGGCTGCATTTTTGAATTGGATGGTGGAATCACGATGTAGAATCAAAATTCAAGTCTTAGAATGAAGTGACTTGCTCTAAATAGAGACACCCACTGAGAATATGTGTGTGTTCTTTAAAGAGAAGGGATGAGGGACTAGATGTGATGTTGACCCTAATCAAGGCACCCAAAGATGTTTAGATGACTATGGAGGTTGAGGGAGGATGATACCCCTAGATTAGAAAGTCATTCACCAGAGAATTACCTTGGCAGCCAGAGAGGGAGAGTCCCGCAAAGACCCCTACACGGTAGAGCACCCCCATGGGTTACAAGGTTTCCCCCACCCGACCTCTCTTGTCACTAAGGGTCCAGGTAGACCAGAGTGGATAACTTGACCTCTTAAGTTTACCAATTTTATAGCCTAATTTGTGCCTTTGATTTCACTTGAATTAGCAGTTGTTTTGACTTGTGACCTAATTTGGAGGTTGGTCGGCCTACAATGTAGTCCAACTACACTTGACCTACCCTAAAGATGGCAAAATGACTCTAGGTCAAGACCTAGAAATCATCCTGATTTGACTCCCAGGTTATTAGGTCCAAGTACTTTAAGGGTTCAAGTGAGTTTAGAGTCTAATTTTAGGGTTTTTCTTGATTAGATCTTTTCAATCAAGGGTTTGGGTAACACACAAATGCGGGTGGATTTGTTTCCTTTTATGCAAGCAAGTGTGAGCTAGCACTCCAAAAACCCTAATGTAGAAACCCTAATTTGGCTTTATTTCCAAGTCCACTTTGAGTTTTATAAATGTCCTCCTTGGACTTCAAACAAGAAGCACATAGTCAAAGAAGGTTAGAAATTAAGCGTAATCCCTAATAGGCATAGGAATTTTGGGGTAGGATCTCTAAAAATCACTTCAACTTCAATGAGATTTGAAAAAAAAAATTTTGCAAATTAGGAAGCTTTGCCTTTGAAATGATAATTACTATGAAAAGAAGGCAGGTGAATCCTAATTGATTGTTTCTTTTTTGTCTTTCATAGATTAGGAGGTTGATTAGGGAAGAATTGAGAAGTTACCTGCCCTGGAGTGGTTGACTTGCATGGATGATTGCCTTGTGGAGTACCTCACAAATATCACAATAAAACAAATAGGGCAAGTAAGTGCTCAAATATAATCAAATAATGCAGAGACTAGTGGTGAATTGCACGTTGCTCTCCGGCAACGGTGCCAAAATGTTTTGAGTGCTTGATCAGGTTTTAAGAACGTCGCGTCGTAGTACAGCCAAAAAAGCGTTCAAAACAAGTACAATTTTATTACTCGAATTTTGAAGTCCAAGGTCGAACACAAGGAGCAAATGGAATTCACGCACTAATCTCAATAATAAATGCAATTTGAAAACATAATACTACTCAAAATCTAATTAAGAATGTAAAGCATGAGTATATGGACAATAAGAAAAAATAATGGAGAGCTCATGCAAAATTGGACGTCTGATTATAAAATCAGACATCTTAAAATTATGTGCTACGGTGCCTTTTCCTTCTTCTTTCTCTGTCTTCTTTCTCTGATTTCTCTTGTAATCTGTCTTAAGCTTCTTCCTTCTTTCTTCCCTTTCTTCTGCCTTCTTCTTCCTTCCTCTCTTTCTCTTTCTCTGACTTCAGCCATTTCTTCTTCTTTCTCTATCATTGGCTCCTCTTTGTCTTCTCTTTCCTTTGCCTTCTCTGTCTTCTTCTTCCTTCTTCTCATTCTCTTCCTTCAGCCTCTTCCTCTTTAGCTTTTGCCTTGCGAACCTCAGCTTCTTCCTTCTTTTTTCTCTTCCTTGGCTTCTTCTTTAACCTTCTTTTCCTTAGCTTCTTCCTCCTTCCTTCTTTCTTCTTCCTTCCTTGGATTTGGCTAAGTGTGGAGCCAATCTTTCCACACCAAAACCTCCCTTCCCCTGCGTAGCATTCCTCTCTCTCTCTCTTCTCTATTTTGGTTCGCTCTCGAAGAACCACATCCGGGTCGGGTAATCAGACCAAACGGAGACTCGGGTCCAAGCTCACCAACGTGGGTGGTGAGCGAGGAGTGAGTCGGTCAGGTAAACGGGCCATGGCTAGGTCTGCGTGGGCAGTGCCGCGAATGAGGCTGTGAGAAGGGGAGAGAGGGACCTCACCCTGTGAGTAGGAGGCGACAAGGCTAATGCTGAAATTCCTTTTTATGCAGCCACGCTCGCTTGTCCAATTCTGAGGTGGGACTAAATGTCCCACCTCCCTTGCGCGCGCCGTAGCAGCAGGTGTTCCCTTTGGTTGTGAAGTTGCAAGGGCTTTGTGGCTTCAATTGGTAGCCTAGAGTCATGCGTGAAGATGTTCCCCATGACCTGGGATAGAGACCTGGGGCTGGTGAAACCTGAAGCAACTTGTAATCTTGCTCCAAGCTTTGCTCTAATGGCAGAGGGACGTCTGTACCTGAAAACACCAAAATGGCCTCACAGCCATGTTAAAACGCTCAGGGAACTTTGCCAAGGCACGACGAATATGTGGCGGTGGTCATCATGGCATGGGAACGGCTGTGGTGGTGTGCCTAGGGTTCTCTGTGGCCGTGTGAGTGGGTGTATTCGGGGGTGCTTTTGGATGGTTGACAAAGAGATTGGAGTAGTGGGAGATGATCAGTGAGGTGTTGCGGAGGTTGTAGGGTGGTTGGCGAGGTGGATGGAGGTGCGGAGCGATGGGGACACCTCACCGGAGGGTTCGCCGGAGGTGGAGAAGGTGATGGTTATCGGTGGCATTGAGGGGTGTTTTTGAGAAATAAAGAGGGAGAAAGGGAGTAGAAGAGAGAGGGAAGCTAACAAAGCTATTCTAAGGATGAAGGAGACAGGAGAGGCGGCTGTGCTGGTACGGCCGATGCCGAAGATGAAGATCTCCATAGATGAGGCAACGGCGAAGACGAGGGTAGAGGCGGCGTCAGGGCCAGTATGGCAGTCGCGGATGAATGAGAGGAAGGCAACCCAACCACTGGTATTGTGGTTGGGCGACGAGAGAGAGAGGGAGGAACCGTCGGAGCTTGCGGAGGTGTTGTGGCCGCCAAGGAGAGAAGAATGTAGGGTGGACCGGCCCAATTCCAAGCTGAAGAGATGCGGCTAGATCAGGGGTTGCTTAAATAGTCCTCTGGGGAAGGATTTATGCTTGGAAGCCAAGCTTCCGAGCAAGGTATGTCCTCCGAAGTTGAAAGATTCAAAAATACCCAATTCTCTCATGTGTTTGCATGAGAGATTGGGTACAAATTAGGGCTTAGTGATGGGTTCAGACTCGAGGAGATTACTGAGAGAATCTCCCTTCCAATTTTGAGAGGGATTCTCTAAGCAATAAAGGGGGAATCACCTTCTAAAGTTTGTCGGAGTAGGATTCCTAAACTATAATGGCAGAGAGACCTGTTTGTGAACATGATAAGAAAGCTTGGGGGCTGAATGCAAGGGTTTTCGAAAGTAGGGGCAGAAATGTAATCAGGTTGAACTTATTTGCGAAGTAGCTCAAGATGAGTTCCCCTTAGGTCCAAATTTTGGTACAAACCTAATTTTGACTTAAGAAATCCAATGGTGAAGTTGGATTTTGGGTTTGACCACGTTTGACTAGGCAATTTATGCAAAAACCTAATTTAGGGCAAATGTTTGTCAGAGAGCTCATTCTAGGTCAAAATGGGTTCCAATGGCTAAATTGAAGGTTATAAACCCTAGAGAATATTTTTCTAAGATTTTTAAAGGGTTTAGGTGAATCTTGACCAGAACATTGTTTAATCAAGTTGGTCTATTTTAGGGTTACAAGAAGTCATTTAATTCCCAGTACTCACACGAACCCTTTTCTATCTAATTCATCCCACTTTTTATCATGTTAAGACCATTTTACATATGTTTAGCCCTTGAGTAAACCCATTTTTGTACTGTAATGGTAAAATTACAGTTTTACCCCTTATTTCTTGCTTTTATCTCAGAATGGTTATTCAGTGAATTAAGATCTCCAGTTGGTTATGTAGGAGCTTTTATTCTCTTCTATTGGTCAAAATGAGCTAGTTAGGGCTTATGATGGTGTTCCCATCAGCTTTCATGGTTTGTTGATCTAGTAAACTACCTGGCATCACATCAAATCCCGTCTGATTGGCCGAAGGCCGAAAAGGACAAATTCCTTTCCGATGACAAGTACTACTTCTGGGAAGACTCGTATCTATTCTGCATCGATGCTGATCAAATCATATGGCGATGTGTCTCAGAAGCGAAAATTCAGGACATCTTGTCCTTCTGCCATGACCAGGCATGCGGTGGACACTTCGCTAGTCATAAAGCCACAGCTAAAGTCTTCAAGTGTGGCTTCTATTGGCCCATGATTTTCAAAGACACATACAGTCACTATAAGGCATGCACTCGTTGTCAGGCCTTAGGCAACATGAGCCACCATGATATGATGCCTTTATAGCTGATTCTCGTATACGAAATCTTCCACGTCTAGGGGATTGATTTTATGGGATCCTTTCCTATTTCGGATGGCTTTGAGTACATTCTACTTGCTATTGACTACGTGTCCAAATGGATTGACGTCATTCTGACTCGAACCAATGATCATAAAGTGGTTATCAAATTCATTCATCAGAACATCTTTTCTCAGTTCGGGATTCCATGTGCTATAATCTCTGATGGACAGACCCATTTCACTAATGCTCAGTTCAGGTCACTGATGACCAAATAAGGGGTGTCACACTGAATCTCTACTCCTTATCACCCCCAAACTACTGGTCTAGTTGAGTTATCGAATCAGGAGATCAAGAAAATCCTCACTATTTGACCTGACAAGAAAGACTGGTCATCCTGACTTCTGGAAGCTTTGTGGGCTTATAGGACAGCCCACAAAACCCAATTAGGTATGTCTCCCTTTAGATTAGCATACAAGAAGGCATGTCACCTCCCCGTTAAATTGGAGCACAAAGCCTATTGGGCAGTACAGAATTGCAATCTCGATCTTTCTAAGGTAGGAACCCATAGAAAGCTTCAAATGTGTGAGATCGATGAATTACGCTATGACGTGTATGAGAATTCACGAATTTACAAAGAGTGGGTTAAAGCCTTTCATGACAAGCACATATCTAGAAAGTTCTTTTACCCTGGTCAAAAATGTCCTACTCTTTGATGCCAAGCTCAAATAATTCCCAACAAAACTCATATCAAAATGGATCGAACCTTACTGTATCCGACGAATCTTTGGAAATGGAGCTGTCGAAATCAGTCCACTCAGCCACGATTCAAACCTTTCATCGTGAACGATTAGAGACTCAAACTGTTCATTGAACTTACTGATACAAATTTGGCTAAGACATCCTTTACCCTCCATTCTCCCTGTGCTCATTGTGCCTAGTCATTGGCATTAAACTCAGCACTTAATGGGAGGCAACCCATCATTTTTGAAAAACCTAAAACCTTTCTTGACACATTCCTATGCTGAAATCATATTGCACTTTAAGGTTCATCCATTAGAATAACCGACTCCACCTCTGGTACCCGTATCTAAGCTTGAAATCGTTCGCAACAGTCATCCCAACTCATTCACCCACCCAAAACCTGTTCTAATGAATGATCTAAGCTAAACTCGAACCCACCTAATTTACAATGGGGACATTGCAAATCGTAGGCATGGGGGGTATAAAAGCGCAAAATGCCATGAAAATCATCTCACAAGAAAAGGTTTCATCAAAAAAATCACATATCCCAAAAATACCAAAAAAATGAGAAAATTCTTGAAAAAGAACAAAAAAATGGGAGGAGAGAAAATTTTGAAGGAATATCAATTTTGAGAAAATGGGGAGAAGTAAAAATGTCAAAACAGAGGACAAGTTGAAAAGAAAAGAAAAGAGATAGTCATTAGTAAGAAATTAAGGAATTGACTTAGTTCTAGACCATATCAAGAGAAAGAAAATGAAAGGAAAAAAGAAGTGATTAGTAGGAACGCTGATTTTGGGCCTCTTGGACAATAATTCTAGGCTTAAAAATTCAAGTACTTGCTAAGATCTGGATAGTCCTCAAGAGGTTGGGGAAAATGCGAAGCTTAAGTATTAGGTCTAAGTCTTGGGGAGTATTTAGCCTCATTAATTGAACCCTGGTTTGCGAGACTCAAAAACCTAAGCACCCCAATCCACACATAGTCTAGTTTAGTGTGCTTAAGTATCAAAATCACGCAAATGCATTTAAGTTGTTCTGAAAAAGTCGCCTAGATTAGGAGCGGCTGATCAACACAAGTTGATTTGGACGAGTTCCCGATGTGGAGAGGTAGGAAATTCCCCTCGAAGTTGCGCAATAACATATCGTCTCCTTGGTGCTTGTCTCCTAGGATATCTACATATCCTACCGGGGGCATGTAAGCACCCTGTGCTGGTTCAGATGCCATGGGCGGCATTATCCCGAAATGTCGATTGGCAGGGTCTGGATTTAGCTACAGAACACCATGGGTGAGATTATCTTGAAATCTCGAAAGCTAGGGTTCTGGGGGTTGTCATGGGCGATAATATCTTGAAGCATCAATTGCTAGGGACCCTTCGAGGATTGATGATGGGGACTAGGAATCCGATACAGACTGTGTCATGATGCCAATCCGAAGCTAGAAATAGAAAGAAAAGAGAGAGAAAACACTCCAAAAATAAAGAAAATTCCTCTATCTTTCTCTGATGAAAACGTACTGCAAATTGAACCAAGGCTAAAATATGTTACAAACACAGGTGCTTTAACCGCGGAGTTTAATGAACCTTAGGATAGTTCATGTGGGCCTTAAAAACCTTTGTGGAAGACTGAGGCTAGAGCTGGTCAAGTCTGGATCTTGGTTGGTACTTGAGTACCTCTATGCCTACTATCAGCATTCTAACCTAATCTACAGAAAAAAAATATGCCTACTATCAGAATTCTAACCTAATCTACAGAAAAAAAAGCACACATCATAGTTTTGAACATCAAAGGATTTCATGGTCTAGAATCAAAGTTAAAACCTTAAATTTTTCTAAGGGACTAACAAAAGCTAGGCATGGGGGTATGATGGGAACACCATCATGAGTCCTAACTAGCTCATTTTGACCCAATGAAGAGAATAAATGGTCCTACATAACCAACTGGAGGTCATAATTCACTGCATAACCTTTCTGAGAGAAAAATAACAAACTAGGGATAAAACTACAATTTTACCAATGCACTGCAACCACGGGTTTTCTCAAGGGCTAAACAAAGGTTAAATGATCTTAATAAGATAACAAGTGGGTTGGATTTGACAAAAAAGGGTTTGTGTGTGTTTTGTGAATTAAATGACTTCTTGAAACCCTAAAAACAGACCCATTTGATTAACCAAGGTTCTGGTCAGGATAAAATTCACTTAAACCCTCTAAAAATCATAGAAAAATATTCTCTAGGGTTTAGTACCTTTAATTTGGCCATTAGAACCTACCTTAACCTAGAATGGGGTCTTAGATAAATAATTATCCTAAATTAGGTTTTTACATAAATTTTTAGTCAAACATCGTCAAACCCAAAATCTATCTTCACCATTGGATTCCTCAGGTCCAAATTAAGTTTTTACCAAAATTTGTACCCAAGATGAGTTTGCCTTGAGCTAGTTTGCAAAAAGGTCCAACCTGATTACATTTCTACCCTTAACTTTCAAAAACCCTTGCAACAGCACCCTAGCTTTCTTGTCGTCTTCACAAATAGGTCCCTCCACCATTATCGCGGAGGAAACCTACTCCGGCGACCTTAAACTTGGAAGTTCTCCTTGATTGCTTGGAGGATCTCTTCCAAAATTGGAAGGAAGATCCTTTGGGAAATTCCCATCAATATGAACCCATCCTTGAGATCTGATTCCCATCAAATCTCTAATGCAAACGCATGAGAGATGTGGGTATCCTAACAAGCTTCCATCGCCGATGACTTTCCAAGCTTGGGAAGCTTGCTTCCCATGCCCTAACCGACCTTCAGATATCTATTTAAAGGAGCCTAGACCTCTCTGACTCCATGCTCGATTTCGACTGCGATTACCCCAAATTCCTCTCTTCCCCCTCATGGCCGTAGTCTCCTCGACATCCGACAATCTTCCCTGCTCCTCGTCGTCGTCCGACCACCATACTTACGGCGGATCCATTTTCCCTGACTTCGTCCGCGTCTCGCCGTACCAACCGGTGCTTCTCTCTCTTTGTCCTCGTCGATCCCACCTCACCGGAGCCGCTTTCATCTCTGACGTTGGCCACACCAGACCTGATGCCCTCGCTCACCCCCTTCGTCCCTTAACCACCCGATAAGTTCCCTCTCACTTCTACTTTCTTCCCGCATTAATTCTACTTCAAATTGACCTCTGCCGCCTCTCGCACCTTCATCTCTGACCATCAACTCCATTAAGGCCATCCCACCTCCACAAGCCACCACAACCCTCACCGACAAGCCCACAAGCTCCCCCTCACCTCACTGATCATTTCCTCTCGCCCCACTCATTGTGCTACTCACTCAAACCACCCCCGAACACACCCACTCATAACCACATAGTGCACCCTAGAGACGCACTCACAAGCACTACCACACCACGCCAACACCCCTAGCACCTTCACCATGCTCCGGTAAATCTCCCTGAGCGATTTGACATGGCTGCAAGGTCGTTCTTGTGTTTTCAGGTTCGTCGGCCATTCGCCATTGGTGAGTGAGCTTGAAGCTCGCTTGCTGCAGCCCCAAGTTCCACGAAGCCCAAGTTGCTGCCCCGGGTTGCGCGGAATACCCTCGCGCACGCACTCAGGCCCTCAATTGGAGTCAAAGGCATTCGCAAGTAGCTGCAATTAGAAGCTCAACCTCTACTACAGGCGCGTATGAAGAGGGGGCAATGGATAGTCCCACCTCGAAAACAATGGGACACCCACGCCAACATAAATTTATTTTTTGCCTATAGTTGTTTGCCTCAGATCCACGGGGTGAGGTCCCACTCACCCGACCCGATCTCGTCCGCAAACACGCCCCGTGGGCCTACCTGACTCGACCCAACCTGCACTCCTCGCCCACTACCACACGCCGATGGGCCTGGTCCCGGGTACACACCCAACCCGATTACCCGAATTCCTGTGTGGCTTTGGGAGAGCAAATCCTAAGAGAGAAAGTGAGGAGAGCTGCACGCAGGTAGGGGTAGGGTTTCGCTATAGGGTTCTCCGGCCGACACTTAGTCGCAATCTTAAGAAGAAGAGGAGGCCAGAGGAAGAAGCTGAAAAGGAGGAGGCCAGAAGAATAAGAAACGAAGAGGATGAAATTTTTAAGTCAGAGAAGAAGAGAAGGCCAAAGCTAAAGGCAGAAGGCAAAGGAAGAAGAAGAAGAAGAGTAGAAGCCAAAGTAGAAAGAGAAAGACAGAGAAGATAAAGAGGAGAATCATGAAGGCAAATAAAAAGGAAGTCAGAATAGAAGCCAAAGAAGAAGAAGGAAGGAGAAGACAGAGAAGAGAAAGAGAAAGGAAATCAGACACCTTAAGTCGTCTGATTCACAAATCAGACGACAGATTATTACTTTCATTTCATAGTCATACATTGAATTATTTGGTGATATTGTAGGAGTATTTGGTGATCTAAATCACCATTTTACTCCCATATTTTTGCACTCTAATACAGATATTAGTTCGTACCCTTTTAATTCTGAATTGTGAACTTGATTTCTAAATACCAATTTGCTCCCTGTGTTCGACCTCGGAAATCTTTTCGAGTAATAAAATTATATTTGTTTTGAACGTTATTTTCACTGTACTATAATGCAACACTTTTTAAAACCCAATTTAGGGAGCTGAACACACGGGTTACAAGGTTTCCCCCACCGACATTCTTGTCACTGAGGGTCTAGGTAGACCAAAATGGGCACTTGAACTCTTAAGTCTACTAGTTTTAAGTTAAGAGCAAATATGCTTATGATTTTACTTGAACTTTAAGATGTTTTCGTGAAAAGTGACCTAATTTTAGGATTGGTTAACCCGACAAGGTGGGTCAACTTCCCCTGGTTGTCCTTTGAGAAATTTAGGTCCCTATTTCAGTGTTCAAATGAAATTAAGAGCCTGATTTTATGATTTGCTTGAAAATATCAATTCAATCAAGTATTAGGCACACACACTGTTTGGGAAGGTTAATTCTTGATTATGCAAGTGTGTCTCTAAAACCCTAAACTGGAAACCTTAATTGGCCCTGATTGGTCCAATTTAATTTGTCCAAATGTGGTACCTAGGGCTCAAAGAAGAAGGTGATAGCCCTAGATACCTTAAAACCCTAAGTAGGTGCACAAATCAAGGTTTAGATGTTCTCTAAACAGAATGTATCAACTCAAGCAACTTGATGATTAATCTAAGAATAGAATGCAAGTTGAACAAAAATGATTTGTTTCCTCTTTTAGCTTTCTTCAGAATCAGAGGCTTAGGGGAAATTGGATGGAGTTTACTTGCCCCTAGATTGTTCTGATGTGCGGTTGATCTTAATGAATTCCCTTGAATAGATCACAGTCAAAAGAGATAGAGCAAGTTAGTATCAAATCAGATATTGTAATCAAGAGATCGAATTGCACGTTGCTCTCCGGCAACAACGCCAAAATGTTAATCGCTCTGAATCAGATTTTAAAATCGATGCATTGCAGAATAGATTGAATCAGCGTGAAGAACAAATGAAATTTATACTCGAATGGAAGTCTGAGGTTGAACACAGGGAGCAATTAGCAAAATAACTCTCAGGATTGCAATTCAAGCACAATATAAGCAATTTATAATAGAACTCCAACAATAATGATATATAAATGAAAGCAAATGTCAATAATGCAAAAAGAATGGGAAAAAATGGTGATTTGAATCACCAATTATCCTTCACAATAATATCAAATATCTCAAATGTATCAATCAATTTAAATCCACGTAGGATAAGTGCATAGCGCACATCCTTCAGAGATCAGACGATGGAACTCTTAGTGCCAGATGAGTTAACTGCCCAACTGCTACAGTGCCAAGAGGGCACCCTTCCCCTTCTCTCTTCTTCTGCCTCCTTAAGCTCAAGGGAAGGCACAACACAGAGCTCAGCAACACCAGCAGAGGCAAAGGCCTCCCTCAGAAATCACTAAGTGTTGAGAGGAGAGCAGCAGAGCAAAACCCCCCTCTCCTCTCTCTTTCTCTTCTTTCTCTCTCAAAATCAGGCGAACCAGAACAGACCCAGGTATCCGGGTAAACGGACCAAGGCCCAATCCCACGGGGCATGAGCGGGGGCGAGGGCATGCGTGAGGTGTGTGTGTGGGGACCTCACCCCCTGTGCATGCTGAGGCAGTAAGCCATTGGCACAAAAACAATTTAAATCGCATGGGGGCTTTGGTGCTTTCCGATGTGGGACTACGTTGTCCCCTTGTTCTTCGCGTAGCAGGCAGTGGACCTCCTTTGCCGAATTGGAGAAACTGCTGAGCTCAGGGTCTCCAATCAGGGACTTGGGAGTCTAGAGCTAGTGGTTCTACACCACCTGCAAGTGATGTCTGGGGCGTGTGCGCAAGAACACCTTCTTCAAGGTGTGCATGAAGCTTCGTCAATGGAGGTGGCAGCGCGATACCTGAAAACTCGAACAAGGCCTTCCGGCCATGTCAAATATACTCAGTAGGATCGCTGTGGAATGGAGAATGTGGGGGTCTGTTTGGTGAGGCAAGTTCCTGTGTGAGAAGGTCGTACGACCTTGGAATGGAGGTGAGGTGAGGGTGGAGTTCGGGGGAGTCATAGAGTGGCAAATAGGGTGAATTGGTAGAGGACTTTTTCCCTTGGGTCGAGGGGGAGGTGTAGAGATGAATGGTGGCCAATTTGGTGGAATGTAGTGGCTGTGCAAACTCATCGGAGATACGTCGGTGAGGTGGAAGACGGGGAGTGTGTGAGTAAGATGGTGGTCGAAATGGAGTGTGGTTGGTGTGTGAATGAAGTAGAGGAATTAGGGAATTTATCTAGGTAGTTGGCAAAAGATGGGGAGCGTGAGAGTGTTGTCAATGCAGGGGAAGAAGGTGACTCCGGTGAGGTTTGGACGGTGAGGATGAAGGAAATAGATGTGTCGGCCGATATTACGCGACGTAGAAGCTGAGGGAGACAAATCCATCGCCGGTATTGCAAACGGACGAGGAATGAAGACGAAGGAGGTTGCCGGACGTTGAGGAGAACTTCAGCCGGAGGAGGAGAGAAGAATTTAGGGTTATTCCATTCGAATTCGAGCGTGAGGAACTTGATATAATCTGGGTATTCTTTTATAAGCCTCTGGAGGATGCTTTGAGCTTGGGAAGTAAGCCTCCCAAGCTTGAAATGTTCGTCGGAGATGGAAGCTTGAAATATACCCAAATCTCCCATGCGTTCGCATGAGAGATTAGGAAGGTTGCAGGGCTTAGGATCTAGCTCAAAAGGAAGGGAATTCCTTTACAAACTTCCCTTTCAAATATAAGAGGGATTTGTCAAGGAATCAAGGAGAACATGCCAAATCATCTTGTCGGAGTTGTGGGATTAGGATTTCATGGTGGAAGGGACCTATTTATGAAAAGGAAGATAAATCTAGGGGGATATTTGTAATAAATTCAAAAGCTAAGGGGCTATGTGAAATAAAGAAAATCAGACTTGGACCAAAGTGTAAACTAGGTCAAAATAATCTCATATTGGGCCCAAATTTTGGTAAAAACCTAATTTGGACCTAAGGAATCCAATGGTGAAGTTGGATTTTGGTTTTGACCTAGTTTGACTAAGTAATTTGCACAATTACCCAAATGGGGGCAAATGTCTGTCTAAGACTGTTTTAGGTCAAGACGGGTACCAATGGTCAAATTGAAGGTACCAAACCCTAGAGAATATTTTCCTATGATTTTTAGAGGCTTTAGGTGAATTTTATCCTAACCAAAACCTCAGTAGATTAAGCGGGTTTGTTTTTAGGATTTCAGATGTCCATTAATTCCTGTAACGTATGAAAACCCTTTTCTGTCTGTTCTAACCCACTTATTAGACTCTTAAGACCATTTGACCTTTGTTCAACCCCTGAGAGAACCCGCGGTTATTCTATTTTTGTGATAGAATGATAAATTTGTAGAAATAACTCTGTATTCTTATCTTCTTCTCAAATCAATGTTTTGTGCCCTTAAGACCTTTTGATGGATATGTAGGAGCTTTTATTGACTTAATCAAATCAAACTGCGCTAGTTATGGCTTACGATGGTGCTCCCATCAGTGCTATATTTGTCTTTCACTATGAAGGATTCATAGGTATTTGGAGCACCTAAGGGACGTGTAGCATTGCAAATCCTAATTCTTGAATAATTCATTATTGGTGTAACAAAATCAATAACGATTTTTAAGGCTTTCTAATTGAATAGAAATCAAATAATATTAAGGAGTTAAATAAGTATTTAATTTGGCATTTAATTGGGTTAAATGTATTTGGTCTTAATTCAAAGGGGTTTGGATTAAATTAAATTCCTATGAGTACTTAAACCAAACTGCCCCATTTTATTAAAGTGCCATAAGGGAAAATTGAATTAAGATTAGACCCCAACCATTAGATTTGATCCAATGGTCCCCATCATATTAGGAATCGAAGTGTTCCTTATATATATATCTCCCAAGGCAACATGGGAAACCTTAATCAATCCCTAATTAGTAGATGTGCAAAACCCTTCACTGAGAAGGGAGGAAGAAAAAATCATGCCGTTGCTGCTCCATCTTCTTCCACTCTAGACGACCATCAAACTCAGGAGTGGTCCTCAGTACACATAGGTTTCCGATAAACACAACAAGACAATCATATCCTCTTCTTCTAGACATCTAACTTCTTGGCAAGAAGTCTAAAGGGTCTTCAAGACATCCAATGTGAAGGCTGGACATCCAGTTTATGATTAGCCCTAAGTTTTTGAACTGCATGACCATTATCTAGAGGATGGAGGCAAACATCGCCTCAGGAATCGTGAAGGAGTTTATGACAAGCAAAGAATTCATGATGCATACAATAGGATTGAGCATTATTGGCATGAAGGGATTCCGTCTACAGAGAAGAAGGTAGTCCAACAGAGCCAGGAGTTATTGTAGGAGGCACAACATGCAGGGTGTTGTGCCAGGGCACCCATCAAGCATATCTTAATACTCGTGGGGATCCCAAAATGGGAAGAAATTAGTTCTTCCCATGTGATTCTAGTTTAGGTCCATTGTTTTGATTATTTTTGTTCAGTTTCTGAAAATCGACTGTTATATGATTGAATAAAAAATTTGAAACAAACACTTTTCATTCTTCTACAATGTTGTCATGTTTAAACCATTGGATTGAAACACAATGTGCACTATTGCTTTGGTTATAATGTAACCAATAATAATCTTCAAAATAAATTATATACGAATGCTAATAAATCTGAAACTCTATGATTTTGTTTGGAACCACTAGCAAAGACCTTATGGAAATGACTTTTTTCCCAATGGGATTTTTGATATTTCTTGCAAAAGCAATCTTAACCTTTCTTGTTAAGCTAAACATAAACAAATGAGTTGATATTTATTGATTATTCCTTGAATGATCACGACCCAACTAAGATCCGACAAATAAAATTAAATGGATCTTAGTGACATGTTTAGATCTGATTAAGGATCTAATTAGAGATGTACTGTATATATGTGTGTTAGGGTTTACTGGTGGGTTATCTCTACTTTTTTAAGAGAGTGTCAACTTTGGTCACTTTTAAGGTTTGCAGCGTTGGTTGTACTCCATATTTTTCTTCCTCTACAATGTAATCTCTCTCTCTTTCCTTCTCAGCCTATGGTCTTTCTCCTTTATACTAGGGGGGTTTCCATGTATATCTTTGTGTCTTATGGTTGATTACTTGTGATTGTTTGCCCACATGATTTACCAACAAACTGGCATCAAAGTGTTGTTTCATGTGGATCGACATCATTATGAAGATGAAGACCATGTTCGATTTCAAGATGTTCGATCACAATGTCAACTTTGGCCACTAGAAGGTAAAGATGGATAAAATCCTTATCCAGAAAGGAGTGGTGAAGGTGTTGAGGGAAGGAGAAAATGCCCAAGACATTGTTTGAGGAAGCTAAGGAGTAGATGGACGTGAAGGTGAAAACAAGTATACAACTATGCCTATCAAATGATGTTCTTCATGAAGTCATGAGGAGAAGTCAGCTGCCATTATGTGGCTAAAGTTAAAAAATCTCTACATGACCAAGACCCATGCGAATAGACTTCATCTCAAGCAATGAGTATGCATGCTTCGCATGGTTTATGTTAAATTACATATTAATACTTTTAGTTCTATTATTATCAAATTAGAAAATATGGAAGAAGACATTGAAGACGGATCAGGTTCTTTTGTTGTTATATGTTTGTTTCTACCCTTCTACAAGCACTTTATGGAGGCCTTACACTTTGGTAATGATGAAATAATCCTAAATGATGTGAAGGCATCCCTGTTTCGAAGGAGTTGATGTTTTGGAAGTTGACATGTGGTATATATGGAAAGGCAGACATTCTAAATGTTAGGGGGAAAACTACCTCTTCCTACTGCCAAAGAGGCAAGGGGCAGAGAGTTTGCAGGAGTTCAGGCTAATTGCCTTGACGAACTCCAACTACCTAATTATTGGTAAAATTCTAGTGAACAGATTAAGAGGTGTTCTTTCACAACTAATAAATCTAGTTCAATCAGCCTTTCTACCCAACCGTTCCCTGCAAGAGTCATGTATCGTAGCACAAGAGATGGTCAGCGGTTGGTGCAAGCGAAAGTGCAAAGCCTTTATGTGGAAAGTAGACTTTAGCAGGGCCTTCGATTCCATTTCATGGTCATACCTCTAGGAAATTATGAAAAGGAGAGGGTTCTTGCCAATGTGGATTTAATGGATGAAGAGATGCATTGTAACTTCATCCTTCTCCCCCTTAATTAATGACAAACCTTGTGGAGCTTGGATACAACCCCAACACGGAGTTAGGTAGGGCTGCCCCTTAGTCCCTCTCATTTTCAGCTTGGCTGTGGAGACCCTTGCATGTTTTGCGTGCAAACTCTCAGTAGTAGGGCTTATCAAAGGCTATTTGCTGTCAATTCTAATTCTACAATATGCGAACGACACCATTCTTTTCATGGAAGGCGGAAGAAATGAAGCAGCAACCCTCTACACTATGGTCTCTTCGTTCGGAGACATCTTTGGGCTAAAGCTAAATGGGGAAAATTCTTCCTTGATTTGCTTTAGACTAAATGGTCAAGAGAGGGAGACCTTATCAACTAATCTACACATGCCTATTATTAGTCTGCTAGTGAGGCATTGTTTGCACCTCAAAACACGCCTGTAATAACGCCTTCTTGTGCTATTTTCTAGCATTAACAATGCATAATAGGATCCTGTAATCGCATTTGTAAAAACACTTGCATGCATGCATTTAATCAAGAGAGGAAGAGGAGTGAAACAATCGCCTGCATAGTTACATTTTTCTTCAAGTGCCTCCTTGCAAAATCACCCTCTTTTTATTTTTCCTCTTGATTTCTTCTTTTCTCTCCTTCCCGCGGCTGCACTCTTCCCGCAGCTGCATGCAGCAGCCACGCAGCACTTCTTCCCGTCACTTCTCCCTGCCAACGTCGCTCCCTATAGCTGCAACTCGCGCACCCTCTCCCTGCTGCAGCCGGCACGCCACTCTCTCCTCCTCTATAAGTAGCTGCAGCTTCATCCTCGCAAGGGAGGCTGCTGCAGCAACAAAAACCCGCAGCCATCTTCTCCACTGCTTTCCCCTCCCATACGTCAGCCCTCCGTCGAGGAGGCACCCGGCGAGCAGGAGAACCCACTGTGGTGCACACCACCACAGTGGGAGCACCACCGCCCAGCTCTTCGACGAGCCGGTGGGCGTGGTGCATTCCCTCGCTTCATTTTTTCTCTTTAACGCCATTGCCGCCGCTCCAAGCTTCGAAGCTTGAAGCCACGGCAGCAGCAGCAGCAGCAGGTCCTCCCGCTCCTCCGCGACCGTCCCCGCAGTCGCTCACCGCCTCCGCGCGCGTCTGCAGGGCGTTCCCCGCCTCCGTCTCCGTTCTGTCTGCCTCGCAGTTGCACCCGTAGCCGCCGCCGCGCGCACTGCAGCGGCCGGCTACGGCCTCACGCCGACCCCTGCCCCCCTCCGCGACCCTCCGCGACCCTCCGTGACCACCTGCAGACCTCCTCCACGCTCGTTCCTCCACGCCTTCGCCCGCCCGTCGCCTTCGCGCACGCCTGCAGGAACCCTACGCGAAGCTGCGCCCGCACCCGCCGTCTTCAGACGTCTGCCTCCGCCTTCAGACGACGCAGTGCCAGACGTCCGCCGGAGGCAGCAGACGTCTTAACTCGTGCATCCGCGATCTTTCGCTCGCCCGCTCTCTCTCTCTCACCCGCTCTCTCTCTCTGCTGATCTCTCCCGCCCGCTCCCGCTCTCTCTCACGTATTCTCTCTCTCTCTCTCTTTTTTACTCACTAACAGACACACACTCACAGCAACGCACACACACACACATTCACCGACGCACACACACCTATACCAACACATACACACACACTCACACACTTATAGTAATATATATATAAATATATATATACATACATACATACATATATATATATATATATACATAGTATATCTATATAGTTATGTATACATACACATATATATAATATATATACATATATATAATATATATATATATATATATATCTACTTATATATACATCTATATACTTATACATATACTTATATATATATAGACATATATACTTATATACATATATATATATATACATATCTATATACATATATATATACATATATATAGTAATATATATATATACTTATATACATATATATACACATATATATCTATACATATATAACTATACATTTATATATATATATAGATATATTTACTTATGTACATACATATGTACGTATATTTTCATGTTATTTATTATACGCTGTATCGCGGGAATATCTGCACCAGTTGCTGATATTCCCTGATACACGCGTACAAAAAAAGCGTGGTCCCATACATCATCCATCCTCCATCCACACTCCACGCGGCACCTAGTCGTGTTGGTTGCGTCTCTCTAGACGTCGACTGACTCGACATAGTGCTACACTCCATCGCCACCTCTACCCCCACCCCTTTATATATATACTACATATATATATATATACATACTATATTTACTTTCTGTCTATTTGCTTTTCTGTTAGTAAAAAGATAAAAAAAATACATAAAAAAGAAAAGATAATCTTTGACTTGCAGGTACCTCGTCTTGCAAGTAGCAAGACTTGTTTTGGGACTCTGTTTGGCTAAAAGCCAAGGACACAATTTTGAGGGTGTGCCTCAAGAACAAGGATTACCATAAAAAACCTAAATAAGAAAAACACCAAAAACACAATAAACGAACAGAAGAGACGCGTTTTAAGGAAAACGTAGAAACTCGACTTTAACCCCACTTCCCTGTGTTCGACCCTGGGACTAAAAGTGACAAGATAAAATCAATTAGGCCAGGTTAAAAATTTTGTAAAGAGATGGTTACATCTGAATTAGGTTAACCACTATACATATTTCAACGATAAAAACATCATATTAACAACCTATCCAGGCCGACCCATCATAACTTTTCTGGCGCCGTTGCCGGGGAGGTGCGCTTTCGAGTAAGTTTCTATCCAATTCCTTTAAATTTGTCTCTTCTCTCTTCACGGGTATTGTTGTTTTTTGGTGTGCAGGTGAACCTGGTGGAAGGAGAAGAAGGCTGACGAAGTTGAGGACGTGAGAAGATCCAAGGCGGGAACGAGAGCGTGAAGATGTCGACATCGCATTGGAGCTTCGCACACGTTGCCGAACAAGTAGGTTTTCTTTTCTCATCAAATTAGGGTTAACTTGCCACCACAATAAAAAAAAAAAAATTTAAAACTAAAAACTAGAAAAACTTCTTGAGATTTCTTGAGGGCAAGTGGATTAAAATTCACTTGATTGATTGGTTGTCTTCACTCCCACTGCCTCGGGATTTCCCGCCTTACTTCGCATAGCGAAAATCCGAGAATCTTGATTCTTAGATTTTTCGCCGTGGGAAGTATTCTTTGAGGCAAAGAAAAAGATTGCTTGTATCCCTCTTTTGCCTCACTTATCTTTAATTCAGGATCACATTTTTGGTGGGGAGACTTGGAATTGAGTTGATTCCAACCCCACCACGACTTTTCAAACTTGCCTGTGATTCGATCCTGAATACTTCAACCCCAACAATTTTATTTTCTTTATCTTTTGGTTGAAGCCTTGTGTGTGGAAATCATTTCTGGTGATTGGGAGCACTTGAATTGAAGTGCTTTGGCTCCCTGTCACATTGATATAAAACTGATTCGTGCATCCACACTTAGAAATCTCCATTTAGGGTAGCCCATTGCATTTTAGCATGCATTAACTAACTGATAATTGAAGAAGGGTTTCTTGGGTTTTAGAAGGAAAACCTGTATTTTTGCAAAAACCCGGAGATTGGTTGAATTAGTAATTCAGCAAAACCCTAAAATTCATACTACTTAAGGCTGAACTCTAAAAACCATTCGCCAATAAAAACTTCAATTCGGGGAGATTTCCCTGTTGCATGCTTGTTCTTACACACTCTTAAAATCAATCACTTGGGCATTACCCGTAAACAACGCCCTTCACATTCCAAAAGCACTTGACCCTAAGCCTCTAATTAAAACTGGTAGTAACTTGACCCTTACTAAGGATTGGAGGTCTAACTACCTGTGTGTAGCGACTACGTGCTGGTGAGAGTTCCTGCGTGCTATCGGGTGTCTAAGACTGGGGCAAACGGCCTTTCAATCTGGCCCGGTGGTTCCGCGGTGCTCGCATTCGGTTCCGTAGTTCGTGATAGTAGGTAACTTAGATCTTTAGGTCTAAGGGCACACTGTAGAGGTTAGGAACTTGACTGTATTGATTTGTAATCAAGTGTACCTTTGCGGCGTCATTTCTCTCATCCCTTTTCCCTTCTCATCTCCCCAATTCTTCCTGCGGTAGTGCATGTTTGGGAGGAGGTCACAAAACCCTGAACGATTTGAATTGACTGATAAATCTAGAAAACAAGTCGAATCGTCCTCCTCCTCCACAAACATGGCTGCACGCCCACCCCCAAATCCTGAGGGAGGAAACCGCCCTCAGAACCCACCAGGTGGTGGAGCCTTAGATCCCATAACCCGCCTCCAAGCCCAAATGGAAATGTATAATGAGCAAATCGAAGCCATTCGGGAAACATTGGAGGAAATGCAGAACCCTCCCGAACGGGATGAGCCTAGGTCTCTTAGCTCTTATCAGAATCCCGCTGCTACAGAGACCATAGGACAAATTCGGGTCCCCATGGGCGGGGACGACTTTGAATTAAAACCAAACATAATTGGCCTAATCAATTTTCACTTTCATGGTCTTGCAGGTGAAGACCCATTTCTCCACTTGGAAGACCTAACCCGACTTGCTGAAACCGTTAAACCAAGAAATGTCCGGTTATCTATAGTCCTCATGAAGATGTTCCCGTTTTCATTACGGGATAAAGCGTCGCAATGGTTACGCACCCTTGGGAGAACCATCCACTCTTGGGAAGAGATGCGAACAACGTTTCTCAAGAAGTTCTTCCCAATCGGGCGGACCAATGCGCTTCGCCGTGCTATCACTTCATTTACGCAACAAAACGGCGAACAATTTCATGAGGCATGGGAGAGGTATAACGACCTCCTCAGGAAGTGTCCGCACCACGGTCTGCCTAAGTGGCATATAGCCCAGATTTTCTACTATGGGCTAAATGAGACTTTGAAGCAGATTGCAGACGCTTCCTGCGGAGGGAACTTTATGAATAAAGAGGAGAATGGAGCATTCGAGCTGTTTGAAAATATGAGTGAAAACTCGATGAACAATGCTTCCATTGTCACCTTTAATCGTACCAGCCAGCCCTGAAATGTCCACGAAGTTGACACGGGACCCTCCCATTCATCCACTGATCTAAGCCTTATTGCACAAAAACTGGATGAAGTCTCCGTCGTGCACAAGAAGCTGGACGAGCTTCTGGCCAACCCCGCCTGATCTATGGCAAACACCACCTCTTCACCACTTCGTCACAATCCAAGTTCTTCTAATACCAGGCTTATCCCGAGAAACCCCGTTAGACCTTCCCTACCGAGTGTCGTGCCAAGCGACTCGGTAAGTCATGTGGAACTGGCTTCTGCGAGCCAATATTTCGACACGGAGGACCAAGCCTCCGTGTGCTCAGACGCATATCTACATGCGGACGCGTCTTCTGGCATAGAAGATGCTTGCACCCTGGGGAACAACCCGTTCTCTGCCACTTATAACCCAGGGTGGCGTAATCATCCGAACTTCGCATGGTCCAACAACCCGCAGCGCCAAAACCCCGCGAGTGGACCAATGCGATCGTCCGCACCCGTCATCCCAAGGGTCCAGTTTAATCCTATGGCAAATCCGCCATCAGGCCCTTGCGTACCACAAACTGAACACGCATCAAGCCCTCTTGACAAATTGATGCGAATGATGACGGAAATGTCAAAGCGCCATGAAGAGAACATGACCTCTCTTCAGCACCAATTGGCGTAGCAGAACGCCGAAATCAGTCAACTACGCATGGCGACTCGATCTCAGGGCACTCTTCCCGCCCAACCTATTCCAAACCCGCGAAGTTTCGTGCCTCGTGGTTCTCAACCACAGGTACGACCTTCTCAGGGACAGGTTAATCAAGTTCTGCAAGCTCCGAGCATTCCACCGGGATTTCAGGCTAATCCTGCTGCAGCACCACACTCTTATGTCCCCATTGCAAACCCTCCTCCACCGTATGATCCCACTGGACCCGCATCGTCCAATGCTATCACTACGAGGAGCGATAAGCAGACCGTCGATCCGCCTCGACCTGATCCTAGCCCGTCTTCTTCTTCGCCCTCTCATTCGGGATGCATACCGCATTCGCGAGAGGATGATGCACCAAAACTTGTGCCAGAATCAGTCCCATTCCCTGAGGCTCTACTAAGGGAACCAAAAGGCAAAAAGAAAAATACGCAGGCCTTTGACAACCTACGTAATTTGTTCAGGGATGTAGAAATCAAGGTACCCCTGCTCGAGGCAATCGACCACATACCTACTGTCGCTCGATTTTTCAAAGACTACACAACACCCAGGTGACAGTCAAAGAAGACTAAGAATCCGTTGGTTCTCTCGCCTCATGCGAGTTGTGCTATACTGTCAAACTTACCACCGAAGCAGAAAGATCCGGGCACACCACTGATTTACTGTAGCATCCAAGGCTGCAGTTTTAACCATGCCTTGCTTGATCTAGGATCTTCCATCAATCTCATACCTACCATCATGCTCAAAAAATTTTCCTTGGGAAATCTGAAACCCACCCCTGTCACGTTACAGTTGGCAGATCGTTCTGTCAAAATCCCGAAGGGTGTGGTGGAAGACGTGGTGGTTAGGGTCAACAGTCTCTGTTTTCCTGTTGACTTTCTTGTTTTAGATATGGAAGTTCCTAGTTCACTTTCTGATTGTCCGATCATCCTCGGTCGACCTTTCTTGGCCACAGCCCGTGCCCACATCGACTGCGAGTCGGGCTGTATTGAGATTGTCGTTGGATCTGAGAAGCTCAAGCTTAACATATTCAAGGCAGCCAAGAACTTTGATTGCGATTGCATTGAGGATGACACGTCTGACGAGGACATGGCCGTCAGCGCGTGTATCGGACTAACTGGGACCTATTCGGACTGCTGCGGATTACCTATAAACACTGATAACCGCCTGACCAACGCATACTGTGACGTTCCCCAATCCCTCCCTTGTCCAGTACCTTCTCCTGGCCAGACTTCTGATGAGGTTTTCTCCGCTTCCCATACCTCATGGTCTGAGTCATATCCGGGCTACTCACTGTCGGTCCACACTCATGAAGACCGAATTGCCCTTTCTTCCCCGCCAAATCAGGCGGATTTACAAATCCACACTGGGACCTTGAGCCCATATACTTCTCACTGGGGCTATTCATTTTTGGATCCATCTATCCAAGAAGCCCCTCTTCTTGGCCAATCTGAAGGCCAGTTTCTTCCTCCTAACTTGTTCTCCTACCCGTTTGGGACACTCTCGTCCCAAGAAATGCCAGATCCTTCCCCATCCACTCCCGAGCTAAAAGTGCTGCCTAATACACTCAAGTATGTTTTCCTAGGACCAAATGAAACGCTCCCTGTAATCATCAGTTCAAAATTAACCATGGAGTAGGAGTGCAAACTAACTAAGGTCCTCCTAGAACACAAGGCAGCTATTGGATGGTCTTTATCAGACTTATCTGGTATTAGCCCCTCCTACTGCACTCATCGTATATATACAGAGGAGGAGGCTCGACCTTCTCGGGAGATGCAGCGACGTCTCAACCCTAACATGCGGGAGGTCGTTAAGAATGAAATCATTAAGTGGCTGGATGCGGGTATAATCTACCCGATCAGCGATAGCCCCTGGGTGAGTCCGATTCACGTTGTGCCCAAAAAGGCAGGACTCACCATCCGTGTCAATGACAGGGGCGAATCCATCCCTACACGCACTCCTACATCTTGGAGAGTGTGTGTAGATTATAGGAAACTCAATGCTGCAACCAAGAAAGATCACTTCCCGCTACCATTTATTGACCAAATCCTGGAGCGGTTAGCGGGAAATAAATTTTTCTGCTTCCTGGATGGATTCTCAGGATATAACCAGGTGGCAATAAACCCCCGAGACCAAGAGAAAACCACTTTTACCTGCCCTTTCGACACCTTCACCTTTAGAAGGATGCCGTTCGGACTTTGTAACGCGCCAGCAACTTTCCAGAGATGCATGCTGGCTATATTTCATGACATGGTGGGTGACTTTCTCGAGGTCTTCATGGATGACTTTTCAGTCTTTGGACCATCTTTCGACGAATGTCTTGCCAACCTGACTCGCATCCTTAGGAGATGTATTGATGTAAACCTCGTGCTTTCCTGGGAAAAAAGTCATTTTATGGTGCACAAGGGAATTGTTCTTGGACATATCATCTCCGATAGGGGTATCGAGGTTGACAGAGCTAAGCTTGATATCATTGCTGATTTACCTGTGCCTGGTTCTGTCAAACAAATCCGCTCCTTCTTGGGACACGTCGGTTTCTATAGGAGATTCATCAAAGACTCCTCCAAAATTTCTCGACCCTTAACTCATCTCCTATCAACCGACGTGCCCTTCGACATGGGCCCTGACTGTATACAAGCATTCACGCAGCTGCGTAATGATGTCACCAAGGCCCCTGTTCTCTAGCCGCCTGATTGGTCCCTCGACTTTGAACTTATGTGTGACGCTTCAGACCTTGCAGTCGGAGCCATCCTGGGACAAAGACGCGATAGACACCCCTTCGTGGTATACTACGCCAGTAAGACGTTGGACGAGGCCCAGCGTAATTATACTACCACTGAAAAGGAACTACTGGCAGTCGTCTTTGGGCTGGAAAAATTCCGTTCTTACCTTCTGGGCTCTCACATTATTGTTTTCACTGATCACGCGGCCATTCGCCATCTCATGCACAAGAAGGATGCCAAGCCTAGACTGATTCGTTGGATCCTTCTGCTCCAGGAATTTGACATTGAGATTCGTGATAAGGTCGGAGCCCAGAATGTTGTGGCTGATCACCTTTCCAGACTGGACCCTGACCATATTGGACTTACTCTGCCAATTAATGAAGTTTTTCCTGATGAGCACCTATTGGCAATAAATGTGGCAAGTGGACCGTGGTATGCCGACATTGCCAATTACCTTGCTTCTGGATTTCTTCCACGTGGCTGGCCTAAAAACCAGCGCGAGCGTCTCATGGCAGAAGCAAAGTATTATTTCTGGGATAATCCACTTCTTTTTCGGATAGGTGCTGATCAAATCATCCGTCGCTGTATTCCTGACAGTGAGTTCCCCAGTGTGCTATCCTTCTGCCACGATCAGGCCTGTGGAGGCCATTTCTCTGGGAGAAAAACTGCAGCCAAGGTGTTGCAGTGCGGTTTCTTTTGGCCCTCCCTTAACCAGGACGCGCACAATTATGCCAAACATTGCACTAGGTGCCAGTCATTAGGGTCAATGGCACGTCGTGACATGATGCCCTTGCAACACATCCTAGCTGCGAAAATCTTCGACATCTGGGGAATTGACTTCATGGGTCCCTTTCCTCCATCCAACGGCTTCGAATTCATCCTCGTGGCCGTCGACTATGTTTCAAAATGGATCAAGGCTATTCCCGCGCACCGTGCTGACCATGTTATCTCCACCCGATTCGTCAAGGACCATATCTTTGCGCGTTTTGGGATCCCTCGGGCCATTATCTCGGATGGAGGAAGCCACTTTACCCATGCTTCTTTTCGGGCACTTCTGAGGAGGTACGGAGTCCACCATCGTATCGCATCCCCGTATCATCCTCAGACGAACGGCCAGGCGGAAGTGTCGAACCGGCAAATCAAGCAGATTCTCCAGAAAACGGTTCGGCCTGACCGTAAGGATTGGTCCGACAAGCTGACTGACGCACTTTGGGCGTATCGGACCGCCTTCAAGGCTCCCCTTGGTATGTCTCCATATAGAATCGTTTACGGGAAGCCTTGTCATTTGCCTGTGGAGTTGGAGCACCGCACTTATTGGGCGGTTCTCCAATGTAACCTCGACCCAGACTTGTGTGAACGAGAAAGGAAACTCCAACTCCAAGAGCTGGAAGAGCTCCGTCGTGAAGCCTATGATTCTGCTCTAACCTTTAAACAGCGCACTAAGGCTTTTCACGACAACCATGTTCGGCGGAAGGAATTTGAGCCATCTCAGCAAGTTTGGCTCTATAATGCCCGACTCAAATTCTTTCCTGGGAAATTGAAGTCCAAATGGACTGGTCCTTTCCTGGTCTCAAGACCATTCCCCAATGGGGCCGTCGAGATCGAAGATCCCAAATCTGGGCGTAAATTTACGGTCAACGGGCAGCGTTTGAAACCCTATCTGACTCATGAACCTGCCCCCGTTGGAGAAACCGTTGCCCTGCTGGAGGGTAACTAATTCTTTGCCTCATTCTGAGTCCAGCTGGGGACATTAAATTCAGCGCTTGTTGGGAGGCACCCTAACAGCACTCACCATCCAGCATCACTTTTCACACCTCTATCGCAATCACTTCACTTTTCTCTTCACCACCCACCATCCACCCACCCTTCCACCCTGATTTATACCCTGAACCTCAGCTCCTGTTACCCGATCTGTCGTCCGTTCTCTGCCTTTCCCTGCATGCATATGAGGACATAGCATTGTTTGGCATGGGGGGGTGGATAGGCATCCATAGGATCCGGGTATGTTATGGTATCATACAGTTCCCACCTATTTATAAATATGCAAAAAAAAAATATATATATATATATTATAATAAATGGTGTTTAGTAATGATCTTGAAGCTGAAACAAAAAGGCAATAAGTGTTTATGGATATTCAACCTCTGTTTTGAAGACTTTCCAGGCCACAAAAGCTTGATTCGCTCAGGCTCGGCTTAATTCACTTAAAGCATTGACAAAATAGATCAAGATCTCTCCTAACTAAGGATGTATTCTTGTACCTGAGACACAAGTACAAGATTCGTTGGTTTACTTTTACTTGAGAGCTTAAGTAAACTTGGTTCACACTACACATATCAGGAAAGACCAGGTGAACATAAGATCCAACCCTAGTGTTCATTAGGGAAGGTGGAGTCCTTACCTGTGCGCGCAGGTAGACTTTTTATCCCAGGCTTTAGTCTTGTGTTTAGGAGTGACTCTTTCCACCAAAAAGAAACTCTCCCACCAAAAAGAAAAAAAAGTGTGCTCTTTCAAAATGTGTTGTAAGAGATATACTGACATATGTTTCAAAAAAAAAAAAAAAAAAAAGATGTTGCAAAAGAGTCAGTATATCTCATAAATGTCTGTATAATTTATTTTTCGGTGAGCCAAAAGAAAAAAAAAAAAAATAGAAAATGGGAGTTGAGTTTTCCGTCATCATCTTAAGGGTCAATTCGAAGACATGAGCTGAAACTGGGACCAACCTGTACTTAAAAATTCGTGAAACCCTGGGATTGAGTCTTAATGTTCATCTGGTCAGTCTTGATCCTTCACTATGCACAAACCATAACCTCTTGAGCTCTCGAGTACGGCAAAAACCTCCTGGGTCCTGGAAATCGTACTTAAGGTTTAAATATCAAGAGTCCTGGTTAGTTGAGAGATGATCTATGTCATGCGAGACTTAAAGTACTGGTAGTCTTCTTTACAATTGGTTCTCACAATATTCCATAGTAAACACACCTGTATCACCTCAGAAGAAAATCTTCAGCTTAAGATCATTCCTAAATACTATTTTGCTAGGGACTAGCAAAAGATAGGTATGGGGGTATATGTTTGTACCTCAAAACACGCCTGTAATAATGCCTTCTTGTGCTATTTTCTAGCATTAACATTGCATAATACGATCCTGTAATCGCATTTGTAAAAACACTTGCATGGATGCATTTAATCAAGAGAGGAAGAGGAGTGAAACAATCGCCTGCATAGTTACATTTTTCTTCAAGTGCCTCCTTGCAAAATCACCCTCTTTTTATTTTTCCTCTTGATTTCTTCTTTTCTCTCCTTCCCGCGGCTGCACTCTTCCCGCAGCTGCATGCAGCAGCCACGCAGCACTTCTTCCCGTCACTTCTCCCTGCCAACGCCGCTCCCTATAGCTACAACTCGCGCACCCTCTCCCTGCTGCAGCCGGCACGCCACTCTCTCCTCCTCTATAAGTAGCTGCAGCTTCATCCTCGCAAGGGAGGCTGCTGCAGCAACAAAAACCCACAGCCATCTTCTCCACCGCTTTCCCCTCCCATACGTCAGCCCTCCGTCGAGGAGGTACCCGGCGAGCAGGAGAATCCACTGTGGTGCACACCACCACAGTGGGAGCACCACCGCCCAGCTCTTCGACGAGCCGGTGGGCGTGGTGCATTCCCTCGCTTCGTTTTTTCTCTTTAACGCCATTGCCGCCGCTCCAAGCTTCGAAGCTTGAAGCCACGGCAGCAGTAGCCCAGCAGCAGCAGCAGGCCCTCCCGCTCCTCCGCGACCATCCCCGCAGTCGCTCACCGCCTCCGCGCGCGTCTGCAGGGCGTTCCCCGCCTCCGTCTCCGTTCTGTCCGCCTCGCAGTTGCACCCGTAGCCGCCGCCGCGAGCACTGCAGCGGCCGGCTACGGCCTCACGCCGACCCCTGCCCCCCTCCGCGACCCTCCGCGACCACCTACAGACCTCCTCCACGCTCGCTCCTCCACGCCTTTGCCCTCCCGTCACCTTCGCGCACGCCTGCAGGAACCCTACGCGAAGCTGCGCCCGCACCCGCCGTCTTCAGACGTCTGCCTCCGCCTTCAGACGACGCGGCGTCAGACGTCCGCCGGAGGCAGCAGACGTCTTAACTCGCGCATCCGCGATCTTTCGCTCGCCCGCTCTCTCTCTCTCTCCCGCTCTCTCTCTCTCTACTGATCTCTCCCGCCTGCTCCCGCTCTCTCTCACGTATTCTCTCTCTCTCTCTCTCTTTTTTACTCACTAACAGACACACACTCACAGCAACGCACACACACACACATTCACCGGCGCACACACACCTATACCAACACATACACACACACTCACACACTTATAGTAATATATATATAAATATATATATACATACATACATATATATATATATATATATACATAGTATATCTATATAGTTATGTATACATACACATATATATAATATATATACATATATATAATATATATATATATATATATCTACTTATATATACATCTATATACTTATACATATACTTATATATATATAGACATATATACTTATATGCATATATATATATATACATATCTATATACATATATATATACATATATATAGTAATATATATATATACTTATATACATATATATACACATATATATCTATATATATATATCTATACATATATAACTATACATTTATATATATATAGATATATTTACTTATATACATACATATGTACATATATTTTCATGTTATTTATTATACGCTGTATCGCGGGAATATCTGCACCAGTTGCTGATATTCCCTGATACACGCGTACAAAAAAGCGTGGTCCCATACATCATCCATCCTCCATCCACACTCCACGCGGCACCTAGTCGTGTTGGTTGCGTCTCTCTAGACGTCGACTGACTCGACATAGTGCTACACTCCATCGCCACCTCCACCCCCACCCCTTTATATATATACTACATATATATATATACATACTATATTTACTTTCTGTCTATTTGCTTTTCTGTTAGTAAAAAGATAAAAAAAATACATAAAAAAGAAAAGATAATCTTTGACTTGCAGGTACCTCGTCTTGCGAGTAGCAAGACTTGTTTTGGGACTCTGTTTGGCTAAAAGCCAAGGACACAATTTTGAGGGTGTGCCTCAAGAACAAGGATTACCATAAAAAACCTAAATAAGAAAAACACCAAAAACAAAATAAACGAACGGAAGAGACGCGTTTTAAGGAAAACGTAGAAACTCGACTTTAACCCCACTTCCCTGTGTTCGACCCTGGGCCTAAAAGTGACAAGATAAAATCAATTAGGCCAGGTTAAAAATTTTGTAAAGAGATGGTTAGGTCTGAATTAGGTTAACCACTATACATATTTCAACGATAAAAACATCATATTAACAACCTATCCAAGCCGACCCATCAGGCATCTAGGGCTGCCTTTACATGGAACCAAATTGAAGAGAAGTGATTGGAACTTCTTAGTTGACAAGGTGGCTGCTAAACTTGAAAGTTGGAGCAGCTGCTACTTATCTAAAGGTGGTAGGCTGATCCTCCTAAACTCGGTCATCACCCCTATCCCGATGTTTTACTTCTCCATTTTCAAAGCACCAAAATCAATTTGGAAAAGATTTGACACGCTGCGAAAGTGCTTCTTTTGTAAGGGAGCCAAATCTGAGAGTAGATTCTTACATCCCCTTAGATGGCAGTAGCTCTGCTCTCCTCAAAAGTCTGGTAGCCTGGGCATTCGCTCCTTAAAGGAGTTCAACGACTCCCTGCTACTTAAATGGGCAGTAAGGCTCCTGCAAGATGATGAAAAAAGCTGATCCATGGTTGTCAAAGATGCATTTCGCCAATCACATGTAGCTCGGTGCACAATAGCTCCTAGCAAACCTTCCCCTTTTTGGAAATCAGTTTAGATAGCCATGCGTGATAACTGGAAAAACTTCAAACTAGTGGTAGGAGATGGTGAACACTTCTCTTTCTGGCACAACCACTGGTCCAACTTGGGTCCTCTGAAAGACCGGTATCCGCACATGTATAATGCACCAGCAGATAAGAGCATCTTGCTCAATAACAGTTGTTGTTGGAGTTCAGCTAGCAACTCAGCAAGGGAATGAGGCCGCTTGCAAGAAGAGATTGGATGCTTGAGAAATGAGCTGGAGTCCTTCCACTCGCTTGGAGGGCCTGACAAATTTATTTGGTGCCATGGGTTGTTCACTATAGCAAAGGTATACAAATTTTTAATTGATGGAGATGATTGTAGACCAACACTACTGGATAAAGACTATGCTTCTATATGGCATTTCAAAATCCCTCTAAAAATAAACATCTTCCTTTGGATGAGTAGAAGAAATGGACTTATTATTGGAGAATTAAGGCATTCCAGGTTGGGTGTTCCAACTCAAAACTGCCCTCTTTGTGACTTCCCTATACAAAACAACATACACATTTTTTCCACGTGCCTAGTAACCTACCAAATATGGAGAAAGGTCTCAGATGAAGTCTTGCCCTCTTGGAATGAACTATGGATGTCAGTTACTAATGCCACTAAACTGCATTCATTGCTGGTTGCAATGTTGTGGTGTGTATGGTGTGCTCGCAACAAAAAATTATTTATTCGGGAAGCTATTAATGTGGGGATTATTGTAAGAGAATGTTGGGAATTAGTGGGAGTGTGGAGTGCCTTGTGAGCATTATTTGTAGTGTGGAGAGATTACTTGTAAGTTTTATTGATTGATTTGATTATTGAATAAAATGCTCCCAATTTGCTATTGTTAATGGTAGCATTCCTCATGTTTTCAAAAAATAAATGTCAGGGGAAAAACATAGAATGAAGCATAATAGATAAGTTAAAGAATGATAAGAAGAAGCTGAAAGGACAGAGGAAGTTCTGTAGATGCTACAAGAGAAAAGGCATACAAGGGATGAGCAATTGAAGTTTCATAATAAAGAAAAGGAGAAGAAAGGCCAACATGGAAAATTCAAAGATGATCCTTCCAAGCCTAGTTATGTAGAGGTTGCATGTTCTGATCGAAGCTATGTGCTAATGTCCACTACTCCACTGAGATTCAAGTGGCATCTTGACTTTGGTTACACCTACCACATCACACCTAGCAGGCATTGGTTCTCAACATAGAGGTCTATCGAAGGTGGAGCCATCATGATGGGTAATGACTCGTAGTCTAGAACTATAGGGTGGGCACCAATGAGTTGAAGATGTACACAAGTATGAAGGTCACAGGCTAACAAATGTTCATCATGTCCTAGATATGACGAAGAACCTTATCTTTCTTGGCACCTTAGAGGAGAAGAGGGGCAAACACTCAATGAAGAATGGTGTTCTCACAGTCATGAATGATGGTCATTCTATTACGTCTAGAAAGAGATCTAGAAATTCTAAATTTTGCAGAGAGATATAGTAGTAGTTAGCACCAAACTATGGCATCTCATATTGGGACACTTGGGTGAGAAAGGAATGAGTACTCTCAACAAAGGAGGATTACTTAAGGGTTTGACTATTGGCAAGTTAGACTTTTGTAAGCACTACATCCTTAGCAAGCAAACATATATGAGTTTTGGTATTATAAAACACTGAACTAAGGACACCCTGGACTACATACACTCTTACTTGTAGGGCATTCCTACATTTTGTCGAATGTTGGTGCAAGATACATGTTGACCTTCATTGATGGCTACTCAAGGAAGGTAGGGATTTATGTGATTAAATCCAAAGATGAAGTGTTCAATCACTTTAAGTAATGGAAGTCATTACTAGAAAAGTAGACTGGGAAAAAGATTAAGAGGCTTCATATAGGCAATGGGTAGGAATCTTTTCCTTAGAGTTTATTGTATTTTGCAAAAATGAGGGCATTATTAAGTATCATATAGTACTAGGCACACACCACAACAGAATGGAGTGGCAGAGCTCAAGAACAGGACTCTATTAGAGTAAGCTTGATGCATGTTGCTAAATGTAGTCCTGCTACTGGATGTAGACCTGTCAAAGGACTTCTGGGCTGAAGCAGTTACTATAATAGCCTATTTGATCAATCATTCTCCCTTGTTAGCTTTTGGATGGGAAGACTCCAAAGGAGGTGTGGCTTGGCTACTCGGTTAATTTTTTTAAATTGAGAATTTTTTGATGTCCTACACATTGAAAGAGCGATCTTCGTTTTCATTGAAAACTTTAACATAAAATGACATGTCCTTGTATTTAATCGCATGGTAGAAAATCGCTTTTCAAAATATTTTAATTCTCAGAATATAACTATGAAAATAGTTAGGTCGTCTCCACAGGGAGGAATTAGCCTATTCAAGTAGTGCGTTGTGCTTCGTTTATTCGAGAATCTTAGCGGGATGCCATACTAGTTATTGCACTTCATTTTCAACATAAGTTTAGCATTTATGTAATTACTTAGGAATATAGGGAGGTTATATGTAAAATCACCACTATGGCAAACATGAATCTTATTGGTAATACTGACAAATATCGTCAATATAAATCAAATCGAACCCATTCCCTATTCGTCATTCAATTAAACCTGAGGGACATTCAAGCAATTCCATCTTAATATAATAAGGAGATAAATAAATGAATAGTATTCTCTACAATGGCATTTAACGTAATTATTAATAAGAGAGGAAATAGGGGATTTCCCTTCTCTCTTGTTCGTGCGCGTGGAGAAGCGGCCGTCGGCTGGCTAGAGTTCAGTGGATGTGCATTACGACGAGAGCTTTGAGGTGGTGGTGATGAGGCGACCGATGGTCGTCGGAGGCTGCTGGTCGGAGGAGGTGATCGGCGAGGGTGACGTTGCTGCTGAAGGTGTGTGCGAAGGGGTATGCACAGGCTGCTGGAAATACGGAGGCACACACACGGGTGGAGGGGAGAGAGGGCCAGGCAACACGCGAGAGTGGTGCTTAGGGGAGGGCGATGGTGCGTGATGGTGGCGCATGTTGCCTGAGGAGCTTTGGGTTCTTTGCTGCAAACTAGGGAGGCATGGGAAGAAGACAAAGAAGAGGAGGAGCACACAAGCGGGCTGGAGCGGGGGTCTGCTGCGCGCATACGTGAGCTACAGTGCGCTCACGAGGGCTTGTCTACTCGTGGATCTGTTGCATGCAGATCTGTTGCGTGCAGGCATTGTGCGCTCCTGGCAGCTCTTTGCGGCGAGGGAATACTGGTGCGCAGAGGTGGTGGATGTGAAGGGACGACAGCAGGAGGTTGAATTGGAGGTGTTGATGGCACTCACATGCTCCGTCACCGTGTGTGCTTCGACGGTGCGGGTGATGTTGAGGACACTGAGGCCACAGTGCTCGTTGAAGTCCACAGTGCACGCCTTCTTCACAGTTGAGAAGATGGAGTCCCCACAAGGGGAGAAGAAGATGCCTCCCGAGCATCCTCTAGCCCCTCTTCTTATCTAAAGTTTGTTGCTTCCGCCGAAATCCTCTCCAACAGATGGGGCGGTTTTGAAGAGATCGCTGTTGGCCGCTGGTGGGAGCATGCAGAGGCATGCGCGATGCGTTGAGGAGTTGCACATTCTACTGGAAGGGAAAAAAACAAATTGGGTTGTTTATACAATTTATCTCAAATAATGTATGAAATGCATGTTACTATAATGGAATGTATAAATATGTATGCAAGCCCTTATTTATAAACTAATTTATTTATATATTCAAGTATGCAATGTATATGCAAATATTAATTTAATAATTAGGCATTTGAGCATTTACTTAGCCCACAATTATGGTCTCATCAAATGCCCCCATGACTTGTTTTTGCTAGTCCCTAGCAAAAGTAAAATGTGATGGAAGTGACAAAGATTTCTTCTTTTCTTATTCCAAACATTTAGAGATCCAAACAACTGTGAAGTGATAATAGCCTAGACAATAGATCCAAGTGAAAAGCCAATTCGCATTGGGAGTTCATACTTCATCCTTGGTAAATATTTCTATCGGGATAGGCAACTACTTCCCTTGGCGATAAAGCAGAAGATAATCTATAATTTGACCTCGACCTTTTGGCTTAGGTAGGAGATATCGAGTTGAATGGATTTGTATTTGGTGGCACACATTCATCTGTTGCTACATGTAATCTAGTACTACATACTCTAGATCTCTAGACTATTAAACAATCAACTCGGAGAGAGGCTAAATAACTATGCTCTCTTGATATTCCTTTCTACTCACTCTTTTTCTTCTTTTCTTTCTGAGATCACAAATCTCACCAAATTTAGTAAATGTACTCACGGTCTGGTGACCTCACATGGCATTCACACTTCAACTAAAGTCCTAATAACTCTACAACTAAGTTAGAGTCGTTAGCCAGTATTCGGGCGATCAGAATTACTGAAAGGTAGGTATGAGTCATATTTGGTGGATCACGATGGGTGTTTTCGTTGCCTTAGAAACATCGTCACGAAGGTAAAACTGTAAACTTGGACTCTTTTATTTTTCTTTTCTTTCTCCCTTTTCTCTCTTTTTTTTATTTTTCTTTCTTTACAAATCAACATAACACAACGCAGACTTTTATTTATGAGTCATTATTAGGGATGATGATGGCCAAGAGGATATTGTGTGGCTTATTTGGTGGAAGTGCCTACTCTCGACACCGGGAAGGAATGGATAGGACAAGTGTATTTCTGACCTTTGACACTATTACCGTCCTTCAGCCGAGGACTCTATGAAGGATGGTCGTAACCATCCACCATAGTCATAGCTTTATTAAGACTCAATCTCTGTGTATCAGCCTTATTTGGTAACTCTCAAGAATTCACACAATGTACGCACACAGGAACAGAGAGCGAAAACTATGCCTAACTCTGAAGTATCATCATCTAATTGTCCAAAACTTAAGAGTCCTTGCACTAGACTTAGTGCACCAGTAATCTCTCTACTTTCTTCACACAAATATGAGGTGGATCTACTAGAAGATAGTATGCCTAACTCCCTATTAACTGTCCAAGGGTTTAGTAGACTAAAAATGCTTATTGGTTTTCTTCAAAGATCCATTACCCAGTCTACGTGCAAGTGAAGTAAATGTACTGGATTCTAAACTTAAGAAGCAATTTAAGAAGAAAAATCTTTAATGACACCTCCATGACAAAGATGTTTTGCTAGAGACTAACCAATTCAACTTAAGAAGTTTTTTTTTATATATATATGCTAACCTAAATGCATGAATACTTCCTAAAATACAAAATGCACCCCCCCATGCCTAAATCCTACAATGTCCTCATTGTAAAATTAAAACAAAGGGAGAAAGGAAAGACATCACCTGATGATGGTATTATTTTGAATGCTGGGTTGCCTCCCAACAAGCACTGCATTTTCTGTCAACAGCCATACTTATAGGGAACCTGTAAGTTTGGTTCTAGACAGAAAAAGCTAGGCCCTAAAAATATGCGTAACAATGCGGGCCTAGAAAATAGGTAGCCAGGGATGTTGGCGAGCTGATCATGCAACGTGATTCCAAATGCTCACCAGAAGATATGAAAATAGAGACCCTCGTAGGCTACTTGGGGAGGTCTAGGGATAACAAAAGGAATATGAAATGGGACCTCCCGAAACGGACTAAGTGGAGGATAACAAGGATCCTCCGAAGCAGGATGGGTTCTCAAAGATATAAACATTATTATTTCACACCCTTGAATGGCAAGACTAAAAGTACAAGCATCAATCCACACTTGCCATTCTACCCGAGGATGTACTGGCCTGATATGTTCTCCAAAAAGAATGTACATGAGCAGAGATCTGAGCCAAGGATCGGTTAGAGAGTGTAAGGGTTGGTTGTGGTGTTGGAAGGTAATGATTAAGTCCAATGAGGGCTTAATCGGTGTCAGGTCCAATTCTAACAATGATTCAGATTGTGTATTCTCCCTAACAATTGTAGAAAAATTCACGTCACCCTACCTAGCATTAATGATTGGAGTCATATTTTCACCATTCAGTATATGTGAATCAATGGTGGACTTCAAATTACATTCCTTTGATGGCAGGGTTGAATCAACAGAATCGTTATCATTAATTTCATCCTTAGATTCTTTTAGTTCACTTGAGTTTTTGTCAGGGTGTATATGTGATTCACCAGTAAAGAGAGGAGTTGGATCAATATCCTCAATTATTTCTAAAGGAGGATCTGTCTTAATGTTTTGGAGTAAGCCTATATCACTCAATTCTTTGTTCTTCTCAGGGAATAAATCCTCAATTGACATGTTTTGTCCCTGAGAGTCTCCCCTAGGAATCTCACTATTGTGTTTGTCCTCCTCTAATATCAACTCCTGGTTTAATGGAGGATGACTCTCAAAAGAAGGGAGGAATTCAGATTTCACCAGATTATTTATATCCTCCGGGGGTAAGTCCTCGAATAAAAAATAATCCCCCTGTGATTCACTCCAGATTTTCAGTCTTGGTTCCTCCATTGGGTCATCCTCGCCCTCTAAAATAGACTCTTTATATCCCTAAGACCAAAATTGATCTAATTCATCCTACATTCCCTTAGGGTCACCATCATTGGGTGCATTTAAATCCTAAGGATGCTGAATGGTAGGTATTGATTCCCTAAGTGGAGGGTCAGGATTAGGCTCACTAAAGGTAGAATGGGATGCCACCAGATAATTAATAGGGGAAGTGATATGAACAATACGACCTTGACCCAGGTTATCAAGGGTAAGGAAAATACTATCATTGGAGTCAAGGTCCTCAAGAGGTACCATCTTCCCTTTCTTTTGACTCCAGGATAGCTCGAGTGGATAATTACTAGGATCATTCTCCTCTAGTGGCCATGTTTCATTGGGAGAGTCTAAGTGATAGCTACGTAAAATGGGATCCTTATTGTCATTGGTTTCCTCAGAATTATTTTCATGATCATAGTCGTGTGCGTAGGGATCAGAATTACTGGAAAGAGCATAGCTAAGATGTCTAATTTCTTTGCTCAATTGTTGACTATTCGTCAACATCTCTCCCATAGATTACATCATTTCTTTTTGTTGTTTTTGCATTTCTATCCTAAAAGAAGAGAGGCTACTACTATCAAATTGGGGAGGATAGTCAATCTCAGGCTCTGGTTGCCTAGGGGTATCGGTCCAACCTCGATACGGGAAAACATGAAGGGTGGGAGGGTTGGGTGTTTGCATAGTAGTAGTGATTCTAGGGTTGGAAAATCCCGCACCTAGGCTCTGCTCAAAACTAGGAGTTATCAGGCCAGTACTCCAAGGATAGGAATATGAATGATCCCATGAATTGTCAATGTACCCATCAAAGGATGGATATGCTCTGGGCATGGGATCCTGGTTAAAATGATAGGAGTAAGGATAGTCCATTTCTTTCAATTAAACAGGTTAAACTCTCTTAGGATTCAAAAGAAATCAGAAACTTCCTAGAGAGTTCTACCATTGTAAAAACAAATGCAAATACAGTGGGATCTGTTTTTAGTAGATTCTAGGTCTTAGTTGTTCAGTTGATGGCCAAACAAGTTTTGCAAGAATTATGCCTCCTAGGCCGACCGTCATTGGTGCCTACAACCTACTCGCAAGTCATGGAAGTCTCTAATCGAGCCCATGCATGAGGAACCGAAGTAACTTGGTGGATAGGCTTGTTGATTTCCGACTAACTTCTCTTGTGGTGCAAAGAGGAGAGGTAGAAATTTATCTAGTGACCTTATGTGTGAGGTGCACAATGTCTCAGGTGTGCAATCATATGTTTGTGTTTTGAGATCTTAAATCTCGCAAACAAGATCCTTTTGCACATAATTTTAAGTCAGATTTTAAGGTCCAATCTCTTAGCAGTCCCAATTTTTAAAGTGACCACTGAATTAATTCGATTAGCGATCCTAGATTTAGGTTTAATGTAGATGCATGACAGGTAATTGATCCTCAAGAAAAAGACGTACCTTACTCTAGCTTTCTTCAATGCAGGGATGTCTGCAATGCAATTAAGATAAACTAAATGCTGCTTATTCAGTCCTACATGATCGCCCTATTGATATGCAACTTCTAGTAGGTAGTTCGATATATATATATATATATATATATTTTAGATATTAAGCAATCAAACCTAATATAACTAACTAACCTAGATGCAGTTCAAATAATTCAAATAATCCTATACGCTAAATAAAATGTGAACACCCTCCCTAAAATACGCTCCCGCATACAAGAGCGATAAGAAATAAAGTAACACTGGAACACGTTCCCAAAAATGCCCAACAAGAGTCCAAAAATAGAAATTAAGTTCTAATGTCTATCCTAAAATCTAATGACTACATCATAAAAAGGCTCCTCCATACGCCTACGTGCATGGGATCAAGGCCTAGAAGCGCCTGTTGCTAGCCTCTAGGTGGCATCAAGGTCCACCAAAAATATCACCTGTCATGTGCACCCACCGCGTTCATTGCGTGTTTTTGCACAGAAGAAGATCCACGGTTACTAATTCAGAAAAGCTTTCAAAATAGCATAAAAATAACATAAAATTCCCAAAAAATTTAATAGGCGTGTTGTCTCTCCAGCAACGGTGCCATTTGAAAGAGTGATCTTCGTTTTCGTTGAAAACTTTAACATAAAATGACGTATCGTTGTATTTAATCATGTGGTAGAACATCGCTTTTCAAAACATTTTAATTTTTAGAATCTAACCACGAAAATAGTTAAGTCATCTCCACAAGGAGGAATTAGCCTATTAAAGTAGTGTGTTGTGCTTCATTTATTCGGGAATCTCAGTGGGCATGCATACTAGTTATTACACTTCATTTTCGACATAAGTTTAGCATTTATGTAATTAATTAAGAACATAGGGAGGTTATATGTAAAATCACCACTATGGCATACATGAATCGTAATCGTAGTACTGATAAATATCGTCAATATAAATCAAAACCAGACCCATTCTCTATAATCAATATCCCATACTTGATTTGCTAAGAGATAAATGTACTATTCATCATTCACTTAAACCTAAGGGACATTCATGCAATTTCGTCTTAACATAATAAGGAGATAAATAAATGAATAGTATTCTCTACAATGGCATTTAACGTAATTATTAATAGGAGAGGAAATAGGGGATTTCCCTTCTCTCTTGCTCGTGCCCGTGGAGAAGCGGCCATCGACTGGCTTGAGTTTGGTGGAGGTGCGTTATGATGAGATCTTTGAGGTGGCGGTGATGGGGCAACCGATGGTCACCAGAGGCTACTAGTCGGAGGAGGAGGCCAGCGGGGGCGGCGCTACTGCTGAAGTTGCATGCGAAGGGGTACGCACAGGCTACTAAAAATATGGAGGCACGTGCATGCGAGGGGAGAGCAGGCCAGGCAACGCGTGAGGATGGCACTTAGGCGAGGGCAATGGTGTATGATGGTGGAACATGTGGCTTGAGGAGCTTTGGGTTCTTTGCTGCAAACTGGGGAGGCATGGGAAGAAGAGGAAGAAGAGGAGGAGCATGCAAGCGGGCTGGAGTGTAGGGTCTGCTGTGCGCGCACGCAAGTTGGAGTGCACACACGAGGGCGCAACTGTGCGTGGATCTACTACACGTAGATCTACTACGCGCAAGCATTGTGCGTGCCTGGTAGCGCTCTGCGGTGAGGGAATACTGGTGCTAGGGGTGGTGGATGTGAAGGGATGGTGGCAGGCGGTTGAATTGAAAGTGTTGATGTCACGCACACACTCTATCACCGTGTGTGCTTTGACAGTGAGGGCGATGTTGAGGATGTGGAGGCCACAGTGCTCGCTGAAGTCCATGGTGCATGCCTCCTTCATGGTGGAGATGATGGAGGAGTCTCCGCAAGGGGAGAAGAAGATGCCTCCTGAGCATCCTCTAGCCGCTCTACTTATCTGCAGTTTGTTGCTTCCGCCAAAATACTCTCCAATAGATGGGGCAATTTTGAAGAGTTCACTGTTGGCCGCCGGTGGGAACGTGAAGAGGTGCACGCGATGCGTTGAGGAGTTGTGCATACTGCGAGAAGGGAAAAAAACAAATTCTGTTATTTATACAATTTATCTCAAATAATGTATGAAATGCATGTTAATATAATGGAATGTACAAATATGCATGCAAGGCCTTATTTATAAACTAATTTATTTATATCTTCAAGTATGCTATGTATATGCAAATATTAATTTAATAATTAGCCATTTAAGCATTTACTTAGCCCACAATTGTGGTCTCATCACACATGATCGTACGGAACAAGGAAAATTAATGCCAAGATCTATGAAGTGTATTTTTCTTGATTATGTCTTTGGGGTGAAGCAATATAGATTATGGTGTCTTAATCCTAAATGACCCAAGTTGATTATTGAGAATGTTATTTTCAATTAGTCTGCTATGTTGTCTCCTGAGAAAGATTATACTGTTATTCTTCAGGTATAGATACAGATGTGATGGTTAGCAAGCAAGTGGAGCATAAGGTTGATCGAGTGCAGGTGCAACATTTTCATTTATGTAACATAGAAGGAGAGCAAGATACTACAACAGAATAATAGCAAGATTTCATCGTACAAATGTTGGCATAGAGTAATTAAGTTACCATGTAGATATGTTGAGTTAGCCTTCATGCATGCATTATTTGTTGCAAAGGAAAGTTGTGATACAGGAGAACCAAGGAATTTCTAATGTTGCTTCATTACGTGATCGTGAAATCACCAGAAAGATAAATATGTTGTAGTTGCGAAAACACATCACTTGTAGTTTATAAACCATATCTAAAAAGTATGAGTGTAGAATCTGAAGTACAGGTTGCCTCATAAGAAGGAAATGGTGTCTAAGTATTTCCTGATTTGACTAAGCCAACTGATTCTTTTTTGGAATTTTTTGAAGTATGTTTCTAATTTTTTGCAATTTTGAATACACCTCTAATCATTGACTTGATTGGACCCTAAACCTCTGGATGCCATAAAAATTCACTTATTTTATAGGATATCCTTGATTTGAAGAGAGAACTAATGCAAGTGATTTTACACAATTTTGATAAGAATAAAATTCAAGAAAAATTTGGGAAGTAAAAAAAATTGATTCTATTTTACTAACTCACTCTTATCAGTGTGCAAATTTTTAAAAATAAAATATTAGGAGTTACGCCCTAAAATTTTGACTAGTGAAAGTATAGTTCAATCCCAATCAAGAAGAAAAATTTGGTGATTACTATGACTACACCACATGAAACAAATTTTTCAAAATAGGACTTAGACTATGAAAATAATGCAAACTTTTAAAGCAAGACCTTAAGGACTCTTTTTTTTTAGTATTTTTGGGATTTTTAAAATTCTTTTGCTATTTTTTAGTAATAAAGCAAGAAAGTAGAGACACAATAGAGAGGCAAGAAACTCAAGAAATTGTATTGCAAATCAAATCAAAGTACTACTGGTAATCAAGTAAACAAATAGAAGAAATAGAATAGCAAGTAGAAGGAAAGAAATCGAGATCAAGTTGGGATGCAAAAAAGTGTGGAAGTGCCTTGGAGAACTTGTGACAGTGGAGGAGAGGTTCGCCTCAATCTTTGAACTACGATGGAGATTGATAAATATGCATTTATTAATGAGAAAATGCCTATTTATGTTAATTCCTAAGCTTAACATTGCATGCAGCATTGTGAATAATGCATAACATTTATTACATTGCATTTAGGATGATTTGTGTAGTTTGTATGTTAATCTCTACATTTTATATGGCCAACGGACAATGTGACATCTTTATGGGCTTCGGATGAAAAATTTGACTGTATGGATGGATACAGAATGACGATCGCAGTCCATTAGCATAGAAAGCACTCCGATCAGAGCTCCGTAGCACCCTCTACAAGGAGAAGAAGTTGGACGGCCACGATAGTGCCACTTGGCGCCATGTAGTCCTCCATCCCGACTACAGCTGCTCCTCCCATGCCACCCTAACAAGATCTCAGCCATTGGATTTGAATCCAGCGGTTGTTGAGAGGCCACATCTCCCTCCTAAAATTATAAGCGGTATTTTCACGAGGAAAATTAGGGTTTTGGAAAACCCGTCGTCGTAGTCTCAAAATATCACTACCAAATAAAATTTACCAAAACTCAAAGGGTGTCCTGAGTCGAACACGGGGAGGCGACATTTGTTTCTTTGAAATCCGCATTTTGCTTTGTTTCTTTTTGGTACTTTTAGGGTTTTGTTATTTTTCTAGTATTTTATAAATGAGAACAGAATATTAGAACAAAGAGATAACTAAACTAGTCTAAAAATAAATAAAGAAAGAGCGAGTAGAGGAATGAAGGAAAACTGATATATTGAGGTAGAATGAAGTTTATTATAATTACACTAAGTAGAAATATAGTAAGCAAGATAAAGGAAATGGAGGTGAGAGGAAATCACCCAAAATGGATGTCTGGCGAGACGACGGTGCTTGGCGATGGCTTGGATGGAGGAGATGCAAGAGGAATCTAGGTAGAGGGCCGCTTGACCAAGCTGTAGAGGGTCGCGACTATGAAGATGGGTTTTCATTTGGTAATCTAACTTTGCAAAATTTATGCTGATCATTTTGTTTATTAGCTATCTTTATTTATAGATTCCTAGGAATTCTCAAGGTTATGTTCCTAATGCCAGGCACTCAGGAACATGGCCAAGAGAGACATGATGCCCCTAAACCCAATACTTCCAGTCGAAATCTTCGACGTTTGGGCCATCATGGGACCCTTTCCTCCATTTGGACACCAATATATACTGGTTGCTATGGATGAAGTGTCGAAATGGATTGAGGCGATTCCCACCCGAAACAATGACGATAAAGTGGTCATGGACTTTGTTAAGACAAACATTTTTAGTTAGTTCGAGATTCCTCTGGCCATCATCAGTGATGATGGCACGCATTTCACTCATGCCCAATTTAGGAATCTACTAGTAAAATGCGGGGTGAATCATAGAATTTCCACACCTCACCACCCTCAGACAAATGGATAGGTTGAGGTCTCTAATAGGGAGATCAAGAACATACTACAAAAAACTGTTAGGCCTGGTAGGAAGGATTGGACCCAAAAGCTTGACAATGCTCTTTGACCTTACCGTATGGCATATAAAACGCTTATCGGTATGTCTTCGTTCTGTCTGGTGTTTGGTAAGGCATGTCACTTGCCCATAGAAATAGAATACCGGGCATTTTGGGCCACCAAGAAATGCAATTTTGACCTTGAGTTAACTGGGAAGACCAGGAAACTCCAACTCTCTACGTTGGAGGAGCTTAGAAATGATGCCTACAAGAATGCTAGAATCTATAAGGCAACGACCAAAGCTCTTCATGACTAGATTATTTCTTGTAAGAGATTTGAGCCAAACCAAAGGGTCTAGCTTTTTTATTCTCGACTTAAGCTCTTTCTCGGCAGGCTTAGGTTTAAGTGCAACGGCCTGTTCATTATTGATCGGATTTTTTCTAACAGAGTCATTGAAATATCTAACCCAAAGATAGGCACTTCCTTTAAGGTCAATGGACGTCTCAAGCTGTATGTTGACCATGTTTTTCATGAACCCATCTCGGACAAGGTTGCTCTCACCTTGGCCTGAATTTTTGGCCAGACATCGCCTAGCTGAAGGTAATAAACTCAGTACGTGTATAGTCTATTTTAGAGCTGACTGGATTTCCATGGAATACAGGTGATATTTTTCCTACTCTGCCCTCTTTCATTCCTTTATTTTACAATGAGGACATTGCATTAGCTAGTCATCGGTAGGTGGATACTTTATGATATGATTATTTCATCAATTCTGTAACAATAGTTTTCTATTATTTCTCATCCCAGAAAAAAAGGAAAAGGAAACTTAAGCATTGGAAGTTATTAACTTTAGGAAATGATATGTTAAGGACCTAAACACTTAGACTCTTCAGGTCTTCAAGCTTAATCAGGCTGGGTGTCCACTAATATGTGTACTTATTCTTGTTGGTGTAAGGGCACCATGGTCATTAATTTTGATGATAACAAAACACGTGTTATTTAACATTTGCATTGAGTTTATAAGTTTCAGGAAAAGGCAAATGGATTCAATTATGGAGGAGGAGATCAAGCTCATGTCCATGGTGGATTGGAGGAGCTTGATGGAGTAGGAGCTTCTCCTGGAGCGAAAGCTTGAAGAAGGAAGGAGATGAATAATAGGATAGATACTTTATTCATGTATTCATTTGTTATTTCTTTGCTCTTTATTTTCTATCTAGATTATATGTTAAAGAGCCTCCAAGTAACTAAACTTTAGCCTTAGGAACACTTACTCTAACATAGGATACCTAGGCTTTTTATAGAGAACATAGAAAACCAAAATAGGTTTCAGATAGCCTGATCAGACATCCAATCTGAAAATCAGACATCTGATCTGACTATTTGATTAGACGTCCAAAATACTTAGGTTGGAGAATCACTTTCTGCTGTTACTTTCAAACATCCAGCCCTTAGTCCAGATGTCTTAGAAGACGTCTGATGACCTTGCTAGACGTCCAACTAAAGGACTGTTCGCTTTAACAGACTAATGTTGGAGGATTAATCTTTAATCTAACCAACATACACTTTCAGACATCCATAGTGATCTCTAGATGTCCGATAAATGGACGTTAGGCTCAATTCATCCCCAAATTACTTTTTTCAGTGATTATAGCCATTTGAGCCTCAGAAAGTCAATTCCTACAGTAAGACCTATTTCCAGATGTCCAAACTTCGTATTAGACGACCAACTTATCATCTGACCAAAAAGACCTAGAACCCTTGATGATAGCATCATCATCATCCATATATAGCTTTAATTAGTCATAATCCATTGATAAATGCTCCTACATAACCGTCAGAAGATCATAATTCACTTCATATTCATTCTAAGAGATTAACATTAAAATAGGGGTAAATCTATAGTTGTACCAGAATATCCTAATTGTAGTGCAATCACGGGGTTTCCTAGAGGTTAATTAAAGGTCAAATGGTCATAAATTTCTAATAAGTGGGTTCATGTAGATAGAAATGAGTTTTCACGCTTTTCAAGAATTAATGGACATCTGAAACTCAAGAAACAAGCTCGCTTAAGTAATTGAGGTTTCAATTAGGATAAAATTCACCTAAACCTTCTAAAAATAATAGAAAAATATTATATAAGGTTTGGTACCTTTGATTTGACCATTGGAACCCATTTTGACCTAAAATAACATCTTAGAGAGACAATTGCCTTAATTTGGGTTTCTGCACAAAATTACCTGGTCAAATTTGATTGAAACATAAATCCGACTTCACTATCATATTCCTTGAGTCCAAATTTGGTTTGTACCAAAATTTGGGCCCAATCAGAGATCATCTTGACCTTGTTTGCATTCTAGTCTTATTCTAACTCTTTTCTTTACACATATGCCCCTAACTTTTGAATTCTTTGCAAATACCCCCTAAATTCATCATCTTCTTCACAAATAGGTCCCCACCGCCTTTAGACTCCTAAACCCAACTTCGACGACCTTCAATCAAGGAGTTCTCCCTGATTTCTCGCCCAATCTCTTCCAAACTTGGAAGGGAGACTTTTAAGAGATTTCCCTAAATCTGAGCCGCATCTTGGGCTCTAATTCCTATTCAAAACCTAATGCAAATCATTTGAAGGAGTGGGTCACCTATTTCGTGAAGCTTCAAATCTTCCAAGCTTGGAAGGCTCTCTTGAGGCCTATTTAAGGACCCAGGTCGTAAGGCCATTCTCCTTAGCTCATTTTTGGCCGTTTCCCCACCGTCTTCTTTTCTCCATAATAGAAAGCTCCGTAAGCTCCAGCGAGCCCCTCTGTCCACCTTCCTCATCCACCGTCACGTACAGTAGCTGGAGGATTCCTTCTTCCCACATTTTTCCGCATCTCGCAATACCAAGGAATGCTTCCTACCTTGTCTTCCTCGTCGTTCCTTCATCACCGGAGGCTTCATCTTCTCCATCGTCGGCCTGCCAAAGCCGACGCAGATCCCACCCCCTTCATCTAATTAGATTAGGTAGTTAGGTTAGTTAGATCTTTCTATTAATTCCCTATACTGAAAACTCAAAAAATACCCCCCCGACCGAACTCACGCCATCTTCTTCCTCATCTTTATCCACCCTCTGTTGAGGTCATCCGCACACTACACAAGTCCACCCACCTCGCCAACACCTCCACAATCTTTGCCAGCTAACGCCCATCAAAACTCCTCTCCCTATTCGCCACTCCACCCACCCAAAAGCTCCACCGAACAACCCACCTTCTCACCTCCATCCCCGACTCCGTCCGACCACCACGCACCTCCACACACCATGAAACCACCGCTACCACACTCACCACACCACGGCGAAGCTTATGAGCTATTTTAATGTGGTCATGAGCCTGTTTGCGTGAGTTTCAGGTTTCACCGTCGCTCCACCATCGCCACCATTACCGCCACCACGTTCCTCGAGTTTGAGGCCATGTGAACCCCAAGAGCTACCTCCAAGACACGCACCTTTATTCTAGGAACTCGTCTAGGTGGTCAATCAAAGAACATGTCCTCTACAGCCACTTCAATTGGAGATGCCTTCATTACAGCAATGCACAAGAAAGAGGCGTGGGATTAGTCCCACCTCGAAAACACAGAAGCAACCACCAGCGGATAAATTGATTTTCTCATATTGTCGTGTTGCCTCAAAACACTTAGGGGTGAGGTCCCCGCTTACCCATGCACTCAACTTGACTTGAACTATTCACTCCTCGACTGCGACACCTACACACGCAGCCTTGGACTTGATTACGTGACCCAAATACCCAATTAACCCAGATATCTGAGAAAAGAGGAGAGGAGGAGGGAAAGAAAAAGAGAGTGGGGGAGGGGAGGGTTTTGCTCTTTAGAGAGAGAGCCCGACACTAAGTCACTGGGAATGAAAGAAGAGCTACGGAAGAAGAAAAGAGAAGGCTTGCAGAGGAAAAGAAAGAAAAGAAGAAGGGGTCATGCCCCTCTGAAGCTGAAGAGGAAAGGCAAAATAAGAGAAAAGAAGCTAAGGCAAAGAAGAACAAAAGGGTTGTACCAGAGAAGAGAAAGGAAAGAAAGAAGAAGAAGAAGATCAGAAGAGAAGGCACTGTAGCAGGCGACATTTAAGTCATCTCACTTGATAAATCAAACATCTGACCACTATTCAATTATTTCATATGCATTGAGTAATTGATATACATGTGCTTTGACTAATAATTGATGATCTAAATCACCATTATTTTGTTCTATGTATCTTTTTGTCATAGTTACTCTTGATATACTCATGTTTCACATTGAAAATCAGTTTTGAGAAGTTATTATTCATTGAATATCATTAATCTTGTCTTATTTCATTATGTTCATTTATATTTTGATTAAAGATTAGCTTGTGAATTCCTATTTGCTCCCTATGTTCGACCTCGGACTTCATTTAAATATTAGAGTTATAAATTTTATTTATTGGGAGATCAATTGAGGATTTTGCACTACAACGATGATAACTTAATCTAAATCCTCTCTAGATCGCGTCAACATTTGTTTATGTCTGGACAAAAATAAGAAGGAAACCCATCTAGAATTAGGCATCTGACCTTAAGTACAGATGTCTTAAATGTCATCTTTAGATTTCCATTCTAATCCAACACCGTCCAGTTGATCCACCCTTCTAGATCAGACGTCCGATCATAAAATCAGACGATGACCTAGACGTCTAATAACCCTGTTAGAATCATAAATAGCCCTCATTTCAGCCTGATTTGCCTTGGGATAATTCCCAACGGCTAGAGAAGCCTTCCAACAGCTAGAAGAGGCTTCTAAACCCTTCTTAAGACCTCTACAAATAGAGGAACACCTTTCCTAAGCTAAGATACACCAAGTAACACTACTTCCGCACTCTTTTGTGTCATAGAGAAAAAATCATCAAGAAGAGAAGTGATCCTGTTCTCTAAGCCGCATTCAACAAATCCGAGAGCATCGTTACTCTGCCAAGATCACGCCTATGCACTTCCATTTAAGGGAAGTATCCTTTTCTTATAGGAGCTAGAGTAACATTAATACTTTATGGCTCTATAGGTCTATTGTATTTTCATTATTTTTGGTTGGGTATTCGCTTTGCGAATTCCCGTCTTCTTTGAGGGACAAAATACTCCTTAAGAAGAGGAAGGGTTTGAGGTACACTACCCTCGTATAAGGTAGTGTTGTTCTAAGGGGTTGAACTACCCTCGTTTGAAGCAGTTGTTAGTGGATTTGATCGACTCGATTAATCAGGAAATCCTAAATCGAGAAGTTTAGGTGGTGGCTTTTACCTAGGTTTGGGTTTCCACCTAAAAATCATTGTGCATTTGTGATTGCTTTCTTTTATGAGATTGTTATATTTTTCACATTATTTTTCAAATTATGCAAATCTCACCCACTCCGTAAGGAACCCACATTCGGTATCAGAGCAGGTCTTGTATTTACAGCGTCACACACCAACAAGAGATCTTGAAGGGATGCATCACTACGATGAGAACATCCAAGGGGCAGTCTACTACTCGTCTGCCGTTCTTCGACGGGAGCAACTACCCTTACTGGAAGCTCCAGATGAAGACATGGCTCCAAGAAAGTGACTACACAATATGGTAGCGATGGGAAGTGCCATACGTTATTCTAGAAAGGCCTGAGGTAGGTTACTCCCAACAACAAATTTGGGAACTTTCGCTCAATGCCAAAATGATGAACTCCCTATACTATGCATTGAGCCCAAAAGAGTTCAACTGAATCTCTCAATGTGGCACCACATATGAGATTTGGCATACATTAGAAGTAACTCATGAAGATACCTCAAAGGTAAAAGCTTCTAAATTAATGTTTTATCTCAAGAGTTGGAATCCTTTTCTATGAGACCTAATGAAACTTTAAGTGAGATAAACACTAGGTTCACTCTCATAGTAAATAATCTTAAAGCTTTAGGTAAGACCTCCATAAAGGGGGAGCTTAAAGGAAAGGTACTCCGTTCCCTTAGACCAAAGTGGGAACAAAAGGTCAACGCTATCAATGAGGTGAACGAAGTTGAGGAGCTCAACATGGAAGATCTCTCAGGCAACCTCATGGCCTATGAGACGAAGATGAAGTAGAAGAAGGACACTCTTGAGCCAAAGCCAAAGAAGAGTTTGGTATTTAAATTTGCATTGGATAGTAAGGTAAGTTTCGATGACGAAGACTTTAAAATTTTACTTAAGAAATTTTCCAAGTTTTGTAGGGATTCAAGGAGAGAAGAAGACGAAGAAGAAGGAAAGTCCAAGACGTTGCTATCATTGCAACAAAAAAGGACATCTCCGACCCGAATCTCCTCTTCTCAAGAAGGAGAAGAAGAAAGAGAAGAAGGAGAAGAAGTACAAGAAGAAAGCATTCCAAGCTACATGGGATGACTCAACCTCGGACGAAGAAGAAAATCTCGAAGAAGAAATCACTTGCATGGGCTCCATGGCCATGGCGAGTGATAGTGAAAGCAAAGATGACAAAGAGGTAAACACTTTTAACGAATTACAAGATGCTTTTGATGAATTGTATGAGCTTAGTAAGTCATTAAAAATAGAAAATAAGAGTATTAAAAAGAATCTTAGTTTTCTGAAATCTGAAAATGATAGATTATAAATTAAAGTTGGGGATTTAGAAATTAGTCCTAACATTTCTAAAAGGGATGATTTAATGTTGGAGAATAGTAATTTAACAAATGAAAGTAGGAAATTGATTGAAGAGAATACTAGTTTAAAAATGAAAATTTTTGATTTAAAAACCAAGATGCATGTTTTTGAAAATGATCTTATTTGCCTTAAAGAAAAATGAGATAAATTGTTAAATGGAATTAGCACTAATCATAGGGTTGAGAAAGGATCTCCATCAAGGAGACCAACTAACACAATCAGATCCAAATTGACTTGGATACCGAAGAAAGAATTAAAGACTTGTTTTGTAAGGTTCAAGGGAGACTACAACATCAAAGATTGGACCTACAAGATGAAGGATGGTCTACTTTGAGAGTTTGCCTATGGATTGAATGAATACTAGAGGGGACGGGTGAATAGTATCACTTTTTGTAACAGTGAAAAATAAAAAAAAATTCACAGCAAAGTAAAGCACAATTTACACCTAGATTTAGAGTGGAAACCCAAATCGGGTGAAAACCACTACCTAAGCCTTTCAGCTTAGGATTTTCCTGAGTATTCAAGACTAGTCAATCCACTATAGTACCACTTGAATGAGGGTGGTACAACCTCTTTACAACCACTTCTCTTTTCATCTTAAAGAGAAGAACAATAACAACATAGATCTTTCCAACACCTTGGAATCTATTAATCAAAAATAACAAAGTCGAATAACAATAAATATATCTATGGAACCTCAATAAAAGATCAAACCAGGATTTCAGCAGAGGATCGAAATGATGCGCTTTTGAAAGACGTGAATAGCAAAGCATGGAACACTTGAAAGAAGCATGCGAAGCTCTGATTTTTGAGAATATTTCTCTTGAAACTTATATTTTGAAGGAACTGCGTATGACCTCTATTGATACTAAAAAGTTGGCCTAAGAAGGAAGCCAAATTGGTCGATCAAAAAGCTATTTGGTCGATCAATTAAGCTATTTGATCGATCACTAGTTGGTCGATCAATAGGATTTTAATCAACTTCCTAAAAAGGATTGGTTTGATCAATTAACTGATTTAGTTGGTCAATCAATCTATTTTGGTCGATCACAAGGGAATATTGGTCGATCAATAACACCCTAAAAGTTGGTTTTCAAAGAAGCGTGAAAAATTATTTGATTGTTTTATTTTTGAGTTTCCTTATAAAGATATCCTAGACTCAAAAAAGCAAAAGACACAAATCAACAACCATCTGAACTTGATTCGAAAAGAAGTCAAATTTCAACCATCCGAGATGGTCTTGAAATATTAGTGTAGCAATAAACGTAATTTTGGTCCATCAAAGCAAAGGTGCTTACATTCTCACCCTTTTTGAAGACAACAAAATTATAATTATGAAATTTAAACAGTTATGCATAATATCTCCCCCTTTTTGTTTCAGCAAAAAGTAAAGCATGTTGCTATGTTTGTCACTTAACTCTCCCTTAAGCATGTAAATAAAGAAAGATTAATTTAAACATGCATTAACAAAGAGAGTAACATTGAACTGATAGAGATAACATTCATGCATATACCAATGATATAAAAGAGTCTAAATAAGCAGTGCATAAAAATGAAATTGTTTTGAGAAAAATTAAGTTTTACATGCCAAGAAAAAGCTAAGTAAAGATAAATCTAATCATTTAATGATGCCATGAAGGCATCCACGTGCTCTAAAAATTTGTGTCCAAATCAAGATCCAGCGAATCTGATCTCTCTGAGGAGGCAGGCTGACCAGGACATAAGTGGCGCTAAGCTGATGATCTGGGTGTCGACTACTTAGATGTCCTGCAAGGTGGTGCATCCTGCTGATCTGTAGGTGCTGCTGCTGAGGTAGGAGGAGGAGGAGGTGTTGCTGAGGATGGAGGCATGGTAGTAGATTAGCAAGGTCGAGGAAGTCGGTGAAGCAGCTGTTGAATGTCATGAACTGACTCTTCAAGTCTGTCCAAGAATTGACTCTGAGCGTTCAGGTAGTTTGATACCTAATGCCCATGGCGCATCATCATCAAATCTGTCTCCCTCTACCAATGCATCATCAAGGAAATACCATTCATCAAATCTTGAATACTCACAAAATCCCTGCCTGAGATAGGTTTGTCCAAGAGGCTCCAGTCTTGGTCATAGAAGGATGGAGACAGTCGCACTGGAGGAGGACAGGTCACTATAAAATGCTCATAAGGCAGGAAATGAGGAGGGACTGCTGATGGTTCCTGCTGCTCCTAAGCTGCATCCGCACGATGTGCTCCCTGTGCTTGCTCCATCTTCATACAAGTGACCTTATCAAAAATGGAGACTCTAGTGATAAATTGTTTATGATTTTTATCTATGGGAACACTGAAATGTAGGAAGATGTGGGAAAGAAGTGTCCCAAACTGAAGGAGTTGGTGGGTGGTTTGTTTATGAGATACAGAATCAAGTGGTTCCAGTTGAACCACTTGTTCTTAAGAAATGCATAAAGGGTGATTAGCATAATGCCAGGGCAGCTTTCAATTGTTGTAGACTTGGACATGAAATTCCATAAAATGACTCTATTAAGAAATCTGGGTAGACGAGGAAAATATGGTGACTTCGCTGGACGACCCAAGTCAAAATGAGGGAGTGGGCAGGTGATAGACACATCTATTTAGGTTAAAATGCCTAATCATGCATGTTCTTAGGCTAAGATTTGCATTTCAAGTTAAAAATATTGCATAGCATGCATCATTCTGTAATTAGAGTAGTTGTATATATTTTAGGTCGATTAGGTCCTTTCTTTGGTCAGGAGAGAAGAAGATTTATTTCAAGGCCTCAAATGGACAATCTAACCGTATGGATCTTATTAGGATGATGATCAAAGTCTAATGCCTCCAAAATCATCTAGATTGGAGTCCCGTAGTATCATATGAAGTCCGAGGAAGATCATCGGCCAGAGGGGAATGCGGCATCCATATGGGCTTCAGATGAAAAATCTGACAATACGGATGATCCAGAGCGACGATTGCAGTCCAACAATGCGAGAATCATCTTGATCTGAGCATCGTGGAACCCTTTGCAACAGACAGAAGATGGACGGCCCAAATGGCACAATGTTGTGCCATCAAGGCCACCCAACACTGGCTAGCAGCAACTGGGAGGTGCCCCCTCATCATCTTCATCATCAATTCTCAGCTGTTGGATCTTGATCCAACGACTGAGAGCTCTCCTCCGCTGTGGGCCTTAAGATGTCCGCACAGCCATCTGGACGATTTGGTGCAATGGTGGAGGCGTGGGCTCTCAACGGAGGGGCGTGGGTTCGAATCCCCGCAGCACCCCCAATTAGCCAATTGAGCATGGCACCAGCAAAGGAATTGAAGGGCATAGATCTTCAGTGACAGTTGGCCAGGCCTTTAGTGATGCTTGTAGCTGTCACTAATGGCCTGCGCTATGCGTGCGCCAACAAAGGAATTGAAGGGAGCGGATCTTCAACGATAGTTGGATGGATCTTCAGTAATGATTACAACCATCACTAATTGCCTATGGATGATTTTGTCTCTCCTTCACTATAAAAGGACCGATCCACCTCCATTCCAAACCATCTCTTACTTTATTCCTTTCACCACCTCCAAGTCTCTAGAAAGAGCTTGTCCCAAGCCCGGGATGCTCCTTTTGAGTAGAAAACCAAATATTTTTCCCTCTCCTCATCTCCATTCATGGAGCATCCTGATGGTCGGCCCGGATAGGTTGTTAATATGATGTTTTTATCGTTGAAATATGTATAGTGGTTAACCTAATTCAGACCTAACCATCTCTTTACAAAATTTTTAACCTGGCCTAATTGATTTTATCTTGTCACTTTTAGGCCCAGGGTCGAACACAGGGAAGTGGGGTTAAAGTCGAGTTTCTACGTTTTCCTTAAAACGCGTCTCTTCTGTTCGTTTATTGTGTTTTTTGGTGTTTTTCTTATTTAGGTTTTTTATGGTAATCCTTGTTCTTGAGGCACACCCTCAAAATTGTGTCCTTGGCTTTTAGCCAAACAGAGTCCCAAAACACGCCTTGCTACTTGCAAGACGGGGTACCTGCAAATCAAAGATTATCTTTTCACTTTTATACCTTTCTTTATCTTTTTACTAAGAAGGAAGATAACAGATAGAAAGTAAATATAATAGCTATAGATATATATTTATATGTAGTATATATATAAAGGGGTGGGGGTGGAGGTGACGATGGAGTGTAGCACTATGTCGAGTCAGTCGACATCTAGAGAGACGCAACCAACACGACTAGGTGCCGCGTGGAGTGTGGATGGAGGATGGATGATGTATGGGACCACGCTTTTTTTGTACGCGTGTATCAGGGAATATCAGCAACTGGTGCAGATATCCCCGCGATACAGCGTATAATAAATAACGTGAAAATATATGTACTTATGTATGTATATAAGTAAATATATCTATATATATAAATAAATGTATAGTTATATATGTATAGATATATATATATATAGATATATATGTGTATATATATGTATATAAGTATATATATATATATATTACTATATATATGTATATATATATGTATATCGATATGTATATATATATATATGTATATAAGTATATATGTTTATATATATATAAGTATATGTATAAGTATATAGATGTATATATAAGTAGATATATATATAAATATTATATATATATGTATGTATATTATATATATATGTATGTATACATAACTATATAGATATACTATGTATATAAGTATATATATATAGATATATGTATGTGTATATATATATATATATATATGTATGTATATATGTTACTATAAGTGTGTGTGTGTGTGTCGGTGAATGTGTGTGTGCGTCGGTGAATGTGTGTGTGTGTGTTGCTGTGAGTTAAATAAAAGAGAGAGAGAGAATACGTGAGAGAGAGAGAGCGGGAGCGGGCGGGAGAGATCGAGCGGACGTGCGCGGGAGAGATCGGCAGAGAGAGAGGGAGATCGCGGACGCGCGAGTTAAGACGTCTGCAAGAGGTGGCGGACGTCTGACGCCGCGTCGTCTGAAGGCGAAGGCGGACGTCTGACCGTCGCGGTGCACCGCGCCTTCGCGCAGGGTTCCTGCAGGCGTGCGCGAAGGCGACGGGCGGGTGAAGGCGTGGAGGAGTGAGCGTGGAGGAGGTCTGCAGGTGGTCGCGGAGGGTCGCGGAGGAGGGCAAGGGGCGGCGCGAGGCCGTAGCCGGCCGTTGCAGTGCGCGCGGCGGACGGCTACAGGTGCAACTGCGAGGCGGACAGAACGGAGACGGAGGCAGGGAACGCCCTGCAGACGCGCGCGGAGGCGGTGAGCGACTGCGGGGACGGTCGCGGAGGAGCGGGAGGACCTGCTACTGCTGCTGCTGCTGGTGCTGGGCTGCTGCTGCTGCTGCTGCTTCAAGCTTCGGAGCTTGAAGCGGCAGCAATGGCGTGGAGACGAAAACGAAGAGAAAAGAAAACACCACGCCCACCAGCTCATGGAAGAGCTGGGCGGTGGTGCTCCCACTGTGGTGGTGTGCACCACAGTGGGTTCTCCTGCTCGCCGGGTGCCTCCTCGACGGAGGGCCGGCGTATGGGAGGGGAGAACGGTGGAGAGGAAGGTGGTGGCTGCGGGGTCTTTGCAGCAGCTCGTCTTGCAAGAATGAAGCTGCAGCTACTTATAGAGGAGGGGAGAGTGGCGTGCCGGCTGCAGCAGGGAGAGGGTGTGCGAGTTACAGCTATAGGGAGCGGCGTTGGCAGGGAGAAGTGACGGGAAGAAGTGCTGCGTGGCTGCTGCATGCAGCTACGGGAAGAGTGCAGCCGCGGGAAGGAGAGAAAAGAAGAAATCAAGAGGAAAAATAAAAAGAGGGTGATTTTGCAAGGAGGCACTTGAAGAAAAATGTAACTATGCAGGCGATTGTTTCACTCCTCTTCCTCTCTTGATTAAATGCATGCATGCAAGTGTTTTTACAAATGCGATTACAGGATCCTATTATGCAATGTTAATGTTAGAAAATAGCACAAGAAGGCGTTATTACAGGCGTGTTTTGAGGTGCAAACATATACCCCCATGCCTATCTTTTGCTAGTCCCTAGCAAAATAGTATTTAGAAATGGTCTTAAGCTGAAGATTTTCTTCTGAGGTGATACAGGTGTGTTTACTCTGGAATATTGTGAGAACCAATTGTAAAGAAGACTACCAGTACTTTAAGTCTCACATGACATAGATCATCTCTCAACTAACCAGGACTCTTGATATTTAAACCTTAAGTACGATTTCCAGGACCCAGGAGGTTTTTGCCGTACTCGAGAGCTCAAGAGGTTATGGTTTGTGCATAGTGAAGGATCAAGACTGACCAGATGAACATTAAGACTCAATCCCAGGGTTTCACGAATTTTTAAGTACAGGTTGGTCCCAGTTTCAGCTCATGTCTTCGAATTGACCCTTAAGATGATGACGGAAAACTCAACTCCCATTTTCTGATTTTTTTTTTTTTTTTGTGACTCACCGGAAAACAAAGTATACAGACATTTATGAGATATAATGACTCTTTTAAAACATCTCTTTTCTGATTTTTTTTTTTTTCGAAACACGTGTCAGTATATCTCTTAGAACACATTTTGAAGCACACTTTTTTTTTCTTTTTTGGTGGGAGAGTTTCTTTTTGGTGGAAAGAGTCGCTCCTAAACACAAGACTAAAGCCTGGGATAAAAAGTCTACCTGCGCACACAGGTAAGGACTCCACCTTCCCTAATGAACACTAGGGTTGGATCTTAAGTTCACCTGGTCTTTCCTGATATGTGTAGTGTGAACCAAGTTTACTTAAGCTCTCAAGAAAAAGCAAACCAACGGATCCTGTACTGGTGTCTCAGGTATAAGAATACATCCTTAGTTAGGAGAGATCTTGATCTATTTTGTCAATGCTTTAAGTGAATTAAGCCGAGCCTGAGCGAATCAAGCTTTTGTGGCCTGGAAAGTCTTTAAAACAGAGGTTGAATATCCATAAACACTTATTGCCTTTTTATTTCAGCTTCAAGATCATTATTAAACACCATTTATTATAATATATATATATATGTTTTTTTCTTCTTTTCTTTTTTTTTTTTTTCTTTTTTTTTTTTGCATATTTATAAATAGGTGGGAACTGTATGATACCATAACATACCCGGATCCTATGGATGCCTATCCAACCCCCCATGCCAAACAATGCTATGTCCTCATATGCATGCAGGGAAAGGCAGAGGAAGGATGGAAGATCGGGTAACAAGAGCTGAGGTTCAGGGTATAGATCAGGGTGGAAGGGTGGGTGGATGGTGGGTGGTGAAGAGAAAAGTGAAGTGATTGTGATAGAGGTGTGAAAAGTGATGGTGGATGGTGAGTGCTGTTAGGGTGCCTCCCAACAAGCGCTGAATTTAATGTCCCCAGCTGGACTCAGAATGAGGCAAAGAATTAGTTACCCTCCAGCAGGGCAACGGTTTCTCCAACGGGGGCAGGTTCATGAGTCAGATAGGGTTTCAAACGCTGCCCGTTGACCGTGAATTTACGCCCAGATTTGGGATCTTCGATTTCGACGGCCCCATTGGGGAATGGTCTTGAGACCAGAAAAGGACCAGTAAATTTGGACTTTAATTTCCCAGGAAAGAATTTGAGTCAGCCATTATAGAGCCAAACTTGCTGAGATGGCTCAAATTCCTTCCGCCGAACATGGCTGTCGTGAAAAGCCTTAGTGCGCTGTTTAAAGGTTAGAGCAGAATCATAGGCTTCACGACGGAGCTCTTCCAGCTCTTGGAGTTGGAGTTTCCTTTCTCGTTCACACAAGTCTGGGTCGAGGTTACATTGGCGAACCGCCCAATAAGCGCGGTGCTCCAACTCCACAGGCAAATGACAAGGCTTCCCGTAAACGATTCTATATGGAGACATACCAAGGGGAGCCTTGAAGGCGGTCCGATACGCCCAAAGTGCGTCAGTCAGCTTGTCGGACCAATCCTTACGGTCAGGCCGAACCGTTTTCTGGAGAATCTGCTTGATTTGCCGGTTCGACACTTCCGCCTGGCCGTTCGTCTGAGGATGATACGGGGATGCGATACGATGGTGGACTCCGTACCTCCTCAGAAGTGCCCGAAAAGAAGCATGGGTAAAGTGGCTTCCTCCATCCGAGATAATGGCCCGAGGGATCCCAAAACGCGCAAAGATATGGTCTTTGACGAATCGGGTGGAGATAACATGGTCAGCACGGCGCGCGGGAATAGCCTCGATCCATTTTGAAACATAGTCGACGGCCACGAGGATGAATTCGAAGCCGTTGGATGAAGGAAAGGGACCCATGAAGTCAATTCCCCAGATGTCGAAGATTTCCGCAGCTAGGATGTGTTGCAAGGGCATCATGTCATGACGTGCCATTGACCCTAATGACTGGCACCTAGTGCAATGTTTGGCATAAGTGTGCGCGTCCTGGTGAAGGGAGGGCCAAAAGAAACCGCACTGCAACACCTTGGCTGCAGTTTTCCTCCCAGAGAAATGGCCTCCACAGGCCTGATCGTGGCAGAAGGATAGCACACTGGGGAACTCACTGTCAGGAATACAGCGACGGATGATTTGATCAGCACCTATCCGAAAAAGAAGTGGATTATCCCAGAAATAATACTTTGCTTCTGCCATGAGACGCTCGTGCTGGTTTTTAGGCCAGCCACGTGGAAGAGATCCAGAAGCAAGGTAATTGGCAATGTCGGCATACCACGGTCCACTTGCCACATTTATTGCCAATAGGTGCTCATCAGGAAAAACTTCATTAATTGGCAGAGTAAGTCCAATATGGTCAGGGTCCAGTCTGGAAAGGTGATCAGCCACAACATTCTGGGCTCCGACCTTATCACGAATCTCAATGTCAAATTCCTGGAGCAGAAGGATCCAACGAATCAGTCTAGGCTTGGCATCCTTCTTGTGCATGAGATGGCGAATGGCCACGTGATCAGTGAAAACAATAACGTGAGAGCCCAGAAGGTAAGAACGGAATTTTTCCAGCCCAAAGACGACTGCCAGTAGTTCCTTTTCAGTGGTAGTATAATTACGCTGGGCCTCGTCCAACGTCTTACTGGCGTAGTATACCACGAAGGGGTGTCTATCGCGTCTTTGTCCCAGCATGGCTCCGACTGCAAGGTCTGAAGCGTCACACATAAGTTCAAAGTCGAGGGACCAATCAGGCGGCTGGAGAACAGGGGCCTTGGTGACAGCATTACGCAGCTGCGTGAATGCTTGTATACAGTCAGGGCCCATGTCGAAGGGCACGTCGGTTGATAGGAGATGAGTTAAGGGTCGAGAAATTTTGGAGAAGTCTTTGATGAATCTCCTATAGAAACCGACGTGTCCCAAGAAGGAGCGGATTTGTTTGACAGAACCAGGCACAGGTAAATCAGCAATGATATCGAGCTTAGCTCTGTCAACCTCGATACCCCTATCGGAGATGATATGTCCAAGAACAATTCCCTCGTGCACCATAAAATGACTTTTTTCCCAGGAAAGCACGAGGTTTACATCAATACATCTCCTAAGGATGCGAGTCAGGTTGGCAAGACATTCGTCGAAAGATGGTCCAAAGACTGAAAAGTCATCCATGAAGACCTCGAGAAAGTCACCCACCATGTCATGAAATATCGCCAGCATGCATCTCTGGAAAGTTGCTGGCGCGTTACAAAGTCCGAACGGCATCCTTCTAAAGGTGAAGGTGCCGAAAGGGCAGGTAAAAGTGGTTTTCTCTTGGTCTCGGGGGTCTATTGCCACCTGGTTATATCCTGAGAATCCATCCAGGAGGCAGAAAAATTTATTTCCCGCTAACCGCTCCAGGATTTGGTCAATAAATGGTAGCGGGAAGTGATCTTTCTTGGTTGCAGCATTGAGTTTCCTATAATCTACACACACTCTCCAAGATGTAGGAGTGCGTGTAGGGATGGATTTGCCCCTGTCATTGACACGGATGGTGAGTCCTGCCTTTTTGGGCACAACGTGAATCGGACTCACCCAGGGGCTATCGCTGATCGGGTAGATTATACCCGCATCCAGCCTCTTAATGATTTCATTCTTAACGACCTCCCGCATGTTAGGGTTGAGACGTCGCTGCATCTCGCGAGAAGGTCGAGCCTCCTCCTCCGTATATATACGATGAGTGCAGTAGGAGGGACTAATACCAGATAAGTCTGATAAAGACCATCCAATTGCTGCCTTGTGTTCTAGGAGGACCTTAGTTAGTTTGCACTCCTTCTCCATGGTTAATTTTGAACTGATGATTACAGGGAGCGTTTCATTTGGTCCCAGGAAAACATACTTGAGTGTATTTGGCAGCACTTTTAGCTCGGGAGTGGATGGGGAAGGATATGGCATTTCTTGGGACGAGAGTGTCCCAGACGGGTAGGAGAACAAGTTAGGAGGAAGAAACTGGCCTTCAGATTGGCCAAGAAGAGGGGCTTCTTGGATAGATGGATCCAAAAATGAATAGCCCCAGTGAGAAGTATATGGGCTCAAGGTCCCAGTGTGGATTTGTAAATCCGCCAGATTTGGCAGGGAAGAAAGGGCAATTCGATCTTCATGAGTGTGGACCGATAGTGAGTAGCCCGGATATGACTCAGACCACGAGGTATGGGAAGCGGAGAAAACCTCGTCAGAAGTCTGGCCAGGAGAAGGTACTGGACAAGGGATGGATTGGGGAACGTCACAGTATGCGTTGGTCAGGCAGTTATCAATGTTTATAGGTAATCCGCAGCAGTCCGAATAGGTCCCAATTAGTCCAATACACGCGCTGACGGCCATGTCCTCGTCAGACGTGTCATCCTCAATGCAATCGCAATCAAAGTTCTTGGCTGCCTTGAATATGTTAAGCTTGAGCTTCTCAGATCCAACGGCAATCTCAATACAGCCCGACTCGCAGTCAATGTGGGCGCGGGCTGTGGCCAAGAAAGGTCGACCGAGGATGATCGGACACTCAGAAAGTGAACTAGGAACTTCCACATCTAAAACAAGAAAGTCAACAGGAAAACAGAGACTGTTGACCCTAACCACCACGTCTTCCACCACACCCTTCGGGATTTTGACAGAACGATCTGCCAACTGTAACGTGACAGGGGTGGGTTTCAGATTTCCCAAGGAAAATTTTTTGAGCATGATGGTCGGTATGAGATTGATGGAAGATCCTAGATCAAGCAAGGCACGGTTAAAACTGCAGCCTTGGATGCTACAGGAAATCAGTGGTGTGCCCGGATCTTTCTGCTTCGGTGGTAAGTTTGACAGTATAGCACAACTCGCATGAGGCGAGAGAACCACCGGATTCTTAGTCTTCTTTGACTGTCGCCTGGGTGTTGTGTAGTCTTTGAAAAATCGAGCGACAGTAGGTATGTGGTCGATTGCCTCGAGCAGGGGTACCTTGATTTCTACATCCTTGAACAAATTACGTAGGTTGTCAAAGGCCTGCGTATTTTTCTTTTTGCCTTTTGGCTCCCTTAGTAGAGCCTCAGGGAATGGGACTGATTCTGGCACAAGTTTTGGTGCATCATCCTCTCGCGAATGCGGTATGCCTCCCGAAAGAGAGGGCGAAGAAGAAGATGGGCCAGGATCAGGTCGAGGTGGATCGACGGTCTGCTTACCGCTCCTCATAGTGATAGCATTGGACGATGCGGGTCCAGTGGGATCATACGGTGGAGGAGGGTTTGCAATGGGGATATAAGAGTGTGGTGCTGCAGCAGGATTAGCCTGAAATCCCGGTGGAATGCTCGGAGCTTGCAGAACTTGATTAACCTGTCCCTGAGAAGGTCGTACCTGTGGTTGAGAACCACGGGGCACGAAATTTCGCGGGTTTGGAACAGGTTGGGCGGGAAGAGTGCCCTGAGATCGAGTCGCCATGCGTAGTTGACTGATCTCGGCATTCTGCTGCGCCAATTGGTGCTGAAGAGAGGTCATGTTCTCTTCATGGCGCTTTGACATTTCCATCATCATTCGCATCAATTTGTCAAGAGGGCTTGATGCGTGTTCAGTTTGTGGTACGCAAGGGCCTGATGGCGGATTTGCCATAGGATTAAACTGGACCCTTAGGATGACGGGTGCGGACGGTCGCCTTGGTCCACCCGCGGGGTTTTGGCGCTGTGGGTTGTTGGACCATGCGAAGTTCGGATGATTACGCCACCCTGGGTTATAAGTGGCAGAGAACGGGTTGTTCCCCAGGGCACAAGCATCTTCTATGCCAGAAGACGCGTCCGCATGTAGATATGCGTCTGAGCACACGGAGGCTTGGTCCTCCGTGTCGAAATACTGGCTCGCAGAAACCAGTTCGACATGACTTACCGAGTCGCCTGGCGCGACACTCGGTAAGGAAGGTCTAACGGGGTTTCTCGGGATAAGCCTGGTATTAGAAGAACTTGGATTGTGACGAAGTGGTGAAGAGGTGGTGTTTGCCATAGATCTGGCGGGGTTGGCCAGAAGCTCGTCCAGCTTCTTGTGCACGACGGAGACTTCATCCAGTTTTTGTGCAATAAGGCTTAGATCAGTGGATGAATGGGAGGGTCCCGTGTCAACTTCGTGGACATTTCGGGGCTGGCTGGTACGATTAAAGGCGACAATGGAAGCATTGTTCATCGAGTTTTCACTCATATTTTCAAACAGCTCGAATGCTCCATTCTCGTCTTTATTCATAAAGTTCCCTCCGCAGGAAGCGTCTGCAATCTGCTTCAAAGTCTCATTTAGCCCATAGTAGAAAATCTGGGCTATATGCCACTTAGGCAGACCGTGGTGCGGACACTTCCTGAGGAGGTCGTTATACCTCTCCCATGCCTCATGAAATTGTTCGCCGTTTTGTTGCGTAAATGAAGTGATAGCACGGCGAAGCGCATTGGTCCGCCCGATTGGGAAGAACATCTTGAGAAACGCTGTTCGCATCTCTTCCCAAGAGTGGATGGTTCTCCCAAGGGTGTGTAACCATTGCGACGCTTTATCCCGTAATGAAAACGGGAACATCTTCATGAGGACTATAGATAACCCGACATTTCTTGGTTTAACGGTTTCAGCAAGTCGGGTTAGGTCTTCCAAGTGGAGAAATGGGTCCTCACTTGCAAGACCATGAAAGTGAAAATTGATTAGGCAATTATGTTTGGTTTTAATTCAAAGTCGTCCCCGCCCATGGGGACCCGAATTTGTCCTATGGTCTCTGTAGCAGCGGGATTCTGATAAGAGCTAAGAGACCTAGGCTCCTCCCGTTCGGGAGGGTTCTGCATTTCCTCCAATGTTTCCCGAATGGCTTCGATTTGCTCATTATACATTTCCATTTGGGCTTGGAGGCGGGTTATGGGATCTAAGGCTCCACCACCTGGTGGGTTCTGAGGGTGGTTTCCTCCCTCGGGATTTGGGGTTGGGCGTGCAGCCATGTTTGTGGAGGAGGAGGACGATTCGACTTATTTTCTAGATTTATCAGTCAATTCAAATAGTTCAAGGTTTTGTGACCTCCTCCCAAACATGCACTACCGCAGGAAGAATTGGGGAGATGAGAAGGGAAAAGGGATGAGAGAAATGACGCCGCAAAGGTACACTTGATTACAAATCAATACTATCAAGTTCCTAACCTCTACAGTGTGCCCTTAGACCTAAAGATCTAAGTTACCTACTATCACGAACTACGGAACAAAATGCGAGCACCGCGGAACCACCGGGCCAGATTGAAAGGCCGTTTGCCCCAGTCTTAGACACCCGATAGCACGCGGGAACTCTCACCAGCACGTAGTCGCTACACACAGGTAGTTAGACCTCCAATCCTTAGTAAGGGTCAAGTTACTACCAGTTTTAATTAGAGGCTTAGGGTCAAGTGCTTTTGGAATGTGAAGGGCGTTGTTTACGGGTAATGCCCAAGTGATTGATTTTAAGAGTGTGTAAGAACAAGCATGCAACGGGGAAATCTCCCCGAATTGAAGTTTTTATTGGCGAATGGTTTTTAGAGTTCAGCCTTAAGTAGTATGAATTTTAGGGTTTTGCTGAATTACCAATTCAACCAATCTCCGGGTTTTTGCAAAAATACAGGTTTTCCTTCTAAAACCCAAGAAACCCTTCTTCAATTATCAGTTAGTTAATGCATGCTAAAATGCAATGGGCTACCATAAATGGAGATTTCTAAGTGTGGATGCACGAATCAGTTTTATATCAATGTGACAGGGAGCCAAAGCACTTCAATTCAAGTGCTCCCAATCACCAGAAATGATTTCCACACACAAGGCTTCAACCAAAAGATAAAGAAAATAAAATTGTTGGGGTTGAAGTATTCAGGATCGAATCACAGGCAAGTTTGAAAAGTCGTGGTGGGGTTGGAATCAACTCAATTCCAAGTCTCCCCACCAAAAATGTGATCCTGAATTAAAGATAAGTGAGGCAAAAGAGGGATACAAGCAATCTTTTTCTTTGCCTCAAAGAATACTTCCCACGGCGAAAAATCTAAGAATCAAGATTCTCGGATTTTCGCTATGCGAAGTAAGGCGGGAAATCCCGGGGCAGTGGGAGTGAAGACAACCAATCAATCAAGTGAATTTTAATCCACTTGCCCTCAAGAAATCCCAAGAAGTTTTTCTAGTTTTTAGTTTTAAATTTTTTTTTTTCTTTTTTTTTTTTTTGTGGTGGCAAGTTAACCCTAATTTGATGAGAAAAGAAAACCTACTTGTTCGGCAACGTGTGCGAAGCTCCAATGCGATGTCGACGTCTTCACGCTCTCGTTCCCGCCTTGGATCTGCTCACGTCCTCGACTTCGTCAGCCTTCTTCTCCTTCCACCAGGTTCACCTGCACACCAAAAACAACAATACCCGTGAAGAGAGAAGAGACAAATTTAAAGGAATTGGATAGAAACTTACTCGAAAGCGCACCTCCCCGGCAACGGCGCCAGAAAAGTTATGATGGTCGGCCCGGATAGGTTGTTAATATGATGTTTTTATCGTTGAAATATGTATAGTGGTTAACCTAATTCAAACCTAACCATCTCTTTACAAAATTTTTAACCTGGCCTAATTGATTTTATCTTGTCACTTTTAGGCCCAGGGTCGAACACAGGGAAGTGGGGTTAAAGTCGAGTTTCTACGTTTTCCTTAAAACGCGTCTCTTCCGTTCGTTTATTGTATTTTTTGGTGTTTTTCTTATTTAGGTTTTTTATGGTAATCCTTGTTCTTGAGGCACACCCTCAAAATTGTGTCCTTGGCTTTTAGCCAAACAGAGTCCCAAAACACGCCTTGCTACTTGCAAGACGGGGTACCTGCACATCAAAGATTATCTTTTCACTTTTATACCTTTTTTTATCTTTTTACTAAGAAGGAAGATAACAGATAGAAAGTAAATATAATAGCTATAGATATATATTTATATGTAGTATATATATAAAGGGGTGGGGGTGGAGGTGACGATGGAGTGTAGCACTATGTCGAGTCAGTCGACATCTAGAGAGACGCAACCAACACGACTAGGTGCCGCGTGGAGTGTGGATGGAGGATGGATGATGTATGGGACCACGCTTTTTTTGTACGCGTGTATCAGGGAATATCAGCAACTGGTGCAGATATCCCCGCAATACAGCGTATAATAAATAACGTGAAAATATATGTACTTATGTATGTATATAAGTAAATATATCTATATATATATATAAATGTATAGTTATATATGTATAGATATATATATATATAGATATATATGTGTATATATATGTATATAAGTATATATATATATATATTACTATATATATGTATATATATATGTATATAGATATGTATATATATATATATGTATATAAGTATATATGTCTATATATATATAAGTATATGTATAAGTATATAGATGTATATATAAGTAGATATATATATATATTATATATATATGTATGTATATTATATATATATGTATGTATACATAACTATATAGATATACTATGTATATAAGTATATATATATAGATATATGTATGTATATATATATATATATGTATATATGTTACTATAAGTGTGTGTGTGTGTGTGTCGGTGAATGTGTGTGTGCGTCGGTGAATGTGTGTGTGTGTGTTGCTGTGAGTTAAATAAAAGAGAGAGAGAGAGAATACGGGAGAGAGAGAGAGCGGGAGCGGGCGGGAGAGATCGAGCGGACGCGCGCGGGAGAGATCGGCAGAGAGAGAGGGAGATCGCGGACGTGCGAGTTAAGACGTCTGCAAGAGGTGGCGGACGTCTGACGCCACGTCGTCTGAAGGCGAAGGCGGACGTCTGACCGTCGCGGTGCACCGCACCTTCGCGCAGGGTTCCTGCAGGCGTGCGCGAAGGCGACGGGCGGGCGAAGTCGTGGAGGGGCGAGCGTGGAGGAGGTCTGCAGGTGGTCGCGGAGGGTCGCGGAGGAGGGTAGGGGGCGGTGCGAGGCCGTAGCCAGCCGCTGCAGTGCGTGCGGCGGACGGCTACAGGTGCAACTGCGAGGCGGACAGAACGGAGACGGAGGCGGGGAACGCCCTGCAGACGAGCGCGGAGGCGGTGAGCGACTGCGGGGACGGTCGCGGAGGAGCGGGAGGACCTGCTACTGCTGCTGCTGCTGGTGCTGGGCTGCTACTGCTGCTGCTGCTTCAAGCTTCGGAGCTTGAAGCGGCAGCAATGGCATGGAGACGAAAACGAAGGGAAAAGAAAACACCACGCCCACCGGCTCGTGGAAGAGCTGGGCGGTGGTGCTCCCACTGTGGTGGTGTGCACCACAGTGGGTTCTCCTGCTCGCCGGGTGCCTCCTCGACGGAGGGCCGGCGTATGGGAGGGGAGAACGGTGGAGAGGAAGGTGGTGGCTGCGGGGTCTTTACAGCAGCTCATCTTGCAAGAATGAAGCTGCAGCTACTTATAGAGGAGGGGAGAGTGGTGTGCCGGCTGCAGCAGGGAGAGGGTGTGCGAGTTGCAGCTATAGGGAGCGGCGTTGGCAGGGAGAAGTGACGGGAAGAAGTGCTGCGTGGCTGCTGCATGCAGCTGCGGGAAGAGTGCAGCCACGGGAAGGGTGCAGCCGCGGGAAGGAGAGAAAAGAAGAAATCAAGAGGAAAAATAAAAAGAGGGTGATTTTGCAAGGAGGCACTTGAAGAAAAATGTAACTATGCAGGCGATTGTTTCACTCCTCTTCCTCTCTTGATTAAATGCATGCATGCAAGTGTTTTTACAAATGCGATTACAGGATCCTATTATGCAATGTTAATGCTAGAAAATAGCACAAGAAGGCGTTATTACAGGCGTGTTTTGAGGTGCAAACACATCCCTTGGTCATCTTCTCACCTACTTTGAGAAGTAGATCCTCACCACGATGATGTCCCATCCCATCCCCCTTCCTCCGCCACCGTTCTCCTTCATCTCGCTCCTCACCATCTTTGTCCAGGCTCCGTCAGAGTGAGTCATCCTCCAAGCAACCATCGAAGGGGATTCTTCTCATCTCCATCTATCTTTACTACTTTCTAGTGTAGTTTTTCCCGCTTTCATAGTTGTAGAAACACTTGTTCAGAAATATATGTGATTGTTTCTCTCTCTCTTTCTTCTATATTTTACAAGTAGATTAACTAGATAAAATTTCATTGACCTAATCTCTTACCCTATTAAAAATACAAAAAAATGATAAAAGACAAAAATGACAAAAACAAATAAAAGCGAAACGCATAATTTTCAAAACCAAATGTTCGCGTACCCATGTTCGACCTAGGACTCACATTTTCGAGTTTCTGTTATAAATTTTATCTGATTGATGGATTTTCTCATGAATCAAACTACGACGACGGGTTTTCCAAATCCAAACCTTTCCACGACGAGATCTGACACGATTAGCAGGGTCTCCCTAATGGTATCTATTTGTGTTTGCTGGTATAACTCAAGAAAAGTGGGACCAAATGACGGACATCCAAGAATCTCAGGAAGAACATTTTCATTGACCAGACCTCTATGACATTGATGTTCAAGGTCAACTCAATGTTGAAATCCTTACCTATGTTTTTTAGATTGGAATAAAATAGGTGATAGGCCATTGGGTCAACAATGGGTATGTAGCTATTCTTGGAACCCGTGAAAAAGTTTCACTCAAAAAGACGTAAAATCAGGTGGTAAGCAAATTTTTTGCGGATCCCTAGAAATATAGACTCAAAGTATGCGAAGTCAATGTGTCTACCAACATGAGGTGAAAATTTTGCAAACAAAGAAAAACAGTCACGTGTGACCTCAGTGATGAAAAAATGATCAAAAGTATCATCACGATGAGATGAAGAGGAGGTACGTGCACATTGTGGAGCCATTCAGAATTTGCAAAAAGGACCCGGTTGGTGTTTTGGAAAAATCAACTTTTGGTTGATCAACCAAGGAATTTGGTCGACCAAAAGCAGTTAGACTCAACAAAAATGAGATAGAAACGGATGTTGTTCTCACTTATACTATTTGATTTTACAAGCAATCATATAAGAAAGTGAGAAAGCATTAGAAAACAACATAGCACATCTAATACTTAAGTAAAAATCCAACAAGGGATGGATTTCAACTAAGTTTTAGAGTGTATCAAGATTGATCAAGGATTGATTGATCAAAGGGAGGTTGGTGTGGAGAGCGGCCAAAGGTTGCGTGTGTGCGGAGGACGTGCAATGATGGAGTAGCTTCATTGCAGTGATGGTCGAAGACGGTGAGATGGTTGGTCGGTCAAGGTCGACGGAGGAGGAGAGGTGGGGTCAGATGGGTGTTTTGTTTTTGTGGTGGAGAGTGTGTGGGGACCAATTGGTGGGGTAAGGTAGTAAAAGGAATAGGTTTGAGGGTAAAAAACCATGTGTTTTTATAGAAAAAGTGCTTTGCAAAATAGGTAAGAACATTTTAGGAGGCTAATCACGGTTATCAAGGTCGTTAAGATTGATTACGCGCGAGATTCTAGGAAAATGGATCGCAATCTCGAAAAGTGAAATGCCCAGTTTTGGTCGATCAAAATGCGAAATGATCGATCAATTTTGTTAATTGGTCGATCAAAGTTTAAATGGTTAGAGGGAAAATTCCCGCCCAACCGAATTGGTTGATCAAATAACCAGGTTCATCGATCTAAACATTCTGGCTAATCAATTTAAAAAATTGATTGATCAACAATGAAAAAATAGATCAATCAATCATATCAATTAAGTTCTTTTAGTCTTGATAATCCTAGTGAATGACACATTTGGGTGAATCTTTCTTTTGGCAAAGGTTTTGTGAATATATCAGCTAATTGATTTTCTGTTTAACAAATTCCAGGTTAATTTCTCCTTTTAAGACATAGTCTCCTAGGAAGTGATGTCTCACATCAACATGTTTAGTCCTAGAATGTTGTACTGAATTCTTAGATAAGTTAATTGCACTAGTGTTGTCACACAGTATTTTATTATTTTTGTAGGATAGGCCAAAATCTTGTAAGGTTTGTTTCATCCACAATAGTTGTGAACAAGCTAAAGGTGTAGCTACATATTCTACTTCTATTGTGCAAAGTGAAATAGTATTTTGTTTTCTAGAGAACCAAGAGACTAGGGAGTTTCTGAGAAATTGACACGTTCACTGGTACTCTTTCTATCTATAAAGCTACCCACATAATCAGCATCACAGAAGGAATATAATTCCAATGTGTCTGACTTCGCATAGAAAAGTCCCAAGTCTTGTGTGTTGTTCAAATATTTAAGTACTATTTTAATAGCATTTAAATGTATTTCTTTAGGGTTTACTTGAAAGCGAGCACACAAACAAGTACAAAAGAGAATATTAGGTCTACTAGCAGTCAAGTATAATAATGATCCTATCATACTTCTATATAATTTCTATTCTACAGATTTACCTGTTTCATCGGATTTCAATTGTGTAGAGGTTGCCATAGGCGTGTCTTACCCTTTACACTGTCCATAAAGAATTTCTTCAAGATCTCTGTGGTGTATTTGGTTTGAGATATGAAGATTCCAGAGGACGGCTGGTCAATTTGAAGTCCGGGAAAGAATCGAAGTTCTCCCATCATGCTCATTTCAAACTAATTGTGCATTACCTTTGCAAATTCTTGGCATAACAGATCATTAGTAGCACCAAAAATAATATCATCAACATATATTTGTATTATTAAGAGATTATCTTATTTTCTTTTTGTAAATAAAGTTGGATCTATTTTACCAATTTTAAACTCATTTTCAATTAGATAGGATTTTAATATGTCGTACCAAGCTCATAGAGCTTGTTTTAGACCATATAATTCTCTGTTCAGTTTATATATGTAGTCTTGAATTTAACATCTTCAAAACTTGGAAGTTGTTTAACATAGACTTCTTCCTTGATGAATCCGTTTAGGAAGGCACTTTTGACGTCCATATGAAAAAGTTTGAATTTCATATGGACGGCAAAGGCTAGCAACATCCTAATGGATTCTAGGCGAGCTACGGGTGCTTATGTTTCATCAAAATCAATTCCTTCTTCTTGATTATATGATTGGGCCACAAGTCTAGCTTTATTTCTAGCTACTTCTCCTAATTCATTAAGTTTATTTCTATAGACCCACTTGGTTCCTATAATGGTTTGAGAGTCTATCTTTGGAACATGTGACACCCCAAATTTGTAATACTCTTAATAGGCTAATTATAAATCTTAATTGGTTGCTTAATGTGAGATTAAGGCTTTGGGAACCTTAATTTAGTAATTCTAGCCTTTGGATTAAACAAAATCCTTTAAGTTATTAACAAAATGTTAATAAATGGAAAGTTGAGGGGCTATATGTGTAAAGAAAATTTGTTTGGAGGGCTTTCTTGGAGCCCAAGTAAAAAGTGGAAGGACTTGGGTATAAATGTCCAACACATATATATAAGTGGTGGAAAAAAAAAAGCAAAATAAAAATCTTCATTTCTCCCCTCCAATCTAAGATAGCCGGTGCTCTCCCCTCTCCTCATTTGGTCATCAACGAAAGAAATAGAGAAAGATAGAAGGGAATGAAGAAGGGAAGGAGTGGAAGCTGCTACTGCTATCGGTGTTTTGAGTGCTGCTGTAGCACTTGTAGCTGCTGCTACAGCCACTGTTGCTACTATGGAAGTTGCTGGTGTTGCCGAGGAAAAGGAGAAGGAGAGAGGAAAGGAGGTGGTGCTGCTGCTGTAGCAGCTACCATTGCTGTTGTTGATGTTGCTGCTGCGATTAGAAAATAAGAAAGGAGCTCCAACTTAGGTAGGGTTTATTATCTTGCTTCATCCTCTTGTTACCACGACTAAAAGTAGCCAAAAAGGGTTGTTTTAGTTAAAATTTCCATGTTGCTTGTGATAATGAATGGGTTATGCCCTAGTTATGGGATAAATCTTGGGAATGCCAAATGGAGGATTTCCATTGTGGGTTGAAATTGGTGTTAAGGTCTATAAATTCATGCGGTTTTACATGTTTACCACTGATTCTAGGTTGTAAACATAAACGGGTATTTGGTTTAGGGTTAGTTGGGTGTTTGACATGTTGAAGTGGGTGCTGGACGCACCTAGTATCGATTTTGGTGATTAGTACCAGTACTAGTTGACCTAGCACCACCAGTGATAGGAAGGCAATGGGTACTAAAAGCACCCAATACCAATAGTGGTGATCAGTGCTAGTACTGGATGATTTGAGCCGATGAACTAGGGTCGCCCAGTATTGGTACTGCTGTTTGGTACCAGTACTGGATGGGTTATTTGATACAAGGCTGGTGGCACCTAGTACCGGTACTAGTGATTAATATCAGTACTGGTTGGGCTAAGCAACTAATAACTAAGGGAGCTTAATACCAATACTAGTTGGAACTTGTGATTAGGTTCTAGGGGTTATCGGATGTCTGATGAATTCGTTAGACATCTGATAGCCTTAATCCTAACGTCTGATCTCTTGGTTAGACATCCCTGCAACTCAATTGCAGTTCCAAGGACTATGGCCCTTAGCTATTGGACATTTGACACTTGTACTGGACATCTGATAAGATACATGTGGTCATGTTGTGTGTGGAATTTCCCCACATGGGCCAGGAACTTAAAATGATTAGTTAAATCCCTGTCTATTGCCAGGAATGGAAGGTAATTAATCCATGTTAGCATTTAATGTTAGAAACTTGGATTTTGGGCATAATCGGGACTTACAATGGTTAGTCCTGATGAGAAATGGAGTGAACCTAACTATAATGCATGAGGCCATGTTGTTAGGATATCCGCAAGGCTGGATGCTTGATATTAAACAAGGTAAAATATAAAATGTGGAAAGGGTATAGAAAGCCTACTTGGCGAATAAGCATAACTCTGTGATAATAGAGTGTGGATTCTTTCAAAAACCTTGGTACTAATAAAATATGAGGAATTGAATAGGGGATTTAAGGTTTGTAACTTGATGCTGGAAACACCTAGTTCTGATACTAGTAACCTGTGTCGGTACTAGCAAGCTTCACATAAGCTAGAGATGGAACTTAGCGTAGGTACTGAGGGACCTAGTATTGTTATCAATGACCCGTATCGATACTGGATGGGTTCAGTAGCCATGACAAAGGGTGCCTAATACCGGTACTGGCACGTACGGGATCATTTGGAAAGGTGTGGTTGGTGCCTGGTACCGAAATCGATGCTTGGTACTGATTGTGCAGCAATCATAGGTCTTAATTGGCCTAGATTAAGCTAGGACTTAGCATAAGTTAGGGTTATTCATGCATGCATACGCATTATCTGCATCTTTACCGCTTTCCTTTAGCTATGCATAAAATAATGTTATAATGTGCTGATTAAGTGCATTATGTCGATTGCAGGGAATAAGCTGATCAGGAGCTGGATCAGGAATAACAGGAGTTGTAGCAGAGCTGGAGCAGAAGGCCTAGTTTAGATGTAGGAATAATAAAGTAAGGGGGTTAAAATTTTCCTATTCTATTAAGTAGAAATAAAGCAGTAAAATGTGAAGAGCTTAGGTCCATCCTAGCCCAAGGATAGCCTAGAGAATTCCCCAAGCCTAGGCCACCCTTAGATTTGGTCACAACACCCTAGGAAGCCCTAAAACCCCAGTTCCAACCCTTCTCTGGACGTCCAGATAAGTTTTAAGACGTCCAGGACCCTTAGCCAACTCCCGCACACTTCAAACCCACTTCTGCAGTGTTATTGGACGTCCAGACATTTTGTCAGACGTCCAATTTCTGTAGAATACCCAAAATAGAACCCGAAATCCTTCCTGACTTTGATTGGATGTCCAGATAACAAGTCTGGACTTATAATTTTTGAGTATGAGACGTCTGATTCTATTATTAGATGTCTGATACTGCTCTCCAATACCTGTTTTGAGATTTAAGCCTTGATCTTGGATCTCTAGGTCCCTAAACCCAATTCCAACCCCATAGGAACATAAATTAAGGTGCCCTAACCCTAGTACATCACCTCTAGACCTCCCTAAGGACCTAATTAGGTCCTCACTAAACCTAATTGACTTGGATCTTAGTCAATTCCATCAGCCTATTCAATTGGACTCATTGAGTCCAATTGAGCCCTGATCTCAGCACACACTGTCCAATTGGACTCAGTGAGAGTCCAATTGACCTAGACCTGACTTAATTGAGTTGTTTTACTCTCAATTAAGTTTCCACACACCCAATTAAACTTGTATTAAGTTTAATTTCACTTTACCTTAATGAATTAGGGTTTATAACCCTAATTTGAGACCTACCTTGACCTAAACCCACTAGAACCCAACCTAATCAACCTAGCCACCTAAGTTTCGACCCACACACACCCACATACACCATCCACACGAAAATATCTAGCCTAGAGTTCTCTAGAACTCTCTACCATGTGTGGTTGCCTTGGTTGCCAAAAATAGCAACCAAGAGCCATTCAACTTTTAGATCCACATTTGGTGGATCTAAAAACCACCATCCACCCTCTCTCTCTCTCTCTCCCACGAGCTCCCACCATAGGCCTCTCTAGAGAATTCCATAATTCTCTAGAGAGCTTCCCTTATGTCCATAAAAAGACCCCTTGGGTGGCCATTTGCATTCATTCACTTCTTTGGCAATTGCACTCCATTGGTGCCATTCACGCCACCTCCATAGTCACTCCACCTCCAAGAGCTCACTACCACCACCATGGAGGACACCATGCTGGGATGCTGGATCAACCCTACCTCTCTCCAAGGGCCAACCTAAGTTCCATTGGCCGCCCCTGAATGCCTTCTATTCTTCTAGCTTTAAATCATGCTCTTCATAATCTTTATTGCTTTCATTTACTGCTTAGTAGTGTAGTCTTACTTCTCCCTCAATGATGCATGCAAAATCCCCCCGCTGATTCTTGTATGCAATCGTTTTCTGGTAGTTAGGTTTAATTTTTAAGCATTCATGTATAAGCTTTCCTCTAGATTTCCTTGTGCAATAACTCTCCAATGATGAATGAAATTTCACTTTATATATATATATATATATATATATATATATATATATATATCTCTTATGTGTCCAAAATCACCACGAGCTGAATAATTATCATATTTGCGTGATTTAAGTGTCTATTCTTTAATTGCCTATTTATTGCGCACCAGCATGTCATTTAAATAAAGTAGAGCGGCTTTAAGATCGATTTCAAAAGCAAAAACAACGCCTCCTAGAGACGAACGACCAGGACTCAAAGTCTCATTATTTTTACAAAACAATAGCTTTGTTGGATTGTATTTCGCAACTAACAATATCTTTGTTGCATCGTATTTCGCAACTATACTACGACGCTTTTATCAAAAATGCGATCTACGACCTTCTGTCAAATTGCACCGTTGCCGGGGAGGTAATGTCATTTTTCTTGATTTCGATCTTTTAATCTATCACTGACAAATCTGCCTCTACTTTGTTTTTGATGTGCAGGACAACACGGAACGAAAATGGGATCCGCGCACACATCGAGCACGGCAAAGAAAAATCAGGTGCACATCATCTATCTTAGATTAGGTTTCTCTTTCTGAACCCTAGGAGTAGATTTACTTGTTGTAATTTCTTTTCAAAAATTCTTTGTGAAAAAAAAAAAAAGATTTTTCTCATTTTCGTGAAAAAGAAAAAAAATCAAAAAGAGAAATTTTGAAAAAAAAATCTAAATTAGGTTTCCTTTCGAATCTAGGTTACTTTAAAAAAAAAGAAAAAAAATATTTTCTATGAATCTTTTGAAAAATATTTTTTGAAAAAAAAAGTGCAAAAGTTTTGAAGAAAAAAAACATCCTTTTTGGTGGAAAGCCTAGATGTGAATTCAAACCTCTTTAAAAGGCTTTTCCACCATCTTCTGATTTTCGGCCAAATTTCAAATCTAACTTAAAAATTCGATTGCTGAAAAATTCATACGGGCATATCTTTCTCTTAATTTTAGCCGGCTTCTATGCTAGAAATGACATATCTGATTGAGTGCTCACCCAGCTGGAGACGTTAAACTCAGCACATATAGATACCATTCGCTCCACATTCCATCGTCATTTATATATAACCATTTTTATACATAGCATATTTTTGTTTTAGCATATTTCCCTTTTATATTGCATATTAACAGGTTGGATGGTGCTGAATATAATTTCAGGAGCAATTACAGGTGATTTCTACCCATTCTCTCCCAGCAACATTTATTTTCTTTTACATTCATGCATGAGGACATGCAAGAACTTAGGCATGGGGGGGTAGATACAGAAAAACTGAAAAAAATTTTATGCCAACACTTAGGAAAACCTCGGTGCTGCATGCAAAACGTACTTTAGGACCTTAAATAAAAGAACAACCAACTCCACCTCCAGTGCTCTCATTGGAGCTAGAAATCGTTCGCAACAACCAATTCCGACTCACCCACCCACCTTTTGTTCTAAATTTAGGGTCAAGCTGATTGTAACTCGATATGGGAAATTCACGAAGTACAAATTATATGAGGTTACATGTTTATAACATATATAGATATTGCATTCATGAATAAGATTATTTTATTAAAAGAATGCATTAGGGATTTTATCCTTTAGTTGATTCCTGTAATCTGGAATCTAGTACAACTTTTCACACACACGTAGAATTTGCAATGGATTCACGGTGAAGGCTGATAAACGTCTTCAGTTTGTCAAGAAGAAGCAGTGCTTCTTCTTGATAAACTGAAGACGTTTCTTTTCCTGAACCCTTAGACAATGTTTTAGGAGTCAGGCAGATTTTCTTCCAAAAATCCACCAAATAGTGTGAGATGAGAGTAGAGTGTATTGGTACTCTAAGATTAGTGCAAGGAATCTGGAATCCTAGATAATTAGGTGATGATACTCTGAGATTAGACATAGTTTTCGCTCTCAGTTCCAGCGTATACATTTTTGTGCAAAATTGTGAGAGCCACCGAATAAGGCAAATATGCGGAAAGCGAGTTTTCATAAAACTAGGGCTAATGTGGATGGTTACGACCATTCTTTACGGAATCCTCAGCGGAAGGAGGGTATTGATGTCAAGGTCAGAAATACACCGTCCTATCCATCTCTCCCGGTGCCATGAGTAGGCACTTCCACCAAATAAGCCACACAATGTCTCTTGAGTACCACCAATCCCTAATAATGCCTCCTTAATAAAGTTCACGGATGTATGCCAGTTGTGTTATGCTAAAAAAAAAAAAATTAAAAAAAAAAGAGAAAAAGAAAAAGAAAAAGAATGATGAAAAGAAAGAAAAACTGAAAAAAAAAATTAGAAAAAGAAGAAAAGAATGAATATTTAGTGTTTATCAAGGCAATACCACCAAATAAAATTAAGCTCCACCAAATATGACCTTAACCTATTTTTCTTGTGTTTCTGATCGCCCGAATACTGGCTGAGGAATCCCGACTTAGTGTTAGGGTTATGAGAACTCAATTAAAGTGTTAATGCCTAGTGAGACCACCAAATACAGATCCTATGTGTGAATCTGGTGAGGTTGTGAGCTCTAAGAAAAAGAAAGAAAAAGAGTAAGAGAGAATGAATACAAAGGAATCAAAAGGGAGCATAGTTTTTCTCGTCTTTCTCTGAGTTGAGTTACTTAGTAATCCGGGAATCTAGATTCTGTAGTACTACCCTCTATGGAGCACAAAGTGAGAATGAGCCACCAAATATATAATCTTTTCCCTCAAAGATTCTCTACCTAAGCCCAAAGCCGAGGTGAAATTCATAGAATATCTTGAATACCCCGAGGGAAGAAATCCGCCTATCCGGCTAGAATTTTTCTTCAGGGTCAAGTACAGGCTTTAGAGGTGTATTAGTTTTCACTCGAATCCTTTGCAAAAGCTACATAGCTACACCTTCACGATTGTCTGGATTTCTAGAGCATAGGATGAAAACAAAAAGGAGAAAAATCTCTATGCAAACACTTGATAAAATAACCAGTCCCTTAAGGACCCTTGCTGTAAATAATTTAGTCTTGCATTTGCTTAGGGCAAGCAAGATTTAGGCATGGGGGTATGATTGGCAGCAACCATAGGTCTTAATTGGCCAAGATTAAGCTAAGACTTAGCATAAGTTAGGGTTATTCATGCATTCATACGCATTATCTGCATCTTTACTGCTTTCCTTTAGCTATGCATAAAATAATGTTATAATGTGCTGATTAAGTGCATTATGTCGATTGCAGGGAATAAGCTGATCAGGAGCTGGATCTGAAGCTGGATCAGGAATAACAGGAGTTGTAGCAGAGCTGGAGCAGAAGACTTAGTTTAGGTGTAGGAATAATAAAGTAAGGGGGTTAAAAGTTTGCTATTCTATTAAGTAGAAATAAAGCAATAAAATGTGAAGTGCTTAGGTCCATCCTAGCCCTAGGATAGCCTAGAGACTTCCCCAAGCCTTAGCCACCCTTAGATTAGGTCACAACACCCTAGGAAGCCCTAAAACCATAGTTCCAACCCTTCTCTGGATGTTCAGATAAGTTTTAAGACGTCCAGGACCCTTAGCCAACTCCCGCACACTTCAAACCCACTTCTGCAGTGTTATTGGACGTCCAGACACTTTTTCAGACGTCTAATTTCTGAAGAATACCAAAAATAGAACCTGAAATCCTTCCTGACTCTGATTGGACATCCAAACAACAAGTCTGGACTCCTGATTTTTGAGTACAAGACGTCTGATTCTATTATTAGATGTCTGATACTGCTCTCCAATTCATGTTTTGAGATTTAAGCCTTGATCTTGGATCTTTAGGTCCCTAAACCCAATTCCAACCCCATAGGAACATAAATTAAGGTGTCATAACCCTAGTACATCACCTCTAGACCTCCCTAAGGACCTAATTAGGTCCTCACTAAACCTAATTGACTTGGATCTTAGTCAATTCCATCAGCCTATTCAATTGGACTCATTAAGTCCAATTGAGTCCTAATCTCAGCACACATTGTCCAATTGGACTCAGTGAGAGTCCAATTGACCTAGACCTGACTTAATTGAGTTGTTTTACTCTCAATTAAGTTTCCACACACCCAATTAAACTTGTATTAAGTTTAATTGCACTTTACCTTAGTGAATTTGGGTTTATAACCCTAATTTGAGACCTACCTTGACCTAAACCCACTAGAACCCAACCTAATCAACCTAGACACCAAAATTTTGACCCACACACACCCACACACACCATCCACATGAAAATATCTAGCCTAGAGTTCTTTAGAACTCTCTACCATGCGTGGTTGCCTTGGTTGCCAAAAATAGCAACCAAGAGCCATTCAATTTTTAGATCCACATTTGGTGGATCTAAAAACCACCATCCACCCTCTCTCTCTCACTCTCCCATGAGCTCCCACCATAGGACTCTCTAGAGAATTCCATAATTCTCTAGAGAGCTTCCCTTATGTCTATAAAAAGACCCCTTGGGTGGCCATTTGCATGCATTCACTTCTTTGGCAATTGCACTCCATTGGTGCCATTCACGCCACCTCCATAGTCACTCCACCTCCACGAGCTCACTACCACCACCATGGAGGACACCATGCCGAGATGCTGGATCAACCCTACCTCTCTCCAAGGGCCGGCCTAAGTTCCATTGGCTGCCCCTCCTTCTTCTCTCGACCACTCCAAGGCCATCGGGGACCACCCCTGAATGCCTTCTATTCTTCTAGCTTTAAATCATGCTCTTCATAATCTTTATTGCTTTCATTTACTGCTTAGTAGTGTAGTCTTACTTCTCCCCCAATGATGCATGCAAAATCCCCCCGTTGATTCTTGTATGCAATCGTTTTCAGGTAGTTAGGTTTAATTTTTAAGCATTCATGTATAAGTTTTCCTCTAGATTTCCTTGTGCAACAACTCTCCAATGATGAATGAAATTTCACTTTATATATATATATATATATACATATATATATATCTTATGTGTTGGAAATCACCACGAGCTGAATGATTATCATATTTTCGTGATTTAAGTGCCTGTTCTTTAATTGCCTATATATTACGCACCAACATGTCGTTTAAATAAAGTAGAGCGGCAATAAGATCGATTTCAAAAGCAGAAACAACGCCTCCCAGAGATGAACAACCGGGACTCAAAGTCTCATTATTTTTACAAAACAATATCTTTGTTGGATCCTATTTCGCAACTATACTACGACGCTTTTATCAAAAATGTGATCTACGACCTCCCGACAGGTACCAGTACTAGTTAGGGTTGGAAATTATACTGGGGTTGCCTAGTGGTGGTACTATGGTCGAGTACCGGTACTAGCCGACCTGTTGGAGGCTATGTTGCAGGTGCATAGTACTGATACTAAAGCTTAGGATCGGTACTGGTACTCTATGCCCTAGTGGGTGAAGAAGGTGCCCAACACCGGTGCCTAAGAGTAGGACCGGTATTGGTGTACTCATTCTACATCATTGAACTCTAAACAAGGATAAAATTTGGTTTAACTTCGCTAGGGGATGAAGTACAAACTTTGAGATCAGGGATCTCTTGGGTTCGTATTACAGACGTGTGCATGTATTGGTGGTCTGGATTATAGAGGGTCTTGGTGGTGCAAAACTTGGGTTTCGGGCACGAAAGGCGGGTTTTACAGTCCTAGTTTGGACAAGCATCTTGACCTAGCAATAGGTCAGGATTACCTAATAATAGAGGTATGTTGTTTGAGTGTATTAATGATAGGGAGAGGGTCCCTGATAGTTTTTAAATGTAATGATTGTATTAAACTGTGTGATTCTAATAACTAGAAATCTTGTGAAATGTTAGAACTTAATTGGGAGTCTAGCAGGTACCCCAATGGATAAGGATGAATGGGAAAATGCAATTAGATCCTAGAGAATTGAAGCACATGTATGGGTGTGTGTGTGTGTGTGTGTACACCTATAATTTGAGCATGAAACTCCCTAAACACATTAAAAGCAATCTGAATTGAATAAGTAATTGATTGAATCCCACGAGATGACACTTATGACTCGATCCGTGTCTAATAAGAGGAAATGCTTGGATCCTAAGGTCTTGAGTAAGACCCCAGGAGATCCACTAGGTCCTTATAACTACATTCTGGGCACGAAATCTAAATGAAATCAATGAGATGATAAGTCAACTAAGTGAGCTCGTAAAGCTGCCCCATAGACTTGGTGAACCATGGGTTCACTACACGAGTAGAAGACCCAAGCTGTTGTGGTAGCAAGAGGCTACCAAGGAGATTTGCCTCGGAACAGGAAGGTTCCTAGGTTGGTGAGAAGACTTGTCACTATCACTAGTGTTTGGTACTTGGATGTACCCGAATCTGACTTGATGTGAAGGTACTCGAGCAAGAGGCTCACTAGGCACCTGCATTAGTGGATTAAGAGGGCACACTTGAGGACTATGCTCCTACAGGGAGCTGTTCCTAGTGGGAGCATTGGTCTTGCTCGGCAATTTTGGCCAATCCTGTAATAATGATCTGGTTGTTCTGTAACTAGTCCTTGTTGGACACCATTTAGGCTCGTGTTTCATGATCACAAGCCATATTCTTGGGTAGCTCCCAAGAGGCCCGACTCTTCTGACTGAAGTCAGCAACGTTCCTGATACATCGAGAATGGGCATGCCTTTCTAGAAGATTAACAGACTGCTAATCTATCCCTTGGCCAGGGTGAGACTATCATGTTGGGATTCAAAGGAAAGGATGCGTCTCAATCTCCACTAGTAGAGAGGGATGAATTTCCAGAATCTGATCATTAAGGTGAGTGAGGGGATAAATTATTACACAAAATTGAGGAAGGAACTTGGGAACTTGTTAATGGGTTACGGGACCAAGGTGATTGGTCATACCAGGTAGGGTTCGAGAAACTAGAACCTATAGTGTGGGTTTAGGCTAGGAACTAGCCAGTAATTGAAACTATACACTATCCTATTTGATTGAGATACAGTAGTTGATTGTTCCCTACTAAGCAGATTGGCTCATTCCTGCATTGTGACCTACTTTCAGGTTGTCATCGCAGGTCATCGACGTACAGAATTTGTCGCTGCGCAAGTGTGCGTGCTCTGTTGACAGGTAAATTTTATGTTTTGGTGTACAACAAGCTTATGTTTTGTTACTATTTTCCTATATCAATTATGTGCCATTCCTTTAGAATTTTCTTCCATTTTATGTCATAAATGAAACACTTTCTAGCTCTACTTAGTTAGGTACAACCCGAATTAAATAAACCGCCACCTCTTTCCTTTTCGTCCCTCAAGACTCCGACCCTCATTTTGGGGTTTGAGTTTTAGGGCGTGACAAAACAAGTTCCCTTACATTATTTCTTTTGAATTGATTCAATGTATCTTCCATTGCAATAATCTAGTAATTGTCAGAGAAGGCTTCCTTAATACTTTTGGGTTCTAATTGAGAAACAAATGCAGTGAAGGCTAATCTATTAAAAGAAGATCGAGTTTGAACTCCTTTATACAATTCTCCTACCACCAATTCTTTTGGATGATCTTTTACATAGGAAATATCTCTAGGAAGTTCATCAGAAACATTTTCTTCTGGAATGTTTGATGGGTCATCTACTAGTTCATCATCATCGTTGTTTACTGAAGATTTAGATTTAGCTAATGTTTCATCAAATGATACATGCATAGCTTCTTCAACAACTGAATTCTTCTTGTTAAAAATTCTATAGGCTTTACTTCTGGTTGAGTAACCTATAAATATTCCTTTTGAACTTTTAGCATCAAACTTATCAAGATTGTCCTTAGTATTGAGTATAAAACATCGACAACCAAATATCTTGAAGTAGGAAATTCTAGGTGTTCTTCCATGATAAAGTTCAAAAGGGGTTTTATTAGGATTGGTCTAATCAGTGATCTATTTTGGATATAGCAAGCGGTGCTTAGAGCCTCTGCCCAAAAATATTGAGGCAGCTTTGACTCGCATAGCATTATGCAGGCACACTCTTGCAAGGTTCTATTTTTCCTTTCAACTACACCATTCTGAGATGCGGCTTTAGGGAAAACAAATTCATGTTTTATTCCATATTGGAAAAGGATTCATTCTCAAATTATCCATTGTGATCACTTCTAATCCTAATTACTTTAGATCCTTTTTCATTTTGTAGTCTTCTAACTAGTTTGCTAAAGGCATAAATGGTTAAATCCTTACTTTTTAAGAAAGATACCCAAGTAAATCTAGAAAAGTCATCAATTATGACTAGACAATATCTGCACCCGCTTAGGCTTTCAAATTGGTTTGTCCAAACAAGTCTAAATGAAGTAGCTCCAGAGGTTATGAAGTGCTAACCATCCTTTTTGGTTTGAAGGGATTTTTAGTTTGTTTACCAACTTGGCAAGAATTCAGACTTTGCTCTTCTTGAAGTTGATATTTGGCAGACCTTTAACAAGTTCATGTTTCACAAGTTTACTAATGTTTCTCATGTGAACACGACCTAGTCGGCTATCCCAAAGTGTTACCACTTCATTAGATACGATAAGACATTCAAGACTATTGCATTTGTTGAAGTTAACAATGTAAATATCTTTATGCCTATATCCTTTGAGAAGAGTTTCTTTTGTTTCTTTATCCCATATTTTAAAACCACTTGAAGTGAAAGTGATTTTGTATCCTTTATCACAAAGTTGGCTTACACTTAGAAGGTTATGTTTAATCCATTAACTAAATGTACATTATCAAAAGAGGTGGAAGAGTTACCAATTTGGCTAGTACCAATAATATGGCCTTTGTGGTTGTTCCCAAACGTGACGGTACCACCATCCTGGCGGTGAAGTTGCAGGAATAGGTCTTCCTCCCCGGTCATGTGCTTTGAACATCCACTATCCATGATCCATCTCTTTTCTTCTCATTCTTGCCATTGGTTTGCATTTGTGAGGTCTTGGTTTGGCTGATCTACAAAGTGGCTTCAATTTTCCATTGATTTGTTGATATGTCCACTTCTTATAGTCTACTTGACCTACAAAACACGATTGCAATAATGTTTTTGGTACCCATTTTTGTTTGGGTCCACAAAGGTTAGATGCTGCCTATTTAGGCAAGCTACCTTTCTTTTTGTTTTGGCTAGAACTAGATGCTTCATGATCATTTTTAGGTATGTAGCCTAACCCAAATTTTATGGTGCTCTGAGTTTGTGTTCCTAATAGCTTACGCAAGTTTCTACTTCCTTTAGTAAATTTAGCCAGATCATTTAAGAGAATCGTAGAATTTCCTTTTAATTTGTCTATATCTATCTTTAAATTATCTATGTGTGATTTTAATGAGGTGATTTCTTTAGATAACTCTTTATTTTGTTGAGAAAGCATATCTTTTTGTTCTCTTTCTTTCCCTAATGTTTTTGCTAGGTTTTTATTTTCTAATTTTAGTTACTTACCTATATCATTCATCTCAAAAAATGCTTCTAATAGTTCATCTTGTAAAAAAGAGGTTAACTCATCTTCTAGTACCATTAGACCTAGGAGAGCTTCTTCTCCGAAGGTTTCTTCTTCTGAACTTGAGTCTAATTCATCCCAAGTTGCTGTGAAGGCCTTTGTCTTTCCTTCTCTTCCAAGAAACTTCTTTTCTGACTACTTTTTGAGAAATGGACAATCCTTCTTGATGTGTCCCTTTCTCTTACAATTGTAGCAGATAATGGCATCTGCTTTGGCTTCATCTTTCTTCTTTTTCTAGCTTCTTTTGTTCGTGAGGAACTTTTTGAACTTGAGAGGAGGGCAATGTCTTCCTCTTCATCTTCACTTAAGGAATCTTATGTTTGTTGATTGGTTTTAAGGGCTATAGTCTTCTTCTTGATTCCTTCATCTTCATGCTCCTTCATGTGTTGGAGTTGAACTTCATAAGCCATAAGGCTTCCAATATGATTGTTGTTGGAGAGGAAAATCTATGCAAATGGAAGTTGAGTTTTGAAAATCCATCGTTGTAGTACGATTTGCAAGAAAAACCGTCAACAGATAAATTTAATCGAAACTCGAAATGAATTCCGAGTCAAATACAAGGAGGTAGACATTTGATTAAAAACTGCGTTTATTTTATTTATCACGAAGCAAATTAGCTGGTCGAATTGAATCTAAACTAGCTATCTACTTAAAGAATAAATAATAGAAGAAAGAGAGAGAATATTATAAATAAAGAGAAAATAGAGATAGAATAAACATGAATCTCATAACCACAAGTTAATGTTCATTATAATTACAACTACTCACTACACTAGAAAGCAGGAAATCTACACTAGAAAGCGAGAAATCTACACTAGAAAGCGGTAAAAGAGAAGGTAGAGAGAAGTTATCCTCCTCGATAGCTGCTTAGAGGACGAGCCGCAATGACAGAGCGTCCGAACAAAGGTGGTGAGATGAGGGACGAAGGAGAATGATGGACAACGGAGAATGGGGCAGGATGACGTCGTAGCGGAATCCGCTTCTCGAATGGTGGTGAGAGGACCATTGCGAGATGCTCCACGAAGGAGGTGAGAAGGTGGAAAAATTGTATTTTTAACTCTAATGGAGCATCCCGGGTTTGGGACAAGCTCATAGAGCTTTGGAGGGGGTGAGAGAAGAGAGGAATGGATGAAGAAAGTGTTGGGGTCGTAGGGCTATATATTGGTGTAGATTTGAGGGGACAAATGGGTCATTATACTTTAAAAATTATTTGCAAGGTCTTTAGTGATGGATTGATCCATCACTAAAGGCCTAAATGTGGGCAACATGCATGCCCCGACATCCAGATTGCATCCGACGACTCAGATTGCATCGTACCCATGCCTTCATCTTCTCTTCCTCAATGCTTAAAGCCCACGATTTCACAATCTCAGCCATCCGATCATGAGATCAAATAACTTAAGATGCTCATCGCGTGCCTACTTTAGCTGTTAAGTGCATGACGTGGACGAATCAGGGTCGTCCACACGAGATCGAGCAGTCTTAATTCAAATTGGATCTACGCTCAAGAGGTGCGCTGTGCAAGGATTCGATCTCGCAATGTCACAGGCTACAAGATGTTATCCACCGCGCTACGCTCGTGGATAAACAAGAAGAAAATTCTTGTACTATTTAATGTTGACTGTTGGATCTTGATTCGACGATTGAGATTAGATGTGGAATTCTTCTCACACGAGATGTGGCTTGAGGGAGGCAACCTGATCAACTCTCAACCATTGGATGAGAAGACAGGGCAACGAGTGATTTGGAGGGTCTAGATGGCACCACGTGGCATCATCTGAACCGTCCATCTTCTATGAGTTGTAGATGGTGCCATGGATGTCAAATTGAACTAATTTTCATGCCATTGGGCTACGATCGTCAATCCGAACCCATCCATGCTGTCGGATTTGTCATCTAAAGTGAAGATTGACACCATCTTGGCCCTTGATCTCTGACCTTCTTCGGATTATATCTGATGCTACGAAAGTCTGATCGAGGCGATCTTGGAGTCGTTGAACTCCAATCATCGCCCTGATTAGATTCGTGCAGTCGAATCTTCAATCCGAGGCCCTAATTAAATGTCACCCTGTTACCTGACCACAAAATAGGGAAAATTAACCTAAACTTTATACAACCTAACCTAAACGCAAGATGATGCATGTTATGCAATATTTATAATGTATGATGCAACTCTACTCCTAAGAACATGCATAAATAGTCAGTTTATGTGATATAAATGTGTTTACATCAATTGTATAGTTTTAAGGTAGACAAATCTTTCGACTCCTGTATTGCTGTAGTCTTGGTCTCCTAATCACTGGTGAGTGATCAGAGAATCATTCTCACCAAGGCTTCATTCTTGATCTCCTAATCTAGATTTCTTAGGGAGTTTATGATGTCCATGAATGTTGTGAACATCTTTTTAATTGATTCTCCCTTCATCCTTAAAAGCTCATAATTCTGTGTTAGTAAATTTACCTTAGTTTCCTTTACCTTAGATGTCCCCTCGTGGGTGACTTCATGAATGTTCCAGATCTCATAGGCTGTCTTGCAAGTAGAAATGCGTTTGAATTCTACTCTCAAAAGTCCATAGAAGATTGCCACTACAAGAATATTGAGTATTTCCGACCATTAAAAACAATCGGCAATGTTCAAATAACCATCGAGGAAAAGGATCAAGTAATGTACTATCACTGTTGGGTTTTCTCGACTGTTTTAGAACAATACTGTTGAGTAAAAGGCGGGCCACCACTCGACATTTGGTTCTTTCTCTCATCTGTTTTCGACGGTCGAGAAAGATTTTTCTCGACCGTTACAAATAAACGGTCGACGAAAATAGTTACCTCAACTGGTATTTTGGCGGTCGACTAAGAACATATTCTTGACCATTTATCAATAATGGTCGAGAATGTTTGTATTGTCATCCATTTGTGAATGGCTGAGAATATTAATATTCTCGACCATTCGTATATAACAGTCGGAAATTCCAATATTCTCATTTGATTTCAAACGATCAAGAATATTAATACTGTTGATGTTTCTTAAATAACAGTTGACAATACTAATATTGTCGTCCGTTAAAAATGGTTAAGTATTTTTTTTAAATGTGTTTAATTTATGTGGAAGACCTATAAAGAACTACAAATCTAGTAAAAATATAATCAATCACACAACTTAAAATATTTTTGCATCTAATTAAAACACACGAAATCAAAATAAAAATTTCATACATGAAATAAGATATACAGAGTTCATTACAAAGGATAATGTATATAAAAAATACAATCATGCTGTGGCACCAATGTCTCCAGCATCGCTACCACCTAAATCGTCGTCATCAAGAGGATCTCTATATTAATGAAAGGACAGGTGATTAATACCTCCCTTCTGAAGTAGTGCCAGCAGCTCCTTAATAGTCTTGTTGGATTCCTTGGTTTGCATTACGTTGTCCCTGACTAACGTCGTCAGCTCATCGATCCGCTGGTCCTTCTCCTCATCTTTCCAGCATAATGCCACAATCTCCTTCCTCATCTCATGAACCTTAATAGAAGAGGATGATGCTCCCCTTCTCCCATGCCACCTTGAGATGGTCTCGCTCCTCCCAGCGCTACGAACATACCTGCCATGCTCAGGTGGCATGACGGTCTGGTAGGCCTCTATTGTCAGTGGCTGCTGAACTGTAGCAGAGTTGGCATCTTCAGGAAGATGCATTAAGTTGATCATATTATCCTAAAAGATATTGATTTACATTAGGTAATTTCATTTAATTATATAATTACGAAATCAAATAAAAGTATTTTTTTTTTTAACATACGTGTCTCTATTGGTATGTGTCGTGAGGCCACTATCTATTTCCGTCATCACTCATCTTGCTATGAGTGGCTTCATATACTCCTACCCGATCAAGCTGGGCACCTTGATTCATGGTGGACTACAATAATTTGAAATAGTTAATTTTAACAAAATTAGAAATTTTTGTAAGGTTTAAAAGAAAATAATAATTAAAGTTACTTACGTACGTACATGGATTTCATTGAGTGTATGCTCCTCCTACCATGACATGGGTCTTCTGTGGAGCCTTAGTCCTATTTTCCTTATTCTTCTTGGTATGCTCCTGAAATAAAGGTATAATTTATTAACTTAGAAATTAGTTAAATAAATGATAACAAATGAAATACTTTTACCTGCATCACTGGATCATGCCAATGCTTGCACGCTTCTTTCCAAGTGTGCAGTTGTATCAAAAGAGGCACATTATGCAATGCCTCAACATGATTCATGTTCTTATAATACTAAAAAATATCATTATAATGTTAGAAATAGCATTTGACTTATCGTAAAGGAAATAAACAAATACAGTTAAAATTTATCTTTTACCTTATTCTTCATCTACATTCTCCAATCTTTATGAATCTTCGCTGTGTGCTTAAGGATATATTTAGCAATATTCGGATCATTGCCCGAATTGAAGGTGGCTTGCATTAGTAAGAGAACAAAAATTGTTACAAAATTTAAACTTATATAAAGCAATGTACATAAGTTATTAATTTTTACCAATTACCTTTAACTCTAGAATGAGCTGCATTTTCAGCTCGTTTGGCACCTGATGTAAATATATTTACACTACTTAAAATGTCTATTTACGCATGTTCTTAAGCATAGGATTGCATTTCATTATATAAATATTGCATACATGCATTATCTTGCATTTAGAGTAGTTTGAATAAAATGGAGGTTAATTATCTCCTTTTTTGTGATTGGATAGGGAAGACATTTTATTGGGGCCTCGGATCAAAGATCCAACCGTACGGATGTGATCAGGGCAACGATTGGAGTTCAACGACTCTAAGATTGCCCTAATCGGGCATTTGTAGCATCAGATAGAGACTAGGGAAACCTAAAAGATCAAGGGCCAGGATGGTGTAAATTCGTACTTCATATGACAAATCCGACCGCACGGATGAATTTGGATCGACGATCGCAGCCCAACGACACAAAAATCGAGTCAATCTGACATCTGTGGCACCATCTACAACTTCCAGAAGATGGACGGCCAAGATGGTGCCACGTGGTGCCATCTCGGCTGCCCAAATGGCTACATGCAACCTATGAAGACCCCGCACCTGCTCGCTCTCCGCCGTTGGATCTCGATCCAATGGCTGTGGTCAGCCGTGCTTAAAGGCATCCGCTCGACCATCCGAGCCTCGTAGCGCAGCGGTCGAGCGCGCTTACGCGAGCTGTGGGCGCGGGTTCGAGCCGCAGCGAAGGTGAGGAAGGTGCGGGCATGCGGGCGATGGCCGGCGTTGGATTGCGATCGGACGGCCGTCAGCGCTCAATCGAGTTTACGCGCTAATGAACGCGCGGCGTCACGCAAGATCGCACGTGCCAGGCGAGCGCAGCAGCGGGCGGAGATGCGCCTTAAGCCGTCTGATCTCCCGATCGGATGGCTGAGAATCAAAGAACATGCGTGAGCGTTGTGCGCGGGAGCTACGCCCACGTTGGGGGCTTTAGTGATAAATTTATCCGTCACTAAAGACCCCTCGTTTATTATTTTGAAGATGTAATGACCATTTTGCCCCCACTCCTTGCAACTAGAAAAGGAGACCCCCTCCATATGAAATTCTCATCCCTTCCTTCTCTTCTCTACCCCTCCAAAGCTCAAGAGAAGCTTGCCCCACACCCGAGATGCTTCTCGCGAGATAAGGTCCAAATTTTCGTCCCCCTTCGGAAGTGGATCCCACGACGACCACGGCATGCTGCTCCATTCCCGTTCTTCTGCTTCGTCCTCCTTCGTCTTGCTTCGTTCTCCTTCGTCCAGGCGTCGTCCCGTCCGGCTCATCCTCCAAGCAAACGTCGAGGAGGATTTCTCTCTCCCTATTCTTTTTACTGCTTTCTAGCATAGATTTACTACTTTCTAGAGTAGTCTACTCGTCCTCCAAGCGACCGTCGAGGAGGACATTTCTCCCACCATTCTTTTAATGCTTTCTAGAGTAAATTTATCTCTTTCTAGTGGAATTGTTTTATGCTTTCTAGTTGTAATGAACAAATCCCCCTAATGATAAATTCTTTGTTTATTCTACATCTCATTTTGATTTCTATGTGTAATATTCTTTCTCTCTCTCTTACTCTCTCTCTCTCTTCTATTTATTGTAACTAATTAGATAGTTTTAAATTGAATTACTTCGTGACAAATAAAAAGAAACGCGTAGTTTTTAAATCAAACGTCCGCCTCCCTATGTTCGACCCGGAATTTCAATTTCGGTATAAATTTTATTTGTTGAACACGAATTCTTCGCTTTCAAACTACAACGACAGGTTTTCCAAAACCAAACACGTTAACGTAGCAATTCGTAACGTTCAACATTTTGGCGCCGTTGCCGGGGAGGCAACGATCTTTGATTTCTCTTCGCATTTTGTAACTTACAAATCATTTACCTCACTTTTTCTCCTTTCTTATTGTAATTGCAGGTACTCTTTCGAGATAGGCAAAAGCGGTAGATCAGAGTAAAGTGCTGTGGAAGGTTCTGTGAGTTATCCCCCACCCATTAGATTTCATTCCACAACATAATAATTCAAACATCAATCAACCTAGGTGTTTTTATCAACTCTAAGGTTAGATTGTTTGTTGTTTGACACTCATACTCACCCCAACCCCCACATGAAAAAAAAGAAAAATTAAAAAAAATCTCAAAGAGGTACACAACCTCATCTGATTTTCAAACTCAACCAGTAAACCGACCTCAGGAGCCGATACACACATTCAAACACATAATTGAGTAGAAATCAGATTAGGTAATCATTTGTGTGCCTAATTAAGTGGTGCATCAGGCCAATTGTTTGAGTTGATTGGGCCGCACCACTTCAAATAAAATAAACTCATCAAGTAACTGCTACTTAGGTTCAACTCTTATGGATTTACCAGGCACTCCACATTATTTTTAAGCTTTAAAGGAAAACATTTTCACCCGTGCTTGCAAAACTTGGTGTGCTAACGAAACCTGTTTGAAAACACCTAAAGTTGAATCCTAAAAGCTACTAAGCAAGATTTGAACTTTAAAATTCACCACATCAAAAATAATCTTGCTTGAAAACCATTGGTTGTGCATGCACACACAAATCAATAAATCATTAAGGGCACAACCCATTTAAAGGGCCCATCACATTAAAAAGCACATTCAAACCTAGCCCTAAATAAAACAGAGTAGGCGTTGGCCTTAAGGATTGGACTCACTCTTCAGAACCCAGAACGAGATTATTTTCGATTAGTTTGTTTCTACTATTCAATCTGATGTCTAGCTAGGGGAGCAGAGTCAAACGATCGTGGTTGGGGGGTACACTAGGAACCGGAGGCGCAAGCCAAAGGAAGAACCTTCTCCCCAGTCCCTCCTTCTAACTAGTTGGATTGAACAGGCGGAAGTAGATCAAATCATTCCTTTATCTCAAGATGGGTTTTGGGAGTCTGTAGGTCTGTAGGCTAACCCATTTAAGGACAGGTTTGATTGTTTGTATTGCAGGGCACCTTTCTTCCTCCCATGTCTCATGAATCCTTCCACATATTTCACACATTCCCGCTCTTTCCCTCCTGTTGTGAAATATCCTCAACATGACGATTATCCTGGCTCGTATTGTAATCGACCATCAGTTAGTTGGGATAATTCGGATTGGGGATACAATTCCAGACCCCCGTGTTTAGGTTCTAACCCTAAACACTTTGATTCTGATTTCTATCCTTCTCAAAGCTACATCGATTATAGATCGTCTTCCTTTCATGAACAACCTAATACGATCTACAATCAAGAAGGATACACCAATCTTTACCCATCCTCTAATTTCACTGCCTTTAGGTCATCACCATCTTTTGAACAATCTGAAATTACCTATTATTAGGAAGGGTATAACGAATCTCAATTCGTTAATTACTCTGCATTGAGCCCAAACCCACCCAACCCTGAACCAACTCATTTGGTTCAGGTTAGCCAGGTTCAAGATAAGGTTCTGGCTAACTTGAGGAATATCATTCAATCTTTAGAAGTTCAGCCAATACCTTGCATTGAGGGATTGAAGCCTCTGATTAAAATGATTGATGATTTAAACAAGTCTTTGTTGGATTGGCTCCAGGATGTTAAGGATAAGAACCTGGGTGAGTTTTTAGTTGGGAAATTAGCGAAATTGAGGATGAGATTCGTGGTTGCTTTGATTCAATCATGGGATGATTCCCAGGATAAACCCTCTTCAGGAAAGCCAATGACAGAACCCGCTCAGGCACCTGTTGAGGGGGACATGTGTTATGACCAGATTGGATTAAAGCGACCAATTAAGGAAGATCTGATTTCTTCACCTGAGATCCCTGAGCCGGGTTACGACGAAACGTATGTGTCCTTGGAACAAAAAGTGACAAATGTTTTGGGACATACATTGATACGGATCCTGATTTCTTTGATGGTGAAGATTCAAGTTGCGAAGTCTCACGTGAGTTTTCTGAACACGATTTCGGTGAGACGATTGGGCCTGAGGAATCTGATAAATCATTTGATAGCCCAATAATTGAGGAAACTGATCTTAGGGCACACATTACGGATCCAGAATTACATTTTCTGGAGGAATCAATTCAATGCCCTGATTATCAGTTACACCCTGTTGAGCTTATTGATGATTCTAATTTTGAGATAATTAGACCCAAGTCAATTTTGATTCTGCCACATCATTTAGACTTGGAGATTTCAGACGAGGTGATGAATATACAAGAGGTCCTAGAATTTGATATGTTGAATGAGGAGGATAGGAGTTGGGAAGTTCTGATTGGGGAAGTTAATTTTGGAGGAAATGGAAGATTGAGTCGAAGGGTTCCTTTTAAGCTGAAATCATCAAATCAAAACCCTTATGACATTTGTTTCAAGGATGTCAAACTCAAGCACACATTCAATGATTATCCTTTTGAGCTTCAATTCTCTGTAACCCAACTTTTTGGTCTTGGGTTGCATCCTCATAAATTGCAGGCCCAACCCTGCTTGCATTCTGATTTTAGGTTCTGGGTAATTTTTATCCAGAACATAAGATATTCTCGATTATGGGGGATGGGTCTACACCACAATCTGGTCCACATCTGTGGACCTCTGTTGACAGGTCGGAGGATTCTTCTGTTTATTCTAATTCTGACCTGCACTTGCGAATTTTTCATTTCTTTCCTTGTATTGTGTGCCTAGCTGAAGGCACTAAACTCAGCACATATACAGTTTTTCTTAGTTTTTATCTCTGAGTGGACCTGACCTTCACGCAATTCAGGTGCTTTCTACGCTTTTCCACTCTGTTTTATGTCTTTTTAATACAATGAGGACATTGCATTAGATAGGAATGGGGGGTGGATATTTATCTCTAAATTCATTCATTAGCTCCGTAGATTTGTTTTATTTTATTTTATAAAAAAGAAAATTGAAGTTAGGAAAGAGAATTTGGGTTTAAGAAAGTTTTCAATCTTAGGAAATACTATATTAAGATCTGAACACAAAGACCCTTCAGGTCTTTGGACTTAATTAGCCTATGTATCCACTAAAATGTGGATTTGTCTTTGAGTCCTCACCATCTTAATTCTATTATAATTGGAATAAATAAGTTTGGGTGATAAGTGCACGACTTATCAACCCGCCCTCTGATTTGAGGGAATTTTGAGTCTTAGGCATCTACACACTTTCTTTGCACTGACTTCTTGTTCGGCGATTTTAACGGAAATTGGGTAGCTAATGAACCTTCTAGGGTGATATGGCTAGCAAGTTATCGTGGGTAATAACCCATAAGTAGGTTGTCCAGAGCCCAGTCACTGGACCTTTCTCTTTTTGCTGCCTTTAGGTAAATCTTAGACCAGGGAAGCCACTTACTTAAAAAAGAAAAAGAAAAAAGAAAAGAAAAAAAATCAAAAAGGAGAAAAGACAAAAAAAAAAAAAAGAAATAAGCCACACTTCATCGCACGAGTATGGCTAGCAAGTTGTCGGTTGTAACAGCTCATCGACCGGTTGTCCAGAACCTAGCTCAGTAAATGCACTAAAAATTCCCAAAACACTTAGGAAGAAGCGGAGAAGTAGAATAAACCAGGGAGATATACACTGGATTCACCCTTGTGTTGACCCCATAAAAAAATAAAAGTAGGGAGAAAGCTACCGGTAGTAAAGATACACCTTTAGGCAGAATTCTTTTTGAGGTCACCTAGAGGCGTAGAAATCTAAAGTCCGTTTTAATTGCCGATCAACGAGTCTATCACATTCACAATAAGATGCTTAAAACCTAGGGTTCTCATCAAATCTTGGGTGAGTTGAATGACCGTAGAAAGCCACTCTTAAACCCTAAAATTTGAAAATCCAAAAAAAAATAGAAAAGAGTAAAAAGAGAAAAAGAATTTTTTATTTTAATAAGGCGAGGGCTTGAGGTGGTCTGCATTTTGGCTGATACTCGGGCACTGTTGTGTCCTTGAAAGTTTAGTTCCTAGGTAGACAATTTCTTAATGATTGAAAATAACTCAGGTCTAAATAATCCAACCTAATTCTTTTATTAATAGCATATAGTTTTTGCTAGGGACTAGCAAAAGATAGGCATGGGGGTATGATGTAAACACATTTACACTACTTAAAATGTCTATTTATGCATGTTCGTAAGCATAGGATTGCATTTCATGATATAAATATTGCATAACATGCATCATCTTGCATTTAGAGTAGTTTGAATAAAATGGAGGTTAATTGTCTCCTTTTATGTGCTTCGACAGGGCAAACATTTTATCGGGGCCTTGGATCAAAGATCCAACCGTATGGATGTGATCAGGGCGATGATTGGAGTTCAACGACTCCAAGATCGCCCTAATCTGGCATCTGTAGCATCAGATAGTGACCGGGGAACCCTAGAAGATCAAGGGCCAGGATGGTGTAAATCCGCACTTCAAATGACAAATCTGACCTTATGGATGAATTCGGATCGACGATCACAGCCCAACGACACAAAAATCGAGTCAATCTAACATCTGTGGCACCATCTACAACTTCCTGAAGATGGACGGCCAAGATGGTGCCACGTGGCGCCATCTCAACCACCTAAACGGCTGCATGCAACCTCTGAAGACCCCACACCTGCTCGCTCTCCGACATTGGATCTCGATCCAACGGCTGTGGTCAGCCGCGCTTAAAAGCGTCCGCTCGACCATCCACTCCTCCTACCGCAGCGATTGAGCGCGCTTACGTGAGCTGCGGGCGCGAGTTCGAGCTGCAGTGAAGGTGAGGAAGGTGCGGGCGTGCGGGCGATGGCGGGCGTTGGATTGCGATCGGACGGCCGTCAGTGCTCAATCGAGTTTACACGCTATTGAACGTGCGACGTCACGCGAGATCACACGCGCCAGGCGGGCGCAGCAGTGGGCGGAGATGCATCTTAAGCCGTCCGATCTCGCGATCGGACGACTGAGAATCAAAGAATGTGCGTGAACGTTGTGGGTGGGCAGCTGAGGAGGCATGTGTGGGCTCGGGAGCTACGCCCACGTTGGGGGCTTTAGTGACAGATTTATCCATCAATAAGGACCCCTCATTTATTATTTTGAAGATGTAATGACCATTTTGCCCCCACTCCTTGCAACTATAAAAGGAGACCCCCTCTATACGAAATTCTCATCCCTTCCTTCTCTTCTCTACCCCTCCAAAGCTCAAGAGAAGCTTGTCCCACACCCGGGATGCTTCTCGTGAGATAAAGTCCAAATTTTCGTCCCCCTTCGGAAGTGGATCCCGCGACGACGACGGCGTGCTGCTCCATTCCCATTCTTCTACTTCGTCCTCCTTCATCCTGCTTCGTTCTCCTTCATCCAGGCGTCGTCCCGTCCGGCTTGTCCTCCAAGCAACCGTCGAGGAGGATTTCTCTCTCCCTATTCTTTTTACTGCTTTCTAGCATAGATTTACTACTTTCTAGAGTAGTCTACTCGTCCTCCAAGCGACTGTCGAGGAGGACATTTCTCCCTCAATTCTTTTAATGCTTTCTAGAGTAAATTTATCGCTTTCTAGTGCAATTATTTTATGCTTTCTAGTTGTAATGAACAAATCTCCCTAATGATAAATTCTCTGTTTATTCTATATCTCATTTTGATTTCTATGTGTAATATTCTTTCTCTCTCTCTTACTCTCTCTCTCTTCTATTTATTGTAACTAATTAGATAGTTTTAAATTGAATTACTTCGTGACAAATAAAAAGAAATGCATAGTTTTTAAATCAAACGTCCACCTCCCTGTGTTCGACCAGGAATTTCAATTTCGGTATAAATTTTATTTGTTGAACACGAATTCTTCACTTTCAAACTACAATGATAGGTCTTCCAAAACCAAACACGTTAGCGTAGCAATTCGTAACGTTCAACAACACCTTCCTCCAATCGAAGTAGGACAGTGGGTTGATCGCCTTCGTCAGCATACCCAGTCTACTGACAAATGGAGGATAGTCCACTGCTTCCCCTGCTGGTGTGATCCACACTGCAATGCAGACCCCATGCAGAATTCTCTATAAGTCCTTGTTTCACATGGGACCTCTTCCCCTACGTGCACCAATAAGATAGAATTAAACATAAAATTAAATAACAAAGAAATAAATAAATTGTAACATTTACCAAACCTTAAATTCATACGTAAACTGTGCAAGGGTGGTGGTGTTGCAGAACATCCCAATTGAGAAGGATCTGGGTTGGCCGCTTGCTCTGGCTGTTCATCCAAGCTAATGTCCTTCTCATCAACTAAAGGACTATCGTCCTCTTCCTCATCGACAATCGCATCCTCCTCGTAGTTAGAATCCTTTGCTAGTAGATCTGTCGGAGGAGGCATCAGACTCTTCCCCCTACCTCCTCTCCCCTGACTCTGGAAATATCGAGCCACATCTCCAGGCCTCAAAAACTGTTGGCAAGGTGCTTCAGGTTGAGTGGGCTGCTACGGGCAGTGAGCCTGAGGCTGAGGATGAGGCTGAGGCTGCTGGCGGGGGGCCTCAGGCTATTGGGGGTGCCTCAAGCTGCTGGGAGGCATGAACCTCCTCCTTACGACTCCTATTAGCCTTCTTGAAAATAACCTACGTAAAAACATCACAAATAATCACTTTTTTTTTTAAATTCGACAGCATTTCCTCTATATATTGTGATATTTCAAAAATCCTGTATAAAATAAGCGTATAAATAAATGAAAATGAAATAAGCATATATATATGAAACTAAAAATGAAATGATATCTCCCTTCCCCTTTCCCCTTCCCTTCCCCTCCATTTCCCTCCCCTTCTCCCTTCTTCTTTCATCTCTTTTTCTCTTCCCCTTTCCCCTTCCCATTCCTCCATTTCCCTTCCCCTCCACTCCATTTCCCTTATCTTCCCCTTCATTTCCCTCCACTTCTCTCTTCCTCTTTCTTCTCCTTCTCTTTCTCCCTTTTTCTTCCCATCCCTCCATTTCCCATATCCTCCCTTTCATTTCCCTCCACTTCTGCCTTCCTCTTTCTTCTCATTCTCTTTCTCCCTTCCCCTTTCCCCTTCCCATCCCTCCATTTCCCTTACCCTCCCCTTCATTTCCCACCCATTCTCCCTTTTTCTTTCCTCTCCTTCTCTTTCTCCCTTCTCCTTTATCCTTCACATCCCTCCATTTCCCTTCCCCTCTCCTCCATTTCCCTCCACCTTTTTATACCTCTTCTCTTTTTCTCCATTCTCCCCTCCATTTCCCTTTCTCCTTCTTCTTCTCCACATTCAATAGAAAACATTCAATATACAAAAAATAAACAAATGCATCATTCCACACAAAAAATAAATCTAAGTGAGCACACCCTACACAAAAAATAAACCTACGTGGGCACAACTCACATTTAATGTGATAACAACATTTGAAAGAAAAATATAGTAAGAAACTCACCATAGTGACGAAATGGTCCACAAACTGTTCACAAACAGCAGGAGAATGTGAAGAACATATATGAGAAGGCAATAAAATAAATTTCAGTTTTGAAATATAAATGAACATAAGCTTTGATAAAAGATAAAACAATTTAAAGGAAATTTAAACAAAACAGAAAACTAAGAATTTCTTAAATTATTTATATTTATGATTATGGATTAATATTTTTGACAAATTACCTTATATGTTGTAACGAGCGTGTGGCCCAGACGTCTTCTAAGACGTCTGGAAGGTTGTCCAGACGTCTTACCAGACGTCTGGGATAGTTTCCAGGCGTCTGGAAATCTATTATTTTCGACACACGCGAGTCGTCTGCGCGCCTGAGCGCGCAGACCGCATATTCACCCTTCCTCCCTCCTGCGGCTGCAGATTCCCCTGCCGCGAATCCATCTCTCTCCTCCTCGCGCGGCCTTAAAAGGCCATGCCTCCCCTCCCGTCTCCACCGTCTCCTCCTTCTTCTCCTTTAGCCAGTGAGCGTGAGCGTGAGCGCGAGCGCGAGGGCGGCAGCGGCGGCCGCAGTGAGCGCGGAGGAGGTGCGGCGTGCGAGAGCGGAGCTCTGCCATGAGGGCGAGCTCGCCGGAGCGGCTTGGCCGGCCGGCGGAGGGCGCAGGGGGCGCGGAGCGACGCGGAGAGGGACCTGCTGCGGTCTGAGCAGCAGACGCGTGAGGTACGACGCGGGCGACGTCGCGAGCGGGGGTCGAGTAGCGCCCTGATTCTGGAAAAATTTCCAGAATCAGACGTCTGGGTTTATAGTCAGACGGCGAGGGAGACGTCTGGAAGCTCATACAGACGTCTGAAAAGTGAGTATTCCGCCTTCTTCTTCCTTCCTGTCGACTGACCGTACTGAGGGAGGCAGTTGGCTGTGCGCAGGTTCACTGATTCGCCATCCTTTGCGAATCAGACGTCTGGAAGTTGACCAGACGGTGTGAGTAACCTCCAGACGTCCGGGGTGACCATCGGACGTCTAGGAGCTAGGCCAGACGTTCCCGCGGACTTCTGGACGTCTGGGAAACCACGCTGAACAGGTATTTCTCTGATCCACTATTTAAGATGTCTGGAAGAATTCCAGATGTCTGATTTTGCACAGTATCGTCTTTTTCGACCCGTTTAGGGTCCGTTCGGGCTCCGTTTTCCACGATTCGAGTTGCGCCCTTTTCAGAATTAATTCCTCCACCCGTCTACAGTAGCTATACACTATTTTGAGACACTCCTTGTGTTTGATCCTTGTGATAGGACCTCGTTCCGTTGCAGTCTTGGGAGTCGCGGAGGCACGCGGGATTCCCGATCACGCCCCCATTACTCCCGTTGTAGCTGGTAGAGTGGCTTAAGTTTATTATTAAAATCTGTTAAAGTATGGAACCATAACTAGAATCTAGGACATTGCATGAATCCTAGGAATGAGAAATGTATGGAATGATAGCTCCTAGGTTATGCATGAATCCTAGGGCTGGAAAACTAGTTGTATGCTAGATCCTAGGATGTGGCATGAACCCTAGGATGGAAAAACTAGTGGAATGTATAATACTGGAGTCTTCGAAAAATGGAAAGGAATATAAAGTTGCCTGTAAATTGAATTAACAGCTGCCTGTTATGAATAAAGAAACGTGGGTGAGAACATGGATTGTAAGAATGTGAAACTGGAAAGTGAAACCTGGATGTTTGAGTTAAAAGGATGGAACCCTACGGGGAATTAGGAGTGGAACTCCTGGAAAGAGAAAGGAATGAACTGAGATGTTGTTCGTACTGTCTCTTGGGTACGCAGTACCAAGGGAAGTACCTGTACCTGTTTAGTGCAGAGTGGGGCCAGCCACCCCAGGGACCTAGGGTTAGGATTGGACGCTCTGTACCGACTTGCTGGCCCTCGTGTACGTAGTACCGAGGAGAGCTACTAGTGTTAGGAGAGTACTATCTACCCCACGGGCCCCGGGGTTCTGCTAGCCTCCTTCACCGACTTGTTAGGCCCACTGGGGCAAACCAGGGTAGTCAGGCGAGGGTGCGCGGACTGTCGAGGGGCAAGGCCCCAGTTTGGTTACTGTAGAGGGGTTGGACCCCTGTTACTGAGAGGGCACTGCCCTGGTTCTGTGCTGTGCTTTGGGCGCACCCGTTAACGGAAACGACTAATCGCGTGCCAGTGCGGGCTAGCTACCTGTGCGTTTATCGTGCGTGCCGTAGTCACCGTTACGTCTGTCAGTGACCTTGGGGTGGTTGACTGAGGGTAGGATCACCATGGGGGACTCTCCCGGCCAAGAGAGCACCACGTGCTACTTCTACTTTTGGAAAAGACTGCAATCAAGATCGTTCCCACGAGGACATTCGAGATCAAGTACAGGATCTGAGAAATAAATGAAATAGTGAGAAAATTGAAAGATGTGAATAAAGGAAGTAATAGAACATAACAGCTACTGTACACTCTACTGTTGTCTTTAGTTAGTTTGCCACTCTACTCAGCGTTTTGCTAACGTGTTACACTCGTTACCTTTTTCAAGATCAGGTGCTGAGCAGCCAGGGTCAGCGGCTGCAGAGGACGCTGGGCCAAGTAGGGTCCAATAGAGTTTACCACAGTCTTTTGTACCTCTTTTGTTTCTGTTATAGTGAGTGGTTTTGTTTCCGCTGTACTTTCTTCACCTGCAGTTCGTGTTATATAATAAATGTTGTTCTACTGTTGTGGTGGTACCTACTGTAGTAGTTTCTTTCCTTACTGCTGTACTTTCTTACTGTTAGTTATATTCATGCTGAATGTGGTTTATTTTATTGTCTTTTGGTTACTTCCTCGTTGGACGACTAGGTCTTGCGATTAGTCGAGTCGGTCCGGTTCTCGTGTCTCGTAGGGACTCGGGAACCGGATCGTTACAAGATGGTATCAGAGCAAGGTCGTCCCGAGAAGTGAATCAACTGACTAGAAAATAACCAATTCACATGTTTATAACTAGAGTAGCCACCACAACATATCTCCTAACTTGAGCTCTTAGAAGTTTCGTTAGGTACCGTCTGTTTTGACGTTTCCGTGTTGTTTCACGTCTCCTTGCAGGAGATGCCTCGTCGCGGGACTTGCGAGACTGGCCGCGGGCGTGGCCAAGGACGTGGTCGGCGAGGTGGACGTGCTGTCGTTGACGTCTCGGTGGACCAGCCACCACTCCCTGGCATCCAGGCCCAGGACCTCGCCAGACTGATACGGGATATTGTACGAGAGGAGCTCCACCCACCGCCCCGAGCACCTCCTCCTGGGGTTGCAGAGGGGGAGTCCTCTGTGGGACCACGCGACGGACGCGGCGCTGGACATGAGGGAGGGGATGGGCCCCTGCCGCCCCCACCTTCCTCCGACACTTCTGTACACGAGGCACCTTCGCCTGGAGGTGCACCAGCACCTCCCCTACAGCACCACTTCGAGCTTTTCGGACAGTTCCGGAAGCTGAAGCCCCCCTCCTTCAAGGGGGATGAGGACCTGACCGAGGCAGAGGACTAGCTTGAGCAGTTGGAGAAGATCTTCGACACCCTTCGCCCCCCGGTGGAGTGCCGCGTGGCCTTTGCCACGTACCAGCTGGAGAGTGCGGCACACCGGTGGTGGAGGGCGGTCTGGGGATAGGAGAGGGACGAGCCGACGTGGGACCAGTTCGTCACCCTCTTCTGCAAGCAGTACTTTCCCCAGACGTGGCAGGACCAGAGGAGGTGGGAGTTCCACACTCTCCGCCAAGGGACGATGACTGTGAGCGCGTACCGCACGCGTTTCTTGGAGCTGTCCTGCTTTGCAGCGACAGCGGTAGCCACTGAGGAGGAGCGCCTTTGGAGGTTCACCGAGGGGCTCCGGCCTGCGATCCGGGGGTATGTCAAACCCCTGAAGCTGCCTACGTTTTCGAGGCTGGTATAGGTAGCTATGACTTACGAGGAGACCAACCCGTCCACACGAGAGACCGATGGCCGGCGGAAGAGGCCCTTTCAGCCAGACTTCTCACAGGGCCAGCGAGAACGGAGACACGTGGCGTCCGCAAGAGAGCCGTCACGTTGTGCAGGGCCATCAGTGGCCTTTGGGGGCCCTCGACAGGGGCCAGTCACCAGTACCAGACCCCCGCCTAGCCGACAGCAGGGACTCACTGAGGGTGGGAGTCGGGTTCCCCTCTGCTACCAGTGTGGCCAGCCGGGCCACGTCAGGAGGGACTGCCCATCTAGGGCAGGAGGTCAGCAGATACTTCCTGTGCAGAGCACTGGAGGGCGCACAGGAGGCCGCGGTTCCCAGGCACGAGGAGGAGGACAGCAGTCGCGAGGAGGGTACCGGCCAACACCTACCCGTCCGACGCAGAGTGTGACTGCTTCGTCCGCACCTAGAGCTGAGGGGCGTATCAACGCCCTAACACACAGGGACGCCAGAGCTTCGGGATCGGTGGTAGCAGGTATGGTTTCAGTTTCTGGCAGACTCGTTTACACGCTTTTCGATTCCGGCGCTACGCACTCGTTTGTCGCAGCCAGTTTCGCAGTTAGTTTGGACCAGGATTATACACTGTTAGAGAATCCGTTCGTAATCGGAGGTCCGAGTGGTCAGCTGTTTGTAGCTGAGGAGGTGTACACGGGTTGCGAGGTCAGCGTCTGGGGACATAGCCTGCCAGCTGACCTGATTATGATACAGATGGAGGACTTTGGAGTGATTCTGGGGATGGATTAGCTGTCCGCTTACCACGCTTTGGTGGACTGTTTTGAGAGGAAGATCGTCTTCTCCATTCCAGAGTTGCCTTCTTTCGAGTTTCACGGACAGCCAGTGGACGGAGGTTTCAGGTGCATATCGGCACTTCGGGCAGCGAGACTTTTGAGCCAGGGGTGTGAGGTCTTCCTAGCTTGTGTGGTGGCAGAACCCAGCCCCGTGGCAGACTTCCAGAGCATCCCGGTGGTCAAAGAGTACCCCGACGTGTTTCCAGACGACTTACCAGGACTACCACCCAAGCGTTAGATCGAGTTTGAGATCTCACTAGTACCAGGGACCAGCCCCATCTCCACCGCGCCATACAGAATGGCACCACTTGAGCTGCGAGAGCTCAAGTCCCAGTTGCAGGACCTTTTAGAGAAAGGTTTCGTGAGGCCCAATGCGTCTCCCTGGGGAGCCCCGGTACTGTTTGTGAAGAAGAAGGATGGGACCCTACGCCTTTGTGTGGACTACCGACAGCTGAATAGGGTCACCATCAGGAACAGATATCCGCTGCCGAGGATTGACGATTTGTTTGACCAGTTGCGGGGTGCCACGATGTTTTCCAAGATAGACTTGAGGTCTGGATACCACCAGTTGAGGATCAGGGAGACCGACGTCTCCAAGACAGCTTTCTGCACCCTGTACGGACACTACGAGTTTTTGGTCATGCCGTTTGGGCTGACCAATGCCCCCGCTGCTTTCATGGACCTGATGAACAGGGTGTTTAGACCGTACATGGATCAGTTCGTGGTGGTTTTCATGGATGATGTGCTCATCTATTCTAGAGATCGGACGCAGCACAGACAGCACTTGCGAATGGTTTTGGACACTCTGAGGCGACGCAGGCTGTACGCCAAGTACAACAAGTGCGAGTTCTGGTTGAGGGAGGTGACCTTCTTGGGTCATGTGATCTCTGGAGACGGCCTGGTGGTGGACCCTGCCAAGGTCGAGGCAGTGCTTAGGTGAGAGAGACCGCGTTCTGTCACTGAGATTCGCAGTTTCCTGGGACTAGCTGGCTACTATAGATGGTTCATCAGAGGGTTTTCGCAGATTGCACGTCCTATGACACAGTTGACCCGGAAGGACGTGCCTTTCGCTTGGACAGACGCCTGTGAGGCGTGTTTTCTGGAGTTGAAGGAGAGGTTGACCTCGGCTCCCGTGCTCACCATCCCTAACAGTAGTGGCGGGTTCGTTGTGTACACGGACGCTTCCTTGCAGGGGTTAGGAGGTGTGCTCATGCAGAGGGGTCATGTTGTCGCTTATGCTTCGCGGCAACTGACGCCCCATGAGCAAACCTACCCTACCCACGACCTAGAGTTGGCAGCTGTTGTCTTCGCGCTGAAGACATGGAGGCACTACTTGTACGGTGAGACCTTCGAGATTTTTACAGATCACAAGAGCCTCAGATATCTTTTTGACCAGAAGGAGCTCAACATGAGACAGAGACGTTGGTTGGAGCTCCTGAAGGACTACGATTGCAGCATCTCCTACCACCTGGGAAAGGCCAATGTGGTGGCTGACGCCTTGAGCCGTAAGGCGCCCGCACGCTTGGCCAGTCTACAGTTACAGAGTTGGAGCCTTTTGGAGGAGGTGGGCAATTGGCGACCTCTAGAGTTACGAGGATACTGTGGGGCAGTGACGGTGACACGGCAGACCAGGCCAGAGTTAATAGACCGCATCATCACGGGACAGATGGCCGATCCGTACTTGCAGTCTTTGCGCGACAGAGTACTATTAGGGGACCCAGGGGACTTCTCTTTCACAGACCAGGTGTTACGCTTGAGGGGACGGTTGTGCGTTCCCAGAGACGAGGAGCTGTTGAGAGAGCTCCTGACTGAGGCACACGGTTCTAGATTCACCATACATCCTGGAAACATGAAAATGTACCATGACTTGAGACGCGAGTTTTGGTCGAGAGGGATGAAGCGGGATGTGGGTGAGTTCATGCAGCAGTGCTTAGTGTGCTAGCAGGTGAAAGCCGAGCATCAGAGGCCTGCAGGGCCGCTTCAGCCGCTTCCAGTGCCAGAGTGGAAGTGGGAGAGCATCACCATGGACTTGGTGGTGGGCTTACCTGTTACCCAGCGGGGACACGACGCAGTCTGGGTAATAGTGGATAGATTGACGAAGACGACGCGATTCTTGCAGATCCGAGTCACTTTGGGACCAGCACAGTTGGCAGAGAGGTATATCCGTGATGTGGTACGACTACACGGAGTTCCGCGGGAGATCGTATCCGGCTGGGATACCCGCTTTACGTCGCAGTTTTGGGCTGAGTTTCAGCAGGCCTTGGGGACGCGGTTGAGGTTTAGCACGGCTTACCACGCTCAGACGGACGGACAGTCTGAGCGCACGATACAGACGCTTGAGGACCTTTTGCGTGCCTATGTACTGGACTGGAGGGGCTCTTGGGAGGAGCACCTGCCCCTGGCGGAGTTTGCATACAACAATAGTTATCACTCGAGCATCGGCATGGCTCCCTACGAGGCTCTGTACGGACGGAAGTGTACGGCACCCTTGAGTTGGGTTGAGGTGGGGACCAAGTGGGAGGTTGGCCCCAGGTTGATCCGGCAGAGTCAGGAGGTAGTTGAGCAGATCCACAGACGACTCCGCACTGTCAGGAGCAGATAGAAGAGCTACGCGGATCGCAGGCGCAGAGAGGTGCAGTTCGAGGTTGGGGACCACGTCTTCCTTCGTGTTTCGCCCATGAAGGGCTTACAGCGGTTTGGGGTGAGAGGGAAGCTCGTGCCGAGGTTCGTGGGGCCCTTTAAGGTCCTGGAGCGGGTTGGACCCGTTGCTTACAGACTTGCCCTTCCCCCGCAGCTTTCTGGTGTGCACGATGTGTTCCACGTGTCCAACCTCAGGAAGTATGTAGCCGATTCCAATCACGTACTAAGCCACGAGAGCGTCGAGGTGAGCGACGACCTGACCTACACCGAGCGGCCAGTGCAGATCCTAGACCGAGCCGTCCGCCGGTTGAGACGAAAGCAAGTACCCCTGGTAAAGGTTTTGTGGAGCCAGCGGTACGAGGAGGCTACCTGGGAGCCTGAGGCGGCAATCGGGAGCGGTACCCGGAGCTTTTCGCGGGTACGTCTTTTCGGATCGGCTTCGGTCCTCTTTGAGTTTGTTATGGTTATTCGGACGTCTTTTCCCGCACCCAAGTTGGCGCAAGTTTCGGGGACGAAACCTCCTTTGAGTTTGTTATATTGTAACGAGCGTGCGGCCCACATGTCTTTTAAGACGTTTGGGATAGTTTCCAGACGTCTGGAAATCCGTTATTTTCGACACACGCAAGTCGTCTGCGCGCCTGAGCGCACAGACCGCATATTCACCCTTCCTCCCTCCTGCGACTGCAGATTCCCCTGCCGCGAATCCTTCTCTCTCCACCTCGCGCGGCCTTAAAAGGCCACGCCTCCCCTCCCGTCTCCACCGTCTCCTCCTTCTTCTCCTTCAGCCAGTGAGTGTGAGTGTGAGCGCGAGCGCGAGGGCGGCAGCGGCGGCCGCAGTGAGCGCGGAGGAGGTGCAGCGTGCGAGAGAGGAGCTCTGCCGTGAGGGCGAGCTCGCCGGAGCGGCTTGGCTGACCGGCGGAGGGTGCAGGGGGCGCGAAGCGACACGGAGAGGGACCTGCTGTGGTCTGAGCAGCAGACGCGCGAGGTACGACGCGGGCGACGTCGCCAGCGGGGGCCGAGAAGCGCCCTGATTCTGGAAAAATTTCCAGAATCAGACGTCTGGGTTTATAGTCAGACGGCGAGGGAGACGTCTGGAAGCTCATACAGACGTCTGAAAGGTGAGTATTCCACCTTCTTCTTCCTTCCTGTCGACTGACCGTACAGAGGGAGGCAGTTGGCCGTGCGCAGGTTCGCTGATTCGCCATCCTTTGCGAATCAGACGTCTGGAAGTTGTACCAGACGGCGTGAGTAACCTCCAGAGGTCCGGGGTGACCATCGGATGTCTGGGAGCTAGGCCAGACGTTCCCGCAGACTTCTGGACATCTGGGAAACCACGCTGGACAGGTAATTCTCTGATCCACTGTTTAAGACGTCTGGAAGAAGTTCCAGACGTCTGATTTTGCACAGTATCATCTTTTTCGACCCGTTTAGGGCCCATTCGGGCTCCGTTTTCCGCGATTCGAGTTGCGCTCTTTTCAGAATTAATTCCTCTACCCGTCTACAGTATCTATACACTATTTTGAGACACTCCTTGTGTTTGATCCTTGTGATAGGACCTCGTTCTGTTGCAGTCTTGGGAGTCGCGGAGGCACGCGGGATTCCCGATCACGCCCCTATTACTCCCGTTGTAGCTGGTAGAGTGGCTTAAGTTTATTATTAAAATCTGTTAAAGTATGGAACCATAACTAGAATCTAGGACATTGCATGAATCCTAGGAATGAGAAATGTATGGAATGATAGCTCCTAGGTGATGCATGAATCCTAGGGCTGGAAAACTAGCTGTATGCTAGATCCTAGGATGTGGCATGAACCCTAGGATGGAAAAACTAGTGGAATGTATAATACTGCAGTCTTGGAAAAATGGAAAGAAATATAAAGTTGCCTGTAAATTGAATTAACAGCTGCCTGTTATGAATAAAGAAACGTGGGTGAGAACATGGATTGTAAGAATGTGAAACTGGAAAGTGAAACCTAGATGTTTGAGTTAAAAGGATGGAACCCTACGGGGAATTAGGAGTGGAACTCCTGGAAAGAGAAAGGAATGGAACTGAGATGTTGTTCGTACTGTCTCTTGGGTACGCAGTACCAAGGGAAGTACCTGTACCTGTTTAGTGCAGAGCGGGGCCAGCCACCCCAGGGACCCGAGGTTAGGATTGGCCGCTCTGTACCGACTTGCTGGCCCTCGTGTACGTAGTATCGAGGAGAGCTACTAGTGTTAGGAGAGTACTAGCTACCCCACGGGCCCCGGGGTTCTGCTAGCCTCCTTCACTGACTTGTTAGGCCCACTGGGGCAAACCAGGGTAGTCAGGCGAGGGTGCGCGGACTGTGGAGGGGCAAGGCCCCGGTTTGGTTACTGTGGAGGGGTTGGACCCCTGTTACTGAGAGGGCTCTGCCCTAGTTCCGTACTGTGCTTTGGGCGCACCCGTTAACGGAAACGACTGACCGCGTGCCAGTGCGGGCTAGCTACCTGTGCGTTTATCGCGCGTGCCGTAGTCACCGTTACATCTGTCAGTGACCTTGGGGTGGTTAACTGAGGGTAGGATCACCACAGGGGACTCTCCCGGCCAGGAGAGCACCACATGCTACTTCTACTTTTGGAAAAGACTGCAATCAAGATCGTTCCCACGGGGACATTCGAGATCAAGTAAAGGATCTGAGAAATAAATGAAATAGTGAGAAAATTGAAAGATGTGAATAAAGGAAGTAATAGAACATAACAGCTACTGTACACTCTACTATTGTCTTTAGTTAGTTTGCCACTCTACTCAGTGTTTTGCTGACGTGTTACACTCGTTACCTTTTTCAGGACCAGGTGTTGAGCGGCCAGGGTCAGCAGCTGCAGAGGACGCTGGGCCGAGTAGGGTCCAGTAGAGTTTACCACAGTCTTTTGTACCTCTTTTGTTTCTGTTATAGTGAGTAGTTTTGTTTCCGCTGTACTTTCTTTACCTGCAGTTCGTGTTATATGATAAATGTTGTTCTACTGTTGTGGTGGTACCTACTGTAGTAGTTTCTTTCCTTACTGCTGTACTTTCTTACTGTTAGTTATATTCATGCTGAATGTGGTTTATTTTACTGTCTTTTGGTTACTTCCTCGTTGGACGACTAGGTCTTGGGATTAGTCGAGTCGGTCCGGTTCTCGTGTCTCGTAGGGACTCGGGAATCGTGTCGTTACATATGTCAATGTCAGTTGCACCCGGGATAAGTTATTCACTTTGTGGGTTTTGTTGATATGCTTCATATTCAACATCTGGGTGTAGATCTTTGCCTGTATTGTATTGTTCACATGGTTGAGCTCTAACTGGTATAGACCACCCATTTTTGCTATTATCAGCCATGTAGAATACTTATGCTACCTGACAAGCTAGTGTGAATGGTTCGATGATTGGAGGATGTGGCGATTCTTACTTAAGCTCAAGAAACCATGTTTCTTATCGACTTGGAAGCCAATGCATTCTTTAAAAACATCAAACCAATCACACTTGAATAGAACCACCTTACGTTCAAACCTGAAACTCATTTCCATAATCTCTTCAATTTGACCGTAATACCCATCACAACTAGTGCTTAGGTCACAACTGACGACACCTTCCACCTGTTGCGTGGCCATTGCATCATCAATGGATCGTACTCTGAATCTGAAACTGTTAAATTATGTATCCTGAATGGTAACATTTGTATGTCAAAGGTGTATCAGCAATTACATCAAAATCATGTACCTACCATTGATCCCCATCTTCTTTCAGTTTATTTACATGATCCTTGAAACAATCAAGGAACTGCAAGTCATGTGTAGATGACACAGAGGATGCTTTGAATTCAATGTAAAATTCATCCACTTCTGGAATTTGCTTCAGAATGTACAAGTGTGCTAATCATCGATCCATTTCCAAGATGAGCTTAACCTCCGTCTGGAGGATCAACCTTCCTCCGATGTTAAATATGGACAAATAATCTTCATCATTACCATTAAATTCTCCTTCATAGTTTCGTTCAAGATGATTAAATCGATTGTTTGTTTCATTCATGTACATGAAACAGAAGTAAATACATTCTTCTACAAGATAGCCTTCAACGATTGACTCTTCTTGCTTAGCCTTATTCAATACATAATATTTCATTTTCTTCAAATATCATTCAATTGGATACATCCATCTATATTGCACAGGTCTAGTAATTCTTGCTTCATTTGAAAGATGAAGCATGACATGAACCATCACGTCAAAGAATGCAGGCGAGAAAATCTGCTCCATTTTACAATGTGATCATAATTTGTTTATCACAGTAATCTAGCAATTCGGGATATAATGTCATTGAACAGATGACTTTAAAATATCTACTCATCTCCGTGAAAGAATCGACTACCGAATCAGGCATCACTCCACGTATCGCTAGTGGGAATAAGATTTGCATGTACACATAAGATTCATGACTTTTTAACCCAGTAATCTTCTTTTGCACTTCATTTATGCAACGTGAAAGCTACAATGAATACCTATCTGGAACTTGAATGTCTTTAAGGAATGAGAAAATCCTTCTCCTCTACTCTTCGGTAAGATTGTATATAGCTTCTGAAAGTGAGACCTTCTTTCTTCAATGTGCAACTCAGAATGAATACCCAAAATTTTCATATCATTCCTTATTTTAACTGTATCCTTCAGGCTATCTGTTAGGTTTAATACATCAAGAATGTTGTCCATTACATTCTTCTTGATATACATAACATCTAAATTGTGTCACACTTACAAATCCTTCCAATATGGAAGCTCCATAAAAAATATGTTTTCCTTCCTAAACCTTGAATGTCGTAAGGAAGCCAAGTCATTCTTGAAAAAATGACCTAAACGTATTTCTCAAAGCTGTTGCAATGTCTCCATGATTTTCATCCCCGACAGCCTAATAAAACATGTACTGAGTTTATTCTTCAAATTCCTCGACGAACACCGACATCCTTTACCATCAAATCTGTCCTTGAGTTGTGATGTTCATCATCTATGTTCAATGTGCAAAAACTTGCAGTGCCTTAAGTAATAGAACTTCTTACTTTCAAGCAATCTCAGGTGATAAGTATCATCCATACATGTTGGGCAGGCGAACATCCCCTTTTTACTAAATCTTGACAAATTCGCATGTGTTGGAAAGTCATTGATTGTCCACAATAATGCTGCGTGCAATTAGAAGATTTGTTTCTTCTATGCATCATATGTTTGAACACCACTGTACAACAAGACTTTCAGTTCATCAATCAATGGCTGGAGATAAACATTTATTGCATTTCCTAGTTGCTTGGGTCCTGGGATAAGGAGTGTCAACATCATGAATGCAGATCGCATGCATAGTCATGGGGGTAAGTTGTAAGTTACCATGACCATCAACTATATGGAATATGATGGATACATGCTCTTGAATGGGTTGAATCCATTGCTTGCAAGACCTACTCTCGCATTTCGTACCTCCTCTATGAATAATGCATGATTCTCGTTAAATCTGTTCCACTCATCAAAATTTGTTGTATTACGGATGCATCCATCTTTTGATTTATTATCCTGATGCCACGACATCAGTTTTGCTATTTTACTGGAAATGAATAGACGTTGTAGCCTACGGATCATTGGAAAATAACATAGAACCTTCTTCGGTTATTTCTTCCCACTGGTGTTTGTTGACTTACCCACCTTATATCTCTCCTCACCAAATTCAAGATAGTTAGTCAACCTTGAGTACTCATTTCTATACAGGACACAGTCATTATGATAGGAATCAATCTTCTTGCATTTCAGTCCGAGCCCACAATCGGCTTCTTCGCATCATACCATGACTTAGGATACCAAGCAGGATTATTCAATACATCAATGAATTCCAGAACCTCAAACATTAGTTTCATTATGGCTCTATTCATCACTTTCTTCTAAAACAATTTTAGAAGGAATGACAACTTCGACATTGACGTTATTCTTGGAGTAATAGAATCCTCTACTGCCTTGAATGCATCATACAATTCATTACAATCTCGTAATGTCTCATCATCATCTACAACCTCATGGTCTGCTACTCTCATATCATGTAACATTTCATCGAATTCATCTCGTTGATTATGACGTCCTTCAAAGGCTTTAATTCTCTCATTTCTAACTTCTCTCATTTGCTCACCATAAGCTGTCCAATTTACGTAATGTTGCCACCAATCATTACATATCACATGCTCCAAAACTATGATTCGATCATAAAAAAAATCCATTCAAATAGCAACTACATGGGCATAAAATTAGCTGAAGGCATTCACCTCATCTAAATGTCTTCTTATCATCATGAAATGCCCACTCCAAAAATGAAATCACTCCAATCTTGTATTCGTGGTAATTCAAATTCCTCGTACTGATCCATGACTTATCAATGATAATTAACCTAAATGTGAAAGACAACCACTCATATGTTGGACTCGAATGAGGTAAAAATGTGTATTTTAAGATCACTCATAAGTTAGACTCGAATGAGGAAGAAATGTGTTTTCTAAGAAGATTTCACTTGATAGCCCATCCTTGAAGATTTAATCACAACATTACTTCTTAATGCAACCAATGTTTGGAGAACTTTCGACAGCATTTCCCCGCACTTTTCCAGTATACCCCCCAAGACTAACCTTAACTACATCCCCAATAGTCCCCATTAAAGGGTGCTTCAGGAACGGAGTTAAGATTAGTTGGTATACCAGAGAAGAGAGAGAAAATGCGATCTAAATTTCTCCAAACACTAGCGTCATCCAAGAAGTAACCCTAAGTTGTGATCAAATCTTCAAGGACCCCCCTTTGTTCAGAACTTCTCTAAACAAAGGATGACGACACTTATGGCATATTATAAAGACAATGCATCATGCATGTAAGTGAGGTATACACACACTCTGCATTACCTGTACAACAAGATCATAAGTCTCGATGGGCTAGGATTTTTACACAATTATATCCCTCCCACAACCTATTACCTAGGGTTTAGAATTCCTATTGTTTGTCATCAAGTGCATCTAAATTTGTGCAATTATGTGTATCTACAAAGTTATAATAAAAATTCCATAATCAAACAAAAATATCAAATAATTCAAATAATTTGGGAACACGATTCAAACATGCAGTCATGGAATTATCGAAAGAAAGCTCTATAGCAATCATTTTCATCACAAAATTTCTAAAAGCATGCAAGAATAGAGAATTGACAAACAAAATCAAGTACATTTCAACAAAAAAAGAAACCCATCTTCCTCCTTCGATAATTGTTACCTCCATCCTCACCACCTCCTCCATCCCCAACATCCACCCCTACCTCCCCACCACCTACTCCACCCTTCCCCCTCTTGTCCCATCCTTCTCTTTCTCCAGCTCCACTTCCAAGAGCCATGCATGGTGGACTTCTCCTCCACTTTCCCCAACCCACGATCACCACCATAATCTCCTCCTCATTCCATCCTTCCTCAACTCAACACTCTTCTCCACTCCACTATCACTAGCTCACCACTGCTGCTCTTTCACCATGATGCAGCAACTGCTAACATTGTTGCCTTTCTCCACCACATGACCAGCGTGTCCATCTTCAACTCCTCGTCTTACCTTCACGGATCCACCACCATCAATCCTCCTCCATCACAACTCCTCTCCCTGTTCATCCTCTACTCCATCTTCTTCTCATGGCAAGACACCACCAAGAATGTCCTCTTGACCTTCCTTCTCCCACAACTCCTCCCACAATTGTTACCTCCATTTACATCACCTCCTCTACACCTGGCATCCACCACTACCACGTACCCCACCACATGCTCCACCGACCTCCTCCCTCTCATCCTATCCATCTTTTGCCTAAACCCTAATCCCTAAACCTTAAACCCTAACCCTATTAAGACTAAACCCTAAAACCTAACCTAAAAATAAATAGCCATAATCCTAAGCCCTAAACCCTAAAACCTAAAACCCTAAACCCTAATCAAAACTTGAAATCTTAAATCCAAAACTAAAAACCTATAACCAATACCTCAACTAAAATATAGCAAACCTAAACTTAAACCTTAAATAGAAAACCCTAAATCTAAAATAAAAACCTATATCCTAAATCCAGAACTCGAAACCTAATACCAAAACCCAAGAAACTAATCATAAACCTAACCTTAAACCTTAACAACTAAACCCTAAAACCTAACTTGAAAACAAATAACCATAATCCTCAACCCTAAACACAATATCATAAACCTAAAATGTAAAACCTAACCATAAACCCTACACCGATACCTACATTCAAACCATAAGCCAAAAAATTTTTGGCAGAGTTTCCACTATAATATGGGATGTCTCTCAAATCCTACATACACAAAAGTGCATCACAATAGATGTGGGTACACCCCACATTTCACTTCTATGAATAAAATGTCACACAAGCATTCAAATTAAATGGAAACTTAACTAAACATTTTAATGAAAGTAAGAGTAGGAATGCCTCACAACTAATCACTACATATGTGGGCACACTCCACAAATAATAATTAGTAACAATTTAACTAAACCAAATTAACTAAAAATTCAATATAAACTGATGAGAGCCTCATCATGAGCCCTAACTAGCTCATTTTGATCCAAGAAAGAGAATAAAAGCTCCTGCATAACTTAGAAGAAGGCTTAATTGGAGAAATAAGTGTTCTGAGAAGAAAACATGAAATAAAGGGTAAATTTTCAATTTTATTATTGCAATACAAAAATGGGATTTCTTAAAGATAAAACATTGGTCAAATGGTCTAAATAATATAAAAAGTGAGTTGATTCAATCAGAAATGGGTTCATGTGCAATGTAGGAATTAAATGACATCTAGTAACCCTAAAACAGCCCCGCTTAATTCAACAAGGTTCTGGTCAAGATAAAAATCAAGTAAACCCTCTAAAATTCATGGAAAAATATCCCCTATGGTTTAGAACATTCATTTTGGCCTTTGGAACTTAGTTTGACCTCGATTGGGGTCCTAGCTCATCAATTGACCTAATTTGGGTTTTTACGTAAAATGTCCAGTCAAACGTGGTCAAACCTAAAATCCAACTTAACCATTGGATTCCTTGGATCCAAATTAGGTTTTTACCAAAATTTTAACCTAAGGGGAGGTCATCTTGACCTACTTCCCAAATTAGTACACCCAATTACATTTTGACCCTTATCTTTTGAAAAACATTACATAAACCCCCTAGCTTCCTCGCCACTCTTACAAATAGGTCCCTCCACCATTAATGGGGAGGAATCCTTCTCTGGCGAGGAAGGGCGGGGGATACTCTCTGATCCCTCAGAGATCTCCTCCCAGAATTGGAAGGGAGATTCTCTGAGGAATCCCCTTCCATCTGAGCCCAATCACAATCTTTGATTTATGTCCAATCACTCGTGCGAACGCACAAAAGATTTGGGATCCCAACTACCTTCATTCTCTGACAAGACGACGGTGGCTGAAGGCTTGCCCTCCATGCACCAGAAGCTCGGCCAGCACTTATAGAAGGACCCCCGACCCTCTACGAATCTCTCAGACTTATTTTGGCCGTAGAACCCTCCAAATTTCACCTCTCCTCCCTCCGACAAAGAAGCCTGTAAGCTCCAGCGATTCTCCCTCCTCCCTCTCATTGCTCTGCTGCCATACCAGCTGCAAGGTTCAGTCTGCCTCATCCTCCCGCGTCGCACCACACCTAGCGCATGCCTCCCTGACCTCCTCCTCATCGCCGTTATCTTCCCCAGGGCCGTCTTCTCCGACAACGACACAAACGAGCTGTTCGTCTCCACTGCCCCCTTTCACTCCCAACAATCTAGATAACCTCCCCATCTTCTACTCTTTCATTTTCCTCACTTTATTTCACACAACACCCCTCGACCGTCACTGTCCACCTCCACCTTCCTCATCTCCGGCCACCCTCCGGCGAGACGCTCCCGTCACTCTGCAGGCCGCCTACACAGCCAACCACCACATAACCTCCGCCATACTCTACTTAATATCCTCCACTCATCCACAGGCCGCCTACACCGCCACAACCGCCCCCCGACCAAACCCATCTGTCCGGCCACAGAGCGAACTAGGCACGCACGCCTAGGCCACCCCGTGGCCTGCCACCTACTGCCTCACCTTCACCATGACACGGCGAAGGTGCTCCTATGGTCTGATTGAGCCGCAAGGCCCTCTTTGTGTCAGGCAGGTTTTGAGCTCCAGCCATCATTAGTGGTGACTCGAGGAGGTTGCACGCTTGCTTTAGGTTGAAGGACTTCTGGATTCCAGGTGCAGCAGATTCAGGGAGATCTCGCGAACTCATTTGGTCCAGCAAGTGGCACCGCGAGACCTGCAGTTGTTGTAATTGGAGGAACAGTCTGCTGCAGGCACGTGAGAAAGAGTGGTGAGCATCAGTCCCACCTCGGTAAGTCACAAAGTGTGTGAGTACTTTATATTGATTTTGTGTTATCGTTGGGTTGCCTCGAATACACTAGGGTGAGGTCCCTCCTCACCTATCCACGCACCTCATCCGCGACATCATCTCACGGATCTAGTGCCCCGACCCGACTACCCCCCTCCTGAGCACTCCTCGCGCACCACACCCACGCTGGTGCACCTGGACCCGGGCGTGCGACCCGACCTGATAACCTGGCTCTGGGAGAGCGTACCGAAGAGCGATTCAGAGTGAGAGAGACGCGCGGGAAGGGAGTGGAGTAGGTTTTGTTGCGTGGTGCTTGTGTTCAGGAAGAGGATGTTAAGGAGGAAGTAGCTAATGAAGGAAAAGAAAGGAGCAGAGGAAGCTCCGCAGAGGAAAAAGAAAGTCAAGGCAGAGAAGAAGAAGCGAAGCCAAAGAGAAGAGGAACTGAAGAAGGAAGAAGACAGAGATCAAGGGGCAGACAAAAAAGCAAGAAAACAAAGGAAGAAGAGAAGGAAAAAGAAGAAGAGTAGAAGAGGCCAATAGAAGAGAAAAATTTGAGAAATACTTTAAGACGTCTGATGCAATATCAGACGTCCATTCTTTTTGAGCAATTCCTTTCTATATCATTCTCATGTCACTTCTATTGAACTAGTCATTTCTTTTTAATAGTTGTGTTCTCAAGTTTTGAAATACTCAGATTGCTCCCTATATTCGACCTCGGATACTCTGATTTTTGAGTTATAAATTTGTATTTGTTTTCGCGCAAAGTTCATCTACATTACAACAAGATATTTGTTAAAACACGATCTAGCCGCGTTAACATTTTGGCACCGTTGTCAGGGAGCAACGGGCACTTATAAAGCTTTTGATCAAAACTTCTGATCCAATACTGACTTAATCCCTCTCTTTTGTTGTGCTTGTCTCAAGGAAAGCAGAGAAAAGAAGTGCAGCTGTACAACAGCCACACCAAGGAACAGGTAATTTTCATTAGCCCTCTCTCTTAACCCCCTCAAAGTCTGAAAAGGAACAAAGAAGAATCAACCTAGGGCTACCTGTTTCATACTTAGTAATTCATCAAAGTTGCCTGATTTTCATTTCAACACATCTTGAACTGCGCATCCAACTAAGGTAACTAGGGCTAAAACTTTCTTGATTGAACCCTAGATACCAAATTTTGAGGCAACTAAATTGGACCAACTAGAGCCAACCTATGGAATGCAAAGCTAGGATTTTTAGAGACACATCTTCTCTTAAACAAAGAAAAAAGTTTTTCTAAAAAGCGGTGTGCCTAAACCTTATTTGAAAAGATCTATACAAGAGAAACCCTAAGCAAATCAGGCTTTTAAATCCATTTGAACCCTAAAAGAATGGACCCAAAAGCTCTCAAAGGAACATGAGGTGAAGTTGATCCTTTTGGTTAACCAACCTTAAAATTAGGTCACATTTTCACTCAAACGACCCAAAAGTTCAAGTGGAACCTTAAGCACCTTGATCTTAAAGTAAAAAAGGTAGACTTAAGAGGTCAAGGTCCCCATTCTGGTCTACCTGGAATCTCAGTGACAAGAGAGGTCGGGTGGGGGAAACCCTGTAACTCGTGCGGACGCTCTACCGTGTAGGGGTCTTTACGGGACTCTCCCTCTCTGGCTGCCCAGGTACTTCTCAAGTGGATGACCTTTCTGAATAAGGGGTATCATCCGCCCTAAACCTCTATAGTCACCCAACAATTTTTGGGTGTCTCGATTGGGTCTAGCACCATCTAATCTCATCACATCCTTCGGTGCATGTTCGGTAGGAGGTCCTTAAGACCTCCTTTAGAAATTCACTCTCGTCGAGGCCAAGCCTCAACGCCCTTGTTTATGCAGCAACTCCACCACATAAATCTTTCATCTGATTTAAAACCAAGTTCTCCTTCTTCTCCCATCATGGCACAACCCATTGAAGAAGTGAACAACCATGAGCACCAACTTCAATGCCTGAATGATCTCTTTCAAAACTTTGTAAACCCACCACAGCGACCAATGATGCAAGATCATTATAATCCCGCTGCAGTGGCAATCGAGCCTCGAGTCCGAATCCCGATTGGAGGTCCTGATTCTGAACTAAAGCCCAATATGATTCATGCCATAACAAAGTTTCATGGGCTTAACTCCGAGGATCCATTCCAACACATTAAACAACTCAAGCATCTTGCCCAGACCTTCAGGTCAGATCCACAAAATCGAGACATCCTACTCATGAAAATGTTTTCTTTCACCCTCTTGGACAAGGCCGCCCATTGGTATTAAACTCAGGCCCGTCCGATCAACACATCGGAGGAACTTCAGTCCGAATTCTTGAAAAAGTTCTTCCCCGTTGGCCAAACGAATGCCTTGCGCCACCAGATCACCCATTCACTCAACAATCGGGAGAACCTCTTCACGAAGCATGGGACCGATTCTTAGATCTCATCCAAAAGTGCCCCCATCACGGAGTTCTTAAATGGGAACAAGTCCAGTCCTTTTACCAGGGACTCTGTGAAGACATTTGATTATTCGTCAATGCAACGTGTGGAGGAAACATCATGGGTCAACATGAGGACACGGTGTAGGAGATTCTCAAAAACATGTGCGAGAACTCCATTAATAATGACTCCATGGGCTTATTCGATAGGACGAATGCCCACGCATCGACGAATCTAAGAGGGGCACATGAGATGCAGGACCTGTCCACATCCGTCGACTTGGAACTGATGGCCAGCCGGTTGGACAAGGTTTCTATCATAGAAAAGAAGGTGGACGAGCTGACTCGGTATCTGCAGTGAGCCACCTCTGCGCAGAACTCTTTTGCACGACCACCTCTGGTGAGGGAAACTGTGCAAAACATCTACCACCAATCTTCTAAGGGGATGGACCTGTATCCACCCCCGTCTGACTCTCGGACCAGAGTGACCTTTGATCCATTCTACTCCAGTTGGGGGAACTCTGAACTCTCGTATTCTGACTTTCCTAAGGTTCCTCAGACTTGCGAGGACCTCAACGCCATCCAGAATGACCCATTCTCCAATACCTACAACCCTAGATGGCAAAATCATCCCAACTTTCAGTTGACGGGAAATTCTCAGACTCAGAGACCATCGTATCAGCCCCGTCCACAAGCCCCTCATCCATATCAGCCACCTCAGCCTCGGCTCAATCCCACCTACCAATCCACGCCAAACCAGGATCAAATCACTCTTATCCTTCAAGCACTGGCTGACATTCAAAAGATGAATGTGGCAAATTCCCACTAACCTGTTACCCTTCCTTCGCAACCAACTGGCCCAGATGGCAAATTCCCACTAACCTGTTACCCTTCCTTCGCAACCTCTGCCAAACCCAAATAACATGCCAACCCAGAGGAGCGTTATGAACCCAAATTTAGGCCACGCACATTTGATTTATCAGGCCCCTACTGCGCCATCACTAGATGGGATGGAAGCTTCAACATCTTATGTGGGATTTCAACAACAGCCACCCCTCTTACCAAACCCAAACCAAAACCAGGTCGGATTAAACTCTGTAACAACACATAGTGATAAAACAACCCAAGTCCCACATTATCCGAACCACTCCAACCCTGGTAGTAACTAAGACCCTAGGATAGTTATCCAGGATACCACTGTCCCAGATCAAGAACCTAGACCTATTCTAGAGGAACCAACTAGGATTCCATTTCCTGAGGCCTTGACCAAAGGAAAAAGGATAACCAAACCCATGGCCCCCGAGGAGGATCTGGTCAAGCTCTTTGAACAGGTCCAAATAAACATCCCCTTGATGGATGAAATTCGCCACGTACCGGCTTACACATGATTCTTGAAAGATGTATGTACACCTAAACGTAAGATGCAAACCAAGGATGGGAATCCGATCATACTGTTAGAGCAAGCCAACTCTGTCATCTTGAGTAAACTCCCACCCAAGGCTAAAGACCCAGGAACCCCCTTGATTTCTTGTAAAATTGGTGAAACCCAATTTGATAAAGCCTTACTAGATCTAGGTGCCTCCATAAATCTAATACCTACATCCCTCCTTGACCACCTTGAAGAGTCTGAACTTAAACCAACTGAAGTGACGTTGCAGTTAGCCGATCGATCCATCAAGTCACCTAAAGGAATACTCTAGGATGTCATCGTTAGGGTATGGGATTTCTACTTCCCGATGGACTTCATAGTTCTGGACATGGATGCACCTAAGAACCCAAGGGACACACCAATCATATTAGGGAGACCCTTTTTGGCCACTGCTAGGGCCAACATAAACTATGAAGAGGGCCAAATAGAATTAAAATTTAGGAATCAAACTCTGAAGATTGACATTTTTAAGGCCCAACAAGGGATTAATTGCAAGGTTATAATGCAAATATGTGATATCAGAGCCGTGGTTGATGAATCGCATATAGAGGACAACCTGATTATCCCTGATCAACCACTAGAAGATCAAAACCTGCAAATAGAGGAGTGCAAACATGATCTAGACACACCCATAACTCCGACCCTTGTTCCTGATACAAACCCCGAACCACCCGCTGCTGCTGACAATCCTGTCATGGAACTCAAGCCCCTTCTCGAGCATCTGAAGTACGTCTTTTTGGGTTCCAATTAGATGTTTCCTATGATTATCAACTCTTGACTCACACCAACCAGGAACTCCATTTGATTACTGTTCTCCAGCAACATCGTAGAGCCATTGGATGGACTCTCGATGATTTGACTGGCATAAGCCCTTCGTACTGCACACATCAAATCTACATAAAGGAAGGTGCATGACCTTCAAGAGAAATGCAGAGATGCTTAAACCCTAACCTGCAGGAGGTCATGAAAAAGGAGGTCATAAAGTTGTTAGATGCAGGGATCATCTACCCAATCTCTGACAGTCGTTGGGTGAGTCCAATACAGGTGGTGCCTAAAAAGGCTGGACTTACCATCATCACGACTGAAATGGGAGAGGTCATTCCTACCCGAATAGCTAACTCATGGAGAGTCTGCATTGATTACAGAAGACTCAATTCCTCCACGAAGAAAGACCATTTCCCACTACCATTTATTGATCAGATCCTCGAGAAACTAGAGGGAAATAGGTTCTTCTGCTTTCTTGATGGGTACTCCGGTTACAACCAGGTGGCAATCCATCCAGACGACCAAGAAAATATCACATTCACCTGCCCCTTCGGGACGCACGCATTTCGAAGGATGCCTTTCGGTCTCTGCAATGCACCCTCAACCTTTCAGTGGTGTATGCTTGCCATATTCTTAGATATGATAGGTGATTATCTGGAAGTCTTCATGGATGACTTTTCAGATTTTGGAGCATCATTTAACAATTGCCTCCAACACTTGGTTCAAATACTCAGGCGATGCATCGATGTGAATTTTGTTCTTTCCTGGGAAAAGAGCCATTTATGGTGCCTGAGGGAATTGTCTTGGGACATCTAATCTCGGAGAAAGGCATCCAAGTCGATCGAGCTAAGGTTAACCTGATTTCCAAGCTCTCTATGCCTAGCTCGATTAAGGACATCCGATCTTTTTTGGGGCATGTTGATTTTTACCGTTGATTTATCCCTGATTTTTCAAAAATCGCGCACCCCTTGACTACTCTTCTCTCCAAGGATGTGACTTTCAAAATTTCCAAGGAATGCACTCAAGCATTTGAGATCCTTCGTGATCGAGTCACCCAAGCCCCGATCCTACAGTCCCCTGATTGGTTTCAACCCTTTGAGATCATGTGCGATGCATCTGACTTTGCTGTAGGAGTAGTTTTGGGGCATAAAATTGACAGGAAACCCGTGGTCATTTACTACGCTAGAAAAACATTGGACGAGGCTCAGCGTAACTACATGGTTACTGAGAAAGAGCAGCTAGTTGTAGTATTTACCCTAGAAAAATTCAAATCTTGCCTTCTGGGTTCCTGTGTTATCATATGCTCGGATCACATAGCTGTGAGGCATCTCCTTGCAAAGAAGGACGTGAAACCTCGATTAATCCGATGGCTCTTGCTTTTGCAAGAATTTGACCTCGAGATTCACGACAAAGCAGGAAAGCAAAATATGGTAGCTAATCACTTGTCCTTCTTTCCTTCTGAAATAATTAACCCTTCCGGACCCATCACAGAACACTTTCCTGATGAGCACCTCCTGACTATCAATATAGCCTTCCATGGTTCGCAGATATAGTGAATTACCTGGCATCACATCTGATTCTGTCCAATTGGTCGAAGGCCAAGAAGGACAAATTGCGTTCCGATGCCAAGTATTACCTATGGGAAGACCCGTATCTATTCCACATTGGTGCTGATCAGATAATTCGACGGTGTGTCGTAGAAGTAGAAATCGAAGACATACTCTCATTTTGCCATGACCAGGCATGCGGTGGACATTTCTCAGGACACAAAATCGCATCAAAAGTCCTCCAGTGTGGCTTTTACTGGCCCACAATTTTCAAGGATGCATACGACCACTGTAAGGCATGTACCATCTGGGCAACATGAGCCATCGAGACATGATGCCTTTACAGCTGATCCTGGTATGCGAAATTTTTGACATCTGGGGGATCAATTTCATGGGACCCTTCCCGATCTCGGATGGCTTCGAATACATCTTACTAGCCATTGACTACGTGTCCAAGTGGATAGAAGCCATTCCGACCCAAACCAATAATCATAAGGTTGTTATCAAATTCATTCATCAAAACATCTTCTCAAGGTTCAGGATTCCACGAGCAATAATTTTCGACGGAGGGACCCATTTCACAAACGCTCAGTTCAGGTCACTGATGACCAAATACAGGGTGTCACATCGAATCTCTACTCCTTACCACCCCCAAACTAATGGTCTAGATGAGCTATCAAACCGAGAGATTAAGAAAATCCTTCAGGTTACTATTCGACCTGATAGAAAAGATTGGTCTTCTCAACTTCCGAAAGCATTGTGGGCCTATAGGATCACTCACATGACCCAATTAGTAATGTCTCCCTTCAGACTGGTGTACGAGAAGGCATGTCACCTCCCCGTCGAATTGGAGCATAAAGCCTATTCGGCAGTACGGAATTGTAATTTAGATCTTTCTAAGGCTGGAACCCACAGAAGGCTTCAAATAAGAGAGATCGATGAATTACGCCACGACACGTATGAGAACTTGTGAATTTACAAAGAACAGGTTAAAGCTTTTCATGACAAGAATATTTCTAGAAAGATCTTTCATCTTGGTCAAAAGGTTTTACTCTTTGATGCCCAGCTCAAATTATTCCTAGGAAAGCTACGATCTAAGTGGTTCGGACCCTATCTAGTCCGACAAATCTTTGGAAATGGAGCCATTGAAATCAGCCCACTCAGCCATGATTCTGAACCCTTTGTTGTGAACGGTCAGAGACTCAAACCGTTCATTGACATGACCAATACAAATTTGGTTGAGTCATCCTTTACCCTCCATTCCCCTTGAGCTCATTGCACCTAGCCGATGACTTAAAACTCAGTGCTTAACGGGAGGCAACCCGTCATTCTTTGAAAAACCTGAAACCTTTTTTGACATTTCTACGTGGAATTCATATTGCACTTTAGGGTTCATCCATTAGAACAGCCAACTTCACCTCAGGTACCCCTACTCAAGATTAGAAATCATTCACAACAAGTCACTTTGACCCGTTCACTCACCCAACACCTATCCTAATGCTTGAACTAAGCTGAAATCGAACCCACCTAATTTACAATGGGGACATTGCAAATCTTAGGCATAGGGGGTATGAAAGTGCAAAATGTCAAGAAAATTCATATCAAGAAAAGGTTTCAATTCAAAAAAAAAAATGGAAAAAAAATGAGGGGGAGAAACAATTTGGGCCATACAAAATGAGAGGAGGAAGAGAGCAAAATGCCAAAAAAGGAGCACAAAATGAAAAAGAAAAAGAAATAGTCATTAGTAAAAGATTAAGAGATTAACTAAAGTTCTAGACCAGATCAAGAAAAGAGAAAAATAAAAGAAAAGTGCTAAGGAGACATAACAAGAGATTAGCAGGAACACTAGTCTTAGGCCTCTTGGGCTAGATTCTGTAGCTTAAAAATTCACATATCCTCTAAAATCTGGATAATCCTCAAGAGGTTGGGGAAAATGCGAAGCTTAAGTATTAGGTCTAAGGCTTAGGAAGTATTCGGCCTTGTTAACTGACCTTCTGTTTATAGGATTCGGTAACCTAAGCATCCCAATTCACACACAATCTGGTTCAGTCTGCATAAATATCCAAATCATGCAAAAATGTGTTTCAATGTTATGAAAAAGTCACCTAGATTAGGAGCGGCCGATCAACACAAGCTGATTTGGACGAGTTCCCGATGCAGAGAGGTGGGAAATTACCCTCGAAGATACGTAACAACAAATCATCTCCTTGGAGCTTGTCTCTTAGGATATTTAAATATCCTACCGAGGGCATGTAAGCACTCTGCTGGTTCAGATATCATGGGCAACATTATCACGAAATGTCGATCGCCAGGGTCTGAATTCGGCCACGGAACACCATGGGCGGGATTATCTCGAAATCTCAAAAGCCAGGGTTCTGGGGGTTGCCATGGGTGATGCTATCTCGAAGCATCGATAGCCAGGGACCATTGAGGATTGATGATGGGGACGAGGAATTCGATACAGACCGTGTTGAGAAGCCAATCCGAAGTTAGAAATAAAAAAAGAAAAGAGACAGAAAACTCTCCAAACAAATAAATCTTCTGTCTCTCTCTTACAAAAACTTACTGCAAACTAAACCTAGGTTAAAAATGTCTCAAGCATGGGTGCTTTAACTACGGAGTCCAACAAACCCTAGGTTAGTTTCTGCGAGCCTTAAATACCTTTGTGGAGGACTGAGGCTAAAGCGGGTCAAGTCCGGATTTTGGTTGATACTTGAGTGCCTCTAAGCCTATTGTCGGCATTCTGACCTAATCACAAAAGAAAAAAAAAAGCACTTATCATAACAGATGACAAACACTCAGGGTCTAGAATAGAAGTTAAAACCATGAAATTTTGCTAAGGGACTAGCAAAAGCTAGGCATGGGGGTATGATGAGAGCCTCATCATGAACCCTAACTAGCTCATTTTGACCCAAGAAAGAGAATAAAATCTCCTGCATAACTTAGAAGACAGCTTAACTGGAGGAATAAGTGTTCTAAGAAGAAAACATGAAATAAAGGGTAAAACTATAATTTTACCATTGCAGTACATAAACGGGATTTCTCAAAGACAAAACATAGGTCAAATGGTCTAAATAAGATAAAAAGTGGGTTGATTCAATCAGAAATAGGTTCATGTGCAATCCAGGAATTAAATGACATCTGGTAACCCTAAAACATACCCGCTTAATCCAACAAGGTTCCGGTTAGGATAAAAATCAAGTAAGCCCTCTAAAATTCATGGAAAAATATCCCTTAGGATTTAGAACATTCAATTTGGCCTTTGGAACCTAGTTTGACCTAGATTGGGGTCCTAGCTCATTAATTGACCTAATTTTTGTTTTTACGCAAAATGTCTAGTCAAACGTGGTCAAACCTAAAATAGAACTTCACCATTGGATTCCTTGGGTCCAAATTAAGTTTGTACCAAAATTTAGACCTAATGGGAGGTCATCTTAACCTACTTTGCAAATTAGTACACCCAATTACAATTTATCCCTTATCTTTTGAAAAACATTACATAAGTGCCCTAGCTTCCTCGCCACTCTTGCAAATAGGTCCCTCTACCATTAATGGGGAGGAATCCTTCTTCGGCGAGGAAGGGAGGGGGGATACTCTCTGATCCCTCAGAGATCTCCTCCCATAATTGGAAGGGAGATTCTCTGAGGAATCCCCTTCCATCTGAGCCCAATCACATTCTTTGATTTCTGTCTAATCTCTCGTGCGAACACACGAAAGATTTGGGATCCCAACTACCTTCCTTCTCCGATGAGACGACGAAGGCTTGCCCTCCATGCACCAGAAGCTCGGCCAGCACTTATAAAAGGACCCCCAACCCTCTACAAATCTCTTAGACTTATTTTGGATGTAGATCCCTCCAAATTTCATCTCTCCTCTCTCTGGCCAACAAGCCCGCAAGCTCTAGTGATTCTTCCTCCTCCCTCTCATCGCTCTACTGCCAAACCAGTAGCAGAATTCACTCCACCTCATCCTCCCATGTCACACCACACCTAGCGCATGCCTCCCTAACCTCCTCCTCATCGCCATTATCTCCCTCAAGGCCATCTTCTCCGACGATGGCACAAACAAGCTGTCTGTCTCCACTGTCCCCCTTTCACTCGCAACAATCTAGATAAGCTCCCCATCTTCTACTCTTTCATTTTCCTCACTTTATTTCACATAACACCCCTCGACCGTCACTGTCCACCACCACCTTCCTCAACTCCGGCCACCCTCCGGCGAGACGCTCCCATCACTCCGCAGCCCCACACGTCTCACCAACCACCGCATAACCTCCGCCATACTCCACTGAATATCCTCCACTCATCCACAGGCCACCTACACCGCCACAACTGCCCCCCAACCAAACCCATCTGTCTGGCCACAGAGCAACCTAGGCACACACACCTAGGCCACCCCGCGGCCTGCCACCTACTGCCTCACCTTCTCCATGACATGGCAAAGGTGCTCCTGTGGTCTGATTGAGCTACAAGGCCCTTTTTGTGTCAGGCAGGTTTCAAGCTCCAGCCGCCATTAGCGGTGACTCGAGGAGGTTGCACGCTTACTTCAAGTTGAAGGACTTCAGGATTCTAGGTGCAGCAGATTCAGGGAGACCTCGCGAAGTCATCTGTTCCAGCAAGTGGCACTGCGAGACCTGCAGTTGCTGCAATTGGAGGAATAGTCTACTGCGAGTGCACGAGAAAGAGTGGTGAGCATTAGTCCCACCTCGGTAAGTCACAAAGCATGTTAGTACTTTATATTGATTTTGTGCTATCGTTGGGTTGCCTCGAATACACTGGGGTGAGGTCCCTCCTCACCTATCCATGCACCTCGTCCGTGACTTCATCCCGCAGATCTGGTGCCCCGACCCGACTACCCCCCTCCTAAGCACTCCTCTCGCACCACACCCATGCCAGTGCGCCTGGACCCGGGCGCGCGACCTGACCTGATAACTCAGCTCTGGGAGAGCATACCGAAGGGTGATTCAGAGTGAGAGAGATGTATGGGAAGGGTAGGGGTAGGTTTTGTTGTGTGGTGCTTGTGTGCAGGAAGAGGATGCTAAGGAGGAAGCAGCTAACGAATGAAGTAGGGACTTAGCCGTTGCAAGCAAAGGAAAAGAGGAAGGAAGGAAGCTCTGTAGAGGAAAAAGAAAGGCAAGGCAGAGAAGAAGAAGCGAAGCCAAAGAGAAGAGGCACTGAAGAAGGAAGAAGACAGAGATCAAGGGGTAGACAAAGAAGCAAGAAAATAAAGGAAGAAGAGAAGGAAAAAGAAGAAGAGCAGAAGCGGCCAGCAGAAGAGAAAAATTTGAGAAATACTTTTGAGCATTCCTTTCTATATCATTCTCATGTCACTTCTATTGAACTAGTCATTTCTTTTTAAAAGTTGTGTTCTCAAGTTTTGAAATACTCAGATTGCTCCCTATGTTCGACCTTGGATACTCTGATTTTCATGTTATAAATTTTTATTTGTTTTCGTGGAAACTTCATCTATATTACAACGAGATATTTGTTAAAACATGATCTATCCGCGTTAACATAAACTAATAACATGTTAATTGTTTAAATGCAATGCAACTAAAAATATAACTTGTAAAACATCTTAATTGCATTCACATATAAAATTAAACCTAAGTACTTAATAAAAAAAATCTTAACCTAGCTATTTAAGAGGAGCGAGGCAGTGGTAGAGGGCGGTGGTGGGAGGAGGTGGTGGTGGCCGATAGGCGGTGGTGGCACAGGTGGTGGTGAGAGGAGGATGGGGAAGGTGATGGTGGTGTTTGCAGGTGGCGGTGGGGAGAGGATGGGATAGGTGGGAGAGGTGGTTGTTGGTGGTGGTGGACAACCATGCAGAGAGGGAAGGGGAGGGGGCACATGGTCATGGATGGGGAGGGGGAGGAGGATGCATAAGGCGAGGTGGTAGTGGTGGTGGGAGGAGGGGTGGCACGAGGACCGAACCACGTCGACGTCAGAGTCAGCGAGGAGGCAGTTGGAGGCGACATCAAGAGGAGGTTAATCACATTGCGTCGAGAGGAGGCATCTAGAGGAGGTCGATGAGGAGGTATGGAAGGATATGTTTTGAGAGGAAGGGGGAGGGAGTTGGGACATAGGGGTGATTTAGGTCAACATTTCTCGACCACTCCAGAGACAATGATCGACGAATGCGTTTGAAAATTAACTTTGAGATTTGGTGGTTTCTAAAAGACTATCGTCGACCGTTTTCTCATAAACAATCGGCATACATACTATTCTAAACCGTTAGAAATAGTTGCAAATGACTGCAACCAAACCAGCTGTGGGGTAGGCGGGAAAGTTAATGATTAGCTTGTTCTCAACCGTTCTACCTAATAACGGTCGAGAATATTATTATTAGCGACCATTGTATGATAATAAAAAATTCTCCGTCAAGAATAGTTCTTGTTCTACTAGTGTGCACTCATGGCTTTTGCATTGTGTGTTGCCATCTTCTTTTGATCTGGTATCACCGCCACTCCTTCCTTGATTTCAGGACGTGTGTACTTGGAGGCGATGACATCCCACACCTCAAAATCCATTGATTCTAGGAAGATCTGCATCGTAGTATTCCAGTATCCATAGTTTGTTCCATCAAAGAGAGGAGGTCGACTGCTGATTGCCCCTTTGCATGTGTCAATAGATGATTTTGACATCTTCTGGACAACCAGGCTCTGATAGCAAGTGAGAGTTTGCCTGTGGATCGGATGAATACTAGAGGGGAGTGGTGAATAGTAGTGCTTTTTGAAACAATGAAAGATAAAAGTAAATTCACAACAAAGTCAAACACAATTTACACCTGGATTTAGAGTGGAAACCCAAATCGGGTGAAAACCACTACCTAAGCCTCTCGACTTAGGATTTTTCCAACTAGCCAAGACTAGTCAATCCACTATAGTACCACTTGAATGAGGGTGGCACAACCTCTTTACAACCACTTCTCTTTTCATCCTGAAGGGAAGAACAATAACAACAACACGGATCTTTCCAACACCTTGGAATTCGTTAATCAAAAACAAAGTTGAATAACAATAAATATATTTATGGAACCTCAATAAAATATCAAACCAGGATTTCAACAGAGGTTTAAAATGACGTGCTTTTGAAAGGCGTGAATAGCAAAGCATAGAACACTTGAAAGAAGCACGAGAAGATCTGATTTTTAAGAGTATTTCTATTGAAAATTATATTTTGAGAGAGTTGTGTATGACCTCTATTTATACTAAAAGGTTGGCCTAAAATGGAAGTCAAATAGGTTGATCAATTACAGTATATTGGTCGATCAAAAATCTATTTGGTCAATCAATTAAGTTATTTGATCGATCACTAGTTGGTCGCTAAATTAGCTTGGTTGGTCGATCAATAGGATTTTAATCAACTTCCAAAAAATGATTGGTTTGATTGATTAACTGATTTGGTTGGTCAATCAATCTAGTTTGTTCGATCAAGAGGGAATATTCGCCGATCAATAACCCTAAAAGTTAGACTGTTTTATTTTTGAGGTTCCTTACAAAGATATCCTAGACTCAAAAAAGCAAAAGATACAAATCAACAACCATTTGAACTTGATCTAAAAGAGAAGCTTTAATTCGTGATGGTCCTTAAATATTTGTGTAGCAATAAACCTAAGTTTGGTGCATCAAAATAGAGGTACTTGCATACTCAAGCTAGGTGGACCAACGACTAGACCAAAGAGGAAGGCAAGAAGTTCAATGAGGAGACTGGCAGGTGATACAACCGCTACACATCAACCGTTCGAGTGGATACTGGCTCTTATGCTCGCACCTCCAAGCTTTGGATGGGAGCTCCATCCTTTTTGGCAACCTCCTTTTGGGCCATGCTATTGGCCATGATATGTGAGGTACACCTTTAACCCTATCTTTTCATTTATATAACATGTAGATAGGGGGAGATGAAAATTGATGAAGCTATTTGTCAATCATTAATAGGGAGGTTAAAAAATAGCATAGCTATATTTCCTTTAGAAATGGGGAGAAAATTACATAGCAATATGAAAAAGATGAAATTAGAAGAGCATGTTTTAAGGGGGAGCATAGGATAAAATTTGTAAAATTGATTTTTGATAATGTCAAAAAGGGGGAGATTTGTTTAGAATTAATATTTATGATTTTGTCATTATCAAAAAGGGGGAAATTACTGGTGCAAGGGCACCACAGTCATTAATTTTGATGATAACAAAACATGTGTTATTTAACATTTGCATTGAGTTTATAAGTTTCAAGAAAATGCAAATCGATTCAAGTATGGAGGAGCTCAAGCTCGTGTCCATGGTGGATTGGAGGAGCTTGATGGAGGAGAAGGAGCTTCGCTTGGAGCGAAAGCTTGAAGGAAGGAGATGAAGAATAGGATAGATACTTTATTCATATATTCATTTATTATTCCATTGCTCTTTATTTTCTGTCTAGATTTATATGTTAAAGAGCCTCAACGTAACTAAACTTTAGCCCTATGAACACTTACTCTAACCTAGGATACTTAGGCTTTTCATAGAGTATATAGAAAACCAAAATAGGTTTCAAACAGCTTGATCTAACGTCCAATCTGAGAATTAGATGTCTAATCTTTGACTTTAAGACGTCTGACTGTTTGATCATACGTCCAAAATACTTAGGCTAGAGAATGACTTTCTGTTTGTTACTTTCAGATGTCCAACCCTTAGTCCAGATGTCTTAGAAGACGTTTGATGACCTTGCCAGATGTCCAACTAGAGGATCATTGACTTTATTAGACTAATCTTTGAGGATTAATCTTTAATCTAACCTACATACACTTTCAGATGCCTATAGTTATCCTTAGATGTCTGATAAATAAATGTTAGGCTCAATCCATCCCTAAATCACTTTTGTCAGTGATTATAGTCGTTTGGGCCTCGGGAAATCAATTCCAGTAGTAAAACCTATTTCCAGACGTCCAGACATTGTGCTAAATGATCGACTTGTCGTCTGACCAATATGACATAGAACCCTGTTTAGGTCTAGATAAAAACAAGAAGGAAACTCATCTAGAATTAGACGTCAGACCCTAAGTCCAGATGTCTTAAAAGTCATCTTTAGACGATCATTCTGATCCAACACTATCTAGTTGATCGACCCTTCTAGATCAGACGTCCGACCAGAAAATCACACGATGACCCAGTACTCTGATAATAGATCCAGATGTCTGGTAACCCTGTCAGAATCATAAATAGCCCTGATTTCATCCTCATTTTCCTTGGGATAATTCTCAACGGCTAGAAGTGGCTTTTAAACCCTTCTTAGGACCTCTATAAATAAAGGAACACCCTTCCTAAGCTAAGACACACCAAGTAACACTACTTCCACACTCTTTTGTGTCATAAAGAAGAAATCATCAAGAAGAGAAGTGATCTTACTCTCCAAGCCCCATTCAACAAATCCGAGAGCATTGTTACTCTGCCAAGATCACGCCTGCACATTTCCATATAAGGGAAGTCTCTTTTTCCTATAGGATCTAGATTAACATTAATACTTTGTGACTCTATCGATCTATTGTATTTTCTTTATTTTTGGTTGGGTATTCACTTTGCAAATTCTTGTCTCCTTCGAGGGACAAAATACTCCTTGAGAAGAGGAGGGTTTTGAGGTATACTACCCTCATATAAAGTAGGGTTGTTGTAAGAGGTTGAACTACCCTTGTTTGGAGTAGTTCGTTAGTGGATTTGATCGACTCGGTCGATCAGAAAATCTTAAACCGAAAGGTTTAGGTGGTAGTTTTTACCAGGATTTGGGTTTCCACCTAAAAATTATTATGTATTTATGATTGCTTTCTTTTTTGAGATTGTTATATTTTCCACATTATTTTTCGTATCATGCAAATCTCACCTCCTCCATAAGGAACCCACAGTTCTCGAGTCCTCACCACCTTAATTTATGTTAACTTGGTTAATAAAGTGGGGTGATAAGTTTATGACTTATCAACTTGCCCTTTCATTTGGAGGGACTTATAGTCTAAGCATCTACACACATTTTGCACTGACTCACTTCTTGGTGGTTCTAATGGAAATTGGGTAGCTAATGAACCTTCTAGGGTGGTATGGCTGGCAAGTTGTCGTGGGTAACAACCCATTAGCCGATTTTCCAGAGCCTAACCATAAGACAATTCTCTTTTAATATTGCCTTTAGGTAAATCTTAGATCAGGGAAGCCACCTACTTAAAAATAAAAAAAATGATGATAAAAAAAAGAGAGAAAAATAGAAAAAGGAGAAAGGAAAAAAAAAGCCACACTTTAGCACACGAGTATGGCAGTAAGTTGTGGGTAACAGCTTATTGACCATTTGTCCGAATCCCAGCTTATAAAATACACAAAAGATTCTAGAACACTTAAGAAAGAAGCGAGGAAGAAGAATAATCTGAGGAGATATACACTAATTTCGCCCATGTGTTGACCCCACAAAAATAAAAGTACGAAGAAAGGTACTAGTCAGACAGATACACCTTTAGGGGCATAGAAACCCGAAGTTCATTTTAATTGCCATTGAGAGAGTCTATCACAATTTTTACGACAAGATGCTTAGCATTTAGAGTCCTTTTCGAGCCTTGGGTGGGTTTGATAGCCGTAAAAAGTTACCCCAAAACTTTCAACTCCAAAATCTAAAAAGATAGAAAAGAAGAAAAAGTAGAAAAAGAATGTATCTTGCCTTTTTAAAATAAGGCGAGGACTTGGGCGGTCTGTATTTTGGCAAACACCCGAGCACTGTTGAGATTTTGTAATTAGGTTCTTAGTTAAAATTTTCTAATGTTAATCAACAAATTTTTCCTAAGTAATCAGATCTTGATTCTATTTTATACATAGCATTTTGGTTAATTTTTCTAGGGACTAGCAAAAGATAGGCATGGAGGTATGATAAATATGAATTTATTCATGATAAAATGCTGACTTATGTTAGTTCCTAAGTTTAACATTGCATGTAGCATTATAAATACTGCATAACATTTATTACATTACATTTAGGATGATTTTTGTAGTTTGTATATTAATCTCTACATTCTATATGGCCAGGGGGACAATGCAACATCTTTACGAGCTTCGGATGAAAATCCAACCATACGGATTGATCCGGAAAAACGATCATAGTCTATCAGTGCAAAAACAACCCCGATTAGAGCTCCGTAGCTCCCTCTACAAAAAGAAGAAGTTGGATGACCACGATGGCGCTATGTGGAGCCATCGTAGCCCTCCATCTCGACTGCAGCCACTCCTCCCAAGCCACCCCCGTGAGATCTCGGTCGTTGGATTCGAATCCAATGGTCGTTGAGAGGCCATGTTGCCCTCCTTAAGCCAAGCAAGGAAGAGCCTTACGCAAACTCGATCGTTGAATCAAGATCCAATGGTCATGGCCACGTGAGCTTCAATTTCAAAATGAGATGTAAACATTCCCTGTAGTGCAGCAGTTAGCGCCTCCACCCATGACTCATGGATGAGAGATTGAAGCCCTGCTGACTGATTTAATCCCTCGAGCACGCGTGGGTAAAAATTGAGCCATTGATGAGCAATCAGGTAGCAAAGGAAGCAGCTATTAATAAATGCCATCTTATCATCATTGTTATGCATTAAACAAACCTAGCTCTTAGGATTTTAACTCTACAAACAGGTTTTTGGGCTACATTTAGGCATAAATTAGGTTAGGCATGCATTATACTTTTTATTGTCATTTTGATGTGTTTATTTGAGTGTCAGTGTTAATCAGATTGTTAGATCCAAAAATCCATAGCACTCAGGAAGGCAACTAGTGAAGGAGAAGCTCAAACCAGCTGGGACTCAGCCTAATCCAGTTCATCATAGCTGGATACCAACTCACTTGAACTAGGGCTAGCTCATCTTAGCTCCATTTAGCTCATTTCAGCTTAATGGTAGCTCAAGATAGCTCATCTCAGCTCACCCTAGCTCAAGTCTGCTCAGATCCAGCTCAACTCAGTTGAGGCTAGCTCATCTCAGCTCCTATTAGTTCACTGGGAGCTCTATGTAGCCTAGCTAGGTTGACTGGAGTCCACCTCAACTCAGGTCCAGCTACCTCCAGCTATACTCAACTCCAACCAGCTGAAGATGACTTCACCTAGCTTAGACCAGCTCAAGTCTAGCTCTTGGGGACTCCTCTTAGCTCAACTTAGTTGAGCTAAGCTACCTTAGCTACTCCAGCTAGCTAGGTCCTCTCCGGGAAGATCTGACCCAGCTCACCTCAGCATACCTTAGCAGAAGCCAGCATATTTTATCTTGGCTTAGCAGCTAGCAAAGAACTAGCAAGCTAAGCCAGCTAAAGTAGCTCTTTGCCATCTTCTTCAACAGCTGCTAGCTCCAGCGTAGCTCCAAACATCACCTTCTCAGCTCCTTCCTCAAAACCCTAGCTCCAGATACCTCCTCCTCAACTCACCTACTAGATAAGCTAGGTTAGCTTAGTTAAGCTCCAGCTTCCTTGGCCATCCACCATCCATCCACCACCTACAACTTAACTTCACCTCACCACCTAAGTAGTCCACCTAAGCCAGCTACCTACTCCTACTCCAAGTTGGCACCACCACCATCACCACCCTTCACCCCTCAACCACCACCAAAGGGCACCAACAAGGTGGCACCAAAACCACCATAACTACCTCTTTTGGCACCACCTTTTTCCCTCCAAAAATCCATCAATCTCCACTCTACACCTACCCTTACAACCCTTATCCACCATCCACATACCCACCTTCTAAAAGCTTCGATAGTTGGCACCAAGTTGGCACCAAACTATGGTGCCCCTCCATGCCCATAACCACCCGCATGGCACTGCCTTGGTTGGCGCCAACTTGTCTTAACCCTAGGATCAACATAACCACCCCTAACCACCACCTAAATGCATCCTATCCATCCACCTAACCCAAGCCAACCACCTCCCCCTCCACCTCTATAAAAACCCTCCTAACCACCACTAAAAACCAATCCTCCATTAGTGTTAACTCTACCCTAATCCCACCTATAACTCACGACCAATAAGAAGAAGGAAGGAAGGAGATTAAGGAGGCTATCCCTTGCCTCCTTGGTGCCTTCTTCCTCTCCATTCTTCTCCTTGTGCCACACCAAGAGGAGGAGCAAGCTTTCATTAAGGAGGATAGCTAGGCATTGGAAGAGATCTTGAGGGTGGTCCATGCCAACCCTTTGATGAGCCATTAAGGTGGAAGCCATCCACCTTGGAGGAGCTAAGGCATGCCCCCCCCCCCCTGGGCTTGCCAGGAGAAGCTATTCAAGGAGAAGAAAGGAGCCCTTTTTAATTGCAAGAGCAACTGCAGTTGGAGCAAGAGCTTCACCCTCTTCACCATCAACATCCAGGATTTTTTTTTTTATTTGTTTTTAGTTTACATTTTGTAGTAAAAGCTTTCCTTTATAGTTGTAAAACAAAAATCCATTTCCTATAAAGTTTCCTTTTCAATTTGGTGCATCTTTTTCTTACTTTGATTTTTGTTTTAGCACTTTCACACCCTCTTCCCAATTATCTTAGGCCCTCACTTGCTTAGGGTGAGCTCGGGAGGAGGTCATCCTTTGTCACCTAGTTGCTAAATTAGAATTAGTATTTTCCCGTAAACATTTCGCATTGCCTTGTTTATTCAAAAAACCTAAAAACCTCATATTCCAAAAATACAAAAGGAAAGTTGATTTCCTATTTTTCAAGTAAGAGATCTTAAATTGCAAAAATTGCCTCCTTAGACGACCCTAGATACCCCACTATCTAGGCCTTATAAATTCAAAAGAGAAACATTTTTATGCGTTGCAATGACTTATAAAAACCTAATTTTACAAACCGCATAAAAACCAGATCAGCTACGTGGCGTTGTCCATTGCGCACGATTCACACATGTGAGATCTGACACATAGGCGGATGTGTAATCGTACACGTAATGCCAGCATGATCTGCATCGTCCTCTCCCGTGCAATCACAACCATTCATCCTCAATTCAAGGGTGGCAATCCACTCGACTGTGGCTCCAGCTAGAGCCAGCCGACGCCAGCAGCGCATGTCTGCGAGTGCGAGATGAATGGCCAGTGTAGCACCAACGCGATCAGCATGCGAGATGGATAGCCAGCGAAGCCCATGCGATCCAACGTGGCATAACGGGTCACAGCTCGCCTCAGCGAGCACTAGTGGGAGTGTAAGCTGGCTACAATGACAAGTGAGTGGGATCTATAGCGACGTCTTGGATGTCACTAATTGTCCCATGCCCATTTTAGCCCCCTCTCATCCACTATATAAGGACCTACACACCCCCTCTACCTACCCATCTCTACCTAGCTATTCCTCACCTACCCAAGAGCTTCAAGAAGCCTTCCAAGCTCCCAAGAGCTCATTCCCAAGTTCTAAGGCCTCCTATTAGCGTAATACTCTCCTACTCCACCAGATATTCAACCTTACCCTCACCCCGTTCATAGGAGACCATAGAACCATCTCCTCACCTCCATTCAGGTAGACGATCACCTCCACCTCCTTATCACTACTCCTACAACTTGGTCAAGTGACCTTTTACCCGGATTCTTCCTGTGCCTCATCCTTGACGCCCAGCACGTCACCTCCTCCATCCAAGATGCCGCCAAGAACTGTCGTCTCGCCAGACATCCATTTTGGGAGATTTCCTGGCTCCTCCATTTCCTTTATGTTGCTTACTATATTTATGCTTAGTGTAATTGTAATAAACTTCACTCTACCTCAATATATCAGTTTTCCTTCATTCCTCTACTCGCTCTCTCTTTATTTATTTTTAGACAAGCTTAGTTTGCTCTTTTTTCTGATATTCTGTTATCATTTTTAAAATACCAAAAAAATAACCAAACCTTAAAAATGCAAAAAAGAAACAAAGTGAAATGTGGATTTCAAAGAAACAAACATCGTCTCTCCGTGTTCAACCCAAGACTCCCTTTGAGTCTTGGTAAATTTTATTTGGTAGCGATGTTTTGTGACTATGATGACGGGTTTTCCAAAACCCTAATTTTCCTCACAAAAATATCACTTATCAGAGATGCAGAAGAAGTTGAAGAAGTTTAGAGAATGCAATGAAAAACTTGAAGAAGTAGACAGAGAAGAAGCTGGGAGGTAGAGGAATGCTTCTAAAGGGAATTTTAAAGGGAGATTGGGAATTGGTCGGGTGTGTTTCGCATGTTAGAAATCGAGGTTACAAGTAACATGCCATCGTAGTTGCAAAACACGTCAATCAAATAAAATTTATACCGAAACTCCAAGGGAGTCCTAGGTTGAACACAGGGAGATGACATTTACTTTACGTGACAACCACGCTTCATTTCATTTCTTTTTGGTATTTTAGGGTTTTGATATTTTTTGTATTTTTGAAATAAAAGAAATCAAGCAAACGTATCACAAGATAGAGATCTAGAACAAATCTGATATATATTACTTTTAATGTCAATTACAAGAAACTATGAAAACATATAAAGAGAGGGAGGTGGAGGAAATCTCTTGAATCGGCTGTTCGGCGAGACGATGGTGCCTGGTGGAAGCTCGGACGAAGGAGGTGAAGAGCGGGACGACGGAGTTGAGATACTGGAGGACGTCGGGCTGAGGAAAGCTTCGGCGTAGCTCCAGAATGGAGGTGAGAAGATGGGGTTGATTTGCTACCGGAATGGAGGTGGGTGGATGGCTCCAAGGTGACCTATGAAGGGAGATGGGAAGTTGGAGGAGTATTTGGTGGGGCAGAGGTTCGCTACACTAATAGGCACCTTGGGAGCTTGAGAACAAGCTCTAATGGAGTGTTGGTAGGCTTGCTAAAGCTTGGGAGTAGGTGGGAGTAGAATAGGTAGAGATGGCTTGGAAGGGAGGGGGTGTAGTTCCTTTTATAGTGGTGGAGAAGAGGCAAAAATCGGTATAGGACCATTAGTGACATCCAGGCCATCACTGAAAATGTCGCTGTAGGTAGCTCATGCCTACTGGCGGCTATAGCTGGCTTTGCTAGCATGCGATGAATTACCGATGGCTGTAAGCGTCGCTGTAAGTGCAGCTTATGCGTTGCTGTAGTCCACCTCACGCTGTGCTGGTGCCGCTCCTGCCTTGCCACACACACGTGCGTGCCCACATGTTGGCGCTGCGCGTGTGCGGTGTTGCGTGTGTGTGCTGGAGGCCTGGGCTGCGCCACGTGGCACAGTTTGGGCCATCCATCTTCTTCTTATTGTAGGGGTTGCTACAGAGGTCGGATTGAGTCTATTTTCACGCTGTTAGGCTGCGATCATTGACCTAAATCCATCCACACAGTCGGATTTATCATTTGAAGCTCTGAATTATGTCTCCTAATCCCTTTGCCGTTGATCTTCCTCAGACTGCATATGGTGCTACGGGACTCCGATCAAGGTGATTTCAGAGGCGTTCGACTCCGATCATCGTCTTGATCAGATTCGTATGGTCGGATCGTCAATCCGAGGCTCCAAAATAAATATCCTTCTCTCCTAGCCACAAAAGGATGCAAGTAACCTAAATTATATACAACTAATCTAAATACAGAATGATACTTGCTATGTAATATTTATAACATGAAATGCAAATCTAAGCCTAGGAACATGCATGAATAGGCATTTTACCCTCAATAAATGTTTTTGCATCATACCCCCATGCCTATCTTTTGCTAGTCCCTAGCAAAATTAAACTATATGCTTTGTATAAAAGTCGAACTAGGATTAAATCACTTAGGCCTAAGTCGTTATTAACAATAGAAAATTTCAACTAAGGTCCTAAACTACGAAAACTCAACAGTACCCGGGTGTCTACCAAAATGCAGACTGCCCAAGTTCTCGCCTTATTTGAGAAGGGAAGATATATTTCTTTTATTTTTCTTCTTTTCTAATTTTTTTGTACTTTTGGAGTTTGAGAGTTCCGGGATAACTTTTTACAGCTACCCGACCCGCCCAAGACTCGAAAAGGACTCTAAGTACTAAGTGATTAGCCCATAGTTGTGGGCTATTTAAGTATTTAAGTGCCTATACATTAGATTAATTCTAACATTTATTTAGTATAAATTAGGATGTAAATAGATTAATTCATAGTTTTAATCTAATTACATAATCCATACATTGCATTCATATCTTAAGTGCATTTAGAATTAGCTTAGAATAGCATTCATCTAATTAGATAATCAATTAGGTACATTATTTTTATTAACATAGAAGTTGAGGGTCTGTACATAAATAACCCTAATATTTTAACAATATTTTATTTATTCTTCTTCTTTCAGAACGGCTGTCTGTCGCTCCAACGCCCGGCTGATGCAGTGAAGAAGCCATTCAAGGGGGAGCGGATGTGGTGGATCTGGTCGGGCTGCTGATTTCAAACTTCTGTAGGCCACTACAAAAGGAGGAGGGAGGCAGCCGAGCTCGGGAGGCCTCCTCCACTGACCCACCACTGTGCAGAGAGAACCTCTCTCTTCCATTCCACACTGCCGGCCTCTACCGTGGCGGCGAGTCTCCACCACCGTGGGCGTGTTGTGTGACAGGCCACACCGCCATCCGGAGCTCGCCCGCATTACCGTGAGCGCCTTAGCTTGCATCTTCCTCGCTGTCGTCGCAGACCACCACCACCGAGCTACTGATCAGCCACCCTCTCAGTAACTGAAGACGTCTGGGAGATTTCCCAGACGTCGGAAGTTACCCGCTCACCTCCACTTCCTCAGCCTGCACTCTCCAACCGGCCACCAGACCGCCTGCACCCTCCACCGCTCACCGGCTGCAGACCTGCGCACGCCTGCAGATCAGCCCACGCCACCTTCCCCACGCCCATCAGCCTGCAGCACACCCGTGCCCACCATCAACCACGCCTGCAGACCACCGCAGCCATCTCCACGCGCCTGCAGACCACCGCCTGCCACGCCAGCCGCAGCAGTGCCCACGGCAGCGGCAACAGCCACCCCCGCAGCAGCAGCAGGCGGCGGACTTCACGCCAACAGGCTACGCAAGCTGCTGGCTGCAGCACCTCCGCTGGAGCTCGTCTAGCCACCTCCGGCCACCGCGCGACTCTTCTCCACCACCGATTCGAAGCCCTTGATCCAAGGGACCTCCTCCGAGCTTCCCGCGCCCGGCCATCGGCTCCTCGTTGCGCAAGACAACGGGGAAAAATTCCCCTATTTTGCTACAGTAAAACGTTAATTAAAATTTACATTTTCTACCATTACCACATTTAATCATATTCTATTGACTCTATATTGCGGAAAATATCCTGTAGTTTCTCATAATTGCCATTTCAGCATTGTTTCTTGCTTAAACCTTAATCTAAAGGCAATCTTGTCTTGGTTCTTGTCCAAATTGACTATGAACAAACATTTTTAAGTGGCACGAATTTTAATACGTTATTGCCTCCCTGTGGATACTACCTGCTCCTCTGCGAGTGGTTATTTCTTGTAAAAAATTGATTAGTCGATTTTTCCACCACATTAAACTACAAACGACTTAAAAGCGAAAGATCGATCAGTCAAATGGCGCCGTTGCCAGGGAGGCAAGAGACGCAATAATTTCGCCTAATTTTATTTTGATTATTTGTCAATTGCACAGATATTTGACCATTCATTATTTTCTTTTCTGTGCGAGAAAATTTGTACAAGAATCAGCCACTGTGAGAGGCGACCCTTGACGTCAGCAGATGAGAATTGGGCGAGCCATTTTTAAACGGAGGAGAAGGATGAGGATGCGACGGACACCATTTAGTCATTAGTTTAATTAGAATAGAATTAAGATTGTAGACTTAATTTTTCATTACAGTTATTTTGAAACCCTTGTTCTGGGGCAAATTTTGAGGGGTTTGTTCCCCGATTTTGTTTTGGACCCGTGTTGGGTAATTTTTGGGAGCCTGTTCCCTTTTCTTTAGATTTAGGTTTTTTTTTTTTTTATTATTTCTTTTATTTGCTTGTGCATAAGTAGTTCTAAAAAAAAAAAAAATAGAAAAAGAAAAAAATGAGCTACCTGCTAGAAGCTGCCTGCCCTAGGATGAACCATTTAGGTCTGTATGAGCAGCCTCTAGATTTACTTCTCTGCATTGCGTGCATTCTTGCATCGTAGATCGCTGAAGGCAAGGTACGCATTCTCTTACTTTGCATCCTATTTTTGATCACGCATTGCATTTGGGATTTAATGCGAAGACCACCTAATCTGTACTGAATAAATCTAACAAGTGGTCACATTTTTGTTAGAAAAAGGACTAATTAAAGGAAGGACATTTTAAAAACCAAGGATTTGATTTTCGAACTTGGCGTGCGATTCAAAGTTCAAAATCTTTTACGTTGTATGCACACTTATTTCACTTGCACCACGGCACGCTTCTAGACACTCCTTAGGTTTGGAAATACTAGGACAAGAGCCCTCCTTTTGTTGGATTCTGAAGTGTTCGGAACTGGAAATCAAAGGTTTTGTAAATCCAAAGAGGGGGATACCCTGTCACGGATTTTTGGGGGTAGTTGAGGAGCACCGCGAAAGCACAGCTTCAAAGGAAGGCTTAGGCCTACTTGCATCCCTCGATCTTCCGTCTTTGGATTTACTTGACCATTTGAGATTTAGGGAAGAATACCTAAGTTCCAACTAGGTCTTTTTAGGCATTTCGAAGGTTGACAATAGGCGCGTAATTGATTGGGTAACTTGTTTTGTCACCTACAATTTGAATTAAATTCAAAAGCCTAAATCTGTAATGACCAAACAAGTCCGTTTGAATTGTGTTTGTAGTGCATGCTTGGTAGGCGTTCTCTTAGGAGACAACTTGTATTTGATCTTGAACCGGAAAGAATCCTAAGAAAAGACCTCCTAAGGGTAGAAATGGCTGGTCAAAGGAGCCTTAAGGAATATTTCATCCCAACCAACCAAGCTGGCCCAGCACTATGTAGACCTGGAGGGGACAATTCATATGAGATCAAAAGTAGTACCATATTGATGAGAACCTCATCATGAGCCATAACTAGCTCATTTTGACCTAATACAAAGGATAAAAGCTCCTACATATCTCAAGGAAAGGCTTAACTCAGAGAATCCTGAGTTTGAGAAGAAAACAAGTCATAAGGGGTAAAAATGTAATTTTACCAGTATAATCTGCATACAGGGTAATTCAGGGCCCAAACATAGGTCAAAGCAGCTTAATAAGAATAAGAGTGGGATGAAATGGTCTAGCAAGGGCTACAGCAATTCCAAGAAACTAAATGATAATCTATAACCCTAAAACAACCCACTTCAATTCACAAGGTTCGAGGCAAAGTAAAAATAGAATAAACCCTCTAAAATTCATAGAAAAATAATCTCTAGGGCTTAGAACCTTCAATTTGGCCTTCAGAACCCATTTTGACCAACATTGAGAACCATGCCCAATTAATAACTTAATTTGGGTTTTTGCGCAAATTGACCGGTCAAACAAGGTTTAATATAGAAATGAAATTCACCATCAGATTCCTTAGGTCCTAATTAGTCATGTATAAAAACTTGAGCCTAAGAAGAAACCTCCTTGACCGACTTTACACTTTGGTCCTCATATATTTACTCTTTGGCCCTCAACTTTTGAACCCTCGCATTTTGGCCCCTAACTCTCCTTCGTTCATTGCGATCAGGTCCCCCCTGCAAAACCTGCCAGCACCATGCTCCGGCGACCTTGCGCGGAGCATGGCGCCGCGCAGGGTGAGGTGGGGGACCTGGCAAGTAAACCGGGGGTGCCCTGCATCGTCAGCCGTCGCAGGGACACCCCCCTGGTCGTTGTAACCCACCATACCGGCCGTGCGAATGCACGGACGGTATGGGTTCTTGTTTCCGGCCATCCTCCGGCGAGGGAGACACGTCGTCTCCCTCTGCCTTCCTCCCTGTTTGATCCCTATAAATACCCCCCGTTGCTCCACCGACCGGGGCAGCCTGGATCTGACGGAGAAAATCCCCAACTTTCCTCTCGTCTCCCTCCGGCAGACGCTCACCAGCTCCGGCGGTTTCCTCCCCCTCCACCTCTCCGCTCTGCCGCAATACCAGCAGCAGAGACTTCCTCCCCTGCTCTTCCCGCGCCACGCCGCACCCAGCTGGCGCCTCTCCGGCTCTCTGCTCGCCGCCGCCCCTTTCCCTGAGCATCGTCTTCTCCGGCGACAGTCGATACGACTGTCGCCCTGTTCCTCCCCCTTCGTCCCTGCAAGTAAGCTAGAGTTACTCCCCTTCTTCTCCTCTTTCTTTCCACGCTTTCAATTTATTCAATTAAGCCCTCGACCGACCCTGACCATCGTCACCCCCTTCGTCTCCGGCCACCCTCCGGCGAGACGCTCCCATCACCTCAGCAACCCACACGGCTCGCCGACCCTCACCGCATCTCCGCCTCATCACACTGAGCACCCCCCACCCCTTCACTGCCACTCCACACCTCCGTAACGCTTCCCCCAACAAACCCATCCTCCGACCCACAGTCCGACCTAGGGCAGCCCTTGCACGCCGCCCCGCGCCTCGCCACCACCCACACGAGCTTCGCCGCACCTTGGCGAAGCTCCTGGCACTTTCTGATTAGGCCGGGAGGCCATTTTCTTGTGAACAGGCCACCCGACCTCCGCCGCCATTGCCGTGCAGGAGGAACTGCTTCCGCCTGCAGCTACAGGCGCGCCACGCTCAGCGTCACGCCCAGATTCAACTCCCAGGCCTTGCGAGGCGTTTCGACAAAACACCAGGCTCGCAGCTAAGGTAGAAGGCTTCGCGTGACGCCGCGATCTCCCGCTGATTTCCCCGCTGCGGGCACGCAATTGAGGTGGGACATTTAGTCCCACCTCGGAAAAGCCTGAAGAGGCGCAGCGATATAAGATGCAAAAGTGCTGGAGGCTTACTGCCTCAGCACACGGGGTGAGGTCCCCTTCACCCGCCCGGTTACCCGGTCTCGTCCGCGCTCACGCCCCGCGGACCTGACCCGACCCGACCCGACTTAAGACTGACCTGCACTCCTCGCCCACCACGCACGCCGGTGGGCCTGGACCCGGGCCTGACCCGACCCAGTTACCCGACAGCTCTGGGAGAGCTTTCCCAAGAGTGGTTTCAGAGAGAGAGAGAGACGCGGGGGGGGGAGGGTAGAGTAGGTTTTGCCTCTGACGAAAAACTCTGAAGTGTGCAGGCACAGGCGAAGAAGAAGACCCGCGGAAGAAGAAGGAAGCTGACTGTAGCAACAGGTAGTTTAAGTCGTCTGATTTGGAAATCAGACGACGGCCTGAAGGGAAAAGAAGAAAGGAGGGGTGACGTCCCTGGCTGAAAAAGAAAAGAAGAAGCTGACACTTAGCCGCAGGGAGGAGAAACAAGAAGAAACTCTAAAGAAGAGGCTGAGCAAGGCAGAAGAAGAGGAAAGGCTGCAGAGAAGAAGTACAGCAGAGCCAAGGAAGAAGAAACCTTCACAGAAGAGACTGCAGAAAAAGAAGAAGAGAGGCCAAGACAGAAACCAAGGAAGAAGAAGAAGGAGATCTGAAGAAAGAAAGAGGAGCATCACCTCTGCAGAACAAAGAAGAACATCACGAGGAGAAAACAAAGAGAACAACAAATTCTTTCCCTCTCTCTTTCTTTATTTTTTGTAAAAGAAACATGTATATCTCTAGAATACAACTTGCTCCCTGAGTTCGACCTCGGGAACTCTTTTATTTTCCGAGTAAAAAATTTATATATTTGAAATGTTGGTAATAACTGGCTATACTACAACGTTATAACAATAAAACCCGGTTGTCCCATTTCATTTCACATATCCTTGCTACCCTCCTTTTATGGTACTACTAGGGAAGACCCTTACAGGCATATTGAGGAATTCACCGAGGTCTGTTCCACGGTGAAGCTGCAGGGCATTATTGATGACGCTCAAATGCGGACCCTTTTTCCCTTCTCCCTAAAGGACAAAGCCAAGTATTGGTATCACACCCTTGATAATTTAAATACTTGGGATGCCCTGAAAAAGGAGTTTTTGAAGAAGTACTTCCCCATGAGCAAAACAAATCACTTTAGGAGGGAAATCATGAGTTTTGCTCAAAAGGATGGGGAAGCTTTCCATGATGCGTGGGAGCGCTTTAACGATTTGCTGAGACTTTGCCCACATCACCAGGTGCCTAAATGGCAACTGGTTGAAAGGTTCTACACCGGACTTAATGATTCGCATAGGCAAACTGTGGATGGTGCCTGTGCAGGAACCTTTCTATCTAAGACTGAGGATGAAGCTAGGAACTTATTTGATACTTTGAGTGAGAATTCTATTCACTTGAATTCTGCCTACATGGATAGAAAGCCCACTCTCATGCAAAGAAAGTTGGAGGCGAATGAAGCAAGGGAGACCCAGAATTTAGCCTATCAAATTCAATTACTGAATCAAAACATGGAAAGGCTTATGTCGAACCCGAGTTCATTCACACCTAACACCTCCACATCCCAAGCTTCCGAATGCGTAATTTGTCAAGGCAATACACACGCCACTGTGGATTGCCACTTGGCCTCCCAATTCCCTGAGCTTGTACAAGCGGATTTGAATGCCGCTCAAGGGTTCCGTCCAAGACCTCGTAATGATCCTTTCTCCAACACTTATAATGAGGGATGGAGGAACCACCCAAACTTTTCATGGAGACAAGGAAATGTCTCAAATTCAGGGAATTACAAACCGCAATCCTTTCAAAACCATCAAATGAACCAACCTCAGACCTTTGCCCAACCTAAAACCTCTGAGATGGATGAATTGAAGGCGATGTTGAAAACTATGCAAGAAAGTCAAAGTGCCATCATCCAATCTCATGACAAGGCTATACATGAGATGAAATCACAAATTGGACACCTTGTTGAGGCCGTTAGATAGAGGGAGACTGGGAAGTTTCCAAGTGCTGCTGAGGAAAATCCTAAAGGAAAAGGGATTGTCTTTAGGGAGCATGCTCAGGCGGTGACTATTCTGAGGAGTGGGAAAGAAATTTCCAAACCCGATGCTCCTATAGTCTCACCCCCTAAAAAAACATCCACCCCGACTTTCACCCCCACCGAAGAAGATTTGCCCAAATCTTCTCCGCTTGAAATCACCTCACCGGAAGAAGTTGCCCCCGTTCCACCCCTTACTCGACATGACAACCCTTCCACCCAGAGATTGAGAGTGCCATTTCCAGAGCGCTTATCCACCTCTGGGCAGACTTCTGCTGGCTCATCTGGAGCCAAAGATAAGACGGATGAGATTATGGAAACTTTCAAGCAAGTGCAGATTAACCTGCCTTTGCTTGAAGCTATCAGGCAGATTCCGTCTTATGCCCGCTACTTAAAGGACTTGTGCACGAAAAAGCGGCAATCTAGAAAACAGGTCCAATCTAAAGTTGTCCTGCCTGATTCTGTTAGCTCAATTGTTCAACATGGCACACCCCCGAAACTTAAGGACCCAGGAGCCCCATATATCTCTGTAGTTATTGGTGACTTACAAATTGATGAGGCTCTGCTTGATCTGGGTGCAGGGGTGAACATCCTTCCGAGCTATGTATATGAACAACTTGGGGGAGGCAATCTAAAGCCTAGCCCTATAATCCTTCAAGTTGCTGATCGATCATTTAAGACACCACGGGGAATTTTGGAAGATGTCCTCGTAAGAGTGGAGGATTTCTTCTTTCCCGTTGACTTCTTAGTTTTGGACACTGACCCTACCAACAAGCCAACCAAACCCTCCATCATTTTGGGCCGCCCCTTCCTTGCAACTTCCCATGCTTCAATTAATTGCAATACTGGGGCATTGAAAATGAGCTTTGGGAATAGGAAAATCTGGCTTAATGTGTTTGATGCTTACAAACAAGCTGGACTTGAGGATTGTTCTCAAGTTGAGGTGATAGATGACCTGATTGAAGAGGCAACTCCTGCAATGTTATTTGATGACCCCCTTCAGCATGTCATGCTAAATGAGCATTCCCATCTCTTGGAGGAATGTGAAGGGGATATACTAGAACTAGAGGAATTGCTAGGAGTTTCTGCTGAGTCTCTTCCCCCATCATTTCCGCCGAAGGCAGATTTGCTACCTGAGATGGGGACATCTATTATGAAACCGTCAACCATACAAGCCCCCAACCTTGAGTTGAAACCCCTCCCTGACACTCTCAAGTATGTTTTCCTAGGTGCCAATGATACGCTCCCAGTTATCATTTCGGCTGTGATGTCTGAGGCACAGGAGGGAGCCTTGATTGAATGCCTGTCTAGGCACAAGGAAGCTATTGCTTGGAGCATTGCTGACATTAAGGGTATAGACTCTACACTCTGCATGCACCACATTTATACTGATGATTCCATCAAGCCTTTTAGGGACATGCAGAGACGTCTGAACCCTAATATGTGGGAGGTTGTAAAAAAGGAAATCCTGAAGTGGTTGGACGCTGGGATCATATATCCCATTGCTGATAGTAAATGGGTCAGTCCCATTCATGTGGTGCCAAAGAAGGCAGGCTTTACTGTGGAACTCAACGACCAAGGTGAACAAGTTGTCACTAGACCCTCAACTGGATGGAGGGTCTGTATTGATTACCGCAAGCTGAACACCGCTACCCAGAAGGATCACTTTCCTTTGCCTTTTATTTATCAAATTCTCGAAAAATTGGCAGGGAATAAGTATTATTTCTTTCTCGATGGATATTCTGGGTACAATCAGGTGGCAGTCTTTCCTGATGACCAGGAAAAGATGACATTCACGAGTCCTTACGGTACTTTTGCATTCAGGCGTATGCCGTTTGGATTATGTAATGCCCCTGCAACTTTCCAGCGGTGTATGATGTCTATCTTTTCGGACATGATTGATGAGTGTGTCGAAGTATTTATGGATGACTTCTCTATTTATGGCTCGTCTTTCGACCAGTGTCTCCTGCACCTGGAGAATGTCTTGAAACGATGTAAGGAGACTGGTTTAGTCCTCAGCTAGGAGAAAAGTCACTTCATGGTACAGAAAGGAATTGTACTTGGGCATGTTGTATCCAAGCAAGGTTTGGAAGTAGATAAAGCCAAGACTGATTTTATTTCCAAACTTCCATTGCCTACGAATGTCAAACAGATTAGATCCTTTCTGGGCCATGCTGGCTTTTACAGGCGCTTTATTAAAAATTTTAGTAAGATTTCTAGGCCACTTTGTGACTTATTGGCGAAGGAATCTTCCTTCAGTTTTGATTCAAAGTGTGCCGAGGCTTTTCAAACTCTAAAAGAGGCCTTGATCTCTGCACCTGTTCTCCAAGCTCCTGATTGGACACTCCCCTTTGAGCTTATGTGTGATGCTTCGGATTATGCAGTGGGAGCAGTCCTTGGACAAAGGGTTGAGGGAAGACCTCATGTGCTGCATTATGCAAGCAAGACTTTAACTGAACCTCAGCAAAACTACACCGTCACTGAAAAAGAATTACTTGCTGTAGTTTTTGCTCTGGAGAAGTTTAGGTCTTATTTACTTGGGTCTAAGGTGGTTATTTTTACTAATCATGCAGCAGTGAAACATCTCATTGCTAAGAAAGATTCTAAGCCACGTCTGATTAGGTGGATCTTACTCCTTCAAGAATTTGACTTGGAAATACGTGAAAAGAAAGGAGTAGAAAATGTTGTGGCTAACCACCTGTCTCGTCTTCCTCTTAACGACTCTATTTCCGAAGACATTCGCGAGACATTTCCCGATGAAACTCTGATGGCGGTAACACCAACTTTACCTTGGTATGCAGACATTGTAAATTACTTGGCCACTGGACAAACTCCTGGCTCTTGGGATAAGCAGAAAAGAAAGAGATTCATTTCTCAAGCGAGATATTTTCATTGGGAAGAGCCAGAATTATTTAGAATTGGACAAGACCAAGTATTGAGACGTTGTGTGCCTGAAGAGGAACAGCAAAGTGTGTTGACATTTTGCCATGAACTTCATTGTGGAGGACACTTTGGTGCTAAGAAAACTGCTTTTAAGGTTCTCCAGTCCGGTTTTTGGTGGCCTTCCTTATTTAAGGATTCTCATAATTTTGTTAAGGCCTGTATTAGATGTCAACGGACTGGAACGATTGGGAAGAAAAATGAAATGCCTCAACATCCTATTCAATCTGTTGAAATTTTTGATGTGTGGGGAATTGACTTTATGGGCCCTTTCCCGTCGTCCCATGGTTTTGAATATATCATGGTGGCAGTTGATTATGTCTCTAAATGGATAGAGGCCATTCCTACGCGCACAAATGACCACTCTGTGGTTTTGAAATTTGTGAAGGCCAATATCATATCCCGTTTCGGCTGCCCCAAGACTATTATAAGTGATGGGGGACCTCATTTCGGAAACCACCACTTCAATCGGTTAATTAAGAGTTTGGGAGTGACTCACAAGGTTGCTACCCCTTACCACCCTCAGACAAGTGGTCAGGTTGAAGTATCAAATAGGGAGATAAAAAATATTTTGGAAAAGACCGTTAGACCTGATAGGAAAGATTGGTCCCAAAAGCTCGATGATGCTTTGTGGGCTTATCGAACGGCCTATAAGACCCCTTTGGGTACTTCTCCCTTTCGGATTGTGTATGGAAAAGCGTGCCATTTACCTGTTGAGTTGGAACATAAAGCACTTTGGGCTATTCGAAGTGTTAACATGGATTTAGAGAAGGCAGGTAAGGCACGATTTCTAGAATTAAGTGAGCTTGAGGAGCTGAGGAATGATGCTTATGACACCTCTCAAGCTTATAAAGAAAGAACTAAGGTCTTGCATGACAAGTTTATTCTTCGAAAGACCTTTGAACCCAACCAACAAGTCTGGCTTTTCAATTCCAGACTTAAGCTTTTTCCTGGGAAATTAAAATCTTGTTGGGATGGGCCTTACATAATCACCAAAGTATTCCCCCATGGAGCTGTGGAGATCAAAAATCCTTCCTCTTCAGCAACTCCCTTTATCGTCAACGGTCAACGGTTAAAATCGTACATAACTTTAGATGGCCATCTAGTTGACGAAGTCACTCTTGAGGAGCCTTAGCTCCTACCATTCTCCGCCTCAGGTATTATCTTCCTTTAGCTATTTTTGATTTTCAATGAGGACATTGTTTGAACCAGGCATGGGGGAGTGGACCTGAGGTATTTTGTTTATAGCATGCATTTATAAAAAAAAAGAAGAGAAAAAAAAGAGAACCAAAAAAAAAAATATATATATATATATATAAAAGGTTTTGAGCTTAACTGGCTAGATCTTGCAGTCTTAAGCAAATCAGAACTCTAGGGTAGACTAAGTTAATTCTAGGGTCAAACTTTAGAAGCTAAATGAGCTACTAGCTTTAGACCTTTAGGGTCCTTTGTGGACTTAAAAACTTAAGTAGGAGTTAAGTTGCGGACCATTCCTCAAAACGTTGAGGAAGGGAAGCAAGGGTTTAAGTTAAAAGGTGGGGTAGTACCTGGAGTCTTATTCTACCTTTTGGTTTACGGGTCCTTGTAACCCAAGCATCCAAATTTCACACACTTGGTCTGGTAATCAACTTAATTTTCGTCTTTCTGAAAAGAGATTTGGTTCTCTTAGTTTTGACTTAAGAGAGGCTTGAAAACACATTTTGATTGGAAGAGTTCCCGCCGCAGGAGAGGTCGAGTATATACTCACCTTTAGGATGCGATGATAACATATTACCTCCTCTGCGCTTGTCTCTTAGGATATCCATCCTACTGGGGGCATGTAAGCGCATTGCGCGGTTCAGGTACCATGGGCGGCCCTATCTCGAAGTGCCGATTGCCATAGGCCTGAATTCGCTTAAGAAATCCATGGGCGATACTATCCCGAAGTGTCGATTGCCAGGAGTTCTTGGGGTCGTTATGGGCAGTGCTATCTTGAAGCATCGAAAGCCAGGCACCCTTCGAGGTATGGTAATGGGGACAATGAATCCGACACAGACCGTGTTGATAGCTGATCTGAGGTTAGACTTAGAAGAATCAAACAAAAAAAAAAAAAAAAAGGGGTGTATATATAAAAAAAATTTTCCTTTAACTCAAATAACTCGGACCAATGCACAAGCACGGATGCTAAAAAAATCAATAAACTTTAGGGTAGAGTCAGAAATCAGGGAAACTTGTGCTTGCAACTCGTCTTTAGCTAACCTAGTCTGTAACTTAGCAACTACTTAGGAACCTTGGGTTTAGAACCTGAACTTAATATGCTTCTGAAGGAAGACTAAGTGAGTTGACTAGTCTACTTAGAGTGCTAGGTTTCGCTTAATTTTTCTAGGGACTAGCAAAAACTAGGCATAGGGGTATTTGATTAGCCCATAGTTGTGGGCTATTTAAGTATTTAAGTGCCTATACATTAGATTAATTCTAACATTTATTTAGTATAAATTAAGATGTAAATAGATTAATTCATAGTTTTAATCTAATTATATAATCCATACATTGCATTCATATCTTAAGTGCATTTAGAATTAGCTTAGAATAGCATTCATCTAATTAGATAATCAATTAGGTACATTATTTTTATTAACATAGAAGTTGAGGGTCTGTACATAAATAATCCTAATATTTTAACAATATTTTCTTTATTCTTCTTCTTTCAGAACGGCTGTCTGCCGCTCCAACGCCCGGCTGATGCAGTGAAGAAGCCATTCAAGGGGGAGCGGATGTGGTGGATCTGGTCGGGTTGCTGATTTCAAACTTCTGCAGGCCACTACAAAAGGAGGAGGGAGGCAGCCGAGCTCAGGAGGCCTCCGCCACCGACCCACCACTGTGTAGAGAGAACCTCTCTCTTCCACTCCACACTGCCGGCCTCTACCGTGGCGGCGAGTCTCCACCACCGTGGGCGTGTGGTGTGATAGGCCACACCGCCATCCGGAGCTCACCCGCATTACCGTGAGCACCTTAGTGTGCATCTTCATCGCTGTCGTCGCAGACCACCACCACCGAGCTACTGATCAGCCACCCTCTCAGTAACTTAAGACGTCTGGGAGATTTCCCAGACGTCTGAAGTTACCCGCTCACCTCCATTTCCTCAGCCTGCACTCTCCAACCGGCCACCAGACCGCCTGCACCCTCCACCGCTCACCGGCTGCAGACCTGCACATGCCTGCAGATCAGCCCATGTCACCTTCCCCGCGCCCATCAGCCTGCAGCACACCCGTGCCCACCATCAACCGCGCTTGCAGACCACCGCAGCCATCTCCACGCGCCTGCAGACCACCGCCCACGCCAATCGCGCCAGCGCCCTCCGTAGACCCTCCGCAGCGCACGCCATCCTCCAACCACGCTGCAGCACCCTCCGCCGCGCTTGCAGAACCGCCTGCAGCGCCCTCTTCCCCGCACCTGCAGACGAACGCCTGCCATGCCAGCCGCAGCAGTGCCCATGGCAGCGGCAGCAGCCACCCCCACAGCAGCAGCAGGCGGCGGACTTCACGCCAACAGGCTGCGCAAGCTGCCGGCTGCAGCACCTCCGTCGGAGCTCGTCCAGCCACCTCCGACCGCCGTGCGACTCTCCGCCACCACCGATTCGAAGCCCTTGATCCAAGGGACCTCCTCCGAGCTTCCCGCGCCCGGCCATTGGCTCCTCGTCGCGCAAGACAACGGGGAAAAATTCCCCTGTTTTGCTACAGTAAAACGTTAATTAAAATTTACATTTTCTGCCATTGCCACATTTTAATCATATTCTATTGACTCTGCATTGCGGAAAATATCCTGTAGTTTCTCATAATTGCCATTTCAGCATTGTTTCTTGCTTAAACCTTAATCTAAAGGCAATCTTGGCTTGGTTCTTGTCCAAATTGACTACGAACAAACATTTTTAAGTGGCACGAATTTTAATACGTTATTGCCTCCCTGTGGATACGACCCGCTCCTCTGTGAGTGCTTATTTCTTGTTAAAAATTGATTAGTCGATTTTTCCACCACATTAAACTACAAACGACTTAAAAGCGAAAGATCGATCAGTCACTAAGCATCTTTGTGAAAAAGTAATAAACTCACAAAATGGTCGTTAAGACAGACTTCGGGTTTCTACGACCCCAGGTTACCTTGCCTAAAAGTTTATCTTTACGATTTGTAGCTTTTCCCTACTTTTATTTATGGGGTCAACACAAGGGCAAACCCAGTGTATATCTCTCTAGTTTATTCTACTTCCCCAGTTCTTCCCTAAGTGTTTTTGGAATTATTGTGCATTTTTTTTTTGTGAGTTAGGTTCTGGACAACCGACCAATGAGTTGTTACCACTGATAACTTGTCAGCCATACTCGTGCGGTGAAGTGCGATTTTATTTATTTATTTTTTATTTTCTCCTTTCTCTTTTTTTTTGAGTGTTTCTTTTCTTTTTTTTTCTAAGTTGGTGGCTTCCCTGATCTAAGATTTACCTAAAAGTAGTACAACGAAAATGGTCTTGTGGTTGGGCTCTGGACAACCGACCGATGAGCTGTTACCACCGAAAACTTGCTAGCCATACCACCCAAGTCGGTCCCTTAGCTACCCAATTTCCGTTAAAACTGCCGAAAAGTGAGTTAGTGCAAAAAAATATGTGTAGATGCTTAGGCTTAAAGTCTCCACAAATTAGAGGGTAGGTTGATAAGTCGCATACTTATCATTCCAATTTATTTACCAAATTAAAATGAATTTTAATTGGCGAGGACTCGAGACTAAATCCACATTCGAGTGGACACCCAGGCTAATTAAGCCCGAAGACCTGAAGAGTTTAGGTGTTTAGGTCATCTCGTATCATTTCCTAAAGTTAATAACTTCCAAAATCCTAAGTTCTCTTTTCCTAATTTCTTTTTTTATCTTTTCTCAAATTTTCAATTTTTTTTCAATTTTATAAGAAACTAAAAGAAATTCTATGGAGTTAACATAATGATTTCAGGAATTAATTATCCACACCCCCATGCCTAAATGATGCAATGTCCTCATTGTAAAAGTAAAGACATAAAAAGGGCAGAGTAAACAGAACATCACCTGAGTGTCGTGAAAATTCGGTCAGCTCCACAGAGAGAAGAGTGTATACACACCTACTAAGTTTAATGCCTTCAGCTAGGCATAACATACATACAAGGAAGAAATTGAGAATTCACAAGTGCGGGTCAGAATAAAAAAAAAAGGTTGATCCTGAAACCCGTCTGCAGTAGATGTCCATAGACATGGGCAAGATTATGGTGTAGACCCATGCCCAAGGGTCGAGTGGTTCTCAGGTTCTGGATGAAAATCACCCAAAATCGAAGGTTGTTGTGTTTGCGGGGCCGGGCCTACGATTTTGTGGTGTGCAACCCAAGACCAAAGTGTCAGATAATGGGTAAAGATGGTTCAATAGGTGTGGTTGTCTACTTAACATCTAGCTTAGAAAAACAATCAGTTATTTCGAGCTTGGGTTGCACGTGAAAGATATCGTAAGGGTCCTGGTAGAAAGTAGGTGATTTTAGGTCAATAGGTACCCTTAGATCCAAAATCAAACTTCCCTCAGAATTAGCCTCCTAAATCTTTATTTCAACAATTGTATCCTCCAACATCAAGGGCTCAGGCTTCGAGACCTCTAGCATATTATTCACCCCATATGATTCTCCCAAGTACATAAATCGTGGCTAAATCAAGATTGACTTGGGCACAAAGATCTCAGAAGTCAGCTCTTCGAGTGCAGATGAGGACTGGGGTCACTCATTGAATCATCAAGATTCGGATCCTCCAAGTTAACCCCAACCAAATCCAAATCTTTAATAATTGGGCTATCAATTGATTTGTCAAATTCCTCAAGCCCATTTGTCTCACTAAAATCCTCTTTCTTAAGTTCAAGTGTGACTTCACCAAAAGATTCTTCACCCTCAGAGTCAAAGAATCCATGATCCTCATTTATATATGTCTCAAAATCATATGTCATTTCATGGTCTGTGGAGACATATTTTTCCTCGCTCCCTGGCTCAGGGATCTCGGGTGAATCAATCGGTTCATCCTCAAATGGTTGCTCTAGTCCATCCTGGTCATCCCCAGTCTCAGAAAATGTATCCCCCCCGATAGGCACCTGAGCGAGTTCAGACATTGGCTCTCCTGAAGGGGGTTCATCTTGAGAATCATCCGAAGATTTGACTAGTGCAACCATAAATTTCATCCTCAACCTCGACAATTTCCCAAGAAGAAACTCACCCAAGTCCCTATCCCTAACACTTTGAAGCAAATCCAATAGAGAACTATTAAGTTCATCAATCATTTTGATCATAGGCTCTAGTGCTTCAGTGCATGGTGTTGGCTGAGCTTCTAAAGATTGTATAGTGTTCCTCAAATTAGCCAACACCCTGATTGGTTCGATTTAAGTTTGGGTGGGTTCAGGTTAAATCTAGGGGAGTCAAGATGTCGAGGTTCTCGAGTCCCTCCCTGAAAGTAGGTCATTCTAGGTTGTTCAAAGTATGGTAGCGACCTATATTTAGTGGAATACTGGGGAGGGTAGGTGTTATAATCATGATATCCTTCCTAATTGTAGATCGGGTTGGTTTGGTCATCAAATGATGGAGATCCATAATCTTTATAGCTCTGTGAAGGATAATAATCATAGTCTTGTCATCCAGGGTTAGGCCCTAGACCCTGAGGTCCGGATTCATATCCCCAATCAAAGTCATCCCGGCTAGTGGATGGGTAATTACAAGTCAAGTCAGGATAGTAATCATCTTAGGGATAACTGGTGGTAGGAGGATAGGAAGTGAAATGTGTGTAGGATGTGGAAGGGTACATGGTGAAGTCAGGAGGGAAATCAGAAGAGAAAGGAGCCCTGCAATATAAAAATACAAGCCTGCCCTTAGTTTGGGTAGCCTAAAGGTCTACAGACTCTCAGAATCCATCCTAAGATTATAGACAATTTACTCTACTTATGTCCAGGCAATCCAACCAGTTAAAAGGAGGGACTGGGGAGAAGGTTCTTCCTTTGTCTTGCGCCTCCAGTTCCTAGTGTACCCCCTAGCTGCGGTCGTTTGACGCTACTCCCCTAGCTAGACATCATATTGACTAGTATAAGCAGGTTAATCGTGAACAATCTCAATCTGGATCCCGACGAGCGAACCAGTCCTTAGGGCCAACGTCTAATCAATTTTAGTTGGACTTGGGACAATGGTGCTTCAGGAATGTGATGGGCCCTTTAGATGGGTTATGCCCTTAATGATCAGTTAAAATGTGTGTGTGTGCACAACCAGGGTTTGCAAACAAGGTTATTTGATGATGTGTCTTTTAGAGTTCAACCTTGTTTAGTAGCTTTTGGGGTTTAATCTTAGGTATATTCAATCAAGTTTAAGAAAACACTCCAAGTTTTGCAAGCACCGGTGATGATATATTCCTTTAGAAATTAAAGAGAAAAAATAGTAGAGTGCCTGGTTCAGCCCTAAGAATCAACCCTAAGTGGCAAGCTACTTGATGAATCGCTTTTATCTTAAGTGGTGCGGCCCAAATAGGTCAATCAATTGGCCTATTGCACCACTTAGTTAAGGCACACAGAAATTTTTGACCTATTCAGATTTCTACTCACTTATTTGTGTGTTGAATTAAGTGTATCGGGTCCACAGGTCAGATCCCGGTTAAGTGGTAGAATCGATGTGATTGCACGCCTTAGGGTGAAAAGTTGTGGGTGTTAAGTGTGTAGCTTACAGAAAATCCCACAATCAGATAACACTTTTTTATTTTTTATTTTTATTTATGTGGATGGTGAGGTGGGTGGAGGTGGCAAACAAACAACCAAATCTATCCTAGGGTTCATAAAAAGCACCCAAGTTGATTTGGGTTTGAGTTATTCGGTTATGGAATGAACACTAAGGTGGGGGTGGTGTGGGGGATACTTACAAAACACTCTACCTGCACTTTACTCTAGTCTACCGCACGTGGATCTCCTTGCTAGGGTACCTGCAAGACAGTAGATCAAAGACAAGTAGGGTTAGTGCTATGTAAATGCAAAGAAACGCAATAAATAATAAAGTAAATTCCGTTGCCTCCCTGGCAACGGCACTAAAATGGTCGGGTGTGTTTCGCGTGTTAGAAATCGAGGTTACAAGTAACTTGTCATCGTAGTTGCAAAACACATCAATCAAATAAAATTTATACCGAAACTCCAAGGGAGTCTCGGGTCGAACACAGGAAGGCGACATTTACTTTACGTGACAACCGCACTTCGTTTTGTTTCTTTTTGGTATTTTAGTGTTTTGATATTTTTTTGTATTTTTGAAATAAAATAAATCAAGCAAACGTATCGCAAGATAGAGATCTGGAACAATCTGATATATATTACTTTTAAAGTCAATTATAAGAAACTATGAAAGCATATAAAGAGAGGGAGGTGAGATGAAATCTCTCGAATCGGCTGTTCGGCGAGACGATGGCACCTGGCGAAAGCTCGGACGAAGGGGGTGAAGAGCGGGATGACGAAGGTGAGATGCTGGAGGATGTCAGGTTGAGGAAAGCTTCGGTGTAGCTCCGGAATGGAGGTGAGAAGATGGAGTTGATCTGCTACCGGAATGGAGGTGGGAGGAGGGCTCCAAGGTGACTTATGAAGGGAGATGGGAAGTTGGAGGAGTATTTGGTGGGGCAGAGGTTCGCTACACTAATAGGCACCTTGGGAGCTTGAGAATAAGCTCTAATGGAGCGTTGGTAGGCTTGATAGAGCTTGGGAATAGGTGGGAGTAGAGTAGGTAGAGATGGCTTGGAAGGAAGGGGGTGTAGGTCCTTTTATAGTGGTGGAGAAGAGGCAAAAATCGGTATGGGACCACTAGTGACATCCAGGCCGTCGCTGAAAACATCGCTGTAGGCAGCTCATGCCCGTTGGCGCCCACAGCTGGCTTTGCTGGCATGCGATGAATTACCGATAGCTGTAAGTGTTGCTGTAAGTCCAGCTCATGCGTCGCTGTAGTCCACCTCACGCTGCGCTGGCGTCGCTCCTACCTTGCCCCTCGTGCATGTGCGCCTACGTGCCCACGCGTGCACCCACGCTGCTGCGTGCGTGCGGTGTTGCGTGCGTGTATTGGCGGCTTGGGCTACGCCACGTGGCGCAGTCTGGGCCGTCCATCTTCTTGTTGTAGGGGCTGCTATAGAGGTCGGATTAAGTCAATTTTCACGCCGTTAGGCTGCGATCGTCAGCCCAAATCTATCCATGCGACCAGATTTATCATTTGAAGCTTCAAATTATGTCTCCTAGTCCCTTGGCCGTTGATCTTCCTCAGACTGCATATGGTGCTACGGGACTCCGATCGAGGCGATTTCAGAGGCGTTGGACTCCGATCATCATCTTGATCAGATCTGTACAGTCAGATCGTCAATCCGTGGCTCCAAAATAAATATCCTTCTCTCCTAACCACAAAAGGACGCAATTAACCTAAATTATATACAACTAATCAAAATGCAGAATGATGCATGCTATGTAATATTTATAACATGAAATGCAAATCTAAGCCTAGGAACATGCATGAATAGGCATTTTACCCTCAATAAATGTGTTTTCATCAGGAATCCTAAGGTGCTAAGGAACCTAGCTAGAAAGTGTAGAAGGTGGAGAAGGTGGTGGAAAAGCTTGGGTGTGGAGGAGAGAGGAGGAAGAAGGTGGTTACTATGGTTTTCTACCTAAAGAAGAAGAAGGCAAGGAATATGAAGAACTAAGGAGGACTAGTGGAGTAATGGAGCAAAAAGCAACCTAAGGGAAACTAAGGAGGCGTAAGGGAAACAAGGTGGTTAGCCATAGGGTTATAAATAGAGGAGTCGGGGGGTGGCAACATGGCTTGGAGAGCAAGGGTTAGGGTTTCTCGGAAATAGGTTTAGGAATTGACTAATTAGGCAAGTAGGAATCCTAATAGGTTTAGGTTTCTAGAATTGTCCTACAGTTGATGGCTGTGGGTTTTGTGTTTGGAAGGGACAAAGCTGGCGCACCAGAGAGGAGGGAAGAGGGTTTGTGTGGACTCTAAATATGATGGATGGTTGGGTTGGTTAATTAAGGCAATGGATCCTAAATTTAGGAAATAGGATTTGGTGATTGAAGGTGATTGATTGGGAACTGTTTTCAGGAATCTAAGGTGGGTGGCACATTAGGGTTTTGGAAGGGATAGTGGTCATGGTAATTAAGGTTTTAGGAGGGTGTCTTGGGTGGCTCCTAAGGATTCTAGAAGGAATGCTCCAATTATCCCTAATTAGTGTTCACATGAGATCTTGATTGGAGAGATTTTAGGAGACTAATAGGAGACCTAATTTAACTAATTGATTGCCATAATTTTGCAATTAAATCAAGAAAATTTAAGAAAAATGAAGGTATAAAAAATCATGTGCCAAGTGGATAAGGTGTAGGAACCTATAGGAAGGAATTACGACTAGGAATAGGATAGTGTCAGTATGAGTGTAAGCTATGTTTAGGATTAGGCTAGGAATGTGGTGTAGGGTTATGATTCAAGTTAGGGGAGCTGAGCGGAGCTGGTTAGCATTTAGGTTTGGGAATTAGGATTAAAATTAGTGCGTGGACTACAATAGGTATGTTCTAAAATGGGTCTAGGGTCAGGTTTTTAGGGAGATAGGTGAGATTATTTCTTCTCTTCTCCTCTCATATAGTTTGAAGCACTTTGACTGGACTAGATACATGCAGTCTACATAGCAAAGAGCCCTAATAAGTACACAAGGAATAATTAGGCTCAATAATGCAATTCTAACTCCCATTATGCATGCATACAATATTTATAATATTCCCTAATTCTAATGCAACTCATGCTACAAAACTAGCACAATTAGCATGTTATCACATAAATATGCATACCTATCATCATGGAACTCTGTAGATTGATTTACTACCATGAATGAAGAGATGGAATCTCTTCATAAGAACAACACATGGAACCTAGTGTTGCTTCTAGGTGGGCAAAAAATTATTGGCTACAAGGTCTTCAAGAAAAGGGAGTGCCTATCAGGATTTTTAGATGCAAGATACAAAGCAAGGTTGGTTGCCAAAGGTTTTAGTTAGGTTGAAGGTATTGACTATAATGATATCTTGTCACTAGTTGTGAAACAATGCTCCATTTGAGTTTTGTTGGCTATAGTTGTTGTAAATAGTTAGAGCAACTAGATGTGAATAAAATTTTCTTGCATGGAAAACTTTAAGAGCAGATATATATGCGACAACAAGAAAGCTTTAGAGTTAAAGGAAAGGAAGATCACGTTTGCCTAAGAAAGAAATCTCTTTATAATTTGAAACAATCTTTAAGACAATGGCACAAGAGCTTTAATTCTTTTGTGATTGCATGAGGTTTTGTCGGAAGCGAATATGATGTTTGCATCTATTTATGATAATTAGATGTTGGTTCCTTCATTTATTTATTTCTTTATGTTGATCATATATTAATAGCAGTCAGAGATAAATTTGAGGTGGACAGGTTAAACGCTTTGCTAGGTGATGAGTTTGTGATGGACTTAGGTGCAATAAAGATCCTCAACAAGAGATTGAAAGGTTGGGAGATTGCACTTGAGTCAAAAAAATTGCTTGCAGCAAGCAGTTGAATAGTTTGTCATGTGAGAAGCCAAGGCAGAGAAGGTTTCCTAGGCACTCCTTCAAGCAATCAGTAGAGTTGTATTCACGGATGGAGGATGAGCACGAGTAAATGTCGCGACTCCCTCCCACCAATGCAATTGGAAGCCTCATGTATGCCAACAGATGAGTCGTAACCCTCTTTTGTCATCTTCTGAATCCAACAGATCTCAGGCTATGCGACGAGTATGGCCAAACATTTAGCTTGTACATATCATTACCCAAAAAATATCGCCCTCACCCGTGCCATTGGTACGAAAAGGTACAACCCATCACTTCTTCTGGCCCACTTTTCGAGAAACTCCTTTAAGATGATATGGTAAGAGTGCAAAGTCATGGTTTGCTCGTATTGCAGTGGTGAATTATTTGCTGATGTACATCAATAAGGTGTGAACATGGCAGCGGTCGGGAAGGCTATTCTTTTAACGATAGCCAAAGGACATGCAGTTGCTTTATCGAAAGCAATAAAGTATTTCCTCCTTCGTCAGTCAATCACCAATAAAAAACAAAAAAAACAAAAGAGTGAGTGCAAGCAAGCTGTTCCGTTCACCAGGATAGGGCCCCAGTAGAGCTTCCAATTTAAATAGATAAATCGCTAAACTGACCTGTACCCTGCCGTAATCGCGTTGCTTGGTTACTATATTAGATATTGCTTCTGGAGGAATCTTCTAATTATCTACGGAAACGATGCCATCAAAAGCTTGGCATGATTAGGCAAAGGCCATGACAGGTGTTGATATCTAAATCAGCAAGGTGATTGAGAAATTTATGATAAAGGATTAACGAGAGTCCACGTGCCTTAACACGTTGTATATGCAAATCTGAGGCTCATATATATATGTGGTAATCTTTACGGATAATGCCCATTATCCCATAGAAGGATCACTCAATCGACAATGCCCTACGAACAGTTGGGATTAATTATTGACGTCATGTATATACCATGTTTTTTGACATGTTGATCTTGAGTAATAACTATTTGGTATAGAGGTAGTTGAACGAGATTTGCGTAAATGTATAGTATATATACTCGATAAGTAGCAGGCAAAAGCAAATATACAGCTATTTTAGTCTTCACGATTACCTCAACAGTTTGATATTTAAGATAGTGCCCTCCATCACCCTCTCCAACATTTTTCCTTTATTTCAAGTTTAACCACTCACGCGCCTCATAGCCCCATTAGGCATCGGACGGACCAAAGCTACGTAATTCACCAGTAATAGGCTCGACCTTACCATCACGAAGGTTTTTTTTTTTTTTACAAGATAAAACTTCATTGAATAGAAATATATTATATCATAGCACCATAACATTGCATCCTCTACATAGGAAAATCTCTCTCAAGATATAGGAAGTAACACATACCTAAAACGAGAACAAAAAATATAAACACTTAAACCCAAATACACAACTCAACCTGTGTCTGATGTACTTTTACATCACGAATGACTATTCACGCCGTGGAACCTGCCGTCATAAAGTTGAAGAACGTGGGTTACACCAATCCAATCCTAAGAAGCAAAGGGTATCAAGATTTCATCTTCATTGCATTAATTTCTTACAATTAAGCAACTCCCCATCCCTTGCAAAGGACAATGCAACATGGAGATTTGAGCACCCGTTCCTTTCCCCAAGTCGTCTTCAGCTTCACGTGCCGCACTTTATGGCAAATCCCATTTTCACTATTTTTTTTTTTAGGAAAACTCCATCTTTTTTTCTTTTATTTTTAAGGGAAAACTTCATCTTCACTCATTAATCAAACCAACGTGCAAATCTAATTCACAAGGTGATGAGAACCTCATCATGAGCCATAACTAGCTCATTTTGACCTAATACAAAGGATAAAACCTCCTACATATCTCAAGAAAAGGCTTAACTCAGAGAACCCTGAGTTTGAGAAGAAAACAAGTCATAAGGGGTAAAAATGCAATTTTACCAGTATAATCTGCATACAGGATAATTCAGGGCCTAAACATAGGTCAAAGCAGCTTAATAAGAATAAAAGTGGGATGAAAGGATCTAGCAAGGGCTACAGCAATTCCAAGAAACTAAATGATAATCTGTAACCCTAAAATAACCCACTTCAATTCACAAGGTTCGAGGCAAAGTAAAAATAGAATAAACCCTCTAAAATTCATAGAAAAATCATCTCCAGGGTTTAGAACCTTCAATTTGGCCTTCAGAACCCTTTTTGACCTACATTGAGAACCATGCCCAATTAATAACTTAATTTGGGTTTTTGCGTAAATTGACCGGTCAAACAAGGTTTAATATGGAAATGAAATTCACCATCAGATTCCTTAGGTCCTAATTAGTCATGTATAAAAACTTGAGCCTAAGAAGAAACCTCCTTGACCGACTTTACACTTTGGTCCTCATATATTTACTCTTTGGCCCTCAACTTTTGAACCCTCGCATTTTGGCCCCTAACTCTCCTTCGTTCTTTGCAATCAGGTCCCTCCTGCAAAACCTGCCAGCACCATGCTCCGGCGACCTTGCGCGGAGCATGGCGCCGTGCAGGGTGAGGTGGGGGACCTGGCAAGTAAACCGGGGGTGCCCTGCGTCGTCAGCCGTCGCAGGGACACCCCCCTGGTCGTTGTTACCCACCATACCGGCCGTGCGAACGCACGGACGGTATGGGTTCTTGTTTCCGACCATCCTCCGGCGAGGGAGATACGTCGTCTCCCTCCGCCTTCCTCCCTGTTTGATCCCTATAAATACCCCCCGTTGCTCCACCGACCGGGGCAGCCTGGATCTGACGGAGAAAATCCCCAACTTTCTTCTCTTCTTCCTCCGGCAGACGCTCACCAGCTCCGGCGGTTTCCTCCCCCTCCACCTCTTCGCTCTGCCGCAATACCAGCAGCAGAGACTTCCTCCCCTGCTCTTCCCGCGCCACGCCGCACCCAGCTGGCGCCTCTCCGGCTCTCTGCTCGCCGCCGCCCCTTTCCCTGAGCATCGTCTTCTCCGGCGACAGTCGATACGACTGTCGCCCTGTTCCTCCCCCTTCGTCCCTGCAAGTAAGCTAGAGCTACTCCCCTTCTCCTCCTCTTTCTTTCCCCGCTTTCAATTTATTCAATTAAGCCCTCTACCGACCCTGACCACCTTCACCCCCTTCGCCTCCGACCACCCTCCGGCGAGCCGCTCCCATCACCTCAGCGACCCACACGGCTCGCCGACCCTCACCGAACCTCCGCCTCATCACACTGAGCACCCCCCACCCCTCCACTGCCACTCCACACCTCCGTAACACTCTCCCGAACAAACCCATTCCTCCGGTTGCAGTCCGACCCAGGGCTGCCGCCAGACACCACCTTGCGGCCTGCCGCGCAGCTCCTCACCTTCGCCGTGCCACGGCGAAGGTTCCCCAGTGGTTTGATCAGGCCGAGAGGCCATATTCGTGTCCGACAGGTTTTGAGATTCGACCGCCATTAACGCACATTGAAGCAGCTTCTCCCGCGCTCCAGGCTTGAGGACTCCAGGTCTCCAGCTGCTGCGGAGTACGGGGAGTCTTGCGAAGGCAGCCAGCCAGCAACCTATGCAAATCGAAGCCGCAGCTGCAGAAGCCAGGCCGCAGTCTCCCAGCAGGCGCACGCGAGGAAAGGTTTGCGTTTAGTCCCACATCGGTAAGCCTCACACCCGTTCCACTGTTTAAATTGATTTTGTGCACTAGCCTTACTGCCTCAGTACACGGGGTGAGGTCCCCTTACACCCGCCCGGTTACCCGGTCTCGTCCGCGCTCACGCCCCGCGGACCTGACCCGACCCGACTTAGACTGACCTGCACTCCTCGCCCACCACGCACGCGCGGTGGGCCTGGACCCGGGCGTGACCCGAACCCGATTACCCGGTAGCTCTGGGAGAGCTTTCCCAAGAGTGGTTTCAGAGAGAGAGAGAGACGTGGGGGGGGGGGGGGGGGGGGGGGGTAGAGTAGGTTTTGCCTCTGACGAAAAACTCTGAAGTGTGCAGGCACAGGCGAAGAAGACCCGCGGAAGAAGAAGGAAGCTGACTGTAGCGACAGGTAGTTAAGTCATCTGATTTGGAAATCAGACGACGGCCTGAAGGGAAAAGAAGAAAGGAGGGGTGACGTCCCTGGCTGAAAAAGAAAAGAAGAAGCTGACACTTAGCCGCAAGGAGGAGAAACAAGAAGAAACCTTCACAGAAGAGACTGCAGAAAAAGAAGAGAGGCCAAAGCAGGAACAGCAGGAAGAAGAAGAAGAGCATCACCATTGCAGAAGAAGAACATCACCTCTGCAGAACAAAGAAGAAGAAGGAGATCTAAAGAAAGAAAGAAAGAAGAGCATCACCTCTGCAGAACAAAGAGAAAAGAAGACAACAAATTCTTTCCCTCTCTCTTTCTTTTTGTAAAAGAAACATGTATATCTCTAGAATACAACTTGCTCCCTGAGTTCGACCTCGGGAACTCTTTTATTTTCCGAGTAAAAAAATTTATATATTTGAAATGTTGGTAGTAACCGGCTATACTACAATGTTATAACAAACTAAAACCCGGTTATCCCATCCAACTAACCGATTTCACAAGGGTACTGGGAAAATTCGCACCACATCTCAAGGCACGTCTAGAATGACAGCTTGCATGATTTGTTGTATCTAATGCTAACGTTCATAGTTCCTTGCAACTAACCAGGACCTTCATTGATTCTTTATCTTCCTAAATTTCTTGGATGCTAACTTAATCCAACTATTTTTGAGACTCAAATTCAAAATGGATTTTCTTTGATAGACTAAAGACGCGTGCAATATCCAGATTTTACAAATCTTTAAACCATCATCTTAGCAATTTGCAACTTTCTTCAAAATTAATCATACTTTTCTGTAATATCACCAACTTGCAGTTTAGCTTTATAAATATGATTGTCATTTGTAGATTCTTTTCGCAAATCCTCCTATTTGTAGCTTATTTCGGCAACGATCAACTTGCCGTTTGTCTTTCTAGATTTGATTGTCCTTAATAGATTTTTATTTTAAATCCCCTTATTTGTGATTGATTTCGACAATATGAGTAGCCTCCAATTTGGCTTTATAAGTGCAATTGTCGATATGTTTACAAATATATAATGTGTGTGAATCCCATCCAACGGTTGATGCATGATTTAACTATTGGAGAAATTTAGAAATTCTTGTTCATCCATGCAAGGATACATGCATGTAATGAAAATGTTAAATTTGGAGTCAGATAGTAAATCCAGAGAGTGCAATATTATGCATAAGGAAATAATCAAGGAAATCTTATTTAGCACATGCTAGTTTTTTGAGTTGGCATGCACCCAAAGGTAGCTTACTTACCATGTATTATGATCTAGTGGATGCATATCAAACATTTCTATTAGAAATGGTATAAACCAAATCCCATTTTTTATGCTAGAATACTAGCCAAAGACCACAGAAAATCAAGAAGTCAAAAGATAAAGCAACTTCTATGTTCTAATCCAACAAGCTTTAACTCAAAATGAACAGTTAGCTGAATATTTAAGCAAACAACAAATTCATTAAAAGGGTAATTAATTGGGTTTTCTATTATTTTTTACAAAAAGGCATTACCATTATAACTTTAAATGACCTACACCATAAATTAGAAAGCACCCAGCTCATTAATGGTTGTACTGAATAAATATAGATTAGCTACATCTTTAAGGTGCTAAAGAAATGGCAGTAGCATATTGACATCCATCATGGTAAGTGGAGCATGGTGGGATGCTACAAAAGTCCTCCCTATATGCACTCTATGTTACTTCATTCTAATGTTGTTAATTATACACATGTGTGGAATCCTTCCAATTTACAACTGAATGTTAGACAAATGTGCATTGTAGGTGATCTTCCATCAATTTGTGCTTAGTATGTTTTTAAGTCTTTGAGAATCTGGAAACATAAAACTGGATTTTTAGTTGGATGTGCAAACATTGCCACTAAAGTGAAATTTTTTCCATATGAACTGATGCTATGGTTTGTAAAGGCCATTAGCGTTTAGGCCATGGTGGCCATTGGTCTCTGAAAGTTTTTAAATGTCTTTGTTGTAAGTTAAATGGCTTAAACCTACCATTATTAGAAGTGAACCATATAAATAGTTAGCATAGATTATTCTCCCATTACTTACCACTACGCATTGCCTAGATTTACTTCAATCTCCCATATCTATGGTATCCTAGCGTGCACATTCTTTTAAATGAATCATGCCTATGAATAAATAGTACCTTCATGAAGGACCTGTCTTGGCCTAGAAATGAGTCAATGAATCTCTCATTCAAAAGTAATGACACCTAATGCAACCTAATTCAAGTTTTGATGATTGAATTAAAAATGCTAATTCTCCTAAGCTTTCATCCAATCATAAGCTTCTATGCAAACATCTCTTGAACATATGCATTTACGAAATTCTAAGCTCTTTTATAATCCAAACAAGCATTAGTTCAAAACCAATAGTTAGCTTAATATTTAAGTAAGCTTTAGCTTATTGTTAATCATTGGAAAAGCAATAATAAATCAACAAGACAATCAATTGGGTTTGCTATTAGTTTTTAGAAAAATACTTTATTGTTGTAGCTTTGAACCACATACACCATAAATTAGAAAAAAGAACTAATGCAAAGCTGGTAGGAAGATGACTCCCATCATGCAAAGTTTAGAATAGATGTTCAACATGTGTAAAAGCCCAACCTTTAAAGATTAACATGTTACTATGTTGATATTAGAGGGCTCACTTGCAACTCATAAATTAAAGCATTAGTAGGTTAGTTTTGTAGAATTATTAAGATTAATTACAATGCTAAAATCAAAGTTTTATTTTTATGCTCTTGGTACTTCATTTTCAATATTTTTGTTACTTTAAAAGATTGATTTCATTGTAATTATTCATGGAGCTTATTTGTAATCTCTTTGGAAAATACCTCTTTAGGTATTCATAACTTGGTTGAGGTTAAACAATGGATAGAAGTTGGATCCTTTTAGAAGATCAAACAAGTAGTAAATATTTGACATGTGTTATCCAATTCATTAAATTTGCTTTTAAGAAAGTACCGAAAGATGGCACCATTGTTTGCCCTTGTAGAGCATGTGCTAACCTATGTTGTGCAAATAGGAAAGTGATATTAGAGCATTTAAGTTGCAATGGATTTTTATAGGGATATGTTGAATGGACTTGTCATGGGGAAGTACCCATAGATGCCAACAAAAGTAATGCTGAAAGTAGTGAAGATGAAGACCATGATCAAATAAATGACTTGATATATGATACTTTTCAGTTCCAAAATTTACATAATGACACATATCTCATGGAATATGGGTCCTCAAGTGGTCTTGATGACAAAACAAATGAATTCTTTAACTTGGTTAAGGATGCTGAAGAAGAATTGCACCCTGGATGTAAAAAGTTTAGCAAGTTATCATTTATTGTCCATTTATTTTACATATGCCTTGGAGGTTGGACAAATATAAATCTTTCACCATGTTATTAGAATTTCTAAAGCAAGCATTTCCGGAAGGTGAAACACTTCCCACATCCCTGTATGAAGCTAAGAAGATAATATCTGCACTTGGGCTCAATTACAAGAAAATTGACATTTGTCCTAACAATGCATGTTATATTGGAATGAGAATGCAAATGATGTCAGTTGTAAAATATGGGATGCTTCCAAATGACAGACGATGGTAATGAACCAGAGGATGATCCAAATCATAAGAGAGGCAAGAAAATTCCTGCCCAGGTTATGTGGTATTTTCCATTGAAGCCTAGATTGCAGATGATGTTTATGTCATCGAAGACTTCTCTAATGAGATGGCATGCTGAAGATCGCTTAAAGGATGGTATTTTGAGACACTGAACAAATTCTCAAGTATGGAAAACCTTTAATAGTAAATATTCATATTTCTCATCAGATCCTTGAAATGCTTGACTTGGTCTGGCGACCGATGGTTTTAATGCTTTTGGAATTAAACCATCTCAATACAACATATGGCCTGTTATTTTGATACCCTACAATTTGCCTCCATTGTTATGCATCAAACAACCTAATTTTATATTGTCAACATTGATTCATGGTAAATCTGGTTCAAAAGCTCATATAGATGTCTTTTTACAACTTTTAATTGAGGAGCTACAAGAGTTATAGTTGGGGTTTCAACATATGATGTGTCTAAAAGAGAGCTATTCTAGTTATGTGCTACACTTTTATGGATCATTAATGATTTTCTTGCTCATGGTGATATTTCTTGATGGGTAACAAAAGGATACATGGCATTCCCTTCATGTAATAAGGACACCGACTCATTATATCTTCACTATAGTCGAAAAAATGTCTACATGGGCCATAGATGATTTCTTCCTATGAATCATAAGCATCGAAGACAATTGGCATCCTTTAATGGTAACCAAGAGTTTGGGGAACCACCGAAAAAATTTTCTACCAATGAACTTTTAGCACAATTGAAAGTTATTCGTAGTATCATCGGCATTCATCCTAACAACAAAATTAATTACGAGCCTAATTGGATAAAGAAAAGTATTATGTTCGATTGACCTTATTGGAAAGGAAATCTTGTATGCCACAATGTTGACGTAATGCATATTGAGAATAATATTTGCGTAAGTACTTTTGGAATATTACTAACATTGGACAAAAAGAAAAAAGATAATGTAAAAAGTCAGCTTGATTTGCAAGAAATGAATATCAGACATGCTTTGTATCCAACTATTATAGGAAACATGATGAACCTACCCCTTGTATGCTTTTTGTTAAAGAAGAAAGAAAAAATTGGCATGTTAAAGCTTCTTAAAGGAATAAAGGTCTCAGATGGGTATAAATCAAACATTTTTAGATGCATAAGTATATCCATACAAAATATATTTGGTTTGAAAAGTCATGACTACCATATTTTAATCCAATAATTACTTCCATTGGCATTAGTAGTTGTTGTAAAGAATGAGAATGTGAGGTTAGTGTTGATAGAATTGTGCAATTTCTTTAGAGATCCCAGCTTAAAGGAAATCAATCGAAGTCATATTAAGCAATTGGAATGAAGAATTGTGGTTACGATGTGCCAAATGGAGAAACTCATTTATTCTTTGATACAATGATGCATTTTCTTGTACACTTAGCTGTAGAGGCAAAGTTAGCTAGGCCTATTTAATATCGATGGATGTATCCCATGGAGAGGCAATTAACTTTTATTTCACGTCATTTACTTTATCACTTGACACATTAATTTATGTAGATTGCTTTTACTAGGTACCTTCTCACATTGAAAAGATATGTTCGCACTAAAAGTTGTTCAGAAGGTTCCATTGTAGAAGGGTATCTAGCTAGTGAATGCCTTACATTTTGTTCTAGATACTTGTATGGTTTTGAGACAAGGATAAATAAGTTATCAAGAAATGTTAAGGATGACTTTGATACCCTAGATAAAGGATTTTTTGCACTTTCACAATCAAGCCATGCAATAAGAAAAGGAACTTCGATTGTTCTCGATCCTACTTTGACAAATCTTGCACATGGGTATATATTATCAAATTGTGATGCAGTATTGCCATTTAAAAAGTAAGACCATAGGTTAATTTTATTGGAATTTATATACTCATATAATTAGATTTTTCACTAAGTTAATTAGTAACTGTAGATTGCATTAAGTCAATTTGAAATTAAATCAATGCCTATCAAAAAAGGAATTGAGCAATCTCCAAACAATACATTTTTTGACTAGTTCAAGAAACACATATGCTACCTGCTATTGAGTTTGATAAGTTCCTTGTTAATTATCAATATTATAATTGACATTTTTGCTTTTATTTGTAGATTGGGGAAAAGGCAAAAAAGATTGTATCAAGAGAGCTTAAGATGCTTACTCGATGATGAGGTGTGACTCATCATAGCTAAAATGCCAAAGTTAAGCTAGATATTAAGTTAAACACTATCAAAGTAACACAATAATAGGGTTAAGTGTGAGAATTAAAAAAAATTCCCTAAAACATCAGTTCTGTGTTAAAAATGCATAATGAGGTCACTTTTAGGAAATTATTTGCCTATGTTTGTATATGGCTATATTAAATGTCAATTGAACACAAAATGAGTTTAAATTCACAAATTAATGGTTGGAATAATTTCTAATATGTTCAAAATACATGCCATAAAAAGTTCATTGAGTTTTGAATGTATTAAGACCTTGGGAATGATGCTTTCTATATAGGTCCTTCCTTCATAACATTCCCTTCACAAAATGTACACTCAATAGCTTCCAGGGACCTTTATTAAAGCTGTTAGGGACCTTCTGATTAGAATTTCTATTACTAGTGGGTTCTTGACTAATTGTTCTACCACTTCACATATAAGGGCTACTCGGAAATTTCACCAATACACTTGTAGCAACCTACTTCTTCTATTCTTCCACGAATAACACGGCTCATATCAACCATCCATTCTTTGATCAACCAAATTAGTGGTGGATCTTCCACCTACCTCCTATTCCCGATTTCACCTCCTCTTGCCCATTTCCAGATCACATCCAACGACTCGCTTTCATCCCATTCCATCCACATGCCCTCAGCCCCCTCCTTAGCTATTGATCGACAATGGCCCTCGCTTGTGATTTCTAGTCATCTTGAGACTCCCTAGCTTATTTAAGGAATTTCCCATTGACCTAAGCTCCTTTATCAACTCCCTATCCTCTGAGTCAATCCCTTCATCTATTCCTTCAACTCTTTTTCCCCTTCTTCGACCATTGACAGATGGCGATTCTCGTGCATGTTTTGAAAACGGAGATCTCATCGTAGTATAGTGTGCAAAAATGCTCATAAAAAATAATTTATAAAATAACTAGACTTGAGTCCCGGTCATTCACCTCTGGGAGGCGTTTATAAAATGTACATTTGAATTCGATCTAGCTCTCTCTACTTATTCAGAAATGCATGCCAGTTTATAATAATTTGTATTGATGCACGACATGCTTAGTTGCGAAAGAATACAAATTTCACGCATGCAACTTTAATCACAAGGAAATATAGCAATTAGCTCATGGTGACTTTCACACATAGACATGAGATATATAAAAGATGATTTCATTGATTGCATCACGGTGGCTACAAAGTGAAGCTCGCGGAAAGCTTGTATAGGAAAGCTTGAAAGCAATAAACTAGCTAATAGAAAATGACTGCATACATGAATCTATGGGGGAGATTATGCATGCATCATTGGGGGAGAATATGGAGCTACACTACTAAGAAATAATAAACCATTAATCAACGAAGAACTACGCTAGTTATCTAGCTAACAGAATGAAGGGCATTTGGAGGTAACTCCGATGGCCTTTGAATTGGTTGAGAGGAGGAGGGGCGGCCAATGGTGCTTAGGACGGCCCTTGGAGAGAGGTTGGAGGTGATCTAGGCCTGGCATGGAGGTGATGGAGATGCCATGGTGTGCTCATGGAGATGGAGGTGGAGTAATGGAGGTGGAATGAGGCTAAAACTAGATGGAAGGCTAGATGGGTGCAAATGGCCACCCAAAGATCCTTTAAGTAGACCCAAGGGAGCTTCTCTAGAGAAGTGTGGAACTCTCTAGAGAGGCGTATGGTGGGAGCTCATGGGAGAGTGAGAGAGAGGATGGATGGGTGGTTTTTAGATCCACATTTGGTGGTTCTAAAAATTGAATGCATCTTGGTTGCTATTTTTAGCAACCAAGGTAACCACACATGGTATATAGTTCTAGAGAACTCTAGGCTAGGTATTTTCATGTAGATGGTGTGTGTGGGTTGAAACCTAGGTGGCTAGGTTGATCAGGTTAGGTTCTAGTGGGTTTAGGTCAAGGTAGGTGTCAAATTAGGGTGGTAAACCATAATTCATTAATGTAAAATGTAATTAAACTTGATACAAGTTTAATTGGATGTGTGAAACCCTAATTGAGAGTAAAACAACTCAATTAAGTTAGGTCTAGGTCAATTGGACTCTCATTGAGTCCAATTGGACAGTGTGTGCTGAGATCAGGGCTCAATTGGACTCAATGAGTCCAATTGAATAGGCTAATGGAATTGACTAAGATCCAAGTCAATTAGGTTTAGTGAGGACCTAATTAGGTCCTTAGAAAGGTCTAGAGGTGTACTAGGGTTAGAGCACCTTAATTTAGGTTCATATGGGGTTGGAATTGGGTTTAGTGACTTAGGAATTCAAGATCCAAGCTTGAATTCAAAAACAAGAACTAGAGAGCAGTTCCAGACGTCTGACAATAGTGTCAAATGTCTTAAAATGAAAATTCAAATCTCCAGACTTGTTGTCTGGATGTCCAAACAGAGGTAGGGAAGAGTTAGGTTCTGTCTGCAGAAATTGGATGTCCAAGCCAAGTGTCTGGATGTCTTAAAATGCTGTAAAAGTGGGTTTTAGGTGCGTGGGTTGTGGCTAAGGGTTCTGGACGTCCTGTAACTCATCTAGACGTCCAGATATAGTATGGAAATAGAGTTTTAGGGCTTGCTAGGGTACAGTGACCTAATCTAAGGGTGGCTAAGGCTTGGGGAAGCTTCTAGATCCAACATTATTCCTACTTAACAGAATAGCATACCTCAACCCCTCACATTATTTTCTACTACATCTTATTCTAGGTCTTCTGCTCTAGCTCTGTTACAACTTTGGCTTCAGGTCCAGCTTTAGATCTAGTCTCAGATCCAGCTCCTGAGCTTCTTATTTCCTACAAATTATATAATGCACCTAATTAGTATATTATAGCATTATTCTATGCATAGATATAGGAAGAACAGTAAAGATGCAAATAATGATTATGCATGCATGAACTACCCTAACTTATAATAAGTCCTAGCCTAATTTAGGTCAATTAAGACCTATGATTGCTGCGCAATCAACCATTAGTGACAACATTGGTCTCCTCTTCCATTTCTTCACCACCGGTCGCTAGCTGGTTGTAACGACCCGGTTCCCGAGTCCCTACGAGACACAAGAACCAGACCGACTCGACTAATCCCAAGACCTAGTCGTCCAACGAAGAAGTAACCAAAAGACAGTAAAATAAACCACATTCAGCATGAATATAACTAACAGTAAGAAAGTACAGCAGTAAGGAAAGAAACTACTACAGTAGGTACCACCACAACAGTAAAACAACATTTATCATATAACAAGAACTGCAGGTAAAGAAGGTACAGCGGAAACAAAAACTACTCACTAGAACAGAAACAAAAGAGGTACAAAAGGCTGTGGTAACTCTACTGGACCCTACTCGGCCCAGCGTCCTCTGTAGCCGCCGACCCTGGCTGCTCAACACCTGGTCCTGAAAAAGGTAACGAGTGTAACACGTCAGCAAAACGCTGAGTAGAGTGGCAAACTAACTAAAGGCAACAGTAGAGTGTACAGTAGCTGTTATGTTCTATTACTTCCTTTATTCACATCTTTCAATTTTTCTCACTATTTCATTTGTTTCTCAGATCCTTTACTTGATCTCGAATGTCCTCGTGGGAACGATCTTGATTGCAGTCTTTTCCAAAAGTAGAAGTAGCACGTGGTGCTCTCCTGGCCGGGAGATTCCCCCGTGGTGATCCTACCCTCAGTCAACCACCCCAAGGTCACTGACAGACGTAACGGTGACTACGGCACGCGCGATAAACGCACAGGTAGCTAGCCCGCACTGGCACAGGTCAGTCGTTTCCGTTAACGGGTGCGCCCAAAGCACAGCACGGAACCAGGGCAGAGCCCTCTCAGTAACAGGGGTCCAACCCCTCCACAGTAACCAAACCAGGGCCTTGCCCCTCCACAGTCCGCGCACCCTCGCCTGACTACCCTGGTTTGCCCTGGTGGGCCTAACAAGTCGGTGAAGGAGGCTAGCAGAACCCCGGGGCCCGTGGGGTAGCTAGTACTCTCCTAACACTACTAGCTCTCCTCGGTACTACGTACACGAGGGCCAACAAGTCGGTACAGAGTGGCCAGTCCTAACCCCCGGGTCCCTGGGGCGGCTAGCTCAGCTCTGCACTAAACAGGGGGACAGTCGCTCTCCTTGGTACTCCGTACTCAAGGGCCAGCTCACTTCCCCAATTCTATTCCATTCGCTTTGCAGGAGTTCTACTCCTACTTCCCCGTAGGGTTCCAGAACATCTTATGTCTTACTTTCCAGTTTCACGTTCTTACAAACCATGATCCCAATCATGTTTCTTTATTCATAACAAGCAGCTGTGAATTAAATTTACAGGCAGCTTCATATATTCCTTTCCATTTTTCCAAGACTGCAGTATTATACATTCCACTAGTTTTTCCATCCTAGGATTCATGCCATATCCTAGGGTCTACCATACAATCTAGTTTTCCGGCCCTAGGATTCATGCAACACCTAGGAACTATCATTCCATATATTTCTGATTCCTAGGATTCATGCAATGTCCTAGGTTCTAGTTATGGTTTCATACTCTAACAGATTTTATTAATACTTAAAGCCACTCTACCAGGTACAACGGGAGTAATGGGGGCGTGATCGGGAATCCCGCGTGCCTCCGCGACTCTCAAGACTACAACCGAACGAGGTCCTATCACAAGGATCAACCACAAGGGGTGTCTCAAAACAGTGTATAGTTACTGTAGACGAGTAGAGGAATTAATTCTGAAAAGAACGCAACTCGAATCGCGGAAAACGGAGCACGAACGGGCCCTAAACGGGTCGAAAAAGACGATACTGTGCAGAATCAGACGTCTGGAACTCCTTCCAGACGTCTTAAAAAGTGGATCAGAGAATTACCTGTTCAGCGTGGTTTCCCAGACATCCATAAGTCTGCGGGGACGTCTGCCTATATCCCAAACGTCCGATGGTCACTCCGGACGTCTGTAGGTCACTCCAGCCATCTGGTAAAACTTCCAGACGTCTGATTCGCAATGGATGGCGAATCCGCGAACCTGCGCACAGCCAACTCCCTCCCTCAGTACGGTCAGTCGACAGGAAGGAAGGGGAAGGCGGTAAACTCACCTTTCAAACGTCTGTATGATCTTACAGACGTCTACGTTGCCGTCTGGCTATCAACCCAGACGTCTGATTCTGGAAATTTTTCCATAATCAGGACCCTGCTCGGCCTCCGCTCGCGACGCCGCCCGCGTCGCACCTCGCGCTCCTGCTGCTCAGACCGCAGCAGGTCCCTCTCCGCGTCGCTCCGCGCCCCCTGCGCCCTCCGCCGGCCGGCCAAGCCGCTCCGGCGAGCTCGCCCTCACGGCAGAGCTCCGCCCTCGCACGCCGCACCTCCGCGCTCACTGCGGCCGCCGCTGCCGCCCTCGCGTCCGCTCGCTCTCGCACACAGGAAGGAGAAGAAGGAGGAGACGGTGGAGGCGGGAGGGGAGGCATGGCCCTTTTTAGGCCGCGCGAGGAGGAGAGAGGAGGTGGCAGGCCGCCTGCAGCCGCAGAGAGGAAAAGAGGGAATATGCGGTCTGCGCGCTCAGGCGCGCAGGCGACTCGCGTGTGTCGAAAATAACGGATTTCAGGACGTCTGGAAACGATCCCAGACGTCTATTCAGACGTCTGTATGTGATCCCAGACGTCTGGACCGACGTCTGGGCCTCCTCCCAGACGTCTTAAAAGACGTTTGGGGCACGCATTCGTTACAATATAACAAACTCAAAGGAAGTTTCGTCCCCGAAACTTGCGCCAACTAGGGTGCGGGAAAAAGATGTCCAATAAACCATAACAAACTCAAAGAGACCGAAGCCGGTCCGAAAAGACGTACCCGCGAAAAGCTCCGGGTACCGCTCCCGCATTGCCGCCTCAGGCTCCCAGGTAGCCTCCTCGTACCGCTGGCTCCTCCACAAAACCTTTACCAGGGGTACTTGCTTTCGTCTCAACCTGCGGACGGCTCGGTCTAGGATCTGCACTGGCCGCTCGGGGTAGGTCAGGTCATCGCTCACCTCGACGCTCTCGTGACTCATTACGTGGCTGGGATCGGCTACGTACTTCCTGAGGTTGGACACGTGGAACACGTCGTGCACACCAGAAAGCTGCGGGGGAAGGGCAAGTCTGTAAGCAACGGGTCCAACTCGCTCCAGGACCTCAAAGGGCCCAACGAACCTCGGCGCGAGCTTCCCTCTCACCCCAAACCGCTGTAAGCCCTTCATGGGCGAAACACGAAGGAAGACGTGGTCCCCAACCTCGAACTGCACCTCTCTGCGTCTGCGATCCACGTAGCTCTTCTGTCTGCTCCTGACAGTGTGGAGTCGTCTGTGGATCTGCTCAACTACCTCCTGACTCTGCCGGATCATCCTGGGGCCAACCTCCCACTTGGTCCCCACCTCAACCCAACTCAAGGGTGCCGTGCATTTCCGTCCGTACAGAGCCTCGTAGGGAGCCATGCCGATGCTCGAGTGATAACTGTTGTTGTATGCAAACTCCGCCAGGGGCAGGTGCTCCTCCCAAGAGCCCCTCCAGTCTAGTACACAGGCACGCAAAAGGTCCTCAAGTGTCTGTATCGTGCGTTCCGACTGTCTGTCCGTCTGGGGGTGGTAAGCCGTGCTAAACCTCAACCTCGTCCCCAAAGCCTGCTGAAACTCAGCCCAAAACTGGGACGTAAAGCGGTTATCCCGGTCGGATACGATCTCCCGCGGAACTCCGTGTAGTCGCACCACATCACGGATATACCTCTCTGCCAACTGTGCTTGTCCCAAAGTGACTCGGATCGGCAAGAATCGTGCCGTCTTCGTCAATCTATCCACTATTACCCAGACTGCGTCGTGTCCTCGCTGGGTAACAGGTAAGCCCACCACCAAGTCCATGGTGATGCTCTCCCACTTCCATTCTGGTACTGGAAGCGGCTGAAGCGGCCCTGCAGGCCTCTGATGCTCGGCTTTCACCTGCTGGCACACTAAGCACTGCTGCACAAACTCACCCACATCCCGCTTCATCCCTCTCCACCAAAACTCGCGTCTCAAGTCATGGTACATTTTCGTGTTTCCGGGATGTATGGTGAATCTGGAACCGTGTGCCTCAGTCAGGAGCTCTCTCAACAGCTCCTCGTCTCTGGGAACGCACAACCGTCCCCTCAAGCGTAGCACCTGGTCTATGAAAGAGAAGTCCCCTGGGTCCCCTGATAGTACTCTATCGCGCAAAGACTGCAAGTACGGATCAGCCATCTGTCCCGTGATGATGCGGTCTATCAACTCTGGCCTGGTCTGCCGTGTCACCGTCACTGCCCCACAGTACCCTCGTAACTCTAGAGGTCGCCAACTGCCCACCTCCTCCAAAAGGCTCCAACTCTGTAACTGTAGACTGGCCAAGCGTGCAGGCGCCTTACGGCTCAAGGCGTCAGCCACCACATTGGCCTTTCCCGGGTGGTAGGAGATGCTGCAGTCGTAGTCCTTCAGGAGCTCCAACCAACGTCTCTGTCTCATGTTGAGCTCCTTCTGGTCAAAAAGATATCTGAGGCTCTTGTGATCTGTAAAAATCTCGAAGGTCTCACCGTACAAGTAGTGCCTCCATGTCTTCAGCGCGAAGACAACAGCTGCCAACTCTAGATCGTGGGTAGGGTAGGTATGCTCATGGGGCTTCAGTTGCCGCGAAGCGTAAGCGACCACGTGACCCCTCTGCATGAGCACACCTCCTAACCCCTGCAAGGAAGCGTCCGTGTACACAACGAACCCGCCACTACTGTCAGGGATGGTGAGCACGGGAGCCGAGGTCAACCTCTCCTTCAGCTCCAGAAAACACGCCTCACAGGCGTCTGTCCAAGCGAAAGGCACGTCCTTCCGGGTCAACTGTGTCATAGGACGCGCAATCTGTGAAAATCCTCTGATGAACCGTCTGTAGTAACCTGCCAGTCCTAGGAAACTGTGAATCTCAGTGACTGAACGCGGTCTCCTACCTGAGCACTGCCTCGACCTTGGCGGGGTCCATCGCCAGGCCGTCTCCAGAGATCACATGACCCAAAAAGGTCACCTCCCTCAACCAGAACTCGCACTTGCTGTATTTGGCGTACAGCTTGCGTCGTCTCAGAGTATCCAGAACCATCCGCAAGTGCTGTCCGTGCTGCGTCCGATCTCTAGAATAGATGAGTACATCATCTATGAAAACCACCACAAACTGGTCCAAGTACGGTCTAAACACCCGGTTCATCAGGTCCATGAAAGCAGCGAGGACATTGGTCAGCCCAAACGGCATGACCAAAAACTCGTAGTGTCCGTACCGGGTGCGGAAAGCTGTCTTGGAGACGTCGGTCTCCCTGATCCTCAACTGGTGGTATCCAGACCTCAAGTCGATCTTGGAAAACACCGTGGCACCCCGCAACTGGTCAAACAAATCGTCAATCCTCGGCAGTGGATATCTGTTCTTGATGGTGACCCTATTCAGCTGTCGGTAGTCCACACAAAGGCGTAGGGTCCCATCCTTCTTCTTCACAAACAGTACCGGGGCTCCCCAGGGAGACGCACTGGGCCTCACGAAACCTTTCTCCAAAAGGTCCTGCAACTGGGACTTGAGCTCTCGCAGCTCAAGCGGTGCCATTCTGTTTGGCGCGGTGGAGATGGGGCTGGTCCCTGGTACTAGTGAGATCTCAAACTCGATCTCACGCTCGGGCGGTAGTCCTGGTAACTCGTCTGGGAACACGTCGGAGAACTCTCTGACCACCGGGATGCTCTGGAAGTCTGCCACGGGGCTGTGCTCTGCCACCACACAAGCTAGGAAGCCCTCACACCCCTGGCTCAAAAGTCTCGCCGCCCGAAGTGCCGAAATGCACCTGAAACCTCCATCCACTGGCTGCCCGTGAAACTCGAAAGAAGGCAACTCCGGAATGGAGAAGACAATCTTCCTCTCAAAACAGTCTACCAAGGCGTGGTAAGCGGACAGCCAATCCATCCCCAGAATCACTCCAAAGTCCTCCATCTGTATCATAATCAGGTCAGCTGGCAGGCTATGTCCCCCGATGCTGACCTCGCAACCCGTGTACACCTCCTCAGCTACAAATAGCTGACCACTCGGACCTCTGATTACGAACGGATTCTCTAACAGTGTATAATCCTGGTCCAAACTAACTGCGAAACTGGTTGTGGCAAACGAGTGCGTAGCGCCGGAATCGAAAAGTGTGTAAACGAGTCTGCCAGAAACTGAAACCATACCTGCTACCACGGATCCCGAAGCTCTGGCGTCCCTGTGTGTTAGGGCGTTGATACGCCCCTCAGCCCTAGGTGCGGACGAAGCAGCCACACTCTGCGTCGGACGGGTAGGTGCTGGCTGGTACCCTCCTCGCGACTGCTGTCCTCCTCCTCGTGCCTGGGAACCGCGACCTCCTGCACGCCCTCCAGTGCTCTGCACGGGAAGTATCTGCTGACCTCCTGCCCTAGATGGGCAGCCCTCCTGACGTGGCCCGGCTGGCCACACTGGAAGTAGAGGGGAACCCGACTCCCGCCCTCAGTGAGTCCCTGCTGTCGGCTAGGAGGGGGTCCGGTGCTGGCGACTGGCCCCTGTCGAGGGCCCCCAAAGGCCACTGATGGCCATGCACAACGTGACGGCTCTCCTGCGGACGTCACGTGTCTCCGTTCTCGCCGGCCCTGTGAGAAGTCTGGCTGAAAGGGCCTCTTCCGCCCGCCGTCGGTCTCTCGCGCGGACGGGTTGGTCTCCTCGTAAGTCATAGCTGCCTCTACCACCCTCGAAAACGTCGGCAGCTTCAGGGGTTTGACATACCCCCGGATCGCAGGCCGGAGCCCCTCGGTGAACCTCCAAAGGCGCTCCTCCTCAGTGGCTACCGCTGTCGCTGCAAAGCGGGACAGCTCCAAGAAACGCGTGCGGTACGCGCTCACGGTCATCGTCCCTTGGCGGAGAGTGTGGAACTCCCGCCTCCTCTGGTCCTGCCATGTCTGGGGAAAGTACTGCTCCCAGAGGAGGGTGACGAACTGGTCCCACGTCGGCTCGTCCCTCTCCTGTCCCCGGACCGCCCTCCACCACCGGTGTGCCGCACTCTCCAGCTGGTACGTGGCAAAGGCCACGCGGCACTCCACCGGGGGGTGAAGGGTGTCGAAGATCTTCTCCAGCTGCTCAAGCCAGTCTTCTGCCTCGGTCGGGTCCTCATCCCCCTTGAAGGAGGGGGGCTTCAGCTTCCGGAACTTTCCGAAAAGCTCGAAGTGGCGCTGTAGGGGAGGTGCTGGTGCACCTCCAGGCGAAGGTGCCTCGTGTACAGAAGTGTCGGAGGAAGGTGGGGGTGGCAGGGGCCCATCCCCTCCCTCGTGTCCAACGTCGCGTCCGTCGCGTGGTCCCACAGAGGACTCCCCCTCTGCAACCCCAGGAGGAGGTGCTCGGGGCGGTGGGTGGAGCTCCTCTCGTACAATTTCCCGTACCAGTCTGGCGAGGTCCTGGGCCTGGATGTCAGGGAGTGGTGGCTGGTCCACCGAGACGTCAACGACAGCACGTCCACCTCGCCGACCTCACCCTCGGCCGCGCCCGCGGCCAGTCTCGCCAGTCCCGCGACGAGGCATCTCCTGCAAGGAGACGCGAAACAAAACGGAAACGTCAAAACAGACGGTACCTAACAAAACTTCTAGGAGCTCATGTCAAGAGACATGTTGTGGTGGCTACTCTAGCTATAAACATGTGAATTGGTTATTTTCCAGTCAGTTGATTTACTTCTCGGGACGACCTTGCTCTGATACCATCTTGTAACGACCCGGTTCCCGAGTCCCTACGAGACACAAGAACCGGACCGACTCGACTAATCCCAAGACCTAGTCGTCCAACGAGGAAGTAACCAAAAGACAGTAAAATAAACCACATTCAGCATGAATATAACTAACAGTAAGAAAGTACAGCAGTAAGGAAAGAAACTACTACAGTAGGTACCACTACAACAGTAAAACAACATTTATCATATAATAAGAACTGCAGGTAAAGAAGGTATAGCGGAAACAAAAACTACTCACTAGAACAGAAACAAAAGAGGTACAAAAGGCTGTGGTAACTCTACTGGACCCTACTCGGCCCAGCGTCCTCTGCAGCCGCCGACCCTGGCTGCTCAACACCTGGTCCTGAAAAAGGTAACGAGTGTAACACGTCAGCAAAACGCTGAGTAGAGTGGCAAACTAACTAAAGGCAACAGTAGAGTGTACAGTAGCTGTTATGTTCTATTACTTCCTTTATTCACATCTTTCAATTTTTCTCACTACTTCATTTGTTTCTCAGATCCTTTACTTGATCTCGAATGTCCTCGTGGGAACGATCTTGATTGCAGTCTTTTCCAAAAGTAGAAGTAGCACGTGGTGCTCTCCTGGCCGGGAGAGTCCCCCGTGGTGATCCTACCCTCAGTCAACCACCCCACGGTCACTGACAGACGTAACGGTGACTACGGCACGCGCGATAAATGCACAGGTAGCAAGCCCGCACTGGCACGCGGTCAGTCGTTTCCGTTAACGGGTGCGCCCAAAGCACAGTACGGAACCAGGGCAGAGCCCTCTCAGTAACAGGGGTCCAACCCCTCCACAGTAACCAAACCGGGGCCTTGCCCCTCCACAGTCCGCGCACCCTCGCCTGACTACCCTGGTTTGCCCTGGTGGGCCTAACAAGCCGGTGAAGGAGGCTAGCAGAACCCCGGGGCCCGTGGGGTAGCTAGTACTCTCCTAACACTACTAGCTCTCCTCGGTACTACGTACACGAGGGCCAACAAGTCGGTACAGAGTGGCCAGTCCTAACCCCCGGGTCCCTGGGGCGGCTAGCTCAGCTCTGCACTAAACAGGGGGACAGTCGCTCTCCTTGGTACTCCGTACTCAAGGGCCAGCTCACTTCCCCAATTCTATTCCATTCGCTTTGCAGGAGTTCTACTCCTACTTCCCCGTAGGGTTCCAGAACATCTTATGTCTTACTTTCCAGTTTCACGTTCTTACAAACCATGATCCCAATCATGTTTCTTTATTCATAACAGGCAGCTGTGAATTAAATTTACAGGCAGCTTCATATATTCCTTTCCATTTTTCCAAGACTGCAGTATTATACATTCCACTAGTTTTTCCATCCTAGGATTCATGCCATATCCTAGGGTCTACCATACAATCTAGTTTTCCGGCCCTAGGATTCATGCAACACCTAGGAACTATCATTCCATATATTTCTGATTCCTAGGATTCATGCAATGTCCTAGGTTCTAGTTATGGTTTCATACTTTAACAGATTTTATTAATACTTAAAGCCACTCTACCAGGTACAACGGGAGTAATGGGGGCGTGATCGGGAATCCCGCGTGCCTCCGCGACTCTCAAGACTACAACCGAACGAGGTCCTATCACAAGGATCAAGCACAAGGGGTGTCTCAAAATAGTGTATAGCTACTGTAGACGGGTAGAGGAATTAATTATGAAAAGAACGCAATTCGAATCGCGGAAAACGGAGCCCGAACGGGCCCTAAACGGGTCGAAACAGACGATACTGTGCAGAATCAGACGTCTGGAACTCCTTCCAGACGTCTTAAAAAGAGGATCAGAGAATTACCTGTTCAGCGTGGTTTCCCAGACGTCCATAAGTCTGCGGGGATGTCTGCCTATATCCCAGACGTCCGATGGTCACTACGGACGTCTGTAGGTCACTCCAGCCGTCTGGTAAAACTTCCAGACGTCTGATTCGCAATGGATGGCGAATCCGCGAACCTGCGCACAGCCAACTCCCTCCCTCAGTACGGTCAGTCGACAGGAAGGAAGGGGAAGGCGGTAAACTCACCTTTCAGACGTCTGTATGATCTTACAGACGTCTATCTTGCCGTCTGGCTATCAACCCAGACGTCTGATTTTGGAAATTTTTCCAGAATCAGGACCCTGCTCGGCCTCCGCTCGCGACGCCGCCCGCGTCGCACCTCGCGCTCCTGCTGCTCAGATCGCAGCAGGTCCCTCTCCGCGTCGCTCCGCGCCCCCTGCGCCCTCCACCGGCCGGCCAAGCCGCTCCGGCGAGCTCGCCCTCACGGCAGAGCTCCCCCCTCGCACGCCGCACCTCCGCGCTCACTGCGGCCGCCGCTGCCGCCCTCGTGTCCGCTCGCTCTCGCGCACAGGAAGGAGAAGAAGGAGGAGACGGTGGAGGCGGGAGGGGAGGCGTGGCCCTTTTAAGGCCGCGCGAGGAGGAGAGAGGAGGTGGCAGGCCGCCTGCAGCTGCATAGAGGAAAAGGGGGAATATGCGGTCTGCGCGCTCAGGCGTGCAGGCGACTCGCGTGTGTCGAAAATAACGGATTTCAGGACGTCTGGAAACGATCCCAGACGTCTGTTCAGACGTCTGTATGTCATCCCAGACGTCTGGACCGACGTCTGGGCCTCCTCCCAGACGTCTTAAAAGACGTCTGGGGCACGCATTCGTTACACTGGTGGATCCCAGGTAACCATCTTCTTCTGTCTGGAGGTCATCTCCCCTTTCATCGTCATCAACTGTTGGTTGCTGACCTTGCACACCACCTTTGTTTGTAGAGTAGAATTTATAGCTTTTATAGATAGATTTATCACTTTCTTAGATTAGAGCACCTTAGATTAGTTAAAGTAGATTAGATTCACTGTTCAATTTCTTATGTTAGGAATAGATTAGTGTTAGTGCTTCACTCCCTCAATCAATCCTCTCTGATCAATTCTAATTGAAGAGGTAGATTGACACTTCTATTTCGATTCATTTACCTCCCACATCATTTCACGATTGCATTCTTCTTGATTTTCTCGTGTTTAATCACTAGAGCACTCCACCCAATAGAGTTAATTTGGATCTAAAGCTCTTTAGCTTCTAGGTCTAAATTGCGGTCAAACCCATTAGAAGGTCATCCATTCACTTAACAAATCCACAAAAACCCTCCCTGTGAGCTAGATTGGTTTAATTCAATCGATTGAAGTGGTCTTGGTTTTCATGCCTGATCGAAAGAATAGATATTCAAATTGGTTTTTATTGAATTCAATCAAGTGAATTGAGTTGATAATTGTGTAATTAAATCGACTGCGATGGATTTAAGCCAAATTGATTTTATTCTTATTGATTAATGAACTCGCACGTAATTTCCTACTGTGGTACTGCTTTATTCTCATCATCAGGTCGTGAAGACCTATGAAAATCCACACATGGATTTGAGGTCCTCACGATGACCTAAATGATTTCGAAGGATCGCTTAGAACTCCTGAACACTAATTAATAGTGTGTTGGGAATCAAAGTGATCATATCACTTTGGTGGAACCATATCAACGACCCAGGTCGGTGACAACCTAATCTCAAGTCAAACAAATTTGAATTTGCTTTTCAGAGGTGGAACGATGTTTAAAGTCTTAATGAAGGTTTTGTACTGGGTTGTAAGATATTTCATTGTCAAGTTTGATGTAACCTTCTCACGTTGTCTATGGTGAAGAAAGGGGATCAATTAAGGTTTTCTGGTTTGTTAAGCCTCAATTTGATTTTTTTTCAGTTTTTGACCTTCAAAGGAGTAATTACGACACTCCAGATTGATGTTGAAGTGGTTTTAATCAAATATGTGCTTTTTGGTTCTAGATATTAGCTCCCAAGCTAATTTGGAAATTGATGAGCAGGAAAATTTGCAAGAAAAATCAAACTTTGGAAAACCCAGTTGTCATAGTCACAAAAATTTGCTTATTAAATAAAATAACCAAAACTTAGGTGAGCCTCAAGTCGAACATGGAGAGGCAACACATGATTTAGGAAAATCACATTTGCTTTATTTCTTTTTGGTATTTTATGGCTATATAAATTTTTTGGTATTTTTTTAGGGTAGAAATTATATCAGAACAACCTAATCTACTTTGCAAAATAAAATAGAAAGAGAACGAGAGAGAAATAGAGAGAGAAAGAGATAGAGAGAGAAAGGAGAGTAATTATTTCACAAAAACCAATCAATGCTTGTTACAGCTACTTGCGAAAAATAAAGCTACACTATAAAGTAATAAAAGACAAAGAGGTGAGAGAAATCCTCATCGTCGGTTGCTTGTACGACGAGCCATGTTGATGAAGTGCTCGGAGGAACCTGGTGAGGAGCTGAAGGAGGAAGGATGAAGTCGGAAGAAGGGAGGATGAAGTAGGGTGATGTCGAAGTAGGATTAGCTTTTGAAATGGAGGTGAGAGGATGGCCATGATGGCTCTATGAATGGGGATGAAAGGGAGGAAAAATTATTTAAGTTTTCTTTAGTGGAGTATCCTAGGCTTGGGACACAAGCTCAAGAGGCTTCATGAGCTCTAGAGAGGGTGAGGAGAGACTAGGAAGGGATGAAAATGAAAGGAGGGTGACAGAAGCAGTTTCTGGCCTATTTGAAAACAGTGTCTTAGCTTGTAGTATAGTCACGCGAAACTCTCAATCAAAAAAATATTTGTAAAATAACTAGACTTTGAGTCCTGGTCATTTGTCTCTGGGAGGCATTATGAAAATGATTTCGATCTCGCTCGCTCTACTCGCTTAAAATCGCACGTCGGTTTCTAACCAATGAATCACTGTTTTGACATTTGCATGATTAACTCTTATGACATGCGCATGCGTTAAGTAAATGAAAAATGTGAATGTATGGGTTTCACGATAAACACCAGTTTATCATCATTCTTATGCATTAAAACAAACCAAGCTCTTAGGATTTCACTCAATAAATGGGTTTTTTGGGATGCATTTAGGCATTAATTAGGTTAGGTATGCATTACACTTTGTTGCCTTTTTAATGTATTTTTGTGAGTGTTATGGATATACAAATTGCTAGATCCCTAGAACCCTAGCACTTAGGAAGGCAATTGGTGAAGGAGAAGCTCTCACCAACTGGAACTCAACTTGATCCAGCTCACCAAAGTTGGAATTTAGCTCACCTGAACTAGGGTTAGCTCATCCTAGCTCCATCCAGCTCATCTCAATTGAATGGCAGCTCAAGAGAGGTCATCTTAGCTCACCATAGCTCAAGTCAGCTCAGATATAGCTTAACTTAGCTGAGTCTAGCTCATCTCTGCTCCCATTAGATCTAGCTCAGTTGAGTTGACTAGAGTTTACCTCAGCTCAAGACCAGCTACATCCAGCTCCACTCAACTCCATCCAGCTGAAGAAGACTTCATTTAAGCTCAGGAAGCTCATGTCCAGCTCCCGAGGACTCAGCTTAGCTCAACTCAGTTGAGCTAAGCTACCTTAGCTGCCTCAACCAGCTTGATCCTCCTCGAAAGCACCAGACCTAGCTCACCTCAGCTCCTTGTGGCAGAAGCCAGCTTACTTTAGCCTGGCTTAGCAGCTAGCAAAGAACTAGCAAGCTAAGACAGCTAAAGTAGCTCCATGCCATCCTCTTCAGTAACTGCCAGCTCCAGTTCTGCTCTAGACTTTTTCTGTCGAGCTCCTCTCCTCAAACCCTAACTCCCATTGCCTACTCCTCTACTCGATTACTAGCTAAGGTAGATTAGCCTAGCTTAGTTTAGCTAGGTTCCAACTCCCTTGGCATTTACCACCCTAAAACTCTAGCTAACTAGCTCCAACAACTAAGCCCTACCTAAAGCTCACCTAAGCTAGCTCCATCCACTCCAAGATGGTGCCACCACCATCACCACATTCCACCCCTCAACTGCCACCAAAGGGCACCAAGAAGTTTGCGCCAAAACCACCCTAACTACCCCCCTTTTTGGCACCAACTTTAACCTCCAAAATTGCCCTAATTTCCACCCTACACCTAAGACTAAAGCCCATCTCCACCTTCCATTTTCCCTCCAAAATTGCCCCCCTTCTAGAAAACCATTTTGGCACCAAAATGGAGGCACCCCCTCCACCATGGACGTCCACCAAGGGGTGGATTCAACCTATAACTACCCCCCCTTGCACCCTTTAATGTGGTGCCAAGTTATCTCCACCTTAGGATTAACTTAACCACCCATAACCACCACCAAACTCCATCTTAGCCCTCCACCTATTCATACCAACCCTACCCCCATCCTACTCTATAAAAACCCATCACCTACCACCATTTTCTTCATCCTCCGATTGGATAATTTGCACCTTACTTCCACCTAAACCTATGGCCAAGAAGAATAAGTAGAGAAGAAGATTAAGGGGGCACATTGATATAGACACATCCATTTAGGTTAAAATGCCTATTCATGCATGTTCCTAGGCTTAGATTTGCATTTCATGTTATAAATATCACATAGCATGCATCATTCTGCATTTAGAATAGTTGTATATATTTTAGGCTAATTAGGTGCTTTTTATGGACAGGAAGGAAGGAGATTTATTTTAGGGTCTCAGATGGACGATCAGACCGTACGGATCTGATCAGGATGACAATTAGAGTCTAATGCCTCTGAAATCGTCCAGATCGGAGTCCCATAACATCATATGAAGCTCGAGGAAGATCAACGGCCAGGGGGCAATGCGACATCCTTATGGGTTTCGGATGAAAAATTCGACTATACGAATGGATCCAGAGCAACGATCGCAGTCCGATAACATGGAAATCAATTCGATTCGAGCACAGTGGTACCCTCTACAAAGGAATGAAGATGGACGGCCCAGGTCGCGCCATGTGTCACAACCCAGGTCGCCCACGCACACACACGCATCGCTACGCACGCACAATAATGTGGGCGTGCATGCCCGTGCGGAGGCACGCACGCACCCAAGTGCCGTGGTGCATGCAACAGCATAGTGCGCAGCATGTACGTGCATTCAATAGCAGCAGCGGGTGCGAGCGTAGCTAGCGTGGGTGCATAGCGCGTGTGCACGTGCAACACGATGCATGATGCACGAGCCAGTGGGAGTATTGAATGGCACGGATCTTCAGTGATGGCTACAGCGACGTTTATGGCCATCACTAATGACCCAGATATGAATTTATTCTTCCTCCACTATAAAAGGTCCTACCCACCACCATTCGAATCCATCTCTTCCTTTCTTCCTCTCACCACCTCCAAGGCTCTAGAGAGAGCTTGTCCAAAGACCGGGATCCTCCTCTAGAGTAGATCCAAATGGTTTTCCCTTCCCTCATCCTCATTCGTGGAGCATCCCTTGGCTGTCCTCTCATCACCCTTCAGGAAGAAGATCCTTGCCACGATGCCATCCTGCCCCATCCTCCGTCTCTAGCTCCGTCATCCTTCATCCTGCTCCTTACCACCTTCCTCCAGGCGACGTCAGAGAGAGTCATCCTCTGAGCAACCATCGAGGGGGATTTTTCTCACCCCATTCTATCTTTTCACGCTTCCGTATTGTAGATTTTTCTCGCTTTCGTAGTGTAACAAACATTCGTTGATAAATAGATGATTGTTTCTCTCTCTCTCTTTCTCTCTCTCTCTTTTATATTTGTAAGTAGATTAGCTAGATAAAGTTTTCATTGACCTAATCTCTTGCCCTATTAAAATACCAAAAAAATTAGAAAAGATAAAAATGACCAAAAAGAAATAAGATCGAAGCACAGTTTTCAGTTGAAGTAAACGTCGCCTCCTTGTGTTCGACCCAGGACTCCCTTGGAGTTTTGGCATAAATTTTATTTGACCACGCGCTTTGCAATTACGACAATGGGTTACTTGTAACCCCGATTTCAAACTCACGAATCCCATGCGATCATTTTGGCACCATTGTCGGGGATTTGTGGGTACTCTAGAATACCTAATGTTTGAAGAACTCTTCCCCAATGTTCAATTTCATCCTCACACTCTGGGTTCTTAAACCAACCATCTTGATCCTCAGAATTCCCACCGACAAGTTGGACCTCAAACTCTAAGCATTTAGGATAAGGATGTTGTTGGGTTTTATCTTGATCATGTGAATCATCCAACAAATTTTCGATTTCATGTATATCTTCCTCATCCCATGTTGCAACAATTGGTCGCATTTTTGCTTTGTCCTCAATTATTTCCGAAATCGTGTGATTTTCTTCCTGAGTTTGGGTTGAGTTGGCCATTAAAAGGTTGTTTAAGGTAGATATGGCCATTACTTCCTCTATTCTACCAAGCTCCTCCATCGAACCATACTTAATTTTATTCTTCTTTGAGACCTCGAAAATATTGAATCGATTTGTCTTATCCCCTGAGGCCATTTCTATATTTCCCAATTCACAATCAATCCTTGCCTTGTCAGTAGCCAGGAAAGGTCTTCCCAAAATAATCGGGGTGTGGTTGGGCTGTTTTAGGGGTTCCATGTCCAAGACCATGAAATCAGCAAGGTAATGCAAATCATTAACCTTGACTAAAACATCCTCCAAAATACCCCTTGGTTTTGTAATGGATCTATCGGCTAACTGCAAGGTTATGTTAGTGTGTTTTAGGTAGCCTAGACCCAATTCCATGTGTAGTGAGGTGGGGATCACATTAATGGAAGCACCCAAGTCGAGGAGGGCCCAGTCAGAAGTAATGCTTCCTATTGTGCAAGAAATCAGCGGGTCTCCCAGGTCTTGCTTCTTAGGAGGTAGCTTGTTTAGGATCAATGTGCTTGTGTTATCGGACAAAACTACTCGCCTATTGATTTCAGATTTCGCTCTACGCCTTTCTTTATATGCATTCAGTAAACCTAGGGCTTAGGCATGGATTGATCCTATAGCCATGAGGAGTAAAATGATTGCAATTTGAAAGCCTAAAGTAAGGACATCCTTTCCTCCAATTTCTCCTCTGACTTTTTCTATTTGCCCATACAACAACAACATACTCCCAAATCAAATTCTGATGTTTTATTGATCACATTCTTATTTGGGAGTTTGGAATTCTTGCTACGGGGCCTAATGGGGTTGACATGGGGTTGGGTAGGTCCCTTGTGTCTACTACCACTCCTCAAGGTGATGGTGTTTGCCATGGCAAAATGCTGTTGGTTAGTGCCTTAGGGAGGGTTGGGCAAAATAGGAGTCTCCCTATTGATTACGATAGGAACTTGGTTCGCTTCGGGAGGGGCTGGGGTAGCCTGATAGATAGCATGAGCTTGAGCATGCGACCCCCCATCATTACCAAACCCTTAAGGCCCAGTGCCTTGGTTCTGAACAGTCCTTAGGTTTGGTACAGAGTGTGATGGTAGAGATCTGGGCTGTCGGTTGTTTGTACTAAGTCCGGATTGCAAGGTGTCCAGTGAAGGTTTCATCTGTTTAATGAGCTGGAGCATTGACCCTTGCATTTCTACCATTTTCAGGTTCAAGTCAGCCTGCTTGGTGGGTTGTTGAGCATTCCACATAGGTTGATTAACCTGATTCAGGGGCAACTGAGTATATACATGACCCTGACCCATTGGTTTTTGCGGTACATAGTTGTTGGGTTGATATTGGGTCTGTTGCCTCTGATCTTTCCAAGAGAAGTTAGGATGATTTTTCCAACCAGAATTGTAGGAATTCGAATAAGGGTTGGACCTAACATTCTATTGCACAGCATGAGCATCCTCATAAGATGAGGATGAAGAAGGATCGGAAAGAATGGGATCCAAGGCCCAGTTTGGAACACAAAGGTTCCGAGAAGTGTTGGCTTGGAGGTCGAGCCAATTCCAGTTGGTTCACAAACTCTCGTCCTGTAGGAGCTTGCGAAGAATGGAATCCCGATCCCTAGGATTGAGTGGATCTAGAAAAGTTAGAGTTTTCGGACATCTAATCTTCCATTCATTTAGTAACCAGATCCATCTTATCTAATCTATTGCAGATCAATTCCATATCAGATGTATGAGAATCTTGGACCTCATTGGCATTTGATCTAATTTGTTGGGATCGGTTGAAGGTTTCCATGGAGGTGTGGTTTAAAGAATTTTCGCTCATTTCCTCAAACAAATCATATACGCTATCTGCGTCCTTGTTAAGGAAATTGCCTCCGCAAAAGGCATCCACAGGATGATGGAGTTGATCATTCAACATGTGATAAAAAATCTACACAAGTTGCCATTTAGGCACCTCGTGGTGTGGACACTTCCGCAACATATCCTGGAATCTCTCCTAGGCCTCGTGAAACAGTTCCCCTTGCTGCTGGGCAAAAGTGGTAATTGCTTGTCACAATGCATTGGTTCGCCCAATTGAGAAGAATTTCTTCAGGAAGGTCGATATTGTCCAGGTAGCAATCAGTCTTCCAATGGTACGATACCAATGTGCGGCCTTATCCCTAAGTGAATGGGGGAAAAGCCTCATGAGCATGTGTTCTTCATCCACATTCCGTGATTTGGTGGTTTGAACTAGAGTGATCAAGTCTTCCAAATGTCGGAATGGGTCCTCTGAGCCAAGCCAGTGAAAGTGTTTAATTAGACTCAAAACCTAGGGCTTGATCTCAACATCTCCGGCAGGAATCACAATGCTGGGACAATCCTCATAATTTGAAGGATCATAAAAATCCTTCAAGGGCCGAGTGCCCTGACCATTCATTCGTTGGAACCATTGCTACATCTGTTGCAATTCTTCCAACTTCCTCTGAATCAGCTCCTACTGGTTCGTGGGCGGGGGAGGTGGTTGTTGATCAGCCATGGGATCTGCTTGGCTAAAGCTCAACCCTTGCCTCTGGGAATTGTCTAAAGGTCCTTCCAATCTAGGGTTCCATGACCTCCTTCCAAGCATACACTAGAAGGAAGTCGGAAGGACCGGGAAGAGAAGGGACCCTGCAATAAGCCGCATATATTGTCACTTTGGCGCCGTTGCCGAGGATGCAACGGAATTTACTTTATTATTTTCTACGCTTCGTTGCATTTACATAACACTAACCCCACTTATCTCTGATCTATTATCTTGCAAACACCCTAGCATGGAGATCCCAAGTGTGGTAGATCGGAGTAAAGTGTGGGTAGAGTGTTTTGTAAGTGTCCCCTACACCACCCCTACCTTAGTTTTTATTCCATAACCTAATAACTCAAACCCAAATCAACTTAGGTGCTTTGCATAAACCCTAGGGTAGATTTTGGTTGTTTGATTGTCACTCCACTCACCTCACCCACCCGCATATATAAAAAAATAAAAAAAAAATTCTTCTATTGTGGGATTTAACTAAAAGCTATACACTTAACACCCACAATTTCTTATCATAAGGCGCACAATCACTTTGATTCTACCACTTAATCGGGATATGACCTATGGACCTAGTATACTTCAACTCAATACGCATAAGTGAGTAGAAATCTGAATAGGTTAAACATTCCTGTGTGCCTTAACTAAGTGGTGCAATAGGCCAATTGATTGAGTTGTTTAGGCTGCACCACTCAATCTAAAATTGATCCATCAAGTAGCTTGCCACTTAGGGTTGATTCTTAGGGCTGAACCAGGCACTCCACAAAATTTTTTCTTTTTTAAAGAACACATCATCACTTGTGTTTTCAAAACTTGGAGTGTTCTACCAAACCTTGATTGAACCAACATAAGAATCAAACCCTAAAAGCTGCTAAACAAGGTTAAATCCTAAAAGACATATCATCAAATAACTTTGTTTAAGAACCCTGGTTGTGCACACATACACATTTTAATTGATCATTGATATTGTTCACGATTAACTTGCTTATACTAGTCAATCTGATGTCTAGCTAGGGGAGTAGCATCAAACGACCGCAGCTGGGGGGTACACTAGGAACAGGAGGCGTAAGCGAAAGGAAGAACCTTCTCCCCAGTTCCTCCTTCTAACTGGTTGGTTTACCTAGACATAAGTAGAGTAAATCGTCCATAATCTTAGGATGGATTCTGAGAATCTATAGACTTTTAGGCTACCCAACCTAAGGACAGGCTGATTGTGCAACAATCATAAGTCTTAATTGACATAAATTAGGCTGGGACTTAGCATAAGTTAGGGTAATTCATGCATGCATAAGTATTATCTGTATCTTTACTACTTTAGTTTAGCTATGCATAAAATAATGTCATAATGTGTTGATTAAGTGCATTATATCGATTGCAGGCAATAAACTGATTAGGAGCTAGATCTGGAGCTGGATCTGGAGCAGGATCTGAAGCTGGATCAGGAATAACGGGTGTTGCAACAGAGCTGGAGCAGAAGACTTAGATTAGATGTAGGAATAATGATGTATGGGAGTTAAGGTTTGCTATTCTATTAAGTAGGAATAAAGCAGTAAAATTTGAAGAGCTTAGGTCCATCTTAGCCCTAGGATAGCCTAGAGACTTCCCAAAGCCTTAGCCACCCTTAGATTAGGTCACCGCACCCTAGGAAACCTTAAAACCATAATTCCAACCTTTATCCTGACGTCCAGATGAATTATAAGACGTCCAGAACCCTTAGCCAACTCTTGCACACCTTAAACCCACTTCTGCAGTGTTATTGGACATCCAGACACTTGGTCAGACGTCCAATTTCTGCAGAATACACAAGATAGAATCTTGAATCCTTCCTGACTCTAACTAGACGTCCAAACAATAAGTTTGGACTTCTGATTTTTGAGTATAAGATGTCTGACACTATTATTAGATGTCTGATACTGCTCTCCAGTTCCTATTTTGAGATTTAAGCCTTGATCTTGGATCTCTAGGTCCCTAAACCCAATTCCAACCGCATAGGAACCTAAATTAAGGTGCCTTAACCCTAGTACATCACCTCTAGACCTCCATAAGGACCTAATTAGGTCCTCACTAAACCTAATTGACTTGGATCTAAGTCAATTCCATCAGCCTATTCAATTGGACTCATTGAGTCCAATTGAGCCCTGATCTCAGCACACACTATCCAATTGGACTCAGTGAGTGTCCAATTGACCTAGACCTAACTTAATTGAGTTATTTTACTCACAATTAACTTTCCACACATAGAATTAAACTTGTATTAAGTTTAATTGCACTTTTCCTTAGTGAATTAGGGTTTACAACCCTAATTTGAGACCTACCTTGACCTAAACCCACTAGAACCTAACGTAATCAACCTAGCCACCTAAGTTTCAACCCACACACACCCACACACATGAAAATATCTAGCCTAGCATTCTCTAGAACCCTCTACCATGTGTTGTTGCCTTGGTTGCAAAAATTAGCAACTAATAGCCATTCAATTTTTAGATCCACATTTGATGGATCTAAAAACCACCATCCACCCTCTCTCTCTCTCACTCTCCCATGAGCTCCCACCATAGGCCTCTCTAGAGAATTCCATAATTCTCTAGAGAGCTTCCCTTAGGTCAATAAAAAGACCTCAGGGGTAGCCATTTGCACCCATCCACTCTTGGCCATTCACTTCCTTGGCTCCATTCACAACCACCTCCACTTATGCTAGCCACTTCCAGTCTGATAAACGCCAGTTTATCATCATTCTCATGCACTAAAACAAACCTAGCTCTTAGGATTTTACTCCGCAAATGGGATTTTGGGCTGCATTTAGGCATTCACTAGGTTAGGCATGCATTTCATTTTCTTTTGTTATTTTAATATGTTTTTGTGAGTGTTAGGGATGAACAGATATAAAGATCCCTAAAACCCTAGCACTCAAGAAGGCAATTGGTGAAGAAGGAGTTCAGACTAGTTGGAACTCAGCTTAATCCAGCTCACCATAGCTGGAACCTAGCTCACTTGAACTAAGGCTAGCTCATCCCAGCACCATTTAGCTAATCTCAGCTGAATGGCAGCTCAAGAGAGTTCATCTTAGCTAACCCTAGCTCAAGTCAGCTAAGATCCAGCTCAACTTAGTTGAGTCTAGCTCATCTCAGCTCCCACTAGTCCACAGGGAGCTCTAGCTAGCTCCGATGAGTTGACGGGAGTTCATCCAAGCTTAGATCCAGCTACATCTAGCTCCACTCAACTCCAGCCAGCTGAAGAAGAACTCATCCCAGCTCAGGAAACTCAAGTCCAGCTCCCGAGGACTCAACTTAGCTCAACTCAGTTAAGCTAAGTTACCTTAGTTGCCTCAACCAGCTTGATCCTCCCCAAGAGCACCAGGCCTAGCTCACCTCAGCTCATTATGGTAGAAGCTAGCTCACTTTAGCTTGGCTTAGTAGCTAGCAAAGAACTTGAAAGCTAAGCCAGCTAGAGTAGCTCCATGCCAGCCTCTTCAGCAGCAGCTAGCTCTAGTTTCAGCTCCAGACTTCTCCTCCGTAGCTCATCCCTCCAAACCCTAGCTCCAACACCTCCTTCTCTACTCCTCCATTAGCTAAGCTAGCTTATCTTATCTTATCTTAGCTTAGCTTAGCTATGCTCCAACTTCCTTGGCTTGTACCACCCAAAAACCCTACCTAACAACTCCACCTACTAGCTCCACCTAAGCTCCACCTACTTGGCACCAACCTAGCCTACTCACCACCTCCGAAAGACACGTAAAAGTGGTGCCCAAACCACCCTAACCACCCCCTTGATGGTGCCACTTTTCCCTCCAAAAACCCCCTTCATCTCCACCACACATCTCCCCTTTAACCCATCTCCACCCTCCACATAACCCCACCTTCTAGAAGCCTTAAAGTTGGCGCCAACCCATGGCACCTTTCCATTGTTGGTGCCACTTTTAGGTGCCTCTTGACCAACCCTAACTACCCCCCTAGCACGACTTAGGTGGCGCCAACCATCCTTAACCCTAGGATCATCTAACCACCTCCATCCAACCATCTTAGCCCTCCATTTCAAGAGGCACCTTAGCCCCTCACCCTACCCTATAAAAAGACCACTACCCACCACCATTCAATCCATCCTTAGCTAGCAAATTCACTCTCATATTCCACCTAGAAGCCCACGTCCAAGAGAGAAGAAGAAGAAGATTAAGGGGATATTCTGTCCCCTTGGTGCCTTCCCCTCTTCCCTTCTCTCTAGAGTCACGCTAGCCAAAGGAGAAGCCAGGAAAGGAAGATCTTTGGAGGAGATCTTGAAGGTGGTCCACGCCACCTTGGAGGAGCTTTTGAGGGTGGTGCATGCCCACCCCTTGGAGCAGAGCATTGAAGGTGGTAGCTTCCACCTTGGAGGAGCTCTTAAGGAAGGAGAAGAAGGAGGCCCTCTTTTCAAGCCAAGGAGCAGCTAGACTTGGAGCAAGAAGACTCCCTTCTTCACCATTTTTGCAAGAGGATTTGTGTTTCTTTTCTTGCTTTTATATTTTTTTTATTTTAGTAGAAGCATTCCTCCACTTGTCTTGGAAAAAGAACACAAATTCTAGTTAATCAATTTGCCTTCTTTTACTTTCTATTGCAATTGTTGTTTTGGTTCTAGCACTTGTTCACCTTTTCTTCCTAATTACTCTAGGCCTGCACTTGCCTAGAGTGAGCTTAGGAAGAAGATATATCTATCTTTTAAGTTTTAGTTAAGCAATTATAGGTGTTAGTGCTTTCCGCTACAATTCGCATTTTGCCCTCGTCTTTTCAAAACAAAAAAAATTACATATTTAAAGTACCAAAAGTTGAGCTCTATTTGTAAGCAAGAGGATTAATTTTGCAAACATTTGGCCTCCTTGGACGACCCTAGATACTTCCCCTATCTAGGATATAAATTTAAAAGCAAAAGCGGATTTACGCGTTGCAACGACACTAAATTACCTAATTAACAAACCACGTATTTTCGCTATCACAGTCCATCTCCATGAGTTGACCACCACCATGAAGGATACCATGCTGGGATGCTGGATCACTCCTCTCTCTCTCCAAGGGCCAGCCTAAGCTCCATTGGCCGCTCCTCCTGACCACTCCAAGGCCATCAGAGACCACCTCGGAATGCCCTTCTATTCTGCTAGATCTAGAATAGTAGTTTATGCTCTTCATAGTTTTATTGCTTTTTATTACTTCTTAGTAGCGTAGTCCTTATTCTCCCCAAATGATGCCTGCAAAATCCCCCCGTAGATTCTTGTATGCGATCGTTTTCTGATAGCTAGATTTACATTTTAAGCATTTCTGTACAAGCTTTCCTCTACAGTTCTTGTTGCAAACAACTCTCCAAATGAATGAATGAAAAATGCATTTATATATATATATATATCTCTATGTTTTGAAATCACCATGAGCTTATTGATTGCCATCCTATTTGCGTGATTCAAGTTGCCTATTTTCAATTGTTTATCTATTCCGCAACAAGCATGTCGTTTCCTGAAAATATAGAAAATCTAACAATAGATGCATTTTCTGTAAACAGTCACCACCTCACTAGAATCGTGCACACAGAAACTCACTCTTTCACCTTTGTGATTTATTTAACACACGTGCACGTAATTAGGGTTCACAATGGAAGTGGTGAAATTTTAATCAGAAGACTGGAAACCAGCGTGCAAATTTAAACAGAGTAGAGCGGTAAAAGATCGAATTCTAAAGTAAAACAAATGCCTCCTAGAGATGAACGACCGGGGCTCGAGTCTCGTTATCTTTTTACAAATATCTTTTTTTGATCGTATTGCGCACTATACTACAACGCATTTTCCTATCAAAAACACGCTCTACGATTGCCAAACAAATGGCACCGTTACCAAGGAGGCAACGTCATTTTCTTTGATTTTGATCTTTTAAACTATCATTGACAAATCTCTCTCTACTTTGTTTTTGATGTGCAGGACAGCATGGAAGAAAAATGGAATTTGCGCACACAACGAGCGCAACAAAGAAAAAATCAGGTGCACATCATCTCCCGTTTAGATTAGGTTTCCTTTGTGAACCTTAGGAGTAGATTTACTTTCTGCATGTTCTTTTGAAAAAAGAAAATCTTTATTCAATTTCGTGAAAAATAAAAAAATTAAAAAATTTGAAAAAAATCTAGATTAGGTTTCTTTTTGAATCCTAGGTTAGTTTAAAAAAAAAAGCCAAAGAAAAAAGAGATATTTTCTTTGAATCCTTTGAAAAATCCTTTTTGAAAAAAAAATTTTGCAAAAGTTTTCGAAAAAAACACATTTTTGGTGGAAAGCTTGAATTTCAAACCCAAAACCCTCTTTAAAAGCTTTTCCATTATCTTCTAATTTTCGGCCAGATTTCAAGTTTGATTAAAAATTCGATTGTTGAAAAATTAGTAAGTAAAAAATTCCAAAATTTGGGCCAAACCTTCATTTTTAAACCATCTTTCAAATGCCACCATTCTTTTGAAAAAATTTCAAGTATGAAATTTTTAAACATTCACGAAGTGCACGGGGGTCAGATTGACTTAGATTCAAGATTTTTCAAATTTCAAAAAGTAATTCCGATCAATCCACGAATCTGTTTTGACTAAAAATGGTGGGGTTTGAAAGATGATCTCATTGTCTTTATTTTTGATATTTTTATTGAATTTTTTATGGTCAATTGATACCGTTTTAAAGTGAAAAATTGACTATGGGTCAAAATTCCAAATCTGACCCCTTGACATTAAAAAATCCTTAAAAATTCTGCTGAAATAGAAAAAATTCAAAAAAAATATTCTCTGGAAAGATAATTGAAAGAGGAATTTACTTACAAAATTTTAAATTAATTGGATTACAATTGTTGTCAGAGAACGAACCTTACTTATGTGGTTTGCTGAAACAGAACAAAACCCTAGAAGCGCATGAACCTTAGGGTAAATCTTTAGGGTTACAATTTAAAGACCACACTTGGGCTAACCTAGACTTAATTAAGTCTAGCACTTACCCAGTGAGCCTGGTCACCTTGTGGGCCACTCACCAAGAGAAAACCCCACTGAAGAAAACAGGCTAAAAAATATTTCAAAACACGAAATAAAACCCAAATTTGTTGTTGTACTACTGGGTTGTTTCAACCTCTTGGATGGGTTAGCAAAGAGGCGGGAATCGCTTTCAGTTGGTTGTATGATGAATTTCTTCAGGAATTAAAACCCAATACGAAAAATCCGGTCATCTGATTCATAAGGGGCACTTGATTGATAGGGCCTTAGCCTTGTCTTGCTTGGCTACACCAACCTAGGGGTTAGGTGGTGTATGCAAGGAAGGAGGTCACCTAGACCTCACTTGGTTGGACCATGGGAGCCACTCCCAAGGAGGCGAGTCACCTCCCCGGGACCATCTTCTCCCCCGACTTCTACTCCCAGAGCCACCATGGTTAATCCTGGACTTGGACCTAGACCGGGTCAGGATATCGAGAATATGGACCCGATGGCTCGTCTGGAAGCCCGGGTAGTTGAATTCGAGGAGCAGCATCGGGAAAGCATGGATCGCATCCTAACGACGCTTGACAAGATGCAGCACCTACCGCGAGGAGAACAACTACAAGATTTCTACAACCCAGCCGCACAAATCGTCGCACCACTAGTCAGAATTCCCATAGGAAGAGACACGTTTGAGCTCAAGCCCAATGTGATTGGGTTGATCAGCACTCATTTCTGTGGAAACTCAAGCGAAGATCCGTTCTAGCACCTTAAGGACCAGAGTCGACTCACTGAAACGATTCGACCTAGGAATATCGATCTCGGGATTGTTCTGATGAAGCTTTTCCCATTCTCTCTGAGGGACAAAGCTTCATACTGGTTTAAGACTATTGGGAAGCTGATTGGAACCTGGTCGGAATTACGACGTGAATTCCTGCAAAAGTTCTTCGTAATTGGTTGAACAAACACGATGCGGCGCGTAATTGAAGAGTCAATTGTTCGCTTTAAAGTCATTTGTAGTTTTATGTGGTGGAAAAATTGACTAATCAATATTTAAAAAGAATAACCACTTGCAGAAGAGTGGGTCGTATCCACAGAGAGGCAATGACGTATTTAAATTCTCACTAGTTAAAAACGTCTGTTCGTAGTTAGTTTAGACGAGAATCAAGCCAAATTTGCCTTCAGATTAAGGTTGAATCAAGAAAACATGCTGAAATAGCAATTTTTAATAACTAGAGGATATTTTTTGCAATGCAGATTCAATAAAATATCATTAAAAGATGGCAATGGCAGAAAATGTAATTATTAATGGGACGAGTACTGTAGCAAAATAGGGGATTTATTCCCCTTGGCCGTGCGTGAAGAGGAATGAACGGGTGGAGGCGAGAAGCTCGGAGGAAGTTCTTTGGACCGAGAGCTTCGAGTGGTGGTGGCGGTGAGTCGTGTGGTGGCCGTAGTCGGCCGGACGGAGCTGCGGCGAAGGTGGCTGCCAACGGTGGCTACAGCTGCTGAAGGGGCGGTTGTGCACGGAAGTTGAGCGCTACTGCAGGTGGTGCGCACGCACCTACTGGTGGCGGCACTGCAGGTAGCGGCGGGAGTTGAGCACGCTGAGGGTTGCTGGCGGGCGCACCCACTGGTGGAGGTACTGCAGGTAACGGCGGGGGATGCTGTAGGCAGAAGGCGCGTAGAAGAATGCGCACCTGCTGCGTGCGTGAAGAGGCGCTCCAGGTTGCTGGCGGGCGCGTGCTCGAAGCTGGAGGTGATGTGCATGCGTGGGCTGGCGGTCTTCTGCAGCTGGAGGGACGCGGGTGTGAAAGAGTGGTCGGTCTTGCTGCTGTGTGCGCGGGTGGTGTGATGCGGGTGTGGAGTGAGCGAGTGGGTGGTGCTGGAATAGATGCTGTAGGAGATGGTTCAAGCGTGCAACCAGACGGGTGCGGGCGTGGAGTGAGTGGCCTGTTGCTGCTGAAGTGTGGGTCGAAGCTTCAGATATCCGGGAAACTTCCCGGACGTCTTAAGTGACTGAGGAGTGAAATTTCAGTGGCTGCGGCGGTGGTTGTTGGTGACGATGGAGAGGGAGGTGCATGGCAAGGTGCTCACGGTAATGTGGACGATCTCCGGATGGCAGTGTGGCCTGTCACACCACACGCCCATGGTGGTGGAGGCTCGTCGCCACGATTGAGGCCAGCGGTGGTGAAATGGACGAGATGGACTCTCTACATAGTGTTGATTGTTGGGGTGGAGGCCTACTCCGCTCGGCACCTCTCTCCTCTTTTTGTAGCTGCCTGCACGAATTTGAATGGAGAGTGAAATGCAACCGCTTTGGCTGTTTTTGCATCTTTATATTTATTATAGTACAGTCGTTATAGTATAAGACAAGATAGCTACGGTTGTCATTATAATAGATTTTTTTATTCGAAAATAGTTTTCTTGAGGTCGAACTCAAGGAGCTACTGGAATTCTAGAAGTACAAAGTTTCTCTATTGGACTGCAAAAATAAGAAAGAGAGAGAGAGAGAGAATTTTGTTTGTCTTAGCTTCTTCTTCTTCTCTCACGGCTGTGCCTCCTTCTTTCTTCTTTTTGTGCTTTCTGTCTTCTTCCCTCTTCTTTCTTCTTCTTCTTCTTCTTTTTTCCCTTTTCCTCCTATTTCTTTCTTTCTTTCTCTTTCCTTTGATTTCTTTTTCTCTGGCGGGCAAGTCTTCTTCTTTCTTCTTCTTCTTCTTTTGTTCTTTTTCTTCTTCCTGGCTATTCGTCTTCTTCTTCTGCTCGTCCTATCTTCTTCTCTTCTCTTCAGCTGCAGGTCTTCTTTTTCTTCTTCTTCTTCTCTGCTTTATCACCTCTGGCCGCTGCTCAACCGTCGTCTGATACAGCGGTCAGACGAGTTAACTGGAGGTCTGCTATAGTGCTTCTCCTCTTTTCCTTTCTTTCTTCCTTCGCTGCTTCTTCTTCCTCTCTACCTTGCCTTTTCTCTGCTCAGCCTCTCTTCAGAGCTTCTTCCTTCTCCTTCCTGCGGCTAAGTACTTAGTCTCCTTTGGCGCTCTGCTTTTACACACAAGGCACAGCAAAACCTAACCCCTCCCACTACCCGCACGTATCTCTCTCTCTCTGTAAATCGCTCACAGGAAGCTCTCCCAGAGCCGAGTTAATGGGTCGGATAGCGTACCCGAGACCAGGTGCACCGACGTGATATGGTGCGCGAGGTGTGCTCGGTAGTGTCGGGTCGGATCCCACCAGGACCGCGAGGTGAATCCGCGGACGAGGCGGGTGTGATGGGCGAGGGACCTCACCCCAGTGGATTCGGAGGTGGTCAGCCGTATCCACAAAATCAATTTAAACCAGGGCGACGCTTTGCGAACTTACGATGTGGGACTAACTGGTTGCTTCTCCTCGCGCGCACCCGCAGGAAGACCTCCTCGCAATCTCCTCAGCTGCAGACTCGATTCCCTTCGCTTACTGGCTGGCTGCCTTCTCAGGAGTCTCCCCAATCCGCAGTAGCTGGAAGCCTGAAGCTCTGAAGCCTGGAGCTCGCTTGGGAGCTTCTCGAATCATCGACAATGGCTGCCGGGGCAGCAGACCTGTCAAGTACTAAAAGGGCCTCTCGGCCTAATCAAACCACTAGGGAACCTTCGCCGTGGCACGGCGAAGGTGGTGCGATGTGCAGCAAGCCGCGGGACAGCCTAGGCAAGTGTGCCTAGGTCATCCTGTGGCCGGAAAGATGGGTGTGATCGGGGGTGAGTTGTAGAGGTGTAGAGTGGAAGTGGAGGGGCGGAGGATGTTTCGTGTGATGAGGTGGAGCTTTTGCAACGGTCGGCGAGTCGTATGGAATTGCGGAATGACAGGGGCGACTCGCTAGAGGTTGGCTGGAGGCGAGGAAGGTGATGGTGGACAGGCATGGTCGTGGGGCAATCAAGTGAAATAGAGTCGGGAAAAGAAAGAGGGGAAGATGGGGAGTAATTATTACCTACTTGCAGGGACGAAGGGGGCCGGAGAGGAGGGCAGTCATATCGACTGTCGCCGGAGAAGAAACACCCAGAGGGAGAGAGCGGCGACGAGGAAGTGGGCAGGGAGGCGTGTGCTTGGTGCGGCGCGACGCAGGAAGACGAGACGAAGCTAGCTCTGCTGCTGGTATGGCAGTAGAGCGATGAGAAGGAGAAAGAGTGGTCGCCGGAGCTTGTGGGTTTCTTGCTGGAGAGGGAAGAGAGGAATTTTTTAGGGTTTCTCCGCCAAGACAAGTTCCCAGAACTAGCAGGGGTTGCTGGTTCTTATAAAGGGGGTGGCAGAGAGGGAGGCGCAGACTGGTGACGTGCACACCTCACCGGAGTGTGGTCAGATATGAGACCCATACCTTCCGCGCGTTCGCACAGAAGGTGTGGGGGACATCAGGCAGCATGGCCGAGTCCCTGCGACACAAGACGTCGCAGGGAACTCCGCATACATTTTGCAGGACGATCCCCTCTCCCTGTGCGACGCCATGCTCCGCGCAAAGTCCCCGGAGCATGGTACTGCATAAAGTTTTGCAGGAGGGACCTTTCTGCAAAGAACGATGAGAAAGTTGGGGGCCAAAATGCAAGGGTTTCGAAAGTTAAGGGTCAAAAGTAAATGAAGAGGACCAAATTGCAAAGTCGGTCAAGGAGGTCTCTTCTTAGGCTCAAGTTTTTATCATGACTAATTTTAACCTAAGGATTTTAATGGTGAATTTTGTTTCTAGGTTGGACCATGTATGACCGGCTAATTTATGTAAAAATGCAAATTAAATCATTAATTGGGCATGGTTCTCAATGTAGGTCAAAATGGGTTTCTAAGGCAAAATTGAAGGTTCTAAGCCCTAGAGATTATTTTTATATGAATTTTAGAGGATTTAGTTGATTTTTACCCTACCTCGAACCTTGTGAATTGAAGTGGGTTTGTTTTAGGGTTGCAGAATGTCATTTTAATTTCTTAAAGTTGTTGTAACCCTCGTTAGATCAGATCATCCCACTTTCCTTCTTATTAGGTTTGTTTGACCTGTGTTTGGACCCTTAATTACCCTATTTGCAAATTGCGTTGGTGGAATTGCATTTTTACCCTTTATGACTTGTTTTCTTCTTGAACTCAGAATTCTCTGAGTTAAGCCTTTCTTTAAGCTATGTAGGAGCTTTTTCTTGCATATCTAGGTTAGATTGAGCTAGTTAGGGTTCATGATGAGGTTGTCATCAGAGAGGTGGGAGCAGATCCACCTTCTCCGCTAATCCATGAATGTGGGCTTTAGTGCAGTAGGCGGCATTGCAGCGGCAGCCGAGCCATTGCTGAAAAGAAGAAGAATAAAAGATATTGTTAAAATATTATGGTTATTTATATACAATCCCTCAACTTTTATGTTAACTTAAAATTAATGCATGCAATGTACCTAATTGCTTAACTAATTAAATGAATGCAATTCTAAGTTAATTCTAAATGCATTTAAAATATGAATGCAATGCATGAATTATGTAATTAAATTAGAAATATGAATTAATCTATTTACATCCTAATTTATGGTAAATAAATGTTAGAATTAACCTAATGTCTAGGCACTTAAATACTTAAATAGCCCACAAATATGGGTTAATCAGTAATCATGACTTTCTCCCAGGGAGCTGGGGAGAAGTTACATGAAGCTTGGAACAGATTTCACGACCTTCTCCGGAAGTGCCCGCACCATGGTATACCCAGATGGCACCTAGCTCAGATCTTCTACCATAGGCTGGATGACACACATCGGTATCTGGCCGATGCATCTAGTGGCAGGAATTTCCTCATAAAAGATGAAAACAACGCATTTGAGTTGTTTGGATCATTAGCAGGAACTAGATGAATGTCGCATCCATGAACCAGTTCCAACGGCCTGGTCAGCAGTGGGTTGGTGTCCATGAGGCTCACACTGAGTTTAATCGAGCCGACATGGATATCATCGTCAAGCAGTTGGATAGAATAAATCTAATCGAGAAGAATATTGACCAGATCAGTCAGGGTCAATCTGACTCAAACTCTGCCGCCTTAAGACCCTCCTATGCACCCCGAGCCCCTCCTGCTCGAGTTAATCTACTCACTCAGGATGCATCTTCTCCATATTTATGGGATCCCGCATATCAGGATCCCGTAAATAATCCAGATCTGGCACCTTACGACCAGGGTTATGCACCACCCACAGATTATAATGCGTATCCCCTTAATGGATATACATCTTAGACATCTTCGGCCTACGAGGACGTCAGTGCTATCCAATGATACGGGTGCAATAACCCATATTCAGAGAAATATAGCCCTAGTTGGTGCCAGCATCCAAACTTCTCCCGATCTCATAATTCATAGAGACCACATCAAGATCCACACCACTAGACAAGGCAATATGGGAATGCGCAAAACACGTACCCCAGGCAGCAGCCATTCCCGTCTCATCAGCAGCAACCTCGCTCTTTATACCAGTTGCTGCACCAAGTTGGCAGTCACCCTCCAAAGCGGGCTAACTGATGAGAACCTCATCATGAACCCTAACTAGCACATTTTGACCTAAATAAGTGCACAGAAAGCTCCTACAAAATCTAACGGAAAGCCTAAATCAGAGAACTATAAATTTGAGTATAAAGTAATTCACAAGGGGTAAAACTACAATTTTACCAATGCAATACACAAATAGGATTTCTAAGGGTCTAAACACAGCTCAAATGGGCTTAATAAGAGAGAAAGTGGGATGATTTGATCTCAAAAGGGTTATAGCAGCTTCTAGGAATTAAATGACATTCTGTAACACTAAAACAAACCTGCTTTAATTCACGAAGTTCCAGGTAATATAAAAATCAATTTAACCCTCTAAAATTCATGAAAAAATATCCCTTAGGGTTTAGAACCTTCAATTTGGCCATTGGAACCTATCTTGACCAAGATTGAGAACCATACCCAATTTTTGACCTAATTTGGGCTTTTATGCAAATTGATCGGTCAAACATGGTCAAACCTAAAATCCAACTTCACCATTGGATTCCTTAGGTCCAAATTATAGTTATATCAAAATTTGGACCTAAGGAAAGTTTGCCTTGACCTACTTTACAAATTGATCCTCAAGAATTACTTTTTGACCCTTAACTTTTTGAACCCTTGCACTTAACCCCTCAACTTTCCCTTCATTCTTTGAAAATCGGTCCCTCTGCTACCCGCAGCAGCAGCCCATGCCTCCGATGACTTTGCACGGGGGATAGCGCCATGTAGGGTATGGGGACTGGCCCCAGAAATGAGAGGGGGGTTCCCCTGTGTTGTCTTCATCCGCATGGATCCCCTCCCATGCCCTGCCGACACCCATACCTCTCATGCGAACACGCGAGAGGCATGGGTCTCTTTTCCGGCCATTCTCCATCGGCCTACCCATGCTTCCTTCTCAAGTTTCCCTCCTCGCCAACACCTATTTAAGGAGTGGTAGGGGCTGCCATTTGGGTCAGACTTGTTTTGGTTGCAGAATCCCCCAGATTTCATCTCCCCTCTCTCTGGCCAATTAGCCAGCAAGCTCCGGCGATTCTTCCTCCTCCTTCTCGTTGCTCTGCTGCCATACCTACAGTAGGGTTCACTTCACCTCAACCTCCCGCGTCGTGCCGCACCAGCGCATGCCTTCCTGTCCTCCTCCTCGTCGCCATTATCTCCCTCAGGGCCATCTTCTTCGATGATGGCACAAGCGAGCTGTCTGTCTCCGCTGCCCCCCCTTCACTCCAAATAATCCAGATAAGCTCCCTACCTTCTACTCTTTCATTTCCCTCATTCTATTTCACAAAACACCCCTCGACCTCCACTGTCTGCCAGCATCTTCCCCATCTCCGACCACCCTCCCGTGAGATGCCTCCGTCGCTCCGCACCCCCACACATCTCGACACCCACCTCACAACCTCCTCCACACTCCACTGAACACCTTCCACCCATCGACAGAATGCCACACGCACTCCACTCTTCCCCTGACCTAATCCATAACTCCAGCCACAGAGCGACCTAGGCACGCATGCCTAGGTCACCCCGCGACCTGCCACCGATCGCCTCACCTTCGCCGTAACACGGCAAAGATCCTCCTGTGGTCTGATAGAGCTGCAAGCTTCCTTTTGTCTCATGTAGGGTCAAGCTTCCAGCTGCCATTAGCGATGACTCAAGCTTGACTACTCTCTAGCTCCAGGCCACAATCGACCTCTCCCAGGCTTCCAGACCGCGTGGGTTACAAGTGTAAGCAAGCTCAGTCTGATAAAGGGTGCTGCGGACCCGCAGCTGCGCCAATCGCAAAGCCATTCTCCTGTAGTTGCCAGCAGCAGGGGGTGGGACTTTTAGTCCCACCTCGGTAAGCAGTGACCTATTTGAGTGCTTTAAGTTGATTTTGTGATATTGCCTGGTCGCCTCCAATTCACTGGGGTGAGGTCCCTCACCTATACATGCCTCGTCCGTGAATTAGCCCGCAGACCTGGAAATTCGACTCGACTATCCTACCGTGCACTCCTCGCACACCACACCTACACCAATGCACCTGGACCAGGGTACACAACCGACCTGATAACCCAGCTCTGGGTGAACATACCGAAGAGAGATTAAGAGAGAGAGAGAGAGATGCATGGGGAGGGTAGGGGAATAGGTTTTGTTGCGTGGTGCTTGTGTAGGAAGAAGAGGACGCTACACTAAGGAAGAAGCAGCAAGAGAAGGAAGCAGGGACTTAGCTGCTGCAAGCTAAGAAGGAGAAGAAGAAAGGAGGAGGAGCAGCTGAGGACACTTAGCCGCACAAAGTAGCAGAAGTTGCAGAAGAAGGAAAAGGAGGGAGCGTAGCAGAAGAGGAAGAAGGAAGAGGCAGCTACTGAAGAAAGAAGAAGGAAACTCAAGGCAGAGGAGCGACAGAGGAGCTACTGAAGAAAGAGGAAGAAGACAGGAAGGGGGAAGTTACAGAGAAAGGAAACTGAAGAAGGAGAAAGCATAGTGCAAGAAGAAGAAGAAGGAATCCAAGAAGAGAAGAGAAGAAGATGCCAAGAGGAGAAGAACTTGCAAGACACTGTAGCAAAAAGGCAGATAAGGCGTCTGATTCAATGAATCAGAGGTCCGAGAAAGAAAAGGCAGAGAAAGAAGAGAAGGAAGGGAGAAGAGGAGAAGAAAGAAAGAAAGAAAGAAAAAAAAAAATGACTTTTGTTCTCTCTCTCTTAAATTTTTGTAAAGTAGTATATTATAGTGAATTATGAATTTGTATGCTTTTAAAATTAAGTTTGCTCCCTGAGTTTGACCTCAGGATATTCTAAATTTTGAGTAACAAATTAAAATAAACTGATAATCGCTTTTCGCAACATACTGCAACGAACATATCTTTAAAACATCGCGAAAGGCGACAACCAATTTTTTGCACCGTTGCCAGGGAGCAGCCGGCATTCGAGAAGCTATTAATTCACAATTCCTGATTTACTGCTGACTTATTCTCTTCTCTTTTGTTGTGCAGGCATAGGAAAATAAGAAGGAACAAGCAGCCGCACAACAACCACACCAAGGGACAGGTAATTTTCTATCCTCTCTTTTAAGCCCCTAAAATTCTAAAGAGGAAGAAAAGGAAAAGCAATCTAGGGGTTACCTGTCTTTCATACATAGTAAATCGCAAGAGTTGCCTGTTTTTCAATTTCAACACATTCTATCTATATATCCACTAAGCGTAATTAGGGCTAAAACCTTCTTGCTTGAGCCCTAGTTACCTAATCTTGAGGCAACTAACTCGACCAATTAGAGCCAACATAAGATTCTAAGCTAGGGTTTTAGAGACACACCTTCTAATCAAGAATTGAAAATTTGCAAAAGAAGTGTGCCTAAGCCATTGCTTGAAAAGATCTATGAAGAGAAACCCTAAGCAATCCGGCTCTTAAGTTACTTGAACCTCAAAAGACAGGACCTAATAAGTTCTCACAGGAACTAATAGGTGAAGTTGATCCCTTGGATCAACCAACCTTGAAATTAGGTCACTTTTTGCACATAAAAGGATAAAGTTCAAGTGAAACCCTAAGCACCTTGATCGTAATTAAAAGTGGTAGACTTAAGAGGTCAAGGTCCCTATTTTGGTCTACCTGGAATCTCAGTGACAAGAGAGGTGGGTGGGGGAAACCCTGTAACCCATGGGGGCGCTCTACCATGTAGGGGTCTTCGCAGGACTTGACGAGTTGATTGTTCGCTTTAAAGTCGTTTGTAGTTTTATGTGGTGGAAAAATTGACTAATCGATACTTAAAAAGAAATAACCACTCGCAAAAGAGCGGGTCGTATCCATAGGGAGGCAATGATGTATTTAAATTCACACTGGTTAAAAACATTTGTTCGTAGTTAGTTTAGATGACAATCAAGCCAAATTTGCCTTCAGATTATGGTTGAATCAAGAAATGATGCTGAAATAGCAATTCTTAATAACTAAAGGATATTTTTTGCAATGCAGATTCAATAAAATATCATTAAAAGATGACAATGGTAGAAAATGTAATTATTAATGGCATGAATACTGTAGCAAAATAGGGGATTTATTCCCCTTGGCCGTGCGTGAAGAGGAGTGAACGGTCGGAGGCGGGAAGCTTGGAGGAAGTTCTTTAGACCGAGGGCTTCACAGCGGTGGTGGCGGCGAGTTGCGTGGTGGCCGGAGCCGGCCGGACGGAGCTCCGGCGAAGGTGGCTGTCAACGGTGGCTGTAGCTGCTGGAGGTGATGCACGTGCGTGGGCTAAGCGCTGCTGCAGGTGGTGCACGCGCATGCACTGGTGTTGTGGGTGCGCTGGAGTTGAGCGCACGAAGGGTTGCTGGCTGGCGCGCTCTGGTGGAGGCAGATGCTACTACAGGCGGATGGTGCAGGCGGACGGTGCGGGTGCACTGTAGGCTGGAAGGTGCGGAGACGAAAGCTCGCCTGCTGCGTGCGTGAAGAGGCGCTGCAGGGCTGCTGGCGGGCGCGCACTATTAGCGGAGAGGCTTTGCAAGCGGAAGGAGCGAGCGCGCTGGAGCGGATGCATGGGCGAATGCTACAGGAGGTGCGGGCTGAAGGTGCGGGTGCGGGAATGTTGCAGCTGCTGTTGCATGCTATTGGCCGTGCCCACCTTGCGTACAGCTGGAGGGCATGCAGGGGAATGCTGTAGGAGGTGCGGCCTTGCTGCAGGCGTGCAGGCGAGCGCTGCAGCCGTAGGGGTGCACTTCTATAGGAGGTGCATACGCGCGCGGTTGGTGTGGGTGTGAAATGGAGGTTGCTGCTGCAGATGTGCGGCAAGAAGGCACGTGTGGGCTGGGGATGGCATTGGAGGATGGAAGGGTCGTGTGGTGTAGCTGTGACTGGTGGCTGGAAAAAGAACTAAAAACAGGGAAGGAAGATGAAGGTGTGCTGTAGGAACTTCAGACGTCCGGGAAACTTCCCGGACGTCTTAACTGACTAAGGAGTGAAATTGCAGTGTCTGCGGTGGTGGTTGTTGGTGACGATGTCGAGGGAGATGCACACTGAGGTGCTCACGATAATGCGGACAAGCTCCGGATGGCTGTGTGGCTTGTCACACCACACGCCCACGGTGGTGGAGACTCGTCGCCACGGTTGAGGCCGGCGGTGTGGAATGGACGAGAGACGAACTCTCTGCACAGTGGTGGTCGGGGATGGAGGCCTCCTGAGCTCGGCTGCCTCCTCCTCTCTTTTGAAATCAGCTACCCAACCAGATCCAACACATCCGCTCCTCCTTGATTTGGTTCTTCACTACGGCAGCTGGAGGAAGAAATGCAGCCGTTGCACGTAGAAGAATAAAAAATAATGATAAAGTATTATGGTTATTTATATATAAACCCTCAACTTTTATGTTAACCAAAATTAAAGCATGCAATGTACCTAATTAGTTAACTAATGCAATTCTAAGTTAATTCTAAATGCATTTACATATGAATAAGATGCATGAATTATGTAATTAAATTAGAAATATGAATTAATCTATTTACATCCTAATTTATGCTAAATAAATGTTAGAATTAACCTAATGTCTAGGCACTTAAATATTTAAATAGCCCACAAATATGGTCTAATCAAATACCCCCATGCCTAGTTTTTGCTAGTCCCTAGAAAATTAAGCGAAACCTAGCACTCCAAGTAAACTAGTCAACCCAATTGTTCTTCCTTCAGAAACATATTAAGTTCAGACTCTAGACCCAAGGTTCCCAAGTAGTTGCTAAGTTATAGACTAGGTCGGGTAAAGACGAGTTGCAGGCACAAGTTTCCCTGATTTCTGACTCTACCCTAAAGTTTATTGATCCCTGAGATTAAAGCATCCATGCCTGTGCATTGGTCTAAGTTATTTGAGTTAAAGGAAAAAGTTTTTTTTTTTAGAATAATATATATATATAATTTTGTTTGATTCTTCTAAGTCTAACCTCAGATCAACTATCAACATGATCTGTGTTGGATTCATTGTCCCCATTACCATACCTCGAAGGGTGCCTGGCTTTCGATTTTTTGAGATAGCACTGCCCATAACCAACCCAAGAACTCCTGGCAGTCGACACTTCAAGATAGTATCACCCATGGATTTCTTAAGCGAATTCAGGCCTATGGCAATTGACACTTCAAGATAGGGCCGCCCATGGTACTGAACCGCACGATGCGCTTACATGGCCCCAGTAGGATGGATATCCTAAGAGACAAGAGTCGAGGAGGTAATATGTTATCATCGCATCCTCAAGGTGAGTATATACTCCACCTCTCCTGCGGCGGGAACTCTTCCAATCAAAATGTGTTTTCAAGCCTCTCATAAGTCAAAACAAAGAGAACCAAATCTATTTTCAGAAAGAAAGAAATTAAGTTAATTACCTAACCAAGTGTGTGAAATTTGGATGCTTGGGTTACAAGGACCCATAAACCAAAAGGTAGAATAAGACTCCAGGTACTATTCCACCTTTTAACTCAAACCCTAGCTTCCCTTCCTCAACCTCTTGAGGAATGGTCCGCAACTTAGCTCCTACTTAAGTTTCTAAGTCCACAAAGGACCATAAAGGTCTACAGCTAGTAGCTCATTTAGCTTCTAAAGTTTGACCTTAGAATTAACTTAGTCTACCCTGGAGTTCTGATTTGCTTAAGACTGTAAGATCTAGCCAGTTAAGCTCAAAACTCTTTTTTTTTTTTTAATGCAAATGTATGCAATGAATGCACTATGCTATGTATATCCCCAAGTACACCCCCCATGCCTAAAATCTACAATGTCCTCATTGCATAGAAGGATATTACCTGGGTCAGAGCTAGGCTGAATAGCCAAAGAACCTGCAAATCAGGTTCAAGAATTGCAGAAATAGGCCCTAAAAATGAGCAAAGCAATGTTGGCCTAGAAAATAGGTAACCTAGGATGTTGGCGAGCTGATGATGAATCCCGATAGCAAATGCTAGCCCAACTAAGATTGGAATGAAATCTTCCCAGGTCACCAGAGGAGGTTCTAAAGGATAAACAGGTATAACAACCTCCAAAGGGGCAGGGGGAGGATGACAAGGATCCTCCAAAAGGCATGGGGAAGGAATGGTGCAAAGATAAACCCCCAGGGTAATGGACTGACTAAAGAAATCATCAATCCATACCCGATACTCCATTACGGGAAATATTGGTTTGTTAAGCCCCCCGGTCATAACAAAAGTGAGCAATTCTCTAAGGCAAGGATCGTCTAGGGTGTCCAAGTTACGAGGTTGTGGGATGGCCATAAGATCTAAGTTGGGTTTAATCAACTCGGTGTCCAACCCTAACACTCTTTCTAAATCCTCAATTGCATCCCTAGCATTCCTTGCACCATCACATGTATCTTCTTGTTCTTCATCAGGAGTCACAATTTCACTTTTAGATATAAGCGAATCAAAGGGTGACATCGAAATGAATGAAGGCAGGTTGGAAGCAACAGATCAAGGGATTATCCTATCAATGTCATCCCCGGGTTTTTGTTATTTACTCAAATCTTCCCCGGAGTCTATATGCGAATCCACATAAATCTTAGACGTTGCTTCGAAATTTTCTATCATTTCATCATGAGAAGAAATATCATCAATGGTTGTGCTAAGGAAACCTAATTTGGACAAATTTGTGACATCCTCAGGGGCTAACTCTTCAAATAAGACATAATCACCCTTAGTGTTACTCTAAATCTTGAATGTAGGTTCCTCATATAATTCATCTTTCTCCTCATCACACAATTCATCATATACCTGAGGCCTAGAATCATCTAATATCTCAGCAAATCACCTAGGGTGCTTTATCTGAGGTAAATGGTTTACATTGGTAACATCAGACTCCTTAGATAGATCAATTTCTTTAGGGTTAGGTTCCCTAAGGGTGGGCTTGAGTTCCATCTCGTGATCAGAAGGGAGGGTAGGACTAACAACTTGACTTTGACCCACTTCATCAAATGTCACGAAATTACTATCATGTGGGTCGAGGTCTTCCAATGGTACCATCATTCCCTTCTTTTGACTCCAATATAATTCAGGTGGATACTTAACCTTATCATCATCTTCCTCGGGTTGCCACCTTTCATCATCCAATGCATAGCTACTTTCATGTGTTCCTCCCACGTAAGGTGTGGATCTCTCAAGGAAGTGTCATCTAATGGGGAGGTTTCAAAATCGATCGTCGAAAAGTAGCTATTCTCCCAAGAATTTCCCTCCAACTTAAAGTGCAGCTCTCCCACGGGAGATGCATCTATTGTAGAGGGGTGTACGCCATCCTCAATGGGGTAGATTGGGTGGCTAATTTCATCTCTTTCTTGTTAGCCTGCTCTCGAAGATTCTCCTGATAATTCAATCATTTCGTTTTGCATTTTCCGTATTTCCATCTTCAAAGAGGAGAGGTCACTCTATCATGAGAGAAGTCAGGCTCAGGCTTATAGTACCCAGGAGTGTCTGTCCAACCATTATAATTTTTCAGGGAGGGTGGGTTAGGTATTTCTATAGTGTGTGGGATATTGGGCAAAGCAAATCCCGCTCCTAGGTTCTGCTCATTGATTTGGGGCTTAACCAGGACAATACTCCTATAATAGGAGTAAAATAGATCCCAATGATTGTCATTATGTCCATCAAGGGATGGACCATCTCGGCATCTGGGATCGAAGGATGCAGAGTGGGGGTGAGGGTGTGGGCAAGATGTGAAAGGATGAAAATCAATGTGGTCCATTCTAACTCACACCTCAATCAGAATTCCCCAAGCAAAACACAATTCAAAAAGGACCTTTTAGGTCTTTCCCAATTTAGGCTTTTGATTTTAAGTTAGATTGCAGGTGACAATACAATTTGTTCAATCAATTTACGTGCCTATTGTCGACCTACGGCTCGCCTAAGAAGATCGAGTTGGAGCTTATGTGTTCTTCCCTAAATCTCAAATGGCAGAGCAACTCCAAAGACGGAAGATCGAGGGATGCAAGTAGGCCTAAGCCTTCCTTTGAAGCTGTGCTTTCGCGGTGCTTCTCAACTACTCGCAAAAATCCGTGACAGGGTATCCCCCTCTTTGGATTTACAAAACCTTTGATCTCAAGTTCCGAACACTTCAGAATCCAACGATAGGAGGGCTCTTATCCTAGTATTTCCAAACCTAAGGAGTGATTAGAAGCGTGCTGTGGTGCAAGCGAAATAAGTGTGCATACACCGCAAAAGATTTTGAATTTTGAATCATACGCCAAGTTTGAAAATGAAATCCTTGGTTTTTAAAATGTCCCTCCTTTAATTAGTCCTTTTTCTAGAAAATATGTGACCACTTGTTAGATTTATCCAGTACAGATTAGGTGGTCTTCGCATTAAGTCCTAATGCAATGCGTGATCAAGAATAGGATGCAAAGTAAGAAAATGCATACCTTGCTTCTAGCTATCAATGATGTGAGAATGCACGCAATGCAGAGAAATAAATCTAGAGGTTGCTCATACAGACCTAAATGGTTCGTCCTAGGGGCAGGTAACTTCTAGCTGGCAGCTCATTTTTTTTATTTTTTATTTTTAACTACTTATGCAGAAGCAAATAAAAGTAATCAATAAACTAAAAACCTAAATCTAAAGAAAAGGGAACAGGCTCCCAAAAATTACCCAACACGGGCCTAAAACAAAATCGGGGAACAAACCCCTCAAAATATACCCCAAAACAAGGGTTTCAAACCAAATGCAATGAAAAATTAAATCTAAAGTCTTAATTCTACTCTAATCAGATTAGTGACTAAATGTACAATGATGACCATCGCGTCCTCATCCTTCTCCCCCTTTTCAAAGTAGCTCGACCAATTCTCCTTTGGTGACGTCAAGGGTCGCCTCTCACAATGGTTGATTCTTGCATAAATTTCTCGCACAAAAAAATAATAAATGGTCAAATCACTATGCAATTGAGAAATAATCAAAATAAAATCAGGTGAAATTATTGCATCTGTTGCCACCCCGGCAACGGCGCCATTTGACGAGTCGATTGCTTGCTTTAAATTCATTTGTAGTTTTATGTGGTGGAAAAATCAACTAATCAATATTTAAAAAAAAATAACCACTCGCAGAAGGGCGGGTCGTATCCACAGCGAGGCAATGACGTATTTAAATTCGTGCTAGTTGAAAACATTTGTTCGTAGTTAGTTTAGATGAGAATCAAGCCAAATTTGCATTCAGATTAAGGTTGAATCAAGAAATCATGCTGAAATAGCAATTCTTAATAACTAGAGGATATTTTTTGCAATGCAGATTCAGTAAAATATCATTAAAAGATGACAATGGAAGAAAATGTAATTATTAATGGCATGGATACTATAGCAAAATAGGGGATTTATTCCCCTTGGCCGTCCATGAAGAGGAGTGAATGGCTGGAGGCGAGAAGCTCTGAGGAAGTTCTTTGGATCGAGGGCTTTGCAGCGGTGGTGGCGGCGAGTTGCGCGGTGGCCAGAGCCGACTGGATGGAGCTCCGACGAAGGTGGCTATCAACGGTGGCTGCACCAGTTGGAGGTGATGGGCGTGCGTGGGCTGAGCATTGTTGCAGGTGGTATGCACGCACGCACTGGTCTTGTGGGCGTGCTGGAGTTGAGCGCGTGGAGGGTTGCTGGCGGGCACGCTCTGGTGGAGGCAGATGCCGCTGTGGGCCGTAGGTGCAGGCAGATGGTGTGGGTGCATTGCAGGCTGGAAGGCGCGGAGAATAATGCGGGCCTACTTCGTGCATGAAGAGGCGCTGTAGGGCTTCTGGCAGGCGCACACTGTTGGCGGAGAGGCTTTGCAGGCGAAAGGTGCGGGTGCGCTGGAGCGGATGCGCAGGCGTATGCTGCAGGAGGTGCAGGCGGAAGGCACGGGCGTGGGAAGGCTGTAGCTGCTGTTGGATGCTGCTGGCCATGCCCGCCTTGCGTGCGGCTAGAAGGCATGCGGGGGACTGCTGCAGGAGGTATAGCCCTACTCCAGGCGTGCGGGCAGGCGCTGCAGCCATAGGGGCGCACTTTTGCAGGAGGTGCGTACGTGTGCGGTTGGTGGGGCGTGAAATGGAGGTTACTGCTTCAGATGTGCGGTAGGAAGGCGCGTGTGGGATGGGCATGGCGTTGGAGGATGGAAGAGTCGTGCGGTGTAGCTGTGATTAGTGTCTGGAAAAAGAACTAAGGACATGGAAGGAAGATGAAGGTGTGCTGTAGGAACTTCAGACGTCCGAGAAACTTCCCGAACGTCTTAACTGACTGAGGAGTGAAATTGTAGTGGCTGCGGAGGTGGTTGTTGGTGATGATGTCGAGGGAGGTGCATGTTGAGGTGCTCACGGTAATGCGGACGAGCTCTGGATGGCGGTGTAGCCTGTCACACCACACGCCCATGGTGGTGGAGACTCGTTGCCACGGTTGAGGCCGGCAGTGTGGAATGGACGAGAGACGAACTCTCTGCATAGTGGTGGTCTGGGATGGAGGCCTCTTGAGCTCGGCTGGCTCCTCCTCTCTTTTGAAATCAGCTGCCCGACCAGATCCAACACATCCTCTCCTCCTTGATTGGGTTCTTCACTACGGTAGCTGGAGGAAGAAATGCAGCCGTTGCACGTAGAAGAAGAATAAAAAATAATGATAAAATATTATGGTTATTTATATACAAACCCTCAACTTTTATGTTAACCTAAATTAATGCATGCAATGTACCTAATTAGTTAACTAATGCAATTCTAAGTTAATTCTAAATGCATTTAAATATGACTAAGATGCATGAATTTTGTAATTAAATTAGAAATATGAATTAATCTATTTACATCCTAATTTATGCTAAATAAATGTTAGAATTAACCTAATGTCTAGACACTTAAATACTTAAATGGCTCACAAATATGGGCTAATCAGGACTCACCCTCTCTGGCTGCCCAGGTAGTTCTCAGGTGGACAACCTTCTGATCAAGGGGTATCATCCGCCCTGAACCTCTATAGTCACCCAGCATATTTTGGGTGTCTTCATTTGGTCCAACACCTTCTAACCTCATCCAGTCTATCAGTGCATGTTCAGTAGGAGGTCCTTGAAACCTCCTTTAGCAATCTACTCTCCCTATGGCCAAGCCTCGGCTCCCTTGTTTGTGCAACAACCCCTCCACATAGAACTTTCTTCCGATTCAGAACCTAGTTCTTTCATCATGGCACAACTTCATTCTACATCAAAATTCTGATTCTACATCTTGATTCCACCATCTAATATGCAGCCTAGTTACTTAGGATTACCCTTCAAGAAACCTGAATCACAAAGATCCATGAGAGATAGGATGGTTGAGGATGCCTGATGGTGGCGTTGTGACTAGCTTTTGTTATAGAAATAGCGTTGTAGTACAGCTAGTTATTGCCATCATTACATATATTTTTTTTACTCGGAAAATAAAAGAGTTCCCGAGGTCGAACTAAGGGAGCAAGTCGTATTCTAGAAGTACAAAAGTTCTTATTACAAAAATAAAGAGAGAGAGAGAGATGAAAATTTGGTGGCTTCTTCTTCTTCTTCTCTTTTTTCTTCCTCTTTGTCTCTTCTTTCTTCTCTTCCTGTTCTTCTTGTCTTCTCTCTTCTTGGCTCTTGAATCTTTCTTTGTTTTGCTTGCTTCCTTCAGATCTTCTTCTCGTGTTCTTCTTCTTTTCTTGCTTCTTCTCTTCTTTCTTCTTCTTCAGAGCTTCTTCTTCTCTTTTTTCTTCCTCTTGTTTTGCTTTTCTTCTTTGTCTTCTTTTTCTTCTTTTTCTTCTTCGTTGCGGTCCTGCTCATCTTTTCTTCTCCTTCTTCTTCGTCCTCAGAGCGTCGTCTGATTGTTCAATTAGACGACTTAAGTAACCCACTGCTACAGTGCGTCCTTAGTGCTCCTCCTTCTTCCTTTAGTCTTTCTTCGTCGGTCTTCTTCTTCTCTGCCTCGGCTTGTTCCTGCACACACCACAGCCAACGCAAAACCTACCCCTTTCCCTCTACCCGCACGTCTCTCTCTTTCCCAGACTTCGCTCGTAGGATAGCTCTCCCAGAGTTGCCGGTTAATCGGGTCGGGCTTCGTACCCGTGACCAGGTGTACCGGTGTGAGTGGCACACGAGGAGTGCGTAGGTGGGGTGTCGAGTCGGGTCCGCCGGATCCGCGTGGTGAGCTCGCGTATCGGGCGGGTGAGTGGGCGCGGGACCTCACCCCGGTGTGTTCGGAGGCGATAAGGCTTATTCACAAAAATAATTTAAACGGTGAAAGCGTTGCGAGGCTTACCGATGTGGGACTAAACTGACGCCTCTCCTCGTATGCGCCTGCTGGAAGACCGCGGCCTTGCTTCTGCAGCTACAGCTTCGATTTTCGTCAGTTGCTAGCTGGCTGCCTTCACAGGAGTCTCCTTAATCCGCAGCAGCTGGAAACCTGGAGTCCTCAAGCCTGGAGAGCGGGAGAAGCTGCTTCAATGTGGCGTCAATGGCGGTCGAGCCTCAGAACCTGTCGGACACGAATATGGCCTCTCGGCCTAATCAAACTACTGGGGAACCTTCGCCGTGGCACGACGAAGGTGTTGAGCTGTGCGGCAAGCCGCAAGGCGGTGTCTGGCGGCAGCCCTAGGTCTGACTGCAACCGGAGAAATGGGTTTGTTTGGGGAGCGTTATGGAGGTGTGGAGTGGCAGTGGAGGGGTGGGGGGTGTTTAGTGTGATGAGGCTGAGGTTCGGTGAGGGTTGGCAAGGCGTGTGAGGCTGTGGAGCGATGGGGGCGTCTCGCTGGAGGGTAGCCGGAGACGAAGGGGGTGACGGTGGTCAGGGTCGGTCGAGGGCTTAATTGAACAAATTGAAATAGGGAAAAGAAAGAGGAGAGGAAGGGAAGTAGTTCTAACTTACTTGCAGGGACAAAGGGGGAGGAGCAGGGCGACAGTCGTATCGACTGTCGCCGGAGAAGAAACTGCCCAGAGGAAGGGGCGACGGCGAGGACGAGGCAGAGGCAGCGCGCGCCGGTATTGCGCTACGCGGAGGAGAATCAGGAAGAAGTCTCTGCTGCTGGTATTGCGGCAGAGCGACGAGGAGGAGGAGGAACCGCCGGAGCTGGTGGGCGTCTGCCGGAGTGGGAAGAGAGGAAAGTTGCGGGGGTTTTCTCCGTCAGAACCGAGCTCCAAAGAATGGTGGAGCGACGGGGATATTTATAGGGGCCGAACCAGATAGGAGGGCGGAGGGAGACGACGTGTCTCCCTCGCCGGAGGACACCGGAGGAAGGAGACCCATACCGTCCGTGCGTTCGCACGGCCGGTATGGTGGGTTGCAGCGACCAGGGGGGTGTTTGATGATGGGCGTCGGTTCCTACCGGTTTGTGTTATATCGTTGTAGTAAAGCCGGTTGTCACCAACGTATCATATAAAATTTTATTACTCGGAAAACTGAAAGAGTTCCCGAGGTCGAACTCAGGGAGCAAGTTGTATTCTAGAGATATACAAGTTCTATTACAAAAATAAAGAGAGAGAGAGAGAGAGAGAGATGGAAAATTGGCTTCTTGTTCTTTTCTTCTTTCTTCCTCTTTGTCTTTGGTTCTTCCTGTTCTTCTTCTTCTTCTTCTTCTTCTGCTTTCTTCCTTGTTTCCTTTCTTTCTTTTTCGTCAGATCGTCTTCTTCTTTTCTTGCTTCTTGCTTCTCTTCATTCCTTCTTCTTCTTTGTCTTCACCTGCCTTGACCTCTCTTTTTCTTCTTTCGCGATGGCCGTTGCTCTTCCTTCTTCTTCAGCGGGTCTTCTTCTTCTTTGGCTGCTGACCTTCCGTCGTCTGCCCCGGTGCTGAGACGACTTAACAATGCCTTCGCTACAGTGCAGCAGCTCCTTCTTCTTCAGCGGGTCTGCTTCTTCTTCTTTGGCCTGCACACTTCAGAGTTCATTCGTCAAGAGGCAAAAACCTACTCTACCCCCCTCCCCCGCGTATCTCTCTCTCTGAAATCACTCTTCGGAAGCTCTCCCAGAGCGCTATCGGGTAATCGGGTTCGGGTCAGGCCCGGGTCCAGGCCCACCGGCGTGCGTGGTGGGCGAGGAGTGCAGGTCAGTCTAATCGGGTCGGGCCAGGTCCGCGGAGCGTGGTCACGGACGAGGCCGAGTCGGGTCGGGTCGGGTGAGAGGGACCTCACCCCGTGGTAACTGAGGCAAATAGCATAAGGCAGTTTTTCAATTTATGTGTCCGCGCGCCTTCGAGAGATTCCGAGGTGGGACTAAATGTCCCACCCCAATTCTCTTACGCCTGCAGCAGGGATGGTGCTCCCAATTGCATCGGCTGTTGAGGCGTACAGCTCCAATCGAGGGCCAGGGTGTGTGCGTGAGACTCTTCCGCGCTGGCCGTGGCTATTCAATCTGGGATATCTCGGCTTGGAGCAACCTCGAGCAGGCTTCGAGCTTCCTCGCCAATGGCGGTCAAGGCCTGGAACCTGAAACCAATGGCACGGCCTCTCGGCCCAATCAGACAGGCGGGGGACCTTCGCCGTGGCACGGCGAAGGTGGTCAGGGGGTCTGCAGGGGGCGAGATGGAGCTGTCGGGTCGTCCTAGGTCAAACTGTGAGCGAGGGAGTGGGTGTGTTCGGTGGGTCTGCAGAGGGTGTTTGGTGGGAAGTGGAGGGGCGGAAGAGGATCAGGGTGAGGAGGCGGAAGTTCTGCGGTGGTCGGCGAGCCGTGTGGGTCGCTGAGGTGATGGGAGCGGCTCGCCGGAGGGTGGTCGGAGGCGGAGAGGATGAGGGTGAACAGGGTCGGTAGAGGGCTTAATTGACTAAATCGAAAGCGGGGAAAGAAAGAGGAGGAGAAGGGGAGTAAGTCTAACTTAACTGCAGGGACGAAGGGGGGAGGAACGGGGCGACAGTCGTATCGACTGTCGCCGGAGAAGACGGTGCCCAGTGGGGGAAGGACGGCGGTGACGACGGGGCAGAGGCAGCGCGCGCCGGTATTGCGCGACGCGGAAAGAGCAGGGGAAGAAATCTCTGCTGCTGGTATTGCGGCAGAGCGAAGAGGAGGAGGAGGAAGAACCGCCGGAGCTGGTGGGCGTCTGCCGGAGTGAGAAGAGAGGAAAGTTGGGGGTTTTCTCCGTCAGGTCCAGGCTGCCTTGGTCGGTGGAGCGGCGGGGGGTATTTATAGGGTTGAAGCAGGGAGGAAGGCGGAGGGAGACGATGTGTCTCCCTCGCCGGAGCATGGTCAGAATTCGAACCCATACCGTCCGTGCGTTCGCACGGCCGGTATGGGGGGCTGCAAGGACCATGGGGGTGCTCCTGCGACGGCTGACGACGCAGGGCACCCCCGGTATACATTCCAGGTCCTCCACCTTACCCTGCGCGGCGCCATGCTCCGCGCAAGGTCGCCGGAGCATGGTGCTGGCAGGGTTTTGCAGGAGGGACCTGTTTGCAAAGAACGAAGGAGAGTTAGGGGCCTAAATGCGAGGGTTCAAAAGTTGAGGGCCAAAGTGTAAAGTCGGTCAAGGAGGTTTCTTCTTAGGCTCAAGTTTTTATACATGACTAATTAGGACCTAAGGAATCTGATGGTGAATTTTATTTTCATATTAAACCTTGTTTGACCGGTCAATTTGCGCAAAAACCCAAATTAAGTTATTAATTGGGCATGGTTCTCAATGTAGGTCAAAATGGGTTCTAAAGGCCAAATTGAAGGTTCTAAACCCTAGAGATTATTTTTCTATGAATTTTAGAGGGTTTATTCTATTTTTACTTTGCCTCGAACCTTGTGAATTGAAGTGGGTTGTTTTAGGGTTACAGATTATCATTTGGTTCCTTGGAAGTGCTGTAGCCCTTGCTAGATCATCTCATCCCACTTTTATTCTTATTAAGCTGTTTTGACCTGTGTTTTGGACCCTGAATTACCCTGTATGCAGATTATACTGGTAAAATTGCACTTTTACCCCTTATGACTGGTTTTCTTCTCAAACTCAGAATTCTCTGAGTTAAGCCTTTCCTTGAGATATGTAGGAGCTTTTATCCTTTGTATTGGGTCAAAATGAGCTAGTTATGGCTCATGATGAGGTTCTCATCATACCCCCATGCCTAGCTTTTGCTAGTCCCTTAGCAAACAACTTAAGGTTTCAACCCTTGTTCTAGACCATGAAGTTTTCAATGGTTTTAGATAAGTGCCTTTTTATTTGAGCATAGATTAGGTTAGAATGCTGACCATAGGCCTAAAAGATACTCTAGTACCAATCAAGATCCAAATCTGTCTAGCCTTAGCTTCAGTCTTTTAGCAAAGGTTTTTAAGGCCCGCAAGAACTAACCTAAGGTTTATTGGACTTCGTGGTTAAAGCACCTGTGCTTAAAATAATTTTAGCCCTGGCCCAGTTCGCAGTGCGTTTTGTAAGAGAGAGATAGAAAGTTTTTTCTGTTTGGAGAGTTTTCTCTCTCTTTTTCTTTTTAGTTCTAGCCTAGGATTAGCTTTTCAACACGGTCTGTATCAGATTCCTTGCTCCCATCATCAATCCTCAAGGGTTCCTGGCGATCGATGCTTCGGGATAGCACCGCCCATGGCAACCCCCGGAACCCTGGCTATTGAGATTTCGAGATAATCCCATCCATGGTATTCCGTGGCCGAATCCAGACCCTGGCAATTGACACTTCGAGATAATGCCATCCATGGAATCTGAACCAGCAGAGTGCTTACATGCCCCCCGTAGGATATGTAAATATCCTAAGAGACAAGCACCGAGGAGATGATATTTTGTTTCGCATCTTCGAGGGGATTTCCCGCCTCTCCGCGCTGGGAACTCGTCCAAATCAACTTGTGTTGATCGGCCATTCCTATTCTAGGTGTTCTTTTCAGATTTTTGCGACGCTTCTGCGTGATTCTGATTTTTACGCTTACTGAACCAGGCTGTGTGTGAGATTAGGGTGCTTAGGTTACTGAGTCCCGTAAACCAAAAATTAGTTAACGAGGCCGAATACTTCCTAAGCCTTAGACCTAATACTTCAGCTTTTCATTTTCCTCAACCTCTTGAGGAGTGTCCAGATCTTAATGAGTACTAAGAGTCTATTCAAGAATGCCTAAGGTTTGCATTCTTACTAATCTCATTGTGCACTTTTCAGTTATTTTCTTGAATGAGGTCTAGAACTTAGGTTAATTCCTTAGTTCCTCACTAATGACTATCAACTTTTCTTATAATTTTGTGCTCCTTTTTCATTTTGTTTCTTTTCTCCTTCACAAAATTTTCCCTCTCCTCTTTTCCTCTTATTCTTTTTCGAAAATTTTTTTAATTTTTATGGTATTTTTGGCATATGTGAATTTTTTTTTGTTTGAAACCTTTTCTTACGAGTTTTTGCACTTTCATACCCCCCCATGCCTAAGATTTGCAATGTCCTCATTGTAACCTAGGGGTTTTTATTCAACTAAGTTCATACATTAGGATAGCTGTTTTGATGAGTGAATGGGTCGGGGTGACTGTTGCGGACGATTTCTAATCTCAGATGCAAGCACCTGAGGTGGAGTCGGCTGTCCTAAAGTGTGAACTTCAAGTGCAAAAAGCTGTCAGAACACGTTTCAGGTTTTCAAAGAGAATGACGGGCTGCCTCCCGTTGAGCGCTAAATTTGATGCCTTCAGCCAAGCGGGAAATGCGATGGAGAGGGGATGGTCAAATCAGCGGAGTTTTGTAAGACAAGCACCTTGATTAAGAGCCTGGTTGGTCCAACCAGGTGCTTGTTCAGATCAACAGGCTGATGATGCAGCCCAAACCCAATCAATCTGGTGGGTTGATAAATGTGGATAAAAAGGTGTGGAGCCCACCAGAAATTATGAAGCTCAGATGGATGTGGAAGTGTAAACGCAGGGTTTGGCTGTGCCGAATCAGCCTGGTCAGAGTAGGGACCCGTAGGATAATCAGTGGTTGATGCAGGAACCCTACAGGGGTGATCAGAGAATGATAGAGCATGGTATGTAGTCTGATCAATGTTCGAAACCCGATGTGGAAATGCAATCGGCTCGGTGAGAGGTGAATCAGCATAGAAATTGCGTCCGGTTGCGGGTCGGGGTTTGGGAGAGGTTTTGATCCGTTCTGTGTGTGCGGATGAGGTGGCCATTGTGTACGAGGGCTCTTCTAGAAATAGATGATAGGTGATTTTCTGTAGAGAGTCCTCTGGGCAACTATCAAATGCCGGAAGAGTGTTTGTAGGATGAAAGAAATCGGATTTGAGAAAAAATTTGGATTCTGGGTTGCAATCACTCTTGGCATTTTCTGTTTTTGGTTCCTGAGGATCGAAAAGGAATGATTCTGTGTTATTGGTGATCTCGGGAATCAGGACCTCAGAGTCAGAGTCAGAGTCAGAATCATGTGAACTGAGGTCGTAGATAGGCCTGGCGTGTTCAGGAAGGGGAATCTCTCCGCAATTATAGTCAGATCTGAAATTGTCGGAGAGTTGGCGAAAATGATCATGAATTCCACCACAGCAGAAATCATCAGATGTGGAATCAGCAGCCTGATTGGGTTCTAGCCTATATATCACTTCTGGGCTCAAAAAGATGTTCTGTTCAAGCTCTAAGCTGGTAGGATAGACCCTATTAAAACCTTGCTCATCCAACTCCTCAGTTTCTGTATCATAAATTGGCATGTTTTCTGAAAAATCGATCAGATTTCCTGAGGATGTTGGAAAAGGACATTCATCAAATAGAGGCCCGGAATCATATTCTGTAAAGATTTGATCTTTCTCATAAAGGGCCTCATAATCTTCCCAATAAGTTTCAGATTTAGGTTCTAGGCTTAGGATGTGGGTAGAATTATTAGAACCTAAGTCCGAATAACCTTCGAGGGTCACCTTATCAAAACAAGGGGTGGAATTTATACCCTCCAGAGGTTCAATTCTAATCTTGTTATTGCAGGAGCCTTGGAGTTCTAAGCTTGGTGATTTATGGCCTAGGGTTGGCTCAGCATTGTGTTCTCCTGCAATATCCCAACCTAATTCAACATTGTCTTCTATCTGGGCTGGGATTTTACAACCACTTTGTGCCTCAATCCCGAGATCTGGGAAACTGAATGGTTCCTTGATACTGTTCCAAGATGGTTCATCCTCTGTTTCTGGTTTATACGGGTATTTCTGGTTGATAATTTGTTCTACTGATTTCATCATTCCTACCCGTTTTATAAGGGCATCTTGGTGTTGTTCCCAAAGTACAGGATTTGTCAAGCATTGAAGGTATTCAGATTGGTGTAATTTTTCCATCTCAATGTATCCTGTCATGAGCATATCTCGGGTTGATCCTTTTGAAATTCCAGTTAATAGAATTTGGGCACAGTTTATGATGAAGGATGTGGTTGTTGGGACATCAACCTGAATATCTCCTATTGGTGTTGAGGTTTTTTCTTCTTTTCCATAGAATCTTATGGCATCCTCGATCATTTTATCTTTCATAGATCTCCGATATTCAGGTTTCTTGAATGGTAGTCTTGCTAGGTAATTAGGCTGCATAATTGGATCAGGTGGTGGAATAGAATCAAAGTTTGAATCAAGATGGAAGAAGGGGACTTTGTTCAGAATCAGAGGAAAGAGGGGCTATGCCAATGATTTCTACAAAAACAAAGGAGCCGAGGCTTAGCCTCGGGGAGAGTGGATTTCTATAGGAGGTTTCAAGGACCTCCTGAAAAATACTGAAGGGCTGGATGAGATAAGCAGGTGCTGGACCCAATCAAGACACCCAAAAATTGTTGGGTGACTATAGAGGTTCGGGGCAGATGGACCCCTTGATCAGAAAGATCGTCCACCTGAGAATTACCTGGGCAGCCAGAGAGGGAGAGTCCCGCGAAGACCCCGACACGGTAGAGCATCCCCATGGGTTACAGGGTTTCCCCCACCCGACCTCTCTTGTCACTGCGGTTCCAGGTAGACCAGAATGGGGATCTTGACCTCTTAAGTCTACCAATTTTAAGATCAGGGTGCTTAAGGTTTTCACTTGAACTTTAGTCTTTTAAGTGCAAGGAGTGACCTAATTTAAGGTTGGTTGACCCAAGGGGTCAACTTTACCTCTTGTTTTCTTTGAGAGCTTTTAGGTCCTGTCTTTTAGGGTTCAAGTGTTTAGAGAGCCAATTGTTTTAGATTTTCTTTGAATAGGTATTTTCAGACAAGGGCTTGGGCACACTTTATTTGGTTTTCTCAATTCTTGCTTAAGGAGTGTGTCTCTAAATCCCTAGTGTTGGATCCTAGGTTGGCTCTACTTGGTCCAGTTAATTCTTTGTTGGGTAATTAGGGCTCAAGCAAGAATGTGTTAGCCCTTAAATACCCTTAATAGTGTGCAGAAATAATGAGTTGAAAACATGCAACTTTTATGGTTACTAAATATGGAAGACAGGTTAGCCCTATATTGCTTGTTCTTTTCTTTTCTTCCTCTTTAGAGTGTAGGGGTTAATAGTGAGAGGAAAAATTTTACCTGTCTTTGGTGTGGTTGCTTGTCTTCTTGAGTTCCTATAGCTGCACAAAAGAGAGGAGATTATTAGAACTTAAAAGATACAGGAATGTTTACCTCTAGAATAGCCGTTGCTCCCCGGCAACGGCGCCAAAATGATGATGGGCGTCGGTTCCTACCGGTTTGTGTTATATCGTTGTAGTAAAGCCGGTTGTCACCAACGTATCATATAAAATTTTATTACTCGGAAAACTGAAAGAGTTCCCGAGGTCGAACTCAGGGAGCAAGTTGTATTCTAGAGATATACAAGTTCTATTACAAAAATAAAGAGAGAGAGAGAGAGAGAGAGATGGAAAATTGGCTTCTTGTTCTTTTCTTCTTTCTTCCTCTTTGTCTTTGGTTCTTCCTGTTCTTCTTCTTCTTCTTCTTCTTCTGCTTTCTTCCTTGTTTCCTTTCTTTCTTTTTCGTCAGATCGTCTTCTTCTTTTCTTGCTTCTTGCTTCTCTTCATTCCTTCTTCTTCTTTGTCTTCACCTGCCTTGACCTCTCTTTTTCTTCTTTCGCGATGGCCGTTGCTCTTCCTTCTTCTTCAGCGGGTCTTCTTCTTCTTTGGCTGCTGACCTTCCGTCGTCTGCCCCGGTGCTGAGACGACTTAACAATGCCTTCGCTACAGTGCAGCAGCTCCTTCTTCTTCAGCGGGTCTGCTTCTTCTTCTTTGGCCTGCACACTTCAGAGTTCATTCGTCAAGAGGCAAAAACCTACTCTACCCCCCTCCCCCGCGTATCTCTCTCTCTGAAATCACTCTTCGGAAGCTCTCCCAGAGCGCTATCGGGTAATCGGGTTCGGGTCAGGCCCGGGTCCAGGCCCACCGGCGTGCGTGGTGGGCGAGGAGTGCAGGTCAGTCTAATCGGGTCGGGCCAGGTCCGCGGAGCGTGGTCACGGACGAGGCCGAGTCGGGTCGGGTCGGGTGAGAGGGACCTCACCCCGTGGTAACTGAGGCAAATAGCATAAGGCAGTTTTTCAATTTATGTGTCCGCGCGCCTTCGAGAGATTCCGAGGTGGGACTAAATGTCCCACCCCAATTCTCTTACGCCTGCAGCAGGGATGGTGCTCCCAATTGCATCGGCTGTTGAGGCGTACAGCTCCAATCGAGGGCCAGGGTGTGTGCGTGAGACTCTTCCGCGCTGGCCGTGGCTATTCAATCTGGGATATCTCGGCTTGGAGCAACCTCGAGCAGGCTTCGAGCTTCCTCGCCAATGGCGGTCAAGGCCTGGAACCTGAAACCAATGGCACGGCCTCTCGGCCCAATCAGACAGGCGGGGGACCTTCGCCGTGGCACGGCGAAGGTGGTCAGGGGGTCTGCAGGGGGCGAGATGGAGCTGTCGGGTCGTCCTAGGTCAAACTGTGAGCGAGGGAGTGGGTGTGTTCGGTGGGTCTGCAGAGGGTGTTTGGTGGGAAGTGGAGGGGCGGAAGAGGATCAGGGTGAGGAGGCGGAAGTTCTGCGGTGGTCGGCGAGCCGTGTGGGTCGCTGAGGTGATGGGAGCGGCTCGCCGGAGGGTGGTCGGAGGCGGAGAGGATGAGGGTGAACAGGGTCGGTAGAGGGCTTAATTGACTAAATCGAAAGCGGGGAAAGAAAGAGGAGGAGAAGGGGAGTAAGTCTAACTTAACTGCAGGGACGAAGGGGGGAGGAACGGGGCGACAGTCGTATCGACTGTCGCCGGAGAAGACGGTGCCCAGTGGGGGAAGGACGGCGGTGACGACGGGGCAGAGGCAGCGCGCGCCGGTATTGCGCGACGCGGAAAGAGCAGGGGAAGAAATCTCTGCTGCTGGTATTGCGGCAGAGCGAAGAGGAGGAGGAGGAAGAACCGCCGGAGCTGGTGGGCGTCTGCCGGAGTGAGAAGAGAGGAAAGTTGGGGGTTTTCTCCGTCAGGTCCAGGCTGCCTTGGTCGGTGGAGCGGCGGGGGGTATTTATAGGGTTGAAGCAGGGAGGAAGGCGGAGGGAGACGATGTGTCTCCCTCGCCGGAGCATGGTCAGAATTCGAACCCATACCGTCCGTGCGTTCGCACGGCCGGTATGGGGGGCTGCAAGGACCATGGGGGTGCTCCTGCGACGGCTGACGACGCAGGGCACCCCCGGTATACATTCCAGGTCCTCCACCTTACCCTGCGCGGCGCCATGCTCCGCGCAAGGTCGCCGGAGCATGGTGCTGGCAGGGTTTTGCAGGAGGGACCTGTTTGCAAAGAACGAAGGAGAGTTAGGGGCCTAAATGCGAGGGTTCAAAAGTTGAGGGCCAAAGTGTAAAGTCGGTCAAGGAGGTTTCTTCTTAGGCTCAAGTTTTTATACATGACTAATTAGGACCTAAGGAATCTGATGGTGAATTTTATTTTCATATTAAACCTTGTTTGACCGGTCAATTTGCGCAAAAACCCAAATTAAGTTATTAATTGGGCATGGTTCTCAATGTAGGTCAAAATGGGTTCTAAAGGCCAAATTGAAGGTTCTAAACCCTAGAGATTATTTTTCTATGAATTTTAGAGGGTTTATTCTATTTTTACTTTGCCTCGAACCTTGTGAATTGAAGTGGGTTGTTTTAGGGTTACAGATTATCATTTGGTTCCTTGGAAGTGCTGTAGCCCTTGCTAGATCATCTCATCCCACTTTTATTCTTATTAAGCTGTTTTGACCTGTGTTTTGGACCCTGAATTACCCTGTATGCAGATTATACTGGTAAAATTGCACTTTTACCCCTTATGACTGGTTTTCTTCTCAAACTCAGAATTCTCTGAGTTAAGCCTTTCCTTGAGATATGTAGGAGCTTTTATCCTTTGTATTGGGTCAAAATGAGCTAGTTATGGCTCATGATGAGGTTCTCATCAGTGTTCCTGCGACGGCTGACGACGCAGGGCATCCCCATTTGACCTGGCAGGCCCTCCCCCTTCCTCTGCGCGGTGCCATGCTCCGTGCAGGGTCACCGGAGCATGGTGCTGGCAGGTTTTGCAGGGAGGACCTGAATGTAAAGAACGAAGAAGAGTTAGGGGCCAAAATGCGAGGGTTCAAAAGTTGAGGGGCAAAAAGTAAATAGATGTGGACCAAAATGTAAAGTTGGTCAAGAAGGTTTCTTCTTAAGCTCAGGTTTTTATGCGTGACTAATTAGGACCTAAGGATTCTGATGGTGAATTTTATTTCTAGATAAAATCTTGTTTGACTGGTCAATTTACGCAAAAACCCAAATTAAGTTATTAATTGGGCATGGTTCTCAATGTAGGTCAAAATGGATTCCGAAGGCCAAATTGAAGGTTCTAAACCCTAGAGATTATTTTTCTATGAATTTTAGAGGGTTTATTCTATTTTTACTTTGCCTCGAACCTCATGAATTGAAGTGGGTTTGTTTTAAGGTTATAGATTATCATTTAGTTCCTTGGAATTGCTGTAGCCCTTATCAGATCATCACACTTTCCTTCTTATTCGGTTTGTTTGACCTATGTTGGGACCCTGTATGCAGATTATACTGGTAAAATTGCATTTTTACCCCTTATGACTTATTTTCTTCTTAAACTCAGAATTCTCTGAGTTAAGCCTTTCCTTGAGTTATGTAGGAGCTTTTATCCTTTGTATTAGGTCAAAATGAGCTAGTTATGACTCATGATGAGGTTCTCATCATACCCCCATGCCTAGCTTTTGCTAGTCCCTTAGCAAAAACTTAAGGTTTCTACCCTTGTTCTGGACCATGAAGTTCTTAATAGCTTCAGATAAGTGCTTTTTCATTTGAGCTTAGATTAGGTTAGAATGCTGACCATAGGCCTAAAAGGTACTCTAGTACCAATCAAGATCCAAATCTGTCTAGCCTCAGCCTTAGTCCTTAGCAAAGGTTTTTAAGGCCCACAAGAACTAACCTAAGATTTATTGGACTTTGTGGTTAAAGCACCCGTGCTTGAAATGATTTTAGCCTTGGCTCAGTTCGCAGTGCATTTTGTAAGAGAGAGAGATAGAAAATTTTTCTGTTTGGAGAGTTTTCTCTCTCTTTTTCTTTTTAGTTCTAGCCTAGGATTGGCTTTTCAACACGGTCTGTATCAGATTCCTTGCTCCCATCATCAATCCTAAAGGGTTCCTGGCAATCGATGCTTCGAGATAGCACCGCCCATGGCAACCCCCGGAACCCTGGCTATTGAGATTTCGAGATAATCCCATCCATGGTGTTCCGTGGCTGAATCCAGACCCTGGCAATTGACACTTCGAGATAATGCCATCCATGGAATCTGAACCGGCAGAGTGCTTACATGCCCCCAGTAGGATATGTAAATATCCTAAGAGACAAGCACCGAGGAGATGATATTTTGTTACGCATCTTCGAGAGGATTTCCTGCCTCTCCGCGCTGGGAACTCGTCCAAATCAACTTGTGTTGATCGGCTGCTCCTACTCTAGGTGTTCTTTTCAGAATTTTGTGACGCTTCTACGTGATTTTGATTTTTATGCTTACTGAACCAGGCTGTGTGTGAGGTTAGGGTGCTTAGGTTACTAAGTCCCGTAAACCAAAAATTAGTTAACGAGGCCAAATACTCCCTAAGCCTTAGACCTAATACTTCAGCTTTTCATTTTCCTCAACCTCTTGAGGAGTGTCCAGATCTTAATGGGTACTAAGAGTCTATTCAAGAATGCCTAGGGTTTGCGTTCTTACTAATCTCATTATGCACTTTTCAGTTATTTTCTTGAATGAGGTATAGAACTTAGGTTAATTCCTTAGTTCCTTACTAATGACTATCACCTTTTCTCATAATTTTGTGCTCCTTTTTCATTTTGTTTCTTTTCTCCTCTCCTTCACCAAATTTCCTTCTCCTCTTTTCCTCTTATTCTTTTTCGAAAATTTTTTTAATTTTTATGGTGTTTTTGGCATATTGTTTTTGGCATATGTGAATTTTTTGTTTGAAACCTTTTCTTACAAGTTTTGCACTTTCATACCCCCCCATGCCTAAGATTTGCAATGTCCTCATTGTAACCTAGGGGGTTTTTATTCAACTTAGTTCATTCCTTAAGACAGAAATTTGGATGAGTGAATGGGTCGGGTTGAATTTTGCGGATGATTTCTAATCCCAGATGCAAGCATCTGAGGTGGAGTCGACTGTCCTAAAGTGTGAACTTTAAGTGCAGCAAGGTGTCAGAAAAGGTTTTAGGTTTTCAAAGAGAATGACGGGCTGCCTCCCGTTGAGCGCTAAATTTGATGCCTTCAGCCAAGCAGGAAATGCGATGGAGAGGGGATGATCAAATCAGTAGAGTTTTGTAAGACAAGCACCTTGATTAAGAGCCTGGTTGGTCCAACCAGGTGCTTGTTCAGATCGACAGGCTGATGATGCAGCCCAAACCCAGTCAATCTGGTGGGTTGATAGATGTAGATCAAAAGGTGTGGAACCCACCATATACTATGAAGCTCAGATGGATGTGGAAGTGTGAATGCAGGGTTTGGCTGAGTTGAATCAGCCTGGTCAGAGTAGGGACCCGTAGAATAATCAGTGATTGATGCAGGAACTCTACAGGGGTGATCAGAGAATGATAGAGCATGGTATATAGCCTGATCAATGTTCGAAACCTGATGTGGAAATGCAATCGGCTCGGTGAGAGGTGAATCTGAATAGAAATTGAGTCCGGTTGCGGGTCGGGGTTGGGAAGAGGTTTTGATTAGTTCTGTGTGTGCAGACGAGGTGGCAACTGTGTATGAGGGCTCTTCTAGAAAGGAATGACAGGTGATTTTCTGTAGATAGTCCTCTGGGTAACTATTAAATGCCTGAAGAGTGTCTATAGGATGAAGGAAATCTGAATTGAGAAAAGATTTGAATTCTGGGTTGCAATCACTCTTGGCATTTTCTATTTTTGGTTCCTGAAGATAAAAAAGGAATGATTCTGTGTTATCAGTGATCTCGGGAATCAGGACCTCAGAGTCGGAGTCAGAGTCATGAGAACTGAGGTCGTAGATGGGCCTGGTGTGTTCAGGAAGGAGAGTCTCTCCGCAATTATAGTCGGATCTGAAGTCGTTGGAGAGTTTGTGAAAATGAGATTCATGATCATGAATTCCACCACAGCAAAAATTATCAGATGTGGAATAAGCAGCCTGACTCGGGTCTAGCCTGTATGTCAATTCTGGGTTCAAAAAGGTGTTATGTCCAAGATCGAAGCTGGTAGGATAGACCCCATTAAAACCTAGCTCATCCAACTCCTCAGTTTCTGTATCATAAATTGGCATGTTTTCTGAAAAATCGATCAAATTTCCTGAGGATGTTGGAGAGGGACATCCATCAAATAGAGGCCCGGAATCATATTCTGTAAAAATTTGATCTTTCTGATAAGGGGCCTCATAATCTTCCCAATAAGTTTGAGATCTAGGTTCTAGGCTTAGGATGTGGGTAGAATTATTAGAACCTAAGTCCGAATAACCTTCGAGGGCCACCTTATCAAAATAAGGGGCGGAATTTATATCCTCAAAAGGTTCAGTTCTGATCTCATTATTGCAGGAGTTTTGGAATTCTAGGCTTGGCAATTCATGGTCTAAGTTTGGCTCATCATTGTGTTCTCCTGCAATATCCCAACCTAATTCAACATTGTCTTCTATCTGGGTTGGGATTCCGCAACCACTTTGTGCCTCAATCCCAAGATCTGGGAAACTGGATTGTTCCTTAATACTGTTCCAAGATGGTTCATCCTCTGTTTCTGGTATATACGGGTATTTCTGGTTGATAATTTGTTCTAGTGATCTCATCATTTCTAACCATTTTATAAGGGCATCTTGGTGTTGTTCCCAAAGTACAGGATTTGTCAAGCATTGAACGTATTCAGATTGGTGTAATTTTTCTATCTCAATGTATCCTGTCATGAGCATATCTCGGGTTGATCCTTTTGTAACTTCTGTCAAAAGAATTTGGGCACAGTTTATGATGAAAGCTGTGGTTGTTGGGACATCAACCTGAATGTTTTCTATTGGTGTTGAGGGTTTACATTTGATTTCATAGAATTCAAGGGCATCCTCAATCATCTTATCTTTCATGGATCTCAGATATTCAGGTTTTTTGAATGGTAGTCTTGCTAGGTAATTAGGCTGCATCTTTGAATCAGGTGGTGGAATCAAGATATAGAATCGAAGTTTGAATCAAGATGGAAGAAGGGGATTTCGTTCAGAATCAGAGGAAAGAGGGGCTATGTGAATGATTTCTGCAAAAACAAGGGAGCCAAGGCTTAGCCTCGGGGAGAGTGAATTTCTATAGGAGGTTTCAAGGACCTCCTGCAAAATACTGAAGGACTGGATGAGATAAGCAGGTGCTGGACCCAATCAAGACAGCCAAAAATATTGGGTGACTATAGAGGTTCGGGGCAGATGGACCCCTTGATCAAAAAGATCGTCCACCTGAGAATTACCTGGGCAGCCAGAGATGGTGAGTCCCGCGAAGACCCCTACACGGTAGAGCGTCCCCACGGGTTACAGGGTTTCCCCCACCCGACCTCTATTGTCACTAAGATTCCAGGTAGACCAGAATGGGGATCTTGACCTCTTAAGTCTACCAATTTTAATTTAAGATCAGGGTGCTTAAAGTTACACTTGAACTTTTACGTATTTTTGAGTGAGAAAGTGACCTAATTTTAAGGTTGGTTGACCCAAGGGGTCAACTTTACCTCTTGTTCCTTTGAGAGCTTTTGGGTCCTTTCTTTTTGGGTTCAAGTGTTTAGAGAGCCAATTGTTTAGGGTTTCTCTGAATAAGTATGTTCAATCAATGGTTTAGGCACACTTCTTTTGGATTTTCTCCATTCTTGATTTAAGTAGTGTGTCTCTAAAACCCTAATGTTGAATCTTATGTTGGCTCTACTTGGTCCATTTAACTCCTTGTTTGGGTAATTAGGGCTCAAGCAAGGATGTGTTAGCCCTTAATTACCCTTTTCAAATTGTGTGCAGGAATAGTGGTTCTAAGAACATGAAGCTATTACTATGAAAGACAGGTTACTCCTAGTTTTTCCTCTTTGAATTTTTAGGGTTTTAATAGGAGGTTACCTGTCCTTGGAGCGGCTGCGTCTATCTTTCTTCCTTTACTTGCACATCAGAGAGAGAAAAAGATTAGCAATTGTTAAAAAGAAATTCAAAGCTTCTAGAATAGCTGTTGCTCCCCAGCAACGGCGCCAAAGTGATGGTGGCGTTGTGACTAGCTTTTGTTACAGAAATAGCGTTGTAGTACAGCTAGTTATTGCCATCATTACATTTTTTTTTTTTACTCGGAAAATAAAAGAGTTCCCGAGGTCGAACTCAGGGAGCAAGTCGTATTCTAGAAGTACAAAAGTTCTTATTACAAAAATAAAGAGAGAGAGAGAGATGAAAATTTGGTGGCTTCTTCTTCTTCTCTTTTTTCTTCTCTTCCTGTTCTTCTTGTCTTCTCTCTTCTTGGCTCTTGAATCTTTCTTTGTTTTGCTTGCTTCCTTCAGATCTTCTTCTCGTGTTCTTCTTCTTTTCTTGCTTCTTCTCTTCTTTCTTCTTCTTCAGAGCTTCTTCTTCTCTTTTTTCTTCCTCTTGTTTTGCTTTTCTTCTTTGTCTTCTTTTTCTTCTTCGTTGCGGTCCTGCTCGTCTTTTCTTCTCCTTCTTCTTCGTCCTCAGAGCGTCGTCTGATTGAAGGAGGAGCACTAAGGACGCACTGTAGCAGTGGGTTACTTAAGTCGTCTGATTGTTCAATCAGACGACTTAAGTAACCCACTGCTACAGTGCGTCCTTAGTGCTCCTCCTTCTTCCTTTAGTCTTTCTTCGTCGGTCTTCTTCTTCTCTGCCTCGGCTTGTTCCTGCACACACCACAGCCAACGCAAAACCTACCCCTTTCCCTCTACCCACACGTCTCTCTCTTTCCCAGACTTCGCTCGTAGGATAGCTCTCCCAGAGTCGCCGGATAATCGGGTCGGGCTTCGTACCCGTGACCAGGTGTACCGGTGTGAGTGGCACACGAGGAGTGCGTAGGTGGGGTGTCGAGTCGGGTCCGCCGGATCCGCGTGGTGAGCTCGCGTATCGGGTGGGTGAGTGGGCGCGGGACCTCACCCCGGTGTGTTCGGAGGCGATAAGGCTTATTCACAAAAACAATTTAAACGGTGAAAGCGTTGCGAGGCTTACCGATGTGGGACTAAACTGACACCTCTCCTCGCATGCGCCTGCTGGAAGACCGCGGCCTTGCTTCTGCAGCTACAGCTTCGATTTTCGTCAGTTGCTAGCTGGCTGCCTTCACAGGAGTCTCCTTAATCCGCAGCAGCTGGAAACCTGGAGTCCTCAAGCCTGGAGCGCGGGAGAAGCTGCTTCAATGTGGCGTCAATGGCGGTCGAGCCTCAGAACCTGTCGGACACGAATATGGCCTCTCGGCCTAATCAAACTACTGGGGAACCTTCGCCGTGGCACGACGAAGGTGTTGAGCTGTGCGGCAAGCCGCAAGGCGGTGTCTGGCGGCAGCCCTAGGTCTGACTGCAACCGGAGAAATGGGTTTGTTTGGGGAGCGCTATGGAGGTGTGGAGTGGCAGTGGAGGGGTGGGGGGTGTTTAGTGTGATGAGGCGGAGGTTCGGTGAGGGTTGGCGAGGCGTGTGAGGCTGTGGAGCGATGGGGGCGTCTCGCTGGAGGGTAGCCGGAGACGAAGGGGGTGACGGTGGTCAGGGTCGGTCGAGGGCTTAATTGAACAAATTGAAATAGGGAAAAGAAAGAGGAGAGGAAGGGAAGTAGTTCTAACTTACTTGCAGGGACAAAGGGGGAGGAGCAGGGCGACAGTCGTATCGACTGTCGCCGGAGAAGAAACTGCCCAGAGGAAGGGGCGACGGCGAGGACGAGGCAGAGGCAGCGCGCGCCGGTATTGCGCTACGCGGAGGAGAATTAGGAAGAAGTCTCTGCTGCTGGTATTGTGGCAGAGCGACGAGGAGGAGGAGGAACTGCCGGAGCTGGTGGGCGTCTGCCGGAGTGGGAAGAGAGGAAAGTTGCGGGGGTTTTCTCCGTCAGAACCGAGCTCCAAAGAACGGTGGAGCGACGGGGGTATTTATAGGGGCCGAACCAGATAGGAGGGCGGAGGGAGACGACGTGTCTCCCTCGCCGGAGGACACCAGAGGAAGGAGACCCATACCGTCCGTGCGTTCGCACGGCCGGTATGGTGGGTTGCAGCGACCAGGGGGGTGTTCCTGCGACGGCTGACGACGCAGGGCATCCCCATTTGACCTAGCAGGCCCTCCCCCTTCCTCTACGCGGCGCCATGCTCCGCGCAGGGTCGCCGAAGCATGGTGCTGGCAGGTTTTGCAGGGAGGACCTGAATGTAAAGAACGAAGAAGAGTTGGGGGCCAAAATGCAAGGGTTCAAAAGTTGAGGGGCAAAAAGTAAATAGATGAGGACCAAAATGTAAAGTTGGTCAAGAAGGTTTCTTCTTAGGCTCAAGTTTTTATACGTGACTAATTAGGACCTAAGGATTCTGATGGTGAATTTTATTTCTAGATAAAGCCTTGTTTGACCGGTCAATTTACGCAAAAACCCAAATTAAGTTATTAATTGGGCATGGTTCTCAATGTAGGTCAAAATGGGTTCCGAAGGCCAAATTGAAGGTTCTAAACCCTAGAGATTGTTTTTCTATGAATTTTAGAGGGTTTATTCTATTTTTACTTTACCTCAAACCTCGTGAATTGAAGTGAGTTTGTTTTAAGGTTACAGATTATCACTTAGTTCCTTGGAATTGCTGTAGCCCTTATCAGATCATCCCACTTTCCTTCTTATTCGGTTTGTTTGACCTATGTTTGGACCCTGTATGCAGATTATACTGGTAAAATTGCATTTTTACCCCTTATGACTTATTTTCTTCTTAAACTCAGAATTCTCTGAGTTAAGCCTTTCCTTGAGTTATGTAGGAGCTTTTATCCTTTGTATTAGGTCAAAATGAGCTAGTTATGGCTCATGATGAGGTTCTCATCAATGCCCTTGAATTCTATGAAATTAAATATAAACCCTAAACATCAATAGAAAACATTCAGGTTGATGTCCCAACAACCACAGCCATGATCATAAACCATGCCCAAGTTCTGTTGATAGAAGCCACAAAAGGATCAACCCGAGACATACTCATAACAGGATATATTGAGATAGAAAAATTACACAAATCTGAATACCTTCAATGCATGACAAATCCTGTACTTTGGAAACAACACCAAGATATTCTTGAAAAATGGGTAGAGATGATAAGATTACTAAAACAAACCATCGACCAGAAATACCCATATATACCACAAACAGAGGATGAACCATCTTGGAACAGTATTGAGGATCAATCCAGTTTCCCAGATCTCAGGATTGAAGCACAGAGTGGTTGTGGATCCCCAACCCAGATAGAAGACAACATCGAATTAGGTTGGGAATTTGCAGGAGAACATAATGTTGAGCCAACCCTAGACCATGAATCACCAATCATAGAATTCCAAGGCTCCTGCAATAATGAAATTAGAATTGAACCTCTTTAGGGTATAAATCCAGTCCCTTATTCTAATAAGGTGACCTTCGAAGGTTATTCGGACTTAGATTCTAGTAATTCCACCCACATCCTAAGCCTAGAATTTGGATCTGAAATGTATTAGGAAGATTACGAGGCCCTACATGATGAAGATCAAATTTTCAATGAAGAATATGATTTTGGGCCTCTATTTGATGAATATCTCTCTCCAATTTCCATAGTAAATCAGATCAACTTTTCGAAAGTCATGCCAATATACGATACAGAAACCAAGGAGTTGGATGAATGGGGTTTCAATTGGGTCTGTCCTACCAGCTTAGAGCTTGAGCCTAGAAGGAACACCTTTAGGCTAGACCCCAGTCAGGCTGTTGAATCCACATCACGTGATTTATTCTGTGGTGGAAATCATGATCTTGAATCTCATTTAGAACTTGATTTTCGCAAACTCTCTGACAATTTCGAATTTGACTATGATTTCGGAGAGACTCTACTAAACTACGACCTCAGTTCACATGACTCATTCTCCGACTCTGACTCTGAGGTCCCGGTTCCTGAGATCACTGATTTAAGTTCAGGCTCCAGTAACATGGAACCATTTCTTTTCGATCCTCAGGAATCAAAATTAGAAAATGCCAAGAGTGACTGCAAACCAGAATTCAAATCTTTTCTCAATTCAGATTTCCTTCATCTTAATGACACTCTTCAAGCATTTGATAGTTACCCAGAGGACTCTCTATAGGAGACCACCAATCATTCATTTATGGAAGAGCCCTCATACCCAATTCTCATTGAAGCCACCTCTTCCACACATACAGAACTAATCAAAACCTATTTTCAACCCCGACCGGCAACCGGATGCAATTTCTATTCAGATTCACCTCCCATTGAGCCATTTGCAGATGATTCAACTCCACATCTATACCGGGTATCAGACATTGATTAGACTGAAGACCATGCTCCATCATTCTCTGATCACCCCTGTAGGGCTTCTGCATCATTCACTGATTTTTTACGGATCCCTACTCTGACCAGGCTGATTTGACTCAACCAAACCCCGCATTTACACTTCCACATCTGTCCGAGCTTCATAGTATATGGTGGGTGCCACACCTCTTGATCTGCATTTTTCAACCCACCAGATTGATTGGGTTTGTGTTGCATCATCAGCCTTCTGATCTGAACAAGCACCTGGTTGGACCAACCAGGCTCTTAATCAAGGTGTTTGTCTTACAAAACTTCGCTAATTTGACCATCCCCTCTCCATCCCATTTCACGCTCGACTGAAGGCATCAAATTTAGTGCTTAACGGGAGGCAACCCATTATTATTTTGAAAACCCAAAACCTTTTTCCAACATTTCTTTGCACTTTAGGTTCATTCCTTAAGACAGTCGATTCACCTCAGGTACTTGTACCTAAGATTAGAAATCGTCCGCAACAGTCACCTTGACTCATCCACTCACCAAATACCTGTCCTAATCCATGAACCAAGCTAAATAAAAACCCACCTAATGTACAATGAGGACATTGCAAATCTTAGGCATGGGGGGATATGAAAGTGCAATGAATTGACATGACAAGAAAAGATTTCAACAAAAAAATTTACATATACCAAAATAAAAAAAGAAACTTTGAAGGAGGAAGAAATTACTGGAAAACTTTGCAAAAAGAGGAGGAGAAGAACAGAATGATAAAAGGAGCACAAAATGAAAGAGAAAAAGGGATAGTCATTAGTAAGAAATTAAGGAATTAACCAAAGTTCTAGACCATATTAAGGAAAAGAAAAACAAAAGTGCACAACAAGATTAGTAAGAATGCGAACCTTAGGCATTCTTGGCTAGACTCTTAGTACCCATTAAGATCTAGATATTCCTCAAGAGGTTGAGGAAAATGAAAGTCCTAAGTATTAGGTCCAAGGCTTAGGGAGTATTCGGCCTCGTTAACTAACTTTCGATTTACGGGACTCAGTAACCTAAGCACCCAAATTCACACACACAGTCTAGTTCAGTGAGCATAAATATCAAAATCATGCAGAAGCATTTCAAATATTCTGAAAATGTCACCTAGATTAGGAGCAGCCAAACAACACAAGTTGATTTGGATGAGTTCCCGGTGTGGAGAGGTGGGAAATTCCCCTCGAAGATGCGTAATAACATATCATCTCCTCAGTGCTTGTCTCTTAGGATATTTACATATCCTACCAGGGGCATGTAAGCACCCTGCTGGTTCAGATTCTATGGATGGCATTATCACGAAGTGTCAATTGCTAGGATCAAAATTCGACCACGGAACACCATGGACGGGATTATCTCGAAATCTCGAAAACCAGGGTTCTGGGGGTTACCATGGGCGGTGCTATCTCGAAGCATCGACTGCCAGGGACCCTTGAGGATTGATGATAGGGACAAGGAATCTGATACAGATCATGTTGTGAAGCCAATCCTAAGCTAGAATTAAAAAGAAAAGAGAGAGAAAACTCTCCAAATAAATAAACCTTCTATCTCTCTCTTACAAAACGCACTACAAACTGAACCAAGGCTAAAAATATCTCAAGCACAGGTGCTTTAACCACAGAGTCCAATAAACTCTATGTTAGTTCCTATAGGCCTTAAAAACCTTTGTTAAGGACTGAGGCTAAAGCTAGACAGATTTGGATCTTGGTTGGTACTGGAGTACCTTTTAGGCCTATGATTGGCATTCTGACCTAATCAAGGACACAAGAGAAAAAGCACTTATCAAAATTTGATGGAAGAAATTCATGGTCTAGAACAAAGGTTAAAACCTTAAATTTTTGCTAAAGGACTAGCAAAAGCTAGGCATGGGGGTATGATGAGAACCTCATCATGAACCCTAACTAGCACATTTTGACCTAAATAAGTGCACAAAAAGCTCCTACAAAATCTAAGGGAAAGCCTAAATCAGAGAACTATAAATTTGAGTATAAAGCAATTCACAAGGGGTAAAACTGTAATTTTACCAATGCAGTACACAAATGGGATTTCTAAGGGTCTAAACACAAGTTAAATGGGCTTAATAAGGGAGAAAGTGGAATGATTTGATCTGAAAAGGGTTATAGCAGCTTCTAGGAATCAAATGGCGTTCTATAACCCTAAAACAAATTCACTTTAATTCACAAAGTTTCAGGAAAGATAAAAATCAATTAAACCCTCTAAAATTCATGAAAAAATATCCCTTAGGGTTTAGAACCTTCAATTTGGCCATTGGAACCTATCTTGACCTAGATTGAGAACCATACCCAAGTTTTTACCTAATTTAGGTTTTTATGCAAATTGACCAGATAAACATGTTCAAACCTAAAATCCAACTTCACCATTGGATTCCTTAGGTCCAAATTAGGGTTATATCAAAAGTTGGACCTATGGAAAGTTTGCCTTGACCTACTTTACAAATTGGTCCTTAAGAATTACTTTTTGACCCTTAACATTTTAAACACTTGCACTTAACCCCTTAAATTTCCCTTCATTCTTTGCAAGCCAGTCCCTCTTCCACCCGTAGTAGCTGCCCATGCCTCCGGCGACTTTGCGCAAAGGATGGCGCCGCGCAGGGTATGGGGACCGACCCCAGAAATGAGAAGGGGGTCCCCTACGTTGTCTTCTTCGGCATGGACCCCCTCCCATGCCTTGCCGACACCCATACCTCTCGTGCAAACGTGCGAGAGGCATGGGTCTCTTTTCCGACCATTCTCCGATGGCCTGCCCATGCTTCCTCCTTGAGTTTCCCTCCTCGCCAACACCTATTTAAGGAGCGGCAGGGGCTGTCGTTTGGGTCAGACTTGTTTTGGTCATAGAATCCCCCAGATTTCATCTCCCATCTCTCTGGCCAAGTATCCTGCAAGCTTCAGCGATTCTTCCTCCTCCCTCTTGTCGCTCTGTTGCCATACCTACAGCAAGGTTCACTTTGCCTCATCCTCCCGCGTTGCGTTGCACCAGCGCACGCCTTCCTGTCCTCCTCCTCGTCGCCGTTATCTCCCTCAGGGCCATCTTCTCCGATGATGGCACAAACGAGCCATTTGTCTTCGCTACCCCCCCTTTGTTCCAAATAATCCAGATAAGCTCCCCGTCTTCCACTCTTTCATTTCCCTCATTCTATTTCACACAACACCCCTCGACCGCCACTATCTGCTCGCATCTTCCCCATCTCCGGCCACCCTCCAGTGAGATGCCTCCGTCACTCCACACACCCACACGTCTCGCCACCCACCTCACAACATCCACCACACTCCACTGAGTGCCTTGCACCCATCCATAGAATGCCACACGCACTCCATGCTTCCCCTGACCTAACCCATAACTTTGGCCACAGAGCGACCTAGGCACGCACGCCTAGGCCACCACGCGGCCTGCCATCGATCGCCTCACCTTCGCCGTGACACGACGAAGGTCCTCCTGTGGTCTGATAGAGCTGCAAGCTTCCTTTTGCGTCTTGCAGGGTCAAGCTTCTAGCTGCCATTAGCGACGATTCATGCTCTACTGCTCTCCAGCTCCAGGCCACAATCTACTACTCCCAGGCTTCCAGACCGCGCGGGCTGTAAGTGTACGGAAGCCCAGTCTGATAAAGGGTGCTGCAGATCCGCAATTACGCCAATGGTAAAGCCATCCTCCTACAGCTGCCAGCAGCAGGAGGTGGGACTTTTAGTCCCACCTCGGTAAGCAGTGACCTCTTTGAGTGCTTTAAGTTGATTTTGTGATACTGTCTGGTCGCCTCCAATTCACTGGGGTGAGGTCCCTCCTCACCTATACACACCTCGTCCGTGAATTAACCCGTGGACCTGGCAACCCGACTCGACTATCCTACCGTGCACTCCTCACACACCACACCTACGTCGGTGCACCTGGACCCAGGCACGCAACCGACTCGATAACCCGGCTCTGGGAGAACATACCGAAGAGAGATTCAGAGAGAGAGAGAGATGCATGGGGAGGGTAGGGGAATAGGTTTTGTTTCGTGGTGCTTGTGCTGGAAGAAGAGGATGCTACGCTAAGGAAGAAGTAGCAAGAGAAGGAAGCAGGGACTTAGCTGCTGCAAGCTAAGAAGGAGAAGAAGAAAGGAGGAGGAGCGACTGAGGACACTTAGCTGCACAGAGCAGCAGAAGTTGCAGAAGAAGGAAAAGGAGGGAGCACAGCAGAAGAGCGAGAAGAAAGAGGCAGCTGCTGAAGAAAGAAGAAGGAAACTCAAGGTAGAGGAGCAGCTGAAGAAAGAGGAAGAAGATAAGAAGGAGGAAGTTGCAGAGAAAGGAAACTAAAGAAGGAGAAAGCATAGTGCAAGAAGAAGAAGAAGAAGGAAGCCAAGAAGAGAAGAGAAGAAGAAGAAGCCAAGAGGAGAAGAACCTGCAAGGCACTATAGCAAAGAGGCAGATAAGGCATCTGATTGAAAGAATCAGACGTCCGAGAAAGAAAAGGCAGAGAAAGAAGAGAAGGAAGAGAGAAGAGGAGAAGAAAGAAAGAAAGAAAGAAAAAAAAAGAGATTTTTGTTCCCTCTGTCTTTAATTTTTGTAAAGTAGTATATTATAGTGAATTGTGAATTTGTATACTTCTAGAATTAAGTTTTCTCCCTGAGTTCGACCTTGGGATATTCTAAATTTCGAGTAACAAATTGAAATAAACTGATAATCGCTTTTCATAACATACTGCAATGATCATATCTTTAAAACACCGCGAAAGGCGACGACCACTGACACTTTGGAGCCACTGAAAGAGGAGTTGCAACAATCAATGAGGAAATCTACACATGATAGCTTGCAGATTATGAAGGTGATGGCTGATCAGATACAAACCATATAGAACACATAGAACCAGCTATTGCAGGAGCATAGAACTCAGGGAGCCTTGCCCTCCCAACCCGTCCCGAATCCTCAATATGTGCAGAACCAAGGCGCCCCGCCTAGGTTTCAGGCACCACAGGGATAGGCACATGCCATATTATAGGCACCTCCTGCACCACCCGGTTACGTGCAAGGCCAGTCACCTTTGCAGAACCCTGCGTATTCTGCCCCTTCTGCTCCCCCACCACCTCATGGACAGCAAGCCGATGAACATGCTGTCTCTTTGAGGAGCGGAAGGAAGACATTTGACCCACCACATAGGCAGGTGGGTCCTGATTTTTCCCACTCTTCGCCGTAGGCAGGTTCGACTCCTTCTTCATCTCAGGAGCCACCTGTGGTAGATAAGGGTAAGAGGCCACTCAACCTTGAGATTCTTGCCCACTTTCTTGAGGCTCTGACACGAAATGCAGTACGGAAAAAAGATGCGAAATTTTGAGGACCTAAAATCGATGTTCAAGGAAGTACATATTCAGGTCCCCCTCCTCGAGGCTATCGATCACATTCCCACTGTCTCTAGGTTCTTCAAGGACTATTGTACCCCGAAGCAATAGACAAGAATTGGATGACAAGCGGTACTATTGAAAGAGGCTAGCACCCTGATTCTAGTTGACCTATCGCCGAAGAAGAACGACCCTGGTACCCCACTCGTATCCTGCTTCTTGCAGGATTCTCATTTTATTGAGCCCTTCTAGATCTAGGCTCGTCCATCAACTTAACTCCCACTGCCGTATTTGATCGATTTTGATTTGGGGAGTTAAAGCCCACCTTGGTCACGATTCAGCTGGATGACAGATCAGTCAAAACACCGAGGGGGGTGGTGGAGAACGTGATGGTAAAAGTGCATTGATTCTACTTTCCCACAGCCTTTTTCGTTCTCAATATGGAAGTTCCTCCTAATCTTTGAGATGCACCAATTATTTTGGGTTGCCCATTTCTGGTGACAGCCCGAGCAAACATCTATTGTGCATCTGGGTGTATGGAGATAGCCCTAGGCAATGAGCGACTTCGACTGGACATATTCAAGGCAGTAAAGAACTTTGACTGTGATCGAATAGAGGAGGACGGTGAAGACAAAGATGCAGCATATTGTGGTAACATTGGGCTCCTTTGTGACAACCCAATGTCTCATTCGTCTACACTATCAGGGTTCTTGGACCTCGATCCACATGGGATTGAGACCACTGCACTACACATATCTCTCCGAGGATCTGACTATTTAGGGTGTGCTCCTGACCACAGCACCCCTGAATCCAGCTATCCTGATCCATACGTTACTGAATCGCCCCTGCTGTTGCAGGAAGACGTGAGCACAGCTAACGGGTTTCCCATTAATGCAGCCACAACTGATTATTCCCCAGGGAGTGACTCAGCAGGAATTCATGTGCACATGGATCAGTAGATTCCCACCCTCGATTCTGCTCCCCCCACTCTCATTTCTGACTCTGACCCACTCGTGATTGAATTGAAGCCCTTACCTGACTCACTCAAGTATGTGTTCTTGGGCGAAAGTGAGACATACCCAGTCATTATCAATGCCCACTTAACCCAAGAATAGGAGCACCAATTGATTTCTATGCTGCAAGACCATAGGGCTGCTATCAGATGGAGTATTGCTGATCTCCATGATATTTGCCCCTCGTATTGCACTCATCACATCTACACAGATGAGGGGGTGAAACCTTTGAGACAACCTCAAAGATGGCTTAACCCGAATATGCTAGAGGTTGTTAAGGAAGAGATCATCAAATGGCCGGATGTAGGTATTGTATACCCAATCTCAAACAGCCAGTGGGTGAGTCCGATCTAGATAGTGCCCAAGAAAGCAGGCCTCACCTTCATAAAGAATGATAAGGGCGAATCCATCCTGACCTGCACTACGACATCTTGGCGAGTCTACATCGACTATAGGAAACTGAACATGGCTTCCCAAAAGGATCACTTTCCTTTGCCGTTCATTGATCAGATCTTGGAACGATTAGCCGGACGCAATTTCTTCTACTTTCTGGATGGATACTCCAGGTATAATCAAGTAGCAATTAGCCTGGAAGATCAAGACAAGACCACATTCACATGCCCCTTCGGAACACTTGCTTTCAAGCGAATGCCCTTTGGCCTCTGCAACGCACCAACGACATTTCAGCGTTGTATGATGGCCATCTTCTCTGACATGATTTGGGACTATGTGGAGGTATTCATGGATGACTTCTCCATTTTCGGAGATGATTTCGCATCTTGTCTTGCAAACCTCACCAAGATCCTGAAATGGTGTATTGAGGTGAACCTAGTACTATCCTGGGAGAAAAGCCATTTCATGGTGAGGGATGGCATAATAATAGGACATAGGATCTCCAGAAATGGACTCGAGGTCGACTGAGCTAAATCAGCGATTATCTCCCACTTACCGCCACCAAGCTTGATCAAGCAGATCAGATCATGCTTGGGTCATGTCGGCTTCTATCGGAGATTTATATGTGATTTCTAGAAAATCGCACTGCTTTAACGAATCTCCTGGTTGCCGATGCCCCTTTTGAATTTGACACCTCGTGTCTTAGTGCCTTCGAGACTTTACGAAGCGCTGTCTCCAACTCCCCAATTCTCCAACCACCTGACTAGTCGCTTGATTTCGAAATGATGTGCGACGCTTCTCATTTTGTCGTCGGTGCTGTTTTGGGCCAGCGTCGGGAAAAACAACCCTTTGTCATATACTATGCTAGCGAGACCCTGAAAGAGGCTCAGTACAATTACACTATCACCGAAAAAGAACTGCTAGCAGTAGTATTCGGGTTGGAGAAATTTAGATCTTACTTGTTAGGGTCCAAGGTCATCATTTTCACTGACCACTCTGCCCTTCGGCATTTGTTGGTAAAGAAGGATGACAAACCATGGCTCATCAGATGGATCCTTCTATTGTAAGAATTTGACATTGAAATCTGTGACAAAGCTGGAAAGAAAAATGTTGTGGTGGATAACCTATCCAGACTGGACCAAGATCACATTCCTTATTCCTGTCTATCCACGAGCAAATTTTGGATGAATTTCTTTTGGCAGTTCATTCTATTGAGTTCCCCTGGTATGTGGATATCGCAAACTACCTTGTCGCAAGTAAGATTCCTAGGAATCTATCCAAGGACCAAAAACTCAGATTCATTGCAGAAGCCAAATACTACCCTTGGGATGACCCACTGCTCTTCTGCATTGGAGCGGACCAGATTATTCGAAGATGCATCCCAGATTTTGAGATCCCCAGTGTGTTATCTTTCTGCCACAATGATGCTTGTGGTGGCCATTTCTCGGGACGGAAAACTGCTGTAAAAATTTTGCAGTCGGGATTTTTCTGGCCAACCATCCTTAGAGATACGCATGAATACACCCAACACTGCAAACGATGCCAGTCGGTCGGTTCTATGACCAGGAGAGACATGATGCCACTCCAGCCCATCATGGTTGTAGAAGTGTTCGACATCTGGGGCATTGATTTTATGAGCCTTTTTCCAAACTCGCATGGCTTCGAGTACATATTACTAGTCATTGACTTTGTCTCGAAGTGGGTCGAGGACATCCGAGCGAGATGGGCTAGCCATAAGACCGTTATTTCTTTTGTACGACAGTACATCTTCATGAGATTTAGAATACCCCACGCTCTGATTAGCGACAGGGGAAGCCACTTCAGGTCATTATTAAAGAAATACGGGGTACATCATTGTATAGCCACCTCATACCACCTGTAGACCAATAGGCAGGTTGAAGTGTCTAACCGTCAGATAAAGCTGATTCTCCAGAAGACGGTTAGACTAGATAGGAAGGACTGGTCCGATAAATTAGTTGATGCACTCTGGGCATATCGGACTGCATACAAGGCCCACTCGGAATGTCACCATATCGCATGGTATATGGCAAGGCCTGTCACCTTCCTGTAGAGCTGGAACACCACGCCTTTTGGGCAGCGTGAAAATGCAACCTTGACCTCGATGTAGGAGGTCAAGAACAGAAACTCCAGCTTAGTGAATTAGAAGAGATCCGGCAAGAGGCCTATGGGAACGCATTGATATACAATGACAAGACCAAGGCCTTTCACGACTGCCACAGCTGAAGGAAAGCATTCACGCCCAACCAGCGAGTCTGGTGTAGGATCTATAAATCACAAGCACACTAGAAGGGGGGATGAATAGTGTGGAAAATAAAAAATTGCAAGACAAATCAAACCACAAAAACAAAGGCACAAGATGTATAGTGGTTCCCCTCACTTAGGTACTCCACTACCTAAGTCTCCTGAGTTAGGATTTTTAACCCGATTCCCTCAACTCAGAGGGAATCAATTTACTAATATCAGAGGTAATTAACGGGTTACCCCAACCCAATTACAAGACATGATGAAAAGATAAAGATATAGGTGTAAGCAAAATGTAAATAGAAGCTTACAACTATTTCCTAAGTCTCCAACAAGAGTATATCTTATAACAAGTATAACCAAATCTAACAAGAAAAACTAAGGTGTGAAACAAACAATTGATTACAGAAAAATACGATCGTCTTTGATGATTTGTTGCAAATGGTGAGATGCCTTGAAAGATATGCAACAAAACAAACTCTCTTTCAACTTGAAAATTGAGAATTGAAGGTGTAGGCAAGAGTATGATTTTTCTTAAGAGATGTGTCTAAAACAACACTCAAAGAGTGCTTATATAGACATCTAATCACCCCTCCCACGAATTCTAGCCGTTAAGGGTATTTTTGGAACATTAGAATTATGATTAATTGCAAACTAGCCATTCAGACTGGTCACAACGGTTAGTTGTTACTGGTACTCTTGGTACCGGTACTGACTACATACAGTCAGTACAGCCAAATCACTGGGTACTGGTACTCATTGTGAGTACCAGTACTTGTGATGCACAGTCTTGGGCCCTGTGACCTACATGTATCGGTACTCATGATGAGTAATGATACTTGTAACGCACAGTCTTGGGTCCTGTGACCTTCATGTACCGGTACTCATGATGAGTACCGGTACTTGATGTTCAAAGTTTGAAACTTATGTCCAAACCTATGCCGAGCAAGTACCAAAGATCAATTAGAGAAATCCAATCTACTCTAGGCGACTTTGTTTTGAAAGAGTCAATTTTGAGTTAAGAACCGAGTAAATGAACGATATTCTGGATCCTAGTTATCTCTACTTTGATTTTAATACCTAGATTATGATTTACTTGTTTGGAGACATACAAAAATTCTAAGATACAATAAAATCTAAAGTCTTCAAAAATTTCTTCCTTCATGTGCAATCCTTTTGATTGCATCCACAGATTCTTTTGACCTATAATCACTTTATAAACATATTAGATTTTAAAACGGTTTTGTTAACATCAAAACACAGAAGAGAGATGGAACTAGGGTCCCACAATCTCCCCCTTTTTAATGTTGACAAAACAAATAAGATACTCATATTAAAAATAAACAGAGACTTAATAAGAGAAGAATAGAAACCTCCACAAGAGAGTAAAAAACCTCCCCCTCAAACTAAGCTCTCCCTATTTTAGATATGAAGTATCAATTCATTCATTTCATTTCTCCCCCTTTTTGTCAAGCAAGCAAAAAAATTGAGCAAATACCATAAAAGTTCAAATTTCATAACAAAGCATAAATACATAATCAAACAAAGCATCAAATTTCATAACATGATAAAGTTCATGGCACAAAATAAATATTATGAGCCATAGAAATTTAACAATGTTAAGAGTGATACAATCAACAACAAGCTTACATACTTAAAAAACTAAACTAATTTCTACGACGTTTTGTAATAAGTGGTTGTTCATCCTCATCATTGTCATTGTCATCGTCATTGTCATCATCATTGGTGCCATCGTCATCATTATCATCGTCTTCTTCATATGAAACATTTTCTTCATCTTCTGTGTCTTCTTCTTCATCTTCATTGATAATTGGTTCTTTTTCTGCTACAAAAGATGGATCTTGAAAGTGTTTCTGTCTTCTTTTGTTGCATTTCAGAGGCGCTTTTGGTTGAGTCCGCTTCCTTTGTTTGGTATGTTGAGTGGAAGATGCAACATAGGAAGACTCAAGAGACATAGAAAGATCATGAAATTTGCATTCCATGTGACGGAAGGCAAAATTCAGATTGGTTAAATTTTGACCAATATAATTGAAAGTGTTGATTATGTAGGGATCGGTGCAGACTCATGAGGTAGGTTCTTCCAAGGAGTTTCGGCTTCCAGAAAGGGATAGGTAATGGAGACAAAAGCCGAAGATGATTCAAGAGGTGGATGAGAAGAAGATTGAGCATTTGGATCAACTTCATCTTCTTCATCATCACTAGTAGATTCCTCTCTAGTGGGTTTCACTCTTATTTTCCAGAGAGTGGTCCATTTGAAATAAACCACTTTTCTAAGAGGAGTGAAATTAGAAAGATCAATTTTATTTTTATGAAATATGTGAGACACCAAGATATCCAAGGGTAAAGCCGATGCACAGTAATGAGGTCTAAGAAAGTGAATGAAAACCATGTTCCAGTTGATAGGAAATCCTGTAATGATAGCATAAATTAAGGGTAAAATGTCAACGGAAATTTTGTGAAAACCCAAATTTTTAGCCTTTAAATTCCATGCTAAGATACGGAAAAGAACACGAGCAAAGAGTCATGTTGGGAGCAACCAATGCTTTGCCTTAACTATTAGGAAGCAATAGAGTTTCATGAATTTTGTGAGTAGGAAATTGTTCCTTAAGTTTGTTAAAAGGATGACCTTCATTAGGGCATTAGGTGATGGTTGATAAAAATTTAGGAGTAATGGTGATTTTTTGACCAAAAACTTTGGATGTTAAGACAAGATGGCCCCGATTTTCTTGTTCTTGGAGATTAGCAAAACATAGACAATTAATGTTAGGGTAAACTCCAGGAACATCAACAAAAAATGCCTCATCAAAGAAATACATAAGATGAAGATTGGAAAGACAGGTAGTGAACTCATAGATTTGTAGAGAAAAATTTTTCCACTCAATAGGCCTACAGTGATGGAGTTTTAGGCCTTTATACCAATCAAATTTTGATTTAGCATCCTCATTCATGCAAAACTTGTGGAATGCATCTTGAGGTGCTTTTCCCTTACTTTTAGATTTTGGTGCCATCTGAAAACATACAACAACAAGCAATAGGAATACAATTAGAGATAAAGATCATGTGTTCAAGTAACAACACATTTAAGCCTACATGTACTGGTATTGGTGATTGGTACCGGTACTGGTTGGTTTCTATCCCAACCAGAAATACGAGCTAGTACAGATACTCATCTTCAGTACCGGTACCTACTCTGTAAATCAGGTATTGCTGCACCTAGCTAGTACCGGTACCGATGATGGGTACCGATACCATCTGGTACCAGATGAAAGCATATTGCAGTAGCAGAAATGACGACGAGAAAAAAAAAACATGATATAGAACGAATCAAGGAAACAAGATTTGATGAGAAGAGAAGAATGTACCTAGGGTATGAAGATTGGAGATGATTCTTCTTCTTGGCAAGGGCTTGGAGGGGCTTGAAGTGGAACTAGGGTTTCATTGTGAAGAAATGAGGCAAGTGTTTGCACTTGACCTCTTTTATATGGGATGGGTCATGTGCTTGTCACATGACCACTTAAGTGGTTGAGAGAAGAAAAATTGACAAGTTAGGTGTTGAAAAAATAATGTGATCAACAACCAAAGTTAAGCAACCAAATTGCAAACAACACCCTGCTATTTCCAGACATATGGAAATATTACATTTTACCTCTCTTTTAATAAGCATGGGTAACTTGCAAAAAAGCCCTTAGGAATTTTCATAAATACAAACAAAATTTATATCAAACAAAATGTTAGGTTAGAATCTCTTTTATTGTATAAAGACCTAATTTTCTCCTTATAAAGAAGAATCTCTCTATTGCAAGAGGTTTTGTAAAGATGTCTGCCAATTGGTTTTGAGTGTCAATGAATTCTAATTGAGTAGAGCCTTGAAGAACATTATCTCTGAGGAAATGATGTCTAATGTCTATATGTTTGGTATGTGAACGATGTACCGGATTTTTGGATAGATTTATTGCGCTTGTATTATCACATAATATCTTGGATTACGCAAAAATAATCCAAAGTCGGACAAAGTCTGTCTCATCCAAATGACCTGAGATCAAGCAAGTGAAGCTGTAATATACTTAGCTTCAGTTGTAGAAAGTGAAACACAAGTCTGCTTCTTAGTGAACCATGAGACTAGAGGTTATCCAATAAAATGACATGTGCCGCTAGTGCTCTTTCGGTCTGTCTGACTCCCTGCATAGTCTGCATCACTATAGGATAATAGATCTAAAGATTGTGCTTTAGGATAGAAAAGACCAAGGTCTTTTGTGCTGTTTAGGTATCTAAATATTCTTTTTATTGCATTAAAATGATATTCCTTGGGTTCAGATTGGAATCTCGTGCATAAACATGTAGCAAAAAGAATATCAGGTCTAGAAGCTGTGAGATATAGTAGTGAACCTATCATTCCCCGATATTTCTTTTCATCTACCCTCTTGCTGGATAAATCTTCACCAAGAGAAGTAGATAGAGCAATCGGAGTCTCTTTGCCATTTACATTTTCAAAGTCGAATTTCTTGAGAATTTCAAGAACATATTTTGTTTGACTAATGTAAATTCCTGTGTCTAATTGTTGAATTTGGAGTCCTAAAAAGAATCTGAGTTCACCCATCATACTCATTTCAAACTCAGTCTTCATAGTCTCACAGAAATGTTGACATAGGGACTCCTTATTTGATCCAAATATAATATCGTCGACATATATTTGAACCAATAAGATGTCATTACCTTCTTCTTTACAAAAAGAGTTGAATCAACAACTCCAATTCTAAAATCGTGCTGAAGAAGAAAGGTCTTGAGCCTATCATACTAGGCCCTGGGAGCTTGTTTAAGTCCATATAACACCTTATTGAGCTTGTATACATGCTCTGGGTGTGCTGGGTCCTCGAACCTGGGAGGCTGATGAACATAAACTTCTTCCTTAATATAACCATTAAGAAAAGTGCTCTTGACATCCATTTGATATAACTTGAAGTCCTTTGCAGTTGCAAAGGCAAGTCGCATCCGTATGGACTCCAAGCAAGCAACAGGAGCATGTCTCATCAAAGTCAATACCCTCCTGTTGGTTATAGCCTTGAGCTACAAGTCTGGCTTTATTCCTGATCACTGAACCACATTCATCCAATTTATTTCGGAACACCCACTTTGTTCCAATGATGCAATTACCCTCAGGAGTGGGTACCAAGTTCCATACATTGTTCCTAGTAAATTGGAGTAGCTCCTCCTGCATAGCTACAACCCATGATTCATCCTTTAATGCCTCATCAACTTTCTTGGGTTCAAGTTGTGAAACAAAAGCATTAAGGACAAAATCAGCTCTAAAGTGAGATCGGGTTTTTACACCTTGTTCAATATCACCAATAATCTGTTCTTGACGGTGATCCTTATGGTGTACCCATTCTTTTGGAAGATCAAGTACATTTCGTGAATCTTCTATTTTTGATACATCAATGAAGGGGGTATCTTCATCATCAGAATCTAATGATTTGGTTCCGGTTCACCTAAGTTTGTTTCATCAAATGAAACATGCAGGGATTATTCAATGAAAAAAGTCCTTTTATTAAAGACTTGATAAGCTTTGCTTCTTGTTGAATAGCCAATAAAAATGCCTTCATCACTTTTAGCATCAAACTTATCAAGTCGGTCACGGGTGTTTAATAAATAACATCTACTTCCAGACACCCTGAGATATGATATCCTAGGAGACTTCTCATAATAAAGCTTATATGGAGTTTTCTTAATAATAGGCCTTAAGAGTGTTCTATTTAGAACATAACATGCCGTATTAATGGCTTTTGCCCAGAAATATTTTTGAAGCCCAGACTCTAAGAGCAAAGTTCGGGCGCATTCTTGTAGAGTGCAATTCTTGCACTCTACAACACCATTTTGAGATGGAGCCCGAGGAATTGAAAATTCATGGGTTATGCTAGAATTTACAGAAAAATTTGAAAATTTTTCATTTTCAAATTCACCCCCATGATCAGTCCTAAGTTAAGAATAGAGGATGATTTTTCCTTTTGAAGTCTTCGAGTAAGACTTAGGAAGAAACCAAATGAGTCATCCTTATGTTTCAAGAAGATGACCCAAGTGAACCTAGAGAAGTCATCAATAATAACTAGGCAAAATTTTGATCCATTTAGACTCTCAAATCATGTTGGTCCAAATAGATCAAGGTGTAACAACTCTAAAGGTCGTGTTGTTGAAACTAAGTCTTTAGGTTTAAAAGAAGTTTTGTGCAGTTTTCCGACTTCACACGACTTGCAAAAAGCATCCTTCTTATAAGTTAGTTTATGTAGGCCCCTTAGTAACTCATTTTTGGCTAACCTATTAAGATGTTTGTGATTAATGTGACCTAGCCTACGATGCCAAAGATCTACTCCAATATGGGAGACAAGCAGATATTTTACATACTTCTCTTTTGAAAAATGAAGAGCATAGATATTTTCATATCTAAATCCTTCAATTAAAACCGTATTTGTTCCTTCCTTTAATATTTTAAATCCAACTTTAATGAACAAAACATCACATCCATTATCACATATTTGACTAACACTGAGTAGGTTATGTTTTAAGTTTTCTACTAAAAGAACATTACGTACCTACTTAGAAGTGTTTCCTATTGTACCTTCACCAATAATGTGACAACGTTTGTTGTCGCCCAACTTGACGTGTCCTCCATTTTCGATTTTGGTCCATTTGATAAAGAGGTCGGAGTGTCCTGTCATGTACTTGGAACACCCACTGTCTAGGATCCATTTGTCCTTTTTGACCTGCAAGATAATTTGTTAAATCTATTTTAGGTACCCATTTTCTTTTGGGTCCTTGATGGTTAGTACCTTTCAAATCCTTAGGTTTATAGATCACTTTAGTGTTAGATCTATAATTCTTAGGATTCTTGACCTTTTGATAAATCCATGCATGTCTAGGTGCATGTGATTTATTTTGTATGTTCTTTTTATTATTGAACTTCGCTTTTAAATTATTACAAAATTCCGTATTCAGCCTAGTTGTTATTTTTAGATTATTCAAAGTGTCCTCAAAGTGTTAATAAATATCCTCTAATTCTACTATTTTCCCATGTAATTGATTGTTAGTTTCTTTGGAAATATCTAATTCTATTTCTAAACAAGATTTCTCTATTTCTAGAGTTCTATAACTATCATGCAAAACTTAATTTTCCTTTTTAATCATCCTAGCCTTATTATATAAATCTTCATATGCTTGTACAAATTCATTAAAGGTGACTTTAGAATCTACCTCATTTTTCGAGTTGTCACTGTTTGCCATTAAGCAAAGATGTGCAACTTCTGTTTCTTCAGATTCTTCGGAAGATGGTTCCGTGTCCGAATCACTATCATCCCAAGTTGCCTTGTATGCCTTTCTTGAAATCTTATTTTTCTTTCGATCAAGTTCTTTGTCCTTCTTTTCTTCCTTCTTCTTGATCATTGGACAATCTTTTCGTACGTGCCCTTTCTTCTTGCACTCAAAACAAATAATGTCATTTGAAAATTTATTGACTTTCTTACCTTGTTTTCGGATGAATCTTCTAAATATTCTTGTTAGAAGAGCAAGCTCCTGTTCTTCGTCGGAATTTGAGTCATCAAAGTTCGATACCACCCTTAAAGCTTTGAAAGCAAGCTCCTTTTTCTTGCTTATGGACTTTTCTTCATTCTTCTTCATATTTTCCAACTGAACTTCGTATGCCATGAGGCTTCCAATTAACTCATCTAAGGAGAGAATTGAAAGATCTTTTGCCTCTTGAATGGCTATGGTCTTTGGCGACCAATTTCTTGTTAGGGATCTTAAGATTTTCCTTACAAGTTGTTCCTCCTTCAGCTTAAGTCCAAGATTCTTCATTTGATTAACAATCTCTCCAAATCTTTTGTACATCCCTTTGATTGTTTCACCTTTCTGCATCCTGAAACACTCATAGCTTTCTGTTAGAATAGAAATATGTGTTTCTTTAACTTGTACCTTCATAGGAGACTTGCAATGTGTTCCATATCTCGTATGCGGACTCTCATGCGGAGATATGGTTAAATTCTTCTCTTGATAATGCACAATAGAGTGCGTTCATTGCTTTCGCATTTCCCGCGATCCTTTTCTTTTGTTCTGCTGTCCATGCCACTCCTTGTGGCTCTGGATCCACATACTTCTCTTGGATAAACATCCATGAGTCCTCATCCATGGCCTTGAGGAAGATTTGCATCCTCCTCTTCCAGTATCCATAGTCTGTCCCATCAAGGTAGGGAGGATGTGTGGATGACTGTCCTTCGGTGCGCTTTACTAGAGATGACATAGCGAAAGAGAATTGCCACTTCTTTTTGCAACCTGCTCTGATACCACCTGTAGGATCTGTAAATCACAAGCACACTAGAAGGGGGGATGAATAGTGTGGAAAATAAAAAATTGCAAGATAAATCAAACCATAAAAACAAAGGCACAAGATGTATTGTGGTTCCCCTCACCTAGGTACTCCACTACCTAAGTCTCCTGACTTAGGATTTTTAACCCGATTCCCTCAACTCAGAGGGAATCAATTTACTAATATCAGATGTAATTAATGGGTTACCTCAACCCAATTACAAGATATGAAGAAAAGACAAAGATACAGGCGTAAGCAAAATGTAAATAAAAGCTTACAACTATTTCCTAAGTCTCCAACAAGAGTATATCTTATAACAAGTATAACCAAATCTAACAAGAAAAACTAAGGTGTAAAAAAAATGATTGATTACAGAAAAATACGATCGCCTTTGATGATTTGTTGCAAATGGTGAGATGCCTTGAAAGATATGCAACAAAACAAACTCTCTTTTAGCTTGAAAATTAAGAATTGAAGGTGTTGGAAAGAGTATGATTTTTCCTAAGAGATGTATCTAAAACAACACTCAAAGTGTGCTTATATAGACCACTAATCACCTCTCTCATGAATTCTAGCTGATGTAAACACATTTACACTACTTAAAATGTCTATTTATGCATGTTCTTAAGCATAGGATTGCATTTCATGATATAAATATTGCATAACATGCATCATCTCGCATTTAGAGTAGTTTGAATAAAATGGAGGTTAATTGTCCCCTTTTATGTGCTTGGACAGGGCAAACATTTTATCGGGGCCTCGGATCAAAGATCTAACCATATGGATGTGATCAGGGCGACGATTGGAGTTCAATGACTCCAAGATCGCCCTAATCAGGCATCCGTAGCATCAGATAGAGATCGGGGAACCCTAGAAGATCAAGGGCCAGGATGGTGTAAATCTGCACTTCAGATGACAAATTAGACCGCACGGATGAATTCGGATCGACGATCGTAGCCCAACGACACAAAAATGGAGTCAATCCGACATCCGTGGCACTATCTACAACTTCCAGAAGATGGACGGCCAAGATGACGCCATGTGGTGCCATCTCAGCCGCCCAAACGACCGCTTGCATCATGTGAAGACTACGCACCTGTCTCCTCTCCGCTGTTGGATCTCGATCCAACGGCTGCGATGCGCCCGTGCTGAAGTCAAGCGCTCGACACAAACGCGACCGCAGCGCAGCGATCGAGCACTCTAATGCGAAGCAGGGACGCGCGTTCGAGCTGCGCCCCGCAGAAATTGGAGCGGTGGCGGGCCTCCAATCGACCGCACGATCACGATCCAACGGCCGCGCGTGCCCGATAGCGCCGACGCGTAATTGGACGCACGCATGAACGGCCGATCGCACACACAGGCGGGCGGGCGGCAGTGGTGAAGGCGCGATTTTAAGCCGTCCGATCGCGAGACTTCACGGACCTGCGTAGGCGTTACGCACGCGGGCAGCCGAGCGGGCGCGTGTGGGCACGGCGGCGACGGCCACGTCGGGGCTTTAATGACGGATTTATCTGTCACTAAAGACCCCTTATTTATTATTTTGAAGATGTAATGTCTATTTTGCCCCCACTCCTTGCAACTATAAAAGGAGACCCCCCTCCATACGAAATTTTCATCCCTTCTTTCTCCTCTCTACCCCTCCAAAGCTCAAAAGAAGCTTGTCCCACACCCAGGATGCTTCTCGTGAGATAAAGTCCAATTTTCGTTCCCCTTCGGAAGTGGATCCCACGACGACGACGACGTGCTGCTTCGTTCCCGTTCTTCTGATTCGTCCTCCTTCGTCCCGCTTCGTTCTCCTTCGTCCAGGCGTCGTCCCGTCCGGCTCGTCCTCCAAGCAATCGTCGAGGAGGATAACATTTCTCTCCCCATTCTTATTTACAGCTTTTCTAGTGTAGAATTTTCTGCTTTATAGTGTAATTGATTTTCCGCATTCTAGTGTAACTTTTATAAACTATTGAAATATTGAATGCATGTTCTCTTTCTCTCTCTCTCTCTCTCTTTCTCTCTCTCTCTCTCATAGTTTGATAGCCCCATTGTAATTATATCGCCTTGCTTAAAGAAAATCTTAAAAAAAATATAATTGCGGAATAGATCAACGTAGCCTCCCTGTGTTCGACCCGGAATTATTTTCGGTATAAATTTTATTTGTTGAACACGAATTCTTCGCTTTCGAACTACAACGACAGGTTTTCCAAAACCAAACACGTTAGCGTAGGTTCGTAGCGTTCAACACTAGCCATTAGGGGTATTTTAGGAACATTAGAATTATGATTAATTGCAAACTAGCCGTTCGGACTGGTCACAACAGTTAGTTGGTATCGGTACTGAACTTTTGGTACCGATACTGACTACATACAGTCAGTACAGCCAAATCACTGGGTACGGGTACTCATTGTGAGTACCAGTACTTGTGACGCATAGTCTTGGGCCCTGTGACCTACATGTACCAGTACTCATGATGAGTACCGGTACTTGTAATGCACAGTCTTGGGTCCTGTGACCTTCATGTACCGGTACTCATGATGAGTACCAGTACTTGTAAGGTCCAGGCAAAAACCCAGTTCACAAACTGTGACCACTTGATACCGGTACTCATGATGAGTATCGGTACTTGATGTTCACAGTTTGGAACTTAGGTCCAAACCTGTGCCAAGCAAGTACCAAAGATCAATTAGAGAAATCCAATCTACTCTAGGCGACTTTGTTTTGAAAGAGTCGATTTTGAGTTATGAACCGAGTAAATGAATGATATTCTGGATCCTAGTTTTCTCTACTTTGATTTTAATACCTTGATTATGTTTTACTTGTTTGGAGACATACAAAAATTCTAAGATACAATAAAAACTAAAGTCTTCAAAAACTTCTTCCTTCATGTGCAATCTTTTTGCTTGCATCCACAGATTCTTTTGACCTGTAATCACTTCATAAGCATATTAGATTTTAAAACGATTTTGTTAACATCAAAACACAGAAGAGAGATAGAACTAGGGTCCAACATCTGGTTGTTTGATTCATGACTGAAACTATTTGCAGGGAAGCTCACATCCAAGTTGACTGGCCCTTATGTTGTGATTCATCCATATCCTAATGGAGTAGTCCAGATCAACGACCCAAAATATGGGCATATATCTACGGTAAATAGCAGTGCCTCAAGCCATTTCTGGTCCAAGAACCTCCTCCACCTGACGAGATTATTCATCTTATTGTGGACGTGTGAGTGAATTTTCACCCAGCTAGAGGCGTTAAACTCAGCATTGACCCCACATCCCACCATCATTTATACATAACCATTTTTATATATAGCTTTTTTTTTTTTCTGGCAGCATATTTTCTTTCTGCATATTGCATACTGATAGGTTTGCAGGTGCTTAATGTATACTTTCAGGAGCAATTACAGGTGATTTCTACTCATTCTCTCCCTGCAGTATTTATTTTCTTCTAAATTCATGCATGAGGACATGCAATAACTTAGGCATGAGGGTTTAGATACAACAAAACTTAAAAATTTTATGCCAACATTTAGGAAAACCTCAGAGCTGCATGTAAAATGTACCTTAGGATCCTAAATAAGAGAACAACCAATTCCACCTCCAATGCTCTCATTGGAGCTAGAAATCGTTTGCAACAACCACTTCCGACTCACCCGCTCACCTCTTGTTCTAAATTTATGGTCAAGCTGAATGCAACCTAAAAGGGAAATTTTATGAAGTACAAATTATATGAGGTTACCTGTTCATAGCATATATACATATTGCATTCATGAATAAGATTATTTTATTAAGAGAATGCATTAGGGATTTTATCCTCTAGTTGATTCTTGTACTCTAGAATCCAGTACAACTTTTCACACACACATAGAATTTGCAATGGATTCATTGTGAAGGTTGATAAACATCATTAGTCTATCGAGAAGAAGCAATGCTTCTTTTCCTGAACCCCTAGATAGTGTTTTGGGAGTCAGGCAGATTTTCTTCCAAAAATCCACCAAATAGTGTGAGATGAGAGTAGGGTGTACTGGTGCTCTAAGATTAGTACAAGGAATCTGGAATCCTAGATAATTAGGTGACAATACTCTGAGATAAGGCATAGTTTTCACTCTTGATTCCTACGTATACATTTTTGTGCGAAATATTGAGAGCCACCAAATAAGGCAAATATGTGGAGAGCGAGCTTTTATAAAATTAGGGCTAAGGTAGATGGTTACGACCATTCTTTACAGAATCCTCGGCTGATAGAGGTGTATTGATGCCATGGTCAGAAATACACTATCTTATCCATCTCTCCCGATGTCCTAAGTAGGCACTTCCACAAAATAAGCCACCCAATGTCTCTTGAGTACCACCAATCCCTAATAATGCATCCTCAATAAAGTTCATGGATGTGTTATGTTGAAAAAAAAAATGATGAAGAAAAAAGAGAAAAGAAATAAAAATTGAAAAAATTAGAAAAAGAAGAAAAAGCAAGGAAAAAAAAGAGTGAATATTTAGTTCAGTTGCATTGTGGTAATACCATCAAATAAATTTGAGATACATCAAATATGGCCTTAACCTATTTTTTTGTGTTTCTGACCGCTCGAATACTGGCTGAGGAATTCCGACTTAGTGTTAGGGTTATGAGAACTCAATTAAAGTGTTAATGCCAAGTTAGATAACCAAATACAGATCGTATATGTGAATCTGGTGAGGTTGTGACCTCTAAGAAAAAAAGAGAAAAGAAAAAAGGAAAAGAGAGCATGAATACAAAGGAATCAGAAGATAGCATAGTTTTTCTCGTCTTTCTCTGAGTTGAGTTACTTAGTAGTCTGGGAATCTAGATTCTGTAGTACTAGCCTCTATGTAGCACCAAGTGAGAGTGAGCCACCAAATATATAATCCTTTCCCTCAGAGATTCTCTACCTAAGCCTAAAGTCGGGGTGGAATTCATAGAATATTTGAATACCCCGAGGGAAGAAGTTCGCCTATCCCGCTAGAATTTTTACTGGGGGTCAAGTACATGATTTAGAGGTGTATTAGTTTTTCACTCGAATCCGTTGCAAAAGTTACATAGCTGCACTTTCACGATTGTACGGATTTCTAGAGCATAGGATGAAAACAAAAAGGAGAAAAATCTTTAGGCATAAACTTGATAAAATAATCAGTCCCTTAGGAACCCTTGCTATAAATAATTTAGTCTTGCATTTGCTAGGGACTACCGAGATGTAGGCATGGGGGTATGATTGCATAGCAATCATAGGTCTTTATTGACCTAAATTAGACTAGGACTTAGCATAAGTTAGGGTAATTCATGCATGCATAAGCATTATCTTCATCTTCACTGCTTTACTTCAGCTATGCAGAAAATAATGTTATAATGTGCTGATTAAGTGCATTATGTCGATTACAGGCAATAAGCTGATTGTTTGCACCTCAAAACACGCCTGTAATAACGCCTTCTTGTGCTATTTTCTAGCATTAACATTGCATAATAGGATCCTGTAATCGCATTTGTAAAAACACTTGCATGCATGCATTTAATCAAGAGAGGAAGAGGAGTGAAACAATCGCCTACATAGTTACATTTTTCTTCAAGTGCCTCCTTGCAAAATCACCCTCTTTTTATTTTTCCTCTTGATTTCTTCTTTTCTCTCCTTCCCGCGGCTGCATCCTTCCCGCGGCTGCACTCTTCCTGCAGCTGCATGCAGCAGCCACGCAGCACTTCTTCCCGTCACGTCTCCCTACCAACGCCGCTCCCTATAGCTGCAACTTGCACACCCTCTCCCTGCTGCAGCTGGCACGCCACTCTCCCCTCCTCTATAAGTAGCTGCAGCTTCATCCTCGCAAGGGTAGCTGCTGAAAAAACCCGCAGCCATCTTCTCCACCACTTTCCCCTCCCATACGCCGGCCCTCCGTCGAGGAGGCACCCGGCGAGCAGGAGAACCCACTGTGGTGCACACCACCACAGTGGGAACACCACCGCCCAGCTCTTCGACGAGCCGGTGGGCGTGGTGCATTCCCTCGCTTCGTTTTTTTTCTTTAACGCCATTGCCGCCGCTCCAAGCTTCGACGCTTGAAGCCACGGCAGCAGCAGCCCAGCAGCAGCAGCAGCAGGTCCTCCCGCCCCTCCGCGACCGTCCCCGCAGTCGCTCACCGCCTCCGCGCGCGTCTACAGGGCGTTCCCCGCCTCCGTCTCCGTTCTGTCCGCCTCGCAGTTGCACCCGTAGCCATCTGCCGCGCACACTGCACCGGCCGGTTACGGCCTCGCGCCGCCCCCTGCCCTCCTCCGGGACCCTCCGCGACCACCTGCAGACCTCCTCCACGCTCGCTCCTCCACGCCTTCGCCCGCCCGTCGCCTTCGCGCACGCCTGCAGGAACCCTACGCGAAGCTGCACCCGCACCCGCCGTCTTCAGACGTCTGCCTCAGCCTTCAGACGACGCGGCGTCAGACGTCCGCCGGAGGCGGCAGACGTCTTAACTCGCGCGTCCGCGATCACTCCTTCGCCCGCTCTCTCTCTCTGCCGATCTCTCCCGCCCGCTCTCTCTCTGTCTGGCGCTCTCTGCTCTCTCTCACGTACTCTCTCTCTCTCTCCGTTCTCTCTCTCTCTCTCTCTTTTTCACTCACTCACAGACACACACTACACCAACACACACACATCTTCACCGACACACACACACACCCACACACACACTTACAATATACGTATAGTTATATATAGTAACATATATATACATACATATATATATATATATGCATACATATATCTATTATATATATATACTTATATACATAGTATATCTATATAGTTATGTATACATACATATATATATAATATATCTCTATATATATATATATACACGTATATATATATCTATATACTTATACATATACTTATATATATATACATATATACTTATATACATATATATATATACATATCTATATACTTATATATATACACACATATATATATATATATATCTAGATACATATATACTTATATACATATATATATATATACATATATATAGTAATATATATATATACTTATATACATATATATACACATATATATCTATATATATATATATCTATACATATATAACTATACATTTATATATATATATAGATATATTTACTTATATACATACATATGTACATATACTTTCATGTTATTTATTATACGCTGTATCGCGGGGATATCTGCACCAGTTGCTGATATTCCCTGATACACGCGTACAAAAAGCGTGGTCCCATACATCATCCATCCTCCATCCACACTCCACGCGGCACATAGTCGTGTTGGTTGCGTCTCTCTAGACGTCAACTGACTCGACATAGTGCTACACTCCATCGTCACCTCCACCCCCACCCCTTTATATATATACTACATATAAATATATATCTATAGCTACTATATTTACTTTCTATCTGTTAGCTTCCTTCTTAGTAAAAAGATAAAAAAAGGTATAAAAGTGAAAAGATTATCTTTGATTTGCAGGTACCCCCCGTCTTGCAAGTAGCAAGACGTGTTTTGAAACTCTGTTTTGGCTAAAAGCCAAGGACACAATTTTGAGGGTGTGCCTCAAGAACAAGGATTACCAGAAAAAAACCTAAATAAGAAAAATACCAAAAATAGAATAAACGAACGGAAGAGACGCGTTTTAAGGAAAACGTAGAAACTCGACTTGAACCCCACTTCCCTGAGTTCGACCCTGGGCCTAAAAGTGACAAGATAAAATCAATTAGGCCAGGTTAAAAATTTTGTAAAGAGATGGTTAGGTCTGAATTAGGTTAACCACTATACATATTTCAACGATAAAAACATCATATTAACAACCTATCCAGGCCGACCCATCATGACTTTTCTGGCGCCGCTGTCGGGGAGGTGCGCATTCGAGTAAGTTTCTATCTAATTCCTTTAATTTGTCTCTTCTCTCTTCACGGGTATTGTTGCTTTTTGGTGTGCAGGTGAACTTGGTGGAAGGAGAAGGAAAGCAGACGAAGTCGGGAACGAGGGCAAATCTAAGGTGGGAACGAGAGCGTGAAGACGACGACACCGCATTGGAGCTTCGCACACGTTACCGAACAAGTAGGTTTTCTTTTCTCAACAAATTAGGATTAACTTGCCACCACACAAAAAAAAAAAAAAAATTTTAAAAACTAAAAACTAGAAAAACTTCTTGGGATTTCTTGAGGGCAAGTGGATTAAAATTCACTTGATTGATTGGTTGTCTTCACTCCCACTGTCCTGGGATTTCCCGCCTTACTTCGCATAGCGAAAATCCGAGAATCTTGATTCTTAGATTTTTCGCCGTGGGAAGTATTCTTTGAGGCAAAGAAAAAGATTGCTTGTATCCCTCTTTTGCCTCACTTATCTTTAATTCAGGATCACATTTTTGGTGGGGAGACTTGGAATTGAGTTGATTCCAACCCCACCACGACTTTTCAAACTTGCCTGTGATTCGATCCTGAATACTTCAACCCCAACAATTTTATTTTCTTTATCTTTTGGTTGAAGCCTTGTGTGTGGAAATCATTTCTGGTGATTGGGAGCACTTGAATTGAAGTGCTTTGGCTCCCTGTCACATTGATATAAAACTGATTCGTGCATCCACACTTAGAAATCTCCATTTAGGGTAGCCCATTGCATTTTAAGCATGCATTAACTAACTGATAATTGAAGAAGGGTTTCTTGGGTTTTAGAAGGAAAACCTGTATTTTTGCAAAAACCCGGAGATTGGTTGAATTGGTAATTCAGCAAAACCCTAAAATTCATACTACTTAAGGCTGAACTCTAAAAACCATTCGCCAATAAAAACTTCAATTCGGGGAGATTTCCCCGTTGCATGCTTGTTCTTACACACTCTTAAAATCAATCACTTGGGCATTACCCGTAAACAACGCCCTTCACATTCCAAAAGCACTTGACCCTAAGCCTCTAATTAAAACTGGTAGTAACTTGACCCTTACTAAGGATTGGAGGTCTAACTACCTGTGTGTAGCGACTGCGTGCTGGTGAGAGTTCCCGCGTGCTATCGGGTGTCTAAGACTGGGGCAAACGGCCTTTCAATCTGGCCCGGTGGTTCCGCGGTGCTCTCATTCGGTTCCGTAGTTCGTGATAGTAGGTAACTTAGATCTTTAGGTCTAAGGGCACACTGTAGAGGTTAGGAACTTGACTGTATTGATTTGTAATCAAGTGTACCTTTGCGGCGTCATTTCTCTCATCCCTTTTCCCTTCTCATCTCCCCAATTCTTCCTGCGGTAGTGCATGTTTGGGAGGAGGTCACAAAACCCTGAACTATTTGAATTGACTGATAAATCTAGAAAACAAGTTGAATCGTCCTCCTCCTCCACAAACATGGCTGCACGGCCACCCCCAAATCCCGAGGGAGGAAACCGCCCTCAGAACCCACCAGGTGGTGGAGCCTTAGATCCCATAACCCGCCTCCAAGCCCAAATGGAAATGTATAATGAGCAAATCGAAGCCATTCGGGAAACATTGGAGGAAATGCAGAACCCTCCCGAACGGGAGGAGCCTAGGTCTCTTAGCTCTTATCAGAATCCCGCTGCTACAGAGACCATAGGACAAATTCGAGTCCCCATGGGCGGGGACGACTTTGAATTAAAACCAAACATAATTGGCCTAATCAATTTTCACTTTCATGGTCTTGCAAGTGAAGACCCATTTCTCCACTTGGAAGACCTAACCCGACTTGCTGAAATCGTTAAACCAAGAAATGTCGGGTTATCTATAGTCCTCATGAAGATGTTCCCGTTTTCATTACGGGATAAAGCGTCGCAATGGTTACGCACCCTTGGGAGAACCATCCACTCTTGGGAAGAAATGCGAATAGCGTTTCTCAAGAAGTTCTTCCCAATCGGGCGGACCAATGCGCTTCGCCGTGCTATCACTTCATTTACGCAACAAAACGGCGAACAATTTCATGAGGCATGGGAGAGGTATAACGACCTCCTCAGGAAGTGTCCGCACCACGGTCTGCCTAAGTGGCATATAGCCCAGATTTTCTACTATGGGCTAAATGAGACTTTGAAGCAGATTGCAGACCCTTCCTGCGCAGGGAACTTTATGAATAAAGACGAGAATGGAGCATTCGAGCTGTTTGAAAATATGAGTGAAAACTCGATGAACAATGCTTCCATTGTCGCCTTTAATCGTACCAGCCAGCCCCGAAATGTCCACGAAGTTGACACGGGACCCTCCCATTCATCCACTGATCTAAGCCTTATTGCACAAAAACTGGATGAAGTCTCCGTCGTGCACAAGAAGCTGGACGAGCTTCTGGCCAACCCCGCCCGATCTATGGCAAACACCACCTCTTCACCACTTCGTCACAATCCAAGTTCTTCTAATACCAGGCTTATCCCGAGAAACCCCGTTAGACCTTCCTTACCGAGTGTCGCGCCAAGCGACTCGGTAAGTCATGTGGAACTGGTTTCTGCGAGCCAGTATTTCGACATGGAGGACCAAGCCTCCATGTGCTCAGACGCATATCTACATGCGGACGCGTCTTCTGGCATAGAAGATGCTTGCGCCCTGGGGAACAACCAGTTCTCTGCCACTTATAACCCAGGGTGGCGTAATCATCCGAACTTCGCATGGTCCAACAACCCGCAGTGCCAAAACCCCGCGGGTGGACCAATGCGACCGTCCGCACCCGTCATCCCAAGGGTCCAGTTTAATCCTATGGCAAATCCGCCATCAGGCCCTTGAGTACCACAAACTGAACACGCATCAAGCCCTCTTGACAAATTGATGCGAATGATGACGGAAATGTCAAAGCGCCATGAAGAGAACATGACCTCTCTTCAGCACCAATTGGCGCAGCAGAACGCCGAGATCAATCAACTACGCACGGTGACTCGATCTCAGGGCACTCTTCCCGCCCAACCTATTCCAAACCCGCGAAGTTTCGTGCCCCGTGGTTCTCAACCACAGGTACGACCTTCTCAGGGACAGGTTAATCAAGTTCTGCAAGCTCCGAGCATTCCACCAGGATTTCAGGCTAATCCTGCTGCAGCACCACACTCTTATATCCCCATTGCAAACCCTCCTCCACCGTATGATCCCACTGGACCCGCATCGTCCAATGCTATCACTACGAGGAGCGGTAAGCAGACCGTCGATCCGCCTCGACCTGATCCTGGCCCATCTTCTTCTTCGCCCTCTCATTCGGGAGGCATACCGCATTCGCGAGAGGATGATGCACCAAAACTTGTGCCAGAATCAGTCCCATTCCCTGAGGCTCTACTAAGGGAACCAAAAGGCAAAAAGAAAAATACGCAGGCCTTTGACAACCTACGTAATTTGTTCAGGGATGTAGAAATCAAAGTACCCCTGCTCGAGGCAATCGACCACATACCTACTGTCGCTCGATTTTTTAAAGACTACACAACACCCAGGCGACAGTCAAGGAAGACTAAGAATCCGGTGGTTCTCTCGCCTCATGCGAGTTGTGCTATACTGTCAAACTTACCACCGAAGCAGAAAGATCCAGGCACACCACTGATTTCCTGTAGCATCCAAGGCTGCAGTTTTAACCGTGCCTTGCTTGATCTAGGATCTTCCATCAATCTCATACCGACCATCATGCTCAAAAAATTTTCCTTGGGAAATCTGAAACCCACCCCTGTCACGTTACAGTTGGCAGATCATTCTGTCAAAATCCCGAAGGGTGTGGTGGAAGACGTGGTGGTTAGGGTCAACAGTCTCTGTTTTCCTGTTGACTTTCTTGTTTTAGATATGGAAGTTCCTAGTTCACTTTTTGATTGTCCGATCATCCTCGGTCGACCTTTCTTGGCCACAGCCCGCGCCCACATCGACTGCGAGTCGGGCTGTATTGAGATTGCCGTTGGATCTGAGAAGCTCAAGCTTAACATATTCAAGGCAGCCAAGAACTTTGATTGCGATTGCATTGAGGATGACACGTCTGACGAGGACATGGCCGTCAGCGCGTGTATCGGACTAATTGGGACCTATTCGGACTGCTGCGGATTACCTATAAACACTGATAACTGCCTGACCAACGCATATTGTGACGTTCCCCAATCCCTCCCTTGTCCAGTACCTTCTCCTGGCCAGACTTCTGACGAGGTCTTCTCCGCTTCCCATACCTCGTGGTCTGAGTCATATCCGGGCTACTCACTGTCGGTCCATACTCATGAAGATCGAATTGCCCTTTCTTCCCCGCCAAATCAGGCGGATTTACAAATCCACGCTGGGACCTTGAGCCCATATACTTCTCACTGGGGCTATTCATTTTTGGATCCATCTATCCAAGAAGCCCCTCTTCTTGGCCAATCTGAAGGCCAGTTTCTTCCTCCTAACTTGTTCTCCTACCCGTCTGGGACACTCTCGTCCCAAGAAATGCCAGATCCTTCCCCATCCACTCCCGAGCTAAAAGTGCTGCCTAATACACTCAAGTATGTTTTCCTGGGACCAAATGAAACGCTCCCTGTAATCATCAGTTCAAAATTAACCATGGAGTAGGAGTGCAAACTAACTAAGGTCCTCCTAGAACACAAGGCAGCTATTGGATGGTCTTTATCAGACTTATCTGGTATTAGTCCCTCCTACTGCACTCATCGTATATATACGGAGGAGGAGGCTCGACCTTCTCGCGAGATGCAGCGACGTCTCAACCCTAACATGTGGGAGGTCGTTAAGAATGAAATCATTAAGTGGCTGGATGCGGGTATAATCTACCCGATCAGCGATAGCCCCTGGGTGAGTCCGATTCACGTTGTGCCCAAAAAGGCAGGACTCACCATCCGTGTCAATGACAGGGGCGAATCCATCCCTACACGTACTCCTACATCTTGGAGAGTGTGTGTAGATTATAGGAAACTCAATGCTGCAACCAAGAAAGATCACTTCCCCTACCATTTATTGACCAAATCCTGGAGCGGTTAGCGGGAAATAAATTTTTCTGCTTCCTGGATGGATTCTCAGGATATAACCAGGTGGCAATAGACCCCCGAGACCAAGAGAAAACCACTTTTACCTGCCCTTTCGGCACCTTCACCTTTAGAAGGATGCCGTTCGGACTTTGTAACGCGCCAGCAACTTTCCAGAGATGCATGCTGGCGATATTTCATGACATGGTGGGTGACTTTCTCGAGGTCTTCATGGATGACTTTTCAGTCTTTGGACCATCTTTCGACGAATGTCTTGCCAACCTGACTCGCATCCTTAGGAGATGTATTGATGTAAACCTCGTGCTTTCCTGGGAAAAAAGTCATTTTATGGTGCACGAGGGAATTGTTCTTGGACATATCATATCCGATAGGGGTATCGAGGTTGACAGAGCTAAGCTCGATATCATTGCTGATTTACCTGTGCCTGGTTCTGTCAAACAAATCCGCTCCTTCTTGGGACACGTCGGTTTCTATAGGAGATTCATCAAAGACTTCTCCAAAATTTCTCGACCCTTAACTCATCTCCTATCAACCGACGTGCCCTTCGACATGGGCCCTGACTGTATACAAGCATTCATGCAGCTGCGTAATGCTGTCACCAAGGACCCTGTTCTCTAGCCGCCTGATTGGTCCCTCGACTTTGAACTTATGTGTGACGCTTCAGACCTTGCAGTCGGAGCCATCCTGGGACAAAGACGCGATAGACACCCCTTCGTGGTATACTACGCCAGTAAGACGTTGGATGAGGCCCAGCGTAATTATACTACCACTGAAAAGGAACTACTGGCAGTCGTCTTTGGGCTGGAAAAATTCCGTTCTTACCTTCTAGGCTCTCACGTTATTGTTTTCACTGATCACGCGGCCATTCGCCATCTCATGCACAAGAAGGATGCCAAGCCTAGACTGATTCGTTGGATCCTTCTGCTCCAGGAATTTGACATTGAGATTCGTGATAAGGTCGGAGCCCAGAATGTTGTGGCTGATCACCTTTCCAGACTGGACCCTGACCATATTGGACTTACTCTGCCAATTAATGAAGTTTTTCCTGATGAGCACCTATTGGCAATAAATGTGGCAAGTGGACCGTGGTATGCCGACATTGCCAATTACCTTGCTTCTGGATCTCTTCCACGTGGCTGGCCTAAAAACCAGCGCGAGCGTCTCATGGCAGAAGCAAAGTATTATTTCTGGGATAATCCACTTCTTTTTCGGATAGGTGCTGATCAAATCATCCGTCGCTGTATTCCTGACAGTGAGTTCCCCAGTGTGCTATCCTTCTGCCACGATCAGGCCTGTGGAGGCCATTTCTCTGGGAGGAAAACTGCAGCCAAGGTGTTGCAGTGCGGTTTCTTTTGGCCCTCCCTTCACCAGGACGCGCACACTTATGCCAAACATTGCACTAGGTGCCAGTCATTAGGGTCAATGGCACGTCGTGACATGATGCCCTTGCAACACATCCTAGCTGCGGAAATCTTCGACATCTGGGGAATTGACTTCATGGGTCCCTTTCCTCCATCCAACGGCTTCGAATTCATCCTCGTGGCCATCGACTATGTTTCAAAATGGATCGAGGCTATTCCCGCGCGCCGTGCTGACCATGTTATCTCCACCCGATTCGTCAAAGACCATATCTTTGCGCGTTTTGGGATCCCTCGGGCCATTATCTCGGATGGAGGAAGCCACTTTACCCATGCTTCTTTTCGGGCACTTCTGAGGAGGTACGGAGTCCACCATTGTATCGCATCCCCGTATCATCCTCAGACGAACGGCCAGGCGGAAGTGTCGAACCGGCAAATCAAGCAGATTCTCCAGAAAACGGTTCGGCCTGACCGTAAGGATTGGTCCGACAAGCTGACTGACGCACTTTGGGCGTATCGGACTGCCTTCAAGGCTCCCCTTGGTATGTCTCCATATAGAATCGTTTACGGGAAGCCTTGTCATTTGCCTGTGGAGTTGGAGCACCGCGCTTATTGGGCGGTTCGCCAATGTAACCTCGACCCAGACTTGTGTGAACGAGAAAGGAAACTCCAACTCCAAGAGCTGGAAGAGCTCCGTCGTGAAGCCTATGATTCTGCTCTAACCTTTAAACAGCGCACTAAGCCTTTTCACGATAGCCATGTTCGGCGGAAGGAATTTGAGCCATCTCAGCAAGTTTGGCTCTATAATGCCCGACTCAAATTCTTTCCTGGGAAATTAAAGTCCAAATGGACTGGTCCTTTTCTGGTCTCAAGACCATTCCCCAATGGGGCCGTCGAAATCGAAGATCCCAAATCTGGGCGTAAATTTACGGTCAACGGGCAGCGTTTGAAACCCTATCTGACTCATGAACCTGCCCCCGTTGGAGAAACCGTTGCCCTGCTGGAGGGTAACTAATTCTTTGCCTCATTCTGAGTCCAGCTGGGGACATTAAATTCAGCGCTTGTTGGGAGGCACCCTAACAGCACTCACCATCCACCATCACTTTTCAGACCTCTATCGCAATCACTTCACTTTTCTCTTCACCACCCACCATCCACCCACCCTTCCACCCTGATCTATACCCTGAACCTCAGCTCTTGTTACCCGATCTTCCATCCTTCCTCTGCCTTTCCCTGCATGCATATGAGGACATAGCATTGTTTGGCATGGGGGGGTGGATAGGCATCCATAGGATCCGGGTATGTTATGGTATTATACAGTTCCCACCTATTTATAAATATGCAAAAAAAAAAAAAAACAAAAAAAGAAGAAAAGAAAAGAAAAAAAAAAAATATATATATATTATAATAAATGGTGTTTAATAATGATCTTGAAGCTGAAACAAAAAGGCAATAAGTGTTTATGGATATTCAACCTCTGTTTTGAAGACTTTCCAGGCCACAAAAGCTTGATTCGCTCAGGCTCGGCTTAATTCACTTAAAGCATTGACAAAATAGATCAAGATCTCTCCTAACTAAGGATGTATTCTTGTACCTGAGACACCAGTACAGGATCCGTTGGTTTGCTTTTTCTTGAGAGCTTAAGTAAACTTGGTTCACGCTACACATATCAGGAAAGACCAGGTGAACATAAGATCCAACCTTAGTGTTCATTAGGGAAGGTGGAGTCCTTACCTGTGTGCGCAGGTAGACTTTTTATCCCAGGCTTTAGTCTTGTGTTTAGGAGCGACTCTTTCCACCAAAAAGAAACTCTCCCACCAAAAAAAAAAAAAAAAAAGTGTGCTTCAAAATGTGTTGTAAGAGATATACTGACACGTGTTTCAAAAAAAAAAAAAAAATCAGAAAAGAGATCTTTTAAAAGAGTCAGTATATCTCATAAATGTCTGTATACTTTGTTTTTCGGTGAGTCACAAAAAAAAAAAAAAAAAAAATCAGAAAATGGGAGTTGAGTTTTCCGTCATCATCTTAAGGGTCAATTCGAAGATATGAGCTGAAACTGGGACCAACCTGTACATAAAAATTCGTGAAACCCTGGGATTGAGTCTTAATGTTCATCTGGTCAGTCTTGATCCTTCACTATGCACAAACCATAACCTCTTGAGCTCTCGAGTACGACAAAAACCTCCTGGGTCCTGGAAATCGTACTTAAGGTTTAAATATCAAGAGTCCTGGTTAGTTGAGAGATGATCTATGTCATGTGAGACTTAAAGTACTGGTAGTCTTCTTTACAATTGGTTCTCACAATATTCCATAGTAAACACACCTGTATCACCTCAGAAGAAAATCTTCAGCTTAAGATCATTTCTAAATACTATTTTGCTAGGGACTAGCAAAAGATAGGCATGGGGGTATATGTTTGCACCTCAAAACACGCCTGTAATAACGCCTTCTTGTGCTATTTTCTAGCATTAACATTGCATAATAGGATCCTGTAATCGCATTTGTAAAAACACTTGCATGCATGCATTTAATCAAGAGAGGAAGAGGAGTGAAACAATCGCCTACATAGTTACATTTTTCTTCAAGTGCCTCCTTGCAAAATCACCCTCTTTTTATTTTTCCTCTTGATTTCTTCTTTTCTCTCCTTCCCGCGGCTGCACTCTTCCCGCAGCTGCATGCAGCAGCCACGCAGCACTTCTTCCCATCACGTCTCCCTACCAACGCCGCTCCCTATAGCTGCAACTCGCACACCCTCTCCCTGCTGCAGCCGGCACGCCACTCTCCCCTCCTCTATAAGTAGCTGCAGCTTCATCCTCGCAAGGGTAGCTGCTGAAAAAACCCGCAGCCATCTTCTCCACCACTTTCCCCACCCATACGCCGGCCCTCCGTCGAGGAGGCACCCGGCGAGCAGGAGAACCCACTGTGGTGCACACCACCACAGTGGGAGCACCACCGCCCAGCTCTTCGACGAGCCGGTGGGCGTGGTGCATTCCCTCGCTTCGTTTTTTTTCTTTAACGCCATTGCCGCCGCTCCAAGCTTCGAAGCTTGAAGCCACGGCAGCAGCAGCCCAGCAGCAGCAGCAGCAGGTCCTCCCGCCCCTCCGCGACCGTCCCCGCAGTCGCTCACCGCCTCCGCGCCCGTCTGCAGGGCGTTCCCCGCCTCCGTCTCCGTTCTGTCCGCCTCGCAGTTGCACCCGTAGCCGTCCGCCGCGCACACTGCAGCGGTCGGTTACGGCCTCGCGCCGCCCCCTGCCCTCCTCCGCGACCCTCCGCGACCACCTGCAGACCTCCTCCACGCTCGCTCCTCCACGCCTTCGCCCGCCCGTCGCCTTCGCGCATGCCTGCAGGAACCCTACGCGAAGCTGCGCCCGCACCCGCCGTCTTCAGACGTCTGCCTCAGCCTTCAGACGACGCGGCGTCAGACGTCCGCCGGAGGCGGCAGACGTCTTAACTCGCGCGTCCGCGATCACTCCTTCGCCCGCCCTCTCTCTCTGCCGATCTCTCCCGCCCGCTCTCTCTCTATCTGGCGCTCTCTGCTCTCTCTCACGTACTCTCTCTCTCTCCGTTCTCTCTCTCTCTCTCTCTCTCTCTTTTTCACTCACTCACAGACACACACTACACCAACACACACACATCTTCACCGACACACACACACACCCACACACACACTTACACTATACGTATAGTTATATATAGTAACATATATATACATACATATATATATATATATACATACATATATCTATTATATATATATACTTATATACATGGTATATCTATATAGTTATGTATACATACATATATATATAATATATCTCTATATATATATATATACACGTATATATATATCTATATACTTATACATATACTTATATATATATACATATATACTTATATACATATATATATATACATATCTATATACTTATATATATACACACATATATATATATATCTAGATACATATATACTTATATACATATATATATATATATATACATATATATAGTAATATATATATATACTTATATACATATATATACACATATATATCTATATATATATATCTATACATATATAACTATACATTTATATATATATATAGATATATTTACTTATATACATACATATGTACATATACTTTCATGTTATTTACTATACGCTGTATCGCGGGGATATCTGCACCAGTTGCTGATATTCCCTGATACACGCGTACAAAAAGCGTGGTCCCATACATCATCCATCCTCCATCCACACTCCACGCGGCACATAGTCGTGTTGGTTGCGTCTCTCTAGACGTCAACTGACTCGACATAGTGCTACACTCCATCGTCACCTCCACCCCCACCCCTTTATATATATACTACATATAAATATATATCTATAGCTACTATATTTACTTTCTATCTGTTAGCTTCCTTCTTAGTAAAAAGATAAAAAAAGGTATAAAAGTGAAAAGATAATCTTTGATTTGCAGGTACCCCCGTCTTGCAAGTAGCAAGACGTGTTTTGAAACTCTGTTTTGGCTAAAAGCCAAGGACACAATTTTGAGGGTGTGCCTCAAGAACAAGGATTACCAGAAAAAAACCTAAATAATAAAAATACCAAAAATAGAATAAACGAACGGAAGAGACGCGTTTTAAGGAAAACGTAGAAACTCGACTTGAACCCCACTTCCCTGAGTTCGACCCTGGGCCTAAAAGTGACAAGATAAAATCAATTAGGCCAGGTTAAAAATTTTGTAAAGAGATGGTTAGGTCTAAATTAGGTTAACCACTATACATATTTCAACGATAAAAACATCATATTAACAACCTATCCAGGCCGACCCATCACTGATCAGGAGCTAGATCTGGAGCTGGATCTAGAGCAGGATCTGAAGCTGGATAAGGAATAATGGGTGTTGCAGCAGAGCTGGAGCAGTAGACTTAGATTAGATGTAGGAATAATGATGTAAGGGAGTTAAGGTTTGCGATTCTATTAAGTAGGGATAAATCAGTAAAATGTGAAGAGCTTAGGTCCATCCTAGCCCTAGGATAGCCTAGAGACTTCCCCAAGCCTTAGCCTCCCTTTGATTAGGTCACAGTAGCCTAGGAAGGCCCAAAACCCTAGTTCCAACCCTTATCTAGACATCCAGATGAATTATAGGATGTCCAAAACCTTACCCAACTCCCGCACACCTTAAACCCACTTCTGCAGTGTTATTGGACGTCCAGACACTTGGTCAGACATCTAATTTCTGCAGAATACCCAAGACAGAACCTTGAATCCTTCCTAACTCTGATTGGTTGTCCAGAAAACAAGTCTGGACTTCTGATTTTTGAGTATAAGATGTCTGACACTATTATTGGACGTCTGATATTGCTCTCCAGTTCCTATTTTAAGATTTAATCCTTGATCTTGGATCTCCAGGTCCCTAAACCTAATTCCAACCACATAGGAACCTAAATTAAGGTGCCCTAACCTTAGTACATCACCTCTAGACCTCCCTAAGGACCTAATTAGGTCCTCACTAAACCTAATTGACTTGGATCTTAGTCAACTCCATCAGCCCATTCAATTAGACTCATTGAGTCCAATTGAGCCCTGATCTTAGCACACACTATCCAATTGGACTCAGTGAGTGTCCAATTGACCTAGACCTAACTTAATTGAGTTATTTTACTCACAATTAAGTTTCCACACACACAATTAAACTTGTATTAAGTTTAATTGCACTTTACCTTAGTGAATTAGGGTTTACAACACTAATTTGAGACCAACCTTGACCTAAACCCACTAGAACCTAACGTAATCAACCTAGCCACCTAAGTTTCGACCCACACACACCCACACACACCATCCACATGAAAATATCTAGCCTAGAGTTCTCTAGAACTCTCTACCATGTGTTGTTGCCTTGGTTGCCAAAATTAGCAACCAAGAGCCATTCAATTTTTAGATCCACATTTGGTGGATCTAAAATCCATCGTCCACCCTCTCTCACTCACTCTCCCATGAGTTCCCACCATAGGCCTCTCTAGAGAATTCCATAATTCTCTAGAGAGCTTCCCTTAGGTCCATAAAAAGACCTAAAGAGTAGCCATTTGCATCCATCCACTCTTGGCCATTCACTTCCTTGGCTCTATTCACCACCACCTCCACTTAGGCTAGCCACTTCCACTCCATCTCCACGAGTTGACCACAACCATGAAGGACACCATGCTGTGATGTTGGATCACTCCTCTCTCTCTCCAAGGGCCAGCCTAAGCTCCATTGGCCGCCTCTCATTCTCCTCCCAACCACTCCAATGCCATCGAAGACCACCTCTGAATGCCCTTCTATTTTGCTCGATCTAGATTAGTAGTTTATGCTCTTCATAGTTTTACTGCTTTTTATTACTGCTTAGTAGTGTAGTCTTTATTCTCCCCAAATGATGCATGCAAAATCCCCCTATAGATTCTTGTATGTGATCGTTTTCTAATAGCTAGATTTACATTTTAAGCATTTCTGTACAAGCTTTCCTCTACAGTTCTTGTTGCAAACAACTCTCCAAATGAATGAATGAAAAATGCATATAAATATATATATCTCTATGTTTTGAAATCACCATGATCTTATTGATTGCCATCCTATTTGCATGATTCAAGTTGCCTGTTTTCAATTGTTTATCTATTCCGCAACAAGCATGTCATTTCCTGAAAATATAGAAAATCTAACAATAGACGTGTTTTCTGTAAATGGTCACCACCTCACTAGAATCATGCGCGCAAAAAGTCACACTTTCACCTTTGTGATTTATTTAACATACGCGCACGTAATCAGGGTTCACAATGGAAGTGGTGAAATTTTAATCAGAAGACTGGAAATTGGTGTGCGAATTTAAACAAAGTAGAGCGGTAAAAGATCGAATTCTGAAGTAAAACAAATGCCTCCCGGAGATGAACGACTGTGACTCAAGTCTCGTTATCTTTTTATCAAATATCTCTATTTGATCGTATTGCGCACTATACTACTACGCATTTTCCTATCAAAAATGCGCTCTTCTCATAACAGACACAGGCTTGTATTTTTGTATTGCAGGGCTCCTTTCTCTTCTGATTTCCCTCCTTACTTCACCATGTACCCTTCCACATCTTACACACATTTCTAATCCTATCCTCCTACCACCACTTATCCCCAAGATGATTACTATCCCTACTTAACTTGTAATTACCCATCCACTAGCCAGGATAACTTTCATTGGGGATATGAATCCGAACCTTAGTGTCCAGACCCTAACCCTGGGCAACAAGACTATGATTACTATCCTTCCTAGAGCTATAATGATTATAGATCACCATCCTTTGATGATCAACCTAACCAGATCTACAACCATGAAGGATATGCTAATTGTAACACTTACCCTCCCCAGAATTATGCTGAATATAGGCCACCATCATTTGAACAACCTAGAATGACCTACTTTCACGGAGGACCCGAGAACCTGGACATCTTGACCCCCCTAAATTTAACCCAAACCTGCCCAAACCTGAATTGAACCGGTCAGTTCAGGTGGACCAGATCCAGGATAGAGTGCTGGCTAATTTGAGGAACACTATACAATCGTTAGAAGCTCAGCCAACACCATGCATTGAAGCATTAGAGCCTATGATAAAAATGATTGACAAGCCGAATAACTCTTTATTGGATTTGCTCCAAAATGTTAGGGACAGGGACTTGGGTGAGTTTCTTCTTTGGAAGTTGTCAAGGTTGAGGATGAAATTTGTGGTTGCCCTAGTCAAATCTTGGGTTGATTCTCAAGATGAACCCCCTTCAGGAGAGCTAATGTCTGAACCCGCTCAGGCGCCTGTCAAGTGGGATACATATTCTGAGATTGGAGCTGACCAGGTTGGGCTAGAGTAACCCTTTGAGGATAAATCAAGTTTCCCACTTGAGATCTTAGAGCCAGGGAATGACGAAAAATATGTCTCCACGGACCATGAAATGACATATGATTTTGAGACATATATAAATAAGGATCATGGATTCTTTGATTCTAAGGGTGAGGAATCTCTTAGTGAAGTCTCACTTGAGCTTAAGGAAGATGATTTTAGTGAGACAAATGGGCTCGAGGAGCATGACGAACCATTTGATAGCCCAGTCATTGAAAATTTTGATTCGATTTGTCCTAACTTGGAGGATTCGAATCTTCATTTACTTGATGATTCAATCAGTGACCCCATTCCTCATCTGCACCCTGAAGAGCTGACTTCTGAGATCATTGTGCCCAAGTCAATCTTAATTCAGCCACAATTTCTGGACTTGGGAGAATCATATGGGGTGAATGATATGCTAGAGGTCCCGAAGCCTGAGTTCTTGATGTTGGAGGATAGAATTGTTGAAATAAAAATTTGGGAGGCTAATTCTGAGGGAACTTTGATTTTGGATCTAAGGGTACCTATTGACCTGAAAGCACCTATCTTCTATACGGACCCTTATGATATCTTTCATGTGCGACCCAAGAATTGAATAATTGATTATTTTTTTGAGCTAGATGTTAAGTGGACAACCACACCTATTGAACCATCTTTACCCATTGTCCAACATTTTGGTCTTGGGTTGCACACCATTAAACCATAGGCCCAGCCCCGCAAACACAACAACCTTTAGTTCTTGGTGATTCTCATCCAGAACCTGAGAACCACTCAACCCTAGGGCATGGGTCTGCATCATAATCTGGTCCACGTCTGTGGACATCTTCTGTTGTTGGGTTTGAGAATCAATATTTTTATTTTGATTCTGACCTGCACTTGTGAATTTTCAATTTCTTCTTTGTTTGTATGTTATGCCTAGCTGAAGGCATTAAATTTAGCACGTGTTTATATTTTACATTCTTTGCGGAGCTAACCGGATTCCTCATGATGTTAAGGTGATATTCTGTTTACTCCACCCTTTTCAAGTCTTTTTTTTTACAATGAGGGCATTGCATCATTTAGGCATGGGGGGGATACCTAATCCTGAAATCATTTTGTTAATTCCATAGAATTTCTTTTAGTTTCTTTAAGAAAAAAAGAAAAAAAAAGATAAAAGAAAAAGAATGAAAATTCAAAAGGGTATAAAAAAGAAGAATTAGGAGAAGAAAACTTAGTCATCTGGAAGTTATTAACGTTAGGAAATGATACAATAGGACCTAAACACTTAGACTCTTCAGGTCTTCAGGCTTAATTAGCCCAGGTGTCCACTCGAATAAGGACTTAGTCTCGAGTCTTCGCCAATTAAAATTCATTTTAATTTGGTAAATAAATTGGGATGATAAGTATATGACTTATCAACCTGCCCACTGATTTAGGGGGATTTTAAGGCTAAGCATCTACACACTATTCGCACTGACTCACTTTCCAACGGTTTTTACGAAAATTGGGTAGCTAATGCATCGACTTGGGTGGTATGGTTGGCGAGTTTTCGGTAGTAACAGCTCATCGATCGGTTGTCCAGAGTCTAGTCACAAGACCATTTTCATTATATTGCCTTTAGGTAAATCTTAGATCAGGAAAACCACCTACTCAAAAAAAAAGAAAAAAAAAGAAAAAAATAGAAAAAGGAGAAAATAGAAAAACAAACAAAAACACACTTCACCGCACGAGTATGGCTGGCAAGTTGTCGATGGTAACAGCTCATCGGTCGGTTGTCCAGAACCTAGCTTACAAAAAAAATACGCAATAATTCCCAAAACACATAGGGAAGAAGCGGGGAAGTAGAATAAATTGGGGAGATATACCTCATAAATAAAAGAAGTAGGGAGAAAGCTATTGATTGAAAAGATAAACCTCTAGGCAAGGTTACCTAGGGTTGTAGAAACTCGAAGTTCATTTTAATAGCCGTCTAGTGAGTCTTTCACTATTTTCACAAGATGCTTAGCACTTAGAGTCCTTTTCAAGTTTTGGGCAGGTTGGGTAGCCGTAAAAAGTTCTCCCAGAACTGTCAAACTCCAAAAGTAAAAAAAAATTTAGAAAAGAAGAAAAATAAAAAAAAGTATCTCCCCTTTTCCAATAAGGTGAGGACTTAGGTGGTCTGCATTCTGGCAGACTCGCAGGTACTGTTGAGTCTCTACGGTTTAGGACCTTAGTTGAAATTTTCTATTGTTAATAAACAACTTAGGCCTAAGTGATCAAGTCCTAATTCTATTTTTATACATAGCATGTAGTTTAATTTTGCTAGGGACTAGCAAAAGATAGGCATGGGGGTATGATATAGACATATCCATTTAGGCTAAAATGCCTATTCATGCATGATCCTAGGCCTAGATTTGCATTTCATGTTATAAATATTACATAGCATGCATCATTTTGCATTTAGAATAGCTGTATATATTTTAGGTTAATTAGGTCTTTTTTATGGATAGGAAGGAAAGAGATTTATTTTAGGACCTCCTATGGACGATCAGACCATACAGATCTGATCAGGACAATGATCAGAGTCAACGCCTCTGAAATCATCCAGATCAGAGTCTCGTAGCATCATATGAAGCCCGAGAAAGATCAACGGCCAGGGAGCAATGCGACATCATTATGGGTTTCGGATGGAAAATCCGACCGTACGAATGGATTTGGAGCAACCATCGTAATACGGCAATGTGGAAATCAATTTGATCCAAGCACGGTGGCACCCTCTGCAAAGGAATGAAGATGGACGACCTAGGTCATGCCACGTGGTGCAACCTAGGCTGCCCACGCACACACACGCACCGCGACGCATGCACAGCAGCGTGGTTGCACGCGTGCGCGGAGGCACGCGTGCACCTAGGCGCCACGACGCACGTAGCAGCATAGTGTGCAGTGCATACGTGTTCGCAATAGCGGCAACAGGCGTGAGCGTAGCTGGCGTGGGCGCATAGCGCGTGTGTGCGTGCAACACGGGGAGTGATGCACGAGCCAGCGGGAGTATTGAATGGCGTAGATCTTCAGCAACGGTTGTAGCGATGTTTACGGTCGTCACTAATGACCCAGTTACAAATTTGTTCTTCCTCCTTCACTATAAAAGGACCTACTCACCACCATTCCAATCCATCTCTTCCTTTCTTCCTCTCACCACCTCCATGGCTCTAGAGAGAGCTTATCTCAAGCCAGGGATGCACCTCTAGAGTAGAAAATAAAATAGTTTTCCCTCCCCTCATCCACATTGGTGGAGCATCCCGTGGCCATCCTCTCAATGCCCTTCGGGAAGAAGATCCTCGCCGCGACACTGTCCTACCCCATCTCCATCCTCCGACTCCGTCCTCCTTCATCTCGCTCCTCACCACCTTCCTCTGGGCGACGTCAAAGTGAGTCATCCTCTGAGCAATCGTCGAGGGAGATTTCTCTCACCTCATTCTATCTTTTTATGCCTTCGTAGTATAGATTTTCCGCTTTCATAGTGTAACAAACAATTCTTCATGAATGGATGATGTTTCTCTCTCTCTCTCTTTTATATTTGCAAGTAGATTATCTAGATAAGCATTTGTCTATCTGATCTCTTGCTTCCTAAAAATATAAAAAAAATTAGGAAAGATAAAAACAACCAAAAACAAATAAAAGTGAAGCGCGGATTTCATAAAGCCAAATGTTCGCCTCCCTGTGTTCGAGCAGGGACTCCCTTGGAGTTTCGGTATAAATTTTATTTGACTACATGTTTTGCAACTACAATGTCGAGTTACTTGTAACCCTGATTTCAAACTCGCGAAACACGTGCAACCACACATCACCCGCCCCCTTGGTGCCTTCTCGCCATTCCTTCCCTTTGTGCCACACCAAGAAGGAGGAGGATCTTCACCACCAGGAGGATGGCCAAACAAGGAGGAGAAAGGGTGGTGCACGCCCACCCTTGATGGAGATCATTGAAGGTGGTAGCTTCCACCTTGGACGACATCATTTGGAGGAACATCTCAAGGAAGGAGAAGGAGTTGTCTTTTTAAGTCAAGGAGATACATGGCTTGGAACAAGAAGCCCTCTTCTTCACCATTTTTATCTAGAGGATTTGTGTTTTATTTTTCTTGTATTTTCAAGTAGAGTAGAAGCATTCCTCTATAGGTTTTGTGTAGACAATTTTCATTAAATCAGTTGCCTTCTCTTAATTTTTGTTGCATAGTTTTTTACAATGTTGCCTAGCATTTGTTTCACTCCCTCTCGATAATTACTCTAGGCCTCCACATGCCTAGGGTGAATTTGGGGAGAGGCTCTACCTGTCACCTTAGGGTTAGCTTTATTAAAATAGGTATTAGTTGTTTTCCCGCTATCAACGAACCCACGTGTTTCCCTTTATTTCAAAACCCTAAGAAATATATATATATATATGAAAAGACCACAAAGAAAGGTGATTTCTATTTCCAAGCAAGGGATTTTATTTGCAAACAATTTTTCCTTCTTAGACTACCCTAGATACTTTCCCATCTAGGTTACAAATTTTAAAAGTGACTTGGTTTTTGTGCGTTACAACGATAAAACCCAAATTTTACAAACCGTGCAAAAATTCCCATCACTTTTTGGTGTCGTTGCCGGGGAGGCACGGCTTTGCTTGATTAATTCTCTTGCTTGAAGTGGATCTCATCCCCTTGTCTCTCTTTTCTCTTGTGTATGCAGGAATCAGTTGCAGAAAGAAAGTGGGAAATTTTCAGAAGCTTGAAGTATCATGTCTTCCTGTGGAATTTCAGGTTGGTTCTCCCTTTCTTGTCACATTTATCCTTGAAAAGTACCAAAAAAATATTAAACTTGGCTTTTAGGATCTTAAATATCTTAATTAAGTGGAGTGGTGCAATTTAAAACTCATTGTTTGCTTGTTTACACCATTAAACACCACTCCATTTCAAGTGTGGGTGTTTTATTTTTTAGATCTAAACTTCTGTCTGGGTTTGAAAAATCAATTCCAAGCATCATGGGACTCTTAAAATCTTGCAATTTCACCCAAATATTCCAAATCAAGTTGGGAACTTCTATTCCAAATTTCAGGTCAATTGACTTCATATTTAATTTTTAAAAATTTATGAACTAAGAGGGGTCACAACCTTTATTCTTCCTATTTTGTTATTGTTTGCAAATTTTTAGATTTTCTCTACTTAGCCAATTTTTATAAAATTTAGCTTTCTGGAATCCTTGTGTAATTCTACACATTATATAAAATCAAATTTTTTTAAGGCGATGGTGGTACAAAAAGTTCAAATACCCATGGGTATCATTTCTGGACTTTAACACTAGCACAAATAAAAATTCAAAACAAATACTAAACAAGTTCTTAAAAGCTTAAAAAAATCTTTTTTGGAATCCTTGTTTAATTTTCTTCAAGGTAGTGGTGTTATTTGACTTGTTTGGACCACTACTTAATATACAAAGCCTAAAAATAATTCATTGGAAGTAATTTTCTATCTTAGGGATAAATGGATTAGGGTTTTCTTTCTTTCTTTTTAGAGGCCCATATTAAAGGAAATTAACCATCACCAATACAACTTATTTTTCTTTTAATTGTGGAGTTTCAAACTTGTTTGAAAATTTAAAAAGAGAAACCCTAAAACACATTGAATTAAATCAAATCCAAAAAGAAAAAAAATACAAGAAATTATGTGATAGCTTGCTTTTTAATTGGAACCACTTTCCAATTCCCACACACACACACACAAAATTAAAATAATAGGGCAATAACCCAATCAATGCTCACCACATTCCATGTGCACTTTAGTATCCTAGACCTAATTAAAATTTGTAGCAACTTGACCCCTAAGGTTTCATTAACTTAGGATTGCTATCTAGGTCTTAAGTTCTCTTTAGTTGATATCAATTTTGTCATCTATATCTGCTGTTCAGGTTGAGAGGCTGTGTCAAATGACTAGGTGCAGGTTTGTACAAGCACTTGGGGATTTTCCTGGGAAATGCTTGGGCCCAAACCTCCCCTGAAGGAACTTGGCTAGATTTGTTAACAGAATGGGCATTCACTGTTGATTACTTATTTCCTAGGTAGACCAAGTCTTAGGTTAATTTCTAGTGAGTCACAATTAAGTTAGGTCTAGAATTTGATTGCTTATGTGCACACTTCTCTTATCTCCATCTCTTCTCCTTCCCTCCCGTTCTTTCATTTTATACACCAGTGATAGTCTCAACATCCTCACTTGGAGGGACCATTTGATTTCGCCCCACTCGCAAAAAGATCACTTTTTCTATCTTCTTCTTCTCACAATATGGAAAATCAACAAAATAGGTTCACTAACCCTTCCACTTCCACCTCTAATCCCACTACTAACCCTAATTCTAACCCTAGCCACCTCTTCACCCCATCACCACCACCAAAAGACACCCTATTTTTGGCACCGAAACCACCTATAACTACCCCCATTTTGGCGCCAACATTTCCAACCAAAAAATTCCCCCATCTTAACCCTACACATACCCCTTCAAGCCATCACCACCCTACACCTACCCTTCCTTCTAGAAACCACCTACCTTGGTGCCAAAATGGTGGCATCCTTCCACCATGGACGTCCACCAAGGGGTGGATTCAACCTATAACTACCCCCACCTTGCACCCTTTAAGGTGGTGCCAAGTGATCTCCACCATAGGATTCCTAACCACCATCCCAAACTCCATCCTAGCCACCCATTACCTCTATGCCAACTACCCGTTCTCCACCACTATATATACCCACCTAGTTACCCACATTTTCCCATCCTCCCTTTACTTAAATCTACCCTTTACCCACCTCATACCTATGGCTAAGAAGAAGAAGTAGAGAAGAAGATTAAGGGGGCACATCACTCACCCCTTTGGTGCCTTCTTCTCCCCATTCCTTCACCTTGTGCCACGCCAAGGGGGAGCACTCCACCACTAGGAGGATGTCCAGACAAAAAGGAGCAAGGGTGGTGCATGCCCACCCTTGAAGGAGATCATTAAAGGTGGTAGTTTCCACCTTGGAGGAGCATCTCAAGGAAGGAGAAGGAGGAGCCCTTTTCAAGCCTAGGATCCGCTAAGCTTGGAGCAAGGAGCTTCCCCTCTTCACCAACAATTCAAGAGGGCTTGTGTTTTATTTTATTTGTTGCAATTATCTATTAGTGGAAGCATTCATCAACTAGAGTTTTTTGCAAAACACTTTCTCATTAATCTAGTTGCCTTCTTTGAAATTTCTTTTGAGTTGCATTTTAATTGCTATGATTCTAGCACTCTTTACTCCCTCTCCCTAATTACTCTAGGCCTCACGTGCCTAGAGTAAGCTTAAGGAGAGGAATTATTTGTCACTTAGGTGTTAGCTTAGTGATCGTAGTTGCTACTTACTTTCCTACCAACAACTCATGTTTCCCTTTGTTATTTCAAAATCCTAAAGCAATGATATATTGAAAAAGATCAAAAAGAAAGGTGATTTCTACTTCCAAGCAAGGGTCCTGAATTTTGCAAACATATTGCCTCCTTGGACGACCCTAGATACTCCCCTATCTAGGTCTTACAAATTTTAAAAGCGTATGTGATTTCGCGTGTTACAACGACTCTAAAAATCCTCATTACAAATCACGTGATTTACTGCATCAATTTTTGATGTAAAAAGTGATGGGAATTTTATCATTGTAACGCAAAAAACAAGTCACTTTTAAAATTTGTAACCTAGATAGGAGAGTATCTAGGGTCATCCAAGGAGGCAAAATTGTTTGCAAATCAAATCCCTTGCTTGGAAATAGAAATCACCTTTCTTTTTGGTCTTTCCAAATATATAATTTTTTAGGGTTTTGAAATAAAGGGAAACACGTGGGTTTGTTGATAGCGGGAAAGCAACTAATACCTATTTTAATAAAGCTAACTTTAAGGTGATAGGTAGAGCCTCTCCCCAAGCTCACCCTGGGTACGTGGAGGCCTAGAGTAATTAGGGAGAGGGAGTGAAACAAATGTTAGGCAAAACTTGCCAAAAACTATGCAACAAAAATTAAGAGAAGGCAACTTGATATAATGAAAATTGTCTACACAAAAGCTATAGAGGAATGCTTCTACTCTACTTGAAATTACAAGAAAAATAAAACACAAATCCTCTAGATAAAAATGGTGAAGAAGAGGGCTTCTCGTTCCAAGCCAAGTAGCTCCTTGACTTAAAGGACAAGTCCTTCTTCTCCTTCCTTGAGATGCTCCTCTAAATGATGTCCTCCAAGGTGGAAGCTACCACCTTCAATGATCTCCTTCAAGGGTGGGTGTGCACCACCCTTTCTCCTCCATGCTTGGCCGTCCTCTTGGTGGTGAAGATCCTCCTCCATCTTGGTGTGCCACAAAGGGAAGGAATGGGGAGAAGAAGGCACCAAAAGGGTGGGTGATGTGCCCCCTTAATCTTCTTCTCTACTCCTTCTTGGCCGTAGGTTTAGGTGGAAGTAAGGTGGAAATTATCTAATGGAGGATGAAGAAAATGGTGGTAGGTGTGGGTTTTTATAAAGTGGGATGGGGGTAGGGTTGGCGTGAATAGGTGGAGGGCTAGGATGGAGTTTGGTGGTGGTTATGGGTGGTTAAGTTAATCCTAAGGTGGAGATCACTTGGCACCACATTAAAGGGTGCAAGGGAGGGTAGTTATAGGTTGAATCCACCCCTTGGTGGACGTCCATGGTGGAGGGGGTGCCTCCATTTTGGCGCCAAAATGGTTTTCTAGAAGGGGGCAATTTTGGAGGGAAAATGGAAGGTGGAGATGGGCTTTAGGCTTAGGTGTAGGGTGGAGATTAGGGCATTTTTGGAGGGAAAAGTTGGCGCCAGAAAGGGGGGTAGTTAGGGTGGTTTTGGCGCCAACTTCTTGGTGCCCTTTGGAGGTGGTTGAGGGGTGGAAGGTGGTGATGGTGGTGGCACCAGCTTGGAGTGGATGGAGCTAGCTTAGGTGAGCTTTAGGTAGGGCTTAGTTGGTGGAGCTAGTTAGGTAGAGTTTTAGGGTGGTAAATGCCAAGGGAGCTGGAACCTAGCTAAACAAAGCTAAGCTAAGCTAGCTTAGCTAGTAATGGAGTAGAGGAGTAGGCAATGGGAGCTAGGGTTTGAGGAGAGGAGCTGGACAGAAGAAGTTTGGAGCTGAACTGAAGCTAACAACTGCTGAAGAGGATGGCATGGAGCTACCTTAGCTGGCTTAGCTTGCTAGTTCTTTGCTAGCTGCTAAGCCAAGCTAAAGTAAGCTGGCTTCTACCACAAGGAGCTTAGGTGAGCTGGGTCTGGTGCTCCCAGGGAGGATCAAGCTGGTTGAGGCAGCTAAGGTAGCTTAACTCAACTGAGTTGAGGTAAGCTGAGTCCCCGGGGGCTGGACTTGAGCTTCCTGAGCTAAAATGAAGTTATCTTCAGCTAGCTGGAGTTGAGTGGAGCTGGATGTAGCTGGTCTTGAGGTGAGGTGAACTCCAGTCAACTCAGCTGAGCTAGCTAGAGTTCCTGTGAACTGATGGGAGTTGAGATGAGCTAGACCTAGCTAAGTTGAGCTGGATCGGATCTGGCCTGAGCTAGGGTAAGCTAAGATGAGATCTCTTGAGCTGCCATTCAGCTGAGATGAGCTAAATGGAGCTATGATGAGCTAACCCTATTTCAGGTGAGCTGAATTCCATCTATGGGGAGCTGGATCAAGTTGAGTTCCAGCTAATGAGAGCTCCTCCTTCACCAGTTGCCTTCCTGAGTGCTAGGGTTCTAGGGATTTGGCAATCTGTATATCCCTAACACTCACAAAAACACATTAAAAAGATAACAAAAAGGGCAATGCATGCCTAACATAATTAATGCCTAAATGCAGCCCAAAAACCTATTTACGGAGCAAAATCTTAAGAGCTAGGTTTGTTTTAATGCATAAGAATGTTGATAAACTGATGTTTATCACACCCCCATGCTTATCTTTTGCTAGTCTCTTAGCAAAACTTTAATTTTTACAAAACGGAATTTCTAGAAAATCTAATTTTTTTAACTTTTGAGGAGAAAAAAGATTACGGGACCTTGGTTGGTTTAAAAACTGGAGGTACAGGATTTGTTACAGGTAAACATCGAGTTTTGTTTTTGGATCCAAAAATTAGTCAAAAACGGGATCAATATATCCACTAAAAAAATTCACAGATTAACCGCTTATTAATTTAGATGACTTGAAATTTTTGTTTATAGGATTTTTCTAGCTCTTGAATCTGATTGCAAAAACCTTTAAAGCCTTATGTCATTCTTATGAGAAGCAAACATTTATAAGGGCATGTTTTTGGTTTAAATCTTTTTTTTTCTCTCTCTTATGCTTATTTTTAGCTTAGTCTTACAATAGATGTGTTGGGATCATCATTCCCGTTAGCAATCCTCGAGGGGGCTCTGGTGCCAGTACTTCGAGATAGCACTGTCCATGACACCACCTAGGAGCTCACAACCCCAAAACACAATGCGGTGTAAAGGGGCGCTCCAAGCAAACTCAAGCTCTTGTTCCGACACTATAGGTAGAGCACCATCCAAGACACTTGAGTTGCTAAAATGCACTTTAATGCTCCGTCTAAAGATATGAAATATAGATATGGAGCAGCGCCAAGGTGCTAACATGTTGACATCGCGTCTCAAAGGAGGTATTTTCGACCTCGACAGTGGAAACTCAAACCAATGATCTACTTCAGACTTTTACTATGGCCAAACAAGGGGTTTTTTTTTTATTTTTAGTTATTTTTTAGGTGTTGGCTTGTGTGTGAAATTTGACACAGGAACTTCCGTAAGAAAAGTAAGTTTTTGAATCAGACACTAAGCCAGATACTTTCCATATTACAAAAGAGGATCAAGTAACCTGAACTATCATGAGTTCAAGTGGAATTTTAGAGAAGGATACCTGATCTAGTCTAAAAATAGGCCTTGAAATTCTAATGATTAGATCCACATCCTCGTCCCTAGTTTGTTAAAGATAAAATCCCATTGTACCAAAAGTGAGTTATCAACCTTAGTCCTGATTTCAAAATTTTCTTGAAGAAGTTTTTTCAGTATTTTTTTTTTGGGTATGCATGCAAGAAAATAAAAATGACTAAAGAAAAATGCATGTTTTTAGGTTTTGAAAATCCTAAATCAATCATCAAAATTTTGAAAACACCCCCCCCATGCTTATGATATGCAATGTTCTCATGCATTAGGTGGAAAAAGGGATCACCCTAGTGAAGGGCGGTCGGGTTTAGGAAGGTAAAAACTTGGAAAAAGAAAGGAAAAAGGAAAGTAGGAAAAAAGCTGGGCATGAAAGCATGCACAGAAGATGGAAAATCATGTAAATAATTGGACATTTGGATGCCCGCATAAAATGTGTCTTCTTCTGGATCCCTAGAAACTGGATGAGAGGAAATATAGGGATCAAAGTTGGATGGAAAATGATAAGTGTAGCCTGAGTCGGGCCACAGTTTTAAATCAGGTTGAATGCCAAACTTGGGCAGGTTTGGTGGCAGGTCCAAAGGAAAGGGGTCAGGGAAGGGATGGTGGGGATTGGGTGAGGTTAGTGTGGAAAGGTGGGGTGAGGGAAGAGTGCGCGGGTAAGGGTGATCAGGGGGTTCATCAGGAATGGATTTTTTGTCAAGAAAAGTCTTCAAATCAAAAATTTTCACCGACCACTGATTCTGAATCTGATTCCTCAAAATTATTGTGGTTGACAAGGGTATCTATCAACATTATCTCCTCACCATATTTGAAATTTCAGTATCAGAGTCCTTAAAAAAGTTATCATCATGGAATCTCTTGGAGGATTTGAAAATATCTAGAGTGATAGTTTGGGCTGCACAGGTGATATCCATTTTGCCTATGTGGCAATTAATATTTGCCTTTGCAGTGGCCAAAAAGGGTCGTCCAAGGATTATTGGGGCATTTAGTAAAGATTGAGGTACCTTAATGTCAAGGACTAGAAAGTCTGTAGGAAAGACACAATTCTGGACCTTGACCAAAACATCCTCAACAATCCCACGAGGTTTGATTGTAGATTGTTCAGCTAATTGTAGGGTAACCTTGACGGGTTTTAATTCACTGATTTGAAACTCTTCAAATAAAATCGTGGGAATGATATTAACTGAGGCACCAAGATCAAGGAGGGCATGATTAATAGTAGTATCATCAATAATCACTGAAATTAATGGCACCCTCGGATCTTTCATCTTAGGAGGCAGCTTGCTCTATATGATAGAGCTTATTGCCTCCGAAAGATGTACCTATCCTAGATGTTTAGCCTGCCTTTTAGGAGTACAGATATCCTGCAAAAATTTGGCATAGGAAGGTATATATTTGATGGCATCTAGGAGAGGAATATTGATTTGAACTTGCCTAAATAGATTCATGAGTTCTTCTGTGGTGTGCTCAGATTCCTTTTTTCTATTGTTGGTGGGGTGGAGAGCTTGTGGAAAAGGGATAGGAGTCGTGTCTTGAGATTTTGGTGTTTCTTTTTCTTCTTGATGGGGAGGTGGAGAGTCAATTTGCATAGGGCTGGGGATTTCACCAGGTTTCTATGAAGGCTCGGGATCAGTGGTGGTTTTCCCACTCCTCAACGTAATTGCATGTGCAGTCGGATTATTATCTGGAGGAGGTGGGGGGCCTGTGGTTGTGGAAACCTGGGAGGCTATTGGGGTGGTGGATTAGTAGGAGGCTAATTCGAGTAGTGTGGATTTCTACTCAAATATTGGTTCCTTTGGTGATTAGGGTTGGGCATGGGTTAGGAGGGAAGATGTCCTGCAGGTCTTTGAGTGGGAGTAACCTTGATCTGGTTATTCAGATTTGTGATGGTGCGAGTTACTTTCGTCATCTTTGTCCTCATGTCCTGCAGGGTTCTCATCATCTGGGCATTGATGTCTTGTTGGGATGGCCTAGGATGAAATGTCGGATTAGATCCATACGCATTAAATTGATTTGGTTGGGGAGGAACCTGATTATTCCAAGAGTAGTTCGGGTAGTTCTTCCAATTGGAAGAATTTTTAAATGGCTCCTGGATGGCAGAAATATTTTGAGTGGGGTTAGGATTTGGATAGTTGTAACTCCTTAGTGAATTATGGGCAACCTCAAGATACTGGTAATAATCAGTAGTAGTGTTGAGATTGTGTAAATTTTCTCTTCGTGGAATGTTAGGTTGGGTTAGATGTGGACTGTGTGGAGATTGGGTTGATGTGGCAAGTCTTTCCTCAATCTTCTTTTGATTAATGTTCAACTAGTTGAGTTTTTGTGCAATTATTTGAAGATCATCTTGGGTTACAGGACTAGATTGAGTGCCTACTTCATGAACACTGAACTGCGGGTTTGAAGTTCTGCAAAATGTGTTCATGGAAGCTTGATGAAATGAGCCTTCGCTCATTTCTTCAAAAAGGTAATAGGCACTTTCAGCATCCTTATTCAAGAAGTTGCTGCGACACGAGGCGTCAACGAAACATCAGATTTGATCTTCTAATCTATGATAGAAGATCTGCATGAGCTTCCATAAAGGAATCTCGTGGTGCAGGCAACTTCTTAGGAGATCTTGAAATCTTTCCCAAGAATCATGAACAATCTCACCATGTTTCTATTAAAAGGTCATAATAGATCTTCGCAGGGAATTAATACGACCTATGGGAAAGAATTTTTTTAGGACGGCACTCTTGAGCTGAGGCCATGTGGTGATGGGTCGGCCAATGGTCCTGAACTAGTAAGCGGCCTTATCTTTAAGAGATGATGGAAATAGGCGCATTAGCCATAGGTCTTCTTAGACATTTCGGGAATGGGTTGTTTGTGGTAGAAGAATTAGCTCTTCAAGGTGGCTGAATGGGTCTTCCCTAGGAAGGCCATGGAAGTGTTTAATCAGGTTCAGAACCACCGACTTGATCTCCAAGTCCCCCTCTGGTATGACCACCCCTGGTCGCTCCTCATAATAAGAAGGATCATAAAAATCTTTTAAAGGAATAACAGGATGCTGACGAGGAGGTCAGTTGGGCCTTTGGTTTGCTAGATTTTGGATATTCCTAGTCAACGTTTGTTGACTGGCATTCAGTTGAGCAATTTGCTCAGCCATCATTGTCAAGAGATCAGGCGGGGGGTCTTGATGTTGTGATTGAGGCAAATCACCATTGGGGAGCTCCAAGTGCGGGAAGTCAAAGGTGGGGGGGGTTGTGGGTGGAAGGGTTAGAATTAGGGTTAGTAATGGAATTAGAGTTGGAAGTGGAAGGGTTAGTGGACCAATTTTTTTGATTTTTCATAATGTGAGAAGAAGATAGAAAAAGCGATCTTTTTGCACGTAGGGCGAAATCAAATGGTCCCTCCAAGTGCGGATGTTGAGACCGTCGCCTGTGCATAAAATGTAAGAGATGGAGATGAGAGAAGTGTGCACACAAGCAATCAAATTCTAAACCTAACTTAATTGTGACTCCCTAGAAACTAACCTAACACTTAGTCTACCTAGGAAATAAGTAATCAACAGTGAATACCCGTTCTGTCAATAAATCTTGCCAAGTTGCTTAAGGGGAGGTTTGGGCCCAAGCGTTTCCCAGGAAAATCCTCAGGTGCTTGTACAAACTCGCACCTAGTCGTTTGACATGGCCCCTCAACCTGAACACCAGATATAGATGACAGAATTGATATTAACTAAAGAGAACTTAAGACCTAGATAACAAGCCTAGGTTGATGAAACCTTAGTTGATGTACGCACAATCCTAGTTATATGACGACCATTGGCAGAGAATGCATTAATGGTTAGATCCTCGATGTTTTCAGGCACCGACATGCTAGTTGCAAGAAAGATATAGAATGAGCATAGGCAACTTAATCACAAGAAAGTGCTGCAAGCAAGCACAAGGTTATTTTTCAACACATAGATATATATATATAAATAATGTTTCATTGATCGCATTAGGGTGATTACAGAGCAAAGCTAGCGGGAAGCTTGTACATGAATGATTGAAAGTAGAAAACCACCTAGCAGAAAATGACTGCATGAGTGAATCTATGGGGAGATTACACATGCATCAGTGAGGGAGAATATGGAGCTACACTACTAACCATAAATAAAGTAGAGAGATTAAAAGAACTACTTAGCTAGGCTATCAGAATTGTAAAGACCCATCGCACTTTTAGCCTTCTAAGACGTCTAGAGTCTCAGTTAGATGTCTGTCCAGACGTTTGAAAATGAAATTTTTTTGCCTGCTCTGCACTCTGCACGTAGGCAGCGCACAGAATGTTCTCCCCCTTTCTCTCCCTTCCTCCTTTCCCCGAACCCTAAACCCCCACACCATCTATAAAAGCCCCCTCCCCTCCTCTCCTCTCCACTCCACACACCACCACCACCACCTTCAGAGCCTGTGGGATGGTCAGAGGAGAGTGAGGGAGAGCGAGAGGGCAAGGTGAGTACGGGAGGAGGAGGAGGCCGAGGTTGGAGAGCTTCGGTGGAAGCTCGCACGGCCACTGTGGGCACGTGTAGGAGGAGGAGAGATCCCGAGGAGGCTGCCTCAACCATCTACAGCGGCTAGAGCTGAGGCGGCGCGAGGAGGAGCTCGGCGGAAAGCATTGGGAGCAAGTTCTGGTACTGAAATTTTCCAGTATCAGACGTATGGAGTGTAGTCTAGATGGCTGATGGAGCACCTGGACATCTGGAGTTAAGGCCAGACATCTGAAAGCTTATTTATCGCGAAGGTATGTTCTTTCTTGCAGTTATGGCCATGCAGGCCTCACCGCAGAGTGAATGTCGGGTCTGATTTGGGGGCTGCGGGTGCCGTACGTAGGAGTAGCCTTGGGAAGGAGCGCGAAATGCTCTCCCACACAATTTTGGATGTCTGATCAGATCACCAGACGCCTAGAGGTTCTTTCAGACGACCGGAGGCGTGGTCAGACATCTAGAACTGCCATTAGATGATCGCAGAGGAGGCCTGGACATCTAAGGACACCGCAAGGACTTAAGGTAAGGTTCTTGTAACTTTTAAGATGTTTGGACTTATTCCTAAACATTTGATTTTGGATAGTAGACACGTTTTTGACCCGTTTGGGGTCCGATCGGGATCCGTTTTACGTAAACAAAGTATCTGTAGTTTCCTTCGGAGTTTCTCTACGTACTAAAGACCTTTATACATTGTTCTGAACCCTTCTTTTGTGATGCATTTCCTGGTGTAGGGTTTCAGCCTGTTCCATGTTTGGGGCTTGCAGAGATGCCTAGTCTGCTGTTCGAGCCCCCATTACTACTGGATTGTCTGGTAGAGTGGTTTACTTCTGTTAATAATATTTAATAAGAATGTACTTGTCGAAATAGCCAAATGGAACCCTAAGATGTGGCATGAACCCTAGGATAGAGGAATGAATGAATCTTTTGTGCTGTATGATGTACTTGCATGCGTGATTTAGCTAAATTGTTTGCACTTGCCTGTATTATAATTATGGGCTACCTGTAATTTGTGAATAATTACCTGTGAAATCACCAGTTGCATGTATTGAATTATGGAAACATGATCTGCCTATATATAAATAAGAACTGAATCGTGAATGGTGGGATCTAGATCGGAATAAATGAGGTGAACATGAGTATGAACCCTACGAGGAATTTAGGAGTAGAGCTATTATGGTGAGCTAGAAATTTGGAATGTAGACAGGAAGTGTGCTGGCCCATGAGTACGTGGTACCAAGGAGAGTAACTGTCCCCTTTTCGTGTAGGGCAGAGCTAACCACCCTTGGGATGAGACACGGGGTTAGGATTGGCAACTCTACACCGACTCTTGTTGGCCCTCGTGTACGCAGTACCGAGGTGAGCTGCTAGTGTAGGGAGAGAGCTAGCCACCCCATTAGGCACGGGGTTCAGCTAGCCACCCTACACCGACTTGTTAGGCCCTCTGGGCAAACTGGGGTAGTCAGACAAGGGTGAGTGGATTGTGGAGGGGTGAGACCCCTATTTGGTTCTAAGGGGCGAGACCCCTATTCTGAGAGGGCAAGGTCCTATGCTGTTCCATGCTGTACTTTGGGTGTACTCGCTAGCGGAAACGACTGACCGCTTGTCAGTGCAGGGTAACTACCCATGTGCTTATCACGTGTGTCGTAGTCCCTGCTACATCTTGACAGTGACCTTGGGGTGGTTGACTGGGTGTAGGACTACCACAGGGGACTCTCCCGGCTAGGAGAGCACCACGTGTACCTTCTACTCGTCGGAAAAGATTGCAATCAAGATCGTTCCCACGAGGAACATGCAAGATGAAGAATATCTAGATGATTGAGGAAAATAGGTGAAAAGGAAATACACATAAAACAGATAAATAGAAAAGATAATTAAACCTTTTGCTTTTTCTATTTTAGATAGTGTAGATACCACTCTACTCAACGTTCACTGACTCTACCTTTTCATAATGCTATTCAAGACCAGGAGCTGAGCAGCCCGAGCTTCTGGCTACGGAGGTTACTGGACCCAATCGAGCCCAGCCATAGTTTTCAGCACTTCTTTGTTGTCCCTTTCCTGTTGTAGTAAGTATCAGACTTTTAGATACTATTGTTTATATTGTTTACTTTAGTTCTATTGTTCTGTTGTTGTGGTGGTATGTAATGGAACAACAATTTTACTTTCCTTTATTACTTTGTACATTTTTATTACTTAGTTATATTGCATATTTGAACGTGGTTGATGTAAACATTTTTACACTACATATGATGTCTATTTATGCATGTTAAGCATAGAATTGCATTGCATACTATAAATATTGCATAGCATGCATCATCTTGCATTTAGATTAGTTTGAATAAAATGGAGGTTAATTGTCTCCTTTTATGTTCAGGGATAGGGCAAAATTTTTATCGGGGCCTCGGATCAAAGATCCAACCATATAGATTTGATGAAGGAGACGATTGGAGTTCAACGACTCCAAGATCGCCCCAATCAGATATCTGTAGCTTCAGATAGAGACCAGGGAACCATAGAAGATCAAGGGCCAAGATGGTGTGAATCCACACTTCAAATGACAAATCCTACTGCACGGATGGATTCAGATCGACGATCGCAGCCTAACGGTGTGAAAATCGACTCAATCCGACAATCGTGGCACCATCTACATCATCTAGAAGATGAACGGCCAAGATGGCACCACATGGTGCCATCTCAACTGCCCAACTGGCCGTTACACCCACCGCACCCTCTCTTCTTCAATGATTCTCCATCGTTGGATACGCATCCAATAGCTGTGGATGCGCACGCACGATTTGTAAGTGCGACACAAACGTGCTTGTAACGCGTTGGTCGAACGCACTTTCCCGAAGGGGGGATGCGCGTTCGAGTTGAGAGGAGTGGGCGAGTGGGTGTGGATGAGCGGGCATGAGGAGCATTCAATCGTGATCGGTCGGCTGCGAGTGCTCAATAGTGCCCACGCCCTATTGCACGCCCACGCGTGACGTGCCATCAAACACAGCGAGCACGCGCAGAGGAGGTGCAGAGAGGAGCGCTCTCAGCCGTTTGATCTCACGATCGAACGGCCGAGATTTGAAGATCGTGGGCAGGCATTTAAAGAGAGGAGGTGAGCGGGTGCAAGCGCGTCGCCCGACTATGCCCAAGTTCGGACCTTTAGTGAAGGTCTAGAATTAATGTTTTTCAAATTAAAAAGACCAAATTGCCCTCACTCCTTGCAACTATAAAAGGAGACCTCCTCCATATGAAATCTTTATCCCTTCTTTCTCTTCTCTCCCTCTCCAAAGCTCAAGAGAAACTTGTCCCACACCCGGGATGCTTCTCAAGAGATAAAGTCAAATTTTCGTCCCCCTTTCGGAAGTGGATCCCGCGATGTTGACGACGTGCTGCCCCATTCCCATTCTTCCTGCTTCGTCCTCCTTTGTCTTGCTCCTTCCCCATCTTCCAGGCATCGCCCCATCCAGCTCATCCTCCAAGCGACCGTCGAGGAGGATAATTCTCTCTCCATTCTTTTTAATGCTTTCTACAGTAGATTTATTGCTTTCTAATGTAATCATTTTCTGCTTTCTAGTCGTAATGTTTAGTGTAACGAACAATCTCCTTGATAATGAATTCCATGTTCATTCTACGTCTTTTTTCTGGCTTTTGTTTGTAATATTTTCTCTCTCTTCTATTTATTGTAAATAGATAGGTAGTTTCTAATTAATTATTCTGCTTCGTGACAAATAAAACAAACACGTATTTTTAATCAAACGTGAACCTCCCTGAGTTCGACCCAGGATTTCTATTTTGGTATAAATTTTATTTGTTGAACACGAGTTCTTCACTTTCAAACTACAACGACAGGTTCTTGAAAACCAAATACGTTAGAGTAGCAACTTGTAGCTTCAACATTTTGGCATCGTTGCCAGGGAGGCGACGCTCTTTGATTTTTTTCGTGTTTTTACAAGTTACGAATCATTTACCTCACTTCTCTCCTTTCTTATTGTGATTGCAGGTACTCTTTTGAGATGAGCAAAAGTGATAGATTGGATTAAATTACTGTTGAAGGTTCTATAAGTTATCCCCCACCCAGTAGTTTTTGTTTCACCATGTAATAAGACAAACATCAATCAACCTAAGTGTTCTTATAGACTCTAAAGTTAGTTTTGTTTGTTTGTCTGACATCCACACCCACCCCAACCTCTACATTTAAAAAGAAAAATTAAAAAAAAATCTCACAGAGGTACACAACCTCATCTGATTTTCAAACTCAATCAGTAAACTAATCTTTGGAACCGGTACACACATCCAAACACATAATTGAGTAGAAATCAGATTAGGAAATTATTTGTGTGCTTAATTAAGTGGTGCAACAGGCCAATTGTTTGAGTTGATTGGGCCGCACCACTTCAATTAAAATCAACTCATCAAGTAGCTACTGCATAGGTTCAACTCTTAGGGATTTACCAGGCACTCCACATTCTTTTAAGTTTCAAAGGAAAACATCTTCACCTGTGCTTTCAAAACCTGGTGTGCCAACAAAACTTATCTGAAAATACCTAAAGTTGAATCTTAAAAGGTACTAAGCAAGATTTGAACTCTAAAATTTGCCACATCAAAACTAATCTTGCTTGAAAACCATTAGTTGTGCACACACACACAAATCAATCACTCATTAAGGGCACAACCCACATAAAGGGACCATCACATTCCAAAGCACATTCAAACCTAGCCCTAAATAAAATAGAGTAGGTGTTAGCCTTAAGGATTCGCTCGCTCTTCAGAGCCTAGAACGAGATTATTTTCGATTAGTCTGTTTCCACTATTCAATCTGATGTCTAGCTATGGGAGCAGAATCAAATGATCGTGGTTGGGGGATACAGTAGGAACCAGAGGCGTAAGCCAAAGGAAGAACCTTCTACCCAGTCCCTCCTTCTAACTGGTTGGATTGAACAGACAGAAGTAGATCAAATCGTTCCTTTATCTCAAGGTGAGTTTTGGGAGTCTGTAGGTCTTTAGGCTAGCCCACTTAAGGACAGGTTTGATTGCTTGTATTGCATGGCGCCTTTCTTCCTCCCATCTCTCATGAATCCTTCCACATTTTATATGCATTGCCGCTCTTTCCCTCCTGTTTTGAGTTATCCTCAACATGACGATTATCCCGACTCGTGCTGTAATCAACCATTAGTTAGTTGGGATACCTCAGATTGGGGATACAGTTCTGGACCTCCGTGTTTAGGGTCTAACCCTGAACACTATGATTGTGATTTCTATCCTTCTCAAAGCCACATCGATTATAGATCATCAACCTTTCATGGACAACCTAATACGATCTACAATCAAGAAGGTTACACTGATCCTTACCCATCCTCTGATTACACTGCCTTTAGGTCATCACCACCTTTTGAACAATCCGAAATGACCTATTATTAAGAAGGTTATAACGAATCTCAATTCGTTAACTCCTCTACACTGATCCCAAACTTGCCCAACCCTAAACCAACTCATTTGGTTTAGGGTAACCAGGTTCAAGATAAGGTTCTGGCTAACTTGAGGAATATCATACAATCTTTAGAAGTTCAACCAATACCTTCCATTGAAAGATTGGAGCCCCTGATTGAAATGATTGATGATTTGAATAAGTACTTGTTGGATTGGCTCCAAGATGCTAAGGATAAGAACTCGAGTGAGTTTCTACTTGGGAAGTTAGTGAAATTGAGGATGAGATTTGTAGTTGCTTTAGTTCAATCATGGGACGATTCCCAGGATGAACCCCCTTCAGGAGAGCCAAGGTTAGAACCCGCTCAAGCACCTGTTGGAGGGGACACGTGTTACAAGGCTGATCAGATTGAATTAAAGCAACCAATTAAGGATGATATGATTTATTCACTTGAAATCCTTGAGCCGGGGTACGAGGAAACATATGTCTCCATGGACCAGAAAGTGATGGATGATTTTGAGACATACATTAATACGGATTATGATTTCTTTGATTCTGATGGTGAAGATTCAAGTTGCAAAGTCTTACGTAAGTTTACAAAACACGATTTCTATGAGACGATTGGGCCTGAGGAATCTGATAGACCAATTGATAGCCCAATAACTGAGGAAACTGATCTTATTGGGGCTCACAATACGGATCCAGAATCACATTTTTGGAGGATTTAATTCAATGCCATGATTGTCAGTTACACCCCATTGAGTTTATCGATGATTCTGTTTTTGAGATAACTAGACCCAAGTAAATTTTGATTCAGCCACATCTTTTCGACTTGGAAATTTTAGATGGGGTGATTAATATGCAAGAGGTCCCGAAACTTGACATTTTGAATGAGGAGAACAGAAGCCGGGAAGTTCTGATTTGGTAAGCATACTTTGGAGGAAATAGAAGACCAAGTCTAAGGGTTCCAATTCATCTGAAACCATCAAACCAGGACCCTTACGACATTTGTTTTGAGGATGTCCAACCCAAGCATACATTCATTGATTATCCTTTCGATATCGAATTCTCTGTAACCTCACTTTTTGGACTTCGGTTGCATCCTCATAAATCGTAGGCCCGACCCTGCTTGCATACTGATTTTAGGTTTTGGGTAATTTTTATCCAGAACCTTAGATATTCTCGATTATCGGGTATGGGTCTGCACCACAATCTGGTCCATATCTGTGGACATCTGCTAGTAGGTCAGAGGTTTCTTCTCTTTATTCTGATTATGATCTGCACCTGTGAATTCTTTATTTCACTTCTTTGTATAGTGTGCCTAGCTGAAGGCATTAAATTCAACTCATATATAGTTTTTGTTTATCTCGGAGCGGACCCGACATTCACGCAATTCAAGTGCTTTCTACTCTATTCCACTCTGTTTTATGTCTTTTTAATACAATAAGGACATTGCATTAGATAGGCATGGGGGGGTGGATATTCATCTCTGAATTTATTCGTCAGCTCTGTAGATTTATTTTATTTTCTTTGATTTATATATATTAAAAAAACAAAAATTGGAATTAGGAAAGAGAACTTGGGTTTAAGAAAATTTTCAATCATAGGAAATATTACATTAGGATTTGAACACAAAGAACCTTTAGGTCTTCAGACTTAATCAGCCTGTGTATCCACTAAAATGTGGATTTATTTTTTGAGTCGTTGATAACCTAAATTCTATTTTAATTTGAGTAAATAAGTTTGGGTGATAAGTACATGACTTATCAACCCGCCCTCTGATTTGAGGGAACTTTAAGCCTAAAGCATCTAAACACTATCTTGTCACTGACTCGTTAATCGGTGGTTCTAACGGAAATTGGGTAGCTAATGAACCTTCTAGGGTGATATGGCTGGCAAGTTATCATGGGTAACAGCCCATAGGTAGGTTGTCCAGAGTCTAGTTACTGGACCATTCTCTTTTTGCTGCCTTTAGGTAAATCTTAAACTAGGGAAGCCACCTACTTAAAAAAAAAAAAGAGAAAAAGAAAGTCAAAAAGAAAAGAAACAAAAGAAATAAGTCACACTTCGCCGCATGAGTATGGCTGGCAAGTTGTCGGTGGTAACAGCTCATCGACTGGTTGTCCAGAACCCAGCTCAATAAATGCACTGTAAATTCCTAAAACACTTAGGAAGAAGCAGAGAAATAGAATAAACCAGGGAGATATGCACTGGATTCACCCTTGTGTTGACCCCATAAAAATAAAAGGAGAAAGCTACCGGTTGTAAAGATACACCTTTAGGCAAAATTCTCTTTTTAAGGTCACCTAAAGGAGTAGAAACCCGAAGTCCACTTTAACTGCTGATCAACGTGTCTATCACATTCACAATAAGATGCTTAGAACTTAGAGTTCTCATCAAATCTTGGGTGAGTTGAATGGCCATAGAAAGCTACTCTTAAACCCTAAAACTCAAAAATCCAAAAAAAAATTAGGAAAGAAGAAAAAGAGAAAAAGAAAATTTTCTTTGAAAATGGCGAGGGCTTGAGGCGGTCTGCATTTTGGCAGATACCTAGGCACTGTTGTGTCTTTGAAAGTTTAGATCCTAAGTAAACATTTTCTTAATGATTGAAAATAACTCATGCCCAAATAATCCAACCTAATTCTTTATAAATAGCATATAGTTTTTGCTAGGGACTAGCAAAAGATAGGCATGCGGGTGTGATGTAAACAATTTTACACTACATAAGATGTCTATTTATGCATGTTCTTAAGCATAGAATTGCATTGCATACTATAAATAATGCATAGCATGCATCATCTTGCATTTAGATTAGTCTGAATAAAATGGAGGTTAATTGTCTCCTTTTATGTTCAGGGATAGGGCAAAATTTTTATCGGGGCCTAGAATCGAAGATCCAACCGTACATATTTGATTAGGGTGATGATTGGAGTTCAATGACTCCAAGATCGCCCTAATCGGACATCTGTAGCATCAGATAGAGATCATGGAACCCTAGAAGATCAAGGGCCAACATGGTGTGAATCTGCACTTCAAATGACAAATCTGATCGCACGGATGGATTTGGATCGACGATCGTAGCCTAATAGCATGAAAATCGACTCAATCCGACGATCGTGGCACCATCTACATCATCCAGAAGATGGATGGCCAAGATGGCGCCACGTGGTGCCATCTCAGCCGCCCAACCGGCTGCTACACCCGCCTCACCCTCTCTTCTTCGACAATTCTCCGCCGTTGGATGCGCATCCAATGGCAGTGGATGCACGCGCACAATTTGTAAGCACGACACAAATGCGCTTATAGTGTGTTGGTCGAATGCGCTTTCGCGAAGGGGGGACGCACATTCAAGTTGCAAGGAGCGGGCGAGCAGGCGTGAGGAGCATTGGATCATGATCGGTCGGCTATGAGTGCTCAATAGTGCCCATGCGCTATCGCACGCCCGCGCATGACGCCCCACCAGACGCGACGAGTGCACAAAGGAGTCGCGGTGAGGAGTGCTCTTAGCCATTCTATCTCACGATAGAACGATCGAGATTTGAAGATCGTGGGTAGGCATTTAAAGAGAGGAGGTGAGCGAGCACGCACGCATGGCCCCACTATGCCGACGTTCGGACCTTTAGTGACGGTTTTATCCTTCACTAAAGGTCCAGAATTAATGCTTTTCAAATTAAAAAGACCAAATTGCCCTCACTCATTGCAACTATAAAAGGAGACCGCCTCCATATGAAATCTTCATCCTTTCTTTCTCTTGTCTCCCTCTCTAAAGCTCAAGAGAAGCTTGTCCCACACTCGGGATGCTTCTCAAGAGATGAAGTCAAATTCTCGTCCCCCTTTCGGAAGTGGATCCATTCCCATTCTTCCCCCTTCGTCCTCCTTTGTCCTGCTTTGTTCCCCGTCTTCCAGGCATCGTCCCATCCGGCTCGTCCTCCAAGTGACCGTCGAGGAGGATAATTCTCTCTCCATTCCTTTTAATGCTTTCTAGAGTAGATTTACTGCTTTCCAGTGTAATTGTTTTCTGCTTTCTAGTCATAATGTTTAGTGTAACGAACAATCTCACTGATAATTAATTCCATGTTCATTCTACATCTTTTTTTTGGTTTTCATTTGTAATATTGTCTCTCTCTCTTCTATTTATTGTAAATAGATAGATAGTTTCTAATCAATTATTCTGCTTCATGACAAATAAAACAAACGCGTATTTTTAATCAAACGTCCGCCTCCCTGAGTTGGACCCAGGATTTCTATTTCCGTATAAATTTTATATGTTGAACACGAGTTCTTCGCTTTCAAACTACAACGATAGGTTCCTTAAAACCAAATACGTTAGCGTATTAACCTATAGCTTCAACAGTGGTTTACTTTCCTGCTTTTTGGTTATTTCTTGATGGATGACTGGGTCTTGGAATTAGTTGAGGCGAGCTGGTCTCGGGTCCTGTAGGGATCCGGGAATCGAGTCGTAACACGATGGTATCAGAGCATGGTCGTCCCGAGAAATGAAATAATTGGCTTGATGGTCGTGCGTGCTTCGCGTGTTAGAAATCAGGGTTACAAGTAACCCGTCGTCGTAGTTGCAAAACATGTCGAATAGATAAAATTTATACCAAAACTCCAAGGGAGTCCTGGGTTGAACACAGGGAGGCGATGTTTACTTTATTGAAAATCGCATTTTGATTCATTTCTTTTTGGTATTTTGAGGTTTTGTTATTTTTTTGTATTTTTGAAATAAAAGAAAACAAGAAAATGTATCACAAGATAGAGATGTGGAACAAATATGATATATATTACTTCCAATGTTAATTACAAGAAACTATGAAAGCATATAAAGAGAGGGAGGTGAGAGGAAATCTCCTAAATCGGCTGTTCGGTGAGACGACGGCGCCTGGCGGAAGCTTGGACAAAGGAGGTGAGGAGCGGGACGACGGAGGTCAGATGCTGGAGGATGTCGGGTTGTGGAAAGCTTTGGCGTAGCTCTGGAATGGAGGTGAGAAGATCGAGTTGATCTGCTACCGGAGTGGAGGTGGGATGACGACTCCAAGGTGACCTACAAAGGGAGATGGGAAGTTGGAGGAGTATTTGGTGGGGCAGAAGTTCGCTACACTAATAGGCACCTTGGGAGCTTGAGAACAAGCTCTAATGGAGCGTTGGTAAGCTTACTAGAGCTTGGGAGTAGGTGGGAGTAGAGTAGGTAGAGATGGCTTGGAAGGGAGGGGGTGAAGGTCCTTTTTTAGTGGTGAAGAGGCAAAAATTGGTGTGGGACCATTAGTGACATCCAGGCCATCACTGGAAACGTTGCTGTAGGTAGCTCATGCCCACTTGCGCCCACAGCTGTCTTTGCTGGCATGCGATGAATTACTGACGGCTGTAAGGGTCGCTGTAAGTCTAGCTCATGCGTCGCTGTAGTCCACCTCATGCTGCACTGGCACCGTTCCTGCCTTGCCATGTGCGTGCACGCGCCCACGCGCTGGCGCGGGCACATGCGTGCCTGGGTGCCCGCGCGTGCACCCGTGCTACTACACACGTGCGATGTTCCGTGCATGTGTTGGCGGCTTGGGCTGCGCCACATGGCACAGTTTGGGTCTTCCATCTTCTTATTGTAGGGGCTGCTACAGAGGTCGGATAGAGTTGATTTTCACGCCGTTAGGCTGCGATCATCGACCCGAATCCGTCCGCATGGTCGGATTTATCATTTGAAGCTCTAAATTATGTCTCCTAGTCCCTTGGCCATTGATCTTCCTTGGACTACATATAGTGCTACGGGACTCCGATCGAGGCGATTTCAGAGGCGTTGGACTCCGATCATCATCTTGATCAGATCCGTATGGTCGGATCGTCAATCTGAGGCTATGAAATAGATACCCTTCTCTCCTAACCACAAACGGATGCAATTAACCTAAATTATATACAACTAATCTAAATGTAGAATGATGCATTCTATGCAATATTTATAACATAAAATGCAAATCTAAGCCTAGGAACATGCATGAATAGGCATTTCACCCTCAATAAATGTGTTTTCTTCATACCTCCATGCCTATCTTCTGCTAGTCCCTAGCAAAATTAAACTATATGCTTTGTATAAAAGTAGAATTAGGATTAGATCACTTAGGCCTAAGTCATTTATTAACAATAGAAAATTTCAACTAAGGTCCTAAACTACGAAAACTCAATAGTACCTAGGTGTCTACCAGAATGCAGATCGCCCAAGTTCTCACCTTATTTGAGAAGGGAAGATATATTTTATTTTATTTTTGTTCCTTTCTAATTTTTTTGTACTTTTGGAGTTTGAGAGTTCAGGGATAACTTTTTACGGCTACCCGACCTGCCCAAGACTCGAAAAGGACTCTAAGTACTAAGCATCTTTGTGAAAAAGTGATAGACTCACAAAACAGCCATTAAGATGGACTTCGGGTTTCTACGACCGTAGGTTACCTCGCCTAAAGGATTATCTTTATGATCGATAGCTTTCTCCCTACTTTTATTTATGGGGTCAACACAAGGGCGAACCCAATGTATATCTCCCCGGTTTATTCTACTTCCCTGCTTCTTCCCTATGTGTTTTGGGAATTATTGTGCATTTTTTTTTTGTGAGCTGGGTTTTGGACAACCGGCCGATGAGCTGTTACCACCGACAACTTACCAACCATACTCATGCAGTGAAGTATGGTTTTATTTGTTTTTTTATTTTCTCCTTTTTCTTTTTCTCTTTTTTTTTTTTAGTGTTTCTTTTTTTTTTTCTAAGTAGGTGGCTTGCTTGATCTAAGATTTACCTAAAGGTAGTACAATGAAAATGGTCTTGTGGCTGGGCTTTGGACAACCGGCTGATGAGCCGTTACCATTGACAACTTGCCAGCCATACCACCCAAAGTCCGTCCATTAGCTATCCAATTTCTGTGAAAACCATCGGAAAGTGAGTTAGTGCAAAAAAATGTGTGCAAATGCTTAGGCTTGAAGTCCCCCCAAATCAGAGGGTGGGTTGATAAATTGCATACTTATCATCCTAAATTATTTACCAAATTAAAATAAATTTTAATTGGCGAGGACTCGAGACTAAGTCCACATTCAAGTGGACACCCGGGCTAATTAAGCCCGAAGACCTGAAGAGTCTAAGTGTTTAGGTCCTCTTGTATCATTTCCTAAAATTAATAACTTACAAATGCCTAAGTTCTCTTTTCCTAATTTCTTTTTTTATCTTTTTTCAAATTTTCAATTTTTTTTCTAATTTTATAAGAAGCTACAAGAAATTCTACGGAGTTAACATAATGATTTCAGGAATTGATTATCCACCCCCCATGCCTAAATGATGCAATGTCATCATTGTAAAAATAAAGACATGAAAAGGACAGAGTAAACAGAACATCACCTGAGTGTTGTGAAAATCTAGTTAGCTCCGCAGAGAGAAGAGTGTATACACACGTGCTAAGTTTAATGCCTTCAGCTAGGCATAACATACATATAAAGAAGAAATTGAGAATTCACAAGTGTAGGTCAGAATCAAAATCAAAAGGTTGATCCTGAAACCCGTCTGCAGAAGATGTCCACAAACATGGATGAGGTTATGGTGCAGACCCATGCCCCAGGGTCGAGTGGTTCTTAGGTTCTAGATGAAAATCACTTAGAACCGAAGGTTGTGTTTGCGGGGCCAGGCCAGCAGTTTAGTGGTGTGCAACCCAAGACCAAAGTGTCGAACAACGGGTAAAGATGGTTCGATAGGTGCGGTTGTCCACTTAACATTTAGCTCAGAAAAATAATTAGTTATTTCAAGCTTGGGTTGCATGTGAAAGATATCGTAAGGGTCCTGGTAGAAAGTAGGTGGTTTTAGGTCAAAAGGTACCCTTAGATCCAAAATCAAACTTCCCTTAGAATTAGCCTCCCAAATCTTTATTTCAATAATTCTATCCTCCAACATCAAGGGCTCAGGCTTTGGGACCTCTAGCTTATTATTCACCCAATATGATTCTCCCAAGTCCAGAAATCGTGGCTGAATCAAGATTGACTTGGGCAGAAAGATCTCAGAAGTCAGCTCTTCGGGGTGCAGATGAGGACTGGGGTCACTGATTAAATCATCATGATTCGGATCCTCCAAGTTAACCCCAACCGAATCCAAATCTTCAATAATTAGGCTATCAACTGGTTTGTCAGATTCCTCAAGCCTATTTGTATCACTAAAATCCTCTTCCTTAAGTTCAAGTGAGACTTCACCAAAAGATTCTTCACCCTTAGAGTCAAAGAATCCATGATCCTCATTTATATATGTCTCAAAATCATATGTCATTTCATGGTCTGTGGAGACATATTTTTCCTCACTCTCTGGCTTGGGGATCTTGGGTGAATCAATCGGTTCATCCTCAAGTGGTTGCTCTAGCCCATCCTGGTCATCCCCAGTCTCAGAAAATGTATTCCCCCCAACAGGCGCTTGAGCGGGTTCAAACATTGGCTCTCCTGAAGGGGGTTCATCTTGAGAATCATCCTAAGATTTGATTAGTGCAACCATAAATTTCATCCTCAACCTCGACAATTTCCCAAGAAGAAACTCACCCAAGTCCCTATCCCTAACACTTTGGAGCAAATCCAATGGAGAACTGTTAAGTTCATCAATCATTTTGATCATAGGCTCTACTGCTTCAGTGCATGGTGTTGGATGAGCTTCTAAAGATTGTATAGTGTTCCTCAAATTAGCCAACACCCTATCTTGGATCTAGTTCACCTGAACCGCCTGGTTCGGTTTAGGTTTGGGTGGGTTCAGGTTAAATCTAGGGGAGTCAAGATGTCGAGGTTCTCGGGTCCCTCCCTAAAAGTAGGTCATTCTAGGTTGTTCAAAGGATGGTGGCGACCTATATTCAGTGGAATACTAGGGAGGGTAGGTGTTATATAATGATATCCTTCCTGATTGTAGATCGGGTTGGTTTGGTCATCAAAGGATGGAGATCCGTAATCATTATAGCTCTGGGAAGGATAATAATCATAGTGTTGTCATCCAGGATTAGGCCCTGGACCCTGAGGTCCGGATTCATATCCCCAATCAAAGTCATCCTAGCTAGTGGATGGGTAATTACAAGTCAAGTCGGGGTAGTAATCATCTTGGGGATAAGTGGTGGTAGGACGATAGGATGTGAAATGTGTGTATGTTGAAAGGTACTAGGTGAAGGAGGGAAATCAGAAGAGAAAGGAGCCCTGCAATACAAAAATACAAGCCTGTCCTTAGTTTGGGTAGCCTAAAGGTCTACAAACTCTCAGAATCCGTCCTAAGATTATAGACGATTTACTCTACTTTTGTCTAGGCAATCCAACCAGTTAGAAGGAGGGACTGAGGTGAAGGTTCTTCCTTTGGCTTGCGCCTCCGGTTCCTAGTGTACCCCCCAGCCGCGGTCGTTTGACGCTACTTCCCTAGCTAGACATCATATTGACTAGTATAAGTAGGTTAATCATGAACAATCTCAATCTGGATCTCGACGAGCGAACCAGTCCTTAGGGCCAACGTCTAATCAATTTTAGATAGGCTTGGGACAATGGTGTTTTAGGAATGTGATGGGCCCTTTCGATGGGTTGTGCCCATAATGATCAGTTAAAATGTGTGTGTGTGCACAACTAGGGTTTGCAAACAAGGTTATTTGATGATGTGTCTTTTAGAGTTCAACCTTGTTTACTATCTTTTAGGGTTTAATCTTAGGTATATTCAATCAAGTTTAGGAAAACACTCTAAGTTTTGCAAGCACTGGTGATGATATATTCCTTTAGAAATCAAAGAAAAAAATGTGGATTGCCTCATTCTGCCCTAAGTGGCAAGCTACTAGATTAATCGCTTTTATCTTAAGTGGTACAGCCCAAACAGTTCAATCAATTGGCCTATTGCACCACTTAGTTAAGGTACATAGAAATTTTTGACCTATTCAGATTTCTACTCACTTATTTGTGTGTTGAATTAAGTGTACCAGGTCCACAGGTCAAATCTCGATTAAGTGGTAGAATCGATGTGATTGTGCGCCTTAGGGTGAGAAGTTGTGGGTGTTAAGTGTGTAGCTTACAGAAAATCCCACAATCAGATAACACTTTTTTTTATTTTTTATTTTTATTTATGTGGATGGCGAGGTGAGTGGAGGTGGCAAACAAACAACCAAATCTATCCTAGGGATCATAAAAAGCACCTAAGTTGATTTGGGTTTGAGTTATTTGGTTATGGAATGAAAAATAAGGTGGGGGTGGTGTGGTGGACACTTACAAAACACTCTACCCACACTTTACTCCGGCCTACCACACTTGGATCTCCATGCTACAGTACCTGCAAGACAGTAGATCAAAGACAAGTAGGGTTAATGCTATGTAAATGCAAAGAAATGTAATAAACAATAAAGTAAATTCCGTTGCCTCCCCAGTAACGGTGCCAAAATGGTCGTGCGTGTTTTGCATGTTAGAAATCAGGGTTACAAGTAACCCGTCGTCGTAGTTGCAAAACACGTCGATTAGATAAAATTTATATCAACACTCCAAGGGAGTCCCAGGTCGAACATAGGGAGGCGACGTTTACTTTATTGAAAACTGCACTTTGATTCATTTCTTTTTGGTATTTTGAGGTTTTGTTAGTTTTTTATATTTTTAAAATAAAACAAAACAAGCAAATGTATCACATGATCGAAATGTGGAACAAATATGATATATATTACTTCCAATGTCAATTACAAGAAACTATGAAAGCATATAAAGAGAGGGAGGTGAGAGGAAATCTCCCGAATCAGCTGTTTGGTGAGAGGACGACGCCTAGCGGAAGCTCGGACGAAGGAGGTGAGATGCTGGAGGATGTCAGGTTGAGGAAAGCTTCGGCGTAGCTCTTGAATGGAGGTGAGAAGACAGAGTTGATCTACTACCGGAATGGAGGTGGGAGGATGGCTCCAAGGTGACCTACGAAGGGAGATGGGAAGTTGGAGGAGTATTTGGTGGGGTAGAAGTTAGCTACACTAATAGGCACCTTGGGAGCTTGAGAACAAGCTTTAATGGAGCGTTGGTAAGCTTGCTAGAGCTTGGGAGTAGGTGGGAGTAGAGTAGGTAGAGATGGCTTGGAAGGGAGGGGGTGAAGGTCCTTTTATAGTGGTGGAGAAGAGGCAAAAATTGGTATAGGACCATTAGTGACATCCAGGCCGTCGCTGGAGACGTCGCTGTAGGCAGCTCATGCCCGCTGGCGCCCACAGCTGGCTTTGCTGGCATGCGATGAATTACCGATGGCTGTAAGCATCGCTGTAAGTCTAGCTCATGCGTCGCTATAGTCCACCTCACGCTACCTGGCGCCATTCCTGCCTTGCCGCGTTCGCGTGTGCACCTATGCATTGGCGCTGCGTGCATGCGCTCCCATGCGTCCGCGCGTGCACCCGTGCTGCTGCACGCGTGAGGTGTTGCATGCATGTGTTGGCGGCCTAGGTTGCACCACGTGGCGTAGTCTGGGCCGTCCATCTTCTTGTTGTAGGTGCTACTACAGAGGTTGGATTGAGTCAATTTTTGCGCCGTTAGGTTGCGATCGTCGACCCAAATCCATCCGCATGATCGGATTTATCATTTGAAGCTCCAAATTATGTCTCCTAGTCCCTTGGCCGTTGATCTTCCTCGGACTGCATATGGTGCTACGAGACTCCAATCGAGGAGATTTCAGAGGCGTTGGACTTGATCGTTGTCTTGATCAGATCCACACGGTCGGATCGTTAATCAGAGGCTCTGAAATAAATATCCTTCTCTTCTAACCACAAAAGGATGTAATTAACCTAAATTATATACAACTAACCTAACTGCAGAATGATGCATGCTATGCAATATTTATAACATGAAATGCAAATCTAAGCCTAGGAACATGTATGAATAGGCATTTTACCCTCAATAAATGTTTTTGCATCACTTGAGAATAACCGTTCACATGCATGTTACTAGGGTAGCCACCACAATGTATCACCTTGATGTTCGTTCCAAGTCATTTCTCAAAGAAATTCTATATCATTGACCCTTTTGTTCTGTCTTTCATGTCTCCTTGCAGGAGATGCCTCATCGGGGAGTTCTCGAGGCAGGTTGCGGTCGCGGCCGTGGATGAGGTCGGAGGGGTGGACGTGCCGAGCCTGAGGTACTAGTTGACTCACCTCTTCTCCCCAGCGTTCGGGCCCAGGATCTCACCCAGCTGATAAGAGATAATGTATGAGAGGAGCTCCACCTACCTCTACTTGCACCTCTCCCTGAGGACGTGGAGGTGGAGTCCTCGGTGGGATAGAGAGACTGCCACAGCGCCGGACGAGCAGGAGGGGGAGGGGGTGGTCCTCCACCACCCCCACCACACTCTGACACTTCCGAGCACGAGCCCTCCTTGCATGGAGGCATGCCCGTTCCCCCACTACAACAAAACCACAAGTTTTTTGGATAGTTCTAGAAGCTGAAGCCCCCCTCCTTCAAGGGGGATGAGGACATGTCTGAGGTAGAGGATAGGCTGGAGCAAATAGAGAAGATGTTTGACACCCTTCGCCCTCCTGCGGAGTGCCACATGGCCTTTGCCATGTACCAGCCAGAGAGCACGGCACACAGGTGGTGGAGGGCAGTCAGAGCCCAGGAGAGGGGAGAGCCGACGTGGGACCAGTTCATGACCCTCTTCTAGGTAATAATTGATTGCCGACGTGGGTTTGCAGACCTGGAAGGACCAGAGGAGACATGAGTTTGATTGCACAGCAATCATAGGTCATAATTGACCTAAATTAGACTAGGACTTAGCATAAGTTAGGGTAATTCATGCATGCATAAGCATTATCTGCATCTTTACTGCTTTACTTTAGCTATGCATAAAATAATGTTATAATGTGCTGATTAAGTGCATTATGTCGATTGCAGGCAATAAGCTGATCAAGAGCTAGATCTGGAGCTGGATCTGGAGCAGGATCTGAAGCTGGATTAGGAATAACAGGTGTTGCAGCAGAGCTGGAGCAGAAGACTTAGATTAGATGTAGGAATAATGATGTAAGGGAGTTAAGGTTTGCTATTCTATTAAGTAGGAATAAAGCAGTAAAATGTGAAGAACTTAGGTCCATCCAAGCCATAAGATAGCCTAGAGACTTCCCCAATCCTTAGCCACCCTTAGCTAGGTCACAGCACCCTAGGAAGGCCCAAAACCCTAGTTCCAACCCTTATCTAGATGTCCAGATGAATTATAGGATGTCGAAAACCCTTAGCCAACTCCCGCACACCTTAAACCCACTTCTACAGTGTTATTGGACGTCCAGACACTTGGTCAGATGTCCAATTTTTGCAGAATACCCAAGACAGAACCTTGAACCCTTTTTGACTCTGATTGGACATCCAGACAAGTCTGGACTTCTAATTTTTGAGTATAAGGCATCTGACACTATTATTAGACGTCTGATACTGCTCTCCAGTTCCTATTTTGAGAATCAAGCCTTGATCTTGGATCTCTAGGTCCCCAAACCCAATTCCAACCCCATAAGAACCTAAATTAAGGTGCCCTAACCCAAGTACATCACCTCTAGACCTCCCTAAGGACCTAATTAGGTCCCCGCTAAACCTAATTGACTTGGATCTTAGTTAATTCCATCAGCCTATTCAATTAGACTCATTGAGTCCAAATGAGCCCTGATTTCAGCACACACTGTCCAGTTGGACTTAGTGAGAGTCCAATTGACATAGACCTAAATTAATTGAGTTGTTTGAATCTTAATTAATTTTCCACACACCCAATTAAACTTGTATTAAGTTTAATTGCACTTTACCTTAATGAATTAGGGCTTACAACCCTAATTTGAGACATACCTTGACTTAAACCCACTAGAACCTAACCTAATCATCCTAGCCACCTATGTTTCGACCCACACACACCCACACACACCATCCACATGAAAATACCTAGCCTAGAGTTCTCTAGAACTCTCTACCATGTGTGGTTGCCTTGGTTGCTAAAATTAGCAACTAAGAGCCATTCAATTTTGAGATCCACATTTGGTGGATCTAAAAACCACCATCCATCCTCTCTCTCTCACTCTCCCACGACCTCTCACCATAGGCCTCTCTATAGAATTCCATAATTCTCTAGAGAGATTCCCTTAGGTCTATAAAAAGACCTAAGGGGTGGCCATTTGCACCTATCCACTTTTTGGCCATACTTGCTTGGCTCCATCCACCTCCACTTAGGCTAGCCACCACCATCTCCTCTCCATCTCCACGAGCTGAGCACCACCATGAAGGACACCGTGCCAGGATGCTGGATCACTCCTCCAACCTCTCTCTAAGGGTAGGCCTAAGCTCCAATGGCCGCCCCTCTTTCTCCTCTCCACCACTCCAAGGCCATCGGAGCCCACCTCTGAATGCCCTTCTTTTCTGCTAGATTAGTAACTTAGCTCTTCCTAGTTTTGCTACTTTCATTTACTACTTAGTAGTGTAGCTCTTATTCTGCCCTAATGACGCATGCAAAATTCCCCCATAGATTCCTGTATGCGATCATTTTCTGCTAGCTAGATTTGTGTTTTCAAGCTTTCCTTTGCAAGATTTCCTCTACATTTCATGTTGCAAACATCCTCTGAATGAATGAATGAAAAATATATTTTCTATATACATGTCTCTATGTTGAAAATCACCATGAGCTTATTGATTGCAAAATATTTCGTGTGATTAAAGTTGCCTGCTTTTCATTGTCATCTATTGCAACTAAGCATGTCGTGTTTAAATACGTAATAAGCATAAACCGCCATGTGGCTGTAAACAAGTAGAGCGAAAAGATTGATTTCAGAATTAAACAAACGCCTCCTAGAGACAAACGACCGGGACTCAAAATCTCGTTATCTTTTCATAAATATTTTTGTTTGATTGTATTGCGTACTATACTACGACGTTTTCCTAGCAAACTCGCGCTCTACACTTAACAAACAAATGTGTTATGCGTAGATACAACAAAATTGAAAAATTTTTATGCCAACATTTATGGAAACCTCGGAGTTGCATGTAAAAGGTACTTTAGGACCGTAGATAAACGAACAACCGACTCCATTTCCAATGCTCGCATTGGAACTAGAAATCGTCCGCAATAGCCATTCCAACTCACTTGCTCATCTCTTGTTCTAAATTTAGGGTCAAGCTAAATGTAACCCGATATGGGACTTTCATGAAGTATAAATATAAGAGGTTACTTGTTCATAGCATATATACATATTGCATTCATGAATAAGATTATTTTATGAAGAGAATGCATTAGGAATTTTATCCTCTAGTTAATTCCTATAATCTGGAATCCAGTATAACTTTTCACACACACGTGGAATTTGCAATGGATTCACAGTGAAGGATGATAAACGTCTTTAGTCTGTTGAGAAGAAGCAGTGCCTCTTTCCCTTAACCCTTGGACAGTGTTTTGGGAGTCAGGCAGATTTTCTTCCAAAAATCCACCAAACAGTGTGAGATGAGAGTAGGATGTACTCGTGCTCTAAGATTAGTATAAGGAATCTAGAATCGTAGATAATTAAGTGATGATACTCAGAGTTTAGGCATAGTTTTCGCTCTCGGTTCCTGCGTATACATTTTTGTGCGAATTTTGAGAGCCACCAAATAAGACAAATACGTGAAGAGCGAGTTTTCATAAAACTAGGGCTAAGGTGGATGGTTATGACCATTCTTTACGGAATCCTCGGCTGAAGGAGGGCATTGATGCCAAGGTAAGAAATACACCATCCTATCCATCTCTCCCGATGCCGTGAGTAGGCACTTCCACCAAATAAGCCACCCAATGTCTCTTGAGTACCACCAATCCCTAATAATGCCTCCTTAATAAAGTTCATGGATGTGTTATGTTGAAAAAAAAATGATGAAAAAAAGAGAAAAGAAAGAAAATTTGAAAAAAATAGAAAAAGAGGAAAAAGCAAAGAAAAAAAAGAGTGAATTTTTAGTTCAGTTGCATTGGGGCAATACCACCAAATAAATTTGAGATCCACCAAATATGGCCTTAACCTATTTTTTTGTGTTTCTGACTGCCCGAATACTGGCTGAGGAATTTTGACTTAGTGTTAGGGTTATGAGAACTCAATTAAAGTGTTAATGACAAGTGAGACCACCAAATGCAGATCGTATATGTGAATTTGGTGAGGTTGTGAGCTGTAAGAAAAAGAAAGAAAAGAAAAAGAAAAAGAGAAAGAGAGTATGAATACAAAGGAATCAGAAGAGAGCATAGTTTTTCTCGTCTTTCTCTGAGTTGAGTTACTTAGTTGTCTGGGAATCTAGATTCTATAGTACTAGTCTCTATGTAGGACCAAGTGAGAGTGAGCCACCAAATATATAATCTTTTCCCTCAGAGATTCTCTACCTAAGCCTAAAGCCGGGGTGGAATTCATAGAATATTTTGAATATCGTGAGGGAAGAAGTCCGCCTATTCCGCTAGAATTTTTAATAGGGGTCAAGTACAGGCTTTAGAGGTGTATTAGTTTTTCACTCGAATCCGTTGCAAAAGCTACATAGCTGCACTTTCACGATTGTCTGGATTTCTAGAGCATAGGATGAAAACAAAAAGGAGAAAAATCTTTAGGCATACACTTGATAAAATAATCAATCCCTTAGGGACCCTTGCTGTAAATAATTTAGTCTTGCATTTGCTAGGGACTAGCAAGATTTAGGCAAGGGGGTATGATTGCGTAGCAATATAGGTCTTAATTGACCTAAATTAGGCTAGGACTTAGCATAAGTTAGGGTAATTCATGCATGCATAAGCACTATCTGCCTCTTTATTGCTTTACTTTAGCTATGCATAAAATAATGTTATAATGTGCTGATTAAGTGCATTATGTCGATTGCAGGCAATAAGCTGATTAGGAGCTAGATCTGGAGCTGGATCTGGAGTAGGATCTGAAGCTGGATCAGGAATAATGGATGTTGCAGCAGAGCTGGAGTAGAAAACTTAGATTAGATGTAGGAATAATGATGTAAGGGAGTTAAGGTTTGCTATTCTATTAAGTAGGGATAAAGTAGTAAAATGTGAAGAGTTTAGGTCCATCCTAGTCCTAGGATAGCCTAGAGACTTCCCCAAGCCTTAGCCACCCTTTGATTAGGTGATAGCACCATAGGAAGGCCCAAAACCCTAGTTCCAACACTTATCTGGATGTCCAGATGAATTATAGGACATCCAGAACCCTTAGCCAACTCCCGCACACCTTAAACCCACTTCTACAGTGTTATTGGATGTCCAGACACTTGGTTAAGCATCGAATTTCTGCAGAATACCCGAGACAGAACCTTGAATGCTTCCTGACTCTTATTGGATGTCTGGACAACAAGTCTAGACTTCTAATTTTTGAGTATAAGACGTCTAACCCTATTATTAGACATTTGATACAGCTCTCCAGTTCCTGTTTTGAGATTCAAGCCTTGATCTTGGATCTCTAGGTCCCCAAACCCAATTCCAACCCCATAGGAACCTAAATTAAGATGCCCTAACCATAGTACATCACCTCCAAACCTCCCTAAGGACCCAATTAGGTCCTCACTAAACCTAATTGACTTGGATCTTAGTCAATTTCATCAACCTATTCAATTGGACTCATTGAGTCCAATTGAGCCTTGATCTCAGTGCACACTGTCCAATTGGACTCAGTGAGAGTCCAATTGACGTAGACCTAAATTAATTGAGTTGTTTTACTCTCAATTATGTTTCCACACACTCAATTAAATTTGTATTAAGTTTAATTGCAATTTACCTTAGTGAATTAGGGTTTACAACCCTAATTTGAGACATACCATGACCTAAACCCACTAAAACCAAACCTAATCAACCTAGCCACCTATGTTTCGACCCACACACACCCACACACACCATCCACATGAAAATACCTAGCCTAGAGTTCTCTAGAACTCTCTACCATGTGTGGTTGCCTTGGTTGCTAAAATTAGTGACCAAGAGCCATTCAATTTTGAGATCCACATTTGGTGGATCTAAAAACCACCATCCATCCTCTCTCTCTCACTCTCCCACGACCTCCCACCATAGGCCTCTCTAGAGAATTCCATAATTCTCTACAGAGCTTCCCTTAGGTCTATAAAAAGACCTAAGGGGTGGCCATTTGCACCCATCCACTTTTTGGCCCTATTTGCTTGTCTCCATCCACCTCCACTTAGGCTAGCCACCACCATCTCCACTCCATCTCCTCGAGCTGAGCACCACCATGAAGGACACCATGCTAGGTTGCTGGATCACTCTACCAACCTCTCTCCAAGGGCAGGCCTAAGGTCCATTGGCCGCCCCTCTTTCTCCTCTCCACCACTCCAAGGCCATCGGAACCCACCTCTGAATGCCCTCTTTTCTGCTAGATTAGTAACTTAGCTCTTCGTAGCTTTACTACTTTCATTTACTGCTTAGTAGTGTAGCTCTTATTCTTCCCTAATGATGCATGTAAAATCCCCGCATAGATTCCTGTATGCGATCATTTTTTGCTAATTAGATTTGTGTTTTCAAGCTTTCCTTTACAAGCTTTCCTCTACATTCCATGTTACAAACATCCTCTGAATGAATGAATGAAAAATATATTTTCTATATACATGTCTCTGTGTTGAAAATCACCATGAGCTTGTTGATTGCAAAATATTTCGTGTGATTAAAGTTGATTGCTTTTCATTATCATCTATTGCAGCTAAGAATGTCATGTTTACATACGTACTAACTATAAACCGCCATGAAACTATAAACAAGTAGAGCAAAAAGATCGATTTCAGAATTAAACAAACGCCACCCAAAGACGAATGACCGGGACTTAAAGTCTCCTTATCTTTTTATAAATATTTTTATTTGATCATATTGCGTATTGTACTATGATGCCTTTTCTAATAAAAAATGCACTTTACGACTGCCAAACAGAGTTCCACACTCTCCGCCAGGGGACGATGACTGTTAGTGCGTATCGCACACGCTTCCTGGAGCTATCAGATTTTGCCTCGACAACTGTGGCTACAGAGAAGGAGCGCCTGTGGAGGTTCATTGAGGGGCTCCAACCTGCTATTCGGGGGTATGTCAAACCCCTGAAGCTGCCCACCTTCTCACGAGTGGTTGAGGCAGCCATGACCTATGACGAGATTAACCCAGCCGCATGAGACACCGACAACGAACGAAAGAGGCCCTACCAGCTAGAGTACTCTTAGGGCCGTCGAGAGAGGAGGCAAGCGGCACCCGAAGGAGAGCCATCTCATTTTGCGGGGCCGTCAGTTGCCTTTGGGGGCCCTAGACAAGGGCCAGTTGCCAGCAATGGACCCCTGCCTAGCCGCCAGTAGGGACCTACCGAGGGAGGAGGTTGTGTCCCCCTCTGCTACTAGTGTGACCAGTTGGCCACATCAGGAGGGACTACCCATCTAGGGCCGAAGCACAACAGATGCTCCTTGCACGGAGCTCTGGAGGTCAAGCTGGTGGTCGTGGTCCCCAAGCGCGTGGGGGAGGGCAGCAGTCACGAGGATGGTACCGACCAACGTCTACTCGTCTGACCCAGAGTGTGGCTGCTTCGTCTACACCGAGGACTGAGGGGCGTATCAACCCCCTGACACAGAGACGCCAGGGCTTCTAGTTCAGTGGTGGCCGGTATCGTTACCGTTTCTGGTAGATTAATGTACATACATTTTGATTCCGGCACCACACACTCTTTTGTTGCTGTGAGTTTTGCAATCAATTTGGTGTATGACAATGTACTATTACAGGATCCGTTTGTGATCAGAGGCCCAGGTGGCTAATTTTTGTAGCTGAGGAGGGCTACATGGACTACGAGGTTAGTATAGGGGGACACAGCCTCCCTACTGACCTGATTGTGATATGGATGGAGGATTTTTGCATGATCCTAAGGATGGATTGGCAGTTCGCCTACCACACCCTAGTGGACTGTTTCGGGAGGAAGATCGTCTTCTCCATACCGGAGTTGCCTCCCTTTGAGTTTCACGGACAACCGGTGGACGGGGGTTTCAAATGCATCTCTACGCTTCGGGCAGCAAGGCTTTTGAGCTAGGGGTGTGGAGCTTTTTAGCCTGTGTTGTGGTAGAGCCTAGCCTTGTGGCTAACTTTTAGAGTATTCCAGTGGCTTATGAGTACCTCGACGTGTTTCCAGAGGAGCTGCTAGGACTACCGCCTGAGCGTAAGATCTAGTTTGAGATCTCACTGTGACAGATGCCATTTTCGCGCATTTTAAAGTCGTCGAAAATCGTAGTATAGTTGCGTAAAAATGTTTGTCACAAAAAATGATTTTTTTTGTAAGGATAATGAGACTTGATTCTCGGTCGTTCTTCTCTGGGAGGCATTTATGCAAATCTAAAATCGATCTTTTATCGCTCTACTTGTTTAAAATCGCACATCGGTTTCCAATCGTCGAATTAAAGTTTTGCTACTTTCATTATGAACCCTAATTACGTGCGCATGTGTTAAATAGATGACAAATGTGAAAGTATGAGTTTCAGTATGCACAATTATAGTTATGTGGTGGCTGTTTACAGAAAATGCATCAATCGTTCGATCTTCAATATTTTCTGGTACCGACATGTTGGTTGCAATAGATAAAAATGAAGAGCAGGCAACTTGGATCACACAAAATAGATTGCAATCAATAAGCTCATGGTGATTTTCAACACAGAGATATGTATATAAAAAAAATATATCTTTCATTCATTCATTCGGGAGGGTGTTTGCAACATGGACTTAGATGAAGGCTTATAAAGGAAAGCTTGAAAAGATAAATCTAGCAAACAGAAATTGATCGCATACAGGAATCTATGGGGGGATTTTGCATGCAGCATTGGGGGAGAATAAGAGCTACACTACTAAGTAGTAAATAAAAGCATGTAAATGTGAAGAACTAGCTACTAATCTATCAAAAAATAAGGGCATTCGAAGGTGGGCTCCGATGGCCTTCGAATGGTTGAGAGGAGAAGGAGGGGCGGCCAATGGTGCTTAAGCTAGCCCTTGGAGAGAGGTTGGGGAGATGATCTAGCATCTTGGCGTGGAGATGGTGGTAGCCATGGTGAGCAACTCGTGGAAGGTGGAGTGGAAGTGAATGTAGCTAACCTAAATGGAAGTGAATAATGCCAAGAGATGGATTGGTGCAATAGACCACCCCTTAGGTCTTTTTATAGACCTAAGGGAGACTCTCTAGAGAAGTGTGGAACTCTCTAGAGAGAGCCCCAAGAGTGGCTGGCCATGGTGAGAGAGAGGTAGTTTTTAGATCCATAAAAAGTGGATCTCAATTTGAATGGCTCTTGGTTGCTAATTTTGGCAACCAAGAGTGGCACCACCTTTGGAAGAGCCTAGAATACTCTAGGCTGTGTGGGAGCTTATGAGTGGTGTGTGTGTGTGTGGTCATGCCCTAGGTGTCTAAGTGATATAGGTTAGGTCCTAACCTAAGGGGTTTAGGTTGGTGTTGGCCTTAAATTAGGGTTGCAAACCCTAATTGCTAAGGTAAAGTGCAATTAAACTTAATACAAGTTTAATTAGGTGTGTGAAAACTTAGTTGAGAGTAAAATAACTCAATTAAGTCAGGTCTAAGTCAATTGGACTCTCACTGAGTCCAATTAGAAAGTGTGTGCTGAGTTCAGGGTTCAATTGGACTCAATGAGTCCAATTGAATAGGCTGATAGAATTGACTAAGATCCAAGTCAATTAGGTTTAGTAAGGACCTAATTAGGTCCTTAGGGAGGTCTAGAGGTGATGTACTAGGGTTAGGGCACCTTAATTTAGGTTCCTATGGGGTTGGAATTGGGTTTAGGGAGCTAGAGATCCAAGATCAAGGCTTGAATCTCAAAAGAGGAACTGGAGAGCAGTTCTAGACATCCAATAAAAGTATCAGATGACTTATACTCAAAAATTAGAAGTCCAGACTTCAAGTTTGGACGTCTAATCAGAGTCAGAAAGGATTGTAGGCTTTGTCTTAGGTATTTTGCAGAAATTTTACGTCTGGCCAAGTGTATGGACGTCCAATAACACGGCAGAAGTGGGTTTAAGGTGTGTGCGAGTTGGCTAAGGGTTTTGGACATCCTAATAGAGGTTGGAATTAGGGTTTTAAGGTTTCCTAGGGTGCGGTGACCTAATCTTACGGTGGCTAAAGCTTGGGAAAGCATCTGGGCTGTCCTAGGGCTAGGATGGTCCTAAGTTCTTCATATTTTACTACTTTATTCCTACTTAATAGAATAGCATACCTCAACTCCCTTACATTATTATCTATTACATCTAATCTAGGTCTTCCACTCCAACTCTGCTGCAACACCAGTTATTCCAGCTTTAGATCTAGCTTCCGATCTACCTTCTGGTCAGTTTATTACCTGTAATTGTCATAATGCACCTAATCAGTACATTATAGCATTATTTTATGCATAGCTACAAGAAAGCAGTAAAGATGTGAAGTCGTCGGTTTCATGTGACCGGGTTCTGGTTTGTTATAACGTTGTAGTAAAGCCGGTTATTACCAACACTTCAAATAAAAATTTTTTTACTCGGAAAATAAAAGAGTTCCCGAGGTCGAACTCAGGGAGCAAGTTGTATTCTAGAGATATACATGTTTCTTTTACAAAAAGAAAGAGAGAGGGAAAGAATTTGTTGTTTTCTCTTTGTTCTGCAGAGGGGATGCTCTTCTTTCTCTCTTTCTTTAGATCTCCTTCTTTCTCTCTGTTCTGCAGAGGTGATGTTCTTCTTCTGCAATGGTGATGCTCTTCTTCTTCTTCCTGCTGTTCCTGCTTTGGTGATGTTCTTCTTTCTTCAGAGCTCCTTGTTCTTCTTCTTCGTTCTGCAGAGGTGATGCTCCTCTTCAGATCTCTTTCTTCTTCTTCCTTGGTTTCTGCCTTGACCTCTCTTCTTCTTCTTCTGCTTTGGCCGTTGCTCTTCCTTCTTCTTCAGCCTGCCTTCTTTCCTGCTCTGGCTGCTGACCTTCCGTCGTCTGACCCGGTGCTTAGACGACTTAACTATGCATTTGCTACAGTGCAGCTCCTTCTTCTTCCGCGGGTCTTCTTCCTCGCCTGTGCCTGCACACTTCAGGGTTTTTCGTCAAGAGGCAAAACCTACTCTACCCTCCCCCCCCCCGCGTCTCTCTTTCTCTCTGAAACCACTCTTGGGAAAGCTCTCCCAGAGCTACCGGGTAATCGGGTTCGGGTCACACCCGGGTCCAGGCCCACCGGCGTGCGTGGTGGGCGAGGAGTGCAGGTCAGTCTAAGTCGGGTCGGGTCAGGTCCGCGGGGCGTGAGCGCGGACGAGACCGGGTAACCGGGCGGGTGTAAGGGGACCTCACCCCGTGTACTGAGGCAATAGGGCTAGTGCACGAAATCAATTTAAACAGTGGAACGGGTGTGAGGCTTACCGATGTGGGACTAAACGCAGACCGTTCCTCGCGTGCGCCTGCTGGGAGACCGCGGCCTGGCTTCTGCAGCTGCGGCTTCTATTTGCATAGGTTGCTGGCTGGCTGCCTTCGCAATACTCCCTGTACTCCGCAGCAGCTGGAGACCTGGAGTCCTCAAGCCTGGAGCGCGGGAGAAGCTGCTTCAATGTGCGTTAATGGCGGTCGAACCTCAAAACCTGTCAGACACGAATATGGCCTCGCGGCCTGATCAAACCACTGGGGAACCTTCGCCGTGGCACGGCGAAGGTGAGGAGCTACGCGGCAGGCCGCAAGGAGGTGTCTGGCGGCAGCCCTGGGTCGGACTGCAACCGGAGGAATGGGTTTGTTCGGGGGAGTGTTACGGAGGTGTGGAGTGGCAGTGGAGGGGTGGGGGGTGCTCAGTGTGATGAGGCGGAGGTTCGGTGAGGGTCGGCGAGCCGTGTGGGTTGCTGAGGTGATGGGAGCGGCTCGCCGGAGGGTGGTCGGGACTGAAGGGGGTGAAGGTGGTCAGGGTCGGTAGAGGGCTTAATTGAATAAATTGAAAGCGGGGAAAGAAAGAGGAGGAGAAGGGGAGTAGGTCTAGCTTACTTGCAGGGACGAAAGGGGAGGAACAGGGCGACAGTCGTATCGGCTGTCGCCGGAGAAGACGATGCTCAGGGAAAGGGGGCGGCGGCGAGCAGAAAGCCGGAGAGGCGCCAGCTGGGTGCGGCGTGGCGCGGGAAGAGCGGGGGAGGAAGTCTCTGCTGCTGGTATTGTGGCAGAGCGAAGAGGTGGAGGGGGAGGAAACCGCCGGAGCTGGTGAGCGTCTGCCGGAGGAAGAAGAGAAGAAAGTTGGGGATTTTCTCCGTCAGATCCAGGCTGCCCTGGTCGGTGGAGCAGCGGGGGGTATTTATAGGGATGAAACAGGGAGGAAGGCGGAGGGAGACGACGTGTCTCCCTCGCCGGAGAATGGTCGGAAACACGAACCCATACCGTCCGTGCGTTCGCACGGCCGGTATGGTGGGCTACAACGACCAGGGGGGTGTCCCTGCGACGGCTGACGACGCAGGGCACCCCCGGTTTACTTGCCAGGTCTCCCACCTCACCCTGCGCGGCGCCATGCTCCGCGCAAGGTCGCCGGAGCTTGGTGCTGGCAGGTTTTTGCAGGAGGGACCTGATTGCAAAGAACGAAGGAGAGTTAGGGGCCAAAATGCGAGGGTTCAAAAGTTGAGGGCCAAAGAGTAAATATATGAGGACCAAAGTGTAAAGTCGGTCAAGGAGGTTTCTTCTTAGGCCCAAGTTTTTATACATGACTAATTAGGACCTAAGGAATCTGATGGTGAATTTCATTTTCATATTAAACCTTGTTTGACCGGTCAGTTTGCGTAAAAACCCAAATTAAGTTATTAATTGGGCATGGTTCTCAATGTAGGTCAAAATGGGTTCTAAAGGCCAAATTGAAGGTTCTAAACCCTAGAGATTATTTTTCTATGAATTTTAGAGGGTTTATTCTATTTTTACTTTGCCTCGAACCTTGTGAATTGAAGTGGGTTGTTTTAGGGTTACAGATTTATCATTTAGTTTCTTGGAATTGCTGTAGCCCTTGCTAGATCATTTCATCCCACTTTTATTCTTATTAAGCTGCTTTGACCTATGTTTGGGCCCTGAATTACCCTGTATGCAGATTGTACTGGTAAAATTGCACTTTTACCCCTTTTGACTTGTTTCCTTCTCGAACTCAGAATTCTCTGAGTTAAGCCTTTCCTTGAGTTATGTAGGAGCTTTTATCCTTTGTATTGGGTCAAAATGAGCTAGTTATGGCTCATGATGAAGTTCTCATCATACCCCCATGCCTAGCTTTTGCTAGTCCCTTAGCAAAAACTTAAGGTTTCAACCCTTGTTCTAGACCATGAAGTTTTTAATAGTTTTAGATAAGTGCCTTTTTTATTTGAGCATAGATTAGGTTAGAATGCTGACCATAGGCCTAAAAGGTACTCTAGTACCAATCAAGATCCAAATCTGTCTAGCCTTAGCCTCAGTCTTTTAGCAAAGGTTTTTAAGGCCCACAAGAACTAACCTAAGGTTTATTGGACTTCGTGGTTAAAGCACCCGTGCTTGAAATGATTTTAGCCCTGGCTCAGTTCGCAGTGCGTTTTGTAAGAGAGAGATAGAAAGTTTTTCTGTTTGGAGAGTTTTCTCTCTCTTTTTCTTTTTAGTTCTAGCCTAGGATTGGCTTTTCAACACGGTCTGTATCAGATTCCTTGCTCCCATCATCAATCCTCAAGGGTTCCTGGCGATCGATGCTTCGAGATAGCACCGCCCATGGCAACCCCCGGAACCCTGGCTATTGAGATTTCGAGATAATCCCATCCATGGTATTCCGTGGCTGAATCCAGACCCTGGCAATTGACACTTCGAGATAATGCCATCCATGGAATCTGAACCAGCAGAGTGCTTACATGCCCCCCGTAGGATATGTAAATATCCTAAGAGACAAGCACCGAGGAGATGATATTTTGTTACGCATCTTCGAGGGGATTTCCCCGCCTCTCTGCGCTGGGAACTCGTCCAAATCAACTTGTGTTGATCGGCCGCTCCTATTCTAGGTATTCTTTTCAGATTTTTGCGACGCTTCTGCGTGATTCTGATTTTTACGCTTACTGAACCAGGCTGTGTGTGAGATTAGGGTGCTTAGGTTACTGAGTCCCGTAAACCAAAAATTAGTTAACTAGGCCGAATACTCCCTAAGCCTTAGACCTAATACTTTAGCTTTTCATTTTCCTCAACCTCTTGAGGAGTGTCCAGATCTTAATGGGTATTAAGAGTCTATTCAAGAATGCCTAAGGTTTGCATTCTTTACTAATCTTATTGTGCACTTTTCTTGAATGAGGTCTAGAACTTAGGTTAATTCCTTAGTTCCTTACTATTGACTATCACTTTTTCTCGTAATTTTGTGCTCCTTTTTCCTTTTGTTTCTTTTCTCCTTCGCAAAATTTCCTTCTCCTCTTTTCCTCTTGTTCTTTTTCGAAAAAATTTTTTAATTTTTATGGTGTTTTTGGCATATGTGAATTTTTTTGTTTGAAACCTTTTCTTACAAGTTTTTGTACTTTCATACCCCCCCATGCCTAAGATTTGCAATGCCCTCATTGTAACCTAGGGGGTCTTAGTTCATTCCTTAAGACAGAAATTTGGGTGAGTGGATTGGTCGGGTTGAATTTTTTTTCGGACGATTTCAAATCTCAGATGCGAACATCTGAGTTGGGGTCGGCTGTCTATAAGGGTGAACTTCGAGTGCTGAAAGGTGTCAGAACAAGTTTCAGGTTTTCAAAGAGAATGACGGGCTGCCTCCCGTTAAGCGCTGAGTTTTACGCCATCGGCTGGGCGCAATAAGCTCAAGGGGAAAGGAGGATATAAGATGCCTCAGCCAAATCAGTAGAAGTTACATCAATGAACGGCTTGAGTCTCTGACCGTTCACGATGAAAGGTTCAGAATCGTGGCTGAGTGGACTGATTTCGATTGCTCCATTTCCAAAAACCTGTCGGACCAAATATGGTCCGACCCACTTAGATCTCAGTTTTCCTGGGAAGAGTTTGAGTCGGGCATCAAAGAGTAGGACCTTTTGACCAGGATGAAAGATCTTTCTCGAGATGTGTTTGTCGTGGAAGGCTTTAACCCGCTCCTTGTAGATTTGCGAGTTCTCGTACGCGTCTATGCGTAATTCATCGATCTTGCTGATTTGGAGTTTTCTGTGGGTCCCAGCCTTGGAAAGATCTAGGTTACAGTTCCGTACTGCCCAATAGGCTTTATGCTCCAGTTCGACGGGAAGGTGACATGCCTTTCCGTACACCAGTCAAAAGGGAGACATGCCTAATTGGGTCTTGTGGGCGGTCCTATAGGCCCACAATGCTTCCGGAAGTCGGGACAACCAGTCCTTCCTGTCAGGTCGAACAGTGACTTGCAGGATTTTCTTGATCTCCCGATTAGACAGCTCAGCTAGACCATTAGTTTGGGGGTGGTAAGGAGTAGAGATTCGGTGAGACACCCCGTATTTGGTCATCAGTGACCTAAACTGAGCATTTGTGAAATGGGTCCCCCCATCAGAGATTATTGCACGAGGAATCGCGAACCTTGAGAAAATGTGTTGATGAATGAATTTGAGAACGATTTTGTGATCACAGGTTCGGGTCGGTATGGCTTCGATCCATTTGGACACGTAGTCCACAGCCAACAGAATGTATTCGAAACCATCCGAAACAGGAAAGGGGCCCATAAAATCAATCCCCCAAACATCAAAGATTTCGCATACTAGAATCGGTTGCATAGGCATCATGTCGCGACGGCTCATGTTGCCCAAAGTCTGGCAACGACTGCATGCCTTGCAATGACTGTGTGCGTCTTTGAACAGTGTGGGCCAGTAAAAGCCGCACTGGAGGACTTTTGCTGCGGTTTTATGTCCGGCAAAATGGCCACCGCATGCCTGGTCATGGCAGAAAGAGAGGATGTTGTTGACTTCCCCTTCCGGGACACATCTCCGGATGATCTGATCGGCACCTATGCGGAAGAGGTACGGGTCTTCCCAAATGTAATACTTGGCATCGGAGCGTAATTTGTCTTTCTTGGCCTTCGGCCAATCGGACGGGGTCTGATGAGATGCCAAGTAATTTACAATATTAGCGAACCATGGAAGGCTAGTACCAATAGTCAGCAGGTGCTCATCGGGAAAATGCTCCGTGATGGGTCCGGAGGGGTCAATTATTTCAGAAGGAAGACGGGACAAGTGATCAGCTACCACGTTTTGTTTTCCCGCTTTGTCGCGAATCTCAAGGTCAAATTCTTGCAACAGCAAGATCCATCGGATCAATCGAGGTTTCGCGTCCTTCTTTGCAAGGAGATGCCTCACAGCCGTGTGATCCGAGTATATGATGACATGGGAACCCAGAAGGTACGATCTGAACTTTTCTAGGGCAAATACTACAGCTAGCAGCTCTTTCTCAGTAACCGTATAGTTACGCTGAGCCTCATCGAGTGTTTTGCTGGCGTAGTAAATGACCACAGGTTTCTTGTCATTTTTCTGCCCCAAAACCGCTCCTACAGCGAAGTCGGATGCATCACACATGATCTCAAAGGGTTGAGACCAATCAGGGGACTGTAGGATCGGGGCTTGGGTGACTCGGTCACGCAGGATTTCAAATGCTTGAGTGCATTCCTTGGAGATTTCGAAGGGAACATCCTTGGAGAGAAGAGTGGTCAGGGGGCGTGCGATTTTTGAAAAATCAGGGATAAATCGTCGATAAAAACCGACATGCCCTAAAAAGGATCGGATGTCCCTGATCGAGCTAGGCATAGGAAGGTGAGAAATCAGATTAACCTTAGCTCGATCCACTTGGATACCTTTCTCCGAAATTGAGTGTCCCAGGACAATTCCCTCAGGCACCATGAAATGGCTCTTTTCCCAGGAAAGAACCAAATTCACGTCGATGCACCGCCTGAGTATCTGGACCAAGTGTTGGAGGCAATCGTCGAATGATGCTCCGAAAACTGAAAAGTCATCCATGAAGACTTCCAGATAATCACCTACCATATCTGAGAATATGGCAAGCATGCATCGCTGAAAAGTAGCGGGTGCATTGCAAAGACCGAAAGGCATCCTTCGGAAAGCGTATGTTCCGAAGGGGCAGGTGAACGTGGTCTTTTCTTGGTCCTCAGGATGGATTACCACCTGGTTATAACCGGAGTACCCGTCAAGAAAGCAGAAGAACCTATTTCCCGCTAGTTTTTCGAGAATTTGATCAATGAAGGGTAGTGGGAAATGATCCTTCTTCGTGGAGGAATTGAGTCGACGGTAATCTATACAGACTCTCCACGATTTGGCTAATCGGGTAGGAATGATTTCTCCGGTCTCAGTTGTTATAGTGGTGAGTCCTGCCTTCTTGGGCACGACCTGAATTGGGCTCACCCAACGACTATCGGAGATCGGGTAGATGATCCTGGCATCTAACCACTTGATGATCTCCTTTTTCACGACCTCCTGCAGATTGGGGTTTAAGCGTCTCTGCATTTCACGAGAAGGTCGTGTGCCCTCTTCTGAATAGATATGATGAGTACAATAAGAGGGACTTATTCCAGTCAAATCATCGAGAGTCCATCCGATGGCTCTTCGATGTTGCTGGAGGACAACAATCAGACTGGCTTCCTGTTCAGGACTGAGGTTGGAATTGATGATCACAGGAAGGGTCTGATTAGAACCCAAAAAGATGTATTTTAAGTGAGCAGGAAGGGGTTTCAGTTCGAGGATGGGGTTTTCAGCAGCAGCGGGTGGTTCAGTATGGATGTGAGGTTCAAGGGTGGGAGTTACTGGGTTGTTCACATCTGGATTTGACTCCTCTGTTTGCGGGTCAAGATCCTTCTGTGGTTGATGAGGCATACTCAAGTCATTCTGGAGGTGTGATTCATCAACCAAAGTCTTGATGTCACAAATTTGCTCGATGACGCCGCAATTAATTCCTTGTTGGGCCTTAAATATATCAATTTTCAGTGTTTGATCTCCAAACTTAAGCTCTATTTGGCCCTCCTCACAGCTGATGTTGGCTCTAGCAGTAGCCAAGAAAGGTCTCCCTAGAATGATTGGTGTATCCCTAGGGTTCTCAGGTGCATCCATATCTAAGACTATAAAGTCCACTGGAAAATAGAAATCCCGCACTCTCACGATAACATCCTCGAGAATCCCTTTTGGTGACTTTATAGATCGATCTGCTAATTGTAAAGTCACCTCGGTTGGTTTCAGCTCAGATTCTTCTAGATGGTCAAGTAAGGATGTGGGTATCAGATTTATAGATGCACCTAAGTCTAACAATGCTCTATCAAATTGGGTACCACCTATCTTACAGGAGATCAGGGGAGTTCCAGGATCTTTTGCCTTGGGTGGGAGTCTACTAAGGATTACAGAGCTGGCTTGCTCTGACAGAACAATTGGGCTCCCTCCCTTGGTTCGCGGCTTACGCTGGGGTGTACATATATTCTTTAGAAATTGTGCGTAAGCTGGTACGTGGCGGATTGCATCCATCAAGGGGATGTTTATGTGGACCTGCTCAAAGAGCTTGACCAGGTCCTCCTCAGGGGCCACGGGTTTTGTGGTCTTCTTTCCCTTGGTCTGGGCCTCGGGAAACGGGATCTTGGTTGGTTCTTCTAGGATAGGTTCAGGTTGTGGATCTGGAACAGTGGTACCTTGGATAACTATCCTAGGGTCATGGTTATCAGGCTGGGAGTGGTTTGGATAATGCGCGTCTTGAGTTGTCTTACCACTACGTGTTGTTACAGAATTTAATCCGGCCTGATTTTGGTTTGGGTTTGGTAGGAGGGGTGGCTGCTGCTGAAATCCCGCACGAGAAGTTGAGGCTTCCATCTCGTCTGGAGATGGAGTAGTAGGGGCCTGATAAATCCATTGAGCGTGGCCTAAACTTGGATTCATAACGCGCTTCTGGGTTGGCACGTTATTTGGGTTAGGAAGAGGTTGGGAAGGGAGTGTGCCTGGTTGGCGAGAATTTGCCAACTGGGCCAGTTGAGTTTTAACTTCAGTAAGCTCGTCCTTGTGCTGTTTTTGAATAGCCGCATTCGATTTTTGAATGTCAGCCAGAGTCTGGAGGATTAAGGACATTTGATCTTGATTTGGCCCTGATGGATAAGTAGGGTTGGGCCGAGGCTGAGGCGGCTGGTAGTGATGAGAGGGCTGTGGGCGGGACTGAAAAGGTGGTCTTTGGGTTTGGGAATTTCCTGCCCACTGAAAATTTGGATGGTTTCGCCATCCAGGGTTGTAAGTGTTGGAGAATGGGTCGTTCTGGATGGCGTTGAGGTCCTCGCAGATCTGAGGAACCTCCTGAGAGTCAGGGAAAGGAGGAATGGAGTTCCCCCGGCTGGTGTAGAAAGGATCGGATGATCTTCCAGTCCAAGAATCAGATGGGGATGGATATGGATCCATCCCAGGGGAGGATCGGTGGAGGATGTTTTGCACAGTCTCCTGTGTGGAAGGAGGTTGTGCAAAGGAGTTACGCGCAGAGGTGGCTCGCTGCAAGTGCTGAGTCAGCTCATCCACCTTCTTTTCAATGATTGAGACCTTGTCCAATCGACTGGCCATTAATTCCAGGTCGACTGATGCGGACAGGCCCTGCGTCTCATGTGCCCCCTTAAGATTCGTCGCTGCGCGGGTATTCGTCCTGTCGAATAATCCCATGGAGTCATTGTTGATGGAGTTCTCGCACATATTTTCGAGAATCTCCCATACGGTGTCTTCATGTTGACCCATGATGTTTCCTCCGCAAGTTGCATTGACGAAAAGGCGGATGTCCTCACGGAGTCCCTGGTAAAAAGATTGGACTTGTTCCCATTTAGGAACTCTGTGATGGGGGCACTTTCTCATGAGATCCTGAAAACGATCCCATGCCTCATGGAGAGGTTCTCCTGATTGTTGAGTGAAGTGTGTAATCTGATGGCGCAAGGCGTTGGTCCGACCAACGGGAAAGAACTTTTTCAAAAACTCGGATTGAAGTTCTTCCCAAGTGTTGATCGGCCGGGTCTGAGTTTGATACCAATGGGCGGCCTTGTCCATAAGAGAAAAGGAGAACATCTTCATGAGAAGAATATCCCGATTTTGCGCATCTGATCCAAAAGTGTGGGCCAGATGCTTAAGCTGTTTGATGTGCTGGAAGGGATCTTCAGAATTAAGCCCATGGAATTTAGGTATAGCATGAATCATGTTGGGCTTTAGTTCGGAATCAGGTCCTCCAGTCGGGATTTTGACTCGAGGCTCAATGGCCACTGCAGCAGGATTGTAGTGGTCCCGCATCATAGGACGCTGTGGTGGGTGCACGAAGTTTTGGAAGAGGTCATTGAGTCGCTGGAGCTGGTGTTCCAGATTATTTTCTTCCTCAACTGGCTGAGCCATGATGGGGGAAGAAGAAGAACTTGGTTCTGAATCAGAAGAGAGAATAATGTGAGGGTGTTGCTGCACAAACACGGGCGTCGAGGCTTGGCCTTGACGAGAGTGAATTTCTAATGGAGGTCTTAAGGGTGGTCCTAGGGACCTCCTTCCGTACATGCACAGTTGGAAGAGGTAAGTTTAGAAGGTGCTGGACCCAATCAAGACACCCAAAAATATGTTGGGTGACTATAGAGGTGCGGGGCAGATGGACCCCTTGATCAGAAAGATCATCCACCTGAGAATTACCTGGGCAGCCAGAGAGGGAGAGTCCCGCGAAGACCCCTACACGGTAGAGCGTCCCCACGGGTTACAGGGTTTCCCCCACCCGACCTCTCTTGTCACTGCGGTTCCAGGTAGACCAGAATGGGGATCTTGACCTCTTAAGTCTACCAATTTTAAGATCAGGGTGCTTAAGGTTTCACTTGAACTTTAGTCTTTTTAAGTGCAAAGAGTGACCTAATTTAAGGTTGGTTAACCCAAAGGGGTCAACTTTACCTCTTGTTTTCTTTGAGAGCTTTTTGGGTCCTTTCTTTTAGGGTTCAAGTGTTTAGAGAGAGCCAATTGTTTAGGATTTTTCTTGTTAATTATTTTCAATCAATGGTTTGGGCACACCTCTTTTGGATTTCCTCAATTCTTGATTAAGGGGTGTGTCTCAACTGAAATCCTATTGTTTAACCTTATGTTGTCTCTACTTGGTCCATTTAACTCTTTGTTGGGCAATTAGGGCTCAAGCAAGAATGTGTTAGCCCTTAAATACCCTTAATAGTGTGCAGGAGTGATGAGTTGAAAACATGCAACTCTTTATGGTTACTAAGTATGGAAGACAGGTTAGCCCTATATTGCTTGTTCTTTTCTTTTCTTCCTCTTTAGAGTTTAGGGGTTAATAGTGAGAGGAAAGATTTACCTGTCTTCGGAGTGGTTGTCGTGTGGTTGCTTTTCTTCTTGAGTTCCTGTAGCTGCACAAAAGAGAGGAGATTATCAGAAATTAAAAGATACAGGAATGTTTACCTCTAGAATAGCCGTTGCTCCCCGGCAGCGGCGCCAAAATGAAGTCGTCGGTTTCATGTGACCGGGTTCTGGATTGTTATAACGTTGTAGTAAAGCCGGTTATTACCAACACTTCAAATAAAAATTTTTTTACTCGGAAAATAAAAGAGTTCCCGAGGTCGAACTCAGGGAGCAAGTTGTATTCTAGAGATATACATGTTTCTTTTACAAAAAGAAAGAGAGAGGGAAAGAATTTGTTGTTTTCTCTTTGTTCTGCAGAGGGGATGCTCTTCTTTCTCTCTTTCTTTAGATCTCCTTCTTTCTCTCTGTTCTGCAGAGGTGATGTTCTTCTTCTGCAATGGTGATGCTCTTCTTCTTCTTCCTGCTGTTCCTGCTTTGGTGATGTTCTTCTTTCTTCAGAGCTCCTTGTTCTTCTTCTTCGTTCTGCAGAGGTGATGCTCCTCTTCAGATCTCTTTCTTCTTCTTCCTTGGTTTCTGCCTTGACCTCTCTTCTTCTTCTTCTGCTTTGGCCGTTGCTCTTCCTTCTTCTTCAGCCTGCCTTCTTTCCTGCTCTGGCTGCTGACCTTCCGTCGTCTGACCCGGTGCTTAGACGACTTAACTATGCATTTGCTACAGTGCAGCTCCTTCTTCTTCCGCGGGTCTTCTTCCTCGCCTGTGCCTGCACACTTCAGGGTTTTTCGTCAAGAGGCAAAACCTACTCTACCCTCCCCCCCCCCGCGTCTCTCTTTCTCTCTGAAACCACTCTTGGGAAAGCTCTCCCAGAGCTACCGGGTAATCGGGTTCGGGTCACACCCGGGTCCAGGCCCACCGGCGTGCGTGGTGGGCGAGGAGTGCAGGTCAGTCTAAGTCGGGTCGGGTCAGGTCCGCGGGGCGTGAGCGCGGACGAGACCGGGTAACCGGGCGGGTGTAAGGGGACCTCACCCCGTGTACTGAGGCAATAGGGCTAGTGCACGAAATCAATTTAAACAGTGGAACGGGTGTGAGGCTTACCGATGTGGGACTAAACGCAGACCGTTCCTCGCGTGCGCCTGCTGGGAGACCGCGGCCTGGCTTCTGCAGCTGCGGCTTCTATTTGCATAGGTTGCTGGCTGGCTGCCTTCGCAATACTCCCTGTACTCCGCAGCAGCTGGAGACCTGGAGTCCTCAAGCCTGGAGCGCGGGAGAAGCTGCTTCAATGTGCGTTAATGGCGGTCGAACCTCAAAACCTGTCAGACACGAATATGGCCTCGCGGCCTGATCAAACCACTGGGAACCTTCGCCGTGGCACGGCGAAGGTGAGGAGCTACGCGGCAGGCCGCAAGGAGGTGTCTGGCGGCAGCCCTGGGTCGGACTGCAACCGGAGGAATGGGTTTGTTCGGGGGAGTGTTACGGAGGTGTGGAGTGGCAGTGGAGGGGTGGGGGGTGCTCAGTGTGATGAGGCGGAGGTTCGGTGAGGGTCGGCGAGCCGTGTGGGTTGCTGAGGTGATGGGAGCGGCTCGCCGGAGGGTGGTCGGGACTGAAGGGGGTGAAGGTGGTCAGGGTCGGTAGAGGGCTTAATTGAATAAATTGAAAGCGGGGAAAGAAAGAGGAGGAGAAGGGGAGTAGCTCTAGCTTACTTGCAGGGACGAAAGGGGAGGAACAGGGCGACAGTCGTATCGGCTGTCGCCGGAGAAGACGATGCTCAGGGAAAGGGGGCGGCGGCGAGCAGAAAGCCGGAGAGGCGCCAGCTGGGTGCGGCGTGGCGCGGGAAGAGCGGGGGAGGAAGTCTCTGCTGCTGGTATTGTGGCAGAGCGAAGAGGTGGAGGGGGAGGAAACCGCCGGAGCTGGTGAGCGTCTGCCGGAGGAAGAAGAGAAGAAAGTTGGGGATTTTCTCCGTCAGATCCAGGCTGCCCTGGTCGGTGGAGCAGCGGGGGGTATTTATAGGGATGAAACAGGGAGGAAGGCGGAGGGAGACGACGTGTCTCCCTCGCCGGAGAATGGTCGGAAACATGAACCCATACCGTCCGTGCGTTCGCACGGCCGGTATGGTGGGCTACAACGACCAGGGGGGTGTCCCTGCGACGGCTGACGACGCAGGGCACCCCCGGTTTACTTGCCAGGTCTCCCACCTCACCCTGCGCGGCGCCATGCTCCGCGCAAGGTCGCCGGAGCATGGTGCTGGCAGGTTTTTGCAGGAGGGACCTGATTGCAAAGAACGAAGGAGAGTTAGGGGCCAAAATGCGAGGGTTCAAAAGTTGAGGGCCAAAGAGTAAATATATGAGGACCAAAGTGTAAAGTCGGTCAAGGAGGTTTCTTCTTAGGCCCAAGTTTTTATACATGACTAATTAGGACCTAAGGAATCTGATGGTGAATTTCATTTTCATATTAAACCTTGTTTGACCGGTCAATTTGCGTAAAAACCCAAATTAAGTTATTAATTGGGCATGGTTCTCAATGTAGGTCAAAATGGGTTCTAAAGGCCAAATTGAAGGTTCTAAACCCTAGAGATTATTTTTCTATGAATTTTAGAGGGTTTATTATATTTTTACTTTGCCTCGAACCTTGTGAATTGAAGTGGGTTGTTTTAGGGTTACAGATTTATCATTTAGTTTCTTGGAATTGCTGTAGCCCTTGCTAGATCATTTCATCCCACTTTTATTCTTATTAAGCTGCTTTGACCTATGTTTGGGCCCTGAATTACCCTGTATGCAGATTATACTGGTAAAATTGCACTTTTACCCCTTATGACTTGTTTCCTTCTCGAACTCAGAATTCTCTGAGTTAAGCCTTTCCTTGAGTTATGTAGGAGCTTTTATCCTTTGTATTGGGTCAAAATGAGCTAGTTATGGCTCATGATGAAGTTCTCATCAAGATGCAAATGATGCTTATGCATGCATGAATTATCGTAACTTATGCTAAGTCCTAGCCTAATTTAGGTCAATTAAGACCTATGATTGCTACGTAATCACACTGGTACTAGGGATTAGCCCCATTTCTACTGCACCGTATCAGATGACACTACTTGAGCTGCGAGAGCTCAAGTCACAGCTACAAAACCTGTTAGAGAAGGGCTTATGAGGCCTAGTGCGTCCTCGTGGGGAGCCGCTGTGTTGTTTGTGAAGAAGAAGGATGGTACCCTGCGACTTTATGTTGACTACCGACAACTGAATAGGGTCACCATCAAGAACAAGTATCTGCTGCCGAGGATTGATGACCTTTTCGACCAGTTGTGAGATGTCATAGTGTTCTCCAAGATAGATCTGAGGTCCGGCTACCACCAGTTGAGGATCAGGGAGACTAATGTCTGCAAGATAGCTTTCTGTACCCGGTACGAGCACTACAAGTTCTTGGTCATGCCATTTGGGTTTACCAATACCCTACTGCTTTTATGGATTTAATGAACCGGGTTTTCAGCCTGTACTTGGACCAGTTTGTTGTGGTATTCATCAATGATGTACTCATTTACTCGTGGGATTAGGCGCAGCACGGACAGCATCTACGGATGATTCTGGACACTTTCAGGCGATGCAGGCTGCATGCCAAGTACAGCAAGTGCAAGTTTTGGTTGAGGCAGGTGACTTTCTTGGGCCACGTGATCTTAGAGAATGGTTTGGCTATGGGCCCAACCAAGGTTGAGGCCATACTCAGGTGGGAGAGGTCACGTACAGTGATAGAGATACGCAGATTTTTGGGACTGGCAGGTTACTATCGGCTGTTTATCAGAGGATTCTCTCGGATTGCACATCCTATGACCCAGTAGACTCGGAAGGACGTGCCCTTTGCCTGAATAGATGAGTGTGAGGCATGTTTTCAAGAGTTGAAGGAGTGACTGACTTCAGCTCCTGTGCTTACCATCCCGAACAGTAGTAGCAGTTTTGTGGTGTACACAAACACTTTGTTGCAGGGGTTAGGGAGTGTGCTCATGCAGCAGGGTCACGTTGTCGCTTACGCTTCACGGCAACTAAATCCCCATAAGCATAGCTTCCCTACCCATGACTTAGAGCTGGCAGCTGTTGTCTTCGCACTGAAGACATGGAGGCACTACCTTTACTGTGAGACTTTTGAGATTTTCACGGATTATAAAAGCCTCCGGTACTTCTTTGACCAGAAGGATCTTAACATGAGACAAAGACATATAAAGGACTACAATTGCAGCATCTCCTACCATCCTGGGAAGGCCAATGTGGTGGCTGGCGCCTTGAGCCGGAAGGTGCCCAGCCACTTGGCTAGTCTACAGGCACAGTGTTGGAGACTTATGGATGAGTTGGGCAGTTGGCGACCCCGGGAGCCATAGGGGTATTGTGGGACAGTGACAGTGATGCGGCAAACGCAACTAGAGCTGATAGACTGCATCATCTCAGGGTAGATGACAAATCCGTACTTACAGACACTGTTGGATAGAGTGCTGTAAAGAGACCTAGGAGACTTTTCCTTCACAGACGAGGTGCTGGACATGGGGGGATGCTTGTACGTTCCCTGGGACGAGAAGTTGTTGAGAGAGCTCCTGGCTGAGGTGCATGGGTCAAGGTTCACCATACATCCAGGGAACACAAAGATGTATCATGATCTAAGACGTGACTTTTGGTGGAGAGGGATGAAGTGGGATGTTGGTGATTCTGTGCAGCAGTGTTTAGTGTGCCAGCAGGTGAAGACTGAGCACTAGAGGCCTGCTGGGCCGTTGCAACCACTTCTTGTGCCAGAGTGGAAGTGGGAGAGCATCACCATGGATTTGGTGGTGGGCCTGCCTGTTACCCACCGAGGACACAACCCAGTCTAGGTGATACTGGACAGGTTGACAAAGACGATGCATTTCCTGTCGATCCGAGTCACCTTGGGACCAGCATAGTTGGCAGAGAGGTATATTCGTGATGTGGTACGCCTGCACGGAGTTCCGCGTGAGATTGTATCCGACAGGGATACCTGTTTTACTTCCCAGTTCTGGGCTGAGTTTCAGTAGGTTTGGGGACACAGTTGAGGTTCAGCACCACGTACCACCCCCAAATGAACGGACAGTCAAAGTGCACCATATATACACTTGAGGACCTTTTACGTGCTTGTGTACTAGACTAGAGAGGCTCCTGGGAGGAGCATTTAACCCTGGCAGAGTTTGCATATAATAACAGTTACCACTCGAGCATCGACATGGCACCTAACGAGGCTCTATACGGATGGAGGTGTATTGCACCCTTGATAGGAATCGTTATCGCACATTTGAAAGTTGTCGGAATCATAGTATAGTCATGCAAAAATGTTCGTCAAAAATTAAGTTTGTAAAAATAACGAGACTTCGAGTCCTGGTTGTTCATCTCTGGAAGGAATTTGTTTACTTCTGAAATTGATCTTCTATTACACTACTTTGTTTAGAATCACATGCCGGTTCGTGATTATTACGTATTGAAATACGACATGCTTAGTTGAAAGTATATCACGGATTAGAAATAGGCAACATTAACCACTCAAAAGATATTGCAATAAGCTCATGGTGATTCTCAACACATAGGGATATATATAAAAATATATCTTCTATTAATTCAAGAGAGTGTTTGCAACATGGAAGGTAGAAGAAAGCTTGTACATGAATGCTTAAAAATGTAAATCTAGCTACCAGAAAACGATCGCATACAAGAATCTACGGGGGGATTTCGCATGCATCATTGGGAGAGGTAAGACTACACTACTAAGCAGTAAATAAAAGCAATAAAATTATAAAGAGCATGAATTAAATCTAGAGGAATAAAAGGGCATTCAGGGGTGGTCCTCGATGGCCTTGGAGTGGTCGGGAGGAGAATGAGGGGTGGCCAATGTAGCTTAGGCCAACCCTTGGAGAGAGGTAGGGTTGATCCAGCATCCTGGCATGATGTCCTCCATGATGGTGGTGAGCTCGTGGAGGTGGAGTAGCTAGCTAAGTGAAGGTGGGCGTGTATGGAGCTAATGAAATGAGTGGTGCTAATGGAAGCCAAGGATGTGAATGGGTGCACTTGGCTGCCCATGGGGTCTTTTTATAGACCCAATGGCTTCTCTCTAGAGAGGTGTGGAACTCTCTAGAGAGAGTCCAAGAGTGGCCGGCCACATGTGGGTGGAGGTGGTCTTTGAGATCCAAAAATTGTGGATCTCAATTTGAATGCCTCTTGGTTGATAAATTTGGCAACCAAGAGGTGGCACCATCTCAAGTGATCTCTGGAGAATTCTAGAGGAGTGCGTGAGTGAATGGGTGTGTGTGTGTGTGTGTGTGTATGTGGTCATGCTCTTCATGGCTAGGTGGCTTAGGGTAGGTCCTAAGCGGTTTGTGTAGGTGTAGGTCTTGATTTTAGGGTTACAAACCCTAATTGCTAAGGTGAAAATGCAATTAAACTTAACCTAAGTTTAATTGAATGAGTGTGAGCCTAATTGAGGGTGACATAACTCAATTAGGTTAGGTTTAGGTCAATTGGACTCTCACTAAGTCTAATTGAACTTGTGTAGGTTGAGATCTAGGCTCAATTGGACTCAATGAGTCCAATTGACTTGGGTGAAGGTAATTGACGTTGATCTAAGTCAATTGGGTTTGGTGAGGGCCTAATTAGGTCCTTAGGTTGGTCTAGAGGTGATGTATTAGGGTTAGGACACCTTAATTTAGGTTCCTATGGGGTTTGGATTTGGTCTAGGGAGCTAGAAATACAAGATCAAGACTTGAATCTCAAAACAGAGACTGGAGACCAATATCAGACGTCCAATAATAGGATCAGATGACTCATACTCAAAAATCAGAAGTCCAGACTTCAGTTCTAGACGTCCAATTTGAGTCAGGGAAAATCAAGGTTCGATTTTGGGTACTCTACAGAAATTGGACGTCTAACAAAGTGCTGGACGTCCAATAACTCTGTAGAAGTGGGTTTGAGGTGTGTAGGAGATGGCTAAGGGTCCTGGACATCCTATAACTTATTTGGACGTCCAAATAAGGGTTGGAACAAGGGTTTAAGGCTTCCTAGGGTGTTGTGACTTAATCTAAGGGTGGCTATGGTTTGGGAAAGTCTCTAGGCTATCGTAAGGTTAGGATGGACTAATGCTCTTCACATTTTACTGCTTTATTTCTGCTTAATAGAATAGCAAACTTTTAACCCCCTTACATTATTGTTCCTATATCTAAACTAAGCCTTCTACTCCAACTCTACTACAACTCCCGTTATTCCAGATCCAACTTCAGATCCTATTCCAGATCCAGCTCCAGATCTGCTTATTGCCTGGAATCGACATAATGCACTTAATCAGCACACTATAACATTATTTATGCATAGGTAAAGGAAAGCAGTAAAGATGTAGATAATGCATATGCATGCATGAATAACCCTAACTTATGCTAAGTCCTAGCTTAATCTAGGTTAATTAAGACCTATGATTGCTGCGCAATCATTCCCCCATGCCTAAATCTTGCTAGTCCATAGCAAATGCAAGACTAAATTATTTATAGCAAGGGTCCCTAAGGGACTGATTATTTTATCAAGTGTACGCATAGAGATTTTTCTCCTTTTTGTTTTCATCCTATGCCCTAGAAGTACAGACAATCATGAAAGTGTAGCTATGTCACTTTTGCAATGGATTCGAGTGAAAACTAATACACCTCTAAAGCCTATACTTGAACCCTAGTGAAAATTCTAGTAGGATAGGCGGAGTTCTTCCCTTGGGGTATTCAAGATATTCTATGAATTCCACCCCAGCTTTAGGCTTAGGTAGAGAATCTCTGAGAGAAAAGGATATATATTTGGTGGCTCATTCTCACTTGGTGCTAGATAGAGAATAGTACTACAGAATTTAGATTCCCGGATTACTAAGTAACTCAACTTAGAGAAAGATGAGAAAAACTATGCTCTCTTTTGATTCCTTTGTATTCATTCTCACTTTTTCTTTCTCTTAGAGCTCACTGTCTCACCAAATTCACACATATGATCTGTATTTGGTCGTCTCACTAGGCATCAACACTTTAATTGAGTTCTCATAACCTTAACACTAAGTCGGAGTTCCTCAACCAATATTTGGGCGGTCAGAAACACAAGAAAAATAGGTTAGGGTCATATTTGGTGGATCTCAATTTTAGTTGGTGGTATTGCCTCGATGAAATAAACACTAAATATTCATTCTTTTCTTTGCTTTCTCTCTTTCTCTATTTTTTTTTATCATTTTTTTTCTTTTTTAACAAAACACAACTAGCTTACATCCATGAAATTTATTGAGGAGGCATTATTAGGGATTGGTGGTACTCAAGAGACATTGGGTGGCTTATTTGGTGGAAGTGCCTACTCACGGCATCGGGAAAGACGGATAGGACGGTGTATTTCTGACCTTGACATCAATACCCTCCATCAACCGAGGTCTCCATAGAGAATGGTTGTTACCATCACCTTAGCCCTAGTTTTATGAAAACTCGCTCTCCGTGTATTTGCCTTATTTGGTGGCTCTCATAATTTCACACTAAAACGTATACGTGGGAACCAAGAGTGAAAACTATGTCTAATCTCAGAGTATCATCACCTAATTATCTAGGATTCCAGATTCCTTGCACTAATCTTAGAACACCAATACACTCTACTCTCTCACACTATTTGGTGGATTTTTGGAGGAAAATTTTCCTGACTCCCAAAACACTGTCCAGGGGTTCAGGAAAAGAAGCACTGCTTCTTCTTGACGGACTGAAGACATTTATCAGCCTTCACTGTGAATCCATTGCAAATTCTACGTGTGTGTGAAAAGTTGTACTGGATTCCAGATTACAGGAATCAACTAGAGGATAAAATCCCCAATGCATTCTCTTAATAAAATAATCTTATTCATGGATGCACTATGTATATATGCTATGAACAAGTAGCCTCATATAATTTGTACTTCGTGAATTTCCCATATCGGGTTACAATCAGCTTGAGCCTAAATTTAGAACAAAAGGTGAGCGGGTGAGTCGGAAGTGGCTGTTGCGAATGATTTCTAGCTCCAATGCGAGCATTGGAGGTGGAGTCGGTTGTTCTTTTATTTAAGGTCCTAAGGTACATTTTACATGCAGCTCCAAGGTTTTCCTAAGTGTTTTCATAAAATTTTTTTTCAATTTTACCCCCCCATGCCTAAGTTGTTACATGTCCTCATGCATAAATATAAAAGAAAATAAATCTGATAGAGGATGAATGGGTAGAAGTCACCTGTAATTGCTCCTGAAATTATATTCAGCACCGGCCAACCTGTTAACATGACTATACAAAAGGGACATATGCTAAAACAAAATATGCTATGTATAAAAATGGTTATATATAAATGATGGTGGGATGTGGAGTGAATGGTATTTATACGTGCTGAGTTTAATGCCTCTAGCTGGGCGAAAACTCAATCAGATGCGTCATTTCTAGCATAGGAGCTAACTAAGATTAAGAGAAAGATATGCTCGTATGCTCGCAGAATCAGTGGTCCGGAGATGCAGACCTGCTGATTGTGCACCCCTACTCGAAAAAGTCTAGCTATAAGAAAGTGTGGAGTGGTGGTGGAAAATAGAGGATAATCAGAGGGGGGATCAAGATGTTGATTCAACTGATTTATCATGTCCCACAATTCAGCAGGAAGTTGCTGAGGGAGTAGATCAAAATGTATCTCAGAACCAAAATCTGAGTCATAGGGATCCTCATAATGATAATTGGCATCAAAGATCATGCCCTCTCTTGGCTTGGGTCATATGGGGGTATCCGTGAAAGTAGAAGATCTGTAGGGAGGTCACTGAAATCCTCATCAGAAATTACTTCGTCCTCATCAGTACTCATCTCCAATTCATCGGAGGCTGACTCTTCAGGCTCTAGGTCAAGCCATTGACTAGGATGATAGGTGCGTCCCCAGCTCATTCTACTCAAAGCTTCACCCTCATATGCATTGGGCTCCTCAATAATTCCTACCTCAGGTAGCACATTTGTTTCTTCTGTCAAAGCATCCATAGCTAATTTTGGTTTTCAAATATTAGGATCAGGGATAGAAAGTGTCATCTCAGAATCTCTAACATCCGAATTAGGGATGTAGGTGAAAGAAGAAGAGTGCAGATCAGAAGATGTTGGCTCTAGCACCGGTTCACCTACAATGGGAAGTGGCCTAGATTGATCAGTAGTGTCGCATGTAATGTCTGCCTTAGGATCCATATCCTAAATTGGATCTGCTTCCCTTAGCTCGATTGGGTTATCCAACCCAAAAGGTGTCTCCCAGGATTCAGGATAATCTGATTGTGGCTCAATCCTGGAGATATCATTCCTTTCCTCAATTTTCTGAATGGAGTTCTCAGATGAACCCATTCAGCATACTTCCTACTCCTGTCTCCTATCCAAGCTAGGTTCTTCTTCCCCTGAATGATTGCATCTGCTCCCGAGAATCTTCTGTGTCCTTCCGGCGTAATTATTTCGGATTCCTCGAGGTCTTCATGGCTATTTTCCACTTGATATCTCAAAAGTAGTAGTTCTTAAGTTTCCCGATTTTGTTTCATTAGCCTTGTTATCTCCGCTGTTTCCTGAAGGAGCTCTATCACAGCTTGTTGATGCGGAATCTAGCTTTGCCTTTGGTTTGGCTCAATGATAGCCTGGATTTCGTGTAGGTAGGATGCGGCCTTTTCCTTAGCACTTGCTATAGCTCTCTGTATTCTGTAATGCGGCCGCATATGCACCGATAGCTCTTCAGGGGTTCCAGGGGGTGAATCAGGTCTACCCATATTCCATGGGTGAGAAGCAGGAGTATGAAATCCATATCCTGGGTTATAAGATGCGGTCCTTTGAGGGACCAATTGGTATGGGTCATAATATCAAGGCTTAGGATATGGGTTAACCATTTTGGTAACTCGAGGAGAAGGATCAAGCGAAGCGAAAAGTCGTCTTCGCCACCTTGTGTTCTGATCCCAAGGTTGGGCTGATTCAGTGAGCCGGGCTCTCAGATAAGCTCGTGGGTCTAGCTCTCCTGGATCCTGATTAGGTCTAGATCCAGGGTTAGCCATTGTGGTTAAGTAGATAGAAGTGACTCGCCTCCTTGGGAGTGACTCCTAAGGTCCAATCAATCGAGGTTTGAGTGACCTCCTTCTTTGCATACACCACCCAACCCCTAGGTTGGTGTAGCCAAGCAGGACAAGGCTAAGGCCTTGTCAATAAAATGGTCCTTATGGATCGGGTGACCAGATTTTTCATTAGAAATTTGAATTCCTGAAGAGAAGTTCGTCGTTCAACCGACTGAAAGTGAATCCCACCTCTCAAGCTAACCTAGCCAGTCTGGTTACGAGGGGACTAAGGGGAAGGTTCTTCCTTTGGCTTACGCCTCCGGTTCCGTTGACCCCTGAGCTGCGGTCGTTTGACACTAGCCCACAGACTTAGTCACCAGGTTTGGCAAAGGAAATTAAAAACACCTAGTAGTACGACAACGAACTCGAGTTGATTTCATATTTTAAAATTAGTTTTAACCCGTTTTCTTCAGTGGGGTTTGTGGTGAGTGGCCCACAAGGTGACCAAGCTCCCCGGCTAACTAGACTTGATTAAGTCTAGGTTAGCCCAAAGTGTGGTCTCTAGTTGTAACCCTAAAGGTTCAACATAAGTTGCATGCACTCTTAGGGTTTTTTTTTCTATTTCAGCAAACCACAAAAGTAATGTCAGTTCTCTGATAATAATTGGAATCTAATTAATTTGAAATTTTGTGACTAGATTCCTTTTTCAATTAGTTTTTCATAGAATATTTTTTTTTGGAATTTTTACTGTTTCAACAGAATTTTTAGGGAATTTTGAAAATCAGGTGGTCAGAATTGGAATTTTGACCCCTAGTCGATATTTCACTTTGAAACAGTATCAAATGACATTCAAAAATTAAAAAAAAAGATGTCAAATAAAGACAATGAGAGCAGCATTCAAACCCCACCATTTTTAATCAAAATAAATTTGCGGATTGCTCGAAATCATTTTTTAAAGTTTGAAAAATTTTGAATCTACGTCAGTTTGACTCATGTGCACTTCGCAAATTTTTAAAAATTGTATACTTGGAATTTTTTAAATAAACAGTGGTGTTTGAAGGATCATTTGAAAATGAAGGTTTAGCCTGAATTTTAGAATTTTTTGCTTACTAGTTTTCCGGCAATCGAATTTTTAAATCGAGCTTGAAATCTGGATGAAAATCAGGAGATGGTGGAAAAGCTTTTTAAAGAGGTTTGAATTTGAAATCTTAACTTTCCACTAAAATTTGCCCTTTCTTTTTTTTTTCAAAACTTTTGCACGTTTTTTTTTAAAAATAAAAGTTTTCAAAAGATTCAAAGAAGATATCTTTTTTTTCTCTTTTTTTTCTTTTCAAATTAACCTAAGATTCAAAAGGAACCCTAATCTAAATTTTTTTTTCAAATTTTTTTTTTTATTTTCTTGCATGGAAATAATAATAATCTTTTTTTTTTTTTGCAAAGAATTTTTCAAAGGAAAGTGCAGAAAGTAAATCAACTCCTAGAGTTCAGAAGAAGAGACCTAATCTAAAGAGAGTTGATGTGCACCTAGTTTTTTTCTTTGCTGCACTAGATGTGTGTGCAGATCCTGTTTTACTTTTGTTTTTCCTGCACATCAAAAAATAAGTAGAGGCAAACTCATCAGTGATAGATTAAGAGATCGAAATCAAGAAAGATGACATTAACTTCCCGGCAATGGCGCCATTCGACAGGTACCGTTATCGTGCATTTGAAAGTCGTCGAAATCGTAGTATAGTCGTGCAAAAACATTCGTCAAAAATTAAGTTTGTAAAAATAACGAGACTTTGAGTCTCGGTCGTTCATCTCTGGGAGGCATTTGTTTACTTCTGAAATTGATCTTCTATTAAACTACTTTGTTTAGAATCGCATGCCGGTTCGTGATTATTACGTATTGAAATATAACATGCTTAGTTGCAAGTATATCAGGAATTAGAAATAGGCAACATTAATCACTCAAAAGATATTGCAATAAGCTCATGGTGATTCTCAACAAATAGGCATATATATAAAAATATATCTTCTATTGATTCAAGAGAGTGTTTGCAACATGGAAGGTAGAAGAAAGCTTGTACATGACTGCTTAAAAATGTAAATCTAGCTAGCAGAAAACGATCGCATACAAGAATCTACGGGGAGATTTCGCATGCATCATTGCAGGAGAGGTAAGACTACACTACTAACCAGCAAATAAAAGCAATAAAATTATAAAGAGCATGAATTAAATCTAGAGGAATAAAAGAGCATTTAGGGGTGGTTCCCGATGGCCTTGGAGTGGTCGAGAGGAGAATGAGGGGCGGCCAATGTAGCTTAGGCCGACCCTTGGAGAGAGGTAGGGTTGATCTAGCAACCAGGCATGATGCCCTCCATGATGGTGGTAAGCACGTGGAGGTGGAGTAGCTAGCTAAGTGAAGGTGGGCGTGTATGGAGCTAATGAAGTGAGTGGTGCTAATGGAAGCCAAGGATGTGAATGGGTGCACTTGGCTGCCCATGGGGTCTTTTTATAGACCCAATGGCTTCTCTCTAGAGAGGTGTGGAACTCTCTAGAGAGGTGTGGAACTCTCTAGAGAGAGTCCAAGAGTGGTCGGCCACATATGGGTAGAGGTGGTCTTTGAGATCCAAAAATTGTGAATCTCAATTTGAATGCCTCTTGGTTGCTAAATTTGGCAACCAAGAGGTGGCGCCATCTCAAGAGATCTCTAGAGAATTCTAGAGGAATGTGTGCGTGAATGGGTGTGTGCGTGTGTATGTGGTCGTGCTCTTCATGGTTAGGTGGCTTAGGGTAGGTCCTAAGGGGTTTGTGTAGGTGTAGGTCTTGATTTTAGGGTTACAAACTTTAATTGCTAACGTGAAAATGCAATTAAACTTAACCTAAGTTTAATTGAATTAGTGTGACCCTAATTGAGGGTGACATAACTCAATTAGGTTAGCTTTAGGTCAATTGGACTCTCATTAAGTCCAATTGAAGTTGTGCGGGTCGAGATCTAAGCTCAATTGGATTCAATGAGTCCAATTGACTTAGGTGGAGGTAATTGACGTTGATCTAAGTCAATTGGGTTTGGTGAGGACCTAATTAGGTCCTTTGGCTGGTCTAAAGGTGATGTCTAGGGCTAGGACACCTTAATTTAGGTTTCTATTGGGTTGGGATTTGTTCTAGGGAGCTAGAGATCCAAGATCAAGACTTGAATCTCAAAACAGGGACTGGAGACCAGTGTCAGACATCCAATAATAGGATTAGATGGCTTATACTCAAAAATCAGAAGTCTAGACTTCAGTTCTGGACGTCCAATTTGAGTCAGGGGAAATCAAGGTTCTATTTTGGGTACTCTGCAGAAATTGGATGTCTGACAAAGTGTTTAGACATCCAATAACACTACAGAAGTGGGTTTAAGGTGTGCGGGAGATGGCTAAGGGTCCTGGACGTCCTATAACTTATCTGGACGTCCAGATAAGGGTTGGAACTAGGGTTTTAAGGCTTCCTAGGGTGTTGTGACTTAATCTAAGGGTGGCTAATGCTTGGGAAGTCTCTAGGCTATCCTAGGATTAGGATGGACCTATGCTCTTCACATTTTACTGCTTTATTTCTACTTAATAGAATACCAAACTTTTAACCCCCTTACATTATTGTTCCTATATCTAAACTATGCCTTCTGCTCCAACTCTGCTACAACTCCCGTTATTCCAGATCCAGCTTCAGATCCTGCTCCAGATCCTACTCCAGATCTGCTTATTGCCTGCAATCGACATAATGCACTTAATCAGCACATTATAACATTATTTATGCATAGCTAAAGGAAAGCAATAAAGATGCAGATAATGCGTATGCATGCATGAATAACCCTAACTTATGCTAACTCCTAGGTTAATCTAAGTCAATTAACACCTATTATTGCTGTGCAATCAACCCTTGAGTTGGGTCGAGGTAGGGACCAAGTGGGAGGTTGGCCCTAGGCTGATCCAGCAAAGTCTGGAGGCGATAGAGCAGATTCACACACAACTCCACTCTGTCAGGAGTTAGCAGAGGAGTTATGCTGACCAGAAACGTAGAGAGGTGCAGTTCGAGGTTGGGGATCACATCTTTCTCTACGTTTCGCCCATGAATGGCCTACAGAATTTTGGGGTGAAAGGGAAGCTTCCGCCGAGGGGGCCCTTTGAGGTCCTGGAGTGGGTAGGACCCGTTGCTTACTGGCTTGCCCTTCCTCCCTAGCTTTCTAGAGTGCATGATGTGTTCCACATGTCGAACCTCAGGAAGTACATCGTCGATCACAGTCATGCTTTGAGCCATGAGAGCGTCGGGGTGGGTGATGACCTAACCTACCCCGAGAGACCAATGCAGATACTAGACAGAGCCGTCCAAAGTCTGAGATGGAAGTAGGTACCATTAGTGAAGGTCTGATGGAGAAGCCAGCGGTACAAGGAGGCTACCTGGGAGCCTGAGGCAGCGATGCGAGAGCGATACCCGGAGCTTTTTGAGGGTACGTCTTTTCGGACCTACTTCAGTCCTCTTTAAGTTTGTTGTCTTTTATGTTCCTTTTTCCGCACCCTAGCTAGTTCAAGTTTCGGGGATGAAACTTCCTTTAAGTTTGTTATGATGTAAAGACCCATCACACTTTTAGCCTTTCAAGGCATCTGGAGTCTCAGTCAGACGTCTGTCTAGACGTCTGGACCCTTTCCGAGATGTCTAAAAATGAAATTTTTTTATGCGCTCTATGCTCTGCGTGCGGGCGATGTGCAGAACATTCTCGTCCTTTCTCTCCCTTCCTCCTTTCATCAAACCCTAAACCCCCACACCATCTATAAAAGCCCCCTCCCCTCCTCTCCTCTCCACTCCACACACCACCACCACTACCTTCAGAGCCTGCAGGAGTGGCGAGAGGAGGTGAGTGAGGGAGAGAGAGGGCAAGAAGGAGGAGAGTGTGGGAGGGGTAGGATGAGGCCGAGGTTGGAGAGCTTCGGTGGAAGCTCGCACGGCCACCGCGGGTGTGTGCGGGAGGTGGAGAGATCCTGGGGAGGCTACCTCGACCATCTGCAGTGGCTAGAGCTACGGTAGCGCAAGGAGGAGTACGGTAGAGAGCGCTGAGAGTAGGTTCTAGTATTGGAAATTTTCCAGTATCAGACGTTTGGAGTTGAGTCCAAACGGCTGACGGAGCACCTGGACGTCTGGAGTTAAGACGAGACATCTAAAAGCTCATTTATCGCGAAGGTACGTTCTTTTTCGTGATTACGGCCATGTGGGCCTCACCGTAGAGTGAATGTCGGGTCTGATTTGGGGCCTACAGGTGCCGTATGCTGGAGCAGCCTTGGGAAGGAGCGCAAAATCCTCTCCCACACACTTTTGGACGTCTGATCAGATCACCAGACGTTCGGAGGTGCTTCCAGATGACCGGAGGCGTGGTCCGTCGTCTGGAACTACCTTCAAACAATTGCAGAGGAGGCCTACATGTCTGAGGACACCGCAAAGAAATAAGGTAAGGTTCTCATACCTTTTAAGATGTCTGGACTTATTCCCAGACGTCTGATTTTGGACAGTACACATGTTTTTGACCTGTTTGGGGTCCAATCGGGATCCGTTTTACACAAACGAAGTATCTGTAGTTTCCTTGCATGTTTCTCTATGTACTAAAGACCTTTATACATTGTTCTGAACCCTCCTTTTGTGATGCATTCCCTGGTGTAGGGTTTCAGCCTGTTGCGTGTTTGGGGTTCGTAGAGACACCTAGATCTACTATTCGATCCCCCATTACTCCCGGATTATCTGGTAGAGTGGTTTACTTCTATTAATAATATTTAATAAGAATGTACTTGTTGAAATAGCCGAATGGAACCGTAGGATGTGGCATGAACCCTTGGATAGAGGAATGAATGAATCTTTTGTGCTGTATGATGTACTTGCATGCATGATTTAGCTAAACTGTTAGCAGTTGCCTATATTATAATTATGAGTTGCCTATAATTTATGAACAATTACCTGTGGAATCACCAATTTCATGTATTGAATTATGGAAACACGATTTACCTATCTATAAATAAGAACTGAATCGTGAATGGTGGGATCTAGATTAGAATAAATGAGGTGAACATGAGTATGAACCCTACGCGGAATTTAGGAGCAGATCTCTTGTGGTTAGATGAAAATCTGGAATGTGGACGGGAAGTGTGCTGGCCCTTGAGTATGTGGTACCAAGGAGAGCGACTTTCCCCTTTTCGTGTAGAGTGGAGCTAGCTGCCCTTGGGTTGAGACCTAGGGTTAGGATTGGCCACTTTACACCGACTCCTAGTGGCCCTTGTGTATGCGATACGAAGGTGAGCTATTAGTGTAGGGAGAGAGCTAGCCACCCCATGGGGCACAAGGTTCTGCTAGCCACCCTACACCGACTTGTTAGGCCCTTTGGGAAGACCGAAGTAGTCAGACGAGGGTGCGCAAACTATGGAGTGGCGAGACCCCTGTTCTGAGAGGGCAAGGCGCTATACTATTCCATGCTATACTTTGGGCGTACTCGCTAGCGAAAATGACCGACCGCGTGTCAGTGCGGGGTAGCTACCTGTGTGCTTATCATGCATGCTGTAGTTACCGCTACATCTTGACAATGACCTCGGGGTGGTTGACTGGGTGTATGACTACCATGGGGGACTCTCCTGGCCAGAAGAGCACCATGTGTACCTTCTACTCTTCGGAAAAGACTACAATCAAGATCGTTCCCACGAGGAACATGCAAGATCAAGAATATCTGGATGTTCAAGGAAAATGGGTAAAAAGGAAATGCATATAAAATAGATAAATAGAAAAGAGAATTAAACCTATTGCTTTTACTATTTTAGATATTATAGATACCACTCTACTCAGCATCGCTGACTCTATCTTTTCATAATACTATTCAGGACCAGGAGTTGAGCTGCCCGAGCTTCCAGCTGCAGAGGGTGCTGGGCCCAGTCGAGCCCAGCCATAGTTTTCAGCACTTCTTTGTTGTCCCTTTCCTATTATAGTAAGTATCAGATTTTCAGATACTGTTGTCTCTATTGTTTACTTTCGTTCGTTTGTTATGTTGTTATGGTGGTATGTAATGTAACAGTAGTTTTACTTTCCTTTACTGCTTTGTACGTTTTTACTACTTAGTAATATTGCATATGTGAATGTGGTTTACTTTCCTACTTTTTGGTTATTTCTTGTTGGACGACTGGGTCTTGGGATTAGTCTAGGCGAGCCGATCTCGAGTCCTGTAAGGATCCGGGAATCGGGTCGTAACAAGCATGAAGGGCATTCGGAGGTGGTCTCCAATGGCCTTTGAGTGGAGGTAGGGAGAAGAAAGAGGGGCAGCCAGTGGTGGGTAGGCTGGCCCTTGGATATGTGGAGGAGGAGTGCTCTAGTCTTGGCATGGAGGTGGCAGAACCATGGTGAGGGAGCTCATGGAGATGGAGGTGGAATGAAGCCAAAACTAGGTGGGGTCATGGCCGTCCAAGAGATTCTTTTTATAGACTCTTAGGTGCCTATGAGTGAGGCTCTCTAGAGAAGTGTGGAACTCTTTAGAGAGAGCTCTAAGGTGGCAGTCCAAGGTGAGGTGGAGGTGGTTCCTAGATCCTCCTAAAGTGGATCTAAAAGAAGACCCATCCTTGGTTGCTATTTTTGGCAACCAAGGTGGCGCCACCTTTGGAAGAGCCTAGAAGGCTCTAGGTGGTGTGGGAGTGTGTGAATGGGTGTGTGTGTATGTGTGTGTCGGCGTGACTTAGGTGGCTAAGTGGTCTAGGTTAGGTCCTAAGGGGTTTGGGTTAGGGTAGGTCTCAAATTAGCGTTGCAAACCCTAATTGCTAAGGGAAAGTGTTATTAAACTTGACATAAGTTTAATTGAGTGAGTGTGAACTTAATTGAGAGTGAAATAACTTAATTAAATTGGGCTTAGGTCAATTGGACTCTCACTAAGTCCAATTGAACTTGAGTGGGTTGAGATCTAAGCATAATTTGACTCTATGAGTCCAATTGAGTAGCCAATTTTAATTTACTATGATCCAAGTCAATTAGGCTTAGTGAGAACCTAATTAGGTTCTTGGGAACGTTTAGATGTGGTGTACTAGGCTTAGGGTACCTTAATTTAGGTTCCCAAGGGGTTGGAATTGGGTTTAGGCGCCTAGGAAATCAAGATCCAAGCTTCAATTCCAAAACAAGAACTGGAACGTAGTTCCAGACGTCTAATTTAAGTATCAGATGACTTATACTAAAAAATCTAAAGCCCAGACCTCTTATCTAGACGTCCAATTTAAGTCAGGCAAAAATTAGGGTTCTGTCTTGGGGGTTTTGCAGAACTTGGACATCTGACCAAGTGTCAGAATGTCTAATAACACTATAGCCTGCATTTAAGGTGCGCGGGTTGTGGCTAAGGGTCCTTGACGTCCAATAACTTATCTGGAGGAAGGAATTCACTCCCAACCAATAGGTCTTATCCTTGTATATCAATGCATTCTCATAGGCCTCTTGCTGGATTTCTTCTAATTTGCTGAGCTGGAGCTTCCTTTCATGACCTCCCACATCGAGGTGAAGGTTACATTTTCACACTGCCTAAAAGGCTTGGTGTTCTAGCTCGATAGGAAGGTGATAGGCCTTACCATATACCATGCGATATGGTGACATTCTAAGTGGGGCCTTGTAGGTGGTCCGATATGCCCAAAGTGCATCAACTAATTTATCGGATTAATCCTTCCTATCTGGTCTAACCGTCTTCTGGAGAATCAACTTGATTTGACGGTTAGACACTTTAGCCTGCCCATTGGTCTGCGGATGATACGGGGTGTCTATACAATGATGTACCCCATATTTCTTCAGTAATGACCAAAAGTGGGAATGGATGAAGTGGCTTCCTCCATCGCTAATCAGAGTGAAGGGTATTTCAAATCTTGCAAAGATGTATTTCCATATGAAAGTATGACAATTTTATGATCAGCTTGTCTCGCTGGGATGGCTTCGACCCACTTTAAGACGTAGTCAACAGCGAGCAATATGTACTCGAAGCCATGCGAATTAGGAAAATGGCCCATAAAATCAATGTCCCAAACATCGAACACTTCTACAACCAAAATGGGTTGAGATGCATCATGTCTCTCCTAGTCATAGAACCGACCGACTGGCATCGTTTATAGCACTGGGTGTACTCGTGTGTATCTCTAAATATAGTTGGATAGAAAAATCCCAGCTACAAAATTTTTGGAATAGTTTTCCGTCCCGAGAAATGACCACCACAAGCATCGCTATGGCAAAAAGATAACACACTAAGAATCTTAGAATCTTGGGTGCATCTTCTAATAATCTGATCAACTCCAATGCAGAAGAGCAATGGATCATCCCAGAGGTAGAATTTGGCCTCCGCTATGAATTTGAGTTTCTGGTTCTTAGATAAATTCGCGGGAATCTTGCATGCGACAAGATATTCACGATATTAACCTGCCAGGGAAACTCAACAAAGTGAATTGCTAAAAGAGATTCATTTGGAAATTGATCTAAAACAGGAAGGGAGTATGGGATGTGTACTGGGTCTAGTATGGATAAGTGATTCGCCACAACATTTTGTTTTCCAGCTTTATCATGTATTTCAATATTAAACTCCTAGAATAGAAGGATCCATCTGATAAGATGGGGTTTGGCATCCTTCTTTACCAACAAATGCTGGAGAGCGGAGTGGTCTGTGAAAGTTATTACTTTAGACCCTAATAGGTATGATCGGAACTTCTCCAACCTGAACTCTATTGCTAGTAGTTCCTTTTCAGTGACAGTATAATTACGTTGAGCCTCATTTAGTGTCTTGCTAGTATAGTATATGACGAAGGGTAGCTTCTCCCGACGTTGGCCCAAAATGGCTTTCACGACAAAATTAGAGGCATCTTACATTATCTCAAAATCAAGAGACCAGTTGGGTGGTTGGAGAATCAGGGAAGCAGAGATAGCACTTTTAAAGTCTTGAAGGCGCTAAGACACGAGGTGTTAAATTCGAATGGCATATCAGCTACTAGGAGATTCGTCAATGGTTGCAAGATTTTGAGAAATCACATATAAATCTATGGTAAAATCCTACATGACCCAGGAATGATCTGATCTGCCTGACTAAGCTAGGTGAGGGTAATAGGGATATGATTTCTTATTTAGCTTGGTCGACCTCGAGTCCATTGGCAGAGATCCTGTGCCCTAGTACAATGCCATCCCTCACCATGAAATGGCTCTTCTCCCATGAGAGTACTAGGTTTACCTCAATACATCATTTCAGGATCTTGGTGAGGTTATCAAGACAAGACACGAAGTCATCTCAAAAGATAAAGAAGTCATCCATGAATACTTCCACGTAATCCCCAATCATGTCAGAGAAGATGACCATCATACAACGCTGAAATGTCGCTGGTGCGTTACAAAGGCCGAAGGGCATCCGCTTGATGGCGAATGTTGCAAAGGGACATGTGAAAGTGGTCTTGTCTTGATCTTCCAGGCTAATCACTACTTGATTGTACCTTGAGTATCCATCCAAAAAACAAAAGAAACTGCATTTGGCTAACCTTTCTAAGATCTGATCAATGAATGGTAAAGGAAAGTCATCCTTCTGGGTAGCCATGTTCAGTTTTTTATAATCAATGCAAACCTGCAATGATGTCACAATGCAGGTTGGGATGGATTCGCCCTTGTCATTTTTTGCTACGATGAGTCCTGCTTTCTTGGCATTGTCGGGATCAGACTAACCCATTGGCTATCAGAGATCGGGTATATAATGCCCGCATCGACCCATTTGATGATCTCCTTAACAACCTCTAGCATGTTTGGGTTCAGCCATTGATGACTCTACAATGTTCAGTGTTAATATTATCAATTAGAGTCAATTTCGAGGGTACTTGTGTGATAATGACATATTATAATGGGCTTAGGAGCATTGCATTTATATTACGTGATTTTTACATTTTAATCGCTTAGAATCAGTGTTTAATGAACATGTGCATAAGTCGATTTTGAAACAGGTCTCATATGAGCGATCGGACCATACGGATGGATTCGGATTGACGAACGGAGTCCAACATACTTGAAATCATTTCGATCTGACCCCTGTAGCTCCCACAATGAGCTAGAGAAAGATCAATGGCCAGGGGGCAATGCGACATCCTTACAAGCTTCAGATGAGAAATCTGATTGTAGAGATGTATCCAGAGCAACGATTGAAGTCTGGCAATGCGAGAATCATTGCGATCTGAGCACCGTACCATCTCCTACAATAGAAAGAAGATGGACGACCCAAATGGTGCCACATGGTGCCATCTAGCCCACCCAGCACCATCCATGAACACCCAGCACCGCTACTTTTCATCCTCATCATTAAATCTCAACCGTTGGATCAAGATCCAACAGCCGAGTAGCCACCTCCACCTCGCCGCAAAAATTCAAGAACTCCACACAAAGGCCCCCGTGGCTCATTAATGGAGATGCCCACTCTCAAAGAGAGGGTGCGGGTTCAAATCCCCGCTACCCCCTCAATTAGAAATTTGAAGCGGCACCGCAGCAAGGGTAGCAGTGGCAACGTAGGAAGGCATGCACGCACGCGTGGGGAGCAGCAGGTGAGGCACAGCGCATGCTAGTGCATGCTCACGTGGCAAGGTGCAGGGAGCTTGGGCGCGTAAGGCACACGCCAGCAAGGGCGCGAGCAGCGAGGGTGCGCCTTCAATGACAGCTGCAGGGGTCTTTAGTGATGCTTGTAGCTGTCACTATAGACCCGGATTTGAATTTGAGCGCTCTCCTTGCTTATAAAAAGGGTCCTACCCCTCCCATTTTCACCAAGCTTGCCTCCACAAATTTCCACCACTTCATAGAGCTCCCAAGTAAGGTTGTGAAGACGCCAAGCTGTCGAAGGAAGCCCCTCTACTGTCATGGCTGCCTCTACGCCATTCGCCACCTTACATTCAGTTTTTATTGTTGATATTTGTAGTTCATCTATTTTTCAAGCATTCATCTATATTTTTGTTGGTCATAACATTTGATAGTAAAGATAATACATCTTTTGATATATTATTCTCATATGTTTAGATTCTCAAACCCTACTCTCTCTCTCTCTCTTTATCTCTCCCTCCCTTTCTTTCTTTCTCAAATCGATTTGCAAGCAAACAAATGACATATTTACGTGACACGAAAGTGACTAAGCGATTCATATTATTGTCTTCTTATGTTCGACACTCAGACTCACATCTAATTCTTTATTTAAAATTGACGTCGTAAATGCACTGCAGCGAACGATTTTAAATAAATGTGTCGGACGAACGTTAGTTTTTGGCATCATTGCCTGGAAAGCAATGGATCTCTTATTCACTTTCATTTTCTTGTTCATTATTTATACTTGTGTTATCTAACTTTCTCTTCTCTCTCTTCTTGTAGATGCAGGAAACTTGTGCATTGGCAATGGGAGGAGAACAAGTTGGGTTGGATCGAAAGGAAGTGTAAGAAGGAGACCGCCATCGACTCGAAGGCTTGATCTTGTCTTCTTATGATCCAAAGGTAACTTTCCATCCATGGACCAAGAAATGGTGGTGTTATAAAAAAAAATTCGCATTTGTTTGTCGAAGAAAAACACCACCATTAACTCTTCAACCCGTTAACTTCGAAAAAAATCATTTTATGGACTCGAGTTGAGGACACGATTAAAGGACCCTCTACACCTCTAAAAATTTTGAAACAAATCTCAAAGTGCCCCTTCTAGTAGGCGAACTCCCCTTCAAATTTCAGAGCCAAACTCTTTATGGTTTGGCCGTGAGAAATTCGTTACTAGAAGTGCGCAAGGTTGTTCTATGTTCTGGAGATCTTAGGGTGTTCTTACTACTACAAGCTCCACACAACTCAGATTTACGAGAGACTTATATTTCACGAAAGATCTTGAAATTCTATACACTTCATCTGAAGAACACTTTTGCATTTAAAATTTATTAGTGCTTGGTCTAATCAAGATATTAAACTTGCGCATTGATCTAGAGGTTTTGGACAGATTGACCCCCTCTTGGAAAAACAAGAATTTGGGTGATCTTCTGTCCTCAAAAAATTCTAAAATTGATTTTTTTGAGAAGATCGTTTAATTTTGGTCAGGATAATGTCATTGCATGTTTTGATTGGACCCTTCTTGATAAAATCTTAAAAAAAATTCATTGAATGGAAGCTACACACTCTAGGATCTTCCACGCTAGGGAGTTTTGATTTTATATAGTCACACGAAAGGCCTTAAAGAAAATTAATTTTCACCAATCGTGTGCCTATACATTTGTGCTGTGTTTGAAGCTATAAACAAGTGCGAACTTTAAAAGCCATTAAAGCAATATTTAAATCCTAAAAATCACACATCTTAATCTTGCCTGTGAGGAAACACTTGTTTTGGCAATGGGTCCTTGCACCCAATTGTGCACACTTATTTCGCTCATCCCTCTACTTCTTCAACCCATGGATTTTAATGCTTGTCCATCCTACCCAAACTATCCCCAATATGATTTGTTTTCTAACCCAAGTAGATCGTAACAACAGTTTACTTGGGATAACCAGCCAACTAGTTGGGAACTTAATCCAGAACCTGAGTACCCTAAATACCCCTCTTGTCCCAACTATCCCAATTTTAACCAGACTGCACCAACCTTCAATTGAGATACTTACATTCCACCCACCCAGGGGTATGATTCAAACCTTGGGGATCCATATCTTGATTCTCCTTGCGATGACTTTTCTTTTAGGTCCCACCCACCCACTAACCAATTTGATGGGACCTACACTCTAGGAGAACACCAAGGCTCCCACCCTTCCCAGGACCTTAACCACAATAGGTCATCCAAATTCAAGGATCTTTCCTACTTGACCTATGGATTGGAAGGGATTCTAGAAAAGTGGAAATCAAAGGATGATCATAAACCTAGGAAAATCAAGAATGATCAAACTTTGATTTGGACCCCTGTTGAAGAATACGACTAGAGGAGGACTTAGAACCTTAATTATTCTGGAGTAGGACAAAACTGAAAATGGTTCCTCTTGAAGAATTGGACCCTGAAAATGATAAAATAGAGGACCCACCCAAGAACTTCAACACCAGTATAGATTCTAGTACACATTCTCAACCACACCCTCCAACCCTGATTTGAATGCTAAGGAGGAAATCCAAGGAAAGCCTAATCACACTCCGTCAATTCTTGATAACCTTCAGTTGGAGTTACATAGATAGAATCAAGAATTGATTGAGGGGCAACAAGCCATAGTTGATATGTTTCAACAACTGGAGGAAGAGGGCCAAAGAAAACTCTTGCAAGCAACTTCGTTTATGGAATTCATGATGCAAGGCCCTACAGTGATCGATTGGACTACACCTATTTTCCCAAAATTGGTTCAGTCCACCATTGATACTCCCCAGGAGTTAGACAACTCAATAAAAAATGCCATTAAGGATTTCTCAGAACATGATTTTGGGAGAGTTGAGGACAAACATCAGGGGGAAATTGAGAATTTAGGGGACGATGTCTTTGAATCCAAATCTAATCTTTCCAAAGAAAGTGATTTAGTGGAAGAGCCATCCAAATTGAAGATGGGGAGTGGGATTACAATTATGAAATAATCGATTTCGAATCATTTGAAACCCCCATCACAAGTTTAGAGGAGGGCCAAGGTAAAGAATCTGAGCTAGAGGATGAAATTAGCCTTAACTCTAATACAACCTTGAAAATTGAGTCTTGTATGGAAGATGTTGAAGATAATATTCTTGGGGTCACGGAATGGGAGGGAATAAGTAATGAAACTCTTGCTAAAGAAGGGATGGATTATTATTTGGACAGAGAACTCATGCTTGATTTTAGGGCCCATTCTGAAAGTCTTGATTTTGTTACGTGCCCTATCAGAATTGAAATCCTGCAACCCGAATGCACTGGAATTGATATACATTTGGGGGATTACAACTTTAAAGGGACACAAGCTGATTACAAAATCTATGTCTTTAGTGTCCAGCATTTTAGATTCGGGTTGCACTCGTCCAAATCAATTTCTCTACATGCCCACAGACTAAGAGAGGAATAGACACAGGCATGCATGTTACACCAGTTGCAAAGTTCCCATCCCTTAGGGATGGGATTCCACCACAACCTAGTTAGCATCTGCAGACTTCAGACTCTGTGTCTAGCTGATTTTGTTTTCACCTCCTTGACCCAAACCAGTCTTGTTTGTGCATCATGCCCAGCTAAAGTCACTAAACTCAAAGCTTCCTAGGAGGCAACCCAGAGGTTTCAAGCTGACCAGATTCGCGATTACAACTCTGGTGATTTCTTTCCCTACTCCCTTGCATACATTTATTTTTCAAATGAGGACATTGTCCAACTTAAGCTTGGGGGGGGTGGTAATTCGTTGGATCTAACTACAAAATTGTTAGCTTGAACTAATTTTATTTCTTTTTATAAAAACATTAGAAAAAATAAAATTAGGAAAAGAAAGCTTAGGTATTAGATTCTTGTCAACTTTAGGAAATGATATGTTAGGGACCTAATTGCTTAGACTCTTCAGGTCTTCGGACTTAGTCAGCCCGAGTGTCCACTAAAATGTAGACTTGGTCTTGAGTCCTCCCCACCTTAATTTATTTTAGTCTGGTCAATAAAGTAGGGTGATAAGTATATGACTTATTAACTCATCCTCTAATTTGGGGGGATTTTTAGTCTAAGCATCTACACACATTTTGCACTGACTCACTCATCGGCGGTTCTAATGGAAATTGGGTAGCTAATGAACCTTCTATGGTAGTATGGCTGGCAAGTTGTCGTGAGTAATAGCCTATTAGCAGGTTGTCTAGAGCCCAGCCACAAGAACATTCTCTTTCACTAATTCCGTTAGGTAAATCTTAGATCAAGACAGCCACCTACTTAAATAAAAAAAATAGGAGAAAAGAAAAAAATAAATAAGCCACACTTCACCACACGAGTATGGTTGGCAAGTTGTTGTGGGTAACAGCCCATTGGCCGATTGTTAAGATCCCATCTCATAAAATGCACATGAATTCCAAAATAGTTAAGGAAGAAGCAGGGAAGTAGCATAATTTAGGGAGATATACACTAGGTTCACCATTGTGTCGACCCCACAAAAATAAAAAGTAGGGAGAAAGCTACTAGTTAGATAGATACACCTTTAGGCTATATTTTTTCTTTCAGGTCACTTAGGGGTTTAGAAACCTGAAGTCTGTTTTAATTGCCGTTGAGTGAGTCTATCACTTTCACAATAAGATGCTTAGTACTAAGAATCCTTTTTGAGTTTTGGGTGGATTGAGTAGACGTAAAAAGTTACCCCAAAATCCTCAACACCAAAAATTAAAAACGAAAAAAAAGAAAAGATAAAAAAGAAAAAAATATATATTTGCTTCTATATAGAATAAGATGAGGACTCGAGTGGTCAACATTTTGGTAGGCAACCCGAGCACTATTGAGTCTTAGCGAGTTAGGTTCTTAGTAGAAATTTCCTCCAGTTGACAAGCAACTTCTACCTAAGCGATCAATTCCTAATTTTAGTTGTAAATAGCATTTAAGTCAAACTTTGCTAGTGACTAGCAAGGGGTGGGCATGGGAGTATGACGACTCTACAATGTTCAGTGTTAATATTATCAATTAGTGTCAATTTCGAGGATACTTGTGCGATAATGACATATTATAATGGGCTTAGGAGTATTGCATGCATATTGCATGATCTTTACATCTTAATCACTTAGAATCAATGTTTAATGACCATGTGCACAAGTCCATTTTGAAATAGGTCTCATATGAGCGATCAGACCGTACGGATGGATCCATATCGACGAACGGAGACCAACAAACTCAAAATCACTTCGATTTGACCCCCGTAGCTCCCACAAGCTCGAGAAAGATTAATGGCTAGGGGGCAATGCGACATCCTTATGGGCTTCGGATGAAAAATCCAACCATACGGATGGATCCGAAGCGATGATCGCAATTTGGCAATAAGGGAGTCATCGTGATCCAACCACCGTGGCATCTCCTACAATAGGAAGAAGATGGATGGCCTAGATGGTGCCACATGGTGCGATCTTGACCTCCCAACACCGGCCATGAGCACCTAGCACCAGCTCTTTTTCATCCTCATCATCAAATCTCGACCGTTGGATAAAGATCCAATGGCCGAGAAGCCACCTCCACCTCGCCACAAAAATTCAAGAACTCCACACAACAGCCCTCATGGTGCATTGGTGGAGAAGCCCACTCTCAAAGAGAGGGCACAGGTTCAAATCCCTGTGACCCCCTCAATTAGCAATTTGAAGCATCAGCGTAGCAAGGCATGCATGTGTGCGCGTGGTAGGCGTGGCACAGCACATGCTAACACATGCGTATGTGATAAGGTGCGGGGAGCACGAGCGCGTGAGGCACGCACCAGCAAGGGCACGAGCGACGGGGGTACACCTTCAACGACAGCTACAGGGGTCTTTATTGATGCTTGCAGCTGTCACTAAAGACCTGGATTTGAATTTAAGCCCTCTCCTCACTTATAAAAATGGTCCTACCCCTCCCTTTTGCACCAAGCTTGCCTCCAAGAATTTCCTCCACTTCATAGAGCTCCTAAGTAAGGTTGTGAAGATGCCGAGCTGCCAACGGATGCCCCTCTACCGCCTGGCTGCCTCGACGCCATTCTCCATGTTACATTTAGTTTTTATTGTTAATAGTTGTAGTTCATCTATTTTTCAAGCATTCATCTATATTTTTTTTTGTCATAACATTTGATAGTCAAGATAATACATCTTTTGATATATTATTCTCATATGTGTAGATTCTCGAGCCCTACTCTCTCTCTCTCGTTATCTCTCTCTCCCTCTCTCTCTTTCTCAAATAGATTTGCAAGCGAACAAACGACATATTTACGTGACATGAAAGTGACTAAGCGATTCATATTATTGTTTCCTTGTGTTCGACACTCGGACTCACATCTGATTCTTTAATTAAAATTGACGCCATAAATGTGCTACAATAAACGATTTCATGTGAATGCATCCGACGAACATCAACCGTCTTTGAGATTGTCTCGAGGATTTCACCCACTCATCTGCGTAAATGTGATGAGTGTAATATGATGGCCAAATACCACAGAGATCAGCAATACTCCACCCTATGACAACCCTATGGTCTTGTAGCACAAAAATCAGCCGGTGTTCCTCTTCTTGGGTCAAGTGAGCACTGATGATGACTAGGTATGTCTCACTTTTGCCCAGGAACACATATTTGAGTGAGTCAGGTAAGGGATTTGATGATAACGTCATCATAAACAATATCTATCTTTAATTAGTCATAATCAAGGACTAAATGCTCCTACATAACCATCAGAAGGCCATAATTTATTGCAAATCATTTCTGAGAGAAATACAAGAAACCAGGGTTAAAACTATAATTTTACCATCATATCATAAATGCAAAATAATTATGGGTTTCTCTAGGGGTTAATTAAGGGTTAAATGATCTTAAGAGTCAAACAAGTGGGTTAGTATAGATAGAAAAGGGTTTTCACGTGTTTTGAGAATTAAATGACTTTTGAAACCCTAAAAACAAACCTGCTTAATTAACTGAGATTCTGGTTAGGATAAAATTCACCGAAACACTCTAAAATTCATATAAAAATATTCTCTAGGATTTAGCATCCTTGATTTGACCATTAGAACCCATCTTGACCCAAAATAGAGTCTCAGATAGACATTTGCCATAATTTAGGTTTTTGCATAAATTACCCAATCAAACGAAGTGAAAACCTAAATATAACTTCACCATTGGATTCTCTAGGTCCAAATTAGGTTTGTACCAAAATTTGGGCCCAATCTGATATCATCTTGATCTAGTTTGCAATTTGGTTCTGTCTGACTCTTTTATCTCACACTCTTGCCCTAACTTTTGAATTTCTTACAAGTAGCCCCCAACTTTGTTGTCTTCACAAATAGGTCCCCACCACCTACAGTTTCCTATATCCTACTCCGGTGCCCTTAAAATGGGAAGATCTCCCTGATTTCCTGCTCAATCCCTTCTAAAATTGGAAGTGAGATTCCCTGAGGAGTTATCTCTTCAATGCACCTGTCCTTGAACCCTACAACCTTCCCAATCTCTCATGCGAATGCACAAGAGATTCGGGTATCGCATAGGTTTCTAACTCCGGTGACTTTCCCAAGCTCTAATCACCCTCTACGACCTATACAAGACTCCCTACGGCAGACTATTCTCCCCACGCTCAATTTCGGCCTGGAACACCTCAATTTCGTTTCTCCTCATCAGGCTGAAGCTCCTCGACGTTTGGCGACTCTCCCTGCCTCTCCTCATCATCTAACTGCAATACTGGTAGCAGATCCTTCTTCCTTACCTTCCTCCATGCGTCGCAATACTCGCAGCCACTCCAATCTATGTCTTCGTCGCTGTCCTACCCTTACCGGAGCATTTTCTTCCCCGATGTCGACCATACCATAACCGGCGTCACTCCATCCCCTTCGTCCATTTGATTAGGATTAGTTTAGTAAGGTTAGTATCTTAGATTAGTTTGCTTGCTCAAAAACCTTGTTTCAACCCGTGACACTGCAAATTGCCATTGTCTTCTTCGTCCCCGACCACTCCTCCAACGAGGCATCCTCGCCACTACAACCCTCCATCCACCTCGCCAACCACCTCATAACCTTCGCCTTGACTCCACCAACCAAACCCCTCTCCCTATTTTCCTCTCCACTCACCCAAGTCCACCACTGAACAAACCTACTTCTTTCAACCTAATCCACCTTTGCTACACTCATCCACGACCTCTCACTACATGCCACCACCACCACCGCTCTTGCTGCATCAGCGCGATACTCCTGAGTGACTCTAACATGGCTGCAAGGCTATTTGGTGGATTTCAGGTACTCAGGTCGACCCTGCCATTAACAAGGAACTTTGAGCTTGCTTCAAGCTTGCACTAGCACCTGCAAGCCCCAGGTGGAAGCCCCAGGTGCTGAGGAATCACCCCAAGAGTCTTCCTGGCTAGTCAATCAAAGGATCCCCACAGCAGCAGCCTCCTAGTCCGACACAAGTCCCACCTACAGCTGTACGCGAAGGGGGTGTGGGACTTTAGTCCCACATCGGTTGCTAAAGAGCACCCGTGGAGGCATATATTATTTTTGTGTTGTAGGCTATTCACCTCAACACACGGGGGTGCGGTCCTTGCTCACCCACTCACTCGACCTGACCCAACCTGATCCTGTACACTCCTCTGTCACTACACCACGTCGATGACCCTAGACTCGGGTACACAATAGCTCGATTAACCAATTGAGCTGGTTATTTTAGAAAGAGGAGGAATGAATGAGAGAAGAAAGAGAGAGCGGGGGAGGGGGGTTTTTCTCTGTTATGGATTGGCTAACACTTAGCCAATTTTGTAAGGTTTCCCCCATGCATCAGATGGTCCAAAGAAGAGAAGGAAGAGAAGTGACAGAAGCCAAAGAGAGAAAGAAAGAAGAAGAAGAATAGCAAAAGCAAAATAGAAGAGGAATCACTGTAGCAACACATTGAGACGTCTGATTTACAGTCTGATTCATTAGTTGTTCACTTAGTTCTATTTGAGTAAATGCTATATATGTTAGACTAAGAATTGGTGATCCAAATCACCATTATTTTGTCTAGAATTCTTTTTACTCCTCATACATTCATGCCATATATTGCATATTAGATTTTGAGTAATTAAGTGTGCTCATTTACATTATTTCTTGAGATTAGCATGTGAATTCCTATTTTCTCCCAGCGAACGACCTCAGACTTTCATTTGAGTATAAATTTTATCTAATATTCACACTGATTCGATCTATATTGCAATGCGATGATTTTAAAACCCATTTTAGAGCGACCTAACAAGCTTCAATTCAATCAGGGGTGGATCTGACTTAGAGGTGGGGGTGGGAGTTGGAATGGGAGGAGTAGAATCAGAGGTGGAAGTCTGATGATCCGAATATGCGTGAATTCCCATTGATTCGCCACCTATAAATTGGTCGGTCATGACAGTGTTAACGGGAAACCCGTCTGCTGTAGTCACGTCTTCTTGTGTCAACAAGGGCGATTCAGTACTATGTAGATCAGGATAGTAGAGTCAGGGATGTTGTGGTCAAATATACACCCCAGACAATTGGATCCTTTGGGAGATATGTGCAGTGTATTAGTCTTAGTCCCGTGTGGATTGAGGTCCAAGAACCCTGAGAGTGCAAATGAATGATACAGTGGGTCATCGTAAAGGAGCCCAATGTTACCACAATATGCCGATTCTTCGTCTTCACCATCCTCCTTGATACAATCACAGTCGAAGTTCCTTGATGCCCTAAAAATGCCAAGTCTAAGCAACTCATTACCTAGGGCTATCTCCATACACCAGGATGCACAACCAAGTTTGCTCGGGCTGTCGCCAAAAATGGGCGACTTAAAATAATTGGTGCATCACGGAGATTAAGAGGAACCTCCATATTGAGAATAAAAAATTTGTGAACTTTTATGATCACATTCTCAACCACCCCCTTAGTGTTTTCACTGATCTATCATCCAATTGAATCATGATCGAGGTGGGTTTTAACTCTGCGAATCGAAATTGATCATATACGATGGTGGGAGTCAGGTTGATGGATGAACCTAGATCTAGAAGGGCCCGAGCAAATGGAGAATCCTGCAAGAAGTAGGAATGAGTGGGGTACCTGGGTCTTTCTTTTTCGGTGATAAGTCAGCTAGAATTACGGTGCTAGCCACCTTTGATAGTACCTCCTATCATCAAATTCTTGGCTATCTCTTTGGGGTATAGTAGTCCTTAAAGAACCTAGCTATAGTAGGAATGCGATCAATGGCCTTGAGGAGAGGGACCTAAATATGTACTTCATTGAATATTGACTTCAGGTCCTCAAAGTTCCATGTATCCTTTTTTCACGCTACATTTTGCTTCAAAGCCTTTGGAAAAGGAACGGGAATCTCAGGGTCAAGCAGCCTCTCGCCCTTATCTATCGTAGGTGGCTCCTGAGATGGAGTCGAACCATCCTGCCGTGATGGGTGTGAAAAATCAGGACCCACCTACCTAAATGGTGTGTCGTATGTCTTCTTCCCACTCCTCAATGAAATAGCTTTTGCATCAGCTTGTTGTCCATGAGGTGGTGGAGGGGCGGAAGGGGCAGAGTATGTGGTGTTCTGTATCAGAGGTAGCTGACCTTAGGTGTAACCAGGTGGTATAGGAGGTGCCTGTAATATGGCATGTGCCTATCCCTGTGGTGCTTGAAACCTGGGCGAGGCACCCTGGTTTTGCACATGTCATGGGTTCGGGATAAGTTGGGAGGGAAAGGCTCCCTGGGTCCTATGCTCCTGTAACAACTGGTTTTGCATGTTTTGTATGTTCTATATCTGGTCAGCCACTGCCTTCTTAATCAGCAAGCTATCTTGTGTAGACTTCTGCATCTATTCTCGCAGCTCCTATTTCAATGCCTCTAAATCAGATTGCTTTGGAGGGTGATTGGCAGCTTGATGCAGCAGCTGATACATCGAGTGTGATTACTATTACTGAGACAAGAATAGCTGCTGCCTATACGTGTTTTGTGCATTCCCATACTGTCTAGTCTGGTAATGTGGATCATGATGTTGTCTCTATGAGTTACCTGACCAGGAGAAGTTTAGATGTTGGCGCCAGCCAGAGTTATATGTCTCTGAGTATGGGTTATTACTCCCATGTCCATGAATAGCATTGACATCATTGTAGGCCGACAACGTCTGAGGTGTATATTCATTAAGGGAATACGTGTTATAATCATCGTGTGGTGCGTAACCCTGATCATATGGTACCAAATAGAGATTGTTCATGGGATCTTGATAAGCGGGGTCCCATGAATATGGAGGAGGTGCATCCTGAGTGAGCAGATTAACTCGAGTAGGAGGGGCTCAAGGTGCATAAGAGGGTATTGGGCCAGATCCTGTTGATCTCGAGCTAGGTCATTGAGCTTCTTCCCTAGCAAATCCACCTTTCCCAGTTGCTTGGCGATGATTTCCATATCAGGTTGAGCAGACTTTGCTTGAGCCTCATGGACACTAACTCACTGCTATTCACGCTGCTAGAACTGGTTCATTGATGCAGCATTCATTGAATTCTCCGCTAGAGACTCGAACAACTCAAATGCATTGTTTTCATCTTTCACGAGGAAATTCCCACCACTGGATGCATCGGCCAAGTACCAATGTCTGTCGTCCAGCCAATGGTAAAAGATCTAAGCTAAGTGCCATCTGGGCACACCATGGTGTGGGCATTTTCTTAAGAGATCATGAAATTGGTCCTAGTTGTCATGCAGCTTCTCCTCAGGTCCCTGGAAGAAAGGTGTAATCACTTGCCTCATCACATTTGAACGACCGATCAGGAAGAACTGCAGGAATTCACGTCATAATTACAACCATGTTCCAATCAACTGCTTGATGGTCTTGAATTAGTATGAAGCTCTATCTTTCAGAGAAAATAGAAAAAGATTCATCAGAAAAATTCCAAGATCTACATCCCTAGGTCGAGCTATTTCCGTAATTAAACTCAGGTCCTCTAGATACTGGAATGGATCCTCGTTCAAGTTTCCATAAAAGTAATTTAGGATCAGCCCAATTAGATTGGGCTTGAGCTCAAATGCATCTCTACCTACTAGAATCTGGACTAGAGGTGCGACAATCGATGCTATCGAATAGTAGAAATCCCGAAGCTATTCTCCTCGTGGTGGATGCTGCATTTTGTCCAAAGTAGTTAAGATACGGTCCATATTCTGTTTCTGCCATTCCTCAGATTCAGCGACCCGAGCTTCTAGACGAGCCATTGGGTCCAGATTTGCTAGATCCTGACCAAGTCGGGGTCCGGGGTTAGCCATCTCGGCTAAGAGGATAGAAGAAGAGGGTGGGGGAGAAGATGGCCTTGGTGAGGTGACTCTTCTCCATGGGTGTGGCTCCTATGTTCCAACCAATTGAGGTCTGAATGACCTCCTTCCTCACATACACCAACCAACCCCTAGGTTGGTGCAGTCAACCAGACAAGACTAAGGCCCTATCAATCAGATGGTTCTTATGATCAGATGACCAAATTATTCATTTTAGGTTTGAATTTCTGAAGAAAGATTCATTGAGAACTGACTGAAAGTAATTCCTGCCTCTCAAGTTAACCCGGCTAGTCTGTGTACAAGGGAACTAAGGGGAAGGTTCTTCCTTTGGCTTATGCCTCTGGTTCCTTTGTAGCCCTGAGCCACGGTCATTTGACACTACCCCGTAGACTTAGTTACCAGGTTTGGCCAGAGAGGTTGAAATCACCTAGTAGTATGACAACGAATTCAAATTGATTTTATGTTTTAAAATTTATCTTAACCCATTTTTTTTCTTCACTGGGGATTGTGATGAGTGGCTCACAAGGTGACTAGGCTCATTGGCTAAACACTAGACTTAACTAAGTTTACGTTAGCTCAATTGTGGTCTCTAAAAATTTGACCCTAAATGTTCAGCCTAGGGTTCATGCAACTTCTAAAGTTTCAGTAGACTACAAGAATAAAACTCATTCTCTAAACACAAATGGAATCCAAATAAAATGAAATTTGGCAAATAGATTCCTTTTTCAATTATCTTTTCAAAGAATATTTTTTTATAATTTTTACTTTTCCAACCAAATTTATAGGGATTTTTAAATTTCAAGGGGTCAGATCTAGAATTTTGACCCTTGGTCATTTTTTGCTTTGAAATAGTATCAAATTATTTTCAAAAATTTGGGAAAAATATGGAAATTAGAGAAAATGAGATCAAATTTCAAACCCCACCATTTTTAGTCAAAATAAATTTACGAGTTCAAAATTTATTTTTGAATTTTGAAAATTTTCAAATCTAGGTCAATTTGACCCCCTTGTACTTCATGAATTTTTAAAAATTTTATACTTTGCATTTGTTAAAATAAATGGTGTTGTTTGAAAGATGGTTTGAAAATAAATTACTTGCTCGAATTTCAGAATTTTTCACTCACTAATATTCAGAAAATGAATTTTTTATTCAAAACTCGAGGTTTGGCTGAATTTCAGATAATGGTGGGAAAGCTTTTAAGAGGTATTTGAAATTCAAATTCACTTTCCACCAACGAAATCTCTTTTTTTTTCAAATGTTTTTTTCCAAAAATTTTCAAATTTTTTTTTTGGAGGGAAAAAGTTTTTCAAAATTTTCTCTTTTTTTTTTCAAACAAAACAAAACTAACCTAGGATTCAAAAAGAGACCTAGTCTAACAACCTCAAGAAATTTCTTTTTTCTTTTTCAAAAAGAAATTGCTAGCTTAAAAAATCTAATCTAACCTAGGGTTCGAAAAAAAATTCTAAGCTAAGAGAGAGAAGATGTGCACCTGCATTTTTTTTCCACACTCGATGTGTGCGCAGATCCCGTTTTTCTTGATTTCCTACACATTCAAAAAGAAGTAGAGGTGGATTTGTCACTAAAAGTCCTAAGATCGAAAATCAATGGCGTTGCCTTCCCAACAACGGTGCCATTGACGAAAGCGATTTCCTGCATATTTGAAAATAGTGTTGTAGCTTGTAGTATAGTCATGTGAAACCCTCGAACAGAAAAATATTTCTAAAATAACGAGACTTTGAGTCTAGGTCGTTCGTCTCTGGGAGGCATTATGGAAATGATTTCGATCTCGCCCACTCTACTTGCTTAAAATCTCACACCGATTTCTAAGCTACGGATCACTATTTTGCCATTTGCATATTAACTTTTATCATGTGCGCATGCATTAAGTAAATGACAAATGTGAATGTATGGGTTTCAGTACGCACGATCCTAGTTATATGTTGGCCATTGACAGAGAATGCATTAATATTTAGATCGTCAATGTTTTCAAGCACTGACATGATAGTTGCAAGAAAGATATAAAATGAGCACAGGCAACTTAATCGCACCAAAGTACTGCAAGCAAGCACATGGTGATTTTTCAACACATAGATATATATATAAATAATGTTTCATTGATTGCATCAGGGTGATTACAGAGCAAAGCTAGTGGGAAGCTTGTACATGAATGATTGAAAGTAGAAAACTATCTAGCAGAAAATGAGTACATACGTGAATCTTTGGGGGGGATTACGCATTCATCATTGAGGGAGAATACGGAGCTACACTACTAAGCATAAATAAGGGAGAGAGATTAGAAGAACTGCTTATCTAGGCTATCAGAATGAAGGGCATTCGAAGGTGGTGTTCAATTGCCTTTTAAGTGGAGGTAGGGAGAAGAAAGAGGGGCAACCAATGGTGGGTAGGCCGGCCCTTGGAGATGTGGAGGAGGAGTTCTCTAGTCTTAACATGGAGGTGGTAGAACCTTGGTGAGGGAGCCTGTGGAGATGGAGGTGGAATGAAGCCAAAACTAGATGGGGACAAGACTAGATGGGGTCATGGCCATTAAAGAGAGTCCTTTTATAGACTCTTGGGTGGCTATGAGTGTGGCTCTCTAGATAAGTGTGGAACTCTCTAGAGGGTGCTCTAAGGTGGCTGTCAAAGGTGAGGTGGAGGTGGTTCTTAGATCCACCAAAACTGGATCTAAGAGAAGACCCATCCTTGGTTTCTATTTTTGGCAACCAAGGTGGCACCACCTTTGGAAGAGCCTAGAAGGCTCTAGGTGGTGTGGAAGTGCGTGAATGGGTGTGTGTGTGTGTGTGTGTGGGCATGACTTAGGTGGCTAAGTGGTCTAGGTTAGGTCCTAAGGGGTTTGGGTTAGGGTCGGTCCCAAGTTAGGGTTGCAAACCCTAATTGCTAATGGGAAAGTGTAATTAAAATTGACATAAGTTTAATTGAGTGAGTGTGAACTTATTTGAGAGTGAAATAACTCAATTAAGTTGGGCTTAGGTCAATTGGACTCTCACTGAGTCCAATTGAACTTGTGTGGGTTGAGATCTGAGCTTAATTGGACTCTATGAGTCCAATTGAGTAGGCAATTGTAATTGACTATGATCCAAGTCGATTGGGCTTAGTGAGAACCTGATTAGGTTCTTAGGAAGGTCTAGAGGTGGTGTACTAGGCTTAAGGTACCTTAATTTAGCATCCCAGGGGGTTGGAATTGGGTTTAGGTACCTAGGAACTCAAGATCCAAGCTTGAATTCCAAAGCAAGAACTAGAGAACAGTTCCAGACGTCCAATTTAATTATTAGATGACTTATACTCAAAAATCAGAAGTCCATACCTCTTGTCTGGATGTCCAATTTGATTTATGGAAGAATCAGGGTTTTGCCTTGGGGATTCTGCAAAAATTGGACATTTGACCTAGTGTCTGGATGTCTAATAACACTGCAGACATGGATTTAAGGTGCGCAGGTTGTGGCTAAGGGTCCTGGATGTCCAATAACTTATCTGGACATCTAGATAAGGGCTGGAACTATGGTTTTGAGGCTTCCTAGGCTATGGTGACCTAATCTAAGGGTGGCTAAGGCTTAGGAGGGCTTCAAGGGCTATCCTAGGGCTAGGAAGGAACCAAAGTTCTTCATAATTTAACTCTGCCTTATTCCTACTTAATAGAATAACATACCTCAACCCTTACATTATTTTTCTACTGCATTTATTCTAAGGTCTTCTGCTCCTGCTTTGATGTAGCTAGTAGCTTCAGATCCAGCTCCAGAGCATCTTATTAGTTGCAATTTATATAATGCACTTAATTGGTACATTATATCATTATTTCATGCATAACTAGAGGAAAGCAGTAAAGATGCAAATAATGCTTATGCATGCATTAATTACACAAGCTTATGCTAAGTTTTACCTAATTTAGGTCAATTAAGACCTATGATTGCTACACAATCAGAGGGGCTCCATGGCCATTTATAGGTGCTTGTGGGAATCATTTGCACATCAAGGCCTTAATGGTCATGCACAGAACAAGGGCTACACGTGGCACACCTGCCTTTACGTGCAATGCACGCGTGGTGCGCATGCATGCATGGTTGCCATGCTCTGGAGTTGAGGGAGCTACTGAGGATCGTCCGATCATCGTTAAAGGGTCAAGATCTACACTTCGGTGAGCTTCAATTCATGTGCATTGCATGTGAGATCACACATCAGATCGTGTGTATCACGCTTGCACAATCCATTGCTCAACATGGAGTCTCCTGTAGTACTTGATTCGGATCTATCATCGCAACTTAGTTGTGCACTCAGCATATGTGCTAAGATTGGATGTTGATGTGGCCCCATCGCTCCTGTTCAAATTTGATCCAACAACGTAATTACTTTCTTGCTTGCACTAGAGGGACACTCCCACTAGGAATTGATGCGAAAAATCATGTGATTTGTAATTAGGGTTTTTAAAGTCATTGTTACAAGCAAAATCGCATATGCTTTTAAATTTCTATTCCTAGAATAGGGAGTATCTAGGGTCATCCAAGGAGGTATGTTTGCAATTCAAATCTCTTGCTTTAAAAGGAAACTCAATCTTTCTTTTGGTATTTTAAATATATAATTTTTATGTTTTGAAATAATGAAGGCAAAATGTGAATTGTTGACAGAAAAATAACTAACACCTACAATCACTAAGCTAAAACATGAGTGACAAATATGACCCCCCCCTAAGCTCACTCTAGGCACGTGGAGGCCTAGAGTAATTAGGAAGTGGAAGTGAAAAAGAGCTAGAACAAAGATAAAGCAATTGTAATAGAAAATGAAAAGAAGGCAAATTGATTTAGTAGAATTTGTGTTTTACAAAAACATGTACAGGAATGCTTCAACTTAAAATGGAAAATATAAAAGCAATAAAAAAAAATAGAAATCCTCTTGCAGAATCTAGTGAAGAAGGGAGTCCTCTTGCTCCAAGCCTAGCTGCTCCTTGGCTTGAAAGAAGGTCTCCTTCTTCTCCTTCCTTGAATGCTCCTCCAAGGTGGATGCTCTCGACCTCAATTCTTTCCTCCAAGGGTGGGCATGTACCACCCTTAAGCTTTTCCACCAAGGTGGTGTGGACCACATTCAAGACCTCCTCCAAAGGTCTTCCTTGCCTGGCTTCTCCTTTGGCTGGCATGGGCACAAGAGAGAAGGGAAGAGGGGAAGGCACCAAGGCGACAGAGTATCCCCTTAATCTTCTTCTTCTTCTTCTCTCTTGGGCGTGAGCTTTAAGTAGAATATGAGAGGTATTTTGCTAGCCAAGGATGGGTTGTAAGGTGGTGGGTGTTGGTCTTTTTATAGGGTAGGATGAGAGGGTTAAGGTGACTCTTGAATTGGATGGCTAAGATGGGAAGATGGGGGTGGTTAGGTGATCTTATGGTGGAGAATTGTTGGCACCAAGTAGGGGGGTGTGAAGGTGGTGGTTATGGTGGAGAAGGTGGCTCTTAACCATGAAGGGATGCCTTGGTTTTGGCACCACCATGAGGGCTTCTAGAAGGTAGGTTAGGTGGATGGTGGAGATGGGTTTAAGGGAAGATATGTGGTGGAGATGAAGGGGGTTTTGGAGGGAAAAAGTGGTGCCAATTGGTGGGTGGTTATGAGGGGTTTTGACACCACTTTGAAGTGTCTTTTGGAGGTAGTGGGTAGGCTAGGTTGGCTCCAAGGTGAGGTGGAAGTAGGGTTAGCATATGTGGAGCTTAGCTGGAGCTAATTGGTGTTGTTAGGTAGGGTTTTTAGGTGGTAACAGCCAAGGGAGCTGGAGCATAGCTAAGCTAAGCTAACTTAGCTAGTAGTGGAGTAGAGGAGGAGGTATTGGAGCTAAGGTTTGAAGAAAGGAGCTGAGGAGGAGAAGTCTAGAGCTTGAACTGGAGCTAGCAGTTGCTGAGGAGGGTGGCATGGAGCTACTCTAGCTGGCTTAGCTTGTTAGTTCTTTGATAGCTACTAAGCCAAGCTAAAGTTAGCTGGCTTCTACCAAAACGAGCTGAGGTGAGCTGGGTCTGGTGCTCCTGTGGAGGATCAAGCTGGTTGAGGCAGCTAAGGTAGCTTAGCTCAACTAGGTTGAGCTAAGCTAAATCCCTGGGAGTTGGACTTGAGCTTCCTGAGCTGGAATAAAGTCATCTTTATCTTGCTGGAGTTGAGTGGAGCTGGATGTAGCTGGGCCTAAGCTGGGGTAGACTCCAATCAACTCAGCTAAGCTAGCTAGAGCTCCCTATGGACTAATGGGAGTTGAGATGGGCTGGACTCAGCTAAGTTGAGCTAGATCTGAGCTAACTTGAGCTAGGGTGAGCTGAGATGAACTCTCTTGAGCTGCCATTCAGCTGAGATGAGATGAATGGAGCTAGGATGAGCTAACCCTAGCCCAAGTGAGCTGGATTCCAGCTATGGTGAGCTAGATCGGGCTGAGTTCCAGCTAGTCTGAGCTTCTTCACCAATTCCCTTCATGAGTGCTAGGGTTCTATGGATCTATATATCTATTCATCCCTAATACTCACAAAAACACATTAAAAAGATAGGAAAAATGCAATGCATGCCTAACCTAATTTATGACTAAATGCAACCCCAAAAATGCATTTGCGAGGCAAAACCTTAAGAGCTATGATTATTTTAATGCAAAAGAATGATGTTAAACTGGAGTTTATGATATCCCCATGCTTATCTTTTGCTAGTCTCTTAGCAAAACTTTAATTTATAAAGTGGAATTTTGGGGAAACTAATTTTTTTGACCTTTGAGGAGAGAAAGATTAAGGGACCTTGGTTGGTTAAAGCACAAGAGGTACGGGATTTGCTAAGTATAAACATCGGGATTTATTTTTGGATCAAAAAATTAGACAAAACAGGATCAATATATCCTCTAGAAAATTCACAAATTAACCCCTTGTTAATTCAGATGACTTGAAATTTCTGTTTTTAGGATTTTTCTAGCTCTTGAATCTGATTCGCAACTTGCAATATCCTTTAAAACCTTGTGTCTGTGCTTGTGAAAAGTCAACATTTATAAGGGCGTGTTTTTTTTTTCTAGTTTAAAACATTTTTTTTCCACTAAGCTTATTTTTAGCTTTGTCTTAAAACAGATGTGTTGGGATCATCATTCCTGTTACCAATCCTCGAGGGGGCTCTGGTGCCAATACTTTGAGATAGCACTGTCCATGACATCAGCCAGGAGCTCACAACCCCAAAACACAATGTGGTGTAAAAGGGCGCTCCAAGCAAACTCAAGCTCTTGCTCGGACACTATAGGTATGGCACCGTCCAAGACACTCGAGCTGCTAAAATGTGCTTTAATGCTCCGTCTAATGATATGAAATATAGATATGGAGCAGCACTGAGGCGGTAACATGTTGACATCGCATCCTCAAAGGTGACATTTTCCTCCTTCTTGGCAATGGGAACTCAAACCAATGATCTGCTTCAGACTTTTACTAAGTCCAAACAAGGGAGTTTTTCTAATTTTTAGTTGTTTTTAAGTGTTGGCTTGTGTGTGAAATTTGACACAGGAAGTTTCGCAAGAAATGCAAGCTTTTGAATCAGAAACTAAGTCAGATACTTTCCATATTACAAAAGAGGATCAAGTCACCTGAACTATCATGAGTTTAGGTGGAATTTTAGAGAAGGATATCTGATCTAGTCTAAAAATAGTCCCTGAAATTCTAATGATCAGATTCACATCCTCATCCCAAGTTTGTTAGAGATTAAATCCCATTGTACCAAAAGTGAGTTTTTCAACCTTAGTCCTGATTTCAAAATTTTTCCTCAAACGGTTTTCAACATTTTTATTTTTTTGAGTATGCAAGTAGGAAAATAAAATAACTAAAGAAAAATGCATCATTTTAGGTTTTGAAAACCCTAAATTGATTATCAAATTTTAAAAGCACCCCCCCATGCTTAAGATATGAAATGTCCTCATGCATTAGGAGGGAAAAGGGATGACCTTAATGAAGAGTAGTCGGGTTTAGGATGGTCAAAACCTGGAAAAATAAAAGAAAAAGGAAAGTAGGAAAAATGATGGGTCACCTCCATCCAGTGCTATCTTTTACGCCATTCAGCTGGGCGTAGTTTGTATTAGTGATCAAAGGTGGTTGGGTCAGTGAAATCGAAGGATCTAGATGGAAGATTCGGGGTATGATCAAAATAGGGCATTAAACGTTGGCCGTTGACTTGAAATGTCATATTAGTTTTAAGATCAAAAAGATCAAAAATGCCGTATGGATAAGTTTTGTGGACAATAAAGGGGCCGGTCCATTTGGATTTTAATTTGTCAGGTAAAAGATGTAATCTAGCATCAAAAAGCCAAACACATTGATTAACGTCAAAGTGTTTCTGAACAATGTATTTATCATGAAATTTCTTTGTTTGATCTTTCTAAATCCTCGCATTTTCATAGGGAAAATTACGTAATTCTTCCAATTCAGTTAATTGTAGTTTTATATGGATACCAATGTTAGATAAATCCATGTTTAATTGTTTTATTGCCCAAAAAACCCTATGTTCTAGTTCTACCAGGAGATGGTATGCCTTCCCAAAAATCAGATGGAAGGGAGACATGCCGAGTAGGCTTTTAAAAGAGGTACGATAAGTCCATAAAGTGTCATCCAATTTGGTGGACCAATCTTTATGGTCGGGCCTAACCATATTTTGTAAAATATTTTTAATTTCCCTGTTAGAAACCTCTACCTGGCCTTTTGTTTAGGGGTGATAAGGTGTGGAAATTTTGTGATTAACCCCATATTTAGAAAGAAGGTGACAGAATTGTGAATAAGTGAAATGTGAGCCTCCATCACTGATAATGGCTTTTGGAATGCCGAATCTTGAGAAAATATTTTTCTTAAGAAATTCGGCAACCACACGGTGATCACTAATGCGGGTGGGTATTGCTTCTATCCACTTTGAAACATAGTCGACTGTGACTAGTATATATAAATACCCACCAGTGTTGATGAACGGTCCAATGAAGTCGATGCCCCAAACATCAAAAATTTCAACCTCTAAAATAGGATTAAGGGGCATCGTATCCTTTCGAGTCATGTTGCTGATGCTTTGGCAACACACATAGGACCGAACAAAATTATGAGCATCTTTGTGCAAGCTGGGCCGAAAGAATCCCACATTAAGGATTTTAGCTGCAGTTTTCTTGCCCGAAAAATGTCCGCCACAGGCCATTGAATGATAATGTGTCTGAATATCATGGATTTCAGAATTAGGGACACATCGTCGAATGACCTGATGGGCACAAATGCGCAAAAGGTCGAGCTCCTCGCAAAAAATAGTATTTAATATCAGCAAAGAACTTATCCCGTTTTGTTTTTGGCCAATCAGTGGGGATTCATTCTATTGCTAAACAGTTCGTGATGGGCACAAACCAATGGAGGGTGGTGGTAGCTAAAATGCTTTCATTAGGGAATTGATCAGGTCGGGTCATTATGTCATTCATCATAAGACGAGAGAGATGGTCGGTCACTACATTATGCGGTCCCGTCTTATGCTTGATTTCCAGGTCAAATTCCTAGAGCAGCAGGATCCAACAGATAAGGCAGGGTTTTGCATCTTTTTTTGTCAGCAAATATTTAAGTGCTGAGTGGTTGGTATATACAGTGACATGTGACCCCGAAAGGTAAGATCTAAATTTTTCTAAGGCAAATACTATGGCAAGAAGTTCCTTTTCAGTAACCATGTAATTCCGTTGTGCATCATCAAGAGTTTTGCTAGCATAATAGATCACAACGGGCTTCTTGCCAATTATTTGCCCTAGAACAACCCCTACAGCAAAATCTGAGGCATCTGTCATTAATTCAAAGGGGCATTCCAATCAGGTCCCTGCAAAATTGGTGCCTCGGTAACTTCCATCTCAATCTCAAAAAACTCTCCAGGCATTTCTCATTAAAATTGAATGGTTGGTCTTTAGTAAGTAGCTGACTTAAGAGCTTGTAGATTTGAGAAAAATTTTGCATGAATCTACGGTAGAAACCCACATGACCCAAAAAGGATCTGATTTGTTTGACATTAGTGGGTGGTGGAAGCTTAGGTATAGCATCTATTTTTTCTTTATCTACCGCGATTCCTTGTTTTGAAATAACATGGCCCAAGACAATACCTTCCTGGACCATGAAATGACTTTTTTCCCAACTGAGGACCAGATTGACTTCTATGCATTTTTGGAGCATTCTTTCAAGGTTCTTGAGACAATGGTCAAAAGAATCTCCAAAAACAGAGAAGTCATCCATAAAGACTTCTAAGCATTCACCTATAAGGTCTGAAAATATTGCAAGTATATACCTTTGAAAAGTCGTAGGTGCATTGCAAAGATCGAAGGGCATTCTTCGGAAAGCAAAGGTTCCGAAGGGGCAAGTGAAAGTTGTTTTGTCCTGGTCCTCAGGATGAACCGCTACCTGATTATAGCCGAAATAACCATCCAAAAAATAGTAAAAATCCCATCCAGCTAATCGCTCCAAGATTTGATCAATAAAGGGGAGCAGAAAATGGTCCTTCTTGGTGGCGGTGTTTAACTTTCTGTAATCAATACACACGTGCCAAGAAGAGGCGATTCGAGTGGCTATATTCTCCCCATTGTCATTGGTGACAACTGTTAGTCTAGCCTTTTTTGGCACAATTTATGTTGGACTAATCCAGGAGCTGTCAAAAATGGGGTAGATGATATTAGCATCAAGCCACTTAATAATCTCCTTTTTTACCACCTCCTGCATATTAGGGTTCAAGCGCCTTTGTGGTTGGTGGGAGGGGCGAGAATCATCCTCTAAATATATATGATGTGTACAATAGGATGGATGAATACCCTTAAGATCAGAAAGGGTCCAGCCAATAGCTTTTCTATATTTACTCAAAACTTGGAGAAGTTTGTGTTCTTGTTCCCTAGTAAGTCCAGAAATTATAATCAGGGGTAGGGTCCGATTTCGACCTAGGAAAATAAATTTAATGGAGTCAGGCAAAGGTTTTAATTCCAATTGTGGGTCGGGCTTTGAAAGAATTTCTGCTTTTTGTGTTAGTGGTGAAGTGAGAGTGAAAGGGTTAGCTGGAGGGTTAGCTGAATGTGTGGTTAGGGTGGAATGGTGAAAAGAAGTTTATTATTTAGGAACTATGTTAACGGCAAAATAAGAAACTAAATGTGAAATCTGCAAAGTTTTCTCCACGATATTTTCTATTTCTGAATCTGAATCATCAAAGAAATCAAGTTCTTGGAACCTCCTAGAAGCTTTGAAAATATCTAGGGGTACAGATTCACTGCCACACATGATCTTCATTTTTCTAGAATCACAATCAATATTTGCACGGGCGGTGGCTAAGAATGGTCGTCCAGGAATTATAGGGGCAAACTTCAATGCTTCCGGTACCTCTATGTCCAGAACTAAAAAGTCTACTGCAAATAGACAATTTTTGACCTGGACAAGGACATCCTCAACAATTCCCCATGGTTTAATTATAGATCGGTCGGCTAATTGAAGAGTAACCTCAACAGGCTTTAATTCACCGATCTTAAATTCCTTAAAAACAATTGTGGGGATAAGATTAATTGAGGCACTGAGATCCAGCAAGGTGCGATCAAAGGAAGTATTATTAATGATAACTTGAATCAAGGGGGCGCCTGGATCTTTTGTCTTAAGAGGTAGTCAATTTTGCACAACTGAGCTGACTATCTTAAGAAGCATCACCTTTCCTAAATTTCTGGGCTACCTTTTTAGGGAACACAAATCTTTTAGAAATTTTGCATAGACAGGGATATATTTTATGGCATCTAGGAGAGGGATGTTAATTTCAACTTTCCCAAATAAATCCATTAATTCCTTATCAGTGGGCTTGGATTTCTTCTTTTTCTTATTTGTTGAAGAATGGAGGGCTTGTGGAAATGGTGCAGGGTTTCGCTATTTTGCATTATTAGGTTCCTAAACAATGTGAGACGAAGATGGGGAAGAGTTGATCTATTTTTCATTAAAATGAGTTTCTTTAACAAGAAGGGGATCTTGAGTGGTTTTCCCACTCCTCAAAGTAACTGCATTTGCAGTCTGGTTATTTCTAGGATGAGGACAGGAAGCCTGACTGTTATTGAAACTCAGGGGATGCTGAGGTGCTGGTTGAATGGATTGACTAGGATATCCACCTTGGAACTGATTCCTTTGATTGTTGAGGTTGGGCATGGGTTGGGAAGGGAAATTCCCAACAGGTCGATGATCAGGAGTAACCTTAACTTGGTGTTGCAAGTTGGTAATCATGTGGGTTACTTCTGTCATTTGATTCTACATACCTTCTAGAGTTTTCATGACCTGAGTGTTGATATCTTCCTAGGATGGTCCAGGTTGATATGCGGGTTGCCCATAATTCCCAAAATGATTTTGTTTGGGAAAAGGAATCAGGTTCGGGTTTTTCTAGGAGAGATTCGGGTTGGTCCTCCAGTTTTGATTGAAAGTGTTGGAGGGGTTTCTAAATTGCTCCTGGAGAGCATAAATATTTTCCGTGGTGGGATCAAAAATATCTTGATCAAAATTCCCAGTCAACTCCTGTGGGAAACCAGTTGGAAACTGTTGACCAGCAGGTGTGGTATCAATATTGTGCAAATTTTCTCTTCGAAGAAGTTGTGGAGTGTTAGTGTGTGGAGAGTTAAAGTGTGGAGCTTGTTTATTTGTGAGCTTTTCTTCCATTTTTTTCTGGTGAATTTGCATCTGGTCCAGTCATTGAGCTACATATATAGATCATCTTGAGTGACTAGAACAGAGGCGAATTTGTAGTCAATTTCATGAACTTCATGTCTAGGGTTTTGGTGTTCTACCAAAAGTGTCCATTGAAGTCATACTAAATGAGTTTTCACTCATTTCTTCAAAGAGGAGATAGGCAATTTCGGCATCTTTATTAAGGAAATTGCCCCCACATGAGGCATCCACAAATTGATTCAGTTGATCTTCTAATCCATGATAGAAGATTAGCACTAACTACCATTGTGGAATTTCATGGTGGGGACTTCTTAAAAGTTCTTGGAATCTTTCCCAGGCTTCATGGAGGGGTTCACAAATTTTTTGTTGAAAGGTCATTATGGATCTTCTTAAATCATTAGTTTGACCAATCGGAAAAAATTTCTTTAGAAAAGCTCTCTTTAATTGGGGCCAGGTGGTAATCGAGTGCCCAACCGTTCTAAACCAATGTGAAGCTTTATTTTTAAGAGAGAGAGGAAAAAGGCTCATTAACCACATCTCTTCCTGCACATTGCGAGAATGAGTGGTTTAAGCAAGGATAGTTAATTCCTCGAGATGACAAAAAGGATGCTCTCCTGGAAGACCATGAAAATGCTTGATAAGATTTAGAATGGCTAGTTTGATCTCAAAATCCCCTTATAGTATGACCACCCCGGGTCTTTCCTCATAATTGCAACGATCATAGAAATCCTTAAGAGAAATGACAGGCTGTTGGCGGGGTGGTGGGTTTTGCCCTTGCTTAGATAGGTTCGTTACAGTCCTAGCCAAATATTCTTGATTTTATTGCAGCCGAATCCAATGGTCGACCATCAAGGCAAAGGGGTTTGTATTTTGAGTTAGGATTGGAGGGCCACCTGGCCCTACAAGAATTTCTGGTTGCTCCAAATGAGTGAGGTGAGGGAGAGGGAAGTCAGCTTGTGGGTCGGCTGACAGGTTAGAAGCGGAAGTAGAATTTTTTGTTGGTTTCCTGGGTTTTCCATTTTTTTAGAAGAGGAAGGAGAAGAAAACAAAGATTTTCTGGTGCGGGGGGGAAAAATCAAATGGTCCCTCAAGATGTAGTTTTTGGGACCTTCGCCTGTGCATGCACTGTTTTGGAAGAATTGGAGGGGAGGAGAAGAGAAAGAGATGAGAGAAAGTGTGCAATTCAAATAACAAATTCTAGACCTAACTTAAGTGTGACTCCCTAAAAAATTAACCTCAAACTTGGTCTACATAAGAAATAAGTAATCAATAGTGAATGCCCATTCTATCAATAAATATAGCCAAGTTGATTAAGGGGAGGTTTGGGCCCAAGCGTTTCCCAGGAAAATCCCCAAGTGCCTGTACAAACCCGCGCCTGGTCGTTTGACATGGCCCCTCAACCTGAACACCAGATATATATGACAGAATTGGTATTAACTAGAGAAAACTTAAGTCCTAAATGGCAAGCCTAAATTGATGAAACCTTAGGGGTCAAATTGCTACGAATTTTAGTTAGGGCTAAGGTACTAAAGTGCACATGGAATGTGGAGGGCGTTGATTGGGTTGTTACCCTGTTATTTCAATTTTTAGTGTGTATGCAGGAATTGGAAAGTGGTTCAAATTAAAAATAAGTTGTCACACAATTTTTGTATTTTTGTCCTTTAGGATTTAATTTAATTGAATGTGTTTTAGGGTTTCTCTTTTTAAATGTTCAATCTAGTTTGAAACTTCCACAATCAAAGGAAAACAAGTTGTATTGGTGATGATGTGTTTCCTTTATGTTGTGGGACTAAAAAGCAAGAAAGAAACCCTAATTGGATTTGAACCCTAATACAGAAATTTAACTACCGATGAATCTATTTTGGGCTTCCTGAATACATAGTAATCCAAACAATTAAACCAACACCGCTACCTTATGTGAAATCAAACAAGGATTCCAGAAAAGATTTTTTTAAGATTTTAAAAATTTGTTTGATATTTGGTTTGAATTTCTATTTGTGCTGATGTCAAAGTTCAGAAATAGTACCCATGGGTATTTTGGACTTTCTATACCTCCACTAGCGTTAAAAAATTTTGGTAATTTTATGTGAGATGTAGAATTTCACAAGGATTCCATGAAGCTAAAATTCACAAAAATTGATTGAGTATAAAAATTCTAAAAATTTATAGACTATAGCAAAATAGGAAGAGAAGAGGGTGTGACCCCTTGACAGTCCATGAATTTTTAAAACTTAAATACAAAGCCAACTACTCTGAAATTTGGAACAGACGTTCCTAACTTGATTTGAAATCACTATGTGAGATTTCAGAATTTTAGGAGATATGTGGTGTTGGGAATTGATTTTTGAGGTTTAGACAGAAATCTGGGCCCAAAAAATAGAACACAACACTAGGATTGGAGTGGTGTTTAATGAAGCATACAACCAAACAATGGATTTTTATGGGCACCACTCCACTTAATTAAAATGTTTAGGATCCTGAAAGCCAAGTTTAATATTTTTTTGGTAGTCTTTTAGACTAAATGTGATAAGAAATGGGGGACCAACCTGAAATCATTGGAAGAAAAGGAACTTTGAGCTCTCGCTTCCAAATTCCCACTTTCTTCTAGCAGTTCCTGCACACACAAGAGAAAAGAGAGACAAGGGGATGAGATCCACTTCAAGCAAGAGAATCAATTAAAATGTAAAGCCATGCCTCCCTGGCAACGACGCCAAAAAGTGATGCGGAAAATCGCATGATTTGTAATTATGATTTTTAAAGTCATAACATGCGAAATCGCATAAACTTTTAAATTTCTATTCCTAGATAGGGGAGTATCTAGGATCATCAAAGGAGGCAAGTTTGCAATTCAAATCTCTTGCTTTTAATGGAAATTCGATCTTTCTTTTTGGTATTTTAAATATATAATTTTGATGTTCTGAAATAATGAAGGCAAATGCGAATTGTTGATAGAAAAACAACTAACACCTACAATCACTAAGCTAAAACCAAAGTGAGAAATATTACCCCTCCATAAGCTCACTCTAGGCACGTGGAGGACTAGAGTAATTAGGAAGTGGAAGCGAAAAAGTGCTAGAACAAAGATAAAGCAATTGCATTAGAAAATGAAAAGAAGGCAAATTGATTTAGTAGAATTTGTGTTTTACAAAAACATGTACAGGAATGCTTCTACATAAAATGGAAAATATAAAAGCAATAAAAGAAAACACAAATCCTCTTGCAGAATCTAGCAAAGAAGGGAGCCCTCTTGCTCCAAGCCTAGCTGCTCCTTGGCTTGAAAAGGTCTCCTTCTTCTCCTTCCTTGAATGCTCCTCGAAGGTGGATGCTCTCCACCTCAATTCTTTCCTCCAAGGGTGGGCGTGTACCACCCTTAAGCTTTTCTTCCAAGGTGGCATGGACCACCTTCAAGACCTCCTCCAAAGGTCTTCCTTGCTTGGCTTCACCTTTGGCTGGCGTGGGCACAAGAGAGAAGGGAAGAAGGGAAGGCACCATGGGGAAGAGTATCCCCTTAATCTTCTTCTTCTTCTCTCTTGGGCGTGAGCTTTAGGTAGTATATGAGAGGCATTTTGCTAGCTAAGGATGGGTTGTAAGGTGGTGGGTGTTGGCCTTTTTATAGGGTAGGATGAGAGGGTTAAGGTGACTCTTGAATTGGATGGCTAAGATGGGAAGATGGGGGTGGTTAGGTGATCTTATGGTGGAGAATTGTTGGTGCCAAGTAGGGGGGTGTGAAGGTGGTGGTTATGGTGGTGAAGAGCCACCTAAAGGTGGCGCCAACCATGAAGGGATGCCTTGGTTTTGGTGCCACCATGAGGGCTTCTAGAAGGGAGGTTAGGTGGATGGTGGGGATGGGTTAAGGGAAGATATGTGGTGGAGATGAAGGGGGTTTTGGAGGGAAAAAGCAGTGCCAATTGGTTGGTAGTTATGAGGGGCTTTGGTGCCACTTTGTGGTGTCTTTTGAAGGTAGTGGGCAGGCTAGGTTGGCACCAAGGTGAGGTGGAAGTAGAGTTAGCTTATGTGGAGCTTACGTAGAGCTAGTTGGTGGAGTTGTTAGGTAGGGGTTTTAGGTGGTAAAAGCCAAGGGAGTTGGAGCATAGACAAAATGAGCTAACTTAGCTAGTAGTGGAGTAGAGGAGGAGGTATTGGAGTTAGGGTTTGAAGAGTGGAGCAGAGGAGGAGAAGTCTGGAGCTTGAACTGGAGCTAGCAGCTACTGAAGAGGGTGGCATGGTGCTACTCTAGCTGGCTTAGCTTGCTAGTTCTTCGCTAGCTGCTAAGCCAAGCTAAAGTGAGCTGGCTTCTACCAAAATGAGCTGAGGTGAGCTGAGTCTGGTGCTCTCGGGGAGGATCAAGCTAGTTGAGGCAGCTAAGGTAGCTTAGCTCAACTAAGTTGAGCTAAGCTGAATCCCTGGGAGCTGGACTTGAGCTTCTTGAGCTGGAATAAAGTCATCTTTAGCTTGCTGGAGTTGAGTGGAGCTAGATGTAGCTGGCCCTGAGCTGGGGTAGACTCCAATCAACTCAGCTGAGCTAGCTCGAGCTCCCTATGGACTAATGGGAGCTGAGATGAGCTAGACTCAGCTAAGTTGAGCTAGATCTGAGCTAACTTGAGCTAGCGTGAGCTGAGATGAACTCTCTTGAGCTACCATTCAGCTGAGATGAGCTAAATGGAGCTAGGATGGGCTAACCCTAGTCCAAGTGAGCTGGATTCCAGCTATGGTGAGCTGGATCAAGCTGAGTTCCAGCTAGTCTGAGCTTCTTCTTCACCAGTTGCCTTCCTGAGTGCTAGAGTTCTAGGGATCTGTATATCTGTTCATCCCTAACACTCACAAAAACATATTAAAAAGACAGGAAAAATGCAATGCATGCCTAACCTAATTTATGACTAAATGCAACTCCAAAAACGCTTTTGCGAAGCAAAACCCTAAGAGCTAGGATCGTGTTAATGCAAAAGAATGATGATAAACTGGTATTTATCAGGAATCGAATGAATGCTTGATAGATGATTGGCATGCGCCTTATCCATCGTATTGCTCTTGGTGAGGTGCGATCTTGACTGTTGGATCTTGATCCAATGGTCAAGATTAGAAGTGGGCTTGCTTCTTAAAATGTGAAGGAGCAGGCATGGGTACATCTCATCCATTGGATTGGAATCCAACGGCTGGGATCGACAAAGCGTGGATAAGGGAAGGTCCTAAAAGTGCTGACGGCATCTTTGGTTAGCTGGGATAACTCCACATGGTGCCACCCTAGTTGTCCATCTTCTTTGGATTGTAGGTTGACTATGGATATCGGATTGGATCGATTTTCATGCCATTGGGCTGCAATCATCGATCCAAACTCATTCGTGTAATTGGATTTGTCATTTGAGATTCGGATGCACATCACCCTATCCCTTGGCCTTCGATCTTCTTAGGACAGCATATGATGCTACGAAGGTCCAATTAGGGCAATTTCAGAGGCATTAGACTTCGATTGTCACCTTGACCAGATTGGTACAGTTGGATATTTAATTCAAGGCCCAGAAATGTGGCACCTTCTCCCCCAGTCACCAGAATAGGTTAATTAATACATAATTTACAATATTTAGTCTAAATACGATATGATGCTTGTTATTCCATATTTATAATGTTGAATGCAGCTATGAGTCTAGGAACCCACATAAATGGGCATTTTAAGCTAGATAAATGCATCTGCATCACACCCTCATGCCTATCTTTAGCTACTCCCTAACAAAATTAAACTAAATGCTATTTATAAAACAAGAATTAAAGTTCGATTACTCATGCATAAGTTATTTATCAACACTAAGAGAATTTAATCAAAGGCCTAAACTATAAAGACTCAATAGCGCCTGGGTGCCTGCCAAAATGCAGACTACCTAAGTCTTCACCTTATTCCATATAGAAAGAAAATACATTTTTTTTCTTTGTCTTCTTTTCTAATTTTTTTGGACTTTTTTTGTTTAGAGTTTCAGGGCAGCTTTCTCCGGCTACCCAACCCACCCAAGACTCAAGAAAACTCTAAGTGCTAAGCATCTTTATTGTGTAAAGGTGATTGACTCACTCAACGACAATCAGAATGGACTTTAGGTATCTACAAACCCTAAGTGACCCTAAATGAAAAACTTTTGCCTAAAGGTTTATCTATCTAATTGGTAGCTTTCTATTGCTTTTATCTTGGATGAGGTTAATACAAGAGTGAATCCGGTGTATATCTCCCTGGTTTATTCTATCTCCTCACTTCTTAAGTTTTGGGATTATTTATGTGTTTTGTAGGCAGGGTTCTAGACAAATGGCAATGGGGGGCTACCCATGACAATTTCCCAGCCATACTTGTGCGTTGAAGTGTGGCTTATTATTTTTTATTTTTTTTCTTTTCTTTTTGGATGTTTTTCTAATTTTTTTTCTAAGTAGGTGGCTTCCCTGATCTAGGATTTACTTAAAGGCAATAGCCAAAGAGATTGAGTTGTGTGGCTAGGCTCTAGACACCTGACTATGAGCTGTTACTCACAGCAACGTGCCAGCCATACCACCCTAGTATGCTTATTAGCTACCTAATTTCTATAAAGACTGCCTGAGTAGTGAGTTAGAACGAGATGTGTGTAGATGTTTAGACTATAAGTCCCCTCAAATTAGAGGGCAGGTTGATAAGTCATGTACTTATTGCCCCAACTTATTTAACCAATTAAAATTGAATTAAAGATGGTGAAGACTTAAGAAATAGGTCCATTTTTAGTGTACACCTAGGCTAATTAAGCCCTAAAACCTAAAGAGTCTAAGTGTTCTGGTCTTACTGTATCATTTCCTAAAGATAAAAAACTCCTAATGCTTAAGTTCTCTTTTCCTAATTCTCAATTTTTTTGTATTTTTGAAATTTATTTTTATGAAGGGAAAATAGCTAAAAGGAATCTACAAAACTGACAAAATAATTTAGATATGAATATCCACCCCCCCATGCCTAGTTGATGCAATGTCCTCATTGTAAAAATAAAGGCATGAAAAGGAGTGTTTAGGAGAGACTCTTTCCACAAAAAAGGAACCCTCCCACCAAAAAGAAAAGTGTGCTCCTCCAAAAAATGTTGTAAGAGATATATTGACACGTGTTTCAGAAAAAAAAAAAGTACAAATAAGTCAGTATGTCTCGCAAATGTCTGTAAAGTCTTCCCCTACAAAAATTCTTCTGGGCAAGTTACAAATACCCTATTTTCCTTGAGCTACAAATGTCATAAAATGGGAGTTGAGTTTCCATCATCTTTTTAAGGGTCAATCCGAAGACATGAGATGAAACTGGGACCAACCTAAACTTAAAAATTCGTGAAACCCTGGGCTTGAGTCTTAATGTTCATCTGGTCAGTCTTGATCCCTCACTAAGCACAAGCCATAATCTCTTGAGCTCTCGAGTACGGCAAAAACCTCCTGAGTCCTGGAAATCATACTTAAGGTTTAAATATCAAGAGTCCGGGTTAGTTGAGAGATGGTCTATGTCATGTAAGACTTAAAGTACTGGTAGTCTTCTCTACAATTGGTTCTCACAATATCTAACAATAAACACACCTATGTTGCCTCAGAAGAAAATCTTCAACTTAAGATAATTTCTAAATACAATACAAAAAATGTTTTGCTAGGGACTAGCAAAAGATAGGCATGGGGTTATGATTGCACAGCAAAAATACACCAAGAATTGTGCCATCTTATGCTATTTCCTAGCATTGCCAGTGCATATTAGGTAGCCAAAGTCACATTTGTGAAAATACACACATGCATGCATTTAATTGAGAGGGGAAGAGAGTGAATAAAATGGCTTTGAAATTTATGTTTTCCTCAAGTGCTACCTCGTAAAATCTCCATCTTCATTTTTTATTTCTATTTGGATTTGAATTTCTCCGTGCGGCTGCAAGGCATGGCCTCTTCTTCCTTTCGCCATGCTTTGCAGCAAGCTTGCCCTGGAGCCACATGCACAGCCATGCACAGCCAGGGCATGGCTGTGCTTGCCTTCTTCCTCTTTAAAAAGGGCTAAGCTTTCTTGTTTGTGGGGAGCCTGGTCCACACAAAATAGAACACACGAACATCACCTTCTTCTCCAGGCCATCTCCTCCCCTCTCCCCTCCATATGCAGCCTCTCCTACTTCTGAGGACCTACTCTGCAGGCAGGAGCCGTTCACAGTGGTGCACAGCCACCACTGTGAGTCCCACCACAGCCCAGCTCATCAGAGCCGGTGGGCGTGTTGGTTCTTTCTTTGTTTCGACGTTAGCCACTTCTGCCATTGCCATAGGACTCAAGGTCTGAAGCTCACAACACCAGCAGCAGCAGTGGCAGCCAGCAGCAACGCAAGCCTCCACGCACCTCAAGCACCTGTTCCATGCCCTCTACGCGCGCTTGCAGGCCGCCCTCGCCCCTCCGCGCGTGCCCTGTCGCGAAGCTCCACCCGCGGCCCAGTCGGTTCCGTGCACTCTAGCAACCAGCGTAGCCTCTTCTGAAGTTTCCCTACCAGGAGGGGGTGACGTAATAATTGCGGAATTGAATATAAACAATATCACAAATAACAATCACACAAAGTACACAAAGTATTTTTAGGTGGAAACCTAAACCGGGTGAAAACCACCACCTAACCCTCTCGAGTTAGGATTTTCCGATCAACCAAGTTGATCAAAATCCACTAAGTGAATCACTTTAAACGAGGGTGATTCAACCTCAAATACAACCATGCTACAAGTGTGAGGGTAGCATTCCTCAACCCCTTCTCTTCACGAGAAGGATTTTGTCCCTTGAAGGAGACGGGAATTCGCAAAATGAATACCCAACAAATAACAAAGATAAAATAAACAAGTAATCCTATAGAGCCAACAAAGTAATTTTTATCCTAAGCTTCTATAGGAATTAGGATGCTTCCCTTTGAAAGGAGTGCGTCGACGACGCGGATGCGTGAGCCACGCGACGGCGCAACGTCACTCTCGTGAACAATGGCGGGAGAGCGGGTGCGCAACAGCTTGATGCTCTCTAGATGTAGAACTTTGAGCCTGGAGAGCAAGGGCTTGTTTTCTTGGACACAAAAGAGTGGAACTATGTTGCTTAGGTGTGTATAAGTTTCTCTTAGTGTCTATTTGGTGTGTAAAGGATCCCCTCTATTTATAGAGGCCTTAGGAAGCCTTTGGAAGGCTTAGAAAAGCTTCCATAGCCGTTGGGTGCAAAGCCCAAGTGAATCAGCCCGATATCAGGAGCAATCATTGTTCTGATAGGCTTATCAGACGTCTAATTCTAGCATCAGACGTCTGGAAGATCACTTTAAGACGTCTGATTTCAAGGTCAGACGTCTGATTTTGGGTGAGTCTCTTCCTGACTTGGATCAGATCTAAACAGGGTTCTAGCGCAAGTTCATCAGACGGCATACAGGACGTCTGGCACTATGTCTGGATGTCTGGAAATTTACTTTTTCTGTGGGAATGGATTTCCAAACATTGCAATGGCTAGAAAATTTCTGAGAAGAGATTTTGGGTCAGCCGAGGCAAAACAGTCAATTATCAGACGTCTGGAAAGTCCTATGGACGTCTGATAAAGCTCTAACGGTCACATTCTTGAGTGTTCGCTAAGCCAGCCAATGGTCCACTAATTGGACGTCTGGCAAAGTCATCAGACGTCTCCTAAGACGTCTGGTCTAAGGTCTGGACGTCTAATTTCATCAGACAGCACTAACTATGTCCATCCTAAATGTTATCAGACGTCTAAATCAACAGTCAGACGTCTTAAAACACTTTATCAGATGTCTAATTTTGGAATTAGACATCTGGAAATGCTGTTTAAACCCTATATTGGTTTTCTAAGTTCTCTACAGAAAACCTAAGTATCCTAGGGTTGTGCTGGTGTTCCTAGGACTACTGCTAGGATACTTTGAGGCTCTTTAACAGAAATCTAAGTAACATAAATAAAGAGCAACAAAAGAAATGAAAAATACAATAAGTACAAGAGAAGGAAATCTATCCTATTCTTCATCTCCTTCCATCTTCAATATATCGCTCCTTGCAAATCTCTTCTGTTCTCCATCAGGCTCCTCCAATCCGTCCTAGATGCGAGCTCGAATTCCGTCTAAAGACGTCTACATTTGCAATTGACCTGAAATCTAAGACTCCAAGTGCAAATGTTAAATAAAACATGTTTTGTTATCATCAAAATAAATGATCGTGGTGCTCTAGCACCAACATCTTCCGCGCACACGCCAGCCGCTCCACACCGTCCGCACACGCTGAACCGGGTGCAGGCAGTTACGCGGGCCGAGAGTGCACTGTAGCCACTGTTCACGCTAGAGAGCATGACACTGCGGCTACAGTGCGGTGACCGGTAAGTTTCTCACTTATCCAGTTACCAGGCGCTCTCTCTCCACGCTGCCACCAACACCAACCCATCCGCACACGCCCGTGCCCGCTCCCACGTATGCCCGCTAGCTTCAGCACCCGCATCTTCGCCCACTTCAGCACTCGCCTCTTCGCGCTGCGTGGTGCGTTGCAGTCCTTCCTCCCACGCCTACTCCCTCCTGCGTGTGCGTGGCTCTTCGCGCGCCTACGTTCCTACACGTCATCATGGACCACCTGACGTTGCCCGCTGCGTCCAGACGGCTTAACTCATCGTTTCTTCACTCAGCAGATGCCCTCTCTCTCTCGCTCCCTCTCTCTCATAGCACTCTCTCACTCCCTCAGCAGACACATAAACAAAGGCTTTTTTTGTTCTTTTTTTTTCACGACTTTCTTTTTTTTTTGGTATTTTTGGAATATGTGATTTTTTTTTGTGAGAACCCTTCTAAACTTTGATTTTCGTATGTTTGCACTTTACCGCCCCCCATTCCTATGTTTTGCAATGTCCTCATTGTAAACAGAGGGTGTGAAATAGGTTTGGGTTCAGGAATTTAGAACAACATTTATCAGGTGGGTGAACGGGTTGGGAATGACTGTTGCGGACAATTTCAAGCTCTGGCACGTGTACCAGAGGTGGGATCAATTGTCCTAAAATCGAACTTAGGGTGCAATAGATGTGAAGTCCAAAAGGATAATCAGAAGGATCTTAGGTTTTTGGAATGACGGGTTGCCTCCAGTTAAGCGCTAAATTCAACGGCTTCAGTCGAGTAGGAAATGGTATTGAGAGGGAGTGGTCAAATCAGCTGATTTTTGTAGAACAAGCACTTTGATCAAAAGCCTAGTTGGTCTAACGAGGTGCTTTTTCAGATCAACAGGCTGATGATACAGCCCAAATCCAATCAATCTGGTCGGTTGAAAAATGTAGATCAGGAAGTGTGGAACCCACCATATACTGTGGAGCTCAAAATGATGCGGAATTGTGAATCCAGGGTTTGGTTGAGTTGAATCAGCCTGCTCAGAGTAGGGATCCTTTAAATAATCAATAGGTGTTACAGAAATCCTATAGGAGTGATCAGAGAATGATGGAGCATGATTTGTAGTCTGATCAATTTCCGAAACCCGATAAAAATGTGGAGGCGAATCATCTGCAATCGGCTTATTAAGAGGGGAGTCAGAATAGAAATTGAGTCCGGTTGCGGGTCGGGGTTGAAAATGGGTTTTTATGGGTTTTATATATGTAGAGGAGGTGGCATCAATAAGAATTGTGTATGAGGGCTCCTCTAAAAAGGAATTAAAGGTGGGTTCATTTAGAGAGTCCTCATAGTGGCCATCAAATTCAAAAGTGAATGCCTAAAGAGTGTTTATAGGATGAAGAAAATCTGGGTCAAGAAAAGATCTGAATTCTGGGTTGTAGTCACTCTCGGCAGTTTCTGATTTTGATTCCTGAGGATCGAAAGGAAATGATTCCATCTCAATGGACCTTGAATTTAAATCAGTGATATCGGGAATAGGGACCTCAGAGTCAGAGTTGAAGAATGAATCATGTGAGCTGAGGTCGTAGATTGGCTCATAGCTGTCAGGAAACAATGGTTCTCCGAAATCATGGTAAGATTCAAAATCGTTAGAGAATATGCGAGAATCAAGTTTGGAATTCGATTTGAGATCAGAGGTTCCACCATCAAGAGATGTAGACTCAGCAACCTACCTTGGCTCTAGCCTATTTGTAGATTTTGAGCTTAAAAAGGTGTCCTTATAGGGTTTGGGCTCAGGCTTTTGGCTTGTGGGAAAGATCCAATCAAAACCTACACTTCCAACTCCTCGATTTCTATATTGTAGATTGGCGTGACTTTCGAGAAATCATTCTGTATCTTTGAGGATGTTGGAGAGGGACATTCATCAAACAAAGGCCCAGAATCATAATCCTGATTCAAACTTTGATCGTTGTCATACGGTGCCTTGTAATTATCCCAATCAGTTTCAGATCCAGATTCTAGACTGTAGATGTGGGTTGAATTACTAGAATTTAGGTCAGAGCTACCATCGAGGGTTACCTTATCATAATAAGGGGCAAGATTTACACCCTCGAGAGGTTCTATTTTCATCTCATCATTACAAGAGTCTCAGAATTCTATGCTTGGTGAACTGGGATTTTGGTTTTCTAGGGCTGGCTCAAAATCGTGTTCTCCTGCAATTAGGACTTCCCAACCTAATTCAAGACTAGGCATGTTATATTCCATCTAGGTTGGGAATCCACAACAACCTTGTGCCTTAAACCTGAGCTTTGGGAAATCAGATTGATCCTCAATATTAGTCCAAGATGTTTCATTAACTGTTTGGGGCATGGATGGGTATTTTTGATCGATAACTTGTTCCAATAATTTTATCATCTCTTCCCATTTTTCAAGATCATCTTGGTATATTTCCCAAAGTACATGATTTGTCATGCATTAGAGATATTCAAAGTTATGCAATTTTTCTATCTTAATGTATCCTGTTATGAGAATGTCTTGAGTTGATCCCTTTGTTGCTTTTGTTAATAACAATTGGTCACAGTTTACAATGAAGGTTGTTATCGCTATATTAACCTGAATGTCTTCTACGAGTTTTGAGGTTTTGTACTCAATCTCATAAAATTCAAGAGCATCCTCAACCATTCTATCTCTCATGGATCTTTGTGATTTAGGTTTCTTCAATGGTCTTCTTAAGTAACCAGGTTGCATATTTGAATCAGATGGTGGAATCAAGATGTAGAATCAAAATTCAAGTCTTAGAATGAAGTGATTTATTCTGAATAGAGACTCCCAAAGAAATTCTATGGGTGTGCTCTAAATAGAAGGGATGAGGGACTGGATGTGATGTTTACCCAATCAAGGCACCCAAAGATTTTTGGATGACTATAGAGGTTCGGGGCGGATGATACCCCTTAGTCAAAAAGCTGTCCACTTGAGAATTACCTGGGTAGCCAGAGAGGGAGAGTCCTGCAAAGACCCCTACACGGTAGACCGCCCCCATGGGTTATAAGGTTTCTCCCACCCTACCACTCTTGTCATTGAGGGTCTAGGTAGACTAGAATGGATAACTTGACCTCTTAAGTCTACCAGCTTTATATCCTAATTCATGCCTTTGATTTCACTTGAATTAGCAGTTATTTTTACTTATGACCTAATTTGGAGGTTCATTGGCCTACAATGTAGTCCAACTTCACCTGACCTACCCTCAAAAAGGCAAAATGACTCTAGGTCAAGACTTAGAAATCACCCTGATTTGACTCTTAGGTTATTAGAACCAAGTATTTTAATGTTCAAGTGAGTTTAGAGTCTAATTTTAGGGTTTTTCTTAATTAGATCTTTTCAATCAAGCACTTGGGTAACAGACAAATGCGGGCGCGTTTGTTTCCTTTTATGCATGAAAGTGTGAACTAGCACTCTAAAACCCTAATGTAGAAACCCTAATTTGGCTTTATTTCCAAGTCCACTTTGAGTTTTACAAATGTTCTCCTTGGACTTCAAACAAGAAGCGCGTAGTCTAAGAAGATTACAAATTAGGCATAATCCCTAATAGCCATAGGAATTTTGGGGTAGGATCTCTAAAAGTAGCTTCAACTTCAATGAGATTTGAAAAAAATTTCTCAAATTAGGAAGCTTTCCCTTTAAATGATGATTACTATGGAAAACTATGGCAGATGATTCCTATTTGATTGCTTCCTTTTTGTCTTCCTAAGATTAGGAGGTTGATTAGGGAAGAATAGAGAAGTTATCTACCCTGGAGTGGTTGATTTGCGTGGAAGATCTCCTTGTGAAATACCACGCAGAATCATAATAAAGAAAATAAGGCAAGTTAGTGCTCAAATATAATCAATTACTGTAGAGAATAGTGGTGAATTGTGTGTTGCTCCCTGGCAATGGCACCAAAATGTTTAAAGCACTGGATCAGGTTTAAGAGTGTCACGTTGTAGTACAACCAAAAAATCATTCAAAATAAATACAATTTTATTACTCAAATTTGAAGTCCGAGGTCGAACACAGGGAGCAAATGGAATTCATGCACTAATCTCAATAATAAATGCAAATTGAACACATAATACTACTCAAAATCTAGTTAGAAATGTAAAGCATGAGTATATGAAGAATAAAAAGAATTGTAGCTAAAAATAAAGGAATTGATTTCTCTCTCTTGATTCTTCTTCTTCTTCCTTTGGCTTCTTTCTCTGTCGTTGGCTCCTTCTCTTTGTCTTCTCTTTCCTTTGCCTTGCTCTGTCTTCTTCTTCCTTCTTTTGTGTCTTTGGCCATCTCTTCCTGTTCTCTTTCTCTGCTTTCTGCCTTAAGCTTCTTCTTCTTTAGCTTCTTCCTTTGCCTTAAGCCTTTGCGAACCTTTTCCTTCTTGTTTGTCTTCTCCTTCTTTCTTTCTGTCTTTTATCTTTCTCTTCCTTGGCTTCTTCCTTCTTCTCTGGTCCTTCTCCTTCCTTCTTCTTCTTCCTTCCTTCATTGCCTGACCTCCTCTTCTTCCTCTCTAACTTGGCTAAGTGTCGAGCTTAAGCTTTCCAAGGCAAAGCCCCCCTTCCCCTTCATTATGTTCCTCTCTTTCTCTCTTCTCTACTTCAGGTTCACTCTCCTAAAGCCACAACCGATTTAGGTAATCGGACCTAATGGAGACCGGGTCCAAACTCACTAGCGTGGGTGGTGAGTGGAAAGTGAGTCGGTCGGGTAAACGAGTCATGGCCAGGTCCACGTGGGCAGTGCCGCGGACGAGGCCATGAGAGGGGGAGAGAGGGACCTCACCCCGTGAGTTGGAGGCGATAAGCCTCTGGCAGAAATTTCTTTTATGCGCACACGCCCGGTCGTCTAGTTCTGAGGTGGGACTAAATGTCCCACCTTCCTTTGAGCGCCGCAGCAGTAGATGTCTCCTCCAAATTGTGACGTTGTAGCAGCCTTTGACAACAATTGGGAACCTACGTGCGTTCGTGCCTCAAGTCTACATCACCTGGGCCTCCGCCTGGAGCAGTAGCACCTGGAGTGCAGCAAGTGATCTTCAAGCTTCTTCGTCCATAGCAGCTGGTGGTCGGGTACCTATAAACATGAGAACGGCATTGCAGCCACGTCAATGCATCCAGGAAGCTTCACCGAAGCACAGTGAGTGCACTGTAGTGGTTGGTGTGGGGATGACTGTGGTGGCATGACTAGGGTTCACTATGGCCGTGTGAGTGGGTGTGTTTGGTGGGATGTTTGGGCGGTTAATGGAGGGAATGAAGTGGGGGAAAATGATCAGTGAGTCATTATGGAGGTTGTAGGGTGGTTGGCGAGGTGGATGGAGGTGCGGAGCGATGGGGGCACCTCGCCGATGGGTTCGCTAGAGGTGGAGAAGGTGATGGTGATCAGTGGTGTCGAGGGGTGTTTTTGAGAAATAAAGAGGGGGAACGGGAGTATAAGAGAGAGAGAAGCTAACAGACCTGATCTAAGGACGAAGGGAGAGGGAATCCCACATCATTATGGTCGCCAGACATGGGGAAGATGAATACCTCCGTAGGTGAGGCGGCGGCAACGATAGGATAGAGGCAGTGTCGGCTGGTGTTGCGCGACGTGGATGAATGAGAGGAAGACAACCCAACCACTGGTATTGTGGTTGGGCAATGAGAGAGAGAGGGAGGAGCAGTTGGAGCTTGCGAAGGGTTGCGGCCGGTGAGGAGAGAAGAATGTGGGGGATTCTAACCCAATTCCAAGCTGAGAAGATGTAGTTGAACCTGGGGCATCTTAAATCGGCCTCTAGGGAAGGATTTGTGCTTGGAAGCCAAGCTTCCAAGAAAGGTATGATGGCCAGAGATGGAAGCTTCAAAAGGATCCAAATCTCTCATGTGTTTGCTTGAGAGATTAGATACAAATCATGGATCACTGATGGGTTCAGTCTAGAGGAGATTACTCAGAGAATCTCCATTCCAATTTTGGGAGGGATTCTTTGAGCAATCAAGGATAAATCACCTTCTAAAGCTCATTGGAGAAGGATTTTTCCGCTATAATGGTGGAGGGACCTATCTATGAAGATGATAAGAAAGCTAGGGGTTGATTGTAAAGGTTTTTGAAAGATAAGGTTAGAAATGTAATCAGGTTGGACGTATTTGTAAAGTGGGTTAAGATGAGTTCCCCTTAGGTCCAAATTTTTGTACAAACCTAATTTGTATCTAAGGAATCCAATGGTGAAGTTGTATTTTGGGTTTGACCATGTTTGACTGGGCAATTTATGTAAAAACCTAATTTAGGGCAAATATCTGTCTGAGACCCCATTCAAAGTCAAAATGGGTTCTAATGGCCAATTGAAAGTTCTAAACCTTAGAGAATATTTTTCTTTGATTTCTAGAGGGCTTAGAAGAATTTTATCCTGATTAAAACCTTGTTTAATCAAGTGGGTCTGTTTTAGGCTTTACATAAGTGATTTAATTCACAGGGTTTACATAAACCCTTTTCTGTTTGATTCAACTCACTTATTATCTTGTTAAGACCATTTGACCTGTGTTTAACCCTTGAGAAAACCCATTGTTACACTGCAATGGTAAAATTACAACTTTAACCCTTGTTTCTTACTTTTCTCCCAAAAAGATTATTCAGTGAATTATGACCTCTAGTTGGTTATGTTGGAGCTTTTATTCTCTTCACTGTGCCAAAATGAGTTAGTTAGGGCTCATGATGGTGTTCCCATCAACGGTGAAGTTGCTGGGGTGGTTGGCGTGGCATGGCAGTGCCTGTGCGAGCTACCTAGGGCACATTGTGTGAGAAGGTGTGTGTGTTCAGTGAGGTGCATGAGTGAGTGGCACAGTGAGTGGAGTGAGGGGAAGTGTTCAGTGGAGTGCGGGGAAGCTTATGGGCTTGTCAGCGAGGGTTGGGATGGCCTGTGGAGGTGGAGCGGCCTCGCCGGAGTTGGTGGTCTGAGATGGCAGGGATGGAGGTGATGGAGGTCAGTAGTGGTTAGCTTTGGAGAATAAAGGGTAGAGAAGAATGTAGAGGGAAGAGGGAGCTTATCTGGGGGGTGAAGAGACTACAAGGGCGAGCGGAGGCATCGAGTCTAGTGTGGCCGATGCTAGAGTTGAAAAGTGGCTTCGGTGTGTGGAGATCGGCAAGGACGGAGAGAGGGAGATGCCTGCGGGTACGATGAGGCACGGACGAAGTCAAGGAGGAGGAATCTGCCGCAGGTATGGCAGTCGGACAATGAGGAGGAGCAAGGGAGGTCGCCGAACATCGAGGAACCTACGACCGAGAAGGGAAGAGAGGAATTAGGGGTGTTCGTAGTCGAATTTGAGCGTGAGGAGATCGGTGATGTCTGGGCTCCTTTAAATAGAGCTCTGAGGGTTGATTAGGGCTTGGGAAGCAAGCTTCCCAAGCAAGGAAACATTGTCGAAGTTGAAATCCATTAGGATACCCATATCTCTCAAGCGTTCGCATGAGAGATTTGGAAAGAATTAGGGATCAAATGAGGGTTCAGACGAGAGAGAACTTCTCAGAGAATCTCCCTTCCAATTTTGGCAGAGATTCTCTAAGCAATCAACGAGAACTCTCCTTCCAAAGCTCGTCGGGGTAGGATTCCTCCGCTATAACGGTGGAGGGACCTAATTGCAAAAATGATAAGAAACTAGGGGGATGTTTGTAATTATTTTTGAAGATAGGGGTACAAATGAAATCAGGCAGGACCGTTTTGCAAACTAGGTCAAGGAAAACTCAACTTGGGTCCAAATTTTGGTAAAATCGTAATTTTGACCTAAGGAATCCAATGGTGAAGTTGGATTTTGGGTTTGACCATGTTTGACTAGGAAATTTATGCAAAAACCCAATTTAAGGCAAATATCTGTGTGAGACACATTCTAGGTCAAGATGGGTTCTAAAGGCCAAATTAAAGTTTCTAAGCCCTATAGAATATTTTTCTATGATTTTAAGAGAGTTTAGGTGAATTTTATCTTGATCGGAGCCTTGGTTAATCAAGTAGGTCTGTTTTAGGGTTTCAAGAAGTCATTTAATTCACTGGGTACACACAAACCCTTTCTGTCAGATCCAACCCACTTATTTTCTTATTAATACCATTTGATCATTTTTTAGCCCTTGAGAAAACTCATGGTTGTATTGTATTGGTAAAATTATAGTTTTACCCCTAGTTTCTTATTTTACTCTCAGAAAGGTTATGCAGTGAATTAGGACCTTCAGTTGGTTATGTAGGAGCATTTATTCTCTCAATTGGGTTAAAATGAGCTAGTTATGGCTCATGATGGTGTTCCCATCAGGATGTAAGTTTTTGAGTCAGAAACTAAGCCAAATAGGTTGCAGGTTGCAAAAAGAGATCAGGCCACCTGAATCATCATATGTTTAAGTGGAATTTTGAGAAAGATACATGATCTAGTCTTAGAATAGACCAAGAAATTCTAAAAATTGGATCTGCATTCTACTCCCTAGTTTGTTAAAGATTAAATCCCATTATACCTTGAAATGAATCTTTCAACCTTCGTCCCGATTTTAAAAATTTTCCTCAAAGAGCTTTAGGATTTTTCTATAATAAGATGCATGAGAAAGAAAACTTGCATATTTTTATGTTTTGAAAATCTTGAATCGATTGTCAGAATTTAGAAACACCCCCCATGCTTATGATATGCAACGTCTTCATACATTAGGAGGGAAAGGAGATCACCTTAGTGAAAAGCGATCAAGTTCATATGGTTGAAACCTGGAAAAAGAAGGAGAAAAGGAAACTAGGAAAAAGGATGGGTTACGTCCCATCTAGTGCTATCTTTCACACCTATTCAGCCAGGCATGAAGTGATGCACAAAAGACGGATAGTCAAGCAAATAATTGGACACTTGAATGTCCTCAAGAAAGGTGTCTTCCTCAGGATCCCTTAGAAGATAATTGGTAAAGATATATGGATCAAAATAAAATGGAGAAATGGAAGAATGACCCGAGTCTGGCCATGGTTTGAGTTCATGTTGAAAGCCAAACTTGGATGGGTCGGGTGGTTGGTCCAATGGAAAGGGAGGGGGAGAGAAGTCAATGTGATGCAAGGTGGGTTAAGTTAGTGTGGATGGGTTGGGTGGAAAATCAGGAAGAATTGAAGAATGAATGTCAAACCCTAATTGATCCAAAATGTCTTTGACCACATAATCATATTCAGAATATGAATCAATAGAATTTGGATCAATAGTGGTCAAAGAAGAGTAGGAGTTGATCAACATAAATTTCTTAATTACAGCTTCCATTTTATTATCAGCATCCTTAAAATATTCATAATCAATGGACTTCTTGGAAGCTTGGAAAATATCTAATAAGATAGTCTGGTTACCGCAACTTATATTCATTTTTCCGGAATGATGATTGATATTAGCTTGTGCGGTAATCAGAAAAGGTCTTCCAAGGATGACAAGGGCATTTGTGAGAGCTTCAGGTACCTCTATGTCAAGGATCAGAAAATCAACTGGAAATAGACAATTCTAGACCTTGGCAAAACTATCCTCGACAACTCCCTGCGGTTGAATGGTAGATCGGTCTGCCAAAGGAAATTGAACCTTAGTAGGTTTGAATTCACTGAATCATTTCTTGAATAAGACCGAAGGGATGAGATTAATAGAGGAACCTAAGTCAAGAGGGGTGCGATAAAAGGCGGTGTCATTGATGATAATCGAAATGAGTGGTGAGCCCAGGTCCTTTCTCTTGAGAGGCAGCTTGTTCTGGACAATTGAGATCACTATCTCAGCAAGAACCGCCCTTCCCAGATTCTAGGCCTGCCGCTTTGGAGTGCACATGGCTTTCAAAAATTAAGCACAGGCAACTAAGGCATTTAGGAGGGGGATGTTAGTCTCAACTTGCCCAAATAAGTCCAAAAGATCTTGGTGAGGGGGCTCTAATCTCTTTTTGGAAGGATTGGATTGCAGTGCTTGAGGGTGAGAAATAGGATTTGAATTTTGTGTTTTTGGTATGTCTTTTTCTTCTTCCTATGTAGGGATAGGAGAGTAAATTTGCATAGGGTGAGAGTGGGTTTCATCAATTTGATGCAAAGGCCCTAAATCAATGATGGTTTTTCGACTCCTTAATGTAATTGCATGTGCAATTTGGTTATCTCTGGGAGGAGGTGGGGGGCCCGTTGTTGGTAGAAATTAGGTTGGTGTTGAGGAATTGAGTTAATGGGAAGCTAATTAGTGTGGTTCTGATTTTGATTTCCACCCAGATATTGGTTCCTTTGATTAACAGGATTTGGTATGTGCTGGGATGTAACTATCCTATAGGTCACTAGGTCAGAGTAACCACAACTTGATCATGGAGATTGTTAATAACACAGGTTCTTCCAGCATTTTGCTTTGCATTTCCTGTAGGCTTTTCATCATCTAGGAGTTGATGTCTTCTTGAGATGGCCCAGATTGATAAAAAGTCTGATTTGAACCATACCCTCCAAACAGGTTCTGCTGTTGGTGAGGAGTCGGATTGGTCCAGGAATGAGTCGGGTAATTCCTCCAATTAGAGCAATTTTCGAATTGCTCTTGGAGGGTGGAGATATTTTTCATGGGGCTATGATTTGGATATGTTTAATTCCCCAGTGAATCATAAGAAGCATCAGAATATTAATTATACTCAGTAGGGGTAGCGTTGAAAGTATGCAAATTTTCTTTCCTTGGGATGTTAGATAGGGTTAAATGTGGAGCCTGTGGACCTTGGGTAGGTTTGTGATGTAAACACATTTACACTACTTAAGATGTGTATTTATGCATGTTCTTAAGCATAGGATTGCATTGCATGCTATAAATATTACATAACATGCATCATCTTGCATTTATAGTAGTTTGAATAAAATGGAGGTTAATTGCCTCCTATTATGTGCTTGGATAGGGCAAGCTTTTTATTGGGGCCTTGGATCAAAGATCCAACCATACAGATGTGATCATGGTGACGATTGGAGTTCAACGACTCCAAGATCGCCTGAATCAAGCATCGGAAGCATCAGATAGTGAGCAGGGAACCCTAGAAGATCAAGGGCTAAGATGGTGTAAATCCACACTTCAAATGACAAATTCGACCGCACGGATGGATTCGGATCGATGATCGCAGCCTAACGATGCAAAAATCGACACAATCCGACACTCGTGGCACCATCTACATCATCCAGAAGATGGACGGCCAAGATGGCGCCATGTGGTGCCATCTTAGTCGTCCAACCGACCCCCAGCATCGCTGCACCTTCTCTTCTTCAATCGTAGCACTGCTTCTCTGCCATTGGATCAAGATCCAATGACTATGGATGCAGCACCTTGAAAACGTCCGCGAGACCATTTAGACGATGCAGCACAGCGATCCAGCGCCTTATCGAGAGGTGCTGGCGCATGATCGAGCCAACGCGAGCCTTAAATCAGGCGTGGGTGAGCGGCCGCGTGGAGTGTCAGATCGCGATTAAACGGCCGCCCCCGCCCGATAGAGCCCACAAAGTATTGCACGCGTGGTGGTAACGCGGCATCGCACGCGGGCAGGCGTGCGTTGAGGAGAGGGGAAGGTGCAACTTAAGCTGTTCGATCTCGCGATCGGACGACTGAGATTCAGCGAACATGTGCTGGCATTACGCGTGCGGGTAAGCGAGTGGGCGCGCGCGGGCTACCCACTACGCCCACGTTCAAACCTTTAGCAACGATTTTATCCATCACTAAAGGTCCTGAATTAATGCTTTTAAAGATGTAATGACCAATTTGTGCCCACTCCTTGCAACTATAAAAGGAGACCCCCTCCACACAAAATTCTCATCCCTTCCTTCTCTTCTCTCCCTCTCCAAGACTCAAGAGAAGCTTGTCCTACACCCTGGATGCTTCTCTCGAGATAAAGTCAAATTTTCATCCCCCTTCGGAAGTGGATCCCACGACGACGATGACGTGCTGCCCCATTCCTGTTCTTCTGCTTCGTCCTCCTTCATCTTACTTCGTCCTCCTTCGTCCAGGCATCATCCCATCCAGGTCGTCCTCCAAGCGACCGTCGAGGAGGATATCTCTCTCCCCATTCTTTTTACTGCTTCTAGAATAGATTTACTATTTTCTAGAGTACTTCGGCTCATCCTCCAAGCGACCGTCGAGGAGGATATTTCTCTCTCCATTCTTTTAATGCTTTCTAGAGTAGATTTACTGCTTTCTAGTGTAATTGTTTTCTGCTTTCTAGTTGTAATAGTGAAGCAAACAATCTCCTTAATGATGAATTCCCTGTTTATTATACATCTCGTTTTGATTTCTGTTTGTAATCTTCTCTCTCTCTCTCTCTTCTATTTATTGTAAAAAGCTAGATAGTTTTAATCAATTGAATTACTTCATGACAAATGAAACAAACGTGTTGTTTTTAAATCAAACGTCCGCCTCCCTATGTTCGACCCAGAATTTCAATTTCGGGATAAATTTTATTTGTTGAACAAGAGTTCTTCGCTTTCAAGCCACAATGACAAGGTTTTAAAGCTAAACACGTTAGCGTAGCAATTCGTACGTTTAACATTTTGGCGCTGTTGCCGGGGAGGCAACGATCTTTGATTTTTCTTCGCATTTTTACAACTTACAAATCATTTACCTCACTTCTCTCCTTTCTTATTGTGATTGCAAGTAGTCTTTCGAGACAGGCAAAAGAGGTAGATTGGAGTAAAGTGCTGTGGAAGGTTTTGTAAGTTATCCCCCACATCCCACCCATTAGATTTCATTTCACAACATAATAACACAAGCATCAATCAACCTAGGCGTTCTTATAAACTCTAAGGTTAGATTGTTTGTTGTTTGACACCTACACCCGCCGCAACCCCCACATTAAAAAAAAAGAAAAATTAAAAAAATTTCACAGAGGTACACAACCTCATCTGATTTTCAAAGTCAACCGATAAACCGATCTTTGGAGTCGGTACACACATCCAAACACATAATTGAATAGAAATCAGATTAGGTAATCACTTGTGTGCCTAATAAAGTGGTGCAACAGGCCAATTGTTTGAGTTGATTGGGTTGCATCACTTAAATTAAAATCAACTCATCAAGTAGCTGCGACTTAGGTTCAACTATTAGGGATTTACCAGGCACTCCACATTCTTTTTAAGTTTTAAAGGAAAACATTTTCAACTGTGCTTTCAAAACCTGGTGTGCCAACGAAACTTGTTTGAAAACACGTAAAGTTGAATCCTAAAAGCTACTAAGCAAGATTTGAACCCTAAAATTCACCTCATCAAAAGTAATCTTGCTTGAGAACCACTGGTTGTGCACGCACACACAAATTAATCAATCATTAAGGGTACAACCCTTATAAAGGGCCCATCACATTCTAAAGCACATTCAAACCTAGCCCTAAATAAAACAGAGAAGACGTTGGCCTTAAGGATTCAACTCGCTCTTCAGAGCCCAGAACGAGATTATTTTTGATTAGTCTATTTCTACTATTCAATCTGATGTCTAGCTGGGGGAGCATAATCAAATGATCGCAGCTCGGGGTTACACTAGGAACCGAAGGCGCAAGCCGAAGGAAGAACCTTCTCCCCAGTCCCTCCTTCTAACTGGTTGGATTGAACAGACAGAAGTAGATCAAAGCGTTCCTTTATCTCAAGACAGCTTCTAGGAGTCTGTAGGTCTGTAGGTTAACCCACTTAAGGATAGGTTTGATTGATTGTATTGCAGGGCACCTTTCTTCCTCCCACTTATCATGAATCCTTCCACATATTACACGCATTCCCGCTCTTTTCCTCCTGTTGTGAATTATCCTCAACAGGACAATTATCCCAACTCGTACTGTAATCAACCATCAGTTAGTTGGGATAACTCGGATTGGGGATACAGTTCCAGACCTCCGTGTTTAGGGTCTAACCCTGAACACTATGATTGCGATTTCTATCCTTCTCAAAGCCACATTGATTATAGATCGTCAACCTTTCATGAACCTAATACGATCTACAATCAAGAAGGATACACTAATCCTTGCCCATCCTCTAATTACACAGCCTTTAGGTCATCACCACCTTTTGAACAATCTGAAATGACCTATTATTAGGAAGGGTATAACGAATCTCAATTCGTTAATTCCCCTGCTTTGACTCCAAACCTTCCTAACCCTAGACCAACTCATTTGGTTTAGGGTAACCAGGTTCAAGATAAGGTTATAGCTAACTTGAGGAATATCATTCAATCTTTAGAAGTTTAGCCATATTTTAGGTTTTAGGTAATTTTTATCCAGAACCTAAGATATTCTCGATTATGTGGTATGGGTCTGCTCCAAAATTTTGTCCACATCTGTGACCTCTGCTGATAGGTCGGAGGATTCTTCTATTTACTCTGATTCTGACCTGTACCTGTGAATTCTTCATTTCTCTTCTTTGTATAGTGTACCTAGCTGAAGGCACTAAACTCAGCACTTATACAGTTCTTTTTAGTTTCTATTTCAGAGCACACTTGACATTCATGCAATTCAGGTGCTTTCTACGCTATTCCACTCTGTTTTATGTCTTTTTAATACAATGAGGACATTGCAATAGATAGGCATGGGGGGGTGGATATTTATCTCCGAATTTATTCGTCAGCTCCATAGATTTGTGTTATTTTCTTTTATTAAAAAAAAAAATGGAATTAGGTAAGAGAACTTAGGTTTAAAAAAATTTTCAATCTTAGGAAATGCTACATTATGATTTGAACACAAGGACCCTTCAGGTCTTTAGACTTAATCAGCCCGTGTATCCACTAAAATGTGGATTTGTTTTTTGAGCCCTCGCAAACCTAAATTCTATTTTAATTGGAGTAAATAAGTTTGGGTGATAAGTACACGACTTATCAACCCACCCTCTGATTTGAGGGAATTTTGAGTCTTTAGCATCTACACACTTTCTTCTCACTGACTCATTGTTCGGCGATTCTAACGGAAATTGGGTAGCTAATGAACCTTCTAGGGTGATATGGCCAGCGAGTTATCTTCGGTAACAACCCATAGGTAGGTTGTCTAGAGCCCAATCACTAGACCTTTCTCTTTTTGTTGCGTTTAGGTAAATCTTAGACCAAGGAAACCACCTACTTAAAAAAAAAAAATCAAAATCAAAAAGAAAAGGAGAAGAAAAAAAAGAAATAAACCACACTTCCCACGCGAGTATGGCTGGCCAGTTATCGGTGGTAACAGCTCATCGACTGGTTGTCTAGAACCCAACTCAATAAATGCACTAAAAATTTCCAAAACACTTATGAAGAAGCAGAGAAATAGAATAAATCAGGCAGATATACACTGGATTCACCCTTGTGTTGACCCCGTAAAAAAATAAAAGTAGGGAGAAAGCTACCGGTTGTAAAGATACACCTTTAGGCAGAATTCTTTTTAGGTCACCTAGAGGTGTAGAAATTCGAAGTCCATTTTAATTGCCGGTCAACAAGTCTATCACAATCACAATAAGATGCTTAGAACTTAAGGTTCTCATCAAATCTTGGGTGAGTTGAATGGCCGTAGAAAACCACTCTTTAACCCTAAAACTTGAAAATCCAAAAAAATTAGAAAAAAAGAAAAAGAGAAAAAGAAAATTTTCTTTGAATAAGGCGAGGGCTTGGGGTGGTCTGCATTTTAGTAGATACTCGGGCACTGTTGTGTCTTTGAAAGTTCAGATCCTAAGTAGACAGTTTCTTAATGATTGAAAATAACTCATGCCCAAACAATCCAACCTAATTCTTTTATAAATAGCACATAGTTTTTGCTAGTGACTAGCAAAAGATAGGCATGGGGGTATGATGTAAACACATTTACACTACTTAAGATGTCTATTTATGCATGTTCTTAAGCATAGGATTGCATTGCATGCTATAAATATTGCATAACATGCATTATCTTGCATTTAGAGTAGTTTGAATAAAATGGAGGTTAATTATCTCCTTTTATGTGCTTAGACAAGGAAAATTATTTATCGGAGCCTTAGATCGAAGATCCAACCATACAGATGTGATCAGTGTGACGATTGGAGTTCAACGACTCCAAGATCGCCCTAATCAAGCATCTGTAGGATCAGATAGTGACCGGGGAATCCTAGAAGATCAAGGGCTAAGATGGTGTAAATCCGCACTTCAAACGACAAATTCGACCACACAGATGGATTTGGATTGACTATCGCAGCCTAACAACACAAAAATCGAGTCAATCCGACACCCGTGGCACCATCTACATCATCCATAAGATGGACGGCCAAGATGGTGCGACGTGGTGCCATCTCAGCCGTCCAACCGACCCCCAGCACCACCGCACCTTCCCTTTTTCAATTAGAGCATTGCTTCTCTGCCGTTGGATCAAGATCCAACGGCTGTGGATGCGGTGCCTTGAAAATGTCCGTGCGACCATTTGGATGATGCAGCACAATGGTCCAGCGCCTTATCGCTAGGTGTTGGAGTGGGATCGAGCCCCTGTGAGCCTCAAATCAGGCGCGGGCAAGTGGGCGCGTGGAGGGTCAGATCGTGATCCAACAGCCGCATGTGCCCGATAGCGCCCACGTGCTATTGCATGCGCGGCGGTAACACGGCATCGCACGCGGGTGGGCATGCGTTGAGGAGCGGGGAAGGCGCAACTTAAGCCGTCTGATCTTGCGATCGGACGGCTAAGATTCAGCGGAGGTGCACAGGCGTTGCGCGCACGTGCAAACGAGCAGGCGTGCGCGCGTCGCCCACTATGCCCACGTTCAGACCTTTAGCGACGGATTTATCCGTCACTGAAGGTCATGAATTAATGTTTTTAAAGATGTAATGACCAATTTGCCCCCACTCCTTGCAGCTATAAAAGGAGACCCCCTCCACATGAAATTCTCATCCCTTCCTTCTCTTCTCTCCCTCTCCAAAGCTTAAGAGAAGCTTGTCCCACACTCAGGATGCTTCTCGCGAGATAAAGTCAAATTTTCATCCCCCTTCGGAAGTGGATCCCACGATGACGATGATGTGCTGCCCCGTTCCCGTTCTTCTGCTTCGTCCTCCATCTTACTTCGTCCTCCTTCGTCCAGGTGTTGTCTCATCCGGCTCGTCCTCCAAGCGACCGTCGAGGAGGATATCTCTCTCCCCATTCATTTTATTGCTTTCTAGAATAGATTTACTATTTTCTTGAGTAGTTCGACTCATCCTCCAAGCGACTGTCGAGGAGGATATTTCTCTATCCATTCTTTTAATGCTTTCTAGAGTAGATTTACTGCTTTCTAGTGTAATTGTTTTCTGCTTTCTAGTTGTAATAGTGAAACAAACAATCTCCTTAATGATGAATTCCTTGTTTATTCTACATCTCGTTTTGATTTCTGTTTGTAATATTCTCTCTCTTACTCTCTCTCTTCTATTTATTGTAAATAGTTAGATAGTTTTAATCAATTGAATTACTTTGTGACAAATAAAATAAACACGTTACTTTTAAATCAAACATTCGCCTCCCTGTGTTTGACCCAGAATTTCAATTTTGGTATAAATTTTATTTGTTGAACACGAGTTCTTAGCTTTCAAGCTACAATGACAAGGTTTTAAAACCAAACACGTTAGCATAGCAATTCGTACGTTTAACATTTTGGCAAGTCTGCCTAGGTTGGCTAGGTTTGTTATATCCCTAGTCAATAGTTGTTGAATAACTTGTAGCTGAGCCACTTGATCACTATCATGCAGTAGAGATGAGGTGGGGGGGTTTGATTAGGTAACTCTAGGGTGGATAGTTGGGGATGGAAAAATCAACCTGTAGGTTAAATGACCTAGTTTGTTTTTCCATTTTTTTTAAATGCAAAGAAGAGGACGATGCGGGAAAAGAGGACTTTGTGTGGGGGAGGCAAAAATCAAGTGGTCCCTTGTTTGCACCTCAAAACACGCCTATAAGAACGCCTTCTTATGCTATTTTCTAGCATTAACTATGTATATTATAATCCTGTAGTTGCATTTGTAAAAACGCTTGCATGCATGCATTTAATTGAGAGGAGAAGAGAATGGAATAAATGGCTTGCATTTTTACATTTTTTCTCAAGTGTTTCTTTGCAAAAGTCCCTTCTCTATTTTTATTTTCATCTTTCTTTCTTCTCTTCCCGCGGTTCTTCTTCCCACGGCTGAATTTCCTCCCGCAGCTGCATGCAACGCCATGCGGCTTGTCCTTCCCGCACCTCTCCCTGCTGTCCTTCCCGCACCTCTCCCTGCAGCTGCCATTCTCCCCCATTCCCCGCATGCCCCGCCATGCTCTCCTCCTCTATAAAGTCGCAGCTCTTCCTCACGACAAAGAAGAAGGAGGGACGTTGCTGCAATACGCAGCTGCGGCAGCTGCTGAAAAATCGCCACGCTGCAGTCCACCACCTTCTTCGCCCGTTCTCCCCTCCCATACGCCGGCCCTCCGTCGAGGAGGCACCCGACGAGCAGGAGAACCCACTGTGGTGCACACCACCACAGTGGGAGCACCACCGCCCAGCTCTTCAACGAGCCGGTGGGCGTGGTGTGTTCTTTTCTCTTCGTTTGCATCTCCACGCCATTGCTGCCGCTTCAAGGTCCGAAGCTTGAAGCAGCAGCAGCAGCAGCAGCCCAGCGGCGACAACAGCAGCAGCAGCACCACCGCCTCCTCCGCGACCTTCCCCGCAGGCGCGCAACCCTCCGCGCGCACCTGCAGGCCCGTTCCCCGCCTCCGTCTCCGTTCTGTCCACGCCGCAGTTGCAGCCGCAGCAGGCCGCTGCGCGCACTGCAGCGGCCGGCTACGGCCTCGCGCCGACCCCCGCGACCACTGCAGAACCTCCCCTCGCACCTCCGCGACCTTCCCCGCAGGCGCTCAGCTCTCCGCGCGCGCCTGCAGGGCACTTCTCCGCTCAGTCCTCTGCTCTGTCGCCTCTGCCATTCCACCCGCGACCGGCCGCTGCGCGCACTGCAGCGGCCGGCCAGGCCTTCACGCCGACCCCCGCGAACCTCTGCAACCCTCCGCGACCGGCTGCAGACTCCCCGCCGCCTTCTCCGAGCGCGCCATCGCCCGCTCTCCGTCCTCGCACCCGGTCTGCAGGAGACGTCTCACGTCCACTGCGCGAAGGCGCGGTGCACCGCGACGTCAGACGTCCGCCACCGCGAGCAGACGCCTTAACTCGCGCGTCCGCGATCACTCCTTCGCCCGCTCTCTCTCTCTTCGCCGATCTCTCCCGCCCGCTCCCTCTCTATCTGCCGCTCTCTCTCTCTCACGTATTCTCTATCTCTCTCTCTCTCTCTCTCTCTTTTTTTTCACTTACAGCATCACACACACACCCATTCACCGACACACACACTCACACACTAATAGTAACTTATATACATACATACATATATATATATATATATATATATATATATATACATATACATATATCTATATATATATACTTATATATACATAGTATATCTATATAGTTATGTATACATACATATAATATAATATATATATACATATACATATATAATATATATATATATATATATATATATACACATACTCATATACATATATATATATACATATCTATATACATATATATCTAGATACATATATACTTATATACATATATATATATATATCTATATAGTATTATATATATATACTTATATACATATATACATAGCTATATACATATATACATACATATATATATATATATATATACACCTATATATATATATATATATATCTATATATATCTATACATATATACTTATACATTTATATACATACATATGTACATATATTTTCACGTTATTTATTATACGCTGTATCGCGGGGATATCTGCACCAGTTGCTGATATTCCCTGATACACGCGTACAAAAAAGCGTGGTCCCATACATCATCCATCCTCCATCCACACTCCACGCGGCACCTAGTCGTGTTGGTTGCGTCTCTCTAGACGTCGGCTGACTCGACATAGGGCTACACTCCATCGTCACCTCCACCCCCACCCCCTTATATATATACTACAGATAAATATATATCTATAGCTACTATATTTACTTTCTATCTGATAGCTTCCTTAGTAAAAAGATAAAAAAAGGTATAAAAGTGAAAAGATAATCTTTGATTTGCAGGTACCCCGTCTTGCAAGTAGCAAGATGTGTTTTGAAACTCTGTTTTGGCTAAAAGCCAAGGACACAATTTTGAGGGTGTGCCTCAAGAACAAGGATTACCAGAAAAAAACCTAAATAAGAAAAATACCAAAAACAGAATAAACGAACGGAAGAGACGCGTTTTAAGGAAAACGTAGAAACTCGACTTGAACCCCACTTCCCTGAGTTCGACCCTGGGCTTAAAAGTGACAAGATAAAATCAATTAGGCCAGGTCAAAAAATTTGTAAAGAGATGGTTAGGTTTGAATTAGGTTAACCACTATACACATTTCAACGATAAAAATATCATATTAACAACCTATCCAGGCCGACCATCATAGCTTTTCTGGCGCCGTTGCCGGGGAGGTGCGCTTTCGAGTAAGTTTCTATCCAATTCCTTTAAATTTGTCTCTTCTCTCTTCACGAGTATTATTGTTTTTGGTGTGCAGGTGAACCTGGTGGAAGGAGAAGAAGGCTAACGAAGTCGAGGACGTGAGTAGATCCAAGGCGGGAACGAGAGCGTGAAGACGCCGACATCGCATTGGAACTTCGCACACGTTGCCGAACAAGTAGGTTTTTTTTTCTCATCAAATTAGGGTTAACTTGCCACCACACAAAAAAAAAAAAAAAAAATTTAAAACTAAAAATTAGAAAAACTTCTTGGGATTTCTTGAGGGCAAGTGGATTAAAATTCACTTGATTGATTGGTTGTCTTCACTCCCACTGCCCCGGATTTCCCACCTTACTTCGCATAGCGAAAATCCGAGAATCTTCATTCTTAGATTTTTCGCCGTGGGAAGTATTCTTTGAGGCAAAGAAAAATATTGCTTGTATCCCTCTTTTGCCTCACTTATCTTTAATTCAGGATCACATTTTTGGTGGGGAGACTTGGAATTGAGTTGATTCCAACCCCATCACGACTTTTCAAATTTGCCTGTGATTCGATCCTGAATACTTCAACCCCAAAAATTTTATTTTCTTTATCTTTTGGTTGAAGCCTTGTGTGTGGAAATCATTTCTGGTGATTGGGAGCACTTGAATTGAAGTGCTTTAGCTCCCTGTCACATTGATATAAAACTGATTCGTGCATCCACACTTAGAAATCTCCATTTAGGGTAGCCCATTGCATTTTAGCACGCATTAACTAACTCATAATTGAAGAAGGGTTTCTTGGGTTTTAGAAGGAAAACCTGTATTTTTGCAAAAAACCCGGAGATTGGTTGAATTGGTAATTCAGCAAAACCCTAAAATTCATACTACTTAAGGCTGAACTCTAAAAACCATTCGCCAATAAAAACTTCAATTCGGGGAGATTTCCCCGTTGCATGCTTGTTCTTACACACTCTTAAAATCAATCACTTGGGCATTACCCGTAAACAACGCCCTTCACATTCCAAAAGCACTTGACCCTAAGCCTCTAATTAAAACTGGTAGTAACTTGACCCTTACTAAGGATTGGAGGTCTAACTACCTGTGTGTAGCGACTACGTGCTGGTGAGAGTTCCCGCGTGCTATCGGGTGTCTAAGACTGGGGCAAACGGCCTTTCAATCTGGCCCGGTGGTTCCACGGTGCTCGCATTCAGTTCCGTAGTTCGTGATAGTAGGTAACTTAGATCTTTAGGTCTAAGGGCACACTGTAGAGGTTAGGAACTTGACTGTATTGATTTGTAATCAAGTGTACCTTTGCGGCGTCATTTCTCTCATCCCTTTTCCCTTCTCATCTCCCCAATTCTTCCTGCGGTAGTGCATGTTTGGGAGGAGGTCACAAAACCCTGAATTGCTTGTATTGACTGATAAATCTAGAAAAAGAGCCGAATCATCCTCCTCCTCCACAAACATGGCACACACCCCCGCCTCACCACTTCGTCACAATTTCAATTCTTTCAACACCAGGCTTATCCCTGGAAACCCTGCAAGACCTTCCTTATCGAGTGTCGCGCCAAGCGACTCGGTAAGTCATGTGGAACTGGCTTCTGTGAGCCAGTATTTCAACACGGAGGACCAAGCCTCCGTGTACTCGGACACATATGCGGACACGTCTTCTGGCATAGAAGATGCCTGCACCCTGGGGAATAACCCATTTTCTGCCACGTATAACCCAGGGTGGCACAATCATCCCAATTTTGCATGGTCCAACAACCCGCAGCGTGGAAACCCCGCTGGTGGACCAATGCGATCGTCCGCACCCGTCATCCCAAGGGCCCAGTCTAATCCTATGGCAAATCTGCCATCAGGCCCTTGTGTACAGAAAACCAAACACGCATCAAAACCTCTTGATAAATTGATGCGAATGATGACGGAAATGTCAAAGCGCCATAAAGAAAACATGACCTCTCTTCAGCATTTGGCGCAGCAGAATGCTGAGATCAATCAACTAAGCATGGCGACTCGATCTCAGGGCACTTTTCCCGCCCAACCTGTTCCAAACCCGCAAAACTTTGTACCCTGTGGTCCGCAACCACAGGTACAACCTTCTCAGGAACAGGTTCATCAAATTCTGCAAGCTCCGAGTATTCCTTCGGGATTTCAGGTTAATCCCGCTGCAGCACCGCACTCTTATGCTGATAGTGATCACATCAAGGATGACACGTCTGACGAGGATGTGACTGTCAGTACGTGTATCGAACTAATTGGAGCCGATTCTGACTGCTGCGAATTACCTGACGACTGCCTGACCAACACAAACTGTGACGTTCCCCAATCCCTCCCTATTCCTGTACCTTCTCCTGACCAGACTTCTGACGAGGTTTTCTCCACTTCCCATACCTCGTGGTCTGAGTCATTGCCGGGCTGCTCACCGCCGGTCCACACTATGGAAGACCGGATTGCCCTTTCTTTCCCGCTAAATCAGGCGGATTTGCAAATCCACACTGGGACCTTGAGCCCACATCTTACTCACCGGGGCTATTCCCTTTTGGATCCATCTATCCAAAAAGCCCCCCTTCTTGGCCAATCTAAGGGCCAACTTCCTCTTCCTGATATGTTTTCTGATCCGCCTGGGACACTCTCGTCCCAGAAAACGCCAAATCTCTCACCATCCACCATTACTTTTCACGCCTCTATCGCGATTACTTTGCTTTTCTCTTCACCACCCACCATCCACCCACCCTTCCACCCTGATTTATACCCTGAACCTCAGCTCCTGTTACCCGATCTGTCGTCCGTTCTCTGCCTTTCCCTGCATGCATATGAGGACATAGCATTGTTTGGCATGGGGGGGTGGATAGGCATCCATAGGATCCGGGTATTTTATGGTATCAGACAATTACCACCTATTTATAAATATGCAAGAAAAAGAAAAAGAAAGAAAAAAAAAAAATATATATATATATATATATTAGTAATAAATGGTGTTTAGTAATGATCTAAAAGCTGAAAAAAAAAAAAAAAAAAATACAATAAGTGTTTATGGATATTCAACCTCTGTTTTGAAGAATTTCCAGGCCACAGAAGCTTGATTCGCTCAGGCTCGGCTTAATTCACTTAAAGCATTGACGAAATAGATCAAAATCTCTCCTAACTAAGAACGTTTCTTGTACCTGAGACACCAGTACAGGATTCGTTGGTTTACTTTTTCTTGAGAGCTTAAGTAAACTTGGTTCACACTACACATATCAGGAAAGAACAGGTGAACATAAGATCCAACCCTAGTGTTCATTAGGGAAGGTGGAGTCCTTACCTGTACGCGCAGGTAGACTTTTTATCCCAAGCTTTAGTCTTGTGTTTAGGAGCGACTCTTTCCACCAAAAAGAAACTCTCCCACCAAAAAAAAAAAAAAAAAAAAAAAAAAAAAGATGTTGCAAAAGAGTCGGTATATCTCATAAATGTCTGTATACTTTGTTTTTCGGTGAGCCAAAAAAAAAAAAAAAAAAAAATCAGAAAATGGGAGTTGAGTTTTCCGTATTCATCTTAAGGGTCAATCTGAAAACACGAGCTGAAACTGGGACCAACCTGTACTTAAAAATTCGTGAAACCCTGGGAGTGAGTCTTAAGGTTCATCTGGTCAGTCTTGATCCTTCACTATGCACAAACCATAACCTCTTGAGCTCTCGAGTATGGCAAAACCTCCTGGGTCCTGGAAATCGTACTTAAGGTTTAAATATCAAGAGTCCTGGTTAGTTGAGAGATAATCTTTGTCATGTAAGACTTAAAGTACTGGTAATCTTCTCTACAATTGGTTCTCACAATATCCGATAATAAACACACCGATATCATCTCAGAAGAAAATCTTCAGCTTAAGATTATTTCTAAATACTATTTTGCTAGGGACTAGCAAAAGATAGGCATGGGGGTATATGTTTGCACCTCAAAACACGCCTATAAGAACGCCTTCTTATGCTATTTTCTAGCATTAACTATGTATATTATAATCCTGTAGTTGCATTTGTAAAAACGCTTGCATGCATGCATTTAATTGAGAGGAGAAGAGAATGGAATAAATGGCTTGCATTTTTACATTTTTCTCAAGTGTTTCTTTGCAAAAGTCCCTTCTCTATTTTTATTTTCATCTTTCTTTCTTCTCTTCCCGCGGTTCTTCTTCCCGCGGCTGAATTTCCTCCCGCAGCTGCATGCAACGCCATGCAGCTTGTCCTTCCCGCACCTCTCCCTGCTGTCCTTCCCGCACCTCTCCTTGCAGCTGCCATTCTCCCCCATTCCCCGCATGCCCCGCCATGCTCTCCTCCTCTATAAAGCCGCAGCTCTTCCTCGCGACAAAGAAGAAGGAGGGACGTTGCTGCAATACGCAGCTGCGGCAGCTGCTGAAAAATCGCCACGCTGCAGTCCACCACCTTCTTCGCCCGTTCTCCCCTCCCATACGCCGGCCCTCCGTCGAGGAGGCACCCGACGAGCAGGAGAACCCACTGTGGTGCACACCACCACAGTGGGAGCACCACCGCCCAGCTCTTCAACGAGCCGGTGGGCGTGGTGTGTTCTTTTCTCTTCGTTTGCATCTCCACGCCATTGCTGCCGCTTCAAGGTCCGAAGCTTGAAGCAGCAGCAGCAGCAGCACCCCCGCCTCCTCCGCGACCTTCCCTGCAGGCGCGCAACCCTCCGCGCGCGCCTGCAGGCCCGTTCCCCGCCTCCGTCTCCGTTCTGTCCACGCCGCAGTTGCAGCCGCAGCAGGCCGCTGCGCGCACTGCAGCGGCCGGCTACGGCCTCGCGCCAACCCCCGCGACCCTCCGCGACCACTGCAGAACCTCCCCTCGCACCTCCGCGACCTTCCCCGCAGGCGCTCAGCTCTCCGCGCGCGCCTGCAGGGCACTTCTCCGCTCAGTCCTCTGCTCTGTCGCCTCTGCCATTCCACCCGCGACCGGCCGCTGCGCGCACTGCAGCGGCCGGCCAGGCCTTCGCGCCGACCCCCGCGAACCTCTGCAACCCTCCGCGACCGGCTGCAGACTCCCCGCCGCCTTCTCCGAGCGCGCCATCGCCCGCTCTCCGTCCTCGCACCCTGTCTGCAGGAGACGTCTCACGTCCACTGCGCGAAGGCGCGGTGCACCGCGACGTCAGACGTCCGCCACCGCGAGCAGATGCCTTAACTCGCGCGTCCGCGATCACTCCTTCGCCCGCTCTCACTCTTCGCCGATCTCTCCCGCCCGCTCCCTCTCTGTCTGCCGCTCTCTCTCTCTCACGTATTCTCTATCTCTCTCTCTCTCTCTCTTTTTTTTCACTTACAGCAACACACACACACCCATTCACCGACACACACACTCACACACTAATAGTAACTTATATACATACATAGATATACATATATATATATATATATATATATACATATACATATATCTATATATATATACTTATATATACATAGTATATCTATATGGTTATGTATACATACATATAATATAATATATATATACATATACATATATAATATATATATATATATATATATATATATACACATACTCATATACATATATATATATATACATATCTATATACTTATACATATACACATATATATATACATATATATCTAGATACATATATACTTATATACATATATATATATATATCTATATAGTATTATATATATATACTTATATACATATATACATAGCTATATACATATATACATACATATATATATATATATATATATATACACCTATATATATATATATATATCTATATATATCTATACATATATACTTATACATTTATATACATACATATGTACATATATTTTCACGTTATTTATTATACGCTGTATCGCGGGGATATCTGCACCAGTTGCCGATATTCCCTGATACACGCGTACAAAAAAGCGTGGTCCCATACATCATCCATCCTCCATCCACACTCCACGCGGTACCTAGTCGTGTTGGTTGCGTCTCTCTAGACGTCGGCTGACTCGACATAGTGCTACACTCCATCGTCACCTCCACCCCCACCCCTTTATATATATACTACATATAAATATATATCTATAGCTACTATATTTACTTTCTATCTGATAGCTTCCTTAGTAAAAAGATAAAAAAAGGTATAAAAGTGAAAAGATAATCTTTGATTTGCAGGTACCCCCGTCTTGCAAGTAGCAAGACGTGTTTTGAAACTCTGTTTTGGCTAAAAGCCAAGGACACAATTTTGAGGGTGTGCCTCAAGAACAAGGATTACCAGAAAAAAACCTAAATAAGAAAAATACCAAAAACAGAATAAACGAACGGAAGAGACGCGTTTTAAGGAAAACGTAGAAACTCGACTTGAACCCCACTTCCCTGAGTTCGACCCTGGGCTTAAAAGTGACAAGATAAAATCAATTAGGCCAGGTCAAAAAATTTGTAAAGAGATGGTTAGGTTTGAATTAGGTTAACCACTATACACATTTCAACGATAAAAATATCATATTAACAACCTATCCAGGCCGACCATCATCCCTCCAAGTGTGGGGGAGGCGAGGAGGGAGAGATGAGAGAAAGTGTGCAATCAAGCCAAAAAAATTCTACACTAACTTAAATGTGACTCCCTAAAAAGTAACCTAAGACTTGGTCTACCTAGGAAATAAGAAATCAACAGTGGATATCCATTCCCTCAACAAATCTGGTTAGGCTGAATAAGGGGAGGGTTGGGCCCAATCTTATCCTAGGAAAATCTCTGTGGGCCTGTATAAACCTGCATCTGGTCGTTTGACACGGCCCCTCAGCCTGGCACCAAATATAGATGAAGTAATTGATACCAACTAAAGAAAACTTAAGACCTAGATAGCAAGCCTAAGTTTGATGAAATCTTAGGGGTCAAATTACTACAAAATTTTAATGAGGTCTAGGAGGCTAAAGTGCAGAAGGAATGTGATGGGCATTAATTGGGGTATTGCCCAATTATTTCTTTTTTTTTTCTGTGTCAACTGGGCCGGAAGTGGTGCCCAATCCAAATCAGAAGGATTTACAAACAATGATTTTTTTGGTTGAAGTGTTTTAGGGTTTCAATAAAGATTTAATGTCTTTTAGGATTCTCTCTCATTAAATGTTCAAACAATGTTTTATGTTCCAAAAAATAATGGCAAACAAGTTGTTGTTGGTGGAGATCAATTCCTTTGAAATTTGATGTGACTAAGATAGAAAATTAAAAATCCTAAAGTTCAAATTCCTAGTTATCCAATTCCTAAAAATGAAACTCTTTTTGAAATCTTTTAGGTGGTGGTTTAGACAAACAACACCACCACCTGATGTAATATCAAACAAGAAATCCAAAAATTATTTTTTTATGATTTTAGGCAATTGTTTGATATATTTTTGGACTTTTTCTTCTTACTGGTGTGAAGAGTCAGAATTGATAGATTCGGGAAATTGATTCTGCAAAAACCTCAAATGACCTCAAAAGTTTTTGAGAATTTATTATGACGTATATAATTTCTCAAAGTTTCTAGAAATATAAATTTGACGCAAATCTGATGAGTACAAAAATTTATAAAATTCACGGATAGTAAGAAAACAAGGTCTGACTCCTATTCAGTTTATGAATTTTTTAATTATTTCTATTTAACAAAATTTCTTGAAAATTAGACATAAGGTTCTAACTCAAGGGGCCTTCCCCGGGTGACATTTGGTGAATTTAGGAATATCCTATGCACTCGAACTAGATTTTTGAAAGTCGAGACAGAGGTCTGGATTTTCAAAAATCAGACACCAATAAGGCAAAGGTGGTGGACAAATGAAGCAAACAAACAACAAAATAAATTTTTGGATTCCACCACTCTTAATTTTTCTTGTTTTTGAGTTTTTTGAAAATTTAAAGATTCTTTTAAGAGATTTTGATGATGATACAAGACATGGCCGAGGGTACTAACCTGAAGTACGTGGGAAGACAAGTTCACTTGAAGTTTCTCGCTCCAAGTAAATCTGAATCCCGCTCCCTCTCTCGATTCCCACCCTAAATCAAAACAAAAAAAATTCACGAAGACCTAATGTGTAGTGTGAATTGAGGAGATTTAATATGCATTCGTTGTAGTACACTCTTAAATCACACAACAAAACATTTAAATTTATAAACTCAGAATCTAAAGGGAGTCCAAGGTTGTTCGCAGTGAACAAACATGGAACTCACACATTAATCTTTATTCGAAATAGATGAGAACAATCACTTAAGTATAATAACATATTTTCAATGGATACAACTTCTCAAATTGAAAGTTAATAACAATCATCAATATCTCGAAGAGTCATAGGATAAAGAGAAATATATAGACAAAATAATGGTGATTTAAATCACCAATTATTCATCTTAATTAAGCATATACCCCAACATTTAAATCATTCAGTAGTATCTCAATTAGATAAAAAATATTAACTTAGGTACTTAAATAATCCAACAGTATCGGCATCAAAGACTTAATCAGACATCGCCTATGTAAGTCAGATGACTTAACTTCATAGCACAGAACCTCAACAAAGCACAAGGCTTTCTCTTCTTCTTCTCAAGCCTTTCAAAGACCAAGGCTTCTCTTACAAGCCTTCAAGCACACGACAAAGTGTTAAACATCCTTCAGCACATGCCCAAGCACTTCAGAGCAAAACCCACCCCCTCCTCTCACAAAACTCTCCTCTTCTCTTTTAGCTCAGACACAAGGCTAATTGGGTTTAGTATCAAATTATCAGACCTAAGCATTGGCCAGACCCGTGTGTGTGTACCGTGGGTGAGGCGTAAGGCGCGTGAAGCTAGGACTCGACCCCTGGTGACTTGGGCAACCAGGCTGAGCCTGAAAATCCACTTAAATGTCTGCATGAGCATTTCAGCCCACAATGTGTGACTAAATCCCTACCTCTTTCTTCACGTGTAGCTGTAGGAAGCATGCCATCAATTGGAGCAACTATTGGTGTTGGGACTTTCAATTGGAGTTGTGGCACTGCCTCAGAAGGGAACCCTCTTCGATTAAGAGTGGCTACAAGTCATGTAGTAGTTGGAGTGGAGCTATCGTGGTTGGAGAAGGTGACCGGTGACAGCGATACCTGAACCAAAGAATAAAGCCATGCGGTCGCATCAAAACATCTCAAGAGGGTTGCCTATGGATGGCGAAGGCGATGGCAGTGTCCTCGTGGCGTGGGAGTGCATGTTATGGTGTGGTGAAGTCAGGGAAGAAGTGCGGTGGAGGTTGTGCTCGGTCAAACGTTTGGATGGACAATCCCCTCAATTTCTTAAGGGGTTCTATTCGCGGAAGTGAGGCAGAGGTTGTGGATGTGGTAGTGGGTTGTTTGGTGGCTTGTGGCATCAGGGAGACCTAGTCAGAGTTTGGCCGGAGCGAAGGAAGATAGTGGGTGCGTAGTTGTGTTGGTGGTTGAAAAAGGAAAGGAATATGTTAGGAAAGTTCAGGAAGAAGAGAGGAAGAGAGAGACCTAACTAATGGACGATGGGGCTGAGGAGAGGCACTGGCTATGATTGGTCGGAGATGAAAAAGGTGGAACCTTCGGTGGTGGAGCTGCGACAATGAGAGGGATCTAGAGACTCCTGGTGTGGTTGGCGAGGAGCTAAGGAAGATGAGGAGGAAGGGGGTACCTCAAATTTAACCATTAGAGGCCCTGATGAGAGGGATCAAGGAGGTCACCGGAGTCACAGTCGGAGTTGGCCGATGGAAGAAATGATGAAGGTTTTACGGCCAAACCGGACTAGTTCTAGATGGTGGAAGGTACCAGAGCTTATATAGAGCTCTTGGGGAAGCTTTAGGCAAGGAAACAGGCTTGAGGAGCTTGAAAATTTAGGGAAGAGGATCCCTGATCTTGAGGAGTTCACACAAGCTTTGTGGATCAAATCAGGGTCCCAGATGTGATTTAGGTGATTGGGGACTTAAGATCTTTCATTTCAATTTTGGAAGGGATTGGTCGAGAAATCAGGGAGGTATCCTTGATTGAAGGTCGATGCTTTTGGGTTCACACCTACCATGGCAGGAGGGACCCTTTTGTGAAGAATACAACAAAGTTGGGGGGTTATTTTTAATTAATTCAAAAGTTATGGGCCTTGATGTGAGGAATAGAGATCTTGGGGACTAAATTGCAAACTAGGTCAAGATGTACTCTGATTAGGCCCAAATTTTGGTATAAACCTAGTTTGGATCCAAGGAATCTGATGTTGAAGTCAGATTTGAGTTTTGGTCAAGTCTGACTTGGAAATTTGCATGGAGACCCAAAGTAGGGTAGAAATCCATTTGAGACTCTATCCAAGCTGTAAATAGGTTCAGATGGTCAAATCAAGGATCCCAAACCTCATAGAATATTTTTATATAAAATTTAGGAGATTTAGATGAATTTTATCCTAACCATAACCTTTGTGTTTCAAGCGGATGTGAAATTAGGGTTTTGGGTGTTGAATCAATTCTCGAAATGCGTGAAAATCTGTTTCTCTCTATACGGACCCTCTTATTAGACATTAATGCTTATTAGACCTTAGATTAACCCTTGGCAAACCCCGTGGTTGCTCTTATTTCATAATATGTCGCTAAAATAGTAGAATTAACCATGTTTTAATGTATTCCTCTCAATGAATGTGTAGGGAATTACTACTCTTAGGCGATTATGTAGGAGCATTTGTCTCTTGATTTTGATTAATTAAAGCTAGTTATGGCTCATGATGATGTTATCCTCATACCCCCATCCCTAACTTTTGCTAGTTCCTTTGCAAAATCTTATGGAAAGAACTAAATCTCTAGAGCATGCTTTGATGTTCGGATGCCTGATTTGTTCTACTCTCTAGAAATTAGCTCAGAATGCCAACAGTAGACCTAGTGGTTCTCAAGTATCAATCAAGATCCAAACCTAACCAGCTTCAGCCTGACTCTACCGTGAAGGTTTCCAAGGCCCGCAAAAATTACCTAGAGGTTCGTTGAACCTAGCAGTTAAAGCACCCATGCATAGAATGTAGCATGTCTAGGTTTAGTTTGCATATTCATTTTTGATAAGAGAGAGAGATAGAGAAGGATTTTTCATTTGGAGATTTTTCTCTCTTTCCTTTTTATTTTTCCTTAAATCTAGCCTCAGATTGGCCCTAAACACGGTTTGTATCGGATTCCTTGTCCCCACCATCAATCCTCGAAGGGTCCCTGGCTTTCGATGCTTCGAGATAGCACCACCCATGGAAACCCCCAAAACCCTAGCTTTCGACACTTCGGGATAGTGCCGCCCATGGTGTTATGTAGTTGAATTTAGGCCTTAGCAATTGACATTTCGAGATAATCCCACCCATGGCACCTAAACCGGCATAAGGTGCTTATATGCCTCGGTAGGATATTTAGATATCCAAGGAGACAAGCACCGAGGAGAACATATGTTATTACACATCTTAGAGGGGAATTTCCGACCTCTCTGCCCTGGGAACTCGTCTAAGCAACTTGTGTTGTCGAGCCTCTCCTAACCTAGATCTTTGAGATGGCTTTTCAGAATAGAACACTTTTGGCATGTTTTTCATTATTAAGCGCACTGAACTAGACTTAGTGTGTGATTTTTGGGTGCTTAGGTTACCAAGTCCTTCAAACTAAAGGGCATGCAACGGAGCTGAATAATCCCTAAGCTTTAGACCTACTACATCAACTTCGCACTTTCCTCAAACTCTTAAGGACTAATCTGGATCTTAACGAATATGTGAATGTTTAAGCCCTAAAACAAGCCCAAGAGGCCTAAGATCAGCACTCATAATAATCTCTTTGTCTTTGTCATTTCAGGACTTTATTTTTCTTTTGATTAGGTCTAGAACTTAAGTAGATTCTATAATTAATTGCTATGGCTATCATTTCTTTTTAACATTTGAATTTTCTCCCCTTTTCCTTAAGAAATATTTTCAATCATTTCCCAAAATTTTCTCCCGTTTGTCCAATTTTTTTTTCAATTTCTTTTATTTTTTTATCATTTTTGAATATGTATATTTTTTTGTGAGAACCCCTCAGAGAATTGAATTTTTATATGTTTGCACTCTAACAACACCCCATGCCAATGTTTTGTAATGTCCTTATTGTAAACTAGGAGGGTATGAAGTTAGCTTGGTTCAAAGTTTAGAACAGGGTCAAAGGGTAGGTGAATGGGTTGAAATGACTATTGCAGACGATTTCAAGCTTTGATATAAGTACCAAAGGTGGAGTAGGCTATAATAAAGTTGAACTCAAAGGTGTAGTAGGAGTGTAGCTCAAAAGGTAATTAGAAGGGTCATGGGATTTTGGAATGATGGGTTGCCTCCTGTTAAGCGCTAAATTCAATACCTTCAGTGAGTAGAAGGTGTTCAAGGAGAAGGGGTGATCAATCAGAGGAGTTTTGTAGAACAAGCACCTTGATTAATAGCGTAGTTGGTCCAACCAGGTGCTTGTTCAGATCAACATGCTGATGATGTAGACCAAACCCAATCAGTCTGGTGGGTTGATGGATATGAATCAGTAAATGTGGAGCTCACCAGATACTTTGAGGCTCAAAGAGATATGGAAATGTAAATCTAGAATTTGGCTGAATCGACTCATCCTAATCATAGTAGGGATCCTCAAAAGAAAATGGAGCTGTAGAGGATGTAGGAGCCCTACTGATAGGATAAGAAAAGGATAAGAAGTGATTAACAGTCCTATCAATGTCCAAAACTCGATCAAAAGATGGAGATGGATCATATGCAACCAAATCAGAGAGTAGTGAATCAAAATAGAAGTTGATTTCGGTGGCTGGTAGAGGTTGGGCTCGGATTTTGGAAGGCTCTATATGTGGATCTGAAGGTGTGGCTTCTTTGTGGTCCAAATCTTTATCCTCAACATCAGAATCAAAGAACGAATCATGGATGCTGAGGTCGTAAATTAGCTCGTAATTGTTAGGAAATAAAGGTTCTCCAAAATCTGAGTAGGATTCGAAATCATCAGGGAATTTGTGAAAATTAGTTTCTAAATCTGATTCCAGATCGAGATTTCCACCATAGAATGAATCAAGATGCGTAGAATCAACAACTTGACTTGGATCTAACCTAATCTCATATTTCGTGCTTAAAAAGGTGTCCTTACTACGCATAGGCTCGGGTTCTTGGCTCCTGGGGTAGACCCAATTGAATCTCAGCACTTCCAACTCTTCGGTCCTATATCGTAAATTGATTCTACTTGCGAGAAATTGATTTGTATCTCTGAGGAGTCTAAAGAGGTGTAATTATCAAACACAGGACATGAATCATAGTTTAGATCCAAAATTTGATTCTCTTCATATTGGGCCTCATGATCATCCCAAATAGGTTCTGATATAGATTCAAGGTCAAAGGTAGGAATTAGGTTGCTAGAATCTGGGCTAGGCTCAATTGGGATGTCAGAATCATTCTCGAGAATTACCTTAACAGGATAAGGTTCAGGAATTACATTCTCAAGGGGTTTTGATTCAGGCTTATCATCACAGGAGTCTGGGAAATATGGGCTTAATGAACCAGCTTAATAGTTTCCTAGGGTTGGTTTGGAATGGGAACACCTGTAATCGGATCCTCCCAACCCATGTCAAGATCAGGTGTGTCATTCTTCACATAATTTGAATTAGATTCCATTTAGGTTGGTGGTTCACAACAACCCTAATTTTTGAACCCGAGATTTGGGAGATCATTTTGATTTTCAACATTATTCTCATCAATTTCTGATTGTTGATAAAGGTAAATTTGATTGATGACTTGTTTCAACATAGTTATCAAGTTCTTTCATTTCTTATGTCATCTTGGTACTTTTCCCAAAGTCGTGGATTTGTTAATCATTGAAGATACTCAAAATTATGCAATCATTTTATTTCAATATATCCTATCATCAGAATATCCTGGGTTGAACCATTTGTCATTTGTGTCAATATCAGTTGGACACGATTTATAATGAAGGTTGATGTTGATACATTAACCTGAATCTTGCTAACTGCATTTGAGGTTTTGTCATAACCCTAATAATGTTTAAGGGCAACCTTAATCATCTTCTCTTTTATGCTCATTTAGGATTCAGGTTTCCTACAAATTCTTCCTAAATAGTCAAGTTGCATTTTCAAATCAGTTGGTGGATCAAGATGTAGAATCAAATTCCGGTTCAGATTGAATCAATCAGATTAGATTAGAAATCCCACAGAGGATTAATTCTAATGAATCCCTCCAGGTCAAAAACCTAGGGACCTTTCCTGTGTATGTGCTCTAAAGAATAGATGAGTGAATGGATGTGAATTGGATCGAATCAAGGCACCCAAAGATTTTTGGATGACTAAGGTTGTTTCAAGGAAGATGATAAATCTAAATCAAAAATCCAGACACCCAAGATGTACTTGGGCTACCAGGAAGGGAGAGCCCCACAAAGACCGTGAAAAAGTAGAGCATCCCCACGGGTTACATGGTTTCCCCCACCAGACCCTCCTTGTCACTGTGGTTCCAAGTAGAGCGGAATGTGCGAATTGAGACCTTAAGTCTACCAATTTTAGCCTAGTTTGTGCCTTGGATTTCACTTGATTAGAAGTTAGTTCAATTTATGACCTAATTTGGAAGTTGGTTGGCCCACAAAGTAGACTAACTTCACCTGACCTACCCTAAAAGATGAAGAATGAAATCTAGGTCAAGACCCAAAGATCACCCTATGTTGACTCTCAGGTTATTAGGTCCATAATTTTTATTGTTCAAGTGAATTTAGAGCATGATTTTAGGGTTTTCCTTGAATAGCTCTTTTAAAACAAGGGTTTAGGTAGCACACAAATTTGGGAAGATTAATTTCCTTTAATTCAGCCAATTGTGAAATAACACTTCATAGCCTTAGAGTAGAAACCCTAATTGGCTCTATTCCAAGTCCAATTTGATCTCAAAACGTACACCTTAGACTTCAAACAAGATGTGCGTAGTCCAAGATGATCAGAAATTAAGCGTAAATCCCTAGTGGGTACAGGAAATCAGGGTAGGGATCTCTAAACAGAATTGTCTCAACTTCAATCAGATATTGATTTGAATTCACAAATTAGGAAACTTGCCTTTAAATGATAATTACTAAGAAATAAGGCTGGTAGGTCCTCGTGGGTGGGAGTGCTTGTGAAGGCGTGGCAAAGTTAGGAAGAAGTGCGTTGGAGGTCATGTTCGGTGGAACGTTTGGATGGACAATCCCCTAAATTTCTTGAGGAGTTTTATTTGTGAAAGTGAGGAGGAGGTTGTGGAGGTGGTAGTGGGTTGTTTGGTAGCTTGTGGCATTGGGGAGACCTTGACCAAGGGAAAAAGGATAGCCAAACCCGTGGCACTTAAGGAGGACGTGGTTAAGCTCTTTGAGTAGGTCCATATAAACATCCCCTTGATGGATGAAATACTCCATGTGTCGGCTTACGTGCGATTTCTAAAAGATGTATGTACACCTAAGCGTAAGTCGTGAACCAAAGGCGGGAACTCGATCGTACTGTCAGAGCAAGCCAACTTCATCATTTTGAGCAAACTCTCGCATAAAGCAAAAGACCCAGGCACCCCTCTGATCTCCTATGCAATCGGTGATATACAATATGACGGAGCTTTATTGGATTTAGGAGCCTCCAAAAATTTGATACCAACATCCCTACTAGACTACTTTGAGGAATCTGAACTTAAACCGATAGAAATGACATTGCAATTAGCTGATTGATCAATTAAGTCACCAAAAGGAATTCTTGAGGATGTCATAGTTTGGTTACATGACTTCTATTTTCTAGTGGATTTTATTGTCTTAGACAAGGGTGCTCCTGAGAATGTGAAGAATACATTGATCATACTAGGAGGACCCTTTCTGGCCACTACTAAGGCCAATATCAATTTTGAGGAGGGCCAAATTGAATAAAAATATGGGAGCAAGACACTAAAGATCAACATCTTTAAGGCCCAACAAGGAATTAATTGCAGAGTTATGGAATAGATCTGCGATATTGAAGCTATGGTTGACGACCTATGTATCGAGGAAAACCCGACTATTTTTTTATCAACCACAAGAAGACCAAAGCCCGCAATTAGAGGAGTCTGAACCTAACATAGATACACCAATAGCTCCTTCCTTTTCTCCCAACACCCACCCTAAACCACCTACTGCTGCTGACAACCCAGTTATGGAATTAAAGCCTCTTCCCGATCATCTCAAATATGTCTTCTTGGGTTCCAATATGACATTTCCTATGATTATCAACTCCTGACTCATACCTGATCAGGAAACACGCCTGATTTCTATTCTCCAGCAGCATTGGAGAGACATTGGATGGACTCTCGATGACCTGACTGGCATCAGCCCTTCATACTGCACACATCACATCTACATTGAGGAGGGCTCACGACCATCTCGTGAAATGTAGAGACACCTAAATCCAATTCTGTAGGGTGTCATGAAAAAGGAGATCATCAGGTGGTTAGATGCAGGGATCATCTACGCGATCTCTGATAGTTGATGGGTGAGCCCAATCTAAGTTGCGCCTAAGAAGGTAGGGCTCACCATCATCACGACTGAAATCGGAGAAACCATACTGACCTGTATAGCAAACTCGTGGAGAGTCTACATTGATTACAGAAGACTAAATTCCTTCACAAAGAAGGATCATTTCCCACCACCGTTCATTGATCAGATCCTCAAGAAACTAGCCAGAAATCGATTCTTCTTCTTCGTGGATGGGTACTCCGGTTATAATCAAGTCTCAATCCATCTTGAGTATCAAGAGACGACCACCTTCACCTGCCTTTTTGGAACATACGCATTCCAAAGGATGCTTTTAGGTCTCTGCAATGCACCCACTACTTTTCAGCGGTGCATGCTTGCCATATTGGCAGATATGGTAGGTGAATACCTTGATGTCTTTATGGACAACTTCTCGGTATTTGGTGAATCATTTGACGATTTCCTCCTACACTTGGTCAAAATCCTCAGGCGGTGCATTGACGTGAACTTGGTTCTTTCCTGGGAAAAGAGTCACTTCATGGTGCCTGACGGAATTGTCCTGGGACACCTCATCTCTGAAAAAGGCATCTAGGTTGATCGAGCCAAGGTGAATCTGATTTCCAAACTCCCTATGCTTAGCTCAGTTAAAGACATCCGATCCTTTCTGGGGCACATCAATTTTTACCATTGATTCATTCTCAATTTTTCCAAAATTGTGCACCTCTAGACTAATCTACTATCTAAGGACGTCCCCTTTGAAATCTCTAAGGAGTGCCCTCAGGCATTTGAGATCCTACGTGATCGAGTTACCCAAGCACCTATCCTACAGTCCCTTAATTGGTCTCAACCCTTTGAGATCATGTGCGATGCATCTGATTATGCTGTAGGGGCAATACATGGGTAGAAAATAGAGGGGAAACCCATGGTCATCTACTACGCCAGCAAGACACTTGATGAGGCTCAGCATAATTACACAGTTACTGAGAAAGAGCCGCTAGCCGTAGTATTTGCCCTGGAAAAATTCAGATCATATCTTTTGGGTTCTCGTGTTATCATATACTTAGATCACACAGCAGTGAGACACCTCTTTGTGAAGAAGGATGTGAAACCTCAACAAATCTACTGGATCTTGCTGTTGCAAGAATTCAATCTCGGGATTCGCGATAAAGCAGGAAAATAGAATGTGGTAGCTGAACATTGGTCTCATCTTCCTTCTTCCGTCATCGACCTATCTGGTCTAATCACCATGCATTTTTCGGACGAGCACCTACTAGTCATTCACATTCTCCCATGGTTTGCTGATATTGTAAACTACTTGGTTACTGGGAAAGTCCTGCTAGATTGGGCAACATCCAGGCGGGACAAATTGATTACCGAGGACAAGTTCGATATTTTGGAGGAACCATACCTTTTCAACATTAGCAATGATCAGGTGATTCGGAGATGTATTCCTGACGACGAGGTTAATGGTGTAATATCATTCTATCACAACCAGGCCTGCGATGGCCATTTCTCTGGGTGTAAAATCGTAGCAAAAATTCTCTAATGTGGGTTATTTTGGCACACTTTGTTCAAAGATGCACAGACGTATTGTAGGGCATGCACTCATTGTCAGACCCTCGGCAACATGGGCCTGCGGGATATAATGCCCTTGAACCCGATTATTGTCTGCGAAATCTCTGACATATGGGGAATTGATTTCATGGGACCCTTTTCTGGATCTAACGGCTTCGAATACATTCTACTCGCTGTTGATTATGTCTCTAAAAGGATACAAGACATCCCTATGAGAACTAGTGATCATAAAGTTGTCCTCCGATTTATCCAGGAGAACATCTTTACCAGATTTGGGGTTTCTAAGACCATCATCAGCGATGGCAGGTCTCATTTTACCAATGTGCACTTCCAGTCCCTGATGAAAAATTACAGGGTGTCACATCGTATCTCGACTCCTTACCACCCCCAGACTAATGGACTGGTAGAATTGTCGAATCGAGAGATCAAGAAGATCCTTCAGGTCACTGTTTGGCCTAATAGAAAAGATTGGTCTACTCACCTTCTGGAAGCCTTGTGGGCCTATAGGACCACCCACAGGACATAATTAGGCATGTGTCCCTTCATATTAGTGTACAGTAAGGCATGTCACCTTCCCATCGAGATAGAGCACAAGGTTTATTGGATAGTACGGAAGTGCAATCTGGATCTAGTGAAGGCTGGAATACACTACCGGTTGCAATTGAGCAAGATCGAGGAACTATGCAATGATGCATATGAGAACTCACGTATCTACAAAGAGCAAGTTAAAGCCTTCCATGATAGGCAAATTGTACTAAAATCTTTCCACCTTGGTCAAAAAGTTCTACTCTTTGATGCAAAACTCAAACTATTCCTAGGAAAGCTCAGATCAAAATGGATTGGACCATTCTTGGTGAGACGAATCTTTGGAAATGGAGCCATTGAAATTAGTGAACTTAGCCTTAATTCTGCACCTTTTATGCTGAACGGTCAGAGAATCAAACCGTTCGTCGAACTCACTGACTTAAACTTGGCTGAGGTATCTTTTACCCTCCATTCTCCCTGAGCTCATTTGTGCTCGGCCGATTCTGGTACCCATACCCAAGCTTGAAATCGTCCACAACAGTCACCCCGACCCAGCCACTCACCCAAAACCTATTCTAATGTACAATCTAAGCTGAATTTGAACCCATCAAATTTATAGTGAGGATATTGCAAATCATAGGCATGGGGGGTTATTAAAGTGCAAAACGCTGTTAGAATCACATCACAAGAAAGGGTTTCATCAAAAAAATCACAAATTCCAAAAACCAAAAAAAATAAAAAATTGAAAAAGAAAAAAATGGAGAAGGGAGGAAAATTTGAATGAATCAATTGCATATCATTTTTGAGGAGAAAAAGGGAGGTGATAAAAATGTCAAAAAGGGGCATAATTTGAAAAGAAAAGAAAAAAGAAATAATCATTAGTAAAAGATTAAGGAATCGACTTAGTTTTGGACAAATCAAAAAGAAAAAAAATGAAAGACAAAAAGTTCTAAGAGACAAAAAGAGATTAGTATGAACGTTGATCTTAGGCTCTTGGGCTGTGATTCTAGGCTTAAAAATTCAAGTATCCATTAAGATCTAGATAGTCCTCAAGAGGTTGGGGAAAATATGAAGCTTAAGTATTAAGTCTAACGCTTTGGGATTATTTGGCCTCATTAACTGACCTCTAGTTTACAGGACTCAGTAACCTAAGCACCCCAATCCGCACAAAGTCTGGTTTAGTGTGCTTAAATATCAAAATCATGCAAAGGTGTTAAATCTGTTCTGAAAAGGCTACCTAGATTAGCAGCGGCTAATCAGCACAAGTTGACTTGGAAGAGTTCCTGGTGCAGAGAGGTGGAAAATTCCCCTTGAAGATGCGAAATAACATACCATCTCCTCAGTGCTTGTCTCCTAGGATATCTAAATATCCTACTGTTGGGATCGTAGAGTACGCATTTGATAGAAAATGCATTGTAGTACAATTGCGAAATACGATCAATAAAAATAATTTCTAAGATAACATGACTTGAGTCCCGATCATTCATCTCTAGGAGACATTTTGGAAATGCAAATTCAAATTTGATCTCACTCGCTCTACTCATTCAGAATTGCATGTCGATTTTTACTAAATACGTATTGATACATGACATGCTGTTGCCAGAATATCATAAATTGAAAGTATGCAACTTTAATCACACCAAAAGATGATAATCAGCCACATGGTGATTTTCAACATATAAATATATGTAAATATTTTCATTGAGGCCTGATGGTGGTTACAATACATGTAGCGGAATGCTTGTATAGGGAAATGTAAATCTAGCTAGCAGAAAATGACTGCATATATGAATATATGGGAGGATTATGCATTCATCATTGGGGGAGAATACGGAGCTACACTATTAAGTAGTAAATAAAGCATTAAATCTATGAAGAACTATAATCTAGTCTAGCAGAACTAAGGGCATTCAGAGGTATGCCCCAATGGCCTTTGAATGGGTGAGAAGAGAAAGAGGGGTAGCCAATGGTGCTTAGACCAACCCTTGGAGAGAGGTTGGGGAAGTTGATCCTGGTCTAGGCTTGGTGTGGAGGTGGTGGCATCATGGTGGAGCACGTGAACATGGAGGTGGAGGTGGTGATGGCTTATGGATGGTGGAGCTATGCTAAAAGACCAAGATGGACCAATTGGCCACCCCTTAGGTCTTTTTATAGACCTAAGGGAAGCTCTCTAGAGAATTATGGAATTCTCTAGAGAGGCATATGGTGGGAGCTCGTGGGAGAGTGAGAGAGAGGATGGATGGTGGTTTTTAGATCCACTAAATGTGGATCTAAAAATTGAATGGCTCTTGGTTGCTAATTTTAGCAACCAAGGCAACAACACATGGTAGAGAGTTTTGAAGAACTCTAGGCTAGGTATTTTCGTGTGGATGGTGTGTGTGGGTGTGTGTGGGTTGAAACTTAGCTGGCTAGGTTGATTGTGTTAGGTTCTAGTGAGTTTAGGCCAAGGTAGGTCTCAAATTACGATTGTAAACCCTAATTCACAAAGGTAAAGCGCAATTAAACTTAATACAAGTTTAATTGGGTGTGAGGAAACCTAATTGAGAGTAAAATAACTCAATTAAGTCAGGTCTAGGTCAATTGGACTCTCACTGAGTCTAATTCGATGGTGTGTGCTGAGCTCAGGGCTCAATTGAACTTAATGAGTCCAATTGAATAGGCTGAAGAAATTGACTATGATCCAAGTCAATTAGGTTTAGTGAGGGCCTAATTAGGTCCTTAAGGAGGTCTAGAGGTGATGCACTAGGGTTAGGGTACCTTAATGTAGGTTCCTATTGGGTTGGAATTGGGTTTAGGGACCTAGGAATTCAAGATCCAAGCTTGAGTTCAAAAACAGGAACTAGAGAGCAATTCCAGACGTCTAATGATAGTGTCAGACGTCTTATAGTGAAAATCAGAAGTCCAGACTTATTGTATGGACTTCCAATCAGAGTCAGGGAAGAATTAAGGTTTTGTTTGTAGAAATTGGACGTCTGACCAAGTGTCTAGACATCTTAAAATGCTGCAGAAGTGGATTTTAGGTGTGCGGGTTGTGACTAAGTGTTCTAGACATCCTGTAACTCATTTGGACATCCAGATAGAGGATGGAAATAGGGATTTAGGGCTTCCTAGGGTACAGTGACCTAATCTAAGGGTGGCTAAGGCTTGGGGAAGCTTCTAGGTTGTCCTAAGGTTAGGATGGAACTAAGTTCTTCGTAGTTTATTACTTTATTCTCACTTAACAAAATAGCATACCTCAACCCTTACATTATTATCTACTACATATAATCTAGGTCTTCCACTCCAACTCTGCTGCAACACCAGTTATTCTTTATTCTTCAAATCCAACTTTAGATCTAGCTTCAGATCTAGCTTCTGATCAACTTATTACCTGCAATTGACATAATGCACCTAATCAGTACATTATATAATTATTTTATGCATAACTAAAAGAAAGCAGTAAAGGTTCTAGTAATGCTTATGCATGCATGAATTATCCTAACTTATGCTAAGTCCTAACCTAATTTAGGTCAATTAAGACCTATGATTGCTGCCTTAAGACCTATGATTGCTGCGCAATCATACCCCCATGCCTAAATCTTGTTAGTCCCTAGCAAATGTGAGACTAAATTATTCACAGAAGGGTCCCTAAGGGATTGACTATTTTATCAAGTGTATGCTTAGAGATTTTTCTCCTTTTTTTTTTATCCTATGCTCTAGAAATACGGACAACCGTGAAAGTGTAGCTTTGTAGCTTTTGCAATGGATTCGAGTGAAAAACTAATTCAGCTCTAAAGCCTGTACTTGACCCCTAGTAAAAATTCTAGTGGGATAGGCGGACTTCTTCCCTTAGGGTATTAAAGATATTCTATGAATTCCACCCGACTTTAAGCTTAGGTAGAGAATGTTAGAGGGAAAAGATTATATATTTGGTGGCTTACTCTCGACTGGTGCTACATAGCGATTACTACTATAGAATCTAGATTCCCAAATTATTACGTAACTCAATTCAGAGAAAGACTAGAAAAACATTCATTCTCTCTTTTTCTTTTTCTTAGAGCTCACAATCTCACCAGATTCACACATATGACTTGTATTTGGTGGTCTCACTTGGCAATAACACTTTAATTGAGTTCCCATAACTTTAACACTAACTCAGAATTCCTTAGCCAATATTCGGGCAGTCAGAAACGCAAGAAAGGTGGGTTAAGGCCATATTTGGTGGATCTCAAATTTATTTGGTGGTATCGCCTCAATGTAACTGAAATAAACACTAAATATTCATTCATTTTTTTTCTTTGCTTTTTCTAATTTTTTTCAATTTTTCGTTCTTTTCATCATTTTTTTCTTTTTTTTATTTTTTTATGTAAATTTTTTTTTTCAACATAACACAACTAGCACACATCCATGAACTTTATTGAGGGGGCATTATTAGGGATTGGTGGTACTCAAGAGACATTAGGTGGCTCATTTGGTGGAAGTGCCTACTCAAGGCACCGGGAAAGACGGATAGGATGGTGTATTTATAACCTTGACATCAATCCCCTCCTTCAGCTGAGAATTTCAAAAAGAATGGTCGTAACCATCCACCTTAGCCGTAGTTTTATGAAAACTCACTCTCCGCGTATTTGCCTTATTTGGTGGATCTCAAAATTTTGCACAAAAATGTATACGCAGGAACCGAGAGCGAAAACTATGCCTAATCTCTAAGTATCATCACCTAATTATCTAAGATTCTAGATTCCTTAGACTAATCTTAGAGCACCAGTACACTTTACTCTAATCTCACACTATTTGGTGGATTTTTGGAGGAAAATCTACCTAGCTCCCAAAACATTGTCAAGGGGTTTAGGAGAAGAAGCACTGATTCTTCACGATAGACTAAAGTCATTTATCAGCCTTCACCATGAATGTATTGCAAATTCTACGTGTGAGTGAAAAATTGTACTAGATTCTAGATTACAAGAATCAACTAGAGGATAAAATCCATAATGCATTCTCTTAATAAGATAATCCTTTTTTTTTTTGAGAAAGAAAGGAATGCTATCGAATCACCGATAGCAAACTAGGAGAGCTATTATAAATAAGAATGAAATAATTACATGATCGAACCCCAATGCTGTATGAGACTCCAGCAAAAATTTACAATATTATCCACACACACTGGGGTCTCCTGAAAAACACATTCATTTCTAGCCCTCCATACAGCCCATAACACAACCACCATATGTAAACATGGCTTATTCCCATATACAAGACAACTTCACAGATTCTCCCATGTGGGTTGAGACTCATTACATACTCTCCATACATAATCAGTGATCGTACGTGAAGAAAAGATATGAATGCTAGAGTCATTATGCATCCCACATAGGTGGCAAAACTGGGTGGGGGTACCCATCCTCCTGTGTCTCAGATCTCCAGTAATCAAGCCGTCCCTTCTGCAAAGCCACAAAAAAATTTATATCTTCAATGGTATTTTTAAATTCCATAGCTTCTTCCCCATCTCATCAAATTCCGCCATCCTGGAGGACATTATCAATCTGTCATAAGCAGCCGCAGTAGAAAATTTACCCTCCCATTTATATGTGTCAAATTCATGAGGCAAGGGTTTGAAGGCAGCAAGTTCTTGCATGAGATGTTCATTCTCTGCTCGTGTTCTTGTTTCATGATTATTCCACCTAGCATTATTGAAAGACCATTGCTCAGATTCCGCATCCCAATAATCAGACACCACAACATTTTCATCCGAAGCCGCTGCATAAGCAAGGGGGAACCTGTCATTAAATACCCCCCATGTACCCAACTTTCTAGCAGAAACTTGAAGCTTTTCCCATCACCTAATACAGATTTGAAACAATTCCAATTGTTCCTCAGATCGTGCACCACTGAAGACCAAAAGGGGGAAGGTTTACGGGGGTTTAGATGATTATTCTCATCATTGGCAGTCCCATAGCTGTCCTGATTAATTTCTGTCCAGATTTTTTTCTCTCCCTGCAGCAACTGAATAGCCCACTTCAATAGCAAAGCTTCATTGAATTCCATAAGGGATCTAGCACCCATACCTCCCATCTTTTTTGGCTTGAAAATTGAGTCCCACTTCAAAGGTTGAAAAAAAGCCCCTTGATGAGAGGCCCCTTTCCAGAAGAATCTTTTGCGCATCACATCTAGTTTTCTCCAGATTGAGTTCAGAGCTTTAAGGACAGAGAAGAAGAATACTGGAATCAAAGTGATGACAGAATTCAGTAACATATACCTCCCCCTTTTGATAGGTATCTACTGCTCCAGCCCTCTAATTTCGTAGCTACCTTTTCATAAAGGATAGACCAATCTGCTTTCTTCATCTTAGAACATTTTAAAGGCAGACCCAGATATTTAATAGGCAATGAAATCACAGGTGTACCTAGAATGGAAGAGATGTCATTCTGTAACACACTATTCAACCCAAAGCAGACCAGGGAGGATTTATTTCCATTCAATCTGAGATTGGAAATCTCTCCAAAAATCATTACCATATGTATAAGTGCTTGCGCTTCCCTCTTCCCCCCTTCCACAAAAAAAATAGTATCATCTGCATTTTGGAGTATAAGGGCTAGAGCCCTATGATTAGACATTGAATATCCCCTTATAAAACCATCCACTGCCAGTTTGCAGGTGTATCTTGCCAAAGTATCCACAGCAAGGTTGAAGATTAGAGGAGCAATTGGGCAACCTTGCCTAACTCCACACTGGGGTAGAATCCAAGAGCGGCATGGTTTCCCATTTATCAATGGGGAAAAAGAGGCTGTCGTAATGCACCTCTTCACCCATTGTACTAATAAAGGTGGAAACTTCCTTCTTTTAAGAATCTCCCACAAGTATGACCAGGAGATTGAATCATAGGCCTTGGAAAAATCTACTTTCCATAAAAAGGCCTTGGTCTTTCTCCTGTGCCAACCCATTACCATCTCCTGTGCAACAATGAAGGACTCTTGTAATGATCTCCCAGGAAGAAAAGCTAACTAAATAGGCATTATCAAGTCCTTTAAAACCTCCCGCAATCTGTTGGCTATAACCTTACTAATAATAAGATAGATGGAATTAGATAGTGCAATGGGTCTGTAATTCGAAAATCTCTCCGCACCTGATTTCTTAGGAAGCAGAAATAGATATGATTTGTTCAATCTCTCAAAACCAGAGTTGCCCAGTTCAAATTCAGTAATAACCTTTAAAACATCCACCTTAGCAACATTCCACAGTTCTATGTAAAAGAATGTTTGAAATCCATCCGGACCAGGAGCACCTTCATTATTTAAATCTTTAATAGCTTTTAGTACTTCTTGTTCAGATATAGGGGTGACAAGCATGTCTCTCTGATCATCACTAACATAAGGGAAATCCACTGATGCCATCCTCCAAGAACCTCTTGGAACAGCCTTGGATATTTCTTTGAAGTATTTACCTACTTCAGTTCTGATTTCACTAACAAAGGTAACAGTTTTCTCTTCCACTTTAACAGATGAGATAAGATTGAATCTCCTCCTAGCACTGGCCGCAAGATGGAAAAACTTCATGTTCGCATCACCCTCTTTGAGCCATAGCTATCTTGATCTTTCATGCCAATCCATTTCTGTTTTCAGATCGTCTTCCTCCACTGCAGCTTCCATCTGCTGCCTCAGCTGTTGTTCCTGATGGTTCAACGACTGCCTGCACTCTTTTAGATCCAAGTCCCTGATTATTGCCAGAGCCTCCCTCCTCTTCTGTTCTCTGATCAGAACCACGACCTGCCCATATTCTTTAAGCATAGCATGCAGGCCTGACAATTTTGCAGCTAGCTATTGGGTTGCTGTACCTTGCACAGCCTTGTTCTGCCACCACTGGGACTCCATTTGCACAAAAGCTTCTTCCCTAAACCAAGATCTCTTGAGTTTGAAGTATGATCCAACGTCTGAACTCATCCCACTGTCCCATAAAAGTGGAGTGTGATCAGTGAAAGGCCTATCAAGGCTCATAACTGCTGATAATTGATGCCTCTCCAACAAGCTAGGACTGCCAAAGAACCTATCCAATTTGGAAACCTGTCCACTACCATTTCTCCAAGTAAACTCCATACCACTGATGGGGTATTCCGTAAGTCCCATGTTCTGCACAGCCATTTGAAAACCTACCATTGAGCTGTCCACTATCCCATCTGGGTTCTCATCACCTGAGAGATAACAGTTGAAATCACCCCCTAGCAGCCATGGGACCTCTTGCACTCTTTGATGCATTGCAGAGTGCTCCTCCCACAAGCTAGCCCTGTCTGCAGCCACACAAGGACCATAAATGCAAGATATAACCCATTCCATATCTCCTTGGGGAGACTGACATCTGCAGGAAAGCATGTACCTGTCACGAATAACTTCAGTTACTGAGAGGAAAGACTTTCTCCACCAAAAGGCCATTCCACTAGACCTTCCAGAAGCACCCTTAACCACAACATCACTGAGACCAGATATCTTAAAGCAATCCCATTCCTGACCATTCTCCATCTCCAAATGTGTCTCTTAAATGAGAGCACAATCAATCTCCCACTCAGAGAGATATCTACACAAGGAAGTCCTTCTCATCTTATTGCTCAACCCATGCACATTCCAAGTCATCACTCTCATTCCTTATTGGAGTGGCTCCCTTGGGCCATACAACCCACAAATTTGACCATAATAGAATTAGCAATATTCTGCTCCTCAATAGGAGGCAAGTTCTCCTTCCTTCTCCTTCTCAACATGTAGGGAGATGTACCCACACCTCTTTTCTAATTGGATCCATTGCCATATTTCAGATCAGTAGGAATTGAGAGATGCATCTGGTTTGCCTCTTTGAGAACACTGCTATCACTTCTGAGCACCAGTTCCCTTCCTATCCTGCCCTCCTCTTTACTGCTAAGCATCTCTGAATCTGTCACTGAATTCTCAGCAACCTCTAAATAACCATCCTCTTTAACTACCATGGCTTGTCTACAATCACCAACTGTATCAACCTCTTCCATCTGGTCCTCCTCATCATAGACCTGGTGGCAGTCCTTCCTCTTTTTAGACTCAGGAGCATCAGCAGGAGGAATGCGGCCATGGCTTTCATTCTTTTTCCTCACCGTAGTACTGGCTCCAAACGTCTTATTTTGCCCTTGTTCAACCTGCCCAGGCACCTGTCCAAGTACTGCTAGCCGAGTAAGCCAAGAGGTGCCCCCACATCTGATTGTAACCAAATCAGGAATTGAGCCAGCACTGAAGACATCAACCTCAATTCTAAGAGATTTGATGTCTCCCTCTCCAATCAAAATTTTAGACCCATCACAGATGGATGCAAAGCCTACTAGCATCTTAGAAATGACCCCCTTTGATCTTAGATGTAACGGCAGGCCAAAAATCTCAAGAAGTATCCTCCTAGAGCCCACTCTTTGAGGAAGCCGATCAGGGAGAGCCCCATCAAAGGGAGACACCATTCTCCAAATCATAATAAATTCTTCAAAAGAGCTTGAACGAAATCTCAGTCGTTCAACATCCATCATACCTAAACCATAAACCAGGAAATGAGAATGGGATAGCATGGCTATCTTCCAGCCCGCAGACAAGAGATTTAAGGAACATACCAGGTTTTGAAGCCTATCTATCGATGGTTTTCCTACCATGATCTCACTAATCAAAGCACCCCTCAGCATGATCTTTGCAGACGAGATCTCTTTAGAAGTCAGGATCTCAACTTCAATTGAATGCCTGCCCAAAGTTGGCGGCGGCGGTGGTCGGGCTTCTTTCTTCACCCTCCAGACAGGGTGCGAGAATACCCTCTTTGTCTGAAGAGGAACACTCCTAGGGCATGACTCATGTTTCTGCCCTTCTCCCCTGCACGCCAAGCAGATCAGAGGGTTTTTGCAAATTGCTGCCACATGTCCCCTTTGTTTGCATCTGAAATAATGAACGTCGCCGTTCATCCTCTTGCAAGGTCTTCTTGGAGTGTTTTCAGACGTCCTACGAAAACTCTCCAGCCAAACCCACTCCCTTCTACTCCAAGCCCTCGATCTCCACATCCTCCACTCGCCTCCTTCTCCTGCCCTAGATGACTCTGCCGCACCACCACCTGCCACTCAGCAGCGATCGCACTCTCGCCCTCTCTCTCTCATTTCTCCTCCCTAAATTCGTTATTCTTCTCGGGGTATAAATCCTCAATTTACGTGTTTTGTCCCCAAGAGTCTTATTCTTCTCAATTGACATTATTCTTCTCGGGGTATAAATCTTATTCATGGATGCACTATGTATATATGCTATAAACAAGCAACCTCTTATATTTGTACTTCATGAAATTTCCCTTATCAGGTTACATTCAACTTGACCCTAAATTTAGAACAAGAGGTGAGCGGATGAGTCGGAAATGGCTGTTGTGGATGATTTTTAGCTCCAATGCGAACATTGGAGGTGGAGTCGGTTGTTCTTTTATTTAGGGTCCTAAAGTACGTTTGACATGCAGCTCTGGGGTTTTCCTAAATGTTGGCATAAAAATTTTTAGTTTTGTCGTATCCACCCCCCCCATGCCTAAGTTCTTGCATGTCCTCATGCAGGAATATAAAAGAAAATAAATACAACAGGGAGTAAATGGGTAGAAATCACCTGGAATTGCTCCTGAAATTTTAACGTTCAGCATTAGCCAACTTGACAGTATGCAATATGCGAAAAGGAAATATGCTGAAAGAAAAATATGCTATGTATAAAAATGGTATGTATAGGTGATGGATGAATGTGGGGTAGATGCTGAGTTTAGCGCCTCCAGCTCGGCTAAAACTCAATCAGATGTATCAGTTCTTGCATAAGAGCTGGTCAAGATTAAGAGAAAGATGTGCTCGTATGCTCCTAGAATCAGTGGTCCATAGATAAGAACTAGCTGATTGTCCACCCCTACTCTAAAAATTCTAGCTATAAGAAGGTGTGGAGTAGTGGTGGAGAATAGAGGATAATTAGAGGGGGGGATCATGATATTGATCCAGCTGATTTATCATGTCCCATAATTCAGCAGGAAGTTGCTGAGGGACTAGATCAAAATATATCTCAGAACCAGAATCTGAGTCATAGGGACCCTCATATTGATAATTGACATCAAAGATCATGCCTTCTCTAGCCTCTAGGTCATATGGGGGTATCTGTGAAAGTAGAATATCAGTGGGGAGGTCATTGAAATCCTCGTTGGAAATTACTTCGTCCTCATTGGTAATCATCTCTGATTCATCGGAAGCTGACTCTTCAGGCTCGAAGTCAAGCCGTCCATTAGATTGACTAGGATGGTAGGTGCATCCCCAGCTCATTCTGCTCAAAGCTTTACCCTCGTATGCATTGGGGTCCTTAGTAATTCCTACCTCAGGTAGAATATTTATTTCTTCGGTCAAGTCATCCATAGATACTTCTGGTCTTCGGATGTCAGAATTAGGGATAGAAAGTGTCATCTCAGAATCACTAGCATCTGCATTAGGGATGCAGGTGAAAGAAGAGTGCAGATCAGAAGATGTTGGCCCTAGCATAGGTTCATCTACAATGGCAAATGTCCTAGACTGATCAATAGTGTCACATGTAATGTTGCCTCAAGATCCATATCCTCAAATGGATCTACTTCCCTTATCATGGATGGGTTATCTAACCCTTGAGGTATCTCCCAGGATTCAGGATAATCCGACTGTGGGTCAGTCCTGGAGATATCAGTCCTTTCCTCCTCAGTTTCCTAAATGGAGTTCTCAGAGGAACCCATTCTGAATATTTCCTGCTCCTGTCTCATATCCAAGTTGGATTCTTCTTCCCCAGAATTATCTTTCGACATCTGCTCTCAAGAATCTCCTGTGTGTCCGCCCGATGTAGTCATTTCAGATTCTTCGAGGTCATCAAGGCTATTTTCCACTTGATATCTCAAAAGCAGTAGTTCTTGAGTTTCTCGATTTTGTCCAATTAGCCTTGTTATCCCTGTTGTTCCCTGAAGGAGCTCCATCACAGCTTGTTGATATGGAATCTGATGAGTCCATTTTAATTGACTAATATTAAGCCTAAGTATCTTTAATCGTACCGTTTAGGTGTATTAATAATTGCAAATAAGTTGTAGAATATTTGTACGCATCATGATTTAAGCTTATAACATTCTATAACTTAATATATAATGATTTTTGTTATTTTTATCTGCAGGTAATAATTTCAGAAAGAAGAAGGGTGGGGGGATAAATTTCCCAACATATTTCTGATGACAGTCGCAACCCCCCCCCCCCACCCTCGCACATTGGGGTAATCTTCTGCTGCCCTTTCTCAACAAATATGGCCAGAAATAGTTAAGGGATTTGGGAAAATCCCTTAACTCACGTGCAAAGGAGAGAAGTTAAAAAGAAGAGGAGGGGAAAGGAGGAGGATCCAGGAAGAGAAGAATCGTGCACTGGGGATTTTCATCTTCCTCCTTTCGGGAAACTACCTAGCGGACACTGTGGATCTAGAGTGCACCTTCGATTGAGCGAGTATCACCAGACCATCCACCTTGCATGCCCGTAGGCGTGTGCCATCTCCAGTCATCCGTGTAGTCACCACACCTGCCTTCACCACGCACGCAGAACCCACGCCACAGCGACCAGCCCTGCACTGCATCACAGGCGTGCACTAAGCCTTCCCGCAGTGTTCCAGCCTCTGCAAGCACTTGCCCGCGCGTCTTCCTCCCATCTCCAGCGCACCAAGCCCACTTGCAGCCAACTGCAGGCGCTGCGTGCAGACTGCCTCCCCCTCACATCACCCTCTCATCCACTCATGCACCAGCCTCTGCAAGCAGCTGCCCGCGTGCCTTCCTCCCATCTCTAGCTCACCAAGCCCACACGCAGCCAACTGCAGGTGCTGCGTGCAGTCCGCCGCCCCCTCACAGCACCCTCTCATCCGCTCACGCACCAGCCTCTACAAGCGCCTACCCAAGCACCTTCCAGCCTCTCCAACGCACCAAGCCCGTGCCTCTCCACCCTGCAGGCGCACCCACAAGCCCCACCGCTCACCCACTCCATCTGCTAGCGCACCGACTTCCCGCTTCTGCAGGCGCCATCTCCCTTCCACGCACGCTCCAGCAACTGCAGGCGCTACGTGCAGACCGCCTCGCCTGCACGGGCGCACACCAGTGCACCCCACCCACCACCTCTTTCCTGCAACAGCTGCTCCACCTTCGTGTTCAATAGGCGGTCTCCGGCCACCTCCGCCAGCCACCTCCGTCGTTGCCGCTGCCACCATCGGAGAGCCCTCGTCCTCGCCGTCCTCCTGAGCCTCTCCAAAGCCCCGTCGGTTCTCTCTTTCCATCGCGAGGAGGAGAGAGCAAGAATGCTCTGTTTTCACGCCAATTAAAATTTACATTCAATGCCATTGCCACCAATTTTGATTTTATTTATTATTATTATATTGTGGCAGAATTGCATTTGAACACTCATAGTTCCTTATAATTGCATGATATTGATATTCACTAGTTTGAAGATTGATTTTTGGTCTTAACTTAAGTACTAATTTTCTCTAGTACACATCATGTGAAAATTGCATAAATTCATCATAAATTTATTGAGGATTTCTGTGAGGGAAAATTGCATATATACCCTTATCTTTTTAAGTTATTGCAAATCTACTTTCCTTCACATTTTAAGTCAGATTTGAATAGGGATTTCGCACTATCCGAAATAACATTAAATAATTAAGTATTGATTGCATAATTGCCTCCCTATGGACATGACCGCTCTTCTGCGAGTGGTTATTTTCATTGTTTTTGATTAGTTGATTTTTCCATCACTTAAATACTATAACGCAAAGCGAAAAATTATCTTTCAAATTGGTGCCATTGCCGGGGAGGCAATAGACATAATAGATTTACTTTATTATTTTTAAATCTTTTGAGTTGCGAAATTATCTAATCATTTTGATTATTGTGCGAGGAATCCGCCGAGGCGATGAGGCACAACAGAGCAGTGATAGCAACCACGAGTTAAGCCACATGAGGAAAAGACGAAGGAGACCAAGATCCTGTTTCGTAGAGGATTCTTCGTCATCATAATTTAATTCTATCTTTTCGCCCTTGTAGTAATTGGGGCTGAACTTTTGGGGGTTTGTCCCCGCATTCTTTATCTACTCGGGCTTATAATATTTTTGGTACATGCGTGATTATATTTTCTGCTTGGTTGCTTTTAAAAACCAATAAAGAAAATATCAAGCTACCTATTTAGAAGTTGCATGCCCTTAGGTGCGCTCATTTAGGGGTGATTGAGTAGCACATTAGATCTTATTATTGCATTGCAAGCATATTAGCACGAAGATTGCTGGAGACACGTATATCTTTCTAACTTTTGCATCCAGCCCCTGTTCACACATTTGGATTCAAATTTAAATTCAAGATCACCAAGCTATTTGAATTTACTAATTCAGTGGTCACAGAACTAAAAGTGGAACTAATAATTAGATTCAACCCTAAAAGCAATTCACATTTGATCTGATTCTAAGGGACTTGTTTGCGATTTCAAAAGGAATTACAAAGATTTGCGATGTGTTGCACACTTTTGACACTGAGCACGCACATTAGGCACCGCACTAAAGCTCAATCCCTTAAGGCTATAGGCACCTATCTCTTTATCGGTGCAGACCCTCCTATTGTGCTTTGTGGTGGTGGTGATACTATCTTTTGATCAAGTGTTTTGATACTCCATGGAGGGGGACACCCCTTAAAGGAACAAAAGGGTAGTTAAGGGGCACCGCATACGCAATGCCTCAAAGGAAGGGTTCGCCCTACTTGCATCCCTTCGTTCGTCCTTGGAGTAACTTCTCACTTGATCACCTGGGAGTATCATCCAAGCAAAGTATAGGCCCTAGGGCACTCGAAGGTTGAATTAAGGCACGTAATTGCAGTGAAAAACTTGTTTGGCCATTTATATTAACTAATTCAACATCCACAATAAAGAAGGTTAAGATTTCAAGTCCTCATCCCTCTTATACAAAAAAAAAAAATTTTGAATTGTGTTTTGTATGCTTGGTAGACGCTCTCTTGAGGGTAGTCTAGTGCTTGATCCTGAGCCTGAGAGAATTCTTAGGAGAGTTCATTTAGGAGAAGAAAGAGAAGAAATGGTTGAGCATGGTGTAAATCAACAAAGGACCCTAAGGGACTATTTTATACCTACCAACCAACCTGCACAAGCACTAAGACGACCGGCAGGGGATAATCCCTATGAGATCAAGAGCAATACCATATCTTTATTACCCTCTTTTTATGGTAATACTAGGGAGGGCCCCTACCGGCATTTGGAGGAATTCACCGAGGTCTGTTCCACGGTGAAGTCCCAGGGCTTTACTGATGAAGCCCTGATGAGGACTCTATTTCCTTTCTCCCTAAAGGATAAGGCCAAGCATTGGTATCATACCCTCGATGCAAGGGTAAATGATTGGGCTACCCTTAAGGGAGAATTTTTAAAAAAGCATTTTCCTATGAGTAAAACCAACCATTATAGAAGAGAGATTATGGGTTTTACTCAACAGGAAGGGGAGAAATTTCATGAGACTTGGGAGCGCTTTAATGACCTTCTTAGGTTATGCCCCCACCATCAAGTGCCAAGATAGCAGTTGGTCAAAAGGTTCTATAACGGATTATCTGAAAGATATAGGCAAACCATTGATGCAGCCTGTGCAGGAACCTTTATGACCAGAACTGAGGATGAAGCATGGGCAATATTTGAAACTTTAAGCGACAACTCCATACATCTGTCCTCTACATATCAAGAAAGAAAATCATAAATCTTGCAGTGGAAGATAGAGGCCCATGAAGCTGGGGCTTCCCAGGATTTGGCTTATCAGATTCAACTATTGAATAGAAACTTTGATAGGCTTTTAGCAAACCCTAGCATGAACCCGCAAGCTGCCTCTATTTTTCAGGCTTCAAGAGAATGCTCCATTTGCCAAAGCACAACGCACGCCACTACGGAGTGCCATCAGGCAACCCAATTCCTTGAGTTGATTCAGGCCGACTTGAACGTGGCCCAAGGTTTCCTCCCCCTTGCAATAACCCTTACTCCAACACTTATAATCCAGGGTGGCGGAACAATCCAAACTTCTCTTGGAAGCAAGTTGATGCTTCTAACTCAGGTAATACAAGACCCTTACCTCCCCAGCCCACATACCAACCTTCTTATGAAAACCCTCCTCCTAATAAGCCCTCTGAGATAGATGAACTGAAGGCCATGATGAAAGCAATGCAAGAGCATCAGAATATGGTTATCCAATCTTAGAATAAGATGATTACTGATATGCAATCCCAAATTTGTCATCTTACTGAGGCTGTTAGGCAATGTGATCCAGGGAAGCTGCGTAGCTCTTCTGAGGAGAACCCTAAGGGAAAGGGGGTTGTATTCAGGGAGCACTACCAAGCAGTGACCATGTTGAGGAGTGGAAAAAAGATTGACAAGCTGATAACACTCCTACGGATACATCTCAAAATTCCCCTTCCACACCTGACCCGACTTCCATCTCACCCGAGGAAGAGCCACACCACTCTCCCACACAAAAAATCACCCACAATGAGGATGTCGTCCTTCCACCACCCCTTTCCTGCCATGACGACCCCTCTACCCAGAAGCCGAGGGTGCCCTATCCAAAGCACCTATCTGGTCCTGGGGAATCTTCTATTGGCTCGTCTGGTGCTAAGGATAGGACAGAAGAGATTATGGATACTTTTAGGCAAGTCCAGATTAACTTGCCTCTGTTGGAAGCAATTAAACAAATTCCATCCTATGCCAAGTTTTTGAAGGACCTGTGCACCCAGAAGCACCGATCTAGGAAACAGGTCCAAACCAAGGTCATCCTACCTGATCATGTTAGCTCGTTCTTCAGCATGGAACAACGCCCAAAATGAAAGACCCATGGGCCCCGTATATTTAAGTGGTTATAGGTAACCAACACATTGATGAGGCTCTGCTCGATCTGGGTGCGGGGGTAAACATTCTACCAAGCTCTATCTATGACCTTTTGGGAGGAGGAAAGCTGAAACCTAGTCCAGTAATCCTCCATGTTGCAGACAGATCACTTAAGACACTACAGGGATTGTTGGAAGATGTCCTTGTGAGAGTGGAGGATTTCTTTTTCCCTGTTGACTTTCTGGTACTTGATACTAACCCATCTAATAAGCCCACAAAGCCATCCATTATTCTGGGACGCCCCTTTTTGGCCACAGCCAATGCCTCTATAAATTGTAGATCTGGGGCACTTAAAATGGGCTTTGGGAACAAGAAGATCCAGTTGATTGTTTTTGATACTTACAAGCAACCTGGATTTGAAGATTGTTCTTAGATTGAGGTTGTTGATGAAATAATTGATGAGACTACTCCAGCACTCTTATGTAGAGATCCCCTTCAGAAGGTCATATCTCAGGACCATCCCTCGATTATTAAAGAAACTGAAAGGAAAATTCCTGAACTAGAAGAGTTGCTGGGGATACACACTGAGTCTCTGTCCCCACCCTAAATTGTGAAGGTAGATCCGTAGCCTGAGGCGGGGAGATCTCAACTAAAACACTCAATCCAGAAGGCTCCTGAATTGGAGTTGATACCCATCCCGAGCACATTGAAATATGCTTTCCTTGGCCCTAATAACACGCTCCCCATTATTATCTCGTCTACATTATCTGAATTACAGGAGGGAGCTCTGCTTGAGTGTTTACAAAGGCACAAGGAAGCAATTGCCTGGACAATTGCTGATATTAAGGGTGTTGATTCCTCTCTTTTCATGCATCATATATACATGGACGAGTCCATGAAGCCTTTCCGAGACATGCAGAGAAGGCTCGATCCAAATATGCGGGAGGTTGTTAAAAAGGAGATTTTGAAATGGCTACCCTGAAAGACCATTTCCCCTTACCATTTATCAATCAAATTTTGGAACGATTGGCTGGGAACAGGTACTTTTGCTTTCTTGACGGGTACTCTGGGTACAATTAGATAGCCATTTCTCCTGACGATCAGGAGCGTACCACCTTCACGAGTCCTTATGGCACTTTTGCATTCCACTGAATGCCATTCGGGTTATGTAACGCTCCTGCCACTTTCCGACACTGTATGATGGCTATCTTTTCTGATATGATCGATGAGTTTGTTGAAATTTTCATGGATGACTTCTCCATTTATGGCTCGTTGTTTGACCTATGCCTTTCGCAGCTTGATAAAGTCTTAACCCATTGCGATGAGGCAAAACTGGTGCTTAGCTGGGAGAAAAGCCACTTTATGGTCCAGCAGGGCATTGTGTTAGGGCATATAGTTTTTGAGAGAGGATTAGAGGTGGACACCGCAAAAATCGATTCCATCTCTAAGCTTCCATTGCCCGCCAATGTTCGTCAGGTTAGATCTTTCCTTGGCCATGCTGGATTTTATAGGCGCTTCATTAGAGACTTCAGTAAAATCTCTAAGCCACTCTACGACTTGTTAGCGAAGGATGTCTCCTTCAATTTTGATGATAGATGTGGCGAGGCTTTCCAAGCTTTGAAGAAAGCCCTCATTACCGCGCCGATTCTCCAAGCACTAGATTGGACCCTCCCGTTTAAGCTTATGTGCGATGCTTCTGATTTTGCAGTGGGAGCGGTCTTAGGTCAAAGGGTTGATGGCAAACCTCATGTGCTGCATTATGCCAGCAAGACCCTTACGGATCCTCAGCAAAACTACATGGTCATTGAAAGGGAATTACTTGCTGTAGTATTTGCTTTGGAAAAGTTTCGATCTTATCTTTTGGGATCCAAGGTTGAGGTGTTCACTAATCATTCAGCCCTTAAGCATCTTCTGGCTAAAAAGGACACCAAACCTGGCCTAATTCGTTGGATTCTGCTACTCCAAGAATTTGACCTGGAAATTAAAGACAAGAAAGGAGTTGAGAATGTGGTAGGAGACCATTTGTCTAGGATCCCTATTGAGGCATCAAACCTTGCTGGCGGTATTCAAGTGACTTTCCCTGATGAGTCTCTAATGGTTGTGGAAGCTAAAATTCCTTGGTTCGCTAACATAGTGAACTATCTGGTAACAGGCATCACCCCTAGTACTTGGGACAAGCAGAAGCGAGACAGGTTTATCGCCAATGCTAAATTTTATCACTGGGAGGAATCCGAGCCATTTAGAATAGGCCCTGACCAGCTATTTCACCGTTGCATCCCTGATGAGGAACAAAGAAGTGTTCTGAGTTTCTGCCATGACCTCCACTTTGGGGGACATTTTAGTGGGAAGAAGACTGCCCATAAGGTTCTTCAATCTGATTTTTGGTGGCCCACATTATTCCAAGATGCACATACGTATGTGGGTGCATGTCTACGTTGCCAGCAGACGGGAACCATTGGAAAAAGGGATGAGATGCCCCAACAACCTATCCTCCCTGTTGAAATCTTTGATATTTGGGGCATTGACTTCATGGGTCCCATTCCTGTGTCCTTCGGATATGAATACATCCTTGTGGCTATTGACTATGTATCAAAACGGATAGAAGCCATCCCCACGCGAACCAATGACCATTTCATGGTCTTGGGCTTTGTTAAGGCTAATATCAATTCTCAGTATGGGTGCCCAAGGACGATCATAAGTGATGGAGGACCTCACTTTAAGAATGTACACTTCACAAGACTACTCCAAAATTTGGGAGACAACCACATGATAGCCACACCTTATCATCCCCAAACGAGTGGACAAGTTGAAGTGTCTAATATGGAGATTAAGCAAATTTTAGAAAAAACTGTCAAGCCTGATCAGAAGGATTGATCTAAAAAACTAAATGATGCTCTTTGGGCCTATAGAACTACATATAAGACTCCTTTGGGCATGTCTCCTTTCCGTCTTGTCTACGGAAAAGTGTGCTACCTTCCCATTGAAATCCAACATAAAGCTTATTGGGCCATTAAAAATGTTAACTTAAATCTAGATAATGCGGGAAAAGCACGTATGTTAGAATTAAGTGAGCTTAAGGAGCTTCGTAATGAAGCTAATGAAACTTCTCAAGCTTACAAGCAACATACAAAAGTCTTCCATCACAAGCACATCATTGGAAAGACTTTTGAGCCCAACCAGTGGATCTGGCTTTTGAATTCTAGACTTAAATTATTTCCTAGAAAGCTCAAGTACCGTTGGGATGGGCCATACGTTGTTATCAACACCTTCCCTCATGGAGCTGTATAGATTAGGAACCCTATTTCAAGTGCGAACTTTAAAGTAAATGGCCAGCAACTTAAACCGTATATTACTCTTTCAGATGGCCAGGTTTTGGATGCACTACGGCTTGAGGAGCCTTAGCTCCTCCCACTCTCCTTCTCAGGTGATATTCTTCTATGTCTATATTTTTCCAATGAGGACATTGTTAGTCTTAGGCATGGGGGGATATAACCTGAGAATGTTTATGGTGTTTATAGCATTTATATATATTAAAATAAAAAAATTCTTTTCTTGAGCTGATTGGGTTAGTCCCTAGCAAAATACCTTTGTTATTGGAGGTTTTTCTTCCGGAATTATTTCTTAAGTTTAGAATCCAGTACATTTATTTCACGTGCACGTAGACTTGGTAATGGATCCTTGGAGAAAACCAATAAGCATTTGTAGTCTATTGAACCCTTGGACAGTTCATAGAGAGTCAGGCATACTATCTTCCAATAAATCCACCTCATATTTGTAAGAAGTAGAGAGATTACTGGTGCGCTAAGTCTAGTGCAAGGACTCTTAAGTTCTAGATAATTAGATGATGATACTTCAGAGTTAGGCGTAGTTTTCACTCTTTGTTCCTGTGTGTGTACTTTGATTGAATTCCTAAGAGTCACCAAATAAGGCAGATACAGAGAGATTGAGTCTTAATAAAGCTATAACTATGGTGGATGGTTACGACCGTCCTTCATAGAGTCCTCAGCTAAAGGAGGGTAATAGTGTCAAAGGTCAGAAATACGCCTATCCTATCCATTCCTTCCCAGTGCCGAGAATAGGCACTTCCACCAAATAAGCCACACAACTTCCTCTTGACCATCATCATCCCTAATAATGCCTCCTAAATAAAAGTCCATATTGTGTTGTGATTGATTGAAAAAGAAACAAAACAAGAAGAAAGAAATAAAAAAAGGAAAAGAGAAAAGAAGTAGAAAAAGAAGAAATAGAAAGAAGAAAAAGAAGAAATAGTTATATTACAAAAAATAAAAAAGTCCAAGTTTATGATGTAACACTATTTCTGGGGCAGCAGAACAGCTATCGCATTCCACCAAATATGACCCATACCTACCTTCAAGTATTTCTGATCGCCTGAATACTGGTTGAGAACTCTAACTTAGTTATAAAGTTATTAGGACTTTAATTGAAGTGTGGATGCCACGTGAGGCCACCAAATAGTGAGTACAATTTCTAAATCTGGCGAGATTCGTGATCTCAGAAAGAAAGAAAAGAGAGAGTGCCCAGGAACATCAAGAGAGCATAATTGTGTAGCCTCTCTCGGAGTTGACTTGTCTAATAGTCTAGAGTGCTAGAGTCTACAGTACTAGACTATATGTAGCACCAGTTGAATGTATGCCACCAAATACAAATCCATTCAACTTGAAATCTCCAACCTAAGCCAAATGTCGGGGTCAAATTACAGATTATCGTCTGCCTTATCCCTGAGGGAAGTAGTTGTCTATCTCGACAGAAATTTGTGCCAAGGGTGATGCACGAACTCCCAATGTGAATCAGCTCTTTCACTTGGATCTATTACCTAGGCTATCAGCACTTCACATTTATCTGGATTCCTAAAGTTTTGAAGTAAGAAAAGAAGAAATCTTCTGATTACATCTATTATTTTTCATTTTTGCTAGGGACTGGCAAATCTTAGGCATGGGGGTATTTGATGAGTCCATTTTAATGGACTAATATTAAGCCTAAGTATCTTTAATCGTACCGTTTAGGTATGTTAATAATTGCAATTAAGTTGTAGAATATTTGTACGCATCATGATTTAAGTTTATAACATTCTATAACTTAATATGCAATGATTTTTGTTGTTGTTATGTGTAGGTAGTAATATTCAGAAAGAACAAGGATGGGGGGATAAATTTCCCAACATATTTCTGATAACAGTCGCAACCCCCCCACCCCCGCACATTGGGGTAATCTTCCGTTGCCCTTTCTCAACAAATATGGCCAGAAATAGTTAAGGGATTTGGGAAAATCCCTTAACTCACGCGCAAAGGAGAGAAGTTAAAAAGAAGAGGCGGGGAAAGAGGAGGATCCAGGAAGAGAAGAAGTGTGCACTGGGGATTTTCATCTTCCTCCTTGAGGGGAACTACCCAGCGGACACTGTGGATCCAGAGTGCACCTTGGCTTGAGCGAGCATCACCAGACCATCCACCTTGCGCGCCTGCAGGCGTGTGCCGTCTCCAGCCGGCCCTGTAGTATCCGCACCTGCCTTCACTGCGTGCACAAAACCCACTCCACAGCAGCCAGCCCTGCACCGCATCACAGGCGTGCACCAAGCCTTCCCACAGCTGCTCCAGCCTCTGCAAATGCCTGCCCGCGTGCCTTCCTCCCATCTCCAGCACACCAAGCCCGCACGTAGCCAACTGCAGGCATTGCGTGCAGACCACCGCCCCCTCACAGCACCCTCTCATCCACTCATGCACCAGCCTCTGCAAGCGCCTGCCCGTGCGCCTTCCTGCCTCTCCAGTGCACCAAGCCTGCTCCTCTCCACCCTGCAGGCGCGCCCGCAAGCCACACTACTCACCAACTCCATCTGCAGGCGCACCGACTTCCCGCTCCTGCACCGCACTGCAGCAACGCACCCACGCGCCATCTCCCTTGAATGCACGCTCCAGCAACTGCAGGTGCTGCGTGCAGACCGCCTCGCCTGCACGGGTTCGCACCAGTGCGCGCCACCCGCCACCTCTTCCCTGCAGCAGCCGCTCAACCTTCGTGTTTAACAAGCGGTGCTTTAGCCACCTCCGTCATCCACCTCCGGCCACCTCCGTCACTGCCGCTGCCACCATCGGAGAGCCTTTATCCTCGCCGTCCTCCTGAGCCTCTACACAGCCCCGCCGGTTCTCTCTTTCCATCGCCAGGAGGAGAGAGCAAGAATGCCCTATTTTCATACCAATTAAAATTTACATTCAATGCCATTGCCACCTAATCTGATTTTATTTATTATTATTATATTATGGCAGAATTGCGTTTGAACACTCATAGTTCCTTATAATTGCATGATATTGATATTCACTAGTTTGAAGATTGATTTTTGGGCTTAACTTAAGTACTAATTTTCTCTAGTACACATCACGTGAAAATTGCATAAATTCATCATAAATTTATTGAGGATTTCTGTGAGGGAAAACTGCACATATACCCTTATCTTTTTAAGTTATTGCAAATCTACTTTCCTTCACATTTTAAGTCTGATTTGAATAGGGATTTCACACTATCCGAAATAACATTAAATAATTAAGTATTGATTGCATAATTGCCTCCCTGTCGACACGACCTACTCTTCTACGAGTGGTTATTTTCATTATTTTTGATTAGTCAATTTTTGCACCACTTAAATACTATAACGCAAAGCAAAAAATCATCTTTCAGAATCCAGCTTTATCTTTGGTTCGGCTCAGTGATAGCTTGGATTTCATGTAGATAGGATGTGACCTTTTCCTTAGCACTAGCTATCGCTCTCTGTATTCTGTAATGCAGTCACATATGCATTGGTAGCTCTTCAAGGGTTCTAGGGGCTGAATCATGTCTACCCATATTCCATGGGTGAGATGCAAGCGTGTGAAATACATATCCTGGGTTATAAGATGTGGTCCTTTAAGGGGAAGAATGGTATGGGTCATAATATCCAGGGTGAGGATATGGGTTAACCATTTCAGTGACCCGAGGAGAAGGATTAAGCGAAGCAAAAAGTCATCATTGCCACCTTGGGTTATGATCCCAAGGTTAAGTTGATTCAATGACCCGGGCACTCAGATAAGCTCCTGGGTCCAACTCTTCTGGATCCTAATTAGATCGAGATCCAAGGTTAGCCATTGTGGCTATGCGAGTGGGAGAAAAAGGTGGGGGAGATGGTCTGAGCGAGGTGACTCGTCTCCTTGGGAGCAGCTGCCAAGGTCCAACCAGTCGAGGTCTGAGTGACCTCCTTCCTTGCATACACCACCCGACCCTTGGGTTGGTGTAGCCAAGCAAACAAGGATAAGGCTCTATTAATCAGATGGTCCTTATGATCGAATGACCAGATTATTCATTTTAAGTTCGAATTCCTGAAGAAAAATTTGTAGTGCAACCGACTGAAAGTGATTCCCGCCTCTCAAGCTAACCTAGCTAGTCTGGTTACGAGGGGACTAAGGGGAAGGTTCTCCCTTCAGCTAACACCTCCAATTCCATTACCCTCGAGCCATGGTTGTTTGACACTACCCCGCAGACTTACTCACCAGGTTCGGCAAGAGAGGTTGAAGCCACCCAGTAGTATGACAACGAATTCGGGTTTGCATACGTGTTTTAAAATTAATTTCAACCCATTTTTCTTTAGTTGGCATTTGTGATGAGTGGCCCACAAGGTGACCAGGCTCACCTGCTAAATTTTAGACTTGATCAAGTCCAGTCTAGCCCAAATGTGTGGTCTCTAGAGTGTAACCCTAAAGGTGTAACCTAGGGTTCATGAAATTGCTTTTTCAGTAGACCACGAAATAAAAATACTTCTTTGGAAAAAATTGGAACCCAAATAAGTTGACATTTGGCAAGTAGATTTCTCTTTCTATTTTATTTTTAGAGAATATTTATTTTGTAATTTTTACTATTTTAATCAAATTTCTAGAGAATTTTAAATGTCAGGGGTCAGATTTGGAATTTTGACCCCTAGTCGATTTTCTACTTTGAAATAGTATCTCATGACCTTCCAAAATTCGAGAAAAATATGGAAATTAAAGCCAATGGGATCAACTTTCAAACCACACCATTTTTAGTCAAAATAGATTCGCGGATTGCTCGGAATTGCTTTCTGAATTTTGAAAATTTTCAAATTTGGGTCAGTCTGACCCCATTGCACTTCGTGAATTTTTAAAATTTTGTACTTGTAATTTTTTCAAATGAATGGCACCATTTAAATTGTGGTTTAAAAATGAACGTCTACCTTAAATTTCAGAATTTTTTGCTCATTAACTTTTCGGCAATTGAATTTTTAAATTAGAATTTGAAGCTTGGCCGAAAATCAGTGGGTGGTGGGAAGATTTTGAAAAGATATTTGAATTTGTAATTCAAACTTTCCACCAAAATAATTTTTTTTAAAAGATTTTTTTTCAAGATATTTTCAAATTTTCTTTTTTTTTCTTGCTTTCTTTTTTAAAAACTAACTAACTAATCCTAAGATTCAAAAAGGGAAACCTATCCTAACTACCTTTTTTTTTTCACGAAAATAAATAGGCTTTTTTTTTTCAAATGAAATTTCTAGAAGGGTATCTAACCTAAGATTCAAATCAAACCTCGACTACGAAAGATATGATGTGCACCTGGTATTTTTTTTCTGCTCTCGTGTGCGTAGATCCCATTTTTCCCTATTTTCTTGCACATCAAAAGACAAGCAGAGGAAGATTTATCAGTGATAGTTCTAGAGATCGAAATCAAAAATGATGTTGCCTCCCCGGCAACGGCACCATTTGTTGGGATCGTAGAGCGTGTATTTGATCAAAAATGCATCATAGTACAGTTGCGAAATGCGATCAACAAAAATAATTTCTAAGATAATGAGACTTGAGTCTCGGTCATTCGTCACTGGGAAGCATTTTGGAAATGGAAATTCAAATTTGATCTTGCTTGCTCTACTCATTCAAAATAGGAGATGAGCAAGAATTCGATAAATCATGCCTCCATGGATACTTTTAACTGGTCCCAGCAACCCAAAATGAATGTTAATGAAGTCCACGACTCTCACTCATTCAATATGGAATTGATTTGTAATAAACTTGATAAGGTGGTGGACTTGGTTACTAAGAGAATGGAGGAGTGGATGGTTGAAAACTCAATGAATAATTCTCGATCCACTCAATCCTAGAATTCGGGATTCCATTCATCACAAGCTCCTTCTGGATGGGAGTTCGTGAATTAACTTGATGCTACTGAACCTACGAGCCAGCGTTATTCGGAATCCCATGGGTTCCCAACTAGGGCCTTTGATCCCAGTTTCTCTGATCCCTCCCTTTCTTTCTCTCCATCCTTACCCTATGAGGATGTCTATCCTGTATAGAAGAATGCTAGGTCCAACCCTTACTCCAATGCTTATAATCTAGGTTGGAGGAGCCACCTTAACTTCTCCTAGAGAAACCTGGGGCAGCAGACCCAATTCCTACCCAGCAACTATGCTCCACAATGACCAATGGGTCAGGGTCACGATTACACTCAGCTGCCCCCAAATTAGGTCAATCAGCCAGCTTGGAATGCCCATTGACATGTCGATTCTTCACTTTTACAGTCGTTTATTACATAGAATGTGGCGTCGTTTGTAGTTCTATGTGGTGGAAAAATCAACTAATCAATAATTAAAATAACCACTCAATTAGGAGCATGTCATATCCATAGGGAGGCAATGACGTATTTAAATTCACACCGGTTAAAAATGTATGTTCGTAGTTAATTTCGACGAGAATCGAGCCAAATCTACCTTCAGATTAAGACAGTATTAAGAGAACATGCTGAAATGGCAATTTTGAACAACTAATGGATATTTTTTGCAATGTGGATTTAATAAAATATTAATAAAACATGATAATGGAAAAAAATGTAAATATTAATGGGCCTTTTACTGTAGCAAAATAGGGGATTTCTTCCCCTTGGCGGTGCATGAAGTGGAAGGAACGGCTGGAGGCATGAAGCTCGGAGGAAGTTCTTTGGACTGAGGGCATCGCAGCGATGGTGGCGGCGAGTCGCGAGGTGCTCGGAGCCGGCCAGATGGAGCTCCGGTGAAGGTGGCTTTTGACGGTGGCTGCACCTGCTGGAGGAGGCGTGGATGTGTACACGCGAAGGCTGCTGCAGGTGGTGCGCGCAGAGGCTACTGTTGTGCGCACCAAGTCTGCACGCACTGCTGGAGGCGCTGCTGGTGGCGGGGGCACTACATATGGCAGAGAGGCTCTGCAGGCGGAAGGCGTGGGCATGCTGGAGTAGGCATGCGGGAGGTGAGCATGCTGAAGGTGAGGCATGCTGAGGTGTTGGTGGTCTTATGCAGCTGAAGGGACGCGGGTGTGAAGGAGCGGCCGGTCTTGCTACTGTGAGCGTGGGTGGTGTGATGTGGGCGTGAAGTGGAGGTGAGGCGTAGAAAGAGCGGGCGTGGTTGCAAGCTAGAGATGATGAAGAGGCATGCGTGGGCTGGTGGTTGGCGCTGGAGTGGATGCTATAGGAGGTGGGGTGGAAATGTGTAGGCGATGCATGCGAAGAGAAGAGCATGCGGTGCTAGTGGGCTTAGTGCTGGGGCGCAATAGGGTGTGCATGTCGCTGCTGCAGGAGGAGATGCAAGTGTGCAACCGGAGGGGCGCAGGTGTGGAGTGAGCGGCCGGTTGCTGTTGGTGTGTGGGTCGAAGCTTCAGACGTCCAGGAAATTTCCTGGACGTCTTAACTGATTCCTGGACGTCTTAACTGACTAAGAAGATAAAATGCAGTGGCTGCAGCGGTGGTTGTTGGTGACGACGGTGAGGGTGGTGCACGCTGAAGTGCTTACGGTAATGCGGACGAGCTCCGGATGGCGGTGTGGCCTGTCACACCACACGCCTGCGGTGGTGGAGGCTCGTCGCCACGGTTGAGGCTAGCAGTGTGGAATGGAAGAGAGACGAACTCTCTGCACAGTGGTGGGTTGGGGGTGGAGGCCTCCCAAGCTCGACTACCTCCTCCTCTCTTTTGAAATCAGCTACCTCGACTAGATCCAACACATCCGCTCCTCCTTGATTGGGTTCTTCACTACGGCAGCTTAAGGAAGAAATGCAGTCGTTGCACGTAAAAGAAGAATAAAAAATAATGATAAAATATTATGGTTATTTATATACAAACCCTCAACTTTTATGTTAACTTAAATTAATGCACGCAATGCACCTAATTGGTTAACTAATTAAATGAATGCAATTCTAAGTTAATTGTAAATGCATTTAAATATGAATGCAATGCAAGAATTATGTAATTAAATTAGAAATATGAATTAATCTATTTACATCCTAATTTATGCTAAATAAATGTTAGAACTAACTTAATGTCTGGGCATTTAAATACTTAAATAGCCCAGAAATATGGGCTAATCACCCGTTAACCCGTAGGGCAAGCTGATTTGAACTAAGAAATGGTAGAGATGCAAGGATCTATGCTCTAGCTCATGCAACAAATGAAAACTTCGCTGGACAACATGAAAAATTGGTTCATTGCTAATTCTCATCAACCCGGATCTCTACCATCTCAACCTATACCCAACCCTCGTAATTTTTAGAATCCAGGCAATCAAGCACATGGGTACGAGAATTAGAGGGACCTGCAAGAACATGCTCAGGTTGTTGAGCAGGGTCCTTCCTCTTCTAGTTCTTCCTCAAATCAAAGGTTTTTGGCTAATGAAGCCCCTCCAATCTTTCCTAACCCTCCCCAAAACCCAAACCTGTATGCATCTGCTAATTCTGTTACCTTGAGGAGTGGTAAACAAACTTAGGATCCACAATCACACTGTTCTAATTTATTGAATCCTGAAGATCCTGAGGAGAGAAAGGAGAACTCTGGAGAAGAAATCAAGACTTAGGAACCTGATTCCGAAGATTCGACTCGTGTTCCTTTTCCTAAGGCCTTGATTAGATCAGTGAAGAAAAAGTCTGTTGATAGTAATGAGGAGCTTCTGAATATTTTCAAGAATGTCTCGATCAATATCCCGCTCCTCGATGCTATCAAACATATACTTGCTTATGCAAAATTTTTAAAGGATTTATGTACACAGAAGCATAAGTTGAGAGAATCTATTTCGCGGAAGGTGGTACTCTCCGAGTAGGCTAGTTCTATTATCCTGCACCACTTTCCTAAGAAAAAGAGAGATCTTGGTGCTCCTTTGATTTCTTGTGTCATCGGAGATTATACCTTTGATAGAGCACTGCTGGATCTTGGTGCATACAATAACCTAATTCCAACTTCTCTTTACGAGAAGTTCGAATTAGGTGAACTTCAGCCGACTTCAGTAACGCTGTAGTTAGCGGATCGTTTGGTCACAAATCCATGAGGCATTATTGAAGATGTTATTGTCAAGGTTAAGGATTTCTATTTTCCTGTAGATTTTCTTGTCCTTGATATGGATGTACCAGAGAATTTAAGGAACACGCCCATCATTCTGGGGCATCCGTTCTTGGCTACCACCAAGGCCAACATTAACTCTGAGAGCGGCAGCATGGAAATCACCTTTGATGATCAAAAAATGAAATTTAATAATTTTAAGGCAATTAACAAATTTAAAGATTGCAGATCTGTTGAGGAACTTGAGGACGATAATGTGAATATTGAAACTTGTATGTTAGTTTCTACATTTGAAAGTTCCTCCTCTGATGATGATTTGGATCTGTAACCCTCTATGGCAGACCCGCCACCTTCTAAAGTGGTTATTGATATTGTTCACTCTCAACCTCTTCCTCTTAATGAGTCTTCATCAGCATCTTCCTTACCTTCAATCATCAATGTGCCTCAGCTTGAACTGTAACCATTGCCTAGGAATCTAAAATACCAATTTTTAGGACCACATAAGATGCTCCCTGTGATTATCAATGCTAAATTAACAAAGGAGCAGGAGATTAAACTGATTAAGATCCTAAAGGAACACAAGGAGGCAATTGGTTGGACCATTCATGACCTTAGGGGGATCGAGCCATTTTATTGCAATCATAGAATATTTTTGGAAGATGAATCCCACCCTTCTCGGCAAATGCAGAGGAGATTAAACCAAAATATGCGAGAAGTGGTCAAGAAGGAGATTATCAAGTGGTTAGATATAGGAATTTTTTATCCGATATCTGACAGTCCTTAGGTAAGCCCCATGCAAATTGTTCCCAAGAAAGCTGGGATTACCATTGTGACTAACGAGAAAGGAGAATTTGTCACAACTCGTTTAACTTCCTCTTGGAGAGTTTGTATTAATTATAGGAAACTGAACACAGCCACGAAAAAGGATCATTTCCCTTTTCCCTTTATCGATCAAATCCTTGAAAGACTAGCCGGGCAAAACTACTCCTGTTTCCTTGACGGTTACTTAGGATACAATCAAGTCCCTATCCATCCCGAGTATCAGGAAAAAATGAATTTCACCTGTCCCTATGGAACCTTTGCTTTCCGTAGGATGCCATTCGGCTTATGTAATGCACCTGCGACTTTTCAAAGGTGTATGCTGGCCATATTCTCTGACATGGTGGTAGAGTTTATGGAAGTCTTCATGGATGATTTCTCTATTTTCAGAGAATTGTTTGATTCTTGTTTGGTTAATCTTGAAATGATTCCTAATGATGCATCAAAACTAGATTGGTCCTTAGCTAGGAGAAGAGTCATTTCATGACACAAAATGGCATCGTCTTGGGTCATGTAATTTCTGAACGGGGAATCGGAGTGGACAAAGCTATGGTTGATGCTATCGCTAAACTTCCTCCTCCCACATTTGTCAAACAAATTTGACCATTTCTTGGTCATGTGGGATTATATAGGAGGTTCATCAAGGACTTTTCTAAGGTTGTTCGCCCTCTGAGCAACCTTCTTGCCAAAGATACGCCATTTGATTTCAACGAACCATGCCGTAAGGCATTTGATTTTCTTAAAAATGACAGTCACTTGTGATCTGGTGTTGCAACCACTGGTTTGGACAGCCCCATTTGAGATCATGACCGATGCTTCTGATTACGTGGTCGGGGCTATTTTGGGTCTGAAAATTGACAGGAAGCCCTTTATCATCTACTACGCTAGTAAAACTCTGGACGAGGCCTAGAGGAATTACACTGTTACTGAGAAGGAATTACTAGCTATAGTATTTGCTTTGGAGAAATTCAAGGCTTATCTCTTAGGGTCTCATGTCATAATTTATGCCGACCACTCGGCCTTGAGACATCTCTTGGCCAAAAAGGATGCCAAACCCTGGCTTATTCGATGGATTCTTTTGCTTCAAGAATTTGATCTTGAAATCAAGGATAAATCTAGGGTACAAAATGTGGTGGCAGATCATCTGTCAAGACTTTTGAGTGATGCTTCTCGTCTAGACATTCTGATTGCTGATGCTTTTCCAGATGAGACTATCCTTACAGTTTCAGGTGTCCAAACCCTGTGGTTTGCTCACATCGTTAATTATTTGGCCATTGGTCAAATCTCCGAGGATTGGACCAGGCAACAACGAGATAGACTCAAATCCGAGCCCAAATATTACTTCTGGGAGGACCCTGAACTATACCACATCGACTCTGATCAAATTATTTGCAGATGTGTTCCAGAGAATGAATTCAAGAGTATACTCGAGTTCTGCCATGCATCTGCGTGTGGTAGACACTTCTCTGGGAAAAAGATGGCTGCAAAATTTTGTAATCTGGATTCTATTGGCTATCTTTATTCAAGGATGCCCAGGATTTCTCTAGGTTGTGTTCCCAATACAAAGCACTTGGTGGAATAACTAAGAGAGATATGATGCCTCTAAACCCGATTCTTCTCATCGAAATCTTCGACGTTTGGGGAATCGATTTCATGGGATCATTCCTCACTTCATTTGGACACTAGTACATTCTTGTTGCTATTGATTACATGTCCAAGTGGATCGAGGCTATTCGCACCCAAACCAACGACCACAAGGTGGTCATCAATTTTGTCAAGAAGAACATCTTTAGCAGGTTCGGGATTCCGAGGGCCATCATCAACGATGGTGGCACTAATTTCACTAATGCAAAGTTCCATAATTTGCTGGCAAAATACGGGGTTAATCACATAATCTCCACACCTTACCATCCCCAGACGAATGGACAAGCCGATATCTCCAATCGGAAGATCAAGAATATTCTACAGAAAATGGTTAAGCCTGATCGCAAAGACTGGACTCAAAAGCTTGAGGATGCTCTTTGGGCCTACCATACGGCGTATAAAATGCCCATTGTCATGTCTCTGTTTCATCTAGTGTATGGAAAGGCATGCCATTTACCCATAGAAATTGAACATAGGGCATTCTGGGCAATCAAGAAATGTAATCTAGATCTGAGTTTAGCTGCGAAGACTAGGAAACTCCAACTATCTAAGTTGGAGGAGCTTAGAAATGACACATACAAGAATGCAAAGATCTACAAGGCTTGGACTAAAGCTCTTCATGACCAATTGATTTCCTGCAAAAGATTTAAGACGAACCAGAAAGTTTGGCTCTTTGATTCTTGACTTAAGCTCTTTCCTGGCAAACTTAGGTCGAAATGGAATGGTCCATTCACTATTGATCAGATATTTCCAAACGGGGCTGTTCAAATATCTGACCCGAAGATGGGTAATTCATTCAAAGTCAATGGTCAACGTCTGAAGCCTGTTATTGACCGTACTGTTCCAGAACCCGTCTCAGACACAGTTGCTCTAGCTATGTTGTGACTTCTTTGGTGAAACTACACCTAACTGATGGCATTAAACTCAGCAATTGTACATTCTGACTCAGAGCTGACCCAAGCTTCATATTCAGGTGATATCTTCAGCATTCTACCCTTCCTTTCATGTCTTTTATTCTCAATGAGGACATTGCATCAACTAGGCATGGGGGGGTGGATTCATTTCTGAATCATTTTTTCAACTCTATGGAATTCTTGTAAATCCTACTTATTTTCTTATATATATATAAATTTGAATTAAGAAGGAATACTTGGACATTAGGACCTTTCAATCTTAGGAAATATTACAGTAGGATCTGAACACTAAGACCCTTCAAGCCTTTGGGCTTAATTAGCCCAAGTATCCACTAAAATGTGGATTTGTTTATATAGTCCTCGCCATGCCTAATTCTATTTTAATTTGATTAAATAAGTTTGGGTGATAAGTACACGACTTATCAACCCGCCCTCTGATTTGAGGGAACTTTATGTCTAAGCATCTACACACTATTTGTCATTGACTCACTGTTCAATAGTTTTAACGAAAATTGGGTAGCTAATAACCTTCTAGGCTGATATGGCTGGCAAGTTATCATGGGTAGCAGCCCATAGGTAGGTTGTCTAGAGCCCAGTCACAGGACCACTCTCTTCTTGCTGCCTTTAGGTAAATCTTAGACCAGGGAAGCCACCTACTTTAAAAAAGAAAAAGAAAGTCCAAAAAGAAAAGAAAAAGAAAAAAAAGGAGAAAAGAAAGAAAAAGAAACGAAAAGAAATAAGCCACACTTTGCCGCACGAGTATGGCTGGCAAGTTGTTAGTGGTAACAGCTCATCAACTTGTCCAGATCCCAGCTCAAGAAATGCACATAAAAATTCCTAAAACACTTAGGAAGAAGCAGAGTAGAATAAGCTGGGAAGATATACACTGGATTCACCCTTGTGTTGACCCCATAAAAAATAAAAGTAGGGAGAAAGCTACTAGTCATATGGATACACCTTTAGGTAGAACTCTTTTTAGGGTTACCTAGGAGCGTAGAAACCTGAAGTCCATTCTGATTGCTGATCAACGAGTTTATCACATTCACAAAAAGATGCTTAGAACTTAGTGTTCTCAACAAATCTTAAGTGGGTTGAGTGGCCAGAGAAAGCGACTCTGTAACCCTAAACTCAAAATCCAAAAAAAAATTAGAAGAGAAGAAAAAGAGAAAAAGAGATCTTTCTTTGAATAAGACGAGGGCTTGAGGCGGTCTGCATTTTGATAGATATCCAAGCGCTGTTGTGTCTCTGAAAGTTCAGGTCCTAAGTAAAAATTTCTTAATGTTGAAAATGATTTGTGCCTGAGTAATCCAACCTAATTCTTTTATAAATAACATATAGTTTTTGCTAGGGACTAGCAAAAGTTAGGCATGGGGGTGTGATGTGCACACATCTGATTAACCTAAAATGTCTATTAATGCATGTTCTTAGTGTCACATTAGCATTATACATTGTAAATAGTGCATAACATGCATAATCATGCATTCAGGTCATGTTATATAAATTGTATAGTAATTATCCCCTTTTATGGTCAGGAGCAAAGCAATTTTTAATCAAGGCCTTGGATCTAAGATCCAACCATATGGATCTGATCAGAGCAACAATTAGAGTTCAATGACTCCAAGATCGCCCTGATCGGACATTCGTAGCACCAGATAGAGATCAAGGAACCCTAAAGATCAAGGGCCAAGATGGTGCCAATCCACACTTCAGACAACAAATCCGACCACACTGATGGATTTGGATCGATGATCGTAGCCAAACGGCACAAAAATCAGTCTAATCCGACATCCGTAACACCATTTGCAACTCACAGAAGATGGACAACCAAGATGGTGCCACATGGTGCCATCTCAATCGCCTGACCGGCCCCAAGGACCTGCCACTGCTTTTCTTCTTCACCCACTTGACGAATCTCCACCGTTGGATGCCCATCCAATGGTCGTGAGCACACGTCGCTTAAAACCCCCACCCGACACAAATGAAGGCGTAGTGTAGTGGTTGCGAGGCATTGCCTACTTGCGGGGTGCGGGTTTGACTCTCGATCCGCTGCGTGTGCGCATTAAATCCAAACCATGCGATTGGTTGTGGATAGCCTTGATTTCCCAATCGGGTGTATGCAGGATCAGGCGCTCTGCCTCACGCCCGATCTGACGTCCGATCAAGCGGTGCGAAGCTGAGGCGCGGCATAGCCAAGGATCGATCTCGACTGTTTGATCTCATGAACAGACGACTAATATCGCCCAAACGTGGGCATGCATTGAGGCATGGAAGAGGAGTGGGCGCACGCAGTGCATGCACACATCACCCATGATGGACCTGTAGCGACATTTAAGTTCGTCACTAAAGGTCCCATATTACTATTTTTTGTATTGTAATGACCAAAATGACCCCAATCCTTGCAACTGTAAAAGGAGACCCCTACCCTATGAATTTCTCATCCCTTCCTTCTCATCTCTTCCTCTCCAAAGCTTACGAGAAGCTTGTCCCACACCCGGGATGCTCCTTAAGAGCTAAATCCAAGTTTTCGCCCCCGTTCCAAAAGTGGATCCCGCGACGACAATGATGTGCTGCCTCATTCCTGCTCTTTTGACTTCGTCCTCCTTCTTCCCACCTTGTCCTCCATCTTCCAGGCATCGCTTCTGTCCGGCTTGTCCTCCAAGAATTCATCGAGGAGGATAACATCTCTCTCCCTTTTATGGCTTTCTAGAGTAGAATTTCCTGCTTTCTTGTTATAACAATTTCTCACTTTCCAGTGTAATCATTTCCCACTTTCTTAGTTGTAAAAACATTATTCAAATACCAAGTGATTGTTCTCTCCCCTCTCTCTCTTCTTGTTTATATCGATTCCATTGTGGTTATTTTGTATTCAAACAAAAACACAAAAATAATATAATTACAGATTTTGAAATCGACGTAGCCACCCTATCTTCGACCTGGAACTTCATTACGGATTTTCAGTATAAATTTTATTTGTTGAACGGATTTCTTCGTGACTCAAACTACGACGACGAGTTTTCGAATCCAACTACGAACGCGTAGTTTTCCGCACTCAACAAACTTCCCAATCAAATCGATATCTCCTTCGGCTCTTCTATTTCTGAGCCTGAATCTCCAATCATAGCCATGGTGCATCACGAAGAAGAAGAACCTAACCTTCAGCATCAATTCCATGACCTCAGAGATTTAGTCCATGATACATCAACCCACCGCAGTGTCCACAAATGTCAGATCACTACAATCCCGCTGCGGTGGAAATCAAGCCTAGAGTACAAATCCCTACAAGAGGACCTGAGGTGGAGCTCAAGCTAAGTATGCTTCACATAATCCCAAAATTCCATGTCTTAAACTCCAAGGATCCCTTCCAGCACATCAAGCATTTGAAGCATCTAGCTCAGACCTTCGGGCCATCTATACAAAATTAGGATGGATTACTCATGAAAACGTTCTCTTTCTCTCTCTTGGATAAATTTGCCGATTAGTTTTAGACTTTGACTCATCCAATCACCAGTTGAGGAGAACTTCAAACTGAATTCTTACAAAAATTCTTTCCCATTGGTCAGATGAACGCTATGCGACATCAGATCATGCACTTCTCGCAAGGAGTGGGAGAACCACTTCACGAGGCATGGGACCATTTTCTATATCTCATGCGCAAGTGCCCACATCACAGAGTTCCAAAATGGGAAAAGGTCTAGTCCTTTTACCATGGGCTCTGTGACGATATCAGGCTCTTTGTCAATGCAACCTGTTGTGGCAGCATCATGGGTTAGCATGAGGACATGACTTGGGAGATTCTTGAGAATGTGTGAGAACTCCCTAAACAATGGGTTGTTGGTTGTGTACAACCAGGCGACCACCCGCGTGTAGGCAAATAATCGGGGGGTACACAAGACCCGAGGCCTTCTCACATCCGTCGATCTGGAGTTGATAGTTGATTGCGCAGCAATCATAGGTCTTAATTGACCTAAATTAGGCTAGGACTTAGCATAAGTTAGGGTTATTCATGCATGCATATGCATTATCTGCATCTTTACTGCTTTTCTTTAGCTATGCATAAAATAATGTTATAATGTGTTGATTAAGTACATTATGTCGATTGCAGGGAATAAGCTGATCAGGAGCTGGATCTGAAGCTAGATCAGTAATAATGGTAGTTGTAGCAGAGCTGGAGCAGAAGGCCTAGTTTAGATGTAGGAATAATAATGTAAGGGGGTTAAAGGTTTTCTATTCTATTAAGTAGGAATAAAGCAGTAAAATGTGAAGAGCTTAGGTCCATCCTAGCCCTAGGATAGCCTAGAGACTTCCCCAAGCCTTAGCCACCCTTAGATTAGGTCACAACACCCTAGGAAGCCCTAAAACCCTAGTTCCAACCCTTCTCTGGACGTCCAGATAAGTTTTAAGACATCCAGGACCGTTAGCCAACTCCCTCACACTTCAAACCCACTTCTGTAGTGTTATTGGACGTCTAGACACTTTTTCAGACGTCTAATTTCTGCAGAATACCCAAAACAGAACTCGAAATCTTTCCTGACTCTGATTGGACGTCCAGACAACAAGTCTGGACTTCTGATTTTTTGTATAAGATGTTTGATTATATTATTAGACGTCTTATACTGCTCTCCAATTCCTGTTTTGAGATTTAAGCCTTGATCTTGGATCTCTAGGTCCCTAAACCCAATTCCAACCCCATAGAAACCTAAATTAAGGTGCCCTAACCCTAGTACATCACCTATAGACCTCCCTAAGGACCTAATTAGGTCCTCACTAAACCTAGTTGACTTGGATCTTAGTCAATTCCATCAGCCTATTCTATTGGACTCATTGAGTCCAATTGAGCCCTGATCTCAGCACACACTGTCCAATTGGACTCAGTGAGAGTCCAATTGACCTAGACCTGACTTAATTGAGTTGTTTTACTCTCATTTAAGTCTCCACACACACAATTAAACTTGTATTAAGTTTAATTGCACTTTACTTTAGTGAATTAGGGTTTATAACCCTAATTTGAGACCTACCTTGACCTAAGCCCACTAGAACCTAACCTAATCAACCTAGCCACCTAAGTTTCGACCCACACACACCCACACACACCATCCACATGAAAATATCTAACCTAGAGTTCTCTAGAACTCTCTACCATGTGTGGTTGCCTTGGTTGGCAAAAAATAGCAACCAAGAGTCGTTCAATTTTTAGATCCACATTTGGTGGATCTAAAAACCACCATCCACCCTCTCTCTCTCACTCTCCCACGAGCTCCCACCAAAGGCCTTCTAGAGAATTCCATAATTCTCTAGAGAGCTTCCCTTAGGTCTATAAAAAGACCCCTTGGGTGGCCATTTGCACCCATTCACTCCCTTGGCAATTGCTCTCCATTGGTGCCATTCACGCCACCTCCACTTAGCCACTCACTCCACCTCCACGAGCTCACTACCACCACCATGGAGGACACCATGCCGGGATGCTGGATCAACCCTACTTCTCTCCAAGGGCCGGCCTAAGTTCCATTGGTCGACCCTCATTCTCCTCTCGACCACTCCAAGGCCATCGGGGACCACCCCTGAATGCCCTCTATTCTTCTAGCTCTAGATCATGCTCTCCATAATTTTTATTGCTTTCATTTACTGTTTAGTAGAGTAGTCTTACTTCTCCCCCAATGATGCATGCGAAATCCCCTCGTTGATTCTTATATGCAATCATTTTCTGGTAGTTAGATTTAATTTTAAGCATTCATGTATAAGCTTTCCTATAGATTTCCTTGTGCAACAACTCTCCCATGATGAATGAAAACACATTTATATATATATATATATATATATCTCTATCTGTTTGAAATCACCATGAGCTTAATAATTGCTATTATCTTTTGCGTGATTAATGTTGCCTGTTTCTAACTCTTAATATTCTTGCAACTAAGCATGTCGTACGTAAATACGTAATAATCACGAACCGGCATGCGATTCTAAACAAAGTAGAGCGGCAAAAGGATCGATTTCAAAAGTAAAAGCAATGCCTCCCAGAAACGAACGACTGGGACTCAAAGTCTCGTTATTTTACAAAACAATATCTTTGACGAACGTTTTTGCGCGACTATACTATGATTTTCGACGATTTTCAAATGCGCGAAAATGGCTTTCTACCAATAGCCAGTCGCTTGGATAAGGTCTCAACCATTGAGAAGAAGGTGGATGAGTTGACTTGACATCTACACCGAACCACTGCTGCACCACAAAGCCCATATGTGCACCCACCCTCAGGTAAGGAGGTTGTACATAACATTTACCATTCTTAGTGGATGTATGCCTATCCACCCCTGTCTGATTACGATCATGGAGGAAACTCCAGGCCATCCTACTATAGTTAGGGGAACTCTGAACCCTTCTACTCAGATTTTTCTGGAGTTCCTCAGACCTGCAAGAATCTCCACGCCATCTAGAATAATCCATTCTCAAACACTTATAACCCTAGATGGTGCAATCATCCCAATTTTATCGTGGTTGGGAAATAACCCAAATCTGAGATCTCAATTTCCACCCCAACCACAAGCTCCACGACCTTATCAGCTTGCTCAACCAAGGCCCAATCCAAATGTCTCTAATTCTTCAAACCCTAGTTGACATGCAAAAATAGCACAAAGAAGAGATCATAGAGGTTCACAATCAACTTGCACAAATGGCGTGGACTCGCTAGCTGGGTGTGCTTCCCTCCCAACCTCTGCCACATGCGAACAACATGTCGACTCAAAAACACGTAGTGAATCAAATCCAAGGTCAAACAAGCTACACTTAGCCAAGCCCTGATGACTCTAGAATTATCAGTGTTAATATTATCAATTAGAGTCAATTTCAAGTGTACTTGTGCAATAATGAAATTGTAATGAGCTTGGGAGCATTGCATGCATATTGCGTGATCTTTACATTTATGCTGCTTAAAATCAATGTTTAACGACCTTGTGTACAAGTTCATATTGAACAAGGTCTCAAATGAGCAATCAAACTGTCCAGATGGATCCGAATCAACGAACGGAGTCCAATGGACACAAAATCACCTCGATCCGACCTCTGTAGCTCCCACAACAAGCTTGAGAAGTTATGACCATTGATCTACTGATCAACGGACTAAATCTGGCCATGTGTCATGATGACTCTACAATTTCAAGTGTTAAGAACATCAATTAGAGTCAATTTCGAGGGTACTTGTGCGATAATGTCATATTATAATAGGCTTGGGAGCATTACATGCATATTACTTGATCTTTACATTTTAATTGACTAGAATCAATGTTTAATGACCATGTGCACAAGTCCATTTTGAAACAGGTCTTAGATGAGCGATTGGACCGTACAAATGGATATGGATCGACGAACAAAGTCCAACAGACTGGAAATCACTTTGATCCGATTTTCATAGCTCCTACAATAAGCTCGAGAAAGATCAATGGCTAGGGGGCAATGCAACATCCTTATGAGCCTCGGATGAAAAATCTAACCATACGGATGAATCTGGAGCGACGATCGCAGTTCGACAGCATGGGAATCATCGCATTCCGAGCACCATGGCATCTCCTATAACAAAAAGAAGATGGACAGCCCAAATGGCACATCGTAGTGCCATCTAGGCCACCCAACACTAGCCATTCATCACTACATCATCCGCACCCTCTATTCTCATCTGTTGGATCTTGATCCAACGACTAAGAAGATGCCGCCATCTCACACTTAAGGCAACTACGGCTCATCCGCACAAGATCCACCATTGCATCAACATCCAACTGTCGCCACCGCTCCAGCACCTCAACATCTTCACAACCATCCACGCTGATGGCTCATTAGTTGCACCTCAAGCTCGCATGCACTCGATGAGAGATCGAATCCCACTTTGCCCCCACCACGCACCAATTGAAATTGGACCATTCGATCGGGCGCGATGAGTGCCATCCAACCATTCGATTCTCACACGTGCGATCACGCACTCGAGCTCACCACATCTGACGCATGCTCACACGATTTGAGGCACAGGCGAGGTTCGAATCCAACATCCGATCTTCGATCAGATGGCTTAAATGATCCTTGCACTGTGCTCATGGAGGGTAGTTGTGTTTGTGAAGGTGCGAGGGTGGGGGCAAGGGCGATGCTTGCGATGGGTCTTCAGTAATGTCTTTGGATGTCGTTGTTGAATTCAGGACAAATTTGAGCCCTCTCCTCAATAATAAAAAGGGACCTATCCCTCCCATTTGCAAGCATCATCTACCTATGCAATTCCACCACTCTTAAAGCTCCAAAGCAAGGTTGTGAAGACATCGAGCTACCGACGGAAGCTCCTTCACTGTCGTGGCTGCCTCGATGCTTTCTTGTTCCTTGTTCTTAGTTTAATTTTATGTGATAGTCTAGTTCATTTCTTTCATTTAAGCATTGCTCTATATTTTCTAGATTACAACATTTGATAATTAATAGACTAGACCTTTTATATATTATCCTCATATCTTATCATGGATTTCTAACACTAGCTCTCTCTTCTCTCTCTCTCCTATCTCTTTCTTGTACTCTAATCGGTTTTCAAGCGAACAAATGGCATATTTATGTGACACAAAAGCAAGTATTTGATCTAATCATTGCCTCTCTGTGTTTGACACTGAGACTCACCTCCGATTCTTTATTTAAAATTGACATCGTAAGCACACTACAACGAACGATTTTATGCAAATGCATCCGGTGAACGTCAGTTTTTGGCGCCATTGCCGGGGAGGCAATAGATCGCTTATTCGCTTTCATTTTCTTGGTCATTATTTATACTCGTGTTATCTAACTTGGTCTTCTCTCTCTTCTTGTGGTCGCAGGAACCTCGTGCATCAGCAATGGGAGGAGAATGAGCTAAGTTGGGTCAAGGGAAGAGCAAGAAGAAGACCGCCGTTGACCTGAAGGTTTGATTTTGTCTTCCCACGATCCAAAGCTAACTTCTCATCTTTGGACCAATAAAAATGGTGGTGTGTTAAAAAAACCCCTCTCATTTGTTTGTCGAAGAAAAACACCACCATTTAGTCCGCAACCCATTAATTTTGCAAGATCATTTTCTGGACTCAGGTTGAGGACACGATTCAAGGATCTTCTACACCTTTAAAAATTTTTAAAAAAATCCCAGAGGTGCCCCTTCCAGTAGGAGACTCCCTTTCAATTTTCAGAGCCAAACTCTTTATGGTTTGGCCACGAGAAATTCTCTACTAGAAGTGCGTAAGGTTGTCCTAAGTTCTAGAAATCTGTAGATTGTTCTTACTGCTGTAAACTCCACGTAGCTCGGATTTGTGAGACATTTATATTTCTGAGAAGATCTTGAAATTTTGTACACTTCTTACTGAGATCATTTTCTAATTTGAAATTGATTAGTGCTTATTCTGATCAAAATCTAAACTTTGTGCACTAATCTAGAAGTTCTGGATAGATTGACCCCCTCTTGAAAAAACGTGAATTTGGGTGGTCTATCGTCCTTAAAAAAAATTTGAAATTAATTTTGTTAAAAAGATCATTTGATTTCGATTAGGGTAGGGTTATTGCTTGTTTCGATGGGACCCTTATTGACAAAATCTCAAAAAAAAAAAAAAGATTCATTGAGTAGAAACTGCACACCCTAGGATCTTCCATACTATGGAGTTAACTTTATAGCCACACAAAAAGCCTTAAAGAAAATTAATCTTCACCAACCGTGTGACTATACATTTATGCCATGTTTGAATGCATAAACAAGTGAAATTTTAAAAGCCATTAAAGCAAGATTTAAACCCTAAAAATCACACGTCTCAATCTTGCTTGCTAAAGAACACTTGTTTTGGCATTGGGTCCTTGCACCCAATTGTGCACACTTAATTTGCTCATACCTCTACTTCTGCCAAACCATGGATTTCAATGCCTATCCTTCATTTCCAAACTATCCCCAACATGATTTGTATGCTAACCCAAGTGGGCTATATCCGCAGTTTACTTTGGATAACCAACTACCTAGTCGGGGACTTAATCCAGGACCTGAGTACCCAAAATATCTCCCTTATCCCAACTATCCCAATTTTACTCAACATGCATCAACTTCCTATTGGGATACTTCCAACCCACCCACTCAGGGGTATGACCAAAACCTTGAGGATCCTTACCTTGATTCTCCTTTTGATGGCTCTTCTTTTAGGTCCCACTCACCCACTAATCAATTTGATAGGACCTACACTCTACGAGAACACCAAGACCCCTACCCTTCCCAGGACCATGATCAAGATAGGTCATTTGAACTCATGGATCTCTCCTACTTGACCTATGGATTGGAAGGGATTCTAGAAAAGTGGAAATCAAAGGATGATCATAAACCTATGCAAATCATGAATGATCAAACTTTGATTTGGACCTTTGATGAAGAATCCAACTAAGAGGACTTAGAACCTCAATTATTTTGGAGTAGGGTAAAATAGAAAATGGTTCCTCTTGAAGAATTGGACCTTGAAAATGATAGAATATTGGACCCACCCAAGAACTTAAACCTGAGTATGGACTCTAGCACACATCCTCAACCATACCCTCCCAACTCTGAATTAAATGCTAAGGAGCAAATCCAAGGGAAACCTAATGATACCTGATCAGTTCTTGATAGCCTTCAGTTGGAGTTACAAAGACAGAACCAAGAATTGATTAAAGGGCAACAAGCCATGATGGATATGTTCCAACAATTACGTGAAGAGGGTCAACAAAAAGTGATGAAAGAAACTTCTTTCTCAGAAACAATGGAGCGAGGCTCCATGATAATTGATTGGAAAACATCTAGTTGCCCTAAATTGGTGTAGTCCACTATCAACAATTCCCTAATGTTGGAAAGCATTGAGGACCCTTTGGAACACAAACAAGTAGAAAATAAGGATGAATCCAAAAATTTGAATGATAAGATCGGGGTCGATGTCCCAGAATTTAATGATTTAGTAATAGGGACATCAAGATTTGGGAATGGGGAATCTGACTCTGAACACCTTGATTATGAAATATTTAAAGGCCCCATCATGTATTTAAAGGAAAGGCGACGGTAAGAACTGTGGTATGAAATGAATGACGAAATTAGCTCCATCACAAGTCCTTCCCTGATGATTGAATATGATTTGGAAGAGATGAACAGGATCTTAGGCTCCAATGGTGATGAGGAATTAGATAAAGAAATCATGATTGAGGAAGGGAAGGATTTTCACTTTAACCAACCCAAATCAATCATGATTGATCAAACACATCTTTTGTAGCTAACCCAAGTCTCAAAAGTATTAATGTAACCAATGTGGAGTTGGCTAAACATTTGGAGTCCAAAATTTCAGAAGAAGAAGAGAACATTATGTTGAAATAAAGTTTGTGGAGGGACACTAAAATGACCCCCCTGAGGAAAACAAAATCGAAGAAGGAAATATTGTCTGCAAGGGTCCTGAGTTGATTAAACAACCAAGCTTTTATTAGGACCTCTATGACCTTCATGACTTAGATCCAAGGAGGAATAAAAACCCCAGGATTCATCATCACATCGAACCTAATTTTCTAAGGACAAGAACTGCTTCATTTGACAATCTAAATGTCCGACTTTATGCATTAGGGTTATATCTGTCTACACAAACTTCTGCTTTGCATGCCCACAGACTAAGAGAGGGACAAACACGGGCATGCATGTTACACCAGTTGCAGAGTTCCCATCCCTTAGGGATGGGACTCCACCACAACTTAGTTCGCATCTGCGGACTTCAGACTTTAGGTCTGGATGATTTTGTTTTCACCTCATTGGCCCAGGCCAGCCTTGTTTGTGCATCATGCCCAGCTGAAGGTCCTGGGAGGCAACCCAGAGGTTTCAAGCTGACCAATTCATGATTACAACTCAGGTGATTTCTTTCCCTACTCCCTTTCAAACATTTATTTTTCCAATGAGGACATTCTCCAACTAGGCATGCGGTGGTGGTAATTCATAGGATCTGAGTACAAAATTGTCAGCTTGAACTAATATTAGTTTTTTTTATAAAAAAAACTTAAAATTTGGAAAAGAAAACTTAGGTATTAGAAGCATGTCGACTTTAGGAAATGATATGTTAGGGACCTAATTGCTTTGACCCTTCAGGTCTTAGGACTTAATCAATCCGGGTGTCCACTAAAATGTGGACTTGGTCTCGAGTCCTTGTCACCTTAATGTATATTAATATGGTCAATAAAGTAGGGTGATAGGTATACGACTTATCAACCCATCCTCTGATTTAGGGCGATTTTTATTCTAAGCATCTACACACGTTTTGCACTGACTTACTCATCGGCGGTTATAACTGAAATTGGGTAGCTAATGAACCTTCTAGGGTGGTATGATTGGCAAGTTGTGGTGGCTGATAGCCCATTGGTAGGTTGTCCAGAGCCCAACCACAGGACCATTCTCTTTCACTACTGTCTTTCGATAAATCTTAGATCAAGAAAGTCACCTACTTAAAAAAAAAAGAAAATAGAAAAGGAGAAAAGGAATAAGAAATAAGAAATAAGCCACACTTCACTGCATGAGTATGGCCGACAAGTTGTCGTGGGTAATAGCCCATTGGCAGGTTGTCCAGATCACAGCTCATAAAATACACAAGAATTTCAAAACACTTAAGGAAGAAGTAGGGAAGTAGCATAATCAGGGGAGATATACACTAGGTTAGCCCTTGTGTTGACACCATAAAAATAAAAAGTAGCGAGAAAGATATCAATCGATAGATACACCTTTAGGCAACATTTTTTCCTTTTGGGTCACCTAGGGGCATAGCAATTCGAAGTCCATTTTAATTGCCGTTGAGTGAGCCTATCACATCACAATAAGATGCTTAGTAATAAGAATCCTTTTTGAGTCTTAGGTGGATTGGGTAGTCATAAAAAGTTACCCTGAAATCCTCAACACCAAAAAAATCCAAAAAAAAATAGAAAAGATGAAAAAAGAAAAATATGTATTTGCTTCTATATAGAATAAGGCGAGGACTCAGGCGGTCGGCATTTTGGTAGGTAACCTAAGCACTGTTGAGTCTTAGTAAGTTAGGTTCTTGGTAGAAATTTCCTCCAATTGACAAGCAACTTCTACCTAAGCAATCAATTTCTTATTTTAGTTCTAAATAACATTTAGGTCAAACCTTGCTAGGGACTAGCAAGGGGTGGGCATGGGGGTATGATGACTCTACAATTACAAGTGTTACTAACATCAATTAGAGTCAATTTTGAGGGTACTTGTGCAATAATGTCAGATTATAGTGGGCTTGGGAGCATTGCATGCATATTGCATGATCTTTACATTTTAATTGCTTAGAATTAGTGTTTAATCACCATGTGAACAAGTCCATTTTGAAACAGGTCTCAGATGAGCGACCAAACTGTACAGATGGATCCAGATCGATGAATGGAGTCCAATGGATTGGAAATCACTTTGATCCGACTTCTGTAGCTCCCACAACACGCTCGAGAAAGATCAACAGCTAGGGGTCAATGTGAAATCCTTATGGGATTCGAATGAAAAATCCAACCATACGGATGGATCTGGAGCGATGATTGCAGTCTAGTAGCATAGGAATCATTGCGATTCGAGCATCGTGGCATCTCCTACAACAGAAAGAAGATGGACGGCCCATATGGCGCCACATGGCACCATTTGGGCTGCCCAACATCGACCCTTCATGACCGCATCATCTGCACCCTCTATTCTCAGTCATTGGATCTTGATCCAACGGCTGAGAAGCTGTCTCCATCACACGCTTCAGGCAACTACGGCTCATCCACGCAAGATCCACCGTTGGATCAACGTCCAATGGTCACCACTGCTCCAGTACCTCAACATCTTCATAACCATCCCCGCAGATGGCTCATTAGTCGCACCTCTAGCCCCATGGACCCGATGAGGGATCAAATCCCACTTCGTCCCATCGCACGCCAATAGAAATTGGATCGTTCGATCAGGTGCGATGAGCGTCATCCAGCTACTCGATTCTCATGCACGCGATCACGTGCTCGAGCACACCCCATCTGATGAATGCGCATGATTTGAGGCATGGGCAAGGTTCGAATCCGACCATCCATGGCTTAAATGATCCTTGCACTGTGCACAAGGAGGGCAGCTGTGTGTGCGAAGGTGTGAGGGTGGGGGCAAGGGTGACGCTTGCAGTGAGTCTTCAACGACATCTTTGAATGTCGCTATTGACCTGAGGATGAATTTGAGCCCTCTGCTCAACTATAAAAAGGGACCTATCCCTCCCATTTGTAGGCATCATCTACCTAAGCAACTACACCACACTTAGAGCTCCCAAGCAAGGTTGTGAAGAAGTTGAGCCATGGACGGAAGCTCCTCCACCGTCGTGGCTACCTTGACGCTTTCTTGTTCCTTATTCTTAGTTTAATTTTATGTGATAGTGTAGTTCATTTGTTTCATTTAAGCATTCCTCTATATTTTTTGGATTACAACATTTGATAATTAATAGACTAGACCTTTTATATATTATCCTCATATCTTATCATGGATTTCTAACACTATCTCTCTTCTCTCTCTCTCCCTTTATCTCTTTCTTGTTCTCTAATCAGTTTTCAAGTGAACAAATGACATATTTATGTGACATGAAAGTGAGTATTTGATCTAATTATTGCCTCCCTGTGTTCGACACTCGGACTCACCTCTATTCTTTATTTAAAATTGATGCCGTAAGTGCACTACAACGAATGATTTTACGTAAATGCGTTCGGCGAACGTCATGTCACCATCCATGCACCTCAGCACCTCTCTCTCTAGTGCTTCATCAAGTGATGTAAGCCATCTGATCTAAGATCATACAGTTGAGGAGCTGTAGGCACACACACAAAAGTGGATCAAGTTGTGGCCTTGGTGCAACGATTGCATCTCCATTCAGCATCCAGCAGACAGAGGTTCAAGCCTCCCCTCCCCTCAATTTTGCAATTGAGGCACGACAAGGAGCAGTAGCACACACGGGCACGTGTGCGCTGAAGGAGCACAACCTAGCACAGCGCATGCTAGCACATGCACGCGCGACACATCGAGTAGGCCGCATGTGCCAGCACGAGTGTTGAAGGTTGTGGGTGTAAGGGTGGAGGCTACGGCGATGCATGCAGTGGGTCTTCAGTAACGCTTTGAATGTTGCTGTTGACCCGAGGACAAATTTTAGCCCTTTTCACCACTATAAAAAAGGGACCTACCCCCCTCATTTGCATCCATGATCTACCTAAGAGTTTCCACTACTTCATAAAGCTCCCAAGCAAGGTTGTGAAGAGGTCGAGCCACCAACGGAAGTCCCTCCACCACTGTGGCTGTCTCGATGCCATCCATTGCCTCACATTTAGTTTTAATTGTTGATAGTTGTAGTTCATATATTTTATTTAAGCATTCATCTATATTGTGTTGATCATAACATTTGATAGTCAATAAAATTTTAATACATTATTCTCATATGTTTATCATGGATTTCTAACCTTATCTCTCTCTCCCTTTCTTTCTCTCTCTCTCTCTCTCCCCCTATCTCTCTCTTTTCCTCTCTGGTTTGCAAGTGAACAAAATGACAAATTTTTGTGGCACAAAAGCGAATATCTAATCTGATTCCACGCCTCCCTGTGTTCGATACTCTGACTCACGTCTGAAACTTCTATTTAAAATTGATGTCGTAAAATGTGCTACAATGAACAATTTAACCTAAACGTGTTGTTTGACACTAGGCCCATCCACCCATAACTGCGTGTTTACCTCATCCACCTCAGCTGATCTGAATCACACCACGACCTATCCTACTATTCAGCAACAAGGACCAATTCCCTCTCATCTACCTCCGCATCATGATTGTGCTATGATCAATGTTGTGGGCATGAGAAAAGATCACAAACCCAAGCCCTGAGGCCCATCTGACAAATCTCACCCAACTTATGATCAACATAACAAAGTCAAGGATAGAACCAGGAGGTGGAAATAGAAACCCGTCCCCAAAGATAGCCAATCCATTCCCCTATCCCAACTCTTATCCCACCTCCGCACTAGAGGATTGTCGGAATCTGATGTAATGGGACCATTGAGGAATGCACAAGTCACTATTCCCTTACTTGATATCCTCACTCTCAATCCCAGCTCACCTGACTTATCCATGATCGGGTTTTTGTGCGATTTGTAAAATTAGGTTTTTATGAGTCGTTGCAACACGTAAAATCATTTCGCTTTTGAATTTTCAAACCTAGATAGTGGGGTATCTAGGTTCGTCTAAGGAGGCAATATGTTTTCAAAAATGGAATCACTTGCTTGGAAATGGAAATCAACTTTTTTTCGATCTTTTCAAATTTATATTTTTTATGCCTTGAAATAACGAAGGCAATATGCGAATTGTTGACGGAAAAGCAACTAACACCTACAATCACTAAGCTAAAACCTAAGTGACAAATAATTCCTCTCCCTAAGCTCATGCTAGGCACGTGGATGTCTAGAGTAATTAGGGAGAGGGAGTGAAGAGTGCTAGAGACAGAAAACAATTGTGACAAAAATTGAATTGAAGGCAACTTAAATTAAAGGAAAATTGTTTTACACAAAACACATAGAGGAATGGTTCTACTCTACTTGAAAATGCAAGAAAATAAAAACATAAATCCTCTAGATAAAAATGGTGAAGAAGAGGGACTTCTTTCTCCAAGCCTAGCAGCTCCTTGACTTGAAAAGAAAACTCCTCCTTCTTCCTTGAAAGGATCCTCCAAGATGTTGTCTTCCAAGGTAGGCCTACAAGGGGGGCCGTGCCCTATGCTCTCCAAGGGTGGACATACACCACTGTTCTCCTCCAATGCCTGACCGTCCTCCAAATGGTGAATGGTCCTCCTTCTTGGTGTGGCACAAGAAGAAGAATGGAGGGGAAGAAGGCACCAAGGAGGCAAGGTGTGGCCTCCTTCATCTTCTTCCCTCCTCCTTCTTGGCCTTGGGATATGGTGGGTGTAGGGTGGAATTAAACTAAATGGAGGATGAGTTATGATGGTGGTTAAGAGGGGTATATCTAATGTTTAGGAGGGGAGGGGTTGGCGTGGAAACATGTAGGGCTTGGATGGGCTTATAAGGTGGTTAAGGGTGGTAATAAGGATCCAATGGAGGGGACTAGGTGGCGCCACCTAAAGGATGTGATGGGTGGTGGTTATGGTGGTCGAAAGGCATCTAAAAGTGGGGCAAACCATGGAAGGGTGCCTTAGGTTGGTGCCAACTTGAAGGCTTCTAGAAGGGAGGTGAGGTGGATGATGGATGTAGTTTGGAAGGTGTAGATGTATGGTGGAGATCAAAGGAGAGTTGGAGCCACTTTTATGGGTGGTTAAGGGTGGTTTTGGCACCAACATGGAGGTGCCTTTTGGTGGTGGTTGAGGGGTGAAGAGGTGGCTATGTGGGTGCCAACTTAGAGGTGGACTAGGTAGAGTTTAGGTGGATATAGGTCAGGTACTTGGTGGAGCTAGTTAGGTAGGATTTTAGGGTGGTGGATGGGCAAGGGAGCTGGAGCATAGCTAAGCTAAGCTAGCTAAGCTACCTTAGCTAGTAATAGAGTAAAGGAGGAGGCAATTGGAGCTAGGGTTTGAGGAGAGGAGCTAGACAAGAGAAGTCTGGAGCTAAATTGGAGTTGGCAACTGTTGAAGAGGGTCACTTGGAGCTACTTTAGCTGGCTTAGCTTACTAGTTCTTTGCTAGTTTCTAAGCCAAGCTAAAGCAAGCTGGCTTCTATTGAAATATGCTGAGGTGAGCTGGGTCTGATATTCCCGAGGATGACCTAGCTAATTAGGGTAGCTAAGGTAAGCTGAATCCCCAGGAGCTGGACTTGAGCTTCCTGAGCTAAGATGAAGTCATCTTCAGCTGGCTGGAGTTGAGTGGAGCTGGATGTAGCTAGTACTAAGCTGAGGTGAACTCCAGTCAACTCAGCAAAGTTAGCTAGAGCTCCCAGTGAACTAATGGGAGCTGAGATGAGCTAGACTCAGTTAAGTTGAGCTAGATCTGAGCTAACTTGAGCTAACGTGAGCTAAGATGAGCTGAATTGAGCTAGGATTAGTTAACCCTAGTCCAAGTGAGCTGGAATCTAGCTATGGTGAGCTAGATCAAGCTGAGTTCTAGCTACTTTGAGCTTCTCCTTCACCAGTTTCCTTCCTGAGTGCTAAGGTTATAGGGATCTGATAATCTGCTTATCCCTAGAACTCACAAAAACATATTAAAAAGACAACAAAATGTAAAATGCATGTTTAACCTAATTTATGCCAAATACAGCCCAAAAACCCATTTGCAGAGTTAAATCCCTAAGAGTTAGGTTTGTTTTAATGCATAAGAATGATGATAAACTGGCATTTATCAATCCACAAAAGAAGTTAAAGAACCATCACAAGGGAAGGTAGTACTGTCTGAAACTGTGAGTTCCATAATCCAAAATAGTCTACCTCCTAAGAAATATGATCCAGGCACCCCGCTAATCCCCTACATGATTGGTGGTACAAATTTCAAGCAGGTCGTACTGGATCTTGTTGCTTCAGTCAACCTAATCCCAACCACCCTATTTGAAAAATTATGGATTGGATAGCTAAAACCCACTGATGTTATTCTGCAATTAGCTGACTAAACCATAATCACCCTGATTAAGTTGGTAGAGGATGTGGTAGTTAGAGTCAAGGACTTCAGCTACCTAGGAGATTTCCTAGTTCTTGACATGGAGACACCACAGTAGGTACATGATATGCCTTTGATTTTGGGGAGACCATTCTTGGCTACTACAGGAGCCATAATCAATTGTGAATTAAGGAACATGATAATTGCCTCTGTAGATGAACGAACTAAGATTAATATTTTCGAGGGAGCTAAAGGAAAAGGAAAATGCTCTACAAAACAACTAGGTTTTATTCAAGACCTCATGACCATATCATTAGTAGAAAACCTAGAACTAGAATTGGAAATTTTTCACATAATCAATGATCCTGATTTGACCTAGAATAATTCAAATGACATAAAAGTAGTGGAGGCCTTCACCTTTGATCTTGAGGGCATACCAAGCAATTTTGGGGAAAATGATGACACGTCAAGTTCATATTTTTATTCCATGGATTTGGAGACATTTTATTACTTTGAGGATGTCCAAGAATTGAGCTTGGAAGATATTGAGAGTGAACTCCACCCAGAGTATGAATCCTTATAAGAATTCGAGATAGATAATCCAAAAGGCACTCTCCAAACATTCACTTTTGATTGGGATGAAAATCATAGTGAAGATTCATTGGAAGACCCAACCTTTAAGTCATTTCTTGAGGAGATGATCTTACATTTAGTAGAAAAGAATCAAGATGACTCATTGGATATCGATCCATTAGGTTTCATTGCACGAAAGGGACCACACATCTGGGATATACTGATTAGATTCACCTCTATTGGATTTTGGACCCACAATGATCTTACTTCAGAACTCCATGATCAATACATCTTCCAAGTGATTCCTCTGTAGAAACTCCATGAGAGCTATCCAGGAATGAATCAACCTGACCCATATCATAGATCTTTTGGAATGACTCTTCATCACAATTTGATACTCATCTATGGCTATTTGATTCTCATTCACCATGGTCACATATTTTCCCCTATCACTCATCATAATGTGTTAGTTGACAGAACCGTTTGAGCTCATTGCACCTAGCTGATGGCGTTAAACTTAGCGCTTAATGGGAGGCAACCCGTCATCTTTTGAAAAACTTGAAACCTTCCTAACATATCCTTTTGCTGAATTCATACTGCACTTTAGGATTCATCCATTAGAACCGCTGACTCCACCTTTGGTACGTATATCAAAACTTGAAATAGTTCGTAATTCTGACCCATTCACCTCCCAACTGTTCTAATGTACAATCTGGATTGAACTCAAACCCACCTAATTTACAATGAGGACATTGCAAATCGTAGGCATGGGGGGGTATTAAAGTGCAAAACGTTGTGGAATCAATAAACGAAAGGGTTTCATAAAAAAAAATGGGGGGGAGAAAAGAGGAAAGGAGAAATCAGTTTGAACTGAATGAAAAGAGGAGAAGAAGAAAAGAAAAGAAAAGGGAAAAAGGAGCAAACATAAAAGAAAAGAAAATGAATTAGTCCATTCAAATTTAATATGGAACCAACCTAATTTCTAGGTTGGATCGAATGATGAACTAAGACCTGGAAGGCTAAAACTTAGGAAATTAGTGGAAAATACTGACCTTAAGCCTCTTGGATCTATTTTAGGGTTTAAACACTAAAGTATTTGTTAAGATCCGGATTAATCCTCAAGAGGTTGAGGAAACTGCAAAGCTTATGTATTAGGTTTAAGGCTTAGGAATTATTCAACCCCATTGCCTGCCCGTTGGTTTGCGAGATTCAGTAACCTGAGCACCCAAAATCGCAAACTTAGTCTGGTTTAATGCACTTAATAAAGAAAAACCTACCAAAAGTGTTCTGTTATGAAAAGCCATCTTGAAGATCTATCTTAAGAATGGCTCAACAACACAAGTTGATTGGATGAGTTCTCGATGCGGAGAGGTGAGAAATTCTCCTCGAAGATGCGTAATAACATATCGTCTCCTTAGTGCTTGTCCCCAAGGATATCTAAATATCCTACTGGTGGCATGTAAGCACCCTATGCTGGTTCATGTGCCACGGGAGAGATTATCTCGAAATGTCAATTACTAGGTCTAGAATTTAACTACAGAATGCCATGGTCAGCACTATACCGAAGTGTCAAAATATAGGGTTTTGGGGGTTGCCATGGGCGATGCTATCTCAAAGCAGTGATTTCTAAAGACCCTTCAAGGATTGATGGTGGGGACAAGGAATCCGATACAAACCATGTTTAGGGCCAATCCGAGGTAGGATTTAAGGAATAATCTAAAGAAAAGAGAGAAACTCTCCAAATGAAAAACCTTCTTTTATCTCTCTCTTACAAAAATGCACTGGAAACTGAACCTGGACTCATTCTGTTACACACATGGGTGCTTTAGTCGCTTGGTTCAACGAACCTCTTTGCAGTCTTTGCGAGCTGTAGAAACCTTCAGTTTTTCAGAGCAAGCTGCCTTTCACAAAAAAGGACCAGGGCACATCACTCATCTCAGTTGTCATAATTGACACCATTTTTTTTCGTGCCCCTCTCTACTTAGGTACCTCTAGTAATCTCATCCCCCCTGTCTTATTTGAGGAATTTCGATTCAGTGATTTAAAACCTACCAAGGTTCAATTTCAATTGGAAGATTGATCTACCATTCAACCACGGGGAGTTGTTGAGGATAGTATTATCAAGGTCTAGAATTGTCTATTTCCAGTAAATTTTCTGGTCCTTGACATAGAGGCACCCAAGGCTCTCATTAATTCCATCCTTGGAAGACCTTTTCTGATTATAGCAGTAGCTAATATCAATTCTCATTTTGGGAAAATGAATATAAGTTCCAGTAACCAGACCTTCTCATTAGATTTATTTCAAGCTTCCAAGAGGTCCATTGATCATAAAATTTTTGAGGACACTAATAATAAAATGGAAGTAGTATTTGAGATGTCTATGTTGATCCAATCTCATTCATCTTTGACCACTATTGATCTAGATTTTATTGATTCTTATTCTAAGGATAATTATGTGGTCCAAGACTTTCCAAATCAACTAGGGTTTAACTTTCCCCCTTTTCATCTTGCTGATTTTTTGCCAAAAACATCCACACTAACTTCACCCACCATACATCTCATTGACTCCATTCCCCATCCCTTTCCATTGGACCTATCACCCGACCCACCAAAGTCTGGCATTTTACAAGCACTTAAACCATGGCTAGATCCGGGTCATTTTTCCATTTCTCTATTTTATTTTGATCCCTTTATCTTTACCACTCATCTTTCTAGGGATCTTGAGGAAGACACTTTTATTAAAGACATTCCAATGTCCAACTTTTTACATGATTTTCCATCTTCCGTGCATACCTTCACTCCCGATTGAATGGCGTAAAAGATAGCACTGGATGGGAGGTAACCCATCATTTTTTCCTGCTTTCTTTATTTCTTTTTTTTTCAGGTTTTGATAATCCTAAACCCAACCGTTCTTCACTAAGGTGATCCCTTTTCCCTCCTAATGCATGAGAACATTGCATATCTTAAGCATGGGGGGGTGTTTTTAAAATTTCACGATCGATTTAGGATTTTCAAAACCTAAAAACATTCATTTTTCTTTAGTTATTTTATTTTCCTGCTTGCATACCAAAAAAAAATAATAATAATAAAATAAAAATAAAAATGTTGAAAGCTTTTTAAGGAAAAATTTTGAAATCGGAACTATGGTTGAAAAATTCACTTTTGGTACAATGGGATTTAATCTTTAACAAACTAGGGAAGGGGATGTGAATCTGATCATTAGAATTTCAAGGTCTATTTTAGACTAGATCAGATATCCTTCTCTAAAAATTCCACCTGAACTCATGATAGTTCAGGTAACTTGATCCTATTTTGTAATATGGAAAATATTTGGCTTAGTTTCTTATTCAAAAACTTGCATGTCTTGAGGAACTTATTGTGTCAATTTTCACACACAAGCCAACACTTAAAAATAACTAAAAATTTGAAAAACACCCGTGTTTGGACTTAGTAAAAGTCTGAAATAGATCATTGGTTTGAGTTCCCACCGCCGAGAAGCAGGAAAATGGCTCCTTTGAGGACAAGATGCCAACATGTTATCGCCTCGGCACTGCTCCATATCTATATTTCATATCTTTAGACAGAGCATTAAAGCGCATTTTAGCAGCTCAAGTGTCTTGGACGGTGCTCTACCTATAATGTTGGAGCAAGAGCTTGAGTTTGCTTAGAGCGCCCCTTTACACCGCATTGTGTTTTGGGGTTGTGAGCTCTTGGGTGGTGTCATGGACAGTACTATCCTGAAGTACTGGCGCAAGAGCCCCCTCGAGGATTGGTAACGGGAATGATGATCCGGACACATCTGTTGTAAGACTAAGTTAAAAATAAGCATGGGGGAAAAAAATAATAACAATAATAATAATAAATAAATTAACACGCCCTTGTAAATGTTGGCTTTTCACAAGCATGGACACAAGGTTTTAAAGGATTTTGCAAGTTGCGAATCAGATTAATGAGCTAGAAAAATCCTAAAAATAAAAATTTCAAGTCATCTAAATTAACAAGGGGTTAATATGTGAATTTTCTGGAGGATATATTGATCCCGCTTTGTCTAATAGTTGGATCCAAAACAAATCCCGATGTTTATCTTTAACAAATCCCATACCTCCTGTGTTTAGATCAACCAAGGTCCCTTAATATTTTTCTCCTCAAAAGTAGAAAAAAATTAGATTTCCCAAAAATTTCATTTTCCAAAAAAATTGAAGTTTTGCTAAGAGACTGGCAAAAGATAAGTATGGGGGTGTGATAAATGCCAGTTTATCATCATTCTTATACACTAAAACAAACCTAGCTCTTAGGATTTTACTCCGCAAATGGGTTTTTGGGCTACAATTAGGCATTAACTAGGTTAGGCATGCATTGCATTTTCTTTTGTTGTTTTAATGTGTTTTTGTGAGTGTTAGGGATGAACAGATATATAGATCCCTAAAAGCCTAGCACTCAAGAAGGCAATTGGTGAAGAAGGAGCTCAGACTAGCTGGAACTCAGCTTGATCCAGCTCACCACAGCTGGAACCTAGCTCACTTGAACTAGGGTTAGCTCATCCCAGCTCCATTCAGCTAATCTCAACTAAATGGCAGCTCAAGAGAGTTCATCTTAGCTCACCCTAGCTCAAGTCAGCTCAGATCCAGCTCAACCTAGTTGTGTCTAGCTCAATTTAGCACCCATAAGTACATAGGGAGCTCTAGCTAGCTTAGCTGAGTTGACTGGAGTTCACCCTAGCTCAGATCCGGCTACATCCAGCTCCTCTCAACTCCATCCAGCTGAAGAAGAACTCATCCCTGCTTAGGAAGCTCAAGTCCAGCTCCCGAGGACCCATCTTAGCTCAAGCTAATTGAGCTAAGCTACCTTAGCTATCTCAACCAGCTCAATCCTCCCCGGGAGCACCAGACCCCGCTCACCTCAGCTCCATTCAATAAAAGCCAGCTAACTTTAGCTTGGCTTAGTAGTTAGCAAAGAATTAGCAAGCTAAGCCAGCTACAGTAGCCCCATGTTGACCTCTTCAGCAGCTGCCTGCTCCACTTCAGCTCCAGATTCTTCAGAACCAGCTCCTCCCTCCAAACCCTAGCTCCAACACATCCTCCTCTACTCCTCCATCTGCTAAGCTAGCTTTTCTTAGCTTAGCTATGCTCCAACTTCCTTGGCTTGTACCACCCAAAATCCCTACCTAACAACTCCACCAACTAGCTCCACCTAAGCTCCACATAAACTAAACCTACTTGGAGCCAACCTAGCCTACCCACCACCTCCAAAAGACACCTAAAAGTGGTGCCAAAACCACCCTAACTACCCCCTTGTTTGCACCACTTTTCCCTCCAAAAATCCCCTTCATCTCCACCACACATCTCCCCTTAAACCCATCTCCACCCTCCACATCATTCCTCCTTCTAGAACCCTACTTGGCTCCACCTAAGCCCCCCTTCTAGAAGCCATTTTGGTGCCAACTTCAAGGGGTGCCACCACCCATAACCACCCCCTAAGTGTCCCTTGGGTTGGAGCCAATTGCCCTTAGCCATAGGATCCCCAACCACCTCCATCTTCCCATCTTAGCCCATCATTTCAAGAGTCACCTTAGCCCCCTTCCTACTCTATATAAACCCACCACCTACCACCATTTTAGGACATCCTCCATTAGTGTATTTTTCTACCTATACCCACCTACACCTACGACCAAGAAGAAGGAGTAGAGAAGAAGGGGCACATCACCAGCCCCTTTGGTGCCTTCTTCTCCCCACTCTCTTCAACTTGAGCCATGCCAAGGAGGAGGACTTTTCTACATCAAGGAGGACGTCTGGGCAAAGGAGAATGACCTAGGGTGGACATCCACCCTTGGAGAAAATCTTAAGGCACGCCCCTTTAGGGCTTGCTTTGGAGGACATCACCTTGGCAGAGCATAGCAAGGAAGGAGTTCGAGGACTCTTTTCAAGCTCAGGAGCTACCAAGCTTGGAGCAAGAAGCCCTCTTCTTCACCATCTATCCAAAGGATTTGTGCTTTCTTTTATTTATTGCAATTTTCTAGTAGTAGAAGCATTCATCTGCTAGGTTTTTCTGTAAAACACTTTCTCATTAATCTAGTTGCCTTCTTTGCAATTTCTTTAGTTGCATTTTTAATTGCTTTGTTTTAGCATTCTTCACTCCCTCTCCCTAATTATTCTAAGCCTCCGCTTGCCTAGTGTGAGCTTAGGGAGAGGCTCTACTTGCCACTTTAGAAGTAGTGTATTGAGTTAAGTGTAAGTCACTTTCTCGCCAACAATTTCACATGTTGCCTTAATTTCAAAAACATAAAAATTATATATTGAAAAAGACGAAAAAGAAAATTGAGATCTATTTTCAAGCAAGAGACTTGAATTTTACAAACATATTGCCTCCTTGGATGACCCTAGATGCTCCACTGCCTAGGTTTATAAATTTAAGAGTTGATGGCTTTGCACGTTACAATGATGCATTTTACAAACTGCATAAAATCATTATCACCACCATGGCAAGTGTGAACCCAAAGATGCCAAGCTTCAATCAAGGATACCTCCATGATTTCTCGATCAATCCCTTTGAAAATTGGAAGAGATGATCTTGAGGTCATCCTTAAACAACTAAACCTAATTCTAGATACTAAATCTATCCAAGAAGCTCATGCGAATCCTTGATTTCGAAGAGTCTTCTTCCTGAAAAACTGATCCTTTCAAGCTTGTTTCCAAGCTTGGGAGCTTGCTTGAAGGCCTATAAAAGACCCTCATGGACTGCCTCACCTCCTGAGTGAGTTTTTAGGCCACAAATCTCTTCTTTTCTCCCTCTCCAGCCTACTCCATGCTCTGGTTTGGCAACGCTCTACATTTGACTCCCTCGCCGACTGCCACATACAACAGGAGGTAGGTTTTCACTCCCCTCTTCAATCCACATCTCGTAATACTGGCACTACTCTCTTCGACCTCCTCCTCGTTGCCATTCTCCCCCCCAGAGTATTCTCCTCCACCGACGGCTCATCACGGCTGATGCCTCCTCTGCATCCTCCTCGTCTGCTAGCTTTTCTTCTTGACTCCACCTCATCTACATATCACCCCAGCATCTCTAGACTTCTATTTCAATCACAAACTCGCCCGCTCCACCGTCATCTTCCAAATTGTCGGCATACCTCCGGCAATCTCGACAACACACCACACTCCACCAACTCGCCTACTTTCACTTCGCACACCTTCATCGTGTCCACGTAAGCAAAACCCCTTAAGAAATTCAGGGGATTGCTACGCCCATCACCTCCCCGAACACCTCCACCTCCGCACTTGCATTCTACCTTTGCCAACCCACCATGACCACTCTCATAGCATGCCACCGCCACCACCACATTCGCAGCACTTATGCGAAGCTCCTGAGCTATTCTGATAGGGTCGAGAGGCCATTTTCTCCTTTTTAGGTGCTCGTCGACTCTTTGCCACTGCAGGTCATCTTCCTTGACCTCGGTTGCCGTGTTCTTCATCGCTAACACCTCCAGGTGTTACGGTTCTGCTCCAGGTGTGTGCCCAGATCTCCAATATAAGGAGTCTATCTCTCCTTCGACTGCAATCAGAAGGTTCATCAGTAGCAGCTTCACACAGAGAATTGTAGGGACTTTAGTCCCACATAAGTGCCTAATGAGCCCTTTGCATAGGATAAACTGATTTTCTGATCATGACCCCTCACCCAGCACACAAGGGTCGGGTCCTTCTTCACATACGCCTCACACCTCGGTCACTACCCCACGCTGGTGACCCTGGTCCCCTGCCCGATTCTGAATACCCGCTTGGATACCCGATTAGTGACCCAATTACAAGAGTCAAAGAGAAGAGAAAGAGAGACAGAGGGGGGTTTTGCCCTTGCTCCTACCCTATCCATACTTAGCTGCTGAGAGGCTTTCGTGCCTTTATTTGTGTTGGTGTTGTGCTGAGTCTCTCTTGAGGCTTGAAGGAATGAAGGAAGAGGCCCATGAGCCTCTTGAAGGCACTGTAGCCGACTTCATTTAAGCCGTCTAGGGCTTATCTCTATCGTCTGAGGCATTTAACTCAGATAGTGGTTGTGCTTATTATTAATATATTTTTGAGGTTTAAACTTAAAGGGTAATTTGGTTATTTAAATCACCATTTTGCCCTAATCTTTTTGCACATTGGTATTTGGATCTATTGATATATTATTCCGAATTGTTCTTCTGATCTCAATTTCTCATATTTTGCTTATAATTGTAATCTGTGAGAATGACTTGCCATTATTGCTCCCAGTGAATGACCTCGTACTTGCGAGTTATAAATTTTAAGTGCTTTCGAGCAATTTTGACTTGCTACGATGATTACATCCTGTACAACATCAGTTTCACCCATAAATAGCTATGATGGCACCACATGGCGCCATCGTGGCCATCCACCTTCTTTGCTTTGTAGATGGTGCTATAAGCTTTGATTGAGTTGATTTTACGTCGTTAGACTGCAATCGTTATTCCAGATCCATCCATGCGATCAGATTTGGCATCTAAGGTTCGAATTTTTGCCACCTTACTTCTTAGCCTTTGCTCTTCCACAGTCTTCATAAGATGCTACGTGAGTACGATCAATACGATCACAGAAGCATTGGACTCCCATCGTCGTTTTGAATAGATCCGTATGGTTGGATTCATCATCCATGGCCTTGAATTACCCACAACTATTATTACCTCTCAATGAGAACATAATATAGCATTGTTATTTACAGAGCTAATAAATCAACTATGATGCAAATTAAGCTACTCATGCATGCATTACACCTAAGTTACACTAGGATCTAACTTAATTCAGGTAGATTAGGACCTATGATTGCTGTGTAATCATCGTCGAAGGAGGCCAATTTGTTAGTGAACAAGATGGTTCTCTCTTTTGCCACTCAAATCCTCACTTCTTTTTGTAATTTTGATTTTGTTGTTTTAAGGTTTTCAAATAACAGGCACCCAAAATGTGAGAATGATTACACTAATGGCTACTATCAACTAAACCTAAGTGACAAGAAATTTCTTCCCTTCTAAGCTCACCATGGGTAAGTGCGCCTAGACTAATTCAAAGAGATGTGGTGACTAAAAGTACTAGAAGCAAGAAAACACACTAGATGGAAAAGTGAAGAAAAGGAAAGTGAAAGCAACTAAAACCTTTGTATTACTAGCAAAGTAAAAGACAAGTAGCTAAATGCTTCTTACAAGAAAATGTGAAAAGCACTAGCTAATACAAAGAAAGATAACGAAGAAGAAAAGTGTCCTCTAGAGATGATAAAGGAGATAGCTCTTGCTCCAAGCATAGCAGCTCCTGGTCTTGAAAAGAGCTTCTCCTAGCCTCTAAGTTGATATTCCTCCTATCTTTTCTCCAAGGTGGACATCCACCACCTTGTTGCTCCTCCTTGCCTGGTCGTGCCCCTTTAGAAGAAAGCTTCATGCTTGGCATGGCACAAGGGAGAAGAAGAAAGAGGAAGAAGGCACCAAGGGGGCAGATAGGTTACCCCCTTGATCTTCTTCTCTTCTCCTCCTTCCTTAGCCGTGGGTTTAGGTGGATATGGGTGGAATTATTTTTTTGATCAAGAAAGGAATGCTATTAAAGACGATAGCAATCCAAAGGGGATTTATTGAATTATCCGACAAAAAGGAGCCTTACAAATTGGACCCCCACACCTATATGATAGATCGACAGTAATTCATCATTTGCACCACACAAATTGGTCTCCCCTGGAAAAGACTTTCATTTCTCACTGTTTATCGGAAGAGAAATTGGGTTTTAAAATAAATGCGTCGTAGTATATCCAAAATTGCTTTGAAAACAAATGAATTTTATTACTTGAAAAATATAAATCTGAGGTCGAACACAAGGAGCAAATTGGGGTTCAAAAACTAAGAACACAACTTTATAATATGCAATGCCGAATCAAAATTATAATGCATGCAATGTAAAGAGATCCACAAAATATCAATGTGTATAAAAGCAAAAATATGGACGTCTGATATGAAAATCAGATGTCTTAAATGTATATTTGCTACAGTGCTTCAGATCTCTTTCTTCTATTCTCTATCCTTCTTTCTTCCTGGCATCTTCTTCTTCTTTCTTTCTTTGATTTCTTTCTTTGCTCTGGCCTTTGTTTCTTCTTTCTTTTCTTTCTTCTTTCTCCTTCTACTTCTGACTTCAGTCGAAGCCTTCTCTTCCTTAGCTGCTCAGACTTCTGCCCTTCTCCTTCTTCCTTTGGCTTCCTCTGTAGCTTCCTCCTTCTTCTGCGGCTTCACCCTTAGCTTCTTCTTTCTCTTCTTTTTCCCTGAGAGCAAAACCTATCCCCTACCCTCCCGACGATTTCTCTTCTTTCTTCTCTCTCAGGCTCGCTCTCCCAGAGCCTTGTCGGGTTAATGGGTTGGGTCAATGCGCCTGGGAACAGGCCCACCGGTGTGGGTGGTGGGCGAGGAGTGCACAGGTAGCCTGGTCAGTAACCAGATCCACAGGGGCATGGGTCGCAGACAAGACTTATGGGATGAGTGGGACCTCACCCCATATCAGGAGGCTTTAAGCCCCTGACACTTTTCCCACTTATATCACACTGCCAGCTTCAAATCCTCCAAGGTGGGACTAAATGTCCTACCTTCTTCGCAGATGCTCCCACAGCAGGTGTCGCACTCGATTGCAGCAGATGCGGGGGGGCTTGGACTTCCAATTGCTGGCTGGAATTGTGTGCAAAGGAAATCCGCGTGTCTGGGAACCTGATGCCTAGAGCCTGGGGTCTTGGATGAAGCTTGATAGCTTCTTTGAGCTTTCTCCATTGGCGGCCGAGCTCCTGTACCTGTCCACAAGAAAAATGACCTTACGGCCTCATCAAAACACACAGGGAGCTTCGCCTTGACACGGCGAAGGTGTCTCGGTGGTCGGAGTGGCACGGGGTGGCTTGGGCAAGCATGCCTAGGTAACCCTATGGTTGTGAAGATGGGTGTGTTCAAAGGATATGTTGGGAGTGTGTGGTGGTGAATGGGAAGAGGGGTGAGGATCAGTGAGTCGTGGCGAAGCTTGTGAGTTGGCTGGCGAGATGGGTGGATGTGTGGAGTGGTGGATACACCTCGCCAGTGGTCTGCCGAAGGTGGAGAAGATGGCGGTGGTGTGTGAGCGGTGAGGCGAAATAACATAAATAAATGAGGGAAAAATAAAGAGCAGAGAGAGAGGACTTATCTAAGAGGGAATACACGAAGGGGGGAGTGGAGGCGGATGACTCATATGTGCTGTCACCGGAGACGAAGGCCCAGTGAGTGAAGGATGGCGACGACGAGGAGGCAGACACGTGCGCAGGTGCGATGAGACGCAGACGAAGGAGGCAAAGGCAACTCTGCCACTGGTATTATGGCAAAGCAACAAGAGGAGGAGATAGGAGTCGCCAAAGCTTGCTGGGAATTTGGCTGGAGGGGAAGAGAGGAAAATTGGGGGTTTTCCCAGGCTAAATCAAGCTTGAGAGGAGCAGGAGGATCTGGGGACCTTTTTATAGCCTCTTGTAGAGGGCCATGTGATTGGAAGCCAAGCTTTCAAGCACAGCAACCTCGCCGGAGTTGGAAGGTAGAAAAAGACCCAAATCTCTCGTGCATTCGCATGAGAGATTGGGTGGAAATTGGAGCACCAAATTGGGTTCACAAGAACCGGAATTCCTCAGAGAATCTCCCTTTTAAATTTGAGAGGGATTCTCTGAGGAATCAGGGAGTTGTTTCCCTTGGATCGTTGCAGAAGTAGGATTTCCTCCGTTGTAATGGTGGAGGGACCTAATTGCAAAGAATGATGAGAAAGCTAGGGGGGTTTCTGCAATGGTTTTCAAAAGTTACGTGTAGAAATGTAATTGGGCTGGACTATTTTGCAAAATAGGTCAAGGTGAATTCCCCTTAGGTCCAAATTTTGGTACAAACCTAATTTATACCTATGGAATCCACTGGTGAAGTTGGATTTTAGGTTTGACCAAGTTTGGCTGAGTAATTTACACAAAAACCCAATTTAGGGCAGACATTTGATTGGGACCCCTATTTAGGTCAAAATAGATTCTAAAGGTCAAATTGAAGGTTCTAAACCCTGGAGGATATTTTTCCATAAATTTTAGAGGTTTTAGGTGAATTTTATATTGACCAGAACCTTGTTAAATTAAGTGGGTCTATTTTAGGGTTAGTAGAAGTCATTTAATTCCTAGATTTCACATGAACCCTTTTCTGTTTGAACCAACCTACTTTTTATCTTGTTAAGACCATTTGACCTATGTTTAGCTCCTGAGAAATCCCACTGTTGCACTGAAATGGAAAAATTGCAATTTTGCCCCTTATTTCTTGCTTTTCTTTTAGAACGGTTTTTCCTTGAGTTAGGACCTTCAGTTGGTTATGTAGGAGCTTTTGTTCTCTTTTCTAGGTCAAAATGATCTAGTTAGGGCTTATGATGGTGTTCCCATCACTCACCCTCCACACAGACCACAAAACCACCGCCATACAAACATGTGGCTTATTGCAACAGAAAAAATTCTACCATAAGACATCCCACGTGCAGAGAGACTCCCTACAAATCAATTGCCATATAGATTATACCGCTAAGCATAATGAGAAAATATGTTTAGAACTATCAGATGGTAGACAACAAAGTTGGCAAAATTTGGCTGGCGTACCCATTCTTCTGTGTCTCAAGACACCTGTAATCAAGCCATCTCTTGTACATAACTAAAGGAAGCTCTCCACCTTCAATGTGATCTTCAACTTCCACAGGCCCCTGTAAACATGATCTGCCTCCTTCAATCTCCCCTGTATGATGAGTTTATTGTTTGCCTTGGCAGCTGTGAAAAGACCATTCCAAGCATATCTATCGGGCTCCCTGCTTTTGGTTTGATTGCTTCTAGCATTTGTTGCATCCTCTCATATTCCTCGCAACTACGGCTAACCTCCCTAAAATGTGTGTTGATTAGCTACCTATCACAATCACCATCCCAGTTAGTATGCACCATGCAGAGGCTCTTAGAAATAAGTCTTACATCTGGCCTTTTTGTGTCCAATCTTCTTTCTAAAACAAGAATGACGAGCCATCCCCTAACTCAAGATGAAATAATGCCCAGTTGTTAGCAAGGGCTGTCATGACAAAGTGCCATAAGTGGGATGGTCTATTGGGCTTTATTCTATTCAACGTAGAATGAGAGTGGTCGTAGTTCTCCCAGACAATCTCTGTCCATACTTTGTTCTCCCCACTAAACAGTTTGATGGCCCACTTGAGAAATAAGGTGTCATTGAACTCCTTCAACGACTTGATGCCCAACCCCTATCTTCTTAGGCATACAAAGCTTGTCCCACTTTAGAGGTTGAAAGAAACAACCCTCATGTGAAGCTCCTTTCCAGAAGAAATGCTTACATAACATGTATATTCTCTTTTAAGTTGACTTTGGTGCTCTGAATAAAGAGAAATAAAATATCAAGATAAAAGTGATCTCTGAGTTGAGAAAAATTAATCGGCCACCCTTAGACAAATACTGGCTGCTCCACTTTTGTAACTTCATGGACACCTTCTCAAACAACACATTCCAATATGATTTTTCAATTTAGATGCCTTTAAGGGGAGGCCTAAGTATCTGATCGGCAAAGAGACCAACGGGGTACCAAGCAATTCAGAGATGGCTACCTTCTCTTCTCCATTCATCCCAAAGCAAAGCAAGGATGATTTAGCACCATTTAATTTTTGCCCTGATATTTCACCAAAAATATTTACAGATGTAATGCCACCTGAGCATCCTGTCTATTCCCCTTGACAAGGAAAACTGTATCGTCAACATATTGGAGTATAGGAGTTAAGGCACAACCATTGGCTACAGAAAAGCCTTGTATCAGGCCTGCCTCAGAGAGTTTACACGTATATCTAGCCATGGTGTTAACAACTAAATTGAAAACCAACAGGGAAAGGGGGCAACCTTGTTGAACCCCACATTGGGGTTGAATCCATGTACCACACAGCTTGTCATTTACCAAAGGGGAGAAGGATACCGTTGTAATGAACCTTTTCATCCATTATAGCCATCTAGAAGGGAATCCTCTTCTTTTGAATATCACCCATAGGTAACTCCAAGATATGGAGTCGTAAGCCTTGGAGAAATCAACTTTCCACAAAAATGCTCTACACTTTTGCCTCTGCCACCTGATCACCATTTCTTAGGCCACAATAAAAGATTCTTGTAGTGAGTAGTTAGGAAGGAAGGCCAACTGGATTGGGTGAATAAAACTTTGAAGCACCACTCTTAATCTATTTGCCAATACTTTGCTAATAACTAAATAAATGAAGTTAAAGAGAGCTATGTGTCTAAAATCTGTAAAGCTTTCTACCCCTGGTTTCTTAGGAAGTAAAAAGAGGTATGAGCTGTTACCTCTGTCGAAGCCACTCTTACCCTCTTCGAATTCATGAATGACTGCCATTACATCTTCCTTGAGTAATTGCCACATCTCTTTATGCACAAGCACCTAAAACCCATCAAATCCCAGAAAGCCGTCCCCATTTAGATCATTATTGGCCTCATAAAACTCCTTTTCAATAATAGGTTCAATCAAATTTTCAGCCTGGCTATCACTAACTCGAGGGAAAGAAGTGGCCATTGATTGTTAACTTTCTCAACATAGTTAATTAAGTTAATTATGCTTAATTATGTGCAAAAGAAAGTAACTTAGGTCAACTTGAATTTATGTCGATTAAGTAGTATAGGGTCAAGTTAACCTAACATTTTAGATTTTATTTCTTTTTAACTGATTGAGTCCAGGTCGTTCGCTAGGAGGCATAACTTAAATAAAATTCACCACTAATCCTAAGCTACTTATGGGAATTATAATTAAATTTACTTTAAGAATATGAATTTTGATTAAGGATTTCCAATTAAAAAATATGCAAAATTCCATAAGGAAAACACATTTACACATGATTTACTATTACAAACAAGTAAACATGTTTATTTCTTTTAATTTCTTTTTATTTACAAGAGATTAAGGCAAGAAAAAGTAATTCCAGTGAACACATGCCTTATTACAACATTAAGCTCAAAAAGAAATTAATAGAATACAAGAAATTAAACCGCTATTTACTTTTCTCTATCTTCAGCCTCATCTTTCTTCTCTTCTTCTACCTTTCTCTCTCTCTCTTTCTTCTCTTTTAATCTTTCTCTTATTTCTTTTTGTCTCGAGCTCACTTCTTCTTATACATCTCTTATTCTCTTTCTTTTCCTTCATCTTACTCCTTATCATTTTGTTCTGCCTGTTATTTTTTCTTTACTCTTTTTCCTGTCTATTATATTCAACCCCAGCGAACTCTTGTCTTCTTTTCCATCTTTTCCTTTGCAACCCTTCTCTACCTTTGCAACTCTTCTGAACCTTTGCAACTGAGTTGAACCAAACAGGTTTGAATCCTTTGTCTGAACCAAAAATTAGGTTTTAAGGTTGGCGGCTTGGACCGGTTGGAGATACACAGCACCCCTCTCAAGGTGGGACCAGACCCTACTGGGTCCAAGCCTGGTTCTTATTTGGTTCGATTTATTTCTGGTTCAGCATAGTCTCGAGCCTATCCAGCCCATGGCCTCCTAGGCCCACATGCACACACCCTCACGAGCCCACAATTGCACGCCCACAGGTGCACACACACACAGGCATGCACACCGCAAGCACCCACACACACACCCATATGCTCATTTCTTTGCCCTACGCTGACGACTGCATAGCCTCGTACAGTTTTTAGTTTTATTCACAGGCAGGCACATCTATTTTGCCGATGTGGGACTAACCGTTCCCCTTCTAGATCAAACTTTGGTTGATGATTCCAGCCAGCATAGAGCTCCAACTCGAGCAAGTAAAAGCTCGCTGGAAAGCTCTAAGGTTTCTCTACATGAATATAGTATCAATTTAATACTCAAGGAAGGTTTTTCTCTTCAATTTGGAGGGTGAAAAGGTCTAGGTCGCTACAGCCATACTGCCTACAGAGATGTGTTTTGGCTCTAAAGACCTACAGAGTGGCTTTTGACCTCCAGATGAGGTGCTAAATAGATTCAAAGAGTATTTCCGCAGCTGTAGGTGAAGGAGAGGAACTCTGAGAAGCCTCAGGAAGGTGAAGAAGCTAAAAGGCTTCACTAAGGAGCTTTAGAACTCCATTTCAAGTTCTGTTTAGTCCAATAGACTGCTAGACATCTATTTCATCAATTCAAACAACCTCTAAAGGTTGTTAAGGATCTATCTGGGCAGATTATTCATCTAAAATTCATCAAGAACTTATTGTCTTCAGTTTGGGTTCAAAAACAACCCAAACTGAATAGCAATCAAATTCTTCTATAAAATCAATCAGAGTTCAACCAAATTGAATTTAAATCATTTAAAAGCATCCCAGGAATAAATTGTACTCCTCAATTCTTCTGATGGAATCCTAAATCCACATACCAAACTTAAAGTTGACCATTAATCCTTGAAATTTGACTTTCTAAATTAACTCATCTCAGATGAAATTAATGCCTTTATTCACTTCTCTTTCACCTCAGGAATAAATTCAGACTCTCAGAAGGAAGTTTCAACTTGGATTTCTAGGGTTCCAGGCCTGTCGCCTGAGATCCTAAGTGAGTTTGTTCGATAGAACAAGCCCAAGTCTATCTCAGTGATTAACATATTGGATTGGTCTCAGGGCATCCTTCTGATGCTTCTAGACTTTTAAAATGAAGCTTAACCCTAACCAATAGTCATCTCCAACTCTGTCGGAGTTGGAGAAGGAAAAGGTCTAGAAGGAGCTCCAAGTCTTAAAACCTTAAACAAAATTCTTTAGAATGATCAGTGACCTTCAAATAAGTGATCTGGAGCTTCACGCATAGTTCTATGGCTGAAGAATACATTTGACTCGCCGGAGCTCATTGGAGCTTTGGTGAGTTCAGAAAAAGGCTAAAAATGTATAAATGACATTAAAACATGCCATGAATGATCTAAAAAGTTTCCTGAGGTCACAAGGAACCTCAGGAACACATTAATTTCTTCAATTAACAATTTAATTGAAAGTTATGCAGTGAATTCACAGTGAACAGATTCTGAGTTTGATTGAGCTTAGGACCTATTTTCTCACTCAATTGAGTGAAGAAAACAAGTCAGAAGGAAGTGGCGATAGATTATAGATGGTTAATTAGAGATATGAACTCCTCCTGAGCCACCATTGACAGTGAGCTCATGAGAGTATATGAAACTAGGTGTTTAAGTTATAGATGGTTATTATTCGAATTAAAATGAAGATAGGGGCCCTGAAGTGATGGTTATGTGATGGAGGGCCCTAGTGGAGGTGGATTAGGCGTAGCTACTTCCGCCATGGATAGCGGAAGCAGCTGCTGAAGGTGGAAGTGGTTTAGGCGAATGGGTGATCCAATCAGTGAATTAAGATGATAGAAATGTTCATGGGAGATTATGGAAGGTGATTAATGTTTTAAAAAGGCAAAAGATTGCTCCAGACAAGCTCAACGAGCTCGCCGGAGATGAAGAAGATGAATGGAATTTTGACATTACATCTATCTAATCTACTTAACTAACTACTCTAACTAATCTACTTACCTTACCTACTGTTTCCTGGATGAAAGGGGTAGAAGATCTCCGTCGATGGTCCTTAACAGAGGAGGAAATCTGAGGGATAGGGAAGAAGTCCGATAGGTTAGGCGGAGTGAAGTGGAGGAACTCTAGTGTCAGCGCTACATCAGAAGACTTAGCTGACATCGGTGGAGATCCAGAGCAAGCACAGATGAAGCGGAGGAAGGTCACCGGATTTTGGAAAGAATAGCTATCAGTTAGCTCAGTGGAAGAAGAGGCAAGGGAGCTAACTTCCTGAAATCGAGGGTGTGGAGGGGTACTTATAGGTTGCGACGGTTGAGAAGGAGGGTGTATCTGGACGGAGAAGAGTCTAGGAGTGGAGTAACCACTGGCATCTTCTCCGACGTCGATGAGGTTATCTTCAACCCTAAAATGGGATTGCAACTTCATCCTGACCGGTGGATGAAAAGGGGATGGTGAGCACAAGCTTCAAGAGCTTGGAGAGGAAGAAATGACGTTGGATACGCGGTGATCAGTGGGTGAAATCACCTCCTATCGTCAGCCGTCGAAGAGGCTGAAGAAAGAAAGAAGTTTTCAGGGACTTTCTTGTAAAGAAAATTGATGACCTAAGTGAAGAATAAGGTCTCGATTGAAATAAAACATAAGGACAAAAATGTAAACTAAGATTTTCAAGGTTTATTTTAATTTAAACCTTTTTCAACTTTTCATATATGATTAAAAATAAGCAATTGTTATACTTAGACCTTGAATTTACATTTTTGACCTTTTTAGCTTAATTTATTTTATTAAGGTTACTTAAGTTATTACATACTTAGGTATAATTTATACTTAGGTTAGTTAACACATTAATTAGATAATTTACTGATGATATTTTGAGTCCAATTATTAATTAATTATTATTAATATTAATTGGATAATAATATAGCATTTTTAACTTATTTTAAGGTCCTTTACTATTTTATCCCTTATTTAATAATTAACCCATATATTTACCTATTCCTAGCTAATTAATTAGGAAGACTAGTAATTAGTGGTAATTAGAGACCATGATGAACTTCTCATCATACTCCTAAGCCAATGTTTTGCTAGTCCATAGCAAAATTAACTAGAAATATGATGGTTTATAGCACTTGGGTTTAAATTAATATAAATAAGAACCAAGTAGAGGAATGCTTAGGTCATAATTAATTTTTTTAGATTATATAAATAAATAAATAACTAATTTATAGAGCATTCTGTGAAAATTTCCTTACTGAGACTTAAACTCAAACATCTTCAAAACATACTTTATTAAAAATAGAGTTCTTAACAAGAATTTTATCAAAAATTAGAATCTCAAAAATCACTTATTCTTTGTAATCATTGTTAACCCTAAAAATTTAGAATTCAAAGTGTTTTAAGAAAACAAAACCTAAGAGTTGGAAATTAAATTTTAACTCAAAAACTCAATAGACTTAAGTTAATCCTTTGTTTATGAAATTTGATTTCTATTAATCTAAGTTTAAGCAAATTAGCCAGATCTTCATCATTACCCAAACTTAGAGTAGTAAAACTTTAATCTGCCAGCCTACAACACTAAGGACAAACTTCTAGACCTAGGATTTTGTCAATCCTTCTCCTTTAGGTCTCAACTACAAATCTTCAAAACTCGATTTCTTAGTCTTCATTGCCTAATACAACGGTTCAGTAGCTATGATTTTAAAACATCTGTGCTTGTCAAGAGAATTGTCCTAAAGTCATCCAAATTTGCAAAAATCTAGATCTTAAGACATCAATTTCTAATCTCGATTATTCTAATTCAAGTCTTTGGCTTGGCCTCACTCAGGTTTGGTTGCTTTCTCCTCACCAATTTTGTATCCTGAGGTCAACACTTTTTGTGTATATCTCCTCGGTGGACCACTGGGTCTCTTATTCCTAATTTTTATCTCCATATTTTTTTCAACTTTTTCTATAGGTTAGAACACCCATATGTAGCATGGTGTTCTTTTATTTGATGGAAGGAAGGGTAGCATCTATTTATACCGAGATGCTTTATTTTTATGATAAAATTGCATAAGTACCCATTTGTAACGAGGTACTTAACTGTAGGGTGTTTTATTTTATATTTTTTTGTTTTTCTCCCCCTTCTCATTTTTCTTACTATCTTTATACTCTAAATCCTTTTTCTAGGTGAGTGCAACATCCTCCACCCTTTCAAGAACCGCCCCGTGGAAATCCTTGGACTAAAGAGGATTTAGAATCTATCTCTTAACATCTGTGTTTTTACGATCTCATATGCCATCAAGACAATTCTATTTGTGTGATTTTTGGACTCTTAAGTAACTTATCTCTGAAACTATAGCTTGGACAACAAAGCCATTCACTCTCAGGTTCTTTAAACTTTTAGTTTCCTCTTATAGGAGCTGTCAAGACAAAAACTTGCCAAGTCTAGCCAAATGTCCTTTAGTTGATTAAGCTAACTATAGCCTGATAGACTTGAAGACTAAGGTTCTACTAACTCTTTACTTAATTAACTTTGAATATCTGGCCTTTTTACTTAACTTGATGATAAAATCAAATATTCAAAAAGCAAAAAGGATTACTTAATCTAATTGATTAAAAAGTTACAATTTAATTCCAAAATTTAAGTTTTAAACTTAATACACCTTAGTTACTTAATTTCAGGGTAGGAATAGAAAAACAAAGCCTTAAGGTTTAAAGATTCTAATTTAAATAAAATCCTATTTTAAGATTTTGCAAATAAAAGTGTGTTTTTACAAAATGTTATAAGTAAATTTCTAAATAAGGATTTAATGCTCTTATACTATATATATACTATATTTTTTATTATTTTGGTTTCTGGCCTAAAATAAAAATTAAGCTCTTAATTATTAATATAAATATATATACTTTTTTCTTCTTCTATTCTTTATTCTAGATGTAAAATGTCTTTTATTATTTTTATAATTTTACAATTTCAAATTTTTATATTTATATATATTTTTTAATTTTTATATTTTATAAAATTTTCCAATTTTTATGAATTTTTTTTCAAAATTTTTCAATTTTTTATGATATTTTTTATTTTAAAATTTTAAAATTTTGGGTATTTCCATTTTTTTTTAAATTTCGTGTGTATTTTAATTTTTATGTGTTTTCTTTTTATACATTTTCTCTACAAATACACTTGAAGTGAAAATTCACTTCCCACCCCCCTAAGCCAAGATTTTACAATATCCTCGTTGTAAGAAGGGTGAAAATATATTGCACTTCATTTAGTGTAGGGTGACGAAAGGAGTCGGATAGAGGAGATCAAAGATCTCTGTGTGGACGATTTCAATTCTGACCAAAGGTCAGAGTGGACAGTTGAACTAAATAAAGGTAATCAGTGTAAGATGAAGTGAAAAATCAGATACAAATTCAAGTGTATAGGAAGAGAAAAGTGTAGAAAATAAGAAACAGCTATGTACAAAATATGGATGGAAAGTTAGCAAACCCTAATGGAGCATGTAACAGTCTCCAACAAGACCCAAAGAATGTGATTCCAAGAAAGGTTTTAAACGTTGACCATTAACTTTGAAGGGTTGATCCTTGCCGGGTTCGGTGATTTCTACAGCTCCATTATCGAAGACTCTAACAACAATAAATGGCCCTTGCCATTTTGACCTAAGTTTCATAGGGAAGAGCTTCAAACGGGCATCAAAAAGCAACACCTTCTGACCAGGTGTAAAAGATTTGTGGGAAATGTATCAATCATGGAAGGCTTTGAGTTTTTCCTTATACAGCTTTGAACTCTCATAGGAATCATGACGTAATTCCTCAAGTTCACTAAGCTGCAACCTACGATGATCACCAGCCTTCGCGAGGTCTAAATTACAAACTTTAATTTCCCAATAGGCCTTGTGTTCAATTTCTTTGGGAAGATGACAAGGTTTCCCATAAACAAGTATGTTTAGTGACATGCTTATTGGTGTTTTGTGGGCAGTCCTATAAGCCCACAAAGCCTCATCTCAATAGGAAGACCAATCCTTCCTATCGGGTTGGATTGTCATTTGAAGGAACTTTTTTGATCTCCCGATTAGAGACCTCAGTTTGCCCCTAGTTTGGGGATGATAAGGTGTAGAAATATGATGTGTAACCCCATATTTTCTAACTAGATTTCTAAACTAGGCATTATTAAAATGGGAACCGCCATCGGAAATGATGGCGCGAGGTACCCCAAAACGAGTGATAATATGACTCTGTAAAAAAGGAATGACAACTCGATGATCATTTGTGCATGTGGGTATGGCTTCAATCTAATGAGAAATGTAATCAACAGCAAGTAAAATATATTCGAAATCGAAAGAGGATAGAAACGGACACATAGAGTCTATGCCCTAAATATCAAGGATTTCACAGACAATAATTGAATTTAGAGGCATCATGTCTTTACGTGACATGCCACCAAGAGTTTGGCAGTGACTACATGCCTTACAATATGTCTGTAAATTTGCAAATAAAGTGGGCCAATAAAATTTGCATTGCAGAATTTTTACAGTGGTCTTTCGACCAGAAAAATGACCACGACAAGCCTGGTCATGACAAAAAGAGAGGATAGAATCAATCTTAGAAGAAGTAACACAACGCCTGATGATTTGATCATTACAGAGTTGGGAAAGATATGGATCTTCCCAGAAATAGTATTTCGCTTCTGATTTGAGTCATGATTTGCGATTCCCATCCCAGTCTGGCAGGAATTGATGTGTAACTAAATAGTTACAATATCTACATACCAAGGGAGATCTGAAGATATAGTCAAAAGATGTTCATCAAGAAAGTGTTTAGTAATTGGAGGAGATGATTCAATAGAATCAGAGGGAAGGCAAGAAAGGTGATCGGCAACAACATTCTGTCATCCTGCCTTATCAAGAATTTCTAGGTCAAATTCTTGAAAAAGCAAGATCCATTCGATTAGCCTAGGTTTTGTGTCCTTTTTGGATAGAAGGTGTCAGATAGTTTAGTGATCAGAGTACACAATGATTCAAGATTCGAGTATATAAGTGTTGAAGCCACGAGTTACTACACTATCGTATTTGGTTTTGGAAAACCTGTCGCTGTAGTTTGAAAGCGAAGAACTCGTGCTCAACAAATAAAATTTGTACCGGAATAAAAATCCCAGGTCGAACTCAGGGACGCTATGACGATCTATATTCGCAATTATATCTTTTTAGGGTTTTTGTTGAAAAGCGAAGTGACGTAATTACAATGAAGCAATATTAACAATCAGAATAAATGAGAGAGAGAGAGAGTAAACATGCACTTAATATTCCAAAATGTTTATACAATAAAACCATAAAAAATTACACTAGAAAGCACGAAAATTCTATTCTAGAAAGCTGAAAAGAGGAATGGCAGAGAGAAGTTATCCTCCTCGAAGATCGCTTGGAGGACGAGCTGGATGAGACACTGCCTTGAAGACAGAGAACAGAGCAGGAAGAAGGAGGTCGAGGCAGGAGGAACGAGAATGGGGTAGCACGTCGTCGTTGTTTCGGGATCCGCTTCCGAAATGAGGGCGAAAATTTGACTTTATCTCTCGAGGAGCATCCTGGGTGTGGGACAAGCTTCTCTTGAGCTTTGGAGAGGCAGAGAAGAGAAGGAAGGGATGAGAATTTTTTATGGAGGGGGTCTCCCTTTATAGTTGTAAGGAGTGAGGGCAATTTGGCCATTTTATGTTGAAAATCATTAATTCAGGACCTTTAGTGACGGATAAATCCGTCACTAAAGGCCTAAACCAGGGAGGCGCTCGCGTGCTCGCTCACCTCCCACACATGAAATTCGCACTCCACGTTCTTCAGATCTTTACGATCGGATGGCTTAACTCGCTCCTCGCTGTGCCTCATCAAGCTGCAATGCCTGCGTGAGATCCCACGTTACGTGTGGGCATCTGATGGAGCATGAGTTCTATCAAGCATGCACAGCCGCTCGATCGCGTTTGAGCGCTCAATTGCGCCCCCTCGCCACACCTCAACTCTCTCTCCTCAAGGCTCAAACGTGTGCCTCGCCTTCTCGCAAGCGCATTCGACCACCAAGCTATCAGCACGTTTGTGTAATGCTTATGATTTGTGTGCGTGCGCCCCACAGTCGTTGGATCATCATCCAACGGTGGAGAAGCAATGATCAGATTTAAGGAGGGAAGGTACGACGGGTGCAGCAGCCAATTGGGCGGCTGAGATGGAGCCACGTGGCGCCATCTTGGCTGTCCATCTTATGGATGATGTAGATGGTGCCACATTTATCGGATTGAGTCGATTTTCACGCCGTTAGGCTACGATCATCGATCCAAATCCATTCGTGTGGTCGGATTTGTCATCTGAAGTGTGGATTCACACCATCTTGACCCTTGATCTTCTAGTGTTCCTCGATTTCTATCTGATGCTACAGATGTCTGATTAGGACGATATTGGAGTCGTTGAACTCCAATCGTCGCCTTGATCAAATTTGTACAATTGGATCTTTGATCTGAGGCCTCGATAAAAATTTGCCTTGTCCTTGAACATAAAGGAGACAATTAACCTCTATTTTGTTCAAACTAATCTAAATGCAAGATGATGCATGCTATGCAATATTTATAGTATGTAATGCAATTCTATGCTTAAGAACATGCATAAATAGACATCTTATATAATATAAACATGTTTACATCACACCCCCATGCCTATCTTTTGTTAGTAACTAGTAAAAACTATATGCTATTTATAAAAGAATTAGGTCGGACTATTTGGGCATAAGTTATTTTCAATCATTAAGAAAATGTTTACTTAGGATCTGAACTTTCAAAGATGCAACAGTGCATGAGCATCTGCCAAAATGCAAACTACCTCAAGCCCTCGCCTTATTCGAAGAAAAATTTCTTTTTCTCTTTTTGCTCTTTTCTAATTTTTTTGGATTTTCAAGTTTATGGTTTAAAAGTGGCTTTCTACGGCCATTCAACTCACCTAAGATTTTATGAGAACCCTAAGTTCTAAGTATCTTATTGTGAATTTGATAGACTCATTGATCGATAGTTAAAAAGGACTTCAGATTTCTACGCCTCTAGGTGACCTTAAAAAGAGAATTCTGTCTAAAGTTGTATCTTTACAATCGGTTGCTTTCTCTCTACTTTTATTTTTATGAGGTCAACACAAGGGTGAATCTAGTGTATATCTCCCCAATTTATTCTACTTCTCTGCTTCTTCCTAAGTGTTTTGGAAATTTTCAGTGAATTTATTGTGCTGGGTTCAAGACAACCGGTCGATAAGCTATTACCACCAACAACTTGCCAGTCATACTCGTGCAGTGAAGTGTGGCTTATTTCTTTTGTTTTTCTTTTTCTTTTCTTTTTGACTTTCTTTTTCTCCTTTTTTTTTTTTAAGTAGGTGGCTTCTCTAGTCTAAGATTTAGCTAAAGGCAGCAAGAAGAGAATGATCTAGTGACTGGGCTCTGGACAACCTACCTATGGGCTGTTACCCATGATAACTTGCCAGCCATATCACCCTAGAAGGTTCATTAGCTACCCAATTTCCATTAGAACCGTTGATTAACGAGTCAGTGGTAAGATAGTGTGTAGATGCTTTAGACTTAAGGTTTCCTCAAATCAGAGGGTGGGTTAATAAGTCGTGTACTTATCACCCAAACTTATTTACTCAAATTATAATAGAATTAAGATGGCGAGGACTCGAAAAACAAATCCACATTTTATTGGATACACAGGCTAATTAAGTCCAAAGACCTAAAGGGTCTTTGTGTTTAGATCCTAATGTAATATTTCCTAAGATTGAAAAGTCCTAATGTCTAAATATTTCTTCCTAATTCAAATTGTTTTCTAATGTATAAATAAGAAGAGAAATACAAATTACAGGAATTTCACAAAGCTGACAAAATGATTCAAAAATGAATCCACCCCTCCATGCCTAGCTGATGCAATGTCCACATTAAGAAAGTGACATGAAAGAAAGGGTAGAGTATAAAAGATGTCACCTGAATATGAAGCTCGTGTCAGCTTTGTGTCGTATGTACAACTGCTGAGTTTAATGCCATCAGCTAGGCAAAGTCTAGCCAAAGAAGTCACAATATAGCTAGAGCAACCGTGTCTAAGACGGATTTTGGAAGAGGAAGGTCAATAACAGGCTTCAGATGTTGACCGTTGACTTTAAATGTGTTAGCTGTCTTTGGGTCAAAGATCTAAACGGCTCCATTTGGAAAAATATGGTCAATAATGAATGGACCATTCCATTTAGATCTAAGTTTGCTAGGAAAGAGATTAAGTTGAGAATCGAATAACCAGACCGTCTGGTTTGGCTCAAAGCACTTGCAGGAAATCAATTGATCATGTAGAGCTTTGGTCCGAGCCCTGTAGATCTTGGCATTCTCATATGCATCACTTCTAAGCTCTTTCAACTTAGATAGTTGGAGTTTCCTGGTCTTCCCAACTAAATTCAGATCTAAATTGCATTGTTTGATCGCCTAGAATGCCCTATGTTCAATCTCTACGGGTATATGGCATGCCTTTCCATACACCAAATGAAATGGAGACATGCTGATGGGCATTTTATACATCGTACGGTAGGCCCAAAGTGCATCCTTAAGCTTTTGAGTCCAGTCCTTGCGATCAGGCCTAACCATTTCCTGTAGAATGTTCTTGATGTCTCGATTGGAGATCTCGGCTTGTCCATTCGTCTAGGAATGGTAAGGTGTGAAAATTTGGTGGTTAACCCCGTATTTAGCCAATAAATTTTGGAATTGGGCACTAGTAAAATGAGTGCCACCGTCACTGATGATGGCCCTAGGAATCCCGAACCTACTGAAGATATTTTTCTTGACAAAATCGATGACCACCTTGTGGTCATTGGTTTAGGTGGGAATTGCCTCAATCCATTTGGGCACATAATCAATAGCAACAAGAATGTACTGATGTCCAAATGAAGGGAGAAAGGGTCCCATGAAATCGATACCCCAAACATCGAAAATTTCGACAGGAAGAATTAGGTTTAGGGGCATCATATCTCTCTTAGTTAAGCTCCCGAGTGCCTGACATCGAGAACATGACCTTGAGAAATACTGGGCATCCTTAAATAAAGACGGCCAATAGAAGCTAGATTGCAAAATTTTTGCAGCCGTCTTTTTCCCAAAGAAATGTCCACCACACGCAATTGCATGGCAGAACTCGAGTAAACTATTGAATTCACTCTTCGGAACACATTAGCGAATAATCTGATCAAAGTCGAAGCGGTATAGTTCAGGGTCCTCCCAGAAGTAGTATTTGGCCTCAGATTTGAGTCTGTCCCGTTGTTGCTTGGTCCAATCCTGGGGGATTTGACTAACGGCCATATAGTTAACAATGTCAGCAAACGATGGGGTTTGGACACCTGAAACTGTAAGGATAGCTTCGTCCGGAAAAGTGTTAGCAATTGGGATGTCCGAACAAGAAGAATCACTTAGGAGTCTCAACAAATGATCTGCCACCACATTTTGTACCCCAGTTTATCCTTGATTTCAAGATCAAATTCTTGAAGCAGAAGAATCCAATGAATAAGCTGGGGTTTGGCATCCTTTTTGGCCAATAGATGTCTTAAGGTCGAGTGGTCGGTATAGATGATAACATGAGATCCCAATAGATAAGCCCTGAATTTTTCCAAAGTGAACACTACAGCTAGTAATTCCTTTTCGGTAACAATGTAATTCCTATGGGCTTCATCTGGAGTTTTACTAGCGTAGTAGATGACAAAGGGCTTTCTATCTATTTTCTAGCCCAAGATAGCCTTGACTGCATAATCAGAAGCATCGGTCATGATCTCAAAAGGGGTTGTCCAAATTGGTGGTTGTAACACTGGAGCACAAGTGACTACCATTTTCAAGAAATCAAATGCCTTACGGCATGATTCATCGAAAACAAATGGCATTTCTTTGGCGAGAAGATTACTCAGGGGACGAGAACCTTTAAGAAATCCTTGATGAATCTTCTGTAGAATCCCACATGACCAAGAAATCATCGGATTTGTTTAACAGATGTGGGAGGAGGAAGTTTAGCGATAGCATCAACCTTAGCTTTATCCACTTCGATTCCCCGTTCAGAGATTACATGACCCAAGATGATGCCTTCTTGGGTCATGAAATGACTCTTTTCCCAGCTAAGGACCAATCGTGTTTTGATACATTGCTTAAGAATCATTTCTAGATTAGCCAAACAAGAGTCAAATGATTCTCCAAAAATAGAGAAATCATCCATGAAGACTTCCATAAACTCTCCCACCATGTCAGAGAATATTGCTAACATACACCTTTGAAAAGTTGCAGGTGCATTACATAAATCGAAAGGCATCCTACAGAAAGCAAAGGTTTCATAGGGACAGGTAAAAGAAGTTTTTTCCTGATCCTCGGGATGGATAGGAACTTGGTTGTATCCCGAGTAGCCATCAAGAAAACAGAAGTACTTCTACCATGCTAGTCTTTCCAAGATTTGACCAATGAAAGGCAGGGGAAAATGATCATTTTTCGTGGCTATGTTCAGCTTCCTGTAATCAATACAAACCCTCCAAGAGGAAGCTGAATGAGTTGTAATAGATTCTCCTCTCTCATTAGTCACAACAGTAATCCCAGCTTTCTTAAGAACAATCTACATGGGACTTACCCAGGGACTATCAGAGATTGGATAAATAATTCCTGCATCAAGCCACTTAATGATTTCCTTTTTGACCACTTCTCGCACATTTGGATTTAATCTCCTCTGCATCTAGCGAGAAGGGCAGGATCCATCTTCCAAGAATATTCGATGATTGCAGTAAGATGGCTCGATCCTCTTGAGGTCATGAATGGTCCAACCAATTGCCTCCTTGTGTTCCTTCAGGACCTTCATCAATTTAATCTCTTGCTCCTTTGTTAATTTAGTGCTGGCAATCACAGGGAGCATCTTCTGAGTTCCTAAAAATTGATATTTGAAATTCTCAAGCAATAGTTTCAGTTTAAGCTGGGGCAGGTTGATGATTGACGGTAAGGAAGATGCTGAAGACTCAACAAGAAGAGGTTGTGAGTGAACAAAATCAATAACCTCTTCATAAGATGGCAGGTTTGCCATAGAGGGTTGCGGGTCCAATTCGTCATCAAAGGAGGAACTTTCAATTAAAGAAACCATCAAACAAGTTTCAATGTTTACATTATCCTCCTCAAGTTCCTCAATAAATTCACAATCCTCAAAATTATTAATCGCCTTAAAAATATCCAATTTCATTCGTTGATCCCCAAAGGAGATTTCCATGCTACTGCTTTCACAGTTAATGTTGGCCTTAGCGGTAGCCAGGAATGGACGCCCCAGAGTGATGGGCGTGTTCTTAGATTTTCAGGTACATCCATGTCAAGGACAAGGAAATCTACAGGAAAATAGAAATCCTTGACCTTAACTATATCTTCAATAATGCCTCGCAGATTTGTGATCGAATGGTCCGCTAACTGTAGTGTTATTGAAGTAGGCCAAAGTTCACCTAATCCAAACTTCTCATAAAGAAAAGTCGGAATTAGGTTGATAGATGCACCTAGATCCAAAAGTGCTCTATCAAATGTGTAATCTTTGATGACACAAGAAATCAATGGAGCACCTGGATCTCTCTTTTTCTAAGGGAGGTGGTGCAAGATAACAGAACTAGCCTACTCAGAGAGTACCACCTTCCTTGGAACATATTCTCTTGACTTACGCTTTTGTGCACATAAATCCTTTAAAAATCTTGCGTAAGCCGGTATATGCTTCATAGCATCGAGGAGCAGGATATTGATCTCAACATTCTTAAAGATAGTCAGAAGCTCCTCATTGCTATCAACAGGTTTCTTTTTTGATTTGATCAAGGCTTCAGGAAAAGGAACATGAGTCAGAGTTTTGGAATCAGGTTCCTGAGCCTTGATTTCTTCTCCAGAATTCTCCTCTCTCTCCTCAAGTTCTTCAGGATTTAGTAGATCAGAGCAATCTAGTTGCGGATCCTTAGTCTGCTAACCACTCCTCAAGGTGATAGAATTTGCAGAAGCATAAGAATTCGGGTCTTGGGGAGGGTTAGGAAAGATTGGAGGGGCTTGATTAGCTAGGAATTGTTGATGTGCAGAAGAAGAAGACGAGGAGGAGGGACCCTGCTCAACCACCTGAGCATGTGCGTGTGGGTCCCTCTGATTTCTGTACCCATGGGCTTGATTGCCCGGATTCAGAATATTTCGTAGGTTGGGTGTGGGTTGGGATGGTAGAGATCCGAGTTGATGAGAGTTAGCAATGAGCCCTGTCTGCAAGTTGTCCAGTTAGGTTTCCATTTGTTGGATGAGCTGGAGCATGGATCCTTGCATCTCTACCATTTGCTGGTTCAAATCAGCCTGCCCTACTGGTTGACAGGCATTCCAAGTTGGCTGATTGACCTGATTTGTGGGCAACTAAGTATACACATGACCTTGACCCATTGGTCGTTGCGGAGCATAGCTGCAAGGTTAGAATTGGGTCTGTTGCCCTGGGCTTTTCTAGGAGAAGTTAGGGTGGTTTCTCCAACCTTGATTATAAGCATTAGAGTAGGGGTTGGATCTAACGTTCTCCTGTACAGCACACACATAGTCATAGGGTGATGATGGAGAGAAAGAAAGGGAAGGATCAGAAAAACTGGGATCAAAGGCCCTAGTTTGGAACCCATGAGGTTCCGAAATATGCTGACTCACAGGTTGAGCCACATCGAGTTGATTCACAAACTCCTATCCAGAAGGAGCTCGCGAAGAATGGATTCTCGAATTTTGGGATTGAGTAGATCGAGAGTTGTTCATAGAATTTCCAGCCATCCACTCTTCCATTCTCTTAACAACCAAGTCCACCTTGTCAAGTTTGTTACAAATCAATTCCATGTCAAATGAATGAGAGTCATGGACTTCGTTGACATTTGATCTGGGCTGCTGGGATCGGTTAAAGGTATCCATGGAGGCATGATTAATTGAATTCTCATTCATTTCCTCAAATAAATCGTGTGCACTATCTGCGTCTTTATTGAGGAAATTGCCTCTGCAAGAAGCATCCACATGATTTCTGAGTTGCTCAGTCAACCCATGATAGAATATCTGCACGAGTTGTCGGCACCTCATAGTATGGACACCTCCACAATAGGTCCTGGAATCGCTCCCAGGCCACATGAAACTGCTCCCTCGGCTGCTGGGTAAAGGTAGTGATTGCCCGTCTCAAGGAATTGGTACGTCCGACTGGGAAAAGTTTCTTCAAAAAGGTTGATTTCAACTCATTCCAAGTTGCAATTGGTCTTCCTATTGTCTTATACTAATGCGCAGCCTTATCCCTAAGAGTGTGGGGGAAGAGCCTCATGATCATTTGCTCCTCGTTCACGTTTCGTGCCTTGGTGGTCTAGACCAAAGTGGTCAAGTCCTCCAAGTGCTAAATAGGTCTTCGGAGCCAAGTCCATGATAATGTTTAATCAGGCTTAACACCTGAGGCTTGATTTCAACGTCTCCAACCAGAATCTGGATGCTAGGACGTTCCCCGTAATTTGAAGGATCATAAAAATCCTTCAAGGGCTGAGCGCCTTGCATTCTATGCATTTATTCTAGCTGCCTTCGGAATTCCTCCTATGGATCCTAAGGCAGAGGAGGCTGTTGGTCGGCCATAGGATTAACTTGACCAAAATCCAATTTGCGCCTCATAGAATACTCTAGTGGTCCTTCCAATCGGGGATTCAATCACCGTCTTCCCATCATAAACTAAAGGATGGTCGGAAGGACTGGGGATAGGGACCCTGTAGTACAACAAAACAAGGCTATCCTTAAATGGGGTAGCCTAAGGATCTACAGTCTCCCAAAACCCACATTAAGATTGTAAATGATTTACTCTACTTGTGTCTGCTCAATCCAACCAGTTAGAAGGAGGGATTGGGGAGAAGGTTCTTCCTTCGACTTTCGCCTCCGGTTCCTAGTGTACCCTCTAGCCACAGTCATTTGATTCTACCCCCTAGCTAGACATCAGATTAACCAGTACAAGTAGGTTAATCAAAGATAATCTTAGACTGGGCCCTAAAGAGCAAATCAATCCTAAGGCCAATGTCAATTTTATTAAGGCCTGGGATTGTGGTGCTTATGGAATGTGATGGGCCCTTAAAATCGGTTGTGCCCTTAATGATTGATTGAGAATTGTGTACGTGCATGCACAACTAGGGTTTTCAAGCAAGATTATTTGTGATGTGTAGATTTTAATGTTCAAATCTTGATTAAGTAGCTTTTAGGGTTTAAAATTAGGTTGATTTCAATCAAGTTTTGAGGCAAAACAAGTTTTCAAACATGGGTGAAGATTGCTTTCCTATAAAACCAGAAATAAATTGGAGTGTCTGGAATAGACCTAGGTTGAAAACCCTAAGGAGGAGCTACTTGATGAGCTAATTTTAGGTAGAGTGGTGTGGCCCAAATAACTCAAACAACTGGCCACAAATGCACCACTAAGTTAGGCACATAGAGATGTTTAACATAGAATGATTTCTACTCTTTTATGTGTTGCTTTGTGTGTGTGTACCGGTTCCACAGATCAGAACCCGGTTGAGTAGAAATAAATCAATTAGGTTAAGTGCCTTGAATGTGGGTGTACGCTATCTGTCTGTTGAAAATTACCCCACAAGATTATCTTTTTTTTATTTATTTATAAATGAGGGTGGAATGAGTGTGAGTGAGAATCCAAACAACCAAACTATTCCAAGGATTTATTCAAACACCTAAGTTAATTGGAATTTGGATTTAATGTGACAAATGAAATCTATGGAGAGGGGAAGAATGGGGAGCACTTATAGTTGTCTTCAACTGCACTTTACTCTAGTCTACCGCTTGACGATTCCCTGATGGAGGTCTCTGCAAAACAATAGACACAAGAGAAAGCAAGTTAGAAGACAATAAAGTATGTGAAATGCGAAAAGAAGATCGAAAATTGTTGCCTCCCTGGCAACGGCGCCAACATGTTGAAGCTACGAGTTACTACACTATCATATTTGGTTTTGGAAAACCTATCGTTGTAGTATGAAAGCGAAGAACTCGTGTTCAACAAATAAAATTTATACCAGAATAGAAATCCCAAGTCAAACTCAGCGAGGCTACGTTGATCTATATTTGCAATTATATTTTTTTAGCATTTTTGTTGAAAAGCAAAGCGACGTAATTACAATGAAGCAATATTAACAATCAGAATAAACGAGAGAGAGAGAGAGTAAACATGTACTTAAAATTCCAAAATGTTTATACAATAAAATTAGAGAAAAATTACACTAGAAAGCGAGAAATCAATTACACTAGAAAGCAAGAAAATTCTACTCTAGAAAGCTGAAAAGAGGAATGGGAGAGAGAAGTTATCCTCCTCGACGATCGCTTGGAGGACGAGCCGGACGAGATGCCTCTTGGAAGACAGAGAACGGAGCGGGAAGAAGGAGGTCAAGGAAGGAGGAATGAGAATGGGGCAGCACATCGTTGTCGCCGTGGGATCCGCTTCCGAAATGAGGGTGAAAATTTGACTTTATCTCTCGAGGAGCATCCCAGGTGTCGGACAAGCTTCTCTTGAGCTTTGGAAAGGAAGAGAAGAGAAGGAAGGGATGAGAATTTCGCATGGAGGGGGTCTCCTTTTATATTTGCAAGGAGTGAGGGCAATTTGGTCATTTTATGTTGAAAATCATTCATTCATGACCTTTAGTGACTGATAAATCCGTCACTAAAGGCTTTAACGTGGCCTTCGTGGCAATGATCACGCACTTGCTCGCCTCCCACACATGAAACAAGTGCTCCATGTTCTTTAGATCTTCACGATCGGATGGCTTAACTCGCTCCTTGCCGCACCTCATCAAGCCACAATGCCCGCGTGAGATCCTGCGTTACGCGCGGGCGTCTGATGGAGTGTGAGCACTATTAAGTGCATGCAGCCGCTCGATTGCAATCAAGCACTCAATCACGCCCCCTCACCGCACCTTAGCTCTCGAACACACGCCTCGCCTTCTCGCAAGCACGTTCGACCAACGTGCTATCAGCCCGTTTATGTCACGCTTATGATTTGTGCTCGTGCACCCCACAACCGTTGGATGATCTTCCAATGGCAGAGAAGTTTCAATCAGATTGAAGAAGAGAAGGTGCGGCGAGTGCGGCTGTCGGTTGGGCCGCTGAGATGGCACCACGTGGTGCCATCTTGGCCGTCCATATTCTGGATGAAGTAGATGGTGCCACGGTTGTCAGATCATCGATCCGAATCCATATTCTGGATGAGTTGATTTTCACATCGTTAGGTTACGATCATCGATCCGAATCCATCCATGCAGTAGGACTTGTTGTTTGAAGTGCGGATTCACACGATCATATCCCTTGATCTTCTAGGGTTCCTCGATCTCTATCTGATGCTACAGATGTCAGATTAGGGCGATCTTGGAGTCGTTGAACTCCAATCGTTGCCCTAATCAAATCTGTATGGTTGGATCTTCGATCCAAGGCCCTGATAAAAATTTTCCCTATCCATGAACATAAAAGGAGAAATTAACCTCCATTTCATTCAAACTAATCTAAATGCAAGATGATGCATGCTATGCAATATTTATAGTTTGTAATGCAATTCTATGCTTAAGAACATGCATAAATAGACATCTTATGTAATATAAAGATGTTTACATCAATAAGATCTGAACTTTTCTAATCCAAACACTATTGCTAGTAATTCCTTTTCTATAACTCTGTAATTCCTTTGTGTCTCATTCAAAGTTTTACTAGCATAGTAAATTACTACCGGATTCTTCTCAATTTTCTATCCCAAAACATCTCCTATTGCATAATATGATGCATCACACATGATTTCAAATGGTAAATCCCAATTAGGTAGTTGCATGATCGGAGCCTATGTAACTCTGTCTCTCAATGTTTGAAATGCAGAAATACACTCGTCACTCATCTCAAAAGTAGCATCCTTTGTGAGGAGGTTTGTGAGTGGTTGGGTAATCTTTGAAAAATCAAGTATTAATCTTCTATAAAACCCCACATGCTTGAGAAAAGATCTAATACCTTTGATCGAGTGAGGAATTGGAAGATTTGCAATTTGATTGATCTTAGCTCGATCTACTTAGGTACCTCGCTCAGACACAAGGTGGCCAAGTACAATGCCCTCAGGAATCATAAAGTGGCTCTTCTCCCAACTGAGGACAAGGTTCACTTCTATACATCTCTTAAGAATCTTCGACAAATTATCCAAACAGATATCAAATGTTTCCTAGAAGATTGAAAAGTCATCCATAAAAACCTCCATATATTCACCTACCATTTCAGTAAAAATGGCTAACATGGAAATATGAAAAGTCACAAATGCATTGCAAAGCCCAAATGGCATTCTTCGGAAAGCAAAAGATCCGAAGGGGCAGGTGAAAGTCGTCTTCTCTTGATCTTCGGGATAGATTGCTACTTGGTTGTATCCGGACTAACCATCTATAAAGCAGAAGAACCTATTACCAGCTAATCTCTCAAGGATTTGATCAATGAATGGCAAAGGAAAATGGTCCTTCTTTGTAACTGTATTAAGCTTACGATAATCAATACAAACCCCCCATGAATTAGCAATTCATGTGGGAATGGTTTCTCCAGATTCAGTCTAAATTATGGTGAGTCCTGCCTTTCTTGGTACCACTTGAATTGGACTCACCCAAGGGCTATCAAATATGGGATATATAATATTAGCATCTAGCCACTTGATTATTTCTTTCTTTACGACCTCCTTTAAATTTGGATTTAAACATCTTTTAGCTTCTCTTGAAGGTCATGCCCCATCTTCAATATAGATGCGATGAGTACAAAAATTGGGGCTAATCCTGGTGAGATCATGTAGAGTCCACCCAATTGCCTTCTTGTGATCTCGAAGAACCTTGATCAATTTGGATTCTTGTGACTCAGAAAGATGAGGGTTGATAATTACAGAATATGTTTGATCAGATTCGCGGTAGACATATTTAAGGTTATCAGGCAATGGTTTCAATTCTGGTATAGGAGTAGAATCAACAGCAATATTTGGGGTAGGATTTTCGACTGCAAAAAGTGAATTAAATGAGTCATCAGATTCAGATTCAGGATTGTGTATAGATTCTAATAATAGGGTTTCATTTTGATGATATGAGATATCAAAATATGTGCTTTCTAGTTCCAAGGAACTATTGTCATCCTCAAAAATTGCAATAGATCTAATTTCCTCAATCCAATTGTAATCCAATCCTCTAGAAGCTCTAAATATATCCAATTTAATTGTCGTCTCCCCAAATTTCAATTCAATCTTTCTAGATTCACAATCGATGTTGGCCTTTGCAGTGGCCAAAAAGGGTCTCCCTAAAATAATTGGGGTATCTCTAATGTGTTCGGGTACTTCCATATCAACGACAATAAAATCTACTGGAAAATAAAAATCCTAAACTCTTATAATTACATCCTCCAACATTCCTTTAGGTGACTTGATAGATCTATTGGCTAATTCTAAAGCCACAATGGTAGACTTAAGGTTTTCTATGTGGAAATGTTTTACCAAAGATAAAGGAATGAGGTTAATAGATGCTCCTAAATCTAGGAGGACTCTATCAAAACATTGATCCCCAATTATACAGGAAATAAATGGAGATCCTGGGTCTTTCTTTTTCAAAGGAAGCATACTTGAAATGATAGAGCTCACATGCTCTGAAAGTACCATAGTGCTTCCTTTCTTCGGCTTACACTTTGGAGTACACAACTCCTTAAGAAATCTTGCGTAAGTCAGAATGTGTTTGATAGCATCTAGGAGTGGAATACTAAAGTGTACCTATTGAAAAATTTTAATTAAATCATCATCTAATGTAACAGGTTGTTTTTGTTTCCTAGTCTTCTTCAAAGCTTCAGGGAATGGGATGTGGATTTCCTATTCTACTGAGGTATTTCCCAGATCTCGCGAATTAACGGGAATTGTGGGATCGGGTTCTGCACCTCTTACAGGTGTAGAAATAGGGGTCATTCTAGATGTACTAGGGTCTTGGGATAGGTTTCTTGGATAAACTGGATCCCTAGTGGATGTTCCACGGTGGGTTTTAATAGAGTTAATACCCGCATGTGAAGAGGAAGCTGAAGAAGAAGATGCTTGTTGATTTTGGAAAGATGAATTAGAGATCAAAGGTTGATTTGAAAATGATTGTTGTTGATTAAGATAGTCAAAATCATGATTTGTAGAGGGTGGATTTGGACTTTGATTCAGATTTGGATTCAGGGGTAATTGATTAAGGAAATGGACATGTCCTTGATTTGGATTTTGAACTCCCAGGTGTTGTCTCTACTGGATATTCCTAGGGTTTGGAATTGGCTGGGATGGAAGGGCCCCTAGTTGACGAGATTCAGCTAACTGCGTGATTTGGCCCCTAAGATCAGGCAATTTTGCCGAACATTGCCATTGGACTTCAGCAAGAGCCTAAGCATTCTGTCGCTGGCTCTCAGTCATAGCTCGCAAAATCTGGTCAAGCTGTGAATCTCTATTTGGCCCTACAAGGTTCTGCGAACAAGCATAAAATGGCCTCGCTTTAGGTTGTTGAAAAGGCAACGTAGGCAAGTTTTGCCTGGTCAAAGTCGGATATGATGGTCTTTGTGAATGGTCTGACCAAGAGAAATTAGAGTGATTACGCCATCCAGGATTATAAGAGTTAGAATATGGGTTTGATCTTGGTGCATATCCCTGAATGGCATTCAAATCTAAAGGATAGGACATCTTTACCACAAAAATGGGAGATGGGGAAAAAGGTGGGAAAGATTATGGGACAAAGGTCCCTCCTTGGGTTGGTGCAGCAGTAGATAGAAAATCCAAGGAAGATGGATCTCTAGAATCTAGATTATTCACAAATTCCCTCCCCGCAAGAATTTGCGAAACAGGTGAATGCACGAGATTTTGCATAGCAAGTAGCTGTAAGAGTTTTCATTGTACTTCGGACCTCATCAAGATGCTTTGATACGATGTCCACTTTGTCCAATTTTTCTACAATAATCTCTAAATCCTTTGAACTAGATGGATTACCGGACTCATGAATGCCTTTATGCAGATTTTGATGTGCTGTATTCATGCTTCATGTAAATTGCAACATAGATGCATTGTTGATCGAGTTTTCCACCATCCCTTCAAATAATTCTGAAACGTATTCTACGTCGTGATTTAGAAAGTTCCTTCATAAGAGGCATTGACTAGATTATGAATGCCTTCTTGCAATCCATAATAAAAGATGTGCATTAGTTGCCAATGAGGGATGACATGATGTGGGCATTTCCTTTGTAATTCATGAAAGTGTTCCCACGCTTCATGAATTAGTTCTCCTTGATTTTGATTAAAATTTGTGATAGCTCGCCTTAAAGCATTGGTGTGACCAATAGGAAAGAATTTCTTCAAAAATGCAGATTCAAGTTCAGCCTAAGTTGAGATTGGTCTCGCAATAGTTCTATACCAATATGCAGCTTTATCTTTAAGGCTAAAAGAGAACATTTTCAAGAGTAGGATTTCCCTATTCTAATTTCGAGGTCCAAGAGTTTGAGATAGATTTTTAAGATCTTCGATATGTTGAAATGGATCCTTGTATGCAAATCAATGAAAATGTGGGATTAGTTAAACCTATAATGTTTGGTTTTAATTCTGGGTCATTTTCCCCAATGGGAATCCTAAAATTAGGCTCTACTTGTGCATTAGATGGATTATAATAGTCTTGGAATAGAGGCCTAGAACGAGGGATTGGTAAGTCTGGAAGATCAAAACCCGCCTCATGTTGAGGTGGAGGATGGGCTTGGAGATTCTGCAAGTTATTAAGAGCAGTCGTCAAAAGATTAATTTGGTGATTTTGCTCGAGCATTCTAAGATTCTGGTTTCGGAGTGCCTCATGTATATCAAAAGGTGGCATCTCCCCTTGACCAGTAGAAGAATGGATCTCGAGATTCTGATTCTGCAATTGATCCGTAGAATCAAATGCAGAAAAAACAGATGAATCAGACGGGAAATTTATTGGTTGCTTAGCTGCAATCGGCTTAGGAATACCTGTCAACGAAGTTACAAGAGGCAATTTCAAGGATCGCCTCCTATGCATAAAACAAAAGGAATGTGCAAAGGCACACTCACACCACCAAAAATAACGGCAACAAGACCTGCAAAACAGTGCGAAAAAGCAGGTTTTTCTCTTCTTTCAAAGGAAAGAAGAGAGTCCTAGAATACTAAAAATACTTTGGACACAAACAAGTATAATATCAGTATCAAAATACGTGTCCTAAACCTGTGTCTACGCAAGTGTGTATCCTTAAAGCTTAAAGGCCTAAGGTCTAGGATCGAGACCTCTCACTACTGGCTATCGAGGGCTCTAGTAGTGAGACAGACTTGTTGATCTTCGACCAAAGCCCTAAGAGGTGCAAAGAGGAGACATAGAAAAATTAGACTCGTGTGACTCTAGTGATCACGCTGTGTGCGTGATAGCATGCAACAGACGATAGTGATAAAGCCCGCATGCATTCTGCAAACAGATTTAAGTCACAATTTTTATTATCCTCTTTTTTACTTAATCTTTTCAAAAATATGATAGAAAGAAGTAAAGTGATTGCTTTTTAAGTATTTTCAAACAAGGATATGGTCTTGTTATTAACTCCAAGACAAGGATCTATGCGATTTTTTGTGTGTTTTCCCATTGATGCGAGAAAAATAGTAGAAAACTTTTCTCGAGTCAGATCTCAAAACTACTAGTAGATGAATGCACTCCTAAGAGTGTATGCCTATAACATGCTGCTGCTAGTCAGAAAGTATGTATCTTTTTAATTTTTTTACTAACTAAATGCAACAATACAAACTAAACTAGAGACTAAGAAAGGAATACTCACAATGGTATGTATAGTGAAAAACAAAACAGAAATAGAAAACCCGCCATCTTTCCTGAGAATTCCCGCAAAGGTAAACCTAGAAAGAAGACAGAAAACAAAACAAAAACAAAACTAATTAGTACAAAACAACTAAAAATAGTAATAATGGCAAATATAATTTGCAGTTACCTCCCCAACAATGGCGCCATTAAAATGATCGTTAACTTTCTCAACATAGTTAATTAAGTTAATTATGCTTTATTATGTGCAAAAGAAAGTAACTTAGGTCAACTTGAATTTATGTCGATTAAGTAGTATAGGGTCAAGTTAACCTAACATTTTAAATTTTATTTCTTTTTAACCGGTTGAGTCTAGGTCGTTTACTAGGAGACATAACTTAATTAAAATTCATCACTAATCCTAAGCTACTTATGGGAATTATAATTAAATTTACTTTAAGAATATGAATTTTGCTTAAGGATTTCCAAATGAAAAATATGCAAAATTCCATAAGTAAGACACATTTAAACATATGATTTACTATTACAAATAAGTAAACATGTTTATTTCTTTTAATTTCTTTTTATTTACAAGTGACTAAGGAAAGAAAAAGTAATTCCAATGAATATATGCCTTACTACAACATTAAGCTCAAAAAGAAATTAATAGAATACAAGAAATTAAACCACTATTTACTTTTCTCTATCTTCAGCCTCATCTTTCTTCTATTCTTCTTCTACCTTTCTCTCTCTCTCTCTCTCTCCCTTTCTTCTCTTTTAGTCTTTCTCTTATTTTTTTTTGTCTCGAGCTCACTTCTTCCTATACATCTCTTATTCTCTTTCTTTTCTTTCTTGTTACTCCTTATCATTTTGTTCTGCCCATTATTTTTTCTTTACTCTTTTGCCTGTCTATATTATATTCAACCCCAGCGAACTCTCCTCTTCTCCTTTTCCTTTGCAATTGTTCCCTTCCTTTGCAACTCTTCTGAACCTTTGCAGCTGAGTTGAACCGAACTGGTTTGAATCCTTTGTCTGAACCAAAAGTTAGGTTTTAAGGTTGGCGGCTTGGATCGGTTAGGGATACACAACACCCCTCTTAGGGTGGGACCAAACCTTACTGGGTCCAAGGCTGGTTCTTATTTGGCTTGATTTATTTCCGGTTCAGCATAGTCTCGAGCCTCTTCGGCCCACGACCTCCTAGACCGACATGCACATGCCCTCACGGGCCTACACTCGCACGCCCACAGGCACACGTACACCCAGGAACGTGCACTACACGCACCCACACACTTACCCATATGCTCATTTCTATGCCCTACACTGACAACTGCATAGCCCCGTACACTTTTTAGTTTTATTCATAGGCAGGCGCTTCTGTTTCATCGATGTGGGACTAACCATTCCCCTTCCTAATCGGACTTTGGTTGATGATTCCATCCAGCACAAAGCTCAAATTCGAGCAAGTAAAAGCTCGTTGAAAAGTTCTAAGGTTGCTCTACATGATTATAGTATCAATTTGATACTTAAGGAAGGTTTTGCTCTTCGATTTGAAGGGTGAAAAGGTCTGGGTCACTACAACCATTCTGGCCTGTAGAGATGTGTTTTGGCTCTAATGACCTACAGAGTGGCTTTTGACCTCCATACGAGGTGTTGAATAGATTCAGAGAGTATTTGCGCAGCTGTAGGTGAAGGAGAGGAACTCTGAGAAGCTTCAGGAAGGTGAAGAAGCTAACAAGCTTATCTAAGGAGCTTTAGAACTCCATTTCAAGTTCTGTTTAGTCCAACAGACGGCTAGAGGTCTATTTCATCAATTCAAACAACCTCTAAAGGTTGTTAAGGATCTATCTGGGTAGATTATTCATCTAAAATTCATCAAGAACTTACAGTTTGGGTTCAAAAACAACCCAAACTGAACAACAATCAAATTCTTCTATAAAATTGATTAGAGTTCAACCAAATTGAATTTAAATAATTTAAAAACATCCCAGGAACAAATTGGACTCAATTCTTCTTATTGAATCCTAAAACCACATACCAAACTTAAAGTTGACCATTAAACCTTGAAATTTGACTTTCTAAATTAACTCATCTAAGATGAAATTAATGCCTTTATTCACTTCTATTTCACTTATGAATAAATTCAAACTTGGATTTCTAGGGTTCTAGGCTTGTCGCTTGAGATCCTAAGTGAGTTTGTTCGACAAAACAAACCCAAGTCTATCTCAGTGATTGACATATTGGATTGGTCTCAGGGCATCCTTCTGATGCTTCTAGACTTTTAAACTGAAGCTTAACCCTAACCAATAGTCATCTCCAACTCTACCGGAGTTAGAGAAGACAAAGGTCTAGAAGGAGCTCCAGGTCTTAAAACCTCAAACAAATTTCTTCATAATGGTCATTGACCTTCAAATAAGTGATCTGGGGCTTCACGCACAGTTCTATGAGCAGAAGAATACATTTGACTTGTCGGAGCTCGTTGGAGGTCCGGTGAGTTCAAAAAAAAGTTAAAAATGTATAAATGACATTAAAACATGTCATGAACGATCTGAAAAGCTTCCTGAGGTCACGAGGAACCTCAGGAACACATTAATTTCTTCAATTAATAATTTAATTGACAGTTATGCAGTGAATTCACAGTGAATAGATTCTAAGTTTGATTGAGCTCAAGACCTATTTTCTCACTCAATTGAGTGAAGAAAACAAGTCAGAAGGAGGTGGGGATGGATTATAGATGGTTAATTAGCGATATGAACTCCTCCTGAGCTACCATTGAAAGCGAGCTCAGGAGAGTATATGAAATTAGGCATTTAAGTTATAGATGGTTATTATTCAAATTAAAATGAAGATAGGGGGCCTTAAGTGATGGTTAAGTAATGGAGGGCCCCAGTGGAGGTGGACTAGGCACAGCTACTTCCTCCACGGACAGCAGAAGTAGCTGCTGAAGGTGGAAGTGGTTTAGGCGAATAAGTGATCCAAGCGGTGAATTAAGATGATAGAAATGTTAATGGGAGATTAAGGAAGGTGATTAATGTTTTAAAAAGACAAAAGATTGCTCTAGACAAGCTCAATGAGCTCACCGAAGTAGAAGAAGATGAATGGAATTCTGACATTACATCTATCTAATCTGCCTAACTAACTACTCTAACTAATCTACTTACCTAACCTACTGTTACTTGGATGAAGGGTGTAGAAGATCTTCGTTGATGGTCATTAATGGAGGAGAAAATCAGAGGGACAGGGAAGAAGTCCGGTTGGTGTTGGCAGAGTGAAGCGAAGGAACTCCAGTGTCAGCGCTACGTCAGAAGACTTGGCTGACGTCGGCGGAGATCTAGCGCAAGCAAAGGTGGACAGAGGAAGATGGAGGAAGTGGAGGAAAGTCACCAGATTTTGGGAAGAATAGCCTACCAGTTTGCTCAGTGGAAGAAGAGGGAAGGGAGCTAACTTCCTGAAATCGAGGGTGTGGATGGGTATTTATAGGTTGCGGTGGCTGAGAAGGATGGTGTATTTGGACGGAGAAGAGTCTAGGAGTGGAGTGACCGCAGGCATCTTCTCCGATGCCAGTGAGGTTATCTTCAACCCTAAAATGGGATTGCAGCTTCATCCAGATTGGTGGATGAAAAGGGGATGGTGAGCACAAGCTCGAGGAGCTTGGAGAGCAAGGAATGACGTCGGATACAAGGTGATCGGTGGGTGAAAGCGCCTCCTATCATTAGCCATCGATGAGGTTGAAGAAAGAAAGAAGAAAAAGTTTTCGGGGACTTTCTTGTAACGAAACTGAGGACCTAAGTGAAGAATAAGGACTCGAGTGAAATAAAACATAAGGACTAAAATGTAAACTAAGGTTTTCAAAGTTTATTTTAATTTAAATCTTTTTCAACTTTTTATATATGATTATAAATAAGATAATTATTACATTTAGACCTTGAATTTACATTTTTGACCTTTTTAGCTTAATTTATTTAATTAAGGTTACTTAAGTTATTACTTACTTAGGTATAATTTATACTTAGGTTAGTTAACACATTAATTAGATAATTTACTGATGATATTTCGAGTCTAATTATTAATTAATTATTATTAATATTAATTGGATAATAATATAGCATTTTAAACTTATTTTAAGGTCCATTACTATTTTATCCCTTATTTAATAATTAACCGATATAATTACCTATTCCTAGCTAATTAACTAGGAAGACTAGTTAATTAGGGGTAATTAGAGACCTTGATGACCTTCTCACCAGCCATTCTCCAAGTCCCTCTAGCCACTGCCCTTGTACTCTTAATGAAATATTGAGTCGCTGCAGACTTGATATGTTGAATGGATGTCAAATGTTGGTCACCCACCTAAATTGACAAGATTAGATTACTTCGACGCCTTGAACTAGCCGAAAGATGGAATAACTTGGTATTGGCATCTCCTTTAAGCTAGAGTTTCCTTGAATGCTCATGTTAGTCCATTTCCCTCTTCAAGTCTTCCTCAACAATTACCTCCTGCCATAGCTTACGTTGTTCTAACTCCTCTGTTGATAATCGGCCTGGATTTTCTTTAGCATCTAGAGCTTCTTCGGCTAACAGAGCTTCAAGTCTTATTTGCTTTCTTAGGATGCTCACTATTTTCCCATACTCTCTCATCAGATGACGTAGAGCAGCAAGTTTCGTTGCCAACTTGACTGTGGCAGAACTGGTGACATTTTTCGACCTCCACCATGTCTCAATCATCTCCTAACAACGTTCTTCTCTTACCCAGGATCTTTTGAATTTAAAATAAGTTCCCACCTTTTAGCACTCTCGACTATCCCAAACAAGAGGTGTATGGTCAGAGAAGGGTCTCTCAAGGCTTAATACCATGGAAAGATGATACCACCTGATGTAAACACATTTACACTAGTTAAGATGTCTATTTATGCATGTTCTTAACCATAGGATTGCAATGCATGTTATAAATATTGCATAACATGCATCATCTGGCATTTAGAGTAGTTTGAATAAAATGGAGGTTAATTGTCTCCTTTTATGTGCTTGGACAGGACAAACCTTTTTATCGGGTCCTCGGATTGAAGATCCAGCCGTACAGATGTGATCAGGGCGACGATTGGAGTTCAACGACTCCAAGATCGCCCTAATCAGGCATCTTTAGCATCTGATAGTGACTGGGGAACCCTAGAAGATTAAGGGCCAAGATGGTGTAAATCTGCACTTCAAACGACAAATCCGATTGCACAAATGGATTTGGATCGGCGATTGCAGCCTAACGACGCAAAAATTGAGTCAATCTGACACCCGTGCCACCATTTACAACATCTAGAAGATGGATGGCTAAGATGTCACCACGTGGCCCCATCTCAGTCGTCCAACCAGCCCCCAGCACCGCTGCACCTTCTCTTCTTCAATCAGAGCACCACTTCTCTACCGTTGGATCAAGACCCAACGGCTATGGATGCGGCGCCTTGAATTTGTCCGCACAACCTTTTGCCTGAGGCATCACAACGGTCCTACGCCTTAATGCGAGGCGTGGATGCGAGTTCGAGTCGCGACGAGCTGGATCTGGAGCGAGGATCACGCCTTCAATCGATCGTCAGATCTTGATTGGGAGATTGTCTGCGCTCAATAGCATCAACGTGCTATCGTACGCCCATGCCTCATGCGGCATTACACGTGGGCGGGCGCGCGTTGAGTAGGGGAGGCGCATCCTAAGCCATCGAATCTTGCGATCGGATGGCTGAGATTCATTGAACGTGCGGCGAGCGTTAAGCGCGCATGGAAGCCAGCAGAAGCACATTCAACGCCCACTATGCCCAAGATGGGGCTTTAGCGACAGTTTTATCCGTCACTAAAGACCCCTTATTTAATGTTTTAAAGATGTAATGACCAATTTGCCCCCACTCCTTGCAACTATAAAAGGAGACCCCCTCCACATGAAATTCTCATCCCTTCCTTCTCTTCTCTACCTCTCCAAAGCTCAAGAGAAGCTTGTCCCACATTCGGGATGCTTCTCGCGAGATAAAGTCCAAATTTTCGTCCCCCTTCGGAAGTGGATCCCGCGACGACGATGACGTGCTGCACCATTCCCGTTCTTCTGCTTCATCCTCCTTCGTCCTGCTTCGTCCTTCGTCCAGGCATCGTCCCATCCGACTCGTCCTCCAAGCGACCGTCGAGGAGGATATCTCTCTCCCTATTCTTTTTATTGCTTTCTAGTATAGATTTTCTACTTTCTAGAGTAGTTCTACTCGTACTCCAAGCGAATGTCGAGGAGGATATTTCTCTCTCTATTCTTTTAATGCTTTCTAGAGTAGATTTATTACTTTCTAGTGTAATCATTTTCCCGCTTTCTAGTGTAATGAACAATCGTTTTAGTGATGAAATTCTATGTTTATTCTCCATCTCATTTTGATTTTTTTTTTGTAATATTCTCTCTTTCTCTGATTCTCTCTCTCTTCTATTTATTGTAAATAGTTAGATAGTTTTAAATTGAATTACTTCATGACAAATAAAAACAAATGCATAGTTTTTAAATCAAACGTTCGCCTCCCTGTGTTCGACCCGGAATTTTCATTTCGGTATAAATTTTATTTGTTGAAGATGAGTTCTTCGCTTTCAAACTATAAGAACAGGTTTTTCAAAACCTAACACATTAGCGTAGCAATTCGTACGTCCAACATTTTTGGCGCCGTTGCTGGGGAGGCGATGCTCTTTGATTTCTCTTCGCATTTTTTAACTTACAAATCATTTACCTCACTTCTCTCCTTTCTTATTGTGATTGTAGGTACTCTTTTGAGACAGGCAAAGGTGGTAGATTGGAGTAAAGTGCTGTGGAAGGTTTTGTAAGTTATCCCCACATCCCACCCATTAGATTTCATTCCACAACATAATAACACAAACATCAATCAACCTAGGTGTTCTTATAAACTCTAGGATTAGATTGTTTATTGTTTGACAACCACACCTGCACCAACCCCACATTAAAAAAAGAAAAATAAAAAAAAAATCTCATAGAGGTACACAACCTCATCTAATTTTCAAACTCAACCGGTAAATCGATCTTTGGAGCTGGTACACACATTCAAACATAAAATTGAGTAGAAATCAGATTAGGTAATCTCTTGTGTGCCTAATTAAGTGGTGCAACAGGCCAATTGTTTGAGTTGATTGGGCCGCACCACTTCAAATAAAATCAACTCATCAAGTAGCTGCCACGTAGGTTCAACTCATAGGGATTTACCAGGCACTCCACATTCTTTTTAAGCTTTAAAGGAAAATATTTTCACCCATGCTTGCAAAACCTGGTGTGCCAACGAAACTTGTTTGAAAATGCCTAAAGTTGAATCCTAAAAGCTACTAAGCAAGATTTGAACTTTAAAACTCACCACATCAAAAATAATCTTGCTTGAAAACCATTGGTTGTGCACGCACACACAAATCAATCAATCATTAAGGGCACAACCCATTTAAAGGGCCCATCACATTCCAAAGCACATTCAAACCTAGCCCTAAATAGAACAAAGTAGATGTTGGCCTTAAGGATTCGACTCACTCTTCAGAGCTCAGAATGAGATTATTTTCGATTAGTCTATTTTTACTGTTCAATCTGATGTCTAGCTAGGGGAGCAGAATCAAACGATCGTGGCTGGGGGGTACACTAGGAACCAGAGGCGCAAGCCGAAGGAAGAAACTTCTCCCCAGTCCCTCCTTCTAACCGGTTGGATTGAACAGGCAGAAGTAGATCGAATCGTTCCTTTATCTCAAGATGGGTTTTGGGAGTATGTAGGTCTATAGGCTAACCCAATTAATGATAGGTTTGATTGTTTGTATTGCAGGGTGCCTTTCTTCCTCCCATTTCACATGAATCTTTCCACATATTATACGCATTCCCACTCTTTTCCTCCTGTTTTGAATTATCCTCAACATGACGATTATCCCGACTCGTACTGTAATCAACCATCAGTTAGTTGGGATAACACGGATTGGGGATATAGTTCCGGATTTCTATCCTTCTCAGAGCCACATCGATTATAGATCGTCATCCTTTCATGAAAAACCTAATACGATCTACAATCAAGAAGGATACACTGATTCTTACCCATACTCTGATTACACTGCCTTTAGGTCATCACCACCTTTTGAACAATCTGAAATGACCTATTATCAGGAAGGGTATAACGAATCTCAACTCGTTAATTCCCCTGCATTAACCCCAAGCCCGCCCAACCCTGAACCAACTCATTTGGTTCAGGTTAACCAAGTTCAAGATAAGGTTCTGGCTAACTTGAGGAATATCATTCAATCTTTAGAAGTTTAGCCAATACCTTGCATTGAGAGATTGGAGCCCCTGATTGAAATGATTGATGATTTGAACAAGTCATTGTTGGATTGGCTCCAGGATGTTAAGGATAAGAACCCGGGTGAGTTTCTACTTGGGAAATTAGCGAAATGGAGGATGAGATTAGTGGTCGCTTTGATTCAATCATGGGATGATTCCCAGGATGAACTCCCTTCAGGAAAGCCAATGATAGAACCCGCTCAGGCACCTGTTGAGAGGGACACGTGTTACGAGGATGACTAGATTGAATTAAAGCAACCAATTAAGGATGATCTGATTTCTTCACCTAAGATCCCTGAGCCAGGGTACGAGGAAATGTATGTCTCCATGGATCAGAAAGTGACAGATGATTTTAGGACATACATTGATACGGATCCTGATTTCTTTGATGGTGAAGATTCAAGTTGCAAAGTCTCACACGAGTTTCAGAACATGACTTTTGTGAGACGATTGGGCCTGAGGAATCTGATAGATCATTTGATAGCCCAATAATTGAGGAAACTGATCTTATTAGGGCACACATTACGGATCCAGAATCACATTTTCTGGAGGATTCAATTCAATGCCCTAATTTTCAGTTACACCCTGTTGAGCTTATTGATGATTATGTTTCTGAGATAATTAGACCCAAGTCAATTTTGATTCAGCCACATCATTTAGACTTGGAGATTTTAGATGGGGTGATTAATATACAAGAGGTCCTGGAATTTGACATGTTGAATGAGGAGGATAGGAGCCGGGAAGTTCTGGTTTGGGAAGCTAGTTCTGGAGGAAGTACAAGAATGAGTCGAAGGGAGCCTATTAAGCTGAAACCGTCAAACCAGGACCCTTACGACATTTGTTTTGAGGATGTCAAACCTAAGCACACATTCAATGATTATCCTTTTGAGCTTCAATTCTCTGTAACCCGACTTTTTGGTCTTGGGTTGCATCCTCATAAATCGTAGGCCTGACCCCGCTTGCATACTGATTTTAGGTTTTGGGTAATTTTTATCCAAAACCTAAGATATTCTCGATTATGGGTATGGGTCTACACCACTATCTGGTCCACATCTGTGGACATCTAGTAACAGGTCAGAGGATTCTTTTGTTTATTCTGATTCTGACCTGCACTTGTGAATTCTTCATTTCTCTTCTTTGTATAGTGTGCCTAGCTGAAGGCACTAAACTCAGCATATATACAGTTCTTTTTAGTTTTCATCTCGGAGCGGACCTGACATTCACGCAATTCAAGTGCTTTCTGCACTATTCCACTCTATTTTATGTCTTTTTAATACAATGAGGACATTGCACTAGATAGGCATGGGGGGTGGATATTCATCTCTGAATTCATTCGTCAGCTCTGTGGATTTATTTTATTTTCTTTTATTTAAAAAAAAATGTGGAATTAGGAAAGAGAACTTGGGTTTAAGAAAATTTTCAATCTTAGGAAATACTACATTATGATTTGAACACAAAGACCCTTCAGGTCTTTGGGCTTAATCAGCCCGTGGATCCACTAAAATGTAAATTTGTTTTTCGAGTCCTCGCCAACCTAAATTCTATTTTAATTGGAGTAAATAAGTTTGGGTGATAAGTACACAACTTGTCAACCCGCCCTCTGATTTGAGGAAATTTTGAGTCTTAAGCATCTACACACTATCTTGTCACTGACTCATTGTTCGACGATTTTAATGGAAATTGGGTAGCTAATGAACCTTCTAGGGTGATATGGTAGGCAAGTTATCGTGGGTAATAACCCATAGGTAGGTTGTCCAGAGCCCAGTCACTGGACCTTCCTCTTTTTGCTACCTTTAGGTAAATCTTAGCCCAGGGAAGCCACCTACTTAAAAAAAAAAGAAGAAAAAAAAAGAAAAAGAAGAAAAAGAAGAAATAAACCACACTTCCCGCATGAGTATGGCTGGCAAGTTGTCGGTGGTAATAGCTCATCGACTAGTTGTCCAGAACCTAGCTCAGTAAATGCATTAAAAATTCCCAAAACACTTAGGAAGAAGCGGAGAAGTAGAATAAACTGGGGAGATATACACTGGATTCACCCTTGTGTTGACCTCGTAAAAAAATAAAAGTAGGGAGAAAGCTACCGGTTGTAAAGATACACCTTTAGGCAGAATTCCTTTTCTAGGTCACCTAGAGGCATAGAAATCCGAAGTCCGTTTTAACTGCTGGTCAATGCGTCTATCACATTCACAATAAGATGCTTAGAAGTTAGAGTTCTCATCAAATCTTTGGTGAGTTGAATGGCCGTAGAAAGCCACTCTTAAACCCAAAAACTTGAAAATCCGAAAAAATTAGAAAAGAGGAAAAAGGGAAAAAGAAATTTTTCTTTTAATAAGGCGAGGGCTTGAGGCGGTTTGCATTTTGGCTGATACTCGGGCACTGTTGTGTCTTTGAAAGCTCAGATCCTAAGTAGACAATTTCTTAATGATTGAAAATAACTCATGCCCAAATAATCCAACCTAATTCTTTTATAAATAGCATATAGTTTTCGCTAGGGACTAGCAAAAGATAGGTATGGAGGTATGATGTAAGCACATTTACACTACTTAAGATGTCTATTTGTGCATGTTCTTAAGCATAGGATTGCATTGCAAGTTATAAATATTGCATAACATGTATCATCTTGCATTTAGAGTAGTTTCAACAAAATGGAGGTTAATTGTCTCCTTTATGTGCTTGGACAGGGTAAACTTTTTATCGGGGCCTCGGATCGAAGATCCAACCGTACAGATGTGATCAGGGCGATGATTGGAGTTCACCGACTCTAAGATCGCCCTAATCAGGCATTTGTTGCATCTGATAGTGACCGAGGAACCCTAGAAGATCAAGGGCCAAGATGGTGTAAATCTGCACTTCAAACGACAAATCCAACCTCACGGATGGATTTGGATCGACGATCGCAGCCTAACGACGCAAAAATCGAGTCAATCTGACACCCGTGGCACCATCTACAACATCCAGAAGATGGCCAGCTAAGATGGCACCAAGTGGCACCATCTCAGCTGTCCAACAAGCCCCTAGCACCGCCGCACCTTCTCTTCTTCAATTAGGGCACCACTTCTCCACCGTTGGATCAAGATCTAGCGGCTGTGGATGTGGCGCCCTGAATTCGTCCGCGCAACCTTTTGGCTGCGGTAGCACAGCGGTCCCGCACCTTAACGCGAGGCATGGACGCGAGTTCGAGTCGCGACGAGCTGGATTTGGAGCGGGGAGCAAGCCTTCAATCGGCCATCAGATCTTGATTGGGCAGCCGTCCACGCTCAATAGGTCGACGTGCTATCGCATACCCGCGCCTCACGCGACATCTCACACGGGCAGGCGCGTGTTGAGGAGCGGGGGAGGTGCATCTTAAGCCGTTCGATCTCACGATCGGACGACTAAGATTCGTTGAACGTGCGGCGAGCGTTAGGCGCATGTGGAAGCCAGCAGCCGCGCGTTCAACTCCCACTACGCCCACGATGGGGCATTAGCGACGGCATTATCTGTCACTAAAGACCCCTTATTTAATGTTTTAAAGATGTAATGACCAATTTGCCCCCACTTGCAACTATAAAAGGAGACCCCCTCCACATGAAGTTCTCATCCCTTCCCTCTCTTCTCTACCTCTCCAAAGCTCAAGAGAAGCTTGTCCCACACCCGGGATGCTTCTCGCGAGATAAATTCCAAATTTTTATCTCCCTTCGGAAGTGGATCCCGCGATGATGATGACATGCTGCCCCGTTCTCGTTCTTCTGCTTCGTCCTCCTTCGTCCAGGCATCGTCCCTTCCAACTCGTCCTCCAAGCGACCGTCAAGGAGGATATCTCTCCCTATTCTTTTTATTGCTTTCTAGAATAGATTTTCTACTTTCTAGAGTAGTTCTGCTCAACCTCCAAGCGACCGTCGAGGAGGATATTTCTCTATTCTTTTAATACTTTCTAGAGTAGATTTATTGCTTTCTAGTATAATCATTTTTCCACTTTCTAGTGTAATGAACAATTGTTCTAATGATGAAATTCTATGTTTATTCTACATCTCATTTTGATTTTTTGTTTGTAATATTCTCTCTCTCTAATTCTCTCTCTCTTCTATTTATTGTAAATAGTTAGATAGTTTTAAATTGAATTACTTCGTGACAAATAAAAACAAATGCGTAGTTTTTAAATCAAATGTCCGCCTCCCTATGTTCAACTCGGAATTTTCATTTCGGCATAAATTTTATTTATTGAACACAAGTTCTTCGCTTTCAAACTACAACGACAGGTTTTTCAAAACCTAAGCAAGTTTCGTTGCCAACTTGACTATGGCAGAACTGGTGACATTTTTCGACCTCCACCATGTCTCAATCATCTGCTTACAAGCTTTTTCTCTTAGCCAGGATCTTTTGAATTTAAAATAAGTTCCCACCTTCTACCTCTCTCCACTATCCCATACAAGAGGTGTATGGTCAGAGAAGCTGATAGCGGATTACGCGTGATCTGTAAAAGTGGGTTTTCAGTGTCGTTGTAACATGCGAATTCGCAAATGCTTTTCAATTTATAAACCTAGATCGGGGAGTATCTAGGGTCGTCCAAGGAGGCAAAAATTGCAATTCAATTCTCTTGCTAAAAACACATCTCAACTTTCTTTTTGGTATTTTAAATACGTAATCTTTTTTTTTTTGAAAAGATGAGGGTAAAATGAGAATTGTAACGTAAAGTACTAACACCTACAATTACTTAACTACAACTTAAAAGATAGATACATCTTCTTCCTAAGCTCACTCTAGGCAAGTGGAGGCCTAGAGTAATTAGGAAGGAGAGGTGAAACAAGTGCTAGAACCGAAAGTAACAATTGCAATAAAAAGCTAAAAGAAGGCAATTTAATTGACTAGAATGAGTGTTCTTTTCAATGACAAGTAGAGGAATGCTTCTACTAGAACTAAACAAATCTGAAAGTAAGAAAAGAAACACAAATCCTCTTGCAAAAATGGTGAAGAAGGGAGTCTTCTTGCTCCAAGCCTAGCTGCTCCTTGGCTTGAAAAGAGGGCCACCTTCTTCTCCTTCCTTGAGAGCTCCTCCAAGGTGGAAGATTCCACCTTCAATGCTCTCTCCAAGGGGTGGGCATGCACCACCCTCAAAATCTCCTCCAAGGTGGCATGGACCACCTTCAAGATCTCCTCCAAAGATCTTCCTTGCCTGGCTTCTCCTTTGGCTGGCGTGACCCAAGAGAGAAGGGAAGAGGGGAAGGCACCAAGGGGACAGAATATCCCCTTAATCTTCTTCTTCTTCTTCTCTCTTGGACGTGGGCTTCTAGGTGGAATATGAGAGTTAATTTGCTAGCCAAGGATGTCTTGAATGGTGGTGGGTAGTGGTCTTTTTATAGGGTAGGATGGGGGGTTAAGGTGCCCCTTGAAATGGAGGGCTAGGATGGAAGGATGGAGGTGGTTAGTGATCCTATGGACAAGGGTGTGTGGCGCCAACCCAAGGGGTGTTAAAGGGGGTGGTTAGGCTGGTGTTGGTGGCTTTTGGTGGTGGAGAGACACTACCATTTTGGCGCCAACCTAGGGTCTTCTAGAAGGGGGATTAGGTGGATGGTGGAGATGGATTCAAGGGGAATTGTGTGGTGGAGATGAAGGGGAATTTTGGAGGGAAAAGTGGCGCCATCAAGGGGGTGGTTAGGGTGGTTTTGGTGCCACTTTTAGGTGTCTTTTGGAGGTGGTGGGTAGGCTAGGTTGGTGCCAAGTAGGTTAGCTTATGTGGAGCTTAGGTAGAGCTAGTTGGGTGGAGTTGTTAGGTGGGTTTTTGGGGTGGTACAAGCCAAGGAAGTTGGAGCATAGCTAAGCTAAGCTAAGCTATCTTAGCTAATGGAGGAGTAGAGGAGAAGGTGTTGGAGCTAGGGTTTGGAGGGAGGAGCTGAGGAGGAGAAGTCAGGAGCTGAAACTGGAGCTGGCTACTACTGAAGAGGCTGGTATGGAGCTACTCTAGCTGGCTTAGCTTGCTAGTTCTTTGCTAGCTGCTAAGCCAAGCTAAAGTGAGCTAGCTTCTACCATAATGAGCTAAGGTGAGCTAGGTCTGGTGCTCCCGGGGAGGGTCAAGCTAGTTGAGGCAGCTAAGGTAGCTTAGCTCAACTGAGTTGAGCTAAGCTGAGTCCCCGGGAGCTGGACTTGAGCTTCCTGAGCTGGGATGAGTTCTTCTTCAACTGGCTGGAGTTGAGTGGAGCTGGATGTAGCTGGATCTGAGCTGGGGTGAACTCCTGTCAACTCAGCTAAGCTAGGTAGAGCTCCCTATGGACTAGTGGGAGCTGAGATGAGCTAGACTCAACTAAGTTGAGCTGGATCTGAGCTGACTTGAGCTAGGGTGAGTTAAGATGAACTCTCTTGAGCTGCCACTCAGCTAAGATTAGCTGAATGGAGTTGGGATGAGCTAACCCTAGTTCAAGTGAGCTAGGTTCCAGCTGCGGTGAGCTGGATCAAGCTGAGGTGAGCTAGATCAAGCTGAGTTCCAGCTAGTATGGGCTTCTCCTTCACCAATTGCCTTCTTGAGTGCTAGGGTTTTAGGGATCTATATATCTGTACATCCCTAACACTCACAAAAACATATTAAAAATACAATAAAAAATGCAATGCATGCCTAACCTAATTTATGCCTAAATGCAGCCCAAAAAACCCGTTTGCGGAGTAAAATCCTAAGAGCTAGGTTTGTTTTAATGCATAAGAATGATGATAAACTGGTGTTTATCAGAAGAGTCTCTCAAGGCCTAATACCATGGAAGGATGATACCTCCCTAATAGATCAGTGTTGCCAAAGAAACGATAAAGCTTGGATAGCAGCCCAGAGCCATTCCTTCAAGTATATGCAACCCCTGATGATATGAAATCATATAAGCCTAGATTCTAAATCGTGAGTCGAAAGCCAATTGATGCTCCATCCATCTATCCACTTGTTCTATCCTTCCCCCATTAGGACATAATTGAAATCACCTCCTATGAGCCACGGTACCTCTTGACCCCAATCTACAGCAGCGGTTAAATCTTCCCATAGCTCCAATCTTCTATTATCAGCACATGGACCATAAACACAAGTGATCACCCAGATTTCATTCCTCTGCCCAATTTGAACTCTGCAACTGATTAGATGTCCCACCATCTGTGTGTTTAGAACTTGGATGAATGTCTTCCTCCACCAAATCACAAGGCCACCTGCCCTGCCCATTGAACCTTTAACAAACACTTCAGCAGTCCCAGCCATTAGTGTGTCCTTTCAAGCATTAGTCATTGTCTCCTCTAGATGCGTTTCTTGCAAAAATGCACAATCAATGTCCCATCCTCCCAAGTATCTTGCCAGTGAAGCCCTTTGCACTTTATCACTCAACCCATGCACATTCCAAGTGAGAAATCTCATTTGCTCCCTTGATGCTCCATGCTCATAGAGTTTTGGGATCGCTTAGCACCAATCACTGTCACTATGGAATTTTCATCAATACAAGTTGCATTCTCCTTCCTACTCCTGAGCACATAAGGAGATCGACCAGCCAAATGTTTTGACGATGACCCAATACCGAATTTAACCTTTTTGGATTGAGCAGTCTACATCCTTTCACTTCTTGGATTGAGAAACATCATCTAGAGTGACCCAGCTCTCCTACACATGGTCATTGGTCTCTCTACCACTTTAGCATAAGTCTTCACATTAAGCTGTTCCTACATGGAAAAATCACAACATGCCAAACACAGCTTCACCAGCCACGAGCTGCCACCACATCAAAGAATAATCCTCTCTGGAATCGAGCCACCATGAAAAACTTTGATTTCAACCTTAGGAACATGCCCATCTCCTTCCTAAAGGCCTAATTCAGACTTCTCAGACACCCTCACAAACCCAACAATCATGGAAGCCACTACCTCTTTCGATCTTAAATGAAAAGGAAAGCCACAAATCTCCAATCGACCCTGTCTAGTGATGGTAACACCAACTGGGACCTAACTAGACACAATTAGTTAGGTTCAATTGGCAAAAGCTCTTACTTAATCATCTGAGAGTCACAACTCTGCAATATTTTAATTTGAGAAGAAAATAAGGAAACAAGGTTAATTCTACAGTTTTAACAACACATCATAAAAGCATATTAACCATATGGTCACTTAGGGGTTAATTAAAGGTTAATTGAGCATGAAAGCCTCAAAAGTGGATCCACACTAACTGAAATAGGGTTTCACGCATTTCAAGGTCGAAAAAAGTACAAAAAACCTGAATTATCAACCCCAATTAAACTAAAGAGGTTCTGATTAGAATAAAATATATTTAAACCTCCTAAAATTCATATAAAAATATTCTAATAGGTTTGGCACTTTTGGTTTAACCATTTGAACCCATTTTGACCTAGAATAGAGTTTTAGACGTGAATTTGCCTTAATTTAGGCTTCTTTGCAATTTACTCAGTCAAACGTAGTGATGTAAACATGTTTACACTACTTAAGATGTCTATTTATGCATGTTCTTAAGCATAGGATTGCATTGCATGCTATAAATATTGCATAATATGCATCATCTTGCATTTAGAGTAGTTTAAATAAAATGGAGGTTAGTTGTCTCCTTTTATGTTCATGGACAGGGCGAACCTTTTATCGGGGCCTCCGATCAAAGATCCAACTGTACAGATATGATCAGGGCGACGGTTGGAGTTCAACGACTCCAAGATCGCCCTAATCAAACATCTGTAGCATCAGATAGAGATCGAGGAACCCTAGAAGATCAAGGGCCAAGATGGTGTGAATCCACACTTCAAACGACAAATCCGACCGCACGGACGGATTCGGATCGACGATCGCAGCCTAACGACGCAAAAATTGAGTCAATCTGACACCCGTGGCACCATCTACATCATCCAGAAGATGGACTGCCAAGATGGTGCCACGCGGCACCATCCCAGCCACCTAACCGTCCGCATGCACCTACTGAAGACCTCCGCATTAGCCCTTCCCCGCTGTTGGATCAAGATCCAATGGCTACGATGCGCCCACCCTTAAGTTAGGCACTCGACACAAACACGCCCATAGCGCCTTGGTCGAGCGCTCTAACACGAAGCGTAGGCGCGTGTTCGATTCACGCCACGCTACAATTGGAGAGGAAGTGCGCACCCGATCAACTGCACGATCGTGATCCAATGGCCATGCACACTCAATCAAGATGACGTGCCCACACATGCCGCACCTCATGTGGAATCACACGCGGGCAAGCGCCTAGAGGAGGCAGGCGGAGGCGCGATCTAAGCCGTTCGATCTCGCGATCGGATGGTTGAGATCAGCTAGACATGTGCGTGCGTTACACGCGAGGAGGTGAGCAGGCGTGCGTGCGTCGCCCACGAAGGCCATGTTCAGACCTTTAGCGATGGTTTTATTCGTCACTAAAGTTCCTGAATTAATATTTTCAGAGTTGTAATGACCATATTGCCCCCACTCCTTGCAACTATAAAAGGAGACCCCCTCCATGCGAAATTCTCATCCCTTCCTTCTCTTCTCTCCCTCTCCAAAGCTCAACAGAAGCTTGTCCCACACCTGGGATGCCCCTCGTGAGATAAAGTCAATTTTTTGTCTCCCTTTCGGAAGTGGATCCTGCGACGATGATGACGTGCTGCCTCATTCCTATTCTTCCGGCTTCGCCCTCCTTCATCCTGCTTCATCCTCCTTCGTCCTGGCATCATCCCGTCCGGCTCGTCCTCCAAGCGACCTTCGAGGTGGATATCTCTCTCCCTATTCTTTTAATGCTTTCTAGAGTAGATTTACTGCTTTCTAGTGTAATCATTTTCCGACTTTCTAGTCGTATTATTTAGTGTAATGAACAATCCTTTCGATAATGAATTCCATGTGCATTCTATATCTCTTTTGATTTTTATTTGTATTATTCTTTCTCTCTTACTCTCTTCTCTCTCTTCAATTTTTTGTAAATAGTTAGTTCTAATCAATTGAATTATTTCGTGACAAATAAATCAAACGCGAATTTTTTAATTCAAACGTTTGCCTCCCTGTGTTCGACCTGGGATTTCCATTCCGGTATAAATTTTATTTATTCAACACGAGCTCTTCGCTTTCAAACTACAACGACAGGTTTTCGAAACCAAACACGTAAGCGTAGCAACCCATCGTTCAACATTTTGGTGCCGTTGCCGGGGAGGCAACGATTTCCGATCTTCTTTTCGCATTTCTTGAACTTTATTATTTTCTAACTTGCTTTCTCTTGTGTCTATTGTTTTGCAGAGACCTCCATCAGGGAATCATCAAGTGGTAGACTGGAGTAAAGTGTAGTTGAAGACAACTGTAAGTGCTCCCCATTCTTCTCCCCTCCACAGATTTCATTCGCCACATTAAATCCGAATTCCAATTAACTTAGGTGTTTGCATAAATCCTAGGAATAGTTTGGATGTATGGATTTTCACTCACATTCATTCCAACCTCATTTATAAAAAAAAAAGATAAGAAGAAGATAATATTGTGGGGCAATTTTCAACAAACACACAACGTACACCCACTTTCAAGGCACTTAACCGAATTTATTTGTTTCTACTCAACTGGGTTCTGATCTGTGGAATTGGTACACATAAAGCAACACATAAAAGAGTAGAAATCATTCTAGGTTTACCATCTTTGTATGCCTAACTTAGTGATGCATTTGTGGCCAGTTGGTTGAGTTGTTTGGGCTGCACCACTCTACTTAAAATCAACTCATCAAGTAGCTCCACCTTAGGGTTTTCAATCGAGGTCTATTCCAGGCACTCCACTTTCTTTCTGGTTTTAAAGGAAAACAACCTTCACCCATGTTTGACAACTTTGTTTGCCTAGAAACTTGATTGCAATCCACCTAATTTGAAACCCTAAAAGATACTTAAGCAACATTTGAACATTAAAATCCATGCATCACAAATAATCTTGCTTAAAAACACTGGTTGTGCATGCACTTACACAAATCTCAATCAAACATTAAGGGCACAACCCATTTTAAGGGCCCATCACATTCCTTAAGCACCACAATCCTAGGCCTTAATAAAATTGAGTAGACATTGTCCTTAAGGTCTGATTCGCTCTTCAGGGCCTAGTTTGAGATTGTCTTTGATTAACCTACTTGTAATGATTAATCGAATGTCTAGCTAGGGGAGTAGCGTCAAACAACCGCGGTTGGGGGGTACACTAGGAACCGGAGGCGAAAGCCGAAGAAAGAACCTTCTCCTCAATCCCTCCTTCTAACTGGTTGGATTGAACAGATGCAAGTAGAGTAAATCATTTACAGTTTTAAGGCAGGTTTTGGGAGTCAGTAGATCCTTAGGCTACCCCACTTAAGGACAGCCTTGTTTTGTTGTGTTGCAGGGTCCCTATCCCTAGTCCTTCCGACCTTCTCCAAGTTTATGCTGGGAAGACGGTCATTGAATCCCTGATTGGAAGGACCATTAGGGTATTCTAGGAGGCACAAATTGGATTTTGGTAAAATTGATCCCATGGCTGACCAACAGCCTCCTCTGCTTGGAAATCCATAGGAACAATTTCGAAGGCAACTGTAACAAATGCAGAGTATGCAGGAATGGTTCCAGAGAATGCAGGGTGCTCAACCCTTGAAGGATTTTTATGATCTTTCAAATTACGGGGAACGTCACAACTCGTTCAGCTTGCTCATGGAGGGTTTGTATTGATTATAGGAAGCTGAACACAGCTACTAAAAATGATCATTTTCCCTACCCTTCATCGATCAAATCTTGAAAAGATTATCTGGGCAGAAGTACTTCTGTTTCTTGATGGCTACTTGGGATACAACCAAGTTCCTATCCATCCTGAGGATCTGGAAAAAACTACTTTCACCTGTCCCTATGGAACCTTTGCTTTCCGTACGATGCCTTTCGGGTTATGCAATGCACCTGCGACTTTTCAAAGGTGTATGCTAGCCATATTTTCTGACATGGTGGGAGAGTTTATGGAAGTCTTCATTGATGATTTCTCTATTTTCGGAGAATCATTTGACTCTTGTTTGGCCAATCTGGAAATGATTCTTAAGCGATGTATCAAAACACTATTGGTCCTTATCAAGGAAAAGAGTCATTTCATGATCCAAGAAGGCATTGTTTTGGGTCATGTAATCTCTGAACGGGGAATTGAAGTGGATAAAGCTAAAGTTGATGCTATCACTAAACTTCTTCCTCCCACATCTGTTAAACAAATCCGATCATTTGTTGGCCATGTGGGATTCTATCGAAGATTCATCAAGAATTTCTCGAAGGTTGCTCGTCCCTTGAGCAATCTTCTTGCCAAAGAAACGCCGTTTGTTTTTGACGAATCATGCCGAAAGGCATTTGATTTCCTAAAAACAGCAGTCACCTGTGCTCCAATTTTGCAACCACCAATTTGGACAGCTCCTTTTGAGATCATGACTGACGCTTCTGATTGCACGGTTGGGGATGTCTTGGGTCAGAAAATTGATAGAAAGCCCTCTGTCATCTACTACGCTAGTAAAACTCTAGATGAAGCCCAGAGGAATTACACTGTTACTGAAAAGGAATTACTAGCTATAGTGTTCACTTTGAAAAATTCAGGGCTTATCTCTTAGGGTCTCATGTTATCATCTATACCGACCACTCAGCCTTGAAACATCTCTTGGCCAAAAAGGATGCTAAACCCCGGCTTATTCATTGGATTCTTCTGCTTCAAGAATTTGATCTTGAAATCAAGGATAAAATTAGGGTACAAATTGTGGTAGCGGATCATTTGTCGAGACTCCTAGGTGATTCCTCTCGTCCGGACATTCCGATTACTGACACATTTCTGGATGAAACTACTCTTCCAATTTTAGGTGTCCACACCCCATGGTTTGCTTGCATTGTTAACTATTTGGCCGTTGGTCAAATCTCCCAGGATTGGACCAAGCAACAAAGGGATAGACTCAAATCTGAGGCCAAGTACTACTTCTGTGAGGACCTTGAGCTGTACCGCATCGGCTCTGATCAGATTAGACGCCAATGTATACCGGAGAATGAATTCAACAGTATACTCAAGTTCTGCCATGCATCTGGGTGTGGTGGACATTTCTCTGGGAAAAAGACTGCCGCAAAAATCTTGCAATCTAGCTTTTATTGGCCGTCTTTATTTAAGGATGCCCAGGATTTTTCAAGGTCATGTTCTCGATGTCAAGCACTCGGGAACATAACTAAGAGAGATATGATGCCCCTAAACCCAATTCTTCCTGTCGAAATTTTTGATGTTTGGGGCATCAATTTCATTTGACCTTTTCTCCCTTCATTTGGACATCAGTACATTCTTATTACTGTTGATTATGTGTCCAAATGAATTGAGGCGATTCCCACCCGAACCAATGACCATAAGGTGGTTATTGATTTTGTCAAGAAAAATATCTTCAGTAGGTTCGGGATTCCGAGGGCCATCATCAGTGATGGTTGCACTCATTTTACTAATGCCCAATTCCAGCATTTGTTGGCCAAATACAGGGTTAATAACCAAATTCCACACCTTACCATCCCCAGACGAATGGACAAGTCGAGATCTCCAATCGGGAGATCAAGAACATTCCGCAAAAAATGGTTAGGCCTGATCGCAAGGACTAGAATCAAAAGATTGAGGATGCTCTTTGGGCCTACCGTATGGCGTATAAAATTCCCATCGACATGTCTCCATTCCGTTTGGTGTATGGAAAGGCATGCCATCTACCCGTAGAGATTAAACACAGGGCATTCTGGGAGATCAAACAATGCAATTTAGATCTGAATTTAGCTGGGAAGACTAGGAAACTCCAATTATCTGAGTTGGAGGAGCTTAGAAATGATGCATATGAGAATTCCAAGATCTACAAGGCTCGAACCAAAGCTCTACATGATCAACTAATTTCCTGCAAGAGCTTTGAGTCGAACCAAAAGGTCTAGTTATTCGATTCTAAACTTAATCTCTTTCCTGGCAAACTTAGATCTAAATGGAATGGCCCATTCATAATTGACTAGATTTTTCCAAATGGAGCCATTCAAATTTCTGACCCAAAGACGGGTAACACATTTAAAGTCAACGGTCAATTTCTGAAGCCTGTTATTGACCGTATTCTTCTAGAACACATCTCATACATGGTTGCCCTAGCCATTCTGTGACTTCTTTGGCTGGACTTCGCCTAGCTGATGGCATTAAACTTAGCAGTTGTGCATATGACACAAAGCTAATATGAGTTTCATATTCAGGTGATATCTTTCATAATCTACCCTTTCTTTCATGTCTCTTTTTCAATGCGGACATTGCATCAGCTAAGCATGGGGGGGTGGATTCATTTTTGAATCATTTGGTTAGCTTTGTGAAATTCATGTAACTTCTTTTTCTCTTCTTATTTATACATAAAAAAAAAAGAATTTGGAAGGAATAGTTGGACATTAGGACTTTTCAATCTTAGGAAATTTTATATTAGGATTTGAACACAAAGACTCTTCAGGTCCTTGGACTTAATCAGCCCGGGTATCCACTAAAATGTGGATTTATTTTTCGAGTCCTCGCCAACCTTAATTCTATTGTAATTTGAGTAAATAAGTTTGGGTGATAAGTACACGACTTATCAACCCACCCTCTGGTTTGAGGGAATTTTGAGTTTTAAGTATCTACACACTATCTTGTCACTGACTCGTTGTTCGATGATTCTAACGGAAATTGGGTAACTAATGAACCTTCCAGGGTGATATGGCTGGCAAGTTATCATCGGTAACAGCCCATAGGTATGTTGTCCAGAGTCCAGTCACTGGACCTTTCTCTTTTTGCCGCCTATAGGTAAATCTTAGACCAGGGAAGTCACCTACTTGAAAAAAAAAAAAACAAAAAGAAAAGGAGAAAAGAAAAAAAGGAAATAAACCATACTTCGCCGCACGGGTATGGTTGGCAAGTTGTCGGTGGTAACAGCTCATCGACCGATTGTCCAGAATCCAGCTCAATGAATGCATTGAAAAATCCCAAAACACTTAGTTGGAAGCAGTGAAGTAGAATAAATCGGGGAGATATATACTGGATTCACCCTTGTACTGACCCTGTAAAAAAAATAAAAGTAGGGAGAAAGAAATTGGTTGTAAGGATACACCTTTATGTAGAATTCTTTTCTTTGGTCACCTAGAGGCGTAGAAATCTGAAGTTCATTTTAACTGCCGGTCAACGAGTCTATCACATTCACAATAAGATGCTTAGAACTTAGGGTTCTTATCAAATCTTGGGTGAGTTGAATGGCCGTAGAAAGCCACTCTTAAACCCTAAAACTTGAAAATCCAAAAAAAAAATTACAAAAGAGAACAAAAAAGAGAAAGAAAATTTTCTTTGAATAAGGCGAGGGTTTGAGGCGGTCTGCATTTTGGCAGATACTAGGGCACTGTTGTGTCTTTGAAATTTCAGATCCTAGGTAGACATTTTCTTAATGATTAAAAATAACTCATGACCAAATAATCCAACATGATTCTTTTATAAATAGCGTATAGTTTTTGCTATGGACTAGCAAAGGATAGGCATGGGGGTATGATGTAAACATGTTTACACAACTTAAGATGTCTATTTATGCATGTTCTTAAGCATAGGATTGCATTGCATGCTATAAATATTGCATAACATGCATCATCTTGCATTTAGAGTAGTTTGAATAAAATGGAGGTTAATTGTCTCCTTTTATGTTCATGGACGGGGAAAACCTTTTGTCGGGGCCTCGGATCGAAGATCCAACCGTATAGATGTGATTAGGGCGACGATTGGAGTTCAACGACTCCAAGATCACCCTAATCAGACATCTGTAGCATCAGATAGAGATCGGGGAACCCTAGAAGATTAAGGGCCAAGATGGTGTGAATCCGCACTTTAAATGACAAATCCGACCGCAAAGACGGATTCGGATCTACGATCGTAGCCTAACGACGTAAAAATTGAGTCAATCCGACACCCGTGGAACCATCTACATCATCCAGAAGATGGACGACCAAGATGGTGCCACGTGGTGCCATCTCGGCCACCCAATCGTCTGCACGCACCTGCCGAAGGCCTCCGCATCAGCCCTTCCAGCCATTGGATCAAGATCCAACGGCTGCGACATGCTCGCGCTTAAGTTAGGCACTCGACACAAACGTGCCCATAGCATGTTGGTAGAGCACTCTAACACGAAGTGCAGGCATGTGTTCGATCTGCACCGCACTACAATTGGAGCGGAAGCACATGCCCGATCAACCGCACGATTGCTATCCAACGGCCATGTGCACTCAATCAAGATGACGCACCCACGCACGCCGTGCCTCACGCAGAATCACATGCGGGCGGGCGTGCAGAGGAGGCGGGCGGAGGTACGATCTGAGCCGTCCGATCTCGCGATCGGAAGGCTGAGATCAACTGGACGTGCGGGTTCGTAATGCGTGAGGAGGTGAGCGGGCGTGCGCGTCGCACCCACGAAGGTCACGTTCGGACCATTAGCGACGATTTTATCTGTCACGAAAGGTCCTGAATTAATGTTTTTAGACTTGTAATGACCAAATTTCCCCCACTCCTTGCAACTATAAAAGGAGACTCCCTCCATACGAAATTCTCATCCCTTCCTTCTCTTCTCTCCCTCTCCAAAGCTCAAGAGAAGCTTGTCCCACACCCGGGATGCTTCTCGCGAGATAAAGGCAATTTTTTGTCCCCCTTTCAGAAGTAGATTCCACGACGACGACGATGTGCTGCCTTATTCCAGTTCTTCTTGCTTCGCCCTCCTTCGTCCTGCTTCGTCCTCCTTCGTACAAGCGTCGTCCTGTCTGACTTGTCCTCCAAGCGACCGTCGAGGAGGATATCTCTCTCCCCATTCTTTTAATGCTTTCCAGAGTAGATTTACTGCTTTCTAGTGTAATCGTTTTTCAGCTTTCTAGTCGTAATATTTAGTGTAATGAACAATCCGTTCGATAATGAATTCCATGTGCATTCTATATCTCTTTTAATTTTTGTTTGTATTATTCTCTCTCTCTTGCTCTCTCTCTCTCTCTTCGATTTATTGTAAATAATTAGGTAGTTCTAATCAATTGAATTACTTCGTGACAAGTAAATCAAATGCTAATTTTTAAAATCAAATGTGCGCCTCCCTATGTTCGACCCGGGATTTCCATTCTGGTATAAATTTTATTTGTTGAAATGAGTTCTTCGCTTTCAAACTACAATGACAGCTTTTCAAAACCAAACACATATGTGTAGCAACTCGTCGTTCAACATTTTGGCGCTGTTGTCGAGGAGGCAACGATTTCCGATCTTCTTTTCGCATTTCTTGCACTTTATTGTTTTCTAACTTGCTTTCTATTGTGTCTATTGTTTTGTAGAGACCTCCATTAGGGAATCATCAAGCGGTAGACTGGAGTAAAGTGCAGTTGAAGACAATTGTAAGTGCTCCCCATTCTTCCCCCCTCTATAGATTTCATTCGCCACATTAAATCCAAATTCCAATTAACGTAGGTGTTTGCATAAATCCTAGGAATAGTTTGGTTGTTTGGACTTTCACTCACATTCATTCCACCCTTATTTATAAAAGAAAAAAATAACAAAAAGATAATCCTGTGGGGCAATTTTCAACAAACACACAACGTACACCCACATTGAAGGCACTTAACCGAATTGATTTGTTTCTACTCAACCGGGTTCTGATCTGTGGAACCGATACACATAAAGTAACACATAAAATAGTAGAAATCATTCTAGGTTAACCATTTTTGTGTGCCAAACTTAGTGATGCATTTGTGGCTAGTTGTTTGAGTTGTTTGAGCCGCACCACTCTACTTAAAGTCAACTCATCAAGTAGCTCCTCCTTAGGGTTTTCAATCTAGGTCTATTCCAAGCACACCACTTTCTTTCTGGTTTTAAAGGAAAACAATCTTCACCCATGTTTAACAACTTGGTTTGCCTAGAAACTTGATTGCAATCCACCTTATTCGAAACCCTAAAAGCTACTTAAGCAAGATTTGAACATGAAAATCCACACATCATAAATAATCTTACTTGAAAACCCTGGTTGTGCACGCACTTACACAAATCTCAATCAATCATTAAGGGCACAACCCATTTTAAGGGCCCATCACATTCCATAAGCACCACAATCCTAGGCCTTAATAAAATTGAGTAGATGTTGGCCTTAAGGTCTGATTCACTCTTCAGGGCCTAGTCTGAGATTGTCTTTTATTAACCTACTTGTTCTGATTGATCTGTTGTCTAGCTACGGGAGTAGCGTCAAATGACCGCAGCTAGGGGGTACACTAGGAACCGGAGGCGAAAGCCGAAGGAAGAACCTTCTCCCCAGTCCCTCCTAACTGGTTAGATTGAACAGATGCAAGTAGAGTAAATCATTTATAGTCCTAAGGCAGGTGTTGAGAGTCAGTAGATCATTAGGCTACCCTACTTAAGGACAGCCTTGTTTTGTTGTGTTGCAGGGTGCCTATCCCCAGTCCTTCCGATCTTCTCCTAGTTTATGTTGGGAAGATGGTCATTGAATCCCCAATTGGAAGGACCATTAGAGTATTCTAGGAGGCACAAATTAGATTTTGGTAAAACTGATCCCATGGCCGACCAACAGCCTCCTCTGCTTGGAAATCCACAGGAAGAATTTTGAAGGCAGCTGGAACAAATGAATAGAATGCAGGAATGGTTCCAGAGAATGCAGGGCGCTCAGCCCTTGAAGGATTTTTATGATCCTTCAAATTACGGGGAATGTCCCAGCGTCCAGATTCTAGCCGGTGACATAGAAATCAAGCCCCAGGTGTTAAGCCTGATCAAACATTATCATGGGCTTAGCTTCGAAGATCCGTTTCAGCACTTGGAGGACTTGACCACTTTGGTCCAGACCACCAAGCCACGAGACATAAATGAGGAGCAAATGATCATGAGGATCTTCCCCCACTCTCTTAGGGATAAGGCCGTGCATTGGTATAGGATAATAGGAAGACCAATTACAAGTTGGAATGAGTTGAAATCGGCCTTTCTGAAGAAATTCTTCCTAGTCGGATGCACCAATGCTTTGAGACGAGCAATCACTACGTTTACCGAGTAGCCGGGGGAGCAGTTTCATGTGGCCTGGGAGAGATTCCAGGACCTATTGCGGAGGTGTCCACACCATAAGGTGCCGAAATGGCAACTTGTGCAGATCTTCTATCATGGATTGACTGAGCAACTCAGAAATCATGTGGATGCTTCTTGCGGAGGAAATTTCCTCAATAAAGATGCAGATAGTGCGCATGATTTATTTTAGGAAATGAGTGAGAATTCAATCAATCATGCCTCCATGGATACATTTAACCGGTCCCAGTAGCCCAGATCAAATGTCAATGAAGTCCATGACTCTCATTCATTTGATATGGAATTGATTTGTAACAAACTTGACAAGGTAGACTTGGTTGCTAAGAGACTGGAAGAATGGATGGTTGGCAATTATATGAACAACTCTCGATCCACTCAATCGGAAAATTTGGGATTCCATTCTTCACGAGCTCCTTCTGGGCGAGAGTTCGTGAAACAACTCGATGCGGCTCAACCTGCGAGTCAGCATTTTTCGGAACCCTACGGGATCCAAACTGGGGCCTTTGATCCCAGTTTTTCTGATCCTTCCCTTTCTTTCTCTCCATCGTCACCTTATGAGGATGTCTGTGCTGTACAAGAGAATATCAGATCCAACCCCTACTCTAATGCTTATAATCCGGGTTGGAGAAACCACCCTAACTTCTCTTGGAAAAACACGGGGCAATAGACCCAATTCCAACCCGGCAACTATGCTCCGCAATGACCAATGCGTCAGGGTCATGTATATACTCAGTTGCCTCCAAATCAGGTCAATCAGCCAGCTTGGAATGCCCGTCAACCGGCAGGGTAGGGTGATTTGAACGGACAAATGGTAGAGATGCAAGGATCCATGCTCCAGCTCATGCAGCAAATGAAAACCTCGTTGGACAACTTGCAGTCCGGGCTCATTGCTAACTCTCGTCAACCCGGATCTCTACCATCCCAACCCATACCCAACCTGCGAAATATTATGAATTCGGGCAACCAAGCCCATGGGTACGGAAATCAGAGGGACCTACATGCACATGCTCAGGTGGTTGAGAAGGGTTCCTCATCCTCTTCTTCTTCTTCTTCTGCAAATCAATAATTCATGGCTAATAAAGCCCCTCCAATCTTTCCTAACCCTCCCCAAGACCCAAATTCTTATGCATCTGCAAATTTTGTCACCTTAAGGAGTGGTAAGTAGACTCAGGATCCACAACCACACTATTCTGATCTTCTGAATCCTGAAGAACCTGAGGAGAGAGAGGAGAATTCTGGAGGAAAAATCAAGGCTTAGGAACCTGATTCCAAAGATCTGACTCATGTTCCTTTTCTTGAAGCCTTAATCAAATCAAAGAAGAAGTCTGTTGATAGTAATGAGGAGCTTTTGAATCTATTTAAGAATGTTGAGATCAATATCCCACTCCTTGATGCTATCAAGCACATACCGGCTTATGCAAGATTTTTAAAGAAATTTTGTACCCAAAAGCGTAAGTCAAGAGAATCTGTTCCGAGGAAGTGGTACTCTCCAAGCAGGCTAGTTTTGTTATCCTGCACCACCTCCCTCAGAAAAAGAGAGATCCAAGTGCTCCATTGATTTCTTGCGTCATCGGAGATTACACATTTGATATAGCACTTTTGGATCTGGGTACATCCATCAACCTGATTCTGACTTCTCTTTGCGAGAAGTTTGGATTAGGTGAACTTCGGCCAACTTCAGTAATGCTATAGTTAGCGGACCGCTCAGTCAAAAATCTACGAGGCGTTATTGAAGATGTTATAGTTAAGTTCAAGGATGTCTATTTTCCTATAGATTTTCTCGTCCTTGACATGGATGTACATGATAATCTGAGGAACACGCCCATCATTCAGCGGAGTCCATTCCTAGCTACCGCTAAGGCCAACATTAATTGTGAAAGAGGTAGCATGGAAATCGCCTTTGGGGATCAACAAATGAAATTGGATATTTTTAAGGCGATTAATAAATTTGAGGATTGTGGATTTATTGAGGAACTTGAGGAGGATAATGGAAACATTGAAACTTGTTTGATGGTTTCTTCAATCGAAAGTTCCTCCTTTGATGACAAATTCGACCCACAACCCTCTATGGTTGACCTGCCATCTTCTCAAGAGGTTATTGATTTTGTTCACTCACAACCTCTTTCTCTTATTGAATCTTCAGCATCTACCCTACCATCAATCATCAACCTGCCCTAGCTTGAGCTGAAACCATTTCTTGAGAATTTGAAATATCAATTTTTAGGACCTCAGAAGATGCTCCCTGTGATTATCAGTGCTAAATTGACAAAGGAGCAAGAAATTAAATTGATCAAGGTCCTGAAGGAACATAAGGAGGAATTAGTTGGACCATTCATGACCTCAGGGGGATCGAGCCATCTTATTGTAATCATAGAATATTCTTGGAAGATGGATCTCACCCTTCTCGTCAGATGCAGAGGAGATTAAATCCAAATATGCGAGAAGTGGTCAAAAAGGAAATCATCAAGTGGCTCGATGCAGGAATTATTTATCCAATCTATAATAGTCCCTGGGTAAGTTCCGTGTAGATTGTTTTGAAGAAAGCCAGGATTACTGTTGTCACTAATGAGAGAGGTGAATCTGTCACAACTCGTTCAGCTTCCTCTTGGAGGGTTTGTATTGATTATAGGAAGCTGAACACAGCCACTAAAAATGATCACTTTCCCCTGCCTTTCATCGATCAAATCTTGGAAGGATTAGCTGGGCAGAAGTACTTTTGTTTTCTTGATGGCTACTCTAGATACAACCAAGTTCCTATCCATCCCGAGGATCAGGAAAAAACTACTTTCACCTATCCCTACAGAACCTTTGCTTTCTGTAGGATGCCTTTCGGGTTATGCAATGCACCTGCGACTTTTCAAAGGTGTATGCTAGCCATATTTTTTGACATGGTGGGAGAGTTTATGGAAGTCTTCATGGATGATTTCTCAATTTTTGGAGAATCATTTGACTTTTTTTTGGCTAATCTGGAAACGATTCTTAAGCGATGTATCAAAACACGATTGGTCCTTAGTTGGAAAAAGAGTCATTTCATGACCCAAGAAGGCATTGTTTTAGGTCATGGAATCTATGAATGGGGAATCGAAGTGGATAAAGCTAAGGTTGATGCTATCGCTAAACTTCCTCCCAAATCTGTTAAACAAATCCAATCATTTCTTGGCCATGTGGGATTCTATCGAAGATTCATCAAGAATTTCTCGAAGGTTGCTCGTCCCTTGAGCAATCTTCTTGCCAAAGAAATGCCGTTTGTTTTTGACGAATCATGCCGAAAGGCATTTGATTTCCTGAAAATAGCAGTCACCTGTGCTCCAATTTTGCAACCACCAATTTGGACAGCTCCTTTTGAGATCATGACCAACGCTTCTGATTGCGCAGTCGGGGCTATCTTGGGTCAGAAAATTGATAGAAAGCCCTCTGTCATCTACTACACTAGTAAAACTCTGGATGAAGCCCAGAGGAATTACACTGTTACTGAAAAGGAATTACTAGTTGTAATGTTTGCTTTGGAAAAATTCAGGGCTTATCTCTTAGGGTCTCATGTTATCATCTATTCTGACCACTCGGCCTTGAGACATCTCTTGGCCAAAAAGGATGCTAAACCCCGGCATATTCGTTGGATTCTTCTGCTTCAAGAATTTGATCTTGAAATCAAGGATAAAACTGGGGTACAAAATGTGGTAGCAGATCATTTGTCGAGACTCCTAGGCGATTCCTCTCGTCTGGACATTCCGATTACTGACACATTTCTGGACAAAACTATTCTTATAGTTTTAGGCGTCCACACCCCATGGTTTGCTGACATTGTTAACTATTTAGGCGTTGGTCAAATCACCCAGGATTGGAACAAGCAACAACAGGATAGACTCAAATCTGAGGCCAAATACTACTTCTGGGAGGACCCTGAGCTATACCGCATCGGCTCTGATCAGATTATTCACCGATGTATACTGGAGAATGAATTCAATAGTATACTCGAGTTCTACCATGCATCTGGGTGTGGTGGACATTTCTCCAGGAAAAAGACGGCTGCAAAAATCTTGCAATCTAGCTTCTATTGGCCGTCTTTATTTAAGGATGCCCAGGATTTGTCAAGGTCATGTTCTTGATGTCGGGCACTCGGGAGCATAACTAAGAGAGATATGATGCCCCTAAACCCAATTCTTCTTGTTGAAATTTTTGATGTTTGGGGCATTGATTTTATAGGACCTTTTCTCCCTTCATTTGGACATCAGTACATTCTTGTTGCTGTTGATTATGTGTCCAAATGGATTGAGGCGATTCCCACCCGAACTAATGACCATAAGGTGGTTATTGATTTTGTCGAGAAAAATATCTTCAGTAGGTTCGGGATTCCAAGGGCCATCATCAATGATGGTGGCACTCATTTTACTAATTCCCAATTCTGGAATTTGTTGGCCAAATACAGGGTTAATCACCAAATTTCCACACCTTACCATTGCCAGTCGAATGGACAAGCTGAGATCTCTAATCAGAAGATCAATAATAGTCTGCATAAAACGGTTAGGCCTAATCGCAAGGACTGGACTCAAAAGCTTAAGGACGCTCTTTGGGCCTACCGTACAGCGTATAAAATGCCCATTGGCATGTCTCCATTCCGTTTGGTGTATGGAAAGGCATGCCATCTACCCGTAGAGATTGAACACAGGGCATTCTCGGTGATCAAACAATGCAATTTAGATCTGAATTTAGTTAGGAAGACCAGGAAACTCCAACTATTTGAGTTGGAGGAGCTTAGAAATGATGCATATGAGAATGCCGAGATATACAAGGCTCAGACCAAAGCTCTACATGATCAACTGATTTCCCGCAAGAGCTTTGAGCCGAACTAGAAGGTCTGGTTATTCGATTCTAAACTTAAGCTCTTTCCGGGCAAACTTAGATCTAAATGGAATGGCCCATTCATAATTGACCATATTTTTCCAAATGGAGCCATTCAGATTTCTAACAGAAAGACGGCTAACACATTTAAAGTCAATGGTCAACGTCTGAAGCCTGTTATTGACCGTATTCTTCCAAAACCTGACTCAGACACGGTTGCCCTAGCCATTCTGTGACTTCTCTGGCTAGACTTCGCCTAGCTGACGGCATTAAACTCAACAGTTGTACATATGATACAAAGCTGATACGAGTTTCATATTCTGGTGATATCTTTCATACTCTACCCTTTCTTTCATGTCTCTTTTTCAATGTGGACATTGCATCAGCTAGGCAGGGGGGTGGATTCATTTTTGAATCTTTTGGTAAGCTTTGTGAAATTCATGTAAATTATTTTTCTCTTCTTATTTATACATAAAAAAAAAATTAGGAAAGAATAGTTGGACATTAGGACTTTTCAATCTTAGTAAATTTTACATTAGGATCTGAACACAAAGGCCTTTCAGGTCTTTAGACTTAATCAGCCCGAGTATCCACTAAAATGTGGATTTATTTTTCGAGTCCTCACCAACCTTAATTCTATTGTAATTTGGGTGAATAAGTTTTGGTGATAAGTACACAACTTATCAACCCACCCTGTGATTTGAGGGAATTTTGAGTTTTAAGCATTTACACACTATCTTCTCACTTACTCGTTGTTTGGCAATTCTAATGGAAATTGGGTGGCTAATGAACCTTCTAGGGTGATATGGCTGGAAAGTTAACGTGGGTAACAGCCCATACGTAGGTTGTCTAGAGACCAGTCACTAGACCTTTCTCTTTTTGCTGCCTCTAGGTAAATCTTAGACCAGGGAAGCCACCTACTTTAAAAAAAAAAAATCAGAAAGAAAATGATAAAAGAAAAAAAAGAAATAAACCACACTTCGCCACACGAGTATGGTTGGCAAGTTGTCGGTGGTAACAGCTCATCGACCAGTTGTCTAGAACCCAGCTCAATAAATGCACTGAAAAATCCCAAAACACTTACGAAGAAGCAGAGAAGTAGAATAAATCGGGGAGATATACACTAGATTAACCCTTGTGTTGACCCCGTAAAAAAAATAAAAGTAGGGAGAAAGCTACCGATTGTAAAGATACACCTTTAGGTAGAATTCTTTTTTTAGGTCACCCAGAGGCATAGAAATCTGAAGTCCATTTTAACTACTGGTCAACGAGTCTATCACATTCATAATAAGATGCTTAGAACTTAGGGTTCTTATCAAATCTTGGGTGAGTTGAATGGCCGTAGAAAGCCACTCTTAAACCCTAAAACTTGAAAATCCAAAAAAAAATTACAAAAGAGAACAAAAAAGAGAAAGAAAATTTTCTTTGAACAAGGCGAGGGTTTGAGGCGGTCTGCATTTTGGCAAATACTAGGGCACTGTTGTGTCTTTGAAATTTCAGATCCTCGGTAGACATTTTCTTAATGATTGAAAATAACTCATGCCCAAATAATCCAACCTGATTCTTTTATAAATAGCATATAGTTTTTGCTAGGGACTAGCAAAAGATAGGCATGGGGCTATGATGTAAACGTGTTTACACTACCTAAGATGTCTATTTATGCATGTTCTTAAGCATAGGATTGCATTGTATGCTATAAATATTGCATAACATGCATCATCTTGCATTTAGAGTAGTTTGAATAAAATGGAGGTTAATTATCTTCTTTTATGTTCATGGATAGGGCAAACTTTTTATCAGGACCTCAGATCGAAGATCCAACTGTACAGATGTGATCAGGGCAATGATTGGAGTTCAACGACTCCAAGATCGCCCTAATCAAACATCTGTAGCATCGAATAGAGATCAGGGAACCTTAGAAGATCAAGGGCCAAGATGGTGTGAATCTGCACTTCAAATGACAAATCCGACCGCATGGATGGATTTGGATCGACGATCGCAGCCTAATGACGCAAAAATCGAGTCAATCCGACACCCGTGGCACCATCTACATCATCTAGAAGTTGGATGTCTAAGATGGTGCCACGTGGTGCCATCCCAACCACCCAATCGTCCGCATGCACCTGCTGAAGGCCACCACATAAACCCTTCCCCACCGTTGGATCAAGATCCAACGCCTGCACTTAAGTTAGGCACTCGACACAAATGCGCCCATAGTGCGTTGGTCGAGCGCTCTAACACGAAGTGTAGGCACGCGTTCGATCCACGCCACATTTTAATTGGAGAGGAAGCATGTGCCCGATCAACCGCACGATCGCGATCCAATGGCCACGTGTGCTCAATCAAGATGACGCGCCCACGCACGCCGCGCCTCATGTGGAATCACACGTGGGTAGGCACGTAGAGGAGGCAGGCGGAGGAGCAATCTAAGTCATCCGATCTCGCGATCAGATGACTGAGATCAGCTAGATGTGCACGTGCATTACGTGCGAGGAGGTGAGCGGGCACACGTGCGCCGCCCACGAAGGCCACGTTCGGACATTTACCGACGATTTTATCCATCACTAAAGGTCCTAAATTAATGTTTTTAGAGTTGTAATAACCAAATTGCTCCCACTCCTTGCAACTATAAAAGGAGACCCCCTCCATACGAAATCCTCATCCCTTCCTTCTCTTCTCTCCCTCTCCAAAGCTTAAGAGAAGCTTGTCCCACACCCAGGATGCTTCTCACGAGATAAAGTCAATTTTTCGTCCCCCTTTCGGAAGCAGATCCCGCGATGACGATGACGTGCTGCCCCATTCTTGTTCTTCTTGCTTCGCCCTCCTTTGTCCTGCTTTGTCCTCCTTCATCCAGGCATCGTCCCGTCCGGCTCGTCGTCCAAGCGATCACCGAGGAGGGTATCTCTCTCCCCATTCTTTTAATACTTTCTAGAGTAGATTTATTGCTTTCTAGTGTAATCATTTTCCAGCTTTCTAATCGTAATATTTTGTGTCATGAACAATCCTTTCGATACTGTATTCCATGTGCATTCTATATCTCTTTTGATTTTTGTTTGTACTATTCTCTCTCTCTTACTCATTCTCGCTCTCTCTTTAATTTATTGTAAATAGTTAGTTCTAATCAATTGAATTACTTCATGACAAATAAATAAAACGCGAATTTTTTAAATCAAATGTCTGCCTCCCTGTGTTCGACCTGGGATTTCCATTCTGGTATAAATTTTATTTTTTGAACATGAGTTCTTCGCTTTCAAACTACAACAGGTTTTTAAAACCAAACACGTAAGCGTAGCAACCTGTCGTTTAATACGTAGTCAAAAAGCAAATCCAATTTGACCATTAGATTCCTTGGGCCTAAATTATGTTAACACCACAATTTTGGCCCAATCAGAGTTCATCTTGACCTAGTTTGTAATTTAGCCCTTAGAAACTCTATTTCTAACATTTAGGCAACTAGGTTTCAAGTATTTTGCATTTAGGTCGATAACTTTGTCTTCATTCTTGCAAAATGGTCCCTTCTGCCATTAGTGTGAGCTAACCTCCACCGTCGACTTTCAAGCGAGGATTTCTCGCGCAATCCACGCTCAAATCTCTCTAAACTTGGAGAGATTGTTTCTAAGATGATTCCCTACAAATTGGACTAGATCTCAAGATCATTCATGGCTGATTTCACCATCGTGAACCCAAAATTTTTGAGATCAAAAACTGACTTGAAGCTTGCTTAAATTGGCTCTTGGTGGGGTAGATAAGGTTCTATTTAAACCCCTCGCATTCCCATCTTCCTCCTAAGCCAAGAAATGATTGAAATAACCTTCCTCTTCCTCCTTCGGCCACCATCTCTTTGAGTTTTGGTGACCTCCTCTGTGTTCCTCCTCTGGCTGATCGACCACCAAATTGAAAGGCTTGCCTTCTTCCCCTCTTCGTCGCATGTCATGCCGGCCAAAGCAAGAGTGCTTCCTTCCTCGTCGTCATTGCCGACGACCTAGTCCGTCTTTTTCCTCTGGCCACTGTCTCTTCAAGCTCCAATGACCTCCTTTGTCTTCCTTGCATCCTGCTGGCCAATGTCGAATGCCTCTCCCTCTCTTGCTCCCCATAAGTTCCCTCAAACCCTTCCTCTCCATCTCTTGGTTAGGTTTAGCTATTTAGAAACCTGCTTCAACCACCACACACGCCTCTTGATTGCACAACAGTCATGCAATCTAATCTACCAGAATTAATTTAAAATCTAGCATAACTTAGGAACAATACATCCATAAGCATCATAATTTGCATAATAGTTAGTTTAGTAGACTTAGAGATAATATTACCATCTTATGCTCTTAAAGAGAGATGAAATTGATTGTAGATGATCTGACTCCATAAATGATAGATCAGACCATAAAGATCTGATCAGAGCGATGACGGGAGTCCAACGCTTCCGGAATCATCTTGATCAGACAATCGTAGCATCACGTACAATCCATAAAAGAATGGAGGCCAAGGAGTAAGATGACAGAAATCCAAGCCTCAGATGTGAAATTCGACTGCATGGATGGATCCGATCAGCGATCGCAGTCTAACGACGCAAAAGTTGTCTCAATCAGAGGTCTACCTCACCTTCTATAAATCAAGGAAGATGGATGGCCAAGATAGCACCACGTGGCACCATAACAACTACCCCTCACTGCACCCCAATCACTAAACCGTTCTTCCCATGCCTTGTGGGCTGTTGGATCATCATCCAACAACCACAAGCGTGCCATGTCGACCGTTCCTCACCACGCCTCATCATAGGAAGATCAAGCTCAGTCGTTGGATCTTCATCCAACGATTGAGAGTGGAGTTGGCTAAAACCTAAATGCAACACAAAATGTGACTTAGCACATTGGTCGGTGTACTCACATGCAAGCATGAGATGCGTGCTTGAGCCTTGCCATGCACCAAATCAAGAAGGCGGTGTGCTCGACTAAATTGGACCGTTGGATGATGAGTGGAGGGCGTGGATGTAGGCATGCGGTGCGAGGAGGGACATCGGATGCCTATGCACAGATGCACTCTCTAACAGAATCCATCATTGCAAGTGCATTTAGAAAGGCGGTGTGGCGCGCAAGTTAAGCCATCCGATCACGAGATCGGACGGTCGAGATTAAGTGCACGTGATTTGAAATCGAGCGTGCACGAAGGATGCGAGGCAAGCACACGCGAGGATCGTACAATGGCAATCTGAGGGCTATAGGCATGCCACATGTCAGCACCATAATGCATCCGAGCATGGAAGGCACAAATGAAGTTATTTTAAGGCCAGATTAGAGTTGTTGATCTCCTGATAGATGGATTTGATCAACCTAAGGTTGTTGCATGAGTTGGAGGGCTAAAATGCCCACTTTGCCCAACATTAAGGCTATGGAAAGAGCCCCAGGGCCCCTCAGTTGAAGGCAACTCCCACCAAATAGATCTCCAGCTCGCCTCTCTCTTAGCAACTTCTCTCCAATCTTCATCCCGACGCTCTGGTTCTGAAGTGCTGTAGCACAAGAATCCCACAAGTGGCATTGTCGTCATCTTCTATCTCTCTCCCTCTATATTTCTCCATCTACTCTTTTTAGCATAATTATTTAAACTATTTTCTAATAGCAATAAAACTCTTCTTCTCTAGATATCTAATGACTATACATATATAAATATTTGTTTAGAATGACTTTTTTTTTAAAAGCTTCACATAAAATCATGTTTTGCCTCCCTTTGAGCAACTCGGTACTCACTGAAATCTTTATAAATGTTATTTGTTTTATCGCAATTCGCACTACAATGATAGCTGTAATCTCTAACACCTCTCGCGAGTGAACAAGTTGGTGCCATTGTCGGGTAGGCAATGGAAATTTATAAAAGGTTTTCCTATAAACTGCTTATTTGAGATTTCTAACCTATTCTATTTTCTTTGATTTCGTGTGTGCAGGAAGTGAGGAAATCAGAAAAGAATGCAACGACGGAAAAATTGTAGGTTCTTAATCCCAGTTAAGTACTCGTAGCTTAAATGAGGTTAGATTTCCTTTCAAAAAAAATCCAAAAAAATTAGGTGCTTTTCTTGAACCTTAGGATTAGTTAGCATTTGCTTGGTTTTTTAAAAAAAGAAAATCTCTCGGTGATTTTTTAGGCTGAAATAAACTTTCATATTAAAAATTCAATTCTTGAAAATTCGTATTTCAAAAAATCCTAAAATTTTTATTGGATGTGAGTTTTGAAGTTAGGAACAACATATCAAAATTTTGTGTAAATTTGATTTATAGAAAAATTTTGAAATTTGCACACTGAATTATTATCAATTCCATTATTGTTCATGATTTTTTGGGGTTCAAAATATCATAAGAATTTTTATACAACTTTGATTGACTTGAAATTTGTGGCTCTAAATTCCAGTGAAAATAAAAAATTTAGGAAAAATCTGAAAAACACATTTCTTGCACGTTTGATTTCACGGATTTCTCAAATTGTGGAACACACCAGTACACTTTAAACTAGAAAAAATAGAAAACGTGCATTAACATTCTTGAAAAATATTTTCTAAGTGCCTAATTAGTGATGTAACAAGACTAATTGATTGCATTGTTTGGATTGCACCACTCTTTTGATTTTGGAGATAAAAGGGCGATCTAGCACTATCTACGCTTAGGATTTCACATTAGGGTAGAGCACACCTACATTTCCATTCATAATTGTGATTTGCAAAACTCTTGTGCGCCTCATCAAAAGCCTTGATTGAAGATATTAACTCAAGTGATCCAAAGAACTGACTAATACAAGCATTTGAACCTTAAAATTCATTATATCATAAAAAATTTCTTGCGAACCCCTTCCTTATGCACTTCACACATTGAAAATCAATCTTAAGGGCAACTAATGTAGACACATCCATTTAGGTTACAATGACTATTTACGTATGTTCATAGGTTTAAATATGCATTCCATGTTATAAATATTTCATAACATGCATCATTTTGCATTTAAAGTAGTTTGTGCTTATGTTAGGTTAATTGCGTCCTTTTATGGCTAGGAGAAGAGATTTAATTCAGGGCCTCGGATTGACGATCTGATCATACAGATTTGATCAGGATGACGATCGGAATACAATGCCTCCGAAATTATCTAGATCGAAATCACATAGCATTGTATGCAGTCCGAAGAAGATTAATGGCCAGGGGGCAATGTGACATCCTTACAGGCTCCAAATGAAAAATCTGATCGTACGGATGGATCCGAAGCGACAATCACAGTCCAGCAATGAGGAAATCATATCGATCTGAGCAACATGGCATCCTTTGCAAGCGAAAGAAGGTGGACTACCTAGATGGTGCCATGTGGTGCCATCTAGTCTGCCCAACATCGGCTAGCAGCAGCCGCCCATGCCCTTCATCATCAACACCCTCGAATCCTAGCCGTTGGATCATCATCCAACGGCTAGAAAACCTCCGCACCAAGATTCAAAAGCTTCTCCTCAAGACAATCCCTTAAGTGTAGCACAGTGGTCCTAAGTGCAACACTTAAAGGAGGGACATGGGTTCGAGACCTGCAAGACCCCCCAATTCTCAATTGGAGGCATGCACTAGCGCACACACAATGCACGCACACTAGCACGCACCTATAGCATAGTGTAAACACTAGCACACGCCCGCGTGCGACACGGCCACGTGATGGGCATGCGAGCACAGCTATAAGTGAGTGTGAGTTGGTGCGGATCTTCAACGACAGATGGGCAGATCTTTAGCATTGTTTACGAACATCATTAATTACCCATGTGCAACCAAGCCCATCATCCTCCACTATAAAAGGACCCATACCTCTTCATCCACCATCATCCCTTCCTATGCACTCTTCACCTAATCTAGAGCTCAAGACATACTTTGAGCTTGTCTCCCTAGCCCTTGGGATGCTCCACTAGAGTAAAGAAAAACTATTTTCCACCCTCTCGTCACCATTCATGGAGCTCTCATTGACTGTCTTCTCAACTCCCTTCTAGGAAGTGGATCACGCTGCAACGCTGCCCGTCCTCCCCTCATCTTCCGACACCATTCTCCTGCCTCCAACTCCTCAAAGTCTTCGTCCAAGCCATGTCAATGTAGCTTCGTCCTTCGAGTAGTCAACAAAGATGATTTCTCTCACCCCCTTTCCCTTTTACTACTTTTGTAGTGTAGAAGTATTTGTAAGAAACATTTATTTAGAAGTAGTTTTGATTCTCTCTCTTCCTACAACTTAACAAGTAGAATAGTTCTTTACTGCTTTCTTGAATAGATTAGTATAGAAAATATTCCTGCTTGTTCACATACTATTGTAAAACGACAAAAAAATACCAAATACAAAATACCAAAAAGAAACAAAGTGAAACACGGATTTCAAAGAAACAAATGTCGCCTTGACCCAGGACTCCCTTGGAGTTTCGGTATAAATTTTATTTGATAGTGAGTTTTGCAACTACGACGACGGGTTTCTCGAAACCCTAACTTTTCTTCATGAAAAACTTGGTTTGCCTCACAAAACATGGTTGAATACACCTAATATTTGAATCCTAAAAGCTACTAAGCAAGACTCAAACCTTAAAATTCACCTTACAAAAATTTAATCTTGCTTGAAAAACCATTGGTTGTGCACATACACACTCGCAAATTTATCATTAAGGGCATAACCCAATTAAGGGACCACCACATTCCAGAAACACTATTATCCCAAGCCTTAAATAAAATTGAGTAGACATTGGCCCTAGGATTCATTGAGTCCATTTCAGGGCAATCTTTTGAATGCATTTTGAATTGGTGACGTCTGCTTACTTCTAAAGGTGCTAAGTTGGGGGGCCTGATTGTCAAATGACTTAAGCAAGCAGGGGTTTCGAATAATTAGTGGCCCTTAGGAAATGTTCCCCCTGCTTCGCCGACCCAACTTTACCACCTTTTGGAGTAAAAACCACACCATATTCATTGTGTGGTTAGAGTTTATTTCTGAAGCATAGGTCCTTAAGCTACCCAATTTAGGGACAGACTTGTATTTTTTGTGTTGCAAGGTTCCTTTTTCCTCGTCCTTTCGACTTCCTTCTAGTGCATGCTTGGAAAGGGGTCATTGAATCATCGCTTGGAAGGACCTTTAGACCATTCTCAGAGGTGGAGGTTGAGTTATAGCGAAGCAGATCCCATGGCTGATCAACAACCACCTTCCCCGCCCCCGAACTAGCTTGAGCTAATTCAAAGGCAGTTGGAAGAGTTGCAGCAGATGCAGTAATGGTTCCAATGAATGAATGGTTAGAGCATTCGGCCCTTGAAGGATTTTTATGATCCTTCAAATTACGAGGATCATCCCAGCATTGTGATTCCCGTTGGTGATGTTGAGATCAAGCCCCAGGTTTTCAGTTTGATTAAACACTTTCACGGGCTTAGCTCATAAGGCCCATTCCAACATTTGGAGGATCTGATCACCCTGGTTCAGACAACCAAATCAAGGAATGTGGATGAGGAATAGATGCTCATGAGACTTTTCCCTCATTCACTCAGGGATAAGGCCGCACATTGGTATCGTACCATTGGAAAACCAATTGCTACCTGGATGGCTTTGAAATCATCCTTCCTAAAGAAATTCTTCCCAATTGGATGAATCAATGTTTTGCGATGGGCAATTACCACTTTCGCCTAGCAGTCGGGGGAATCATTTCATGGGACCTAAGAGCAATTCAAGGATCTGTTGCAGAAGTGTCCACTCCAAGAGGTCCCTAAATGGCAACTTGTGTAGATTTTCTACCACGGGTTGAATGATCAACTTCGTCATCATGTGGATGCTTCTTGCAGAAGCAATTTCCACAACAAAGATGCAGATAGCGCATATGATTTATTTGAGGAAATGAACAAAAACTATATAAACCATGCCTCCATGGAAACCTTCAACTGTTCCCAACAAACTAGATAAAATGCCAATGAGGTCCAACATTCTCATACATTTGATATGGAATTGATCTGCAATAAATTATATAAGGTAGATTTGGTTTCTAAATGAATGGAATAGTGGATGTCCGGAAACTCTAATACTTCTAGATCCACTCAATCCTAGAGCTTGGGATTCCATTCTTTGCAAGCACCTATGGGATGGGAGTTTGTGAACCAACTTGAGTCGACTCTACCTTCGAGCCAGCACTTCTCCAAACCTTATGGGTTCCAAACTGAGGCCTTTGATCCCAACTTTTTTGATCCTTCTTACTCTTCATCCTCATCTTATGAGGATGTTTATGCTATTCAAGAGAATGCTAGGTCCAACCTTTACTCAAACTGCTATAATCCTGGTTGGAAAAATCACCCTAACCTCTCTTGGAAAGATCAGGGCCATACACCTAATATTGACCTAGCAACTATGTACCGCAAAAACCAATGGGTCAGGGTCATCTATATACTCAGTTGCCCCTGAATCAGGTTAATCAGCCCATGTGGAATGCCCAACAACCTACCGGGCAGGCTGATTTAAACCTAAAGATGGTAGAAATGCAAGGGTCAATGCTCCATCTCATGCAACAAATGAAAACTTTGCTGGACACCTTGCAATCTAGACTTAGTGCAAACAACCAACAGCCCGAATCTATACCATCATAGCCTGTACCAAACCCAAGGAATGTGCAAAACTAAGGTGCTGGGCCTTAAGGGTTTGGTAATAGTAGGGAGCCACATGCTCAAGCACATGCTATCTATCAGGCTACCCCAATCCCTCTCAAAGCTAACCAAGTTCCTTCCATAATCAACCGAGAGTCTCCTACTTTGCCCAACCCTCCCCAAGGCACTAACCAACAACACTTTGCTACTGCAAATACCATCACCTTGAGGAGTGGTAGTAGCCACGTCAATACCATTAACACCCATAATAAGAATTGTAGACTCCCAAGTAAGAATGTAATCAACAAACATCAGAGTCTGATTTGGGAGTATGTTGTTGTATGGGCAAATAGAAAAACCCAAAGGAGCAATTGGTGGAAAGGATGTCCTTACTTCAGGCTTTCAAATTGACAATTATTTTACTTGTCACGACTATTGGATCAATCCCCGCTTATGCCAAAGCTTTACTGAATTCATATAATGAGAAGCATAGAGCAGAATCTGAAAACACTAGGAGAGTAGTCTTGTCTGGAAACACAAGCATGCTAATCTTAAACAAGCTACCCCCTAAGAAGCAGGACCTGGGAGCCCTGTTGATTTCATACACAATAGGAAACATTACTTCTGACCGTGCCCTCCTTGACTTGGCTGCTTCCATTAATGTGATCCCTACCTCACTACATAGGAAACTGGATCTAGGCCACTTGAAACACATTGACATAACCCTACAGTTGGTTGATAGATCTATTACAAAACCAAGGGTTCTCTTGGAAGATGTTCTAGTCAAGGTTAATGATTTGAGTTACCTTGTTGATTTCATGGCCCTTGACATGGAAGCACAAAAATAGCTCAACCACACCTCGATTATTTTGGGAAGATCTTTTTTGGCCACCGCCAAGGCAAGGATTGATTATGAATAGAGAGATATGGAAATCACCTCAGGGAATAAAACAAATTGATTTAATATTTTTGAGGTCTCAAAGAGGGATAAAATTAAGTGTGGTCTGATGGAGGAACTTGGTAGAATAGAGGAGGTAATGGCCATACTCACATTTGACAAACCCTTAATGGCTAACCCAACCCAAACTCTGGAAGAAAATCACAAGGTTGCCGGAATAATTGAGGATAATGAAGACATGCAAACCACTGTGGCAAATCAGGATTAGGAAAATATTCATGAAAATGGGAATCTGTTGGAAGATTCACATGATCAAGTTAATAACCACCAACATCCTAATCCTGAATTTTTAGAGTTTGAGGTTCAAATAATGGGTGGAAATCACGAAGATTAGAATGGTTGGATCAAGCACCTAGATTTTGAGGATGTAATTGAACTTTGGGGAGAAACTCTTGAAAAGCTTAGTATTCTAGAGTGCACACAAACATTACAAACCCCCAACACATCACAAAACCCTGATCGTCCTTTTTCACCCAACCATTGCCCAAATCCTACACCGACCCAAACCTCCTCTGTATTGAGCCTGCAAAACTCCTATTGGAGACCATTTGGGCTCTCCCTACATCACCAGCATGCCACTTTCATTGATCATCTCTCTGGCAAGCCCACTTTCACTCTCTGGGGCCCATATCTTTGGTCCTGGAAACTTTATTCTTGTAGCCTCAATGTTTATAATTTTTGTTTTGAGGACTGTGCCTAGCTGAAGTCACTAAACTCAGCACATGTATAGACTATTTTGGAGCTGACTGGAGTTTCACGGAATACAAGTGATATTCTTCCTATTCTACCCTCCTTTACGCTTTTATTTTTACTATGAGAACATTGCATTAGCTAGGCATGGGGGCGGGGATACTTTATGATTTCATTATTTTATCAGCCCATAACATTAATTTTCTGTTATTTAAAAAAATAATAAATAAATAAATAAATTTAGAATTAGGAGAAGAGAGCTTAGTCATTAGGGAGTTGCGAACTTTAGGAAATGATACTTTAGGACCTAAACACTTAAGACTCTTCAGGTCTTTGGGCTTAATAAGCTTATGTGTCCACTCGAATGTAGACTTGGTCTTGAGCCCTCGCCAAATAATTTTATTCTAATTTAGCCAATAAATTGAGGTGGTAAGTGCACGACTTATCAGCTCGCCCTCTGATTTGAGAGGACTTTAAGTCTAAGCATCTACACACTATTTGCACTGACTCACTTTTAGATAGTTTTTACGAAAATTAGGTAGCTAATGAACTTCCTAAGGTAGTATGGTTGGAAAGTTATCATGGGTAACAACCCATTGGTCAGTTGTCCAGAGCTCAGCTACATGACCATACTCATTCTACTGCTTTTAGGTAAATCTTAGATCAGGGAAGTCACCTACTTAGAAAAAGAAAAAATGACACTCAAAAATAAAAAGAAAAAAAAGTAGCAAAATAGAAAAGGAAGAAAAATAAAAATACAAAACAAAACCACACTTCACCGCATGAGTTTGGTTGGCAAGTTGCCCTGGGTAATCACTCATTGGCCTGTTATCCAGAGCCCAGCTCACAAAAATACACAAATAATCCAAAAACACTTAGGGAAGAAGCGGGGAAGTCGAATAAACTGGGGAGATATACACTGGGTTCGCTCTTGTGTTGACACCATAAAAATAAAAAGTAGGGAGAAAGCTACCGATCGGAATGATAAACCTTTAAGCAGAAACTCTTAAGGTCACCTAGGGTCATAGAAACCTGAAGTCTATTTTAATGGCCGCTCAGTAAGGCTATCACTCTTTCACAAGATGCTTAGCAATTAGAGTCCTTTTCAAGTCATGGGCAGGTGGAGTAGCCATAAAAAGTTATCTCGAAACTCTCAAACTCCAAAAGTACAAAAAAATTAGAAAAGAAGAAAAAGCAAAAAATGTACCTTCCCTTTTCAAATAAGGTGAGGACTTCGGTAGTTTGCATTTTGGCAGCCACCCAGGCACTATTGAGTCTTCGTAGTTTAGGCCCTTCGTGGAAATTTCCTCCTGTTAATAAACAACTAATGCCTTAACCGATCGAGCCCTAATTCAGTTTTTATACAAAGCATATAGTTTAATTTTGCTAGGGACTAGTGAATGATAGGGATGTGGGTATGATGTAGACACATCCATTTAGGTTAAAATGCCTATTTATGTATGTTCCTAGGATTAGATATGCATTCCATGTTATAAATATTGCATAGCATGCATCATTCTGCATTTAGAGTAGTTTGTGTATATGTTAGATTAATTGCGTCCTTTTATGGCCAGGAAAAGAGATTTAATTCAAGGCCTCGGATTGATGATCTAATCGTACAGATCTAATCAGGACGACTATCGAAGTCATCGAAATCCTGTAGCGCTATATGCAGTCTAAAGAAGATCAATGTCTAAGGGACAATGCGACATCATTATGGGCTTCAAATGAAAAATCTAACTGTACAGATTGATCTGGAGCGATGATCATAGTGTGGCAATGCGAAAATCATCTTGATCCGAGCACCATGGCATCCTTTGCAAGTGAAAGAAGATGGATGGCCAGATGATGCCACATAGTGCCATCTAGGCCACTCAACACTGGCCAGCGACAACCACCCATGCCCTTCATCATTGGCACCCTCGAATCCTAGCTGTTGGATCATCATCCAACAGCTAGGAAGCCTCCACATCGAGCTTTAGAAGCTTCTCCTTACGACAATCGCTTAGGTGTAGCACAGTGGTCCTGAGCACAACTCTTAAAGGAGGAACGTGGGTTCAAGACTCGCAAGACCCCTTAATTCTTAATTGGATGTTCACACTAGCACATGCACCCAGCACGTACCAGCAGCGTAGTGCAAGCACAAGCACGAGCGCACGTGTGACACGGCTGCATGATGGGTGCGCGAGCACAATTGCAAGCGAGCGTGAGTTGGCGTGGATCTTCAGCAATAGATGTTCAGATCTTTAGCATCATTTATGGATGTCATTAATTACCCATTTGTGACCAAGCCCTTCATCCTCCATTATAAAGGACCCATACCCCTCCATCCACCATCATCCCTTCCTATTCTCTCCTCACCTACTCTAGAGCTCAAGACACACTTTAAATTTGTGTCCTAAGCCCTTAGGATGCTCCACTAGAGTAAAGAAAAATTATTTTCCACCCTCTCATCACCATTAGTGGAGCTCTCATCAGCCGTCTTCTCAACCCCCTTCTGGGAAGCGGATCACGCTGCATCGCCGCCCATCCTCCCCTCATCTTCCGACGCCATTCACCTACATCCAACTCCTTAACATCTTCGTTCGGGCCATGTCAACGAGCTTCGTCCTCTGAGTAGTCAATGAAGAGGATTTCTCTCACCCCCTTTCCCTTTTACTGCTTTCATAGTGTAGAAGTACACTACTAGAAAACTAAGGTTTAGTCATGGTTATTTGGTCACGATTTTAAAAATCATTACCAAAAGTAACTTATGGTCACGGTTCCAGCTAAAACTGTGACCATTGTTGGAGAGTGAGATTTGATTTCTATTATAACCTTTTGTCATAGGGATGAGAATCGTGACAAAAGGTTTTGGTGACGGTTCCAAGTGGGACCATCACCATAGCCTTTCTTTGGTGACGATTCCAAGTGGGACCGTGACCATAGCCCGCCCTTTGGTGATGGATTCAAGTGGGACCATGACCATAGCCTGCACTTTGGTGACGATTTCAAGTGGAACCGTGACCATATAGTCCTACATCCAAAAATTTTCTGTCCCACCCTCTCCTGAATTTCCTCTCAGATGCCAACTTTATCCTTCCCTCTCCCCAATCTCCGACTACATCACCTTTCCCTTCCCTCTCTCGACTCCCCCAATCCCTAATGGCATCACCTCCCCCCTTCCCCTTCCTGACGCAACAATAGTGACTCAACCTCCCTTTAGAAATTGGGCTCGATCAACTTCCACGAACAAGAACCTAACCAACTAGGTTAAATTCAAAGAATCTTGTCATTAACCTCTACACACCTCCTTTCTCCCCAAGCTCAACCAGCCCATCCGTCATCTTCTGCACCCCCCAAAGCAGAGAGAGCTCCAACTCCAACCCCCTCCACCTCAACAAAACCCCTATTAGAGAGGTAGAAAGAAAGAGAGAGAGACCCAGAAGAGAAGGATCTCACCGCTGTTGCCACCACAATGGCCAGCTATGACCGCGCAATCATCGTCTCCTCCCTCGACAGCCACTGTTCGCAGCGTAGATCGCATAAAAGATGAACGCATTGTAGTATAGTGCAAAATACATCTCGAGCAAATAATTAACGAAACTAGTGAGTCCCGATCGATCACAGGGAGGTAGAAAGCACTTTTGATTTCATGCATTTATTTCAAATATAAAGGCTAAGTAAAAGGAACGATCAATCACAATATTTATATCACAAGAAGAGATTGAACATAAACTGGATACATGTATTTGAATAAAACATAAACAAACTAGTGTTGTAACAGAACAAGGGCACCACGAGTGGTACGTGGTGGACTTTTGGAGAGGTTGAGGAGCTACGACAATCTGCCGGGGTGGCCCAACGGACGCTTCAGACGGGGATGCATAGCCAAATGCAGAGAAGATGGAAAGAAGAAGAAGAAAGAAAGGTTGAAGACGGAGGAAGAAGAAGAGAAGGGAATGCCTTCCAAGGGGACCCTTTTGGGCTCTTTTTATAGATTTGGCGGGGGGTAAAAAGGACATTTGGCCCCCTTAATCTCATGCAAAAGCCTTCCAAATCCTTCTTTTTCCCTCAATTTACTCTGATGTTGCCAAGTGGCACTCTGTGGAGCATTGATTCTCCATCGCACTGCAGCAGATCACTCGCACGTGCCCTTCACGTTTTCACATTCGCCGCTTGCCCCTTCTGAGCACTTCAACATCAGTCGTCCGATCTTACAGTCAGACTGCTTACACACACTTCCCTCACCTTCCAAATCTCGTAAGATGCGTGTGATCCCGCATCCACTCGTGGTGCATTCTGATCACGCCATGTGGTTGCACCTCTGCCCTCCGATCGCGCAATTACACCTGCACGCACCCACACAGCCAATGTCGCTTCAATTTTCCTCAGTGCATGGCTCAAACTCGCGTCTCGCGCTTACGCGCACGCGTGAGCAAGCCAATGCACTACGCAAACCTTTTGTTATATATACATGTTAGTTTCCATTTATCCTTATCCAATCTGGGTAGGCGATGTGTCATGCTCGTGGCCGTTAGACGAAGATCCAATGGTCCACAGCTTGCGGTGCGTCCTTCGTGGATGGGGTGGTGGGGAGGGAGCGGCTGTGTTGGTGCCACGTGGCGCCATCATGGTCGTTCATCTTCTTTTCCTTGTATCTGGTGATGTAGGTCTCCGATTGAATTTATTTCTACGTCGTTTGGCTGTGAACATCGATTTGGATTCATCCGTGTGGTTGGATTTGTCATCTGAGGTTCAATTCTTCTTTAATTTTCCTATTGGTTCTTGATCTTCTACGAATTCCCTAGGGTGCTATGGGAGTCAGATTGATGCAATCTTGGAAGCGATAGACTCCTGCCGAAGTTCTGAACAGATCCAAGCGACTGGATCGATCATCCACAGTCCCGAATTACCTGCAATGAGTGATACCTCACAAATAGGATAGTTTTATGCATAAAACACATATATCAACTACGATGCAAAATACGATGCATATGCATGCAGAATGTTCATGTTAAGCTAAGTTCTGGCTTAATTCAGGTGAATTAAGGACTATGATTGCTGTGCAATCATACCCCCATGCCTAAATCTTGCTGGTCCCTAGCAAGTGTAAGACTAAATGCATTTTATCAAGAGTTTAACTAAAGGGTTATTTCTTTCTGTTTCATCCAATAATTCAGAATCCAGATAACTATGTACATATGATGTTGTAGCTTCTGCAACAGATCCAAGCGAAGAGTCGATACACATTTAAAGCTTGTAGTTGCCCCTTAGTAAAATTCTATTGGGGTAGGCAAATCTCTTCTCTTGGGGATATAAAATATTCTTTGATTTTAGCCCCGTCTTTTGGCTTAGGTAGAAGACGTCTAAGTTAACTGGATTTGTATTTGGTGGCTCACTCGCTTCTGGTACTACATAAAGACTAGTATTTCATAATCTAGATTATTAGATTATTGAATAACTTAACTTAGAGAAGGGCTGGAAAACTGTGCTCTCTTTAATCTTTTGTACCTTTTCTTTTCTCTCTTTCTCTCTCTATTTTTCTTCTTATTTTTTTTTTCCTGAGCTCACATCTTACCAGATTTACAACTGTATTTGGTGGTCTTACATGGCATTACACTTTAATTAGGTTCTGATAACCCCACGACTAAGTTAGACTCCTCAGCCCGTATTCAGGCGGTCAGATATACAGAAAAATAGGTTTCAGTTGTATTTAGTGGTTCATGAGGGTGGTAGGTGTTTTTACCTCAAAACATTTTGACTTACATAATTCAAACTTTCCTAACATAACATTTTTTTTCTTTTTTTTTTACAAGCAAATATCCCTTCTGTATGCTTTTATTTTATATGTATATATATATCTGTTGTCACAATGTCATTACCAACATAACATAACACAACAATTCAACATGACATACATACTTTTATTCACGAGGCATTATTTGGGATTTTTGGAGCTGACCAATGATGAGTCCATTTTAATGGGTTACTATTACGCCTAAGTAACTTTAATTATGTCTTCTAGGTTTGTTAATAACTATATTAAGTTATAGAAGGTTTGCATGCATCATGATTTAGGTTTACATTTATTCTATACCTTAATATGTTCTTTTTATGTGCAGGAAAAATAATTGGCAAAAGAATGAGGGGAAAACGATAAATTACCCTTTTTCAAATCACCGGCGGCTGTTCTTTTCCCCATTCTCCAGGGAACCCTCAGCAGCCACCGGCCAGAGATAGTTAAGGGATTTGAAAATCCCTTAACTCTTGGAGGCGCAATGGAGAAGTTAAAAGGAAGAGGAGGGGAGCAAAGGAAAGGATCTTCTTCATCTACGGGTTCTTCTTCCTCCCCCTGGGGGGAAATCCTTCCTCTCCACTATGGAGAAGATGCACCACCCCCTCCTGCCCTAGCCACGGCATCGCGCCATCGCCCTCCCAAGAGCACGCAGGCGCAGCACTGCCGCCCTACAGGCTCTCTACCCTTGCACGCCCGTAGGGCTGCTCCTGCACTGCCTGCAGGAAATTCTCCAGTCCACCGCGTGCACACGCGACCCTGCAGCCACACACAACGCACAACCGCGTGCCTTCCTGCCTTTCCAGCACACCAAGCCCTCCAGCGCCCCCTACTGCAGATGCTCACGCCACCCCTACCCACGCGCCTCTCCCGTGCCGCAACCTCAGCGGGACCTGCACGCGCTAGACACTCCTCATCGTAGCACCGCCTACCCTGCTGCACTCGCTCCAGCCTCTGCAAGAACACCGTGCGCCTTCCTCCCATCTCCAATGCACCCGCACCTCCACTGCAGCGAGCCTACACCTTCAGGTGCAGCACCGCTCGCTCGTGCCCACCGGCGGGCGCCGCACCCGCCAGCCATGCAGCTGCAGCAGTCTCTGGCCACCTCCGCTGGCCACCTCCGGCCACGCCGTTGCCACTGTTGCATAGCTCTCTTCAAGCCGTACCTCCCTGCCGATTCTCGCAGCCAACCGTGCGCGGCCGCACACGGGAGGAGGAGAGAGGAGAGATCCTCTGTTTTTACCTCTATTAAAAATTACATTCAATGCCATTGTCAAGTTATATTAATATTTTATTCTGGCCACATTGCACTGATGCACTCATATTTTCCTAAAATTATTTTATTAGTGTTATGTGCATGTTTCTATCTTGAATTTCAAATTAGAATTGCATGAAAGTTGAATTCACATGATAAGCTAGTACACATGCATCTTACACATATTTTTGGGGCTTAATTTTTGACATGAAAATTGCATAAACACCCTTGGAATTTTAAAGAAATTGTAAAGTTCATTTAAAACAGCATTTTCCTCGCGTTAAAGTTGCAGAAGAGTTTGCGAACTATTCATTCCTTGACTCGTGAATTTATTAGGCTAATTCCTCCTGGTGGAGACGACCTAGCTCTTTGTGGTTAGTTTTGAAAATTTAAATGTTTCGAAAAGCAATTTTCTACTACGCGATTAAATACAATGACACATCATTTTATGATAAAGTTTTCAACGAAAACGAAGATCGCGCTTTCAACCAAGAGGATCTCGGGTGGCTTATTTGGTGGAAATGCCTACTCTCGGCACCAGGTAGGGAATGGATAGGATGACATATTTCTGACCTTGACATCAATACCCTCCTTCAACCGAGGATTCCATAGAGGACAGTCGTAACCATCCACCTCAGTCCTAGTTTTATAAAAACCCACTCTCTATGTTTTTGCCTTATTAGGTGGCTCTCGTATGGAATTTCTCACAGATGTAGTACGCAAGAATTGAGAACGAAAACTATGCCCATCTCTAAGTATCATTATTCAATTATTAAAGATTAAAGATTCCTTACACTAGCCTTAGCGCACCAGTAGACTCTCTACTCTCATCTTAGGTATGTTTTGGTGGATCTACTAGAAGATGGTTCACCTGACTCCCTAATTGCTGTCCAAGGATTTAGGAGAAGAAGCAATGCTTCTTCTCAACAAACTAGAGATGTCTATCAATTTTCACAGTGGATCCTTTGCAAATTCTACATGCAAGTATGAAATTATATTGGATTGTAAGTCTAGGAATCTACTAAAGAATAATTCTCTAATGAAATCTCTTGATAAAGAGATCTAATCACCGAATTGTTGGCAGAAAATTTTCAATTTTTATGTACTATCCCCCCATGCCTAAGTGTTTGCATGTCCTCATGCATGAATAAAAGAAATAAGGCCAGGTGTATATGGATAGAAATCACCTCAAACTGCTTCTGAGTTGTCATTGAGCTCATTCCATTACTACAATGCCTTACACAATATGCAAAACAATATGCAAAACATTATGCGAAAATGAAATATGCTATGTATATATGTATATGTGCTGAGTTTAACGCCTCCAGTTGGGCAACTCATCAGTCATATGTCCTCAATAAGATGTATCCTTTCATCAGTAAGAGGAGGTTCCTAGGCAAAGAATTGTTTGAGGAGCTGGCAATTAACTATAAAAATTTTCCTAGATTTTGGGTCTTTAATTTGGACCACCCTGTTAGGACATTGGTGGACCACCAGGAATGGCCCAATCCACTTGGACTTGAGCTTTCCGGCAAAGAATTTGAGTCAGGAGTCAAACAAGCAAACCTATTGGTTAGGTGCGAACTCCTTCCTCCGGATGTGTCGATCATGGAAAGCTTTTGTCTTATATTTGTATATTTTTGCATTCTCGTAAGTGATCGTGTCGATCTTTCGCTTTTAAGTCGTTTGTAGTTTAATGTGGTGGAAAAATCGACTAATCAATTTTTAATAAGAAATAACCACTCGCAGAGGAGCGGGTCGTTTCCATAGGGAGGCAATAACGTATTAAAATTCGCGCCACTTAAAAATGTTTGTTCGGAGTCAATTTGGACAAGAACTAAACCAAGATTGCCTTTAGATTAAGGTTTAAGCAAGAAATAATGCTGAAATGGCAATTATGATAAACTACAGGATATTTTCCGCAATGCAGACTGAATAGAATATGAATAAAATCTGGCAATGGCAGAAAATGTAAATTTTAATCAATGCTTTACTGTAGCAAAACAGGGGAATTCTTCCCCGTTGTCTTGCACGACGAGGAGCCGATGGCTGGGCGCGGGAAGCTCGGCGGAGGTCCCTTGGATCAAGGGCTTCGAATCGGTGGTGACGGCAAGTCGCGCGGCGGCCGGAGGTGGCCGGACGAGCTCCGGCGGAGGTGCTGCAGGCGGCTGTGCGCTGGCGCGCGGTGGTCTGCAGGCGGGCGTCTGCAGGCGGGCGCTGGCGTGGCTGCGGTGGTAGCTGCAGAGGTCGGTTGCTGGCGGTTCTGCAGGTGGCTGTGCGTGGGCGCGCGGAAGGTCTGCGGAGGGCGCTGGCGCGCGGTGGTCTGCAGGCGGGCGTCTGCAGGCGGGCGCTGGCGTGTGCGGTGGAAGCTGCAGAGGGGGCGCTTGGGCGCTTGCGCGGTGGTCTGCAGGCGGGCGTCTGCAGGCGGGCGCTGGCGTGGCTACGGTGGTAGCTGCAGAGGTCGGTTGCTGGCGGTTCTGCAGGTGGCTGTGCGTGGGCGCGCGGAAGGTCTGCGGAGGGCGCTGGCGCGCGGTGGTCTGCAGGCGGGCGTCTGCAGGCGGGCGCTGGCGTGTGCGGTGGAAGCTGCAGAGGGGGCGCTTGGGCGCTTGCGCGGTGGTCTGCAGGCGGGCGTCTGCAGGCGGTTGGCGTGTGCGCGGGCTGATCTGCAGGCGGGCGCTGGCGCGGTGGTCTGCAGAGGGCGCTGGCGCGCGGTGGTCTGCAGGCGGGCGTCTGCAGGCGGGCGCTGGCGTGTGCGGTGGAAGCTGCAGAGGGGGCGCTTGCGCGGTGGAAGCTGCAGACGGCTGTTGGAGGATGCTGCAGGCTGGTCTGCAGGCGTTGGAGGAGAGCGCGGGCTGATCTGCAAGCGTGCGCAGGTCAGCAGCCGGTGAGCGGTGGAGGGCGCAGAGGTCGGTTGCTGGCGGTTCTGCAGACACAGTGGTGAACGGCGTGGACTGCAGGCGGTTGTGCGTGTTTGAGCTGAAGGTTGACGGACGTGGGTGCGCTGAAGGTTCTGCAGGTGCGGGAAGGGATCTGCAGGCGACTTCATGCGTGTGCGGTGAAGTGAGCGGGTAACTTCAGACGTCTGGGAAATTTCCCAGACGTCTTAAGTTACTGAGAGGGTGGCTGATCAGTAGGTTGGTGACGGTGGTCGGCGACGACGGCGAGGGAGTTGCACGCTAAGGTGCTCACGGTAATGCGGGCGAGCTCCGGATGGCGGTGTGGCCTGTCACACCACACGCCCACGGTGGTGGAGACTCGCCGCCACGGTAGAGGCCGGCAGTGTGGAGTGGAAGAGAGAGGATCTCTCTGCACAGTGGTGAGTCGGTGGCGGAGGCCTCCTGCAGCCGGCAGCTTCCGTGCTCCTTTTATAGTGTCTTGAACAATTTTGAACTCAGCCGCCGACCAGATCCACCACATCCGCTCCCCCTTGAATGGCTTCATCACTGCAGCAGCCGGGCGTTGGAGCGGCAGCCAGCCGTTCTGAAAGAAGACGAATAAAGCAAATATTATTAAAATATTAGGGTTATTTATGTATAGACCCTCAACTTCTATGTTAATAAAAACAATATACCTAATTGGTTATCTAATTAGATGAATGCTATTCTAAGCTAATTCTAAATGCACTTAAGATATGAATGCAATGTATGGATTATGTAATTAGATTAAAACTATGAATTAATCTATTTACATCCTAATTTATACTAAATAAATGTTAGAATTAACCTAATGTGTAGGCACTTAAGTACTTAAATAACCCACAACTATGGGCTAATCAGTAAGCTTCCTGCCTAATATCCTCTAACTCACTGAGCTGGAGCTTTCTTTCATAACCTCCGGCCTCGAGGTTAAAATTACACTTTTGCACTGCCCAAAAGGCATGGTGCTCCAACTCCACAGGAAGGTGACAAGCCTTTCCATACACCATGCGGTATGGCAACGTTCCGAGCAGGGTATTGTACGGGGTCCGATATGCCCATATTGCATCAATCAATCGATCGGACCAATCCTTCCTATCAGGTCTAACCATCTTTTGAAGGATAAGCTTGATTTGACAGTTTGATACTTTAGCATACCCATTGGTCTATGGGTGATATGGGGTAGCAATGCGGTGATGCACCCCGTATTTTTTCAATAACGACTTGAAATGGGCATGGATAAAGTGGCTTCCTCCATCACTTATCACGGCGCGGGGAACTCCGAATCTCGCAAAAATAATTTCCTGGACAAAGGATATAATAGTCTTATGATCAGCCCATCTTGCTGGGATAGCTTCTACCCACTTTGAGATAGTCCACTGCAAGGAGTATGTACTCAAAGTAATGCGAGTTCAGGAGGGGGCCCATAAAGTCGATGCCCCAAACGTCGAACACTTCTATGACCAGAATGGAATGGAGAGGCATCATATCTCTTTGGGTCATAGAACTGACTGCTTGGCATCGCTTACAACACTTGGCAAACTCGTGTGTATCACTGAAAATGGTTGGCCAGAAAAATCCAGACTGCAAAATCTTTGTAGTGGTTTTTCGGCCTGAGAAATGACCCCCACGAGCATCGCTGTGGCAGAAGGATAGCACACTAGAGATTTCTAAATCAGGGATGCATCTACGGATGATCTGATCAGCCCCAATGCAAAAGAGCAATGCGTTGTCCCAAAAATAGAATTTAGCCTCTGATATAAATTTGAGCTTTTGATCCTTGGATAATCCCATAGGTAGCCTGCCCATGACAAGATAGTTTGCTATATCAACATACCAAGGAAACACAATAGAGTTGATAGATAGCAGAGACTCATCCGGAAATCGGTCTAATATCGATGGGGAGTACAAAATGTAGTCTGGGTCATGCCGAGACAAGTGGTCCACTTCAACATTATGTGCTCTGGCTTTGTTGCGAATTTGAACATTAAACTCTTGCAAAAGAAGGATCCATCGATATGGCGGGGTTTGGCATCCTTCTTTGCCAAAAAATGCTGGAGGGCGGAATGGTCAGTGTAGATGTAACATTGAACCCGAGTAAGTATGACCTAAATTTCTCCAACCCGAATACTATGGCTAGCAATTCTTTCTCAGTGACTGTACAGTTACGCTGGGCCACGCTTAGCTTTTTGCTGTCGTAGTATATTACAAATGGATGGCACTCTTGACACTAGCCAAGAATGGCTCCGACAGCGAAGTTGGAAGTGTCACACGTGATCTCGAAGTCAAGTGACCAGTTAGGGGATTGGAGAATAGGTGCACTAGAGACAGCGCTTCGCAAGGTCTCAAAAGCACTGAGACACGAGGAGTCGAACTCAAAGGGTGTGTCGGTCACCAGAAGATTCATTAATGGACGAGCAATTTTTTAGAAATCTTGAATGAATCTTCGATAAAATTTGACATGCCCTAAGAATGATTTGATTTGCCTAACCGAGCTAGGTGGAGGTAATCGCGAAAGGATTTCATACTTATCTCAGTAGACCTCAAGTCCATTAGAGGAGATCTTGTGACCTATCATGATGCCATCCCTCACCATAAAATGGCTTTTCTTGATCACACTCACCACACTGCGACGATCCTTCTGAGCTTCCTAGTTGGGGCAATTAGTCGAAGAAAAAATGAGAGGGAGAGGGAGAGAGGGTGTTTGGCATCGAGCGGTAGGGGGCGGTGGCACGGAAGCAGCTAGGGTTGAGGACGGGGGTGAGTGGAAGACATGGAGGTCGAGGAACTAGAGAAGAAAGGAGAGGGGATGGCAAGCGCGTGATGGTAGGGCAGTCAATCTCAACCCAAGAAGGCCCTGGAGGAGAGCTAATGGTGAGATCTTGTGCTTCATATGTAGACAAAGGGGTCACATGGCTGTGATTTGTTGAAACCCTCTCATTTGCCTGACTTGTGGGGGTGAAGGGCACAAGCACGATTCTTGCCCTAGGGTGAAGCTACTGCACACAAAGATGACCCCTCAACATCCAGATCGAGAAGCGATGAAGGAGCCCCGACTACCATCACCGCCGGCACTTGGCAGTCACTCAATAGAAGTGGAGATTCCACTTCCTGAGGAGATCTCTTCTGCGGAGATCATGCTGAGGGGTGCTATGATTGGTGAGATTATGACAGGAAAACCCTCGATCGAGAGATTTCAACAACTGGTAAGTTCCCTGCAACCTGTGTCTGTGGGCTGGAAGGTGGCAATGCTTTCCCTGTCTTGTTTTCTTGTATTTGGTTTGGGGATGGGATGTGGAAAGGTTGCGATTTCGGTCAAGTTCTTTTGAAGATACCAATGTGCTTTGGAGAATGGTTTCCCCCTTCGATGGGGCTCTCCCTGATCGACCCCCTCAAAGGTAAGATCTAGGAGGGTGCTCCTTGAGATCAAGGGATTGCCACTGCATTTAAGATCTAAGGGAGTTGTTGTCAAGATGGTTGCAGGCTTTGCATCTATTTGTGAAGGATTTGAAGTCATGATTGGATCACTTAGAATTGAGGTTGTTGTCCTTAAAACTGGGTCAATTCCTGATAGGATTACTATCAGATGTGGGAGCTCTTCGTGGCTCATTCACCTAGCAGTGGTTGGGCAAGTCTCTGTGCTACCAGAACAGGGTTATGTTAAGACGTCTGTGGCTAGATCTGAGGAGGTGCAACAGGCTAAACTGATGGGTTGTATTTCATCAGATGAGGCCACTGAATCAAAGAAGAGGAAGGATTGTCACCTAGACTCTGCAGAGAGGGACTTGATGCTTATGGAAGATGTTACTATCTTGGGATGTCACAGCCAAGTCCTTGTGGCCAAAGGCAATGGTTTTATGGATGATGCAGATGATTTAGAGAGGGATTCAGATAATCCTAGTTGTAAAGAGGAGGGGAAGTCAGGTATGGAAATAGTGCTCAACAGTGATAGCAGGGCTCTCAAGGAGGTGAACCAAGTGTAGTTCACTATCCCTGGTGATCTGAAGTTTGGAAGTGGGTCAAACCAAAAAAGGGGGCTGGGTCGCTCCCCTTACATGCTCAGAAGGAGAAGGAAGGAGAACTTGACCCCTATAGTGGAGGAAACTGTTGCAAACTCGATCATGGTTGAGTATGTGGGTTGTTTGGCTTAAGGGGATCAATCAGGCAAGGAAAGAGAGTGCTAACATGGAATGTGCATGGGCTGCGCAATAAGGTGAGAAGGGCATCTCTAAGTAGATGTCTCTCTGAGTGCGAAATTGATTGTGCTTTCATCAAAGAGACACACTTGGAGGAGGAGAATGGTCAGGTATGGGACTTCTTTAGATATTCAAGATGTGCAGATTTTGTGGTGAAGGGAGCAACTGGAAGGTCTGGTGGAATGGCCATATGGTGGAGAAAGTCTTGTCTCAATGTAACAGAAGTCCTTCGTGATAGGCATGTGCTAACCTGTAGATGCCAAAATCTCCAAGGAAATTTGGAGTGGTATGTTTCTTGCATTTTTGGCCCATGTGCTGCTACTGATAGGGTAGACTTGTGGGATGAATTGTCAGCAATGGATCAAAGAGTGTAGGAGGTACCTTGGCTCATAGGAGGTGACTTCAATTGTCCTCAAGTGATGACAGACCTGGGGTTAGGAATGATAGTGCTATGTCTGGTTTCTAGATGGCTGTGTAGAATTTGGGTATCATTGAGTACCCTATCAGTGGGGTTGAGTTCACTTGGAGAAATGGCAGTGGACAGACATCTAAGCTGGATAGGTTCTTTGGTAATCCAAGCTTGCTGGAGAGACACCAACTGTTGTCTGTTATGAGCCTTGATAGGCCCTTTTCTGACCACACTCCACTTGTGTGGGATAGTGGGGTGAATTCTGACATCGGGTCATATTTCAAGCTAAAGAAATCTTGGTTTAGGGAGGAGGGCTTTGTTGAGATGTTATCCAGTTGGTGGCAGAACAAGGATGTGAAGGGATCTGCTACACAGCAATTGGCTTCTAAGTTGCCAGGTATGCTATCCATGCTGAAAGAGTATGGGTAGACAGTGGCACTGATCAGGGAGCAAAGGAAGGTGGAGGCACTAGCAGTGATCGAAGATCTGGATTTGAAGGAATGCAGGCAACCACTGAGTTCTCAGGAATAGCAACAAAGGCAGCAGATGCAGCAGTTTATTGGGGAGGAGGATTTGAAAAAAGAAATGGACTGGCGTGAAAGATCTAGACAATTATGGCTCAAGGAAGGTGATGCCAACACGAAGTTCTTCCATCTTGCGGCCAGTGCTAGGAGGAGGTTCAATCTCATTTCATCAATTAAAATGGGTGAGAGAATTATCACTTCTATCAATGAAATCAGATGTGAAGCTGGCAGCTATTTCAAAGAGCTTGCCAAGGCTGCACTAAGGGGTTCTTGGAGGATGGCATCGGCAGACTTCCCAAGTGTCAGTAATGATCAGATGGCCATGCTAATTGCTCCTATTTCTAAACAAGAAACATTGAAAGCAATTAAAGATTTGAATAATGAGGGGGCTCCTGGACCGGATGGGGTTCAGGTATTCTTTTATAGAGAAATGTGGAATGTCATCAAAAAGGATGTGATGAATGTTATCCATGAATTTGAATTGGGCAACTTTGGGTTTGAGAGATTGAATAAGTCTTACTTGTTCTTGCTGCCAAAGAAGTCGAGTTATGAGAACTTTTCAGACTATAGACCCATTGCTTTATCAAATTCTATTTACCTTATTATCAACAAGATTTTAGCTAGCAAATTACATGATGTACTAAATGATTTGATAATGCCTGTCCAGTCTGCCTTTCTTCCTGGGAGATTTTTACAGGAATCCTTCATCATGGCGCAAGTGATGGTGATGGGATTGCACAGGCAAAAGTCCAAGGCCTTTCTATGGAAAGTTGATTTCTCCAAAGCTTATGACTCAATCTCCTGGCCATACCAGTGGGAAATCTTTAAAAGGAGAAAATTCCCCCCTTTTGATACAATGGGTGAAGGGATGTATCACGACTACCTCATATTCCCCTCTGATAAATTGGAAACCATGTCGAGCCTGGATTTAGCCCCAGTGCGGGGTAAGGCAAGGGTGCCCACTTGCCCCTCTGATCTTCAATCTTGCAGTGGATACATTGGCAAGACATGCATGCAAACTATCAGCTGATGGGTTGATAAGGGGGTATTCTATGTCTAACAACAAGGCCTTGGCTCCCGCTCTCCAATACGCGGATGACATTGACTTTTTTGTGGAAGGGGGGAAGAGGGAAGCGCAAGCGCTATATTATATGGTAAAAATTTTTGGCGAGATTTTTGGTCTAAGACTTAATGGAAGCAAGTCCTCCTTGGTCTGCTTTGGTATGAATGGATTGATCTAGAATGACATCTCCACCATCTTGGGCATTTCTGTGGTCTCACTGCCTATCAAATATCTTGGGTTGCCTTTGAAGTGCACTAAACTGAGGAAAGCAGATTGGTCCTTCCTATATGAAAAGGTGGCTACGAAATTAGAGGGTTGGAGTAGTCGTTACTTATCAAAAGGTGGGAGGTATATTTTACTGAACTCAATCATTACATCCATTCCAGTTTTTTTCTTCTATGTTCTTAGAGCCCCAAAAATCAAATTGGAAAAAACTCGATGTGATGCACAAGAGATTCTTCTGGAAAGGGGCTTCTCATCATGGGGCTTTCCTTCAACCTGTAAAATGGGATTCAGTTGGTTTGCCAAAGAAGATTGGTCTCATGGGTAATAAGTCCCTCAAAGAATTTAATGCTGCCTTGCTTTTGAAGTGGGCTGTTCGACTACTATAAGGGGAAAAAAAATGTGGACAGAGATTATTCAGGATAGATATGGGGCTGCCAATGACGAGAAGAACCGCCTAAATCCACGCAAACCTTCTCCTTTTTGGTCATCAGTGGTGCGTGCCTTGGCGGATAATTGGAGTTTGTTCAAATCTGTCTTAGGTGATGGGAAAAGCTTCAAATTCTAGCTGGAAAATTGGTTTCCTAGTGGGGTGATAAAGGACAGGTACCCCCTTACTTTCTCAGCGGCTTTTGATAAAAATGTTGTGGTATGTGATTACTGGGACACGGCCTCTGAAAATTGGTCTTTGAACAATGTGATGTGGAATGATCATGAAACAAGAACATGAGCAAAAAATGTGTGTCTCATGCAAGAACTTGCTGCTTTCAAACCCACACCTGAATATGACACATACAAGTGGGAGGGTACGTTCTCCTCAGCGGCTGCCTATGACAAGCTTGTCAACTCTTCCAGGATGGTAGAAGTAGATGTGGTGTGGAAAAAGTTATGGAAATTGAAGGTACCACTGAAGATACAATTTTTTTGTGGTTATGCAGAAGAGATGGCCTGATTACTGGAGATCTGAGGCACAGGAGAATGGGAACCCCTACCCACTTCTTCCACTTGTGCGGGATGCATAATGATTCTAGCATTCATATATTTCTACTTGCGTGAATACAGATTATGTTTGGAGGAAGGTGTGTAGGGAATCTCTTCCCACATGGGAGAACCTCTGGAGCTATTTCTTGAGAGTGAATAAGCCATATTTATCTATGGTGGCTATTTTATGATCTATTTGGAGAGCTAGAAATGAGTGCTTGTTTTAGGACAGTCCAGTGAATGTGCATAAGATTGTCAATAGTTGCTGGAATCTCATACACCAATGGGGTTCAATCATGTAATCTTTTCATTATTTTTTTATCAATAAAAGCTCTCTTGGATTGCTATCCATGATTTGATAGTATTCCTTTTCATCTCAAAAAAAATGAAAGGCTTTTCTCCCATGAAAGTACTAGGTTAACCTCTATACATCTCCTCAGAATTTTTGTGAGGTTATTGAGACAAGATGAGAAATCGTCTCCAAACACGGAGAAGTCATCCACGAACACATCTACGCAGTCCCTGATCATGACTGAAAAGATGGCCATCATGCATCACTGAAAGGTAGCTGGTGAGTTGTAGAGGTCGAAAGGCATCCGCTTAAAAGCAAATGTTCCAAAGGGACATGAAAAAGTCATCTTGTCTTGGTCTTCTGGGTTGATTGCAACTTGATTGTACCCAGAGTATCCATCCAGAAAGCAAAAGAAATTATGCTCGGCTAGACATTCTAGAATCTGATCAATAAAGGGCAAAGGAAAATGATCCTTTTTGGTAGCCGAGTTTAGCTTCCTGTAGTCAATGCAGACCTGCCAAGAAGTCATGGTGTGGGTTGGGATGGATTCGCCCAATTCATTTTTTATTATGGTGAGTCCCACCTTTTTGGGCACTATCTAAATGGGACTCACCCATTGGCTATCAAAAATTGGATAGATAATATTCGCGTCCAGCCATTTAGTGATCTCCTTCTTGACAACCTCCAACATATTTGGATTTAGGCATCTATGAGGTTGTCTCGACGGTCTTACCCCTTCATCAGTGTAGATATGGTGAGTGCAATATGAGGGGCGAATTCCGTGGAGATCAGCAACGCCCCACCTGATAGCAGCCCTATGTGCTTGCAGAAATGAGATCAACTGGTGTTCCTGATCTAGAGTCATGTGTGCATTGATAATCACTGGATATGTCTCACTTTCTCCCAGAAACACGTATTTGAGCGAATCAATTAAGGGTCGCAACTCTAGTAGTGGAGGGTGAGGAGGAGGGTTATGCAGGGGAGGGGAGGAAATAATAGCGGAAATTTGCTGATCCAGACTAATGAAGAATCAGCCTGCAGTGGTCATGTGATCCTGTCTTAAGATATCCGTGCTAGATAAGGTAGGATAGTCTGGATCAGGGGTGTTAAGAGTAGATGAACACCCATGTCAACTAGATCCATGGGACGAAATGTGTATATCATTAGTCTCAGTCCCGTGTGGATCGCGATCAAAGACCCATGATAGTGAGGAAGAATGTTCCATTGGATCACTGTAGAGGAGCCCAATGTTCCCACAGAAAGCTAAATCTTCATCTTCACTATCCTCCTCGATCCAATCACAATCAAAGTTCTTTGATGCCCTGAAAATGTCTAGTCTAAGCTTTTCGTTTCCCAGGGCAATCTCCATGCATCCTGATGCACAATTGATGTTTGCATGGGTGGTTGCCAGAAATGGGTGACCTAGAATAATCGGTGCATCATGGAGATTAGGAGGAACCTCCATATCAAGAACAAAAGAGTCTTCTGGAAAGCAAAATCCTTGGACTTTTATGATCACATTTTCAACCACCCCCCTCAGTGTTTTTACAGATCGGCCAGCCAACTGTATGGTAACCGAGGTGGGTTTTAACTCCCAAATCGAAATCAATCGAATATTGAGGTGGGAGTTAGGTTGATGGATGACCCCAAGTCAAGAAGGGCCCTATCAAAAGGGGAATCCTGCAACAAGCAGGAAATCAATGTTGTGCCTGGGTCCTTCTTCTTGGGTGGTAAGTCAGCTAAAATAACTGCATTGGCTTCCTCAAATAATACCGCTTGTCATCCGATCCTCTACTGCCACTTCGAAGTACAATAGTCCTTAAAGAACCTAGCAACAGTTGTGATGTGATCTATCACTTCAAGGAGAGGGACTTGAATGTGAACTTCCTTAAACATAGATTTCAGGTCCTCGAAATTCTACATGTCATTTTTCCGTGCTGAATCTCTTGTTAGGGCTACGGGAAAAGGGACAGGAATTTCAAGGTCTAGGGGCTTCTTTCCCTTATTTGATGAAGATTGGTTGTGAGTCATCTCATGGTACAGCGTAGGAAAAATTGTTACTTTCTTGCCTAGGTAGCGGGTCCTGTGTAGTCCTTCCGCACCTTAAGGTGATAGCTTTTGCATCAGAGTGCTATCTATGCAAGGGCAAAGGAGCGGGTTGGTCTGGATACACAGGGTTTCCCAACATAGGTAGCTGATCAAGCCCATAACCAGGAGGTGTAGGAGGTGCTTGGATAACAACATGTGCTTGCCCCTGTGGTGCTTGGATCTAGGCAGGGCACCTTGATTTTGCACATATCTTGGGTTTGCGACAGATTGGGAGGGCAAAGCTCCCTGTGATCTATGCTCCTGCATCATCTAGTTTTGTGTGTTCTATATGCTCTGTATTTGGTCAGCTATTGCCTCCATTATTTGGAGGTTGTCATGAGTAGATTTCCGAATTGATGCCTGCAATTCCTCATTCAGCGACACCAAAGGGTCGGCCCGCTTTGGAGGGTAGTTGGCAGCTTGGTGCAGCGGCTGATAGATAGAGTGTGTCTGTTGCTGCTGAGATGGGAATGGTTGCTGCCTTGGATACGTGTTCTGTGCATTCCCGTATTGTCTGTTCTAGTAGTGTGGAACTTTACTAGGTCTCTGTGGATTACCAGACAAAGCGAAATTAGGATGCTGGTGCCAAATGTCCCTAAATGGTTATATGTTTTAGAATACAGGTTGTTACGCTTGTATCCCTAAATGGCATTGACATCTTTGTAAGCCGAAGATGTCTCAGATGCAAATTCATCAAAAGAATATGCACTTGCATCATCATGTGGTGTGTAACACTGATTGTACGGTGCCAGATCCATATTGTTCACGAGTTCTTGGCATGCAGGATCCCACGAAGATGGAGAGAAAACATCCCGAGTAATCGGATATGTACTAGTAGAGGGGGCTCGGGATGCTTGAGAGGAGTAAGATGGGGCAGTGCTGCCTGCAGATCCGGATCTCACTCACATTAATTCATTGAGCTCCTTATCGAGCAGATCCACCTTATCTAGCACTTTGGTGATAATGTCCATTTCGGCTCGAGCAGACTTGACTTGAGCTTCGTGGACATTAACTCGTTGCTATCTAGGTCATTGGAAATAGTTCATTGAGGCAACGTTCATAGAGTTCTCTGCTAAGGACTTGAACAGTTCAAATGCACTGTTCTCGTCCTTCGCGAGAAAATTCCCACAGCTAGATGCATCGGCCTGGTACCGATGTGTGTCATCCAGCCCATGGTAAAATACTTGCGCAAGGTGCCATTTGGGTACACCATGGTGTGGGCACTTAATGAGAAGATCATGGAATATGTCCCATATGTCATGTAGCTTCTCTCCAAGGCCTTAAGCAAAGGTCGTGATTGCACGTCTCATGGCATTTGTTCGACCGATCAGGAAGAACTTTTGGAGGAATTCATGACATAATTCCTCTCAGGTTCCAATTGGCCTCCCAATGGTCTTGAACCAATAAGTAGTTTTATCCTTGAGAGAAAAAGGAAAAAGCTTCATGTGAACAATTCCAATATCTATATTCCTGGGTCGAACTGACTCTTCAATTCGACTCAGGTCTTCGAGCTGCTGGAAGGGATCCTCATTCGAGTTTCCATGGAAATGAGTTTGAACTACAGTTATGATATGCAGCTTTAACTCAAATGCATCTCCGCCTACAAGAATTCGGACCTGAGGTGCTATGATTGTTGCCACCAAATCGTAGAAGTCCCGCAGCTATTCTCCGCGTGGTGGATGCTGCATCCTGTCAAGTGTCGTGAGAATCCGATCAATGCTCTGCTCATATTTCTATTCCGTTTCCTCGACTCTGGCTTCCAGATGAGCCATTGGGTCCTGATTCTCAGGGTCTTGATGAATTCGAGGACCAGGATTAGCCATTGTAGCTAATCGGATGGAAGAAGGTTGAGAAGAGAGGTCGGGCGAAAATCACCTTCGCTGCCTTAGGTTTGGCTCCTAAGGTCCCACAAGTTTAGGTCTTAATGACCTTCTTCCTTGCATACACCAACTCAAAGGGTTGGTGTAGTCAAGCAGAACAAAGCTAAGGCCTTGTTAATCGGAGTGGTCCTTTAGATCAGATGACCTGATTTTTCGTTTAAGTTTGTGTTATTCAAAATTTGGCTAGAGACCAACAGTAAGGAATTCTTGCCTCTCAGGCTAACCCTGCCAATCTGGTTATGAGGGGACTACGAGGAAGGTTCTTCCTTTGAATTTTGCCTCTAATTCCGTTGCCTCGCAGCCGTAGTCGTTTGACACTACCCTACAGGCTTAGTCACCAGGTTTTGCAAGAGAGGTTGCAACTACCCAGTAGTTTCATGACAAATACAGGTTATTTGAGGTACTTTCGTGAATTCTTAACCTATTCCTTCAATGTAGTAGACGGTGGGCAATCAACAAGGTGGCTTGCCTCACCAACTAACTTTTGGGATCAACGGAGTCCAAGTTAGTCAATGTGGTCTAATTGACTCAAGCAATTCTAAGTTCTTTTTCGAATTGTAGACCATAATTCCAAAGTATACTCTAAGGTGATATGGAATCCAAATGATTTGAAACTTGGTAGGAAGATTCCTTTCGCAATAAGCTTTTCAAAGAGTATTTTTCAAAAATTTTTTCTATTTCCAACAATTAGTTATGAATGTTTAGCTAACAAGGGGTCAAATCTAGGATTTAGACCCCGTGTTGGTTTTTCTATTGGAAACTATATCACATATGCTCCAAAAATTTCATCAAAATATGATATTGAAAGCTAATTTGATTATTTTTAACACCCCACAAATTTTGAGTCAATCTATTTTGTATGTTAGTCAAATTTAATTCTTAAAGTTCATAAAAGTGCTATTTTCAAGCAACCTGACGAGTATGTAGTCGATGAATTTTCAAAAATTCTATAGAAAGAATTTCTATTTGTGAAAGGTGGTGTTGGAAAGATAATTTGAATATCTAGTTCCAGTCCAAATTTTAGAATTTTTGGAGCATTATAAACACAGTTACTAAATTTTAAAGATGACACTTACTTTCTAGCCGAATTTCTAATAGGAATGTGTGCACCTAATTTTCGTAGCGCCTGCTTTTCCTCGTTCGCTGCTTTGTATCATTGTTCTGTACACAAAAATATTGTATTAGAGATAAAATCAAAAGTCACCTTGCCCCCCAGCAACGGTGCCAATTTGTTCGCGATGTAGATCACGTAAAAGATGAATGCATTGTAGTATAGTGCGAAATACGTCTCGAGCAAATAATTAATGGAACTGGTGAGTCTCAGTCGATCACAGGGAGGCAGAAAGCACTTTTGATTTCATGCATTTATTTCAAATATAAAGGTTGAGTAAAAGGAACGATCAATCATAATATTTATATCACAAGAAGAGATTGAACATAAACTGGATACATGTATTTGAATAAAACATAAAACAAACTACTGTTGTAATAGAACAAGGGCACCATAGGTGGTTTGTGGTGGCCTTTGGAGAGGTTGAGAAGAGCAGCAACGATCCATCAGGGTGGCCCAATGGATGCTTCAGACGGGGATGCAGAGCCAAATGTAGAGAAGAAGAAAAGAAGAAGAAAGAAAGGTTGAAGGAGGAAGAAGAAGAGAAGGAAGGGAATGCCTTCCAAGGGGGCCCTTTTGGGCTCCTTTTATATCTTTGGCGGGGCGTATAAAGGACATTTGGCCCCCTTAATCTCATGCAAAAAGCCTTCCAAATCCTTCTTTTTCACTTGGTTTGCTCTGATGCTGCCACATGGCACTCCGTGGAGTGTCAATTCTCCATCGCACGGCTGCAGATCACCCACTCGTGCCCTTCGCATTATCATCTTCGCCGCTTGCCTCTTTTGAGCACTTCAACCTCAGCCATCCAATCTTACAATCAGACTGCTATGTGCACTTCCCACGCCTTCCAAATCTTGCAAGATGCATGTGATCACGCATCCGCCCGCGATGCACTCTGATTGCGCCACGTGGTTGCACCTCTACCCTCCAATTGCGTAATTGTGCCTGCACACGCCCGCACAGTCGATGCAGCCTCAATTTTGCACAGTGCACGGCTCGACCCAGTGTCTCATGCTTACGCGTGTTCACGTGAGCCAACGCGTTGCACAAACCTTTTTTTATATATACTTGTTAGTTTCCACTTATCCTTATCCAATCTAGGCGGGCGACATGTCACACTCATGGCCATTAGATGAAGATCCAATGGTCCACAGTGTGCGATGCATCCTCCCTAGATGAGGCGGTGGGGAGGGAGTGGCTATGATGGTGCCATGTGGTGCCATCATGGCCAGTCATCTTCTTTTCCTTGTCTCTAGTGATGTAGGCCTCCGATTGAATTGATTTCTGTGCTGTTGGGCTACGAACATTGATCCGGATCCATCTGTGTGGTTGGATTTGTCATCTGAGGTCCAGATCTTCTTTAATTTGCCCCTTGGCACTTGATCTTCTATGGATTCCTTAGGGTACTATGGGAGTCTGATTGATGCGATCTTGGAAGAGTTGGACTCCCGTCAAAGTTCAGAACAGATCCATGCGGTTGGATCGGTCATCCGCAGCTCCAAATTACCTGCAATGAGTGATACCTCTCAAATTGCATAGTTTTCTACATAAAACACATATATCAACTATGATGCAAAATACGATGCATATGCATGCAAAATGTTCATGTTAAGCTAAGTTCTGGCATAATTCAGGAGAATTAACGCCTATGATTGATGTGCAATCAACCACCTCTTCCAAGTTGAGTATGCCCTCGAGGCTATCTGTAGAGGCAATGCCACCGTTGGCGTTTGCAACACTGACACCATCGTTCTCGATGTCGAGAAGTGCACCATCTAGCTCCAGGACTCCTGTTAGGTTGTGGTGGTGGTAACAATCTCACCATCCCTTCATCCCTTTCGATCGATACTCACGGTAACAACCGATTCCATCTAGGTTCATGAAGAAGATCATGAACCTGGATGCCCGCATCGCCCTCACGGGTGCGGACCTCAAGACCGATGGCTGCGTCCTCGTCAACCGGGCTTGTGTGGAGTACCAGAGCACAGGCTGACCGTGGAGGACCCCATCGCGGTGGAGTACATCACGAGGTACATCGCCGAGCTCTAGTAGAGGTACACCCAGAGTGGTGGCGTCAGGCCCTTCGGCCTCTCCACCCTCATCGTCGCCTTCGACCCCTACACCGGCATCCCCTCCCTCTAAAAGATTGACCCCTCTAGCACCTTCTCCACCTGGAAGGCCAATGCCATCGGTCGGAACTCCAACTCCATGCACGAGTTCCTCGAGAAGAACTACTGCGACACCTCTGGCAAAGTCACCATCAAGCTCTCCATCCGTGCCCTCCTCGAAGTAAGGACTCCCACACCTTCCCTCCTTTGTAACCTATCTACTGGAACTTTCATTTTCTTATTCAATTAGCAGAAATGATTTCCTATAAATTCACATATCTTTGTATCTGCTTTCCCTTTTGATTTTGAGAGTAAGGAGGAGAAAGCCGTTAGGTACATCTGAACTTGGTAATAGAACATCTTGGAGGTTTGAATGCTTGCTTGAGTAAATAGATCTGATCATCTATCCCAGAGCTTATGCCAAGCTTAAGATAAAGCAGGACCATTAGGACCATCTTGCGTATGATATTTGTGTTTTGGTATACATTGGTTTCCATTCCAATACTTCCATCCGATTGGCAGTTTTCCTGTACAAACATTTCTTGTTAACCATGAAATAAATGGATAGCTCATGAAATTTACTCTACTAGTTTGACAGAGGTTGAATTGTAACTCACATTGAAAAGCCAAATGTTGCCATTTTTGTTTGACTACAAAAATAAATGAATGTGGCCAATTATGTCATCCAATCAACAAAATATACTCTCTACCAGCATTGAAAGAGAGGACATCTTCTTTAGAATCATTCATCTTCATTATGGAATTAGTCTATTTTCTATTGTCTTCATATTTAGTTTCATTTCTTTTTTTTGGCACGACAAGTAGAGGTGTCTGAGCTGGAGTTGTAGGCTTTAAGAAAGCAAGTTGTTAAGGAGCGAAGACAAGGAGATGACATCTCCAAAGAGGTCTGTCTCCTAAGAGAGGAGTGGGATTCACTCAGGAGAAAATGTGAATTGCTTAAAGAAGTCTTAATGCTACTCTAAGTTTACAGCTGCAGAAAATGCAGGATTCTAACTCAGAGTTGATTTTTGTGGTAAAAGATCTAGAAGAACTCTTGGAGAAGAAAGCTAGAGGGCAGAATGACGAACTTGAACAGTAGCCTAGTCAGGGTGATGCTATAAAGGCTACATCAAATGGAAAACAAATATCACCTTTGATTAAAGTTCCAGATTCTACCTTTAATGATAGCCCCCCTTTAGGAGTCAAGCTACATCATAGAGCTGATAGTTTTTAATTGCGATATTTTTTCTTTTTAATGGTTAAGCCTAATTTCTGGTAGAAAGTTATTTTACCTTTGGCGTTTTTTTAATTGTGGTTGTACCTACTAAAACATGTGGTTATTTGGGTGGCTTAGTGAGATAGCTTTCAATAGATCAATTTGAGAATGAAGGCAGGGGGTTAGCTATGGTCTTGAAAGTGCTAGTGCTGCTAGGAAAATGTTAGACAGGCAGATGTCCCTCAATAGTGTCTCGAAAAAGGTAGATCTGCTGCTGCTTATGAGGAAATTCCTTCTTTCTTCTTTGAAAAAGATGATGAAATCTATTGAATTTCTATTTGTTGTTTTTATAGTTGTCCCGGCATGTTTAGTCTGATTAGATTCTGCTTGATACTAGTCCATTGCATTCTTCCTATTGCATTGAATAAGTAATCTTGAATATACTGAGGTGCCAACTAAAATAGGAGATTTATCAGTTTTACAGCAATTTTACATGTATCCACTAAACGAAAATGGCCTTGTGATGAAAAGGTCAAAGCAACTTTTGCATTTTTCAAATGTAGATATACTAAATCAAATTAAGACAACTTCCAGCATCTAAGTGCCTATTTGCATCAAGGATTGTTGATTGCCTGTAGTAGTTTCCTTTCCATTGAATATAATTTCACTGAAAAAGTAGTCAAAAAACAAAGACATAACCTTGGGTGCCTTTATTTCTCATCATTTGCTTATTGCCTATCCAGGTCATTATGCAACTTTTGAGGCCCAATGATGCGAGCACATTTGTGGGCTAATCGTATGCATAAATACCTAGATATTAGAATGATGTCAACATGTACATAGCATACTTAGATTTATAAATAGATTAGTTTATGAAAATGATTGCATGCATATTTTATACATTGCATTCACAAGCATTAGAAGGTAATGTACATTATGGTGACATGCACGCATTACATGCATTATTTTGGATTACCTTTGTAAATAACCCACTTTTTTTTTTGTTTTCGTCCTTGCAGAATCCACAACTTCAACGAGTTGCATCCACCGTTGCATACTTCTCGCAATAGTATGGCTTCAATGCAATGCCTCCCCAATGGTTTAGATTTATTCGTTGGGTTGCTAGTCGAGATTCGCGGCGAGAGAAACAAACGACAGAGGCACTTAAAAGAAGAGGCACAATGACCATTGGAGGGGCATCTATCCCTGGATCTTCATCTTCTATCCTCTCCACCGTTATCTCTACCTATATTGTGGATCCAGCATGCTCCGTAGCTTGAGCGGGCTTCACCGTCGCCTTTCCCCTACTGTGGTATGTGTGGTGATAGTGCACACACCATTATGCCCACCAACAACATCCAGCATCACCTTAGTCACCTTCTCCACCCAAAAACCCATCACCTCCACCATCACCCACTATGCACACCCAGTTTCCTCTCCTTCATTTTCCCTCTTCTCATTCTCCCCTGTTTCACACCTCAAGATGAGCCCATCAACACAACAGCTCTCATCCAACGCCTGCACCATTACCACAACCACCTTCAGCCTGCACGCGACCAATGCCCCTCTGCCTCGCCACCACGCACGCGCGTGGCTACATGCACGCAAGCCAACAGCGTGCTCCCTCCAGTGGCCGACAATGCATGCGCGTGCACCTCCAGCAGGCCAGCAAGCCACACGCACAGCTGCACACACACAGCAGCTAACCACCTGGACATGCCTAGCACGCCTCACGCGACTGCTCCACTCCACTTCTTTGCTTCCACCTCTTCAACAACGAAGAGAAGCCAAAGGGCCGCTGATAGCGAAAATACACTATTTTATAAATGGGGTTTTACTGTCATTCAAACGAGTAAATCCGTTTCGCTTTTAAATTTATAACCTAGGTAGTGGGGTATTTAGGGTCGTCGAAGGAGGCAAAATTGTTTGCCAAATCGAATCTCTTACTTTAAAGGGGACTCACCTTTCCTTTTGGTGTTTTACATATATGATTTTTTTTTAAGATTTTGAAATAATAGGAATACTAGAGTTTTGTTGAAAAAGAGTAACCCTAATAGCTAATGTCTACGTGACAAAAGTTGATTCTTTCTAAGCACACCTAAGGCACGTGGAAGCCTAGGGTAATTAGAAAGAAAGAGTGTTTGTGCACTAGGAATAATGCGACAAAAAAAATAACAAAAGTAATTGCTACAAAAGCTATATTAAAAAGAAGGCAACTTTTAATTGAGAAAGCGTGTTTTACAAAAACCCTAGTAGAGGAATGCTTCTACTACTAGGATAAATATAACAAATAACAAAAGAAACACAAATCCTCCTGAAATGATGGTGAGGAGGGGAAGCTCCTTCCTCGAAGCTTAGTAGCTCCTAGGCTTGAAAAGGACTCCCCCTCCTTCCTGGATGTCCTCCAAAGGCAAACCCTAGATGGGTGTGCCTTCTCCTTCCAAGAGTGGATGGCTCCCACTCCAAGAACTCCTCCTTAACGTGGTGTGGACCACCTTTGAGCCTTCCTCCAAGGGTGGTACTATACCACCCTCAAATCCTCCTCTCCCTAGGGTAGCCGTGTACCCTAGGTTGTCCTCCAATGCCTGGCTTCCTCCCTTGGCTGGTGTGGGCATAAGAGAGAAGAGAAGAGGGGAAGGCACAAAGGGGGCAGAGTATCCCTTTAATGTTCTTCTTCTTGTTCTTCTCTTGACCTTCTATGTAGGTGGAAATATGGTTAGAAAAAAAATGTAGCCAAGGTTGGATTTTAATGGTGGTTGTAGGGGGTTTTTATAGGAGTAGGAGGGGGGTAGGGTTAGTTATATGATGGATGGCTATGATGGGGGTTAGATGGTGGTTATAGGATCCTAAGGCTAGGGTTGTTGGCACTAAAATGGAAAGGCACTTGGTGGTTGGCACCTACCCTAGGTGGTTGCTAGGGTTAAGGGTTTGGTTAGGTGTGTTGTAGGGTGCAGATGGAGTTATACGGTGGTGGTTATGAGATAAGGGGCTAGGATTATTTTTGTGGACTTAAGGGGTGTGTGTAGGTGTGGTTAGGGGAGAGTTGGCGCCAACTTTAGTGTGACTAAAGGGGTAGGGTTGGCATGGACATAAGGGAAGGCTAGGATGGCTTCTTTTGGTGGTGGTTATGGGATTAAGGGTGGATATAGGTGGTGCCAAAATGGAAGGGTGTGGGTGGTGTTTTTGGCACGAAAATAGTGGTGGTTTAGGGTTGGTTATGGTGGCTTAGGTTGGTGCCGCTAATGGGCTTATAGAAGGGGTTAGGTGTAGGGTTTAGATGGGGATAAAGGGCGAGGTGTAGGGCTAGGATAAGGGCTTGTGTTGGTGCCAAAATGATGGGGTGGCTATGGCATTTTGGCGCCAACATGAAGGGGTGTTTAGGGTGGAAGTTATGGTGGGTTGGTGCCAAAAGGGGTTGGGTTAGGTTGGTTAGGGTTAAGGTGCAGTTTTGGTCAGCCATGGAGTTTTTTGGTGGAATAGAGTTTAGCTAAGCTAGCTAAGCTTGCTTAGCTAGTAGAGTAGAGGTGGAGGAGCTAGGGTTTCATGGTGGAGAGATGAAGAAGAGAATTTTGGAGTTGGTATCAGGTACTCTGGAGTTGGGACTGCTAAGGCAGCTTCAAGGGGAGCTCAATTACTGAGCTTAGCTACTTAGTTCTTATGTAGGTAGCTAAGCTTGGGTAGTTGAGCTCAGTTGAGCTGGCCCTAACCTAGCTGGAGCTAGGTTGAGATGGAACTACCTCTAAGGAGAACTCTAGAGCTCGCTAAGCTACTAGATGACAAGTAGTAGCTCAGCTAACTTGGAGTCCACCTGCCATGAGCTGGATGGAGCTAGGATGAGCTGGGGCTGGACTCCTGTCAACTTAGTTGAGCTAGCTAGAGCTCCTAGTGAACTGGTGGGAGCTAAACTGAGCTAGAATCAACTAAGTTGAGCTGGATCTGAGCTGAGGTGAACTCTAGTTAACTCAACTGAGCTAGCTAGAGCTCCCTGTAAACTAATGGGAGCTAAGATGAGCTAGACTTAGCTGAGTTAAGCTAGATCTGAGTAGAGCTGAGCTATGGTGAGCTAAGATGAGCTCTCTTCAGCTACCATTTAGCAAAGGTGAGCTTAATGGAGCTGAATGGAGCTAACCCTAGAACAAGGGAGCTCGTATCAAGCCATGATGTGTTGGAATTAGCTGAGTCCTAGCCTGATTGAGCTTCCTCTTCATCAGTTGCCTTCCCAAATGCTAGGGTTCTAGGGATCTGACTCTCTGCTTATCCCTAACACTCCAAGAAACACATCAAAAATAAAATAACAAATGCAATGCATGCCTAACCTAATTTATGCCTAAATGCAACCCAAAAATCCGTTCGTAGATCAAAATCGTAAGAGCTAGGTTTGCTTTAATGCATAAGAATGATGATAAACTGGCGTTTATCACACCTCCATGCTTATCTTTTGCTAGTCTCTTAGCAAAACTTTAACTTTTACAAAATGAAATTTTTGGGAAATCTAAGTTTTTCGACTTTTGAGGAGAAAGAGATTACGGGACATAGGATGATCCAAATGTAGGAGGTATGGTATTTGTTAAGGATAAACATCGGGATTTATTTTCGGATCCAAAAATTAGACAAAAATGGGATCAATATATCCTCCAAAAAATTCACAGATTAACCCTTTTAATTCATATGACTTGAAATTTTTGTTTTTTGGATTTTGCTGGCTCTTGAATCTGATTCTCAACTTGAAATAACATTTAAAACTTTGTATCCATGCTTGTGAAAGGCCAACATTTATATGGGTGTGTTTTCGATTTAAAACTTCTTTTTTCCCAAATGCTTATTTTTAGCTTAGTCTTACAACAGTTGTGTCGGGATCATCATTCCTGCTACCAAACCTCGAGGGGGCTCTGGTGCCAGTACCTAGAGATAGCACTGTCCATGACACCACCTAGGAGCTCACAACCCCAAAACACAATGCGGTGTAAAGGAGCGCTCCAAGTAAACTCAAGCTCTTGCTCCGACACTATAGGTAGAGCATCGTCAAAGAAACTTGACCTGTAAAAATGCACTTTAATGCTCCATCTAAAGATATGAAATATAGATATGGAGCAGCGCCAAGGTGGTAACATGTTGTCATCGCATCATCAAAGGAGGTATTTTCCTCCTCGGTGGTGGGAACTCAAACCAATGATCTGCTTCAGACTTTTACTAAGGCCAAACAAGGGGTTTTTCTAATTTTTAGTAGTTTTTAGCTGTTGGCTTGTGTGTGAAATTTGACACAGGAAGTTCCATATGAAATGCAAGTTTTTGAATCAGAAAGTAAGCCAAATACTTTCCATATTACAAAAGAGGATCAAGTCACCTAAACTATCATGAGTTCAGGTGGAATTTTGGTAAAGGATATCTGATATAGTCTAAAGAAAGACCCTCAAATTCTAATGATCAAATCCATGTCCTTATCCCCTGTTTCTTGAAGATTAAATCCCATTGTACCAAAAGTGAGTTTTCAATCTTAGTCCCAATTTCAAACTTTTCCTAAAAAAGTTTTCAACATTTTTATTTATTTATTTTTGGGTAAGCTAGTAGAAAAACAAAATGATAAAAGGAAAATGCATGTTTTTTGGTTTTGAAAATCATAAATCTATCGTCAAAATTTAAAAACACCTCGTATGCTTAAGATATGCAATGTCCTCATGCATTAGGAGGGAAAGAGGGATTACCTTAGTAAAAGGCGGTCGGATTTAGGATAGTCAAAACCAAGGGAAAAGAAAGAAAAAGAAAGCAGGAAAAATGATGGGTTACCTCCCATCTAGTGCTATCTCTTATGCCATTCAGTCGGGCGTAGTGTGTATCAGTGATCAACTGTGGTTGGTTCGGTGAAATCGAAAGATTCAGATAGAAGATTCAAGGCATGATCAAAATAGAGCTTTAAACATTAGCCATTGACTTGAAAAGTCGTATTAGTTTTAGGATCAAAATGGTCAACAATGTCATACGGATATGTTTTTAGGACAATAAAGGGGTCGGTCCATTTTGATTTCAACTTTCTAGGAAAAATACATAATCGTGCATCAAAAAGGCAAATGCATTGATTAACGTCAAAATATTTCTATACAATGTATTTATCATGGAATTTCTTTGTTTGGTCTTTATAAATCCATGCATTTTCATACAAAAAATTACATAATTCTTCCAGTTTAGTCAAATGTAATTTTCTGTGGATACTGGCATCAAATAAGTCCATATCTAATTGCTTTATTGCCCAAATAGCCCTATGCTCAAGTTCTACTAGGAGATGGCATGCCTTCCCAAAAATCAGATAGAAGGGAGACATGCCAAGCAGGATTTTGAAAGCGGTACGGTAGGCCCATAAAGCATCGTCCAATTTGGTGGACCAGTCTTTATGATCAGGCCTAACCGTCTTTTGTAATATATTTTTGATTTCCTGGTTAGAAACTTCAGCTTGACCATTTGTTTGGCAATGATAAGGTGTGGAAATATTGTGATTAACACCATATTTAGAAAGAAGGTGACAGAATTGTTAGTGAGTGAAGTGTGAGCCTCCGTCATTTATAATGGCCTTTGGAATGTCGAATCTTGAGAAAATATTTTTCTTAATGAATTCGTCAACCACACGGTGATCATTGGTGCTGGTGGGTATTGCTTTAATCCATTTAGAAACATAGTCGACTGCGACTAGTACATACAAATACCCACTAGAGTTGATGAATGGTTCCATGAAGTCGATGCCCTATACATCGAAAATTTCAACCTCTAAAATAGGATTAAGGAGCATAATATCCTTTCTAGTCATGTTGCCGATGCTCTGGCAACGCACATAGGATCGAACAAAATTATGAGCATCTTTGTGCAAGCTTGGCCAAAAGAATCCCACATTAAGGATTTTTGCTGTAGTTTTCTTGCCTGAAAAATGTGCACCACAGGCCATTGAATGACAATGTGTCAGAATATCATGGATTTCTGAATTAGGGACACATCGTCTAATGACCTGATCGGCACAAATGCAGAAAAGGTCGAACTCCTCCCAAAAATAGTATTTAATATCAGCAAAGAGCTTACCCCTTTTTGTGTTTGGCCAATCAGCGAGGATTCATTCTGTTGCTAAATAATTTGCGATGGGTGCAAACCAAGGGAGGGTGGTGGCAACTAAAATGCTTTCATCAGGGAATTGATTTTGGGGGGGTCATTATGTCATTCGTCATAAGACAAGAGAGATGGTCGGCCACTACATTTTGCGATCCCGCCTTATTCTTGATTTCCAGGTCAAATTCTTGGAGCAGTAGGATCCAACGGATAAGGCGGGGTTTCGCATCTTTTCTTGTCAGCAAATATTTAAGTGTTGAGTTGCTAATATATACAGTGACATGAGACCCCAAAAGATAAGATCTAAATTTTTCTAGGGTAAACACAATGGCAAGAAGTTCTTTTTAAGTAACCGTGTAATTCCATTGTGCATCATCAAGAGTTTTGCTAGCATAATAGATCACAACGGGCTTCTTGTCAATTCTTTGCCCTAGAATGGCCCCCACAGCAAAATTTGAGGCATCCGTCATTAATTCAAAATGACTACTCCAATCAGGTCCCTGTAAAAGTGGTGCCTCGGTAACTTCCTTCTTTAACCTCAAAAAACTCTCCAGGCATTTATCATTGAAATTGATGGCTGATCTTTAGTAAGAAGCTAACTTATGGGCTTGGAGATTTGGGAACAAGTTTGTATGAATCTATGGTAGAAATCCACATGACCCAAAAAGGATTTGATTTGTTTTACAGTAGTGGGTGGAGGGAGCCTAGATATAGCATCTATTTTTTCTTTATCTACCGCAATTCCTTGTTTTGATATAACATGGCCTAGGACAATACCTTCTTAGACCATGAAATGACTTTTTTCCCAGTTGAGGACCAGATTGACTTCTATGCATTTTTGGAGAGTTCTTTCAAGGTTTTTGAGACAATGGTCAAAAGAATCTCCAAAAATAGAGAAGTCATCTATAAAGACTTCTAAACTTTCACGTACCAGGTCTGAAAATATTGCAAGCATACACCTTTGAAAAGTCGCAGCTACGTTGCAAAGACCAAATGACATTCTTCGGAAAGTAAAGGTTCCAAAGGAGCAGGTGAAAGTTGTTTTGTCCTGGTCCTCAGGATGAACCACTACTTGATTATAGCTGGAATAACCGTCTAGAAAACAGTAAAAGTCCCATCTAACTAACCGCTCCAAGATTTGATCAATAAAGGGGAGAGGAAAATGGTCCTTCTTGGTGGCAATGTTTAATTTTTTGTAATCAATACACACACGCCAAGAAGAGGCGGTTCGAGTGGCTATATTCACCCCATTGTCATTGGTGACAACTGTTAGCCCAACCTTTTTGGGTACTACTTGTGTTGGACTAACCAAGAGCTGTCAGAAATGGGGTAGATGATATTTACATCAAGCCACTTAATAATCTACTTTTTTACCAAGTGCCATTGTGGTTGGCAGGAGGGGCGAGAATCGTCCTCTAGATATATACGATGTGTACGGTAGGACGGATGAATACCCTTAAGATCAAAAGGGTCCAACCAATAGTTTTTTTTTATTTACCCCAAAACCTAGAGAAGTTTGTGTTCTTGTGCCCCAGAAAGTCCAGAATTTAAAATCAGGGGCAGGGTCTGATTTGGACCCAGGAAAACATATTTAAGGGAGTTAGGCAATGGTTTTAACTCCAGTTGTGGGCCTGGCTCCGAAAGAATTTCTGCTTTTTGTGTTAGTGGTGAAGTGAGAGTGAAAGGGTCAGCTGGAGTGTTAGCTGAATGTGTGGCTAGGGTGGGGGTGGAATGAAGTGGATTGTTCAGGAGCCATGTTAATGGCAAAATAGGAACCCAAATGTGAAATTTGCAAAGTTTCCTCCACTATATTTTCCATTTCTGAATCTGAGTCATCAAAGAAATTAGGTTCTCGGAACCTCTTAAAAGCTTGAAAAATATCTAGGGTTATAGATTCACCGCCACACATGATCTTCATTTTGCCAGAATCACAATCAATATTTGCATGGGTGGTGGCTAAGAATGGTCTTCCAAGAATTATAGGGGCAAACTTTAAAGCTTCCGGTACCTCTATGTCCAGGACTAAAAAGTCTACTGCAAATAGATAATTTTTTACCTAGACAAGGACATCCTCAACAATTCCCCTTAGTTTAACTGTAGATTAGTCTAGTAATTGAAAAGTAACCTCAATAGGCTTTAATTCACCGATCTTAAATTCCTAAAAAATAATTGTGGGGATAAGATTAATTGTGGCACCGAGATCCAATAAGGCGTGATCAAAAGAAGTATCATTAATGATTACTTGAATCAGGTGAGCACTTGGATCTTTTCTCTTAAGAGGCAATCGACTCTGCACAACTAAGCTGACTGTCTCAAGAAGGATCACCTTTCGTATGTTTCAAGGCTGCCTTTTGGGAGTGCACAAATCTTTCAGAAATTTTGCATAGGCAAGGATGTATTTTATGACATCTAGGAGAGGGATGTTAATTTCAACTTGCCCAAATAAATCCATCAATTCTTTATTAGTGGGCTCAGATTTTCTTCTTTTTCTTATTTTGTGAGGAATGGAGGGCATGTGGAAATGGTGCAGGGTTTTCTTGTTTTGTATTATTAGGTTCCTGAATAGTGTTAGAGAAAGATGGGGAAGAGTTGATATGTTTTTCATTGAAACGAGTTTCTTTAATAGGTATAGGGTCTTGAGTGGTTTTCCAGTTCCTCAAAGTAATTGCATTTGCAGTCTGGTTGTTTCTAAGATGAGGATGGGAAGCCAGATTGTTATTGAAACCCGAGGGATGCTAAGGTGCTGGTTGAATGGGTTGACTGGGATATCCACCTTAGAACTGATTCCATTGATTATTTGGGTTGGGCATGGGTTGTATTCCCAACAGGTCGATGATCAAGAGTAACCTTAACTTGGTGTTGCAAGTTGGTAATCATGCGGGCTACTTCTATCATTTGGTTCTACATACCTTATAGAGTTTTCATGACTTGGGTATTGATATCTTCCTTGGATGGTCCAGGTTGATATGCAGGTTGCCCATAATTCCCAAAGTGATTTTGTTTGGGAAACAGAATCGGATTCGGGGTTTTCCAGGAGTGATTCGGGTTGGTCCTCCAGTTTTGATTGTAAGTGTTGGAGGGGCTTCTAAATTGCTCCTAGAGAGCATAAATATTTTCCATGGTGGGATCAAGAATATTCTGATTCAACTAATCAAAATTCCCAGTCAAATCTTGTGGAAAATCAGCAGAAACCTACTGACCAACAGGTGTGGCATTAATGTTTTGTAGATTTTCTCTTCGGAGAAGTTGTGGAGTGTTAGTGTGTGTAGAGTTAAAGTGTGGAGAATTAAGGTGTGGAGCACTTTTGTGAGTGATATTTTCTTCCATCTTTTTCTGGTGAATTTGCATTTGTTCCAGTCATTGAGCTAACATATATAGATCATCCTGAGTGATTGGAACAGAGGTGGATTTGGAGTCAATTTCATTGACTCCATGTCTAGGGTTTTGAGTTCTACCAAAAGTGTCCATTGAAGTCATATTAAATGAGTTTTCACTCATTTCTTCAAAGAGGAGATAGGCACTTTTGGCATCTTTATTAAGGAAATTTCCCCCACATGAGGCATTCACAAATTGCTTCAATTGATCTTCTAATCCATGATAGAAGATCTGCACTAATTGCCAATGTGGAATTCATGGTGGGGGCAACTTTTTAAAGGTTCTTGGAATGTTTCCCAAGCTTCATGGAGGGGTTCACCAATTTTTTGTTGAAAGGTCGTTATGGATCTTCTTAAAGCATTAGTTCGACCGATCGGAAAAAATTCTTTTAGAAAACTGCTCTTTAATTGGGGCCAGGTGGTGATTGGGCGCCCAACCGTTCTAAACCAGTGTGAAGTTTTATCGTTTAAAGAGAGAGGAAAAAGTCTCACCAACCACATGTCTTCCTGCACACTGAGGGAATGAGTGGTTTGAGCGAGAATAGTTAATTCCTTGAGATGACAAAAAGGGTCCCCTCTTGGAAGACCATGGAAATGCTTGATCAGGTTCAGAATAGCTAGTTTGATCTCAAAATCCCCTTGTGGTATGACCACCCTGGGTCTTTCCTCATTGTTGGAAAAATCATAGAAATCCTTAAGAGGAATGACAGACTATTGGCATGGTGATGGGTTTCTCCCTTGGTTGGATAGATTCGTCACAGCCCTAGCCAAATTCTCTTGGTTTTGTTGTAGCCGAATCAAATGGTCGACCATAAAGGCAAAGAGGCTTGTATTTTGAGTTTGGATTTGAGGGCCACCTAGCCCTGCAGGAATTTATGGTTGCTTCAAATGATGGAGGTTAAGGATGGGGAAGTCAGCTTGTGGGTCGACTGATAGGTTAGAAGCGGAAGTAGAACTTTTTTGTCGGTTTCCCAGGTTTTCCATATTTTTAGAAGAGGAAGGAGAAGAAAACAAATATTTTCTGGTGCGGGGAGCAAAATCAGATGGTCCCTCAAGATGTGGTTTTTGGGATCTTTACCCATGCATGCACTTTTTTGGAAGAATTGGAGGGGAGGAGAAGAGTGTGAAAAGAGAGAAAGTGTGCAATTCAAACAACAAATTCTACACCTAACTTAATTGTGACTCCCTAAAAATAACCTAAGAATTGGTTTACCTAGGAAATAAGCAATCACTAGTGAATACCCGTTCTGTCAACAAATCTAGCCAAGTTGTTTAAGGGGAGGTTTAGGCCCAAGCGTTTCCCAGGAAAATCCCCAGGTGCTTGTACAAACCCGTGCCTAGTCGTTTGACACAGGCCCTCAGCCTGAACACCAGATATAGATGACAGAATTGATATTAACTAAAGAAAACTTAAGACCTAGATAGCAAGCCTAAGTTGATGAAACCTTAGAGGTCAAGTTGCTAAAGATTTTAATTAGGCCTAGAATACTAAAGTGCACACGGAATGTGGAGGGCATTGATTGGGTTATTGCCCTGCTATTTCACTTTTTTTGTGTTGTGCAGGAATTGGAAAGTGCTTCCAATTTCAAACAAGTTGTCACACAATTTTAAGTATTTTCGCCTTTTATTATTTGTTTTAAATTAGTGCATCTTAGGGTTTCCTTTCTTAAGACTTCAAACAAGTTTTGAGATCCAGAAACAAGAGGAAATAAGGTTGTATGAGTGAGGATATGTTCCCTTTTAGTTGTTTGTCTCTAGAAATGAAAAAGAAGCCCTAATCTAGTTGATCCTATGACAGAAATTTAACTACAAATGGATCTTTTTTTAGGCCTTCTGTATTAAGTAGTGGCCCACACAGATCAAACAACACCACTAATTTATGAAAAATCAAATAAGGATTTCAGAAAAGATTTTTTAAAAGATTATAGAAATTTTTTTGATATTTTAAAGAAATTTTCTTTGTGCTGGTGTAAAAGTTCAGAATTGATACTCGTGGGTATTTTGGAATTTTCAGTGCCACCACCAACATCAGAAAATATTGGTGATTTTATATAATGTGTAGAATTTTACAAGGATTCGAAAAAACTAATTTTCACAAAAATTGGATGAGTATAAAAACTAAAAATTCATGGATAGTAGCAAAATAGAAAGATTAAAGGGTGTGACCCCTCTGCAGTTCATGAATTTTTAAAAATTAAAGACAAACTTAACTAATATGAAATTTAGAACAAATGTTTCTTACTTGATTTGTAATCTTTGGGTGAAATTTCAAAATTTTAGGAGGCCTGTGGTGTTGAGAACTAATTTTTTAAATTCAGACAAAAGTCTGGATCTGAAAAAAAGAGCACCGGCACTTAAGGTGGAGTGGTGTTTAATGGTACAAACAAGCAAACAATGAGTTTTAAATTGCACCACTCTACTTAAGTTGTTTGAGGTCATGAAAGCCAAGTTTAATATATTTTGGTAGTCTTTTACTATTTTATGTGACAAGATAAAGGGAACCAAATTGAATCCATTGGAAGACAATGGATTTGAGTTCTTCTTTCCAGAATTCCCACTTGCTTCCTATAGTTCCTGCACACACAAGATAGAAGAAAAGCGAAAGGGATGAGATCCACTTCAAGCAAGATAAAAGTGATAAAAGCAAAGCCGTGCCTCCCCAACAACGGCTCGAAAAAGTGAGCGAAAATACACGATTTTATAAATAGTGGTTTCAATGTCATTGCAACACGTAAATCCGTTTCGCTTTTAAATTTATAACCTAGATAGTGGGGTATCTAGGGTCGTCCAAGGCGGCAAAATTGTTCGCTAAATTAAATCTCTTTATTTAAAGGGGACTCACCTTTCTTTTTGGTGTTTTATATATATGATTCTTTTGTTATATTTTGAAATAACAAGAATACTAGAGTTTTGTTGAAAAAGACTAACCCTAAAAGCTAATGTCTACATGAAAAAAGTTGATTCTTTCTAAGCTCACGTTAGGCACGTGGAAGCCTAGGGTAATTAGAAACAAAGAGTGTTTGTGCACTAGAAATAATGCAACAAGAAAAACAAAAATAGGTTTTTCTCGCCTTTGAACTCTAGGCCAGTTTTTGGGGGAGTGTCCCCAATTCTTTAGACTCTAGGTTTATTAATAGCTACTTAGTTCTTTTGCTTGCGTATCTATTTATTAAAAAGAAGATCGGTACTGCCTACTAGAAGCTGCATATCCATAGGATGACCATCTAGGATTGCTTGAGCAGCATATAGATTTTCTTACTGCATTGCATGCATTTCTGCATAGAAGAGTGTTGGAGCAAGGTACGAATTTCTTATCTTAATGCATCAGTATCTCTACACGCACTGCTTCCGAACATAATTAAAGAAGACCACTTAAACTGATTTAAAAAGATTAATCAAGTGGTCATATTGCTTCTCTAAAAGAAAATAAAATATACAGGAAGTGTTTGAATAACTTGATTGTGATTTTCAAAAGAAAAATCACTTTTTGTGGTGTGATGCACACTTCCTACACTGAGCACGCACTATAGGCACTGTACTAGGACTTGGACCCTTAAGGCTATGGCATCGATCTCTTTATCGGTGCAAACCTTCCAACCTCGCTTTGAAACTGTGGTATTAACTTTTTCCCGAGTAACTTGATACTCTAAGGAGGGGGACACCCCTTAAAGGAATTCAAGGGTAGTTAAGAGGCATCGCTAATGCATCGCCTCAAAGGAAGGGTTCGCCCTACTTGCATCCCTTGGTTCCATCCTTGGAGTACCTTTTTACTTGAGCATTAGAGAATATCATTGCAACAAAGTATACGTCTTTAGGGCACTTGAAGGTCAATTTAACGTGCGTAATTAATTGACAACTTGGTTGGTCACCCAATAGAACTAAAAGCACCCTCAACCTCCTTAATAACCATTGACCAGGAATCTCAAGTGCCTCACTTCTCTTATACCACTTATGTGGGAACGGAGAAATACTACCTTGACTCCATTTGGCCAGGATAGAAAGGTTGGAAGAGGGCTTAAAGTGCCTTAACTTAACAAAAGACCTCTTGCCTTGGGTTTGCTTGGTGTATGCTTGGTAGGCGCTCTCTTAGAAATAATCTTCTTTTCAACCCTGAGCCTGAGAGAATCATAATGAAAGCTAACAAAGAAAGATGAAAAATGGCTAAAGAAAGACCTGAAGAAGAGATTAGGGTTGGTGAAAACCAGAGAACCTTGAGAGACTATTTCATCCCTGCAAACTCCCAAGCCTTACCTATCTAAAGACCTGGAGTGGATAATCCATTTGAGATCAAGAGCAGTACCATATCTTTCCTTCCTTCTTTCTATGGTACTGCTAGGGAGGATCCCTACAGGCATCTTGAGGAATTCATCGAGGTCTGTTCCGCAGTGAAGTTTTAGGGCTTTACTAATGAAGCCCTAATGAGGACTCCATTTCCATTCTCCCGTAAGGATAAGGCCAAGCACTAGTATCATACCCTCAATGCAAGGGTAAATGATTGGGCCACCCTTAAGGGAGAATTCTTGAAAAAGTATCTTCCTATGAGTAAGACTGACCATTATAGAAGAGAGATTATGGGTTTTACTCAACAAGAAGGGGAGCAATTTCATGAGACATGGGAGTGCTTTAACGACCTTCTTAGGTTATGCCCCCACCATCAGGTGCAAAGATGACAGTTGGTCGAAAGGTTCTATAATGGATTATCTAAAAGGCACAGGTAAACCATCGATGCAGTCTGTGTAGGAACCTTCATGTCCAAAACTGAGGATGAAGCCTGGGCATTATTTGAAGCATTAAGTGACAACTCCATACATATGTCCTATACCTATCAGGAAAGGAAACCATCAATCTTGTATAGGAAGATAGAGGCCCATGAAGCCGAGGCTACTCAGGATTTGGCTTATCAAATTAAATTGCTGAACAAAACTTTGATAGGCTTTTAGCAAACCCAGGCATGAACTTTCAAGCAGCCTCTATCTTTCACGGTTCAAGTAAATGCTCCATTTGCCAAAGCACAATGCACGCCACTGTGGAGTGCCACCAGGTAAATCAATTCCCTTAGTTGATTCAGGCCGACCTGATCGCAACCCAAGGTTTCCACCTACCTCCTCACAATAACCCTTATTCCAATACATATAATCTGGGGTGGCAGAACCATTAAAATTCTCATGGAAGCAAGGTGATTATTCTAACTCAAGGAATACAAGACCCCTACCTCCTTAACCCATATACCAGCCATCCTATGAAAGCCCTTCTTAGCATAAGCCTTCTGAGATGGATGAACTTAAAGCCATGATGAAAGCGATGCAAGAGCATCAAAATATGGTCATTCAATCTTAGAATAAGATGATTACTGATATGCAATCCCAAATTGGTCATCTTATTGAGGCAGTTAGGCAGCTGGATCTAGGGAAGTTGCCTAGCTCTTCTGAGGAGAACCTGAAGGGCAAGGGGGTCATATTCAGGGATCTCTGCTTGAGTGTTTACAAAGGCACAAGGAAGCAATTGCTTGATCAATTGCTGATATTAAGGGTCTTGATCCCTCCCTTTGCATGCATCATATATACACGGACAAGTTCATGAAACCCTTCTGATTGCGCAATAATCATAGGTCTTAATTGACCTAGATTAGGCTAGGACTTAGCATAAGTTAGGGCTATTCATGCATGCATAAGCATTATCTGCATCTTTATTGCTTTCCTTTAGCTATGCATAAAATAATGATAGAATGTGCTAATTAAGTGTATTATGTCAATTGCAGGCAATAGGCTGATATGGAGCTAGATCTCGAGTAGTATCTGAAGCTGGATCAGGAATAACAGGTGTTACTGCAGAGCTGGAACAGAAGGCTTAGCTTAGGTGTAGGAATAATGATGTAAGGGAGTCAAGGCTTGCTATTCTATTAAGTAGAAATAAAGTAGTAAAATGTGAAGAGCTTAGGTCTATCCTAGCCCTAGGATAGCCTAGAGCTTCCCCAAGCCTTAGCCACCCATAGATTAGGTCACAGCACCCTAGGAAGCCTTAAAACCCTAGTTCCAACCCATATCTGGACGTCGAGATAAGTTTTAAGGTGTCCAGGACCCTTAGCCAACTCTCGCACTCCTCAAACCCACTTCTGCAGTGTTATTGGACGTCCAGTCATTTTGTCAGACATCCAATTTCTGCGGAATACCCAAAACAGAACTTAGATTTCCCCCTGACTCAGATTGGATGTCTAGAACTGAAGTTTGGACTTTAGATTTTTGAGTATAAGTTATCTGATCATATTTTTGGATGTCTGGAACTAGTCTCCAGTTCCTGTTTTGAGATTCAAGCCTTGATCTTGGATTTCTAGCTCCCTAGACCTAATCCCAACCCCATAAGAACCTAAATTAAGGTGTCCTAACCCTAGTACATCACCTCTAGACCTACCTAAGGACCTAATTAGGTCCTCACTCTTAATTAGGCTCACACTCATTCAATTAAACTTGGGTTAAGTTTAATTGCAAATTCCCCTTAGCAATTAGGGTTTGTAACCCTAATTCAAGGCATACACCTACCTAAACCCCTTATGACCTAACCTAAACCACCTAACCACATAGGGCATGACCACACACACACACACACACCCCCATTCATGCACTCCCACACATCTAGAGTTCTCTAGAACACTCTCCAAGTGGCGCCACTCTTGGCTGCCAAATTTAGCAGCCAAGAGGCATTCAAATTGAGATCCACATTTTTTGGATCTCAAAACCACTTCTATCCTCTCACGGTCGGCCACTCTTGGGCTCTCTCTAGAGAGTTCCACACCTTTCTAGAGAGAATCCCTTATGTTTATAAAAAGACCTAAGGGGTGGCCATTTCCATCCATTCACTTCCTTGGCTCCATTCACATCCACCTCCACTTAGGCTAGCCACTCCCACTCCATCTCCATGAGTTGACCACCACCATGAAGGACACCATGCCGGGATGCTAGATTACTCATCTCTCTCTCCAAGGGCCAGCCTAAGCTCCATTGGCTGCCCCACATTCTCCTCTCCACCATTCCAAGGCCATCGGAGACCACCTCCGAATGCCCTTACTTCTGATAGATTAGTAGGTAGCTCTTTACATTTACTGCATTTATTTACTGCTTAGTAGTGTAGTCCTTATTCTCCCCCAATGATGCACGCAAAATCGTCTCGTAGATTCTTGCATGCGATAGTTTTCTGGTAGCTAGATTTACATTTTAAGCATTTCTGTACAAGCTTTCCTCAACAAGTTCATGTTGTAAGCACTCTCCAAATGAATGAATGAAAAATATATTTTCTATATATGTATGTCTATGTGTTGAGAATCATCACGAGCTCATTGCAATGTCTTCTGTGTGATTAATGTTGCCTGTTTTTAATTTCTGATATTTTGCAACAAGCATGTCATTTCCGGAAAACATAGAAAATCTGACTATAGATGCATTTTCTGTAAATAGTCACCACCTTACTAGAATCGTGCACATAGAAACTCACACTTTCACCTTTGTGATCTATTTAACACACGTGCACGTAATCAGGGTTCATAATAGAAGTGGTGAAATTTTAATCAGAATTCTAGAAATTGGCATGCGATTTTGAACAAAGTAGAGTGGTAAAAGATTTAATTCAAAGGTAAAAGAAATGCCTCCCAGAGACGAAGGACCGAGACTCAATGTCTCATTATCTTTTATTAAATATCTTTGTTTGATCATATTGCACACTATACTATGATGTTTTCCTATCAAAATATGCGCTCTACGACTTGCAAACACCTTCTGACACATGCAGAGAAGGCTCAACCCCAATATGCAGGAGGTTGTTAAAAAGGAGATTCTGAAATGGCTGGATGCAGGAATTATGTATCCCATTTCAGATAGTAAATGGGTCATTCCTATTCATGTGGTGCCCGAAAAGGCAGGAATCACTGTGGAAGAGAACAACCAAGGGGAGTTGGTAACCACTAGACCCTCAATTGGTTGGGGGCTCAACATTGATTACCGCCAATTGAACATGGCTACCCAGAAAGACCATTTCCCCTTACCATTTATCGATCAGATTTTGGAACGACTGTTGGGGAACAAGTACTTTTGTTTCCTTGATGGGTACTCTGGGTATAATCAGATAGCCATCTTTCCTGTCGATAAGGAGCATGCCACCTTCACGAGTCCGTATGGCACTTTTGTGTTTTGCCGAATGCCATTTGGATTATGTAATGCTTCAGCTACTTTCCAACGATGTATGATGGCTATCTTTTCTGATATGATCGATGAGATTGTAGAGATTTTCATGGCTGATTTCTCCATTTACGGCACATCATTTGTCCTATGCCTTTCACACCTTGATAAATTCTTAACCCGTTACGAAGAGGCAAAGGTGGTGTTTAGTTAGGAGAAAAGCTACTTTATGGTCTAGCAGGGCAATGTGTTGGGGCATGTAGTTTCTGAGAGAGGATTAGAGGTGAAAATTGATTCCAACTCTAAGCTTCCTTTGCCCACCAATGTTCATCAGGTTAGATCTTTCCTTGGCCATGCTGGACTCTATAGGCACTTTGTTAGAGATTTCAGTAAAATCTCTAAGCCACTCTGCAACCTATTAGCGAAGGATGTTTCCTTCAATTTTGATGAAAGATGTGGTGAGGCTTTCCAAGTCTTGAAGAAAGCCCTTATTACCGCGTTGATTCTCCAAGCACCAGATTGGACCCTCTCATTTGAGCTAATGTGTGATGCTTCTAATTTTGTAGTGGGAGCAGTCTTAGGTCAAAGGGTTGATGCAAACCTCATGTGTTGCATTATGCCTGCAAGACCCTTACGGATCCTCAGCAAAACTACATGGTCACTAAAAAGGAACTTCCTGTTGTAGTATTTGCTTTGGAAAAGTTTCGATCTTATCTTTTGGGATCCAAGGTTGTGGTGTTCACTGATCATTCTGCCTTAAAGCATCTTCTTGTTAAAAAGGACACCAAACCTCGATTAATTTGTTGGATTCTGCTACTCTAAAAGTTTGACCTGGAAATTAAAGATAAGAAAGGAGTTAAGAACGTGGTAGCAGATCATCTATTTATGACCCCTATTGAGGCATCAACCCCTGCTGGAGATATCTAAGAGACTTTCTCTGATGAGTCTCTGATGGTCGTGGAGGCCAAAACTCCTTCATTCGCTGACATAGTGAACTATCAGGTCACGGGCATTACCCCCAATACTTGGGACAAGTAGAAAAGAGATAGCTTTCTTGCTGACATTAAATTTTATCATTGAGAGGAACCTGAGCTTTTTAGAATCACCCTGACCATCTTTTTTGCCATTGCATCCCAGACAACGAACAAAGGAGTGTTCTAAGTTTCTACCATGACCTCCACTGTGGAGGGCATTTTAGTGGAAGAAAGACTGCCCATAAGGTTCTTCAGTCGGCCTTTTGGTGGCCCACATTATTCCAAGATGCACATACATATGTAGCTGCATGTCTACGTTGCCAACAGATGGGAACCATCGGAAAAAGGGATGAGATGCCCCAACAACCTATTCTCCCAATTGAGATCTTTGATATTTGGGGCATTGACTTCATGGGTCTCTTTCCTGTGCCCTTCGGATATGAGTACATCCTTGTGGTTGTTGACTATGTATCGAAATGGATAGAAGCCGTATCCACACGAACCAATGACCATTCCATGGTCTTGGATTTTGTTAAAATATCATTTCCCAGTACAGGTGCCCAAGGACAATCATAAATGATGGAGGACTTCACTTCAAGAACATGCACTTCACAAGAATACTCCAAAATTTGGGAGTCAACCACATGATAGCAACACCTTTCCATCCCCAAACGAGTGGACAAGTTGAAGTGTCTAATAGGGAGATTAATCAAATTTGAGAAAAAACTGTCAGGCCTGATTGTAAGGATTGGTCTAGAAAACTAAATGATGCTCTTTAGGCCAACAGAACAGCTTATAAGACTCCCTTGGGCTTGTCTCTTTTCCAACTTGTCTACGGAAAGGCATGCCATCTTCCTGTTGAAATCCAACACAAAGCCTATTGGGCTATTAAAAACGTTAACTTGAATCTGGATAAAGTGGGAAAGGCACATATGCTAGAGTTAAGTGGGCTTGAGGAACTTCATAATGAAGCCTATGAAACTTCACAAGCTTACAAGCAATGTAAAAAGGTCTTCCATGATAAGCACTTCATTAGAAAGACCTTTGAGCCCAACCAGTGGATCTTACTTTTCAATTCCAAACTTAAATTATTTTCAAGAAAGCTCAAGTCCCGCTGGGATGGGCTGTATGTTGTTATCAATACCTTTCCTCATGGAGCTGTAGAAAGTCGAAGTCCTACTTCTTGTGCGAGCTTCAAGGTAAATGGCTAATGACTTAAACCTTATGTTACTATTTTAGATGGCCAGGTTTTGTACGCACTTCAACTTGAGGAGCCTTAGCTCCTCCCACTCTCCTCCTCAGGTGATATTCTTCTATGTCTTTATTTTTCCAATGAGGACATTGGCAATCTTAGGCATGGGGGGGTATAAATTGAGGATATTTATGGTATTTATAAATATTTGCATGCATTTAGGACAGTGCATTAGCCAAAAAAAAATTGCTTTTATTTTCTTGGGCTGAATTGGTTAGTCTCTAGTAGAAAATTTTATCAAGGAAGTTTCATTAAAGATTTTCTTCTTAAATTATTTCTTAAATTTAGAATCAAGCATAGTTACTTCACTTGCATGTAGACTGGGTAATGGAACTTTATAGAAAATTAATAAGCATTTTTAGTTTGCTAAACCCTTAGACAGTTAACAAGGAGTCAGACATACTATCTTCCATTAGATCCACTTAATATTTATGAGAGGAAGGTAGAGAGACTACTGGTGTGCTAAGTCTAGTGCAAGGACTCTTAAGTTCTGGATAATTGGATGATGAGAGCTCAGAATTAGGCATAGTTTTTGCTCTCTATTCCTACGTGCAAACATTGTGTGAATTCTTGAGAGTCACCAAATAAGGTAGATACATAGAAATTGAGTCCGAATAAAACTATGATTATGGTGGATGGTTATGACTGTCGTTCATAGAATTCTCAGCTGAAGGAGGGTAGTAATGTCAAAGGTCAGAAATACGATTGTCCTATCCATTCCTTCCCGGTGCCGAGAATAGTCACTTCCACCAAATAAGCTACACAATATCGTCTTGACCAACGTCATTCCTAATAATGCGTCATAAATAAAAGTATGCGTCATTTTGTGTTAGTAAAAAAAAATAGGGAGAAATGAAAAGAAAAAAAAAGAAACATTTATATTTATAAAAATATGAAAAAAATAGAAAAAGAAAAAGAAAATTGTTCAAGTTTATAGTTTTCTCTTCATATCATTTTTCAATTTGTGTCAATGTTTCTGAGGCAATAGAAACACCCATCGCGATCAACCAAATGTGACCTATACCTACTTTTCAGTATTTCAGATCGCCTGAATACTAGCTGAGGACCTCTAACTTAGTTGTAGGGTTATTAGGATTTTAATTAAAGTGCGAATGCCTTGTGAGGTCACCAAACAGTGAGTACATTTACAAAATCTGGTAAGATATGTGATCTCAAAAAAGAAAAGAAAAACAAAAGAGAGAGTGAGTTAGCGCAAAGGAATGCAAAGAGGGCATAGTTTTTAGCCTATCTCTGGGTTGACTTATTTAATAGTCTAGAGATCTAGAGTCTGTAGTACTAAATTACATGTAGCACCAGATGAGTGTGAGCCACCAAATATAAATCCATTCAACTTAGTATCTCCTACCTAAGCCGAAAAGCTGGGGTCAAATTATAGATCATTTGCTGCTTTATCGCCAAGGGAAGTAGTTGCCTACCCTGATAGAATTTTATCAAGGGCTAAGTACGAACTTCAAATGTAAGTTGGCTTTTCAATTGGATCTGTTACCTAGGCTACTATCACTTCACATTGGTTTGTATCTCTAAATTTTGGAAAGAAGAAATCTTTTGGTCACTTCATTAACTTTTCACTTTTGCTAGGGACTGGTAAAAACTAGGCATGAGGGCATTTTATGAGACCACATTTGTGGGCTAATCTATGCATAAATACCTAGATATTAGAATGATGTCTACATGTACGTAGCATACTTAGATTTATAAATAGAATAGTTTATAAAAATGATTGCATGCATATTTTATACATTGCATTCACAAGTATTAGAAGGTAATGTGCATTATGGTGACATGCATGCATTACATGCATTATTTTGGATTACCTTTGTAAAGAACCCACTTTTTTTTTATTTTCATCCCTATAGAATCCACAGCTTCAACGAGCCGCATCCACTGCCACCAGACTTCTCGCAACAGCACGACTTCAACACAATGCCTCCCCAACGATTTAGATTTATTCATCGGGTTGCTGGTCGAGATTTGCGGTGGGAGAAACAAATGGGAGAGGCATTTAATAGAAGAGGCACAACAACCTTTGGAGGAGCATCTCTCCCTGGATCTTCATCTTCCATCCCCTCCACTGTGATCTCTGCTTGCACTATGGATCCAACATGCACCGTGGCTTAAGTGAGCTTCATCATCGTCTTTCCCCTGCCGCGGTGTGTGCGGTGATAGTGCGCACACCATTACGCCCACCAACACCATCCAGCATCACCTTAGTAACCTTCTCCACCTAAAAACCCATCACTTACACCATCACGCCCTGCGCACCCCCAGTTTCCTCTCCTTCTTTATTTTCCCTCTTCTTCATTCTCCCCTGTTTCACCCCTTAATGTAAACCCATCAGCGTAGCAGCTCTCATCCAACTCCTACACCATCACCAACACCACAACCACCTTCAGCCCACACGTGACCAATGACCCTCTACCCCGCCGCCACGCACATGCATGGCCACTTGCACACAAGCTAGCAGCATGCTCCCTCCAGCGGCCGACAGCGCACATGCGCGCACCTCTAGCAAGCCAGCAGGCCATGCACGCGGCCTCACACACACAGCCGCAGACCACCTGCACGCACCTAGCATGCCTCGCACAACTGCTCCACCTCCACTTCTTCGCTTCCACCTCTGCAACAACCATGGGAACCCAAAGAGCCGTTGGTGAGGTTCACTCCGTGCGGTCACTGCGAGCACTCATCTTCATCGCCACACCACCGGTGGCCTCTCCATACCTCACCATAGCTACATCTCAAGCTAAGTGGCCAACCGATTTTCTCATCGTCTCCTCCACCACCCACCGTTCGACTTCCTTATCACCACCGGCGACCAACTCCAGCCACCTCGGGACGTGCCACCACCACCAATGTGACGGCCAAGGTCTGGCCGACCTCCACCACACATCAGCTGGCCACCGGTGCTACATCCCACACATGAGGAAGAGAGAGAATGAAAGCTCTATTTTGTAAGGAATTTGTATTTACATTAATTGCTATTGCCATTATTTTGAATTTTTAGATAATAATATTTTATTCTAGTGATTTTATGAGCATCTCCCTCTTGTTTTGCATAATGAAGATTCCAGTATATCATGTTATTGATTAGTTAGTTTAAAAGGAATCTTAACTTGATTTTAAAGGGAAATAAAAAGGGAATAGTGGATTTTGATAATGAGTTTTAATAGGCTATTGCCTCCTTGTGGAGACGACCTAATCACTGTGGTTAGAAATATCAAATATTTTGATAGTCGATTTTCCACCACAGAAGCTTTACAATGATACGTCATTTTATGTTTAAAATTTTAACGAAAGTGAAAATCGACTCATCACTCAGGGCCTAGAAACCCTTGGCATACAAAAAATTCTTTTTAGATTACAATGAAATCGCAGACCTCTGTGACAATGCTAAACATATTTTTACAAGTGAGCCTAGTGTTTTGCAACTTAAAGCCCCTATTAAAATTTTTGGAGACCTCCATGGCCAATTTGGTGATCTTATGTGCTTTTTTGATGAGTATGGTTCTCTGTCAATGGTAGGGGGCATACGGTAAGTCTTCCTAGTGCCTTATTTTTTAAACGATGAGATGGAATTTTGAGATTATGTTTTCTTATTAATAGTTTTGCAAGAAAAAGCAAGGTTATCATCAGTAGAGTCTTCTATAACATATAGTTTGTTGCTCCACTTTCTTTCTTTCATATTTGATTGATTAGCTCCTTAAGCCTTTCACTATGGCATGCTATCCCCAAATTTTTTAGGATGAGGAGACGCTAAATGCGATAAAGATGTAGGGGCCTGATAAACCACATCTTTTACAATTATTGAAGTATGACTGAGACTTTGCTTCCTTCCACTGGATTTGTTCAAGTGGTCAAGGCCTCTGTTTGCTAGCATTGAGGCCTTGGAATTGAGGCCTTTGCTTTCCTTCCTGCTTTTGTTTGTTAGCATTGAGGCACCTAAATGGTATCTTAACATTTCATTATAGAAGTTTTCCATTTTTGCAAACAAGATGAAAAGTTTGTATTGTTTTAATAAAGTTGAAATAGTTATCATGGCTAGCAGAGCTTAGCCCTTCTAAGAGGAAAAGAGGAAACCACCCAATTAGTGTTTTTTCTCAGAGTAAAACTAAAATGTAAGTGGTATATTAACATTTCATCTTTAAAAGTTTGCTTATTTCTTAAAAAAGGTGAAGAAAGTTATTAGTTAAAAATTTGTGTTGGGGTTGGTGGTTTGAATGTATGAGATGAAAGAGGGAAATAAAGGAGGCGGATGGAGAAAGCTAGCAGAGAAGAAGAGGTGGGGATTATAAATGTTGGAGTGGATTTTCCTGGGAGAGAGGGGAAGGGAGATAAAGGAGAGAGTAGGGATAGTTTTGGGCTTTCTCTACAATATCAATACTTGCCCAATTTTCAAAAAAAAGCATAAAGTAGTATTCACTTTTGCATTCATCACTTAAATTGTTTTGAAAATTGTACAGTTCCTAATGAAAATAAAATGAGAAAAAATTTACAAAACTACACCTAGACTAAATAAAATTGAAATTATTTAGGATGCTGGAACAAGTAACTAAATGTAAATAATTGGACTGTCACTGTCTTCCCATGTCTTTCCCTTTCCTTCTCAAGGAAAAAGGAACTTCAAAAAAACTAAATATCTTGAGTCTGGCTTATCAGATCATCTCTGTTGCATAAGATCTCATCATGTGATTGGCTTAATGATTGATGATGAAGTCAAATGGCAAATTGACTGAAGTGGATGACTCCCCTTGATGATGTCTCACAATGTGTTGTGATGCTATTGCTGCCACAAGTTACAAGATAGTGCCCTTTTCTACTCTATGTATGGGTAGTTGTAGATGAGTTGGTAACCATCATTACTATTTATGAGAGTTGGTTGATTATGCTTTCCATCTTTCTATAAAACCGAGGTAAGAGAAACTATATACATTGGACCACAGTACTTGTTCCATGTGTAAAGAAACTTATTTTCTCAAGAAGTCATGTATACAACTCGATGCCTGACTTTCGGGCCACATAGCGACAAATTCTACCACTACAGTAACACTCCTCTTCACTAGATCCTTTCTTCCTATATATTTTGACTCCTCGATCTGCAGTCTAGATTTTAAAAGATCTCAATAATGTATTGGAATTATTGATTTAGAGCTTTGAAGTGGACTGATGGTCATTCTCACCTTGCAAAGTACAATTCATGATCTCATAATCCTTTTGCTAGAAGTGAAGGGGAGGCTCAAAATGCTATGGACAATTTTTTGAGACAAAGGGGGCTTGTGGTCCATTGTTACAAGAGCACAAATTCATGTTGTTTTGAACTTATAATAATCAATTTTATTCACATAAGGAGGATTAGGTGTTATTTCTATAGAGTAGCCTTTTGTATTTGAACTTGGTTCTTGACACCAAGATGAATATTCTTGGGTTTTCTTTCTTGCAAGTTTATAATTTTCACCTTAAAATGAAAGATAGCACTTTGTTCATTATTTTGTCATGAGTTCTGGTGAATGGGGTCAAGTTATATGTCCTTGTGGTTCATGCCCATGACCTTTAATAGACTGAGAAGTTTGTCTTCCCTAGGTTGTTATGATGGTGTTGCAATTAAGGATCCTGAAAATGTCTACATGTGCATCCCAGAGCATCTGCATGGCCTTTGATCAAGTCATTTACTACAATACCTAGGGTGGACGATACCTTACTGATATTCTTCTTTCATTTTCATGTGAAGGCTACACTATGAATATGATGTGGAGATGATGGGTCTCAAGTGAGACCATTTAACTTGGTGAGTAGGGTTGTTTTGGCACATCTTGACTCAAGCATTTTACTACATATTTATTATCTTCATTTTCCTAATTTCTTTCTGAATCTCATTCTTGTTCTTGTTTCCAAGTCCCAATTAATAAAAAAATTACTTGTTCCAGGTTGCTTAGAACCTCCTTCATCGGGATCTAGATCCATGGGAGACCATTGAAGTGGGGGCACTATCAGGTGGACTTGCTGTTGTAGTAACAACCCCCTTTGACGTAATGAAGACAAGAATGATGACTGCTCGAGGCAAATAGGTATCCATGAAAATTTTTGCAAGTTATGCAGGGTCAAGTTAATACTTTTTGCATTTAGTTACTTGCTAGGGTGATTGTGTAGTTGTGTTCTTTGTCTTGGGAGTGTAGGTAGGATTCAACACGAAGAAAGTAACCAAGGGAAATGTCACGATAAAGCTATGGGATCTTGGAGGCCAACCAAGATTCAAAAGAATGTGGGAATGCTATTGTTGTGCAGTTTCAGCCATTGTGTACGTCTTTACCTTCATTTTATTTTTCCCTCCTTTTCCATAAACATGTAACATCTGCATTGAAAATAGTAGTTAGTATATTGAAAGGGTAGACATAGATAATTGATAAATCAAGAAACATTTCTGGTGCCAAATGACATGTTGTCATGGCAATGTTTGGTCTTTGAACAGGGAGCTTGAATGACTACACGAGTCAATTGATGATTCTATGTTTATTGATTAAAGCATTCTAAGGGGGGAAGCCCATTGTAAGAAACTCCTGCTACGTGTAAACGGCCTATGCAGGATTGGTACTTTGGGTTTACTATGTGTTGTCTTACTTTGCATTTTCAGTGCAAGGACATGTTTTCACAACATCGATAGAATTGTTGTATTATGTAGGGAATAGTCTTGGACCCTGATATTCAGATGATTAATTGAATTAGGTATTACAATAATAAGAATTTAAATATCAAAAGGTTAGGCTTCATCATTGATTGATTCATTACAAGTAAATCTAGGCAACTGAGAATCACTTTCGGATGTTTGGGCAGTGGTTAGTATTCAAAGCAACGAGGTGGTTCAAATGTACTGAGTTTCATAATTTGTTTCTTAAATGAGTGAGTTTCATAATTTATATGTCATTAGCCAGGATCATATGCCCACCATTATATATCTCATCATAAAAAAACTCCATGGCTTCAATTGTCATTAGCCAGGATCAGTCATCTTGCAATCAGAATGGATTTCTTGAGGCATGAGGTCTATATAGGAGTTCTCCAATGAAAAGTACAAGGAAATCCTCTTGGTAGTTATGCAGCAAATTCTAACTTAAATTTTCAAGAACAATCTATATTTTTGAGATAATAAATTCTCTTGACATCACAGAGCATGGTGCATCACGAAACTTTTTGTTTTAAAGTATTTTCTCATTTAACTTATTAAAAAAGTTCAAATGCCTCAACTGATTCTCCAAGGAAAGAAACAGTCATAGTTCATGTTCCTTGGTATTTTGGGTGCTAACTGCAAGGTGGCACCATGTGTGAGCTTTGGCATTTTACTGTTCTTTTTTCTTTGAAAAGGGGCATTTTGGAATTCTGAGTTTATCCTTACTGTCATTATCTTGGTAATCTAAGCAAGTATTTTGTAGATTGATTGGGCATTTTTAAGTACCTTTCAAAGATCAGGACAACATGGGTGATGGTGGAAGACACCCCATGTTGCTTATTTTTATAAGTTATGGAAAACATGGAACACCTGTTCTTGAGTTTGGTTAAGACAATAGGTTTTGGAGAGATGTCATGTATAATGGATCATTTACATGTCTTTGGATGGATTTTAGGCCTCTTTTCATTTAGGCTAATGAGGAAACAATTAGTTAATGTTTAGATACAAGGTCAAAAGGGAAAAGATCTTGGCTATCTTGTGGATGGTATGGCTTAAGCAGAGTAGGGTTCTTTTAAATGCTTGAGGCCTTATGTTGATAATATTGTGCATTATGCTATATGCTTGACATCAACCTAAGAAGAGTCCATGAATTTTCCAATGTGATATTCTTGCTTTTTAATGAATGAATCAAGAGAGTGGTGGTGCTGAGCAACCACTCTCTTACTTTTTGAAAAAAATATATCTAATGCAATTCCTGGAAAATGAATTTATCCATCCTAAGCATTTACAGAATTGTGTTACAGAAATTAATTAATTTCTATATAATGTTCAGCTCTTGCTTATTTTAAAAATAGTTGGCTCTTTTATTGTCTTCTAGAAAAAGTCAGTGTTCATTTTTTTTCCTTTAATGCTAGTGCTTGATAGTATACAAAGACGACTGGCTTTTTAAAAATATGACTTTTGGTGTTAAGGATGGAGAGGAGATTGGAAGAGAGATGTGGAGGGTTGGGTAAAATGCTGCAGCGTAAGCATGAAATGTTCCAATACCTTTTACCAGTTCTCATGACAAAGGGGGCTATATTGCACTTGCATGTATAATGAGGCCTGCTTTAGGATTGGGTTGCTTGCTAAGGACAAATTTGTGCACATTAATATTTTCGTTTTAAAAGACCTTTGGTCACAATTTATAAATCGTGACCAAAGAAAACCTTTGCTGACGGTTGGTTAGCCGTCACCAAAGGTAGCCTTTGGTCACGATGGCCCCTTTAGTAATGGTTAAGGAATTGTGACCAAAGGAACCCTCTTTCTTCCACGCCAAACTCTGGTCATGGTTATTAACTGTGACCAAAGCTCTTCAGCTTTGGTAACAGTTTTAGGTGGAACCATCACCAAAGCCTTTGGTCACGGTTTTGGGTGGAACTGTCACCAAAGACCCTTTTGCAATGCAACTTTTGCTGTCACTAATTGGTGACGGTTGTAAGCCATTTGGTCACAGTTTCTGATCGTGACCAAAACCCTTATTTGTTGTAGTGGTATTTTGAAGAAACATTTATCTAGAAGTAGTTTTGATTCTCTCTTCCTACATACTTAGCAAGTATAATAGTTCTTTCTTGCTTTCTAGAATAGCTTAGTATAGAAAATATTCCTGCTTGTTCCCGAACTATCATAAAACACACAAAAAAAAGCAAATACAAAATACCAAAAATGAAACAAAGTGAAATGCAGATTTCAAAAAAACAAATGTCACCTCCCTGTGTTCGACCTGGGACTCCCTTGGAGTTTTGCCTTAAATTTTATTTGACAACGAGTTTTGCGACTATGACAACAGGTTTCTCAAAACCCTAACTTTTCTTCACGAATAATCCACTGATCAGCAACACCCCCCTAACACCCATCATATTCCAAAAGCACATCAAGCCTAAGCATAAAATTGAGTAGACGTGCCTTAGGAAAGGCTAATATTCTTGGGGACTTGAAATTAGATTGGGCTAAGGTCAGGGCCTTGTCTACTTGGACCCACTAGTGACAAGAAAGGTTGGTATGGTAACCACGTTAACCCTTAGTGGTGTCTCGCCGTGTGAGGTGTCCTAGGGGGTCCCACCCTTCTATCCAACCAAGTAATTCAAGGGTTTACCTAACCTAGTCATATTTTGGGGAACCAGATTAGGTCTATTTAGGGTTTACCCTCTAAGGAATAGCTGGATTGGTTGCATTGAAAGGGTAGGGTATTCTCTCATCTATCTTCTCTCTCTCATGTATGGACATTCTTCTAGTGCTTGCAAGGTAGAAGATCTCTACCTCCTGATTTTCTACCACCTTTAGAAAGAAATCCTAGGAGAAGACCTAATTGCCCAAAATCTGAATTTGAACCCTCTTCAACGGCTAGTCACCAAGAGGAAGATGAGATTGAAGAGGAAGAACAAAATCTGGATCCAATGACTCTCTTACAAAGGCAAATCACTAAGCAGGGCCAGCATCATGACAGACAAATGGAGGTCATAGTGCAAGCCATTACTCGACTCCAAAATGAAAGAGCAGACTAGCCTCTTCGTGACTTTTACAATCCTCTTGAGTTCCAACCTGAACCTTTTATTAGGGTACCTCAAGATGGGGAAGATTTTGAACTCAAACCACAAATCATCAATCTGATTCCCCACTTCCACGGTCACAATTCTGATGACCCCTTCCACTACCTTGAAGAACTTCTACACATAGGAAGGACCTTTGTCCCTAGGAACCTAAATGAAGGTACCTTAATGATGAAAATGTTCCCATTCTCCTTAAAAGATAAAGCTGCTCATTGGTTGAGGCCTATTGGTAGACCAACCCTAACATCGGAAGATTTTAGAAGTACATTCCTAACAAAATTCTTTCCCATAGGAAAAACCAATGCCCTTAGATGAGCCATTACAACCTTTCAATAGAACCCTGGGGAACAATTACATGAGGCTTGGGAGAGATTTAATGATTTGGCTAGGAAATGCCCTCATCATGGTGTTCTGAAGTGCCACTTGGCCCATATTTTCTATTATGGGTTAAGTGACAATATAAAGAATTTTGTTGATGCGGCATGTGGGGACAATTTCCTAAGAAGAGATGCAGAGGGAACCTTTCAATTATTTGAGAATAAGAGTGAAAATTCCATCAACAATGCCTCAATGTCTACCTTTAACATAGCAAATCAACCAAGGAGCGAAGTTTATAAAGTTAAGGATAATTCAAACTCAGTTGATTTAGAGCTAATTGCACAATGATTAGATAAGGTGGAACTTGTTGGAAAGAATGTAGAGAGTTTGGATAAGAAACTGGACAACCTTTTGAAGGGTGGGAGTCCCTTAGGTACACATTCTAGAATAGATCCTATGCCTACCCAAGGAGTTCCTATGTCAACTCGCACCCAATTCCCCAATGCTTTAGGTCATGAAATGGTGCACAATATTAATGACTTGACCATGGTTCCATCTATGAGCCAATTCTACTTGGACCCATCTCTTTCTGGGTACCATGGAGGGACCTTAATGCCCTCAAATTCTAAACTAGGCATCCTGATGCATAGCTATCTTGAGGATGTGAATGCACCCCAGGGTTACACTAGAAATGACCCCTATTCAAACACTTACAACCTTGGATGGCGTAACCATCCTAACTTTGCTTGGTCAAGTCAGAAACTTGCCCAGGGTCTTAATTTGACTAAGCCAAACACTTATGGGAAACCTAGTAGGTACACAAACCACACACATATCAGCCACAACCTACTCAGGAAAGAAAACCCTCTGATCTAAGTCTGGTCCTCAAGATGATGTAAGAAATGAATCTAGGAGATAAGGAAGAAATAAATTAATTTAGAACAGAATTGATAGGACGACTAGACCAGCTAGTTGATGGTAGACAACACAGGATGCTATCATCCCAACCCAAGGAACTTCAATAGGGTTAACCAACACAACACACGTGAGCAACAGGCACATATAGTTCAACCTGCTTCCCAGCACCCACTTGGTTTTGTTAACCCCATCCCAACCCAGGCTCAGCCTATCTTGCCAAACCCACCTCATCCTTTTAACCTAATGCCTATGCTTGTGCTGTCACTTTGAGAAGTCGAAAACAAATCCAAGATCCTTATCCTTCTACATCGAAATCTTACCAAGATCTTGAGAAGCCTGAATCAGACCTGGGAGACCAAGCTAATCTAGAAAACAAGACTCAGAATTTGAATACTCATGATTTCTCTCAAGCACCTTTTCTTGAAGCCTTGAACAAATCTAGGGAAAAGAAAACTAACCAATATAAGGAGTGGCTTCAGATTTTAAAGTAAGTCCAGGTAATATACCACTCCTTGAAGCCATTAAAAACATCCTAGCTTGTGTGAAATTTCTAAAGGAATTGTGCACACTGAAATGCCAGGCCAAATCATAAAAAAGGGTCATAGTTTCTGAACAAGCCAGTGCCATCATCGTAAATAAGCTCCCTCTTAAAAGGAAAGATCCAGGGACCCCTTAATTTCATGTGAGATAGATGGTTTTGTCTTAGATCGAACCTTGCTAGACCTTGGCGCCTCCATCAATCTAATCCCCACAAAATTATATGAAGAGTTGTAGTTAGGTCCCTTACAACATACTGAGGTTACCCTTCAGTTTGCTGATAGGTCAACCAAGATTCCAAAGGGAATCCTAGAAAATGTGATTATAAAAGTGAGGGATTTCGAGTACCTAATGGACTTTCTAGTTTTAGATATGGAGGAATCAGAAAACTTTACCCACACCTCGATAATCTTAGGAACTCCTTTCTTGGCCATAGCTAAGGCCCTAATCAACTGTGGGATGGGGATTATGCAAATCACTTCTAGAAGGAAAACTTGCCAACTCACTATCTTGAAAGCTTCCCAAAAGAATAAGGTGAATTATGGTTCCATCGAGGTCGCAGGAATAATTGAAGAGGTTTTGGCAATTCACACTAAAGATGATCCAAATCTTGCCAAATCTCAAGATCAATGAAAGACAAGAAAGTGATGTACCTGAGGATGATTCTGATTTACCACCTCCCAAAGAAAATCAAATTGAAAAAGACATTAGTGAGATTGAGAAACTCTTGGGAGTATCTTATGATGAATTAGATGATAACATAAAGAATCCTTAATACATCCACCCTGAAATTCAAGAACTATTGAACTTTGAGGGGGTTCAAGAAATTGGAAAATCTAAGGACATGAACAAGGTAAACGAAGAAACAACCTCAGAAAAAGAAGCTCAAATCATGATGGACTAGGGAAGAACTTATATTCCAACTAGTTCAAATGGATGGCTTGAATCTGAGGAAGAAATTACTTCCAATGAGGAAGATGTAATTTCTAATGAGGATTTTGATGAATTTAGCACAACTCTACCTTTGTCCTCATATGACCTAGAGCCTGGAGAATTCATGATTTTTGACATCAACTACCATTATGAGGATCTCTAGATTTAAACCTCAATCATGTTTTCAACCTAGACCCACTACCACCTCTTCTTGAATTATGGAATTGGATTAATGAACAAGCTCTGCTTCATGAACCTCATCTATCTAACCCTATTGTCTATCTCAAATCAGAAAAACTCTTCGGAGTAGGACTGCATCATCAGTCGGTCTGCATTTGTGGATCACTAATTCTTGGACAAAACGATCATATCTTTATACTAATTCTGAATCTCTCAACTACAATCATTAATCATTTTCTTGACCCACAATATTGAATTACATATTTATTTTGGGTTTAAGTTTGGCAAATGACGTTAAACTTAGTGCTGGCTAGGAGGTGATGTGCATACATCTGAATAGCCAAAAATGTCTATTAATGGATGTTCTTCATATCATATTAGCATCATGCATTGTAAATATTACATAACATGTATCATCATGCATTTAGGTCGAATTGTACAAATTATATAGTAATTTCTTCTTTTTGTTGGCCAAAGACAGAGCAACTTTTAATTGGGACCACGAATCTAAGATCCAACCATACAAATCTAATCAAGGCGACGATTGGAGTTCAACGACTACAAGATCGCCTTGATCGGACATCCGTAGCATCAGATATAATCTGAGGAAGGTCAGAGATCAAGGGCCAAGATGGTTTAAATACGCACTTCAGATGACAAATATAACCACACAGATGGGTTTGGATCGAAGATTGTAGCCTAACGGCGTGAAAATCGGCCCAATCCAACATCTATGGCACCATCTACAAGTCACAGAAGATGGACGACCAAGATGTCACCACGTGGCATCATCTCAGCTGCCCAAACAGGCCTAGCTAATACATGTGGACTGCCATGCCATCTCTCTCCTCACCTGCTTGGTTGATCTCAACCGTTGGATCTTGATCCAATGACTGAGCGCAAGTGCGCTTGGATTCAAAATGCATCAAAGAAGAGAGCTTGGCACATTGCTCATGACTTAATGTCACATGTGTAGGGTGCATGTTTGAAATGTGGCTTGCCCGAAATAAGCTTAGTACGTCGATGCGGGTGAAATTGCACCGTCAGATGACGATCAAGGGGACGAGGAGCGGCCTCATGGCCGCATAGATGAGCAAACGCGCTGCACGCACGATTTGATGTGCTTCTGCACACGCCATCGCACATGCAGGTGAGTAATGAAGACTCAGGCGAGATGAGTTCTCAACCGTCGATCTCGCGATCGAGTGGTCGAGAATGCTTGGACATGATGAAGCATTTCAACAGCTGAAGAAGAAGCGGCGAGCACGTGAGCGGAAACTATACCCACGTTCTGGGGCTTTAGTGACCCTTAATTTCATCACTAAAGGCCCTTGCATTAATGGTTTTAACATAAATCAGGGCGACAATTGGAGTTCAATGACTCCAAGATCGGCCCGATCGGACTTCCATAGCATCAGATATAATCCGAGGAAGGTCAGAGATCAAGGGCCAAGATGGTGTCAATCCACACTTCAGATGACAAATCTGACCACACGGATGGGTTCGAATCGATGTTCGCAGCTTAACGGCTTGAAAATCGACCCAATCTGACATCCGTGGCACCTTTTATAAGTCACAGAAGATGGACGGCCAGGATGGCGCCACGTGGCAGCATCTCAGCTACCTAAACCAGCCCAGCTAATACATGAGGAGCACCGCACCCTCACTCTCCTCACCCGCTTGGTTGATCTCAGCCATTGGATCTTGATCCAATGACTGAGAGTGAGTATGCTTGGATACAAAATGCATCAAAGAAGAGCGCTTGGCACATTGGTCGTGACTTGAAGTCGCGTGTGTAGGGCATGTGTTCAAAATGCGGCGTGCCCCAAATCAGCTTAGGACATGGGTGCGAGCGAAATTGCACCGTCAGATGAGGATCAAGGGGTCAAGGAGTGGCCACATGGCCGCACGATGAGCAAGCATGTTGCATGCACGATTTCACGCACTTCTACACATGCCATCACACGCATGATTGCGCAGCAATCATAGGTCTTAATTGACCTAAATTAAGCTAAGACTTAGCATAAGTTAAGGTTATTCATGCATGCATACGCATTATCTGCATCTTTATTGCTTTCCTTTAGCTATGCATATAATAATGTTATAATGTGCTGATTAAGTGTATTATGTCGATTGCAGGCAATAAGCAGATCTGGAGCAGGATCTGAAGCTGGATCTGAAATAACAGGAGTTGTGGCAGAGCTGGATCAGAAGGCCTAGTTTAGATGTAGGAATAATAATGTAAGCGGGTTAAAGGTTTTCTATTTTATTAAGTAGAAATAAAGCAGTAAAATGTGAAGAGCTTAGGTCCATCCTAGCCCTAGGATAGCCTAGAGACTTCCCCAAGCCTTAGCCACGCTTAGATTAGGTCACAACACCCTAGGAAGCCCTAAAACCCTAGTTCCAACCCTTCTCTGAACGTCCAGATAAGTTTTAAGAAGTCCAGGACCCTTAGCCAACTCTCGCACACTTCAAACCCACTTCTGCAGTGTTATTGGACGTCCAGACACTTTGTCAGACGTCCAATTTCTGCAGAATACCCAAAACAGAACCAGAAATCCTTCCTGACTTTGATTGGACATCCAGACAACAAGTCTAGACTTATGATTTTTGAGTATAAGATGTCTGATTCTATAATTATAGGTCTGATACTACTCTCCAATTCCTGTTTTGAGATTTAAGCCTTGATCTTGGATCTCTAGGTCCCTAAACCCAATTCCAACCCCATAGGAACCTAAATTAAGGTGCCCTAACCCTAGTACACCACCTTTAGACCTCCCTAAGTACTTAATTAGGTCCTCACTAAACCTAATTGACTTGGATCTTAGTCAATTCCATCAGCCTATTCAATTGGACTCATTGAGTCCAATTGAGCCCTGATCTTAGCACACACTGTCCAATTGGACTCAGTGAGAGTCCAATTGACCTAGACCTAAATTAATTGAGATGTTTTACTCTCAATTAAGTTTCCACACACCTAATTAAACTTGTATTAAGTTTAATTGCACTTTACCTTAGTGAATTAGGGTTTATAACCCTAATTTGAGACCTACCTTGACCTAAACCCACTAGAACCCAACCTAATCAACCTAGCCACCTAAGTTTCGACCCACACACAACCACACACAGTGACACACACCATCCACACGAAAATATGTAGCCTATAGTTCTCTGGAACTCTCTACCATGTGTGGTTGCCTTGGTTGCCAAAAATAGCAACCAAGAGCCATTCAATTTTTAGATCCACATTTGGTGGATCTAAAAGCCACCATCCACCCTCTCTCTCTTACTCTCCCACGATCTCCCACCATAGGCCTCTCTAGAGAATTCCATAATTCTCTACAGAGCTTCCATTGGGTCTATAAAAAGACCCCATGGGTGGCCATTGGCACCCATTCACTCCCTTGGCAATTACTCTCCATTGGTGTCATTCACGCCACCTCCACTTAGCCACTCACTCCACCTCCACGAGCTCACTACCACCACCATGGAGGACACCATGCTGGGATGCTGGACCAACCCTACCTCTCTCCAAGGGTTGGCCTAAGCTACATTGGCCGTCCCTCATTCTCTTCTCAACCACTCCAACGCCATCAGGGACCACCCCTGAATGCCCTCTACTCTTTTAGTTCTAGATCGTTCTTTTCATAAGTTTTACTACTTTCATTTACTCCTTAGTAGAGTAGTTTCTCTTCTCCCCCAATGATGCATGCGAAATCCCCTCGTCGATTCTTGTATGCAATCGTTTTCTAGTAGCTAGGTTTAATTTAAAGCATTCTTGTATAAGCTTTCCTCTAGATTTCCTGTACAAACAACTCTCCTCCAATGAATGAATGAAAAATGCATTTATATATATATATCTCTTTATGTGTTTGAAATCACCATGAGCTGAATGATTATTTTTGCGTGATTTAAGTGCCTGTTCTTTAACCGCCTATATATTGCGCACCAGAATACTAAGTAGAGTGGCTTTAAGATCGATTTCAAAAATAGAAACATGCCTCCCAGAGACGAACGACCGGGACTCCAGTCTCGTTATTTTACAAAACAATATTTTTGACGAACGTTTTTGCGCGACTATACTACAATTTTCGACGACTTTCAAATGCGTGAAAATGACTTTCTATCAAATGGCGCCATTGCCGAGGAGGCAACGTCATTTTTATTGATTTCGATATTTTACTTATCATTGACAAATCTGCCTCTACTTCATTGTTGATGTGCAGGAACACGGAAGAAAAACGGGATCTGCGCACACATCGAGCGCGACGAACAAAGTCAGTTGCACATCACATTCTCTTAGAGTAGGTTTATTTTCTGAACCCTAGGACTAGATCTACTTCCTGCAATTTCTTTTGTAAAAAAAAAAATTTCTCATTTTCGTGGAAAACAAAAAAATCAAAAAGAAAAAAAAATTAAAAAAAAAATCTAGATTAGGTTTCCTTTTGAATCTTAGTTAGAAAAAAAAAAGAGAAAAAAAAAGAGATATTTCCGTTTGAATCTTTTAAAAATTATTTTCTAAAAAAAAATAAAAATAAAAAAAAGTGCAAAAGATTAAAAAGGAAAAAAAAAGCTTCTTTGGTGGAAGGATTGAATTTCAAATTCAAACCACTTTAAAAGCTTTTCCACCACCTTCTGATTTTTGGCCAGATTTAAAATCTCACCTAAAAATTCGATTGCCGAAAAATACGTTAGCGAAAAATTCTAAAATTCGTGCAAAACCTTCAATTTCAAACCATCTTTCAAATGCCACCTTTACTTTGGAAAAACTCCAAATATAAAATTTTTAAAAATTCACGAAGTGCACGGGGTCAGATTGACCCAGATTAAAAAATTTTCAAATTTCAAAAAGCAATTTCGAGAAATTCGCGAATTTTTTTTGACTAAAAATGGTGGGGTGTGAAAGCTGATCTAATTGGATTTATTTTCCATATTTTTCCCAAATTTTTGCAGGTCATTTGATGCTATTTCAAGGCAAAAAACTGTCCAGGGGTCAAAGTTCCAAATCTGACCCCCTGATATTTAAAATTCCCTAAAAATTCAGTTGAAATAGTAAAAATTCCAAAAAAATATTATATAAAAAAATAATTGAAAAAGGAATCTACTCGCAAAATTTCAAATTAATTGGGTTCCAATTATTTTCATAGAATCTAGATTAGTTTTGTGGTCTGTTGAAATAAAAAAAAACCCTAGAAGTGCATGCAACATAGGTTGAATGTTTAGGGTCACAACTAGAGACCACACTTTTGGCTAACCTAGACTTAATCAAGTCTAGTTAGCCTGTGAGCTTGGTCACCTTGTGGGCCACTTACCACAAACCCCACTGAAGAAAACGGGTTAAAACTAATTTTAAAACATGAAATCAACCCGAGTTCGTTGTCGTACTACTGGATGAGTTTAATCTCTCTTGCCAAACCTGGTGACTAAGTCTGCGGGGTAGTGTCAAACGACCGCGGCTCGGGGGTCAACGGAACCGGAGGCGTAAGCCAAAGGAAGAACCTTCCCCCTAGTCCCCTCGTAACCAGTCTGGCTGGGTTAGCTTGAGAGGCGGGATTCACTTTTCAGTCAGTTGTACGACAAACTTATCTTCAGGAATTCAAATCCCTAACGAAAAATTTGGTCACCTGATCTATAAGGACCATTTGATTGACAGGGCCTTAGCCTTGTCCTACGTGACTACACCAACCCAGGGGTTGGGCAGTGTATGCACGAAAGGAGGTCACTTCGACCTCACTTGGTTAGACCTTGGGAGCCGCTCCCAAGGAGGCGAGTCACTTCTATCTACTAAGCCACGATGGCTAACATTGGATCTGGACCTAATCAGGATCCAGAAGAGCTGGACCCATGAGCTTATCTGAGAGCTCGAGTCACTGAATCAACTCAACCTTGGGGTCAGAACCCGAGGTGGCGAAGATAACTTTTCGCTTTGCCTGATCCTTCCCCTCGGGTTATCGAAATGGTTAACCCATATCCTAACCCTGGATATTATGACCCATACCAATCGGTCCCTCAAAGGATCGTATCTTATAACCCAGGATATGGATTTCATACTCCTGCTTCTCACCCATGGAACATGGGTAGACCTGATTCGCCCCCTGGAACACCTGAAGAGCTATCGATGCATATGTGGCCACATTATAGAATACAAAGAGCTATAGCGAGCGCTAAGGAAAAGGCCGCATCCTATCTACGCGAAATCCAGGCTATCATTGAGCCGAACCAAAGACAAAGCCGGATTCCGCATCAACAAGCTGTGATGGAGCTCCTTCAGGAAACAACAGAGATAACAAGGTGAATGGGACAAAATTGGGAAACTCAAGAACTATTGCTTTTGAGATATCAAGCCGAAAATAGCATTGAAGACCTCGAAGAATCTGAAACAACTACGCCAGAAGAACACACAGAAGATTCTCGGGAGCAGATGCCCGAAGATCACTTAGGGGAAAAAGAATCTAGCATGGATATGAGACAGGAGCAGGAAGTATGCCGAATGGGTTCATCTGAGAACTCCATTCAGAAAATTGAGGAAAGGACTGATATCTCCAGGACTGAGCCACAATCAGATTATCTTGAATCCTAGGAGACACCTTTTAGGTTGGATAACCCAATCGAGATAGGGGAAGTGGATCCAATTGAGGATATGGATCCTAAGGCTGACATTGCATGTGACACTATTGATAAATTTAGACCACTTCCCATTGTAGGTGAACTTGTGCTAGAGGCAACATCTTCTGATCTGCACTCTTCTTCTTTCACCTACATCCCTAATTCGGATATTAGAGATTCTGAGATGACACTTTCTATCCCTGATCCTAACATCCGAAAACCAGAAGTAGCTATGGACAACTTAACTGAAGAAATAAATATGCTACTTGAAGCAGGAATTATTGAGGAACCCAATGCATATGAGGGTAAAGCTTTGAGCAGAATGAGCTGGAGATGCACCTATCATCCTAGTCAATCTAATAGATGGCTCGACTCTGAGCCTGAAGAGTTAGCCTCTGATGAATAAAAAATGGGCAATGATGAGGATGAGGTAATTTCTGACGAGGATTTCAGTGACCTCCCCACAGATTTTCTACTTTCACGAATACCCCCGTATGACCCAAAGCCTGGAGAGGGAATGATCTTTGTTGTCAATTATCATTATGAGGATCCCTATGACTCAGATTCTGGTTCTGAGATACATGTTGATCTACTCCCTCAGCAACTTCCTGCTGAATTGTGGGACATGATAAATCAGCTAAATCAACATCATGATCCCACCTCTGATTATCCTCTATTTTCCACTACCACTCCACACTTTCTTATAGGTAGACTTTTTGGAGTAGGGGTGCACAATCAGCTGGTTCACATCTCCGGACCACTGATTCTGGGAGCATACGAGCATATCTTTCTCTTAATCTTAGCCGGCTCCTATGCTAGAAATGACACATCTGATTGAGTTTTCGCCCAGCTGGAGGCGTTAAACTCAGCACATATAGATATCATTCACCCTACATTCCACCATCATTTATATATAACCATTTTTATACATAGCATATTTTTGTTTTAGCATATTTCCCTTTTATATTGCATATTAACAGGTTGGCCGGTGCTGAATATAATTTCAGGAGAAATTACAGGTGATTTCTACCCATTCTCTCCCTGCAGCATTTATTTTCTTTTACATTCATGCATGAGGACATGCAAGAACTTAGGCATGGGGGGGTAGATACAGAAAAATTGAAAAAAAAATTTTTGCCAACACTTAGGGAAACCTCGGAGCTGCATGCAAAACATACTTTAGGACCTTAAATAGAAGAACAACCGACTCCACCTCCAGTGCTCTCATTGGAGCTAGAAATTGTTCGCAACAACCAATTCCGACTCACCCACTCACCTTTTTTTCTAAATTTAGGGTCAAGCTGATTGTAACCCGATACGGGAAATTTACGAAGTACAAATTATTTGAGGTTACATGTTTATAGCATATATAGATATTGCATTCATGAATAAGATTATTTTATTAAGAGAATGCATTAGGGATTTTATCCTTTAGTTGATTCCTGTAATCTGGAATCCAGTACAACTTTTCACACACACGTAGAATTTGCAATGGATTCACGGTGAAGGCTGATAAACGTCTTCAGTTTGTCGAGAAGAAGCAGTGACTCTTTTCCTGAAACCTTGGACAATGTTTTCGGAGTCAGGCAGATTTTCCTCCAAAAATCCACCATATAGTGTGAGAGAGTAGAGTGTATTGCTGCTCTAAGATTAGTGCAAGGAATCTGGAATCCTAGATAATTAGGTAATGATACTATGAGATTAGACATAGTTTTCGCTCTCGGTTCCTGTGTATACATTTTTGTGCGAAATTGTGAGAGCCACCGTATAAGGAAAATACGCGGAGAGTGAGTTTTCATAAAACTAGGGCTAAGGTGGATGGTTACGACCATTCTTTACGGAATCCTCAGCTGAAGGAGGGTATTGATGTCAAGGTCAGAAATACACAGTCCTATCCGTCTCTCCTAGTGCCGTGAGTAGGCATTTCCACCAAATAAGCCACCCAATGTCTCTTGAGTACCACCAATCCCTAATAATGCCTCCTCAATAAAGTTCATGGATGTATGCTAGTTGTGTTATGCTGAAAAAAAAACTTAAAAAAAAAGAAGAAAAATCAAAGAAAAGAATGAATATTTAGTGTTTATCAAGGCAATACCACCAAATAAAATTGAGCTCCACCAAATATGGCCTTAACCTATTTTTCTTGTGTTTCTAACCGCCCGAATACTGGCTGAGGAATCCCAACATAGTGTTAGGGTTATGAGAACTCAATTAAAGTGTTAATGCCTAGTGAGACCACCAAATACAGATCCTATGTGTGAATCTGGTGAGGTTGTGAGCTCTAAGAAAAAGAAAGAAAAGGAGCAAGAGAGAATGAATACAAAGGAATCAAAAGAGAGCATAGTTTTTCTCGTCTTTCTCTGAGTTGAGTTAGTAATTCGGGAATCTAGATTCTATAGTACTAGTCTCTATATAGCACCAAGTGAGAATGAGCCACCAAATATGTAATCCTTTCTCTTAGAGATTCTCTACCTAAGCCCAGAGCTAGGGTGAAATTCATAGAATATCTTGAATACCCTGAGGGAAGAAGTCCGCCTATCCCGCTAGAATTTTTACTAGGGGTCAAGTACAGGCTTTAGAGGTGTATTAGTTTTCACTCGAATCCATTGCAAAAGCTACATAGCTGCACCTTCACGATTGTCTGGATTTCTAGAGCATAGGATAAAAACAAAAGGGAGAAAAATCTCTATGCAAACACTTGATAAAATAACCAGTCCCTTAGGGACCCTTGCTGTAAATAATTTAGTCTTGCATTTGCTAGGGACTAGCAAGATTTAGTCATGGGGGTATATTGCACAGCAATCATAGGTCTTAATTGACCTAAATTAAGCTAAGACTTAGCATAAGTTAGGGTTATTCATGCATGCATATGCATTATCTGCATCTTTACTGCTTTCCTTTAGCTATACATAAAATAATGTTATAATGTGCTGATTAAGTGTATTATGTCGATTGCAGGCAATAAGCAGATCTGGAGCAGGATCTGAAGCTGGATCTGAAATAACGGGAGTTGTGGTAGAGCTGGAGCAGAAGGCCTAGTTTAGATGTACGAATAATAATGTAAGCGGGTTAAAGGTTTTCTATTCTATTAAGTAGAAACAAAGCAGTAAAATGTGAAGAGCTTAGGTCCATCCTAGCCCTAGGATAGCCTAGAGACTTCCCCAAGCCTTAGCCACCCTTAGATTAGGTCACAACACCCTAGGAAGCCCTAAAACCCTAGTTCCAACCCTTCTCTGGACGTCCAGATAAGTTTTAAGACGTCCAGGACCCTTAGCCAACTCCTGCACACTTCAAACCCACTTCTGCAGTGTTATTAGACATCCAGACACTTTGTCAGACGTCCAATTTCTGCAGAATACCCAAAACAGAACCCGAAATCCTTCCTGACTCTGATTGGACATCCAGACAACAAGTCTGGACTTCTAATTGAGTTCCTGTATGCAATCATTTTCTGGTAGCTAGGTTTAATTTAAAGCGTTCCTGCATAAGCTTTCCTCTAGATTTCCTGTACAAACAACTCTCCCCCAATGAATGAATGAAAAATGCATATATATATATATATATCTCTCTTTATGTGTTTGAAATCACCATGAGCTGAATGATTATTTTTGCGTGATTTAAGTGCCTGTTCTTTAACCGCCTATATATTGCGCACCAGAATACTGAGTAGAGCGGCTTTAAGATCGATTTCAAAAATAGAAACATGCCTCCCAAAGTTGAACGACTGGGACTCCAGTCTCGTTATTTTACAAAATAATATTTTTGACGAACGTTTTTGCGCGACTATACTACAATTTTCGACGACTTTCAAATGTGCGAAAATGGCTTTCTGTCAACGCGCAGGCATGCAATGATGACTCAGGCGAGATGAGTTCTCAGTCATCCAATCTGGCAATCAGGTGGCCGAGAATGCTTGGACGTGATGAAGCATTTCAACGACTGAAGAAGAAGTGGCAGGCATATGACAGGCACCTACGCCCATGTTCAGGGGCTTTAGTGACACTTAATTTTGTCCCTAAAGGCCCTTGCATTAATGGCTTTAACATAAAATGGCCTTTTTGCCCCTAACCTCTACACCTATAAAAGGGCCTATTCCCCCCACATTTCAATCATCCCTTCCTTCGCTTCTCTCCCTCTCCAAGGCTTTAAAGAAGCTGGTTCCAAACCTGTGATGCTCCTCTAGAGTTAAAATCAAAGTTTTCTCTCCCCGTTACGAAAGTGGATCTTGTGACAACGACGACGCCTTACCTTGCCCTCGGTTCTTCCTACTCCATTCTTCTTCCGTCTTCATCCTCCATCTTCCAGGAGTTGCCCTATCTGTCTCATCCTCCAAGCAACCGTTGAGGATAACATCTCTCTCCCTTCTTTATTGCTTTCTAGAATAGAATTTCCCGCTTTCTAGCTGTAATCATTTCCTGCTTTCTAGTTGTAAAAATAGTATTTAGTTACAATGTGATTGTTCTCCTTCTCTCTCCCTCTCTTAGTGTTAATATCAATTTCATTGTGATTATCTCACTTTCAAAATAAAAATACCAAAAAAATATAATCGTCGATTTTAGATCGACGTAACCTCCTTGTGTTCAACCCTAAATTCTTAGAGTTTTGATATAAATTTATCTGTTGATGGATTTCTTCGCAAATCATACCATGACGATGGGTTTTTCAAAATCCAATCCCATTTACGTACATTTTCGCTTCAACATTTTGGCGCCATTGCCAGGGAGGCAACGATTCTTGATTTTCTTTCCGCATTTCACGCACTTTATTGTTTCTAACTTGCTATTATTCTCTTCTATTGTTTTGCAGGTACCTCAACAGGGAATCTTCAAGTGGTAGAAAGGAGTAAAGTGCAGTTGAAGACAACTGTAAGTGCTCCCCATTCTTCCCCCCTTCATAGATTTCATTCCACAACCTTAATTCATACCCCAATTAACCTAGGTGTTCTCATAAACCCTAGGATTAGTTTGGATGCTTTGATTTCCCCCCCCCCCCCCCACTCTTCTCAACTTCGTAAAAAAAAAGACAAAATGATTCTTCTTGTGGGATAATCAGCATACACACTACATACACCCACATTCAAGGTACATAACCTAACTTGATTTTTATCTACTCAATTAGGATTTTGACCTGTGGAACTGATACTCGTAAATCAACACATAAGAGAGTAGAAATCAGTCTAGGTTAATCATCTTATGTGCCTAACTCAGTGGTGCATTTCGGCCAATTGTTTGAGTTGTTTGGGCCACGCCACTTCATTTTAAAATCAACTCATCAAGTAGCTTCCCCTTAGGGTTTACAATTTAGGTTAATACCAGGAACTCCACTTTACTTTTTGATTTCAAAAGGAAAAGATCTTCACCCATGTTTGAACATCTGGTTTGCCTCTGAAACTTGATTAAATTAACCCAATTCTAAACCCTGAAAGCTACATAAGCAAGATTTAATCCTTAAAATCCACTCATCCAAATAATCTTGCTTGAAAACCCTGGTTGTACATGCACTCAGACATATTCAATCAATGATTAAGGGCACAACCCATTTTAAGAGCTCACCACATTCCATAAGTACTACAATCCTAAGCCTAAGTTAAAATTAATTAGACATTGGCCTTAAGGACTGATTCGCTCTTCGGGGCCCAGATTGAGAATGTTTACTATTAACTTGCTTGTACTAGTAAATCTGATGTCTAGCTAGGGGAGTAGAATCAAACGATCGCGGCTGGGGGATACACTAGGAACCGGAGGCGTAAGCCAAAGGAAGAACCTTCTCCCCAGTCCCTCCTTCAAACTGGTTGGATAGACTGGATACAAGTAGAGTAAATTGTCTATAATCTTAAGATGGATTCAGAGAGTTTGTAGATCCTTAGGCTATCCAACTTAAGGACAGGCATGTTTTGTTGTGCTGCAGGGTTCTTATCCCCAATCCTTCTGACCTCTTTCTATTTTATGCTTGGAAGGAGGTCATTAAATCCCCGATTGGGAGGACCATTAGATCATTCTAGGAGGCGTAGATTGACTTATGGCTAAATTGATTCCATGGCCAATCAACAACCTTCCCTACCTGAAAATCAATAGGTGATGTTTCAAAAGTAGCTGGAACAAATGCAGAGAATGCAAGAATGGTTCCAAAGAATGCAGGGCTCTTAGACCTTGAAGGATTTTTATGATCCTTCAAATTACGGGGAATATCCCGGCGTCGAGATTCCTGTCAGAGACTTAGAAATCAAGTCCCAGGTATTAAGCTTGATCAAACACTTTCATAGGCTTGGCTCTGAAGGCTCATTTCAACATTTTGAGGACTTGACCACTTTGGTCCAGACCACCAAAGCGCGAAATGTGAATGAAGAGCAGATGATCATGAGGCTTTTTCCCCACTCAATTAGGGATAACGCCGCTCATTGGTACAGGACCATAGCAAGGCCGATCGCAACATGGAATAATCTGAAATCGGCTTTTCTAAAGAAATTCTTCTCTGTCGGACGTACCAATGCTCTAAGATGGGCAGTTACTACTTTTGCCCAGTAGTCAGGGGAGTAGTTTCATGTTGCCTGAGAGCGATTAAAGGACTTATTGTGCACGTGTCCACGCCACGAGGTGCTGAAATGGTAACTTGTGCAAATCTTTTACCATGGGTTGACTAAGCAACTAAGAAATCACATGTATGCTTCTTGCGGAGGCAATTTCCTCAACAAAGACACAGATAGCGTGCATGATTTGTTTGAGGAAATGAGTAAAAATTCAATCAATTATGCCTCTTGATTACACAACAATCGTGAGTCCTAATCGACCTAAGTAATGTCTAAACCTAGCTTAATTTGTGGATATTGCACTCATATCTTACATATCATGCATTAAATCAATCTATTTAGAATAAAATGAGATATCCTGCTATTTAATGGTTTTTATTACTATTTGTAGGTAATAAAGTGGTCCACGATGGAGATAGAGGAATAAAGCAATAAAGGAAGAAGAAGACTGATCTTGATAAGAGGAGTGAGGAGGATAGCCTTATCCCTACCCTTAGAAACCCTATGATAACCTTCCCAAACCCAAAACCACCTCCATTAGGACACCTTAGCCTCAAAACCTAAACATGGATAGCACTATCCATGTTCTTATCCACCCTATCCCTCTCCTAAACACTTAGGAACCAAAACCCACCTTAGAAACCCTAAAACCCACTCTCTAGCATCTTTTAAGATGTCTAGACATCTTAAAAGATGACATCTGGCTAGATGTCAGATTTCTACAGAATAACAATCCAGGAAGCCAAAACTCTTACTGACACAGAATTTGGCATCCAATTTATTTTCCAGATGCACAATTTTGTTGTATAAGTCGTCTGACAACAATTCTGGACGTCTGATATAGCTGTCTGGTTCCTGATTTTGGTGCTAGAAGAGTGATCTTGCCTATTTTGACCTAGGAACCCCACCAGACATGCTAGGAAAGCTAATTACAGACATCCTACTCCTAGTCCACTATCCATAGCCCTAATTATCCTATCCCCAATCCAATTGAACCATCCTATACTTAATTGGGTGCATCTACAGTTGATTGGGTGCACCTGAACCCAATTTGATCCACCCAGGATTTAATTGACTCATACCTATTAGGGTTACCCTCGCCTAATCACATGCACACATCCAATTAGACTTGACCTAAACCTAATTAGGTTCACTCCTATCCAATAGACTTTCCTAAGCCTAATTAGGTCCATACCCACCTAATCTAGATTAACCCAACCTATTTAGCACCTAATCCTACCAAAACCAACAACCTAGTCTTATGGAAAATACACACCCACACACACACACACACCCCTTCCTATTCTACCCCTACCAAACCCTTGCACACTCTCTTGGAAACCCTAAAAACTTGTGTCAAACCTAGATCCTAAAAAGGTGGCAACCAAATGGAACCTTCCAATAAGGACAAAGAGGGAGCCACGAAATTGCACTCCCATCTCCATTCACTCTCTTCCTCTCACTTGCGACCACACCGCTCATCCTTTCCGCTCAAGGTCATCCTCATCCTCCAAGGCCCCCTCCATGGACGGCTAAAGAAGCTCCTCCAAGGCATCTGCATGTGGGCGACAAGAAGAAGGAGAGCACTAGGGTAGAACACCCTCTTCTCCTCTCTTCACTTGGGCATGTCCTTTCTTCACCACAGAGAGGATGCCCCCTCTCTTTCTTCTTCTTCTTAGATTGCCATGAAGGCTCAGCTATAGCCTCTTGTGGCCGACCATCTCCTGTTGGTAGGCATGTTGATGGGTTTGCATACCCAAGGTCCAGCCTACACCCTTACACAAGGCCGATGGCCCTAGTGGCAACTTTCCAGCGTGAGGGATTTTCTTGATTTATATGCTTTCTATTATAGATGTTAATTGACATTCATTTCTATGTATAAAAAATATTGCATGATTATTGCTTCTGTGATTGCTTATCTTCATGATACTTAGGCTCGTTCACACTATGCACGGCCACCATGACCCACTTAGATGCACATAGTCACTTGGGTTTTCACTAGCACATTTAAATCTAGGTTTCATTTTGTGTTTCAAAATAAAGATCAAAAACACAGGACAAAAATATTAGGCTATATTACATATAAATTAGATTAAGCTGATCCAAATCTCGACTTGTTTTCACGCCTCCCAGAGATGAACGATCGGGAATCAAGTTTTCAAAAGAATAAAATCCATTTAGTTTCAATATTATAGATGTTTTTGTCAAGGGGATTTCGTGACTATACTACAATGTTGTTTTCCGAAAATGCACTTGTCAAATGGTGCCATTGCCGGGGAGGCAGTGCCCGAGTTCAGATTTGGATTTACTTAACTTTTTATTGTTTTGATTGTAGGGTGTCAAGATGAGGATCCTCACACACATCGACCTGTAGTGAAGACCGCAAGTATTTTCTTCATCCTCTATATGTTGCTTTCTTAGGTTAAAAAAAAAATCAAAAATATATATCTAAAAAAAATCAAATTCAAATTTTCAGATTTGAATTTACAGAAAAAGAAAAATTCTTTCTTTGGTACGTGTTTTAACTTGTAAATTATTTAGACACACCAAAGTCAGATTTGGAAATCCAGCCATAAATTGTTGCTGATTTTACAAAATTTATTGCTATCAAATTAGGTATCCAAAAATCTTGTGATTTGATCTAGTTTTAGTGTATCAAATAGGCTTTCTAAATCCACCTTTTATTTGGAAAAATTCGCAAGGTATAATTTTTAAAAATTTGTATAGTGGAAGGGGGTCAGAGTAGTCTATACTTTGATTTTATTCAAATTCAAATAGTAACTTTGACCTCTATGTAAATTAGATTGATATGAAACTTGTGGGGTTCGAAAGCTGCTAAAACCTACCTTTTTCTACAAATTTTGAAGAATTTTTGGTTTTTCTTTGATATTGTTTGAAACTACATTTCTCGCAGGGGTCCATCTGGTCTATTCGACCCCGTAGAACGTAAAAATTTGTGAAAAATTGTATGAAGTAGTTAAAATCTTAAAAAAATATTCACTAAAAAAATTATTGAAGAAGGAAGATCTCTACAAAATTTCATCTTATTTTGATTTATTTATTGATTTGGGGAGTGATTTCTAGTCAGACTAAGGTCTGATTGTAGATTGTTAGAAGAAGCATAAACCCTACGTGTTTCACATTAGGGTTTAAATTTAGAGACCCAAAACAAACCCGTCTGATCCTGATTTATGTGTGATTGCATGAGAGGAGATCTAATTTGATTGGTTGTCTTCCCCTCACCCACTTAAATTGAATTTGATCTTCATTTTAACTTAGGCAACCAATTAGGTCTATTTCATTTTAACTTAGGACCATTGTTTACTTTGATTGGGTCGCACCACCTCTTCCTTATTGGACTTAAAAGCATCATATAGACCTATCTGGTATTAGGGTTTCCATACTAAGGTAGAGCACATTTGCATTCCATACTTAAAGGAAATTCATATAACAAATTGGGACTTGCAAAACTTGTTGTGTGCTCCACTACAACCTTGTTTGAATTGACCTAAACAAGGAAACCCTAAAAGAAAAAAATTAATACAACCACTTGAACCATAAAATCTACCACACCAATTAAAGCTTGTATTGAAAATCCTTTGTTTGTGCACTTTACACTCAAAAATCTAATTTTAAGGGAAGCACCCCAAAATGCAAAATCACATTCCAAGAGCACTATAAGCCCAGGCTTAAAACTAAGTAGACGTGCCCTAGGCAGGACAAATTTACTTGGTAACCAAATTTTAATTGGGTAAAATCAAGGCCTTGTCTATTTGGCCAACTGGTGACAAGAAAAGTCGGTGCAATAACCGCATTAACCTCTAGTGGTGTCCTAATGTGCAGGGTGTCCTAGGGGGTCCCACCATTCTGGCCAGCCAAGTAATTCAAGGGTTGGTTTAACCCAGTTCCATTTTTGGATACCAGGTTTAGATCCAATTAAGGTATACAATTTAAGGCTAGCTTGTTTGCTTGATTTGGGGCTCTCTCATCTTTCTCCCTAGGCCTTTGTCTTATTTCCACCAACCCCTTGTAGCTAGTTGTCTCTTCCTAAGGAAGACTATCTCTTATCTCTATCCGCATCCTTTCTCAAATATCCATGAACCCATATCATTCTTTTGACCCTCAGGGTCCTCCACCTCCCAACCCAACCATGATTTCGACTCCTCCTGGTTGGGAGACTCATCCTAACCATCTAGGATATGATCATCCTTATCCCCCACCTTATTTAGAGCCTGAACCTCATGGATCTGACCCTTATCTAGATTAGAACCAATTGAAAGCCATAGTTGCTGAATTCTGGGAATATAAAAAGGACTATACAAATCAATGTGCCAAGCTCTTAGAGCAAATTAGATGATCTCAGGCACAATCTCAATCTTATCACTCCTCCCAGGAACAAGAGACTTGGAACAACCAGCTTAGTTGGTCTAGTGACCCATATTTTGGATCCACTAGCTACTCTATTGATTCTTGCTACCATGGAGAGGTATCCTGGACTCAGCCAACCCAAAAGGCACCATTGGACCTAATCCATGATTTGGGTAGATCATTTGAGGAATGCACTGTTTCTGATACACCTCTACCTAATGATATATCACTAAGGAATTGGAATAATGGATCAAAAGTACAAGACCACATAATAGGTTCTCAATCAACTCCCTCTGTAGTTAGCCCCATTCAGGGTGATACACCTATTGATTCATACCCAGATTCGTATAACCCTGAGTGGAGAAACAATCCTGATCTTTCATGGCCACCACAGAGACCGACACAGATTAAACTTCAATCTAGGCCAGCCCAATATTCCACTCAAACCACTTTAGGGCAACCATCTAGTCCAGCCCAACCAGCAACCACCCTTGAAGATATCATGAACATTTTGTTAGACTTTGACAAGAAAAATGAAGAAAAGCTAACTAAGTTTGAAAATCAAGTGAAATCTCAAGGGGATCAAATCAAGAGACTTCAAGAATCACTTTACCCTCAGAAGCAAATGCCTTTTCACTCCTATTCTCCACCTATTCTTTCAACCCCTCCTCCAATCTATCATACATGCCATTGTGCAGGGGCCAAATATGTTGCCTCTAAAAGGAAGAGAAAAGCTAAAAGCCCACCCAAACGATCTGATTCGGGCTCAAGCAAAAATCATAAGACCAAACCCACATCGAGCTCTGAGTTAGACTCTAGGGACAAAAAAGAACAAAAAGTCTTCTGAAGTTTATTTGACCTATTTACCCTTTCCTGAGGCCTTAAAGAAAGAGTCACAAAAGAAGAAAAAGACTTGCACACCTAAAGAGGTGGTTTTATCAGCTAGCATAAGTGCATTTGTTTCTGGCACTCTACCACCCAAAATGACTGACCCTTGAAAACCCTTCATATCTTGTTCCATCATGGGATTCACCTTCAATAAGGCCCTTGTGGATCTAGGGCCTTCCATTAGCTTGATTCCTACTACCCTTTTTGATCGCACTAGACTTGGAGATCTGCACCACACATCTGTCACCATTAGAATGGCAGATGGCTCCATCAAAACACCTATGAGGGTAGTTCAGATGTGATCATCAAAGTGCAAGGTCTTAGCTTTCCAGTTGATTTTATTGTCTTGGACATGAATATACCAAAGAAGCTAAGTAATTCACCCATCATTCTAGGTCGACCTTTCTTGGCTACGGCCATTACATGGATTGACTGTTACTCAGGATGTATGGAAATGAGTAGTGGCAATGAGAAGATTCACTTTGATATTTATGTAGCTGCTAAGAAAACAAAGTCAGGGTATTTTCTGGATGACACAGAAAGTGATGCGGAGGGCAATTCGGAAGAAACCATGGCAATTGACACCTGGGTAGAACCGCATGACCTGAATCAACAATCCACTAGATCACAAAAGTCACCCTCAATACCAGATCAAATCATTGATAGCATGGTTGACTATCTTGATCGACCTATCCCAATTCAATCCCTTGCCCCTTGCAATGAATCCTAGATTACTCAATTAATCAAAATGATTCATGAAATAAAAGAAGCTAGTGCAAGAAAATATCATGATATAAGGAAAGAGCTTTATAGAATCCAGGATGAGCAACAAAAATCAGAAATGTTTGAATTTGGGTCAGGTGTGTCACAACCAATTTGTCATTCCATGGTGGTCATGCAAGATTCTATTGATCAAACACTCGAGGTGGATGATATTGATAATCCTATTGAAGTTGAGAATGGAGATTTATTTGAGAATCCTGATCTTGATTTAGGGCCTGAGTACCAATCATTTCATTTTGAGGAACCAAGTATTAAGGGACCTGAATACGATTTTGTTGTATTTGAGAATACCCATGGAGACATTGATGAATTAATTCAAATGATCTCATACACGGAGCAATAAAATCAAAAGGACTATAGCAACTCCTCAATCAATGATTCAGTCCATTCCACTTTCATGGAGGGACTCACTACTAAATCTAATGCCCAATTTCATCTAAGTGAGAAGGCGGAAATATCCCCTTATGAAAAGGATATTCAAGAGATTGAAAGATTATTGGGGATTTCATATGATGAGTTATTGGAGGAAGCTAAAAATTTTGGGGAATCATGTGATAGTTAGGAATTAGAATTGAAAATTTTTGAAGAGATAAAAGAAGATGATACCCAAACATCTTTGATAGAGACAGAGACTGATCACTGGACCTTGATTTTCAGATCTGACCACACTACTTGGGTCATGCCTTCCATTCATCACCATTATCAAGACCCATATGATTTCACCCGACACGACTCTACCCATACACCTACCACCCACATTCTCCATCACCTCTTTGGGATGCCTTCACCTTCATTTCTTGCAAGCACCTGTATTTATCTATCTTTCTTCCGTAGCATCTGGCTGCAGATAATCCCAAGCCACATCTCATATTTTTCTGATTATTTGGGCTTGGAATTCATAGACAGTTAGTCTGCATTTGCGGCCCACTATTGGCGAATGAGATTAAAGTTCTTATCATTTTACTCGTCATTCTTAATACTGTATTGATATATCATTTTTCAGTGTACGCCCAGCTGGAGGCGTTAACCTCAGCACTTATATATAGCATATTTTATTTTCCATATTTTCCTTGCATATTCAATTTTAGGTGTTGGAATAAGCGGAATGTCAAAATTCAAGAGCTATTGCAGGTGATTTCTACCCATTTGCCCCTGTCTTAAGTAATTTTTCATTATATTCATGCATGAGGACATGCAAGAAAGTAGGCATGGGGGGATAGTAATTGTGAATTGAATTTTTTTTTCCAACACCTAGGAAAAACCTTTCGTACATCATGCTAATTGCACTTTAGGGTATGATGAGAGCCTCATCATGAGCCATAACTAGCTCATTTTGACCCAATAAAGAGAATAAAAGCTCCTACATAACCTAGTAGAAGGCCTAGATGAAGGAATAAGTATTCTAGGAAGAAAACATGAGATAAAGGTTAAAACTGCAATTTTACCATTGCAGTACATAAATGGGATTTCTCAGAGACAAAACATAGGTCAAATGGTCTAAATGAAATAAAAAGTGGGTTGAATCAATCGAAAATGGGTTCATGTGCAATCTAGGAATTAAATGACATTTGGTAACCCTAAAACAGATCCTCTTAATTCAACAAGGTTTTGGCCAGGATAAAAATCAAGTAAACCCTCTAAAATTCATGGAAAAATATCCCCTAGGGTTTAGAACATTCAAATTGTCCTTTGGAACCTAGTTTGACCTAGATTAGGGTCCTAACTCATCAATTGACATAATTTGGGTTTTTATGCAAAATGTCCAATCAAACGTGGTCAAACCTAAAATCCAACTTCACCATTGGATTCCTTAGGTCAAAATTAGGTCTGTACCAAAATTTGGACCTAAGGGTAGGTCATCTTGACCTACTTTGCAATTTAGTACACCTAATCACATTTTGGTCCCTATCTTTTGAAAACCATCACAACAACCCCCCCATCTTTCTCGCCAATCTTACAATCAAGTCCTTCCACCATTGTTGGGGTATAATCCTTCTCCGGCAAGGTTGACAGGGAGGATACGCTCTAATCCCTCAGAGATCTCCTCCCAGAAATGGAAGGGAGATTCTCTGAGGAATTCCCTTCCATCTGAGCCCAGTCTTGATCCCTGGTGTGAACCGAATCTCTCGTGCGAACGCACGAGAGATGTGGGTATCTACCCACTTTCCTTCTCCAGTGAGTCGTCGGAGACGGATACGTGCCCTCCAAGCTCTGAACACATGGCCTAATGCCTATAAACGAACCCCCAAACCCGGCCGCTCATTTTCAGCTTGACTTGGCTGGACTTCCACCTCAAATTCTTCTCCTTCTTCGTCGGCCAAGGGTCCAGTAAGCTCCGGCGAGCCTCCCTTCCCTTCCTCTTCGCTCTGCCACAAAACCAGTGACAGAGTCATCTTCCTGATTCTCCTCCGCATCGCGCAACACCCGCGCACGCCGCTTCAGCCTCGTCGTCGCCGCCATACTCCCCCACTGGACATCGTCTTCTCCGGTGACAATCGATACGGTCGTCTGCCTCTCCACCCCTTTCGTCCCTTTAAGTAGGTTAAAATCATTCCCCTCTATCCCCTCTTTCATTTCCTCACTGTATTTCACTCAATCGACCCCTCGACCGCTGCCGTCCACCGTCACCTTCCTCATCTCCGGCCACCCTCCGGCGAGGCGCTCCCATCGCTTCGTAGCCCCACACGCCTCGCCGACCATCACATAACCTCCGCCTCTCCTCACTGAGTATCCTCCACCTGTCCATAGACCCGCTACGCCTACCAAACGGTCCCCCAAACTCACCCATCCATCCGGCCATAGGGAGACCTAGGCACGCACGCCTAGGCCACCCCGCGGCCTGCCACCTTGCCCTTCACCTTCGCCGTGACAAGGCGAAGGTCCCCCGGTGATCTGATTAAGCCGAGAGGCTCGTTTCATGTTTGACAGTTCTCAAGCCCCTGCCACCATTGACGGTGACTCGAAGAAGCTCCAAGCTCGTGCCAGGCTTCAGGACGGCCAGGCTCCAGGTGCAGCTCACTCGGGGAGGCATTGCGAAGATATCTGGTCCAGCGAGAAATGCGATGAAGTCTGCAGCCTTGGCAATTGAAGGAGAGAGTTCTGCGGGCACGCGCGAGAGAAGGCCGGGACTAATAGTCCCACATCAATAACCTACAAGGCGTTGGCGTGGTTTAAATTGATTTTGTCATATCTTCTCTTCGCCTCCCAAAGCACTTGGGGTGAGGTCCCTCACCTATTTCATGGCGCCTCATCCGTGATTTCACCTCGCGGATCTGGCGCGATCCGACCCGACCCTGAGCACACCTCGCGCATCACCCACACACCGATGCGCCTGGTCACGGGCACGTGATCCGACACGTTAACCTGACTCTTGGAGAGCTTGCTGAGGGTGGTTTACAGAGAGAGAGAGACGTGTGGGTGTGGGTAGAGGGGTTAGGTTTTGTTGTACCTTGCTGTGGTTGTGCAGGGAAGGAAGGAGTGAAGCAAACACTTAGCCGCTGCTAGCAAAGGGAAGAAGAGAAGGAAGCAGAAGGCAAAAATGAAGAAGGAAGGAAGCCAGTGAAAAGAGCAGGAAGAGGCAAAGGAAAAAGAGAAGAAGTATAGCAGAGCCAAGGAAGAAGAAGCCTTCGCAGAAGAGAGAAGAGAAGGAAGAAGAGAGGCCAAGATAGAAACCAAAGAAGAAGACCAAGGAAGAAGAAGAAGACCCATTGATACAAAGAAGAAGAAGGCAGAAGAGAGACTGCAAAGAAAGAAAGAAATATCAGAATCAGAAGAGAGAAGAAGAAAAATCAAAGGAGGAAAATACTTTTAAGACGTCTGATCTTGTCATCAGACGTCCAATTTTACTCTTTTGCCTGGATTATTTTTAAATGCATTTGAATTAAACTTTTGAGTAAATTAGAGTGTTCAATTACATTTAAGATTAGTAGTAAATTCCGATTGCTCCCTGTGTTCGACCTCGGATACTCCGATTTTCGAGTAATAAAACTTTTATTTGTTGACGACGCTTGATCACCTATACTACGATACAATAACTGTTAAAACATGATCGAGTACCGTGCGTCAACAAGATCCTTAAATTAAGAACAACCAATTCAACCTCCAATATTCACATTGGAGCTAAAAATTGTCTGCAACAGCCACTTTCGACTCATCCATTCACCTTTTTGTTCTAAATTTAGGGTCAAGCTGAATGTAACCCGAATTAGGGAAATTTTCGAAGTGCAACTTTGAAAGGTTACAAATAGCATTTATATATATTGCATTCATGAATAAGATTTTTATCAAAAGAATGTATTAGGGATTTTATCCTCTAGTTGATTCTTGTAATCCGAAATCCAATACATTTTTCACTCATATGTAGATTTTACAATGGAGTCACGGTGAAGACTGATGAACGTCTTCAGTTTGTCGAGAAGAAGCAGTCTTCTTTTCCTGAACCCCTGGACAGTGTTTTGGGAGTCTGGTAGATTTTCCTCCAAAAATCCACCAAATAGTGTAAGATGAGAGTAGTGTACTGGTGCTATAAAATTAGCTCAAGTAATTTAGAATCCTAGATAATGAGGTAATGATACTTAGAGATTAAGCAAAGTTTTCGCTCTCAGATCCTGTGTATACATTTTTGCGTGAAATTTTTAGAGCCACCAAATAAGGCAAATATGTAGAGAGCGAGTTTTCATAAAACTAGGGCTAAGGTGAATGGTTACAACCATTCTTTACGAAATCCTCGGCTGAAGGAGAGTATTGATGTCAAGGTCAGAAATACATTGTCCTATCTGTCTCTCCCAGTGCCGTGAGTAGACACTTCAACCAAATAAGCCACCCAATGTCTCTTGAGTTCCACCAATCCCTAATAATGTCTCATAAATAAAGTTCATGAATGTATGCAAGATTGTACTATGTTGAAAAAGAAAATTATACATAGAAAAAAAGGAAAAAAAAAAAGAAAAATTGAAAAAGAAAAAAATTAGAAAAAGAAGAAAAAGCAAAGAAAAAGAGTGTGAGAATGTTTAGTGTTTATCTCAGTTGCATTGAGGCAATACCACTAAATAAATTTGACATCCACTAAATAAGTCCTTAACCTATCTTTCTATGTTTCTGACCGCTCGAATATTGGCTGAGGAATTCCGACTTAGTGCTAAGGTTATGGAACTCAATTAAAGTATTAATGCCAAGTGAGATCACCAAATACAGGTCATATGTGTGAATCTGGTGAGATTGTGAACTCTAAGAAAAAGAAAGAAGGGAAAAGGAAAAGAAAAAAAGAACAAAAAGAAACAAAAAAGAAAAAGAGAGAATGAATACAAAGGAACCAAAAGAGAGCATAGTTTTTCTCATCTTTCACTGAGTTGAGTTACTTAATAATGTGGGAATCTAGATTCTATAGTACTAATTGCTATGTTGCACCAAGGGAGAGTGAGCCACCAAATAAACACCCATATCCCTCAGACATTCCCTAGCCAAGATTAAGCCGAGGTGGAATTCATAGAATAACTTGAATTCCCGAGGGAAGAAGTCTGCGTATCCCGCTAGAATTTTACTAGAGGGCAAGTACAGGCTTTAGAGGTGAATCAGGTCTTTCACTCGAATCCGTTGCAAAAGCTATGTAGCTGCACTTTCACATTTGTCTGGATTTCTAGAACATAGGATGAAAACAAAAAGGAGAAAAATCTCTAGGCATACACTTGATAAAATAATCAATCCCTTAGGTACCCTTATGTGAATAATTTAGTCTTGCATTTGCTAGGGAGAAGGAAAGTTTAGGCATGCGGCTATGATTGCACAGCAATCATGGGTCCTAATCAACCTAAATAATGTCTGAACCTAGCTTAATTTGTGGATATTGTACTCATATCTTGCATATCATGCATTGCATCAGTCTATTTAGAATAAAATGAGATATCCTATTATTTAATGGTTTTTATTACTATTTGCAGGTAATAAAGTTGTCCAGGATGAAGGAGATAGTGGAATAAAGCAATAAAGGAAGAAGAAGACTGATTTGGATAAGAGGAGTGAGGAGGATAGCCTTATCCCTACCGTTAGAAACTCTAGGACAGCCTTCCCAAACCTAAAACCACCTGCATTAGGACACCTTAGCCTCAAAACCAAAACATGGATAGCACTATCCATATTCTTATGCACCCTATCCCTCTCCCAAACACTTAGGAACCAAAACCCACCTTAGAAAACCTAAAACCCACTCTCTAGCAACTTTTAAGACGTTTAGACATCTAGTTGGATGTCTGATTTCTGCAGAATAACAATCTAGGAAGCCAAAACTCATATTGACATAGAATTGGATGTCCAATTTATTGTCCAGACGTCCAATTTTGTAGTATAAGATGTCCGACCACTATCATGGACGTCTGATACAGCTGTCAAGTTCCTGATTTTGGTGCTAGAAGCCTGATCTTGCCTATTTTGATCTAGTAACCCCACCGGACACCCTAGGAAACCTAATTATAGACCTCCTAAGCTTAGTCAACTATCCAAATCCTTGCATATCCTATTCTTAGTCCAATTGAACCATCCCATACCTAATTAGGTGCATCTACAGTAACCTAAACCCAATTAGATCCACCCCGGATCTAATTGACTGATACCTATTAGGGTTACCCTAGCCTAATCACATGCACACATCCAATTAGACTTGACCTAGACCTAATTAGGTTCACTCCTATCCAATTAGACTTTCCTAAGCCTAGTTAGGTCCATACCCACCTAATCTAGATTGACCCAACCTATTTACCACCTAATCCTACCAAAACCCACAACCTAGTCCTACGAAAAATACACAGCCACACACAGGCACACACCTTCCTATTCTACCCCTACCAAACCGTTGCACACTCTCTTGGAATCCTTAAAAACTTGTGTCAAACCAAGATCCTAAAGAGGTGGCATTAGCTATTTTTGGAGCCACCAAAAGTGGCAACCAAATGGAGCCTTCCCATAAGGACAAAGAGAGAGCCATGAATTTGCACTCCCATCTCCATTCACTCTCTTTCTCTCTCACTTGCAACCACACCTCTCATCCTTTCCTCTCAAGGTCATCGTCCTCCTCCAAGGCCCCCTCCATGGACAGCTAAAAGAAGAAGCTCCTCCAAGGCATCTTCGTGTGGGTGGCAAGAAGGAGAGCACTAGGGTGCAACACCCTCTTCTCCTCTCTTGTCTTGGGTGTGTCCTTTCTTCTCCATAGAGAGGATGCCCCCTCTCTTTCTTCTTCTTCCTAGATGGCCATGAAGGCTCACCAATAGCCTCTTGTGGCTGGCCATCTCTTGTTGGTAGGAGTGTAGACGGGTTTACATACCCAAGGTCTAGCCTACACCCTCACTCAAGGCCAATGGACCTAGTGGCAACTTTCTGGCATGAGGGATTTTCTCTATTTATATGCTTTCTAATATAGATATTAATTGACATTCGTTGCTATGCATAAATAATATTGCATGATTATTGCTTCTGTGATTGCTTGTCTTCATGCTACTTAGCCTCATTCACACTATGCATGGCCACCATGACCCACTTAGATGCACGTAGTCACTTAGGTTTTCACTAGCATGTTTAGATCTAGGCTTCATTTCGCGTTTCAAAATAAAGATCAAAAGCACAAAACGACAAAAATATTAGGTTAGATTAGATTTAGGTTAGACTAAGCCGATCCAAATCTCGACTTGTTTTCACGCCTCCCAGAGATGAATGACCGGGACTCAAGTTTTCAAAAGAATAAAATCCATCGAGTTTCGATATTATAATTATTTTTGTCAAGGGGATTTTGTGACTATACTATGATGTTGTTTTCCAAAAATGCACTTGTCACCTCCGTGGATGCTTTTAACCGGTCCCAACAACCTAGATCGAATGTTAATGAGGTCCACGACTCTCATTCATTCGATATGGAACTGATTTGTAATAAACTAGATAAGGTGGACTTGGTTACCAAAAGAATGGAGTGGATGGCAGAAAACTCTGCAAACAATTCTCGATCCACTCAATCCCAGAATTTGGGATTCCATTCTTCACGAGTTCCTTCTGGACGAGAGTTCACGAATCAATTGGATGCAACTCAACCTATGGGCCAACATTGTTCGGAACCCCATAGGTTCCAAACTGGGGCCTTTGATCCCAGTTTCTCTAATCCCTCCCTTTCTTTTTCTCCATCCTCACCTTATGAGGATGTCTGTGCTGTACAAGAGAACATTAGGTCCAACCTTTACTCCAATGCTTATAATCATGGTTGGAGGAACCACCCTAACTTCTCCTGGAAAAACCCAGGGCAGCAGACCTATTTCTGACCTAGTAATTATGCTCCGCAAAGACTAATGGGTCAGGGTCATGTTTACACTTAGCTACCCCCAAATCAGGTCAAGCAGCCAGCTTGGAATGCCCGTCAACTCGTAGGGCAGGCTAATTTGAACCGTCAGATGGTAGAGATGCAAGGATCTATGCTCCAGCTCATGCAGCAAATGAAAACCTCGCTGGACAACTTGCAAACCGGGTTCATTGCTAATTCCCGACAACCCAGATCTCTGCCATCTCAACCCTACCTAACCCACATAATATATAGAATCCGGGCAATCAAGCCCAAGGGTACGGGAATCAGAGGGACCTACACGGACATGCTCAGGTGGTTGAGCAGGGTCCTTCCTCTTCTACTTCATCAAATCTCAGGTTTCTGGCTAATGAAGCCCCTCCAATCTTTCCTAACCCTCCCCAAGACCCAAACCCATATGCATCTGCAAACTCTGTTACCTTGAGGATTGGAAGGCAAACCTAGGACCCAAAACTACCTTATTCTAATCTACCAAATCCTAGAGAGCCTAAATCAAGGAGAACTCTGAACAAGAAATCAAGGCTTAGGAACCTGATTCCAAAGATCAGACTCATGTTCCTTTTCTTGAGGCCTTGATTAAACCTAGGAAGAGGAAGCCTGTTGATAGTACCGAGAAGCTCTTGAATATATTCAAGAATGTTGAAATCAATATCCCACTCCTCGACGCTATCAAACATATACCGGCTTATGCTAAATTTTTAAAGGATTTATGCACACAGAAGTGTAACTCGAGGGAATCTGTTCCGAGGAAGGTGATACTCTCCGAGCAGGCTAGTTCTATTATTCTACATCACCTTCCTCCAAAAAAGAGAGATCCAGTTGCCCCTTTGATTTCTTGTGTCATCGGAGATTACACCTTTGATTGGACACTTCTGGATTTAGGTGCATCCATTAACCTAATTCTGACTTCTCTTTACAAGTTCAAATTAAGTGAACTTCGGTCGACCTCAGTAACTCAACAGTTAGCGGACCGTTCGGTCACAAATTTGAGAGGTGTTATTGAGGATGCTATTGTCAAGGTTAAGGGACTTCTATTTTTCTATAGATTTCCTTGTCTTTGACATGAATGTGCTTGAGAATTTAAGGAACACGCCCATCATTCTAGGGCGTCCATTCCAAGCTATTGCTAAGGCCAATATCAACTGTGAGAGCGATACCATGGAAATTGCCTTTAGGGATCAAAAATTGAAATTGGATATTTTTAAGGCGATTAACAAATTTGAGGATTTTGGATGTATAGAGGAACTTGAGGAAGATAACTTGAATATTGAAACAAGTATAGTGGTTTCTACAATTCAAAGCTCCTCTTTTCTTGATGGATCTGACCCGCAACCCTCTATGGCAAACCCGCCACATTCTGAAGAGGTTATTGATTTTGTTTACTTTCAACCTCTTCCCCTTGATGAATCTTCATTAGCATCATCCTTACCTTCCATCCTGAACCCACCCCAGCTCGAACTAAAACCATTGCCTGAGAGTTTGAAATATCAATTTTTGGGACCACAAAAGATGCTCCCTATGATCATGAGTGCTAGATTAACTAAGGAGCAGGAGATTAAATTGATTAAGCTCCTAAAAGAACACAAGGAGGCAATTGGTTAGACCATCCATGACCTTAGGGGGATCGAGCCATCTTACTGCAATCACAAAATATTCATAGATGGATCCTGCCCTTCTTGCCAAATGTAGAGGACATTAAACCCTAATATGCAAGAAGTGGTTAAGAAGGAAATAATTAAGTGACCCAACGCAGGAACCATTTATCCGATCTCAAATAGTCCTTGGGTAAGTCCCATGCAAATTACTCCCAAGAAATCCAGGATTATCGTTGTGACTAATGAGAAAGGAGAATCTGTCACAACTCGTTCAGCTTCCTCTTGCAGGGTCTGTATTGATTATAGGAAGCTGAACATAGCCACAAAAAAGGATCATTTTCTTTTGCCCTTTATCGATCAAATCCTTGAAAGACTAGCTGGGAAAAAATACTTATGTTTCTTAGACGATTACTCGGGATACAATCAAGTCCCTATACATCCCGAGGATCAGAAAAAAATGACTTTCACCTGTCCCTATGGAACCTTTGCTTTCCTTAGAATGCCATTCAGCTTATACAATGCACCTGTGGCTTTTCAAAGGTGTATGCTAGCTATATTCTCTGACATGGTGGGAGAGTTTATGGAAGTCCTAATGAATGATTTCTCTATTTTTGATGCATCGTTTGATTCTTGCCTAGCTAATCTTGAAATGATCCTTAAAATATGCATCAAAAAAAGATTGGTCCTTAGCTGGGAAAGAGTCATTTCATGACACAAGAAGGCATTGTCTGGGGTCATGTTGTCTCTAAATGGGGAATTGAAGTTGACAAAGCTAAGGTTGACGCTATCTCCAAACTTCCTCCTCCCACATCTGTCAAACAAATTCGATCATTTCTTGGTCCTGTGGGATTCTATAGGAGGTTCATCAAGGACTTCTCTAAGGTTGCTCGCTCTCTGAGCAACCTTCTCGCCAAAGATATGCCGTTTGATTTTAAGAAATCATGCTGTAAGGCATTCAATTTTCTTAAAAAGATAGTCACTTGTGCTCCAGTGTTGCAACCACCAGTCTGGACAACCCCATTTGAGATCAAGACTGATGCTTCTGATTATGCGGTCGGGGCTATTTTGGGTCAAAAGATTGACAGGAAGCCCTCTATCATTTACTATGCTAGCAAAACTCTGGACGAGGCTCAGAGGAATTATACTATTTCTGAGAAGGAATTGCTAGCTGTAGTATTTTCTTTGGAGAACTTCAGGGCTTATCTCCTAGGGTCTCACACCATAATTTACACCGACCTCTCAGCCTTGAGACATCTCCTGGCAAAAAAGGATGCCAAATCCTAGCTTATCCGATGGATTCTTCTACTTCAAGAATTCGATCTTTAAATCAAAGGTAAATCTGGGGCACAGAATGTGGTGGCGGATCATCTTGCTAAACTTCTAAGTGATTCTTCTAGTCTAAATATTTTGATTACTGATACTTTTCTGGATGAGACCATTCTTACAGTATCAGGTGTCCAAACGTTGTGCTTTGTAGACTTTGTAAATTATTTGGCCATTGGTCAAATCCCCTAGGATTGAACTAAGTAACAATGAGATACACTCAAATCTGAGGCTAAATATTACTTCTGGGAGGACCCTAAACTGTACCACATCAGCTCTGATCAGATTATTTGCCGATGAGTTCTGGAGAATGAATTCCAAAGTATACTCAACTTCTGCCATGCATCTACATGTGGTTGACATTTCTTCGAGAAAAACACGGCTGCAAAAATTTTGCAAGCTGGATTCTATTGGCCGTCTTTATTCAAGGATGCCCAGGAATTCTCGAGGTCGTGTTCCCGATGCCAGGCACTTGGGTGCATAACCAAGAGAGATATGATGCCTCTAAACCTGATTCTTCCCATCGAAATCTTTGACGTTTGGGGCATCAATTTCATGAACCCTTCCTCAATTCATTTGGACACCAGTACATTATCATTGCTATTGATTACGTGTCCAAGTGGATTGAGGCTATTCCCATCCAAACCAATGACCACAAGGTGGTCATCGATTTCGTCAAGAACATCTTCAGTCAGTTCGTGATTCCAAGGGCCATCATCAGTGATGGTGGTACTCTTTTCTTTAATGCCCAGTTCAATAGTTTACTGGCAAAATACAGGGTAAATAACAAAATCTTCACACCTTGCCACCCTCAGACGAATGGACAGGTCAAGATCTCCAATCGAGAGACCAAGAATATTCTGCAGAAAATGATTAGGCCTGATCGTAAAGATTGGACTCAAAAGCTTGAGGACGCACTTTGGGCCTACCGTATGATGTACGAAACACCTATCGACATGTACCATTTCATCTGATGTATGGAAAGGCGTGCCATTTACTCATGGAGATTGAACATAGGGCATTCTGAGTAATCAAGTAATGTAATTTGGATTTGAGTTTAGCCGGAAAGACCAGGAAACTCCAAATATCTGAGTTGGAGGATCTTAGAAATGACGCATACGAGAATGCCAAGATCTATAAGGCTCGGACCAAAGCCCTTCATGACTAATTGATATCCCGAAAGAGCTTTGAGCTAAACTAGAAGGTCTAGCTGAAGCCTTTTGTTGACTGTATTGTTCTAGAACCCGTCCCAGACATGGTTGCTCTAAGCACATCGTGATTTCTTTGGCTGGACCTCGCCTAGCTGATGGCATTAAACTCAACATTTGTATAGTTTGACTCAAAGCTAATCCGAGCATCATATACAGGTGATCTTCTTCACCCTACCCTACTTCTCATGCATTTTATATTCAATGAGGACATTGCATCAGCTAGGCATGAGGGGGTTGGATTCATTTCTGAATCATTTTGTCAGCTCTGTAGAATTCTTGTAAATTCTACCTTTTTTATTAAAAAAAAATAGAGAAAAAAAACTGAATTAGGGAAGAATAATTGGGCATTAGGATTTTTCAACCATAAGGAATAATACAGTAGGATCTGAACACTTGGACCCTTTAGGTCTTCGGGTTTAATCAGCCTGGGAGTCCACTAATGTAGATTTGCTTATCAGGTCCTCGCCATTCTGAATTTGGTTAAATAAGTTGGGGTGATAGGTACACGACTTATCAACCCACCCTCTGGTTTGAGGGAATTTTAAGCCTAAGCATCTACACACTATTTGCACTGACTCACTTTTCAATAATTTTTAAGGAAATTGGGTAACTGATGAACCTTTTAGGGTGGTATGGCTGGCAAGTTATCATGGGTAACAACCCATAGGTAGGTTGTCCAGAGTCCAGTAACACAACCATTCCTTTCCTACTGCCTTTAAGTAAATCTTAGATATGGGAAGTCACCTACTTAAAAAAAATGAAAAAGAGAAGAAAAAAATAGAAAAGGAGAAAAGAAAAGAAAAAGAGATAAGCCACACTTCACCGCACAACTATGGTTGGCAAGTTATCATGCGTAACAACCCATTGGTAGGTTTTCCAGAACACATCTCAAGAAAGGCATGTAAAATTCCAAAACACTTAGGAAGAAGTAGAGAAGTAGAATAAGCCGGGGAGATATACACTGGGTTCGCCCTTGAGTTGACCCTATAAAAATAAAAGTAGGGAGAAAGCTACTAGTTAAATAGATACACCTTTAGGTAGAATTTATTTTTGAGGTCACCTAGGGGCATAGAAACCCGAAGTCCATTTTAATCGCCAATCAGTGAGTCTATCACATTTCACATAAAGATGCTTAGAACTTAGGGTTCTCTTCGAGTCTTGGGTAGGTTAAGTAGCCATAGAAAGCTGCTCCAAAATCCTAAACTTAAAAATCCAAAAAAAAATTAGAAAAGAAGAAAAAGATCCTTCTTTGAATAAGGCGAGGGCTTGAGGTGATCTGCATTTTGGCAGACACCCGGGTGCTGTTGTGTCTTTGTAGTTTAGGTTCTTAGTAAAAATCTCCTAGTGTTGAAGAATAACTATTGCCCAAGAAATCCGACCTAATTCTTTTATAGATAGCATATAGTTTTTGTTAGGCATTAGAAAAAGATAGACATGGGGTGTGATGTGCTTACATCTGAGTAGCCAAAAATGTCTATTAATGCATGTTCTTAGTATCATATTAGCGTCATGCATTGTAAATATTGCATAAAATGTATCATCATACATTTAGGTCAAATTGTACAAATTGTATAGTAATTTCTTCTTTATGGTGGCCAGGGATAGGATGACTTTTAATCAGGGCCTTAGATAGAAGATCCAACCATATGGATCTGATCAGGGCGACGATTAGAGTTCAACAACTCCAAGATCGCCGCGATCGAACTTCCGTAGCATTAGATATAATCTGAGGAAGGTCAAAGATCAAGGGCCAAGATGGTGTCAATCCACACTTCAAATGACAAATTCGACTGCACGGATGGGTTCACGATGGGTTCGGATCGATGATCGCAGCCTAACAGCATGAAAATCGGCCCAATCCAACATCCGTGGCACCTTCTACAAGTCACAGAAGATGGACGACGAAGATGGCGCCACATGGTGCCATCTCGACCACCCAAACTGGCTCACCTAATACATGTGGACCGCCGCACCTTCTCTTCCCTTACTTGTTCGGTTGATCTCAGCCATTGGATCTTGATCCAACGGCTAAGAGTGAGTGCACTTGGATTCAAAACGCATCAAAGAAGAGCACTTGGCACATTGGTCGTGACTCAAAGATGCATGCGTAGGGCGCATGTTCGAAATGTGACGCACCCTACATCAGCCGAGGACGTGGGTGCAGGTGAAATTGCACCATCAAATGAGGATCAGGTTTCGAGGAGTGGCCACGTGGCTGCATAGATGAGCAAGCATGCTACATGCACGATTTCATGTGCTTCTGCACATGCCATTGCACGCGTAGGCGCGTAATGAAGACTAAGGCGAGATGAGTTCTCAACCGTTCGATCTCGCGATCGGACGGCCGAGAATGCTTGGACGTGATGAAGCATTTCAACGGCTAAAGAAGAAGCGGTGGGAACGTGACTGACACCTACACCCACGTTCTGGGGCTTTAGTGATGCTTAATTTCGTCACTAAAGGCCCTTGCATTAATGTTTTTAACATAAAATGACTTTTTGCTCCCAACCTCTACACCTATAAAAAGGCCTACGCACCCCACATTTCAATCATCCCTTCCCTCACTTCTCTCCCTCTCCAAAGCTCTAAAAAAGCTGGTCCCAAACCCAGGGTGCTCATCTAGAGTCAAAATCAAAATTTTCTCTCCCCCGTTCTGGAAGTGGATCCCACAATGATGACAATGCCCTGCCTCACCCCCGGTTCTGCTTGCTCTATTCTTCATCTTCCATCTTCATCCTCTGTCTTCCAGGTGTCGCCCCTACCAGCTCGTCCTCCAAGCAACTGTAGAGGAGGATAACATCTTTCCCCCTTCTTTATCACTTTCTAGAATAGAATTTCCCACTTTCTAGCTATAATCATTTTCTGCTTCCTAGTTGTAAAAGTAGTATTTAGTTACAAAGTGATTGTTCTCTCTCTCTCTTTCCCTCTCTTAGTGTTAATGTCAATTTCATTGTGATTACCACACTTTCAAAATAAAAATACCAAAAAAATATAATAGCAGATTTTAGATCGACGTAGCCTCCCTGTGTTCGACCTAGAATTCTTAGAGTTTCGATTTAAATTTATCTATTTACAGATTTCTTCGTAAATCATACTACGACAATAGGTTTTTCAAAATCCAATCCCATTTGCGTACGTTTTCCACTTTAATTGGAGGCAACCTAGTATTCTTTACAGGCAGTTTTGCATTTTCTCTATCTAAGCTGACCTGGATTAATAAGCTCAGTCAGGTGATATCCCCTCTTGTTACTTTTTGATTTTCTTGCATATATTTCAATGAGGACATTGTAATGAATAGGCATGGGGGGGTGGACATTGCATGTCTTATTTTTATATCTGAAAAAGAATTACATTCATGCATAGAGAATTTTTATCAAGAAGGTTTTATTAGGGATTTATTCTTATGTTGATTCCTAAACTTAGAATCTAATACAATTTCACACTTACACGTAGAATTTACAATGGATCCTCTGTGAAGACCGATAGACATCTTTAGTTTGTTGAGAAGAAGCAATGCTTCTTCTCCTGAGCCCTTGGGCAATAATTAAGGAGTTAGGCAAACAATCTTTTAGTAGATCCACCAAATAAATGAGAGGTGAGAGTAAAGAGTCTACTGGTGCTCTAAGGCTAGTATAAGGAATCTTAATTTCTAGATAATTGGATAATGATACTCAGAGTTAGGCATAGTTTTCGCTCTCGGTTCCTGTGTATAAATTGTTTGTGTGAACTTTGGAGAGCCACCAAATAAGCCAAATATGCAAAGAGCAGGTTCTGATAAAACTAGGACTACGATGGATGGTTATGGTTGTCCTTTACGGAATCCTCAGCTGAAGGAGGGTTTTAGTGTCAAGGTCAGAAATACGATGCCCCATCCACTCCTATCCCAGTGTTGAAAGTAGGCACTTCCACCGAAAAAGCTACCCAATATCCTCTTGAACACCCTCAATCCCAAATAATGCCTCGTGAATAAAATTGTGCATGAGTGCTGCATTTTATTGTGTTGGAAGAAATAAATATAAAAAAAAAGACAATAAAAGGGGGAAGAAACAGAAAAGCAGAAAAATGTATATAGAAAAAAAATAGAGAAGAAAAAATTGTTAATTGCACTGTGTTTACTTCATATCAAGCACATTGAGGCAACAAATACCTCGTTCGTTCATATTCCACCAGATACAGCCTTTGCCAACTTTTCTATATTTTTGACCACCTGAATACGGGCTGAGGAATTCTAACTTAATCATAGGGTTGTCAAAACTTAATCAAAGTATTAATGGCATGAGAGGCCACCAAATATACTGAAAAATCGTGTGAGATTGTGAGGTCGAAAACAAATGAAAAAAAAAGGAAGAAAAGGAAAGAAAAAAGAAAGAGAGAGAATCAGTACAAAGGAACTAAAGAGAGCATAGTTTCTCCACCTTTTATTGAGTTTGGAAATCTAGGTTCTATAGTACTAGTCTTTGTGTAGAACCAAATGAGTGAGAGCCACCAAATATAAATTCACTTGACTCAAAACATCTTGTACCTAAGCCAAAAAGTCGGGGCTAAATTTACACATTATTTTATCACTCTGAGCGAATAATGCCTATCTCAATAGAAATTTTACTAAGGGTCAAGTACGAGCTTTAGATGTGGATTGTCTTTTCACTTGAATCCATTGCATAGTCTACAACAATACACTTCCACGACTGTCTCGATTTCTAAGGTTTTGGATGAAAATAAAAGAAATAAATCACTAATCGAACTCTTGATAGAAATCAGTCATGTAGGACCACACTGCATTAAGTTTTGCACTTGCTAGGGACTAGCAAGATTCAAGAGTAGGGGTGTGATTTCACAGCAATCATACGACCTGATTTACTTGAATTAAGTTAGAAACTAGCATAACTTAGGAACAATGCATGCATAAGCATCATAATTTGCATAATAGTTTGTTTAGTGGCCTTAGAGATAATATTACCATCTTATGCTCTAAAAGAGAGATGAAATTGATTGCAGATGATCCGAGGCCACAAATGATAGATCAAACCATATGGATCTGATCAGAACAACAATGGGAATCTAACGCTTCTGAAATTGTCAAGATTAGACAACCGTAGCATCACGTACAATCCATAAAAGAATGGATGCCAAGGAACAAGATGATAGAAATCCAAGCCTCAGATGTAAAATCCGACTACACGGATGGATCCGAATCAGTGATTGCAGGCCAACGGTGTAAAAATTATCTCAATCAGAGGCCTACAGCACCTTCTACAAATCAAGGAAGATGGACGGCCACGATGATGCCACGTGGCACCATCACAGTCGGCCCTCACTGTGCCCCAATCATTGAAGCATTCTTCCCATGCCTTGTGGGTCGTTGGATCGTCATCCAACGACCACAAGCGTGCCACGTCGACCGCTCCTCATTGCGCCTCATGAAAGGAAGATCAAGCTTAGCCATTGGATCTCCATCCATTGGATGAGAGTGGAGTTGCCTAAAACCTAAACGCAACACAAAACATGACTTAGTGCATTGGTTAGAGCACAAGCACGAGGCACATGCTCGAGCCTCTCCATACACCAAATTAGGAAGGAGGTGCGCTCGATCTCAATTGGACCATTGGATGATGAGTGGAGGGCATGGATGTGGGCACACGACCTGACGAGGGCCATCAGATGCCTACACGTGAATGCACGCTCCAACAGAACACGTCGTTGCATGTGCATTCATGAAGGCAGTGCGATGCGCAAGTTAAGCCATCCGATTACGAGATTGAACGACCGAGATCAAGTGTGCGCAATTTGAAATTGAGTGCACACAAAGGATGCGAGGTAGGCACGCGAAGAGTGCAGGGCACGCGTAAGGACCGCACCATGGCGATTTGAGGGCTACGGGAATGCCACGTGTCAGTACCAGAATGCATCTGAGTGTGGAAGGTGCAAATGAGGTTATTTTGAGACCAGATCAAAGCCATTGATCTCCTGATTGACGGATCTGATCAACCTAAGGTTGTTGCACGAGTTGGAGGGCTAAAATGGCCACTTTACCCCTCATTAAATTTATAAAAAGAGCTGCAGGGCCCCTAGTTGAAGGCAACTCCCACCAAATTGATCTCTAGCCCCTCTCTCTGCAACTTCTCTCCGATCTTCATCCCGATGCTCTAGATCTGAAGTGCAGTTGCATTTCCCACAAGAATCCCACAAGTGGTGTCATCTTCATCTACTATCTCTCTCTATCTCCCTATATATATATCTCTCTCTCCATTTCCCCATCTACTCTTTTTAGGATAGTTATTTAAACTGTTTCCTAATAGCAATAAAACCATGCTTCTCTAGATATCTAATGACTATACATATATAATATATAAATATTTGTTTAGAATAATTTTTTTTTAGAAGCTTTCGCATAAAATCGTATGTCTCCACTTCCAAAACACTCACCATCACCTAACGGTTAAATGCCCTAACCTAATTAGGGCTATTAACCCCTGATTTCTCCGACCGACCACCACCCATCTCCGCCACCTTCTTCGACTCCGACCAGCCACTCCACCCCTCCAAACACCACACCATGACCACCTCTGCACTCGCCATCCTCCGACAATTGTTTACCCGTTTACTCTTTACCTGGGTCTTGTTTAAGAGGGAGAAAGACATCTGTTGAGAAGGAAGGAGGGTTTTGCACTATAGAGCATTGGGATTCATGCCCCCCTTACTCAACACTTATCCACTACTACTTGTCACTTGTGGTAAACGTGAGGCTTGTGCCTTATGCTATGCTTCTGAGGCTTTGGGATGATTAAGGCGTTTCATGTGCTTGGCCAATGTCTAATTGGTTGCACTGTGGTGATATTTACTTGTGTGGATTAGTGGTTCTATTCTGATACTGTTGGGATATTTGATTCTGATTAGTGCCTTACACCTAAGGTTAATTTGGTGGTTCCAACCACCATTTTGAGCTCTTTATTTTTACACTTTTATCCTTGACATTTGAGATATATCATTGCTTTATTATTGAATATATTTCTGATTGATTCACTTGCATTATTGAATATTGTTATTAGTGAACTGATTTGTTACTTGCTCCCTGCGAATGACCATGGATCATGCTTTTTGAGATTATAAACTTAAATGTCGATTCACTTGTGTTGACTTTACAACTGACGTGCACACATCTAATTGGCCTAAATTACCTATTTATGCATGTTCGTAGGTCTTTAGAAGCATCATGCACTATAAATATTGCATAACATGTGTCATTCTTCATTTAGATTAGTTTGTACAAAATATAGGTTAATTCGCCTCTTTTTGTGGTCTGGGGATAAGCCAATATTTATTGGGGCTTCGGATTGAAGGTCCAACTATAAGGATTTGATCAAGGCAACGATTGAAGTCCAATGCCTCTGAGATCGCCTCGATCAGACCTTCATAGCATCAGATGCAGTACGAGAAAGGTCACAGGCCAAGGTGGTAAAAATTTAGACTTTAGATGACAAATCCAGCCATACGGATGGGTTCGGATCAATGATCGCATCCCAACGGCATGAAAATCAATCCAATCCGACATCTGAGGCACCATCTACATAACAAAGAAGATGGATGGACATGGTGGCTCCATGTGGCACCATTACAACCAGCCCAACACCTTCGACGATCTCTCTCCTCAGCAAAGGCCACAGGATCTTGTCCAATGGATCTCCATCCAACGGTCTTGAGCATGTGAGCCTTAAACATAAATGAGACACAAAGGGTAGTGTAGCACATTAGTTATGCTCTGAGCTAGTGAAGAGGAGGCGCAGGTTGGAACCCACCTCGCTTGAATCAAGTGGCAGTAGCGGGCATGGTGAAATTGCGTCGTTCGATCTCGATTAAGTGGTAGCTGTAGTGGCGACGTCGCATGATTGCGAGCGTTGGATGGAAGAGTGCACTGCACGTTCAAGGTGACATGCCATAAAATGCATCATCACACACGTGCGTGCATGACAACTGAAGAGGAATCAGCCTCATGCAATCAAAGCCACCTGCTCTCTTGATCCTACGACTGATAGCACTTGAGCGTATGAAGCACCTCAACGGTTAAAGGACAAGAGGAATGCCTTCACCAATGCTCGGCTAAATGACGATTATATCCATCACTAAAGACCCCAGCATTAAATCTAAGCCATTGAAAATGACTTTTTTGCCTTCAATTCTTACAACAATAAAAAGGGCACCCCTACCACTCATTTCAGAATCCCTTCTCTTATCCTCTCACCTCCTTCAAAGCTCTATGAGCTACTCCCATACCCGGGATGCTCCATTAGAGCTAGAGTAAAATAATTTTCCCAGCTTCTTACCCCCTTCGTAAAGCATCTTGCGATTATTTTGTCACTACTGTTAGGAAAACGGATCCCGCTACGATGTCACTCTGTTCCGTCCTCCTTCCCCTAGATTCATCCTCCTTCATCCAGCATCTCATCCTCATCATCTGGGCTCTCCATCAACGCGGCTCATCCTCCAAGCAGCCATCGAGGAGGATAACTTCTCACCCCCTCTCTTTTTATTGCTTTTTAGTATAGATTTCCAGCTTTCTAGTGTAGCACATAAATGTAATGGACATGATTCTTTCATTATGAAACATTTGTTTATTCTCTCCCTATTTTCTCTTTATTTGTATTATTCTATCTCTCTCTTCCATTAATTATTCCTTAAGTAGAATAGCTAGCGTAGATTAATTTCAACTAGCTAATCTACTTTCATGACAATAATTCATATGCAGTTTTTAATCAAATGTTTGCCTCCACATGTTCGACCTGAGACTCACCAGAGTTTTGCTAAATTTTATTTGATAGTGGATTTTTATGCGACTACAACGACGGATTTCTAAGCCAATTCTTCTAGCATACGAATATCGTTCATCATTTTGGCGTCGTTGCCGGGGATGGAACCCAGGATGTCTGCGTGACAACCGGGGAAGCAACGTTCTTTGATTTCACACTTTTCTTGCCTTACTGATATTTTACCTCACTTTTCTCTTTTCTTAGTGTGATTACAGGTACTCTTTTGAGGCGAGCTAGAGCTATAAGATTGGAGTAAAGTGCTGTTGAAGGGTCTGTAAGTATATCCCCACCACCCACCCTATATATTTCATTTCATAACCTTAATTCAAACCCTAATTAACCTAGGAGCCTACATAAACCCTAGGCTTAATTTGGTTGTTTGGTTGCCACCTCCACCCACCTCACCCTCCATATATAAAAAAAAATTTTAAAAATCCCACAGAGGTATGCAACCTCTTCTAATTTTTCATGCTCAACCGGTAACCTCATCTTTGGAACTGGTACATGCAAATCAACACATAATCGTATAGAAATTAGATTAGGTAACCACTTATGTGCTAAATTCAGTGGTGCATCAGGTCAATTGCTTTAGTTGTTTAAGTCGCGCCACTTCATCTAAAGACAACTCAGCAAGTAGCTTGCTCATTAAGGTTTACATTTAGGGTAAGTACCAAGCACTCCATCTTATTTTGATTTTAAAGGAAGACATCACTTGTGCTTTCAAAACCTGGTGTGCTAACTGAACTTGATTGAATACACCTAAAGTTGAACCCTAAAAGCTACTAAACAAGGTTGAACCCTAAAAGATAAATCATCAATAAACCTTTTTTGAAAACCTTGGTTGTGCACACACACACATCTCAATCAATCATTAAGGGAACAACCCAGATAAAGGTCCCATCACATTCCCAAGAACATTCAAACCTAAGCCTAATTAAAACAGAGTAGACGTTGGCCTTAAGGATTGGAATCACTCTTTAGGGCCTAGATCGAGATTATTTTCGATTAATCTACTTTTACCATTCAATCTATAGTCTATCTAAGAGAGCAATGTCAAACGAATGCAGTTGGGGGGTATCAAGGAACCTAAGGCAAATGTTAGGGGAAGAACCTTCTCCCCAATCCCTCCCTCTAACTGGTTGGATTGACCAGAAAGTAGACCAAATCGTTCCTTTCATCTCAAGATGGGTTCTGGATGTCTATAGATCTTTAGGCTATCCAACTTAAAGACAGGTTTGATTGTTTGTATTGCAGGGCACCTTTCTTTTCCTCTTGTTTCATCATGGATCCTTTCACATCCTACTCACATTTCCACTCCTACCCTCCTACAACTATTTATTCCCAAGATGATTATTATCTCAACCAAACTTATTCTTACCCATGTACTAATTGGGATAATCCTGATTGGGGGAGCAATTTTGGAGCTCTATGTTAAAGGTTTAAGCTTGGACACCATGATTGTGATTTTTATCCTTCTCCAAGCTACACTGATTATAGATCTCCACCCTTTGATGATCAATTTAACCCGATCTACAATCAAGAAGGAAATAATGATTACAACTTTAACCCTCCCCAAGACTACACTGCATATAGGTCTCCACCCCTCTTTGATCAACCCAAAATGACCTATTATCAGGGAGGGCACCAAGAACCTCAATTTCTTGACTTCCCTAGACTAAACCCAAACCAACCCAACCCTAAATCAAACCATTTAGTTCAGGTGAAGCAGGTCCAGGAGAGGAAGTTGGCTAACTTAAGGAACACCATTCAAACTTTAGAAGCTCAGCCAACATCCTGCACTAAAGAATTGGAGCCTTTGATAGAAATGATTGATGATATTAAGAAATATTTGTTGGATTGGCTCCAAGATGTTAAGGATAAGGACTCGGGTGAATTTTTACTTGGGAAATTGTCAAATTGAGGATGAGATTTGTGATTACTATAGTCCAATCTTGTGATGATTCCCAGGATGAACAGCCTTTAGAAGAGCCAATGTCAAAACCTGCTCAGCCACTTGTAAGGTGATACATTTTACGAGACCAGGGATAACTAGATTGGTCTATAACAACCAATTGAGAATGAATTGATTACTTGACCCGAGATCCCTAAGCCAGGGTACGTGGAAAAGTATGTCTCCATGGACAAGGAAATGATAAATGATTTTGAGACATATATAAATGTGGATCTAGAATTCTTTTATTATGACAGTGAAGGATCTTTATGTGAAGTCTCACCTGAGTTTGAGTGAAATGACTTTAGTGAGATGATTGGGCCTAAGGAATTCGATGAATCATTTGATGGCCCTATAATTGACGAAATTGATCCTGTTGGGGCTGGCATGGTGGATTCAGATCCTGATTTCATGAAGGATTCAATTCATTGCCCCATTTCTCAATCACACCCCATTGAGCATAATGATAATTCTATTTTTTAGATCACAAGACCCAAGTCAATTCTAATTGAAGCACAATCTTCAACTTGGACAATTTAGATGGGGTGCAAAACATGTAGACCTCAGAATCCGAAATTATGATTATGGAGGTTTGGAATTGGGAAATGAAAATTTGGGAAGCCAATTTTGAGGGAAGCATAATTTTGCATCTAAGGGTTCCTTTATTTTTGAAACCACCAACCTTTTATCAGGACCCTTATGATATTTGCGACTCAGAGGATGTGCAACCTAAGTGTAGAATAATGGATTATCTTTTTGAGCAAATTGTTAGCTGGACAAATGAGCCTATTGATTTAGATTTACCTATTGCATGACATTTTGGACTTGGTTTGCATCTGCACAAACTGCAGGCCTGGCTCCGCTTGTATACTAATCTTAGATTTTGGTTAACTTTTATCTGGAACTTTAGATATACTTGACCCTGGGGCATGGGTCTGCACCACAATCTTGTCCACATTTATGGACATCTTCTACTTACAGGTCCAAAAATTGATCATTTCATTCTGATCCTAACCTACAATTGTGAATTCTTTATTTGTGTAGTGTGCCTAGTTGAAAGCACTAAATTCAGCACGTATACAATCTCTTTTTCATCTTGCAGCTGATAGGGTAATCATGAAATTCATGTGCATTCTTGTTTACTCCACTCTTTTTCATGTCATTTAATACAATGAGGACAATGCATTAGATAGGCTTGATGGGGTGGATATTCATCTTTGAATCATCTTGCTAGCTCCGTAGATTCTTTTTATTTTCTCTTTATTTAAAAAAAATTGAATTTGGAAAAGATCACTTGGGTTTTAGAAAATTTTCAACTTTAGGGAATGATACAATAGGTCCTAAACACTTGGATCCTTCAGGTCTTAGGGCTTAATCAGCCCAGTTGTCCACTAAAATGTGGATTTGTTTCTTGAGTCTTCGTCATTAGAAAATTCATTTCTAATTGGTTAAATAAGTTAAGGTGATAAGTACACGACTTATGAACCTACCCTCTGAATTGAGGGAACTTATAGTCTAAGCATCTACACACTATTTGCACTGACACACTTTTTTGATAGTTTTAATGAAAATTGGGTAGCTAATGAACCTTCTAGGGTCGTATGGCCAGCAAGTTATCAGGGTAACAGCCCATTGGTCGGTTGTCTAGAGCCCAACCACACAACTATTCTCTTTCTACTACTTTTAGGTAAATCTTAAATCATAGAAGCCACCTACCTAGAAAAAAAAGACAAAAATATAGAAATATCCAAAAAGAAAAAAAGATAATAATAAGAAAAAGAAAAGAAGAAAAAAATAAATAAGCCACACTTCACTGCACGAGTTTGGCTGGCAAGTTGCCGTGGGTAGTAGACCATTAACCGATTGTCCAGGACCCAACTCACGAAATGCACGTTTAATTCCAAACACTTAGGAAGAAGCGAACAAGTAGAATAAGCTGGGGAAATCTACACTATGTTCGCCTTTGTGTTCACCCCATAAAATAAAAGTACAAAGAAAGCTATTGGTCAGATAGATACACCTCTTGGCAGAATTTCCTTTCAAGGTTACCTAGGGTGCAGAAACCCAAAGTCCGTTCTGATTTTCGATTAGTGAGTCTACCACAATCACAAAAATATGCTTAGAACTTAAAATTCTCTTCGAGTCTTGGGTGGGTTGGGTGGTCATAGAAAACTGCCTCTAAATAATAAAGTCAAAAATCTAAAAAAAAAAATAGAAAAGAAGAAAAGGAAAAAGATGCTTTTGCTTTTGAATAAGGAGAGGGTTTGGGGTGGTCTGTATTTTGGTAGACACCCGGGCACGTTGAGTCTAGGTTGTTCAGGTCTTTAGTAGAAATTTCTTAGTATTGAGAAATAAATACTGCCAAAGTATTTTGATTCTAATTCTTTTATAAATAGCTTGTAGTTTTGCTAGAGACTAGTAAAAGATAGGCATAAGGGTACGATGTACACACATCTAATTGGCCTAAAAATGCCTATTTATGCATGCTCCTAGGTCTATGGAAGCATCATGTACCATAAATATTGCATAGCATGCATCATTCTGCATTTAGATTAGTTTGTATAAAATATAGGTTAATTCACCATTTTTTTGTGGCTAGCGGGTAAGGCGATATTTATCAGGTCCTCGAATTCGAGATCCAATTGTATGGATATGATTAGGGCGATGATCGGAGTCCAACGCCACTAAGATCGCCCCGATCGGACCTCCATAGCATCAAATGCAATCTGAGAAAGATCAGTGGCCAAGGGGCAAGGTGGTGAAAATCCAAACTTCAGACAACAAATCCACGAACAAGGATGGGTTCGAATCGACAATCGCAGCCCAACAACACGAAAATCAATTCAATCTAATATCTATGGCACCATCTACAAGCCAAAGATGATGGACGGCCATGATGGCGCCATGTGGCACCATCACAGCCACCCCAACACCTGCAGTGATCTCTCTCATCAGCAAAGGTCACGCTATCTCGTCCGTTGGATCTCAATCCAACGGTCGTGAGTGTGCGACCCTTCAACATAAATGAGACATAAAGAGTAGCGTAGCGCATTGGTTGCACTTTGAGCCAGGGAAGAGGAGGCATGGGTTTGAATCCACCTCGCCTCAAATTAAGGGGCAGCAGTGAACGTGGTGAAATTGCACCATTCAATCTCGATCAAGTGGTGGCTGCAGTGGCGACATGGCATAATCGCAAGCACTTGATGAAAGAGCACACTGCATGCGCAAGATAACGCACCATCAAATGCACCATCGCATGCATGCACACGAAACAGTTGAAGAGGAATCATCCTAGTGCGATCTAAGCCATCTGATCTCTTGATCGAACGGCTGGTAGCGCTTGAGCGTGATGGAACACCTCAACGGCTAAAGGAGAAGAGGTACACCTTCACCAACGCTCGGCTACAGTGACGATTATATCTGTCAGTAAAGACCCCAGCATTATTTCAAAGCCATTAAAAATGACTCTTTTTCCTTCAATTCTTACACCTATGAAAAGGGTACCCCTACCACTCATTTGAGAATCCCTTCTCTTCTCCTCTCACCTCCTCCAAAGCTCTATGAGCTGGTCCCATACCCAAGATGCTCCATTAGAGCTAGAGTAAAATAATTTTCCCATCTTCTCATCCCCATAGTAAGGCATCCTACAATTGTCCTCTCACCGCCATTTGGAAAGCGGATCCCACTACGATATTGCTCTATTCCATCCTCCATCCTCTAGATTCATCATCCTTCATTCAACATCTCATCCCCAACATTTGGGCTCTTCGTCAATGCAGCTCGTCCTCCAAGCAGCCATCGAGGAGGATAACTTCTCACCCCCTCTCTTTTTTATTGCTTTCTAGTGTTGATTTCCAGCTTTCTAGTGTAGAACATAGATGTAATGGACATGATTCTATCATTATGAAACATTTGTTTATTCTCTACCTATTTTCTCTTTATTTGTATTATTCTATCTCTCTCTTCCATTAATTATTACTTAGGTGGAATAGCATACGGAGATTAATTTCAACCAACTAATCTACTTTCGTGACCCAGCACTCACTAGAGTTTTAGTAAATTTTATCTGATAGCTGATTTTTGCACGACTACAATGACGGGTTTCTAAACCAATTGTTTTAGCATACGAATACCATGTGAGATGACGTGCCATCAAATGCGTCATCATACACGTGCGTGCGTGACAACTGAAGAGGAATCGACCTTATGCAATCTAGGCCCCACCCGTTCTCTTAACAAGATGGCTGATAGTGTTTGAGCATGATGAAGCACCTCAGCGGTTGAAGGAGAAGAGGCACGCCTTCACCAACACTCGGCTACAGTGATGATTATATCCATCACTAAAGACCCCAGGATTAATTTTAGGCCATTGAAAATGATTCTTTTGCCCTCAATTCTTACACCTATAAAAAGGGTACCGCTACCACTCATTTGGGTATCCCTTCTCTTCTCCTCTCATCTCCTCCAAAGCTTTACGAGCTGGTCCCATACATAGGGATGCTTCATTAGAGTTAAAGTAAAATAATTTTCCCATCTTCTCACCCCATTTATAATGCATCCTGTGGTTGTCCTCTCATCGGCATTCAGGAAGTGGATCCCACTGCAACATCATCCTATTCCGTCCTCCATCCTCCAGCTTTGTCCTCCTTCATCTAGCAACTCATCTCCATCGTCCGGGCACTCCGTCAATGCGGCTCATCCTCCAAGCAACCGTCGAGGAGGATAACTTCTTGCCCCTTCTCTTTTTATCACTTTCTAGTGTAGATTTTCAACTTTCTAGTACGGCACGTAGATGTGATGGAATGATTCTATCATTATGAAACATTTGTTTATTCTCTCCCTATTTTCTCTTTATTTGTATTATTCTATCTCTCTCTTCTATTAGTTATTCTTTAAGTAGAATAGCTAGCATAGGTTAATTTCAACCAACTAATATGCTCTCTTGGTAAAAATTCCTACGTAGTTTTTAATCAAATGTTTGCCTCCCCGTGTTTGACCTGAGACTCACCAGAGTTTCAGTAAATTTTATCTAATAGTGGATTTTTATACGACTACAACGATGGGTTTCTAAACCAAATCCTTTTGCGTACAAATACCATTCATCAACTACGACGCATATTTTAAACTAGACGAAGGCGTGTCAACATTTTGGCACTGTTGCCGGGGAGCAACGTGCATTTCATTCAGTATTACAATTCTGATCTAGTTCTGACTTGCTTTTTTGATTTGCTATTATTTTTGTAGATGAATCTAAAGATCGACTATGCGAGCAACCACATCATGGGTAGGTAATCTCATTCCCTTCTTCTTTAAGCCCCTCATCTCTTAGAAAATTTGAAAAGGAAATCAATTAGGACCAACTCACTTTATTTCATAGTAATCATTATTTGAGTTGCTTGATTTGATTTGATTTATTAGAGATACCCATCCTGATACTTGCACCTATTAGGGATTTAAGGTTCCTTGGGCTATTCACCTTCTTGATTGAGCCTTAGGTTACAACTTTTTGAAAGAATTGGACATGGAAAATAGAGGCAACTTAGGGTTTCCATATTAGGATTTCAGGAATACACAGTTGCTTGATTTAAAGAGAATATATTACTCACATCGCGTGCTACCCAAACCCTGGTTGAATTGATCTAATCAAGTGAACCATAAAATCAAGGCTCTAACAATCACTTAAATCATTAGAATTTGGGATCTAATAACTTATTTGCAAACCACTTCTGGTTGATTTGGGTTCTTGACCCAACACATCCTCAATTTTAGGGCAGATCAGGTAAAGTTGGCCCACATTGTGGGTCAACCAATCTCCAAATTAGGTCACAAATCAAATCAACTCTAAGGTTCAAGTGAAATTCAAGGCACACACATAGGATTAAAATTGGTAGACTTAGGAGTCAAGCTTGCACATTCCAGTCTACTTGAAATCTCTGTGACAAGGAACGTCAGGTGGGGAAAACCCTATACCCCGTGGGGATGCTCTACTGTGTAAGGGTATTTGCAGGATGATAAATGCGCATTCATTCATGATAAAATGCCTACTTACGTTAGTTCCTAAGCTTCACAACGCAGGTAGCATTGTAAATAATGCATAACATTCATCATATTGCATTTTGGGTGATTTGTACAAACTAAATATTGATTCATGCATTATTATGGCTAAGGAACAGGGCAAGACATTTTGATGCTTCAAATGAAAATCCAACCGTACGGCTAAAGTGACAATTGTAGTCCAGCAACATGAAAATCATCTCGATCCGAGCACTGTCGCATCCTCCACAAGTAAAGAAAGGTGGACAGTCCAGATGGTGCCACATGGCACCATCCAGCTCAACCAACTTTGCCCAGCCACCCACCAAAGTACCTCAAGAGGACATCTCAGCAGTTGGATCTCAATCCAATGACTAAGAAACCATCACTCAACTGTTGCTCAACTCCAAAGAGGGAAGCCTGATGAAATCTCAACTATTGGATCATCATCCAATGGTCTAGAACCAGGGAGGAAGCAGCTCTTGGCGTGACAATCCAGTGCCTTGCCTCATTGGTTGCACACCCATCTCTCAACGGCGAGGCATGGGTTCTAGTAGCGATCTGCTATAGCCACTTCGACGCCAGCAAAATTAGACCACTCGATCTTGATCGAGCGGTCAAGAGTCAAACACGTGGATGGACGCCCATGCCATACGTGCAATCACACGTGATGACTAGGTGCGCTTCGATGAGCAATCCCAACACTTCATCCACGATCGAGAGGTTGGCATTCTCTCCCGCCAGCGAGTGTGTGATTCAAATGCAAGCGTGCGATGAGTGCGCAATCCACGCCATCCACCCACGATCCAAAGGTGCAATCTCTGCCCTCCAGTTACGATTGAATGGTCGCAATTCCTCCATCCTTGTGAGCGCACGATTCAAACACACTTAGCATGATCTCAAGCGTGTGACATCCGCTCAATCCACGCCATCCATTAGTGATCCAATGACCACCAAGCGAGGCACAGCTGTTGCAGGGCCATCCAGCTGCTGCATGTGGGAAGCACAGATGCATAGGTTGTGCTGCATGCAGCTATGCGTGGGTGGTGTGCACGTGGTGCATGTCTTGCGCACGATGCATGTCTTACGCGCTGTATTTGGTGCATGGCCATGGCAAATCCCTCCCTTACACCTATATAAGCCCACCTACACCTCCCTATTAGACATCATCTCTACCTATGCTACTCCCACCTACTCCAAAGCTCCAAGAAACCTACCAAGCTCCCAATAGCTCTATTCCCAAGCTCCGAAGGCTCCTTATTAGTGTAGAGTCATATCACTCCAGTAAATATTCAACCATCCTCTCACCACCTTCATAGGGAACCCTAAAGTCGTCCCCTCACCTCCATTCAGGTAGGCGATCACCTCCACCTCCTCATCCCCATTCCCAACTTAGTGAAGATTTCCTCTACCTGAGTTTGTCCTGCACCTTGGCCTTGACGTCCAGCATCTCTCCACCTCTATCTAAGCTACCACCAAGCGCTGTCTGGTCAGGAGTTTTCCACTTGTAGAAATAATGTATCAGAATAATATGCTGTTGTAATGTGTAAATCATGGTGGAAAACTCCGAACAAAAATATATATCAAGAAAACAAACCACGGTGGATTAGGTCATGTCCGTAGGGAGGAATAGAGTAATAAATTCATAAAATATTTTTCCTTTGTATTTGTTTAATCAAGTGCACAATTCGTGCTCAAATCTAATGCGAAACAAGGTGAAAAGAAGGAACACTCGATAATTTAAGAATGCGGCGGTATGTATGTAATTTTCTTTCCTTGAAATAGCTTGCAAGGGCATGTAACAAAATTATACTTCAAGACATTGGGCTTTCTCCTTTAGGTCAAGTGAGTACATTGATGATATTTTATGCATGTTTCAAACTCAACATATAAGAGTTAAGTGCATGAGAGAAATAATATAAACACTTAAGGGCATGCATGCAAGTTCACTCAACGAGATTAATCGATCAAATATTGCAATAGTGTTTTCGGCAATGGCATATTTGGTAATTTTTATTAGAATGGAAAACAGAGGAATTCTTCCTCTTGATCTCGTGCGAAGAGGAGTCGATGGCGAAGGCCAAGGAGCTTGAGGAAGGTCGACCACGACGAGAGATTTCCGATGGTGGTGGTGGTGGCACTTCGAACGGCGGCTGAAGTTGACGTCAGTGACAAAGAGGAGTGGCGGCAGTGCTAGCAGCTCGTCGGCAGGCATGGCTGCAGTTGGCGTATCTGAGGGTGTGGCTGAGCTCGTGAGGTCGAGGAGAGCCTAACGGAGGTGACGACATGGAGAACGGTGGCGTGTAGAGGTGGCTGTGTGAAGGGGGATCAGTGTTGATGTTGGGTTCCCTTTGATCTGTTGGAGAGGAAGACAAAGAAGAAGATGGAGGCCATTTCCACGTAAGGGGGCCCAATTTGACGTTGTGCCTATGAGCGAAGGCATGGACACGCAGTGAGCTTGGGCGCGCACATGGTTCCTGCGCGCAAGGGTGCTGTGCGGGAGGAGAGACGCCAGCGGCAGTGGCACAATGGTGGTGGTACGCAGAGGCATTCTTATGCAAGGGTGTGGGTTCGCGGAGATGCTGGTGGTGCGTGCTGCTGGAGGAAGTGCTATTACGCGAAGGCTTGGGCACGCATGTGTGTGTGAGGGTGACCGGTAGGAGAGGAGGAGCCTGAAGGTGGGGCACAGTCATGCGTGGAGAGGAGAATGAAGGTGAGGACGTAGGCGGTGTCAACAAAATTGGCTTTAATCTGTAGTATGCTCTTCGACCACCGATTTTGCCTTCTCCACAGTGGTGAAGGATAGAAGAGACCATGGCCCCCACGTCCCTCCTTTTTTTAAATGCCTCGTAAATTCTATTTCTTCCCTCGAGATCGTCACCAACAATCTTATAGGATTGTTGTGAGGTTGCGAGATGCCTAGCTGATCTGTAGGGAGAGAAAAGGTGGCAAGTAGGTAGTCCGGCATTCTGCAGGAAAAAGAAAGTAAATGAAAAACAAATTGGGTTATTTATAAAAATAATCTAAAATTATACATGAAGTGCATGCATGCCCCTATATGCAAACATTAATTTATTTACATATCAAAGTATGCTTTGTATACGTAGATGCGACCATATTATTTAGGCATTTATGTATTAATTAGCCCACAAATGTCGTCTCATCAAATGCTCCCAAGCCTAAATTTTGCTAGTCCCTATCAAAAGTGGAAAATAATGGAAGTAACCAAGAGATCTCTCCATTCCTTATTCAAAAATTAGAGATCCAGACAAATGTGAAGTGATAATAGCCTAGGTAACTGATCCAAGTAAAAAGTCAACTTACATTTGCAGTTCATACTTAGCCTTCGGTAAAACCTCTATTAGGATAGGCAACTTCTTCCCTCGAGGATAAAGCAGAAAATAATCTATAATTTGACCCTGACTTTTTGGCTTAGGTAGGAGAAACTGAGTTGAATGGATTAATATTTGGTGTTTCACACTCATCTAGTGCTACCTATAGTCTAGTACTGTAGACTCTAGATCTCTAGACTATTAAACAAGTTAACCCATAGATAGAGGCTAAAAACTGTGCTCTCTTTGCATTCCCTTGTACTCACTCACTCTCTCTTTTCTTTTTCTCTTTCTTCCTTCTTTCTTTTCTGAGAACACAGATCTTACTAGATTTTTGTAAATGTACTCATTATTTGGTGGCCTCACATGGCATTCACACATCAATAAAAGTCCTAATAACTCTACAGCTAAGTTAGAAGTCCTCAGCCAATATTCAGGCGATCAGAAATACTGAAAAGTAGGTATAGGTCATATTTGGTGGATTGCAATGAGTGTTTTTGCTGTTGCCTCAAAAACATTGACAAAAAATGACATGAAGAAAAAACTCCAAACTTGGACTTTTTTTTCTTTTTCGTTTTATTCATTTTTTTCTATAAATATTTTTCCTCTCCCTTTTTTTTTCTTCTTCGCCTAGTTTTTTATTTTTTATTTTTTTTTATAAAAATTAACATAAGAAGATGCAGACTTTTATTCATGAGGCATTATTAGGGATGATGATGGTCAAGAGGATATTATGTGATTTATTTTGTGGAAGTGCCTACTTTTGACACTGGGAAAGGATTGATAGGACAAGTGTATATCTAACCTTTGATACTATTACCCTCCTTCAGCCAAGGACTCTATGAAGGGCAATCGTAACCATCCACCATAGTCATAGTTTTATCAAGACTCAATCCTTGTGTATCTACCTTATTTGGTGACTCTCAGGAATTCACACAATATGCGCACACAGGAACAGAGAGTGAAAACTATGCCTAAATCTGAGGTATCCTCATCTAATTGTTCAGAACTTAAGAGTCCTTGCACTAGACTTAGCGCACCAGTAATCTCTCTACTTTCTTCTCACAAATATGAGGTGGATCTAACAGAAGATAGTATGCCTGACTCCCTTTTAACTGTCTTAGGGTCTAGTAGACTAAAAATGCTTATTGATTTTCTACGAAGATCCATTACCCAGTCTACATGCAAATGAATGTAACTGTATTGGATTCTATACTTAAGAAGTAATTCAAGAAGAAAATCTTTAATGACACTTGATAAATTTTCTGTTAGGGACTAACCAATTCAACTAAAGAAAATAAAAGATTTTTTTTTTGGCTAATACACTATCCTAAGTGTATGCAAATATTTATAAATGCTATAAACATCCTCAGGTTATACCCCCTCCCCATGCCTAAGATTGACAATGTCTTCATTGGAAAATTAAAGACATAGAAGAATATTACCTGAGGAGGAGAGTGGGAGGAGCTAAGACTCCTCAGGCCGAAGTGCATCCAAAACTTGGCCATCTGAAAGAGTAACATAAGTTTAAGTTGTTGGCCATTTACCTTAAAGCTCTCACCAGAAGTAGGGTTCCGAATTTCTACAGCTCCATGAAGGAAAGCATTGATAACAATATACGGCCCATCCTAGCAGGACTTGAGCTTTCTTGGAAATAATTTAAGTTTGGAATTGAAAAGCCAGACCCACTGGTTGGGCTCAAAGGTCTTTCTAATAATGTGCTTATCATGGAAGACCTTTGTACATTGCTTGTATGCTTGAGAAGTTTCATAGGCTTCATTATGAAGCTTCTCAAGCTCACTTAACTCTAGCATACGTGACTTTCCCACTTTATCTAGATTCAAGTTAACGTTTTTAATAGCCTAATAGGCTTTTTGTTGGATTTCAATGGGAAGATGGCATGCCCTTCCATTGATAAGATGGAAAGGAGACATGCCCAAAAGAGTCTTATATGTTGTTCTGTAGGCCCAAATAGCATCATTTAGTTTTTTAGACCAATCCTTACAGTCAGGCCTGATAGTTTTTTCTAAAATTCATTTAATCCCCCTATTAGACACTTCAACTCATCCACTTGTTTGGGGATGGTAAGGTGTGGCTATCATATGGTTGACTCCTAAATTTTAGAGTAGTCTTGTGAAGTGTATGTTCTTGAAGTGAGGTCCTCCATCACTTATGATCGTCCTTGGGCGCCCGTACCGAGAAATGATATTAGCCTTAACAAAACCCAAGACCACGGAATGGTCATTGGTTCGTGTGGGTATGGCTTCTATCCATTTCAATACATAGTCCATAGCCACAAGGATGTACTCATATCTGAAGGACACAACAAAGGGACCCATGAAGTCGATGCCCCGGATATCAAAGATCTCAATGGGGAGAATAGGTTGCTCGGGCATCTGTTGAGCATTGAGTTGCTACGCTAACGTGTTTGGTTTTGAAAAACCTATCGTTGTAGTTTGAAAGCGAAGAACTCGTGTTCAACAAATAAAATTTATACCGGAATGGAAATTCTGGCTCGAACATAGGGAGGCGGATGTTTGATTTAAAAACTACATGTTTGTTTTATTTGTCATGAAGTAATTCAATTGATTAGAACTATCTAACTATTTACAATAAATAGAAGAGAGAGAGAGAATAATACAAACAAAAATAAAAAAGAGATGTAGAATGTACATAGAATTCATTATCAAAAGGATTGTTCATTACACTAAATATCATGACGAGAAAGCTGGAAAATGATTACACTAGAAAGTGATAAATCTACTCTAGAAAGCAGTAAATCTATTATAGAAAGTAGTAAAAAGAATGGGGAGAGAGATATCCTCCTCGATGGTTGCTTGGAGGACGAGCCGGACGAGTTGATGCCTGGACAAACGAGGACGAAGGAGGGCAAAGTAGGAAGAACGGGAACGGGGTAGCATGTCGTCGTTGTCGCAGGATCTGCTTCAGAAAGTGGGACGAAAAATTGACTTTATCAAGCGAGAAGCATCGCAGGTGTGGGACAAGCTTCTCCTGAGATTTGGAGAGGGAGAGAAGAGAAGGAAGGGATGAGAATTTCATGTGGACGGGGTCTCCTTTTATAGTTGCAAGGAGTAGGGTCAATTTGGTCGTTACAACGCTAAAGGTCTGAACGTGGGCGTAGTGGGTGATGTGCGTGCGCCCGCTCGCTTGCCCGCACGTTCAACGCTTGCGCACGTCCATCCCATCTTAGCCATCCTATTACGAGATCGGATGGCTTAGATCGCACCTTCGCCCGCCTGCGCTGCGTGCCCCATCGCATGCGATGCCACGTCTTCACCACGTGTACAATAGGATGTGAGCGCTATCGGGTGATCTGGGCCGTCCACAGCCGATCGGGCGGTCACCTTTAATCACGCGCTTGCCATAGATCACGAGTCGAACTCGCGTCCTATGAACGTGCAACACCTCGCGACCGCTGCACTGCGCGGTGGAATGTGTCGCGTGGATGTTTTAAGGTGCGTGCATCCACAGCCGTTGGATCAAGATCCAACGGAGGAGAAGTGGTGCTCCGATTGAAGAAGAGAAGGTGCGGTGATGCTTTGGTCGGTTGGGCAGTTGAGATGGCACCATGTGGCGCCATTTGAGCCGTCCATCTTCTGGACGATATAGATGGTGCCACGGTTGTCGGATTAAGTTGATTTTCATGTCGTTAGGCTATGATCGTTGATTCGAATCCATCCGTGCAGTCGGATTTGTCATTTGAAGTGTGGATTCACACCATCTTGGCCCTTGATCTTCTAAGGTTCCCCGGTCACTATCTGATGCTACAAATGTCTGATTAAGGCGATCTTGGAGTCGTTGAACTCCAATCGTCTCCCTGATCACATCTGTATAGTTGGATCTTCGATCTAAGGCCCCGATAAAAAATTTTCCCTGTCCATGAACATAAACGGAGACAATTAACCTCCATTTTATTCAAACTACTCTAAATGCAAGATGATGCATGTTATGTAATATTTATAGCATGTAATGCAATCCTATTCTTAAGAACATGCATAAATAGACATCTTAAGTAGTGTAAACGTATTTACATCATACCCCCATGCCTATCTTTTGCTAGTCCCTAGCAAAAACTATATACTATTTATAAAAGAATCAGGTTGAATTATTTGGGCTTGAGTTATTTTCAATTATTAAGAAAATGTCTACTTAGAATCTGAACTTTCAAAGACACAACAGTGCCCGAGTATCTGCCAAAATGCAGATTGCCTCAAGCCCTCACCTTATTCAAAGAAAAATTTATTTTTCTCTTTTTCTTCTTTTCTAATTTTTTTGGATTTTTCAAGTTTTAGGGTTTAAGAGTGGCTTTTTATGGCCATTCAACTCACCCAAGATTTGATAAGAACCCTAAGTTCTAAGCATCTTATTGTGAATGTGATAGACTCATTGATTGGCAGTTAAAACGGACTTTGGATTTCTACGCCTCTAGGTGACCTAAAAAAGAATTCTGTCTAAAGGTGTATCTTTACAACCGGTAGCTTTCTCCCTACTTTTATTTTTTTACGGGGTCAATGTAAGGGTGAATCCAGTGTATATCTCCCTGGTTTATTGTTCTTCGCTTCTTCCTAAGTGTTTTGGGAATTTTCAGTGCATTTATTGAGCTGGGTTCTGGACAACCGGCCGATGAGCTGTTACCACTGACAACTTGCCAGCCATACTCGTGTGGCGAAGTGTGGTTTATTTATTTTTTCTTTTCTCCTTTTCTTTTTTTTTCTTTTTTTTTCTTTTTTAAGTAGGTGGCTTCCCTAGTATAAGATTTACCTAAAGGTAACAAAAAGAGAAAGGTCCAGTGACTGGGCTCTGGACAACCTACCTATGGGCTATTACCCACTATAACTTGCCAGCCATATCACCCTAGAAGGTTCATTAGCTACCCAATTTCCATTAAAATCATCGAACAACGAGTCAGTGCAAAGAAAGTGTGTAGATGCTAGAAACTCAAAGTTCCCTCAAACCGGAGGGTGGGTTGATAAGTCGTGTACTTATCACCCAAACTTATTTACTTCAATTACAATAGAATTAAGATGGAGAGGACTCGAAAGAAAAATCCACATTTTAGTAGATACACAGGCTAATTAAGTCCAAAGACCTAAAGGGTCTTTGTGTTCAAATCATAATGTAGTATTTCCTAAGATTGAAAATTTTATTAAACCCAAGTTCTCCTTCCTAATTCCAAAAATGTTGAATGTCGAGTTGCTACGCTAACGTGTTTGGTTTTGAAAAACCTGTCGTTGTAGTTTGAAAGCAAAGAACTCGTGTTCAACAAATAAAATTTATACCGGAATGGAAATTCCGAGTCGAACACAGGGAGGCGGACGTTTGATTTAAAAACTACGCGTTTGTTTTATTTGTCACAAAGTAATTCAATTGATTAGAACTATCTAACTATTTACAATAAATAGAGGAGAGAGAGAGAATAATACAAACAAAAATCAAAAAGAGATGTAGAATGCACATGGAAATCATTATCAAAAGGATTGTTCATTACACTAAATATCACGACGAGAAAGTTGGAAAATGATTACACTAGAAAGCGGTAAATCTATTCTAAAAAGTAGTAAAAAGAATGGGGACAGAGATATCCTCCTCGACGGTTGCTTGGAGGACGAGTCGGACGGGATGATGCCAGGACGAAGGAGGACGAAGGAGGGCAAAGCAGGAAGAACGAGAATGGGGCAGCACCTCGTCGTCGTCGTGGGATCCGCTTTCGAAAGGGAGATGAAAAATTGACTTTATCTTGCGAGAAGCATCCTGGGTGTGGGACAAGCTTCCCCTGAGCTTTGGAGAGGGAGAGAAGAGAAGGAAGGGATGAGAATTTCGTGTGGAGGGGGTCTCCTTTTATAGTTGCAAGGAGTGGGGGCAATTTGGTCATTACAACTCTTAAAACATTAATTCAGGACCTTTAGTGACGGATAAAACCGTCGCTAAAGGTCTGAACGTGGGCGTAGTGGGCGACACACGTGTGCCCGCTCACTTGCCCGCACATTCAATGCTTGTGTAGGTCCAGCCAATCTCAGCCGTCTGATCGCGAGATCGGACTACTTAGATCTCACCTTCGTCCACCTACGCTGCGCGCCCCATCGCGTGCAATGCCGTGTCTTCGCCACGCGTGCAATAGCATGTGAGCGCTATCGGGTGATCTCAGTCGTCCACAGTCGATCGGACGGTCGCCTTTAATCGTGTGTGCATTGCAGATTGCGAGTTGAACTCGCATCTTGTGAACGCGCAACGCCTCGCAACCGCTGCGTTGCTTGGTGGAATGTGTCTCACGGATGTTTTAAGGAGTGCGCATCCACAGCCATTAGATCAAGATCCAACGGTAGAGAAGCGGTGCTCCGATTGAAGAAGAGAAGGTGCAGCGGTGCTTTGGCCGGTTGGGCGGCTGAGATGGCGCCACGTGGCGCCATCTAAGCGTCCATCTTGTAGATGATGTGGATGGTGCCACGGTTGTCGAATTGAGTCAATTTTTGCGCCATTAGGCTGCGATTGTCGATCTAAATCCATCCATGTGGTCGGATTTGTTGTTTGAAGCACAGATTCACACCATCTTGGCCCTTGATCTTCTAAGGTTCCTCGGTCACTATTTGATGCTACAAATGTCTGATTAAGGCGATCTTGGAGTCGTTGAACTCCAATCGTCGCCCTGATCACATCTGCACAATTGGATCTTCGATCTGAGGCCCTGATAAAAAATTTTCCCTGTCCATGAACATAAATGGAGACAATTAACCTCCATTTTATTCAAACTACTTTAAATGCAAGATGATGCATGTTATGTAATATTTATAGCATGTAATGCAATCCTATGCTTAAGAACATGCATAAATAGACATCTTAAGTAGTGTAAACGTGTTTACATTAGCATCTCATCCCTTTTTCCAATGGTTCCTGTCAGCTAGCAACGTAGACACGTGCCCACATATGTATGTTCATCTCGTAATAATGTGGGCCACCAAGAGCCAGACTGAAGAACCTTATGGGTAGTCTTTTTTTCACTGAAATGCCCTCCACAGCGGAGGTCATGGCAGAAACTCAGAACACTCCTTTGTTCTTCATCAGGGACACAACGGCGGAAAAGCTGGTCAGGGCCTATTCTAAATAGCTCAGGTTCTTCCTAGTGATAAAATTTAGTGCCAGTAAGAAACCTGTCTCGCTTCTGCTTGTCCCAACTACTGGGGGTAATGCCGTCACCAGATAGTTCACTATGTCAGTGAACCAAGGAGTTTTAGTCTCCACTTCCATCAAAGACTCATCAGGTAAAGTCTCTTAGATACCACTAGTAGGGGTCGATGCCTCAAAGGGGATCCTAGACAGATGATCTGCTACCACATTCTCAACTCCTTTCTTATCTTTAATTTATAGGTCAAACTCCTAGAGTAGCAGAATCCAATGAATTAAGTGAGGTTTGGTGTCCTTTTTAGCAAAAAGATGCTTTAAGGCATAATGATCAGTGAGCACCACAACCTTGGATCCCAAAAGATAAGACCGAAACTTTTCCAAAGCAAATACTACAGCAAGAAGTTCCTTTTCAGTGACCATGTAGTTTTGTTGAGGATCCGTAAGGGTCTTGTTGGCATAATGCAGCACATGAGGTTTGCCATCAACCCTTTGACCTAAGACCGCTCCCACTGCGAAATCAGATGCATCACACATTAGCTCAAATGGGAGGGTCCAATCTGGTGCTTGGAGAATCGACACAGTAATAAGGGTTTCTTCAAGACTTGGAAAGCCTCACCACATCTATCATTAAAATCAAAGGAGACATCCTTCGCTAACAAGTCGTAGAGTGGCTTAAAGATTTTACTAAAATCTCTAATGAAGCGCTTATAGAACCTAGCATGGACAAGGAAAGATCTAACCTGACGAACATTGGTGAGCAATGGAAGCTTAGAGATGGAATCAATTTTTGCGGTGTCCACCTTTAATCCTCTCTCGAAAACTACATGCCCTAACACAATGCCCTACTGGACCATAAAGTGGCTTTTCTCCTAGCTAAGCACCAGCTTTGCCTCTTCACAATGGGTTAAGACTTTATCAAGGTGCGAAAGGCATAGGTCAAAGAACAAGCCATAAATGGAGAAGTCATCCATGAAAATCTCAACAGACTCGTCGATCATATTAGAAAAGATAGCCATCATACATCATTGGAAAGTGGCAGGAGCATTACATAACCTGAATGGCATACGATGGAACGCAAATGTACCATACAGACTCATGAAGGTAGTACGCTTCTGATCGTCAGGAAAGACAGCTATCTGATTATACCTAGAGTACGCATCAAGGAAACAGAAGTACTTGTTCCCCGCCAGTCGTTCCAAAATCTGATCGATAAACGGTAAGGGGAAATGATCTTTCTGGGTAGCCCTGTTTAAATGGTGGTAAACAATGCAGACCCTCCAACCAGTTGAGGGTCTACTAGTTACCAACTCTCCTTGGTTGCTCTCTTCCACAATGATTCCTACCTTTTTGGGCACCACATGAAAAGGATTGACCCATTTACTATCTGAAATGGGATAGATAATCCCTGCATCCAGCCATTTCAGAATCTCCTTTTTAACAACCTCTCGCATGTTGGGGTTGAGCCTTCTCTGCATGTCTCAGAAGGGTTTCACGGACTCGTCCATGTATATATGACGCATGCAAAGGGTAGGGTCAAGACCCTTAATATCAGTAATTGACCAGGCAATTGCTTCCTTATGCCTTTGTAAATACTCAAGCAGAGCTCCTTCCTACGATTCAGATAATGCAGATGAGATAATAATGGGGAGCGTGTCATTAGGGCCAAGGAAAGCATACTTCAATGTTCTTGGGAGGGGTTTCAACTCCAACTCAGGAGCCTTTTGGATTGAGGGTTTAAGTTGAGATGTTCTTGCCTCAGGTAGCAGATCTACCTTCATAGTCTAGGGTGGGGACAAAGACTCTGTGTGTATCCCTAGCAACTCTTCTAATTCGGGTATTTTCCCTTCAGTTTCTTTAATAATCGGAGGATGGTCCTTAGATATGACCTTTCGAAGGGGATCTCTACAAACGAGTGCTGGAGTAGTCTCCTCAATTATTTCATCAACAACCTTAATCTGAGAACAATCTTCAAATCTGGTTTGCTTGTAAGTATCAAAAACATTCAACCAAATCTTCTTATTCCCAAATCCCATTTTAAGTGCCCCTGAACTACAATTGATAGAGGCATTAGCTGTGGCCAGGAAGGGGCATCCCATAATAATGGATGTCATAGTGGGCTTATTCGATGGGTTAGTATCTAGCACAAGAAAGTCAACAGGGAAGAAGAAGTCCTCCACTCTCACCAGGACATCTTTCAGTAATCCCCGTGGTGTCTTAAGTGATCTGTCTATGACCTGGAGGATGACTGGACTAGGCTTTAACTCACCTCCTCCCAAAAGATCATAGACAAAGCTCGGTAAAATGTTTACCCTTGCCCCAGATTGAGCAGAGCCTTGTCAATGTGTTGGTCACCTATAACCATTGAAATATACGAGGCCCCTAGGTCTTTCATTTTGGGGGGTGTTCCATGTTGGAGAACCGAGCTAACATGGTCAGGCAAGATGAACTTAGCTTGGACCTGTCTCCTAGATTGACGCTTCTAAGTGAATAGATCCTTTAGAAACTTGTCATAGGATGGGATCAGTTTGATAGCTTCCAACAGAGGCAAGTTGATATGGACTTGCCTAAAAGTGTCCACAATTTCATCCGTCCTATCCTTGGCTCCAGACGACCTAATAGAAGATTCCCCAGGAGTAGATAGGCACTCTGGATAGGGCACCCTTGGCTTCTGGGTAGAGGGGTCATCATGGCGGGAAAGGGTGGTGAAATGACGACATCCTCAGTGTGGGTGATTTCAAGAGAGGGAGAGCAGTGTGGCTCCTCCTCAGTGTAGATGGAAGTCAGGTTGGGTGTAGGAGGGGAATCCTGAGATGTGACCGTAGGAGTGTCATTAGGCTTGTTGATTTTCTTTCCACTCCTCAGGATGGTCACAGCTTGGGCACGCTCCCTGAATATGACCCCCTTGCCCTTTGGGTTCTCCTCAGAAGAGCTAGGCAACTTCCCTGGATCACGTTGCCTAACTGCCTCAGTAAGATGACCAATTTGGGATTGCATATCAGTAATCATCTTATTATGAGATTGGATGACCATATTCTAATGCTCTTGCATCACTTTCATCATTGCTTTAAGTTTCTCCATCTCAGAAGGCTTATGCTGAGGAGGGTTTGCATAGGATGGCTGGTATATGGGTTGGGGAGGTGGGGTCTTGTATTCCCTGAGTTAGAAGCATCACCTTGCTTCCATGAGATATTTGGATGGTTCCTCCAACCCGGATTATAGGTATTAGAATATGGGTTATTACGAGGAGGTGGGTGGAAACCTTGGGCCGTGTTCAGGCTGACTTGAATCAACTCAGGGAATTGATTTTCCTGGTGGCACTCCGTAGTGGTGTGCATTGTTCTTTGGAAAATGGAGCATTAGCTTGAAGCTTGAAAGATACAAGCTACTTGCAGGTTCATGTCGAGGTTTGCTAAAAGCCTATTAAAGTTCTTGTTCAACAATTGAATCTGATAAGCCAAATCCTGAGTAGCCTCGGCTTCATGGGCTTCTATCTTCCTCTGCAAAATTGATGGCTTTCTTTCTTGATAGGCAGAGGACATACGTATGGAATTGCGATGAGAGGCTCATCATGCTTCTAATTATCCTTAATTAACTAGTTTCCCTAGTTAATTAGCTAGGAATATATATTTATAAGGGTTAATTATAGAATATGGGATAAATCATTAAAAAACCTTAAAATAAGTTTAAAATGATAAATTATTAACCAATTAATATTATTAATAATTTAATTAATAAATGGACTCGAAATATCATTAAATATTACATAATTAATGTGTTAATTAACTTAAACATAATTTATACCTAAATATGTAATAACTTAACTTTACTTAATTAAATAAATTAAGGTAAAACGGTCAAAAACATAATCCAAGGTTTATATATAATATTTGAATAATTTATAACCATATATAAAAAGATGAAAAATATTTAAATTAAAATAAGCCTTGAAAACCTTAGTTTACGTTTTAGCCCTTAAGTTTTATTTCAATCGAGTCCTTTTTCCTTCACCTAGGTCCCTATCTTTCCTCACAATTAGGTCCCTGTATACATCTTCTCCCTTTTCATTTCTTTTTCAGCCATTTCAACGGCTGATGATAGGAGGTATTGTCACCTGTCGATCATTGTTCATTTGACGCTTGTCCACCTCTGCCAAGCTCCTGGAGCTTGCTCTCACCGCCACCTTTCCAACCATTGGTCTTGATGAAGCTGCAATCCTAATTAGGGTTCGGAGATAACCTCACTGGTGTCGGAGAAGATGCTGGTGGTTACCTTGCACCTAGATGCTACACCATCCAGATTCATCCTCCTTCTCAGCCGCCACAACTTATAAAAACTCCACTACCTCTCCGATTTCAAAAAAAGTTAGCTCCCTACCCTCTTCCCCAACTGAGTGTTGAAAAGTCATAGATCGCGTTTTTGATAGAAAAGAAATGCATCGTAGTATAGTCGTGAAGTATGATCCAACAAAGATATTGTTTTGCAAAAATTACTAGACTTAAGTCCTGGTCATTCGTCTCTGGGCGGCGTTGTTTTCGCTTTTGAAATCAATCTTTTTACTACTCTACTTCGTTTAAAGACGCACGCTGATTGCACAGCAAAAAGACACCAACAATTGTTCCAACTTGTGCTATTTCCTAGCATTGCCAGAGCATATTAGGTATCCATAGTCGCATTTGTGAAAATACACGCATGCTTGCATTTAATTGAGAGGGGATGAGAGTGAATAAAATGGCTTTGAAATTTACATTTTCCTCAAGTGCTGCCTCGCAAAATCTCCATCTTCATTTTTTATTTCTATTTGGCTTTGAATTTCTCTGCATGACTGTAAGGCATGGCCTCTTCTTCCTCGCACCATGCTCTGTAGCAAGCTTGCCCTGCAGCCGCATGCACAACCATGCACAACTAGGGCATGGCTATGCTTGCCTTCTTTCTCTTTAGAAAGGGCTCAGCTTTATTCTTTACGGGGAGCCTGGTCCACACAAAAATAAAACACACGAATAGCACCTTCTTCACCAGGCCATCTCCTCCCCTCTACCCTCCATACGCAGCCTCTCCTCCTTATGAGGAGCTACTCTCTACGTGCGCCTGCAGGCCGCCCTCACCCCTCCCCGCACACCCTGTCGTGAAGCTCCGCCCGTGGCCCAGCCGGTTTCGCACACTCCAGCAGCCGGCGCAGCCTCTTTCGAGCGTGCGCCAGCAGCTCCACATCGCCCGCACACGCTGAACCGGGCGGAGGTGGTCGCGCGAGCCTAGCACGCACTGTAGGCACTGTTCACACTAGAGAGTGCGACACTATGGCTACAGTGCGGTGACCGGTAAGTTCCTCACTTATCCAGTCACCCGTGCTCTCTCTCCGTGTCACCACCGGTGCTAGACCATCCGCACACACCCACGCCCACTCCCGCGTATGGCAGCACCAGCTCTAGCGTACGCCCGCCCGCTTCAGCGCCCACATCTTCGCCCGCTTCAGTGCTCGCCTCTTCATGCAGTGTGGTGCGCTGCGGTCCTTCCTCCCACGGTCGCTCCCTCCTACGTGCGCATGCCTCTTTGTGCAACTAGGCGCCTGCACGTGCACGTGGACCACCAGACGTCGCCCGCTGCGTCCAGATGGCTGTACTCACCATTTCTTCACTCAGTAGACGCCCTCTCTCTCTCGCTCCCTCTCTCTCACAGCACTCACTCACTCCCTCAGTAGACACATAAACACACACACTCACACTCTCACACACACACACTCTCACCTATACACTACTATATACTTATATGTATATATATATATATTTATATACATACATATATATACATATATCTGTACATATATTAGTACCTACATAACTAAGTATAAGTATATATACATATATATATATATACATATATATACACATATATTTATACATATATATATATATACAAATATACATACATATATAAATACATATATATATATGTATATCTATCTACATATATCTATATACATAGATACTTATACTAATATATATATATACATATACACATATATATAACTATATACATATATTACTATATATATACATATAAATATATATATATATATCTATACTTATATATACATACATATATATATATACATATACATACATCCATCTATACATATATTTACATACCTATATATATATACATATATATATATATATACATATATAACTACATATACACCTATATAATTATAACCATATATATATATACATATAGATATATATTTACATATATACATATATATATTTTTTTTTTCATATCACTTATCATACATTGTATCGCAGGAATATCTGCACTAGTTGCGGATATTCCCCGGTACATGCGTACAGAAAGCATTTTGGCACACATCTTCCACCCATCCATCCTACACTCCACGCGACACTTCGTCCTGTTGGTTGCGTCTTCCTCAACGACGACCAACTCGACACCGTGCTACACGCCATCTCCACCTCCTCCCCCACCCCTTTATACATATATAATATTTACATATATATATACTATATATTTACCTTATTTCTATTTCTCTTTCTTGCCATTAAAAAGATAAACAAAAATATACAAAAGAGAAAAGATAATCCTTGACTTGCAGGTACTCAGTCTTGCAAATAGCAAGACCAGTTTTGGAACCCTAATTTGGCTCAAAGCCAAGAACCTGATTTTGACGGTGTACCTCAAGGACAAAAATTATCAGAAAAAAATCTTAAATAGAAAAACACCAAAAGCATAATAAACGAATGAAAGCGATTCGTTGTAGGAAAGGCGTAGAAACTTATTCACTTCTAATCCCACTTCTCTGAGTTCTACCCTCGGCCTAAAGGTGACCAAGATAAAATCAAGTAGGCCAGGTAAAAATTTTTGTAAAGAGATGGCTAGGCTCGATTTTGGTTAACCACTATACTCATTACAACGATAAAATCACCATATTAACACAACCTATCTGGGTCTACACCACATCTTTTCTAGCGTCGTTGCCAGGGAAGTGCGCATTCAAGTAAGTTTTTACTCCATTCCTTTAATTTTTCTCTTCTCACACCCTTCTCTTCACGGGTGTTTTTGTTTACTGCTGTGCAGGTGAACCTGTTGCAAGGAGAAGACAGGTAGACGAAGTTGGAGACATGGGTAGATCCAAGGCAGGAACGAGAGCGTGAAGTCGTCGCACCGCACTGGAGCTTTGCACATGTTGCTGAACAAGTATGTCTTTCTTTCTTAGCAACACTTCTTGGGATCTCTTGGAGCAAGTGGATTAAAAATCACTTGTTTGATTATTTGCCTTCACTCCCATTGCTCCGGGATTTCCTGCCAAACTTCGCATAGCGAAGACCCAAGAATCTTGATTCTTGAATCTTTCACCGTGTGAAGTACTCTTTGAGGCAAAAGTAAAAAGATTGATTGCCATCCCTCTTTGCCTCATTATCTACAATTCGAGATCACCTTTTTGGTGGGGAGACATGCAATTGAGTTGATTCCAACCCCACCATGACTCTTCACGTGCCTAAGATTCGATCTCGAATATTTTAACCCCAACAATTTGATTTTCTTTATCTTATGGTTGAGCCTTGCGTGTAGAAATCATTTTGGTGATTGGGAGTACTTGAATTGCAGTGCTTTGGCTCCCTTTCACACTAATCTTAAATTGACTCATGCAACCACACATAGAAATCTCCATCTAGGGAAGCCCAGTGCATTTTAGCATGCATTAACCAACTAACATTGAAGAAGGGTTTATTAGGCTTAGAAGAAAACTTGTATTCTCTCAAAACCCGGAGATTGGTTGAATTGGTAATTCAGAGAAATCCTAAAATCCATAGTACTTAAGGCTGAATTCTAAAAACCATTCACCAATTAAAACTTCAATTCGGGGAGATTTCCGCATTGCATGCTTGGTTTACACACTTTGTAAAATCAATAACTTGGGCATTACCTGTAAATAACGCCCTTCACATTCTAGAAGCACTTGATCCTAAGCCTCTAATTAAAACTGGTAGCAACTTGACCCTTGTTAAGGATTGGAGGTCTAACTGCCTGCATGTAGCACCTACGTGCTGATGAGGGTTCCCGCGTGCTATCGGGTGTCTAAGACTGGGGCAAACGGCCTTTCAATCTAGCCCGGTGGTTCCGCGGTGCTTGCATTCGTTTCCGTAGTTCGTGATAGTAGGTAACTTAGATCTTTAGGTCTAAGGGCACACTGTACAGGTTAGGAATTTGATAGTATTGATTTGTCATCAATTGTACCTTTGCGGCGTCATTTCTCTCATCTCTTTTCCCTTCGTATCCCCCCAATTCTTCCTGCGGTAGTGTATATTTAGGAGGTCACAAAACCCTGAACTGTGTTAATTGCCTGGTAATTTTAGAAAAGAAGCCGCATCATCCTCCTCCCCCACAAACATGGTTGCACGCCCACCCCCAAATCCCGAGGGAGGAAACCGCCCTCAAAACCCACTAGGAGGTGGAGCCTTGGATCCCATAACCCACCTCCAAGCCCAAATGGAAATGTATAATGAACATATTGAAGCCATAAGGGAAGCATTGGAGGAAATGCAGAACCCTCCCGAACGGGAGGAGCCTAGGTCTCTTAGCTCCTATCAGAATCCTGCTGCTACAGAGACCATAGGACAAATTCGGGTCCCCATGGGTGGGGACGACTTTGAATTGAAACCTAACATAATTGGCCTAATAAATTTTCACTTCTATGGTCTTGCAAGTGAAGATCCTTTTCTCCACTTGGAAGACCTAACCTGATTAGCTGAAACTGTTAAACCAAGAAATATCGGGTTACCCATAGTCCTCATGAAAATGTTCCCGTTTTCATTGCAGGATAAAGCGTCGCAGTGGTTATGCACCCTTTGGAGAACCATCCACTCTTGGGAAGAGATGCGAATAGCATTTCTCAAGAAGTTCTTCCCAATCGGGCGAACCAATGCGCTTCACCGTGCTATCACTTCATTTACGCAACAAAACGGCGAACAGTTTCATGAGGCACGGGAGAGATATAATGACCTCCTCAGGAAGTGTCCGCACCATGGTTTGCCTAAGTGGCATATAGCCCAGATTTTCTACTATGGGCTAAATGAGACTTTGAAGCAAATTGCAGACGCTTCCTGCGAAGGGAATTTCATGAATAAAGATGAAAATGGAGCATTCGAATTATTTGAAAATATGAGCGAAAACTCAATGAACAATGCCTCCATTGTCACCTTTAATCGTACCAGCCTACCCTGTAATGTCCATGAAGTTAACACAGGACCCTCCCATTCATCCACTAATCTCAGCCTTATCGCATAGAAATTGGATCAAGTCTCCGTCATGCACAAGAAGCTGGACTAGCTTCTGGCCAACCCCGCCCGTTCTATGGCAAACACCCCCACCTCACCACTTCGTCACAATCCCAATTCTTCCAACACCAGGCTTATCCCGAGAAACCCCGTAGACCTTCCTTACCGAGTGTCGCACCGAGCGATTCGGAAATTCATGTGGATCTGGCCTCTGTGAGCCAATATTTCTGCACGGAGGACCAAGCCTTCCTGTGCTCGGAAGCGTATTTACATGCGGACACGTCTTCTGGCATAGAAGACACTTGTGCCCAGGGGAACAACATGTTCTCTTCCACTTATAACCTTGGGTGGTGAAATCATCCGAACTTTGCATGGTCCAACAACCCGCAGCACCAAAACCCTGTGGGTGGACTAATGCGACCGTCCGCACCCATCATCCCAAGGGCTCAATCTAATCCTTTGGCAAATCCGCCATCGGGTCCTTACGTACCGCAAATAGAACATGCATTAAGTCCTCTTGATAAATTGATGCAAATGATGACGGAAATGTCAAAGCACCATGAAGAGAACATGACCTTTATTCAGCACCAATTGGAGCAACAGAATGTTGAGATTAGTCAACTACGCATGGCGACTCGATCTAAGGGCACTCTTTTCGCCCAACCTGTTCCCAACCCGCGAAATTTCGTACCCCGTGGTCCTCAACCACAGGTACGACCTTCTCAGGGGCAGGTACATCAAATTCTGCAGGCTCCAAGCATTCCACTGGGATTTCAGGCTAATCCCGCTGTAGCACCTCACTCTTATGTCCCTATTACGAACCCTCCTCTGCCTTATGATACCACTGGACCCGCATCGTCTAATGCGATCACTACAAGGAGTAGCAAGCAGACGTCGATCAGCCTCGACCTGATCCTGGCCCGTCTTCTTCATCGCCCTCTCATTCGGGATGCACACCGGATTCGCGAGAGGACGATACACCCAAATTGGTGCCAGAATCAGTCCCATTCCTTGAGGCTCTACTGAGGGAGCCCAAAGGCAAGAAGAAGGATACGCAGGCCTTTGATAACCTGCGTAATTTATTCAGGCATGTTGAAATCAAGGTACCCCTGCTCGAGGCTATCGACCACATACCTACTGTCGCCCGATTTTTCAAAGACTACACAACACCAGGCGACAGTCAAAGAAAACTAAGAATCCGGTGGTTCTCTTGCCTCATGCGAGTTGTGCTATACTGTCAAATCTACCATCGAAGCAGAAAGATCCGGGCACACCGCTTATTTCCTGTAGCATCTAAGGCTGCAATTTTAATCGTGCCCTGCTTGATCTAGGATCTTCCATAAATCTTATACCAACCATCATGCTCAAAAAATTTTCCTTCGGAAATCTGAAACCCACCCCTGTCACATTACAATTGGCAGATCGTTCTGTCAAAATCCCAAAGGGTGTGGTGGAAGACGTGGTGGTTAGGGTCAACAGTCTCTGTTTTCCTGTTGACTTTCTTATTTTAGATATGGAAGTTCCTAGCTCACTTTCTAATTGTCCGATCATCCTTGGTCAACCTTTCTTGGCCACAGCCCACGCCCATATCGACTGCTAGTCGGGCTGTATCGAGATTACCGTTGGATCTGAGAAGCTCAAGCTTAACATCTTCAAGGCAGCCAAGAACTTCGAATGCGATTGCATCGAGGATGACATGTCTGACGAGGACATGGCCATCAGCGTGTGTATTGGACTAATTGGGACCTATTCTGACTGCTGCAAATTTCCTGTAAACACTGACGATTGCCTGACCGACACATATTGTGACGTTCCCCCATCCCTCCCTATTCCCGTACCTTCTCCTGACCAGACTTCTGACGAGGTTTTCTCCGCTTCCCATACCTTGTGGTCTAAGTCATATCCGGGCTACTCACCGCCGATCCACACTCTTGAAGATCGGATTGCCCTTTCTTTCCTGCCAAATCAGGCGGAATTGCAACTCCACACTAGGACCTTGAGCCCATATACTACTCACTGGGGCTATTCCTTTTTGGATCCATCTACCTAAGAAGCCCCTCTTCTTAGCCAATCTGAGGGCCAACTTCTTCCTCCTGACTTGTTTTCTGATTTGCCTGGGACACTCTCGTCCTAAGAAATGCCAGACCTTTCACCATCCACTCCCGAGCTGAAAGAGCTGCCTAGTACACTTAAGTATGTTTTCCTAGGACCAAATGAAACGCTCCCTGTAATCATCAGCTCAAAATTGACCAGGGAGCAAGAGTGCAAACTAATGAAGGTCCTTATGGAACACAAAGTAGCCATTGGATGGTCTTTATCAAACTTATCTGGCATTAGCCCCTCCTACTGCACTCACCGTATATATATGGAGGAGGAGGCTAGATCGTCCCACGAGATGCAGTGACGTCTCAACCCTAACATGCGGGAGGTCATTAAAAAGGAAATTATTAAGTGGCTAGATGCAGGTATAATCTACCCGATCAGCGATAGCCCCTGGGTGAGTTCGATTCACGTCGTGCCCAAAAAAGCGTGACTCACCATCTGTGTCAATGATAGGGGCGAATCCATCCCTACACGCACTCATACATCTTGGAGAGTGTGTGTAGATTATAGGAAACTCAATGCTACAACTAAGAAAGTTCACTTTCTGCTACCTTTCATTGACCAAATCCTGGAGCAGTTAGCGGGAAATAAATTTTTCTATTTCCTAGATGGATTCTTAGGATATAACCAGGTGGCAATTGACCCTTGGGACCAAGAGAAACCACTTTTACCTGATCCTTTGGCACCTTTGCATTTAGAAGGATGCCGTTTGGACTTTGCAATGCGCCAGCAACTTTCCAGAGATGTATGCTAGCGATATTTCATGACATGGTGGGTGACTTTCTCGAGGTCTTCATGGATGACTTTTTGGTCTTTGGACCATCTTTTGAAGACTATCTTGCCAACTTGACCCATATCCTTAGGAGATGTATTGATGTAAACCTCGTGCTTTCCTGGGAAAAAAGTCATTTTATGGTACACGAGGGAATTAGTCTCGGACATATCATCTCCGATAGGGGTATCGATGTTGACGGAGCTAAGCTTGATGTAATTGCTGATTTACCTGTGCCTGGCTCTGTCAAACAAATCCGCTCCTTCCTGGGACATGTCCGTTTCTATAGGAGATTCATCAAAGATTTCTCCAAGATTTCTCGACCTTTAACTCATCTCCTATCAACCGACGTACCCTTCGATATGGGCCCTGATTGCATATGAGCATTCACGCAGCTGTGTAATGTTGTCACCAAGGCCCCTGTTCTCCAGCCACCTGATTGGTCCCTCAACTTTGAACTCATGTGTGACGCTTCCGACCTTGCAGTCCGAGCCATCCTGGGACAAAGATGCGATAGACACCCCTTCGTGGTGTACTACACCAGTAAGACGTTGGACGAGGCCCAGCGTAATTATACTACCACTAAGAAAGAACTACTAGCGGTCGTCTTTGGGCTGGAGAAATTCCGCTCTTATCTTCTGGGCTCACACGTTATTGTTTTCATCGATCACGCGACCATTCTCCATCTCATGCACAAGAAGGATGGCAAGCCTAGACTGATTCGTTGGATCCTTCTGCTCCAAGAATTTGACATTGAGATCAGTGATAAGGTCGGAGCCCAGAATGTTGTGGCTGATCATCTTTCCAAACTGGACCCCGACCATATTGGACTTACTCTGCCAATTAATGAGAGTTTTCTTGATGAGCACCTATTGGCAATTAATGTGGCAAGTGGACCTTCGTATGCCGACATTACCAATTACCTTGCTTCTGGATCCCTTCCACGTGGTTGGCCTAAAAACCAGCGCGAGCATCTCATGGCAAAAGAAAAGTATTATTTCTGGGACAATCCACTTCTTTTTCGAATAGGTGCTGATCAAATCATCCGTCACTGTGTTCCTAACAGTGAATTCCCCAGTGTGCTATCCTTCTGCCACGATCAGGCCTGTGGAGGTCATTTCTCTGGGAGGAAAACTACAGCTAAGGTGTTGCAGTGTGATTTCTTTTGGCCCTCCCTTCACCAGGATGCACACAATTATGCCAAACATTGTACTAGATGCCAGTCGTTAGGGTCAATGTCACATCGTGACATGATGCCCTTGCAACCCATCCTAGCTGCGAAAATCTTCGACATTTGGGAAATTGATTTGATGGGTCCCTTTCCTCCTTCCAACGGCTTTGAATTTATCCTCGTGGCTGTTGATTATGTTTCGAAATGGATCAAGGCTATTCCCACGCACCGTGCTGACCATGTTATATCCACTCGATTTGTCAAAGACCACATCTTTGCGCGCTTTGGAATCCCTCGAGCCATTATCTCGGATGGAGGAAACCACTTTACCCATGCTTCTTTTCAGGCACTTCTAAGGAAATATAGAGTCCACCATCGTATCGCATCCCCGTATCATCCTCAGACGAACGGCCAGGCAGAGGTGTCGAACCGACAAATCAAGCAAATTCTCCAAAAAATGGTTTGACCTGACCGTAAGGACTGGTCCGACAAGCTGATTGACGCACTTTGGGTGTATCGGACTGCCTTCAAGGCTCTCCTTGGTATGTCTCCTTATAGAATCGTTTACGGGAAGCCTTGTCATTTGCCCGTGGAGTTGGAGCACCGCGCTTATTGGGTTGTTCGCCATTGTAACCTCGACCCAGACCTATGTGGTCGAGAAAAGAAACTCCAACTCCAGGAGCTAGAAGAGCTCCGTCGTGAAGCCTATGATTCTGCCTTAACTTTAAAGCAACGTACTAAGGCTTTTCACGACAGCCGTATTCAACGGAAAGAATTTGAGCCATCTCAGCAAGTTTGGCTCTACAATGCCCGGCTCAAATTCTTTCCTGGGAAACTGAAGTCCAAATGGACTGGTCATTTCCTGGTCTCGAGACCATTTCCTAATGGGGCCTTTGAGATTGAAGATCCCAAATCTGGGCATAAATTTACGGTCAATGGGCAACATTTAAAACCCTATCTTACTCATGAACTTGGCCCTTTTGGAGAAACTGTTGCCCTGTTGGAGGGTAACTAATGTTGTGCCTCATTCTGAGTCCAGCTGGGGAAGTTAAATTCAGCGCTCATTGGGAGGCACCCCAACAACACTCACTATCCACCATCACTTTTCACTTCACTATCACGCTCACTTCACTCTTCACCTCACCACCCTGCTGTATACCCTGCACCTCAGCTCTCATTACCTGATCTTTCGTCCTTCCTCTACCCTACCTTGCATGCATATGAGGACATAGCATCATTTGGCATGGGGGGCTGGATAGGCATCCATAGGATCTGGGTATTTTATGGTATCATGCAGTTTCCATCTATATATATATGGTGTTTAGTAATGATCTGAAGGCTGAAACAAAAATACAATAAGTGTTTATGGATATTCAACCACTATTTTGAAGACTTTCCAGGCCACAGAAGCTTGATTCGCTCAGGCTCGGCTTAATTCACTTGAGCATTGAAAAGATAGATCGAAATCTCTCCTAACTAAGGACGTATTCTTGTACTTGAGACACCAGTATAGGATTCGTTGGTTTGCTTCTACTCAAGAGCCTAGGTAATCTTGGTTCACACTACACATATCAAGAAAGACCAGGTGAGCATAAGATCCAACCCTAGTGTTCATTAGGGAAGGTGGAGTCCTTACCTGTGCGCGCAGGTAGGCTTTTTATGCAAGGTTTTAGTCCTGTGTTTAGGAGAGACTCTTTCCACAAAAAAGGAACCCTCCCACCAAAAAGAAAAGTGTGCTCCTCTAAATAATGTTGTAAGAAATATATTGACACGTGTTTCAAAAAAAAAAAAGAAGTACAAATAAGTCAGCATGTCTCGCAAATGTCTGTAAAGTCTTCCCCAACAAAAATTCTTCTCGGCAAGTTACAAATACCCTATTTTCCTTGAGCTACAAATGTCATAAAATGGGAGTTGAGTTTCCATCATCTTTTTAAGGGTCAATCCGAAGACATGAGATGAAACTGGGACCAACTTGAACTTAAAATTTCGTGAAACCCTGGGCTTGAGTCTTAATGTTCATCTGGTCAGTCTTGATCCCTCACTAAGCACAAGCCATAATCTCTTGAGCTCTCGAGTACGGCAAAAACCTCCTGAGTCCTGGAAATCATACTTAAGGTTTAAATATCAAGAGTCCGGGTTAGTTGAGAGATGGTCTATGTCATGTAAGACTTAAAGTACTGGTAGTCTTCTCTACAATTGGTTCTCACAATATCTAACAATAAACACACCTATGTTGCCTCAGAAGAAAATCTTTAGCTTAAGATAATTTCTAAATACAATAGAAAAAATGTTTTGCTAGGGACTAGCAAAAGATAGGTATGGGGGTATGATTGCACAGCAAAAATACACCAACAATTGTGCCATCTTGTGCTATTTCCTAACATTGCCAGTGCATATTAGGTAGCCAAAGTCACATTTGTGAAAATACACTCATGCATGCATTTAATTGGGAGGGGAAGAGAGTGAATAAAATGGATTTGAAATTTACGTTTTCCTCAAGTGCTGCCTCGCAAAATCTCCATCTTCATTTTTTATTTCTATTTGGCTTTGAATTTCTCCGCGCAGCTGCAAGGCATGGCCTCTTCTTCCTCGCACCATACTCTGCAGCAAGCTTGCCCTGCAGCCGCACGCACAGCCATGCACAGCCAGGGCATGGCTGTGCTTGCCTTTCTTCCTCTTTAAAAAGGGCTCAGCTTTCTTCCTTGTGGGGAGCCTGGTCCACACAAAAATAGAACACATGAACAGCACCTTCTTCTCCAGGCCATCTCCTCCCCTCTCCCCTCCATATGCAGCCTCTCCTACTTCTGAGGACCTACTCTGCAGGTAGGAGCCGCTCACAGTGGTGCACAACCACCACTGTGAGTCCCACTGCAGCCTAGCTCATCAAAGAGCCAGTGGGCGTGGTGGTTCTTTCTCTGTTTCTACGTTTAGCCACTTCTGCCATTACCGCAGGACTCAAGGTCTGAAGCTCACAACAGCAGCAGCAGCGGTAGACAGTAGCAACGCAAGCCTCCATGCACCTCAAGCACCTGTTCCATGCCCTCTGCGAGCGCCTGCAGGCCGCCCTCGCCCCTCCCCGCATGCCCTGTCGCGAAGCTCCACCCGCGGCCCAGCCGGTTCCGTGCACTCTAGCAACCAGCGTAGCCTCTTCCGCGCACATGCCAGCCGCTCCACACCACCCGCACACGCTGAACAGGGTGCGGGCGGTCCCGCGAGTCGAGAGCGCACTGTAACCACTATTCACGCTAGAGAGCACGACACTGTGGCTACAGTGCGGTGACCGGTAAGTTTCTCACTAATCCGGTTACCAGGCGCTCTCTCTCCGTGCTGCCACCAGCGCCAGCCCATCCGCACACGCCCGCGCCCACTCCCGTGTACGCCCGGCCGCTTCAGCGCCTGCATCTTCGCCCACTTCAGTACCCGCCTCTTCGTGCAGTGCGGTGCGTTGAGGTCCTTCCTCCCATGCCTTCTCCCTCCTACGTGTGCATGCCTCTTCGCGCACCTACGTGCCTGCACGTCAGCATGGACCACCTGACGTTGCCTGCTGCGTCCAGACGGCTTAACTCATCGTTTCTTCACTCAGCAGATGCCCTCTCTCTCACAGTACTCTCTCACTCCCTCAGCAGACACATAAACAAAGGCTTTTTTTGTTCTTTTTTTTCATGACTTTCTTTTTTTTTTGGTATTTTTGGAATATGTCATTTTTTTTTTGTGAGAACCCTTCTAAACTTTGATTTTTGTATGTTTGCACTTTACCACCCCCATTCCTATGTTTTGCAATGTCCTCATTGTAAACAGAGGGTGTGAAATAGGTTTGGGTTCAGGAATTTAGAACAACATTTATCAGGTGGGTGAACGGGTTGGGAATGACTGTTGCGGACGATTTCAAGCTCTGGCACGTGTACCAAAGGTGGGATCAATTGTCCTAAAATCAAACTCAGGGTGCAATAGATGTGAAGTCCAAAAGGATAATCAGAAGGATCTCAGGTTTTTGGAATGACGGGTTGCCTCCAGTTAAGCGCTAAATTCAATGCCTTCAGTCGAGTAGGAAATGGTATTGAGAGGGAGTGGTCAAATCAGCTAAGTTTTGTAGAACAAGCACCTTGATCAAAAGCCTAGTTGGTCTAACGAGGTGCTTGTTCAGATCAGCATGCTGATGATACAGCCCAAATCCAATCAATCTGGTCGGTTGAAAAATGTAGATCAAGAAGTGTGGAACCCACCATATACTGTGGAGCTCAAAATGATGCGGAATTGTGAATCCAGGGTTTGGTTGAGTTGAATCAGCCTGATCGGAGTCGGGATCCTTAAAATAATCAATAGGTGTTACGGAAACCCTATAGGAGTGATCAGAGAATGATGGAGCATGATTTGTAGTCTGATCAATGTCCGAAACTCGATAAAAATGTGGAGGCGAATCATCTGCAATCGGCTTATTAAGAGGGGAGTCAGAATAGAAATTGAGTCTGGTTGCGGGTCGGGGTTGAAAATGGGTTTGGATGGGTTTTATATATGTAGAGGAGGTGGCATCAATAAGAATTGTGTATGAGGGCTCCTCTAAAAAGGAATTAAAGGTGGGTTCATTTAGAGAGTCCTCATAGTGGCCATCAAATTCAAAAGTGAATGCCTAAAGAGTGTTTATAGGATAAAAAAATCTGGGTCAAGAAATGATCCGAATTCTGGGTTGTAGTCACTCTCGGCAGTTTCTGATTTTGATTCCTGAGGATCGAAAGGAAATGATTCCATCTCAATGGACCTTGAATTTAAATCAGTGATCTTGGGAATAGGAACCTCAGAGTCAGAGTTGAAGAATGAACCATGTGAACTGAGGTCGTAGATTGGCTCGTAGTTGTTAGGAAACAATGGTTCTCTGAAATCATGGTAAGATTCGAAATCGTCAGAGAATATGCGAGAATCAAGTTCGGAATTCGATTTGAGATCAGAGGTTCCACCATCAAGAGATGTAGACTCAGCAACCTACCTTGTCTCTAGCCTATTTGTAGATTTTGAGCTTAAAAAGGTGTCCTTATAGGGTCTGGGCTCAGGCTTTTGGCTTGTGGGAAAGATCCAATCAAAACCCTACACTTCCAACTCCTCGATTTCTATATCGTAGATTGGCGTGACTTTCGAGAAATCATTCTGTATCTCTGAGGATGTTGGAGAGGGACATTCATCAAACAAAGGCCCAGAATCATAATCCCGATTCAAACTTTGATCGTCGTCATACGGTGCCTTGTAATTATCCCAATCAGTTTCAGATCAAGATTCTAGACTGCAGATGTGGGTTGAATTACTAGAATTTAGGTCAGAGCTATCTTCGAGGGTTACCTTATCATAATAAGGGGCAGGATTTACACCCTCGAGAGGTTCCATTTTCATCTCATCATTACAAGAGTCTCGGAATTCTATTCTTGGTGAACCAGGATTTTGGTTTTCTAGGGCTGGCGCAAAATCGTGTTCTCCTGCAATTAGGACTTCCCAACCTAATTCAAGACTAGGCATGTTATATTCCATCTGGGTTGGGAATCCACAACAACCTTGTGCCTTAAACCTGAGCTTTGGGAAATCAGATTGATCCTCAATATTAGTCCAAGATGTTTCATTAACTGTTTGGGGCATGGATGGGTATTTTTTATCGATAACTTGTTTCAATAATTTTATCATCTCTTCCCATTTTTCAAGATCATCTTGGTATATTTCCAAAAGTACATGATTTTTCATGCATTAGAGATATTCAAAGTTATGCAATTTTCTATCTCAATGTATCCTGTTATGAGAATGTCTTGAGTTGATCCCTTTGTTGCTTTTGTTAATAACAATTGGTCACAGTTTACAATGAAGGTTGTTGTCGGTACATTAACCTGAATGTCTTCTACGAGTTTTGAGGTTTTGTACTCAATCTCATAAAATTCAAGAGCATCCTCAACCATTCTATCTCTCATGGATCTTTGTGATTTAGGTTTCTTCAATGGTCTTCCTAAGTAACCAGGTTGCATATTTGAATCAGATGGTGGAATCAAGATGTAAAATCAAAATTCAAGTCTTAGAATGAAGTGATTTGTTCTGAATAGAGACTCCCAAAGAAAATCTATGTGTGTGCTCTAAATAGAGGGGATGAGGGACTGGATGTGATGTTGACCCAATCAAGGCACCCAAAGATTTTTGGATGACTATAGAGGTTTGGGGCAGATGATACCCCTTAGTCAAAAAGCCGTCCACTTGAGAATTACCTGGGTAGCCAGAGAGGGAGAGTCCTGCAAAGACCCCTGCACGGTAGAGTGCCCCCATGGGTTATAAGGTTTCTCCCACCCAACCACTCTTGTCATTGAGGGTCCAGGTAGACTAGAATGGATAACTTGACCTCTTAAGTCTACCAGTTTTATATCCTAATTCATGCCTTTGATTTCACCTGAATTAGCAGTTATTTTTACTTATGACCTAATTTGGAGGTTCATTGGCCTACAATGTAGTCCAACTTCACCTGGCCAACCCTCAAAAAGGCAAAATGACTCTAGGTCAAGACCTAGAAATCACCCTGATTTGACTCCTAGGTTATTAGGGCCAAGTATTTTAATGTTCAAGTGAGTTTAGAGTCTAATTTTAGGGTTTTTCTTGATTAGATCTTTTCAATCAAGCACTTGGGTAACAGATAAATGCGGGTGGGTTTGTTTCCTTTTATGCATGCAAGTGTGAACTAGCACTCTAAAACCCTAATGTAGAAACCCTAATTTGCCTTTATTTCCAAGTCCACTTTGAGTTTTACAAATGTTCTCCTTGGACTTCAAACAAGAAGTGCGTAGTCTAAGGAGATTACAAATTAGGCATAATCCCTAATAGCCAAAGGAATTTTAGCGTAGGATCTCTAAAAATAGCTTCAACTTCAATGAGATTTGAAAAAAATTTCTCAAATTAGGAAGCTTGCCTTTTAAATGATGATTACTATGGAAAAATATGGCAGATGATTCCTATTTGATTGCTTCTTTTTTGTCTTCCCAAGATTAGGAGGTTGATTAGGGAAGAATAGAGAAGTTATCTGCCGTGGAGTGGTTGATTTGCATGGAAGATCTCCTTGTGAAATACCATGCAAAATCATAATAAAGAAAAATAAGGCAAGTTAGTGCTCAAATATAATCAATTACTGCAGAGAATAGTGGTGAATTGTTTGTTGCTCCCCGGCAATGGCACCAAAATGTTTAAAGCACTGGATCAGGTTTAAGAGTGTCGTGTTGTAGTACAACCAAAAAATCATTCAAAATAAATACAATTTTTTTACTCGAATTTGAAGTCTGAGGTCGAACACAGGGAGCAAATGGAATTCATGCACTAATCTCAATAATAAATGCAAATTGAACACATAATACTACTCAAAATCTAGTTAGGAATGTAAAGCATGAGTATATGAAGAATAAAAAGAATTGTAGCTAAAAGTAAAGGAATTGATTTCTCTCTCTTGATTCTTCTTCTTCTTCCTTTGGCTTCTTTCTCTGTCGTTGGCTCCTTCTCTTTGTTTTCTCTTTCCTTTGCCTTGCTCTATCTTCTTCTTCCTTCTTTTGTGTCTTTGGCCATCTCTTCCTGTTCTCTTTCTCTGCCTTCTGCCTTAAGATTCTTCTTCTTTAGCTTCTTCCTTTGCTTTAAGCCTTTGCGAACCTTTTCCTTCTTGTCTGTCTTCTCCTTCTTTCTTTCTGTCTTTTATCTTTCTCTTCCTTGGCTTCTTCCTTCTTCTCCGGTCCTTCTCCTTCCTTCTTCTTCTTCCTTCCTTCATTGCCTAACCTCCTCTTCTTCCTCTCTAACTTGGCTAAGTGTCGAGCTTAAGCTTTCCAAGGCAAAGCCCCCCTTCCCCTTCGTAGTGTTCCTCTCTTTCTCTCTTCTCTACTTCAGGTTCACTCTCCTAAAGCCACAACCGATTTAGGTAATAGGACCTAATGGAGACCGGGTCCAAACTCACTAGCGTGGGTGGTGAGTTGAAAGTGAGTCGGTCGGGTAAACGAGTCATGGCCAACTCCATGTGGGCAGTGCCACGGACGAGGCCATGAGAGGGGGAGAGAGGGACCTCACCCCATGAGTTGGAGGCGATAAGCCTCTGGCAGAAATTTCTTTTATGTGCACACGCTCGCTCGTATAGTTCTGAGGTGGGACTAAATGTCCCACCTTCCTTTGGGAGCCACAGCAGTAGATGTCTCCTTCAAATTGTGAAGCTGTAGCAGCCTTTGACAACAATTGGGAACCTACATGTGTTCGTGCCTCAAGTCTACATCACTTGGGCCTCCGCCTGGAGCAGTGCACCTGGAGTGCAGCAAGTGATCTTCAAGCTTCTTCGTCCATAGCAGTTGGTGGTCGGGTACCTATAAACATGAGAACGGCCTTGTAGCCACGTCAAAGCTTCCAGGGATCTTCACCGAGGCACGGCGAGTGCACTGTAGTGGTTGGTGTGGGGATGACTGTGGTGGCATGACTAGGGTTCACTATGGCCGTGTGAGTGGGTGTGTTTGGTGGGATGTTTGGGTGGTTAATGGAGGGAATGAAGTGGGGGAAAATGATCAGTGAGTCATTATGTAGGTTGTAGGGTGGTTGGCGAGGTGGATGGAGGTGCGGTGCGATGGGGGCACCTTGCCGATGGGTTCGCTAAAGGTGGAGAAGGTGATGGTGATCAGTGGTGTCGAGGGGTGTGATGTAAACACATTTACACTACTTAAAATGTCTATTTATGCATGTTCTTAAGCATAGGATTGCATTTCATGATATAAATATTGCATTACATGCATCATCTTGCATTTAGAGTAGTTTGAATAAAATGGAGGTTAATTGTCTCCTTTTATGTGCTTGGACAGGGCAAATATTTTATCGGGGCCTCGGATCAAAGATCCAACCGTATGGATATGATCAGGGCGACGATTGGAGTTCAACGACTCCAAGATCGCCCTAATCAGGCATCCGTAGCATCAGATAGAGACCGGGGAACCCTAGAAGATCAAGGGCCAAGATGGTGTAAATCCGCACTTCAGATGGAAAATCCGACCACACGGATGAATTCGGATCGACGATCGCAGCCGAACGACACAAAAATCGAGTCAATCCGACATCCGTGGCACCATCTACAACTTCCAGAAGATGGACGGCCAAGATGGCGCCACGTGGCGCCATCCCAGCCGCCCAATCGGCCGCAGGAGTCTTGTGAAGACCGCGCACCGTCTCCTCTCCACCGTTGGATCTCGATCCAACGGCTGCGGTCGCTCGCGCTTAAAAATGTCCGCGCGACCATTTCGCCCGCGTAGCGCAGCGGCGACGCAGCTGCGGGCGAAGCGGAGGTCGCGGGTTCGAGCCGCGGTGAGGGGGTGGAAGGCGCGGGCGAGCGGGCGCGCACGAGCGTCAGATGAAGATCCAACGGCCGCGCGCGCCCGATAGCGCCGACGCGCAACTGGACGCTCTGGTGAACGCGCGATCACACGCGGGCGGTGCGCTACGCAGCGGGCGCGGACGCGTTCTAAGCCGTCCGATCTCGCGATCGGACGGCTGAAAATCAAGCGACGTGCGTATGCGTTACGCGCGCGGCCAGCCGAGCGGGCGCGCGTGGGCGCGGCGGCGACGGCGACGGCGGGGCTTTAGCGACGGTTTTATCCGTCACTAAAGACCCCTTATTTATTATTTTGAAGATGTAATGTCCATTTTGCCCCCACTCCTTGCAACTATAAAAGGAGACCCCCTCCATACGAAATTTTCATCCCTTCCTTCTCCTCTCTACCTCTCCAAAGCTCAAGAGAAGCTTGTCCCACACCCGGGATGCTTCTCGCGAGATAAAGTCCAAATTTTCGTCCCCCTTCGGAAGTGGATCCCGCGACGACGACGGCGTGCTGCTTCGTTCCCGTTCTTCTGCTTCGTCCTCCTTCATCTCGCTTCGTTCTCCTTCGTCCAGGCGTCGTCCCGTCCGGCTCGTCCTCCAAGCGACCGTCGAGGAGGATTCTCTCTCCCTATTCTTTTTACTGCTTTCTAGTATAGATTTACTGCTTTCTAGAGTAGTCTATTCGTCCTCCGAGCGATCGTCGAGGAGGACATTTCTCCCTCCATTCTTTTAATGCTTTCTAGAGTAATTGTTTTATGTTTTCTAGTTGTAACGAAAGAACTCTTTTATGATAAATTCCTTGTCTATTCTACATCTCATTTTGATTTCCATGTATAGTATTCCTTCTCTCTCTCTTACTCCCTCTCTCTCTTTTATTTGTTGTAGATACTTAGATAGTTTAAATTGAATTTCTTCGTGACAAAATAAAAAGAAACACGAAGTTTTTAAATCAAACGTTCGCCTCCCTGTGTTCGACTCGGAATTTTAATTTCGGTATAAATTTTATTTGTTGAACACGAATCCTTCGCTTTCGAACTACAACGACGGGTTTTCCAAAATCGAACACGTTAGCGTAGCTTCGTAAAATAAGTTCAACATTTTGGCGCCGTTGCCGGGGAGGCAACGCTCTTTGATTTCTCTTCGCGTTTTGTAACTTACAAATCATTTACCTCACTTTTCTCCTTTCTTATTGTAATTGCAGGTACTCTTTCGAGACAGGCAAAAGTGGTAGATCGGAGTAAAGTGCTGTGGAAGGTTTTGTAAGTTATCCCCCACCTCCCACCCATTAGATTTTATTTCATCACATAATAATTCAAACATCAATCAACCTAGGTGTTCTTATAAACTCTAAGGTTAGATTGTTTGTTGTTTGACATCGATACTCACTCCAACCCCCACATTAAAAAAAATAAAAAAATAAAAAAAATCTCACAGAGGTACACAACCTCATCTGATTTTCTAACTCAACCGGTAAACCAATCTTAGGAGCCGGTACGCACATCCAAACACATAATCGAGTAGAAATCAGATTGGGTAATCATTTGTGTGCCTAATTAGGTGGTGCATCAGGCCAGTTGTTTGAGTTGTTTGGGCCGCACCACTTCAAATAAAATCAACTCATCAAGTAGCTGCCAATTAGGTTCAACTCTTAAGGATCTACCAGGCACTCCACATTCTTTTTAAACTTTAAAGGAAAATATCTTCACCTGTGCTTGCAAAACCTGGTGTGCCAATGAAACTTGATTGAAAACACCTAAAGTTGAATCCTAAAAGCTACTAAGCAAGATTTGAACCTTAAAATTCACCACATCAAAAATAATCTTTCTTGAAAACCACTGGTTGTGCACGCACACACAAGCAATCAATCATTAAGGGCACAACCCATTTAAAGGGCCCATCACATTCCAAAGCACATTCAAACCTAGCCCTAAATAAAACAGAGTAGATGTTGGCCTTAAGGATTGGACTCGCTCTTCAGAACTCAGAACGAGATTATTTTCGATTAGTCTGTTTCTACTGTTCAATCTGATGTCTAGCTAGGGGAGCAGAGTCAAACGATCGCGGCTGGGGGGTACACTAGGAACCGGAGGCGCAAGCCGAAGGAAGAACCTTCTCCCCAGTCCCTCCTTCTAACTGGTTGGATTGAACAGACAGAAGTAGATCAAATCGTTCCTTTATCTCAAGACGGGTTTTGGGAGTCTGTAGGTCAGTAGGCTAACCCATTTAAGGACAGGTTTGATTGTTTGTATTGCAGGGTACCTTTCTTCCTCCCGTGTCTCATGAATCCTTCCACATATTTCACGCATTCCCGCTCTTTCACTCCTGTTGTAAATTATCCTCAACATGACGATTATCCCAACCCGTATTGTAATCGACCATCAGTTAGTTGGGATAATTCGGATTGGGGATACAATTTCGGACCTCCGTGTTTAGGGTCTAACCCTGAACACTTTGATTCTCAATTCTATCCTTCTCAGAGTTGCATCGATTATAGATCGTCCTCCTTTCATGAACAACCTAATGCGATCTACAATCAAGAAGGATACACTGATCCTTACCCATCCTCTGATTTCACTGCCTTTAGGTCATCTCCATCTTTTGAACAATCTGAAATGACCTATTATCAGGATGGATATAACGAATCTCAATTCGTTAATTCCTCTACATTGATGTCAAACCCGCCCAATCCTGAACCAACTCATTTGGTTCAGGTTAATCAGGTTCAAGATAAGGTTCTGGCTAACTTGAGAAATATCATACAATCTTTAGAAGTTCAGCCAATACCTTGCATTGAGAGATTGGAGCCCCTGATTGAAATGATTGATGATTTAAACAAGTCTTTGTTGGATTGGCTCCAGGATGTTAATGATAAGAACCCGGGTGAGTTTCTACTCGGGAAATTAGCGAAATTGAGGATGAGATTCGTGGTTGCTTTGATTCAATCTTGGGATGATTCCCAGGATGAACCCTCTTCAGGAAAGCCAATGACAGAACCCGCTCAGGCACCTGTTGGGGGGAACATGTGTTACGAGGCTGACCAGATTGAATTAAAGCAACCAATTAAGGATGATCTGATTTCTTCACCTGAGATCCCTGAGCCGGGTTACGAGAAAACGTATGTCTCCTGGGAACACAAAGTGACAACTGATTTTGGGACATACATTGATACGGATCCTGATTTCTTTGATGGTGAAGATTCAAGTTGCGAAGTCTCACACGAGTTTTCAGATCACGATTTTTGTGAGACGATTGGGCCTGAGGAATCTGATAGATCATTTGATAGCCCAATAACTGAGGAAACTGATCTTATTAGGGCACACGATACGGATCCAGAATCGCATTTTCTGGAGGAATTAATTCAATGCCCTGATTATCAGTTACACCCTGTTGAGCTTATTGATGATTCTAATTCTGAGATAATTAGACCCAAGTCAATTTTGATTTTGCCACATCATCTTGACTTGGAGATTTCAGACGGGGTGATGAATATACAAGAGGTCTTGGAATTTGATACACTTAATGAGGAGGATAGGAGCGGGGAAGTTCTAATTTGGGAAGTTAATTTTGGAGGAAATGAAAGATTGAGTCGAAGGGTTCCTTTTAAGCTGAAACCATCAAATCAGAACCCTTACGACATTTGTTTCGAGGATGTCAAACTCAAGCACACATTTAACGATTATCCTTTTGAGCTTCAATTCTCTGTAACCCGACATTTTGGCCTTGGGTTGCATCCTCACAAATCGCAGGCCCGACCCCGCTTGCATTCTGATTTTAGGTTTTGGGTAATTTTTATCCAGAACCTAAGATATTCTCGATTATGGGGTGTGGGTATGCACCACAATCTGGTCCACATCTGTGGACCTCTGCTGACAGGTCAGAGGATTCTTCTGTTCATTCTAATTCTGACCTGCACATGTGAATTCTTCATTTCTTGTCTTCGTATAGTGTGCCTAGCTGAAGGCACTAAACTCAGCACATATACAGTTCTTTTCATTTTCATCTCGGAGCGGACCCGATATCCACGCAATTCAGGTGCTTTCTACGCTTTTCCACTCTGTTTTATGTCTTTTTAATACAATGAGGACATTGCATTAGATAGGCATGGGGGGATGGATATTTATCTTTGAATTCATTTGTCAGCTCCGTAGATTTATTTTATTTTATATAAAAAAAAAAAAATCAAAATTAGGAAAGAGAATTTGGGTTTAAGAAAATTTTCGATCTTAAGAAATACTATATTATGGTTTGAACACAAAGACCCTTCAGGTCTTTGGACTTAATCAGCCTATGTATCCACTAAAATGTGGATTTGTTTTTCGAGTTCTCGCCAACCTGAATTTTATTATAATTGGAATAAATAAGTTTGGGTGATAAGTACACGACTTGTCAACCCGCCCTCTGATTTAAGGGAATTTTGAGTTTTAAGCATCTACACACTTTCTTTGCACTGACTCGTTGTTTGGCGATTTTAACGGAAATTGGGTAGCTAATGAACCTTCTAGGGTGATATGGCTGGCAAGTTATCATGGGTAACAGCCCATAGGTAGGTTGTCCAGAGTCCAGTCACTGGACCTTTCTCTTTTTGCTGCCTTTAGGTAAATCTTAGACCATGGAAGCCACCTACTTAAAAAAAAAAAAAAAAAAAAATATCAAAAAGGAGAAAAGAACAAAAAGAAATAAGCCACACTTCGCCGCACGAGTATGGCTGGCAAGTTGTCGGTGGTAACAGCTCATCGACCGGTTGTCCAGAACCCAGCTCAGAAAATGCACTAAAAATTCCCAAAACACTTAGGAAGGAGCGGAGAAGTAGAATAAACCGGGGAGATATACACTGGATTCACCCTTGTGTTGACCCTGTTAAAAAAATAAAAGTAGGGAGAAAGCTACCGGTTGTAAAGATACACCTTTAGGCAGAATTCTTTTTGAGGTCACCTAAAGGCGTAGAAATCCGAAGTCCATTTTAATTGCCGGTCAACGAGTCTATCACAATCACAATAAGATGCTTAAAACTTAGGGTTCTCATCAAATCTTGGGTGAGTTGAATGGCCGTAGAAAGCCACTCTTAAACCCTAAAATTTGAAAATCCAAAAAAAAAAAAAAAAAAAAAAAGAGAGTAAAAATAGAAAAAGAAATTTTTCTTTGAATAAGGCGAGGCTTGAGGCGGTCTGCATTTTGGCTGATACCCGGGCACTGTTGTGTCTTTGAAAGTTCAGTTCTTAAGTAGACAATTTCTTAATTATTGAAAATAACTCAGGTCCAAATAATCTAACCTAATTCTTTTATAAATAGCATATAGTTTTTGCTAGGGACTTGCAAAAGATAGGCATGGGGGTATGATGTAAACACATTTACACTACTTAAAATGTCTATTTATGCATGTTCTTAAGCATAGGATTGCATTTCATGATATAAATATTGCATTACATGCATCATCTTGCATTTAGAGTAGTTTGAATAAAATGGAGGTTAATTGTCTCCTTTTATGTGCTTGGACAGGGCAAATATTTTATCGGGGCCTCGGATCAAAGATCCAACCGTATGGATATGATCAGGGCGACGATTGGAGTTCAACGACTCCAAGATCGCCCTAATCAGGCATCCGTAGCATCAGATAGAGACCGGGGAACCCTAGAAGATCAAGGGCCAGGATGGTGTAAATCCGCACTTCAGATGGAAAATCCGACCACACGGATGAATTCGGATCCACGATCGCAGTCGAACGACACAAAAATCGAGTCAATCCGACATCCGTGGCACCATCTACAACTTCCAGAAGATGGACGGCCAAGATGGCGCCACGTGGCGCCATCCCAGCCGCCCAATCGGCCGCAGGAGTCTTGTGAAGACCGCGCACCGTCTCCTCTCCGCCGTTGGATCTCGATCCAACGGCTGCGGTCGTTCGCGCTTAAAAACGTCCGCGCGACCATTTCGCCCGCGTAGCGCAGCGGCGACGCAGCTGCGGGCGAAGCGGAGGTCGCGGGTTCGAGCCGCGGTGAGGGGGTGGAAGGCACGGGCGAGCGGGCGCGCACGAGCGTCAGATGAAGATCCAACGGCCGTGTGCGCCCGATAGCGCCGACACGCAATTGGACGCTCTGGTGAACGCGCGATCACACGCGGGCGGTGCGCTACGCAGCGGGCGCGGACGCGTTCTAAGCCGTCCGATCTCGCGATCGGACGGCTGAAAATCAAGCGACGTGCGTATGCGTTACGCGCGCGGCCAGCCGAGCGGGCGCGCGTGGGCGCGGCGGCGACGGCGACGGCGGGGCTTTAGCGACGGTTTTATCCGTCACTAAAGACCCCTTATTTATTATTTTGAAGATGTAATGTCCATTTTGCCCCCACTCCTTGCAACTATAAAAGGAGACCCCCTCCATACGAAATTTTCATCCCTTCCTTCTCCTCTCTACCTCTCCAAAGCTCAAGAGAAGCTTGTCCCACACCCGGGATGCTTCTCGCGAGATAAAGTCCAAATTTTCGTCCCCCTTCGGAAGTGGATCCCACGACGACGACGGCGTGCTGCTTCGTTCCCGTTCTTCTGCTTCGTCCTCCTTCGTCCCGCTTCGTTCTCCTTCGTCCAGGCGTCGTCCCGTCCGGCTCGTCCTCCAAGCGACCATCGAGGAGGATTCTCTCTCCCTATTCTTTTTACTGCTTTCTAGTATAGATTTACTGCTTTCTAGAGTAGTCTATTCGTCCTCCGAGCGATCGTCGAGGAGGACATTTCTCCCTCCATTCTTTTAATGCTTTCTAGAGTAATTGTTTTATGTTTTCTAGTTGTAACGAAAGAACTCTTTTATGATAAATTCCTTGTCTATTCTACATCTCATTTTGATTTCCATGTATAGTATTCCTTCTCTCTCTCTTACTCCCTCTCTCTCTTTTATTTGTTGTAGATACTTAGATAGTTTAAATTGAATTTCTTCATGACAAAATAAAAAGAAACGTGAAGTTTTTAAATCAAACGTTCGCCTCCCTGTGTTCGACCCGGAATTTTAATTTCGGTATAAATTTTATTTGTTGAACACGAATCCTTCGCTTTCGAACTACAACGACGGGTTTTCCAAAACCGAACACGTTAGCGTAGCTTCGTAAAATAAGTTCAACAGGGTGTTTTTGAGAAATAAAGAGGGGGAACGGGAGTATAAGAGAGAGAGAAGCTAACAGACCTGATCTAAGGATGAAGGGAGAGGGAATCCCACATCAGTATGGTCGCCAGACATGGGGAAGATGAATACCTCCATAGGTGAGGCGGCGGCGACGATAGGATAGAGGCAGCGTCGGCTGGTGTTGCGTGACGTGGATGAATGAGAGGAAGACAACCCAACCACTAGTATTGTGGTTGGGCGACGAGAGAGAGAGGGAGGAGCAGCTGGAGCTTGCGAAGGGTTGCGGCCGGTGAGGAGAGAAGAATGTGGGGGATTCTGACCCTATTCCAAGCTGAGAAGACGTAGTTGAACCTAGGGCATCTTAAATAGGCCTCTGGGGAAGGATTTGTGCTTGGAAGCAAAGCTTCCAAGAAAGGTATGATGGCCAGAGATGGAAGCTTCAAAAGGATCCAAATCTCTCATGTGTTTGCTTGAGAGATTAGATACAAATCATGGATCACTGATGGGTTCAGACTAGAGGAGATTACTCAGAGAATCTCCATTCCAATTTTGGGAGGGATTCTTTGAGAAATCAAGGAGAAATCACCTTCTAAAGCTCGTTGGAGAAGGATTCCTCCGCTATAATGGTGGAGGGACCTATCTATGAAGATGATAAGAAAGCTAGGGGTTGATTGTAAAGGTTTTTGAAAGATAAGGGTAGAAATGTAATCAGGTTGGATGTATTTGCAAAGTGGGTTAAGATGAGTTCCCCTTAGGTCCAAATTTTGGTACAAACCTAATTTGGATCTAAGGAATCCAATGGTGAAGTTGTATTTTGGGTTTGACCATGTTTGATTGGGCAATTTAAGTAAAAACCTAATTTAGGGCAAATATCTGTCTGAGACCCCATTCAAAGTCAAAATGGGTTCCAATGGCCAATTGAAAGTTATAAACCTTAGAGAATATTTTTCTATGATTTCTAGAGGGCTTAGGAGAATTTTATCCTTATTAGAACCTTGTTTAATCAAGTGGATCTGTTTTAGGCTTTACATAAGTGATTTAATTCACAGGGTTTACATAAACCCTTTTCTGTTTGATTCAACCCACTTATTCTCTTGTTAAGACCATTTGACCTGTGTTTAACCCTTGAGAAAACCCATTGTTACACTGCAATGGTAAAATTGCAACTTTACCCCTTGTTTCTTACTTTTCTCCCAAAAAGGTTATTCAGTGAATTATGACCTCTAGTTGGTTATGTAGGAGCTTTTATTCTCTTCACTGTGCTAAAATGAGTTAGTTAGGGCTCATGATGGTGTTCCCATTAATGGTGAAGTTGCTGGGGTGGTTGGCATGGCATGGCGGTGCCTGTGCGAGCTGCCTAGGGCACACTGTGTGCGAAGGTGTGGGTGTGTTCAGTGAGGTGCATGAGTGAGTGGCACAGTGAGTGGAGTGAGGGGAAGTGTTCAGTGGAGTGCGGGGAAGCTTATGGGCTTGTCGGCGAGGGTTGGGATGGCCTGTGGAGGTGGAGCGGCGTTGCCGGAGTTGGTGGTCGGAGATGGCAGGGATGGAGGTGATGGAGGTCAGTAGTGGTTAGCTTTGAAGAATAAAGGGTAGAGAAGAATGTAGAGGGAAGAGGGAGCTTATCTGGGAGGCAAGCGGAGGCATCGAGTCTAGTGTGGCCGATGCTAGAGTTGAAAAGTGGCTTCGGTGTGTGGAGATTGGCAAGGACGAAGAGAGGGAGATGCCTGCGGGTACGATGAGGCACGAACGAAGTCAAGGAGGAGGAATCTGCCGCAGGTATGGTAGTCGGACAACGAGGAGGAGCAAGGGAGGTCGCCGAACATCGAGGAACCTACGACTGAGAAGGGAAGAGAGGAATTAGGGGTGTTCGCAGTCGAATTTGAGCGTGAGGAGATCGGTGATGTCTGGGCTCCTTTAAATAGGGCTCTGAGGGTCGGTTAGGGCTTGGGAAGCAAGCTTCCCAAGCAAGGAAACATTGTAGAAGTTGAAATCCATTAGGATACCCATATCTCTCAAGCGTTCGCATGACAGATTTGGAATGAATTAGGGATCAAATGAGGGTTCAGACGAGAGAGAACTTCTCAGAGAACCTCCCTTCCAATTTTGGCAGAGATTCTCTAAGCAATCAACGAGAACTCTCCTTCCAAAGCTCGTCGGGGTAGGATTCCTCCACTATAATGGTGGAGGGACCTAATTGCAAAAATGATGAAGAAGCTAGGGGGATGTTTGTAATTATTTTTGATAGATAGGGGTACAAATGAAATTAGGCAGGACCTTTTTGCAAACTAGGTCAAGGCAAACTCAACTTGGGTCCAAATTTTGGTACAAACCTAATTTGGACCTAAGGAATCCAATGGTGAAGTTGGATTTTGGGTTTGACAATGTTTGACTAAGAAATTTATGCAAAAACCCAATTTAAGGCAAATATCTGTCTGAGACAAAATTCTAGGTCAAGATGGGTTCCAATGGCCAAATTAAAGTTTCTAATCCCTAGAGAATATTTTTCTATGATTTTAAGAGAGTTTAGATGAATTTTATCTTGATCGGAGCCTTGGTTAATCAAGTGGGTCTATTTTAGGGTTTCAAGAAGTCATTTAATTCACTGGGTACACATAAACCCTTTCTGTCAAATCCAACCCACTTATTTTCTAATTAATACCATTTGATCATTTTTTAGCCGTTGAGAAAACTCATGGTTGTATTGTGTTGGTAAAATTATAGTTTTACCCCTAGTTTCTTATTTTACTCTCAGAAAGGTTATGCAGTGAATTAGGACCTTCAGTTGGTTATGTAGGAGCATTTATTCTCTCAATTGGGTTAAAATGAGCTAGTTATGGCTCATGATGGTGTTCCCATCGGGATGTAAGTTTTTGAGTCAGAAACTAAGCCAAATAGTTTCCAGGTTGCAAAAAGAGATCAGGCCACCTGAATCATCATATGTTTAAGTGGAATTTTGAGAAAGATACTTGATCTAGTCTTAGAATAGACCAAGAAATTCTAAAAATTGGATCTGCATTCTACTCCCTAGTTTGTTAAAGATTAAATCCCATTGTACCTTGAAATCAATCTTTCAACCTTAGTCCCGATTTTCAAAATTTTCCTCAAAGAGCTTTATGATTTTTTTATAATAAGATCCATGAGAAAGAAAACTTGCATATTTTTAGGTTTTGAAAATCTTGAATCGATTGTCAGAATTTAGAAACACCCCCCATGCTTATGATATGCAACGTCTTCATACATTAGGAGGGAAAGGAGATCACCTTAGTGAAAAGCGATCAAGTTCATATGGTTGAAACCTGGAAAAAGAAGGAGAAAAGGAAAGTAGGAAAAAGGATGGGTTACGTCCCATCTAGTGCTATCTTTCACACCTATTCAGCCAAGCATGAAGTGATGCACAAAAGACGGACAGTCAAGCAAATAATTGGACACTTGAATGTCCTCAAGAAAGGTGTCTTCCTCGGGATCCCTTAAAAGATAATTGGTAAAGATATAAGGATAAAAATAAAATGGAGAAATGGAAGAATGACCCGAGTCTGGCCATGGTTTGAGTTCATGTTGAAAGCCAAACTTGGATGGGTCGGGTGGTTGGTCCAATGGAAAGGGAGGGGGAGAGAAGTCAATGTGATGCAAGGTGGGTTAAGTTAGTGTGGATGGGTTGGGTGGAAAATCAGGAAGAATTGAAGAATGAATGTCAAACCCTAATTGATCCAAAATGTCTTTGACCACATAATCATATTCAGAATATGAATCAATAGAATTTGGATCAATAGTGGTCAAAGCAGAGTAGGAGTTGATCAACATAAATTTCTTAATTACAGCTTCCATTTTATTATCAGCATCCTTAAAATATTCATAATCAATGGACTTCTTGGAAGCTTGGAAAATATCCAATAAGATAGTCTGGTTACCGCAACTTATATTCATTTTTCCAGAATGATGATTGATATTAGCTTGTGCGGTAATCAGAAAAGGTCTTCCAAGGATGACAAGGGCATTTGTGAGAGCTTCAGGTACCTCTATGTCAAGGATCAGAAAATCAACTGGAAATAGACAATTCTAGACCTTGGCAAAACTATCCTCGACAACTCCCTGCGGTTGAATGGTAGATCAGTCTGCCAAAGGAAATTGAACCTTAGTAGGTTTGAATTCACTGAATCATTTCTTGAATAAGACCGAGGGGATGAGATTAATAGAGGCACCTAAGTCGAGAGGGGTGCGATAAAAGGTGGTGTCATTGATGATAACCGAAATGAGTGGTGAGCCCAGGTCCTTTCTCTTGAGAGGCAGCTTGTTCTGGACAATTGAGATCACTATCTCAGTAAGAACCGCCCTTCCCCGATTCTAGGCCTGCCGCTTTGGAGTACACATGGCTTTCAAAAATTATGCACAGGCAACTAAGGCATTTAGGAGGGGGATGTTAGTCTCAACTTGCCCAAATAAGTCCAAAAGATCTTGGTGAGGGGGCTCTAATTTCTTTTTGGAAGGATTGGATTGCAGTGCTTGAGGGTGAGAAATAGGATTTGAATCTTGTGTTTTTGGTATGTCTTTTTCTTCTTCCTATGTAGGGATAGGAGAGTAAATTTGCATAGGGTGAGAGTGGGTTTCATCAGTTTGATGCAAAGGCCCTAAATCAATGATGGTTTTTCCACTTCTTAATGTAATTGCATGTGCAATTTGGTTATCTCTGGGAGGAGGTTGGGGGGCCTGTTGTTGGTAGAAATTAGGTTGGTGTTGAGGAATTGAGTTAATGGGAAGCTGATTAGTGTGGTTCTGATTTTGATTTCCACCCAGATATTGGTTCCTTTGATTAACAGGATTTGGTATGTGCTGGGATGTAAATGTCCTATAGGTCACTGGGTCGGAGTAACCACAACTTGATCATGGAGATTGTTAATAACACAGGTTCTTCCATCATTTTGCTTTGCATTTCCTATAGGCTTTTCATCATCTAGGAGTTGATGTCTTCTTGAGATGGCCCAGATTGATAAAATGTCTGATTTGAACCATACCCTCCAAACGGGTTCTGCTGTTAGTGAGGAGTCGGATTGGTCCAGGAATGAGTCAGGTAATTCCTCCAATTAGAGAAATTTTCGAATTTCTCTTGGAGGGTGGAGATATTTTTCATGGGGTATGATTTGGATATGTTTAATTCCCCGGTGAATCATAAGAAGCATCAGAATATTAATTATACTCAGTAGGGGTAGCGTTGAAAGTATGCAAATTTTCTTTCCTTGCGATGTTAGATAGGGTTAAATGTGGAGCCTGTGGACCTTGGGTAGGTTTGTGATGTAAACACATTTACACTACTTAAGATGTCTATTTATGCATGTTCTTAAGCATAGGATTGCATTGCATGCTATAAATATTGCATAACATGCATCATCTTGCATTTAGAGTAGTTTGAATAAAATGGAGGTTAATTGCTTCCTTTTATGTGCTTGGATAGGGCAAGCTTTTTATCGGGGCCTTGGATCAAAGATCCAACCATACAGATGTGATCGTGGCGACGATTGGAGTTCAACGACTCCAAGATCGCCTGAATCAAGCATCAGAAGCATCAGATAGTGATCGGGGAACCCTAGAAGATCAAGGGCTAAGATGGTGTAAATCCACACTTCAAATGACAAATTAGACCGCACGGATGGATTCGGATCGATGATCGTAGCCTAACGATGCAAAAATCGACACAATCCGACACTCGTGGCACCATCTACATCATCCAAAAGATGGACGGCCAAGATGACACCACGTGGTGCCATCTTAGTCATCCAATCGACCCCCAGCACCGTTGCACCTTCTCTTCTTCAATCATAGCACTACTTCTCTGCCGTTGGATCAAGATCCAATGACTGTGGATGCAGTGCCTTGAAAACGTCCGCGAGACCATTTAGACGATGCAGCACAGCGATCCAACGCCTTATCGAGAGGTGCTGGCGCGTGATCGAGCCCCTGCGAGCCTTAAATCAGGCATGGGTGAGCGGGCGCGTGGAGTGTCAGATCGCGATTAAACGGTCGTGCCCGCCCGATAGCGCCAACGCAGTATTGCACGCGCGGTGGTAACGCGGCATCGCACGCAGGCGGGCGTGCGTTGAGGAGAGGGGAAGGTGCAACTTAAGTCGTCCGATCACGCGATAGGATGGCTGAGATTCAGCAGACATGAGCTGGCATTGCGCGTGCGGGTAAGTGAGTGGACGCGCGTGTGCCGCCCACTACGCCCACGTTCAAACCTTTAGCGACGATTTTATCCATCACTAAAGGTCCTGAATTAATGTTTTTAAAGATGTAATGACCAATTTGCGCCCACTCCTTGCAACTATAAAAGGAGACCCCCTCCACACAAAATTCTCATCCCTTCCTTCTCTTCTCTCCCTCTCCAAGGCTCAAGAGAAGCTTGTCCCACACCCTGGATGCTTCTCATGAGATAAAGTCAAATTTTCATCCCCATTCGGAAGTGGATCCCACGACGACGATGATGTGCTGCCCCATTCCTGTTCTTCTGCTTCGTCCTCCTTCATCTTACTTCGTCTAGGCATCATCCCATCCGGCTCATCCTCCAAGCGACCGTCGAGGAGGATTCTCTCTCCCCATTCTTTTTACTGCTTTCTAGAATAGATTTATTATTTTCTAGAGTAGTTCGGCTCATCCTCCAAGCGACCGTCGAGGAGGATATTTCTCTCTCCATTCTTTTAATGATTTCTAGAGTAGATTTACTGCTTTCTAGTGTAATTGTTTTCTGCTTTCTAGTTGTAATAGCGAAACAAACAATCTCCTTAATGATGAATTCCCTGTTTATTCTACATCTCGTTTTGATTTATGTTTGTAATCTTCTCTCTCTCTTACTCTCTCTCTCTCTTCTATTTATTGTAAAAAGCTAGATAGTTTTAATCAATTGAATTACTTCATGACAAATAAAACAAACGTGTTGTTTTTAAATCAAACGTCTGCCTCCCTATGTTCGACCCAGAATTTCAATTTCAGCATAAATTTTATTTATTGAACACGAGTTCTTCGCTTTCAAGCTACAATGACAAGGTTTTAAAGCCAAACACGTTAGCGTAGCAATTCCTACATTTAACATTTTTGCGCTGTTGCCGGGGAGGCAACGATCTTTGATTTTTCTTCACATTTTTACAACTTACAAATCATTTACCTCACTTCTCTCCTTTCTTATTGTGATTGCAGGTAGTCTTTCGAGACAGGCAAAAGAGGTAGATTGGAGTAAAGTGCTGTGGAAGGTTTTGTAAGTTATCCCCCACATCCCACCCATTAGATTTCATTTCACAACATAATAACACAAGCATCAATCAACCTAGGCGTTCTTATAAACTCTAAGGTTAGATTGTTTGTTGTTTGACACCCACACCCGCTGCAACCCCCACATTAGAAAAAAAGAAAAATTAAAAAAATTTCACAGAGGTACACAACCTCATCTGATTTTCAAAGTCAACCGGTAAACCGATCTTTGGAGCCAGTACAGACATCCAAACACATAATTGAATAGAAATCAAATTAGGTAATCACTTGTGTGCCTAATAAAGTGGTGCAATAGGTCGATTGTTTGAGTTGATTGGGCTGCATCACTTAAATTAAAATCAACTCATCAAGTAGCTGCGACTTAGGTTCAACTATTAGGGATTTACCAGGCACTCCACATTATTTTTAAGTTTTAAAGGAAAACATTTTCAACCGTGCTTTCAAAACCTGGTGTGCCAACGAAACTTGTTTGAAAACACCTAAAGTTGAATCCTAAAAGCTACTAACCAAGATTTGAACCCTAAAATTCACCACATCAAAAGTAATCTTGCTTGAGAACCACTGGTTGTGCACGCACACACAAATTAATCAATCATTAAGGGTACAACCCTTATAAAGGGCCCATCACATTCTAAAGCACATTCAAACCTAGCCCTAAATAAAACAGAGAAGACGTTGGCCTTAAGGATTCAACTCGCTCTTCAGAGCCCAGAACGAGATTATTTTCGATTAGTCTATTTCTACTATTCAATCTGATGTCTAGCTGGGGGAGCAGAATCAAAAGATCGCAACTGGGGGATACACTAGGAACCGAAGGTGCAAGCCGAAGGAAGAACCTTCTCCCCAATCCCTCCTTCTAACTGGTTGGATTGAACAGACAGAAGTAGATCAAATCGTTCCTTTATCTCAAGACGGCTTTTAGGAGTCTGTAGGTCTGTAGGCTAACCCACTTAAGGATAGGTTTGATTGATTGTATTGCAGGGCACCTTTCTTCCTCCCACTTATCATGAATCCTTCCACATATTACACGCGTTCCCAGTCTTTTCATCCTGTTGTGAATTATCCTCAACAGGACAATTATCCCAACTCGTACTGTAATCAACCATCAGTTAGTTAGGATAACTCGGATTGGGGATACAGTTCCAGACCTCCGTGTTTAGGGTCCAACCCTGAACACTATGACTGCGATTTCTATCCTTCTCAAAGCCATATTGATTATAGATTGTCAACCTTTCGTGAACCTAATACAATCTACAATCAAGAAGGATACACTAATCCTTACCCATCCTCTAATTACACTGCCTTTAGGTCATCACCACCTTTTGAACAATCTGAAATGACCTATTATTAGGAAGGGTATAACGAATCTCAATTCGTTAATTCCCCTGCTTTGACTCCAAACCTTCCCAACCCTAGACCAACTCATTTGGTTTAGGGTAACCAGGTTCAAGATAAGGTTCTGGCTAACATGAGGAATGTCATTCAATCTTTAGAAGTTCAGCCAATACCTTGCATTGAGAGATCGGAGCCCCTGATTGAAATGATTGATTATTTGAACAAGTCTTTGTTGGATTGGCTCCAGGATGTTAAGGATAAGAACCCAGGTGAGTTTCTACTTCGGAAATTAGCGAAATTGAGGATGAGATTTGTGGTCACTTTGATTCAATCATGGGATGATTCCCAGGATGAACTCCCTTCAGGAAAGCCAATGACAAAACCCGCTCAGGCACCTGTTAGGGGGGACACATGTTACGGGGCTGACTAGATTGAATTAAAGAAACCAATTAAGGAAGATCTGATTTCTTCACCTGAGATCCCTGAGCCTGGGTATGAAGAAACATATGTCTCCTTGGAATAGAAAGTGACAGATTATTTTGTGGCATACATTGATACGGATCTTGATTTCTTTGATGGTGAAGATTCAAGTTGCGAAGTCTCCCATGAGTTTTCTGAACATGATTTCTATGAGATGATTGGGCCTGAGGAATCTGAAAGATCATTTGATAGCCCAAGAACTGAGGAAACTAATCCTATTGGGGCACACATTACCGATCCAGAATCACATTTTCTGGAGGATTCAATTCAATACGCTGATTGTCAGTTACACCTCGTTGAGCTTATTGATGATTATATTTCTGAGATAATTAGACCCAAGTCAATTTTGATTCAGCCACATCATTTAGACTTGGAGATTTCAGATGAGGTGATTAACATGCAAGAGGTCTCAGAATTTAACATTCTAATTGACGAGGATAGGAGTTGGGAAGTTCTGATTTGGGAAGTTAACTTTGGAAGAAATAGAAGATTGAGTCGAAGGGTTCCTTTTAAGCTGAAACCATCAAATCAAAACCCTTACGACATCAATTCTGAGGATGTCCAACCCAAGCACGCATTCAATGATTATTCTTTTGAGCTTCAATTCTCTGTAACCCAACTTTTTGGTCTTAGGTTGCATCCTCATAATTTGCAGGCCTGACCCCGCTTGCATATAGATTTTAGGTTTTAGGTAATTTTTATCCAGAACCTAAGATATTCTCGATTATGGGGTATGGGTCTGCTCCAAAATTTGGTCCACATCTGTGGATCTCTGCTGACAGGTCGGAGGATTCTTCTGTTTATTCTGATTCTGACCTATACCTGTGAATTCTTCATTTCTCTTCTTTGTATAGTGTACCTAGCTGAAGGCACTAAGCTCAGCACTTATACAGTTCTTTTTAGTTTCTATTTCAGAGCAGACTTGACATTCATGCAATTCAGGTGCTTTCTACGCTATTCCACTTTGTTTTATGTCTTTTTAATACAATGAGGACATTACAATAGATAGCCATGGGGGGGTGGATATTCATCTCCGAATTTATTCGTCAGCTCTGTAGATTTGTTTTATTTTCTTTTATTAAAAAAAAAAATTGGAATTAGGTAAGAGAACTTAGGTTTAAGAAAATTTTCAATCTTAGGAAATACTACATTATGATTTGAACACAAAGACCCTTCAGGTCTTTAGACTTAATCGGCCCGTGTATCCACTAAAATGTGGATTTATTTTTTGAGTCCTCGCCAACCTAAATTCTATTTTAATTTGAGTAAATAAGTTTGGGTGATAAGTACACGACTTATCAACCTGCCCTCTGATTTGAGGGAATTTTGAGTCTTTAGCATCTACACACTTTCTTGTCACTGACTCGTTGTTCGGTGATTCTAACGGAAATTGGGTAGCTAATGAACCTTCTAGGGTGATATGGCTGGCAAGTTATCCTGGGTAACAACCCATAGGTAGGTTGTCTAGAGCCCAATCACTAGACCTTTCTCTTTTTGTTGCCTTTAGGTAAATCTTAGACCAAGGAAACCACCTACTTAAAAAAAAAAATCAAAATCAAAAGGAAAAGGAGAAGAAAAAAAAGAAATAAACCACACTTCCCGCACGAGTATGACTGGCCAGTTGTCGGTGGTAACAGCTCATCGACCGGTTGTCTAGAACCCAACTCAATAAATGCACTGAAAATTTCCAAAACACTTATGAAGAAGCAGAGAAGTAGAATAAATCAGGGAGATATACACTGGATTCACCCTTGTGTTGACCCCGTAAAAAAAATAAAAGTAGGGAGAAAGCTACCGGTTGTAAAGATACACCTTTAGGCAGAATTCTTTTTAGGTCACCTAGAGGTGTAGAAATCCGAAGTCCATTTTAATTGCCGGTCAACAAGTCTATCACATTCACAATAAGGTGCTTAGAACTTAAGGTTCTCATCAAATCTTGGGTGAGTTGAATGGCCATAGAAAGCCACTCTTTAACTCTAAAACTTGAAAATCCAAAAAAATTAGAAAAAAGGAAAAAGAGAAAAAGAAATTTTTCTTTGACTAAGGCGAGGGCTTGGGGTGGTCTGCATTTTAGCAGATACTCGGGCACTATTGTGTCTTTGAAAGTTCAGATCCTAAGTAGACAGTTTCTTAATGATTGAAAATAACTCATTCCCAAACAATCCAACCTAATTCTTTTAGAAATAGCATATAGTTTTTGCTAGGGACTAGCAAAAGATAGGCATGGGGGTATGATGTAAACACATTTACACTACTTAAGATGTCTATTTATGCATGTTCTTAAGCATAGGATTGCATTGCATGCTATAAATATTGCATAACATGCATCATCTTGCATTTAGAGTAGTTTGAATAAAATGGAGGTTAATTGTCTCCTTTTATGTGCTTAGATAGGGAAAATTATTTATCGGGACCTTGGATCGAAGATCCAACCATACAAATGTGATCAGTGTGACGATTGGAGTTCAACGACTCCAAGATCGCCCTAATCAAGCATCCATAGCATCAGATAGTGACCGGGGAAACCTAGAAGATCAAGGGCTAAGATGGTGTAAACCCGCACTTCAAATGACAAATTCGACCACACGGATGGATTTGGATCGACGATCGCAGCCTAACGACATAAAAATTGAGTCAATCCGACACCCGTGTCACCATCTACATCATCCAGAAGATGGATGGCCAAGATGGCACCACGTGGTGCCATCTCAGCCGTCCAACCGGCCCCCAGCACCACCGCACCTTCTCTTCTTCAATTAGAGCATTGTTTCTCTGCCGTTGGATTAAGATCCAACGGCTGTGGATGTGGTGCCTTGAAAACGTCCGCGCGACCATTTGGATGATGCAGCACAACAGTCCAACGCCTTATCGCTAGGCGCTGGCGCGGGATCGAGCCCCTGTGAGCCTCAAATCAGGCGCGGGCAAGCGGGCGCGTGGAGGGTCAGATCGCGATCCAACGGCCGCGTGCGCCTGATAGCGCCCACGTGCTATTGCACACGCGGCGGTAACACGACATCGCACGCCGGTGGGCGTGCGTTGAGGAGCGGGGAAGGCGCAACTTAAGCCGTCTGATCTCGCGATCCGACGGCTGAGATTCAGCGGACGTGCGCAGGTGTTGCGCGCACGTGCAAACGAGCGGGCGTGCGCGCGTCGCCCACTATGCCCACGTTCAGACCTTTAGTGACGGATTTATCCGTCACTAAATGTCCTGAATTATTGTTTTTAAAGATGTAATGACCAATTTGCCCCCACTCCTTGAAACTATAAAAGGAGACCACCTCCACATGAAATTCTCATCCCTTCCTTCTCTTTTCTCCCTCTCTAAACCTTAAGAGAAGCTTGTCCCACACTCGGGATGCTTCTCGCGAGATAAAGTCAAATTTTTGTCCCCCTTCGGAAGTGGATCCCACGACGACGACGATGTGCTGCCCCGTTCCCGTTCTTCTGCTTCGTCCTCCATCTTACTTCGTCCTCCTTCGTTCAGGTGTCGTCTCATCCGGCTCATCCTCCAAGCGACCATCGAGGAGGATATCTCTTTCCCCATTCTTTTTATTGCTTTCTAGAATAGATTTACTATTTTCTTGAGTAGTTCGACTCATCCTCCAAGCGACTGTCGAGGAGGATATTTCTCTCTCCATTCTTTTAATGCTTTCTAGAGTAGATTTACTGCTTTCTTGTGTAATTATTTTCTACTTTCTAGTTGTAATAGTGAAACAAACAACCTCCTTAATGATGAATTCCTTGTTTATTCTACATCTCATTTTGATTTCTGTTTGTAATATTCTCTCTCTCTTACTCTCTCTCTTCTATTTATTGTAAATAGTTAGATAGTTTTAATCAATTGAATTACTTTTTGAAAAATAAAATAAACACATTGCTTTTAAATCAAACGTTCTCCTCCCTTTGTTCGACCCGGAATTTCAATTTTGGTATAAATTTTATTTGTTGAACACGAGTTCTTAGCTTTCAAGCTACAATGACAAGGTTTTAAAACCAAACACGTTAGCATAGCAATTCATACGTTTAACAGTTTGGCAAGTCTCCCTTGGTTGGCTAGGTTTGTTATATCCCTAGTCAATAGTTGTTGAATAACTTGTAGCTGAGCCACTTGCTCACTATCATGAAGTAGAGATGAGGTGGGGGGGTTTGATTAGGTAACTCTAGGGTGGATAGCTGGGGATGGAAAAATCAACCTGTAGGTTAAATGACCTAGTTTGTTTTTCCATTTTTTTTTAAATGCAAAGAAGAGGACGATGCGGGAAAAGAGGACTTTGTGTGGCGGAGGCAAAAATCAAGTGTTCCCTCCAAGTGTGGGGGAGGCGAGGAGGGAGAGATGAGAGAAAGTGTGCAATCAAGCCAAAAAAATTCTAGACTAACTTAAATGTGACTCCCTAAAAAGAAACCTAAGACTTGGTCTACCTAGGAAATAAGAAATCAGCAGTGGATATCCATTCCCTCAACAAATCTGGTTAGGCTGAATAAGGGGAGGGTTGGGCCCAATCTTATCCTAGGAAAATCACTGTGGGCTTGTATAAACCTGTGTCTGGTCGTTTGACACGGCCCCTCAGCCTAGCACCAAATATAGATGAAGTAATTGATACCAACTAAAGAAAACTTAAGACCTAGATAGTAAGCCTAAGTTTGATGAAATCTTAGGGGTCAAATTGCTACAAAATTTTAATGAGGTCTAGGAGGCTAAAGTGCAGAAGGAATGTGATGGACGTTAATTGGGGTATTGCCCAGTTATTATTATTTTTTTCTGTGTCAACTGGGCCGAAAGTGGTGCCCAATCCAAATCAAAAGGATTTACAAACAATGATTTTTTTGGTTGAAGTGTTTTAGGGTTTTAATAAAGATTTAATGTCTTTTAGGATTCTCTGTCATTAAATGTTCAAACAATGTTTTATGTTCCAAGAAATAATGGCAAACAAGTTGTTGTTGGTGGAAATCAATTCCTTTGAAATTTGATGTGACTAAGATAGAAAATTAAAAATCCTAAAGTTGAAATTCCTAGTTATCCAATTCCTAAAAATGAAACTCTTTTTGAAATCTTTTAGGTGGTGGTTCAAACACGACAAACAACAACACCACCTGATGTAATATCAAACAAGAAATCCAAAAATTATTTTTTTATGATTTTAGGCAATTGTTTGATATTTTTTTGGACTTTTTCTTCTTACTGGTGTGAAAAGTCAGAATTGATAGATTCGGGAAATTGATTCTGTAAAAACCTCAAATGACCTCAAAAGTTTTTGAGAATTTTATATGATGTATATAATTTCTCAAAGTTTCTAGAAATATAAATTTGATGCAAATCTGATGAGTACAAAAATTTATAAAATTCACGGACTATAAGAAAACAAGGTCTGACTCCTGTTCAGTTTGTGAATTTTTTAATTATTTCTATTTAACAAAATTTCTTGAAAATTGGACTTAAGGTTCTAACTCAAGGGGCCTTCCCTGGGTGACGTTTGGTGAATTTAGGAATATCCTATGCACTCGACCTAGATTTTTGAAAGTCAAGACAAAGGTCTGGATTTTCAAAAATCAGACACCAATAAGGCAAAGGTGGTGGACAAATGAAGCAAACAAGCAACAAAATAAATTTTTGTATTCCACCACTCTTAATTTGTCTTGTTTTTGAGTTTTTTGAAAATTTAAAGATTCTTTTAAAGATTTTGATGATGATACAAGACATGGCCGAGGGTACTAACCTAAAGTACGTGGGAAGACAAGTTCACTTGAAGTTTCTCGCTCCAAGTAAATCTGAATCCCGCTCCCTCTCTCGATTCCCACCCTAAATCAAAACAAAAAAAATTCACGAAGACCTAATGTTGTAGTGTGAATCGAGGAGATTTAATATGCATTCGTTGTAGTACACTCTTAAATCACACAACAAAACATTTAAATTTATAAACTCAGAATCTAAAGGGAGTCCAAGGTTGTTTGCAGTGAACAAACATGGAACTCACACATTAATCTTTATTCGAAATAGATGACCACAATCACTTAAGTATAATAACTGATTTTCAATGGATACAAATTCTCAAATTGAAAGTTAATAACAATCATCAATATCTCGAAGAGTCATAGGATAAAGAGAAATATACAGACAAAATAATGGTGATTTAAATCACCAATTATTCATCTTAATTAAGCATATACCCCAACATTTAAATCATTCAGTAGTATCTCAATTAGATAAAAAATATTAACTTAGGTACTTAAATAATCCAACAGTATCGGCATCAAAGACTTAATCAGACATCGCCTATGTAAGTCAGATGACTTAACTTCATAGCACAGAACCTCAGCAAAGAACAAGGCTTTCTCTTCTTCTTCTCAAGCCTTTCAAAGACCAAGGCTTCTCTCACAAGCCTTCAAGCACACAACAAAGTTTTAAACATCCTTCAGCACATGCCCAAGCACTTCAGAGCAAAACCCACCACCTCCTCTCACAAAACTCTCCTCTTCTCTTTTATCTCAGACCCGAGGCTAATCGGGTTTAGTATCAAATTAGTAGACCTAAGCATTGGCCAGACCCGTGTGTGTGTACCGTGGGTGAGGCGTAAGGTGCGTGAAGCTGGGACTCGACCCCTGGTGACTTGGGCAACCAGGTTGAGCCTGAAAATCCATTTAAATGTCTGCATGAGCATTTAAGCCCACAATGTGTGACTAAATCCCTACCTCTTTCTTCGCGTGCAGCTGCAGGAGGCATGCCATCAATTGGAGCAACTATTGGTGTTGGGACTTTCAATTGGAGTTGTGGCACTGCCTCAGAAGGGAACCCTCTTCGATTAAGAGTGGCTACAAGTCATGTAGTAGCTGGAGTGGAGCTATCATGGTTGGAGAAGGTGACCGGTGACAGCGATACCTGAACCAAAGAATAAAGCCATGCGGTCGCATCAAAACATCTCAAGAGGGTTGCCTAAGGATGGCGAAGGTGATGGCAGTGTCCTTGTGCTGTGGGAGTGCATGTTATGGTGTGGTGAAGTCAGGGAAGAAGTGCGGTGGAGGTTGTGCTCGGTATAACGTTTGGATGGACAATCCCCTCAATTTCTTAAGGGGTTCTGTTCGCGGAAGTGAGGCAGAGGTTGTGGATGTGCTAGTGGGTTGTTTGGTGGCTTGTGGTATCAGGGAAACCTAGTCAGAGTTTGGCCGGAGCGAAGGAAGATAGTGGGTGCGTAGTTGTGTTGGTGGTTGAAAAAGGAAAGGAATATGTTAGGAAAGTTTAGGAAGAAGAGAGGAAGAGAGAGACCTAACTAATGGATGATGGGGCTGAGGAGAGGCACCGGCTATGATTGGTCGGAGATGAAAAAGGTGGAACCTTCGGTGGTGGAGCTGCGACAACGAGAGGGATCTAGAGACTCCTGGTGTGGTTGGCGAGGAGCTAAGAAAGATTAGGAGGAAGGGGGTACCTCAAATTTAACCATTAGAGGCCCTGATGAGAGGGATCAAGGAGGGCACCGAAGTCACAGTCGGAGTTGGCCGATGGAAGAAATGACGAAGGTTTTAGGGCCAAACCGGACTAGTTCTAGATGTTGGAAGATACTAGAGCTTATATAGAGCTCTTGGGGAAGCTTTAGGTAAGGAAACAGGCTTGAGGTGCTTGAAAATTTAGGGAAGAGGATCCCTGATCTTGAGGAGTTCACACAAGCTCTGTGGATCAAATTAGGGTCCCAGATGTGATTTAGGTGATTGGGGACTTAAGATCTTTCATTTCAATTTTGGAAGGGATTGGTCGAGAAATCAGGGAGGTATCCTTGATTGAAGGTCGGTGCTTTTGGGTTCACACCTGCCATGGCGGGAGGGACCCTTTTGTGAAGAATACAGTAAAGTTGGGGGGTTATTTTTAATTAATTCAAAAGTTATGGGCCTTGATGTGAGGAATAGAGATCTTGGGGACTAAATTACAAACTAGGTCAAGATGTACTCTGATTGGGCCCAAATTTTGGTATAAGCCTAATTTGGATCCAAGGAATCTGATGTTGAAGTCAAATTTGAGTTTTGGTCAAGTCTGACTGGGCAATTTGCATAGAGACCCAAATTAGGGTAGAAATCCGTTTAAGACTCTATCCAAGCTGTAAATAGGTTTAGATGGTCAAATCAAGGATCCCAAACCTCATAGAATATTTTTATATAAAATTTAGGAGATTTAGATGAATTTTATCCTAACCATAACCTTTGTATTTCAAGCGGATGTGAAATTAGGGTTTTGGGTGTTGAATCAATTCTCGAAATGCGTGAAAATATGTTTCTCTCTGTACAGACCCTCTTATTAGACATTAATGCTTATTAGACCTTAGATTAACCCTTGGCAAACCCCGTGGTTGCTCTTCTTTCATAATATGTTGCTAAAATAGTAGAATTAACCATGTTTTAATGTATTCCTCTCAATGAATGTGTAGGGAATTACTACTCTCAGGCGATTATGTAGGAGCATTTGTCGCTTGATTTTGATTAATTAAAGCTAGTTATGGCTCATGATGATGTTATCATCATGCCCCCATGCCTAACTTTTGCTAGTTCCTTTGCAAAATCTTATGGAAAGAACTAAATCTCTAGAGCATGCTTTGATGTTCGGATGCCTGATTTGTTCTACTCTCTAGAAATTAGGTCAGAATGCCAACAGTAGGCCTAGAGGTTCTCAAGTATCAATCAAGATCCAAACCTGACCCGCTTCAGCCTGAGTCTATCGTGAAGGTTTCCAAGGCCCGCAAAAATTACCTAGAGGTTCGTTGAACCTAGCAGTTAAAGTACCCGTGCATAGAATGTAGCATGTCTAGGTTTAGTTTGCATATTCATTTTTGATAAGAGAGAGAGGTAGAGAAGGATTTTTCATTTGGAGATTTGTCTCTCTTTTCTTTTTATTTTTCCTTAAATCTAGCCTCAGATTGGCCCTAAACACAGTTTGTATCGGATTCCTTGTCCCCACCATCAATCCTCGAAGGGTCCCTGGCTTTCGATGCTTCGACATAGCACCACCCATGGCAACCCCCAAAACCCTAGCTTTCGACACTTCGGGATAGTGTTGCCATGGTGTTATGTAGTTGAATTTAGGCCTTAGCAATTGACATTTCGAGATAATCCCACCCATGGCACCTAAACCAGCATAAGGTGCTTATATGCCCTGGTAGGATATTTAGATATCCAAGGAGACAAGCACCGAGGAGAAGATATGTTATTACGCATCTTCGAGGGGAATTTCCGACCTCTCTGCCCTGGGAACTCGTCTAAGCAACTTGTGTTGTCGAGCCTCTCCTAACCTAGATCTTTGAGATGGATTTTCAGAACAGAACACTTTTGGCATGTTTTTCATTATTAAGCGCACTGAACTAGACTTAGTGTGTGATTTTTGGGTGCTTAGGTTACCAAGTCCTTCAAACTAAAGGGCAGGCAATGGGGCTGAATAATCCCTAAGCTTTAGTCCTACTACCTCAACTTCGCACTTTCCTCAACGTCTTAAGGACTAATCTGGATCTTAACGAATATGTGAATGTTTAATCCCTAAAACAAGCGTAAGAGGCCTAAGATCAGCACTCATACTAATCTCTTTGTCTTTGTCATTTCAGGACTTTATTTTTCTTTTGATTAGGTCTAGAACTTAAGTAGATTCTATAATTAATTGCTATGGCTATCATTTTTTTTTATTTTTGATTTTTGCTCCTTTTTTGACATTTGAATTTTCTCTTCTTTTCCTCAAGAAATATTTTCAATCATTTCCCAAAATTTTCTCCCCTTTGTCCAATTTTTTTTCAATTTCTTTTATTTTTTTATCATTTTTGAATATGTATATTTTTTTGTGAGAACCCCTCAGAGAATTGAATTTTTATATGTTTGCACTCTAACAACACCCCATGCCTATGTTTTGTAATGTCCTTATTGTAAACTAGGAGGGTATGAAGTTAGCTTGGTTCAAAGTTTAGAATAGGGTCAAAGGGTAGGTGAATGCGTTGAAATGACTATTGCAGACGATTTCAAGCTTTGATATACGTACCAAAGGTGGAGTCAGCTATAATAAAGTTGAACTCAAAGGTGTAGTAGGTGTGTAGCTCAAAAGGTAATTAGAAGGGTCACGGGATTTTGGAATGATGGGTTGCCTCCTGTTAAGCGCTAAATTCAATGCCTTCAGTGAGTAGAAGGTGTTCAAGGAGAAGGGGTGATCAATCAGAGGAGTTTTGTAGAACAAGCACCTTGATTAATAGCGTAGTTTGTCCAACCAGGTGCTTGTTCAGATCAACAGGCTGATGATGTAGACCAAACCCAATCAGTCTGGTGGGTTGATGGATATGAATCAGTAAGTGTGGAGCTCACCAGATACTTTGAGGCTCAAAGAGATATGGAAATGTAAATCTAGAGTTTGGCTGAATCGACTCATCCTAATCATAGTAGGGATCCTCAAAAGAAAATGGAGTTGTAGAGGATGTAGGAGCCCTACTGATAGGATAAGACAAGGATAAGAAGTGATTAATAGTCCGATCAATGTCAAAAACTCAATCAAAAGATGGAGATGGATCATATGCAACCAGATCAGAGAGTAGTGAATCAAAATAGAAGTTGATTTCGGTGTCTGGTAGAGGTTGGGCTCGGATTTTGGAAGGCTCTATATGTGGATCTGAAGGTGTGGCTTCTTTGTGGTCCAAATCATTATCCTCAACATCAGAATCAAAGAACGAATCATGGATGCTGAGGTCGTAAATTAGCTCGTAATTGTTAGGAAATAAAGGTTCTCCAAAATCACAGTAGGATTTGAAATCATCAGGGAATTTGTGAAAATTAGTTTCTAAATCTGATTCCAGATCGAGATTTCCACCATAGAATGAATCAAGATGCGTAGAATCAACAACTTGACTTGGATCTAACCTAATCTCATATTTTGAGCTTAAAAAGGTGTCCTTACTATGCATAGGCTCGGGTTCTTAGCTCCTGGGGTAGACCCAATTGAATCTCAACACTTCCAAGTCTTTGGTCCTATATCGTAAATTGGTTCTACTTGTGAGAAATTGATTTGTATCTCTGAGGAGTCTAAAGCGGTGTAATTATCAAACACATGACATGAATCATAGTTCAGATCCAAAATTTGATTCTCTTCATATTGGGCCTCATGATCATCCCAAATAGGTTCTGATATAGATTCAAGGTCAAAGGTAGGAATTAGGTTGCTAGAATCTGGGCTAGGCTCAATTTGGATGTCAGAATCATTCTCAAGAATTACCTTAACAGGATAAGGTTCAGGAATTACATTCTCAAGCGGTTTTGATTCAGGCTTATCATCACAGGTGTCTGGGAAATATGGGCTTAATGAACCAGCTTAATAGTTTCCTAGGGTTGGTTTGGAATGGGAACACCTGTAATCGGATCCTCCCAACCCATGTCAAGATCAGGTGTGTCATTCTTCACATAATTTGAATTAGATTTCACTTAGGTTGGGGGTTCACAACAACCTTGATTTTTGAACCCAGGATTTGGGAGATCATTTTGATTTTCAACATTATTCTCATCAATTTCTGATTGTTGATAAAGGTAAATTTGATTCATGACTTGTTTCAACACAGTTATCAAGTTCTTTCATTTCTTATGTCATCTTGGTACTTTTCCCAAAGTCGTGGATTTGTCAATCATTGAAGATACTCAAAATTATGCAATCTTTTTATTTCAATATATCCTATCATCAGAATATCCCGGGTTGAACCATTTGTCATTTGTGTCATTATCAGTTGGACACGATTTGTATTGAAGGTTGATGTTGATACATTAACCTGAATCTTGCTAATTGGATTGAGGCTTTGTCATAACCCTAATAATGTTTAAGGGCAACCTTAATCATCTTCTCTTTTATGCTCATTTAGGATTCATGTTTCCTACAAATTCTTCCTAAATAGTCAAGTTGCATTTTCAAATCAGTTGGTGGATCAAGATGTAGAATCAAATTCAGGTTCAGATTGAATCAATCAGATTAGATCAAAAATCCCACAGAGGATTAATTCTAATGAATCCCTCTAGGTCAAAAACCTAGGGACCTTTCCTGTGTATGTGCTCTAAAGAATAGATGAGGGAATGGATGTGAATTGGACCGAATCAAGGCACCCAAAGATTTTTGGATGACTACGGTTGTTTCAAGGCAGATGGTAAATCTAAATCAGAAATCCAGACACCTAAGATGTACTTGGGCAACCAGGAAGGGAGAGCCCCACAAAGACCCCTACAAAGTAGAGCATCCCCACAGGTTACATGGTTTCCCCCACCAGACCTTCCTTGTCACTGTGGTTCCAAGTAGAGCGGAATGTGCGAATTGAGACCTTAAGTCTACCAATTTTAGCCTAGTTTGTGCCTTGGATTTCACTTGATTAGAAGTTAGTTCAATTTATGACCTAATTTGGAAGTTGGTTGGCCCACAAAGTAGACCAACTTCACCTGACCTACCCTAAAAGATGAAGAATGAAATCTAGGTCAAGACCCAAAGATCACCCTAAATTGACTCTCAGGTTATTAGGTCCATAATTTTTATTGTTCAAGTGAATTTAGAGCATGATTTTAGGGTTTTCCTTGAATAGCTTTTTTCAAACAAGGGTTTAGGTAACACACAAATTTGGGAAGATCAATTTCCTTTAATTCAGCCAATTGTGAAATAACACTTCAAAGCCTTAGAGTAGAAACCCTAATTAGCTCTATTCCAAGTCCAATTTGATCTCAAAACGTACACCTTAGACTTCAAACAAGATGTACGTAGTCCAAGATGATCAGAAATTAAGCGTAAATCCCTAGTGGGTACAGGAAATCAGGGTAGGGATCTCTAAACAGAATTGTCTCAACTTCAATCAGATATTGATTTGAATTCACAAATTAGGAAACTTGCCTTTAAATGATAATTGCTAAGAAATAAGGCTGGTAGGTCCTCGTGGGTGGGAGTGCTTGTGATGGTGTGGCAAAGTTAGGAAGAAGTGCGGTGGAGGTCATGTTCGGTGGAACATTTGGATGGACAATCCCCTAAATTTCTTGAGGGGTTTTATTTGTGAAAGTGAGGAGGAGGTTGTGGAGGTGGTAGTGGGTTGTTTGGTAGCTTGTGGCATTGGGGAGACCTTGACCAAGGGAAAAAGGACAGCCAAACCCGTGGCACTTAAGGAGGACCTGGTTAAGCTCTTTGAGTAGGTCCATGTAAACATCCCCTTGATGGATGCAATACTCCATGTGTCGGCTTACGTGCGATTTCTAAAAGATGTATGTACACCTAAGCGTAAGTCGTGAACCAAAGGTGGGAACTCGATCGTACTGTCAGAGCAAGCCAACTTCATCATTTTGAGCAAACTCTCGCCTAAAGCAAAAGACCCAGGCACCCCTCTGATCTCCTATGCAATCGGCGATATACAATATGACGGAGCTTTATTGGATTTAGGAGCCTCCAAAAATTTGATACCAACATCCCTACTAGACTACTTTGAGGAATCTGAACTTAAACTGATAGAAATGACATTGCAATTAGCTGATTGATCAATTAAGTCACCAAAAGGAATTCTTGAGGATGTCATAGTTCGGGTACATGACTTCTATTTTCTAGTGGATTTTATTGTCTTAGACATGGGTGCTCCTGAGAATGTGAAAAATACATTGTTCATACTAGGGAGACCCTTTCTGGCCACTACTAGGGCCAATATCAATTTTGAGGAGGGCCAAATTGAACAAAAATATGGGAGCAAGACACTAAAGATCAACATCTTTAAGGCCCAACAAGGAATTAATTGCAGAGTTATAGAATAGATTTGCGATATTGAAGCTGTGGTTGACGACGTATGTATCGAGGAAAACCCGACTATTTTTTTATCAACCACAAGAAGACCAAAGCCCGCAATTAGAGGAGTCTGAACCTAACATAGATACACCCATAGCTCCTTCCTTTTCTCCCGACACCCACCCTAAACCACCTACTACTGCTGACAACCCAGTTATGGAATTAAAGCCTCTTCCCAATCATCTCAAATATGTCTTTTTGGGTTCCAATATGACATTTCCTTTGATTATCAACTCCTGACTCATACCTGATCAGGAAACACGCCTGATTTCTGTTCTCCAGCAGCATTGGAGAGACATTGGATGGACTCTCGATGACCTGACTGGCATTAGCCCTTCATACTGCACACATCACATCTACATTGAGGAGGGCTCACGACCATCCCGTGAAATGTAGAGACACCTAAATCCAATTTTGTAGGGTGTCATGAAAAAGGAGATCATCAAGTGGTTAGATGCAGGGATCATCTACCCGATCTCCGATAGTTGATGGGTGAGCCCAATCTAAGTTGTGCCTAAGAAGGTAGGGCTTACCATCATCACGACTGAAATCGGAGAAACCATACTGACCTGTATAGCAAACTCGTGGAGAGTCTACATTGATTACAGAAGACTAAATTCCTTCACAAAGAAGGATCATTTCCCACTACCGTTCATTGATCAGATCCTCGAGAAACTAGCCGGAAATCGATTCTTCCTCTTCTTGGATGGTTACTCCGGTTATAATCAAGTCTCAATCCATCTTGAGTATCAAGAGATGACCACCTTCACCTGCCTTTTCGGAACATACGCATTCCAAAGGATGCTTTTAGGTCTCTGCAATGCACTCACTACTTTTCAGCGGTGCATGCTTGCCATATTGGCAGATATGGTAGGTGAATACCTTGAAGTCTTTGTGGACAACTTCTCGGTATTTGGTGAATCATTTGACGATTGCCTCCTACACTTGGTCCAAATCCTCAGGCGGTGCATCGACATGAACTTGGTTCTTTCCTGGGAAAAGAGTCACTTCATGGTGCCTGACGGAATTGTCCTGGGACACCTCATCTCTGAAAAAGGCATCTAGGTTGATCGAGCCAAGGTGAATCTGATTTCCAAACTCCCTATGCTTAGCTCAGTTAAAGACATCCGATCCTTTCTGGGGCACGTCAATTTTTACCATTGATTCATTCTCAATTTTTCCAAAATTGTGCACCTCTAGACTAATCTACTATCTAAGGACGTCCCCTTTGAAATCTCTAAGGAGTGCCCTCAGGCATTTGAAATCCTACGTGATCGAGTTACCCAATCACCTATCCTGCAGTCCCTTAATTGGTCTCAACCCTTTGAGATCATGTGCGATGCATCTGATTATGCTGTAGGGGCAATACATGGGTAGAAAATAGATGGGAAACCCATGGTCATCTACTACGCCAGCAAGACACTTGATGAGGCTCAGCATAAATACACAGTTACTGAGAAAGAGCCGATAGCCGTAGTATTTGCCTTGGAAAAATTCAGATCATATCTTTTGGGTTCTCGTGTTATCATATACTTAGATCACACAGCAGTGAGGCACCTCTTTATGAAGAAGGACATGAAACCTCAACTAATCTACTGGATCTTGCTGTTGCAAGAATTCAATCTCGGGATTCGCGATAAAGCAGGAAAATAGAATGTGGTAGCTGACCATTGGTCTCATCTTCCTTCTTCCGTCATCGACCTATCTCATCCAATCACCAAGAATTTTTCGGACAAGCACCTGCTAGTCATTCACATTCTCCCATGGTTTGCTGATATTGTAAACTACTTGGTTACGGGGAAAGTCCTGCTTGATTGGGCAACATCCAGGCGGGACAAATTGATTACCGAGGACAAGTTCGATATTTTGGAGGAACCATACCTTTTCAACATTAGCAATGATCAGGTGATTCGGAGATGTATTCCTGACGATGAGGTTAATGGTGTAATATCATTCTATCACGACCAGGCCTGCGGTGGCCATTTCTCTAGGTGTAAAACCGTGGCAAAAATTCTCCAATGTGGGTTCTTTTGGCCCACTTTGTTCAAAGATGCACAGACGTATTGTAGGGCATGCACTCATTGTCAGACCCTCGGCAACATGGGCCCGCGGGATATAATGCCCTTGAACCCGATTATTGTGTGAGAAATCTCTGACATATGGGGAATTGATTTCATGGGACCCTTTTCTGGATCTAACGGCTTCGAATACATTCTACTCACTGTTGATTATGTCTCTAAAAGGTTACAAGACATCCCTACGAGAACTAGTGATCATAAAGTTGTCCTCCGATTTATCCAGGAGAACATCTTTACCAGATTTGGGGTTTCTAAGACCATCATCAGCGATGGCGGGTCTCATTTTACCAATGTGCACTTCCAGTCCCTGATGAAAAAGTACAGGGTGTCGCATCGTATCTCGACTCCTTAGCACCCCCAGTCTAATGGACTGGTAGAATTATCGAATCGAGAGATCAAGAAGATCCTTCAGGTCACTGTTTGGCCTAATAGAAAAATTGGTCTACTCGCCTTTTGGAAGCCTTGTGGGCCTATAGGACCACCCACAAGACATAATTAGGCATGTGTCCCTTCAAATTAGTATATGGTAAGGCATGTCACCTTCCCATCGAGATAGAGCACAAGGTTTATTGGACAGTACGGAAGTGCAATCTGGATCTAGTGAAGGCTGGAATACACTACGGGTTGCAATTGAGCAAGATTGAGGAACTATGCAATGATGCATATGAGAACTAACGTATCTACAAAGAGCAAGTTAAAGGCTTCCATGACAGGCAAATTGTATGAAAATCTTTCCACCTTGGTCAAAAGGTTCTACTCTTTGATGTAAAAGAAAAACTATTCCCAGGAAAGCTCAGATCAAAATGGATTGGACCATTCTTGGTGAGACGAATCTTTGGAAATGGAGCCATTGAAATTAGTGAACTTAGCCTTAATTCTGCACCTTTTATGCTGGACGGTCAGAGAATCAAACCGTTCATCGAACTCACTGACTTAAACTTGGCTGAGGTATCTTTTACCCTCCATTCTCCCTGGGCTCATTTGTGCTTGGCCGATTCTGGTACCCATACCCGAGCTTGAAATCGTCCACAACAGTCACCCCGACCCAGCCACTCACCCAAAACCTATTCTAATGAACGATCTAAGCTGAATTCGAACCCATCAAATTTATTGTGAGGATATTGCAAATCATAGGCATGGGGGGTTATTAAAGTGCAAAATGCTGTGAGAATCACATCACAAGAAAGGGTTTCATCAAAAAAGTCACACATTCCAAAAACCAAAAAAAATAAAAAATTGAAAAGGAAGAAAATGGAGAAGGGAGGAAAATTTGATTGAATCAATTGCATATCATTTTTTTGGAGAAAAAGGGAGGTGATAAAAATGTCAAAAAGGGGCACAATTTGAAAAGAAAAGAAAAAAGAGATAATCATTAGTAAAAGATTAATGAATCGACTTAGTTCTAGACAAATCAAAAAGAAAAAAAATGAAAGACAAAATGTTCTAAGAGACAAAAAGAGATTAGTATGAACGTTGATCTTAGGCTCTTGGGCTGCGATTCTAGGCTTAAAAATTGAAGTATCCATTAAGATCTAGATAGTCCTCAAGAGGTTGGGGAAAATACGAAGCTTAAGTATCAGGTCTAACACTTTGGGATTATTCGGCCTCATTAACTGACCTCTGGTTTGTGGGACTCAATAACCTAAGCACCCCAATCCACACAAAGTTTGGTTTAGTGTGCTTAATTATCAAAATCATGCAAAGGTGTTAAATCTGTTCTGAAAAGGCTACCTAGATTAGTAGCGGCTAATCAGCACAAGTTGACTTGGAAGAGTTCCTAGTGCTGAGAGGTGGGAAATTCCCCTTGAAGATGCGAAATAACATACCGTCTCCTAAGTGCTTGTCTCCTAGGATATCTAAATATCCTACTGTTGGGATCATAGAGCACGCATTTGATAGAAAATGCATCGTAGTACAATTGCGAAATATGATCAACAAAAATAATTTCTAAGATAACATGACTTGAGTCCCGATCATTCATCTCTGGGAGACATTTTGGAAATGCAAATTCAAATTTAATCTCGCTCGCTCTACTCATTCAGAATCGCATGTCGATTTTTACTAAATACGTATTGATACATGACATGCTGTTGCCAGAATATCATAAATTGAAAGCATGCAACTTTAATCACACCAAAAGATGATAATCAGCCACATGGTGATTTTCAACATATAAATATATGTAAATATTTTTGTTGAGGCCTGATGGTGGTTACAACACATGTAGCGGAATGCTTGTACAGGGAAATTTAAATCTAGCTAGTAGAAAACGACTGCATATATGAATATATGGGAGGATTACGCATGCATCATTGGGGGAGAATATGGAGCTACACTACTAAGTAGTAAATAAAGCATTAAATCTATGAAGAACTATAATCTAGTCTAGCAGAACTAAGGGCATTCGGAGGTAGGCCCCGATGGCCTTTGAATGGGTGAGAAGAGAAAGAGGGGCAGCCAATGGTGCTTAGACCGACCCTTGGAGAGAGGTTGGGGAAGTTGATCCTGGTCTAGGCTTGGCGAGGAGGTGGTGGCATCATGGTGGAGCACGTGAACATGGAGGTGGAGGTGGTGATGGCATATGGATGGTGGAGCTATGCTAAAAGACCAAGATGGACCAAATGGCCACGCCTTAGGTCTTTTTATAGATCTAAGGGAAGCTCTCTAGAGAATTATGGAATTCTCTAGAGAGGCATATGGTTGGAGCTCGTGGAAGAGTGAGAGAGAGGATGGATGGTGGTTTTTAGATCCACTAAATGTGGATCTAAAAATTGAATGGCTCTTGGTTGCTAATTTTAGCAACCAAGGCAACAACACATGGTAGAGAGTTTTAAAGAACTCTAGGCTAGGTATTTTCGTGTGGATGGTGTGTGTGGGTGTGTGTGGGTTGAAACTTAGGTGGCTAGGTTGATTGTGTTAGGTTCTAGTGGGTTTAGGCCAAGGTAGGTCTCAAATTACGATTGTAAATCCTAATTCACAAAGGTAAAGTGCAATTAAAATTAATACAAGTTTAATTGGGTGTGAGAAAACCTAATTGAGAGTAAAATAACTCAATTAAGTCAGGTCTAGGTCAATTGGACTCTCACTGAGTCTAATTCGATGCTGTGTGCTGAGATCAGGGCTCAATTGAACTTAATGAGTCCAATTGAATAGGATGATGAAATTGACTATGATCCAAGTCAATTAGGTTTAGTGAGGGCCTAATTAGGTCCTTAAGGAGGTCTAGAGGTGATGCACTAGGGTTAGGGTACCTTAATGTAGGTTCCTATTGGGTTGGAATTGGGTTTAGGGACCTAGGAATTCAAGATCCAAGCTTGAGTTCAAAAACAGGAACTAGAGAGCAGTTCCAGACGTCTAATAATAGTGTTAGACGTCTTATAGTGAAAATCAGAAGTCCAGACTTATTGTATGGACTTCCAATCAGAGTCAGGGAAGAATTAAGGTTCTATTTGTAGAAATTGGACATCTGACCAAGTGTCTAGACATCTTAAAATGCTGCAGAAGTGGATTTAGGTGTGCGGGTTGTGACTAAGTGTTCTAGACATCCTGTAACTCATTTGGACATCCAGATAGAGGATGGAAATAGGGATTTAGGGCTTCCTAGGGTACAGTGACCTAATCTAAGGGTAACTAAGGCTTGGGGAAGCTTCTAGGCTGTCCTAATGTTAGGATGGACCTAAGTTCTTCGTAGTTTATTACTTTATTCTCACTTAACAAAATAGCATACCTCAACCCTTACTTTATTATCTACTACATCTAATCTAGGTCTTCCGCTCCAGCTCTGCTGCAACACCAGTTATTCTTTATTCTTCAAATCCAACTTTAGATCTAGCTTCAGATCTAGCTTCTGATCAACTTATTACCTGCAATTGACATAATGCACCTAATCAGTACATTATATAATTATTTTATGCATAACTAAAAGAAAGCAGTAAAGGTGCTAGTAATGCTTATGCATGCATGAATTACCCTAACTTATGCTAAGTCCTAACCTAATTTAGGTCAATTAAGACATATGATTGCTGCGCAATCATACCCCCATGCCTAAATCTTGCTAGTCCCTAGCAAATGTGAGACTAAATTATTCACAGAAGGATCCATAAGGGATTGACTATTTTATCAAGTGTATGCTTAGAGATTTTTCTCCTTTTTTTTTTTTTCCTATGCTCTAGAAATCCAGACAACCGTGAAAGTGTAGCTCTGTAGCTTTTGCAATGGATTCGAGTGAAAAACTAATTCAGCTCTAATGCCTGTACTTGACCCCTAGTAAAAATTCTAGTGGGATAGGCAGACTTCTTCCCTTGGGGTATTCAAGATATTCTATGAATTCCACTCGACTTTAAGCTTAGGTAGAGAATGTTAGAGGGAAAAGATTATATATTTGGTGGCTCACTCTCGACTGGTGCTACATAGCGATTACTACTATAGAATCTAGATTCCCAAATTATTACATAACTCAACTCAGAGAAAGACTAGAAAAACTAGCATTCATTCTCTCTTTTTCTTTTTCTTTTTCTTAGAGCTCACAATCTCACCAAATTCACACATATGACCTGTATTTGGTGGTCTCACTTGGCAATAACACTTTAATTGAGTTCCCATAACTTTAACACTAACTCAGAATTCCTCAGCCAATATTTGGGCAGTCAGAAACGCAAGAAAGGTGGGTTAAGGCCATATTTGGTGGATGTCAAATTTATTTGGTGGTATCACCTCAATGTAACTGAAATAAACACTAAATATTCATTCTTTTTTTTCTTTGCTTTTTCTAATTTTTTTCAAATTTTCTTTCTTTTCATCATTTTTTTCTTTTTTTTATTTTTTTATGTAAATTTTTTTTTTCAACATAACACAACTAGCACACATCCATGAACTTTATTGAGGAGGCATTATTAGGGATTGGTGGTACTCAAGAGACATTAGGTGGCTTATTTGGTGGAAGTGCCTACTCAAGGCACCGGGAGAAATGGATAGGATGGTGTATTTATAACCTTGACATCAATACCCTCCTTCAGTTGAAAATTTCAAAAAGAATGGTCGTAACCATCCACCTTAGCCCTAGTTTTATGAAAACTCACTCTCCGCGTATTTGACTTATTTGGTGGATAGCAAAATTTTGCACAAAAATGTATACGCAGGAACCGAGAGCGAAAACTATGCCTAATTTCTAAGTATCATCACTTAATTATCTAGGATTCTGGATTCCTTAGACTAATCTTAGAGCACCAATACACTTTACTCTAATCTCACACTATTTGGTGGATTTTCAGAGGAAAATCTGCCTAGCTCCCAAAACATTGTCCAGGGGTTTAGGAGAAGAAGCACTGATTCTTCACGATAGACTAAAGTCATTTATCATCCTTCACCATGAATCTATTACAAATTCTACGTGTGAGTGAAAAATTGTACTAGATTCTAGATTACAAGAATCAACTAGAGGATAAAATCCATAATGCATTCTCTTAATAAGATAATCTTTTTTTTTTTTGAGAAAGAAAGGAATGCTATCGAATCACCGATAGCAAACTAGGAGAGCTATTATAAATAAGAATGAAATAATTACATGATCGAAACCCAATGCTGTATGAGACTCCAGTAAAAATTTACAATATTATCCACACACACTAGGGTCTCCTGAAAAACACACTCATTTCTAGCCCTCCATACAGCCCATAACATAGCCACCATATGTAAACATGGCTTATTCCCATCTATAAGACAACTTCACAGATTCTCCCATGTGGGTTGAGACTCATTACATACTCTCCTCCATACATAATCAGTGATCGTACATGAAGAAAAGATATGAATGCTAGAATCACTATGCATCCCACATAGGTGGCAAAACTGGGTGGGGGTACCCATCCTCCTGTGTCTCAGATCTCCAGTAATCAAGCCGTCCCTTCTGTAGAGCCACAAAAAAATTTATATCTTCAATGGTATTTTTAAATTCCATAGCATCTTCCCCATCTCATCGAATTCCGCCATCCTGGAGGACATTATCAATCTGTCATAAGCAGCCGCAGTAGAAAATTTACCCTCCCATTTATATGTGTCATATTCATGAGGCAAGGCTTTGAAGGCAGCAGGTTCTTGCATGAGATGTTCATTCTCTGCTCGTGTTCTTGTTTCATGATTATTCCACCTAGCATTATTGAAAGACCATTGCTCAGATTCTGCATCCCAATAATCAGACACCACAACATTTTCATCCGAAGCCGCTGCATAAGCAAGGGGGAACCTATCTTTAAATACCCCCCATGTACCCAACTTTCTAGCCAAAACTTGAAGCTTTTCCCATCACCTAATACAGATTTTAAAAAATTCCAATTGTTCCTCAGAGCGTGCACCACTGAAGACCAAAAGGGGGAAGGTTTACGGGGGTTTAGATGATTATTCTCATCATTGCCAGTCCCATAGCTGTCCTGATTATTTTCTGTCTAGATTTTTTTCTCTCCCTGCAGCAACTGAATAGCCCACTTCAATAGCAAAGCTTCATTGAATTCCATAAGGGATCTAGCACCCATACCTCCCATCTTTTTTGGCTTGAAAATTGAGTCCCACTTCAAAGGTTGAAAAAAAGCCCCTTGATGAGAGGCCCCTTTCCAGAAGAATCTTTTGCGCATCACATCTAGTTTTTTCCAGATTGAGTTCAGAGCTTTAAGGACAGAGAAGAAGAATACTGGAATCGAAGTGATGACAGAATTCAGTAATATATACCTCCCCCCTTTTGATAGGTATCTACTGCTCCAGCCCTCCAATTTCGTAGCTACCTTTTTATAAAGGATAGACCAATCTGCTTTCTTCATCTTAGAACATTTTAAGGGCAGACCCAGATATTTAATAGGCAATGAAACCACAGGTGTACCTAGAATGGAAGAGATGTCATTCTGTAACACACTATTCATCCCAAAGCAGACCAGGGAGGATTTATTTCCATTCAATCTGAGATTGGAAATCTCTCCAAAATTCATTACCATATGTATAAGTGCTTGCGCTTCCCTCTTCCCCCCTGCCACAAAAAAAATAGTATCATCTGCATTTTGGAGTATAAAGGCTAGAGCCCTATGATTAGACATTGAATATCCCCTTATAAAACCATCCACTGCCAGTTTGCAGGTGTATCTTGCCAAAGTATCCACAGCAAGGTTGAAGATTAGAGGAGCAATTGGGCAACCTTGCCTAACTCCACACTGGGGCAGAATCCAAGAGCGGCATGGTTTCCCATTTATCAATGGGGAAAAAGAGGCTGTCGTAATGCACCTCTTCACCCATTGTACTAATAAAGGTGGAAACTTCCTTCTTTTAAGAATCTCCCACAAGTATGACCAGGAGATTGAATCATAGGCCCTGGAAAAATCTACTTTCCATAAAAAGGCCTTGGTCTTTCTCTTGTGCCAACCCATTACCATCTCCTGTGCAACAATGAAGGACTCTTGTAATGATCTCCCAGGAAGAAAAGCTGACTAAATAGGCATTATCAAGTCCTTTAAAACCTCCCGCAATCTGTTCTCTATAACCTTACTAATAATAAGATAGATGGAATTAGATAGTGCAATGGGTCTGTAATTCGAAAATCTCTCCGCACCTGATTTCTTAGGAAGCAGAAATAGATAGGATTTGTTCAATCTCTCAAAACTAGAGTTGCCCAATTCAAATTCATGAATAACCTTTAAAACATCCACCTTAACAACATTCCACAGTTCTATGTAAAAGAATACCTGAAATCCATCCGGACCAGGAGCACCTTCATTATTTAAATCTTTAATAGCTTTTAGTGCTTCTTGTTCAGATATAGGGGTGACAAGCATGTCTCTCTGATCATCACTAACATAAGGGAAATCCACTGATGCCATCCTCCAAGAACCTCTTGGAGCAGCCTTGGATATTTCTTTGAAATATTTACCTACTTCAGTTCTGATTTCACTAACAAAGGTAACAGTTTTCTCTTCCACTTTAATAGATGAGATAAGATTGAATCTCCTCCTAGCACTGGCCGCAAGATGGAAAAACTTCATGTTCGCATCACCCTCTTTGAGCCATAGCTGTCTTGATCTTTCATGCCAATCCATTTCTGTTTTCAGATCATCTTCCTCCACTGCAGCTTGCATCTGCTGCCTCAGCTGCTGTTCCTGATAGTTCAAGGACTGGCTGCACTCTTTTAGATCCAAGTCCCTGATTATTGCCAGAGCCTCCCTCCTCTTCTGTTCTCTGATCAGAACCACGACCTGCTCATATTCTTTAAGCACAGCATGCAGGCCTGACAATTTTGCAGCTAGCTGTTGGGTTGCTGTACCTTGCACAGCCTTGTTCTTCCACCACTGGGACTCCATTTGCACAAAACCTTCTTCCCTAAACCAAGATCTCTTGAGTTTGAAGTATGATCCAAATTCTAAACTCATCCCACTATCCCATAAAAGCGGAGTGTGATCAGTGAAAGGCCTATCAAGGCTCATAACTGCTGATAATTGATGCCTCTCCAACAAGCTAGGACTGCCAAAGAACCTATCCAATTTGGAAACCTGTCCACTGCCATTTCTCCAAGTAAACTCCATACCATTGATGGGGTATTCCGTAAGTCCCATGTTCTGCACAGCCATTTGAAAACCTACCATTGAACTGTCCACTCTCCCATCTGGGTTCTCATCACCTGAGAGATAACAATTGAAATCACCCCCTAGCAGCCATGGGACCTCTTGCACTCTTTGATGCATTGCAGAGTGCTCCTCCCACAAGCTAGCCCTGTCTGCAGCCACACAAGGACCATAAATGCAAGATATAACCCATTCCATATCTCCTTGGGGAGACTGACATCTGCAGGAAAGCATGTACCTGTCACGAATAACTTCAGTTACTGAGAGGCAAGACTTTCTCCACCAAAAGGCCATTCCACTAGACCTTCCAGAAGCACCCTTAACCACAACAACACTAAGACCAGATTGCTTAAAGCAATCCCATTCCTGACCATTCTCCATCTCCAAATGTGTCTCTTGAATGAGAGCACAATTAATCTCCCACTCAGAGAGATATCTACACAAGGAAGTCCTTCTCATCTTATTGCTCAACCCATGCACATTCCAAGTCATCACTCTCATTCCTTATTGGAGTGGCTCCCTTGGGCCATACAACCCACAAAATCGACCATAATAGAATTAGCAATATTCTGCTCCTCAATAGGAGGCAAGTTCTCCTTCCTTCTCCTTCTCAACATGTAGGGAGATCTACCCACAACTCTTTTCTAATTGGATCCATTGCCATATTTCAGATCAGTAGGAATTGAGAGATGCATCTGGTTTGCCTCTTTGAGCACACTGTTATCACTTCTGAGCACTAGTTCCCTTCCTATCCTGCCCTCCTCTTTACTGCTAAGCATCTTTAAATCTGTCACTGAATTCTCAGCAACCTCTAAATAACCATCCTCTTTAACTACCATGGCTTGTCTACAATCACCAGCTGTATCAACCTCTTCCATTTGGTCCTCCTCATCGTAGACCTGGTGGCAGTCCTTCCTCTTTTTAGACTCATGAGCATCAACAGGAGGAATGCGGCCATGGCTTTCATTCTTTTTCCTCACCGCAGTACTGGCTCCAGACGTCTTATTTTGCCCTTGTTCAACCTGCCCAGGCACCTATCCAAGTACTGTTAGCCGAGTAAGCCAAGAGGTGCCCCCACATCTGATTGTAACCAAATCAGGAATTGAGCCAGCATTGAAGACATCAGCCTCAATTCTAAGAGATTTGATGTCTCCCACTCCAATCAAAATTTCAGACCCATCACAAATGGATGCAAAGCCTACTAGCATCTTAGAAATGACCCCCTTTGATCTTAGATGTAACGAAAGGCCAAAAATCTCAAGAAGTATCCTCCTAGAGCCCACTCTTTGAGGAAGCCGATCAGGGAGAGCCCCATCAAAGGGAGACACCATTCTCCAAATCATAATAAATTCTTCAAAAGAGCTTGAACGAAATCTCAGTTGTTCAACATCCATCATATCCAAACCATAAACCAGGAAATGAGAATGGGATAGCATGGCTACCTTCTAGCCCGCAGACAAGAGATTTAAGGAACATACCAGGTTTTGAAGCCTATCTATCGATGGTTTGCTTGCCATGATCTCACCAATCAAAGCACCCCTCAGCATGATCTCTGCAGACGAGATCTCTTTAGAAGTTCGGATCTCAACTTCAATTGAATGCCTGCCCAAAGTTGGCGGTGGCAGTGGTCGGGCTTCTTTCTTCACCCTCCAGACAGGGTGCGAGAAAACCCCCTTTGTCTGAAGAGGAACACTCCTAGGGCATGACTCACGTTTCTGCCCTTCTCCCCTGCACGCCAAGCAGATCAGAGGGTTTTTGCAAATCGCTACCACATGTCCCCTTTGTTTGCATCTGAAACAAAGAACGTCGCCGTTCATCCTCTTGCAAGGTCTTCTTGGAGTGTTTTCAGACGTCCTACGAAAACTCTCCAGCCAGACCCACTCCCTTCTACTCCAAGCCCTCGATCTCCACGTCCTCCACTCACCTCCTTCTCCAGCCCTAGATGACTCCGCCGCACCACCACCTACCACTCAGTGCCGATCGCACTCTTGCCCTCTCTCTCTCATTTCTCCTCCCTGAATTCGTTATTCTTCTCAGGGTATAAATCCTCAATTTACATGTTTTGTCCCCAAGAGTCTTATTCTTCTCAATTGACATTATTCTTCTTGGGGTATAAATCTTATTCATGGATGCACTATGTATATATGCTATAAACAAGCAACCTCTTATATTTGTACTTCATGAAATTTCCCTTATCAGGTTACATTCAACTTGACCCTAAATTTAGAACAAGAGGTGAGCGGATGAGTCAGAAATGGCTGTTGTGGATGATTTTTAGCTCCAATGCGAACATTGGAGGTGGAGTCGGTTGTTCTTTTATTTAGGGTCCTAAAGTACGTTTGACATGCAGCTCTGGGGTTTTCCTGAATGTTGGCATAAAAGTTTTCAGTTTTGTCATATCTACCCCCCCCCATGCCTAAGTTCTTGCATGTCCTCATGCATGAATATAAAAGAAAATAAATACAATAGGGAGTAAATGGGTAGAAATCACCTAGAATTGCTCCTGAAATTTTAATGTTCAGCATTAGCCAACTTGACAGTATGCAATATGCGAAAAGGAAATATGCTGAAAGAAAAATATGCTATGTATAAAAATGGTATGTATAGGTGATGGATGAATGTGGGGTAGATGCTGAGTTTAGCGCCTCCAGCTGGGCTAAAACTTAATCAGATGTATCAGTTCTTGCATAAGAGCTGGTCAAGATTAAGAGAAAGATGTGCTCGTATGCTCCTAGAATCAGTGGTCCATAGATAAGAACCAACTGATTGTGCACCCCTACTCTAAAAATTCTAGCTATAAGATGGTGTGGAGTAGTGGTGGAGAATAGAGGATAATTAGAGGGGGGATCATGATATTGATTCAGCTGATTTATCATGTCCCGTAATTCAGTAGGAAGTTGCTGAGGGACAAGATCAAAATGTATCTCAGAACCAAAATCTGAGTCATAGGGACCCTCATAATGATAATTGACATCAAAGATCATGCCTTCTCTAGCCTCTAGGTCATATGGGGGTATCTGTGAAAGTAGAAGATCAGTGGGGAGGTCATTGAAATCCTTGTCGGAAATTACTTCGTCCTCATTAGTAATCATCTCTGATTCATCGGAAGCTGACTCTTCAGGCTCGAAGTCAAGCTGTCCATTAGATTGACTAGGATGGTAGGTGCATCCCTAGCTCATTCTGCTCAAAGCTTTACCCTCGTATGCATTGGGCTCCTTAGTAATTCCTACCTCAGGTAGCATATTTATTTCTTTGGTCAAGTCATCCATAGATACTTTTGGTCTTTGGATGTCAGAATTAGGGATCGAAAGTGTCATCTCAGAATCACTAGCATCCGCATTAGGGATGCAGGTGAAAGAAGAAGAGTGCAGATCAGAAGATGTTGGCCCTAGCATTGGTTCATCTACAATGGCAAGTGTCCTAGATTGATCAATAGTGTCACATGTAATGTTTGCCTCAAGATCCATATCCTCAAATGGATCTACTTCCCTTATCATGGTTGGGTTATCTAACCCTTGAGGTGTCTCCCAGGATTCAAGATAATCCGATTGTGGCTCAGTCTTGGAGATATCAGTCCTTTCCTCCTCAGTTTCCTAAATGGAGTTCTCAGAGGAACCCATTCTGAATATTTCCTGCTCCTGTCTCATATCCAAGTTGGATTCTTCTTCCCCAGAATTATCTTTCGGCATCTGCTCTCAAGAATCTCCTGTGTGTCCGCCTGATGTAGTCATTTCAGATTCTTCGAGGTCATCAAGGCTATTTTCCACTTGATATCTCAAAAGCAGTAGTTCTTGAGTTTCTCGATTTTGTCTAATTAGCCTTGTTATCCCTGTTGTTCCCTGAAGGAGCTCCATCACAGCTTGTTGATACGGAATCTGATGAGTCCATTTTAATTGACTAATATTAAGCCTAAGTATCTTTAATCGTACCGTTTAGGTGTATTAATAATTGCAAATAAGTTGTAGAATATTTGTACACATCATGATTTAAGCTTATAACATTCTATAACTTAATATGTAATGATTTTTGTTGTTTTTATGTGCAGGTAATAATTTCAAAAAGAAGGGTGGGGGGATAAATTTCCCAACATATTTCTGATAACAGTCGCAACCCCCCCTCCCACCCTCGCACATTGGGGTAATCTTCTGTCGCCCTTTCTCAACAAATATGGCCAGAAATAGTTAAGGTATTTGGGAAAATCCCTTAACTCACGTGCAAAGGAGAGAAGTTAAAAAGAAGAGGACGGGAAAGAGGAGGAGGATCCAGGAAGAGAAGAATCGTGCACTGGGGATTTTCATCTTCCTCCTTTCGGGGAACTACCCAGCGGACACTGTGGATCTAGAGTGCACCTTCGCTTGAGCGAGTATCACCAGACCATCCACCTTGCATGCCTGTAGGCGTGTGCCATCTCCAGCCATCCGTGCAGTCACCGCACCTGCCTTCACCGTGCGCATAGAACCCACGCCACAGCAGCCAGCCCTGCACGGCATCACAGGCGTGCACTAAGCCTTCCCGCAGTGTGACAGCCTCTGCAAGCACTTGCCCGCACGCCTTCCTCCCATCTCCAGCGCACCAAGCCCGCATGCAGCCAACTGCAGGTGCTGCGTGCAGACCGTCGCCCCCTCACATCACCCTCTCATCCACTCACGCACCAGCCTCTGCAAGCAGCTGCCTGCGTGCCTTCCTCCCATCTCCAGCGCACCAAGCCCACACGCAGCCATCTGCAGGTGCTGCGTGCAGACCGCCGCCCCCTCACAGCACACTCTCATTTTACACCAGCCTCTACAAGCGCCAGCCCGGGCGCCTTCCTGCCTCTCCAGCGCACCAAGCCCACGCCTCTCCACCCTGCAGGCGCGCCCGCAAGCCCCACCGCTCACCCACTCCATCTGCTGGCGCAGTGACTTCCCGCTTCTGCACCGCACTGCAGCAACGCACCCACGCGCCATCTCCCTTCCACGCATGCCCCAGCAACTGCAGGCGCTACGTGCAGACCGCCTCGCCTGCACGGGCGCACACCAGTGCACCCCACCCGCCACCTCTTCCCTGCAGCAGCCGCTCCACCTTCGTGTTCAATAGGCGGTGCTCCAGCCACCTCCGCCAGCCACCTCCGTCGCTGCCACTGCCACCATCGGAGAGCCCTCGTCCTCGCCGTCCTCCTAAGCCTCTCCAAAGACCCGTCGGTTCTCTCTTTCCATCGCGAGGAGGAGAGAGCAAGAATGCTCTGTTTTCACACCAATTAAAATTTACATTCAATGCCATTGCCACCAATTTTGATTTTATTTATTATTATTATATTATGGCAGAATTGCATTTGAACACTCATAGTTCCTTATAATTGCATGATATTGATATTCACTAGTTTGAAGATTGATTTTTGGTCTTAGCTTAAGTACTAATTTTCTCTAGTACACATCATGTGAAAATTGCATAAATTCATCATAAATTTATTGAGGATTTCTGTGAGGAAAAATTGCATATATACCCTTATCTTTTTAAGTTATTGCAAATCTACTTTCCTTCACATTTTAAGTCAGATTTGAATAGGGATTTCGCACTATCCGAAATAACATTAAATAATTAAGTATTGATTGCATAATTACCTCCCTATGGACATGACCCGCTCTTCTGCGAGTGGTTATTTTCATTGTTTTTGATTAGTTGATTTTTCCACCACTTAAATACTATAACGCAAAGCGAAAATTGTCTTTCAAATTGGCGCCATTGCTGGGGAGGCAACAGACACAATAGATTTACTTTATTATTTTTAAATCTTTTGAGTTGCGAAATTATCTAATTATTTTGATTATTGTGCGAGGAATCCGCCGAGGCGATGAGGCGCAACAGAACAGTGATAGCAACCACGAGTTAAGCCACATGAGGGAAAGACGAAGGAGACCAAGATCCTGTTTCGCAGAGGATTCTTCGTCATCATAATTTAATTCTATCTTTTTGCCCTTGTAGTAATTGGGGCTGAACTTTTGGGGGTTTGTCCCCGCATTCTTTAGCTACTAGGGCTTATAATATTTTTGGTGCATGCGTGATTACATTTTTTGCTTGCTTGCTTTTAAAAACCAATAAAGAAAATATCAAGCTACCTATTTAGAAGTTGCATGCCCTTAGGTGCACTCATTTAGGGCTGATTGAGCGGCACATTAGATCTTATTATTGCATTACAAGCATATTAGCACGAAGATTGCTGGAGACAGGTATATCTTTCTAACTTTTGCATCCAACCCTTGTTCACACATTTGCATTTAAATTTAAATTCAAGACCACCAAGTTGTTTGAATTTACAAATTCAGTGGTCACAGAACTAAAAGTGGAACTAATAATTAGATTCAACCCTAAAAGCAATTCACATTTGATCTGATTCTAAGGGACTTGTCTGTGATTTCAAAAGGAATTACAAGGATTTGCGGTGTGTTGCACACTTTTGACACTGAGCATGCACATTAGGCACCGCACTAAGGCTCGATCCCTTAAGGCTATAGGCACTGATCTCTTTATCAGTGCAGACCCTCCTATTATGCTTTATGGTGGTGGTGATACTATCTTTTGATCAAGTGTTTTGATACTCCATGGAGGGGGACACCCCTTAAGGGAACAAAAGGATAGTTAAGGGGCACCGCATACGCATCGCCTCAAAGGAAGGGTTCGCCCTACTTGCATCCCTTCGTTCGTCCTTGGAGTAACTTCTCACTTGATCACCTGGGAGTATCATCCAAGCAAAGTATAGGTCCTAGGGCACTCGAAGGTTGAATTAAGGCACGTAATTGTAGTGAAAAACTTGTTTGGCCATTTATATTAACTAATTCAACATCCACAATAAAGAACGTTAAGATTTCAAGTCCACACCCCTCTTATACAAAAAAAAAAAATTTGAATTGTGTTTTGTATGCTTGGTAGACGCTGTCTTGAGGGTAGTCTAGTGTTTGATCCTGAGCCTGAGAGAATTCTTAGGAGAGCTCACCTAGGAGAAGAAAGAGAAGAAATGGTTGAGCAAGGTGTAAATCAACAAAGGACCCTAAGGGACTATTTTATTCCTACCAACCAACCTGCACAAGCACTAAGACGGCCGGCAGGGGATAATCCATATGAGATCAAGAGCAATACCATATCTTTATTGCCCTCTTTTTATGGTAATACTAGGGAGGGCCCCTACCGGCATTTGGAGGAATTCACCGAGGTCTGTTCCACGGTGAAGTCCCAGGGCTTTACTGATGAAGCCCTGATGAGGACTCTATTTCCTTTCTCCCTAAAGGATAAGGCCAAGCATTGGTATCATACCCTCGATGCAAGGGTAAATGATTGGGCTACCCTTAAGGGAGAATTTTTAAAAAAGCATTTTCCTATGAGTAAAACCAACCATTACAGAAGAGAGATTATGGGTTTTACTCAATAGGAAGGGGAGAAATTTCATGAGACTTCGGAGTGCTTTAATGACCTTCTTAGGTTATGCCCCCACCATCAAGTGCCAAGATGGTAGTTGGTCGAAAGTTTCTATAACGGATTATCTGAAAGACATAGGCAAACCATTGATGCAGCCTGTGTAGGAACCTTTATGACCAGAACTAAGGATGAAGCATGGGCAATATTTGAAGCTTTAAGCGACAACTCCATACATCTGTCCTCTACATATCAAGAAAGAAAACCATCAATCTTGCAGTGGAAGATAGAGGCCCATGAAGCTGGGGCTTCTCAGGATTTGGCTTATCAGATTCAACTATTGAATAGAAACTTTGATAAGCTTTTAGCAAACCCTAGCATGAACCTGCAAGCTGCCTCTATTTTTCAGGCTTCAAGAGAATGCTCCATTTGCCAAAGCACAATGCACGCCACTACGGAGTGCCATCAGGAAACCCAATTCCTTGAGTTGATTCAGGCCGACTTGAACGTGGCCCAAGGTTTCCGCCCCCCTTGCAAGAACCCTTACTCCAACACTTATAATCCAGGGTGGCGGAACCATCCAAACTTCTCTTGGAAGCAAGCTGATGCTTCTAACTCTGGGAATACAAGACCCTTACCTCCCCAACCCACATACCAACCTTCTTATGAAAACCCTCCTCCGAATAAGCCCTGAGATAGATGAACTGAAGGCCATGATGAAAGCAATGCAAGAGCATCAGAATATGGTTATCCAATCTTAGAATAAGATGATTACTGATATGCAATCCCAAATTGGTTGTCTTACTAAGGCTGTTAGGCAATGTGATCTGGGGAAGCTGCCTAGCTCTTCTAAGGAGAACCCTAAGGGAAAGGGGGTTGTATTCAGGGAGCACTACCAAGCAGTGACCATGTTGAGGAGTGGAAAAAAGATTGACAAGCTGATAACACTCCTACGGTTACATCTCAGAATTCCCCTTCCACACTTGACCCAACTTCCATCTCACCCGAGGAAGAGCCACACCACTCTCCCTCACAAAAAATCACCCACAATGAGGATGTCGTCCTTCCACCACCCATTTCCCGCCATGACGACCCCTCTACCCAGAAGCCGAGGGTGCCCTATCCAGAGCACCTATCTGGTCCTGGGGAATCTTCTGTTGGCTCGTCTGGAGCCAAGGATAGGACGAAAGAGATTATGGATACTTTTAGGCAAGTCCATATTAACTTGCCTCTGTTGGAAGCAATTAAACAAATTCCACCCTATGCCAAGTTTTTCAAGGACCTGTGCACCCAGAAGCGCCGATCTAGGAAACAGGTCCAAACCAAGGTCATCCTACCTGATCATGTTAGCTCGTTCTTCAGCATGGAACAACGTCCAAAATGTAAGTGGTTATAGGTAACCAACACATTGACGAGTCTCTGCCCGATCTGGGTGCGGGTGTAAACATTCTACCAAGCTCTATCTATGACCTTTTGGGAGGAGGAAAGCTGAAACCTAGTCCAGTAATCCTCCAGGTTGCAGACAGATCACTTAAGACACTGCAGGGATTGTTGGAAGATGTCCTTGTGAGAGTGGAGGATTTCTTTTTCCCTATTGACTTTTTGGTACTTGATACTAACCCATCTAATAAGCCCACAAAGCCATCCATTATTCTGGGACACCCCTTTTCGGCCACAGCCAATGCCTCTATAAATTGTAGATCTGGAGCACTAAAAATGGGCTTTGGGAACAAGAAGATCCAGTTGAATGTTTTTGATACTTACAAGCAACTTGGATTTGAAGATTGTTCTCAAATTGAGGTCGTTGATGAAATAATTGATGAGACTATTCCAGCACTCTTATGTAGAGATCCCCTTCAAAAGGTCATATCTCAGGACCATCCCTCGATTATTAAAGAAACTGAAAGGAAAATGCCTGAACTAGAAGAGTTGCTGGGGATACACACTGAGTCTTTGTCCCCACCCTGGGCTATGAAGGTAGATCCGCTGCCTGAGGCGGGGAGATCTCAACTAAAACCCTCAATCCAGAAGGCTCCTGAATTGGAGTTGATACCCATCCCGAGCACATTGAAATATGCTTTCCTTGGCCCTAATAACACGCTCCCCATCATTATCTCATCTACATTATCTGAATTGCTGGAGGGAGCTCTGCTTGAGTGTTTACAAAGGCACAAGGAAGCAATTGCCTGGACAATTGCTGATATTAAGGGTGTTGATTCCTCTCTTTTCATGCATCATATATACACAGACGAGTCCGTGAAGCCTTTCCGAGACATGCAGAGAAGGCTCAATCCAAATATGCGGGAGGTTGTTAAAAAGGAGATTCTGAAATGGCTGGATGCTGGGATTATCTATCCCATTTCAGATAGTAAATGGGTCAGTCCGATTCACGTAGTTCCGAAAAAGGTAGGAATCACTGTGGAGGAGAATGACCAAGGAGAACTAGTGACCACTAGACCCTCAACTGGTTGGAGGGTCTGCATTAATTACCACCATTTAAACACGGCTACCCAGAAAGACCATTTCCCCTTACCATTTATCAATCAAATTTTGGAACGATTGGCTGGGAATAGGTACTTTTGCTTTCTTGATGGGTACTCTGAGTACAATCAGATAGCCGCTTTTCCTGACGATCAGGAGCGTACCACCTTCATGAGTCCTTACGGCACTTTTGCGTTCCACCGAATGCCATTCGGGTTATGTAATGCTCCTACCACTTTCCAACGCTGTATGATGGCTATCTTTTCTGATATGATCGACGAGTTTGTTGAAATTTTCATGGATGACTTCCCCATTTATGGCTCGTCGTTTGACCTATGCCTTTCGCACCTTGATAAAGTATTAACCAATTGCGATGAGGCAAAACTGGTGCTTAGCTGGGAGAAAAGCCACTTTATGGTCCAGTAGGGCATTGTGTTTGGGCATATAGTTTTCGAGAGAGGATTAGAGGTGGACACCGCAAAAATCGATTCCATCTCTAAGCTTCCATTGCTCACCAATGTTCATCAGGTTAGATCTTTCCTTGGCCATGCTGGATTTTATAGGCGCTTCATTAGAGACTTCAGTAAAATCTCTAAGCCACTCTACGACCTGCTAGCGAAGGATGTCTCCTTCAATTTTGATGATAGATGTGGCGAGGCTTTCCAAGCTTTGAAGAAAGCCCTCATTACCGCGCCGATTCTCCAAGCACCAGATTGGACCCTCCCGTTTAAGCTTATGTGCGATGCTTCTGATTTTGTAGTGGGAGCGATCTTAGGTCAAAGGGTTGATGGCAAACCTCATTTGTTGCATTATGCCAGCAAGACCCTTACAGATCCTAAGCAAAACTACACGGTCACTGAAAGGGAATTACTTGCTGTAGTATTTGCTTTGGAAAAGTTTCGATCTTATCTTTTGGGATCCAAGGTTGAGGTGTTCACTGATCATTCAGCCCTTAAGCATCTTCTGGCTAAAAAGGACACCAAACCTCGCCTAATTCGTTGGATTCTGCTACTCCAAGAATTTGACCTGGAAATTAAAGATAAGAAAGGAGTTGAGAATGTGGTAGGAGACCATTTGTCTAGGATCCCTATTGAGGCATCAAACCCTGCTGGCGGTATTCAAGAGACTTTCCCTGATGAGCCTCTAATGGTCGTGGAAGATAAAATTCCCTGGTTAGCTGACATAGTGAACTATCATGTCACGGGCATCACCCCTAGTACTTGGGAGAAGCAGAAGCGAGACAGGTTTATCGCCAATGCTAAATTTTATCACTGGGAGGAACCCGAGCTTTTTAGAATAGGCCCTGACCAGCTATTTCACCGTTGCATCCCTGATGAGGAACAAAGAAGTGTTCTGAGTTTCTGCCTTGACCTCCACTGTGGGGGACATTTTAGTGGGAAGAAGACTGCTCATAAGGTTCTTCAGTTTGATTTTTGGTGGCCCACATTATTCCGAGATGCACATACGTATGTGGGTGCATGTCTACGTTTCCAGCAGACAGGAACCATTGGAAAAAGGGATGAGATGCCCCAACAACCTATCCTCCCTGTTGAAATCTTTGATATTTGGGGCATTGACTTCATGGGTCCCTTTCCTGTGTCCTTTGGATATGAATACATCCTTGTGGCTATTGACTATGTATCAAAATGGATAGAAGCCATCCCCATGCGAACCAATGACCATTTCATGGTCTTGGGCTTTGTTAAGGCTAATATCATTTCTCAGTATGGGTGCCCAAGGACGATCATAAGTGATGAAGGACCTCACTTTAAGAATGTACACTTCACAAGACTACTCCAAAATTTGGGAGTCAACCACATGATAGCCACACCTTATCATCCCCAAACGAGTGGAAAAGTTGAAGTGTCTAATATGGAGATTAAGCAAATTTTAGAAAAAACTATTTGGCCTGATCAGAAGGATTGATCTGAAAAACTAAATGATGCTCTTTGGGCCTACAGAACTACATATAAGACTCCTTTGTGCATGTCTCCTTTCCATCTTGTCTATGGAAAAGTGTGCCACATTCCCATTGAAATCCAACATAAAGCTTACTGGGCCATTAAAAATGTTAACTTAAATCTAGATAAAGCGGGAATTGCATGTATGTTAGAATTAAGTGAGCTTAAGGAGCTTCGTAATGAAGCTTATGAAACTTCTCAAGCTTATAAGCAACGTACAAAAGTCTTCCATGACAAGCACATCATTAGAAAGACTTTTGAGCCCAACAAGTGGGTCTGGCTTTTAAATTCTAGACTTAAATTATTTCCTGGAAAGCTCAAGTCCCGTTGGGATGGGCCATACGTTGTTATCAACACCTTCCCTTATGGAGCTGTAGAGATCAGGAACCCTATTTCAGGTGCGAACTTGAAAGTAAATGGCCAGCAACTTAAACCGTATATTACTCTTTCAGATGGCCAGGTTTTGGATGCACTACAGCTTGAGGAGCCTTAGCTCCTCCCACTCTCCTCCTCAGGTGATATTCTTCTATGTCTATATTTTTCCAATGAGGACATTGTTAGTCTTAGGCATGGGGGGATATAACCTGAGAATGTTTATAGTGTTTATAGCATTTATATATATTAAAAAAAAGAATTCCTTTCTTGAGCTGATTGGGTTAGTCCCTAGCAAAATACCTTTGTTATTAGAGGTTTTTCTTTTGGAATTATTTCTTAAGTTTAGAATCCAGTACATTTATTTCACGTGCACGTAGACTTGGTAATGGATCCTTGGGGAAAATCAATAAGCATTTGTAGTCTATTGAACCCTTGGACAGTTCATAGAGAGTCAGGCATACTATCTTCCAATAAATCCACCTCATATTTGTGAGAAGAAGTAGAGAGATTACTGGTACGCTAAGTCTAGTGCAAGGACTCTTAAGTTCTGGATAATTAGATGATGATACTTCAGAGTTAGGCGTAGTTTTCACTCTTTGTTCCTGTGTGTGTACTTTGATTGAATTCCTGAGAGTCACCAAATAAGGCAGATACACAGAGATTGAGTCTTAATAAAGCTATAACTATGGTGGATGGTTACGACCGTCCTTCATAGAGTCCTCAGCTAAAGGAGGGTAATAGTGTCAAAGGTCAGAAATACGCCTGTCCTATCCATTCCTTCCCAGTGCCGAGAATAGGCACTTCCACCAAATAAGCCACACAACTTCCTCTTGACCATCATCATCCCTAATAATGCCCAGTAAATAAAAGTCCATATTGTGTTGTGATTGATTGAAAAAGAAACAAAACAAGAAGAAAAAAATAAAAAAAGGAAAAGAGAAAAGAAGTAGAAAAAGAAGAAATAGAAAGAAGAAAAAGAAGAAATAGTTATATTACAAAAAATAAAAAAGTCCAAGTTTATGATGTAACACTGTTTCTGAGGCAGCAGAACAGCTATCACATTCCACTAAATATGACCCATACCTACCTTCTAGTATTTCTGATCACCTGAATACTGGTTGAGAACTCTAACTTAGTTGTAAAGTTATTAGGACTTTAATTGAAGTGTGGATGCCACGTGAGGCCACCAAATAGTGAGTACAATTTCTAAATCTGGCGAGATTCGTGATCCCAAAAAGAAATAAAAGAGAGAGTGCCTAGGAACATCAAGAGAGCACAATTGTGTAGCCTCTCTCAGAGTTGACTTGTCTAATAGTCTAGAGTGCTAGAGTCTATAGTACTAGACTATATGTAGCACCAGTTGAATGTGTGCCACCAAATACAAATCCATTCAACTTGAAATCTCCTACCTAAGCCAAACGTCGGGGTCAAATTACAGATTATCGTCTGCTTTATCCTTGAGGGAAGTAGTTTCCTATCTCGACAGAAATTTTTGCCAAGGGTGATGCACGAACTCCCAATGTGAACCAGCTCTTTCACTTGGATCTGTTACCTAGGCTATCAGCACTTCACATTTATCTGGATTCCTAAAGTTTTGAAGTAAGAAAAGAAGAAATCTTCTTATTACATCTATTATTTTTCATTTTTGCTAGGGACTAGCAAATCTTAGGTATGGGGGTATTTGATGAGTCCATTTTAATGGACTAATATTAAGCCTAAGTATCTTTAATTGTACCGTTTAGGTATGTTAATAATTGCAATTAAGTTGCAGAATATTTGTATGCATCATGATTTAAGTTTATAACATTCTATAACTTAATATGTAATGATTTTTGTTGTTTTTATGTGCAGGTAGTAATATTCAGAAAGAACAAGGGTGGGGGGATAAATTTCCCAACATATTTCTGATAACAGCCGCAACCCCCCCACCCCCGCACATTGGGGTAATCTTTCGTTGCCCATTCTCAGCAAATATGGCCAAAAATAGTTAAGGGATTTGGGAAAATCCCTTAACTCACGCGCAAAGGAGAGAAGTTAAAAAGAAGAGGCGGGGAAAGAGGAGGAGGATCCAGGAAGAGAAGAAGTGTGCACTGGGGATTTTCATCTTCATCCTTGAGGGGAACTACCTAGCAGACACTGTGGATCCAGAGTGCACCTTGGCTTGAGCGAGCATCACCAGACCATCCACCTTGTGCGCCTGCAGGCGTGTGCCATCTCCAGCTGGCCCTGTAGTATCCGCACCTGCCTTCACCGCGTGCACAGAACCCATGCCACAGCAGCCAGCCCTGCACCGCATCACAGGCGTGCACCAAGCCTTCCCACAGCCGCTCCAGCCTCTACAAGCGCCTGCCTGCGTGCCTTCCTCCCATCTCCAGCACACCAAGCCCGCACGTAGCCAACTGCAGGCACTGCGTGTAGACCGCCGCCCCCTCACAGCACCCTCTCATCCGCTCACGCACCAGCCTTTGCAAGCGCCTGCCCGTGCGTCTTCCTGCCTCTCCAGTGCACCAAGCCTTCGCCTCTCCACCCTGCAGGCGCACCTGCAAGCCACACTGCTCACCAACTCCATCTGCAGGCGCACCGACTTCCCACTCCTGCACCGCACTGCAGCAATGCACCCACGCGCCATCTCCCTTCAACGCGCGCTCCAGCAACTGCAGGTGTTGCGTGCAGACCGCCTCGCCTGCACGGGCTCGCACCAGCACGCGCCACACGCCACCTCTTCCCTGCAGCAGCCTCTCAACCTTTGTGTTTAACAAGCGGCACTCTAGCCACCTCCGTCATCCACCTCCGACCACCTCCGTCGTCGCCGCTGCCACCATCGGAGAGCCCTCATCCTCGCCGTCCTCCTGAGCCTCTCCAAAGCCCCGCCAGTTCTCTCTTTCCATCGCGAGGAGGAGAGAGCAAGAATGCCCTATTTTCATACCAATTAAAATTTACATTCAATGCCATTGCCACCTAATTTTATTTTATTTATTATTATTATATTGTGGCAGAATTGCGTTTGAACACTCATAGTTCCTTATAATTGCATGATATTGATATTCACTAGTTTGAAGATTGATTTTTGGGCTTAACTTAAGTATTAATTTTCTCTAGTACACATCACGTGAAAATTGCATAAATTCATCATAAATTTATTGAGGATTTCTGGAGGGAAAACTACACATATACCCTTATCTTTTTAAGTTATTGCAAATCTACTTTCCTTCACATTTTAAGTCTGATTTGAATAGGGATTTCGCACTATCCGAAATAACATTAAATAATTAAGTATTAATTGCATAATTGCCTCCCTGTCGACACAACCTACTCTTCTACGAGTGGTTATTTTCATTATTTTTGATTAGTCAATTTTTCCACCACTTAAATACTATAATGAAAAGCAAAAAATCATCTTTCAGAATCCAGCTTTGTCTTTGGTTCGGCTCAGTGATAGCTTGGATTTCGTGTAGATAGGATGCGACCTTTTCCTTAGCGCTAGCTATCGCTCTCTGTATTCTGTAATGCAGTCACATATGCACTGGTAGCTCTTCAAGGGTTCTAGGGGGTGAATCATGTCTACCCATATTCCATGGGTGAGATGCAAGCGTGTGAAATACATATCCTGGCTTATAAGATGTGGTCCTTTAAGGAGTAGAATGGTATGGGTCATAATATCCAGGGTGAGGATATGGGTTAACCATTTCAGCAACCCGAGGAGAAGGATTAAGCGAAGCGAAAAGTCGTCATTGCCACCTTGGGTTATGATCCCAAGGTTAAGTTGATTTAATGACCCGGGCACTCAGATAAGCTCGTGGGTCCAACTCTTCTGGATCCTAATTAGGTCGAGATCCAAGGTTAGCCATTGTGGCTATGCGAGTGGGAGAAAAAGGCGGGGGAGAAGATGGTCTGAGCGAGGTGACTCATCTCCTTGGGAGCGGCTGCCAAGGTCCAACCAGTCGAGGTATGAGTGACCTCCTTCCTTGCATACACCACCCGACCCTTGGGTTGGTGTAGCCAAGCAAACAAGGCTAAGGCTCTATTAATCAGATGGTCCTTATGATCGAATGACCAGATTATTCATTTTAAGTTCGAATTCCTGAAGAAAAATTTGTAGTGCAACCGACTGAAAGTGATTCCCGCCTCTCAAGCTAACCTAGCTAGTCTGGTTACGAGGGGACTAAGGGGAAGGTTCTCCCTTCAGCTAACACCTCCAATTCCATTACCCTCGAGCCATGGTTGTTTGACACTACCCCGCAGACTTACTCACCAGGTTCGATAAGAGAGGTTGAAGCCACCCAGTAGTATGACAACAAATTCGGGTTTGCTTACATGTTTTAAAATTAATTTCAACGCATTTTTCTTTAGTTGGCATTTGTGATGAGTGGCCCACAAGGTGACTAGGCTCACCTGCTAAATTTTAGACTTGATCAAGTCTAGTCTAGCCGAAATGTGTGGTCTCTAGAGTGTAACCCTAAAGGTGTAACCTAGGGTTCATGAAATTCCTTTTTCAGTAGACCATGAAATAAAAATACTTCTCTGGAAAAAATTGGAACCCAAATAAGTTGACATTTGGCAAGTAGATTTCTCTTTCAATTTTATTTTTAGAGAATATTTCTTTTGTAATTTTTACTATTTTAATCGAATTTCTAGAGAATTTTAAATGTCAGGGGGTCAGTTTTGGAATTTTGACCCCTAGTCGATTTTCTACTATGAAATAGTATCTCATGACCTTCCAAAATTTGAGAAAAATATTGAAATTAAAGCCAATGAGATCAACTTTCAAACCCCACCATTTTTAGTCAAAATAGATTCGCGGATTGCTTGGAATTGCTTTTTGAATTTTGAAAATTTTCAAATTTGGGTCAATCTGACCCCATTGCACTTCGTGAATTTTTAAAATTTTGTACTTGTAATTTTTTCAAATGAATGGCACCATTTGAAATGTGGTTTAAAAATGAATGTCTACCTTAAATTTCAAAATTTTTCGCTCATTACTTTTCGTCAATTGAATTTTTAAATTAGAATTTGAAGCTTCGCCGAAAATCAGTGGGTGGTGGGAAGCTTTTGAAAAGGTATTTGAATTTGAAATTCAAACTTTCCACCAAAATAATTTTTTTTAAAGGATTTTTTTTTCAAGATATTTTCAAATTTTCTTTTTTTTTCTTGCTTTTTTTTTAAAAGACTAACTAACTAATCCTAAGATTCAGAAAAGGAAACCTATTCTAACTACATTTTTTTATTTTTTTTCACGAAAATAAATAGCTTTTCTTTTTCAAATGAAATTTGTAGAAGGGTATCTAACCTAAGGTTCAAATCAAACTTCGAGTAAGAAAGATATGATGTGCACCTGGTATTTTTTTTCTGCTCTCGTGTGCGCAGATCCCGTTTTTCCCTATTTTCTTGCACATCAAAAGACAAGCAGAGGAAGATTTATCAGTGATAATTCTAGAGATCGAAATAAAAAATGATGTTGCCTCCCCGGCAACGGCATCATTTGTTGGGATCGTAGAGCGTGTATTTGATCAAAAATGCATCATAGTACAGTTGCGAAATGCGATCAACAAAAATAATTTCTAAGATAACGAGAATTGAGTCCCGGTCATTCGTCACTGGGAAGCATTTTGGAAATGCAAATTCAAATTTGATCTTGCTTGCTCTACTCATTCAAAATAGGAGATGAGCAAGAATTCGATAAATCATGCCTCCATGGATACTTTTAACTGGTCCCAGCAACCCAAAATGAATGTTAATGAAGTCCACGACTCTCACTCATTCGATATGGAATTGATTTGTAATAAACTTGATAAGGTGGTGGACTTGGTTACTAAGAGAATGGAGGAGTAGATGGTTGAAAACTCAATGAATAATTCTCGATCCACTCAATCCTAGAATTCAAGATTCCATTCATCGCAAGCTCCTTCTGGACGGGAGTTCGTTAATTAACTTGATGCTACTCAACCTACGAGCCAGCATTATTTGGAACCCCATGGGTTCCCAACTAGGGCCTTTGATCCCAGTTTCTCTGATCCCTCCCTTTCTTTCTCTCCATCCTTACCCTATGAGGATGTCTATCCTGTATAGAAGAATGCAAGGTCCAACCCTTACTCCAATGCTTATAATCTAGGTTGGAGGAACCACCCTAACTTCTCCTGGAGAAACATGGGGCAGCAGACCCAATTCCTACCCAGCAACTATGCTCTGCAATGACCAATGGGTCAGGGTCACGTTTACACTCAGCTGCCCCCGAATTAGGTCAATCAGCTAGCTTGGAATGCCCATTGACATGTCGATTCTTCACTTTTACAGTAGTTTATTACATAAAATGTGGCGTCGTTTGTAGTTCTATGTGGTGGAAAAATCAACTAATCAATAATTAAAATAACCACTCAATTAGGAGCAGGTCATATCCATAGGGAGGCAATGACGTATCTAAATTCACACTGGTTAAAAATGTATGTTTGTAGTTAATTTCGATGAGAATCGAGCCAAATCTGCCTTCAGATTAAGATAGTATTAAGAGAACATGCTGAAATGGCAATTTTGAATAACTAACGGATATTTTTTGCAATGTAGATTTAATAAAATATTAATAAAACATGATAATGGCAAAAAATGTAAATATTAATGGGCCTTTTACTGTAGCAACACAGGGGATTTCTTCCCCTTGGCGGTGCGTGAAGAGGAAGGAACGGCCGGAGGCATGAAGCTCGGAGGAAGTTATTTGGACTGAGGGCATCGCAGCAGTGGTGGCGGCTAGTCGCGAGGTGCTCGGAGCCGGCCAGATGGAGCTTCGGTGAAGGTGGCTTTCGACGGTGGCTACACCTGCTGGAGGAGGTGCGGATGTGTACACGTGAAGGCTGCTGCAGGTGGTGCGCGCAGAGGTTACTGTTGCACGCACCAAGTCCACACGCACCGCTGGAGGCACTGCTGGTGGTGGGGGCACTGCAGATGGCAGAGAGGCTCTACAGGTGGAAGGCGTGGGCACGCTGGAGTAGGCATGCAGGAGGTGAGCACGCTGAAGGTGAGGCATGCTGTGGCGTTGGCAGTCTTATGTAGCTGGAGGGACGCGGGTGTGAAGGAGCGGCCGGTCTTGCTATTGTGTGCGCAGGTGGTGTGATGTGGGCATGAAGTGGAGGTGAGGCGTAGAAGGAGCGGGCGTGGTTGTAGGCTAGAGATGATGAAGAGGCATGCGTGGGCTGGTGGTTGGCGCTAGAGTGGATGTTGCAGGAGGTGGGGCGGAAATGTGCAGGCGATGCACGCGAAGAGAAGAGCGTGCGGTGCTTGTGGGCTTGGTGGTGGGGTGCAGTAGGGTGTGCATGTGGCTGCTGCAGGAGGTGATGTAAGTGTGCAACCGGAGGGGCACAGGCATGGAGTGAGTGGCCGGTTGCTGTTGGAGTGTGGGTCGAAGCTTCAGACGTCCAGCAAATTTCCTGGACGTCTTAACTGATTCCCGGACGTCTTAACTGACTAAGAAGATGAAAATGCAGTGGTTGCAGCGGTGGTTGTTGGTGACAATGGTGAGGGTGGTGCGCGCTGAAGTGCTCACGGTAATGCAGACGAGCTCCGGATGGCGGTGTGGCCTGTCACACCACACGCCCGCGGTGGTGGAGGCTCGTCGCCACGGTTGAGGCCAGCAGTGTGGAATGGAAGAGAGACGAACTCTCTGCACAGTGGTGGGTTGGGGGTGGAGGCCTCTCGAGCTCGGCTGCCTCCTCCTCTCTTTTGAAATCAGCTACCCGGACCAGATCAAACACATCCGCTCCTCCTTGATTGGGTTCTTCATTGCGGCAGCTTAAGGAAGAAATGCAGCCGTTGCACGTAAAAGAAGAATAAAAAATAATGATAAAATATTATGGTTGTTTATATACAAACCCTCAACTTTTATGTTAACTTAAATTAATGCATGCAATGCACCTAATTGGTTAACTAATTAAATGAATGCAATTCTAAGTTAATTGTAAATGCATTTAAATATGAATGCAATGCAAGAATTATGTAATTAAATTAGAAATATGAATTAATCTATTTACATCCTAATTTATGCTAAATAAATGTTAGAACTAACTTAATGTCTGGGCATTTAAATACTTAAATAGCCCAAAAATATGGGCTAATCACTCGTCAACCCGTAGAGCAAGCTGATTTGAACAAAGAAATGGTAGAGATGCAAGGATCTATGCTCTAGCTCATGCAGCAAATGAAAACCTCGCTAGACAACATGCAAAATTGGTTCATTGCTAATTCTCATCAACCCGGATCTCTACCATCTCAACCTGTACCCAACCCTCGTAATTTTCAGAATCCAGGCACTCAAGCACATGGGTACGGGAATTAGAGGGACCTGCAAGAACATGCTCAGGTTGTTGAGCAGGGTCCTTCCTCTTCTAGTTCATCCTCAAATCAAAGGTTTTTGGCTAATGAAGCCCCTCCAATCTTTCCTAACCCTCCCCAAAACCCAAACCTATATGCATCTGCTAATTCTGTTACCTTGAGGAGTGGTAAACAAACTTAGGATCCACAATCACACTGTTCTAATTTATTGAATCCTGAAGATCCTGAGGAGAGAAAGGAGAACTCTGGAGAAGAAATCAAGACTCAGGAACCTGATTCCGAAGGTTCGACTCATGTTCCTTTTCCTAAGGCCTTGATTAGATCAATGAAGAAAAGTCTGTTGATAGTAATGAGGAGCTTCTGAATATTTTCAAGAGTATCTTGATCAATATCCCACTCCTCGATGCTATCAAACATATACTTGCTTATGCAAAATTTTTAAAAGATTTATGTACACAGAAGCATAAGTTGAGAGAATCTATTTCGTGGAAGGTGGTACTCTCTGAGTAGGCTAGTTCTATTATCCTACACCACTTTCCTAAGAAAAAGAGAGATCCTAGTGCTCCTTTGATTTCTTGTGTCATCGGAGATTATCCCTTTGATAGAGCACTGCTGGATCTTGGTGCATCCAATAACCTAATTCCAACTTCTCTTTACGAGAAGTTCGGATTAGGTGAACTTCGGCCGACTTCAGTAACGCTGTAGTTAGCGGATCGCTCGGTCACAAATCCACGAGGCATTATTGAAGATGTTATTGTCAAGGTTAAGGATTTCTATTTTCCTGTAGATTTCCTTGTCCTTGATATGGATGTACCTGAGAATTTAAAGAACACGCCCATCATTCTGGGGCATCCGTTCTTGGCTACCGCCAAGGCCAACATTAACTCTAAGAGCGGTAGCATGGAAATCACCTTTGATGATCAAAAAATGAAATTTAATAATTTTAAGGAAATTAACAAATTCAAAGATTGCAGATTTATTGAGGAACTTGAGGACGATAATGTGAATATTGAAACTTGTATGGCAGTTTCTACATTTGAAAGTTCCTCCTCTGATGATGATTTGGATCTGTAACCCTCTATGGCAGACTCGCCACCTTCTGAAGAGGTTATTAATTTTGTTCACTGTCAACCTCTTCCTCTTAATGAGTCTTCATCAGCATCTTCCTTCCCTTCAATCATCAATGTGCCTCAGCTTGAACTGAAACCATTGCCTAGGAATCTAAAATATCAGTTTTTAGGACCACATAAGATGCTCCCTGTGATTATCAATGCTAAATTAACAAAGGAGCAGGAGATTAAACTGATTAAGATCCTAAAGGAACACAAGGAGGCAATTGGTTGGACCATTCATGACCTTAGGGGGATCGAGACATTTTATTGCAATCATAGAATATTTTTGGAAGATGAATCCCACCCTTCTCGCCAAATGCAGAGGTGATTAAACCTAAATATGCGAGAAGTGGTCAAGAAGTAGATTATCAAGTGGTTAGATATAGGAATTTTTTTTCCAATATCTGACAGTCCTTAGGTAAGCCCCGTGCAAATTGTTCCCAAGAAAGCTGGGATTACCATTGTGACTAACGAGAAAGGAGAATTTGTCACAACTCGTTTAACTTCCTCTTGGAGAGTTTGTATTGATTATAGGAAACTGAACACAGCCACAAAAAAGGATCATTTCCCTTTTCCCTTTATCGATCAAATCCTTGAAAGACTAGCCAGGAAAAAGTACTCCTGTTTCCTTGACGGTTACTCAGGATACAATCAAGTCCCTATCCATCCCGAGTATCAGGAAAAAATGAATTTCACCTATCCCTATGGAACCTTTGCTTTCCGTAGGATGCCATTCGGCTTATGTAATGCACCTGCGGCTTTTCGAAGGTGTATGCTGGCCATATTCTCTGACATGGTGGTAGAGTTTATGGAAGTCTTCATGGATGATTTCTCTATTTTCAGAGAATTGTTTGATTCTTGTTTGGTTAATCTTGAAATGATTCCTAAACGATGCATCAAAACAACATTGGTCCTTAGCTAGAAGAGTCATTTCATGACACAAAATGGCATCGTCTTAGGTCATGTAATTTCTGAACGGGGAATCGGAGTGGACAAAGATATGGTTGATGCTATCGCTAAACTTCCTCCTCCCACAGTTGTCAAACAAATTCGATCATTTCTTGGTCATGTGGGATTATATAGGAGGTTCATCAAGGACTTTTCTAAGGTTGTTCGCCCTCTGAGAAACCTTCTTGCCAAAGATACGCCATTTGATTTCAACGAACCATGCCGTAAGGCATTTGATTTTCTTAAAAATGGCAGTCACTTGTGCTTTGGTGTTGCAACCACCGGTTTGGACAGCCCCATTTGAGATCATGACCGACACTTTTGATTATGCGGTCGGGGCTATTTTGGGTCTGAAAATTGACAGGAAGCCCTTTACCATCTACTACGCTAGTAAAACTCTGGACGAGGCCTAGAGGAATTACACTGTTACTGAGAAGGAATTACTAGCTATAGTATTTGCTTTGGAGAAATTCAAGGCTTATCTCTTAGGGTTTCATGTCATAATTTATACCGACCACTCAGCCTTGAGACATCTCTTGGCCAAAAAGGATGCCAAACCCTGGCTTATTCGATGGATTCTTTTGCTTAAAGAATTTCATCTTGAAATCAAGGATAAATCCAGGGTACAAAATGTGGTGGCAGATCATCTATCAAGACTTTTGAGTGATGCTTCTTGTCTGGACATTCTGATTGCTGATACTTTTCCAGATGAGACTATCCTTACAGTTTCAGGTGTCCAAACCCTGTGGTTTGCTCACATCGTTAATTATTTGGCCATTGGTCAAATCTCCTAGGATTGGACCAAGCAACAATGAGATAGACTCAAATCCGAGCCCAAATATTACTTCTGGGAGGACCCTGAACTATACCGCATCGGCTCTGATCAGATTATTGGCAGATGTGTTCCAGAGAATGAATTCAAGAGTATACTCGAGTTCTGCCATGCATCTGCGTGTGGTAGACACTTCTCTGGGAAAAAGATGGCTGCAAAATTTTGCAATCTAGATTCTATTGGCTATCTTTATTCAAGGATGCCCAGGATTTCTCTAGGTTGTGTTCCCAATACAAAGCACTTGGGAGAATAACTAAGAGAGATATGATGCCTCTAAACCCGATTCTTCTCGTCGAAATCTTCGACGTTTGGGGAATCGATTTCATGGGATCATTCCTCACTTCATTTGGACGCCAGTACATTCTTGTCGCTATTGATTACATGTCCAAGTGGATCGAGGCTATTCGCACCCAAACCAACGACCACAAGGTGGTCATCAATTTTGTCAAGAAGAACATCTTTAGCAGGTTCAGGATTCCGAGGGCCATCATCAGTGATGGTGGCACTAATTTCACTAATGCAAAGTTCCATAATTTGCTGGCAAAATACGGGGTTAATCATAGAATCTCCACACCTTACCATCCCCAGACGAATGGACAAGCCGATATCTCCAATCGGAAGATCAAGAATATTCTGCAGAAAATGGTTAAGCCTGATCGCAAAGACTGGACTAAAAAGCTTGAGGATGCTCTTTGGGCCTACCGTACGGCGTATAAAATGCCCATTGGCATGTCTCCGTTTCATCTGGTGTATGGAAAGGCATGCCATTTACCCGTAGAAATTGAACATAGGGCATTCTGGGCAATCAAGAAATGTAATCTAGATCTGAGTTTAGCTGGGAAGACCAGGAAACTCCAACTATCTAAGTTGGAGGAGCTTAGAAATGACACATACAAGAATGCAAAGATCTACAAGGCTTGGACTAAAGCTCTTCATGACCAATTGAATTCCTGCAAAAGATTTAAGCCGAACCAGAAAGTTTGGCTCTTTGATTCTCGACTTAAGCTCTTTCCTGTCAAACTTAGGTCAAAATGGAATGGTCCATTCATTATTGATCAGATATTTCCAAACGGGGCTGTTCAAATATCTGACCCGAAGATTGGTAATTCATTCAAAGTCAATGGTCAACGTCTGAAGCCTGTTATTGACCGTACTGTTCCAGAACCCGTCTCAGACACAGTTGCTCTAGCTATGTTGTGACTTCTTTGGTGAGACTACACCTAACTGACGGCATTAAACTCAACAATTGTACATTCTGAACTCAGAGCTGACCCAAGCTTCATATTCAGGTGATATCTTCAGCATTCTACCCTTCCTTTCATGTCTTTTATTCTCAATGAGGACATTGCATCAACTAGGCATGGGGGGGTGGATTCATTTCTGAATCATTTTTTCAACTCTATGGAATTCTTGCAAATCCTACTTATTTTCTTATATATATATAAATTTGAATTAAGAAGGAATACTTGGACATTATGACCTTTCAATCTTAGGAAATATTACAGTAGGATCTGAACACTAAGACCCTTCAAGCCTTTGGGCTTAATCAGCCCAAGTATCCACTAAAATGTGGATTTGTTTATCGAGTCCTTGCCAAGCTGAATTCTATTTTAATTTGATTAAATAAGTTTGGGTGATAAGTACACGACTTATCAACCCGCCCTCTGATTTGAGGGAGCTTTATGTCTAAGCATCTACACACTATTTGTCATTGACTCACTATTCGGTAGTTTTAACGAAAATTGGGTAACTAATAACCTTTTAGGGTGATATGGCTGGTAAGTTATCATGGGTAGCAGCCCATAGGTAGGTTGTCTAGAGCCCAGTCACAGGACCACTCTCTTCTTGCTGCCTTTAGGTAAATCTTAGACCAGGGAAACCACCTACTTTAAAAAAGAAAAAGAAAGTCCAAAAAGAAAAGAAAAAGAAAAAAAAGGAGAAAAGAAAGAAAAAGAAACAAAAAGAAATAAGCCACACTTTGCCGCATGAGTATGGCTGGAAAGATGTCGGTGGTAACAGCTCATCAACTTGTCCAGATCCCAGCTCAAGAAATGCACATAAAAATTCATAAAACACTTAGGAAGAAGCAGAGTAGAATAAGCTGGGGAGATATACACTGGATTCACCCTTGTGTTGACCCCATAAAAAATAAAAGTAGGGAGAAAGCTACTAGTCATATGGATACACCTTTAGGTAGAACTCTTTTTAAGGTTACCTAAGAGCGTAGGAACTTGAAGTCCATTCTGATTGCTGATCAACAAGTTTATCACATTCACAAAAAGATCCTTAGAACTTAGTGTTCTCATCAAATCTTAGGTGGGTTGAGTGGCCATAGAAAGCAACTCTGTAACCCTAAACTCAAAATCCAAAAAAAAAATTAGAAGAGAAGAAAAAGAGAAAAAGAGATCTTTCTTTGAATAAGGCGAGGGCTTGAGGCGGTCTGCATTTTGATAGATATCCAGGTGCTGTTGTGTCTTTGAAAGTTCAGGTCCTAAGTAAAAATTTCTTAATGTTGAAAATGATTTGTGCCTGAGTAATCCAACCTAATTCTTTTATAAATAGCATATAGTTTTTGCTAGGGACTAGCAAAAGTTAGGCATGGGGGTGTGATGTGCACACATCTGATTAACCTAAAATGTCTATTAATGCATGTTCTTAGTGTCACATTAGCATTATACATTGTAAATAGTGCATAACATGCATAATCATGCATTCAGGTCATGTTATATAAATTGTATAGTAATTATCTCCTTTTATGGTCAGGGGCAAGGCAATTTTTAATCAGGGCCTTGGATCTAAAATCCAACCATATGGATCTGATCAGAGCAACAATTAGAGTTCAACGACACCAACATCACCCTGATCGGACATTCGTAGCACCAGATAGAGATCGAGGAACCCTAAAGATCAAGGGCCAAGATGGTGCCAATCCACACTTCAGACAACAAATCCGACCACACTGATGGATTTGGACCGATGATCGTAGCCAAACGGCACAAAAATCGATCTAATCCGACATCCGTAAAATCATCTGCAACTCACAGAAGATGGACGGCCAAGATGGTGCCACATGGTGCCATCTCAGCCGCCCAACCGGCCCCAAGGACCTGCCACTGCTTTTCTTCTTCACCCACTTGACGAATCTCCACCGTTGGATGCCCATCCAATGGTCATGAGCACACGTCGCTTAAAACCCCCACCCAACACAAATGAAGGCGTAGCGTAGTGGTTGCGAGGCATTGCCTACGTGCGGGGTGCGGGTTTGACTCTCGATCCGCTGCGTGTGCGCATTAAATCCAAACCACGCAATTGGCTACGGATAGCCCTGATTTCCCAATTGGGTGTATGCAGGATCAGGCGCTCTGCCTCACACCCGATCTGACGTGCGATCAAGCGGTGTGAAGCTGAGGCGCAGCATAGCCAAGGATCGATCTCGACTATTTGATCTCATGAACAGACGGCTAATATCACCCAAACGTGGGCGTGCATTGAGGCATGGAAGAGGAGTGGGTGCACGCAGTGCATGCACACATCGCCCACGATGGACCTATAGCGATGTTTAAGTTCGTCACTAAAGGTCCTATATTACTGGTTTTGGTATTGTAATGACCAAAATGACCCCAATCCTTGCAACTGTAAAAGGAGACCCCTACCCTATGAATTTCTCATCCCTTCCTTCTCATCTCTTCCTCTCCAAAGCTTAAGAGAAGCTTGTCCCACACCTAGGATGCTCCTTAAGAGCTAAATCCAAGTTTTCGCCCCCGTTCCAAAAGTGGATCCCGCGATGACAATGATGTGCTGCCTCATTCCCGCTCTTTCGACTTCGTCCTCCTTCTTCCCACCTCATCCTCCATCTTCCAGGCATCGCTTTTGTCCGGCTCGTCCTCCAAGAATTCATCGAGGAGGATAACATCTCTCTCCCTTTTATGGCTTTCTAGAGTAGAATTTCCCACTTTCTTGTTGTAACAATTTCTCACTTTCCAGTGTAATCATTTCCCACTTTCTTAGTTGTAAAAACATTATTCAAATACCAAGTGATTGTTCTCTCCCCCTCTCTCTCTTCTTGTTTATATCGATTCCATTGTGATTATTTTGTATTCAAACAAAAACACAAAAATAATATAATTACAGATTTTGAAATCGACGTAGCCTCCCTATCTTCGACCTGGAACTTCATTACAGATTTTCAGTATAAATTTTATTTGTTGAACGGATTTCTTCGTGACTCAAACTACGATGACGAGTTTTCGAATCCAACTACGAACGCGTAGTTTTCCGCAGTCAACAAACTTCCCAATCAAATCGATATCTCCTTCGACTCTTCTATTTCTGAGCCTGAATCTCCAATCATAGCCATGGTGCATCACGAAGAAGAAGAACCTAACCTTCAGCATCAATTCCATGACCTCAGAGATCTAGTCCATGCATACATCAACCCACCGCAGTGTCCACAAATGTGAGATCACTATAATCCCGCTGCGGTGGAAATCAAGCCTAGAGTACAAATCCCTACAGGAGGACCTGAGGTGGAGCTCAAGCCAAGTATGCTTCACATAATCCCAAAATTCCATGTCTTAAACTCCAAGGATCCCTTCCAGCACATCAAGCATTTGAAGCATCTAGCTCAGACCTTCGGGCCATCTATACAAAATTAGGATGGATTACTCATGAAAATGTTCTCTTTCTCTCTCTTGGATAAAGTCGCCGATTGGTTTTAGACTTTGACTCATCTAATCACTAGTTGAGGAGAACTTCAGACTGAATTCTTACAAAAATTCTTTCCCATTGGTCAGACGAACGCTATGTGACATCAGATCATGCACTTCTCGCAAGGAGTGGGAGAACCACTTCATGAGGCATGGGACCATTTTCTAGATCTCATGCGCAAGTGCCCACATCACAGAGTTCCAAAATGGGAAAAAGTCTAGTCCTTTTACCATGGGCTCCGTGACGATATCAGGCTCTTTGTCAATGCAACCTGTTGTGGCAGCATCATGGGTCAGCATGAGGACATGACTTGGGAGATTCTCGAGAATGTGTGACAACTCCCTAAACAATGGGTCATTGGTTGTGTACAACCAGACGACCACCCGCGTGTAGGCAAATAATCGGGGGCTACACGAGACCCGAGGCCTTCTCACATCCGCCGATCTGGAGTTGATAGCTGATTGCGCAGCAATCATAGGTCTTAATTGACCTAAATTAGGCTAGGACTTAGCATAAGTTAGGGTTATTCATGCATGCATATGTATTATCTGCATCTTTACTGCTTTTCTTTAGCTATGCATAAAATAATGTTATAATGTGCTGATTAAGTACATTATGTCGATTGCAGGGAATAAGCTGATCAGGAGCTGGATCTGAAGCTAGATCAGGAATAATGGGAGTTGTAGCAGAGCTGGAGCAGAAGGCCTAGTTTAGATGTAGGAATAATAATGTAAGGGGGTTAAAGGTTTTCTATTCTATTAAGTAGGAATAAAGCAGTAAAATGTGAAGAGCTTAGGTCCATCCTAGCCCTAGGATAGCCAGAGACTTCCCCAAGCCTTAGCCACCCTTAGATTAGGTCACAACACCCTAGGAAGCCCTAAAACCCTAGTTCCAACCCTTCTCTGGACGTCCAGATAAGTTTTAAGACGTCCAGGACCCTTAGCCAACTCCCGCACACTTCAAACCCACTTCTGCAGTGTTATTGGACGTCCATACACTTTGTCAGACATCCAATTTCTGTGGAATACCCAAAACAGAACCCGAAATCCTTCCTGACTCTGATTGGACGTCCAGACAACAAGTCTGGACTTCTGATTTTTGAGTATAAGATGTCTTATTATATTATTAGACGTCTGATACTACTCTCCAATTCCTGTTTTGAGATTTAAGCCTTGATCTTGGATCTCTAGGTCCCTAAACCCAATTCCAACCCCATAGGAACCTAAATTAAGGTGCCCTAACCCTAGTACATCACCTCTAGACCTCCATAAGGACCTAATTAGGTCCTCACTAAACCTAGTTGACTTGGATCTTAGTCAATTCCATCAGCCTATTCAATTGGACTCATTGAGTCCAATTGAGCCCTAATCTCAGCACACACTGTCCATTGGACTCAGTGAGAGTCCAATTGACCTAGACCTGACTTAATTGAGTTGTTTTACTCTCAATTAAGTTTCCACACACCCAATTAAACTTGTATTAAGTTTAATTGCACTTTACTTTAGTGAATTAGGGTTTATAACCCTAATTTGAGACCTACCTTGACCTAAACCCACTAGAACCTAACCTAATCAACCTAGCCACCTAAGTTTTGACCCACACACACCCACACACACCATCCACACGAAAATATCTAGCCTAGAGTTCTCTAGAACTCTCTACCATGTGTGGTTGCCTTGGTTGCCAAAAATAGCAACCAAGAGCCATTCAATTTTTATATCCACATTTGGTGGATCTAAAAACCACCATCCACCCTCTCTCTCTCACTCTCCCACGAGCTCCCACCATAGGCCTTCTAGAGAATTCCATAATTCTCTAGAGAGCTTCCCTTAGGTCTATAAAAAGACCCCTTGGGTGGCCATTTGCACCCATTCACTCCCTTGGCAATTGCTCTCCATTGGTGCCATTCACGCCACCTCCACTTAGCCACTCACTCCACCTCCACGAGCTCACTACCACCACCATGGAGGACACCATGCCGGGATGCTGGATCAACCCTACTTCTCTCCAAGGGCCGGCCTAAGTTCCATTGGTCGCCCCTCATTCTCCTCTAGACCACTCCAAGGCCATCGGGGACCACCCCTGAATGCCCTCTATTCTTCTAGCTCTAGATCATGCTCTCCATAATTTTTATTGCTTTCATTTACTGCTTAGTAGAGTAGTCTTACTTCTCCCCCAATGATGCATGCAAAATCCCCTCGTTGATTCTTGTATGCAATCATTTTTTGGTAGTTAGATTTAAGTTTAAGCATTCATGTATAAGCTTTCCTCTAGATTTCCTTGTGCAACAACTCTCCCATGATGAATGAAAACACATTTATATATATATATGTATCTATCAGTTTCAAATCACCATGAGCTTAATGATTACTATTATCTTTTGCGTGATTAATGTTGCCTGTTTCTAACTCTTAATATTCTTGCAACTAAGCATGTCGTACGTAAATACGTAATAATCACGAACCGGCATGCGATTCTAAACAAAGTAGAGCGGCAAAAGGATCGATTTCAAAAGTAAAAGCAACGCCTCCCAGAAACGAACGACTGGGACTCAAAGTCTCGTTATTTTACAAAATAATATCTTTGACGAACATTTTTGCGTGACTATACTACGATTTTCGATGATTTTCAAATGCGCGAAAACGGCTTTCTACCATTAGCCAGTCGCTTGGATAAGGTCTCAACCATTGAGAAGAAGGTGGATGGGTTGACTTGACATATACACCGAGCCACTGCTGCACCACAAAGCCCATATGTGCACCCACCCTCAGGTAAGGAGGTTGTACATAACATTTACCATTCTTAGTGGATGTATGCCTATCCACCCCTGTTTGATTACGATCATGGAGGAAACTCTAGGCCATCCTACTATAGTTAGGGGAACTCTGAACCCTCCTACTCAGATTTTTCTGGAGTTCCTCAGACCTGCAAGAATCTCCACGCCATCTAGAATAATCCATTCTCAAACACTTATAACCCTAGATGGTGCAATCATCCCAATTTTGCGTGGTTGGGAAATAACCCAAATCTGAGATCTCAATTTCCACCCCAACCACAAGCTCCACGACCTTATCAGCTTGCTCAACCAAGGCCCAATCCAAATGTCTCTAATTCTTCAAACCCTAGTTGACATGCAAAAATAGCACAAAGAAGAGATCATAGAGGTTCACAATCAACTTGCACAAATGGCGTGGACTCGCTAGCTGGGTGTGCTTCCCTCCCAACCTCTGCCACATGCGAACAACATGTCGACTCAAAAACACGTAGTGAATCAAATCCAAGGTCAAACAAGCTACACTCAGCCAAGCCCTGATGACTCTAGAATTATCAGTGTTAATATTATCTATTAGAGTCAATTTCAAGTGTACTTGTGCAATAATGACATTGTAATGAGCTTGGGAGCATTGCATGCATATTGCATGATCTTTACATTTATGTTGCTTAAAATCAATGTTTAACGACCTTGTGTACGAGTTCATATTGAACCAGGTCTCAAATGAGCAATCAAACTGTCCGAATGGATCCGAATCAACGAACGGAGTCCAATGGACACAAAATTGCCTCGATTCGACCTCCGTAGCTCCCACAACAAGCTTGAGAAGTTATGACCATTGATCTACTGATCAACAGACTAAATCTGGCCATGTGTTATGATGACTCTACAATTTCAAGTGTTAAGAACATCAATTAGAGTCAATTTCGAGGGTACTTGTGCGATAATGTCAGATTATAATAGGCTTGGGAGAATTACATGCATATTACTTGATCTTTACATTTTAATTGACTAGAATCAATGTTTAATGACCATGTCCACAAGTCCATTTTGAAACAGGTCTTAGATGAGCGATTGGACCGTACAAATGGATATGGATCGATGAACAAAGTCCAACAGACTGGAAATCACTTTGATCCGATTTTCATAGATCCTACAACAAGCTTGAGAAAGATCAATGGCTAGGGGGCAATGCAACATCCTTATGAGCCTCGGATGAAAAATGTAACCGTACGGATGAATCTGGAGCGACGATCGCAGTCCGACAGCATGGGAATCATCGCGTTCTGAGCACCATGGCATCTCCTACAACAAAAAGAAGATGGCCGGCCCAAATGGCACATCGTAGTGCCATCTAGGCCACCCAACACTAGCCCTTCATCACTGCATCATCCACACCCTCTATTCTCAACCGTTGGATCTTGATCCAACGACTAAGAAGATGCCTCCATCTCACACTTAAGGCAACTACGACTCATCCGTGCAAGATCCACCGTTGCATCAACATCCAACTGTCGCCACCGCTCCAGCACCTCAACATCTTCACAACCATCCATGCTGATGGCTCATTGGTTGCACCTCAAGCCCGCATGCACTCATTGATAGATCGAATCCCACTTTGCCCCCATCACGCACCAATTGAAATTGGACCATTCGATCGGGCGCAATGAGCACCATCCAACCATTCGATTCTCACACGTGCGATCATGCACTCGAGCTCACCACATCTGATGCATGCGCACACGATTTGAGGCACAGGTGAGGTTCGAATCCAACATCCGATCTTCGATCAAATGGCTTAAATGATCCTTGCACTGTGCTCATGGAGGGTAGTTGTGTTTGTGAATGCGCGAGGGTGGGGGCAAGGGCGATGCTTGCAATGGGTCTTCAGTAATGTCTTTGGATGTCACTGTTGAATTGAGGACAAATTTGAGCCCTCTCCTCAACAATAAAAAGGGACCTATCCCTCCCATTTGCAAGCATCATCTACCTATGCAACTCCACCACTCTTAAAGCACCAAAGCAAGGTTGTGAAGACATCGAGCTACCGACGGAAGCTCCTTCACTGTCGTGGCTGCCTCGACGCTTTCTTGTTCCTTGTTCTTAGTTTAATTTTATGTGATAGTCTAGTTCATTTCTTTCATTTAAGCATTGCTCTATATTTTCTAGATTACAACATTTCATAATTAATAGACTAGACCTTTTATATATTATCCTCATATCTTATCATGGATTTCTAACACTAGCTCTCTCTTCTCTCTCTCTCCTATCTCTTTCTCGTACTCTAATTGGTTTTCAAGTGAACAAATGACATATTTATGTTACACAAAAGCAAGTATTTGATCTAATTATTGCCTCTCTGTGTTCGACACTCAGACTCACCTCCGATTCTTTATTTAAAATTGACATCGTAAGCACACTACAACGAACGATTTTATGCAAATGCATCCGGTGAACGTCAGTTTTTGGCGCCATTGCCGGGGAGGCAATAGATCTCTTATTCGCTTTCATTTTCTTGGTCATTATTTATACTCATGTTATCTAACTTGGTCTTCTCGCTCTTCTTGTGGTTGCAGGAACCTCGTGCATTAGCAATGGGAGGAGAATGAGCCAAGTTGGATCAAGGGAAGAGCAAGAAGAAGACCGCCGTCGACCTGAAGGTTTGATTTTGTCTTCCCACGATCCAAAGCTAACTTCTCATCTTTGGACCAAGAAAAATGGTGGTGTGTTAAAAAAACCCCTCTCATTTGTTTGTCGAAGAAAAACACCACCATTTAGTCCGCAACCCATTAATTTTGCAAGATCATTTTCTGGACTCAGGTTGAGGACACGATTCAAGGATTTCTACACCTTTAAAAATTTTAAAAAAAATCCCAGAGGTGCCCCTTCCAGTAGGCGACTCCCTTTCAATTTTCAGAGCGAAATTCTTTATGGTTTGCCCACGAGAAATTCTCTACTAGAAGTGCGTAAGGTTGTCCTAAGTTCTAGAAATTTGTAGATTGTTCTTACTGCTGTAAACTCCACGTAGCTCAGATTTGTGAGAAATTTATATTTCTGAGAAGATCTTGAAATTCTCTACACTTCTTACTGAGATCATTTTCTCATTTGAAATTGATTAGTGCTTATTCTGATCAAAATCTAAACTTTGCTCACTGATCTAGAAGTTCTAGATAGATTGACCCCCTCTTGAAAAAATGTGAATTTGGGTGGTCTATCATCCTTAAAAAAATTTTGAAATTAATTTTTTTAAAAAGATCATTTGATTTCGATTAGGGTAGGGTCATTGCTTGTTTCGATTGGACCCTTCTTGACAAAATATCAAAAAAAAAAAAAAAGATTCATTGAGTAGAAACTGCACACCCTAGGATCTTCCATACTATGGAGTTTTTAACTTTATAGCCACACAAAAAGCCTTAAAGAAAATCAATCTTCACCAACCGTGTGACTATACATTTATGCCATGTTTGAATGCGTAAACAAGTGAAATTTTAAAAGCCATTAAAGCAAGATTTAAACCCTAAAAATCACACGTCTCAATCTTGCTTGCTAAAGAACACTTGTTTCAACATTGGGTCCTTGCACCCAATTGTGCACACTTAATTTGCTCATCCCTCTACTTCTTCCAAACCATGGATTTCAATGCCTATCCTTCATTTCCAAACTATCCCCAACATGATTTGTATGCTAACCCAAGTGGGCTATATCCGCAGTTTACTTTGGATAACCAACTACCTAGTCGGGGACTTAGTCCAGGACCTGAGTACCCAAAATATCTCCCTTATCCCAACTATCCCAATTTTACTTAACATGCATCAACTTCCTATTGGGATACTTTCAACCCACCCACTCAGGGGTATGACCAAAACCTTCAGGATCCTTACCTTGATTCTCCTTTTGATGGCTCTTCTTTTAAGTCCCACTCACCCACTAATCAATTTGATAGGACCTACACTCTACGAGAACACCAAGACCCCTACCCTTCCCAGGACCATGATCAAGATAGGCCATTTGAATTCATGGATCTCTCCTACTTGACCTATGGATTGGAAGGGATTCTAGAAAAGTGGAAATCAAAGGATGATCATAAACCTATGCAAATCAAGAATGATCAAACTTTGATTTGGACCTTTGATGAAGAATCCAACTAAGAGGAGGACTTAGAACCTCAATTATTTTGGAGTAGGACAAAATAGAAAATGGTTCCTATTGAAGAATTGGACCTTGAAAATGATAGAATATTGGACCCACCCAAGAACCTAAACCCGAGTATGGACTCTAGCACACATCCTCAACCATACCCTCCCAACTCTGACTTAAATGCTAAGGAGCAAATCCAAGGGAAACCTAATGATACTTGATCAGTTCTTGATAGCCTTCAGTTGGAGTTACAAAGATAGAACCAAGAATTGATTAAAGGGCAACAAGCCATGATGGATATGTTCCAACAATTACGTGAAGAGGGTCAACAAAAAGTGATGAAAGAAACTTCTTTCTCAGAAACAATGGAGCGAGGCCCCATGATAATTGATTGGACCACATCTAGTTGCCCTAAATTGGTGTAGTCCACTATCAACAATTCCCTAATGTTGGAAAGCATTGAGGATCCTTTGGAACACAAACAAGTAGAAAATAAGGATGAATCCAAAAATTTGAATGATAAGATCGGGGTTGATGTCCCAGAATTTAATGATTTAGTAATAGGGACATCAAGATTTGGGGATGGGGAATCTGACTCTGAACACCTTGATTATGAAATATTTAAAGGCCCCATCATGTATTTAAAGGAAAGGCGATGGGAAGAACTGTGGTATGAAATGAATGATGAAATTAGCTCCATCACAAGTCCTTCCCTGATGATTGAATATGATTTGGAAGAGATGAACAGGATCTTAGGCTCCAATGGTGATGAGGAATTAGATAAAGAAATCATGATTGAGGAAGGGAAGGATTTTCACTTTAACCAACCCAAATCAATCATGATTGATCAAACACATTCTTTTGTAGCTAACCCAAGTCTCAAAAGTATTAATGTAACCAATGTGGAGTTGGCTAAACATTTGGAGTCCAAAATTTCAAAAGAAGAAGAGAACATTATGTTGAAATAAAGTTTGTGGAGGGACACTGAAATGACCCCCCTGAGGAAAACAAAATCGAAGAAGGAAATATTGTCTGCAAGGGTCCTGAGTTGATTAAACCAAAAGGACCTTTTATTAGGACCTCTATGACCTTCATGACTTAGCTCCAAGGAGGAATAAAAACCCCATGATGCATCATCACATCGAACCTAATTTTCTAAGGACAAGAACTGCTTCATTTGACAATCTAAATGTCCGACTTTATGCATTAGGGTTATATCTGTCTACACAAACTTCTGCTTTGCATGCCCACAGACTAAGAGAGGGACAAACACGGGCATGCATGTTACACCAGTTGCAGAGTTCCCATCCCTTAGGGATGGGACTCCACCACAACTTAGTTCACATCTGCGGACTTCAGACTTTGGGTCTGGATGATTTTGTTTTCACCTCATTGGCCCAGGCCAGCCTTGTTTGTGCATCATGCCCAGCTAAAGGTCCTGGGAGGCAACCTAGAGGTTTCCAGCTGACCAATTTACGATTACAACTCAGGTGATTTCTTTCCCTACTCCCTTTCAAACATTTATTTTTCCAATGAGGACATTCTCCAACTAGGCATGGGGTGGTGGTAATTCATAGGATCTGAGTACAAAATTGTCAGCTTGAACTAATATTAGTTTTCTTTATAAAAAAAACTTAAAATTAGGAAAAGAAAACTTAGGTATTAGAAGCATGTCGACTTTAGGAAATGATATGTTAGGGACCTAATTGCTTTGACCCTTCAGGTCTTAGGACTTAATCAATCCGGGTGTCCACTAAAATGTGGACTTGGTCTCGAGTCCTTGTCACCTTAATGTATATTAATATGGTCAATAAAGTAGGGTGATAAGTATATGACTTATCAACCCACCCTCTGATTTAGGGGGATTTTTATTCTAAGCATCTACACATGTTTTGCACTGACTTACTCATCGGCGGTTATAACTGAAATTGGGTAGCTAATGAACCTTCTAGCGTGGTATGACTGGCAAGTTGTGGTGGGTGATAGCCCATTGGTAGGTTGTCCAGAGCCCAACCACAGGACCATTCTCTTTCACTACTGTCTTTCGGTAAATCTTAGATCAGGAAAGTCACCTACTTAAAAAAAAAAGAAAATAGAAAAGGAGAAAAGGAATAAGAAATAAGAAATAAGCCACACTTCACTGCATGAGTATGGCCGGCAAGTTGTCGTGGGTAATAGCCCATTGGCAGGTTGTCTAGATCGCAGCTCATAAAATGCACAAGAATTTCAAAACACTTAAGGAAGAAGTAGGGAAGTAGCATAATCAGGGGAGATATACACTAGGTTAGCCCTTGTGTTGACACCACAAACATAAAAAGTAGGGAGAAGGCTATCAATCGATAGATAAACCTTTAGGCACCATTTTTTTCTTTCGGGTCACCTAGGGGCATAGAAATCCGAAGTCCATTTTAATTGCCGTTGAGTGAGCCTATCACATCACAATAAGATGCTTAGTAATAAGAATCCTTTTTGAGTCTTAGGTGGATTGGGTAGTCATAAAAAGTTACCTTGAAATCCTCAACACCAAAAAAATCCAAAAAAAAATAGAAAAGATGAAAAAGGAAAAATATGTATTTACTTCTATATAGAATAAGGCAAGGACTCGGGTGGTCGGCATTTTGGTAGGTAACCTAAGCACCGTTGAGTCTTAGTGAGTTAGGTTCTTGGTAGAAATTTCCTCCAGTTGACAAGCAACTTCTACCTAAGCAATCAATTCCTTATTTTAGTTTTAAATAACATTTAGGTCAAACCTTGCTAGGGACTAGCAAGGGGTGGGCATGGGGGTATGATGACTCTACAATTACAAGTGTTACTAACATCAATTAGAGTCAATTTCGAGGGTACTTGTGCAATAATGTCATATTATAGTGGACTTGGGAGCATTGCATGCATATTGCATGATCTTTACATTTTAATTACTTAGAATCAGCGTTTAATCACCATGTGAACAAGTCTATTTTGAAACAGGTCTCAGATGAGCAACCGGACTGTACAGATGGATCCAGATCGATGAACGGAGTCCAATGGATTGGAAATCACTTCGATCCGACTTCTGTAGCTCCCACAACACACTCAAGAAAGATCAACAGCTAGGGGTCAATGTGAAATCTTTATGGGCCTCGAATGAAAAATCCGACCATACGGATGGATCTGGAGCGACGATTGCAGTCTAGTAGCATAGGAATCATTGCGATTCGAGCATCGTGGCATCTCCTACAACAGAAAGAAGATGGACAGCCCATATGGTGCCACGTGGCACCATTTGGGCTGCCCAACATCGACCCTTCATGACCACATCATTTGCACCCTCTATTCTCAGTCATTGGATCTTGATCCAACGGCTGAGAAGCTATCTCCATCACACGCTTAAGGCAACTACGGCTCATCCGCTCAAGATCCACCGTTGGATCAACGTCCAACGGTCACCACTGCTCCAGTACCTCAACATCTTCATAACCATCCACGCAGATGGCTCATTGGTAGCACCTCTAGCCCCCATGGACCCGATGAGGGATCAAATCCCACTTCGTCCCCATCACACGCCAATTAAAATTGGACCGTTCGATCGGGTGCGATGAGCGCCATCCAGCTGCTCGATTCTCATGCACGCGATCACGCGCTCGAGCACACCCCATCTGATGCATGCGCGCATGATTTGAGGCACGGGCGAGGTTCGAATCCGACCATCCATGGCTTAAATGATCCTTGCACTGTGCACATGGAGGGCAGCTGTGTGTGCGAAGGTGTGAGGGTGGGGGCAAGGGTGACGCTTGCAGTGAGTCTTCAACGACATCTTCGAATGTCACTATTGACCTTAGGATGAATTTGAGCCCTCTGATCAACTATAAAAGGGGACCTATGCCTCCCATTTGTAGGCATCATCTACCTAAGCAACTCCACCACACTTAGAGCTCCTAAGCAAGGTTGTGAAGAAGTCGAGCCATGGACGGAAGCTCCTCCACCGTCGTGGCTACCTTGACGCTTTCTTGTTCCTTATTCTTAGTTTAATTTTATGTGATAGTAGTTCATTTGTTTCATTTAAGCATTCCTCTATATTTTTTGGATTACAACATTTGATAATTAATAGACTAGACCTTTTATATATTATCCTCATATCTTATCATGGATTTCTAACACTATCTCTCTTCTCTCTCTCACTCTCTCTCCCTTTATCTCTTTCTTGTTCTCTAATCAGTTTTCAAGTGAACAAATGACATATTTATGTGACATGAAAGTGAGTATTTGATCTAATTATTGCCTCCCTGTGTTCGACACTCGGACTCACCTCTATTCTTTATTTAAAATTGATGCCGTAAGTGCACTACAACGAATGATTTTACGTAAACGCGTTCGGCAAACGTCATGTCACCATTCATGCACCTCAGCACCTCTCTCTCTCTAGTGCTTCATCAAGCGATGTAAGCCATCTGATCTAAGATCGGACAGTTGAGGAGCTGTAGGCACACACACAAAAGTGGATCAAGTTGTGGCCTTGGCGCAACGATTGCATCTCCATTCAGCATCCACCAGACAGAGGTTTAAGCCTCCCCTCCCCTCAATTGCATGACAAGGAGCAGTAGCGCGCACGGGCACATGTGCGCGGAAGGAGCACAGCCTAGCACAGCGCGTGCCAGCACATGCATGCGCAACACATCGAACAGGCTGCATGTGCCAGCACGAGTGTTGAAGGTTGCGGGTGTAAGGGTGGAGGCTACAGTGATACATGCAGTGGGTCTTCAGCAACTCTTTGAATGTCGCTGTTGACTCGAGGACAAATTTTAGCCCTTTTCACCACTATAAAAAGGGACCTACCCCCCTCATTTGCATCCATGATCTACCTAAGAGTTTCCACTACTTCATAAAGCTCCCAAGCAAGGTTGTGAAGAGGTCGAGCCACCAACGGAAGTCCCTCCACCACTGTGGCTGTCTCGATGCCATCCATTGCCTCGCATTTAGTTTTAATTATTGATAGTTGTAGTTCATATATTTTATTTAAGCATTCATCTATATTGTGTTGATCATAACATTTGATAGTCAATAGATTTTTGATATATTATTCTCATATGTTTATCATGGATTTCTAACCTTATCTCTCTCGCCCTTTCTTTCTCTCTCTCTCTCTCCCCCTATCTCTCTCTTTTCCTCTCTGGTTTGCAAGTGAACAAAATGACAAATTTTTGTGACACAAAAGCGAATATCTAATATGATTCCACGCCTCCCTGTGTTCGATACTCTGACTCACGTCTGAAACTCCTATTTAAAATTGATGTCGTAAAATGTGCTACAACGAACAATTTAACCTAAACGCGTTGTTTGACGTTAGGCCCATCCACTCATAACTGCGTGTTTACCTCATCCACCTCAGCTGATCTGAATCACACCATGACCTATCCTACTATTCAGCAACAAGGACCAATTCCCTCTCATCTACCTCCGCATCATGATTGTGCTATGATCAATGTTGTGGGCATGAGAAAGATCACAAACCCAAGCCCCGAGGCCCATCTCCCAAATCTCACCCAACTTATGATCAACATAACAAAGTCAAGGACAGAACCAGGAGGTGGAAACAGAAACCCATCCCCAAAGATAGCCAATCCATTCCCCTATCCCAACTCTTATCCCACCTCCGCACTAGAGAATTGTCTGAATCTGATGTAATGGGACCATTGAGGAATGCACAAGTCACTATTCTGTTACTTGATATCCTCACTCTCAATCCCACCTCACCTGACTTATCCATGATCGGGTTTTTGTGCGGTTTGTAAAATTAGGTTTTTATGAGTCGTTGCAACACGTAAAATCATTTCGCTTTTGAATTTTCAAACCTAGATAGTGGGGTATCTAGGTTCGTCCAAGGAGGCAATATGTTTGCAAAAATGGAATCACTTGCTTGGAAATGGAAATCAACTTTTTTTCGATCTTTTCAAATTTATATTTTTTATGTCTTGAAATAACGAAGGCAATATGCGAATTGTTGACAGAAAAGCAACTAACACCTACAATCACTAAGCTCAAACCTAAGTGACAAATAATTCCTCTCCCTAAGCTCACGCTAGGCACGTGGTTGTCTAGAGTAATTAGGGAGAGGGAGTGAAGAGTGCTAGAGACAGAAAACAATTGAGACAAAAATTGAATTGAAGGCAACTTAAATTAAAGGAAAATTGTTTTACACAAAACACATAGAGGAATGCTTCTACTCTACTTGAAAATGCAAGAAAATAAAAACACAAATCCTCTAGATAAAAATGGTGAAGAAGAGGGACTTCTTGCTCCAAGCCTAGTAGCTCCTTGACTTGGAAAGAAAACTCCTCCTTCTTCCTTGAAAGGATCCTCCAAGATGATGTCTTCCAAGGTAGGCCTACAAGGGGGGCCGTGCCCTATGCTCTCCAAGGGTGGACGTACACCACTGTTCTCCTCTAATGCCTGACCGTCCTCCAAGTGGTGAATGGTCCGCCATCTTGGTGTGGCACAAGAAGAAGAATGGAGGGGAAGAAGGCACCAAGGAGGCAAGGTGTGGCCTCCTTAATCTTCTTCCCTCCTCCTTCTTAGCCTTGGGATATGGTGGGTGTAGGGTGGAATTAAACTAAATGGAGGATGAGTTATGATGGTGGTTAAGAGGGGTATATCTAAGGTTTAGGAGGGGAGGGGTTGGCGTGGACACATGTAGGGCTTGGATGGGCTTATAAGGTGGTTAAGGGTGGTAATAAGGATCCAATGGAGGGGACTAGGTGGCGCCACCTAGAGGATGTGATGGGTGGTGGTTATGGTGGCCGAAAGGCATCTAAAAGTGGGGCAAACCATGGAAGGGTGCCTTAGGTTGGTGCCAACTTGAAGGCTTCTAGAAGGGAGGTGAGGTGGATGATGGATGTAGTTCGGAAGGGGTAGATGTATGGTGGAGATCAAAGGAGAGTTGGAGCCACTTTTCTGGTGGTTTTGGCACCAACATGGAGGTGCCTTTTGGTGGTGGTTGAGGGGTGAAGAGGTGGCTATGTGGGTGCCAACTTAGAGGTGGACTAGGTAGAGTTTAGGTGGATATAGGTCAGGTACTTGGTGGAGCTAGTTAGGTAGGATATTAGGGTGGTGGATGGGCAAGGGAGCTGGAGCATAGCTAAGCTACCTTAGCTAGTAATAGAGTAGAGGAGGAGGCAATTGGAGCTAGGGTTTGAGGAGAGGAGCTAGACAAGAGAAGTCTGGAGCTAAATTGGAGCTGGCAGCTATTCAAGAGTGTCACTTGGAGCTACTTTAGCTGGCTTAGCTTACTAGTTCTTTGCTAGTTTCTAAGCCAAGCTAAAGCAAGCTGGCATCTATTGAAATATGCTGAGGTGAGCTGGGTCTGATATTCCCAAGGATGACCTAGCTAATTAGAGTAGCTAAGGTAAGCTGAATCCCCAGGAGCTGGACTTGAGCTTCCTGAGCTAAGATGAAGTCATCTTCAGCTGGCTGGAGTTGAGTGGAGCTGGATGTAGCTAGTCCTGAGCTGAGGTAAACTATAGTCAACTCAGCTAAGTTAGCTAGAGCTCCCAGTGAACTAATGGGAGCTGAGATGAGCTAGACTCAGTTAAGTTGAGCTAGATCTGAGATGACTTGAGCTAACGTGAGCTAAGATGAGCTGAATGGAGCTAGGATTAGTTAACCCTAGTCCAAGTGAGCTGGAATCTACCTATGGTGAGCTAGATCAAGCTGAGTTCTAGCTGCTTTGAGCTTCTCCTTCACCAGTTTCCTTCCTGAGTGCTAAGGTTATAGGGATCTGATAATCTGCTTATCCCTAGAACTCACAAAAACATATTAAAAAGACAACAAAATGTAAAATGCATGCTTAACCTAATTTATGCCAAATACAACCCAAAAACCCATTTGCAGAGTTAAATCCCTAAGAGTTAGGTTTGTTTTAATGCATAAGAATGATGATAAACTGGCATTTATCAATCCATAAAAGAAGTTAAAGAACCATCACAAGGGAAGGTAGTACTGTCTGAAACTATGAGTGCCATAATCTAAAATAGTCTACCTCCTAAGAAATATGATCCAGGCACCCCGCTAATCCCCTACATGATTGGTGGTACAAATTTCAAGCGGGTAGTACTGGATCTTGTTGCTTCAGTCAACCTAATCCAAACCACCCTATTTGAAAAATTATGGATTGGATAGCTAAAACCCACTGATGTTATTCTGCAATTAGCTGACTGAACCATAATCACCCTGATTAAGTTGGTAGAGGATGTGGTAGTTAGAGTCAAGGACTTCAGCTACCTAGGAGATTTCCTAGTTCTTGACATGGAGACACCACAGCAGGTACATGATATGCCTTTGATTTTGGGGAGACAATTCTTGGCTACTACAGGAGCCATAATCAATTGTGAATTAAGGCACATGATAATTGCCTCTGTAGATGAACGAACTAAGATTCATATTTTCGAGGGAGCTAAAGGAAAAGGAAAATGCTCTACAAAACAACTAGGTTTTATTCAAGACCTCATGACCATATCACTAGTAGAAAACCTAGAACCAGAATTGGAAATTTTTCACATAATCAATGATCCTGATTTGACCTAGCATAATTCAAATGACATAAAAGTAGTGGAGGCCTTCACCTTTGATCTTGAGGGCATACCAAGCAATTTTGGGGAAAATGATGACACGTCAAGTTCATATTTTTATTCCATGGATTTGGAGACATTTTATTACTTTGAGGATGTCCAAGAATCGAGCTTGGAAGATATTTAGAGTGAACTCCACCCAGAGTATGAATCCTTTACAAAATTCGAGATAGATAATCCAAAAGGCACTCTCCAAACATTCACTTTTGATTGGGATGAAAATCATAGTGAAGATTCATCGGAAGACCCAACCTTTAAGTCATTTCTTGAGGAGATGATCCTACATTTAGTAGAAAAGAATCAAGATGACTCATTGGATATCGATCCATTAGGTTGCATTGCACAAAAGGGACCACACATCTGGGATATACTGATTAGATTCACCTCTATTGGATTTTGGACCCACGATGATCTTACTTCAGAACTCCATGATCAATACATCTTCCAAGTGATTCCTCTACAGAAACTCCATGAGAGCTATCAAAAAATGAATCAACCTGACCCATATCATAGTTCTTTTGGAATGACTCTTCATCACAATTTGATACTCATCTGTGGCTATTTGATTCTCATTCACCATAGTCACATATTTTCCCTTATCACTCATCATAATGTGTTAGTTGACATAACCGTTTAAGCTCATTGCACCCAGCTGATGGCATTAAACTTAGCGCTTAATGGGAGGCAACCCGTCATCTTTTGAAAAACTTGAAATATTCCTAACATATCCTTTTGCTGAATTCATATTGCACTTTAGGATTCATCCATTAGAACCGCTGACTCCACCTTTGGTATGTATATCAAAACTTGAAATAGTTCGCAATTCTGACCCATTCACCTCCCACCTGTTCTAATGTACAATCTGGATTGAACTCAAACCCACCTAATTTACAATGAGGACATTGCAAATCGTAGGCATGGGGGTGTATTAAAGTGCAAAATGCTGTGGAATCAATAAATGAAAGGGTTTCATAAAAAAAATTGGGGGGAGAAAAGAGGAAAGGAGAAATCAGTTTGAATTGAATGAAAAGAGGAGAAGAAGAAAAGAAAGGAAAAGAAAAGAAAATGAATTAGTCCATTGAAATTTAATATGGAACCAACCTAATTTCTAGGTTGGATCGAATGATGAACTAAGACCTCGAAGGCTAAAACTTAGGAAATTAGTGGCAAATACTGACCTTAAGCCTCTTGGATCTATTTTAGGGTTTAAACACTAAAGTATTTGTTAAGATCCGAATTAATCCTCAAGAGGTTGAGGAAACTGCAAAGCTTATGTATTAGGTTTAAGGCTTAGGAATTATTCAACCCCATTGCCTGCCCGTTGGTTTGCGAGATTCGGTAACCTGAGCACCCAAAATCACAAACTTAGTCTGGTTTAATGCACTTAATAAAGAAAAACCTACCAAAAGTGTTCTGTTATGAAAAGCCATCTTGAAGATCTAGCTTAAGAATGGCTCAACAACACAAGTTGATTGGATGAGTTCTCGATGCGGAGAGGTGAGAAATTCTCCTCGAAGATGCGTAATAACATATCGTCTCCTCAGTGCTTGTCCCCAAGGATATCTAAATATCCTATTGGGGGCATGTAAGCACCCTATGCTGGTTCATGTGCCACGGGTGAGATTATCTCGAAATGTCAATTACTAGGTCAAGAATTTAACTACAGAATGCCATGGTTAGCACTATACCGAAGTGTCAAAATATAGGGTTTTGGGGGTTGCCATGGGCGATGCTATCTCAAAGCATTGATTTCTAAAGACCCTTCATGGATTGATGGTGGGGACAAGGAATCTGGTACAAACCATGTTTAGGGCCAATCCGAGGTAGGATTTAAGGAATAATCTAAAGAAAAGAGAGAAACTCTCCAAATGAAAAACCTTATTTTATCTCTCTCTTACAAAAATGCACTGGAAACTGAACCTGGACTCATTCTGTTACACACATGGGTGCTTTAGTCGCTTGGTTCAACGAACCTCTTTGCAGTCTTTGCGGGCTGTAGAAACCTTCACAGCAAACTCAGGACTGAGGCTGGTAAGGTCTAGATTTTGGCTAGTACTTGAGTACCTCTAGGCCTATTATTGGTATTCTAATCTGATTTCTGGAGTTGCAGCTTAGTAAGGCATTACATCAAACCTAGAGAACTTATTTGATCCATAGAATTTTTACTAAGTGACTAGCAGAAGCTAGGCATCGAGGTATGATGGGAACACCATCATAGGCCTTAACTAGCCCATTTTAGTCTGGAATAAAAGATAGAAGCTCCTACATATTCATTTGAGGGCTATATCTCCATAAATTGTGTTTTGAGAAGAAAATAAGAAACCATGGTTAATTCTATAATTTTAATAGTAAATCATGAATACATAAAAAACAAGGGGTTGGATAGGGGTGAATTAAAGGTCAAATGAGCATTAAAGTCAAATAAATGGGTTTATGCAGATAGAAATAGGTTTTTATGCATTTCTAGAATTTACAGTAACCCAAAACCCTAATTTCAAACTCGCTTAAATAACAAAGGTTCTGGTCAGGATAAAATTCATAGAAAAATATTTTATAAGGTTTGGTATCTTTGATTTGACCATCTAAACCTATTTTGACCTAAAACAGTCTCTGATAGGAAGTTACCCTAATTTGGGTTTATGCATAAATTACCTAGTCAAACTTGGTCAAAACCAAAATCCAGCCTCACCATCAGATTCCTTGGGTCCAAAATAAGTTTTTATTAAAATTTTGGCCCAATCTGAGTCCATCTTGACCTAGTTTGCATTTTGGTCCAGTTTGACTCTTTCTCACACATTCATACCCTCAAATTTGAAATCCTCATAAAAAGCCCCTAACTTCTCTTCAATTTCTTCAAATGGGTCCCTGCCGCCTGATAAATGCCAGTTTATCATCATTCTTATGCACTAAAACAAACCTAGCTCTCAGGATTTTACTCCGCAAACGGGTTTTTTGGCTGCATTTAGGCATTAACTAGGTTAGCCATACATTGCATTTTCTTTTGTTGTTTTAATGTGTTTTTGTGAGTGTTAGGGATGAACAGATATACAGATCCCTAAAACCCTAGCACTCAAGAAGACAATTGGTGAAGAAGGAGCTCAGACTAGCTGGAACTCAGCTTGATCCAGCTTACCACAACTGGAACCTAGCTCACTTGAACTAGGGTTAGCACATCCCAGCTCCATTCAGCTAATTTCTGCTGAATGGAAGCTCAAGAGAGTTCATCTTAGCTCTCCATAGCTCAAGTCAGCTCAGTTCCAACTCAACCAAGTTGAGTTTAGCTCATTTTAGCTCCCACAAGTCCATAGGGAGCTCTAGTTAGCTCAACTGAGTTGACTGGAGTTCACCCCAGCTCAAATCTAGCTACATCCAGCTCCACTCAACTCCAGCTAGCTGAAGAAGAACTCATCCCAGCTTAGGAAGCTCAAGTCCAGCTCCTGGGGACCCAGCTTAGCTCAAGCTAATTGAGCTAAGCTACCTTAGCTGTCTCAACTAGCTCAATCCTCCCTGGGAGCACCAGACCCAGCTCACCTCAGCCCCATTCAACAGAAGCCAGTGAACTTTAGCTTGGCTTAGTAGCTAGCAAAAAACTAGCAAGCTAAGCTAGCTAGAGTAGCACCATGTTGACCTCTTCAGCAGCTGCCTGCTCCACTTCAGCTCCAGATTCTTCAGAACTAGCTCCTCCCTCCAGAGCCTAGCTCCAACACATCCTCCTCTACTCCTCCATTAGCTATGCTATCTTAGCTTAGCTTAGCTACACTCCAACTTCCTTGGCTTGTACCACCCAAAAACCCTACCTAACAACTCCACCAACTAGCTCCACCTATGCTCCACATAAACTAAACCTACTTGGAGCCAACCTAGCCTACCCACCACCTCCAAAAGACACCTAAAAGTGGTGCCAAAACCACCCTAACTACCCCCTTGTTGGCACCACTTTTCCCTCCAAAAATCCCCTTCATCTCCACCACACATCTCCCCTTAAACCCATCTCCACCCTCCACATCATCCCACCTTCTAGAACCCTACTTGGAGCCACCTAAGCCCCCCTTCTAGAAGCCATTTTGGCACCAACTTCAAGGGGTGCCACCACCCATAACCACCCCCGAAGTGTCCCTTGGGTTGGCGTCAATTGCCCTTAGCCATAGGATCCCCAACCACCTACATCTTCCCATCTTAGCCCTTCATTTCAAGAGTCACCTTAGCCCCCTTCCTACACTATGTAAACCCACCACCTACCACCATTTGAGGACATCCTCCATTAGTGTATTTTTCTACCTATACCCACCTACACCTACAGCCAAGAAGAGGGAATAGAGAAGAAGATTAAAGGGGCACATCACCAGCCCCTTTGGTGCCTTCTTCTCCCCACTCTCTTCAACTTGGGCCACACCAAGGAGGAGGACTTTTCTACTTCAAGGAGGATGGCCAGGCAAAGGAGAAGGACCTAGGGTGGACGTCCACCCTTAGAGAAAAGCTTAGGGCACGCCCCTTTAGGGCTTGCTTTGGAGGACATCACCTTGGCAGAGAATAGCAAGGAAGGAGTTCGAGGACTCTTTTCAAGCTCGAGAGCTACCAAGCTTGGAGCAAGAAGCCCTCTTCTTCACCATCTATCTAGAGGATTTGTGTTTTCTTTTTTTTATGGTAATTTTCTAGTAGTGGAACCATTCATCTACTAGGTTTTTCTGTAAAACACTTTCTCATTAATCTAGTTGCCTTCTTTGCAATTTCTTTAGTTGCATTTTTAATTTTGTTTTAGCATTCTTCACTCCCTCTCCCTAATTATTTTAGGCCTCCAGTTGCCTAGAGTGAGCTTAGGAAGAGGCTCTACTTGCCACTTTAAAAGTAGTGTATTGAGTTAAGTGTAAGTCACTTTCTCGCCATCAATTTCGCATGTTGCCTTAATTTCAAAAACATAAAAATGATATATTGAAAAAGACCAAAAAGAAAATTGAGATCTATTTCCAAGCAAGAGACCTGAATTTTGCAAACATATTGCCTCCTTGGACAATCCTAGATACCCCACTATCTAGGTTTATAAATTTAAGAGTTGATCGATTTTGCGCATTACGACGCATTTTACAAACTGTGTAAAATCTGTATCACTTTTTGCCATCGTTGCCGAGGAGGCAAGGCTTTGCTTAATTTTGTTTTCTCTTGCTTGAAGTGGATCTCATCCCCTTCTCTTTCTTTTCTCTAGTGTGTGCAGGAACTACAGCGAGAAAGCGGGAATTGAGAAGCAAAAGCTTAAAGTTCCTTTTCTTCCCGTGGATTTCAAGTTGGTTCCCCATTTCTTGTCACATTTAGCCTAAAAAACTTCTAAAATACACTAAACTTGGCTTTCAGGATACTAAACAACTTAATTAACTGGAGTGGTGCATTTTAAAACTCATTGATTGCTTGTTTGCTCCATTTAACACCACTTCATTTCAAGTATTGGTGTTCTATTTTTCGGGTCAAGATTTCTATCCAGACTTGAAAAATCAATTCATAACACCACAAGCCTTCTAAAATCATAAAATTTCATACAGTGATTCCAAACTAAGTTGTGAACATTTCTTCCAAATTTCAAATCAATTGGATTTGTATTTAAGTTTTAAAAATTCGTGGACTGCAGAGGGGTCACACCCTCCAATCTTCCTATTTTTCTACTGTCTGTGAATTTTTAGAATTTTTATACTCACTTAATTTTTGTGAAATTTAGCTTTCTGGACCAATCCGGCTCCACACCAACAACAGAACCCATTTGGAGGGTATGGTTCAAATCAGACTTATCAATTTGGGCAATCTCAAGAAGACATTAATGCCCACATGATGAAAACCCTGCAGGAGTTACAAAGAAAAACAAAGGAAACAACCCACCTTATAGATAATCTCAATGATAAAATTGGGGATATTCCGACTCAAAGACCTACAGGACACTCACCATCCCAACCCACACCAAACTTTATTGATCATAGGAACCAACACCCGGGTGGCTACCAACATCAGAACCACATGGTTCAGCCTCCTATTAACCCAATATCACAGCACCAACCCAATTTCTATCAACATAAGACCCCCTACCTCCTCCCAGTGATCACCAAGCTGCGTATGCAAAGACTTTGAGGAGTGAGGAAACGACCATAGATTTAAGGCCTTCACATTCAAATGATGAAACTGATTTTCAACCAATGCAGATTGACCCCCCTAACCTCAATAAGGAGGAAGAAAAAGAAACCCCAAAAACACTTGATTCAAACCCTATTTCCCACTCTCAAAAACTGCAATCCAACAATCCAAAATCAGAGCCCTCTGACCATAATCCTTTGGACTTATTTGAGCAAGTTGAGAGGAATATTCCCTTTCTAGATTCTCCCCATGCCTCTAAAAAATTTACTGCAGAAGGGCATTATCAAAATCTAGAAAGGTTGGTCCTTTCAAAGATAGCCAACTCAGTTTTTCAGAGTAAGCTGCCTTTCACAAAAAAGGACCAGGGCACATCACTCATCTCAGTTGTCATAATTGACACCATTTTTTTTCGTGCCCCTCTCTACTTAGGTACCTCTAGTAATCTCATCCCCCTTGTCTTATTTGAGGAATTTCGATTCAGTGATTTAAAACCTACCAAGGTTCAATTTCAATTGGAAGACTGATCTACCATTCAACCACGAGGAGTTGTTGAGGATAGTATTATCAAGGTCTAGAATTGTCTGTTTCCGGTAAATTTTCTGGTCCTTGACATAGAGGTACCCAAGGCTCTTATTAATTCCATCCTTGGAAGACCTTTTCTGATTATAGCAGTAGCTAATATCAATTCTCATTTTGGGAAAATGAATATAAGTTGCAGTAACCAGACCTTCTCATTAGATTTATTTCAAGCTTCCAAGAGGTCCATTGATTATAAAATTTTTGAGGACACTGATAATAAAATGGAAGAAGTATTTGCGACGTCTGTGTTGATCCAATCTCATTCATCTTTGACCACTATTGATCTAGATTTTATTGATTCTTATTCTAAGGATAATTATGTGGTCCAAGACTTTCCAGATCAACTAGGGTTTGACTTCCCCCTTTTCATCTTGCTGATTTTTTGCCAAAAACATCCACACTAACTTCACCCACCATACATCTCATTGACTCCATTCCCCATCCCTTTCCATTGGACCTATCACCCGACCCACCAGAGTCTGGCATTTTACAAGCACTTAAACCATGGCTAGATCCGGGTCATTTTTCCATTTCTCTATTTTATTTTGATCCCTTTATCTTTACCACTCATCTTTTTAGGGATCTTGAGGAAGACACTTTTATTAAAGACATTCCAATGTCCAACTTTTTACATGATTTTCCATCTTCCGTGCATACCTTCACTCCCGATTGAATGGCGTAAAAGATAGCACTGGATGGGAGGTAACCCATCATTTTTTCCTGCTTTCTTTATTTCTTCTTTTTCCAGGTTTTGATAATCCTAAACCCAACCGTTCTTCACTAAGGTGATCCCTTTTCCCTCCTAATGCATGAGAACATTGCATATCTTAAGCATGGGGGGGTGTTTTTAAAATTTCACGATCGATTTAGGATTTTCAAAACCTAAAAACATGCATTTTTCTTTAGTTATTTTATTTTCCTGCTTGCATACCAAAAAAAAATAATAATAATAAAATAAAAATGTTGAAAGCTTTTTAAGGAAAAATTTTGAAATCAGGACTAAGGTCGAAAAATTCACTTTTGGTACAATGGGATTTAATCTTTAACAAACTAGGGAAGGGGATGTGGATCTGATCATTAGAATTTCAGGGTCTATTTTAGACTAGATCAGATATCCTTCTCTAAAAATTCCACCTTAACTCATGATAGTTCAGGTGACTTGATCCTATTTTGTAATATGGAAAATATTTGGCTTAGTTTCTGATTCAAAAACTTGCATGTCTTGAGGAACTTATTGTGTCAATTTTCACACACAAGCCAACACTTAAAAATAACTAAAAATTTGAAAAACTCCCGTGTTTGGACTTAGTAAAAGTCTGAAATAGATCATTGGTTTGAGTTCCCACCACTGAGAAGGAGGAAAATGCCTCCTTTGATGACGAGATGCCAACATGTTACCGCCTCAGCACTGCTCCATATCTATATTTCATATCTTTAGATAGAGCATTAAAGTGCATTTTAGCAACTCAAGTGTCTTGGATGGTGCTCTACCTATAGTGTCGGAGTAAGAGCTTGAGTTTGCTTGGAGCGCCCCTTTACACCGAATTGTGTTTTGGGGTTGTGAGCTCTTGGGTGGTGTCATGGACAGTACTATCCTGAAGTACTAGCGCAAGAGACCCCTCGAGGATTGGTAACGGGAATGATGATCCGGACACATTTGTTGTAAGACTAAGCTAAAAATAAGCATGGGGGAAAAAAATAATAACAATAATAATAATAAATAAATTAACAAGCCCTTGTAAATGTTAGCTTTTCACAGGCATGGACACAAGGTTTTAAAGGATTTTGCAAGTTGTGAATCAGATTCATGAGCCAGAAAAATCCTAAAAATAAAAATTTCAAGTCATCTGAATTAACAAGGGGTTAATAAGTAAATTTTCTGGAGGATATATTGATCCCGCTTTGTCTAATAGTAGGATCCAAAACAAATCCTGATGTTTATCTTTAACAAATCCCATACCTCCTGTGTTTAGATCAACCAAGGTCCCTTAATCTTTTTCTCCTCAAAAGTAGAAAAAAATTAGATTTCCCAAAAATTTCATTTTCCAAAAAATTGAAGTTTTGCTAAGAGACTGGCAAAAGATAAGTATGGGGGTGTGATAAATGCCAGTTTATCATCATTCTTATGCACTAAAACAAACCTAGCTCTTAGGATTTTACTCCGCAAATGGGTTTTTGGGCTGCAATTAGGCATTAACTAGGTTAGGCATGCATTGCATTTTCTTTTGTTGTTTTAATGTGTTTCTGTGAGTGTTAGGGATGAACAGATATACAGATCCCTAAAACCCTAGCACTCAAGAAGGCAATTGGTGAAGAAGGAGCTCAGACTAGCTGGAACTCAGCTTGATCCAGCTCACCACAGCTGGAACCTAGTTCACTTGAACTAGGGTTAGCTCATCCCAGCTCCATTCAGCTAATCTCAGCTAAATGGCAGCTCAAGAGAGTTCATCTTAGCTCACGCTAGCTCAAGTCAGCTCAGATCCAGCTCAACCTAGTTGAGTCTTGCTCAATTTAGCACCCATAAGTACATAGGGAGCTCTAGCTAGCTTAGCTGAGTTGACTGGAGTTCACCCTAGCTCAGATCCGGCTACATCCAGCTCCACTCAACTCCAGCCAGCTGAAGAAGAACTCATCCCTGCTCAGGAAGCTCAAGTCCAACTCCCGGGGACCCATCTTAGCTCAAGCTAATTGAGCTAAGCTACCTTAGCTATCTCAACCAGCTCAATCCTCCCCGGGAGCACCAGACCCAGCTCACCTCAGCTCCATTCAATAGAAGCTAGCTCACTTTAGCTTGGCTTAGTAGCTAGCAAAGAACTAGCAAGCTAAGCCAGCTAGAGTAGCCCCATGTTGACCTCTTCAGCAGCTGCCTGCTCCACTTTAGCTCCAGATTCCTCAGAACCAGCTCCTCCCTCCAAACCCTAACTCCAAGACATCCTCCTCTACTCCTCCATTTGATAAGATAGCTTTTCTTAGCTTAGCTATGCTCCAACTTCCTTGGCTTGTACCACCCAAAAACCCTACCTAACAACTCCACCAACTAGCTCCACCTAAGCTGCACATAAACTAAACCTACTTGGAGCCAACCTAGCCTACCCACCACCTCCAAAAGACACCTAAAAGTGGTGCCAAAACCACCCTAACTACCCCCTTGTTGGCACCACTTTTCCCTCCAAAAATCCCCTTCATCTCCACCACACATCTCCCCTTAAACCCATCTCCACCCTCCACATCATCCGTCCTCCTAGAACCCTACTTGGCGCCACCTAAGCCCCCCTTCTAGAAGCCATTTTGGCTCCAACTTCAAGGGGTGCCAGCACCCATAACCACCCCCTAAGTGTCCCTTGGGTTGGCGCCAATTGCCCTTAGCCATAGGATCCCCAACCACCTCCATCTTCCCATCTTAGCCCATCATTTCAAGAGTCACCTTAGCCCCCTTCCTACTCTATATAAACCCACCACCTACCACCATTTGAGGACATCCTCCATTAGTGTATTTTTCTTCCTATACCCAACTACACCTACGACCAAGAAGAAGGAGTAGAGAAGAAGGGGCACATCACCAGCCCCTTTGGTGCCTTCTTCTCCCCACTCTCTTCAACTTGGGCCACGACAAGGAGGAGGACTTTTCTACTTCATGGAGGATGGCCAAGCAAAGGAGAATGACCTAGGGTGGACATCCACCCTTGGAGAAAATCTTAGGGCACGCCCCTTTAGGGCTTGCTTTGGAGGACATCACCTTGGCAGAGCATAGCAAGGAAGGAGTTCGAGGACTCTTTTCAAGCTCGGGAGCTACCAAGCTTGGAGCAAGAAGCCCTCTTCTTCACCATCTATCTAAAGGGTTTGTGTTTTCTTTTATTTATTGCAATTTTCTAGTAGTAGAAGCATTCATCTACTAGGTTTTTCTGTAAAACACTTTCTTATTAATCTAGTTGCCTTCTTTGCAATTTCTTTAGTTGCATTTTTAATTGCTTTGTTTTAGCATTCCTCACTCCCTCTCCCTAATTATTCTAACCCTCTGCTTGCCTAGTGTGAGCTTAGGGAGAGGCTCTACTTTCCACTTTAGAAGTAGTGTATTGAGTTAAGTGTAAGTCACTTTCTCGCCAACAATTTCACATGTTGCCTTAATTTCAAAAACATTAAAATTATATATTGAAAAAGACGAAAAAGAAAATTGAGATCTATTTTCAAGCAAGAGACCTGAATTTTACAAACATATTGCCTCCTTGGATGACCCTAGATGCTCCACTGCCTAGGTTTATAAATTTAAGAGTTGATGGTTTTGCACGTTACAGTGACGTATTTTACAAACCACATAAAATCATTTTCACCACCATGGCAAGTGTGAACCCAAAGATGCCAAGATTCAATCAAGGATACCTCCATGATTTCTCGATCAATCCCTTTGAAAATTGGAAGAGATGATCTTGAGGTCATCCTTAAACAACTAAACCTAATTCTAGATACTAAATCTGTCCAAGAAGCTCATGCGAATCCTTGTTTTCCAAGAGTCTTCTTCCTGAAAAACTGATCCTTTCAAGCTTGTTTCAAAGCTTGGGAGCATGCTTGAAGGCCTATAAAAGACCGTCATGGACTGCCTCACCTCCTGAGTGAGATTTTAGGCCACAAATCTCTTCTTTTCTCCCTCTCCAGCCTACTCCACGCTCTGGTCTGGCAACGCTCTACGTCTGACTCCCTCGCCGACTGCCACATACAACAGGAGGTAGGTTTTCACTCCCCTCTTCAATCCATGTCTCGCAATACTGGCACTACGCTCTTCGACGTCCTCCTCGTTGCCATTCTCCCTCCCAGAGTATTCTCCTTCGCCGTCGGCTCATCACGGCCGATGCATCCTCTGCATCCTCCTCGTCTGCTAGCTTTTCTTCTTGACTCCACCTCATCTACATATCACCCCAGCATCTCTAGACTTCTATTTCAATCACAAACTCGCCCGCTCCACCGTCATCTTCCAAATCGTCGGCATACCTCCGGCAATCTCGACAACATGCCACACTCCACCAACTCGCCTGCTTTCACTTCGCACACCTTCGTCGTGTCCACATGAGCAAAACCCCTTAAGAAATTGAGGGGATTGCTATGCCCATCACCTCCCCGAACACCTCCACCTCCGCACTTACATTCTATCTTTTCCAACCCACCATGACCACTCTCATAGCATGCCACCACCACCACCACATTCGCAGCACTTATACGAAGCTCCTGAGCTATTCTGATAGGGTCGAGAGGCCATTTTCTCCTTTTTAGGTGCTCGTCGACTCTTTGCCACTGCAGGTCATCTTCCTTGACCTCGATTGCCATGTTCTTCATCGCTAACACCTCCAGGTGTTACGGTTCTACTCCAGGTGTGTGCCCAGATCTCCAAAATAAGGAGTCTATCTCTCCTTCGACTGCAATCAGAAGGTTCATCAGCAGCAGCTTCACACGGAGAACTGTAGGGACTTTAGTCCCACATAAGTGCCTGATGAGCCCTTTGCACAGGATAAATTGATTTTCTGCCCATGACCCCTCGCCCAGCACACAAGGGTCGGGTCCTTCTTCACATATGCCTCACACCTCGGTCACTACCCCACGCTGGTGACCCTGGTCCCCTGCCCGATTCTGAATACCCGCTTGGATACCCAATTAGCGACCCAATTACAAGAGTCAAAGAGAAGAGAAAGAGAGACAGAGGGGGGTTTTGCCCTTGCTCCTACCCTATCCATACTTAGCTGCTGAGAGGCTTTTATGCCTTTATTTGTGTTGGTGCTGTGCTGAGTCTCTCTTGAGGCTTGAAGGAATGAAGGAAGAGGCCCATGAGCCTCTTGAAGGCACTGTAGCCAACTTCATTTAAGCCGTCTAGGGCTTATCTCTATCGTCTGAGGCATTTAACTCAGATAGTGGTTGTGCTTATTATTAATATATTTTTGAGGTTTAAACTTAAAGGGTAATTTGGTTATTTAAATCACCATTTTGCTCTAATCTTTTTGCACATTGGTATTTGGATCTATTGATATATTATTCCGAATTGTTCTTCTGATCTCAATTTCTCATATTTTGCTTATAACTGTAATCTGTGAGAATGACTTGCCATTATTGCTCCCAGTGAATGACCTCGTACTTGCGAGTTATAAATTTTAAGTGCTTTCAAGCAATTTTGACTTGGTACGATGATTACATCCTTTACAACATCAGTTTCACCCATAAATAGCTATGATGGCACCACATGGCGCCATCGTGGCCGTCCACCTTCTTTGCTTTGTAGATGGTGCTATAAGCTTTGATTGAGTTGATTTTGCGTCGTTGGACTGCAATCGTTATTCTAGATCCATCCATGCGATCAGATTTGGCATCTAAGGTTCGAATTTTTGCCACCTTACTTCTTAGCCTTTGCTCTTCCACAGTCTTCATAAGATGCTACGTGAGTACGATCAATATGATCACAGAAGCATTGGACTCCCGTCGTTGTTCTGAATAGATCTGTATGGTTGGATTCATCATCCATGGCCTTGAATTACCTACAATTATTATTACCTCTCAATGAGAACATAATATAGCATTGTTATTTACAGAGCTAATAAATCAACTATGATGCAAATTATCCTACTCATGCATGCATTACACCTAAGTTACACTAGGATATAAGTTAATTCAGGTAGATTAGGACCTACGATTGCTGTGTAATCATCATCAAAGGAGGCCAATTTGTTAGTGAACAAGATGGTTCTCTCTTTTGCCACTCAAATCCTCACTTCTTTTTGTAATTTTGATTTTGTTGTTTTAAGGTTTTCAAATAACAGGCACACAAAATGTGAGAATGATTACGCTAATGACTACTATCAACTAAACCTAAGTGACAAGAAATTTCTTCCCTTCTAAGCTCACCATGGGTAAGTGCGCCTAGACTAATTCGAAGAGATGTGGTGCACTAAAAGTACTAGAAGCAAGAAAACACACTAGATGGAAAAGTGAAGAAAAGGAAACTGAAGGCAACTAAAACCTTTGTATTACTAGCAAAGTAAAAGACAAGTAGCTAAATGCTTCTTACAAGAAAATGTGAAAAGCACTAGCTAATACAAAGAAAGATAAAGAAGAAGAAAAGTGTCCTCCAGAGATGATAAAGGAGATAGCTCTTGCTCCAAGCATAGCAGCTCCTGGTCTTGAAAAGAGCTTCTCCTAGCCTCTAAGTTGATATTCCTCCTATCTTTTCTCCAAGGTGGACATCCACCACCTTGTTGCTCCTCCTTGCCTGGTCGTGCCCCTTTAGAAGAAAGCTTCATGCTTGGCATGGCACAAGGGAGAAGAAGAAAGAGGAAGAAGGCACCAAGGGGGCCGATAGGTTACCCCCTTGATCTTCTTCTCTTCTCCTCCTTCCTTAGCCGTGGGTTTAGGTGGATATGGGTGGAATTATTTTTTTGATCAAGAAAGGAATGCTATTAAAGACGATAGCAATCCAAAGGGGATTTATTGAATTATCCGACAAAAAGGAGCCTTACAAATTGGACGCCCACACCTATATGATAGATCGACAGTAATTCATCATTTGCACCACACAAATTGGTCTCCCTTGGAAGAGAAATTGGGTTTTAAAATAAATGCGTCGTAGTATATCCAAAATTGCTTTGAAAACAAATGAATTTTATTACTCGAAAAATATAAATCTGAGGTCGAACATTGGGAGAAAATTGGGGTTCAAAAACTAAGAACACAACTTTATAATATGCAATGCTGAATCTAAATTATAATGCATACAATGTAAAGAGATCCACAAAATATCAATGTGTATGAAAGCAAAAATATGGATGTCTGATATGAAAATCAGATGTCTTAAATGTATATTTGCTACAGTGCTTCAGATCTCTTTCTTCTATTCTCTATCCTTCTTTCTTTCTTTGATTTCTTTCTTTGCTCTGGCCTTTGTTTCTTCTTTCTTTTCTTTCTTCTTTCTCCTTCTACTTCTGACTTCAGCCAAAGCCTTCTCTTCCTTAGCTGCTCAGACTTCTGCCCTTCTCCTTCTTCTTCCTTTGGCTTCCTCTGCAGCTTCCTCCTTCTTCTTCTGTGGCTTCACCCTTAGCTTCTTCTTTCTCTTCTTTTTCCTAGAGAGCAAAACCTATCCCCTACCCTCCCGACTATTTCTCTTCTTTCTTCTCTCTCAGGCTCGCTCTCCCAGAGCCTTGTCGGGTTAACGAGTTGGGTCAATGCGCCTGGGAACAGGCCCACCGGTGTGGGTGGTGAGCGAGGAGTGCACAGGTAGCCGAGTCAGTAACCAGATCCATGAGGGCATGGGTCACAGACAAGACTTATGGGATGAGTGGGACCTCACCCCATATCAGGAGGCTTTAAGCCCCTGACACTTTTCCCACTTATATCACACTGCCAGCTTCAAATCCTCCAAGGTGGGACTAAATGTCCGACCTTCTTCACAGATGCTCCCACAGCAGGTGTCGCACTCTATTGCAGCAGATGCGGGGGGGCTTGGACTTCCAATTGCTGGCTGGAATTGTGTGCAAAGGAAATCCACGTGTCTGGGAACCTGACGCCTAGAGCCTGGGGTCTTGGATGAAGCTTGATAGCTTCTTTGAGCTTACTCCAATGGCGGCCGAGCTGCTGTACCTGTCCACAAGCAAAACGACCTTACAGCCTCGTCAAAACACACAGGGAGCTTCGCCTTGACACGGCGAAGGTGTCTCGGTGGTCGGAGTGGCACGGGGTGGCTTGGGTAAGCATGCCTAGGTAACCCTGTGGCTATGAAGATGGGTGTGTTCAAAGGATGTGTTGGGAGTGTGTGGTGGTGAATGGGAAGAGGGGTGAGGATCAGTGAGTCATGGCGAAGCTTGTGAGGTGGCTGGCGAGATGGGTGGATGCGTGGAGTGTGGATACACCTCGCCGGTGGTCTGTCGGAGGTGGAGAAGATGGCGGGTGAGGCGAAATAACATAAATAAATGGGGGAAAAATAAAGAGCAGAGAGAGAGGACTTATCTAAGAGGGAATACACGAAGGGGGGAGTGGAGGCGGATGACTCATATGTGCTGTCACCGGAGACGAAGGCCCAGTGAGAGAAGGATGACGATGACGAGAAGGAGGCAGACACGTGCGCAGGTGCGACGCAACGCAGACGAAGGAGGCAAAGGCAACTTTGCCACTGGTATTATGGCAAAGCAATGAGAGGAGGAGATAGGAATCGCCAGAGCTTGCTGGGAATTTGGCTGGAGGGGAAGAGAGGAAAATTGGGGGCTTTCCCAGGCCAAATCAAGCTTGAGAGGAGCAGGAGGATCTGGGGACCTTTTTATAGCCTCTGGTAGAGGGCCATGTGATTGGAAGCCAAGCTTTCAAGCACAGCAACCTCGCCGGAGTTGGAAGGTCGAAAAAGACCCAAATCTCTCATGCGTTCGCATGAGAGATTGGGTGGAAATTGGAGCTCCAAATTGGGTTCACAAGAACTGGAATTCCTCAGAGAATCTCCCTTTCAAATTTGAGAGGGATTCTCTGAGGAATCAGGGAGTTGTTTCCCTTGGATCCTCGCAGAAGTAGGATTTCCTCCGTTGTAATGGTGGAGGGACCTAATTGCAAAGAATGACGAGAAAGCTAGGGGGGTGTCTGCAATGGTTTTCAAAAGTTACAGGTAGAAATGTAATTGGGCTGGACTATTTTGCAAAGTAGGTCAAGGTGAATTCCCCTTAGGTCCAAATTTTGGTACAAACCTAATTTAGACCTATGGAATCCAATGGTGAAGTTGGATTTTAGGTTTGACCATATTTGGCTGAGTAATCACACAAAAACCCAATTTAGGGCAGACATTTGATTGAGACTCCTATTTAGGTTAAAATAGATTCTAAAGGTCAAATTGAAGGTTCTAAACCCTAGAGGATATTTTTCCATAAATTTTAGAGGTTTTAGGTGAATTTTATCTTGACTAGAACCTTGTTAAATTAAGTGGGTCTATTTTAGGGTTAGTAGAAGTCATTTAATTCCTAGATTTCACATGAACCCTTTTCTGTTTGAACCAACCCACTTTTTATCTTGTTAAGACCATTTGACCTATGTTTAGCTCCTGAGAAATCCCACTATTGCACTGAAGTGGCAAAATTGCAGTTTTACCCCTTGTTTCTTGCTTTTCTTTCAGAAGGGTTTTTCCTTGAGTTAGGACCTTCAGTTGGTTATGTAGGAGATTTTGTTCTCTTTTCTAGGTCAAAATGATCTAGTTAGCGCTTATGATGGTGTTCCCATCACTCACCCTCCCCACAGACCACAAAACCACCGCCATACAAACATGTGGCTTATTGCAACAGAAAAAATTCTACCATAAGACATCCCACATGCAGAGAGACTCCCTACAAATCAATTGCCATATAGATTATATCGCTAAGCATAATGAGAAAATATGATTAGAACTATCAGATGGTAGACCACAAAGCTGGCAAAATTGGGCTGGCGTACCCATTCTTCTGTGTCTCAAGACACCTGTAATCAAGCCATCTCTTGTACATAACTAAAGGAAGATCTCCACCTTCAATGTGATCTTCAACTTCCACAGGCCCCTGTAAACATGATCTGCATCCTTTAATCTCCACTGTATGATGAGTTTATTGTTTGCCTTGGCAGCTGTGAAAAGACCATTCCAAGCATATCTATCAGGCTCCCTGCTTTTGGTTTGATTGGTTCTAGCATTTGTTGCATCCTCTCATATTCCTCGCAACTACGGCTACCCTCCCTAAAATGTGCGTTGATTAGCTACCTATCACAATCACCATCCCAGTTAGTATGCACCATGCAGTCCTTATTTGCAGAAGCTCCAAAGGCTCTTAGAAATAAGTCTTACATCTGGCCTTTTTGTGTCCAATCTTCTTTCTAAAACAAGAATGACAAGCCATCCCCTAACTCAAGATGAAATAATGCCTAGTTGTTAGCAAGGGCTGTCATGACAAAGTGCCATAAGTGGGATGGTCTATTGGGCTTTATTCTATTCAACGTAGAATGAGAGTGGTCGTAGTTCTCCCAGACAATCTCTGTCCATACTTTGTTCTCCCCACTAAACAGTTTGATGGCCCACTTGAGAAATAAGGTGTCATTGAACTCCTTCAACGACTTGATGCCCAACCCCTATCTTCTTAGGCATACAAAGCTTGTCCCACTTTAGAGGTTGAAAGAAACAACCCTCATGTGAAGCTCCTTTCCAGAAGAAATGCTTACATAACATGTATAATCTCTTCCAAGTTGACTTTGGTGCTCTGAATAAAGAGAAATAAAATATCAAGATAAAAGTGATCTTCGAGTTGAGAAAAATTAATCGGCCACCCTTAGACAAATACTGGCTACTCCACTTTTGTAACTTCATGGACACCTTCTCAAACAACACATTCCAATATGATTTTTCAATTTAGATGCCTTTAAGGGGAGGCCTAAGTATCTGATCGGCAAAGAGACCAACGGGGTACCAAGCAATTCAGAGATGGCTACCTTCTCTTCTCCATTCATCCCAAAGCAAACCAAGGATGATTTAGCACCATTTAATTTTAGCCCTGATATTTCACCAAAAATATTTACAGATGTAAGGCCACTGGAGCATCCTGTCTATTCCCCTTGACAAGGAAAACTGTATCGTCAACATATTGGAGTATAGGAGTTAAGGCACAACCATTGGCTACAGAAAAGCCTTGTATCAGGCCTGCCTCAGAGAGTTTACATGCATATCTAGCCACAGTGTTAACAGCTAAATTGAAAACCAACGGGGAAAGGGGGCAACCTTGTTGAACCCCACATTGGGGTTGAATCCATGTACCACACAGCTTGTCATTTACCAAAGGGGAGAAGGATACCGTTGTAATGAACCTTTTCATCCATTATAGCCATCTAGAAGGGAATCCTCTTCTTTTGAATATCACCCATAGGTAACTCCAAGATATGGAGTCGTAAGCCTTGGAGAAATCAACTTTCCACAAAAATGCTCTACACTTTTGCCTCTGCCACCTGATCACCATTTCTTAGGCCACAATAAAAGATTCTTGTAGTGAGCAGTTAGGAAGGAAGGCCAACTGGATTGGGTGAATAAAACTTTGAAGCACCACTCTTAATCTGTTTGCCAATACTTTGCTAATAACTAAATAAATGAAGTTAAAGAGAGCTATGTGTCTAAAATCTGTAAATCTTTCTACCCCAGGTTTCTTAGGAAGTAAAAAGAGGTATGAGCTGTTGCCTCTGTCGAAGCCACTATTACCCTCTTCGAATTCATGAATGACTGCCATTACATCTTCCTTGAGTAATTGCCACATCTCTTTATGCACAAGCACCTAAAACCCATCAAGTCCCAGAAAGCCGTCCCCATTTAGATCATTATTGGCCTCATAAAACTCCTTTTCAATAATAGGTTCAATCAAATTTTCAGCCTGGCTATCACTAACTCGAGGGAAAGAAGTGGCCATTGATCGTTAACTTTCTCAACATAGTTAATTAAGTTAAATAGGCTTAATTATGTGCAAAAGAAAGTAACTTAGGTCAACTTGAATTTATGTCGATTAAGTAGTATAGGGTCAAGTTAACCTAACATTTTAGATTTTATTTCTTTTTAACTGATTGAGTCCAGGTTGTTAGCTAGGAGGCATAACTTAAATAAAATTCACCACTAATCCTAAGCTATTTATGGGAATTATAATTAAATTTACTTTAAGAATATGAATTTTGATTAAGGATTTCCAATTGAAAAATATGCAAAATTCCATAAGGAAAATACTTTTACACATGATTTACTATTACAAACAAGTAAACATGTTTATTTCTTTTAATTTCTTTTTATTTACAAGAGATTAAGGCAAGAAAAAGTAATTCCAGTGAACACATGCCTTATTACAACATTAAGCTCAAAAGGAAATTAATAGAATACAAGAAATTAAACCACTATTTACTTTTCTCTATCTTCAGCCTCATCTTTCTTCTCTTCTTCTACCTTTCTCTCTCTCTCTTTCTTCTCTTTTAATCTTTCTCTTATTTCTTTTTGTCTCGAGCTCACTTCTTCTTATACATCTCTTATTCTCTTTCTTTTCCTTCTTCTTACTCCTTATCATTTTGTTCTACCCGTTATTTTTTCTTTACTCTTTTTCATGTCTATTATATTCAACCCCAGCGAACTCTTGTCTTCTTTTCCTTCTTTTCCTTTGCAACTCTTCTCTACCTTTGCAACTCTTCTGAACCTTTGCAGCTGAGTTGAACCAAACAGGTTTGAATCCTTTGTCTGAACCAAAAATTAGGTTTTAGGGTTGGCGGCTTGGATCGGTTGGAGATACACAGCACCCCTCTCAAGGTGGGACCAGACCCTACTGGGTCCAAGCCTGGTTCTTATTTGGTTTGATTTATTTTTGGTTAGAATAGTCTTGAGCCTATCCAGCCCACAGCCTCCCAAGCCCACATGCACACACCCTCACGGGCCCAAACTTGCACGCCCACAGGCGCACACACCCAGGCATGCGCACCGCAGGCACCCACACACACACCCATATGCTCATTTTTTTGCCCTACGCTAACGACTGCATAGCCCCGTACAGTTTTTAGTTTTATTCATAGGCAGGCACATCTATTTTGCCGATGTGGGACTAACCGTTCCCCTTCTAGATCAAACTTTGGTTGATGATTCCAGCCAGCATAGAGCTCCAATTCGAGCAAGTAAAAGCTCGCTGGAAAGCTCTAAGGTTTCTCTACATGAATATAGTATCAATTTGATACTCAAGGAAGGTTTTTCTCTTCAATTTGAAGGTTGAAAAGGTCTAGGTCGCTACGGCCATACTGCCTGCAGAGATGTGTTTTGGCTCTAAAGATCTACAGAGTGGCTTTTGACCTCCAGATGAGGTGCTAAATAGATTCAAAGTGTATTTCCGCAGCTGTAGGTGAAAGAGAGGAACTCTAAGAAGCCTCAGGAAGGTGAAGAAGCTAAAAGGCTTCACTAAGGAGCTTTAGAACTCCATTTCAAGTTCTGTTTAGTCCAATAGACGACTAAAAGTCTATTTCATCAATTCAAACAACCTCTAAAGGTTGTTAAGGATCTATCTGGGCAGATTATTCATCTAAAATTCATCAAGAACTTATTGTCGTCAGTTTGGTTAAAAAATAACCCAAACTAAATAGCAATCAAATTCTTCTATAAAATCAATCAGAGTTCAACCAAATTGAATTTAAATCATTTAAAAACATCTCAGGAACAAATTGTACTCCTCAATTCTTCAGATTGAATCCTAAATCCACATACCAAACTTAAAGTTGACCATTAATCCTTGAAATTTGACTTTCTAAATTAACTCATCTCAGATGAAATTAATGCCTTTATTCACTTCTCTTTCACCTTAGGAATAAATTCAGACTCTTAGAAGGAAGTTTCAACTTGGATTTCTAGGGTTCGAGGCCTGTCGCCTAAGATCCTAAGTGAGTTTGTTCGATAGAACAAGCCCAAGTCTATCTCAGTGATTAACATATTGGATTGGTCTCAGGGCATCCTTTTGATGCTTCTAGACTTTTAAAATGAAGCTTGACCCTAACCAATAGTCATCTCCAACTCTGTCGGAGTTGGAGAAGACAAAGGTCCAGAAGGAGCTCCAAGTCTTAAAACCTTAAAAAAAATTCTTTAGAATGATCAGTGACCTTCAAATAGGCGATCTGGAGCTTCACGCACAGTTCTATGGCTGAAGAATACATTTGACTCGCCGGAGCTCGCTGGAGCTTTGGTGAGTTCAGAAAAAAGGCTAAAAATGTATAAATGACATTAAAACATGCCATGAATGATCTGAAAAGTTTCCTGAGGTCACAAGGAACCTCAAGAACACATTAATTTCTTCAATTAACAATTTAATTGAAAGTTATGCAGTGAATTCACAGTGAATAGATTCTGAGTTTGATTGATCTTAGGACCTATTTTCTCACTCAATTGAGTGAAGAAAACAAGTCAGAAGGAAGTGGCGATGGATTATAGATGGTTAATTAGAGATATGAACTCCTCCTGAGCCGCCATTGACAGCGAGCTCATGAGAGTATATGAAACTAGGTGTTTAAGTTATAGATGGTTATTATTCGAATTAAAATGAAGATAGGGGCCCTGAAGTGATGGTTAAGTGATGGAGGGCCCCAGTGGAGGTGGATTAGGCGTAGCTACTTCCGCCATGGATAGCGGAAGCAGCAGCTGAAGGTGGAAGTTGTTTAGGCAAATGGGTGATCCAATCAGTGAATTAAGATGATAGAAATGTTCATGGGAGATTATGGAAGGTGATTAATGTTTTGAAAGGGCAAAAGATTGCTCCAGACAAGCTCAATGAGCTCGCCGGAGATGAAGAAGATGAATGGAATTTTGACATTCCATCTATCTAATCTACATAACTAACTACTCTAACTAATCTACTTACCTTACCTACTATTTCCTGGATGAAAGGGGTAGAAGATCTCCGTCGATGGTCCTTAACAGAGGAGGAAATCTGAGGGACAGGGAAGAAGTCTGACAGGTTAGGCGGAGTGAAGTGGAGGAACTCTAGTGTCAGCGCTGCGTCAGAAGACTTAGCTGACATCGGCGGAGATCTAGAGTAAGCACAGAGGAAGCGGAGGAAGGTCACCGGATTTTGGAAAGAATAGCTATCGGTTAGCTCAGTGGAAGAAGTGGCAAGGGAGCTAACTTCCTGAAATCGAGGGTGTGGAGGGGTACTTATAGGTTGCGACGGTTAAGAAGGAGGGTGTATCTGGACGGAGAAGAGTCTAGGAGTGGAGTAACCACCAGCATCTTCTCCGACGTCGATGAGGTTATCTTCAACCCTAAAATGGGATTGCAGCTTCATCCTGACCGATGGATGAAAAGGGGATGGTGAGCACAAGCTTCAAGAGCTTGAAGAGGAAGAAATGACGTTGGATACGTGGTGATCAGTGGGTGAAATCACCTCCTATCGTCAGTCGTCGAAGAGGCTGAAGAAAGAAAGAAAAAGTTTTCAGGGACTTCCTTGTAAAGAAAATTGATGACCTAAGTGAAGAATAAGGTCTCGATTGAAATAAAACATAAGGACAAAAATGTAAACTAAGATTTTCAAGGTTTATTTTAATTTAAATCTTTTTCAACTTTTCATATATGATTAAAAATAAGCAATTGTTATACTTAAACCTTGAATTTACATTTTTGTCCTTTTTAGCTTAATTTATTTAATTAAGGCTACTTAAGTTATTACATACTTAGGTATAATTTATACTTAGGTTAGTTAACACATTAATTAGATAATTTACTGATGATATTTTGAGTCCAATTATTAATTAATTATTATTAATACTAATTGGATAATAATATAGCATTTTTAACTTATTTTAAGGTCCTTTACTATTTTATCCCCTATTTAATAATTAACCCATATATTTACCTATTCCTAGCTAATTAATTAGGAAGACTAGTTAATTAGTGGTAATTAGAGACCATGATGAACTTCTCATCATACTCCCAAGCTAATGTTTTGCTAGTCCCTAGAAAAATTAACTAGAAATATGATGATTTATAGCACTTGGGTTTAAATTAATATAAATAAGAACCAAGTAGAGGAATGCTTAGGTCATAATTAATTTTTTTAGATTATATATATATAAATAAATAACTAATTTATAGAGCATTCTGTGAAAATTTCCTTACTGAGACTTAAACTCAAACATCTTCAAAACATACTTTATTAAAAATAGAGTCTTTAACAAGAATTTTATCAAAAATTAGAATCTCAAAAATCACTTATTCTTTGTAATCATTCTTAACCCTAAAAATTTAGAATTCAAAGTGTTTTAAGAAAACAAAACCTAAGAGTTGGAAATTAAATTTTAACTCAAAAACTCAATAGACTTAAGTTAATCCTTTGTTTATGAAATTTGATTTCTATTAATCTAAGTTTAAGCAAATTAGCCAGATATTCATCATTACCCAAACTTAGAGTAGTAAAACTTTAATCTGCCAGCATACAACACTAAGGACAAACTTCTAGACCTAGGATTTTGTCAATCCTTCTCCTTTAGGTCTCAACTGCAAATCCTCAAAACTCGATTTCTTAGGCTTCATTGCCTAATACAATGGTTCAGTAGCTATGATTTTAAAACATCTGTGCTTGTGAAGAGAATTGTCCTAAAGCCATGCAAATTTGCAAAAATCTAGATCTTAAGACATCAATTTCTAATCTCGATTATTCTAATTCAAGTCTTTGGCTTGGCCTTACTCAGGTTTGGTTGCTTTCTCCTCACCAATTTTCTATCCTGAGGTCAACACTTTTTGTGTATATCTCCTCGGTGGACCACTGGGTCTCTTATTCCTAATTTTTATCTCCATATTTTTTCAACTTTTTCTATAGGTTAGAACACCCATATGTAGCATGGTGTTCTTTTATTTGATGGAAGGAAGGGTAGAATCTTTTTATACCGAGATGCTTTATTTTTATGAAAAAATTGCATAAGTACCCATTTGTAGCGAGGTACTTAACTGTAGGGTGTTTTATTTTATATTTTTTTATTTTTCTCCCCCTTCTCATTTTTCTTACTATCTTTATACACTAAATCCTTTTTCTAGGTGAGTGCAACATCCTTCACCCTTTCAAGAACCGCCCCGTGGAAATCCTTGGACTAAAGAGGATTTAGAATCGATCTCTTAACGTCTGTGTTTTTGCGATCTCATATGCCATCAAGACAATTCTATTTGTGTGATTTTTGGATGCTTAGGTTTCTTAGCTCTGAAACTATAGCTTGGACAACAAAGCCATTCACTCTCAGGTTCTTTAAACTTTTAGTTTCCTCTTATAGGAGCTGTCAAGATAAAAACTTGCCAACTCTAGCCAAATGTCCTTTAGTTGATTAAGCTAACTATAGCCTGATAGACTTGAAGACTAAGGTTCTACTAACTCTTTACATAATTAACTTTGAATATCTAGCCTTTTTACTTAACTTAATGATAAAATCAAATATTCAAAAAGCAAAAAGGATTACTTAATCTAATTGATTAAAAAGTTACAATTTAATTCCAAAACTTAAGTTTTAAACTTAATACACCTTAGTTACTTAATTTCAGGGTAGGAATAGAAAAACAAAGCCTTAAGGTTTAAAGATTCTAATTTAAATAAAATCCTATTTTAAGATTTGCAAATAAAAGTGTGTTTTCACAAAATGTTATAAGTAAAAATCTAAATAAGGATTTAATGCTCTTATACTATATATATACTATATTTTTTATTATTTTGGTTTCTGGCCTAAGCTCTTAATTATTAATATAAATATATATACTTTTTTCTTCTTCTATTCTTTATTCTAGATGTAAAATGTCTTTTATTATTTTTATAATTTTACAAATTCATATTTTTATATTTTTATATTTATATATATTTTTTAATTTTTATGTTTTATAAAATTTTCCAATTTTTATGAATTTTTTTTCAAAATTTTCAAATTTTTATGATATTTTTTATTTTAAAATTTTAAAATTTTTTGGTATTTACAATTTTTTAAAAAATTTCGTGGGTATTTTAATTTTTATGTGTTTTCTTTTTATACATTTTCTCTACAAATACACTTGAAGTGAAAATTTCACTTCCCACCCCCCTAAGCCAAGATTTTACAATATCCTCGTTGTAAGAAGGGTGAAAATATATTGCACTTCATTTAGTGTAGGGTGACGAAAGGAGTCGGATAGAGGTGATCAAAGATCTCTGTGTGGACGATTTCAATTCTGACTAAAGGTCAGAGTGGACAGTTGAACTAAGTAAAGGTAATCAGTGTAAGATGAAGTGAAAAATCAGATACCGATTCAAGTGTATAGGAAGAGAAAAGTGTAGAAAATAAGAAATAGCTATGTACAAAATATGGATGGAAAGTTAGCAAACCCTAATGGAGCGTCTAACAGTCTCCAACAAGACCCAAAGGATGTGATTCCAAGAAAGGTTTTAAACGTTGACCATTAACTTTGAAGGGTTGATCCTTGCTGGGTTCGGTGATTTCTACAGCTCCATTATCGAAGACTCTAACAACAATAAATGGCCCTTGCCATTTAGACCTAAGTTTCACAGGGAAGAGCTTCAAATGGGCATCAAAAAGCAACACCTTCTGACCAGGTGTAAAAGATTTGCGGGAAATGTATCAATCATGGAAGGCTTTGAGTTTTTCCTTATACAGCTTTGAACTCTCATAGGAATCATGATGCAATTCCTCAAGTTCACTAAGCTGCAACCTACGATGATCACCAGCCTTCGCGAGGTCTAAATTACAAACTTTAATTGCCCAATAGGCCTTGTGTTCAATTTCTATGGGAAGATGACAAGGTTTCCCGTAAACAAGTATGTTTAGTGACATGCCCATTGGTGTTTTGTGGGTAGTCCTATAAGCCCACAAAGCCTCATCTAAATAGGAAGACCAATCCTTCCTATTGGGTCAGATTGTCATTTGAAGGAACTTTTTTGATCTCCCGATTAGAGACCTCAGTTTGCCCTCTAGTCTGGGGATGATAAGGTGTAGAAATATGATGTGTAACCCCGTATTTTCTAAGTAGATTTCTAAACTAGGCATTATTAAAATGGGAACTGCCATCGGAAATGATTGCGCGAGGTACCCCAAAACGAGTGATAATATGACTCTGTAAAAAAGGAATGACAACTCGATGATCATTTGTGCGTGTGGGTATGGCTTCAATCTAATGAGAAATGTAATCAACAACAAGTAAAATGTATTCAATATCGAAAGAGGACAGAAATGGACACATAGATTCTATGCCCCAAATATCAAAGATTTCACAGACAACAATCAAATTTAGAGGCATCATGTCTTTACGTGACATGCCACCAAGAGTTTGGCAGTGACTACATGCCTTACAATATGTCTGTAAATTTGCAAATAAAGTGGGCCAATAAAATTTGCATTGCAGAATTTTTACAGTGGTCTTTCGACCAGAAAAATGACCACCATAAGCCTGGTCATGACAAAAAGAGAGGATAGAATCAATCTCAGAAGAAGTAACACAACGCCTTATGATTTGATCATTACAGAGTTGGAAAAGATATGGATCTTCCCAGAAATAGTATTTGGCTTCTGATTTGAGTCATGATTTGCGATTCCCATCCCAGTCTGGCGGGAATTGATGTGTAACTAAATAGTTACAATATCTACATACCAAGGGAGATCTAAAGATATAGTCAAAAGATGTTCATCAAGAAAGTGTTTAGTAATTGGAGGAGATGATTCAATAGAATCAGAGGGAAGGCAAGAAAGGTGATCAGCAACAACATTCTGTCATCCTGCCTTATCAAGAATTTCTAGGTCAAATTCTTGCAAAAGCAAGATCCATTCGATTAGCCTAGGTTTTGTGTCCATTTTGGATAGAAGGTGTCAGATAGTTGAGTGATCAGAGTACACAATGATTCAAGATTTGAGTATATAAGTGTTGAAACCACGAGTTACTACACTATCGTATTTGGTTTTGGAAAACCTGTCGCTGTAGTTTGAAAGTGAAGAACTCGTGCTCAACAAATAAAATTTGTACCGGAATAGAAATCCCAGGTCGAACTCAGGGACGCTATGACGATCTATATTCGCAATTATATCTTTTTAGGGTTTTTGTTGAAAAGCGAAGTGACGTAATTACAATGGAGTAATATTAACAATCAGAATAAATGAGAGAGAGAGAGAGTAAACATGCACTTAATATTCCAAAAAGTTTATACAATAAAACCAGAAAAAAATTACAATAGAAAGCACAAAAATTCTATTCTAGAAAGCTGAAAAGAGGAATGGGAGAGAGAAGTTATCCTCCTCGAAGATCGCTTGGAGGACGAGCTGGATGAGACATTGCCTTGAAGACAGAGAACAGAGCAGGAAGAAGGAGGTCGAGGCAGGAGGAACGAGAATGGGGTAACACGTCGTCGTTGTTGCAGGATCTGCTTTCGAAATGAGGGCGAAAATTTGACTTTATCTCTCAAGGAGCATCCTAGGTGTGGGACAAGCTTCTCTTGAGCTTTGGAGAGGCAGAGAAGAGAAGGAAGGGATGAGAATTTTGTATGGAGGGGGTCTCCCTTTATAGTTGCAAGGAGTGAAGGCAATTTGGCCATTTTATGTTGAAAATCATTAATTCAGGACCTTTAGTGATGGATAAATCCGTCACTAAAGGCCTAAACCTGGGAGGCGCTCGCGTGCCCACTCACCTCCCACACATGAAATGCGCACTCCACGTTCTTCAGATCTTTACGATCGGATGGCTTAACTCGCTCCTCGCCGTGCCTCATTAAGCTGCAATGCCTGTGTGAGATCCCACGTTATGCGTGGGCATCTGATGGAGCATGAGTGCTATCAAGCATGCACAGCCGCTCGATCGCGTTTGAGCACTCAATTGCGCCCCCTCACCACACCTCAGCTCTCGCTCCTCAAGGCTCAATCGTGTGCCTCGCCTTCTCGCAAGTGCATTCGACCACCAAGCTATCAGCACGTTTGTGTCATGCTTATGATTTGTGTGTGTGCACCCCACAGTCATTGGATCATCATCCAACGGCGGAGAAGCAATGATCAGATTGAAGAAGGGAAGGTACGATGGGTGCAGTAGCCAATTGGGTGGCTGAGATGGAGCCACGTGGCGCCATCTTGGCCGTCCATCTTATGGATGATGTAGATGGTGCCACATTTGTCGGATTGAGTTGATTTTCACACCATTAGGCTACGATTGTCGATCCAAATCCATTCGTGTGGTCGGATTTGTCATATGAAGTGTGGATTCACACCATCTTGACCCTTGATCTTCTAGGGTTCCTCGATTTCTATCTGATGCTACAGATGTCTGATTAGGGCGATCTTGGAGTCGTTGAACTCCAATCGTCGCCTTGATCAAATTTGTATAATTGGATCTTTGATCCGAGGCCTCGATGAAAATCTGCCTTGTCCTTGAACATAAAAGGACACAATTAACCTCCATTTTATTCAAACTAATCTAAATGCAAGATGATGCATGCTATGCAATATTTATAGTATGTAATGCAATTCTATGCTTAAGAACATGTATAAATAGACATCTTATGTAATATAAACATGTTTACATCACACCCCATGCCTATCTTTTGCTAGTCCCTAGTAAAAACTATATACTATTTATAAAAGAATTAGGTCAGACTATTTGGGCATAAGTTATTTTCAATCATTAAGAAAATGTTTACTTAGGATCTGAACTTTCAAAGACGCAACAGTGCATGGGCATCTGCCAAAATGCAGACTACCTCAAGCCCTCGCCTTATTCAAAGAAAAATTTATTTTTCTCTTTTTGTTCTTTTCTAATTTTTTTGGATTTTCGAGTTTTGGGTTTAAAAGTGGCTTTCTACGACCATTCAACTCACCTAAGATTTGATGAGAACCCTAAGTTCTAAGTATCTTATTGTGAATGTGATAGACTCGTTGATCGATAGTTAAAATGGACTTCAGATTTCTTTGTGAATGTGATAGACTCGTTGATCGATAGTTAAAACGGACTTCAGATTTCTACGCCTCTAGGTGACCTTAAAAAGAGAATTCTATCTAAAGTTGTATCTTTACAATCGGTTGCTTTCTCCCTACTTTTATTTTTATGGGGTCAACATAAGGGTGAATCTAGTGTATATCTCCCTAGTTTATTCTACTTCTCTACTTCTTCCTAAGTGTTTTGGGAATTTTCAGTGAATTTATTGAGCTGGGTTCTAGACATCCAGTCGATAAGCTATTACCACCGACAACTTGCCAGCCATACTCGTGCGGCGAAGTGTGGCTTATTTCTTTTGTTTTTTTTTTCTCTTTTTTTTTTTTTAATTAGGTGGCTTCTCTAGTCTAAGATTTAGCTAAAGGCAGCAAGAAGAGAATGATCTAGTGATTGGGCTCTGGACAACCTACCTATGGGCTGTTACCCATGATAACTTGCCAGTCATATCACCCTAGAAGGTTCATTAGCTATCCAATTTCCACTAGAACCACTGATTAATGAGTCAGTGGCAAGATAGTGTGTAGATGCTTTAGACTTAAGGTTTCCTCAAATCAGAGGGTGGGTTGATAAGTCGTGTACTTATCACCCAAACTTATTTACTCAAATTATAATAGAATTAAGATGGCGAGGACTCGAAAAACAAATCCACATTTAAGTGGATACACAGGCTAATTAAGTCCAAAGACTTGAAGGGTCTTTGTGTTCAGATCCTAATGTAATATTTCCTAAGATTGAAAAGTCCTAATGTCTAAATATTTCTTCCTAATTCAAATTGTATTTTAATGTATAAATAAGAAGAGAAATACAAATTACAGGAATTTCACAAAGCTGACAAAATGATTCAAAAATGAATCCACCCCTCCATGCCTAGCTGATGCAATGTCCACATTAAGAAAGAGACATGAAAGAAAGGGTAGAGTATAAAAGATGTCACCTGAATATGAAGCTTGTGTCAACTTTGTGTCATATGTACAACTGCTGAGTTTAATGCCGTCAGCTAGGCAAAGTCTAGCCAAAGAAGTCACAATATAGCTAGAGCAACCATGTCTAAGACGGATTTTGGAAGAGGAAGGTCAATAACAAGCTTCAGATGTTGACCGTTGACTTTAAATGTGTTAGCTGTCTTTGGGTCAGAGATCTAAACGCTCCATTTGGAAAAATATGGTAAATAATGAATGGACCATTCCATTTAGATCTAAGTTTTCTAGGAAAGAGCTTAAGTTGAGAATCGAACAACCAGACCGTCTGGTTTGGCTGAAAGCACTTGCAGGAAATCAATTGATCATCTAGAGCTTTGGTCCGAGCCCTGTAGATCTTGGCATTCTCATATGCATCACTTCTAAGCTCTTTCAACTTAGATAGTTGGAGTTTCCTGGTCTTCCCAACTAAATTCAGATCTAAATTGCATTGTTTGATTGCCTAGAATGCCCTATGTTCAATCTCTACGGGTATATGGCATGCCTTTCCATACAACAAATGAAACGGAGACATGCCGATGGGCATTTTATACATCGTACGGTAGGCCCAAAGTGCATCCTTAAGCTTTTGAGTCTAGTCCTTGCGATCGGGCCTAACCATTTTCTGTAGAATGTTCTTGATGTCCCGATTGGAGATCTCGGCTTGTCCGTTCGTCTAGGGATGGTAAGGTGTGGAAATTTGGTGATTAACCCCGTATTTAGCCAATAAATTTCAGAATTGGGCACTAGTAAAATGAGTGCCACTGTCACTGATGATGGCCCTCGGAATCCCGAACCTACTGAAGATATTTTTCTTGACAAAATCGATGACCACCTTGTGGTCATTGGTTCAGGTGGGAATCGCCTCAATCCATTTGGACACATAATCAATAGAAACAAGAATGTACTGATGTCCAAATGAAGGGAGAAAGGGTCCCATGAAATCGATACCCCAAACATCGAAAATTTCGATAGGAAGAATTAGGTTTAGGGGCATCATATCTCTCTTAGTTAAGCTCTCGAGTGCCTGACATCGAGAACATGACCTTGAGAAATGCTAGGCATCCTTAAATAAAGACAGCCAATAGAAGCCAGATTGCAAAATTTTTGCTGCCGTCATTTTCCCAAAGAAATGTCCACCACACGCAGTTGCATGGCAGAACTCGAGTAAACTATTGAATTCACTCTCCGGAACACATTGGCGAATAATCTGATCAAAGTCGAAGCGGTACAGTTTAGGGTCCTCCTAGAAGTAGTATTTGGCCTCAGATTTGAGTCTGTCCCGTTGTTGCTTGGTCCAATCCTGGGGGATTTGACCAACGGCCATATAGTTAACAATGTCAGCAAACCACGGGGTTTGGACACCTAAAACTGTAAGGATAGCTTCGTCCAGAAAAGTGTCAGCAATTGGGATGTCCGAACAAGAAGAATCACTTAGGAGTCTCGACAAATGATCTACCACCACATTTTGTACCCCAGTTTTATCCTTGATTTCAAGATCAAATTCTTGAAGCAGAAGAATCCAATGAATAAGCTGGGGTTTGGCATCCTTTTTGGCCAATAGATGTCTCAAGGTCGAGTGGTCGGTATAGATGATAACATGAGATCCTAAGAGATAAGCCCTGAATTTTTCCAAAGTGAACACTACGGCTAGTAATTCCTTTTCGGTAATAGTGTAATTCCTATGGGCTTCATCCAGAGTTTTACTAGCGTAGTAGATGACAAAGGGCTTTCTATCTATTTTCTAACCCAAGATAGCCTTGACTGCATAATCAGAAGCGTCGGTCATGATCTCAAAAGGGGTTGTCCAAATTGGTGGTTGCAACACTGGAGCACAAGTGACTACCATTTTCAAGAAATCAAATGCCTTACGGCATGATTCATCGAAAACAAACGGCATATCTTTGGCGAGAAGATTACTCAGGGGACGAGCAACCTTTAAGAAATCCTTGATGAATCTTCTGTAGAATCCCACATGACCAAGAAATCATCGGATTTGTTTAACAGATGTGGGAGGAGGAAGTTTAGCGATAGCATCAACCTTAGCTTTATCCACTTCGATTCCCCATTCAGAGATTACATGACCCAAGATGATGCCTTCTTGGGTCATGAAATGACTCTTTTCCCAGCTAAGGACCAATCATGTTTTGATACATTGCTTAAGAATCATTTCTAGATTAGCCAAACAAGAGTCAAACGATTCTCCAAAAATAGAGAAATCATCCATGAAGACTTCCATAAACTCTCCCACCATGTCAGAGAATATTGCTAACATACACCTTTCAAAAGTCGCAGGTGCATTGCATAAATCGAAAGGCATCCTATAGAAAGCAAAGGTTTCATAGGGACAGGTGAAAGAAGTTTTTTCCAGATCCTCGGGATGGATAGGAACTTGGTTGTATCCCGAGTAGCCATCAAGAAAACAGAAGTACTTCTACCCTACTAGTCTTTCCAAGATTTGACCAGTGAAAGGCAGGGGAAAATGATCATTTTTCGTGGCTATGTTCAGCTTCCTGTAATCAATACAAACCCTCCAAAAGGAAGCTGAATGAGTTGTAACAGATTCTCCACGCTCGTTAGTCACAACGGTAATCCCAACTTTCTTAAGAACAATCTACATGGGACTTACCCAGGGACTATCAGAGATTGGATAAATAATTCCTGCATCAAGCCACTTAATGATTTCCTTTTTGACCACTTCTCGCACATTTGGATTTAATCTCCTTTGCATCTTGCGAGAAGGGCGGGATCCATCTTCCAAGAATATTCTATGATTGCAGTAAGATGGCTCGATCCTCTTGAGGTCATGAATGGTCCAACCAAATTGCCTCCTTGTGTTCCTTTAGGACCTTGATCAATTTAATCTCTTGCTCCTTTGTTAATTTAGTGCTGACAATCACAGTGAGCATCTTCTGAGGTCCTAAAAATTGATATTTCAAATTCTCAAGCAATAGTTTCAGTTTAAGCTGGGGTAGGTTGATGATTGACGGTAAGGAAGATGCTGAAGATTCAACAAGAAGAAGAGGTTGTGAGTGAACAAAATCAATAACCTCTTCATAAGATGGCAGGTCTGCCATAGAGGGTTGCGGGTCCAATTCGTCATCAAAGGAGGAACTTTCAATTGAAGAAACCATCAAACAAGTTTCAATGTTTACATTATCCTCCTCAAGTTCCTCAATAAATTCACAATCCTCAAATTTATTAATCACCTTAAAAATATCCAATTTCATTCGTTGATCCCCAAAGGAGATTTCCATGCTACCGCTTTCACAGTTAATGTTGGCCTTAGCGGTAGCCAGGAACGGACGCCCTAGAATGATGGGCGTGTTAGATTTTCAGGTACATCTATGTCAAGGACAAGGAAATCTACAGGAAAATAGAAATCCTTGACCTTAACTATATCTTCAATAATGCCTCGCGGATTTGTGATCGAATGGTCTGCTAACTGTAGTGTTATTGAAGTTGGCCAAAGTTCACCTAATCCAAACTTCTCATAAAGAAAAGTCGGAATTAGGTTGATAGATGCACCCAGATCCAAACGTGCTCTATCAAATGTGTAATCTTTGATGACACAAGAAATCAATGGAGCACCTGGATCTCTCTTTTTCTGTGGGAGGTGGTGCAAGATAACAGAACTAGCCTACTCAGAGAGTACCACCTTCCTTGGAACATATTCTCTTGACTTACGCTTTTGTGCACATAAATCCTTTAAAAATCTCGCGTAAGCCGGTATATGCTTCATAGCATCGAGGAGCAGGATATTGATCTCAACATTCTTAAAGATAGTCAGAAGCTCCTCATTGCTATCAACAGGCTTCTTTTTTGATTTGATCAAGGCTTCAGGAAAAGGAACATGAGTCAGAGTTTTGAAATCAGGTTCCTGAGCCTTGATTTCTTCTCCAGAATTCTCCTCTCTCTCCTCAAGTTCTTCAGGATTCAGTAGATCAGAGCAATCTGGTTGTGGATCCTTAGTCTGCTAACCACTCCTCAAGGTGATAGAATTTGCAGAAGCATAAGAATTCGGGTCTTGGGGAGGGTTAGGAAAGATTGGAGGGGCTTGATTAGTCTGGAATTGTTGATGTGCAGAAGAAGAAGAAGAAGAGGAGGAGGGACCCTGCTCAACCACCTGAGCATGTGCGTGTGGGTCCCTCTGATTTTCGTACCCATGGGCTTGATTGCCCGGATTCAGAATATTTCACAGGTTGGGTGTGGGTTGGGATGGTAGAGATCCGAGTTGACGAGAGTTAGCAATGAGCCCTGTCTGCAAGTTGTCCAGTTAGGTTTTCATTTGTTGGATGAGCTGGAGCATGGATCCTTGCATCTCTACCATTTGCTGGTTCAAATCAGCCTGCCCTACTGGTTGACAGGCACTCCAAGTTGGCTGATTGACCTGATTTGGGGGCAACTAAGTATACACATGACCCTGACCCATTGGTTGTTGCGGAGCATAGCTGCAAGGTTAGAATTGGGTCTGTTGTCCCGGGCTTTTCTAGGAGAAGTTAGGGTGGTTTCTCCAACCTTGATTATAAGCATTAGAGTAGGGGTTGGATCTAACGTTCTCCTGTACAGCACACACATAGTCATAGGGTGATGATGGAGAGAAAGAAAGGGAAGGATAAGAAAAACTAGGATCAAAGGCCCTAGTTTGGAACCTATGAGGTTCCGAAATATGCTGACTCACAGGTTGAGCCACATCGAGTTGATTCACAAACTCCTATCCAGATGGAGCTCGCGAAGAATGGATTCTTGAATTTTGGGATTGAGTAGATCGAGAGTTGTTCATAGAATTTCCAGCCATCCACTCTTCCATTCTCTTAGCAACCAAGTCCACCTTGTCAAGTTTGTTACAAATCAATTCCATGTCAAATGAATGAGAGTCATGGACTTCATTGACATTTGATCTGGGCTGCTGGGATCGGTTAAAGGTATCCATGGAGGCATGATTAATTGAATTCTCATTCATTTCCTCAAATAAATCGTGTGCACTATCTGCGTTTTTATTGAGGAAATTGCCTCTGCAAGAAGCATCCACATGATTTCTGAGTTGCTCAGTCAACCCATGATAGAATATCTGCACGAGTTGCCGGCACCTCATAGTATGGACACCTCCACAATAGGTCCTGGAATCGCTCCCAGGCCACATGAAACTGCTCCCTCAGCTGCTGGGTAAAGGTAGTGACTGCCCGTCTCAAGGGATTGGTACGTCCGACTGGGAAAAGTTTCTTCAAAAAGGTTGATTTCAACTCATTCCAAGTTGCAATTGGTCTTCCTATTGTCTTATACCAATGCGCAGCCTTATCCCTAAGAGTGTGGGGGAAGAGCCTCATGATCATTTGCTCCTCGTTCACGTTTCGTGCCTTGGTGGTCTAGACCAAAGTGGTCAAGTCCTCCAAGTCCTAAACAGGTCTTCGGAGCCAAGCCCCTGATAATGTTTAATCAGGCTTAACAACTGAGGCTTGATTTCAACGTCTCCAACCAGAATCTGGATGCTAGGACGTTCCCCGTAATTTGAAGGATCATAAAATTCCTTCAAGGGCTGAGCGCCCTGCATTCTATGCATATATTCCAGCTACCTTCGGAATTCCTCCTGTGGATCCTAAGGCAGAGGAGGCTGTTGGTCGGCCATAGGATTAATTTGACCAAAATCCAATTTGCGCCTCATAGAATACTCTAGTGGTCCTTGCAATCGGGGATTCAATCACCATCTTCCCATCATAAACTAAAGCAAGGTCGGAAGGACTGGGGATAGGGACCCTGCAGTACAACAAAACAAGGCTATCCTTAAATGGGGTAGCCTAAGGATCTACAGTCTCCCAAAACCCACATTAAGATTGTAAATGATTTACTCTACTTGTGTCTGCTCAATCCAACCAGTTAGAAGGAGGGACTGGGGAGAAGGTTCTTCCTTCGACTTTCGCCTCCGGTTCCTAGTGTACCCTCCAGCCACGGTCATTTGATTCTACCCCCTAGCTAGACATCAGATTAATCAGTACAAGTAGATTAATCAAAGATAATCTTAGACTAGGCCCTGAAGAGCAAATCAATCCTTAAGGCCAATGTCTACTCAATTTTATTAAGGCCTGGGATTGTGGTACTTATGGAATGTGATGGGCCCTTAAAATGGGTTGTGCCCTTAATGATTGATTGAGAATTGTGTAAGTGCGTGCACAACTAGGGTTTTCAAGCAAGATTATTTGTGATGTGTAGATTTTAATGTTCAAATCTTGATTAAGTAGCTTTTAGGGTTTAAAATTAGGTTGGTTTCAATCAAGTTTTGAGGCAAAACAGGTTTTCAAACATGGGTGAAGATTGCTTTCCTTTAAAGCCAGAAATAAAGTGGAGTGCCTGGAATAGACCTAGGTTGAAAACCCTAAGGAGGAGCTACTTGATGAGATAATTTTAGGTAGAGTGGTGTGGCCCAAACAACTCAAACAACTGGCCACAAATGCACCACTAAGTTAGGCACATAGAGATGGTTAACATAGAATGATTTCTACTCTTTTATGTGTTGCTTTGTGTGTGTGTACCGGTTCCATAGATCAGAACCCGGTTGAGTAGAAATAAATCAATTAGGTTAAGTGCCTTGAATGTGGGTGTACGTTGTGTGTCTATTGAAAATTACCCCACAAGATTATCTTTTTTTTTTTTATTTATAAATGAGGGTGGAATGAGTGCAAGTGAGAATCCAAACAACCAAACTATTCCAAGGATTTATTCAAACACCTAGGTTAATTGGAATTTGGATTTAATGTGACAAATGAAATCTATGGAGAGGGGAAGAATGGGGAGCACTTACAGTTGTCTTCAACTGCACTTTACTCTAGTCTACCGCTTGACGATTCCCTGATGGAGGTCTCTGCAAAATAATAGACACACGAGAAAGCAAGTTAGAAGATAATAAAGTATGTGAAATGCGAAAAGAAGATCAAAAATCGTTGCCTCCCTGGCAACGGCGCCAACATGTTGAAGCTACGAGTTACTACACTATCATATTTGGTTTTGGAAAACCTGTCGTTGTAGTTAGAAAGCGAAGAACTCGTGTTCAACAAATAAAATTTGTACCAGAATAGAAATCCCGAGTCAAACTCAGCGAGGCTACGTTGATCTATATTCGCAATTATATTTTTTTAGGGTTTTTGTTGAAAAGCAAAGCGACGTAATTACAATGAAGCAATATTAACAATCAGAATAAACGAGAGAGAGAGAGAGAGTAAACATGCACTTAAAATTCCAAAATATTTATACAATAAAATTAGAGAAAAATTACACTAGAAAGCGAGAAATTAATTACACTAGAAATCAAGAAAATTCTACTCTAGAAAGCTGAAAAGAGGAATGGGAGAGAGAAGTTATCCTCCTCGACGATCGCTTGGAGGACGAGCCGGACAAGATGCCTCTTGGAAGACAGAGAATGGAGCAGGAAGAAGGAGGTCAAGGCAGGAGGAATGAGAATGGGGCAGCACATCATTGTCACCGTGGGATCCGCTTCCGAAATGAGGGCGAAAATTTGACTTTATCTCTCAAGGAGCATCTCGGGTGTGGGACAAGCTTCTCTTAAGCTTTGGAGAGGAAGAGAAGAGAAGGAAGGGATGAGAATTTCGTATGGAGGGGTTCTCCTTTTATAGTTGTAAGGAGTAAGGGCAATTTGGTCATTTTATGTTGAAAATCATTCATTCATGACCTTTAGTGACGGATAAATCCGTCACTAAAGGTTTTAACGTGGCCTTCGTGGTAATGATCGCGCACTTGCTTGCCTCCCACACATGAAACAAGTGCTCCATGTTCTTTAGATCTTCACGATCGGATGGCTTAACTCGCTCCTTGCCGCACCTCATCAAGCCACAATGCCCGTGTGAGATCTTGCGTTACGCGTGGGCGTCTGTTGGAGTGTGAGCACTATCAAGTGCATGCAGCTGCTCGATTGCAATCAAGCACTCAATCACGCCCCCTCACCGCACCTTAGCTCCTGCTCCTCAAGGCTTGAACGCGCGCCTCGCCTTCTCGGAAGCATGTTCGACCAACGTGCTATCAGTGCGTTTATGTCGCGCTTATGATTTGTGCTCGTGTGCCCCACAACCGTTGGATGATCTTCCAATGGCAGAGAAGTTTCAATCAGATTGAAGAAGAGAAGGTGCGGCGAATGCGGCGGTCGGTTGGGCGGCTAAGATGGCACCACGTGGTGCCATCTTGGCCATCTATATTCTGGATGAAGTAGATGGTGCCACGGTTGTCTGATTGAGTCGATTTTCACGTCGTTAGGTTACGATCGTTGATCTGAATCCATCCATGCAGTAGGATTTGTTGTTTGAAGTGCGGATTCACACCATCATATCCCTTGATCTTCTAGGGTTCCTCGATCTCTATCTGATGCTACAGATGTCTGATTAGGGTGATCTTGGAGTTGTTGAACTCCAATCGTTGCCCTAATCAAATCTGTATGGTTGGATCTTCGATCTAAGGCCCTGATAAAAATTTTCCCTATCCCTGAACATAAAAGGAGAAATTAACCTCCATTTCATTCAAACTAATCTAAATGCAAGATGATGCATGCTATGCAATATTTATAGTTTGTAATGCAATTCTATGCTTAAGAACATGCATAAATAGACATCTTATGTAATATAAACATGTTTACATCAATAAGATCTGAACTTTTCTAATCCAAACACTATTGCTAGTAATTCCTCTTCTATAACTCTGTAATTCCTTTATGTCTCATTCAAAGTTTTACTAGCATAGTAAATTACTACCAGATTCTTCTCAATTTTCTATCCCAAAACATCTCCTATTGCATAATATGATGCATCACACATGATTTCAAATGGTAAATCCCAATTAGGTGGTTGCATGATCGGAGCCTATGTAACTCTGTCTCTCAATGTTTGAAATGCAAAAATACACTCGTCACTCATCTCAAAAGTAGTATCCTTTGTGAGGAGGTTTGTGAGTGGTCGGGCAATCTTTGAAAAATCAAGTATTAATCTTCTATAAAACCCCACATGCTCGAGAAAAGATCTAATACCTTTGATCGAGTGAGGAATTGGAAGATTTGCAATTTGATTGATCTTAGCTTGATCTACTTGGGTACCTCGCTCAGACACAAGGTGGCCAAGTACAATGCCCTCAGGAATCATAAAATGGCTCTTCTCCCAACTGAGGACAAGGTTCACTTCTATACATCTCTTAAGAATCTTCGACAAATTATCCAGACAGATATCAAATGTTTCCTAGAAGATTGAAAAGTCATCCATAAAAACCTCCATATATTCACCTACCATTTCAGTAAAAATGGCTAACATGGAAATATGAAAAGTCACGAATGTGTTGCAAAGCCCAAATGGCATTCTTCGGAAAGCAAAAGATCCGAAGGGGCAGGTGAAAGTCGTTTTCTCTTGATCTTCGGGATAGATTGCTACTTGGTTGTATCCGGAGTAACCATCTATAAAGCAGAAGAACCTATTACCAGCTAATCTCTCAAGGATTTGATCAATGAATGGAAAAGGAAAATGGTCCTTCTTTGTAACTGTATTAAGCTTACGATAATCAATACAAACCCCCCATGAATTCGCAATTCATGTGGGAATGGTTTCTCCAGATTCAGTCAAAATTATGGTGAGTCCTGCCTTTTTTGGTACCACTTGAATTGGACTCACCCAAGGGCTATCAGATATGGGATATATAATATTAGCATCTAGCCACTTGATTATTTCTTTCTTTATGACCTCCTTTAAATTTGGATTTAAACGTCTTTTAGCTTCTCTTGAAGGTCATGCCCCATCTTCAATATAGATGCGATGAGTACAAAAATTGGGGCTAATCCTGGTGAGATCATGTAGAGTCCACCCAATTGCCTTCTTGTGATCTCGAAGAACCTTGATCAATTTGGATTCCTGTGACTCAGAAAGATGAGAGTTGATAATTACAGGATATGTTTGATCAGATTCGCGATAGACATATTTAAGGTTATCAGGCAATGGTTTCAATTCTGGTACAGGAGTAGAATCAACAACAGGATTTGGGGTAGGATTTTTGACTGCAAAAAGTGAATTAAATGAGTCATCAGATTCAGATTCAGGATTGAGTATAGATTCTGATAATAGGGTTTCGTTTTGACCGTATGAGATATCAAAATATGTGCTTTCTAGTTCCAAGGAACTAATGTCATCCTCAAAAATTGCAATAGATCTAATTTCCTCAATCCAATTGTAATCCAATCCTCCAGAAGCTCTAAATATATCCAATTTAATTGTCGTCTCCCCAAATTTCAATTCAATCTTTCTAGATTCACAATCGATGTTGGCCTTTGCAGTGGCCAAAAAGGGTCTCCCTAAAATAATTGGGGTATCTCTAATGTGTTCGGGTACTTCCATATCAACGACAATAAAATCTACTGAAAAATAAAAATCCTAAACTCTTACAATTACATCCTCCAACATTCCTTTAGGTAACTTGATAGATCTATCGGCTAATTGTAAAGTCACATTGGTAGACTTAAGGTTTTCTATGTGGAAATGTTTTACCAAAGATAAAGGAATGAGGTTAATAGATGCTCCTAAATCTAGGAGGACTCTATCAAAACATTGATCCCCAATTATACAGGAAATAAATGGAGATCCTGGGTCTTTCTTTTTCAAAGGAAGCATACTTGAAATGATAGAGCTCACATTCTCTGAAAGTACCACAGTGCTTCCTTTCTTCGGCTTATGCTTTGGAGTACACAACTCCTTAAGAAATCTTGCATAAGTCAGAATGTGTTTGATAGCATCTAGGAGTGGAATACTAATGTGTACCTATTAAAAAATTTTAATTAAATCATCATCTAATGTAACAGGTTATTTTTGTTTCCTAGTCTTCTTCAAAGCTTCAGGGAATGGGATGTGGATTTCCTATTCCACTGAGGTATTTCCCAGATCTCACGAATTAGCGGGAATTGTGGGATCGGGTTCTGCACCTCTTACAGGTGTAGAAATAGGGGTCATTCTAGATGTACTAGGGTCTTGGGATAGGTTCCTTGGATAAACTGGATCCCTAGTGGAAGTTCCACGGTGGGTTTTAACAGAGTTAATACCCGCATGTGAAGAGGAACCTGAAGAAGAAGATGCTTGTTGATTTTGGAAAGATGAATTAGAGATCAAAGGTTGATTTGAAAATGATTGTTGTTGATTAAGATAGTCAAAATCATGATTAGTAGAGGGTGGATTTGGATTTTGATTCAGATTTGGATTCAGGGGTAATTGATTAAGGAAATGGACATGTCCTTGATTTGGATTTTGAACTCCCAGGTGTTGTCTCTACTGGATATTCCTTGGGTTTGGAATTGGCTAGGATGGAAGGGCCCCTAGTTGACGAGATTCAGCTAACTGCATGATTTGGCCCCTAAGATCAGGCAATTCTGCCGAACATTGCCATTGGACTTCAGCAAGAGCCTTAGCATTCTATCGGTGGCTCTCAGTTACAACTCGCAAACTCTGGTCAAGCTATGAATCTCTATTTGGCCCTACAAGGTTCTGGGAACAAGCGTAAAATGGCCTCGCATTAGGTTGCTGAAAAGGCAACGTAGGCAAGTTTTGCCTGGTCAGAGTCGGATATGATGGTCTTTGTGAATGGTCTGACCAAGAGAAGTTAGAGTGATTACGCCATCCAGGATTATAGGAGTTAGAATATGGGTTTGATCTTGGTGCATATCCCTGAATGGCATTCAAATCTAAAGGATAAGGCATCTTTTCCACAAAAATAGGAGATGGGGAAAAAGGTGGGAAAGATTGTGGGACAAAGGTCCCTCCTTGGGTTGGTGCAGGAGTAGATAGAAAATCCAAGGAAGATGGATCTCTAGAATCCAGATTATTCACAAATTCCCTCCCTGCAAGAATTTGCGAAACAGGTGAATGCACGAGATTTTGCATAGCAAGTAGGTGTAAGAGTTTTCATTGTACTTCGGACCTCATCAAGATGCTTTGCTACGATGTCCACTTTGTCCAATTTTTCTACAATAATCTCTAAATCCTTTGAACTAGATGGATTACCGAACTCATGAATGCCTTTATGCGGATTTTGATGTGCTGTATTCATGCTTCGTGTAAATTGCAACATAGATGCATTGTTGGTCAAGTTTTCCACCATCCCTTCAAATAATTCTGAAACGGATTCTACATCGTGATTTAGAAAGTTCCCTCCACAAGAGGCATCGACTAGATTATGAATTCCTTCTTGCAATCCATAATAAAAGATGTGCATTAGTTGCCAATGAGGGATGACATGATGTGGGCATTTCCTTTGTAATTCATGAAAGTGTTCCCACGCTTCATGAATTAGTTCTCCTTGATTTTGATTAAAATTCTTGATAGGTCGCCTTAATGCATTGGTGAGACCAATAGGAAAGAATTTCTTCAAAAATGCAGATTCAAGTTCAGCCTAAGTTGAGATTGGTCTTGCAATAGTTCTATGCCAATATGCAGCTTTATCTTTAAGGCTAAAAGAGAACATTTTCATGAGTAGGATTTCCCTATTCTGCTTTTGAGGTCCAAGAGTTTGAGATAGATTTTTAAGATCTTCGATATGTTGAAATGGATCCTTGTATGCAAATCAATGAAAATGTGGGATTAGTTAGACCTATAATGTTTGATTTTAATTCTAGGTCATTTTCCCCAATGGGAATCCTAACATTAGGCTCTACTTGTGCATTAGATGGATTATAATAGTCTCAGAGTAGAGGCCTATAATGAGGGATCGGTAAGTCTGGAAGATCAAAACCCGCCTCATGTTGAGGTGGAGGATGGGCTTGGAGATTCTGTAAGTTATTAAGAGCAGTCGTCAAAAGATTAATTTGGTGATTCTGCTCGAGCATTCTAAGATTCTGGTTCCGGAGTGCCTCATGTATATCAAAAGGCGGCATCTCCCCTTGACCAGTAGAAGAAGGGATCTCGAGATTCTGATTCTGCAATTGATCCGTAGAATCAAATGCAGAAAAAATAGATGAATCAGACGGGAAATTTATTGGTTGCTTAGCTGCAATCGGCTTAGGAATACCTGTCAATGAAGTTACAAGAGGCAATTTCAAGGATCGCCTCCTGTGCATAAAACAAAAAGAATGTGCAAAGGCACACTCACACCACCAAAAATAACGGCAACAAGACCTGCAAAACAGTGCGAAAAAGCGGGTTTTTCTCTTCTTTCAAAGGAAAGAAAAGAGTCCTAGAATACTCAAAATACTTTGGACGCAAACATGTATAATATTAGTATCAAAATACGTGTCCTAAACCTGTGTCTACGCAAGTGTGTATCCTTAAAGCTTAAAGGCCTAAGGTCTAAGATCGAGACCGCTCACTACTGGCTATCGGGGGCTCTAGTAGTGAGACAGACTTGTTGATCTTCGACCAAAGCCCTAAGAGGTGCAAAGAGGAGACATAGAAAAATTAGACTTGTGTGACTCTAGTGATCACGCTGTGTGCGCGATAGCATGCAACAGACGATAGTGATAAAACCCACATGCATTCTGCAAACAGATTTAAGTCACAATGTTTATTATCCTCTTTTTTACTTAATCTTTTCAAAAATATGATAGAAAGAAGTAAAGTGACTGCTTTTTAAGTATTTTCAAACAAGGATATGGTCTTATTATTAACTCCAAGACAAGGATCTATGCAATTTTTTGTGTGTTTTCCCATTGATGCGAGAAAAATAGTAGAAAACTTTTCTCGAGTCAGATCTCAAAACTACTAGTAGATGAATACACTCCTAAGAGTGTATGCCTATAACATGCTGCTGCTAGTCAGAAAGTATGTATTTTTTTAATTTTTTTACTAACTAAATGCAACAATACAAACTAAACTAGAGACTAAGAAAGGAATACTCACAATGGTATGTATAGTGAAAAACAAAACAGAAATAGAAAACCCGCCATCTTTCCTGAGAATTCCCGCAAAGGTAAACCTAAAAAGAAGACAGAAAACAAAACAAAAACAAAACTAATTAGTACAAAATAACTAAAAACAATAATAATGGCAAATATAATTTACAGTTACCTCCCCAACAATGACGCCAATAAAATGATCGTTAACTTTCTCAACATAGTTAATTAAGTTAATTATGCTTAATTATGTGCAAAAGAAAGTAACTTAGGTCAACTTGAATTTATGTCGATTAAGTAGTATAGGGTCAAGTTAACTTAACATTTTAAATTTTATTTCTTTTTAACCAGTTGAGTTTAGGTCGTTTGCTAGGAGACATAAGTTAATTAAAATTCATCACTAATCCTAAGCTACTTATGGGAATTATAATTAAATTTACTTTAAGAATATGAATTTTGCTTAAGGATTTCCAATTGAAAAATATGCAAAATTCCATAAGTAAAACACATTTACACATATGATTTACTATTACAAATAAGTAAACATGTTTATTTCTTTTAATTTCTTTTTATTTACAAGTGACTAAGGCAAGAAAAAGTAATTCCAATGAATATATGCCTTATTACAACATTAAGCTCAAAAAGAAATTAATAGAATACAAGAAATTAAACCACTATTTACTTTTCTCTGTCTTCAGCCTCATCTTTCTTATCTTCTTCTTCTACCTTTCTCTCTCTCTCTCTCTCTCTCTCTCTCTCCCTTTCTTCTCTTTTAGTCTTTCTCTTTTTTTTTTTTGTCTCGAGATCACTTCTTCCTATACATCTCTTATTCTCTTTCTTTTCTTTCTTGTTACTCCTTATCATTTTGTTCTGCCCATTATTTTTTCTTTACTCTTTTGCCTGTCTATTATATTCAACCCCAGCGAACTCTCCTCTTCTTCTCCTTTTCCTTTGCAACTCTTCCCTTCCTTTGCAACTCTTCTGAACCTTTGCAGCTGAGTTGAACCGAACCGGTTTGAATCCTTTGTCTGAACCAAAAGGTAGGTTTTAAGGTTGGCGGCTTGGATCGGTTAGGGATACACAACACCCCTCTTAGGGTAGGACCAAACCTTACTGGGTCCAAGCCTTGTTCTTATTTGGTTTGATTTATTTCCGGTTCAGCATAGTCTCGAGCCTCTTCGGCCCACGACCTCCTAGGCCCACATGCACACGCCCTCACGGGCCTACACTCGTATGCCCAGAGGCACATGCACACCCAGGCACGTGCACTACACGCACCCACACACATACCCATATGCTCATTTCTGTGCCCTACACTGACAACTGCATAGCCCCGTACACTTTCTAGTTTTATTCATAGGCAGGCGCTTCTGTTTCATCGATGTGGGACTAACCATTCCCCTTCCTGACCGGACTTTGGTTGATGATTCCATCCAGCACAGAGCTCAAATTCGAGCAAGTAAAAGCTCGCTGAAAAGTTCTAAGGTTGCTCTACACAATTATAGTATCAATTTGATACTTAAGGAAGGTTTTGCTCTTCGATTTGAAGGGTGAAAAGGTCTGGGTCACTACAGCCATTCTGGCTTGTAGAGATGTGTTTTGGCTCTAATGACCTACAGAGTGGCTTTTGACCTCCATACGAGGTGTTGAATAGATTCAGAGAGTATTTGCACAGCTGTAGGTGAAGGAGAGGAACTCTGAGAAGCTTCAGGAAGGTGAAGAAGCTAACAAGCTTATCTAAGGAGCTTTAGAACTCCATTTCAAGTTCTGTTTAGTCCAATAGATGGCTAGAGGTCTATTTCATCAATTCAAACAACCTCTAAAGGTTGTTAAGGATCTATCTGGGTAGATTATTCATCTAAAATTCATCAAGAACTTACAGTTTGGGTTAAAAAATAACCTAAACTGAACAACAATCAAATTCTTCTATAAAATCGATTAGAGTTCAACCAAATTGAATTTAAATCATTTAAAAACATCCCAGGAACAAATTGGACTCAATTCTTCTTATTGAATCCTAAAACCACATACCAAACTTAAAGTTGACCATTAAACCTTGAAATTTGACTTTCTAAATTAACTCATCTAAGATGAAATTAATGCCTTTATTCACTTCTCTTTCACCTTATGAATAAATTCAAACTCTCAAAAGGAAGTTTCAACTTGGATTTCTAGGGTCCCAGGCTTGTCGCTTGAGATCCTATGTGAGTTTGTTTGACAAAACAAACCCAAGTCTATCTCAGTGATTGACATATTGGATTGGTCTCAGGGCATCCTTCTGATGCTTCTAGACTTTTAAAATGAAGCTTAACCCTAACCAATAGTCATCTCCAACTCTACCGGAGTTGGAGAAGACAAAGGTCTAGAAGGAGCTCCAGGTCTTAAAACCTCAAACAAATTTCTTCATAATGATCATTGACCTTCAAATAAGTGATCTGGAGCTTCACGCACAGTTCTATGAGCAGAAGAATACATTTGACTCGTTGGAGCTCACTGGAGGTCCGGTGAGTTCAAAAAAAAGCTAAAAATGTATAAATGACATTAAAACATGTCATGAACGATCTGAAAAGCTTCCTGAGGTTACAAGGAACCTCAGGAACACATTAATTTCTTCAATTAATAATTTAATTGACAGTTATGCAGTGAATTCACAGTGAATAGATTCCAAGTTTGATTGAGCTCAAGACCTATTTTCTCACTCAATTGAGTGAAGAAAACAAGTCAGAAGGAGGTGGGGATGGATTATAGATGGTTAATTAGCGATATGAACTCCTCCTGAGCTGCCATTGAAAGCGAGCTCAGGAGAGTATATGAAATTAGGCATTTAAGTTATAGATGGTTATTATTCAAATTAAAATGAAGATAGGGGCCCTTAAGTGATGGTTAAGTAATGGAGGGCCCCAGTGGAGGTGGACTAGGCACAGCTACTTCCTCCATGGACAGCAGAAGAGCTGCTGAAGGTGGAAGTGGTTTAGGCGAATAAGTGATCCAAGCTGTGAATTAAGATGATAGAAATGTTAATGGGAGACTAAGGAAGGTGATTAATGTTTTAAAAAGACAAAAGATTGCTCTAGACAAGCTCAATGAGCTCACTAGAGCAGAGGAAGATGAATGGAATTCTGACATTACATCTATCTAATCTGCCTAACTAACTACTCTAACTAATCTACTTACCTAACCTACTATTACCTGGATGAAGGGGGTAGAAGATCTCCGTTGATGGTCATTAACGGAGGAGAAAATCAGAGGGACAGGGAAGAAGTCCGGTTGGTGTTGGCAGAGTGAAGCGAAGGAACTCTAGTGTCAGCGCTACGTCCGAAGACTTGGTTGACGTCGGCGGAGATCTAGCGCAAGCAAAGGTGGACAAAGGAAGATGGAGGAAGCAGAGGAAAGTCACCAGATTTTGGGAAGAATAGCCTATCAGTTAGCTCAGTGGAAGAAGAGGGAAGGGTGCTAACTTCCTGAAATCGAGGGTGTGGAGGGGTATTTATAGGTTGCGATGGCTAAGAAGGAGGGTGTATTTGGACGGAGAAGAGTCTAGGAGTGGAGTAACCACAGGCATCTTGTCAAATGCCAGTGAGGTTATCTTCAACCCTAAAATGGGATTGCAGCTTCATCCAGATTGGTGGATGAAAAGGGGATGGCGAGCACAAGCTCCAGGAGCTTGGAGAGCAAGGAATGACGTCGGATACACGGTGATCGGTGGGTGAAAGCGCCTCCTATCATTAGCCATCGATGAGGTTGAAGAAATAAAGAAGAAGAAGAAGTTTTCAGGGACTTTCTTGTAACGAAACTGAGGACCTAAGTGAAGAATAAGGACTTGAGTGAAATAAAACATAAGGACTAAAATGTAAACTAAGGTTTCCAAAGTTTATTTTAATTTAAATCTTTTTAAACTTTTTATATATGATTATAGATAAGACAATTATTATATATAGACCTTGAATTTACATTTTTGATCTTTTTAGCTTAATTTATTTAATTAAGTAAGGTTACTTAAGTTATTACTTACTTAGGTATAATTTATACTTAGGTTAGTTAACACATTAATTAGATAATTTACTGATGATATTTCGAGTCCAATTATTAATTAATTATTATTAATATTAATTGGATAATAATATAGAATTTTAAACTTATTTTAAGGTCTATTACTATTTTATCCCTTATTTAATAATTAACCCATATATTTACCTATTCCTAGCTAATTAACTAGGAAGACTAGTTAATTAGGGGTAATTAGAGACCTTGATGACCTTCTCACCAGCCATTCTCCAAGTCCCTCTAGCCACTGCCCTTGTACTCTTAATGAAATATTGAGTCGCTGCAGACTTGATATGTTGAATGGATGTCAAATGTTGGTCACCCACCTAAATTGACAAGATTAGATTACTTCGACGCCTTGAACTAGCCGAAAGATGGAAGAACTTGGTATTGGCATCTCCTTTAAGCCAGAGTTTCCTTGAATGCTCATGTTAGTCCATTTCCCTCTTCAAGTCTTCCTCAACAATTACCTCCTGCCATAGCTTAGGTTGTTCTAACTCCTCTGTTGATAATCGGCCCTGATTTTCTTTAGCATCTAGAGCTTCTTCGGCTGACAAAGCTTCAAGTCTTCTTTGCTTTCTTAGGATGCTCACTATTTTTCCATACTCTCTCATCAGATGATGTAGAGCAACAAGTTTCGTTGCCAACTTGACTGTGGCAGAACTGGTGACATTTTTCGACCTCCACCATGTCTCAATCATCTCCTAACTACCTTCTTATCTTACCCAGGATCTTTTGAATTTAAAATAAGTTCCCACCTTTTAGCTCTCTCGACTATCCCAAACAAGAGGTGTATGGTCAGAGAATGGTCTCTGAAGGCTTAATACCATGGAAAGATGATGCCACCTGATGTAAACACATTTACACTAGTTAAGATGTCTATTTATGCATGTTCTTAAGCATAGGATTGCATTGCATGTTATAAATATTGCATAACATGCATCATCTTGCATTTAGAGTAGTTTGAATAAAATGGAGGTTAATTGTCTCCTTTTATGTGCTTGGACAGGGAAAACTTTTTATCAGGTCCTCGGATTGAAGATCCAACCGTACTGATGTGATCAGGGCGACAATTGGAGTTCAACGACTCCAAGATCGCCCTAATCAGGCATCTGTAGCATCTGATAGTGACCGGGGAACCCTAGAAGATTAAGGGCCAAGATGGTGTAAATCTGCACTTCAAACAACAAATCCGATTGCACAGATGGATTTGGATCGACGATTGCAGCCTAACGACGCAAAAATCGAGTCAATCTGACACCCGTGGCACCATTTACAACATCCAGAAGATGGACGGCTAAGATGGCACCACATGGCACCATCTCAGCCGTCCAACCAGCCCCCAGCACCGCTGCACCTTCTCTTCTTCAATCAGAGCACCACTTCTCTACTGTTGGATCAAGACCCAATGGCTGTGGATGCGGTGCCTTGAATTCGTCCGCGCAACCTTTTGGCTGAGGCATCACAACGGTTCCGCGCCAAAACGCGAGGCGCGGACACGAGTTCGAGTCGCGGCGAGCTGGATCTGGAGCGGGGATCACGCCTTCAATCAATCGTCAGATCCTGATTGGGCGACCGTCCGTGCTCAATAGCGTCGACGCGCTATCGCACGCCCGCGCCTCATGCAGCATTACACGCGGGCGGGCGCGCATTGAGGAGCAAGGGAGGCGCATCCTAAGCCATCCGATCTCGCGATCGGATGGCTGAGATTCGTTGAACGTGCGGCGAGCGTTAAGCGCACGTGGAAGCCAGCAACTGCACATTCAACGCCCACCATACCAAAGATGGGGCTTTAGCGACGGTTTTATCCGTCACTAAAGACCCCTTATTTAATGTTTTAAAGATGTAATGACCAATTTGCCCCCACTCCTTGCAACTATAAAAGGAGACCCCCTCCACACAAAATTCTCATCCCTTCCTTCTCTTCTCTACCTCTCCAAAGCTCAAGAGAAGCTTGTCCCACACCCGGGATGCTTCTCGCGAGATAAAGTCCAAATTTTCGTCCCCCTTCAGAAGTGGATCCCGCGACGACGATGACGTGCTGCACCGTTCCCGTTCCTCTGCTCATCCTCCTTCGTCCTGCTTCATCCTCCTTCGTCCAGGCATTGTCCCGTCCGACTCATCCTCCAAGCGACCGTCGAGGAGGATATCTCTCTCCCTATTCTTTTTATTGCTTTCTAGTATAGATTTTCTACTTTCTAGAGTAGTTCTGCTCATACTCCAGGTGAACGTCAAGGAGGATATCTCTCTCTATTCTTTTAATGCTTTCTAGAGTAGATTTATTGCTTTCTAGTATAATCATTTTCCCGCTTTCTAGTGTAATGAACAATCATTTTAATGATGAAATTCTATGTTTATTCTCCATCTCATTTTGATTTTTTGTTTGTAATATTCTCTTTCTCTGATTCTCTCCCTCTCTTCTATTTATTGTAAATAGTTAGATAGTTTTAAATTGAATTACTTCATAACAAATAAAAACAAATGCATAGTTTTTAAATCAAACGTCCGCCTCCCTGTGTTCAACCCGGAATTTTCATTTCGGTATAAATTTTATTTGTTGAACATGAGTTCTTCGCTTTCAAACTACAACAACAGGTTTTTCAAAACCTAACACATTAGCATAGCAATTCATACGTCCAACATTTTTGGCGCCGTTGCTGGGGAGGCGATGCTCTTTGATTTCTCTTTGCGTTTTTTAACTTACAAATCATTTACCTCACTTCTCTCCTTTCTTATTATGATTGCTGGTACTCTTTCGAGACAGGCAAAGGTGGTAGATTGGAGTAAAGTGCTGTGGAAGGTTTTGTAAGTTATCCCCCACATCCCACCCATTAGATTTCATTCCACAACATAATAACACAAACATCAATCAACCTAGGTGTTCTTATAAAGTCTAGGATTAGATTGTTTATTGTTTAACAACCACACCTGCACCAACCCCACATTAAAAAAAGAAAAATAAAAAAAATCTCACAGAGGTACACAACCTCATCTAATTTTCAAACTCAACCGGTAAATCGATCTTTGGAGCTGGTACACACATTCAAACACAAAATTGAGTAGAAATCAGATTAGGTAATCTCTTGTGTGCCTAATTAAGTGGTGTAACAGGCCAATTGTTTGAGTTGATTGGGTCGCACCACTTCAAATAAAATCAACTCATCAAGTAGCTGCCACGTAGGTTCAACTCATAGGGATTTACCAGGCACTCTACATTCTTTTTAAGCTTCAAAGGAAAACATTTTCACCCGTGCTTTCAAAACCTGGTGTGCCAACAAAACTTGTTTGAAAACGCCTAAAGTTGAATCCTAAAAGCTACTAAGCAAGATTTGAACCTTAAAACTCACCACATCAAAAATAATCTTGCTTGAAAACCATTGGTTGTGCACGCACACACAAATCAATCAATCATTAAGGGCACAACCCATTTAAAGGGCCCATCACATTCCAAAGCACATTCAAACCTAGTCCTATATAAAACAAAGTAGATGTTGGCCTTAAGGATTCGACTCGCTCTTCAGAGCTCAGAATGAGATTATTTTCGATTAGTCTGTTTTTACTGTTCAATTTGATGTCTAGCTAGGGGAGCAGAATCAAACGATCGTGGCTGGGGGGTACACTAGGAACCAGAGGCACAAGCCGAAGGAAGAAACTTCTCCCCAGTCCCTCCTTCTAACCGGTTGGATTGAATAGGCAGAAGTAGATCAAATCGTTCCTTTATCTCAAGATGGGTTTTGGGAGTATGTAGGTCTGTAGGCTAGCCCACTTAATGATAGGTTTGATTGTTTGTATTGCAGGGCGCCTTTCTTCCTCCCATTTCACATGAATCTTTCAACATATTATACGCATTCCCACTCTTTTCCTCCTGTTTTGAATTATCCTCAACATGACGATTATCCCGACTCGTACTGTAATCAACCATCAGTTAGTTGGGATAACACGGATTGGGGATATAGTTCCGGACCTCCGTGTTTAGGGTCTAACCCTGAAAACTTTGATTGCAATTTCTATCCTTCTCAGAGCCACATCGATTATAGATCGTCATCCTTTCATGAAAAACCTAATATGATCTATAATCAAGAAGGATACACTGATTCTTACCCATACTCTGATTACACTGCCTTTAGGTCATCACCACCTTTTGAACAATCTGAAATGACCTATTATCAGGAAGGGTATAACGAATCTCAACTCGTTAATTCCCCTACATTAACCCCAAGCCCGCCCAACCCTAAACCAACTCATTTGGTTCAGGTTAACCAACTTCAAAATAAGATTCTGGCTAACTTGAGGAATATCATTCAATCTTTAGAAGTTTAACCAATACCTTGCATTGAGAGATTGGAGCCCCTGATTGAAATGATTGATGATTTGAACAAGTCATTGTTGGATTGGCTCCAGGATGTTAAGGATAAGAACCCAGTAGAGTTTCTACTTGGGAAATTAGCGAAATTGAGGATGAGATTAGTGGTCGCTTTGATTCAATCATGGGATGATTCCTAGGATGAACTCCCTTCAGGAAAGCCAATGATAGAACCCGCTCAGGCACCTGTTGAGAGGGACATGTGTTACGAGGCTGACTAGATTGAATTAAAGCAACCAATTAAGGATGATCTGATTTCTTCACCTAAGATCCCTGAGCCAGGGTATGAGGAAATGTATGTCTCCATGGATCAGAAAGTGACAGATGATTTTAGGACATACATTGATACGGATCCTGATTTCTTTGATGGTGAAGATTCAAGTTGCAAAGTCTCACACGAGTTTCAGAACATGACTTTTGTGAGACGATCGGGCCTGAGGAATCTGATAGATCATTTGATAGCCCAATAATTGAGGAAACTGATCTTATTAGGGCACACATTACGGATCCAGAATCACATTTTCTGGAGGATTCAATTCAATGCCCTGATTTTCAGTTACACCCCGTTGAGCTTATCGATGATTATGTTTCTGAGATAATTAGACCCAAGTCAATTTTGATTCAGCCACATCATTTAGACTTGGAGATTTTAGATGGGGTGATTAATATACAAGAGGTCCTGGAGTTTGACATGTTGAATGAGGAGGATAGGAGTCGGGAAGTTATGGTTTGGGAAGCTAGTTCTGGAGGAAGTACAAGAATGAGTCGAAGGGTGCCTATTAAGCTGAAACCATCAAACCAGGACCCTTACGACATTTGTATTGAGGATGTCAAACCTAAGCACACATTCAATGATTATCCTTTTGAGCTTCAATTCTCTGTAACCCGACTTTTTGGTCTTGGGTTGCATCCTCATAAATCGTAGGCCCGACCCCGCTTGCATAGTGATTTTAGGTTTTGGGTAATTTTTATCCAAAACCTAAGATATTCTCGATTATGGGGTATGGGTCTACACCACTATCTGGTCCACATCTGTGGACATCTACTAACAGGTCAGAGGATTCTTTTGTTTATTCTGATTCTGACCTGCACTTGTGAATTCTTCATTTCTCTTCTTTGTATAGTGTGCCTAGCTAAAGGCACTAAACTCAGCATATATACAGTTCTTTTTAGTTTTCATCTCGGAGCGGACCTGACATTCATGCAATTCAGGTGCTTTCTACGCTATTCCACTCTGTTTTATGTCTTTTTAATACAATGAGGACATTGCATTAGATAGGCATGGGGGGTGGATATTCATCTCTGAATTCAATCGTCAGCTCCGTAGATTTATTTTATTTTCTTTTATTTAAAAAAAAAGTGGAATTAGGAAAGAGAACTTGGGTTTAAGAAAATTTTCAATCTTAGGAAGTACTACATTATGATTTGAACACAAAGACCCTTCAGGTCTTTTGGCTTAATCAGCCCGTGTATCCACTAAAATGTGAATTTGTTTTTCGAGTCCTCGCCAACCTAAATTCTATTTTAATTGGAGTAAATAAGTTTGGGTGATAAGTACACAACTTGTCAACCCGCCCTCTGATTTGAGGAAATTTTGAGTCTTAAGCATCTACACACTATCTTGTCACTGACTCATTGTTCGACGATTTTAATGAAAATTGGGTAGCTAATGAACCTTCTAGGGTGATATAGTAGGCAAGTTATCGTGGGTAGTAGCCCATAAGTAGGTTGTCTAGAGCCCAATCACTGGACCTTTCTCTTTTTGCTGCCTTTAGGTAAATCTTAGACCAGGGAAGCCACCTACTTAAAAAAAAAAGAAGAAAAAAAAAGAAAAGGAAGAAAAAGAAGAAATAAACCACACTTCCCGCATGAGTATGGCTGGCAAGTTGTCGGTGGTAATAGCTCATCGACTGGTTGTCCAGAACCTAGCTCAGTAAATGCACTAAAAATTCCCAAAACACTTTGGAAGAAGCGGAGAAGTAGAATAAACCGGGGAGATATACACTGGATTCACCCTTGTGTTGACCTCGTAAAAAAATAAAAGTAGGGAGAAAGCTACCGGTTGTAAAGATACACCTTTAGGAAAAATTTTTTTTTTAGGTCACCTAAAGGCATAGAAATCCGAAGTCTGTTTTAACTGCTGGTCAATGAGTCTATCACATTCACAATAAGATGCTTAGAAGTTAGAGTTCTCATCAAATCTTGGGTGAATTGAATGGCCGTAGAAAGCCACTCTTAAACCCTAAAACTTGAAAATCCAAAAAAATTAGAAAAGAGGAAAAAGGGAAAAAGAAATTTTTCTTTTAATAAGGCGAGGGCTTGAGGCAGTTTGCATTTTGGCTGATACTCGGGCACTGTTGTGTCTTTGAAAGCTCAGATCCTAAGTAGACAATTTCTTAATGATTGAAAATAACTCATGCCCAAATAATCCAACCTAATTCTTTTAAAAATAGCATATAGTTTTCGCTAGGGACTAGCAAAAGATAGCCATGGAGGTATGATGTAAGCACATTTACACTACTTAAGATGTCTATTTATGCATGTTCTTAAGCATAGGATTGCATTGCAAGTTATAAATATTGCATAACATGCATCATCTTGCATTTAGAGTAGTTTCAACAAAATGGAGGTTAATTGTCTCCTTTATGTGCTTGGACAGGGTAAACTTTTTATCGGGGCCTCGGATCAAAGATCCAACCGTACAGATGTGATCAGGGCGACGATTGGAGTTCACCGACTCTAAGATCGCCCTAATCAGGCATTTGTAGCATCTGATAGTGACCGGGGAACCCTAGAAGATCAAGGGCCAAGATGGTGTAAATCTGCACCTCAAACAACAAATCCGACCACACTGATGGATTTGGATCGACGATCGCAGCCTAACGACGCAAAAATCGAGTCAATCCGACACCCGTGGCACCATCTACAACATCCAGAAGATGGACAGCTAAGATGGCACCAAGTGTCACCATCTCAGCTGTCCAACCAGCCCATAGCACCGCCGCACCTTCTCTTCTTCAATCAGGGCACTGCTTCTCCACCGTTGGATCAAGATCCAGCTGCTGAGTATGTGGTGCCTTGAATTCGTCCGCGCAACCTTTTGGCTGCGGCAGCACAGCGGTCCCGCACCTTAACGTGAGGCGCGGACGTGAGTTCGAGTTGCGACGAGCTGGATCTGGAGCGGGGAGCAAGCCTTCAATCGGCCGTCAGATCTTGATCGGGCAGCCGCCTACGCTCAATAGCGTCGACGTGCTATCGCAAGCCCGCGCCTCACGCGGCATTGCGCATGGGCAGGCGCGTGTTGAGGAGCGGGGGAGGTGCATCTTAAGCCGTTCGATGTCATGATCGGACGACTGAGATTCGTTGAACGTGCGGCGAGCATTAGGCGCATGTGGAAGCCAGCAGCCGTGCGTTCAACGCCCACTATGCCCATGATGGGGCCTTAGCGACGGCTTTATCTGTCACTAAAGACCCCTTATTTAATGTTTTAAAGATGTAATGACCAATTTTCCCCCACTCCTTGCAACTATAAAAGGTGACCCCCTCCACATGAAATTCTCATCCCTTCCTTCTCTTCTCTACCTCTCCAAAGCTTAAGAGAAGATTGTCCCACACCCGGGATGCTTCTCATGAGATAAATTCCAAATTTTCATTTCCCTTTGGAAGTGGATCCCGCGACGACGATGACGTGCTGCCCCATTCCCGTTCTTCTGCTTCGTCCTCCTTCGTCCAAGCATCGTCCCTTCCAACTCGTCCTCCAAGCGACCATCGAGGAGGATATCTCTCTCCCTATTCTTTTTATTGCTTTCTAGTATAGATTTTCTACTTTCTAAAGTAGTTCTGCTCAACCTCCAAGCGATCGTCGAGGAGGATATTTCTCTCTCTATTCTTTTAATGCTTTCTAGAGTAGATTTATTGCTTTCTAGGGTAATCATTTTTCCGCTTTCCAGTGTAATGAACAATTGTTCTAATGATGAAATTCTATGTTTATTCTACATCTAATTTTGATTTTTTATTTGTAATATTCTCTCTCTCTTCTATTTATTGTAAATAGTTAGATAGTTTTAAATTGAATTACTTTGTGACAGATAAAAACAAATGCGTAATTTTTAAATCAAATGTCCGCCTCCCTATGTTCAACCCGGAATTTTCATTTCGGTATAAATTTTATTTATTGAACACAAGTTCTTCTCTTTCAAACTACGACAGGTTTTTCAAAACCTAAGCAAGTTTCGTTGCCAACTTGACTATGGCAGAATTGGTGACATTTTTTGACCTCCACCATGTCTCAATCATCTGCTTACAAGCTTTTTCTCTTAGCCAGGATCTTTTGAATTTAAAATAAGTTCCCACCTTCTAGCTCTCTCCACTATCCCATACAAGAGGTGTATGGTCAGAGAAGCTGATAGCGGATTACGTGTGATTTGTAAAAGCGGGTTTTCAATGTCGTTGTAACAGGCGAATTCGCAAACACTTTTAAATTTATAAACCTAGATAGTGGAGTATCTAGGGTCATCCAAGGAGGCAAAAATTGCAATTCAATTCTCTTGCTAAAAACACATCTCAACTTTCTTTTTGGTATTTTAAATATGTAATTTTTTTTTTTTGAAAAGATGAGGGCAAAATGAGAATTGTAACGTAAAGTACTAACACCTACAATTACTTAACTACAACTTAAAAGATAGATACATCTTCTTCCTAAGCTCACTCTAGGCAAGTGGAGGCCTAGAGTAATTAGGAAGGAGAGGTGAAACAAGTGCTAGAACCGAAAGTAACAATTGCAATAAAAAGCTAAAAGAAGGCAATTTAATTGACTAGAATGAGTGTTCTTTTCAATGACAAGTAGAGGAATGCTTCTACTAGAGCTAAACAAATCTGAAAGTAAGAAAAGAAACACAAATCCTCTTGCAAAAATGGTGAAGAAGGGAGTCTTCTTGCTCCAAGCCTAGCTGCTCCTTGGCTTGAAAAGAGGGCCTCCTTCTTCTCCTTCCTTGAGAGCTCCTCCAAGGTGGAAGCTTCCACCTTCAATGCTCTCTCCAAGGGGTGGGCATGGACCACCCTCAAAATCTCCTCCAAGGTGGCGTGGACCACCTTCAAGATCTCCTCCAAAGATCTTCCTTGCCTGGCTTCTCCTTTGGCTGGCGTGACCCAAGAGAGAAGGGAAGAGGGGAAGGCACCAAGGGGACAGAATATCCCCTTAATCTTCTTCTTCTTCTTCTTCTTCTTCTCTCTTGGACGTGGGCTTCTAGGTGGAATATGAGAGTGAATTTGCTAGCCAAGGATGTCTTGAATGGTGGTGAGTAGTGGTCTTTTTATCGGGTAGGATGGGGGGTTAAGGTGCCCCTTGAAATGGAGGGCTAGGATGGAAGGATGGAGGTGGTTAGTGATCCTATGGACAAGGGTGTGTGGGGCCAACCCAAGGGGTGTTAAAGGGGGTGGTTAGGTTGGTGTTGGTGGCTTTTGGTGGGGGAGAGACACCACCATTTTTGCGCCAACCTAGGGTCTTCTAGAAGGGGGATTAGGTGGATGGTGGAGATGGATTCAAGGGGAATTGTGTGGTGGAGATGAAGGGGAATTTTGGAGGGAAAAGTGGCGCCATCAAGGGGGTGGTTAGGGTGGTTTTGGAGCCACTTTTAGGTGTCTTTTGGAGGTGGTGGGTAGGCTAGGTTGGTGCCAAGTAGGTTAGCTTATGTGGAGCTTAGGTAGAGCTAGTTGGGTGGAGTTGTTAGGTGGGTTTTTGGGGTGGTACAAGCCAAGGAAGTTGGAGCATAGCTAAGATAAGCTAAGCTATCTTAGCTAATGGAGGAGTAGAGGAGAAGGTGTTGGAGCTAGGGTTTGGAGGGAGGAGCTGAGGAGGAGAAGTCAGGAGCTCAAACTGGAGCTGGCTACTGCTGAAGAGGCTGGTATGGAGCTACTCTAGCTGGCTTAGCTTGCTAGTTCTTTGCTAGCTGCTAAGACAAGCTAAAGTAAGCTAGCTTCTACCATAATGAGCTAAGGTGAGCTAGGTCTGGTGCTCCCGGGGAGGGTCAAGCTGGTTGAGGCAGCTAAGGTAGCTTAGCTCAACTAAGTTGAGCTAAGCTGAGTCCCCGGGAGCTGGACTTGAGCTTCCTGAGCTGGGATGAGTTCTTCTTCAGCTGGCTGGAGTTGAGTGGAGCTGGATGTAGCTGGATCTGAGCTGGGGTGAACTCCTGTCAACTCAGCAGAGCTAGCTAGAGCTCCCTATGGACTAGTGGGAGCCGAGATGAGCTAGACTCAGCTAAGTTGAGCTGGATCTGAGCTGACTTGAGCTAGGGTGAGCTAAGATGAACTCTCTTGTGCTGCCACTCAGCTGAGATTAGCTGAATGGAGCTGGGATGAGCTAACCCTAGTTCAAGTGAGCTAGGTTCCAACTGCGGTGAGCTGGATCAAGCTGAGGTGAGCTAGATCAAGCTGAGTTCCAGCTAGTCTGGGCTTCTTTTTCACCATTTGCCTTCTTGAGTGCTAGGGTTTTAGGGATTTATATATCTGTACATCCCTAACACTCACAAAAACATATTAAAAAGACAATAAAAAATGCAATGCATGCCTAACCTAATTTAAGCCTAAATGCAGCCCAAAAAACCCGTTTGCGGAGTAAAATCCTAAGAGCTAGGTTTGTTTTAATGCATAAGAATGATGATAAACTGGCATTTATCAGAAGCGTCTCTCAAGGCCTAATACCAAGGAAGGATGATACCTCCCCAATAGATCAGTGTTGCCAAAGAAACGATAAAGCTTGGATAGCAGCCCAGAGGCATTCCTTCAAGTATATGCAACCCCTGCTGATATGAAATCATATAAGCCTAGATTCTGAATCGTGAGTCGAAAGCCAATTGATGCTCCATCGATCTATCCACTTGTTCTATCCTTCCCCCATTAGGACACAATTGAAATCACCTCCTATGAGCCACGGTACCTCTTGACCCCAATCTACAGCAGCGGTTAAATCTTCCCATAGCTCCAATCTTCTATTATCAACACATGGACCATAAACACAAGTGATCACCCAGATTTCATTCCTCTACCCAATTTGAACTCTGCAACTGATTAGATGTCCCACCATCTGTGTGCTTAGAACTTGAATGAATGTCTTCCTCCACCAAATCACAAGGCCACCTACCCTGCCCATTGAACCATTAACAAACACTTCAGCAGTCCCAGCCATTAGTGTGTCCTTTCAAGCATTTGTCATTGTCTCCTCTAGATGCGTTTCTTGCAACAATGCACAATCAATGTCCCATCCTCCCAAGTATCTTGCCAGTGAAGCCCTTTGCACGTTATCACTCAACCCATGCACATTCCAAGTGAGAAATCTCATTTGCTCCCCTGATGCTCCATGCTCATAGAGTTCTGGGATCACTTAGCACCAATCACTGTCACTATCGAATTTTCATCAATACAAGTTGCATTCTCCTTCCTACTCCTGAGCACAAAAGGAGATCGACCAGCCAAATGTTTTGACGATGACCCAATACTGAATTTAACCTTTTTGGATTGAGCAGTCTACATCCTTTCGCTTCTTGGGTTGAGAAACATCATCCAGAGTGACCCAGCTCTCCTACACATGATCATTGGTCTCTCTACCACTTTATCATATGTCTTCACATTAAGTTGTTCCTACATGGAAAAATCACAACATGCCAGACACAGCTTCACCAACCACGAGCTGCCACCACATCAAAGAATAATCCTCTCTGGAATTGAGCCACCATGAAAAACTTTGATTTCAACCTTAGGAACATGCCCATCTCCTTCCTAAAGGCCTAATTCAGACTTCTCAGACACCCTCACAAACCCAACAATCATGGAAGCCACTACCTCTTTCGATCTTAAATGAAAAGGAAAACCACAAATCTCCAATCGACCCCGTCTAGTGATGGTAACACCAACTGGGACCTAACTAGACACAACTAGTTAGGTTCAATTGGTAAAAGCTCTTAATCATCTGAGAGTCACAATTCTGCAATATTTTAATTTGAGAAGAAAATAAGGAAACAAGGTTAATTCTACAGTTTTAACAGCACATCAAAAATGCATATTAACCATATGGTCACTTAGGGGTTAATTAAAGGTTAATTGAGCATGAAAGTCTCAAAAGTGGATCCACACTAACTGAAATAGGGTTTCATGCATTTCAAGGTCGAAAAAAGTACAAAAAACCGTAATTATCAACCCCACTTAAACTAAAGAGGTTCTCATTAGAATAAAATATATTTAAACCTCCTAAAATTCATATAAAATTATTTTAATAGGTTTGACACTTTTGGTTTAACCATTTGAACACATTTTGACCTAGAATAGAGTTTCAGACATGAATTTGCCTTAATTTAGGCTTCTTTGCAATTTACTCAGTCAAACGTAGTGATGTAAACATGTTTACACTACTTAAGATGTCTATTTATGCATGTTCTTAAGTATAGGATTGCATTGCATGCTATAAATATTTCATAACATGCATCATCTTACATTTAGAGTAGTTTGAATAAAATGGAGGTTAATTGTCTCCTTTTATGTTCATGGACAGGGTGAACTTTTTATCGGAGCCTCAAATCAAAGATCCAACTGTATAGATGTGATCAGGGCAACGGTTGGAGTTCAACAACTCCAAGATCGCCCTAATCAACTATCTGTAGCATTAGATAGAGATCGGGGAACCGTAGAAGATCAAGGGCCATGATGAAGTGAATCCATACTTCAAACAACAAATCCGACTGTATGGACGGATTCAGATCGACGATCGCAGCCTAACGACACAAAAATTGAGTCAATCTGACACCCGTGGCACCATCTACATCATCCAGAAGATGGACTGCCAAGATGGTGCGACGTGGTGCCATCCCAGCCACCTAATCATCCGCATGCACCCACTGAAGACCTCCGCATTAGCCCTTCCCCGCCGTTGGATCAAGATCCAATGGCTGCGATGCGCCTACCCTTAAGTTAGGCTCTCGACACAAACACGCCCATAGCGCCTTGGTCGAGTGCTCTAACACGAAGCGCAGGCACGTGTTCGATTCGCGCCACGCTACAATTGGAGAGGAAGTGCACACCCGATCAACTGCACGATTGTGATCCAACGGCCATGCACACTCAATCAAGATGACGCGCCCACACATGCTGCACCTCATGTGGAATCACACGCGGGAAAGCACCCAGAGGAGGCGGGCGGAGGCACGATCTAAGCCGTTCGATCTCGCGATCGGATGGCTGAGATCAGCTAGACGTGCGCGTGCGTTACACGCGAGGAGGTGAGCAGGCGCGCGTGCGTCGCCCACGAAGGCCATGTTTAGACCTTTAGCGATGGTTTTATTCGTCACTAAGGTTCCTGAATTAATGTTTTTAGAGTTGTAATGACCAAATTGCCCCCGCTCCTTGCAACTATAAAAGGAGACCCCCTCCATGCGAAATTCTCATCCCTTCCTTCTCTTCTCTCCCTCTCCAAAGCTCAAGAGAAGCTTGTCCCACACCTGGGATGCTTCTCGCGAGATAAAGTCAATTTTTCGTCCCCCTTTCAGAAGTGGATCCCGCGACGATGATGACGTGCTGCCTCATTCCTATTCTTCCAGCTTTGACCTCCTTCATCCTGCTTCATCCTCCTTCGTCCTGGCGTCATCCCATCCGGCTCGTCCTCCAAGCAACCTTCGAGGTGGATATCTCTCTCCCCATTCTTTTAATGCTTTCTAGAGTAGATTTACTGCTTTCTAGTGTAACCATCTTCCGGCTTTCTAGTCGTAATATTTAGTGTAATGAACAATCCTTGCGATAATGAATTCCATGTGCATTCTATATCTCTTTTGATTTTTGCTTGTATTATTCTCTCTCTCTTTCTCTCTCTCTTCAATTTTTTGTAAATAGTTAGTTCTAATCAATTGAATTACTTCGTGACAAATAAATCAAATGCAAATTTTTTAATTCAAATGTTTGCCTCCCTGTGTTCGACCCAGGATTTCCATTTCGATATAAATTTTATTTGTTGAACACGAGTTCTTCGCTTTCAAACTACAACGATAGGTTTTCGAAACCAAACACGTAAGCGTAGCAACCCGTCGTTCAACTTTTTGGTGCCGTTGCCGGGGAGGCAACAATTTCCGATCTTCTTTTCGCATTTCTTGAACTTTATTGTTTTCTAACTTGCTTTCTCTTATGTCTATTGTTTTGCAGAGACCTCCATCAGGGAATCATCAAGCAGTAGACAGGAGTAAAGTGTAGTTGAAGACAACTGTAAGTGCTCCCCATTCTTCTCCCCTCCATAGATTTCATTCGCCACATTAAATCTGAATTCCAATTAACCTAGGTGTTTGCATAAATCCTAGGAATAGTTTGGTTGTATGGATTTTCACTCACATTCATTCCACCCTCATTTATAAAAAAAAAAAACAAGAAGAAGATAATCTTGTGGGGCAATTTTCAACAAACACACAACGTACACCCACTTTCAAGCCACTTAACCGAATTTATTTGTTTCTACTCAACTGGGTTCTGATCTGTGGAACTGGTACACATAAAGTAACAAATAAAAGAGTAGAAATAATTCTAGGTTAACCATCTTTGTGTGCTTAACTTAGTGATGCATTTGTGGTCAGTTGTTTGAGTTGTTTGGGCCGCACCACTCTACTTAAAATCAACTCATCAAGTAGCTCCTCCTTAGGGTTTTCAATCGAGGCCTTTTCCAGGAACTCCACTTTCTTTCTGGTTTTAAAGGAAAATAATCTTCACCCATGTTTGACAACTTTGTTTGCCTAGAAACTTGATTGCAATCCACCTAATTTGAAACCCTAAAAGATACTTAAGCAACATTTGAACATTAAAATCCACGCATCACAAATAATCTTGCTTAAAAACCCTGGTTGTGCATGCACTTACAGAAATCTCAATCAAACATTAAGGGCACAACCCATTTTAAGGGCCCATCACATTCCTTAAGCACCACAATCCTAGGCCTTAATAAAATTGAGTAGATGTTGGCCTTAAGGTCTGATTCGCTCTTCAGGGCCTAGTTTGAGATTGTCTTTGATTAACCTACTTATAATAATTAATCTAATGTCTAGCTAGGGGAGTAGCGTCAAACGACCGTGGTTGGGGGGTACACTAGGAACCGAAGGCAAAAGCCGAAGGAAGAACCTTCTCCTCAATCCCTCCTTCTAACTGGTTGGATTGAATAGATGCAAGTAGAGCAAATCATTTACAGTATTAAGGCAGGTTTTGGGAGTCAGTAGATCCTTAGGCTACCCCACTTAAGGACAGCCTTGTTTCGTTGTGTTGCAGGGCTCCTATCCCTAGTCCTCCGACCTTCTCCAAGTTTATGCTGGGAAGACGGTCATTGAATCCCTGATTGGAAGGACCATTAGAGTATTCTAGGAGGCACAAATTGGATTTTGCTAAGATTGATCCCATGGCTGACCAACAGCCTCTTCTGCTTGGAAATCCATAGGAACAATTTCGAAGGCAACTGGAACAAATGCAAAGTATGCAGGAATGGTTCCAGAGAATGCAGGGCGCTCAGCCCTTGAAGGATTTTTATGATCCTTCAAATTATGGGGAACATCACAACTTGTTCAGCTTCCTCTTGGAGGGTTTGTATTGATTATAGGAAGCTGAACACAGCCACTAAAAATGATCATTTTCCCCTGCCCTTCATCGATCAAATCTTGGAAAGTTTAGCGGGGCAGAAGTACTTCTGTTTTCTTGATGGCTACTTGGGATACAACCAAGTTCCTATCCATCCTGAGGATCTGGAAAAAACTACTTTCACCTGTCCCTACGGAACCTTTGCTTTCCGTAGGATGCCTTTCGGGCTATGCAATGCACCTGCGACTTTTCAAAGGTGTATGCTAGCCATATTTTTTGACATGGTGGGAGAGTTTATGGAAGTCTTCATTGATGATTTCTCTATTTTCGGAGAATCATTTGACTCTTGTTTGGCCAATCTGGAAATGATTCTTAAGCGATGTATCAAAACACTATTGGTCCTTATCTAGGAAAAGAATCATTTCGTGATCCAAGAAGGCATTGTTTTGGGTCATGTAATCCTTGAACGGGGAATTGAAGTGGATAAAGCTAAAGTTGATGCTATCACTAAACTTCCTCCTCCCACATCTGTTAAACAAATCCGATCATTTCTTGGCCATGTGGGATTCTATCAAAGATTCATCAAGAATTTCTCGAAGGTTGCTCGTCCCTTGAGCAATCTTCTTGACAAAGAAACGTTGTTTGTTTTTGACGAATCATGCCGAAAGGCATTTGATTTCCTGAAAACAGCAGTCACCTGTGCTCCAATTTTGCAACCACCAATTTGGACAGCTCCTTTTGAGATCATGACCAACGCTTCTGATTGCGCAGTCGGGGCTATCTTGGGTCAGAAAATTGATAGAAAGACCTCTGTCGTCTACTACGCTAGTAAAACTCTGGATGAAGCCTAGAGGAATTACACTATTACTGAAAAGGAATTACTAGCTGTAGTGTTCACTTTGAAAAATTCAGGGCTTATCTCTTAGGGTCTCATGTTATCATCTATACCGACCACTCGACCTTAAGACATCTCTTGGCCAAAAAGGATGCTAAACCCCGGCTTATTCATTGGATTCTTCTGCTTCAAGAATTTGATCTTGAAATCAAGGATAAAACTGGGGTACAAATTGTGGTAGCGGATCATTTGTCGAGACTCCTAGGTGATTCCTATCGTCCGGACATTCCGATTACTGCCACATTTCCGGACGAAACTACTTCCAATTTTAGGTGTCCACACCCCATGATTTGCTTACATTGTTAACTATTTGGCCGTTGGTCAAATCTCCCAGGATTGGACCAAGCAACAACGGGATAGACTCAAATCTGAGGCCATGTACTACTTCTGTGAGGACCCTGAGTTGTACCGCATCGGCTCTGATCAGATTATTCGCCAATGTATACCGGAGAATGAATTCAACAGTATACTCAAGTTCTGCCATGCATCTGGTTGTGGTGGGCATTTCTCTAGGAAAAAGATGGTCGCAAAAATCTTGCAATCTAGCTTTTATTGGCCGTCTTTATTTAAGGATGCCCAGGATTTTTCAAGGTCATGTTCTCGATGTCAAGCACTCGGGAGCATAACTAAGAGAGATACGATGCCCCTAAACCCAATTCTTCCTGTCAAAATTTTTGATGTTTGGGGCATCGATTTCATTTGACCTTTTCTCCCTTCATTTGGACATCAGTACATTCTTATTACTGTTGATTATGTGTCCAAATGAATTGAGGCGATTCCCACCCGAACTAATGACCATAAGGTGGTTATTGATTTTGTCAAGAAAAATATCTTTAGTAGGTTCGGGATTCCGAGGGCCATCATCAGTGATGGTTGCACTCATTTTACTAATGCCCAATTCCAGCATTTGTTGGCCAAATACAGGGTTAATCACCGAATTTCCACACCTTACCATCCCCAGACGTATGGACAAGCCGAGATCTCCAATCGGGAGATCAAGAACATTCTGCAAAAAATGGTTAGGCCTGATCGCAAGGACTAGAATCAAAAGATTGAGGACGCTCTTTGGGCCTACCGTATGGCGTATAAAATTCCCATCAACATGTCTCCATTCCATTTGGTGTATGGAAAGGCATGCCATCTACCGGTAGAGATTAAACACAGGGCATTCTGGGAGATCAAACAATGCAATTTAGATCTGAATTTAGCTGGGAAGACCAGGAAACTCCAATTATCTGAGTTGGAGGAGCTTAGAAATGATGTATATGAGAATTCCAAGATCTACAAGGCTCGAACCAATGCTCTACATGATCAACTAATTTCCTGCAAGAGCTTTGAGTTGAACCAGAAGGTTTAGTTATTCGATTCTAAACTTAAGCTCTTTCCTGGCAAACTTAGATCTAAATGGAATGGCCCATTCATAATTGACCAGATTTTTCCAAATGGAGCCATTCAAATTTCTGACCCAAAGACGGGTAACACATTTAAAGTCAACGGTCAACGTCTGAAGCCTGTTATTGATCGTATTCTTCTAGAACCCATATCAGACATGGTTTCCCTAGCCATTCTGTGACTTGTTTGGCTGGACTTCGCCTAGCTGACGGCATTAAACTCAGCAGTTGTGCATATGACACAAAGCTAATACGAGTTTCATATTCAGGTGATATCTTTCATAATCTACCCTTTATTTCATGTCTCTTTTTCAATGTGGACATTGCATCAGCTAAGCATGGGGGGGTGGATTCATTTTTGAATCATTTGGTTAGCTTTGTGAAATTCATGTAACTTGTTTTTCTCTTCTTATTTATACATAAATAAAAAAGAATTTGGAAGGAATAGTTGGACATTAGGACTTTTCAATCTTAGGAAATTTTATATTAGGATCTGAACACAAAGACTCTTCAAGTCCTTCGACTTAATCAGCCCGGGTATCCACTAAAATGTGGATTTGTTTTTCGAATCCTCGCCAACCTTAATTCTATTGTAATTTGAGTAAATAAGTTTGGGTGATAAGTACACGACTTATCAACCCACCCTCTGGTTTGAGGGAATTTTGAGTTTTAAGTATTTACACAATATCTTGTCACTGACTCGTTGTTCGACGATTCTAATGGAAATTGGATAACTAATGAACCTTCCAGGGTGATATGGCTGGCAAGTTATCATTGGTAACAGCCCATAAGTATGTTGTCCAGAGTCCAATCACTGGACCTTTCTGTTTTTGCCGCCTTTAGGTAAATCTTACACCAGGGAAGCCACCTACTTAAAAAAATAAAAATAAAAAGAAAAGGAGAAAAGAAAAAAGGAAATAAACCAGACTTCGCCGCACGAGTATGGCTGGCAAGTTGTCTGTGGTAATAGCTTATCGACCGGTTGTCCAGAACCCATTTCAATAAATGCATCGAAAAATCACAAAACACTTAGGAGGAAACAGTGAAGTAGAATAAATCGGGGAGATATATACTGGATTCACCCTTGTGCTGACCTTGCAAAAAAAATAAAAGTAGGGAGAAAGCTACTGGTCGTAAGGATACACCTTTAGGTAGAATTCTTTTCTTAGGTCACCTAGAGGCGTAGAAATCTGAAGTTCATTTTAACTGCCGGTCAACGAGTCTATCACATTCACAATAAGATGCTTAGAACTTAGGGTTCTTATCAAATCTTGGGTGAGTTGAATGGCCGTAGAAAGCCACTCTTAAACCCTAAAACTTGAAAATCCAAAAAAAAAATTACAAAAGAGAACAAAAAGGAGAGAAAATTTTCTTTGAATAAGGCGAGGGTTTGAGGCGGTCTGCATTTTGGCAGATACTAGGGCACTGTTGTGTCTTTGAAATTTCAGATCCTAGGTAGACATTTTCTTAATGATTGAAAATAACTCATGCCCAAATAATCCAACCTGATTCTTTTATAAATAGCATATAGTTTTTGCTATGGACTAGCAAAGGATAGGCATGAGGGTATGATGTAAACATGTTTACACAACTTAAGATGTCTATTTATGCATGTTCTTAAGCATAGGATTGCATTGCATGGTATAAATATTGTATAACATGCATCATCTTGCATTTAGAGTAGTTTGAATAAAATGGAGGTTAATTGTCTCCTTTTATGTTCATGGACAGGGCAAACCTTTTATCGGGGCCTCGGATCGAAGATCCAACCATATAGATGTGATTAGGGCGACGATTGGAGTTCAACGACTCCAAGATCGCCCTAATCAGACATCTATAGCATCAGATAGAGATCGGGGAACCCTAGAAGATTAAGGGCCAACATGGTGTGAATCCACACTTTAAATGACAAATCCAACCGCAAAGACGGATTCAGATCGACGATCGCAGCCTAACGACGTAAAAATTGAGTCAATCCGACACCCGTGGAAACATCTACATCATCCAGAAGATGGACGGCCAAGATGGTGTCACGTGGTGCCATCCCGGCCGCCCAATCGTTCGCACGCACCCGCCGAAGGCCTCCGCATCAGCCCTTCCAGCCATTGTATCAAGATCCAATGGCTGCGACATGCCCGCACTTAAGTTAGGCACTCGACACAAATGTGCCCATAGCACGTTGGTCGAGCACTCTAACACGAAGTGCAGGCACATGTTCGATCCGCGCAGCGCTACAATTGGAGAGGAAGCACATGCCCGATCAACCGCACGATTGCTATCCAACGGCCATGCTCACTCAATCAAGATGACGCGCCCACGCACAGCATGCCTCACACAGAATCACACGCGGGCGGGCGCGCAGAGGAGGCGGGCGGAGGCACGATCTGAGCCGTCCGATCTCGCGATCGGAAGGCTGAGATCAACTGGACGTGCGCGTTCGTAATGCTCGAGGAGGTGAGCAGGCGCGCGCGCCCCACCCACGAAGGCCATGTTCGGACCATTAGCGACGATTTTATCCGTCACGAAAGGTCCTGAATTAATGTTTTTAGACTTGTAATGACCAAATTTCCCTCACTCCTTGCAACTATAAAAGGAGACTCCCTCCATACGAAATTCTTATCCCTTCCTTCTCTTCTCTCCCTCTCCAAAGCCCAAGAGAAGCTTGTCCCACACCCGGGATGCTTCTAGCGAGATAAAGTCAATTTTTTGTCCCCCTTTCAGAAGTAGATCCCACGACGACGACGATGTGCTGCCCTATTCCAGTTCTTCTTTCTTCACCTTCCTTCGTCCTGCTTCATCCTCCTTCGTCCAGGCATCGTCCTGTTTAACTTGTCCTCCAAGCGACCGTCGAGGAGGATATCTCTCTCCCCATTCTTTTAATGCTTTCTAGAGTAGATTTACTACTTTCTAGTGTAATCGTTTTCCAGCTTTCTAGTCGTAATATTTAGTGTAATGAACAATCCGTTCAATAATGAATTCCTTGTGCATTCTATATCTCTTTTAATTTTTGTTTGTATTATTCTGTCTCTCTTACTCTCTCTCTCTCTTCGATTTATTGTAAATAGTTAGGTAGTTCTAATCAATTGAATTACTTCGTGACAAGTAAATCAAACGCGAATTTTTTAAATCAAACGTCCACCTCCCGATGTTCGACCCGGGATTTCCATTCTGGTATAAATTTTATTTGTTGAACACGAGTTCTTCGCTTTCAAACTACAATGACAGCTTTTCAAAACCAAACACATATGTGTAGCAACCCGTCGTTCAACATTTTGGCGCTGTTGTCGGGGAGGCAACGATTTCTGATCTTCTTTTCGCATTTCTTGCACTTTAGTGTTTTCTAACTTGCTTTCTCTTGTGTCTATTGTTTTGTAGAGACCTCCATTAGGGAATCATTAAGCGGTAGATTGGAGTAAAGTGCAGTTGAAGACAACTATAAGTACTCCCCATTCTTCCCCCCTCCATAGATTTCATTCGCCACATTAAATCCAAATTCCAATTACCCTAGGTGTTTGCATAAATCCTAGAAATAGTTTGGTTGTTTGGACTTTCACTCACATTCATTCCACCCTTATTTATAAAACAAAAAAACAACAAAAAGATAATCCTGTGGGGCAATTTTCAACAAACACACAACGTACACCCACTTTGAAGGCACTTAACCGAATTGATTTGTTTCTACTCAACCGGGTTCTGATCTGTGGAACCGGTACACATAAAGTAACACATAAAAGAGTAGAAATCATTCTAGGTTAACCATCTTTGTGTGCCAAACTTAGTGATGCATTTGTGGCTAGTTGTTTGAGTTGTTTGTGTTGCACCACTCTACTTAAAGTCAACTCATCAAGTAGCTCCTCCTTAGGGTTTTCAATCTAGGTCTATTCCAGGCACACCACTTTATTTCTGGTTTTAAAGGAAAATAATCTTCACCGATGTTTGACAACTTGGTTTTCCTAGAAACTTGATTGCAATCCACCTTATTCGAAACCCTAAAAGCTACTTAAGCAAGATTTGAACATAAAAATCCACACATCAAAAATAATCTTACTTGAAAACCCTAGTTGTGCACGTGCTTACACAAATCTCAATCAATCATTAAGGGCACAAGCCATTTTAAGGGCCCATCACATTCCATAAGCACCACAATCCTAGGCCTTAATAAAATTGAGTAGATGTTGGCCTTAAGGTCTGATTTGCTCTTCAGGGCCTAGTCTGAGATTGTCTTTTATTAACCTACATGTTCTGATTGATCTGTTGTCTAGGTAGGGGAGTAGTGTCAAATGACCGCGGCTAGGGGGTACACTAGGAACCGGAGGCGAAAGACGACGGAAGAACCTTCTCCCCAGTCCCTCCTTCTAACTGGTTAGATTGAACAGATGCAAGTAGAGTAAATCATTTACAGTCTTAAGGCAGGTTTTGAGAGTAAGTAGATCCTTAGGCTACCCTACTTAAGGACAGCCTTATTTTGTTGTGCTACAGGGTCCCTATCCCCAGTCCTTCCGACCTTCTCTTAGTTTATGCTGGGAAGACGATCATTGAATCCCCGATTGGAAGGACCATTAGAGTATTCTAGGAGGCACAAATTGGATTTTGGTAAAGTTGATCCCATGGCCAACCAACAGCCTCTTCTGCTTGGAAATCCGCAGGAAGAATTTCGAAGGCAGCTGGAACAAATGAATAGAATGCAGGAATGGTTCCAGAGAATGCAGGGCGCTCAGCCCTTGAAGGATTTTTATGATCCTTCAAATTATGGGGAATGTCCCGACGTCCAGATTCCAGCCGGTGATATAGAAATCAAGCCCCAGGTGTTAAGCCTGATCAAACATTATCATGGGCTTGGCTTCGAAGATCCGTTTCAGCACTTGGAGGACTTGACCACTTTGGTCCAGACCACCAAGGCACGAGACATAAACGAGGAGCAAATGATCATGAGGATCTTCCCCCACTCTCTTAGGGATAAGGTCGCGCACTGGTATAGGACAATAGGAAGACCAATTACAAGTTGGAATGAGTTGAAATCGGCCTTTCTGAAGAAATTCTTCCCAGTCGGATGCACCAATGCTTTAAGACGGGCAATCACTACCTTTACCCAGTAGCCGGGGTAGCAGTTTCATGTGGCCTGGGAGCGATTCCAGGACCTATTGCGGAGGTGTCCACACCATAAGGTGCCGAAATGGCAACTCGTGCAGATCTTCTATCATGGATTGACTGAGCAACTCTGAAATCATGTGGATGCTTCTTGCGGAGGAAATTTCCTCAATAAAGATGCAGATAGTGCGCATGATTTATTTTAGGAAATGAGTGAGAATTCAATCAATCATGCCTCCATGGATACATTTAACCGGTCCTAGTAGCCCAGATCAAATGTCAATGAAGTCCATGACTCTCATTCATTTGATATGGAATTGATTTGTAACAAACTTGACAAGGTAGAGTTGGTTGCTAAGAGACTGGAAGAGTGGATGGTTGGCAATTCTATGAACAACTCTCGATCCACTCAATCCAAAAATTCGGGATTCCATTCTTCACGAGCTCCTTCTGGACGGGAGTTCGTGAATCAACTCGATGCGGCTCAACCTGTGAGTCAACATTTTTCGGAACCCCACGGGATCCAAACTGGGGCCTTTGATCCCAGTTTTTCTGATCCTTCCCTTTCTTTCTCTCCAGCCTCACCTTATGAGGATGTTGGTGCTGTACAAGAGAATATCAGATCCAACCCCTACTCTAATGCTTATAATCCGGGTTGGAGAAACCACCCTAACTTCTCTTGGAAAAACACGGGGCAATAGACCCAATTCCAACCCGGCAACTATGCTCCGCAATGACCAATGCGTCAGGGTCATGTATATACTCAGTTGCCTCCAAATCAGGTCAATCAGCCAGCTTGGAATGCCCGTCAACCGGTAGGGCAGGCTGATTTGAACCGACAAATGGTAGAGAGGCAAGGATCCATGCTCCAGCTCATGCAGCAAATGAAAACCTCGTTGGACAACTTGCAGTCCGGGCTCATTGCTAACTCTTGTCAACCCGGATCTCTGCCATCCCAACCCATACCCAACTTGCGAAATATTATGAATTCGGGCAACCAAGCCCATGGGTACGGAAATCAGAGGGACCCACATGCACATGCTCAGGTGGTTGAGAAGGGTTCCTCATCCTCTTCTTCTTCTGCAAATCAATAATTCATGGCTAATCAAGCCCCTCCAATCTTTCCTAAGCCTCCCCAAGACCCAAATTCTTATGCATCTGTAAATTTTGTTACCTTAAGGAGTGGTAGGTAGACTCAGGATCCACAACCACACTATTCTGATCTTCTGAATCCTGAAGAACCTGAGGAGAGAAAGGAGAATTCTGGAGGAAAAATCAAGGCTCAGGAACCTGATTCCAAAGATCTGACTCATGTTCCTTTTCCTGAAGCCTTAATCAAATCAAAGAAGAAGTCTGTTGATAGTAATGAGGAGCTTCTGAATCTATTTAAGAATGTTGAGATCAATATCCCACTCCTTCATGCTATCAAGCACATACCGGCTTACGCAAGATTTTTAAAGAAATTTTGTACAAAAAAGTGTAAGTCAAGAGAATCTATTCCGAGGAAGGTGGTACTCTCGAAGCAGGCTAGTTCTGTTATCCTGCACCACCTCCCTCAGAAAAAGAGAGATCCAGGTGCTCCATTGATTTCTTGCGTCATCGGAGATTACACATTTGATAGAGCACTTTTGGATCTGGGTACATCCATCAACCTGATTCTGACTTCTTTTTACGAGAAGTTTGGATTAGGTGAACTTCGGCCAACTTCAGTAATGCTACAGTTAGTGGACCGCTCAGTCAAAAATCTACTAGGTGTGATTGAAGATGTTATAGTTAAGGTCAAGGATTTCTATTTTCCTGTAGATTTCCTCGTCCTTGACATGGATGTACATGATAATCTGAGGAACACGCCCATCATTTAGGCGAGTCCATTCCTAGCTACCGCTAAGGCCAACATTAATTGTGAAAGAGGTAGCATGGAAATCGCCTTTGGGGATCAACAAATGAAATTGGATATTTTTAAGGCGATTAATAAATTTGAGGATTGTGGATTTATTGAGGAACTTGAGGAGGATAATGGAAACATTGAAACTTGTTTGATGGTTTCTTCAATCGAAAGTTCCTCCTTTGATGACAAATTCGACCCACAACCCTCTATGGCTGACCTGCCATCTTTTGAAGAGGTTATTGATTTTGTTCAATCACAACCTCTTCCTCTTATTGAATCTTCAGCATCTACCCTACCATCAATCATCAACCTGCCCTAGCTTGAACTGAAACCATTTCTTGAGAATTTGAAATATCAATTTTTATGACCTCAGAAGATGCTCCCTATGATTATCAGTGCTAAATTGTCAAAGGAGCAAGAAATTAAATTGATCAAGGTCATGAAGGAACATAAGGAGGAATTGGTTGGACCATTCATGACCTCAGGAGGACCGAGCCATCTTATTGTAATCATAGAATATTCTTGGAAGATGGATCTCTCCCTTCTTGCCAGATGCAGAGGAGATTAAATCCAAATATGCGAGAAGTGGTCAAAAAGGAAATCATCAAGTGGCTCGATGCAGGAATTATTTATCCAATCTTTAATAGTCCCTGGGTAAGTCCCGTGTAGATTATTTTGAAGAAAGCCAGGATTACTGTTGTCACTAACAAGAGAGGTGAATCTGTCACAACTCGTTCAGCTTCCTCTTGGAGGGCTTGTATTGATTATAGGAAGCTGAACACAGCCACTAAAAATGATCACTTTCCCCTGCCCTTCATCGATCAAATCTTGGAAAGATTAGCCGGGCAGAAGTACTTCTGTTTTCTTGATGGCTACTCCGGATACAACCAAGTTCCTATCCATCCCGAGGATCAGGAAAAAGCTACTTTCACCTATCCCTACAGAACCTTTGCTTTCCGTAGGATGCCTTTCGGGTTATGCAATGCACCTGCGACTTTTCAAAGGTGTATGCTAGCCATATTTTTTGACATGGTGGGAGAGTTTATGGAAGTCTTCATGGATGATTTCTCTATTTTTGGAGAATCATTTGACTCTTGTTTGGCTAATCTGGAAACAATTCTTAAGTGATGTATCAAAACACGATTGGTCCTTAGTTGGAAAAAGAGTCATTTCATGACCCAAGAAGGCATTGTTTTAGGTCATGGAATCTATGAATGGGGAATCGAAGTGGATAAAGCTAAGGTTGATGCTATCGCTAAACTTCCTCCCAAATCTGTTAAACAAATCCGATCATTTCTTGGCCATGTGGGATTCTATCGAAGATTCATCAAGAATTTCTCGAAGGTTGCTCGTCCCTTGAGCAATCTTCTTGCCAAAGAAATGCCGTTTGTTTTGGACGAATCATGCCAAAAGGCATTTGATTTCCTGAAAATAGTAGTCACCTGTGCTCCAATTTTGCAACCACCAATTTGGACAGCTCCTTTTGAGATCATGATCGACGCTTCTGATTGCGCGGTCGGGGCTGTCATGGGTAAGAAAATTGATAGAAAGCCCTCTGTCATCTACTACACTAGTAAAACTCTGGATGAAGCCCAGAGGAATTGCACTATTACTGAAAAGGAATTACTAGTTGTAATGTTTGCTTTGGAAAAATTCAGGGCTTATCTCTTAGGGTCTCATGTTATCATCTATTCCGGCCACTTGGCCTTGAGACATCTCTTGGCCAAAAAGGATGCTAAACCCCGGCATATTCGTTGGATTCTTCTGCTTCAAGAATTTGATCTTGAAATCAAGGATAAAACTGGGGTACAAAATGTGGTAGCAGATCATTTGTCGAGACTCCTAGGTGATTCCTCTCGTCTGGACATTCCGATTACTGACACATTTCCGGACAAAACTATTCTTATAGTTTTACGCATCCAGACCCCATGGTTTGTTGACATTGTTAACTATTTAGGCATTGGTCAAATCACCTAGGATTGGACCAAGTAAGAATGGGATAGACTCAAATCTAAGGCCAAATACCACTTCTGGGAGGACCCTGAGCTGTACCGCATCGGCTCTGATCAGATTACTCACCGATGTATACCGGCGAATGAATTCAATAGTATACTCGAGTTCTGCCATGCATCTGGGTGTGGTGGACATTTCTCCAGGAGAAAGACAGCCACAAAAATCTTGCAATCTAGCTTCTATTGGTCATCTTTATTTAAGGATGCCTAGGATTTGTCAAGGTCATGTTCTCGATGTCAGGCACTCGGGAGCATAACTAAGGAGATATGATGCCCCTAAACCCAATTCTTCTTGTTGAAATTTTCGATGTTTGGGGCATCGATTTTATAGGACCTTTTCTCCCTTCATTTGGACATCAGTACATTCTTGTTGCTGTTGATTATGTGTCCAAATGGATTGAGGCAATTCCCACCCAAACCAATTACCATAAGGTGGTTATTGATTTTGTCAAGAAAAATATCTTCAGTAGGTTCGGGATTTCGAGGGCCATCATCAATGATGGTGGCACTCATTTTACTAATGCCCAATTCTGGAATTTATTGGCCAAATACAGGGTTAATCACCAAATTTCCACACCTTACCATCCCTAGTCGAATGGACAAGCTGAGATCTCCAATCAGAAGATCAATAATAGTCTGCATAAAACGGTTAGGCCTGATCGCAAGGACTGGACTCAAAAGCTTAAGGACGCTCTTTGGGCCTACCGTACGGCGTATAAAATGCCCATCGGCATGCCTCCATTCCGTTTGGTGTATGGAAAGGCATGCCATCTACCCGTAGAGATTGAACACAGGGCATTCTCGGTGATCAAACATTGCAATTTAGATCTGAATTTAGTTGGGAAGACCAGGAAACTCCAACTATTTGAGTTGGAGGAGCTTAGAAATGATGCATATGAGAATGCTGAGATATACAAGGCTCAGACCAAAGCTCTACATGATCAACTGATTTCTCGCAAGAGCTTTGAGCCGAACCAGAAGGTCTGGTTATTCGATTCTAAACTTAAGCTCTTTCCGGGCAAACTTAGATCTAAATGGAATGGCCCATTCATAATTGACCATATTTTTCCAAATGGAGCCGTTCAGATTTCTGACCCAAAGACGGCTAACACATTTAAAGTCAATGGTCAACATCTGAAGCCTGTTATTGACCGTATTCTTCCAGAACCCGACTCAGACACGGTTGCCCTAGCCATTCTGTGACTTCTTTGGCTAGACTTCGCCTAGCTGACGGCATTAAACTCAGCAGTTGTACATATGACACAAAGCTGATACGAGTTTCATATTCAGGTGATATCTTTCATACTCTACCCTTTCTTTCATGTCTCTTTTTCAATGTGGACATTGCATCAGCTAGGCAAGGGGGGGTGGATTCATTTTTGAATCATTTGGTAAGCTTTGTGAAATTCATGTAAATTGCTTTTCTCTTCTTATTTATACATAAAAAAAAATTAGGAAAGAATAGTTGGACATTAGGACTTTTCAATCTTAGCAAATTTTACATTGGGATCTGAACACAAAGACCTTTCAGGTCTTTAGACTTAATCAGCCCGAGTATCCACTAAAATGTGGATTTGTTTTTCGAGTCCTCACCAACCTTAATTCTATTGTAATTTGAGTGAATAATTTTTGGTGATAAGTACCCGACTTATCAACCCACCCTCTGATTTGAGGAAATTTTGAGTTTTAAGCATTTACACACTATCTTCTCACTGACTCATTGTTTGGCGATTCTCATGGAAATTGGGTAGCTAATCAACCTTCTAGGGTGATATGGCTGGAAAGTTAACGTGGGTAACAGCCCATAGGTAGGTTATCCAGAGACCAGTCACTGGACCTTTCTCTTTTTACTGCCTTTAGGTAAATCTTAGATCAGGGAAGCCACCTACTTAAAAAAAAAAAAAATCAGAAAGAAAATGATAAAAGAAAATAAATAAATAAACCACACTTCGCCACACGAGTATGGCTGGCAAGTTGTCGGTGGTAATAGCTCATCGACCGGTTGTCCATAACCCAGCTCAATAAATGCACTGAGAAATCCCAAAACACTTACGAAGAAGCGAAGAAGTTGAATAAATCGGGGAGATATACACTGGATTCACCCTTGTGTTGTCCTCGTAAAAAAAATAAAAGTAGGGAGAAAGCTACCGGTTGTAAAGACACACCTTTAGGTAGAATTCTTTTTTTAGGTCACCTAGAGGAGTAGAAATCTGAAGTCCATTTTAACTACCGGTCAACGAGTCTATCACATTCACAATAAGATGCTTAGAACTTAGGGTTCTTATCAAATCTTGGGTGAGTTGAATGGCCGTAGAAAGCAACTCTTAAACCCTAAAACTTGAAAGTCCAAAAAAAATTAGAAAAGAGGAAAAAAGGAGAAAAAGAAAATTTTCTTTGAATAAGGCGAGGGCTTGAGGCGGTTTGCATTTTTGCAGATACTCGGGCACTGTTGTGCCTTTGAAAGTTTAGGTCCTAGCTAGACATTTTCTTAATGATTGAAAATAACTCATGCCCAAATAATCCAACCTGATTCTTTTATAAATAGCATATAGTTTTTGCTAGGGACTAGCAAAAGATAGGCATGGGGCTATGATGTAAACATGTTTACACTACCTAAGATGTCTATTTATGCATGTTCTTAAGCATAGGATTGCATTGCATGCTATAAATATTGCATAACATGCATCATCTTACATTTATTGTAGTTTGAATAAAATGGAGGTTAATTATCTCCTTTTATGTTCATGGATAGGGCAAACTTTTTATCAGGGCCTCAGATCGAAGATCCAACCGTACAGATGTGATCAGGGTAATGATTGGAGTTCAACGACTCCAAGATCGCCCTAATCCGACATCTGTAGCATCGAATAGAGATCGGGGAACCTTAGAAGATCAAGGGCCAAGATGGTGTGAATCTGCACTTCAAATGACAAATCCGACTGCATGGATGGATTCGGATCGACGATCGCAGCCTAACGACGCAAAAATCAAGTCAATCCGACACCCGTGGCACCATCTACATCATCTAGAAGTTAGATGTCTAAGATGGTGCCACGTGGTGCCATCCCAACCACCCAATCATCTGCACGCACCTGCTAAAGGCCACCACATAAACCCTTCCCCACCGTTGGATCAAGATCCAACGGCTGCGACGAGCCTGCGCTTAAGTTAGGCACTCGACACAAATGCGCCCATAATGCGTTGGTCGAGCGCTCTAACACGAAGCGCAGGCACGCGTTCGATCTGCGCCGTGTTGTAATTGGAGAGGAAGCATGCGCCCGATCAACCGCACGATCGCAATCCAATGGCCATGTGCGCTCAATCAAGATGATGCACCCACGCACTCCGTGCCTCACGTGGAATCACACGCGGGCGGGCACGTAGAGGAGGCTGGCGGAGGAGTGATCTAAGTCATCCGATCTCGCGATCAGATGACTGAGATCAGCTAGATGTGCGCGTGCGTTACGTGAGAGCAGGTGAGCAGGCACACGTGTGCCGGCCACGAAGGCCACGTTCGGACCTTTACCAACGATTTTATCTATCACTAAAGGTCCAAAATTAATGTTTTTAGAGTTGTAATAACCAAATTGCTCCCACTCCTTGCAACTATAAAAGGAGACCCCCTCCATACAAAATCCTCATCCCTTCCTTCTCTTCTCTCCCCCTCCAAAGCTCAAGAGAAGCTTGTCCCACACCCAGGATGCTTCTCGAGAGATAAAGTCAATTTTTCGTCCCCCTTTCGGAAGCAGATCCCGCAACGATGATGACATGCTGCCCTATTCCTGTTCTTTTTGCTTCACCCTCCTTCGTCCTGCTTCGTCCTCCTTCATCTAGGCATCGTCCCGTCTGGCTCGTCCTCCAAGCGATCGTCGAGGAGGATATCTCTCTCCCCATTCTTTTAATACTTTCTAGAGTAAATTTACTGCTTTCTAGTGTAATCATTTTCCAACTTTCTAGTCGTAATATTTTGTGTAATGAACAATCCTTTCGATACTGTATTCCATGTGCATTCTATATCTCTTTTGATTTTTGTTTGTATTATTCTCTCTCTCTTTGATTTATTGTAAATAGTTAGTTCTAATCAATTGAATTACTTCGTGACAAATAAATCAAATGCGAATTTTTTAAATCAAACGTCTGCCTCCCTGTGTTCGACCTGGGATTTCCATTCCAGTATAAATTTTATTTGTTGAACATGAGTTCTTCGCTTTCAAACTACAACAGGTTTTCAAAACCAAACACGTAAGCGTAGTAACCCGTCATTCAATACGTAGTCCAAAATCAAATCCAGTTTGACCACTAGATTCCTTGGGTCTAAACTAGGTTAACAACACAATTTTGGCCCAATCAGAGTTCATCTTGACCTAGTTTGTAAGTTATCCCTTAGAAACTCTATTTCTAACATTTAGGCAACTAGGTTTCAAGTATTTTGCATTTAGGTCCATAACTTTATCTTCATTCTTGCAAAATGGTCCCTTCTGCCATTAGTGTGAGCTAACCTCCACCGTCGACATTCAAGCGAGGATTTCTCTCCCGATCCACGCTCAAATCTCTCTAAACTTGGAGAGATTGTTTCTAAGATGATTCCCTACAAATTGGACTAGATCTCAAGATCATTCATGGCTGATTTCACCATTGTGAACCCAAAATTTTCGAGATCAAAAATTGACTTGAAGCTTGCTTAAATTGGCACTTGGAGGGGTAGATAAGGTACTATTTAAACCCCTCGCATTCCCAGCTTCCTCCTAAGCCAAGAAATGATTGAAATAACCTTCCTCTTCCTCCTTCGGCCACCATCTCTTTGAGTTTTGGTGACCTCCTCTGTGTTCCTCCTCTGGCTGATCGACCACCAAATTGAAAGGCTTGCCTTCTTCCTCTCTTCGTCGCGTGTCTTGCTGGCCAAAGCAAGAGTGCTTCCTTCCTTGTCGTCATTGCCGACGACCTCGTCCGTCTTTTTCCTCTGGTCACTGTCTCTTTAAGCTCCAATGACCTCCTTTGTCTTCCTTGCATCCTGTTGGCCAACGTCGAATGCCTCTCCCTCTCTTGCTCCCCATAAGTTCCCTCAAACCCTTAATCTCCATCTCTTGGTTAGGTTTAGCTATTTAGAAACCCACTTCAACCACCACACACGCCTCTTGATTGCACAACAGTCATGCAATCTAATCTACCAGAATTATTTTAAAATCTAGCATAACTTAGGAACAATGCATGCATAAGCATCAAAATTTGCATAATAGTTAGTTTAGTAGCCTTAGAGATAATATTACCATCTTATGCTCTTAAAGAGAGATGAAATTGATTGTAGATGATCTGACTCCATAAATGATAGATCAGACCATAAAGATCTGATCAGAGCGATGACGGGAGTCCAACGCTTCCGGAATCATCTTGATCAGACAATCGTAGCATCACGTACAATCCATAAAAGAATGGAGGCCAGGGAGTAAGATGACAGAAATCCAAGCCTCAGATGTGAAATTCGACTGCATGGATGGATCCGATTAGCGATCGCAGTCCAATGACGCAAAAATTGTCTCAATCAGAGGTCTACCGCACCTTCCATAAATCAAGGAAGATGGATGGCCAAGATAGCACCACGTGGCACCATAACAACTACCCCTCACCGCACCCCAATCACTAAACCGTTCTTCCCATGCCTTGTGGGCTGTTGGATCATCATCCAACAACCACAAGCATGCCATGTCGACCGTTCCTCACCACGCCTCATCATAGGAAGATCAAGCTCAGTCGTTGGATCTTCATCCAACGATTGAGAGCGAAGTTGCCTAAAACCTAAATGCAACACAAAATGCGACTTAGCACATTGGTTGGTGTACTCACACGCAAGCATGAGATGAGTGCTTGAGCCTTGCCATGCACCAAATCAAGGCGGTGTGCTCGACTCAATTGGACCGTTGGATGATGAGCGGAGGGCGTGCATGTAGGCATGCAGTGCGACGAGGGACATCGGATGCCTATGCACAGATGCACCTCTAACAGAATGCATCGTTGCATGCGCATTCAGAAAGGCGGTGTGGCACGCAAGTTAAGCCATCCAATCGCGAGTTCAGACGGTAGAGATTAAGTGCACGCGATTTGAAATCGAGCGTGCACGAAGGATGCGAGGCAAGCACACGCAAGGATCGTACAATGGCAATCTGAGGGCTACAGGCATGCCACGTGTCAGCACCATAATGCATCCAAGCATGGAAGGCACAAATGAGGTTATTTTGAGGCCAGATTAGAGTTGTTGACCTCCCGATAGATGGATTTGATCAACCTAAGGTTGCTGCATGAGTTGGAGGGCTAAAAGGCCCACTTTGCCCAACATTAAGGCTATGGAAAGAGCCCCAGGGCCCCTCAGTTGAATGCAACTCCCACCAAATAGATCTCCAGCTCCCCTCTCTCTTAGCAACTTCTCTCCGATCTTCATCCTGATGCTCTGGTTCTGAAGTGCTGTAGCACAAGAATCCCACAAGTGGCATTGTCGTCATCTTCTATCTCTCTCCCTCTATATTTCTCCATCTACTCTTTTTAGCATAATTTTTTAAACTGTTTCCTAATAGCAATAAAACTCTCCTTCTCTAGATATCTAATGACTATACATATATAAATATTTGTTTAGAATGATTTTTTTTTAAAAGCTTCACATAAAATCATGTTTTGCCTCCCTTTGAGCAACTCGGTACTCACTGAAATCTTTATAAATGTTGTTTGTTTTATCGCAATTCGCACTACAATGATAGCTGTAATCTCTAACACGTCTCGCGAGTGAACAAGTTGGTGCCATTGTCGGGGAGGCAATGAAAATTTATAAAAGCTTTTCCTATAAACTACTTATTTGAGATTTCTAACCTATTCTATTTTCTTTGATTTCGTGTGTGCAGGAAGTGAGGAAATCTGAAAAGAATGCAACAACGGAAAAATTGTAGGTTCTTAATCCCAGTTAAGTACTCGTAGCTTAAATGAGGTTAGATTTCCTTTCAAAAAAAATCCAAAAAAATTAGGTGTTTTTCTTGAACCTTAGGATTAGTTAGCATTTGCTTGGTTTTTCAAAAAAAGAAAATCTCTCGGTGATCTTTTGGGCTGAAATAAACTTTCATATTAAAAATTCAATTCTTGAAAATTCGTATTTCAAAAAATCCTAAAATTTTTATTGGATGTGAGTTTTGAAGTTAGGAACAACATATCCAAATTTTGTGTAAATTTGATTTATAGAAAAATTTTAAAATTTACACACTGAATTATTATCAATGCGGTTATTATTCCTGATTTTTTGGGGTTCAAAATATCTTAAGAATTTTTATACAACTTTGATTGACTTGAAATTTGTGGCTCTAAATTCCAGTGAAAATAAAAAATTTAGGAAAAATCTGAAAAACACATTTCTTGCACGTTTGATTTCACGGATTTCTCAAATTGTAGAACCCACCAGTACACTTTATACTAGAAAAAATAGAAAACATGCATTAACATTCCTAAAAAATATTTTCTAAGTGCCTAATTAGTGATGCAACAAGACTAATTGATTGCATTGTTTGGATTGCACCACTCTTTTGATTTTGGACATAAAAGGGCGATCTAGCACTATCTACGCTTAGGATTTCACATTAGGGTAGAGCACACCTGCATTTCCATTTATAATTGTGATTTGCAAAACTCTTGTCTGCCTCACCAAAAGCCTTGATTGAAGATATTAACTCAAGTGATCCATAAAACTGACTAATACAAGCATTTGAACCTTAAAAATCATTATATCATAAAAAATTGCTTGCGAACCCCTTCCCTATGCACTTCACACATTGAAAATCAATCTTAAGGGCAACTGATGTAGACACATCCATTTAGGTTACAATGACTATTTACGTATGTTCGTAGGTTTAAATATGCATTCCATGTTATAAATATTTCATAGTATGCATCATTTTGCATTTAAAGTAGTTTGTGTATATGTTAGGTTAATTGCGTCCTTTTGTGGCCAGGAGAAGAGATTTAATTCAGGGCCTCGGATTGACGATCTGATCATACAGATTTGATCAGGATGACGATCAGAATACAACGCCTCCAAAATTATCTAGATCGAAATCCCATAGCATTGTATGCAGTCCGAAGAAGATTAATGGCCAGGGGGAAATGTGACATCCTTACAAGCTCAAAATGAAAAATCTGATCGTACAGATGGATCCGAAGCGACAATCACAGTCCAGTAGTGTGGAAATCATCTCGATCTGAGCAACATGGCATCCTTTGCAAGCGAAAGAAGGTGGACAACCCAGATGGTGCCATGTGGTGCCATCTAGTCTGCCCAACATCGGCTAGCAGCAGCTGCCCATGCCCTTCATCATCAGCACCCTCGAATCCTAGCCGTTGGGTCATCATCCAACGGCTAAAAAACCTCCGCACCGAGCTTCAGAAGCTTCTCCTCAAGACAATCCCTTAGGTGTAGCACAATGGTCCTAAGTGCAACACTTAAAGGAGGGACGTGGGTTCGAGACCTGCAAGACCCCCCAATTCTCAATTGGAGGCATGCATTAGTGCACACACAATGCACGCACACTAGCACGCACCTGTAGCATAGTGTAAATTCTAGCACACACCCGCGTGCGACACGGCCACGTGATGGGCATGCGAGCACAGCTATAAGTGAGTGTGAGTTGGTGCGGATCTTCAACGACAGATGGGCAGATCTTTAGCAATGTTTACAGACATCATTAATTACCCATGTGCGACCAAGCCCTTCATCCTCCACTATAAAAGGACCCATACCTCTTCATCCACCATCATCCCTTCCTATGCTCTCTTCACCTAATCTAGAGCTCAAGACATACTTTGAGCTTTCCTCCCTAGCCCTTGGGATGCTCCACTAGAGTAAAGAAAAATTATTTTCCACCCTCTTGTCACCATTCATGGAGCTCTCATTGACCATCTTCTCAACCCCCTTCTAGGAAGTGGATCACACTGCAACGTTGCCCGTTCTCCCCTCATCTTCCGACGCCATTCTCCTAACTCCAACTCCTCAAAGTCTTTGTCCAAGCCATGTCAACGTAGCTTCATCCTTCGAGTAGTCAACAAAGAGGATTTCTCTCACCCCCTTTCCCTTTTACTGCTTTTGTAGTGTAGAAGTATTTGTAAGAAACATTTATCTAGAAGTAGTTTTGATTCTCTCTCTTCCTACAACTTAACAAGTAGAATAGTTCTTTACTGCTTTCTTGAATAGCTTAGTACAGAAAATATTCCTGCTTGTTCACATACTATTGTAAAACGACAAAAAAATACCAAATACAAAATACCAAAAAGAAACAAAGTGAAACACGGATTTCAAAGAAACAAATGTCGCCTTGACCTAGGACTCCCTTGGAGTTTCGGTATAAATTTTATTTGATAGTGAGTTTTGCAACTACGACGACGGGTTTCTCGAAACCCTAACTTTTCTTCAAGAAAAACTTGGTTTGCCTCACAAAACTTGGTTGAATACACCTAATATTTGAATCCTAAAAGCTACTAAGCAAGACTCAAACCTTAAAATTCACCTTACAAAAATTTAATCTTGCTTGAAAAAACATTGGTTGTGCACATACACACTCGCAAATTTATCATTAAGGGCATAACCCAATTAAGGGACCACGACATTCCAGAAGCACTATTATCCCAAGCCTTAAATAAAATTGAGTAGACATTGGCCCAAGGATTCATTGAGTCCATTTCAGGGCAATCTTTTGAATGCATTTCGAATTGGTGACATCTGCTTACTTCTAAAGGTGCTAAGTTGGGAGGCCTAATTGTCAAATGACTTAAGCAAGCAGGGGTTTCGAATAATTAGCGGCCCTTAGGAAACGTTCCCCCTGCTTCACCGACCCAACTTTACCACCTTTTGGAGTAAAAACCACACCAAATTCATTGTGTGGTTAGAGTTTATTTCTGAAGCATAGGTCCTTATGCTACCCAATTTAAGGACAGACTTGTATTTTTTGTGTTGCAAGGTTCCTTTTTCCTCGTCCTTTCAACTTCCTTCTAGTGCATGCTTGGAAGGGGGTCATTGAATCATCGCTTGGAAGGACCTTTAGACCATTCTGAGAGGTAGAGGTTGAGTTATAGCGAAGCAGATCCCATGGCTGATGAACAACCACCTTCCCCACCGCCGAACTAGCTTGAGCTAATTCAAAGGCAGTTGGAAGAGTTGCAGTAGATGCAGTAATGGTTCCAACGAATGAATGGTTAGAGCATTCGGCCCTTGAAGGATTTTTATGATCCTTCAAATTACGAGGATCATCCCAGCATTGTGATTCCCATTGGTGATGTTGAGATCAAGGCCCAGGTTTTCAGTTTGATTAAACACTTTCACGGGCTTAGCTCATAAGGCCCATTCCAACATTTGGAGGATCTGATCACCCTGGTTCAGACAACCAAATCACGGAATGTGGATGAGGAATAGATGCTCATGAGACTTTTCCCTCATTCACTCAGGGATAAGGCTGCACATTGGTATCGTACCATTGGAAAACCAATTACTACCTGGATAGCTTTGAAATCATCCGTCCTAAAGAAATTCTTCCCAATTGGATGAATCAATGTTTTGCGATGGGCAATTACCACTTTCGCCTAGCAGTCGAGGGAATCATTTCATGGGACCTAGGAGCAATTCTAGGATCTGTTGCGGAAGTGTCCACTCCAAGAGGTGCCTAATTGGCAACTTGTGTAGATTTTCTACCACGGGTTGAATGATCAACTCCGTCATCATGTGGGTGCTTCTTGCAGAAGCAATTTCCACAACAAAGATGCAGATAGCGCATATGATTTGTTTGAGGAAATGAACAAAAACTATATAAACCATGCCTCCATGGAAACCTTCAACTGTTCCCAACAAACTAGATCAAATGCCAATGAGGTCCAACATTCTCGTACATTTGATATGGAATTGATCTGCAAAGAATTAGATAAGGTAGATCTGGTTGCCAAATGAATGGAATAGTGGTTGTCCGGAAACTCTAATACTTCTAGATCCACTCAATCCTAGAGCTTGGGATTCCATTCTTTGCAAGCACCTATGGGATGGGAGTTTGTGAACCAACTTGAGTTGACTCTACCTTCGAGCCAGCACTTCTCCAAACCTTATGGGTTCCAAACTGAGGCCTTTGATCCCAACTTTTTTGATCCTTCTTACTCTTCATCCTCATCTTATGAGCATGTTTATGCTATTCAAGAGAACGCTAGGTCCAACCCTTACTCAAACTGCTATAATCCTGGTTGGAAAAATCACCCTAACCTCTCTTGGAAAGATCAGGGGCAACACACCTAATATCGACCTAGCAACTATGTACCGCAAAAACCAATGGGTCAGGGTCATCTATATACTCAGTTGCCCCCGAATCAGGTTAATCAGCCCATGTGGAATGCCCAACAACCTACCAGGCAGGCTGATTTAAACCTAAAGATGGTAGAAATGCCAGGGTCAATGCTCCAACTCATGCAACAAATGAAAACTTTGCTGGACACCTTGCAATCCAGACTTAGTGCAAACAACCAACAGCCCGAATCTCTACCATCATAGCCTGTACCAAACCCAAGGAATGTGCAAAACTAAGGTGCTGGGCCTCAAGGGTTTGGTAATAGTAGGGAGCCACATGCTCAAGCTCATGCTATCTATCAGGCTACCCCAATCCCTCTCGAAGCTAACCAAGTTCCTTCCATAATCAACCGAGAGTCTCCTACTTTTCCCAACCCTCCCCAAGGCACTAACCAACAACACTTTGCTACTGCAAATACCATCACCTTGAGGAGTGGTAGTAGCCACGTCAGTACCATTAACACCCATAATAAGAATTCTAGACTCCCAACTAAGAATATAATCAACAAACATCAGAGTCTGATTTGGGAGTATGTTGTTGTATGGGCAAATAGAAAAACCCAAAGGAGAAATTGGAGGAAAGGATGTCCTTACTTCAGGCTTTCAAATTGACAATTATTTTACTTGTCACGACTATTGGATCAATCCCCGCTTATGCCAAAGCTTTACCGAATTCATATAAAGAGAAGCATAGAGCAGAATCTAAAAACACTAGGAGAGTAGTATTGTCTAGAAACACAAGCATGCTAATCTTAAACAAGCTACCCCCTAAGAAGCAGGACCTGGGAGCCCTGTTGATTTCCTACACAATAGGAAACATTACTTCTGACCGTGCCCTCCTTGACTTGGGTGCTTCCATTAATGTGATCCCTACCTTACTACATAGGAACTGGATCTAGGCCACTTGAAACACATTGACATAACCCTACAGTTGGTTGATAGATCTATTACAAAACCAAGGGTTCTCTTGGAAGATGTTCTAGTCAAGGTTAATGATTTGAGTTACCTTGTTGATTTCATGGCCCTTGACATGGAAGCACAAAAATAGCTCAACCACACCTCGATTATTTTGGGAAGATCTTTTTTGGCCACCGCCACGGCAAGGATTGATTATGAATAGAGAGATATAGAAATCACCTCAGGGAATAAAACAAATTGATTTAATATTTTTGAGGTCTCAAAGAGGGATAAAATTAAGTGTGGTCTGATGGAGGAACTTGGTAGAATAGAGGAGGTAATGGCCATACACACATTTGACAAACCCTTAATGGCTAACCCAACCCAAACTCTAGAAGAAAATCACAAGGTTGCCGGAATAATTGAGGATAATGAAGACATGCAAACAACTGTGGCAAATCAGGATTAGGAAAATATTCGTGAAAATGGGAATCTGTTGGAAGATTCACATGATCAAGTTAATAACCACCAACATCCTAATCCTGAATTTTTTGAGTTTGAGGTTCAAATAATGGGTGGAAATCACGAAGATTAGAATGGTTGGATCAAGCACATAGATTTTGAGGATGTAATTGAACTTTGGGGAGAAACTCTTGAAAAGTTTAGTATTCTAGAGTGCACACAAACATTACAAACCCCCAACACATCACAAAACCCTGATCGTCCTTTTTCACCCAACCATTGCCCAAATCCTACACCCACCCAAACCTCCTCTGTATTGAGCCTGCAAAACTCCTATTGGAGACAATTTGGGCTCTCCCTGCATCACCAGCATGCCACTTTCATTGATCATCTCTTTGGCAAGCCCACTTTCACTCTCTGGGGCCCATATCTTTGGTCCTGGAAACTTTATTCTTGTAGCCTCAATGTTTATAATTTTTGTTTTGAGGACTGTGCCTAGCTGAAGTCACTAAACTCAGCACATGTATAGACTATTTTAGAGCTGACTAGAGTTTCACGGAATACAGGTGATATTCTTCCGATTCTACCCTCCTTTACGCTTTTAGTTTTACTATGAGAACATTGCATTAGCTAGGCATGGGGGGGTGGATACTTTATGATTTCATTATTTTGTTAGCCCATAACATTAATTTCCTGTTATTTAAAAAAATAATAAATAAATAAATAAATTTAGAATTAGGAGAAGAGAACATAGTCATTAGGGAGTTGCGAACTTTAGGAAATGATACTTTAGGACCGAAACACTTAAGACTCTTCAGGTCTTCGGGCTTAATAAGCTTAGGTGTCCACTCGAATGTAGACTTGGTCTTGAGCCCTCGCTAAATAATTTTATTCTAATTTAGCTAATAAATTGGGGTGGTAAGTGCATGACTTATTAGCCTGCCCTCTGATTTGAGAGGACTTTAAGTCTAAGCATCTACACACTATTTGCACTGACTCACTTTTAGATAGTTTTTACGAAAATTAGGTAGCTAATGAACTTCATAAGGTAGTATGGCTGGAAAGTTATCATGGGTAACAACCCATTGGTCAGTTGTCCAGAGCTCAGTGATGGGTCGGCCTGGATAGGTTGTTAATATGATGTTTTTATCGTTGAAATATGTATAGTGGTTAACCTAATTCAGACCTAACTATCTCTTTACAAAATTTTTACCTGGCCTAATTGATTTTATCTTGTCACTTTTAGGCCCAGGGTCGAACTCAGGGAAGTGGGGTTAAAGTCGAGTTTCTACGTTTTCCTTAAAACGCGTCTCTTCCATTCGTTTATTGTGTTTTTGGTATTTTTCTTATTTAGATTTTTTTCTGGTAATCCTTGTTCTTGAGGCACACCCTCAAAATTGTGTCCTTGGCTTTTAGCCAAAACAGAGTTCCAAAACGCGCCTTGCTACTCGCAAGACGGGGTACCTGCAAATCAAAGATTATCTTTTCACTTTTATACCTTTTTTTTTATCTTTTTACTAAGAAGGAAGCTAACAGATAGAAAGTAAATATAGTAGCTATAGATATATATTTATATGTAGTATATATATAAAGGGGTGGGGGTGGAGGTGACGATGGAGTGTAGCACTATGTCGAGTCAGTTGACGTCTAGAGAGACACAACCAACACGACTATGTGCCGCGTGGAGTGTGGATGGAGGATGGATGATGTATGGGACCACGCTTTTTTTTTGTACGCGTGTATCAGGGAATATCAGCAACTGGTGCAGATATCCCCGTGATACAGCGTATAGTAAATAACGTGAAAATATATGTACATATGTATGTATATGAGTAAATATATCTATAAGTATATATGTATAGATATATATAGATATATATGTATTATATATATATATATATATAGGTGTATATGTATATATATATATGTATGTATATATGTATATAGCTATGTATATATGTATATAAATATATATATATAATACTATATAGATGTATATATATATATATGTATATAAGTATATATGTATCTAGATATATATATATATATGTGTGTATATATATAAGTATATAGATATGTATATATATATATATGTATATGAGTATATATGTATATATATAAGTATATGTATAAGTATATAGATATATATATATACGTGTATATTTATATATATATAGATATATTATATATATGTGTGTGTATACATAAATATATAGATATACTATGTATATAAGTATATATATATATATATATATATAAGTATATGTATAAGTATATAGATATATATAAGTAGATATATATATATATATATGTTATATATATATGTATATATATTATATATATATGTATGTATACACAACTATAGATATTACTATGTGTATAAGTGTATATATATATATATATATATATATATATGTATGTATATATTATATATAGATGTATATAAGTATATATATGTTACTATATATAACTATACGTATAGTGTAAGTGTGTGTGTGGGTGTGTGTGTGTGTCGGTGAAGATGTGTGTGTGTTGGTGTAGCGTGTGTCTGTGAGTGAGTGAAAAAAGAGAGAGAATACATGAGAGAGAGAGAGCGGGAGAGAGAGATCAGCAGAGAGAGAGAGAGCGGGAGAGAGATAGAGAGCGCCAGAGAGAGAAAGAGCGGGCGGGAGAGATCGCGAGCGCGGACGATGGCAGCGAGTTAAGACGTCTGCTCGCGGCGGCGGACGTCTGACGCCGCGTCGTCTGAAGGCGGAGGCGGACGTCTGAAGACGGCGGGTGCGGGCGCGCCTTCGCGCAGGGTTCTGCAGGCCTACGCGAAGTCGACGAGCGGGCGATGGCGCGGAGGAGCGAGCGTGGAGGAGGTCTGCAGGTGGTCGCGGAGGGTCGCGGAGGGTGGCAGGGGTCGGCGTGAGGCCGTAGCCGGCCGCTGCAGTGCGCGTGGCGGCGGGCTACGGGTGCGACTGCGAGGCAGATAGAACGGAGACGGAGGCGGAGAACGGGCCTGCAGACGCGCGCAGAGGGTTGCGCGCCTGCGGGGAAGGTCGCGGAGGAGGCGGGGGGTGCTGCTGCTGCTGCTGTCGCCGCGGTTTAGCTGCTGCTGCTGCTGCTTCAAGCTTCGGAGCTTGAAGCGGCAGCAATGGCGTGGAGATGAAAATGAAGAGAAAAGAAAAACACCACGCCCACCTGCTCGTTGAAGAGCTGGGCGGTGGTGTTCCCAGTGTGGTGGTGAGCACCACAGTGGGTTCTCCTGCTCGTCGGGTGCCTCCTCGACGGAGGGCTGGCGTATGGGAGGGGAGAACGGGCGAGGAAGGTGGCTGCGGGTTTTTTTTTCAGTAGCTGCAACCGCCCCCGTCGCGAGGATGAAGCTGTAGCTACTTATAGAGGAGGGGAGAGGGGCGTGTTGGCTGCAGCAGGGAGAGGGTGTGCGGGTTGCAGCTGTAGGGAGCGGCGTTGGCAGGGAGACGTGACGGGAAGAGGTGCTGCGTGGCTGCTGCATGCAGCTGCGGGAAGAGTGCAGCCGCGGGAAGGACGCAGCCGCGGGAAGGAGAGAAAAGCCGTGGGAAGAAGAAAGAAAGATGAAAATAAAATATGGAGAGGGGACTTTTGCAAAGAGACACTTGAAGAAAAATGTAAAAATGCAAGCCATTTATTCCATTCTCTTCTCCTCTCAATTAAATGCATGCATGCAAGCGTTTTTACAAATGCAACTACAGGATTATAATATACATAGTTAATGCTAGAAAATAGCATAAGAAGGCGTTCTTATAGGCGTGTTTTGAGGTGCAAACATATACCCCCATGCCTATCTTTTGGTAGTCCCTAGCAAAACCGTATTTAGAAATGATCTTAAGCTGAAAATTTTCTTCTGAGGTGATATAGGTGTGTTTATTATCGAATATTGTGAGAACCAATTGTAAAGAAGACTACCAGTACTTTAAGTCTCACATGACATAGATCATCTCTCAACTAACCAGGACTCTTGATATTTAAACCTTAAGTACGATTTCCAGGACCCAGGAGGTTTTTGCCGTACTCGAGAGCTCAAGAAATTATGGTTTGTGCATAGTGAAGGATCAAGACTGACCAGATGAACATTAAGACTCAATCCCAGGGTTTCACGAATTTTTAAGTACAGGTTGGTCCCAGTTTCAGCTCATGTCTTCGAATTGACCCTTAAGATGATGACGGAAAACTCAACTCCCATTTTCTGATTTTTTTTTTTTTTTTTTTTTTTTGACTCACCGAAAAACAAAGTATATAGACATTTATGAGATATACTGACTCTTTTAAAATATCTCTTTTCTGATTGATTTTTTTCTCTTTTTTTTTTTTTTTTTTTTTTTTTTTTTTTGAAACACGTGTCAGTATATCTCTTACAACACATTTTGAAACACACATCTTTTTTTTTTTTTTTGGTGGGAGAGTTTCTTTTTGGTGGAAAGAGTCGCTCCTAAACACAAGACTAAAGCCTGGGATAAAAAGTCTACCTGCGCACACAGGTAAGGACTCCACCTTCCCTAATGAACACTAGGGTTGGATCTTATGTTCACCTGGTCTTTCCTGATATGTGTAGTGTGAACCAAGTTTACTTAAGCTCTCAAGAAAAAGCAAACCAACGGATCCTGTACTGGTGTCTCAGGTACAAGAATACATCCTTAGTTAGGAGAGATCTTGATCTATTTTGATAATGCTTTAAGTGAATTAAGCCGAACCTGAGCGAATCAAGCTTTTGTGGCCTGGAAAGTCTTAACAGAGGTTGAATATCCATAAACACTTATTGCCTTTTTGTTTCAGCTTCAAGATCATTATTAAACACCATTTATTATATATATATATATATATATATTTTTTTTTTTTTTTTTTGCATATTTATAAATAGGTGGGAACTGTATAATACCATAACATACCCGGATCCTATGGATGCCTATCCACCCCCCATGCCAAACAATGCTATGTCCTCATATGCATGCAGGGAAAGGCAGAGGAAGGATGGAAGATCGGGTAACAAGAGCTGAGGTTCAGGGTATAGATCAGGGTGAAAGGGTGGGTGGATGGTGGGTGGTGAAGAGAAAAGTGAAGTGATTGCGATAGAGGTGTGAAAAGTGATGGTGGATGGTGAGTGCTGTTAGGGTGCCTCCCAACAACCGCTGAATTTAATGTCCCCAGCTGGACTCAGAATGAGGCAAAGAATTAGTTACCCTCCAGCAGGGCAACGGTTTCTCCAACGGGGGCAGGTTCATGAGTCAGATAGGGTTTCAAACGCTGCCCGTTGACCGTAAATTTACACCCAGATTTGGGATCTTCGATTTCGACGGCCCCATTGGGGAATGGTCTTGAGACCAGAAAAGGACCAGTCCATTTGGACTTTAATTTCCCAGGAAAGAATTTGAGTCGGGCATTATAGAGCCAAACTTGCTGAGATGGCTCAAATTCCTTCCGCCGAACATGGCTATCGTGAAAAGCCTTAGTGCGTTGTTTAAAGGTTAGAGCAGAATCATAGGCTTCACGACGGAGCTCTTCCAGCTCTTGGAGTTGGAGTTTCCTTTCTCGTTCACACAAGTCTGGGTCGAGGTTACATTGGCGAACCGCCCAATAAGCGCGGTGCTCCAACTCTACAGGTAAATGACAAGGCTTCCCGTAAACGATTCTATATGGAGACATACCAAGGGGGGCCTTGAAGGCGATCCGATACGCCCAAAGTGCGTCAGTCAGCTTGTCAGACCAATCCTTACGGTCAGGCCGAACCGTTTTCTGGAGAATCTGCTTGATTTGCCGGTTCGACACTTCTGCCTGGGCGTTCGTCTGAGGATGATACGGGGATGCGATACGATGGTGGACTCCGTACGTCCTCAGAAGTGCCCGAAAAGAAGCATGGGTAAAGTGGCTTCCTCCATCCGAGATAATGGCCCGAGGGATCCCAAAACGCGCAAAGATATGGTCTTTGACGAATCGGGTGGAGATAACATGGTCAGCACGGCGCGCGGGAATAGCCTCGATCCATTTTGAAACATAGTCGACGGCCACGAGGATGAATTCGAAGCCGTTGGATGGAGGAAAGGGACCCATGAAGTCAATTCCCCAGATGTCGAAGATTTCCGCAGCTAGGATGTGTTGCAAGGGCATCATGTCACGACGTGCCATCGACCCTAATGACTGGCACCTAGTGCAATGTTTGGCATAAGTGTGCGCGTCCTGGTGAAGGGAGGGCCAAAAGAAACCGCACTGCAACACCTTGGCTGCAGTTTTCCTCCCAGAGAAATGGCCTCCATAGGCCTGATCGTGGCAGAAGGATAGCACACTGGGGAACTCACTGTCAGGAATACAGCGACGGATGATTTGATCAGCACCTATCCGAAAAAGAAGTGGATTATCCCAGAAATAATACTTTGCTTCTGCCATGAGACGCTCGTGCTGGTTTTTAGGCTAGCCATGTGGAAGAGATCCAGAAGCAAGGTAATTGGCAATGTCGGCATACCACGGTCCACTTGCCACATTTATTGCCAATAGGTGCTCATCAGGAAAAACTTCATTAATTGGCAGAGTAAGTCCAATATGGTCAGGGTCCAGTCTGGAAAGGTGATCAGCCACAACATTCTGGGCTCCGACCTTATCACGAATCTCAATGTCAAATTCCTGGAGCAGAAGGATCCAACGAATCAGTCTAGGCTTGGCATCCTTCTTGTGCATGAGATGGCGAATGGCTGCGTGATCAGTGAAAACAATAACGTGAGAGCCCAGAAGGTAAGAACGGAATTTTTCCAGCCCAAAGACGACTGCCAGTAGTTCCTTTTCAGTGGTAGTATAATTACGCTGGGCCTCGTCCAACGTCTTACTGGCGTAGTATACCACGAAGGGGTGTCTATCGCGTCTTTGTCCCAAGATGGCTCCGACTGCAAGGTCTGAAGCGTCACACATAAGTTCAAAGTTGAGGGACCAATCAGGCGGCTGGAGAACAGGGGCCTTGGTGACAGCATTACGCAGCTGCGTGAATGCTTGTATACAGTCAGGGCCCATGTCGAAGGGCACGTCGGTTGATAGGAGATGAGTTAAGGGTCGAGAAATTTTGGAGAAGTCTTTGATGAATCTCCTATAGAAACCGACGTGTCCCAAGAAGGAGCGGATTTGTTTGACAGAACCAGGCACAGGTAAATCAGCAATGATATCGAGCTTAGCTCTGTCAACCTCGATACCCCTATCGGAGATGATATGTCCAAGAACAATTCCCTCGTGCACCATAAAATGACTTTTTTCCCAGGAAAGCACGAGGTTTACATCAATACATCTCCTAAGGATGCGAGTCAGGTTGGAAAGACATTCGTCGAAAGATGGTCCAAAGACTGAAAAGTCATCCATGAAGACCTCGAGAAAGTCACCCACCATGTCATGAAATATCGCCAGCATGCATCTCTGGAAAGTTGCTGGCGCGTTACAAAGTCCGAACGGCATCCTTCTAAAGGTGAAGGTGCCGAAAGGGCAGGTAAAAGTGGTTTTCTCTTGGTCTCGGGGGTCTATTGCCACCTGGTTATATCCTGAGAATCCATCCAGGAAGCAGAAAAATTTATTTCCCGCTAACCGCTCTAGGATTTGGTCAATAAATGGTAGCGGGAAGTGATCTTTCTTGGTTGCAGCATTGAGTTTCCTATAATCTACACACACTCTCCAAGATGTAGGAGTGCGTGTAGGGATGGATTCGCCCCTGTCATTGACACGGATGGTGAGTCCTGCCTTTTTGGGCACAACGTGAATCGGACTCACCCAGGGGCTATCGCTGATCGGGTAGATTATACCCGCATCCAGCCACTTAATGATTTCATTCCTAACGACCTCCCGCATGTTAGGGTTGAGACGTCGCTGCATCTCGCGAGAAGGTCGAGCCTCCTCCTCCGTATATATACGATGAGTGCAGTAGGAGGGACTAATACCAGATAAGTCTGATAAGGACCACCCAATAGCTGCCTTGTCTTCTAGGAGGACCTTAGTTAGTTTACACTCCTGCTCCATGGTTAATTTTGAACTAATGATTACAGGGAGCGTTTCATCTGGTCCCAGGAAAACATACTTGAGTGTATTAGGCAGCACTTTTAGCTCGGGAGTGGATGGGGAAGGATCTGGCATTTCTTGGGACGAGAGTGTCCCAGACGGGTAGGAGAACAAGTTAGGAGGAAGAAACTGGCCTTCAGATTGGCCAAGAAGAGGGGCTTCTTGGATAGATGGATCCAAAAATGAATAGCCCCAGTGAGAAGTATATGGGCTCAAGGTCCCAGTGTGGATTTGTAAATCCGCCTGATTTGGCGGGGAAGAAAGGGCAATTCGGTCTTCATGAGTATGGACCGACAGTGAGTAGCCCGGATATGACTCAGACCACGAGGTATGGGAAGCGGAGAAAACCTCGTCAGAAGTCTGGCCAGGAGAAGGTACTGGACAAGGGAGGGATTGGGGAACGTCACAGTATGCGTTGGTCAGGCAGTTATCAGTGTTTATAGGTAATCCGCAGCAGTCCGAATAGGTCCCAATTAGTCCGATACACGCGCTGACGGCCATATCCTCGTCAGACGTGTCATCCACAATGCAATCGCAATCAAAGTTCTTGGCTGCCTTGAATATGTTAAGCTTGAGCTTCTCAGATCCAACGGCAATCTCAATACAGCCCGACTCGCAGTCGATGTGGGCGCGGGCTGTGGCCAAGAAAGGTCGACCGAGGATGATCGGACAATCAGAAAGTGAACTAGGAACTTCCATATCTAAAACAAGAAAGTCAACAGGAAAACAGAGACTGTTGACCCTAACCACCACGTCTTCCACCACACCCTTCGGGATTTTGACAGAACGATCTGCCAACTGTAACGTGACAGGGGTGGGTTTCAGATTTCCCAAGGAAAATTTTTTGAGCATGATGGTCGGTATGAGATTGATGGAAGATCCTAGATCAAGCAAGGCACGGTTAAAACTGCAGCCTTGGATGCTACAGGAAATCAGTGGTGTGCCCGGATCTTTCTGCTTCGGTGGTAAGTTTGACAGTATAGCACAACTCGCATGAGGCGAGAGAACCACCAGATTCTTAGTCCTCTTTGACTGTCGTCTGGGTGTTGTGTAGTCTTTGAAAAATCGAGCGACAGTAGGTATGTGGTCGATTGCCTCGAGCAGGGGTACCTTGATTTCTACATCCCTGAACAAATTACGTAGGTTGTCAAAGGCCTGCGTATTTTTCTTTTTGCCTTTTGGCTCCCTTAGTAGAGCCTCAGGGAATGGGACTGATTCTGGCACAAGTTTTGGTGCATCATCCTCTCGCGAATGCGGTATGCATCCCGAATGAGAGGGTGATGAAGAAGATGGGCCAGGATCAGGTCGAGGCGGATCGACGGTCTGCTTACCGCTCCTCGTAGTGATAGCATTGGACGATGCGGGTCCAGTGGGATCATACGGTGGAGGAGGGTTTGCAATGGGGATATAAGAGTGTGGTGCTGCAGCAGGATTAGCCTGAAATCCCGGTGGAATGCTCGGAGCTTGCAGAACTTGATTAACCTGTCCCTGAGAAGGTCGTACCTGTGGTTGAGAACCACGGGGCACGAAATTTCGCGGGTTTGGAACAGGTTGGGCGGGAAGAGTGCCCTGAGATCGAGTCGCCATGCATAGTTGACTTATCTCGGCATTCTGCTGCGCCAATTGGTGCTGAAGAGAGGTCATGTTCTCTTCATGGCGCTTTGATATTTCCGTCATCATTCGCATCAATTTGTCAAGAGGGCTTGATGCGTGTTCAGTTTGTGGTACGCAAGGGCCTGATGGCGGATTTGCCATAGGATTAAACTGGACCCTTGGGATGACGGGTGCGGACGGTCGCATTGGTCCACCCGCGGGGTTTTGGCGCTGCGGGTTGTTGGACCATGCAAAGTTCGGATGATTACGCCACCCCGGGTTATAAGTGGTAGAGAACGGGTTGTTCCCCAGGGCGCAAGCATCTTCTATGCCAGTAGATGCGTCCGCATGTAGATATGCGTCCGAGCCCACGGAGGCTTGGTCCTCCGTGTCGAAATACTGGCTCGCAGAAGCTAGTTCCACATGACTTACCGAGTCGCTTGGAGCGACACTCGGTAAGGAAGGTCTAACGGGGTTTCTCGGGATAAGCCTGGTATTAGAAGAACTTGGATTGTGACGAAGTGGTGAAGAGGTGGTGTTTGCCATAGATCGAGCGGGGTTGGCCAGAAGCTCGTCCAGCTTCTTGTGCACGACGGAGACTTCATCCAGTTTTTGTGCAATAAGGCTTAGATCAGTGGATGAATGGGAGGGTCCCATGTCAACTTCGTGGACATTTCGGGGCTGGCTGGTACGATTAAAGGCGACAATGGAAGCATTGTTCATCGAGTTTTCACTCATATTTTCAAACAGCTCGAATGCTCCATTCTCGTCTTTATTCATAAAGTTCCCTCCGCAGGAAGCGTCTGCAATCTGCTTCAAAGTCTCATTTAGCCCATAGTAGAAAATCTGGGCTATATGCCACTTAGGCAGACCGTGGTGCGGACACTTCCTGAGGAGGTCGTTATACCTCTCCCATGCCTCATGAAATTGTTCGCCGTTTTGTTGCGTAAATGAAGTGATAGCACGGCGAAGCGCATTGGTCCGCCCGATTGGGAAGAACTTCTTGAGAAACGCTGTTCGCATCTCTTCCCACGAGTGGATGGTTCTCCCAAGGGTGCGTAACCATTGCGACGCTTTATCCCGTAATGAAAACGGGAACATCTTCATGAGGACTATAGATAACCCGACATTTCTTGGTTTAACGGTTTCAGCAAGTCGGGTTAGGTCTTCCAAGTGGAGAAATGGGTCTTCACTTGCAAGACCATGAAAGTGAAAATTGATTAGGCCAATTATATTTGGTTTTAATTCAAAGTCGTCCCCGCCCATGGGGACCCGAATTTGTCCTATGGTCTCTGTAGCAGCGGGATTCTGATAAGAGCTAAGAGACCTAGGCTCCTCCCGTTCGGGAGGGTTCTGCATTTCCTCCAATGTTTCCCGAATGGCTTCGATTTGCTCATTATACATTTCCATTTGGGCTTGGAGGCGGGTTATGGGATCTAAGGCTCCACCACCTGGTGGGTTCTGAGGGCGGTTTCCTCCCTCGGGATTTGGGGGTGGGCGTGCAGCCATGTTTGTGGAGGAGGAGGACGATTCGACTTGTTTTCTAGATTTATCAGTCAATTCAAATAGTTCAGGGTTTTGTGACCTCCTCCCAAACATGCACTACCGCAGGAAGAATTGGGGAGATGAGAAGGGAATAGGGATGAGAGAAATGACGCCGCAAAGGTACACTTGATTACAAATCAATACAGTCAAGTTCCTAACCTCTACAGTGTGCCCTTAGACCTAAAGATCTAAGTTACCTACTATCACGAATTACGGAACTGAATGCGAGCACCGCGGAACCACCGGGCCAGATTGAAAGGCCGTTTGCCCCAGTCTTAGACACCCGATAGCACGCGGGAACTCTCACCAGCACGTAGTCGCTACACACAGGTAGTTAGACCTCCAATCCTCAGTAAGGGTCAAGTTACTACCAGTTTTAATTAGAGGCTTAGGGTCAAGTGCTTTTGGAATGTGAAGGGCGTTGTTTACGGGTAATGCCCAAGTGATTGATTTTAAGAGTGTGTAAGAACAAGCATGCAACGGGGAAATCTCCCCGAATTGAAGTTTTTATTGGCGAATGGTTTTTAGAGTTCAGCCTTAAGTAGTATGAATTTTAGGGTTTTGCTGAATTACCAATTCAACCACTCTCCGGGTTTTTGCAAAAATACAGGTTTTCCTTCTAAAACCCAAGAAACCCTTCTTCAATTATCAGTTAGTTAATGCATGCTAAAATGCAATGGGCTACCCTAAATGGAGATTTCTAAGTGTGGATGCACGAATCAGTTTTATATCAATGTGACAGGGAGCCAAAGCACTTCAATTCAAGTGCTCCCAATCACCAGAAATGATTTCCACACACAAGGCTTCAACCAAAAGATAAGGAAAATAAAATTGTTGGGGTTGAAGTATTCAGGATCGAATCACAGGCAAGTTTGAAAAGTCGTGGTGGGGTTGGAATCAACTCAATTCCAAGTCTCCCCACCAAAAATGTGACCCTGAATTAAAGATAAGTGAGGCAAAAGAGGGATACAAGCAATCTTTTTCTTTGCCTCAAAGAATACTTCCCACGGCGAAAAATCTAAGAATCAAGATTCTCGGATTTTCGCTATGCGAAGTAAGGCGGGAAATCCCGGGGCAGTGGGAGTGAAGACAACCAATCAATCAAGTTAATTTTAATCCACTTGCCCTCAAGAAATCCCAAGAAGTTTTTCTAGTTTTTAGTTTTTAAATTTTTTTTTTTTTTTATTGTGGTGGCAAGTTAACCCTAATTTGATGAGAAAAGAAAACCTACTTGTTCGGCAATGTGTGCGGAGCTCCAATGCGATGTCGGCGTCTTCACGCTCTCATTCCCGCCTTGGATCTGCTCTCGTTCCCGACTTCGTCTGCTTTCCTTCTCCTTCCACCAAGTTCACCTGCACACCAAAAAACAACAATACCCGTGAAGAGAGAAGAGACAAATTTAAAGGAATTGGATAGAAACTTACTCGAAAGCGCACCTCCCCGGCAACGGTGCCAGAAAAGTCATGATGGGTCGGCCTGGATAGGTTGTTAATATGATGTTTTTATCGTTGAAATATGTATAGTGGTTAACCTAATTCAGACCTAACCATCTCTTTACAAAATTTTTACCTGGCCTAATTGATTTTATCTTGTCACTTTTAGGCCCAGGGTCGAACTCAGGGAAGTGGGGTTAAAGTCGAGTTTCTACGTTTTCCTTAAAACGCGTCTCTTCCATTCGTTTATTGTGTTTTTGGTATTTTTCTTATTTAGATTTTTTTCTGGTAATCCTTGTTCTTGAGGCACACCCTCAAAATTGTGTCCTTGGCTTTTAGCCAAAACAGAGTTCCAAAACGTGCCTTGCTACTCGCAAGACGGGGTACCTGCAAATCAAAGATTATCTTTTCACTTTTATACCTTTTTTTTTATCTTTTTACTAAGAAGGAAGCTAACAGATAGAAAGTAAATATAGTAGCTATAGATATATATTTATATGTAGTATATATATAAAGGGGTGGGGGTGGAGGTGACGATGGAGTGTAGCACTATGTCGAGTCAGTTGACGTCTAGAGAGACGCAACCAACACGACTATGTGCCGCGTGGAGTGTGGATGGAGGATGGATGATGTATGGGACCACGCTTTTTTTTTGTACGCGTGTATCAGGGAATATCAGCAACTGGTGCAGATATCCCCGTGATACAGCGTATAGTAAATAACGTGAAAATATATGTACATATGTATGTATATGAGTAAATATATCTATATGTATATAAATGTATAAGTATATATGTATAGATATATATAGATATATATGTATTATATATATATATATATATAGGTGTATATGTATATATATATATGTATGTATATATGTATATAGCTATGTATATATGTATATAAGTATATATATATAATACTATATAGATGTATATATATATATATGTATATAAGTATATATGTATCTAGATATATATATATATATGTGTGTATATATATAAGTATATAGATATGTATATATATATATGTATATGAGTATATATGTATATATATATAAGTATATGTATAAGTATATAGATATATATATATACGTGTATATTTATATATATATAGATATATTATATATATGTGTGTGTATACATAAATATATAGATATACTATGTATATAAGTATATATATATATATATAAGTATATGTATAAGTATATAGATATATATAAGTAGATATATATATATATATATATATATTATATATATATGTATATATATTATATATATATGTATGTATACATAACTATAGATATTACTATGTATATAAGTGTATATATATATATATATATATATATATATGTATGTATATATTATATATAGATGTATATAAGTATATATATGTTACTATATATAACTATACGTATAGTGTAAGTGTGTGTGTGGGTGTGTGTGTGTGTCGGTGAAGATGTGTGTGTGTTGGTGTAGCGTGTGTCTGTGAGTGAGTGAAAAAAGAGAGAGAATACGTGAGAGAGAGAGAGCGGGAGAGAGAGATCAGCAGAGAGAGAGAGAGCGGGAGAGAGATAGAGAGCGCCAGAGAGAGAAAGAGCGGGCGGGAGAGATCGCGAGCGCGGACGATGGCAGCGAGTTAAGACGTCTGCTCGCGGCGGCGGACGTCTGACGCCGCGTCGTCTGAAGGCGGAGGCGGACGTCTGAAGACGGCGGGTGCGGGCGCGCCTTCGCGCAGGGTTCTGCAGGCCTGCGCGAAGTCGACGAGCGGGCGATGGCGCGGAGGAGCGAGCGTGGAGGAGGTCTGCAGGTGGTCGCGGAGGGTCGCGGAGGGGGGCAGGGGTCGGCGTGAGGCCGTAGCCGGCCGCTGCAGTGCGCGCGGCGGCGGGCTACGGGTGCGACTGCGAGGCGGACAGAACGGAGACGGAGGCGGAGAACGGGCCTGCAGACGCGCGCAGAGGGTTGCGCGCCTGCGGGGAAGGTCGCGGAGGAGGCGGGGGGTGCTGCTGCTGCTGCTGTCGCCGCGGTTTAGCTGCTGCTGCTGCTGCTTCAAGCTTCGGAGCTTGAAGCGGCAGCAATGGCGTGGAGATGAAAACGAAGAGAAAAGAAAAACACCACGCCCACCTGCTCGTTGAAGAGCTGGGCGGTGGTGTTCCCACTGTGGTGGTGAGCACCACAGTGGGTTCTCCTGCTCGTCGGGTGCCTCCTCGACGGAGGGCCGGCGTATGGGAGGGGAGAACGGGCGAGGAAGGTGGCTGCGGGTTTTTTTCAGTAGCTGTAACCGCCCCCGTCGCGAGGATGAAGCTGCAGCTACTTATAGAGGAGGGGAGAGGGGCGTGTTGGCTGCAGCAGGGAGAGGGCGTGCGAGTTGCAGCTGTAGGGAGCGGCGTTGGCAGGGAGACGTGACGGGAAGAGGTGCTGCGTCGCTGCTGCATGCAGCTGCGGGAAGAGTGCAGCCGCGGGAAGGACGCAGCCGCGGGAAGGAGAGAAAAGCCGTGGGAAGAAGAAAGAAAGATGAAAATAAAATATGGAGAGGGGACTTTTGCAAAGAGACACTTGAAGAAAAATGTAAAAATGCAAGCCATTTATTCCATTCTTTTCTCCTCTCAATTAAATGCATGCATGCAAGCGTTTTTACAAATGCAACTACAGGATTATAATATACATAGTTAATGCTAGAAAATAGCATAAGAAGGCGTTCTTATAGGCGTGTTTTGAGGTGCAAACACTCAGCTACATGACCATACTCATTCTACTGCTTTTAGGTAAATCTTAGATCAGGGAAGTCACCTACATAGAAAAAGAAAAAAATGACACTCAAAAATAAAAAGAAAAAAAGTCGCAAAATAGAAAAGGAAGAAAAATAAAAATACAAAAAAAAACCACACTTCACCGCATGAGTTTGGTTGGCAAGTTGCCCTGGGTAATCACTCATTGGCCTGTTATCCAGAGCCCACCTCACAAAAATGCACAAATAATCCCAAAACACTTAGGGAAGAAGCGGGGAAGTCGAATAAACTGGGGAGATATACACTGGGTTCGCTCTTGTGTTGACACCATAAAAATAAAAAGTAGGGAGAAAGCTACCGATCGGAAAGATAAACCTTTAAGCAGAAACTCTTAAGGTCACCTAGGGTCGTAGAAACCTGAAGTCTATTTTAATGGCCGCTCAGTAAGGCTATCACTCTTTCACAAGATGCTTAGCACTTAGAGTCCTTTTCAAGTCATGGGCAGGTGGAGTAGCCATAAAAAGTTATCCCGAAACTCTCAAACTCCAAAAGTACAAAAAAATTAGAAAAGAAGAAAAAGCAAAAAATGTACCTTCCCTTTTCAAATAAGGTGAGGACTTAGGCAGTCTGCATTTTGGCAGCCACCCAGGCACTATTAAGTCTTCGTAGTTTAGGCCCTTCGTGGAAATTTCCTTTTGTTAATAAACAACTAATGCCTTAACCGATCTAGCCCTAATTCAGTTTTTATACATAGCATATAGTTTAATTTTGCTAGGGACTAGCGAAAGATAGGCATGTGGGTATGATGTAGACACATCCATTTAGGTTAAAACGCCTATTTATGTATGTTCCTAGGATTAAATATGCATTCCATGTTATAAATATTGCATAGCATGCATCATTCTGCATTTAGAGTAGTTTGTGTATATGTTAGATTAATTGCGTCCTTTTATGGCCAGGAAAAGAGATTTAATTCAAGGCCTCGGATTGACGATCTAATCGTACAGATCTAATCAGGATGACTATCGAAGTCCAATGCCTTCGAAATCATCTAGATCGAAATACTGTAGCACTATATGCAGTCTGAAGAAGATCAATGTCTAAGGGACAATGCGACATCCTTATGGGCTTCAAATGAAAAATCTAACTGTACAGATTGATCTAGAGCGATGATCATAGTCTGGCAATGCAAAAATCATCTTGATCCGAGCACCGTGGCATCCTCTGCAAGTGAAAGAAGATGGATGGCCCAGATGATGCCACATAGTGCCATCTAGGCCACTCAAAACCGGCCAGCAACAACCGCCCATGCCCTTCATCATTGGCACCCTCAAATCCTAGCTATTGGATCATCATCCAACAGCAAGGAAGCCTCCGCATCGAGCTTTAGAAGCTTCTCCTTGCAACAATCCCTTAAGTGTAGCACAGTGGTCCTGAGCACAACTCTCAAAGGAGGAACGTGGGTTCAAGACTCGCAAGACCCCTTAATTCTTAATTGGAGGTTCACACTAGTGCATGCACCCAGCACGCACCAGCAGCGTAGTGCAAGCACAAGCACGAGCGCATGTGTGACAGATGTTGGCGTGAGTTGGCGTGAGTTGGCGTAATTGGGTGCGCGAGCACAATTGCAAGCGAGCGTGAGTTGGCGTGGATCTTCAGCGACAGATGTTCAGATCTTTAGCGGCATTTATGGATGTCATTAATTACCCATTTGTGACCAAGCCCTTCATCCTCCATTATAAAGGACCCATACCCCTCCATCCACCATCATCCCTTCCTATTCTCTCCTCACCTACTCTAGAGCTCAAGACACACTTTAAATTTGTGTCCTAATTCCTTAGGATGCTCCACTAGAGTAAAGAAAAATTATTTTCCACCCTCTCATCACCATTAGTGGAGCTCTCATCAGCCGTCTTCTCAACCCCCTTCTGGGAAGTGGATCAGACTGCATCGCCACCCATCCTCCCCTCATCTTCTGACGCCATTCCCCTACATCCAACTCCTCAACATCTTCGTTCGGGCCATGTCAATGAGCTTCGTCCTCTGAGCAGTCGATAAAGAGGATTTCTCTCACCCCCTTTCCCTTTTACTGCTTTCATAGTGTAGAAGTACACTACTAGAAAACTAAGGTTTAGCCATGGTTATTTGGTCACGGTTTTAAAAATCGTTACCAAAAGTAACTTATGGTCACAGTTCCACCTAAAACTATGACCATTGTTGGAGAGTGAGATTTGTTTTCTATTATAACCTTTTGTCACGGGGATGAGAATCGTGACAAAAGGCTTTGGTGACTGTTCCAAGTGGGACCGTCACCATAGCCTTTCTTTGGTGACGATTCCAAGTGGGACCATGACCATAGCCCACCCTTTGGTGATGGTTTCAAGTGGGACCATGATCATAGCCTGCACTTTGGTGATGATTTCAAGTGGAACCGTGACCATATAGTCATACATCCAAAAATTTTCCCTCCCACCCTCTCCTGAATTTCCTCTCAGATGCCAACTTTATCCTTCCTCCTCCGCAATCTCCGATGACATCACCTTTCCCTTCCCTCTCCTAACTCCCCCAATCCCTAATGGCATCACCTCCCCCCTTCCCCTTCCTGACGCAACAATAGTGACTCAACCTCCCTTCAGAAATTGGGCTCGATCAACTTCCACGAACAAGAACCTAACCAACTAGGTTAAATTCAAAGAATCTTGTCATTAACCTCTACACACCTCCTTGCTCCCCAAGCTCAGCTAGCCCATCCATCATCTTCTGCACCCCCCAAAGCAGAGAGAGCTCCAACTCCAACCCCCTCCACCTCAACAAAACCCCTATTAGAGAGGTAGAAAGAAAGAGAGAGAGACCCAGAAGAGAAGGATCTCACCGCTGTTCCCACCATAATGGCCAGCTATGACCACGCGATCATCGTCTCCTCCCTCGATAGCCACTGTTCACAGCGTAGATCACATAAAAGATGAACGCATTGTAGTATAGTGCAAAATACATCTCGAGCAAATAATTAACGGAACTAGTGAGTCCCAATCGATCACAAGGAGGTAGAAAGAACTTTTGATTTCATGCATTTATTTCAAATATAAAGGCTAAGTAAAAGGAACGATCAATCACAATATTTATATCACAAGAAGAGATTGAACATAAACTAGATACATGTATTTGAATAAAACAAAAAACAAACTGCCAGGGTGGCCCAACGGACGCTTCAGACGGGGATGCATAGCCAAATGCAGAGAAGATGGAAAGAAGAAGAAGAAAGAAAGGTTGAAGACGGAGGAAGAAGAAGAGAAGGGAATGCCTTCCAAGGGGACCCTTTTGGGCTCTTTTTATAGATTTAGCGGGGGGTAAAAAGGACATTCGGCCCCCTTAATCTCATGCAAAAGCCTTCCAAATCCTTCTTTTTCCCTCAATTTGCTCTGATGTTGCCAAGTGGCACTCTATGGAGCGTTGATTCTCCATTGCACTGCAGCAGATCACTTGCACGCGCCCTTCACGTTTTCACATTCGCCGCTTGCCCCTTCTGAGCACTTCAACCTCAGTCGTCCGATCTTACAATCAGACTGCTTACACACAGTTCCCTCACCTTCCAAATCTCGCAAGATGCGTGTGATCGCGCATCCGCTCGCGGTGCACTCTGATCATGCCATGTGGTTGCACCTCTGCCCTCCGATCGCGCAATTACACCTGCACACACCCACACAGCCAATGCTGCTTCAATTTTCCTCAGTGCATGGCTCAAACTCGCGTCTTGCGCTTACGTGCACGCGCGAGCAAGCCAACGCACTACGCAAACCTTTTGTTATATATACACGTAAGTTTCCATTTATCCTTATCCAATCTGGGTAGGCGATGTGTCATGCTCGTGGCCGTTAGACGAAGATCCAATGGTCCACAACATGCGGTGCGTCCTTCCTGGATGGGGTGGTGGGGAGGGAGCGGCTGTGTTGGTGCCACGTGGCGCCATCATGGTCGTTCATCTTCTTTTCCTTGTATCTGGTGATGTAGGTCTCCGATTGAATTTATTTCTACGTCGTTGGGCTGTGAACATCGATTTGGATTCATCCGTGTGGTTGGATTTGTCATCTGAGGTTCAATTCTTCTTTAATTTGCCTATTGGTTCTTGATCTTCTATGAATTCCCTAGGGTGCTCGGGAGTCAGATTGAGGCAATCTTGGAAGCGATGGACTCCTGCCGAAGTTCTGAATAGATCCAAGCGACTGGATCAATCATCCACAGCCCCGAATTACCTGCAATGAGTGATACCTCACAAATGGGATAGTTTTATGCATAAAACACATATATCAACTACGATGCAGAATACGATGCATATGCATGCAGAATGTTCATGTTAAGCTAAGTTCTGGCTTAATTCAGGTGAATTAAGGACTATGATTGCTGTGCAATCATACCCCCATGCCTAAATCTTGCTAGTCCCTAGCAAGTGTAGGACTAAATGCATTTTATCAAGAGTTTAACTAAAGGGTTATTTCTTTTTGTTTCATCCAATAATTCGGAATCCAGATAACTACGTACATATGATGTTGTAGCTTCTGCAACGGATCCAAGCGAAGAGTCGATACACATTTAAAGCTTGTAGTTGCCCCTAGTAAAATTCTATTGGGGTAGGAAAACCTCTTCTCTTCGGGATATAAAATATTCTCTGATTTTAGCCCCGTCTTTTGGCTTAGGTAGAAGACGTCTAAGTTAACTGGATTTGTATTTGGTGGCTCACTCGCTTCTGGTACTACATAAAGACTAGTATTTCATAATCTAGATGATTAGATTATTGAATAACTTAACTTGGAGAAGGGCTGGAAAACTATGCTCTCTTTAATCTTTTGTACCTTTTCTTTTCTCTCTTTCTCTCTCTCTTTTTCTTCTTATTTTTTTTTTCCTGAGCTCACATCTTACCAGATTTACAACTGTATTTGGTGGTCTTACATGGCATTACACTTTAATTAGGTTCTGATAACCCTATGACTAAGTTAGACTCCTCAGCCCGTATTCAAGCGGTCAGATATACAGAAAAATAGGTTTCAGTTGTATTTAGTGGTTCATGAGGGTGGTAGGTGTTTTTGCCTCAAAACATTTTGACTTACATAATTCAAACTTTCCTAACATAACATTTTTTTTCTTTTTTTTTTTACAAGCAAATATCCCTTCTGTATGCTTTTCATTTATATGTATATATATATCTGCTGTCACAATGTCGTTACCAACATAACATAACACAACAATTCAACACGACATACATACTTTTATTCACGAGGCATTATTTGGGATTTTTGGATGTGACCAATGATGAGTCCATTTTAATGGATTAATATTACGCCTAAGTAACTTTAATTATGTCTTCTAGGTTTGTTAATAACTATATTAAGTTATAGACGGTTTGCATGCATCATGATTTAGGTTTACATTTATTCTATAACTTAATATGTTCCTTTTATGTGCAGGAAAAATAATTGGCAAAAGAATGAGGGGAAAAGGATAAATTACCCTTTTTCAAATCACCGGCTGCTACTCTTTTCCCCATTCTCCAGGGAACCCTCAATAGCCACCATCCAGAGATAGTTAAGGGATTTGAAAATCCCTTAACTCTTGGAGGCGCAACGGAGAAGTTAAAAGGAAGAGGAGGGGAGCAAAGGAAAGGATCTTCTTCATCTACGGGTTCTTCTTCCTCCCCCTGGGGGGAAATCCTTCCTCTCCACTGTGGAGAAGATGCACCACACCCTCCTACCCTAGCCACGGCACCGCGCCATCGGCCTCCCAAGAGCATGCAGGCGCAGCACCACCCCCCTACAGGCTCTCTACCCTTGCATGCCCGTAGGGCTGCTCCTGCACTGCCGACAGGCAGTTCTCCAGTCCACCGCGTGCACACGTGCCTATGCAGCCACATGAAGTGTGCAACCACGCGCCTTCCTGCCTTTCCAGCACACCAAGCCCTCCAGCGCCCACTGCTGCAGGTGCTCACGCCACCCCTACCCACGTGCGTCTCCCGCGCTGGAACCTCAGTGGGACCTGCACGTGCTAGACACGCCTCATCGCAGCACCGCCCGCCCTGCAGCGCTCGCTCCAGCCTCTACAAGCACACCGTGTGCCTTCCTCCCATCTTCAGCGCACCCGCACATCCACTGCAGCGAGCCTACGCCTTCAGGTGTAGCACCACTCGCTCGCGCTCGCCAATGGGCGCCGCACCCGCCAGCACCTTCACCGCCAGCCGTACAGCTGCAGCAGTCTCTGGCCACCTTCGCCAGCCACCTCCGGCCACGCTGCTGCCACCGTTGCATAGCTCTCTTCAAGCCGTACCTCCCTGTCGATTCTCGTGACCAACCATGCGTGGCCGCACACGGGAGGAGGAGAGAGGAGAGATCCTCTATTTTTTCCTCTATTAAAAATTACATTCAATGCCATTGTCAAGTTATATTAATATTTTATTCTGGCCACATTGCACTGATGCACTCATATTTTCCTAAAATTATTTTATTAGTGTTATGTGCATGTTTCTATTTTGAATTTCAAATTAGAATTGCATGAAAGTTGAATTCACATGATAAGCTAGTACACATGCATCTTACACATATTTTTGGGGCTTAATTTTTGACATGAAAATTGCATAAACACCCTTGAACTTTTAAAGAAATTGCAAAGTTCATTTAAAATAGCATTTTCCTCGCATTAAAGTTGCACAAGAGTTTGCGAACTGTGCATTCCTTGACTCGTGAATTTATTAGGCTAATTCCTCCTGGTGGAGACGACCTAGCTCTTCGTGGTTAGTTTTGAAAATTTAAATGTTTTGAAAAGCAATTTTCTACCACACGATTAAATACAATGACACATCTTTTTATGATAAAGTTTTCAACGAAAACGAAGATCGCGCTTTCCACCAAGAGGATCTCGGGTGGCTTATTTCGTGGAAGTGCCTACTCTCGGCACCGGGTAGGGAATGGATAGGATGACATATTTCTGACCTTGACATCAATACCCTCCTTCAACCGAGGATTCCATAGAGGATGGTCGTAACCATCCACCTCAGTCCTAGTTTTATAAAAACCCACTCTCTATGTTTTTGCCTTATTAGGTGACTCTCGTATGGAATTTCTCACAGATGTAGTACGCAAGAACTGAGAGCGAAAAATATGCCCATCTCTAAGTATCATTATTCAATTATTAAAGATTAAAGATTCCTTACACTACCCTTAGAGCACCAGTAGACTCTCTACTCTCATCTTAGGTATGTTTTGGTGGATCTACTAGAAGATGGTTCACCTGACTCCCTAATTGTTGTCCAAGGGTTTAGGAGAAGAAGCAATGCTTCTTCTCAACAAACTAGAGATGTCTATCAATTTTCACAATGGATCCATTGCAAATTCTACATGCAAGTATGAAATTATATCAGATTCTAAATCTAGGAATCTACTAAAGAATAATTCTCTAATGAAATCTCTTGATAAAGAGATCTAATCACCTAATTGTTGGCAGAAAATTTTCAATTTTTATGTACTATCCCCCCATGCCTAAGTGTTTGCATGTCCTCATACATGAATAAAAGAAATAAGGCCAGGTGTATATGGATAGAAATCACCTCAAACTGCTTCTGAGTTGTCATTGAGCTCATGTCATTACTACAATGCCTTACACAATATGCAAAACAATATGCAAAACATTATGTGAAAATGAAATATGCTATGTATATATGTATATGTGCTGAGTTTAACGACTCCAGTTGGGCAACTCATCAGTCATACGTCCTCAATAAGATGTATCCTTTCATCAGTAAGAGGAGGTTCCTAGGCAAAGAATGGTTTGAGGAGCTGGCAATTAACTATAAAAATTTTCCTAGATTTCGGGTCTTTAATTTGGACCACCCTGTTAGGATATGGGTGGACCACCAGGAATGGCCCAATCCACTTGGACTTGAGCTTTCCCGCAAAGAATTTGAGTCGGGAGTCAAACAACCAAACCTATTGGTTAGGTGCGAACACCTTCCTTCGGATGTGTCGATCATGGAAAGCTTTTGTCTTATCTTTGTAAATTTTTGCATTCTCGTAAGCTTCCTGCCTAATATCCTCTAACTCACTGAGCTGGAGCTTTCTTTCATAACCTCCGGCCTCGAGGTTAAAATTACACTTTTGCACTGCCCGAAAGGCATGGTGCTCCAACTCCACAGGAAGGTGACAAGCCTTTCCATACACCATGTGGTATGGCGACGTTCCGAGCAGGGCATTGTACGGGGTCCGATATGCCCATATTGCATCAATCAATCGATCCAACCAATCCTTCCTATCAGGTCTAACCATCTTTTGAAGGATAAGCTTGATTTGACAGTTTGATACTTTAGCCTACCCATTGGTCTATGGGTGATATGGGGTAGCAATGCGGTGCTGCACCTCGTATTTTTTCAATAATGACTTGAAATGGGCATGGATAAAGTGGCTTCCTCCATCACTTATCACGGCGCGGGGAACTCCAAATCTCGCAAAAATAAATTCCCGGACAAAGGATATAATAGTCTTATGATCAGCCCATCTTGCTGGGATAGCTTCTACCCACTTTGAGATAGTCCACTGCAAGGAGTATGTACTCAAAGTAATGCGAGTTCAGGAGGGGGCCCATAAAGTTGATGCCCCAAATGTCGAACACTTCTGCGACCAGAATGGAATGGAGAGGCATCATATCTCTTTCGGTCATAGAACTGACTGTTTGGCATCGCTTACAACACTTGGCAAACTCGTGTGTATCACTAAAAATGGTTGGCCAGAAAAATCTGGACTGCAAAATCTTTGTAGTTGTTTTTCGGCCTGAGAAATGACCCCCACAAGCATCGCTGTGGCAGAAGGATAGCACACTAGAGATTTCTGAATCAGGGATGCGTCTACGGATGATCTGATCAGCCCCAATGCAAAAGAGCAATGCGTTGTCCCAAAAATAGAATTTAGCCTCTGATATAAATTTGAGCTTTTGATCCTTGGATAATCCCATAGGTAGCCTGCCTATGACAAGATAGTTTGCTATATCAACATACCAAGGAAACACAATAGAGTTGATAGATAGCAGAGACTCATCCGGAAATCGGTCTAATATCGTCGGGGAGTACAAAATGTAGTCTGGGTCATGCCGAGACAAGTGGTCCACTTCAACATTATGTGCTCTGGCTTTGTTGCGAATTTGAACATTAAACTCTTGCAAAAGAAGGATCCATCGATATGGCGGGGTTTGGCATCCTTCTTTGCAAAAAAATGCTCGAGGGCGGAATGGTCAGTGTAGATGATAACATTGAACCCGAGTAAGTATGACCTAAATTTATCCAACCCGAATACTATGGCTAGCAATTCTTTCTCAGTGACTGTATAGTTACGCTGGGCCACGCTTAGGTTTTTGCTGGCGTAGTATATTGCAAATGGATGGCACTCTTGACACTAGCCAAGAATGGCTCTGACAGCGAAGTTGGAAGTGTCACACGTGATCTCGAAGTCGAGTGACCAGTCAGGGGATTGGAGAATAGGTGCACTGGAGACAGCGCTTCGCAAGGTCTCGAAAGCACTGAGACACGAGGAGTCAAACTCAAAGGGTGTGTCGGTCACCAGAAGATTCATTAATGGACGAGAAATTTTTTAGAAATCTCGAATGAATCTTCGATAAAATCTGACATGCCCTAAGAATGATTTGATTTGCCTAACCGAGCTAGGTGAAGGTAATCGCAAAATGATTTCATACTTAGCTCAGTAGACCTCAAGTCCATTAGAGGAGATCTTGTGACCTAGGATGATGCCATCCCTCACCATAAAATGGCTTTTCTTGATCACACTCACCACATTGCGACGATCCTTCTGAGCTTCCTAATTGGGGCAATTAGTCAGAGAAAAAATGAGAGGGAGAGGGAGAGAGGGTGTTTGGCATCAAGCGGTAGGGGGCGGTGGCACGGAAGCAGCTAGGGCTGAGGACGGGGGTGAGTGGAAGACATGGAGGTCGAGGAACTGGGGAAGAAAGGAGAGGGGATGGCAAGCGCGTGATGGTAGGGCAGTCAATCTCAACCCAAGAAGGCCCTGGAGGAGAGCTAATGGTGAGATCTTGTGCTTCAGATGCAGACAAAGGGGTCACATGGCTGTGATTTGTTGAAACCCTCTCATTTGCCTGACTTGTGGGGGTTAAGGGGACAAGCACGATTCTTGCCCTAGGGTGAAGCTGCTGCACACAAAGATGACCCCTCAGCATCTAGATCGGGAAGCGGTGAAGGAGCCCCGACTACCATCACCGCCGGCACTTGGCAGTCACTCAATAGAAGTGGAGATTCCACTTTCCGAGGAGATCTCTTCTGCAAAGATCATGTTGAGGGGTGCTATGATTGGTGAGATCATGACAGGAAAACCCTCGATTGAGAGATTTCAACAACTGGTAAGTTCCCTGCAACCTGTGTCTGTGGGCTGGAAGGTGGCAATGCTTTCCCTGTCTTGTTTTCTTGTATTTGGTCTGGGGATGGGATGTGAAAAGGTCGTAATTTCGGTCGAGTTCTTTTGAAGATACCAATGAGCTTTGGAGAATGGTTTCCCCCTTCGATGGGGCTCTCCCTGATCGACCCCCTCAAAGGATAAGATCTAGGAGGGTGCTCCTTGAGATCAAGGGATTGCCACTGCATTTAAGATCTAAGGGAGTTGTTGTCAAGATAGTTGCAGGCTTTGCATCTATTTGTGAAGGATTTGAAGTCATGATTGGAGAAGGTGATATTTGATCACTTAGAATTGAGGTTGTTGTCCTTAAAACTGGGTCAATTCCTGACAGGATTACTATCAGTTGTGGGAGCTCTTCGTGGCTCATTCACTTAGTAGTGGTTGGGCAAGTCTCTGTGCTACCAGAACAGGGTTATGTTAAGACGTCTGTGGCTAGATCTGAGGAGGTGCAACAGGCTGAACTGATGGGTTGTATTTCATCAGATGAGGCCCCTGAATCAAAGAAGAGGAAGGATTGTCACCTAGACTCTGCAGAGAGGGACTTGATGCCTATGGAAGATGTTACTATCTTGGGATGTCGCAGCCAAGTCCTTGTGGCCAAAGGCAATGGTTTTGTGGATGATGCAGATGATTTAGACAGGGATTCCGATAATCCTAGTAGTAAAGAGGAGGGGAAGTCAGGTATGGAAATAGTGCTCAACAGTGATAGCAGGGCTCTCAAGGAGGTGAACCAAGTGTAGTTCACTATCCCTGGTGATCTGAAGTTTGTAAGTGGGTCAAACCAAAAAAGGGGGCTGGGTCGCTCCCCTTACATGCTCAGAAGGAGAAGGAAGGAGAACTTGACCCCTATAGTGGAGGAAACTGTTGCAAACTCGATCATGGTTGAGTATGTGGGTTGTTTGGCTCAAGGGGATCAATCAGGCAAGGAAAGAGAGTTCTAACATGGAATGTGCATGGGCTGCGCAATAAGGTGAGAAGGGCATCTCTAAGTAGATGTCTCTCTGAGTGGGAAATTGATTATGCTTTCATCAAAGAGACACACTTGGAGGAGGAGAATGGTCAGGTATGGGACTTCTTTAGATAGTCAGGACGTGCAGATTTTGTGGTGAAGGGAGCAGCTGGAAGGTCTAGTGGAATGGCCATATGGTGGAGAAAGTCTTGTCTCAATGTAACAGAAGTCCTTCGTGATAGGCATGTGCTAACCTGTAGATGCCAAAATCTCCAAGGAAATTTGGAGTGGTATGTTTCTTGCATTTTTGGCCCATGTGCTGCTGCTGATAGGGTAGACTTGTGGGATGAATTGTCAGCAATGGATCAAAGAGTGTAGGAGGTACCTTGGCTCATAGGAGGTGACTTCAATTGTCCTCAAGTGATGACAGACCTGGGGTTAGGAATGATAGTGCTATGTCTGGTTTCTAGATGGCTGTGTAGAATTTGGGTATCACTGACTACCCTATCAGTGGGGTTGAGTTCACTTGGAGAAATGGCAGTGGATAGACCTCTAAGCTGGATAGGTTCTTTGGTAATCCAAGCTTGCTGGAGAGACACCAACTGTTGTCTGTTATGAGCCTTGATAGGCCCTTTTCTAACCACACTCCACTTGTGTGGGATAGTGGGGTGAATTCTGACATCGGGTCATATTTCAAGCTAAAGAAATCTTGGTTTAGGGAGGAGGGCTTTGTTGAGATGTTATCCAGTTGGTGGCAAAACAAGGATGTGAAGGGATCTGCCACACAGCAATTGGCTTCTAAGTTGCCAGGTATGAGATCCATGCTGAAAGAGTATGGGTAGATAGTGGCACTGATCAGGGAGCAAAGGAAGGTGGAGGCACTAGCAGTGATCGAAGATCTGGATTTGAAGGAATGCAGGCAGCCACTGAGTTCTCAGGAACAGCAATAAAGGTGGCAAATGCATCAGTTTATTGGGGAGGAGGATTTGAAAAAAGAAATGGACTGGCGTGAAAGATCTAGACAATTATGGCTCAAGGAAGGTGATGCCAACACAAAGTTCTTCCATCTTGCGGCCAGTGCTAGGAGGAGGTTCAATCTCATTTCATCAATTAAAATGGGTGAGAGAATTATCACTTCTATCAATGAAATCAGATGTGAAGCTAGCAGCAATTTCAAAGAGCTTGCCAAGGCTGCACTAAGGGGTTCTTGGAGGATGGCATCGGCAGACTTCCCAAGTGTCAGTAATGATCAGATGGCCATGCTAATTGCTCCTATTTCTGAATAAGAAATGTTGAAAGCAATTAAAGATTTGAATAATGAGGGGGCTCCTGGACCGGATGGGGTTCAGGTATTCTTTTATAGAGAAATGTGGAATGTCCTCAAAAAGGATGTGATGAATGTTATCCATGAATTTGAATTGGGCAACTTTGGGTTGAGAGATTGAATAAGTCTTACTTGTTCTTGCTGCCAAAGAAGTCGAGTGAGGAGAACTTTTCAGACTATAGACCCATTGCCTTATCAAATTCTATTTACCTTATTATCAACAAGATTTTAGCTAGCAAATTACATGATGTACTAAATGATTTGATAATGCCTGTCCAGTCTGCCTTTCTTCCTGGGAGATTTTTACAGGAATCCTTCATCATGGCGCAAGAGATGGTGATGGGATGGCACAGGAAAAAGTCCAAGGCGTTTCTATGGAAAGTTGATTTCTCCAAAGCTTATGACTCAATCTCCTGGCCGTACCAGTGGGAAATCTTTAAAAGGAGAAAATTCCCCCCTTTTGATACAATGGGTGAAGGGATGTATCACGACTACCTCATATTCCCCTCTGATAAATTGGAAACCATGTCGAGCCTGGATTCAGCCCTAGTGCGGGGTAAGGCAAGGGTGCCCACTTGCCCCTCTGATCTTCAATCTTGCAGTGGATACATTGGCAAGACATGCATGCAAACTATCAGCTGATGGGTTGATAAGGGGGTATTCTATGTCTAACAACAAGGCCTTGGCTCCCGTTCTCCAATATGCGGATGACACTGACTTTTTTGTGGAAGGGGGGAAGAGGGAAGCGCAAGTGCTATATTATATGGTAAAAATTTTTGGCGAGATTTTTGGTCTAAGACTTAATGGAAGCAAGTCCTCCTTGGTCTGCTTTGGTATGAATGGATTGATCCAGAATGACATCTCCACCATCTTGGGCATTTCTGTGGTCTCACTGCCTATCAAATATCTTGGGTTGCCTTTGAAGTGCACTAAATTGAGGAAAGCAGATTGGTCCTTCCTATATGAAAAGGTGGCTACGAAATTAGAGGGTTGGAGTAGTCGTTACTTATCAAAAGGTGGGAGGTATATTTTACTGAACTCGATCATTACATCCATTCCAGTTTTTTTCTTCTCTGTTCTTAGAGCCCCAAAAATCAAATTGGAAAAAACTCAATGTGATGCACAAGAGATTCTTCTGGAAAGGGGATTCTCATCATGGGGCTTTCCTTCAACCTGTAAAATGGGATTCAGTTGGTTTGCCAAAGAAGATTGGTCTCATAGGTAATAAGTCCCTCAAAGAATTTAATGATGCCTTGCTTTTGAAGTGGGCTATTCGACTACTATAAGGGGAAAAAAAATGTGGACAGAGATTATTCAGGATAGCTATGGGGCAGCCAATGACGAGAAGAACCTCCTAAATCCACACAAACCTTCTCCTTTTTGGTCATCAGTGGTGCGTGCCTTGGCGGATAATTGGAGTTTGTTCAAATCTGTCTTAGGTGATGGGAAAAGCTTCAAATTCTAGCTAGAAAATTGGTTTCCTAGTGGGGTGATAAAAGACAGGTACCCCCTTACTTTCTCAGCGGCTTTTGATAAAAATGTTGTGGTATGTGATTACTGGGACACGGCCTCTGAAAATTGGTCTTTGAACAATGTGATGTGGAATGATCATGAAACAAGAACATGAGCAAAAAATGCGCGTCTCATGCAAGAACTTGCTGCTTTCAAACCCACACCTGAGGAATATGACACAAACAAGTGGGAGGGTACGTTCTCCTTAGCGGCTGCCTATGACAAGCTTGTCAACTCTTCCAGGATGGTAGAAGTAGATGAGGTGGGGAAAAAGTTATGGAAATTGAAGGTACCACTGAAGATACAATTTTTTTTGTGGTTATGCAGAAGAGATGGCCTGATTACTAGAGATCTGAGGCACAGGAGAATGGGAACCCCTACCCACTTCTTCCACTTGTGTGGGATGCATAACGATTCTAGCATTCATATATTTCTACTTGCGTGAATACAGATTATGTTTGGAGGAAGGTGTGTAGGGAATCTCTTCCCACATGGGAGAACCTCTGGAGCTATTTCTGGAGAGTGAATAAGCCATATTCATCTATGGTGGCTGTTTTATGATCTATTTGGAGAGCTAGAAATGAGTGCTTGTTTTAGGAGAGTCCAGTGAATGTGGATAAGATTGTCAATAGTTGCTGGAATCTCATACACCAATGGGGTTCAATCATGTAACCTTTTCATTATTTTTTTATCAATAAAAGCTCTCTTGGATTGCTATCCGTGATTCGATAGTATTCCTTTTCATCTCAAAAAAAATGAAAGGCTTTTCTCCCATGAAAGTACTAGGTTAACCTCTATACATCTCCGAATTTTTGTGAGGTTATTGAGACAAGATAAGAAATCATCTCCAAACACGGAGAAGTCATCCACGAACACATCTACGCAGTCCTTGATCATGTCTGAAAAGATGGCCATCATGCATCACTGAAAGGTAGCTGGTGAGTTGTAGAGGTCGAAAGGCATCCGCTTAAAAGCAAATGTTCCAAAGGGACATGTAAAAGTCATCTTGTCTTGGTCTTCCGGGTTGATTGCAACTTGATTGTACCTAGAGTATCCATCTAGAAAGCAAAAGAAACTATGCTTGGCTAGACATTCTAGAATCTGATCAATAAAGGGCAAAGGAAAATGATCCTTTTTGGTAGCCGAGTTTAGCTTCCTGTAGTCAATGCAGACCTGCCAAGAAGTCATGGTGTGGATTGGGATGGATTCACCCAATTCATTTTTTATTATGGTGAGTCCCACCTTTTTGGGCACTATCTAAATGGGACTCACCCATTGGCTATCGAAAATTGGATAGATAATATTCGCATCCAGCCATTTAGTGATCTCCTTCTTGACAACCTCCAACATATTTGGATTTAGGCATCTCTGAGGTTGTCTCGACGGTCTTACCCCTTCATTAGTGTAGATATGGCGAGTGCAATATAAGGGGTGAATTCCGTGGAGATCAGCAACGCCCCACCTGATAGCAGCCCTATGTGCTTGCAGAAATGAGATCAACTGGTGTTCCTGATCTAGAGTCATGTGTGCATTGATAATCACTGGATATGTCTTACTTTCTCCCAGAAACATGTATTTGAGCGAATCAAGTAAGGGTTGCAACTCTAGTAGTGGAGGGTGGGGAGGGTGTGGAGGAGGGTTATGCAGGGGAGGGGAGGAAATAATAGCGGAAATTTGCTGATCCAGACTAATGAAGAATCAGCCTGCAGTGGTCATGTGATCCTATCTTAAGATATCCGTGCTAGATAAGGTAGGATAGTCAGGATCAGGGGTGTTAAGAGTAGATGAACACCCATGTCAACTAGATCCATGGGACGAAATGTGTATATCATTAGTCTCAGTCCTGTGTGGATCGCGATCAAAGACCCATGATAGTGGGGAAGAATGTTCCATTGGGTCACTGCAGAGGAGCCTAATGTTCCCACAAAAAGCTAAATCTTCATCTTCACTATCCTCCTCGATCCAATCACAATCAAAGTTCTTTGATGCCCTGAAAATGTCCAGTCTAAGCTTTTCGTTTCCCAGGGTAATCTCCATGCATCCTGATGCACAGTTGATGTTTGCACGGGTGGTTGCCAGAAATGGGTGACCTAGAATAATCGGTGCATCATGGAGATTAGGAGGAACCTCCATATCAAGAACAAAAGAGTCTTATGGAAAGCAAAATCCTTGGACTTTTATGATCACATTTTCAACCACCCCCCTCAGTGTTTTTACAGGTCGGTCAGCTAACTGTTTGGTAACCGAGGTGGGTTTTAACTCCCTAAATCGAAATCGATCAAATATTGTGGTGGGAGTTAGGTTGATGGACGACCCCAAGTCAAGAAGGGCCCTATCAAAAGGGGAATCCTGCAACAAGCAGGAAATCAATGTTGTGCCTGGGTCCTTCTTGGGTGGTAAGTCAGCTAAAATAACTGCATTGGCTTCCTCAGATAATACCGCTTGTCATCCGATCCTCTGCTGCCACTTCAGAGTACAATAGTCCTTAAAGAACTTAGCAACAGTTGGGATGTGATCTATCACTTCAAGGAGAGGGACTTGAATGTGAACTTCCTTAAACATAGATTTCAGGTCCTCGAAATTCTACATGTCCTTTCTCCGTGCTGAATCTCTTGTTAGGGCTACGGGAAAAGGGACAAGAATTTCAAGGTCTAGGGGCTTCTTTCCCTTATTTGATGAAGATTGGTTGTGAGTCATCTCATGGTACAGCGTAGGGAAAATTGTTACTTTCTTGCCAAGGTAGCGGGTCCTGTGTAGTCCTTTCGCACCTTAAGGTGATAGCTTTTGCATCGGCGTGCTATCTATGCAGGGGCAAAGGAGCGGGTTGGTCTGGATACACAGGGTTTGCCAACAGAGGTGGCCGATCAAGCCCATAACCAGGAGGTGTAGGAGGTGCTTGGATAACAATGTGTGCTTGCCCCTGTGGTGCTTGGATCTAGGTGGGGCACCTTGATTTTGCACATATCTTGGGTTTGCGACAGGTTGGGAGGACGAAGCTCCCTGCGATCTATGCTCCTACATCATCTAGTTTTGCGTGTTCTGTATGCTCTGTATTTGGTCAGCTATTGCCTTCATTATTTGGAGGTTGTCATGAGTAGATTTCCTAATTGATGCCTGCAATTCCTCGTTCAGCGACACCAAAGGGTCGGCCCGCTTTGGAGGGTAGTTGGCAGCTTGCTGCAGCGGCTGATAGATAGAGTGTGTCTGTTGCTACTGAGATGGGAATGGCTGCTGCCTTGGATACGTGTTCTATGCATTCCCGTATTGTATGTTCTAGTAGTGTGGAACTTGACTAGGTCTCTGTGGATTACCAGACAAAGCGAAATTAGGATGCTGGTGCCAACCAGGTTATATGTTTTAGAATACAGGTTGTTACGCTCGTATCCCTAAATGGCATTAACATCTTTGTAAGCCGAAGATGTCTCAGATGCAAATTCATCAAAAGAATATGCACTTGCATCATCATGTGGTGCGTAACACTGATTGTACGGTGCCAGATCCATATTGTTCATGAGTTCCTAGCATGCAGGATCCTGCGAAGATGGAGAGAAAACATCCCGAGTAATCGGATATGTACTAGTAGAGGGGGCTCGGGATGCTTGAGAGGAGTAAGATGGGGCAGTGCTGCCTGCAGATCCGGATCTCGCTCACATTAATTCATTGAGCTCCTTATCGAGCAGATCCACCTTATGTAGCATTTTGGTGATAATGTCCATGTCGGCTCGAGCAGACTTGACTTGAGCTTCGTGGACATTAACTCGTTGCTATCTAGGTCATTGGAAATAGTTCCTTGAGGCGACATTCATAGAGTTCTCTGCTAAGGACTCGAACAGTTCAAATGCACTGTTCTCGTCCTTCGCGAGAAAATTCCCACAGCTAGATGCATCGGCCTGGTACCGATGTGTGTCATCAAGCCCATGGTAAAATACTTGCGCAAGGTGCCATTTGGGTACACCATGGTGTGGGCACTTCCTGAGAAGATCATGGAATATGTCCCAGATGTCATGTAGCTTCTCTCCAAGGCCTTGAGCAAAGGTCGTGATTGCGCGTCTCATGGCATTTGTTCGACCGATCAGGAAGAACTTTTGGAGGAATTCATGACGTAATTCCTCTCAGGTTCCAATTGGCCTCCCAATGGTCTTGAACCAATATGCAGCTTTATCCTTGAGAGAAAAAAAGCTTCATGTGAACAATTCCAATATCTATATTCTTGGGTCGAACTGACTCTTCAATTCAACTCAGGTCTTCGAGCTGCTGGAAGGGATCCTCATTCGAGTTTCCATGGAAATGAGTTTGAACTACAGTTATGATATTCGGCTTTAACTCGAATGCATCTCCGCCTACAGGAATTCGGACCTGAGGTGCTATGATTGTTGCCACCGAATCGTAGAAGTCCAACAGTTGTTCTCCGCGTGGTGGATGCTGCATCCTGTCAAGTGTCGTGAGAATCCGATCAATGCTCTGCTCATATTTTTGTTCCGTTTCCTCGACTCTGGCTTCTAGATGAGCCATTGGGTCCTGATTCTCAGGGTCTTGATGAATTCGAGGACCAGGATTAGCCATTGTAGCTAATCAGATGGAAGAAGGTTGAGAAGAGAGGTCAGGCAAAAATCACCTTCACTGCGTTAGGTTTGGCTCCTAAGGTCCCACAAGTTTAGGTCTTAATGACCTTCTTCCTTGCATACACCAACTCAAAGGGTTGGTGTAGTCAAGCAGAACAAGGCTAAGGCCTTGTTAATCAGAGTGGTCCTTTAGATCAGATGACCTGATTTTTCATTTAAGTTTGTGTTATTGAAAATTTGGCTAGAGATCAACAGTAAGGAATTCTCACCTCTCAGGCTAACCCTGCCAATCTGGTTATGAGGGGACTACGAGGAAGGTTCTTCCTTCGAATTTTGCCTCCGATTCCGTTACCTCGCAGCCGTAGTCGTTTGACACTACCCTACAGGCTTAGTCACCAGGTTTTGCAAGAGAGGTTGGAACTACCCAGTAGTTTCATGACAAATACAGGTTATTTGAGGTACTTTCGTGAATTCTTAACCTGTTCCTTCAATGTAGTAGACGGTGGGCAATCAACAAGGTAGCTTTCCTCACCAACTAACTTTTGGGCACAACGGAGTCCAAGTTAGTCAATGTGGTCTAATTGACTAAAGCACTTCTAAGTTCTTTTTCGAATTGTAGACCATAATTCCAAAGTATACTCTAAGGTGAGATGGAATCCAAATTATTTGAAACTTTGTAGGAAGATTCCTTTAACAATAAGCTTTTCAAAGAGTATTTTTCAAAAAATTTTTCTATTTCCAACAATTAGTTATGAATGTTTAGCTAACCAGGGGTCAAATCAAGGATTTAGACCCCGTGTTGGTTTTTCTATTGGAAACTATATCACATATGCTCCAAAAATTTCATCAAAATATGATATTGAAAGCTAATTTGATTATTTTTCACACCCCACAAATTTTGAGTCAATCTAATTTGTATGTTAGTCAAATTTAATTCTTAAAGTTCATAAAAGTGCTACTTTCAAGCAACCTGACTAGTATGTAGTCAATGAATTTTCAAAAATTCTATAGAAAGAATTTCTATTTGTGAAAGGTGGTGTTGGAAAGATAATTTGAATATCTAGTTCCAGTCCAAATTTTAGAATTTTTGGAGCATTATAAACACAGTTTCTAAATTTTAAAGATGACACTTACTTTCTAGCCGAATTTCTAATAGGAATGTGTGCACCTGATTTTCGTAGCACCTGCTTTTCCTCGTTTGCTGCTTTATGTCATTGTTCTATACACAAAAATATTGTATTAGAGATAAAATCAAAAGTCACCTTGCCCCCCAGCAACGGTGCCAATTTGTTGGCGATGTAGATCGTGCAAAAGATGAATGCATTGTAGCATAGCGTGAAATACGTCTCGAGAAAATAATTAACGGAACTGGTGAGTCTCAGTCGATCACAGGGAGGCAGAAAGCACTTTTGATTTCATGCATTTATTTCAACTATAAAGGTTGAGTAAAAGGAATGATCAATCACAATATTTATATCACAAGAAGAGATTGAACATAAACTGGATACATGTATTTGAATAAAACATAAAACAAACTACTGTTGTAATAGAACAAGGGCACCACAGGTGGTTCATGGTGGCCTTTGGAGAGGTTGAGAAGAGTAGCAACGATCCATCAGGGTGGCCCAACGGTTGCTTCAGACGGGGATGCAGAGCCAAATGTAGAGAAGACGAAAAGAAGAAGAAAGAAAGGTTGAAGGAGGAAAAAAAAGAGAAGGAAGGGAATGCCTTCCAAGGGGGCCCTTTTGGGCTCCTTTTATATCTTTGGTGGGGGGTATAAAGGACATTTGGCCCCCTTAATCTCATGCAAAAAGCCTTCCAAATCCTTCTTTTTCACTTCGTTTGCTCTGATGTTGCCACATGGCACTCCGTGGAGTGTCAATTCTCCATCGCACGGCTACAGATCACCCACTCGTGCCCTTCGCATTTTCATCTTCGCCGCTTGCCTCTTCTGAGCACTTCAACCTTAGCCATCCAATCTTACAATTGGACTGCTATGTGCACTTCCCACGCCTTCCAAATCTTGCAAGACGCATGCGATCACGCATCCGCCCGCGATGCACTCTGATTGCGCCACGTGGTTGCACCTCTACCCTCCGATTGCGTAATTGTGCCTGCACGCGCCTGCACAGTCGATGCAGCCTCAATTTTGCATAGTGAACGGCTCGACCCAGTGTCTCACACTTACGCGCATTCACGCGAGCCAACGCGCTGCACAAACCTTTTCTTATATATACTTCTTAGTTTCCATTTATCCTTATCTAATCTGGGTGGGCGACATGTCACACTCGTGGCCATTAGATGAAGATCCAATGGTCCACAGTGTGCGGTGCATCCTCCCTAGATGGGGCGGTGGGGAGGGAGTGGCTATGATGGTGCCATGTGGTGCCATCATGCCTGGTCATCTTCTTTTCCTTGTCTCTAGTGATGTAGTCCTCCGATTGAATTGATTTCTATGTTGTTGGGCTACGAACATTGATCCGGATCCATCTGTGCGGTGGGATTTGTCATCTGAGGTCTGGATCATCTTTAATTTGCCCCTTGGCACTTGATCTTCTATGGATTCCTTAGGGTACTATGGGAGTCTGATTGATGCGATCTTGGAAGCGTTGGACTCCTGTCAAAGTTCAGAATAGATCCATGCGGTTGGATCGGTCACCCGCAGCTCCAAATTACCTGCAATGAGTGATACCTCTCAAATCGCATAGTTTTCTGCATAAAACACATATATCAACTATGATGCAAAATACGATGCATATGCATGCAAAATGTTCATGTTAAGCTAAGTTCTGGCTTAATTCAGCAGAATTAAGGCCTATGATTGATGTGCAATCAACCACCTCTTCCAAGATGAGTATGCCCTCGAGGCTATCTGCAGTGTCAATGCCACCGTTGGCGTTCACAACACTGACACCATCATCCTCGATGTCAAGAAGTGCACCACCTAGCTCCGGGACTCCTGATAGGTTGTGGTGGTGGTAACAATCTCACCCTCCCTTCATCCCTTTTGATCGATACTCACGGTAACAACCGATTCCATCTAGGTTCAGGAAGAAGATCAAGAACTTGGATGCCCACATCGTCCTCACGGGTGCGGGCCTCAAGACCGATGGCTGCGTCCTCGTCAACTGGGCCTGTGTGGAGTACCAGAGCACAGGATGACCGTGGAGGACCCCATCGCGGTGGAGTACATCACGAGGTACATCACCGAGCTCTAGTGGAGGTACACCCAGAGCGGTGGCGTCAGGCCCTTCGTCCTCTCCACCCTCATCGTCGGCTTCGACCCCTACACCGGCATCCCCTCCCTCTAAAATACTGACCCCTCTAGCACCTTATCCACCTGGAAAGCCAATGCCACCTGCCGAAACTCCAACTCCATGCACGAGTTCCTCGAGAAGAACTACTGCGACACCTCAGGCAAAGTCACCATCAAGCTCGCCATCCGTGCCCTCCTCGAAGTAAGGACTCCCACGCCTTCCCTCCTTTGTAACCTATCTACTGGAACTTTCATTTTCTTATTCAATTAGCAGAAATGATTTCCTATAAAGTCACATATCTTTGTATCTGCTTTCCCTTTTGATTTTGAGGGTAAGGAGGAGAAAGCCGTTAGGTACATCTGGACTTGGTAATAGAACATCTTGGAGGTTTGAATGCTTGCTTGAGTAAATAGATCTGATCATCTATCCCAGAGCTTATGCCAAGCTTAAGATAAAGCAGGACCATTAGGACCATCTTGCGTATGATATTTGTGTTTTGGTATACATTGGTTTCCATTCCAAAACTTCCATCCGATTGGCAGTTTTCCTGTACAAACATTTCTTGTTAACCACGAAATAAATGGATAGCTCATGAAATTTACTCTACTAGTTTGACAGAGGTTGAATTGTAACTAGCATTGAAAAGCCAAATGTTGCCATTTTTGTTTGACTACAAAAATAAATGAATGTGGCCAATTATGTCATCCAATCAACAAAATATACTCTCTACCAGCATTGAAAGAGAGGACATCTTCTTTAGAATCATTCATCTTCATTATGGAATTAGTCTATTTTCTATTGTCTTCATATTTAGTTTCATTTCTTTTTTTTGGCTCAACAAGTAGAGGTGTCTGAGCTGGAGTTGTAGGCTTTAAGAAAGCAAGTTGTAAGGAGCGAAGACAAGGAGATGACATCTCCAAAGAGGTCTGTCTCCTAAGAGAGGAGTGGGATTCACTCAGGAGAAAATGTGAATTGCTTAAAGAAGTCTTAATGGTACTCTAAGTTTACAGCTGCGGAAAATGCAGGATTCTAACTCAGAGTTGATTTTTGTGGTAAAAGATCTAGAAGAACTCTTGGAGAAGAAAGCTAGATGGCAGAATGATGAACTTGAACAGTAGCCTAGTCAGGGTGATGCTATAAAGGCTACATCAAATGGAAAACAAATATCACCTTTGATTAAAGTTCCAGATTCTACCTTTAATGATAGCCCCCCTTTAGGAGTCAAGCTACATCATAGAGCTGATAGTTTTTAATTGCGATATTTTTTCCTTTTAATGGTTAAGCCTAATTTCTGGCAGAAAGTTATTTTACCTTTGCCATTTTTTTAAATGTGGTTGTACCTACTAAAACATGTGGTTATTTGGGTGGCTTAGTGAGATAGCTTTCAATAAATCAATTTGAGAATGAAGGCAGGGGGGTTAGCTACGGTCTTGAAAGTGCTAGCGCTGCTAGGAAAATGTTAGACAGGCAGATGTCCCACAATAGTGTCTCGAAAAAGGTAGATCTGCTGCTGCTTATGAGGAAATTCCTTCTTTCTTCTTTGAAAAAGATGATGAAATCTATTGAATTTCTATTTGTTATTTTTATAGTTGTCCCGGCATGTTTAGTCTGATTAGATTCTGCTTGATACTAGTCCATTGCATTCTTCCTATTGCATTGAATAAGTAATCTTCAATATACTGAGGTGCCAACTAAAATAGGAGATTTATCAATTTTACAGCAATTTTACATGTATCCACTAAATGAAAATGGCCTTGTGATGAAAAGGTCAAAGCAACTTTTGCATTTTTCAAATGTAGATATACTAAATCAAATTAAGACAACTTCTAGCATCTAAGTGCCTATTTGCATCAAGGATTGTTGATTGCCTGTAGTAGTTTCCTTTCCATTGAATATAATTTCACTGAAAAAGTAGTCAAAAAACAAAGACATAACCTTGGGTGCCTTTATTTCTCATCATTTGCTTATTGCCTATCCAGGTCATTATGCAACTTTTGAGGCCCAATGATGAGAGCACATTTGTGGGCTAATCGTATGCATAAATACCTAGATATTAGATGTCAACATGTACATAGCATACTTAGATTTATAAATAGATTAGTTTATAAAAATGATTGCATGCATATTTTATACATTGCATTCACAAGTATTAGAAGGTAATGTACATTATGGTGACATGCATGCATTACATGCATTATTTTTGATTACCTTTGTAAATAACCCACTTTTTTTTTTATTTTCGTCCCTGCAGAATCCACAACTTCAACGAGCTGCATCCACCGTTGCAGACTTCTCGCAATAGTATGGCTTCAAAGCAATGCCTCCCCAACGGTTTAGATTTATTCGTCGGGTTGCTAGTCGAGATTCGCGACGAGAGAAACAAACGACAGAGGCACTTAAAAGAAGAGGCGCAATGACCATTGGAGGGGCATCTGTCCCTGGATCTTCATCTTCTATCCTCTCCACCGTTATCTCTACCTATATTGTGGATCCAGCGTGCTCCGTAGCTTGAGCGAGCTTCACCGTCGCCTTTCCCCTGCTGTGGTATGTGTGGTGACAGTGCACACACCATTATGCCCACCAACAACATCCAGCATCACCTTAGTCACCTTCTCCACCCAAAAACCCATCACCTCCACCATCACCCACTACGCACACCCAGTTTCCTCTCCTTCATTTTCCCTCTTCTTCATTCTCCTCTATTTCACACCTCAAGATGAGCCCATCAACACAACAGCTCTCATCCAACGCCTGCACCATCACCACAACCACCTTCAGCCTGCACACGACCAATGCCTCTCTGCCTCGCCACCACACAAGCGCGTGGCTGCATGCTCGCAAGCCAGCAGCGTGCTCCGTCCAGTGGCCGACAATGCATGCGCGTGCACCTCCAGCAGGCCAGCAAGCCACACGCACAGCTGCACACACACAGCCGCTAACCACCTGCACATGCCTAGCACGCCTCACACGACTGCTCCACTCCACTTCTTTGCTTCCACCTCTTCAACAACGAAGAGAAGCCAAAGGGCCGCTGATAGCGAAAATACACTATTTTATAAATGGGGTTTTACTGTCATTCAAACGAGTAAATCCGTTTCGCTTTTAAATTTATAACCTAGGTAGTGGGGTATTTAGGGTCGTCGAAGGAGGCAAAATTGTTTGCCAAATCAAATCTCTTACTTTAAAGGGGACTCACCTTTCCTTTTGGTGTTTTATATATATGATTTTTTTTTAAGATTTTGAAATAATAGGAATACTAGAGTTTTGTTGAAAAAGAGTAACCCTAATAGCTAATGTCTACGTGACAAAAGTTGATTCTTTCTAAGCACACCTAAGGCATGTGGAAGCCTAGGGTAATTAGAAAGAAAGAGTGTTTGTGCACTAGGAATAATGCGACAAAAAAACAACAAAAGTAATTGCGACAAAAGCTATATTAAAAAGAAGGCAACTTTTAATTGAGAAAGCGTGTTTTACAAAAACCCTAGTAGAGGAATGCTTCTACTACTAGGATAAATATAACAAATAACAAAAGAAACACAAATCCTCCAGAAATGATGGTGAGGAGGGGAAGCTCCTTGCTCGAAGCTTAGTAGCTCCAAGGCTTGAAAAGGACTCCCCCTCCTTCCTGGATGTCCTCCAAAGGCAAACCCTAGATGGGTGTGCCTTCTCCTTCCAAGAGTGGATGGCTCCCACTCCAAGAACTCCTCCTTAATGTGGTGTGGACCACCTTTGAGTCTTCCTCCAAGGGTGGTACTGTACCACCATCAAATCCTCCTCTCCCTAGGGTAGCCGTGTACCCTAGGTTGTCCTCCAATGCCTGGCTTCGTCCCTTGGCTGGTGTGGGCATAAGAGAGAAGAGAAGAGGGGAAGGCACAAAGGGGACAGAGTATCCCTTTAATGTTCTTCTTCTTGTTCTTCTCTTGACCTTCTATGTAGGTGGAAATATGGTTAGAAAAAAAATGTAGCCAAGGTTGGATTTTAATGGTGGTGGTAGGGGGTTTTTATAGGATTAGGAGGGGGGTAGGGTTAGTTATAGGATGGATGGCTAAGATGGGGATTAGATGGTGGTTATAGGATCCTAAGGCTAAGGTTGTTGGCACTAAAATGGAAAGGCACTTGGTGGATGGCACCTACCCTAGGTGGTTGTTAGGGTTAAGGGTTTGGTTAGGTGTGTTGTAGGGTGCAGATGGAGTTATACGGTGGTGGTTATGAGATAAGGGGCTAGGATTATTTTTGTGGACTTAAGGGGTGTGTGTAGGTGTGGTTAGGGGAGAGTTGGCGCCAACTTTAGTGTGACTAAAGGGGTAGGGTTGGCATGGACATAAGGGAAGGCTAGGATGGCCTCTTTTGGTGGTGGTTATGGGATTAAGGGTGGATATAGGTGGTGCCAAAATGGAAGGGTGTGGGTGGTGTTTTTGGCACAAAAATAGTGGTGGTTTAGGGTTGGTTATGGTGGCTTAGGTTGGCACCGCTAGTGGGCTTCTAGAAGGGGTTAGGTGTAGGGTTTAGATGGGGATAAAGGGTGAGGTGTAGGGCTAGGATAAGGGCTTGTGTTGGTGCCAAAATGAAGGGGTGGCTATGGCATTTTGGCGCCAACATGAAGGGGTGTTTAGGGTGGTAGTTATGGTGGGTTGGTGGCAAAAGGGGTTCGGTTAGGTTGGTTAGGGTTAAGGTGCAGTTGTGGTCGGCCATGGAGTTTTTTGGTGGAATAGAGTTTAGCTAAGCTAGCTAAGCTTGCTTAGCTAGTAGAGTAGAGGTGGAGGAGCTAGTGTTTCATGGAGGAGAGATGAAGAGAATTCTGGAGTTGGTATCAGGTACTCTAGAGTTGAGACTGCTAAGGCAGCTTCAAGGGATCTCAACTACTAAGCTTAGCTACTTAGTTCTTATGTAGGTAGCTAAGCTCAGGTAGTTGAGCTCAGTTGAGCTGGCCCTAACCTAGCTGGAGCTAGGTTGAGATGGAACTACCTCTAATGAGAACTCTAGAGCTAGCTAAGCTACTAGATGACAAGTAGTAGCTCAGCTAACTTGGAGTCCAGCTGCCATGAGCTGGATGGAGCTAGGATGAGCTGGGGCTGGACTCCTGTCAACTTAGTTGAGCTAGCTAGAGCTCCTAGTGAACTGGTGGGAGCTAAGATGAGCTAGAATCAACTAAGTTGAGCTAGATCTGAGCTGAGGTGAACTCTAGTTAACTCAACTGAGCTAGCTAGAGCTCCCTGTAAACTAATGGGAGCTAAGATGAGCTAGACTTAGCTGAGTTAAGGTAGATCAGAGCTGAGCTGAGCTATGGTGAGCTAAGATGAGCTCTCTTCAGCTACCATTTAGCTAAGGTGAGCTTAATGGAGCTGAATGGAGCTAACCCTAGAACAAGGGAGCTCGTATCAAGCCATGATGTGTTGGAATTAGTTGAGTCCTAGCCTGATTGAGCTTCCTCTTCATCAGTTGCCTTCCCAAATGCTAGGGTTCTGGGGATCTGACTCTCTGCTTATCCCTAACACTCCAAGAAACACATCAAAAATAAAATAACAAATGCAATGCATGCCTAACCTAATTTATGCCTAAATGCAACCCAAAAATCCATTCGTAGATCAATATCCTAAGAGCTAGGTTTGCTTTAATGCATAAGAATGATGATAAACTGGCATTTATCACACCTCCATGCTTATCTTTTGCTAGTCTCTTAGCAAAACTTTAACTTTTACAAAATGAAATTTTTGGGAAATCTAAGTTTTTCGACTTTTGAGGAGAAAGAGATTACGGGACATAGGATGATCCAAATGTAGGAGGTATGGGATTTGTTAAGGATAAACATCGGGATTTATTTTCGGATCCAAAAATTAGACAAAATTGGGATCAATATATCCTCCAAAAAATTCACAGATTAACCCTTTTAATTCATATGACTTGAAATTTTTGTTTTTTGGATTTTTCTGGCTCTTGAATCTGATTCGCAACTTGCAATAACATTTAAAACTTTGTATCAATGCTTGTGAAAAGCCAACATTTATAAGGGTGTGTTTTCGGTTTAAAACTTCTTTTTTCCCCAATGCTTATTTTTAGCTTAGTCTTACAACAGTTGTGTCGGGATCATCATTCCCGCTACCAAACCTCGAGGGAGCTCTGGTGCCAGTACATAGAGATAGCACTATCCATGACACCACCTAGGAGCTCACAACCCCAAAACACAATGCGGTGTAAAGGAGCGCTCCAAGTAAACTCAAGCTCTTGCTCTGACACTATAGGTAGAGCATCGTCAAAGAAACTTGACCTGTAAAAATGCACTTTAATGCTCCATCTAAAGATATGAAATATAGATATGGAGCAGTGCCAAGGTGGTAACATGTTGTCATCGCATCATCAAAGGAGGTAGTTTCCTCCTCGGTGGTGGGAACTCAAACCATTGATCTGCTTCAGACTTTTACTAAGGCCAAACAAGGGGTTTTTCTAATTTTTAGTAGTTTTTAGGTGTTGGCTTGTATGTGAAATTTGACACAGGAAGTTCCATATGAAATGCAAGTTTTTGAATCAGAAAGTAAGCCAAATACTTTCCATATTACAAAAGAGGATCAAGTCACCTAAACTATCACGAGTTCAGGTGGAATTTTGGTGAAGGATATCTGATATAGTCTAAAGAAAGACCCTGAAATTCTAATGATCAAATCCATATCCTTATCCCCAGTTTCTTGAAGATTAAATCCCATTGTACCAAAAGTGAGTTTTCAATCTTAGTCCCAATTTCAAACTTTTCCTAAAAAAGTTTTCAACATTTTTATTTATTTATTTTTGGGTAAGCTAGCAGAAAAACAAAATGATAAAAGAAAAATGCATGTTTTTTGGTTTTGAAAATCATAAATCTATCGTCAAAATTTAAAAACACCCCCTATGCTTAAGATATGTAATGTCCTCATGCATTAGGAGGGAAAGAGGGATTACCTTAGTAAAAGGCGGTCGGATTTAGGATAGTCAAAACCAAGGGAAAAGAAAGAAAAAGAAAACAAGAAAAATGATGGGTTACCTCCCATCTAGTGCTATCTCTTATGCCATTTAGCCGGGCGTAGTGTGCATCAGTGATCAGCTGTGGTTGGTTCGGTGAAATCGAAAGATTCAGATGGAAGATTCAGGGCATGATCAAAATAGAGCTTTAAACATTAGCCATTGACTTGAAAAGTCGTATTAGTTTTAGGATCAAAATGGTCAACAATGTCGTACGGATATGTTTTTAGGACAATAAAGGGGCCGGTCCATTTTGATTTCAACTTTCTAGGAAAAATACATAATCGTGCATCAAAGAGGCAAATGCATTGATTAACATCAAAATGTTTCTATACAATGTATTTATCATGGAATTTCTTTGTTTGGTCTTTATAAATCCACGCATTTTCATGCAAAAAATTACGTAATTCTTCCAGTTTAGTCAAATGTAATTTTCTATGGATACTGGCATCAAATAAGTCCATATGTAATTGCTTTATTGCCCAAATAGCCCTATGCTCAAGTTCTACTAAGAGATGGCATGCCTTCCCAAAAATCAGATAGAAGGGAGACATGCCAAGCAAGATTTTGAAAGCAGTACGGTAGGCCCATAAAGCATCCTCCAATTTGGTGGACCAGTCTTTACGATCAGGCCTAACTGTCTTTTGTAATATATTTTTGATTTCTTGGTTGGAAACTTCAGCTTGACCATTTGTTTGGGAATGATAAGGTGTGGAAATATTGTGATTAACACCATATTTAGAAAGAAGGTGACAGAATTGTTAGTGAGTGTAGTGTGAGCCTCCGTCATTGATAATGGCCTTTGGAATGCCGAATCTTGAGAAAATATTTTTCTTAATGAATTCATCAACCACACGGTGATCATTGGTGCGGGTGGGTATTGCTTTAATCCATTTAGAAACATAGTCGACTGCGACTAGTATATACAAATACCCACTAGAGTTGATGAATGGTTCCATGAAGTCGATGCCCTATACATCGAAAATTTCAACCTCTAAAATAGGATTAAGGAGCATAATATCCTTTCTAGTCATGTTGCCGATGCTCTGGCAACGCACATAGGATCGAACAAAATTATGAGCATCTTTGTGCAAGCTTGGCCAAAAGAATCCCACATTAAGGATTTTTGCTGTAGTTTTCTTGCCTGAAAAATGTCCACCACAGGCCATTGAATGACAATGTGTCAGAATATCATGGATTTCTGAATTGGGGACACATCGTCTAATGACCTGATCGGCACAAATGCGGAAAAGGTCAAACTCCTCCCAAAAATAGTATTTAATATCAGCAAAGTGCTTATCCTTTTTTGTGTTTGGCCAATCAGCGAGGATTCATTCTGTTGCTAAATAATTTGCGATGGGTGCAAACCAAGGGAGGGTGGTGGCAGCTAAAATGCTTTCATCAGGGAATTGATTTGGGGGGGGGGGGGGTCATTATGTCATTCGTCATAAGACAAGAGAGATGGTCGGCCACTACATTTTGCAATCCCGCCTTATTCTTGATTTCCAGGTCAAATTCTTGGAGCAGTAGGATCCAATGGATAAGGCAGGGTTTCGCATCTTTTCTTGTCAGCAAATATTTAAGTGTTGAGTTGCTAATATATACAGTGACATGAGACCCCAAAAGATAAGATCTAAATTTTTCTTTGGTAAACAGAATGGCAAGAAGTTCTCTTTAAGTAACCGTGTAATTCCATTGTGCATCATCAAGAGTTTTGCTAGCATAATAGATCACAACGGGCTTCTTGTCAATTCTTTGCCCTAGAATGGCCCTGATAAACGCCAGTTTATCATCATTCTTATGCATTAAAACAAACCTAGCTCTTAGGATTTTACTCCGCAAACGGGTTTTTGGGCTGCATTTAGGCATAAAATAGGTTAGGCATGCATTGCATTTTTTATTGTCTTTTTAATATGTTTTTGTGAGCGTTAGGGATGTACAGATATATAGATCCCTAAAACCCTAGCACTCAAGAAGGCAAATGGTGAAGGAGAAGCCCATACTAGCTGGAACTCAGCCTAATCCAGCTCACCTCAGCTTGATCCAGCTCACCGCAGCTGGAACCAAGCTTACTTGAACTAGGGTTAGCTCATCCTAGCTCCATTCAGCTAATCTCAGTGGGATGGCAGCTCAAGAGAGTTCACCTTAGCTCACCCTAGCTCAAGTCAGCTCAGATCCAGCTCAACTTAGCTGAGTCTAGCTCATCTCAGCTCCCACTAGTCCACAGGGAGCTCTAGCTAGCTCAGCCAAGTTGACAGGAGTTCACCCCAGCTCAGATCCAGCTACATCCAGCTCCACTCAGCTCCAGCCAGCTGAAGAAGAACTCATCCCAGCTTAGGAAGCTCAAGTCCAGCTCCCGGGGACTCAGCTTAGCTCAACTCAGTTGAGCTAAGCTACCTTAGCTGCCTCAACCAGCTTGATTCTCCCCGGGAGCACCAGACCCAGCTCACCTTAGCTCATTATGGTAGAAGCTAGCTTACCTTGGCTCGGCTTAGTAGCTAGCAAAGAACTAGCAAGCTAAGCCAGCTAGAATAGCTCCATGCCAGCCTCTTCAGCAGCAGCCAACTCCAATTTCAGCTCCAGATTTCTCCTCCTCAGCTCCAGACTTCTCCTCAGCTCCAGACTTCTCCTCCTTAGGTTAGCTTAGCTTACTTAGCTATGCTCCAACTTCCTTGGCTTGTACCACCCCAGAAACCCACCTAACAACTCCACCCAACTAGCTCCACCTAAGCTCCACATAAGCTAACCTACTTGGCACCAACCTAACCTACCCACCACCTCCAAAAGATGCCTAAAAGTGGCTCCAAAAACTACCCTAACCACCCCCTTAATGGCACCACTTTTCCCTCCAAAATCCCCCCTCATCTCCACCACACAATTTCCCTTGAATTCATCTCCACCATCCACCTAACCCCCCTTCTAGAAGACCCCATGTTGGCGCCAACAAGGTGGTGTCTCTCCACCACCAAAAGACACCAACACCACCATAACTACCCCCTTTAACACCCCTTGGGTTGGCGCCAACTCTCCTTAGCCATAGGATCACCAACCACCTCCATTCTTCCATCCTAGCCCTCCATTTCAAGGGGCACCTTAACCCCCCATCCCACCCTATAAAAAGACCACTACCCACCACCATTCAAGCCATCCTTGGCTAGCAATTTAACTCTCATATTGCACCAAGAAGCCCACGTCCAAGAGAGAAGAAGAAGAAGAAGATTAAGGGGATATTCTGTCCCCTTGGTGCCTTCCCTTCTTCCCTTCTCTCTTGGGTCACGCCAGCCAAAGGAGAAGCCAGGCAAGGAAGATCTTGGAGGAGATCTTGAAGGTGGTCCATGCCACCTTGGAGGAGTTCTTGAGGGTGGTGCACGCCCACCCCTTGGAGAGAGCATTGAAGGTGGAAGCTTCCACCATGGAGGAGCTCTCAAGGAAGGAGAAGGAAGCCCTCTTTTCAAGCCAAGGAGCAGCTAGGCTTGGAGCAAGAAGACAACCTTCTTCACCATTGTTACAAGAGGATTTGTGTTTCTTTTCTTGCTTTTAGATTGTTTAATTCTAGTAGAAGCATTCCTCTACTTGTCCTTGAAAGGAACACTCATTCTAGTCAATCAAAATTGCCTTCTTTTAGCTTTTAATTGCAGTTGTTTGTTTTGGTTCTAGCACTTGTTTCACCTCTTCTTCCTAATTACCCTAGGCCTCCACTTGCCTAGAGTGAGCTTAGGAAGAAGATATTTCTATCTTTTAGATTTTAGTTAATCATTTGTACGTGTTAGTTCTTTTAGCTACAATCTGCAGTTTGCCCTCGTCTTTTCAAACTACAAAAAAAAATTACATTTTGAAAAATATCAAAAAGAAAGTTGAGATCTATCTGTAAGCAAGAGGATTAATTTTGCATTTTTTTTTGCCTCCTTGGATGACCCTAGATACTCCCCTATCTCGGATATAAATTTAAAAGCGAAAGCGGATTCGCGTGTTACAACGATGTTAAAAACCCGCTTTTACAAATCACGCGTATTTCGCTATCAGGCCCCCACAGCAAAATTTGAGGCATCCGTCATTAATTCAAAATGACTACTCCAATCAGGTCCCTGTAAAAGTGGTGCCTCGGTAACTTCCTTCTTTAACCTCAAAAAACTCTCCAGGCATTTATTATTGAAATCGATGGTTGATCTTTAGTAAGAAGCTAACTTATGGGCTTGGAGATTTGGGAACAAGTTTGTATGAATCTATGGTAGAAATCCACATGACCCAAAAAGGATTTGATTTGTTTTACAGTAGTGGGTGGAGGGAGCGTAGATATAGCATCTATTTTTTCTTTATCTACCGCAATTCCTTGTTTTGATATAACATGGCCTAGGACAATACCTTCTTAGACCATGAAATGACTTTTTTCCCAGTTGAGGACTAGATTGACTTCTATGCATTTTTGGAGAGTTCTTTCAAGGTTTTTGAGACAATGGTCAAAAGAATCTCCAAAAATAGAGAAGTCATCTATAAAGACTTCTAAACTTTCACGTACCAGGTCTGAAAATATTGCAAGCATACACCTTTGAAAAGTCGCAGCTACGTTGCAAAGACCAAATGACATTCTTCGGAAAGTAAAGGTTCCAAAGGAGCAGGTGAAAGTTGTTTTGTCCTGGTCCTCAGGATGAACCACTACTTGATTATAGCTGGAATAACCGTCTAGAAAACAGTAAAAGTCCCATCTAACTAACCGCTCCAAGATTTGATCAATAAAGGGGAGAGGAAAATGGTCCTTCTTGGTGGCAATGTTTAATTTTTTGTAATCAATACACACACGCCAAGAAGAGGCGGTTCGAGTGGCTATATTCACCCCATTGTCATTGGTGACAACTGTTAGCCCAACCTTTTTGGGTACTACTTGTGTTGGACTAACCAAGAGCTGTCAGAAATGGGGTAGATGATATTTACATCAAGCCACTTAATAATCTACTTTTTTACCAAGTGCCATTGTGGTTGGCAGGAGGGGCGAGAATCGTCCTCTAGATATATACGATGTGTACGGTAGGACGGATGAATACCCTTAAGATCAAAAGGGTCCAACCAATAGTTTTTTTTTATTTACCCCAAAACCTAGAGAAGTTTGTGTTCTTGTGTCCCAGAAAGTCCAGAATTTAAAATCAGGGGCAGGGTCTGATTTGGACCCAGGAAAACATATTTAAGGGAGTTAGGCAATGGTTTTAACTCCAGTTGTGGGCCTGGCTCCGAAAGAATTTCTGCTTTTTGTGTTAGTGGTGAAGTGAGAGTGAAAGGGTCAGCTGGAGTGTTAGCTGAATGTGTGGCTAGGGTGGGGGGTGGAATGAAGTGGATTGTTCAGGAGCCATGTTAATGGCAAAATAGGAACCCAAATGTGAAATTTGCAAAGTTTCCTCCACTATATTTTCCATTTCTGAATCTGAGTCATCAAAGAAATTAGGTTCTCGGAACCTCTTAAAAGCTTGAAAAATATCTAGGGTTATAGATTCACCGCCACACATGATCTTCATTTTGCCAGAATCACAATCAATATTTGCATGGGTGGTGGCTAAGAATGGTCTTCCAAGAATTATAGGGGCAAACTTTAAAGCTTCCGGTACCTCTATGTCCAGGACTAAAAAGTCTACTGCAAATAGACAATTTTTTACCTAGACAAGGACATCCTCAACAATTCCCCTTGGTTTAACTTTAGATCAGTCTAGTAATTGAAGAGTAACCTCAATAGGCTTTAATTCACCGATCTTAAATTCCTAAAAAATAATTGTGGGGATAAGATTAATTGTGGCACTAAGATCCAATAAGGCGTGATCAAAAGAAGTATCATTAATGATTACTTGAATCAGGTGAGCACTTGGATCTTTTCTCTTAAGAGGCAATCGACTCTGCACAACAAAGCTCACTGTCTCAAGAAGGATCACCTTTCTTATGTTTCAAGGCTGCCTTTTGGGAGTACACAAATCTTTCAGAAATTTTTCATAGGCAAGGATGTATTTTATGGCATCTAGGAGAGGGATGTTAATTTCAACTTGCCCAAATAAATCCATCAATTCCTTATCAGTGGGCTCAGATTTTCTTCTTTTTCTTATTTTGTGAGGAATGGAGGGCATGTGGAAATGGTGCAGGGTTTTCTTGTTTTGTATTATTAGGTTCCTGAATAGTGTTAGACGAAGATGGGGAAGAGTTGATATGTTTTTCATTGAAACGAGTTTCTTTAATAGGTATAGGGTCTTGAGTGGTTTTCCAGTTGCTCAAAGTAACTGCATTTGCAGTCTGGTTGTTTCTAAGATGAGGACGGGAAGCCAGACTGTTATTGAAACCCGAGGGATGCTAAGGTGCTGGTTGAATGGGTTGACTGGGATATCCACCTTAGAACTGATTCCGTTGATTATTTGGGTTGGGCATCGGTTGTATTCCCAACAGGTTGATGATCAAGAGTAACCTTAACTTGGTGTTGCAAGTTGGTAATCATGCGGGTTACTTCTGTCATTTGGTTCTACATACCTTATAGAGTTTTCATGACTTGGGTATTGATATCTTCCTTGGATGGTCCAGGTTGATATGCAGGTTGCCCATAATTCCCAAAGTGATTTTGTTTGGGAAACAGAATCGGATTCGAGGTTTTCCAGGAGTGATTCGGGTTGGTCCTCCAGTTTTGATTGTAAGTGTTGGAGGGGCTTCTAAATTGCTCCTAGAGAGCATAAATATTTTCCATGGTGGGATCAAGAATATTCTAATTCAACTAATCAAAATTCCCAGTCAAATCTTGTGGAAAATCAGCAGAAAACTACTGACCAACAGATGTGGCATTAATGTTTTGTAGATTTTCTCTTCGGAGAAGTTGTGGAGTGTTAGTGTGTGTAGAGTTAAAGTGTGGAGAATTAAGGTGTGGAGCACTTTTGTGAGTGAGATTTTCTTCCATCTTTTTCTGGTGAATTTGTATTTGTTCCGGTCATTGAGCTAACATATATAGATCATCCTGAGTGATTGGAACAGAGGTGGATTTGGAGTCAATTTCATTGACTCCATGTTTGGGGTTTTGATTTCTACCAAAAGTGTCCATTGAAGTCATATTAAATGAGTTTTCACTCATTTCTTCAAAGAGGAGATAGGCACTTTTGGCATCTTTATTAAGGAAATTGCCCCACATGAGGCATTCACAAATTGCTTCAATTGAACTTCTAATCCATGATAGAAGATCTGCACTAATTGCCAATGTGGAATTCATGGTGGGGACAACCTTTTAAAGGTTCTTGAAATCTTTCCCAAGCTTCATGGAGGGGTTCACCAATTTTTTGTTGAAAGGTCGTTATGGATCTTCTTAAAGCATTAGTTTGACCGATCGGAAAAAATTCTTTTAGAAAACTGCTCTTTAATTGGGGCCAGGTGGTGAATGGGTGCCCAACCGTTCTAAACTAGTGTGAAGTTTTATCGTTTAAAGAGAGAGGAAAAAGTCTCACCAACCACATGTCTTCCTGCACATTACGGGAATGAGTGGTTTGAACGAGAATAGTTAATACCTCAAGATGACAAAAAGGGTCCTCTCTTGGATGACCATGGAAATGCTTGATCAGGTTCAGAATAGTTGGTTTGATCTCAAAATCCCCTTGTGGTATGACCACCCCGGGTCTTTCCTCATAGTTGGAAAAATCATAGAAATCCTTAAGAGGAATGACAGACTATTGGCATGGTGATGGGTTTCTCCCTTGGTTGGCTAGATTCGTCACAGTCCTAGCCAAATTCTCTTGGTTTTGCTGTAGCCGAATCAAATGGTCGACCATAAAGGCAAAGAGGTTTGTATTTTGAGTTTGGATTTGAGGGCCACCTAGCCCTGCAGGAATTTATGGTTGCTTCAAATGATGGAGGTTAAGGATGGGGAAGTTAGCTTGTGGGTCGACTGACAGGTTAGAAGCGGAAGTAGAACTTTTTTGTCGGTTTCCCAGGTTTTCCATATTTTTAGAAGAGGAAGGAGAAGAAAACAAAGATTTTCTGGTGCGGGGAGCAAAATCAGATGGTCCCTCAAGATGTGGTTTTTGGGATCTTTACCCGTGCATGCACTTTTTTGGAAGAATTGGAGGGGAGGAGAAGAGTGTGAAAAGAGAGAAAGTGTGCAATTCAAACAACAAATTCTACACCTAACTTAATTGTGACTCCCTAAAAATAACCTAAGAATTGGTTTACCTAGGAAATAAGCAATCACTAGTGAATACCCGTTCTGTCAACAAATCTAGCCAAGTTGTTTAAGGGGAGGTTTAGGCCCAAGCGTTTCCCAAGAAAATCCCCAAGTGCTTGTACAAACCCGTGCCTAGTCATTTGACACAGCCCCTCAGCCTGAACACCAAATATAGATGACAGAATTGATATTAACTAAAGAAAACTTAAGGCCTAGATAGCAAGCCTAAGTTGATGAAACCTTAGAGGTCAAGTTGCTACAGATTTTAATTAGGCCTAGAATACTAAAGTGCACACGGAATGTGGAGGGCATTGATTGGGTTATTGCCCTGCTACTTCACTTTTTTTGTGTGTGTGCAGGAATTGGAAAGTGCTTCCAATTTCAAACAAGTTGTCACACAATTTTAAGTATTTCCGCCTTTTAGGATTTGTTTTAAATTAGTGCATTTTAGGGTTTCCTTTCTTAAGACTTCAAACAAGTTTTGAGATCCAGAAACAAGAGGAAATAAAGTTGTATGAGTGAGGATATGTTCCCTTTTAGTTGTTTGTCTCTAGAAATGAAAAAGAAGCCCTAATCTAGTTGATCCTATGACAGAAATTTACCTACTAATGGATCTTTTTTTAGGCCTTCTGTATTAAGTAGTGGCCCATACAGATCAAACAACACCACTAATTTATGAAAAATCAAATAAGGATTTCAGAAAAGATTTTTTAAAAAATTTTAGAAATTTGTTTGATATTTTAAAGAAATTTTCTTTGTGCTGGTGTAAAAGTTCAGAATTGATACTCGTGGGTATTTTGGAATTTTCAATGCCACCACCGACATCAGAAAATTTTGGTGATTTTATATAATGTGCAAAATTTTATAAGGATTCGAAAAAACTAATTTTCACAAAAATTGGATGAGTATAAAAACTAAAAATTCATGGATAGTAGCAAAATAGAAAGATTAAAGGGTGTGACCCCTCTGCAGTTCATGAATTTTTAAAAATTAAAGACAAACTTAACTAATATGAAATTTAGAACAAATATTTATTACTTGATTTGTAATCTTTGGGTGAAATTTCAAAATTTTAGGAGGCCTGTGGTGTTGAGAACTAATTTTTTAAATTCAGACAAAAGTCTGGATCTGAAAAAGAGAGCACCTGCACTTAAGGTGGAGTGGTGTTTAATGGTACAAACAAGCAAACAATGAGTTTTAAATTGCACCACTCTACTTAATTAAGTTGTTTAAGGTCATGAAAGCCAAGTTTAATATATTTTGGTAGTCTTTTACTACTTTATGTGACAAGATAAAGGGAACCAAACTGAATCCATTGGAAGACAATGGGTTTGAGTTCTTCTTTCCAGAATTCCCACTTGCTTCCTATAGTTCCTGCACATACAAGATAGAAGAAAAGAGAAGGGGATGAGATCCACTTCAAGCAAGATAAAAGTGATAAAAGCAAAGCCGTGCCTCCCCAACAACGGCTCGAAAAAGTGAGCGAAAATACACGATTTTATAAATAGTGGTTTCAATGTCATTGCAACACGTAAATCCATTTCGCTTTTAAATTTATAACCTAGATAGTGGGGTATCTAGGGTCGTCCAAGGAGGCAAAATTATTTGCTAAATCAAATCTCTTTATTTAAAGGGGACTCACCTTTCTTTTTGGTGTTTTATATATATGATTCTTTTTTTATATTTTGAAATAACAAGAATACTAGAGTTTTGTTCAAAAAGACTAACCCTAAAAGCTAATGTCTACGTGAAAAAAGTTGATTCTTTCTAAGCTCTCCTTAGGCATGTGGAAGCCTAGGGTAATTAGAAACAAAGAGTGTTTGTGCACTAGAAATAATGCAACAAAAAAAACAAAAATAGGTTTTTCTCGCCTTTGAACTCTAGGCCAGGTTTTGGGGGAGTGTCCCCAATTCTTTAGACTCCAGGTTTATTCATAGTTACTTAGTTCTTTTGCGTGCGTATCTATTTATTAAAAAGAAGATCGGTACTGCCTGCTAGAAGCTGCATATCCATAGGATGACCATCTAGGATTGCTTGAGCAACATATTGATTTTCTTACTACATTGCATGCATTTCTGCATAGAAGAGTGCTGGAGCAAGGTACGAATTTCTTATCTTAATGCATCAGTTATCTGCACACGCACTGCTTCATAATTAAAGAAGACCACTTAAACTGATTTAAAAAGATTAATCAAGTGGTCATATTGCTTCTCGAAAAGAAAATAAAATATACAGGAAGTGTTTGAATAACTTGATTGTGATTTTCAAAAGAAAAATCACTTTTTGTGGTGTGATGCACACTTCCTACACTGAGTACGCACTATAGGCACTGTACTAGGACTTGGACCCTTAAGGCTATAGGCATCGATCTCTTTATCGGTGCAAACCTTCCAACCTCGCTTTGAAACTGTGGTGTTAACTTTTACCCAAGTAACTTGATACTCTAAGGAGGGGGACACCCCTTAAAGGAATTCAAGGGTAGTTAAGAGGCACCGCTAATGCATCGCCTCAAAGGAAGGGTTCACCCTATCTGCATCCCTTGGTTCCATCCTTGGAGTACCTTTTTACTTGAGCATTAGAGAATATCATTGCAACAAAGTATACGTCTTTATGGCACTTGAAGGTCAACTTAACGTGCGTAATTAATTGACAACTTGGTTGGTCACCCAATAGAACTAAAAGCACCCTCAACCTCCTTAATAACCATTGACCAAGAATCTCAAGTGCCTCACTTCTCTTATACCACTTATGTGGGAACGGAGAAATACTTCCTTGACTCCATTTGGCTAGGATAGAAAGGTTGGAAGAGGGCCTAAAGTGCCTTAACTTAACAAAAGACCTCTTGCCTTGGGTTTGCTTGGTGTATGCTTGGTAGGCGCTCTATTAGAAATAATCTTCTTTTCAACCCTGAGCCTGAGAGAATCATAATGAAAGCTAACCAAGAAAGACGAAAAATGGCTAAAGAAAGACTTGAAGAAGAGATTAGGGTTGGTGAAAACCAGAGAACCTTGAGAGACTATTTCATCCCTACAAACCACCAAGCCTTACCTATCCAAAGACCTGGAGTGGATAATCCATATGAAATCAAGAGCAGTACCATATCTTTCCTTCCTTCTTTCTATGGTACTGCTAGGGAGGATCCCTACAGGCATCTTGAGGAATTCATCGAGGTCTGTTCCGCGGTGAAGCTTCAGGGCTTTACTGATGAAGCCCTAATGAGGACTCTATTTCCATTCTCCCCTAAGGATAAGGCCAAGCACTAGTATCATACCCTCAATGCAAGGGTAAATGATTGGGCCACCCTTAAGGGAGAATTCTTGAAAAAGTATTTTCCTATGAGTAAGACTGACCATTATAGAAGAGAGATTATGGGTTTTACTTAACAAGAAGGGGAGCAATTTCATGAGACTTGGGAGTGCTTTAATGACCTTCTTAGGTTATGCCCCCACCATCAGGTGCAAAGATGCCAGTTGGTCGAAAGGTTCTATAATGGATTATCTAAAAGGCACAGGTAAACCATCAATGCAGCCTGTGTAGGAACCTTCACGTCCAAAACTGAGGATGAAGCCTGGGCATTATTTGAAACATTAAGTGACAACTCCATACATATGTCCTATACCTATCAGGAAAGGAAACCATCAATCTTGTAGAGGAAGATAGAGGCCCATGAAGCCGAGGCTACTCAAGATTTGGCTTATCAAATTAAATTGTTGAACAAAACTTTGATAGGCTTTTAGCAAACCCAGGCATGAACTTGCAAGCAGCCTCTATCTTTCACGGTTCATGTAAATGCTCCATTTGCCAAAGCGCAATGCACGCCACTATGGAGTGCCACCAGGTAAATCAATTCCCTAAGTTGATTCAGGCCAACCTGATCTCAACCCAAGGTTTCCACCTACCTCCTCACAATAACCCTTATTCCAATACATATAATCTGGGGTGGCGGAACCATTAAAATTCTCATGGAAGCAAGGTGATTATTCAACTCAAGGAATACAAGACCCCTACCTGCTTAACCCATATACCAGCCATCCTATGAAAGCCCTCCTTAGCAAAAGCCTTCTGAGATGGATGAACTTAAAGCCATGATGAAAGCGATGCAAGAGCATCAAAATATGGTCATTCAATCTCAGAATAAGATGATTACTGATATGCAATCCCAAATTGGTCATCTTACTAAGGCAGTTAGGCAGCTGGATCTAGGGAAGTTGCCTAGCTCTTCTGAGGAGAACCTGAAGGGCAAGGGGGTCATATTCAGGGATCTCTGCTTGAGTGTTTACAAAGGCACAAGGAAGCAATTGCTTGATCAATTGCTGATATTAAGGGTCTTGATCCCTCCCTTTGCATGCATCATATATACATGGACGAGTCCGTGAAACCCTTCTAATTATGCAACAATCATAGGTCTTAATTGACCAAGATTAGGCTAGGACTTAGCATAAGTAAGGGCTATTCATGCATGCATAAGCATTATCTGCATCTTTATTGCTTTCCTTTAGCTACACATAAAATAATGATAGAATGTGCTAATTAAGTGTATTATGTCAATTGCAGGCAATAGGCTGATATGGAGCTAGATCTGGAGTAGTATCTGAAGCTGGATCAGGAATAACAGGTGTTATAGCAGAGCTGGAACAGAAGGCTTAGCTTAGATGTAGGAATAATGATGCAAGGGAGTCAAGGTTTTCTATTCTATTAAATAGAAATAAAGTAGTAAAATGTGAAGAGCTTAGGTCAATCCTAGCCCTAGGATAGCCTAGAGCTTCCCCAAGCCTTAGCCACCCATAGATTAGGTCACAGCACCCTAGGAAGCCTTAAAACCCTAGTTCCAACCCTTATCTGGACGTCGAGATAAGTTTTAGGATGTCCAGGACCCTTAGCCAATTCTCGCACACCTTAAACCCACTTCTGCAGTGTTATCGGACGTCTAGACATTTTGTCAGACATCCAATTTCTGCAGAATACCCAAAACAGAACTTAGATTTCCCCCTGACTCAGATTGGATGTCTAGAACTGAAGTCTGGACTTCAGATTTTTTAGTATAAGTCATCTGATCATATTTTTGGATGTCTGGAACTAGTCTCCAGTTCCTGTTTTGAGATTCAAGCCTTGATCTTGGATTTCTAGCTCCCTAGACCTAATCCCAACCCCATAAGAACCTAAATTAAGGTGTCCTAACCCTAGTACATCACCTCTAGACCTACCTAAGGACCTAATTAGGTCCTCACCAAACCCAATTGACTTAGCTCAAAGTCAATTACCTTCACCTAAGTCAATTGGACTCATTGAGTCCAATTGAGCTTAGATCTCAACCCACACAAGTTCAATTGGACCTAGTGAGAGTCCAATTGATCTAAACCCAACCTAATTGAGTTATTTCACTCTCAATTAGGCTCACACTCATTCAATTAAACTTGGGTTAAGTTTAATTGCAAATTCCCCTTAGCAATTAGGGTTTGTAACCTTAATTCAAGGCATACACCTACCTAAACCCCTTAGGACCTAACCTAAACCACCTAACCACATAGGGCATGACCACACACACACACACACACACACACACACCCATTCATGCACTCCCACACATCTAGAGTTCTCTAGAACCCTCTCCAAGTGGCGCCACTCTTGGCTACCAAATTTAGCAGCCAAGAGGCATTCAAATTGAGATCCACATTTTTTGGATCTCAAAACCACTTCTATCCTCTCATGGTCGGCCACTCTTGGGCTCTCTCAAGAGAGTTCCACACCTTTCTAGAGAGAATCCCTTATGTTTATAAAAAGACCTAAGGGGTGGCCATTTCCATCCATTCACTTCCTTGGCTCCATTCACATCCACCTCCACTTAGGCTAGCCACTCCCACTCCATCTCCATGAGTTGACCACCACCATGAAGGACACCATGCCGGGATGCTAGATTACTCCTCTCTCTCTCCAAGGGCCAGCCTAAGCTCCATTGGTTGCCCCACATTCTCCTCTCCACCATTCCAAGGCCATCGGAGACCACCTCCGAATGCCCTTACTTCTGATAGATTAGTAGCTAGCTCTTTACATTTACTGCATTTATTTACTGCTTAGTAGTGTAGTCCTTATTCTCCCCCAATGATGCAAGCAAAATCCCCTCGTAGATTCTTGCATGCGATAGTTTTCTGGTAGCGAGATTTACATTTTAAGCATTTCTGTACAAGCTTTCCTCAACAAGTTCATGTTGCAAGCACTCTCCAAATGAATGAATGAAAAATATATTTTCTATATATGTATGTCTATGTGTTGAGAATCATCACGAGCTCATTGCAATATCTTCTGTGTGATTAATGTTGCCTATTTTTAATTTCTGATATTTTGCAACAAGCATGTCATTTCCGGAAAACATAGAAAATCTGACTATAGATGCATTTTCTGTAAATAGTCACCACCTTACTAGAATCGTGCGCATAGAAACTCACACTTTCACCTTTGTGATCTATTTAACACACGTGCACGTAATCAGGGTTCATAATAGAAGTGGTGAAATTTTAATTAGAAGACTGGAAATTGGCATGTGATTTTGAACAAAGTAGAGTGGTAAAAGATTGAATTCAAACGTAAAACAAATGCCTCCCAGAGACGAAGGACCAAGACTCAATGTCTCGTTATCATTTATTAAATATCTTTGTTTGATCATATTGCGCACTATACTATGATGTTTTCCTATCAAATTATGCGCTCTACGACTTGCAAACACCTTCTGACACATGCAGAGAAGGCTCAACCCCAATATGTGGGAGGTTGTTAAAAAGGAGATTCTGAAATGGCTGGATGCAGGAATTATGTATCCCATTTCAGATAGTAAATGGGTCATTCCTATTCATGTGGTGCCCAAAAAGGCAGGAATCACTGTGGAAGTGAAGAACCAAGGAGAGTTGGTAACCACTAGACCCTCAATTGGTTGGGGGGTCAACATTTATTATCGCAGTTTGAACATGGCTACCCAGAAAAACCATTTCCCCTTACCATTTATCGATCAGATTTTGGAACGACTGTTGGGGAACAAGTACTTTTGTTTCCTTGATGGGTACTCTGGGTATAATCAGATAGCCGTCTTTCCTATCGATAAGGAGAATGCCACCTTCACGAGTCCGTATGGCACTTTTATGTTTTGCCGAATGCCATTTGGATTATGTAATGCTTCAGCTACTTTCCAATGATGTATGATGGCTATCTTTTCTGATATGATCGACGAGCTTGTAGAGATTTTCATGGCTGATTTCTCCATTTACGGCTCATAGTTTGTCCTATGCCTTTCACACCTTGATAAAGTCTTAATCCGTTATGAAGAGGCAAAGGTGGTTTTAGCTAGGAGAAAAGCTACTTTATGGTCTAGCAGGGCATTGTGTTGGGGCATGTAGTTTCCGAGAGAGGATTAGAGGTGAAAATTGATTCCAACTCTAAGCTTCCTTTGCCCACCAATGTTCATCAGGTTAGATCTTTCCTTGGCCATGCTGGATTCTATAGGCACTTCGTTAGAGATTTCAGTAAAATCTCTAAGCCACTCTGCAACCTATTAGCGAAGGATGTTTCCTTCAATTTTGATGAAAGATGTGGTGAGGCTTTCCAAGTCTTGAAGAAAGCCCTTATTACCGCGTTGATTCTCCAAGCACCAGATTGAACCCTCTCGTTTGAGCTAATGTGTGATGCTTTTAATTTTGTAGTGGGAGCGGTCTTAGGTCAAACGGTTGATGCAAACCTCATGTGTTGCATTATGCCAGCAAGACCCTTACGGATCCTCAGCAAAACTACATGGTCACTAAAAAGGAACTTCTCGCTGTAGTATTTGCTTTGAAAAAGTTTCGATCTTATCTTTTGGGATCCAAGCTTGTGGTGTTCATTGATCATTCTGCCTTAAAGCATCTTCTTGTTAAAAAGGACACCAAACCTCGATTAATTTGTTGGATTCTGCTACTCTAGAAGTTTGACCTGGAAATTAAAGATAAGAAAGGAGTTAAGAATGTGGTAGCAGATCATCTGTCTATGACCCCTATTGAGGCATCAACCCCTGCTGGCGATATCCAAGAGACTTTCTCTGATGAGTCTCTGATGGTCGTGGAGGCCGAAACTCCTTCATTCGCTGACATAGTGAACTATCAGGTCACGGGCATTACCCCCAATACTTGGGATAAGTAGAAAAGAGATATCTTTCTTGCTGACATTAAATTTTATCATTGAGAGGAACCTGAGCTTTTTAGAATCACCCTGACTAGCTTTTCCGCCATTGCATCCCAGACAACGAACAAAGGAGTGTTCTAAGTTTCTACCATGACCTCCACTATGGAGGGCATTTTAGTGGAAGAAAGACTGCCCATAAGGTTCTTCAGTCAGGCTTTTGGTGGCCCACATTATTCCAAGATGCGCATACATATGTAGTTGCATGTCTACATTGCCAATAGATGGGAACCATCGGAGAAAGGGATGACATGCCCCAACAACCTATTCTCCCCATTGAGATCTTTGATATTTGGGGCATTGACTTCATGGGTCTCTTTCCTGTGTCCTTCGGATATGAGTACATCCTTGTGGTTGTTGACTATGTATCAAAATGGATAGAAGCCGCATCCACGTGAACCAATGACCATTCCATGGTCTTGGATTTTGTTAAAATATCATTTCCCAGTACAGGTGCCCAAGGACAATCATAAATGATGGAGGACTTCACTTAAAGAACATGCACTTCACAAGAATACTCCAAAATTTGGGAGTCAACCACATGATAGCCACACCTTTCCATCCCCAAACGAGTGGACAAGTTGAAGTGTCTAATAGGGAGATTAATCAAATTTGAGAAAAAACTGTCAGGCTAGATTGTAAGGATTGGTCTAAAAAACTAAATGATGCTCTTTAGGCCAACAGAACAGCTTATAAGACTACCTTGGGCTTGTCTCCTTTCCAGCTTGTCTACGGAAAGGCATGCCATCTTCCTGTTGAAATCCAACACAAAGCCTATTAGGCTATTAAAAACATTAACTTGAATCTGGATAAAGTGGGAAAGGCACATATGCTAGAGTTAAGTGGGCTTGAGGAACTTCATAATGAAGCCTATGAAACTTCACAAGCTTACAAGCAATGTAAAAAGGTCTTCCATGATAAGCACTTCATTAGAAAGACCTTTGAGCCCAACCAGTGGGTCTGACTTTTCAATTCCAGACTTAAATTATTTTCAAGAAAGCTCAAGTCCCGCTGGGATGGGCTGTATGTTGTTATCAATACCTTTCCTCATGGAGCTGTAGAAAGTCGAAGCCCTAATTCTTGTGCGAGCTTCAAGGTAAATGGCTAACGACTTAAAACTTATGTTACTATTTTAGATGGCCAGGTTTTGTACGCACTTCAACTTGAGGAGCCTCAGCTCCTCCCACTCTCCTCCTCAGGTGATATTCTTCTATGTCTTTATTTTTCCAATGAGGACATTGGCAATCTTAGTCATGGGGGGGTATAAACTAAGGATATTTATGGCATTTATAAATATTTGCATGCATTTAGGATAGTGCATTAGCCAAAAAAAAATTATTTTTATTTTCTTGAGCTGAATTGGTTAGTCTCTAGTAGAAAATTTTATCAAGGAAGTTTCATTAAAGATTTTCTTCTTAAATTATTTCTTAAATTTAGAATCAAGCATAGTTACTTCACTTGCACGTAGACTGGGTAATGGATCTTTATAGAAAATCAATAAGCATTTTTAGTCTGCTAAACCCTTAGACAGTTAACAGGGAGTCAGACATACTATCTTCTATTAGATCCACTTAATATTTATGAGAGGAAAGTAGAGAGACTACTGGTGTGCTAAGTCTAGTGCATGGACTCTTAAGTTCTGGATAATTAGATGATGAGAGCTCAGAATTAGGCATAGTTTTTGCTCTCTATTCCTACGTGCAAATATTGTGTGAATTCTTGAGAGTCACCAAATAAGGTAGATACACAGAGATTGAGTCCGAATAAAACTATGACTATGGTGGATGGTTATGACCGTCGTTCATAGAATTCTCGGCTGAAGGAGGGTAGTAATGTCAAAGGTCAGAAATACGATTGTCCTATCTATTCCTTCTCGGTGCCGAGAATAGGCACTTCCACCAAATAAGCCACACAATATCGTCTTGACCAACGTCATTCCTAATAATGCGTCATAAATAAAAGTATGCGTCATTTTGTGTTAGTAAAAAAAAAATAGAGAGAAAAGAAAAGAAAAAAAAAAGAAACATTTATATTTATAAAAATATGAAAAAAGAGAGAAAAAGAAAAAGAAAATTGTTCAAGTTTATAGTTTTATCTTCATATCATTTTTCAATATGTGTCAATGTTTTTGAGGCAACAGAAACACCCATCACGATCAACCAAATGTGACCTATACCTACTTTTCAGTATTTCAGATCGCCTGAATACTAGCTGAGGACCTCTAACTTAGTTGTAGGGTTATTAGGATTTTAGTTAAAGTGCGAATGCCTTGTGAGGTCACCAAATAGTGAGTACATTTACAAAATTTGGTAAGATATGTGATCTTGAAAAAGAAAAGAAAAAGAAAAGAGAGAGTGAGTTAGCACAATGGAACGCAAAGAGGGAATAGTTTTTAGCCTATCTCTGGGTTGAATTATTTAATAGTCTAGAGATCTAGAGTCTGCAGTACTAAATTACATGTAGCACCAGATGAGTGTGAGCCACCAAATATAAATCCATTCAACTCAGTATCTCCTGCCTAAGCCAAAAAGCTGGGGTCAAATTATAGATCATTTGCTGCTTTATCCCCAAGGGAAGTAGTTTCCTATCCTGATAGAATTTTATCAAGGGCTAAGTATGAACTTCAAATGTAAGTTGGCTTTTCAATTGGATCTGTTACTTAGGCTACTATCACTTCACATTGGTCTGTATCTCTAAATTTTGGAAAGAAGAAATCTTTTGGTCACTTCATTCACTTTTCACTTTTGCTAGGGACTAGTAAAAACTAGGCATGAGGGCATTTTATGAGACCACATTTGTGGGCTAATCGTATGCATAAATACCTAGATATTAGAATGATGTCTACATGTATGTAGCATACTTAGATTTATAAATAGAATAGTTTATAAAAATGATTGCATGCATATTTTATACATTGCATTCACAAGTATTAGAAGGTAATGTGCATTATAGTGACATGCATGCATTATTTTGGATTACCTTTGTAAAGAACCCACTTTTTTTTTATTTTAGTCCCTATAGAATCCACAGCTTCAACGAGCCTCATCCACCACCACCAGACTTCTCGCAACAGCACGACTTCAACGCAATGCCTCCCCAACGATTTAGATTTATTCATTGGGTTGCTGGTCGAGATTTGCGGTGGGAGAAACAAATGGGAGAGGCATTTAAAAGAAGAGGCACAACAACCATTGGAGGAGCATCTCTCCTTGGATCTTCATCTTCCATCCCCTCCACTGTGATCTCTGCTTGCACTGTGGATCCAATGTGCACCGTGGCTTAAGCGAGCTTCATCGTCGTCTTTCCCCTGCCGTGGTGTGTGCGGTGATAGTGCGCACACCATTACGCCCACCAACACCATCCAGCATCACCTTAGTCACCTTCTCCACCTAAAAACCCGTCACTTACACCATTACGCCCTGCGCACCCCCAGTTTCCTCTCCTTCTTCATTTTCCCTCTTCTTCATTCTCCCCTGTTTCACCCCTTAATGTGAACCCATCAGAGTAGCAGCTCTCATCCAACTCCTACACCATCACCAACACCACAACCACCTTCAGCCCATGCGTGAGCAATGCCCCTCTACCCCGCCACCATGCATGTGCATGGCCACTTGCATGCAAGACAGTAGCACGCTCCCTCCAGCAGCCGACAGTGCACATGCGCGCACCTCTAGCAAGCCAGCAGGTCATGCACACGGCCTCACACACACAGCCGCAGACCACCTGCATGCACCTAGCATGCCTCACACAATTGCTCCACCTCCACTTCTTCGCTTCCACCTCTGCAACAACCATGAGAACCCAAAGAGCCGCTGGTGAGGTTCACTCCGTGCGGTCACTGCGAGCACTCATCTTCATCGCCACACCACCGGTGGCCTCTCCATACCTCACCATAGCTACATCTCAAGCTAAGTGGCCAACTGATTTTCTCATCGTCACCTCCACCACCCGCCGTTCAATTTCCTTATCACCACCGGCGACCAACTCCAGCCACCTCGGGATGTGCCACCACCACCAATGTGATGGCCAAGGTCTAGCCGACCTCCACCACACATCAGCTGGCCACCGGTGCTACATCCCGCACACGAGGAAGAGAGAGAATGAAAGCGCTGTTTTGTAAGGAATTTGCATTTACATTAATTGCTATTGCCGTTATTTTGAATTTTTAGATAATAATATTTTATTCTAGTGATTTTATGAGCATCACCCTCTTGTTTTGCATAATGAAGATTCCAGTATGTCATGTTATTGATTAGTTAGTTTAAAAGGAATCTTAACTTGATTTTTAATGGAAATAAAAAGGGAATAGTGGATTTTGATAATGAGCTTTAATAAGCTATTGCCTCCTTGTGGAAATGACCTAATCACTGTGGTTAGAAATATCAGATATTTTGATAGTCGATTTTCCACCACAGAAGCTTTACAACGATACGTCATTTTATGTTTAAAATTTTAACGAAAGTGAAAATCGACTCATCACTCAGGGGCTAGAAACCCTTGGCATACAAAAAATTCTTTTTAGATTGCAGTGAAATCGCAGACCTCTGTGATAATGCTGAACATATTTTTACAAGTGAGCCTAGTGTTTTGCAACTTAAAGCCCTTATTAAAATTTTTGGAGACCTCCATGGCCAATTTGGTGATCTTATGTGCTTTTTTGATGAGTATGGTTCTCCGTCAATGGTAGGGGGCATACGGTAAGTCTTCCTAGTGCCTTATTTTTTAAAAGATGAGATGGAATTTTGAGATTATGTTTTCTTGTTAATAGTTTCACAAGAAAAAGGAAGGTTATCATCAGTAGAGTCTTCTATAACATATAGTTTGTTGCTCCACTTTCTTTCTGTCATATTTGATTGATTAGCTCCTTAAGCCTTTCACTATGGCATGCTTTCCCCAAATTTTTTAGGATGAGGAGATGCTAAATGTGATAAAGATGTAGGGGCCCGATAAACCACATCTTTTACAATTATTGAAGTATGACTGAGACTTTGCTTCCTTCCATTGGATTTGTTCAAGTGGTCAAGGCCTCTGTTTGCTAGCATTGAGGCCTTGGAATTGAGGCCTTTGCTTTCCTTCCTGCTTCTGTTTGTTAGCATTGAGGCATCTAAATGGTATCTTAACATTTCATTACAGAAGTTTTCCATTTTTGCAAACAAGATGAAAAGTTTGTATTGTTTTAATAAAGTTGAAATAGTTATCATGGCTAGCAGAGCTTAGCCCTTCTAGGAGGAAAAGAGGAAACCACCCAATTAGTGTTTTTTCTAAGAGTAAAACTGAAATGCAAGTGGTATATTAACATTTCATCTTTAAAAGTTTGCTTATTTCTTAAAAAAGGTGAAGAAAGTTATTAGTTAAAAATTTGTGTTGGGGTTGGTGGTTTGAATGTATGAGATGAAAGAGGGCAATAAAGTAGGTGGATGGAGAAAGCTAGCAGAGAAGAAAGAGGTGGGGATTATAAATGTTGGAGTGGATTTTCCTGGGAGAGAGGGGAAGGGAGATAAAGGAGAGAGTAGGGATAGTTTTGGGCTTTCTCTGCAATATCAATACTTGCCCAATTTTAAAAAAAAAGCATAAAGTAGTATTCACTTTTGCATTCACCACTTAAATTGTTTTGAAAATTGTACAGTTCCAAATGAAAATAAAATGAGAAAAAATTTACAAAACTACACCTAGACTAAATGAAATTGAAATTATTTAGGATGCTGGAACAAGTAACTAAATGTAAATAATTGGACTGTCACTTTTCAAAAAAGGACTATCACTGTCTTCCCATGTCTTTCCCTTTCCTTCTCAAGGAAAAAAGAACTTCAAAAAAACTAAATATCTTGAGTCTGGCTTCATCAGATCATCTCTGTTGCATAAGATCTCATCATGTGATTGGCTTAATGATTGATGATGAAGTCAAATGGCAAATTGACTGAAGTGGATGACTCTCCTTGATGATGTCTCACAATGTGTTGTGATGCTATTGCTGCCACAAGTTACAAGATGGTGCGCTTTTCTATTCTATGTATGGGTAGTTGTAGATGAGTTGGTAACCATCATTACTATTTATGAGAGTTGATTGATTATGCTTTCCATCTTTCTGTGAAATCGGGGTAAGAGAAACTATATACATTGGACCACAGTACTTGTTCCATGTGTAAAGAAACTTATTTTCTCTAGAAGTCATGTATACAACTCGATGCCTGACTTTCGGGCCGCACAGCGACAAATTCTACCACTACAGTAACACTCCTCTTCACTATATCCTTTCTTCCTATATATTTTGACTCCTCCATCTGTAGTCTAGATTTTAAAAGATCTCAATAATGTATTGGAATTATTGATTTAGAGCTTTGAAGTGGACTGATGGTCATTCTCACCTTGCTAAGTACAATTCATGATCTCATAATCCTTTTGCTAGAAGTGAAGGGGAGGCTCAAAATGCTATGGACAATTTTTTGAGACAAAGGGGACTTGTGGTCCATTGTTACAAGAGCACAAATTCATGTTGTTTTGAACTTATAATAATCAATTTTATTCACATAAGGAGGATTAGGTGTTATTTCTATAGAGTAGCCTTTTGTATTTGAACTTGGTTCTTGACACCAAGATGAATATTCTTGGGTTTTCTTTCTTGCAAGTTTATAATTTTCACCTTAAAATGAAAGATAGCACTTTGTTCATTATTTTGTCATGAGTTCTGGTGAATGGGGTCAAGTTATATGTCCTTGTGGTTCATGCCCATGACCTTTAATAGACTGAGAAGTTTGTCTTCCCTAGGTTGTTATGATGGTGTTGCAATTAAGCATCCTGAAAATGTCTACATGTGCATCCCAGAGCATCTGCATGGCCTTTGATCAAGTCATTTACTACAATACCTAGGGTGGACGATACCTTACTGATATTCTTCTTTCATTTTTATGTGAAGGCTACACTATGAATATGATGTGGAGATGATGGGTCTCAGGTGAGACCATTTAACTTGGTGAGTAGGGTTGTTTTGGCGCATCTTGACTCAAGCATTTTACTACATATTTATTATCTTCATTTTCCTAATTTCTTTCTGAATCTCATTCTTGTTCTTGTTGCCAAGTCCCAATTAATAAAAAAATTACTTGTTCCAGGTTGCTTAGAACCTCCTTCATCGGGATCTAGATCCATGGGAGACCATTGTAGTGGGGGCACTATCAGGTGGACTTGCTGTTGTAGTAACAACCCCCTTTGACGTAATGAAGACAAGAATGATGACTGCTCGAGGCAAATAGGTATCCATGAAAATTTTTGCAAGTTATGCAGGGTCAAGTTAATACTTTTTGCATTCAGTTACTTGCTAGGGTGATTGTGTAGTTGTGTTCTTTGTCTTGGGAGTGTCGGTAGGATTCAACACGAAGAAAGTAACCAAGGGAAATGTCACGATAAAGCTATGGGATCTTGGAGGCCAACCAAGATTCAAAAGAATGTGGGAATGCTATTGTTGTGCAGTTTCAACCATTGTGTATGTCTTTACCTTCATTTTATTTTTCCCACCTTTTCCATAAAAAAGTAACATCTGCATTGAAAATAGTAGTTAGTATATTGAAAGGGTAGACATAGATAATTGATAAATCAAGAAATATTTCTGGTGCCAAATGACATGCTGTCATGGCAATGTTTTGTCTTTGAATAGGGAGCTTGAATGACTACATGAGTCAATTGATGATTCTATGTTTATTGATTAAAGCATTCTAAGGGGGGAAGCCCATTGTAGAAAACTCCTGCTACGTGTAAACGGCCTATGCAACATTGGTACTTTGGGTTTACTATGTGTTGTCTTACTTTGCATTTTCAGTGCAAGGACATGGTTTCACAACATCGATAGAATTGTTGTATTGTGTAGGGAATAGTCTTGGACCCTGATATTCAGATGATTAATTGAATTAGGTATTACAATAATAAGAATTTAAATATCAAAAGGTTAGGCTTCATCATTGATTGATTCAATACAAGTAAATCTAGGCAACTGAGAATCACTTTTGAATGTTTGGACAGTGGTTAGTATTCAAAGCAACGAGGTGGTGCAAATGTATTGAGTTTCATAATTTGTTTCTTAAATGAGTGAGTTTCGTAATTTATATGTCATTAGCCAGGATCATATGCCAACCATTATATATCACATCATAAAAAAACTCCATGGCTTCAATTGTCATTAGCCAGGGTCAGTCATCTTGCAATCAGAATGGATTTCTTGAGGCATGAGGTCTATATGGGAGTTCTCCAATGAAAAGTACAAGGAAATCCTCTTAGTAGTGATGCAGCGAATTCTAACTTAAATTTTCAAGAACAATCTATATTTTTGAGATAATAAATTCTCTTGACATCACAGAGCATGGTGCATCACAAAACTTTTTGTTTTAAAGTATTTTCTCATTTAACTTATTAAAAAAGTTCAAATGCCTCAACTGATTCTCCAAGGAAAGAAACAGTCATAGTTCATGTTCCTTGGTATTTTGGGTGCTAACTGCAAGGTGGCACCATGTGTGAGCTGTGGCATTTTACTATTCTTTTTTCTTTGAAAAGGGGCATTTTGCAATTCTGAGTTTATCCTTACTGCCATTATCTTGGTAATCTAGGCAAGTATTTTGTAGATTGATTGGGCATTTTTAAGTACCTTTCAAAGATCAGGACAACATGGGTGATGGCGGAAGACACCCCATGCTGCTTATTTGCATAAGTTATGGAAAACATGGAACACCTCTTCTTGAGTTTGGTTAAGACAATAGGTTTTGGAGAGATGTCATGTATAATGGATCATTTACAAGTCTTTGGATGGATTTTAGGCCTCTTTTCATTTAGGCTAATGAGGAAACAATTAGTTAATGTTTAGATACAAGGTCAAAAGGGAAAAGATCTTGGCTATCTTGTGGATGGTATGGCTTAAGCAGAGTAGGGTTCTTTTAAATGCTTGAGGCCTTATGTTGATAATATTGTGCATTATGCTATATGCTTAACATCAACCTAAGAAGAGTCCATGAATTTTCCATTGTGATATTCTTGCTTTTTAATGAATGAATCAAGAGAGTGGTGGTGCTGAGCAACCACTCTCTTACTTTTTGAAAAAAATATATCTAATGCAATTCCTGGATAATGAATTTATCCATCCTAAGCATTTACAGAAATTAATTATTTTCTATATAATGTTCACCTCTTGCTTATTTTAAAAATAGTTGGCTCTTTTATTGTCTTCTAGAAAAAGTCTGTGTTCATTTTTTTTCCTTTAATGCTAGTGCTTGATAGTATACAAAGATGACTGACTTTTTAAAAATATGACTTTTGGTGTTAAGGATGGAGAGGAGATTGGAAGGGAGATGTGGAGGGTTGGGTAAAATGCTGCAGCGTAAGCATGAAATGTTCCAATACCTTTTACCAGTTCTCATGACAAAGGGGGCTATATTGCACTTGCATGTATAATGAGGCCTGCTTTAGGATTGGGTTGCTTGCTAAGGACAGATTTGTGCACATTAATGTTTTCATTTTATGATACCTTTGGTCACAATTTATAAATCGTGACCAAAGAAAACCTTTGCTGACGGTTGGTTAGCCGTCACCAAAGGTAGCCTTTGGTCACGATGGCCCCTTTAGTAATGGTTAAGGAATTGTTACCAAAGGAACCCTCTTTCTTCCATGCCAAACTCTGGTCATGGTTATTAACTGTGACCAAAGCTCTTCAGCTTTGGTAACAGTTTTAGGTGGAACCATCACCAAAGCCTTTGGTCACAGTTTTGGGTGGAACTGTCACCAAAGACCCTTTTGCAATGCAACTTTTGCTGTCACTAATTGGTGACGGTTGTAAGCCATTTGGTCACAGTTTCTAATCGTGACCAAAACCCTTATTTGTTGTAGTGGTATTTTTAAGAAACATTTATCTAGAAGTAGTTTTGATTCTCTCTTCCAACATACTTAGCAAGTATAATAGTTCTTTCCTGCTTTCTAGAATAGCTTAGTATAGAAAATATTTCTGCTTATTCCCGAACTATCATAAAACACACAAAAAAAAAGCAAATACAAAATACCAAAATGAAACAAAGTGAAATGTGGATTTCAAAAAAACAAATGTCACCTCCCCGTGTTCGACCTGGGACTCTCTTGGAGTTTTGGCTTAAATTTTATTTGACAATGAGTTTTGCAACTATGACGACAGGTTTCTCAAAACCCTAACTTTTCTTCACGAATAATCCACTGATCAGCAACACCCCCCTAACACCCATCATATTCCAAAAGCACATCAAGCCTAAGCCTAAAATTGAGTAGACGTGCCTTAGGAAAGCTAATATTCTTGGGGACTTGAAATTAGATTCGGCTAAGGTCAGGGCCTTGTCAACTTGGACCCACTAGTGACAAGAAAGGTTGGTATGGTAACCACGTTAACCCTTAGTGGTGTCTCACCGTGTGAGGTGTCCTAGGGGGTCCCACCCTTCTAGCCAACCAAGTAATTCAAGGGTTTACCTAACCTAGTCATATTTTGGGGAACCAAATTAGGTCTATTTAGGGTTTACCCTCTAAGGAATAGCTGGATTGCTTGCATTGAAAGGGTAGGGTATTCTCTCATCTATCTTCTCTCTCTCATGTATGGACATTCTTCTAGTGCTTGCAAGGTAGAAGATCTCTACCTCCTGATTTTCTACCACCTTTAGAAAGAAATCCTAGGAGATGACCTAATTGCCCAAAATCTGAATTTGAACCCTCTTCAACGGCTAGTCACCACGAGGAAGATGAGATTGAAGAGGAAGAACAAAATCTGGATCCAATGACTCTCTTACAAAGGCAAATCACTAAGCAGGGCCAGCATCATGACAGACAAATGGAGGTCATAGTGCAGGCCATTACTCAACTCCAAAATGAAAGAGCAGACTGGCCTCTCCGTGACTTTTACAATCCTCTTGAGTTCCAACCTGAACCTTTTATTAGGGTACCTCAAGATGGGGAAGATTTTGAACTCAAACCACAAATCATCAATCTGATTCCCCACTTCCACAGTCACAATTCTGATGGCCCCTTCCACCACCTTGAAGAACTTCTACACATAGGAAGGACCTTTGTCCCTAGGAACCTAAATGAAGGTACCTTAATGATGAAAATGTTCCCATTCTCCTTAAAAGATAAAGCTGCTCATTGGTTGAGGACTATTGGTAGACCAACCCTAACATCGGAAGATTTTAGAAGCACATTCCCAACAAAATTCTTTCCCATAGGAAAAACCAATGCCCTTAGATGAGCCATTACAACCTTTCAGTAGAACCCTGGGGAACAACTACATGAGGCTTGGGAGAGATTTAATGATTTGGCTAGGAAATGCCCTCATCATGGCGTTCTAAAGTGCCACTTGGCCCATATTTTCTATTATGGGTTAAGTGACAATTTAAAGAATTTTGTTGATGCGGCATGTGGGGACAATTTCCTAAGAAGAGATGAAGAGGGAACCTTTCAATTATTTGAGAATAAGAGTGAAAATTCCATCAACAATGCCCCAATGTCTGCCTTTAACATAGCAAATCAACCAAGGAGCGAAGTTTATAAAGTTAAGGATAATTCAAACTCAGTTGATTTAGAGCTAATTGCACAATGATTGGATAAGGTGGAACTTGTTGGAAAGAATGTAGAGAGTTTGGATAAGAAACTGGACAACCTTTTGAAGGGTGGGAGTCCCTTAGGTACACATTCTAGAATAGATCCTATGCCTAACCAAGGAGTTCCTATGTCAACTCGCACCCAGCTACCCAATGCTTTAGGTCATGAAATGGTGCACAATATTAATGACTTGACCATGGTTCCATCTATGAGCCAATTCTACTTGGACCCATCTCTTTCTGGGTACCAAGGAGGGACCTTAATGCCCTCAAATTCTAAACTAGGCATCTCGATGCATAGCTATCTTGAGGATGTGAATGCACCCCAGGGTTACACTAGAAATGACCCATATTCAAACACTTACAACCTTGGATGGCGTAACCATCCTAACTTTGCTTGGTCAAGTCAGAAACCTACCCAGGGTCTTAATTTGACTAAGCCAAACACTTATGGGAAACCTAGTAGGTACACAAACCACGCACATATCAGCCACAACCTACTCAGGAAAGAAAACCCTCTGATCTAAGTCTGGTCCTCAAGATGATGTAAGAAATGAATCTAAGACATAAGGAAGAAATAAATTAATTGAGAACAGAATTGATAGGACAACTAGACCAGCTAGTTGATGGTAGACAACACAGGATGCTTTCATCCCAACCCATCCCCAACCCAAGGAACTTCAATAGGGTTAACCAACACAACACATGTGAGCAACAGGCACATATAGTTCAACCTGCTTCCCAGCACCCACTTGGTTTTGTTAACCCCATCCCAACCCAGGCTCAGCCTATCTTGCCAAACCCACCTCACCCTTCTAACCTAAAGCCTATTCTTGTGCTGTCACTTTGAGAAGTCGGAAACAAATCCGAGATCCTTATCCTTCTACATCAAAATCTTACCAAGATCTTGAGAAGCCTGAATCAGACCTGGGAGACCAAGCTAATCTAGAAAACAAGACTCAGAATTTGAATACTCATGATTTCTCTCAAGCACCTTTTCCTGAAGCCTTGAACAAATCTAGGGAAAAGAAAACTAATCAATATAAGGAGTGGCTTCAGAATTTAAAGTAAGTCCAGGTAATATACCACTCCTTGAAGCCATTAAAAACATCCCAGCTTGTATGAAATTTCTAAAGGAATTATGCACACTGAAATGCCAGGACAAATCATAAAAAAGGGTCACAGTTTCTGAACAAGCCAGTGCCATCATCGTAAATAAGCTCCCTCTTAAAAGGAAATATCCAGGGACCCCCTTAATTTCATGTGAGATAGATGGTTTTGTCTTAGATCAAACCTTGCTAGACCTTGGCGCCTCCATCAATCTAGTCCCCACAAAATTATATGAAGAGTTGTAGTTAGGTCCCCTAGAACATACTGAGGTTACCCTTCAGTTTGCTGATAGGTCAACCAAGATTCCAAAGGGAATCCTAGAAAATGTGATTATAAAAGTGAGGGATTTTGAGTACCTAATGGACTTTCTAGTTTTAGATATGGAGGCATCAGAAAACTTTACCCACACCTCAATAATCTTAGGAACACCTTTCTTGGCCATAGCTAAGGCCCTAATCAACTGTGGGATGGGGATTATGCAAATCACTTCTAGAAGGAAAACTTGCCAACTCACTATCTTGAAAGCTTCCAAAAAGAATAAGGTGAATTATGGTTCCATCGAGGTCGCAGGAACAATTGAAGAGGTTTTGGCAATTCACACTAAAGATGATCCAAATCTTGCCAAATCTCAAGATCAATGAAAGACAAGAAAGTGATGTACTTGAGGATGATTCTGATTTACCACCTCCCAAAGAAAATCAAATTGAAAAAGACATTAGTGAGATTGAGAAACTCTTGGGAGTATCTTATGATGAATTAGATGATAACATAAAGAATCCTTAATACATCCACCCTAAAATTCAAGAACTATTGAACTTTGAGGGGGTTCAAGAAATTGGAAAATCTAAGGACATGAACGAGGTAAACGAAGAAACAACCTCAGAAAAGGAAGCTCAAATCATGATGGACTAGGGAAGAACTTATATTCCAACTAGTTCAAATGGATGGCCTGAATCTGAGGAAGAAATTACTTCCAATGAGGAAGAAGTAATTTCTAATGAGGATTTTGACGAATTTAGCACAACTCTACCTCTGTCCTCATATGACCTAGAGCCTGGAGAATTCATGATTTTTGACATCAACTACCATTATGAGGATCTCTAGATTTAAACCTTAATCATGTTTTCAACCTAGACCCACTACCACCTCTTCTTGAATTATGGAATTGGATTAATGAACAAGCTTTGCTTCATGAACCTCATCTATCTAACCCTATTGTCTATCTCAAATCAGAAAAACTCTTCGGAGTAGGAATGCATCATCAGTTGGTCTGCATTTGTGGATCACTAATTCTTGGACAAAACGATCATTTCTTTATACTAATTCTGAATCTCTCAACTACAATCATTAATCATTTTCTTGACCCACAATATTGAATTACATATTTGTTTTGGGTTTAAGTTTGGCAAATGACGTTAAACTTAGCGCTGGCTAGGAGGTGATGTGCATACATCTGAATAGCCAAAAATGTCTATTAATTGATGTTCTTCCTATCATATTAGCATCATGCATTGTAAATATTACATAACATGTATCATCATGCATTTAGGTCGAATTGTACAAATTGTATAGTAATTTCTTCTTTTTGGTGGCCAAAGACAGAGCAACCTTTAATCGGGACCACGAATCTAAGATCCAACCATACAAATCTAATCAAGGTGATGATTGGAGTTCAACGACTGCAAGATTGCCCTGATCGGACTTCTGTAGCATCAGATATAATTTGAGGAAGGTCAGAGATCAAGGGCCAAGATGGTATCAATACGCACTTCAAATGACAAATCCAACCACACAGATGGGTTTGGATCGAAGATTGCAACCTAACGACGTGAAAATCGGCCCAATCCAACATCTATGGCACCTTCTACAAGTCACAGAAGATGGACGACCAAGATGTCACCACGTGGCATCATCTCAGCTGCCCAAACAGGCCCAGCTAATACATGTGGACTGCCATGCCCTCTCTCTCCTCACCTGCTTGGTTGATCTCAACCGTTGGATCTTGATCCAACGACTGAGCGCAAGTGCGCTTGGATTCAAAATGCATCAAAGAAGAGAGCTTGGCACATTGCTCATGACTTAATGTCATGTGCATAGGGTGCGTGTTTGAAATGTGGCTTGCCCGAAATAAGCTTAGTACGCCGATGCGGGTGAAATTGCACCGTCAGATGATGATCAAGGGACGAGGAGCGGCCTCATGGCAGCATAGATGAGCAAACGCGCTGCACGCATGATTTGATGTGCTTCTACACACGCCATCGCACGTGCAGCTGCGTAATGAAGACTCAGGCGAGATGAGTTCTCAACCGTCGATCTCGCGATCGAGCGGTCGAGAATGCTTGGACATGATGAAGCATTTCAACAGCTGAAGAAGAAGCGGCGAGCACGTGAGCGGCAACTATGCCCACGTTCAGGGGCTTTAGTGACCCTTAATTTCATCACTAAAGGCCCTTGCATTAATGGTTTTAACATAAATCAGGGTGACAATTGGAGTTCAATGACTCCAAGATCGGCCCGATCGGACTTCCATAGCATCAGATATAATCCGAGAAAGGTGAGAGATCAAGGGCCAAGATGGTGTCAATCCACACTTCAGATGACAAATCTGACCACACGGATGGGTTCGAATCGATGTTCGCAGCTTAACGGCTTGAAAATCGACCCAATCTGACACCCAAGGCATCTTTTACAAGTCACAAAAGATGGACAGCCAAGATAGCGCTACGTGGCACCATCTCAGCTACCTAAACCAGCCCAGCTAATACATGAGGACCACCGTACCCTCACTCTCCTCACCCTCTTAGTTGATCTTAGCCATTGGATCTTGATCCAATGACTGAGAGTGAGTATGCTTGGATACAAAATGCATCAAAGAAGAGCGCTTGGCACATTGGTCGTGACCTGAAGTCGCGTGCGTAGGGCACGTGTTCGAAATGTGGCGTGCCCCAAATCAGCTTAGGACATGGGTGCGAGTGAAATTGCACCGTCAGATGAGGATCAAGGGGTCAAGGAGTGGCCACGTGGCTGCACGGATGAGCAAGCATGTTGCATGCACAATTTCATGCACTTCTACACATGCCATCACACGCACGAGCGTGCAATGAGGACTCACGTGAGATGAGTTCTTAGTCATCCAATCTCGCAATCAGGTGGCCGAGAATGCTTGGGCGTGATGAAGCATTTCAATGACTGAAGAAGAAGCGGCAGGCGTATGAGCAGCACCTACGCCCATGTTCAGGAGCTTTAGTGACACTTAATTTCGTCACTAAAGGCCCTTGCATTAATGGCTTTAACATAAAATGGCCTTTTTGCCCCTAACCTCTACACCTATAAAAGGGCCTATGCCCCCCACATTTCAATCATCCCTTCCTTCGCTTCTCTCCCTCTCCAAGGCTCTAAAGAAGCTAGTTCCCAACCTGAGATGCTCCTCTAGAGTCAAAATCAAAGTTTTCTCTCCCCCGTTACGAAAGTGGATCTCGCGACAACGACGACGCCCTGTGACTGGTCGATCTTTCGCTTTTAAGTTGTTTGTAGTTTAATGTGGTGGAAAAATCAACTAATCAATTTTTAACAAGAAATAACCACTCACAGAGGAGCGGGTCGTATCCACAGGGAGGCAATAACGTATTAAAATTCGCACCACTTAAAAATGTTTGTTCGTAGTCAATTTGGACAAGAACCAAGCCAAGATTGCCTTTAGATCAAGGTTTAAGCAAGAAACAATGCTGAAATGGAAATTATGAGAAACTATAGGATATTTTCCGCAATGCAGAGTCAATAAAATATGATTAAAATTTGGCAATAGCAGAAAATGTAAATTTTAATTAAAGGCTTCCTGTAGCAAAACAGGGGAATTTTTCCCCGTTGTCTTGCGCTACGAGGAGCCGATGACCGGGCGCGGGAAGCTTGGAGGAGGTCCCTTGGACCAAGAGCTTCGAATCGGTGGTGGCGGCGAGTCGCGCGCCGGCCGGAGGTGGCCGGACGAGCTCCGGCGGAGGTGCTGCAGCCGGTGACCTTGCATGGCTGTTGGAGTGAGATCTGCTCGTGCGTTGCTGCTGCGGGGTGGCTGCTGCTGCTGGCGTGGGCGCTGCTGCGGCTGGCGTGGGCACGGGAGCGCAGGCGTGGTGAGCGCTGGACTGCAGGCGCGGGGAAGAGGGCGCTGCTAGTGGCGGTTCTGCAGGCGTGGGAGAAGGGTGCTGCAGGATGGTGAGCGCGGTCTTCAGGTTCGGCAAGCGCGGGTGCGGTTGCGGTTTGAGTTCTGCAGGCGCGGTTGCTGCTGCAGGTGCGGGAGGTGGGCGCTGCAGGCTGAGGAGGGCATGCGCGATCTGGAGGGTGTGGAGATGGCGAAGGCTGATGGTGGGCGCGGTTGCGCTGGAGGCTGGTGGGTGGCGCTGCAGGCGTTGGTGCGCACGGATGAAGGCGCAGGTGCGGGGGTGGTGGTGCGGGCGTGAACGGTGAGATGGGCGGGTGATCGCAGGTGAGCGGGTAGCTTCAGACGTCCGGGAAATTTTTCGGACGTCTTAAGTGAATGAGAAGGTGATTGCAATGACGGTGGTTGCGGCGGTGGTGGTTGGTGATGACGGCGAGGGAGTTGCACGCTAAGGTGCTCACGGTAATGCGAGCGAGCTCCGGATGGCGGTGTGGCCTGTCACACCACACACCCACGGTGATGGAGACTTGCCGCCACGGTAGAGGCCGGCAGTATGGAGTGGAAGAGAGAAGTTCTCTCTGCACAGTGGCGGGTCGGTGGCGGAGGCCTCCTGAGCTCGGCTGCCTCCCTACTCCTTTTGTAGTGGCCTGCACAAGTTTGAAATCAGCAGCCCGACCAGATCCACCACATCCGCTCCCCCTTGAATGGCTTCTTCATTGCAGCAGTCAGGCGTTGGAGCGGCAGCCAGCCGTTCTGAAAGAAGAAGAATAAAGAAAATAATGTTAAAATATTAGGGTTATTTATGTACAGACCCTCAACTTCTATGTTAATTGAAATAATGTACCTAATTGGTTATCTAATTAGATGAATGCTATTCTAAGCTAATTCTAAATGCACTTAAGATATGAATGCAATGTATGGATTATGTAATTAGATTAAAACTATAAATTAATCTATTTACATCCTAATTTATACTAAATAAATGTTAGAATTAACCTAATGTGTAGGCACTTAAATACTTAAATAGCCCACAACTATGGGCTAATCACCCTGCGTTGCCCTCGATTCTTCCTACTCCATTCTTCTTCCGTCTTCGTCCTCCATCTTCCAGGCGTTGCCCTATCTGTCTCATCCTCCAAGCAACCATTGAGGATAACATCTCTCTCCCTTCTTTATTGCTTTCTAGAATAGAATTTCCCGCTTTCTAGCTGTAATCATTTCCTACTTTCTAGTTGTAAAAATAGTATTTAGTTACAACGTGGTTGTTCTCCTTCTCTCTCCCTCTCTTAGTGTTAGTATCAATTTCATTGTGATTATCTCACTTTCAAAATAAAAATACCAAAAAAATATAATCGTCAATTTTAGATTGACGTAACCTCCCTGTCTTCAACCCTAAATTCTTAGAGTTTTGATATAAATTTATCTGTTGATGGATTTCTTCGCAAATCATACCATGACGATGGGTTTTTCAAAATCCAATCCCATTTACGTACGTTTTCGCTTCAATATTTTGGAGCTGTTGCCAGGGAGGCAATGATTCTTGATTTTCTTTCCGCATTTCACGCACTTTATTGCTTCTAACTTGCTATTATTCTCTTCTATTGTTTTGCAGGTACCTCAACAGGGAATCTTCAAGTGGTAGAAAGGAGTAAAGTGCAGTTGAAGACAACTGTAAGTGCTCCCCATTCTTCCCCCCTCCATAGATTTCATTCCACAACCTTAATTCATGCCCCAATTAACCTAGGTGTTCTCATAAACCCTAGGATTAGTTTGGATGCTTTGATTTCCCCCCCCCCCACTCTTCTCAACTTCGTAAAAAAAAAGACAAAATGATTCTTCTTATGGGATAATCAACATACACACTACATACACCCACATTCAAGGTACATAACCTAACTTGATTTTTATCTACTCAATCAGGATTCCGACCTGTGGAACTGATACTTGCAAATCAACAGATAAGAGAGTAGAAATCAGTCTAGGTTAATCATCTTATGTGCCTAACTCAGTGGTGCATTTCGGCCAATTGTTTGAGTTGTTTGGGCCACGCCACTTCATTTTAAAATCAACTCATCAAGTAGCTTCCCCTTAGGGTTTACAATTTAGGTTAATACCAAGCACTCCACTTTACTTTTTTATTTCAAAAGGAAAAGATCTTCACCCATGTTTGAACATCTGGTTTGCCTCTGAAACTTGATTAAATTAACCCAATTCTAAACCCTGAAAGCTACATAAGCAAGATTTAATCCTTAAAATCCACTCATCCAAATAATCTTGCTTGAAAACCCTGGTTGTACAAGCACTCACACATATTCAATCAATCATTAAGGGAACAACCCATTTTAAGAGCCCACCACATTCCATAAGCACTACAATCCTAAGCCTAAGTTAAAATTAATTAGACGTTGGCCTTAAGGACTGATTCGCTCTTCGGGTCCTAGATTGAGAATGTTTACTATTAACTTGCTTGTACTAATAAATCTGATGTCTAGCTAGGGGAGTAGAATCAAACGATCGCGGCTGGGGGATACACTAGGAACCGAAGGCGTAAGCCAAAGGAAGAATCTTCTCCCCAGTCCCTCCTTCTAACTGGTTGGATAGACTGGATACAAGTAGAGTAAATTGTTTATAATCTTAAGATGGATTCTGAGAGTCTGTAGATCCTTAGGCTATCCAACTTAAGGACAGGCATGTTTTGTTGTGCTGCAGGGTTCTTATCCCCGATCCTTCTGACCTCTTTCTATTTTATGCTTGGAAGGAGGTCATTAAATCCCTGATTGGGAGGACCATTAGATCATTCTAGGAGGCGTAGATTGACTTATGGCTAAATTGATTCCATGGCCAATCAACAACCTTCTCTACCTCAAAATCAATAAGTGATGTTTCAAAAGTAGCTGGAACAAATGCAGAGAATGGAAGAATGGTTCCAAAGAATGCAGGGCGCTTAGCCCTTGAAGGATTTTTATGATCCTTCAAATTACGAGGAATATCCCAGCATCCAGATCTTATCGGAGACTTAGAAATCATGTCCCAGGTATTAAGCCTGATCAAACACTTTCATAGGCTTGGCTCTGAAGGCTCATTTCAACATTTTGAGGACTTGACTACTTTGGTCCAGACCACCAAAGTGCGAAATGTGAATGAAGAGCAGATGATCATGAGGCTTTTTCCCCACTCAATTAGGGATAACGCCGCTCATTGGTACAGGACCATAGCAAGGCCGATCGCAACATGGAATAATCTGGAATCAGCTTTCCTAAAGAAATTCTTCCCTGTCGGACGTACCAATGCTCTGAGATGGGCAGTTACTACTTTTGCCCAGTAGCCAGGGGAGTAGTTTCATGTTGCCTGAGAGCGATTCAAGGACTTATTGTGCACGTGTCCACACCACGAGGTGCTGAAATGGTAACTTGTGCAAATCTTTTACCATGGGTTGACTAAGCAACTCAGAAATCACATGTACACTTCTTGCGGAGGCAATTTCCTCAACAAAGACGCAGATAGCGTGCATGATTTGTTTGAGGAAATGAGTAAAAATTCAATCAATCATGCCTCTTGATTACACAACAATCATGAGTCCTAATCGACCTAAGTAATGTCTAAACCTAGCTTAATTTGTGGATATTGCACTCATATCTTACATATCATGCATTAAATCAATCTATTTAGAATAAAACGAGATATCCTGCTATTTAATGGTTTTTATTACTATTTGTAGATAATAAAGTGGTCCACGATGGAGATAGTGGAATAAAGTAATAAAGGAAGAAGAAGACTGATCCAGATAAGAGGAGTGAGGAGGATAGCCTTATCCCTACCCTTAGAAACCCTATGATAACCTTCCCAAACCCAAAACCACCTCCATTAGGACACCTTAGCCTCAAAACCTAAACATGGATAGCACTATCCATGTTCTTATCCACCCTACCCTCTCCTAAACACTTAGGAACCAAAACCCACCTTAGAAACCCTAAAACCCACTCTCTAGCATCTTTTAAGATGTCTAGACATCTGGTTAGATGTCAGATTTCTGTAGAATAACAATCCAGGAAGCCAAAACTCTTACTGACACAGAATTTGACATCCAATTTATTGTCCAGATGCACAATTTTGTAGTATAAGACGTCTGTCAAAAGTCCTGGACGTCTGATATAGCTGTCTGGTTCCTGATTTTCGTGCTAGAAGCGTGATCTTGCCTACTTTGACCTAGGAAACCTAATTACAGACATCCTACGCCTAGTCCACTATCCATATCCCTAATTATCCTATCCCCAATCCAATTGAACCATCCTATACTTAATTGGGTGCATCTACAGTTGATTGGGTGCACCTGAACCCAATTTGATCCACCCAGGATTTAATTGACTCATACCTATTAGGGTTACCCTAGCCTAATCACATGCACACATCCAATTAGACTTGACCTAGACCTAATTAGGTTCACTCCTATCCAATAGACTTTCCTAAGCCTAGTTAGGTCCATACCCACCTAATCTAGATTAACCCAACCTATTTAACACCTAATCCTACCAAAACCAACAACCTAGTCTTATGGAAAATACACACCCACACACACACACACACCCCTTCCTATTCTACCCCTACCAAACCCTTGCACACTCTCTTGTAAACCCTAAAAACTTGTGTCAAACCTAGATCCTAAAAAGGTGGCAACCAAATGGAATCTTCCCATAAGGACAAAGAGGGAGCCACGAAATTGCACTCCCATCTCCATTCACTCTCTTCCTCTCACTTGTGACCACACCGCTCATCCTTTCCGCTCAAGGTCATCCTCATCCTCCAAGGCCCCCCTCAATGGACGGCTAAAGAAGAAGCTCCTCCAAGGCATCTGCATGTGGGCGGCAAGAAGAAGGAGAGCACTAGGGTAGAACACTCTCTTCTCCTCTCTTCACTTGGGCATGTCCTTTCTTCTCCACAGAGAGGATGCCCCCTCTCTTTCTTCTTCTTCTTAGACTGCCATGAAGGCTCAGCTATGGCCTCTTGTGGCCGACCATCTCTTGTTGGTAGGCATGTTGATGGGTTTGCATACCCAAGGTCCAGCCTACACCCTTACACAAGGCCGATGGCCCTAGTGGCAACTTTCCAGCGTGAGGGATTTTCTCGATTTATATGCTTTCTATTATAGATGTTAATTGACATTCATTTCTATGTATAAAAAATATTGCATGATTATTGCTTCTGTGATTGCTTATCTTCGTGATACTTAGGCTCATTCACACTATGCACGGCCACAATGACCCACTTAGATGCACATAGTCACTTAGGTTTTCACTAGCACATTTAAATCTAGGTTTCATTTTTTGTTTCAAAATAAAGATCAAAAACACAGGACAAAAATATTAGGCTATATTAGATATAAATTAGATTAAGCTGATCCAAATCTCGACTTGTTTTCACACCTCCCAGAGATGAACGACCGGGAATCAAGTTTTCAAAAGAATAAAATCCATTGAGTTTCAATATTATAAATGTTTTTGTCAAGGGGATTTCGCGACTATACTACAATGTTGTTTTCCGAAAATGCACTTGTCAAATGGTTCCATTGCCGAGGAGGCAATGCCCGAGTTTAGATTTGGATTTACTTAACTTTTTATTGTTTTGATTGTAGGGTGTCAAGATGAGGATCCTCACACACATCGACCTGTAGTGAAGACCGCAAGTATTTTCTTCATCCTCTATATGTTGCTTTCTTAGGTTAAAAAAAAATCAAAAATATATATCTAAAAAAAATCAAATTCAAATTTTCGGATTTGAATTTACAAAAAAAGAAAAATTCTTTCTTTGGTGCGTGTTTTAACTTGTAAATTATTTAGACGCACCAAAGTCAGATTTGGAAATCCAGCCAGAAATTGTTGATGATTTTACAAAATTTATTGCTATCAAATTAGGTATCCAAAAATCTTGGGATTTGATCTAGTTTTAGTGTATCAAATAGGATTTCTAAATCCACCTTTTATTTGGAAAAATTTGCAAGGTATAATTTTTAAAAATTTGTACACTGGAAGGGGGTCAGAGCAGTCTATATTTTGATTTTATTCAAATTCAAATAGTAACTCTGACCTCTATGTAAATCAGATTGATATGAAACTTGTGGGGTTGGAAAGCTGCTAAAATCTACCTTTTTCTACAAATTTTGAAGAATTTTTGGTTTTCCTTTGATATTGTTTGAAACTACATTTCTCTCAGGGGTCCATCTGGTCTATTCGACCCCCCAGAACATAAAAATTTGTTAAAAATTGTATGAAATAGTTAAAATCTTAAAAAAATATTCCCTAAAAAAATTATTGAAGAAGGAAGATCTCTACAAAATTTCATCTTATTTTCATTTATTTATTGATTTGGGGAGTGATTTCAAGTCAGACTAAGGTCTGATTGCAGATTGTTAGAAGAAGCATAAACCCTAGGTGTTTCACATTAGGGTTTAAATTTAGAGACCCAAAACAAACCCGATCCTGATTTGTGTGATTGCATGAGAGGAGATCTAATTTGATTGGTTGTCTTCCCCTCACCCACTTAAATTGAATTTGATCTTCATTTTAACTTAGGCAACCAATTAGGTCTATTTCATTTAGTAGTGGTGCATTAGGACCATTGTTTACTTTGATTGGGTCGCACCACCTCTTCCTTATTGGACTTAAAAGCATCATATAGACCTATCTGGTATTAGGGTTTCCATACTAAGGTAGAGCACATTTGCATTCCATACTTAAAGGAAATTCATATAACAAATTGGGACTTGCAAAACTTGTTGTGTGCTCCACTACAACCTTGTTTGAATTGACCTAAACAAGGAAACCCTAAAAGAAAAAAATTAATACAACCACTTGAACCATAAAATCTACCACACCAATTAAAGCTTGTATTGAAAATCCTTTGTCTGTGCACTTTACACTCAAAAATCTAATTTTAAGGGAAGCACCCCAAAATGCAAAATCACATTCCAAGAGCACTATAAGCCCAAGCTTAAAACTAAGTAGACGTGCCCTAGGCAAGACAAATTTACTTGGTAACCAAATTTTAATTGGGTAAAAATCAAGGCCTTGTCTATTTGGACCAACCGGTGACAAGAAAAGTCGGTGCAATAACCGCATTAACCTCTAGTGGTGTCCTGCTGTGCAGGGTGTCCTAGGGGGTCCCACCATTCTGGCCAGCCAAGTAATTCAAGGGTTGGTTTAACCCAGTTCCATTTTAGGATACCAGGTTTAGATCCAATTAAGGTATACAATTTAAGGCTAGCTTGTTTGCTTGATTTGGGGCTCTCTCATCTTTCTCCCTAGGCCTTTGTCTTATTTCCACCAACCCCTTGTAGATGGTTGTCTCTTCCTAAGGAAGACTATCTCTTATCTCTATCCGCATCTTTTCTCAAATATCCATGAACCCATATCATTCTTTTGACCCTCAGGGTCCTCCACCTCCCAACCCAACCATGATTTCGACTCCTCCTGGTTGGGAGACTCATCCTAACCATCTAGGATATGATCATCCTTGCCCCCCACCTTATTTAGAGCCTGAACCACATGGATCTGACCCTTATCTAGATTAGAACCAATTGAAAGCCATAGTTGCTGAATTTTGGGAATATAAAAAGGACTATATAGATCAATGTGCCAAGCTCTTAGAGCAAATTAGATGATCTCAGGCACAATCTCAATCTTATCACTCCTCCCAGGAACAAGAGACTTGGAACAACCAGCCTAGTTGGTCTAGTGACCCATATTTTGGATCCACTAGCTACTCTATTGATTCTTGCTACCATGGGGAGGTATCCTGGACTCAGCCAACCCAAAAGGCACCTTTGGACCTAATCCATGATTTGGGTAGATCATTTGAGGAATGCACCATTTCTGATACACCTGTACCTGATGATATATCACTAAGGAATTGGAATAATGGATCAAAAGTACAAGACCACATAACAGGTTCTCAATCAACTCCCTCTATAGTCAGCCCCATTCAGGGTGATACACCTATTGATTCATACCTAGATTCATATAACCCTGAGTGGAGAAACAATCCTGATCTTTCATGGCCACCACAGAGACTGACACAGACTGAACTTCAATCTAGGCTAGCCCAATATTCCACTCAAACCACTTTAGGGGAACCATCTAGTCCAGCCCAACCAGCAACCACCCTTGAAGATATCATGAACATTTTGTTGGACTTTGACACGAAAAATGAAGAAAGGCTAACTAAGTTTGAAAATCAAGTGAAATCTCAAGGGGATCAAATCAAGAGACTTCAAGAATCACTTTACCCGCAGAAGCAAATGCCTTTTCACTCCTATTCTCCACCTATTCTTTCAACCCCTCCTCCAATCTATCATACATGCCATTGTGCAGGGGCCAAATCTGTGGCCTCTAAAAGGAAGAGAAAAGCTAAAAGCCCACCCAAACAATCTGATTCGGGCTCAAGCAAAAATCATAAGACCAAACCCACATCGAGCTCTGACTTAGACTCTAGGGACAAAAAAGAACAAAAAGGCTTCTGAAGTTTATTTGACCTATTTACCCTTTTCTGAGGCCTTAAAGAAAGAGTCACAAAAGAAGAAAAAGACTTGCACACCTAAAGAGGTGGTTTTATCAGCTAACATAAGTGCATTTGTTTCTGGCACTCTACCACCCAAAATGACTGACCCTTGAAAACCCTTCATATCTTGTGCCATCAAGGGATTCACCTTCAACAAGGCCCTTGTGGATCTAGGGCCTTCCATTAGCTTGATTCCTACTACCCTTTTTGATCGCACCAGACTTGGAGATCTGCACCACACATCTGTCACCATTAGAATGGCAGATGGCTCCATCAAAACACCTATGAGGGTAGTTCAGGATGTGATCATCAAAGTGCAAGGTCTTAGCTTTCCAGTTGATTTTATTGTCTTGGACATGAATATACCGAAGAAGCTAAGTAATTCACCCATCATTCTAGGTCGACCTTTCATGGCTACAGCCAATGCATGGATTGACTGTTACTCAGGATGTATGGAAATGAGTAGTGGCAATGAGAAGATTCACTTTGATATTTATGTAGCTGCTAAGAAAACAAAGTCAGGGTATTTTCTCGATGACACGGAAAGTGATGCGGAGGGCAATTCGGAAGAAACCATGGCAATTGACACCTGGGTAGAATCGCATGACCCAAATCAACAATCCACTAGATCACAAAAGTCACCCTCAATACCAGATCAAATCATTGATAGCATGGTTGACTATCTTGATCGACCTATCACAATTAAATCCCTTGCCCCTTGCAATGAATCCTAGATTACTCAATTAATCAAAATGATTCATGAAATAAAAGAAGCTAGTGCAAGAAAATATCATGATATAAGGAGAGAGCTTCATAGAATCCAGGATGAGCAACAAAAATCATAAATGTTTGAATTTGGGTCAGGTGTGCCACAACCAATTTGTGATTCGATGGTGGTCATGCAAGATTCTATTGATCAAACACTCGAGGTGGATGATAATGATAATCCTATTGAAGTTGAGAATGGAGATTTATTTGAGAATCTTGATCTTGATTTAGGGCCTGAGTACCAATCATTTCATTTTGAGGAACCAAGTATTAAGGGGCCTAAATACGATTTTGTTGTATTTGAGAATACCCATGGAGACATTGATGAATTAATTCAAATGATCTCATACATGGAGCAATAAAATCAAAAGGACTATAGCAACTCCTCAATCAATGATTTAGCCCATTCCACTTTCATGGAGGGACTCACTACTAAATCTAATGCCCAATTTCATCTAAGTGAAAAGGCGGAAATATCCCCTTATGAAAAGGATATTTAAGAGATTGAAAGATTATTGGGGATTTCATATGACGAGTTATTGGAGGAAGCTAAAAATTTTGGGGAATCATGTGATAGTTGTGAATTAGAATTGAAAATTTATGAAGAGATAAAAGAAGATGATACCCAAACATCTTTAGTAGAGACAGAGACTGATCACTGGACCTTGATTTCTAGATCTGACCACACTACTTGGGTCATGCCTTCCATTCATCACCATTATCAAGACCCATATGATTTCACCCCACACAACTCTACCCATACCCCTACCACCCACACTCTCCATCACCTCTTTCGGATGCCTTCACCTTCATTTCTTCCAAGCACTTGTATTTATCTATCTTTCTTCCGTAGCATCTGGCTGCAGATAATCCCAAGCCACATCTCATATTTTTCTGATTATTTGGGCTTGGAATTCATAGACAGCTGGTCCACATTTGTGGCCCGCTATTGGCGAATGAGATTAAAGTTCTTATCATTTTACTCGTCATTCTTAATATTATATTGATATATCATTTTTCAGTGTAGGCCCAGCTGAAGGCGTTAACCTCAGCACTTATATATAGCATATTTTATTTTCCATATTTTCCTTGCATATTCAATTTTAGGTGTTGGAATAAGTGGAATGTCAAAATTCAAGAGCTATTCCAGGTGATTTCTACCCATTTGCCACTGTCTTAAGTAATTTTTCATTATATTCATGCATGAGGACATGCAAAAAAGTAGGCATAGGGGGATAGTAATTGTGAACTGAAATTTTTTTTTGCCAACACCTAGGAAAAACCTTTCGTACATCATGCTAATTGCACTTTAGGGTTCGATGAGAACCTCATCATGAGCCATAACTAGCTCATTTTGACGAAATAAAGAGAATAAAAGCTCCTACATAACCTAGTATAAGGCCTAGATGAAGGAATAAGTATTCTGGGAAGAAAATAGGAGATAAAGGTTAAAACTGCAATTTTACCATTGCAGTACATAAATGGGATTTCTCAGAGACAAAACATAGGTCAAATGGTCTAAATGAAATAAAAAGTGGGTTGAATCAATCAGAAATGGGTTCATGTGCAATCAAGGAATTAAATGACATTTGGTAACCCTAAAACAGACCCGCTTAATTCAATAAGGTTCCGATCAGGATAAAAATCAATTAAACCCTCTAAAATTCATAAAAAAATATCTCCTAGGGCTTAGAACATTCAAATTGGCCTTTGGAACCTATTTTGGCCTAGATTAGGGTCCTAGCTCATCAATTGACCTAATTTGGGTTTTTACGCAAAATATCCAATCAAACGTGGTCAAACCTAAAATCCAACTTCACCATTGGATTCCTTAGGTCAAAATTAGGTCTTTACCAAAATTTGGACCTAAGGGGAGGTCATCTTGACCTACTTCGCAATTTAGTACACCCAATCACATTTTGGTCCCTATCTTTTGAAAACCATCACAACAACCCCCCTATCTTTCTCGCAAATCTTACAATCAAGTCCTTCCACCATTGTTGGGGTATAATCCTTCTCCGACGAGGTTGACAGGGAGGATATGGTCTAATCCCTCAGAGATCTCCTCCCAGAAATGGAAGGGAGATTCTCTGAGGAATTCCCTTCCATCTGAGGCCAGTCTTGATCCCTGGTGTGAACCCAATCTCTCATGCGAACGCTCGAGAGATGTGGGTATCTACCCACTTTCCTTCTCCGGTGAGCCGTCAGAGACGGATACGTGCCCTCCAAGCTCTGAACACATGGCCCAATGCCTATAAACGAACCCCCAAACCCGGCCGCTCATTTTCAGCTTGACTTTGCCGGACTTCCACCTCAAATTCTTCTCCTTCTTCACCGACTAAGGGTCCAGCGAGCTCCGGCGAGCCTCCCTTCCCTTCCACAAAACCAGTGACAGAGTCATCTTCCTGATTCTCCTCCGCATCGCGCAACACCCACGCACGCCGCTTCAGCCCCATCGTCGCCGCCGTCCTCCCCCACTGGACATCGTCTTCTTCGGAGACAATCGATACGGTCGTCCACCTCTCCGCCCCTTTCATCCCTTTAAGTAGGTTAAAATCATTCCCCTCTATCCCCTCTTTCATTTCCTCACTGTATTTCACTCAATCGACCCCTCGACCGCCGCTGTCCACCGTCACCTTCCTCATCTCCGGCCACCCTCCGGCAAGGCGCTCCCATCGCTCCGTAGCCCCACACACCTCGCCGACCATCACATAACCTCCGCCTCACCTCACTGAGTATCCTCCACCCATCTATAGACCTACTACGCCTACCCAACGGTCCCCCGAACTCACCCATCCATCCGGCCATAGAGAGACCTAGGCACACACGCCTAGGCCGCCCCGCGGCCTGCCACCTTGCCCTTCACCTTCGCCGTGACAAGGCGAAGGTCCCCCGGTGATCTGATTAAGCCGAGAGGCTCATTTCATGTCTGACAGTTCTCAAGCCCCTGCCACCATTGACGGTGACTCGAAGAAGCTCCAAGCTCGCTCCAAGCTTCAGGACGGCCGGGCTCCAGGTGCAGCTCACTCGGGGAGGCATTGCGAAGATATCTGGTCCAGCGAGAAACGCAATGAAGTCCGCAGCCTTGGCAATTGAAGGAGAGAGTTCTGCGGGTGCGCACGAGAGAAGGCTGGGACTAATAGTCCCACATCAGTAACCTACAAGGCACTAGCGTGGTTTAAATTGATTTTGTCATATCTTCTCTTCGCCTCCCAAAGCACTTGGGGTGAGGTCCCTCACCTATTTCATGGTGCCTCATCCGCGATTTCACCTCTCGGATCTGGCGCGATCCGACCCGACCCTGAGCACACCTCGCGCATCACCCACACACCGGTGCGCCTGGTCACGGGCATGCGATCCGACCCGTTAACCTGACTCTGGGAGAGCTTGTTGAGGGTGGTTTACAGAGAGAGAGAGACGCACGGGTGTGGGTAGAGGGGTTAGGTTTTGTTGTACCTTGCTGTGGTTGTGCAGGGAAGGAAGGAGTGAAGCAAACACTTAGCCGTTGCTAGCAAAGGGAAGAAGAGAAGGAAGCAGAAGGCAAAAATGAAGGAAGGAAGCCAGTGAAAAGAGCAGGAAGAGGCAAAGGAGAAAGAGAAGAAGTATAGCAGAGCCAAGGAAGAAGAAGCCTTCACAGAAGAGAGAAGAGAAGGAAGAAGAGAGGCCAAGACAGAAACCAAAGAAGAAGACCAAGGAAGAAGAAGAAGACCCATTGATACAAAGAAGAAGAAGGCAGAAGAGAGACTGCAGAGAAAGAAAGAAATATCAGAATCAAAAGAGAGAAGAAGAAAAATCAAAGGAGGAAAATACTTTTAAGATGTCTGATCTTGTCATCAGACGTCCAATTTTACTCTTTTTCCTGGATTACTTTTAAATGCATTTGAATTAAACTTTTGAGTAAATTAGAGTGTTCAATTACATTTGAGATTAGTAGTAAATTCCGATTGCTCCCTGTGTTTGACCTCGGATACTCCGATTTTCGAGCAATAAAACTTTTATTTGTTGACGACGCTTGATCACCTATACTACGACGCAATAACTGTTAAAACACGATCGAGTACCCCGCGTCAACAAGGTCCTTAAATTAAGAACAACCAATTCCACCCCCAATGTTCACATTGGAGCTAAAAATTGTCTGCAACAGCCACTTTCGACTCATCCATTCACCTTTTTATTCTAAATTTAGAGTCAAGCTGAATGTAACCCGAATTAGGGAAATTTTCAAAGTGCAACTTTGAAAGGTTACAAATAGCATTTATATATATTGCATTCATGAATAAGATTTTTATCAAAAGAATGTATTAGGGATTTTATCCTCTAGTTGATTCTTGTAATCCGGAATCCAATACAATTTTCACTCATTTGTAGATTTTACAATGGAGTCACGGTGAAGACTGATGAACGTCTTCAGTTTGTCGAGAAGAAGCAGTCTTCTTTTCCTGAACCCCTGGACAGTGTTTTGGGAGTCAGGTAGATTTTCCTTCAAAAATCCACCAAATAGTGTAAGATGAGAGTAGAGTGTACTGGTGCTCTAAAATTAGCTCAAGAAATCTGGAATCCTAGATAATTAGGTAATGATACTTAGAGATTAAGCAAAGTTTTCGCTCTCGGATCCTGTGTATACATTTTGGCGTGAAATTTTGAGAGCCACCAAATAAGGCAAATATGCAGAGAGCGAGTTTTCATAAAGCTAGGGCTAAGGTGAATGGTTACAACCATTCTTTACGAAATCCTCGGCTGAAGGAGGGTATTGATGTCAAGGTCAGAAATACATTGTCTTATCTGTCTCTCCTGGTGCCGTGAGTAGACACTTCCACCAAATAAGCCACCCAATGTCTCCTGAGTACCACCAATCCCTAATAATGCCTCATAAATAAAGTTCATGAATGTATGCAAGATTGTATTGTGTTGAAAAAGAAAATTATACATAGAAAAAAAAGGAAGAAAAAAAAAGAAAAATTGAAAAAGAAAAAAATTAGAAAAAGAAGAAAAAGCAAAGAAAAAGAGTGCGAGAATGTTTAGTGTTTATCTCAGTTGCATTGAGGCAATACCACTAAATAAATTTGACATCCACTAAATAAGTCCTTAACCTATCTTTCTATGTTTTTGACCGCTCGAATACTGGCTGAGGAATTCTGACTTAGTGTTAAGGTTATGGAACTCAATTAAAGTATTAATGCCAAGTGAGATCACCAAATACAGGTCATATGTGTGAATCTGGTGAAATTGTGAACTCTAAGAAAATGAAAGAAAGGAAAAGGAAAAGAAAAAAAGAACAAAAAGAAACAAAAAAGAAAAAGAGAGAATGAATACAAAGGAACCAAAAGAGAGCATAGTTTTTCTCATCTTTCTCTGAGTTGAGTTACTTAATAATTTGGGAATCTAGATTCTATAGTACTAATTTCTATGTTGCACCAAGGGAGAGTGAGCCACCAAATAAACACCCATATCCCTCAGAAATTCCCTAGCCAAGCTTAAGCTGGGGTGGAATTCATAGAATAACTTGAATTCCCCAAGGGAAGAAGTCCGCCTATCCCGCTAGAATTTTACTAGAGGGTAAGTACAGGCTTTAGAGGTGAATCAGGTCTTTCACTCGAATCCGTTGCAAAAGCTATGTAGCTACACTTTCACATTTGTCTGAATTTCTAGAACATAGGATGAAAACAAAAAGGAGAAAAATCTCTAGGCATACACTTGATAAAATAATCAATCCCTTAGGTACCCTTATGTGAATAATTTAGTCTTTCATTTGCTACGGAGAAGGAAAGTTTAGGCATGCGGCTATGATTGCACAGCAATCATGGGTCCTAATCAACCTAAATAATGTCTGAACCTAGCTTAATTTGTGGATATTGCACTCATATCTTGCATATCATGCATTGCATCAGTCTATTTAGAATAAAATGAGATATCCTGTTATTTAATGGTTTTTATTACTATTTGCAGGTAATAAAGTGGTCCAGGATGAAGGAGATAGTGGAATAAAGCAATAAAGGAAGAAGAAGACTGATTTGGAAAAGAGGAGTGAGGAGGATAGTCTTATCCCTACCGTTAGAAACTCTAGGACAGCCTTCCCAAACCCAAAACCACCTCCAATAGGACACCTTAGCCTCAAAACCCAAACATGGATAGCACTATCCATGTTCTTATGCACCCTATCCCTCTCCCAAACACTTAGGAACCAAAACCCACCTTAGAAAACCTAAAACCCACTCTCTAGCAAGTTTTAAGACGTCTAGACATCTAGTTGGATGTCTGATTTCTGCAGAATAACAATCTTGGAAGCCAAAACTCATACTGACATAGAATTGGATGTCCAATTTATTGTCCAGACGTCCTATTTTGTAGTATAAGATGTCCGACCACTATCATGGATGTCTGATACAGCTGTCAAGTTCCTGATTTTGGTGCTAGAAGCCTGATCTTGCCTATTTTGATCTAGTAACCCCACCGGACACCCTAGGAAACCTAATTATAGACCTCCTAAGCCTAGTCAACTATCCATATCCTTGCATATCCTATTCTTAATCCAATTGAACCATCCCATACCTAATTAGGTGCATCTACAGTAACCTGAACCCAATTAGATCCACCCCGGATCTAATTGACTCATACCTATTAGGGTTACCCTAGCCTAATCACATGCACACATCCAATTAGACTTGACCTAGACCTAATTAGGTTCACTCCTATCTAATTAGACTTTCCTAAGCCTAGTTGGGTCCATACCCACCTAATCTAGATTGACCCAACCTATTTACCACCTAATCCTACCAAAACCCACAACCTAGTCCTACGAAAAATACACAGCCACACACAGGCACACACCTTCCTATTCTACCCCTACCAAACCGTTGCACAGTCTCTTCGAATCCTTAAAAACTTGTGTCAAACCAAGATCCTAAAGAGGTGGCATTAGCTATTTTTGGAGCCACTAAAAGTGGCAACCAAATGGAGCCTTCCCATAAGGACAAAGAGAGAGCCATGAAATTGCACTCCCATCTCCATTCACTCTCTTTCTCTCTCACTTGCAACGACACCTCTCATCCTTTCCTCTCAAGGTCATCATCCTCCTCCAAGGCCCCTTCCATGGACAGCAAAAAGAAGAAGCTCCTCTAAGGCATCTTCGTGTGGGTGGCAAGAAGAAGGAGAGCACTAGGGTGCAACACCCTCTTCTCCTCTCTTGTCTTGGGTGTGTCCTTTCTTCTCCATAGAGAGGATGCCCCCTCTCTTTCTTCTTCTTCTTAGATGGCCATGAAGGCTCACCTATAGCCTCTTGTGGCTGGCCATCTCTTGTTGGTAGGAGTGTAGACGGGTTTACATACCCAAGGTCTAGCCTACACCCTCACTCAAGGCCAATGGACCTAGTGGCAACTTTTTGGCATGAGGGATTTTCTCTATTTATATGCTTTCTAGTATAGATATTAATTGACATTCGTTGCTATGCATAAATAATATTGCATGATTATTGCTTCTGTGATTGCTTGTCTTCATGCTACTTAGGCTCATGCACACTATGCATGGCCACCATGACCCACTTAGATGCACGTAGTCACTTAGGTTTTCACTAGCATGTTTAGATCTAGGCTTCATTTCGTGTTTCAAAATAAAGATCAAAAACACAAAAGGACAAAAATATTAGGTTAGATTAGATTTAGGTTAGATTAAGCCGATCCAAATCTCGACTTGTTTTCACGCCTCCTAGAGATGAACGACCGGGACTCAAGTTTTCAAAAGAATAAAATCCATCGAGTTTCGATATTATAATTATTTTTGTCAAGGGGATTTTGTGACTATACTACGATGTTGTTTTCCAAAAATGCACTTGTCACCTCCATGGATGCTTTTAACCGGTCCCAACAACCTAGATCGAATGTTAATGAGGTCCACGACTCTCATTCATTCGATATGGAACTGATTTGTAATAAACTATATAAGGTGGACTTGGTTACTAAAAGAATGGAGTGGATGGCAGAAAACTCTGCAAACAATTCTCGATCCACTCAATCCCAGAATTTGGGATTCCATTCTTCACGAGTTCCTTCTGGACGAGAGTTCACGAATCAATTGGATGCAGCTCAACCTATGGGCCAACATTGTTCGAAACCCCACAGGTTCCAAACTGGGGCCTTTGATCCCAGTTTCTCTAATCCCTCCCTTTCTTTTTCTCCATCCTCACCTTATGAAGATGTCTGTGCTGTACAAGAGAACATTAGGTCCAACCTTTACTCCAATGCTTATAATCAAGGTTGGAGGAACCACCCTAACTTCTCCTGGAAAAACCCAGGGCGGCAGACCTAATTCTGACCCAGTAATTATGCTCCGCAAAGACTAATGGGTTAGGGTCATGTTTACACTTAGCTAACCCCAAATCGGGTCAAGTAGCCAGCTTGGAATGCCCGTCAACCTGTAGGGTTGGCTAATTTGAACTGTCAGATGGTAGAGATGCAATGATCTATGCTCTAGCTCATGCAGCAAATGAAAACCTCGCTGGACAACTTTCAAACCGAGTTCATTGCTAATTCCCGACAACCCAGATTTCTGCCATCTCAACCCTACCTAACCCACATAATATATAGGAATCCGGGCAATCAAGCCCAAGGGTACAGGAATCAGAGGGACCTACATGCACATGCTCAAGTGGTTGACCAGGGTCCTTCCTCTTCTACTTCATCAAATCTCAGGTTTCTGGCTAGTGAAGCCCCTCCAATCTTTCCTAACCCTCCCCAAGACCAAAACCCATATGCATCTGCAAACTCTGTTACCTTGAGGATTGGAAGGCAAACCTAGGACCCAAAACTACCTTATTCTGATCTACCAAATCCTAGAGAGCCTAAAGCAAGGAGAACTCTGAAGAAGGAATCAAGGCTCAAGAACCTGATGCCAAAGATCGGACTCATGTTCCTTTTCTTGAGGCCTTGATTAAACCTAGGAAGAGGAAGCCTGTTGATAGTAACGAGAAGCTCTTGAATATATTCAAGAATTTTGAAATCAATATCCCACTCCTCGACGCTATCAAACATATACCGGCTTATGCTAAATTTTTAAAGGATTTATGCACACAAAAGTGTAACTCGAGGGAATATGTTCCAAGGAAGGTGATACTCTCCGAGCAGGCTAGTTCTATTATTCTGCATCACCTTCCTCCAAAAAAGAGAGATCCAGTTTCCCCTTTGATTTCTTGTGTCATCGGAGATTACACCTTTGAGTGGACACTTCTGGATTTAGGTGCATCCATTAACCTAATTCTGACTTCTCTTTACGAGTTCAAATTAAGTGAACTTTGGCCGACCTCAGTAACTCAACAGTTAGCAGACCGTTCGGTCACAAATTTGAGAGGTGTCATTGAGGATGCTATTGTCAAGGTTAAGGGACTTCTATTTTTCTATAGATTTCCTTGTCTTTGACATGAATGTGCTTAAGAATTTAAGGAACACGCCCATCATTCTAGGGCGTCCATTCCTGGCTATCGCTAAGGCCAATATCAACTGTGAGAGCGGTAGCATGGAAATTGTCTTTAGGGATCAAAAATTGAAATTGGATATTTTTAAGGCGATTAACAAATTTGAGGATTGTGGATGTATAGAGGAACTTGAGGAAGATAACTTGAATATTGAAACAAGTATAGCGGTTTCTACAATTGAAAGCTCCTCTTTTCTTGATGGATCCGACCCACAACCCTCTGTGGCAGACCCGCCACATTCTGAAGAGGTTATTGATTTTGTTCACTTTCAACCTCTTCCCCTTGATGAATCTTCATTACCATCATCCTTACCTTCCATCCTGAACCCACCCCAGCTCGAACTAAAACCACTGCCTGAGAGTTTGAAATATCAGTTTTTGGGACCACAAAAGATGCTCCCTATGATCATGAGTGCTAGATTAACTAAGGAGCAGGAGATTAAATTGATTAAGCTCCTAAAAGAACACAAGGAGGCAATTGGTTAGACCATCCATGACCTTAGGGGGATCGAGCCATCTTACTGCAATCACAAAATATTCATAGAAGATGGATCCTGCCCTTCTTGCCAGATGTAGAGGACATTAAACCCTAATATGCAAGAAGTGGTTAAGAAGGAAATAATTAAGTGACCCGACGCAGGAATCATTTATCCGATCTCAGATAGTCCTTGGGTAAGTCCCATGCAAATTACTCCCAAGAAATCCAGGATTATCGTTGTGACTAATGAGAAAGGAGAATCTGTCACAACTCGTTCAGCTTCCTCTTGCAGGGTCTGTATTGATTATAGGAAGCTGAACATAGCCACAAAAAAGGATCATTTTCTTTTGCCCTTTATCGATCAAATCCTTAAAAGAATAGCTGGGAAAAAGTACTTCTATTTCTTAGACGATTACTCAGGATACAATCAAGTCCCTATACATCCCGAGGATCAGAAAAAAATGATTTTCACCTGTCCCTATGGAGCCTTTGCTTTCCTTAGAATGCCATTCAGCTTATACAATGCAACTGTGGCTTTTCAAAGGTGTATGCTAGCTATATTCTCTGACATGGTGGGAGAGTTTATGGAAGTCCTAATGAACGATTTCTCTATTTTTGATGAATCGTTTGATTCTTGCCTAGCTAATCTTGAAATGATCCTTAAAATATGCATCAAAACAAGATTGGTCCTTAGCTGGGAAAGAGTCATTTCATGACACAAGAAGGCATTGTCTAGGGTCATGTTGTCTCTAAATGGGGAATTGAAGTTGACAAAGCTAAGGTTGACGCTATCTCCAAACTTCCTCCTCCCACATCTGTCAAACAAATTCGATCATTTCTTGGTCATGTGGGATTCTATAGGAGGTTCATCAAGGACTTCTCTAAGGTTGCTCACTCTCTGAGCAACCTTCTCGCCAAAGATATGCCATTTGATTTTAAGAAATCATGCTGTAAGGCATTCAATTTTCTTAAAAAGATAGTCACTTGTGCTCCAGTGTTGCAACCACCAGTCTGGACAACCCCATTTGAGATCATGGCCGATGCTTCTGATTATGCGGTCGGGGCTATTTTGGGTCAAAAGATTGACAGGAAGCCCTCTATCATTTACTATGCTAGCAAAACTCTGGACGAGGCTCAGAGGAATTATACTATTTCTGAGAAGGAATTGCTAGCTGTAGTATTTTCTTTGGAGAAGTTTAGGGCTTATCTCCTAGGGTCTCACACCATAATTTACACCGACCTCTCAGCCTTGAGACATCTCCTGGCAAAAAAGGATGACAAATCCTAGCTTATTCGATGGATTCTTCTACTTCAAGAATTCGATCTTTAAATCAAAGGTAAATCTGGGGCACAAAATGTGGTGGCGGATCATCTCGCTAAACTTCTAAGTGATTCTTCTAGTCTGAATATTTTGATTGCTGATACTTTTCCAGACGAGACCATTCTTACAGTATCAAGTGTCCGAACGTTGTGGTTTGTAGACTTTGTAAATTATTTGGCCATTGGTCAAATCCCCTAGGATTGGACTAAGCAACAATGAGATACACTCAAATCTGAGGCTAAATATTACTTCTGGGAGGACCCTAAACTGTACCACATTAGCTCTGATCAGATTATTTGCCGATGAGTTCGGGAGAATGAATTCCAAAGTATACTCAACTTCTGCCATGCATCTACGTGTGGTTGACATTTCTTCAAGAAAAACATGGCTGCAAAAATTTTGCAAGCTGGATTCTATTGGCCGTCTTTATTCAAGGATGCCCAGGAATTCTCAAGGTCGTGTTCCCGATGCCAGGCACTTGGGTGCATAACCAAGAGAGATATGATGCCTCTAAACCCGATTCTTCCCATCGAAATCTTTGACGTTTGGGACATCAATTTCATGAACCCTTCCTCAATTCATTTGGACACTAGTACATTATCATTGCTATTGATTACGTGTCCAAGTGGATTGAAGCTATTCCCATCCAAACCAATGACCACAAGGTGGTCATCGATTTCGTCAAGAACATCTTCAGTCGATTCGGGATTCCAAGGGCCATCATTAGTGATGGTGGTACTCTTTTCATTAATGCCTAGTTCAATAGTTTATTGGCAAAATACAGGGTAAATCACAAAATCTTCACACCTTGCCACCCCCAGACGAACGGACAGGTCAAGATCTCCAATCGAGAGACCAAGAATATTCTGCAGAAAACGATTAGGCCTAATCGTAAAGATTGGACTCAAAAGCTTGAGGACGCTCTTTGGGCCTACCGTACGATGTACGAAACACCTATCGACATGTCACCGTTTCATTTGGTGTATGGAAAGCCGTGTCATTTACTCGTGGAGATTGAACATAGGGCATTCTGGGCAATCAAGCAATGTAATTTGGATTTGAGTTTAGCCGGAAAGACCAGGAAACTCCAACTATCTGAGTTGGAGGATCTTAGAAATGACGCATACGAGAATGCCAAGATCTATAAGGCTCGGACCAAAGCCCTTCATGACCAATTGATATCCCGGAAGAGCTTTGAGCTAAACTAGGTCTGGCTGAAGCCTTTTGTTGACCGTATTGTTCTAGAACCCGTCCCAGACATGGTTGCTCTAAGCACATCTTGATTTCTTTGGCTGGACCTCTCCTAGCTGATGGCGTTAAACTCAACATTTGTACAGTTTGACTCGAAGCTAATCCGAGCATCATATACAGGTGATATCTTCTTCACCCTACCCTACTTCTCATGCATTTTATATTCAATGAGGACATTGCATCAGCTAGGCATGAGGGGGTTGGATTCATTTCTGAATCATTTTGTCAGCTCTGTAGAATTCTTGTAAATTCTACCTTTTTTATTAAAAAAAATAGAGAAAAAAAATTGAATTAGGGAAGAATAATTGGGCATTAGGATTTTTCAACCATAAGGAATAATACAGTAGGATCTGAACACTTGGACCCTTTAGGTCTTCGGGTTTAATCAGCCTGGGTGTCCACTAATGTAGATTTGCTTATCAAGTTCTCGCCATTCTGAATTTGGTTAAATAAGTTGGGGTGATAAGTACAAGACTTATCAACCCACCCTCTGGTTTGAGGGGATTTTAAGTCTAAGCATCTACACACTATTTGCACTGACTCAGTTTTCAATGATTTTTAAGGAAATTGGGTAACTGATGAACCTTTTTGGGTGGTATGGCTGGCAAGCTATCATGGGTAACAACCCATAGGTAGGTTGTCCAGAGTACAGTAACACAACCATTCCTTTCCTACTGCCTTTAGGTAAATCTTAGATAAGGGAAGTCACCTACTTAAAAAAATCCAAAAAGAGAAGAAAAAAATAGAAAAGGAGAAAAGAAAAGAAAAAGAGATAAGCCACACTTCACCGCACAACTATGGCTGGCAACTTATCATGCGTAACAACCCATTGGTAGGTTTTCCAGAACACATCTCAAGAAAAGGCATGTAAAATTCCAAAACACTTAGGAAGAAGTTGAGAAGTAGAATAAGCCGGGGAGATATACACTGGGTTCGCCCTTGAGTTGACCCTATAAAAATAAAAGTAGGGAGAAAGCTACTAGTTAAATAGATACACCTTTAGGTAGAATTTATTTTCGAGGTCACCTAGGGGCATAGAAACCCGAAGTCCATTTTAATCGCCAATCAGTGAGTCTATCACATTTCACATAAAGATGCTTAGAACTTAGGGTTCTCTTCGAGTCTTGGGTAGGTTAAGTAGCCATAGAAAGCTGCTCCAAAATCATAAACTTAAAAATCCAAAAAAAAATTAGAAAAGAAGAAAAAGATCCTTCTTTGAATAAGGCGAGAGCTTGAGGTGGTCTGCATTTTGGCAGACACCCAGGTGCTGTTGTGTCTTTGTAGTTTAGGTTCTTAGTAAAAATCTCCTAGTGTTGAAGAATAACTTTTGCCCAAGAAATCCTACCTAATTCTTTTATAGATAGCATATAGTTTTTGTTAGGGACTAGCAAAAGATAGACATGGGGTGTGATGTGCTTACATCTGAGTAGCCAAAAATGTCTATTAATGCATGTTCTTAGTATCATATTAGCGTCATGCATTGTAAATATTGCATAAAATGTATCATCATACATTTAGGTCAAATTGTACAAATTATATAGTAATTTCTTCTTTATGGTGGCTAGGGATAGGATGACTTTTAATCAGGGCCTCGGATCGAAGATCCAACCATATGGATCTGATCAGGGCGACGATTAGAGTTCAACAACTCCAAGATCGCCCCGATTGAACTTCCGTAGCATCAGATATAATCTGAGGAAGGTCAAAGATCAAGGGCCAAGATGGTGTCAATCCGCACTTCAAATGACAAATCTAACTGCACGGATGGATTCACGGATGGGTTCGGATCGATGATCGCAGCCTAACAGCATGAAAATCGACCCAATCCAACATCCGTGGCACCTTCTACAAGTCACAGAAGATGGACGACGAAGATGGCGCCACATGGTGCCATCTCGACCACCCAAACTGGCCCACCTAATACATGTGGACCGCCGTACCCTCTCTTCCCTTACTTGTTCGATTGATCTCAGCCATTGGATCTTGATCCAACGGCTAAGAGTGAGTGCACTCGGATTCAAAACGCATCAAAGAAGAGCACTTGGCACATTGGTCGTAACTCAAAGATGCGTGCGTAGGGCGCATGTTCGAAATGTGACGCACCCTACATCAGCCGAGGACGTGGGTGCAGGTGAAATTGCACCATCAAATGAGGATCAGGTTTCAAGGAGTGGCCACGTGGCCGCATAGATGAGCAAGCATGCTACATGCACGATTTGATGTGCTTCTGCACATGCCATTACACGCGCAGGCGCGTAATGAAGACTCAGGCGAGATGAGTTCTCAACCGTTCGATCTCGCGATCGGACGGCCGAGAATGCTTGGACGTGATGAAGCATTTCAACGGCTGAAGAAGAAGCGGTGGGAACGTGACCGACACCTACGCCCACGTTCTGGGGCTTTAGTGACGCTTAATTTCGTCACTAAAGGCCCTGGCATTAATGTTTTTAACATAAAATGACCTTTTTGCTCCCAACCTCTACACCTATAAAAAGGCCTACGCACCCCACATTTCAATCATCCCTTCCCTCACTTCTCTCCCTCTCCAAAGCTCTAAAAGAGCTGGTCCCAAACCCAGGATGCTCTAGAGTCAAAATCAAAATTTTCTCTCCCCCGTTCTGGAAGTGGATCCCACAATGACGATAATGCCCTGCCTCACCCCCAGTTTTGCTTGCTCCATTCTTCGTCTTCCATCTTCGTCCTCTATCTTCCAGGTGTCGCCCCTTCCAGCTCGTCCTCCAAGCAACTGTCGAGGAGGATAACATCTCTCCCCCTTCTTTATCACTTTCTAGAATAGAATTTCCCACTTTCTAGCTATAATCATTTTCTGCTTTCTAGTTGTAAAAGCAGTATTCAGTTACAAAGTGATTATTCTCTCTCTCTCTCTCTCCCTCTCTTAGTGTTAATGTCAATTTCATTGTGATTATCACACTTTCAAAATAAAAATACCAAAAAGATATAATAGCGGATTTTAGATCGATGTAGCCTCCCTGTGTTCGACCTGGAATTCTTAGAGTTTCGATTTAAATTTATCTATTTATGGATTTCTTCGTAAATCATACTACAACGACAGGTTTTTCAGAATCCAGTCCCATTTGCGTATGTTTTCCACTTTAATTGAAGGAAACCTAGTATTCTTTACAGGCAGTTTTGCATTTTCTCTATCCAAGCTGACCTGGATTAATAAGCTCAGTCAGGTGATATCCCCACCTCTTGTTGCTTTTTGATTTTCTTGCATATATTTCAATGAGGACATTGTAATGAATAGGCATGGGTGGCTGGACATTGCATGTCTTATTTTTATATCTGAAAAGAAATTACATTCATGCATAGAGAATTTTTATCAAGAAGGTTTTATTAGGGATTTATTCTTATGTTGATTCCTAAACTTAGAATCTAATACAATTTCACACTTACATGTAGAATTTAGAATGGATCCTCTGTGAAGACCGATAGACATCTTTAGTTTGTTGAGAAGAAGCAATGCTTCTTCTCCTGAGTCCTTGGACAATAATTAAGGAGTTAGGAAAACAATCTTTTAGTAGATCCACCAAATAAATGAGAGGTGAGAGTAAAGAGTCTACTGGTGCTCTAAGGCTAGTATAAGGAATCTTAATTTCTAGATAATTGGATAATGATACTCGGAGTTAGGCATAGTTTTCACTCTCCGTTCCTGTGTATAAATTCTTTGTGTGAACTTTGGAGAGCCACCAAATAAGCCAAATATGCAGAGAGCAGGTTCTGATAAAACTAGGACTACGATGGATGGTTATGGTTGTCCTTTACGGAATCCTCAGCTGAAGGAGGGTTTTAGTGTCAAGGTCAGAAATACGATGTCCCATCCACTCCTATCCCAGTGTTGAAAGTAGCCACTTCCACCAAAAAAGCTACCCAATATCCTCTTGAACACCCTCAATCCCAAATAATGCCTCGTGAATAAAATTGTGCATGAGTGCTGCATTTTGTTGTGTTGGAAGAAATAAATATAAAAAAAAGATAATAAAAGGGGGAAGAAACAGAAAAGTAGAAAAATGTATATAGAAAAAAAATAGAGAAGAAAAAATTGTTAATTGCACTGTGTTTACTTCATATCAAGCACATTGAGGCAACAAATACCTCATTTGTTCATATTTCACCAAATACAGCCTTTGCCAACTTTTCTATATTTTTGACCACCTGAATACGAGCTGAGGAATTCTAACTTAATCATAGGGTTATCAAAACTTAATCAAAGTATTAATGGCATGAGAGGCCACCAAATATACTGAAAAATCTTGTGAGATTGTGAGGACGAAAAGAAATGAAAAAAAAAGGAAGAAAAGAAAAGAAAAAAGAGAGAGAATGAGTACAAAGGAACTAAAGAGAGCATAGTTTCTCCACCTTTTTTTGAGTTTGGAAATCTAGGTTCTGTAGTACTAGTCTTTGTGTAGCACCAAATGAGTGAGAGCTACCAAATATAAATTCACTTGACTCAGAACATCTTGTACCTAAGCCAAAAAGTCAGGGCTAAATTTACACATTATTTTATCACTCTGAGGGAACAATGCCTATCTCGATAGAAATTCTACTAAGGGTCAAGTACGAGCTTTAGATGTGGATTGTCTTTTCACTTGGATCCATTGCATAGTCTACAACAATACACTTCCACGACTGTCTCGATTTATAAGGTTTTGGATGAAAACAAAAGAAATAAATCACTAATCGAACTCTTGATAGAAATCAGTCATGTAGGACCACACTGCATTAAGTTTTGCACTTGCAAGGGACTAGCAAGATTCAAGAGTAGGGGTGTGATTTCACAGCAATCATACGACCTGATTTACTTGAATTAAGTTAGAAACTAGCATAACTTAGGAACAATGCATGAATAAGCATCATAATTTGCATAATAGTTAGTTTTGGGTGATTTGTACAAACTATATATTGATTCATGCATTATTATGGCTAAGGAACAGGGCAAGACATTTTGATGCTTCAAATGAAAATCCAACCGTACGGCTAAAGTGACAATTGTAGTCCAGCAACATGAAAAGCATCTCGATCCGAGCACTGTCGCATCCTCCCCAAGTAAAGAAAGGTGGACAGTCCAGATGGTGCCACATGGCACCATCCAGCTCAACCAACTTCGCCCAGCCCCCCACCAAAGTACCTCAAGAGGACATCTCAGCAGTTGGATCTCAATCCAATGACTAAGAAACCATCACTCAACTGTTGCTCAACTCCAAAGAGGGAATGCCTGATGAAATCTCATTGGATCTTCATCCAATGGTCTAGAACTAGGGAGGAAGCAGCTCTTGGCGTGAAAATCCAGTGCCTTGCCTCATTGGTTGCACACCCATCTCTCAACAGCGAGGCATGGGTTCTAGTAGCGATCAGCTACAGCCGCTTCGACGCCAGCAAAATTAGACAGCTCGATCTTGATCGAGCGGTCAAGAATCAAACACGTGGATGGATGCCCGTGCCATACGTGCAATCACACGCGACGACCAGGTGCGCTTCGATGAGAAATCCCAACACTTCATCCACGATCGAGAGGTTGGCATTCTCTCCCGCCAGCAAGTGTGTGATTCAAATGCAAGCATGCGATGAGCACGCAATCCATGCCATCCACCCACGATCCAAAGGTGCAATCTCTGCCCTTCAGCTGCGATTGAATGGTCGCAATTCCTCCATCCTTGTGAGCGCACGATTCAAACGCACTGAGCATGAACTCAAGCGTGCGACATCCGCTCAATCCACGCCATCCATTAGTGATCCAATGACCACCAAGCAAGGCACAGTTGTTGTAGGGCCATCCAGCTGCTGTATGTGGGAAGCACAGATGCATGGGCTACGCTGCGTGCAGCTATGCGTGGGTGGTGTGCACGTGGTGCATGTCTTGCGCACGGTGCATGTCTTACACGTTGTATTTGGTGCATGGCCATGGCAAACCCCTCCCTTACACCTATATAAGCCCACCTACACCTCCCTATTAGACTTCATCTCTACCTATGCTACTCCCACCTACTCCAAAGCTCCAAGAAGCCTACCAAGCTCCCAATAGCTCTATTCCCAAGCTCCAAAGGCTCCTTATTAGTGTAGAGTCATATCACTCCAGTAAATATTCAACCATCCTCTCACCACCTTAATAGGGAACCCTAAAGTCGTCCCCTCACCTCCATTTAGGTAGGCGATCACCTCCACCTCCTCATCCCCATTCCCAACTTAGTGAAGCTTTCCTCTACCTGAGTTTGTCCTGCACCTTGGCCTTGACGTCCAGCATCTCTCCACCTCTATCTAAGCTACCACCAAGCGCTGTCTGGTCAGGAGTTTTCCACTTGTAGAAATAATGTATCAGAATAATATGCCATTATAATGTGTAAATCATGGTGGAAAACTCCGAAAAAAATATATATCAAGAAAACAAACCACGGTGGATTAGGTCATGTCTATAGGGAGGAATAGAGTAATAAATTCATAAAATATTTTCCCTTTGTATTTGTTTAATCAAGTGCACAATTCGTGCTCAAATCTAATGCGAAACAAGGTGAAAAGAAGGAACACTCGATAATTTAAGAATGCGGCGATATGTATGTAATTTTCTTTCCTTGAAATACCTTGTAAGGGCATGTAACAAAATTATACTTCAAGACATTGGGCTTTCTCCTTTAGGTCAAGTGAGTACATTGACGATATTTTATGCATGTTTCAAACTCAACATATAAGAGTTAAGTGCATGAGAGAAATAATATAAACACTTAAGGGCATGCATGCAAGTTCACTCAAAGAGATTAATCGATCAAATATTGCAATAGTGTTTTCGGCAATGGCATATTTGGTAATTTTTATTAGAATGGAAAACAGAGGAGTTCTTCCTCTTGATCTCGTGCGAAGAGGAGTCGATGGCGAAGGCCGAGGAGCTTGAGGAAGGTCGACCGCGACGAGAGCTTTCCGATGGTGGTGGTGGCAATCCGAATTGCGGCAGAAGTTGACACCGGTGACAAAGAGGAGTGGCGACAGTGCCGGCAGCTCGTCGGCAGGCATGGCTATAGTTGGCGTATCTGAGGGTGTGGCTAAGCTCGTGAGGTCGAGGAGAGCCTAACGGAGGTGACGACATGGAGAACGATGGCATGTAGAGGTGGCTGTGTGAAGGGGGATCAGTGTTGATGTTGGGTTCCCTTCGATTTGTTGGAGAGGAAGACGAAGAAGAAGATGGAGGCCATTTCCACGTAAGGGGGCCGAGTTTGACGTTGTGCCTATGAGCGAAGGCATGGGCACGCAGTGAGCTTGGGTGCGCACATGGTTCCTGCGCGCAAGGGTGCTGTGCGGGAGGAGAGAAGCCAGCGGCGGTGGCACAATGGTGGTGGTACACAGAGGCATGGCTGTGAGAGGGTGTGGGCGCGCGGAGATGCTGGTGGTGCGTGCTACTGGAGGAAGTGCTATTGCGCGAAGGCTTGGGCACGCATGTGTGTGTGAGGGTGACCGGTAGGAGAGGAGGAGCCTGAAGGTGGGGCACAGTCGTGCGTGGAGAGGAAAATGAAGGTGAGGACGTAGGCGGTGTCAACGAAATTGGCTTTAATCCGTAGTACGCTCTTCGACCACCAATTTTACCTTCTCCACAGTGGTGAAGGATAGAAGAGACCATGGCCCCCACGTCCCTCCTCTTTTTAAATGCCTCGTAAATTCTATTTCTTCCCTCGAGATCGTCTCCAACAATCTTATAGGATTGTTGTGAGGTTGCGAGATGCCTAGCTGATCTGTAGGGAGAGAAAAGGTGGCAAGTAGGTAGTCCGGCATTCTGTAGGAAAAAGAAAGTAAATGAAAAACAAATTGGGTTATTTATAGAAATAATCTAAAATAATACAAGAAGTGCATGCATGCCCCTATATGCAAACATTAATTTATTTACATATCAAAGTATGCATTGTATACGTAGATGCGACCATAATATTTAGGCATTTATGTATTAATTAGCCCACAAATGTCGTCTCATCAAATGCTCCCAAGCCTAAATTTTGCTAGTCCCTATCAAAAGTGGAAAACAATGGAAGTAACCAAGAGATCTCTGCTTTCCTTATTCAAAAATTAGAGATCCAGACGAATGTGAAGTGATAGTAGCCTAGGTAACTGATCCAAGTGAAAAGTCAACTTACATTTGCAGTTCATACTTAACCTTCGATAAAACCTCTATTAAGATAGGCAACTTCTTCCTTCGAGGATAAAGCAGAAAATAATCTATAATTTGACCTCGACTTTTTGGCTTAGGTAGGAGAAACTAAGTTGAATGGATTAATATTTGGTGTTTCACACTCATCAGTGCTACCTGTAGTCTAGTACTGTAGACTCTAGATCTCTAGACTATTAAACAAGTTAACACATAGATAGAGGCTAAAAACTGTGCTCTCTTTGCATTCCCTTGTGCTCACTCACTCTCTCTTTTCTTTTTCTCTTTCTTCCTTTTTTCTTTTCTGAGAACACAGATCTTACTAGATTTTTGTAAATGTACTCATTATTTGGTGGCCTCACATGGCATTCACACATCAGTAAAAGTCCTAATAACTCTACAGCTAAGTTAGAAGTCCTCAACCAATATTCAGGCGATCAGAAATACTGAAAAGTAGGTATAGGTCATATTTGGTGGATTGCAATGAGTGTTTTTGTTGTTGCCTCAAAAACATTGACAAAAAATGACATGAAGAAAAAACTCCAAACTTGGACTCTTTTTTTCTTTTTTGTTTTATTCTTTTTTTTCTATAAATATTTTTCCTCTCCCTTTTTTTCTCTTCTTCGTCTTTTTTTTTATTTTTTTTTCTTTTTTTTATAAAAATTAACATAAGAAGATGCAGATTTTTATTCATGAGGCATTATTAGGGATGATGATGGTCAAGAGGATATTATGTGATTTATTTTGTGGAAGTGCCTACTTTTGACACTGGGAAAGGATTGATAGGACAAGCGTATATCTGACCTTTGACACTATTACCCTCCTTCAGCCAAGGACTCTATGAAGGACGATCGTAACCATCCACCATAGTCATAGTTTTATCAAGACTCAATCCTTGTGTATCTACCTTATTTGGTGACTCTCAGGAATTCACACAATATGCACACACAGGAATAGAGAGAGAAAACTATGCCTAAATCTGAGGTATCCTCATCTAATTGTTCAGAACTTAAGAGTCCTTGCACTAGACTTAGCACACCAGTAATCTCTCTACTTTCTTCTCACAAATATGAGGTGGATCTAATAGAAGATAGTATGCCTGACTCCCTTTTAACTGTCCTAGGGTCTAGTAGACTGAAAATGCTTATTGATTTTCTACGATGATCCATTACCCAGTCTACATGCAAATGAATGTAACTGTATTGGATTCTATACTTAAGAAGTAATTCAAGAAGAAAATCTTCAATGACACTTGATAAATTTTCTATTACGGACTAACCAATTCAACTCAAGAAAATAAAAGATTTTTTTTTTGGCTAATACACTATCCTAAGTGTATGTAAATATTTATAAATGCTATAAACATCCTCAGGTTATACCCCCTCCCCATGCCTAAGATTGACAATGTCTTCATTGGAAAATTAAAGACATAGAAGAATATTACCTGAGGAGAGTGGGAGGAGCTAAGACTCCTCAAGCCGAAGTGCATCCAAAACTTGGCCATCTGAAAGAGTAACATAAGTTTAAGTTGTTGGCCATTTACCTTAAAGCTCGCACCAGATGTAGGGTTCCGAATTTCTACAGCTCCATGAGGGAAAGCATTGATAACAATGTATGGCCCATCCTAGCAGGACTTGAGCTTTCTTGGAAATAATTTAAGTTTGGAATTGGAAAGCCAGACCCACTAGTTGGGCTCAAAGGTCTTTCTAATAATGTGCTTATCATGGAAGACCTTTGTACATTGCTTGTATGCTTGAGAAGTTTCATAGGCTTCATTATGAAGCTTCTCAAGCTCACTTAACTATAGCATATGTGACTTTCCCACTTTATCCAGATTCAAGTTAACATTTTTAATAGCCTAATAGGCTTTGTGTTGGATTTCAATGGGAAGATGGCATGGCCTTCCGTTGATAAGATGGAAAGGAGACATGCCCAAAGGAGTCTTATATGTAGTTCTGTAGGCCCAAATAGCATCATTTAGTTTTTTAGACCAATCCTTATAGTCAGGCTTGATAGTTTTTTCTAAAATTCATTTAATCTCCCTACTAGACACTTCAACTCGTCCACTTGTTTGGGGATGGTAAGGTGTGGCTATCATATGGTTGACTCCTTAATTTTAGAGTAGTCTTGTGAAGTGTATGTTCTTGAAGTGAGGTCCTCCATCACTTATGATCGTCCTTGGGCGCCCGTACCGAGAAATGATATTGGCCTTAACAAAACCCAAGACCACGGAATGGTCATTGGTTAGTGTGGGTATGGCTTCTATCCATTTCAACACATAGTCCATAGCCACAAGGATGTACTCATATCTGAAGGACACAACAAAGGGACCCATGAAGTCGATGCCCCAGATATCAAAGATCTCAATGGGGAGAATAGGTTGCTCGGGCATCTGTTGAGCATTGAGTTGCTACGATAACGTGTTTGGTTTTGAAAAACCTGTCGTTGTAGTTTGAAAGCGAAGAACTCGTGTTCAAAAAATAAAATTTATACCGAAATGGAAATTCCGGGTTGAACATAGGGAGGCGGACGTTTGATTTAAAAACTACGTGTTTGTTTTATTTGTCACGAAGTAATTCAATTGATTAGAACTATCTAACTATTTACAATAAATAGAAGAGAGAGAGAGAGAATAATACAAATAAAAATAAAAAAGAGATGTAGAATGTACATAGAATTCATTATCAAAAGGATTGTTCATTACACAGAATATCATGATGAGAAAGCTGGAAAATGATTACACTAGAAAGTGATAAATCTACTCTAGAAAGCAGTAAATCTATTATAGAAAGCAGTAAAAAGAATGGGGAGAGAGATATCCTCCTCGACGGTTGCTTGGAGGACGAGCCGGACGAGTTGATGCCTGGACAAAGGAGGGCAAAGCAGGAAGAACGGGAATGGGGTAGCATGTCGTCGTTGTCGCAGGATCCACTTCAGAAGGTGGGACGAAAAATTGACTTTATCAAGCGTGAAGCATCTCGGGTGTGGGATAAGCTTCTCCTGATCTTTGGAGAGGGAGAGAAGAGAAGGAAGGGATGAGAATTTCATGTGGACGGGGTCTCCTTTTATAGTTGCAAGGAGTAGGGGCAATTTGGTCATTACAACACTAAAGGTCTGAACGTGGGCGTAGTGGGTGATGTGCGCGCGCCTGCTAGCTTGCCCACACGTTCAACGCTTGCGCACGTCCATCCCATCTCAGCCATCCGATTGTGAGATTGGATGGCTTAGATCGCACCTTCGCCCGCCTGCGCTGCGTGCCCCATCGCATGCGATGCCACGTCTTCACCACGTGTACAATAACATGTGAGCGCTATCGGGTGATCTGGGCCATCCACAGCCGATCAAGCGGTCACCTTTAATCACGCTCTCGCCGTAGATCACGAGTCGAACTCGCGTCCTGTGAACGTGCAACACCTCGCGACCGCTGCGCTGCGCGGTGGAATGTGTCGTGTGGATGTTTTAAGGGGCGCGCATCCACAGCCATTGGATCAAGATCCAACGGAGGAGAAGCGGCGCTCCGATTGAAGAAGAGAAGGTGCGGTGATGCTTTGGTCGGCTGGGCGGTTGAGATGGCACCATGTGGCACCATCTGAGCTGTCCATCTTCTGGATGATGTAGATGGTGCCACGGTTGTCGGATTAAGTTGATTCTCATGTCGTTAGGCTATGATCGTCGATCCGAATCCATCCGTGCGGTCGGATTTGTCATTTGAAGTGTGGATTCACACCATCTTGGCCCTTGATCTTCTAAGGTTCCCCGATCACTATCTGATGCTACAAATGTCTTATTAAGGCAATTTTGGAGTCGTTGAACTCCAATCGTCTCCCTGATCACATCTGTATAGTTGGATCTTCGATCTGAGGCCCCGATAAAAAATTTGCCCTGTCCATGAACATAAAAGGAGACAATTAACCTCCATTTTATTCAAACTACTCTAAATGCAAGATGATGCATGTTATGTAATATTTATAGCATGTAATGCAATCCTATGCTTAAGAACATGCATAAATAGACATCTTAAGTAGTGTAAATGTGTTTACATCATACCCCCATGCCTATCTTTTGCTAGTCCCTAGCAAAAACTATATACTATTTATAAAAGAATCAGGTTGAATTATTTGGGCTTGAGTTCTTTTCAATTATTAAGAAAATGTCTACTTAGAATCTGAACTTTCAAAGACACAACAGTGCCCGAGTATCTGCCAAAATGCAGATTGCCTCAAGCCCTCACCTTATTCAAAGAAAATTTTATTTTTCTCTTTTTCTTCTTTTCTAATTTTTTTGGATTTTTCAAGTTTTAGGGTTTAAGAGTGATTTTCTATGGTCATTCAACTCACCCAAGATTTGATAAGAACCCTAAGTTCTAAGCATCTTATTGTGAATGCGATAGACTCATTGATCGGCAGTTAAAACGGACTTTGGATTTCAACATCTCTAGGTGACCTAAAAAAGAATTCTGCCTAAAGGTGTATCTTTACAACCGGTAGCTTTCTCCCAACTTTTATTTTTTTACGGGGTCAAGACAAGGGTGAATCCAGTGTATATCTCCCTAGTTTATTCTTCTTCTTCGCTTCTTCCTAAGTGCTTTGGGAATTTTCAGTGCATTTATTGAGCTGGGTTCTGGACAACCGGTCGATGAGCTGTTACCACTGACAACTTGCCAGCCATACTCGTGTAGAGAAGTGTGGTTTATTTATTTTTTCTTTTTTTTTATTTTTTAAGTAGGTGGCTTCCTTAGTATAAGATTTACCTAAAGGTAGCAAAAAGAGAAAGGTCCAGTGACTGGGCTTTGGACAACCTACCTATGGGCTATTACCCACTATAACTTGCCAGGCATATCACCCTAGAAGGTTCATTAGCTACCCAATTTTCATTAAAATCATCGAACAACGAGTCAGTGTAAAGAAAGTGTGTAGACGCTAGAAACTCAAAGTTCCCTCAAACCAGAGGGTAGGTTGATAAGTCGTGTACTTATCACCCAAACTTATTTACTTCAATTACGATAGAATTAAGATGGCGAGGACTCGAAAGACAAATCCACATTTTAGTGGATACACAGGCTGATTAAGTCCAAAGACCTAAAGGGTCTTTGTGTTCAAATCATAATGTAATATTTCCTAAGATTGAAAATTTTCTTGAACCCAAGTTCTCCTTCCTAACTCCAAAAATGTTGAATGTCGAGTTGCTACGCTAACGTGTTTCGTTTTGAAAAAGCTGTCGTTGTAGTTTGAAAGCGAAGAACTCGTGTTCAACAAATAAAATTTAAAACGGAATGGAAATTCCGAGTCGAACACAGGGAGGCGGATGTTTGATTTAAAAACTACTCGTTTGTTTTATTTGTCACAAAGTAATTCAATTGATTAGAACTATCTAACTATTTACAATAAATAGAAGAGAGAGAGAATAATACAAACAAAAATCAAAAAGAGATGTAGAATGCACATGGAAATCATTATCGAAAGGATTGTTCATTACACTAAATATCACGACGAGAAAGTTGGAAAATGATTACACTAGAAAGCGGTAAATCTACTCTAGAAAGCAGTAAATCTATTCTAAAAAGCAGTAAAAAGAATGGGGATAGAGATATCCTCCTCGATGGTTGCTTGGAGGACGAGTCGGATGTGATGATGGCTGGACGAAGGAGGACGAAGGAGGGCAAAGCAGGAAGAATGGGAATTGGGCAGCACGTCGTCGTCGTCGCGGGATCCGCCTCCGAAAGGGGGATGAAAAATTGACTTTATCTTGCGAGAAGCATCCTGGGTGTGGGACAAGCTTCCCTTGAGCTTTGGAGAGGGAGAGAAGAGAAGGAAGGCATGAGAATTTCGTGTGGAGGGGGTCTCCTTTTACAGTTACCAGGAGTGGGGGCAATTTGGTCATTACAACTCTTAAAACATTAATTCAGGACCTTTAGTGATGGACAAAACCGTCGCTAAAGGTCTGAACATGGGCGTAGTGGGCGGCACGCACGTGCCCGTTCGCTTGCCCGCACGTTCAATGCTTGTGTAGGTCTAGCCAATCTCAGCTGTCCGATCGCGAGATCGGACTACTTAGATCTCACCTTCGCCCACCTACGCTGCGCGCCCCATCGCGTGCAATGCCGTGTCTTCGCCATGCGTGCAATAGCGTGTGAGGGCTATCGGGTGATCTCGGTCGTCCACAGTCGATCGGACAGCCTCCTTTAATCGTGCCCACACCGCAGATTGAGAGTCGAACTCGCGTCTTGTGAACGTGCAACGCCTTGCAACCGCTGCGTTGCGTGGTGGAATGTGTCGCACGGATGTTTTAAGGCGTGCGCATCCACAACCGTTGGATCAAGATCCAACGGCAGAGAAGCGGTGCTCCGATTGAAGAAGAGAAGGTGCAGCTATGCTTTGGCCGGTTGGGCAGCTGAGATGGCGCCACGTGGCGCCATCTGAGCGTCCATCTTCTAGATGATGTGGATGGTGCCACGGTTGTCGAATTGAGTCGATTTTTGCACCATTAGGCTGCGATTGTCGATCCAAATCCATCTGTGTGGTCAGATTTGTTGTTTGAAGTGCAGATTCACACCATCTTGCCCATTGATCTTCTAAGGTTCCTCGGTCACTATTTGATGCTACAAATGTCTGATTAAGGTGATCTTGGAGTCGTTGAACTCCAATCGTCGCCCTGATCACATCTGTACAGTTGGATTTTCGATATGAGGCCCCGACAAAAAATTTTCCCTGTCCATGAACATAAAAGGAGACAATTAACCTCCATTTTATTCAAACTACTCTAAATGCAAGATGATGCATGTTATGTAATATTTATAGCATGTAATGCAATCCTATGCTTAAGAACATGCATAAATAAACATTTTAAGTAGTGTAAACGTGTTTACATCAGCATCTCATCCCTTTTTCCAATGGTTCCTATCAGCTAGCAACGTAGACACGTATATGTATGTTCATCTCGTAATAATGTGGGCCACCAAGAGCCAGACTGAAGAACCTTATGGGTAGTCTTTTTTCCACTGAAATGCCCTCCACAGTGGAGGTCATGGCAGAAACTCAGAACACTCCTTTGTTCTTCATCAGGGACACAACTGCGGAAAAGCTGGTCAGGGCCTATTCTAAATTGCTCAGGTTCTTCCTAGTGATAAAATTTAGTGCCAGTAAGAAACCTGTCTCGCTTCTGCTTGTCCCAACTACTGGGGGTAATGCCGTCACCAGATAGTTCACTATGTCAGTGAACTAAGGAGTTTTAGTCTCCACTTCCATCGAAGACTCATCAGGGAAAGTCTCTTAGATACCACTAGTAGGGGTCGATACCTCAAAGGGGATCCTAGACAGATGATCTGATACCACATTCTCAACTCCTTTCTTATCTTTAATTTCTAGGTCAAACTCCTAGAGTAGCAGAATCCAATGAATTAAGTGAGGTTTGGTGTCCTTTTTAGCAAAAAGATGCTTTAAGGCATAATGATCAGTGAGCACCACAACCTTGGATCCCAAAAGATAAGACCGAGACTTTTCCAAAGCAAATACTACAGCAAGAAGTTCCTTTTCAGTGACCATGTAGTTTTGTTGAGGATCCGTAAGGGTCTTGTTGGCATAATGCAGCACATGAGGTTTGCCATCAACCCTTTGACCTAAGACCGCTCCCACTGCGAAATCAGATGCATCACACATTAGCTCAAATGGGAGGGTCCAATCTGGTGCTTGGAGAATCGACACAGTAATAAGGGTTTCTTCAAGACTTCAAAAGCCTCACCACATCTATCATTAAAATCGAAGGAGACATCCTTCTCCAACAAGTCGTAGAGTGGCTTAGAGATTTTACTAAAATCTCTAATGAAGCGCTTATAGAACCCAGCATGGACAAGGAAAGATCTAACCTGACGAACATTGGTGAGCAATGGAAGCTTAGAGATGGAATCAATTTTTACGGTGTCCACCTTTAATCCTCTCTCGAAAACTACATGCCCTAACACAATGCCCTACTGGACCATAAAGTGGCTTTTCTCCTAGCTAAGCACCAGCTTTGTCTCTTTACAACGGGTTAAGACTTTATCAAGGTGCGAAAGGCATAGGTCAAAGAACAAGCCATAAATGGAGAAGTCATCCATGAAAATCTCAACAAACTCGTCGATCATATTAGAAAAGATAGCCATCATACATCATTGGAAAATGGCAGGAGCATTACATAACCTGAATGGCATACGATGGAACGCAAATGTACCATACAGACTCATGAAGGTAGTACGCTTCTGATCGTCAGGAAAGACAGCTATTTGATTATACCCAAAGTATGCATCAAGGAAACAGAAGTACTTGTTCCCCACCAGCCGTTCCAAAATCTGATCGATAAACGGTAAGGGGAAATGATCTTTCTGGGTAGCCGTGTTTAAACGGTGGTAAACAATGCAGACCCTCCAACCAGTTGAGGGTCAACTAGTTACCAACTCTCCTTGGTTGTTCTCTTCCACAGTGATTCCTACCTTTTTGGGCACCACATGAAAAGGATTGACCCATTTACTATCTGAAATGGGATAGATAATCCCTGCATCCAGCCATTTTAGAATCTCCTTTCTAACAACCTCCCGCATGTTGGGGTTAAGCCTTCTCTGCATGTCTCAGAGGGGTTTCACGGACTCGTCCATGTATATATGATGCATGCAAAGGGTAGGGTCAAGACCCTTAATATCAGCAATTGACCAGGCAATTGCTTCCTTATGCCTTTGTAAACACTCAAGCAGAGCTCCTTCCTACGATTCAGATAATGCAGATGAGATAATAATGGGGAGCGTGTCATTAGGGCCAAGGAAAGCATACTTCAATGTTCTTGGGAGGGGTTTCAACTCCAACTCAGGAGCCTTTTGGATTGAGGGTTTAAGTTGAGATGTTTTCACCTCAGGTAGAGGATCTACCATCACGGTCTAGGTTGGGGACAAAGACTCTGTGTGTATCCCCAGCAACTCTACTAATTCGGGTATTTCCCCTTCAGTTTCTTTAATAATCGGAGGATGGTCCTTAGATATGACCTTTCGAAGGGGATCTCTACATACGAGTGCTGGAGTAGTCTCCTCAATTATTTCATCAACAACCTCAATCTGAGAACAATCTTCAAATCTGGATTGCTTGTAAGTATCAAAAACATTCAACCAAATCTTCTTGTTCCCAAAGCCCATTTTAAGTGCCCCTGAACTACAATTGATAGAGGCATTAGCTGTGGCCAGGAAGGGGCATCCCATAATAATGGATGGCTTAGTGGGCTTATTCGATGGGTTAGTATCTAGCACAAGAAAGTCAACAGGGAAGAAGAAGTCCTCCACTCTCACCAGGACATCTTTCAGTAATCCCCGTGGTGTCTTAAGTGATCTGTCTGTGACCTGGAGGATGACTGGACTAGGCTTTAACTCACCTCCTCCAAAAGATCGTAGAAAAAGCTTGGTAAAATGTTTACCCTTGCCCCAGATTGAGCAGAGCCTTGTCAATGTGTTGGTTACCCATAACCACTGAAATATACGGGGCCCCTAGGTCTTTCATTTTGGGGGTTGTTCCATGTTGGAGAATCGAGCTAACATGGTCAGGCAAGATGAACTTAGCTTGGACCTGTCTCTTAGATCGACGCTTCTAAGTGAATAGATCCTTTAGAAACTTGGCATAGGATGGGATCAGTTTGATAGCTTCCAACAGAGGCAAGTTGATATGGACTTGCCTAAAAGTGTCCATAATTTCATCTGTCCTATCCTTGGCTCCAAACGAGCTAATAGAAGATTCCCCAGGAGTAGATAGGCACTCTGGATAGGGCACCCTCGGCTTCTGGGTAGAGGGGTCGTCATGGCGGGAAAGGGATGGTGAAATGACGACATCCTCAGTGTGGGTGATTTCAAGCGAGGGAGAGCAGTGTGGCTCCTCCTCAGTGTAGATGGAAGTCAGGTTGGGTGTAGGAGGGGAATCCTGAGATGTGACCGTAGGAGTGTCATCAGGCTTGTTGATTTTCTTTCCACTCCTCAGGATGGTCACAGCTTGGGCATGCTCCCAGAATATGACCCCCTTGCCCTTTGGGTTCTCCTCAGAAGAGCTAGGCAACTTCCCTGGATCACGTTGCCTAACTGCCTCAGTAAGATGACCAGTTTGGGATTGCATATCAGTAATCATCTTATTCTGAGATTGGATGACCATATTCTGATGCTCTTGCATCACTTTCATCATTGCTTTAAGTTTCTCCATCTCAGAAGGCTTATGCTAAGGAGGGTTTGCATAGGATGGCTGGTATATGGGTTGGGGAGGTAGGGGTCTTGTATTCCCTGAGTTAGAAGCATCACCTTGCTTCCATGAGATGTTTGGATGGTTCCTCCAACCCAGATTATAGGTATTAGAATACAGGTTATTACGAGGAGGTGGGTGGAAACCTTGGGCCGTGTTCAGGCTGACCTGAATCAACTCAGGGAATTGATTTTCATGGTGGCACTCCGTAGTGGTGTGCATTGTTCTTTGGCAAATGGAGCATTAACTTGAAGTTTGAAAGATAGAAGCTACTTGCAGGTTCATGTCGAGGTTTGCTAAAAGCCTATTAAAGTTCTTGTTCAACAATTGAATCTGATAAGCCAAATCCTGAGTAGCCTCGGCTTCATGGGCCTCAAGCTTCCTCTGCAAAATTGATGGCTTTCTTTCTTGATAGGCAGAGGACATATGTATGGAATTGCGATGAGAGGCTCATCATGCTTCTAATTACCCTTAATTAACTAGTTTCCCTAGTTAATTAGCTAGGAATATATATTTATAAGGGTTAATTATAGAATATGGGATAAATCACTAAAAAACCTTAAAATAAGTTTAAAATGCTAAATTATTAACGAATTAATATTATTAATAATTTAATTAATAAATGGACTCGAAATATCATTAATTATTTACCTAATTAATGTGTTAATTAACTTAAACATAATTTATACCTAAATATTTAATAACTTAACTTTACTTAATTAAATAAATTAAGCTAAAAAGGTCAAAAATATAATCCAAGGTTTATATATAATATTTGAATAATTTATAACCATATATAAAAAGATGAAAAATATTTAAATTAAAATAAGCCTTGAAAACCTTAGTTTACGTTTTAGCCCTTAAGTTTTGTTTCAATCGAGTCCTTTTTCCTTCACCTAGGTCCCTAGCTTTCCTCACAATTAGGTCCCTGTATACATCTCCTTCTTCATTTCTTTTTCAGCCATTTCAACGACTGATGATAGGAGGTATTGTCACCTGCCGATCATTGTTCATTTAACGCTTGTCCACCTCTGCCAAGCTCCTGGAGCTTGCTCTCACCGCCACCTTTCCAACCATTGGTCTTGATGAAGCTGCAATCCTAATTAGGGTTCGAAGATAACCTCACTGGCGTCGAAGAAGACACTGGTGGTTACCTTGCACCTAGACGCTACACCATCCAGATTCATCCTCCTTCTCAGCCGCCACAACTTATAAAAACTCCACTACCTCTCCGATTTCAAAAAAAGTTAGCTCCCTACCCTCTTCCCCAACTGAGTGTTGAAAAGTCATAGATCGTGTTTTTGATAGAAAAGAAATGCGTCGTAGTATAGTCGCGAAGTACGATCCAACAAAGATATTATTTTGCAAAAATTACGAGACTTAAGTCCCGGTCATTCGTCTCTGGGAGGCGTTGTTTTCGCTTTTGAAATCAATCTTTTTACTACTCTACTTCGTTTAAAGACGCACGCTGATTGCACAGCAAAAATACACCAACAATTGGTCCATCTTATGCTATTTCCTAGCATTGCCAAAGCATATTAGGTATCCATAGTCGCATTTGGGAAAATATACGCATGCATGCATTTAATTGAGAGGGGATGAGAGTGAATAAAATGGCTTTGAAATTTACGTTTTCCTCAAGTGCTGCCTCGCAAAATCTCCATCTTCATTTTTTATTTCTATTTGGCTTTGAATTTCTCTGCACGACTGCAAGGCATGGCCTCTTCTTCCTTGCGCCATGCTCTGCAGCAAGCTTGCCCTACAGCCGCATGCACAGCCATGCACAGCCAGGACATGGCTATGCTTGCCTTCCTTCTCTTTAAAAAGGGCTCAGCTTTATTCTTTGCGGGGAGCCTGGTCCACACAAAAATAGAACACACGAACAACACCTTCTTCACTAGGTCATCTCCTCCCCTCTACCCTCCATACGCAGCCTCTCCTCCTTATGAGGAGCTACTCTGCGGGCAGGAGCCACTCATAGTGGTGCACAACCACCACTGTGAGTCCCACCACCGCCCAACTCATCGAAGAGCCAGTGGGCTTGGTTGTTCTCTAACTGTTTCAACATTTAGCCACTTTCGCCATTACCACAGGACACAAGGTTTGAAGCTCGCAGCAGCAGCAGCGGCAACCGGCAACAACACAGGCCACCACGCGCCTCAGGTGCCTGTTTCGCGCCCTCTACATGCGCCTGCAGGCCGCCCTCACCCCTCCCCGCACACCCTGTCGTGAAGCTCCGCCCGTGGCCCTGCCGGTTCCGCGTACTCCAGCAGCTGGCGTAGCCTCTTTCGAGCGTGCGCCAGCAGCTCCACATCACCCGCACACGCTGAACCGGGCGGAGGTGGTCGTGCGAGCCTAGTGCGCACTGTAGCCACTGTTCATGCTAGAGAGTGCGACACTGTGGCTACAGTGCGGTGACCGGTAAGTTCCTCACTTATCCAGTCACCCGTGCTCTCTCTCCATGTCACCACCGGTGCTAGCCCGTCTGCACACGCCCGCGCCCACTCCCGCGTATGCCAGCGCCCGCTCTTGCGTACGCCCGCCCGCTTCAGCGCCCGCATCTTCGCCCGCTTCAGTGCACGCCTCTTCGTGCAGTGTGGTGCGCTGCGGTCCTTCCTCCCACGGCCGCTACCTCCTACGTGCGCATGCCTCTTCGTGTGCCTAGGCACCTACACGTGCACGTGGACCACCAGACGTCGCCCGCTGCGTCCAGATGGCTGAACTCACCATTTCTTCACTCAGTAGACGCCCTCTCTCTCTCGCTCCCTCTCTCTCACAGCACTCACTCACTCCCTCAGCAGACACATAAACACACACACTCACACTCTCACACACACACACTCTCACCTATACACTACTATATACTTATATGTATATATACATATATATATTATATCTATATATATTTATATACATACATATATTAGTACCTATATAACTAAGTATAAGTATATATACATATATATATATATACTTATATATACACATATATTTATACATACATATATATATATACAAATATACATACATATATACATAAATATATAACTATAAATACATATATATATATGTATATCTATCTGCATATATCTATATACATAGATACTTATACTAATATAGATATATACATATACACATATATATAACTATATACATATATTACTATATATATACATATAAATATATATATATATATATATCTACAGTTATTTATACATACATATATATATATATACATATACATACATCTATCTATACATATATTTACATACCTATATATATATACATACATATATATATATATATACATATACACATATATAACTACATATACACCTATATAATTATAACCATATATATATATACATATAGATATATATTTACATATATACATATATATATATATTTTTTCATATCACTTATCATACATTGTATCGCAGGAATATCTGCACCAGTTGCAGATATTCCCCGATACACGCGTACAGAAAGCGTTTTCGCACACATCTTCCACCCATCCATCCTACACCACACGACACTTCGTCCTGTTGGTTGCGTCTTCCTCAACGACGACCAACTCGACAACGTGCTACACGCCATCTCCACCTCCTCCCCCACCCCTTTATACATATATAATATTTACATATATATATACTATATGTTTACCTTATTTCTATTTCTCTTTCTTTCCATTAAAAAGATAAACAAAAATGTACAAAAGATAAAAGATAATCCTTGATTTGCAGGTACTCGGTCTTGCAAATAGCAAGACTAGTTTTGGGACCCTAATTTGGCTCAAAGCCAAGAACCTGATTTTGAGGGTGTACCTCAAGGACAAAAATTATCAGAAAAAAATCTTAAATAGAAAAACACCAAAAACATAATAAACGAACGGAAGAGATTCGTTGTAGGAAAGGCGTAGAAACTTATTCACTTCTAATCCCACTTCTCTGAGTTCGACCCTGGGCCTAAAGGTGACCAAGATAAAATCAAGTAAGCCAGGTAAAAACTTTGTAAAGAGATGGTTAGGCTCGATTTAGGTTAACTGCTATACTCATTACAACGATAAAATCACCATATTAACACAACCTATTTGGGTCTACACCACATCTTTTCTAGCGTCGTTGCTAGGGAAGTGCGCATTCAAGTACGTTTTTACTCCATTCCTTTAATTTTTCTCTTCTCACACCATTCTCTTCACAGGTGTTTTTGTTTGCTGCTGTGCAGGTGAACCTGTTGCAAGGAGAAGACAGGTAGACGAAGTCGGAGACATGAGTAGATCCAAGGCAGGAACAAGAGCGTGAAGTCGCTGGCACCGCACTGGAGCTTTGAACATGTTGCTGAACAAGTAGGTCTTTCTTTCTTAGCAACATTCTTGGGATCTCTTGGAGCAAGTGGATTAAAAATCACTTGTTTGATTGTTTGCCTTCACTCCCATTGCCCCGGGACTTCTCGCCAAACTTCGCATAGCGAAGACCCAAGAATCTTGATTCTTGAATCTTTCGCCGTGTGAAGTACTCTTTGAGGCAAAAGTAAAAAGATTGATTGCCATCCCTCTTTGCCTCATTTATCTACAATTCGAGATCACCTTTTTGGTGGGGAGACATGGAATTGAGTTGATTCCAACCCCACCATGACTCTTCACGTGCCTAAGATTCGATCTCAAATATTTCAACCCCAACAATTTGATTTTCTTTATCTTATGGTTGAGCCTTGCGTGTGGAAATCATTTTGGTGATTGGGAGCACTTGAATTGCAGTGCTTTGGCTCCCTTTCACACTAATCCACACATAGAAATCTCCATCTAGGGAAGCCCAGTGCATTTTAGCATGCATTAACCAACTAACATTGAAGAAGGGTTTATTAGGCTTAGAAGAAAACTTGTATTCTCTCAAAACCCGGAGATTGGTTGAATTGGTAATTCGGAGAAATCCTAAAATCCATAGTACTTAAGGCTAAATTCTAAAAACCATTCACTAATTAAAAGTTCAATTCGGGGAGATTTCCCCGTTGCATGCTTGGTTTACACACTTTGTAAAATCAATAACTTGGGCATTACCCGTAAATAACACCCTTCACATTCTAGAAGCACTTGATCCTAAGCCTCTAGTTAAAACTGGTAGCAACTTGACCCTTATTAAGGATTGGAGGTCTAATTGCCTGCATGTAGCACCTACGTGCTGGTGAGGGTTCCCGTGTGCTATCGAGTGTCTAAGACTGGGGCAAATGGCCTTTCAATCTGGCTCGGTGGTTCCGCGGTGCTTGCATTCGTTTCCGTAGTTCGTGATAGTAGGTAACTTAGATCTTTAGGTCTAAGGGCACACTATAGAGGTTAGGAATTTGATAGTATTGATTTGTCATCAATTGTACCTTTGCGGCATCATTTCTCTCATCTCTTTTCCCTTCGTATCCCCCCAATTCTTCCTGCGGTAGTGTATGTTTAGGAGGTCACAAAACCCTGAACTGTGTGAATTGCCTGATAATTTTAGAAAAGAAGCCGCATCATCCTCCTCCCCCACAAACATGGCTGCACGCCCACCCCCAAATCCCGAGGGAGGAAATCGCCCTCAAAACCCACCAGGAGGTGGAGCCTTGGATCCCATAACCCGCCTCCAAGCCCAAATGGAAATGTATAATGAACATATTGAAGCCATAAGGGAAACATTGAAGGAAATGCAGAACCCTCCCGAATGGGAGGAGCCTAGGTCTCTTCGCTCCTATCAGAATCCTGCTGCTACGGAGACCATAGGACAAATTCGGGTCTCCATGGGCGGGGACGACTTTGAATTGAAACCCAACATAATTGGCCTGATAAATTTTCACTTCCATGGTCTTGCAAGTGAAGATCCTTTTCTCCACTTGGAAGACCTAACCCGATTAGCTGAAACTGTTAAACCAAGAAATATCGGGTTACCCATAGTCCTCATGAAAATGTTCCCGTTTTCATTGCAGGATAAAGCGTCACAGTGGTTATGCACCCTTTGGAGAACCATCCACTCTTGGGAAGAGATGCGAATAGCATTTCTCAAGAAGTTCTTCCCAATCAGGTGAACCAATGCGCTTCACCGTGCTATCACTTCATTTACGCAACAAAACGGAGAACAGTTTCATGAGGCACGGGAGAGATATAATGACCTCCTCAGGAAGTGTCCGCACCATGGTTTGCCTAAGTGGCATATAGCCCAGATTTTCTACTATGGGCTAAATGAGACTTTGAAGCAGATTGCAGATGCTTCCTGCGGAGGGAATTTCATGAATAAAGACGAAAATGGAGCATTCGAATTATTTGAAAATATGAGCGAAAACTCAATGAACAATGCCTCCATTGTCACCTTTAATCATACCAGCCTACCCTATAATGTCCATGAAGTTAACACAGGACCCTCCCATTCATCCACTGATCTCAGCCTTATCGCACAAGAAGCTGGACGAGCTTCAGGCCAACCCCACCCATTCTATGGCAAACACCCCCACCTCACCACTTCGTCACAATCCCAATTCTTCCAACACCAGGCTTATCCCGAGAAACCCCGTAAGACCTTCCTTACCGAGTGTCACACCGAGCGATTCGGTAAGTCATGTGGATCTGGCCTCTGTGAGCCAGTATTTCGACACGAAGGACCAAGCCTTCGTGTGCTCAGAAGCGTATTTACATGCGGACACGTCTTCTGGCATAGAAGACACTTGCACCCTGGGGAACAACATGTTCTCTTCCACTTATAACCTTGGGTGGTGAAATCATCCGAACTTCACATGGTCCAACAACCCGCAGCGACAAAACCCTGTGGGTGGACTAATGCGACCGTCCGCACCCGTCATCCCAAGGGCCCAATCTAATCCTTTGGCGAATCCGCCATCGGGTCCTTGTGTACTGCAAACAGAACATGCATCAAGTCCTCTTGATAAATTGATGCGAATGATGATGGAAATGTCAAAGCACCATGAAGAGAACATGACCTTTATTCAGCACCAATTGGAGCAACAGAATGTTGAGATCAGTCAACTACTCATGGCGACTCGATCTAAGCGCACTCTTTCCGCCCAACCTATTCCCAACCCGCGAAATTTCGTACCCCGTGGTCCTCAACCACAGGTACGACCTTCTTAGGGGTAGGTACATTAAATTCTGCAGGCTCCAAGCATTCCACCGGGATTTCAGGCTAATCCTACTGCAACACCTCACTCTTATGTCCCTATTACGAACCCTCCTCTGCCTTATGATACCACTGGACCCAGATCGTCCAATGCGATCACTACAAGGAGTAGCAAGCAGACGTCGATCTGCCTCGACCTGATCCTGGCCCATCTTCTTCATCGCCCTCTCATCGGGATGCGCACCGCATTCGCGAGAGGATGATACACCCAAATTGGTGCCAGAATCAGTCCCATTCCTTGAGGCTCTACTGAGGGAGCCCAAAGGCAAGAAGAAGGATACGCAGGCCTTTGATAACCTACGTAATTTATTCAGGAATGTTGAAAACAAGGTACCCCTGCTAGAGGGTATCGACCACATACCTACTGTCACCCGATTTTTCAAAGACTACACAACACCCAGGCGACAGTCAAAGAAAACTAAGAATCCGGTGGTTCTCTTGCCTCATGCGAGTTGTGCTATACTGTCAAATCTACCACCGAAGCAGAAAGATCCGGGCACACCGCTTATTTCCTGTAGCATCTAAGGCTGCAATTTTAATCATGCCTTGCTTGATCTAGGATCTTCCATAAATCTTATACCAACCATCATGCTCAAAAAATTTTCCTTGGGAAATCTGAAACCCACCCCTGTCACGTTACAGTTGGCAGATCGTTTTGTCAAAATCCCAAAGGGTGTGGTGGAAGACGTGGTGGTTGGGGTCAACAGTCTCTGTTTTGCTATTGACTTTCTTATTTTAGATATGGAAGTTCCTAGCTCACTTTCTGATTGTCCGATCATCCTTGGTCGACCTTTCTTGGCCACAGCCCACGCCCATATCGACTGCTAGTCGGGCTGTATCGAGATTGCCATTGGATCTGAGAAGCTCAAGCTTAACATCTTCAAGGCAGCCAAGAACTTCGAATGCGATTGCATCGAGGATGACATGTCTGACGAGGACATGGCCGTCAGCATGTGTATTGGACTAATTGGGACCTATTCTGACTGCTGCAAATTTCCTGTAAACACTAACGATTGCCTGACCGACACATATTGTGACGTTCCCCCATCCCTCCTTATTCCCGTACTTTCTCCTGACCAGACTTCTGACGAGGTTTTCTTCGCTTCCCATACCTCGTGGTCTGAGTCATATCCGGGCTACTCACCGCCGGTCCACACTCTTGAAGACCGGATTTCCCTTTCTTTCCGGCCAAATCAAGCGGAATTGCAACTCCACACTAGGACCTTGAGCCCATATACTACTCACTGGGGCTATTCCTTTTTGGATCCATCTACCTAAGAAGCCCCTCTTCTTAGCCAATCTGAGGGCCAACTTCTTCCTCCTGACTTGTTTTCTGATCTGCCTAGGACACTCTCGTCCCAGGAAATGCCAGACCTTTCACCATCCACTCCCGAGCTGAAAGAGCTGCCTAGTACACTTAAGTATGTTTTCCTAGGACCAAATGAAACGCTCCCTGTAATCATCAGCTCAAAATTGACCAGGGAGCAAGAGTGCAAACTAACGAAGGTCCTTATGGAACACAAAGTAGCCATTGGATGGTCTTTATCAAACTTATCTGGCATTAGCCCCTCCTACTTCACTCACCGTATATATATGGAGGAGGAGGCTCGACCGTCCCGCGAGATGCAGCGACGTCTCAACCCTAACATGCGGGAGGTCATTAAAAAAGAAATTATTAAGTGGCTAGATGTGGGTCTAATCTACCCGATCAGCGATAGCCCCTGGGTGAGTCCGATTCACGTTGTGCCCAAAAAGGCGGGACTCACCATTTGTGTCAATGATAGGGGCGAATCCATCCCTACACGCACTCGTACATCTTGGAGAGTGTGTGTAGATTATAGGAAACTCAATGCTAGAACTAAGAAAGATCACTTTCTGCTACCTTTCATTGACCAAATCCTGGAGCAGTTAGCGAGAAATAAATTTTTCTATTTCCTAGATGGATTCTCAAGATATAACCAGGTGGCAATTGACCCTTGGGACCAAGAGAAACCACTTTTACCTGCCCCTTCGGCACCTTTGCATTTAGAAGGATGCCGTTTGGACTTTGCAATGCGCCAGCAACTTTCTAGAGATGTACGCTAGCGATATTTCATGACATGGTGGGTGACTTTCTCGAGGTCTTCATGGATGACTTTTTGGTCTTTGGACCATCTTTTGAAGACTGTCTTGCCAACCTAACCCATATCCGTAGGAGATGTATTCATGTAAACCTCGTGCTTTCCTGGGAAAAAAGTCATTTTATGGTACACGAGGGAATTATTCTCGGACATATCATCTCCGATAGGGGTATCGATGTTGATGAAGCTAAGCTTGATGTAATTGCTGATTTACCTGTGCCTGGCTCTGTCAAACAAATCCGCTCCTTCCTGGGACACGTTCGTTTCTATAGGAGATTCATCAAAGATTTCTCCAAGATTTCTTAACCTTTAACTCATCTCCTAATAACCGACGTACCCTTCGATATAGGCCCCTATTGCATACGAGCATTCACGCAGCTGTGTAATGTTGCCACCAAGGCCCCTGTTCTCCAGCCACCTGATTGGTCCCTCAACTTTGAACTCATGTGTGACGCTTCCGACCTTGCAGTCCGAGCCATCCTGGGACAAAGATGCGATAGACACCCCTTCGTGGTGTACTACGCCAGTAAGACGTTGGACAAGGCCTAGCGTAATTACACTACCAATAAGAAAGAACTACTAGCGGTCATCTTCGGGCTGGAGAAATTCCGCTCTTATCTTCTGGGCTCACACGTTATTGTTTTCATCGATCACTCGACCATTCTCCATCTCATGCACAAGAAGGATGGCAAGCCTAGACTGATTCGTTGGATCCTTCTGCTCCAAGAATTTGACATTGAGATCCGTGATAAGGCCAAAGCCCAGAATGTTGTGGCTGATCATCTTTCCAGACTAGACACTGACCAATTGGACTTACTCTGCCAATTAATGAGAGTTTTCTTGATGAGCACCTATTGGCAATTAATGTGGCAAGTGGACCTTCATATGCCGACATTACCAATTACCTTGCTTCTGGATCCCTTCCACGTGGCTGGCCTAAAAACCAGCGCGAGCATCTCATGGCAAAAGCAAAGTATTATTTCTGGGACAATCCACTTCTTTTTCGAATAGGTACTGATCAAATCATCCGTCACTGTGTTCCTGACAGTGAATTCCCCAGTGTGCTATCCTTCTGCCACAATCAGGCCTATGGAGATCATTTCTCTGGGAGGAAAACTGCAGCTAAGGTGTTGCAGTGCGATTTCTTTTGGCCCTCCCTTCACCGGGATGCACACAATTATGCCAAACATTGCACTAGATGCCAGTCGTTAGGGTCAATGTCACGTCGTGACATGATGCCCTTGCAACCCATCCTAGCTGCGAAAATCTTCGACATTTGGGGAATAGATTTGATGGGTCCCTTTCCTCCTTCCAACGGCTTTGAATTTATCCTCGTGGCTGTTGATTATGTTTCGAAATGGATCGTGGCTATTCCTACGCACCGTGCTGACCATGTTATATCCACTCGATTTGTCAAAGAGCACATCTTTGCACGCTTTGGAATCCCTCGAGCCATTATCTCGTATGGAGGAAACCACTTTACCCATGCTTCTTTTCAGGCACTTCTAAGGAAATACGGAGTCCACCATCGTATCGCATCCCCATATCATCCTCAAACGAACGGCCAGGCAGAGGTGTCGAACCGACAAATCAAGCAAATTCTCCAAAAAATGGTTCGACCTGACCGTAAGGATTGGTCCGACAAGCTGATTGACGCACTTTAGGTGTATCGGACTACCTTCAAGGCTCGCCTTGGTATGTCTCCTTATAGAATTGTTTACAGGAAGCCTTGTCATTTGCCCGTGGAGTTGGAGCACTGCACTTATTGGGCTGCTCGCCAATGTAACCTCGACCCAGACCTGTGTGGTCGAGAAAGGAAACTCCAAGTCCAGGAGCTGGAAGAGCTCCGTCGTGAAGCCTATGATTCTGCCTTAACTTTAAAGCAACGCACTAAGGCTTTTCACGACAGTGGTATTCAACGGAAAGAATTTGAGCCATCTCAGCAAGTTTCGCTCTACAATGCCTGGCTCAAATTCTTTCTTGGGAAACTGAAGTCCAAATGGACTGGTCCTTTCCTGGTCTCGAGACCATTTCCCAACGGGGCCATTGAGATTGAAGATCCCAAATCTGGGCATAAATTTACGGTCAATGGGCAGCATTTAAAACCCTATCTTACTCATGAACTTGCCCCTTTTGGAGAAACTGTTGCCCTGTTTGAGGGTAACTAATGTTGTGCCTCATTCTGAGTCCAACTGGGGACGTTAAATTTAGCTCTCGTTGGGAGGCACCCCAACAACACTCACTATCCACCATCACTTTTCACTTCACTCTTCACCTCACCACCGACCATCCACCCACCCTACCACCCTGCTGTATACCCTGCACCTCAGCTCTCGTTACCCGATCTTTCATCCTTCCTCTACCCTACCCTGCATGCATATGAGGACATAGCATCGTTTGGCATGGGGGGGTGGATAGGAATCCATAGGATCTGGGTATTTTATGGTATCATGCAGTTTCCATCTATATATATATATATATATATATATGGTGTTTAGTAATGATCTGAAGGCTAAAACAAAAATACAATAAGTGTTTATGGATATTCAACCACTGTTTTGAAGACTTTCCAGGCCACAGAAGCTTGATTCGCTCAGGCTCGGCTTAATTCACTTGAGCATTGACAAGATAGATCGGAATCTCTCCTAACTAAGGACGTATTCTTGTACTTGAGACACCAGTGTAAGATCCGTTGGTTTGCTTCTACTCAAGAGCCTAGGTAATCTTGGTTCACACTACACATATCAAGAAAGACCAGGTGAGCATAAGATCCAACCCTAGTGTTCATTAGGGAAGGTGGAGTCCTTACCTATTCGCGCAAGTAGACTTTTTATCCCAGGTTTTAGTCCTGTGTTTAGGAGAGACTCTTTCCACAAAAAAGGAACCCTTCCACCAAAAAGAAAAGTGTGCTCCTCCAAATAATGTTGTAAGAGATATATTGACACGTGCTTCAAAAAAAAAAAAAGAAGTACAAATAAGTCAGTATGTCTCGCAAATGTCTTTAAAGTCTTCCCCTACAAAAATTCTTCTGGGCAAGTTACAAATACCCTGTTTTCCTTGAGCTACAAATGTCATAAAATGGGAGTTAAGTTTCAATCATCCTTTTAAGGGTCAATTCGTAGACATGAGATGAAACTGGGACCAACCTGAACTTAAAATTCGTGAAACCCTGGGCTTGAGTCATAATGTTCATCTGGTCAGCCTTGAACCCTCACTAAGCACAAGCCATAATCTCTTGAGCTCTCGGGTACGGCAAAAACCTCCTGAGTCCTGGAAATCATACTTAAGGTTTAAATATCAAGAGTCCGGGTTAGTTGAGAGATGGTCTATGTCATGTAAGACTTAAAGTACTGGTAGTCTTCTCTACAATTGGTTCTCACAATATCTAACAATAAACACACCTATGTTGCCTTAGAAAAAAATCTTCAGCTTAAGATAATTTCTAAATACAATACAAAAAATGTTTTGCTAAGGACTAGCAAAAGATAGGCATGGGGGTATGATTGCACAGCAAAAATACACCAACAATTGTGCCATCTTGTGCTATTTCCTAGCATTGCCAGTGCATATTAGGTAGCCAAAGTCACATTTGTGAAAATACACGCATGCATGCATTTAATTGAGAGGGGAAGAGAGTGAATAAAATGGCTTTGAAATTTACGTTTTCCTCAAGTGCTGCCTCACAAAATCTCCATCTTCATTTTTTATTTCTATTTGGCTTTGAATTTCTCCGCGCGGCTGCAATGCATGGCCTCTTCTTCCTCGTGCCATGCCCTGTAGCAAGCTTGCCCTGCAGCTGCATGCACAGCCATGCACAGCCAGGGCATGGCTGTGCTTGCCTTCTTCCTCTTTAAAAAGGGCTCATCTTTCTTCTTTGTGGGGAGCCTGGTCCACACAAAAATAGAAAACAGGAACAGCACCTTCTTCTCCAAGCCATCTCCTCCCCTCTCCCCTCCATATGCAGCCTCTCCTACTTCTGAGGACCTACTCTGCAGGCAGGAGCCGCTCACAGTGGTGCACAACCACCACTTTGAGTCCCACCACAGCCCAGCTCATCAAAGAGCCAGTGGGCGTGGTGGTTCTTTCTCTGTTTCGACGTTTAGCCACTTCTGCCATTGCCGCAGGACTCAAGGTCTGAAGCTCACAACAGCAGCAACAGCAGCGGCAGCTAGCAGCAACGCAAGCCTCCACGCACCTCAAGCACCTGTTCCATGCCCTCTGCGTGCGCCTGCAGGCCGCCCTCGCCCCTCCCCGTGCGCCCTGTCGTGAAGCTCCACTCGCGGCCCATCCGGTTCCGTGCACTCTAGCAACCAGCATAACCTCCTCCGCGCACATGCCAGCCGCTCCACACCGCCCGCACACGCTGAACTGGGTGCAGGCAGTCACGCGAGCCGAGAGCGCACTGTAGCCACTGTTCACGCTAGAGAGCACGACACTGTGGCTACAGTGCGGTGACCGGTAAGTTTCTCACTTATCCGGTTACCAGGCGCTCTCTCTCCACGCTGCCACCGGCACCAGCCCGTCCGCACACGCCCGCGCCCGCTCCCACGTATGCTCGCCCGCTTCAGTGCCCGTATCTTTGCCCTCTTCAGCACCTGCCTCTTCGCGCAGCGCGGTGCGTTGCGGTCCTTCCTCCCACACCTGCTCCCTCCTGCGTGTGCGTGCCCCTTCGCGCGCCTACGCGCCTGCACATCAGCATGGACCACCTGACGTTGCCCGCTGCATCTAGACGGCTTAACTCATCATTTCTTCACTCAGCAGATGCCCTCTCTCTCTCGCTCCCTCTCTCTCACAGCACTCTCTCACTCCCTCAGCAGACACATAAACACACACACTCACACTCTCGCACACACACACTCTCACCTAAACACTACTATATACTTATGTATATATATATACATATATATATTTATATACATATATATATATACATATATCTGTACATATATTAGTACCTATATAACTAAGTATAAGTATATATACATATATATATATACATATATATAAACATATATTTATACATATATATATATATGAAAATATACATACATATATACATATATCTATATACATAGATACTTATACTAATATATATATATATACATATACACATATATATAACTATATACATATATTACTATATATATACAACTAAATATATATATATATCTATAGTTATATATACATACATATATATATATACATATATGATGAGAGCCTCATCATGAGCCATAACTAGCTCTTTTTGACCTAATAAAGAAGATAAAAGCTCCTACATAACCTAGAAGAAGGCCTAAATGAAGGAATAAGTGCTCTGAGAAGAAAACATAAATTAAAGGTAAAAATTGCAATTTTACCATTGCAGTACATAAACGGGTTTTCTCAGAGGCAAAACATAGGTCAAAAGGTCTAAATAAGATAAAAAGTGGGTTGATTCAATCAGACATGGGTTTAGGTGCAATCAAGGAATTAAATGGCATTTGGTAACCCTAAAATAGACCTGTTTAAATTAACAAGGTTTCGGTCAGGATAAAAATCAAGTAAACCCTCTAAAAATAATGGAAAAATATCCTCTAGGGCTTAGAACACTTAATTTGGCCTTTGGAACCCAGTTTGACCTAGATTAGGGTCCTAGCTCTTCAAGTAACCTAATTTGGATTTTTACGAAAATGTCCATTCAAACGAGGTCAAACCTAAAATCCAACTTCACCATTGAATTCCTTAGGTCCAAATTAGGTTTATACCAAAATTTGGACCTAAGGGGAGGTCATCTTGACCTACTTTGTAATTTAGTACACCCAAATCACAACTTGGTCCCTATCTTTTGAAAATCATTGTAGAGAGCCCCTAAGTTCCTCACCACCTTTGCAATCAGGTCCTGCCGCCATTGTTAGGGCAGAACCAAGCTCCGAAAAGGTTTAGAGAGGGATTACTCTCAGATTCCTCAGGGATTCCCTCCCAGAAATGGAAGGGAGACTCTCTGAGGAATTCCCTTCCATCTACGGCCAATCACAATCTCTGATGTGAACCCAATCTCTTGTGCGAACGCATGAGGGATTTGGGTATCTTAACCTCTTTCCTACTCCGATGAGCCATCAGAGGCAATAGGCGTGCCCTCCACACTCTGAAAGCATGGCCCAGTGCCTATAAAAGAACCCACACCTCCGGCCGCTCATCTTTAGCTTGACTTGGCTGGATGTCCACCTCCAATTCGTCTCCTCTTCTCCGGCCAAGTACCCAGTGAGCTCCGGCGAGCCCCCCTCCCCTCCCTCTTCGCTCTACCACAAAACCAGTGGCAGAGTTATCTTCCTGATTCCCCTCCACGTCGCGTAACACCCGCGCACTCCTCCACAGCCCCATCATCGCTGCCGTCCTCAACTGGGCAACGTCTTCTCCAACGACAACAGGTACAGCTATCCGCCCTCCGTCCCCCTTCATCCCTACAATTAGGTTAGAACTACTCCTCGTATTCCCCTCTCTCCTTTCCCCCTGTTATTTCATTTAATCGACCCTCGACCGTCGCTGACCACCCTCATCTTCCACGTCTTCGACCGATCTCCAGTTAGTCGCTCCCACCATTCCGCCCCTCCACACGGCTCGCCAACCGACTCATAAGCTCCGCCTCACCACAAGGAACAACTTCCACCGATCAGCCATCCCTCTACACCTCCACCACAGTCCCCCGAACAACCCCACACTTCCGGCCACAGGTTGATCTAGGCACGCATGCCTAAGCCATCCCACGGCCTGCCGCATGGCTCACCACCTTCACCGTGCCACGACGAAGGTCCCCAGCTGGTCTGATTGAGGCAAGAGGCTCGTTTTGTGTTTGACAGTATCAAAGCTCCTGCCGCCAGTGACGAAGGTTGAAGCAGCTTCGCAGCAGCTCCAGGCGTCAGGTCTTCCAGGCTTCAGGCGCAGCAGATTCGCTCGAGCAGTGCGAAGCCCTCGGGTCCAGCAAGGAGCGCTGAGAAGTCTGTAGCTGTGGCGATTGCACGCTGGTCTGCGGGCGCGCGCGAGATTGGGGCAGAGACTTTAGTCCCACATCTTGGAAATACGAGGTGCCGCTGTGCTATAAGTTGAATTTGCGATATTGCTTAGTTGCCTCCGAACGCACAGGGGTGAGGTCCCTTACCTGACCCACTCGCCTCGTCTGCGATTTCACCTCGCGGATCTGGCGGGATCCGACATGACCCTGACCTGAGCACTCCTTGCGCACCACCCACCTGTAGGTGCTCCTAGTCCCGGGTGCGAAATCCGACCCGATTACCCGTGTGGCTCTGGGAGAGCGTCCTTGAGCGAATTGTAGAGAGAGAGAGATGTTTGGGTAGAGGGAAAGGGGTATGTTTTGCTCTCTGTGTAGGCAGGCTGAACGTTGAGGAAGAAAGACTTAGCCGTGAGGGAGAAGAAGAGAAGTAGAAGAGGCTGAGCAAGGCTGAGAAGAAGAAAAAATAGAAGGAAGAAAGAAAGGACTGCAGAGCCAAAGAAGGAGAAGAAAGAAGAAACCAAGGAAGAAGAAGCCTTCGCAGAAGCCAAGAAGAAAGAAGGCAAGGCAGAGGAGAGAAGAAGATCAAGGCAAGAAGACCTGTAGATTAAAAGAGAACAAGAAGAGCTTACAAGAAGAAGGCAGAAGGAAAAAGAGAATAGAGACTGCAGAGAAAGAAGAGGCCAAGTGAAGACTGTAGCAGAAAGAAAGCATATCAGAAGAAGAAGAATAATCAAAGAAGGGAAAATACTTTTAAGACGTTTGATCTTGGGATCAGACGTCCAATTTTACTCTTTTGCCCGAATTACTTTTTAAATACATTTGAAGTAAAGTTTTGAGTAAATTAGAGTGTTCAATTACATTTGAGATTAGTAGTAGATTCCAATTACTCCCTGTGTTCAACCTCGGAGACTCCGATTTTCGAGTAATAAAATTCTCTACTTGTTTGAACGTTTTGTCAGTTATACTACAACATGACATTCTCTTTCAACCCGATCGAAAGCGTACTAATAATATACATACATCTATCCATAAATATATTTACATACCTATATATATATACATATATAACTACATATACACGTATATAATTATAACCATATATATATATACATATAGATATATATTTACATATATACATATATATTATTTACATAAATACATATATATATATTTTTTCGTATCACTTACCATACATTGTATCGTAGGAATATCTACACCAGTTGCTGATACTCCCCAATACACGCATATAGAAAGCATTTTCGCACACATCTTCCACCCATCCATCCTACAGTCCACGCGACACTTCATCCTGTTGGTTGCGTCTTCCTAGACGACGACCAACTCGGCACCATGCTACATGCCATCTCCACCTCCATCCCCACCCCTTTATACATATATAATATTTACATATATATATACTATATATTTACCTTATTTCTATTTCTCTTTCTTTCCATTAAAAAGATAAACAAAAATATACAAATGATAAAAGATAATCCTTGACTTGCAGGTACTCAGTCTTGCAAATAGCAAGACCTGTTTTGGAACCCTAATTTGGCTCAAAGCCAAGAACCTAAATTTGAGGGTGTACTTCAAGGACAAAAATTATCAGAAAAAAATCTTAAATAGAAAAATACCAAAAACATAATAAACGAATGGAATAGATTTGTTGTAGGAAAGGCGTAGAAACTTATTCACTTCTAATCTCACTTCCCTGAGTTCGACCCTAGGCCTAAAAGTGACCAAGATAAAATCAAGTAGGCCAGGTAAAAATTTTGTAAAGAGATGGTTAGGCTTGATTTAGGTTAGCCACTATACTCATTACAACGATAAAATCACCATATTAACACAACCTATCCGAGTCTACACCACACGCCGGTTTCCAATCTTCTAACTAAGACTTCACCGCTTCTATTATTAACTTGGATCACATTCGCGTGTGTCAAGTAAATTACGAAAGCGAACATGTGAGTTTCTGTGCGCACGATTCTAGTGAGGTGGTGACTAGTTATGGAGAAAGCATCTATTGTTAGATTTTCAATATCCTCAGGAAATGACATGCTGGTGCGTAATAGATCGATAGTTAAAGAGCAGGCACTTAAATCATGCAAATATGATAATTATTAAGCTCGCAGTGATTTCAAACACATAAAGAGACATATATATATAAAAATGCAATTTCATTCAATCATTGGGTAGTTGTTTGCACAAGGAATTTAGAGGAAAACTTTTACATAAATGCTTGAAATGAAAATCTAGTTACTAGAAAATGATTGCATACATGAATCGATGGGGGGATTTTGCATGCATCATTGGGGGAGAAGTTAAGACTACGCTACTAAGCAGTAATAAAAAGAAATAAAATTATAAAGAGCATGAATTAAATCTAAAAGAATAGAGGGTATTCAGGGGTGATCCCCGATGGCCTTGGAGTGGTCAGGAGAATGAGGGGTGGCCAATGTAGCTTAGGCCAACCCTTGGAGAGAGGTAGGGTTGATCCAGCATCTCGGCATGATGTCCTCCATGGTGGTGGTACTGAGCTTGTGGACGTGGAGTGACTATCTAAGTGGAGGTGGTGTGAATGGCACCAATGGAGTGCAATTGCCAAAGAAGTGAATGGGTGTGTTTGGCCGCACATGGGATCTTTTTATAGACCCAATGGCTTCTCTCTAGAGAGGTGTCGAACTCTCTAGAGAGAGTCCAAGAGTGGCCGGCCACATGTGGGTAGAGGTGGTCTTTGAGATCCAAAAATTATGCATCTCAATTTGAATTCCTCTTGGTTGCTAAATTTGGCAACCAAGAGGTTGTAGATTTCGTCCCTACCAGGAGGGGTGACGTAATAATTGCGGAAATAAAATATAAACAATCTCACAAAATACAATCACACAAAGTACACAAAGATTTTTAGGTGGAAACCCAAATCGGGTGAAAACCACCACCTAACCCTCTCGAGTTAGGATTTTTCGATCAACCAAGTTGATCAAAATCCACTAAACGAATCACTTTAAACGAGGGTGATTCGACCTCAATTACAACCACGCTACAAGTGCGAGGGTAGCATTCCTCAACCCCTTCTCTCCACAAGAAGGATTTTGTCCCACGAAGGAGACCGGAATTCGCAAAGCGAATACCCAACCAAATAACAAAGATAAAATAACAAATAATCCTATAGAGCCAACAAAGTAATTTTAAACCTAAGCTTCTATAGGAATTAAGAAACTCCACTTTCCAAGGAGTGCGTCGAGTCGATGACGCGGGTGCATGAGCCACGCGACGGCACAACGTCGCTCTCGTGAACTACGGTGGGAGAGCAGGTGCAAAAAGGCTTGATGCTCTCTAGATGAAGAATTAGAGCTTGGAGAGCAAGAGAGACACAAAATGGTTTGAAAGTGTATTGCAAGGTGTGTCTTGTGTTTCTTAGGTGTGTGTTGGTGTGCAAGAGGTTCCCCTTTATTTATAGAGGCCTTAGGAAGGCTTTGGATGGCTTAGGAAAGGCTCCATAGCCATTGGGTGCAAAGCCCAAGTGAATCAACCCGAAATCAGGAACAATCATTGCACTGACAGGGTAATCAAATGTCAAATTCTGGCATCAGACGTCTGGAAGACCACTTTAAGACGTCTGATTTCAAGGTCAGACGTCTGATTTCGTGCGGGTTCCTTCTTGACTTGAATCAGATCTAAACAGGGTTCTAGCGCAAGTCCATCAGACGACATACAGGACGTCTGGCACTATGTCTGGATGTCTGGAAACCTACTTTTTCGTGGGAATGGATTTGCAACGGCTAGAAAATCTCTGAGAAGAGATTTTCAGGTCAATCGAGGAAAAACGGTCAATTATCAGACGTCTGGAAGGGCTTAAGGACGTCTGATAAGGCTCTAACGATCATATCCTTGAGTGTATGGTAAGAGAGCCAACGGTCCACTAATTGGACGTCTGGCAAAGTCATCAGACGTCTCCTAAGACGTCTGGTCTAAGGTCTGGACGTCTGATTTCATCAGACAGAACTAACTATGTCCAACCTAAATGTTATCAGACGTCCGAATCAACAGTCAGACGTCTTAAAACACATTATCAGACGTCTGATTTTGGAATTAGACGTCTGGAAATGATGTTTGAACCCTATATTGGTTTTCTAAGTTCTCTACAGAAAACCTAAGTATCCTAGGGTTGTGCCGGTGTTCCTAGGACTACTATTATGGTACTTTGAGGCTCTTTAACATGAATAAAAGTAACAAAAATAAAGAGCAACAAAAGAAATGAAAAATACGAGTACAAGAGAAGTAAATCTATTCTATTCTTCATCTCCTTCCTTCTTCAATCTATCGCTCCTCGCGAATCTCCTTTATTTTCTATCAAGCTCCTCCAATCCATCCTGGATGCGAGCTCGAACTCCATCTGGTCACATCTACATTTGCAATTGACCTGAAATCTAAGACTCCAAGTGCAAATGTTAAATAACACGTGTTTTGTTATCATCAAAACAAATGATCGTGGTGCTCTAGCACCAACAGAGGTGGCGCCATCTCAAGAGATCTCTAGAGAATTCTAGAGAAGTGTGTGTGTGTGTGTGGTCGTGCTCTATGTGGCTACGTGGCTTAGGTTAGGTCCTAAGGGGTTTGGGTAGGTGTAGGTCTTGAATTAGGGTTACAAACCCTAATTGCTAAGGGGAAAATGCAATTAAACTTAACCTAAGTTTAATTGAATGAATGTGAACCTACTTGAGAGTAGAATAACTCAATTAGGTTGGGTTTAGGTCAATTGGACTCTCACCAAGTCCAATTAAACTTGTGTGGGTTGAGATCTAAGCTCAATTGGACTCAATGAGTCCAATTGACTTAGGTGAAGGTAATTGACTTTGATCTAAGTCAATTGGGTTTGGTGAGGACCTAATTAGGTCCTTAGGTAGGTCTAGAGGTGATGTACCAGGGTTAGGACACCTTAATTTAGGTTCCTATGGCGTTGGGATTAGGTTTAGGGAGCTAGAGATCCAAGATCAAGACTTGAATCTCAAAATAGGGACTGGAGACCAGTATCAGATGCCCAAAAATAGGATTAGATGACTTATACTCAAAAATCAAAAGTCCAAACTTCAGTTCTGGACATCCAATTTGAGTCAGGGGAAAATCAAGGTTCCGTTTTGGGTACTCTGTAGAAATTGGACGTCTGACAAAGTGTCTAGACGTCCAATAACACTGCAGAAGTGGGTTTGAGGTGTGTGGGAGATGGATAAGGGTCCTGGATGTCCTATAACTAATCTGGACGTTCAGATAAGGGCTGGAACTCGGGCTTTAAGTCTTCCTAGGGTGTTGTGACCTAATCTAAGGGTGGCTAAGGCTTACGGAAGTCTCTAGGCTATCCTAAGGCTAGGATGGACCTAAGCTCTTCACATTTTACTGCTTTATTTCTACTTAATAGAATAGAAAACCTTTAACCCCCTTACATTATTATTCCTACATCTAAACTAGGTCTTCTACTCCAGCTCTGCTACAACTCCCGTTATTTCAGATCCAGCTTTAGATCCTACTCCAGATCCAGCTCCAGATCTGCTTATTGCCTGCAATCAACATAATGCACTTAATTAGCACATTATAACATTATTTTATGCATAGCTAAAGTAAAATAGTAAAGATGCAGATAATGCTTATGCGTGCATGAATTTCCCTAACTTATGCTAAGTTCTAGCCTAATCTAGGTCAATTAAGACCTATGATTGCTGCGCAATCACTGCGCTAACAGATAGGCTATTCAATCTAAATCCGACGACCTTCTATTGCTTCCACCATCTTCCTCTGATCATTTCCACTTGCCTCTGATCTCCACCATTGTCCGCTGAGTCTTCTGACGAGTTGCTGACAACAGACTCCATCTCTGCTTCTTGCCAACACCCGCCGAACTTCTTCCTCTGCCCCTCTGATTTCCTCCTACATTTCGACCTTCAACGGAGACTTCTCTTCCCCCTCCGTCCAAGTAATAGTAGGATAGGTAAGATAGAGTAATTAGAGTAGTTAATTAGGTAGTTTAGTTAGGATTAATGATAGTTCTCTCCATCGTCTTCCTTAGCTCCGGCGAGCTCCTTGAGCTTGACTGGAGCATCTTCTATCTTTTGAATCCACTGATCACCTTCTATAATCTTCCATGATCATATCTGGCGCATTGATTTCTTAATTTTATCACCTAAAATTCCTAATCCACCTCCACCATCATCGGTTGCTTCCGCTATCCATGGCAGAGGTCACCGAGGGCAATTCACAAGCACTGGATCCCTCCATCACCTTGTAATCATCTAAGGGCCCCAAACTTCATATTAATTTGATTAATAATCACCAACATCTAAAACGCCTAAATTTCATACAACCTCCTAAGCTTGCTGTCAATGGTGTTTCAGGAGGAGTTTCTCCATCTAATTAACCACTTGTACACCATTGCCACAACCCACTAACTCATTCAATTTCAGGAGGAGTTTCTCCATCTAATTAACCACCTATACACCATCGCCACACCCCACTGACTCGTTCTCCCTACTCAATTGAGTGAGAGAACTTGACTTGAGTTACAGCGAACACAGATCTCACCGTCTGTGAATTCACTGCAAATCTTTTATTTTATTCAATAATTGAGTGAATTAATGAGCTTCTGAGGTTCCTTGTGACCTCAGGAAACTTTTAGACCCTTACTGGCTTATTTTAATTATTTTTACACACTTTTAGCCATTGACTGGACTCACTGGAGCTCCGACGAGTCAAAAATAGTCTTCTGGCCATAAAACGTCCTGAGATGCTCCAGATTGTTTATTTGAGGTTTAATGATCATGATATAATGTTTATTTTGTTGTCTTGAGCTCTGGAACTCTATATAGGCCTCTATCTTCTCTAACTCCAGTGGACTTGGAGATGACTGTTGGTTAGGGTTTAGTTTACTTTAAGTGGTCTAGAAGCATTAGGAAGGTGCTCTGAGGTTAGTCCTATGGATCTTTCACTCAGAAAAGTTGTAGTTTGTTATGTTGAACAAACTCATTTATGATCCTAGGCGATAGACTTGAAACCCTAGTATTCCTGGTAGAAATCTCTTCATAAGACCTTGAATCAGTTCCTGAGGTAAAATAGAGTTGATCTTTGATTTTAATTTCACTTGAGATAGACTGACTTAGAAAGTCAAATTCTAAGGCTTAATGGTCAACCTCAGGTCTGATCTGATGATTGAGACATCAATTAGGTTAATTGATGACTAAAAATGATTTCTGCAATCTTTTTAAATGATTTAGATTTGATTTAGATAGGTTTTATCTAGGATTTCATGAGAATTTAATTTCTATTCAGTTTGGGTTCATTTGAACCCAAAATTGACTTTAGTGCATTTTTGGTGAGATTCAGATGCAATTGTTGCCCAGCTGGAATCTTTACAACCTTCAAAGGTTGTTTAATCTAATGCTACTAACCCTTAACCGTCTGTCGAGCTAACCAGAGCTCAAATTGGAGCTCTGAGGCTCCTGTAAGAAGCTTTTGACCTTCTTCTTTTTCCTGAAGCCTCTTAGCACTCCTACCCTTCACCATTAGGTGTGAATCATCTATTGATATGATTCAGGACCTCATTTGAGGTCAAAAGCCTCACTGCAGGTCCTTAGACCTGAGTTGCATCTCTATAGGCCACATTAGCCATGAAAACCTTCAACTTCCACCCTTCAAATCGAAGGGTAAAATTTGTTCTAAGCATCAAATTGATGCTAAATCCTTGCAAAGCACCTTTAGAGCTTTCCAAAGAGCCCTTGTTTGCTTGATTTGGAGCTCTAAGCCGATCGAAATTGCTAGCCAAAGTTTGGTCTGAGGGGGACAAACATAGTCCTACATCGGCAGAATTAGAAGTGCCGCCTTAAAATAAATGGAAAAAGTGTATGGGCCTTATCGTTCGTCAGTGCTGGGTGCACAATGAGCATATGTGTGTGTGTGGGTGCATGTGGTGCATGTGCCTAGGTGTGTGTGTGCTTGTGGGTGCTAGCATGGCCTTGTGAGCGGGTGTGTGTGTGGGCCTAGGAAGCCGGAGACTGTGCATGATGATGCGAACCAGAAATAAACCACCTAATACAAACTAGGCTCGGACCCAGTAAGGGCTTGGTCCCACCCTGAGAGGGGTGCTGTGTATCCCCAACCAGTCTGAGTTGCCAATCAGAAAACCAAATTTTTGGTTCACGTGTGGTTAACCAACACAGTTAAAGAGTTGAAAGAAAAAGGAAGAGAGGAGGGTTAAGAGAAATACAGAGAAGAAGAGCTCGAGAAAGAGATGACAGAGAAGTAAAAAGAAGGGTAAAGAAAGAGTGAGAGAGAGAGAGAGATGGTAGATCAGATAGAAGAAGAAGAATCAAGGCTAAAGATTAAAGAAGAAAAAAAATTGAAAATAAAAGAGATTAAGACATCTTATTTTGTATTTTTAGTTCAATAACATTTCTTTTTGAGCTTAATTGATGTGATAAGGCACTTGTATTCATTTGAATCTCTTTTTCTTGCCATAATCTTTTGTAAATAAGATGAAATTAGTGTACTAAACATGTTTACTTACTTTTTAATGACAAATCACATGTGTAAATATATTTTTCCTTATGGAATTTTGCATGCTTTTAAGTAATTATCCTTTGTGCAAGATTCATATTCTTAAGGTAATCTAATTATAATTCTAATTGATTAAGTAATTAGTAATTTATGTTTAGGATTTAATGGTGAATTAATATAAGTTATGCCACCCAGTGAAAGACCTCGACTCAACCAGTTAAAAAAGAATTAAAATCTAAAATGTTGGTTAGCTTGACCCTATACTACACAGCCGACATCAAATCAAGTTAACCTAAGTTACTTTCTCTTGCATTTAATTAAGCCTAAATAACTTAATTAACTGTGTTGAGAAACTAAAATCGATCATTTTAATGGCGTCATTGTCAGGGAGGTAATTGTAATTATATTCGCCATTACTGTTTTTGTTTTGTATGTTCTTTTTACTAATTTGTTTTATTTTGTTTTGTTTTCTATCTTCTTTTTAGGGTTACCTCTGTGGGTATTCTCACGAAAGGAGACGGGTTTTTCTATTTTCTATTTTTTTGACCATTATACATACCATTGTGAGTATTTCTTTCTTAGTCTTTAATGTAGTTTGTATTTTTACATTTAGCTAGTTTAAAAATTAAAAAAATACAAAAATACCCATCCTTCTTGACTAGCAGTAGCATGTTTTAAGCATACACTCCTAGGAGTGTACATATCTACTACTTTTATTGCGATTTGACTTGGGAAATTTTTCTACAATTTTTCTCGCATCAGCTGGAAAACACGCAAAACCTATGTAGATCCCTATCTTGGAGTAAATAAACAAGACCACATTTTTGTTGAAAATACTTGAAAAGAGGACACTTTACTTCTGTCTATCGTTTTTGTAAAAAGATTAAGTAAAAAGAGGATAATAAAATTTGTCACTCAATCTACTTGTAGAATGCATGCGGGTTTTTACGCTATTGTCTGTTGCATGCTATCGCGCACACAGCGCGATCACTAGAGTCACACGAGTCTGATTTTTCTACCTCTCCTTTTTGCACCTTTTAGGGCTTTGGTCAAAGATCAACAAGTCTGTCTCACTACTAGAGCCTCGGGGAGCCAGTAGTGAGCGGTCTCGATCTTAGACTTTATACCTTTGAGCTTTAAGGATGTGTACTTGCGTAGACACAGGTTAAGGATGCGTATTTTGATACTAATATTATACTTGTCTGGATCCAAATTACTTTGCGTATTCTAAGATTCTCTTCTTTCCTTTGAAAGAAGAGAAACCCACTTTTTTGCACTATTTGTGTGTCTTGTTTGCTACTATTTTTAGTGGCGTTAGTGTGCCTTTGCACATTTTTTTGGTTTATGCACGGGAGGAAATCCCTGAAATCGGCTCTCGTATCTCCGTTGATAGCTATTCCTAGATCGATTGCACTGAGGCAACCAACAAATTTCCCGTCTGATACATCTGCTTTTTTTGCATTTGATCCTATGGACCAATTGCAGAACCAAAATCCCAAGATCCCTTCTTCTTCTGGTCAGGGGGAGATGCCACCTTTTGATGTCCTTGAGGCGCTCCTGAACCAGAATCTTCAGATGCTCGAGCAGAACCGTCAAATTAATCTGTTGATGGCTGCTCTTCATAATTTGCAAAATCTGCATGCCCATCCTCCACCTCAACCTGAGGTGGGTTTTGATATCCGTACTTTACCGATCCCTCGTCCTAGGCCTCTACTCCGAGACTATTATAATCCATCTAATGCACAAGTAAAGCCTAATGTTAGGATTCCCATTAGGGAAAATGACCCAGAGTTAAAGCCAAATATCATGGGTCTAATCCCACACTTTCATGGATTTGCATCCGAGGATCCATTTCAACATATTGAAGATCTTAAGAATCTATCTCAAACTCTTGGACCTCGAAATCAAAGCTGGGAAATACTACTCATGAAGATGTTCTCCTTTAGCCTTAAGGATAAGGCTTCCTACTGGTATAGAACAATTGCAAGACAAATCTCTACTTGGGCTGAACTCAAATCTGCATTTTTGAAGAAATTCTTCCCCATTGGTCGCACCAATGCTCTAAGGTGAGCTATCACGACCTTTACTCAAAATCAAGGAGAACTACTTCATGAAGCGTGGGAGCGCTTTCATGAATTACAAAGGAAATGCCCACATCACATCCCTCATTAGCAACTAATGCATATCTTCTATTATGGATTGCAAGAGGGCATTCGCAATCTGATCGATGCCTCTTGTGGAGGAAACTTCCTAAATCGCGACGCAAAATCTACCTCAGAACTATTCGAAGGGATGGTGGAAAACTCCATCAACAACACATCAATGTCACAATTCATGCAGGGCACCAATACAACGCATCAAAACCCACAAAAGGGCATTCACGAGATCAGTAATCTATCCAGTTCCAAGGATTACGAGATTATAGCAGAAAAACTGGACAAAGTCGACATCATAGCAAGCATCTCGATGAGGTCCAAAACACGATGAAATCACTTACGCCTCTTCTCGCTACGCAAAATCCCGCACATTTATTTGTTTCACAAATTCCCATGGGGAGGGAATTTGTGAATAATCTGGATTTAAGAGGTCAATCTTCCTTGGGTTTTCTATCTACTCCTGCACTTACCCAAGGAGGGACCTTTGTCGCACAATCTCTCCCTTCCTTTTTCCCACCCTTTCCTATTACAGAAAACACGCCATATCTTTTTGATTTACACGCCATCCAAGAAAACATTCCAAGATCAAATCCTTATTCTAATACCTATAATCCTGGATGGAGAAGCCACCCAAATTTCTCTTAGGTCGATCAAAATCAAAGACCATCTTATCCAAATCAGACCCACCTAAACCCACCTGTGCTGCCTTCTCAGCAACCAAATGCAAGGCCCAATTCCACGAGTATTGTTCAATTGTCGTATAGCACGTTCTGATAAGGAAAGCATCGTAGTATAGTGTGCACTATGATCAAACAAAAGTATTTATAAAAAGATAATGAGACTGAGTCCTGGTTATTCATCTCTAGGAGGTGTTTCTTCAAATCTTAAATCAATCCTTTATCACTCTAATTTATTTAAAATTGCACGCCGATTTCCAATCTTCGTATTAAAGTTTCGCCACTTCATTGTGAATTATGATTACGTGCGCATGTGTTAAATAGATAGCAAAGGTGAAAGTGTGAGTTTCGGTGCGCACAATCTAGTTCGTGGTGGCTGTTTATGGAAAATGCATTTATAGTTAGATCTTCTATATTTGCCCGAATCGACATGCTTATTGCAAAATATATATATAATGAGAACAAGCAACTTGAATCACACAAATTATATTGCAACCAATAAGCTCATGGTGATTTCAAACATAGAGACATGTATATAAAGATATATCTTTTATTTAATCATTCAGAGGAGTTTGCAACATGGAATGTAGAGGAAAGCTTGTAACGAAAAGCTTGAAAAACACAAATCTAACTAGCAAAAAATCATCGCACACCGGAATCTATGGGGGGATTTTGCATGCATCATTGGGGGAGAATAAGAGCTACACTACTAAGCAGTAAATGAAAATAATAAAACTACGAAGTGCTAAGTTACTAATCTAGCAGAAAAGAAAGGCATTCGGAGGTGAGCTCCGATAGCCTTTGAGTGGTTGAGAGAAGGAGGGGCGGCCAATGGTGCTTAGGCCGGCCCTTGGAGAGAGGTTGGAGAGGTGATCCAGCATCCTGGCATGGAGATGGTGGCATTCATGGTGGTGCTCCTCATGGAGGTGGAGTGGGGGTAAAGATGTAGCTAACCTAGATGGATGAGTGCCAAGAATGTGATTAAGCCAAGAGTGGATAGGTGCAAATGGTCACCTGTTGAAGCTACGAGCTACTACGCTAACATATTTGGTTTTGAAAACCTATCGTCATAGTATGAAAGCGAAGAACTCATGTTCAACAAATAAAATTTGTACCGGAATAGAAATCCTAGGTCGAACTCAGGGAGGCTACGTCAATCTATATTCGCAATTATATTTTTTTAGAATTTTTGTTGAAAAGTGAAGTGATGTAATTACAATGAAGCCATAATAACAATTAGAATAAACAAGAGAGAGAGAGAGAGAAAATATGCATTTAGTAATTCAAAATGTTTATACAATAAAACCAAAGAAGAATTACACTAGAAAAGGGGGAAATTAGCTACACTAGAAAGCTGCAAAGAAGAATGGGAAAGAGAAGTTATCCTCCTCGACGACCGCTTGGAGGATGAGTCGAACGAGACGTCGCCTGGATGAAGGAGGATGGAGTGGGAAGAAGGAGGTTGAGGCAGGAGGAATGAGAATGGGGCAGCACGTCATCGTCGTCGCGGGATTTGCTTCCGAAATGAGAGCAAAAATTTGATTTTATCTGCGAGGAGCATCTCGGGTGTGGGACAAGCTTCTCTTGAGCTTTGGAGAGGTAGAGAAGAGAAGGAAGGGATGAGAATTTCATGTGGAGGGGGTCTCCATTTATACTTGCAAGAAGTGAGGGCAATTTGGTCATTTTAATTTGAAAAACATTAAATTAGGGGTCTTTAGTGACAGATAAAATCGTCGCTAAAGCCCCATCGTGAGAGTAGTGGGGCGGCGCTCACGCGCCAGCTCGCCTCCCATGCATAACGCGCGCTCCACATTCTGCCAATCCTAGCCGTCCGATCGTGAGATCGGGCGACTTAACTCGCGCCTCGCAGCTGATTGGGTGGCTCACTCAACTCAATAATTAAGCTAATTTTACTTAATTAAGAGTAGAAAAAGTCACCAAGGTTAACTCTAAATTGTGTCGGTTGTGTAGTATAGGGTTGAATTAACCTAACATTTTAGAAATTTTTACTGGTTGAGTCTAGGTCGTTCACTGGGAGGTATAATTTTTTCTAAATTCACCAATTTTCTTTTATTTTCCTTTATAAGTTTAGGAGGTATAACTAAGTTGATTTTAAAACTTGAATTTTGCCAAAATATTAAAACTATAAAGATTATACAAAATTCCATATGAAAAACAAATTTACTTAAATGATCTACTTTATTAATAAGTAAACATGTTAATTTTCCATTTTATTTCAAAGAAATTAAGGCAATAAAAGTTGTTCTATTAAAACATGCCTTTTTACAATTAAGAACAAAAAGTAATTAAAATGATGCAAGAAAAATAATATTCTTTCTTTACTTCTTCAACCTCTCTCTTCTTCTCTCTTTCTTTCTCTTCTTTTCCTTTTATTCTCTATCTCGAACTCTCTTTCTTACCTTTCTTCTTCTGTTCTGTTCTTGCCTTCTCCTTTTCTTCCCTTAGTCTTCTCCTCTTGTTCCTCAGTAGTGCCTGTTCTCCTTAGCCATCAACTTCTTCCTTTAGCTTAACCTTTAGCACTTAGCCATCGACTTCTCTTTCAATTCCCTTAGACTTAGCCTTCAGCTCTTACCTTAACCTTAACCTTCAGCAACTCCTCTTTCCTTAAGCTTTCTTTTGAACCATCAGTTGAACTAGGTTTTTTTTACTTTTTAACCAAAAGTTATTTTATTTGCGGTGAGGTCCTGATGAGAACCTCATCATGAGCCATAACTAGCTCATTTTGACCAAATATAGAGGATAAAAGCTCCTACATAACTCAAGGAAAGGCTTAACTCAGAGAATTCTGAGTCTAAGAAGAAAACAAGTCATAAGGGGTAAAAATGCAATTTTACTAGCACAATCTGCAAACAGGGTAACTCAAGATCCAACCATAGGACAAACTAACCTAATAAGAAGGAAAGTGGGATGATCTGATCTGATAAGGGCTACAGCAACTCCAAGGAATTAAATGACAATCTGTAACCCTAAAACAAACCCACTTCAATTCACGAGGTTCGAGGCAAAGTAAAAATCTACTAAACCCTATAAAATTCATATAAAAATAATCTCTAGGGTTTAGAACCTTCAATTTGGCCTTAGGAACCCATTTTGACCTACATTGAGAACCATGCCTAATTAATGGTTTAATTTGGGTTTTTACGTAAATTGGTCAGTCAAACAAGGTATGAACAAGAAATAAAATTCACCATTAGAATCCTTAGGTCCCATTTAGTCATGCATAAAAACTTGAGCCTAAGAAGAGACCTTCTTGACCGACTTTGCATTTTGGTCCTCATCCATTACTTTTTGACCCTCAACTTTTGAAACCCTCGCATTTTGGCCCCTAATTCTTCATCGTTTTTGCATTTGGGTACTCCCTACAAAACCCTGAGCAGCGCCATGCTCCGGCGAGGCATGGCGCCGCGCAGGGTGAGGGCGACCCCCTGCCAAGACAACGGGGTGTTCCCTGCGATGTCTGCTATCGCAGGGACACCTCCACGATCTCTGCCATCACCCACACCTTCCGTGCGAATGCGCAGAAGGTATGGGTCGCGATCTGGCCATCCTCCAGCGAGGGAGGCACGTCGTCTCCCTCCGCCCTCCTCTCTGATTTCCCCTCTATAAAAATAGCCACCGTCTGCCGCATTCAGCAGCTCGGATCTGACGGAGAAACACCCCCCTCCTTCCTCTCTTCCCACTCCGGCAGAAGCTCTCCAGCTCCGGCAGTTCTTCCTCCTCCTCCTCGTCGCTCTACTACAATACAAGCAGCAGAGCCACCTTCGCAGGCTCTTCCCGCGTTGCGCCGTACCCAGCACGCGCTCTTCGTCTCTCTCCTCGCCGCCGCCCCCTCTCTCTCGGCACCTTCTTCTCCGGCGATAGTCGATACGACTGTCGCCCCACTCCGGCCTCCTTCGCCCCTATAAGTAGGTAACAGTTACTTCTCTTCCTCCCCTCTTTCTTTTCCCTATTTTAATTTGTTCAATTAGACCCTCGACCGACTCGACCACCTTCACCTTCCACGCCTCCGGCCCACCTCCGGCGAGTCGCTCCCATTATTCCGCCACTCCACACAACTCGCCAACCGACCCAAAACCTCCGCCTCATCCCACTAAACCGTTTCTGCCCCTTCACTGCCACTCCTCACCTCCACATCACTCCCCCGAACAAACCCATTCCCCCGGCCACAGTCCGACCTAGGGCAGCCCCTACACGCCGCCCCATGCCTCGCCACCAACCGCACGAGCTTCGCCGCACTCCGGCGAGGCTCCCTACACCTTCTGACTAGGCCGAGAGGCCGTATCTCTGTCAACAGGTTACCCGTCCTTCGCCGCCATTGCCGAACAGGTGAGGCTCTTTCGTTCTGCAGCTGCAGCTTCGCTTCCGCCCAGGCCTACGCTCCAGGATGCGCGGATTGCAACCACGCAGCTGCCCAGGCCTTCGGCTGAAGAGAAGACCTCGCAACAGCCGCGATTGCCTGCAGCTTTCTCAGCAGCAGGCGCCAAATTGGGGTGGGACATTTAGTCCCACCTCGGAGAATCCTGAAGCCACACACCGGTTTAAATTATAAAAGTGAAATAGCCTTATCGCCTCCGAATGCACCGGGGTGAGGTCCCGCGCCCACACCCGCCCGGTCCGCGAGCTCAGCACGCGGATCTGGCGGATCCGACCCGAACCCATCCTAAGCACACCTCGCGCATCACCCACCTGCCAGTACGCCTGGTCCCGGGCGCAACCCGTACCCAAATACTTGGTAGCTCTGGGCGAGCTATCCTACGAGCGAAATCTGAGAGAGAGAGACGCGGGGGAGGATAGAGTAGGGTTTTGCCCTGACCAATCTGTGAGTTTGCAGGCACAGAGGAAGAAGAAGAGAAGGCAGACCATAGAGAAGAAGAAGGCAGACGAAGAAAGACTGAAGGAAGAAGAAGGAGGAGCACCAAGCAGCACTGTAGCAGCGGTGATTTAAGTCATCTGATTGGAAAATCAGACGACGCTCTGCAGAGGAAGAAAAGAAGAAGAAAGAAAAGAGAAGCTAAAGAAGAAGATGAGAAGCGCAAGGAAGACAGAGCTGAAAGAAGAAAGAAGATAAAGAGAAGAAGACGAGAAGCTCTGGAGAAGAGAAGAAAGAAGCAGAAGAAGAACTGAAGGCAGAAAAGAAGAAGAGAAGCCACAAGACTCAGATTTATTTCTCCCTCTCTCTCTCTCTTATTTTTGTAATAGAAACATTGTACTTCTAGAATACAACTTGCTCCCTGAGTTTGACCTCGGGAACTCTTTTTCCGAGTAACAAATTGTATTAAACTAAACTGGTAACCACTTCTCTATACTATACTACGACGAAATAATAAAAACTATAGGGGAGTCGCGTTCGCTAGTTTTTGGCGCCGTTGCCGGGGAGCAACGGCTATTCTAGAAGCTTTAAATTTCTTTCAAGAGATTGCTAATCTTTTTCTCTCTCTTGTGTGCAGGTAAAAATTGGAAGAGCAGCCGCACAACAAACACCCCAACAAACAGGTAATCTTCATTAGCCCTCTCTTAAACTCCCTTAAAATCTAAAAAGGAACTAAAAGAAAAATCAACTTAGGGCTACCTGCATCATACATAGTAATTCCTCAAAGTTGCCTAAATTTTTCATTTCAACACATTTTAACTGTCCATCTAGCTAAGGTAACTAGGGCTAAAACCTTCTTGATTGAGCCCTAGATACTACATTTTTGAGGCAACTAAAATGGACCAACTAGAGCCAATTCAGGAATTGAAAAGCTAGGTTTTTTTTTAGAGACACACCTATTCACAAAGAAAAGATCTTCCCAAAAAGAGGTGTACCTAAACCTTGCTTGAAGAAATCTATACAAGAGAAACCCTAAGCAATTGGCTCTCTAAACACTTGAACCCTAAAAAGAAAGGACCCAAAAGCTCTCAAAAGAACAAGAGGTAAAGTTGACCCCTTGGGTCAACCAACCTTAAAATTAGGTCACTTCTTCACTCAAAAATACCTAAAAGTTCAAGTGAAACCTTATGCACCCTGATCCTAAACTAAAATTGGTAGACTTAAGAGGTCAAGATCCCCATTCTGGTCTACCTGGAACCGCAGTGACAAGAGAGGTCGAGTGGGGGAAACCCTGTAACCCGTGGGGACGCTCTACCGTGTTGGGGTCTTTGCGGGACTCACCCTCTCTGGCTGCCCAGGTAATTCAGGTGGACGATCTTTTTGATCAAGGGGTCCATCTGCCCCGCACCTCAATAGTCACCCAACAATTTTTGGGTGTCTCGATTGGGTCCAGCACCTTCTAAACTCATCTATTCCAACAGTGCATGTACGGTAGGAGGTCCTTAAGACCACCCTTAAGACCTCCTTTAGAAATTCACTCTCGTCCATGCCAAGCCTCAACGCCCGTGTGTGTGCAGCAACCCCACCACATTATTCTCTCCTCTGATTCAGAACCAAGCTCTTCTTCTTCCCCCATCATGGCTAAGCCAGTTGAGGAAGAAAACAATCTGGAGAATCAGCTCCAGCGACTCAATGACCTCTTCCAAAACTTCGTGCACCCACCGTAGCATCCCATGATGTGGGACCATTACAATCCTGCTGCGGTGGCCATTGAGCCTCGAGTCAGAATCCCAGCTGGAGGACCTGATTTCGAATTGAAGCCCAACATGATTCATGTTATACCTAAATTCTAAGGGTTTAATTCCGAAGATCCCTTCCAGCACATCAAACAGCTAAAGCATCTGGCCCAAACTTTTGGGTCAGACATGCAAAATCAGGATATTCTTCTCATGAAGATGTTCTCCTTTTCTCTTATGGACAAGGCCACTCATTGGTATCAAACTCAGACCCAGCCGATCAACACTTGGGAAGAACTTCAGTCTGAGTTCTTGAAAAAATTCTTCCCCGTTGGTCGGACCAACGCCTTGCGCCATCAGATTACGCACTTCACACAACAAATAGGGGAACCTCTCCATGAGGCATGGGATCATTTTCAGGATCTCATGAGGAAGTGCCCCCATCACGGAGTTCCTAAATGGGAACAGGTCCAATCTTTTTACCAGAAACTCCGTGAGGACATCCGTCTTTTCGTCAATGCAACTTGCGGAGGAAATATCATGGGTCAACATGAAGACACCGTGTGGGAGATTCTCGAAAACATGTGAGAGAACTCCATCAACAATGACTCCAATGGATTATTCGACAGGACGAATACCCGCACATCGACGAATCTTAGGAGAGCACAAGAGACGCAGGGCCTGTGCGCATCAGTCGACCTGGAGTTAATGGCCAGTCGATTGGACAAGTCTCAATCAATGAGAAGAAGGTGGATGAGCTGACTCAGCACTTGCAGCGAGCCACCTCTGCGCGTAACTCCTTTGCACAACCTCCTTCCACACAGGAGACTGTGGAAAACATTCTCCACCGATCTTCCCCTTGGATGGATTCATATCTATCCCCATCTGATTCTCGGATCGGAGGGTCATCCGATCCTTTCTACACCAGCCCGGGGAATTCCATTCCCCCTTTCTCTGATTCTCTAGAGGTTCCTCAGACCTACGAGGACCTCAACGCCATCCAGAACGACCCATTCTCCAACACCTACAACCCTGGATGGCGAAACCATCCCAATTTTCAGTGGGCGGGAAATTCCTAAACCCAAAGACCACCTTTTCAGTCCTGGCCACAACCCCCTCGTCATTACCAACCGCCTCAGCCTCGGCCCAACCCTACTTATCCATCAGGGCCAAATCAGGATCAAATGTCCCTTATCCTTCAGACTCTGGCTGACATTCAAAGAACGAATGCGGCTATCCAAAACCAACACAAGGACGAACTTACAGAGGTATGAACTCAACTAGCCCAGTTGGCAAATTCTCGCCAGCCAGGCACACTTCCTTCCTAACCTCTTCCTAATCCAAATAACGTGCCAACCCAGCGGCGCGTTATGAACCCAAACCCGGGCCATGCCCATATGATTTATCAGGCCCCCTCTGTTCCTTCACCCGATGGGATAGAGGCCTCCACTTCTTTTGTAAGTTACCAGCAGCAACCTATCTTACCCAATCCCAACCAAAATCAGGCCGGATTAAATTCTGTAACAACACGTAGTAGTAAAACAACTCAAGACCCGCATTATCCAAACCACTCCAAGCCTGATAACCAAGACCGTAGGATAGTTATCCAAGATACCACTGTCCCAGATCAAGAACCCGGACCTATCCTAGAAGAACCAACCAAGGTCCCATTTCCCGAAGCCTTAACCAAAGGAAAGAGAATAACTCCAGGTCTTGGGTGGGAAATAGGTTCTTCTGCTTTCTTGACGGGTACTCCGGTTACAACCAGGTGGCAATCCATCCTGAAGACCAAGAAAAGACCACGTTCACCTGCCCCTTCGGAACATACGCTTTCCGAAGGATGCCTTTCGGTCTTTGCAATGCACCCGCTACTTTTCAGCGGTGCATGCTTGCCACATTCTCAGATATGGTAGGTGATTATCTGGAAGTCTTCATGGATGACTTTTCAATTTTTGGAGCATCATTCGACGATTGCCTCCAACACTTGGTCCAGATACTCAGGCGGTGCATCGATGTGAATTTGGTTCTTTCCTGGGAAAAGAGCCATTTCATGGTGCCTGAGGGAATTGTCCTAGGACACTTAATTTCGGAACAAGGCATCCAAGTGGATCGAGCTAAGATTGATCTGATCTCTCACCTTCCTATGCCTAGCTCGATCAAGGACATCCGATCTTTTTTGGGGCACATCTGTTTTTACCGTCGATTTATCCCTGATTTTTCAAAAATCGCGCACCCCCTGACCACTCTTCTCTCCAAGGATGTACCTTTCGAAATTTCCAAGGAATGCACTCAAGCATTTGAGATCCGACGTGATCGAGTTACCCAAGCCCCGATCCTACAGTCCCCTGATTGGTCTCAACCCTTTGAGATCATGTGCGATGCATCTGACTTCGCCGTAGGAGCAGCTTTGGGGCAGAAAATTGATGGGAAACCTGTGGTCATTTACTATGCCAGCAAAACACTGGATGAGGCTCAGCGTAACTATACGGTTACTGAGAAAGAGCTGCTAGCTGTAGTATTTGCCTTAGAAAAATTTAGATCATACCTTCTGGGTTCCCGTGTCATCATATACTCGGATCACACAGCTGTGAGGCATCTCCTTGCAAAGAAGGATGCAAAACCTCGATTAATCCGATGGATCTTGCTGTTGCAAGAATTTGACCTTGAGATTCGCGACAAAGCGGGAAAGCAAAATGTGGTAGCTGGTCACTTCTCCCGTCTTCCTTCTGAAATAATTGACCCTTCCGGACCCATCACTGAGCATTTTCCCCATGAGCACCTCTGACTATCGGTAGTAGCCTTCCATGGTTTACTAATATAGTAAATTACTTGGCATCTCATCAGATCCCGTCTGATTGGCCGAAAGCCAAGAAAGATAAATTGCGCTCTGATGCCAAGTATTACATTTGGGAAGACCCGTACCTCTTCTGCCTAGGTGGTGATCAAATCATCTGGAGATGTGTCCCGGAAGAGGAATTCAACAATATCCGCTCTTTCTACCATGACCAGGCATGCGGTGGCCATTTCTCTGGGCATAAAATCGCATCAAAAGTCCTCCAGTGCGGCTTTTACTAGCCGACACTGTTCAAAGACGCATACAGTCACTTCAAGGCATGCAGTCGTTGCCGAACTTTGGGCAACATGAGCCATCGCGACATTATGCCTATGCAGCCGATTCTTGTATGTGAAATCTTTGATGTTTGGGGGATTGATTTTATGGGCCCCTTTCCTGTTTCGGATGGTTTCGAATACATTCTGCTGGCTGTGGACTACGTGTCCAAATGGATTGAAGCCATACCGACCCGAACCTGTGATCACAAAATCGTTCTCAAATTCATTCATTAAAACATTTTCTCAAGGTTCGGGATTCCTCGTGCTATAATCTCTGATGGGGGGACCCATTTCACAAACGCTCAGTTTAGGTCACTGATGACCAAATACGGGGTGTCTCACCGAATCTCTACTCCTTACCACCCCCAAACTAATGGTCTAGCTGAGCTGTCAAATCGGGAGATCAAGAAAATCCTGCAAGTCATTGTTCGGCCTGACAAGAAGGACTGGTCGTCCCGACTTCCGGAAGCATTGTGGGCCTATAGGACCACCCACAAAACCCAGTTATGCATGTCTCCCTTTAGACTGGTGTACGGGAAGGCGTGTCACTTTCCCGTAGAATTGGAGCATAAAGCCTATTGGGCAGTACGGAACTGTAATCAAGATTTTTCGAAGGCTGGAACCCACAGAAAACTTCAAATCAGTGAGATCGATGAATTACACCTAGACGCGTATGAGAGCTCGCGAATCTACAAGGAGCGGGTTAAAGCCTTCCATGACAAGCATATCTCAAGAAAAATCTTTCATCCTGGTCAGAAGGTCCTACTCTTTGATGCCCAACTCAAACTTTTCAAGGGAAAGCTGCGATCCAAGTGGGTCGAACCATATTTAGTCCGACAGGTTTTTGGAAATGGAACTATCGAAATCAGTCCGCTCAGCCACGATTCCGAACCTTTCATCGTGAACGGTCAGAGACTCAAGCCGTTCATTGATGTGACTTCTACTGATTTGGCTGAATCATCTTATATCCTCCATTCCCCTTGAGCTTATTGCGCCCGGCCGATGGCGTAAAACTCAGCGCTTAACGGGAGGCAACCCGTCATTTTCCTAAAAATCCAAAACCATTTTCTAACACCTTTTTGCACTTAACGTTCACCCTTGTAGACAGCCGACCCCACCTCAGATGCTTACATCTGGGATTAGAAATCGTTCGCAAAATTCATCCTGACCCATTCACTCATCCAAATTTCTGTCTTAAGGAATGAACTAAGTAAATAAAAAACCCCCTAAGTCACAATGAGGACATTGCAAACCTTAGGCATGGGGTGGGTATAAAAGTGCAAAACCCGTAAGAAAAGGTTTTAAACAAAAAAATTCACATATGCCAAAAACACCATAAAAAATAAAAAAAAAAATTTGAAAAAAAAAAAGAGGAGAAAGGAAATTTTGTGGGAGGAGAAAAAGAAACAAAATAAAAAAGGAGCACAAAATTATGAGAAAAAAGTAGTCATTAGTAAGAAACTAAGGAATTAACCTAAGTTCTAGACCCCATTCAAGAAAAGAACTGAAAAGTGCACAATGGGATTAGTAAGAACGCAAACCTTAGGCATTCTTGGATAGACTCTTAGTACTCATTAAGATCTGGACACTCCTCAAGAGGTTGAGGAAAATGAAAAGCTGAAGTATTAGGTCTAAGGCTTAGGGAGTATTCGACCTCATTAACTAACTTTTGGTCTTCGGGGCTAAGTAACCTAAGCACCCTAACCTCACACACAGCCTGGTTCAGTAAGCGTAAAAATCAAAATCACGCAGAAGCGTCGCAAAATTCTGAAAAGTACACCTAGAGTAGGAGCGGCCGATCAACACAAGTTGATTTGGATGAGTTCCCAGCGCGGAGAGGCGGGAAATCCCCGCCAGTTGAGGAAGAAAACAATCTGGAGAATCAGCTCCAGCGACTCAATGACCTCTTCCAAAACTTCGTGCACCCACCGCAGCATCCCATGATGTGGGACCATTACAATCCTGCAGCGGTGGCCATTGAGCCTCGAGTCAGAATCCCAGCTGGAGGACCTGATTCCGAATTGAAGCCCAACATGATTCATGCTATACCTAAATTCCAAGGGTTTAATTCCGAAGATCCCTTCTAGCACATCAAACAGCTAAAGCATCTGGCCCAAACTTTTGGGTCAGACGTGCAAAATCGGGATATTCTTCTCATGAAGATGTTCTCCTTCTCTCTTATGGACAAGGCCACTCATTGGTATCAAACTCAGACCCGGCCGATCAACACTTGGGAAGAACTTCAGTCTGAGTTCTTGAAAAAATTCTTCCCCGTTGGTCGGACCAACGCCTTGCGCCATCAGATTACGCACTTCACTCAACAAATAGGGGAACCTCTCCATGAGGCATGGGATCATTTTCAGGATCTCATGAGGAAGTGCCCCCATCACGGAGTTCCTAAATGGGAACAGGTCCAATCTTTTTACCAGAAACTCCATGAGGACATCCGTCTTTTCATCAATGCAACTTGCGGAGGAAATATCATGGGTCAACATGAAGACACCGTGTGGGAGATTCTCGAAAACATGTGAGAGAACTCCATCAACAATGACTCCAATGGGTTATTCGACAGGACGAATACCCGCGCATCGACGAATCTTAGGGGAGCACATGAGACGCAGGGCCTGTCCACATCAGTCGACCTGGAGTTAATGGCCAGTCGGTTGGACAAGTCTCAATCATTGAGAAGAAGGTGGATGAGCTGACTCAGCACTTGCAGCGAGCCACCTCTGCGCGTAACTCCTTTGCACAACCTCCTTCCACACAGGAGACTGTGGAAAACATTCTCCACCGATCTTCCCCTTGGATGGATTCATATCCATCCCCATCTGATTCTCGGATCGGAGGGTCATCCGATCCTTTCTACACCAGTCTGGGGAATTCCATTCCCCCTTTCTCTGATTCTCTAGAGGTTCCTCAGACCTACGAGGACCTCAACACCATCCAGAACGACCCATTCTCCAACACCTACAACCCTGGATGGCGAAACCATCCCAATTTTCAGTGGGCGGGAAATTCCTAAACCCAAAGACCACCTTTTCAATCCCGGCCACAACCCCCTCGTCATTACCAGCCGCCTCAGCCTCGGCCCAACCCTACTTATCCATCAGGGCCAAATCAGGATCAAATGTCCCTTATCCTTCAGACTCTGGCTGACATTCAAAGAACGAATGCGGCTATCCAAAAACAACACAAGGACGAACTTACAGAGGTTAGAACTCAACTGGCCCAGTTGGCAAATTCTCGCCAGCCATGCACACTTCCTTCCCAACCTCTTCCTAATCCAAATAACGTGCCAACCCCGCGGCGCGTTATGAACCCAAACCCGGGCCATGCCCATATGATTTATCAGGCCCCCTCTGTTCCTTCACCCGATGGGATAGAGGCCTCCACTTCTTTTGTAGGTTACCAGCAGCAACCTATCTTACCCAATCCCAACCAAAATCAGGCCGGATTAAATTCTGTAACAACATGTAGTAGTAAAACAACTCAAGTCCCGCATTATCCAAACCACTCCAAGCCTGATAACCAAGACCCTAGGATAGTTATCCAAGATACCACTGTCCCAGATCAAGAACCCGGACCTATCCTAGAAGAACCAACCAAGGTCCCATTTCCCGAAGCCTTAACCAAAGGAAAGAGAATAACCAAGCCCGTGGCACCTGAGGAGGACATGGTCAAGCTCTTTGAGTAGGTCCACATAAACATCCCTTTGATGGATGCAATCCACCACATACCGGCTTATGCACTGATGAGAACCTCATCATGAGCCATAACTAGCTCATTTTGACCTAATACAAATGATAGAAGCTCCTACATAACTCAAGGAAAGGCTTAACTCAGAGAATTCTGAGTTTAAGGAGAAAACAAGTCAAAAGGGGTAAAAATACGATTTTACCAGTATAATCTGCATACAGGTCCAAACATAGGTCAAACAAACCAGATAAGAAGGAAAGTGGGATGATCAGATAAGGGTTACAGCAATTCCAAGGAACTAAATGATAATCTGTAACCCTAAAACAAACCCACTTCAATTCACGAGGTTCAAGGCAAAGCAAAAATGGAATAAACCCTCTAAAATTCATAGAAAAATAATCTCTAGGGTTTAGAACCTTCAATTTGACCTTAGGAACCCATCTTGACCTACATTGAGAACCATATCCAATTAATAACTTAATTTGGGTTTTTGCATAAATTGACCAGTCAAACAAGGTTTAATCTAGAAATAAAACTCACCATCAGATTCCTTAGGTCCTAATTAGTCATGTATAAAAACTTGAGCCTAAGAAGAAACCTTCTTGACCAACTTTACACTTTGGTCCTCATATATTTACTTTTTGGCCCTCAACTTTTGAACCCTAGCATTTTGACCCCTAACTCTCCTTCGTTCTTTGCGTTCAGGTCCTCCCTGCAAAACCTGCCAGCACCATGCTCCGGCGACCTTGCGCGGAGCATGGCGCCGCGTAGGGTGAGGGGGAGGGCCTGCCAGGACAAATGGGGGTGCCCTGCGTCGTCAGCCGTCGCAGGAGCACCCCCCTGGTCACTGCAACCCACCATACCGGCCGTGCGAACGCACGGACGGTATGGGTCTCCATCTCCGGCGTCCTCCGGCGAGGGAGGCACGTCGTCTCCCTCCGCCCTCCTCTCTGATTCCGTCTCTATAAATACCCCCGTCGGTCCGCCGTTCTGAGCAGCTCGGATCTGACGGAGAAAACCCCCAACTTTCCTCTCTTCCCACTCCGGCAGACGCCCACCAGCTCCGGCGGTTCCTCCTCCTCCTCCTCTTCGCTCTGCCGCAATACCAGCAGCAGAGACTTCTTCCCCTGCTCTTCCCGCGCCGCGCTGCACCCAGCGCGCGCCTCTCCAGCCCTCTCCTCGCCGTCGCTCCTTCCTCTGGGCAGCTTCTTCTCCGGCGACAGTTGATACGACTGTCGCCTCCTCCAGCCCCTCCTCGTCCCGCTAAGTAGGTAGAACTCCTCCTCTTCCTCCCCTCTTCCTCTTCCTCACTTTAAACATTTACTGTCGCCCTCGCTTCCCCCAAATCACCCTCACCTTCTCCGCCTCCGGCCATCCTCCGGCGAGCCGCTCCCATCACTCCAGCAACCCACACGGCTCGCCGACCACCGCAGAACCTCCGCCTCCTCACCCTGATCAACCTCCGCCCTTCCACTTCCCCCAAATCACCCTCTGCAACTCCACCGAACAAACCCATCTCCCGATCCACAGTCCGACCTAGGGCAGCCCTTAGGCTCCGCCCCGCTGCCTGCACACCCCCCGACCACCTTCGCCGTGCCACGGCGAAGGTCCTCCGCGTTTCTGATTGGGCCGAGAGGCCGTTTCTCTGTGGGCAGGTACCTGCGCTCGCCGCCGCCATTGTTGAAGCGAAGCAGCTTCTTCACCCGCTGCCCCAGGTGCGCCGCGCCCAGGTCACGGTCCCAGGCTGTGCGGGGGCATTTCGGCAAAGCGTTAGGCTGCAGTTGAGGCGAATCCCTCACGCGAAGGCCTTGTGTAAAGCTGCGATTACCAGTTGCTTCCGCCGCCACCTCGGAAACCTCTGAAGGAGCGCAGCGGTATAAACCGAAAAAGTGCTGGAGGCTTATTGCCTCAGCACACGGGGTGAGGTCCCCTTCACCTGCCCGGTTACCCGGTCTCGTCCGCGCTCACGCCCCGCGGACCTGGCCCGACCCGACTTAGACTGACCTGCACTCCCAGCCCACCACGCACGCCGGTGGGCCTGGACCTGGGCGCGACCCGTACCCGGCAACCTGGCAGCTCTGGGAGAGCTTTCCCAAGAGTGGCTTCTGTGAGAGAGAGACGCGGGGGAGGGTAGAGTTAGGTTTTGCCCCTGATCAAGCTGTGTAAGTGTGCAGGCACAGGTGAAGAAGAACCGTGGAAGAAGACGAAGGCTGAAGGAAGGAGGAGCACCGAGCGGCACTGTAGCAGCTGCGGTTTAAGTCGTCTGATTGGAAAATCAGACGACGTCCTGAAGGCAACGAAGGAGAAGGAAGGCGAGGCAGAGGAGGAACACAGAGAGGCCAAGTGAAGACTCTGCAGAAGAAGAAGAGCACGAGAAGAAGATCTGAAGAAAGAAAGAAGAAGAAGAAGAACAAAGGAAGAGAGCAGAAGATCTGAGAAGGAAGAAGAGGAGAAGCAAAGAGGAAAGAAGAAAAGCCAACAAATTCTCTCTCTCTCTTTCTTTATTTTTGTAAAAGAAACTTGTACCCCTAGAATACAACTTACTCCCTGAGTTCGACCTCGGGAACTCTTTTATTTTCCGAGTAACAAATTGTATTAAATTGGTAATCACCTCTCTCTATACTATACTACGACGAAATAATAAAACTATAGAGGAAGGTCGACACCATGCACGATTCTTAAAGAATGTGTGTACACCCTAGCGCAAGCCGCGAACCAAGAGTGGGAGTCCAATTGTTCTGTCAGAGCAAGCCAGCTCTGTAATCTTAAGTAGACTCTCACCCAAGGCTAAAGATCCTGGTACTCCCCTGATTTCCTGCAAGATAGGTGATACACAATTTGATAGAGCATTGCTAGACTTGGGTGCTTCCATAAATCTGATACCCACATCCTTACTTAACCATCTAGAAGAATCTGAGCTGAAACCAACTGAGGTGACATTACAATTAGCAGATCGATCTATAAAGTCTCCAAAAGGGATTCTCGAGGATGTTATTGTGAGAGCACGGGATTTCTACTTTCCTGTAGACTTTATAGTCTTAGACATGGATGCACCTGAGAACCCTAGGGATACACCAATCATTTTAGGGAGACCTTTCTTAGCTACTGCTAGAGCCAACATTAGCTGTGAGGAGGGCCAAATAGAGCTCAAATTTGGGAATCAAACCCTGAAAATTGATATATTTAAGGCCCAACAAGGAATCAATTGCGGTGTCATCGAACAGATTTCTGACATTAGGGCTTTGGTTGATGAAACACACTTCTAGAATGACCTGATCATACCTCATCAACCGCAGAAAGATCTTGACCCGCAAACTGAGGAGTCGAATCCAGATACGAACAACCCAGTAACTCCTACCCTTGAACCTCACGTCTATACTGAACCAGCCGCTGCTGCTGATAACCCCATCCTCGAACTGAAGCCCCTTCCTGCTCACTTGAAATACATCTTTTTGGGTTCTAATCAGACCCTTCCTGTGATTATCAATTCCAACCTCAATCCTGAACAGGAATCCCGTCTGATTGTTGTCCTCCTGCAACATCACAGAGCCATCGGGTGGACTCTCGATGATTTGACTGGAATAAGTCCCTCTTATTGTACTCATCATATCTATTCAGAAGAGGGCGCACGACCTTCTCATGAAATGCAGAGACGCTTGAACCCCAATCTGCAGGAGGTCGTGAAAAAGGAGATCATCAAGGGGTTAGATGCCGAGATCATCTACCCGATCTCCGATAGTCGTTGGGTGAGCCCAATTCAGGTCGTGCCCAAGATGGCAGGACTCACTGCTATAACGACTGAGACAGGAGAAATCATTCCTACTCAATTAGCCAACTCGTGGAGAGTCTGTATAGATTACCGCCGACTCAATTCCTCCACGAAGAAGGATCATTTCCCACTGCCTTTCATTGATCAGATTCTCGAGAAACTAGTGGGAAATAGGTTCTTCTGCTTTCTTAACGGGTACTCCGGTTACAACCAGGTGGCAATCCATCCTGAAGACCAAGAAAAGACCACGTTCACCTGCCCCTTCGGAACATACGCTTTCCGAAGGATGCCTTTCGGTCTTTGCAATGCACCCGCTACTTTTCAGCGGTGCATGCTTGCCATATTCTCAGATATGGTAGGTGATTATCTGGAAGTCTTCATGGATGACTTTTCAATTTTTGGAGCATCATTCGACGATTGCCTCCAACAGTTGGTCCAGATACTCAGGCGGTGCATCGATGTGAATTTGGTTCTTTCCTGGGAAAAGAGCCATTTCATGGTGCCTGAGGGAATTGTCCTAGGACACTTAATTTCGGAACAAGGCATCCAAGTGGATCGTGCTAAGATTGATCTGATCTCTCGCCTTCCTATGCCTAGCTCGATCAAGGACATCCGATCTTTTTTGGGGCACATCTGTTTTTACCGTCAATTTATCCCTGATTTTTCAAAAATCGCGCACCCCCTGACCACTCTTCTCTCCAAGGATGTACCTTTCGAAATTTCCAAGGAATGCACTCAAGCATTTAAGATCCTACGTGATCGAGTTACCCAAGCCCCGATCCTACAGTCCCCTGATTGGTCTCAACCCTTTGAGATCATGTGCGATGCATCTGACTTCGCTGTAGGAGCAGTTTTGGGGCAGAAAATTGACGGGAAACCTGTGGTCATTTACTATGCCAGCAAAAGACTGGATGAGGCTCAGCGTAACTATACGGTTACTGAGAAAGAGCTGCTAGCTGTAGTATTTGCCTTAGAAAAATTTAGATCATACCTTCTGGGTTCCCGTGTCATCATATACTCGGATCACACAGCTGTGAGGCATCTCCTTGCAAAGAAGGATGCAAAACCTCGATTAATACGATGGATCTTGCTGTTCCAAGAATTTGACCTTGAGATTCGCGACAAAGCGGGAAAGCAAAATGTGGTAGCTGATCACTTCTCCCGTCTTCCTTCTGAAATAATTGACCCTTCTGGACCCATCACTGAGCATCTTTCCGATGAGCACCTCTGACTATCGGTACTAGCCTTCCATGGTTTACTAATATAGTAAATTACTTGGCATCTCATCAGATCCCGTCTGATTGGCCGAAAGCCAAGAAAGATAAATTGCGCTCTGATGCCAAGTATTACATTTGGGAAGACCCGTACCTCTTCCGCATAGGTGCTGATCAAGTCATCTGGAGATGTGTCCCGGAAGAGGAATTCAACAATATCAGCTCTTTCTACCATGACCAGGCATGCGGTGGCCATTTCTCTGGGCATAAAACCGCATCAAAAGTCCTCCAGTGCGGCTTTTACTAGCCCACACTGTTCAAAGACGCATACAGTCACTTCAAGGCATGCAGTCGTTGCCAAACTTTGGGCAACATGAGCCATCGCGACATGATGCCTATGCAGCCGATTCTTGTATGTGAAATCTTTGATGTTTGGGGGATTGATTTTATGGGCCCCTTTCCTGTTTCGGATGGTTTCGAATACATTCTGCTGGCTGTGGACTACGTGTCCAAATGGATTGAAGCCATACCGACCCGAACCTGTGATCACAAAATCGTTCTCAAATTCATTCATCAAAACATTTTCTCAAGGTTCGGGATTCCTCGTGCTATAATCTCTGATGGGGGGACCCATTTCACAAATGCTCAGTTTAGGTCACTGATGACCAAATACGGGGTGTCTCACCGAATCTCTACTCCTTACCACCCCCAAACTAATGGTCTAGCTGAGCTGTCAAATCGGGAGATCAAGAAAATCCTGCAAGTCATTGTTCGGCCTGACAGGAAGGACTGGTCGTCCCGACTTCCGGAAGCATTGTGGGCCTATAGGACCACCCACAAAACCCAATTATGCATGTCTCCCTTTAGACTGGTGTACGGGAAGGCGTGTCACTTTCCCGTAGAATTGGAGCATAAAGCCTATTGGGCAGTACGGAACTGTAATCAAGATTTTTCGAAGGCTAGAACCCACAGAAAACTTCAAATCAGTGAGATCGATGAATTACACCTAGACGCGTATGAGAGCTCGCGAATCTACAAGGAGGTGGTTAAAGCCTTCCATGACAAGCATATCTCAAGCAAAATCTTTCATCCTAGTCAGAAGGTCCTACTCTTTGATGCCCGACTCAAACTTTTCCTGGGAAAGCTGCGATCCAAGTGGGTCGAGCCATATTTAGTCCGACAGGTTTTTGGAAATGGAGCTATCGAAATCAGTCCGCTCAGCCACGATTCCGAACCTTTCATCGTGAACGGTCAGAGACTCAAGCCGTTCATTGATGTGACTTCTACTGATTTGGCTGAATCATCTTATATCCTCCATTCCCCTTGAGCTTATTGCGCCCGGCCGATGGCGTAAAACTCAGCGCTTAACGGGAGGCAACCCGTCATTTTCCTAAAAATCCAAAACCATTTTCTAACACCTTTTTGCACTTAACGTTCACCCTTGTAGACAGCCGACCCCACCTCAGATGCTTGCATCTGGGATTAGAAATCGTTCGCAAAATTCATCCCGACCCATTCACTCATCCAAATTTCTGTCTTAAGGAATGAACTAAGTAAATAAAAAACCCCCTAAGTCACAATGAGGACATTGCAAACCTTAGGCATGGGGTGGGTATAAAAGTGCAAAACCCGTAAGAAAAGGTTTTAAACAAAAAAATTCACATATGCCAAAAACACCATAAAAAATTAAAAAAAAAATTTGAAAAAAAAAAAGAGGAGAAAGGAAATTTTGTGGGAGGAGAAAAAGAAACAAAATAAAAAAGGAGCACAAAATTATGAGAAAAAAGTAGTCATTAGTAAGAAACTAAGGAATTAACCTAAGTTCTAGACCCCATTCAAGAAAAGAACTGAAAAGTGCACAATGGGATTAGTAAGAACGCAAACCTTAGGCATTCTTGGATAGACTCTTAGTACTCATTAAGATCTGGACACTCCTCAAGAGGTTGAGGAAAATGAAAAGCTGAAGTATTAGGTCTAAGGCTTAGGGAGTATTCGACCTCATTAACTAACTTTTGGTCTACGGGGCTAAGTAAGCTAAGCACCCTAACCTCACACACAGCCTGGTTCAGTAAGCGTAAAAATCAAAATCACGTAGAAGCGTCGCAAAATTCTGTAAAGTACACCTAGAGTAGGAGCGGCCGATCAACACAAGTTGATTTGGATGAGTTCCCAGCGCGGAGAGGCGGGAAATCCCCTCGAAGATGCGTAACAAAATATCATCTCCTCGGTGCTTGTCTCTTAGGATATTTACATATCGTACTGGGGGCATGTAAGCACTCTGCTGGTTCAGATTCCATGGATGGCATTATCACGAAGTGTCAATTGCCAGGGTCTGGATTCGGCCACGGAACAACATGGATGGGATTATCTCGAAATCTCAATAGCCAGGGTTCCGGGGGTTCCATGGGCGGTGCTATCTCGAAGCATCGATTAACAGGAACCCTTGAGGATTGATGATGGGAGCAAGGAATCTGATACAGATCGTGTTGAAAAGCCAATCCTAAGCTAGAATTAAAAAGAAAAAGAGAGAGAAAACTCTCCAAACAGAAAAATTTTCTATCTCTCTCTCTCTTACAAAACGCACTGTGAGCTGAGCCAGGGCTAAAATCATTCCAAGCACAGGTGCTTTAACCACAAAGTCCAATAGACCTTAGGTTAGTTCTTGTAGGCCTTAAAAACCTTTGCTAAGGACTAAGGCTAGACAGATCTGGATCTTGATTGGTACTAGAGTACCTTTTAGGCCTAGGGTCAGCATTCTAACCTAATCTAAGCTCAAATGAAAAAGCACTTATCTGAAGCTATTAAGAACTTCATGGTCTAAAACAAAGGTTGAAACCTTGAGTTTTTGCTAAGGGACTAGCAAAAGCTAGGCATGGGGGTATGATGAGAACCTCATCATGAGCCATAACTAGCTCATTTTGACCTAATACAGAGGATAAAAGCTCCAACATAACTCAAGGAAAGGCTTAACTCAGAGAATTCTGAGTCTAAGAAGAAAACAAGTCATAAGGGGTAAAAATGCAATTTTACTAGCACAATCTGCAAACAGGGTAACTCAGGGTCCAAACATAGGTCAAACTAACCTAATAAGAAGGAAAGTGGGGTGATCTGATCTGATAAGGGCTACAGCAACTCCAAGGAATTAAATGACAATCTGTAACCCTAAAAAAAACCACTTCAATTCAGGAGGTTCGAGGCAAAGCAAAAATCTACTAAACCCTATAAAATTCATATAAAAATAATCTCTAGGGTTTAGAACCTTCAATTTAGCCTTAGGAATCCATTTTGACCTACATTGAGAACCATGCCCAATTAATGATTTAATTTGGGTTTTTACGTAAATTGGCCGATCAAACAAGGTATGACCTAGAAATAAAATTCACCATTAGAATCCCTAGGTCCCATTTAGTCATGCATAAAAACTTGAGCCTAAGAAGAGACCTTCTTGACCGACTTTGCATTTTGGTCCTCATCCATTACTTTTTGACCCTCAACTTTTGAAACCCTCGCATTTTTGCCCCTAATTCTTCATCGTTTTTGCATTTGGGTACTCCCTACAAAACCCTGAGCAGCGCCATGCTCTGGCGAGGCATGGCGCCGAGCAGGGTGAGGGAGACCCCCTGCCAACACAACGGGGTGTTCCCTGCGACGTCTGCTGTCGCAGGGACACCTTCACGATCTCTGCCATCGCCCACACCTTCCGTGCAAACGCGCAGAAGGTATGGGTTGCGATCCGGCCATCCTCCGACGAGGGAGGCACGTCGTCTCCCTCCGCCCTCCTCTCTGATTTCGCCTCTATAAAAACCGCCACCGTCTGCCGCATTCAGCAGCTCTGATCTGACGGAGAAACACCACCTCCTTCCTCTCTTCCCACTCTGGCAGAAGCTCTCCCGCTCTGGCGGTTCTTCCTCCTCCTCCTCGTTGCTCTGCCGCAAAACGAGCAGCAGAGCCACCTTCGCTCGCTCTTCCCGCGTCGCGCCGTACCCAGCGCGCGCTTTTCCTCTCTCTCCTCGCCGCCGCCCCCTCTCTCTTGGCACCTTCTCCGGCGACAGTCGATACGACTGCCGCCCCACTCCAGCCTCCTTCGCCCCTATAAGTAGGTAACAGTTACTTCTCTTCCTCCCCTCTTTCTTTTCCCTATTTTAATTTGTTCAATTAGACCCTCGACTGACCCGACCACCTTCACCTTCCACGCCTCCAGCCCACCTCCGGCGAGTCGCTCCCATTATTCCGCCACTCCACACGAATCGCCGACCGACCCAAAACCTCCACCTCATCCCACTGAACCGTTTCTGCCCCTTCACTGCCACTCCTCACCTCCACATCACTCCCCCGAACAAACCCATTCCCCCGGCCACAGTCCGACCTAGGGCAGCCCCTACACGCCGCCCCACGCCTCGCCACCAACCGCACGAGCTTCGCCGCACTCGGGCGAAGCTCCCTGCACCTTCTGACTAGGATGAGAGGCTGTATCTCTATGAACAGGTTACCTGTCCTTCGCCGCCATTGCCGAACAGGTGAAGCTCCTTCGTTCTGCAGCTGCAGCTTCGCTTCCGCCTAGGCCTGCGCTCCAGGACGCGCGGATTGCAACCATGCAGCTGCCCAGGCCTTCAGCTGAATAGAAGACCTCGCAACAGCCGCGATTGCCTACAGCTTTCTCAGCTGCAGGCGCCAAATTGGGGTGGGACATTTAGTCCGACCTCGGAAGATCCTGAAGCCACACACCGGTTTAAATTGTAAAAGTGAAATAGCCTTATCGCCTCCGAACGTACCGAGGTGAGGTCCCGCGCCCACACCCGCCCGGTCCGCGAGCTCACCATGCGGATCTGGAGAATCCGACCCGAACCCATCCTGAGCACACCTCGCGCATCACCCACCTGCCGGTGCACCTGGTCCCAGGCGTAACCTGTACCCGAATACCCAGCAGCTCTGGGAGAGCTATCCTATGAGCAGAATCTGAGAGAGAGAGATGCGAGGGATGGTAGAGTAGGGTTTTGCCCTGACCAATCTGTGAGTGTGCAGGCACAGAGGAAGAAGAAGAAGAGAAGGCAGACTGCAGAGAAGAAGAAGGCCGACGAGGAAAGACTGAAGGAAGAAGAAGGAGGAGGACCAAGCAGCACTGTAGCAGCGGCGATTTAGGTCGTCTGATTGGAAAATCAGACGACGCTCTGTAGAGGAAGAAAAGAAGAAGAAAGAAAAGAGAATCTAAAGAAGAAGACGAGAAGCGCAAGGAAGACAGAGCTGAAAGAAGAAAGAAGATAAAGAGAAGAAGACGAGAAGCTCTGGAGAAGAGAAGAAAGAAGCAGAAGAAGAACTGAAGGCAGAAAAGAAGAAGAGAAGCCACAAGACTCAGATTTATTTCTCCCTCTCTCTCTCTTATTTTTGTAATAGAAACATTGTACTTCTAGAATACAACTTGCTCCCTGAGTTCGACCTCGAGAACTCTTTTTCTGAGTAACAAATTGTATTAAACTGGTAACCACTTCTCTATACTATACTACGACGAAATAATAAAAACTATAGGGGAGTCGCATTCGCCAGGTCCTTTCGAGGATACACAGCACCCTTAGACCACAGTGGGACCAGACCCTACTAGGTCCTCACCTAATCTCAATTAGGTTCGATTTTGGTTTATTTCATTACAGTCCATAGTCTCGAGCCAATCCTGCTCAACCCAGCCTCCCAGGCCTCGCCCTCCCAGGGCACACTCGCTCACGCCCACTCGGGTGCACACCCGCAGGCATACAAGCCTGCACACACACATACACATGCTCAGAATAGGTTCAGAATGCTCATATCAGTAACCAGTGCATCGAGCGCTGCTGACTGATCGTCTTATACAACAAAATCATTTTATCCCCATGCACGTGCTCAGAAACTGACAATGTGGGACTATCATAACCCCTTCCAGACCCAACTTCAATAAATCATAACTTCCAGCTCAAAGCTCCAAATCGAGTGATTTAAAGTTTTTTGGAAAGCTCTAAAATAGATCTACACAATTGCAGGGTCGATTTAAGGTTTAGAGGATGTTCTCCCCTTCAATTTGAAGAGTAAGATTAAGGGTTCCTACAGGTTATTTATTGCCTGGAAATGATTTTAACATCTATAGAGTCCTCAGACGGACTTTTCTCTCTCATTTAAAGGTTTGTACAGGTTCTAAATATTATTCCGCATCTGCTGGTGTAGTCTTGAAGCTCTTAAGACTTTCAGGAACAGCAGAGAAGCCCTACACTTCTCTGAAAGCTTTAGAGTTTGAATTTTCAAGCTTTAATATGTACAACAGACAAAAGAATGTTTCTAATTGATTTAAACTAATTCTAAGGGTTGTAATTAACTCAACTAGGCAGGATTTAGAATTAAAACTCATCAAAATATCACTGCTGTTAGTTTGGGTTCGAAAGTAACCCAAACTGACAGGAATTAAAATCCTATCAAAATACATGTTTGAGCTCAGTTAAATCTATCTAAAACCATCCACCAGAATCTCAGAGTCAGTTTAAGCTTTCAATTCATCAAATCATGCTCGGATTCTGAATATCAAACCCATGTTGGACTGTGAAGGAACAAAAATTGACTTTCTATTCAAAAGCTTTCTCTCAAGAAATCAAAGCCTCGAATTCACCAAGAATTCATATCTTTTCAACCATAGAAACTCATTCAGATCTTCAGATAAGTGTTCTGACCAAGATTTCTAGGGTTTCAGGCTCGCCACCTGAGCTTGAAAAGGTGTGTATTCGTCAGAGCCATTGGAAGGTTGTTACAGTATTCTAAGAGTATAAACAACTTCAGTGCATTGCACTGACGCTTCTAGGTTCCTTCACTGCTTCTTAAATCTCTCTGTCAAACTTTTCCAACTCTGCCAGAGTTGGAGAAGATGAACTTCATTCTATAGCTCTAGTCATTTAATCCTCAAATAAATATCCTTAAAACAATCAGTGATCCACATTATATCATTCTGGAGCTTCTCAACAAGTTTCACAGGCTGAAATACAGATTTGGCTCACTGGAGCTCGTTGGAGCTCTGGTGAGTTAAGAAAATATGTAATCTGTGTATAGATTGTGAAAACTTGCCATTTTTTATCTAAAAAGGATCCTGAGGTTGCAAGGAACCTCAAGAACTCAATTAATTCTTCTTTTATCTATTAGAGTTAAGATTTGACAGTGAATTCGTTTCTTTAAAATTCTTACTTGAAGTAAGGTCAAGACTTGTTTAACCACTCGATTGAGAGGTTACAACAAGTCAACAAATAATAGCAGTCATAATTATATAGTTAATTAATAGTTTGAACTGCTCTTGAGCCTCCATTCACAACGAGCTCAGGAGCTTAATTAAGATTGGTCATTTAATTTATATGTGGTAATTCTATGTATTATAGTGTCGATTAGGGTCCATAAGTGGTGGATAGATGATGAAAGACCCTATGAAGGTGGAATTAGGTCGACTACTGTCACCATGGATAGTGACAGTAGTTGGTGGAGGTGGAATGTGAATTAGGTGATTAGGTGATCAATTAAGTAATTAAATGGATTAGAAATGGTCGTGGAAGATAAACGAAGGTGGACAATGATTTCAAAAGATGAAATTAAGGCTCTGGTGAACTCAAGGAGTTCACTGGAGTTGGAGAAGATGAACACTGAAATTCTAAAATTACTCTAATCGAACTACCTAAACTAACTAACTAAGCTAACCTACTCCTACTCATACTCATACTCCTAATCTACTGTTACCTGGACGAAGGGGTCAATAGGATTCCACCGAAGGTTCATAGCGAATGACGAAATCAGAGGGTGGAAGAAAGACCTCCAGCGGGCAAATTTGAGGTGGAGCGAAGGATTCCTTTGGTCGATGCCTGTGTCAGAGACGCGGCAGATCATGGCGGATCTCCTCGTCTAATTAGAATGGATGGAGGAAGTCGGAAAATGAGATGGAAAGTTGCCAAAGTTTTGGACGAATAACCTATCAAAGTCGGCTACAGTGTTAGAAGAGGGAAGGGAGCCAACTTGAGTAAAATCCGAGGGGTGAGGGGGTATTTATAGTAGTTAGCGGCGAAGAGAATGGCGGGGTCTGGTCAAAGAAGGAGCTTGAGGAGCTTAACCTCCGACGTCGTCTCCAACGACAGTGAGGTTATCTCCCACTGAAAATTTGGATTCCTGATTAATCCAGGCCGGTGGATGAAGTGGAGGTGGTGAGTGCATGCTACATGAGCTTGGACAAAGAAGAGTGATGTCGACAGGGCGGTAATTGCACGGTGGCGTGACTCTCTACCGCCAGCCGTTCATTCGGCTGAAGAAGAAGAAGAAGAAGATGAAAAGGGACTTAAATGTAATGAATCTTGAGGACCTATGTGAGAAATAAGTACCCGATTGTAATGAATATTAAGGACCAAAATGTAAACTCAGGTTTTGAAGGTTTATTTTAACTTAGATCTTTTTCAACTTTTTATATATGTTAGTAAATAAGGTAAATATTATATTTTAACCTTGTATTTACATTTTTGACCTTTTTAGCTTAATTTATTAGATTAAGTAAAATTACTTAAGTTATTATATACTTAGTTATACAATATATTTAAGTTACTTTAACTTATTAATTAAGGAAATGGTTAATAGGATTTGGAGTCCAATTATTAACTAAATTATTAATAATGTTAATTGAATGATAAAATGCCATTTTAAACTTATTTTAAGTTCCTTTACTAAATATCCCTTATTCTATAATTAACCCTTATAAACTCATAACCTTAGCTAATTAACTAGGAAGACTAGTTAATTAGGGGTAATTAGAGATCATGATGAGTATCTCATCAGAAATGCCTCCTCTATGTGTAATGCCCTTGTCTGATGGCACGTCACGTGCGGGCGTGCAATAGCACGTAGGCGCTATTGAGCACTTACAGTCGCTCGATCGCGATCCAACGCTCCTCGCACCTGCTCACCCATGCCCGCTCGCCCTCCTGTGTTTCAAACCTGTGCCTCAGTTAAGCGCTCTCGCCCACTATGCTACGCGCGTGGATGGTCAGGCGCTTAACTTAATCGTGGATGTGTCCCAACCGTTGGATCTTGATCCAACGGCGGGGAAACGTTGACGCAGATGCCTTCAGCGAGTGCATGCGAATGATTGGGCAACCGAGATGGCACCACGTGGTGCTATCTTGGCCGTCCATCTTATGGATGATGTAGATGGTGCCACGGTTATTGGATTGAGTCAATTTTCATGTTGTTAGGCTGCGATCGTCGATCCAAATCCATCCGTGCGGTCGGATTTGCCATTTGAAGTGTAGATTCACACCATCTTGGCCCTTGATCTTCTAGGGTTCCCCGATCTCTATCTGATGCTACAGATGTCTGATTAGGGCGATCTTAGAGTCGTTGAACTCCAATCGTCTCCCTGATCGCATCTGTACGGTTGGATCTTCAATCCGAGGCCTCGATAAAAATTTTGCTTTGTCCCAGAACATAAAAGGAGACAATTAACCTCCATTTTATTCAAACTAATCTAAATGTAAGATGATGCATGTTATGCAATATTTATAGTATGCAATGCAATCCTATGCTTAAGAACATGCATAAATAGACATCTTATGCAATGTAAACATGTTAAGATCACCACCCTAATTGCGCAGCAATCATAGGTCTTAATTGGCCTAGATTAAGCTAAGACTTAGCACAAGTTAGGGTTATTCATGCATGCATACGTATTATCTGCATCTTTACTGCTTTCCATTAGCCATGCATAAAATAATGTTATAATGTGCTGATTAAGTGCATTATGTCGATTGCAGGGAATAAGCTGATCAGGAGCTGGATCAGGAATAACAGGAGTTGTAGCAGAGTTGGAGCAGAAGTCCTAGTTTAGATGTAAGAATAACAATGTAAGGGGGTTAATGGTTTTCTATTCTATTAAGTAGAAATAAAGCAGTAAAATGTGAAGAGATTAGGTCCATCCTAGCCCTAGGATAGCCTAGAGACTTCCCCAAGCCTTAGCCACCCTTAGATTAGGTCACAACACCCTAGGAAGCCCTAAAACCCTAGTTCCAACCCTTCTCTGGACGTCCAGATAAGTTTTAAGATGTCCAGGACCCTTAACCAACTCCCGCACACTTCAAACCCACTTCTGCAGTGTTATTGGACATCCAGACACTTTGTCAGATGTCCAATTTCTGCAGAATACCCAAAATAGAAACCAAAATCCTTCCTGACTCTGATTGGACGTCCAGACAACAAGTTTGGACTTCTGATTTTTGAGCATAAGACGTCTGATTATTTAATTAGACGTCTGATACTGCTCTCCAATTCCTGTTTTTAGATTTAAGCCTTGATCTTGGATCTCTAGGTCCCTAAACCCAATTCCAACCCCATAGGAACCTAAATTAAGGTGCCCTAACCTTAGTACATCACCTCTAGACCTCCCTAAGGACCTAATTAGGTCCTCACTAAACCTAATTGACTTGGATCTTAGTCAATTCCATCAGACTATTCAATTGGACTCATTGAGTCCAATTGAGCCCTGATCTCAGCACACACTGTCCAATTGGACTCAGTGAGAGTCCAATTGACCTAGACCTGACTTAATTGAGTTGTTTTACTCTCAATTAAGTTTCCACACACCCAATTAAACTTTTATTAAGTTTAATTACACTTTACCTTAGTGAATTAGGGTTTATAACCCTAATTTGAGACCTACCTTGACCTAAACCCACTAGAACCCAACCTAATCAACCTAGCCACCTAAGTTTCGACCCACACACACCCACACACACCCACACACACCATCCACACGAAAATATCTAGCCTAGAGTTCTCTAGAACTCTCTACCATGTGTGGTTGCCTTGGTTGCCAAAAATAGCAACCAAGAGCCATTCAATTTTTAGATCCACATTTGGTGGATCTAAAAACCACCATCCACCCTCTCTGTCTCACTCTCCCACGAGCTCCCACCATAGGCCTCTCTAGAGAATTCCATAATTCTCTAGAGATCTTCCATTGGGTCTATAAAAGGACCCCATGGGTGGCCATTGGCACCCATTCACTTCCGTGGCAATTGCACTCCATTGGTGCCATTCACGCCACCTCCACTTAGATAGTCACTCCACCTCCACAAGCTCACTACCACCACCATGGAGGACACCATGCGGGATGCTGGATCAACCCTTCCTCTCTCCAAGGGTCGGCCTAAGCTACATTGGTCGCCCCTCATTCTCTTCTCAACCACTCCAAGGCCATCGTGGACCACCCCTGAATGCCTTCTACTCTTTTAGCTCTAGATCATGCTTTTCATAATTTTTATCGCTTTCATTTACTGCTTAGTAGAGTAGTTTCTCTTCTCCCCCAATGATGCATGCGAAATCCCCCCGTCGATTCTTGTATGCAATCGTTTTCTAGTAGCTAGGTTTAATTTCAAGCATTCCTGTATAAGCTTTCCTCTAGATTTCCTATACAAACAACTCTCCCCCAATGAATGAATGAAAATGCATTTATATATATATATATATATCTCTTTATGTGTTTGAAATCACCATGAGCTGAATGATTATTTTATTTGCGTGATTTAAGTGCCTGTTCTTTAACCACCTATATATTGCGCACCAGAATATTAAGTAGAGCGGCTTTAAGATCGATTTCAAAAATAGAAACACGCCTCCCAGAGACGAACGACCGGGACTCAAAGTCTCGTTATTTTCAAAATAATATTTTTGACGAACGTTTTTGTGCGACCATACTACAACTTTCGACGACTTTCAAATGTGCGAAAATGACTTTCTGTCACACCCCTTAGGTCTTTTTATAGACCTAAGGGAGTCTCTCTAGAGAAGTGCGGAACTCTCTAGAGAGAGTCCCAAGAGTGGCTAGCCAAGTGGTTTTTAGATCCACAAAAAGTGGATCTCAATTTAAATGTCTCTTGGTTGCTAATTTTGGCAACCAAGAGTGGCGCCACCAATGGAAGGACCTAGAATACTCTAGGTTGTGTGGGAGTGAGTGAATGGGTGTGTGTGTGTGTGTGGTCATGCCCTAGGTGGCTAAGTGGTCTAGGTTAGGTCTTAAGGGATTTGGGTAGGTGTAGGCCTCAAATTAGGTTTGCAAACCCTAATTGCTAAGGGGGAATTGCAATTAAACTTAACCCAAGTTTAATTGAATGACTGTGAACCTAATTGAGAGTGAAATAACTCAATTAGGTTGGGCTTAGGTCAATTGGACTCTCACTAAGTCCAATTGGACTTGTGTGGGTTGAGATTTGAGCTTAATTGGACACAATGAGTCTAATTGGCTTAGGTAATGGTAATTGACTATAATATAAGTCAATTGGGTTTGGTGAGGGCCTAATTAAGTCCTTAGGGAGGTCTATAGGTGACGTACTAGGGTTAGGGTACCTTAATGTAGGTTCCTATGGGATTGGAATTGGGTCTAGGGAGCTAGAGATCCAAGATCAAGGCAAGAATCTAAAAATAGGAACTGGAGAGCAGTTCCAGATGTACAAAAATGGAATCAGACATTGATAAATGCTAGTTTATCATCATTCTTATGCATTAAAACAAACCAAGCTCTTAGGATTTTACTCCGCAAATGGGTTTTTGGGCTGCATTTAGGCATTCACTAAGTTAGCATGCATTACATTTTCTTTTGTTATTTTAATATGTTTTTGTGAGTGTTAGGGATGAACAGATATACAGATCCCTAAAACCCTAGCACTCAAGAAGTCAATTGGTGAAGAAGGAGTTCAGACCAGCTGGAACTCAGTTTAATCCAGCTCAACTTAGCTGAGTCTAGCTCATCTCAGCTCCCATTAGTCCATAAGGAGCTCTAGCTAGCTCAGCAGAGTTGACGGGAGTTCACCCCAGCTCGGATCTAGCTCCACTCAACTCCAGCCAGCTGAAGAAGAACTCATCCCAGCTTAGGAAGCTCAAGTCCAGCTCCCGGGGACTCAGCTTAGCTCAACTCAGTCGAGCTAAGCTACCTTAGCTACCTCAACCAGCTTGATCCTCCCCAGGAGCACCAGACCTAGCTCACCTCTGCTCATTATAGCAGAAGCTAGCTCACTTTAGCTTGGCTTACCAGCTAGCAAAGAACTAGCAAGCTAGGTCAGCTAGAGTAGCTCCATGGTAGCCTCTTCAGCAGCATCCAGCTCCAGTTTCAGCTCCAGACTTCTCCTCCTCAGCTCCTCCCTCCAAACCCTAGCTCCAACACCTCCTCCTCTACTCCTCCATTATCTAAGCTAGCTTAGCTTAGCTTAGCTATGCTCCAACTTCCTTGGCTTGTACCACTCGAAAAACCCACCTAACAACTCCACCCAACTAGCTCCACCAAAGCTCCACATAAGCTAACCTACTTGGCGCCAACCTATCCTACCCACCACCTCCAAAAGACACCTAAAAGTGGTGCCAAAGCCACCTTAACAACCCCCTTGATGGCGCCACTTTTCCCTCCAAAAATTCCCTTCATCTCCACCACACATCTCCCCTTAAACCCATCTCCACCCTCCACACAACCCCACCTTCTAGAAGCCTTAAAGTTGGCGCCAACCAATGGCACCTTCCCATGGTTGGAGCCACTTTAAGGTGCCTCTTGACCAACCTTAGCTACCCCCCTTAGCACCCCTTAGGTGGCGCCAACCATCCTTAACCCTAGGATCATCTAACCACCTCCATCCAACCATCTTAGCCCTCCATTTCAAGAGGCACCTTAACCCCTCACCCTACCCTATAAAAAGACCACTACCCACCACCATTCAATCCATCCCTGGCTAGTAAATTCACTCTCATATTCCACCTAGAAGCCCACTTCCAAGAGAGAAGAAGAAGAAGAAGATTACGGGGATATTCTGTCCCCTTGGTGCCTTCCCCTCTTCCCTTCTCTCTTGAGTCACGCCAGCCAAAGGAGAAGCCAGGCAAGGAAGATCTTTGGAGGAGATCTTGAAGGTGGTCCATGCCACCTTGGAGGAGCTTTTGAGGGTGGTGCACACCCACCCCTTGGAGGAGAGCATTGAAGGTGGTAGCTTCCACCTTGGAGGAGCTCTCAAGGAAGGAGAAGGAGGCCCTCTTTTCAAGCCAAGGAGCAGCTAGGCTTGGAGCAAGAAGACTCCCTTCTTCACCAAATTTTGCAAGAGGATTAGTGTTTCTTTCATTGCTTTTAAATTTGTTTAGTTCTAGTAGAAGCATTCCTCTACTTGTCCTTGAAAAGAACACAATTCTAGTTAATTAAATTACCTTCTTTTAGCTTTTTGTTGCAATTGTTACTGTTGTTCTAGCACTTATTCTACTTCCACTCCCTAATTGCTCTAGGCTTCCACTTGCCTAGAGCAAGCTTAGGTAGTGGATTTTTTAATCTCTTAAGTTTTAGCTCAGCATTTTAGGTGTTAGCACTCTTTTGTCATAATTTGCACCTTGCCCATATTATTTTGAAACATAGAAAATATATATATATATATATTTAAAATACCAAAAAGAAAGTTGACATGTGTTTTTAGTAAGAGAATTGAATTACAATTTTTGCGTCCTTGGATGACCATAGATACTCCCCTATCTAGGATATAAATTTAAAAGCGTATGCGAATTTGCGTGTTACAACGACGTTAAAAACCTGCCTTTACAAATCACGCGTATTTGGCATCACTTTTTGGCGCCGTTGCCGGGGAGGCATAGCTTTGCTATTCTTTCTCATCTTTCTTGAAGTAGATCTCATCCCCTTCTCTTTCCTCTCTTTAGTATGTGTAAGAACTATTGCAGGAAGAAAGCGGGAATTTGGAAGTGAGAGCTCAAAGTTCCTTTTCTTCCAGTGAAATTCAGGTTGGTTCCTCTTTCTGGTCACATAATTAATTAAAACTACCAAAAACATATTAAACATGGCTTTCAGGATCCCAAACAACTTGATTAAGTGGAGTGGTGCATTTTAAAATCCATTGTTTGCTTTAATGCTTCTTTAACTCCACTCAATTGCAAGTATTAGTGTTCTATTTTTTCGAGTCCAGATTTCTGTCCGGACTTGAAAAATTGATTCCTAACACCACAGGCCTCCTTTTTTCGGATCCAGATTTCATAAAGTGATTCCAAATTAAGTTAGGAACATCTTTGACAAATTTCAGATCAATTTGATTTATATTTAATTTTTAAAAATTCGTGGACTACGGAGAGGTCACACCCTCCAATCTTCCTATTTTGCTACTATCTGTGAATTTTTAGAATTTTTATGCTCATCCAATTTTTGTGAAATTTAGTTTGTCAGAATCCTTGTGAAATTTTATACATCATATAAAATCACAAAAATTTTCTGAGGTCGGTGGTAATATTGAAAAGTCCAAAACACCCACAAGTATCATTTTTGGACTTTGACCCCAGTACATTTAAAAATTAAAAATAATTATGAGACAAATTCCTAAAATCTTACAAAAATCTTTTTTGGAATCCTTGTTTGATTTTATTCAATGTAGTGGTGTTGTTTGACTTGTTTGGACCACTACTTAATACAGAAAGCCTAAAATTAATTCATTGGTATTAATTTTCTATCTTAGGGATAATTGGTTTAGGGTTTCTTTCTTTCTTTTTAGAGACTCACATTAAAGGAAATTAACCATCACCAATACAACTTGTTTTTCCTTTGATTGTGGATTTTCAAACTTGTTTGAAAATTTAACTAGAGAAATCCTAAAACACATTCAATTAAATTGAATCCTAAAAGACATAAATAAAAAGAAAATTGTGTGGCAACTTGATTTTCATTGGAGCCACTCTCCAATTCCTACACACACACAAAAAAATTGAAATAACAGGGAAAAAACCCAATTAACGCCCTCCACATTCCATGTGCACTGTAATATCCTAGTCCTAATTAAAACTTATAGCAACTTGACCCTTAAGGCTTCATCAACTTAGGCTTGCTATCTAGGTCTTAAGTTTTCTTTAGTTAGTACCAATTTTGTCATCTATATCTGGTGTTCAGGCTGAGGGGCCGTGTCAAACGACCAGGCGCAGGTTTGTACAAGCACTAGGGTTTTCCCTGGGAAATGTTTGGGCCCAAACCTCCCCTTAAGCAACTTGGCTAGATTTGTTGACAGAACAGGTATTCACTATTGACTACTTATTTCCTACATAGACCAAGCCTTAGGTTTATTATTAGGGAGTCACATTTAAGTTAGGTCTAGTTTTGTTTGTTTGAATTGCACACTTTCTCTCATCTCTTTCTCTTCTCCTCCCCTCCAATTCTTCCAAGTAGTGCATGCACGGGCGACGGTCCCAAAAACCACACCTCGAGGGACCATCTGATTTCGTCCCCCGCAACAAGAAATCATTGTTTTCTTCCCCCTCCTCTTCTAAAAAAATGGAAAACCCAGGAAGCCGTCAAAAAAATTCTACTTCCACTTCTAACCCATCAGCCGACCCATAAGCTGACTTCACCCTCCCTCACCTTCCTAACTTGGAGCAACCAGAAATATCAGCAGGGCCAGGTGGCCCTCCAATTATAACCCAAAATACAAATCCCTTTGCATTAATGGTCGACCATTTGGCTCGACTACAACAAAATCAAGAAGATCTAGCTAGGACTATTACGAACCTACCTAATCAAGGACAAAATCCACCACCCCGCCAACAGCCTGTCATTCCTCTTAAGGATTTCTATGATCCTTCCAATTATGAGGAAAGACCAGGGGTGGTCATACCACAGGGGGATTTCGAGATCAAACCTGCCATTCTAAACCTTATGAATCATTTTCATGGTCTTCCAAGAGAGGACCCTTTTTGTCATCTCGAGGAATTAACTATCCTCGCTCAAACCACTCGTTCCCGCAATGTGCAGGAAGACGTGTGGTTAATGAGACTCTTTCCTCTCTCTCTTAAAGACAAAGCATCTCATTGGTTTAGAATGGTTGGGTTCCCTATTACCACCTGGCCCCAATTAAAAAGTGCTTTTCTTAAAAAAAATTTCCGATCGGTCAAACGAATGCATTAAGAAGATCCATAACGACATTTCAACAAAAAATTGGTGAACCCCTCCACGAAGCCTGGGAAAGATTTCAGGAACTTCTAAGAAGTTGTCCCCACCATGAAATTCCACAATGGCAGTTAGTGCAGATCTTCTATCATGGATTAGAAGATCAATTGAAACGATTTGTGGATGCCTCATATGGGGGCAATTTTCTTAACAAAGACACCAAAAGTGCCTATCTTCTCTTTGAAGAAATGAGTGAAAACTCATTTAACATGACTTCAATGGACAATTTTGGCAGATCACAAAACCCTAGACACGGAATCCATGAAATTGACTCCCAATCCACCTTTGTTCCAGTCACTCAAGATGATCTATATATGTTAGCTCAACGACTGGACCAGATGCAAATTCACAAAAAGAAAATGGAAGAAAAGTTCATAAACAAACAAGCTCCACACGTCCACTCTCCACACACTAACCCCCCACACATTCTCCGAAGAGAAAATCTGCACAATATTGATGCCACATCTTCTGGCCAGCAATTTTCTGCTGATTTCCCTCAAGATTTGACTGGGAATTTTGATCAAAATATTTTTTATCCCACCTCGGAAAATATTTATGCTCTCCAGGAGCAATTTAGAAACCCCTCCAACACTTCCAATCAAAACTAGTGGACTAACCCGAATCACTCCTGGAAAAGCCCGAATCTAATTCCTTTTCCCAAACAAAACTATTTTGGGAATTATGGGCAACCCATGTATCAACCTGGACCATCCCAGGATGATATTAATAATCAGGTCATGAAAACTCTGCAAGGAATGCAGACTAAAATGACAGAAGTAACCCGCATGATTACCAACTTGCAACACCAAGTTAAGGTTACTCATGATCATCAACCTATTGGGAATTTACCTTCCCAACCGATGCCCAACCCAAATAATCAAAAGAATCAATTCCAAGGTGGATATCCCAATCAACCCATTTAGCCAGCACCTCAGCATCCACCGGGTTTCAATAACAGTCAGGCCCCCCGTCCTCATCCTAGAAACAACCAGACTACAAATGCAGTTACCTTGAGGAATGGAAAAACCACTCACAGTACCTTGCCTATTAAAGAAACCCGCTCTAATGACACACAGATTAACTCTTCCCCTCCTATTGTTCAGGAACCAATTCATGCAAAATAGGGAAACCCTGCCCCATTTCCACAAGCCCTCCATTGTTCAAATAATAAAAAGAAGAAATCCGAGCCCATTGAGAAGGAATTAATGGATTTATTTGGGCAAGTAGGAATTAATATCCTTCTCCTAGACGCCATTAAATATATCCCTGCCTATGCAAAATTTCTAAAAGATTTATGTACTTTGAAATGGCAGCCTAGAAACTTAGGAAAGGTGATTCTTCTAGAGACAGTCAGCTCAATTGTGCAGAGCCGACTGCCTCTTAAGAGAAAAGATCCTGGCGCCCCCCTAATTCAAGTTATCATTAATGATACCTCATTTGATTGTGCATTGTTGGATCTTGGTGCCTCAATTAATCTTATCCCCACAGTTGTTTTTAAGGAATTCAAGATCGGTGAATTGAAACTTGTTGAGGTTACTCTCCAATTAGCCAACCGATCTATAATTAAACCAAGGGGAATTGTTGAGGATGTTCTTATCCAGGTCAAAAATTGTCTATTCGCAGTAGACCTTTTAGTCCTGGACATAGAGGTACCAGAAGCATTAAAGTTTGCCCCCATTAATCTTGGAAGACCATTCTTAGCCACCGCCCATGCCAATATTGATTGTGATTCTGGAAAGATGAAGATCATGTGTGGCGGTAAATCTGTAATCCTAGACATTTCTCAAGCTTCTAGGTGGTTCCAAGAACCAGATTTCTTTGATGATTCGGATTCAAAAATAGAAAACACTGTGGAGGAAACTTTGCGGATTTCTCATTTAGGTTCCTGTTTTGCTATCAATACTGCTCCTGAACAATCCACTTTTTCTCACCCTTCCACCCCAACGACACGTCCAGCTAACATTCCCGCTGACCCATTCACTCTCACCTCACTACTAACCCACAAAGCAGAAACTCTTTCGGAGCCGGGCCCACAATTGGAATTAAAACCTTTGCTCGACTCCCTTAAATATGTCTTCCTAGGTCCTAATCAGACCGTGCCCCTAATTACAAATTCTGGACTTACCGGGGCATAAGAGCACAAACTCCTCTAGGTTTTGAGTAAATATCGGAAAGCTATTGGCTGGACCCTTTCTAATCTTAAGGGTATTCATCCATCCTATTGTATGCATCATATATATTTAGAGGACGATTCTCGCCCCTCCCGCCAACCACAAAGGCGCTTGAATCCTATTATGCAGGAGGTGGTAAAAGAAGAGATTATTAAGTGGCTAGAGATATCATCTACCCCATTTCTGGCAGCTCCTGGGTTAGTCCAACACAAGTTGTACCCAAAAAGGCTGGACTAACAGTTGTCACTAATGATAATGGGGAAAATGTAGCCACTCAAACCGCTTCTTCTTGGCGTGTGTGTATCGATTACCGAAAATTAAACACCACCACCAAAAAGGACCATTTCCCGCTCCCCTTTATTGATCAAATCTTGGAGCGATTAGCCGGACGGGATTTTTACTATTTTCTGGATGGTTATTCCGGCTATAATCAGGTAGCGGTTCATCCTAAGGACCAGGAGAAAACAACTTTCACCTACCCCTTCGGAACCTTTGCTTTCTGAAGGATGCCCTTCGATCTTTGCAACGCACCTGCGACTTTTCAAAGGTGCATGCTTGCAATTTTTTCAGACCTGGTAGGTGAATGTTTAGAAGTCTTTATGGATGACTTCTCTATTTTTGGAGATTCTTTTGAACATTGTCTCAAAAACCTTGAAAGAACTCTCCAAAAATGCATAGAAGTTAATCTGGTCCTCAGCTGGGAAAAAAGTCATTTCATGGTCCAAGAGGTATTGTCTTGGGCCATGTTATTTCAAAACAACGAATCGTGGTAGATAAAGCAAAAATAGATGCTATATCTAGGCTCCCCCCGCCCACTACTGTCAAACAAATCAAATCCTTTTTGTGTCATGTTGGTTTCTACCATCGATTCATACAAAATTTTTCCCAAATCTCCAAGCCCTTAAGTTAGCTTCTCACTAAAGACCAGCCATTTGATTTTAATGATAAGTGCCTGGAGAGTTTTTTTAGGTTGAAGAAAGAGGTTACTGAGGCACCAATATTACAGGGACCTGATTGGAATAGTCCCTTTGAATTAATGATAGATGCCTTAGATTTTGCTGTGGGGGCCGTTCTAGGGCAAAGAATTGGCAAGAAGCCCATTGTGATCTATTATGCTAGCAAAACCCTTGATGATGCACAACGGAATTACACGGTTACTGAAAAGGAACTTCTTGCCATTGTATTTGCCTTAGAAAAATTTAGATCTTATCTATTGGGGTCACATGTCACTGTATATACCGACCACTTAGCAATTAAATATTTGCTTGTAAAGAAAGATGAGAAACCCCACCTTATCCATTGGATTCTGCTGCTTTAGGAATTTGACCTGGAAATCAAGGATAAGGCAGGATTGCACAATGTAGTGGCCGACCATCTCTCTCATCTTATGACTAATGACATAATGACCCCGCCAGATCAGTTCCCCGATGAAAACATTTTAGCTACTACAACCCTCCCTTGGTTTGCGCCCATCGCAAACTACTTAGCAACAGAACAAATCCCCACTGATTGGCCAAAAACAAAACGGGATAAGTTCTTTCCTGATATTAAATACTATTTTTGGGAGGAGCCCGACCTTTTCCGCATTTGTGCTGATCAGGTCATTCGACGATGTGTCCCCGATTCTGAAATCCATGATATCTTGACACATTGTCACTCAATGGCCTGTGGCGGACATTTTTCGGGCAAGAAAACTGTAGCAAAAATCCTTAATGCAAGATTTTATTGGCCCAGCTTGCACAAAGATGCTCATGACTTTGTTTGGTCCTGTGTGCGTTGCCAGAGCATCGACAACATGACTCGGAAGGATATGATGCCCCTTAATCCTATTTTAGAGGTTGAAATTTTTGATGTTTGGGGCATCGACTTCATGGGACCGTTCATCAACTCTGGTGGGTATTTATATATATTAGTCGCAGTCGACTATATTTCTAAATGGATAGAAGCAATACCCACCTGCACTAGTGATCACTGTGTGGTTGTCGAATTTCTTAAGAAAAATATTTTCTCAAGATTCAGCATACCAAAAGCCATTATCAGTGATGGAGGCTCACATTTCACCCACTCACAATTCCGTCACCTTCTTTCTAAATATGGCGTTAATCATAAAATTTCTACACCTTATCACCCCGAAACAAATGGCCAGGCTGAAGTTTCTAACCTGGAAATTAAAAATATTTTACAAAAGATGGTTAGGCTCGACCGTAAAGATTGGTCCACCAAATTGGACGACGCTTTATCGGCCTACCGTACCACTTTTAAAACCCCGCTTGGCATGTCTCCCTTCCGTCTGATTTTTGGGAAGGCATGCCATATCCCGGTAGAATTAGAACATAGGGCTTTTTGGGTAATAAAACAACTCAATATGGATTTATCTGATGTCGGTAACCATAGAAAATTGCAATTAACTGAATTGGAACAATTACGTAATTTTTCCTATGAAAATGCGAGGATTTATAAAGATCGAACAAAGAAATTTCACGATAAATATATTGTTTGAAAACACTTTGACGTTAATCAACGCGTTTGGCTTTTCAATGTGAGATTACATCTTTTTCCTGGCAAATTAAAATCTAAATGGACTGGCCCCTTTATTGTCCATAAAACATATCCATACGACGCTGTTGATCTTTTTGATCCGAAAACTAATTCGACCTTTCAAGTCAATGGCCAACGTTTAAAGCCCTATTTTTGATCATATGCCTAAAATTCCAGCTGAATCTTTTAATTTTACTGAGCTAGCCACCCTTGATCACTAATGCACATTATGCCCAGCTGAATGGCGTAAAAGATAGCACTGGATGGGAGGTAACCCATCATTTCTTCCTGCTTTCCTTTTTTTCGTCTTTTTACACATTTTAATCATCCTAAACCCGATCGTTCTTCAATAAGGTGATCCCTTTTCCCTCTTAATGCATGAGGACATGGCATATCTTAAGCATGGGGGGGGGTGTTTTCAAATTTTGACGATCAATTTAGAAATTTTCAAAACCTAAAAACATGCATTTTTTTCTTTAGTTTATTTCCTGCTTGCATACCAATAAAAAAAAAGTGTTGAAAACTTTTTGAGGAAAAATTTTGAAATCGGGACTAAGGTTGAAAAATTCACTTTTGGTACAATGGGATTTAATCTTTAACAAACTAAGGATGAGGATATGAATCTGATCATTAGAATTTCAGGGTCTGTTTTTAGACTAGATCAGATATCCTTCTCTCAAATTCTACCTGAACTCATGATAGTTCAGGTGACTTGATCCTATTTTGTAATACGGAAAGTATTTGACTTAGTTTTTGATTCAAAAACTTGCATGTTTGGAGAAACTTCTTGTGTCAAATTTCACACACAAGCTAACACTTAAAAGTAACTAAAAATTTGAAGAAACTCCCTTGTTTAGACTTAGTAAAAGTCTGAAGCAGATCATTGGTTTGAGTTCCCACCATTGAGAAGGAGGAAAATGCCTCCTTTGAGGATGCGATGTTAACAAGTTACTACCTCGGCGCTGCTCTATATCTATATTTCATAGCTTTAGATGGAGCATTAAAGCGCATTTTAGCAGCTCAAGTGTCTTGGATGGTGCTCTACCTATAGTGTCGGAGCAAGAACTTGAGTTTGCTTGGAGCACCCCTTTAAACCGCATCGTGTTTTGGGGTTGTGAGCTCCTGGGTGGTGTCATGGACAGTGCTATCCCAAGGTACTGGCCCCAGAGCCCCCTCGAGGAATGGTAACGGGAATGATGATCCCGACACATCTGTTGTAAGACTAAGCTAAAGATAAGCCTGTGGGAGAAAAAAAAAGTAATAGTAAATAAACACGCCCTTATAAATGTTGGCTTTTCACAAGCACAGACATAAGGTTTTAAAGGATTTTGCAAGTTGCGAATCAGATTCATGAGCTAGAAAAATCCTGAAAACGAAAATTTCAGGTCATCTGAATTAACAAGGGGTTAATTTGTGAATTTTCTGGAGGATATATTGATCCCATTCTATCTAATGGTTGGATCCAAAAACAAATCTCGATGTTTATCTTTGACAAATCCCGTACCTCCTGTGTTTTGATCTACCAAGGTCCCTTAATCTTTTTTCTCCTCATAAGTCAAAAAAATTAGATTTCCCAAAAATTCCATTTCCAAAAAATTTTTTTTTCAAGTTTTGCTAAGAGACTAAAAAAAAATAAGCATGGGGGTGTGATAAACACCAGTTTATCATCATTCTTATGCATTAAAACAAACCTAGCTCTTAGGATTTTACTCCGCAAATGGGTTTTTGGGCTGCATTTAGGCATTCACTACGTTTGTCATGCATTGCATTTTCTTTTGTTATTTTAATATATTTTTATGAGTGTTAGGGATGAACAGATATACAGATCCCTAAAACCCTAGCACTCAAGAAGGCAATTGGTGAAGAAGGAGTTCAGACCAATTGGAACTCAGCTTAATCTAGCTCAACTTAGTTGAGTCTAGCTCAACTCAACTCCCACTAGTCCATAGGGAGCTCTAGCTAGCTCAACTGAGTTGACAGGAGTTCACCCCAGCTCAGATCCAGCTACATCCAGCTCCACTCAACTCCAGCCAGCTGAAGGAGAACTCATCCCAGCTCAGGAAGCTCAAGTCCAGCTCCCGAGGACTCAGCTTAGCTCAACTCAGTTGAGCTAAGCTACCTTAGCTACCTCAACCAGCTTGGTCCTCCCCGGGAGCACCAGACCTAGCTCACCTCAACTCATTATAGCAGAAGCTAGCTCACTTTAGCTTGGCTTAGTAGCTAGCAAAGAACTAGCAAGCTAGGTCAGCTAGAGTAGCTCCATGCCAGCCTCTTCAGTAGCATCCAGCTCCAGTTTCAGCTCCAGACTTCTCCTCAGTTCCTCCCTCCAAACCCTAGCTCCAACACCTTCTCCTCTACTCCTCCATTAGCTAATCTAGCTTAGCTTAGCTTAGCTATGCTCCAACTTCGTTGGCTTGTGCCACCCCAAAAACCCACCTAACAACTCCACCCAACTAGCTCCACCTAAGCTCCACATAAGCTAACCTACTTGGCGCCAACCTAGCCTACCCACCACCTCCAAAGACACCTAAAAGTGGTGCCAAAACCACCTTAACAACCCCCTTGATGGCGCCACTTTTCCCTCCAAAAATTCCCTTCATCTCCACCACACATCTCCCCTTAAACCCATCTCCACCCTCCACACAACCCCACCTTCTAGAAGCCTTAAAGTTGGCGCCAACCAATGGCACCTTCCCATGGTTGGAGCCACTTTAAGGTGCCTCTTGACCAACCTTAGCTACCCCCCTTAGCACCCCTTAGGTGGCGCCAACCATCCTTAACCCTAGGATCATCTAACCACCTCCATCCAACCATCTTAGCCCTCCATTTCAAGAGGCACCTTGACCCCTCACCCTACCCTATAAAAATACCACTACCCACCACCATTCAATCCATCCTTGGCAAGCAAATTCACTCTCATATTCCACCTAGAAGCCCACGTCCAAGAGAGAAGAAGAAGAAGAAGATTAAGGGGATATTTTGTCCCCTTGGTGCCTTCCCCTCTTCCCTTCTCTCTTGAGTCACGCCAGCCAAAGGAGAAGCCAAGCAAGGAAGATCTTTTGAGGAGATCTTGAAGGTGGTCCATGCCACCTTGGAGGAGCTTTTGAGGGTGGTGCACGCCAACCCCTTGTAGGAGAACATTGAAGGTGGTAGCTTCCACCTTGGAGGATTGATTGCGCAGCAATCATAGGTCTTAATTGACATAAATTAGGCTAGGACTTAGCATAAGTTAGGGTTATTCATGCTTGCATACACATTATCTGCATCTTTACTGCTTTTCTTTAGCTATGCATAAAATAATGTTATAATGTGCTGATTAAGTGCATTATGTCGATTGTAGGGAATAAGCTGATTAGGAGCTGGATCTGAAGCTGGATCAGGAATAACGGGAGTTGTAGCAGAGCTGGAGCAGAAGGCCTAGTTTAGATATAGGAATAATAATGTAAGGGGGTTAAAAGTTTGCTATTCTATTAAGTAGAAATAGAGCAGTAAAATGTGAAGAGCATAGGTCCATCCTAGCCCTAGGATAGCCTAGAGACTTCCCCAAGCCATAGCCACCCTTAGATTAGGTCACAACACCCTAGGAAGCCCTAAAACCCTAGTTCCAACCCTTCTCTGGATGTCCAGATAAGTTTTAAGACATCCAGGACCCTTAGCCAACTCCCGCACACTTCAAACCCACTTCTGCAGTGTTATTGGATGTCCAGACACTTTGTTAGACGTCCAATTTCTGTAGAATACACAAAACAGAACCCGAAATCCTTCCTGACTCTGATTGGACGCCCAGAAAACAAGTCTGGACTTCTGATTTTTAAGTATAAGACGTTTGATACCTCTCTCCAATTCCTGTTTCGAGATTTAAACCTTGATCTTGGATTTCTAGGTCCCTAAACCCAATTCCAACCCCATAGGAAACTAAATTAAGGTGCCCTAACCCTAGTACATCACCTCTAGACCTCCCTAAGGACCTAATTAGGTCCTCACTAAACCTAATTGACTTGGATCTTAGTCAATTCCATCATCCTATTCAATTGGACTCATTTAATCCAATTGAGCCCTGATCTCAGCACACACTGTCCAATTGGACTCAGTGAGAGTCCAATTGACCTAGACCTGACTTAATTGAGTTGTTTTACTTCAATTAAGTTTTCACACACCCAATTAAACTTGTATTAAGTTTAATTGCACTTTACCTTAGTGAATTAAGGTTTATAACCCTAATTTAAGACCTACCTTGACCTAAACCCACTAAAACCCAACCTAATCAACCTAGCCACCTAAGTTTCGACTCACACACACCCACACACACCATCCACACGAAAATATCTAGCCTAGAGTTCTCTATAACTCTCTACCATGTGTGGTTGCCTTGGTTGCCAAAAATAGCAACCAAGAGCCATTCAATTTTTAGATCCACATTTGGTGGATCTAAAAACCACCATCCACCCTCTCTCTCTCACCCTCCCATGATCTCCCACCATAGGCCTTCTAGAGAATTCCATAATTCTCTAGAGAGCTTCCCTTAGGTCTATAAAAAGACTCCTTGGGTAGCCATTGGCACCCATTCACTTCTTTGTCAATTGCACTCCATTGGTGCCATTCACACCACCTCCATAGTCACTCCACCTCCACGAGCTCACTACCACCACCATGGAGGACACCATGCCGGGATGCTGGATCAACTCTACCTCTCTCCAAGGGCTAGCCTAAGTTCCATTGGCCGCCCCTCCTTCTCTTGACCACTCCAAGGCGATCGGGGACCACCCTTGAATGCCCTCTATTCCTCTAGCTCTAGATCATGCTCTTCATAATTTTTATTGCTTTCATTTACTGCTTAGTAGAGTAGTCTTACTTCTCCCCCAATGATGCATGCGAAATCCCCCCGCTGATTCTTGTATGCAATCGTTTTCTGGTAGTTAGATTTAATTTTAAGCATTCATGTATAAGCTTTCCTCTAGATTTCCTTGTGCAACAACTATCCAATGATGAATAAAATTTCACTTTATATATATATCTCTTATTTGTTCGAAATCACCACGAGCTGAATGATTGTCATATTTGTGTGATTTAAGTGCCTGTTCTTTAACCTCCTATATATTACACACCAGTATGTCGTTTAAATAAAGTAGAGCGGCTTTAAGATCGATTTCAAAACAAAAACTCCTCCCAGAGACGAACGACCGGGACTCAAAGTCTTGTTATTTTCAAAACAATATCTTTGTTGAATCGTATTTCACAACTATACTACGATGCTTTTATCAAAAATGCGATCTACGATTTCTCCCTAGAAATGGCACCGTTGCCGGGGAGGCAATGTCATTTTTATTGATTTCGATCTTTTACTTATCATTAACAAATTTGCCTCTACTTCATTGTTGATGTGTAGGAACATGGAAGAAAAACGGGATCTGCGCACACATCGAGCGCGGCGAAGAAAGTCAGGTGCACATCACATTCTCTTAGAGTAGGTTTATTTTCTGAACCTTAGGACTAAATCTACTTCCTGCAATTTCTTTTGAAAAAAAAAAGAGAGATTTTTCTTATTTTCGTTAAAAAAAATTTAAAAAAATCAGAAATTTTGAAAAAAAATCTCTTTAGGTTTCCTTTAGAATCTAGGTTAGAAAAAAAAAAGAAAAAAAAGAGATATTTCCGTTTGAATCTTTTGAAAAAAAATTTTTTAAAATAAAAAAATAAAAAAAAAGTGGAAAATATTTTTTTTTAAAAAAAAGCATTTTCGGTGGAAGGCTTGAATTTCAAATTCAAACCTCTTCAAAAGCTTTTCCACCACCTTCTGATTTTCGGCCACATTTCAAATCTCACTTGCAAATTCAATTGCCGAAAAATCTGTTAGCGAAAACCTTTAATTTCAAACCATCTTTCAAATGCCTCCATTACTTTGAAAAAACTCTAAATATAAAATTTTTGAAAATTCACGAAGTGCACGAGGGTTAGATTGACACAGATTCAAAAATTTTCAAATTTCAAAAAGCAATTTCGAGAAATCCACAAGTCTGTTTTGACTAAAAATGGTTTGGTTTGAAAGCTGATCTAATTTGCTTTATTTTCCATATTTTCCCTAAATTTTTGAAGATCATTTGATACTGTTTCAAGGTGAAAAATCGTCCAGGGGTCAAAGTTCCAAATCTGACCCCCTGATATTTAAAATTTCCTAAAAATTCGATTGAAACAGTACAAATTTCAAAAAAATATTCTATGAAAAACTAATTGAAATAGGAATCTATTCGCAAAATTTCAAATTAATTGGATTCCAATTATTATCAGAGACTCTACATTATTTTTGTGGTCTGTTGAAATAAGAAAAAACCCTAGAAGTGCATGCAACTTGGGTTAAACCTTTAGGGTCACAACTAGAGACCACACTTTTGGCTAACCTGGACTTAATCAAGTCTAGTTAGCCGGTGAGCTTGGTCACCTTGTGGGCCACTCACCACAAACCCCACTGAAGAAAACGGGTTAAAAATAATTTTAAAACACGAATTCAACCCGAGTTCGTTGTCGTACTACTGATCGAATTTAATCTCTCTTGCCAAACCTGGTGACTAAGTCTGCGGGGTAGTGTCAAACGACCGTGGCTCGGGGGTCAACGGAACCGGAGGCGTAAGCCAAAGGAAGAACCTTCCCCTTAGTCCCCTCGTAACCGGACTGGCTGGGCTAGCTTGAGAGGCGGGATTCACGTTCAGTCGATTGTACGATGAACTTACCTTCAGGAATTCAAATCCCTAATGAAAAAATCTAGTCACCTGATTTATAAGGACCATTTGATTGATAGGGCCTTAGCCTTGTCCTGCGTGGCTACACCAACCAAGGGGTTGGGCGGTGTATGCACGGAAGGAGGTCACTTTGACCTCACTTGGTTGGACCTTGGGAGCCACTCCCAAGGAGGCGAGTCACCTCACCCGGACCATCTTCTCCCCCCATTTCTTCTACTCCAAGAGCCACCATGGAAAATCCTGGACCTAGACCTAGACCGGGTCAGGACATTGAGAATCTGGACCCGATGGCTCGTCTGGAAGCCCGGGTCGCCAAATCTGAGGAGCGGCATCAGCAGAGCATGGATCGTATCCTGACGGCGCTTGACAGGATGCAGCACCCGCCACGAGGAGAACAACTATGGGATTTTTACGACCCAGCCGCACCTATCATCGCACCGCTAGTCAGAATTCCCGCAGGCGGAGACGCGTTTGAGCTCAAGCCCAATGTAATTGGGTTGATCAGCACTCATTTCTACGGGAACTCAAGCGAAGATCCGTTCCAGCACCTTGAGGACCTGAGTCGACTCGCTGAAATGATCCAACCCAGGAATATTGATTTCGGGATCGTTCTAATGAAGCTTTTCCCGTTCTCTCTAAGGGACAAAGCTTCATACTGGTTCAAGACTACTGGGAAACCAGTTGGAACCTGAAGACGTCGATTTTGTATTTGTTATAACGTTGTAGTAAAGCCGGTTGTTACCAACGTTTCATATAAAAATTTTTTACTCGGAAAATGAAAGAGTTCCCGAGGTCGAACTCAGGGAGCAAGTCGTATTCTAGAGATATACATGTTTCTTTTACAAAATAAAGAGAGAGAGGGAAAGAATTTGTTGTGATGTTCTTCTTTCTCTTTCTTCAGATCTCCTTCTTCTTCCTTGGTTTCTGATACGGTGATAATCTTCTTCTGCAATGGTGATGCTCTTCTTCTTCTTCTGCAATCGTGGTGACCTCTCTTTTTTTATGGCTGCAGAGCTTCTGCCTTCAGCTACTAAGTCTTCCTTCTTCTTCTTCTGCTTCGGCCGTTGCTCTTCCTTCTTCTTCAGCCTGCCTTCTGTGTCGCTCTGGCTGCTGACTTTCCGTCGTCTGACCCGGTGCTTCGACGACTTAACTGAGCAGTTGCTACAGTGCAGCTGCTTCTTCTTCGCCTGCACTTCTTCCGCGGGTCTTCTTCTTCTTCTTTGGCCTGCACACTTCAGAGTTTTTTTTTTGTCAAGAGGCAAAACCTACTCTACCCCCCTCCCCCGCGTTTCTCTTTCTCTCTGAAATCACTCTTCGGAAGCTCTCCCAGAGCGCTACCGGGTAATCGGGTTCGGGTCAGGCCCGGGTCCAGGCCCACCGGCGTGCGTGGTGGGCGAGGAGTGCAGGTCAGTCTAATCGGGTCGGGCCAGGTCCGCGGAGCGTGGTCACGGACGAGGCCGGGTCGGGTGAGAGGGACCTCACCCCGTGGTCAGGAGGCAGACAGCATAAGGCACTTTTTGCCTTTATGCGTCCGCGCGCCTCCGAGAGGTTCCGAGGTGGGACTAAATGTCCCACCCCAATTGAGCGCCCGTCGCGGAGGGAGCAGTGGGCGATCGTGTCTTCACGCGCGGCCCTCGCCCCGTCTGCGAGCCTGGGACATTTCGCGGAGACTCCCTGCGCAACCTGGGAGTCGAACCTGGGCGAAGGCGTGCCTGCACCTGCAGGTGAAGGAGCTCTGCCTGCTCAGTAATGGCGACGGCGGGCGAGTCACCTGGTCACAGGAGAACGGCCTCTCGGCCAAATCAGACAGGCGGGGGACCTTCGCCGTGGCACGGCGAAGGTGGTCAGGGGGTCTGCAGGGGGCGAGATGGAGCTAACAGGTCGTCCTAGGTCAAACTGTGAGCGAGGAAGTGGGTGTGTTCGGTGGATCTGCAGAGGGTGTTTGGTGGGAAGTGGAGGGGCGGAAGAGGATCAGGGTGAGGAGGCGGAGGTTCTGCGGTGGTCGGCGAGCCGTGTGGGTCGCTGAGGTGATGGGAGCGGCTCGCCGGAGGGTGGTCGGAGACGGAGAGGATGAGGGTGAACAGGAGCGGTCGAGGGTTTAATTGACTAAATTGAAAGCGGGGAAAGAAAGAGGAGAAGAAGGGGAGTAGTTCTAACTTAACTGCAGGGACGAAGGGGGAGGAACAGGGCGACAGTCGTATCGACTGTCGCCGGAGAAGACGATGCTCAAGGAGAGGGGCGGCGGCGAGCAGAGAGCCGGAGAGGCGCCAGCTGGGTGCGGCGTGGCGCGGGAAGAGCAGGGGAGGAAGTCTCTGCTGCTGGTATTGCGGCAGAGCGAAGAGGTGGAGGGGGAGGAAGCCGCCGGAGCTGGTGAGCGTCTGCCGGAGGAAGAAGAGAAGAAAGCTGGGGGTTTTCTCCGTCAGATCCAGGCTGCCCTGGTCGGTGGAGCAGCGGGGGGTATTTATAGGGATGAAACAGGGAGGAAGGCGGAGGGAGACGACGTGTCTCCCTCGCCGGAGAATGGTCGGAATACGAACCCATACCGTCCGTGCGTTCGCACGGCCGGTATGGTGGGCTACAATGACCAGGGGGGTGCCCCTGCGACGGCTGACGACGCAGGGCACCCCCGGTATACATGCCAGGTCCTCCACCTCACCCTGCGCGGTGCCATGCTCCGCGCAAGGTCGCCGGAGCATGGTGCTGGCAGGGTTTTGCAGGAGGGACCTGATTGCAAAGAACGAAGGAGAGTTAGGGGCCAAAATGCGAGGGTTCAAAAGTTGAGGGCCAAAGAGTAAATATATGAGGACCAAAGTGTAAAGTCGGTCAAGGAGGTTTCTTCTTAGGCTCAAGTTTTTATACATGACTAATTAGAACCTAAGGAATCTGATGGTAAATTTCATTTTCATATTAAACCTTGTTTGACCGGTCAATTTGCGTAAAGACCCAAATTAAGTTATTAATTGGGCATGGTTCTCAATGTAGGTCAAAATGGGTTCTAAAGGCCAAATTGAAGGTTCTAAACCCTAGAGATTATTTTTCTATGAATTTTAGAGGGTTTATTCTATTTTTACTTTGCCCCGAACCTTGTGAATTGAAGCGGGTTGTTTTAGGGTTACAGGTTATCATTTGGTTCCTTGGAAGTGCTGTAGCCCTTGCTAGATCATCTCATCCCACTTTTATTCTTATTAAGCTGTTTTGACCTGTGTTTGGGCCCTGAATTACCCTGTATGCAGATTATACTGGTAAAATTGCACTTTTTCCCCTTATGACTGGTTTTCTTCTCAAACTCAGAATTCTCTGAGTTAAGCCTTTCCTTGAGATATGTAGGAGCTTTTATCCTTTGTATTGGGTCAAAATGAGCTAGTTATGGCTCATGATGAGGTTCTCATCATACCCCCATGCCTAGCTTTTGCTAGTCCCTTAGCAAAAACTTAAGGTTTCAACCCTTGTTCTAGACCATGAAGTTTTTAATGGTTTTAGATAAGTGCCTTTTTTATTTGAGCATAGATTAGGTTAGAATGCTGACCATAGGCCTAAAAGGTACTCTAGTACCAATCAAGATCCAAATCTGTCTAGCCTTAGCCTCAGTCTTTTAGCAAAGGTTTTTAAGGCCCGCAAGAACTAACCTAAGGTTTATTGGACTTCGTGGTTAAAGCACCCGTGCTTGAAATGGTTTTAGCCCTGGCTCAGTTCGCAGTGCGTTTTGTAAGAGAGAGATAGAAAGTTTTTCTGTTTGGAGAGTTTTCTCTCTCTTTTTCTTTTTAGTTCTAGCCTAGGATTGGCTTTTCAACACGGTCTGTATCAGATTCCTTGCTCCCATCATCAATCCTCAAGGGTTCCTGGCGATCGATGCTTCGAGATAGCACCGCCCATGGCAACCCCCGGAACCCTGGCTATTGAGATTTCGAGATAATCCCATCCATGGTATTCCGTGGCCGAATCCAGACCCTGGCAATTGACACTTCGAGATAATGCCATCCATGGAATCTGAACCAGCAGAGTGCTTACATGCCCCCCGTAGGATATGTAAATATCCTAAGAGACAAGCACCGAGGAGATGATATTTTGTTACGCATCTTCGAGGGGATTTCCCGCCTCTCCGCGCTGGGAACTCGTCCAAATCAACTTGTGTTGATCGGCCGTTCCTATTCTAGGTGTTCTTTTCAGATTTTTGCGACGCTTCTGCGTGATTCTAATTTTTACGCTTACTGAACCAGGCTGTGTGTGAGATTAGGGTGCTTAGGTTACTGAGTCCCGTAAACCAAAAATTAGTTAACGAGGCCGAATACTCCCTAAGCCTTAGACCTAATACTTCAGCTTTTCATTTTCCTCAACCTCTTGAGGAGTGTCCAGATCTTAATGGGTACTAAGAGTCTATTCAAGAATGCCTAAGGTTTGCATTCTTACTAATCTCATTGTGCACTTTTCAGTTATTTTCTTGAATGAGGTCTAGAACTTAGGTTAATTCCTTAGTTCCTTACTAATGACTATCACTTTTTCTCATAATTTTGTGCTCCTTTTTCATTTTGTTTCTTTTCTCCTTCACAAAATTTTCCTTCTCCTCTTTTCCTCTTATTCTTTTTCGAAGAATTTTTTAATTTTTATGGTATTTTTTTGGCATATGTGAATTTTTTGTTTGAAAACTTTTCTTACACGTTTTTGCACTTTCCTACCCCCCCATGCCTAAGATTTGCAATGTCCTCATTGTAACCTAGGGGGTCTTAGTTTATTCCTTAAGACAGAAATTTGGATGAGTGAATGGGTCGGGTTGAATTTTTGCGGACGATTTCAAATCCCAGATGCAAACATCTGAGTTGGGGTCGGCTGTCTACAAGGGTGAACTTCGAGTGCTGAAAGGTGTCAGAACAAGTTTCAGGTTTTCAAAGAGAATGACGGGCTGCCTCCCGTTAAGCGCTGAGTTTTACGCCATCGGCTGGGCGCAATAAGCTCAAGGGGAAAGGAGGATATAAGATGCCTCAGCCAAATCAGTAGAAGTTACATCAATGAACGGCTTGAGTCTTTGACCATTCACGATGAAAGGTTCAGAATCGTGGCTGAGTGGACTGATTTCGATTGCTCCATTTCCAAAAACCTGTCGGACCAAATATTGTCCGACCCACTTAGATCTCAGTTTTCCTGGGAAGAGTTTGAGTCGGGCATCAAAGAGTAGGACCTTTTGACCAGGATGAAAGATCTTTCTCGAGATGTGTTTGTCGTGGAAGGCTTTAACCCACTCCTTGTAGATTTGCGAGTTCTCGTACGCGTCTATGCGCAATTCATCGATCTCGCTGATTTGGAGTTTTCTGTGGGTCCCAGCCTTAGAAAGATCTAGATTACAGTTCCGTACTGCCCAATAGGCTTTATGCTCCAGTTCGACGGGAAGATGGCATGCCTTTCCGTACACCAGTCTAAAGGGAGACATGCCTAATTGGGTCTTGTGGGCGGTCCTATAGGCCCACAATGCTTCCGGAAGTCGGGACGACCAGTCCTTCCTGTCAGGTCGAACAGTGACTTGCAGGATTTTCTTGATCTCCCGATTAGACAGCTCAGCTAGACCATTAGTTTGTGGGTGGTAAGGAGTAGAGATTCGGTGAGACACCCCGTATTTGGTCATCAGTGACCTAAACTGAGCATTTGTGAAATGGGTCCCCCCATCAGAGATTATTGCACGAGGAATCCCGAACCTTGAGAAAATGTGTTGATGAATGAATTTGAGAACGATTTTGTGATCACAGGTTCGGGTCGGTATGGCTTCGATCCATTTGGACACGTAGTCCACAGCCAACAGAATGTATTCGAAACCATCCGAAACAGGAAAGGGGCCCATAAAATCAATCCCCCAAACATCAAAGATTTCGCATACTAGAATCGGTTGCATAGGCATCATGTCGCGATGGCTCATGTTGCCCAAAGTCTGGCAACGACTGCATGCCTTGCAATGACTGTATGCGTCTTTGAACAGTGTGGGCCAGTAAAAGCCGCACTGGAGGACTTTTGATGCGATTTTATGCCCGGCAAAATGGCCACCGCATGCCTGGTCATGGCAGAAAGAGAGGATATTGTTGACTTCCCCTTCCGGGACACATCTCCGGATGATCTGATCGGCACCTATGCGGAAGAGGTACGGGTCCTCCCAAATGTAATACTTGGCATCGGAGCGTAATTTGTCTTTCTTGGCCTTCGGCCAATCGGACGGGGTCTGATGAGATGCCAAGTAATTTACAATATTAGCAAACCATGGGAGGCTAGTACCAATAGTCAGCAGGTGCTCATCGGGAAAATGCTCAGTGATGGGTCCGGAAGGGTCTATCATTTCAGAAGGCAGACGGGACAAGTGATCAGCTACCACGTTTTGTTTTCCCGCTTTATCGCGAATCTCGAGGTCAAACTCTTGCAACAGCAAGATCCATCGGATCAATCGAGGTTTCGTGTCCTTCTTTGCAAGGAGATGCCTCACAGCCGTGTGATCCGAGTATATGATGACATGGGAACCCAGAAGGTACGATCTGAACTTCTCTAGGGCAAATACTACAGCTAGCAGCTCTTTCTCAGTAACTGTATAGTTACGCTGAGCCTCATCGAGTGTTTTGCTGGCGTAGTAAATGACCACAGGTTTCTTGTCATTTTTCTGCCCCAAAACCGCTCCTACAGCGAAGTCGGATGCATCACACATGATCTCAAAGGGTTGAGACCAATCAGGGGACTGTAGGATCGGGGCTTGGGTGACTCGGTCACGCAGGATTTCAAATGCTTGAGTGCATTCCTTGGAGATTTCGAAGGGAACATCCTTGGAGAGAAGAGTGGTCAGGGGGCGTGCGATTTTTGAAAAATCAGGGATAAATCGTCGATAAAAATCGACATGCCCTAAAAAGGATCGGATGTCCCTGATCGAGCTAGGCATAGGAAGGTGAGAAATCAGATTAACCTTAGCTCGATCCACTTGGATACCTTTCTCCGAAATTGAGTGTCCCAGGACAATTCCCTCAGGCACCATGAAATGGCTCTTTTCCCAGGAAAGAACCAAATTCACGTCGATGCACCGCCTGAGTATCTGGACCAAGTGTTGGAGGCAATCGTCGAATGATGCTCCGAAAACTGAAAAGTCATCCATGAAGACTTCCAGATAATCACCTACCATATCTGAGAATATGGCAAGCATGCATCGCTGAAAAGTAGCGGGTGCATTGCAAAGACCGAAAGGCATCCTTCGGAAAGCGTATGTTCCGAAGGGGCAGGTGAATGTGGTCTTTTCTTGGTCCTCAAGATGGATTGCCACCTGGTTATAACCAGAGTACCCGTCAAGAAAGCAGAAGAACCTATTTCCCGCTAGTTTTTCGAGAATTTGATCAATGAAGGGTAGTGGGAAATGATCCTTCTTCGTGGAGGAATTGAGTCGACGGTAATCTATACAGACTCTCCACGAGTTGGCTAATCGGGTAGGAATGATTTCTCCGGTCTCAGTCGTTATAGTGGTGAGTCCTGCCTTCTTAGGCACGACCTGAATTGGGCTCACCCAACGACTATCGGAGATCGGGTAGATGATCCCGGCATCTAACCACTTGATGATCTCCTTTTTCACGACCTCCTGCAGATTGGGGTTTAAGCGTCTCTGCATTTCACGAGAAGGTCGTGTGCCCTCTTCTGAATAGATATGATGAGTACAATAAGAGGGACTTATTCCAGTCAAATCATCGAGAGTCCATCCGATGGCTCTTCGATGTTGCTGGAGGACAACAATCAGACTGGTTTCCTGTTCAGGACTGAGGTTGGAATTGATGATCACAGGAAGGGTCTGATTAGAACCCAAAAAGATGTATTTCAGATGAGCAGGAAGGGGTTTCAGTTCGAGGATGGGGTTTTCAGCAGCAGCGGGTGGTTCAGTATAGATGTGAGGTTCAAGGGTGGGAGTTACTGGGTTGTTCACATCTGGATTTGACTCCTCTGTTTGCGGGTCAAGATCCTTCTGTGGTTGATGAGGCATACTCAAGTCATTCTGGAGGTGTGATTCATCAACCAAAGTCTTGATGTCACAAATTTGCTCGATGACACCGCAATTAATTCCTTGTTGGGCCTTAAATATATCAATTTTCAGTGTTTGATCTCCAAACTTAAGCTCTATTTGGCCCTCCTCACAGCTGATGTTGGCTCTAGCAGTAGCCAAGAAAGGTCTCCCTAGAATGATTGGTGTATCCCTAGGGTTCTCAGGTGCATCCATGTCTAAGACTATAAAGTCCACTGGAAAATAGAAATCCCGCACTCTCACGATAACATCCTCGAGAATCCCTTTTGGTGACTTTATAGATCGATCTGCTAATTGTAATGTCACCTCGGTTGGTTTCAGCTCAGATTCTTCCAGATGGTCAAGTAAGGATGTGGGTATCAGATTTATAGATGCACCTAAGTCTAACAATGCTCTATCAAATTGGGTACCACCTATCTTACAGGAGATCAGGGGAGTTCCAGGATCTTTTGCCTTGGGTGGGAGTCTACTAAGGATTACAGAGCTGGCTTGCTCTGACAGAACAATTGGGCTCCCTCCCTTGGTTCGCGGCTTACGCTGGGGTGTACATATATTCTTTAGAAATCGTGCGTAAGCTGGTACGTGGTGGATTGCATCCATCAAGGGGATGTTTATGTGGACCTGCTCAAAGAGCTTGACCAGGTCCTCCTCAGGGGCCACGGGTTTGGTGGTCTTCTTTCCCTTGGTCAGGGCCTCGGGAAACGGGATCTTGGTTGGTTCCTCTAGGATAGGTCCAGGTTGTGGGTCTGGAGCAGCGGTACCTTGGCTAACTATCCTAGGGTCATGGTTATCAGGCTGGGAGTGGTTTGGATAATGCGGGTCCTGAGTTGTCTTACCACTACGTGTTGTTACAGAATTTAATCCGGCCTGATTTTGGTTTGGGTTTGGTAGGAGGGGTGGCTGCTGCTGAAATCCCGCACGCGAAGTTGAGGCTTCCATCTCGTCTGGAGATGGGGCAGTAGGGGCCTGATAAATCCATTGAGCGTGGCCTAAATTTGGATTCATAACGCGCTTCTGGGTTGGCACGTTATTTGGGTTAGGAAGGGGTTGGGAAGGGAGTGTGCCTGGCTGGCGAGAATTTGCCAACTGGGCCAGTTGAGTTTTAACTTCAGTAAGCTCGTCCTTGTGCTGTTTTTGAATGGCCGCATTCGATTTTTGAATGTCAGCCAGAGTCTGAAGGATTAAGGACATTTGATCTTGATTTGGCCCTGATGGATAAGTAGGGTTGGGCCGAGGCTGAGGCGGCTGGTAGTGATGAGAGGGCTGTGGGCGGGACTGAAAAGGTGGTCTTTGGGTTTGGGGATTTCCCGCCCACTGAAAATTGGGATGGTTTCGCCATCCAGGGTTGTAAGTGTTGGAGAATGGGTCGTTCTGGATGGCGTTGAGGTCCTCGCAGGTCTAAGGAACCTCCTGAGAATCAGGGAAAGGGGGAATGGAGTTCCCCCAGCTGGTGAAGAAAGGATCGGATGATCTTCCAGTCCAAGAATCAGATGGGGATGGATATGGATCCATCCCAGGGGAGGATCGGTGGAGGATGTTTTGCACAGTCTCCTGTGTGGAAGGAGGTTGTGCAAAGGAGTTACGCGCAGAGGTGGCTCGCTGCAAGTGCTGAGTCAGCTCATCCACCTTCTTTTCAATAATTGAGACCTTGTCCAATCGACTGGCCATTAACTCCAGGTCGACTGATGCGGACAGGTCCTGCGTCTCATGTGCTCCCTTAAGATTCGTCGCTGCGCGGGTATTCGTCCTGTCGAATAATCCCATGGAGTCATTGTTGATGGAGTTCTCGCACATGTTTTCGAGAATCTCCCATACGGTGTCTTCATGTTGACCCATGATGTTTCCTCCGCAGGTTGCATTGACGAAAAGGCGGATGTCCTCACGGAGTCCCTGGTAAAAAGATTGGACTTGTTCCCATTTAGGAACTCCGTGATGGGGGCACTTCCTCATGAGATCCTGAAAACGATCCCATGCCTTATGGAGAGGTTCTCCTGATTGTTGAGTGAAGTGTGTAATCTGATGGCGCAAGGCGTTGGTCCGACCAACGGGAAAGAACTTTTTCAAAAACTCGGATTGAAGTTCTTCCCAAGTGTTGATCGGCCGGGTCTGAGTTTGATACCAATGGGCGGCCTTGTCCATAAGAGAAAAGGAGAACATCTTCATGAGAAGAATATCCCGATTTTGCGCATCTGATCCGAAAGTGTGGGCCAGATGCTTTAGCTGTTTGATGTGCTGGAAGGGATCTTCAGAATTAACCCCATGGAATTTAGGTATAGCGTGAATCATGTTGGGCTTTAGTTCGGAATCAGGTCCTCCAATCGGGATTCTAACTCGAGGCTCAATGGCCACCGCAGCAGGATTGTAGTGGTCCCGCATCATAGGACGCTGTGGTGGGTGCACGAAGTTTTGGAAGAGGTCATTGAGTCGCTGGAGCTGGTGTTCCAGATTATTTTCTTCCTCAACAGGCTGAGCCATGATGGGGGAAGAAGAAGAACTTGGTTCTGAATTAGAAGAGAGAATAATGTGAGGGTGTTGCTGCACAAATACGGGCGTCGAGGCTTGGCCTTGACGAGAGCGAATTTCTAATGGAGGTCTTAAGGGTGGTCTTAGAGACCTCCTTCCGTACATGCACAGTTGGGAGAGGTAAGTTTAGAAGGTGCTGGACCCAATCAAGACACCCAAAAATGTGTTGGGTGACTATAGAGGTGCGGGGCAGATGGACCCCTTGATCAGAAAGATCGTCCACCTGAGAATTACCTGGGCAGCCAGAGAGGGAGAGTCCCGCGAAGACCCCTACACGGTAGAGCGTCCCCACGGGTTACAGGGTTTCCCCCACCCGACCTCTCTTATCACTGCGGTTCCAGGTAGACTAGAATGGGGATCTTGACCTCTTAAGTCTACCAATTTTAAGATCAGGGTGCTTAAGGTTTCACTTGAACTTTAGTCTTTTTAAGTGCAAAGAGTGACCTAATTTAAGGTTGGTTAACCCAAAGGGGTCAACTTTACCTCTTGTTTTCTTTGAGAGCTTTTTGGGTCCTGTCTTTTAGGGTTCAAGTGTTTAGAGAGAGCCAATTGTTTAGGATTTTTCTTGTTAATTATTTTCAATCAATGGCTTGGGCACACCTCTTTTGGATTTCCTCAATTCTTGATTAAGGGGTGTGTCTCTACTGAAATCCTAATGTTTGACCTTATGTTGGCTCTACTTGGTCCATTTAACTCTTTGTTGGGCAATTAGGGCTCAAGCAAGAATGTGTTAGCCCTTAAATACCCTTAATAGTGTGCAGGAGTGATGAGTTGAAAACATGCAACTTTTTATGGTTACTAAGTATGGAAGACAGGTTAGCCCTATATTGCTTGTTCTTTTCTTTTCTTCCTCTTTAGAGTGTAGGGGTTAATAGTGAGAGAAAAGATTTACCTGTCTTCGGAGTGGTTGTGTGGTTGCTTGTCTTCTTGAGTTCCTGTCGCTGCACAAAAGAGAGGAGATTATCAGAACTTAAAAGAAACAGGAATGTTTACCTCTAGAATAGCTGTTGCTCCCCGGCAACGGCGCCAAAATGAAGACGTCGGTTTTGTATTTGTTATAACGTTGTAGTAAAGCCGGTTGTTACCAACGTTTCATATAAAAATTTTTTACTCGGAAAATGAAAGAGTTCCCGAGGTCGAACTCAGGGAGCAAGTCGTATTCTAGAGATATACATGTTTCTTTTACAAAATAAAGAGAGAGAGGGAAAGAATTTGTTGTGATGTTCTTCTTTCTCTTTCTTCAGATCTCCTTCTTCTTCCTTGGTTTCTGATACGGTGATAATCTTCTTCTGCAATGGTGATGCTCTTCTTCTTCTTCTGCAATCGTGGTGACCTCTCTTTTTTTATGGCTGCAGAGCTTCTGCCTTCAGCTACTAAGTCTTCCTTCTTCTTCTTCTGCTTCGGCCGTTGCTCTTCCTTCTTCTTCAGCCTGCCTTCTGTGTCGCTCTGGCTGCTGACTTTCCGTCGTCTGACCCGGTGCTTCGACGACTTAACTGAGCAGTTGCTACAGTGCAGCTGCTTCTTCTTCGCCTGCACTTCTTCTTCCGCGGGTCTTCTTCTTCTTCTTTGGCCTGCACACTTCAGAGTTTTTTTTTTGTCAAGAGGCAAAACCTACTCTACCCCCCTCCCCCGCGTTTCTCTTTCTCTCTGAAATCACTCTTCGGAAGCTCTCCCAGAGCGCTACCGGGTAATCGGGTTCGGGTCAGGCCCGGGTCCAGGCCCACCGGCGTGCGTGGTGGGCGAGGAGTGCAGGTCAGTCTAATCGGGTCGGGCCAGGTCCGCGGAGCGTGGTCACGGACGAGGCCGGGTCGGGTGAGAGGGACCTCACCCCGTGGTCAGGAGGCAGACAGCATAAGGCACTTTTTGCCTTTATGCGTCCGCGCGCCTCCGAGAGGTTCCGAGGTGGGACTAAATGTCCCACCCCAATTGAGCGCCCGTCGCGGAGGGAGCAGTGGGCGATCGTGTCTTCACGCGCGGCCCTCGCCCCGTCTGCGAGCCTGGGACGTTTCGCGGAGACTCCCTGCGCAACCTGGGAGTCGAACCTGGGCGAAGGCGTGCCTGCACCTGCAGGTGAAGGAGCTCTGCCTGCTCAGTAATGGCGACGGCGGGCGAGTCACCTGGTCACAGGAGAACGGCCTCTCGGCCAAATCAGACAGGCGGGGGACCTTCGCCGTGGCACGGCGAAGGTGGTCAGGGGGTCTGCAGGGGGCGAGATGGAGCTAACAGGTCGTCCTAGGTCAAACTGTGAGCGAGGAAGTGGGTGTGTTCGGTGGATCTGCAGAGGGTGTTTGGTGGGAAGTGGAGGGGCGGAAGAGGATCAGGGTGAGGAGGCGGAGGTTCTGCGGTGGTCGGCGAGCCGTGTGGGTCGCTGAGGTGATGGGAGCGGCTCGCCGGAGGGTGGTCGGAGACGGAGAGGATGAGGGTGAACAGGAGCGGTCGAGGGTTTAATTGACTAAATTGAAAGCGGGGAAAGAAAGAGGAGAAGAAGGGGAGTAGTTCTAACTTAACTGCAGGGACGAAGGGGGAGGAACAGGGCGACAGTCGTATCGACTGTCGCCGGAGAAGACGATGCTCAGGGAGAGGGGCGGCGGCGAGCAGAGAGCCGGAGAGGCGCCAGCTGGGTGCGGCGTGGCGCGGGAAGAGCAGGGGAGGAAGTCTCTGCTGCTGGTATTGCGGCAGAGCGAAGAGGTGGAGGGGGAGGAAGCCGCCGGAGCTGGTGAGCGTCTGCCGGAGGAAGAAGAGAAGAAAGCTGGGGGTTTTCTCCGTCAGATCCAGGCTGCCCTGGTCGGTGGAGCAGCGGGGGGTATTTATAGGGATGAAACAGGGAGGAAGGCGGAGGGAGACGACGTGTCTCCCTCGCCGGAGAATGGTCGGAATACGAACCCATACCGTCCGTGCGTTCGCACGGCCAGTATGGTGGGCTACAATGACCAGGGGGGTGCCCCTGCGACGGCTGACGACGTAGGGCACCCCCGGTATACATGCCAGGTCCTCCACCTCACCCTGCGCGGCGCCATGCTCCGCGCAAGGTCGCCGGAGCATGGTGCTGGCAGGGTTTTGCAGGAGGGACCTGATTGCAAAGAACGAAGGAGAGTTAGGGGCCAAAATGCGAGGGTTCAAAAGTTGAGGGCCAAAGAGTAAATATATGAGGACCAAAGTGTAAAGTCGGTCAAGGAGGTTTCTTCTTAGGCTCAAGTTTTTATACATGACTAATTAGAACCTAAGGAATCTGATGGTAAATTTCATTTTCATATTAAACCTTGTTTGACTGGTCAATTTGCATAAAGACCCAAATTAAGTTATTAATTGGGCATGGTTCTCAATGTAGGTCAAAATGGGTTCTAAAGGCCAAATTGAAGGTTCTAAACCCTAGAGATTATTTTTCTATGAATTTTAGAGGGTTTATTCTATTTTTACTTTGCCCCGAACCTTGTGAATTGAAGCGGGTTGTTTTAGGGTTACAGGTTATCATTTGGTTCCTTGGAAGTGCTGTAGCCCTTGCTAGATCATCTCATCCCACTTTTATTCTTATTAAGCTGTTTTGACCTGTGTTTGGGCCCTGAATTACCCTGTATGCAGATTATACTGGTAAAATTGCACTTTTTCCCCTTATGACTGGTTTTCTTCTCAAACTCAGAATTCTCTGAGTTAAGCCTTTCCTTGAGATATGTAGGAGCTTTTATCCTTTGTATTGGGTCAAAATGAGCTAGTTATGGCTCATGATGAGGTTCTCATCAGAACCTGGCCGGAATTACGACGTGAATTCCTGCAAAAGTTCTTCCCAATCAGTCGAACAAATGCAATGAGACGTGCAATCACGACTTTCTCCCAGGGAGCTGGGGAGAAATTACATGAGGCATGGGATAGATTTCATGACCTTCTCCAAAAATGCCCGCATCATGGTATACCTAGATGGCACTTGGCTCAGATTTTTTACCATGGGCTAGATGACACACATCGGTATCTGGCCGATGCATCTAGCGGCGGGAATTTTCTCGCAAAAGATGAGAACAACGCATTTGAGTTGTTCAAATCATTAGCGGAGAACTCGATGAACGCCGCATCTATGAACCAGTTCCAACGGCCTGGTCAGCAGCGAGTTGGTGTCCACGAGGCTCACACCAATTCTATTCGAGCCAACATGGATATCATCGTCAAGCAGCTGGATAGAATGAACCTGATTGAGAAGAAGATTGACCAGATCAGTCAAGGTCAATCCGACTTGAGCTCTGTTGCCGCAAGATCCTCTTTTGCATCCCAAGCCCCACCTGCTCGAGTTAATCTACTCACTCGGGATGCACCTTCTCCGTATTTATGAGATCCCGCATATCAGGATCCTGTGAATAATCCAGATTTGGCACCCTACGACCAGGGCTACTCACCACCCGCAGATTATAATGCGTATCCCCTTGACGGATATACGTCTCAGACATCTTCGGCCTACGAGGACGTCAGAGCTATCCAAGGATACGGGAGTAATAACCTATACTCGGAGACATATAACCCTGGTTGGTGCCAGCATCCGAACTTCTCCTGGTCTGGTAATTCACAGAGACCACATCAAGATCCACACTATCAGACCAGGCAATACGGGAATGCGCAAAACACGTATCCTTGGCAGCAGCCATTCCTGCCTTAGCAACAGCAACCCCGCTCGTTATACCAGCCGCTGCACCAAGCTGCCAACCACCCTCCAAAGCGGGACAACCCTTTGGAGGAACTGAAAGAGGAGCTGCAAGAATCAATGAGGAAGTCTACACAAGATAGCATGCAGATAATGAAGGCGATGGCTGATCAAATTCAAACCATACAAAATACGCAGAACCAGCTATTACAGGAGCATAGGACTCAGGGAGCCTTGCCCTCCCAACCCGTCCCAAATCCTCGATATGTGTAGAACCAGGGCGCCCTGCCTAGGTTTCAGGCACTGCAGGGACAGGCACACGCCATACTACAGGCGCCTCCTGCACCACCCAGTTACACGCAAGGCCAGCCGCCTTTGTAGAATCCTGCATATTCTGCCCCATCCGCTCCCCCACCGCCTCATGGATAGCAAGCCGATGCACACGCTGTCTCATTGCGGAGCGGAAGGAAGACATTCGACCCACGACCTAGGCAGGCTGGTTCTGATTTTTCCCACCCTTCACCGCAGGCAGATTCAACTCCCTCAGCATCTCAGGAGCCACCTGTGGTAGATAAGGGTAAGAGGCCACTTAACCTTGAGATTCCCGTCCCTTTTCCTGAGGCTCTGACACGAAATATAGTACGAAAAAAGGACACGCAGAATTTCGAGGACCTGGAAGCGATGTTTAAAGAAGTACATATTCAGGTCCCCCTCCTCGAGGCTATCGACCACATTCCCGCTGTCGCTAGGTTCTTCAAGGATTACTGTACTCCGAAGCGACAGCCGAGAGTTGGACGATAGGCGGTACTGTCGAAAGAAGCTAGCGCCGTGATTCTAGCTGACCTACCGCCAAAGAAGAAAGATCCTGGCACCCCACTCATATCTTGCTTTCTGCAGGATTCTCCATTTGATCAGGCCCTCCTAGATTTGGGTTCGTCCATCAACTTAACTCCCACCGCCGTATTTGATCAATTTCGATTTGGGGAGTTGAAACCCACCTCGGTTACAATTCAGCTGCCTGACAGATCAGTCAAAACACCGAGGGGGTGGTTGAGAGCATGATCGTAAAAGTCCGCGAGTTCTGCTTTCCTGCAGATTTTTTCGTTCTCGATATGGAAGTTCCTCCTAATCTCCGAGATGCACCAATTATTTTGGGTCACCCATTCCTGGCGACAGCCCGAGCGAACATCGATTGTGCATCCAGGTATATGGAGATTGCCCTAGGCAATGAGCGACTTCGACTAGACATATTCAGGGTAGCAAAGAACTTCGACTGTGATCGAATAGAGGAGGATGATGAAGATGAAGATTCAGCTTACTGTGTGTTGAAGCGACTAGCTCGATCGTGTTTTAACAGTTATTGCGTCGTAGTATAGGTGATCAAGCGTCGTCAACAAATAAAAGTTTTTATAACTCAAAAATTGGAGTATCCGAGGTTGAACACAGGGAGCAATCGGAATTTACTACTAATCTCAAATGTAATTGAACACTCTAATTTACTCAAAACTTTAATTAAATATGAATGTATGTGGTTAAAAAGTAATTATGACAAAAGAATGAAATTGGACGTCTGATCTTGTGATCAAACGTCTTAAAAGTGTTTTCCCCTCTTCGTTTGCTTTCTTTCTTCTGCAGCCTTCACTTTGCTTCTTTCTTCTTCTTGTGTTGGCCTTCTTCTTCTTTCTTTGCAATCTCTCTTCTTCCTTGTCTTCTCTCTTCTGTGAAGGCTTCTTCTTCCTTGGTCGTCTGTCTCTTCTCTGTAGCCTTTCTTCTTCTTCTGCCTTGCTCAGCCTCTTCTTCAGAGTTTCTTCTTCTTCTGCTCCTCTTCTCCTTCTTCTTCTCCTTCCTGCAGCTAAGTCTCTTCTCTTCAACTCTCAGCCTGCCTGCATAAGGAGCAAAACCTAACCCTTTCCCTCTACCTGCACGTCTCTCTCTCTAAGAATCACTCACAGGACGCTCTCCCAGAGCAGCGGGTAATCGGGTCGGGTAGCGCACCCGGGACCAGGCGCACCGGCGTGAGGTGATGCACGAGGTGTGCTCAGATATGGTCGGGTCGGATCCCGCCAGATCCACGAGGTGAAACCGTGGACGAGGCGAGCGTGGGTAAGGTGAGGGACCTCACCCCTGTGCATTCGGAGGAGAAGAGACAGTAACACAAAATCAATTTAAATCATACCTGCACTTCGTATTTTGCCGATGTGGGACTATTAGTCCTGCCCTGCTCTCGCGTGCGCCCGCAGAAGACCTTCTTCGATAGCCAAGGCTGCGGACTTCGCTGCGTTCCTTGCTGGACCAGATAACTTCACACTGCTTGCTCGAGTCCGCTGCACCTGAAGCTGGACGTCCTGAAGCCTGGAGCTGCTTCGCATCACTGTCAATGGCGCTATGGGCTTGAATACTGTCAAACACAAAACAAGCCTCTCGGCTTAATCAAATCAGCTGGGGACCTTCGCCGTGGCACGGCGAAGGTGGTGCATGGTGCAGCAGGTTGTGGGATGGCCTAGGCGTGTGTGCCTAGGTCATCCTGTGACCAGAGATGTGGGTGTGTTCGGGGGAGCGTTATGTGGGTGTAGAGCAGTAGTGGGTGGGCAGAGGATGTTCCTTGTGGTGAGGAGGAGCCTTTGAGTTGGTTGGCGAGTCATGCGGAAGTGTGGAGCAACGGGAGCGATTCGCCGGAGGTTGGCCGGAGGGATGGAAGATGGCGGTGGCCAGGTGTGGTCGAGGGGTAATTAAATGAAATGTAAGGGGGAGCAGAGAGAAGGGAAGAAGGGAAATGTATCTGCAGTGTTCTGGAAGGGAGAGAGGCAGTGGAGTGGACGGCGCATAGCTGCCGTCATCGGAGAAGAAGAACCCTGAGGAAGGGAGCGGCGACGAGGATGAGGTCAGGGGAACACGCGCTTGGTACGGCGTGACGCGGGAGGAAGAGGAGAAGTGGACTCTGCTGCTGGTATGGCAGCAGAGCGACGAGAAGGAAGGGAGGAGGTCGCCAGTGCTTGCGGGTTCCTTGGCCGAAGATGGAAGAGAGGAAAATTTGGGGGAATCTCCACCAAGACAAGTCTGAATTTGAGTGGCCGGACTTGGGGATTCTTTTATAGGTGTTGGCCGAACTTTCTAGTGCGTGGAGGACGCGCAATCATCTCCGATGGCTTGCCGGAGAAGGAAAGTGGGTGGATACCCAAATCTCTTGTGCGTTCGCATGAGAGATTGGGATCAAATCAGAGATCATTGCAGGCCTCAGATGGGAGGGAATTCCTTAGAGAATCTCCCTTCCATTTCTGGGAGGGGATCTCTGAGGAATCAGAGAGTATTCCCTCTCCAATCCTCGCCGGAGAAGGATTCTGCCCCAATAATGGTGGAAGGACCTGATTGTAAGGTTGGCGAGGAAGTTAGGGGGCTCTTTGCGATGATTTTCAAAATATAGGGACCAAATTGTGATTTGGGTGTACTAAATTGCAAAGTAGGTCAAGATGACCTCCCCTTAGGTCCAAATTTTGGTATAAACCTAATTTGGACCTAAGGAATCCAATGATGAAGTTGGATTTTAGTTTTGGCTATGTTTGAATGGACATTTTATGTAAAAACCCAAATTAGGTTAATTGATGAGCTAGGACCCTAATCTAGGTCAAACTGGGTTCCAAAGGCCAAATTAAGTGTTCTAAACCCTGGGGGATACTTTTCCATGATTTTTAGAGGGTTTAATTGATTTTTATCCTGACCGAAACCTTGTTGATTTAAGCGGGTCTGTTTTAGGGTTATCAAATGTCATTTAATTCCTAGATTGCACATAAACCTATTTCTGATTGATTCAACCCACTTTTTATTTCATTTAGACCATTTGACCTATGTTTTGTCTCTAGGAAATCCCATTTATGTACTGCAATGGTAAAATTGCAGTTTTAACCTTTATTTCATGTTTTCTTCTCAGAGCACTTATTCCTTCATTTAGGCCTTCTACTAGGTTATGTAGGAGCTTTTATTCTCTTTATTAGGTCAAAATGAGTTAGTTATGGCTCATGATGAGGCTCTCATCACTGTGGTAACATTGGTCTCCTTTGTGACGACCCAATGTCTCATTCGTCTTCACTATCAGGGTTCTCGGACCTCAATCCACACGGGATTGAAACTACTGCATTACACATATCTCCTCGAGGATCTGACTGTTTGGGGTGTGCTTTTACCATAGCACCCCTGAATCCAGCTATCTTGATCCATATAGTACTGAATCACCCCTGTTATCATAGGAAGACATGACTACAGCTAACGGGTTTCCCGTTAACGCAGTCACAACCAACTTCGCAGGGAGCGACTCAGCCGAAATTCACGTGCACACGAATCAGCAGATTCCCACCCTCGATTCTACTCCTCCGACTCTAAATTCTGATTCTTACCTACCCGTAATTGAATTGAAGCCCTTACCTGACTCACTCAAATACGTGCTCTTGGGCGAAAGTGAGACATATCCAGTCATTATCAATGCCCACTTAACCCAAGATAGGAGCATCAATTAATTTCTACACTTCAAGACCATAGGGCTGCTATCGGGTGGAGTATTGCTGATCTCCACGGTATTCGCCCCTCGTATTGCACTCATCACATTTACACGGATGAGGGGGTGAAACCTTCGAGACAACCTCAAAGACAGCTAAACCCGAATATGCTAGAGGTTGTTAAGAAGGAGATCATCAAATGGTTGGATGCAGGCATTGTATATCCAATCTCAGACAGCCAGTGGGTGAGTTCGATTCAGATAGTGCCCAAGAAAGCAGGACTTACTGTTATAAAGAATGATAAGGCCGAATCCATCCCGACCCGCACTGTGACATCTTGGCAGGTCTGCATTGACTACAGGAAATTGAACACAGCTACCCAGAAGGATAACTTTCCTTTGCCGTTCATTGATCAGATCTTGGAACGATTAGCTGGATGTAGTTTCTTCTGCTTTCTGGATGGATACTCCGGGTATAATCAGGTAGCAATTAGCCCGAAAGATCAAGACAAGACCACATTCACATGTCCATTTGGAACATTTGCCTTTAGGCGGATGCCCTTTGGCCTCTGCAACGCACCAGCGACATTTCAGCATTGTATGATGGCTATCTTCTCTGACATGACTGGGAATTATGTGGAGGTATTCATGGATGATTTCTCTATTTTTGGAGATGATTTCGCATCTTGTCTTGATAACCTCACAAAGATCCTGAAATGATGTATTGAGGTAAACCTAGTACCATCCTGGGAGAAAAGCCATTTCATGGTGAGGGATGGTATAGTACTAGGGCACAGGATCTCCAAAAATGGACTCGAGGTCGACCGAGCTAAATCAGAGATTATCTCCCACTTACCGCCACCTAGCTCGGTCAAGCAGATTAGATCATTCTTGGGCCATGTCGGCTTCTATCGGAGATTTATACGCGATTTTTCAAAATTGCGCAGCCTTTGACGAATCTCCTGGTTATTGATATTCCATTTGAATTTAATACCTCGTGTCTCAGTGCCTTCGAGACTTTACGAAGCGCTGTTTCCGACTCCCCGATTCTCCAACCACCCGACTGGTCGCTTGATTTCGAAATGATGTGCGACGCTTCTGATTTTGCCATCAGTGCTGTTTTAGGCCAACGTCGGTAGAAACAACCTTTTGTCATATACTATGCTAGCAAGACGCTGAATGAGGCTTAGCGCAATTATGCTGTCACCGAGAAAGAATTGCTAGCAGTAGTATTCGGGTTGGAGAAATTTAGATCATATTTATTAGGGTACAAGGTCATAATCTTCACTGACCACTCTGCCCTCTGGCATTTGTTGGCAAAGAAGGATGCCAAACCACGACTCATTAGATGGATCCTTCTATTCTAGGAATTTGATATCGAGATCCGCGACAAAGACGGGAAACAAAATGTTGTGGTGGATCACCTATCCAGATTGGACCCAGACCACATTCCTTATTCCCTGCCTATCCATGAACAATTTCCGGATGAATCACTTTTGGCAATTCATTCTGTTGAGTCCCCCTGGTATGTGGATTTCGCGAACTACCTTGCTGCAAGCAAAATTCCCGTGAACCTATCCAAAGACCAGAAACTCAAATTCATTGCAGAGGCCACATACTATCTCTGGGATGACCCACTGCTCTTCCACATTGGAGCAGACCATATTATCCACAGATGCATCACAGACTCTGAGATCCCCAGTGTGTTATCTTTCTGCCACAATGATGCATGTGGTTGCCATTTCTCAGGATGGAAAACCGCTGCAAAAATTTTGCAGTCGGGATTTTTCTGGCCAACCATCTTCAGAGATACACATGATTACACCCAACGCTGTAAACGATGTCAATCGATCGGTTCTATGACCAGGAGAGACATGATGCCACTCCAATCCATCATGGTTTTAGAAGTGTTCGACGTCTGGGGCATAGATTTTCTGGGCCCTTTTTCGAACTCGCATGGCTTCGAGTACATATTGGTAGCCGTTGATTATGTCTCGAAGTGGGTAGAGGCCATCCCGGCAAGATGGGCTGACCACAAGACCGTCATTTCTTTTGTACGGCAAAATATTTTCGCGAGATTCGGAATACCCCGTGCTCTGTTTAGCGATAGGGGAAGCCACTTCATCCACGCCCATTTCAGGTCGTTATTAAAGAAATATGGGGTACATCACCGCATAGCCACCCCGTATCACCCACAGACCAATGGGTAGGCTGAAGTGTCTAACTGTCAAATCAAGCTGATTCTCCAGAAGACGGTTAGACCAGACAGGAAGGACTGGTCCGACAAATTAATCGATGCACTCTGGGCATATCGGACCGCATACAAGGCCCCACTTGGAATGTCACCATATCGCATGGTATATGGCAAGGTCTGTCACCTTCCTATAGAGCTGGAACACCGCACCTTTTGGGCGGTGCGAAAATGCAACCTTGACCTCGATGCAGGAGGTCGAGAACGGAAACTCCAGCTCAGCGAATTAGAAGAAATCCGGCGGGAGGCCTATGAGAATGCATTAATATACAAGGACAAGACCAAGGTCTTTCACGACCACCACATCCGGAGGAAAGTATTCACGCCCAACCAGCGAGTCTGGTTATTTGATTCAAGACTGAAACTGTTTGCAGGGAAGCTTAAATCCAAATGGACTGGCCCGTATGTTGTGATGCAACCATATCCTAATGGGGCAGTCCAGATCAAGGACCCCAAATCTTGGCATATATTCACGGTAAATGGCCAGCACCTCAAGCCATTTTTGGCCCAAGAACCTCCTCCACCTGACGAGACTATTCATCTTAGTGAGGACATCTGATTGAGTTTTCGCCCAGCTGGAGGAGTTAAACTCAGCACATATAAATACCATTTCACCATCATCTATACATAACCATTTTTATACATAGCATATTTTTGTTTTAGCATATTTCCCTTTTGTATATTGCATGTTAACAGGTTGGCCGGTGCTGAAAGTATAACTTCAGGAGCAATTACTGGTGACTTCTACCCACTCATCCTCTGTTAGAGTTATTTTCTCTTATATTCATGCATGAGGACATGCAAGAACTTAGGCATGGGGGGGTAGATACAGCAAAAAACCAAAAAAAAATTTCTTTTTTTTTTTTGTGCCAACACTTAGGAAAACCTCGGAGCTGCATGTACAATGTACTTTAGGACCTTAAATAAAAGAACAACCGACTCCACCTCAAATGCTCGTATTGGAGTTAGAAATCGTTCGCAATAACCAATTCCGACTCACCCGCTCACCTTTTGTTCTAAATTTACGATCAAGCTGATTGTAACCCGATACGGGAAATTCACGAAGTACAAATTATATGAGGTTACATGTTATAGCATATATAGATATTGCATTCATGAATAAGATTATTTTATTAAGAGAATGCATTAGGGATTTTATCCTTTAGTTGATTCCTGCAATCTGAAATCCAGTACAACTTTTCACACACACATAGAATTTGTAATGGATTCACGGTAAAGGCTGATAAACATCTTCAGCTTGTCGAGAAGAAGCAGTGCTTCTTTCCCTGAACCCTTAGACAGTGTTTTGGGAGTCAGGCTGATTTTCTTCCAAAAATCCACCAAATAGTGTGAGAGTAGAGTGTATTGGTGCTCTAAGATTAGTGCAAGGAATCTGGAATCCTAGATAATTAGGTAATGATACTCTGAGATTAGACATAGTTTTTGCTCTCGACTCCCGCATATACATTTTTGTGTGAAATTTTGAGAGCCACCGAATAAGGCAAATACCCGGAGAGCGAGTTTTCATAAAACTAGGGCTAAGGTGGATGGTTACGACCATTCTTTACGGAATCCTCGGTTGAAGGAGGGTATTAATGTCAAGGTCAGAAATACACCGTCCTATCCATCTCTCCCGGTGATGTGAGTAGGCACTTCCACCAAATAAGCCACCCAATGTCGCTTGAGTACCACCAATCCCCAATAATGCCTCCTTAATAAAGTTCATGGATGTATGCCAGTTGTGTTATGCTGAAAGAAAGAAAAAAAAAAATATATATATATATATATAAATGAGAAAAAGAAAAAGAAAAAGAATGATGAAAAGAAAGAAAAACTGAAAAAAAAAGAAAAAGAAGAAAAAAATTTTTGAAGAAAAAGAAAAAGAGTTTGTGAATATTTCATTTGCATTGAGGCAATACCACCAAACAAATTTGAGACCCACCAAATAAGGCCTTAACCTATTTTTCCGCGTTTCTGATCGCCCAAATACTGGCTAAGGAATTCTGACTTAGTGTTAGGGTTATGAGAACTCAATTAAAGTGTTAATGCCTAGTGAGACCACCAAATACAGATCCTATGTGTGAATCTGGTGAGGTTGTGAGCTCTAAGAAAAAGAAAGAAAATGAGCAAGAGAGAATGAATACAAGGGAATCAAAAGGGAGCATAGTTTTTCTCGTCTTTCTCTGAGTTGAGTTACTTAGCAATTCGGGAATCGGGATTCTGTAGTACTAGTCTCTATGTAGCACCAAGTGAGAATGAGCCACCAAATATACAATCCTTTCCCTCAAAGATTCTCTACCTAAGCCCAAAGCCGGGGTGAAATTCATAGAATATCTTGAATACCCCGAGGGAAGAAATCCTCCTATCCCACTAGAATTTTTATTAGGGGTCAAGTACAGGCTTTAGAGGTGTATTAGTTTTCACTCAAATCCGTTGCAAAAGCTACATAGCTGCACCTTCACGATTGTCTGGATTTCTAGAGCATAGGATGAAAACAAAAGGGAGAAAAATCTCTCTGCAAATGCTTGATAAAATAACCAGTCCCTTATAGACCCTTGCTGTAAATAATTTAGTCTTGCATTTGCTAGGGACTAGCAAGATTTAGGCATGTGGGTATGATTGCGCAGCAATCATAGGTCTTAATTGACCTAAATTAGGCTAGGACTTAGCATAAGTTAGGGTTATTCATGCATGCATACGCATTATCTACATCTTTACTGCTTTTCTTTAGCTATGCATAAAATAATGTTATAATGTGCTGATTAAGTGCATTATGTCGATTGCAGGGAATAAGCTGATCAGGAGCTGGATCTGAAGCTGGATCAGGAATAACGGGAGTTGTAGTAGAGCTGGAGTAGAAGGCCTAGTTTAGATATAGGAATAATAATGTAAGGGGGTTACAAGTTTGCTATTCTATTAAGTAGAAATAAAGCAGTAAAATGTGAAGGGCTTAGGTCCATCCCAGCCCTAGGATAGCCTAGAGACTTCCCCAAGCCTTAGCCACCCTTAGATTAGGTCACAACACCCTAGGAAGCCATAAAACCCTAGTTCCAACCCTTCTCTGGACGTCTAGATAAGTTTTAAGATGTCTAGGACCCTTAGCCAACTCCCGCACACTTCAAACCCACTTCTGCAGTGTTATTAGACGTCCAGACACTTTGTCAAACGTCCAATTTCTGCAGAATACCCAAAACAGAACCCGAAATCCTTCCTGACTCTGATTGGACATCCAGGCAACAAGTGTGGACTTCTGATTTTTAAGTATAAGACATCTGATTATATAATTAGACGTCTTATACTGCTCTCCAATTCCGATTTTGAGATTTAAGCCTTGATCTTGGATCTCTAGGTCCCTAAACCCAATTCCAACCCCATAGGAACCTAAATTAAGGTGCCCTAACCCTAGTACATCACCTCTAGACCTCCCTAAGGACCTAATTAGGTCCTCACTAAACCTAATTGACTTGGATCTTAGTCAATTCCATCAGCCTATTCAATTGGTCTCATTGAGTCCAATTGAGCCCTGATCTCAGCACACACTGTCCAATTGGACTCAGTGAGAGTCCAATTGACCTAGACCTGACTTAATTGAGTTGTTTTACTCTCAATTAAGTTTTCACACACCCAATTAAACTTGTATTAAGTTTAATTGCACTTTACCTTAGTGAATTAAGGTTTATAACTCTAATTTGAGACCTACATTGACCTAAACCCACTAGAACCCAACCTAATCAACCTAGCCACCTAAGTTTCGACCCACACACACCCACACACACCATCCACACGAAAATATCTAGCCTAGAGTTCTCTATAACTCTCTACCATGTGTGGTTGCCTTGGTTGCCAAAAATAGCAACCAAGAGCCATTCAATTTTTAGATACACATTTGGTGGATCTAAAAACCACCATCCACCCTCTCTCTCTCACTCTCCCACGATCTCCCACCATAGGCCTTCTAGAGAATTCCATAATTTTCTAGAGAGCTTCCCATAGGTCTATAAAAAGACCCCTTGGGTGGCCAATGGCACCCATTCACTTCTTTGGAAATTGCACTCCATTGGTGCCATTCACGCCACCTCCATAGTCGCTCCACCTCCACGAGCTCACTACCACCACCATGGAGGACACCATGCCGAGATGCTGGATCAACTCTACCTCTCTCCAAGGGCTAGCCCAAGTTCCATTGGCCGCCCCTCCTTCTCTTGACCACTCCAAGGCCATCGGGGACCACCCCTGAATGCCCTCTATTCTTCTAGCTCTAGATCATGCTCTTCATAATTTTTATTGCTTTCATTTACTACTTAGTAGAGTAGTCTTACTTCTCCCCCAATGATGCATGCGAAATCCCCCCGCTGATTCTTTTATGCAATCATTTTCTGGTAGTTAGATTTAATTTTAAGCATTCATGTATAAGCTTTCCTCTAGATTTCCTTGTGCAAAAACTCTCCAATGATGAATAAAATTTCACTTTATATATATATATCTCTCTTATGTGTTCGAAATCACCACGAGCTGAATGATTATCATATTTGCGTGATTTAAGTACCTGTTCTTTAACCGCCTATATATTACACACCAGCATGTCGTTTAAATAAAGTAGAGCGGCTTTAAGATCGATTTCAAAAGCAAAAACAACGCCTCCCAGAGACGAACGATCGGGACTCAAAGTCTTGTTATTTTCAAAACAATATCTTTGTTGGATCGCATTTCGCAACTATACTACGACGCTTTTATCAAAAATGCGATCTACGATCTCCCAACAAGGATCTCCCAAGGAAGGAGAAGAAGGAGGCCCTCTTTTCAAGCCAAGGAGCAGCTAGGCTTGGAGCAAGAAGACTCCCTTCTTCACCAAATTTTGCAGGAGGATTAGTGATTCTTTTATTTCTTTTAAATTTGTTTAGTTCTAGTGGAAGCATTCATCTACTTGTCCTTGAAAAGAACACAAATTCTAGTTAATTAAATTACCTTCTTTTAGCTTTTTGTTGCAATTGTTACTGTTGTTCTAGCACTTATTCTACTTCCACTCCCTAATTTCTCTAGGCTTCCACTTGCCTAGAGTGAGCTTAGGTAGTGGACTTTTTAATCTCTTAAGTTTTAGCTTAGCATTTTAGGTGTTAGCACTCTTTTGTCATAATTCTCACCTTGCCCGTATTATTTCAAAACATAAAATATATATATATATATATCTAAAATACCAAAAAGAAAGTTGAGATGTGTTTCTAGCAGGAGAATTGAATTGCAATTTTTCCTTCCTTGGACTACCCTAGATACTCCCCTATCTAGGGTATAAATTTAAAAGCGTATGCGAATTTAGGTGTTACAACGACATTAAAAACCCACCTTTACAAATCACACGTATTTTGCATTAGACATCTTATACTCAAAAATTAGAAGTCTAGACTTGTTGTCTAGACATCCAATCAGAGTTAGGAAGAATTCAAGGCTCTGTCGTGGGTATTTTGAAGAAATTGGACGTCTGACAAAGTGTTTGGACGTCCAATAACACTGCAAAAGTGGGTTTAAAGTATGCGGGATTTGGCTAAGGGTTCTGGACATCCTATAACTTATCTGGACGTCCAGATAAGGGTTGGAACTAGGGTTTTAAGGTTTCCTAAGGTGCAGTGACCTAATCTAATGGTGGTTAAGGCTTGGGGGAAGTCTCTAGGCTATCCTAAGGCTAGGATGGACCTAAGCTCTTCACATTTTACTACTTTATTCCTACTTAATAGAATATCATACCTTAACTTCCTTAAATCATTATTCACTATATCTAATTTAAGTCTTCTGCTCCTTCCCTGCTACAACACCCCTTATTCCTCATCCAACTTCAGATCCAGCTCAAAATCAAGCTTCTGATCAGCTTATTGCCTACAATTAATATGATGCACTTAATCAGCACACTATAACATTATTTTATGCATAGCTAAAGGAAAGAAGTAAAAGTGCAGATAATGCTTATGCATGAATTAATTACCCTAACTTATGCTAAGTCCTAGCCTAATTTAAGTCAATTAAGACCTATGATTGCTATACAATCAAGTATGCATACTTACTCTGGGTCGAATAGAGATACGCAGCTTGATCAGATTTTATGAGTTGTGACAGAGAGTCAACAACAGAATGTTGAAGCTCTCGTTGAGATCCAAAGGCAATGTGAGGTAGAATTGGCTAATTTACAAAATCAGATCATGCTTTTTGCTGAGTCTCGTCAACCAGGTACTCTTCCATCTCAGCCAATTTCGAATCCTAGGAATCTGTAAAACCTTAGGCAACATCAAGGAGTACATTTCCTAAATCAGGCCTTTCATTCTAATCTAAGCCCATCCTCTATTCTTCCTAAAAATAATCCACCAAACCCGCATCAACAGCCTTTATTGTATCAAAATGACCCACCTATTATTGAGAATCAGAATTGACTCTACTGATCTTCTGAACTTGGTTCGAATCACTTCTCAGATTGCCTCAATCTTTACTATTTTACATTTCAACCTAAATCAGATCTAATCTTCACGAGATTCAATCTAATCTTTCTAAGATTTTTCACAGGAATCTGATTTTGGTTCTATGAGATCGATTTTAGGCGATCTCAGGACGAGTTTTACACGAGTGGTTTTATCTATTTTTCTATTTTCTTGAACCAATTCTTCCATAAGTTTCTTGTCTTTACCATGCATATTTATTTTGGGAGTTCTTTACTAGGGTTTACGCCTAGTTGAAGGTGTAAAACTTAGCATTTTGTATATAGTTGTTTCCTGCTTTCTACATTTTTCTCTTCCTATACACTTGAGTTTGTATCTAATTTATCACTTTATTCTACACTGATTAACTTCACTTAGTTCGAGTGACCACTCTAACCTTTGGTCAGAATAGAAATCGACTGCACAGAGATCTTTGATCTCCTCTATCCGACTCCTTCCGTCACCTTACACTACGTGAAGTGCAATATCTTTTTCACCCTTCTTAAAATGAGGACATTGTAAAATCTTGGTTTGGGGGTGTGAGTGAAATTTTCATTTCAAGTGTATTTGCAGAGAAAATATAAAAAAGCACATAAAAATTTAAATACCCACGAAAATTTAAAAAAATGGAAATACTAAAAATTAAAAAATTTAGAAAAAAATACCCTAAAAAGTTGAAATTTTTTGAAAAATTCATAAAAAATTGGAAAGTTTTATAAAACATAAAATTAAAAATGTATAACTATAAAAATTTAAAAATTACAAAATCATAAAAGTAATAAAGGGGTTTTTCATTTACAATAAAGATAAGAAGATAAAGAAGAAGATACTAAAAATATATTTATATTAATAATTGAAAGCTTTATTTTTCTTTTAGGTTAGAAACCAAAAATAAAAATATATGTAGAAAATAGTATTTATAAGAGCATTAAATCCTTATTTAGATTTTTACTAATAACATTTTTCAGAGCACACACCTGTTTGCAAAATTTTAAATGGGATTTGATTTAAGTTAGAATCTAAAACCCTAAGGATTTGTTTCTCTGTTCTTTACCCTGAAATAAAGTAACTAAGGTGTATTAAGTTCAAAACTTAAGTTTTGGGATTAAATTGTAACTTTTTAGTCAATTAGACTAAGTAATCCTTTTGCTTTTTCAACATTTGTTTTTATAATCATGTTAAGTAAAAAGGCCAGATATTTGGAGTTAATTAAGTAAACAGTTGGTAGAATCTTAGTCTTAAGGTCTATCAGGCTATAGTTAGCTTAATCAACTAAGGACAATCGGCTAGACTTGGCGAGTTATGTCTTGACAGATCCTGTAGGAGGAAACTAAAAGTTTGAAGGACCTGAGAGTGAATGGCTTTGCTATCCAAGCTCTGGTTTGAGAGCTAAGAAACCTAAGCATCTAAAATTCACACACATAGAGTTGTCTTGTTGGCATCTGAGACCGCGAAAACGTAGAGGTTTAGAGATCAATTTTAAATCCGCTTTAGTCCAAGGATTTCTGCAAGGCGGCTCTTTAAAGGTTGAAGGATGTGCACTCACCTAGAAAAAGGATATGGAGTATATGTTAGTAAGAAAAATGAGAAGGAGGAGAAAAAGGAAAATAATAATAATAATAATAATGATAATAATAATAAAATACCCTACAGTTAAGTACCTCGCTACAAATGGGTAATTATGCAGTTTATCCAGCAAATAAAACATCTCGGTACAAATGGATGCTACCCTTCCTTCCATCAAATAAAAGAACACCTCGCTACATATGGGTGTTCTATCCTATAGAAATGAGTTGAAAAAAATATGGAGGTAAAAATTAGGAATAAGAGACCCAGTGGTCCACCGGGGAGATATACACAAAAAGTGTTGACCTTGGGATAGAAAACTGGTGAGGAGAAAGAAACCAAACCTAAGTAAGGCCAAGCCAAAGCTTGAATTGGGATAACTTGGATTGGAAATTGATGTCTTCAGATCTGGATTTTTGCAACTTTGGATGACTTTAGGACAATTCTTTTCACAAGCACGGATGCTTTAAAATCATAGCTATTGAACCTTTGTATTGGGCAGTAAAGCCTAGGAAATCAGGTTTTGAGGACTTGCAGTAGAGGCCTAAAGGAGAAAGATTGACAAAACCCTAGGTCTAGAAGTCTATCCTTGGTGCTGTAGGATGGCAAATTAGAGTTTTACTACTCTAAGTTTGATTAATAATGAGTATCTGGCTAATTTGCTAAAACTTAGATTGATAAAAATTAGATTTCCTAAACTCAAGGATTAACTAAAGTCTATTGAGTTTTTGAGTTAAAATTTAATTTCCAACTGTTAAGTTTTGTTTTCTTAAAACACTTTGAATTTTGAGTTTCTAGGGTGTAGAATGATTATAGAGAATAAGTTGGTTTTTGGGATTCTGATTTTTTGATAAAATTCTCGACAAAAACTCTATTTTTAATAGTGTGTTTTGAGAATTGTTTTTGAGTTATAAGTCTAAGTAAGGAGATTCCCACAGAATGCTCTATATATATATGGATACTTATTTATATATACACATAAAATCTAAAAAATGAATATTCAAATTTTCGACCAAAGCATTCCTCTACTTAGTTTTTATTTATATTAATTTAAACCTAAGTGTTTAAATCATCTTATTTTTTGTTAATTTTGCTAGGGACTAGCAAAACTTTGGCTTGGGGGTATGATGAGAGACTCATCATGGCTTCTGATTACCCCTAATTAACTAGTTTTCCTAGTTAATTAGCTAGGAATATGTATATATAAGAGTTAATTATAGAATAAGGGATAAATCATTAAAGGACCTTAAAATAAATTTAAAATGCTAAATTATTAGCCAATTAATATTATTAATAATTTAATTAATAACTAGACTCGAAATATCATTAATTATTTACCTAATTATTGTGTTAATTAACTTAAGCATAATTTATACCAAAATATGTAATTACTTAAGTAACTTTACTTAATTAAATAAATTAAGCTGAAAAGGTCAAAAATGTACTCCAAGGTTTATATATAATATTTGTATAATTTATAACCATATATAAAAAGTTGAAAAGGATTTAAATTAAAATAAGCCTTGAAAACCTTTGTTTACGCTTTAGTCCTTAAGTTTTATTTCAATCGAGTCCTTTTTCCTTCACTTAGGTCCTTATCTTTCCTCACAATCAGGTCCCTGTATACATCTTCTCCTTCATTTCTTCTTCAACCATTTTGACGGCTAACGACAAGAGGTATTGTCACCCGCCGATCACCATTCATTTGACTTTCATCCACCTCTGCCAAGCTCCTGGAGCTTGTGCTCACCACCACCTTTCCATCCATCGGTTTGGATGAAGCTGCAATTCCAATTAGGGTTCGAAGATAACCTCAACGGCATCGGAGAAGACGTCGGTGGTTACCTCGCACCTAGACACTACACCATCCAAATTCATCCTCCTTCTCAGCAGCCGCAACATATAAATACCCCTCTACCTCTCTGATTTCAAAAAAGTTATCTCCCTGCCCTCTTCCCCTACTGAGCTAACTGATAGGCTATTCACTCCAAATCCAGCGACCTTCTATCGCTTCCACCATCTTCCTCCGATCATTTCCACTCTCCTTTGATCTCTACTGTCGTTTGCTGAGTCTTCTGACGAAGTGCTGATGACAGACTCCACCTCTGCTTCCTGCCAGACTTCTTCCTCTGCCCCTATGATTTCCTCCTCTATTATGACCTTCAACGGAGACTTCTCTGCCCCCTTCATCCAGGTAAAAGTAGGATAGGTAAGATAGAGTAATTAGAGTAGTTAATTAGGCAGTTTAGTTAGGATTAATGATAGTTCTTTCCGTCGTCTTCCTCAGCTCCGGTGAGCTCTTTGAGCTTGACGGGAGAATCTTTTTATCTTTTGAATTCACTTATCACCTTCTATAATCTTCCATGATCATATCTGGCACATTGATTTCTTAATTTTATTACCTAAAATGTCTAATCCACCTCCACCTTCACTGGTTACTTTCGCTGACCATGGCGGAGGTCACCGAGGGTAATTCACATGCAGTGGGGCCCTCCATCACCTTGTCATCATTTAATGGCCCCGATCTTCATATTAATTTTATTAATAATCACCTACATCTAAAATGCCTAAATTTCATACAACCTCCTGAGCTTGCTGTCAATGGCAGCTCAGGTGGAGTTTCTCCATCTAATTAACCACCCCACTGACTCGTTCTCTCTACTTAATTGAGTGAGAGAACTTGACTTCAGTTCCAACAAACACAGATCACACTCTCTGTAAATTCATTGCATATCTTTTATTTTAATCAACAAGTTGGTGAATTAATGAGCTTTTAAGGTTCCGTGTGACCTCAGGAAACTTTTTAGATCCTTAATGGTCTATTTTAGTGATTTTTACACACATTCAGCCATTGACTGGACTCACCGGAGCTCCGACGAGCTCCGATGATTCAAAAACTGTCTTCAGCGCATAGAACTTCCTGAGAAGCTCCAGATTGTTTAATTGAGGTTTAATGATCATGATACAGTGTTTATTTTGATGTCTTGAGGTCAAGAACTCTATATCAGCCTCTGTCTTCTCCAACTTTGGCGAAGTTGAAGATGACTGTTGGTTAAGGTTTTGTTTAGTTTAAGAGGTCTATAAGCATCAAGAAGGTGCTTTGAGGTCAGTCCTGTGGATCTTTCACTCAGAAAAGTTGTAGTTTGTTATGTCGAATAAACTCATTTAAGATCTCAGGTGATAGACCTAAAACCCTAGAATTCCTGGTTGAAATCTCTTCATGAGACCTTGAATTAGTTCCTGAGGTAAAATAGAGTTGATCTTTGATTTTAATTTCATCTGAGGTAGACTAACTTCGAAAGTCAAATTCTGAGGCTTAATGGTCAACCTTAGGTTTGATGTGTTGATTGAGACACCAATTTGGTTAATTGATGATTAAAAATGATTCCTGGGATGTTTTTAAATGACTTAGATTTGATTTAGATAAGTTTTATCTAGGATTTTATGAGAATTTAATTTCTATTCAGTTTGGGTTCATTTGAACCCAAAACTGACTTCAGTGTATTTTTGGCGAGATTCAGATGCAATTGTTGCCCAGCTGGAATCTTTACAACCTTCGAAGGTTGTTTAATTTGATGCTACTGACCCTTAGCTATCTGTCGAACTAATCAAATCTCAAATTGGAGCTCTGAGGCTCTTGTAAGAAGCTTTTGAGCTTCTTCTTATTCCTGAAGCCTCTTAGCACTCCTACCCTTCACCATTAGGTGCGGAATCATCTACTAAGATGATTCAGCACCTCATTTGAGGTCAAAAGCCTCAATGTAGGACCTTATACCTGAGTTGCGTCTCTGCAGGCCATATTGGCCGTGAAAACCTTCAACTTCTACCCTTCAAATCAAAGGGTAAGATTTACTCTAAGCATCAAATTGATGCTAAATCCTTGTAAAGCACCTTTAGAGCTTTCCAACAAGCCCTTGTTTGCTCGATTTAGAGCTCTAAGCCGACCGAAATTGCCAGCCAAAGTTTGGTTTGGAGGGGACAAACATAGTCCCACATTGGCAGAATTAGAAGCGCTGCCTTAGAATAAAAGGAAAATGTGTATGGGCCTTATCAGTCGGCAGCATTGGATGCACAATCAGCATATGTGTGTGTGTGGGTGTGTGCGGTGCACGTGCCTGGGTGTGTGTGCGCTTGTGGGCACAAGTGTGGGCCCATGAGTGGGCATGTGTGTGGGCCTAAGAGGCTGGAGACTATGCATGATGATGTGAATCGGAAATAAATCACCTAATACAAACTAGGCTCAGACCCAGTAGGGTCTGGTCCCACCTTGAGAGGGGTGTTATGTATCCCCGACCAGTCCGAGCTGCCAATTAGAAAACCAAATTTTTCGTTCAAGTGTGGTTAACCTGCATAGTTAAAGAGTTTGAAGAAAGAGGAAGAGAGGAGGGTTAAGAGAAATACAGAGAAGTAAAGAGAAAGGTAAAGAAAGAGTGAGAGAGAGAGATGGTAGATCAGATAGAAGAAGAAGAATCAAGGCTAAAGATTAAAGAAGAAAAAAAATTGAAAATAAAAGAGATTAAGACATCTGATTTTGTATTTTTAGTTCAATAACATTTCTTTTTGAGCTTAATTGATGTGATAAGGCACTTGTATTCATTTGAATCTCTTTTTCTTGCCATAATCTTTTGTAAATAAGATGAAATTAGTGTACTAAACATGTTTACTTACTTTTTAATGACAAATCACATGTGTAAATATATTTTTCCTTATGGAATTTTGCATGCTTTTAAGTAATTATCCTTTGTGCAAGATTCATATTCTTAAGGTAATCTAATTATAATTCTAATTGATTAAGTAATTAGTAATTTATGCTTAGGATTTAATGGTGAATTAATATAAGTTATGCCACCCAGTGAATGACTTCGACTCAACCAGTTAGAAAAGAATTAAAATCTAAAATGTTGGTTAGCTTGACCCTATACTACACAGCCAACATCAAATCAAGTTAACCTAAGTTACTTTCTCTTGCATTTAATTAAGCCTAAATAACTTAATTAGCTGTATTGAGAATCGAGGCTGATGATTAAAGAAGAAAAAAATTTGAAAATAAAGGAGATTCAAACATCTGATTTTGTATTTTTACTTCAGTAAAATTTCTTTTTGAGATTAATTGATGTAATAAGGCACTTGTATTCATTTGATTCTCTTTTTCTTGCCATAATCTTTTGTAAATAAGGTGAAATTAGTGTATTGAACATGTTTACTTACTTTCTAATGACAAATCACGTGTAAATATATTTTTCCTTATGGAATTTTGCATGCTTTTATGTAATTATCCTTTGTGAAAGATTCATATTCTTAAAGTAATCTAATTATAATTCTAATTGATTAAGCAATTAATGACAGTAAACATTCTCGCGCATTTGAAAGTCATCAGAAATCGTAGTATAGTTGTGCAAAAATGTTCGTCAAAAATTAAGTTTGTAAAGATTACGAGACTTGAGTCTTAGTCTTTCGTCTCTCGGAGGCGTTTTCTTTACTATTGAATTAGATCTTTTTGCCGCTCTACTTCGTTTAAAAACGCACGTCGATTTCCAATCTCCTAACTAAAACTTCACCACTTTTGTTATTAACTCGGATTATGTGCACGTGTGTCAAATAAATTATGAAGGTGAACATGTGAGTTTCTGTGCGGACCATTCTAGTGAGGTGGTGACTATTTATGGAGAAAGCATCTATCATTAGCTTTTCAATATCCTCCAAAAATGACATGCTTGTGCGTAATGGATAGACAGTTGAAGAGCAGGCAACTTAAATCACGCTAATATGATAATTATTAAGCTCATGGTGATTTCAAATATATAAAGATATATATATAAATATATATATATATGCATTTTCATTCATTCCATTGGGGGGTTGTTTGCACAAGAAATTTAGAGGAAAGCTTGTAAATAAATGCTTGAAACGGAAATCTAGCTACCAGAAAATGAGTGCATACAAGAATCAATGGGGGGATTTCGCATGCATCATTGGGGGAGAAGTAAGACTACGCTATTAAGCAGTAATAAAAGCAGTAAAAATTATGGAGAGCATAAACTAAATCTAGCAGAATAGAGGGCATTTAGGGGTGGTCCCCGATAGCCTTGGAGTGGTCGGGAGGAGAATGAGGGGAGGCAATGTAGCTTAGGCCGACCCTTGGAGAGAGGGAGGATTGATCCAGCATCCCGGCATGATGTCCTCCATGATGGTGGTGAGCTCATGGAGGTGGAGCAGCTGACCTAAGTGAAGGTGGGCGTGTATGGAGCTAATGAGGTGAGTGGTGCCAATGGAAGCCAAGGGATGTGAATGGGGTCACTTGGCCACCCATGGGGTCTTTTTATAGACCCATTGGCTTCTCTCTAGAGAAGTGTGGAACTCTTTAGAGAGAGTCCAAGAGTGGTCGACCAAGAGGTTATGAGATCCAAAAATTATGGATCTCATTTTGAATGCCTCTTGGTTGCTAATTTTGGCAACCAAGAGGTGGCGCCACTCCAAAGAGAGTTCTAGAGAACTCTAGAGAAGTGTGTGTGCGTGAATGGGTGTCTGTGTGTGTGTGTGTGTGGTCGTGCTCTATATGGATAGGTGGCTTAGGTTAGGTCCTAACGGGTTTGGGTAGGTGTAGGTCTTGAATTAGGGTTACAAACGCTAACTGCTAAGGGGAAAATGCAATTAAACTTAACCTAAGTTTAATTGAATAAGTGTAAACCTAATTGAGAGTGAAATAACTCAATTAGGTTGGGTTTAGGTGAATTGGACTCTCACTGAGTCCAATTGAACTTGTGTGGGTTGAGATATAAGCTTAATTGGACTTAATGAGTCCAATTGGCTTAGGTGAAGGTAATTGACTTTGATCTAAGTCAATTGAGTTTGGTGAGGACCTAATTAGGTCCTTAGGTAGGTCTAGAGGTGATGTACTAGGGTTAGGACACCTTAATTTAGGTTCCTATGGAGTTGGGATTAGGTCTAGGGAGCTAGAGATTGAAGATCAAGACTTGAATCTCAAAATAGGGACTGGAGACCAATATCAGACATCCAATAATGTGATCAGACAACTTATACTCAAAAATCAAAAGTCCAAACTTCAGTTCTGGACATCCAATCTAAGTCAAGGGGAAATCAAGGTTCTATTTTCTGTATTCTGGAAGAATTGGGCATCGGACAAAGTGTCTGGACGTCCAATAACACTGCAGAAGTGGGTTTGAGGTGTGCGGGAGATGGCTAAGGGTCCTGGACGTCCTATAACTTATCTGGACATCCATATAAGGGTTGGAACTAGGTTTTCAAGGCTTCCTAGGGTAGTGTGACCTAATCTAAGGGTGGCTAAGGCTTGGGGAAGTCTCTAGGCTATCCTAGTACTAGGATGGACCTATGCTCTCCACATTTTACTACTTTATTTCTACTTAATAGAATAGAAAACCTTTAACTCCCTTACATTATTATTCCTACATCTAAACTAGGCCTTCTGCTCCAACTCTACTACAACTCCCGTTATTCCTGATCCAGCTTCAGATCTAGCTCCTGATTAGCTTATTCCCTGCAATTGACATAATGCACTTAATTAGCACATTATAACATTATTTCATGCTTAGCTAAAGAAGAGCAGTAAAGATGTAGATAATACGTATGTATGCATGAATAACCCTAACTTATGCTAAGGCCTAGCCTAATCTAGGTCAATTAAGACCTATGATTGCTATGCAATCAATTAGAATTTATGTTTAGGATTTAATGGTGAATAAAGATAAGTTATGCCTCCCAGTGAACAACCTGGACTCAACTAGTTAAAAAAGAATTAAAATCAAAAATGTTGGCTAGCTTGACCCTATACTACACAACCGACATCAAATCAAGTTAACCTAAGTTACTTTCTCTTGCATTTAATTAAGCCTAAATAACTTAATTAACTGTGTTGAGAATTTAAACCTGAGAAATTGTCAATTAATGTTTCAAATATTGCCCAGGCTTCATCCTAAGTTTTGGTCATGAAGGTTCCTGCGTAGGCTGCATCGATGGTTTGCTTGTGCCTTTTAGATAATCTATTATAGAACCTTTCGACCAACTGCCATCTTGGCACCTGTTGGTGGGGGCATAACCTAAGAAGGTCATTAAAGTGCTCCCAAGTCTCATGAAATTGCTCCCCTTCTTGTTGAGTAAAACCCATAATCTCTCTTCTGTAATGGTTGGTCTTACTCTTAGGAAATTATTTTTTCAAGAATTCTCCCTAAAGGGTGGCCCAATCATTCACCCTTGCATCGAGGGTATGATACCAGTGCTTGGCTTTATCCATTAGGAAGAATGGAAATAGAGTCATCATCAGGGCTTCATCAGTAAAGCCTTGGAGCTTCACTGTAGAACAGACCTCGGTGAATTCCTCAAGATGCTTGTAGGGATCCTCCCTAGCAGTACCATAAAAATATGGGAGCAAAGATATGGTGCTGCTCTTGATTTCATATGGGTTATCCACTCTAGGTCTTCGGATAGGTAGGGCTTGGTGGGTGATGCGTGTCTTCCACTCAACTCAGTAATTAAGTTAATTTCACTTAATTAAGAGTAGAAAAAGTCACTTAGGTTAACTCGAAATTGTGTCGGTTGTATAGTATAGGGTTAAATTAACATAATATTTTAGAAATTTTTACTGGCTGAGTCCAGGTCATTCACTGGGAGGTATAATTTTTTTCTAGATTCACCAATTTTCTTTTATTTTCCTTTCAAGTTTAGGAGGTATAACTAAGTTGATTTTAAAACATGAATTTTGCCAAAATATTTAAACTATAAAGAATATACAAAATTCCATATGAAAAACATATTCACTCAAATGATCTACTTTATTAGCAAGTAAGCATGTTAGATTTCCAATTTTATTCCAAAGGAATTAAGGCAAATATGAGTGGTTCTATTAAAACATGCCTTATTACAACATTTAAGAACAAAAAGAAATAAAAATGATGCAAGTAAAACAAATTCTTCTTTATAGTCTTCAGCCTCTCTTTTCTTCTCCTTTCTTTCTCTCTCTCTTTCTTTTTATCTTTAATTTTTTTTTCTCGAGCTCTTTTCTTACCTCTTCTTCTGTTCTGTTCCTACCTTCTCCTTCTCTTCCTGCCTCTTATTCTCTTCCCTTTAGCTTTCTTCTTCTTAGTTCCCTTAGTAGTGCCTGTTCTCCTTTCTTTCCTTTACTTTCTTAGCCTTCAGTTCAACACTTAGTATTTAACCATCGGCTCTTCTTTTTCTTAAGCTTTCTTTTGAACCATCAGTTGAACTAGGTTTTTTTTACTTTTTAACCAAAAATTATTTTATTTGCAGCGAGGTCTTTTCGAGGATACACAGCATCCTGAGACCAGGGTGGGACTAGACCCTACTCGATCCTCGCCTAATCTCAATTAGGTTTGATTTCGGTTTATTTTCATTTGAGCGATAGTTTCGATCCATTCCGGCTCAACCCAGCCTCCCAGGGCACACTTGCTCATGCCCAATCGGGCGCACACCCGTAGGCACACATGCCCGCACGCACACATACTCAAAATGCCAGATGATCAGATCGGTAGCCGGTGCACCGAGCGCTAACGACTGAAGGGCTGGGGTAACAAATCACTTTTGTTCCCATGCGCGTGCTCATGAACTAACAATGTGAGACTATGTTCCCCCCTTCCAGACCCAACTTCAACCGATCATATCTCCCAACTCAGAGCTCCGTTTCAAGTGATTTAAAGTTTGTTGGAAAGCTCTAAGGTAGATCTACACAATTGCAGGGTCAATTTAAGGTTTAGAGGATGTTTTCCTCTTCAATTTGAAGAGTAAAATAAAGGGGTTCCTGTGGGTTATTTATTGCCTAGAAATAGAAATTAACTTCACAGAGTCCTCAGATGGACTTTTCTCTCTCATTTAAAGGTCTGAACAGGTTCTACAGGTTATTCCATAGCTACTAGAGTAGGTTCTAAGCTCACAAGACCTTTAGGAACAGCAGAGAAGCTCAAAGATTCTCTAAAAGCTTCAGAGATCAAAATTTCAGACTTTGAAATGTGCAACAGACACTTAAGGGTGTTTCTAATTGATTTAAACAAATTCTAAAGGTTGTAACAGATTGATCTGGGTAGGATTTAAGATCAAAACTCAACAAAATGATACTGTTGTCAGTTTGGGTTTGAAAATAACCCAATTAACAGAATTCAAATTTTTACTAAATATCAAGTCTGAGCTCACTTAATTCATTCTAATATCATTCATCAATATCCCAAAAGCAATTTAATCTCATCAATTCCTCAGATTGAGCTCAGAACTCCATAATCAAACTCAGTTTTGTTGTGAAGGCACAAAAATTTGACTTTATGTTCAATGCTTCTCCACAGGCAATTAAAACCTAAAATCAAGTTCTTTCAACATTAGGAATTTGCTCAGCCTCTCAGATAGGTGATTAAAATAATATTTCTAGGGTTACAAGCTTGCCACCTGAGCTTCAAAATGACTTTGTTCGTCAGATAGATTGAGAGGTTATTACACTGGGTGGATCATAGAAATGAACCCAGGGATCAATAATGATGTTTCCAGACTTCTTAAATAGGACTAAAACCTATCTGTCACTCATCTCCAACTCCACTGGAGTTGGAGAAGATGAAGATCAATCTACAGCTCCAAACATTAAAATCTCAATTTAAATACCACAGCACAATCAATGATCCTCAAATCATTGATCTGGAGCTTCTTGCTAAGTTTCACAGGCTGAAGAACAAAAATATGTGAAAATTATGTACAGATTGTTTAAACTTGCCATTTTTAATCTAAAAAGGATCCTGAGGTTGCAAGGAACCTTAGAATCACATTTAATTCTTCATTATTTCATTAGAGTTAAGATTTGACAGTAAAATTCATTTTGAATGAAAATTGAGTTGGTTGAGGCACGGGGCTTGATCTCCCACTCAATTGAGTGGTTAAGACAAATCAACAGATGTCTGTGATACTAAATATATATTTAATTAATGATTTGAACTACTCCTTAGCCGCCATTGACAGCGAGCTCAGGAGCTTAATTAGATTTGGGCATTTAGGTTATATGTGATATTTATATGTATTATAGTGTCGATTAGGGTCCATAAGTGATGGATAGATGATGATAGACCCATTGGAGGTAGCTCGACTACTGTCGCCATGGACAGTGGTAGTAGTTCGTGGAGGTGGAATGTGAATTAGGCGATTAGGTGATCAATTAAGTATTTAAGTGAATTAGAAATGGTCATGAGAGATAAAGGAAGGTGGACAGCGATTTCAAAAGATGAAATTAAGGCTCTGGCGAGCTCAAGGAGTTCACCGGAGTCGGAGAAGATGACATAGAAATTGTAAAATTACTCTAATCTATCTAACTATCTAACAAACTAAGCTAACCTACTCCTACTTCTACTCCTACTCCTACTCCTAATCTACTGCTACCTGGACGAAGGGATCAATAGGGTTCCCGTTGAAGGTTCATAGCGGACGACGAAATCAGAGGGTGAAAGAAAGATCTCCGGTGGGTGGATGTGAGGTGAAATAGTGGATTCCTTGGGTCGGCGCCTGTGTCAGAGACGTGGCAGACCATGGCGGATCTCCTTGACTGATCAGAATGAATGGAGAAAGTCGGAAAGTGAGATGGAAAGTCACCAGAGTTGCAGACGAATAGCCTATTGGGTCAGCTCAGTGTTAGAAGAGGGAAGGGAGCCAACTTGAGTAAAATCGAGGGGTGAGGGGGTATTTATAGTAGTTGGAGATGAAGAGAGTGGCAGGGTCTGGCCGAAGAAGGAGCTTGAGGAGCTTAACCTCCGACGTCATCTCTGACAACGGTGAGGTTATCTCCCACTGGAAATTAGGATTTCCGGTTAATCCAGATTGGTGGATGAAGAGGAGGTGGTGAGCGCAAGCTGCAAGAGCTTGGACAAAGAAGGATGATGTCGGCAGGGCGGTGATCAAGTGGTGGCGTGACTCTTCATCGCCAGCCGTTCATTTGGCTGAAGAAGAAGAAGAAGAAGGAAAGGGACTTAAATGTAATGAATCTTAAGGACCTATGTGAGAAATAAGGACCCGATTGTAATGAATTTTAAGGACCAAAATGTAAACTCAGGTTTTGAAGGTTTATTTTAATTTAGATCTTTTTCAACTTTTTATATATGTTAGTAAATAAGATAAATATTATGTTTTCACCTTGAATTTACATTTTTGACCTTTTTAGGTTAATTTATTAGATTAAGTAAAATTACTTAAGTTATTATATACTTAGGTTTACATTAAGTTTAAGTTAATTTATTAATTAAGGGAATGATTAATAGGATTTTGAGTCCAATTATTATCTAGATTGTTAATAATGTTAATTGAATGATAAAATGTCATTTTTAACTTATTTTAAGGTCCTTTACTATATATCCCTTATTCTATAATTAACCCTTATATGTTCATAACCTTAGCTAATTAACAAGGAAGACTAGTTAATTAGGGGTAATTAGAGATCATGATGAGTGTCTCATCAGTGAGTTGTAGGGAGGAAGTAGTCACTCAAGGTTCTCTAATTTTAACCAACCCTAATCTCTTCTTCAGGTCTTTCTTCAGCCATTTTTCTTCTTTCTTGGTTACCTTTCCTTATAATTCTCTCAGGCTCAGGGTTGAAGAGAAGACTACTTCCAAGAGAGTGCCTACCAAGCATACACCAAGCAAACACAAGGAAAGAGGTCTTTTGTTAATTTAAAGTTCTTTAAGGACTCTTCCAACTCTTCAGCTTGGCCAAATGTAGTCAAGGTAGTTTTTCTCCATTCCCATATGAGTGGTATAAGAGAAATGAGGCACTTGAAATTTCTGGTCAATGACTGTTAAGAAGGTTGATGCTACTTTTAGTCCTTTTCGGGTGATCAATCAAGTTGTCAAACAATTACCTTCGAGTGCCCTAAAGACGTACACTTTGCTGCAATGATATTCTCAGATGCTCAAGTAAAAAGTAACTCCAAAGATGGAACCAAGGGATGCAAGTAGGGCGAACCCTTCCTTTGAGGTGATGCATAAGCGATGCCTCTTAACTACCCTTGAATTCCTTTAAGGGGTGTCCCCCTCCTTATAGTATCAAATCACTCGAGCAAACATTGATACCACTGTTTCAAAGTGAGATAGGAGGGTTTGCATCGATAAAGAAATCAATGCCTATAGCCTTAAGGGTCCAAGTCATAGTGCAGTGCCTATAGTGAGTACTCAGTGCAGGAAGTATGCATTCACTGTGAAAAGTGATTTTTCTTTTGAAGACCTCAATCAAGTTATTCAAACACTTCCTATATATTTTATTTTATTTTCGAGAAGCAATATGACCACTTGATTAATCTTTTCAAATCAGCTTAAGTGGTCTTCTTTAATTATGTTTAGATGCAATGCATGTGCAAATAACTGATGTAGTAAGATAAAAAATTCATACCTTGCTCCAGCACTCTTCTATGCAAAAATGTATGCAATGCAGTAAGAAAATCTAGATGCTGCTCAAGCAATCCTAGATGGTCGTCTTATGCATAGCAGCTTCTAGCAAGAAGTTCAAATTTTTTTTTTAATAAATAGATGTGCAATCAAAAGAACTAACTAACTATGAATAAACCTAGAATCTAAAGAATCGGGGACACTCCCCACAAACAGGCCCTAGAGTACATGGGTGAGAAAACAAATAACTAGGCTAATCCTAAAGAGACTATTCTAAAATTCTAAATCAAAAGTCTAAGAGGAAGAATCCTCCTAGAAGGTCCTCCGTGCGTCTCCAAGTGTGTGGGATCAAGGCCCACAGGCTCCTGCGATTATCTCTAAGGTGTGTCGCTCAAGGTTGACATTGTCTCTCCGCTACGCCTATCGCTTCGTCAGATTCCTCGCACAGAAAAGATAAAGATGATCAGATAAATGCACAATTCAGAGTAATCAGAAATAAAGTCAGGTGAATTTATTGCATCGATTGTCTCCCTGGCAATGGCGTCACTTCATCAGGAGTTTTTCGCTTGCAGAAATAATGTATCAGAATAATATGCCGTTGTAATGTGTATATCGTGGTGGAAAACTTCGAACAAAAATATATATCAAGAAAACTAAACATGATGGATTAGGTCATGTCCACAGGGAGGAATAGAGTAATAACTTCATAAAATATTTTTCCTTTGTATTTGTTTAATCAAGTACGCAATCCATGCACAAATCTGATGTGAAATAAGTCAAAATGAAGGAACATGTGATAATTTTAGAATGAACGGGTATGTATGTAATTTTCTTTCCATGAAATAACTTGCAAAGGCATGTAACATAATTATCCTTCAACACAATGGCTTTTCTCCTTTAGGTCATGTGAGTGCCTTGATGATATTTTATGCATGTGTCAAACTCAACATATAAGAGTTAAGTGCATGAGAGAAATAATATAAACACTTAAGGGCATGACTGCAATTTCACTCAAACAGATTAATTGATCAAATATTTCAATAGTGTTCTCGGCAATGGCATATTTGGCAATTTTTATTGGAATGCAAAATAGAGGAATTCTTCCTCTTCATCTTGCGAAAAGAGGAGTCGATGGCGGAGGCTGAGGAGCTCGAGGAAGGTCGACCATGAAAAGAGCTTTCCGATGGTGGTGGTGGCACTCTGAACAGCGGCCTGAGTTGACACCAGCGACGAAGAGGAGCGGTGGCGATTCTAGCGGCTCATCGGCGGGCATGGCTGCGGTTGGCGTATCTGAGGGCATGGCCAAGCTCGTGAGGTCGAGGAGAGCTCAATGGAGGCATTAGCGTGTAGAACGGTGGCGTGTAGAGGTCGCTATGTGGAGGGGGATCAGCATTGATGTTTGGTTCCCTTTGGTCTGTTGGAGAGGAAGACAAAGAAGAAGAAGACGGAGGTCGCCTGTGTGTAAGGGGGCCCGATTTGACGTTGTGCCTATGTGCGAAGGCGTGGACATGCGGTGAGCTTGGGCGTGCACGAGGTTCCTACGCACAAGGGTGTTGTGCGCGAGGAGAGATGCCGGCAGGGGTGGCGCAACAGTGGTTGTGCGCAGAGGCGTGGAAATGTGAGGCATGGTCGCGCAGAGATGCTGGTGGTGTGTGCTGCTGGAGGAAGTGCTATTACATGAAGGCTTGGGCATGCATGCACGCGCAAGGGTGACCAGTAGGAGAGGAGGAGGCTGAAGGTGGTGCGCGGTCATGTGTGGAGAGGAGAATGAAGATGGGGATGTAGGTGGCGTCGACAAGGTTGACTTTAATCAGCAGTGGGCTCTCCGGCCACCGAGTTTGCCTTCTCCACAGTTGTGAAGGATAGAAGAGACCATGACCCCCTGCGTCCCTCCTCTTTCTAAACACCTCATAAATTCTGTTTCTTCCCTCAAGATCATCTCCAACAATCTCCCAGGATTGTTGTGAGGTTGCGAGATGCCCAACTGAACTACGGGGAGAGAAAAAGTGGCAAGACGGCAGTAGTGCATTCTACAGGAAAAAGAAAACAAAGGAAAAACAAATTGGGTTATTTATGAAAATAATCTAAAATAATACATGAAGTACATGCATGCCCCTATATGCAAACATTAATTTATTTACATATCAAAGTATGCTTTGTATACGTAGATGCTACCATAATAACTAGGCATTTATATATTAATTAGCCCACAAATGTGGTCTCATCACCGTCGTCTCGCCAAACATCCGCTTTGGGAGATTTCCTCTCACCCTCATCTCTTTTAGTTTGTTTAGCTTATTGTTCTTGTAATAAACATTATCTCGCTTCAAGTAATCAACTTGTGGTTCATCTCTCTATTCTTTTTATTGCAAGTGATTTTACCATTCCCCTACAATACCAAAAAAATAACAAAACCTAAAAACACCAAAAAGAAACAAATTGAAATGCGAATTTCAAGAAACAAACATTGCCTCCCTGTGTTCGACTTGGGACTTCCTTTTGAGTTTCGGTAAATTTTATTTGATAGCGAGTTTTGCGACTACAAGACGGGGTTTCTCAAAACCTTAACTTTTACTCGTGAAAACTTGCTCATCATGGGACTCTCCCTTCCTGGTTGACTATGTAATTCTTGGGTGAGTGAGTTTCTGATCCAGAGGTATCATCCACCTCGAACCTCCTTAGTCATCCAAAATTTTTGGTTGCCTTGATTGGGTCTATTACACATTCTGTCCCTCATTTGTTTCCTAAGTGCATGTTCAGGAGAAGGTCCTTAAGATAAAACTTGAAGCCTCCATTAGTAGTTCATTCTTGTTGAGGTCAAGCCTTGACCTAATTGTTTGTGCTCCCACCCAATCAGATTGAGATCTCTTTAGACACTTCCACATTTGAGCCCAGCTCTCCATCATTTGCATGCATGGAGAATCCAAAAGAAGAAATGCCAAATGAGTAGAATCAGGTGCAGCATCTTGCTGATCTACTTCATGCATTCATGAACCCCCCCATTGTGGCCACAAATGCGAGATCACTATAATCTTACTACGGTGGCGATCGAACCCAGGTGCAAATCCCAGCTAGAGGACCTAATGCTGAATTGAAGCTAAATTTGGTTAATGCAATCCCTAAATTCCATGGATTGAACTCTGAAGATCCCTTCCAGCACATCAAATAGTTGAAATGTCTATCCCAGACCTTTGGACCACCTATTCAGAATTGGGACATCTTATTCATGAAGATGTTCTCCTTCTCCATTATGGATAAGGTTACCCAATGGTATCAGACTCTAACTTATCCGATCAACACATGGAGGAACTTCAATCTGAATTCCTGAAGAAATTCTTCCCAGTTGGTCGCACCAACTCATTGAGGCACCAAATCATGCATTTCATGCAAAATGTTGGAGAACCACTTCATGAGGCATGGAACTGCTTTCTAGATCTCATGCGGAAATGCCCCCATCAAGAGGCTCCTCAATGGGAATGATGTGTACACATCCGTTTAGGTTAAAATGTCTATTTGTGCATGTTCCTAACCTTATAGATGCATTCCATATTATGAATATTGCATAGCATGCATTATTTTACATTTAGAATAGTTTGTATAAATTATAGGTTAATTCCCATCCTTTTATGGCCATGAGATAAGGAGATTTATTCTAGGGCCTTAGATTGACAATTCGACCATACGGATCTGATCAGGATGACGATCGAAGTCTAGCACCTCCAAAATCGTCTTGATCGGAGTCTCGTAGCACATTATGTAGTCCGAGGAAGATCAAAGGCCAAGGGGCTAGGTGACCATTCAGAGCTTCAAATGACAAATCCAACCTCATGGATGGATCTGGATCAACGATCTCAACCCAACGGTGCAAAAATCAACCCAATTCAACGTTCATGGTGCCACCTACAAAGCAAAGAAAATGAACTACCATGATGGTGCCATGTGGTGCCATCATAGTCACCCAGCACCGCTAGCCTCCCCTTTCTCATCAAGCAGCCCTTGATATTAGCCATTGGATATTCATCCAATGGCTGAGAGAGCGACACCCTTAAAACAAAAACATGACAAAGTTGGGCCCTTAGCATAGTGGTGGCGGCCCACACTCATACCCACCAAATGCGAGTTCGAGCCGTGCGTGGTAGACTCAATCCCCGAAGGGGCCAGCAATCAAAATTTGACCGTTGGATTAGCATCGAGTAGCATTGAAGCTTCTACGTGGTGCATCCTCTCCTACTGGATGAGCGTAGCACACGCACGCACGTGAACACGTGCGGTCATGCACACGATCTGGACCATCGGCCCTTGCAGGACCCTCAACCCTCTGATGCAGATCCGATAGTAGATCGTGAGTCTAGACATCTTAACTACACTCGCAAGATCTCAATGGCTCGCCTCTAACGTTTATGAAGCATCGGACGACTCTCCTTCGACTGTGCACGACAGTTGCAAGTATACGTGAGCGCGTGAGCGAGTGCATGGGCTGGCTACAATGACGATTGAGCTGGAGCTTTAGCAACATCGTTGATGTCGCTAATTGTCCCATACTCATTTTAACCCTGTCTCCTCCACTATAAAAAGGTCTACACCCCTCAATTCATAAACATCTCTTCCTATGCTCTCCCTTGCCACCTCCAAGGCTCTAGAAAGAGCTTGTCCCAAGCCTGGGATGCTCCTCTAAAGTAGAAAAGAAAATTATTTTCCAGCTTCTCACCCCTCTTCGTGGAGCATCCTGTGGCCATCCTCTTACAACATTCGGAATGTAGATCCTTGCCACGACACCACCCTATCCCACCCTCTATCCTGTGCCTCCATTCTACTTCATCCAGCCTCTCGTCACCTTCGTTCGGGGCATCATCAGAGCGAGTCGTCTTCATTCGGGGGATTCTTCTCAACTCGTTCTATCTTTCATTGCTTTTTAGTGTAATTTCAATTAGTTGTAATAGACATGGCTCGATTTTATGAAATATTTCTCTCTCTTATTCTGCTAGAGTAGCTTAGAATAGATAACAAACATTTCTCTTGATATTCTATCTTATAAAAATACCAAAAAAATGTCAAAAGATAAAAATAACAAAAACAAATAAAGTTGAAGCACGATTTTCAAACCAAACGTTCGCCTCCCTGTGTTCGATCTAGGACTCATTGGTTTTGGTTATAAATTTTATCTGGTAGCAGATTTCTATGCACTACGAAGATGGATTTTTCAACTCAATCTTTTCGCATACAAAATCTCGCTTACCATTTTGGCATCATTTCTAGAGAGGCAACACTCTTTGGTTTTTCTTGCGTTTTTTGCCTTACCTTACTTTTATCTCACTTTTTCTCCGATCTTACGGTGATTGCAGGTACTCTTCCAAGGTGGGCCAGAGCAGTTAGATTGGAGAAAAGTGTGGATGAAGGTTCTTTAAGTGTACCACCACCCCTACCCACTCAATTTCATTTCACCACCTAATAACTCAAACCCTAATTAACCTAAGAGCTTGCATAAACCCTAGGTTAGATCTTGATTGCTTGATTGTCACTACACTCACCTCACCCACTCTCATAAATTAAAAAAAAAAAGAAACTCTTGCCTTCTTGTGGGATTAAATTAAAAGAGACACATTTAAGGCCCAAAAATTCTCATCCTAAGATGCACAATCACTTTGATTCTACCACTTATCCAAGATCTGACCTATGGATCCAATACACTTTAACTCAATACACATAAGTGAGTAGAAATCTAATTAGGTTAAGACATTGTGTGCCTTAATCTTTGGTGTGAATAGGCCAATTGATAGATTTGTTTAGCCCGCATCACTCAATTTAAAACTGATTCATCAAGTAGCTTGCCACTTAGGGTTCAATTTTTAGGAAATATCTTTGCACTCCACATTCTTTCTGAGTTTCAAAGGAATATATCATCATTAGTGCTTGCAAAACTTGGAGTGTTCTACTGAACCTAATTGAATGAACCTAAAGACTAAACCCTAGAATCTACTAAACAAGATTAAACCTTAAAAGACACATCATAAAATAACCTTGTTTGAAAACTGATGTAAACACATTTATATAACATAAACCGTCTATTTTTGCATGTTCTTAGACATAGAGTTGCATCATATATTATAAATATTGCATAACATGTATCATCTTGCATTTAGGTTAGGTTGTATAAAGTTTAGGTTAATTTTCTCTTTTTGTGGTCAGGTAATAGGGCAACATTTAGTCGGGGCCTTGGATTGAAGATTCAACCATACGGATCTAATCAGAGCGACGATCAGTGTTCAACAACTCCAAGATCACCCTGATCGAACTTTTGTAGCATCATATGTAGTTCGAGGAAGATCATAGGTCAAGGGCCAAGTTGATGTAAATTTGTACTTCAGATGATAAATCTAACTGCATGGATAGGTTCGAATCGATGATCGCAGCCCAACAGCACCAAAATCTATTCAATCCGACATTTGTGGCACCACCTACGACCATATGAAGATGGACAGCCTCAGCGAGGCAAGATCTCAGCCATTGGATCTTGATCCAATGGTTGAGAGGACTCATTGGTTGAATCATCTCCATGCCAATCCATAGGGATAGAGCAGTGGAGAATGCCTCCACAGGCAACCCCATGATGTGCGTTAGAGCCCCGCGTGCCTCAAATCAAGGTGTGGGTGTGGGAGCGGCTCAATTCAGCTGTCAAATGGCGATCGTGCAGGCAGAAGATGAGTGATGTGGCATCACTAGATCACGGGGATTACGCACGCGCGCGATCACGGGCGTTTGAATGCCAGATCTGACACGAGTGTGTGATGAGGTGCTATCAAGGCATGTGCGAGATTGATTCTAAGCCATCTGATCTCGCGATCAGACAGCTAAGGATGCACGCACGTGCGTAGGCATTGAGGCACAGGGAGAGGAGGCGTGCCATGTGCACGACCTACTCCCACGTTAGGGGCATTAGTGATGTTTAAATCCGTCACTAAAGGCCCTGAATTAATGTTCTCTACATAAAATGACCTTTTTGCCCATTCAAACTTCAACTATAAATAGCCCTACGACCCCCACACTTTCTTCATCCCTTCCTCTCTTCTCTCACCCCCTCAAAAGCTCTAAGAGCTTGTCCCAAACCTGGGATGCTTCATTAGAGTTAAAAAATATAATTTTTCCACCTTCTCACCTCCTTCGTGGAGCATCCTGCGGTTGTCCTCTCACCGCCATTCGAGAAGCAGATCCTACTATGATATCGTCTTGCCTTGTTCTCCATCATCCTTCATCGTTCTCCTTCGTCCTTCATCTCACCACCTTCATCTAGGCACTCTATCATTGCGGCTCATCCTCTGAGCAGCTGTTAATGAGGATAACTTCACTCCACCTTCTTTTTTTTTTTTTTGAAACAGAAAGGAGAGCTATCATCTCACGATAGCAGTTCGGAGCAGTATATTATATGAACACATAAGGGAAATTACAAAAGGGATCCCCAAGAGTGTATGAGGGACTAGCACTCTCTTATAATACTTTCACAACATATCGGCCTCTCCTGAAAAGGTCTCTCTTTCCTTGCCTTCCATACACACCAAATACTAGCAGCCCTGTGAACATGAGGCTTTCCTCTCACATTAAACCCGTGCCAGATAGAATCCCACTCTGGTAATGGCTCCTGACATATTTTTCTCTATATGGCATCAGTGACAAGGAAAGAAGAAAGGAGGTGATTTACATTGTCAGTATTCATTTCACACAAAAATCAAACATGGTGATCAGTTCCCAACCTTCTGTGGCATAGATCACTTGTGATTAAACCATCTCTCCTGCATAGCCAGAGAAAGATTTGTACCTTGAGAGGAATTTTTAACAAACAGATCTTTTTGTCAACAGAATCACATCTCCATCCATCTTCAATGCTCAACATTCTGCTATAGCCAGATTGGGCACTATAAATCCCCTCCCAAAGGTATTTGTCCTCCATTCCAAGCCTAGGTATGAATCTCTCAAGGTCTGAGATAAGCCTTCTCCTTTCTTCCCATAGCCGGGTAGCTCTTCTGTTGGACTCCTCACCATCCAGATTCAAGCTGCTGCTGCTGCAGGACTAGACCATGCTGACATTCTTTTACCGCTTTCTATTGTAGATTTCCTGCTTTCTAGTGTAGTGAGTAGTTGTAGCAAGTAGTTGTAATGAACATCGCTCTATGGTAATGAAATCCATGTTTATTCTATCTCTATTTTCTCTTTATTTGTAATATTCTCTCTCTTTCTTCTATTATTTATTCTTTAAGTAGATAGCTAGTTTAGATTCAATTCGACCAGCTATTCTGCTTTGTGACAAATGAAACAAATGCGATTTTTAATCAAACGTCCACCTCCCTGTGTTCGACCCAGAATTCTTTTCGAGTTCTAGTTAAATTTATCTCTTGACGATTTTTCTCGCAAATTGCACTACAACGACAGGTTTTTAAAAATCAACTCCATTTGCACAGATTTTCCGTTCCAACAAAAACCTTGGTTGTGCATGCACACACATCTTAACTGATCTTTAAGGGCACAACTCATCTAAAGGGCCCATCACATTCCAAGAGCACAATCATCCCAAGCCTAATTAAAATCGAGTAGACATTGGCCTTAAGGATTGATTTGCTCTTCGGGACCCAAATTGAGATTATTTTCAATTAATTTGCTTATATCAATCCATCTGGTGTCTACCAAGGAGAGTAGTGTTAAACGACTGCCGTTGGGGGTATCAGAGGAACCTGAGGCGAAGGCTAATGGAAGTACCTTCTCCCCAATCTCTCCCTCTAACTAGTTGGATTGACTGAATCAAGGTAGACAAAATCATTTATAATCCTAATTCTGAGAGTCTGTAGATCTTTAGCCTAACCCACCTAAGGACAAGTTTGATTGTTTGTATTGCAGGGCACATTTTCTTTCTCTTTTGCCTCCTACTTCAGCATGTATTCTTCCACACCACACTAGCATTTCCAATCCTACCCTCCTACCACCACTTATTCCCAAGATGATTATTATCCCAACTCGACTTATGACAACCCATTGTTGTTAGGGTTTCGTTGAGTGTTAAATATATGCATCGTAGTATAGTCGATGAAATCTTACAACAAACATTTAAATTTATAAACTCAGATTCTTAAAGGAGTCTGAGGTCGATACAGGGAGAAAATATGGAACTTACACAATAATCTTCATTTAAAATAGAAGAGCACAATAAATTGAGCATTAAAATAGATATCCAATGAATACATTTTGTCAGATTGTAATTCAAATGATGATGAGATAAAAGGAATGAAGAGAAGCTAAAAGGTGGTGATCATCAATTAGGTCCTCAAATTAAGCATGCATCGCAAGTTCAAATTATTCAACAGTAATCTTCAATCAAAATTTAATGTAAACATAAGTTCTTAAATCATTCAACAGTGTCCAGCATCAACTCAATCAGATGATAGGCATATAGCATCAGATGCCTTAAGTGTTAACAAATCACTAAGCATCACAAAAGGCACAAGGCTTTTCTCCTCTAAGCCTTCTTCTTCTTTCTTCTTCCTCGTCTTCCTTTTTCTTCTTCTTTCAATCCTTCCTCAAGGCCTTCTTTCATAAACACACAGCTAACGCTTACCCATCTTTTAGCACAAGGCCAAACCTTCATAGAGAAAAACCTACCCCCTCTCTCTCACAAATCCTCTTTCTTTTGCTTTCAAACTCGGGCTTTATCAGGTATACAGGCATGCATAGTAACCAGGTAATCGGGCATGTATAGGGACCAGGCTTGCGAGCATGAAGTCATAGACGAGGAGTGAGCGTAGGCAGTTAATCGGGTGTGCGAGTGTATGGGGACCCGACCCCCATGTCTTGGGCGAAGAACGGGTATCACGAAATCAACTTATGTGTGCATGGTTGCTTATCCATTCATGATGTGGGACTATCCCGCTCTCCTTCACTCACGTATCAGTTGAAGGTGACACTACTCGAATTGGTGATGAGAAGGGCTCTAGCAGCAGCAATTGAAGACCTGGGAGTGCACCTGAGCTAGGCCACTTCACCTGGGCATGGAAGTGAAGATGAACATGGTTGGCAGAGAGCAACTAGGGTGGGAGAAGATGGCGGCGACGGTAGTCAGATGGTGAAGACCTAAAAGTCAAAATATAGGCTAAAAGCCCCTATTGAAAAGCTCAAAGGCTTCACCGGATGATGGCAAAGGTGGTAGTGACGATTTCGTGGTGAATTAGGGCATGTGGTGGCCGGATGGAGGCAGAAAGGGTGAACAGTGAAGGAAGTGTCCGGTGGAGGCGTTGAGTGCATGAACCGTGGAATAAGGAGACGGGTTTTGTAAGGATGGACAAGGCAGAGCTTTTGGAGGTGGAGTGGGCATGTTTGGTACAGTATGGATGACGGTTGACCTAGTTAGAGCTCAGCTGGAGTGAAAAAAAAAGGAGAGGGTGGAGGTGTGGTCTGTGGTTGAAACTAGAGTTTAAAGAGGGGGAAAGAGAATAGAGGGGAATAGGAAGTGATGATAACATCATCATTAGCCATATCTAGCTTTAATTAGTCATAATCAATAGATAAAGGCTCTACATAACTGCCAGAAGATCATAATTCATTGCATATCCATTCTGAGAGAATTACACTAAAATAGGGGTAAAACTACAATTTTAACATAATATCCTAAATGTAGAACAATCACGGGGATTCCCAAGGGTTTATTGAAGGTCAAATGGTCATAAATGTCTAACAAGTGGTTCATGCAAATAGAAACGGTTTTCACACATTTTGAGAATTAATGGACACCTAAAATCCTAAAAATAGACCTGCTTAATTAATTGAGGTTTTGGTCAAGATAAAATTCACCTAAACCCTTTAAAATTCATAAAAAAATATTCTCTAAGGTTTAGCATACTTGATTTGACCATTGGTACCCAATTTGACCTAAAATAGTCTTAGACACATAATTGCCCTAATTTAGGTTTCTATGCAATTTACCTAGTTAAACTTGGTGAAAACCTAAATCCAACTTCACCATCAGATGCCTTGGGTCCAAATTAGGTTTGTACCAAAATTTGAGCCTAATCAGAGATCACCTTGACCAAGTTGGCATTTTGGTCCTATTTGACTCTTTTCTTACACACACACCCCTAACTTCATCAACTTCTTCACCAATAGGTCCCTGCCACCTTCAACTCCTAAATCCACTTCATCGACAACCTTCAATCAGTGATTACCCCCTGATTTCGTGGCCAAACCCTTCCAAAATTGGAAGGAAGATTGATAAGAGGATCCTCTATGATCTAAACCTATTCTTGGCCTCTAAATCATTCCTAATCTCCTATGAAAATGCATGGGTGATGTACGTATCCTACACGTGCAAGAAGCACAGAGTTTCCAAGCTTGTTTCCAAGCTTGGAACTCCATCCTAAGCCCAATAAAAGCATGCCTAATGAATGCCTTACCTCTTTAGCTAGGTTTGGGGCCAAAATCTCTTCTTCTTCCCTACCTCCGGCCACTCTCTGATGTAGACACATCCATTTAGGTTAAAATGCCTATTCATGCATGTTCCTAGGCTTAGATTTGCATTTCATATTATAAATATTACATAGCATGCGTCATCCTGCATTTAGAGTAGTTGTGTATATTTCAGGTTAATTACACTCTTTCTATGGCCAGGAGGGAAGGAGATTTATTTTAGGGCCTCGGATGGATGTTCTGACCAAACAGATCTGATCATGATGATGATCAGAGTCTAATGCCTCTGAAATCATCTAGATCAGAGTCCCGTAACACCTTATGTGATCCGAGGAAGATCAATGGCCAGGAGGGCAATGCAACATCCTTATGGGCTTTAAATGAAAAATCCGACCGTACGGATGGATCCGGAGCAACTATCACAGTCCGGCAACCTGGGAATCATCGCGATCTGAGCACCGTGGCACCCTCTGCAACTGAAAGAAGATGGACGACCCAGATGGCACCATATGGCACCATCTAGGCCTCCCAACACATGCCAGCAGCAACTGGCTATGCCCTTCATCTTTCGTGCCTTTGAATCCTAGTCGTTGGATCAAGATCCAATAGCTGGGATGCCTCAGTGCTCACAGCACTCAATTCGTCTTTGAGACACAAAAGTACCCGCAGCGCATTGGTCGAGAGGGGCGCTCTCATGTCGCAGGCACGTGGTCGAATCCTAGCAAGGGCATGCAATCAATAGCGCGAGCGCGAGTGCCAAATTGGGTCGCACGATCTCCATAGAATGGTGCAAGAGTCTCCAAGTGGATGCATGGATGAACGCGGATACGCTCGTGCCATCCAATGCCATTTGAGCGTGTTATACTCGCGATATCGCAACCGTCGATAGAGCATCTGACGGCGGGATGGTAGGCACGCGAGCACAGCTGCAAGCGAGCGTGTGCTGGAGGCTACAGCGACAGTTGGTGGGCCTTTAGTGATGCTTGTAGCTGTCACTAATGGCCTATTGTTTGCACCTCAAAACACGCCTATAAGGACGCCTTCTTATGCTATTTTCTAGCATTAACTATGTATATTATAATCCTATAGTCGCATCTGTAAAAATACTTGCATTCATGCATTTAATTAAGAGGAGGGAAGATTGAAATAAATGACTTCATAATTCACTTTTTTCCTCGAGTGCATATTTGCAAAAATTCCCTTCTCTATTTTTATTTCCTCTTGATTTCTATTTTTTCTCCCTATGGCTGCAACTTCTTCTCCGCTGCCTCTCCCTGCCGTCCTTCCCGCTGCTGCAACTTCCCGCGCCCTCTCCCTGCCCAAGCCATTCCCTGCGGCTGCCATTCCTCCCATTCCCCGCATGCTGCATGACCATGCTCTCTTCTTCTATAAGAAGCCACGGGTTCTTCTTCTTCAGAGGCTGGCGGCAGCAAGAAAAAAACCCACCTTCAGCTCATCACCACCACCGTCCTCCCCTCCATACGCCGGACCTCCTTCGAGGAGACACCCGGCGGGCAGGAGCTCACTGTGGTGCACACCACCACAGTGAGACCACCACCGCCCAGCTCTTCAAAGAGCCGGTGGGCGTGGTGGCTCTTCTCTTTTTCATTTTTTTTCCCATTCCCGCACTTCCCGCCATGGCTGCCACTTCAAGGTCTGAAGCTTGAAGCAGCAGCAGCAGCGGCCCCCGCAGCCTCCGCGAGCAACTGCAGGCGCCCCAGCCCCTCTGCGCGCGCCTGCAGGCCTTCCCCGCCTCCGTTCGTCTGCTCTGTCGCCCGCCTCTGCGCCCGCAACCGGTCGCTGCGCTTCTCAGCAGCGGCCGGCCAGGCCCCTTCCCGCCTCCCTGCCAGCACCCACAGAGCCCCGCGCACACTGTCGCGAGCCTCCGCGCTCGCAGCAGGTCGACGCAGACTCCTCATCTCCTCTGCGCAAGTACGCCCCCGTGCGCCCGCGACCTCCAGACGTCGGCCGCCATCTGCAGACGACGTATCGTGCCTCCTGCAGAGCGGCTGCATTCTCTCCCTCTGCCGATCTCTCTCTCTCTCTCTCTCTCTCTCTTTTTTCACTTACAGCAACACACACACACCCATTCACCGACACACACACTCACACACTAATAGTAACTTATATACATACATATATATATATATATATATATATATATATATATACATATACATATATCTATATATATATACTTATATATACATAGTATATCTATATAGTTATGTATACATACATATAGTATAATATATATATACATATACATATATAATATATATATATATATATATATATATATATATACACATACTCATATACATATATATATATATACATATCTATATACTTATACATATACACATATATATATACATATATATCTAGATACATATATACCTATATACATATATATATATATCTATATAGTATTATATATATATACTTATATACATATATACATAGCTATATACATATATACATACATATATATATATATATATATACACCTATATATATATATATATATATCTATATATATCTATACATATATACTTATACATTTATATACATACATATGTACATATATTTTCACGTTATTTATTATACGCTGTATCGCGGGGATATCTGCACCAGTTGCTGATATTCCCTGATACACGCGTACAAAAAAGCGTGGTCCCATACATCATCCATCCTCCATCCACACTCCACGCGGCACCTAGTCGTGTTGGTTGCGTCTCTCTAGACGTCGGCTGACTCGACATAGTGCTACACTCCATCGTCACCTCCACCCCCACCCCTTTATATATATACTACATATAAATATATATCTATAGCTACTATATTTACTTTCTATCTGATAGCTTCCTTAGTAAAAAGATAAAAAAAAAAGGTATAAAAGTGAAAAGATAATCTTTGATTTGCAGGTACCCCGTCTTGCAAGTAGCAAGACGTGTTTTGAAACTCTGTTTTGGCTAAAAGCCAAGGACACAATTTTGAGGGTGTGCCTCAAGAACAAGGATTACCAGAAAAAAAACCTAAATAAGAAAAATACCAAAAACAGAATAAACGAACGGAAGAGACGCGTTTTAAGGAAAACGTAGAAACTCGACTTGAACCCCACTTCCCTGAGTTCGACCCTGGGCTTAAAAGTGACAAGATAAAATCAATTAGGCCAGGTTAAAAATTTTGTAAAGAGATGGTTAGGTCTGAATTAGGTTAACCACTATACACATTTCAACGATAAAAATATCATATTAATAACCTATCCAGGCCGACCATCATAACTTTTCTGGCGCCGCTGCCGGGGAGGTGCGCTTTCGAGTAAGTTTCTATCCAATTCCTTTAAATTTGTCTCTTCTCTCTTCACGGGTATTATTGTTTTTGGTGTGCAGGTGAACCTGGTGGAAGGAGAAGAAGGCTGACAAAGTCGAGGACGTGAGCAGATCCAAGGCGGGAACGAGAGCGTGAAGACGCCGACATCGCATTGGAACTTCGCACACGTTGCCGAACAAGTAGGTTTTCTTTTCTCATCAAATTAGGGTTAACTTGCCACCACACAAAAAAAAAAAAATTTTAAAACTAAAAATTAGAAAAACTTCTTGGGATTTCTTGAGGGCAAGTGGATTAAAATTCACTTGATTGATTGGTTGTCTTCACTCCCACTGCCCCGGGATTTCCTGCCTTACTTCGCATAGCGAAAATCCGAGAATCTTCATTCTTAGATTTTTCGCCGTGGGAAGTATTCTTTGAGGCAAAGAAAAAGATTGCTTGTATCCCTCTTTTGCCTCACTTATCTTTAATTCAGGATCACATTTTTTTGTGGGGAGACTTGGAATTGAGTTGATTCCAACCCCACCACGACTTTTCAAATTTGCCTGTGATTCGATCCTGAATACTTCAACCCCAAAAATTTTATTTTCTTTATCTGTTGGTTGAAGCCTTGTGTGTGGATATCTTTCTAGTGATTGGGAGCACTTGAATTGAAGTGCTTTGGCTCCCTTTCACATTGGTATAAAATTGATTCGCGCATCCACACATAGAAATCTCCATTTAGGGTAGCCCATTGCATTTTAGCATGCATTAACTAATTGATAATTGAAGAAGGGTTTCTTGGGTTTTAGAAGGAAAACCTATATTTTTGCAAAAACCCGGAGATTGGTTGAATTGGTAATTCAGCAAAACCCTAAAATTCATACTACTTAAGGCTGAACTCTAAAAATCATTCGCCAATAAAAACTTCAATTCGGGGAGATTTCCCTATTGCATGCTTGTTCTTACACACTCTTAAAATCAATCACTTAGGCATTACCCGTAAACAACGCCCTTCACATTCCAAAAGCACTTGACCCTAAGCCTCTAATTAAAACTGGTAGTAACTTGACCCTTTTAAGGATTGGAGGTCTAACTACCTACGTGTAGCGGCTACGTGCTGGTGAGAGTTCCCGCGTGCTATCGGGTGTCTAAGACTGGGGCAAACGGCCTTTCAATCTGGCCCGGTGGTTCCGTGGTGCTCGCATTCGGTTCCGTAGTTCGTGATAGTAGGTAACTTAGATCTTTAGGTCTAAGGGCACACTGTAGAGGTTAGGAACTTGACTGTATTGATTTGTAATCAAGTGTACCTTTGCGGCATCATTTCTCTCATCCCTTTTCCCTTCTCATCTCCCCAATTCTTCCTGCGGTAGTGCATGTTTGGGAGGAGGTCACAAAACCCTGAACTATTTGAATTGACTGATAAATCTAGAAAACAAGTCGAATCGTCCTCCTCCTCCACAAACATGGCTGCACGCCCACCCCCAAATCCCGAGGGAGGAAACCGCCCTCAGAATCCACCAGGTGGTGGAGCCTTAGAACCCATAACCCGCCTCCAAGCCCAAATGGAAATGTATAATGAGCAAATCGAAGCCATTCGGGAAACATTGGAGGAAATGCAGAACCCTCCCGAACGGGAGGAGCCTAGGTCTCTTAGCTCTTATCAGAATCCCGCTGCTACAGAGACCATAGGACAAATTCGGGTTCCCATGGGCGGGGACGACTTTGAATTAAAACCAAACATAATTGGCCTAATCAATTTTCACTTTCATGGTCTTGCAAGTGAAGACCCATTTCTCCACTTGGAAGACCTAACCCGACTTACTGAAACCGTTAAACCAAGAAATGTCGGGTTATCTATAGTCCTCATGAAGATGTTCCCGTTTTCATTACGGGATAAAGCGTTGCAATGGTTACGCACCCTTGGGAGAACCAACCACTCTTGGGAAGAGATGCGAACAGCATTTCTCAAGAAGTTCTTCCCAATCGGGCGAACCAATGCGCTTCGCCGTGCTATCACTTCATTTACGCAACAAAACGGCGAACAATTTCATGAGGCTTGGGAGAGGTATAACGACCTCCTCAGGAAGTGTCCGCATCACGGTCTGCCTAAGTGGCATATAGCCCAGATTTTCTACTATGGGCTAAATGAGACTTTGAAGCAGATTGCAGACGCTTCCTGCGGAGGGAACTTTATGAATAAAGACGAGAATGGAGCATTCGAGCTGTTTGAAAATATGAGTGAAAACTCGATGAACAATGCTTCCATTGTCGCCTTTAATCTTACCAGCCAGCCCCGAAATGTCCACGAAGTTGACACGGGACCCTCCCATTCATCCACTGATCTAAGCCTTATTGCACAAAAACTGGATGAAGTCTCCGTCGTGCACAAGAAGCTGGACGAGCTTCTGGCCAACCCCGCCCGATCTATGGCAAACACCACCTCTTCACCACTTCGTCACAATCCAAGTTCTTCTAATACCAGGCTTATCCCGAGAAACCCCGTTAGACCTTCCTTACCGAGTGTCGCGCCAAGCGACTCGGTAAGTCATGTGGAACTGGCTTCTGCGAGCCAGTATTTCGACACGGAGGACCAAGCCTCCGTGTGCTCTGACGCATATCTACATGCGGACGCGTCTTCTGGCATAGAAGATGCTTGCGCCCTGGGGCACAACCCGTTCTCTGCCACTTATAACCCAGGGTGGCGTAATCACCCGAACTTTGCATGGTCCAACAACCCGCAACGCCAAAACCCCGCGGGTGGACCAATGCGACCGACCGCACCCGTCATCCCAAGGGTCCAGTTTAATCCTGTGGCAAATCCGCCATCAGGCCCTTGCGTACCACAAACTGAACACGCATCAAGCCCTCTTGACAAATTGATGCGAATGATGACGGAAATGTCAAAGCGCCATGAAGAGAACATGACCTCTCTTCAGCACCAATTGGCGCAGCAGAATGCCGAGATCAGTCAACTACGCATGGCGACTCGATCTCAGGGCACTCTTCCCGCCCAACCTGTTCCAAACCCGCGAAATTTCGTGCCCCGTGGTTCTCAACCACAGGTACGACCTTCTCAGGGACAGGTTAATCAAGTTCTGCAAGCTCCGAACATTCCACCGGGATTTCAGGCTAATCTTGCTGCAGCACCACACTCTTATATCCCCATTGCAAACCCTCCTCCACCGTATGATCCCACTGGACCCGCATCGTCCAATGCTATCACTACGAGGAGCGGTAAGCAGACCGTCGATCCGCCTCGACCTGATCCTGGCCCATCTTCTTCTTCGCCCTCTCATTCGGAATGCATACCGCATTCGCGAGAGGATGATGCACCAAAACTTGTGCCAGAATCCGTCCCATTCCCTGAGGCTCTACTAAGGGAGCCAAAAGGCAAAAAGAAAAATACGCAGGCCTTTGACAACCTACGTAATTTGTTCAGGGATGTAGAAATCAAGGTACCCCTGCTCGAGGCAATCGACCACATACCTACTGTCGCTCGATTTTTCAAAGACTACACAACACCCAGGCGACAGTCAAAGAAGACTAAGAATCCGGTGGTTCTCTCGCCTCATGCGAGTTGTGCTATACTATCAAACTTACCACCGAAGCAGAAAGATCCGGGCACACCACTGATTTCCTGTAGCATCCAAGGCTGCAGTTTTAACCGTGCCTTGCTTGATCTAGGATCTTCCATCAATCTCATACCGACCATCATGCTCAAAAAATTTTTCTTGGGAAATCTGAAACCCACCCCTGTCACGTTACAGTTGGCAGATCGTTCTGTCAAAATCCCGAAGGGTGTGGTGGAAGACGTGGTGGTTAGGGTCAACAGTCTCTGTTTTCCTGTTGACTTTCTTGTTTTAGATATGGAAGTTCCTAGTTCACTTTCTGATTGTCCGATCATCCTCGGTCGACCTTTCTTGGCCACAGCCCGCGCCCACATCGACTGCGAGTCGGGCTGTATTGAGATTGCCGTTGGATCTGAGAAGCTCAAGCTTAACATATTCAAGGCAGCCAAGAACTTTGATTGCGATTGCATTGAGGATGACACGTCTGACGAGGACATGGCCGTCAGCGCGTGTATCAGACTAATTGGGACCTATTCGGACTGTTGCGAATTACCTATAAACACTGATAACTGCCTGACCAACGCATACTGTGACGTTCCCCAATCCCTCCCTTGTCCAGTACCTTCTCCTGGCCAGACTTCTGACGAGGTTTTCTCCGCTTCCCATACCTCGTGGTCTGAGTCATATCCGGGCTACTCACTGTCAGTCCACACTCATGAAGACCGAATTGCCCTTTCTTCCCCGCCAAATCAGGCGGATTTACAAATCCACACTGGGACCTTGAGCCCATATACTTCTCACTGGGGCTATTCATTTTTGGATCCATCTATCCAAGAAGCCCCTCTTCTTGGCCAATCTGAAGGCCAGTTTCTTCCTCCTAACTTGTTCTCCTACCCGTCTGGGACACTCTCGTCCCAAGAAATGCCAGATCCTTCCCCATCCACTCCCGAGCTAAAAGTGCTGCCTAATACACTCAAGTATGTTTTCCTGGGACCAAATGAAACGCTCCCTGTAATCATCAGTTCAAAATTAACCATGGAGCAGGAGTGCAAACTAACTAAGGTCCTCCTAGAACACAAGGCAGCTATTGGATGGTCTTTATCAGACTTATCTGGTATTAGTCCCTCCTACTGCACTCATCGTATATATACGGAGGAGGAGGCTCGACCTTCTCGCGAGATGCAGCGACGTCTCAACCCTAACATGCGGGAGGTCGTTAAGAATGAAATCATTAAGTGGCTGGATGCGGGTATAATCTACCCGATCAGCGATAGCCCCTGGGTGAGTCCGATTCACGTTGTGCCCAAAAAGGCAGGACTCACCCGTGTCAATGACAGGGGCGAATCCATCCCTACACACACTCCTACATCTTGGAGAGTGTGTGTAGATTATAGGAAACTCAATGCTGCAACCAAGAAAGATCACTTCCCGCTACCATTTATTGACCAAATCCTGGAGCGGTTAGCGGGAAATAAATTTTTCTGCTTCCTGGATGGATTCTCAGGATATAACCAGGTGGCAATAGACCCCCGAGACCAAGAGAAAACCACTTTTACCTGCCCTTTCGGTACCTTCACCTTTAGAAGGATGCCGTTCGGACTTTGTAACGCGCCAGCAACTTTCCAGAGATGCATGCTGGCGATATTTCATGACATGGTGGGTGACTTTCTCGAGGTCTTCATGGATGACTTTTCAGTCTTTGGACCATCTTTCGACGAATGTCTTGCCAACCTGACTCGCATCCTTAGGAGATGTATTGATGTAAACCTCGTGCTTTCCTGGGAAAAAAGTCATTTTATGGTGCACGAAGGAGTTGTTCTTGGACATATCATCTCCGATAGGGGTATCGAGGTTGACAGAGCTAAGCTCGATATCATTGCTGATTTACCTGTGCCTGGTTCTGTCAAACAAATCCGCTCCTTCTTGGGACACGTCGGTTTCTATACGAGATTCATCAAAGACTTCTCCAAAATTTCTCGACCCTTAACTCATCTCCTATCAACCGACGTGCCCTTCGACATGGGCCCTGACTGTATACAAGCATTCACGCAACTGCGTAATGCTGTCACCAAGGCCCCTGTTCTCCAGCCGCCTGATTGGTCCCTCAACTTTGAACTTATGTGTGACGCTTCAGACCTTGCAGTCGGAGCCATCCTGGGACAAAGACGCGATAGACACCCCTTCGTGGTATACTACGCCAGTAAGACGTTGGACGAGGCCCAGCGTAATTATACTACCACTGAAAAGGAACTACTGGCAGTCGTCTTTGGGCTGGAAAAATTCCGTTCTTACCTTCTGGGCTCTCACATTATTGTTTTCACTGATCACGCGGCCATTCGCCATCTCATGCACAAGAAGGATGCCAAGCCTAGACTGATTCGTTGGATCCTTCTGCTCCAGGAATTTGACATTGAGATTCGTGATAAGGTCGGAGCCCAGAATGTTGTGGCTGATCACCTTTCCAGACTGGACCCTGACCATATTGGACTTACTCTGCCAATTAATGAAGTTTTTCCTGATGAGCACCTATTGGCAATAAATGCGGCAAGTGGACCGTGGTATGCCGACATTGCCAATTACCTTGCTTCTGGATCTCTTCCACGTGGCTGGCCTAAAAACCAGCGTGAGCGTCTCATGGCAGAAGCAAAGTATTATTTCTAGGATAATCCACTTCTTTTTCGGATAGGTGCTGATCAAATCATCCGTCGCTGTATTCCTGACAGTGAGTTCCCCAGTGTGCTATCCTTCTGCCACGATCAGGCCTGTGGAGGCCATTTCTCTGGGAGGAAAACTGCAGCCAAGGTGTTGCAGTGCGGTTTCTTTTGGCCCTCCCTTCACCAGGATGCGCACGCTTATGCCAAACATTGCACTAGGTGCCAGTCTTTAGGGTCAATGGCACGTCGTGACATGATGCCCTTGCAACACATCCTAGCTGCGGAAATCTTCGACATCTGGGGAATTGACTTCATGGGTCCCTTCCCTCCATCCAACGGCTTCGAATTCATCCTCGTGGCCGTCGACTATGTTTCAAAATGGATCGAGGCTATTCCCGCGCGCCGTGCTGACCATGTTATCTCCACCCGATTCGTCAAAGACCATATCTTTGCGCGTTTTGGGATCCCTCGGGCCATTATCTCGGATGGAGGAAGCCACTTTACCCATGCTTCTTTTCGGGCACTTCTGAGGAGATACGGAGTCCACCATCGTATCGCATCCCCGTATCATCCTCAGACGAACGGCCAGGCGGAAGTGTCGAACCGGCAAATCAAGCAGGTTCTCCAGAAAACGGTTCGGCCTGACCGTAAGGATTGGTCCGACAAGCTGACTGACGCACTTTGGGCGTATCGGACCGCCTTCAAGGCTCCCCTTGGTATGTCTCCATATAGAATCGTTTACGGGAAGCCTTGTCATTTGCCTGTGGAGTTGGAGCACCGCGCTTATTGGGCGGTTCGCCAATGTAACCTCGACCCAGACTTGTGTGAACGAGAAAGGAAACTCCAACTCCAAGAGCTGGAAGAGCTCCGTCGTGAAGCCTATGATTCTGCTCTAACCTTTAAACAGCGCACTAAGGCTTTTCATGACAGCCATGTTCGGCGGAAGGAATTTGAGCCATCTCAGCAAGTTTGGCTCTATAATGCCCGACTCAAATTCTTTCCTGGGAAATTAAAGTCCAAATGGACTGGTCCTTTTCTGGTCTCAAGACCATTCCCCAATGGGGCCGTCGAAATCGAAGATCCCAAATCTGGGCGTAAATTTACGGTCAACGGGCAGCGTTTGAAACCCTATCTGACTCATGAACCTGCCCCCGTTGGAGAAACCGTTGCCCTGCTGGTGGGTAACTAATTCTTTGCCTCATTCTGAGTCCAGCTGGGGACATTAAATTCAGCGCTTGTTGGGAGGCACCCTAACAGCACTCACCATCCACCATCACTTTTCACACCTCTATCGCAATCACTTCACTTTTCTCTTCACCACCCACCATCCACCCACCCTTCCACCCTGATCTATACCCTGAACCTCAGCTCTTGTTACCCGATCTTCCTCTGCCTTTCCCTGCATGCATATGAGGACATAGCATTGTTTGGCATGGGGGGGTGGATAGGCATCCATAGGATCCGGGTATTTTATGGTAACAGACAATTACCACCTATTTATAAATATGCAAGAAAAAAAAAAAAAAATATATATATATATAGTAATAAATGGTGTTTAGTAATGATCTAAAAGCTGAAACAAAAAAAATACAATAAGTGTTTATGGATATTCAACCTCTGTTTTGAAGAATTTCCAGGCCACAGAAGCTTGATTCGCTCAGGCTCGGCTTAATTCACTTAAAGCATTGACGAAATAGATCAAAATCTCTCCTAACTAAGAACGTTTCTTGTACCTGAGACACAGTACAGGATTCGTTGGTTTGCTTTTTCTTGAGAGCTTAAGTAAACTTGGTTCACACTACACATATCAGGAAAGATCAGGTGAACATAAGATCCAACCCTAGTGTTCATTAGGAAAGGTGGAGTCCTTACCTGTGCGTGCAGGTAGACTTTTTATCCCAAGTTTTAGTCTTGTGTTTAGGAGTGGCTCTTTCCACCAAAAAGAAACTCTCCCACCAAAAAAAAAAAAAAAAAAAAGTGTGCTCTTTCAAACTGTGTTGTAAGAGATATACTGACATATGTTTCAAAAAAAAAAAAAAAAAAAAAAAAAAAAAAAAAGAGATGTTGCAAAAGAGTCAGTATATCTCATAAATGTCGGTATAATTTGTTTTTCGAAAATGGGAGTTGAGTTTTCCGTAATCATCTTAAGGGTCAATCCGAAAACACGAGCTGAAATTGGGACCAACCTGTACTTAAAAATTCGTGAAACCCTGGGAGTGAGTCTTAAGGTTCATCTGGTCAGTCTTGATCCTTCACTATGCACAAACCATAACCTCTTGAGCTCTCGAGTATGGAAAAACCTCCTGGGTCCTGGAAATCGTACTTAAGGTTTAAATATCAAGAGTCCTGGTTAGTTGAGAGATAATCTTTGTCATGTAAGACTTAAAGTACTGGTAGTCTTCTTTACAATTGGTTCTCACAATATCCGATAATAAACACACCGATATCATCTCAGAAGAAAATCTTCAGCTTAAGAACATTTCTAAATACGGTTTTGCTAGGGACTAGCAAAAGATAGGCATGGGGGTATATGTTTGCACCTCAAAACACGCCTATAAGGACGCCTTCTTATGCTATTTTCTAGCATTAACTATGTATATTATAATCCTATAGTCGCATCTGTAAAAATACTTGCATTCATGCATTTAATTAAGAGGAGGGAAGATTGAAATAAATGACTTCATAATTCACTTTTTTCCTCGAGTGCATATTTGCAAAAATTCCCTTCTCTATTTTTATTTCCTCTTGATTTCTATTTTTTCTCCCTATGGCTGCAACTTCTTCTCCGCTGCCTCTCCCTGCCGTCCTTCCCGCTGCTGCAACTTCCCGCGCCCTCTCCCTGCCCAAGCCATTCCCTGCGGCTGCCATTCCTCCCATTCCCCGCATGCTGCATGACCATGCTCTCTTCTTCTATAAGAAGCCACGGGTTCTTCTTCTTCAGAGGCTGGCGGCAGCAAGAAAAAAACCCACCTTCAGCTCATCACCACCACCGTCCTCCCCTCCATACGCCGGACCTCCTTCGAGGAGACACCCGGCGGGCAGGAGCTCACTGTGGTGCACACCACCACAGTGAGACCACCACCGCCCAGCTCTTCAAAGAGCCGGTGGGCGTGGTGGCTCTTCTCTTTTTCATTTTTTTTCCCATTCCCGCACTTCCCGCCATGGCTGCCGCTTCAAGGTCTGAAGCTTGAAGCAGCAGCAGCAGCGGCCCCCGCAGCCTCCGCGAGCAACTGCAGGCGCCCCAGCCCCTCTGCGCGCGCCTGCAGGCCTTCCCCGCCTCCGTTCGTCTGCTCTGTCGCCCGCCTCTGCGCCCGCAACCGGTCGCTGCGCTTCTCAGCAGCGGCCGGCCAGGCCCCTTCCCGCCTCCCTGCCAGCACCCACAGAGCCCCGCGCGCACTGTCGCGAGCCTCCGCGCTCGCAGCAGGTCGACGCAGACTCCTCATCTCCTCTGCGCGAGTACGCCCCCGTGCGCCTGCGACCTCCAGACGTCGGCCGCCATCTGCAGACGACGTATCGTGCCTCCTGCAGAGCGGCTGCATTCTCTCCCTCTGCCGATCTCTCTCTCTCTCTCTCTCTCTCTCTCTTTTTTCACTTACAGCAACACACACACACCCATTCACCGACACACACACTCACACACTAATAGTAACTTATATACATACATATATATATATATATATATATACATATACATATATCTATATATATATACTTATATATACATAGTATATCTATATAGTTATGTATACATACATATAGTATAATATATATATACATATACATATATAATATATATATATATATATATATATATATACACATACTCATATACATATATATATATATACATATCTATATACTTATACATATACACATATATATATACATATATATCTAGATACATATATACCTATATACATATATATATATATATCTATATAGTATTATATATATATACTTATATACATATATACATAGCTATATACATATATACATACATATATATATATATATATATACACCTATATATATATATATATATCTATATATATCTATACATATATACTTATACATTTATATACATACATATGTACATATATTTTCACGTTATTTATTATACGCTGTATCGCGGGGATATCTGCACTAGTTGCTGATATTCCCTGATACACGCGTACAAAAAAAGCGTGGTCCCATACATCATCCATCCTCCATCCACACTCCACGCGGCACCTAGTCGTGTTGGTTGCGTCTCTCTAGACGTCGGCTGACTCGACATAGTGCTACACTCCATCGTCACCTCCACCCCCACCCCTTTATATATATACTACATATAAATATATATCTATAGCTACTATATTTACTTTCTATCTGATAGCTTCCTTAGTAAAAAGATAAAAAAAAAGGTATAAAAGTGAAAAGATAATCTTTGATTTGCAGGTACCCCCGTCTTGCAAGTAGCAAGACGTGTTTTGAAACTCTGTTTTGGCTAAAAGCCAAGGACACAATTTTGAGGGTGTGCCTCAAGAACAAGGATTACCAGAAAAAAAACCTAAATAAGAAAAATACCAAAAACAGAATAAACGAACGGAAGAGACGCGTTTTAAGGAAAACGTAGAAACTCGACTTGAACCCCACTTCCCTGAGTTCGACCCTGGGCTTAAAAGTGACAAGATAAAATCAATTAGGCCAGGTTAAAAATTTTGTAAAGAGATGGTTAGGTCTGAATTAGGTTAACCACTATACACATTTCAACGATAAAAATATCATATTAATAACCTATCCAGGCCGACCATCACCTATGCTATGTGCACGCCAGCAAAGGAATTGAAGGGCGTGGATCTTTAGCAACTGTTGGGTGGATCTTCAACAACAATTACTGCCGTCACTAATTGCCCATGGATGATTTTTTCTGTCCTCCTCCACCACAAAAGGACCTATCCCCCTCCATTCCAAACCATCTCTTCCTTCCTCTCACCACCTCTAAGGCTCTAGAGAGAGCTTGTCCCAAGCCTGGGATGCTCCTCTAGAGTAGAAGAGAAAATAGTTTTCCCACCTCTCATCCTCATTCGTGGAGCATCCTGTGCCATCCTCTCACTGCCCTTCGGGAAGAAGATTGTCGCCGCGACGCCATCCTACCCCATCCTCTGTCATCCGACTACGTCCTCCTTCATCCCGCTCCTCACCACCTTCCACCAGGCAATGTTAGAGAGACTCATCCTCCAAGCGACCGTTGAGGGTGATTCTCTCACCTCTTTCTATCCTGTTTTGCTTTCGTAGTTGTAACAAACATTTATTCAAAAATAGATGATTGTTCTTCTCTCTCTCTCTCATTCTTTCCATTATACTTTGCAAGTAGATTAGCTAGAATTCATTAACTTGATCTCTTGCCCAATTAAAATACCAAAAAAAATTATAAAACATAAAAACATCAAAAACAAATAAAGGCGAAATGCAGATTTTTCAAAACCAAACGTTCGCCTCCCCATGTTCAACCTGGGACTCACTCTTCGAGTTTTAGTTATAAATTTTATCTGATCGACGAATTTTCTCATGAATTGAACTACGATGACAGGTTTTCCAAAATCCAAACCCTTTATGCATGTGAATTCGCATCCATCATTTCAGCATTGTTGCTTGGGAGGCAACGCTCTTTGGTTTTTCTCGCATTTTTCTGCCTTACTTAACTTTTTAGCTCACTTTGCTCCTTTCTTTCTGTGATTACAGGTACCGTTCCGAGGCGAGCCAAAGTAGATAAATCAGAGTAAAGTGCGGTTGAAGAGTTTTGTATGTTTATCCCCACCACCCCTACCCTAGATTTCATTTCGCCACACTAATAACTCAAACCCAAATCAACTTAGGTGTTTTTTTATAGACCCTAGGATAAATCTGGTTGTTTGTTTGCCACCTCCACTCATCTCACCCCTGCATATATAAAAAAGAACAAAAAAAGTATACTCCTCTCTTGTGGTATTTTGTGAAAGAGACACACATTAACACCCACAACTCTTGACTTTTGGTGCACCAGTCTACTTTGATTCTACCACTTAACCGAGATCTAACCTGTGGACTTGGTACACTTCAACTCAAAACACATAATCACGCAGAAATTTGATTAGGCTAAGACATTGTGTTCCTTAATCTGTGGTGTGTATAAGCCAATTGATTGATTTGTTTGGGTTGCACCACTCAAATTGAAAGCAATACATCAAGTAGCTTGCCTCTTAGGGTTGATTTTTAGGGATGAACTAGGCACTCCACATTTTTTTAGATTTCCGATGGAATATATCATCACCTGTGCCTTCAAAACTTGGAGTGTTCTATTGAACCTTGATTGAAAACACCTAAAGATTAAACCCTAAAAGCTACTAAACAAGGTTGAACCCTAAAGGACACATCATCAAATAACCTTATTTGCAAACCCTGGTTGTGCACACACACACATTTGAATTGATCATAAAGGGCCCATCACATTCCAAGAGCACAATCATCCTAAGCCTAATTAAAATTGAGTAAACGTTGGCCTTAAGGATTGATTCACTCTTCGGGGCTCAGACTGAGATTAGTTTTGATTAATCTGCTTTTGCTGTTACATCTGATGTCTAGCTAGGGGAGTAGCGTTAAACGACAATGGTTAGGAGGTACACTAGGAACCAGAGGCGCAAGCCAAAGGAAGAACCTTCTCCCCAGCCCCTCCTAAGTGGTTGGATTGACCGGATAAAAGTGGACCAAATCATTTATAATCTCAAGACGGGTCCTGGGAGTTTGTAGGTCTTTAGGATAACCCACCTAAAGACAAGGTTGATTGCTTGTATTGCAAGGCTCTTTTCTTTCATCTGATTTCCCCTTTTATTCTACCATGTATCCTTCCACATCTTACATGCATTTCCCATCCTACTCTCCTACCAACACTTATCCCCAAGATGATTACTATCCTGACTTGAGTTATGAATACCCATCTCCTAGCTGGGAGAAATTTTATTGGGGATTTGAATCCAGACCTCAGTGTCCCGGGCCTAACCCTAGATAACAAGACTATGATTACTATCCTTCCCAGAGCCACAATGATTATAGATCTCCATCCTTTGATGATTAAACCAACCCGATCTACAATCAGGAAGGATACGATGATTATGACATGTACCCTCCCCAATATTCCACTAAATATAGGTCACCTCCATTCTTTGAACAACTCGAGATGACATACTATTAGGGAGGGACCCGAGAACTATAATTTCTTGAATCCCCTAGAATGAACCCAAACCCACCCAACCCTGAACTGAACCATTCGATTCAGGTGAGCCAAGTCCAAGACACGGTGTTGGCTAACTTGAGGAATACCATACAATCTTTAGAAGCTCAGCCAACACCATGCACTGAAGCATTGGAGCCTATGATAAAAGTGGTTGATTTTTTTTTGAAACAGTGAGGATTGTTATCATGAACCGATAGCAATCCGCAGGGTAGTATATTTCATATCAAAAAAGTATTACAAAAAAGATGCCCAACTATGTATGAGAGACCAGCACTCCTTTACAACGTTCTCACATCTCATCGGTCTCTCCTGAAAAATCTTATCATTACGTGCCCTCCACACACACCACAAAATGGTTGCCATAGCCCCCAAGGGTCGACCAGGATTGATGAACCTCTACCACAAAGAATCCTAGGAGGGGAGGGGTTCTAAGCACACCAACCTCAAAATCTTGTCAGTGACCAAGCAAGAGGGGATGTGTGTTGCACTATCTAATTGTAACCCACAAAGAGGGTAGGCATTCAGAACAGTCCCCATCTTTCTGTGCCTCAGATTGCCAGTGATCAAACCTTCCTATCTGCAAAGCCACAGGAATATTTAAACCTTCAAAGGAACTCTCAAAACCTAAATCTTTCTGTCAACAGGATCCCATTCCACCTCATTATTGGATCTAATAACCTTCTCATACGCTTGCTTCACTGAGAAGGTACCCTACCAGCAATATGTATCCATCACATCTCTCATAAGATGCATCTGTTGTAGGTTAGCCATCAGTTTCTACCTCTCCTCCCATAGTCGAGTGCTCGGTCTGCACTGTTGCAGTCCTTCCAGCTGCCAGTAGCCCTCTGCTTGAGACCACAGACTGCTAACTGTGGCATCCTTGTCTGCAGCAGCGTCATACACCCTCGGGTAGACCTCTTTCAGCAGGCCCAAGTCAGACCACTGCTCATTCCATAAGCTGAAACTTCTACCATCTCCGAGCTTAGGCTCCAGCAAGTGCCAGTAGCTACTGATTGCAGAGATCACTGATCGCCAAAAGGGGGAAGGTTTCTTCCGCTGAAGCCTTTGCAGACTGCTGCTAGATCTCCTGTAGCTGTCCTTGATCAGATCATCCATCAGCCCCTCCTTGCAGTCCAAAATCCTGATGGCCCATTTCAACAAAAGGGCCTCATTGAATTCTTTTAGTGCTTTAATTCCCAAACCCCCAGTCTCCTTTGGTCTGCAGATGCTGCTCCATCTGATAGGCTACATGAAATCACCCTCATGACCTACTCCTTTCCAGAAGAATCTCTTCCAAATACATTTAGGGGCCCTAAATATGCTAAAATAGAAGATCGGTATGGCTGTAATGACCGAATTTAGCGAGATTAGTCTTCCACCCTTAGACAGGAATTTACTACCCCAACCTTTTAGCTTTCCAGAAACTTTCTCAAATAGGACATTCCAGTCTGATTTTTTCAGTTTTGTAACCCTCAAAGGTAGTCCTAGATATCTCAGTGGCAGTTTAGTACAAGGTGACCCCAATTTACCCTCCAAATCCATCTACTCCTACTCATTCATGACAAAGCAAATCAAAATAGACTTATCCTTGTTCAAACATAAGCCTGAAATATCGCCAAATATCTTTACCAATAACCCCAGAGCATGTGCCTCAGACTTGGACCCTTCCACAAAGAACATCGTGTCATCTGCATACTGTAAAATGGGGGCTAGATTTCACCTGTTAGATAGTGAATACCCTCTAATTATACCCACCTCTACCAATTTGCAAGCATACCTTGCAAGCCCATCCACCGCAAGGTTGAAAACCAATTGGGCTAGAGGACACCCTTGTCTAACCCCATGCTGAGGCTGGATCCAAGCTCCACAGGGCTTCCCATTGACCAAGGGAGAAAATGAAGCAGTAGTGATGCAACATTTCATCCATTGGACCCAAATGGGGGGGAAGCCTCTTCTTCTAAAAACCTCCCATAGGTATGGCCAAGAGATCGAATCATAGGATTTCTGGAAATCAACTTTCCACATGAAAGCCTTGCATTTCCTTCGATGCCATCCATTAACCATTTCTTGAGCCAAAATAAATGACTTTTGAAGTGATCTATTGGGCAAGAAAGCAGCCTGTATCGGATGAATCAGGTCCTGCAGAACAATTCTCAGCCTATTAGCCAAAATCTTGCTAATGATAAGGTGGATGGAGTTTGAAAGGGAAATCGGCCTGAAGTCTGAAAAGTGTTCTGCTCCCATTGATTTTGGCAAGAGAAAATGATAGGACTTGTTAATCCTCTCAAACCCAGCATTTCCCACCTCAAAATCTCTGATAGCATCCATCACCTCCTTGCCTACCACACCCCACATCTCTCTGTAAAAGAAAACATGTATTCCATTAGGTCTCGGGGGACCTTCCACATTTAATTCTTTGATTGTATGCAAGGTCTCCTGTTCAGTAATAAGTGCAGTCAACTGCTCAGCCTGTTCACTTATCACCCTAGGACCATCATTTCCTACTATTCTCCATTTCCCCCTCTTAGCTGCCCGAGATGCCTCTCTAAAGTATTTGATGGCTTCAGATTTAATCTCCTGATTAGAGAAGACCCTATGTCCACCGCAGAGAATTGATGAAATGAAGTTAACACGCCTCCGAGAGCTAGCTGCAAGGTGGAAACATTTCGTATTGGCATCTCCCTCCTTAAGCCACAGCTGCCTGGATCTCTCCCTCCAATCGATTTCTTGTTTAAGGTCTTCATCCAATACCACACCCTGCCACATTTTCCTTTTAGCCAATTCTTCTTCAGACAAAAGGCCAGCTACTTCCTTGGAGTCCAACTCCTGAATTTTATTAAGAGCTTCCCTTCTCCTCTGCTCCCTCATCAAGCTAATAGTAGATCCATACTCTTTTAAGATCATGTGCAAATCAGCCAGCTTGGTTGCCAATCTGACAGTAGCAGACCCCTCCACCCCTTTAGCTCTCCACCAAGAGCTGATCATCTGACAAAAGCCCGATTCATTCAGCCATGATCGTTTCAGTTTGAAGTAGGAACCAACCTAAGTTTCTTCCCCACTGTCCCACACCAAAGGGGTATGGTCAGAGAAAGGTCGATTCAATCCACTTACAGTTGACAACTGGAATCTGACTAGGATGTCTACATTCCCAAAAAATCTATCAAGCCTGGATGCCTGCCCATTTCCATTACGCCAAGTAAATTCCACACCAGAGGATGGATATTCATTCAACTGCAGAGATTGAACCATCTTCTAGAATCCAATAGCCGAACTATCTGTGCTACCATTAGGTCTATCTACCCCTGTTAACACACAATTAAAATCCCCAGCTGTTAGCCACATTACCCCCTGCACAACTCAGCCACAGCAGACCTCTCGTCCCACTACTCCTGCCTGGCAGATGCAATACAAGGTCCATATACCCCAGTAACCCAGATACACTCTTGCCCCTGGTGAATCTAAAATTTGCATGTCAGCATGTGTCTGGCTTTCTGAACTTCCAAACACTGAGCCCACCTCTTCCTCCACCAGATAGCAATGCCCCCAACCTCCCATGTGCATCAATCTGCACCCAATCGTTCATCCCTGAAGCTAGCAAGTCAGACCAGAGCCTATCAGAATTACTTTCAATGTGTGTCTCTTGAATGAGCGCACATTCAATTCTCCATTCTTTCAGATATCTCGTCAGAGACGCCCTCCGGCTTTTGTCATGCAACCCACACACGTTCCAAGTGAGGATTCTCATCAATCCTCATGGACCCCTCCCTCCTGAGGGTTTGGCATTTGCAAACTTGCATAACTTTAGCAACCTCATCTTCATCCATCAGAATGATAGCCTTTGATTTTCTTTGTAGGAGGCTATACGGTGATCTGCCCTTACCAATCTTTGCGCAAGATCCCCCTTCACATTTAGGGTCTTCCTTCTCGTGCAAGTCCTGTTTATCCTCCAGAGACTCAGGCTACATGTCATGACTCCCCTGCTCCTCAGTTTCCATACCACTTGACAGCACATCCCCATCCACCATGGACAACAGTCCTACCGCTTCCCCTCCACCCAATTCCTCCTTTTCTTCATTCTGAACCACCCCCATCTCCCCATCACAGAAGTCCTTACAAGTCTCGACAATTAGGGATTCATCACCGTGAGCCGTGCGCAGCTCCTGAACAGTCACCTCCTCATCAGCTGTAGGTCCAGATGACTTAAGTTGATTTGCTACAGTATCATCCACCAAGAACTTCAGCCTCAGCATCCAGGAGCTACCACCGCACCTCAAAATCAGACTATCAGGTATAGAGCCAGCGATGAAGACATCGACCCTCACACTCAGCAGACGCCCATTCCCCTCAAGCAGTCCAACAGCCGCGCCCTCTGCCACTGATGCAAAACCTGAGATCATCGATGACATAACCTCCTTTGACCTTAGATGTAAAGGTAGTCCCTCGATCTCAAGTTTTCCCGACCTGACTCCCACTCTCTGGGGCGGTCTCTCCGGCAAGGCTCCATCAAAAGGGGAAACCAGTCTCCAGATCACCGTGAAGCCATTGTTACAGGATGTTTGAAATTGCAGCTTCTCGACATCCCCCATACCCAAACCAAAGAGTACAAAACGTGTATTTGACAGAAAAGAAACCTGCTAGGAGTTGGTCAAAAGGGAAAGAGAGGTTACCAGGGTACGAACGTTCTCCGCTGTCGGTCTTCCAGACATAACCTCCCCAACCAGAGCTCCCCGCAAGGCCATCTCTGCCACTTTGATGTTCTCCGTCATAGGCTCCTCCACATTGGCCATGAGCCCTCCCGGTTTGTGTAGAGATGGGGGTGGAGCAGGCATCTTCATAGCCCAAGAATTTAAATTTCTAGAGCGTGGGAAATGGTGATTACTCATCAGTCCCCCCAAACCCCTACACGAATCCCTTTTGTGACCAAATCCCCCACATCCCAAGCACACCATGGGAGATCAGCAGGTGGCCGCCAAATGTCCCCGCCATCGGCGGCAGAAACAAACAGTCTTGCCGAGTAGCTTTGTTCCCCTTCTATCAGACCACCTCTCCTCCACCCCGCTTTTGTCGTAAGCATCAGAGTCCCTCCGCTCCTTCCTCCTCCAAACCTTCAACCTCCAAGTATTCCATCCTTCACCCTCCCTACTCCCACCAGCCATTGCGCTTAAGCCGCCTGCCGTCGGGAATGACATTGCCCCCTGTTGAACGTGTTTTTTTCGAATCGCTACGCTTACGTGTTTGGTTTTGGAAAACCTATCGTTGTAGCTCGAAAGTGAAGAATTCGTGTTCAACAAATAAAAATTTATACCGAAAAGAATTCCGGGTCGAACACAGGGAGGCTACACTGATCTATATTCGCAATTATATTTTTTTTAGGATTTTTGTTAAGCAAGGCGATATAATTACAATGGAGCTATCAGACTAAAAGAGAGAGAGAGAGAGAGAGAAAGAGAACATTCATTCAATATTTCAACTGTTTATAAAAGTTACACTAGAAAGAGGAAAATCAATTACACTATAAAGTAGGAAAATTCTACACTAGAAAAGCTGTAAATAAGAATGGGAGAGAGAAGTTATCCTCCTCGACGATTGCTTGGAGGATGAGCCGGACGGGACGATGCCTGGACGAAGGAGAACGAAGCAGGAGGAAGGAGGACGAAGCAGAAGAACGGGAACGGAGCAGCACGCCGTCGTCGTCGCAGGATCCACTTCCGAAGGGGAATGAAAATTGAACTTTATCTCGCAAGAAGCATCTCAGGTGTGGGACAAGCTTCTTTTGAGCTTTGGAGGGGTAGAGAGGAGAAATAAGGGATGAGAATTTCGTATGGAGGGGGTCTCCTTTTGTAGTTGCAAGGAGTGGGGGCAAAATGGACATTATAACATCAAAATAGTAAATGAGGGGTCTTTAGTGACGGATAAATCCGTCACTAAAGCTCCCTTCGTGGGCGACGTGGGCGGCTCGTGCGCGCCCGCTCGGCTGCTCACACACGCAACGCCCGCGCACGTCCATTGATTTCCAGCCGTCCGATCGCGAGATCGGAAGGCTTAAGATGCGTTCGCGCCCGCACGCTGCCCCCGTCTGATTGTGCGTTCAATCGCGCGTCCAATTGCGCGTCGACTCTATCGGGTGCGCGCGGCCGTCCGATGTCCATCTGACGCTCCACCAGCGCGCTAATCGCTCGCGCCCACAGCTCCTCGCCGCCGATCGAACCCGCGCCCCGCGCTCTCAATAGCGCGCTCGACCGCTACGCTTTGGGGCACGGATGGTCGAGCGGGCATTCTTAAATGCGAGCGCCCACAGCCGTTGGATTAAGGTCCAACGGCGGAGAGCGATTGGGCACGGGGCTTTCACAAGACGCAAGCGGCAGTTTGGGTGGCTAAGATGGTGCCACGTGGTGCTGTCTTGGCCGTCCATCTTCTGGAAGTTGTAGATGGTGCCACGGATGTCAGATTGACTCGATTTTGTGTCGTTGGGCTGCGATCGTCGATCCGAATTCATCCGTGTGGTCGGATTTATCATCTGAAGTGTGGATTTATACCATCCTGGCCCTTGATCTTCTAGGGTTCTCGGGACACTATCTGATGCTACGGATGCCTGATTAGGGCGATCTTGGAGTCGTTGAACTCCAATCGTCGCCCTGATCACATCCATATGGTTGGATCTTTGATCCGAGGCCCTGATAAAATATTTGCCCTGTCCAAGCACATAAAAGGACACAATTAACCTCCATTTTATTCAAAGTATTCTAAATGCAAGATGATGCATGTAATGCAATATTTATATCATGAAATGCAATCCTATGCATAAGAACATGCATAAATAGACATCTTAAGTAGTGTAAATGTGTTTACATCATACCCCCATGCCTGTCATTTGCTAGTCCCTAGCAAAAACTTTTTGCTATTTATAAAAGAATTAGGTTAGATTATTTGGACTTGAGTTATTTTTCAATCATTAAGAAATTGTCTACTTAGGAATTGAACCTTCAAAGACACAACAGTGCCCTGGTATCAGCCAAAATGCAGACCGCTTCAAGCCCTCGCCTTATTAAAAGAAAAATTTCTTTTTCTCTTTCTCTTTTCTAATTTTTTTGATTTTCAAATTTTTGGGTTTAAGAGTGGCTTTCTACGGCCATTCAACTCACCCAAAATTTGATGAGAACCCTAAGCTTTAAGCATCTTATTGTGATTGTGATAGACTCGTTGACCGGCAATTAGAACGAACTTCGGATTTCTACGCCTCTAGGTGACCTAACCAGAATTCTACCTAAAAGTCTATCTTTACAACCGGTAGCTTTCTCCCTACTTTTATTTTTTTTATTTTTATTTTTATTTTTTTTTTACGGGGTCAACACAAGGGTGAATCCAGTGTATATCTCCCCAGTTTATTCTACTTCTCTTCTTCCTAAGTGTTTTGGGAATTTTTGGTGCATTTCTGAGCTGGGTTCTAAACAACCGGTTGATGAGCTGTTACCACCGACAACTTGCCAGCCATACTCGTGTGGTGAAGTGTGGCTTATTTCTTTTTGTTCATTTCTCCTTTTTTTTTTTTTTAGGTAGGTGGCTTCCCTCATCTAAGATTTACCTAAAGGTAGCAAACTAAAAAAGGTCTAGTGACTGGGCTCTAGACAACCTACCTATGGGCTGTTACCCATGATAACTTGCCAGCCATATCACCCTAGAAGGTTCATTAGCTACCCAATTTCCGTTAGAATCGCCGAACAACGAGTCAGTGCAAAGAAAGTGTGTAGATGCTTAAAACTCAAAATTCCCTCAAATCAGAGGGCGGGTTGACAAGTCATGTACTTATCACCCAAACTTATTTATTCCAATTATAATAGAATTAAGATGGCGAGGACTCAAAAACAAATCCACATTTTAGTGGATACACAGGCTAATTAAGTCCAAAGACTTGAGGGGTCTTTGTCTTCAGATCTTAATGTAGTTTTTCCTAAGACTGAAAATTTTCTTAAACCCAAATTCTCTTTCCTAATTTCAATTTTTTTTTAATCAAAATAAAACAAATCTATGGAGCTGACTAATGAATTCGGAGATAAATATCCACCCCCCATGCCTATCTAATGCAATGTACTCATTGTATTAAAAAGACATAAAACATAGTGGAAAAACGAAGAAAGCACCTGAATTACGTGAATGTCAGGTCCGCTCCGAGATGAAAAATTAAAAAGAACTGTATAAGTGCTGAGTTTAGTGCCTTCAGCTAGGCACATTATACAAAGAAAAGAAATGAAGAATTCACATCTGCAGGTCAAAATTAGAATGAACAGAAGAATCCTCTGAACTGTCAGCAGAGGTCCACAGATGTGGACCAGATTGTGGTGCAGACCCACACCCCATAATCAAGAATATCTTAGGTTCTGGATAAAAATTACCCAAAACCTAAAATCAGAATGTAAGAGGGATCGGGCCTGCGATTTCTGAGGATGCAACCCAAGACCAAAAAGTCGGGTTACAGAGAATTGAAGCTCAAAAGGATAATCGTTAAATGTGTGCTTGGGTTTGACATCCTCAAAACAAATGTCGTAAGGGTTCTGATTTGATGGTTTCAGCTTAAAAGGAACCCTTCGACTCAATTTTCTATTTCCTCCAAAATTGACTTCCCAAATCAGAACTTCCCAACTCCTATTCTCGTCATTCAGCATATCAAATTCTAGGACCTCTTGTATATTCATCACCCGGTCTGAAATCTCCAAGTCTAAATGATGTGGCAGAATCAAAATTGACTTAGGTCTAATTATCTCAGAATTAGAATCATCAATAAGCTCAACAGGGTGTAACTGATAATCAAGGCATTGAATTGATTCCCCCAGAAAATGCGATTCTGGATCCGTAATGTGTGCCCTAATAAGATCAGTGTTCTCAGTTGTTGGGCTATCAAATGATCTATCAGATTCCTCAGGCCCAATCGTCTCACAGAAATCGTGTTCAGAAAACTCGCATGAGACTTCGCAACTTGAATCTTCACCAGCAGGATCCGTATCATTGTATGTCTCAAAATCATTTGTCACTTTCTGTTCCAAGGAGATATACGCTTCCTCGTTACCCGGCTTAGGGATCTCAGGCGAAGAAATCAGATCATCCTTAATTGGTTGTTTTAATTCAATCTGGTCAGCCTCGTAACACGTGTCCCCCTCAACAGATGCCTGAGCGGGTTCTTTCATTGGCTTTCCTGAAGAGGGTTCATCCTGGGAATTATTCCAAGATTGAATCAAAGCAACCACGAATCTCATCCTCAATTTTGCTAATTTCCCAAGTAAAAACTCACCCGGGTTCTTATCCTTAACATCCTGGAGACAATCCAACAAAGACTTATTTAACTCATCAATCATTTCAATCGGGGGCTCCAATCTCTCAATGCAAGGTATTGGCTGAACTTCTAAAGATTGAATGATATTCCTCAAGTTAGCCAGCACCTTATCTTGAACCTGATTAACCTGAACCAAATGAGTTGGTTCAGGGTTGGGCGGGTTTGACATCAATGCGGAGGAATTAACGAATTGAGATTCGTTATACCCTTCCTGATGATAGGTCATTTCAGATTGTTGAAAAGATGGTGATGACCTAAAGGAAGTGAAATCAGAGGATGGGTAAGGATCGGTGTATCCTTCTTGACTGTAGATCGTATTAGGTTGTGCATGAAAGGAAGACGATCTATAATCGATGTAGCTCTGAGAAGGATAGAAATCAGAATCAAAGTGTTCAGGGTTAGACCCTAAATACGGGGATCTAGAATTGTATCCCCAATCTGAATTATCCCAACTGACTGATGGTTGATTACAATACGAGTTGGGATAATCATCATGTTGAGGATAATTCACAACAGGAGGGAAAGAGCGGGAATGTGTGAAATATGTGGAAGGATTCATGAGACTTGGGCGGAAGAAAGGCGCCCTGCAATGCAAACAATCAAACCTGTCCTTAAATGGGTTATCCTACAGACCTACAGACTCTCAAAACCCGTCTTGAGATAAAGGAACGATTTAATCTACTTCTATCTGTTCAATCCAACCAGTTAGAAGGAGGGACTGGGGAGAAGGTTCTTCCTTTGGCTTGCACCTCTGGTTCCTAGTGTACCCCCCAGCCGCGATCATTTGACTCTGCTCCCCTAGCTAGACAACAGATTGAATAGTAGAAACAGACTAATCGAAAATAATCTCGTTCTGGGTTCTGAAGAGCGAGTCCAATCCTTAAGGCCAACGTCTACTCTGTTTTATTTAGGGCTAGGTTTGAATGTGCTTTGGAATGTGATGGGCCCTTTAAATGGGTTGTGCCCTTAATGATTGATTAATTTGTGTGTGTGTGCACAACCAGTGGCTTTCAAGCAAGATTATTTTTGATGTGGTGAATTTTAAGGTTCAAATCTTGCTTAGTATCTTTTAGGGTTTTAAATTAGGTGAATTGCAATCAAGTTTCTAGGCAAACCAAGTTGTAAAACACGGGTGAAGATTGTTTTCCTTTAAAATCAGAAAGAAAGTGGAGTGCCTGGAATATACCTAGATTGAAAACCCTGAGGAGCTACTTGATGGGTTGGTTGTAAAATAAAGTGGTGCGGCCCAAACAACTCAAACAACTGGCCATAAATGCACCACTAAGTTAGGCACTCAAATATGATTAACCTAGAATGATTTCTACTCTGTTATGTGTTGCTTTGTGTGTACCGGTTCCACAGATCAGAACTCGGTTGAGTAGAAACAAATCAATTTGGTTAAGTGCCTTTGAACGTGGGTGTACGTTGTGTGTTTGTTGAAAATTACCCCACAAGATTATCTTTTTGTTATTTTTTTTTTTTTTTATGGATGAGGGTGGAATGAATGTGAGTGAAAATCCAAACAACCAAACTATTCCTAGGATTTATGCGAACACCTAGGTTAATTGGGATTTGGATTTAATGTGGCGAATGAAATCTATGGAGGGGGAAAGAATGGGGGAGCACTTACAGTTGTCTTCAACTGCACTTTACTCCAGTCTACCGCTTGTTGATTCCTTGATGGAGGTCTCTGCAAAACAATAGACACAAGAGAATGCTAGTTAGAAAACAAATAAAGTGCAAGAAATGCGAAGAGAAGATCGGAAATCGTTGCCTCCCAGGCAACGACGCCAAAATGTTGAACGTGTTTTTTTCGAATCGCTACGCTTACGTGTTTGATTTTGGAAAACCTATCGTTGTAGTTTGAAAGCGAAGAATTCGTGTTCAACAAATAAAAATTTATACCTAAAAGAATTCCGGGTCGAACACAGGGAGGCTACATTGATCTATATTCGCAATTATATTTTTTTTAGGATTTTTGTTAAGCAAGGTGATATAATTACAATGGAGCTATCAGACTAAAAGAGAGAGAGAGAGCGAGAAAGAGAATATTCATTCAATATTTCAACTGTTTACAAAAGTTACACTAGAAAGCGGAAAATCAATTACACTATAAAGCAGGAAAATTCTACACTAGAAAAGCTGTAAATAAGAATGGGAGAAAGAAGTTATCCTCCTCGACGATTGCTTGGAGGACGAGCTAGACAGGACGACGCCTGGACGAAGGAGAACGAAGCAGGACGAAGGAGGACGAAGCAGAAGAACGGGAACGGAGCAGCACGCCGTCGTTGCCACGGGATCCACTTCCGAAGGGGAACAAAAATTGGACTTTATCTCGTAAGAAGCATCCCGGTTGTGGGACAAGCTTCTTTTGAGCTTTGGAGGGGTAGAGAGGAGAAAGAAGGGATGAGAATTATGTATGGAGGGGGTCTCCTTTATAGTTGCAAGGAGTGGGGGAAAAATGGACATTACAACTTCAAAATAATAAAAGAGGGGTCTTTAGTGACGGATAAATCCGTCACTAAAGCCCCAACGTGGCCGTCGCCTCCGCACCCACCCGCGCCTCCTCGGCTGCCTGCTCCTCAACGCCCGCGCACGTCTAGCGCTTTTCAGCTGTCCGATCGCGAGATCGGACGGCTTAAAATGCGTCCGCGCCCGCGCGCTGCATGCCCCCCCGTGCGTCTGATTGCGCATCCGATTGCGAGTCCAATCGCGCGTCGGCGCTATCGGGCGTGCGCGGCCGTCCGATCTCCATCCGACGCTCCAATTGCTCACACCCGCCGCTCCTCAGCACCGCTCGAACCCACGCCCCGCGCTCGCGATAGCGCGCTCGACCCTATCGGGCGCGTGCGGTAGTCCGATGTCCATCCGACGCTCCACCCGCGCGCTAATCGCTGGCGCCCGCCGCTGCTCGTAGCAGATCGAACCCACGCCCCGCGCTCGCAATAGGGCGCTCGATCGCTGTGCTATGGAGTGCGGATGGTCGAGCGGGAGTTTTTAAATGCGAGCGCCCACAGCCGTTGGATTAAGATCCAACTGCGGAGAGCGATTGGGCGTGGGGCTTTCACAAGATGCAAGCGGCCGTTTCGACGGCTGAGATGGCCCACGTGGAGCTATCTTGGCCTTCCATCTTCTAGAAGTTGTAGATGGTGCCACGGATGTCGGATTGACTCAATTTTTATGTCGTTGGGCTGCGATCATCGATCTGAATTCATCCGTGCGGTCGGATTTATCATCTGAAGTATGGATTTACACCATCCTGACCCTTGATCTTCTAGGGTTCCCGGGTCACTATCTGATGCTACGGATTTCTGATTAGGGCGATCTTGGAGTCATTGAACTCCAATCGTCGCCCTGATCACATCCATACGGTTGGATCTTTGATCCGAGGCCTTGATAAAATATTTTCCCTGTCCAAGCACATAAAAGGAGGCAATTAACCACCATTTTATTCAAAGTATTCTAAATGCAAGATGATGCATGTAATGCAATATTTATATCATGAAATGCAATCCTATGCTTAAGAACATGCATAAATAGACATCTTAAGTAGTGTAAATGTGTTTACATCACCCCCATTTAGTTTGGGTTATTTTTTAGATATGAAAAATCTAAAAATGATTGATGAACTGAATAGCTCATTATTGGATTTGCTCTAAAATGTTAGGGATAGGGGCCTGGGTGAGTTTCTACTTGGGAAATTGTCGAGATCGAGGATGAAATTCATGGTTGCCTTAGTACAATCTTGGGATGATTCCCAGGATGAACCCCCTTCAGGGGAGCCAATGGCTGAACCCACTCAGGCACCTGCCGGGGGGGATACATATGCTGAGACTGGGGATGACCAGGTTGGTCTACAGCAACCCATTGAGGATGTACCAAGTTTCTCATCGGAGAACCTAGAGCCAGGGAATAACAAAAAATATGTCTCCATGGACCATGAAATGACATATGATTTTGAGACATATATAAATGAGGATCATGAATTCCTTGATTTTGAGGGTGGGGAATCTCTTAGTAAAGTCTCACTTGAGCTTAAGGAGAATGATTTTAGTAAGAGAAATGGGCATGAGGAATCTGATAGACCATTTGGTAGGCCAACTATTGAAGATTCTGATTCGGCTGGGGCTAACTTGGACAATCCGAATCCTGATGATTCAATTAGTAGCCTCATTCCTCAACTGCACTCCGAAGAGCTGACTTTTGAGATCATTATGCATAAGCCAATCTTGATTCAGCCATGATTTCTGGACTTGGGTAAATCTTATGGGGTGAACGGTATGCTAGAGTTACCAGAGCTTGAGCACTTGATGTTGGAGGATAGAAATTTTGAACTAAAAATTTGGGATGTTAATTCTGAGGGAAAAACAAGCTTGGATTTAAGGGTTCCTATTAACCTAAAACCACCTACTTTTTACCAGAACCCTTATGATATCTTTCATGTGCAACCTAAGCTCAAAATAATTGATTATTTTTCTTAGTTGAATGTTAAGTGGACATCCACACCTATTGAACCATATTTACCTGTTGTCCGACACTTTGGTCATGGGTTGCAAACCACAAAATCGCAGGTCCAACCCTGCAAGCTTAACAACCTTCAATTATGGGTGATTTTCATCTAGAACCTGAGAACCACTCGACCTTGGGGCATGGGTCTCATCATAATCTTTTCCATGTCTGTGAACATCTTTTGCTAGTAGGTTTAAGGATTAATTGTTTGATTTTGATTCTAACCCGCACTTGTGAATTCTCAATTTCTTCCTTGTATGTATATTTTGCCTAGCTGAAGGCATTAAATTTAGCATGTGTTTATATTACACGTTCTCTACGGTGCTGACTGGATTTTCATGTTATTTAGGTGATATTCTGTTTACTCCGCCTTTTCATGTCTTTATTTTTACAGTGAGGACATTGCATCATTTAGGCATGGGGGGGTGAATAATTAATTCTTGAAATCATTTTATTAACTCCGTAGAATTTCTTTTAGTTTCTTTAAAAAAAAGAAAATTCAAAAAGATAAAAAAAAGAAATTAGGAAGAACAGAACTTAGGCATTTGGAAGTGTTATTAACTTTAGGAAATGATACAATAGGACCTAAATACCTAAACTCTTCAGGCTTTCTGGCTTAATTAGCCAGGTGTCCACTCGAATGTGGACTTAGTCTAGAGTCCTTGAAAAGTAATTCTATTTTAAACTGGACAATAAATTGGGGTGATAAGTATACGATTTATCAACCCGCCCTCTGATTTGAGGGGACTTTAAGCCTAAGCATCTACACACATTTTGCACTGACTCACTTTTTAGTGGTTTCTTCGAAAATTGGGTAGCTAATGGACTGCCTAGTATGGTATGGCTGGCAAGTTGTCGGTGGTAATAACTCATTGACCGGTTGTCCAGAGCCAAGACACAAGACCATTTTCTTCGTATTGCCTTTAGGTAAATCTTAGATCAAGGAAGCTACCTACTTAAAAAAAAGAAAAAGAAATAAAAAAAAATCAAAAAAGTAGAAAAAAATAAGCAAATAAAACCACATAACACCGCATGAGTATGGTTGGCAAGTTGCCATGGGTAATAGCCCATTAGCTGATTGTCTAGAGCCTAGCACACAAAAATGTAGAATAATTCCCAAAACACTAAGGGAAGAAGTGAAGAAGTAGAATAAATCAGGGAGTTATACACTGGGTTCGCCCTTGTGTTTACCCCAAAAATAAAAGTAGGGAGAAAGGTACCATTCGAAAAGATAAACCTTTAGGCAAGGTCACCTAGGGTCGTAGAAACCCAAAGTCTATTTTAACGGCCGCCTAGTGAGACTTTCACTCTTTTCACTAGATGCTTAGCACTTAGAGTCCTTTTTGAGTCTTGGGCAGGTTGGGTAGTCGTAAAAAGTTATCCTGAAACTCTCAAACTCCAAAAATCCAAAAAAAATTAGGAAAGAATAAAAAAAAACAAATGTATCTTCCCTTTTCAAATAAGGCAAGGACATGGGCGTTCTACATTCTGGCAAACACCCGGGTACTGTTGAATTTTCATAGTTAAGGACCTTAGTTGAAATTTTCTTTTATTAATGAACGACTTAGGTCTAAGCGATCGAGTCCAAATTCTATTTTTATACATAGCATGTAGTTTAATTTTGCTAGAGACGAGCAAAAGATAGGTATGGGGGTATGATGTAGACACATCCATTTAGGTTAAAATGCTTATTCATGCATGTTCCTACGGTTAGATTTGCATTTCATATTATAAATATTGCATAGCATGCATCATCCTGCATTTAGAGTAGTTGTGTATATTTTAGGTTAATTACATCCTTTTTATGGCCAGGAGGGAAGGAGATTTATTTCAAGGGCTCAGATGGATGATCTGACCATATAGATCAAATCAAGACGACGATCGGAGTCTAACACCTCCGAAATCATCCAAATCGGAGTCCCATAGCACCTTATGCGATCCGAGGAAGATCAATGGCTAGGAGGGCAATGCGACATCTTTACAGGCTTTGGATGAAAAATTTGACCATATGGATGGATCCGGAGCAACTATTGGAGTCCATAGCGTGAAAATCATCTCGATCTGAGCACCGTGTCACCCTCGGCAACAGAAAGAAGATGGACGGCCCAAATGACGCCACGTGGTGCCATCTAGGCTGCCCAACACCGCCCAGCAGCAACCAGCCATGCCCTTCATCTTTCATGCATTTGAATCCTAGCCGTTGGGTCAAGATCCAATGGCTGGGATGCCTCCACGCTTGTAGCACTCAATTCATCTTTGAGACACAAAAGTGCCTATAGCGTATTGGCTGTGAGGGTCACTCTCAAGTCGCAGGTGTGTGGTCGAATCCCCATGAGTGCAGGCAATCAACAACATGAGCACGAGCACCAAATTGTGCCACACGATCTTCATCGAACAGCGCAAGAGTCTCCACGTGGATGCACAGATGATCACGGATACGCCTGCATGATCCAACACCCAACTCAACGTGCGTTCTCACATGCAATCCATTGCCATCTGATTATGCGATCATCGTGAGATCGCGACCGTCGATCGAGCATCTAGCGGCGAGAAGGTGGCTGCGTGAGAACAGCTGCAAGCGAGCGTGAGCTAAAGGCTACAGTGACAGTTGTGCAGGCCTTTAGTAGCGCTTGTAGCTGTCACTAATAGCCTGCGCTATGCGCGTGTTAGCAAAGGAATTGAAGGGCACGGATCTTCAGCGACGATTACAGCTCTCACTAATTTTCCTTGGATGAATTTGTCGCTACACTATAAAGGGACCTATCCCCCTCCATTCCAAACCATCTCTTTCTTTCTCCCTCTCACCACCTCCAAGGCACTAGAGAGAGCTTGTCCCAAGACTGGGATACTCATCTAGAGTAGAAAAGAAAATAGTTTTCCCACCTCTCATCCCCATTCGTGGAGCATCCCGTGGCCATCCTCTCACCACCCTTCAGGAAGAAGATCCTCACCGCGACGTCGTCCTACCCCATCATCCATCCTCCGCTATGTCTTCCTTCGTCCCACACCTCACCAACTTCCTCCAGGTTACGTCGGAGCGACTCGTACTCCAAGCGAATGTCGAGGGGGATTCTCTCACCTCTTTCTATCTTTTTCGCTTTCGTAGTATAGTTTTTCTGCTTTCGTAGTTGTAACAAACATTTATTCATAAATAGATCATTGTTCTCTCTCTCTTTCCTTTATATTTTGCAAGTAAATTAGCTAGAATTCATTAACCAGATCTCTTGCCCTATTAAAATACCAAAAAAAATTATAAAAGATCAAAACATCACAAACAAATGAAATCGAAATGCAAATTTTTCAAAACCAAACGTTCGCCACCCCGTGTTCGACATAGGACTCACTTTTCGAGTTTCGATTATAAATTTTATCTGATTGATAGATTTTCTCGTGAATCAAACTATGACGATGGATTTTCCAAAATCCGAACCCTTTATGCATGCAAATCCACGTCCATCATTTTGGCATCGTTACTGGGGAGGCAACGCTCTTTCGTTTTTCTCACATTTTTCCACCTTACTTAGCTTTTTAGCTCACTTTGCTCCTTTCTTTCTGTGATTACAGGTACCATTCCAAGGTGAACCAAAGTAGATAGATCGGAGTAATGTGCGGTTAAGGAGTTTTGTACGTTTATCCCCACCACCCCAACCCTAGATTTCATTTTGCCACAATAATAACTAAAACCTAAATCAACTTAGGTGTTTTTTATAAACCTAGGATAGATCTAGTTGTTTGTTTTCCATCTCCACTCATCTCACCCCCGCATATATAAAAAAGAACAAAAAAAATATACTCCTCTCTTGTGGGATTTTGTGAAAGAGACACACATTAACACCCACAACTCTTGACTTTTGGCGCACCAGTCTACTTTGATTGTACCACTTAACCGAGATTTAACCAATGGACCCAGTACACTTCAACTCAAAACACATAAGCAAGTAGAAATCTGATTAGGCTATGACATTGTGTGCCTTAATTTGTGGTGCGAATAGGCCAATTGATTGATTTGTTTGGGTTGCACCACCCAAATTAAAATCAATACATCAAGTAGCTTGCCTCTTAAGATTGATTTTTAGGGCTGAACCGGGCACTCCACATTTTTCTGATTTCTGATGGAATATATCATCACCTGTGCCTTCAAAACTTGGAGTGTTCTACTAAACCATAAAATCTGGATAACTTAAGGAACACCATAAAATCTTTAGAAGCTCAGCCAACACCGTGTAGTAAAGCATTGGAGTTTATGATAAAAATGATTGATGAGCTTCATAACTTTTTATTGGATTTTCTCCAAAATGTTAGGGATAGGGGCCTGGGTGAGTTTTTGCATGGGAAATTATCGAGATTGAGGATGAAATTTGTGGTTGCCTTAGTACAATCTTGGGATGATTCCCAAGATGAACCTCCTTTAGGAGAGCAATGTCTGAACCCGCTCAGGCACCTATCAGGGGGGATACATATGCTGAGACTGGGGATGACTAGGTTAGGCTAGGGCAACCCATTGAGGATGTATCAAGTTTCTCACCCAAGAACCCAGAGCCAAGGAATAACGAAAAATATGTCTCCATGGACCGTGAAGTGACATATGATTTTGACACATATATAAATGAGGATCATGAATTCCTTGATTTTGCAGGTGAGGAATCTCTTAGTAAAGTCTCACTTGAGCTTAAGGAGAATGATTTTAATAAGATAAATGGGCTTGAGGAATCTAATAAACCATTTGATAGCCCGACTATTGAAGATTCTGATTAGGTTGGGGCTAACTTGGACGATCTGAATCCTGATGATCCAATCAATAGCCTGATTCCTCAACCGCACCCGAAAGAGCTAACTTTTGAGATCAATGTGCCCAAGCCAATCTTGTTTCAGCCACGATTTCTGGACTTGGGTAAATCTTATGGGGTGAACAATATGCTAGTGGTCACAGAGCTTGAGCACTTTATGTTGGAGAATAGAAATGTTGAAATGAAAATTTGGGAGGTTAATTCTGAGGGAAAAATAAGTTTGCATTTAAGGGTTCCTGTTGACCTAAAGCCACCTACTTTCTACCAGGACCCTTACGATATCTTTCACGTGCAATCCAAGCTCGAAATAACTGATTATTTTTTTGAGATGAACATTAAGTGGACATCCGCACCTATTGAACCATATTTACCCATTGTCCGACACTTTGTCTTGGGTTGCACACCACAAAATTGCTGGCTCAACCCCACAAGCTTAACAACCTTTGATTCTGGGTGATTTTCATCCAGAACCTAAGAACACTCGACCTTGGTTCATGGGTCTCCATCATAATTTGTCCCACGTTTGTGGACATCTTCTACTGGTGGGTCTGAGGATTAATCTTTTGATTGTGATTCTGACCCGCTGATGAGATGCTCATCATGGGTTCTAATTACCCCTAATTAACTAGTTTCCCTAGTTAATTAGCTAGGAATATGTATATATAAGGGTTAACTATGTAATAAGGGACAAATCAATGAAGGACCTTAAAATAAGTTAATAATTATTATTAATAATTTAATTAATAAATGGAGTCGAAATACCGTCAATTAATTACTTAATATCTTATTTAACTAAAGTGTAACTTAAGACCTAAGTCTTTAATAACTTAAGTAAGTTAATAAGTAAATAAATATAGATAAATGGGTCAAAAATGTGAATACAAGGCTTTAATATAACATTTAGCTAAGTTATAAATGTATATAAAAGGTTAGAAAAGAAAATAATTTAAATCAACCTTTAAAGCCTATGTTTGCATTCGGTCCTTGGAATTCATTGCATTTGAGTCCTTTCCTTTCATCTAGGTCTTTATCTTTCCTCACATTTATGTCCCTGTGTACATTCTTTTTCTTCATTTCTTCTTCAGCTGCTTCAACGGTTGACAAATGGCAATGAAGATACCTCACGATCACCTTCCATCTGATGCCATTCCACCCTTGCCAAACTCCTGGAGCTTGCTCCCACCCACTTCATTTAATCTCTTGGTCTGGATGATCCTTGAATCCTATTTAGGGTTAGAGAGTAACCTCACCGACGTCAGAGACAACACCGATGGTTACCTTGAATGTAGACGTTCTAGCATCCAAATTTAGCCACCTTCACAGCCAACGCAACCTATAAATACCCCTCGACCCCTCTGATTTCAAGGGTCAATCCCCTATCCTTCTTCCCTAATTGCGGCCGACGATAGGCTATTCCACTACTACCTCCGGTGACTTCTCATCCCTCTATCGGAGCTCCTCCGTGCAAGGGACTCGCCTCTCTCACCTCCTCTTCCTCTCCGGACGGTTGTGACAGGACCTTGGAGCACCAATTCCTCTTCCTTGTCACCTTCAACTTCTCGTCGGAGCTCTATACCCTACCCTCTAATTTCATCCTCCATTATGCACCTTTCGACAGAGATTCTTCCCCCTCTTTTCGTCCAGGCAACTGTAGATTACTTAGTGTAGCTTAGATTAGTGTAATTAGCTTAGTCAGATTAGTTTAGTTAGACATCAGTACTTCCTTCCTCAACGCCAACGATGCCAAGTCTGGCCTCGCTGGGCCTTCATTTGCACTTCCAAGTAATGATCCACTCTCCTTACCTTTCCATGATCCATTCCCACTTTCTTCCACTCACAATTATCACCTAAACCACTTCACTGTCACCGGCGATCCCGGCTGTCTATGGCGGAAGTCCTTGAGCTTTATACACATCCATTAGGGTCTTCCATTGCTAGAACACCACCTTAAGGCCCTTCCTGACCTCAGTATTACCCCAATTATTCACCTATTTGCCTAATCCCAATCATGCTCACTTGGACACCTTACTATCCATGGTGAGGTGTCCAGAACCTATTCCACATCCAATAGAGGTCTTCCATCACCTCCCTAACCCCTAAAGACCTTAGCGATCCCTTTAATTACTCCTATAGAGACTCCTATTAGAAATGGCTAAATTCCTCATCTCTGAGCTCACTGTCAATGGTGGCTCAGAGATGAGTTAATCACCTAATTAAATAGTCCATTAGTATCACCTTACCCCTTGGAACACTTGCCCTCAATCAATTGAGTGAGAGGACAAAACTCAAAATGCTCAATTTTCGAATTCCATGATGAATCCTAAGTTCTAATCATTCTTTAGGCCAATTAGGGAGATCTTTGGATCTGTTTAGATCCTAGGAATCTCCACCAGTTAGTAATGGCTTCATTTGCTATGTTTTTCATCTCTAAATATCAGAACTAGACTTACCGAAGCTCTAGCGAGCCCCAGCGAGTCGAAATTGATCTTCAGCCCTTGATAGGCTCTGAAGAGCTCCAAAATGCACAATTGAGGTTTATGGATTCTAATTTAGTGTTTATTTTGTTGATTTAATGCCTGGAGATCAGTAGCAACCTCTGTCTTCTCCAACTCTGGTAGGGTTGGAGAAGCTGACTCGTTAGGTTTTATGCTTTGGAAATAGGTCTGTAGGCTCAAGCAGAACCTGTAGGGGTCATATTTGATCTTTGATTGCTCTAAAATTCCCTAGATTATTCCACCAAACACCCCTTCTTTTAAGCTCAAGTGACAGTGTCTGAGAGGGCCTTTAGGAGCTTTAAAACAAAGTTTTAAGGTTTGGAAATGATTTTCGAGGTGAATTAGAGTCTCTCTAGGTCTTTAATTTGTTTTGAGAAGCTATACTATAGAAAGTCAACTTCTAGAGCTTTATAATTTAACTCAGGTTTGATTTATAGAATTCTTGAGTAAAGTCGATGTTTATTGAGTTGAATTTGATGTTAGGGTGATTCTGAGGTTAGAAAAAATTTTAAGTTGTTTTATTGAGGATTTAGGACAAATCATATCACTATCCAATTTGGGTCATTTTTTGAACCCATACTGCTTTCAGTATATTTTTAATGAGGTTTGAATGCTAAATTCACCCAAATAGAATCATAACACTTTTCAAAGATTGTTTAAATCTTTTCCAGAGGTCATTAGCTCTCTGTCGAGATGTTCAGAGCACAGAATGAAGATCTGAAGCTCTTGTATGAAGCTCATGAGCTTCTTCCTCTTCCTGAAGCCATATAAACTTCCCTTTCTTCGCCATTAGATGCAGAATCAACACTTGAAGATGATTTAGACCTCACCTGGAGGTCAAACTATTTCCTACATGTCTTTAGACATGAAATTACCCTTTACATGCCATAATTGCTGTGGCGAACCTTCCACCTTCGCCCTTCAAATCAAAGGGCTAGATCTAACTAGAACACCAAATTGGTGTTACATACATGTAGAGCATCCAAAGGGCTCTCAATCGAGCCTTTGCACGATCGAAATCATTCAGTGAGTCAGCTGGAATCGTTGGTGGAAGTTCAGCCTGCAGTGGACATACATAGTCCTACATCGGTAATCTGTGAGGCACCGCACTGGTATAATATGAAAAAGTGTATTAGCCTTACCAGTCATCAGTGTAGGGTACAAAATGAATTGATCTTGGGTGCAGGTGCATGCGTTGCGCGTGCCTATGCATGTGTGTGTGTGCGCCTGTGGGCATGAGCATGTGCCCGCGAGTGGGTGTGTGTGGTCCTGGGAGGTCAGATACTATGCATGGGCTTGAATTGGAAATCAAACACCTAAGTAAAACTATGCTCGGACCCAGTAGGATCTAGTCCCACCCTCTAGGGGTGCTATGTATTCCCGACCGATCTGAGCTGCTAATTGAAAATATCAAATTTTTGTTAGGTTAAGTGTGAACATATATGCACAATACTAAGGGAAACTTAGAAGAGAGAAAACCTAAGGAGAAGGCTAAGTAAAAAGAATAGAGAGGGTTTAGAGGAAGAAGAAGAGAAAAGGATGATTAAAGGAAAAGAGAGAGAGAGAGTAACGATAGAGAAGTAAAGAAAAGAAAAGAGAGGGCTGAAGATTAAGAAGAAAATAGTGGAAATAAAGAGAGAATCAGACGTCTCTTATTGTAATTAGTCTTCTAATCTTTTACTTTTGAGACATTTGATCTTCTTATTAGACGTCTGATTGGTATTTTTATTGCAATAACATGTCTCTTAATATTTTGAGCTTAATTGATGTAATAAGGCATTTGTATTCATTTGTATAACTTTTTCTTGCCTTAATCTTTTGTAATTAGTTGTAATGGGTGTAATAAACATGTTTAATTGATTCTTAATGACAAATCACATGTGTAAATATGTTCATTCTTAATGGAATGTTGTATGCTTTTATTTGAATATCTCTTATGCAAGATTCATGTACTTAAACTAATTTAATTATAACCTGATTGATTAAGTAGTTAGTAATTTATGCTTAGGAATTAATGGTGAATTAAGATTAAGTTATGCCTCTTGGTGAATGACCTGGACTCAACTAGTTAAAAAGAATTTAAAATCTAAAAATGTTAGGTTAACTTTACCTTATACTACACAACCAACATTAATTCAAGTTAACCTAAGTTATTTTCTCATGCATTTAATTAAGCCTAAATAACCTAATTAACTATGTTCAGGATTTAATCGATAACCCACACTTATGAATTGTCAATTTCTTCCTTGGATGTATATTATGCCTAGTTGAAGGCATTAAATTTAGAACGTGTTTATATTCCACATTCTCTATGGAGCTAACTGGATTTTCACGTTATCTAGGTGATATTTTGTTTACTCTGACTTTTCATGCCTTTACTTTTACAATGAGGATATTGCATCATTTAGGAATGGGGGGTGGATAATGAATTCCTGAAATCATTTTATTAACTCCGTAGAATTTCTTTTAGTTTCTTTAAAAAAATGAAAATTCAAAAAGATAAAAAAAAAGAAATTAAGAATAACAGAACTTAGGTATTTGGAAGTTATTAACTTTAGGAAATAATGCGATAGGACCTAAATACCTAGACTCTTCAAGCCTTCAAGCTTAATTAGCCCGGGTGTCTACTCAAATGTGGACCTAGTCTTGAGTTCTCGCCAAGTAATTATATTTTAAACTGGTCAATAAATTGGGATGATAAGTATACGATTTATCAACCTGCCCTCTAATTTGAGAGGACTTTAAGCCTAAGCATCTACACACCTTTTGCAATGACTCACTTTTTGGCGGTTTCTTTGAAAATTAGGTAGCTAATGAATCGTCTAGGATGGTATGGCTGGCAAGTTGTCGGTGGTAACTGCTCAACAGCCAGTTGTCCAGAGCCTAGCTACAAGACCATTTTCTTCATACTGCCTTTAGGTAAATCATAGATCAAGGAAGCCACCTACTTAAAAAAATATAAAAAAAAGAGAAAAAAACAAAACAAGAAGAAAATAAAACAAATAAAACCACACTTCATCGCATGATCATGACTGGTAAGTTGTTGTGGCTAACAGCCCATTAGCCGATTGTTCAGAGCTCAGCACACAAAAATGCACAATAATTCCCAAAAAACTTAGGGAAGTAGAATAAACAGAGTTATACAATGGGTTCGCCCTTATGTTGACCCCGTAAATAAAAGAAGAAGGGGAAAGCTACCATTTGAAAACATAAACCTTTAGGCAAGGTCACCTTGAGTCGTAGAAACCTGAAGTCAGTTTTAACGGTCACCTAGTGAGTCTTTCACTCTTTTCACTAGATGCTTAGCACTTAGAGTCCTTTTCGAGTCTTGGGCAGGTCGGGTAGCCGTAAAAAGTTATCTTGAAACTCTCAAACTCCAAAAATCCAAAAAAAATTAGAAAAGAAGAAAAACAAAGAAATGTATCTTCCCTTTACAAATAAGCTGAGGACATGGGTGGTCTACATTCTGGCAAACACCCAGGTACTGTTGAATTTTTGTAGTTAAGGACCTTAGTTGAAATTTTCTTTTGTTAATAAACGACTTAGGCCTAAACGATCGAGTCCAAATTCTATTTTTATACATAGCTTTTAGTTTAATTTTACTAGAGACTAGCAAAAGATAGGCATGGGGGTATGATGTAGACACATCCATTTAGGTTAAAATGCCTATTCATGCATGTTCCTAGGCTTAGATTTGCATTTCATATTATAAATATTGCATAGCATGCATCATCCTGCATTTAGAGTAGTGTATATTTTAGGTTAATTACTTCCTTTTTATGGCCAGAAGGGAAGGAGATTTATTTAAAGGCCTCGGACGGATTATCTGACCATACGTATCTAATCAAGACGACGATCAGAGTCTAACGCCTCTGAAATCATCTAGATCGGAGTCTTGTAGCACCTTATGCGATCTAAGGAAGATCAATGGCTAGGAGGGCAATGTGACATTTTTATGGGCTTCGGCTGAAAAATCCAAGTATACGGATGAATCTAAAGCAACGATCGCTGTCTGGCAATGTGGGAATCATCTCAATCTGAGAACCGTGGTACCCTCTGCAACAGAAACAAGATGGATGGCCCAGATGGCACCACGTGGCACCATCTAGGCTGCTCAACACTGGCCAGCAGCAACCGGCCACGCCCTTCATCTTCCGCACCTTTGAATCCCAGCCGTTGGATTAAGATCCAATGGCTACGATGCCTCCACGTCCACAGCACTCAATTCGTCTTTGAGACACAAAAGTGCCCTCAGTGCATTGGTTGTGAGGGGTGCTCTCAAGTCGCAGGTGCGTGGTCAAATCCTCGCGAGCACACGCAATCAACAACGCGAGCGCAAGCGCCAAATTGGGCCACATGATCTTCACCCAATGGCATAAGAGTCTCCACGTGGATGCACGGATGATTGCGGATACGCCCACGCGATGCAACGCCCAACTCAACACGTGTTCTCACGTGCCATCCAACGCCATCCTCGTGCTCGATCCTCGCGTGATCGTGACCATCGATCAAGCATCTGATGATGTGAAGGTGGGCACGTGAGCACAGTTGCAAGCAAGCGTGAGTTGGAGGCTACAGTGATAGTTGCGCGAGCCTTTGTGACGCTTGTAGCTGTCACTAATGGCCTGCACTATGCCTACGTTAGCAAAGGAATTGAATGGTGTGGATCTTCAGTGACGATTACAACTATCACTAATTGCCCATGGATGATTTTGTCTCTCCTCCAATATAAAGGACCTATGCCCCTCCATTCCAAACCATCTCTTCCTTTCTTCCTCGCACCACCTCCAAGGCTCTAGAGAGAGCTTGTCCCAAGCTCTGGATGCTCCTCTAGAGTAGAAAAGAAAATATTTTTCCTACCTCTCATCCCCAGTCGTGGAGCATCCCGTGGTCATCCTCTCACCGGCCTTCGGGAAGAAGATCCTCTCCGCGACACCGTCCTACCCCATCCTTCATCCTCCAGCTATGTCCTCCTTCATCTCGCTCCTCACCACCTTCATCCAGGCGACGTTAGAGCGACTCATCCTCCAAGAGACTATTGAGGGGGATTCTCTCACCTCTTTCTATCTTTTTAGCTTTCGTAGTGTAGTTTTTCCTCTTTTCATAGTTGTAACAAACATTTATCCATAAATAGATGATTATTCTTTTCTCTCTCTTTCCTTTATATTTTGCAAGTAGATTAGCTAGAATTCATCAACCTGATCTCTTGCCCTATTTAATTACCAAAAAACTTATAAAGGAAAAAAATGTCAAAAACAAATAAAAGTGAAATGTGGATTTTTCAAAACCAAACATTCACCTCCTCGTGTTCGACCTGGGACTCACTTTTGACTTTTGATTATAAATTTTATCTGATTGACGTATTTTCTCGCTAATCGAGCTACAACAACGGGGTTTCCAAAATCCAAACCCTTTACGCGTGCGAATCTGCATCCATCACTCTCTGACCAAGCTCTGGCAACCTCCTTCGATCTCCTTCCTCATCTACTCTCACATACCATAGCGAGCAGATTTCTCTCCCTCACCTTCATCTGCGCACCACAATACCAGCAGCCATCATCCATTTTTCATCGTCATCGCCGCCCCTATCTTTGGAGCAGTCATCTTCCATGGTGCCAGCCTGCCAACGCCAGTGCCATTCTCCCCTTTTCGTCCACTTAGAGTAGGTAGATTAAGTTCCTTTACTTCTTTAGGTTCTATTTATCCCCTAAAATCCCAAAAATAACCCCTCAACATCATCGCCAGCCACCTTTGTTCTTCTCTCCGACCACCACTCTGGTTAGTCCACTCCACCTCCACAACCCACAAAACAACTCGCCAACACCTTCCACATCTCTGCCACATCACCATGACCAAAAGCCCTCTCCAATTTCACCATTACATCCACGCAAACCATCCCTCGAACACACCCATCACCGTACTCCATCTCCGACTTCGTCACACCTCTACACTCCAATCTCCACAAGACCACCGCCAATACACTCCACGCTCTCCGGTGAAGCTTTTATAATATTTTAATTGGGTTGTAAGGCCATATTGATGTGTTTCAGGTATACGTCGACCTCTGCCACTATCGCCATCAACGCCGCCGTGTTCTTCGAGTTCAAGGTCATGCTTATCTCAGGTGCTCACTCCAGGAGTTGCAGAATCAATCCAGGACCCTTCCCAGGTCCTTGATTGGGGACGCCAACCTTAGCTACACTCTCAATTGGAGGGGTCTTTGCGAGCAGAAGGAGTGGGGATAGTCCCACCTTGGAAACACAAAAGGCATTGAAAGTAAATAAATTGATTTTGTGATTGGGGCTTATCACCTCAACACTCGAAGGTGAAGTCCCCGCTCACCCTTCACTGATCGGACCCAACCTAAGCCCTCACTCCTCGCTCAGCACTCACTGGTGATAAGCCTTGACCCAGGTGCGCATACCCAAATACCCGATTACCTTGGATTGAGAGAAAGAGAAAGGAGGAAAGGAAAGAGAGAGCAGGGGAGGGTGGGTTTTGCTTCAGAGCTAACCCTTGGTCGCGCCTAAGAATGAGAATAGAAGAAGAAGAAGGAAGTTGTGAAAGAGCTGAAGAGAAAAAGAAGCTCTCTAGGGAGTAATGTAGCCAGCAGTGTTTAAGTCATCTGATATTCGTTATCGACATCTTATGAGGCTGATTTAGCTTGATACATTTGCTTGTATGGAATTAAACTTAAGTGGTTCAAGCCACTGTTCATTTATTTCAGATATTGAGTGATTGATATGTATATACTTATGACTAATAATTGGTGATTAAAATCACCATTATTTTATCTTAGTTATCTTTTTGCCTCATTAAACTCTTGATATACTCATGTTTCATCATTGAATATCAATTTTGAGTAGTGTTATTCATTGAAATATTATTCTTGGCTTATTTCCTATCTCATTTAGATTTTAATCAAGATTAGCGTGTGAATTCCTATTTTTTCCCTGTGTTCAACCTTAGACTTTATTTCTAGATATTCGAGTTATAAAGTGTATTTGTTTTCAAGTGACTTCAACCTATACTATGATGCATCTTTTAAAATATCGATTTCGCATGGTAAACAGGAAGTTAGGGAACCTAATGTTAACGGTCAAAAGGGGTAGGAGGGTGTCAACTTTGATTGGCCGGTGCTTTGGAAGAGAATGCCTTTGGTAAAAGGAGCGGCGATGATGAGGAGGTCTGGAAGGCTTCTGCTGGTGTCGCGAGAAGTGGAGGAAGGAGATGAAGACGCTCTCACTACCTATAATATGTGGCAACAGGTGAAGAAGGAGGTTGGAGAGAGGTTGCTGGAGCTGCAGTGGAAGTGTCCCGAGAGGGGAATTTGGTGAAGATTTATGGCCAAAACTAAGCTAGTTTGGAGCGGTGGTGCACAAGGAAGCTTTACAAAGTTCCAGGACAAGCTCTAGATCAAGAAAGAAGGTTTTCATGGATTGGGATTGGAGGAATATGACCCATGATTCTCGTCCATTTGCACAAGCAAGCAACAATTATTTGGGACTCAAAATTGATCCCAGATGATTCTCCTAGGTGTGAACATCAATCCCACCAATTTTGCTGGATTTGGTGTTGATTTGAATAGGATTCGTGGAGGTCAAACCTTGCTTGGAGGTCAGGTTGACCTCAATGGCAACAGGGGGCTAGTTGTGAAGGAGTCAATAAAGTTGCGAGGCATTTTGTAGAGATTTCAAAAGTTAAGGGCCTAGATGAAAGAGAAAGAGTTTGAGTTAACTAAAATGCAAACTAGGCCAAGATGAACACTGATTGGGTCAAAATTTTGGTACAAACCTAATTTGGACCCAAGAAATCTAGCGGTGAAGTTATATTTCAGTTTTCATCAATTTTGACTAGGCAATTTACGTAAAAATCCAAATTAGGGCAGAATTATGTCTGTAACTCTGTTTAAGGTCAAAATGGGTTCCAAAAGTCAAATCAAGTTTGCCAAACCTCAACGAATATTTTTCTATCAATTTTAGAATGTTTATATGGATTTTATGTTGAACAGAACCTCTATAATTCAAGCAGGTATGAAATTATGGTTTTGGTCTGCTGTAAATTCTTGAAATGCATGAAAACCTATTTTTATCTGTACGAACCCTCTTATTAGTCATTAATAAACATTTGGCCTTCAGTTAACCCCTAGAAAACCCCATGTTTACTCTTCATTTATATATCCTATTAAAACTGCAGAATTAACCCTGATTTAATGCACTTTTCTTTGAATGGATATGTAAGGAGTTACGACTCTCTACTGATTATGTAGGAGAATTTGTCACTTGATTCTGGTTAATTAAAGCTAGTTATGTCTCATGATGATGTCATCATCACCCATCCACTAGCCAAGGTAACTTTGATTGGGGATGTGATATCCATTCGGTTTAGGTGAACCAGGTCCAAGATAGGGTGTTAGCCAATTTGAGGAACACCATACAATCTTTAGAAACCCAACCAACACCTCAAAATGAAGAATTGGAGCCCCTAATTCAAATGATTGATGATATGAATAGTTCGTTATTGGATTGGCTCCATGATATCGAGCATAACGGCCTGGGTGAGTTTTTGCTGGGGAAATTGTCCAGATTGAGGATGAAATTCATGGTTGCCCTAGTCCAATCTTAGGATGATTCTTAGGATAAACACCTTTCAGGAGAGCCAATGATAGAACCCGCTCAGGCACTTGTCGGGGGGCACAATTTTTATGAGACTGAGGATGACCAGGTTGGTCTAGAGCAACTCATTGGTGATGAACTAATCTTCTCACCCGAGGTCCCTGTTGAACATATACGAACGCTACGCTAACGTGTTCGATTTTGGAAAACCTATCGTTGTAGTTCGAAAGCGAAGAATTCGTGTTCAACAAATAAAATTTTTACCGAAATTAAAATTCCGGGTCGAACACAGGGAGGCGGACGTTTGATTTAAAAACTACGCATTTCTTTTTATTTGTCACAGAATAATTCAATTTAAAACTATCTAATTATTTACAATAAATAGAAGAGAGAGAGAGTAAGAGAGAAAGAGAATATTACACAGAGAAATCAAAATGAGATGTAGAATAAACAAGGAATTTTTCATTGAGGAGATTGTTCATTACAACTAGAAAGCATAAAACAATTACTCTAGAAAGCGATAAATTTACTCTAGAAAGCATTAAAAGAATGGAGGGAGAAATGTCCTCCTCGACGATTGCTTGGAGGACGAACAAAACTACACTAGAAAGCAGTAAATCTATACTAGAAAGCAGTAAAAAGAATAGGGAGAGAGAAATCCTCCTCGACGGTTGCTTGGAGGACGAGCTGGACGGGACAACGCCTGGATGAAGGAGAACGAAGCAGGACGAAGGAGGATGAAGCAGAAGAACGGGAACGAAGCAGCACACCGTCGTCGTCGCGGGATCCACTTCCGAAGGGGAACGAAAATTGGACTTTATCTCTCGAGAAGCATCCCAGGTGTGGGACAAGCTTCTCTTGAGCTTTGGAGGGGTAGAGAGGAGAAGGAAGGGATGAAAATTTCGTATGGAGGGGGTCTCCTTTTATAGTTGCAAGGAGTGGGGGCAAAATAGACATTACAACTTAAAAACAATAAATGAGGGGTCTTTAGTGACGGATAAATCCGTCACTAAAGCCCAAACGTGGGCGTAACTTCCGCGCCCACGCATGCCGCTTCAGCTGCCCGCAAGCCCAACATACACGCACGTCCAGTGATCCTCAGCCGTCCGATCGCGATATCAGACGGCTTAAGTCGCGCCTTCTCCCGCTACATTGTGCGCCCGCCTGCCCGTCCGATTACGCGTCCGCGTCGGGCGTTCAATCGTGCGTCAGCGCTATTGGGCACACGCGGTCGTCCGATCTCCATTTGACGCTCCACGCGCCCGATAGCTTGCGCCCAATTTGAGGCTCGCGGGACTCGATCCCGCGACCTCCACTTCGCCTGCGGCTGTGTCTCCGCTGCGCTATGCCGTCGAGAAGGTCGCAAGGATGATTTTAAAGCGCCGCGTCCACAGCCGTTGGATTGAGATCCAACGACGGAGAGGGGGCGGGTGCGCGGTCTTCATGGAATGTGGGTGACCGTTTGGGCAGCCGAGATGGTGCCACGTGGCGCCATCTTGGCCGTCCATCTTCTGGAAGTTGTAGATGGTGCCACGGATGCCGGATTGACTCGATTTCTATGTCGTTGAGCTGCGATCGTCGATCCGAATTCATCCGCGCGATCGGATTTGTCATCTGAAGTGCGGATTTTCACCATCCTAGCCCTTGATCTTCTAGGGTTCCCCAATCACTATCTGATGCTACGGATGCCTGATTAAGGCGATCTTGGAGTCGTTGAACTCCAATCGTCACCCTGATCACATCCATAGGGTTGGATCTTTGATCCGAGGCCCCAATAAAATGTTTGCTTTGTCCAAGCACATAAAAAGAGACAATTAACCTCCATTTTATTCAAACTACTCTAAATGCAAGATGATGCATGTTATGCAATATTTATATCATGAAATGCAATCCTATGCTTAAGAACATGCATAAATAGACATTTTAAGTAGTGTAAATGTGTTTAATCATACCCCCATGCCTATCTTTTGCTAGTCCCTAGCAAAAACCATATGCTATTTATAAAAGAATTAGGTTGGATTATTTGGACCTGAGTTATTTTCAATCATTAAGAAATTGTCTACTTAGGAACTGAACCTTTAAAGACACAACAGCGCTCGGGTATCAGCCAAAATGCAGACCGCCTCAAGCCCTCACCTTATTCAAAGAAAAATTTCTTTTTCTCCTTTTACTCTTTTCTAATTTTTTTTGGATTTTCAAATTTTAGGGTTTAAGAGTGGCTTTCTATGGCCATTCAACTCACCCAAGATTTGATGAGAACCCTAAGTTTTAAGCATCTTATTGCGATTGTGATAGACTCGTTGACTGGCAATTAAAATGGACTTCAGATTTCTACGCCTCTAGGTGACCTCAAAAAGACTTCTGCCTAAAGGTGTATCTTTACAACCAGTAGCTTTCTCCCTACTTTTATTTTTTTATGGAGTCAACGCAAGGGTGAATCCAGTGTATATCTCCCTGGTTTATTCTACTTCTCCTCTTCTTCCTAAGTGTTTTGGGAATTTTTAGTGCATTTTCTGAGCTGGGTTCTGGACAACCATTCGATGAGCTATTACCACCGACAACTTACCAGCTATACTCGTGTGGCAAAGTGTGGCTTATTTCTTTTTGTTCTTTTCTCCTTTTCTTTTTGATTTTTTTTTTTTTTAAATAGGTGGCTTCCCTGGTCTAAGATTTACCTAAGGGCAGGAAAAAGAGAAAGGTCCAGTGACTGGGCTCTGGACAACCTACCTATGGGCTGTTACCCACGATAACTTGCCAGCCATATCACCCTAGAAGGTTCATTAGCTACCCAATTTTCGTTAAAATTGCCGAACAACGAGTCAGTGCAAAGAAAGTGTGTAGATGCTTAAGACTCAAAATTCCCTCAAATCAGAGGGTGGGTTGATAAGTCATGTACTTATCACCCAAACCTTATTTACTCTAATTAAAATAAAATTCAAGTTGGCGAGAACTTGATAAACAAATCCACATTTTAGTGGATACACGGGCTGATTAAGTTCAAAGACCTGAAGGGTCTTTGTGTTCAGATCTTAATGTAGTATTTCTTAAGATTGAAAATTTTCTTAAGCCCAAATTCTCTTTCCTAATTCTGATAGTTTTTTTATATAATAAAAAAAAAATAAAACAAATCTACGGAGCTGACGAGTGAATTCAGAGATAAATATCCATCCCCCCATGCCTATCTAATGCAATGTCCTCATTGTATTAAAAAGACATAAAACAGAGTGGAAAAGCGTAGAAAGCACCTGAATTGCATGAATGTTAGGTTCGCTCCGAGATGAAAATGAAAAAGAACTGTATATGTGCTAAGTTTAGTGCCTTCAGCTAGGCACACTATACAAGGAAAAGAAATGAAGAATTCACAAGTGCAGGTCAGAATTAAAATAAACAGAAGAATCCTCCGACCTGTCAACAGAGGTCCACAGATGTGGACCAGATTGTGGTGCAGGCCCACACCCCATAATCGAGAATATCTTAGGTTCTGGATAAAAATTACCCAAAACCTAAAATCAGAATGTAAGCAGGGTCGTGCCTGCGATTTATGAGGATGTAACCCAAGACCAAAAAGTCAGGTTACAGAGAATTGAAGCTCAAAAGGATAATCGTTGAATGTGTGCTTGAGTTGAACATCCTCGAAACAAATGTCATAAGGGTTCTGATTTGATGGTTTAAGCTTAAAAGGAACCCTTTGACTCAATCTTCTATTTCCTCCAAAATTAACTTCCCAAATTAGAACTTCCCAGCTCCTATCCTCCTCATTTAGCATATCAAATTCCAGGACCTCTTGTATATTCATCACCCCATCTGAAATCTCCAAGTCTAAATGTTGTGGCAGAATCAAAATTGACTTGGGTCAAATTATCTCAGAATTAGAGTCATCAATAAGCTCAACAGGGTGTAACTGATAATCAGGGCATTGAATTGATTCCTCCAGAAAATGTGATTCTGGATCCGTAATGTGTGCCCTAATAAGATCAGTGTCCTTAGTTATTGGGCTATCAAACGATCTATCAGATTCCTCAGGCCCAATCGTCTCACAGAAATCATGTTCAGAAAACTCGCATGAGACTTCGCAACTTGAATCTTCACCATCAGGATCCGTATCAATGTATGTTCCAAAATCATTTGCGTAACCCAGCTTAGGGATCTCAGGTGAAGAAATCAGATCATCCTTAATTGGTTGTTTTAATTCAATCTGGTCAGCCTCGTAACACATGTCCCCCCCAATAGGTGCCTGAGCGGGTTCTGTCATTGGCTTTCCTGAAGAGGGTTCATCCTAGGAATTATTCCAAGATTGAATCAAAGCAACCACGAATCTCATCCTCAATTTCACTAATTTCCCAAGTAGAAACTCACCCGGGTTCTTATCCTTAACATCCTGGAGCCAATCCAACAAAGACTTATTCAAATCATCAATCATTTCAATTAGGGGCTCCAATCTCTCAATGCAAGGTATTGGCTGAACTTCTAAAGATTGTATGATATTCCTCAAGTTAGCCAGAACCTTATCTTGGACCTGGTTAACCTGAACCAAATGAGTTGGTTCAGGGTTGGGCGGGTTCGGGCTTAATGTAGTGGAATTAACGAATTGAGATTCGTTATACCTTTCCTGATAATAGGTCATTTCAGATTGTTGAAAAGATGGTGATGACCTAAAGGTAGTGAAATCAGAGGATGGGTAAGGATTGGTGTATCCTTCTTGATTGTAGATCGTATTAGGTTGTGCATGAAAGGAAGACGATCTATAATCGACGTAGCTTTGAGAAGGATAGAAATCAGAATCAAAGTGTTCAGGGTTAGACCCTAAACACGGGGGTCCGGAATTGTATCCCCAATCCGAATTATCCCAACTAACTGATGGTTGATTACAATATGAGTTGTGATAATCGTCATGTTGAGGATAACTCACAACAGGAGGGAAAGAGCAGGAATGCGTGAAATATGTGGAAGAATTCATGAGACACGGGAGGAAGAAAGGCACCCTGCAATACAAATAATCAAACCTATCCTTAAATGGGTTAGCCTACAGACCTACAGACTTCCAAAACCCGTCTTAAGATAAAGGAACAATTTGATCTACTTCTGTCTGTTCAATCCAACCAGTTAGAAGGAGGGACTAGGGAGAAGGTTCTTCCTTCGGCTTGTGCCTCCAGTTCCTAGTGTACCCCCCAGCCGTGATCGTTTGACTCTGCTCCCCTAGCTAGACATCAGATTGAACAGTGGAAGATACTAATCGAAAATAATCTCGTTCTGAGTTTTGAAGAGCGAGTTCAATCCTTAAGGCCAACGTCTACTCTGTTTTATTTAGGGCTAGGTTTGAATGTGCTTCGGAATGTGATGGGCCCTTTAAATGGGTTGTGCCCTTAATGATTGATTGATTTGTGTGTGCGCGCACAACCAGTGGTTTTCAAGCAAGATTATTTTTGATGTGGTGAATTTTAAGGTTCAAATCTTGCTTAGTAGCTTTTAGGATTCAACTTCAGGTGTTTTCAAACAGGTTTCGTTGGCACACCAGGTTTTGCAAGCATAGGTGAAGATGTTTTCCTTTAAAGTTTAAACAGAATGTGGAGTGCCTAGTAAATCCCTAAGAGTTGAACCTAATTGGCAGCTACTTGATGAGTTGATTTTAATTGAAGTGGTGCGGCCCAAACAACTCAAACAACTGACCACAAATGCACCACTAAGTTTGGCACACAAAGATGGTTAACCTAGAATGATTTCTACTCTTTTATGTGTTGCTTTATGTGTACCGGTTCCACAGATCAGAACCCAGTTGAGTAAAAACAAATCAATTTGGTTAAGTGCCTTTGAATGTGGGTGTACGTTGTGTGTTTGTTGAAAATTGCCCCACAGAATTATCTTTTTATTTTTTTTTTATATAAATGAAGGTGGAATGATGTGAGTGAGAATCCAAACAACCAAACTATTCCTAGGATTTATGCAAACACCTAGGTTAATTGGAATTTGGATTCAATGTGGCGAATGAAATCTATGGAGGGGGAAAGAATGGGGGATAACTTACAAAACCTTCCACAGCACTTTACTCCAATCTACCGCTTTTGCTCGTCTCAAAAGAGTACCTATAATTATAATAAGAAAGGAGAAAAGTGAGGTAAATGATTTGTAAGTTACAAAACGCGAAGAGGAATCAAAGAGCGTTCGTTCCCCGGCAACGGTACCAAAATGTTGAACGTATACGAACGCTACGCTAATGTGTTCGGTTTTGGAAAACCTGTCGTTGTAGTTCAAAAGTGAAGAATTCGTGTTCAATAAATAAAATTTATATCGAAATTAAAATTCTGGGTCGAACACAGGGAGGCGAACATTTGATTTAAAAACTACGCATTTCTTCTTATTTGTCACAGAATAATTTAATTTAAAACTATCTAATTATTTACAATAAATAGAAGAGAGAGAGTAAGAGAGAGAGAATATTACACAGAGAAATCAAAATGAGATATAGAATAAACAAGGAATTTTTCATTGAGGAGATTGCTCATTACAACTAGAAAGCATAAAACAATTACTCTAGAAAGCGATAAATTTACTCTAGAAAGCATTAAAAGAATGGATGGAGGAATGTCCTCCTCGACGATTGCTTGGAGGACGAACAAAACTACACTAGAAAGCAGTAAATCTATACTAGAAAGCAGTAAAAAGAATAGGGAGAGAGAAATCCTCCTCGACGATTGCTTGGAGGATGAGCCGGACGGGACGATGCCTGGACAAAGGAGAACGAAGCAGGACGAAGGAGGACGAAGCAGAAGAACAGGAACGAAGTAGCACGCCATCGTCGTCGCATGATCCACTTCCGAAGGGGAACGAAAATTGGACTTTATCTCGCGAGAGGCATCCCAGGTGTGGGACAAGCTTCTCTTGAGCTTTGGAGGGGTAGAGAGAAGGAAGGGATGAAAATTTTGTATGGAGGGGTTCTCCTTTTATAGTTGTAAGGAGTGGGGGCAAAATGGACATTACAACTTCAAAACAATAAATGAGGGGTCTTTAGTGACGGATAAATCCGTCACTAAAGCCCTGATGTGCGCATAGCTACCGCGCCCACGCAAGCCGCTTCAGCTGGCCGCGCGCCCAACGTACACGCACGTCCAGCTATCCTCAACCGTCCGATCGCGAGATCGGACGGCTTAAGTTGTGCCTTCTCCTGCTGCATTGCGCGCCTGCCCGCGCGTCCGCGCCGCGTGTTCAATCGCGCGTCGGCGCTATTGGGCACGCGGGGCCGTCCGATCTCCATCTGACGCTCCACGCGCCCGATAGCTTGCGCCCAATTTAAGGCTCGCAGGACTCGATCCCGCGACCTCTGCTTCGCCCGTGGTTGCGTCTCCGCTACGCTATGCCGTCGAGAAGGTCGTAAGGATGATTTTAAAGTGCCGCGTCCACAGCCGTTGGATCGAGATCCAACGGCGAAGAGGGGGGGTGCGCGGTCTTCATGGAATGTAGGTGGTCGTTTGGGCGGTCGAGATGGCACCACATGGCGCCATCTTGGCTGTCCATCTTCTGGAAGTTGTAGATGGTGCCACGAATGCCGGATTGACTTGATTTTTGTGTCGTTGAGCTGCGATCGTCGATCCGAATTCATCTGTGCGATCGGATTTGTCATCTGAAGTGTGGATTTTCACCATCCTGGCCCTTGATCTTCTAAGGTTCCCCGGTCACTATCTGATGCTACGGATGCCTGATTAGGGCGATCTTGGAGTTATTGAACTCCAATCGTCGCCCTGATCACATCCATACGGTTGGATCTTTGATCCGAGGCCCCAATAAAATGTTTGCCTTGTCCAAGCACATAAAAGGAGACAATTAACCTCCATTTTTTTCAAACTACTCTAAATGCAAGATGATGCATGTTATGCAATATTTATATTATGAAATGCAATCCTATGCTTAAGAACATGCATAAATAGACATTTTAAGTAGTGTAAATGTGTTTACATCAGTCCCCGAGCTAGGAAGTGAAGAAAAATATGTCTCCATCGACCAGAAAATGAGAGATAATTTTGAGACATATATAAATGAGGATCAGGAATTCTTTAATTTTGAGGATGAGGAATCTCTTAGTGAAGTCTCAATTGAATATAAGGAAAATGATTTTTGTGAGGCAAATGGGCTCGAAATGCATGATGAATCATTTGATAGCCCGATAATTGAAGATTATGATCTTATTGGGGCTAACTTAGAGGTTCAAAATCCTAATTTACTAGAAGATTCAATCAATAGTGCCATTCCTCAACCACACCTCAAAAAGCTGAATGATGATATTTTTGAAATCATTGTACCCAAGTCAATCCTAATTAAGCCATAATTGTTTAACTTGGATATTTTAGATGGGGTGTACAACCATCTGGAGGTCCTGGAAACCGTGATTTTGGAGGGTAGAAATTTGAAAATGAAAATCTGTGAGGCTAGTTATGATGGAAGTATAATCTTGGATCTAAGGATTCTTATTGACCTAAAACCACCAACCTTTTACCAGGACCCTTATGATATCTTCGACATGCAACCCAAGTCCAAAATAATTATCTTTCTAAGCTGAACTCTAAGTGGACAGCCGAATCTAGTGAATCAGATCTACCAATTGTCCACCACTTTAAACTTGGGTTGCACATCACAAAACTATAGGCTCGGCCCCACAAACACAATAATCTCTGGTTCTAGGTGATTTTCATCCAGAACCTTAGAACCACTCGATCTTGGGGCATGGGTCTACACCACAACCTGGTCCACAACTATGGACATCTTCTGCTGATGGGTTTAAGGATCAATCTTTTAAGTTTGATCTTGACCCACATTTGTGAATACTTAATTTCCTCCTTGTTTGTACATTATGCCTTTTAACTGAAGGCAAGAAACTTAGCATGTGTGCATACTCCTCTCTCTGCAGAGCTGACTGGATCTATCATGAAATTTAGGTGATATTCCATTTATTCCAGCTTTTTCATGTTTGTATTTTACAATGAGGACATTGCATCATTTCGACATAGGGGGGTGAATACTTAATCCTGAGATTATTTTGTTAGCTCTATGGAATTTCTTTTATTTTTTTAAGAAAAAAAGTTAAATTCACAAAGGTAAAAAAAATTTAGAATTAGAAGAGAACTTAGTCATTAGGAGTTATTAACTTTAAGAAATAATATAATAGGACCTGAACACCTAGACTCTTCAGGTGATGGGAACATCATCATGAGTCATAACTAGCTCAATTTGATCAAATTAAGTCATTAAATACTCCTACATAACCGCTAGAGGACTGTAATTCATTGGATAATCATTGTGAGGGAAAAGATAAGAAATAAGGGCTAAAATTATAATTTTACCATCATATCATGAATGCAGTACAACCATGGATTTTCCCAGGGGTTAATTAAGGGTCGAATGTTCCTAAAAGGCTAACAAGTGGGTTAAGACAGGCAGAAAAGGATTTTCATGTGTTTTGAGAGTTAAATGACTTCTAAAATCCTAAAAATAGACCCGCTTAATAAACTGAAGTTCTAGTGAAGATAAAATTCTCCTAAACCCTCTTAAATTCATAGAAAAATATTTTCTAGGGTTTGGTACCTTCAATTTGACCATCAAAACCTATCTTGACCCAAAATAGAGTCTCAAACTAACATTTACCCTAATTTGGGTTTTTACATAAATTACCTTATCAAACGAGGTCAAAACCAAAATCCAATTTCACCATTGAATTCCGTAGGTCCAAATTAGGTTCGTACCAAAATTTGGACTCAATCTAGGATCCTCTTGACCTAGTTTGCAATTTGGTCCTATCTAACCTTTTGCTTCACAACCATGCCCTTAACTTTCAAAATTCCTTACAAGTAGTCCCCCAACTTCTTTGTTGTCTCGCAGAAAGGTCCCTAGTGCCATTAAAGGCAACTTTGAGCTTCACAATTGAGATCAAGCAAGGATTTCTCGCTCGATTCTCAATCAATCAATCCCAAAATAGATACTCAGATTCTTGACGAAGTTGCCTTCCATTGGAGCCACATCTTGGGCTCCAAGACTTGCCCAAAGTGCCATGAGAATCAATTGAAAATTGGGTTTCTGTCTCCGACGAAGCTTTCCAAGCTTGGGAGCTTGAGTCTCAAGCTTCGTTCGCCCTCTAATGACCTATAAAATACTCCCCAGATCAGACTGAAGATCTCATGCTCGAATTCGTCCTAGAATACCTCCAATTCCTCTCCTCTTTCTCGGCTAAAGTGCTCCTCAATGTCCGACGACTCTCCCTGCCTCCTCTAGTCATCCATTTGCAATACCGGTGATGGATTTATCCTTTCCTTTCTCCTCCGTGCCACATAGTACCAGCCGGTGTCTCTATCTTTCTCGTCCTCGCCATCCAACCCCTACCGGAGCTCCTTTCTCCGACATCGGCCATATTGCAACCGGTGCCATCTCCACACCCCGTCGTCTGCTACCTCTCTCAAATGACTCCTCAGCTTCTCCTCATCACAATAGCAACTCCAACATTCCACTTCAACCCTGCCGATGCCCTCTGCGACTCCATCTTCCAACTCGCCGGCAAGCCTCTGGCGAGCCCTAGCAGCTTCCACACATTGCCAAACCGGCTGCTTTCGCACTCCACACCTTCGCTGTTCACCGTAGATCAAAAGGCCTAACTTAGTTAGGGCTATTGATGAATCCTGGACTCCCCCAAACACCACCACATCCGCAACTCTGCCTTGACCTCGCCACGCATGTACACACCCTCACTAACCGCACTGACCCCCTTAGCATCTTCGTCATCATCCGGCGATCCCTCCAAGCTTTTCTGAGGAGGTCGAGAGACCATAATTTGTGTTTCAGGTCACAGGTCTGCATTGCCATTGACGCCGCAAGCTTCGAGCTTGCTTGAAGCTCTCTCCAGCATCTGCAGCCCCAAGCACTTTCCCAAGCAGCATGGAATCCCTCCAGGAATACAACCCAGGGAACAATTCGGCCCTTTGACTAGGGCTACAAACAGAATTAGACGAAGACCTCTCCACCTGCTGCTACTGTGCATGCGGAAGGAAGCCCTGCGGGATAGTCCCATATCGGATACTGACAACTTCCTTATGCCACATAAGTTGCAAAAGTTGCATAGCCTTACTGCCTCAAACATGAAAGGGGTGAAATCCCTCACACCTCTCACTGTGCCTTGCTCATGACACTGCACACACAGGTCTAGTGTTGGTCCGATTACACACCTAAGCTATACACTCCTCGTTCACCACCCACTGCCGGTGAGCTTGGACCCAGGTGCGCTCTAGGTCCGATTACCCATATACCTAGTACTGTTGAAGGCTCTGGGAGAGTGTGATCCAAGGAGAGAAAGAGAGGAGAGCGTGTGGGGGTTAGGGTGGTTTTGCTCTCTGGAGAAGTGGCTGACACTTAGCCAAATCTAAAGACCTTTTCCCCCTCTGCGTGAAGAGGAAGAGAGGGAAAAGAGTAGAGAAGGAAGAAGAGAAGAGGAAGACTCTAAGAAGAAGAAAAGAAGAGAAAGAAAGAAGAGAGACAAGAGAAAGAGAAGAAGAAACAAATCAGAAGAGAGATCATTGTTCATCAGACGTTTAAGATGTCTGATTTAATGATTTGAGTTGATTTCTACATAGTTATTGAGTTCCACTTGCTATTATTGCAAGGAGTAATTGGTGATTCAAATCACTATTTTACTTCATTCCGTTTACAGTTTAACACTTGATATTATTGCCACATTATTCTGAATCAATTTCTGATCATAATTTCTTATCTCTATTGTTTAAAATTGCAATCTCGAGAATCGAATTCCTACTTGCTCCCAGTGAACGACCTTGGACTTTTTTAGTATAAATTTTATCTATTTTTCGTGAGATTTCGACTATACTACAATGTAATGATTTAAAATCAGATTTCAAGCAAACGAATATTTTGGCACCGTTGCCGAGAGCAACACACAATTAGATCTCTTGATTGCAATATCAGATTTGGTACTAACTTGCTACATCTCTTTTGATTGTGATCAATTTCAGGGATTCATCAAAGAAAAAGATCAACCGCACATCATCCACTTCAGCGACAGGTAAAACAAAAATCCAACCTCCTTTAAGCCCCTGATTCTAAAAAGCTAAAAAAAGGAAAAAATCAATTAGGGCTACTTCCATTATTTTCATAGATTGATCATCAAGTTGCCAAATTTGATACATTCTATTTAAACAACATCCAAACCCTAATTTGTGCACCTACTTGAAGCTTAGGTTATCTAGGGCTATCACCTTCTTGCTTGAGCCCTAGGTACCACATTTGGATAAATTAAATTGGACCAAATCAAAACTAATTAAGGTTTCCAGTTTAGAGTTTTAGAGACACACTTGCTGAATCAAGAATTAATCTTCCAAAATAATGTGTACCTAAGCCTTGATTGAATTGATCTATTCAAGCAAACCTTAAAAACAAGCTCTTAATTTCATTTGAACACTAAAAGAGGGACCTAAATGAGTTAAAAGAAAGGGATGGGCACTTTTAACAGGGATTTTGTGTCTTTAACACTTTACATTTGAAATGAGTTAAAAGAAATCTCTTCACACTTACCTTGTTGATGCTGAATGCTTTGCACTTAATTGAGTTATTTGCTAAGGGACTAGCAAAACCTAAGCATGGGGTTATGTTGAGGTGTGGCTCATCGTAGCTAAAATGTCAAAGTTAAGCTAGAAACTAAGTTAAACATAATCAAAGTAACATAATAAAATGATTAAGTGTGAGAATTAAGGAAAATGACCTGAAACATCAATTCTATGTTAAAAATATATAATTGGGTCACTTTTGAGAGATTATTTGCCTATGTATATGGATATATTAAATGTCAATTGAGCACAAAATGAGCTTAAATTGACAAATTAATTGTTAGAATAATTTCTAATATGTGCAAAATACATGCCATAAAAAGTTCATTGAGCTTTGAATGCATTCAGACCGTAGAATTGATCATTTTCATATAGTTCCTTTCATAACATTCTCTTCACAAAATGTGCACTCAATAGTTTCCAGGGACCTCTATGAAAGTTGTTAGGGACCTTCTACTAAGAATTTATATTACTAATGGTTCTACCACATACATATAAGGGCTACTCTAAAATTTCACCAATACACTTGCAACAACCTTCTTCTTCTCTTATTCTTCCATGAATAACATGGCTCATGTCAACCATCCATTCATTGATCCACCAGATCAGTGGTAAATTATATTTCCCCTCTTTAATTCCCATATTTTCCACCCTCTCATATTCTTTCATCTCTCTAATGCTCTCACTCAACTCAATAACACACACACCCACTCAATTTTTCCATTCCACCCAACTGATGTCCCACCTCTCCAATTCCCACCCCCCACCTCCCCACACACACACCATATTCCCCCGCACAACCACTCTCCCTCGTTAAATTCCCACCACTCTACACACAAATAAAAAAAAATAATAACATAAATAACCCAGCCATCCCATCTCCATTCCCTTACCCCATCCAAATTCCCCTATATAGATTCTAGATTCCCTTTCTTGACACCATCCCCCTCTTAATTTCTTTCATTTCCCATTTACCCATACTCCACTAACAAATACCACACACCCCCCATCCCATGTCACATTCCCCTGACACCTCTCGTCTCTACCATGCCATCGACTTCTGGTTCTCCACCTCCAATTTTGCGATGCATCCATGATACACGATCTTCAAGGAGAACACAACCAAACTTTATCACTTTGGGTCGAAGTCTTTTATTCCAAAATTTATATTTTAAGACATATTTTTAAATTCAGGTACATGTTGTCATTATTGAATATCATGGCATCTTGTGTTCTCTAGCATATCATGCATGGTTAATTTTCTTAGTTTGCAGGATGGATCTAGGGTGAATATGTTAACCATGGATTGATATTAAATTTCCCACAAATAATGTTGAAACCCAAGCTATGTTTTGTCATTAGAGTTGATTATCAGAGAATAGCCAAGCTTATGGGAAACCTAGTATTAAATGTTTGTTAATCCGATATCTTAGTAATTCCCTAGTGAAATCCAAAACCTTTGATTTTTAGTAGAGTACACATTTTTTGTAAATTTCTCTACATCTCTGACTGATTAGAAATCATGGTGTGAATCTTTTGGGGCTTGTTAGAAACATAACATCGAAAATTTTGGTAATTTTCTGACCAAGGTCAGTGAGTTGTTGGAATGCATTATAATAGTAGTTTCATATAAGACAATTGCATCTCAATATTGAAAAATATAAAAATATATATTTCCACATTATGTAGTCCTGATTTCAATAGTAGATAATCTAAGCACAACCTCAAATCTAAAAAAAAAAGTTTGCCACTAATTTCGTTGAGAATTTGACCTGACTTACAACTTATTCCATTTCTCAAAAGTTAATTAAAATTGTGCACTATGACGACAAGCAACACTAACTTTTAGTGTCATTGCTAGGGAGGTTTCATAATGTATGTTTATTGTGTTGGGTTGTTTATTTACTGATCTTAGGGTTTCCTTGCTTGCACATTCATATTTCCATCTTTATTTGTTATGTTTTGCATAACTAACCTTAGTTTCATTCATTTCCACGGGTACGCGCTTACTCAGATTTTGGGGTGGCTCAAGTAGTTGGTCGACGACAAGAGGAACACTTGGTGGAGGCAAGGAAGCAAAGAATTAGAATTTCAATAGCTTAGAATAAATTAGGACTAGTTTTTTTTAATTTGGTGAGAGTTTACATTACTATTTTCTCTTGTAACCTTACTCTAGACTCTCTTCTCAATCCTTTCTCTCTTTCTTCTCTATCTATGTTTGTTAATTTGATTGCATGATCACTTTAAAGAAATAAAATTGAAAATTTACACAAAAAAAATCATTTTGTGTAGCAGTGGCATATCCCTAGGCACTCATTTTAGGATTGCATTTCACTTGCTAGTTTTTATTTTTTGGTCAATTTGCAATTGAGAAGACTACTAGAGTAAGGTAATTATTTTTGCCTCTCTTAAGTTGCTTGTTCATCCATTGAGCTACCTATTCTTGCATTGGACTAAACATAAAAGAAATCAATTCTTACTTGTTTTGAAATTAAGAAATCTAAAAAGTGAGAACCATTAAAGGCGGCTAATTTGAGGGAGAGTCCTAAAACTTACTCATTGTGTGATAAGGGCCTTCCTTACATTTTCAAATCACTTATGTTGTTTGACGCATTGGTTGTGGCATAAAGCATGCATATAAGGCACTAGAGACTTTGCATGTTCATTAGGAAGTGGTTAGTCAAAGGTCAACAAATCTGTCTCACTTGTAATGTACCTTGAACTAGGCAAGGGGGTTTAGCAGACGTCACAATAGACACCATCTATAAGGAACTCTTATGGTACTTACCCCTTACCTGACCTCGATGTAGAAGTGAGTGAGCTCGACCTAAGATCTACCTACTCTCGGTGAACATAGAGTTTTCTTTAGGCACGTCATAGATCAGTTAGGGTGCATAACTATACTATAATATTGTCTTCTCATTATCTATTAAAAAAAGCAAAAAAACCAACAAAAATTTCCAAAATACCTTTTGTTTGTTGCTTGCTTTTTGTTGGTGTATGCTAGGGTATAAGTTGCTAAACCCTAGGTTAGAATTTAAAGAATCTGAAAAACTCTGGAAAAACCAAAGAAAAGCCAACCTAGATAGTAGCTGGGAGAGTTGCCCTCATGGCCATTGAAAGAATATTTCTCGCCTATTGAATACCTTGCAAATTACGTCCGTAGACTAGAAGAAAATTTACCCTCGCACAAGATCAAGTGCAGTACCATCCAGTTGCTGTCACTCTATGGCACAGTTAGTAAGGATCCATATCAACACCTAAATGAATTTTCCAAAGTCTCCTCTACTGTCAATTTTCAAGGTTTCCCTAATGAGGCCTTGATGCACAACCTCTTCCCATTTTCTTTAAAAGACCTGGACAAACACTAGTATCATTCCTTGGATGAGACGTATCTACATAGCCATCTTTGAGACCTAAATTTCTGAAAAAGATACTTCCCAATGAGCATGACCAATCATTATAGCTAAGCCATCATTGGATTCTCCCAACAAAAAGGTGAACAATTCCCTGAGACATCGTGGGAAAGATTCAAGGATCTATTAATGATGCACCTATATCATCAAGTCTCGAATTGGCAACTTGTAGAAAGATTCTATAATGCCTTAATAGAGATGCATGAACAAACCATAGATGTCACCTGTGTAAAAGCTTTCCTAACCAAACTTGAGGACGAGGCTTGGAACTTATTTGAAACCTTGAGTGAAAATTCCATCCACTTGTAGCTACTTATTCAAACCGATCTCCTACTTTGCCGCAAAAAAGGAGGGACATGAATGAAGTTGGTATGCCACAAGATCTTGCATATTAGATGGAGTTATTAAATCAGAAATTTGATAAATTATTGAATATAAGATCCTGACCAATGCACCAAACACACTTTAATACCAACCCTTAACTGAATGCTCTCTTTTCCATAGCACATACCACAACTCATCGAAGTGCCACTTAGCTAATCAAAATCCAAATCTGCTTCAATAGAAAACAAATGCTGCTCAAGGATTTCCTCGACCTAGTAATAACCCCTATTCAAATAGTGGAGAAATCATCCTAATTTTTTCTAGAGGCAACCTAAACCCTTCGACCCACCTAGGCAATTCTATCCCCCTTAGAACCAACAATTCTGAAACCTTCACAAAAAGACTCTATCCTCTAAGATGGAATAGATCAAAGTAATGTCGAAAGACATGCAAGAATCTAGCTAAATGTTGTTGCAATCCCATTATAGATCTAGAAAGGACTTACAACCACAACTTGGACACCTCACGACTACGCTCGTTAGGAGAGATAAAGGGAAGCTATCTTGTTGGGCAAAGGAAAATCGTAAAGGAAAGGTGTTACCCTTTTAGAAGCAAGTGTAAGCCACATCTATCTTATGCAAGTGAAATGAAGTGAGGAAGTCAAACCCAACCAAAAATACTTTTGTAGAGGATCCACAAAAGAGTAAAAAGGAAGAAGTGGAGTGTTTGCAAGCTCTTATCATGTTTTAAAAATTGTTTCGCACAATACATGCGATAGAAGAGCAATTAACATTTAAATTTGTAATTCTCAAATTAATAGAAAAATCCTAGGTCATCTCTGAGAGTAAGAAAATGTGCAAATATCACTATTTTAGGTTTCACAAAAATTAACCTTAACAACTAGATCTAATTAGGCTATTCTTTTAATGCATAAAATCTAGTTCAGAATGATTTAAATAGAATCCAAAACCTGATGCTATAATTGAGGAAGCTCAATTAATACTTAGCAAAAGTTAATCTAAGAATAATGTGCTTAAGCATTCAAATAATTAATGTTGGGAAATATTATTTCAATGGGGATCAAATAATCTAATAAATGAAATAAGGATTTTAATATAAAAAGGAGATCTTCAAATTAGTCCTTGTCCCTATGGCATTTCTTTTAGGTCCTTATGAGAATTTTCTTCTTTTTCAAACAGGTCCTTTGTGCATTTCAAAAGTGCCGATGCTCCTCCAACACGGCTCACTGGTGAGTGGTCGGAATTATGCCCTGGTTTGATTCGACTCTGATGAAGGGCGGAGCGTGGTCACTGGCCTGTCGATGACGTGGTGGTGGTGTTGGTTCATCTGTTGGAAGCTTGGAGGAGGGCCAACGATAGCGAGAAGCGTAGTGAGTCTAGTGAGCCCTAGCAACCAAAATATGGGTCGTACAACCCCGATTAAATGCTTAAAAGCTCTGACGAAGCACACCGGAGCAAAACCCTATGTCTATGGGCGATGACGGTGGCTAGTGGAAGCTTGCGAAGAAGCCCCCTTTGGAGTTAATGGCAATGGGTGGTGGGAGGTGTAAACATAATGAACGGAGCTCTAGAGCTGCAGAATTGTAATTGGGGTTGAGAGGAAGAAAAATCCTAAACTAATTGGATGAGGGAAAGAAGGAGATGGCCTAGTGGATGAGTTGGTCAACAATGAAGGTGGAGAAGAAATCGAAGCAGAGAAAGGATGGGAAGCTCCGAAGCTTCGCGTGAAGCTTCGTGCGAGGATAGAGAGTGAAAGCCCTTTCTCAATTTTAGTGGGAGAGTGGCAGATGAAAGGGAAAGTGAAGATCCAAGGTCCTTCAATGGTGATGGATGTAGGAGGAAGAAGGTGAGGGTTGCGCTCACAATTTCCAAATGAGGAAACTCGGAAGGCATGTGAAACCATTTATAAATGTGCTCTGTAGCTAGAGATGGCCGGTAGTTGCGAGAAAAACTCACCAACAACTCGCAACAACCATGCCAACTTTGACCGATGATTGCGGTCGGCCGTCGTGACCAATGGTGGTGGAACAACTGCTGGTGATGCGGGATGGTGAGCAAAACGACCTTGCTTTAGCAGTCGAAGGTGGTCGAGGCTCGTGGCAACCGCCAACCAAGCTTGAATCTTGGGGTCAATGAAAGTCATAGGCTAGTTGAGGAAGAAGACGCACAGGGACTAAAATGTGAGAGAAAAAGGATCTAAAAGTAATGTTTTGGACCATATTGAAATTATTTTGAAAGTTAAGGACTAAAATGTAAAGTAAGTGCAAATGAGGTCTAAATTGATCCAATTTTTTATGGTAGCTTAATTAGAACATACTGAATCTAATTGTAACCATAATTTTATATTTTGATGATATTTTCTTGGTCAATTTATGTTTAGACCCAAAATATATCAAATACCCGCCTACATTTCTATTTTAGGTCAAAATGGGTTCCGAATATCAAATTGACTATTCCAAACTTAAAAAATATTTTTAATTGATTTTTAGAAGGTTTAGAATATATTTCTTTCTATCGAAACTATTTTAATTGAAGCAAGGTCGAAATTAGTCATTTTAATTAAGATTAACACTCAATTTGAATGAAAAGCCTAAATTATTCAGTATCAACCCACTTTTAGAAAATTTAAGCTCAATTGACCTTTGATTAATCATAATTTTTCCCTCTAGCTTATTCTGCATTTATAATTATTCATGAAAATTGTAAAATTAACCCATTTTTCTATTAATTCTCTTTCTTCAGCCCTGATTAAGTTATACTATTTTAATATATTAATTAGATGAATTTAACATTATAACTTAGCAAAATTAAGTTAGATATAAAGGATGATGGAGATTCCATCATACCCGTATGCCTACCATTTGCTAGTCCCTTAGCAAATTCTAAAGTTCAGCACAAATTTTCATCGTAAGGGTATTTTTGACATTCAACTCAAAAATATTCATCTCTCCTTACAAATTACCAATTTACATTTAAAGTTTCTACTTGACCATTGGTACAAATTTATCAGGATAAGCAAACTTCTTCCCTCGAGGATGACATAGTAGGTGGGTTGTGGTTTAACCCCAGCTTTTAGGCTTAGGTAGAAGATGTCTAAGTCGAAGGGATTTATTTTTGGTGGTTCATGCTCTTTTGGTGCTACATGTAGTCTAGCACTACAGACTCTAAATTTTTGGACTATCAAACAAATCAACTCGGAGAAATGCTCAAACACTATGCTCTCTTTTAATTCCTTTGTGCTCAATCTCTCTATTTTTTTTATATATATGAGCTCACAATCTCACATGATTTGTAAATACATTTGGTGGTCACTCATGGTATTATAACTTTAATTAAGTTTTAATAACCCTATAACTAAGTCAAAAATCCTCAACAAATATTCAGGCGGTCAGAAATTTAGAAAAGTAGGTCAAAGTGTATTTAGTGGATCATAATGGTGGTAGGTGTTATTGCCTTAATATACTTGAAATATAACTCAACACTTTTTTTCTAATTTTTTTTCTCTTTTCATTAAGTTTTTTTTATTCTTTTTTCTTCAAAAAAAAATATATTTTTTTTTTTGAAAACATCTAATTTTTTTCCTTCTTTTTTTACAAAAATATCTAATAATTTTTTCTTCTTTTCTTCATATCTTTTAACACAACACATATAGCATAAACTTTTATTGATGAGGTATTATTAGGGAATGATGATGTTCAAGAGGATAATGTGTGACTTATTTGGTGGAAGTGCCTACTCTTGTCACTGGGAAAGGATGGATAGGACAATGTACTTTTGACCTTTGGCATTGATGGTAACACCAACATTAGCCATAACTAGTTTTAGCTAATCAAAATCAAGAGACAAATGCTCCTGAATAGTCGCCTAAGTGTAGTAATTCCATTCAAATCCATTTTGAGAAGAAAACATTAAAATAGGGCTAAATCTAAAGTTTTAACATCACATCATAAATTCAGAGGAATGACTAGGTCACCCAGGGGTTAATTGAAGGTCAAATGAACATTAAAATCCAATGAGTGGGTCCACACAAATAGAAATAGGGTTTCACACATTCCAAGAACCAAACAGTACACCAAAACCTTAATTTTAGACCTGCTTAAGTTAAAGAGGTTATGATCAAGATAAAATTTAGATAACCCTCCTAAAATTCATATAAAAACATTCCAAGAGGTTCGGTACCTTCGATTTTACCGTCTGAACCTATTTTCACCTTAGAATGAGCTTCAGACGGGATTTTACCCTAATTTGGGCTTCTATGCAAATTGCCTAGTCAAATGTTGTCAAAATTGAAATACAACTTTGCCATCAAATTCCTTAGGTGTAAATTAGGTTATTACCAAAATTTGGGCCCAATTAGAGTCCATCTTGACCTAGTTTGCATTTCCATCCATTAAATCTTTATTCTTTAAGTCAAGGCCCCAGCTTTCGAAATCTATTGCAAATACGCCCCTAGGTTTGTCTTCCTCTTCACACTTTGGTCCTTTCCACCATGGCAAGTGTGAACCCAAGCTCGCACCCCTTCAAATGAGGAGACCTCCTTGATTCCTTAGCCAAATCCTCCCAAAATTGGAAGGAACAATCTTCAGGAGATCCACTTTTGATTGAATCACTTTAGGGATTCCAAATCACAACATAGAGCTCAAGCGAAGCCCTCAAAATCCGTGAGGGAACCCAAATTAAATCATGATGAAATGGAGACTAATTCCCCTGTCTGAGCTCAAATCTAAGGTCTACATAAGCTCTAGGTCATACAGCCATTCTTCTTAGCAAGGTTTAGGCCCAAAATCTTCCTCCTCTCCTTTCCCCTATGATGAGAAGCTCATCATGATCTCTAATTACCCCTTATAAAATAAGGGATATATAGTAAAGGACCTTAAAATAAGTTTAAAATGCTATTTTATCATCCAATTAATATTATTAATAATTTGATTAATAATTGGACTCGAGATATTATTAATCATTCATCTAATTAATGAGTTAACTAACTTAAGCATAATATATACAAAAGTATGTAATAACTTAAGTAGCATTATTTAATTAAATAAATTAATCTAAAAAGGTCAATAATGTAACTTCAAGGTATAAATATAATAATTACCTTATTTACAGTCATATATAAAAAGTTGAAAAAGATCTAAATTAAAATAAACCTTGAAAACCTGAGTTTACATTTTGGCCCTTATATTTCATTTCAATCGGGTCCTTATTTTCTTATTAGGTCCTTAGGATTCACTGCGAATAGGTCCCTAACTTCTTCTTCTTCTCTTCAATCGGTTGAACGGCTGACAACGGAGGGTGCTACCACCACATGATCACCGCCCATCCGACGTCATCTCTCCTTCTTCAAGCTCCTAGAGCTTGCGCTCACCATCTCATCCTCATCCATTGGTCTGGATGACACTTTTATCCTAATTTAGGGTAGAAGATAACATCACCATCGACGGAGAAGATGCTAGTGGTTAACTTCCTCCTAGCCTCATTCAAGTCTAGATTCCTCCTCCTTCATCACCGTCGACTATAAATACCCCATAACCCCGTTGATTTTCCTCAAGTTGGCTCCCTTCCCTCTTCTTCACTATAGCCAACCCAATATGCTATTCCATCCACAACTCCGGCAACTTCCCATCTCATCTTCCGACTTCCTCCATCCACCTTAGATAGCTCTGGAACTTCGCCAAGGTCAGCCGTGTCTCTAGATACAAGCTTTGACCAAGGAGCTCCTCTGCTTCACCTCACAACTGTCGTCGGAGATCTTCCAATTACCCTCTGATTTCACTCCTCCCTCATGAGCCATCGACGAAGTTCCTTTGTCCCCTTCGTCCAGGTAACAATAGGATAAGAGGAGTAGGAGCAGAGTAGTTTAGACAGCTAGTTTGGTAAGTAGTTAGTGTAATGTCAAATTTCAGACCTCATCTTCCTCGACTCCAGCGAGCACCTTGAGCTTGCCAGAGCCCTAATTTTGTCTTTTGAAACCAGTAATCACCTTCCTTTATCTTTCACGATCATTTTTATCACACTTAATTCCTAATTTGATCACTGATTCACCGAACCCACATCCACCTTCATCAACTACTCCTGCTGTCCATGGCAGCAGTAGTTGACCAAAATTTCACCTCCAATGGATCCTTCATCACTTACTCATCACTTAAGGATCCTAATTTTCACTTTAATTTGATTAAATACTACATATAACTTAAAAGCCTAATTTTATTTAAGCTCCTGAGCTCGCTGTTAATGGCGGCTCAGGAGTAGTTTAAACTTTAAATTAACTATATATTTATGATTGCAAACTCTTTTTGACTTGTCTTAACCACTCATCTAAGTCGGAGATCAAGTCCTATGCCTCAACCAACTCAAATTTAATTCAAACTGAATTCACTGTTTAGTCTTTCATCTAATGAGTAAATGAAGAATTTAATGCGATCCTAAGGTTCATTGTAACCTCAGGAACCTTTTCAAGTCGAAAATGGTATAAATTTTCACTCTGTGCACAAGTTTCATCTTTTTCTGAACTCACTGGAGCTCCAGCGAGTTAAGAGATCTTCAACCTATAGATGTTGATGAGAAGCTCTAGATTGACGTAATATTGATCACTGATTAGTTTGAGGTCATTTATTTAAAGATTTAACAAAGTTTAAAAGTCGCATTTGATAGTTCTAGATGCTTCAGTGCAATGCACTAAAGATAATTTTGTGCTCAAATTAGTGTAACAACCTCTTGACTGCCATGACGAACAAACAACATTTTTAGTTTAGGCGACGAGCCTGAAACCGTAGATTCTTAAGTCCAAACATCTTTTTAGAGGTCTAAGCAAGTTTCTCAGGTTGAGAGGATGCTATTTTTGGCTTTAATTTCTTGTGAAGAGGCTTAGAACAGAAAGTCAAATTTGAGGCCTTACAGTCAAAACCCAAACTTGAGACCTTGATTCTGAGATCGATTTGTTGAATTGTGGAGTCTAAATTGTTTCTGAGATTTAGTTGAACAATTTTAGAGTGAATTGGATGAGCTCTATGGGAACAATTTCAGAGAAGCTTCAAGCTTCTCTATGTTTCCTGAAGCTTTTAAGAGTCCAAAACCAGTTCTTGAAGCCGCAGAATTACTTGTAGAACCTATTTAGACCTTACTGAGAGAGGAAAGTCCAACCTATGGACTCTGTAACCTTAATATCATTTCCAGGCATAAATATACGTAGGAAACCAATAATTTTGCCCTTAAAATCAAAGAGGAAATCTTCCCCTTAGCATTAAATTGAAAGCATAATCTTGTAGAGCAACTCAAGAGCTTTCCAACAAGCTTTTGTTCACTTGATTTGGAGCTCTGACATAGGAGTTATCATCAATTGAAGTTGCCTCTGGAAGGGGAAGCTTTAGTCCCACATCGAGAACCCTTGAGCACTCGCCTTGGTATAAAAGGATTTTGTTTGTTATGCTACTTAGTCATTAGCGCTTGGCGCACGGATACGAACGGTTACTGAATGAATGAGCATGCGTGTGTGTGTGTGTGGGTGTGTGTGCCCACGGGGGTGCACCTATGTAGGCATGCGGATGTGTGACCCTGGGAGGGCGAGGCCTGGGAGGCATTGAGTCGGTTTGGCTCGAGAATCTTGAACCAAAAATAAATCAAAATAAAATAAACCAAGCGAGGACCTAGTAGGGTCTGGTCCCACCATGTAAAGGGTGCTGCATATCCTTGAAAAGTCTGAGCCGCAAATCAAAAGCCAATTTTTGGTTGAGGAAGAAAAACCCAGCTCAGCTGATGGTTCAAAGGAAAGGCTAAGTGTTGATGACTCTGAAGGCCAAGTGTTAAAGGAAAATCACTAAGTAAAGAAGGAAAAAAATGGTAAGGAAGAAGAAGGAACTCGCAAAGGGCAAAAAGAGAAGGTTAATAGGCAGCTAAGGAAAAAAGAGAGGCAGAATAGAATAGAAGAGAAGAAAGGAAGAAGAGATGAGCTCGAGAGAATAAGAGAGAAATAAAGGAGAAAAAGAAAAGATAAAGATAAACAAAAGAGAAGGAAGAGAGGTAAAAGAGGAAGAAAAGAGAGAGAGAGGTTGAAGAAATAAGGAAAGAAATCATTTTTCTTGAATTATTTTAAATTTCTTTTTGTTCTTAAGTGTTGTAATAAGACATGCTTTGATTAGAAGAACTCTTATTTGCCTTAATTCCTTTGAAATAAAATTGGAAACTAACATGTTTACTTGTTAATAAAGTAGATCATTTTAGTAGATGTGTTCTCTTATGGAATTTTGCATATTTCTTAAGTTTAAACCATTTTTAACTAGCATATTTCTTAGTTAATAGCATGTTTACTTGTTAATCATGTTTTTAAGTTTAACTTAATTATACCTCCTATGAATTATTTTGAATTAATTGGTGAATTTAAAATAATGTATACCTCCCAGCGAACGACCTAGACTCAACCAGTTAAAAATCTAAAATGTTAGGTTAACTTGACCCTATACTATTAAATCGAGACAATTTCAAGTTAACCTAAATTACTTTCTTCTACTCTTAATTAAGCAAAATTAACTTAATTAACTGAGTTGAGAGAGAACGTCAGCATTTTAATGTCACCGTTGCTGAGGAGGCAACCTTTTGATTCACCAAAACATTATCTAGTTTAATTGTGCAAATAGGAGGTATTTGTAATTATAATTTTACAATTTTTTGTGCTTTTGTTCTAATTAGTTTTGTTTTGCTTTTGTTTTCTATTTTCTTTTTAGGTTTACCTTTGTGGGTAATCTCAGGAAGAAGGTGGGTTTCTATTTTTTCAGTTGCCATTATAAGTACTACTGTAACTATTTCTATTCTTAGTCTTTAGTTTGGTTTGAATTGTTGCATTTAGGTAAAAACAAAAAATACAAAAATATATCTTTTTCTAACTAGCAGTAGCATATCATAGGCATACACTCTTAGGAGTGCATTCTACCTGCTAGTATATCTCTTGCGATCTGACTCAGGAATTTTTACTATTTTTCTCACATCAGAGGGAAAACGCAAAAACAACCACATAGATCCCTATCTTGAAATTAATAAATATGACCACATTTTCTTTGAAAAGACTTAAAAAGCAGCCACTGTAATTCTTTTGATATATTTTTGAAAAAGATTAAGTAAAAAGAGGAAAATTAAAAATTGTGACTTAATTTGATTGCAGAATGCATGCGGGTTTTTCTATCACTATCGTCTGTTGCATGTTATTGTGCACACAACGCGATCACTAAAGTCACACAAGTCATAATTTCTATCTCTCCTCTTTGCACTTTTAGGGCTTTGGTCGAAGATCAACAAGTCTGTATCACTACTAGAGCCCCGAGGAGCCAATAGTGAGTGGTCTCAATCCTAGACCTTAGACCTTCGAGCCTTAAGTGTACGCACTTGCGTAGACACAGATTAGGATGCGTATTCTGATACTGTTACTATATTTGTTTATGTCCAAATTATTTTTGCATATCTTAGCAATCTCTTCTTTCCTTTGAAAGAAGAGCAAAACGCACGTTTTTCACACTGTTTTGTGGATTTTCGTGCCACTATTTTTCATTGTGGTGTGAGTTGCCTTTGCACATTATTTTTCATTTTATGGACGGGAGGTGATCCTTGCATCCGCCTCTTGTACCTTCTTTGACAGGTGATCCCAAACCGATTGCAGATAAGCAACCAATGATTTTCCCATCTGATCCATCTACATCTATGGAACAAATGCAGAACCAAAATCCTGAGATCCCTTCTTCTTCTGGTCAGGGGGAGATGCCGCCTTTTGATGTTCATGAGGCACTCCTGAACCTGAACCTTAGGATGCTTGAGCAAACAAGACAAATTAATCTAGAAACAGTAGCCTTAAATAATCTACAGACTCTTCAAACTCGTCTTCCCCCTCAACCTGAGGTGGGTTTTGACCTTCTTGATTTACTGATCAATTGTCCAAGGCCTCTACTTAGAGATTACTACATTCCATCTAATGCACAAGTAGAGCCTAATGTTAGGATTCCTATTGGGGAGAATGATCCTGAATTGAAGCCGAATATTATAGGTCTAATCCCTCACTTTCATGGATTTGCATTTGAGGCTCTATTCCAACACATAGAAGATCTAAAGAATCTATCTCAAACTCTTGGACCTCAAAATCAAAATAGGGAAATCCTACTAAAGAAGATGTTCTCTTTTAGCCTTAAAAACAAAGCTGCTTATTGGTACAGAACAATTGCAAGACCAATCTCAACTTGGGCTAAACTCGAATATGCATTTCTGATCGAACTAATGCGTTAAGGTGAGCCATTACTACTTTCAATCAAAACCAAGGAGAACCAATTCATGAGGCGTGGGAAAGCTTTCATGAATTGCAAAGGAAATGCCCACATCATGACATCCCTCGTTGGCAACTAATGCATATCTTCTACTATGGTTTAGAAGAGGTCATTTGCAATCTAGTCGATGCCTCTTGTGGAGGGAACTTTCTAAATTGCGATGCAAAATCCACCTCAAAATTATTTGAAGGGATGGCGGAAAACTCGATCAACAACGCATCCATGTCGCAATTTATGCAGGATGCAAGCACGACTCATCAGAATCTACACAAGGGCATTCACGAGATCGGTAACCCATCCAGTTCTAATGATTTGGAAATAATTGCAGAGAAACTGGACAAAGTCGATATCGTAGCAAAGCATCTCGACGAGGTCAGAAATACGATGAAAACTCTTACCCCTCTACTTGCTACGAATCCTGCGTATTCACCTTGTTCACAAATACCCGCAGGGAGGGAATTTGTGAATAATCTGGATTCTAGAGATCCATCTTCCTTGGGTTTTCTATCTACTCCACCAACACAAGGAGGGACCTTTGTTCCACAATCTTACCCATCCTTTTCCCCACCCTTACCTTTTGTAGAAAACACGCCTTATCCTCTAGACTTAAATGCCATTCAGGGATACACACCAAGATCAAACCCATATTCAAATTCCTATAATCATGGATGGCGTAATCACTCCAATTTCTCTTGGTCTGACCATTCACAAAGACCATCATATCCAACTTAGACCAGGCAAAACTCGCCTACATTGTCGTTTCAGCAACACAATGCGAGGCCATTTTATGCGGGTTTGCAAAACCCTGTAGGGCCAAATAGAGACTCACAGCTAGACAAAATTTTGAGAGCTGTGACTGAGAGCTAGTGACAAAATGCTGAGGCTCTAGCTGAAGTCCAATGACAATGTTCGGCAGAATTGACTGATCTTAGGGGCCAAATCACGTAGTTAGCTGAATCTCGTCAGCTAGGGACCCTTCCATCCCAGCCAATTCCAAACCCTAGGAATATCCAGCAGAGACAACACCTGGGAGTTGAAAATCCGAATCAGGGACATGTCCATATCCTTAATCAATTACCCCTGAATCCAAATCTGAATCAAAATCTTAATCCACCCTCTTCTAATCATGATTTTGAGTATCTTAACCAACAACAATCACTATTAAATCAACCTTTAATCAATAATTCATCTTTCCAAAATCAACAAGCATATTCTTCTTCATCAGCTTCTTCTTCACATGCGGGTATTAACTCTATTACAACCCACCGTGGCACTTCCACTAGGGATCTAGTTTATCCAAGGAACCTATCCGAAGACCCTAGTACATCTAGAATGACCCCTATTTCTACACCTGGAAGAGGTGCAGAACTTGATCCTGCAATTCCTGCTAATTTGCGAGATCAGGGTAATACCTCAGTAGAACAGGAAATCCATGCCCCATTCCCAGAAGATTTGAAGAACACTAGGAAAGAAAAACAACCTGTTACATTAGACGAAGATTTGATTAAGATTTTTGAATAGGTACACATTAATATTCCACTCCTAGATGCTATCAAACACATCCTGACTTACGCAAGATTGCTTAACAAATTGTGTACTCCTAAGCGTAAGTCGAAGAAAGGAAGCATTGCGGTACTTTCAGAGAATGTGAGCTCTATAATTTCATGTATGCTTCCTTTGAAAAAGAAAGACCCAGGATCTCCATTTATTTCCTGTATAATTGGGGGTCAGTGTTTTGATAGAGTCCTCCTAGATTTAGGAGCATCTATTAACCTCATTCCTTTATCTTTGGTAAAACATTTCAAAATAGAAAACCTTAAGTCTACCAATGTGACTTTACAATTAGCCAATAGATCTATTAAGTCACCTAAAGGAATGTTGGAGGATGTAATTGTAAGAGTTCAGGATTTTTATTTCCCTGTAGATTTTATTGTCCTTGATATGGAAGTACCTGAATACATTAGTCACACCCCAATTATCTTAGGGAGACCCTTTTTGGCTATTGCAAAGGCCAATATTGATTATGAATCTGGAAAGATTGAATTGAAATTTGGGGAGAAGACAATTAAGTTAGATATATTTAGAGCTTCTAGTGGATTAGATTGTGAATGGATTGAGGAAATCAAATCTATAGCAACTTTTGAGGATGACATTAGTTCCTTAGAACTAAAAAGCACACTTCTTGACATCCCATACCCTCAAAGCAATGAAATCCTTTTGTTAGAATCTTTACTCAATCCTGAATCTGAATCTGAATCATCTAACTCAGTTCTTGCAATCGAAAATCTCACCTCAAATCCTACTATTGTTTCTACTCCTATGGTTGAATTGAAACCATTGCCTGACAATCTTAAATATGTCTATCTCAAATCTAATCAAACATATCCTGTAATTATCAATTCTCATCTATCTAAATCACAAGAATCCAAATTGATCAAGGTTCTTCGAGATCACAAGAAGGCAATTGGGTGGACCCTACATGATCTCACTAGGATTAGCCCCAATTTTTGTGCTCATTGTATCTATATTAAAGATGGGGCACGACCTTCAAGAGAAGCTCAAAGATGTTTAAATCCAAATTTAATGGAGGTCGTTAAGAAAGAAATAATCAAGTGGTTTGATGCTGACATTATTTATCCTATATCTGATAGCCCTTGGGTGAGTCCAATTCAAGTGGTACCCAAAAAGGCAGGACTCACCGTAATCAAGGCTGAATCTGCAGAAACCATTCCCACACGAATTGAGAATCCGTGGCAGGTTTGTATTGATTATCGTAAGCTAAACACTGTTACAAAGAAGGACCATTTTCTTTTGCCATTCATTGAGCAAATTCTTGAGAGATTAGCTGGTAATAGGTTCTTCTGCTTTCTAGATGGTTACTCTGGATATAATCAAGTTGCAACTTATCCCGAAGATCAAGAGAAAATGACTTTCACCTGCCCCTTCGGAACCTTTGCTTTTCGAAGAATGCCATTTGGGCTTTGCAACACACCCACGACTTTTCAGCATTGCATGTTAGCCATTTTTACCTAAATGGTGGGTGAATATATGGAGGTTTTTATGGATGATCTTTCAGTCTTCGGGGAGACATTTGATATTTGCTTGGATAAATTGTCGAAGGTTCTTAAGAGATGTATTGAAGTAAACCTTATCCTTAGCTGGGAGAAGAGCCATTTTATGATTCCAGAGGGCATCGTACTTGGCCACCTCGTGTTTGAGCGAGGTATCCAAGTAGATCGAGCCAAGATCAATCAAATTGCAAATCTTCCAATTCCTGACTCGATCAAAGGTATTAGATCATTTCTCAAGCATGTGGGGTTTTATAAGAGATTTATACTTGATTTTTCAAAAATTGCCCGACCACTCACAAACCTCCTCACAAAGGAAGTTACTTTTGAGATGAGTGAGGAGTGTATCTCAGCATTTGAAACTTTGAGCGACAGAGTTACATAGGCTCCAATCTTAAAACCACCTAATTGGGATTTGCCATTCAAAATCATGTGCGATGCATCAGATTATGCAATAGGAGCTATTTTGGGATAGAAAATTGAGAAGAATCCAATAGTAATTTACTATGCTAGTAAACTTTGAATGAGACACAAAGGAATTACACAGTTACAGAGGAGTTACTAGCAATAGTATTTGGATTAGAAAAGTTTAGATCTTATATACTCGGATCTTAAATCATAGTGTACTCTAATCACTCAGCTATTCGATACCTTCTATCTAAGAAGGACATGAAACCTAGGTTGACCATATGGATCTTGCTTTTGCAAAAATTTGACCTAGAAATTCGTTATAAGGCAGGTCGACAGAATGTTGTTGCCGACCATCTTTCCCTCCTTCCTCCTGATACAATTGAATCATCTCCTCTAATTGCTGAACACTTCCTTGATGAACATCTTTTGACTATATCCTCAGATCTTCCTTGGTATGCAGACATTGTTAACTATTTAGTTACACATCAATTCCTGCCAGAATGGGATGGGAATCGCAAATCACGACTCAAAGTAGAAGCCAAATAGTATTTCTGGGAAGATCTGTATCTTTTCGACTCTGTATATCAAATCATCAGGCATTGTGTCACTTCTTCTGAGATTGATTCTATCCTATCCTTTTGTCATGACCAGGCCTGTGGTGGTTACTTTTCTGGTAGAATGACCACTGCGAAAATTCCGCAATGCGGGTTTTATTGGCCCACATTATTTGCTGATTCATAAACTTATTGTAAGGCATGAAGTCACTGCCAAACACATGGTGGCATGTCACGAAAAGACATGATGCCTCTAAACCCGATTATAGTCTATGAAATCTTTGATATTTAGGGCATAGGCTTTATGGGTTCGTTTCCATCCTCTTTTGGCTTCCACTACATTTTACTTGCTGTTGATTATGTTTCACGTTGGATTGAAGCCATACCCACATGCACAAACGATCATCGAGTTGTCATTCCTTTTATACAGAGTCATATTATCACTCATTTTGGGGTACCTCGTGCCAACATTTCTGATGGTGGTTCCCATTTATTAATTCCTAGTTTAGAAGTTTAATTAGAAATATGGGGTTACACATCGTATTTCTACACCTTATCATCCCCAGACTAATGGGTAAATCGAGGTCTTTAATCAGAAGATCAAAAAGATCCTTCAAATCACAATCCACCCAATAGGAAGGATTGGTCTCCCTGTTTAGATGAGGCTTTGTGGGCTTATAGGACTACCCACAAAACACCAATAGGCATGTCATCATACAGTCTTGTTTATGGGAAACCCTGTCATCTTCCCATAGAAATTGAACATAAGGCCTATTGGGCAATTAAAGCCTGTAATTTAGACCTCGCGAAGGTTGGTGAAAATCATAGGGTGCAGCTTAGCGAACTTGAGGAATTACATCATGATTCCTATGAGAGTTCAAAGTTGTATAAGGAAAAACTTAAAGCCTTCCACGATAGATTTATTTCCCGTAAATCCTTTACACCTAGTCAGAAGGTATTGTTATTTGATGCCCGTTTGAATCTCTTCCCTGGTAAACTTAGGTCTAAATGGCAAGGGCTATTTATTGTTGTTAGAGTCTTCGATAATGGAGCTATCGAAATCACTGAACCCAACAAGGATCAACCCTTTAAAGTCAATGGTCAACGTTTAAAACCTTTCTTGGAATCACATCCTCTAGGTCTTGTTGGAGAATGTTATAGGCTCCACTAGGGTTTGCCACCAACATCCACCAATCTTGTACATAGCTGTTTCCTACTTTTACTTTTTGTTTCTTATACACTTTCTCTAATTTTTCACTTCATCTTACACTGATTACCTTCATTTAGTCTGATTGACCACTCTGACCTTTGGTCAAACTTGAAATCGTCCGCACAAAGATCTTTGATCTCCTCCTTCCGACTCCTTCCATCACACTATACTAAATGAAGTGTAATATCTTTTCACCCTTCTTACAATGAGGACATTGTAAAATCTTGGCTTGGGGGGGTGTTGAAGTGAAATTTTCACTTAAAGTGCATGTGTGTAGAAAAGATAAAAAAACACATAAAAATTAAATATCCATGAAATTAAAAAAAAAAAGAAATTCTGAAAATTATAAAAAATTTTAAAATAAAAAATTTCATAAAAATTTGAAAAATTTTGAAAAAAAATCTCATAAAAATTGGAAAATCTTATAAACATAAAATCAAAAATATATATAAATACAAAAAAATTTGAAAAAATGAAATCATGAAAATAATAAGAGGGGTATATTCATCTAGAATGAAGAAGAGAAGCAATATATATATATATATATATATATATATATATTAAGAGCTTAATTTTTCTTTTAGATCAGAAACTAAAAATATCTATAAAATACATATAGAGTATTTAAGAGCATTCAATTCTTATTTAGATTCTTACTTAAAACATTTTGTAAAAGTACACTTTTTTTTAAAAATCTTTTAAACAAGATTTTATTTGAATTTACAATCTTTGAATCTTTTAAGCTTTGTTTTTCTATTCTTACCTTGAATTAAGAAACTAAGGTGCATTAAGTTTTAAACTTAAGTTTTGGGACTAAATTTTAACTTTCTAATCAATTAGATTAAGTAATCCTTTTGCTTTTTGAAAATTTGATTTATCATAAAGTTAAGTAAAAGGCCAGATATTCAGAGTTAATTAAATAGAGAGTTAGTAGAATTTTAGTTTACAAGTCATACAGGCTAAGGACATATAACTAGACTTGGTAAATTTTGTTTTGACAGATCCTATAGGAGGAAACTAAGAATTTAGAGAACCTGAGAGTGAAGGGCTTTGTTGTCCAAACTCTGGTTTGAGAGCTAAGTAACCTAAACATCTAAATTCACACACATAGAATTGTCTTGTTGGCATTTGAGATCGCGAAAACATAGAGGTTAAGAGATCGATTCTAAATCCTCTTTGGTCCAAGGATTTTCGTGGGGTGGTTCTTGAAAGGGTGAAGGATGTTCCACTCACCTAGAAAAAGGATTTGGAGAATAAAGTTGGTAAGAAAAATGAGAAGGGGGGAAATTAAAGAAAAAAAAAAGAGAAAGAAATAAATAAAATAAACACCTTGCAGTTAAGTGCCTTGTTACAAATGGGTACTTATGCAGTTTTTTCATATAAAAATAAAGCATCTCAGTACAAATGGATGCTACCCTTCCATTAAATAAAAGAACACCTCGCTACGTATGGGTGTTCTAACCTACAGAAAAAGTTGAAAAAAAAATACGGAGAGAAAAATTTTAGGAATAAGAGACCCAGTGGTCCACCGAGGAGATATACACAAAAAGTGCTGACCTTCAGATAGAAAACTAGTGAGGAGAAAGCAACCAAACCTGAGTAAGGCCAAGCCAAAGGCTTGAATTGGAATAATTGGGATTGGAAATTGATGTCTTAAGATCTGGATTTTTGCAACTTTGGATGCCTTTAGGACAATTCTCTTCAAAAAGCACAGATGTTTTAAAATCATACCTATTGAACCTTGGTATTAGGCAATGAAGCCTAAGAAATCGGGTTTTGAGGATTTGAAGTTGAGACCTAAAGGAGATGAATTGACAAAATCCTAAGTCTAGAAGTTGTTCTTAGTACTGTAGGCTAGTAGATTAGAGTTTTACTACTCTAAGTTTGATTAATAATGAGTATCTGGTTCATTTGCTTAAACTTATATTGATAAAAGTCAAATATCAGAAACAAAGGATTAACTTAAGTCTATTGAGTTTTTGAGTTAAAATTTAATTCCCAACTCTTAGGTTTTGTTTTCTTAAAACACTTTGTATTCTAAGTTTGGGTTAAGAATAGTTACAAAGAATAAGAGATTTTTGAGAATTCTAATTTCTAATAAAATTCTTGTTAACAACATTGTTTTCAAGTGTCATTTGAAAATGTTTAGAGTATAAGTCTAAGTAAGAAATTTTTCACAAATGCTTCGTATAATAATTATTTATATTAAATCTAAAAAAGATTCTTTGACGTAAGCGTTCCTCTACATGGTTCTTATTTATATTAATTTAAACCTAAGTGCTTTAAATCATCACATTTTTAGTTAATTTTGCTAAGGACTAGCAAAACTTTGGCTTGGGGGCATGATGAGAAGCTCATCATGATCTCTAAATACCCCTAATTAACTAGTCTTCCTAGTTATTTAGCTAAGAATATGTGAATATATGGGTTAATTATAAAATAAGGGATATATAATAAAGGACCTTAAAATAAGTTAAAAATGCTATTTTATCATCCAATTAATATTATTAATAATCTGATTAATAATTGGACTCGAGATATTATTAATCATTCTTCTAATTAATGAGTTAACTAACTTAAGCATAATATATACATAAGTATGTAATAACTTATGTAACAGTACTTAATTAAATAAATTAATATAAAAAGGTCAATAATGTAAATTCAAGGCATAAATATAATAATTACCTTATTTACAATAACATATAAAAAGTTGAAAGAGATCTAAATTAAAATAAACCTTGAAATCCTGAGTTTACATTTTGGTCCTTATATTTCATTTCAATCGGGTCCTTATTTTCTATTGAGGTCCTTAGGATTCATTGCGAATAGATCCCTGACTTCTTCTTCTTCTCTTCAATTGGTTGAACGGCTGACGACCGAGGGTGGTGTCACCGCATGATCACCGCCCATCCGACGTCATATCTCCTTCAATCTCCTAGAGCTTGCGCTCACCATCTCATCCTCATCCATCGGTCTAGATGACACTTTTATCCTAATTTAGGGTAGGAGATAACTTCACTGTCATCGGAGAAGACGTCGGCGGTTAACTTCCTCCTAGCTTCATTCATGTCTAGATTCCTCCTCCTTCTTCGTCGCCGTCGACTATAAATACCCCCTAACCCCCTTGATTTTCTTCAAGTTGGCTCCCTTCCCTCATCTTCACTATAGCCAACCCAATAGCCTATTCCCTCCACAACTCTGGCAACTTCCCATCTCATCTTCCGACTTCCACCGTCCACCTTAGTTAGCTCTGGAACTTCATCGAGGTCAGCCTCATCTCTGGACATAGGCACTGACCAAGGAACTCCTCTGCTTCACCTCACAACCGCCACCGGAGATCTTCCAATTACCCTCTGATTTCACTCCTCCGTAATGAGCCATCGATGGAGTTCCTCTGTCCCCTTCATCTAGGTAACAGTAGGATAAGAGTAGGAGTAGGAGTACAGTAGTTTAGATAGCTAGTTAGGTAAGTAGTTAGTGTAATGTCAAATTTTAGACTTTATCTTCCTCGACTCCAGCGAGCTCCTTCATCTTGCCAGAGCCCTAATTTTGTCTTTTGAAACCACTAATCACCTTCCTTTATCTTTCACGATCATTTCTATCACACTTAATTCCTAATTTGATCACTGATTCGCCTAATCTACATCCACCTTAATCAACTACTCCTGTTGTCCATGGCAGCAGTAGTTGACCTAAATTTCACCTCCAATGGATCCTCCATCACGTACACATCACTTAAGGATCCTAATTATCACTTTAATTTGATTAAATGCCATATTTAACTCAAAAACGTAATTCTACTTAAGCTCCTAAGCTCATTGTCAATAGTGGCTCAGGAATAGTTAAAACTTTAAATTAACTGTATATTTATGATCGCAAACTCTTTTTGACTTGTCTTAACCACTCATCTGAGTGGGAGATCAAGTCCTATGCCTCAACCAACTCAGATTTAATTCAAACTGAATTCACTATTTAATCCTTCATCTAATGAGTAAATGAAGAATTTAATGCGATCCTGAGGTTCATTGTGACCTCAGGAACCTTTTCAAGTCGAAAATGGTATAAAATTTCACTCTGTGCACAAGTTTCATCTTTTTCTAGACTCACCGGAGCTCCAGTGAGCTCCGACAAGTCAAAAGAGATCTTTAGCCTATCGAAGTTGATGAGAAGCTCCAGATTGATGTAATATTGATCACTGATTAGCTTGAGGACATTTATTTGAAGATTTAACAACTGGAGTTGTATATAAGGATTCATCTTCTCCAACTCCGCTGGAGTTGGAGAAGTCTGACAGAAGTTTAAAAGTCGCATTTGATGGTTCGAGAAGCTTCGGTGCAATGCGCTGAAGTTAATTTTGTGCTCAAATTAGTGTAACAACCTCTTGACTGCCCTGACGAACAAACTACATTTTTAGTTCAAGTGACGAGCCTAAAACCTTAGATTCTTAAGTCTAAACATCTTTTTAGAGGTCTAAGCAAGTTTCTGAGGTTGAGAGGATGCTATTTTAGGCCTTAATTTCTTGTGAAGAGGCTTATAACAGAACGTCAAATTTGAGGCCTTACAGTCAAAGCTCAAACTTGAGACCTTGATTCTAAGATCGATCTGTTGAATTGAGGAGTGTGAATTATTTCTGAGATTTTGTTGAATAATTTTAGAGTGAATTGCTTGAGCTCTGTGGGTTAATTCAGTTGGAATTTGATTACTACTAGTTTGGGTTGTTTTTGAACCCAAACTGTTGGCAGTGGTTTTTGGATGAGATTTGAATGTGATTTCTGTCGAGATAAGTTTGTAACAACCCTTAGAAGCTATTCTAATCGATTGAACATGATTTTATCTGTCTATTAGACCTTCTTCATGTTTGAATATAGTCTCTGAAGCTTTCAGAGAAGCTTCAAGCTTCTCTATGTTTCCTGAGGCCTTTAAGAGTCCAAAACCCATTCTTGAAGCCGCGAAATTACTTGTAGAACCTATTTAGACCCTTACTGAGAGAGGAAAGTCCAACCTATGGACTCTGTAACCTTAATATCATTTCCAGGCATAAATATACCATAGGAAACCCATAATTTCACCCTTAAAATCGAAGAGGAAATCTTCCCCTTAGCATTAAATTGAAAGCATAATCTTGTAGAGCAACTCAAGAGCTTTCCAACAAGCTTTTGTTCGCTTGATTTGGAGATTTGAGCTAGGATTTATAGTCAATTGAAGTTGGCTTTGGAAGGGGAAACTTTAGTCCCACATCGAGAACCCTTGAGCGCCTAGCTTGGTATAAAAGGATTTTGTTTATTACACTACTTAGTCGTCAGCGCTCGGTGCACGAATACGAATGGTTACCAAATGAATGAGCATGCATGTGTGTGTGTGGGAATGTGTGCCTGCGGGGGTGCACCTGTGTAGGCGTGCAGATGTGTGGCCCTGGGAGGGCGAGGCCTGGGAGGCATTGAGATGGTTTGGCTTGAGAATCTTGAACTGAAAGTAAATCAAAATAAAATAAACCAGGAGAGGACCTAGTAGGGTCTGGTCCCACCTTATAAAGGGTGCTACGTATCCCCAAAAAGTCTGAGCCGCAAATCAAAAACCAATTTTTGGTTGACGAAGAAAAACCCAGTTCAGTTGATGGTTCAAAGGAAAGGCTAAGTGTTGAAGACTCTAAAGGCCAAGTGTTAAGGGAAAATCACTAAGTAAAGAAGGAAAGAAAGGGTAAGGAAGAAGAAGGAACTCGCAAAGGGCAGAAAGAGAAGGCTAATAAGGAAAGAAGAGAAGCATAACAGAATAGAAGAGAAGAAAGGAAGAAGAGATCAGCTCGCGAGAATAAGAGAGAAATAAAAGAGTAAAAGAAAAGATAAAGATAAACAAAAGAGAAGGAAGAGAGGTAAAAGAAGAAGAAAAGAGAGAGAGAGAGGCTGAAGAAATAAGGAAAAGAATTCATTTTTCTTGCATTATTTTAAATTTCTTTTTGTTCTTAAATGTTGTAAAAAGGCATGCTTTGATTAGAAGAACGCTTATTTGCCTTAATTCCTTTGAAATAAAATTGGAAACTAACATGCTTACTTGTTAATAAAGTAGATCATTTGAGTAGATGTGTTCTCTCATGGAATTTTGCATATTTCTTAAGTTTAAATCATTTAGCAAAATTCATGTTTTTAAATTTAACTTAATTATACCTCCTATAAATTGTTTTGAATTAATTGGTGAATTTAAAATAAGGTATATCGCCTAGCGAACGACCTGGACTCAACTAGTTAAAAATCTAAATGTTATTTTAACTTGACCCTATACTACTAAACCGACACAATTTTGAGTTAACTAAAGTTACTTTCTTCTACTCTTAATTAAGCAAAATTAACCTAATTAACTGAGTTGAGAGAGAACGTCAGCACCCGACCTTCTCCAACCAAGCTTTGGTGACTTCCTTCCCCATTCTTCTATGGCCTCCTAACAGCCAAATTGGGAGTGCCTTCACCTTCCTTTCCTTCTTCCATCTATCACCAACCAAAGCGGAGGTTGCCTCCCCCACTCCTCATCACCGTCCTAACCTCCGGAGTCTTCGCCTTCTCTGGCATCAGCCAATCACAACTGATAAACACACATGAATTCATGATAAAATGCTTATTTATGATAGTTCCTAGGCCTAGCATTGCATCTCAACGTATAAATATTGCATAACATTCATTGCATTTCATTTAGGATAGTTTGTCTATTTTGTATATTAATTCTGACATTTTATATGGCTAGGAGGCAGTGCGACATCTTTATGAGCTTCAAATGAAGAATCCAACTATACATATGGATCCAAAGTGACGATCGTAGTCCGTCAACACAAAAATCACGTCGATCGAAGCACCGAAGCACCCTCTACGAGAAAAAGATGGATGACCCAGATGACTCCACGTGGCACCATCCAGACCACCCTACATTGGCTGCAGCCTTCCTAACCTCACCGCAAGAAGAGATCCCAACCGTTGGATCTCAATCCAATGGCTAAGAAGTGCCCAACCTCACCTGGCCTTCTTCAAAGCTCTATAAGGAAGATCCACAATCGTTGGATCTTCATCCAATGGTCGAGGCCTCAGCTACACCAACACCACCACATAACCAACCAACGTCTATGGCCAAGTGGTAGCGTGTCCGCTCCGCAAAGGAAGGATGTGAGTTCGAGCTTCAATGCACCGCAACTACTACAGTGCCAGAAGGAATTGGACTGCTCCATCTTGATCAAACGGTCAACGTGGCACACGTGCAATCAGATGCCGCTCAATGATGCACATATGCATGCCAGATTAGACGCGACTCATCCAGGGCACTCGTTTAAGTCGTCTGACATGATATCCGTCATTTGATTGGGTGGGGGTGCAATCCAGAGAGTTCTCTCCTGTGCGCTCAGAGCCCTTCATCCGCCATCCAAGGGCAAAGGTTCACTTTACTTGTATCAAGCATGCACCAACAAACGCCAAAGGATGTTTGATGGACTCTTGCATTGGTAGTTGGCGATGCGAGATGGACGACCAACGAGGCTCGAGCGTGATCAATGGATGAGATGGGGGGCCAGCGCAGCGTGCACATGCGCGAGCGTGAGTTGGCTACAACAACACTTGAGCTGGACCTACAGCGACGTCCTGGAGGTCGCTATTTGTCTTATGCCTATTTTTGCCTCCTCTCATCCACTATTTAAAAACCTACACACCTTCCCTTTGAGCTTCATAACTTCCTATGCTACTTACACCCCCTATAGATTTCCAAAGAAACCCTTTTAAGCTCCCAAGAGCTCCCTCTCATGCCCTAAGCCACCTAATAGTGCAGAAACCCTTTCCCTCCACCAAATATACATCTTATTCCTCATCACCTTCATAAGAGACCTAGAGGCTATCCCCTCATTTTCGTTCAGGAAGTCAATCACCTCCACCTCCTCATCCCCATTTCATGCCTTGGTGAAGCATTCTTCTACCCGGCGTCCTCCTGCATCTCATCCCCGTCGTCCAGCTTCTCACCTCCTCCATTCAAGCTACCACCAAGCATCATCGTCTCACCAAACAGCCGATTTGGGAGATGTCCTCTCACCTCTATCTTTGTTATTTTTGTCATATTTCCATTTATTGTAATAAATGACAATGCATTATATCAGATTTGCTTCTCTCCACTTTGTGTGCTGTTGAAGCTACGAGTTGCTACGCCAACGTATTTGGTTTTAAAAAAAACTATTGTCATAGCATGAAAGCGAAGAACTTGTATTCAACAAATAAAATTTATATCGGAATATAAATCCCGGGTTGAACTTAGAGAGGCAGACGTTTGACTTAAAAACACACGTTTGTTTTATTTGTCACGAGGTAGAATAATTGATTAGAAATTATCTATCTATTTACACTAAATAGAAGAGAGAGAGAGAGAATATTACAAACAAAAACCAAAAAGAGATGTAGAATGAACATGCAATTCATTAACAACGAGATTGTTCATTACACTACTCATTATGAGTAGAAAGCGGGAAAATGATTATACTAGAAAGCAGTAAAAAGAATGGGGAGAGAGATATATCCTCCTCGACGGTCGCTTAGAGGACGAGCTGGATGGGACGACACCTAGAAGATGGGGAACGGAGCAGGATGAAGGAGGACGAAGCGAGAAGAATGGGAATGGGGCAGCACATCGTCGTCGTCATGGAATCTACTTCCGAAAGGGGGATGAAAAATTGACTTTATCTCACGAGAAGCATCTCAGGTGTGGGAAAAGCTTCTCTTGAGCTTTGGAGAGGGAGAGAAGAGAAGGAAGGGATGAGAATTTCATGTGGAGGGGGTCTCCTTTTATAGTTGCAAGGAGTTAGGACAATTTGGTCATTTTAATTTGAAAAACATTAAATCAGGGGCCTTTAGTGACGGATAAAACTATCACTAAAGCCCCATCGTGGGCGACGTGGGGCGGAGCGCACGTGCCCACTCTCCTCCCACGTGTGAAACGTGCGTTCAAGATCTACAGATCTCAGCCATCCGATCTCACGATCGGATGGCTTAACTCACCCCTCGCCGTGCCTTCACATCGCAGGCTCCGCGTCTGATCTCGCGTGAGGCACACGTGTGCAATAGCGTGTGGGCACTATCGAGCGCTCATGACCGCTCGATCGTCAATCTGAATTCATCCGTGCGGTCGGATTTGTCATTTGAAGTGCGGATTCACACCATCTTGGCCCTTAATCTTCTAAGGTTGCCCGGTCTCTATTTGATGCTACAGATGTCTGATTAGGGCGATCTTGGAGTCATTAAACTCCAATTGTTGCCCTGATCACATCTGTACGGTTGGATCTTTGATCCAAGGCTCCGATAAAAGGTTTGCCCTATCCCTGAACATAAAAGGAGACAATTAACCTCCATTTTATTCAAACTAATCTAAATGTAAGATGATGCATGTTATGCAATATTTATAGTATGTCATGCAATCCTATGCTTAAGAACATGCATAAATGGACATCTTATGTAATGTAAACATGTTTACATCACACCCCCATGCCTATCTTTTGCTAGTCCCTAGCAAAAACTATATGCTATTTATAAAAGAATCAGGTTGGATTATTTGGGTATGAGTTATTTTCAATCATTAAGAAAATATTTACTTAGCATCTGAACTTTCAAAGACACAACAGTGCCAGGGTATCGGCCAAAATGCAGACTGCCTCAAGCCCTTGCCTTATTCAAAGAAAATTTTCTTTTTCTCTTTTTCTTCTTTTCTAATTTTTTTTTTTGGATTTTCTAGTTTTAGGGTTTAGGAGTGACTTTCTACAGCCATTCAACTCACCCAAGATTTGTTGAGAACCCTAAGTTCTAAGCATCTTATTGTGAATGTGATAGACTCGTTGACCGGAAGTAAAAACGAACTTCAGATTTCTATGCCTCTAGGTGACCTTAAAAAGGGAATTCTGCCAAAAGGTCCATCTTTACAACCGGTAGCTTTCTCCCTACTTTTATTTTTACGGGGTCAACACAAGGGTGAATCCAGTATATACCTCCCCAGTTTATTCTACTTCTCCGCTTCTTCCTAAGTGTTTTGGGAATTTTCAGTGCATTTATTGAGCTGGATTCTAGACAACCGATCGATGAGCTATTACCACCGATAACTTGCCAGCCATACTCGTGCGGCAAAGTGTGGCTTATTTCTTTTTTTTTTTAACTTTCTTTTCTCTTTTTTTAAGTAGGTGGCTTCCCTGGTCTAAGATTTACCCAAAGGCAGCAAAAAGAGAAAGGTCCTGTGACTGGGCTCTGGACAAACACCTATGGGTTGTTACCCACGATAACTTGCTAGCCATATCACCCTAGAAGGTTCATTAGCTACCCAATTTCCTTCAAAATCATCGAACAATGAGTCAGTGCAAAGAAAGTGTGTAGATGCTTAAAACTCAAAATTCCCTCAAATCAGAGGGCGGGTTGATAAGTCGTGTACTTATCACCCAAACTTATTTACTCTAATTACAATAGAATTAAGATGGCAAGGACTCGAGAAACAAATCCACATTTTAGTGGATACGCAGGCTGATTATGTCCAAAGACCTAAAGGGTCTTTGTGTTCAGATCATAATGTAGCATTTCCTAAGATTGAAAATTTTCTTAAACCCAAGTTCTCTTTCCTAATTCCAAATTTTTTTTTTATATAAAAGAAAATAAAACAAACCTACGGAGCTGACGAATAAATTCAGAGATGAATATCCACCAATGCAATGTCCTCATTGTATTAAAAAGACATAAAATAGAATGGAATAGAGTAGAAAGCACCTGAATTGCATGAATGTCAAGTTCCCTCCGAGATAAAAACTAAAAAGAACTATATACATGTTGAATTTAGTGCCTTCAGCTAGGCACACTATACAAAGAAGAGAAATAAAGAATTCACAAGTGCAGGTCAAAATGAAAATAAAAAGATGAAACCTCTGACCTGCTAGTAGAGGTCCACAAATGTGGACCAGATTATGGTGTAGACCCATACCCCATAATCGAGAATATCTCAGGTTCTGGATAAAAATTACCTAAAACCTAAAATCAATATGTAAGCGGGGTCGGGCCTACAATTTATGAGGATGCAACCCAAGACTAAAAAGTCAAGATACAAAGATATCAAAAGGATAATCAATGAATGTATGCTTAGGTTGAACATCCTCAGAACAAATGTCATAAGGGTTTTGGTTTGATGGTTTCAGATGAAATGGAACCCTTGGATGCAATCTTCTACTTCCTCCGGAATTTGCTTCCCAAATCAAAATTTCCCAGCTCCTATCCTCCTCATTCAGAATGTCAAATTCCGGGACCTCCTGCATATTAATCACCCCGTCTAAAATTTCCAAGTCTAAAAGATGTGGCTGAATCAGAATTGACTTGGGTCTAGTTATCTCAAAAGCAGAATCATCGATAAGCTCAATGGGGTGTAACTGACAATCAGGGCATTGGATTGAATTCTCTAGAAAATGCAATTCTGGATTCGTAATGTGAGCCCCAATAAGATCAGTTTCCTAAGTTATTGGGCTATCAAATGATTTATCAGATTCCTTAGGCCCAATCGTCTCACAGAAATCATATTCTGTAAACTTGCGTGAGACTGCGCAAATTGAATCTTCACCATTAGAATCAAAGAAATCAAGATCCATATTAATGTATGTCCCAAAATCATCTCACTTTCTGATCCATGGAGACATATGTTTCCTCGTACCCTGGCTCAGGGATCTTAAGTGAAGAAATAAAATCATCCTTAATTGGTTGCTCTAATTCAATCTGGTTAGCCTCGTAACGCGTGTCCCCCCTAACAGGTGCCTGAGCAGGTTCTGACATTGGCTCTCCTGAAAAGAGTTTATCCTGGGAATCATCCCATGACTGAACTAAAGCAACCACAAATCTCATCCTCAATTTTGCTAACTTCCCAAGTAAAAACTCACCTGGGTTCTTATCCTTAACATCCTAGAGTCAATCCAATAAATACTTGTTCAAATCATCAATCATTTCATTCAGGGGCTCCAATCTTTCAATGCAAGGTATTGGCTGAACTTCTAAAGATTGTATAATATTCCTCAAGTTATCCAGAACCTTATCTTGAACCTAGTTACCCTGAACCAAATGAGTTGGTTCAGGGTTGGGCGGGTTTGGGATCAGTGCAAAGGAGTTAACGAAAGGAGATTCATTATACCCTTCCTGATAATAGGTCATTTCAGATTGTTCAAAAGGTGGTGATGACCTAAAGGCAGTGTAATCAGAGGATGGGTAAGAATCAGTGTATCCTTCTTGATTGTAGATCGTATTAGGTTGTCCATGAAAGGTTGACGATCTATAATTGATGTAGCTCTGAGAAGGATAGAAATCACAATCATAGTGTTCAGGGTTAGACCCTAAACATGGAGGTTTGGAACTGTATCCCCAATCTGAGTTATCCCAACTAACTGATGGATGATTACAGTATGAGTCAGGATAATCGTCATGTTAAAGATAATTCAAAATAGGAGGGAAAGAGCAGGAATGTGTATAATTTGTGGAAGGATTCATGATAAATGGGAGGAAGAAAGGTGCCCTGCAATACAAGCAATCAAACCTGTCCTTAAGTGGGCTAGCCTAAAGACGTACAGACACCCACAACCCGTCTTGAGATAAAGGAACGATTTAATCTATTTCTGTCTGTTCAATCCAACCAGTTAGAAGGAGGGACTGGGGAGAAGGTTCTTCCTTCGACTTATGCCTCCAATTCCTAGTGTACCCCCCAGCCATGATCCTTTGATTCTGCTCCCCTAGCTAGACATCAGATTGAACAGTAGAAATAGACTAATCGAAAATAATCACTTTCTGGGCTCTGAAAAGCGAGTCGAATCCTTAATGCCAACGTCTACTCTATTTTATTTAGGGCTAGGTTTGAATGTGCTTTGGAATGTGATGGGCCCTTTATCTAGGTTGTGCCCTTAATGATTGATTGATGTGTGTGTGCATGCACAACCAGTGGTTTTCAAGCAAGATTACTTTTGATGCGGTGAATTTTAGGGTTCAAATCTTGCTTAGTAGCTTTTAGAATTCAACTTTAGGTATTTTCAAACAAGTTTTGTTGGCACACCAGGTTTTGAAAGCACAGGTGAAGATGTTTTCCTTTAAAACTTAAAAGAATGTGGAGTGCCTGGTAAATCCCTAAGAGTTAAACCTAATAGGCAGCTACTTAATGAGTTAATTTTAATTGAAGTGGTGCGGCCCAATCAACTCAAACAATTGGCCTGTTGCACCACTTAATTAGGCACATAAATGATTACCTAATCTGATTTCTACTCAATTATGTGTTTGGATGTGTGTATCTACTCCAAAGATCGGTTTATCGGTTGAGTTTGAAAATCAAATTAGGTTGTGTACCTCTGTGAGATTTTTTTACTTTTTTATTTAATTGTGGAGGTTGAAGCGGGTGTGGATGTCAAACAAACAAACAAAACATACCTTAGAGTTTATAAGAACACCTAGGTTGATTGATGTTTGTGTTATTATGTGGTGAAATGAAAACTAATGGGTGGGAAGTGGGGGATAACTTATAGAACCTTCCACAGCACTTTACTCCAATCTACCGCATTTGCTCAACTCGAAAGAGTACCTACAAACACAATAAGAAAGGAGAGAAGTGAAGTAAATGATTTGTATGTTGGAAAACACGAAAAAAAATCAAATAGCATCGCCTCCTCGGCAACGGCGCCAAAATGTTGAAGCTACGAGTTGCTACACTAATGTATTTGGTTTAAAAGAAAGCTGTTGTCGTAGTATGAAAGTGAAGAACTCGAATCCAACAAATAAAATTTATATCGGAATATAAATCCCGGGTCGAACTCAGGGAGATGAACATTTGACTTAAAAACACGCATTTGTTTTATTTGTTACAATGTAGAATAATTGTTTAGAAATTATCTATCTATTTACACTAAATAGAAGAGAGAGGGAATGAGAGAGAGAGAATATTACAAACAAAAACCAAAAAGAGATGTACAATGAACATGGAATTCATTAACAACAAGATTGTTCATTACACTACTCATTATGACTAGAAAGCAGGAAAATTATTACACTAGAAAGCAGTAAATCTACTCTAGAAAGCAGTAAATCTTCTCTAGAAAGCAGTAAAAAGAATGGGGAGAGAGATATATCTTCCTCGACAGTCGCTTGGAGGACGAGCTAGACGGGCGACGCCTGGAAGACAGGGAACGGAGCAGGATGAAGGAGGATGAAGCAAGAAGAACGAGAACGAGGTAGCACGTCGTTGTCATCGTGGGACCCGCTTTCGAAAGGGGGACGAAAAATTGACTTTATCTTGCGAGGAGCATCTCGGGTGTGGGACAAGCTTCTCTTGAGCTTTAGAGAGGGAGATAAGAGAAGGGATGAGAATTTCGTGTGGAGGGGGTCTCCTTTTATAGTTGCAAGGAGTGAGGGCAATTTGGTCATTTTAATTTGAGAAACATTAAATCAGGGGTCTTTAGTGACGGATAAAACCATCACTAAAGCCCCATCATGGGCGACGTAGGGTGAAGTGCGCGTGCCCGCTCGCCTCCCGCACATGAAACGCGCATTCACAATCTACAGATCTCAGCCGTCCGATCGTGAGATTGGACGGCTTAACTTGCCCCTCTCCGCACCTTCGCATCGCGCGCTCTGTGTCTGATCTCACGTGAGGCATGCGCGTGCAATAGCGTGTGGGTGCTATAGAGTGCTGACGACTGCTCGATCTTGATCCGACACTCCTCGTGCCCGCTTGCCTATGCCCTCTCACCCACCTCCTGCATTTCAAACCCACACCTGCACCTTACTTAAGCTCTCTCACCCACTGCGCTACGCGTGCGGATGGGCAAGCACTTAACTTAAGCACAGATGCATCCCAACCGTTGGATCTTGATCCAACGGTGGGGAAACATTGATGCGGATGCCTTCAGCGGGTGCGTGTGGATGGTTGGGTGGCCGAGATGGTGCCACGTGGCACCATCTTTGCCGTCCATCTTCTGGATGATGTAGATGGTGCCATGGGTGTCGGATTGACTCAATTTTCACGTCGTTAGGTTGTGATCATCGAGATGAATCCATCTATGCGGTCGGATTTTTCGTTTGAAATGCAGATTCACACCATCTTGGCCCTCGATATTCTAGGGTTCCCTGGTCTCTATCTGATGCTACAGATGTTTGATTAGGGCGATCTTGGAGTCGTTGAACTCCAATCGTCCGCCCTGATCACATCTATACTATTGGATCTTCGATCCGAGGCCCCAATAAAAAGTTTCCCCTATCCCTGAACATAAAAAGAGAGAATTAACCTCCATTTTATTCAAACTAATCTAAATGCAAGATGATGCATGTTATGCAATATTTATAATATGTAATGCAATCCTATGCTTAAGAACATGCATAAGTAGACATCTTATGTAATGTAAACATGTTTACATCATGTGCCATTTTTTTATTTCTTTACCACCAAAAACAAAAAAAATAACAAAACCTAAAAACACCAAAAACAAAGTGAAGCGTGGATTTTAACAAAAGCAAATGTCGCCTCCATGTGTTCAACCTGGGACTCCCTTAAAGTTTCGGTAAAAATCTTATTTGATAACGTATTTTTGCGACTTCGTCAACGGTTTCTCCTAACCCCAATTTTCTCTCACAAAAACCAATTCATCATTTTGGTGCCGTTGTCGAGGAGGCAGCGGAATTTGCTTTCTTGTTTTCCGTGTTTCTTTGCATTTACTTATTACTAAACCCGCTTGCCTCTGATTTATTATCTTGCAGGTACCCTAGCAAGGAGATCCAAGTATGGTAGATTGGAGTAAAGTGCAGGTAGAGTGGTTTGTAAGTGTCCCCACATTCCCCCCATTAGTTTCACTTTCGCCAGATCAATAACCAAGACTTAATCTACTTAGGTGTTTGCATAAGCCCTAGGGTAGAATTTGTTTGTCTTATTTGCCACCTACACTCATCTTACCCCTGCATATATCTAAAAAAAAAAATTATCTTCTGATTGTGGGACAAATCAACACACACATTACATACACCCACATTTGAGGCACATAACCTTTTGTGATTTTATCTACTAAAATGGGATTCCGACCTGTGGAACCGATACACATACAAATCAACACATAACGGAGTAGAAATCAGACTAGGTTAATCACCTTTTGTGTCCCTTAATTGGTGGTGCATCTGGGCTAGTTGATTGAATTGTGTGGGCCGCACCACCTAATCTAAAAGAAATTCATCCTGTAGCTGCTTTGTAGGATTCAGTAGTTAGGTCAAGGCAAGCACTCCATATTTTCTTGGTCTATAAAGGAAAATACTTTGACACATGCTTTCAAACTTGGTTTGCCTCTTGAACATTTGGTTGAATATATGTAATACTTGAATCCTAAAGGCTACTAAGCAAGATTTGAATCCTAAAACTCACTTCATCCTCAATAATCTTGCTTGAAAACTTTTTGGTTGTGCACATACACACATTCTGAAATGAATCATTAAGGGCACAACCCATTAAGGGCCCATCACATTCCAAAAGCACTAATATCCCAAGCCTAACTAAAATTTATTAAACATTGGCCTTAAGGATTGATTCACTCTTTAGGGCCCAGATTGACAATGTTCTCCATTAACCTGCTTATACTGGTCAATCTAATGTCTAACTAGGGAGTAGCATCAAACGGCCACAATTGGGGGGTATCAAAGGACCTAGAGGCGCAAGCCAAAGGAAGAACCTTCTCCCCAGCCCCTCCTTCTAACTAGTTGGATTGACTGGATAAAAATAGAGTAAATCAATTATAATCTTAAGACGGATTCTGAGAGTCAGTAGATCTCTAGACTACCCAACTTGAGGATAGGCTTGCATTTTTTCTGCTGCAGGGTTCCTTCTTTTCCCCATCCTTCCGACTTTCTTCCAGTGTATGCTTGGAAGGAGGTCATTGAACCCTCATTTGGAAGGACCTTTAGAACATTCCCAGAGGCGAAGGTTGATTTATAAAGAAGCAGATCCCCTGGTTGATCAACAATCACCTCCCCCACCCCCAAACCAGCAGGAGCTTATTCAGAGGTAGTTGGAAGAATTGCAGTGAATGCAGCAATGGTTTCAATGAATGAACGGTCAAGGCACTTGACCCTTGAAGGATTTCTATGATCCTTCAAACTATGGGGAACGTCCCAGTGTCATGATTCCCGCTGGAGATGTAGAAATCATGCCCCAAGTCTTAAGTTTGATTAAGCATTTCCATGGGCTTGGCTCGGAGGACCCATTCCAGCACTTGGAGGATCTGACCACTTTGGTTTAGACCACCAAAGCTAGGAATGTGAATGAAGAGCAGATGATCATGAGGCTCTTTCCCTACTCTCTCATGGATAAGGCTGAACATTGATATTGAACCATTGGAAGGCCGATAGAAACATGGGCTGCTCTTAAATCAGCTTTCCTGAAGAAATCCTTCCCAATGGATGGACCAATGCCTTGCGACGGGCGATTACCACTTTCGTCTAGCAGTCGGGGGAACCATTTCATGGTGCCTGGGAGAGATTCCAGGATCTTTTTAGGAAGTGTCCACACCATGAGGTGCCGAAATGGCAACTCGTGCAGATATTCTATCACGTGTTGGTCGAACAACTTTGTAATCATGTGGAAACCTCTTGTGGAGGTAATTTCCTCAACAGGGATGCAGATAGCACATACGACCTATTCGAGGAAATGAGCGAGAATTCAATAAATCATGCCTCCGTGGATACCTTCAATTGGTCCCAACAACCCAGGTCAAATGCTAATGAGATCCAGAATTCTCATTCATTCGACATGGACTTGATTTGCAACAAACTAGATAAGGTTGACTTGGTTGCGAAAAGGATGGAAGAGTGGATCGATGGAAACTTAAGAAACACTGTTACACCCACTCAATCCCAAAATGCAGGATTCCACTCTTCACGAGCTTCCAAGGGGCAGGAGTTCATGAATCAGCTAGAGTCGGCTCAACCTATGAGCCAAAATTTCTCAGAACATTATGGGTTCCAAGCTGGGGCCTTTGATCCTAGCTTTTTTTATCCTTCTTTTCCTCCATCCTCACCCTATGAGGATGCGTATGCAATACAGGAGAATGCTAGGTCCAACCCGTATTCTAATAGTTACAACCCAAGTTGGAGGAACCACCCTAACTTCTCCTAGAAAGCTCAGGGGCAACAGACCCAAACATGACCCAACAACTATGTACCTCAAAGACTTATGGGTCACGGTCAAGTATACAACCAGTTGCGCTCAAAATCGGTTACTCAGCCATCTTGGAATGCCCAACAATCTGCAAGGTAGGCTGATCTAAATCGACAGGTGGTAGAAATTCAACGGTCCATGCTTTAGCTTATGCAGCAAATGAAGACATCATTGGATAACTTGCAATTTGGGCTTATTGCTGACACCCGACATCCCAGATCTCTACCATCCCAACTCGTACCCAACCCACGCAATGTGCAAAATCAGGGCAATAGAGCCCAAGCATACGAGAATCAAAGGGACCCACACGCACATGCTCTGTTGGTTGAGTAGGGTCCCTCCTCTTCTTCTGCTCCTAGATATTTGACCCATCAAGGCCATTCAATCTTTCCTACCCCGCTTCAAGACCTGAACCCATATGCCTCTGCAAACTCTATCACCTTGAGGAGCAGGAAGCAGACATAGGACCCTAAATTACCTTCTAGAAACCAAGACCCTAGGGAGCCTGAGAGAGAAAAGGAGATTGAAGAGGACAAGGCCTAGGGACCCAAAATTGCAGACACCACCCAAATCCCATTCCCTGAAGCCTTATTGAAAACCAGGATGAAGAAAACCCTATAGAGCAATGAGGAGCTCCTAAATTTATTCATGAGTGTAGAGATCAATATACTGCTCCTAGATGCTATTAAACACATCCCAGCTTACGCTAAATTCTTGAAAGATCTTTGTACCCAAAAGCGTAAGCCAAAAGAACCCACCCTGAGGAAGGTGATTCTCTCTGAGCAGGCGAGTCCTGTCAACCTGCACCATCTTCCCTAGAAGAAGAGAGATCCAGATGGCCCTTTGATTTTGTGTGTCATTGGAGATTACCCTTTTGATAGGGCACTATTGGATCTAGGTGCATCCATCAACTTAATCCCGACCTCTCTTTATAAAAGGTTTGGGTTGGGTGAACTTAGGCCAACCTCAGTGACGCTACAGTTAGCAGACCATTCGATCATCACACCAAATGGCGTTATTGAGGATGTTATTGTTAAGGTCAAAGACTTCTATTTTCTCGTATATTTCCTGGTCCTTGACATGGATGTACCTGAAGACTTGAGGAACACGTCCATCATTCTAGGGCATCTGTTCCTAGCAACCGCCAAGGCCAACATAAATTGTGAGAGCAGTAGTACGGAGATCACCTTTGGGGATAGGAAGTTGACTTGATATTTTCAAGGTGATAAAAGGATTTGAGGATTTTGGATTCATTGAGGTGCTCGAGGATCATGATTAGACTTGTATGCTGATCAATGTACTCAAGGACTACACCAGCTTTAGCGAACCCAACCCACAACCCTCTGTGGCAGACTCACCACATCCGGAAGAGGTTGTTGATTTTGTTCATTCCCAACCTCTTCCACTGGACCATCCTAATGAATCTTCATCAGCATCCTCCTTACCCTCTATATTGAACCCACCTCAGCTGGAATTGAAACCATTGCCAGAAAGTTTAAAATACGAGTTCTTAGGACCTAAGAATATGTTCCCTATGATTATTAGTGCTGATTTGACTAAGGAGCAAGAATTGAGATTGGTTAAGGTCCTTAAGAACAATAAAGAGGCAATTGGTTGGACCATCCATGACCTTAGGGGGATCGAGCCATCTTACTATAATCACCGTATTTTCATGGAAGATGGATCCCACCCTTCTTGCGAAATGCAAGGGAGATTAAACTCGAATATGTGAGAACTGGTCAAAAAGGAGAAAATAAAGTGGCTCAATGCAGGCATTATTTACCCGATCTCGGATAGTTCGTGGGGTAGCCCCGTTCAGATTATACCCAAAAAGGTGGGAATAGCCATTACGACTAACGAGAATGGGGAATCCTTTACCACCCATTCTGCTTCTGCCTTGAGAGTTTGTATTGACTATAGGAAGCTGAACACAGCCACCAAAAAGGATCATTTCCCCTTGCCATTTATTCATCAAATCCTAGAAAGTTTAGCTGGGCAAAAGTATTTTTGCTTCCTGGATGGTTATTTGGGATATAACCAAGTCCCTATCCATCGCAAAGGCCAGGAAAAGACAACTTTCACATGCCATGTGGAACCTTTGCATTCCGTAGAATATCGTTCGAGCTTTGCAATGCACCCGTAACTTTTCAAAGGTGCATGCTGGCCATCTTTTTGGACATGGTGAGAGATTATCTTGAGGTGTTCATGGATGATTTCTCCTTTTTTGGAGATTCCTTCGAGTCATGCCTAGTTAACTTGGAATTGATCCTCCAGAGATGCATCAAGACATGGTTGGTCCTTAGTTGGGAGAAGAGCCACTTCATGACCCTAGAAGGCATTGTCTTGGGTCACGTGCTTTCTAATCAAGGTATTGAAGTTGATAAGGCTAAGGTGGATGCTATATCTAGACTTCCTCCACCCGCATCCGTGAAACTGATCCGATCATTCCTTGGGCATGTGGGCTTTTATCGAAGATTTATCAAGGGCTTCTCGAAGGTTGCTCAACCCTTGAGTAACCTTCTGGACAAAGACATGCCATTCGTATTTGATGAATCATGCCATAAGGCATTTGATTTATTGAAAACGGCGGTCACTTGTGCCCCGATGTTGAAACCACCGATCTGGATAGCCCCATTTGAGATCATGGTTGATGCATCTGATTATGTCGTGAGGGCTATCTTGGGTCAAAAAGTAGATAAGAAGCCCTCTGTGATCTATTACGCTAGCAAGACTTTGGATGAGGCATAGAGGAACTACACCGTTACTGAAAAGGAGTCGCTATACATAGTCTTCGCCTTAGAAAAATTTAGGGCTTATCTTTTAGGTTCTCACACTATCATTTACACCGACCACTTGACCTTGAAACATCTCTTAGCCAAAAAGGATGCCAAGCCCTAGCTTATTCGCTAGATTTTGTTACTTCAAGAATTTGACCTTGAAATCAGGGACAAGGTCAGGGCACAAAATGTAGTGGTGGATCACCTGTTGAGAATCCTAATTGATTCTCCTCATCCGGATATCCCTATCTCTGAAACTTTTCTGGATGAGACTATCATTACAGTCTTGGGTATTAGAACCCCTTGGTTTGCGGATATTGTCAGTTATTTGGCCATTGGTTAGATCCTCCAGGATTTGATGAAACTACAATAGGGCAGACTTATGTCTGAGGCCAAATACTATTTTTGGGATAATCCTAAGTTGTACCTCATCGGCGCTGACCAGATTATACGTTGATGCGACTAGGAAAATGAGTTCCATAGTATACTTGAGTTCTGCCATCCATCTGCATGTCGTAGACACTTTTTCGAGAAAAAGATGGTGGTAAAAATTTTGTAATCCAGATTCTTTTGGCCGTCGTTATTTAAAGGATGCCCAGGAATTCTCAAGGCCGTGTGCCCAATGCTAGATGCTCGGTAACATGGCCAAGAGAGACATGATGCCCCTAAACACGATACTTCCCTTCGAAATTTTTGACATTTGAGGGATCGATTTCATGGGACCCTTCCCTCCTTCATTTGGACACCACTATTCTGGTCCCTATTGATTATGTGTCCAAATGGATTGAGGAAATTCCCACCTGAACCAAAGACCACAAGGTGGTCATCAATTTTGTGAAGAAAAATATCTTCAGTCAGTTCGTGATTCCTCAGGCAATTATCAACGATGGTGGCACATGCTTCACTCATGCCCAGTTTCTGAATTTACTAGTGAAATACGGGGTGAATCATTGGATTTCCACACCTTACCACCTCCAAAGGAACGAACAGGCTAAGGTCTCCAATCAGGAGATCAAAAACATTTTGCAGAAAACCATAAGGCCTGATAGGAAGGATTGGACCCAAAAGCTAGATGATGCTCTTTGGGCCTACCATACAGCATACAAAATGTCTATGGATATGTCTTCATTTCATCTAGTGTTTGGTAAGACATGCCACTTACCCGTAGAACTAGAACACCAGGCATTTTGGCCCATTAGGAAATGCAATTTTGACTTAGAGTTGGTTGGGATGACCATGAAACTCCAACTATCTGAGTTGGAGGAGCTTAGAAATGATGCCTGTGAGAATGCCAGAATCTATAAGGCAAGGACCAAAGCTCTTCATGACCAGATGATTTCACGTAAGAGCTTTGAGACGAACTAGAGGGTCTGGCTTTTTGATTCTTGACTAAAGCTCTTCCCCGGTAAGCTTAGGTCTAAGTGGAATGACCCATTCAATATTGAGCAGATTTTTCTTAATGGGACCATCGAAATCTCTAACCCAAAGATGGGTAATTCCTTCAAGGTCAACAGACAGTGCCTCAAACCTTATGTTGACCACGTGCTCCCTGAACCTATCTCAAACAAGGTTGCTCTTACTTTGCCCTAACCATTGTTGGCCAAACATCGCCTACCTGAAGGCACTAAACTTAGCACGTGTAAAGGCTGTATGGAGCTGACCAGAATCTCACGGAAATAAGGTGTTATTCTTCCAATTCTACCCTCCTATATGCTTTTCTTTTAACAATGAGGACATGCTTTGGAATTATTGGTGAAGATCTTCGATGATATTTCAGGTCTTTGTTTGAACAAAGACAAGTTTGCTTTGATTTATTTTGGTATGAATGAACAGGAACAGACGGAATTGGAAGGTACTTTGGGCTCACCCCATAGTAAATTGCCTCTGAGATACCTTGGATTACCTTTAAGGGCTATAAAGCTGAAAAAGTCAGACTGGAATATCCTGTTCGAGAAGGTGGCTGGAAAGCTGAAAGGGTGGAGTAGTAAATTCTTATTTAAGGGTGGGAGACTGATTTTGCTCAACTCGGTTATCACTGTCATACCAGTATTTTACTTCAGCATATTTAAAGCCCCTAAATGCATCTGGAAGAGATTGGACATTATGAGGAAGAGGTTTTTCTGGAAAGGAGCAGGGCACGAGGGCAGGTTCATGCAACCTATCAGATGGAGAACTATCTGCAGACCAAAGGAGGCTGGGGGGTTGGGAATTAAAGCTTTAAAAGAGTTCAATGAGGCCCTACTGCTAAAATGGGCCATAAGAATATTGGATTGCAAGGAGGGGCTGATGGATGATCTGATCAGGGACAGCTATGGGGGATCTAGCAGTTGTCTACAAAGGCTTCAGTCGAAGAGGCCCTCACCCTTTTAGAGATCTGTGATTTCTGCAGTCTCCTGCTACTGGCATCTGCTACAGCCTAACCTTGGAGACGGCAGATGCTTTAGCTTTTGGAATGAGAGGTGGTCTGATCTGGGTCTGCTGAAAGAGACCTTCTCGAGGGTGTATGGGGCTGCTGTTGACAAAAATGCCACAGTTAGCAGTCTATGGTCTATGGCTGTTGGCAGCTGGAAAGGCTACAACAGTGTAGGCCGGGCACTCGACTATGGGAGGAGAAGTAGAATCTGATGGAGAAACTACAGCAGTTATATCTTATGACAGATGTGAAGGACACTTATTGCTGGCAGGGGGTCTTCTCTGTGAAGCAAGCTTATGAAAAAATTACTAGATCCAACAATGATGTGGAGTGGGATCCTATCGACAAAAAGATTTGGCTTCTGAGAATTCCACTGAAGGTCCAAATTTTCCTATGGCTTTGTAGATGAGAAGGGCTGATCACTGGCGATCTTAGTCACAGAAGAATGGGGATTGATCTAAATGCCTGCCCTCTTTGTGGATTGCACTCTGATAGTGCAACACACATCTTCTCCTCTTGCTTGGTCACAGATAAAATCTAGAGGTTGGTGTGCTTTGAACCCCTTCCTCCCTGGGATATTATATGGCAGAGGTTCATCGATCCTGTTCGACCATTGGGGGCTATGGCAGCCGTTCTGTGGTGTGTGTGGAGGGCGCGGAATGATAAGCTATTTCAGGGGAGACCGGTGAGATGTGAGAATGTTGTAAAGGAAGCTTGGTCTCTCACACATAGTTGGGCAACTTTTTTGTAATACTATTTTGATATGCAATACAATACCCTCCGGATTGCTATCGGTCTACGATAGCAGTCCTCACTGTTTCAAAAAAAAAAAAAAAAATGAGGACATTGCATTAGCTAAGCATAGGGGGGTGGATATTTTGTGAAATAATTATTTTGTCAGCCCGTAACAGTAATTTCCCGTCCTGTTATCTAAAAAAGAGAAAATAGGAGAAAAAAATATAATAGAAAAACTAGAATCAGGAGAAGAGAACCTAGGCGTTAGGAGTTGCGAACTTTAGGAATTGATACTTTAGGACCTGAACACTTAGACTCTTCAAGTCTTCAGGCTTAATTAGCTCGGGTGTCCACTCGAATGTGGACTTAGTCTTGAGTCCTCGCTAAGTAATTTTATTTTAATTTGACTAATAAATTGGGGTAATAAGTACATGACTTATCAACCTAACCTCTGATTTGAGGGGACTTTAAGTCTAAGCATCTACACACTATTTGCACTGACTCACTTTTTGATGGTTTCTTCGGAAGTTAGGTAGCTAATGAACTTTCTATGGTAGTATGGCTAGCAAGTTGTCATGGGTAATAGCCCGTTGGGTGGTTGTCCACAGCCCAACTACATGACCATACTCATTCTACTATTTTTAGGTAAATCTTAGATCAGGGAAGTCACCTACTTAGAAAAGGAAAAAAAAATTATACTAAAAAATAAAAAGAAAGAAAAAAAGGAAAAAGGAAAAGGAGAAAAAAATACAAATAGAAAAATAAACCATACTTCACTGCACGAGTATGGCTGGTAAGTTACTGTGGGTAATAGCCCATTGGCCGGTTGTCTAGAGCCCAGCTCACAAAAATGCACAAATAATTCCCAAAACACTTAGGGAAGAAGTGGGGAAGCAGAATAAATCGGGGAGATATACAATGGATTCACCCTTGTGTTGACCCCATAAAAAAATTAAAAGTAGGGAGAAAGCTACTATTCAGAAAGATAAACCTTTAGGCAAAAACTCTTAAGGTCACCTAGGGTTGTAGAAACCTGAAGTCCGTTTTAACGGCCGTCTAGTGAGTGTTTTACACTTGCCACAAGATGCTTAGAACTTAGAGTCCTTTCCGAGTCTTGGGTTGGTTGGGTAGCCGTAAAAAGTTATCTCGAAAGTCTCAAATGCCAAAAGTCCAAAAATAATTAGAAAAGAAGAAAAAAAGAAAAAAAATGTATCTTCCGTTTTCGAATAAGGCGAGGACTTGGGCAATTTGCATTCAGGCAGACACCCAAGCACTGTAGAGTTTTTGTAACCAGGTCTTGGGTTGAAATTTCTAAAGCAACCAACAAGTCTCACCTAAGTAATCAAAGCCCGATTCTACTTTTATACATAGCATTTAGGTTAATTTTGCAAGGGACTAGCAAAAAGTAAGCATGGGGGTATGATAAACATGCATGAATTTATGATAAAATTCTTATTTATGATAGTTCCTAGGCCTAGCATTGCATCTCGTAGTATAAATATTGCATAACATTCATTGCATTTCATTTAGGATAGTTTGTGTAATCTGTATATTAATTCTAACATTTTATATGGCCAGGAGAAAATGAGACATCTTTACGGGCTTTGGATGAAGAATCCGACCATACGGATGGATCCGAAGCAACTATCGCAGTTCGTCAATGCAAAAATTACACCTATCGGAGCACCGAAGCACCCTCTACTAGAAGAAGAAGATGGATGGCCCAGATGGCGCTACGTGGTGCCATCCAAGCTACCCTACATTGGCTGCATCCTTCCCAGCCTCATCGCAAGAAGAGACTGAGAAGCGCCCAACCTCACCCAGCCTTCCTCAAATCTCTACAAGGAAGATCCACGACCATTGGACCTTCATCCAACAGTCGAGGCCACAGCTCACCAACACCTCCACGTGACCAACCAGCGTCTATGGCCAAGTGGTGGCATGCCCACTTCGTAAAGGAAGGACGCAATTTCAAGCTTCAATGCGCCGCAACTACTACAATGCTAGAACGAATTGGATCGCTCGATCCTGATCGAGCGGTCAGCATGGCACACTCGCAATCAAACATCGCTTGATGACGCACATACACATGCCAAATCAAATGTCGCTCATCCAAGGCACTTGTTTAAGTCGTCTGATGCGATATCCATCATCTGATCGGGTAGGGGTGCAATCCAGAGCATTCTCTCCCGCGCACTCAAAGCCCTTCATCCGCCATCCAAGGGTAGGGGTTCACTTAACTCGGATCAAGCATGTGCCAGCAAACACCAGCGGATGCTTGATGGACGCTTGTGATGGTAGCTGGTGATGCTAGATGGATGGCCAACGAGGTTCGAGCGTGATCAATGCACAAGATGGGGGGCCAGCGCAGTGCATGAGTGAGTGGGCATGAGTTGGCTACAGCAACACATGAGTTGGACCTACAGTGATGTCCTGGAGGTTGCTATCTGTCTTATGCTTATTTTAGCCTCCTCTCATCCACTATTTAAAGACCTACACACCTTCCCTTCGAGCTTCATCACTTCCTATGCTAGTCACACTGCCTCTAAAGTTCCAAAGAGCCCCGCCTAAGCTCCCAAGAGCTCCCTCTCATGCCTTAGGCCACCTAATAGTGCTGAAACCCTTTCCCTCCACCAAATATTCATCCTATTCCTCATCACCTTTATAGGAGACGTAGAGGTTGTCCCCTCACATCTGTTCAGGAAGTCGATCACCTCCACCTCCTCATCCCCATTCCATGCTGTTGGTGAAAAATCGTAGCTCGCATTTTTGATAAAAGCATTGTAGTATAGTTGCAAAATACGATCCAACAAAGATATTGTCTTGTAAAAATAATGAGACTTTGAGTCCCGGTCGTTCGTCTCTGGGAGGCATTGCTTTTACTTTTGAAATCGATCTTATCCAGCTCTACTTTATTTAGAATCTTATATCGGTTCGTGATTATCACGTACTTAAGTACGACATGCTTAGTTGCAGAATTGATAGACAATTAAGATAGGCAACTTCAATCACGCAAATATGATAGCAATCAATAAGCTCATTGTGATTTCATAACATGGAGACAGATATATATATATATAAAACATTTCTTTTATTCATTCAGTGAGAGAGTTGTTTGCAACAGAACTATAGATGAAAGCTTATACATAAATGCTTGAAACGGAAATCTAGCTACCAGAAAATGATTACATACAAGAATCAATGGGGGGATTTCGCATGCATTATTAAGGGAGAAGTTAAGACTATGCTACTAAGCAGTAATAAAAGCAGTAAATATACAAAAATCTAAGCTACTAATCTAGCAGAAGGAAGGGCATTCGGAGGTGGTCTCTGATGGCCTTTGAATGGCTAAGAGAAGAAGGAGGGGCAGCCAATGGAGCTTAGGCCGGCCCTTGGAGAGAGGTTGGGGAGCTGATCCAGCTTCCTGACGTGGAGATGGTGGCCTCCATGGTGGTGCTCAACTCGTGGAGGTGGAGTGGAGATGGAAGTGGCTAGCCTAAGTGGAATGAATGCCAACGAAGTGGATGGGTGCAAATGGCCACCCCTTAGGTCATTTTATACACCTAAGGGAAGCTCTCTAGAGAATTATGGAATTCTCTAGAGAGGCCTATGGTGGGAGCTCATGGGAGAGTGAGAGAGAGAGGGTGGATGGTGGTTTTTAGATCCACCAAATGTGGATCTAAAAATTGAATGGCTCTTGGTTGCTATTTTTGACAACCAAGGCAACCACACATGGTAGAGAGTTCTAGAGAACTCTAGGCTAGGTATTTTCGCGTGGATGGTGTGTGTGGGTGTGTGTGGGTCGAAACTTAGGTGACTAGGTTGATTAGGTTAGGTTCTAGGGGGTTTAGGTCATGGTATGTCTCAAATTAGGGTTATAAACCCTAACTCACTAAGGTAAAGTGCAATTAAACTTAATACAAGTTTAATTGGGTGTGTGGAAACTTAATTGAGAGTAAAATAACATAATTAATTTAGGTCTAGGTCAATTGGACTCTCACTGAGTCCAATTGGACAGTGTGTGCTGAGATTAGGGCTCAATTGGACTCAATGAGTCCAATTGAATAGGATGATGGAATTGACTAAGATCCAAGTCAATTAGGTTTAGTGAGGACCTAATTAGGTCCTTAGGGAGGTCTAGATGTGATTTACTAGGGTTAGGGCACCATAATTTAGGTTCCTATGGGGTTGGAATTGGGTTTAGGGACCTAGAGATCCAAGATCAAGGCTTAAATCTCAAAACAGGAATTTGAGAGTAGTATCAGATGTCTAATAATAGAATCAGACATATTATACTCAAAAATTAGTAGTCCAGACTTGTTGTCTGAATGTCCAATCAGAGTCAAGAAGGATTTCGGGTTCTATTTTGGGTATTCTACAGAAATTGGACGTCTGACAAAGTGTCTGGACGTCCAATAACATTGCAGAAGTGGGTTTGAAGTGTGTGGGAGTTGGCTAAGGGTCCTGGACATCATAAAACTTATCTGGACATCCAGAGAAGGGTTGGAACTAGGGTTTTAGGGCTTCCTAGGGTGTGGTGACCTAATCTAAGGGTGGCTAAGGCTTGGGGAAGTTTCTAGGCTATCCTAGGGCTAGGATGGACCTAAGCTCTTCACATTTTACTGTTTTATTTCTACTTAATAGAATAGAAAACCTTTAACCCCCTTACATTATTATTCCTACATCTAAACTAGACCTTCTACTCCAGCTCTACTGCAACTCCCGTTATTCCTGATCTAGCTTCAGATCCACCTCCTGATCAGCTTATTCCCTGCAATCGACATAATATACTTAATCAGCACATTATAACATTATTTTATGCATAGCTAAAGTAAAGCAGTAAAGATGCAGATAATGCATATGCGTGCATGAATTTCCCTAACTTATGCTAAGTCCTATCTTAATCTAGGTCAATTAAGACCTACAATGGCTGCGCAATCGCATGCCTTGGTGAAGCATTCCTCTACCTGACGTCCTCCTGCATCTCATCCCCATCTTCTAGCTTCTCACCTACTCCATTCAAGTTGCCGCCAAGCACCATCGTCTCGCCAAACAGCTGATTTAGGAGATTTCCTCTCACCTCTATCTTTGTTATTTTTGTCATATTTCCATTTATTGTAATAAATGACATTGCATTATATCATATTTTCTTCTCTCCACTTTGTGCGTCATCTTGTTTATTTCCTTACCACCAAAAACACAAGAAAATAACAAAACCTAAAAACACCAAAAACAAACAAAGTGAAGCATGGATTTTAATGAAAGCAAACGTTGCCTCCGTGTGTTCGACTCGGGACTCCCTTGGATTTTCGGTAAAAATCTTATTCGATAATGTGTTTTCCCAACTACAGTGATGGGTTTCTCCTAACTCTAATTTTCTCTCGCGAAAACCAGTTCATCAATATCCAGCACCAAATCCTGATCCCATTCATCCATAGATAAGTTCTCTTACACCCTCTCCCTCTCTACTCCAATTTCACTCACTTAGACCTCAGGATCAAACACTCATCACATCATGATAGCAGATTTACGTGGTTTGTTAATTAGGTAATTTTGTGTTGTTGCAACACGTAAATCTGCTTTCGCTTTTAAATTTATATTCCTAGATAGGGGAGTATCTAGGGTCGTCCAAGGAGGCCAAATGCTTGCAAAATTGGTTCTCTTGCTCGGAATATAAATCTCAACTTTCTTTTTGGTATTTTTCAATATATCATTTTTTTGTTTTTGAAATTAAGGCAACATGCGAAATTGTGGCGGGAAAGTAACTTACACTTCAATTCAATAGACTACTTCTAAAGTGGCAAGCAGAGCCTCTCCCTAAGCTCACTCTAGGAAAGTGGAGGCCTAGAATAATTAGGGAGAAGGAGTGAAGAATGCTAAAAGCAAAGCAATTAGAAATGAAACTAAAGAAATTGCAAAGAAGGCAACTAGATTGATGAAAAAGTGTTTTACAAAAATACTAGTAGATGAATGCTTCTAATACTAGAAAAATTGCAATAAAGAAAAGCAAACACAAATCCTCTAGATAGATGGTGAAGAAGAGGGCTTCTTGCTCCAAGCTTGGTAGCTCCCAAGCTTGAAAAGAGTCCTCCAACTCCTTCCTTACTATGCTCCGCCAAGGTGATGTCCTCCAAGGCAAGCCCTAATGGGACATGCCCTAAGCTTCTCTCCAAGGGTGGACGTCCACCCTAGGTCCTTCTCCTTTTCCTGGTCATCCTCCTTGAAGTGGAAGAGTCCTCCTCCTTGGCGTGGCCCAAGTTGAAGAGAGTGGGGAGAAGAAGGCACCAAAAGGGCTGCTGATGTTCCCCTTTAATCTCCTTCTTCTTGACCGTAGGTGTAGGTGGTATAGGTAGCAAAATACACTAATGGAGGATGCTCTAAAATGGTGGTAGGTGGTGGGTTTATATAGAGTAGGAAGGGGGGCTAAGGTGACTCTTGGAATGGAGTGCTAAGATGGAGAGATGGAGGTGGTTGGGGATCCTAAGGCTAAGGGCAATTGGCGCCAACTCAAGGGGTGTTAAGGGGGTGGTTATGGTGGTGTTGGTGGCTTTTGGTGGTGGAGAGACACCATCATTTTGGTGCCATCCTAGGGTCTTCTAGAAGGGGGGTTAGGTGGATGGTGGAGATGGATTTAAGGAGAGGTGTATGGTGGAGATGAAGGGAATTTTGGAGGGAAAATTGGCTCCAAAAGGGAAGGGTTCTAGAAGGTTATTTTGGAGGGAAAATAGGTGGCTTTTGGTAGTGGTGATGGGGTGAAGGGGTGTGATGGCGGTGGTGCCAACTTGGAGTAGGATAGCTAGCTTAGGTGAGCTAGTTGTGTGGAGTTGTTAGGTGGGTTTTTGGGGTGGTACCAGCCAAGGAAGTTGGAGCATAGCTAAGCTAAGCTAAGCTAAGCTAGCTTAGCTAATGGAGGAGTAGAGGATGAGGTGTTGGAGGTAGGGTTTGGAGGGAGGAGCTGAGGAGGAGAAGTCTGGAGTTGAAACTGGAGCTGGCTGCTGCTGAAGAGGCTGGCATGGAGCTACTCTAGTTGGCTTAGCTTGCTAGTTCTTTGCTAGCTCCTAGGCCAAGCTAAAGTGAGCTGGCTTCTACCATAATGAGCTGAGGTGAGCTAGGTCTGGTGCTCCCGGGGATGATCAAGCTGGTTGAGGTAGCTAAGCTGAGTCCCCGGGAGCTGGACTTGAGCTTCCTGAGCTTGGATGAGTTCTTCTTCAGCTGGCTGGAGTTGAGTGGAGCTGGATGTAGCTGGATCTGAGCTGGGGTGAACTCCTGTCAACTCAATTGAGCTAGCTAGAGCTCCCTATGGACTAGTGGGAGCTGAGATGAGCTAGACTCAGCTAAGTTGAGCTGGATCTGAGCTGACCTGAGCTAGGGTGGGCTAAGATGAGCTCTCTTGAGCTGCCATTCAGCTGAGATTAGCTGAATGGAGTTGAGATGAGCTAACCCCAGTCCAAGCGAGATAGGTTCCAGCTGTGATGAGCTGGAATAAGCTGAGTTCCAGCTAGTCTGAGCTCCTTCTTCACCAATTACCTTCTTGAGTGCTAGGGTTTTAGGGATCTATATAACTTGTTCATCCCTAACACTCATAAAAACACATTAAAATAACAAAAAAAAATGCAATGCATGCGTAACCTAGTGAATGCCTAAATGCATCCCAAAAAACCCATTTGTGGAGTAAAATCCTAAGAGTTAGGTTTATTTTAATGCATAAGAATGATGATAAACTGGCGTTTATCACATCAGCCCACCACCATCTTCCCTACGACTGACGAAACTTTGACTAGTTTGCTCAGCCACCACATGTACCCACACAACTTGCCACCACTGCCAAGACTTTCCTTTCACCCCAAAGATCAAAAGCCCCAACTTTATTGGATCTTTCCACCCCTGGAGGCCACTGTTGACAAAACCCACAACCTGTGGTCATCTCTGACTCTATCCAACCACATTTGACCATGAAACACTCCGCCATCACCACCATCACTCTTCTCACCTCACGGTGATGCTAAAGAGCCTTCTAATTTGGGCATGAAGCTCGTGTTTTGCTATCTTAGGTATCCCTGGTGAGCTTGCTTCCTGCCCCTTCAACTGTCACCCTCCAATCATCATAGTCATTGCTTCCATGTCTAGGTGTTACGAAACCATCTTGCAAAGCAACCTGCAACCTCAATCGATGAAGGGAGTAGAGTAGTTGCTTCAATTGGCAATGGACATTGCCAGCTATGCCATGCGGAGAAATTTGGGATATTAGTCCCACATCGTGAACGTATGAGACCAGTGCAGCAGATAAATTCAACTTGTTATCTCAGCTGTCTACCTCAACACACGGAGGGGTGTTGGAGTAGAAAAATCGTCGCAAAAAGAGTTGAGTTTGGAAAACTCGTCGTTGTAGTGCAATTTGCAAGAAAAATCCGTTAACATATGATTTTAGCAGAAACTCAAAAAGAATTCCAAGTCTAACATAGGGAGGCAGACATTTGATTAAAAATCACATTTATTTTGTTATCACAAAGAAGATTAGCTGGTAGAATTAAATCTAAATTAGCTATCCACTTAAAGAATAATTAATAGAAGAGAGAGAGAGAATAATACAAATAAAGATAAAATAGAGATAAAACAAACATGCATTTCATAACCACAGAATAATGTTCATTACAACTAATCACTACACTAGAAATCTGGAAATATTACAACTAGAAAGTGGTAAATCTACTCTAGACAGCAGTAAAGAGAAGGGAGGTGAGAAATTGTCCTCCACGACAGCTACTAGGAGGATGAGCCGCGTTGACGGAGTGCCTGGAAGAACGTGGTAAGATGAGAGACGAAGGAGAACGACGACGGACGACGGAGAATGGGGTAAGGCAACGTCGTGGTGGGATCCACTTCCTCAACAGTGGTGAGAAGACAACTATGAGATGCTCCACAAAGGAGGTGAGAAGGTGAAAAAAATCTAATTTTAACTATAATGGAGCATCCTAGGTTTGGGACAAGCTTCCTTAGAGCTTTAGAGAGGGAAAGAGGTGAAGGAAGGGATGAGAAATATGCGGGGGTCGTAGGGTTATTTATAGGTGTAGAGGTAGGGGGCAAATAGGTCATTTTATCATTAAAACATTAAATGGCGGGGTCTTTAGTGACAGATTTATTCGTCGCTAAAGCCTTGAATGTGGGCGATGTGTGTGCACCTCCTAGCCTCCTCACGCTCAACGCATAAGCCATGATCTCACAATCTCAATTGTCCGATCACGAGATCAGATGGCTTAAATGTGCCGCACTCGTGCCTTCGTCACTTGCCTACACGTGCAATCGGGTGTTCCTATGCGCATCTGATCGCGCGTGTGTGATCCGTGCACACTGGTGATGCCACATAGTCGCTCCATCCGCTGTCCAGCATGCATCACACGATCTAATTTATCTGTGGCCATGCCTTGTGATGGTGAAAATACACAATTTTGTAAATGGAGATTTTAATGTCGTTGCAATGCGTAAATCCACTTTCGCTTTTAAATTTCTAAATCTAGATAGTGGGGTATCTAGGGTCATCCTAGGAGGCAATTTTGCAGTTATAAATCTCTTATTTGAAATTGGAAATCACCTTTCTTTTTGTATTTTTGGAATATGAGACTTTTTTGGGTTTTTGAAACAATAGGAGAGATTGCAAAATTGCAGCGAGAAGGTGACTACATCTAAGTTGTTGAAACTAAAACCAAAGTGACAAACAAGTTCTCTTTCTAAGGTTACTCTAGGTAGGTGGAAACCTAGAGTAATTAGAGAGAGAGTGGGTGCACACTGGGAAAAAGTAACAAAATGCAACTAGAAATGCACCAAAAATTAAAGAAGGCAAAATTTTACTAAAGGAAGATATTGTTTTACAAGTAGAGGAATGCTTCTACCAAATAAAAGAAATCAACAAAATAAAAACTCTATATCCTCCTGATGATGATGATGAAGTTGGAAGGGTCCTTGCTCTAACTGTGGCTACTCCTGTAGTTGAAAAGGATTCCTCCTTCTCTTTCTCCTTGAATTGCTCCTTTAAGGTATGTACTCCTCTTGGCAAGCCCTAGATGGGGCGTGCCTAAGCTCCTCCACAAGAGGATGGTTTCCACCTCAAAAGCTCCTCCAAGGCTGGGCATGTACCACCCTCATGATCTCCTCCAAAGATCCTCCTTGCCTGGCTTCTTCCTTTGGCTAGCGTGGACACAAGAGAGAAGAGAAGAGGGGAAGGCACCAAGGGGATAGAGTGTCCTCTTAATCTTCTTTTTCTTCCTCTCTCTTGGTCATGGGCTATAGGGTAGAATATAGGTGGAAAATATGTAGCCAAAGGTTATCCTTAATGGTGGTGGTAGGGGTTTATATTGGAGTGGTGATGGGGGTGTAGGTGTAGGTGAGGTGTAGGGTTAGGATATGCTTATGAGGGTGGTTAGATGATCCTATGGCTAGGGTTATTTGGCACCAAGGGAGAGGTTTTGTAGGTAGTAGTTATGTTGGTGGAGACACACCATTTATGGCACCAACCATAAGAGGGTTTAGGTGTTGGTGGTTGGGTTGGAGAATGGAAGGCTACGATGAAGTTATAAAGTGGATGGAGGGTGGACATGTGGTTGTAAGTTTGCGCCAACTTAGATGTTGGTTAGGTGGATTTTTAGCACCAACTTAAGGAGAGTTAGGATGGGTTTTATGGGTTAAGGGATTGGCGCCACCATTGGATGGTGGTGATGATCATATGAGAGTAGGTGCAGGGTGGAGATTAGGGTAGATGTTGGCGCCAATTTGTAGGGGTGTGGGTAGGATATTTTGGTGCAAACTAGGGTTGGTTAGGAGGTGATTATGGTGGTGGAAGGATGCTTCAAGTTGGCGCCAAGGGTAGGTGTTCTAGAAGGGGTTATGTGGGTGGTAGGGATGACCTTAGGTGGTGATGTGTAGGGCTAGGATGGAGGCTCATGTTGGTGCCAAAATGAAGGGATGTCTAGGGCTTTTTGGCTCCAACATGAAGGGGTGTCTAGGGTGGTGGTTATGGTGGGTTGGCACCAAAACAAATTGGGTTAGGTTAGGGTTAGTTAGGATTATGGTGGAGGAGTGGACGACCATGGATTTTTAGGTGGAGCTGGAGCTTAGGTAAGCTAGCTCTAGTAAAGTAGAGGTGGAGGAGATAGGGTTTCATGAAGGAGGAGCTGGGAGAGAAGACTCTGGAGCTGATGGAAGCTATGCTGGAGCTTGGTCTACTGAGGCAGCTTCAAGGAGAGCTCAACTACTGAGCTCAGCTACTTAGTTCGTATGCAAGTAGCCAAGCTTGGGTAGTTGAGCTTAGTTGAGCTGGCATCAACCTAGCTAGCGCTCGGTTGAGCTGGAACTGCCTCAGATGAGAACTCTAGAGCTAGCTAAGCACTAGTTGACAAGTAGTAGCTCAGCTAGCACGGAGTCCAGCTACCATGAGTTGAGTAGAGCTGGAATGAGCTGGGGCTGAGCTAAGATGGACTCCTGTCAACTTGCAGTGAACTGATGGGAGCTGAGATGAGCTATACTTAGCTAAGTTAAGCTGGATCTAAGCTAACTTGAGCTGGGTTGAGATGAGATGAGTTGTCCTGAGCTACCATTCAGCTAAGGTAAGCTAGATGGAGCTGAATGGAGCTAACCATGGTCCAAGGGAGCGGGTATCTAGCCATGATGAGTTGGAATTAGCTGAGTCCTAGCCTAATTGAGCTTCCTTCATCAATTGCCTTCAAGAGTGCTAGGGTTTTAGGGATCTGTCAATCTACTTATCCCTAACAATCAAAGAAACACATTAAAAATGCAATAACAAATGCAATGAATGCCTAACCTAATTTATGCCTAAATGCTACCCAAAAACCCATTTACAGAGCTAAATCCTAAGAGCTAGGTTTGTTTTAATGCATAAGAATGATGATAAACTGACATTTATCACACCCCCTTGCTTATCGATTTCTAGTCTCCTAGCAAAACTTTAATTTTTACAAAACAAAATTTTAGGGAAATCTAACTTTTTTTTACTTTTGAGGAGAAAGAGATTACGGGACCTTGGTTGGTCCAAACACAGGAGGTACAAGATTTGTTAAAGATAAACATCGAGATTTGTTTTCTGATCCAAAAATTAGACAAAAATAGGATTAATATATCCTCCAGAAAATTCACAGATTAACTCCTTATTAATTCAGATGACTTGAAGTTTCTATTTTTAGAATTTTTCTAGCTCTTGAATCTGATTCATAACTTGCAAAAACTTTTAAAACCTTGTGTTGTGCTTGTGAGAAGCCAACATTTATAAGGGTGTGTTTTTGGTTTAAAACATTTTTTTCTTCCCCATGCTTATTTTTAGCTTAGTCTTACAACAGATGTGTTGGGATCATCATTCCGTTACCAATCCTCGAGAGGGCTTTGGTGCCAGTACTTTGACATAGCACTGTCCATAACACCACCTAGGAGCTTACAACCCCAAAACACAATGCAGTACAAAGGGGTGAGCCAAGCAAACTTAAGCTCTTACTCCAACACTATAGGTAGAGCACCGTACAAGACACTTGAGCTGCAAAAATGCACTTTAATGCTCTGTCTAAAGATATGAAATATAGATATAAAGTAGCATCAAGGAGGTAACATGTTGATATCACATCCTCAAAGGAGGCATTTTCCTCCTTCTCGATGGTGGGAACTCAAACCAATGATTTGCTTCAGACTTTTACTAAGGCCAAACAAGGGCTTTTTTTTCTAATTTTTAGTAGGTTTTAGGTGTTGGCTTGTGTGTGAAATTTGACACAGAAAGTTTCGCTTGAAATGCAAGTTTTTGAATCAGAAACTAAGCTAGAGACTTTCCGTATTACAAAAGAGGATCAAGTCACCAGAACTATCATGAGTTCAGGTGAAATTTTAAAGAAGGATAACTGATCTAGTCTAAAAATAGACCCTAAAATTCTAATGATCAGATCTGTATCCTTATCCCTAGTTTGTTAAAGATAAAATCCCATTGTTCCAAAAGTGAGTTTTCAACCTTAGTCCTGATTTCAAAATTTTCCTCAAAAAGTTTTCAACATTTTTATTTTTTTGGGTATGCATGCAAGAAACAAGAAAACGAAAGAAAGCCTATTTTTATGTTTTGAAAATCCTAAATCAATCGTCAAAATTTTAAAAACACCCCTCATGCTTAAGATATGCAATGTCCTCATGCATTAGGAGGGGAAGAGGGATTACCTTAGTAAAAGGCGATTGGATTTAGGATAGTCAAAACCTAGAGAAAAGAAAGAAAAAAGAAAGCAGGAGAAACGATGGGTTACCTCCCATCCAATGTTATCTTTTACGCCATTCAGCTAGGTGCAGTGTGCATTAGTGATCAACTGTGGTTGGTTCGATTAAATCGAAAGAGTCTGAAGGAAGATTCGAAGCATAATCAAAATAGGGCTTTAAACGTTAGCCGTTGACTTGAAAACTCATATTAGTTTTGGGATCAAAAAGATCAACAATGTCGTAAGGATATATTTTTAGGATAATAAAGGGGCAGATCCATTTTGATTTTAACTTTCCAGGAAAAAGACGTAATCTTGCATCAAAAAGCCAAACGCATTAATTGACGTCAAAATGTTTCCGAGCAATGTATTTATCATGAAATTTGTTTGGTCTTCATAAATCCACACGTTTTCATAAGAAAAATTACGTAATTCTTCCAATTTAGTCAGTTGTAATTTCTTGTGGATAAATTCGTATTTAAATGCTTTATTGCCCAAAAAGCCTTATGTTCAAGTTCTACCGGGAGATGGCATGGCTTCCCAAAAATCAAACGGAAGGGAGACATGCCAAGCAGGGTTTTGAGGGTGGTACGGTAGGCCCATAAAGCATCGTCCAACTTGGTGGACCAGTCTTTATGATTAGGCCTAATCGTCTTTTGTAAAATATTTTTGATTTCCTGGTTAGAAACTTTAGCTTGACCATTTGTTTGGGGGTGATAAGGTGTGGAAATTTTGTGATTAACCCCATATTTAGAAAGAAGGTGACAGAATTGTGAGTGAGTGAAGTGTGAGCCTCCATCACTGATTATTACCTTTGGAATGCCGAATCTTGAGAAAATATTTTTCTTAATAAATTCGACAACCACACAGTGATCATTGGTGCGGGTGGGTATTGCTTCAATCCATTTAGAAACATAGTCGACTATGACTAGTATATACAAATACCCACCGGAGTTGATGAACAATCCCATGAAGTTGATGCCCCATACATCGAAAATTGCAACCTCTAAAATTGGATTAAGGAGCATCGTATCCTTCCGAGTCATGTTGCCAATGCTCTGGCAACACACAGGATCGAACAAAAGAATAAGCATCTTTGTGCGGGCTGGGCTAGAAGAATCCATAATTAAGGATTTTAGCTACAATTTTCTTGCCCGAAAAATGTCACCCACAGGCCATTGAATGACGTGTCAGAATATCATGGATTTCTAAATCAGGAACATAAATGCAGAAAAGGTCGAGCTCCTCCCAAAAATAGTATTTAATATCAGCAACCCTTTTGGTTTTTGGCCAATCAGAAGGGATTCGTTCTATTGCTAGATAGTTTGCAATGGGTGCAAACCAAGGGAAGGTATTGGCAATTAAAATGCTTTCATCAGGGAATTGATCAGGGGGGTTCATCATGTCATTTTTCATAAGACGAGAGAGATGGTCGACTACTACATTTGTCCATCCAGCCTTATCCTTGATTTCCAGGTCAAATTTCTGGAGCAGCAGTATCCAATGGATAAGGCAGGGTTTTGCATATTTTTTTGTCAGCAAATATTTAAGTGCTAAGTGGTCGGTATATACAGTGACATGTGACCCCAAAAGATAAGATCTAACTTTTTCTAGGGCAAATACAATGGCAAGAAGTTCCTTTTCAGTAATCGTGTAATTCCATTGTGCATCATCAAGAATTTTCCTAGCATAATAGATCACAATAGACTTCTTGTTAATTCTTTACCCTAGAACAACCCCCATAGCGAAATCTGAGGCATCAGTCATAAGTTCAAAGGGATAATTCCAATCAGATCCCTATAAAATTGGTGCCTTGGTAACATCCTTCTTCAACCTCAAAAAACTCTCCAGGAATTTATCATTGAAATCGAATGGCTGGTCTTTAGTAAGTAATTGACTTAAGGGCTTGGAGATTTGGGAAAATTTTTAATGAAACGACGGTAGAAACCCACATGCCCTAAAAAGGAGCAAATCTGTTTCACAGTAATGGCCAGTGGGAGCTTAGAGATGGCATCAATTTTAGCTCGATTTACCACAATTCCTTTTCTAGAAATAACATGACCCAGGATAATACCTTCCTGGACCTTGAAATGACTTTTTTCCCAACAGAGGATGAGATTAACTTCTATGCATTTTTGGAGGGTTCTTTCAAGATTTCGAAGAGAAAGGTCAAAAGAATCTCCAAAAATAGAAAAGTCAACCATAAAGACTTCCAAACATTCACCTATAAGGTCAGAAAATACTGCAAGCATACACCATTGAAAAGTCACCGACGCGTTGCAGTGACCGAAGGGAATTCTTCGGAAAGCAAAGGTTCTGAAGGGGCAGGTGAATGTAGTTTTGTCTTGGTCCTCAGGGTGGACCGCTACTTTATTATAGCTAGAATACCAATCAAGAAAACAATAGTAGTTGCATCCGACTAACTGCTCCAAGATTTGATCAATAAAAGGGAGCGGAAAATGGTCATTCTTGGTGGCGGTATTTAAGTTTCTGTAATCAATGCACACGCGCCAAGAAGAAGCGGTCCTAGTGGCTATGTTTTCCCCATTTTCATTGATGACAACTGTTAGTTCAGCCTTTTTAGGAACAACTTGAGTGGACTAACCCAGGAGCGGTCAGAAATGGGGTAGATGATACCAGCATCGAGCCACTTTATAATCTCCTTTTCTACCGCCTCCTACATAGTAGGGTTCAGGCACCTTTGTGATTGGTGGGAGGGGCAAGAATCATCCTCAAGATAGATTTGATGAGTGAAATAGGATAAATGAATACCCTTAAGGTCAGAAAGTGTCCAACCAATAGCTTTTCGATTTTTACTTGAAACCTAGAGAAATTTTTCCTCTTGTGCCCTAGTAAGTCCAAAATTTATGATCAGGAGCAAGGTTTGATTTGGAACCAGGAAAACATATTTAAGGGATTCAGGCAAAGGTTTTAACTCCAGTTGTGGGCCCAGCTCCGAAAGAATTTCTACTTTAGGAGTTAGTGGTGAAGTGAGAGTGAAAGGGTCAGCTGAAGTGTTAGTTGAAGAATGTGTGGTTAGGGAGGGAGGGTGGGATGAAGTGGATTATTTAGGAATCGTATTAATGGCAAAATAGGAACCCAAGTGCAAAATCTACAAAGTTTCCTCCATTATATTTTCTATTTCTGAATCTGAATCATCAAAGAAATTAGGTTCTTGTAATCGCCTAGATGCTTGGAAAATATCTAGGGTAACTGATTCACTACCACACATGATCTTCATCTTGCCAGAATCACAATCATTATTAGCATGGGCAATGGCTAAGAATGGTCTTCCAAGAATTATCGAGGAAAACTTTAAATCTTCCGGTAACTCTATGTCCATGACTAAAAAGTATACTACAAATAAACAATTTTTGACCCAGACAAGAACATCATCAACAATTCCCCTTGGTTTAATTGTAGATCGGTCTACTAATTGAAGAGTAACATTAATAGGCTTTAATTCGCAGATCTTAAATTCCTCAAAAACAACTGTGGGGAAGATTAATCGAGGTACCGAGATCCAGTAAAGCGCAATCAAAAGAAGTGTCATTAATGACAACTTGAATCGGTAGTGCACCTAGATCTTTCTTTTTAAGAGGCAGTTTGCTCTACACAACTGAGCTAACTGTCTCTGGAAGGATTACCTTTCCTAGGATTCGGAGCTGCCTTTTAGGAGTACATAAATCTATCAGAAATTTTGCATAGGCAGGAATATATTTTATGGCATCTAGGAGAGGGATATTAATCTCTACCTACCCAAAAAGATCCATTAATTCCTTATCAGTGGGCTTGGATTTCTTCTTTTTGGAATGTGAAGAGTGAAGGGCTTGTGGAAAAAGGTACAAAGATGTCCTATTTTGCATTATGAGGTTCCTGAACAGGGTTAGAGGAAGAGGGAGAAGAGTTGATCTGTTTTTCATTAAAATGGGTTTCTTTAGCAGGCAGGGGATCTTGAGTGGTTTTCTCGTTCCTCAAAGTAACTACATTTGTAGTATGATTGTTTCTAGGATGAGGATGGGAAGCCTAACTGTTATTAAAACCCGGGGGATGCTGAGGTGCTAGGTGAATGGGTTGACTGGGATATTGATGAGAACCTCATCATGAGCCATAACTAGCTCATTTTGACCCAATACAAAGGATAAAAGCTCCTACATATCTCAAGGAAAGGCTTAACTCAGAGAATTCTGAGTTTGAGAAGAAAACCAGTCACAAGGGGTAAAAGTGCAATTTTACCAGTATAATCTGCATACAGGGTAATTCAGGGCCCAAACACAGGTCAAAACAGCTTAATAAGAATAAAAGTGGGATGAGATGATCTAGCAAGGGCTACAGCACTTCCAAGGAACCAAATGATAACCTGTAACCCTAAAACAACCCGCTTCAATTCACAAGGTTCGGGGCAAAGTAAAAATAGAATAAACCCTCTAAAATTCATAGAAAAATAATCTCTAGGGTTTAGAACCTTCAATTTGGCCTTTAGAACCCATTTTGACCTACATTGAGAACCATGCCCAATTAATAACTTAATTTGGGTTTTTGCGCAAATTGACCGGTCAAACAAGGTTTAATATGAAAATGAAATTCACCATCAGATTCCTTAGGTTTTAATTAGTCATGTATAAAAACTTGAGCCTAAGAAGAAACCTCCTTGACCGACTTCACACTTTGGTCCTCATATATTTACTCTTTGGCCCTCAACTTTTGAACCCTCGCATTTTGGCCCCTAACTCTCCTTCGTTCTTTGCAATCAGGTCCCTCCTGCAAAACCCTGCCAGCACCATGCTCCGGCGACCTTGCGCGGAGCATGGCGCCGCGCAGGGTGAGGTGGGGGACCTGGCAAGTGTACCGGGGGTGCCCTGCGTCGTCAGCCGTCGCAGGGGCACCCCCCTGGTCATTGTAGCCCACCATACCGGCCGTGCGAACGCACGGACGGTATGGGTTCGTATTCCGACCATTCTCCAGCGAGGGAGACACGTCGTCTCCCTCCGCCTTCCTCCCTGTTTCATCCCTATAAATACCCCCCGCTGCTCCACAGACCAGGGCAGCCTGGATCTGACGGAGAAAACCCCCAGCTTTCTTCTCTTCTTCCTCCGGCAGACGCTCACCAGCTCCGGCGGCTTCCTCCCCCTCCACCTCTTCGCTCTGCCGCAATACCAGCAGCAGAGACTTCCTCCCCTGCTCTTCCCGCGCCACGCCGCACCCAGCTGGCGCCTCTCCGGCTCTCTGCTCGCCGCCGCCCCTCTCCCTGAGCATCGTCTTCTCCGGCGACAGTCGATACGACTGTCACCCTGTTCCTCCCCCTTCGTCCCTGCAAGTAAGTTAGAACTACTCCCCTTCTTCTCCTCTTTCTTTCCCCGCTTTCAATTTAGTCAATTAAACCCTCGACCGCTCCTGTTCACCCTCACCCTCTCCGCCTCCGACCACCCTCCGGCGAGCCGCGCCCATCACCTCAGCGACCCACACGGCTCGCCGACCACCGCAGAACCTCCGCCTCCTCACCCTGATCCTCTTCCGCCCCTCCACTTCCCACCAAACACCCTCTGCAGATCCACCGAACACACCCACTTCTTCACTCACAGTTTGACCTAGGACAACCTGTTGGCTCCATCTCGCCCCCTGCAGACCCCCTGACCACCTTCACCGTGCCACGGCGAAGGTCCCCCGCCTGTCTGATTTGGCCGAGAGGCCGTTCTTCTGTGACCAGGTGACTCGCCCGCCGTCGCCATTACTGAGCAGGCAGAGCTCCTTCACCTGCAGGTGCAGGCACGCCTTCGCCCAGGTTCGACTCCCAGGTTGCGCAGGGAGTCTCCGCGAAACGTCCCAGGCTCGCAGACGGGGCGAAAGCCGCGCGTGAAGACACGATCGCCCACTGCTCCCTCCGCGACGGGCGCTCAATTGGGGTGGGACATTTAGTCCCACCTCGGAACTTCTCGGAGGCGCGCGGACGCATAAAGGCAAAAAGTGCCTTATGCTGTCTGCCTCCTGACCACGGGGTGAGGTCCCCTTCACCCGCCCGGTTACCCGGTCTCGTCCGCGCTCACGCTCCGCGGACCTGACCCGACCCGACTGACCTGCACTCCTCGCCCACCACGCACGCCGGTGGGCCTGGACCCGGGCCTGACCCGAACCCGATTACCCGGTAGCTCTGGGAGAGCTTCCGAAGAGTGATTTCAGAGAGAAGGAGAGACGCGGGGGAGGGGGGTAGAGTAGGTTTTGCCTCTTGACAAAAAAAAAAAAAAAAAACTCTGAAGTGTGCAGGCCAAAGAAGAAGAAGTGCAGGCGAAGAAGAAGGAGCTGCACTGTAGCAAATGCTCAGTTAAGTCGTCGAAGCACCGGGTCAGACGATGGAAAGTCAGCAGCCAGAGCAGGAAAGAAGGCAGGCTGAAGAAGAAGGAAGAGCAACGGCCGAAGCAGAAGAAGAAGGAAGGAAGACTTAGTAGCTGAAGGCAGAAGCTCTGCAGCCATAAAAAAAAAAAGGGGAAAGAGAAAGGGTCACCACGATTGCAGAAGAAGAAGAAGAGAGATCAAGGCAGAAAACCAAAGAAGAAGAAGAATAAGGAGCTCTGAAGAAAGAAAAACATCACCAACGCAGGAACAGCAGGAAGAAGAAGAGCATCACCATTACAGAAGAAGATTATCACCATAGCAGAAACCAAGGAAGAAGAAGAAGGAGATCTGAAGAAAGAGAAAGAAAGAAGAACATCACAACAAATCCTTTCCCTCTCTCTTTATTTTGTAAAAGGAACATGTATATCTCTAGAATACGACTTGCTCCCTGAGTTCGACCTCGGGAACTCTTTCATTTTCCGAGTAAAAAAAATTTTTATTTGAAATGTTGGCAATAACCGGCCTTACTACAACGTTATAACAAATACAAAACCGACGTTTCATTTTGGCGCCGTTGCCGGGGAGCAACGGCTATTCTAGAGGTAAACATTCCTGTTTCTTTTAAGTTCTGATAATCTCCTCTCTTTTGTGCAGCTACAGGAACTCAAGAAGACAAGCAACCACACAACCACTCCAAAGACAGGTAAATCTTTTCTCTCACTATTAACCCCTACACTCTAAAGAGGAAGAAAAGAAAAGAACAAGCAATATAGGGCTAACCTGTCTTCCATACGTAGTAACCATAAAAAGTTGCATGTTTTCAACTCATCACTCCTGCACACTATTAAGGGTATTTAAGGGCTAACACATTCTTGCTTGAGCCCTAATTGCCCAACAAAGAGTTAAATGGACCAAGTAGAGCCAACATAAGGTCAAACATTAGGATTTCAGTAGAGACACACCCCTTAAGCAAGAATTGAGGAAATCCAAAAGAGGTGTGCCCAAGCCATTGATTGAAAATAATTAACAAAAAAAATCCTAAACAATTGGCTCTCTCTAAACACTTGAACCCTAAAAGAAAGGACCCAAAAAGCTCTCAAAGAAAACAAGAGGTAAAGTTGACCCCTTTGGGTTAACCAACCTTAAATTAGGTCACTCTTTGCACTTAAAAAGACTAAAGTTCAAGTGAAACCTTAAGCACCCTGATCTTAAAATTGGTAGACTTAAGAGGTCAAGATCCCCATTCTGGTCTACCTGGAACCGCAGTGACAAGAGAGGTCGGGTGGGGGAAACCCTGTAACCCGTGGGGACGCTCTACCGTGTAGGGGTCTTCGCGGGACTCTCCCTCTCTGGCTGCCCAGGTAATTCTCAGGTGGACGATCTTTCTGATCAAGGGGTCCATCTGCCCCGCACCTCTATAGTCACCCAACACATTTTTGGGTGTCTTGATTGGGTCCAGCACCTTCTAAACTTACCTCTCCCAACTGTGCATGTACGGAAGGAGGTCTCTAAGACCACCCTTAAGACCTCCATTAGAAATTCGCTCTCGTCAAGGCCAAGCCTCGACGCCCGTATTTGTGCAGCAACACCCTCACATTATTCTCTCTTCTGATTCAGAACCAAGTTCTTCTTCTTCCCCCATCATGGCTCAGCCAGTTGAGGAAGAAAATAATCTGGAACACCAGCTCCAGCGACTCAATGACCTCTTCCAAAACTTCGTGCACCCACCACAGCGTCCTATGATGCGGGACCACTACAATCCTGCTGCGGTGGCCATTGAGCCTCGAGTCAGAATCCTGATTGGAGGACCTGATTCCGAACTAAAGCCCAACATGATTCATGCTATACCTAAATTCCATGGGCTTAATTCTGAAGATCCCTTCCAGCACATCAAACAGCTAAAGCATCTGGCCCACACTTTTGGATCAGATGCGCAAAATCGGGATATTCTTCTCATGAAGATGTTCTCCTTTTCTCTTATGGACAAGGCCGCCCATTGGTATCAAACTCAGACCCGGCCGATCAACACTTGGGAAGAACTTCAATCCGAGTTCTTGAAAAAGTTCTTTCCCGTTGGTCGGACCAACGCCTTGCGCCATCAGATTACACACTTCACTCAACAATCAGGAGAACCTCTCCATGAGGCATGGGATCGTTTTCAGGATCTCATGAGGAAGTGCCCCCATCACGGAGTTCCTAAATGGGAACAAGTCCAATCTTTTTACCAGGGACTCCGTGAGGACATCCGCCTTTTCGTCAATGCAACCTGCGGAGGAAACATCATGGGTCAACATGAAGACACCGTATGGGAGATTCTCGAAAACATGTGCGAGAACTCCATCAACAATGACTCCATGGGATTATTCGACAGGACGAATACCCGCGCAGCGACGAATCTTAAGGGAGCACATGAGACGCAGGACCTGTCCGCATCAGTCGACCTGGAATTAATGGCCAGTCGATTGGACAAGGTCTCAATCATTGAAAAGAAGGTGGATGAGCTGACTCAGCACTTGCAGCGAGCCACTTCTGCGCGTAACTCCTTTGCACAACCTCCTTCCACACAGGAGACTGTGCAAAACATCCTCCACCGATCCTCCCCTGGGATGGATCCATATCCATCCCCATCTGATTCTTGGACTGGAAGATCATCCGATCCTTTCTTCACCAGCCGGGGGAACTCCATTCCTCCTTTCCCTGATTCTCAGGAGGTTCCTCAGACCTGCGAGGACCTCAACGCCATCCAGAACGACCCATTCTCCAACACTTACAACCCTGGATGGCGAAACCATCCCAATTTTCAGTGGGCGGGAAATCCCCAAACCCAAAGACCACCTTTTCAGTCCCGCCCACAGCCCTCTCATCACTACCAGCCGCCTCAGCCTCGGCCCAACCCTACTTATCCATCAGGGCCAAATCAAGATCAAATGTCCTTAATCCTTCAGACTCTGGCTGACATTCAAAAATCGAATGCGGCCATTCAAAAACAGCACAAGGACGAGCTTACTGAAGTTAAAACTCAACTGGCCCAGTTGGCAAATTCTCGCCAGCCAGGCACACTCCCTTCCCAACCCCTTCCTAACCCAAATAACGTGCCAACCCAGAAGCGCGTTATGAATCCAAATTTAGGCCATGCTCAATGGATTTATCAGGCCCCCACTGCTCCATCTCCAGACGAGATGGATGCCTCAACTTCTAGTGCGAGATTTCAGCAGCAGCCACCCCTCCTACCAAACCCAAACCAAAATCAGGCCGGATTAAATTCTGTAACAACACGTAGTGGTAAGACAACTCAGGACCCGCATTATCCAAACCACTCCCAGCCTGATAACCATGACCCTAGGATAGTTAGCCAAGGTACCGCTGTTCCAGACCCACAACCTGGACCTATCCTAGAGGAACCAACCAAGATCCCGTTCCCCGAGACCCTGACCAAGGGAAAGAAGACCACCAAACCCGTGGCCCCTGAGGAGGACCTGGTCAAGCTCTTTGAGCAGGTCCACATAAACATCCCCTTGATGGATGCAATCCACCACGTACCAGCTTACGCACGATTTCTAAAGAATATATGTACACCCCAGCGTAAGCCGCGAACCAAGGGAGGGAGCCCAATTGTTCTGTCAGAGCAAGCCAGCTCTGTAATCCTTAGTAGACTCCCACCCAAGGCAAAAGATCCTGGAACTCCCCTGATCTCCTGTAAGATAGGTGGTACCCAATTTGATAGAGCATTGTTAGACTTAGGTGCATCTATAAATCTGATACCCACATCCTTACTTGACCATCTGGAAGAATCTGAGCTGAAACCAACCGAGGTGACATTACAATTAGCAGATCGATCTATAAAGTCACCAAAAGGGATTCTCGAGGATGTTATCGTGAGAGTGCAGGATTTCTATTTTCCAGTGGACTTTATAGTCTTAGACATGGATGCACCTGAGAACCCTAGGGATACACCAATCATTCTAGGGAGACCTTTCTTGGCTACTGCTAGAGCCAACATCAGCTGTGAGGAGGGCCAAATAGAGCTTAAGTTTGGAGATCAAACACTGAAAATTGATATATTTAAGGCCCAACAAGGAATTAATTGCGGCGTCATCGAGCAAATTTGTGACATCAAGACTTTGGTTGATGAATCACACCTCCAGAATGACTTGAGTATTCCTCATCAGCCACAGAAGGATCTTGACCCGCAAACAGAGGAGTCAAATCCAGATGTGAACAACCCAGTAACTCCCACCCTTGAACCTCACATCTATACTGAACCACCCGCTGCTGCTGAAAACCCCATCCTCGAACTGAAACCCCTTCCTGCTCATTTGAAATACATCTTTTTGGGTTCTAATCAGACACTTCCTGTGATCATCAATTCCAACCTCAGTCCTGAACAGGAATCCCGTCTGATTGTTGTCCTCCAGCAACATCGCAGAGCCATTGGATGGACCCTCGATGATTTGACTGGAATAAGTCCCTCTTATTGTACTCATCATATCTATTCAGAAGAGGGCACACGACCTTCTCGTGAAATGCAGAGACGCTTAAACCCCAATCTGCAGGAGGTCGTGAAAAAGGAGATCATCAAGTGGTTAGATGCCGGGATCATCTACCCGATCTCCGATAGTCGTTGGGTGAGCCCAATTCAGGTCGTGCCTAAGAAGGCAGGACTCACCACTATAACGACTGAGACCGGAGAAATCATTCCTACCCGATTAGCCAACTCGTGGAGAGTCTGTATAGATTACCGTCGACTCAATTCCTCCACGAAGAAGGATCATTTTCCACTACCCTTCATTGATCAAATTCTCGAAAAACTAGCGGGAAATAGGTTCTTCTGCTTTCTTGACGGGTACTCCGGTTATAACCAGGTGGCAATCCATCCTGAGGACCAAGAAAAGACCACATTCACCTGCCCCTTCGGAACATACGCTTTCCGAAGGATGCCTTTCGGTCTTTGCAATGCACCCGCTACTTTTCAGCGATGCATGCTTGCCATATTCTCAGATATGGTAGGTGATTATCTGGAAGTCTTCATGGATGACTTTTCAGTTTTCGGAGCACCATTCGACGATTGCCTCCAACACTTGGTCCAGATACTCAGGCGGTGCATCGACGTGAATTTGGTTCTTTCCTGGGAAAAGAGCCATTTCATGGTGCCTGAGGGAATTGTCCTGGGACACTCAATTTCGGAGAAAGGTATCCAAGTGGATCGAGCTAAGGTTAATCTGATTTCTCACCTTCCTATGCCTAGCTCGATCAGGGACATCCGATCCTTTTTAGGGCATGTCGGTTTTTATCGACGATTTATCCCTGATTTTTCAAAAATCGCACGCCCCCTGACCACTCTTCTCTCCAAGGATGTTCCCTTCGAAATCTCCAAGGAATGCACTCAAGCATTTGAAATCCTGCGTGACCGAGTCACCCAAGCCCCGATCCTACAGTCCCCTGATTGGTCTCAACCCTTTGAGATCATGTGTGATGCATCCGACTTCGCTGTAGGAGCGATTTTGGGGCAGAAAAATGATAAGAAACCTGTGGTCATTTACTACGCCAGCAAAACACTCGATGAGGCTCAGCGTAACTATACAGTTACTGAGAAAGAGCTGCTAGCTATAGTATTTGCCCTAGAGAAGTTCAGATCATACCTTCTGGGTTCCCATGTCATCATATACTCGGATCACACGGCTGTGAGGCATCTCCTTGCAAAGAAGGACGCGAAACCTCGATTGATCCAATGGATCTTGCTGTTGCAAGAATTTGACCTCGAGATTCGCGATAAAGCGGGAAAACAAAACGTGGTAGCTGATCACTTGTCCCGTCTTCCTTCTGAAATGATAGACCCTTCCGGACCCATCACTGAGCATTTTCCCGATGAGCACCTGCTGACTATTGGTACTAGCCTTCCATGGTTTGCTAATATTGTAAATTACTTGGCATCTCATCAGACCCCGTCCGATTGGCCGAAGGCCAAGAAAGACAAATTACGCTCCGATGCCAAGTATTACATTTGGGAAGACCCGTACCTCTTCCGCATAGGTGCCGATCAGATCATCCGGAGATGTGTCCCGGAAGGGGAAGTCAACAATATCCTCTCTTTCTGCCATGACCAGGCATGCGGTGGCCATTTTGCCGGGCATAAAACCGCATCAAAAGTCCTCCAGTGCGGCTTTTACTGGCCCACACTGTTCAAAGGCGCATACAGTCATTGCAAGGCATGCAGTCGTTGCCAGACTTTGGGCAACATGAGCCATCGCGACATGATGCCTATGCAACCGATTCTAGTATGCGAAATCTTTGATGTTTGGGGGATTGATTTTATGGGCCCCTTTCCTGTTTCGGATGGTTTCGAATACATTCTGTTGGCTGTGGACTACGTGTCCAAATGGATCGAAGCCATACCGACCCGAACCTGTGATCACAAAATCGTTCTCAAATTCATTCATCAACACATTTTCTCAAGGTTCGGGATTCTTCGTGCAATAATCTCTGATGGGGGAACCCATTTCACAAATGCTCAGTTTAGGTCACTGATGACCAAATATGGGGTGTCTCACCGAATCTCTACTCCTTACCACCCCCAAACTAATGGTCTAGCTGAGCTGTCTAATCGGGAGATCAAGAAAATCCTGCAAGTCACTGTTCGACCTGACAGGAAGGACTGGTCGTCCCGACTTCCGGAAGCATTGTGGGCCTATAGGACCGCCCACAAGACCCAATTAGGCATGTCTCCCTTTAGACTGGTGTACGGAAAGGCATGCCACCTTCCCGTCGAACTGGAGCACAAAGCCTATTGGGCAGTACGGAACTGTAATCTAGATCTTTCTAAGGCTGGGACCCACAGAAAACTCCAAATCAGCGAGATCGATGAATTGCGCATAGACGCGTACGAGAACTCGCAAATCTACAAGGAGCGGGTTAAAGCCTTCCACGACAAACACATCTCAAGAAAGATCTTTCATCCTGGTCAAAAGGTCCTACTCTTTGATGCCCGACTCAAACTCTTCCCAGGAAAACTGAGATCTAAGTGGGTCGGACCATATTTGGTCCGACAGGTTTTTGGAAATGGAGCAATCGAAATCAGTCCACTCAGCCACGATTCTGAACCTTTCATCGTGAATGGTCAAAGACTCAAGCCGTTCATTGATGTAACTTCTACTGATTTGGCTGAGGCATCTTATATCCTCCTTTCCCCTTGAGCTTATTGCGCCCAGCCGATGGCGTAAAACTCAGCGCTTAACGGGAGGCAGCCCGTCATTCTCTTTGAAAACCTGAAACTTGTTCTGACACCTTTCAGCACTCGAAGTTCACCCTTGTAGACAGCCGACCCCAACTCAGATGTTTGCATCTGGGATTTGAAATCGTCCGCAAAAATTCAACCCGACCCATTCACTCATCCAAATTTCTGTCTTCAGGAATGAACTAAGACCCCCTAGGTTACAATGAGGACATTGCAAATCTTAGGCATGGGGGGGTAGGAAAGTGCAAAAACGTGTAAGAAAAGGTTTCAAACAAAAAATTCACATATGCCAAAAAAAAAAAAAAAAAATACCATAAAAATTAAAAAAATTCTTCGAAAAAGAATAAGAGGAGAAGAGGAGAAGGAAAATTTTGTGAAGGAGAAAAGAAACAAAATGAAAAAGGAGCACAAAATTATGAGAAAAAGTGATAGTCATTAGTAAGGAACTAAGGAATTAACCTAAGTTCTAGACCTCATTCAAGAAAATAACTGAAAAGTGCACAATAAGATTAGTAAGAATGCAAACCTTAGGCATTCTTGAATAGACTCTTAGTACCCATTAAGATCTGGACACTCCTCAAGAGGTTGAGGAAAATGAAAAGTTGAAGTATTAGGTCTAAGGCTTAGGAAGTATTCGGCCTCGTTAACTAATTTTTGGTTTACGGGACTCAGTAACCTAAGCACCCTAATCTCACACACAGCCTGGTTCAGTAAGCGTAAAAATCAGAATCACGCAGAAGCGTCGCAAAGATCTGAAAAGAACACCTAGAATAGGAATGGCCGATCAACACAAGTTGATTTGGACGAGTTCCCAGCGCGGAGAGGCGGGAAATCCCCTCGAAGATGCGTAACAAAATATCATCTCCTCGGTGCTTGTCTCTTAGGATATTTACATATCCTACGGGGGGCATGTAAGCACTCTGCTGGTTCAGATTCCATGGATGGCATTATCTCGAAGTGTCAATTGCCAGGGTCTGGATTCGGCCACGGAATACCATGGATGGGATTATCTCGAAATCTCAATAGCCAGGGTTCCGGGGGTTGCCATGGGCGGTGCTATCTCGAAGCATCGATCGCCAGGAACCCTTGAGGATTGATGATGGGAGCAAGGAATCTGATACAGACCGTGTTGAAAAGCCAATCCTAGGCTAGAACTAAAAAGAAAAAGAGAGAGAAAACTCTCCAAACAGAAAAACTTTCTATCTCTCTCTTACAAAACGCACTGCGAACTGAGCCAGGGCTAAAATCATTTCAAGCACGGGTGCTTTAACCACGAAGTCCAATAAACCTTAGGTTAGTTCTTGCGGGCCTTAAAAACCTTTGCTAAAAGACTGAGGCTAAGGCTAGACAGATTTGGATCTTGATTGGTACTAGAGTACCTTTTAGGCCTATGGTCAGCATTCTAACCTAATCTATGCTCAAATAAAAAAGGCACTTATCTAAAACCATTAAAAACTTCATGGTCTAGAACAAGGGTTGAAACCTTAAGTTTTTGCTAAGGGACTAGCAAAAGCTAGGCATGGGGGTATGATGAGAACCTCATCATGAGCCATAACTAGCTCATTTTGACCCAATACAAAGGATAAAAGCTCCTACATATCTCAAGGAAAGGCTTAACTCAGAGAATTCTGAGTTTGAGAAGAAAACCAGTCACAAGGGGTAAAAGTGCAATTTTACCAGTATAATCTGCATACAGGGTAATTCAGGGCCCAAACACAGGTCAAAACAGCTTAATAAGAATAAAAGTGGGATGAGATGATCTAGCAAGGGCTACAGCACTTCCAAGGAACCAAATGATAACCTGTAACCCTAAAACAACCCGCTTCAATTCACAAGGTTCGGGGCAAAGTAAAAATAGAATAAACCCTCTAAAATTCATAGAAAAATAATCTCTAGGGTTTAGAACCTTCAATTTGGCCTTTAGAACCCATTTTGACCTACATTGAGAACCATGCCCAATTAATAACTTAATTTGGGTTTTTGCGCAAATTGACCGGTCAAACAAGGTTTAATATGAAAATGAAATTCACCATCAGATTCCTTAGGTTTTAATTAGTCATGTATAAAAACTTGAGCCTAAGAAGAAACCTCCTTGACGGACTTCACACTTTGGTCCTCATATATTTACTCTTTGGCCCTCAACTTTTGAACCCTCGCATTTTGGCCCCTAACTCTCCTTCGTTCTTTGCAATCAGGTCCCTCCTGCAAAACCCTGCCAGCACCATGCTCCGGCGACCTTGCGCGGAGCATGGCGCCGCGCAGGGTGAGGTGGGGGACCTGGCAAGTGTACCGGGGGTGCCCTGCGTCGTCAGCCGTCGCAGGGGCACCCCCCTGGTCATTGTAGCCCACCATACCGGCCGTGCGAACGCACGGACGGTATGGGTTCGTATTCCGACCATTCTCCGGCGAGGGAGACACGTCGTCTCCCTCCGCCTTCCTCCCTGTTTCATCCCTATAAATACCCCCCGCTGCTCCACCGACCAGGGCAGCCTGGATCTGACGGAGAAAACCCCCAGCTTTCTTCTCTTCTTCCTCCGGCAGACGCTCACCAGCTCCGGCGGCTTCCTCCCCCTCCACCTCTTCGCTCTGCCGCAATACCAGCAGCAGAGACTTCCTCCCCTGCTCTTCCCGCGCCACGCCGCACCCAGCTGGCGCCTCTCCGGCTCTCTGCTCGCCGCCGCCCCTCTCCCTGAGCATCGTCTTCTCCGGCGACAGTCGATACGACTGTCGCCCTGTTCCTCCCCCTTCGTCCCTGCAAGTAAGTTAGAACTACTCCCCTTCTTCTCCTCTTTCTTTCCCCGCTTTCAATTTAGTCAATTAAACCCTCGACCGCTCCTGTTCACCCTCACCCTCTCTGCCTCCGACCACCCTCCGGCGAGCCGCGCCCATCACCTCAGCGACCCACACGGCTCGCCGACCACCGCAGAACCTCCGCCTCCTCACCCTGATCCTCTTCCGCCCCTCCACTTCCCACCAAACACCCTCTGCAGATCCACCGAACACACCCACTTCTTCGCTCACAGTTTGACCTAGGACAACCTGTTGGCTCCATCTCGCCCCCTGCAGACCCCCTGACCACCTTCGCCGTGCCACGGCGAAGGTCCCCCGCCTGTCTGATTTGGCCGAGAGGCCGTTCTTCTGTGACCAGGTGACTCGCCCGCCGTCGCCATTACTGAGCAGGCAGAGCTCCTTCACCTGCAGGTGCAGGCACGCCTTCGCCCAGGTTCGACTCCCAGGTTGCTCAGGGAGTCTCCGCGAAACGTCCCAGGCTCGCAGACAGGGCGAAAGCCGCGCGTGAAGACACGATCGCCCACTGCTCCCTCCGCGACGGGCGCTCAATTGGGGTGGGACATTTAGTCCCACCTCGGAACTTCTCGGAGGCGCGCGGACGCATAAAGGCAAAAAGTGCCTTATGCTGTCTGCCTCCTGACCACGGGGTGAGGTCCCCTTCACCCGCCCGGTTACCCGGTCTCGTCCGCGCTCACGCTCCGCGGACCTGACCCGACCCGACTGACCTGCACTCCTCGCCCACCACGCACGCCGGTGGGCCTGGACCCGGGCCTGACCCGAACCCGATTACCCGGTAGCTCTGGGAGAGCTTCCGAAGAGTGATTTCAGAGAGAAAGAGAGATGCAGGGGAGGGGGGTAGAGTAGGTTTTGCCTCTTGACAAAAAAAAAAAAAAAAACTCTGAAGTGTGCAGGCCAAAGAAGAAGAAGTGCAGGCGAAGAAGAAGGAGCTGCACTGTAGCAAATGCTCAGTTAAGTCGTCGAAGCACCGGGTCAGACGACGGAAAGTCAGCAGCCAGAGCAGGAAAGAAGGCAGGCTGAAGAAGAAGGAAGAGCAACGGCCGAAGCAGAAGAAGAAGGAAGGAAGACTTAGTAGCTGAAGGCAGAAGCTCTGTAGCCATAAAAAAAAAAAGGGGAAAGAGAAAGGGTCACCACGATTGCAGAAGAAGAAGAAGAGAGATCAAGGCAGAAAACCAAAGAAGAAGAAGAACAAGGAGCTCTGAAGAAAGAAAAACATCACCAACGCAGGAACAGCAGGAAGAAGAAGAAGAGCATCACCATTACAGAAGAAGATTATCACCATAGCAGAAACCAAGGAAGAAGAAGAAGGAGATCTGAAGAAAGAGAAAGAAAGAAGAACATCACAACAAATCCTTTCCCTCTCTCTTTATTTTGTAAAAGGAACATGTATATCTCTAGAATACGACTTGCTCCCTGAGTTCGACCTCGGGAACTCTTTCATTTTCCGAGTAAAAAAAATTTTTATTTGAAATGTTGGCAATAACCGGCCTTACTACAACGTTATAACAAATACAAAACCGACGTTTCAGATATCCACCTTGGAATTGATTCCTTTGATTATTCATGTTGGGCATGGGTTGGGAAGGTAAATTCCTAGCAGGTCGATGATCAGGAGTAACCTTAACTTCATGTTACAAGTTAGTTATCACGCAGGTTACTTCCGTCATTTGATTCTGCATACCTTACAGAGTCTTCATGAACTAGGTATTAATATCTTCCTGGGATGGTCCAGGTTGATATGCGGGTTGCCCATAATTCCAAAATTGATATTGTTTGGGAAACAGAATTGGGTTCTGGGCTTTCCAGGAGTGATTCAGGTTGGTCCTCCAGCTTTGATTGTAAGTGTTGGAGGGGTTTCTAAATTGCCCCTAGAGAGCATAAATATTTTTAGTGGTGGGATCAAGAATATTCTGATTTAGATAATCAAAATTCTCAGTCAAATCTTGTGTAAAATCAGTAGAAAACTACTGACCAATAGGTGTGACATTAATGTTGTGTAGATTTTCTCTTTGGAGAAGTTGTGGAGTGTTAGTGTGTGGAGAGTTAAAGTGCGGAGAATTAAGGTGTGGAGCTTGTTTGTGAGTGAGCTTTTCTTCCATCTCTTTCTGGTGAATTTGCATCTGATCTAGTCATTGAGCTAACATATATAGATCATCCTAAGTGACTAGAACAGAGGTGGATTTGGAGGCAATTTCATTGACTCCGTGTTTGGAGTTTTGAGTTCTACCAAAAGTGTCCATTGAAGTCATATTAAATGAGTTTTAACTCATTTCTTCAAAAAGGAGATAGGCACTTTCGACATCCTTATTAAGGAAATTACCCCCACATGAGGTATCCACAAATATCTTTAATTGATCTTCTAATCCATGATAGAAGATCTGCACTAACTGCCATTGTGGACATTCATGGTGGAGACAACTTCTTATAAGTTCTTGGAATCTTTCCTAAGATTCATGGAGGGGTTCACCATTTTTTTGTTGAAAGGTCTTTATGGATCTTCTTAAAGCATTAGTTCGACCGATCGAATTTTTTTTTTTAAGAAAAGCACTCTTTAATTGGGGCTAGGTGGTGATAGGGTGCCCAACCGTTCTAAACTAGTGTGAAGCTTTCTCTTTTAAAGAGAGAGGAAAAAGTCTAATTAACCACACGTCTTCCTGCACATTGCAGGAACAAGTGGTTTGAGTGAGGAAAGTTAATTCCTCCCGATGACAAAAGGGGTCCTCTCTCGAAAAACCATGGAAATCCTTGATTAGGTTCAGAATAGCTGGTTTGATCTCAAAATCCCCTTGTATGGCCACCCCAAGTCTTTCCTTATAGTTGGAAGGATCATACAAAGCCTTAAGAGGAATGACAGGCTGCTGGTGGGGTGGTGAGTTTTGCCCTTGGTCGGCTAGGTTTGCCACAGTCCTAGCCAAATTTTCTTGGTTTTGTTGTAGTCGAACCAAATGGTCAACCATCAAGGCAAAGGGGTTTGTATTTTGAGTTCAATTTGAGGGCCACTTGGCCCTACAGGATTTTCTAGTTGCTCCAGATGAGGGAGGTTAGGGATGGGGAAGTCAGCTTGTGGGTCAATTGATGGGTTAGAGGCGGAAGCAAAATTTTTTTGTCAGTTTCTTGGGTTTTCCATATTTCTAGAAGAGGAAGAAGAAGAAAACAAAGATTTTATGGTGCGGGCGGCAAAATCATTTGGTCCCTCAAGATGTGGGTTCTGGGACCTTTTCCTGTGCATGCATGTTTTCTTTGGAAGAATTGGAGGGGAGGAGAAGAGAGAGAGATGAGAGAAAGTGTGAAATTCAAACAACAAAATTCTAGACCTAACTTAAATGTGACTCCCTAAAAAAATAACCTAAGACTTGATCTACTTAAGAAATACGAAATCAATAGTGAATACCCGTTCTACCAACAAATCTGGTCAAGTTGCATAAAGGGAGGTTTGAGTCCAAGCATTTCCCAGGAAAATCCCTAGGGACTTGTACAAACCCGTGCCTAGTTGTTTGACACAACCCCTCAGCCTGACACTAGATATAGATAATAGAATTGGTATTAACTAGATAAAACTTAAGACCCATATAGCAAGCCTAAGTTGGTGAATCCTTAGAGGTCAAATTGCTACAATTTTTAGTTAGGACTAGGAGACTAAAGTGCACATAGAATGTGGAGGGCGTTGATTTCGGTAATGCCCTGTTATTTCAATTTTTATGGTGTGTGCAGGAATTGGAAGGTAATTCCAATAGCAAACAAGTTGTCACACAATTTTTGTTTGTTTTTGTCCTTTTAGAATTTGATTTAGCTTAGTGTATTTTAGGATTTCCTTTTTAAAGCTTCAAACAAGTTTGAGATTCCACAAACAAAAGGAAAACAAATTGTATTGGTGAAGATAAGTTTCCTTTAATTTGTTGGTTTCTAGAAATGAAAAGAAACCCTGATCAATTAAATCCTAAGTAGAAATTTAACTATCAATGAGTTTGTTTTAGGCTTTCAGTTTAAGTAGTGGTCCAAAAAATACAAGAAACACCACTACTGTAAGGAAAATCAAAAAAGGATTCCAAAAAATATTTTTTGTGATTTTAGTAATTTCTTTGATATTTTTTTATAATTTTTCCTTATGCTGGTGTGAAATTTCAGAAATGATACCCAAGGGTATTTTGGACTTTTCAATACCACCACCGACCTCAAAAATTTTTTGTGATTTTATATGATGTGTATAATTTCACAAGGATTCCATAAATTTAAATTTCACAAAAATTAGATGAGCATAAAAATTCCTAAAATTCAAGAACAAAAGCAAAATAGGAAGATTAGAGGAGATGACCTCTCTTCAGTCATGAATTTTTAAAAATTCTATACAGATCTAATTGTTCTAAATTTTGGAATAAATGTTCCTCACTTGAATTGGAATCACAGGATGTAATTTCAAGATTTTAGAAAGCCTGTGGAGTTGGGAATTTATTTTTGAAGTCCAGATAGAAGTCTGGCCCTGAAAATCAAAACATCAACACTTGAAGTGAAGTGGTGTTAAATTATGCAAACGAGCAAACAATGAGTTTTAATTTGTACCACTCCACTTAATTAAGTTGTTTAGGATCCTAAAATCTAGGTTTAATGTGTTGTGATAGTTTTTAAGGCTAAGTGTGACTAGGAAGAGGAACCAACCTAAATTTTCGCGGGAAGATAAGGAATTGCAAGTTCTTCCTTCCAAAATCCCACTTTCTTCCTGTAGTTCCTGCACACACAAGGGAGAAGAGAGACAGGGGGATGAGATCTACTTCAAGCAAGAGAAATAAATGAATGCAAAGCCTTGCCACCTCGGCAACTGTGCCAAAAAGTGATGGCGAAAATATGTGGTTTCATAAATGGAGATATTAATGTCGTTGCAATGCGCAAATCCGCTTTCGCTTTTAAATTTAAAAACCTAGATAGTGGGGTATCTAGGGCCATCCAAGGAGGTAATTTTGCAGTTATAAATCTCTTACTTGAAATTGGAAATCACCTTTCTTTTTGTATTTTTGAAATATGAGATTTTTTTAGGTTTTTGAAACAACGGGAGTGATTGCGAAATTAAAGCGAGAAGGCGACTACACCTAAGTTGTTGAAACTAAAAACTAAGTGACAAGCAAGTTCTCTTTCTAAGCTCACTCTAGGTAGGTGGAAACCTAGAGCATTTAGAGAGAGAGTGGGTGCGCACTAGGAAAAAGTAACAAAATGAAACTAGAAATGCAACAAAAATTAAAGCGAAACTTTTACTAAAGGAAGATATTATTTTACAAGTAGAGGTATGCTTCTACTAAATAAAAAAAATCAACAAAATAAAAACTCAATATCCTCCTGATGATGATGAAGATGGAAGGGTCCTTACTCCAATTGTGGCTACTCTTGTAGTAGAAAAGGATTCCTCCTTCTCCTTCTCCTTAAATTGCTCCTTCAAGGTATGTACTCATCCTGGCAAGCCCTAGATGGGGCATGCCTTAGCTCCTCCATCGGTGGATGGTTTCCACCTCGAAAGCTCCTCCAAGGGTGGGCATGTACCACCCTCAAGATCTCCTACAAAGATCCTCCTTGCCTGGCTTCTTCCTTTGGCTGGCATGGAGACAAGAGAGAAGAGAAGAGGGGAAGGCACCAAGGGGACAAAGTGTCCCCTTAATCTTCTTCTTCTTCTTCTCTCCTAGCATTGGACTATAGGGTAGAATATAGGTAGAAAATATGTAGCAAAAGGTGATCCTTAATGGTGGTGCAGGGGGTTTATATAGGAGTGGTGATGGGAACACCATCATGAGCCCTAACTAGCTCATTTTGACCCAATCAAGAGAATAAATGCTCCTACATAACCAACTGAAGGTCATAATTCACTACATAACCTTTTTGAGAGAAACATGAGAAACTAGGGGTAAAACTGTAATTTTACTAATGCAGTACAACCATGGGTTTTCTCAAGGGCTAAACAAAGGTTAAATGGTCTTAATAAGATTATAAGTGGGTTGGATCAGAAAGAAAAGGGTTTATGTGTGTCCTGTGAATTAAATGATTCTTGAAACCCTAAAACAGACCCACTTGATTAACCAAGGTTTTGGTGAGGATAAGATTCACTTAAACCCTCTAAAAGTCATAGAAAAATATCCTCTAGGGTTTAGTACCTTCAATTTGGCCATTGGAAGCCATCTTGACTAAGAATGGGGTCTTTGATAGATATTTGTCCTAAATTGGGTTTTTGCATAATTTTCCCAACCAACGTAGTCAAACCCAAAATCCAACTTCACCATTGGATTTCTTAGGTCCAAATTAGGTTTGTACCAAAATTTGGACCTAAGGGGAATTCATCTTGACCTAGTCTGCAAAAAGGTCTAGTCTGATTACATTTATACCCCTATCTTTCAAAAATCCTTACAAACAACCCCCTATCTTCTTCATCATTTTCACAAACAGGTCCCTCCACCATTATAGTGGAAGAATCCTACTCTGACGAGCTTTGAAAGGAGAGTTCTCCCTGATTGCCCAGAGGATCTCCTCCAAAATTGGAAGGGAGATTCGCTGAGAAAATCCCTCCAATCTGAACCCATCTTTCATCACTGATGCTTTCCCAATCTCTCATGCGAATGCATGAGAGATATGGGTATCTGATTGCATCGCAAAAATACACCTGCAATAGTGCCTTCTTGTGCTATTTCCTAGCATTACCTATGCATATTAGGGTTCCATAATCGCATTTGTAAAAAATACATGCATGCATGCATTTAATTGAGAGGAGGGGAGAATAAATAAGTGGCCTTGCAATTAACATTTTTCCTCAAGTGCATCTCTGCTAATTCACCATATTTTTATTTTTTGATTTCACTTGATTTTTAAAATCTTTCCCGTGGCTGCATGCATCTTCTTCTCCTCGCGCCATGCTTCCCTGCAGCAGCCCTCTCCTTGCCAGCCGCAGCAGCCCACTCCCTGCCACTCCATGCACAAGCCATGCACAACCAGGGCATGGCTGTGCATGGCATTCTTCTTCTATAAAAAGCCACGGCTCCTCCGTTGCAAAGGGAGCCTGGTCCCCCACAGAGAAAACCCACACCAGCACTTCACCTTCCAGGCCACTGTCCTCTCCTCCCACTCCCTCCACATGCTGGCCCTCCTCGGAGACACCCGGCGGACAGGAGTCTTCACTGTGGTGAGCACCCACCACCTTGAAACCACCACCGCACAACTATTCAAAGAGCTGGTGGGCGTGGTGGCCTTCTTCCCTATTTTCACCTTCATGCCATTTCAGCCATTATGAAAGCTTCAAGCTGTGAGCTCAACCGGCCACCGCAGACCCTACAGCAGCCGGCCAAGCCCCACAGCAGCAGCAGCAGGCCGCCCTCGCCCCACGAGCGCCTGCAGGCATGCTCGCCTCCTGCTCATTCGCACTGCATTCGCCTTGCCGCCCACAGCCGGCCAAGCCTCTCCGCGCGCCCCTACCAACTCTCGCAAGCCTCCACGCAGGCAGCAGGTTGCCCTCGTCGTCCACCGCACTCGCTAGCAGCCTTCTCAATGCACTCTATCGCAACCTTCCGCCCGCAAGCCACTAGCCGTTGCCACTCTGCCACGTGTGCCGAGCCGGCCACACTCACAGCACAGCCCGCTGTGGGTTGCACGGCTCGCCCGACCACTATAGCCACTATTCACGCCAGTCTGCGCGACACTGTGGCTACAGTGGGGTGACCGGTGAGCTTCTCACTTAATCTGTCACCCGGCACACCGCTACCGCCGTTCGCCCATGCGCGCGCCCACCCGCGCGTCTGCCAGCCCGCGTACGCCTGTGTCACCTGCTCTCCTAGCCCACGTGCACCTGCGAGCACAAGCACCTGCCCTTCATGCAGCACGGTGCACTGCGGCCTCCTCTACGTGCGCCTACTCCCTCCAACGCGCTCATCTCTATGCATACGCGCCTATGCAAGCACATGTGGATCAGACGACGACCCTGAAGCTCAGACGCCTTAACCACTCTAGCCCTCACCTCCAACAGCGCTCTCCCTCTTTCTCACAACACTCTCTCACTCTCTCTTTACCGATGCTCACACACACATACACTCACACTTCCACACACACACACACACACACACCTTAGTCCCGATTTCAAAATTTTTCCTCAAAAAGTTTTCAACATTTTTATTTTTTTTAGGTATGTGTTGCGTCCTCTCGTCAACACAGTTAATTAAGTTAATTGTGCTTAATTATGTGCAGAAGAAAGTAACTTAGGTGAACTTGAATTTGTGTCGGTTGAGTAGTATAGGGTCAAGTTAACCTAACATTTTAGAATTTTTTTCTTTTAACTGGTTGAGTCCAGGTCGTTCATTGAGAGGCATAGCTTATTTAGAATTCACCAATTAATCTAAGCTACTTATAGAATGGCATAATTAAGTTTATTTAAAGAACATGAACTTTGCCTAATGATTTCTAATGAGAACCTCATCATAAAACCTAACTAGCACAATCTAACCTAGGTATGCAAGAAAAAGCTCCTACATAACTCAAAGAAAGGCTTAACTCAGAGAATTCTGAGTTTAAGAAGAAAATAAGTCATAAGGGGTAAAAATGTAATTTCACCAGTACAATCTGCAAATAGGGTAACTCAGGATCCAAACACAGGTCAAACTAACCTAATAAGAAGGAAAGTGGGATGATCTGATCCAACAAGGGCTACAGCAACTCCAGGAAATTAAATGACATTCTGTAACCCTAAAATAAACCCACTTCAATTTGAGGTAGGGTAAAAATCAACTAAACCCTCTAAAATTCATAGAAAAATAATCTCTAGGGTTTAGAACCTTCAATTTGGCCTTAGAAACCCATTTTGACCTACATTGAGAACCTTGTCCAATTAATGATTTAATTTAGGTTTTTACGTAAATTGGCTGGTCAAACATGTCTGACCTAGAAACAAAATTCACCATTAAAATCCTTAGGTCCAACTTAGTCATGTATAAAAACTTGAGCCTAAGAAGAGACCTCCTTGACCGACTTTGCAATTTGGTCCTCATTATTTACTTTTTGACCCTCAACTTTCGAAACCCTTGCATTTTGGCCACTAATTTAGTCTTCGTTCTTTGGATTTTGGTCCCTCCTGCAAGTCTCTGCGCAGCACCACGCTCCGGTGACTTTGCGCAGAGCATGGCACCGCGCAGGGTGAGGAGGGCGTCCTGCCAAGAGAACGTGGAGTTCCCTGCGATGTCTGCTATCGCAGGGACTCGGCCATGCCACCTGACGACGCCCACACCTTCCGTGCGAATGCGTGGAAGGTATGGGTCTCGTCTCCGACCATACTTCGGCAAGGGACGCACGTCACCAGCGTGCGTCCGCCCCTCCGCCACCGCCTTTATAAAGACCAGTGTCGCCAGCTGTTTCTCCCAGCTCGGTCTTGACGGAGAATCCCTCAACCCTTCCTCTCTCTCCACTCCAACAGGAACCCACCAGCTCCGACGGCTCATCCTCCTCCTCGTTGCTCTGCTGCAATACCAGCAGTAGAGTCACCTGCACCTGATCTCCCCACGTCGCGCCGCACCAAGCGCACGCCTCCCTACCCTCTTCCTCACCGCCGCTCTCTCCCTCTGGGTGTTTCTTCTCCGACGACAGTCGGTACGACTGCCCGCCTCTCCGGCCCCCTTCGTCCCTGCAAGTAGGTTACAATTACACCCAATTTTCCTCTCTTTCTTTTCCCCACATTATTTCATTTAAATCGACCCTCGACTGACCTGACCACCATCACCTTCCCCGTCTCCGGCCACCCTCTGGCGAGTTGCCCCTGTCGATCTGCAGCTCCACACAACTCGCCGACCATCCCACAAGCTCCGCCTCATCACACTGAATGCCCTCTGCCCCTCCACTGCCATTCCACACCTCCACAACGACCCCCCGAACAAACCCATTTTTCTGACTGCAGTTCGACCTAGGGCTACCGCCATACACCGCCTCATGTCTCGCCAGCACCCGCACTACCCTGCATCTTCTGACTGGGCTCAGAGGTCGTATTCCTGCTTTCAGGTCACACCCCCTTCGCCGCCATTGCTGGGCAGGTGAAGCTCCTTCACCTGCAGCTGCAGCTTCGATCTCACCCAGGCACTAGTCCCAGGTCGCGTGGAGTGTCTCTGCGAAGACTCCTAGGTCTGCAGCTGAGGCAAACCCCTCGCGAGTTGTTGCAATTGCCTGCAGCCTCCTCGCCTACGGACGCCAGTCAGGAGGTGGGACTTTAGTCCCACCTCGGAAGTGCGTAGCTCAATGCCCGCACATAAATTGTAAAAGTGTTCAAGGCTATTCGCCTTCGAACACTGGGGTCAGGTCCCTCACGCACGTGCGCGCCACGCACTCGCCCTCACCCGCGCTCACGCCCCGAGGGTCTGGCAGGATCCGAATACCTGACACTGCGCACACCTCGCCCACCACCGCACGTCGGTGGGCCTGGTCCCGGGCACGATACCCGTACCCAAATACCCGGCTCTGGGAGAGCGATCCTATGAGAGAAATCTGAGAAAAAGAGAGACGCGGGGAAGGGTAGGGGTAGGTTTTGCTCTGACCAGTTGTGTGAGTGTGCAGGAGCAGAAGAAGAAGAAGCGGTAAAGGAAGAAAGGAAGGAGAAGAAGAGAAGCACTGTAGCAGACCTGCAGTTAAGTCGTCTGACCACTCCATTAGATGACGGTTGAGCAGCGGCCAGAGGAGATAAAACAGAGAAGGAAGAAGAAAAGAAGAAGACTCTGCAGCTGAAGAGAAGAGAAGATAGGATGAGCAGAAGAAGAAGACTTGGCTGCCAGAGAAAAAGAAATCAAAAGAAAGAGAAAGAAAGTAGGAAGAAAAGAGAAGAAAGAAGAAGAAGAGGAAAGAAGAGGGAAGAAGGTAGAAAGCACAAAAAGAAGAAAGAAGAAGGCACAGCCGTGAGAGAAGAAGAGAAGAAGAGGTAGCCAAGACAAAAAATTCTCTCTCTCTCTCTCCCCCCCTCTCTCTCTCTTATTTTTGTAATCTAATAGAGAAACTTTGTACTTCTAGAATTCCAGTACCTCCCTGAGTTCGACCTCGGGAAAACTATTTCCGAGTTAAAAAAAAAAATCTATTGGAATGACAACTGTAGCTGTCTTGTCTTATATTATAACGACTGTACTACAATAAACATAAAGCAAACTGCGGTTCGCCGTTTCCACTTGGCGCCGTTGTCGGGGAGCAACGGCTATTCTAGAAGTTTTGAACTCTTTATTTAAAAATTGCTAATCTTTTTCTCTCTTGTGTGCAGGTAAAGGAAAAGAATTGGAAGAGCAGCCGCACAACAAACACTCCAACAAACAGGTAATCTTCATCAACCCTCTCCTAAACTCCCTTGAAATCTAAAAGGAAACGAAAAGAAGAATCAACTTATGGCTACCTATGTTATACTTAGTAACCCATCAAAGTTGCCAAATTTTTCATTTCAACACATTTTAACTGTCCATCCAATTAAGCTAACTAGGGCTAAAACCTTCTTGATTGAGCCCTAGTTACTAAATTTTGAGGCAACTAAAATGGACCAACTAGAGCCAACTCAAGGATTGAAAAGCTAAGGTTTTTAGAGACACACCTTCTATTAACAAAGAAAAGATCTTCCCAAAAAGAGGTGTGCCTAAACCTTGTTTGAAAAGATCTACACAAGAGGAACCCTAAGCAAATCAGGCTCTTAAATCCATTTGAACCTTAAAAGAAAGGATCCAAAAGCTCTCAAAAGGAACAAGAGGTGAAGTTGACCCCTTGGGTCAACCAACCTTAAAATTAGGTCACTTTTCACTCAAAATACTTAAAAGTTCAAGTGGAACCTTAAACACCTTGATCTTAAAGTAAAAGAGGTAGAATTAAGAGGTCAAGGTCCCCATTCTGGTCTACCTGGAACCGCAGTGTCAAGAGAGGTCAGGTGGGGGAAACCCTGTAACCCGTGGGGACGCTCTACCGTGTAGGGGTCTTCGCGGGACTCACCCTCTCTGGCTGCCCAGGTAATTCTCAGGTGGACGATCTTTTTGATCAAGGGGTCCATCTGCCCTACACCTCTATAGTCACCCAACAATTTTTGGGTGTCTCGATTGGGTCCAGCACCTTCTAAACTCATCTATTCCAACAGTGCATGTACGGTAGGAGGTCCTTAAGACCACCCTTAAGACCTCCTTTAGAATTTCACTCTCGTCAAGGCCAAGCCTCGATGCCCGTGTTTGTGCAACAACCCCACCACATTATTCTCTCATTTGATTCAGAACCAAGCTCTTCTTCTTCCTCCATCATGTCTCATCCAGTTGAGGAAGAAAATAATCTGGAGCACCAGCTCCAACGACTCAATGACCTCTTCCAAAACTTTGTGCACCCACCGCAGCGTCCGATGATGCGAGACCATTATAATCCTGCTGCGGTGGCCATTGAGCCTCGAGTCAGAATCCCGGTTGGAGGACTTGATTCCGAATTAAAGCCCAATATGATTCATGCTATACTTAAATTCCATGGGCTTAATTCCGAAGATCCCTTCCAGCACATCAAACAGCTGAAGCATCTGGCCCAAACTTTTGGGTCAGATGCACAAAATCGGAACATTCTCCTCATGAAGATGTTCTCCTTCTCTCTTATGGACAAGGCCGCTCATTGGTATCAAACTCAAACCCAGCAGATCAACACTTGGGAGGAACTTTAGTCCGAATTTTTGAAGAAGTTGTTTCCCGTTGGTCGGACCAATGCCTTGTGCCATCAGATTACTCACTTCACTCAGCAAATAGGGGAACCTCTGCATGAGGCATGGGATCGCTTTCAGGATCTCATGAGAAAGTGCCCCCATCACGGAGTTCCTAAATGGGAACAAGTCCAGTCTTTTTACCAAGGACTCCGTGAAGACATCTGTCTTTTCGTCAATGCAACCTGCAGAGGAAATATCATGGGTCAACATGTGGACACCATGTGGGAGATTCTCGAAAACATGTGCGATAACTACATCAACAATGACTCCATGGGATTATTCGACAGGACGAATTCCCATGCATCGACGAACCTCAGGGGAGCACATGAGACGCAGGGCCTGTCCACATCAGTCGACCTGGAATTAATGGCCAGTCGATTGGACAAGGTCTCAATCATTGAAAAGAAGATGGATGAGCTGACTCAGCACTTGCAGCGAGCCACCTCTACGCATAACTCCTTTGCACAGCCTCCTTCCACACAGGAGACTGTGCAAGACATTCTCCACTGATCTTCCCCTGGGATGGATCCATATCCATCCCCATCTGATTCTCGGATCGAAGGGTCATCCGATCCATTCTACTAGCCCGGGGAATTCCATTCCCCCTTTCTCTGATTCTCTAGAGGTTCCTCAGACCTGCGAGGACCTCAACGCCATCTAGAATGACCCATTCTCCAACACCTACAACCCTGGATGGCGAAACCATCCCAACTTTCAGTGGGCAGGAAATTCCCAAACCCAACGACCACCCTTTCAGTCCCTCCCACAACCCCCTCGTCCTTACCAGCCGCCTCAGCCTCGGCCCAACCCTACTTATCCATCAGGGCCAAACCAGGATCAAATGTCCCTTATCCTTCAGACTTTGGCTGACATTCAAAGAATGAATGTGGCTATCCAAAAACAACACAAGGACGAACTTACAGAGGTCCGAAATCAATTGGCCCAGTTGGAAAATTCTCGCCAGCCAGGCACACTTCCTTCCCAACCTCTTCCTAACCCGAATAACGTGCCAACTCAGCGGTGCGTTATGAACCCAAACCCGGGCCAAGCCCACATGATTTATCAGGCCCCCTCTGTTCCTTCACCTAATGGGATGGAGGCTTCCACTTCTTTTGCAGGCTATCAGCAGCAAGCCATCTTACCCAATCCCAACCAAAACCAGGCAGGACTTAATTCCGTGGCAACCCGTAGTGGTAAGGAAACACAAGATCCACCTTATCCAAACCACTCCAAGCCTGGTAGTGATCCCAAGCCTAGGACAGTAATCCAGGACGTTCCTACCCCTGTCCCAGATCAAAGACCTAGACCTATCCTAGAAGAACCAACAAAGGTTCCATTTCCCGAGGCCTTAACCAAGGGAAAGAAGACTACCAAGCCCGTGGCACCTGAGGAGGACCTGGTCAAGATCTTTGAGCAGGTCCACATAAACATTCCCTTGATGGATGCAATCCTCCATGTACCGGCTTACGCACGATTCTTAAAGAATGTGTGTACACCCCAGCATAAGCCGTGAACCAAAAGTGGGAGTCCAATTGTACTGTCAGAGCAAGCCAGCTCTGTAATCCTAAGCAGACTCCCACCCAAGGCTAAAGATCCTGGTACTCCCCTGATTTCCTGCAAGATAGGTGATACCCAATTTGATAGAGCATTGCTAGACTTGGGTGCTTCCATAAATCTGATACCCACATCCTTACTTAACCATCTAGAAGAATCTGAGCTAAAACCAACTGAGGTGACATTACAATTAGCAGATCGATCTATAAAGTCACCAAAAGGGATTCTCGAGGATGTTATTGTAAGAGTGCGGGATTTCTACTTTCCTGTAGACTTTATAGTCTTAGACATGGACGCACCTGAAAACCCTAGGGATACACCAATCATTCTAGGGAGACCTTTCTTGGCTACTGCTAGAGCCAACATCAGCTGTGAGGAGGGCCAAATAGAGCTCAAATTTGGAAATCAAACCCTGAAAATTGATATATTTAAGGCCCAACAAGGAATCAATTGCGGTGTCATCGAACAAATTTGTGACATTAGGGCTTTGGTTGATGAAACACACTTTCAGAATGACCTAATTATACCTCATCAACCGCAGCAAGATCTTGACCCGCAAATAGAGGAGTCAAAACCAGATTTAGACAAACCAATAGCTCCTACCCTTGAACCTCACATCTATTCTGAACCACCCGCTGCTACTGATAACCCCATCCTCAAACTAAAGACCCTTTCTGATCACTTGAAATACATCTTTCTGGGGTTCTAATCAGACCCTTCCTGTGATTATCAATTCCAAGCTCAATCCCAAACAGGAATCCCGTCTGATTGCTGTCCTCCAGCAACATCGCAGAGCCATCGGATGGACTCTCGATGATCTGACTGGAATAAGTCCCTCTTATTGTACTCATCATATTTATTCTAAAGAGGGCGCACGACCTTCTCGTGAAATGCAGAGACGCTTGAACCCAAATCTGCAGGAGGTCGTGAAAAAGGAGATCATCAAGTGGTTAGATGCCGAGATCATCTACCCGATCTCCGATAGTCGTTGGGTGAGCCCAATTCAAGTCGTGCCTAGAAAGGCAGGACTCACCACTATAACGACTGAAACCGGAGAAGTCATTCCTACCCGATTAGCCAACTCGTGGAGAGTCTGTGTAGATTATCGACGACTCAATTCCTCCACGAAGAAAGATCATTTCCCACTACCTTTCATTGATCAGATTCTCAAGAAATTAGCGGGAAATCGATTTTTCTGCTTTCTTGACTGGTACTCCGGTTACAACTAGGTGGCAATCCATCCTGAGGACCAAGAGAAGACCACGTTCACCTGTCCCTTCGGAATGTACGCATTCCAAAGGATGCCTTTTGGTCTTTGCAATGCACCTGCGACTTTTCAGCGGTGCATGCTTGCCATATTCTAAGATATGGTAGGTGACTACCTGGAAGTCTTCATGGATGACTTTTCAGTTTTTGGAGCATCATTTGACAATTGCCTCCAACACTTGGTCCAAATACTTAGGCGGTGCATCGATGTGAATTTGGTTCTTTCCTAGGAAAAGAGCCATTTCATGGTGCCTGAGGGAATTGTCCTGGGACACTTGATCTCAGAGAAAGGCATCCAAGTAGATCGAGCTAAGGTTGATCTAATCTCTCGCCTTCCTATGCCTAGCTCGACCAGGGACATCCGTTCTTTTCTGGGGCACGTCGGTTTTTACCATTGTTTCATTCCTGATTTCTCAAAAATCGCACGCCCCTTGACTACTCTTCTCGCTAAGGATGTACCCTTTGAAATCTCCAAGGAATGCGCACTAGCCTTTGAAAACCTTCGTGATCGAGTCACCCAGGCACCTATCCTACAATCTCCTGACTGGTCTCAACCCTTTGAGATCATGTGCGATGCATCTGATTTCGCTGTAGGAGCGGTCCTGGGGCAGAAAGCTGACGGGAAACCCGTGGTCATCTACTACGCTAGCAAGACACTTGACGAGGCTCAGCGTAACTACACGATTACGGAGAAAGAGCTGCTAGCCGTAGTATTTGCCCTTGAAAATTTTCGATCGTATCTCCTGGGTTCCCACGTCATCATCTACTCAGATCACACGGCTGTGAGGCATCTCCTTGCCAAGAAGGACGCGAAGCCCCGACTAATCCGATGGATCTTGCTGTTGCAAGAATTCGATCTCAAAATTTGTGACAAGGCAGGAAGACAGAATGTGGTAGCCGACCATTTGTCCTGTCTTCCTTCTGAGATTATCAACCCTTCCGGACCCATCGCGGAACATTTTCCTAATGAGCACCTGCTGACTATTAGTACTAGCCTTTCATGGTTTGCTGATATAGTAAACTACTTGGCATCTCATCAGATCCCGTCTGATTGGCCGAAGGCCAAGAAAGACAAATTGCGCTCTGATGCCAAATATTACATTTGGGAAGACCCGTACCTCTTCCGCATACGTGCTGATCAAATCATCCGGAAATGTGTTCCAGAAGAGGAAGTCAACAATATCCTCTCTTTCTGCCATGACCAGGCAATCGGTGGCCATTTCTCTGGACATAAAACTGCATCAAAAGTCCTCCAGTGCTGCTTTTACTAGCCCACACTGTTCAAAGACGCATACAGTCACTGCAAGGCATGCAGTCGTTGCCAAACTTTGGGCAACATGAGCCATCGCGACATGATGCCTTTGCAGCCGATTCTCGTATGCGAAATTTTTGATGTTTAGGGGATTGATTTTATGGGCCCCTTTCCTATTTCGAATGGTTTCGAATACATTCTACTGGCCATGGACTACGTGTGCAAATGGATCGAAGCCATACCAACCTGAACCTGCGATCACAAAATCGTTCTCAAATTCATTCATCAAAACATTTTCTCAAGGTTTGGGATTCCTCGTGCTATAATCTCAGATGGGGGGACCCATTTCACAAATGCTTAGTTTAGGTCACTAATGATCAAGTACGGGGTGTCTCACCGAATCTCTACTCCTTATCACCCCCAGACTAATGGTCTAGCTGAGCTATCAAATCGGGAGATCAAGAAAATCCTACAGGTCACTGTTCGGCCTGACAGGAAGGACTGGTCGTCCCGACTTCTAGAAGCCTTGTGGGCCTATAGGACTACCCACAAAACCCAATTAGGCATGTCTCCCTTTATACTGGTGTATGGGAAGGCATGTCACCTTCCCGTCGAACTAGAGCATAAAGCCTATTGGGCAGTATGGAACTGTAATCTAGATCTTTCGAAGGATGAAACCCATAGAAAGCTTCAAATCAGCGAGATCGATGAATTACACCTGGACGTGTATGAGAACTCGTGAATCTACAAGGAGCGGGTTAAAGCCTTCCATGACAGGCATATCTTGAGAAAGATTTTTCATCCTGGTCAGAAGGTCCTACTCTTTGATGCCCGACTCAAACTTTTCCCTGGAAAGTTGCGATCCAAGTGGGTCAGACCATACTTGGTCCGACAGGTTTTTGGAAATGGAGCCATCGAAATCAGTCCGCTCAGCCACGATTCCGAACCTTTCATCGTGAACGGTCAGAGACTCAAGCATTTCATTGATGTAACTTCTACTGATTTGGCTGAATCATCCTATATCCTCCATTCCCCTTGAGCTTATTGCGCCCAGCCGATGGCGTAAAACTCAGCGCTTAACGGGAGGCAGCCCGTCATTTTCCTTGAAAACCTAAAACCTTTTTGACACCTTTGTGCACTTAAGGTTCACCCTTTAAGACAGCCGACTCCACCTCAGATGCTTGCATCTAGGATTAGAAATCGTTCGCAACAATCACCTCGACCCATTCACTCACCAAAATACCTGTCCTAAGGAATGAACTAAGCTGAATAAAAACCCCCCTAAGTCACAATGAGGACATTGCAAACCTTAGGCATGGGGGGGTATGAAAGTGCAAAACTTGTAAGAAAAGGTTTTAAACAAAAAAATTCACATATACCAAAAACACCATAAAAATTTAAAAAAAAATTCGAAAAAAATAATAAGAGAATAAGAGGAGAAAGGAAATTTTGTGAGAGAAGGAAAAGAAACAAAATGAAAAAGGAGCACAAAAATATGAGAAAAGAGTAATAGCCATTAGTAAGAAACTAAGGAATTGACCTAAGTTCTAGACCTCATTCAAGAAAAGAAATGAAAAGTGCATGGTGAGATTAGTAAGAACGCAAACCTTAGGCATTCTTGGATAGACTCTTAGTACCCATTAAGATCTGGACACTCCTCAAGAGGTTGAGGAAAATGAAAAGCTTAAGTATTAGGTCCAAGGCTTAGGGAGTATTTGGCCTCATTAACTAACTTTTGGTTTACGAGACTCAGTAACCTAAGCACCCTAACCTCACACACAGCCTGGTTCAGTAAGCGTAAAAATCAAAATCACGCAGAAGCGTCGCAAAATTCTGAAAGGAACACCTAGAGTAGGAGCAGCCGATCAACACAAGTTGATTTGGTCGAGTTCCCAGCGTGGAGAGGTGGGAAATTCCCCTCGAAGATGCGTAACAAAATATCATATCCTTGGTGCTTGTCTCTTAGGATATTTACATATCCTACTGGGGGCATGTAAGCACTCTGCTGGTTCAGATTCCATGGATGGCATTATCACGAAGTGTCAATTGCTAGGGTTTGGATTCGGCCACGGAACACCATGGATGGGATTATCTCGAAATCTCAATAGCCAAGGTTCTATCTCGAAGCATCGATTGCTAGGAACTCTTGAGGATTGATGATGGGAACAAGGAATCTGATACAGACTGTGCTGAAAAGCCAATCCTAAGCTAGAAATAAAAAGAAAAAGAGAGAGAAAACTCTCCAAACAGAAAAATCTTCTATCTCTCTCTCTTATAAAACGCACTACGAACTGAACCAGGGCTAAAATCATTTCAAGCATAGGTGCTTTAACCACAAAGTCTAATAAACCTTAGGTTAGTTCTTGTGGGCCTTAAAAACCTTTGCTAAGGACTGTGGCGGAGGCTAGACAGATCTGGATCTTGGTTGGTACTAGAGTACCTTTTAGGCCTATGGTCAGCATTCTGACCTAATCTAGGTTCAAATGACAAAAGCACTTATCTGAAACCATTAAGAACTTCATGGTCTAGAACAAATGTTGAAACCTTAAGTTTTTGCTAAGGGACTAGCAAAAGCTAGGCATGGGGGTATGATGAGAATCTCATCATGAACCCTAACTAGCACAATCTAACCTAGGTATGCAAGAAAAAGCTCCTACATAACTCAAAGAAAGGCTTAACTCATAGAATTCTGAGTTTAAGAAGAAAACAAGTCATAAGGGGTAAAAATGCAATTTCACCAACACAATTGGCAAACAGGGTAACTCAGGATCTAAACACAGGTCAAACTAACCTAATAAGAAGGAAAGTGGGATGATCTGATCCAATAAGGGCTACAGCAACTCCAGGGAATTAAATGACATTCTGTAACCCTAAAACAGACCTACTTCAATTCATGTGGTTTGAGGTAGGGTAAAAATCAAATAAACCCTCTAAAATTCATAGAAAAATAATCTCTAGGGTTTAGAATCTTCAATTTGGCCTTAGAAACCCATTTTGACCTACATTGAGAACTATGCCCAATTAATGATTTAATTTGGATTTTTACGTAAATTGGCCGATCAAACATGGTCTGAACTAGAAAAAAAATTCACCACTAAAATCCTTAGGTCCAACTTAGTCTTGTATAAAAACATGAGCCTAAGAAGAAACCTCCTTGACCAACTTTGCAATTTGGTCCTCATTATCTACTTTTTGACCCTCAACTTTTGAAACCCTTGCATTTTGGACCCATATTTCATCTTCGTTCTTTGCATTTTGGTCACTCCTGCAAGTCTCTGCGCAGCACCATGCTCCAACAACTTTGCGCGAAGCATGGCGCCGCGCAGGGTGAGGAGGGCGTCCTGCCAAGAGAACGCGGAGTTCCCTACGATGTCTGTTATCGCAGGGACTCGGCCATGCCACCTGACGACGCCCACACCTTCCGTGCGAACGCGTGGAAAGTATGGGTCTCGTCTCCGACCATACTCCGGCGAGGGACGCACATCCCCAGCGTGCGTCCGCCCCTCCGCCACCGCCTTTATTAAGACCAGCGTCGCCAGCCGTTTCTCCCAACTCGGTCTTGACGGAGAATCCCTCAACCCTTCCTCTCTCTCCACTCCGACAGGAACCCACCAGCTCCGGTGGCTCCTCCTCCTCCTTCTCATCGCTCTACTGCAATACTAGCAGCAGAGTCACCTGCACCTGATCTCCCCGCATTGTGCCGCACCAAGTGCGCGCATCCTTGCCCTCTTCCTCGCTGCCGCTCTCTCCCTCTAGGTGTTTCTTCTCCGGCAATAGTCGGTACGGATGCCTGCCTCTCCGGCCCCCTTCATCCCTGCAAGTAGGTTACAATTACTCCCAATCTTCCCCTCTTTCTTTTCCCAACATTATTTCATTTAAATCGACCCTCGACTGACCCTGACCACCATCACCTTCCCCATCTCCGGCCACCCTCCGGCGAGTTTCCCTTGTCTATCCGTAGCTCCACACAACTCGCCGACCATCCCACAAGCTCCACCTCATCACACTGAACTCCCTCCGCCCCTCCACTGCCATTCCACACCTCCACAACGACCCCCCGAACAAACCCATTTTTCCGACTACAGTCCGACCTAGGGCAGCTGCCATACATCGCCTCACGCCTCGCCACCACATGCACTGGCTTCGCCGCACTCCGGCGAAGCTCCCTGTATCTTCTGACAGGGCCGAGAGGCCGTATTGCTACTTTCAGGTCACGCCCCCTTCGCCGCCATTGCTGGGCAGGTGAAGCTCCTTCACCTGCAGCTGTAGCTTCGATCTCGCCCAGGCGCTGGTCCCAGGTCACGCGGAGTGTCTCTGCGAAGACTCCCAGGTCTGCAGCTGAGGAAAACCCCTCGCGTGTTGCTGCAATTTCCTGCAGCCTCCTCGCCTGCGGACACCAGTCAGGAGGTGGGACTTTAGTCTCACCTCGAAAGTGCATGGCTCAATGCCCGCACATAAATTGTAAAAGTGTTCAAGGCTATTCGCCTTCGAAAACAGGGGTCAGGTCCCTCACGCACGTGCGTGCCACGTGCTCGCCCTCGCCCGTGCTTACACCCCGCGGGTCTGGGCAGGATCCGAATACCCGACACTACGCACACCTCGCCCACCATCACACGCCGGTGGGCTTGGTACCGGGCGCAATACCTGTACCCGAATACCCAGCTCTGGGGGAGCGATCCTATGAGAGAAATCTGAGAAAGAGAGAGACGCAGGGAAGGGTAGGGGTAGGTTTTGCTCTGACCAGTTGTGTGAGTGTGCAGGAGCAGAAGAAGAAGAAGCGGCGAAGGAAGAAAGGAAGGAGAAGAAGAGAAGCACTGTAGCAGACCTGCAGTTAAGTCGTCTGACCACTCCATCAGATGACGGTTGAGCAGCGGCCAGAGGAGATAAAGCAGAGAAGAAGGAAGAAGAAAAGAAGAAGACTCTGCAGCTGAAGTGAAGAGAAGAAGACAGGACAAGCAGAAGAAGAAGAAGAAAGAAGAGGGAGGAAGACAGAAAGCACAAAAGGAAGAAAGAAGAAGGCACAGCCGTGAAAGAAGAGAAGAAGAAGAAGCCAAGACAAAAAATTCTCTCTCTCTCCCCCCCCTCTCTCTCTCTTATTTTTGTAATCCAATATAGAAACTTTGTACTTTTAGAATTCCAGTAGCTCCCTGAGTTTAACCTCGGGAAAACTATTTCCGAGTTAAAAAAAAAAATCTATTGGAATGACAACCGTAACTGTCTTGTCTTATACTATAATGACTGTACTATAATAAACATAAAGCAGCATCGTAGTTCACCGTTTCCAATTTCAAATTTAAAGAGTATGCAAAATTCCATAAGAAAACATATTTACACAAATGATCTTCTTTAATAACAACATGTTTATTTTCTTTTTATTTCAAAGAGATTAAGGCAATAGAAATTATTACTAATAAAAGTATGCCTTATTACAACATTAAACTCAAAAAGGAATTAAAAATAATGCAAGAAATTAAATCATTTCCTTCTCTTCTCTTTGTATCTTTAGCCTCTCCCTTTTCTTCTTCTTTTACCTTTCTTTCCTTTTGCTCTCTCTCTTTTTACTTATCTCTTAATCTTCTCTTAACCTTTTCCTTATCTTTCTCTTTATTCTTTCTCTTAATTTTTCTCTTATCTTTCTCGAGCTCTTCTCTTTCACAAGTCTTCTCTTTTTTCCTTCTTCTCTACCTTGTCTCTTTAGTGTCTGTTCAGCCTTCCTTTCCTTCTATGAATTCCTCTTATCTTCCTTCTCTTCCTTTCGTTTACTCCTCCATCTTAGCCTTAGCATTTCTCTTAGCCTTTCTTCCTTCCTTCCTTCCTTAGCATCTTTCCTTCGCATTTCTTCCTTCTGAGCTTTCAAACCTTCTTTCTTTTCTGAACTGAACTAGGTTTTTTTCTCTTTAACCAAAAATTAGGTTTATTTATTGGTGTCTTGGACCAGTTAGGGATACACAGTACCCCTCTCAGGGTGGGACCAGACCCTACTAGGTCCAAGCCTGGTTCATTAAGCTTCGGTTCTCATGGCCTCGCAGGCCTTCGCTCAAGCCCTCACGAGCCCACACTTGCACGCCCACAAGCGCACACACACCCGAGCACATATGCGCCCACACACACACACACACATGCTCGTTCGGTTTCCATGCGCGGTGCACTATGGACTGAAGAGCGTATAACACAAAATCATTTTATACCTATGCGGCTGTTCTAAACTTATCGAGGTGGGATTAAGTTACCCCCTCCCAAACCAAACTTCAAGTGTCAATTCCTAACAGCTCAGAGCTTCATTCCAAGCAACTAAAAGATTGTTGGAAAGCTCTTGAGTTGCTCTACAGAATTGAAGTGTCAATTGATTACAAAGGGAAAGTTAAACTCTTCGATTTGAAGGGCGAAGATTCTAGTTTTCTATGATTCAAATGGCCCAGAAAGTGATGTTTCAGCTCTAAGTCCACATACTGGACTTACACTTCCAAATGAAGTGCTAAATGGGTCCTAAGGTTAATTCCACAGTTGCTGGTGGATGATTTGAGCTCTCAAGAGCTTCAGGAGTGGTGCAGAAGCTTAAAGCTTCTCAGGATGCTTCAGAACTGAGATTTGGATTTTAAAAAGTCCTAACAAACAACTAAAGACCTGTTTAATCAGATTAAACAACTTCTAAAGGTTGTTACAAATCCACCTGGGCAGAGTTTGCATTCAAATCTCATCAAACAACTATTGTCGTTAGTTTAGGTTCAAAAATAACCCAAACTGGCAGAAATCAAATTCTACAACAAAGTCCATCAAAACTCATCTAAATCTTTTGCAATCACCACAGAAGCAATTTGAATCCATCAATTTGTCTAATTGAATCCAGAACTCAAGGATCAAACTTAGGTTTGACTAATAAACCTTAAGTTTTGACTTTCTAAGTTTGGCTATTTCATAGGGAATTAAAACCTAAAACATCATCTCCTCAATCTCAGGAATAGATTCAAACCCTTAAATAGGTGTTTCATCTAAAGTTCCTAGGGCTTCAGGCTCATCACTAAAGATTCAAAAGGTGTTCGTTCGTTAGAATAACCTAAGGGTTGTTACATTGTTTGGATCACAGAAATGAACTCAGGATATAGCAATGGTGCTTCCAAACCTCTTAAATGCAACTTTAATCTAACTGTCAGACTTCTCCAACTCTGTCGGAGTTGGAGAAGATGAAGATCTATCACAAGCTCCAGACACTAAAATCTCAATTAAAATACCTCATCATAATCATTAATCCTTAATTCATTGATTTGGAGCTTCTTACTCAGTTTAATAGGCTAAAGAACTAGTTTTGACTTGCTGGAGCTCGTTGGAGCTCTGGTGAGTCAAAAAAAAGGTGAAATTGTGTACAGAATGAGAAATTACGCCATTAAAGATTTAGAAAGCTTCTTGAGGTTACAAGGAACCTCAAGAACAAGTAAATTCCTTCAATTGTTCATTAAAGTAAAGATTAACAGTGAAATCATTTTCATAAAATCTGAGTCGGATTAGGCTCAGGACTTGTTTTCCCACTTAATTGAGTAGAGAAAATAAGTCAAAAGATATTTGTGATGCTATATATATAATTAATGATTTGAACTACTCCTGAGCCGCCATAGACAACAAGCTCAAGAGCTTAATTAGAATTAGGCGTTTACATTATAGATGGTAATTACTCATATTAAAGTGTGGAATATGGTCCTTAGGTGATGAATAGATGATGGAGGACCCAGTGAACGTGTAATTAGCTCAACTACTGCTACCATGGACAGTAGAAGTAGTTGGTGGAGGTGGAAGTGGTTTAGGCGATTAAGTGATCAAATTAGTAATTAAATTCTATAAAAATGATTATGGAAGATAGAAGAAGGTGGATAGTGACTTCAAAGACAAAATCATTGCTCCTAACAAGCTCAAGGAGCTCGCCGGAGTCAAGGAAAACGAATGCTAATTCTAACAATACTCTACCTAACTAAGTAAACTAATCTACCTACCTAATCTACTGTTACCTAGATGAAGGGGATAGAGGATCTCTGTCGACGGCTCATGTCGAAGGAGGAAATTAGAGGGTTGTCGAATGATCTCCGGTGGGCAATTGTGAGGTGGAGCAGAGGAGAGCTCCTAGTCAGCACTTGTGTCAGAAGATGCGGCTGACTTCGGCGAAGATCCATAGCTATTGAAGATGAATGGAGGAAGTCAGATGAGGTGGAGATTCGCTAGAGTTTTGGAGAGAATAGCCTATTGGGTCGGCTCAGTGAAGAAGATGGAAGGGAGCCAACTTGGTGGAAATTGAGGGTATGAAGGGGTATTTATAGTTGGCGGCGACTGAGAAGGAGGTGGAATCTGGATGGATTATTGGCTAGGAGGGGAATAATCATCGACATCTTCTTCGATGCTGGTGAGGTTATCTCCAACCCTAAAATGGGATTTAGGCATCATCCAGACCGGTGGATGAAAAAGGGATGGTTAGCGCAAGCTCCAGGAGCTTGGAGGAGAAGGGATGACGTCGGATTGGCAGTGATCAGGCAGTGGCTGCAGCTTTTGTCGTGAGCCATCTAGATGGTTGAAGAAGAAAAGAAGAATTTCAGGGACTTAATCGTAGTGAAACCTAAGGACCTAAGTGGAAAATAGGGACCCGATTGAAATAAAATTTAGGGACTAAAATGTAAACTTTGGTTTTCAAGGTTTATTTTAATTTAAGTCTTTTTCAACTTTTTATATATGATTGTAAATAAGACAATTATTATATTTAGACCTTGAATTTACATTTTTTACCTTTTTAGATTAATTTATTTAATGTTACTTATGTTATTACATACTTAGTTATATATTATACTTAAATTAGTTAACACATTAATTAGATGAATTATTACTAATATTTCGAGTCCAATTATTAATAATATTAATTGGATGATAATATAGCATTTTTAACTTATTTTAATGTCCTTTGCCATTTATCCCTTATTTAATAGTTAACCCATATATTTAAACATTTCTAGCTAATTAACTAGGAAGACTAGTTGATTAGGGGTAATTAGAGACCATGATAAACTTCTCATCATACCCTTAACCCAAAGTTTTGCTAGTCCTTAGCAAAATTAACTAAGAATATGATGATTTAAAGCACTTGGGTTTAAATAAATATAAATAAGAACCAAGTAGAGGAAAGCTTAGGTCAGAGAATTTTTTAGATTTAATATAAATAAATAATATACAGAGCATTTTGTGAAAATTTCCTTAGACGTAAACTCAAAACATCTTCAAAACACACTTTATTAAAAACAGTGTTGTTAACTAGAATTTTATCAAAAATTAGAATCTCAAAATTACTTATTCTTTGTAACCATTCTTAACCCTTAAAACTTAGAATTCAAAGTGTTTTAAGAAAACAAAACCTAAGAGTTGGAAATTAAATTTTAACTCAAAACCTCAATAGACTTAAGTTGATCCTTTGTTTATGATATTTCATTCTTGTCAATCTATGTTTAAGCAAATTAACCATATATTCATCATTAATCGAATTTAGAGTAGTAAAACTTTAATCTACTAGCCTACAGCACTAAGGACAAACTTCTAGAACTAGGATTTTGTCAATCCTTCTCCTTTAGGTCTCAATTATAAATCCTCAAAACTTGATTTCTTGGGCTTCATTACCCAATACTAAGGTTCAGTAGCTATGATTTTAAAACATCCGTGCTTTGTAAAGAGAGCTGTCCTAAAGGCATCCAAATTTGCTAAAATCCAGATCTTAAGACATCAATTTCCAATCTAGATTATTCCAATCCAAGCCTTTAGCTTGGACTTACTAAGGTTTGGATGCTTTCTCCTCGCCAGTTTTCTATCCCGAGGTTAACACTTTTTGTGTATATCTCCCTGGTGGACCACTGGGTCTCTTATTCCTAATTTTTATCTCCATATTTTTTTCAACTTTTTCTATAGGTTAGAACACCCATATGTAGCAAGGTGTTCTTTTATTTGATGGAAGGAAGGGTAGCATCTATTTTTACCGAGATGCTTTATTTTTATGGAAAAACTGCATAAGTACCCATTTGTAGTGAGGTACTTAATGATAACACCACACAAGGGGGTAGTAATTAGGTTGAATATGGCCCATCTTTAGAATAAAAGGCGCAACATAAAGTAGAATAGGAGCATTGCATGCATCAAGTACCAAGATTGCTTATAAACTATATTAATGGCCATTTGTGTAAAGCATTTGTCAAAGCAGGCCTCAGATGAGCAATCGGACCGCACGGATGGATTCAGAACATCGAACGGAGTCCAACGGACTCAAGATCGGCCAAATCCGACATCCAGAGCTCCCACAATGGGCCCAAGAAATTCTGACCGTTGATCTGGAGATCAACGGCCCAAAGAGTACCACGTCAGCCCGCCCCCACCGCTAGTGCACCCTGAGCCAGCCAAGGACAAATCTCGGTCGTTGATCTCTGATCGAACGGCCGAGATCCGCGCGCTCGCCTGCGGTCGCCGCGACAAAGCGCGGGCGTGGCGCAACGATTAGCGCGCACGCCCGCATCGCTGCGACGCACGTTCGAGCCGTGCGGAGCAGAAATCAAAGCCGAACGAAGGGAGTGGCAAAATTGGGCTGCCCGATCAGCAACGGGCGGCCAGGATAGCGCCACGCGGTGTGACGACAGCTCCCTAGCGCCCACGCATGCGCGCACGTCTGGCGGAAACGTGCGTGCGCATGCGCGCCGGAGGCGCAATCTCAGCGCGGGCGCCGAAGGCTCTCAGCCGTCCGATCAAAGATCGGACGGCTCTCGATCAGTGGCCACGGATCGCGCGGAGAAGAAGACCGAGGCGGGCAGCTGACCGGCGGCAAGAGGGCCTCACCGACGTTTATAGAAGCAGTTTTAGCGACGCTCTGGATGTCGCTAAAGACCATTCTTCTTTTAGGAAGCCCTTAACTCTATTTAAACCCCCTTCTACCACCATTCAAGGCATACTCTCCCACTTGCAACTACTCCACTCCTCTCCTAGCTAGCTTTAGGCACTCTTGTAATCGCCGGAGACGACGAGTCGTCGACGGAGCCTCCTCTACCGCCGTGGCTGCCTCGTCGCTCTCCACTCTCTCTCTACCTCTCTCTCTCTCTCTTTTAAGCTTTCATTTACTTTTGTTGAAGCATGTATTTAATGTTGTAAACCATGAACTATGGATGCATGTTTAATGAAATTATTTTCCGTTCAGTCGCCATTTTAATTTCTGTTTAAAGTGCATGATCAAAACTAAGAGCTTTCTAACCCTAAACTCTCGCTCTCGCTTTTCAAAACCGTCTCTTTTGCAAGCAAAACTCCGCCTTTTTCATGACAACAAGTGAGAAACAAAATCTGATTTCGACGCCTCCCTGAGACCGACACTCGGACTCACCTCCGTTTACTTCTTTTAAAACTGACGTATCAAGTGCAACTATAACGCACTTCTTAACATACACGCACTACGGCACGTCAGTTTTTGGCGCCGTTGCCAGGGAGGCAACGGATTTGTTTTATCACCTCCATTCCACATTCATTCTCACATCGTCTAATGCCCTATTTTCCTTTTTACTTGATGGTTGCAGGAATTTGGTGCATGGACGGCGAAGCGACGCATTCCACGATGGTAGCAAGGGAGTAGGCACCTCGAGGATCGATAGTGAGCAATCTCTCTCTCATTGTTTTCTTACGTGAAAAAGCTAAAAAAATTGTAAAAAACTGAAAAAATTGGCGTTGTGAATGATTGCTTGACCCACATTCTTAACACATCACCCTACAAAAAAATGTACACTCTAATATGCTGAATAAATTCTTGGAGTGTTCTTTTCTTTCTTGAGTGGTGTTTGCGAAGCCACCATGTGTTGACCTGGGCCGCACCACTCAACCCTAAAACTGACTCATCTAATAGAAGCTGTGTGATCATTAGGATGAGTACACTAGGGTTTTAGAGCCTCTACAGAATAAAAAGGAAATCTACTTTCAGCGAATTGTGTGCAGAACTTGACGTGCCCACTGAAACTTAGCTGAAAACACTAAGACACGTCAACCCTAAAAAGTACTAAAGTAAGGATGAAACATTAAAGGACACCACATCTTAATAAATCCCTGCTTGAAAACCATGTTTTGCTAGAAGCACACACTTTGAAAGTGGAAAATTAAGAGGCACCACCCCAATCAACGCCTTATCACATCACCCTAAGCACAAGCACTATCCTAACCCTCTAAAACTGAGTAGACGTGCCCTAGGTAGGACTGAGTTAAGTCTCAAAAGGTGAGATTTTGTTCGCTAGGCACTTGGCTTTCATTCCCTTGGTAGAATCTGGTGACTAGGCTGCGGGGCAGTGTCAAACAACCGTGGTTGTGGGGTCTATGGAACCGGAGGCGCAAGTCAAAGGAAGAACCTTCCCTGCAATCCCCTCATAATCAACCTGGCCAGATTAGCCTTGGGAAGGGGAGTCCAGTGCTTACGGACTTAATCACCCTTTGTGAGATTTCTAGGTCTCCTAAGGAATACACCATAAGGATTAGGCTTGCATGCTTGATTGAAACACATTTCTTGCATCTATCGCCCTCCGCATCCCCTCCTATTCTTCTCTAGTGTATGCACGGGAGGCGTTCACTGCATCCTGAATTGTGTGTTTTAGGGCAGGAATCTAGGCGACGTAATTCTGTTGAAAACATGGCTGAACCTAGGGTAGATGAGGCTGAAGATCAACCCCCACCAGATGCTATGGCCATCATCCAAGCTCAAATCAATGCTAACCATCGGCTTCAGCAACAACAAATCCACACCATCATGCAAGCCATACAGCGGTTACAGAACCCGCAAGAACAACCACCACCTTTCCATGACATACCAGGGCAACCACCACTTGATTTACCACCATTTCAGGACCAGCCAAGACCCCTTCGCGATTTCTATAATCCCTCTACTATAAGAGTCGAGCCACACCTTAGGATCCCCAAGGGGGAGATGATTTTGAGTTGAAACCAAACGTCTTAAGTTTGATCCAGAGCCACTTTCATGGAAGCTCAAATGAGAACCCCTTTCAACACCTAGAGGATCTCGACCGCATAGCACGAATGGTGAAACCTAGGAACATTAGCCTTGACATTGTTCTAGTCAAGATGTTCCCTTTCTCATTAAGAGACAAGGCTTCTCATTGGCTTAGAACCCTAGGTAGACCCATCACCACCTGGGAAGAACTGAGGCATGCATTTTTAAAGAAATTCTTCCCCATAGGAATGACCAATGCCCTCAGAAGAGCTATCACTACCTTCACACTCCAGGGTGGGGAACAATTTCATGAGGCGTGGGAAAGATTTAATGAACTTTTGAGGAAATGCCCACACCACGAAGTCCTAAGGTGGCAATTGGCCCATATCTTTTACCACGGTCTGGACAGCAACCTACGGAACTTCGTTGATGCCTCATGCGGGGGAAACTTCCTAAACAAAGATGAGGAGAGCGCGTTTGAGCTCTTTGAGTCTATGAGCAAGAATTCGCTCAACAATGCCTCCATGAACCAGTTTAACAGGTCCAGTCAACCCTGTGGCGGCATTTATGAGGTGCAAGCAAATTCTGGAATGGTTGACATGGACATCATTGCCAAAAAATTGGATCGAGTGGAATTGGTGGACAAAAAGATTGATGAGCTACTGAATCAGACCAGGAACCCCTTGCAGACTTTCTCCCTAGCAAAGGGAGCACATAATGTTGACCTGGTCCAGCCCTTCACCAAACTGAACCTGGAACAACCCCCGACCACGTTCCAGGGAGGGACCTTTGCTCCCTCGACCTTTGATTACTCCCTTCCCTCTTCATCAACATCGGCTATCTTAGAAGATGTGCAAGCCGTCCAAGGTTATGCGAAACCTGACCCTTTCTCCAACACTTACAACACCGGCTGGCGTAATCACCCCAACTTTGGTTGGACAAACCAGAAACCACCGCAATTCCAAAACCAGCCCAGGACAAACCAGCAGCCACACTTGCCCCCTATCAGCAAGGACCACCAGTTAGACCCCAATATAACCAGAATAGGGCGGCCCCTCCCCCACAAAACCAAGTGGATACCTTAATAAAGATGATGGCTGACATGAACCAGAAACATCAGGAAGAAATGGCCTTGGTAAAGGGACAGTTAAGCCATCTTTTGTACTGTAAACAACAAGGATCTCTACCTTCCCAACCACAACCGAACCCGCGAAACATAATTAACAGAGTCCCCAATTCGCAAGGGTTCCAAGGCAATCCCGGGCAGGCTCACATGGTCCAGCCAGCCCCACAAACACCTCCTAGGTTTGGCGCTTCTTCATCCTCGTCTTCTCAAGGATCACCCCATGGCCCCAATGCCTCTACAAATGCTGTGACCTTGAGAAGCGGCACCAAAACCCAGGATCCCAAATGGCTGACTCTCCCAGATACTTTACCTATTGAAATACCCGACTCAGAAGAGGCACCAACCAAGGACCCAGACATGGAACCAGTCCACATTCAGACACCTTACCCTGAGGCCTTGGAAACAATTAAGAAAAAGAAGAATGCTGTGGAAATTGAGGAGCTGTTGGAGATTTTTAAGCAAGTACAGATTAATATTCCGCTCCCAGAAGCCGTCAAACACATCCCCGCTTACACCAAGTACTTAAAGGATGCCTGTACACCCAAGCGTAAGCCGAGACCTCAAGCACCTAGGAAGGTTGTATTCTCTGAGCAAGCGAGTTCCGTGATATCAAGCAACCTTCCACTCAAACGAACTGACCCAGGAGCACCCCTGATTTCCTGCAATATCGGGGACATGACATTTGATAGAGCGCTCCTAGACCTAGGTGCTTCTATCAATCTAATTCGAACAACCCTGTACCACCAATTTGGTTTTGGGGAGCTGGCACCAACCCCTGTCACCATCCAGCTGGCAGATAGATCAGTGAAAGCCCCGAAGGGGGTTGTCGAGGACGTAATTGTACGGGTCAAGGACTTCTATTTCCCAGTCGACTTTTTGGTGCTCGACATGGAGGTCCTTGAAAAATTATAGAATGCACCCATAATCTTAGGCAGACCTTTCTTAGCTACAGCTAAAGCAAACATTGACTGCGACACGGGATGTATGGAAATCGCCTTCGGAGATAGGGAAATGCAATTGGATATCTTTCGGGCGACAAAGTATTTTGATTGCGATTACATTGAGGAACATGATTCCGTGGAAACTTTAATCGAGGAATGCCTTACCCTCAGTTTTGTCTCAGACCACCAAACCCGTAGTTCTAACCCGTCACCATCATTACCCGTGGACCTCTGTAAGGCTGAGTATCATCACATGACACCATTTGAAGAGATCGATGTTGATCAACTACCGCCCTTTCCAATCCCATCGACTGTGGTCCCACCTGCACCTAAACTTAAACCATTGCCCGAGAATCTCAAGTACGCCTTCTTGGGACCTGACCAGACCTTCCCAGTGATTATTAATTCCCATCTAACCAAGGATCAGGAACTAAGGTTGACTGCAACTCTTTCAGAACATCGGGCCGCCATTGGTTGGACCATCTTGGATCTAAGAGGAATTAGCCCCACCTATTGCACCCACAAGATTTACCTGGAAGACGGGGCCCGACCTTCCTGCCAGATGCAGAGACGGTTAAACCCTAACATGCGGGAGGTCGTTAAAAAAGAAATTATCAAGTGGCTCGACACCAACATCATCTACCCTATCTCTGATAGCCCCTGGGTGAGCCCAACTCAAGTGGTTCCAAAGAAGGCTGGGCTCACCGTTGTCACTAATGATCATGGCGAATCCATCCCCACCTACACCACCACCGCATGGCGGGTGTGTATTGATTATAGGAAGCTTAATGAAGCCACTAAGAAGGACCACTTCCCCTTGCCATTCGTTGACCAAATCCTTGAAAGATTGACAGGGCAGAAGTATTTTTGCTTCCTGGATGGATATTCAGGATATAACCAAGTCGCAATTGCTCTGGAAGATTAGGAAAAGACCACATTCACTTGCCCGTATGGCACATTTGCATTCCGTTGAATGCCGCTCGGGTTATGCAACGCACCTGCGACCTTCCAACGTTGCATGCTAGCCATTTTTTCAGAAATGGTGGGTGAATACTTGGAGGTCTTTATGGATGATTTCTCTGTATTTAGGAATTCATTCGACCATTGTTTGAGCAACTTGGAGAAAATCCTGAAATGATGTATCGAGGTTAACTTGGTGTTAAGTTGGGAAAAGAGCCAATTTATGGTTCAAGAAGGAACTGTCCTCGGACACATTGTTTCGCATAGGGGCATCGAGGTAGATCGAGCTAAGGTTGATTTAATTTCCAAACTTCCTCCACCTAGTTCGGTCTGGCAGATTCGCTCTTTCCTAGGACATGTTGGCTTCTACCGAAGGTTCATCAAAGACTTTTCCAAACTTTCCAAACCCTTGACCGACCTTCTAGCCAATGACGCCACTTTCCACATGTCTCCTGATTGCATCCAGGCTTATCATACCCTCTGGGACTTAGTCTCCACCGCATCTGTGCTTCAACCCCCAGACTGGTCCCAGGATTTTGAGATTATGTGTGACGCATCAGATTTTGCCATAGGCGCTGTCCTGGGACAAAGGCAAGACAAGAAGCCCGTGGTGATCTACTACGGGAGCAAAACATTGGACGGGGCCCAACGTAATTATATGGTCACAGAAAAAGAGTTGCTCGCTGTAGTCTTTGGACTGGAAAAATTCCGATCATACTTGCTGGGATCCCACGTGACTATCTACACCGACCATTCAGCCATCCGGCACCTGTTGGCCAAAAAGGATGCAAAACCCAGGCTCATCAGATGGATCCTGCTTTTGCAGGAATTTGACCTGGAAATCCGAGACAAGGCCGGATCGAAAAATGTGGTGGCTGACCACCTGTCAAGACTTCATCCAGACCACATTGGACCCTCCCTACCTCTATCTGATACCTTCCCTGATGAACACATCCTAGCCGTGCAAGACAAGAAAATGCCATGGTATGCTGACTATGTCAACTACCTGGTTATAGGACAAACCCCGCACAGCTGGTCCAGACAGCAACGGGATAGGTTCTTGGCTGAGGCCAAGCACTATTTCTGGGATGATCCCATCCTGTTTCGCCTCTGTGCTGATCAGATCATCAGGAGGTGCCTCCCCGAAGACGAAGTTCAGAGTGTGCTTTCCTTTTGTCATGACCAAGCATGTGGCGGCCATTTCTCTGGCAAGAAAATAGCTGCAAAAGTTTTGCAGTCTGGATTTTATTGGCCGTCCCTATTTAAGGATGCACACATCTTTGCCAAGACTTGCGCACGATGCCAAACACTGGGGACCATGACCAAGAAAGATATGATGCCCCTTCAGCCCATTTTGATTGTCGAAATCTTCGACGCTTGGGGTATCGATTTTAGCGGCCCCTTTCCACCATCCAACGGCTTCGAGTACATCCTGGTCTCGGTAGACTATGTTTCCAAATGCATTGAAGCCGTCGCCACTCGACGATGCAATCACAAGACAGTCATGGACTTTGTGAAGAAGAACATCTTTTCCCGGTTTGGAATACCCAAGGCCATGATCAGTGATGGTGGAAGCCATTTTATCCATTCCTAATTCCGTGCCCTACTTAGAAAATACAGGGTAAACCACCGCATTGCCACCCCGTATCATCCACAAACAAATGGGCAGACTGAGGTCTCAAACAGACAAATCAAGAATATTTTACAGAAGACTGTGAGACCTGACAGGAAAGACTGGTCCACACGACTTGATGATGCCCTGTGGGCATACAGGACCGCTTTTAAGACCCCGACAGGCATGTCGCCTTATCGCTTGGTCTTTGGCAAAGCTTGCCATCTCCCTGTCGAATTGGAACACTGGGCTTACTGGGCTGTCAAGCAATGTAACATGGATCCCCAGTTAGCCGGTGCGCAAAGGACGCTTCAATTATCTGAGCTCGAAGAAATTCGTCGAGATGCCTTTGACAATAGTCGGCTATATAAGGAGAAAATGAAAGCCATCCACGACCGACTCATTCATAGAAAAACCTTTGAGCCGAACCAACAAGTCTGGCTGTTTGATGCACGCCTGAAACTCTTCCCAGGGAAACTTAGGTCCAAATGGACGGGACCATTTCGGGTGGTCAAGACCTATTCTAATGGGGTTGTTGAAATCGTTGATCTTAACACTGGGCACACTTTTATAGATAATGGTCAAAGATTGAAGCATTTCCTGGCCCAGGTACCCCCCAAGGAAAGTGTCACCTTCGTTGAGGGCTGACACCAAGCATCGCCCAGCTGGAGGCGTTAAACTCAACGCTTCCTGGGAGGCAACCCAGAGGATTCAGACTGATCTGGTATTTTACGTCACTCAGGTACTATTTTTTTGAACCCTTTTGCATCCATGTATTTGCCAATGAGGACATTGTCCAACTTAAGCATGGGGGGGTGGTAAATTGCATAATCCTGAGCTTAATTAATTAGTCTGAATTAATTAATTAATTTAAAAAAAAATGATGAATTTAGGAAGAAAACTTAGGCATTAGAAACTTGTCAATAGTGGGAAATAATACAAAAGGAACTTAAACACTTAGACTTTTCAGGCCTTCAGGCTTAATCAGTCCTGGTGTCTGTTAAAATATGGATTTAGCGGTGAATCCTTGCAACTTTAAGCTATTCTAATCCACCTACTAAATAAGGTAATAAGTATATGACTTATCAACTCACCCTCTAACTTAGGAAAACTTTGAGTCTAAGCATCTGCACACATTTTTGCGCAGACTCACTTCTCAGAGATTTTGACAGAAATTAGGTAGCTAATGAACTCTCTAGGGTGGTATGGCTGGCAAGTTGTCGTGGGTAACAGCCCATTGGCAGGTTGTCAAGAACCCAGCCACAGGCCATTTCCTTTTCACTGCCTCTAGGTACATTTGAGATCAGGGAAGCCACCTACGAAAAAAAAAAGAAAAGAAAATAAACCACACTTCACCGCACAAGTATGGCTGGCAAGTGATTGTGGGTAACAGCCCATTGGTCGGTTGTCTAGAGCCCAGCTTAATAATTGCACAAAAAAAGACCAAAACACCTAAGGAAGAAGCAGGGAAGTAGTATAAGCCGGGGAGATATACACTGGAAAATCCTTGTGTTGACCCCAAGTAAAACAAACGTAGGGAGAAAGCTACCAATCGAACAAATACACCTTCAGGCAAAAATATTTTCTTTTTCGGTCACCTAGAGGCATAGAAATTCGAAGTCTGTCTCAATTACCGTTAAGTGAGTCTATCACAACATTCACACCAAGATGCTTAGCACTTATGGTTTTAACCGAGTTTTGGGTGGGTTGGGTAGCCATAAAAAGTTACCAACCCACACTGATTTCCAAAAAAATTCTAAGAAAATATACATACGTATACATATGTACATTAAAGCAAGGATTCAGGCGATTCGTATTTTGGCAGACACTCGGGCGCTGCTTAGTCTTTGTAGATTAAGATCTTCGTATATTTCCTCTTATTGACAAGTAACGAAGTGCCTAAGCAATTACTTCTTGAATTCTCCAAGGAAATAAAGGCTAGAATAAACTTTGCTAGGGACTAGCAAGGAGTAAGCATGGGGGTATGATAACACCACACAAGGGGGTAGTAATTAGGTTGAATATGGCCCATCTTTATAATAAAAGGCGCAACATAAAGTAGAATAGGAGCATTGCATGCATCAAGTACCAAGATTGCTTATAAACTGTATTAATGGCCATTTGTGTAAAGCATTTGTCAAAGCAGGCCTCAGATGAGCAATCAGACCGCACGGATGGATTTAGAACATCGAACGGAGTCCAACGGACTCAAGATCGGCCAAATCCGACATCCGGAGCTCCCACAATGCCCCAATAAATTCTGACCGTTGATCTGGAGATCAACGGCCGAGAGAGTGCCACGTCAGCCCGCCCCCACCGCTAGTGCACCCTCAGCCAGCCAAGCACAAATCTCGGTCGTTGATCTCTGATCGAACGACCGAGATCCGCGCGCTCGCCCGCGGTCGCTGCGACAAAGCGCGGGCGTGGCGCAACGGTTAGCGCACACGCCCGCAACGCTGCGACGCGCGTTCAAACCGCGCGGAGCAGAAATCAAAGGCGAGCGAAGGGAGCGGCAAAATTGGGCCGCCCGATCAACAGCCGGCGGCCAAGATAGCGCCACGCGGCACGACGACAGCTCCCTAGCTCCCACGCACGCGCGCACGTCGGGCGGAAATGCGAGTGCGCACGCGCGCCCGAGGTGCGATCTCAGCGCGGGCGCCGAAGGCTCTCAGCCATCCGATCTTTGATCGGACGGCTCTCGATCAGTGGCCACGGATAGCGCGGAGAAGAAGACCGAGGCAGGCTGCTGACCGGCGGCAAGAGGGCTTCACCGATGTTTATAGAAGCGATTTTAGCGATGCTCTGGATGTCGCTAAAGCCCATTCTTCTTTTAGGAAGCCCTTAACTCTATTTAAACCCCCTTCTACCACCATTCAAGGCATACTCTCCCACTTGCAACTACTCCACTCCTCTCCTAGCTAGCTTTAGGCACTCTTGTAATCGCCGGAGACGACGAGCCACCGACGGAGCCTCCTCTACCGCTGTGGCTGCCTCGTCGCTCTCCACTCTCTCTACCTCTCTCTCTCTCTCTTTTAAGCTTTCATTTACTTTTGTTGAAGCATGTATTTAATGTTGTAAACCATGAACTATGAATGCATGTTTAATGAAATTATTTTCCATTCAGTCGCCATTTTAATTTCTGTTTAAAGTGCATGATCAAAACTAAGAGCTTTCTAACCCTAAACTCTTTCTCTCGCTCTCACTTTTCAAAACCATCTCTTTTGCAAGCAAAACTCCGCCTTTTTCATGACAACAAGTGAGAAACAAAATTCTATTTCGATGCCTCCCTGAGACCGACACTCGGACTCACCTCCATTTACTTCTTTTAAAATCGACGTATCAAGTGCAACTATAACGACACCTCTTAACACACATGCACTACGGCACGTCACTTAATTGCAGGGTGTTTTATTTATTTATTTTTTTCTCCCCCTTCTCATTTTTCTTACTAACTTTATTCTCTAAATCTTTTTTCCAGGTGAGTGACACATCCTTCACCCTTTGAAGAACTGTCCCACGAAAATCCTTGGACTAAAGAGGATTTAGAATCGATCTCTTAACCTCTGTGTTTTCGTGATCTCAGATGCCAACAAGACAATTCTATGTGTGTGAATTTTAGATGTTTAGGTTACTTAGCTCTCAAACTAGAGCTTGAACAACAAAGCCATTCACTCTCAGGTTCTTTAAATTTTTAGTTTCCTCCTATAGGATCTGTCATGACAAAAATTCTCTGAGTCTAGCCAAATGTCCTTTAGTCTGATAGACTTGTAGACTGAAATTCTATTAACTCTCTACTTAATTAACTCTGAATATCTGGCCTTTTTACTTAACTTTAATGATAAAATCAAATATTCAAAAAGCAAAAGGGTTACTTAATCTAATTGATTAAAAAGTTAAAATTTAATTCCAAAACTTAAGTTTAAAACTTAATACACCTTAATTTCTTAATTTCAGGGTAAGAATAGAAAAACAAAGTTTAAAGGTTTAAAGATTCTAACTCAAATAAAATCTTGTTTAAAGATTTTGCAAATAAAAGTGTGTTTTTACAAAATGTTAAAAGTAAAAATCTAAATAAGAATTTAATCCTCTTATATATATACTCTACATATTCTTTATATATATATATATTTTCTGACCTAGAAGAAAAATTAATCTCTTAATTATATATATTTTTTTCTTCTTTTCTTTATACTAGATGAAAATACCCCTTTTATTATTTATTTTTATAATTTTTTTAATTTCCAAATTTTTGTATTTATATATTTTTGTTTTTATGTTTTAAAATTTTCCAATCTTTATGAATTTTTTCAAGATTTTTCAAATTTTAATGATATTTTTTATTTTGAAATGTTTAGAATTTTTTGTATTTCTATTTTTTTTAAATTTCGTGGGTATTTAATTTTTATGCATTTTTTTATATCTTTTCTTTACACATACACTTAAAGTGAAAATTTCACTTCACACCCCCTCAAGACAAGATTTTATAATGTTCTCATTATAAGAAGGTGAAAAGATATTACACTTCATTTAGTGTAGGGTGATGGAAGGAGTCGGATAGAGGAGATCAAAGATCTCTGTGCGGATGATTTCAAGTCTGACCAAAGGTCAGAGTGGACAATTGGACTAAATGAAGGTAATCAATATAAGATGAAGTGAAAAATCAGGAAAAGTGTATAGGAAAATAAGTGTAGAAGGCATGAAACAACTATGTACAAAATGCTAATTTTTACGCCTTTAGCTGGGCATAAACCCTAGTAAAGAACTCCTAGAAAGAATATTTATGGTAAAAACAAAGGAGTTATGGAAGAATTGATTCAGAAAATAGAAAAACAGATAAAACCACCAGGTAAAAACTCGTCCTGAGATTGCCTAAAATAGATCTCGCAAAACCAAAATTAGATTTCTATATAAAAAGTTTTAGAAAGATAAGAGTGAATCTCATGAAAATTTGATCTGATTTAGGTTAAGATGTAAAATATTAAAGATTGAGGCTATATAAGAAATGATTCCAACCAAATTCAGAAGATCAGCAGAGTCAATTCTGATTCTCAATAATAGGTGGGTCATTTTGATACAATAAAGGTTGCTGATGCGGGTTTGGTGGATTATTTTCGGGAAGTACGGAGGACAGGTTCTGATTAGAATCAAAGGCTTGATTAAAGAAATGTACTTGGCCTTGATGTTGCCTAGGGTTTTGGAAATTCCTAGGATTTGGAATTGGCTGAGATTGAAGAGTACCTAGATAACGAGACTCAACCAAAAGCATGATTTGATTTCATAAATCAGCCAACTCTACCTTACATTGCCTTCGGATCTTAGCAAGAGCTTCAGCATTTTGTCGCTGACTCTCTGTAACAGCTCTCAAAATATGGTCTAGCTGCATATCTCTACTTGGCCCAGAGTAATTTTGCATACTCATGGAATTAGGCCTCACATTTGGTTGCTGAGAGGGCAAAGGAGGTGGGTTTAGATGGATCTGATTTGGATAATTTGGTTTTTGATTTTGATTTTGATCAGCCCAAGAGAAATTTAGGTGGCTTCTCCATCCAGGATTATAGGTATTAGAATAAGGGTTTTTTCTTGGAATGTTTTCCTGGATAGCATGTAATCCAAAAAGATATGGCGTGTTTTCTGCAACAGGAAAGGGTGGGGAAAAGGGTAGGAAAGATTGTGGGACAAAGGTCCCTCCTTGGGTTGGTGCAGGAGTAGATAGAAAACCCAAGGAAGATGGATCTCTAGAATCCAGATAATTCACAAATTTCCTCCCCGTGGGAAATTTGCGAAACAGGTGAATGCGTTGGATTTTGCGTAGCAAGTAGAGGTGTAGGAGTTTTCGTAGTGTTTCGGACCTCGTCGAGATGATTTGCTACGATGTCGACTTTATGTAGTTTTTCTGCAATAATTTCCAAATCCTTTGAACTCGATGGATTACCAATCTCGTGAATGCCCTCATGCGGATTTTGATGTGCTATATTTGTACCTCACGTAAATTGCAACATAGATGCATTATTGATTGAGTTCTCTGCCTTCCCTTCAAACATTTCTGAAGTGGATTCTGCATCGTGATTTAGAAAATTCCCTCCACAAGAGCCATTGACTAGATTGCAAATGCCCTCTTGCAATCCATAATAGAAGATATGCATTAGTTGACAGCAAGGAATGTCATGATGTGGGAATTTCCTTTGTAATTCATGAAAGCGTTCCCACGCTTCATGAATTGGTTCTCCTTGATTTTGATTAAAAGTTGTGATTGCTCACCTTAAAGCATTTGTTCGGCCAATAGGAAAGAATTTCTTCAAGAATGCAGATTTGAGTTCAGCCCAAGTTGAGATTGGTCTTGCTATAGTTCTATACCAATATGTTGATTTATCTTTAAGGCTAAAAGAGAACATCTTCATAACTAGGATTTCCCTATTTTGATTTCGAGGTCCAAGAGGTTGAGATAGATTTTTAAGATCTTCAATATGTTGGAATGGATCCTCGGATGCAAATCTGTGAAAATGTGGGATTAGACCTATAATGTTTGGCTTTAATTCTGGATCATTTTCCCCAATGGGAATCCTAACACTAGGCTCTACTTGTGCATTAGATGGATTATAATAGTCTCTAAGAAGAGGCCTTGGACGAGGGATTGGTAAATCAGGAAGGTCAAAACCCGCCTCAAGTTGAGGTGGAGGACAATTTTGAAGATTCTGCAAATTATTCAAGGCTACTGTTAAAAGATTAATTTGTCTATTTTGTTCAAGCATCCTAAGATTCTAGTCCAGGAGTGCCTCATGAATGTCAAAAGGTGGCATCTCTCCCTGACCAGAAGAAGAAGGGATCTTGGGATTTTGATTTTGCAATTGATCCATAGAAATTGATGAATCAGCTAGGAAATTAAATGGTTGCTTAGCTGCAACTAGCTTAGGATCACTTTTCAAAGGAGTTACAAGAGGAATATGTAAGGATCGCCCCCCGTGCATAAAATAAAGAGAATGTGCAAAGGCACACTCACACCACCAGAAAAAGAAGCAGCAACAAAACCCGCAAAATAGCATGAAAAACGTGGGTTTTTCTCTTCTTTCAAAGGAAAGAAGAGATTCCTAGAATACGCAAAAATACTTTGGATGCAAACAAGTATAGTAACAGTAGCAAAATACACATCCTAAACCTGTGTCTACACAAGTGCATATCCTTTAAGCTCAAAGGTCTATGGTCTAAGATCGAGACCGCTTATTACTGGCTCCCCGAGGCTCTAGTAGTGAGATAGACTTGTTGATCTTCGACCAAAGCCCTAAGAGGTGCAAAGAGGAGAGATAGAAAATTAAGACTCATGTGACTCTAGTGATCGCGTTGTGTGCACAATAGCATGCAACAGACGATAGCGATAAAACCCGCATGCATTTTGCAAATAGATTTAAGTCACAATTTTATTATCCTCTTTTTTACTTAATCTTTTCAAAAATATGATAGAAAGAATTAAAGTGACCACTTTTTAAGTATTTTCAAAAAAAATGTGTGGTCTTGATATTATTTCCAGGACAAGGATCTACGCGGTTTTCTTTCGTGTGTTTTCTTGCTGATACGAGAAAAATAGTAGAAATCTTCCCGAGTCAAATTGTAAAGAATCTAGTAGGTAAATGCACTCCTAAGAGTGTATGCCTATATCATGCTACTGCTAGTCAGAAGGATATGTACTTTTGTATTTTTTAATTTTTTTAGCTAACTAAATGCAACAATTCAAGCTAAACTAAAGACTAAGGAAAGAGTACTTACAATGGTATGTATAATGGAAAACTAAACAAAGAAAACTCACCTTCTTTCCTGAGATTTCCTCGCAGAGGTAAACCTGAAAAGAAGCTAGAAAACAAACCAAAAACAAAACTAATTAAAACAAAAAATAGTAAAAATGGCGAATATAATTACAATTACCTCCCATGGCGCCATTAAAATGATGATTAGGCAAAACTATGCAAGGGAATGTTTTGGTGAATTGAAATGGAGCAAAATATTACATCCCGGCAACGGCACCATTAAAATGTTGCATCCTCTCCTCAACACAGTTAATTAAGTTAATTATGCTTAATTATGTGCAGAAGAAAGTAACTTAGGTCAACTTGAATTTGTGTCGGCTGAGTAGTATAGGGTCAAGTTAACCTAACATTTTAGATTTTTTTTCCTTTTAACTGGTTGAGTCTAGGTTGTTCACTAGGAGGCATATCTTATTCAGAATTCACTAATAAATCTAAGCTACTTATAGAAGGGTATAATTAAGTTTATTTTAAGAACATGAACTTTGCTTAATGATTTCAAATTTAAAGTGTATGCAGAATTCCATAAGAAAACATATTTACACAAATGATCTTCTTTACTAACAAGTAAGCATGTTTATTTTCTTTTTATTTCAAAGTGATTAAGGTAATAGAAAGTATTACTAATAAAAGCATGCCTTATTACAACATTAAAGTCAAAAAGGAATTAAAAATAATGCAAGAAATTGAATCATTTCCCTCTCTTCTCTTTGTATCTTCAGCCTCTCTCTTTCCTTCTTCTTTTACCTTTCTTTTTGATTGCACAGCAATCATAGGTCTTAATTGACCTAGATTAAGCTAGAACTAAGTAAAAGTTAAGGTAATTCACGCATGCATAAGCATTATCTGTATCTTTACTACTTTACTTTAGCTATGCATAAAATAATATTATAATGTGCTGATTAGGTGCATTATGTCGATTGCAGGCAATAAGCAGATCTAGAGCTGGATCTGGAGCAGGATATGAAGCTGGATCTGGAATAACGGGAGTTGCAGCAAAGCTGGAGCAGAAGGCTTATATTAGATGTAGGAATAATAATGTAAGGCAGTTAAAGGTTTGCTATTCTATTAAGTAGGAATAAAGCAGTAAAATGTGAAGAGCTTAGGTCCATCCTAGCCCTAGGATAGCCTAGAGACTTCCCCAAGCCTTAGCCACCCTTAGATTAGGTCACAGCACCCTCGGAAGACCTAAAACCCTAGTTCCAACCCTTATCTGGACGTCGAGATAAGTTATAGGACGTCCAGGACCCTTAGCCAACTCCCGCACACCTCAAACGCACTTCTACAGTGTTATTGGACGTCCAGACACTTTCTTAGACGTCCAATTTCTACAGAATACCCAAAACAGAACCTAGATTTCCCCCTGACTTAGATTGGACGTCCAGAACTGAAGTCTGGACTTCTTATTTTTTTGTATAAGATATCTAACACTATTATTAGATGTCCGATACTGCTCTCCAGTTCCTGTTTTGAGATTCAAGCCTTGATCTTAGATCTCTAGGTCCCTAAACCCAATTCCAACCGCATAGGAACCTAAATTAAGGTACCCTAACCCTAGTACATCACCTCTTGACCTCCATAAGGACCTAATTAGGTCCTCACTAAGCCTAATTGACTTGGATCTTAGTCAATTCCATCAGCCTATTCAATTGGACTCATTGAGTCCAATTGAGCCCTGATCTCAGCACACACTGTCTAATCGGACTCAGTGAGAGTCCAATTGACCTAGATCTAAATTAATTGAGTTGTTTTACTCTCAATTAAGTTTCCACACACCCAATTAAACTTGTATTAAGTTTAATTGCACTTTACCTTAGTGAATTAGGGTTTATAACCCTAATTTGAGACATACCTTGACCTAAACCCACTAGAACCTAACCTAATCAACTTAGCCACCTAAGTTTCGACCCACACACACTATCCACATGAAAATACCTAGCCTAGAGTTCTCTAGAACTCTCTACCATGTGTGGTTGCCTTGGTTGCTAAAATTAGCAACGAAGAGCGATTCAATTTTTAGATCCACATTTGGTGGATCTAAAACCCACCATCCATCCTCTCTCTCTCACTCTCCCACGAGCTCCCACCATAGGCCTCTCTAGAGAATTCCATAATTCTCTAGAGAGCATCCCTTAGGTCTATAAAAGGAGCTAAGGGGTGGCCATTTGCACCCATCCACTTCTTGGCCATACTTGCTTGGCTCCATCCACCTCCACTTAGGCTAGCCACCACCATCTCCACTCCATCTCCACGAGCTGAGCATGACCATGAAGGACACCATGAAAGGATACTGGATCACTCCTCCAACCTCTCTCCAAGGGCTGGCCTAAGCTCCATTGGCTGCCCCTCTTTCTCCTTTCCACCACTCCAAGGCCATTGAAGCCCACCTCTGAATGCCCTCACCTTCTGATAGATTAGTAGCTCGCCCTTTACATTTACTGATTTTATTTACTGCTTAGTAGTGTAGCCCTTATTCTCCCCCATTGATGCATGCAAAGTCCCCCGTAGATTCTTGTATGTAATCGTTTTCTGATAGCTAGCTTTACATTTTTAAGCATTCATGTACAAGCTTCCCTCTACAAGTTCATGTTGCAAACACTCTCCAAATGAATGAATGAAAAATATATTTTCTATATATACATGTCTATGTGTTGAGAATCACCATGAGCTCATTGCAATATCTTTTGTGTGATTAATGTTGCCTGTTTTCAATTCCCGATATACTTGCAACTAAGCATGTCGTACTTCAATACGTAATAATCATAAACTGGCGTGTGATTTTAAGCAGGGTAGAGCAGTAAAAGATCTAATTAAAAAGTAAAACAAACGCCACCCAGAGATGAACGACCGGGACTTAAGTCTCGTTATCTTTTATTGAATATCTTTGTTTGATCGTATTGTGCACTATACTACAACATTTTCCTAGCAAAAATGTGTGATATGCTCTGAACACTTTCCTTCTGCTCTCTTTCTCTTTTTACTTATCTCTTAATCTTCTCTTAACCTTTTCCTTATCTTTCTCTTTATTCTTTCTTTTAATTTTTCTCTTATCTTTCTCGAGCTCTTCTCCTTCACAAGTCTTCTCTTCTTTCTTTCTTCTCTACCTTGTCTCTTTAGTGTCTGTTCAACCTTCCGTTCCTTCTACGAATTCTCCCTATCATCCTTCTCTTCATTTCCTTTACTCCTCCATCTTAGCCTTAGCATTTCTCTTAGCCTTTCTTCCTTCTTTCCTTCCTTAGCATCTTTCCTTAGCATTTCTTCCTTCTGAGCTTTCGGACCTTCTTTCTTTTCTAAATCGAACCAGTTTTTTTCTCTTTTAACCAAAAATTTGATTTATTTATTGGTGGCTAGGATCGGTCAGGGATACACAGCACCCCTCTCAGGGTGGGACCTGACCCTACTAGGTCCAAGCCTGGTTCATTAAGCTTCGATTTATTTCCAATTCATAGTTTCAAGCCAAACTGGCTCAAGCCTCCCAGGCCTTCGCTCACGCCCTCACGGGCCCACACTCACACGCCCACAGGCGCACACACACCCGGGCACATACGCACCCACACACACACACATATGCTCATTCAGTTTCCATGTGCCGTGCACTGTCGACTGAAGAGCGTATAACACAAAATCATTTTATACCTATGCAGCCATTCAAAGCTTATCGAGGTGGGACTAAGTTACCCCTCCCAGACAAAACTTCAAACGTCAATTCCTAACAGCTCAGAGCTTCATTCCAAGTGAATAAAAGCTTGTTGGAAAGCTCTTGAGTTGCTCTACAGAGTTGAAGTGTCAATTGATTACAAAGGGGAAGTTAAACTCTTTGATTTGAAGGGCGAAGATTCTGGTTTTCTACGATTAAAATGGACTGGAAAGTGAAGTTTCAGCTCTAAGTCCGTAGACTAGACTTAGACTTCCAAATGAAGTGCTAAATGAGTCCTAAGGTTAATTCCAGAGCTGCTGGTGGATGTTTTGAGCTCTCAGGAGCTTCAAGAGTGGTGCAGAAGCTTAAAGCCTCTCAAGATGCTTCAGAATTGAGATTCAGATTCTAAAAAGTTCTAACAGACAACTAAAGACTTGTTTAATCAGATTAAACAACTTCTAGAGGATGTTACAAATCCATCTGGGTAGAGTTTGCATTCAAATCTCATCAAACAACTACTGTCATCAGTTTGGGTTCAAAAACAACCCAAACCGGCAGAAATCAAATTCTACAACAAAGTCCATTAGAGCTCATCCAAAACACATCTAAATCTTTCGCAAACATCTCAGAAGCAATTTGAATCCATCAATTCATCTAATTGAATCTAGAACTCAAGAATCAGACTTAGGTTTGACTAATAAGTCTCAAGTTTTGACTTTCTGTGTTTGGCTATTTTGCAGGGAATTAAAACCTAGAACATCATCTCCTCAATCTCAGGAATAGATTCAAACTCTTAAATAGGTGTTTCATCTAAAGTTCCTAAGGTTTCAGGCTCATCGCCTGAGATTCAAAAGGTATTTGTTCGTTAGAATAACCTAAGGGTTATTACACTAGTTGGATCACAGAAATGAACTCAGGATATAGCAATGGTGCTTCCAGACCTCTTAAATGCAACTTTAATCTAACAGTCAAACTTCTCCAACTCTGCAGGAGTTGGAGAAGATGAAGATCTATCACAAGCTCTAGACACTAAAATCTCAATTAAAATACCTCAGCATAATCAGTAATCCTTAATTCATTGATCTAGAGCTTCTCACTCAGTTTAATAGGCTGAAGAACTAGTATTGACTCGCTGATCGCGTGGCTTCCACTCAACTCAGTAATTAAGTTAATTTCACTTAATTAAGAGTAGAAAAAGTCACTTAGGTTAACTCGAAATTATGTCGGTTGTGTGGTATAGGGTTCAATTAACCTAACATTTTAGAAATTTTTACTGGTTGAGTCCAGGTCATTCGCTGGGAGGTATAATTTTTTCTAAATTCACCAATTTTCTTTTATTTTCCTTTGAAGTTTAGGAGGTATAATTAGGTTGATTATAAAAACATGAATTTTGTCAAATGATTTAAGCTATAAAGAATATACAAAATTCCATATGAAGAACACATTTACATAAATGATGTACTTTATTAAGAAGCAAACATGTTAATTTTCTATTTTATTTCAAAGAAATTAAGGCAATAAGAAATCTTTTATTAAAACATGTCTTATTACAACATTTAAGAACAAAAAGTAATTAAAATGATGCAAGAAAAATAATATCCTTTCTTTACTTCTTCAGCCTCTCTCTTATTCTCTTCCCCTTAGTAGTGTCTATCCTCCTTTCAATTGCCTGTTCTTCTTTTAACACTCCTTAGCGCCTGCTCTCCTCCTTTCTTTCCTTAGCCTTTAGCACTTAGCTTAACCTTAACCTTCAGTGGTTCCTTTAACCTTAGCTTCCTTGGCCATCAGCTTCTTCCTTCAGCTCTACCTTTAGCTAGATTTCCCTTTTGAACTTTCAGTTGAACTAGGTTTTTTTAAATTTTTAACAAAATTTATTTTATCTGCGGCGAGGTCCTTTCGAGGATACACAGCACCCTGAGCCCAGGGTGGGACCAAACCCTACTCGGTCCTCGCCTAATTTCAGTCAGGTTCGATTTCGATTTATTTCATTTGATTCATAGTTTCAAGCCAACCCAGCTCAACCAGCCTCCCAGACCTCGCCCTCCCAAGGCGCACACGCTAATGCCTACTCGGGCACACACCCGCAGGCACACATGCCCGCACACACGTGCACATATGCTCAGATAGGTTCAGAATGCTCAGATCAGTAACCAGTGCGCCTAGCGCTGAAGACTGAAGAGCCGGGGTAACAAATCACTTTTGTTCCCATGCGCCCGCTCAGAAACTGCCGATGTGGGACTATCTTAACCCCTTCCAGACCCAACTTGAAATGATCATAATCCCTACTCAGAGCTCCAAATCAAGTGATTTAAAGTTTGTTGGAAAGCTCTAAGGTTACTCTATAGGATTGCAGGGTCAATTTAAAGATAAAAGGATATTTTCCTCTTCAATTTGAGGAGTAAAATAAGGGGGTTCCTACAGGTTAAAATTGCCTGGAAATGGAAATTAATGTCACAGAGTCCTTAGATGGACTTTCTCTCTCATTTAAAGGTCTGAACAGTTTCTAAGATTAATTCTGCATCTGCTAGAGTAAGTTCTAAGCTCTCAAGACCTTCAGGAACGGTAGAGAAAGCTTCAAAGTTTGAATTTTCAGACTTCAAATAGGTAAACAGACATAGAAGAGCATTACTGATTGAATTAAACAAGTTCTAAGGGTTATAATAGATTGATCTGGATAGGATTTCATCTCAAATTTCATCAAAATGCTACTGCTATTAGTTTGGGTTTGAAAATAACCCAAAATAACAGGATTTAAAATCCTATCAAAATACATGTTTGAGCTTAATTAAATCTCTCTAAAACCATCCAACAGAATCTCAGAGTCTGTTTAAGCTTCTCAATTCATCAAATCATGCTCAGATTCAGAATATCAAACTCATTTCGACTGTGAAGGCACAAAAATTTGACTTTCTATTCAAAGCCTCTCCACAAGTAATTAAAACCTAAAATCAAGTTCTTTCAACATTAGGAATTTATTCAGCCCCTCAGATAGGTATTTTAACTAATATTTCTAGGATTACAAGCTTGCCGCCTGAGATCCAAAAAGTGCTTGTTCGTCAGAGGATTCTAACAGTTGTGATAGTGATTGGATCACAGAAATGAACCCAGCGATCAACAATGATGCTTCCAGACTTCTTGAACATGACTAAAACCTATTTGTCACTTGTCTCCAACTCTGCCGGAGTTGGAGAAGATGAAGACCTATCTACAGCTCCAGTGGCTAAATCCTTAATTAAACATCTGCAAATTAATCAGTGATCATTAAATCATTATTCTGGAGCTTCTTACTAAATTCTGTAGGCTGAAGCACAGATTTGGCTTGCCGGAGCTCGCCGGAGCTCCGGTGAGTCCAGAAAATACGTGAATTATGTACAGATTGTTTAAACTTTCCATTTTTAATCTAAAAAGGTTCCTGGGGTTGCAAGGAACCTCGAAATCACATTTAATTCCTCATTATTTCTTTATATGTAAGATTTGACAGTGAATTTATTTTGAATGAAAATTGAGTTAGTTGAGGCACGGGACTTGATCTCCCACTCAATTGAGTGGTTGGGACAAGTCAACAGATGTCTATGATACTAAATATATATTTAATTAATGATTTGAACTACTCCTGAGCCGCCATTGACAGCGAGCTCAGGAGCTAAATTAGATTTGGGCGTTTAGGTTATATGTGATATTTATATGTATTATAGTGTCGATTAGGGTCCATAAGTGATGGATAGATGATGATAGACCCTATGAAGGTGGAATTAGCTTGACTACTGTCACCATGGACAGTAACAATAGTCGGTGAGGTGGAAGGTGAATTAAGCGATTACGTGATTCAATTAATGATTAAGTGGATTAGAAATGATTGTGGAAGATAAAGGGAGGTGGACAGCGATTTCAAAAGATGAAATTAAGGCTCTAGCGAGCTCAAGGAGTTCACCAGAGTCGGAGAAGATGACACTGAAATTCTAAAATTACATCTAATCTAACTAACTATCTAACTAACTAAGCTATCGTACTCCTACTCCTACTTCTACTCGTAATCTACTGTTACCTAGACGAAGGGGTCTATAGGGTTTCACCGAAGTCTCATGGCAGACGATGAAATCAGAGGGTGAAAAGAAGAATCTCCGATGGGTGAATGTGAGATGATGCAGAGGATTCCTTGGGTTGGCGCCTGTGTCAGAGACGTGGCTAACCAAGGCAGATCTCCTTGGCTGATAAGAATGAATGGAGGAAGTCGGAAAGTGAGATGGGAAGTCGTCGGAGTTGCAAACGAATAGTGTAACGACCCGGTTCCCGAGTCCCTACGAGACACGAGAACCGGACCGACCCGACTAATCCCAAGACCTGGTCGTCCAACGAGGAAGTAACCAAAAGAGTCGTAAAATAAACCACATTCAGCATGAATATAACTAACAGTAGGGAAGTACAGCAGTAAGGAAGAAACTACTACAGTAGATACCACCACAACAGTAGAACAACATTTATCATATAACAAGAACTGCAGGTAAAGAAAGTACAGCGGAAACAAGAACTACTCACTATAACAGAAATAAAAGAGGTACAAAACACTGTGGTAAACTCTACTGGACCCTACTCGGCCCAGCATCCTCTGCAGCCACTGACCCTGGCTGCTCAACACCTGGTCCTGAAAAAGGTAACGAGTGTAACACGTCAGCAAAATGCTGAGTAGAGTGGCAAACTAACTAAAGACAACAGTAGAGTGTACAGTAGCTGTTATGTTCTATTACTTCCTTTATTCACATCTTTCAATTTTCTCACTATTTCATTTATTTCTCAGATCCTTTACTTGATCTCGAATGTCCCCGTGGGAACGATCGTGATTGCAGTCTTTTCCAAAAGTAGAAGTAGCACGTGGTGCTCTCCTAGCCGGGAGAGTCCCCCGTGGTGATCCTACCCTCAGTCAACCACCCCAAGGTCATTGACAGACGTAACGGTGACTACGGCACGTGCGATAAACGCACAGGTAGCTAGCCCGCACTGGCACGCGGTCAGTCGTTTCCGTTAACGGGTGTGCCCAAAGCACAGCACGGAACCAGGGCAGAGCCCTCTCAGTAACAGGGGTCCAACCCCTCCACAGTAACCAAACCGGGGCCTTGCCCCTCCACAATCCGCGCACCCTCGCCTGACTACCCTGGTTTGCCCTAGTGGGCCTAACAAGTTGGTGAAGGAGGCTAGCAGAACCCCGGGGCCCGTGGGGTAGCTAGTACTCTCCTAACACTAGTAGCTCTCCTTGGTACTACGTACACGAGGGCCAACAAGTCGGTACAGAGCGGCCAATCCTAACCCCGGGTCCCTGGGGTGGTTGGCCCCACTCTGCACTAAACAGGTACAGGTACTTCCCTTGGTACTGCGTACCCAAGAGACAGTACAAACTACATCTCAGTTCCATTCCTTTTTCTTTCCAGGAGTTCCACTCCTAATTCACCGTAGGGTTCCAGCTCTTTATCTCAGAACATCATATGTTTCACTTTCCAGTTTCACGTTCTCACAATCCATGATCTCAATCATGTTTCTTTATTCATAACAGGCAGATGTTAATTCAATTTACAGGCAGCTTTATATTCCTTTCCATTTTTCCAAGACTGCAGTATTATACATTCCACTAGTTTTTCCATCCTAGGATTCATGCCACATCCTAGGATCTAGCATACAACTAGTTTTCTAGCCCTAGGATTCATGCATCACCTAGGAGCTATAATTCCATACATTTCTCATTCCTAGGATTCATGCAATGTCCTAGATTCTAGTTATGGTTCCATACTTTAACAGGTTTTAATAATAAACTTAAGCCACTCTACCAGGTACAACGGGAGTAATGGGGGCGTAATCGGGAATCCCGCGTGCCTCTGCGACTCCCAAGACTGCAACTGAACGAGGTCCTATCACAAGGATCAAACACAAGGAGTGTCTCAAAACAGTGTATAGCTACTGTAGACGGGTAGAGGAATTAATTCTGAAAAGAACGCAACTCGAATCGCGGAAAACGGAGCCCGAACGGGCCCTAAACGGGTCGAAAAAGACGATACTGGGCAAAATCAGACGTCTGGAACTTATTCCAGACGTCTTAAACAGTGGATCAGAGAATTACCTGTTCAGCGTGGTTTCCCAGACGTCCAGAAGTCTGCGAGGACGTCTGGCCTAGCTCCCAGACGTCCGATGGTCACCCCGGACGTCTTGAGGTCACTCCCGCCGTCTGGTACAACTTCCAGACGTCTGATTCGCAAAGGATGGCAAATCAGCGAACCTGCGCACAGCCAACTGCCTCCCTCAGTACGGTCAGTCGGCAGGAAGGAAGAAGAAGGCGGAATACTCACCTTTCAGACGTCTATATGAGCTTCCAGACCTCTCCCTCGCCGTCTGACTATCAACCCAGACGTCTGATTCTGGAAATTTTTCCAGAATCAGGGCGCTACTCGGCCTCCGCTTGCGACGCCGCCCGTGTCGTACCTCGCGCGTCTGCTGCTCAGACCGCAGCAGGTCCCTCTCCGCATCGCTCCGCGCCCCCTGCGCCCTCCGTCGGTCGGCCAAGCCGCTCCGGCGAGCTCGCCCTTACGGCAGAGCTCCGCCCTCGCACGCCGCACCTCCTCCGCGCTCACTGCGGCCACCGCTGTCGCCCTCGCGCTCGCGCTCACGCTCACGCTCACGCTCACTGGCTGAAGGAGAAGAAGGAGGAGACGGTGGAGATGGGAGGGGAGGTGTGGCCTTTTAAGGCCACGCGAGGAGGAGGGAGAGAGAGCGCGGCAGGTCTGCAGCCGCAGAGAGAGAGGGAAAAAGAGAGAGAGGGGAATCGCGGGTCTGCGCGCACAGGCGCGCAGACGAACCTTTCGTGCGAAAAAAATCTATTTTCCAGACGTCTGGTCAGATGTCTGGATTTGATCCCAGACGTCTGGTCTGACGTCTGGGTCACCTCCCAGACGTCTTAAAAGACGTCTAGGGCACGCGTTCATAACAAATAGCCTATTGGGTCAACTCAGTGTTAGAAGAGGGAAGGGAGCCAACTTGAGTAAAATCTGAAGGGCGAGGGGGTATTTATAGCAGTTGGCGATGAAGAGAGTGGCGAGGTCTGGCCGAAGAAGTGTGAGGAGCTTAACCTCTGGCATCGTCTCCGACGACGGTGAGGTTATCTCCCACTGGAAATTAGGATTTTTGGTTAATCCAGACTGGTGGATCAAGAAGAGGTGGTGAGTGCAAGTTGCAAGAGCTTCGACAAAGAAGGTTGATGTCGGCAGGGTGGCAATCGTGTGGTGGCGTGACTCTCCGTCGCCAGTCGTTCATTCGGCTGAAGAAGAAGAAGGAAAGGGTCTTAAATGTAATAAAGCTTAAGGACTCGATTGCAATAAGTTTTAAGGACCAAAATGTAAACTCAGGTTTTAAAAGTTTATTTTAACTTAAATCTTTTTCAACTTTTTAGATATGTTAGTAAATAAGGTAAATATTATGTTTTCACCTTGAATTTACATTTTTGACCTTTTTAGGTTAATTTATTAGATTAAGTAAAATTACTTAAGTTATTATATACTTAGTTATACATTATGTTTAACTTACTTAACTTATTAATTAAGGGAATGATTAATAGAATTTTGAGTCAAATTATTATCTAGATTATTAATAATGTTAATTGAATTATAAAATGTCATTTTTAACTTATTTTCAGGTCATTTACTAAATATTCCTTATTCTATAATTAACCCTTATATATGTTCATAACCTTAGCTAATTAACTAGGCAGACTAGTTAATTAGGGGTAATTAGAGATCATGATGAGTGTCTCATCATACCCCCAAGCCAAAGTTTTGCTAGTCCTTAGCAAAATTAACAAAGACTATGATGATTTAAAGCACTTGGGTTTAAATTATTATAAATAGTAACTATGTAGAGCAAAGCTTAGGTCAGAAATTTTTAAGTTTAATATAAATGATTAATGTATAAAGCATGTGTGAAAATTTTCTTACTTAGACTTATACTTATAACATTTTTCAAAACACAATTAGAAACAATTTGTAAACAAGAATTTTACTCTAAAATTACAATTCTTCAAAAATCTCTTAATCTTTGTAACTATTCTTAACTCAAATTAGAATACAAAGTGTTTTAAGGAAACAAAACTTAAGTATTGAGAATTAAATTTTAACTCAAAAACTCAAATAGATTTAAGTCAATCCCTTGTTTCTGATATTTGACTTTTATCAATATAAGTTTAAGCAAATTAACCAGATACTCATTATTAATCAAACTTAGACTAGTAAAACTTTAATTTACTAGCCTACATGTAACGAGCGCGTGCCCCAGACGTCTTTTAAGACGTCTGGGAGGTGGCCCAGACGTCTGTAAGGACGTCTGGGATCACATCCGGACGTCTGACCAGACGTCCGGGATAGTTTATAGACGTCTGGCGAACAGTTATCCTCGCACGGGATATTCGTCTGCGCGCCTGTGCGCGCAGACCTGCGATCCTGCATCTTCTCTGCGGCTGCAGGCGACTGCGACCGTCTCTCTCTCCTCTCCGCGCGGCGTTAAAAGGGGGGGCGCGCCTCCCCTCCCGTCTCCACCATCTTCCTCCTTCTCTCGTACCTGTGTGCGAGAGCGAGCGGACGCGAGGGCGCAGCGGCAGCGGCGGCCGCAGTAGGTGCGGAGGAGCTGCGGCGTGCGAGGGCGGGGCTCTGCCGTGAGGGCGAGCTCGCCGGGAGCGGCTTGGCCGGCCGGCGGAGGGCGTAGGGGGCGCAGAGCGTCGCGGAGAAGGACCTGCTGCGGGCGGAGCAGCGGACGCGCGAGGTGCGACGCGGGCGGCGTCGCGAGCGGAGGCCGAGCAAGGTTCTGGTTCTGGAAAAATTTCCAGAATCAGACGTCTGGATTGATATCCAGACGGCAAGGTCGACATCTGTGAGATCATACAGACATCTGAAAGGTGAGTTTCCGCTTTCTCCTTCTTTTTGTCGACTGACCGTACTGAGGGAGGAGGGTTGGCTGTGCGCAGGTGTTCGGATTCGTCATCCTTTGCGAATCAGACGTCTGGAAGTTGTACCAGACGGCGGGAGTGACCTCCAGACGTCCGGAGAGACCATCGGACGTCTGGGATCTAGGAGAGACGTCCCCACAGACTTCTGGACGTCCGGGGAACCAAGCCGAACAGGTAATTCTCTGATCCACCATTTAAGACGTCTGGAAGGAGTTCCAGACATCTGATTTTGCACAGTATCGTCTTTCTCGACCCGTTTAGGGCCCGTTTGGGCTCCGTTTTCCGTGATTCGAGTTGCGTTCGTTTCAGAATTTATTCCTCTACCCGCCTACAGTAGCTATACACTGTTTTGAGACACTCCTTGTGTTTGATCCTTGTGATAGGACCTCGTTCGGTTGCAGTCTTGAGAGTCACGGAGGCGCGCGGGATTCCCGACCACGCCCCCATTACTCCCTTTGTACCTGGTAGAGTGGTTTTAAGTATTAATAAAATCTGTTAAAGTATGGAACCATAACTAGAACCTAGGGCACTGCATGAATCCTAGGAATGAGAAATATATGGAATGATAGCTCCTAGGTGTTGCATGAATCCTAGGGCCGGAAAACTAGATTGTATGATAGATCCTAGGATATGGCATCAATCCTAGGATGGAAAAACTAGTGGAATGTACATTACTGCAGTCTTGGAAAAATGGAAAGGAATATATAAAGCTGCCTGTAAATTTAATTAACAGCTGCCTGTTATGCATAAAGAATCATGTTGAGATCATGGAATGTGAGAACGAGAATCTGGAAAGTGAGACATATGATATTCTGAGATAAAGAGCTGGAACCCTACGGGGAATTAGGAGTGGAACTCCTGGAAAGAAAAGGAATGGAACTGAGATGTAGTTTGTACTGTCTCTTGGGTACGCAGTACCAAGGGAAGTACCTGTACCTGTTTTAGTGCAGAGTGGGGCCAGCCGCCCCAGGGACCCGGGGTTAGGCTTGGCCGCTCTGTACCGACTTGTTGGCCCTCGTGTACGTAGTACCGAGGAGAGCTAGTAGTGTTAGGAGAGTACTAGCTACCCCACGGGCCCCGGGGTTCTGCTAGCCTCCTTCACCGACTTGTTAGGCCCACTAGGGCAAACCAGGGTAGTCAGGCGAGGGTGCGCGGACTGTGGAGGGGCAAGGCCCCGGTTTGGTTACTGTGGAGGGGTTGGACCCCTGTTACTGAGAGGGCTCTGCCCTGGTTCCGTGCTGTGCTTTGGGCGCACCCGTTAACGGAAACGACTGACCGCGTGCCAGTACGGGCTAGCTACCTGTGCGTTTATCGCGCATGCCGTAGTCACCGTTACGTCTGTCAGTGACCTTGGGGTGGTTGACTGAGGGTAGGATCACCACGGGGGACTCTCCCGGCCAGGAGAGCACCACGTGCTACTTCTACTGTTGGAAAAGACTGCAATCAAGATCGTCCCACGAGGACATTCGAGATCAAGTAAAGGATCTGAGAAGTAAATGAAATAGTGAGAAAAATTGAAAGATGTAAATAAAGGAAGTAATAGAACATAACAGCTACTGTACACTCTACTGTTGCCTTTAGTTAGTTTGCCACTCTACTCAGCGTTTTGCTGACGTGTTACACTCGTTACCTTTTTCAGGACCAGGTGTTGAGCAGCCAGGGTCGGCGGCTGCAGAGGACGCTGGGCCGAGTAGGGTCCAGTAGAGTTACTACAGCTTTGTACCTTCTTTTTGTTTCTGTTCTAGTGAGTAGTTTTGTTTCCGCTGTACCTTCTTTACCTGCAGTTTTTGTTATATGATAAATGTTGCTTTACTGTTGTGGTGGTACCTACTGTAGTAGTTTCTTTCCTTACTGCTGTACTTTCTTACTGTTAGTTATATTCATGCTGAATGTGGTTTATTTTACTGTCTTTTGGTTACTTCCTCGTTGGACGACTGGGTCTTGGGATTAGTCGAGTCGGTCCGGTTCTCGTGTCTCGTAGGGACTCGGGAGTCGGGTCGTCAAAAGATGGTATCAGAGCAAGGTCGTCCCGAGAAGTGAATCAACTGACTGGAAAATAACCAATTCACATGTTTATAGCTAGAGTAGCCACCACAACATATCTCTTGACTTGAGCTCTTAGAAGTGTTGTTAGGTACCGTCTGTTTTGACGTTTCCGTTTTTGTTTCGCGTCTCCTTGCAGGAGATGCCTCGTCGTGGGACTGGCGAGACTGGCCGCGGGCGCGGCCGAGGGCGAGGTCGGCGAGGTGGACGTGCTGTCGTTGACGTCTCGGTGGACCAGCCACCACTCCCTGGCATCCAGGCCCAGGACCACGCCAGACTGATACGGGATATTGTACGAGAGGAGCTCCACCCACCGCCCCGGGCACCTCCTCCTGGGGTTGCAGAGGGGGAGTCCTCTGTGGGACCACGCGACGGACGCGGCGCCGGACACGAGGGAGGGGATGGGCCCCTGCCGCCCCCACCTTCCTCCGACACTTCTGTACACGAGGCACCTTCGCCTGGAGGTGCACCAGCACCTCCCCTACAGCACCACTTCGAGCTTTTCGGACAGTTCCGGAAGCTGAAGCCCCCCTCCTTCAAGGGGGATGAGGACCCGACCGAGGCAGAGGACTGGCTTGAGCAGCTGGAGAAGATCTTCGACACCCTTCGCCCCCCGGTGGAGTGCCGCGTGGCCTTTGCCACGTACCAGCTGGAGAGTGCGGCACACCGGTGGTGGAGGGCGGTCCGGGGACAGGAGAGGGACGAGCCGACGTGGGACCAGTTCGTCACCCTCTTCTGCGAGCAGTACTTTCCCCAGACGTGGCAGGACCAGAGGAGGCGGGAGTTCCACACTCTCCGCCAAGGGACGATGACCGTGAGCGCGTACCGCACGCGTTTCTTGGAGCTGTCCCGCTTTGCAGCGACAGCGGTAGCCACTGAGGAGGAGCGCCTTTGGAGGTTCACCGAGGGCCTCCGGCCTGCGATCCGGGGGTATGTCAAACCCCTGAAGCTGCCGACGTTTTCGAGGGTGGTAGAGGCAGCCATGACTTACGAGGAGACCAACCCGTCCGCGCGAGAGACCGACGGCGGGCGGAAGAGGCCCTTTCTGCCAGACTTCTCACAGGGCCGGCGAGAACGGAGACACGTGGCATCCGCAGGAGAGCCGTCACGTTGTGCAGGGCCATCAGTGGCCTTTGGGGGCCCTCGACAGGGGCCAGTCGCCAGCACCGGACCCCCGCCTAGACGACAGCAGGGACTCACTGAGGGCGGGAGTCGGGTTCCCCTCTGCTACCAGTGTGGCCAGCCGGGCCACGTCAGGAGGGACTGCCCATCTAGGGCAAGAGGTCAGCAGATACTTCCCGCGCAGAGCACTGGAGGGCGCGCAGGAGGCTGCGGTTTCCAGGCGCGAGGAGGAGGACCGCAGTCGCGAGGAGGGTACCGGCCAGCACCTACCCGTCCGACGCAGAGTGTGGCTGCTTCGTCCGCACCTAGAGCTGAGGGGCGTATCAACGCCCTAACACACAGGGACGCCAGAGCTTCGGGATCCGTGGTAGCAGGTATGGTTTCAGTTTCTGGCGGACTCGTTTACACGCTTTTCGATTCCGGCGCTACGCACTCGTTTGTCGCAGACAGTTTCGCAGTTAGTTTGGACCAGGATTATACATTGTTAGAGAACCCGTTCGTAATCAGAGGTCCGAGTGGTCAGCTGTTTGTAGTTGAGGAGGTGTACACGGGTTGCGGGGTCAGCATCGGGGGACACAGCCTGCCAGCTGACCTGATTATGATACAGATGGAGGACTTTGGGGTGATCCTGGGGATGGATTGGCTGTCCTCTTACCACGCCTTGGTAGACTGCTTTGAGAGGAAGATTGTCTTCTCCATTCCGGAGTTGCCTTCCTTCGAGTTTCACGGGCAGCCAGTGGATGGAGGTTTCAGGTGCATTTCGGCACTTCGGGCGGCGAGACTTTTGAGCCAGGGGTGTGAGGGCTTCTTAGCTTGTGTGGTGGCAGAGCACAGCCCCGTGGCAGACTTCCAGAGCATCCCGGTGGTCAGAGAGTACCCCGACGTGTTTCCAGACGAGTTACCAGGACTACCGCCCGAGCGTGAGATCGAGTTTGAGATCTCACTAGTACCAGGGACCAACCCCATCTCCACCGCGCCATACAGGATGGCACCGCTTGAGCTGCGAGAGCTCAAGTCTCAGTTGCAGGACCTTTTGGAGAAGGGTTTCGTGAGGCCCAGTGCGTCTCCCTGGGGAGCCCCGGTACTGTTTGTGAAGAAGAAGGATGGGACCCTACGCCTTTGTGTGGACTACCGACAGCTGAATAGGGTCACCATCAAGAACAGATATCCGCTGCCGAGGATTAACGATTTGTTTGACCAGTTGCGGGGTGCCACGGTGTTTTCCAAGATCGACTTGAGGTCTGGATACCACCAGTTGAGGATCAGGGAGACCGACGTCTCCAAGACAGCTTTCCGCACCCGGTACGGACACTACGAGTTTTTGGTCATGCCGTTTGGGCTGACCAATGCCCCCGCTGCTTTCATGGACCTGATGAACCGGGTGTTCAGACCGTACTTGGACCAGTTTGTGGTGGTTTTCATAGATGATGTACTCATCTATTCCAGAGATCGGACGCAGCACGGACAGCACTTGCGGATGGTTCTGGACACTCTGAGACGACGCAGGCTGTACGCCAAATACAGCAAGTGCGAGTTCTGGTTGAGGGAGGTGACCTTTTTGGGTCATGTGATCTCTGGAGACGGCCTGGCGGTGGATCCCGCCAAGGTCGAGGCAGTGCTCAGGTGGGAGAGACCGCGTTCAGTCACTGAGATTCGCAGTTTCCTGGGACTGGCAGGTTACTACAGACGGTTCATCAGGGGGTTTTCGCAGATTGCACGACCTATGACACAGTTGACTCGGAAGGATGTGCCTTTCACTTGGACAGACGCCTGTGAGGCGTGTTTTCTGGAGCTGAAGGAGAGGTTGACCTCGGCTCCCGTGCTCACCATTCCTGACAGTAGTGGCGGGTTCGTTGTGTACACGGACGCTTCCTTGCATGGGTTAGGAGGTGTGCTCATGCAGAGGGGTCACGTGGTCGCTTACGCTTCGCGGCAACTGAAGCCCCATGAGCATACCTACCCTACCCACGACCTAGAGTTGGCAGCTGTTGTCTTCGCGCTGAAGACATGGAGGCACTACTTGTACGGTGAGACCTTCGAGATTTTTACAGATCACAAGAGCCTCAGATATCTTTTTGACCAGAAGGAGCTCAACATGAGACAGAGACGTTGGTTGGAGCTCCTGAAGGACTACGACTGCAGCATCTCCTACCACCCGGGAAAGGCCAATGTGGTGGCTGACGCCTTGAGCCGTAAGGCGCCCGCACGCTTGGCCAGTCTACAGTTACAGAGTTGGAGCCTTTTGGAGGAGGTGGGCAGTTGGCGACCTCTAGAGTTACGAGGGTACTGTGGGGCAGTGACGGTGACACGGCAGACCAGACCAGAGTTGATAGACCGCATCATCACGGGACAGATGGCCGATCCGTACTTGCAGTCTTTGCGCGACAAAGTACTGTCAGGGGACTCAGGGGACTTCTCTTTCACAGACCAGGTGTTACGCTTGAGGGGACGGCTGTGCGTCCCCAGAGACGAGGAGCTGTTGAGAGAGCTCCTGACTGAGGCACACGGTTCCAGATTCACCATACATCCCGGAAACACGAAAATGTACCATGACTTGAGACGCGAGTTCTGGTGGAGAGGGATGAAGCAGGATGTGGGTGAGTTCATGCGGCAGTGCTTAGTGTGCCAGCAGGTGAAAGCCGAGCATCAGAGGCCTGCAGGGCCGCTTCAGCCGCTTCCAGTGCCAGAGTGGAAGTGGGAGAGCATCACCATGGACTTGGTGGTGGGCTTACCTGTTACCCAGCGAGGACACGACGCGGTCTGGGTAATAGTGGATAGGTTGACGAAGACGGCACGATTCTTGCCGATCCGAGTCACTTTGGGACCAGCACAGTTTGCAGAGAGGTATATCCGTGATGTGGTGCGACTACACGGAGTTCCGCGGGAGATCGTATCCGACCGGGATACCCGCTTTACGTCCCAGTTTTGGGCTGAGTTTCAGCAGGCTTTGGGGACGAGGTTGAGGTTTAGCACGGCTTACCACCCCCAGACGGACGGACAGTCGGAACGCACGATACAGACACTTGAGGATCTTTTGCGTGCCTGTGTACTAGACTGGAGGGGCTCTTGGGAGGAGCACCTACCCCTGGCAGAGTTTGCATACAACAACAGTTATCACTCGAGCATCGGCATGGCTCCCTACGAGGCTCTGTACGGACGGAAATGCACGGCACCCTTGAGTTGGGTTGAGGTGGGGACCAAGTGGGAGGTTGGCCCCAGGTTGATCCGGCAGAGTCAGGAGGTAGTTGAGCAGATCCACAGACGACTCCGCACTGTCAGAAGCAGACAGAAGAGCTACGCAGATCGCAGACGCAGAGAGGTGCACTTCGAGGTTGGGGACCACGTCTTTCTTCGTGTTTCGCCCATGAAGGGCTTACAGCGGTTTGGGGTGAGAGGGAAGCTCGTGCCGAGGTTCGTGGGGCCCTTCGAGGTCCTGGAGCAGGTTGGACCCGTTGCTTACAGACTTGCCCTTCCCCCGCAGCTTTCTGGTGTGCACGACGTGTTCCACGTGTCCAACCTCAGGAAGTACGTCGCCGATCCCAGCCACGTACTGAGTCACGAGAGCGTCGAGGTGAGCGACGACCTGACCTACCCCGAGCGGCCAGTGCAGATCCTAGACCGAGCCGTCCACAGGTTGAGACGAAAGCAAGTACCCCTGGTAAAGGTTTTGTGGAGGAGCCAGCGGTACGAGGAGGCTACCTGGGAGCCTGAGGCGGCAATGCGGGAGCGGTACCCAGAGCTTTTCACGGGTACGTCTTTTCGGACCGGCTTCGGTCCTCTTTGAGTTTGTTATGGTTATTCAGACATCCTTTTTCCGCACCCTAGTTGGCGCAAGTTTCGGGGATGAAACTTCCTTTGAGTTTGTTATATTGTAACGAGCGCGTGCCCCAGACGTCTTTTAAGACGTCTGGGAGGTGGCCCAGACGTCTGTAAGGACGTCTGGGATCACATCCGGACGTCTGACCAGACGTCCGGGATAGTTTACAGACGTCTGGCGAACAGTTATGCTCGCACGGGATATTCATCTGCGCGCCTGTGCGCGCAGACCTGCGATCCTGCATCTTCTCTGCGGCTGCAGGCGACTGCGACCGTCTCTCTCTCCTCTCCGCGCGGCGTTAAAAGGGGGGGGCGCGCCTCCCCTCCCGTCTCCACCATCTTCCTCCTTCTCTCCTGCCTGTGCGCGAGAGCGAGCGGACGCGAGGGCGCAGCGGCAGCGGCGGCCGCAGTAGGCGCGGAGGAGCTGCGGCGTGCGAGGGCGGGGCTCTGCCGTGAGGGCGAGCTCGCCGGGAGCGGCTTGGCCGGCCGACGGAGGGCGCAGGGGGCGCAGAGCGTCGCGGAGAAGGACCTGCTGCGGGCGGAGCAGCGGACTCGCGAGGTGCGAAGCGGGCGGCGTCGCGAGCGGAGGCCGAGCAAGGTTCTGGTTCTGGAAAAATTTCCAGAATCAGACGTCTGGATTGATATCCAGACGGCAAGGTCGACGTCTGTGAGATCATACAGACGTCTGAAAGGTGAGTTTCCACGTTCTCCTTCTTTTTGTCGACTGACCGTACTGAGGGAGGAGGGTTGGCTGTGCGCAGGTGTTCGGATTCGTCATCCTTTGCGAATCAGACATCTGGAAGTTGTACCAGACGGCGGGAGTGACCTCCAGATGTCCGGAGAGACCATCGGACGTCTGGGATCTAGGAGAGACGTCCCCACAGACTTCTGGACGTCCGGGGAACCAAGCCGAACAGGTAATTCTCTGATCCACCATTTAAGACGTCTGGAAGGAGTTCCAGACGTCTGATTTTGCACAGTATCGTCTTTCTCGACCCGTTTAGGGCCCGTTTGGGCTCCGTTTTCCGCGATTCGAGTTGCGTTCATTTCAGAATTTATTCCTCTACCCGCCTACAGTAGCTATACACTGTTTTGAGACACTCCTTGTGTTTGATCCTTGTGATAGGGCCTCGTTCGGTTGCAGTCTTGAGAGTCACGGAGGCACGCGGGATTCCCGACCACGCCCCCATTACTCCCGTTGTACCTGGTAGAGTGGTTTTAAGTATTAATAAAATCTGTTAAAGTATGGAACCATAAATAGAACCTAGGGCATTGCATGAATCCTAGGAATGAGAAATATATGGAATGATAGCTCCTAGGTGTTGCATGAATCCTAGGGCCGGAAAACTAGATTGTATGATAGATCCTAGGATATGGCATGAATCCTAGGATGGAAAAACTAGTGGAATGTACATTACTGCAGTCTTGGAAAAATGGAAAGGAATATATAAAGCTGCCTGTAAATTTAATTAACAGCTGCCTGTTATGCATAAAGAATCATGTTGAGATCATGGAATGTGAGAACGAGAATCTGGAAAGTGAGACATATGATATTCTGAGATAAAGAGCTGGAACCCTACGGGGAATTAGGAGTGGAACTCCTGGAATGAAAAGGAATGGAACTGAGATGTAGTTTGTACTGTCTCTTGGGTACGCAGTACCAAGGGAAGTACCTGTACCTGTTTTAGTGCAGAGTGGGGCCAGCCGCCCCAGGGACCCGGGGTTAGGCTTGGCCGCTCTGTACCGACTTGTTGGCCCTCGTGTACGTAGTACCGAGGAGATCTAGTAGTGTTAGGAGAGTACTAGCTACCCCACGGGCCCCGGGGTTCTGCTAGCCTCCTTCACCGACTTGTTAGGCCCACTAGGGCAAACCAGGGTAGTCAGGCGAGGGTGCGCGGACTGTGGAGGGGCAAGGCCCCGGTTTGGTTACTGTGGAGGGGTTGGACCCCTGTTACTGAGAGGGCTCTGCCCTGGTTCCGTGCTGTGCTTTGGGCGCACCCGTTAACGGAAACGACTGACCGCGTGCCAGTACGGGCTAGCTACCTGTGCGTTTATCGCGCGTGCCGTAGTCACCGTTACGTCTGTCAGTGACCTTAGGGTGGTTGACTGAGGGTAGGATCACCACGGGGGACTCTCCCGGCCAGGAGAGCACCACGTGCTACTTCTACTGTTGGAAAAGACTGCAATCAAGATCGTCCCACGAGGACATTCGAGATCAAGTAAAGGATCTGAGAAGTAAATGAAATAGTGAGAAAAATTGAAAGATGTAAATAAAGGAAGTAATAGAACATAACAGCTACTGTACACTCTACTGTTGCCTTTAGTTAGTTTGCCACTCTACTCAGCGTTTTGCTGACGTGTTACACTCGTTACCTTTTTCAGGACCAGGTGTTGAGCAGCCAGGGTCGGCGGCTGCAGAGGACGCTGGGCCGAGTAGGGTCCAGTAGAGTTACTACAGCTTTGTACCTTCTTTTTGTTTCTGTTCTAGTGAGTAGTTTTGTTTCCGCTGTACCTTCTTTACCTGCAGTTTTTGTTATATGATAAATGTTGCTTTACTGTTGTGGTGGTACCTACTGTAGTAGTTTCTTTCCTTACTGCTGTACTTTCTTACTGTTAGTTATATTCATGCTGAATGTGGTTTATTTTACTGTCTTTTGGTTACTTCCTCGTTGGACGACTGGGTCTTGGGATTAGTCGAGTCGGTCCGGTTCTCGTGTCTCGTAGGGACTCGGGAATCGGGTCGTCAAACTACAACACTAAAGAATAACTTCTAGCTAAAGAATAACTTCTAGACTTAGGATTCTGTCAATTCTTCTCCTTTAGGTCTCAACTTAAAATCTTCAAAACCCAATTTCTTAGGCTTCACTGCCCAATACCAAGGTTCAATAGCTATGATTTTAAAACATCTGTGCTAAGTGAAGAGAATTGTCCTAAAGTCATCCAAAGTTGCAAAAATCCAGATCTTAAGATATCAATTTCCAATCCCAATTATTCCAATTCAAGCCTTTGGCTTGGCCTTACTCAGGTTTGGTTGCTTTCTCCTCACCAGTTTTCTATCCCGAGGTCAACAATTTTTGTGTATATCTCCCCGGTGGACCACTGGGTCTCTTATTCCTAATATTTTTTTCTCCATATTTTTTCTTCACTTTTTCTATAGGTTAACACCCATTTGTAGCGAGGTGTTCTTTTTATTTGATGAAAGGAAGGGTGGCATCAATTTGTATTGAGATGCTTTTATTTATTATGTGGAAAAACTACATAAGCACCCCTTTTTTTCTAACAAAGCACTTAATTGCAGGGTGTTTTATTTATTTTCTTTTCTTTTCCCCCCTTCTCATTTTTGTTACTAACTTTATTCTCCAAATCCTTTTTCTAGGTGAGTGGCACATCCTTCACCCTTTCAAGAACCGCCAAGCGGAAATCCTTGGACTAAAGAGGATTCAGAACTGATCTCTTAACCTTTGTGTTTTCGCGGTCTCAGATGCCAACAAGATAATTCTATGTGTGTGAATTTAGATATTTAGATTACTTAGCTCTCAAACCAGAGCTTGGACAACAAAGCCCTTCACTCTCAGGTTCTTCAAATTCTTAGTTTCCTCCTATAAGATCTGTTAAGATAAAATTTACCAGGTCTAGTTATTTATCTTTAGCTTGTAAGTTTTGTAAACTAAAATTCTACCAACTCTCTATTTAATTAACTCTAAATATCTGGCCTTTTTACTTAACTTTATGATAAAATCAAATTTTCAAAAAGCAAAAGGATTACTTAATCTAACTGATTAAAAAGTTATAATTTAATTCCAACACTTAAGTTTAAATCTTAACACACTTAGTTTCTTAATTCAAGGTAAGAATAAAAAAACAAATCCTTAAAAGATTTAAAAGATTCCTAATTCAAATAAAATCTTGTTTTAAAAATTTTAAACACAAAAGTGTGTTTTTACAAAATGTTTAAGTAAAATCTAATTAACAATTGAATGCTCTTAAATATTCTATATATATTCTATATACATTTTAAACTTTTGACCTAAAAGAAAATTAAGCTCTTAATTATAATATATATATATACTCTTCTTGTTTTCTTTTTTATTAAAAATGAATATGCTCCTCTTATTATTTTTATGAATTTTCTTATCAAATTTTTGTATTTATATATTTTTATTTTTATTTATATAAGATTTTTCAATTTTTATGATTTATTTTCAAAAATTTTTCAAATTTTTATGAAAATTTTCTATTTTTAAAATTTTTATCAATTTTTGGAATTTTTTATTTTTTAAATTTCGTGGATATTTAATTTTCATGTGTTTTTTATCTTTTAACCCATACTTAACGTGAAAATTTCACTTCAACACCCCTCCAAGCCAAAATTTTACAATGTCCTCATTGTAAGAAGGGTGAAAAGATATTACACTTCATTTAGTATAGGGTGATGGAAGGAGTCGAATAAAGGAGATTAAAAATCTGTCCGGACGATTTCAATTCTAACCAAAGGTCAGAGTGGTCAGTTGGACTAAATGAAAGTAATCAATATGATAAGTGAAATTTTAGAGTAAGTGTATAAGAAAATCAAAAATGGTAAAAATAGTAAACAGCTATGTATAAGTGCTAAGTTTTACGCCTTCAGCTAGGCGTAAACCCTAGTAAAGAACTCCTAAAAAGAATAGGTATATGGTAAAAACAGAGAATTTGTGAAAGAATTAGATCAAAAATAGAAAATAGATTAAACCACCCAATCAAAACTCATCCTGAAATTGCCTAGAATAGATCTTGCAGAACCCAAAATTAGATTCTCGTGAAAATCTCAGAAAGATCAGAGTGAATCTTGTGAAGATTAGATCTGATTTAGGTTGAGATGTAGAATGTTCAAGATTAAGGCAATTTATAAATGTTTCCACCAAGTTCAGAAGATCAGCAAAGTCAGTTTTGATTCTCAATAATAGGTAGGTCATTTTGACGCAAAATAGGTTGCTGATGCGGGTTTGGTGGGTTATTTTCAAGTAATATGGAGGATGGGTTATGATTAGAATCAAAGGCCTAATTCAGGAAATGGACTTGGCCATGATTTTGCCTAGGAGTTGGCAAATTCCTAGGATTTGGAATTGGCTAAGATGGAAGAGTACCTGGCTGATGAGACTCAGCCAAAAGCATGATCTAATTTTATAAATTAGCCAACTCTACCTTACATTGCCTATCGATCCAAGCGAGAGCTTCAGCATTTTGTCGTTGACTCTCTGACACAGCCCGTAAAATTTGATCTAGCTGTGTATCTCTAATAGGCCTAGAGTAATTTTGCATACTCATTGGGTTAGGCCTTAAATCTGATTGTTGAGGAGGCAATGGAGGTGGGATAAAATGGGTCTGATTCGGATAATTTGGTCTTTGATTTTGATTTTGATCAACCCAAGAAAAATTTGGGTGGCTTCTCCATCCAGGATTATAGGAATTTGAATAAGGATTTGGTCTTGGAGTGTTCTCCTGGATGGCGTGTAAACCTAAAGATATGGCATGTTTTTTGCAATAGGAAAGGGTAGGGAAAAGGGTGGGTAAGATTGTGGGGCAAAGGTCCCTCCTTGGGTTGGTGAAGGAGTAGATAGAAAACCCAAGGAAGATGGATCTTTAGAATCCAAATTATTCACATATTCCCTCCCTGCGGGAATTTGCGAAACAAGTGAATACATGGGATTTGTAGCAAGTAGAGGCGTAAGAGTCTCCATTGTATTTCTAACCTCGTTGAGATGCTTTTCTACGATATCAACTTTGTCCAGTTTTTCTGCAGTAATCTCTAAATCCTTTGAACTGGACAGATTACTGATCTCGTGAATGCCCTTATGTGGATTTTGATGATTCGTATTCGCGCCCGGCGTGAATTACGACATAGATGCATTGTTGATCGAGTTTTCCGCCATCCCTTCAAATAATTCTGAAGCGGATTCTGCGTCGCAATTTAGAAAATTCCCTCGATAAGAGGCATCGACTAGATTGCGAATACCCTCTTGTAAACCATAGTAAAAGATATGCATGAGTTGCCAACGAGAGATGTCATGATGTGGGCATTTCCTTTGCAATTCATGAAAATGTTCCCACGCTTCATGAATTGGTTCTCCTTGGTTTTGATTCAAAGTAGTAATAGCTCGCCTTAAAGCATTGGTTCAACTAATTGGAAAGAATTTCTTCAAAAATGTGGATTCGAGTTCAACCCAAGTTGAGATTGGTCTTGCTATAGTTCTATACCAATATGCTGCTTTATCTGTAAGGATAAAAGAGAACATTTTCATTAGTAGAATTTCCCTATTTTGATTTCGAGGACCAAGAGTTTGGGATAGATTTTTAAGATCTTCAATATGTTGAAATGGATCCTCGGATGCAAATCTGTGAAAGTGGGGGATTAAACCTATAATGTTTGGCTTTAATTCAGGATCATTTTTCCCAATAGGAATCCTAACATTAGGCGCTACTTGTGCATTAGATGGGTTATAATAATCTCTAAGTAGAGGCCTTGGACGAGCAATCGGTAAATCAGGGTTTTCAAAACCCACCTCAGGCCCAGGTGGAGGATGAGTTTGAAGAGTCTGCAAATTATTTAGGGCTGCTGTTAATAGATTGATTTGTCTTGTTTGCTCTAGCATCTTAAGATTCTGGTTCAGGAGCACCTCATGAACATCAAAAGGCAGCATCACCCCTTGACTAGAAGAAGAAGGGATCTCAGGATTAAGATTTTGCATTTGATTGAAAGATGTAGACGGATTAGATGGGAAAACCATTGGTTGCTTATCTGCAACTGGCCTAGGATCACCTGTCAATGGTGGTGCAAGAGGCGGATGGAAGGATTGCCTCCCATCCATAAATGCAAAATAATGTGCAAGTGCACATGCACACCACCGGTAAAACAGCGATACAAAAACCTACAAAACAGTGCAAAAACATGGGTTTTACTCTTCTTTCGAGGGAAAGAAGAGATTCCTAAGATACGCAAAGTAATTTGACGCAAACAAATAGAGTAATAGTATCAAAATACGCATCCTAGTGTCTACGCAGGTGCGTACCTTAAAGATCAAAGGTCTAAGGTCGAGGATTGAGACCACTTACTACTGGCTCCCCAGGGCTCTAGTAGTGAGAGGATTTGTTGATCTTCAACCAAAGCCCTAAGAGGTGCAAAGAGGAGAGATAAAAAATAGACTTGTGTGACTCTAGTGATCGTGCTGTGTGCACGATAGCATGCAACAGACGATAACGATATAAAAACCCACATGCATTTTGCAATCAGATTTAAGTCAACTTTTACTTCCTCTTTTTAGTTAATCTTTTTCAAAATTATATCAATTAAACTACAATGGCTGCTTTTTAGATATTTTTTTAAAAAATATGTGGTCTTTTTAAATCTCAAAGGACAGGGATCTACATGGGTTTTCTTGTGTTTTCTCGCTGATGCGAGAAAAATATTTTAAAAATTCCCAAGTCAGATCGCACTAATACTATCAGATAATGCACTCCTATGAGTGTATGCTAATGATATGCTGCTGCTAGTAAGATAAAGATGTATTTTTTTATTTTTTAATTTTTAAATGCAAAAATACAAAAGACTAAGAAATACTCACAAAAAATAAAAACAGTAACACTGATTCCCGCCTTCTCCTGAGATTACCCGCAAAGGTAAACCTGAAAAGAAGGCAGAAAATAAAAATAAAACAAAAACAAAAATAAAACAAAACACACTAATTAGAACAGAAACATTAAAAATAAAAATATATTTACAAAATACCTCCTAATTAGACAATTAATCCAACTATTTTTAGTGTAACAAAATATTAGCTCCCCAGCAATGGTGCCATTAAAATGATCACGTGGCTTCCACTTAACTCAGTAATTAAGTTAATTTCACTTAATTAAGAGTAGAAAAAGTCACTTAGGTTAACTTGAAATTGTGTCGGTTGTGTAGCATAAGGTCGAATTAACCTTACATTTTAGAAATTTTTACTGGTTGAGTCCAGGTCATTCACTGGGAGGTATAATTTTTTCTAAATTCAGCAATTTTCTTTTATTTTCCTTTGAAGTTTAGGTGGTATAATTAGGTTGATTATAAAAGCATGAATTTTGTCAAATGATTTAAACTATAAATAATATACAAAATTCTATGTGAAGAACTCATTTACTTAAATGATGTACTTTATTGACAAGTAAACATGTTAATTTTCTATTTTACTTCAAAGAAATTAAGGCAATAAGAATTCTTCTATTAAAATATGCCTTATTACAACATTTAAGAACAAAAAGTAATTAAAATGATGCAAGAAAAATAATATCCTTTCTTTACTTCTTCAGCCTCTCTCTTCTTCTCTCTTTCTTTTATTTTCTTTTCTCTCTTGAGCTCTTTTCTTACCTCTCTTCTTCTGTTCTGTTCCTACCTTCTTCTCTTCCTGCCTCTTATTCTCTTCCCCTTAGTAGTGCTTGTTCTCCTTTCTTTTTCCTGTTCTTCTTTTAACACTCCTTAGCACTTGTTCTCCTCCTTTCCTTCCTTAGCCTTCAGCACTTAGCTTAACCTTAACCTTCAGTGGTTCCTTTAACCTTAGCTTCCTTAGCCATCATCTTCTTTATTCAGCTCTACCTTTCTTTAGTTTTCCCTTTTGAACTTTTAGTTGAATCGAGTTTTTTTTAATTTTTGTCCAAAATTTATTTTATTTGCGGTGAGGTCCTTTCAAGGATACATAGCACCTTGAGCCCAGGGTGGGACCAGTCCCTACTCGGTCCTCGCCTGATTTCAGTCAGGTTCGATTTCGATTTATTTCATTTGATTCATAATTTCAAGCCAACCCAGCTCAACCAGCCTCCTAGGCCTCTCCCTCCCAGGGCACACACGCTCACGCCTACTCGAGTGCACACTCGCAAGCACACATGCTCGCACACACACACACATATGCTTAGATAGGTTCAGAATGCTCAGATCGGTAACCAGTGAGCCGAGCTCTAACGACTGAAGAGCTAGGGTAACAAATCACTTTTGTTCCCATGCGTCTGCTCAGAAACTGCCGATGTAGGACTATCTTAACCCCTTCCAGACCCAACTTCAAATGATCATAACTCCCTACTCAGAGCTCCAAATGAAGTGATTTAAAGTTTGTTGGAACGCTCCAAGGTTACTCTATAGGATTGCAGGGTCAATTTAAAGATAAGAGGATATTTTCCTCTTCAATTTGAAGAGTACAATAAGGGGGTTCCTATGGGTTAAAATTGCCTAGAAATGGAAATTAATGTCACAGAGTCCTCAGATGGACTTTTCTCTCTCATTTAAAGGTCTGAATAGTTTCTAAGATTAATTTCGCATCTGCTAGAGTAAGTTCTAAGCTCTCAAGACCTTCAGGAACAACAGAGAAGCTCAAAGTTTCTCTGAAGGCTTCAGAGTTCAAATTTTTCGACTTGAAATAGGTAAATAGACATAGAAGAACATTACTGATCGAATTAAACAAGTTCTAAGGGTTACGACAGATTTATTTTGGTAGGATTTCATCTCAAATTTCATCAAAATGCTATTGCTGTTAATTTGGGTTTGAAAATAACGCAAAATAATAGGATTTAAAATCCTATCAAAATACATGTTTGAGCTCAGTTAAATCTCTCTAAAACCATCCAACAGAATCTTAGAGGCTATTTAAGCTTCTCAATTCATCAAATCATGCTCAGATTCAGAATATCAAACTCATTTTGACTGCGGAGGCACAAAAATTTGACTTTCTATTCAAAGCCTCTCCACAGGTAATTAAAACCTAAAATCAAGTTCTTTCAATATCAGGAATTTATTCAGCCCCTCAGATAGGTATTTTAACTAATATTTCTAGGGTTACAAGTTTTCTGCCTGAGCTCCAAAAAGTGCTTGTTCGTCAGAGGATTCTAAGAGTTGTGACAGTGATTGGATCACGTGAATGAACCTAGGGATCAACAATGATGCTTCCAGACTTCTAGAACATGACTAAAACCTATCTATCACTCGTCTCCAACTCTGCCGGAGTTGGAGAAGATGAAGACCTATCTACAACTCCAGTGGCTAAATCCTCAATTAAACATCTGCAATTTAATCAGTGATCATTAAATCATTATTTTGGAGCTTCTTGCTAAATTCTGTAGGCTGAAGCACAGATTTAGCTTGTCGGAGCTCGCCAGAGCTTCGGTGAGTCTAGAAAACATGTGAATTGTGTACAGATTATTTAAACTTGCCATTTCTAATCTAAAAAGGTTCCTGAGGTTGCAAGGAACCTCAGAATCACATTTAATTCCTCATTATCTCTTTATATTTAAGATTTGAGAGTGAATTTATTTTGAATGAAAATTGAGTTAGTTGAGGCACGAAACTTGATCTCCCACTCAATTGAGTGTTTGAGACAAGTCAACAGATGTCTGTGATACTAAATATATATTTAATTAATGATTTGAACTACTCCTGAGCTATCATTGACAGCGAGCTTAGGAGCTAAATTAGATTTGGATGTTTAGGTTATATGTGATATTTATATGTATTATAGTGTCGATTAGGGTCCATAAGTGATGGATAGATGATGATAGACCCTATGAAGGTGGAATTAGCTTGACTACAATTGCCATGGACAGTAACAATAGTCAGTGGAGGTGGAAGGTAAATTAAGCGATTATGTGATTCAATTAATGATTAAGTGGATTAGAAATGATTGTGGAAGATAAAGGAAGGTGGACAACGTTTGCAAAAGATGAAATTAAGGCTCTGGCCAGCTCAAGGAGTTCGCCAGAGTTGGAGGAGATGACAATGAAATTCTAAAATTACATATAATCTAACTAACTATATAACTAACTAAGCTATCCTCTCCTACTCCTAATCTATTGTTACCTAGATGAAGGGGTCAATAGGGTTCCGCCAAACTCTCATGGAGGACGATGAAATTAGAGGGTGAAAAGAAGGATCTCAGATGGGCGAAAGTGAGATGAAGTAGAGGATTCCTTGGGTCGGTGCCTGTGTCAGAGATGCGGTTGACCACGGCGGATCTCCTCGGCTGATAAGAATGAATGGAGGAAGTCAGAAAGTGAGATGGGAAGTTGCCGGAGTTGTAGACGAATAGCCTATTGGGTCGGCTCAGTGTTAGAAGAGGGAAGGGAGCCAACTTGAGTAAAATCTGAAGGGTGAGGGGGTATTTATAGTAGTTTGAGATGAAGAGTGTGGCGAGGTCTGGTCGAAGAAGTGTGAGGAGCTTAACCTCCGGCATCGTCTCCGACGATAGTGAGGTTATCTCTCACTGGAAATTAGGATTTCTTGTTAATCCAGACCGGTGGATCAAGAAGAGGTGGTGAGTGCAAGCTGCAAGAGCTTGGACAAAGAAGGTTGATGTCGGCAGGGCGGTAATCATGCGGTGGCGTGACTCTCTGTCGCCAGCTGTTCATTCGGTTGAAGAAGAAGAAGAAGAAGGAAAGGGACTTAAATGTAATAAAACTTAAGGACCTGTGTGAGAAATATGGACTCGATTGCAATAAGTTTTAAGGACCAAAATGTAAACTCAGGTTTTAAAGGTTTATTTTAACTTAGATCATTTTCAACTTTTTATATATGTTAGTAAATAAGGTAAATATTATGTTTTCACCTTGAATTTACATTTTTGACCTTCTTAGGTTAATTTATTTGATTAAGTAAAATTACTTAAGTTATTATATACTTAGGTATACATTATGTTTAAGTTACTTAACTTATTAATTAAGGGAATGATTAATAGAATTTCGATTCCAATTATTATCTAGATTATTAATAATGTTAATTGAATGATAAAATTTCATTTTTAACTTATTTTAAGGTCCTTTACTAAATATGCATTATTCTATAATTAACCCTTATATGTTCATAACCTTAGCTAATTCACTAGGAAGACTAGTTAATTGGGGGTAATTAGAGATCATGATGAGTGTCTCATCACTTGCTGGAGTTCGCCAGAGCTTCAGTGAGTCTACAAAAAGGTGAAATTGTGTACAGATTGAGAAATTATGCCATTAAAGATTTAGAAAGCTTCCTGACGTTACAAGGAGCCTCAGGAACAAGTAAATTCCTTCAATTGTTCATTAAAGTAAAGATTAACAGTGAAATCATTTTTCCTAAAATCATTGTTGGATTAGGCTCAGGACTTGTTTTCCCACTTAATTGAGTGGAGAAAACAAGTCAAAAGATATTTGCAATGCTATATATATCTATAATTAATGATTTGAACTACTCCTGAGCTGCCATAGACAGCGAGCTCAAGAGCTTAATTAGAATTAGGTGCTTACATTATAGATGGTAATTACTCATATTAAAGTGTGGAATAGGGTCCTTAGGTGATGAATAGATGATGGAGGACCCAGTGAAGGTGTAATTAGCTCAACTACTACTGCCATGGACCGCAGAAGTAGTTGGTGGAGGTGGAAGTGGTTTAGGTGATTAAGTGATCAAATTTGTAATTAAAGGCTATAGAAATGATCATGGAAGATGGAAGAAGGTGGAAAGTGACTTAAAAGACAAAATCATTGCTCCTGACAAGCTCAAGGAGCTCGCCAGAGTCGAGGAAGGCGAATGCTAATTCTAACATTACTCTACCTAACTAACTAACTAAACTAATCTATCTACCTAATCTTCTGTTATCAGGATGAAGGGGATAGAGGATCTCCGTTGACGACTCATGTCGGAGGAGAAAATCAGATGGTTGTCGAAAGATCTCCGGTGGGCGGTTGTGAGGTGAAGTAGAGGAGAGCTCCTAGTCAGCACTTGTGTCATAAGACGCAGCTGACTTCTGTGGAGATCCAAAGCTATTGAAGATGAATGGAGGAAGTCAGATGAGGCGGAGATTCACTGGAGTTTTGGCGGGAATAGCCTATTGGGTCGGCTTAGTGAAGATGAGGGAAGGGAGCCAACTTGGTGGAAATCAAGGGTGTGAAGGGGTATTTATAGTTGACGGCGACTGAGAAGGAGGTGGAATCTAGACGGATTAATGGCTAAGAGGGGAATAACCACCGGCATCTTCTCCAACGTCGGTGAGCTTATCTCCAACCCTAAAATGGGATTTAGGCATCATCCAAACCGGTGGATGAAAAGGGGATGGTGAGCGCAAGCTTTAGGAGGTTGGAAAAGGGATGACGTCAGATTGGCAGTGATTAGGCGGTGGCTGCACCTTCTGTCGTGAGCCATCTAGGAGATTGAAGAAGAAAAGAAGAAGTTCAGGGACTTAATCATAGTGAAACCTAAGGAGCTTAGTGGAAAATAAGGACCCGATTGAAATAAAATTTAAGGACTATAATGTAAACTCAGGTTTTTAAGGTTTATTTTAATTTAAATCTTTTTCAACTTTTTATATATGATTGTAAATAAGAAAATTATTATATTTATACCTTGAATTTACATTTTTGACCTTTTTATATTAATTTATCTAATGTTAGTTAAGTTATTACATACTTAGTTATTTATTATACTTATATTAGTTAACACATTAATTAGATAAATTATTAATAATATTTCGAGTCCAATTATTAATTACATTATTAATAATATTAATTGGATGATAATATAGCATTTTTAACTTATTTTAAGGTCCTTTACTATTTATCACTTATTTAATAGTTAACCCATATATTTACATATTTCTAGCTAATTAACTAGGAAGACTAGTTAATTAGGGTAATTAGAGACCATGATGAACTTCTCATCAGTATGCAAGTAGTAAAGTAAAATAACTAAAGAAAAATACATGTTTTTAGGTTTTGAAAGTCCTAAATCAATCGCCAAATTTTATAAACACCCCCAATGCTTAAGATATGCAATGTCCTCATGCATTAGGAGGGAAAAGGGATCACCTTAATGAAGAGCAGTCAGGTTTAGGATGGTCAAAACCTGGAAAAATAAAGGAAAAAGGAAAGCATGAAAAATGATGGGTTACCTCCCATCTTGTGATATCTTTTACACCATTCAGTTGGGTGTGAAGGTATGCACGGAAGATGGAAAGTCATGTAAATAATTGGACACTTGGATGCCTGCATAAAATATGTCTTCATCTGGATCCCTAGAGAATTGATTAGAAGCAATATTGGGATCAAAGTTGGATGGAAAATGATAAGTGTAGCCCGAGTCTAGCCATGGTTTGAAATCAGGTTGGATGCCAAACTCGGCCGGGTTTGGTGGTAGGTCCATGGGAAAGGGGTCGAGGAATGGATGGGGAGGATTTGGTGAAGTTAGTGTGGAAGGGTGGGGTGATGGAAGAGTGGGAGGGTTAGGGTAATCATGGGGTTCATCAGGAAGGGTTTTCTGGTCAAGACAAGTTTCCATATCATAGATTTCGTCGACCACTGATTCTAAATTGGAGTCCTCAAAAAGATTGTGGTCGGTAAGGGTATCTATCAACATTGTCTCCACCATATTGGAAATTTTCGTATTTGAGTCCTCAAAAAAGTAATCATCATGGAATCTCTTGGAGGATTTGAAAATATCTAAAGTGATAGTTTGGTCGGTGCAAGTGATATCCATTTTTCCTATGTGGCAATTGATATTTGCCTTTGCAGTGGCCAAAAAAGGTTGTCCAAGGATTATTGGGGCATCCGGTAATGATTCAGGTGCCTCAATGTCAAGGACCAGAAAGTCTATGGGGAAGACATAATTCTGGACCTTGGCCAAAACATCCTCAACAATCCCATGAGGTTTGATTGTAGATCGGTTGGCTAATTGCTGGGTAACCTTGACGGGTTTTAATTCACAGATCTGAAGCTCTTCAAATAAAATCATGGGAATGATATTAACTGAGGCACCAAGATCAAGGAGGGTGCGATCAAAGGTAGTATCATCAATAATCACTGAAATTAATGGCACCCCCCGATCTTTCATCTTAGCAGGCAGCTTGCTCTGTATGACAGAGCTTACTGTCTCCGAAAGATGTACCTATCCTAGATTTTTGGCTTGCCTTTTAGGAGTACCGATATCCTTCAAAAATTTGGCGTAGGTAGGTAGGTATATATTTGATGGCATCTAGGAGAGGAATATTGATTTGAACTTGCCCAAATAGATCCATGAGTTATTCTATGGTGGGCTCAGATTTCTTTTTTCTATTAGTGGTGGGGTGGAGAGCTTGTGGAAAAGGGATAGGAATCGTGTCTTAAGATTTTTGTATTTCTTTTTCTTCTTGATGGGGAGATAGGGAGTCAATTTGCACAGTGATGGGGATTTCACCAGGTTTGTGTGAAGGCCCGAGATCAGTGGTGGTTTTCCCACTCCTCAATGTAATTGCATGTGCAGTTAGATTATTATTTGGAGGTGGGGGTCCTGCGGTTGTGGAAACCTGGGAGGCTGCTGAGGTGGTGGATTAACAGGAGGCTGATTTGGGTAGTGTGGATTTATGCTCGAATATTGGTTCCTTTGGTGATTAGGGTTGGGCAAGGGTTGGGACGAAATATGTCCTGTAGGCCTTTGAGTGGGAGTAACCCCAATCTGATTATTCTGATTTGTGATGGTGCAGGTTACTTCCGTCATTTTTTTTTGCATGTCCTGTAAGGTTCTTATCATCTGGTCATTGATATCTTGTTGGGATGGCCTAGGATGAAAGGTTGGATTCGACCCATACCCATTAAAATGATTTGGTTGAGAAGGAACCTGATTATTCTAATAGTAGTTCGGGTAATTTTTCTAATTGGAAGGATTTTTAAAGGGCTCCTGGATGGCAGAAATATTTTTAGTGGGGTTAAGATCTGGATAGTTGTAATTCCCTAAAGAATCATAGACAGTCTCTGAATATTGGTAATAATTAGCAGAGGTAGTGGTGAGATTGTGCAAATTTTCTCTTCGTGGAAGGTTAGGTTGGGTTAGGTGTATATTGTGTGGAGCTTAGGTTGATGTGGCAAGTCTTTCCTCTATTTTCTTTTGATTAATATGCATCTGGTGGAGTTTTTGAGCAATCATTTGAAGATCGTCTTGGGTAACAGGGATAGATTGAGTGTCTACTTCATGAACACCGAACTGCAGGTTTTGAGTTCTACCAAATGTTTTCATGGAAGCTTGATTAAATGAGTTTTCACTCATTTATTCAAAAAGATCATAGGCACTCTCAGCATCATTATCCAAGAATTTTCTGCCACACGAGGCATTGATAAAGTGTTGAAGTTGATCTTCTAAGCCACTATAGAAGACCTGCATGAGCTGCCATAAAGGAATCTCATGGTGTGGGCAACTTCTTAAAAGATCTTGGAATCTCTCCCAAGAGTCATGGAAGCTTTCGCCAGATTTCTGTTGGAAGGACGAAATGGATCTTCGTAATGAATTAGTACGACCTATGGGAAATAATTTGTTGAGGAAGGCGCTCTTGAGCTGAGGCCAAGTTGTGATGGGTCAGCCAATGGTCTTGAACCAATAAGCGGCCTTATCTTTAAGAGATAATGGAAATAGCCGCATTAGCCATAGGTCTTCTTACACATTTCAGGAATGGGTTGTTTGTGCAAGAAGAGTCAGCTCTTCAAGGTGGCTGAAAGGGTCCTCCCTAGGAAGGCCATGAAAGTTCTTAATCAGGTTCAGGACAGCTAGCTTGATCTCCAAGTCCCCCTCTGGTATGACCACCCCTAGTCATTCCTCACAATAAGACAGATCATAAAAATATTTTAGAGGAATAACAGGCTGTTGACGGGGTGGTGGGTTTGGCCTTTGATTGTCTAGGTTTTGGATGTTCCTAGTCAATGTTTGTTGATTGGAATTTAATTTAGCAATCTTCTTAGCCATCATTGTTAAGAGATCAGGCAGGGGGTCTTGATGTTGTGATTGAGGCAAATCAATATTAGGGAGCTCCAAATGTGGGAAGTCAAAGGTGGGGGGTTGTGGGTGGAAGGGTCAGAATTAGGGTTATTGGGGTTAGAGGTGGAAGTGGAAGGGTTAGTGTAACTGTTTTGTTGATTTTCCATATTTTTAGAAGAAGACAGAAAAAGTGGTCTTTTTGTGTGGGGGGCAAAATCAAATGGTCCTTCCAAGTGTGGATTTTGAGACCGTCGCCCGTGCATAAAATGGAAGAATGGGAGGAGAGGAGAAGAGATGGAGATGAGAGAAGTGTGCACACAAGCAATCAAATTCTAGACCTAACTTAATTGTGACTCCCTAGAAATTAACCTAAGACTTGGCCTACCTAGGAAATAAGTAATCAACAGTGAATACCTGTTCTGTCAACAGATCTAGCCAAGTTGCTTAAGGGAAGGTTTGGGCCCAAGCGTTTCCCAGGAAAATCCCCACGTGCTTGTACAAACCCACTCCTAGCCATTTGACATGGTCCCTCAGCCTGAACACCAGATATAGATGACAAAATTGGTATTAACTAGAGAAAACTTAAGTCCTATATAGCAAGCCCAAATTGATGAACCCTTAGGGGTCAAATTGCTACGAATTTTGGTTAGGGCTAGGATACTAAAGTGCACATGGAATGTGGAGGGCGTTAATTGTGTTGTTGCCCTATTATTTCAATTTTTGTGTGTGTGTGTAAGAATTGAAAAGTGGTTTCAATTAAAAAGCAAGTTATCACACAATTTCTTGTATTTTTGTCTTTTAGGATTTGATTTAATTCAATGTGTTTTAGGGTTTCTCTTTTTAAATTTTCAAACAAGTTTTGAAACTCTAAAATCAAAGGAAAAATAAGTTGTATTGGTGATGGCTAATTTCCTTTAATGTGAGTCTCTAAAAAACGAAAGAAAGAAACCCTAAGCCAATTGTCCCTAAGATAGAAAATTACTACCAATGAATTATTTTTAGGCTTTCTGTATTAAGTAGTGGTCAAAACAAGTTGAGCAACACCACTACCTTGAAGAAAATCAAACAAAGATTCCATAAAAGATTTTTTTAAGATTTTAGGAATTTATTTGGTAATAGTTTCGAATTTTTATTTGTACTGGTGTCAAAGTCTAGAAATGATACCTGTGGGTATTTTGGACTTTTAGTATTGCCACTGACCTTAGAAAATTTTGATGATTTTATATGATATGTTGAATTTCATAAGATTTCTAGAAAGCTATATCTTTCAATAATTGGATGAGTATAAAAATTTTAAAAATTTGCGGACAGTAGCAAAATAGGGAGATTAAAGGGTGTGACCCCTCTGCAATCCATGAATTTTTGAAAATTAAATACAAATCCAATTATTCTAAAATTTGGATTAGATGTTTCCAACTTGATTTGGAATCTCTGTATAAATTTCCAAGATTTTAGGAGGCTTCTAGTGATCGGAATTGATTTTTCAAATCTGGACAGAAGTCTAGATCGAAAAAAGTAGAACACCAATACTAGAAATTGAGTGGTGTTAATGGTGCAAACAAGCAATCACTATGTTTTAAAATGCACCGCTCCTCTTAATTAAGTTTAAGGTCCTGAAAGTCAAGTTTAGTGTATTTTGGTAGTTTTTTAGGTTAGGTGTGACAGGTAAGAAGAACCAACCTAAATGTTCATGAGACGATAAGGAACTTTGAGCTTTCGCTTCCAAATTCCCACTTTCCCACTGTAGTTCCTGAACACACTAGAGAAAAGAAAGAGAAGGGGATGAGATCCACTTCAAGCAAGTGAAAAAAATGATTAAGTAAAGTCGTGCCTTCCCGGCAACGGTGCCAAAAAGTGATGCGAAATTTGGCTTGATTTGTAAATAGGGTTTTTAAAGTCGTTGTAACACGTGAAATAGCATATGCTTTTAAATTTAAATTCCTAGATAGGAGAGTATCTAGGGTCGTCCAAGGAGGCAAGTTGCAAATCAAAATCCCTTGCTTAAAAACACGGAAATCACCTTTCCTTTTGGTCTTTTAAATATATACTTTTTATTGATTTTTGAAATAATAGGAATACTTGGATTTTGTTGGCAAAAGAGACTAACACCTTTAATTACTATGCTAACACCTAGGTGAAAGTTAATTCCTCTCCCTAAGCTCACTCTAGGCACGTGGAGGCCTAGAGTAATTAGGGAGTGAAAAGTGCTAACAAAGTAAAGTAATACAATGCGATAAAGATTGCGAAAAGAAAGCAACTTTAAACTAGGACCCAAAACTATTTTACAAGGAACCCTAATAGAGGAAAGCTTTTGCTACAACTATCAAGGTACAACAAAAATGAAATAAAACTAATGGTCCTAATGATGATGATGGTGAAGAAGAGGTGGCTTCTTACTCCAAGCCTAGTAGCTCCCGGACTTGAAAAGAGTCCTCCAACTCCTTCCTTGCTATGCTCCTCCAAGATGGTGTCCTCCAAGGTGGAAGCTACCACCTTCAATTCTCCTCCTCCAAGGGTGGACGTCCACCCTAGGTCATTCTCCTTTGCCTGGCCATCCTTATTGAAGTAGAATAGCTCTCCTCCATGGCATGGCACAAGTTGAAGAGAGTGGGGAGAAGAAGGCACCAAAGCGGCGGGTGATGTGCCCCCTTAATCTTCTTCTCTACTCCTTCTTGGTCATAGGTGTAGGTGGGTATAGGTAGAATAAAACACTAATGGAGGATGATTTTTATGTGGTGATATGGTGGGTTTATATAGAGGATCAGAGGGGGGTGGTTGGCGTGAATAGGTGGAGGGCTAGGATGGAGTTTGGTGGTGGTTATGGGTGGTTAGAATGATCCTAGGGCTAGGGTTAGTTGGCGCCAACTAAAGGGGTGCCATGGGGTGGTTATGGTGGTGAAAGGGCACCTATATTTGGCACCAACTATGGGGATTCTAGAAAGTAGGTGAGGTGGATGGTGGAGATGATTTTAAGGAGAGGTGTATTGTGGAGATGAAGGGAATTTTGGAGGGAAAGTTGGTGCCAAAAGGGAAGGGTTCTAGAAGGTTATTTTGGAGGGAAAATAGGTGGCTTTTGGTAGTGGTGATGGGGTGAAGGGGTGTGATGGTGGTGGCACCAACTTGGACTAGGATAGCTAGGTTAAGTGAGCTTAGTTGATGGAGCTAGCTAGGGTAGAGTTGAAGGTGGTGGATCGCCAAGGAGCTGGATGCTAGCTAAGCTAAGCTAAGCTAAGCTAGCTATGGAATTGAGGAGTAGGTAATGTGAGCTAAGGTTTGAAGAGAGGAGCTGAGGAGGAGAAGTCTGGAGCTTGAACTGGAGCTGGCAGCTGCTGAAGAGGGTGGGGAGCTACTCTAGCTGGCTTAGCTTGCTAGTTCTTTGCTAGCTGCTAAGCCAAGCTAAAGTGAGCTGGCTTCTACCATAATGAGCTGAGGTGAGTTGGGTCTAGTGCTCCTAGGGAGGATCAAGCTGGTTTAGGTAGCTAAGGTTGCTTAGCTCAACTGAGTTGAGCTAAGCTAAGTCCTGGGGAGCTGGACTTGAGCTTCTTGAGCTGGAATGAAGTCATCTTCAGCTGGCTGGAGTTGAGTAGAGCTGGATGTTGTTGGACCTGAGCTGGGGTGAACTCCAATCAACTCAGCTGAGCTAGCTAGAGCTCCCTGTGGACTAATAGGAGCTAAGATGAGCTAGACTCAGCTAAGTTGAGCTGGATTTGAGCTGACTTGAGCTAGGGTGAGCTAAGATGAGCTCTCTTGAGCCGTCATTCAGTTGAGATGAGCAGAATGGAGCTAGGATGAGCTAACCCTAATTCAGGTGAGCTGAATTCCAACTGTGGTGCACTGGATCAAGCTGTGTTCTAGCTGGTGAGAGCTTCTCCTTCACCAGTTGCCTTCCTGAGTGCTAGGGTACTAGGGATCTGGCAATCTGTTTATCCCTAACACTCACAAAAGCACATTAAAAACATAATAAAAAATGCAATGCATGCCTAACCTAATTTATGCCTAAATGCAACCCAAAAGTCCATTTGCGGAGCATAATCTTGAGAGCTAGGTTTGTTTTAATGCATAAGAATAATGATAAACTGACGTTTATCAGTCTCCACGTCAGGTACTCGTCCAATCAACCTGTGTCTTCGAGCCGCGCCTACCGATGTGTGTTTTTTGGGTGCCTAGGTTACCAACTCCTGCATACCAAAGGGCAAGCAACAGGGCTGAATAATCCCCAAGCCTTAGAGTTAATACATTAGCCTCGCACTTTCCGCAACCTCTTGAAGATTAATCTGGATCTTTACAAATACATGAGTGTTTAGGCCCTAGAATAGGTTAAAAGGCCTAAGGTCAATACTCGTCACTAATCTCCTAAGTTTTAGCATTCCAGGTCTTAATTCATCTTCCGATCCAACCTAGAATTTAGGTGAGTTCCATACTCAATTACAGAGATTATCACATTTTTCTTTTTGTTTGCTCCTTTTTTCTCTTTTTTCTTTCTCCTCCTCAATTTTTCTATTCATCTCTCAAAATTGACCACTCCCTTTTTTTTTATGAAACCCCTCTATGAATCGAAGTTAACAATGTTTTGCACTTTAATACCCCCCATGCCTAAGATTTGCAATGTCCTCATTGTAAATTAGGTGGGTTCGAGTTCAGCTTAGATCATACATTAGAATAGGATTGGTGGGTGGCGAACAGGTCAGGGTGACTGTTGCAGATGATTTCAAGCTCTGATACAAGTATCAAAGGGAGTGTCAGTTGTTCTAATGGATGTGTAATTCCCTGGTTGGAGGGGGTGAGATATGCGTGACGCAATAAAGTGCAAAATAAAATAGATAATCTCGCAAAATTAAGCAATCACACAATAGACACAAATACTTTTAGGTGGAAACCCAAACCAGGTGAAAACCACTACCTAACCCTCTCGAGTTAAGATTTCCCGATCGACCTAGTCGATCAAATCCACTAAACCTTGTCACTTAAACGAGGGTGACTGAACTTCAATTACAACCACACTACTTAGACCAAGGGTAGTGTACCTCAACACCCCTTCTCTTCACAAGAAGGAATTTGTCTTGAAAAGGAGACGGGAATTCGCAAAGTGAATACCTAACCAAAGACAATATAAAGTACAACAATCCTATAGAGCCTCAAATATTTAATCCTAGCTTCTATAGGAGTTAGGAAACTTCCCTTTGGTGGAAGTGCGCCGAAGTGACGATGTGGGTGCGTGAACCATGTAGCGGCACTTTGTCGCCCTCGTAATCGCAGAGGGAGAGTGGGTGCACAAAGGGATGAAGCTCTCTAGATATGAAATAGATGCTTGGAGAGCTAGAGCTTCAACTACTTCTCTTGGATACAAAGGATGTGGAAAGTGGTTTGCTTAGTGTGTCTTGGTGTTTTATACAAGCCAAGGGGTCCTCCTCTATTTATAGAGGCCCTAGGAATGCTTTTGAAGTCCTTGGAAGGCTTCCATAGCCGTTGGGTGCAAAGCCAAAGAGAATCAGGTCATAGTCAAAATTAATCATGATTCTAACAGGGTCATCAGACATCTTGTCTTAGCATCAGACATCTGGAAAACCCATTTAAGACGTTTGGTAACTAAGTCAGAAGTCTGATTTTAAGTGGGTTTCCTTCCTGACTTGAATCCGACTGAAATAGGGTTCTAATGTATGTTCATCAGATGACACACAGGACATCTGGCACAAGGTCTGGACGTCTGGAAACCTATTTGTTCTCTAGAAATGAATTCCCAACGATTCTAACGGCTGTAAAATCTCTGAAGGAAGATTTTGGGTTAGTCGAGGCAAAACGATCATGTATCAGACGTCTGGGGTCCTCTATGGACGTCTGATACGAGGCCAACGGTCATTTTCTCAATGTTTGCATAGGGAGCCAATGATCCACTAATTGGACGTTTGGTAAAGGCATCAAACGTCTCCTAAGACGTTTGGACTAAGGTCTGGATGTCTGATTTCATTATACAGAAATAACTAAGTCCAGCCTAAATAATCGAACATCTGAGTCAATAGTCAGACGTCTGAAATTCAGATTAGACATCTAAAAAGGCTGTCTGATCCCTATTTTGGTTTCTCAAGTTCTCTATAGAAAACCTAAGTATCCTAGGGTAGTGCAGGTGTTCGTAGGACTATTTTAAGGATCCTTTGAGGCTCTTTAACATAAGATCTAAGATAGAAATAAATAGCAAAACAAAGAAACAAAATGAGCAAGAATATAATGACAAAATTACATAGAAAAAGATAAACATGAATCTATCCTATTCTTCTTGTCCTTCCATCTTCAAGCTTTTGCTCCTCGCGAAGCACCTTTGCCTCTATCCAGCTCCTCCAATCCGCTATCGATGCGAGCTAGAACTCCCTCTAAACACTTGTCTCTATTTACAATTTGACCGAAAAACTAGAACTCAAAGGCAAATGTTAAAAGACACATGTTTTATTATCATCAAAATAAACGATCGTGGTGCTCTAGCACCAACAAGTTCTTCCTTTTTGATGATGACAAAACCAAAAATAATAATGCATAAAATCATCCCCCTTTTTGACACTATCAAAAAGGTTTTTATCAATTTTAAATACCCTATATCTCCCCCTTAAAACATGCTCTTCTAAAATTAGGTTGAATTTCTTTTAACAAGAGTAATGTCCTCCCCCTTTTTGTAACAACAAGATAGCTATTATTTTTCTCCCCATTTCTAAAGGAAATATAGCTAATTTAACAAGATCTCCTCCATAATGATTAACAAATAGCTTATAATTTTAACTCCTCCTATCTATATGCTAATGATAAAAAGATAGGGTTAAGGGTTACCTCACCTACCATGGCCAATAGAATGGCCCAAATGGAGGCGGTGGATGTCATATCGGATGGCGCTTCCATCCGTAGCTTCGAGGCCCGGGCATTGGCGTCGTTCTCCAGTCTGGCGGTCGACGTGCAGCAGGTTGTTCAGTTGTTCATCGTCTCGTCGGTCTTCTTGTCCTTCTCCTTGGTCTACTCTTTGGTCCTTCCAACTCGAGTTGATCGTTCTTGAGCTTGTAGGTCCAATCACTTGTATTGTAGTCACCCTTGAAATCTACAAAACAAGATTCTAGATCTCTCCTCGTTATCCAAGTTAATTTGGATCCGGATCTGTTAGTAGGTCTCCTTGATGATGATCCTTTCTGAACCTTAGGGTTATATAAGTTATCTACCTTATTTAACAAATTATTTGATTTCTCTCTAAGACATGCAGGTTCACCTTCAACATCATGGATCTTGGTTTTTAAGCTAGAAATTTCAATTTTTAAACTAGTGTTTTCCTTAATCAGCTTGTTATTTTCATCGATAAGGTTATGATTTTCTAACAATAAGTCATCATTTTTAGGACTAGTTCTAGATCCTTAAGTTATTTTTCTGACCTTTAATTTTCATTTTTAAGAAAACTAAGGTTCTTTTTAATATTTTTTATTTTCTACCTTAAGTGATTTACTAAGCTCAAACAGTTCATCGAAAGCATCTTGTAAATCAGGATTTACCTGATTATCGCTGTTGTCGCTGTCGATATCACTTCCTATGGCCATGAAGTCCATGCAGGTGATTTCTTCCTCGGGGTTCTGCTCTTCTTCTTCCTCTGAGCTCGTGTCGTCCTAGGTTGCTTGGAATGCCTTCTTCCTAGACTTCTCCTTTTCCTTCTTCTCCTTCTTGAGAAGAGGGCACTCTGGTCAAAGATGCCCTTTCTCGTTCCAGTGGTAGCAACGTCTCGGGCTTTCCTTCTTTTCCTTATTTTTTTTGATTCCCTACAAAACTTTGAAAATTTCTTAAGTAAAATTTTAAAGTCTTCGTCATCGGAACTTACCTCACTATTTGATGCGGCTCTGAATGCGAGGGTCTTCTTCGATTTTCGCTTCGGTGCATCATTTTTCTTCTACTTTAGCTTTGTCTCGTAGGCCATTAGATTAATTAGGAGATCTTCCATGTTGAGCTTCTCCACCTCGTTCGCCTCCTTGATGGCGGTGACCTTTTGCTCCCATTCCGGTCCAAGGGAACAGAGTAGTTTTCCTTGAAGCTCTCCTTTGATGAAGGTCTTACCTAAAGCTTTTAAGTTATTTACAATGAGAGTGAACCTAGTGTTCATCTCACTTAGAGCTTCGTTAGACTTCATAGAAAAAGATTCAAATTCTTGGGAAAGTAAATTTATTTTAGAAGTCTTTACCTTAGTCGTACCTTCGTGTGTAACTTCTAGAGTGTCCCATACCTCATATGCAGTGGCGCACTAAGATATTCGGTTGAGCTCCTCTAGGCTAAGGGTGCAGTACAATGCGTTCATAGCTTTCTCATTGAGGGAAAGCTCGCGGGTCTGCTGCTGTGAATAGCCTCCCTCTGGTTTCTCTGGGAATTCGTATAGGGTTTCACAACATTCCCATAAAGCGAAGTCGGTGGCTTGAAGCCACATCTTCATCTGTAACTTCCAGTAGCCGTAGTTGCTTCCATTGAAGAAAGGCGGTCGAACGATGGACTGCCCCTCGACGATTCTGGTGGTGGTGACGCTTCCCTCCATTGGATCTTCACTGATGTGTAACACCGAAAATACGAAACCTGCTCTGATACCAACTATAATTCCCTGGTTGGAGGGGGTGAGATATGCATGATGCAATAAAGTGAGGAATAAAAATAGACAATCTCACAAAATTAAGCAATCACACAATAGGCACAAATATTTTTAGGTGGAAACCCAAACCGGGTGAAAACCACCACCTAACCCTCTCGAGTTAGGATTTCCCGATAGACTTAGTCGATCAAATCCACTAAACCCAGTCACTTAAAGGAGAGTGACTGAACCTCAATTACAATCACACCACTTAGACTGAGGGTAGTGTACCTCAACACCCCTTCTCTTCACAAGAAGGAATTTGTCTCACGAAGGAGACAGGAATTCGCAAAGCGAATACCCAACCAAAGATAATATAAAGTACAACAATCCTATAGAGCCTCAAATATTTAATCATAGCTTCTATAGGAGTTAGGAAACTTCCCTTTCGTGGAAGTGAGTCGAAGTGACGACGCGGATGCGTGAACCACACGGCGATGCTTTGTCACTCTCGTAATCACAGTGGGAGAGCCGGTGCACAAAGGGATGAAGCTCTCTAGATATAAAATAGATGCTTGGATAGCTAGAGCTTCAACTACTTCTCTTGGACACAAAGGATGTGGAAAGTGATTTGCTTAGTGTGTCTTGGTGTTTTATACAATCCAAGGGGTCCTCCTCTATTTATAGAGGCCCTAGGAAGGCTTTGGAAGGCTTTGGAAGGCTTCCATTGCCGTTGGGTGCAAAGCCAAAGAGAATCAGGTCGTAGTCAGAATTAATCATGATTCAGACAGGGTCATCAGACGTCTGGTCCTGGCATCAGACATCTGGAAAACCCATTTAAGATGTCTGATTTTAGGCAGGTTTCCTTCCTGACTTGAATCAGACCAAAACAAGGTTCTAATGTATGTTCATCAGATGACACACAGGACGTCTGGCACAAGCTCTGGATGTCTGGAAACCTATTTGTTCTCTGGAAATGAATTCCCAATGATTCTAACGGCTATAAAATCTCTGAAGGAAGATTTTGGGTTAGTCGAGGCAAAACGATCATGTATCAGACGTCTAGGGTCCTCTATGGACGTCTTATACGAGGCCAATGGCATTTTCTCAACGTTTGCTTAGGGAGCCAACGGTCCACTAATTGGACGTCTGGCAAAGGCTTCAGACGTCTCCTAAGACGTCTGGACTAAGGTCTGGACGTTTGATTTCATCAGACAAAACTAACTAATTCCAGCCTAAATAATCGGACATCTGAGTCAGTAGTCAGACATCTTAAAAGTTTTTATCTGATGTCTGAAATTCAGATTAGACATCTGAAAAGGATGTCTGATCCCTGTTTTGGTTTTCTAAGTTCTCTATAGAAAACCTAAGTATCCTAGGGTAGTGCAGGTGTTCTGATTAGCCCATATTCGTGGGCTATTTAAGTATCTAAATGTCTAGACATTAAATTAATTTTAACATTTAGATAGCGTACATTAGGATGTAAATAAATTAATTCATACTTTAAGCTTAAGTACATAATTCATGCATTTAGAATTAACCTAGGGTTGCATACATTTAATTAGTTAATTAATTAGGTGCACTATTTTAATTAACATAGAAGTTAAGGAGTTATGTATAAATAACCCTAATTATTTTATTCTTGTATTCTTTTTCTCCTTTGCACAAGTAACTCCTTTGGCTCCGCCTCTTCCTCCTGCACATCACATTCATTCTACGGCATTTTGAATTTCAAATCAGCGTGGCCGTGGCTACAAAAGGAGAAGGAAGAGCTGCCATTGAGGAGGAGGCCCCCACCCTTATTCATCACTGTGCAGAGAGTGCACCACTCTCATCCACTCCACCACAATCGGCCTCAACCGTGGCGGCAAGCCTCCACCACCGTGGGCGTGTGGTGTGACAGGTTGCACCGGCATTCGAAGCTTGCTCGCATCACCGTGAATGTACGCTGCTCCACCATAAGCACACACAGGCATGCATGCTACCATCTTCACTGCCATCACCAGCATCCACCTCCATCTTCTTCCCCATTCTCTGTTTTCCCTCAACTCCACCAAAAAGAACCCAAAAAAACCTCGCCACACCCACTACAGCACAAAAAGCTACAACTCTTCTTGCTAGCAACTCACGCCACCTCTAGCGCACCCACCTTTAGCGCACGCGCCATCTGCCCACCGCGCCCTCAACTTAGCCAGCGCATGCCTGTGCCTTCGCCTTCACCAGCAGCTCCAACCTACGCACCAGCACCCACGCCTGCGCACCCCTTACGGCTTGCAGAGCACTCTCCAGTAGTGCCTTCACCTCACGCGCCCACGCCCCTTAGCCTCAACACCCTCGCTCAGAACACTCCAGCACCCTCGTTCCCGTGCTCCAGTGCCTCCTTGCAGAACTTGCAACCGGTGCCACCAGTAAGCCCATGCGTGCCTGTGCACCCTACAGAGCCTGCGCCTCCATGCACCCACTCTCTGCGTGCGTTTGCAGGGCCTGCAGTGCTCGCGTGCTGCTCTACTTACACCTGCAGCACGCGCGGCTAGCATCACCCTCCTCCACTGCGACCACTTCTTTCCTTCGGCAGGCCGGCTCCAGCCATCTCACGCCGCACCACCACCACCACCACGAAGGCCTCGCTTCAGCCGACCTCTTGTAGGAGTAGCTCCAAGAATTAGCCTCTCTCCTAATCGCGAGGAGGAGAGGGGTAGAATCCTCTGCTTTTACTCTAATTAATAATTACATTTGAATGCCATTGCCAAACTTTCATTTTTGTTTAAATATTTGAAATATTGAGTGAAATTGCAACTTCATGCTCATCTTTTCTTATAATTGCATGGCTTTTGTTATTCCAATCTTTTGGAATTGGTTTTGGTTTAAGATGTGCTCAAATTTTCTCTAATGCATGTCAATTGGAAATTACATAGATTTATCACATATTTATTGAACATTTCAGTGAGGAAACATTGCACATCTATGCTTACATTTTCGAGTTATTGTGCATCTTCTTTTCGTTGCATTTCATGTCATCAGATTTGACTATGGATTTCGCACTTGATTGAATGAATACGAGAAAAAATATTCATGATTTTATTGCATCATTGCCTCCCTGTGGGCATGACCCGCTCTTCTGTGAGTGGTTTAATTTTAATTTTAATTGCTTTATTAAGCGATTTTCCACCACTTTGATCCTACAACGATAAATCATCTTAATATATTATTCGAAAGCGAAAATCATCTTATCAAATGTCGCTGTTGCCGAGGAGGCAACAGGCTTAATTAAATCGCATTCATTCATTCATTGGTTCACATTGATTTAAATTTTGAATCATATTTAACTCTGAATTTTTTTTTCTGATGCAAGTGCAACAATTTGCAACACACATTCTACAACTCGCAATCACACAAGCCATCGTGAGAGGCAACCCTTGATGTTGCCAGAGGAGAAATTGTTCGAGCTCCTTGTAAGGAACTAGATCGCTAGGAGGGGAAGGACGAGGCCGGGACGATCATCTCTGCACATTTAGTCGCTGATTTGATTAGAGTAGGATTAAGACTTTAGACTTAATTTTTCAATGCACATTTGGTTTGAAACCCTTGTTCTGGGGTACAATTGTGGGGTTTGTTGCCCAATTTTGTTTTAGGCCCGTGTTGGGTAATTGTTGGGAGCATGTTCCCTTTTCTTTATATTTAGGTTTTTAATTTATTTTGTGGATTATTTACCTTTAATTTGCTTGTGCATAAGTAGTGAAGAAAAAAAACTAAAACAAAAAAGAAAAACATGAGCTACTTGCTAGAAGCTGCTTGCCCTAGGTTGAATCATTTGGGATTGAATGAGCAGCATCTAGATCTAATTCTTGTCTTGCATATTGCATGAAGAATGCTGGAATCAGGTATGCACTTCTAACTTTGCATTTCTACCTATCATGCAAATGCAATTGGATTAATTTCAAGACCACCTAATCTGTATTGAATAGATTTAACAGGTGGTCACATATTTTCTAGAAAAAGGACTAATTAAAGGAGGGACATTTTAAAAACCAAGGATTTGATTTTCAAACTTGGCGTGCGATTTAAAATTCAAAATCTTTTGCGGTGTATGGACACTTATATCTCTTGCACCACAGCACACTTTTAGACACTCCTTAGGTTTGGAAATACTAGGACAAGAGCCCTCCAATCATTGGATTCTGAAGTGTTTAGAACTTAAGATCAAAGGTTTTGTAACTCCAAAGAGGGGGATACTTTGTCACAGATTTTTGGGGGTAGTTGAGAAGCACCGCGAAAGCACAGCTTCAAAGGAAGGCGTAGGCCTACTTGCATCCCTCGATCTTCCATTTTTGGAGTTGCTCTACCATTTGAGATTTAGGGAAGAACACCTAAGCTCCAACTAGGTCTTCTTAGATGATCCGTAGGTCGACAATAAGCACGTAAATTTATTGAACAAATTATATTGTCACCTACAATCTGACTTAAAATCAAAAGCCTAAATTGGGAAAGACCTAAAAAGTCCTTTTTGAATTGTGTTTTGCTTGGGGAATTCTGATTGAGGTGTGAGTTAGAATGGACCACATGGATTTTCAACCTTTCACATCTTGCCCACACCCTCACCCCCACTCTGCACTCTTCGATCCCATACGCCGAGATGGTCCATCCTTTAATGGACATAATGACAATCATTGGGATCCATTTTACTCCTTTTATAGGAGTATTGGCCTGGTTAAGCCCCAAATCAGTGAGAAAAACCTAGGAGCGGGATTTGCTCTACCCAATATCGCACACACCATAGAAATACCCAACCCACCCTCCTTGAATAATTATAATGGTTGGACAGACACTCCTGGGTACTATAAGCCTGAGCCTGACTTCTCTCTTACTAGAAATGACCTCTCCTATTTGAAGATGAAAATACAGAAAATGCAAGATGAAATGATTGAATTGTTAGGAGAATCTTCAAGAGCAGGCCAACAAGAAGGAGATGAAATTAGCCACCCAATCTACCCCATTGAGGATGACGTACACCCCTCTACAATAGATGCATCTCCCGTGGGAGAGCTACACTTTAAGTTGGAGGGAAATTTTGGGGATTATGTAAGGGAGAAAAGCTACTTTTGAAGGATCGATTTTGAAACCTCCTCGTTAGATGACACTTCCTTGAGAGATCCATACCTTAAGTGGGAGGAAGATACATATGAAAGTAGCTATGCATTGGATGAAGAAAGGTGGCAACCTGAGGAAGATGATGATAAGGTTGAGTATCCACCTAAATTATATTGGAGTCAAAAGAAGGGAATGATGGTACAATTGGAAGACCTCAACCTAGATGATAGTATTTTCATGACATTTGATGAAGTGGGATGAAGTCAAGTTGTTAATCCTACCCTCTCTTCTGATCACGAGATGGAACTCAAGCCCACCCTTAGGGAACCTAATCCTGAATAAATTGACCTATCCGAGTAGTTTAATGTTACTAGTGTAAACCATTTACCTCAGATAGAGTACCCTAGGGGATCTGCTGAGATTTTAGATGATTCTAGACCTTGGGTATATGATGAATCGTATGATGAGGAGAAGGATAAATTATATGAGGAACCTACATTCAAGATTTGGAGTGACACTAAGGACGATTATGTCTTATTTGAAGAGTTAGCCCCTGAGGATATCACAAATTTGACCAAATTAGGTTTCCTTAGCACACCCATCGATGATATTTCTCCTCATGATGAAATGATGGAAAATTTGGAAGCAACTTCTAAGATTTATGTGGATTCACATATAGACTCCAAGGAAGATTTGAGTAAAGAACCCGGGGATGACGTTGATAGGATAATCCCCAGATCTGTTACTTCCAACCTGCCTTCATTTGATTCGATGTCACCCTCTGATTCGCTTGTGTCTGAAGATGAAATTGTGACTCCTAATGAATTGTAGGAAGATACATGTGATAGTGCAAGGAATGCTAGGGATGCAATTGAGGATTTGGAAAGATTGTTAGGGATGGACATCGAGCTAATTAAATCCAACCTAGATCTTATGGCCATCTCGTAACCTCGAAACTTAGACACCCTAGACGATCCTTGCCTTAGAGATATGCTCACTTTTGTTCTGACTAGGGGGCTTAACAGACTAATATTTCCTGTAATGGAGTATTGGGTATGGATTGATGATTTCTTTAGTCAGTCCATTACCCTGGGGGTTTATCTCTGTACCATTCCTTCCCCATTCCTTTTCGAGGATCCTTGTCATCCTCCCCCTACCCCTTTGGAGGTTGTTATGTCAGTTTATCCTTTAGAACCTCTTCTGGTGACCTGGGAAGATTTCATTCCCATCTTAGTTGGGCGAGCATTTGCTATTGGGATTCATCATCAGCTCGCCAACACCCTAGGTTACTTGTTTTGTATGCTGGCATTACTTTGCTCATTTTAAGGGCCTATTTCTGTGATCCTTAAACCTGATTTTTCGGTTCTTTTGCTACTCGACTGCTAACAAAAGAATGGCAGTCCATCTCTGATCTAGGTAATATCCTTCTATGCAATGGGGACATTGCAGATTTTAGGCATGGGGGGGTGTACTTGGGGATATACATAGCATTTATACATAGTGCATTCATGCATTTAGTTAAAGCATTCCGCATTGCATACATTTGCATTAAAAAAAAAAATAGAGAGAAAAATATTTTGTAATTATTGAGATTAACTGGCTAGGCCTTGCATTCTTAAGCAAATCAGAACTCTAGGTTAGACTAAGTTGATTCTAGGGTCGAACTTTAGAAGCTAAGTGAGCTACTAGCTTTAGACCTTTAGGGTCCTTTGTGGACTTAGAAACTTAAGTAGGAGTTAAGTTGCAGACCATTCGTAACGAGGTTGAGGAAGAAAAGCTAGGGATTGAGTTAAAAGGTGGGGCAATACCTGGAGTCTTATTCTACCTTTTGGTTTACGGGTCCTTGTAACCCAAGCATCCAAATTTCACACACTTGGTCTTGTGTAAGTAAGTGATCAACTTAATTCCTTTGTTAAAAGAAATTTGGTTCTCTTAGTTTTGACTGAGGAGAGGCTTGAAAACACAATTTGATTGGAAGAGTTCCTACCGCAGGAGAGGTGGAGTATATACTCACCTTGAGGATGCGATGATAACATATTACCTCCTCGGAGCTTGTCTCTTAGGATATCCATCCTACTGGGGGCATGTAAGCGCATTGTGTGGTTCAGGTACCATGGTTAGCCCTATCTCAAAGTTTCGATTGCCACAGGCCTGAATTTGCTTAAGAAATCCATGGGCGATACTATCTCGAAGTGTCGATTGCCAAGAGTTCTTAGGGTCGCTATGGCGGTGCTATCTCGAAGCATTGAAAGCCAGGTACACTTCGAGGTACGGTGATGGGGACAATGAATCTGACACAGACCGTGTTGATAGCTGATCCAAGGTTAGACCTAGAGGAATCAAACAAAAAAAAAATCCTTTTTCCTTTAACTCAAATAACTTAGACCAACGAACATGCACGGATGCTTTAATCTCAGGGATCAATAAACCTTAGGGTAGAGTCAGAAATTAGGGAAACTTGTGCCTGCAACTCGTCTTTAGCTGACCTAGTCTGTAACTTACCAACTACTTGGGAACCTTAGGTCTAAAGTCTGAACTTAATATGTTTCTAAAGGAAGACTGATTGGGTTGGCTAGTCTACTTGGAGTGTTAGGTTTTGCTTGGATTTGCTAGGGACTAGCAAAAACTAGGCATGGGGGTATTTGATTAGCCCATATTCGTAGGCTTTTTAAGTATCTAAATGTCTAGACATTAAATTAATTTTAACATTTAGATAGCATACAATAGGATGTAAATAAATTAATTCATATTTTTAACTTAAGTACATAATTCATGCATTTAGAATTAACCTAGGGTTACATATTTTAATTAGTTAAATAATTAGGTGCACTATTTTAATTAACATAGAAGTTAAGGAGTTATGTATAAATAATCCTAATTATTTCATTCTTTTATTCTTTTTCTCCTTTGCACAAGTAACTCCTGTGCATCACATTCATTCTACGGCATTTTGAATTTCAAATCAGTGTGGTCATGGCTTCAAAAGGAGAAGGAAGAGCTACCGTTGAGGAGGAGGCCCCCACCCCTATTCATCACTGTGCAGAGAGTGCACCACTCTCATCCACTCCACCACCACCAGCCTCAATCGTGGCGGCAAGCCTCCACCACCGTGGGCGTGTGGTGTGATAGGTCGCACCGCCATTCGGAGCTCACTCGCATCACCATGAATGCATGCTACTCCACCATAAGCACACACAGGCGTGCATGCTACCATCTTCACTGCCATCAGCAGCATCCACCTCCATCTTCTTCCCATTCTCTATTTTCCCTCGACTCCACCAAAAGGAACCCAAAAAAACCTCGCCACACCTACTACAACATAAAGAGCTACAACTCTTCCTGCCAGCAACTCATGCAACCTCCAGTGCACCCACCTTCAGCGCACGCACCATCTGCCTACCGTGCCTTCACCTTCATCCAGCCCACCGCACCCTCAACTCAGCCAGCGCACGCCAGCACCTTCACCTTCACCAGTAGCTCCAACCCACGGACCAGCACCTACACCACCTCGCTTGCGTGCTAATAGCCTGCGCACCTTCACTAGAACCTCCACACCCGTTCGCCTTGACCCCACTGCAGTCCCAGCACCTTAACCTCCACGCACCTTCATGCTCGTGTGCCAGCAGCCCGCGCTCCATCACCCATGCCCGTGCACCCCTTGCGGCCTGCAGAGCTCTCTCCAGCAGTGCCTTCACCTCACGTGCCGACGCCCTTTAGCCCTGAACACCCCCACTCAGAACACTCCAGCACCCCCGTGCCCGCGCTCCAGTGCCTCCTTGCAGCACCTGCAGCCAGCACCAGCACCCTCATGCGCATGTGCGCCCTGTAGAGCCTGCGCCTCCACGCGCCCATGCTCCCCGTGCGTCTGCAGCGCCTGCAGTGCCAGCGCGCTGCTCTCCTTGCACCTACAGCACATGCGGCCAACAGCACCCTCCTCCACCGTCGCTACTTCTTTCCTCTGGTAGGCCGACTCCAGCCATCTCACGGTGAACCACCGCCACCACCATGAAGGCCTCGCTTCAGCCAACCTCTTGTAGGAGTAGCTCCTAGAATGAGCCTCTCTCCTGATCGCGAGGAGGAGAGAGGTAGAATCCTCTACTTTTACTCTAATTAATAATTACATTTGAATGTCTTTGCCAAACTTTCATTTTTATTTTAATATTTGAAATATTGAGTGAAATTGCAACTTCATGCTCATCTTTTCTTATAATTGTGTGGCTTTTCTTATTCACATCTTTTGGCATTGGTTTTGGATTAAGATGTGCTCAAATTTTCTCTAATGCATGTCAATTGGAAATTACATAGATTTATCACATATTTATTGAATATTTCAGTGAGGAAAAATTGCACATCTACCCTTACATTTTTAAGTTATTATGCATCTTCTTTACGTCGCATTTCATGTCAGATTTGACTATGGATTTCGCACTTGATTGAATGAATATGAGAAAAAATATTCCTGATTTTATCGCATGATTGCCTCCTGTGGACACGAACCGCTCTTCTGTGAGTGGTTTAATTTTAATTTTAATTATTTTGTTAAGCGATTTTCCACCACTTTGATCCTACAATGATAAATCATCTTAATACATTATTCGAAAGCGAAAATCATCATATCATGTTCCTAGGATTATTTTAAGGATCCTTTGATTCTGTTTAACATAAGATCTAAGACAAAAATAAAGAGCAAAACAAAGAAACAAAATGAGCAAGAATATAATGACAAAAGTACATAGAAAAAGATAAACAGAAATCTACTTCTCCTTCCATCTTCAAGCTTTCGCTCCTCGTGAAGCACCTCTGCCTCTATCTAGCTCCTCCAATCCACCATGGATGAGAGCTAGAACTCCGTTTAAACACTTGTCTCTATTTGCAATTTGACCTGAAAACTAGAACTCAAATGCAAATGTTAAAAGACACGTGTTTTGTTATCATCAAAATAAATGATCGTGTTGCTCTAGCACCAACAGGATGGACCCTAAAGTGCAATTGATTTTAGCTTAGAGATAGGTCAGAAGGATCTTGAGTTTTTCAAAATGACGGATTGCCTCCCGTTAAGGGCTAAGTTTAACGCCATCAGTTGGGCACAACGTGGCTCAGGGAGAATGGAGATCAAAAGATACTGCAGCCAGATTTGAATCTCTGAGTTTGAGGAATGATTTGAGTCCCTGACCATTCACAACAAATGGTTCTGAGTCACAGTTGATTTCACTGATTTTGACATCTCCATTTCCAAAGATTCATTGAATGAGAAATGGTCTGATCCACTTTGATCTTAGCTTTCCTAGGAAGAGCTTGAGGTTGGCATCAAAGAGTAACACTTTCTTATTAGGAAGAAAATATTTTAGCAATATGTACCTATCATGGAATGCTTTGACCCTCTCTTTATAGATATGTGAGTTCTCGTATGCATCGTTGCATAACTTCTCAATCTGGCTCATTTGTAATCGGCAATGGATTCCAGCCTTCATGAGATCTTGATTACACTTTTGTACTGCCAGTAGGCTTTGTGCTCCATTTCTATAGAGAGGTGACATGCCTTCCTAATGATAACGTCATCATCAGCCATATCTAGCTTTAATTAGTCATAATCAATAAATAAATGCTCCTACATAATCGCTAGAGAGACGTAATTCACTCCAAATCCATTATGAGAGAATAATAAGAAAATAGGGGTAAAACTACAATTTTAATAGCATATATCAATTGAAAAAAAATTTTGGGATTTCTCAGGGGTTAATTAATGGTCAAATGGTCTTAATTGTCTAACAAGTAGGTCTATGCAGGCAGAAATGGGTTTTCACAAGTTTCAAGAATTAAATGACATCTGAAACTCTAAAAATAGACCTGCTTAACCTACTGAGGTTCTGGTCAGGATAAAATTCACCTAAATGCTCTAAAAATCATAGAAAAATATTCTCTAGGGTTTGGTATGCTTGATTTGACCATTGGAACCTAATTTGACCTAAAATAGAGTCTCAAAGAGACAGTTACCCTAATTTTTATTTTTACATAAATTACCTAGTCAAACTTGGTCGAAACCTAAATCTAACTTCACCAGTGGATTTCTTAGGTCCAAATTAGGTTTGTACCAAAATTTACGCCTAATATGAGATCATCTTGACTTAGTTTGCAATTTGGTCCTGTCTAAGTCTTTTATCTTACACACATACGCCTAACTTTTGAATTCCTTACAAATAGGCCCCTATCTTTGTTGTCACTCTTTACAAATAAGTCCCTCTACCATTATAGTGGAGGAATCCTTCTCCGGTGACCTTTGATTGAAGAGAACTTCTTCTCAAATCAATGAATCCCTTCCAAAATTGGAAGTTCTCTTTCCAACAAATCCAATCTTAAGCCTAACAACCTTCCCAATCTCTCTTGCGAATGCATGAGAGATTCAGTTATCTCATACGTTTCCTACTCCAGGAAGCCTTCCAAGCTCTAATCACTCTCTAAAGGCCTCTGAAAGGAAACCCAGAGCAGACCGGTCTCTTCACGCTCGAATTTGGCCTAGAATCCCTTTACTTCATCCCTCCTCTCCGACCGAATAGCTGCTCAGCATCCAGTGATCTTCTCCTACCTCCCTCGTCGTCTATCCACAATACCGACGGTGGATTCATCTTCCTCATCTTCTTCCGCGTCACGCCATACCTACGGGCACTCCCAAACCTCCGTCGTCATCGTTGTTACCACTCATCGGAGCATCTTCGTCCCCGATGCCGACGTAAACTCGGCAAGTTGATCTCCCCCCTTTCATCTATTAGATTAGGGTTAGTTTAGTTAATTTAACATCTTAAGTTAGTTTTACACCTTAAAAACCCAAAAAGACCCCTCGACACCGCAAATCACCCTCATCTTCTCCATCTCCGACAGAACCTTCGGCAAGGAGTCCCCACCTCTACACACCTCCATCAACCTTGCCAAAACCCTCATAAGCTCTACTGCACCACCCTCTATAAAACCCCTCTCCTATTACACCGATTCCACCTCCCAAACTTCCCACCGAACAATCCACCTTCACGCCATCTTCTCCGTCACTGTCTAACCACCTCACTCATCCCCATGCCGACCTAACACTGCCATCATCTTCCTTAGACATAAGCAATGCTCCTAAGCTATTTTAATCGGGCTGAGAGGCCATATCCATGTTTTAGGTTCCCCGTCGGTCTACACTGTCGCCAACATTAACGCCGATGCTGTTCTTCAAGTTCCAGGTTGTGCACACCTAGATGACTCCTTCAGGTGGTGCGGAAGTACTCAGAGACCAGTTCCAGTTGGTAAATTAGAGGCCGTGACTCCAACAATTACGGTAATTGCTAAAGCATTCACGCAAGAAGAGGAGTTCGCCTCTACGGTGTACCACGAAGAGGACATGTTTTAGTCCCACATCGTGGGATTCCAAACTGAAGAGCATGCATAAGAGGGAGAAGGGACATAGTCTCTTCACCTCAATTCACACAGGGGGTTGAGGTCCCTCGCTACCCTCACACGCCTCACCCATGACACTGTGCACGCTAGCTTGGTCTACCCGATTACCAGCCTAAGCCTCTCACTCCGCTGTTCAGTGTTCTTGACACTTGGTCGATTTTAGAGGTGAGTTCCACCTACGCATCAAAAGGGCCAAAGAAGGAAGGAACAAAGAAGAAGATGAGAGGCAAAAGAAAAAGATGAGAAAGAGAGAACCAACGCAGAAGAAGAGAATCGCAGAAGAAGAAGAGAAGAGCAATAGAAGAAAAGGAAAGAAAGAAGAGCAGCAGAAGAAAAATCAAAGAGGAGCACTGTAGAAACATCTTTTAAGATGTCTGATTTTACGATTATCTATTCCCTCATTTGATTATATTTGAGTAATTGCTATATGTGTTAGACTAATAATTGGTGATCCAAATCACGATTATTTTATCTAGAATTCTTTTTGACTCTTCATATACTCATGTAAAATATTGCATATTAGATTTTGAGTAATTAATTATGCTTATTTACATTATTTGTTGAGATTAGTGCATGAATTTCATATTTGCTCCTAGCGAATGACCTCAGACTTCATTTTGGACATTCAAGTTATAAATTTTATCTATTGTTCGAGTTATTTTTGAGGAGTTATTACAACAACGAATGCATCTTCTAAAACCTCAATCTAGCCATACAACACTTCCCATACATGAGTCTGAAGGGAGACATTCCTAACTGGATCTTATGGCTGGTCCTATAGGCCCACAAGGCTTTCGAAAGTCAAGTGGACCAATCTTTCCTATAAGGCCAAACGGTGACCTAAAGGATTTTCTTGATCTCCTGATTGGATAGCTCAGTCAATCTGCTGGTCTAAGGGTAATAAGGAGTCGAGATACTATGTTACACCCCATACTTTTTCATCAGGGACTGGAAGTGCACGATCGCGAAATGAGACCTACCATCGTTGATGATGGCCTTAGGAACCCCAAATTTGGAAAAGATGTTCTCGTGAAAGAATCGGAGAATAACTTTATGATCATTTGTTCTGGTGGGGATGACTTCGATCCATTTTGAGGCATAATCAATAGAAAGTAAGATATACTCTAAGTCGTTAAATCCTGGAAAGGGTCCCATAAAATCAATTCTCCAGATGTCAAAGATTTTCCATACGATGAATGGATTCAAAGGCATTATATCATGCAGGCCCATGTTGCCAAGGGTCTGACAATGGGCACATTCCCTACAATAGGATTGTGCGTCTTTGAACATTGTGGGCCAAAAGAACCCACACTGGAGGATCTTTGCTATAGTTTTATGCCCAGAGTAGTGGCCACTGCAAGCCTGGTCATGGCAGAATGAGATGACATCATTGACCTTGTCATCGGGAATGCATCTACATATTACTTGGTCATTATCGATGTGAAAGAGATGCTGATCTTCCCAAACATAGTACTTGGCATCATAAATTAGCTTGTCCTGTCAGGAGGTTGCCCAATCAGGTGGAACTTTCCTTATAACCAAGTAATTCACAATATCAGCAAACCAAGGAAGTCCATTAATAGCCAAGAGACTCTCATCTAGAAAATGCTCGATGATAAGTCCGGACGGGTTAATGACCAAAGAAGGAAGGAAAGACAAATGGTCAGCTACCACATTTTGCTTTCCTGCCTTGTCGCGAATTTCGAGATTGAATTCTTGCAACGGCAAGATCCAACGGATTAATCTAGGCATCACATCCTTCATAAGTAAGTGCCTCACCACAATGTGATCCGAGTACATGATGGCATCGGATCCCAAGAGGCATGATCTGAATTTCTCCAGACCAAGTACTATAGTCAGTAGCTCTTTCTTTGTAATCATGTAATTACGTTGAGGCTCATCCAATGTCATGCTGGCGTAATATATAACCACCAGTTTCCTGTCAATTTTCTGACCTAACACCACTTCTACTACGTAGTCAGACGCGTCGCACTTGATCTCGAAGGGTTGACTCAGTGGCTATCAAAGATCGAGTAGATGATTCCAATGTCGAGCCATTTGATGATCTCATTTTTTATGACCTCTTGAAGATTCGGATTGAGCTGTCTTTGCATTTCTTGAGATGGTCGTGAGTCCTCTTCGGTATAGATACGATGTATGCAATACGAGGGACTTATACCAGTCAGGTCATCAAGAGTCCATCCAATGGCTCTTTGATGCTGCTGAAGGACAGAAATCAGCTTTGTTTCTTGATCAGGAGAGAGTCAGGAATTGATAATTATAGGAAATGTTTGATTGGAATCCAAGAAGTCATACTTTAGATGATCTGGGAGGGCTTCAATTCAAGTACTGGGTTATCAGCAATGGGTGGAAGTTTGAGATGGTCCTTAGAAGAAAGGGTGGAAGCTATGCGTAAGTCTGGATTAGCTCTGGGCTTCCCTATCTGTGGGTCGAGATCTTCTTGTGGTTGAGGCTCTAGGAGAATACGGTTTTCCTATGTACTTGGGTCCTCAACCAAGGAACTGATGTCGCAAACTTCTTTGATCGCCCCACAGTTTATTCCTTTCTAGGCCATAAAGATATCTATCCTTAATGTCTTATTCCCGAATTTCAACTCGATTTCGCCCTCTTCATAATTGATATTTTCCGTAGCTGTGGCTAGGAATAGTCTCCCTAAAATGATTGGTGTATCTCTCAAATTTTTACGAGTATCCATGTCTAATACAATGAAGTCCACTAGGAAATAGAAATCTCATATCCTAACTAGAACATCCTCAAGAACTCCTCTTGGTGACTTAATTGATCTGTCAACCAGCTGTAGAGTCACCTTAGTTGGTTTGAGCTCAGTTTCCTCAAAATGATCTAGTAGCGATGTAAGGATCAGATTTATGGAGGATCCTAAATCCAATAAAGCTCGATCAAACTCTAGGTTGCCAATCTTACAGGAAATCAGAGGGTGCCAGGATCTTTCACTTTTTGTGGGAGTTTGCTCAGGATGATAGAGTTGGCTTGCTTAGACAAAATGATTGGGCTCCCATCTTTATTTCACAGCTTATGCTTTGGTGTACATAAGCCCTTCAAAAGTCGTGCATAAGCTGGTATGTGGCAGATTGCATCTATCAAGGGGATGTTTGTTTTGACTTGCTCAAAGAGCTTGACCAAATCTTCCTCAAGTGCTACGGGTTTGGGTTTCCTTTTTCCATTGGTTAAGGCCTTCAGAAATGGAACCTCTGTAGGTTCCTCTAGGATTGGTTCAGGCTCTGGATCTGGGAAAGGTGTGTCTAGGATGCTTATCATAGGATTAGGCTGTGAACTACCAGGGCTAGAGTGGCTGGGATAAGGTGGATCCTAAGTCAATTTGCCACTACGTGTAGTAACAACATTTAGGCTAGCTTGGTATTGGTTTAGAGTTGGCAAAAGTGGTGGTTGCTGTTGATATCCCGAATACGATGTCCAAGCCTCCATCCCGTCGGGTGATGGACTAGAACAGGCTTGATAAACATAGTGAGATTGGCCCTAATTCAGGTTCATAATGCACCTCTAGTTTAGCACATTATTCAGATTTAGCAGAAGTTGAGAAGGGAGTGCACCAGGATGGCAAGACCAAACCATTTGTGCAAGTTGATTTCAAACCTCTGTGATCTCTTCTTTATGCTATTTTTCCATAGCTGCATTGGTCTTCTGCATGTCATCTAGTGCTTGCAAATCAAGTTCATTTGATCTTCCCTTGAAGGCCCGAATTGGTAATTTGGATTGGGCCTAGGCTGAGCAGGTTGATATGGTCGCGGAGCTTGTGGTTGGGGTTGGAATTGAGGTCTCAAGTTTTGATTATTTCTCGACCACACGAAGTTCGGATGATTACGCCATCCAAGGTTATATGTGTTGAAGAATGGATCATTCTAGATGGTATGGAGATACTCGCAGGTCTGAGGAATTCCAGAGAAATCAAAGTACGAGGGTTCAGAGTTCCCTCAACTAAAGTAGGAAGGTCTGAAGTTTCCTTCCGAACCAAGGTCAGATGGAGGTGGATATGGGCCCATCACCTGATAAGAGTGGTGGTGAATGTTATGAACAACCTCCCTACCTGAGGGCGATTGCACATACGTGCTCTGTTATGCGGCAGTGGCTCTCTGCAGATGTCAAGTCAATTCATCCACCTTTGATTCGATGATGGAGACCTTATCTAGGTGACAGGCCACCAACTCTAGGTCAATGGATGCAGATAGGTCTCAAGTCTCATGTGTCCCTCATGTGTTTGTCAATGCGTGGGTGGTCGTCCTATCGAACACACCTATAGATTCATTATTTCTGGAGTTCTTGCACATGTTCTTAAGAATCTCCCAAATGGTATCTTCATGCTGACTCGTGATGTTGCTACCACAGGTTGCATTGACAAATAGCCTAATATCCTCACGGAGTCCCTGGTAGAAAGGCTGGACATGTTCCCATTTAGGGACTCTATGATGGGGGCATTTTCGCATGTGATCCAAAAAGTGGTCCTATGCCTCATGAAGTAGTTCTCCCACATTTTGTGTGAAATGCATGATCTGGTGCTTTAATGTATGGGTGCGACCTACTGGGAAGAATTTCTTCAAGAATTCAGATTGGAGTTTCTCCCATGTGTTGATCAGATGAGTTAGTGTCTAATACCAATGGGTAGCCTTATCAATAAGAGAGAAGGAGAACATCATCATAAGCAGGATGTCACAATTATGAACAGGTGGTCCAAAGGTCTGGGCTAGATGTTTCAGCTGTTTGATGTGCTCGAAAGGATCTTCGGCATTTGTTCCATGGAATTTGGGGTTTGTATTGATAAGATTCGGCACCAATTCTGTATCTGGTCCTCCAATTGGGATTTGCACCCTGGGTTCGATCACCACCACAATGAAATTGTAATGATCTCACATCTGTGGTCGCGGTGGAGGATTCATGAATGCGTGAAGTAGATCAGCGAGACATTGTACCTGATTTTGTTCATTTGGTATTTATTGTTCTGGATTTTCCATGGATGCAGTTGATGGGGAGTTGGGCTCAAATGTGGAAGTATTTGAAGAGATTTCGATATGATCAGGCGAGAGCACAAGCAACTGGGTCATGGCTTGACCCCAGAAGAGTGAAATGCTAATGGAGGCCTTAAATTTGGTCGTAAGGACTTCCTCTCAAACATGCACTAGGGAATCAAATGAGGGATAGAATGTGTATTGGACCCAATCTAGGCACCCAAAAATTTTGGATGACAAAGGAGGTTCAAGCCGGATGATACCCTTGGATTAGAAACTCACTCACCCGAGAATTACTTAAGCAGCCAAGGAGGGAGAGTCCCGCAAAGACCCCTACACGATAGAGCATCATCATGGGTTATAGGGTTTCCCCCACCCAACCTTCCTTGTCACAAAGAATCCAAGTAGACTGAAATGTGCGAGCTTGATTCCTAGGTCTACCATTTTAATCATGTGTCTGTGCCTTGAATTTCACTTGAACTTTAATGTTGATTTGATTTGTGGCCTAATTTGGTGGTTGCTTGACCCACCAATTAGACCAACTTCACTTGACCTACCCTAAAATTGAGGATGAGTCTGGTCAAGAACCCAAATCAACCTAAAGTGGTTCGCAAACAAGTTATTAAGTCCCAAATTTTCATGATTCAAGTGATAGTCAAAGCCTTGCTTTTAGGGTTCACTTAATTAGATTAATTCAACCAAGTCTTGGGTAACCCAATATGTGGGAAATATGTTTTCTTTAATTCAGGCAAGTGTGTATTCCTGGATCCTAATGTGGAAACCCTAGATTCGCTCTATTCAAGTCCAATTTTTCCAAAGTAGGTACTTAGGGCTCAATCAAGAAGGTGAATAGTCCAAGGCACCTTAAGTCCCTAATAGGTGCAAGTATCAGGATGGGGATCTCTAATAAAATAAAATCAAATCAGGCAACTCAGATGATGATTACTATGAAATAAAGTGAGTTGAACCTAATTGATTTTCCTTTTAATCTTTCAAGAGATAAGGGGCCTAAAGAGGAAGGGAAAGAGATTACCTGCCCCTGGTGTGATTGCTCATGCAGTTGATCTTTAGATTCACCTAGTAAAAATCACAGCAAATCAGATAAAGTAAGTTAGAACCAAATCAGAATTGTAATTAGTGAATGAAATGCGCATTGCTCCTCGACAACGGCACCAAAATGTTAATGCGCTTTCGTCAAGTTTGAAATATGCGTCATAGTATACTCAACAAAAGTGAATCAACATTTCAATATATATGTTAAAAAAAGAAAGATGTGAATCTGAGGTCATTCGCAGGGAGCAAGTAACAAATCAGTTCACTAATCACAATATTCAATAATGCAAGTGAATCAATCAAAAATATATTCAATAATAAAGCAATAATGTATCTCAAATGTCAGGAAAAAGTGTAAAAAGAAAGAGCTAAAAATGGTGGTTGAAATCACCAAATTAACCCTAGAATTAAGCACTTAATTCCCGCAATACTCAGCCCTCAAACAATTCAACAATAACCACTAATCCCTGTCAGAACCAAGTAAATATCTCCATAGTGATAAGTTAATATCAAACACAAGGCTCAGATGCCTTTTCCCTTAGAAGCACAAGGCACAGCTCAAGGTCAGCACAAGGAACAAGCCTCTGCAATAGTTAAGTGTTGAATGAGTGGGCACAAATCTCGAGGCACCATAGTGCAAAAACCCCTCCCTCCTCCTCAGATCTCTTTCTCTCAATTTCAAACCTGAGTGAACATTATCGGGTAATCGGGTCGAGTATATGATGGTAACACCATCATAGGCCCTAACTAGCCACATTTAGTTAGGTTTGATTAATAAAAGCTTCTAACTAATCATCCGAGGGCCACAACTCTACATCATTCTGGTTTAAGAAGATAGGGCATTAGGGTTAATTCTGTAATTTTAACAGGACATCACAAACACAGATTAACCACGGGGTCACTCAGGGGTTAAATGAAGGTTAAATAAGAACAAAAGTCTACAAAGTGCGTCAACACTGATAGAAATAGGGTTTTACATATTTTGAGGGCGAAAAAATCACTAAAACCATAATTATCAACTCACTTAAATTAAAGAGGTTATGGTCAGGATAAAATTAATTTAAACCTCCTAAAATTCATAGAAGAATATTTTAAGAGGTTTGGTACCCTTGGTTTAACTATCCGAACTCATTTTAACCTAGAATAGAGTTTCAGACAGGAATTTGCCCTGATTTAGGATTCTCTGCAATTTACCCAGTCAAACATGGTGAAAAATCAAACGCAAGTTTACCATTAGATTTCTTGGGTCCAAATTAGTTTAAGACCAAAATTTGGGCCAAATAAGAGTTCATCTTGACCTAGTTTGCAATGTAGTCCTTAAAATCTCTATTTCATACAACAAGCCCTAAGTTTCATGTTTCTTGCATTTACCCCTATCTTTCTTGTCATCTTCACACTTAGGTCCCTACCACCATTAGAGTGGGAATGCAAACCGAGATTCAAGAGAGATTTTCTCTCTCAAATCAACTCCTAATCAATCCAAATTTGGTGGGAATGATGTTCACATATAGATAATCGAATCAACTAGGTTTTGGCTTTCGATTCACTACACAAAACACTAGCAAACTTGAGGACTCATGGGTGTTTGGGTGAAATCATCATTTTTTTAAGATATAAGTTGTAGTATAGGACAAAATCACTCTAAACTTTTGAATTTATAAACTCAGATTCAGAAAGAAGTCTGATATCGTTCGTAGCGAGCAAGTATGCTGATGTAAACATGTTTATATCACATAAACCGTCTATTTATGCATGTTATTAGGCATATAGTTGCATCATACATTATAAATATTGCATAACATGCATCATCCTGCATTTAGGTTAGGTTGTATAAATTTTAGGTTAATTTCTCCTTTTTATGGTCAGGTGATAGGACAGGCAATATTAAATAGGGGCCTCGGATTGAAGATCCAACCATACAAATCTGATTAGGACAATGATTAGAGTTCAACGACTCCATGATCGCCTCGATCGGACTTCCGTAGCATCAAATGCAGTTCGAGAAAGATCAGAGGTCAAGGGGCTAGGTGGTGTAAATCCATTCTTCAGATGATAAATCGGACAACGTGGATGGGTTCGAAAAGACGATTGCAGCCCAACAGTGCAAAAATCAATCCAATTCGACATCCGTGGCACTATCTACAACTCACAAAAGATGGACGACCAAGATGGCACCACATGGTGCCATCTCATCCACCCAACACTCGCCAAGGCTTCCCACTCCACTGCTCCAAGCAATCATGAATGCTTGATCTCGATCATTGGATGAAGATCTATTGGCCGAGATCAACCGTGCATAAAAAAACTCCGCACGCCTCAAACCGATGTGTAGCATAGTGGTTAAGGCACTATTTGCGTAAGGAGCATGAGTTCGAGCCACCCGCGTCACGCCTTTCCTCACATGGATGAGCACGATCTCGATCGAGCAATCAGCTACGAATGGCCCAGGTCAACAAATCAGGTGCATGCACGATTGGATGCCCAAGCTCACGTGGAATCTCACATGTGATGAGGTGCGATGAAGGCGCCGGCGTGATGGATTTTAGGTCGTCCGATAGCGTGGACATGATTAGGCATTGAAACAAAGGAAAAGGAGGGGACGACGCATGGGCCTGAGCTACGGCCACGTTCAGGGTCTTTAGTGACACTTAAATCCATCACTAAAGTCCCCTATATTAATGTTTTAAGGTCAAAATGACCTATTTGCCCTCTACCTCTACACCTATAAGAAGGCTTACACCCCCACATTTCATTCATCCCTTCCTTCACCTCTCTCCCTCTTTAAAGCTCTAAAGAAGCTTGTCCTAAATCTAGGATGCTCCTCTGGAGTTAAAAGCAAAAATTTTGTCCACTTCTCATCCCGTTCGTGAATCTCCCGTGGTTGTCTTCTCGCCCCCAGTTCGAAAGTGGATCCCGCAATGACGACATCCTGCCTCAGCCCCAGTTCTTCCATCTTTGTTCTGTGTCCCTGTCTCTACTCTTCACCTTCTAGACGTCACCTACTCCGGCTCATCCTCCAAGCAGCCGATAAGGAGGATAATCTCTCACCTCCCTTCTCTTTTACTGCATTCTAGTTGTAATATTTCCCTCTTTCTAGTTGTAAAAACATTATCCACATTATAGAGTGTTTTGTTCTCTCTCTCTCGCTTTCTCTCTCTTTAGTATAGTATCAATTCATTGTGATTATCTCGCCTTTTAAAAAACCAAAATAAAAAATATAATTGCAGATTTCAAATTGACGTAGCCTCCCTGTGTTTGACGCAGAATTCTTTTCGAGTTTCGGTAAAATTTATTTGTTGATGGATTCCTTTACAAATCATACTACAACGATGAGTTTTCAAAATTCAAATCTATTTGTGACGATTCTCTGACTCAACATATGTAATTTAATTCGCCAATCACAAGAAATATATACGTAATTAAACTCAATAATACTCAGAATGATATTTCAATAAAAACCATAATAATAGTGCAAAAAGATTAAGTTAAAATGGTGATTTAGATCACCAAATTAGCCCCTTTTAGTTTAAGCCCACAACCACTTAAATGCTTCAACAGTAAACCACAATTGTCAATCAAGTATGCAGATATTCCAATAGTAACCAACAAAAGGCCTCAGACGACAGACCAAATGCTTTAGATGTCTTAAGAGAAGAGTCTCAAGGACCGCTCAAGAGAAGCATAGGGCTCCTCTCTACACTCAAGGAGCCTTTGAAGAACACAACAATAGCAACGAATAGAGGCTTAAGGGCCTCACGCAATGCCCGTAGAGGCTAAGTGTTGAGAGAGGAGAGGTTTCAATTCCTGAGGTAGGAAAACCCAACACCCTCTGTCTCAGATTCTCTGTCTTCCCTTTCTAAGCTTAGAATGGACCAGACCTGGGTATTGGGTAAATGAATCCACAACCCAAGCCTGCGAGGCGTAAGCACAGGCCAGGGCCTGGACAAGCATGTGTGGCGTGTACTGTGCGGGTAGGGACCTAACCCTAGAGTATCGAAGATGATAAGGCTCTCGTACTTTTGGCTTTTATATGTTGCTAGTGGCACTTCAGTCCATGATGTGGGACTATCCCACAGAACTTTCTCACATAGTAGCAGCAAGAGTGTGAAGCCTCCAATTAAGGGCAAAGGAGAAGATGGCAGCGTCAATTGGCTACCTGGGAGGCTTCCTGGAACTAGGGTGCACGACCTGGAGAGGGAATTGAAGATGAACACAGTCAGAGATCTATAGCTGGAGCCGAGGATGATGGTGGCAGCGGCGGTTGTCCGACGAGGTACCTGAAATAGAGAACACAGCCTCACGGCCACATAAGAGAAGCTCAGAAGGATCATCGGTGGACGACGAGTGCCTTGGCAGTGGTTTCATGGAGTGAGGGGTCGTGTAGTGGCCTACGAGGTCGAGGAAGTGGTGCGATGAGGGTGGTGTTCGGTGGAGGTGTCAAGTGGCCAATCCCCTCAATTTCTTGAGGGGTTTTGGTGGGCATGGAATGGTGAAGGTTTAGGGACTGGTGGTAGGTGATTCGATGCAGTGGAGCAACCATGCGTGCTCGCCGAAGTGTGGCCGAAGCTGGGGAAGGTGATAGTGAGGTGGTTGTGTAAGCGTGCAAATATGGAGTTTAAGTGTGTGAGTAGGGTTAGGGGAAGGTGAGGAGTTGAAAGAAGGAAACGATGAGAGGACGAAGGCGACGTCGGCTATGATTAGCCGACGTCGGAGATGAAGGATGCTCCGAGGAGAGGAACGGTGACGTCTGATGGGGGAGAAAGCCCCTTGTAGGTGTGGCAAGGTGCAGATGACGGAGTGGAAAGACCTACTACCTATAGTACATGGTAGCAGGTGAACTGACCAGAGGAGGAAGATCGCCGAAGACGACTCTGGAGCAAGTTGGAGGTAGAGGAGGAAGGGTGATTCTGGGCAAAAAATCGCTAAGGAGTGAGGTCTTGTGAGGAGGGACCTTTTAAAGGTATCAGGGCTTGCTTCAAGCTTGGAAACAAGCTTAAAGAGCTCAATTTTTTAGGGAAAAAGATCCCTAATCCTAAGGAGTTCACACAAGCTCTTGGACGTGAGTTGGGGTTCAAGACATGGTTCAGATGATTGGGGATTCTCTCAAAATCTTTCCTTCCAATTTTGAAAGGAATTGATAAAGAAATTAGGGAGAAATCCCAGATTGAAGGTCGGTGTGTTTGGATTCACACTTTTAATGGCAATAGGGACCTTTTTGAAAAAATATGAGAAGTTAGGGGGCTAAATGCAAAGATTTCGAAAGCTAAGGGATTAGGTGTGAAAAATAGAGTTTAAATGGGCTAAAGTGCAAACTAGGTCAAGATGGACTCTAATTTGGCCCAAATTTTGGTACCAACCTAATTTGGACCCAAGAAATCTGATGGTGAAGTTGGATTATAGTTTTGACCAAGTTTAATTAGGCAATTTGTGCATAAACCCAAATTAGGGTAGAATTCTGTTTATGACTATTTATAGTAAAATAGGTTCAGATGGTCTAATCAAGGATACCAAACCTCAAGGAATATTTTTCTATGAATTTTAGAAGATTTAGTTGAATTTTATCCAAACCAAAACCTTTGTAATTTAAGTGAGTATGAAATTAGGGTTTCGGGTGCTATATTGGTTTTGAAGATGCGTGAAACCCCATTTCTGTCTACATGAACCCACTTATTAGTCTTTAATGCTCATTTGACCTTCATTTTACCCCTGACAAACCCCTTGGTTATTCTATGTTCATGATATGCTGTTAAAATTATAGAATTAACCCAAGTTTCCTGATATCTTCTTAAAACATAATGAAGTGGAGTTATAACTATCAAATGGTTATGTAGGAGCATTTATCTTTCAAATATGACTAAAAGTGTCTAGTTATGACCTATGATTGTTTTACCATCATACTCCCATGCCTATCTTTTGCTAGTCCCTTATTAAAACATCCTGTGGGTCAAACTAGGTCTTTAGGTCGGATGTAACCGTCAGGATGCCTTACTAAGCTGCATATCTAGAAATCATATCAAAATATCAACAAAAGGCCTAGAGGTACTTAAGTACTAGCTAAGATCCAAACCTGACCAGCTTCAGCTTGAGTCTGCAACGAAGGTTTTTAAGGCCCACAAAATTTGCCCAGAGGTTCGTTGTACCCAGCGATTAAAGCACCCATGCATAGACGTAAGATGTCCAGGTTTAGTTTACCAGTGCATTTTTGTAAGAGAGAGATAGGGAAGGATTTTTCATTTGGAGAGTTTTCTCTCTTTTCTTTTTTCTTTTTCCCTAAATCCAGAGTCGAATTGGCCCTGAACACAGTTTGTATTGGATTCCTTTTTCCCACCATCAATCCTCAAAAGGTCCCTAGCTTTTGATACTTCGGGATAGTACCACACATGACAACCCCAGAACTATGGCTTTTGACACTTTGGGATAGTGCTTCCCATGCTGTTCTGCAGCTAAATTCATGCCCTAGCAATCGACATTTCGGGAAAATCCTGCCCATGGCACCTGAACCAGCACAAGGTGCTTACATGCCCTCAGTAGGATATTTAGATATCCTAGGAGACAAGCACAAAGGAGATGATGTGTTATTACGCATCTTCGAGGGGAATTTTCCACCTCTCCGCGTCGGGAGCTCATCCAATCAACTTGTGTTGTCGAGCCACTCCTAAGCTAGATCTTCAAGATGGCTTTTCATGACAGAATACTTTTGGCATGATTTTCTTTATTAAGGGCACTGAACCAGACTTAGTGTGTGACTTTTTTGAGTGCTTAGGTTACGAAGTCCTGCAAACCAAAGGACAGGCAATGGAGTCGAATAATCCCTAAACCTTAGACCTATTACATCAGCCTCGCACTTTCCTCAACCTCTTGAGGACTAATTTGGATCTTAACAAATACGTAAATGTTTAAACCCTGAAATAGGTCCAAGAGGCCTAAGGTCAGTACTCGTCACTAATCTCCTAAGTTTTAGCCTTCTAGGTCTTAATTCATTATTTGATCCAACCTAGAAGTTAGGTAAGTTCCCTACTCAAATTTTAAGGGACTAACTCATTTTCTTCTCTTTTTGTTTGATCCTTTTTCTCTTTCTTCCCTTTTCTTTTCCTCCTTTCTTCTTTTCCTTCAGTTCAAAGTGACCTCTCCTTTCCTCTTTTCTCCTCTTATTTCTTTTGCAATTGAAACCCTTCCATGAATTGATTTTTACAGTGTTTTGCACTTTAATACCCCCCCATGCTTAAGATTTGCAATGTTTTCATTGTAAATTAGGTGGGTTCAAGTTCAATTCAGATCGTACATTAGAACAGGTGGGTGGTGAATGGGTCAGGGTGACTATTTGTAGATGATTTCTAGCTTTGATACAAGTATCAAAGGCAGAGTTGGCTATTCTAGTGGACAAACCCTAAAGTGCAATATGATTTCGCAAAGAGATATGTCAGAAGGGTTTCAAGTTTTTCAATGATGACGAGTTGCCTCTCGTTAAACACTAAGTTTAACGCCATCAGTTGGGTGCAATGAAGCTTAGGGAGAATGGAGATCAAAAGATATTGCAACCAAATTCAAGTTGTTGAGTTTGAAGAACGGTTTGAGTCTCTGACCATTCACGACAAAACGTTCTGATTCGTGTCTAAGTTCACTAATTTCAATTGCTCCATTTCAAAATACTTGTCTCACAAGGAATGGTCCAATCCATTTTGATCTAAGTTTTCCAAAGAAGAGCTTGAGTTTGGCATCGAAAAGTAACACTTTCTGACCAAGATGGAAAGATTTTCATGAAATGTGCCTGTCATGGAAGGCTTTCACTCGCTCTTTGTAGATTTCTCGTATGCATCTTTGCGTAGTTCCTTGATCTTGCTCATTTGCAACCGACGGTGGATTCAAGCCTTCAAAAGATCTAGATTGCAGTTCTGTACTGCCCAGTAGGCTTTATGCTCCATTTCTACGGGGAGGTGACGCCTTTCGGTACACGAGTCTAAAGGGAGACATTCTAAACTGGGTCTTATGGGTGGTCCTATAGGCTCACAAGGCATCCGGAAGGCAGGTAGACCAATCCTTTCTGTCAGGCTCAATAGTGACCTGAAGGATCTTCTTGATCCCCCAACTTAACAGTTCAACCAATCCATTAGTCTGGGGGTGATAAGGAGTCAAGATACGATTTGGCACCCCGTACTTTTTCATCAGGGACTGGAAGTGCACATTCGAAAAGTGGGTCCCTCCTTCAGAGATGATAGCTTGTGGAACACCGAACTGAGAAAAACTGTGTTGACGAATGAATTTAATTACAACTTTACAATAATTGGTTTGGGTTGGGATGGCTTCAATCCATTTGGACATGTAGTCCACAGCTAGGAGAATGTATTCAAAATCCTCAAATTTTGGAAAGGGGCCCATAAAGTCAATCCCTCAGATGTCAAAGATTTTGCACACTAGAATCGGCTGTAAAGGCATCATGTCATGTCGGCTCATGTTGCCAAGGTCTGGTAACGAGTGCATGCCTTACAATAGTCGTGTGTGTCTTTCAAAATCATGGGCCAATAGAATCTGCATTGGAGGAATTTAGCTATGATCTTGTGTCCAAAGAAGTGACCACCGTAGGCCTGGTTGTGGCAAGAGGACAAAATGCCATTGATCTCAAATTTTGGAACACATCTTCTGATGATTTGATCAGCACCGATGCAGAATAGATACAGATCTTCTCAAATAAAGTATTTGGCATCTGAAAGTAATTTTTCTTTCTTGGCTTTTGGCTAATTAGACGGATTCTGATGCGATGCCAAATAGTTCACCATATCAGCATACCACAGAAGTTCCGTCTCGATTGTCAAGAGGTGTTCATCCAGAAAAGGCTCTGTGATAGGTCCAGAAGGGTCAATGATTGAAGAAGGAAGATAGGATAAGTGGTCAGTTGCCACATTCTGCTTTCCCACCTTGTTGTGAATTTTAAGATCAAATTCTTGCAATAACAAGATCCAGCAGATTAATCTAGGCTTCACGTCCTTCCTGGTGAGTAAGTGCCTCATTGCAGTGTGATCCGGGTAAATGATGATGTGGGAACCCAAGAGGCATGACCTGAATTTCTCCAAGCCAAATACTATAGCCAGCAGCTCTTTCTTTGTAATAGTGTAAATATGGTAAGCCTTGTCTAATGTCTTGCTGGCATAATATATGACCACTGGTTTCCCATCAATTTTCTGACCTAGCACCACTCCTATTGAGTAGTAAGACGTATAGCACATGATCTCGAAGGGTTGAGACCAGTCAGGAGATTGCTGGATTGGTGCTTGGGTGACTCAACCATGCAGGATCTCAAATGCGTGAATGCACTCACTGGATATCTCAAAAGGTGTGTCCTTTGAAAGGATATTTGTCAAGGGGCATGTGATCTTAGAGAAATCAGGTCTGAATCGACGATAAAATCCAACATGCCCCAGGAATGATCTAATATCTTTGATCGAGTTAGCCATAGGTAGCTTAGAAATCAGATCGACCTTAGCTTGGTCGACCTGGAAACCTCTCTCAGAGATGAGGTGTCCAAGTATGATGCCCTTAGGAACCATGAAGTGGCTCTTTTCCAGGGAGAGAACCAGGTTCACTTTGTTGCATCTTTTAAGGATTTAGACCAAATGCAGGAGGCATTCACCAAAAGATTCACCAAACATCGAGAAGTTGTCCATGAAGACCTCAAAGTAATTACCTACCATATCAGAGAATATGGCTAGCATGCACCACTGAAAGGTGGCGGATATGTTGCATAGCCCAAATAGCATCCTACAGAATGCATATGTCCTGTAGGGGCAGGTAAAGTGGTCGTTTCCTGATCCCCTAGATGAATTTTCACTTGATTATAACCGAAGCAACCATCCAAGAAATAGAAAATTTGATTTCCCGCTAGTTTCTCGAGAATATGGTTAATGAACGAGAACAGGAAATGATCTTTCTTCATAGAGGCATTCAGTTTCCAATAGTCTATGCAGACTCTCCACGAGTTTGCATTACAGGTCGGGATGGCCTCTCAAGATTCAGTCGTGGTAACGATGAGCCCCGCCTTTTTAGGCACAACCTAGATCGAGCTCACGCGTGTCTATCAAAGATTAGGTAGATAATACCAGCATCTAACCACTTGATGATCTCTTTCTTCACGACCTCCTGTAGATTAGAGTTGAGTATTCTCTGCATCTCTCGAGATGGTCATGAGCCCTCTTCAGTGTAGATATGGTGTGTCCAATAGGAAGGACTGATACTAGTCAGATCATCGAGAGTCCATCTGATGGCTCTCCGATGCTGATGGAGAATAGAAATCAGCTTTGTTTCCTGATCATATGTGAGTCGGGAATTGATGATCAAATGAAACATTTGATTGGAACCCAAAATACATATTTTAGATGATCTAGTAGGGGTTTTGTTGAAATGGTAGATCGCGAGTTTCAAAATACGACTAACATTCTTTGTAGTATAGTTGCGAAATTCATTCGTCAACAAAAATAATTTATAAAATAACGAGAATTGGTGTCGCAGTCGTTGATCTCTGGGAGGCATTTAGGAAATGCAAATTAATTTTGATCTTGCTTGCTCTACTTGCTTAAGATTACATGTCGATTTATAATAAGTACGTATTCATGCACGAAATGCCGTTGCAATAGAAATATAAAATGAGCGTAGGCAACTGATTATCACGTGAAAGATATGGCATTCAAGCACATGGTGATTTTCACAAATAGATATATATATATATATATAGAAAGATGATTTCATTGATTGCATCAGAGTTACAGTGCACAGCTAGAGGAATGCTTGGTACAGGAAAGCTTGAAATAACTACTGGCTACAAGAAAATGACTGTATACATGAATCTATGGGGGGATTATGCATGCATCATTGGGGAAGAAATATGGAGCTACACTACTAAGCAGTAAATCTACAAAGAACTACTATCTACTTAGCTAGCAGAAATAAGGGCATTCGGAGGTAGGCTTCGATGTCCTTTCAGTGGATGAGAAGAGAAAGAGGGGTGGCCAATGGTGGGTAGGCTGGCCCTTGGAGTTATGGAGGAAGAGTGCTCTAGCCTTGGCATGGAGGTGGTGGAACCACAGTGGGAGCCCGTGGAGTGGAGGTGGAATGAGGGTGGAGATATGCTAAAACTAGATGGAAAACTAGATGGGTGCAAATGGCCACCCAAGCGTCCTTCAAGTAGACCTAAGGGAGACTCTCTAGAGAAGTGTGGAACTCTCTAGAGAGAGCTCCAAGTGTGGCCATCCATGGGCCTTGGAGGTGGTTTTTAGATCTACAATTTGTGGATCTAAAAATTGAATGTCTCTTGGTTGTTAATTTTAGCAACCAAGAGTGGTGCTACCTTGAAGAGAGTTCTAGAGAACTATAGGTGGGTGTGTGTGCGTGAATGGGTGTGGGTGTGTGTGTGTGAATGGGTGTGTGTGTGTGTGTGTGGGTGTGTGTGTGGGCATGCCCTAGGTGGCTAATTGAGCTAGGTTAGGTGCTAATAGGTTTAGGTTAGGGTAGGTCTCAAATTCGGGTTACAAACCATAATTTGCTAGGGAGAAGGTGCAATTAAACTTGGCATAAGTTTAATTGAGTGAGTGTGAACTTTATTGAGAGTACAATAACTCAATTAAGTTGGTCTTGGGTCAATTGGACTCTCACTTTATCCAATTGGACTTGTGCTGGTTGAGATCTGAGCTCAAGTGGATTCTACGAGTCCAATTGAATAGGTAAGTGTAATTGACTATGATCTAAGTCAATTGGGCTTAGTGAGAACCTAATTAGGTTCTTAGGAGGGTCTAGAGGTGGTGTACTAGGGTTAAGGTACCTTAATTTAGGTTCCTAAGGGGTTGGAATTGGGTTTAGGGACCTAGGAACTCAATATCAAGGCTTGAATTCCAAAATAGGAACTGGAGAATAGTTCTAGACGTCCAATAAAGGTATCAGATGACTTATACTCAAAAATCAAAAGTCCAAACTTGTTGTCTGTACGTCCAATCAGATTCAGGGGGGATTTAAGGTTTTGTCTTGGGTATTATGTAGAAATTGGACGTCTGACCAAGTGTCTGGATGTCTAATAACACTGCAGACTTGGGTTTGAGGTGTGCGGGTTGTGGCTAAGGGTCCTGGACGTCAAATAACTTATCTAGACGGCCAGATAAGGGTTCGAAGTAGGGCTTTGAGGCTTCCTAGGCTATGGCGACCAAATCTAAGGGTGGCTAAGGCTTAGGAAGGCATCTAGGGCCGTCCTAGGTTTAGGAATGAACCTAAGTTGTTCATAATTTACTCTGCTTTACTTCTACTTAATAGAATAGCAAACCTAAACCCCTTACATTATTTCTCTACTAAATCTTATTCTAATCTTCCTCCCCAACTCTGATGCAGCATTAGGTTCAGGTCCAGCTCCAGATCCAGCTGGAGATCCAGCTCCTGAGCTTCTTGTTACCTGCAATTATATAATGCACTTAATTAGTACATTATATCATTATTTCATGCATAGCTAAAGGAAAGCAGTAATGATGCAAATAATGCTTATTCATGCATGAATTACACTAGCTTTTGCTAAGTTCTAGCCTAATTTAGATTAATTAAGACCTTTGATTGATGTGTAATCATACTCACATGCCTAAATCTCGCTAGTCGCTAGCAAATGCAAGCCTAAGTTATTTACGAAAGGGTCCCTAAGGGATTGATTATTTTTATCAAGTGTATGACTGGAGATTCTTTTCCTTTTTGTGTTCATCCTAAAATCTAGAAATCCAGACAATCGTGAAAGTGCAACTATATATCTTTTGCAACGGATTTGAGTGGAAAACCTGATTTACCTCTAAAGCCCATACTTAACCCCTAGTAAAATTCTATCGGGATAAGCAAACTTCTTTCCTCAGGGTATTCAAGATATTCTATGAATTCCACCCTGGCTTTAAGCTTGAGCAGAGAATGTCTGAGGGAAATGATTCTCTATTTGGTGGCTCACTGTCATTTTCTGCTACATAGAGATTAGAACTATAGTATCTAGAATCCTAAATTATTAATAAACTCAACTCAAAGAAAAACGAGAAAGACTATGCTCTCTTTTGATTCCTTTGTATTCATTCTCTCTTTCTCTTTTCTTTTCTTGAGCTCACAATCTCACCAGATTTACACATATATTCCATATTTGCTGGTCTTACATGGAATTGACACTTTAATAGAGTTCCAATAACCCTAATGCTAAATCAGAATTCCTCAGCCAGTATTGAGGTGGCCAGAAACACAGAAAAAGTGGGTTAAGGTCATATTTGGTGGGTTTCAACTTTACTTGGCGGTATTGCCTCAATGTAAATAAAATAAACACTGGACACTCATAACTCTTTTTCTGCTTTTTTTCTTTTTTTTTCTTTTTTTTTCTTTTTTTTTCATTCTCTCTTTTTTTCATTTTTTTCTCATTTTTTTTTCACTTTTTTCATCTTTTTTCTTATAAATTTTCTAACACAATACAATCTAAGAACACATTCATGATTTTTATTGAGGCATTATTAGGGACTAGCGGTACTCAAGAGACATTGGGTATCTTATTTGGTGGAAGTGCCCACTCAGCACTAGGAAAGACAGATAGGATGGTGTATTTCTAACCTTGACATCGATACCCTCCTTCAACCAAGGATTCCATAAAGAATGGTTGTAACCATCCACCTTAGCCCTAGGTTTATTAGAACTAGATTTTCGCATATTTAACTTGATTGGTGGCTTTCAATATTTCACACAAACCATATACGTAGGAACCGAGAGCAAAAACTATGCCTATTCTCTGAGTATCATTACCTAATTATCCAGAATTCCAAAATCCTTGCACTAATCTTATAGTACCTGCACTCTTTACTCCCATCTCACATATTTCGTGGATTTTAGAAGAAAGTGTACCTGACTCCCAAAATATTGTCCAATGATTTTGGAAAAGAAGCACTGCATCTTCTTGACAGACTAAAGACGTTTATCAGCCTTCGTCATGAATGCATTGCAAAATCTACATGTGAGTGTGAAAATTATACTAGATTCCATATTACAGGAATCAACTAAAGGATAAAATCCCTAATGCATTCTCGATAAAAATAATCTTATTCATGAATGCACTATGTATGCTATAAACAAGTAACCTCTTTCATTTGTACTTCATAAATTCCCTTATCGGGTTACATTTAGCTTGATCCTAAATTTAGAACAAAAAAGTGAGCAAGTGATTAGGAAGTGGTTGTTGCAGACGATTTCTAGCTCCAATGCGAGCATTGGAGGTGGAGTTACTTGTTCTTATTTAGGATCCTAAAGCACATTTAACATGCTGCTCTGAGGTTTTCTAAGTGTTGGCATAAAAATTTTTCAGTTTTGCCATATATCTATGCCCCCATGCCTAAGTTCTTGCATGTCTCATGCATGAGTATAAGGGAAAATAAATACGACAGGGAGTAAGTGGGTAGAGATCACCTAGAAGTGCTCCCGAATTTTAAGGCTTAGCACCGACCAACCTGATAGCATGCAATATGCGAAAAGGAAATATGCTAAAAAAAAAAGTGCTATATATAAAGCAAGTATGTGTAGTGTGATGAAGAATGCGGGTAGATGCTAAGTTTAACGCCTCTAGCTGGGCGAAAATTCAATCAGATGGATCATTTCTTACATAAGAGCCGGTCAAGATCAATAGAAAGATATGTTCGTGTGCTCCTAGAATCAGTGGTCCATAAATGCAAACCAGCTGATTGTGCACTCCTACTCAAAAAAGTCTAGCTATAACAGAATACAGAGTAGTGGTGGTAGTTAGAGGATAATCAGAGGGAGGATCATGATGTTGATTCTGCTGATTTATCATGTCCTACAATTCAGCAAGAAGTTGCTGAGGGAGTAGATCAAATTGTATCTTAGAACCAGAATCTAAGTCATAGGGATCTTCATAATGATAATTGACATCAAAGATCATGCCCTCTCCAGGTTCTGGGTCATATGGGGGTATCCGTGAAAGTAAAAGATTAGTGGGGAGGTCACTAAAATCCTCATCAAAAATCACTTTGTCCTCATCAGTACTCATCTTTGACTCATCAGAGGCTGACTCTTCAGGCTCCGAGTCGAGCCATCCATTAGTCTGACTAGGATGATAGGTAAGTCCCCAATTCATTCTACTAAGTGCTTCACCCTCATATGTAGTAGCCTCCCTATTACTTCCTACTTTAGATATCATGTCCATTTCTTAAAACAAGGCATCCCTGGCTGTCTCTATTCTTTGGGTATCCAAATCAAAAAGTGCAGTCTTAGAGATTCCCACATCGCCTTCATAGGTGAAGGAGGAAGGGTGCAAATCGGCTGATGTTGGGTCAAGAATAGATTCACTTTCTATGGGGAATGGTATAAATTGATTGGTGGTGCTACATGGAATGCTTGCCTCCAAATCCATATCCTCAAATGGATCTTCATCCTTCACCTCAGCTGGGTTGTCCAACCTATAATGAGTCTCCCAAGAACTAGAGTATCCAGATTGCGACTCAAACCTAGAGATATTCGTCTTTTCCTCATCATTTTCTCGAATAGGGTTTCTAGATGAATCTATTCAGGATGTTTCCTGCTCCTGTCTCATTTTCATTTTGGTTTCTTCTTCCCCTAATTTTCTTTTAGGTATCTACTGATACGAATTGTCTTCAGGCATGGTCAATCCAGGTTCTTCGGGGTCTCCCAGGCTATTCTCCACTTGATGATGCAAAAGCAACATCTCCTGAAGAATGCGATTCTGTTGTCGAGGTTGAGGATTAGAGATAATCAGGTCTTTCTCTGCAAACAAATTCTAAACCATAGAACTGATGTCACATACTTCCTCGATTACCCCATAGTTTATTCCTTTCTGGGCCTTAAAGATATCAATCTTTAGTGTCTAGTTCCTGAATTTAAACTCAATTTGGCCTTCTTCATAACTGGTATTTGCCTTAGCTGTGGCTAGGAATGGTCTCCCTAAGATGATTAGTGTGTTCCTCAAATTTTCAGGAGCATCCATGCCTAATATGATGAAGTCCACTAGAAAATAGAAATCATAGATCCGAACCAGAACATCCTCATGAATCCCTCTAAGTGACTTGATTGATTGGTCTGCTAACTGCAAGGTCACCTCAATTTGTTTGAGCTTAGTTTCCTCGAAATGGTCCAGTAGGGATGTAGATATCAAGTTTATGGAGGCTCCTAAATCCAACAATGCTCGATCAAATTCTAAATCACCGATTTTACAAGAGATCAAACGGGCGCCAGGGTCTTTTGCTTTTTTTAGGAGTTTGCTCAAGACGATCGAGCTGACTTGCTATGACAATATGATTGGACTCCCATCTTTGCTTCGTGGCTTATGCTTTGGTGTACATAAATCCTTCAAAAATCTTGCATAAATCAGTGCATGGCAGATTGCATCAATCAAGGGGATGTTTATCTGGACTTGCTCAAAGAGCTTGACCAGATCTTCCTTAAGTGCCACGTGTTTAGGTTTCCTCTTTCCTTTGGTCAAGGCCTCAAGAAATGGAACCTCTATAGATTCTTCTAAGATTTGTTTAGTTTCTGGATCTAGGATTGGGTTATCCTGAATAACCAACCTAGGGTTAGGCACTGAATTACCAGACTGAGAGTGGCTCGGATAAGGTGGATCCTGAGTCGTTTTGCCACTATGAGTGGTAACATAATTAAGTTCCGCCTGGTTATGGTTTAGAGTTGGTAAAAGTAGTGATCGCTACTGATATCCCGAGTATGATGTCGAAATTTCCATTTCGTCAGGAGATAGAGCAAAAGGGGCCTGATAAACATAGTGAGCTTGGCCCTGATTTGGGTTCATAATGCACCTCTTATTCGGCACGTTATTAGGATTTGCCAGAGGCTTAGACGAAAGTGCACCAAGATAGCAAGATTTTGCCATTTGTGTGAGCTAATTTCAAACCTCTGTGATCTCATCTTTATGCTATTTCTACTTAGCTGCATTGGATTTTTGAATGTCAACCAGGGTTTGTAGGATTAGAGTCATTTGATCTTCCTTTGACGGCCCAGATTGACAATTTGGATTAGGCCTAGGCTGAGCAGGCTGATATAGGTGTGGAGCTTATTGTTAGGGCTAGAATTAAGATCTTAGATTTTGATTATTACCTGACCACGTGAAGTTGGGATGATTACACCACCCAGGGTTATAGGTATTTGAAAATGTATCATTCTGGATGTCATGAAGATCCTTGTATGTTTGAGGAACTTTAGAGAAGTCAGAATACGAGGGTTCAGAGTTCCCCCAACTAGAGCAAGTAGTTCCAGAGTCTCCTCCGAAACCAAGATCAAACAGGGGTGGATATTGGTCCATCCCCTAATGAGAGTGGTGATAAATGTTATGCACAGCCTCCCTACCGGAGGGCGGTTGCGCATACGTGCTCTGTTGTGTTGAGGTGTCTCTTTGTAGATGTCGAGTCAATTCGTCCACCTTCTTCTCGATAATAGTGACCTTGTTTAGGTGACTTTCCATCAACTCCAAATAGATGGATGCGGACAGGCCTTGAGTCTTGTGTGCCCCTCGCATGTTTGTTAATGCACAAGTAGTCGTCCGGTCGAACATACCCATAGATTCAATGACTATGAAGTTCTTGCACATATTCTTGAGAATCTCCCAAAGGGCATCTTCATGTTGACCAATGATGCTTCCACCATAGGTTGCATTGACAAAGAGCTTGATGTCGTCATGGAGCCCATGGTAAAAAGACTGGACTTGTTCCTACTTTGGAACTCCATGATGGGGGCATCTCCACATGAGATCCAAAAAGTGATCCCATGCCTTAGGAAGTGGTTCTCTTGCATTTTGCGAGAAGCGCATGATTTGGTGCCTTAAAGCATTTGTTCGACCAAGGAAGAACTTTTGTAAAAATTCATTTTGGAGTTCCCCCCATGTGTTGATTGGACAGGTCAGAGTCTGAAACCAATCGGCAGCTTTACCCATAAGCAAGAAGGAGAACATCTTCATGAGCAGGATGTCTTGATTTTATTTGGTAAGCCTGAAGGTCTGGGTCAGATGTTTCAGCTGCTTGATGTGCTGGAAGGGATCTTCGGAGTTCGAGCCATGGAATTTAAGGAAAGCATGGATCATGTTTGGCTTGAGTTCAACATCAGGCCCTCCAACTGGGATTTATACCTTGGGTTCGATCTCCACTGTAGCAGGACTGTAGTGATCTAGCATCTAAGGATGTGGCGGTGAATTAATGTGTGCATGGAATAGATCATTGAGGCATTGTAGCTAATTCTGGAAATTCAATTCTTCTTCTTGATTCTCCATGGATGTAGATGAACGAGTTCTGGGCTTAGAAGCTGAAGAGTTGGAAGATATATCAATCTGGTCGGAAGGTAGCACAAACAAGTGAGTTGAGGCTTGGCCTAGATGGGAATGAACTGCTAATGGAGGTCTCAAGGGTGGTCTGAAGGACCTCCTCCCGAACATGCACTAGTGACCCAGATGAGGAATAGATGTGTAATGGACCAAATCGACGCACCCAAAAATCTTTGGATGACTAAGGAGGTTTGAGGCGGATGATACCTCTTGATCAGAAAATCACTAACCCGAGAAATACTTCGGCAGCCAGAAAGGGAGAGCCCTACAAAGACCCCTACATGGTAGAGCATCCCCACAGGTTACAGGGTTTCCCCCACCCGACCTTCCTTGTCACTGAGAATCCAAGTAGACCAGAATGAGCAACTTGACCACATAACTCTACCAATTTTAATCCTGAATTATGGTGCTTTCACTTGAACTTTAGAATTGATTTGTGATTTGTGACCTAATTTGAAGGTTGGTTAACCAATCAGGTGGGTCAACTTCACCTAACCTGCCCTAAAGTTTAGGATGAGTTGGGTAATGAATCCAAATCACCGTGAGTGGTTTGCAAGTAGATTATTATGTCCCAAGTTTTTAAGATTCAGGTGAATGTTATAACATTCTTTTAGGGTCTTCTTGATTACGTCAATTCAATCAAGGCTTGGGTGACACACAAAATGGGAAATCAATTCTCTTTTAATTCAAGCAAATGTGTTTTCCTCAAACCCTAAAAATAGAAACCCTAATTTGGCTCTTTTTTTTTCAGGTCCAATTCTTTCAAAATTGGGCACCTAGGGCTCAATCAAGAAGGTGGATAGCCCTAGGCAACTTAAGTCCCAAGTAGGTGCAGAAATCTATATGGGGATGTCTACAATAAATCAAATTAGACAACTCAAGTGATTAAGTCTAATAAAGAATGCGAGTTGATCCAAATTGATTCCTCATTTTAATTATTTCCAGAATAAGGGCTTAAGAAGAAGGAAATGAGATTACCTGCCCTTGTAGTGGCTATCGTGTGACTGATATTCTTGATGAGTACCTCGCACAACCACAACAAATTAGATAGAACTGAAATTCCCTACCAGGAGGGGGTGACGTAATAATTGCGGAAATAAATATAAACAATCTCACAAAATAGACAATCACACGAGTACACAAGTATTTTTAGGTGGAAACCCAAACCGGGTGAAAACCACAACCTAACCCTCTCGAGTTAGGATTTTCCGATCAACCAAGTTGATCAAAAACCACTAAACGAATCACTTTAAACGAGGGTGATTCAACCTCAAATACAACCATGCTACAAGTGCGAGGGTAGCATTCCTCAACCCCTTCCCTTCACGAGAAGGATTTTATCCCTCGAAGGAGACGGGAATTCGCAAAGCGAATACCCAACCAAATAACAAAGATAAAAGAATAATAATCCTATAGAGCCAACAAAGTAATTTTAAACTTAGCTTCTATAGGAATTAGGAAACTCCCCTTTGAAAGGAGTGTGTCGGCGACGCGGATGCGTGAACAACACGACGGCGCTACGTTGCTCTCGTGAACTACGGCGGGAGAGCGGGTGCGCAAAGCTTGATGCTCTCAAGATGAAGAATTAGAGCTTGGAGAGCAAGAGAGTCTTTTTGGACACAAAAGAGTATGAAAGTGTGTAGCTAGGTGTGTCTTGGTGTGTATTGGTGTGTAAAGGCTCCCCTCTATTTATAGAGGCCTTAGGAAGGCTTTGGAAGGTTTATAAAAGCTTCCATAGCCGTTGGGTACAAAGCCCAAGTGAATCAACCCGAAATCAGGAATAATCATTGCACTGACAGGGTTATCAGACGTCTAATTCTGGCATCAGACGTCTGGAAGACCACTTTAAGACGTCTGATTTCAAGGTCAGACGTCTGATTTTGGGCGGGTTCCTTCCTGACTTGAATCAGATCTAAACAGGGTTCTTGTGCAAGTCCATCAGATGACATACAGGACGTCTGGCACTATGTCTAGACGTCTGGAAACCTACTTTTTCGTGGGAATGGATTTGAAACGGCTAGAAAATCTCTGAGAAGAGATTTTCGGGTCAGTCGAGGCAAAAGGGTCAATTATAAGACGTCTGATAACGCTCTAACGATCATATCCTCGAGTGTTTGCTAAGAAAGCCAACGGTCCACTAATTGGACATCTGGCAAAGTCATCAGACGTCTCCTAAGACGTCTGGTCTAAGGTCTGGATGTCTGATTTCATCAGACAGAACTAACTTGTCCAGCCTAAATGTTATCAAACGTCTGAATCAACAGTCAGACGTCTTAAAACACTTTATCAGACGTCTGATTTTGGAATTAGACGTCTGGAAACTCTGTTTGAACCCTACATTGGTTTTCTAAGTTCTCTACAGAAAACCTAAGTATCCTAGGGTTGTGCTGGTGTTCCTACGACTATTGTTAGGGTACTTTGAGGCTCTTTAACTTAATTTTCTAAGGAAATAAAGAGCAAGAAAATAAATACAAAAGTACATGAAAGGAATAAAATGGAATTCTATCCTATTCTTCTTGTCCTTCCGTCTTCAATCTATCGCTCCTCGCGAATCCCCTCTATTCTCCATCAAGCTCCTCCAATCCGTCCAGGATGCGAGCTCGAATTCCGTCTAAACACGTCTACATTTGCAATTGACCTGAAATCTAAGACTCCAAGTGCAAATGTTAAATAACATATGTTTTGTTATCATCAAAACAAATGATCGTGGTGCTTTAGCACCAACAAGAACAAGTTAGAATCAAACCAGAAATTATAATTAGTGAAATCAAACTGCGCATTGCTCCCCGGCAACAACCCAAAATGTTCAGGCGAAATCGTCATTTGTTTAAGATATACGTTGTAATATAGGACAAAATTGTTCAAAACATTTAAATTTATAAACTCAGATTCAGAAAGAAGTCTGAGATCACTCGTAAGGAGCAAGTATGCAATTTAATTCACCATTCACATGAAATATATATGCAATTGAAATCAATAATACGTAGAATGATATTACAATCAATACCAGAAGAATAGTGCAAAAAGATTGGGTTAAAATGGTAATTTAAATCACCAAATTAACCCCTATTAGTTTAAGCTCACAACCACTTAAATGTTTCAGCAGTAAACCACAATTGTCAATCAAGTATGCAGATATTCCAATAGTAACCAGTAGAAGGCCTCAGACGACTAACCAAAGGCTTCAGATGCCTTAATAGAAGGAGCTCAAGGACTCGTCAAGAGAAGCACAAGGCTCCATTCTTTTCTCAAGGAGCCTTTGAAGAACACAGCAGTAGCAACGAACAGATGCTCAAGGGCCTCACACAAAGCTCGTAGAGGCTAAGTGTTGAGAGAGGAGAGGGCTCAAATCTCGAGGTAGAAAAGCCCACCCCCCCTTTCTCAGATTCTCTATCTTCCCTTTGCAAGCTCAAAACAAACCAGACCCGGGTATCGGGTAAATGGATAGACTCGTGAGGCATGAGCATAGATGAGGGCATGGACAACCGTATGTGGTGCGCAGTGTGTGAGGGCATGTGCAAGTACAGACTTGACCCTAGTGTTTCAAAGGCGATAGGGCTCCTGCACTTTTGGCTTTTGTATGCTGCTGGTGGTGCTTCAATCCACGATGTGGGACTATCCCACAGAGCTTTCTTGCACAGTAGCAGCAGGAGTGTGAAGCCTCCAATTAAGGGCAAAGGAGAAGATGGCAGTGTCAATTTGCTGCCTTGGAGGCTTCCTGGAATTGGGCTGCATGATCTGGAGAAGGAATTGAAGATGAACACGGCTGGAGATCTGTAGCTGGAGCCGAAGATGATGGTGGCGGTGGTGGTTGTCCGGTGAGGTACCTGAAATAGAGAACACGACCTCTCGGCCATGTCAGAGAAGCTCAGAAGGATCGTTGGTGGATGGTGAGTGCATTGGTGGTGGTTTCATGGAGTGAGGGGTCATGTAGTGGCCTGGCGAGGTCGAAGAAGTGGCGTGGTGAGGGTGGTGTTCGATGGAGGTGTCGAGTGGCCAATCCCCACAATTTCTTGAGGGGATTGGGTGGGCATGGAATGGTGAAGGTTTAGGGACTGGTGGAAGGCAATTTGGTGCAGTGGAGCGAGTGTGCGTGCTCGTTGGAGTGTGGTCGGATCTAGGGAAGGTGACAGTGAGGCGGTTGCGTAAGCGTGCAAATGTGGAGTTTAAGTTTGTGAGTAGGGTCAGGGGAAGGTGAGGAGTTAAAAGGAGGTTGTAGACTATGAGAGGGTGGAGGCGATGTCGGCTATGATTGGCCACTGCCAAACATGAAGGATGTTCTGGGGAGAGGAACGATGACATCTAAAGAGGGAGGAAGCCCCTCGTAGGGATGGCGAGGTGCGGACAATGGAGAGGAAGAAGGACCTGTTGCCTATAGTATGTGGCAGCAGGTGAAGAGGCTAGAGGAGGAAGGTTGCCATAGATGAGTCTGGAGCAGGCTAATGGTAAAGGAAGAAGGGTGATTCTGGGCCAAAAACTACTAAGGAGTGAGGTCTTGCGAGGGGGGACTTTTTAAAGGTCTCAAGGCTTGCTCCAATCGTGGAAACAAGCTCGAAGAGTTCAGATTTTTAGGGAAAAAGATTGCTGATCTTAAGGAGTTCACACGAGCTCCTGGACGTGAATTGGGGTCCAAGATAGGATTCTGATGATTGGGGATTCTCTCAAGATCATTCATTCCAATTTTGGAAGTAATTAATCAAGAAATCAGGGAGAAATCCTAGATTGAAGGTTGGTGTGTTTGCGTTCACACAGTTAATGGTAGAAGGGACCTTTTTTAAGAAAATGATGAAAACTTATGGGGCTAAATGCAAAGATTTCGACAGCTAGGGGCTTAGGTGTGAAAAATAGAGTTTAAATGGACTAAAATGAACCTAGGTCAAGATGGACTCTGATTTGGTCCAAATTTTGGTACCAACCTAATTTGGACCCAAAGAATCTGGTGGTGAAGTCGGATTTCAGTTTTGACTAAGTTTTACTAGAAAATTTGCATAGAAACCCAAATTAGGGTAGAATTCTGTCTATGACTCTATTTAAGGTCAAAATAGGCTTACATGGTCAAATCAAGGATACCAAACCTCAAGGAATATTTGTCTATGAATGTTAGAAGATTTAGATGAATTTTATCCTAACCAGAACCTCTATAATTTAAGCGTGTCTGAAATTAGTGTTTAGGGTGCTATATTGGTTCTCGAAATGTGTGAAACCCCATTTTTGTCTGCATAGACCCATTTATTAGTCTTTAGTGCTCATTTGACCTTCATTTTACCCTTGAAAAATGCATTGGTTATTCTATGTTCATGATATGCTGTTAAAATTATAGAATTAACCCAAGTTTCCTATTCTCTTCTTAAAACAGAATGAAGTGGAGTTATAACCCTCAGATGGTTATGTAGGAGCATTTATCTTCTTAATCTGACTAAAAGTGGCCAGTTAGGGCCTATGATGGTGTTCCCATCAATGGGTTTCCTACCTTCCAAATCCATGTATTAGCTCACGAAAATTTGGCATTTGAGGGCTTGAGCTCCCTCTATTTAAGCTCCCCAAGCTTCCAACGTCTTCCTTAGTCAAGTTTAGGCTCAAAAACCCCCATTCTTCCCTTCTCTGGTTGCCCTCTTACTCGACTCCAATGACCCCCCTCGACATCTTCCATAGGCCGACCAACGACCAAATTGGCTGGTCAGCCATACTCTTCACCTTCGTCCGCCTCTAGCTAGCCAACTCAGAGGCTAACCCTTTTTTCCTCGTTGTCTTCCTCATCGGAGTCCCCTTCATCTCCGACGCTAACCAATCAAAGTCAGAACCAATTTCTCCCCCATTTGTCCCATAACCAGGTCCAATCTCTCCCTCTTCCTCTCTAGATCCCTCTTACCTCCTCTTTTTCCTAAATCAACCAACACACCACTATCTCCCCCTCAATCTTCACCTCCAATGTAGCTTCAATGAGCTCACCATGACACCGTAGACCACCAAATTTCTCGCCATCACTTCGAGAAGCTCCTCTATCACCCACTAAGCAAAAGCCTCCTACCTATTGGGAGTTTCAACCTCTCCTTTGTCCCGACAACCAACCCACCTCAGCACCTTCACCTCTAGCACTATCACACCTCCATACACTTCCAAACACCATGAGAACACCACCATCATCTTTGCCACCACTCAACGAAGTTGCTGTACAATCTAAATGGGGCATTATGCCCGTATTCATGTATCCAGGTCTTCGTCGGACTATCGTTCTTCGCTGTCATCGGCCATAGAGTTCCATCCACCTCCGACCTCATTACCACCTCCAGTAGATGTGACTTTACATGTTGAATGTTCATGTAGTAGCACCTGATGTTTGGAACTCTATAGCCACTCCAATTGAGGCCGACGTCCTTCAACCACAACATGTAAGAACAACAAAATAGGCAGAACTTTTCAGTGCCTCCACAAAGCATACAGGCGAGAGGAGACACATAAATTGATTTCGTGTACAGGGCTCTTTGCCTCTCACAACAGGGGTGAGGACCCTGCTTCATGTGTTGTGCACACCTCTCTCATCAACCATAGCCGATGAGCTTGGACCCAACCTGGATCTATTTACCCAATTAGAGACCCGATTAGAGGAGAATCCAAGGAGGGTGGAGGTGGTTTTGCACTATGCATGTGTTTTGAGATGAGTAACCATGCTCTATACTTAGTTGTTTCAAAGAGGTTGCATACTTCTGAGGTGTAGGCTCTATGCCTTATGCTTAAGGCTCTTGTGCCTTTGTGTTGTACTTGCCTTGGTTCCTTTGAGGCATGAGATAAGGTGTCTGCACACCTTAGCAACATCTGATTGAGATATTGTGGGGTTATTTAGCTGATGTATGGTTCGAGACACTATTGGAAATTTTGGCTTATGTGAGAATTGTGACGTGCTTACATGTGGAATTTAAGTGGTTATTTAAATCACCACTTTTAGAGTTTTTCTATTCTTTTTATCCCATTATTTCTTGAGATACAATTTGGTCTATTATTGAATATATTCTAATTCTCATTGCATATCTTTGTTATTTTGCTCATCTGTTTTATATTGCAATTAGTGCATGAATTCCACAATTGCTCTCTGCGAACGACCTCGAACTCATATTTTGTTTCTCGAGTTTACAAATTTAAATGTCGTATCGCTTTGTTGATCATACTACAGTGCGTATTTTAAAACTCAACGAAAGCATGTCAACAATATATGCACCAGGAGTGAGGCTAAGGTGAGGCATGAGTGATGACCTCACCCCTCTGTGTAGAGGCGAAGAGCCTATGTGAGGAATCGCTTTTATGTGCATTTCCAAATTTGTAGCCCATGATGTGGGACTAATAAGATGCCTTATTCCTTTGCATGTGAACCTAGGATGTTCAAGTCAATTGAAGCTGCTACTGCTTCTCTTGTCTTCAATCGAAGGTCCAGATAGCTTCGCAATTCTTGCCCATATCTTTTGGAAGCAACGTAGTGGTGATTGGCGGTCGGTGGATGGCGGTGGATGGAGATGTGAAGCGGCATTTGCAACAGCTCTGGCGAGGATACCTGGAACAAAAAAATGGCCTCTCAGCCAAAATTAAAATGCTCAAGATGATCATCGGAGCACAGTGAATGCAATGGTAGAGTTTTAAGGGTGTTTGGTGGGCAATGGGGGTTTGTCTATGATATAAACACATCTATTTAGGTTAAAATGCCTAATCATGCATGTTCCTATGATTAGATTTGCATTTCATGTTATAAAAATTTCATAGAATGCATCATTCTGCATTTAGAGTAGTTGTATATGTTTTAGGTCAATTAGGTCCTTTTTATGGTTAGGACAGAAGAAGATTTATTTCAGGGTCTCGAATGGACGATCGGACCGAACGGATCTGATCAGGACTACAATCAGAGTCTAACGCCTCCGAAATCGCCTTGATTGGAGTCCCGTAGCACCATAGGCAGTCTAAGGAAGATTAACGACCAAGGGACTAGGTGACACAATTCAGAGCTTCAAACAACAAATCCAACCACGCGGATCGATTCCCATCGACAATCGTAGCCCAACAGCGTGAGAATCGACTCAATCCGACCTCTGTAGCAGCCCCTACAACGGAAAGAAGATGGATGGCCCAGATCGCACCATGTGGTGCAACCTAGGCTGCCCATGCGCATGCACGTGCCACCGCACGTGCAAAGCAACGCGGCCGTGCGCCCGTGCGCAGTAGCAGTGCACACAGGCGCATAGCATGTGGAGGCGCACGACACGGTGCACGGAGTGCACGCTACCGCAGCGACAGCATGGGTACGTGGCCTATCTTCAATGATGTTTGCAACGGATCTTCAGCGACATTTATGACCATTACTAAATGTCCTGTATACGAATTTGACTCTTTCTTCCACTATAAAGGACCCCTACCCCTCCCATTTTTCTTCATCTCTTCATTTCTTCCTCTCACCACCTCCAAGGCTCTAGAGAGAGCTTGTCCTAAGCCCGGGATGCTCCTCTATAGTAGAAAAGAAAATAGTTTTCCCACGTCTCATCTCCATTCTTGGAGCATCCCGTGGCCATCCTCTTACCGCACTTCAGGAAGAAGATCCTCGCCCCGATTTCATCCTACCCACCCTTCACCTCTGGCTCCATCCCCATTCGTCCCTGTTCTCACCACCTTCCTCCAGGCGACATCAGAGCGAGTCATCCTCCGAGCGACCATTGAGGGGGATTTCTCTCACCTCATTCTATATTTTTACGCTTTCATAGTATAGATTTTCCGCTTTCGTAGTGTAACAAACATTCGTTTATAAATAGATGATTGTTTCTCTCTCTTTCTCTCTATCTATTATATTGTTGCAAGTAGATTAGCTAGAAGTCATCGACCTGATCTCTTGCTTTCTAAAAATTTAAAAAAATTAGAAAAGATAAAAATGACCAAAAAGAAATAAAAGTGAAGCACAGAATTTTAAAACCAAACATTCGCCTCCCCGTGTTCGACCCAGGATTCACTTTTCAAGTTTCAGTTATAAATTTTATCTGATAGAGGTGTTTTGCGAGCTACGATGACGGGTCCTCCAAACCCCGATTTTAATTTGTGAAGCCCGTGTCAATCATTTTAGCGTCGTTGCTGGGGAGGCAAAGCTCTTTGGTTTTTCTCGTGTTTTTTTTGCCTTACCTAACTTTTATCTTACATTTTCTCTGATCTTACTGTGATTACAGGTACTCTTCTGAGGTGGGCCAAAGTGGTTAGATTAGAGAAAAGTGTGGATGAAGGTTTTGTAAGTTTATCCCCACCAACCCCACCCACTAGTTCATTTCACCACACTAATAACTCAAACCCAAATCAACTTAGGTGCTTTTTATAAACCCTAGTTTAGATTTGATTGTTTGTTTGCCACCTCCACTTGTCTCACCCCTACATATATATAAAAATATATATATACTCTTCTCTTGTGGGATTTTTCGAAAGCTACACACTTAACACCCACAACTTCTCACCCTAAGGTGCACAATCACATCTATTCTACCACTTAATTTGGATCTGACATGTGGACCTGGTACACTTAACTCAACACACAAATAAGTGAGTAGAAATCTGATTAGGTTAAGACGTCTTGTGTGCCTTAATCAAGTGGTGCAATAGGCCAATTGCTTAAACTGTTTGAGCTGCACCACTCAATCTAAAATTGATCCATCAAGTAGCTTGCCACTTAGGGTTGATTCTTAGGGATGAACCAAGCACTCCACATTATTTTTTATTTTTAAAGCAACATATCATCAACTATGTTTTCAAAACTTGGAGTGTTCTACTAAACCTTGACTGAACCAACCTAAGAATTAAATCCTAAAACAAATAAACAAGGTTAAACCCTAAAAGACACATCATCAAATAACCTTGTTTGCAAACCCTGGTTGTGCACGCACACATATTTCAACTAATCATTAAGGTCACAACCCATCTTAAGGGCCCATCACATTCCAAGAGCACGATCATCCCAAGTTTAACTAAAACTTAGTAGATGTTGGCCTTAAGAATTGATTCACTCTTCGGGGCTCAGACTGAGTTTCTTTTCCATTAATCTACTTCTGCTGGTCCATCTAATGTCTAGCTAGGGGAGTAGCGTCAAACGACCGTGGTTGGTGGTACACTAGGAACCAGAGGTGTAAGCCAAAGGAAGAACCTTCTCCCCAGTCTCTCCTTCTAACTAGTTGGATTGATCAGATAAAAGTAGACCAAATCATTTATAATCTCAAGATGGGTCCTGGGAGTCTGTAGGTCTTTAGGCTAACCCACCTAAGGATAGGATTGATTGTTTGTATTGCAGGGCTCCTTTTTCTTCTGATTTCCCTCCTTACTTCACCATGTACGCTTCCACATCTTGCACACATTTCCAATCCTATCCTCTCACCACCACTTATCCCCAAGATGATTACTATCCTGACTTGACTTGTAATTACGCATCCACTAGCCAAGATAACTTTGATTGGGGATACGAATCCGGACCTCAATGTCCAGGGCCTAACCCTGGACAACAAGACTATGATTACTATCCTTCCCAAACCTACAATGATTATGGATCTCCATCCTTTGATGACAAAACCAACCTGATCTACAATCAGGAAGGATATGCTGATTATAAGACCTACCCTCCCTAGTATTCCATTGAAAATAGGTCATCACCATTCTTTGAACAACCTGAAATGACTTACTAGCAGAAAGGGACCCGAGAACCTCGACATCTTGACTCCTCTAGATTTAACCTGAACCCACCCAAACCTGAACCAAACTAATCGGTTCAGGTGAACTAGATCCAAAATAGGGTGTTGGCTAATTTGAGGAATACTATGCAATCTTTAGAAGCTCAGCCAACACCAAGCACTGAAGCATTGGATCCTATGATCAAAATGATTGATGAACTTAATAGTTCTCTATTGGTTTTGCTCCAAAGTGTTAGGGATAGGGACCTGGGTGAGTTTCTTCTTAGGAAATTGTCAAGGTTGAGGATGAAATTTGTGGTTGCCCTAGTCAAATCTTGGGATGATTCTCAAGATGAACCCCCTTCAGGAGAGCCAATGTCTGAACTTTCTCAGGCGCCTATCGGGGGGATACATATTATGAGATTGGAGATGACTAGGTTGGTCTAGAGCAACCCTTTGAGGATGAATCGAGTTTCTCACTTGAGATCCCAAAGTCAGGGAATGACAAAAAATATGTCTCCACAGACCATGAAATGACATGTGATTTTGAGACATAAATAAATGAGGATCATGGATTCTTTGATTCTGAGGGTGAGGAATCTCTTAGTAAAGTCTCACTTGAGCTTAAGGAAGATGATTTTAGTGAGACAAATGAGCTTAAGGAGCATGACGAACCATTTGATAGCCCAGTCATTGAAGATTTTGATTCGGTTGGGGCTAACTTGGAGGATTCGAATCCTCATTTACTAGAAGATTCAATCAGGAGCCCCATCCATCAACCACACATCGAAGGGAATGGTTTTGATTTAGAAATCATTATGCCCAAGTCAATCTTGATTCTGCCATAATTATTTGACTTGGATATTTTAGGTGGGGTGTACAATGATTTGGAGGTCCCGGAAACATTGATTACGGAGGATCAAAAGTTGGAATTAAAAATCTGGGAAGCTAATTCTGAGGGAACTTTGATTTTGGATCTAAGGGTTCCTGTTGACATAAAACCACCTACTTTCTACCAAGACCCTTACGATATCTTTCACGTGCAACCCAAGCTCGAAATAACTGATTATTTTTCTGAGCTAAACATTAAGTGGACATCTAAACCTTGTAAATCAAATCTACTTTTTGTCTGACACTTTAGTCTTGGGTTGCACACCACTAAACCACAGGCCCAGCCCCGTAAATACAACAATCTTTGGTTCTGGGTGATTTTCATCCAGAACCTTAGAACCACTCGACCCTGGGGCATGGGTCTGCATCATAACTTGGTCCATATCTGTGGACATCTTCTGCTGACGGGTTTCGGGATCAACCTTTTGATTTTGATTCTGACCCGCACTTGTGAATTTTCAAATTCTTCTTTGTGTGTATATTATGCCTAGCTGAAGGCATTAAATTTAGCACGTGTTTATATTTCACATTATCTGTGGAGCTGACCGGGTTTCTCATGGTATTCAAGTGATGTTTTGTTTACTCCACCCTTTTCATGTCTTTATTTTTACAATAAGGGCATTGCATCATTTAGGCATGGGGGGGTGGATACTTAATCCTGAAATTACTTTGCTAGCTCTGTAGAATTTTTTTTATTTTATTTTAAAAAAATTTTGAAAAGAAAAAGAATTAACAGAAGACAACTTAGGCTTTTGGAAGTTATTAACTTTAGCAAATAATACGATAGAACCTGAACACTTAGACTCTTCAGGTTTTCAGGCTTAATTAGCCCAGGTGTCCACTCAAATGTGAACTTAGTCTAGAGTCCTCGCCAATTCAAATTCATTTTAATTTGGCTAATAAATTGGGATGATAAGTATGCGACTTATCAACCCGTCCTCTGATTTAAAGGGATTTTAAGTCTAAGCATCTACACACTATTCGCACTAACTCACTTTTCGGTGGCTTCTTCATAAATTGGGTAGCTAATGAACTATCTTAGGTGGTATGGCTGGCAAGTTGTCGATGGTAATAGCTCATCGATCGATTGTCCAGAGCCCAACCACAAGACCATTTTCGTTGTACTGCCTTTAGGTAAATCTTAGATCAGGGAAGCCACCTACTTAGAAAAAAAATAAAAGAAAAAGGAGAAAATAAAACAAAATAAACAAAATCACACTTCACCGTACGAGTATGGATGGCAAGTTGTCATGGGTAACAGCTCATTAGCTGGTTATCCAGAGCCTAGCTCACAAAAATGCACAATAATTTCCAAAACACTTAGGGAAGAAGTGGGAAAGTAGAATAAATCGGGGAGATATACACTGGGTTCACCCTTGTGTTGACCCCATAAATAAAAAACGTAGGGAGAAAGCTACCATTAGAAAAGATAAACCTTTAGGCAAGGTCACTTAGGGTCATAGAAACCTAAAGTCCATTTTAACTGTCACCTAGTCAGTCTTTTACTCTTTTCACTAGATGCTTAGCACTTCGAGTCCTGTTCGAGTCTTGGGCAGGTCGGGTAGCCATAAATAGTTATCGTATAACTGTCAAACTCCAAAAGTCCAAAAAAAAAAAAAAAAGAAAAGAATAAAAACAAAAATAAGTGTATCTTCCCTTTTCAAATAAGTCAAGGACTTGGGCGGTCTACATTCTGGCAGACACCTTGGTACTATTGAGTTTTCATTGTTTAGGACCTTAGTTGAAATTTTCTATTGTTAATAAATGACTTAAGCCTAAGCTATCTAATCCTAGTTTTGTTTTTATACATAGCATGTAGTTTAATTTTGCTAGGGACTAACAAAAGATAGGCATGGGGGTATGATATAGACACATCTATTTAGGTTAAAATGCCTAATCATGCATGTTCCTAGGCTTAGATTTGCATTTCATGTTATAAATATTGCATAGCATGCATCATTCTGCATTTAGAGTAGTTGTATATATTTTAGGTTAATTAGGCCCTTTTTATGGTTAGGAGAGAAGAAGATTCATTTCAGGGCCCCGAATGGACGATCGGACCATATGGATCTGATTAAGACAACGATCGAAGTTTAACACCTTCAAAATCTCCTTGATCAGAGTCCCGTAGCACCATATGCAATCCGAGGAAGATCAACGGTCAACGGACTAGGTGACATAATTCAAAGCTTCAAACAACAAATCTGACTGCCTGGATGGATTTAGGTCAACGATCGCAGCCCAATGGCATGAAAATCGACTCAATCAGACCTCTGTAGCAGCCCCTACAATGGAAAGAAGATGGACGACCCAGATCGTGCCACGTGGCGCAACCCAGGCTACCCATGTGAATGTGCACACCACCACACACGCACAGCAGCGAGAGCACGCACGCGCGCACAGTAGCAATGCACGCAAGCGTGTAGCGCGTGGAGGTGCATGACACGGCGCGCAGAGCACGCGCCAGTGCAGCGGTAGCGTGGGCTATCTTCAGCGATGTTTGCGGCAGATCTTCAACGATGTTTATGACCATCACTAAATTTCCTGTATACGAATTTGATCCTTTCCTCCACCATAAAAGGACCCCTACCCCTCCCATTTTTTTTCATCTGTTCCTTTCTTCCTCTCACCACCTCCAAAGCTCTAGAGAGAGCTTGTCACAAGCCCGAGATGCTCCTCTAGAGTAGAAAAGAAAATAGTTTTCCCACCTCTCATCCCCATTCATGGAGCATCCCGTGGCCGTCCTCTCACCGCCCTTCAGGAAGAAGATCCTCACTGCGACGTCGTTCTGCCCCATCCTCCATCCTCTGGCTCCGTCCCCATTCGTCCCACTTCTCACCACCTTCCTCTAGGCGACGTCAGAGCTAGTCATCCTCTGAACGACCGTCGAGGGGGATTTCTCTCACTTCATTCTATCTTTTTACGCTTTCGTATTATAGATTTTCCACTTTTGTAGTGTAACAAACATTCGTTTATAAATAGATGATTGTTTCTCTCTCTTTCTCTCTCTCTTATATTGTTGCAAGTAGATTAGCTAGAAGTCATCGACTTGATCTCTTGCTTGTTGAAAACTAAAAAAATTAGAAAAGATAAAAATGACCAAAAATAAATAAAAGCGAAGTGCGGATTTTTAAAACCAAACGTTCGCCTCCCCGTATTCGACCCGGGATTCACTTTCGAGTTTCGATTATAAATTTTATCTGATAGATGCATTTTGCAAGCTACGATGATGGGTCCTCTAAACCCTGATTTTAATTCACAAAGCATACGTCGATTAGTCAGTGATGGAGAGGGTGAGCGAAGGTTAGTGTGTTCGGTGAGGAGGAGGGTTCAAATCCCTCAATAAGTTGAGGGGCCTTAGTGACGAGGTTGAGATGGAGCTAGTGAGAGTGGTAGTGGGTCGTTTGGTGGAGTGGAGTGGTGACACGAACTCGCCAGAGTCATGGTCGATGTTGGAGAAAATGGAGTGGGAGTAGGTGGTTATGCAGTCAAAACTGAGTGCTAAGAGGGAGGAAGTGATTTAGAAAAGAAGAGAGAGGGTTTAAGGGAGCTTAGGAGGTAAGACGAAGGATGGAGCATCTGGCGTGGTTGGTCAAACGTTAAGAAGATGAAGTCGACGGCGAGATGACGATGAGGGAAGAAGGGCTGAGAGCGGTTGGACTTTGGTTGGTCACAGTCACGTAGAAGAGAGGAGGACAGTAACCCGGTCAATTTGACCATTGGTCAACTCAATGAAGGAGGCAGAGAATCTCGCCAAAGCTAAAGAAGGTGATGACCAGGGGGAAGGAGAGAGGAAATCAGGTCTATTCTTCCTGTGGAAGACGTTGGGACCTAGGGGAGCTTTTATAGACTTGATTTCAAGCTCAAATAAGAAATTAGGTGCCCACGATTTGGATTTGGGATCAAGAAGTTCCCACAATTTCCTAGGATTCGCTGGGTCTTCTTGGCCAAGTTATGCATCTCAAATCATGTTCAAATGATTCCCTGAAGTGTGAACAATAATCCCTCCAAAATTGGTGGGATTTGGTGTTGGTTTGTTGTTGTTTTGGGTTGACTCATCAATGGTGATAGGGACCCAAATTCAATGAAGACGAGAAAGTTAGGGGCTCATTTGTAAGATACTTGAAACCTAGGGGTTTGAGTGTAAGAAATAGAGATTCTAGGGACTAAATTGCAAACTAGGTCAAGATGGACTTTGATTGGGCCCAAATTTTGGTGTTAACCTAATTTGGATCCAAGGAATCTAATGGTGAACTTGGATTTGAGTTTTGACCATGTTAGACTTGGTAAATTGCATAGAATCTCAAATCAGGGCAAATTCCCTTCTAAAACTCTGTTCTAGGTTAAAATGGATTTAGATAGTCAAACCAAAGTTACCAAACCTCTTGAAATATTTTTCTATGAATTGTAGGAGGTTTATATTAATTTATCCAGACCATAACCTCTTCAATTTAAGAAGGGTTGATAATTAGGGTTTTCATTCTTATTTTGACCCTCGAAATGCATGAAACCCTGATTTAGTCGATGTGAACCCACTTTTTACTCTTTTATACTCAATTTACCTTTAATTAACCCCTGAGTGACCCCATGGTTATTCTGCATTTGTGATGCACTGTTAAAACTATAGAATTAACTCTATTTCCTTATTTTCTCCTCAAATCATAACATTGAGGAGTTGTGACCCTTAGATGATTAAGTAGGAGCATTTACCATTTGAACTCGACTAATTGTGGCTAGTTAGGGCCCATGATGGTGTTACTATCACAAGGCTCCCATTGGAATGTCCTCATATAGACTTATGTATGAGAAGGATGTAACTTGCTTGTTGAGTTAGAGCATTGTGCTTCTTGGGCTATAAAGAAGTTGAATTTTGATCTAGGTAAAGTAGGTACAAAAAGGAAACTACAACTCAATGATGTATAAGAGTTGTAGAATGATGCCTTTAAGAGCTCACATCTCTACAAAGAGTGTACAAAGGCTTTCCATGGAAAACACATTTTGCAGATGACGTTTGAGCCAGGATAAAAAGTTTTGTTATTCAACTCCCACCTCAAACTAATCCCTAGAAATTAAACTTAAATTTAAGTGGGAAGGACTAAATGAAGTGATTTACAATTATCCACATGGGGTTGTAGAGATTAAAGATCGAAAAGATGGTAATGTTTTCAAAGTCAATGGTCAACACTTGAAGGATAATGTTGACACCATCACTACTGGCTATATCATTTATACCATTTACCTTTCAAATCCTTAACTCTAGCTCTATCTTGCTGACGATGTTAAATACAGTGCTTGTTAGGAGGTAACACTGCTAATTTTGAGATTTTATAGAGTTTTGATGTTTTGTAGGTAGTAGATGGAAAGAGGGACTACAATGAGATAAAAGGAGATTCGTAGATGTGATGGTAACGCCATCATTCATCATAGATAACATAATTTAGTTAGAATCAAGTGATAAATGCTCCTAAATGATCGTCTGAGAACCGTAATTCCATCTGAATTGAATATGAAAAGACAAGAAAACATGGTAAATTCTACCATTTTAGCATCCAACCCAAATGCAGATTGAACAAGGGGTTGATCAAGGGTTAATTAAAGGTCAAATGAACTTAAAAGACTAAGAAGTGGCCTTACACTAATTGAATCAGGGTTTCACACATTTTGGGGATTAAAATATCAATAAAAACCTTAATTATTAGTGCACTTAAATTGAATGGGTTATGGCTGAATAAATTCAATTTAAACCTTCTAAAAATTATTAAAAAAATATTCTAAGAGGTTTGCTATGTTTACTTTGACCATCTGAACCTATTTTGACCAAGAATAAAGAATTAGATGGGAATTTATCCTAATTTGGGCTCCTATGCAACTGACCCAATCAAACATTGTCGAAACTCAAATTCAAGTTCACTAGTAGATTCCTTGGGTCAAAATTAGGTTAACACCATAATTTAGGCCCAATTAGAGTTCATTTTGGCCTAGTTTACATTTAGGCTCCTAAAAGCTTTATTTCTCACATCTAGACCCCTAGGTTTCAAGTTTATTACCAAAAGGCCCTTAACTTTATCATCTTCTTTGTAAAGAGGTCCTCGCTGCCTAAAACTCAGAAACAAAAGTTCAACTAGAATAACACCACCTTTGACCATGAATTTCTCCTCCCCATCAAGACCAAATCCCTCCAAATTTGGAGGGATTGATCAGGAAGAGATCCTCTTCCATCTGAAACGAATCCAAAGTCCTAACTCAAAAGAGAATGCTCAGGCGATCTTGAGATTTGTGGGATTTTCAAGTTTCCAAACTCACAAGGAATCTCACAAAATTTGAGCAACTGAAGGCCTCTAGCATCTCTATTTAAGCTCTACATCAATTCCCTGACTTCCTCAGCCAAGAATAGGCTGATAATCACCTTCCTCCTCCTCCTCCAACCACTCTCCGACTTGGCTCTGGCGACCCTACTCTATGTCCTTCCTCTAGCCATCCAACTGCCAACTTGGACAGTCCTCCTTCTTCCTCTCTCTCTTCCGCTCCTCGCTAGCCACAACAAGAGCTCCCTCCAACCTCGTTGTTGCTGCTCCACCTCATCAGAGTTCACCATCTTCTTCGTCTCCGACCAACCAACGTCAAAGGCATCTCACCTCCTCTTCCCTCGATAAGACTCCTCACCTCTTCCTCTCCATCTCTAGTATAATTCTATGCACTTAGTTTCTAGATTCACTCATCACACTTGCCTACCCCACTCCATCTTCCCCACCTCCAACATGAGCTCTGGCAAGCTTGTGCCAATGCTACACACACCCACACCTCACACTACCACCACCACTACCTTCCTCTTACTTCAGAGACCAAAATCCCTCAACAAATTGAGGGCTCTGGTTCGTCTTTCACCTAGTCGAACAAACCCATCAACCACACCTCTCTCCAACACCATTTGACCTCCACTACTCACAAAACATCTTGAGACCACCGTCGTCATCTTCCTCACCTCATGGCGAAGCTCAGGAGCTTTTTAATTGGGGCAAATAGCCTGTATTCTTCTCCACAGGTGTTCGCCGGGCCTTTGCTGCTCGTCGCCATTGATTGCCGCCGTCAGCCCATCTCCGACTTCGACTCAACAACATGTTGTTTCTACAGACGATTAAGTTTTACCTATCCTTTATCTTTACTTTATTTATACAATAGGGACATTGCAAGGTTTAGGTGTTACAACCTGAGACCCCACACTAGCAGGAACTTGAGTTGATTTACCAACTACCCAAGATCTAGTCATCCAACATATAAACATGGAATAATAAAATTCATTCACAGTGCATCACATCACACACATATATATAAAACAAAAGGAAGAACCGATCTGGAAAATATCACTATAATAATCATAGCCATTAGTACTTTTACATAACTGAAGAAAGTGGAAATGAAAGTACTGAAGGAATCTTAAATAGAGTACTGAAGAAAGGTAAAATGAAAGGCAATGAAACTAAGGAAATGCAACGACAACTACCAACCTCCGGTGCTACACTCATACCAGCACCATCAGATCCTATAGTCATAAAATTTGGTTCTACCTAACTAGGGCTTGAGTACAGAGTTCATAGAAAGTGTCAGTAATGAAGGTTCGTCCCTTCCAGGAGGGGTGACGTAATAAATTGCGGAAATAAAAATATAAAGCAATATCACAAGAAATTAAGCAATCACACAATGTACACAAAGATTTTTAGGTGGAAACCCAAACCGGGTGAAAACCACCACCTAACCCTCTCGAGTTAGGATTTTCCGATCAACCAAGTTGATCAAATCCACTAACCGAATCACTTTGAACGAGGGTGATTCAACCTCAATACAACCACGCTACAAGTACGAGGGTAGCGTTCCTCAACCCCTTCTCTCCACGAGAAGGATTTTGTCCCACGAAGGAGACGGGAATTCGCAAAGCGAATACCCAACCAAATTACAAAGGTAAAATAAAACAACAAACCTATAGAGCCAACAAAGTAATAAACCTAAGCTTCTATAGGATTTAGGAAACTCCCCTTTGCAAGGAGTGCGTCGACGATGACGCGGGTGCGTGAGCCACGCGACGGCGCAACTTCGCTCTCGTAGACAACGGCGGGAGAGCGGGTGCGCAACGGCTGGATGCTCTCAAGATGTAGAACTTGAGCTTAGAGAGCAAGAGCTTCTTGGACACAAGAGTGTGAGAGTGTATAGCTAAGTGTGTCTTGTGTCTTTCTTAGTGTATATCTTGTGTGTTTTGTGTTGCAAAGGCTCCCCTCTATTTATAGAGGCCTTAGGAAGGCTTTGGAAGGCTTGGAAAAGCTTCCATAGCCGTTGGGAACAAAGCCCAAGAGAATCAGGCCGAAATCAGGACAATGATTGCATTTGACAGGGTTATCAGACGTCTAACTCTGGCATCAGACGTCTGGAAGGCCACTTTAAGACGTCTGATTCCAAGGTCAGACGTCTGATTCTATGCGGGTTTCTCCCTGACTTGAATCAGATCTAAACAGGGTTTTTGTACAAGTCCATCAGACGACATAGAGGACGTCTGGCACTAAGTCTGGACGTCTGGAAACCTACTTTTACCGTGGGAATTGATTTCCAAACGTTGCAACGGCTAGAAAATCTCTGAGAAGAGATTTTGGGTCAGCCGAGGCAAAACGGTCATTTATCAGACGTCTGTGAAGTCCTATGGACGTCTGATAAGGCTCTAACGGTCATATTCTTGAGTGTCTTCTAAGCCAGCCAACGGTCCACTAACTGGACGTCTGGCAAAGTCATCAGACGTCTCCTAAGACGTCTGGTATAAGGTCTGGACGTCCGAATTCATCAGACAGAACTAACTACGTCCAGCCTAACAGTTATCAGACGTCTGAAACAACAGTCAGACGTCTTAAAATCCTTTATCAGACGTCTGATTCATGAATTAGACGTCTGGAAAGTCAGTTTTAACCCTATATTGGTTTTCTAAGTGTTTTACAGAAAACCTACGTATCCTAGGGTTGTGCAGGTGTTCCTAGGACTACTGTTAGGGTTCTTTGAGGCTCTTTAACATAATGTCTAAGGAAAATGAAGAGCAAGAAAATAAATACAAGAGATACATGAAAGGATAAAAAAGAATCTATCCTATTCTTCTTGTCTTCCATCTCCAATCTTTCGCTCCACGCGAACCTCCTCTATTTTCCGTCAAGCTCCTCCAATCCGTCCTGGATGCGAGCTCGATTTCCGTCTAAACACGTCTTCATTTGCAATTGACCTGAAATCTAGGACTCAAATTGCAAATGTTAAATAACACGTGTTTTGTTATCATCAAAACAAATGATCGTGGTGCTCTAGCACCAACAATCTCCCCCTTTTTGATGATGACAAAACCGTAAATAATAATGCATAAAAATCCTCCCCCTTTTTGACATTATCAAAAAGGTTTAATTGATTTTACATTTCCTATAACTCCCCCTTAAAACATGCTCTTCTATGAGTTTATTTTAACAAAGGTAATATTCTCCCCTTTTTGTAACAACAAGATAGCTATTATTTTTCTCCCCCTTACTAAAGGAAATTTAGCTACCTTATTTCTCCCCCTTAAAATTGACAAGTAGCTCATCATTTTTTTAACTCCCCCTATCTAAATGCTACTGATAAAACGATAGGGTAAAGGGTTTTACCTCACCTACCATGGCCAATAAAATGGCCCGAATGGTGGTGGTGGATGCCACATCGGATGGGGCTCCCATCCGTAGCTTGGAGGCCCGGGCATCGGCGCCGGTCTCCAATCTGGCGGTCGACGTGCGGCGGGTCCGTTGTTTGCTTGCCGTCTCGTCGGTCTTCTTCTTCTCCTCCTTGGTCTACTCATTGGTTCTCCCAACCTAAGTTGACCAGCCTTGAGCTTGTAGGTCCAGTCCTTTATGTTGTAGTCATCCCTGAACCCTACAAAACAAGATTCTAATTTTTTCTTCGGTATCCAAGTGAGCTTGGATCCGGATTTGTTAGAAGGTCTCCTTGATGGAGATCCTTTCTCAATCTTAGGGCTATATAAATCATCTACTTTGTTGATTAGTTTGTTAGAGCTTTCCCTAAGACATGCAATTTCTCTTTCTATAGTATTCATCTTAGTCTTTAAATCAGAAATTTCTAACTTAAGACTATCATTTTCCTCAATCAACTTATTATTTTCATTGATGAGGTCTTGATTTTCTAATAACAGGTTATTATCCTTAGGACTAGTCTCTATATCCTTGAGTTGTTTTTCTAACCTATCATTTTCATTTCTAAGAAAACTAAGGTTCTTTTTAATGCTTTTATTTTCTACCCTAAGTGATTTACTAATCTCAAAAAGTTCATTAAAAGCTTCTTGAAGATCATAACTTACCTCATTGTCGCTGTCGCTTCCGCTTTCGCTGTCGCTATTGCTTCCTCTGGCCATGAAACCAAAGCAAGCGGTTTCTTCTTCTTCTTCTTCCTCCGAGCTGGAATCGTCCCAAGTGGCTTGGAACGCCTTCTTCTTAGATTTTTCTTTTTCCTTTTTCTTCTCCTTTTTGAGAAGAGGGCACTCTGGTCGTAGGTGCCCTTTCTCGTTGCAATGGTAGCAACGTCTCGGGCTTTCCTTCTCCTTTTTCTCTTTATTTAATTCCCTACAAAACTTGGAAAAATTTTTAAGTAAAATTCTAAAGTCTTCGTCGTCGGAACTTACCTCGCTATCCGACGCGGCTCTGAAGGCGAGAGTCTTCTTTAGTTTAGGCTCCGGTGTATCCTTCTTCTTCTGCTTCAACTTAGTCTCGTAGGCCATCAGATTACCTAGGAGATCTTCCATGTTGAGTTCCTCCATTTCATTCACCTCCTCGATGGCGGTGACTTTCTGTTCCCACTCCGGTCCAAGGGAACGAAGAAGCTTCCCTTGAAGCTCCCCCTTTATGAAAGTCTTTCCTAAAGCTTTCAAGTTATTTACAATGAGAGTGAACCTAGTGTTCATCTCACTTAAAGACTCGTTAGATTTCATTGAAAAAGATTCAAATTCTTGAGAAAGTAAATTAATTTTTGAGGTTTTTACCTTAGAGGTACCTTCATGAGTTACCTCGAGTGTGTGCCAAATCTCGTATGCGGTGGCGCATTGCGAGATTCTGTTGAACTCCTCCGAGCTGAGCGCGCAATACAACGCGTTCATTGTTTTCGCGTTGAGAGAGAGCTCCCGGATCTGCTGCTGCGAGTATCCTCTGGCGGGTTTCTCTGGGATGTCGAAGGGGGTCTCGCACATGGCCCAGACTGTGAAGTCGGTGGCTTGAAGCCACGTCTTCATCCGCAACTTCCAGTAGGGGTAGTTGCTCCCGTCGAAGAACGGCGGACGGGTTGTGGACTGCCCCTCGGAAATCCTACTTGTGGAACAGCTTCCCTCCATGTGATCTTTCCGCGGATGTTACTCCTGTCGGCGGAAAACCTGCTCTGATACCAATTGAAGGTTCGTCCCTTCCAGGAGGGGTGACGTAATAAATTGCGGAAATAAAAATATAAAGCAATATCACAAGAAATTAAGCAATCACACAATGTACACAAAGATTTTTAGGTGGAAACCCAAACCGGGTGAAAACCACCACCTAACCCTCTCGAGTTAGGATTTTCCGATCAACCAAGTTGATCAAATCCACTAACCGAATCACTTTGAACGAGGGTGATTCAACCTCAATACAACCACGCTACAAGTACGAGGGTAGCGTTCCTCAACCCCTTCTCTCCACGAGAAGGATTTTGTCCCACGAAGGAGACGGGAATTCGCAAAGCGAATACCCAACCAAATTACAAAGGTAAAATAAAACAACAAACCTATAGAGCCAACAAAGTAATAAACCTAAGCTTCTATAGGATTTAGGAAACTCCCCTTTGCAAGGAGTGCGTCGACGATGACGCGGGTGCGTGAGCCACGCGACGGCGCAACTTCGCTCTCGTAGACAACGGCGGGAGAGCGGGTGCGCAACGGCTGGATGCTCTCAAGATGTAGAACTTGAGCTTAGAGAGCAAGAGCTTCTTGGACACAAGAGTGTGAGAGTGTATAGCTAAGTGTGTCTTGTGTCTTTCTTAGTGTATATCTTGTGTGTTTTGTGTTGCAAAGGCTCCCCTCTATTTATAGAGGCCTTAGGAAGGCTTTGGAAGGCTTGGAAAAGCTTCCATAGCCGTTGGGAACAAAGCCCAAGAGAATCAGGCCGAAATCAGGACAATGATTGCATTTGACAGGGTTATCAGACGTCTAACTCTGGCATCAGACGTCTGGAAGGCCACTTTAAGACGTCTGATTCCAAGGTCAGACGTCTGATTCTATGCGGGTTTCTCCCTGACTTGAATCAGATCTAAACAGGGTTTTTGTACAAGTCCATCAGACGACATAGAGGACGTCTGGCACTAAGTCTGGACGTCTGGAAACCTACTTTTACCGTGGGAATTGATTTCCAAACGTTGCAACGGCTAGAAAATCTCTGAGAAGAGATTTTGGGTCAGCCGAGGCAAAACGGTCATTTATCAGACGTCTGTGAAGTCCTATGGACGTCTGATAAGGCTCTAACGGTCATATTCTTGAGTGTCTTCTAAGCCAGCCAACGGTCCACTAACTGGACGTCTGGCAAAGTCATCAGACGTCTCCTAAGACGTCTGGTATAAGGTCTGGACGTCCGAATTCATCAGACAGAACTAACTACGTCCAGCCTAACAGTTATCAGACGTCTGAAACAACAGTCAGACGTCTTAAAATCCTTTATCAGACGTCTGATTCATGAATTAGACGTCTGGAAAGTCAGTTTTAACCCTATATTGGTTTTCTAAGTGTTTTACAGAAAACCTACGTATCCTAGGGTTGTGCAGGTGTTCCTAGGACTACTGTTAGGGTTCTTTGAGGCTCTTTAACATAATGTCTAAGGAAAATGAAGAGCAAGAAAATAAATACAAGAGATACATGAAAGGATAAAAAAGAATCTATCCTATTCTTCTTGTCTTCCATCTCCAATCTTTCGCTCCACGCGAACCTCCTCTATTTTCCGTCAAGCTCCTCCAATCCGTCCTGGATGCGAGCTCGATTTCCGTCTAAACACGTCTTCATTTGCAATTGACCTGAAATCTAGGACTCAAATTGCAAATGTTAAATAACACGTGTTTTGTTATCATCAAAACAAATGATCGTGGTGCTCTAGCACCAACAAGTAATTGCTGAGTAAAGTAGCAACATAGAAAACAAAGAGTAAAACTAAGCAAGTGCTAGAAACAAGGGAAACATGTATTGCTCTGAATTATTTAAGTTTTCTTTTCCATTATTATTTGCCCAAATTAGTTTTCTCAGAAGGCTCGAGGAAATCTCATTGCGATATCTCATGTGGTAGATTGAATATATCATGTCTCCTTGGTCGAGGAGATGGCTTGCACCCATCTATTACCTAGTTAACCACCCCAAGGTCCTAGCTAACAAGGTGAAGTGGTGACTATGGTCCATGTGATATGCATGCAGGGATTGAGCTATCCCACAATGGCACATGGCCAATCATTTCTATTACAGGGTACGAAAACAAATAGCTCCAACCTTTCATAATAGTAATGCCTATCCAAACACCTCATTACCTAATAGGCGAGATTTTATGCGAGAAAATCAAGTTGAGAAAACTCGATCATCGCAGTAGCAAAAATCCACTTATCAAATAGAAATAATGGAGGCTCGATAAATCTTCGGTCGAACACGGGGAGGGGAAGATTTGATTTGGAGAAAATCACGTTTGCTTTATTTGCTTTTGGTATTTTTGCCTTTTGTAATTTTTATGGTATTTTTGATAAGATAGGAAATAGGCAAATATTATCTAAGCTAAGCAACTAATCTACTAAGCAAATAATTAAAGCAAGAAGAGACAGTGAGTAAGAGAGAGAGAATAATTATTTCATAAAAATGGAGCAATGTTCATTACATCTAATTGCAGAATATAAAACTATTCTTGAAAGCAGTAAAAAGAGGAGAGAGAGAAGAATCCCTCTCATCGGCTACTTAGGGGACGAGCTGTGTTGACGAAGTGCCTAAAAGAAGGTGGTGAGGAGCTGGAGGAGAAAGGACAAAGTCAGAGGAAAGGGGACAAAGCAGGACGACGTCGCAAAGGGATCCACTTCCAGAATGGACATGAGAGGACGACTAGTGGGAGCTCCATAAATGGGGGTGAGAAGGTGGAAAATTATTTTGATTTTTTATAGTGGAGCATTTCGGGGCTTGGGACACAAGTTTAAAAGGATTCCTGAGCTCTAGATAGGGTGAGAAAGAGCTAGGAAGAGATGAAGAGGAAGGAGGGGTGTAGGGGGCTTTATATAGGCCTTGGAAGGGCAATATTCGACCATGGGCATTTACATTTACACACAAGACTTGCAAGGCAGTGCAGCAATGTGTATGAAGCAGGCCTCGCACAGCATGCCCAGGCAGTGCGCTCGTATTTCACGCACACACCGCATGCCAACTGGTGTGAGCGAGCAAGATGAGTTACACCCATTAGATTACAATCGAAGGGTTGAGAGAGTGTCGCGATCGTGCACTTAGGACATGCATAGTGTGCTCAGGTCATGTATCGTGTGCCATTCATCCCCTACGCCACTTGTCTTTTTCTGCGCCACTTGATCATGTTCTGAGGGCTCATAGCATGGCCCTCTCGTGCATTGAGGATAAGGAGAGAGCGTAAGCATTGGTGTGGTGCAATCATAAGCGTTCAAGTGAGATCTGGTGGCCTTGATTGAAATCAAGGTGTGCTAAAGGAGGGGTGCTGGTGGGATTCAACCCCATGCCTCTTGCTTGAGAGAGGCGCATGCTTGCCACTACACTGCGGCTGCTGGTGTTGAATCTGGTCTGTTGGATGATGATCCAATAGTTTGGATTACTCGATGAAACGCCCTTTGAGATGTAAGGGTGAGGCAGACTTATAGGCAATGTGATAGTCTCTCAGCCATTAGACTGAGATCCAATCTTCCTTTGCTTGTAGGGGATGCCACAGATGTCTGATTGAATTGATTTCCACATTGGTAGGCTATGATCATCAATCCAAACCCATTCGTGCAGCTGATTTGTCGTTTGAAGCCCGAATTTGTGTCACCTTTCCCCTCGGCATTTTATCTTCTTTAAACTATGAATGATGCTACAAAGGTCCAATCGATGCAATTTTCGAGGCATTGGGCTCTAATAATCACCCTAATCATATCCGTACGATTGGATCTACAATCTAAGACCTAGAAATGTATCGTCCTATCCCTTAGCCATTAAAAGAGTTGAATTAATCTATAATTTACATAATCTAGTCTAAATGCAATATGATGCTTGTCATGCAATATTTATAATGCTAAATGCATCTATAATCCTAGGAACATGCATAAATAGCAATTTAAGCTTGATAAATGTATCTACATCACATCCCCTTGTCTATTTTTTGCTAGTCCCTAGCAAACCTAAATGAAATGCTATTTATAAAATAAGAAGTAAGATATAATTACTTAGTCATAAGTTCTTTATCAACAAAAGACTCAACAGCGCCCAACTGCTGACCAAAATGTAGACCACCAAGTCCTCGCCTTGTTCCAAATAGAAAAGAGAGCGAATATATGTTTTTTTTTTCTTCTTTTCAATTTTTTGTTCGGAATTTTTGAGTTTAGGGTTTCGGGTTAGCTATCTACGACTACCCAAGATTCAAAAAGAACTCTAAGTGCTAAGCATCTTATTGTGAAAATGTGATTGACTCACTAAACAACAATTAGAACGACCCTCAGGTTTCTACAAACCCTAGATAACCCTTGACAAAAAAATTTGGCCTAAAGGTGCATCTACTTGATCGATAGCTTTCTCCTTACTTTTATTTTTATGTGGTCAACACAAGGACGAGCCCAGTGTATATCTCCCTGGCTTATTCTACTTTTTGCTTCTTCCTAAGTGCTATGAATTATTTGTGCATTTTGTGAGTTGGGCTCAGGATAACTGCAATGGGGGGTTACCCACGGTAACTTTCCAATAATACTTGTGTGGTGAGGTGTGGCTTTTTGTTTGTTTTTTCTATTTTTTCTTTTTTTTCCTTTTTTTGTATTTTTCCCATTTTTTCTTTTTCTTTTCCTAAGTAGATGGCTTCCCTAATCTAAGATCTACCTAAAGGCAACAACCAAAGAGAATGGGTCGCGTAGCTTGGTTCTGGACACCTAGGTATGAGGGGTTACTCATAGCAATGTACCAGCTATACCACCCTAGTATGTTTATTAGCTACCTAATTTCCATTAAGATCGCCAGAGTAGTGAGTCAGTGTAAGATGTGTGTAGATGCTTAGACTATAAGTGACGAGTCGATTTTTCGCTTTTGAAAATGATTATTAAGAAGATTTATCGTTGTATTTCTATGTGGTGGAAAATCGACTAATGAGAACAATTAGAATTAAAATTAAACCACTCACAGGAGAGCGGGTCATGTCCACAGGGAGGCAATGACCTATTTAAACTTGCACAGGTTAAAAACAGATGTTCACAATTAATTTCGTTGAGAAATCGAGCCAAATCTATCTTCAGATTAAGAAAACATCAAGAGATCATGCTGAAATGGCATTTGTGAGAAAGAGGGTGGTCACTTGCATAAATTAGCTATAATATTTAATTAATAAATTCAAAAAAAAAGAGTGGCAAGGGCATGTGAATGTAAATATTAATATGATAAGAAACAGAGCATTTATTGCCTTTGTGCATGCAAGATGAGGATGCTGCAGTCGGGTGTGTGGAACTAGAAGGTGGTTGGCCACAACAAGGGCTACACGTGGGTGGTGACGGTGTGTTGAACAGCCGCCAGTGGTCTGGCCGACGACGTGGAAGGCCGACAATGGTAGCGGCGGCTCGCTAACGCAAGTGGGCAGCTGTCGGCCTTCAGAGGGTGTGGCCGAGTTCCTGAGGTCGAGGCGAGCTCATTGAAGTTGATGGGGCAAAGCTTTGATGCTAGATGAGGCAACTGCATGGAGGGGGACCATGATAACTTTGGGCTTCGTTTGGTCTATTGGAGGAGAAGATGAAGAAGAAGATGGGTGCTAATGCTAGACGGTGTGTGCGGCAGAAGAGGGCGTGGGCGCACGGGTGAGGCTGGTCGACAAGGGGTGCACGCACTACCTACTACATGTGTTGGAGATGTGCACGGCTGGAGCTACTGAAGAGCGTGTGGTCTGGAATGGCAAGGGAGCACGCGCTGTGCGCGGGCGGAGTGGCTGGAAGGCATGCGGGCAGAGCTACTGGAGGGTGCGCGGGTAGAGGTACGGGCGCACACAGGAGGCAAGTGGGTGCGCTGAGGGGTGCTGGTGGGCACGCACCTGTCACGGTGGAGCTGGAGGGTGGTGCACGCAGCAAGGGCGTGGTGGTTGTTGGAGTGCACGTGGGCATGTGCTAAGGGCTGGAGCGTGGAGGTCGGTCTCATGGGGATGGCGAGGGAGCGCACGCAGCAGGTTGTGCACTGCTGTGGGTGTGGCGTAGAGGTGCAGTGAGGAGGACGCGAGGATGGTTCTCTTCTGAAAATAGAGGAAGAAGAAGAAGAAGAAAAAGAAGAAGATGGCGTTGGTGGTGCATAGACAGGGAGGGTGATCTGGTAGTTGCACGGTGATGGCCAAGCTCACTTGATTGGTGCGGCGAGCTATCACCTCGCCAGCTCACTGTGTGGTGGAGCTCAGCCTTGAAGACCACGGTGGTGGAGTGGAGTGCACAGTGGTGGAGTGGGGCGGTGTCTCCTGTTGCATGGTCATCTCCTCCTCCCTTTGTAGTCGTGCACATGGGTTTGAAATGGAGAGGCGGGAGCAGATCCGCTTCTCACGGCCATTAAGGAGGTATGGCTGGAGGAGGAGAGGCAGAGCCATTCCTGTAGAAGGAAAAGAATAATAAAAAATAATTAGGATTATTTACACATAACTTCTTAACTTCTATGTTAATTAAAACAATATAGGTAATGCACCTAATTAATTAACTAATCAAATGCATGCAATTCTAGGTTAATTCTAAATGCATTTAGATATGGATGCCACACATGAATTATGCACTTAAGCTTAATATATGAATTAATTCTTTTACATCCTAATGTATGCTATCTAAATATTAAAATTAACTTAATTTCTAGGCACTTAAATACTTAAATAGCCCACAAATATAGGCTAATCAATAAGTCCCCTCAAATCAGAGGGTAGGTTGATAAATTGCATACTTATCACCCAAACTTATTTAACCAATTACAATATACTTAGAGTGGTGAGGACTCAAGCAATAGGTCGACTTTTTAGTGGACACTCAGACTAATTGAGCCCGTAGACCTGAAGAGTCTAAGTGTTTAAGTCCTATTATATCATTTCCTAAAGTCAAAATACTCCTAATGCCTATGTTCTCTTTTCCTAATTCTCAATTTTTTTAAAATAAAGAGGAAATAAATAAAAGTAATCTACAAAACTGATAAAATAATTTAGATGTGAATATCCACCCCCCATGCCTAGATGATGCAATGCCCTCTTTGTAAAAATAAAAGCATGAAAAGGAGCAGAGTAGACAATAAACCACCTAAATTCTGTGATGATCTGGTCAATTCCAAGACAAAAATAGACTATACAAGTGCTGAGTTTATTGCCTTCAACTGGACATAATATACAAACAAATGGAAAGAATAAAGGACTCTGACGTGCAGGTTAAGATCAAAATAAAAAGATTGATCTTTTGACCCACAAGAAGGGCATGCCCATAGATGTGAACTAGATGGTGATGTAGACCCATGCACCAGGGTTGAGTGAATCTAAGGTTATACATGAAAATTACCCATAACTCAAGATAGTTTTGCTTATGGGGCATGGTCTGCGGTTTGGTGAGAAGTAACTCAAGTATAAAGTGTTGGACTATAGGTAGGTTTGGACCAATAGGTGGGGTTCATTTAGCATTCATCTCAAAAAGATAATCCATTATTTTGTACTTGGGTTGCACAACCTCAAAATTAAATATATCATAAGGGTTCTAGTAAAAGGTTGGTGGTTTCAAGCATAAAGGAATCCTTAGATCCAAATTTTTGTTCCCCCCAGAATTAGCTTCCCATAATTTCACTTCAAGACCTTTATCCTCCAAAATCCAAGTTTTCGAGACCTCCAAATTGTTATGCACCCCATATAAAATATCCAAGTCTAACAATTGTGGATGAGTCAAAATTGACTTGGGTGCGGTGATTTCAAAAATAAAATCATCATTGTGCTCTTCGAGGTATGATTGTTGATTGGGGCTGCAAATTAAATCATCATGATCCTCAAGGTTAGCCCTAGTTGGATCACAATCCTCAATTATAGGCCCCTCAAATGATTTATCAGATTCCTCTGACCCATGTGTCTCACTCAAATCATTTTTCATGAACTCTAATACCTCGAGTGAGACTTCACTTAGAGGTCATTCATCCTCAACATTAAAACAATCCTAATCCTCATTTATATATGTCTCGAGATCATATGATATTCCTTGGTCCATGGGGGCATATTTTTCCTTATATCCTGGCTCAGGGATCTTGGGTGAAGAGATCGATATATCATCAATTGGTTGCTCTAATTCAACCTTATCATCCCAGGTCTCATAAAATGTGTCCCCCCTATAGGTGCTTGAACAGGTCCTATCACTGGCTTACATAAAGGGGGTTCATCTTGGGAATCATCTCAAGATTGGAGTAGAGTAACTACAAATTTCATCATCAATCTTGACAATTTCCCAAGTAATAACTCACCCAGGTCCTTATCCTCAACATCTTTGAGCCAATCCAATAAAGACTTGTTTAGCTCATCAATCATTTTGATCAGAGGCTCCAATGCTTTAGTACAGGGTGCTAGCTAAGTTTCTAAAGATCGTATGGTATTCCTCAAGTTAGCCAGTACCCTATCTTGGTCCAAGTCTACCTGAGCTGAATAGTACAGTTCAACATTGGACAGGTTTTGGTTCAACATATAAGGGTCAAAAGATTGAGGTTCTTGAGGTCCTCATTGACAGTAGGCCATTTCAGGTTGATCATTAAAGGCAGGTGACCTAAATGTAGTGTAATCCTGGGGAGGGTAGGGGTTGTAATCATATCATTGCTGATTGTGGATAGTGTTGGGTTGTTCATATGGAGGTGGGGATCTATAATCACTATAGCTCTGAGAAAGATAATAATCAAAGTCTTGGTGTCCAGGTTTAGGCCCTGAACATAGAGGTCTAAAATCATATCCCCAATCAAAGTTATCCCAACTAGTGGATGAGTGGTCATAAGTCGGGTCAGGATAGTAATCATCTTGAGGATAAGTGGTGGTAGGAGGGTAGAATTGGAAGTGTGTAGTATGTGGAAGGATGTATGGAGAAACCAGAGGGAATATAGAGAAGAGAAAGGTGCCCTACAATACAAGCAATTCAAACTTGTCCTTAGGTGGGTAGCCTAAAGACATACAAACTCCCAAAACCCATCTTAAGATTATAGACAATTTGGTCTACTTACATCTATTCAATCGAACTAGTTAAAAAGGAGGGATTGGGGAGAAGGTTCTTTGGCTTCCGCCTCCGATTTCTTTGATACCCCCAACCATGATTGTTTGACACTACTCCCCTAGCTCAACATCAGATGGACTAGTAGATGCAAATTAATTGAAAATAATCTCAATCTGAGCCCCAAAGGACCGTGTCAATCCTTATAGCCAATGTTTACTTGATTTTAATTAGACTTATGTTTGAGTGTGCTTTGGAATGTGATGGGCCTTTTTTAATGGGTTGTGCCCTTAAGAATCAATTTCGATGTCTGTGAGTGCACAACCTGGGTTTTCAAGCAAGATTGTTATGAATGTGGTGTATTTTAGGGTTAGAATCTTGCCTAGTAGATTTTAAGGTTCAACTTTAGGTCTAGTCAATCAAGTTCTATGAGGCAAACCACATTTTGAAAGCACTGGTCAAGATGTATTCCTTTAAAAATCAAAATAATGTGGAGTGCCTAGTTTAAACCCTAGGAGTTGAATCCTACAGAGTTGCTATTGGGTGGATTAATTTTAATTTAAGTGGTGCGACCCAAACAAATAAATCAGTTGACCTTTTTGTACCACTAAACAAGGCACACAGAAGAAATAGTCACAAATGTGTGTATTTAGTTTAAGTGTACTGGGTCCACAGGTCGAAGTCCTGGTTAGTGATGAATCAAATAAGAGTGGTGCACCTTAAGTCAGAAATTGTGGGTGATGTATACACATCCTTTTATGTTAAAATTCCTATTTATGCATGTTCCTAAGCTTAGAGATGCATTCCATATTATAAATATTCCATATCATGCATCATTCTGAATTTAGAATAGTTCGTGTAAATTATAGCTTAATTCGTGTCCTTTTGTGGTCAGGAGAGAAGGATATCTATTTCAGGGCCTCGGATTGACGATTCAACCATACGGATCTGATCAGGATGATGATAGGAGTCCAATGCCTCTGAAATCGTCTTGATCGAAGTCTGTTAACCGCACAAGATCGATGTTTTAAAATACTTTGTCATTGTATAGTTGAAATCACACGAAAACAAATAAAATTCCTACTTGAATTTGAAGTCCAAGGCCAAACATAGGGGGAAATAGGAATTCACACACTAATCTTGATTAATATATAAATGAGCACAAGGAATCAAGCAAAGAATGATTATCAATGAATAATATCTACTCAAAATTTATCTTCAATGTAGAACATGAGTATAACAAGAGTTTAATGAAGTAAAAAGATGTCTAAGACAAAATAACAGTGATTTAGATCACCAATTATTAGTCTAACCACATGTATATCAAATGTTCAATCAATGTTAAATAAGTGAACAGTATTCAGATGTCTAATATTCAAATCAGACGACTTAAACGTTCTTTGCTACAGTACTCTTCTTTTGTTGTTGTTCTTCTCCTCTGATCTCAGCTTCCTTCTTCTTCTCTTCTTTCTCAACCTACTCTTCTCTTCATGCACAAGGGCTACGCACCCTTCCTCAGTGGCCAACTGTTGAGCCTTTTTCCTTCATAACAAAACCCCATTCCCCCGCTCTCTCTTTCCTTTCCTCCTTTCTCTTTCTCTCAAACCAAGGTAATCGAGTATTCAAGTAAGCGCACCCATGTCCATGCTCATTGACAGTGGGTGATGAGTGAGCAGTGAGGGCTTAGGTTGAGTCGGGTGTCTCGGGTGAGTGGGGACCTCACCCTCAGTGTTGAGGTGATAAGTTGTAAACACAAATTCAATATATGTGCCTGCTGCTGCTTTGTCCCACACGACGTGGAACTATCTTCAGGTCTTCTCTTCGCGTGTGCCTGCAGGTGAAACCTCATCGAATTGGAGCAATGGCTGAGGTCCTCCTACCTATTTGAGTCTGTAACTAGGTATGTAGATGAAGTCCAGAGCACCTGGAAGTGGGATTGAGGTGTCTCGATGCCAGAGGAGCTTGGTCGTGGTCGGAGATGAAGGCGACGATGGGCGACATACCAGCAAAGACCTGTAACACGAATATGGGCTCGAAGGCCCTAGTTAAATAGCTCCCTACCTTCGCCAAAGTACGGCGAAGGTGATGGTGGGTGTTTCGTGGAGGATGGTGGTGCGTGGTGGTTGGACGGTGACAGAAAGGAAGAGTGAAGGTGGGTTTGTTGGGGGGATCACGTGAGTGAATGAGAAGTGAATAAAGGTGGGGGTATTGATGGACGTGATGTGGCGGAGGCGTAGAGGGTTTCAGCGAGGTGTGTGGTGTGGTGGAATGACGGGAAGTCCTGGGCATGCTTTCATAAGACCTAAGGAGGAGTTTCAAGCTTGGAAACAAGCTTGTAAATCCATGATTTTCGCAAGTATGATATGTGAATTCTACGGGTTCGCATGAGCTTTTGGACAGATTTGGAAGGTTCTGAACAAGCTCAAATGGAAGCGGAAGGTCTCAAGATCCTCCCTTCCATGTGAAATCAGGGAGTTCTTGCAGATTGAAGGTCACTAGTTGATGGGCTTAGGAGTTGAAGGCGGTGGGGACTTGTTGGTGAAGATGATGAAGTTAGGGGGCTATTTGTAAGGATTTTGAAAGTTAGGGCCATGTGTGTGAGAGAAAAGACTCAGACTGGACTAAAATGCAAACTAGGTCAAGATGATCTCTGATTGGGCCCACATTTTGGTACAAACCTAATTTAGATCTAAGGAACTGATGGTGAAGTTAGATTTTGGTTTTGGCCAAGTTTGACTAGGTAATTTATGCAAAAATCCAAATTAGGGCAATTGTCTGTCTAAGACTCTGTTTTAGGTCAAATTGGGTACCAATTGTTAAATCAAGCATACTAAACCTTATAGAATATTTTTATATGATTTTTAGAAATTTTAGGTGAATTTTATCCTAACCATAACCTTAGTTAATTAAGCGGGTCAGTTTTTAGGGTTTCAGATGTCATTTAATTTTCGAAATGCATGAAAACCCGTTTCTGTCTGCATGAACCCACTTATTAGACATTTATGAACATTTGACCTTTAATTAACCCCTGAGAAACCTCGTGATTGCTCTACAATTAGGATATTCTGTTAAAACTGTAGTTTTACCCCTAATTTACTATTTCTCTCAGAATGGATTTGAAATGAATTATGGTCTTTTGGCGGTTATGTAGGAGCATTGATCTATGGATTCTGACTAATTAAAGCTAGATATTGCCGATGATGACATTATCATCAAAGTCTCGTAGCACATTATGAAGTTCGACAAGATCAAAGGCCAAGGGGCAAGGTGGCACCAATCTAAACCTCGATGCCAAATCTGACCACTCAGATGGATTCGGATCCACGATCGCAACCCAACAACGTGGACTTCAACCCAATCCGATATCCGTGGTGCCACCTACGAAGCGGAGAAGATGGATGGTCAGAATGGGACCACTGACACCATCCCAACCACCCAAACTACCCTCAGCAGCTGCCCTTCCTCCAAGGCGTTTCCACCATGAGATCAGGACCGTTGTATCGGCATCCAACAACCCTAAGCTCGCCACGTCGCCGATCTCAACACTCTAATTAGAGCAACCTTAATCTCGACCGTTGGATTTCCATCCAATGGCTGAGATCATCTCCTCGCCATGCTCGCAAAAACATCCACTCGACATAAAAGCGTCTGCAGCGCATTGGTCACGAGAGGCATCCGCAACCCACGAGCGTGAGTTCGAGGCTCGTGGCCGTCTCCAGTTCCCAGTGTGGGGTGCAAGTGCTAAATTTACCCACTCGATATCCATCAAACAATCCCAAAGCTCCCACATGGCACATCCTCGTGCACCGGATGAGCGCGGCATGCGCACACGATTGATAACTCATGAACACATGGCCGATCTAGCACATGTTTGAGGCGTGATCTCAAGCACAACCATCACATGTTCTTAGCCCTTTGATGCACAATCGACGGTTGCGATTCATCCACCGCACGCGATAGCTACGGGCACATGAGCTAGGGCTTTAGCTATGCTTGTGGCAAATCTTCAGCGACACCTTTATTGTCACTAAATGTCCCATGCATGAAATGTCTTCTCTCCACTATAAAATGACCCCTACCCCTTCCATTTCTCTTCATCTCTTCCTTTCTCTCCCTCACCATCTCTAAGGCTCTATAGAGAACTTATCGCAAGCCCAGGATAATCCTCTAGAGTAGAAAATCAAATATTTTTCCCACCTCTCACCCCCATTCATGAAGCATCCTATGGTTGTCCTTTCACCACCTTTGTCAAGTAAATCCTCGTCGTGATGCCGTCCTCCCCCGTCCTCCCTCCTCCAATGCCATTCTTCTTCGTCCAGCTTCTCACCACATTTGTTCAGGCACCGTCAAAGCGAGTCGCCCTCCAAGCGACCGTTGAGGAGGATTTCCTCATCTTATTCTTTTTATCACTTTTGTAGTGTAGTTTTATTTCCCGTAATTATTTGTAGAAAATAGTTTGGATTACTCCTATAATATTTGTTTCTCTCTCTCTTTCTCTCTTTGCAAGTAGATTAGTTAAATAAATATTTTATCAATCTGATATCTTGCCTATTAAAATACCAAAAAATTGCAAAAGATAAAAACAACAAAAAGAAATAAATAGAAGTGTGGATTTCAAAAAATGAAATGTTCATCTCCCCGTGTTCGACCCAGGACTCAATTTGAGTTTCGGTATAAATTTTATCTAGTAGCAATTTTTGCAATAGGTTCTCTAAAACCCTAACTTTACATCATGAAAATACACTCACCATTTGGCGTCGTTGCCGGGGATGCAACGCTCTTTGGGTTTTCTTGCATTTTTCCACCATACTTAACTTTTATCTCACTTTTTCTCTGATCTTACCATGATTGCAGGTACTCTTCCAAGGTGGTCAAGAGTGGTTAGATCAGAGAAAGGTCTGGATGAAGGTTCTGTAAGTGTATCCCCACCACCCCCACTGTATGTTTTCATTTCGCCACATTAATAATTCAATCCCAAATCAACTTAGGTGCTTGCATAAACCCTAGGTTAGATCTTAGTTATTTGATTGTCACTCCATTCACCTCACCCATCCACATAAATTAAAAATACAAAAAAAAATTACTCTTCTCTTCTTATGGGATTAAGCTAAAAGTGACACACCTTAAACACCCACAAATTTATCAACTTAAGACGCACAATCACTTCGATTCTACCACTTAACATTGGATCTAACCTATGAACCTAGGACATTTGTACTTAATACACATAAGTGAGTAGAAATTTGATTAGGTTAAGACATTTTGTGTGCCTTAATCTCTAGTGAGAGTAGGTCAATTGATTGAGTTGTTTGGGTCGCACCACTCAATTTAAAACTGATTTATCAAGTAGCTTGCCACTTAGGGTTCAATTTTTAGGAACTAACCACGCACTCCACATTTTTTTTGATTTTTAAAGGAATATATCATCACTGGTGCTTTCAAACTTGGAGTGTTCTATTGAACCTGATTGAATACACCTAAAGATCAAACCCTAAAAGTTACTAAACAAGGTTAAGCCCTAAAAGACACATCATAAAATAACCTTGTTTGAAAACCCTAGTTGTTCACACACATACATTTTAATTGATCATTAAGGGCACAACCTATCTAAAGGGCCCATCACATTCCAAGAGCACAATCATCCCAAGCATAATTAAAACTAAGTAGACGTTGACCTTAAGGATTGATTCACTCTTCAGGGCCCTGATTGAGATTGTTTTCAATTAATCTTCTTGTACCAGTCCATCTGATGTCTAGCTAGGGGAGTAATGTCAAATGATCGTGGTTGGGGGTATCAAAGGATCCGGAGGTGAAAGCTAAGGGAAGTACCTTCTCCCTAATCCCTACCTCTAACTAGTTGGATTGACCAAATAAAACTAGACTAAATCATTTATAATCTTAAGATGGGTTCTGAGAGTCTGTAGATCTTTAGGGTAACCCACCTAAGGGCAGGTTTGATTGATTATACTGCAGGGCACCTTTCTCTCCCCTATTTTTCCTCCTACTTCACCATGTATCCTTCCACATACTGCACACATTTCCAATCCTATCCTCCCACCACCACTTATCCTTAAATGATTACTATCCTAACTCAACTTATGATTACCCATCTCCTAGTTGGGATAACTTTGATTGAGGATATGATACCGGACATCAATGTCTAGGACCTAACCCTGGACATCATGATCATGTTATTATCCTTCCCAAAGCTACACTGATTCTAGATCACCACCGTCTTATGAATAAATCAACCCGATCTATAATCAGGAAGGATATGATGATTATAACACCTACCCTCCCCAGGATTATACTGAATATAGGTCGTCACCTGATGAGGCAGATATGCATGCGTAAAGAGTTCGAGTTTGGAAAACCCATCATTGTAGTTCGATTCACGAGAAAATCCATCGATCAGATAAAATTTACAACCAAAACTCAAAAACTGAGTCCTGGGTCGAACACGGGGAGGTGAACGTTTGGTTTTGAAAGATCGTGTTTCGATTCTTATATGGTTTTGTCATTTTTGTCTTTTTCATTTTTTTGATATTTTTAATAGGGCAAGAGATCAGGTTGATGAAATCTAGCTAATCTACTTGAAAAATAAAAAGAGAGAGATAGAGAGAGAAACATTCATGTATTTTTATAATGAAATGCTTGTTACAACTAGGAAAGCGGGAAAGCTATAGTATGAAGGAAATAAAGATAGTGATAGGTGAGAGAAATCCCCCTCGACGGTCTCTTGGAGGATGACTTGCTCTGACGTCGGCTGGAGGAAGGTGGTGAGGAGTGGGACAAACGAGGATGGAGCCGGAGGACGGAGGGTGGGGTAGGACGACATCACAGCAAGGATCTTCTTCCTGAAGGGAGGTGAGAAAATGGCCATGGGATGCTCCATGAAGGGGGACGAGAGGCAGGAACAAATATTTGTTTTCTACTTTAGAGGAGCATCCTGGACTTGGGATAAGCTCTCTCGAGAGCATTGGAGGTGGTGAGAGGAAGAAAGGAAGAGATGAAGAAGAATCGGAGGGGTAGGGGTCCTTTTATAATGGAGGAAAGAATCAAATCCGTATATAGGACATTTAGTGACAGTCATAAACGTCACTAAAGATTCGCTGCAAACGTCGTTGAAGACAACCTTGCACCCACGCTACCGCTGCGCTGACGCACGCTCCACGTGCTCGTGTCGCATGCCTCCGGATGGTACGTGCTTGCGTGCATGCCTCCGTGTGCATGCACGCAACTGCGCTGCTGTGTGCGTGCGATGGCGCGTGCATGCACATGGGCGGCCTAGGTTGCGCCACGTGACGTGACTTGGGCCATCCATCTTCTTTCCTTTGTAGGGGCTGCTACAGAGGTTAGATTGAGTCGATTTTCATGCCGTTGGGTTGTGATCATCTACTCGAATCGATCCGCGCGGTTGGATTTGTCGTTTGAAGCTTTGAATTATGTCACCTAGTCCTTTGGCCATTAATCTTCCTCGGACTGCATATGGTGCTACTAGACTTCGATCAAGGAGATTTCAGAGGCATTGGACTCCGATCGTTGTCCTAATCAGATCCGTACGTTCGGATTATTAATCCGAGGCTCCAAAATAAATCTCCACTCCTGAACACAAAAGGGATGCAATTAATCTAAAATATACACAACTACTCTAAATGGAAAATGATGCATGCTATGCAATATTTATAACATAGAATGCAAATCTAAGCCTAGGAACAAGCATAAATAGGCATTTTAACCTAAATGGATGTGTCTACATCATCACCCTTCTTTGAACAACCCAAAATGACCTACTATCAAGGAAGGACCCAAGAACCTCAATTTCTTGATTCCTCTAGATTTAACCCCAAACCCACCCAACCCTAAACTGAACCATTCGGTTCAGGTGAACCAGTCCAGGTTAGGGTGTTGGATAACTTGAGAAGCACTATACAATCTTTAGAAACTCAACCAACACCATGCACTGAAGCATTGGAGCCTAGGATCAAAATGATGAGCTTAATAATTCTTTATTGGATTGGCTCCAAGATGTTACGGATAGGGGCCCAGGTAAGCTTTTTACTTGGAAAATTATCAAGATTGAGGATGAAATTTGTGGTTGCCTTAATCCAATCTTAGGATGATTCCCAGGACAAACCCCCTTCAGAAGAGCCTATGTCTGAACCCGCTCAGCCACTTGTAGGTGGGGGCATGTTTTATGAGACCAGGAATGACCAGGTTGGTCTAAGGCAACCCATTGAGGATGAACCGATTTTCTCACCCAAGATCCCAGAGGGAGCAAGGAAAAATATGTCTCTATAGACCAAGGAACAACATATGATTTTGAGACATATATAAATGAGGATCAAGAATTCCTTAATTTTGAGGGTGAGGAATCTCTTAGTGAAGTCTCACATGAGCTCAAAGAAAATGATTTTAGTGAGAAAAACAGGACTGAAGAATTTGATGAATTATTTGATGGCCCTGTAATTGAGGAATTTGATCCTACTGGGGCTAACATGGAGGATTTCGATCCTGAATTATTAGATGCTTCAATCAATAACCCCATTCCTCAACCACAACCCGAAGAATTGAATGATGATATTCTTGAGATCACCAAACCCAAGTCAATTCTGATTCAGCCACAGTTGTTTGACTTGGATTATTTAGATGGGGTGTACAATGATCTAGAGGTCCCGGAAACCCTGATTTTGGAGGGTAGAAATTTGGAAATGAAAATCTGGGAGGCTACTTCTGAGGGACATACAAGTTTGGATTTAAGGGTTCCTATTGACCTAAAACCACCTACCTTCTATCAGGATCCCTATGATATCATTGATGTGCAACCAAAGTATAAAATAATTGACTATCTTTCTGAGAAAAACTCTATGTGGACACCTAAATCTAATGAATCAGATCTACCTATTGTCCGCTACTTTAGTCTTGGGTTGCACACAACAAAACCGTAGGCCGAGCCCCGCAAGCACAATAATCCCTGGTTCTGGGTGATTTTTATCCAGAACCTTAGAACCACTCAACCTAGAGGCATGGGTTAGCACTTGATGGGAACACCATCATGAGCCCTAACTAGCTCACTTTGACCCATAAAAGAGAACAAAACCTCCTACATAACCAACTGGAGGTCCTAATTCATTGAATAACCATTTTGAGAGAAGCAAGAAACAAGGGGTAAAGCTGCAATTCTACCATTGCAGTATAACAATGGGTTTTCTCAAGGGCTAAACACAGGTCAAATGGTCTTAACAAGATAAAAAGTAGGTTGGTTAAAATAGAAAAGGGTTCGTGTGAATTCTAGGAATTAAATAACTTCTTGTAACCCTAAAATGGACCTGCTTGATTAAACAAGGTTCTAGTCAGGATAAAATTCACCTAAACCATCTAAAAATCATGGAAAAATATTCTCTAGGGTTTAGAACCTTCAATTTGGCAATTGAAACCTATTTAGACCTAAAATGGTGTCTAAGACAAATATTTGCCCTAAATTAGGTTTTTGCGTAAATTGCCTAGTCAAACATGGTCAAACCCAAAATCCAACTTCACCATTGGATTCCCTACGTCCAAATTAGGTTTGTACCAAAATTTGGACCTAGGAGGAATTCATCTAGACCCACTTTGCAAATAGGTCCAACCCAATTACATTTCTACCCCTAGATTTCAAAAATACTTACAATTGACCCCTATCTTCTTCTTCGCAATTTGCAATTAGGTCCCCCACTATTGTAGCGGAGGGAATCCTACTCCAGCAAGATTGAAAGGGCGATTTTTCCCTTATCTCTCAGAGAATCCCCTTCAAAATTGAAAGGGAGATTCTCTGAGAAATCTCCTCCAATGTGAACCTAATTTGAGGCCCTACTCGGTACCCAATCTCTCATGCAAACGCATGAGAGATTTGGGTCTCTTTCGAGTTACCATCACCAGCGAACATACATTGCTTGGAAGCTTGTCTTCTAAGCACAAATCCATCCTCAAAAGCCTATTTAAGAGACTGCAAATCGCCCTGCATCTCCTAAGCTTAAATTTAGCTGGAGAAACCCCGCAATTTCATCTCTCCTCCTCCGGCCGATCTACTCATCAAGCTCTGGTGGCTTCTCCCACTATCCCTTGTCGCCTAGACACAATACCGATGGCAGGTTTCTCTTCTCACTCGTTTGCGTCGCACTGCACTTGCCGACGCTCTTGCCTCCCCTTCGTCCTCGCTGACCTCCCTCACTGAGTATCTTCGTCTCCGACGTCAGCGATATGAGCCAGACGCCATCCCTACCTCCCTCTTCGTCCCTTCACTCCCAGATAAGTCCTTTTACCCTCTACTCTATTTTCCCCTTCTTTATTCCCTTGAACGACCACTACCGCACTCCACCACCATCATCCCCTTAACCTTCGGTCACCAACTTCGGCAAGTTCGCTCCACCACCACAGACCACTTTCTTCCTTGCTGACCAGTCTATAAGCACCACCTCGACTGATGAGAGCCTTATCATGAGCCATAACTAGCTCATTTTGACCCAATAAAGAAGATAAAAGCTCTTACATAACCTAGAAGAAGGCCTAAATGAAGGAATAAGTGCTCTGAGAAGAAAACATGAATTAAAGGTTAAAATTGCAATTTTACCATTGTAGTGCATAAACAAGATTTCTCAGAGGCAAAACATAGGTCAAATGGTCTAAATAAGATAAAAAGTGGGTTGAGTCAATCAGAAATGGGTTCATGTGCAATTTAGGAATTAAATGACATTTGGTAACCCTAAAACAGACCCGCTTAAATTAACAAGGTTCCGGTCAGAATAAAAATCAAGTAAACCCTCTAAAAATCATGGAAAAATATCCTTTAGGGTTTAGAACACTTAATTTGGCCTTTGGAACCTAGTTTGACCTAGAATGGGATCCTAGCTCATTAATTGACCTAATTTGGGTTTTTATGCAAAATGTATAGTCAAACGAGGTCAAACCTAAAATCCAACTTCACCATTGGATTCCTTAGGTCAAAATTAGGTTTGTACCAAAATTTGGACCCAAGGGGAGGTCATCTTGACCTACTTTGCAATTTAGTACACCCAAATCATAATTTGGCCCCTATCTTTTGAAAATCATTGCAGAGAGCCCCCTAATTTCCTCACCACCTTTTCAATCAAGTCCTACCGCCATTGTTAGGGCAGAACCGACCTCCAGCGAGGTTTAGAGAGGGATTACTCTCTGATTCCTCAGAGATTCCCCCGCAGAAATGGAAGGGAGATTCTCTGAGGAATTCCCTTCCATCTAAAGCCAATCACGATCTCTGGTGTGAACCCAATCTCTCGTGCAAACGCACGAGGGATTTGGGTATCCACCCTCTTTCCTTCTCTGGCGAGCCGAGAGGTGATTGCGTGCCCTCCACGCACTAGAAAGTTCGGCCAACACCTATAAATGGATCCCGAGACCCGGCCACAGATCTTCAGACTTGTTTTGGCGGAGATTCCCCCAAATCTTCATCTCTTCCATCTCTGGCCAAGAAACCCGCAAGCTCCGGCAACCTCCTCCCCTCCTTCTGGTCGCTCTGCTTCCATACCAGCAGCAGAGTCAACTCTGCCTCTTTCTCCCGCGTCGCACAGTACCATGTGCGCATTCTCTTGACCTCGTCCTTGTCGCCGCTCCCTCCCTCAGGGTTCTTCTTCTCCGATGATGGCAGCTACGGACCGTCTACTCCCCTACCTCCCTCCCTTCCAGAACACTCCAGATACCTTCTCCATCTTCCCCTCTCTCTTTTCCCCCTTTTATTTCATTTAATTGCCCCTCGACATTGCCTGACCACCTCCATCTTCCTCACCTCCGACTGACCTCCGGCGAGCCACCCCCACCATTCCGCCCCTCCACACGGCTCGCCAACCATCTCATAAGCTCCGCCTCACCACAAGGAACACTTTCCGCCCATTCACCATCCCTCTATGACTCCACCACAGCCCCCCGAACAACCCCACACCTTCGGTCAAAGGACGACCTAGGCACGCACGCCTAGGCCATCCCACGACCTGCAGCACCGTGCACCACCTTCGTCGTGCCACGGCGAAGGTCCCCAGCTGGTCTGATTGAGCCGAGAGGCTTGTTTTGTGTGTGACAGTACCGAAGCCCCTGCCGCCATTGACGATGATTGAAGAAGCTTCAAAGTAGCTCCAGGTGTTAGCAGCTCCAGGCCTCAGGTGCAGTGGACTTGGGCGAGTGGTACGAAGCGATTTGGTCCAGCAAAGAGCGCTGTGAAGCCCGTGGCCTTGGCAATTGCACGAAGCATCGTTTGCGGGCGCGAGCGAAAGAAGGAGGGACTTTAGTCCCACATCGTTGAAACACGAAGTGTAGGCGCGGTATAAATTGCTTTTGTGTTATACACTCTTCGCCTCCGAACGCACAGGGGTGAGGTCCCTCACCTTATCCCACACTCGCCTCGTTCGCGGTTTCACCTCGCAGATCTGGTGGGCTCCGACCCGACCCAACCTGAGCACTCCTCGCGCATCACCCACCTACCGGTGCGCCTGGTCTCGGGTGCGAAATCCGATCCGATTACCCGTGGCTCTGGGAGAGCGTCCTTGAGAGAATTTCAGAGAGAGAGAGATGTGCGGGTAGAGGGACAGGGTAGGTTTTGCTCTCCTGTGCAGGCAGGCCGGGCGTTGAAGAAAAGAGACTTAGCCGCAAGGAGAAAAAGAAGAGAGGGAGCTGACGAAGAGGTGCGCAGAGAAGAGAAGGAAGAAAAGAGGGACTGCAGCCAAAAAGAAGAAGAGGACAGAGGAGAAAAGAAGCAAAGGCAGGAAGAAGACCAAGGAAGAAGAAGCCTTCGTAGGAAAGAGAGAAGAAGAGAAAGGGGTTCAAGGAAGAAGAAACCCTGTAGATCAGAAGAAAAGAAGAAGAAGAACCTACGAAGAAGAAGAAGAAGGTAGAAGAAAGAAGTAAGGAGGAAGACTGCAGAGAAAGCAAAGAGCAAGGAAGAAGGCCAAACAGGAAGACTACACTACATTTGAGACGTCTGCTAAAGAAATCAGACGTCCAATTCTGTTCTCTCTCAGCAACTATTTTTTTTTAAATCTCTCTGTGAATCAATTATCTTTCATTTAAAAGTTGTACTCTTTGGTTTTTAAAAGTACTGAGATTGCTCCCTGTGTTCGACCTCGGATACTCTAGTTTTTTGAGTAATAAAATTCTCTATTTGTTTGAATGCTTTGTCGGCTATATTATAACGTATTATCTTTTAAAACCCCACAAAAGTGTATAAACATTTTGGCGCCGTTGCCAGGGAGCAATGGGCACTTTTAAAGCTTTTGATTACAACTTTTTGATCCAATATTTGACCTAACTCCTCTCTTTTGTTGTGCTTATTACAGGGAAAGCAAAAAGGAAAGAGGAGCAGCTGCACAACAGACACTCCAAGGAATAGGTAATTTCCATAAGCCCTCCCTCTTAACTCTCTCAAAATCTGAAAAGGAAAAAAAAGAGAGAACAATCAACTTAGGGCTACCTGTTTCATATTTAGTAACTCATCAAGTTGCCTGATTTTCATTGCAACACATTTTTATTTGCTCATCCAAATAAGGTAACTAGGGCTAAAACTTTCTTGATTGAGCCCTAGGTGCTAAATTCTGAGGCAACTAAATTGGACCCACTAGAGCCAATTTAAGGATTAAAAAGCTAGGGTTTTTAGAGACACATCTTATCTTAAACAAAGAAACAAATTTTTCCAAAAAGAGGTGTGCCTAAACCTTGCTTGAAAAGATCTACACAAGAAGAACCCTAAGCAAATCAGGCTTTTAATCCATTTGAACCTTAAAAAGAAAAGGACCTAAAAGCTCTTAAAGGAACAAGAGGTGAAGTTGATCCCTTGGGTCAAACAACCTTAAAATTAGGTCACTTTTTCACTCAAAATACCTAAAAGTACAAGTGGAACATTAAGCACCTTGATCTTAAAATAAAAAAAGGTAGACTTAAGAGGTCAAGGTCCCCGTTCTGGTCTACCTGGAACCACAGTGACAAGAGAGGTCGGGTGGGGGAAACCCTGTAACTCGTGGGGACGCTCTACCATGTAGGGGTATTTGCGGGACTCTCCCTCTCTGGCTGCCCAGGTATTTCTCAAGTGGACGACCTTTCTGTCTAAGGGGTCCATCCGCCCCGAACCTTTATAGTCACCCAACAATTTTTGGGTGGCTTGATTGGGTCCAGCACCTTCTAATCTCATCACATCCTTCGGTGCATGTTCGGTAGGAGGTCCTTAAGGCCACCCTTAAGACCTCCTTTAGAAATTCATTCTCATTGAGGCCAAGCCTCGACGCCCTTGTTTGTGCAGCAACCCCACTACATAAATCTTCCATCTGATTCAGACCCTGGTTCTCCTTCTTCCATCATGGCACAACCCATTTAAGAGGAGAATAACCTTGAACACCAACTTCAACGCCTTAATGATCTCTTTCAGAACTTTGTAAACCCACCGCAGTGACCTATGATGCGAGATCACTATAATCCCGCTGCGGTGGCGATCGAACCTCGAGTACGAATCCCGATTGGAGGACCTGATTCTGAACTGAAGCCCAATATGATTCATGCCATACCAAAGTTTCACGGGCTTAACTCTGAGGATCCATTCCAACACATTAAACAACTCAAGCATCTGGCCTAGACCTTCGGGTCAGATGTACAAAATCGGGATATCCTACTCATGAAAATGTTTTCGTTCTCCCTCTTGGACAAGACCGCGCACTGGTATCAAACTTAGACCCGTCCGATCAACACATGGGAGGAACTGCAGTCCGAATTTTTGAAAAAATTCTTCCACGTTGGCCGGACAAATGCCTTGCACCACCAGATCACTCATTTCACTCAACAACCGGGAGAACCTCTTCACGAAGCATGGGATCGATTCTTAGATCTCATGTGAAAGTGCCCCCATCACGGAGTTCCTAAGTGGGAATAGGTCCAGTCTTTTTACCAGGGATTTCGTGAAGATATTCGTTTATTCGTCAATGCAACATGCGGAGGAAACATCATGGGTCAACATGAGGACACGGTGTGGGAGATTCTCGAAAACATGTGCGAGAACTCCATAAATAATGACTCCATGGGCTTATTCGACAAGACGAATGCCCACGCATCGACGAATCTGAGAGGGACACATGAGATGCAGGACCTGTCCAATTCTGTCGACTTGGAACTGATGGCCAGTCAGTTGGACAAGGTTTCTATCATAGAAAAGAAGGTGGACGAGCTAACTCGGCATTTGCGGCAAGCCACCGCTGCGCAAAACTCTTTTGCACGACCACCTCTGGCAAGGGAAACTGTGCAAAACATCTATCACCAATCTGCCAAGGGGATGGACCCCTATCCACCCCCATCTGCCTCTCGGACCGGAGTGACCTCCGATCCATTCTACTCGAGTTGGGGGAACTCTGAACCCTCGTATTCAAACTTTCCTGAGGTTCCTCAGAACTACGAGGACCTCAACGCCATCCAGAATGACCCATTCTCCAATACCTACAACCCTGGATGGCGAAATCATCCTAACTTTCAGTGGGTGGGAAATTCTCAAAGACCACCATATCAACCCCATCCACAAGCCCCTCGTCCATATCAGCCGCCTCAGCCTCGGCCCAATCCCACCTACCAATCTGGGCAAAGCCAGGATCAACTGACTCTTATCCTTCAAGCACTGGCTGACATTCAAAAGACAAATATGGCAATGCAAAAATAGCACAAGGACGAGATCACAGAGGTTCGCAACCAACTGGCCCAGATGGCAAATTCCCGCCAACCTGGCACCCTTCCTTCGCAACCTCTGCCCAACCCAAATAACGTGCTAAACCAGAAGCGCGTTATGAATCCAAATTCAAGCCAAACACATTTGATTTATTAGGCCCCTACTGCTCCATCGCCAGATGGGATGGAAGCTTCAACATCTTATGCGGGATTTCAGCAGCAGCCTCCCCTCCTACCAAACCCAAACTAGAATCAGGCCGGATTAAACTCTGTAACAACAAGTAGTGGTAAAACAACCCAAGACCCACATTATCCGAACCACTCCAATCTTGATAATAGCCAAGACCCTAGGATAGTTATCCAAGATACTACTGTCCCAGATCAAGAACCTGGACCTATCTTAGAGGAACCAACTAGGATCCCATTTCCTGAGGCCTTGACCAAAGGAAAAAGGATAACCAAACCCGTGGCCCCCGAGGAGGATCTGGTCAAGCTCTTTGAACAGGTCCAGATAAACATCCCATTGATGGATGCAATTCGCCACATACCGGCTTACGCAAGATTCTTGAAAGACATATGTACCCCTAAACGTAAGCCGCGAACCAAGGATGGGAATCCAATCGTACTGTCAGAGCAAGCTAGCTCTGACATCTTGAGCAAACTACCACCCAAGGCTAAAGACCCAAGAACTCCCTTGATGTCTTGTAAAATTGGTGAAACCCAATTTCATAGAGCCTTACTAGGCCTAGGTGCCTCCATAAATTTAATACCTACATCCCTCCTTGACCACCATGAAGAATCTGAACTTAAACCCACTGAGGTGACATTGCAGTTAGCCGATCGATCCATCAAGTCACCTAGAGGAATACTCGAGGATGTCATTGTTAGGGTACGAGATTTCTATTTCCCGGTGGACTTCATAGTACTAGACATGGATGCACTTAAGAACCCGAGGGACACACCAATCATATTAGGGAGACCCTTTTTGGCCACTGCTAGGGCCAACATAAACTGCGAAGAGGGCCAGATAGAATTAAAATTTGGAGATCAAAACCTGAAGATTAACATTTTTAAGGCCCAACAAGGGATTAATTGTGGGGTTGTAGAGGAAATATGTGATATCAGAGCCGTGGTTGATGAATTGCATATAGAGGACAAGCCTGATTATCCGTGATCAACCACTAGAAAATCAAAACCCGCTAACAGAGGAGTGCGAACATGATCTAGACACACCTATGACTCCTACCGTTGCTCCTGATACAAACCCCGAACCACCTGTTGCTGCTGAAAATCCTGTCATGGAACTCAAGCCCCTTCCCGAACATCTGAAGTACGTGTTTTTGGATTTAAATCAGACGTTTCCTGTGATTATCAACTCTCGACTCACACCTGACCAGGAACTCCGTTTGATTTCTGTTCTCCAGAAACATCATAGAGCCATTCGATGGACTCTCGATGATTTGACTGGCATAAGCCCTTCATACTGCACACATCAAATCTACGCAGAAGAAGGCGCACGACCTTCAAGAGAAATGCAAAGACACCTAAACCCTAACCTATAGGAAGTCGTGAAAAAGGAGATCATAAAGTGGTTAGATGCAGGAATCATCTACCCGATCTCCGACAGTCATTAGGTGAGTCCAATACAAGTGGTGCCTAAAAAGGCAGGACTTACCATCATCACGACTGAAGCCGGAGAAGTCATTCCTACCCGAATAGCTAACTCGTGGAGAGTCTACATTGATTACAGAAGACTCAATTCCCCCACAAAGAAGGATCATTTCCCACTACCATTTATTGATCAGATCCTCGAAAAACTAGCGGGAAATAGGTTCTTCTTCTTTCTTGACGGGTACTCTGGTTACAACCAGGTGGCAATCCATCCAGAGGACCAAGAAAAGACCACATTCACCTGCCCCTTCGGGACGTACGCGTTTCGAAGGATGCCATTCGGTCTCTACAATGCACTTGCAACTTTTCAGTGGTGCATGCTTGCCATATTCTCAGATATGGTAGGTGATTATATGGAAGTCTTCATGGATGACTTTTCAGTTTTTGGAGAATCATTTGACGATTGCCTCCAACACTTGGTCCAAATACTCAGGCGGTGCATCGATGTGAATTTCGTTCTTTCCTGGGAAAAGAGCCATTTCATGGTGCCTGAGGGAATTGTCCTGGGACATTTAATCTCAGAGAAAGGCATCCAAGTGGATCGAGCTATGGTTAACCTGATTTCCAAGCTCCCTATGCCTAGCTCGATTAAGGACATCTGATCTTTTTTGGGGCACGTTGGTTTCTACCGTCGATTTATCCCTGATTTCTCCAAAATCATGCACCCCCTGACCAATCTTCTCTCCAAGGATGTGCCTTTCAAAATTTCCAAGGAATGCACTCAAGCATTTGAGATCCTACATGACCGAGTCACCCAAGGCCCAATACTACAGTCCCCTGATTGGTCTCAACCCTTTGAGATCATGTGCGATGCATCTGACTTTGCTGTAGGAGCAGTTTTGGGGCAGAAAATTGACGGGAAACCTATGGTCGTTTACTACGCTAGCAAAACACTGGATGAGGTTCAGCGTAACTATATGGTTACTGAGAAAGAGCTACTGGCCGTAGTATTTGCCTTGGAAAAATTCAGATCATACCTTCTGGGTTCCCGTGTTATCATATACTCGGATCACACAGCTATGAGGCATCTCCTGGCAAAGAAGGACGCGAAACCTCGATTAATCCGATGGATCTTGCTGTTGCAAGAATTTGGCCTCGAGATTCGCGACAAGGCGAGAAAGCAGAATGTGGTAGCTGATACTTGTCCCGCCTTCCTTCTGAAATAATTGACCCTTCCGGACCTATCACAGAACATTTTCCTGATGGGCACCTCCTGACTATCAGTACAAGTCTTCCATGGTTCGCTGATATAGTTAATTACCTGGCATCACATCAGATTCCGCCCGATTGGTCGAAGGCCAAAAAGGACAAATTGCATTCCGATTCCAAGTATTACCTATGAGAAGACCCATATTTATTCCGCATTGGTGCTGATCAGATAATTCGACGATGCATCGTGGAAGTGGAAATCAAAGACATACTCTCATTTTGCCATGACCAGGCATGCGGTGGACATTTTTCAGGACATAAAACCGCATCAAAAGTCCTCCAGTGTGTCTTTTACTAGCCCACAATTTTCAAAGATGCATACAATCACTGTAAGGCATGTTCCCATTGCCAGACTCTGGGCAACATGAGCCATCGAGACATGATGCCTCTACAGCTGATCTTGGTATGCAAAATTTTTGATATTTAGGGGATTGATTTCATGGGACCCTTCCCAATCTCGGATGGCTTCGAATACATCTTACTCGCAGTTGACTATGTTTCCAAGTGGATAGAAGCCATTCCGACCCGAACCAACAATCATAAAGTTGTTATAAAATTCCTTCATCAAAACATTTTCTCAAGGTTCGGGATCCCACGTGCTATAATTTTCGACGGAGGGACCCATTTCACTAACGCTCAGTTCAGGTCACTGATGACCAAATACGGGGTATCGCACCGAATCTCTACTCCGTACCACCCTCAAACTAATGGTCTAGCTGAGCTATCTAACCGAGAGATCAAGAAGATCCTTCAGGTTACTGTTCGACCTGATAGAAAAGATTGGTCTTCTCAGCTTCCGGAAGCATTGTGGGCCTAGAGGACCACCCACAAGACCCAATTAGGAATGTCTCCCTTCAGATTAGTGTACGGGAAGGCATGTCACCTCCTTGTCGAGTTGGAGCATAAAGCCTATTGGGCAGTATGGACTTGTAATCTAGATCTTTCTAAGGCTGGAACCCACAGAAGACTTCAAATGAGCGAGATCGATGAATTATGCCATGACGCGTATGAGAACTCACGAATTTACAAAGAACGGTTAAAGCTTTTCACGACAAACACATTTCTAGAAAGGTCTTTCATCCTGGTCAAAAGGTTTTACTCTTTGATGCCCGACTCAAATTATTCCCAGGAAAGCTAAGATCTAAGTGGGTCGGACCCTCCTAGTCCGACAAATCTTCGGAAATGGAGCCATTGAAATCAGTCCACTCAGCCACGATTCTGAACCCTTTGTCGTGAATGGTCAGAGACTCAAGCCGTTCATTAACATGACCGATATAGATTTGGCTGAGTCATCCTTTACCCTCCATTCCTCTTGAGCTCATTGCGCCCAGCCGATGGCGTAAAACTCAGCGCTTAACGGGAGGCAACCCGTCATTCTTGGAAAAACCTGAAAACTTTTTTCACATCTCTATGCGAAATTCATATTACACTTTAGGGTTCATCCATTAGAACAACCGACTTCACCTCAGGTATCCCTACCCGAGATTAGAAATCGTTCGCAACAAGTCAGTTCGACCCATTCACTCACCACACACCTGTCCTAATGTATGAACTAACCTGAAATCGAACCCACCTAATTTACAATGGGGACATTGCAAATCTTAGGCATGGGGCGGTATGAAAGTGCAAAATGTCAGGAAAATTCATATCAAGAAAGGGTTTCAATAAAAAAAAAAAAAAAGGACTTGAAGGAGTGGAGGAACAATTCAGGGTCATACAAATGAGAAGAGAAAAAAAAGAGTAAAATGACAAAAAGGAGTACAAAATGAAAATGAAAAGAAATAGTCATTAGTAAAAGATTAAGGGTTAACTGAAGTTATAAACCAAATCAAGAAAATGAAAAAGTGCTAAGGAGACATAACAAGAGATTAGTGGGAACGCTGGTCTTAGGCCTCTTGGGCTAAATTCTTTAGCTTAAAAATGCACGTATCCGTTAAAATCTGGATAATCCTCAAGAGGTTGAGGAAAATGCAAAGCTTAAGTATTAGGTCTAAGGCTTAGGAAGTATTCGGCCTCGTTAACTGACCTCCGATTTGCGGGATTCGGTAACCTAAGCACCCCAAATTCACACACAGTCTGGTTCAGTGCGCATAAACATCCAAATCACGCAAAAAGTGTTTAATGTTCTGAAAAAGTCACCTAGATTAGGAGCGGCCAATCAACACAAATTGATTTAGATGAGTTCCCGGCGTGGAGAGGTGGGAAATTCCCCTCGAAGATGCGTAACAACATATCGTCTCCTCGGTGCTTGTCTCTTAGGATATTTAAGTATCCTACTGGGGGCATGTAAGCACTCTACTGGTTCAGATACCATGGGCGGCATTATCACGAAATGTCGATCGCCAGGGTCTGAATTCGGCCACGGAACACCATGGGCGGGATTATCTCGAAATCTTGAAAGCCAGGGACCCTTGAGGATTGATGATGTGGACGAGGAATCCGATACAGACCATGTTGAGAAGCTAATCCGAGGCTAGAAATAAAAAGAAAAGAGAGAGAAAAGCTCTCCAAATAAATAAATCTTCTATCTCTCTCTTACAAAAAATGCACTGCAAACTGAACTTAGGCTAAAAATGTCTCAAGCACGGGTGCTTTAATCGCGGAGTCCAACAAACCCTAGGTTAGTTTTTGTGGGCCGTAGAAACCTTTGCGGAGGACTGAGGCTAAAGCGGGTCAGGTCCGGATTTTGGTTGGTACTTGAATACCACTCGGCCTATTGTCGGCATTCCGACCTAATCACAAAAGAAAAGGAGAAGCACTTATCATGATTGTTGACAGACACTCTAGGTCTAGAAAGGAAGTTAAAACCTTGAAATTTTGCTAAGGGACTAGCAAAAGCTAGGGATGGGGGTATGATGAGAGCCTCATAATGAGCCATAGCTAGCTCATTTTGACCCAATAAAGAAGATAAAAGCTCCTACATAACCTAGAAGAAGGCCTAAATGAAGGAATAAGTGCTCTAAGAAGAAAATATGAGTTAAAGGTTAAAACTGCAATTTTACCATTGCAGTGCATAAATGGGATTTCTCAGAGGCAAAACATAGGTCAAATGGTTTAAATAAGATAAAAAGTGGGTTGAGTCAATCAGAAATGGGTTCATGTGCAATTTAGGAATTAAATGACATTTGGTAATCCTAAAACAGACCCGCTTAAATTAACAAGGTTCCGGTCAGAATAAAAATCAAGTAAATCCTCTAAAAATCATGAAAAAATATCCTCTAGGGTTTAGAACACTTAATTTGGCCTTTGGAACCTAGGTTGACCTAGAATGGGGTCCTAGCTCATTAATTGACCTAATTTGGGTTTTTACACAAAATATTCTATCAAACAAGGTCAAACCTAAAATCCAACTACACCATTGGATTCCTTAGGTCCAAATTAGGTTTGTACCAAAATTTGGACCCAAGGGGAGGTCATCTTGACCTACTTTGCAATTTAGTACACCCAAATAATAATTTGGCCCCTATCTTTTGAAAATCATTGCAGAGAACCCCCTAATTTCCTCACCACCTTTTCAATCAAGTCCTACCGCCATTGTTAGGGCAGAACCGACCTCCAGCGAGGTTTAGAGAGGGATTACTCTCTGATTCCTCAGAGATTCCCCCTCAGAAATGGAAGGGAGATTCTCTGAGAAATTCCCTTCCATCTAAAGCCAATCACGATCTCTGGTGTGAACCCAATCTCTCGTGCGAACGCACGAGGGATTTGGGTATCCACCCTCTTTCCTTCTCCAGCGAGCCAGCAGAGGTGATTGCGCGCCCTCCAGGCACTAGAAAGTTCGGCCAACACCTATAAATGGATCCAGAGACCCGGCCACAGATCTTCAGACTTGTTTTGGCGGAGATTCCCCCAAATCTTCATCTCTTCCATCTCCGGCCAAGAAACCTGCAAGCTCCGGCAACCTCCTCCCATCCTTCTCGTCGCTTTGCTGCCATACCAGCAGCAGAGTCAACTCTGCCTCTTTTTCCCGCGTCGCACAGTACCAGGCGTGCATTCTCCTGACCTCATCCTCGTCGCTGCTCCCTCCCTCAGGGTTCTTCTTCTCTGAGGACGGCAGCTACGCGCCGTCTACTCCCCTGCCTCCCTCCCTTCCAGAACACTCTAGATACCTTCTCCATCTTCCCCTCTCTCTTTTCCCCCTTTTATTTCATTTAATTTCCCCCCAACATTGCCTGACCACCTCCATCTTCCTTGCCTCCGACTGACCTCTGGCGAGCCGCCCCCACCATTCCGCCCCTCCACATGGCTCGCCAACCGTCTCATAAGCTCTGCCTCACCACAAGGAACACTTTCAACCCATTCACCATCCCTCCACGACTCCACCATATCCCCCCGAACAACCCCACACCTTCGGTCACAGGACGACCTAGTCACGCATGCCTAGGCCGTCCCACGACCTGCAGCACTGTGCACCACCTTCGCCGTGCCACGGCGAAGGTCCCTAGCTGGTCTGATTGAGACGAGAGGCTTGTTTTTTGTGTGACAGTACCGAAGCCCCTGCCGCCATTGACGACGGTTGAAGAAGCTTCATAGTAGTTCCAGGTGTCAGCAGCTCCAGGCCTCAGGTGCAGTGGACTCAGGCGAGCGGTTTGAAGCGATTTGGTCCAGCAAAGAGCGCTGCGAAGCCCGTGGACTTGGCAATTGCACGAAGCATCGTTTGCGGGCGCAAGCGAAAGAAGGCGGGACTTTAGTCCCACATCGTTGAAACACGAAGTGCAGGTGCGGTATAAATTGCTTTTGTGTTATACACTCTTCGCCTCCGAACGCACAGGGGTGAGCTCCCTAACCTTATCCCACGCTCGCCTCATCCGCGGTTTCACCTCGTAGATCTGGTGGGCTCCGACCCGACCCAACCTGAGCACTCCTCATGCATCACCCACCTGCCGGTGCGCCTGGTCCTGGGTGCGAAATCCGACCAATTACCCGTGGCTCTGGGAGAGCGTCCTTGAGAGAATTTCAGAGAGAGAGAGATGTGCGGGTAGAGGGACAGGGTAGGTTTTGCTCTCCTGTGCAGGTAGGCCGGGTGTTTTAGGAAAGAGACTTAGCCGCAAGGAGAAAAAGAAGAGAGGAAGCTGACGAAGAGGTGCACAGAGAAGAGAAGGAAGAAAAGAGGGACTACAGCCAAAAAGAAGAAGAGGACAGAGGAGAAAAGAAGCAAAGGCAGGAAGAAGACCAAGGAAGAAGAAGCCTTCCCAGGAAAGAGAAAAGAAGTGAAAGAGGTTCAAGGAAGAAGAAGCCCTGTAGATCAGAAGAAAAGAATAAGAACCTACAAAGAAGAAGAAGAAGGCAGAAGAAAGAAGTAAGGAGGAAGACTGCAGAGAAAGCAAAGACCAAGGAAGAAGGCCAAACAGGAAGACTACACTACATTTAAGATGTCTGATAAAGAAATTAGACACCCAATTCTGTTCTCTCTCAGCAACTATTTTTTTTAAAATTGCTCTGTGAATCAATTATCTTTCATTTAAAAGTTGTACTCTTTGATTTTTAAAAGTACTGAGATTGCTCGCTGTGTTCGACCTCGGATACTTTAGTTTTTCGAGTAATAAAATTCTCTATTTGTTTGAACGCTTTGTCGGCTATATTACAACGTATTATCCTCTAAAACCCCACAAAAGCGTATAAACACTGACTCACTGATCATAACCCCTCACTCACAACACTCTGCCACTAACCCACAAGCGCCCCCGAGCACACCCACACACCGGCTGCAGTGTGCCCTATGCACACTACCTTAGGTGATCCCATGCCACGCTGACCACCGCAGCACACTAGCCCTGCCTTAGCAAAGCTCCCTGAGCTTTTTGACGCGGTCGCAAGGCCATTTGCGTGATTTCAGGTGCAGACGTTCATCCGCCATTGAAGCAAAGCTCGAAGCAAGCTTGTAGCTAGTCCTAGCTTCGCCCACTCTAGGCTTGTGTCCCAGGCTGTGCGGGGCACTCTCATGAACAACTCTATGCATCCAATTGGTGTAGAAGGCTAAAGCTGCAGCTGCAATCAAAAGAAGCATCTTTGCTACGGATGCGCGCGAGGAAGGTGGGAAGATAGTCCCACCTTGGAATTGGAAGAAGCATCGCGCCCGCATAAATTATTTTTCTACCAGTGGCTTATCTCCTCCAACTCACGGGGTGAGGTCCCCTTTCACCTGACCCGATGCCTTGTCCACGATGACCCCCCACAGATCTAGTGATCCGACTCAACGCAGCACACCTCTCCCACCGCTGCACGCTAGTGGGCCTGGTCCTAGGTGCGTATCCGACCCAATTACGCGATAAGTGGCTCTAGGAGAGTGAACCTAAGAGCGAAAGGAGAGAACAGAGATCACACAGGTAGGGGGTATGTTTTGCTCTATAGAGGAAGGACAAGACAAGGCCAAAGAGGAAGCTAAGGGCTGAAGCCAAGGAAGAATAAGGAGGAAGCTGATGTCAGAAGCCAAGGAAGGCAGAGAAATAAGAGAGAAAGAAGAAGCCAAAGGAAGAAGATGAAGGCAGCCAGTAGAGAGAGAGAAAAGAAGAAAGTCAAAAGAAGAAAAGATAGAGGAAGTTCAAGGAAAGGCTAAAAAAGAAGAAGTCCCCAGGAGAAGAAGCAGAAGAAAGAAGGAAGATCAAGCACTATAGCATCATCATTTTAAGGCGACTGATTCACAAATCAGACATCCAATTTTGTGTTTATTCACATACATTGGTTCCTTTAGTGCCTTGCATTTATTCCTATCTTTTTGTACTATAACATTGATCTTATTGCATATTATATTCTTTCTAATTCTCAAGTTGTGATCTTGATTTCTAAACCCTAATTTGCTCCCTGTGTTCGACCTTGGACTTTAAAATTCAAGTAATAAATTGTATTTGTTTTGAACGCTTTTTCGACTGTACTACAACGTGACTTTTTAAAACCCAATCAAGCACTCAACATTTTGGCGCCGTTGCCGGGGAGCAACGACGCCATTTAGAAATCTTGATTACAATTGCTAATTTGGTACTAACTTGATATATCTTTTCGTTGTGGTTGTTTTAGGGGAGAAGATTCAACAAAATACAGCCGCACAACAAACACGCCCAGGGTAGGTAATTTTTGATTAATCTCATTCTCTGAAGCAGCTCATTCTGAAATGAAAAAAATAAGATAAAATTAATTAGGGCTGCCTACTTTCCATCTCTACCTAATTCACCAAAGTTGCCTGATTTGATTTCAACAACAAATACTGATTTGTGCACCCATTTAAGGTAACTAGGGTTACCACCTTCTTGATTGAGCCCTAGATACCATATTTTGGCAAACTAAATTGGACCAAGATTAAAGCCAAACTAAGGATTTCAATTTAGGGTTTTAGAGACACACCTTCATAAGCAAGAATCAACTCTCCAAAAAAAGGTGTGCCTAAGCCTTGGTTGAAGAGACTTATTCAAGATAACCCTAAAAATTCAGGCTCTTAATCTCACTTGAATCCTAAGAGAAAGGACTTAAAACTTCTCAAAGGACAAATAGGTGAAGTTGACCCCCTTGTTAGGTTAACCAACCTTGAAATTAGGTCACTTTTGCACTCAATACATCTAAAGTTCAAGTGAAATCTTAAGCACCTTTTCTCTTAAATAAAACTGGTAGACTTAAGAGGTCAAAGTCCCCATTCTGGTCTACCTGGAACATCAGTGACAAGGGAGGTCGGGTGGGGGAAACCCTATAACTCGTGAGGATGCTCTACCATGTAGGGGTCTTTGCAGGACTCTCCCTCTCTGGCTACCCAGGTATTTCTCAGGTGAACAGCTTTCTGACTAAGGGGTATCATCCGCCCTGAACCTCTCTAGTCATCCAAATTTTTGGGTGTCTTGATTGGGTCCATCACATTCTACTCTCGTCCAAACCATCAGTGCATGTTCGGTAGGAGGTCCTTAAGACCATCCTTGGGACCTCCTTTAGTGATTCACTCCCACCAAGGCCAGGCCTCGACATCCGTGTTTGTGCAGCAACCCACCACATAGACATCTCCTCTTATTCATCTGAACCAAATTCTCCTTCCATCATCATGGCACAACTAGTAGAAGAAGAGAATGACCTTGAGAACCAACTCCAGCGCCTTAATGATTTATTTCAAGCCTTTGTAAACCAGCCACGTCCTATGTTGGGAGATCACTATAATCCTGCTGTGGTGGCGATCGAACCTCGAGTCCAAATCCCAGCTGGAGGTCTTGATTCTGAACTCAAGCCCAACATGATTCATGCTATTCCAAAGTTTCATGGGCTTAATTCCGAGGATCCCTTCTAGCACATCAAACAACTCAAACATCTAGACCAGACCTTCGGGTCAGATATCTAAAATTAAGATATTCTTCTCATGAAAATGTTCTCCTTCTCTCTCATGGACAAAGAAACTCACTGGTATCAGACTCAAACACGTCCAATCAACACATGGGTTGAACTACAATCCGAGTTTCTGAGAAATTTCTTCCTAGTTGGTCGGACGAATGCCTTACGACACCAGATCACACACTTCACCAAGAAATCTGGAGGACCCCTTCATGAAGCATGGGACCGTTTCCTGGATCTCATGCGAAAGTGCCCCTATCACGGAGTTCCTAAATGGGAACAAGTCCAATCTTTTTACCAGGGACTCCGTGAAGATATCCGCTTATTCGTCAATGCAACCTGCAGAGGAAATAACATGGGTCAACATGAAGACACTGTGTGGGAGATTCTGGAGAATATGTGCAAGAACTCCATGAATAATTACTCCATGGGCTTATTCAACCGGACGAATGCCCGCGGATCGTCGAATCCAAGGGAAGCACATGAGACGTAGGGCCTGTCCACATCTGTTGACTTGGAATTGATGGCTAGTCGGTTGCACAAGGTCTCTATCATTGAGAAGGTGGATGAGCTGAGTTGACATCTACAGTGAACCACCTCTGCACAAAACCTATTTGCACAACCGCCTTCTGGGAGGGAAGCTGTGCATAACATCTATCACCGATCTTCTCAAGGGATGGACCTGTATCCACCCCCATCTGACTCTAGGATCGGAGGAAACTCCGATCTGACTTACTCTAGTTGGGGGAACTCTGAACCCTCATACTCTGACTTTCCTAAGGTTCCTCAAACTTGCAAGGACCTCAACGCCATCCAGAATGACCCATTTTCCAATACCTATAACTCTAGATGGTGGAATCATCCCAACTTCCTATGGGTGGGAAATAATCAGAATCAAAGACCACCATATCAACCCCATCCACAAGCTCCTCATCCATATCAGCCGCCTTAGCCTCGGCCCAAACACACCTATTAATTTGGGCCAACTCAAACAGATCAAATGACTCTTATCCTTCAGACTTTGGCTGACATTTAGAAAATAAATGCAGCTATGCAAAAACAGCACAAGGACGAGATCATAGAGGTTCGAAATCAACTCGCCCAGATGGCGAATTCCTACCAACCTGTCACACTCCCTTTGCAACCTCTGTCGAATCCAAATAACGTACCAAACCAGAGGTGCATTATGAACCCCAATCCGGGCCAAGCACACATGATTTATCAGGCCCCTTCTATTCCATCACCCGACGTGATGGAAGCTTTGACATCGTATGTGGGATTTCAGCAATAGCCACCTATTTTACCAACTCCAAACCAAAACTAGGCAGGACTGAATTCTGTTACAACCCATAGTGGCAAAGCAACACAAGACCCACCTTATCCAAGCCACTTTTAGCCTAGTAGTAGCCTAAGCCTTAGGATAGTTATCTAGGATAGCCCTATCCCAGATCAAGTACCTGGACCTATTCTAGAGGAACTATCCAAGGTTCCATTTCCCGAGGCCTTGACCAAGGGAAAGAGGACAAATAAACTCGTGGCACCTGAGGAGGACCTGGTCAAGCTCTTTGAATAGGTCCATATAAACATCCCCTTGATGGATGCAATCCACCACGTATCGACTTACACATGATTTCTGAAAGACATGTGTACACCTAAGCGTAAGCCGCAAACCAAAAGTGGGAGTTCGATCATACTATCAGAGCAAGCCAGCTCTGTAATTTTGAGCAAACACCCACCTAAGGCAAAAGACCCAGGTACTCCCTTGATTTCCTGTACCATTGGTGATACCCAATTTGATAGAGCTTTATTAGATCTAGGAGCCTCCATAAACCTAATACCTACATCCCTACTGGACCATCTTGAGGAATCTGAGCTCAAATCGATAGAGGTGACATTACAGTTGGCTGACCGATCTATTAAGACACCTAAAGGAGTTCTTGAGGATGTCATTGTTAGGGTGCAAGATTTATATTTCCCGGTGGACTTTGTAGTCTTAGACATGGATGCTCCAGAAAACTCGAAGGATACACAAATTATACTAGGGAGACCCTTTTTGGCCACTACTAGAGCCAGTATAAATTGTAAGGAGGGCCAAATTGAACTAAAATTCAGGAACCAAACATTAAAGATTGACATCTTTAAGGCCCAACAAGGGATTAATTGTGGTGTTATAGAACAGATATGTGATATCAAGGCTGTGGTTGATGATCCGTATATTGAGGACAACCTGACTACTTCCGATCAACCACAAGAGGATCAAAACCCACAATCAGAGTAGTCCAACCTATACTAGATACACCCATAACTCCTTCCCTTGCTATTGATACACACCCTAAACCGCCCATTACTGCTGATAACCCTGTTCTGGAACTCAAGCCTCTTCCTGACCATCTGAAGTATGTCTTTTTGGGTTCCAATCAAACATTTCCTTTGATTATCAACTCCAGACTCACACCTAACTAGGAATCCCATCTGATTATTGTTCTCCAGCAACATCGTAGGTCCATTGGATGGACTCTTGATGATTTGATTGGTATCAACCCCTCTTACTACACACACCATATCTGCACCGAAGAGGGCATACGACCTTCCTGTGAAATGCGTAGATGTCTAAATCCTAATCTGTAGGAGGTTGTGAAAAAGGAGATCAAGTGGTTAGATGCAGGGATCATCTACCAGATCTGCGATAGTTGGTGGGTGAGTCCAATCCAGGTTGTGCCTAAAAAGAAAGGACTCACCGTGATCACGACTGAAACCGGAGAAATCATACCAACTCGTGTGGCAAATTCGTGGAGAGTCTACATTGATTATAGAAGACTCAATTCCTCCACGAAGAAGGATCATTTCCCACTACCGTTTATTGATCAAATCCTCGAGAAACTAGTAGGAAATAAGTTCTTCTGCTTTTTGGATGGGTATTCCAGTTATAATCTGGTGGCAATCCATCCTGAGGACTAAGAAAAGACCACTTTCACCTGCCCCTTCGAGATGTACGTGTTCCGAAGGATGCCGTTCGGTCTCTACAATGCACCCGTTACTTTTTAGCGGTGCATGCTTGCCATATTCTCAGATATGGTAGGTGATTATCTGGAAGTCTTCATGGATGACTTTTCAGTATTCGGGGAATCATTTGACGATTGCTTCCTGCACTTGGTCCAAATCCTCAAGTGGTGCATTAACGTGAATCTGGTTCTTTCCTAGGAAAAGAGCCATTTCATGGTGCCTAAAGAAATTATCCTAGGACATCTCATATCAAAAAAGGGCATCCAGGTCAATCGAGCCAAGGTGAACTTGATTTCCAAACTCTCTATGCCTAGCCCGATCAAAGACATCTGATCTTTTTTGGGGCACGTCGATTTTTACTATCGATTCATTCCTGATTTCTCAAAGATCGCGCACCCCCTAACCACTCTGCTATCTAAGGATGTACCTTTCAAAATCTCCAAGGAATGCACTCAAGCATTTGAAATCCTCCATGATCGAGTTACCGAAGCTCCTATCCTACAGTCCCTTGATTGGTCTCAACCCTTTGAGATCATGTGCGATGCTTCTGATTTCGCTGTAGGAGCGGTACTTGGGTAGAAAATTGATGGGAAACCCGTGGTCATCTACTACGCTAGCAAGACACTTGACGAGGCTAAGCATAACTACACAATTACTGAGAAAGAGTTGTTAGCCATAGTATTTGCCCTAGAAAAATTCAGATCATATCTCCTAGGTTCCCGTGTTATCATTTACTCGGATCACACAGCTATGAGGCATCTCCTTGCGAAGAAGGATGCGAAACCTCGATTAATTCGCTAGATCTTACTGTTGCAAAAGTTTGACCTCGAGATTCATGATAAATCAGGAAAATAGAACGTGGTAGCTGATCACTTGTCCTACCTTCCTTCTGAGATCATCGACCCTTCCGGACCCATTACAGAACATTTTCCTGATGAGCACCTCCTGACTATGAATACAGGGCTTCCATGGTTTGCTGATATAGTAAACTACCTGTCATCACATCAGATCCTATCCGATTGGCCAAAAGCCAAGAAGGACAAATTGCTTTCCGATGCTAAGTATTACTCTAGGAAGACCCGTATCTTTTCCGCATCAATGCTGATCAAATCATTCAACGATGTGTCGCGAAAGCGAAAATTCAAGACATCTTATCTTTCTACCATGACCAGGCATGCGGTGGACATTTCTTAGGTCACAAAACCATAGCGAAAGTCCTCCAGTGTGGCTTCTATTGGCCCACGATTTTCAAAGACACATACAATCACTGTATGGTATGCACTCGTTGCCAGACCTTAGACAACATGAGTCATCGTGATATGATGCCCTTATAGCTGATTCTTGTATGTGAAATCTTTGACTTGTGGGTGACTGATTTTATCGGACCCTTTCCTGTTTCGGACGACTTTGAGTACATTCTACTCGCTATTGACTACATGTCCAAATGGATCGAAGCCATTCCAACCTGAACTAATGATCATAAGGTGGTTATCAAATTCACTCATCAGAACATCTTTTCGTGGTTCGGCATTCCACGTGCTATAATCTCTGATGGAGGAACCCATTTCACTAACGCTCAGTTCAGGTCATTGATGACCAAATACAGGGTGTCGCACCGAATCTCTACTCCTTACCACCGCCAAACTAATGGTCAAGTTGAGCTATCAAATCAGGAGATCAAGAAAATCCTTCTGGTTACTGTTTAGCCTGACAAGAATGACTGGTCATCTCGACTTCCGGAAGCCTTGTGGGATTATAGGACCACCCACAAAACCCAATTAGGTATGTCTCCCTTCAAATTGGTGTATGGGAAGGCATGTCACCTCCTCGTCGAATTGGAGCACAAAGCCTATTAGGTAGTAAGGAATTGCAACCTAGATCTTTCTAAGGCAAGAACCCATAGAAAGCTTCAAATGAGTGAGGTTGATGAATTACGCCACGATGCATATGAGAACTCGTGAATTTACAAAGAGTGGGTTAAGGCCTTTCACGACAAGCACATATCCAGAGAAATCTTCCACCCTAGTCAAAAAGTCCTCTTTAATGCCAAGGTTAAACTGTTCCCAGGAAAACTACGATCAAAATGGATCGGACCTTACTTAGTCCGACGAATCTTTGGAAATGGAGCCATCGAGATCAGTCCACTCAGCCACGATTCAGAACCTTTCATCGTGAATGGTCAGAGACTCAAACCATTCACTAAACTGACTGATACTAATTTGGCTGGGATATCCTTTACCCTCCATTCTCCATGAGCTCATTGCGCCCAGCCGATGGCGTAAAACTCAGCTCTTAACAGGAGGCAACCCATCATTTTTGAAAAATCTGAAACCTTTCTTGACATTCCTACGTTGAATTCATATTGCACTTTAGGTTTCATCCATTAGAATAGCCAACCCTACCTCAGGTACCCGTACTCGAGTTTTGAAATCGTTGCGCAACAGTCACCTCGACCTGTTTGCCCACTCAAAACCTGTTCTAATGAATTATCTATGCTGAACTCGAACCCGCCTAATTTACAATGGCGACATTGCAAATCGTAGGCATGGGGGGGTATCAAAGTGCAAAACACCATGAAAACTCATCTCACAAGAAAAGGTTTCGACAAAAAAATCACATATCACAAAAACACCAAAAAAACAAATGAAAAAACTCTTAAAAAAGAATAAAAAATTCTGAGGGGAGAGAAAATTTTGAGGCCATACAAGTCATGACGAGATTAGTAGGCACAAAATGAAAAGAAAAAGAAGAAATATCATTAGTAAGAAATTAAGGGATTAACTAAGTTCTAGACCATATCAAGAAAAAGAGAATGAAAGGAAAAAGTGCTAATGAGACACAAAAGAGATTAGTAGGAATGCTGATCTTAGGCCTCTTGGACTAGACTCCAAGGCTTAAAAATTCAAGTATTCGCTAAGATCTGGATACTCCTCAATAGGTTGGGGAAATTGCGAAGCTTAAATATTAGGTCTAAGGCTTAGGGAGTATTCAGCCTCGTTAACTGACCTTTGATTTGCGGGACTCGATAACCTAAGTACCCCAATCCACACACAGTCTGGTTCAGTGCGCATAAGTATCAAAATCACGCAAAAGCATTTTATTGTTCTGAACAGGTTACCTAGATTAGGAGTGGCCGATCAACACAAGTTGATTTAGATGAGTTCCCGACGTGGAGAGGTAGAAAATTCCCCTCGAAGATGTGCAATAACATATCATCTCCTCGGTGCTTTCCTCCTACAATATTTAAATATCCTACCATGGGCATGTAAGCACCCTATGCTGGTTCAGTTGCCATAGGTGGCATTATCACGAAATGTCGATTGCCTGGGTGTGGATTTAGCTACAGAACACCATGGGTAGGATTATCTCAAAATCTCGAAAGCCAGGGTTCTGGGGGTTGCCATGGGCGATGCTATCACGAAGCATCGATTGCCAAGGACCCTTCGAGGATTGATGATGGGGACTAGGAATCTGATACAGACCATGTTGAGAAGCCAATCCAAAGCTAGAAATAAAAAGAAAAGAGAGCAAAAACTCTCCAAACAAAGAAAATCCTCTGTCTCCCTCATACAAAAATGCACTGCAAACTATACCGAGGCTAAAATATGGTACAAGCATGGGTGCTTTAACCGCGGAGTCCAATGAACCTTAGGATAGTTCCTGTGGGCCTTAAAAGCCTTCACAGCAGACTGAGGCTAGAGCTGGTCAGGTCTAGATCTTGGTTGGTACTTGAGTACCTCTAGGCCAACTATCGGCATTCTAACCTAATCAAAAGAAAAAAAAAGCACTCATCATAGTTTTGAACATCAAAGAACTCATGGTCTAGAATCAAAGTTAAAACCTTAAAATTTTGCTAAGGGACTAGCAAAAGCTAGGCATGGGGGTATGATGGGAACACCATCATGAGCCCTAACTAGCTCACATTGACCCATAAAAGAGAACAAAAGCTCTTACATAACCAACTAGAGGTCCTAATTCAATGAATAACCATTTTGAGAGAAAAGCAAGAAACAAGGGGTAAAACTACAATTTTACCATTGTAGTATAAAAATGAGTTTTCTCAAGCGCTAAACACAGGTCAAATGGTCTTATCAAGATAAAAAAGTAGGTTGGTTCAAAAACAAAAGGGTTTGTGTGAATTCTGTGAATTAAATGACTTCTTGTAACCCTAAAACATACTTGCTTGATTAAACAGGCTTCTGGTCAGAATAAAATTCACCTAAATCCACTAAAAATCATAGAAAAATATTCTTTAGGATTTAGAACCTTCATTTTGGCAATTGGAAACTATTTTGACCTAAAATGGGGTCTCAGACAAATATTTACCCTAAGTTAGGTTTTTGAGTAAATTACCCATCCAAACGTGGTCAAACCTAAAATCCAAATTTACCATTGGATTCCTTAGGTCCAAATTAGGTTTGTACCAAAATTTTGACCTAAGAGGAATTCATCTTGACCCAATTTGCAAATAGGTCCAGCCTAATTACATTTCTACACCTAGATTTCAGAAACCCTTACAATTGACCCCATATCTTCTTCGTTCCTTGCAATTAGGTCCCTCCACCATTATAGCAGAGGGAATCCTACTCCGGCAAGATTGAGAGGGCAATTTCTCCCTGATCTCTTAGAGAATCCCATTCAAAATTGAAAGGGAGATTCCTTGAGAAATCTCCTCTAATGTGAACCTAATTTGAGGCCCTACTTGGTACCCAATCTCCCATGCAAATGCATGAGAGATTCGGGTCTCTTTCGAGTTAACATCATCGACGAACATACCTTGCTTGGAAGCTTGGCTTCCAAGCACAAATCCATCATTAAAAGCCTATTTAAGAGACCCTAAATCGCCCCACATCTCCTAAGCTTGAATTCGGCTAGAGAAACCTCTCAATTTCATCTCTTCTCCTCCGGCCGATCTACTCATCAAGCACCGACGAATTCTCCCACTCTCCCTCGTTGCCTAGCCACAATACTGATGGCAGGTTCCTCTTCTTCTCGCTAGTCCGCATTGTGCTGCACCCGCTGATGCTCTTGCCACCGCTTCGTCCTCACCGACCTCCTTTACTGAGCATCTTTGTCTCTGACATCGATGATATGAGCCAGATGCCATCCCTGCCTCCCTCTTCGTCCCTTCACTCCCAGATAAATTCTCTTACCCTCTACTCTATTTTCCCCTTCTCTATTCCCTTGAATGACCACTGCTGCACTCCACCACCATCATCCCCTTCACCTCCGATCACCAACTCCAGCGAGTTCGCTCCACCTCCACAGACCACTTCACTACTCGCCGACCGGTCCATAAGCACTGCCCTGACTCACTGATCATAACCCCTCACTCACAACACTTCGCTACTCACCCACAAGCACCCTCGAACACGCCAACACACGCCGTAGTGTGCCCTAGGCACTTTACCTCAAGCAATCCCACACCATGCCGACCACCGCAGCACACTTGTCTTGCCTCAGCGAAGCTCCCTGAGCTTTTTAATGTGGCTGTAAGGCTGTTTGCGTGATTGCAGGTGTAGATGTTCATCCACCATTGAAGCGAAGTCGAAGCAAGCTTGCAACTTCCAGGCATCGCCCACTCCAGGCTTGTGTCCCATGCTGTGCGGGCAACTCTCGCGAACAACTCTAGGCATCCAGTTGGTGTCGAAGGCTGAAGCTGTAGCTGCAATCGAAAGAAGCATCTCTGCTGCAAACGTGCGTGAGGAAGGTGGGAAGATAGTCCCACCTCAAAACTGGAAGAAGTGCCATTCCCGCATAATTGTTTTTTTGCCAGTGGCTTATCGCCTCCAACTCACGGGCTGAGGTCCCCTCTCACCTGACCTGACGCCTCATCTGCGACCACCCCACACGGACCTGTTGATCCGACCCGACCCAGCACACCTCACTCACCAGTGGACACTGGTGGGCCTAGTCCCGGGCACGTACCCGACCCGATTACTCGAGAAGTGGCTCTGGGAGATCAAACCTAAGATAGAAAGGAGAGAACAGAGATCGTGCAGGTAGGGGGTAGGTTTTGTTCTACAGAGGAAGGAGAAGACAAGGCCGAAGAGGAAGCTAAGGGCTGAAGCCAAGGAAGAAGAAGGAGGAAGCCAAAGTCAGAAGCCAAGGAAGGCAAAGAAAGAAGAGACAAAGAAGAAGCCAAAGGAAGAAGCTGAAGGCAGTCGACAGAGAGAGAGGAAAGAAGAAAGTCAAAAGAAGAAAAGACAGAGGAAGATCAAGGAAAGGCTAAAAAGAAGAAGCCCCCAGGAGAAGAAGCAGAAGAAAGAAGGAAGATCAATCACTATAGCATCATCATTTTAAGGCGAATGATTCACAAATCAGACATCCAATTTTGTGTTTATTCACATACATTGGTTCCTTTAGTGCCTTACATTTATTCCTATCTTTTTGTACTATAACATTGATCATATTGCATATTATATTCTTTCTAATTCTCAAGTTGTGATCTTGATTTCTAAACCCTAATTTGCTCCCAGTGTTCGACCTCGGACTTTAAAATTTGAGTAATAAATTGTATTTCTTTTGAATGCTTTTTCGACCGTACGACAACATGACTTTTTAAAACCTGATCAAGCACCCTTAACAGCACCATAATCTGGTCCACATATTTGGAGACTTTCTGGCAGGTTTGAGGACCAATCTTTTAATTTTGATTCTAACCCGCATTTGTGAATTTTTAATTTCTTCTTTGTTTCTATATTATGCCTAGCTAAAGGCAATAAACTTAGCACGTGTGTATATTTCACGTTCTCTGCAGCTGATCGTATTTTCATGAAATTCAGGTGACATTCTATTTACTCTACCATTTTCATGTCTTTATTTTTACAATGAGGACATTGCACCATTTAGGCTTTGGGGGTGGATACTTAGTCCTAAAAATATTTTGTCAGCTTCGTGGAATTTCTTCTATTTTCTTATGAAAAAAAAATCAAAATTCAAAAATACAAAAAATTGGAATTAGGAGAAGAGAACTTAGGCATTAGGAGTTGTTAACTTTAGGAAATGATACTTCAGGACTAGAACACTTAGACTCTTCAAGTCATCGAGCTTAATCAGCTAAGGTGTCCATTAAAATGTGGACCTGTTTCTTGAGTCCTTGCCAAGTTAATTTTATTTTAATTTGGTCAATAAATTAGGGTGATAAGTACATGACTTATCAAACCACCCTCTGATTTGAGGAAACTTTAAGTCTAAAGCATCTACACACCATTTGCACTGACACACTTTTCGACAATTTTTACAGAAATTTGGTAGCTAATGAACTTTCTAGGGTAGTATGGCTGACAAGTTGTCATGGGTAATAGCCCATTGGCCCTTTGTTTAGAGCCCAACAACATGACCATACTCATTCTACTACTTTTAGGTAAATCTTAGATCAGGAAAGCCACCTACTCAACAAAAGGAAAAAATATATATAAACAAAAAGGAAAAAATAGAAAAAGGAGAAAAAATTAAATAAAGCTGCACTTCATCGCACTAACATGGCTAGCAAGTTATTCTGTGTAACAACCCATTGGTTGGTTGTCCAGAGCCTAACTCACCAAAATGCACAAATAATTCTCCTAAACTGAGGAGATATACAGTGGCTTCACCTTTGTGTTGATCAAATAAAAAAATGAAAACAAGTAGGGAGAAAGCTACCGATCGGAAAGATAAACCTTGAGGCAAAGCTTTTTAGGTCACCTAGGGTCATAGAAACCTGAAGTCCGTTTTAACAGCTGCCTAGTGAGTCTATCACTTTTTCACATTAAGATGCTTTAGAACATGAAGTTCTTTTCGAGTCTTGGGTGGGTTGGGTAGCCATAGAAAGCTACCCCGAAACCCTAAACTCAAAAATCAAAAAAAAGAAAGAAGAAAAAAAAAGTATCTTCCATTTCCAAATAAGGCAAGGACTTGGGCGGTATGCATTTTGGTAAGCACCCATGTGCTGTTGAGTCTTTGTCATTAGGGCCTTTAGTTGAAATTTTCTAGTGATAATCAATAAATCTTGCCTAAGTGATCAGATCTTGATTCTACTTTATGCATAGCATTTAGGTTAATTTTGCTAGGGACTAGCAAAAGATAAGCATGGGGGTATGATGTATACACATCCATTTAGGTTAAAATGCCTATTTATGCATGTTCTTAAGCTTAGAGATGCATTCCATATTATAAATATTACATAACATGCATCATTTTGCATCTAGAATAGTTCGTGTAAATTATAGGTTAATTTGTGTCTTTTTGTGGTCAGGAGGGAAGGAGTCTTTTATGGGGCCTTGGATTCACGATCGAACCATACGGATCTAATCAGGATGACGATCGAAGTCCAACGCCTCTAAAATCATCTTGATTGGAGTTTCATGGCACATTATGCAATTCGAGAAAGATCAAAGGCCAAGGGGTAAGTTGGCACCAATCCAATCCTCAGATGCCAAATCTAACTACACGGATGGATCCAGATTGATGATCGCAGCCCAACGACGTTGAAATTGACCCAATTTGACATCCATGGTGCCACCTACAAAGCAAAGAAGATGGACTGCAGGAATGGTACCATGTGGTGCCACTCTAGCCACCCAAATCCACCCACAGCAACTACCCCTCCTCTAAGGCATTTCCACCACAAGATCAGGACAGTTGGATCAGCATCTAATAGCCCTAAGCTCACCACATCGCCTGTCTCAACACTCCCATCAAAGTAGCCTTAATCTCAGCTATTGGATTTCCATCCAACGACTGAGATCAACTCCTCGCCACACCTGCAAGAACATCCTCTTGACACAAAAGCGCCTGCGGTCCATTGGTCATGAGAGGCATCCGCAACCCACGAGTGCGAGTTCGAGACCCGCAGCTGTCTCCAATTGCCAACGTGGGGTGCAAGCACTAAATTCACCCACTCGATCTCCATCAAACGGTACTAGAGCTCCCACATTGTGCATCCTCATGCACCTGATGAATGTGATGCATGCATGTGGTTGATAACGCATGAACATAGCCTGATCTGACGAGTGTTTGAGGCACGATGATCGCGCGTTCTCAGCCCTTCAATGCAGGATCGACGGTCATGATTCATCGGCCGTGCACGGCAGTTGTGGGTGTGTGAGAGCCATCGTGGGCATGTGAGCTGGGGCTTTAGCAACGCTTGCAGTGGATCTTTAGCAACACCTTTGATGTCATTAAATGCCCCATGCACGAAATGTCTTCTCTCCACTACAAAACGACCCCTACCCCTTCCATTTCTCTTCATCTCTTCCTTTCCCTCACCACCTCCAAGGCTCTAGAGAGAGCTTGACCTAAGCCTGAGATGCTCCTCTAGAGTAGAAAATCAAATATTTTTCCCACCTCTCACCCCCATTTGTGGAGCATTCCATGGTCATCCTCTCACCACCTTCGGAAGTAGATCCTTTCCGTGATGCTTTCCTACCCCATCCTCCCTCCTCCAACACCATTCTTCTTCATCCAACTTCCCACCACATTCATCCAGGCACTGTCAAAGTAAGTCATCCTCCAAGCGACTGTTAAGGGGGATTTTCTCATCCAAACCTTTTTATTGCTTTTGTAGTATAGTTTTATTTCCCACAATTAGTTGTAATAAATAGTTTGGATTACTCCTATAATATTTGTTTCTCTCTCTCTTTCTCTCTCTCCAAGTAGATTAGTTAGATAAATATTTTCTTAGTCTGATCTCTTGCCTATTAAAATACCAAAAAATTGCAAAAGATAAAAACAACAAAAAGAAATAAAATTGAAGCATGGATTTCAAAAAACCATTCACCTCCCCATGTTCGACTCAGGACTGACATTAAGTTTCGGTATAAATTTTATTTGGTAGAGATTTTTGCAACTAAGACGATAGGTTCTCCAAAACCCTAAGTTTCCATCATGAGAACGTGCTCATCAGTAGGTGTTTAATGTGTGTAAATTTCAATTTATGTTGCACAATTAGAGAAAGAATGTTTTTGTATATCTTTCTTAAGCGAGTGGGTGAAATGGATGGAGTGAATCAATCAGCCAATTCTAACCTAGGGCTTACAAAAGTGCCTAGGTTGATTTGGGTTTGAGTTATTTTAATGGCAAAATGAATCTAGTAGGTAGGAAAGTGGTGGCACTTATAGATTATCTACCCACACTTCACTCCGATCTACTGCTTTGCTGCACCTTGGTCAGGTACTCGTAAGGCAATAAATCAAAGAGAAGATTGGTTAGAAAATAAATAAGTGCGGAGAAAATACAGGAAAAAAAATCAATGACCGCTGCCTCCCCAGCAATAGTGCCAAAATGATCGGTGAGATTTTGCACGATGAAAAATCAAGTTAGGAAAACCCAATCATCGCAGTTATGAAAATCCACGTATTAAATAAAAATAACCATGACTCAGTGAGTCCCAAGTTGAACATAGGTAGGCAAACATTTGAATTGGAGAAAACCACATTTGCTTTATTTGCTTTTGGTATTTTTGCCTTTTGTAATTTTCTTAGTATTTTTGATAAAATAGGAAATAGGCAGAACATTATCTAAGCTAAGGTAACTAATCTACTAAGCATAAAATTAAAGCGAGAAGAGAGAGAGAGTTAGAGAAAGAGAGAGAGGCAACAATTATTTCATAAAAATGGAGCAATGTTAATTACATCCAATTGCAGAATATAAAACTATTATAGAAAGTGATAAAACGAGGAGAGAGAAGAATCCCCCTTGTAGACTACTTGGAGGGTGAGGAGCGTTGACGAAGCACCTGGAAGAAGGTAGTGAGGAGCTAAAGGAGGGGGGATGAAGTCAGAGGAAGTAGGATGAGGAAAGGTGGCGTCACAGTGGGATCCACTTCTTGAATGGAGATGAGAGGATGACCGGTTGGAGCTCCATGAACAGGGGTGAGAAGGTGGAAAATTATTTTGATTTTTCTCTAATGGAGCATCCTGGGGCTTAGGACACAAGCTCAAGAGGGTTCATGAGCTCTAGAAAGGGTGAGAAAGGGCTAGGAAGGGATGAAGAGGAAGGAAGGGGTGTAAAGGCCTTTATACAGGCTTTGGAAGGGAAAAATTCAGCCATGGGCATTTACATCTACATACAAGACACACATTGTTGGTGCTAGAGCACCACGATCATTTGTTTTGATGATAACAAAACACGTGTTATTTAACATTTGCAATTTGAGTCCTAGATTTCAGATCAATTGCAAATGTGGACGTATTTAGACGGAACTCGAGCTCGCATCCAGGATGGATTAGAGGAGCTTAATGAAGAACAGAGGAGGTTCGCGTGGAGCGACAGATTGAAGATAGAAGACAAGAAGAATAGGATAGATTCTTTTTAATCCTTTCTTGTATCTCTTATCTTTATTTTCTTGCTCTTTTTATTTTCCTTAGAAAATTATGTTAAAGAGCCTCAAAGAACCCTAACAGTAGTCCTAGGAACACCGGCACAACCCTAGGATACTTAGGTTTTCTGTAGAATACTTAGGAAACCAATATAGGGTTCAAACAGCACTTCCAGAGGTCTAATTCCCAAATCAGACGTCTGATAAAGTATTTTAAGACGTCTGACTGTTGTTTCAGACGTCTGATATCTGTTAGGCTGGACATAGTTAGTTCTGTCTGATGAAATCAGACGTCCAGACCTTAGACCAGACGTCTTAGGAGACGTCTGATGACTTTGCCAGATGTCCAATTAGTGGACCGTTGGCTGGCTTAGCAGACACTGAAGGATTATGACCGTTAGAGCCTTATCAGACGTCCTTAGGCCTTTCCAGACGTCTGATAAATGACCGTTTTGCCTCGGCTGACCCAAAATCTCTTCTCAGAGATTTTCTAGCCGTTGCAACATTTGGAAATCAATTCCCACCGTAGAAGTAGGTTTCCAGACATCCAGACATAGTTCCAGACGTCCTGTATGTCGTCTGATGGACTTGCGCAAAAACCCCGTTTAGATCTGATCCAAGTCAGGGAGAGACCCGCCCAAAATCAGACGTCCGACCTTGGAATCAGACATCTTAAAGTGGCCTTCCAGACGTCTGATGCCAGAGTTAAACGTCTGATAACCCTGTCAAATGTAATCATTGTCCTGATTTCGGCCTGATTCTCTTGGACTTTGTTCCCAATGGCTATAGAACCTTTCCTAAGCCTTCCAAAGCCTTCCTAAGGCCTCTATAAATAGAGGGGAACCTTTGCAACACAAGATACACACTTAGAGACACAAGAGACACACCAAGAGACCTTGTAATACACTCTCACACTCTTGTGCCCAAGAAGCTCTTGCTCTCTAAGCTCAAGTTCTACATCTTGAGAGCATCAAACCGTTGCGCACCTGCTCTCCCGCCATTGTCTACGAGAGCAAAGTTGCGCCGTCGCGTGGCTCACGCATTTGCGTCATCGACGCACTCCTTGCAAAGGGGAGTTTCCTATTTCCTATAGAAGCTTAAGTTTATTACTTTGTTGGCTCTATAAGACTACTTGTTTTATTTTATCTTTGTCTTTTGGTTGGGTATTCGCTTTGCGAATTCCCGTCTCCTTCGTGGGACAAAATCCTTCTCGTGGAGAGAAGGGGTTGAGGAACGCTACCCTCGTACTTGTAGCGTGGTTGTATTGAGGTTGAATCACCCTCGTTTTAAGTGATTCGATTTAGTGGATTTTGATCAACTAGGTTGATCGGAAAATCCTAACTCGAGAGGGTTAGGTGGTGGTTTTCACCCGGTTTGGGTTTCCACCTAAAAATTACTTGTGTACTTGTGTGATTGTTTGTTTATTTTGTGAGATTGCTTTATATTTCATTTCCGCATTTATTACGTCACCCCTCCTCGTAGGGCCAAACCTACACACATAGCATCAAAGCAGCATGCAAGGAGCACACAGTGCACAGTGCACACATATCACATGCACACACCATGTGCCAGCTGCTGTGAGCGAGTAAGATGGGTTGTAGCCGTTGGATTACAATCAAAGGGTTGAGAGAGCGATGCAATTGCATGCTCATATTGCGCATAGCGCGCATGTGATCATATGTATCGCATACCATTCATCCCTTGTGCCACATGTCTTCTTCCACACCACTTGATCACAATCTGAGGGCTCATATCATGGCCCTCTCACATGCTGAGGATACGAAGAGAGCATGAGCACTAGTGTGGGGCAATCATGGGTGTTCAAGAGAGATCCGACAGCCTTGATTGAAATCAAGGTGTGCTAAAGGAGGGGTGCTTGTGGGATTCAACCCCGCGCCACTCACTTAAGAGAGGTGCATTGTTGAACGGGTTTCGCGAATCGCTACGCTTACGTGTTTGGTTTCGGAAAACCTGTCGTTTTTGTTCGAAAGCGAAGAATTCGTGTTCAACAAATAAAATTTATACCGAAAAGAATTCCGGGTCGAACACAGGGAGGCTACGTTGATCTATATTCGCAATTATATTTTTTTAGGATTTTTTTGTTAAGCAAGGCGATATAATTACAATGGAGCTATCAAACGAAGAGAGAGAGAGAGAGAGAGAGAAAGAGAACATGCATTCAATATTTCAATTGTTATAAAAGTTACACTAGAAAGCGAAAAATCAAGTACACTATAAAGCAGGAAAATTCTACACTAAAAAAGCTGTAAATAAGAATGGGAGAGAGAAGTTATCCTTCTCGACGATTGCTTGGAGGACGAGCCGGATGGGACGACGCCTAGACGAAGGAGGACGAAGCAGAAGAACGGGAACGGAGCAGCACGCCGTCGTCGTCGCGGGATCCACTTCCGAAGGGGAACGAAAATTGGACTTTATCTCGCAAGAAGCATCCCGGGTGTGGGACAAGCTTCTTTTGAGCTTTGGACGGGTAGAGAGGAGAAAGAAGGGATGAGAATTTTGTATGGAGGGGGTCTCCTTTTATAGTTTCAAGGAGTGGGGGCAAAATAGACATTACAACTTCAAAATAGTAAATGAGGGGTCTTTAGTGACGGATAAATCCGTCACTAAAGGTCCCTTCGTGGGCGATGTGGGCGGCTCGTGCGTGCCCGCTCGGTTGCTCGCGCGCGCAACGCCCGCACACGTCCATTGATTTTCAGCCGTCTGATCGCGAGATCGGACGGCTTAGATCGCGTCCGCGCCCACTGCGTTAAGTGCCCCCTGCGTGTCTGATTGCGCGTTCGATTGCGCGTCCAATCACGCGTCGATGGTATCAGGCGCGCGCAGCCGTCCGATCTTCATCTGACGCTCCATGCGCCTCAATTGGTCGCGCCTTCCAGCACCTCGCCGCGGATGGAACCTGCACCCCGTGCTCGCGATAGCGCACTTGACAACTGCGCTATGGGACGCGGATGGTCGAGCGGGCACTTTTAAATGCGAGCGCCCACAGCCGTTTGATTAAGATCCAACGGCGGAGAGCGATCGGGCGCGGGGCCTTCACAAGATGAAGCGGCTGCTTGGGCGGCTGAGATGGCGCCACGTGGCGCTATCTTGGCCGTCCATCTTCTGAAAGTTGTAGATGGTGCCACGGATGTCGGATTGACTCGATTTTAGTGTCGTTCGGCTGCGATCATCGATCCGAATTCATCCGTGTGGTCGGATTTATCATCTGATGTGGGGATTTACACCATCCTGGCCCTTGATCTTCTAGGGTTCTCGGGTCACTATCTGATGCTACGGGTGCCTGATTAGGGCGATCTTGGAGTCGTTGAACTCCAATCGTCGCCCTGATCACATCCATATGGTTGGATCTTTGATCCGAGGCCCTGATAAAATATTTGCCCTGCCCAAGCACATAAAAGGAGACAATTAGCCTCCATTTTATTCAAACTATTCTAAATGCAAGATGATGCATGTAATGGAATATTTATATCGTGAAATGCAATCCTATGCTGAAGAACATGCATAAATAGACATCTTAAGTAGTGTAAATGTGTTTACATCATACCCCCATGCCTATCTTTTGCTAGTCCCCAGCAAAAACTATATGCTATTTATAAGAGAATTAGGTTAGATTATTTGGACTTGAGTTATTTTTAAATCATTAAGAAATTGTCTACTTAGGAACTGAACTTTCAAAGACACAACAGTGCCCGGGTATCAGCCAAAATGCAGACCGCTTCAAGCCCTCGCCTTATTAAAAGAAAAATTTATTTTTCTCTTTTTCTCTTTTCTAATTTTTTTGATTTTCAAATTTTCGGGTTTAAGCGTGGCTTTCTACGGCCATTCAACTCACCCAAAATTTGATGAGAACCCAAAGCTTTAAGCATCTTATTGTGATTGTGATAGACTCGTTGACTGACAATTAGAACAGACTTCGGATTTCTACGCCTCTAGGTGACCTAACCAGAATTCTACCTAAAAGCGTATCTTTACAACCGGTAGGTTTCTCTGTACATTTATTTTTATTTTTTTTTTACGGGGTCAACACAAGGGTGAATCCAGTGTATATCTCCCCGATTTATTCTACTTCTCCGCTTCTTCCTAAGTGTTTTGGGAATTTTTAGTGCATTTTCTAAGCTGGGTTCTGGACAACCGGTCGATGAGCTGTTACCACCGACAACTTGCCAGCCATACTCGTGCGGCGAAGTGTGGCTTATTTCTTTTTGTTGTTTTCCTCTTTTTTTTTTTTAAAGTAGGTGGCTTCCCAAGTCTAAGATTTACCTAAAGGCAGCAAACGAAGAAAGGTCCAGTGACTGGGCTCTGGACAACCTACCTATGGGCTGTTACCCACGATAACTTGCCAGCCATATCACCCTAGAAGGTTCATTAGCTACCCAATTTTCGTTAAAATCGACGAACAACGAGTCAGTGCAAAGAAAGTGTGTAGATGCTTAAGACTTAAAATTCCCTCAAATCAGAGGGCGGGTTGATAAGTCGTGTACTTATCACCTAAACTTATTTACTCCAATTACGAAAGAATTAAGATGGCGAGGACTCAAAAACAAATCCACAATTTAGTGGATACACAGGCTAATTAAGTCCAAAGACCTGAGGGGTCTTTGCGTTTAGATCCTAATGTAAAATTTCTTAGGATTGAAAAGTCCTAATGTCCAACTAATCCTTCCTAATTTTTTTTTTTTAATTTTTTTATGTAAGAAGAGAGACAATTTACATGGATTTCACAAGGCTGACCAAATAATTCAAGAATGAATCCACCCCCCCATGCCTAGTTGATGCAATGTCCTCATTGAAAAAGAGACATGAAAGAAAGGGTAGAATATGAATGATGTCACCTGGATATGAAGCTCGTATCAGCTTTGTGTCATATGTACAATTGCTGAGTTTAATGCCGTCAGCTAGGCGAAGTCCAGCCAAAGAAGTCACAGAATGGCTAGAGTAACAGAGTCTAAGACAGGTTCTGGAAGATTACGGTCAACAACAGGCTTCAAACATTGACCGTTGACTTTAAAGGTGTTACCCGTCTTTGGGTCAGAAATCTGAACGACACCATTAGGAAAAATCTGATCTATTATGAATGGGCCATTCCATTTAGATCGAAGTTTACCAGGAAAGAGCTTAAGTTTAGAATCAAATAACCAGACCTTCTGGTTTGGCTCAAAGCTCTTGTGGGAAATCAATTGATCATGTAGAGATTGTAGATTCCTTACCAGGAGGGGGTGACGTAATAATTGCGGAAATAAATATAAACAATCTCACAAAATAGACAATCACACCAGTACACAAGTATTTTTAGGTGGAAACCCAAACCGGGTGAAAACCACCACCTAACCCTCTCAAGTTAGGATTTTCCGATCAACCAAGTTGATCAAAATCCACTAAACAAATCACTTTAAATGAGGGTGATTCAACCTCAATTACAACCAAGCTACAAGTGCGAGGGTAGCATTCCTCAACCCCTTCTCTCCATGAGAAGGATTTTGTCCCACGAAGGAGACGGGAATACGCAAAGCGAATACCCAACCAAATAACAAAGATAAAATAACAATAATCCTATAAAGCCAACAAAGTAAATTTAAACCTAAGCTTCTGTAGGAATTAAGAAAACTCCCCTTTGCAAGGAGTGCGTCGGCGACGCAGATGCGTGAACAGCACGACGGCGCTACGTCGCTCTCGTGAACTACGGCGGGAGAGCGGGTGCGCAAAGCTTGATGCTCTCAAGATGTAGAACTAGAGCTTGGAGAGCAAGAGAGACACAAAATGGCTTGAAAGTGTATTGCAAGGTGTGTGTCTTGTGTATCCAGGTCTATATTGGTGTGTAAAGGCTCCCCTCTATTTATAGAGGCCTTAGGAAGGCTTTGGAAGGCTTAAAAAAGCTTCCATAGCCGTTGGATACAAAGCCCAAGAGAATCAACCCGAAATCAGGAACAATCATTGCACTGACAGGGTTATCATACGTCTAATTATGGCATCAGACGTCTGGAAGACCACTTTAAGACGTCTGATTTCAAGGTCAGACGTCTGATTTCGGGCGGGTTCCTACCTAACTTGAATCAGATCTAAACAGGGTCCTTGTGCAAGTCCATCAGACAACATGCAGGACGTCTGGCACTATGTTTGGACGTCTAGAAACCTACTTTTTCATGGGAATGGATTTGCAACGGCTACAAAATCTCTGAGAAGAGATTTTCGGGTAGTCGAGGTAAAACGGTCAATTATCAGACATCTGGAAGGGCTTAAGGACGTCTGATAAGGCTCTAACGGTCATATCCTCGAGTGTTAGCTAAGAGAGCCAATGGTCCACTAATTGGACATCTGGCAAAGTCATCAGACATCTCCTAAGACGTCTGATCTAAGGTCTAGACGTCTGATTTCATCAGACAAAACTAACTTGTCCAGCCTAAATGTTATCAGACGTCTAAATCAACAGTCAGACGTCTTAAAACACTTTATCAGACGTCTGTTTTGGGAATTAGACGTCTGGAAATGCTGTTTAAACCCTATATTGGTTTTCTAAGTTCTCTACAGAAAACATAAGTATCCTAAGGTTGTGCCGGTGTTCCTAGGACTACTGTTAGGGTACTTTGAGGCTCTTTAACATAATTTTCTAAGGAAATAAAGAGCAAGAAAATAAAGACAAAAGTACATGAAAGGAATAAAATGGAATTCTATCCTATTCTTCTTGTCCTTCCATCTTCACTCTATCGCTCCTCGCGAATCCCCTCTGTTCTCCGTCAAGCTCCTCCAATCCGTCTTGGATGCGAGCTCGAATTACGTCTAATCACGTTTACATTTGCAATTGACCTGAAATCTAAGACTCCAAGTGCAAATGTTAAATAACACATGTTTTGTTATCATCAAAACAAATGATCGTGGTGCTCTAGCACCAACAATCTCTCCCTTTTTGATGATGACAAAACCATAAATAATAATGCAAAAAATCCTCCCCATTTTTGACATTATCAAAAAGGTTTGATTAATTTTAAATTTTCTATAACTCCCCCTTAAAACATGCTTTCTTATGAATTTCTTTTAAAAATAATGTCCTTCCCCTTTTTTTGTAACAACAAGATAGCTATTATTTTTCTCCTCCTTTCTAAAGGAAATTCAGCTACCTTATATCTCCCCCTTAAAAATTGACAATTAGCTTATAATTTTTTGCTCCCCCTATCTAAATGCTTATGATAAAAAGATAGGGTAAAGAATTTTTACCTCACCTACCATGGCCAATAAAATGGCCCGAATGGTGGTGGTGGATGCCACATCGGATGGGGCTCCCATCCGTAGCTTGGAGGCCCGGGCATTGGCATCGGTCTCCAATCTGGCGGTCGACGTACGACGTGTCCATCGCTTGTTCACCGCCTTGTCGGTCTTCTTGTTCTCCTCCTTGGTCTACTCCTTGGTTCTCCCAACTTGAGTTGACCAGTTTTGAGCTTGTAGGTCCAGTCCTTTGTGTTGTAGTTATTCCTGAAACCTACAAAACAAGATTCCAATTCTTTTTTCGGTATCCAAGTGGGCTTGGATCTGGATCTGTTAGCGGGTCTCATTGACGGAGATCCTTTCTCAACCTTAGGGCTATAAAAATTATCTACTTTATTGATTAATTTGTTGGAGTTTTCCCTAAGACATGCGATTTCTTTTTCTATAATATCCATCTTAGTCTTTAAATCAGAAATTTCTATTTTTAGACCAACATTTTCCTCAATTAATTTATTATTTTCATTGATGAGGTTTCGATTTTCTAATAATAGGTTATCATTTTTAGCACTAGCTTCTAGATCCTTAAGTTTTATTTCTAACCTATCATTTTCAGATTTAAGAAAACTAAGATTCTTTTTCATGCTTTTGTTTTCTATTTTTAGTGATTTACTAAGCTCATACAACTCATTAAAAGCATCTTGTAAATCCGAGTTTACCTCATTGTCGCTGTCGTCGCTGTCGTCGTCACTTTCTCCAATTGCCATGAAACCAAGGCACGCGGTTTCCTTCTCTCGGAGATCTTCTTCCGAGCTCGTCTCCTCATGAGTGCCTTCCAACCTCCTCCATATCTCGTGGGGGGTGGTGCACTCTTGGATTTGTTCGAATTCCTTCAGACTCAACGCGCAATACAAGGCATTCATTGCCTTTGCGTTGAGTGAAATCTCTCGAATCTGCAGCTGCGAGTAGCCTCCTTGGGGTCGCTTCGGGATCTCGTATGGGGTTTCGCAATATCCCCATATCTCGAACTCAGTGGCTTGGAGCCACGTCTTCATCTTCAACTTCCAATATTCGAAGTCCCTCCCGTCGAAATAGGCTGGTCGGACGGTGGACTGCCCTTCGGAGATTCTGATTGCAGCTATGCTCCCCTCCATGATCTCCTTGCCGGGTGTTACTCCGATCTCGCAAGAACCTGCCCTAATACCAACTGTAGATTCCCTACCAGGAGGGGGTGACGTAATAATTGCGAAAATAAATATAAACAATCTCACAAAATAGACAATCACACCAGTACACAAGTATTTTTAGGTGGAAACCCAAACTGGGTGAAAGCCACCACCTAACCCTCTCAAGTTAGGATTTTCCGATCAACCAAGTTGATCAAAATCCACTAAACGAATCACTTTAAATGAGGGTGATTCAACCTCAATTACAACCATGCTACAAGTGCGAGGGTAGCATTCCTCAACCCCTTGTCTCCACGAGAAGGATTTTGTCCCACGAAGGAGACGAAAATTCGCAAAGCGAATACGCAACCAAATAACAAAGATAAAATAACAATAATCCTATAGAGCCAACAAAGTAAATTTAAACCTAAGCTTCTATAGGAATTAAGAAAACTCCCCTTTGCAAGGAGTGCGTCGGCGACGCAGATGCGTGAACAGCACGACGGTGCTACGTCGCTCCCGTGAACTACGACGGGAGAGCGGGTGCGTAAAGCTTGATGCTCTCAAGATGTAGAACTAGAGCTTGGAGAGCAAGAGAGACACAAAATGGCTTGAAAGTGTATTGCAAGGTGTGTGTCTTGTGTGTCTAGGTCTATATTGGTGTGTAAAGGCTCCCCTCTATTTGTAGAGGCCTTAGGAAGGCTTTGGAAGGCTTAGAAAAGCTTCCATAGCCGTTGGATGCAAAGCCTAAGAGAATCAACCAGAAATCAGGAACAATCATTGCACTGACAGGGTTATCAGATGTCTAATTATGGCATCAGACGTCTGGAAGACCACTTTAAGACGTCTGATTTCAACGTCAGACGTCTGATTTCGGGCGGGTTCCTACCTGACTTGAATCAGATCTAAACAGGGTTCTTGTGCAAGTCCATCAGACGACATGCAGGACATCTGGCACTATGTCTGGACATCTGGAAACCTACTTTTTCGTGGGAATGGATTTGCAACGGCAACAAAATCTCTGAGAAGAGATTTTCGGGTCAGTCGAGGCAAAACGGTCAATTATCAGACGTCTGGAAGGGCTTAAGGACATCTGATAAGGCTCTAGCGGTCATATCCTCGAGTGTTAGCTAAGAGAGCCAACGGTCCACTAATTGGACATCTGGCAAAGTCATCAGACGTCTCCTAAGATGTCTGGTCTAAGGTCTGGACGTCTGATTTCATCAGACAAAACTAACTTGTCCAGCCTAAATGTTATCAGACGTCTGAATCAATAATCAGACGTCTTAAAACACTTTATCAGACGTCTGATTTGGGAATTAGACGTCCGGAAATGCTGTTTAAACCCTATATTGGTTTTCTAAGTTCTCTACAGAAAACATAAGTATCCTAAGGTTGTGCCGGTGTTCCTAGGACTACTGTTAAGATACTTTGAGGCTCTTTAACATAATTTTCTAAGGAAATAAAGAGCAAGAAAATAAAGATAAAAGTACATGAAAGGAATAAAATGGAATTCTATCCTATTCTTCTTGTCCTTCCATCTTCACTCTATCGCTCCTCGCGAATCCCCTCTGTTCTCCGTCAAGCTCCTCCAATCCATCCTGGATGCGAGCTCGAATTCCGTCTAATCACGTCTACATTTGCAATTGACCTGAAATCTAAGACTCCAAGTGCAAATGTTAAATAACACGTGTTTTGTTATCATCAAAACAAATGATCGTGGTGCTCTAGCACCAACAGAGCTTTGGTCCGAGCCTTGTAGATCTTGTCATTCTCATAAGCATCATTTCTAAGCTCCTCCAACTCAGATAGTTGTAGTTTCCTGGTCTTTCCAGCTAGATTCAGATCTAAATTTCATTGTTTGATTGCCCAGAATGCCCTGTGTTCAATCTCTACGGGTAGATGGCATGCCTTTCCATACACCAAACGGAATGGAGACATGCCGATGGGTGTTTTATATGCCGTACGGTAAGCCCAAAGAGCGTCCTCAAGCTTTTGAGTCCAATCCTTGCGATCAGGCCTAATCATTTTTTGTAGAATGTTCTTGATCTCTCGATTGGAGATCTCGGCTTGTCCATTCGTTTGGGGATGGTAAGGTGTGGAAATTCGATGATTAACCCCGTATTTGGCCAATAAATTTCGGAATTGGGCATTAGTAAAATGAGTGCCACCATCACTGATGATAGCCCTCGAAATCCCGAACCTACTGAAGATATTTTTCTTGACAAAATTGATGACCACCTTGTGGTCATTGGTTCGGGTGGGGATTGCCTCAATCTATTTGGACACATAATCAACAGCAACAAGAATGTATTGATGTCCAAATGAAGTGATAAAGGGTCCCATGAAATCGATGCCCCAAGCATCGAAAATTTCTACAGGAAGAATAGGGTTTAGGGGCATCATATCTCTCTTAGTTATGTTCCCGAGTGACTGACATCGAGAACATGACCTTGAGAAGTCCTGGGCATCCTTGAATAAAGACAGCCAATAGAAGCCAGATTGCAAGATTTTTGCAGCCGTCTTTCTCCCGGAGAAATGTCCACCACACCCAGATGCAAGGAAGAACTCGAGTATACTGTTGAATTCATTCTTCGGTATGCATCAGCGAATAATCTGATCAGAGTCGATACGATACAGTTCAGGGTCCTCCCAAAAGGAGTATTTGGCCTCAGATTTGAGTCTATCTCGTTGTTGCTTGGTCCAATCCTAGGGGATTTGACCAACAGCCAAATAGTTAACAATATCAGCAAACCATGGGGAGTGGACACCTAAAACTGTAAGAATGGTTTCGTCCGGAAAAGTGTCAGCAATCGGTATGTCCAGACAAGAAGAATCACCTAGGAGTCTCGACAAATGATCCGCTACCACATTTTGTACCCCAGCATTATCCTTGATTTCAAGATCAAATTCTTGAAGAAGAAGAATCCAACGAATAAGCCGGGGTTTAGCATCCTTTTTAACCAAGAGATGTCTTAAGATCGAGTGGTTGGTATAAACAATAACATGAGACCCCAAGAGATAAGCCCTGAATTTTTCCAAAGCAAATACTACAGCTAGTAATTCCTTTTCAGTAACAGTGTAATTCCTCTGGGCTTCATCCAGAGTTTTACTAGCGTAGTAAATGACAGAGGGCTTTCGGTCAATTTTCTGACCCAGGACAGCCTCGACCGCATAATCAGAAGCGTCGGTCATGATCTCAAAAGGGGTTGTCCAAATTGGTGGTTGCAAAATTGGAGCACAGGTGACTGCGGTTTTTAGAAAATCAAATGCCTTTCGGCATGATTCGTCAAAAACAAACGACGTTTCTTCGGTAAGAAGATTGCTAAAAGGACAAGCAACCTTCGAGAAATCCTTGATGAATCTTCGATAAAATCCCACATGGCCAAGAAATGATCTGATTTGTTTAACAGATGTGGGATGAGGAAGTTTAGCGATAGCATCAACCTTAGCTTTGTCAACTTCAATTCCTCGTTCAGAGATTACATGACCCAAAACGATGCCCTCTTGGGTCATGAAATGACTCTTTTCCCAGCTAAGGACCAGTCGTGTCTTGATACATCGCTTAAGAATCATTTCCAAATTAGCCAAACATGAGTTAAATGATTCTCCGAAAATAGAGAAATCATCCATGAAGACTTCCATAAACTCTCCCACCATGTTGGAAAATATGGCTAGCATACACCTTTGAAAAGTCATAGGTGCATTGCATAACCCAAAAGGCATCCTACGAAAAGCAAAGGTTCCATAGGGATAGGTGAAAGTAGTTTTTTCCTGATCCTTGGGATGGATAGGAACTTGGTTATATCCTGAGTAGCCATCAAGAAAACAGAAGTACTTCTGCCCAGCTAATTTTTCCAAGATTTGATCAATGAAGGGCAGGGAAAATGATCCTTTTTAGTGGCTGTGTTCAGCTTCCTATAATCAATACAAACTCTCCAAGAGGAAGCTGAACGAGTTGTGATAGATTCACTTCTCTCATTAGTCACAACAGTAATCCCAGCTTTCTTTGGAACAATCTAAACGGGACTTACCTAGGGACTGTCAGAGATTGGATAAATAATTCCTACATTGAGCCACTTGATGATTTCCTTTTTGACCACTTCTCGCATATTTGGATTCAATCTCCTCTGCATCTGGCGAGAAGGGTGAGATCCATCTTCCAAAAATATTCTATGATTACACTAAGATGGCTCGATCCCCCTGAGGTCATGAATGGTCCAACCAATTACCTCCTTATGTTCCTTTAGAACCTTAATCAATTTAATCTCTTGCTTCTTTGTCAATTTAGCACTAATAATCACATGGAGCGTATTCTGCAGTCCTAAAAATTGATATTTTAAATTCTCGGGCAATGGATTCAATTCAAGCTGGGGTGGGGTAATGATTGATGGTAGGGTAGATGCTGAAGATTCAACAAGAGGAAGAGGTTTTGAGTGAGCAAAATCAGTAACCTCTTCCGAAGTTGTCAGGTTAGAGGGTTGCGGGTCAAATTCATCAACCAAAGAGGAACTTTCAAATGAAGAAACTGTCAAACAAGTTTCAATATTAACATAATCCTCATCAAGTTCCTCAATAAATCCACAATCCTCAAATTTGTTGATCGCCTTAAAAATATCCAATTTCATTCGTTGGTCCCCAAAGGCGATTTCCATGCTACCGCTTTCACAATTAATGTTGGCCTTTGCGGTAGCCAGGAACGGACGCCCCAGAATGATGGGCGTGTTCCTCAGATTATCTGGTACATCCATGTCAAGGACAAGGAAATCTACAGGAAAATAGAAATCCTTGACCTTAACTATAACATCTTCAATAACGCCTCGCGGGTTTGTGACTGAACGGTCCGCTAATTGTAGCGTTACTGAAGTTGGCCGAAGTTCACCTAACCCAAACTTCTCATAGAGAGAAGTCGGAATTAGGTTGATGGATGCACCGAGATCCAAAAGTGTTCTATCAAATGTGTAATCTCCGATAACGCAAGAAATCAAAGGAGCACTAGGATCTCTCTTTTTCTGAGGGAGGTAGTGCAAGATAACAGAGCTAGCCTGCTCGGAGAGTACCACCTTCCTCGGAACAGATTCTCTCGACTTACGCTTTTGTGTACATAATTCCTTTAAAAATTTTGCGTAAGCCGGTATGTGCTTGATAGCATCAAGGAGTGGAATATTGATCTAAACATTCTTAAATAAATTCAGAAGCTCCTCATTACTATCAATAGACTTCTTCTTTACTTTGGCTAAGGCTTCAAGAAAAGGAACATGAGTCAGATCTTTGGAATCAGGTTCCTAAGCCTTGATTTCTCCTCTAGAATTCTCCTCTCTCTCCTCAGATTCTTCAGGATTCAAAAGATCAGAATAGTGTGGTTGTGGATCCTGAGTCTTCTTACCACTCCTTAAAGTGACAGACTTTGCAGAAGCGTAAGAATTTGGGTCTTGGGGAGGGTTAGGAAAAATTGGAGGGGCTTGATTGACCATGAATTGTTGATTAGTAGAAGAAGAAGACGAGGAACCCTGCTCAACCACCTGAGCATGTGCGTGCGGGTCCCTCTGATTTCCGTACCGTTGGGCTTAATTGCCCGAATTAATAATGTTTCGCGGGTTGGGTACGGGTTGGGATGGTAGAGATCCAGGTTGACGAGAGTTAGCAATGAGCCTGGATTGCAAGTTGTCCAGCGAGTTTTTCATTTGCTGCATGAGTTGGAGCATAGATCCTTGCATCTCTACCATTTGACGGTTCAAATCAGCCTGCCCTGCAGGTTGACGGGCATTCCAAGCTGGTTGATTGACCTAATTCGGAGGCAACTGAGTATATACTTGACCCTGACCCATTGGTCGTTGCGGAGCATAGTTGCTGGGTCAGAATTGGGTCTGTTGCCCCGGATTTTTCCAAAAGAAGTTAGGGTGGTTTCTCCAACCTGGATTATAGGCATTCGAGTAGGGGTTGGATCTAACATTCTCTTGCACAGCACAGACATCCTCATAGGGTGAGGATGGAGAGAAAGAAAGGGAAGGATCAGAAAAACTGGGATCAAAGGCCCCAGTTGGGAACCCATGGGGTTCCGAGAAATGCTGACTCATAGATTGAGTCGCATCGAGTTGAATCACGAACTCCCGTCCAGAAGAAGCTCGTGAGGAATGGAATCCCGAATTTTGGGATTGAGTGGATTGAGAGTTGTTCATAGAATTGTCAGCCATCCACTCTTCCATTCTTTTAGCAACCAAGTCCACCTTATCAAGTTTATTACAAATCAATTCCATATCAAATGAATGAGAGTCATGGACTTCATTGAATTCTCACTCATTTCCTCAAATAAATCATGTGCACTATCTGCATCTTTATTGAGGAAATTGCCTCCGCAAGAAGCATCCACATGGTTTCTGAGTTGCTCATTCAACCCATGACAGAAGATCTGCACGAGTTGCCATTTCGGCACCTCGTGGTGTGGACACGTCTGCAATAAGTCCTGGAATCGCTCCCAGGCCACATGAAACTGCTCCCCCGGCCACTGGGTAAAGGTAGTGATTGCCCGTCTCAAAGCATTGGTACGACCGACTGGGAAGAATTTCTTCAGAAAGGCCAATTTCAACTCCTTCGAAGTTGTAATTGGTCTTCCTATTGTCCTATACCAATGTGTGGCTTTATCCCTAAGAGAGTGGGGGAAGAGCCTCATGATCATTTGCTCCTCGTTAACGTTTCGAGCCTTGGTGGTCTGGACCAAAGTGGTCAAATCTTCCAAGTGTTGAAACGGATCTTCGTAGCCAAGTCCATGATAATGTTTAATCAGGCTTAACACCTGGGGCTTGATTTCTACGTCACCGGCTGGAATCTGGACGCCGGGATGTTCCCCGTAATTCGAAGGATCATAAAAATCCTTCAAGGGCTGAGCGCCCTGCATTCTCTGAAACCATTCTTGCATTTTCTGCATTTGTTCCAGCTGCCTTCTAAATTCTTCCTGTGGATTTTCAAGCAGAGGAGGCTGTTGTTCGGCCATGGGATCAAATTGGCCAAAATCTAACTTGCGCCTCCTAGAATGTTCTAACGGTGCTTCCAATCGAGGATTAAATGACCGTCTTCCCAGCATAAACTCGGAGAAGGTCGGAAGGACTGGGGATATGGACCCTGCAACACAACAAAACAAGGTTGTCCTTAAGTGGGGTCGCCTAAGGATCTACTGACTCCCAAAACCATCCTTAAGACTGTAAGTGATTTACTCTACTTGCGTCTGTTTAATCCAACCAGTTAGAAGGAGGGACTAGGGAGAAGGTTCTTCCTTTTGCTTTCGCCTCCGGTTCCTAGTGTACCCCCCAGCCACGATCGTTTTACTCTGCTCCCCTAGCTAGACATCAGATTAATCAGTACAAGTAGGTTAATAAAAAATAATCTCAGACTAGGCCCTGAAGAGCGAATCAAACCTTAAGGCCAACTTCTACCCAATTTTATTAAGGCCTGGGATTGTGGTGCTTATGGAATGTGATGGGCCCTTGCAATGGGTTGTGCCCTCAATGATTGATTGACATTTGTGTAAGTGCGTGCACAACCAGGGCTATCAAGTAAGATTATTGATAATGTGTGAATTTTAGTGTTCAAATCTTGCTTAAGTAGCTTTTAGCGTTTTAAATTAGGTGAATTGCAATCAAGTTTCTAGGCAAACCAAGTTGTAAAACACGGGTGAAGATTGTTTTCCTTTAAAATCAGAAAGAAAGTGGAGTGCCTGGAATATACCTAGATTGAAAACCCTAAGGAGGAGCTACTTGATGAGTTGGTTTTAAAATAAAGTGGTGCGGCCCAAACAACTCAAACAACTGCCACAAATGCACCAATAAGTTAAACACTCAAGGATGATTAACCTAGAATGATTTCTACTTTGTTATGTGTTGCTTTGTGTGTACCGGTTCCACAGATCAGAACCCGGTTGAGTAGAAAAACAAATCAAGTTGATCAAGTGCCTTGAATGTGGGTGTGTGCTGTGTGTTTGTTGAATATTACCCCACAAAATTATCTTTTTGTTATTTTTTTTTTTTTATGGATGAGGGTGGAATGAATGTGAGTGAAAATCCAAACAACCAAACTATTCCTAGGATTTATGCAAACACCAAGGTTAATTGGGATTTGGATTTAATGTGGCGAATGGAATCTATGGAGGGGGAAAGATTGGGGAAACACTTACAGTTGTCTTCAACTGCACTTTACTCCAGTCTACCACTTGTTGATTCCTTGATAGAGGTCTCTGCAAAACAATAGACACAAGAGAAAGCTAGCTAGAAAACAAATAAAGTGCAAGAAATGCGAAGAAAAGATCAGAAATCGTTGCCTCCCCGGCAACGGTGCCAAAATGTTGAACGGGTTTCGCGAATCGCTACGCCTACGTGTTTGGTTTCGGAAAACCTGTCGTTGTAGTTCCAAAGTGAAGAATTCGTGTTCAACAAATAAAATTTATACCGAAAAGAATTCCGGGTCGAACACAGGGAGGCTACGTTGATCTATATTCGCAATTATATTTTTTAGGATTTTTTTTTCAAGCAAGGCGATATAATTACAATGGAGCTATCAAACAAAGAGAGAGAGAGAGAGAGAGAAAGAGAACATGCATTTAATATTTCAATTGTTTATAAAAGTTACACTAGAAAGCGGAAAATCAAGTACACTATAAAGCAGGAAAATTCTACACTAGAAAAGCTGTAAATAAGAATGGGAGAGAGAAGTTATCCTCCTCGATGATTGCTTGGAGGATGAGCCAGACGGGACGACGCCTGGACGAAGGAGAACGAAGCAGGATGAAGGAGGACGAAGCAGAAGAATGGGAACGGAGCAGCACGCCGTCGTCGTCGCGGGATCCACTTCCGATGGGGAACGAAAATTTTACTTTATCTCGCAAGAAGCATCCCGAGTGTGGGACAAGCTTCTTTTGAGCTTTGGAGGGGTAGAGAGGAGAAAGAAGGGATGAGAATTTCGTATGGAGGGGGTCTCCTTTTATAGTTGCAAGGAGTGGGGGCAAAATGGACATTACAACTTCAAAATAGTAAATAAGGGGTCTTTAGTGACGGATAAATCCGTAACTAAAGCTCCCTTCGTGGGCGACGTGGGCGGCTCGTGCACGGCCGCTCGGCTGCTGGCGCGCGCAACGCCTGCCCACGTCCATTGATTTTCAGCCGTCCGATAGCGAGATAGGACGGCTTACATCGCGTCCGCGCCTGCTGTGTTGCACGTCCCCCGCACGTCTGATTGCGCGTTCGATTGCGCGTCCAATCGCGCGTCGATGCTATCGGGCGCGCGCAGCTGTCCGATCTTCATCTGACGCTCCATGCGTCTCAATTGATCACGCCCTCCAGCGCCTCACCGCGGATCGAACCCGCGCCCCGCGCTCGCGATAGCAAGCTCGACCACTGAGCTATGGGGCGCGAATGGTCGAGCGGGCGCTTTTAAATGCGAGCGCCCACAGCCGTTGGATTAATATCCAACGGCAGAGAGCGATCAGGCACGGGGCCTTCACAAGATGAAGCTGCTGCTTGGGCGGCTGAGATGCACCACGTGGCACTATCTTGGTCGTCCATCTTCTGGAAGTTTTAGATGGTGCCACGGATGTCGAATTGACTCGATTTTTGTGTCGTTGGGCTTCAATCGTCGATCCGAATTCATCCGTGCAGTCGGATTTATCATCTGAAGTGGGGATTTACACCATCCTAGCCCTTGATCTTCTAGGGTTCCCGGGTCACTATCTGATGCTACGGATGCCTGATTAGGGTGATCTTGGAGTCGTTGAACTCCAATCATCGCCCTGATCACATCCATACAGTTGGATCTTTGATCCGAGGCCCTGATAAAATATTTGCCTGTCCAAGCACATAAAAGGAGACAATTAACCTCCATTTTATTAAACTATTCTAAATGCAAGATGATGCATGTAATGCAATATTTATATCATGAAATGCAATCCTATGCTTAAGAACATGCATAAATAGACATCTTAAGTAGTGTAAATGTGTTTACATCATGCATGCTCGCCACTACGCTGCGACCGTTGGTGATGAATCTGGTTCATTGGATGATGATCCAATGGTCTGGATTGTGAGATGAATCGCTATTGTGCAGCGAATTTTCGTCTGTTGGCGCACTATCGTGTTTTTTATTTTTGAATATGTATTTTTTGTGAGAACCCCTCAGAGAATTGAATTTCCCATTTATTTTGCACTTTAACACCCCCTCTCATGCCTAAGTCTTGCAATGTCCTCATTGTAAACCAGGTGGGTAAAAATTTAGCTTGGTTCAAGGTTTAGAACAAGGTCAAAAGGCAGGTGAACGGGTCGGGACGACTGTTGCAGACAATTTCAAGCTCTGATACAACTATCAAAGGTGGAGTCGATTGTTCTAATGTTGAACCCTAAAGTGCAATAGCAGTGTAGCTCAAAAGTAGGTCAGAAAGGTCTTGAGTTTTTGGAATGACAGGTTGCCTCCCGTTAAGCACTAAATTCAATGCCTTCAGTCGAGTAGAAGGTGGTCAAGGAGAAGGGGTGGTCAAATTGGAGGAATTTTGTAGAACAAGCACCTTGATGAGTAATTTGGTTGGTTCAACCAGGTGCTTATTCAGATCAATAGGCTAATGATGTAGACCAAATCCAATTAGTCTAGCGAGTTGATGGATATGAATCAATAGATGTGAAGCCCACCAGATGCTTTATGGCTCGAAAAGATGTGGAAATACGAATCTAGGATTTGGCTGAATTGACTCAGCTTGATCAAAGTAGGGGTCCTTAAATGTTAATAGATTTGTGGAAAATGTAGGAACCCTGTTGGTGGGATCAGAGGTGGACAAAATGTGGCTGATAGTTTGATCAATGTCTAATTCCTTGTCAAAACATGGTGGTGAATCCTACTCAACTAGATCAGAGGGAGGTAAGTCAGAGTAGAAATTGATTCTGGTGGTTTGTCAAGGTTGGGATCGGGTTTTGAAAGGCTCTATAGTAGGTGTGGCTGCTTCAAAATCTGGGTGTGGTATGGACTCCTCAAGAAATGACTCAAAGATCGATTCATCCATAGAGTCTTTTTCATGATGTTCATCCCAATCAAATGTAAATGATTGGAGAGTGCTTATAGGATCATGGAAATCTGAGTCGGTGAAAGATTCAAACTCTTCATTGCAGACACTCTTGACACTCATAGTGTTTGATTCCTGTAGATCATATCAAAATGTTTCCAAATCAATGGAATATGATTTTGAATTAATGATCTTGGGTTCAGGGACCTCAGAGTCAGAATCAAAGAATTGGTCATGGATACTAAGGTCGTAAACTAGCTCTTAATCATCTAGAAACAATGGTTCTCCAAAATCAGAGTATGATTCGAAATCATCAGAGAATTTGCGACAATCAATTTCTAAACTTGATTCAAGATCAAAATTTCCACCATAGAACAAATCATGATGCATGGGGTTACCAACATGACTTTGGTCTAACCTAGTCTCAAATTCTGAGCTCAAAGAGGTGTCCTTATTAGGCGTAGGCTCAAGATCTAGTCACCTAGGGTAGATCCATTCGAATCTCAATTCTTCCAACTCCTCTAATTCTATATCGTAAATTAGTGTGACTTTAAAAAAATTAATTCATTCTTCTGAGGAGTTTGGAGAGGTACAATCATCGAATATAGGCCTAAAATCATAATTCAGATCTGAAATCTGATTCTCATCACATTGGACCTCGTGATCATCCCAAATAGGCTCAGATCTAGATTCTAAGTCAGGGTTAGGAATTGGGTCACTAGAATCTAGACTTGGTTCTATTGGGATGTCAGAATCACTTTTGAGGAATACGTTAACAAGATAAGGTGTGGAAGTTACATCCTTGAGAGGTTCTGAGTCTAACTTGTTATAGGTGTTTAGTAAATCAAGGCATGATGGACTAGTTTCACAACTACCTATGGTTGGTTCATAATCGAGAACACTTGTAGATGGATCCACCCGTTCCATATTTTGATCAGGTATGTCATTATGCACAAAATCACAATTTTGTTCCATTTGCGTCGAGGGTCCATAACAGCCTTCATTTTTGTCCCTGGATTCGGGGAAATTACATTGATCCTCTTGACTGCTCCAAGATGTCTCATTAGTTTCTGGGTGGAGGTATGGGTATTTGTAATTAATGGCTTGTTGCAACAAATTTAGCATATTCCCACATTTCTCAAGGTTATCTTCGTGTATCTCCCAAAGTGGTGGATTTGTTAGACATTGTAAGTACTTAGTACTATGCATTTTTCATAATTCCATGTATTCTAACATGAGAGCATCCCAGGTTGAGCCATACATCATTTGTTTCAGCATCAGATGGACACAGTTCACAATGAGGCTTGTTGTCGTTGACACATTAACCTGAGTGTTCCTAAAGGGATATGAGGTTTTATAATACTCATCATGATGTCTAAGAGTGGCCTCGATCACTTTCTCTTTGATGCTTATACGGGATTACGATTTTTGAACATCCTTCCTATGTTGTTGGGTTGCATTTCCAAATCAAGTGGTGGTTTAGGATGTAGAATCAAATTTAGCTTCAGATTGATTTGATCAAATCAGATGAGATTTTCCTCAAAGGATCAAATCTAATGGAGGCCTCTAGGTCAATCCTAGGGACCTCTATTGTGTATGCGCATTAGAAAATAGATGAGGGATTGGATGTGTATTGGACCCAATCAAGGCACCCGAAATTTTTGGATGACTAAGGTTGTTTCAAGGTGGATGATACCTCTGGATTAGAAATCCACACACCCGAAAATTACGTGGGCAATCAGGAAGGGAGAGTATCACAACAACCCCTACATGGTAGAGCATCCCCACGGGTTACAGGGTTTCCCACACCCAACCTTCCTTGTCACTGAGATTCCAAGTAGATCGAAATGTATGAATTGAGACCTAAGTCTACGAATTTTATCCCTAATTTGTGCCTTGAATTTCACTTGATTTAGAAGTTATTTCAAATGGTGACCTAATTTGGAAGTTGGTTGACTCACAAAGTGGACCAACTTCACCTGACCAGCCCTAAGGTTGAGGATGAAATTTGGGTCAAGACCCAAATCACCCAGAATTGATTCTTAGGTTATTAGGTCCTAAATTTTATGATTCAATTGAATTTAGAGCCTTGATTTTAGGGTCACTTGGATAGATCAGTTGAGACAAGGTCTTGGGTGGTACACAGATGCGAGGAAATCAATTTCCTTAATTGCAGGAAAGTGTGTACTAACACTTCAAAACCCTAATTTGGAAACCCTAGTTGGCTCTATATCCAAGTCCAATTTGATTCCAAATAGGACACCTTGGTCTCAAACAACAAAGTGAGTAGTCCAACATGTTGAGAAACTTTAGCTCAAACCCCTAATTAGGATGGGGAATTTCTAATAAAATCATCACAGCTTCAATCAGATTTCAATTAATCTCGCAATTTTGGAAACTCTTTCCCTTTGAGTGATATTACTAGGAAATTAAGGCAAGTGGATCTTAGTTGATTTGTTTCCTTTTTCTCTTCCCAAGATTAGGAGATGATTAGGGAAGAAGAGAAATTTTACCTACCCCTAGAGAGGTTGATTGCATGGAAGATCTCTTCGTGATATACCTCATAAAACACAACAAAGCAGAGAGGGCAAGTTAGCAATCAACCCAACTAATCAAGAATGATAAGACTAGTGGTGAATTGCTCATTGTTCTCTAGAAATGGTGACAAAATGTTATGCAGCAAATTTCAGTCTGTTGGGGCAATACCGAGTTTTTATCCTCAGCAATGGTGCCAAGATTTTGGGGCATAGAAATTCATTGTAAAAAGATTGCGTTGTAGTATAGCGACAAAAATTGTGACAACATTTAAATTTATAAGTGCTTGAAAACAAAAGTGAGTCCGAGATCATTCTTAGGGAGAAAATGTGGAATTCACACACTAATCGCAATTAGAAACAATGATCACAATAAAGTAGAGCACCCCCACGGGTTACAGGGTTTCCCCCACCTGACCTCTCTTGTCACTGATGTTCCAGGTAGACCAGAATGGGGACTTGACCTCTTAAGTCTACCAGTTTTAATTAAGAGCAAGGGTGCTTAGGATTTCACTTGAACTAAAAGATGTGTTGAGTGCAAAAGTGACCTAATTTGAAGGTTGGTTGATCCAATAAGGTGGGTCAACTTCACCTATTTTTCCTTGAAATTTTAGGTCCCTTTTTTAGTGTTCAAATGAATTTAAGAGCCTAATTTTAGGGTTTTTCTTGAATAGATCAGTTTAACGAAGGCTTAGGTACACATTTATTTGGAAAGATCAATTCTTAATTAAACAAGTGTGTCTCTAAAAACCCTAAACTGGAATCCTTAATTGGCTCTAATTTGGTCTAATTAAATTTGTCAAAATGTGATACCTAAGGCTCAAGCAAGAATGTGATAGCCCTAGATACCTTAAGCTTCAAGTGGGTGCAGAGATCAGAATTTGTTGTCAAAATAAAATATATCAAATTAGGCAACTTGATAAATTATCTAAGGATAGAATGCAACTAGCGCTAATTGATTTCTTCCTTTTAACCTTTTTAGAATCAAGGGCTTAAGAGAGAGAGAGTAATCAGAACTTACCTGCCCCAGGCATGTTTAATGTGCGGTTGATCTTCCCTAAATGTATCCCCCTGAAACAATCACAATAAAAAGAGATATAGCAAGTTAGAATCTAAATCAAGAATTGCAATCAAGAGTTCTAAATTGCCCGTTGCTCCCCGGCAACGGTGCCAAAATGTTCAGATCGTTAAATCGATATTTTAAAATTGTCGCGTTGTAATATAGCCAAAATAGCGCTCAAACAAATAAAAATTTATTACTCGAAAAAAATTTTTAGGTCGAACACAGGGAGCAATATGGAATTCAAAACTCAAGATCACTATTTAAATCAGGAATAGAGATTGCAATAAGAATAATGTCAGGATCAAAATGCAAAAAGAATGGAGTAAAATGGTGATTTAAATCACCAATTACTCCTCACAAATAATACTTAAATCAATCCTCAAGTATATGCAATCAAAGTGTCAGACGTCTTAAATAGCCTTGTGCTACAGTGCTGGAGACTCAAGGCTCTCTCAGCTTCTTTCTCTTCTCTGTTCTTCTTCTTCTTCTTCTCCTTGTTCTTCTTCTTCTTCTGCTTAAGCCTTCTTCTTCCTTCAGCCCTTCTTCTTTTCTTCTTTCTTTCTTTGTTCAGCTACTTCACACAGAGGGGGAAGGCTTCTTGAATTTGGCAAAGTGTCAGCCAGTTCTCTGCAAGAGCAAAACCCTCCCCCTACACACGCAAGCCTCTATCTCTTTCTCTCCTCTTAGGCTCCGCCCTCTCAGGGCCTCTCAATGGATACTTGGGTATCGGGTAGGCGTTGATGTGCATACATCTGATTAACCTAAAATGTCTATTAATGCATGTTCTTAGTGTCACATTAGCATCATACATTGTAAATAGTGTATAACATGCATAATCTTGCATTTAGATCAAGTTGTATAAATTGTACAGTAATTGTCTCCTCTTTATGGTTAGGGACAAGGCAATGTTTTATCGGGGCCTTGGATCAAAGATCCACCCGTACGAATCTGATTAGGGTGACGATTGGAGTTCAATGACTCCAAGATCTCTCTAATTGAACATCTATAGAACCAGATAGAGACTGAGGAACCCTAAAGATCATGGGCCAAGATGGTGTTAATCCACACCTCAAACGACAAATCCAACCACATGGATGGATTTGGATCGACAATCGTAGTCTAACGGCGTGAAAATCGATCCAATCTGACACCTGTGACACCGTCTACAATACTCAGAAGAAGGACGACCAAGAAGGCACCACGTGGCACCATCTCAGATGCCCAACCAGTCCCAAGGACCCTCAGCTGCCTTTCCTTCTTCACGCGCCTGCTTGATCTCGACCGTTGCATGATCATCCAACGATCACGAAACCACGCGCTAAATTCCTCTACTTAACTCAAAGCCTCTCATAGCATAGTGGTCGAGCATGCTATGCGAGACGCAGGTTGCGCGTTCGAATCTGCTGCACCTTAAATTGAAGCGGGCACGTAGAGTGGGCGAGCGGGGCATGGGCAAGCAGAGCTACACGATGGTGATCGAACGGCGCTGCACGAGCGATAGCGTCCACGCACGATCAGGCGCGCGGCGCTGATGTGTGATTGCACACGGGCGTGCGACGTGGGTGAGGATGGTTTAAGCCGTCCGATCTCTTGATCGAACGGCTGTAAGCGTGCGGACATGCACGTGCGTTGCGCGACGAGGAGGCGAGGAGGTGCGCGGCACGCTAGCACGAAGGCCACGTTTAGGCTTTTAGTGACGGATTTATCCATCACTAAAGGTCCCATATTAATGATTTTCAAATTAAAATATCCAAAATGCCCCCACTCCTTGCAACTATAAAAGTAGACCCCCTCCATACGAATTTCTCATCCCTTCCTTCTCTTCTCCCCTCTCCAAAGCTCAAGAGAAGCTTGTCCCACACATAAAATGCTCCTCAAGAGATAAAATCAATTTTTCGCCCCCATTCCGAAAGCAGATCCCACGACAATGATGACGCGTTGCCTCATTCCCGTTCCTCCTGCTTCATCCTCCTTCTTCCCGCTTCGTTCCTCATCTTCCAGGCGTCGTCTCGTCCGGCTCATCTTCCAAGCGATTGTTGAGGAGGATAACTTCTCTCTCCCATTCCTTTTTCCAGCTTTCTAGAGTAGAATTTTCTTACTTTCTAGTTGTAATAGCTTTCCTACTTTCTAGTGTAATTTCTCGCTTGGGTGTTTTCTCTTTCTCTCTCTGATTGTTTATATTGATTCCATTGCATTGTAATTACTCCACTCTTTAAACAAAAATAAAAAAAAATATAATTGCAAATTTTGATCGACGTAGCCTCCCTGAGTTCGACCCGGGATTTCTCTTTCGGTATAAATTTTATTTGCTGAACCCGAGTTCTTCGCTATTCAAACTACAACGACAGGTTCTCAAAACCAAATCCGATAGCGTAGTCTTCCAGCGTTTCAATAAGCACGTACCTGGGTCCAGGTGATAAGTCCACTTTTGTGGACTATTATTTAACCTAAGTACTATTTAATTATTTGTTCTTAGTTGACAATTAATTAGGAGTTATATGCCAATTCACCTTGGCCTGCATTTAATTTTATGCTTCAATTTTACATTTAATAACATATTTTATGATAATATAATTTATTTGATGACTGTAGGCTAGGTACAAGAATCAGGCACTCATTTTTACTTCTATAAGATGTCTTGGACTTTTATTGGACGTCTGGAACTGCTATCACAAATTCACGGCATTACATTTTTTTTAACATGTCTGATGCTCTAGTTGGAGTTCTGAAGAAGAAATTGCCCGTGCTTATCCGCTGTTCCAACCACTCGCGATCATCGCGAGTAGTTGGAGACACTTGCGGCCAAAGGAAAAGGAGGAGATTTTTGTTTAAAAGGAAGCCATGTCCACCAAAAGAAAGGATCACTCCCCCTGGCAAGGACTTGTTCTCCACCTTTGCTACCGTGGAAATTGCGTACACCATGAATATGGCATGCACCGTGATCTAAAGTAGACTCCTTCCTCCACCTTCATCGCAAGCTTCACTACGTCGGCTGTGTGGTGACAGCACAGGGCCACCACTACAACCGCGGCTATCATCTATCACCTTCTTCACCACCACCAAAACAATCCTTCCACCACATCTCTCCACTGTTCACCATCGTGCTGGCCACGCTAGCGTGCAGGCAACTGCAGTCGTAGGAAACCACGCAGGCAGGCAGCCATGCCCTTGTGCACGTGCAACATCCTAGCCGTAAGCAACCGACCTGCAGACGACCATGCGCAGGCAACCGCACCCGTAGGCAGCCATGCCCTTGTGCCCGTGCAACACCCTCGCCGCAGCAACCTCACCTACAGGCAGCCACGCCCTTGTGCCCGTGCAACATCCTCACCGTAGCAACCGACCCCCATGTGCACCACGCACCAGCCCCTCGCCCTTGCGCACCCATGCACTATTCATCTTCTCCAGAAGAACCCATCAGTGACCGTGCATCCCTCCTTGCAGCTACCTTGTCCGGCCTCGAAGCTTCGCGCCATTAATGCCAATAATCTTGCCTTGATCCTCTAACCACCCTTGACCTCATGCAGCGACACCTACGGTCGCCGTTAACTTCCCACAGACCTCCTCGCCGGCAAGCTTCATCTCCTTCGTTGACCGCCACCGACCTCCTCGCGAAGCGCCGCTGCCACCATCACGAAGCACTCATCGAAGTGCACCATTTCGTTGACTCTCGCAGCCATCCACGTCAGGCCCTTCACGCAAGGAGGAGAGAGGAGAAATCCTCTGTTTCTCCTCCAATTAAAAATTACCACTTTTTCCATTATGGGTATACTATTCACTTATTTACTGAATAAATTTATTGATGTGAATTTGCATAGATACCTTTTATTCATTTGAAATTATTTAAAGTGGAATGTCTCTACTGAATGAGATCGAGCATGTCATACTGATTATAGTAAACAAGCTATATTCTATTAGAGTTTAATATTTACAGTGTTTTCCTGTGCCAAGATCACTTATTAACAAAATATTATATGGTGGTGATTTTGCATCTAAACACCTACATTATTGATTAATTGGTTAAAATGAGCAGTTATGTGAGAAAAAGAATCGCACGAATTAGCATGCACACCCATTGAGTTTCCCGAATAAATGAGACACTAGTCACTAGTTTAAATTGGCTAATTCTTCCCTGTGGAGATGACCTAACTCTTCGTGGTTAGTTTTGAGAATTAAAATGTTTTGAAAAGCGATTTTCTACCACGCGATTAAATAGAATGACACATCATTTTATGTTAAAGTTTTCAACAAAAACAAAGATCGCTCTTTCAAATGGCGTCGTTGCCGGGGAGGAAACACGGTTATTAATTTTTTCAGGAATTTTATTTTATTTTTATGCTATTTTGAAAGCTTTTCTGAATTACTAACTATGGATCTTTTTCTGTGCAAAAACACGCAACGAACACGACGGGCGAGCACGACGGAGGTGATATTTTTGGTGGACCTTGATGCCACCTGGAGGCCAGCAATGGGTGCTTGTGGGCCTTGATCCCACGCACGTAGGCTTACAGAGGAGGCTTTTTCTGATTTAGTGATTAGATCTTAGTTTAGATTTAGTTTAGATAGACATTAGAACTTAATTTTTGTCTTTTGGACCCCTGTCGGGTATTTTTGGGAACGTGTTCCCAATGTTTCTTTATTTCTTATCGCTCTTGTATGCAGGAGCGTATTTTTGGGAGCATGTTCCCATTTATTTAGATTATAGGATTATTCGAATTGTTTGAACTGCATGTTGGTTAGTTAGATTAGGTTTGTTTGCTTAATATTTATTTTAAAAAAATATATTGAACTGCCTGCTAGACGCTACATATCAATAGGGCGATCATCTAGGACTGAATGAGCAGCATCTAGTTTATCTTAATTGCATTGCAGACATCCCTGCATTGAAAAAAGCTGGAGTAAGGTACATCTTTTTCTTGAGCATCAATTACCTATCATGCATCTGCATTGAACCTAAATCTAAGACCACTAAAGTGCTTGAATCAAATTAATTCAGTGGTCACTTTAAAAATTAGGACTGCTAAGAGGTTGGACCTTAAAATCTGTGACTTAAAAGTGTGTGCAAAAGGATCTTGTTTGCGAGATTTCAAAACTCAAAACACGAACGTATGATTGCACACCTGAGACACTGTGCACCTCACACATAAGGTCACTAGATAAATTTCTACCTCTCCTCTTTGCACCACAAGGGAAGTTAGTCGGAAATCAATAAGCCTATCCACCAAGTTACTTCGATTCCTCATGTGTGGGCTTGAATCGAGACCTCCATCCCTTGTGAGTAGGTTGTAGGCACCAATGAAGGTCGGCCTAGGAAGTGTAATTCCTGCAAAACTTGTTTGGCCACCAACTGAATAGCTAAGACCTAGAATCTACTAAAAATAGATCCCACTGTATTTGCGTTTGTTTTGACAGTGGTAGAACTCTCTAGGATGTTTTTGATTTCTTTTAAATCCTAAGAGAGTTTAACCTATTTAGTTGAAAGAAATGGACTATCCTTACTCCTATCATTTTAACCAGGATCCCATGCCCCGAGCGTATCCATCCTTTGATGGGTACATTGACAATTCATGGGATCATTTATAATCTTATTCTAGGAGTAATGGCCCGATAACTCCCACTTTTGAGCAGAGCCTAGCAGCGGGATTTTCCAACCCTGGAATCCCTACTTCTATGCAAACACTCAACCCTCCCACCCTTCATGATTCTCCGTATCGAGGTTGGATCGATACCCCTAGGCAACCAGAGCCTGAGATTGACCATCCTCCCCAATCTGATACTAGTAGCCTCTCCGCTTTTATGACAGAAATGCAAAAACAATAAAAGAAAATGATAGAATCTATGGGAGAGATGTTACGGAATAGTCAACAATTGAATAATGAAATTAAACAGCTTAGCTATGCTCTTCCCAGTAATTTTGATCCCTACCCATACGACAGTGATCATGAAAATAATTATAAGGAAACCAATGACAATAGGGATCCCGTTTTACGTAGCTATCACTTAGACTCTCCCAATGAGACATGGCCACTAGAGGAGAACGATCCTAGTAATTATCTACCCGAGTTGTATTGGAGTCAAAAGAAAGGGAAGATGGTACCTCTTGAGGACCTTGACCCCAATGATAGTATTTTCCTTACCCCTGATAACCTGGGTCAAGGTCATATTGTTCATGTCACTTCCCCTATTAATTATCTGGTGGAATCCCATTCTACCCTTAGTGAGCCTAACCCTGACCCTCCACTTAGGGAATCAACACCTACCATTCAGCATCCTGAGGATTTAAATCCACTGAATGAAGGTGACCCTAAAGGAATGGAGGATGAATTAGATCAATTTTGGTCTCAGAGATATAAAGAGTCTATTTCAAAGGATGAGGATGACCCAATGGAGGAACCCAAACTAAAAATCTGGAGTGAATCACAGGGAGATTATTTTTTATTCGAGGACTTACCCTTGGAGGATATAAATAATTTGGTGAAATCCGGATTCCTCCCTTCTTTTGAGAGTCATCCTCCATCAAACCAGGAGTTGATATTCGAGGAGGACAAACACAATAGTGAGAAGCCTAGGGGAGACTCTTGGGGATAAAACACATCAATTGAGGATTTATGTCCCAAGAAGAACAAAGAATTACGTGATATAGGCTTACTCCAAAACATTAAGATGGATCCTCAGTCAGAAATATTTAATGATACTGAAGCAACTCCTTTCTTTACTAATGAATCACCCCGACAAAAATTTCAGTGAACCAAAAGAATTTGGGGATGAGATTAATGATGATGATTCTGTTGCTTTGACCCTGCCATCAAAGGAATTTAATCTGGAGTCCACCATTGATTCACATATATTGGAAAGTGAAAATATGACTCCAATCATTAAATATAGGTAGGGTGACTTAAATTTTTCTGCAATAATTATTAAGGAGAATACACAATCTAAATCATTGTTGGAGTTGGACTTGACACCGACTAAGCCCTCCTTGGACTTAACCATTACCGCCCAACACCACAAACAACCCTTACACTCCCTAACAAATCCTTGGCTCAGATCTCTGCTCATGTACAATCTTTCTGGAGAACATATCAGGCCAGTACATCCTCGAGTAGAATGGCGAGTGTGGATTGATGCTTGTACTTTTACTCTCGCCATTCAAGGGTTTGAAATAATAATGTTTATATCTTTTAAAACCCATCTTGCTTTGGAGTATCCTTGTTATCCTCCACTTATTCCATTTTGGGAGGTCTCTTTTCATATTCCTTTTGTTATCACTAGACCTCCCCAGGTAGCCTACAAGGTTCTCTATTTTCATATCTTCTGGCGAGCATTTGGAATCACGCTGCATCATCAATTCGCCAACATCCATGGCTACCTGTTTTCTAGGCCCGTGCTGTTACGTATATTTTTAGGGCCTAGCTTTTTCTATCTAGAACCAGACTTGCAAGTTCCTTATAAGTCTAGCTGTTGACAAAAAATGCAGTACTTATTGGGAGGCAACCCAGCCCTGTTTTCATTTTACAATAAGAACATTGTAGGATTTAGGCATGGGGGGTGCATTTTGCATTTTAAGCAGTATTCATGCATTTAGGTTAGGTGCATTAACATAAAAAAAAAAAGGGCTGAATTGGTTAGGCCCTAGCAAAACATCTTTGTCATGAAAGTGTCATTGAAGATTTTTCCTCTTGAAATATTTCTTAAGTTTAGAATCCAGTACATTTAATTTACTTGCACGTAGACTAGGTAATGCATCTTTGAAGAGAACCAATAAGCATTTTTAGTCTATTGAACCCTTGGATAGTTAATAGGGAGTCAGGCATACTATCTTCTAGTAGATCCACCTCATATTTGTGAGAAGAAGTAGAGAGATTACTGGTGCGCTAAGTCTAGTGCAAGGACTCTTAAGTTTTGGACAATTAGATGATGATACTTCAGAGTTAGGCATAGTTTTCGCTCTTTGTTCCTGTGTGCGTACTTTGTGTGAATTCCTGAGAGTCACCAAATAAGGCCGATACACAGAGATTGAGTCTTAATAAATCTATGACTATGGTGGATGGTTACGACTGTCCTTCATAGAGTCCTTGGCTGAAGGACGGTAATAGTGTCAAAGGTCAGAAATATGCTTGTCCTATCCATTCCTTCCTAGTGCCGAGAGTAAGCACTTCCACCAAATAAGTCACACAATATCCTCTTGACCATCATCATCCCTGATAATGCCTCATAAATAAAAGTCTAGTCGTGTTATGTTGATTTGTAAAGAAAGAAAAAAGAGAAAAAGAGAAGAGAGAAAGAAAAGAAAAAGAAAAGAGTCCAAGTTTATAATTTTATCTTCATAACATTGTTTCTAAGGCATCAAAAACACCCATCGCGATCCACCAAATATGACCCATACCTACCTTTTAGTGTTTCCGATCGCCCGAATACTTGCTGAGGACTCTAACTTAGTTGTAGAGTTATTAGGACTTTAGTTGAAGTGTGAATGCCATGTGAGGCCACCAAACAGTGAGTACACTTACTAAATCTGGCGAGATTTGTGATCTCAGAAAGAAAGAAGGAAAAGAGTGAGCGCCAAGGAACATCAAGAGAGCACAGTTGTTTAGTCTCTCTCTGGGTTGACTCATTTGATAGTCTGGATATCTAGAGTCTGTAGTACTAGACTACATGTAGCACCAGATAAGTGTGTGCCACCAAATATAAATCCATTTAACTCAATATCTCTTACCTAAGCTAAAAAGCTGGGGTCAATTTATAGATTATTTTTTGCTTTATCCCCAAGGGAAGTAGTTTCCTATCCTGATAGAATTTTATCAAGGGCTTAGTGTCAACTACAAATGTAAGTTGGTTATTTTCACTTGGATCCATTCCTAGGTTACTATCACTTCATATTTGTCTGGATTTCTAAATTTTTGGAATAAGGGAAGAAGAAATCTTCTGATTACTTCTATTATTTTTCATTTTTGCTCGGGACTAGCAAAACTTAAGCATGGGGGCATTTGATAAGTCCAATTTTTGTGGACTATTATTTAGCCAAAGTACCATTTAATTATTTGTTCTTAATTGGTAATTAATTAGGAGTTATATGAAAATTCACCTTGGCCTACATTTAATTTTATGCTTAAATCTTACATTTAATAACATATGCTATGACAATATAATTTATTTGACGAATGCAGGCTAGGTACAAGAATCAGGTGCTCATTTTTACTTCTATAAGACATCTTGGACTTTGATTGGACATTTGGAACTGCTATCACAAATTCATGGCATCCATTTTTTAAAGACGTCTGATGCTCTAGTTGTACGTCTGAAGAAGAAACCACCCATGCTTATCCGCCATTCCAACCACTTGCGATCGTCGCGAGTAGTTGGAGACACTTGCGGCCAAAGGAAAAGGAGGAGGTTTTTGTTCAAAAAGAAGCCACTTCCACCGAAAGAAAGGATCACTCCCCCTAGTGAGGACTTCTTCTCCACCTCTACTACCATGGAAACTGCGTACAACATGAATATGGCATGCACCGTGATCTGAAGCAGACTCCTTCCTCCACCTTCACCGCAAGCTTCACTGCGTGGGCCTTGTGGTGACAGCACACGGTGACCACTACAATCGTGGCTATCATCTATCACCTTCTTCACCACCACCAAAACCAACCTTCCACCACATCTCTCAACTGTTCACCATCTCACCGACCACGCTAGCGTGCAGGCAACCAGCCAAGCCTGCAGGTAGCCATGCCCTTGTGCCCATGCAACATCCTAGCCGTAGGGAACCGCACCTGCAGGCGATTGTGTGCAGGCAATTGCGCCCACAGGAAGCAACGCTCTTGTGCACGTGCAACACCCTCACTGCAGTAACCTCACCCGCAGGCGACTGCGTGCATACAATCGCACCCACAGGCAACCACCCACGTAGGCAGCCACGTCCTTGTGCACGTGCAACATCCTCACCATAGCAACCGACCCCCGTGCACACCACGCACCAGCCCCTCTCCCTTGCACACCAATGCACTGTTCATCTTCTCTAGATGAACCCATCAGTGACCGTGCACCCCTCCTCGCAGCCGCCTCATCCGGCCTCGAAGCTTCGTGCCATTGACGCCAACAATCTTGCCTTGATCCTCTAACCACCCTCGGCCTCACGTAACGACACCTACGGTCATTGTTCACCACCGACAGACCTCCTCGCCGGTGAGCTTCATCTCCTCCATTGACCGTCACCAACCTCCTCCCGACGTGCCTCTACCACCATCATGAAGCACTCGTTGAGGTGCACCATTTCGTCGACTCTCTCAGCCATCCATGCCCGGCCCTTCACGCGAGGAGGAGAGAGAAGAAATCCTCTATTTCTCCTCCAATTAAAAATTACCACTTTTGCCATTGCTGGTATACTATTCACTTATTTACTGAATAAATTTATTGATGTTAATTTGCATAGATACCCTTTTATTTAGTTGAAATTATTTCGGGTGGAATGTCTCTACTGAATGAGATCGAGCATGCCATACTGATTATAGTAAATAAGCTATATTCTATTAGAGATTAATATTTACGATATTTTTCCTGTGCCAAGATCACTTGTTAACAAAATATTATATGGTTATTTTGCATCTAAACACCTACATTCTTGATTAATTGGTTAAAACAAGCAGTTATTTGAGGAAAAGAATCGCACGAATTAGCATGCACACCCATTGAGTTTACCAAATAAACAAGACACTATTCACTAGTTTAAATAAGCTAATTCCTCCCTGTGGAGATGACCTAACTCTTCATGGTTGTTCTTGATACTTAAAATGTTTTGAAAAGTGATTTTCTACCACACAATTAAATACAACAACACATCATTTTATGTTAAAGTTTTCAATGAAAATGAAGATCGCTCTTTCACCAGGGCTACGGGCGTGGTCACAGCCGAGGAGTGTAGGCTTTGGTAGGTCGGGCGCACCAGGCCCACGGGCGATGTGTCACAGACTGATAAAGAGAGTTTCGCTTAATTAAAATAGCAATAGAATGATATGCCATTGTAATTTATGTGGTGGAAATCTCTCAATCAAATATTAAAATAAATATCAATTTAAACCATGAAAAGGATGTCGTATCCACAGGGAGGAATAGGACCCATAAATTCACGAGTAGAGGGTAATAATGTTTGTAGACACCTTCGCGACTTCAATTTGATGAATATGCTACTTTAAATGGAACTTGCAATTTCATTAAAAGTTCAAGGCTATTTATGTAATTTTCGCATCAGGAATCAAGCTCCCAAAAGTATTTATATGATGCATGTATAGTGGCATATCATGTAAGTTTGAATTGCATGCAAATCTGAATTGAATTTCAATGTTAAATGATGCACATAACACAAGTTAAGTAAATTCACAAAATTATAAGTGCACCCATGCAATTTTTCCTGAATAAAATAATCAATATTCAAGTGACAATGGCATGCAATGTAATTTTTAATGTGAGGAAAAATAGAGGAAACTTCCTCTCTCTTCTTTACGTGCGTGGAGGCGTGGCTGCTAGCTGAATGAAGCCCGATGGCAGTGCATGGGAAAGAGATGGTCGTGACAGCGGTGGAGGCATGGCCAGAGGTAGCTAGTGGTAGTCAGCTGAATGCTTGACACCAGCGAAGAGGAGTGGTAGGCTGCTGCGTGCGGTCCACTGCGTGGTTGCAGCAAGCGTGGCCGGCGAGGTTGCACGAGGGGTGCTGATGAGACACTCATCATGATCTCTAATTACCCCTAATTAACTATTCTTCATAGTTAATTAGCTAAGGTTATGAATATATAAGCGTTAATTATTAAATAAGGGATATTTAGTCAAGGACCTTAAATAAGTGAAAAATGACATTTTATCATTCAATTAACATTATTACTAATATAGTTAATAATTGGACTCGAAATCCTATTAATCATTCTCTTCATTAATAAGATAAGTAACTTTAATATAATGTATACCTAAGTATATAATAACTTAAGTAATTTTACTTAATCTAATAAATTAACCTAAAAAGGTCAAAAATGTAAATTCAAGGTGTAAACATAATATTTACCTTATTTACTAACATATATAAAAAGTTGAAAAAGATCTAAGTTAAAATAAACCTTTAAAACCTGGGTTTACATTTTGGTCCTTAATATTCACTATAGTCGGGTCCTTATTTCTCACACAAGTCCTTAAGTTTTATTTCATTTAAGTCCCTCTTCATCTTCTTCTTCTTGTTATTCTTTAGCCGAATGAACGGCTGGCGGCAGAGAGTCACCCCACCGCATGATTACCGCCCTACCGACATCATCCTTCTTTGTCCAAGCTCTTGCAGCTTGCGCTCACCACCTCCACTTCATCCACCGATCTGGATTAACCGAGAATCCTATTTTTTAGTGGGAGATAACCTCACCGTCGTCGGAGATGACGATGGAGGTTAAGCTCCTCAAGCTCCTTCTTCGGCCAGACCCCGCCACTCTCTTCGCCACCAACTGCTATAAATACCCCCTCACACCTCTGAATTTATTTAAGTTGGCTTCCTTCCCTCTTCTAACACTGTAGCCGACTTTGATAGGCTATTCATCCAAAACTCCAACGACTTCTCATTCTACTTTCCGACTTCCTCCATTCATCTTGATCAGCCAAGGAGATCCGCCATGGTCTGCCGCGTCTCTGACACAGGCGCCGACCCAAGGAATCCTCCGCTCCACCTCAAATCCGCCCACCAGAGATCTTTCCTCCACCCTCTGATTTCGTCATCCGCTATGAACCTTCAGCGGAACCCTATTGACCCCTTCATCCAGGTAATAGTCGATTAGGAATAGCAGTAGGCTAGCTTAGTTAGTTAGTTTAGGTAGTTAGATTAGAGTTAATGTCAGATTTTAGTTTCATCTTCTTCGACTCCGGCGAGTTCCTTGAGCTCCCCAGAGACTTAATCTTGTCTTTTTAATCACTGTACACCTTCCTTTAACTTCCATGATCACTTCTAAATCACTTAATTGTTTAATTGATCACCTAATCGCCTAATTCACATTTCACCTCCACCGACTACTATCACTGTCCAAGGTGACAGTAATCGACCTAATTCCACCTTCACTGGGTTCTTCATCAACTATTCACCACTTATGAACCCTAATCGACACTATAATACATATTAATATCACATATAAATTAAACACCCAAAATTTAATTAAGTTCTTGAGCTCACTGTCCATGGCAGCTCAGGAGTAGTTTAAATCTTAAATTAAATATATATTTATGAATATAAACATCTGTTGACTTGTTGTAACCTCTCAATCGAGTGGTTAAATAATTCTTGAGCTTTAACGACATAGATCCTTTAAGAAACAAACTCACTATCAAATATTACATTTTAAGAGATAAATGAAGAACTAAATGTGATACTAAGGTTCATTGCAACCTCAGAATCCTTTCTAAATCAAAGATGGTAAGTTTAATCAATCTATACACACTTTTTACATTTTCTAGACTCACCGGAGCTCCGGCAAGCCAAATTTGTATTTCAGCCTCTAGAATCTATTGAGAAGCTCCAGAATGATATTAAATGGATCACTGATTGTTTTGAGGATGTTTAATTGAGACTTTAATGTATGGAGCTGTAGATTGAACTTCATCTTCTCCAACTCCGGTAGAGTTGGAGAAGTCTGATAAAGAGATATAGGAAGCATTGAAGAAACTTAGAAGCTTCAGTGCAATGCACTGAAGTTGTTCATGACCTCATTCCACTGTAACAATCTTCCAATTGCTCTGACGAACACACACCTTTTCTAGTTCAGGAGGCAAACCTGTAACCCTAGGAATCAAGGCCAGAACACCTATTTCAAGATCTGAATAAGTTCTGGGTGTTGGGAAGACTTTATTCGAGGCTTTAATTTCTTGGGAGAAGGCTTTGAACAGAAGTCAAACTTGAGAACTTTATAGTCAAACCTGAGGAGGAAACTTTGTTTCTGAGCTAAATCTGAGGTATTGAGGCAAGTAAGTTGTTTCTGGGATCTTGTTTGATGGTTTTAGAGAGAATTAAGTGAGCTCTGGTGAATAAATGTTTGAGAATTTGAATCCTATCAATTTGGGTTACTTTCGAACCCAAACCAACAGCAGCACCATTTTGTTGAGTTTTGAACTTGAATCCTACCCAGATTAATTTGTTATAACCCTTAGAATTAGTTTAAATTGATTAGAAGCATTCTTAAGTGTCTGTTGCACATAATGAAGTCTGAAGATCTGAACTCTAAAGCTTTCAGAGAAGTGAAGAGCTTCTCTGTTGTTCTTGAAGGTCTTGAGAGCTTAAAACCTACTCTAACAGATGCGGAATTACTTATATAACTTGTATAAACCTTTAATAAGAAAGAAAAGTCCATCTGAGGACTCTGTAGATATAATTTCTTTTTCCAGGCTAGTAATAACCCATAGGAATCCCTAATTTCATCTTTCAAATTGAAGAGGAAAATATCTTCAAAACCTTAAATTGACCCTGCAATTACGTAGATCTACCTTAGAGCTTTCTAACAAACTTGAAATCACTCGATTTGGAGCTCTGGGTAGAAAGTTAAGATCATTCGAAGTTGGGTTTGAGAGGGGTTATGTTAGTCGCACATCGTTAGATTCTGAGTGCGCGCTTGTGGATAAAAGCAATTTGTTGCATGGCTATGCAATTGTCAACGCTCGGTGCATCGATTATCGATCCGATATGAGCATGTGCATATGTGTGTGTGCAGGCTTGTGTGCCTGCAGGTGTGCACCCTTGGGGGCATGAGCAAATGTGCCCTAGGAGGGCGAGAGGCCTGGGAGGTCAGGTTGAGCCGAATTGGCTCGAGACTCTGAACTAATAAGAGATAAATAAAACACGAACCTAATTGATATTAGGCGAGGATCGAGTAGGGTCTGGTCCTACCCTGGTCTCAGGGTGCTGTGTATCCTCAAAAGGACCTCACCGCAAATAAAATAAATTTTGGTTAAAAAAAGTAAAAAAACCCGGTTCAACTGAAGGACTTAAGGAAAAGAAGAGCTGATGGTTAAAATGCTAAGTGTTGAGAAAAGGCTAAGGAGCAAAGGCACTAAGGTAGAAGAAGACTAAGGAAAGAAAAGAAGGCAGGAGAAGACAGGAACAGAATAGAAGGAAGGTAAGAAAAGAGCTAGAGAGAAGAAAATAAAAGAAAGAAAGAAGAAGAGAGAGGCTGAAGAAAATAAATGAAGGATATTATTTTTATTGCATCATTACTTTTTGTTCTTAATTGTAAAAAGGCATGTTTTAATAGAATAACTTTTATTGTCTTAATTTCTTTTGAAATAAAATTGGAAAATAAACATCATTTGAGTAAATATGTTTTGCATATGGAATTTTGTATATTCTTTATAGTTTAAATATTTTGGCAAAATTCATGTTTTAAAAATCAACTTAGTTATACCTCCTAAACTTATAGAGAAATAAAATAAAATTGGTGAATTTGGAAACATTATTATACCTCCCAGTGAACGACCTGAACTCAACCAGTAAAAATTTCTAAAATGTTAGGTTAATTTGACCCTATACTACACAATCGACAAAATTTCGAGTTAACCTAAGTGACTTCTTCTACTTTTAATTAAGTGAAATTAACTTAATTACTAAGTTGAGTAAGCTGCATGACCAAGTGCGCCGCGTGTAGAGAGGTTGAGCAGGCTGGAGGCGCACTCTATTGCGTGGAGGCTGTGGCGGTGTGCATGCGCTGCTACTGCAGAGAAGCGGAGGAAGAAGGAGATGGACAAGCACACGCTTGTAGTGCTTGCAGGGCGTTCAGTGGGAGAAGATGAGACATGCTTGCAGGGTTGCAGGCATGCGATGGGAGAAGATGGGGGCATGCTTACAGGGTTGCAGGCATGCGGTGGGAGAAGATGGAGGCGCGCTTGCAGGCCACGTGTTGGGAGAAGATGAGGCGCGCTTGCAGGGCTGTGGGCGTGTGGTGGTAGAAGATGGAGGTGTGCTTGCAAGGTTGTGGCTACGCGCACAAGGGCACGGTTGCAGCACAAGGGAGAATATGGAAGTGCCGCTACTGCGTGGAGGTTGTGGTGGAGGTGCGTACTGGATGGAGAGGGTTGAAAGGGTCCACAGTGCAAGTTCTCTTCATGGTGGTGGAGATGGGAATCCACCAACCCCCCTCGCCAAGAGCACACCCCTCTCTTCTATGTCCTCCCCCCCATCCGTTCTTCCTCCCTAGAGTTAGTCAAGGGATTTTCAAATCCCTTACTAAAATTGGCCGACGACTGTTGATGGATTTGTTGAGGCCGGTCGGAGGTTGAGAGATCCCCGTAGGGGGGGAGGGGGGAATTTCTTTTCACCATGCTGGTTTCTTTGCAATATTGAAACATAAAATAATCACATAATAAGTTAAGAATGCAATAGAATAGATGTAAACTTAAGTAATGATGCATGTAATCATTCTATGACCTAATGTAGTTATTAACAAATATAAAATGTAAGAATAAAGTTAACTTAGGTGTAACAATAGTCCATTAAAATGGACTTATCAAGTACCCCCATGCCTAAGATTTGCTAGTCCCTAGCAAAAATGAAAAATTATAGAAGTAATCAGAAGATTTCTTCTTTTCTTATTTCAAACATTTAGAGACCCATATAACTATGAAGTGATAATAGCCTTGACAACAGATCCGAGTGAAAAGCCAATTTGCATTGGGAGTTCGTACTTCACCCTTGATAAATATTTCTGTCAGGATAGGCAACTACTTCCCTCAGAGGTAAAGCAGCAGATAATCTATAATTTGACCCTGGCTTTTGGCTTAGGTAGGAGATATTGAGTTGGATGGATTTGTATTTGGTGGCACATACTCATCTGGTGCTACATGTAATCTAGTACTACAGACTCTAGATTTCTAGACTATTAAACAAGTCAACTTGGAGAGAGGCTAAAGAACTGTGCTCTCTTGATGTTCCTTGGTGCTCACTCTTTTCTTTCTTTTCTTTCTGAGATCACAAATCTCGCCAGATTTACTAAGTCTACTCATTGTTTGGTGGCCTCACATGGCATTCATACTTCAATTAAAGTCCTAATAAGTCTACAACTAAGTTAGTGTCCTCAGCCAGTATTCGAGCGATCAGAAATACTGAAAGGTAAGTATGGGTCATATTTGGTGGATCGTGATAGGTATTGTTGCCTTAGAAACATTGTCACGAAGATAAAACTATAAACTTGGACTCTTTTCTTTTTCTTTTCTTTCTCTCTTTTCTCTTTTTCTTCTTTTTTTTTCTTTTTCTTTCTTTATAAATCAACATAACATGACGTAGACTTTTATTTTTGAGGCATTATTAGGGATGATGATGATCAAGAGGATATTATGTGGCTTATTTGGTGGAAGTGCCTACTCTCGACACCGGGAAGAAATGGATAGGACAAGCGTATTTCTGACCTTTGACACTATTACCCTCCTTCAGCCGAGAAGTCTATGAAGGATGGTCGTAATCATCCACCATAGTCATATCTCTATTAAAACTCAATCTCTGTGTATCTGCCTTATTTGGTGACTCTCAGGAATTCACACAATGTACGCACAAAGGAATAGAAAGTGAAAACTATGCCTAACTCTAAAGTATCGTCATCTAATTGTCCAAAACTTAAGAGTCCTTGCACTAGACTTAGCGCATCAATAATCTCTCTACTTCCTTCTCAGAAATATGAGGTGGATCTACTAGAAGATAGTATGCCTGACTCCCTATTAACTGTCCAAGGATTCAGTAGACTAAAAATGCTTATTGGTTTTCTTTAAAGATCCATTACCCAGTTTATGTGCAAGTGAAGTAAATGTACTAGATTCTAAACTTATGAAATAATTTAAGAAGAAAAATCTTTAATGACACCTCTATGACAAAGATGTTTTGCTAGGGACTAACCAATTCAACTCAAGAAAATAAGAATTCCTTTTTTTCTTTAAATCCTAAATGCATGCAAATATTTATAAATGCTATAAACATTCTCAGGTTATACCCCTCCATGCCTAAGACTAACAATGTCCTCATTGAAAAATGCAGACATAGAAGAATATCACCTGAGGTGGAGAGTGGGAGGATCTAAGGCTCCCCAAGCCGAGGTGCATCCAAAACCAGGCCATCTGAGAGAGTAATATAAGGTTTAAGTCGCTGGCCATTTACCTTAAAGCTTGCACTTGAAGTAGGGTTCCAAATTTCTACAGCTCCATGAGGGAATGTATTGATAACAACATATGGCCCATCCCAGCGGGACTTGAGCTTTCCTGGAAATAATTTAAGTCTGGAATTGAAATGCCAGACCCACTAGTTGGGCTTAAAAGTCTTTCTAATGATGTACTTATCATGAAAGACCTTTGTATGCTGCTTGTAAGCTCGAAAAGTTTTATAGCCTTCATTACAAAGCTCCTCAAGCTCACTTAACTCTAACATACATGCCTTTCCTACTTTATCCAGATTCAAGTTAACGTTTTTAATAGCCCAATAGGCTTTATGTTGGATTTCAATGGGAAGATGGCATGCCTTTCCGTAGGCAAGACGGAAAGGAGACATGCCCAAGGGAGTCTTATACGTGGTTCTATAGGCCCAAAGAGCATCATTTAGTTTTTTAGACCAATCCTTACGATCGGGCCTAACAGTTTTTTTTAAAATTCGCTTACTCTCCCAATTAGACACTTCAACTTGTCCACTCGTTTGGGGATGGTAAGGTGTGGCTATCATGTGGTTGACTACCAAATTTTGGAGTAGTCTTGTGAAGTGTACATTATTGAAGTGAGGTCCTCTATCACTTATTATCATCCTTGGGCACCCGTACTGAGAAATGATATTAGCCTTAACAAAGTCCACGACCATGGAATGGTCATTGGTTCACATGGGTATGGCTTCTATCCATTTCGATACATAGTCTATAGCCACAAGGATGTACTCATATTTGAAGGACATAGGAAAGGGACCCATGAAGTTGATGCCCCAAATATCAAAGACCTCAACAAGGAGGATAGGTTGCTGGGGCATCTCATCCCTTTTTCCAATGGTTCCCATCTGCTGGCAAAGTAGACATGCACCCACAAATGTATGTGCATCTCGGAATAATGTGGGCCACCAAATGCCAGACTGAAGAACCTTATGGGCAGTCTTCTTTACACTAAAATGTCCCCCACAATGGAGGTCATGGCAGAAATGCAGAACACTTCTTTGTTCTTCATCAGGGATGCAATGGAGAAAAAGCTGGTCAGGGCCTACTGACAAGTCGATTGTTCGCTTTAAAGTTGTTTGTAGTTTTATGTGGTGAAAAAATTGACTAATCGATATATAAAAAGAAATAACCACTCGCAGAAGAGCGGGTCATATCCACAGGGAGGCAATGACGTATTTAAATTCGCACCGATTAAAATATTTGTTCGTAGTTAGCTTAGACAAGAATCAAGTCAAAATTGCCTTCAGATTAAGGTTGAATCAATAAATCATGCTGAAATAGTAATTCTTAATAACTAGAGGATATTTGTTGCAATCCAGATTCAATAAAATATCATTAAAAGATGACAATGGCAGAAAATGTAATTATTAATGGCATGGATACTGTAGCAAAATGGGGGATTTATTCCCCTTGACCGTGGGCGAAGAGGAGTGGACGGCCGGAGGCGGGAAGCTCGGAGAAAGTTCTTTGGACAGAGGGCTTTGCAGTGGTGGTGGCAGCGAGTCGCGCAGTGGCCGAAGTCAGTCGGACGGAGCTCCGGAGAAGGTGGCTGCCAACGGTGCTGCAGCTGCTGGAGGTGAAGTGAGCGTGCGCGCACGAAGGTTGAGCGCTGCTGCAGGTGGTGCCCATTCACGCACTGGTGTTGTGGGCGCGTGGAGGGTTGCTGGCAGGCGCACTCTAATGGAGGCGGATGCTGCTGCAAGTGTGGGAAGGCTGCAGGCACGCAGTGCTGGTGTACTGCAGGGTGGAAGGTGCGGAGGAGAACGCGCGCCTACTGCATGCGTGAAGAGGCGTTGCAGGGCTACTGGCGGGCGTGGGCTTGGTGTTGCAGGTGAGTACGCGCAGGCACTGGTGCGGCACTGCAGGTAGCGGCGGGGAGGCTGTAGGCACGGGAAGGCTGCAGGCGCGCAGTGCTGTTGGCCATGATGCGTGTGCACGCACGAAGGTTAGAGGGCTGGCGCTTTAGGTGAGCAGGCGAGGGTAGGCGGTTGGCGATGAAGTGGGCGAGTGTGGTTGCTGCTGGAGTGGGGAGGTCGAATCTTCAAACATCTGGGAAACTTTCCGGACATCTTAACTGGCTGAGGGGTGATTGCAGTAGCTGCAACGGTGGTTGTTGGAGACGACGGAGAGGTGCTCATGGTAATGTGGACGATCTCCGGATGGCGGTGTGGCCTGTCACACCACATGCCCACGGTGGTGGACGGTCGTTGCCGCGGTTGAGGCCGGGTGGAATGGAAGAGATGGACTCTCTGCACAGTGTGGGCTGGGGTGGAGGCCTCCTCTGCTCGGCAACCTCTCTCCTCTTTTTATAGCTGCCAGCACGAATTTGAATGGAGAGGCGGGAGCAGATCCACCTTCTCCGCTGATCCATGAATGTGGCTTTAGTGCGGCAGGAGGCGTTGCAGTGGCAGCCGAGCCGTTGCTGAAAAGAAGAAGAATAAAGGATATTATTAAAATATTATGGTTATTTATATACAAACCCTTAACTTTTATATTAACTTAAACGATGTACCTAATTGGTTAACTAATTAAATGAATGCCATTCTAAGTTAATTCTAAATGCATTTAAAATATGAATGCAATGCATGAATTATGTAATTAAATTAGAAATATGAATTAATCTATTTACATCCTAATTTATGCTAAATAAATGTCAGAATTAACCTAATGTCTAGGGACTTAAATACTTAAGTAGCCCACAATTATGGGTTAATCAAATACCCTCATGCCTAGTTTTTGCTAGTCCCTAGCAAAATTAAGCGAAACCTAGCACTCCAAGTAGAGTAGTCAACTCACTTGGTCTTCCTTCAGAAGCATATTAAGTTCAGACTCTAGACCCAAGGTTCCTAAGTAGTTGCTAAGTTACAGACTAGGTTGGCTAAAGACGAGTTGTAGGCACAAGTTTCCCTGATTTCTAACTCTACCCTAAAGTTTATTGATCCTTGAGATTAAAACATCCATTCCTGTGCATTGGTCTGAGCTATTTGAGTTAAAGGAAAAAGCTTTTATATATATATATATATATATATATATATTTTGTTTGATTCTTCTAAGTCTAACCTCAGATCAGCTATCAACACGGTCTGTGTCGGATTCATTGTCCCCATTACCATACCTTGAAGGATCCCTGGCTTTCGATGCTTCGAGATAGCACCGCCCATAACGACCACAAGAACTCCTGGCAATTGACACTTCGAGATAGTATCGCCCATGGATTTCTTAAGCGAATTCAGGCCTATGGCAATCGGCACTTTGAGATAGGGCCACCCATGGTACCTGAACTGCACAATGCGCTTACATGCCCCCAGTAGGATGGATATCCTAAGAGACAAGCGTCGAGGAGGTAATATGTTATCATCGCATCCTCAAGGTGGGTATATACTCCACCTCTCCTGCGGCGGGAACTCTTCCAATCAAAATGTGTTTTCAAGCCTCTCCTAAGTCAAAACTAAGAGAACCAAATCTCTTTTCAGAAAGAAAGAAATTAAGTTAATTACCAGACCAAGTGTGTGAAATTTGGATGCTTGGGTTACAAGGACCCGTAAACCAAAAGGTAGAACAAGACTCCAGGTACTACCCCACCTTTTAACTCAAACCCTAGCTTCCCTTCCTCAACCTCTTGAGGAATGGTCCGCAACTTAACTCCTATTTAACTTTTTAAGTCCGCAAAGGACCCTAAAGGTCTAAAGCTAGCAGCTCATTTAGCTTCTAAAGTTTGACCCTAGAATTAATTTAGTCTACCCTAGAGTTCTGATTTGCTTAAGAATGCAGGACTTAGCCAGTTAAGCTCAAAACTTTTTTTTTTTCATTTTTCTTTATTCATGCTATAAAAAAAATGCCTCAGGTCTTCTCCCCCATGCTTGGTTCAAACAATGTCCTCATTGAAAACAAAAATAGCTAAAGGAAGATATTACCTGAGGCTGAGAATGGTAGGAGCTAAGGCTCCTCAAGATTGGCTTCGTCAACTAGATGGCCATCTAAAGTTATGTACGATTTTAACCGTTGACCGTTGATGATAAAGGGAGTTGCTGAAGAGGAAGGATTTTTTATCTCCATAGCTCCATGCGGAAATACTTTGGTGATTATGTAAGGCCCATCCCAATGAGATTTTAACTTCCCAGGAAAAAGCTTAAGTCTGGAATTGAAAAGCCAGACTTGTTGGTTGGGCTTAAAGGTCTTTCGAAGAATAAACTTATCATGCAAGACCTTAGTTCTTTCTTTATAAGCTTGAGAGGTGTCATAAGCATCACTCCTTAGCTCCTCAAGCTCACTTAATTCTAGAAGTCGTGCCTTACCTGCCTTCTCTAAATCCATGTTAACACTTCGAATAGCCCAAAGTGCTTTATGTCGAACTCAATAGTTCCATACACAATCCGAAAGGGAGAAGTACCCAAAGGGGTCTTATAGGCCGTTCGATAAGCCCACAAAGCATCATCGAGCTGTTGGGACCAGTCTTTCCTATCAGGTCTAATGGTCTTTTCCAAAATATTTTTTATCTCCCTATTTGACACTTCAACCTGGCCACTTTTTTGAGGATGGTAAGGGGTAGCAATCTTGTGAGTCACTCCCAAACTCTTGATTAACAGATTGAAGTGGTGGTTTCGGAAATGAGGTCCCCCATCACTTATAATAGTCTTGGGGCAGCCGAAACGAGATATGATATTGGCCTTCACAAATTTTAAAACCACAGAGTGGTCATTTGTGCACGTAGGAATGGCCTCTATCCATTTAGAGACATAATCAACTGCCACCAAGATATATTCATAACCATGAGACGACGGGAAGGGGCCCATAAAGTCAATTCCCCACACATCAAAAATTTCAACAGATTGAATAGGATGTTAAGGCTTTTCATTCCTCTTCCCAATCGTTCCAGTCCATTGACATCTAATAAAGGCCTTAACAAAATTATGAGAATCCTTAAATAAGGAAGGCCACCAAAAATCGGACTGGAGAACCTTAAAAGTAGTTTTCTTAACACCAAAGTGTCCTCCACAATGAAGTTCATGGCAAAAACTTAGCACACTTTGTTGTTCCTCTTCAGGCACACAATGTCTCAATACTCGGTCTTGTCCAATTCTAAATAATTCTAGCTCTTCCCAATGAAAATTTCTTGCTTGAGAAATGAATCTCTTTCTTTTCTGCTCATCCAAAGAGCCAGGAGTTTGTCCAATGACCAAGTAATTTACAGTGTTTACATACTAAGGTAAAGTTGGTGTTACCGTCATCAGAGTTTCATCGGGAAATTTCTCGTGAATGTCTCCAGAAAGAGTCATTAAGAGGAAGGCGAGATAGGTGGTCAGCCACAACATTTTCTACTCCTTTCTTTTCATGTATTTCCAAGTCAAATTCTTGAAGTAGGATCCACCTAATCAGATGTGGCTTAGAATCTTTCTTAGCAATGAGATGTTTCACTGCTGCATGATCAGTAAAAATAACCACCTTAGACCCAAGTAAATAAGACCTAAACTTCTCCAGAGCAAAAACTACAGCAAGTAATTCTTTTTCAGTGATGGTGTAGTTTTGCTGAGGTTCGGTTAAAGTCTTGCTTGCATAATGCAGCACATGAGGTCATCCCTCAACCCTTTGTCCAAGGACTGCTCCCACTGCATAATCTGAAGCATCACACATAAGCTCAAATGGGAGTGTCCAATCAGGAGCTTGGAGAATAGGCATAGAGATCAAGGCCTCCTTTAGAGTTTGAAAGGCCTCAGCACACTTTGAATCAAAACTGAAGGAAGATTCCTTCGCCAACAAGTCACAAAGTGGCCTAGAAATCTTACTAAAATTTTTAATAAAGCACCTATAAAAGCCAGCAAAGCCGAGAAAGAATCTAATCTGTTTGACATTCATAGGTAATGGAAGTTTGGAAATAGAATCAATCTTGGCTTTATCTACTTTCAAACCTTGCTCGGATACAACATGCCCAAGTACAATTCCTTTCTATACCATGAAGTGATTCTTCTCCCAGCTGAGGACTAAACCAGTCTCCTTACATCGTTTCAACACATTCTCCAGGTGCAGGAGACACTGGTCGAAAGACGAGCCATAAATGGAGAAGTCATCCATAAACACTTCAAGACACTTGTCAATCATGTTCGAAAAGATAGACATCATACACTGCTGAAAAGTTGCAGGGGCATTACATAATCCAAACGGCATACGCCTGAATGCAAAAGTACCGTAAGGACTCATGAATGTCATCTTTTCCTGGTCATCAGGAAAGATTGCCACTTGATTGTACCCAGAATATCCATCGAGAAAGCAATAATACTTATTCCCTGCCAATTTTTCGAGAATTTGATCAATAAAAGGCAAAGGAAAGTGATCCTTCTAGGTAGCGGTGTTCAGCTTGTGGTAATCAATACAGACCCTCCATCCAGTTGAGGGTCTAGTGACAACTTGTTCACCTTGGTCATTGAGTTCCACAGTAAAGCCTGCCTTCTTTGCCCCCACATGAATGGGACTGACCCATTTACTATCAGCAATGGGATATATGATCCCGGTGTCCAACCACTTCAGGATTTCCTTTTTAACCACCTCCCTCATATTAGGGTTCAGACGTCTCTGCATGTCCCTAAAAGGCTTGATGGAATCGTTAGTATAAATGTGGTGCATGCAGAGTGTAGAGTTTATACCCTTAATGTCAGAAATGCTCCAAGAAATAGCTTCCTTGTGCCTAGACAGGCATTCAATCAAGGCTCCCTCCTGTGCCTCAGATAGCACATCTGAAATAATAACGGGGAGAGTATCATTGGCACCTAGGAAAACATACTTGAGAGTGTTAGGGAGGGGTTTCAACTCAAGGTCGGGGGCTTGTATGGTTGAGGGTTTCATAATAGATGTCCCCATCTCAGGTAGTAAATCTACCTTTGGCAGAAATGATGGGGGAAGAGACTCAGCAGAAACTCCTAGCAATTCCTCAAGTTCTAGTATATCCCCTTCACATTCCTCCAAGAGATGGGAATGCTCATTTAGCATGACATGCTGAAGGGGGTCATCACAAAACATTGCAGGAGTTGCCTCTTCAATCAGGTCATCTATCACCTCAACTTGGGAACAATCCTCAAGTCCGGCTTGTTTGTAAGCATTAAACACATTAAGCCGAATTTTCTTGTTCCCAAAGCCCATTTTCAATGCCCTAGTATTGCAATTGATTGAAGCATGCGAAGTTGCAAGGAAGGGGCGGCCCAAAATGATGGAGGGTTTGGTTGGCTTTTTGGTAGGGTCAGTGTCCAAAACTAAGAAGTCAACGGGAAAGAAGAAATCCTCCACTCTTATGAGGACATCTTCCAAAATTCCCCGTGGTGTCTTAAGTGATCGATCAGCAACTTGAAGGATTACAGGGCTAGGCTTCAGATTTCCTCCCCCAAGTTTTTTCATACACGTAGCTCGGAAGGATGTTCACCCCTACATCCAGATCAAGTAGAGCCTCATCAATTTGTAAGTCACCAATAACTACAGAGATGTATGGGACTCCTGGGTCCTTAAGTTTCGGGGGTGTGCCATGTTGAACAATTGAGCTAACAGAATCAGGTAGGACAACTTTGGATTGGACCTATTTTCTAGATTGTCGCTTTTTCATGCACAGGTCCTTTAAGAAGCGAGCATAAGACGGAATCTGCCTGATAGCTTCAAGCAAAGGCAGGTTAATCTACATTTGCTTGAAAGTTTCCATAATCTCATCTGTCTTATCTTTGGCTCTAGATGAGCCAGCAGAAGTCTACCTAGAGGTGGATAAGCACTCTGGAAAAGGCACTCTCGATCTCTGGGTGGAAGGGTTGTCATGTCGAGTAAGGGGTGGAATGGGGGCAACTTCTTCTGGTGAGGTGATTTCAAGCGAAGAAGATTTGGGCAAGTCTTCTCTTGTGGGGGTGAAAGTCAAGGTGGATGGATTTTTAGGGGGTGAGACTATAGGAGCATCGGGTTTAGAAATTTCTTTCCAACTCCTCAGAATAGTCACCGCTTGAGCATGCTCCCTAAAGACAATCCCTTTTCCTTTAAGATTTTCCTTAGTAGCACTAGGGAGCTTCCCAGTCTCCCTCTGTCTAATGGCCTCAACAAGGTGTCCAATTTGTGATTTCATCTCATGTATAGCCTTGTCATGAGATTGGATGATGGCACTTTGACTTTCTTGCATAGTTTTCAACATCGCCTTCAATTCATCCATCTCAGAGGTTTTAGGTTGGGCAAAGGTCTGAGGTTGGTTCATTTGATGGTTTTGAAAGGATTGTGGTTTGTAATTCCTTGGATTTGAGACATTTCCTTGTCTCCATGAAAAGTTTGGGTGGTTCCTCCATCCCTCATTATAAGTGTTGGAGAATGGGTCATTACGAGGTCTTGGACAGAACCCTTGAGCAGCATTCAAATCCTCTTGTACAAGCTCATGGAATTGGGAGGCCAAGTGGCAATCCATAGTGGCGTGTGTATTGCCTTGACAAATTAAGCATTCGAAAGCTTGGGAAGTGGAGGTGTTAGGTATGAATGAACTCGGGTTCGACATAAGCCTTTCCATGTTTTGATTCAATAATTGAATCTGATAGGCTAAATTCTGGGTGTCCCTTGCCTCATTCGCCTCCAACTTTCTTTGCATGAGAGTGGGCTTTCTATCCATGTAGGCAGAATTCGAGTGAATAGAATTCTCACTCAAAGTATCAAATAAGTTCCAAGCTTCATCCTTAGTCTTAGATAGAAAGGTTCCTACACAGGCACCATCCACAGTTTGCCTATGCGAATCATTAAGTCCGGTGTAGAACCTTTCAGCTAGACGCCATTTAGGCACCTGGTGATGTGGGCAAAGTCTCAGCAAGTCGTTAAAGCGCTCCCACGCATCATGGAATGCTTCCCCATCCTTTTGAACAAAACTCATAATTTCCCTCCTAAAGTGATTTGTTTTACTCATGGGGAAGTACTTCTTCAAAAACTCCTTCCTCAGGGCATCCAAAGTATTTATATTATCAAGGGTGTGATACCAATACTTCGCTTTGTCCTTAAGGGAGAAGGGAAAGACGGTCCGCATTTGAGCGTCATCAGTAACGCCCTGCAGCTTCACCATGGAATAGACCTCGATGAATTCCTCTATATGCCTATAAGGGTCTTCCCTAGTAGTACCAAAGAAGGAGGGTAGCAATGATATGGTACTACTTTTGATCTCATAAGGATTGTCCCCTCCAGGTCTACGTAGTGCAGGGCCAGCTTGATTGGTTGGGATGAAATATTCCTTGAGGCTCCTTTGACCAGCCATTTCTACCCTTGGAAGGTCTCTTCTTAGGATTCTTTCAGGTTTAGGATCAAACACAAGTTGTCTCCTAAGAGAACACCTACCAAGCATGCACTACAAACACAATTCAAAAGGACTTGTTCGGTCTTTACAAATTTAGGCGTTTGACTTTAGTTCAAATTGTAGGTGACAAAGCAAGTTGCCCAATCAATTACGCGCCTATTGTCAACCTTCGAAATGCCTAAAAGGACCTAGTTGGAACTTAAGTATTCTTCCCTAAATCTCAAATGGTCAAGTAAATCCAAAGACGGAAGATCGAGGAATGCAAGTAAGCCTAAGCATTCCTTTGAAGCTGTGCTTTCGTGGTGCTTCTCAACTATCCCCAAAAATCCGTGACAAGGTATCCCCCTCTTTGGATTTACAAAACCTTTGATCTCAAGTTCTGAACACTTAAGAATCCAACAGTAAGAGGGCTCTTGTCCTAGTCGTTTCAAGACTTAGGAGTGTCTAAATGAGTGCTGTGGTGCAAACGATATAAGTGTGCATTCACCACAAAAGGATTTTGAATTTTTAATCGCACACCACGTTTTACAATCAAGTCCTTGATTTTTAGATGTCCCTCCTTTAATTAGTCCTTTTTCACAAATATATGTGACCACTTGTTGGATCGCTTCAAGACAAATTTTGTGGTCTTTGAATTACATCCAAATGCAATGTGTGATCAAGAATATGATGCAAAGTAAGAGAATGCGTACCTTGGTTCCAGCAATCAACGATGCAAGAATGCACGTAATGCAGAGAAATAAATCTAGAGGCTGCTCATACAGACCTAAATGGTTTGTCCTAGGGGCAGGCAGCTTCTAGCAGGCAGCTCATTTTTTTTATTTTTTTTTTAAACTACTTATGCACAAGCAAATAAAAGTAATCAATAAACTGAAAACCTAAATCTAAAGAAAAGGGAACAGACTCCCAAAAATTACCCAACACTGGCCTAAAAAAAAATCAGGGAACAAACCCCTCAAAATATACCCCAGAACAAGGGTTCCAAACCAAATGCAATGAAAAATTAAATTTAAAGTCTTGATTCTATTCTAATCAGATTAGCGACTAAATGTACAATGATGACCGTCACGTCCTCGTCCTTCTCCTCCTTTTCAAAACAGCTCGACCAATTCTCCTCTGGCGATGTCAAGGGCCGCCTCTCACAATGGCTGATTCTTGCACAAATTTCTTGCATAGAAAAGAAAATAATAAATGGTCAAATCACTGTGCAATCGAGAAATAATCAAAATAAAATCAGGTGAAATTATTGCGTCTGTTGCCTCCCCAGCAACAGCGCCATTTGACGAGTCGATTGTTTGCTTTAAAGTCGTTTGTAGTTTTATGTGGTGAAAAAATTGACTAATCAATATTTAAAAAGAAATAACCACTCACAGAAGAGCGGGTCGTTTCCACAGGGAGGCAATGATGTATTTAAATTCGCACTGGTTAAAAATGTTTGTTCGTAGTTAGTTTAGACAAGAATCAAGCCAAAATTGCCTTCAGATTAAGGTTGAATCAAGAAATCATGCTGAAATAGCAATTCTTAATAACTAGAGGATATTTGTTGCAATGTAGATTCAATAAAATATCATTAAAAGATGACAATGGCAGAAAATGTAATTATTAATGGCATGGATACTATATCAAAACATTGGATTTATTCCCCTTGGCCGTGCACGAAGAGGAGTGGATGGCCGGAGGCGGGAAGCTCAGAGAAAGTTCTTTGGACAGAGGGCTTTGCAGCGGTGGTGGCGGAGAGTCATGCGGTGGCCGGAGCCAGCCGGACGGAGCTCCGATGAAGGTGGCTGCCAACGGTGCTGCAGCTGCTGCAGGTGAAGTGAGCGTGCGTGCACAAAGGCTGAGCGCTGCTGCAGGTGGTGCGCGTGCACGCACTGGTGTTGTGGGCACACTGGAGTTGAGCGCGTGGTGGGTTGTTGGCGGGCGCGCTCTGATGGAGGCGGATGCTACTGTAGGCATGGGAAGGCTGCAGGCACGTAGTGCTGGTGCACTGCAGGCTGGAAGGCACGAAGAAGAACGCACGCCTGCTGCGTGTGTGAAGAGGCGATGCAGGGCTACTGGCGGGCGTGGGCTTGGCGCTGCAGGTGAGTGCGCACACGCACTGGTGTGGCACTGCAGGTAGCGGCGGGGAGGCTGCAGGTGCAGGAAGGCTACAGGCACGCGGTGCTACTGGCCGTGATGCGCGTGCACGAACGAAGCCTGGAGGGCATGCAGATGAGAGCTGGCGCTTCAAGTGAGCGGGCGAGGGCGGGTAGTTGGTGGTGAAGTGGGCAAGTGTGGTTGCTGCTGGAGTGGGGAGGTCGAAGCTTCAGACGTCCGGGAAACTTCCCGGACGTCTTAACTGGCTGACGGGTGATTGCAGTAGCTGCGACGGTGGTTGTTGGAAACGACGGCGGGGGAGGTGCACGGCGAGGTGCTCACGGTAATGCAGACGATCTTCGGATGGCGGTGTGGCTTGTCACACCACATGCCCACGGTGGTGGAGGGTCGTCACCACGGTTGAGGCCGGCGGTGTAGAATGGAAGAGATGGACTCTCTACACGGTGTGGGTTGGGGGTGGAGGCCTCCACCACTCAGCAGCCTCTCTCCTCCTTTTATAGCTGCCTGCATGAATTTGAATGGAGAGGCAGGAGCAGATCAACCTTCTCCGCTGATCCTTGAATGTGGCTTTAGTGCAGTAGGAGGCATTGCAGCGGCAGCCGAGCCGTTGCTGAAAAGAAGAATAAAGGATATTATTAAAATATTATGGTTATTTATATACAAACCCTTAACTTTTATGTTAACTTAAACAATGTACCTAATTGGTTAGCTAATTAAATGAATGCCATTCTAAGTTAATTCTAAATGCATTTAAAATATGAATACAATGCATGAATTATGTAATTAAATTAGAAATATGAATTAATCTATTTACATCCTAATTTATGCTAAATAAATGTTAAAATTAACCTAATGTCTAGGCACTTAAATACTTAAATAGCCCACAACTATGGGCTAATCACCTACTCTAAAAAGCTCGGGTTCCTCCCAGTGATAAAATTTAGCGTTAGCAAGAAACCTATCTTGCTTCTGCTTATCCCAAGTACTAGGGGTAATGCCCGTGACCAGATAGTTCACTATATCAGCGAACCAAGGAGTTTTAGCCTTCACGGCCATCAGAGACTCACCAGGGAAAGTCTTTTGAATACCGCCAGTTGGGTTTGATGCCTCAATAGGGATCCTAGATAGATGATCTGCTACCACATTCTCAACTCCTTTCTTATCTTTTATTTCCATGTCAAACTCCTGGAGTAGCAGAATCCAACGAATTAGGCGAGATTTGGTATCCTTTTTAGCAAGAAGATGCTTTAAGGTAGAATGATCAATGAACACCACAACCTTGGATCCCAAAAGATAAGATCAAAACTTTTCCAAAGCAAATACTATAGCAAGAAGTTCCTTTTCAGTGACCGTGTAGTTTGCTAAGGATCCATAAGGGTCTTGCCGTCATAATGCAGCATATGAGGTTTGCCATCAACCCTTTGACCTAAGACCACTCCCACTGCAAAATCAGAAGCATCGCACATTAGCTCAAATGGGAGGGTCCAATCTAGTGCTTGGAGAATTGGTGCGGTAATAAGGGCTTTCTGCAAGACTTGAAAAGCCTTGCCACATCTATCATCAAAATCGAAGGAGACATCCTTCGTTAACAGGTCACAGAGTGGCTTAGAGATTTTACTGAAATCACTAATGAAGCGCCTATAAAATCTAGCATGGCTAAGGAAAGATGTTACTTGACAAACATTGGCGGGCAATGGAAGCTTAGAGATGGAATCAATTTTTGCAGTATCTACCTCTAATCCTCTCTCGGAAACTATATGCCCTAACACAATGCCCTGCTAGACCATAAAGTGGCTTATCTCCCAGCTAAGCAACAGCTTTGCCTCTTCCCAACGGGTTAAGACTTTATCAAGGTGCAAAAGGCATAGGTCAAACGACGAGCCATAAATGGAGAAGTCATCCTTGAAAATTTCAATGAACTCGTTGATCATATCAGAAAAGATAGCCATCATACAATGTTGGAAAGTGGCAGGAGCATTACATAACCCGAATGGCATTCGACGGAATGTAAATGTGCCATACGGACTCGTGAAGGTGGTACACTCCTGATCGTTAAGAAAAATGGCTATCTGATTATACCCATAGTACCCGTCAAGAAAATAGAAGTACTTGTTCCCTGCCGATCGTTCCAAGATTTGATCGATAAATGGTAAGGGGAAATGGTCTTTCTGGGTAGCCGTGTTCAAATGGCGATAATCAATGCAGACCCTCCAACCAGTTGAGGGTCTAGTGGTCACCAACTCTCCTTGGTCATTCTCCTCCACAGTGATTCCTGCCTTTTTGGGTACTACATGAATAGGACTGACACATTTACTATCTGAAATGGGATAGATAATCCCTGCATCCAGCCATTTCAGAATCTCCTTTTTAACAACCTCCCGCATATTTGGGTTGAGCCTTCTCTGCATGTCTCAGAAAGGTTTCACGGACTCGTCCCTATATATATGGTGCATGCAAAGGGAGGGATCAACACCCTTAATATCAGCAATTGACCAGTCAATTCCTTCCTTGTGCCTTCGTAAACACTGAAGTAGAGCTTCCTCCTGCAATTCAGATAATGTAGACGAGATAATAACAGGGAGTGTGTCATTAGGGCCAAGGAAAGCATATTTCAATGTGCTCGGGAGGGGTTTCAACTCCAACTCAGGAGCCTTTTGGATTGAGGGTTTAAGTTGAGATGTCCCCGCCTCAGGTAGTGGATCTACCTTCACGGTCCAGGGTAGGGATAGAGACTCTGTGTATCCCCAACAACTCTTCTAATTTGGGCATTTCCCTTTCAGTTTCTTTAATAATTGGAGGATGGTCCTTAGATATGACCTTTTGAAGGGAATCTCTACATAGGAGTGCTAAAGTAGTCTCTTCAATTATTTCATCAATGACCTCAATCTGAGAACAATCTTCAAATCCGGATTGCTTGTAAGTATCAAAAACTTTCAACTGGATTTTCTTGTTCCCAAAGCCCATTTTAACTGCCCCTGATCTACAATTGATAGAGGCGTTGGCTGTGGCCAAGAAGGAGCATCCCAGAATAATGGACGGCTTTGTGGGCTTATTAGATGGGTCTGTATCAAGCACCACAAAGTCAATAGGGAAGAAGTCCTCCACTCTAACAAGGACATCTTACAGCAATCCCCGTGGTGTCTTAAGTGATCTGTCTGTGACCTGGAGGATGACTGGACTAGGCTTTAACTTGCCACCTCCCAAAAGGTCATAGACAGAGCTCGGTAAAATGTTCACCCCTGCACCCAGATTGAGCAAAGCCTTGTCAATGTGTTGGTTACCTATAACCACTGAAATATACATGGCCCCTGGGTCTTTCGTTTTGGGGGGTGTTTCATGTTGGAGAACAGAGCTAACATGGCCAAGCAGGATGACATTGGTTTGGACCTATTTCCTAGATCAGTGCTTTTGGGTGCACAGGTCCTTTAGAAACTTGGCATAGGATGGGATCTGTTTGATAACTTCCAACAGAGGCAAGTTAATCTAGACTTTCCTAAAAGTGTCCATAATCTCCTCCATCCTAAGCTCTAGGCGAGCCAACAGAAGATTCCCCAAGAGTAGATAGGCGCTCTAGATAGGGCATCCTCAGCTTCTGTGTAGAGGGGTCATCATGGCAGGAGAGGGGTGGTGGAAGGACGACATCCTCATTGTGGGTGATTTTAAGCGAGGGAGAGCAATGTGGCTCTTCCTTGGTGGAGATGGCCGTCGGGTCAGGCGTAGAAGGGGAATTCTAAGACAACTGTAGGAGTGTTATCAGGCTTTTCAATCTTCTTTCCACTGCTCAGCACGGTCACCGCTTGGGCGTGCTCCCTGAATACAACCCCCTTGTCCTTAGGGTTATCCTCAGAAGAGCTAGGCAGCTTCCCCAGATCACGTTGCCTAACTGCCTCAGTAAGATGACCAATTTGGGATTGCATATCAGTAATCATCTTATGCTGAGATTGGATGACGATATTCTGATGCTCTTGCATCACTTTCATCATGGCTTTAAGTTCATCCATCTTAGAGGGCTTATTCTGAGGAGGGCTTTCATAAGATGGTTGGTATATGGGTTGGGGAGGTAAGGGTCTTGTATTCCCTGAGTTAGAAGCATCACCTTGCTTCCAAGAGAAGTTTGGATGGTTCTGTCGCACCAGATTATAGGTATTGGAATAAAGGTTATTGTAAGGAGGAGGGCGAAAACCTTGGTCCGTGTTCAAGTCAGCTTGAATCAACTCAGGGAATTGATTTGCCTGATGGCACTCCGTAGTGGCGTGCGTTGTGCTTTGGCAAATGGAGCATTCTCTTTAAGCCTGAAAGATAGAGGCTACTTGCGGGTTCATGCCGAGGTTTGCCACAAGCCTATCAAAGCTTTTATTGAATAATTGAATCTGATAAGCCAAATCTTGAGAAGCCTAGACTTCATGGGTCTCTACCTTCCTCTACAAGATTGATGGTTTTCTTTCTTGATAGGCAAAGGACAAATGTATGGAGATGTCACTTAATGCTTCAAATAATGCCCAGGCTTCGTCCTCAGTTCTGGTCTTGAAGGTTCCTACACAGGCTGCATCGATGGTTTGCCTATGCCTTTCAGATAATCCGTTATAGAACCTTTCGACCAACTGCCATCTTGGCACTTGATGGTGGGGGCACAACCTAAGAAGGTCATTAAAGTGATCCCAAGTCTCATGAAATTGCTCCCCTTCCTATTGAGTAAAACCCATAATCTCTCTTCTGTAATGGTTGGTCTTACTCATAGGAAAATACTTTTTCAAAAATTCTCCCTTAAGGGTGGCCCAATCATTTATCCTTGCATCGAGGGTATGATACCAGTGCTTGGCCTTATCCTTTAGGGAGAATGGAAATAGAGTCCTCATCAGGGCTTCATCAGTAAAGCCCTAGAGCTTCACCGTGGAACAGACCTTGGTAAATTCCTCCAAATGCCGGTTGGGGTCCTCCCTAGTAGTACCATAAAATGAGGGCAACAAAGGTATGGTACTGCTCTTGATCTCATATGGATTATCCCCTGCCGATCATCTCAGTGCTTGTACGGGTTGGTTAGTTGGAATAAAATAGTCCCTCAGGGTCCTTTGTTGATTTGCTCCTTGATCAGCCATGCCTTCTCTTTTCTCTCCTAGGTGAGCTCTCCTAAGAATTCTCTCAGGCTCAGGATCAAAAACTAGACTACCCTCAAGAGAGCGTCTACCAAGCATATAATATCAATCACAATTCAAGTTATTATTGATTGAGTAAGTGAAACCTCCAGTCCAAAGATAAGTCCAAAGGTCAAGTCTTATCCCTCTGTTCCCACGTAAGTGGTATAAGAGGGGTGATGACTTGAAATCTTAACCTTCTTTGTTGCGGAGGTAGAATTGGTTGATAGATGGCCAAACAAGTTATTCACTGCAATTACGTGACTTAAATTCAACCTTCGAGTGCCCTAGGACCTATACTTTGCTTAGATAATACTCCCAGGTGATCAAGTGAGAAGTTACTCCAAGGATGAACAAAGGGATGCAAGTAGGGCAAACCCTTCCTTTGAGGCGATGCACAAGCGGTGCCCCTTAACTACCCTTTTGTTACTTTAAGGGGTGTCCCCCTCCGTGAAGTATCAAAACACTTGGCCAAAAGATAGTACCACCCTAAACCCTAAAAAGAGATCGGTGCCTATAGCCTTAAGGGATCGAGCCTTAGTGCTGTACTTAATGTGCATGCTCGGTGTCAGAAGTGTGCATCACACTGCAAATTTATTTTTTTTTTGAAAATGCAGACAAGTCCCTTAGAATCAGATCAAATGTGAATTGATTTTAAGGTCGAATCTGATTATCAGTCCCACTTTTAGTTAGGCGACCACTGAATTAGTAAATTCAAACAACTTGGTGGTTTGAATTTTAATTTGAATGCAAATGCATGAAAAGGAGATAGATGCAAAAGTTATAAAGTTGTACCTATCTCCAGCAATCTTCATGCCAATATGCTTGCAATGCAACAATGAGATCTAATGTGCTACTTAATCACCCCTAAATGTGTGCACCTAAGGGCATGCAACTCCTAAACAGGCAGCTCGATATTTTCTTTTATTTGTTTTAAAGGCAAGCAAGCAGAAAATGGAATCACGCATGCAGAAAAATGTAAACCCTAGTAGCTAAAGAATGTGGGGACAGACCCCCAAAAATTCAACCCCGATTACTACAAGGGCGAGGAGACAGAAATAAAATTTGTGACAAAGGAGAATCCCCTATGAAAGTAGTATCTAGGTCTCCTGCATCTTTTTCTTCTGTGGGCTTAGCTAAAGGTTGATGTCGCCGCTCTGTTGCACCTGTCGCCCCGTCAGATTTCTTGCATAATAAGATAAAGAATGATCAGATAATTGCATAACTCAGAATACTCAAAAATAATAAAGTGAATCTATTGCGTTTGTTGCCTCCCCAGCAATGGCACCATTTGATAGAGTTTCGCTTAATTAAAATAGCAATAGAATGATATGCCATTGTAATTTATGTGGTGGAAGTCTCTCAATCAAAGATTAAAATAAATATCAATTTAAACCACGAAAAAGATATCATATCCACATGGAGGAATAGGACCAATAAATTCACGAGTAGAGGGTTATAATGTTTGGAGACACCTTCCCGACTTTAATTCGATGAATATGCTACTCTAAATGGAACTTGCAATTTCATTAAAAGCTCAAGGCTATTTATGTAATTTTCACATCAGGAATCAAGCTCCCAAAAGTATGTATATAGATGCATGTGTAGTGGCATATCATGTAAGTTTGAATTGCATGCAAATCTGAATTGAATTTCAATGTTAAATGATGCACATAACACAAGTTAAGCAAATTCATGAAATTATAAGTGCACCCATGCAATTTTACCTAAATAAAATAATCAATATTCAAGTGACAATGGCATCAATGTAATTTTTAATGTGAGCAAAAATAAAGGAAACTTGCTCTCTCTTCTTTGTGCGCGTGGAGGCGTGGTTGCCGGCCGAATGAAGCCCAGTGGTAGTGCATAGGAAAGAGACGGTCACAACGGTGGTGGAGGCACGGCTGGAGGTGGCCGGTGGCAGTCAGCCGAATGGTTGACACCATCTGAGAGGAGTGGTAGGCTGCTGCGTGCGGTAGGCTACGCTGTTGCAGCAAGCGTGGCCGGCGAGGTTGCACAGGGGATGCACCGCACGTAGAGAGGTTGGGCAGGCTAGAGGCGCGCTCTAGTGAGTGGAGGCTGTGGCGGTGTGCGTGCGCTGCTGCTGTAGAGAAGCAGAGGAAGAAGGAGATGGATAGGTGCGCGCTTGTGGTGCTTGCAGGGCGTGTGGTGGGAGAAGATGAGGCGCGCTTGTAGGGTTGCGGGCATGCGGTGGGAGAAGATGGTGGCGCGCTTGCAGGGCTACGGGCATGCAGTGGGAGAAGATGGAGGAGTGCTTGCAGGGCGCGCGGTGGGAGAAGATGACGCACGCTTGCAGGGCTGTGGGCGTGCGGTGGGAGAAGATGGAGGTGCGCTTGCAGGGCTACGGCTGCGCGCACAAGGCCACGATTGCAGCAAAAGGGAGAATATGGAAGCACCGCTACTGCGTGGAGGTTGTGGTGGAGGTGCGCGCTGGTTGGAGAGGGTTGAAAGGGTCCACAGTGTAGGTTTTCTTCACGGTGGTGGAGATGGTAATCTGCCAGCCCCCCTAGCCAAGAGCACACCCCTCTCTTTTATCTCCTCCCCCCCATTCGTTCTTCCTCCCCGGTGCAAGTCAAGGGATTTTCAAATCCCTTACTAAAATTGGCTGGCAGAGGTTGAGAGATCCTCGTGGGGTGGGGGGGGGGGGGGAATTTCTTTTCACCACCCTGGTTTCTTTGCAATATTATTCCTACAATAATGAAACATAAAATAATTACATAATAAGTTATAGAATGCAATAGAATAGATGTAAACTTAAGTAATGATGCATGCAATCATTCTATGACCTAATGTAGTTATTAGGAAACATAAAATGTAAGAATAAAGTTAACTTAGGCATAACAAAAGTACATTAAAGTGGACTCATCATGGACGAGGTGCAGGTGTGCATGGGTGAGAAGGACCTCACCCCATGTTTGGAGGTGTTAAGGCTATAGCAGGAATTCAATTTATGCACCTTTGCCACTTCGTCGGTTTCCGATGTGGGACTATCTACTCCCACTTCACTTGCGCATCTGCAGCAGCACACCTTCCTCCAATTGCCTTAGCTAGCATGGTCAATGCATCCAATTGACCACCTAGATGAGTGTTTAGAGCGCTGAATTAGCTTTAAGAGTGTTGCGTTGTAGTACATCCGAAAAAGCGTTCAAAACAAATATAATTTTATTACTCGAATTTGAAGTCCGAGGTCGAACACAGGGATTAAATGGAATTCACACACTAATCTCAATAATAAATGCAAATTTGAACACATAATACTACTCAAAATCTAATTAGGAATGTAAAGCATGAGTATATGAAGCATAAAAAGAATTGTAGCTAAAAATAATGAAATTGATTTCTCTCTCTCTTGATTCTTCTTCTTCTTCTTTGGCTTCTTCTTCCTTCTCTTCTTCTTTCTTCGTCGTTGGCTCCTTCTTCTCTTTGCCTTCTCTTTCCTTTGCCTTAAGCCTTTGCGAACCTTTTCCTTCTTTTCTGTCTTCTCCTTCTTTCTTTCTATCTTTTATATTTCTCCGCATTCTGCCTTAAGCTTCTTCTTCTTCAGCTTCTTCCTTGTCTAACCCTTCTCCTTCCTCCTTCCTCTTCCTTGGCTTCTTTCTTTCTTTGGTCCTTCTCCTTCCTTGGCTTCTTCTTTAGCCTTCTCGTCCTTAGCTTCTTCCTTTCTTCTCTGTCTTTGGCTATGTGTGGAGACAAACTTTCCACAGCAAAACCCCCTTCCCCTACGTAGCATTCCTCTCTTCTCTCTTCTCTATTTTAGGTTCGCTCTCCCAGAGCCACAACCGGGTCGGGTAATCGGACCTAATCGGAGACCCGGGTCTAGGCTCACTGACGTGGGTGGTGAGCGAGGAGTGAGTCAGTCGAGAAAATGGGTTGTGGCCAGGTCTGCGTGGGCAGTGCCGTGGACGAGGTCATTAGAGGGGGAGAGAGGGACCTCTCCCCTTGAGTTGGAGGTGATAAGCCTCTAGCAGAAATTCCTTTTACGTGCACTCGCCTGCTGGTCTAGTTCCGAGGTGGGACTAAATGCCCCACCTCCCTTGCACGCCGTAGCAGCAGGTGTCCTCTTCAATTCTCGAAGCTGCAAGGGCTTTTGGCTCCAATTGGGAACCTAAGCACATTCGTGCCTCAAGTCCGCACCACCTGGGCCTTTCGCGTGGAGCAGCAGCAGCTGGAGCACAGCACACGAGCTTCAAGCTCTTCATCCATGGCGGCCGGTGGTCGGGTACCTGAAAACATGAGCACGCCCTTGCGGCCATGTCAAAACATCCAGGGAGATTTGCTGAGGCACGGCGAGTGTACTGCGATGGCTTGCGTGGCGTGGGGATGGCTGTGGTGGCCTGTTTAGGGTTCCCTATGGCTGTGTGAGTGGGTGTGTTTGGTGGGATGTTCGGGCGATTAATCGAGTGAATGGAGTGGTGGGAAATGATCAGTGAGTTATTGCAGAGGTTGTAGGGTGGTTCGCGAGGTGGGTGGAGGTGCGGAGCGACGGGGGCACCTTGCTAGAGGGATCGCCAGAGGTGGAGAAGGTGATGGTGATCAGTGGCGTTGAGGGGTGTTTTTGAGAAATAAAGAGAGGGAACGGGAGTAGGAGAGAGAGGGAATCTAATACCTACCTCTAATGGATGAAAGGGACAGGGGAGACGTCGGGGCTACTATGGTCGATGCTGGAGACGAAGATCTCCGTAGATGTGGCGGTGGCGAAGACGAGGGTAGAGGCAGTGCCGGCCAGTGTTGCGCGGCGCAAATGAATGAGAGAAAGACAACCCAACCACTAGTATTGTGGTTGGGCAACAAATGAGTGAGGGAAGAACCGTCAGAGCTTGCGGAGGGTTGCGGCCGATGAGAGAGAGAGGAATTGAGGGGGAACCGACCCAATTTCAAGCTGAGGAGATGCGATTGGATCAGTGGCTGCTTAAATAGGCCTCTAGAGAAGGATTTATGCTTGGAACCCAAGATTCCAAGCAAGGTATGGCTGCTAGAGTTGGAAGCTTCAAAACGACCCAAATCTCTCTTGTGCTCGCATGAGAGATTGGGTACAAATCAATGATCACCGATGGGTTCAGACTGTAGGAGATTACTCAGAGAATCTCCCTTCTAATTTTGGGAGGGATTCTCTAAGCAATCAAGGAGAATCCCCCTTCTAAAGCCCGCCGGAGTAGGATTCCTCTACTATAATGGTAGAGGGACCTATCTGCAAGGATGATGAAGAAGTTAGGGGGACAAATGAAAGGGTTTTTGAAAGATAGGGGCAAAAATGCAATCAGACTGGACCATTTTGTAAATTAGGTCAAGATGAGTTCCCCTTAGGTCCAAATTTTGGTACAATCCTTATTTAGACCTAAGGAATCCAATGGTGAAGTTGGATTTTTGGTTTGACCATGTTTGACTGATCAATTTATGCAAAAACCCAATTTAAGGCAAATATCTGTCAAGGACCCCATTCTAGTTCGAAATAGGTTCCAATGGCCAAATTAAAGGTTCTAAACCCTAGAGAATATTTTTATATAATTTTTAGAGGGTTTAGGTGAATTTTATCCTGACCAAAACCTTGGTTAATCAAGTGGGTCTCTTTTAGGGTTTCAAGAAGTCATTTAATTCCCAGAACTCACACGAACCCTTTTCTATCTAATTCCACCCACTTATTATCTTGTTAAGACCATTTTACCTGTGTTTAGCCCTTGAGAAAACCCGTTGTTGTACTACAATGGTAAAATTACAGTTTTACCCCTTGTTTCTTACTTTTCTCTTAGAAAGGTTATTCAGTAAATTAAGACCTCTAGTTGGTTATGTAGAAGATTTTATTCTCTTTTATGGGTTAAAATGAGTTAGTTAGGGCTCTTGATGGTGTTCCCATCATACCCCCATGCCTAGCTTTTGCTAGTCCCTTAGCAAAATTTTATGGTTTTAACTTTGATTCTAGACCATGTAATCTTTGATGTTCAAAATTGTGATGTGTGACTTTTTCTATAGATTAGGTTAGAATGCCAATAGTAGGCCTAGAGGTACTCAAGTACCAACCAAGATCTGGACCTGACCAACTCTAGCGTCAATCCACCACGAAGGTTTTTAAGGCCCACAGGAATTATCCTAAGGTTCGTTGAACTCTACAATTAAAGCACCCATGCTTGTAACATATTTTAGCCTCGATTCAATTTGTAGTGCATTTTTGTAAGAGAGAGACAGAGGAATTTTCTTAGTTTGGAGAGTTTTCTCTCACTTTTCTTTTTATTTCTTGCTTCGGATTGCTTCTCAACACGATCTATATCGGATTCCTAGTTCCTGTCATCAATCCTCGAAGGATCCCTAGCAATCGATGCTTCGTGATAGCACCACCCAAGGAAACCCTCAGAACCTTGGCTTTCGAGATTTTGAGATAATCCCACCCACGGTGTTCTGTAGCTAAATCCAAACCCTGGCAATTGACATTTCATGATAATGACGCCCAAGGCATATAAACCAACATAGGGTGCTTACATGCCCCCGGTAGGATATGTAAATATCCTAGGAGACAAGCACCGAGGAGACGATATGTTATTGCACATCTTCGAGGGGAATTTCCTACCTCTCCGCATCGGGAACTCGTCCAAATCAACTTGTGTTGATCGGCCACTCCTAACCTAGGCAACTATTTTTGAACAATTTAAATGCATTTGGTTATTTGATACTTATGTGCACTGAACTAGACTGTGTGTGGATTGGGGTGCTTAGGTTATTGAGTCCCGCAAACAGAGGTCAGTTAACGAGGTCGAATACTCCCTAAACCTTAGTCCTAATACTTAAGCTTCACATTTTCCCCAACCTGTTGAGGACTATCTAGATCTTAGCAGATACTTGAATTTTTAAACCTAGGAGTATAGCTCAAGAGGCCTAAGATCAGCATTCCCACTAATCTCTTCTGTGCTTCTTTAGCACTTTTTTTCTTTCATTTTCTTTTTCTTGATATGGTCTAGAACTCAGTTAATCCCTTAATTTCTTACTAATGACTATCTCTTTTCTTTTTCTTTTCATTTTGTGCTCCTTTTTTGACATTTTTCACTTTTCCCCTTTTTCTCCTCAAGATTTGTATGGCATCAAAATTTTCTTTTCTCCTCTAAATTTTTGTTCTTTTTCATAATTTTCTAATTTTTTTGGTATTTTTGGAATATGTGATTTTTTTGTGAGAACCCTTCTGAACTTTGATTTTTGTATGTTTTCCCTTTACCACCCCCATGCCTACGTTTTGTAATATCCTCATTGTAAACGGAGGGTGTGAAAGAGGTTTGGGTTTAGGAATTTTAGAATAGGCTTATCGGTTGGGCGAACAGGTTGGGAATGACTGTTGCGGATGATTTCAAGCTCTGGCACGTGTAAGAGAGGTGGGATCGATTGTTCTAAAACTAAACTCAGGGTGCAATAGACGTGAAGTCCAAAAGGATAATTGGAAGGATCTTGGCTTTTTTGGAATGACGGGCTGCCTCCCGTTAAGTGCTAAATTCAATGCCTTCAGCCGAGCGAGAAATGGTATGGAGAGGGAGTGGTCAAATCAGCTGAGTTTTGTAGAACAAGCACCTTGATCAAAAGCCTTGTTGGTCCAACCAGGTGCTTGTTCAGATCAACAAGCTAATGATGCAGCCCAAACCCAATCAATCTAGTAGATTGATAAGTGTAGATCAAGAAGTGTTGAACCCACCATATACTATGGAGCTCGGAATGATGCGGAAGTGTGAATCCAAGGTTTGGCTGAGTCGAATCAGCCTGATCAGAGTAGGGATCCTTAAAATAATCAGTGGGTGATGCAGAAACCCTACAGAAGCAATTAAAGAATGATGGAGCATGATTTCTAGTCTGATCAATGTCCGAAACCTGATAAAAATGTGGAGGCGAATCATTTGCAATCGACTTAATAAGTGGGGAATCAGAATAGAAATTGAGTCTGGTTGCGGGTCGAGTTTGAAAATGGGTTTGGATGTGTTTTGCATATGTAGAGGAGGTGGCATCATTAAGAATTGTGTATGTGGGCTCCTCTAAAATGGAATTAAAGGTGGGTTCATTTAGAGAGTCATAGTGGCCATCAAATTCAAAAGTGAATGGTTGAAGAGTGCTTATAGGATGAAGAAAATCTAGGTCAAGAAAAGATTTGAATTCTAGGCTGTAGTCACTCTCGGCACTTTCTGGTTTTGATTCCTGAGGATAGAAAAGAAATGATTGCATCTCAATGGAACCTGAATTTAAATAAGTGATCTTGGGATCAGGGACCTCAGAGTCAAAGTCGAAGAATGAATCATGTGAGCTAAGGTCGTAGATTGTCTCGTAGTTATCCGAAAATAATGGTTCTTCTAAATCATGGTAAGATTCGAAATCGTCGGAGAAATTGCGAGAATCACGTTCTGAATTTGATTCGAGATCAGAGGTTCCACCATAGAATAAATCGGAAGATGTAGATTTAGCAACCTGACATGGATCTAGCCTTTTTGTAGATTCTGAGCTTAAAAAGGTGTCCTTAGAGGGTCAGGGCTCAGGGGTTTTGGTTTGTGGGGAAGATCCAATCAAAACCCCACTCTTCCAACTCCTCGATTTTTATATCGTAGATTGGCGTGACTTTCAAAAAATCAATCTGTATCTCTGAGGATGTTGGAGAGGGACATTCATCAAACAAAGGCCCAGAATCATAATCCCAATTCAAACTTTGATCGTCGTCATACGGGGCCTTGTAATCATCCCAATAAGATTCAGATCCAGATTCTAGGCTGAGGATGTGGGTTGAATCACTCAAATCTAAGTCAGAATTACCTTCGAGGGACACCTTGTTAGAATAAGGGGTGGGATTTACACCCTTGAGAGGTTCTGCTTTAATCTCATCATTACAGGAGTCTCAGAATTCAATGCTTGGTGAACCAGAATTTTGGTTTTCTAGGGCTGGATCTAAATCGTGTTCTCCTGCAATTGGGACTTCCCAACCTAATTCAAGATCAGGCTTATTATATTCCATCTGGGTTGGGAATCCACAATAACCTTGCATCTCAAACCTAGGATTTGGGAAATCATGTTGATTCTCATTACTATTCCAAAATGGTTCATTAATTATTAGGGGCATGTATGGGTATTTTTGATCGATAACTTGTTTCAATAATTTTATCATCTCTTCCTATTTTTGAAGATCATCTTGGTGTTTTTCCCAAAGTACAGGATTTGTTATGCATTAGAGGTATTCAAAGTTATGCAATTTTTCTATCTCAATGTATCCTGTTATGAGAATGTCTCGGGATGATCCCATTGTTGTTTCTATTAATAACAACAGGGCACAGTTTATGATGAAGGTTGTTGTTGTTGGTACACTAACCTGAATGTCTTCTATGGGTTTTGAGGTTTTGTACTCAATCTCATAAAATTCAAGGGCATTCTCAATCATTTTATCTCTCATGGATCTTTGTGATTCAGGTTTTTTCAATGGTCTTCCTAAGTAACCAGGCTGCATATTTGAATCAGATGGTGGAATCAAAATTTAGGTTTGGATCGAAGTGATTTGATCTGAATGAGAATCCCACTGAAGATATGTGTGTGCGCTCTAAAGAGAAGGGATGAGAGACTGGATGCGATGTTGACCCAATCAAGGCACCGAAAGATTTTTGGATGACCATAGAGGTTTGGGATGGATGCTACCCTAGATCAAAAAGTCATCCACTTGAGAATTACCTGGGCATCCAGAGAGGGAGAGTCCTACAAAGACCCCTACATGGTAGAGCGCCCCCACGAGTTGTAGGGTTTCCCCCACCCGAGCTCTCTTGTCACTGAGGGTCCAGGTAGACCAGAATGGATAACTTGACCTCTTAAGTCTACCAGTTTTATATCCTAATTTGTTCCTTTGATTTCACTTGAATTAGTAGTTGTTTTGACTTGTGACCTAATTTAGAGGTTGGTTGGCCTACAATGTAGTCCAACTTCACCTGACCTACCCTAAAGATGGTAGAATGACTCTAGGTCAATGATGTAAACACATTTACACTACTTAAGATGTCTATTTATGCATGTTCTTAAGCATAGGATTGCATTTCATGATATAAATATTACATAACAAGCATCATCTTGCACTTAGAGTAGTTTGAATAAAATGGAGGTTAATTGTCTCCTTTTATGTGCTTGGACAGGGCAAACATTTTATCGGGGCCTCGGATCGAAGATCCAACCGTATAGATGTGATCAGGGTGACGATTGGAGTTCAACGACTCCAAGATCGCCCTAATCAGGCATCTGTAGCATCAGATAGTGACCAGGGAACCCTAGAAGATCAAGGGCCAGGATGGTGTAAATCTACTCTTCAAATGACAAATCCGATCGCATGGATGAATTCAGATCGACGATCGAAGCCCAACGATGCAAAAATTAAGTCAATCCGACATCCGTGGCACCATCTACAACTTCCAGAAGTTGGACGGCCAAGATGGTGCCAAGTGGCACCATCCCGACCGCCCAAACGGCCGCATGAATCTCTAAAGGCCCCGCAGCCGCTCGCTCTCCGTCGTTGGCTCTCAATCCAACGGCTGTGGTCAGCCGCGCCTAAAAGCACCCACTCGACCATTCGCGCCTCGTAACGCAGTAGTCGAGCGCGCTTACGCGAGCTGCGGCCGCGAGTTCGAACCGCAGCGAAGGGGAGGAAGGTGCGGGTGTGCGGGCGATGGCCGACGTCAGATCTTGATCAGACGGCCGTCTGCGCTCAATCTAGATCACACGCGATCGCACGTGCCAGGCGGGCACAGTAGCAGGCGGAGATGAGTCTTAAGCCATCCGATCTCGCGATCGGATGGCTGAGATTCAGTGGATGCGCCAGGCGTTGCGCGCACGAGCAGGTGAGCAGGCACGCGTGAGCCACCCACGACGCCACGAAGGAAGCTTTAGTGATGGATTTATCCATTACTAAAGACCCCTCATTTATTATTTTGAAGATGTAATGACCATTTTGCCCCCACTCCTTGCAACTATAAAAGGAGACCCCCTCCATACGAAATTCTCATCCCTTCGTTCTCTTCTCTACCTCTCCAAAGCTCAAGACAAGCTTATCCCATACCCGGGATGCTTCTCGTGAGATAAAGTCAAAATTTTCATCCCCCTTCGGAAGTGGATCCCATGACGACGACGGCGTGCTGCTTCATTCCCGTCCTTCTGCTTTGTCCTGCTTCATTCTCCTTCGTCCAAGCGTCGTCCCGTCCGGCTCATCCTCCAAGCGACCGTCGAGGAGGATTTCTCTCTCCCTATTCTTTTGCCTGCTTTCTAGTATAGATTTACAGCTTTCTAGTGTAGTTCTGCTCATCCTCCAAGCGATCATCGAGGAGGACATTTCTCCCTCCATTCTTTTAATGCTTTCTAGAGTAAATTTATCGCTTTCTAGTGCAATTGTTTTATGCTTTCTAGTTGTATTGAACAATCTTCTTAATGATAAATTCTTTGTTTATTCTACATCTCATTTTGATTTCTATGTGTAATATTCTCTCTCTCTCTCTTACCCTCCCTCTCTTCTATTTATTGTCAATAATTAGATAGTTTTAAATTGAATTACTTCGTGACAAATAAAAAGAAACGCGTAGTTTTTAAATCAAACGTCCGCCTCTCTGTGTTCAACTTGGAATTTTCATTTCGTTATAAATTTTATTTGTTGAACAGGAATTCTTTGCTTTCAAACTACAATGACAGGTTTTCCAAAATCGAACATGTTAGCGTAGTGATTCATTGCATTCAACATTTTGGCACCGTTGCTGGGGAAGCGACGATCTTTGATTTCTCTTTGCATTTTGTAACTTACAAATCATTTACCTCACTTTTCTCCTTTCTTATTGTAATTGCAGGTACTCTTTTGAGATGACCAAAGGCGGTAGATTGGAGTAAAGTAATGTGGAAGGTTTTGTAAGTTATCCCCCATTCTTTCCCCCTCCATAGATTTCATTCACCACATTGAATCCAAATTCCAATTAACCTAGGTGTTTGCATAAATCCTAGGAATAGTTTGGTTGTTTGGATTCTTATTCACATTCATTCCACCTTCATTTATATAAAATAAAAAATAAAAAGATAATTTTGTGGGACAATTTTCAACAAAAACACAACGTACACCCACATTCAAAGGCACTTAACCGAATTGATTTGTTTCTACTCAATCGAGTTCTGATTTATGGAACCGGTACACATAAAGCAACACATAAAAGAGTAGAAATCATTCTAAGTTAACTATCTCTATGTGCCTAACTTAGTGGTGCATTTGTGGCCAGTTGTTTGAGTTGTTTGGGCCGCACCACTTCAATTAAAATCAACTCATCAAGTAGCTGCCAATTAGGTTCAACTCTTAGGGATTTACCAGGCACTCCACATTCTTTTTAAGCTTCCAAGGAAAACATCTTCACCTGTGCTTGCAAAACTTGGTGTGCCAACAAAACTTTTTTGAAAACACCTAAAGTTGAATCCTAAAAGCTACTAAGCAAGATTTGAACCTTAAAATTCACCACATCAAAAATAATCTTGCTTGCAAATCATTGGTTGTGCACGCACACACAAATCAATCAATCATTAAGGGAACAACCCATTTAAAGGGCCCATCACATTCCAAAGCACATTCAAACCTAGCCCTAAATAAAACAGAGTAGACATTGGCCTTAAGGATTGAACTCGCTCTTCAGAACTCAGAATGAGATTATTTTTGATTAGTCTGTTTTTACTGTTCAATCTGATGTCTAGCTAGGGGAGCAGAGTCAAACGATCGCAGCTGGGGGGTACACTAGGAACTGGAGGCACAAGTCGAAGGAAGAACCTTCTCCCCAGTCCCTCATTCTAACTGGTTGGATTGAACAAACGGAAGTAGATAAAATCGTTCCTTTATCTCAAGATGGGTTTTGGGAGTCTGTAGGTCTGTAGGCTAACCCAATTAAGGATAGGTTTGATTGTTTGAATTGCAGGGTGCCTTTCTTCCTCCCGTGTCTCATGAATCCTTCCACATATTTCACGCATTCCCGCTCTTTCCCTCCTATTGTGAATTATCCTCAACATGACGATTATCCCAACTCGTATTGTAAGAAACCATCAGTCAGTTGGGATAATTCGGATTGGGGATACAATTCCGGACCCCTGTGTTTAGGGTCTAACCCTGAACACTTTGATTCTGATTTCTATCCTTCTCAGAGCTACATCGATTATAGATTGTCTTCCTTTCATGCACAACCTAATACGATCTACAATCAAGAAGGATACACCGATCTTTACCCATCCTCTGATTTCACTGCCTTTAGGTAATCACCATATTTTGAACAATCTGAAATGACCTATTTTTAGGAAGGGTATAACGAATCTCAATTCGTTAATTCCCCTGCATTGATACCAAACCAGCCCAATCCTGAACCAACTCATTTGGTTCAGGTTAACCAGGTTCAAGATAAGGTTCTGGCTAACTTTAGGAATATCATACAATCTTTAGAAGTTCAGCCATTACCTTGCATTGAGAGATTGGAGCCCCTGTTTGAAATGATTGATGATTTGAATAAGTCTTTGTTGGATTGGCTCCAAGACGTTAAGGATAAGAACCCAGGTGAGTTTCTACTTGGGAAATTAGCAAACTTGAGGATGAAATTCGTGGTTGCTTTGATTCAATCTTGGGATGATTCCTAGGATGAACCCTCTTCAGGAAAGCCAATGACAGAACCCGCTCAGGCACCTGTTGGGGGGGACACATGTTATGGCCAGATTGAATTAAAGCGACCAATTAAGGAAGATTTGATTTCTTCACCTGAGATCCCTAAGCCGGGTTACGAGGAAACGTATGTCTCCTTGGAACAGAAAGTGACAAATGATTTTGGGATATACATTGATACGGATCCTGATTTCTTTGATGGTGAAGATTCAAGTTGCGAAGTCTCACGCAAGTTTTCTAAACACGATTTCTATGAGACGATTGGGCCGAAGGAATCTGATAGATCATTTGATAGCCCAATAATTGAGGAAACTGATCTTAGGGCACACATTACGGATCCAGAATTACATTTTCTGGAGGATTCAATTCAATGCCTTGATTATTAGTTACACCCTGTTGAGCTTATCAATAATTCTATTTCTGAGATAATTAAACCCAAGTCAATTCTGATTCTGCCACATCATTTAGACTTGGAGATTTTAGACAGGGTGATTAACATGCAAGAGGTCTCGGAATTTAACATTCGAAATGAGGAGGATAGGAGCTGGAAAGTTCTGATTTGGGAAGTTAATTTTGGAGGATTGAGTTGAAGGGTTCCTTTTAAGCTAAAATCATCAAATCAGAACCCTTACGACATTTGTTTCGAGGATGTCAAACTCAAGGACACATTCAACGATTATCCTTTTGAGCTTCAATTCTCTGTAACCTGACTTTTTGGTCATGGGTTGCATCCTCATAAATCGTAGGCCCGACCCCGCTTGCATTCTAATTTTAGGTTTTGGATAATTTTTATCCAGAACCTAAGATATTCTAAATTATGGGGGATGGGTCTGCACCACAATCCGGTCCACATCTGTGGACCGCTGTTGATAGGTCAGAAGATTCTTCTGTTTATTCTAATTCTGACCTGCACTTGTGAATTCTTCATTTCTTTTCTTTGTAAAGTGTGCCTAGCTAAAGGCACTAAACTCAGCACATATACAATTTTTCTTACTTTTCACGCAATTCAGGTGCTTTCTATGTTTTTCCACTCTATTTTATATTTTTTTAATACAATGAGGACATTGCATTAGATAGGCATGGGGGGTGGATATTTATCTCTGAATTCATTCGTCAGCTCCATAGATTTGTTTTATTTTCTTTTATATAAAAAAAAATCAAAATTAGGAATGAGAATTTGGGTTTAAGAAAATTTTCAATCTTAGGAAATGCTACATTATGATTTGAACACAAAGACCCTTCAGGTCTTTGGACTTAATTAGCCAGTGTATCCACTAAAATGTGGATTTGTCTTTGAGTCCTCACCATCTTAATTCTATCGTAATTGGAATAAATAATTTTGGGTGATAAGTACACGACTTATCAACCCGCCCTCTGATTTGAGGGAATTTTGAGTCTTAAGCATCTACACACTTTCTTTGCACTGACTCGTTGTTCGGCGATTTTAACGGAAATTGGGTAGCTAATGAACCTTCTAGGGTGATATGGCTAGCAAGTTATTGTGGGTAACAACCCATAGGTAGGTTGTCCAGAGCCCAATCACTGGATCTTTCTCTTTTTGCTACCTTTAGGTAAATCTTAGACCAGGGAAGCCACCTACTTAAAAAAAAAAATCAAAAACAAAAGGAGAAAAGAAAAAAAAAAGCCACAGTTCGCCGCACGAGTATGGCTGGCAAGTTGTCAGTGGTAACAGCTCATCGATCGGTTGTCCGGAACCCAGCTCAGTAAATGCACTAAAAATTCCCAAAACACTTAGGATGAAGCGGAGAAGTAGAATAAACAGGGGAGATATACACTGGATTCACCCTTGTGTTGACCTCGTAAAAAATAAAAGTAGGGAGAAAGCTACCGGTTGTAAAGATACACCTTTAGGCAGATGTCTTTTTGAGGTCACCTAGAGGCGTAGAAATCCGAAGTTTGTTTTAATTACCGATCAACGATTCTATCACAATCACAATAAGATGCTTAAAACTTAGGGTTCTCATCAAATCTTGGGTGAGTTGAATGGCCGTAGAAAGCCACTCTTAAACCCTAAAATTTGAAAATCCAAAAAAATTAGAAAAGAGTAAAAAGAGAAAAAGAATTTTTCTTTGAATAAGGCGAGGGCTTGAGGCGTTCTGCATTTTGGCTGATACCCGGGCACTGTTCTGTCTTTGAAAGTTCAATTCCTAAGTAGACAATTTCTTAATGATTGAAAATAACTTAGGTCCAAATAATCCAACCTAATTCTTTTATAAATAGCATATAGTTTTTGCTAGGAGCTAGCAAAAACTATATGCTATTTATAAAAGAATTAGGTTGGATTACTAGCAAAAGATAGGCATTGGGGTATGATGTAAACACATTTACACAACTTAAGATGTCTATTTATGCATGTTCTTAAGCATAGGATTGCATTTCATGATATAAATATTACATAACATGCATCATCTTGCATTTAGAGTAGTTTGAAAAAAATGGAGGTTAATTGTCTCCTTTTATGTACTTGGATAGGGTAAACATTTTATCGGGGCCTTGAATCGAAGATCCAACCATATGGATGTGATCAGGGTGACGATTGGAGTTCAACGACTCTAAGATCACCCTAATCAGGCATCCCTAGCATCAGATAGTGATCGGGGAACCCTAAAAGATTAAGGGCCAGGATGGTGTAAATCCACTCTTCAAATGACAAATCGATTGCACGAATGAATTCGGATTGACGATCGCAGCCCAACGACGCAAAATTTAAGTCAATCCGACATCCGTGCACCATCTACAACTTCCAGAATATGGACGGCCAAGATGGCACCACGTGGCGCCATCCCAGCCGCCCAAACGGCCGCATGAATCTCTGAAGGCCCCGCACCCACTCACTCTCTGCCGTTGGATCTCAATCCAACGACTGCGGTCAGCCGCGCCTCGTACTGTAGCGGTCGAGCGCGCTTACGCGAGTTGCAGGTGCGGGTTCGAACCACAGCGAAGGGGAGGAAGGTGGGGGAGTGCGGGCGATGGCGGGCGTCGGATCTTGATCGGATGACCATCTGCGCTCTATCGAGATCACGCACGATTGAACGCGCGGTGTCACGCATGATCGCACGCGCCAGGTAGGCACAGCAGCGGGCGGAGATGCATCTTAAGCAGTCTAATCTCGCGATCGGACGACTGAGATTCAGCGGACGTGCGCATGCGTTGCGTGTGCGAGCCACTCACGACGCCCACGAAGGAGGCTTTAGTGATGGATTTATCCGTCACTAAAGACCCCTCATTTATTATTTTGAAGATGTAATGACCATTTTGCCCCCACTCATTGCAACTATAAAAGGAGACCCCCTCCATACGAAATTCTCATCCCTTCCTTCTCTTCTCTACCTCTCCAAAGCTCAAAAGAAGCTTGTCCCACACCCGGGATGCTTCTCGCGAGATAAAGTCCAAATTTTCGTCCCCCTTCGTAAGTGGATCCCGCGACGACGACGGCGTTCTACTCCATTCCCGTTCTTCTGCTTCGTCCTGCTTCGTTCTCCTTCGTCCAGGCGTCGTCCTGTCTGGCTCATCCTCTAAGCGACCGTCGAGGAGGATTTCTCTCTCCCTATTCTTTTTACTACTTTCTAGTATAGATTTACTGCTTTCTAGTGTTGTTCTGCTCGTCCTCCAAGCGATCGTCGAGGAGGACATTTCTCCCTCCATTCTTTTAATGCTTTCTAGAGTAAATTTATCGCTTTCTAGTGTAATTGTTTTATGCTTTCTAGTTGTAATGAACAATCTTCTTAATGATAAATTCTTTGTTTATTCTACATCTCATTTTGATTTATATGTGTAATATTCTCTCTCTCTCTCTTACCCTCTCTCTCTCTTCTATTTATTGTAAATAATTAGATAGTTTTAAATTGAATTACTTCGTGACAAATAAAAAGAAACACGTAGTTTTTAAATCAAACGTCTGCCTCCTTGTGTTCGACCCGGAATTTTCATTTCGGTATAAATTTTATTTGTTGAACAGGAATTCTTCACTTTCAAACTACAACGATAGGTTTTCCAAAATCGAACACGTTAGCGTAGCAATTCATTGCGTTCAATAGTCAAGACCTAAAAATCAGCCTGATTTGACTCCCAGGTTATTAGGGCCAAGTATTTTAAGGTTCAAGTGAGTTTCGAGTATGATTTTTAGGGTATCTCTTGATTAGATCTTTTCAATCAAGGGTTTGGGTAACACACAATTGCAGGTGGGTTTGATTCCTTTTATGTAGACAAGAATGAACTAGCACTACAAAACCCTAATGTAGAAATCCTAATTTGGCTTTATTTCCATGTCCACTTTGAGTTTTACAAATGTTCTCCTTGTACTTTGAACAAGAAGTGCGTAGTCCAAGAAAATTAGAAATTAAGCGTAATCCCTAGTAGGCACAGAAATTTTCGGGTAGGATCTCTAACTAGAATCGCTCGACTTCAATGAGACTTGAAAAAATTTCTCAAATTACGAAACTTGCCTTTTAAATGATAATTACTATGAAAAGAAGGCAGGTGATTCCTAATTGATTGTCTCCTTTTTGTCTTCCCAAGATTAGGAGGTTGATTAGGGAAGAATAGAGAAGTTACCTGCCCTAGCGTGGTTGGTTTGCGCGGAAGATCTCCTTGTGAAATACCTCACAAAATCTCAATAAAGCAAAATAGGGCATGTTAGTGCTCAAATATAATCAATTAATGTAGAGAATGATTAGGATGATGCAACATCGATGTTTAGGAGAAATCACTACCATCTAAGGTTAGGATGATGTAACATCGATGAGAATGGATCTTTTTATAGTCATATGATGATTTGAGACTAAAAAGTTGCAATAAAAATGGTGTTTTATGTATCGTTGTTGTAGTATATTTGTCACAAATGCAAATCGATGTCGCATCATTTTTATTTAATAATAATTTTTACTGGGAGGTAGTTATTGAAATACATCACTCTCTAAGTCAAAAAATATTCTTTTATTCCAAAAATGTTAATTTTATTTACAAAAAGAATTAATCAATCAATCAATGAATGAGTTTGGTCAATAATATACACAAAGAATTAATTAATAAACACTACAATTCCTTAAACATATTCACAAATAGCAGGCATCAAAAATCAATTCATATAACACTATATTGATTATATATAACTACTATAAGTAATACCTAAGTAAAGGTACAAAAATAGCTATTAATATGTACTATACTAAATTAACTTCACATACTAAAATTTGTTGTAACATATATATATGTCGCTATAGCCCTAGTAACATATATCCATAACCTAAGGCAAAAAGAACTACTTATACTAACATATATACATATATAAAGTGACAAATATAACTGCCACTAAAACCCTAGTTTATTTATATACATATAAGGCTAAAACAAAGTCTTACTACAAACTTATACATATATACAAATATACACTATTATATACATATATATTATTTACTTCATTTATATATATATTTATATTATACATATATACGTATATATAAATGTACATATATACACACATGCACACACACAACGCATAAGCAGCCAACACTTAGCTGTTTATACAGCCTTCTCACTCTCCTCTTCTTCCTTTTCTTCTCAGCACATAGTCAAATTTAGGATTCACTTTGTCACAAAGCATGGACATTGTTCATAGAGGCCAAAAATTGTGTTTTAATGGGCGGACCGAACCATGTTTGAGGGATACACACACCCATATGGGTGGGAGCAAACCTCTACTACTAGGTCAGCCTTAGTTGATTTTAGGTATATTTCTATGCATTCACAGGCCCATCAGGCCCACACATGGTCACACGCTCACACAACTATGCACATGCATGCACCCACGCACGCCCGCAGGAGCACGAGGCATGCAATTCAAGGAAACCCGTATGCATGCTCATTAGGATTTCTTTGGTGCCCAGCACCTAACGACTAAGTAGCTGCTAGTGCAAAGTCATATTATATTGTGTTGGCTGCTCTCATGTCCACAATGTGACACAATTCCACATGACCACTTTGCGCGATGCTGTATTTGCAAATGTGCGAAATCCGAGGATTTTGGCCCTCGATTTGAGGGCCCAAATTAGGTCTAATTTTAAAATAGAATATATTTTTGGAAACTTCTAATACAAGGCTACAAGATGGTATAATTAATTTAGAATTATAACTTAGTTAATTATATATAATAATTAGTTAAAATTAATGATTTATTTCCGTTAAACTAAGGATTAATTTCTTAATTAAACAAAAAATTAGTTAATTAAACAAAAAATTGACTTAATACAAAATTAATTTACATAATAAAGAATTTATTATACATTTTTAATTTATTTTAGAGACATTATTTTAATTTATTTACCTTTAATTATACATTTAAGTTAGTTTTTTACATAAATAATTTATAAATACTATAATATAGTATAAATACAGTATAAGTAGGTTGAAAATATTTAATATAACATTATACAAGTATAAATTATAACTAACTTCAGTATTAGTTTAAATTACTAATTTATTTTAATTTAAGTTAATAAATTACTTAGCTCAATAACTTAATTATTTGCAATAATTTCTTAATTAAATTAAATTACAAGCATTATACAGTATAAATTACATGGTTAAATATGTATTTACAGTATTGGACACAATTATGTACATGTAGATATGTTTATATAATTAACTAGGTTAATATACTTTTTAGTTTATATAAAGTTATATATATATATTAAATTATTATAAATAATTTATTTAGTATATTTTACATATATAAGTTAATTATGTACATTATCTAAATATTATATGATGTAAACATGTTTATATTAAAAAAATATTTGTTTATGCGTGTTCTTAAGCATAGAATTGCATTACATACTATAAATATTACATAGCATGCATCATCTTGCATTTAGGTTAGTCTGAATAAAATGTAGGTTAATTGTCTCTTTTTACTGTCAGGGATAGGGCGACTTTTTATCGGGGCCTCGGATAGAAGATCCAACCGTACGGATCTGATAAGGGTGATGATTGGAGTTCAACGACTCCAAGATTGCCCTAATCGGATATCCATAGCATTAGATAGAGACCGAGGAACACTAGAAAATCAAGGGCCAAGATGGTGTTAATCCGTAATTCAGAAGACAAATCTGACCGCACGGATGGGTTCGGATCGACAATCACTGCCTAACGACGCGAAAATTGATCCAATTCGATACTCGTCGCACCATCTACATCACTCAAAAGATGGACGGCCACGATAGTGCCACATGGCACCATCTCAGCTGCCCAACCAGCCACACGCACCCGCCTAAGCTCATCTGGCAAGCGCTTCTCTACCATTGGGTCAAGATCCAATGGCTGCGGGGCACGTGCGCTTGACTTGCTCGCTCGACACAAATGCACCCGTAGCACGTTGGTCGAGTGCCCTATCGAGACGAAGAGGCCTGGGTTCGAGCCCTCGCACACCTCAAATTGGAGCAGGCATGATCAGCCGTGCGATCAACATCCAACGGCGCCACACGCTATCTGACACCCCCAAGTGACGTGGGATCTCACGTGCATGGCGCGCAATTGAGGCACGGCGAGGAGAGCTCTCAGCTGTCCGATCTCACGATCGGATGGCCAAGAATTGAAGGACGTGGAGCACGCGTTGAGGCACGGAAGGCGAGCAGGCGTGCGAGCATCACCCACGAAGGCCACGTTCAGGCCTTTAGTGACAAATTTATCCATCACTAAAGGTCCTGAATTAATGTTTTTCAAAATGTAATGAGCAAAATGCCCTCACTCCTTGCAACTATATAAAAAGACCCCCTCCATACAAATTTCTCATCCCTTCCTTCTCTTCTCTCCCTCTCCAAAGCTTAAAAAAAGCTTGTTTTACACCCGGGATGCTCCTCAAGAGATAAAGTCAATTTTTCACCCCCATTTCGGAAGTGGATCCCACGACGACGACTATGTGCTACCTCATTCCCGTTCTTCCTGCCTCAACCTCCTTCCTGCTCTATTCTTCATCTTCTAAGCATCGTCTTGTCTAGCTCGTCCTGCAAGCAATCGTCGAGGAGGAAAACTTCTCTCTCCCATTCCTTTTTCCTGCTTTCTAGAGTAGAATTTTCCTACTTTCTAGTTGTAATAGTTTCCCTGCTTTCTAGTGTAATTTCTCACTTAGTTGTATAAACATTTTGAAGTATCAAGTGGATGTTTTCTCTCTTTCTCTGATTGTTTATAGTGCTTCATTTCATTATAATTACTCCATTTTTTAACAAAAACATGAAAAAAAAATATAATTGCGAATTTTGATCGACATAGCCTCCTTGAGTTCGACCAGGGATTTCTATTCCGATATAAACTTTATTTGTTGAACCGAGTTCTTCGCTATTCAAACTACAACGACAGGTTTTCAAAACCAAATTCAATAGCGTAGTACTTTGACGTTTCAATATTTTGGTGCCGTTGCTAGAGAGGCAACAATTTAAGATCTTCTTTTCACATTTCACGCACTTTATTATCTTCTAACTTGCTTTCTCTTGTTTCTATTGTTTTGCAGAGACCTCTATCAGGGAATCGTCAAGTGATAGACTGGAGTAAAGTGCAGTTGAAGACGACTGTCAGTGCTCCCCATTCTTCCCCCTCCATATATTTCATTTGTCACATTAAATTCAAGTTCCAATTAACCTAGGTGTTTGTATAAATCCTAAGATTAGTTTGGTTGTTTGGATTTCCACTCACACTCATTTCACCCTCACTTATAAATAAAATAAAATAAAAAGGTAATTTTGTGGGGTAATTTTCAACATGCACACAGCATACACCCACATTCAAGGCACTTAACCTACTTGATTTGCTTCTACTTAACTGGGTTCTAATCTGTGGAACTGGTACACACAAATCAACACATAAAAGAGTAGAAATCATTCTAGGTTAACCATCTCTATGTGCCTAACCTAGTGGTGCAGTTGTGGCCAGTTGTTTGAGTTGTTTGGGCCACACCACTCAACCTAAAATCAACTCATCAAGTAGCTTCCTTTTAGGGTTTTCAATCTAGGTTCATACAAGGCACTCCACTTTACTTTTGGTTTTAAAGGAAAGCAATCTTCACCCGTGCTTAAAAACCTGGTTTGCCTCAAACTTGATTGAAATCAACCTAATTCTAAACCCTAAAAGCTACTTAAGCAAGATTTGAACATTAAAATCTACACATCACAAATAATCTTGCTTAAAAACCCTAGTTGTGCATGCACTTACACATACTCAATCAATCATTAAAGGCACAACCCATTTTAAGGGCCCATCACATTCCATAAGCACTACAAACCCTGGCCTCAATAAAATTGTGTAGACGTTGGCCTTAAGGACTGATTCGCTCTTCGAGGCCTAGTCTGAGATTGTTCACAATTAACCTACTTGTACTGATTAATCTAATGTCTAGCTAGGGGAGTAGTGTCAAACGACCGCGGCTGGGGGGTACACTAGGAACTAGAGGTGCAAGCCAAAGGAAGAACCTTCTCCCCAATCCCTCCTTCTAACTGGTTGGATTGAGCAGACACAAGTATAGTAAACCATTTATAATCAAAAGGCAGGTTTTGGGAGTCTGTAGATCCTTAGGCTAGCCCACTTAAGGACATACTTATTTTGTTACGCTGCAGGGTCCTTATCCCCAGTCCTTCCAACCTTTTCCAAGTTTATGCTGGGAAGATGGTCATTGAATCCCCGATTGGAAGGACCACTAGAGTATTCTAGGAGGTGTAAATTGGATTTTGGCCAAATTGATCCCGTGGCTGATCAACAACCTCCTCTACCTCAGGATCGACAGGAGGAATTCCGAAGGCAGCTGGAACAAATGTAGAGAATGCAGGAATGGTTCCAGAGAATGCAAGGCGCTCAACCCCTAAAGGATTTTTATGATCCTTCAAATTACGAGGAACGTCCCGATGTCTAGATCCCTGCTGGAGACGTAGCAATCAAGCCCCAGGTGTTAAGCCTGATCAAACATTACCATGGGCTTGGCTCTGAAGACCCATTTCAGCACTTGGAGGACTTGACCACTTTGTTCTAGACCACCAAGGCACGAAACGTGAATGAGGAACAAATGATCATGAGGCTCTTTCCCCACTCTCTTAGGGATAAAGTCGCGCATTGGTACAGGACTATAGGAAGACCAATTGCAACTTAGAATGAGTTGAAATTGACCTTCTGAAGAAATTCTTCCCTGTTGGACGTACCAATGCTTTGAGACGGGCAATCACTACCATTCCCCAGTAGCCAAGGCAGCAGTTCCATGTGGTCTGGGAGCGACTCCAGGACCTATTGCAGAGGTGTCCACACCACAAGGTGCCGAAATGGCAACTCATGCAGATCTTCTACCATGGGTTGACTGAGCAACTCAGAAATCATGTGGATGCTTCTTATGGAGGCAATTTCCTCAATAAAGATGCAGATAGCGCACCCATATCAAAGGGTATGTCGGTCGATAGGAGATGAGTTAAAGTTCAAGAAATCTTGGAGAAGTCTTTGATGAATCTCCTATAGAAACCGACGTGTCCCAAGAAGGAGCGGATTTGTTTGACAAAGCTAAGCATAGGTAAATCAGCAATTACAACAAGCTTAGCTCTGCCAACCTTGATACCCCTATCAGAGATGATATGCCAGAGAACAATCCCCTCGTGTACCATAAAATGACTTTTTTCCCAGGAAAGCACGAGGTTCACATCAATACATCTCCTAAGGATACGGGTCAGGTTGGCAAGACAGTCAACAAAGAGGGTCCAAAGACTGAAAAGTCATCCATGAAAACCTTGAGAAAGTCACTCACCATGTCATGGAATATCACCAGCATGCATCTCTGCAAAGTTGCTGGCGCATTATAAAGTCTGAATGGCATCTTTCTAAATGCAAAGGTGCCAAAGGGGCAGGTAAAGGTGATTTTCTCTTGGTCTCGGGGGTCAATTGCCACCTGGTTATATCCTGAGAATCCATCCAGGAAATAGAAAAATTTATTTCCCACTAATCGTTCCAGGATTTGGTCAATGAAAGGTAGCGGAAAGTGATCTTTCTTAGTTGCAGCATTCAATTTCCTATAATCTACACACACTAGCCAAGATGTAGGAGTGCGTGTAGGGATGGATTCGACCCTGTCATTGACATGGATGGTGAGTCCCACCTTTTTGGGCATGACGTAAATCTGACTCACCCAGGAGCTATCACAGATCGGGTAGATTATACCTGCATTAGCCACTTAATAATTTCCTTTTTAATGACCTCCCACATGTTAGGGTTGATACGTCGCTACATCTCGTGGGAAGGTCGAGCCTCCTCCTTTGTATATATACGGTGAGTGCAATAGGAGGGGCTAATGCCAGTTAAGTCTGTTAAGGACCATCCAATGGCTGCCTTGTGTTCCATAAGGACCTTTGTTAGTTTGCACTCTTGCTCCCTGCTCAATTTTGAACTAATGATTATGGGGAGCGTTTCATTTGGTCCCAAGAAAACATACTTAAGCGAATCAGGCAACTCTTTCAGATCGGGAGTGGATGGTGAAAGATCTGGCATTTCGTGGGACGAGAGTGTCCCAAGCAGATCAGAAGAAAACAAGTCAGGAGGAAGAAGTTGAACCTCAGTTTGGCCAAGAAGAGGGGCATCTTGGATAGATGGATCCAAAAAGGGATAGCCCCAGTGAGTAGTATGTGGGCTCAAGGTCCCAATGTGGAGTTACAGTTCTGCCTGATTTGGCAGGAAAGGAAGGGCAATCCGGTCTTCAAGAGTGTCGACTGGCGGTGAGTAGCCTGAATATGACTCAGACCACGAGGTATGGGAAGCGGACAAAACCTCGTCAGAAGTCTGGTCAGGAGAAGGTACGGGAAAGGGGAGGGATGGGGGAACGTCACAATATATGTCAATCAGGCAGTCGTCTGTGTTTAAAGGCAATCCACAGCAGTCAGAATAGGTCCCTGTTAGTCTGATACACGCGCTGACAGCCATGTCCTCGTTAGACATGTCATCCTCAATGCAATCACAATCAAAGTTCCCGGTTGCCTTGAAGATGTTAAGCTTGAGCTTCTTAGATTCAGTGGCAATCTCGATACAACCCGGCTCGCAGTAGATATGGGCACGGGCTGTGGCCAAGAAAGGTCGACCAAGGATGATCGGACAATCAGAAAGTGAGCTAGGAACTTCCATATCTAAAACAAGAAAGTCAACAGGAAAATAGAGACTGTTGACCCTAACCAACATGTCTTCCACCACACCCTTTGGTGTTTTGACAGAACGATCTGCCAATTGTGACGTGACAGGAGTGGGTTTCAGATTTCCTAAGGCAAATTTCTCGATCATGATGGTTGGTATAAGATTGATGGAAAATCCTAGATCAAGAAGGGCACGGTTAAAATTGCCACCTTGGATGCTACAAGAAATAAGTGGTGTGCCCAGATCTTTCTGCTTCGGTGGTAGATTTAACAGTATAGCACAACTCACATGAGGCATGAGAACCACCGGATTCCTTGTTTTCTTTGACTATTGCCTGGGTGTAGTGTAGTCTTTGAAAAATCAGCCGACCATAGGTATGCGGTCAATAGCCTCTAACAGGGGTACCTGGATTTCAGCATCCCTGAATAAATTATGCAGGCTATCAAAGGCCTGCGTATCCTTTTTCTTGCCTTTTGGCTCCCTCAGTAGAGCCTTAAGGAATGGGACCGATTCTGGCAATAATTTGGGTGTATCGTCCACTCGCAAATGCGGTGCGCATCCCAAATGAGAGGGCGATGAAAAAGATGGGCTAGGATCAGGCCGAGGCAGATCAACAGTTTGCTTACCGCATCTCGTAGTAATCGCATTAGACGTTGTGAGTCCAGTGGGATCATAAGGCAGAGGAGGGTTCACAATAGGGACATAAGAGTGACGTGCTGCAGCAGGATTAGCCTGAAATCCTGGTGGAACGCTCGGAGCCTGCAGAATCTGATGAACCTGCCCCTAAGAAGGTCATACCTACGGTTGAGGGCCACGGGGTATGAAATTTTGCAGGTTGGGAGCAGGTTGGGCTGGAAGAGTGCCCCGAGATCGAGTCGCCATGCATAGTTGACTGATCTCAGTATTCTATTGCACCAATTGGTGCTGAAGAGAGGTCATGTTCTCTTCATGGCGCTTAGATAGTTTCGTCATCATTCGTATCAATTTATCAAAAGGACTTGATGCATGTTCTGTTTGCGGTATGCAAGGACCCGAGGGTGGATTCGCCACAGGATTAGACTGGGCCCCTGGGATGACGGGTGCGGATGGTCGCATTGGCCCACCCACCGGGTTTTGGCACTGCTAGTTATTGGACGATGTGAAGTTCATATGATTTCGCCACCCAGGTTTATAAGTAGCAGAGAACAGGTTGTTCCCCAGGGCGCAAGCGTCTTCTAAGCCAGGAGACGAGTCCGCATGTAAATATGCATCCGAGCACACGGAGGCTTGGTTCTTGGTGTCAAAATACTGGCTTGCAGAAGCCAGATCCACATGACTTACCGAATCTCTCGGTGCGACACTCGATAAGGAAGATCTCATGGGGTTTCTAGGGATAAGCCTGGCATTGGAAGGATTGGGATTATGACAAAGTGGTGAGGTGGGGGTGTTTGCCATAGAACGGGCGGGATTGCCCAGAAGCTCGTCCAGCTTCTTGTGCATAACAGAGACTTCATCCAATTTTTGTGCGATAAGATTAAGATCAGCAAATGAATGGGAGGGTCTCGTGTCAACTTCGTGAACATTGTGCGGCAGGCTAATACGATTAAAGGTGACAATGGAGGCATTGTTCATTGAGTTTTCGTTCATGTTTTCAAATAATTCGAATGCTCCATTCTCGTCTTTATTCATGAAATTCCCTCTGCAGGAAGCATCTGCAATTTACTTCAAAGTCTCATCCAGCCCATAATAGAAAATCTGGGCTATATGCCACTTAAGCAGACCGTGGTGCGGATACTTCCGGAGGAGGTCATTATACCTCTCCCAAGCCTCATGAAACTGTTCACCATTTTGTTGCGTAAAGGGAGTTATAGCACGGCGAAGCGCATTGGTTCGCCCGATTGGGAAGAATTTCTTGAGAAATGCTGTTCGCATCTCTTCCCAAGAATGGATGGTTCTCCCAAGGGTGCGTAACCATTACAACACTTTATCCTGCAACGAAAATGGGAACATTTTCATGAGGACAATTGATAACTCGATATTTCTTGGTTTAACCGTTTCAACCAATCGGGTTGGGTCTTCTAAATGGAGAAAAGGATCTTCACTTGCAAGACCATGGAAGTGGAAATTAATCAGGCCAATTATATTGGGTTTCAGTTCAAAATCGTCCTACCCATGGGGACCTGAAATTGTCCTATGGTCTCTGTAGCAGCGGGATTTTGATAAGAGCTAAGAGACCTAGGCTCCTCCCGTTCGGGAGGGTTCTGCATTTCCTCCAAGGTTTCCCTAATGGCTTCAATCTATTCATTATACATTTCCATTTGGGCATGGAGGTGGGTTATGGGGTCCATGGCTCCACCACCTGGTGCATCTTTAGGGCAGTTTCTTCCCTCAGGATTTGGGGGTGGGCATGAAGCCATATTTGTGGATGATGATGATTCGATTTCTATTCTTGTAAAATTATCAGACAATTCAAATAATTCAGGGTTTTGTGACCTCCTCCCAAACATGCACTACCACAGGAAGAATTGGGGGGATAAGAAGGGAAAAGGAGATGAGAAAAATGACGCCGCAAAGGTACACTTGATGACAAATCAAGGCAATCAGAGTCCTAACCTCTACAGTGTGCCCTTAGACATAAAGATCAAAGTTAGCTACTATCACAACCTACGGAACCAAATGCAAGCACCGCGGAACCACTAGGCCAGATTGAAAGGCCTTTTGCCCCAGTCATAGACACCCGATAGCACGTGCGAACCCACACCAGCATGTAGGTGCTACACGTAGGTAGTTAGACCTCCAATCCTTAATAAGGGTCAAGTTGCATCAGTTTTAATTACAGGCTTAGGGTCAAGTGCTTCAGGAATGTGAAGGGCGTTGTTTATGGGTAATGCCCAAGTGCGTTGATTTTAGAAACTGTGTAAACCAAGCATGCAACGGGGAAATCTCCCGAATTGAAGTTTTAGTTGGTGAATGGTTTTTAGAATTTCAACCTTAAGTAGTATGGATTTTAAGATTTCGCTGAGTTACCAATTCAACCAATCTCCGGGATTTTGTGAAAATACAAGTTCTTCTATGCCTAACAAACCCTTCTTCAATGTGAGTAAGTTAATGCATGCTAAAAATGCAATGGGATTCCCTAGGTGGAAATTTCTATGTGTGGATGCACTAGTCAATTTTAGGTTAGTGTGAAAGGTAGCCAAAGCACTTCAATTCAAGTGCTCCCAATCACCAAAATGACATTCCACACATAAGGCTCAACCACATGGTAATGTAGAGAAAATCAAAGTGTTGGGGTTGAAATATTCGAGGTCAAATCTTAGGCATGTGAAAGGTCATGGTGGGTTTGGAATCAACTCAATTCCTTGTCTCCCCACCAAAAAATGTGATCACGAATTGTGGATAAATGAGGCAAGGAGGGATGCCAGTCAATCTTTTTAATCTTGCCTGAAAGAGCACTTCCCATGATAAAAGATTCAAGAATCAAGATTCTCATATCTTTGCTATGCGAAGTTTGGTGGGAAATCCAAGGGCAGTGGCGACGATGGCAAACAATCAAGCAAGTGATTTTTAATCAACTTGCCCCAAAAAATCCCAAGAAGTGTTTTTAGTTTTTTCTTATTTTATTTAGGCGACAAGTTGACCTAAGTTGCTAAAGAGAGAGAGACCTACCTTTTCAGCAATGTGGACGAAGCTCCAGTGCGGCACGGCAAATTCATGCTCTCGTTCCCACCTTGGATCTACCCATGTCTCTGACTTCCTCTGCTTGTCTCCTCCTCGCAATTGGTTCACCTGCACACCAGTAAACAAAAACACCCGTGAAGAGAAGGGTGTGAGAAGAGAAAATCAAAGGAATGGAGTAGAAATTTACCTCAATACATACCTCCCCGGCAAAGACGCCAGAACAAGGTGTGTCAGGACTCGAATGGGTTGTGTTAATATGGTGAAAATATCGTTGAAGTGCATATAGTGGTTAACCTAAATCGAGTCTAACCATCTTTTAAATTTTTTTTTTTACCTAGCCTACTTAATTTTAACTTGGTCACTTTTAGGCCCAGGGTCGAACTCAGGGAGGCAAGGATTAAAGATGAAGAAGTTTCTACACCTTTTCTAAAACATATCTCTTCCGTGCGTTTATTATGTTTTTGATTGTTTTTTCTATTTAAGATTATTTTGCTGATAATTTTATCCTTGAGGTACACCCTCAAAATCAGGTCCTTGGCTTTGAGCCAAATTATTCTTGGCTTTGAGCCAGCTTAGGGTTTCCAAAAAAAATTGGTCCTGCTATTCGCAAGACCGAGTACCTGCAAGACAAGGATTATCTTTTCTCTTTTACTCTTTTTCTTTAACTTTTTAATAGCAGGAAGCACAAGAGAAATAGAAACTAAATAGGTTGCTTGTAAAGAAATAATTATAGTCTATTAATATATAGATATATATATATAATATATATAGGGGTGGGGGTGGAAGTGGAAATGGCATGTAGTACAGTGTCGAGTTGGTCCACATCTAGGAAGACACAACCAACAAGACGAAGTGCCGCGTAGAGTGTAGGATGGATGTGTGGGAGTGTGTGCGGAGGCGCTTTCTTTACGCGGGTATCGAGGAATATCAGCAACTGGTGCAGATATTCCCACGATATAACATGTGGTGGAGTGACTAGTGCGTAGGGATACAGGTAGGTGATGTGTATGTAAAAATATATATATATATATGTATATATGTAAATATATATTTATATGTATATATATAGATAGGGTTGTAACTATATAGGTGTATATGTAGCAATATATATATATACATATATATAGATATGTAAATATATATATAGGTATATATATATCTAGATTTATAACTAGATATATATGTATATATGTATATAGATATATATAGATGTACATATATATATATATATATATGTATGTATGTATATATGTATATATTTATAAATATATATATGTAAATATATATATATATATATTTATGTATGTATGTATATATACTTATATATAGTTGTATATGTATGAATATGTATATATATATAAATATGTACATATATATATATGTATATATTTATAAGTATAGGTGTGTACAAGTGAGTGTGAGTGTACAAGTGTGTGTGTGTGTACGACTGTGGTGTGTGCGAGTGTGTGTCTGCTGGAGAGTGTGTGAGAGAGGGAGCGGGTGAGTTTAAGCCGTCTGACGGAGGTAGGTGTTGTTTGGATGCATGAGCACGCGTAGGCGCAGGCATGCAAGGGGCTACGAGCAGGAACTGGAGGGAGTGTGCAATACTGTTGTCGCGCGCCGGTTGGTGCGGGAGCATGAGGGAGGGCAACGCAGCGCACTGCGTAGCACAGTGCACTACATTGCGGGCGGGAGTGGATGCGGGCAAAGACGTAGGTGCGTGCGCAGATGGGCACAGGCACAGACAGGTGCGGGCGCAGACTGTGGGCGAATAGGTGGAGGCGGTAGCGGCAAGGAGAGAGAGCGCGCGGTGATCGGATAACTGAGAAACTCTCCGGTCATCGCACTGTAGCTACAGTGTCGCGCTGAGAGGCGTGACAGTAGCTATAATGCCGTGCAGGATGAACAACTGGTTGCGGTCGGTTCTGCATGCGCGGGCACGCTGGAAGGTGCCTGCGCACACGGAAAGGGCCTACGGAGGTCACTGGCATGCACGCGGGGCTTGCGCTGCTGCTGGCGGCCGCTACTACTACTGTTGGAGCTCCGGAGCTTGGAGCTTCAGCAATGGCGGCAAGGGCTTCAGCAATGGAAATAGAGAATGAAACCACCACGCCCACCTGCTCTCGGAGGAGCTGGGCAGTGGTGGAACTCACAGTGGTGGTCGTGGGACCACTGTGAGCTTGCTCTTGCCCGCAGTGCGTCTCTTCAGTGGAAGAGCTACTGCGTATGGAGGGGAGAGGGGAGGACGATGGCCTGGAGGAAGGGTGTCTGTGGTCGTGTGTGTTCCAGGCTCCCCTTGCACAAGGGAGAGGGCAGGGCTTTTTAAAGAAGAAGGAGCCTACCACAGCCATGTTGCAGGCGGAGCATGCTGCTGGCAAAGGAATGGCTCGAAGAAATGCAAGCTCCATGCCCTGAGCCGTGAGAGGGAGATGATTTCAAAGTCAAAATAAAAAATGAAGACGGTGAAATTTGGAATGCAACCCTTGATGAAGACGTTAATTACATGGCCAATTATTTGCATTATCCTCCCCTCTCAAATAAATGCGTGCATGTGTCAATTTTACAAATGCAACTATAGCTACCTAATATGCAATGGCAATGATAGGAAATAACATAAGATGGCATTTTTATTGGTGTATTTTTGCTGTGTAATCATACCCCCATGGCTATCTTTTGCTAGTCCTTAACAAAACATTTTGTATTGTATTTAGAAATGATCTTAAGCTGAAGCTTTTTTTCCGTGGGGACATGGGTGTGTTTGTTGGATATTGTGAGAACCAATTGCAGAGAAGACTACCAGTACTTTAAGTCTTATGTGACATAGACCATCTCTCAACTAACCTAGACTCTTGATATTTAAACCTTAAGTACAATTTCCAGGACTCAGATGGTTTTTGTCGTACTCGAGAGTTCAAGACATTATGGCTTGTGCATAGTGAAGGATCAAGACTGACCAGATGAACATTAAGACTCAAGCCCAGGGTTTCACGATTCTTTAAGTGCAGGTTGGTCCCAGTTTCAGCTCGTGTCTTCAGGTTGACCCTTAAGAAGAAGACGGAAAACTCAACTCCCATTTTATTTGTGGCTCAAAGAATATATGGTAGAAATAGGGTATTTGTAACTTTGCCCTGAAACATTTTGAGGGAGAAGAATTTACAAATGTTTGAGAGATATACTAACTTATTTGCACAGTTTTTCTTTTTTTTTTTTGAAACAAGTGTTAGTATATCACTTACAACTTTATTTGGAGGAGAACACTTTTTTTTTGTGGGAGAGTTTCTTTTTGGTGGAAAGAATTTCTCCTAGACACAAGACTAAAGCTTGGGATAAAATGTCTACCTGCGTAGACAGGTAAGGACTCCACCTTCCCTAATGAACACTAGGGTTGGATCTTATGTTCACCTTGTCTTTCTTGATATGTGTAGTGTGAACCAAGATTACTTAGGCTCTCGAGTAGAAGCAAACCAACGGATCCTGTACTGATGTCTCAGGTACAAGAATACATCCTTAGTTAGGAGAGATTCTGATTTATCTTGTCAATGCTCAAGTGAATTAAGCCGAGCCTGAGTGAATCAAGCTTTTGTGGCCTGGAAAGTCTTCAAAACAGTGGTTGAATATCCATAAACACTTATTGTATTTTTGTTTCAGCCTTCAGATCATTACTAAACACCCTTTTTTTTTATGCTATGTACATATTTATAGATGGAAGGAAGCTGCATGATACCATATAATACCCTGATCCTATGGATGCCTATCCACCCCCCCATGCCAAACGATGCTATGTCCTCATATGCATGCAGGGTAGGGTAGAGGATGGTCCAAAGATTGGGGAACGAAAGCTGAGGTGCAGGGCATATAGCAGTGTGGTAGGGTGGGTGGATGGTGGGTGGTGAAGTGAAAAGGTGCGAAGTGAACTGTATGTGACAGTGGAGTGCTGCTGGGGTGCCTCCCAACGAGTGCTGAATTTAACGTCCCCAATTGGACTCAGAATGAGGGATGAAATTAGTTACCCTCCAGTAGGGCAACAGTTTCTCCAACGGGGACAGGTTCATGAGTAAGAAAAGGTTTTAAACGCTGCCCAATGACCATAAATTTATGTCCAGATTTGGGATCTTAAATTTCAACGGCCCTATTAAGAAATGGTCTCGAGACCAGGAAGGGACCAGTCCATTTGGACTTCAATTTCCCAGGAAAAAATTTGAGCCGGGCATTGTAAAGCCAAACTTGCTGAGATGGCTCAAATTCCTTCCGCCGAATTTGGCTGTCGTGAAAGCCTTAGTGCTTTGCTTGAAAGTTAAGGCAGAATCATAGGCTTCACGACGAAGCTCTTCCAGCTCTTGGAGTTGGAGTTTCCTTTCTTGACCACACAGGTCTAGGTTGAGGTTACATTGGCGAACCGCCCAATAAGTGCGGTGCTCCAGCTCCATGGGAAAATGACAAGGCTTCCCATAAATGATTCTATAAGAAGACATACATAGGGGAGCCTTGAAGGCGGTCCGATACGCCCAAAGTGCGTCAATTAGCTTGTTGGACCAATCCTTTCGGTCAGTCCGAACCATTTTCTGGAGAATTTGCTTGATTTGCCGATTCGACACCTCAGCCTGGCCGTTCGTCTGAGGATGATACAGAGATGCGATACGATGGTGGACTCCATATTTCCTCTGAAGTGCCCGAAATGAAGCATGGGTAAAATGGCTTCCTCCATCCAAGATAATGGCTCGAGGGATCCCAAAGCGTGCAAAAATGTGGTCTTTGACAAATCGAGTGGATATGACATGGTCAGCATGGCCCGTGGGAATAGCCTAGATCCATTTTGAAACATAATCAATAGCCATGAGGATATATTCGAAGCCGTTGGAAGGAGGAAAGGGACCCATAAAATCGATTCCCCAAATGTCGAAAATTTCAGCAGCTAGGATGGGTTGCAAGGGCATCATGTCACGACGTGATATTGACCCTAACGACTGGCAGCTAGTGCAATGTTTGGCATAATTGTGTGCATCCTGGTGAAGGGAGGGCCAAAAGAAACCACACTGCAACACCTTGGCTGCAGTCTTCCTCCTAGAGAAATGGCCTCTGTAGGCCTGATCGTGGCTGAACGATAGCACATTAGGGAATTCACTATCAGGAATACAGCGACGGATGATCTGAGCAGCTCCTATTCGAAAAAGAAGTGGATTATCCCAGAAATAATACTTTGCTTCTGCAATGAGATGCTCGCACTGGTTTTTAGGCCAGCCACATGGAAGGGAACCAGAAGCAAGGTAATTAGCATTGTCGGCATACCACGGTCCACTTGCCACGTTAATTGCCAATAAGTGCTCATTGGGAAAAATCTCATTGATCGGCAGGGTGAGTCCAATGTAGTCAGGGTCCAGTCTCGAGAGATGATCAGCAACAACATTCTGGGCTCTAGCCTTATCGCGGATCTCAATGTCAAATTCTTGGAGCTGAAGGATCCAACGAATTAGTCTAGGCTTGTCATCCTTCTTGTGCATGAGATGGCGAATGGCCGCGTGGTCAGTGAATACAATAACATGCGAGCCCAGAAGGTAAGAGTGGAATTTCTTCTGCCCAAAGACAACCTCCAGTAGTTCTTTCTCAGTGGTAGTATAATTACGCAGGGCCTCGTCCAATGCCTTACAAGCGTAGTACACCATGAAGGGGTGTCTATCGTGTCTTTGTCCTAGGATGGCTCCGACCGCAAGGTCAGAAGCGTCACACATGAGTTCAAAGTCGAGGGACCAATCAGGTGGCTGGAGAACAGAGGCCTTGGTGACAACCTCACGTAGCTGCGAGAATGCTCGTATGCAGTCGGGGCCCATATCAGAGGGTACGTCGGTCGATAGGAGATGAGTTAAAGGTCGAGAAATCTTGGAGGTCTTTGATGAATCTCCTATAGAAACTGACGTGTCCCAAGAAGGAAAGGATTTGTTTGACAGAGCCAGGCATAGGTAAATCAGCAATTACATCAAGCTTAGCTCTACCAACCTCGATACCCCTATTGGAGATGATATGCCCGAGAACAATCCCCTCGTGTACCATAAAATGACTTTTCTCCAAGGAAAGCACGAGGTTCACATCAATACATCTCCTAAGGATACGGGTCAGGTTGGCAAGACAGTCATCAAAAGAGGGGCCAAAGACCGAAAAGTCATCCATGAAAACCTCGAGAAAGTCACCCACCATGTCTTGGAATATCTCCAGCATACATCTCTGGAAAGTTGCTGGTGCATTATACAGTCCGAATGGCATCCTTCTAAATGCAAAGGTGTCGAAGGGGCAGGTAAAGGTGGTTTTCTCTTGGTCTCGGGGGTCAATTGCCACCTGGTTATATCCTGAGAATCCATCCAAGAAATAGAAAAATTTATTTCCCACTAACCGCTCTAGGATTTGGTTAATGAAAGGTAGCGGAAAGTGATCTTTCTTAGTTGCAGCATTTAGTTTCCTATAATCTACACACACTCTCCAAGATGTAGGAGTGCGTGTAGGGATGGATTCGCCCCTGTCATTGACATGGATGGTGAGTCCCACCTTTTTGGGAATGACGTGAATCAGACTCACCCAGGGGCTATCGCTGATCGGGTAGATTATACCCGCATCCAGCCACTTAATAATTTCCTTTTTAATGACCTCCCACATGTTAGGGTTGAGACGTCGCTGCATCTCGTCGGAAGGTCGAGCCTCCTCAGTATATATACGGTGAGTACAGTAGGAGGGGCTAATGCCAGTTAAGTCTGTTAAGGACCATCCAATGGCTGCCTTGTGTTCCATAAGGACCTTTGTTAGTTTGCACTCTTGCTCCCTGGTCAATTTTGAACTAATGAATATGGGGAGCATTTCATTTGGTCCCAAGAAAACATACATAAGCAAATCAGGCAACTCTTTCGGCTCAGGAGTGGATGGTGAAAGATCTGGCATTTCGTGGGATGACAGTGTCCTAAGCGGATCAGAAGAAAACAAGTAAGGAGGAAGAAGTTGGCCCTCAGTTTGGCCAAGAAGAGGGGCATCTTGGATAGATGGATTCAAAAAGGGATAGCCCCAGTGAGTAGTATGTGGGCTCAAGGTTCCAGTGTGGGGTTGCAGTTCTACCTGATTTGGCAGGAAAGAAAGGGCAATCCGATCTTCAAGAGTGTGAATCAGTAATGAGTAGCCCGAATATGACTCTGACCACGAGGTATGGCAAGCGGAGAAAACCTCATCAGAAGTCTGGTTAGGAGAAGGTACAGGAAAAGGGAGGGATGGGGGAAAGTCACAATATGTGTCGGTCAGCTAGTCGTCCGTGTTTAAAGGCAATCCACAGCAGTCAGAATAGGTCCCTATTAGTCTGATACACGCGCTGAAGATCATGTCCTCGTTAGACGTGTCATCCCTAATGCAATCGTAATCAAAGTTCCTGGCTACCTTGAAGATGTTAAGCTTGAGCTTCTCAGATCCAACGGCAATCTCGATACTGCCCGACTCGCAGTCGATATGTGCATGGGCTGTGGCCAAGAAAGGTCGACCAAGAATGATTGGACAATCAGAAAGTGAGCTAGGAACTTCCATATCTAAAATAAGAAAGTCAACAGGAAAACAGAGATTGTTGACCCTAACCAGCATGTCTTCCACCACAGCCTTTGGTATTTTGACAGAACGATCTGCCAATTGTAATGTGATAGGAGTGGGTTTCAGATTTCCTAAGCAAATTTCTCGAGCATGATGATTAATATAAGATTGATGGAAGATCCTAGATCAAGTAAGGCACTGTTAAAATTGCAGCCTTGGATGCTATAATAAATAAGCAGTGTGCCCAAATCTTTCTACTTCGGTAGTAGATTTAATAGTATAGCACAACTCGCATGAGGCGAGAGAACCACCGAATTCTTTGTTTTCTTTGACTGTCGCCTGGGTGAAGTGTAGTCTTTGAAAAATTGGGTGACCATAGGTATGTGGTCGATAGCCTCTAACAGGGGTACCTTGATATCAACATCCTTGAATAAATTACGCAGGTTATCAAAGGCCTGCGTATCCTTTTTCTTGCCTTTTGGCTCCCTCAGTAGAGTCACAGGGAATGGGACCGATTCTGGCACTAATTTGGGTGTATCGTCCTCTCGCAAATGCGGTGCGCATCCTAAATGAGAGGGCGATGAAAACGATGGGCCAGGATCAGGTTGAGGCGGATTGACGATTTGCTTGCCGCTCTTCGTAGTAATCGCATTGGACGTTGCAGGTCTAGTGGGATCATAAGGCGAAGGAGGGTTCACAATAAGGACATAAGGGTTAGGTGCTGCAGTGGGATTAGCCTAAAATCCTGGTGGAATGCTTGGAGCCTGCAGAATCTGATGAACCTGCCCCTGAGAAGGTTGTACCTATGGTTGAGGGCCAGGAGGTACGAAATGTCGCGGGTTGGGAACAGGTTGGGCTGGAAGAGTGCCCTGAGATCGAGTCGCCATGTGTAGTTGACTGATCTCAGCATTCTGCTGTGCCAATTGGTGCTGAAGAGAGGTCATGTTCTATTCATGGCACTTAGACATTTCCGTCATCATTCGCATCAATTTATTAAGAGGACTTGATGTGTGTTCTGTTTGTGGAATGCAAGGACCCGAGGGTGGATTCGCCATAGGATTAAACTGGGCCCTTGGGATGATGGGTGCGGACGGTCGCATTGGCCCACCCGTGGGGTTTTGGCGCTATGGGTTATTGGACCATGCGAAGTTCGGATGATTTCGCCACCCTGGGTTATAAGTAGCAGAGAACAGGTTGTTCCCCAGGGCGCAAGCGTCTTCTAAGCCAGAAGATGAGTTCGCATGTAAATATGCATCCAAGCACATGGAGGCTTGGTCTCTGTGTCAAAATACTGGCTTGCAGAAGCCAGATCCACATGACTTACCGAATCGCTCGGCACGACACTCGATAAGGAAGATCTCACAGGGTTTCTAGGGATAAGCCTGGCATTGGAAGAATTGGGATTGTGATGAAGTGGTGAGGTGGGGGTGTTTGCCATAGAACGAGCGGGATTGCCCAGAAGCTCTTCCAGCTTCTTGTGCATGATGGAGAATTCATCCAATTTTTATGCGATAAGATTACGATCAGTGGATGAATGGGAGGGTCTCGTGTCAACTTTGTGAACATTACGGGGCAGGCTGGTACGATTAAAGGCAACAATGGAGGCATTGTTCATTGAGTTTTCACTCATATTTTCAAATAATTCGAATGCTCCATTCTCATCTTTATTCATGAAATTCCCTCCACAGGAAGCATCTGCAATATGCTTCAAAATCTCATTTAGCCCATAATAAAAAATCTGGGCTGTATGCCACTTAGGTAGACCGCGGTGCGGACACTTCCGAAGGAGGTCATTATACCTCTCCCAAGCCTCATGAAACTGTTCGCCGTTTTGTTGCATAAAGGAAGTTATAGCACGGCGAAGCGCATTGATTCGCCCGATTGAGAATAATTTCTTGAGAAATGCTATTCGAATCTCTTACCAAGATTGGATGGTTCTCCTAAGGGTGCGTATCCATTGCCACGCTTTATCCCGCAACAAAAATGGGAACATTTTCATGGGGACAATTGATAACCCGATATTTCTTGGTTTAACCGTTTCAGCCAATCAGATTAGGTCTTCCAAATGGAGAAAAGGATCTTCACTTGCAAGACCATGGAAGTGGAAATTAATCAGGCCAATTATATTGGGTTTCAGTTCAAAATCGTCCCCACCCATGGGGACCCGAATTTGTCCTATGGTCTCTGAGCAGTGGGATTTTGATAAGAGCTAAGAGACCTAGGCTCCTCCCATTCGGGAGGGTTCTACATTTCCTCCAAGGTTTCCCTAATGGCTTCAATCTGTTCATTATACATTTCCATTTGGGCTTAGAGGCGAGTTATGGGGTCCATAGCTCCACCACCTGGTGCATCTTTAGGGCAGTTTCCTCCCTTGGGTTTTGGGGGTGGGTGTGCAGCCATATTTGTGGAGGACGATGATGATTCGATTTCTGTTCTTCTAAAATTATCATACAATTCAAACAATTCAGGGTTTTGTGACCTCCTCCCAAACATGCACTATCGTAAGAAGAATTCGGGGGTTAAAAAGGGAAATGGAGATGAGAGAAAAGACGCTGCAAAGGTACACTTGATGACAAATCAAGGCAATCAGAGTCCTAACCTCTACAGTGTGCCCTTTGACCTAAAGATCTAAGTTACCTACTATCACAACCTTCGAAACCAAATGCGAGCACCGCGAAACCACCGGGCCAGATTGAAAGGCTATTTGCCCCTATCTTAGACACCCGATAGCACGCGGGAACCCACACCAACATGTAGGCGCTACACGCAAGTAGTTAGACCTCGAATCCTTAATAAGGGTCAAGTTGCATCAGTTCTAATTAGAGGCTTAGGGTCAAGTGCTTCAGGAATGTGAAGGGTGTTGTCTACGGGTAATGCCCAAGTGCGTTGATTTTAGAAAGTGTGTAAACCAAGCATGCAACGGGGAAATCTCCCCGAATTGAAGTTTTATTTGGTGAATGATTTTTAGAATTTCATCCTTAAGTAGTATGGATTTTAAGATTTTGCTGAGTTACCAATTCAACCAATCTTCGGGTTTTTGAGAAAATACAAGTTCTATGCCCAACAAACCCTTCTTCAATGTGAGTTAGTTAATGCATGCTAGAAATGCAATGGGCTTCCCTAGGTGGAAATTTCTATGTGTGGATGCACTAGTCAATTATAGGTTAGTGTGAAAGGGAGCCAAAGCACTTCAATTCAAGTGCTCCCAATCACCAAAATGATGTTCCACACACAAGGCTCAACCACAAGGTAATGTAGAGAAAATCAAAGTGTTGGGGTTGAAATACTCGGGATCAAATCTTAGGCACGTGAAATGTCATGGTGGGTTTGGAATCAACTCAATTCCAAGTCTCCCCAACAAATAATGTGATCCCGAATTGTGGATAAATGAGGCAAGGAGGGATGGCAGTCAATGTTTTTAATCTTTCCTCAAAGAGCACTTCCCATGACAAAAGATTCAAGAATCAAAATTCTTGGATCTTTGCTATGCGAAGTTTGGTGGGAAATCCAAGGGCAGTGGCGGCGATGGCAAACAATCAAACAAGTGATTTTTAATCTACTTGCCTCAAGAAATCCCAAGAAGTGTTTTTAGTTTTTTCTTATTTTATTTAGGTGACAAGTTGACCTAAGTGGCTAAGAGAAAGAGACCTACCTTTTCAGCAACGTGGGTGAAGCTCCAGTGCGGCGTCGGCGACTTCATGCTCTCATTCCCACCTTGGATCTGCCCACGTCTCTGACTTCCTCTGCTTGTCTCCTTGTAATTGGTTCACCTGCACACCAGTAAACAAAAACACCGGTGAAGAGAAGGGTATGAGAAGAGAAAATCAAAGGAATGGAGTAGAAACTTACCTCAATGCATACCTCTCCGGCAACGGCTCCAGAAAAAGGTGTGTCAGGACTCAAATAGGTTGTGTTAATATGGTGAAATTAATGTTGAAGTGTGTATAGTGGTTAACCTAAATCGAGTCTAACCATCTTTTAAAATGTTTTTTTTTACCAAGCCAACTTAATTTTAACTTGGTCACTTTTAGGCTCAGGGTTTAACTCAGGGAGGTGGGGATTAAAGGTGAAGAAGTTTCTACGCCTTTCCTAAAGCGTATCTCTTCTGTGCGTTTATTATGTTTTTGATTTTTTTCTATTTAAGATTTTTTTGCTGATAATTTTGTCCTTGAGGTACACCCTAAAAATCAGGTCTTTAGCTTTTGAGCCAAATTTCTCTTGTCTTTGAGCCAACTTAGGGTTTCCAAAAAAAATTGGTCTTGCTATTCGCAAGACCGAGTACCTGCAAAATAAGGATTATCTTTTCTCTTTTACTCTTTTTTTTATCTTTTTTATAGTAGGAAACACAAGAGAAATAGAAACTAGATAGGTTGCTTGTAAAGAAATAATTATAGTCTATTAATATACAGATATATATATATATTATATATATAGGGGTGGGGGTGGAAGCAGAAATGGTGTGTACCACAGTGTCGAGTTGGTCCATGTCTAGGAAGATGCAACCAACAAGATGAAGTGCTACGTAGAGTGTTGGATGGATGTGTGGGAGTGTGCGCGGAGGCACTTTCTTTACACGGGTTTCGGGGAACATCAGCAACTGTTGCTGATATTCCAACGATATAACACGTGGTAGAGTGACTAGTGCGTAGGGATACAGGTAGGTGATGTGTATATAAATATATATAAAGCCCTAGCACTCAAGAAGGCAAATGGTGAAGGAGAAGTCTAGACTAGCTGGAACTCAGCCTAATCCAGCTCACCTCAGCTTGATCCAGCTCACCTCAACCTGATCCAGCTCACCGTAGCTGGAACCTAGCTTACTTGAACTAGGGTTAGCTCATCCCAGCTCTATTCAACTAATCTTAGCTGGATGGCAGCTCAAGAGAGTTCACCTTAGCTCACCCTAGCTCAAGTCAGCTCAGATCCAGCTCAACTTAGCTGAGTCTAGCTCATCTCAGCTCCCACTAGTCCACAAGGAGCTCTAGCTAGCTTAGCTAAGTTGACAGGAGTTCACCCCAGCTCAGATCCAGCTACATCCAGCTCCACTCAGCTCCAGCCAGCTGAAGAAGAACTCATCCCAGCTCAGGAAGCTCAAGTCTAGCTCCTGGGGACTCAGCTTAGCTCAACTCAGTTGAGCTAAGCTACCTTAGCTGCCTCAACCAGCTTGATTCTCCCTAGGAGCACCAGACCTAGCTCACCTTAGCTCATTTTGGTAGAAGCTAGCTCACTTTAGCTTGGCTTAGCAACTAGCAAAGAACTAGCAAGCTAAGCCAGCTAGAGTGGCCCCATGCCAGCCTCTTCAGCAGTAGCCAGCTCCAGCTCCAGATTTCTCCTCCTCAGCTCCTTCCTCCAAACCCTAGCTCCATTACCTTCTACTCTACTCCTCCATTAGCTAAGCTATCTTAGCTTAGCTTAGCTTAGCTTAATTACGCTCCAACTTCCTTGGCTTGTACCACCCCAAAAACCCACCTACCAACTCCACCCAACTAGCTCCACCTAAGCTCCACATAAGCTAAGCTACTTGGCACCAACCTAACCTACCCACCACCTCCAAAAGACACCTAAAAGTGGCACCAAAAACTACCCATAACCACCCCTTAATGGCGCCACTTTTCCCTCCAAAATCCCCCCTCATCTCCACCACACAATCCCCCTTGAATCCATCTCCACCATCCACCTAACTCCCCTTCTAGAAGACCCCATGTTGGCGCCAACATGGGGGTGTCTCTCCACCACCAAAAGACACCAACACCACCATAACCACCCCCTTTAACACCCCTTGGGTTGGCGCCAACTCACCCTAGCCATAGGATCACCAACCACCCTCATCCTTCCATCCTAGCCCTCCATTTCAAGGGGCACCTTAACCCCCCATCCTATTCTATAAAAAGCCACCACCTACCACCATTTTGGGGCATCCTCCCTTAGTATATTTTTCTACCTAAACCACCTATACCTACGACCAAGAAGAAGGAGTAGAGAAGGAGATTAAAGGGGCACATCACCAGCCCCTTTGGTGCCTTCTTCTCCCCACTCTCTTCAACTTGAGCCACGCCAAGGAGGAGGACTCTTCCACTTCAAGGAGGACAGCTAGGAAAAGGAGAAGGACTTAGGGTGGACGTCCACCCTTGGAGAGAAACTTAGGGCACGCCCCCCTAGGGCTTGCCTTGAAGGACATCACCCTGGCGGAGCACTGCAAGGAAGGAGTTGAAGGACTCTTTTCAAGATTGGGAGCCACCAACCTTGGAGCAAGAAGCCCTCTTCTTCACCATCTATCTAGAGGATTTGTGTTTTATTTTCTTATTTGCATTTTTCTAGTAGTACAAGCTTTCCTCTACTAGGACTTTTGTAAAACACTTTATCAATTATCTAGTTGCCTTCTTTGCATTTTTTTGTTTGCATTTCTATTAGCTTATTTTCAGCATTCTTTACTCCCTCTCCCTAATTATTCTAGGCCTCCACTTGCCTAGAGTGAGCTTAGGGAGAGGCTCTACTTGCCACATAGAAGTAGTATTTAAATTGAAGTGTAAATCACTTTTCCTGCCATCAGTTCGCATGTTGCCTTAGCTTGAAAACAAAAAAATGATATATTGAAAAAAATACAAAAAAGAAAGTTGAGATTTATATTCCTAGCAAGAGAATCAATTTTGCAACCATATTGCCTCCTTGGACGACCCTAGATACTTCCCTATCTAGGATTATAAATTTAAGAGCGAAAGCGGATTTACGCGTTACAACGACCTAATTAACAAACCACGTAAAATCGCTATCACTTTTTGGCGTGGTTGCCAGGGAGGCACGGCTTTGCATTAATTAATTTTATCTTGCTTGAAGTATATCTCATCCCCTTCTCTTTCTTTCTTTTGTGTGTGCAGGAACTACAGCGGTAAGGCGGGAATCTGGAAGCGAGAGCTCAAAGATCCTTTTCTTCCAGCGAAAATTCAGGTTGGTTCCTCTTTCTGGTCACATAATTAATTAAAACTACCAAAAATATATTAAACTTGGCTTTCAGGATCCCAAACAACTTGATTAAGTGGAGTGGTGCTTTATAAAATACATTGTTTGCTTGTATGCTTCTTTAGCACCACTCCATTGTAAGTATTGGTGTTCTATTTTTCGGGTCCAGATTTCTGCCTGGACTTGAAAAATTGATTCCTAACACCACAGGCATCCTAAAATCATAAAATTTCATAGAGTGATTTGAAATTAAGTTTGGAACATCTGTTGCAAATTTCAAATCAATTGGATGTGTATTTAATTTTTGAAAATTCATGGATTGCAGAGGGGTCACACCCTCTAATCTTCCTATTTTCCTACTGTCCGGGAATTTTTAGATTTTCTATACTCATCCAATTTTTGTGAAATTTATCTTTCTGGAATCTTTGTGAAATTTTACATATCATATAAAATCATAAAAATTTTTTGAGGTCGGTGGTAATACTGAAAAGTCTACAATACCCACTTGTATCATTTCTGGACTTTGACACCAGTACAATTAAAAATTTAAAATAATTATCAAACAAATTCTTAAAATCTTCAAAAAATCTTTTTTGGAATCTTTGTTTAATTTTACTCAATGTAGTGGTGTTTTTTGACTTGTTTGGACCACTACTTAATTCTGAAAGCCTAAAAATAATTCATTGGTAGTAAAATTTCTGTCTTAGGGATAATTGGCTTAGGGTTTCTTCTTTCTTCTTAGAGAGTCAATTAAAAGGAAATATACAATCACCCATACAACTTGTTTTCCTTTGATTGTGAATTTTCAAACTTGTTTGAAAATTTAATTAGAAAAACCCTAAAACACATTTAATTAAATTGAATCCTAAAAGACATAAATACAAGAAAATTGTGTGACAACTTGATTTTCATTGGAGCCACTCTCCAATTCCTGCACACACACAAAAAAATCAAATAACAGGGCAACAACCCAATAAACGCCCTCGACATTCCATGTGCACTATAGCATCCTAGACTTAATTAAAACTTGTAGCAACTTGACCCCTGAGGCTTTATCAACTTAGGCTTGCTATTTTGGTCTTAAGTTTTCCTTAGTTAGTACCAATTCTGTCATCTATATCTGGTATTCAGGCTGAGGGGCCGTGTCAAACGACCAGGCACGGGTTTGTACAAGCACCTGGGGTTTTCCCTGGGAAACGTTTGGGCCCAAACCTCCCCTTAAGCAACTTGGCTAGATTTGTTGATAGAACGGGTATTCACTATTGACTACTTATTTCCTATATAGACCAAGTCTTAGGCTATTATTAGGGAGTCACATTTAAGTTAGGTCTAGTTTTATTTGTTTGAATTGCATACTTTCTCTCATCTCTTTCTCTTCTCCTCCCCTCCCGTTCTTCCATTTTATGCACGGGCGACGGTCTCAAAATCCGCACTTGGAAGGACCATTTGATTTCGCCCCCCACGCAAAAAGACCACTTTTTCTGTCTTCTCCTGAAAAAATGGAAACACAACAAAATAGGTCCACTGACCCTTCCACGTCCACCTCTAACCCCACCACTAACCCTAATTCTAACCCTTCCACCCAAAACCCAACCACCAGTAACTTCCCACACTTGAAGCTCCCTAATGTTGAGTTGCCCCACACACAACATCAAGACCCCCTACCTAATATTTTAAAATTGATGGCCGATCAGATTAATAAATTAAATTCCAATCAACAAACATTGACTAGGAACATCCAAAACCTAGCCAATCCAAGGCCAAACCCACCACCCCATCAGCAGCCTGTTGTTCCTCTAAAAGATTTCTATGATCCGTCTTATTATGAGGAATGACCAGGGGTGGTCATACCGGAGGGGGACTTTGAGATCAAGCCTACCGTCCTGAACCTGATTAAACACTTTCATGGCCTTCCTAGGGAAGACCCTTTCAGCCACCTTGAAGAACTAACTCTTCTTGCACAGACAACCTGTTCCCGAAATGTGCAAGAAGACATATGGCTGATGCGGCTTTTTCCATTATCTCTCAATGATAAGGCCGCTTATTGGTTCAGGACCATTGGCCAACCCATCACAACATGGCCTCAACTCAAGAGTGCCTTCCTCAAGAAATTCTTTCCCATAGGTCGTACCAATTCCTTATGAAGATCTATTACGACCTTTCACCAAAAATTTGGCGAAGCTTTCCATGATTCTTGGGAAAGATTTCAAGACCTTTTAAGGAGTTGCCCGCACCACGAGATTCCTTTATGACAGCTCGTGCAAATCTTCTATCATGGATTAGAAGATCAAATCCGAAAGTTTGTCGACGCCTCGTGTGCAAGCAACTTCTTAAATAAAGATGCTGAAAGTGCTTATGACCTATTTGAAGAAATGAGTGAAAACTCATTTAATCAAGCTTCCATGAACACATTTTGCAGAACCCAAAACCTGCAATTTGGTGTTCATGAAATAGGCGCTCAATCTATCCCGGTCACCCAAGACGATATTCAAATGATCGCTCAGAAACTCGACCAGATGCATATTAATCAGAAGAAAATTGAGGAAAGACTCGCCACATCAATTCAAGCTCCACACCCACATCTAACCCAACCTAACTTTCCACGAAGAGAAAATTTGCACAATCTCAACACTACTCCTGCTGATTATTCTGAGGTTGCCCATGAATCATTGGGGAATTTCAATTATCTAGATCTTAACCCCGCCCAAAATATTTCTGCCATCCAGGAGCCCTTTAAAAATTCTTCCAATTGGAAAAATTACCCGAACTACTCCTGGAATAATCAAGTTTCCCCCAACCATATCATTTTAATGGGTATGGGTCAAATCCAGACTTCCATCATGGGCCATCCCAGCAAGATATCAATGCCCAGATGCTGCGGACCCTACAGGATATGCAAACAAAAATGACGGAAGTAACCCGCAACATCACAAATCTGAACAATCAGATTGGGGTTGCTCCCACGCAAAGACCTGTAGGACATCTTCCGTCCCAACCCATACCCAATCCCAATCACCAATGGAACCATTATATGGGCAGAAATCCACACTATCCAAATCAGCCTCCTCCTAATCCACCACCTCAGCAGCCACCCAGGTTTCTGCAATCACAGGCCCCCCCACCTCCGCCAAATAATAATTCGACTGCACATACAGTTACTTTGAGGAGTGGGAAAACCACTACTGACCCCGGGCCTTCACACAAACCTGGTAAGATACATGTGCAAATTGACTCCCCACCTCCCCATTAGGAAGAAAAAGAAAAACAAAAATCTCAAGACAAGATTCCTGTCCCTTTCCCACAAGCTCTCTACCCCACCACCAACAAAAAAAAGAAATCTGAGCCCACTACAGAAGAACTCATGGAGCTATTTGGGCAAGTTCATATCAATATTCCTCTCCTAGATGCCATTAAATATATACCTGCCTATGCTAAATTTTTGAAGGAGATTTGTACTCCTAAAAGGTAGGCCAAAAATCTAGGACAGGTGCATCTTTCGGAGATAGTAAGCTCTGTCATACAGAGTAAGCTGCCTCCTAAGATGAAAGATCCGAGGGCACCTTTAATTTCTGTAATTATTGATGACAATACATTTAATCGCGCCCTCCTTGATCTTGGTGCATCAGTTAATATTATTCCCACAAGTTTACTCGAAGAATTTTAGATCGGTGAATTAAAACCCATCGAGGTTACCCTGCAATTAGCCGACCGATCTATAATCAAACCTCGTGGGATTGTCGAGGATGTTTTAGTCAAGGTCCAGAATTGTGTCTTCCCTGCAGACTTTTTGGTTCTTGACATTGAGGCACCCGAATCATTACTGGACTCCCCAGTAATCCTTGGACGCCCCTTTTTGGCCACTGCAGAGGCAAATATCAATTGCCACACAGGCAAAATGGATATCAACTGTGCAGGCCAAACTATCACTTTAGATATTTTTAAATCCTCCAGGAAATTCCATGATGATAACTTCTTTGAGGACTCAGATACTGAAATTTCCAATATGGTGGAGGAGACAATGTTAATAGATACCCTTACCGACCATAATTTTTTTGAGGGCTCTGATTCAGAATCAGTGGTCGGCGAAATCTGTGATCCGGAAACTCGTCTTGACCCCAAATTTATTCCTGATACCCCCCCTAACCCACCTAATTTTCACGCACCTAATTTTTCCACACTAACTTCCCCCAATCCTCACCATTCCTTCCCTGACCCCTTTCTTACGGACCTGCCACCAACCCCACCCGAGTTTGGCACCCAACCTGATTTAAAACCATGGCCAGACTCGGGCTACACTTATCATTTTCCATCCAACTTTGATCCCAATATTATTTCTAATCAATTTTCTAAGGATCTAGAAGATGACACCTTTTTTGCAGGCATCCAAGTGTCTAATTATCTACATGATTTTACGTCTTCCGTGCATACCTTCACGCCCGGTTGAATGGCGTAAAAGATAGCACTGGATGGGAGGTAACCCATCATTTTTTCTTGCTTTCCCTTTTTTTTCTTCTTTTTCCAGGTTTTGTTCCTCCTAAACCTGACCGTTCTTCACTAAGGTGATCCCTTTTCCCTTCTAATGCATGAGGACATGCAATATCTTAAGCATGGGGGTTGTTTCTAAATTTTACGATTGATTTAGGATTTTCAAAACCTAAAAACATGCATTTTTGTTTAATTTATTTCCTGCTTGCATACCCAAAAAAAATAATAAAAATGTTCAAAACTTTTTGAGGAAAAATTTTGAAATCGGGACTAAGGTCGAAAAATTCACTTTTGGTACAATGGGATTTAATCTTTAACAAACTAAGGATGAGGATATGGATCTAATCATTAGAATTCCAGGGTCTATTTTAGACTAGATCAGATATCCTTCTATAAAATTTCACCTGAACTCATGATAGTTCAGGTGACTTGATCCTATTTTGTAATATGGAAATTATTTGACTTAGCCTCTGATTCAAAAACATGCATGTTTTGAGAAACTTCTTGTGTCACTCTTCACACACAAGCCAACACTTAAAAATAACTAAAACTTTGAAAAACTCCCTTGTTTGGACTTAGTAAAAGTCTGAAACAGATCATTGGTTTGAGTTCCCACCGCCGAGGAGGAAAATGCCTCCTTTGAGGACGCGATGTCAACATGTTACCCCCTCGGCGTTGCTCCATATCTATATTTCATATCTTTAGATGGAGCATTAAAGCGCATTTTAGCAGCTCAAGTTTCTTGGATGGTGCTCTACCTATAGTGTCGGAGCAAGAGCTTGAGTTTGCTTGGAGCGCCCCTTTTCACCGCATTGTGTTTTGGGGTTGTGAGCTCCTGGGTGGTGTCATGGATAGTGCTATCCCGAAGTACTGGCGCCAGAACCCCCTCGAGGAATGGTAATGGGAATGATGATTGTTGTCAATGTTTCTGTGCGGATTTAAAGGCGTATTACGTTGCAGTAGAACCGACAAAACGTTTAAACAAATAATTTTATTACTCGAACAACTAGAGTATCCGAGGTCGAACACAGGGAGCAAACTCAGTACTTTGTAAAACCCAAGAATACAACTGTTTAATGCAAATATAATTGATTCAAAGAGTTTTTAAGAAAGATGTAAAAAAAATAGAATTAGACGTCTGATTTATGTATCAGATGTCTTAAATGTGATCTTTCTTTCTCTTTTTCTTCTTCTGCTTTGCCCTTCGGATCTCTTTGCAATCTTCCCTTGTCCTTCTTCTTCTTCTCCTGCGAAGACTTCTTTCTTTCTTCTTCTTCTGTCTTGCTTCTCCTTTCTTCTTTATCTTCTTCTTCTTCTTTGTCTTGCTTCTCCTTTCTTCTGCAGCGGCCACGTCCTTCTCCTGCAATCAGCCTGCCTGCACAGGGGAACAAAACCTAACCCTTTTCCCTCTACACGCGCGTCTCTCTCTCAAGCAATTCACTCTAACCGCTCTACCAGAGCCAGTCTCAATCGGGTCGGATCGTACCCGGGACCAGGCGCACCTGTAGGTGTGTGATGCACGAGGAGTGCGTAGGTCTAGGTCGGGTCGGATCCGCCAGGTCCGCGTGGTCAGGCCGCGGACGAGGCGGGTGGGGTCAGTGAGGGACCTCACCCCTGTGCTTTCGAGGCGATAAGAATAAAGCGTAAAAACAACTTATACGGTACCTGCCGGTTGCAATCCCACGATGTGGGACTATCTGGTCTCGCCTTCACGCGCGCCTGCAGACACCTCGTCGTGCGATTGCCCCGCAGCTGCTGGCTCTGCTAGCGCTCCTCGGCTGGATTCGTTCACCTCGCGACACTTGCGTTAGTATGCAGCACCTGTAGTCTGGAAGACCGGGTGCCTGGAGCTTCGCGGGAGCTTCATCAGAGGTCGTCCATGGCGGCAGCAGCTCGAATCCTGTCGTACACAAAACGCGCCTCTCGGCCAAATCAGAATAGATAGAGACCTTCGCCGTGGCACGGCGAAGGCAGTGGGCAGTGCAGCAGGCCGCAGGTCGGCCTAGGCGTGCGTGCCTAGGTCAACCTGTGGCCGGAGATGGTGGGTTGGTCGGGGGGTGGTTGTGGAGGGCTGGAGTGGCAGTGGGAGGGTGGAGTGTGTTCCTGGAGGTGAGGCGGAGCTTCCGAGGTGGTTGGCGAGCCGTGTGGAGGGCTGGAGTGGTGTGGGCGGCTCGCCGGAGTGCGGTCGGAGGCGAAGACGATGGAGGTGGTTAGCGTCTGTCGAGGGTCGATCAAGGGAGATAACAGGGGGAAAAGAGAGAGGAGAGGATGGAGAACGTATCTGGGGTTGTCTGGAGTGAAGGGAGGCAGTGGAGAGGACGGCTCGTGACTGCCGTCGTCGGGGAAGAAAGACCCTGGGGGAGGAAGCGGCGACGAAGATGAGGTCAGGAGCTTGCGCGCAGGGTACAGCGCGCCGCGGGAGGAAGAGGCGGAGAGGACTCTGCTGCTGGTATGGCAGCAGAGTGACGAGAAGGAGGGACAGCGGTCGCCGGAGCTTGTGGGTCGTTTGGCCGGAGATGGGAGAGAAGAAATTTGGAGGGGATCTCCATCAAAATCAAGCTTAAGATGAGTGGTCGGGTCCGAGGGGTGTTTTATAGGTGCTGGCCGCTCCTATCAGAGCGTGAAAGACGCGCAATTAGGTCAGCCGGTTCGCCGGAGTTGGAAGGAAGAAAGATACCCACATCTCTCGTGCGTTCGCACGAGAGATTGGGTTCACACCAGCGAATTTGATTGGCTTTAGAAGGAAGGGAATTCCTCAGAGAATCTCCCTTCCATTTCTGGGAGAGAATCTCTGAGGAATTAGAGAGCCATCTCTCTCGAAACTTCGTCGGAGCTCGGTTCTGCCCTAGTAATGGCGGCAGGACCGGTTTGCAAAGAAGGCGAGGAACCTAGGGGGCTCTCTGCAAGGATATTCAAAAGATAGGGACCTCTTTGTGATTTGGGTGTACTAAATTGCAAAGTAGGTCAAGATGACCCCTCCTTAGGTCCAAATTTTGGTACAAACCTAATTTGGACCTAAGGAATCCAATGGAGAAGTTAGATTTCAGGTTTGACCTTGTTTGACTGGATATTTTGCGTAAAAACCCAAATTAGGTTAATTGAAGAGCTATGACCCTAATCTAGGTCAAACTAGGTTCCAAAGGTCAAATTAAGTGTTATAAACCCTAGAGTATGTTTTTTCATGATTTGTAGAGGGTTTACTTGCTTTTTGTTCTGACCGAAACCTTGTTAATTTAAGCGGGTCTGTTTTAGGGTTACCAAGTGTCTTTTAGTTCTTAGATTGCACATGAACCCATTTCTGCTTGACTCAACCCACTTTTTATCTCATTTAGACCATTTGACCCATGTTTTGCCTCTAAGAAATCCTGTTTATCTACTGCAATGGCAAAATTGCAGTTTTAACCTTTATTTCATATTTTCTTCTCAGAGCACTTGTTCCTTTAGTTAAGCCTTCTTCTAGGTTATGTAGGAGCTTTTGTCTTCTTTATTAGGTCAAAATGAGCTAGTTATGGCTCATGATGAGGCTCTCATCATACCCCCATGCCTAGCTTTTGCTAGTCCCTTAGCAAAATTTCAAAGTTTTAACTTCCATTCTAGACCCAAAGTGTGCTTAGTTATGATAAGTGCTTCTTTTGTGATTAGGTAGGAATGCCGACAATAGGCCTAGAGGTACTCAAGTACCAACCAAAATCTGGACCTGTTCTGCTTTAGCCTCAGTCCTTCGCAAAGGTTTCTACGGCCCACAAAAACTATCCTAGGGTTTGTTGGACTCTGCGGTTAAAGCACCCGTGCTTGAGACATTTTTAGCCTACGCTCAGTTTGCAGTGCGTTTTTTTTTTTTTTTTTTGTAAGAGAGAGATAGAGGATTTATTTGTTTGGAGAGCTTTTATCTCTCTTTTCTTTTTATTTCTAGCTTCGGATTAGCTTCTCAACACGGTCTGTATCGGATTCCTCGTCCCCATCATCAATCCTCAAGGGTCCCTGGCTTTCGAGATTTCGAGATAATCCCGCCCATGGCAACCCCCGGAACCCTGGCTTTCGAGATTTCGAGATAATCCCGCCCATGGCGTTCCGTGGCCGAATTCAGACCCTGGCGATCGACATTTCGTGATAATGCCACCCATGGTATCTGAACCAGTAGAGTGCTTACATGCCCCCAGTAGGATATTTAAATATCCTAAGAGACAAGCACCGAGGAGACGATATGTTGTTACGCATCTTCGAGGGGAATTTCCCGCCTCTCCGCGCTGGGAACTTGTCCAAATCAACTTGTGTTGATTGGCCGCTCCTAATCTAGGTGACTTTTTCAGAATATTAAACGCTCTTGCGTGTTTTGAATATTTATGCGCACTGAACCAGACTGTGTGTGAATTTGGGTGCTTAGGTTACCGAATCCCGCAAACCGGAGGTCAGTTAACGAGGCCGAATACTTCCTAAGCCTTAGACCTAATACTTAAGCTTCGCATTTTCCTCAACCTCTTGAGGATTGTCCAGATTTTAACGGATACGTGAATTTTTAAGCTAAAAATCTAGCCCAAGAGGCCTAAGACCAGCGTTCCCGCTAATCTCTTGTTATATCTCTGTAGCATTTTTCTTTTCTTTTTCTTGACTCGGTCTAGAACTTCAGTTAACCCCTTAATCTTTTACTAATGACTTTTTCTTTGTCTTTTCCTTTTGTGCTCCTTTCTTTATTTTTTGCTCTTTTTGTCATTTTTCTTTCTTTTCCTCCTCTCATTTGTATGACCCAGAATTGTTCCTCCCCTCTATCAAGTCCCTTTTTTTTTTTTTTTTTTTTTTTTTTATGAATGAAACCCTTTCTTGATATGAATTTTCTGACATTTTGCACTTTCATACCCCCCCATGCCTAAGATTTGCAATGTCCCCATTGTAAATTAGGTGGGTTCGAATTCAGCTTAGTTCATGTGTTAGGACAGGTGTGTGGTGAGTGAATGGGTCGAAGCGACTTGTTGCGAACGATTTCTAATCTCGGGTAGATATACCTGAGGTGAAGTCGGCTGTTCTAATGGATGAACCCTAAAGTGCAATATGAGTTCCGCATAGCGATGTCAGAAACGGTTTCTGGGTTTTCAAAGAATGACGGGTTGCCTCCCGTTAAGCGCTGAGTTTTACGCCATCGGCTGGGCGTAATGAGCTCAAGAGGAAAGGAGGGTAAAGGATGACTCAGTCAAATCTATATCGGTCATGTCAATGAACGGCTTGAGTCTCTGCCCATTCACGACAAATGGTTCAGAATCGTGGCTGAGTGGGCTGATTTCAATAGCTCCATTTCCGAAGATTTGGCGGACTAGGTAGGGTCCGACCCACTTGGATCTTAGCTTTCCTGGGAATAGTTTGAGTCGAGCATCAAAGAGTAAAACTTTTTGACCAGGATGAAAGACCTTTCTAGAAATGTGTTTGTCGTGAAAAGCTTTAACCCGTTCTTTGTAAATTCGCGAGTTCTCATATGCGTCGTGGCGTAATTCATCGATCTCGCTCATTTGAAATCTTCTGTGGGTTCCAGCCTTAGAAAGGTCGAGATTACAGGTCCGTACTGCCCAATAGGCTTTATGCTCCAATTCGACGGGGAGGTGACATGCCTTCCCGTACACTAGTCTGAAGGGAGACATTCCTAATTGGGTCTTGTGGGCGGTCCTATAGGCCCACAATGCTTCCGGAAGCCGAGAAGACCAATCTTTTCTATCAGGTCGAACAGTAACCTGAAGGATCTTCTTGATCTCTCGGTTAGATAGCTCAGCTAGACCATTAGTTTGGGGGTGGTAAGGAGTAGAGATTCGGTGTGACACCCCGTATTTGATCATCAGTGACTTGAACTGAGCGTTTGTAAAATGGGTCCCTCTGTCGGAAATTATAGCACGCGGAATCCCGAACCTTGAGAAAATGTTTTGATGAAGGAATTTTATAACGGCTTTATGATTGTTGGTTCGGGTCGGAATGGCTTCTATCCACTTGGAAACATAATCAACTGCGAGTAAAATGTATTCGAAGCCATCCGAGGTAGGAAAGGGTCCCATGAAATCAATCCCCCAAATATCAAAAATTTCGCATACCAAGATCGGCTGTAGAGGCATCATGTCTCTATGGCTCATGTTGCCTAGAGTTTGGCAACGGGAGCATGCCTTACAGTGATTGTATGCATCTTTGAAAATTGTGGGCCAGTAGAAACCACACTGGAGGACTTTCGATGCGGTTTTATGTCCTGAAAAATGTCCACCGCATGCCTGGTCATGGCAAAATGAGAGTATGTCTTTGATTTCCACTTCCGTGACGCATCGTCGGATTATCTGATCAGCACCAATGCGGAAGAGATACGGGTCTTCCCATAGGTAATACTTGGCATCGGAACGCAATTTGTCCTTTTTGGCCTTCGGCCAATCGGGCGGAATCTGATGTGATGCCAGGTAATTAACAATATCGGCGAACCATGGAAGACTTGTACTGATAGTCAGGAGGTGCTCATCAGGAAAATGTTCTGTAATAGGTCCGGACGGATCAATAATTTCAGGAGGAAGGCGGGATAAATGATCAGCTACCACATTGTGCTTTCCCGCCTTGTCGCGAATCTCGATGTCAAATTCTTGCAACAGCAAGATCCAGCGGATTAATCGAGGTTTCGCGTCCTTCTTGGCTAAGAGATGCCTCACAGCTGTGTGATCCGAGTATATGATAACACGAGAACCCAGAAGGTATGATCTGAATTTTTCCAGGGCAAATACTACGGCCAGCAGCTCTTTCTCAGTAACCGTATAGTTACGCTGAGCCTCATCCAGTGTTTTGCTGGCGTAGTAAATGACCACAGGTTTCCCGTCAATTTTCTGCCCCAAAATCGCTCCTACAGCGAAGTCAGATGCATCGCACATGATCTCAAAGGGTTGAGACCAATCAGGGGACTGTAGGATTGGGGCTTGGGTGACTCGGTCACGTAAGATCTCAAATGCTTGAGTGCATTCCTTGGAAATTCCGAAAGGCACATCCTTGGACAGCAGATTGGTCAGGGGGCACGCGATTTTGGAGAAATCAGGGATGAATCGACGGTAGAAACCGACGTGCCCCAAAAAAGATCGGATGTCCTTAATCGAGCTAGGCATAGGGAGCTTGGAAATCAGGTTAACCTTAGCTCGATCCACTTGGATGCCTTTTTCTGAGATTAAATGTCCCAGGACAATTCCCTCAGGCACCATGAAATGGCTCTTTTCCCAGGAAAGAACCAAATTCACCTCGATGCACCGCCTGAGTATATGGACCAAGTGTTGGAGGCAATCGTCAAGTGATTGTCCAAAAACTGAAAAGTCATCCATGAAGACTTCCAGATAGTCACCTACCATATCTGAGAATATGGCAAGCATGCACCGCTGAAAAGTTGCAGGTGCATTGCAGAGACCGAACGGCATCCTTCGAAACGCGTATGTCCCGAAGGGGCAGGTGAATGTGGTCTTTTCTTGGTCCTCTGGATGGATTGCCACCTGATTGTAACCGGAGTACCCGTCAAGAAAGCAGAAGAATCTATTTCCCGCTAGTTTCTCGAGGATCTGATCAATAAACGGTAGTGGGAAATGATCCTTCTTCGTGGAGGAATTTAGTCTTCTGTAATCAATGCAGACTCTCCACGAATTAGCTATTCGGGTAGGAATGACTTCCCCGGTTTCTGTCGTGATGATGGTAAGTCCTGCCTTCTTAGGTACCACTTGTGTTGGACTCACCCAACGACTGTCGGAGATCGGGTAGATGATCCCTGCATCTAACCACTTAATGATCTCCTTTTTTACGACCTCCTGTAGGTTCGGGTTTAGTCGCCTTTGCATTTCTCTTGAAGGTCGTGAGCCTTCTTCTGTATAGATTCGATGCGTGCAGTATGAAGGGCTTATACCAGTCAAATCATCTAAAGTCCATCCAATGGCTCTACGATGTTGCTGGAGAACAGAAATCAAACGGAGTTCCTGGTCAGGTGTGAGTCGAGAATTGATAATCACAGGAAACGTTTGATTGGAATCCAAAAAGACATATTTTAGATGTTCAGGAAGGGGCTTGAGTTCCATGACAGGATTGTCAGCAGCAGCGGTTGGTTCAGGGTTTGTATCGGGAGCAATGGTAGGAGTCATAGGTGTGTCTAGATTGTGTTCGCACTCCTCTGTTAGCAGTTTTTGATTTTCTAGTGGTTGATCAGAAATAATCAGGTTGTCCTCTATGTGCAGTTCATCAACCACGGTTTTGACATCACAAATTTCCTCTATAACCCCGCAATTAATCCCTTGTTGGGCTTTGAAAATGTCGATCTTCAGATTTTGATTCCCAAATTTTAATTCTATCTGGCCCTCTTCGCAGTTTATATTGGCCCTAGCAGTGGCCAGAAAGGGTCTCCCTAATATGATTGGTGTGTCCCTTGGGTTCTTAGGTGCATCCATGTCCAGTACTATGAAGTCCACTGGGAAATAAAAATCTCGTACCCTAACAATGACATCCTCGAGTATTCCTTTGGGTGACTTGATGGATCGATCAGCTAACTGCAATGTCACCTCAGTGGGTTTAAGTTCAGATTCTTCAAGGTGGTCAAGGAGGGATGTAGGTATTAAATTTATGGAGGCACCTAGGTCTAGTAGGGCTCTATCAAGTTGGGTTTCACCAATTTTACAAGAAATCAAGGGGGTTCCTGGGTCTTTAGCCTTGGGTGGGAGTTTGCTCAGGATGACAGAGCTGGCTTGCTCTGATAGTACAATCGGATTCCCATCCTTGGTTCGCGGCTTACGTTTAGGTGTACATATGTCTTTCAAGAATCTTGCGTAAGCCGGTATGTGGCGGATTGCATCCATCAACGGGATGTTTATCTGGACCTGTTCAAAGAGCTTGACCAGATCCTCCTCAGGAGCCACAGGTTTGGTTGTCCTTTTTCCTTTGGTCAAGGCCTCAGGAAATGGGATCCTAGCTGGTTCCTCTAGGATAGGTCCAGGTTCTTGATCTGGGACAGTAGTATCTTGGATGACTACCCTAGGGTCTTGGCGATTATCAGGCTTGGAGTGGTTCAGATAATGTGGGTCTTGTGTTGTTTTACCACTACGTGTTGTTACAGAGTTTAATCCAGCCTGACTTTGGTTTGGGTTAGGTAGGAGAGGCGGCTGCTGCTGAAATTCTGCATAAGATGTAGAAGCCTCCATCCTGTCTGGTGATGGAGTAGCAGGGGCCTGATAAATCAAATGTGCGTGGCCTGAATTTGGATTCATAATGCGCCTCTGGGTTGGCACATTATTTGGGTTGGGCAGAGGTTGCGAAGGAAGGGTGCCAGGTTGGCGAGAATTTGCCATCTGGGCCAGTTGGTTGCGAACCTCTGTGATCTCGTCCTTGTGCTGTTGTTGCATTGCCGCATTCATTTTTTGAATGTCAGCCAGCTTTTGAAGGATAAGAGTCAATTGATCCTGATTTTGCCCAGATTGGTAGGTGGGATTGGGCCGAGGCTGAGGCGGCTGATATGGACGAGGAGCTTGTGGGCGGGGTTGATATGGTGGTTTTTGAGAGTTTCCCGCCCACTGAAAGTTAGGATGATTTCGCCATCCAGGGTTGTAGGTATTGGAGTATGGGTCGTTCTGGATGGCGTTGAGGTCCTCGCAGTTCTGAGAAACCTCAGGAAAGTCAGAATACGAGGGTTCAGATTGTGGATAGGGGCTCATCCCCTTGGCAGGTTGGTGATAGATGTTTTGCACTGTTTCCCTTGCCAGAGGAGGTCGTGCAACAGAGTTTTGTGCAGAGGTGGCTTGCTGCAAATGTCGAGTTAGCTCGTCCACCTTCTTTTCTATGATAGAGACCTTGTCCAACCGACTGGCCATCAATTCCAAGTCAACAGAAGTGGACAGGTCCTGCGTCTCATGTGTCCCTCTTAGATTCGTCGATGCGCGGGCATTCGTCCTGTCGAATAAGCCCAAGGAGTCATTGTTTATGGAGTTCTCGCACATATTTTCGAGAATCTCCCACACCGTGTCCTCGTGTTGGCCCATGATGTTTCCTCCACATGTTGCATTGACGATTAGACGAATATCCTCACGGAGTCCTTGGTAAAAAGACTGGACTTGTTCCCACTTAGGAACTCCGTGATGGGGACATTTTCGCATGAGATCTAGGAATCGATCCCAAGCTTCGTGAAGAGGTTCTCCCTGTTGTTGAGTGAAATGAGTGATCTGGTGGCGCAAGGCATTCGTCCGGCCAACAGGGAAGAATTTTTTCAAAAATTCGGACTGTAATTCCTCCCAAGTGTTGATCGGGCGGGTCTGAGTCTGATACCAGTGCGCGGCCTTGTCCAAGAGGGAGAACGAAAACATTTTCATGAGTAGGATATCCCGGTTTTGTACATCTGACCCGAAAGTCTGGGCCAGATGCTTGAGTTGTTTAATGTGTTGGAATGGATCCTCAGAGTTAAGCCCATGGAACTTTGGTATGGCATGAATCATATTGGGCTTTAGATCAGAATCGGGTCCTCCAATTGGGATTCGTACTCGGGGTTCAATTGCCACCGCAGCGGGATTATAGTGATCTCGCATCATAGGTCGCTGTGGTGGGTTTACAAAGTTCTGAAAGAGATCGTTCAAGCGTTGAAGTTGGTGTTCAAGGTTATTCTCCTCTTCAATGGGTTGTGCCATGATGGGAGAAGAAGGAGAATCAGGGTCTGAATCAGATGAAAGATTTATGTGGTGGGGTTGCTGCACAAACAAGGGCGTCGAGGCTTGGCCTCGGCGAGAATGAATTTCTAGAGGAGGTCTTAAAGGTGGTCTTAAGGACCTCCTACCAAACATGCACCGGAAGATGTGATGAGATTAGAAGGTGCTGGACCCAATCAAGACACCCAAGAATTGTTGGGTGACTATAGAGGTTCGGGGCAGATGGACCCCTGGATCAGAAGATCGTCCACCTGAGAAATACCTGGGCAGCCAGAGAGGGAGAGTCCCGCAAAGACCCCTACACGGTAGAGCGTCCCTACGGGTTACAGGGTTTCCCCCACCCGACCTCTCTTGTCACTGCGGTTCCAGGTAGACCAGAATGGGGATCTTGACCTCTTAAGTCTACCTTTTTTTATTTTAAGATCAAGGTGCTTAATGTTCCACTTGAATTTTTAAGTATTTTGAGTGCAAAAAGTGACCTAATATTAAGGTTGGTTGACCCGAGGGATCAACTTCACCTTTGAGAGCTTTTAGGTCCTTCCTTTTATGATTCAAATGAATTATCAGCCTGATTTGCTTAGGGTTCCTCTTGTATAAATATTTTCAAACACGGTTTAGGCACACTTCTTTTTGGAAAGTTTGTTTCTTTGTTTTAGAGAAGATGTGTCTCTAAAAACCCTAGCTTTGCAATCCTAACTTGGCTCTAATGGGTCCAATTTAGTTGCCTTAGAATTTAGCACCTAGGGCTCAATCAAGAAAGTTTTAGCCCTAGTTGCCTTAGTTGGATGACAGACAAAAATATGTTGAAATGAAAATCAGGCAACTTGATGAGTTACTAAATATAAGACAGGTAGCCCTAAGTTGACTTCTCCCTTTTTTTTTTTGTCTTTTAGATTGTGAGAGGGTTAAGGGGGAGGGCTTATGGAGATTACCTGCTCCAGTCTGTTGTGCAGTTGCTATTCTTTCCTTTTTGTTTTGCTTTCCCTGTTTGAACACAACAAAAGAGAAGTTAAGTCAGATATTAAATAGAAAAGTTGTACTCAAAAGCTTCACAAGTGCCCGTTGCTCCCCGGCAACGGCGCCAAAATGTTGTCAACGTTTCTGTGCGGATTTAAAGGCGTATTACGTTGCAGTAGAACCGACAAAACGTTTAAACAAATAATTTTATTACTCGAACAACAAGAGTATCCGAGGTCGAACACAGGGAGCAAACTCAGTACTTTGTAAAACCCAAGAATACAACTGTTTAATGCAAATATAATTGATTCAAAGAGTTTTTAAGAAAGATGTAAAAAAAATAGAATTAGACGTCAGATTTATGTATCAGACGTCTTAAATGTGATCTTTCTTTCTCTTTTTCTTCTTCTGCTTTGCCCTTCGGATCTCTTTGCAATCTTCCCTTGTCCTTCTTCTTCTTCTCCTGCGAAGACTTCTTTCTTTCTTCTTCTTCTGTCTTGCTTCTCCTTTCTTCTTTATCTTCTTCTTCTTCTTTGTCTTGCTTCTCCTTTCTTCTGCAGCGGCCACGTCCTTCTCCTGCAATCAGCCTGCCTGCACAGGGGAACAAAACCTAACCCTTTTCCCTCTACCCGCGCGTCTCTCTCTCAAGCAATTCACTCTAACCGCTCTACCAGAGCCAGTCTCAATCGGGTCGGATCGTACCCGGGACCAGGCGCACCTGCAGGTGTGTGATGCGCGAGGAGTGCGTAGGTCTAGGTCGGGTCGGATCCGCCAGGTCCGCGTGGTCAGGCCGCGGACGAGGCGGGTGGGGTCAGTGAGGGACCTCACCCCTGTGCTTTCGAGGCGATAAGAATAAAGCGTAAAAACAACTTATACGGTACCTGCCGGTTGCAATCCCACGATGTGGGACTATCTGGTCTCGCCTTCACGCGCGCCTGCAGACACCTCGTCGTGCGATTGCCCCGCAGCTGTTGGCTCTGCTAGCGCTCCTCGGCTGGATTCGTTCACCTCGCGACACTTGCGTTAGTATGCAGCACCTGTAGTCTGGAAGACAGGGTGCCTGGAGCTTCGCGGGAGCTTCTTCAGAGGTCGTCCATGGCGGCAGCAGCTCGAATCCTGTCGTACACAAAACGCGCCTCTCGGCCAAATCAGAATAGATAGAGACCTTCGCCGTGGCACGGCGAAGGCGGTGGGCAGTGCAGCAGGCCGCAGGTCGGCCTAGGCGTGCGTGCCTAGGTCAACCTGTGGCCGGAGATGGTGGGTTGGTCGGGGGGTGGTTGTGGAGGGCTGGAGTGGCAGTGGGAGGGTGGAGTGTGTTCCTGGAGGTGAGGCGGAGCTTCCGAGGTGGTTGGCGAGCCGTGTGGAGGGCTGGAGTGGTGTGGGCGGCTCGCCGGAGTGCGGTCGGAGGCGAAGACGATGGAGGTGGTTAGCGTCTGTCGAGGGTCGATCAAGGGAGATAACAGGGGGAAAAGAGAGAGGAGAGGATGGAGAACGTATCTGGGGTTGTCTGGAGTGAAGGGAGGCAGTGGAGAGGACGGCTCGTGACTGCCGTCGTCGGGGAAGAAAGACCCTGGGGGAGGAAGCGGCGACGAAGATGAGGTCAGGAGCTTGCGCGCAGGGTACAGCGCGCCGCGGGAGGAAGAGGCGGAGAGGACTCTGCTGCTGGTATGGCAGCAGAGTGACGAGAAGGAGGGACAGCGGTCGCCGGAGCTTGTGGGTCGTTTGGCCGGAGATGGGAGAGAAGAAATTTGGAGGGGATCTCCATCAAAATCAAGCTTAAGATGAGTGGTCGGGTCCGAGGGGTGTTTTATAGGTGCTGGCCGCTCCTATCAGAGCGTGAAAGACGCGCAATTAGGTCAGCCGGTTCGCCGGAGTTGGAAGGAAGAAAGATACCCACATCTCTCGTGCGTTCGCACGAGAGATTGGGTTCACACCAGCGAATTTGATTGGCTTTAGAAGGAAGGGAATTCCTCAGAGAATCTCCCTTCCATTTCTGGGAGAGAATCTCTGAGGAATTAGAGAGCCATCTCTCTCGAAACTTCGTCGGAGCTCGGTTCTGCCCTAGTAATGGCGGCAGGACCGGTTTGCAAAGAAGGCGAGGAACCTAGGGGGCTCTCTGCAAGGATATTCAAAAGATAGGGACCTCTTTGTGATTTGGGTGTACTAAATTGCAAAGTAGGTCAAGATGACCCCTCCTTAGGTCCAAATTTTGGTACAAACCTAATTTGGACCTAAGGAATCCAATGGAGAAGTTAGATTTCAGGTTTGACCTTGTTTGACTGGATATTTTGCGTAAAAACCCAAATTAGGTTAATTGAAGAGCTATGACCCTAATCTAGGTCAAACTAGGTTCCAAAGGTCAAATTAAGTGTTATAAACCCTAGAGTATGTTTTTTCATGATTTGTAGAGGGTTTACTTGCTTTTTGTTCTGACCGAAACCTTGTTAATTTAAGCGGGTCTGTTTTAGGGTTACCAAGTGTCTTTTAGTTCTTAGATTGCACATGAACCCATTTCTGCTTGACTCAACCCACTTTTTATCTCATTTAGACCATTTGACCCATGTTTTGCCTCTAAGAAATCCTGTTTATCTACTGCAATGGCAAAATTGCAGTTTTAACCTTTATTTCATGTTTTCTTCTCAGAGCACTTGTTCCTTTAGTTAAGCCTTCTTCTAGGTTATGTAGGAGCTTTTGTCTTCTTTATTAGGTCAAAATGAGCTAGTTATGGCTCATGATGAGGCTCTCATCAATGATCCCGACACATCTGTTGTAAGACAGCTAAAAATAAGCATGGGGGAGAAAAAAAAAGTAATAATAAATAAATTAACACGCCCTTATAAATGTTGGCTTTTCACAAGCACAGCCACAAGGTTTTAAAGGATTTTGCAAGTTGCGAATCAGATTAACGAGCCAGAAAAATCCTAAAAATAAACATTTCAAGTCATCTGAATTAACAAGGGGTTAATTTGTGAATTTTCTGGAAGATATATTGATCCCGTTCTGTCTAATTGTTGGATCCAAAAGCAAATCCTGATATTTATCTTCAACAAATCCCGTACCTCCAGTGTTTTAATCTACAAAGGTCCATTAATCTCTTTTTCTCCTCAAAAGTCGAAAAAATTAGATTTCCCAAAAATTCCATTTTAAGTTTTGCTAAGAGACTAGCAAAAGATAAGCATGGGGGTGTGATAAATGCCAGTTTATCATCATTCTTATGCATTAAAACAAACCTAGCTCTTAGGATTTTACTCCGCAAACGGGTTTTTGGGCTGCATTTAGGCATAAAATAAGTTAGGCATGCATTGCATTTTTTATTGTCTCTTTAATATGTTTTTGTGAGTATTAGGGATGTACAGATATATAGATCCCTAAAACCCTAGCACTCAAGAAGGCAAATGGTGAAGGAGAAGCCCAGACTAGCTGGAACTCAGCCTAATCCAGCTCACCTCAGCTTAATCCCGCTCACCTTAGCTTGATCCAACTCACCACAGCTGGAGCCTAGCTTACTTGAACTAGGGTTAGCTCATCCCAGCTCTATTCAGCTAATCTCAGCTGGATGGCAGCTCAAGAGAGTTCACCTTAGCTCACCCTAGCTCAAGTCAGCTCAAATCCAACTCAACTTAGCTGAGTCTAGCTCATCTCAGCTCCCACTAGTCCACAAGGAGCTCTAGCTAGCTCAGCTAAGTTGACAGGAGTTCACCCCAGCACAGATCCAGCTACATCCAGCTCCACTCAGCTCCAGCCAGCTGAAAAAGAACTCATCCCAGCTCAGGAAGCTCAAGTCCAGCTCCCGGGGACTCAGCTTAGCTCAACTCAATTGAGCTAAGCTACCTTAGCTGCCTCAACCAGCTTGATTCTCCCCGGGAGCACCAGACCTAGCTCACCTCAGCTCATTTTGGTAGAAGCTAGCTTACTTTAGCTTGGCTTAGCAACTATAAAAGAACTAGCAAGTTAAGCCAGCTAGAGTGGCCCCATGCCAGCCTCTTCAGCAGCAGCCAGCTCCAGCTCCAGCGCCAGATTTGTCCTCCTCAGCTCCTTCCTCCAAACCCTAGCTCCATTACCTTCTACTCTACTCCTCCATTGGCTAAGCTGGCTTAGCTTAGCTTAATTATGCTCCAACTTCCTTGGCTTGTACCACCCCAAAAACCCACCTACCAACTCCACCCAACTAGCTCCACCTAAGCTCCACATAAGCTAAGCTACTTGGCACCAACCTAACCTACCCACCACCTCCAAAAGACACCTAAAAGTGGCACCAAAAACTACCCATAACCACCCCTTAATGGCGCCACTTTTCCCTCCAAAATCCCCCCTCATCTCCACCACACAATCCCCCTTGAATCCATCTCCACCATCCACCTAACTCCCCTTCTAGAAGACCCCATGTTGGCGCCAACATGGGGGTGTCTCTCCACCACCAAAAGACACCAACACCACCATAACCACCCCCTTTAACACCCCTTGGGTTGGCGCCAACTCACCCTAGCCATAGGATCACCAACCACCCTCATCCTTCCATCCTAGCCCTCCATTTCAAGGGGCACCTTAACCCCCCATCCTATTCTATAAAAAGCCACCACCTACCACCATTTTGGGGCATCCTCCCTTGGTATATTTTTCTACCTAAACCACCTATACCTATGGCCAAGAAGAAGGAGTAGAGAAGGAGATTAAAGGGGCACATCACCAGCCCCTTTGGTGCCTTCTTCTCCCCACTCTCTTCAACTTGAGCCATGTCAAGGAGGAGGACTCTTCCACTTCAAGGAGGATGGCCAGGCAAACGAGAAGGACTTAGGGTGGATGTCCAGGAGAGAAACTTAGGGCACGCCCCCTTAGGGCTTGCCTTGAAGGACATCACCCTGGCGGAGCACTGCAAGGAAGGAGTTGAAGGACTCTTTTCAAGATTGGGAGCCACCAACCTTGGAGCAAGAAGCCCTCTTCTTCACCATCTATCTAGAGGATTTGTGTTTTCTTTCCTTATTTGCATTTTTCTAGTAGTACAAGCTTTCCTCTACTAGGCCTTTTGTAAAACACTTTATCAATTATCTAGTTGCCTTCTTTGCATTTTTTTGTTTGCATTTCTATTAGCTTATTTTCAGCATTCTTCACTCCCTCTCCCAAATTATTCTAGGCCTCCACTTTCCTAGAGTGAGCTTAGGGAGAGGCTCTACTTGCCACATAGAAGTAGTATTTAAATTGAAGTGTAAATCACTTTTCCTGCCATCAGTTCGCATGTTGCCTTAGCTTAAAAACAAAAAAATGATATATTGAAAAAAATACCAAAAAGAAAGTTGAGATTTATATTCCTAGCAAGAGAATCAATTTTGCAACCATATTGCCTCCTTGGACGACCCTAGATACTTCCCTATCTAGGATTTATAAATTTAAGAGCGAAAGCGGATTTACGCGTTACAATGACCTAATTAACAAACCGCGTAAAATCGCTATCAATAGGGTTGTAGCTATATAGGTGTATATGTAGCTATATATATATAGATATGTAAATATAAATATAGGTATATATATATCTATATTTATAACTAGATAAATATGTATATATATTTAACTATATAGATATAGATATATTTATATAGTAATATATGTATATAGATATATATATGTATATATGTATATAAATATATTTGTATAAGTATCTATGTATATAGATATATATATATATATATGTACTTATATCGATAGATATATATGTATATATGTATATATGTATAAATATATATATTTGAATATATATATATATGAATATATATATATATATTTATGTATGTATGTATATATACTTATATATAGTTGTATAGGTTTGAATATGTATATGTATATATATATATATATATGTATATATATATAAATATATGTATATATATATAAGTATGTATAGGTGTGTACAAGTGTGTGTGTGTGTACGAGTGTGGTGTGTGCGAGTGTGTGTGTTTGTTGGAGAGTGTGCGAGAGAGAGAGTGGGCGAGTTTAAGCCGTCTGGCGGAGGCAGGCATCATCTGGATGCACGGGCACGCGCAGACACAGGCATGCAATGGGCTACGCGTGGGCGTTGGAGGGAGCGTGCGGTACTGTCGTCGTGCACCGGCTGGTGCAGGAGCATGAGGGAGGGCAATGCAGCGCACTATGTAGCGCAGCGCACTGCATTGCAAGCGAGAGTGGATGTGGGAAAAGATGCAGGCGCGTGCGCAGACGGGCACGGGCACAGACTGCGGGCGACTGGCTGGAGGCTATAGCAGCGAGGAGAGAAAGCGCGCGGTGACCGGATAAGTGAGAAACTCCTCGGTCACCGCACTGTAGCTACAGTGTCATGCTGAGAGGTGTGAACAATAGCTACAGTGCTGCGTGGGATGAACAACCGGTTGCGGCCGGTTCTGCATGCATGGGCACTCTGGAAGGCACCTGCATGCACGGAAAGGGCCTGCGGAGGTCGCTAGCATGCGCGCGAGGCTTGCACTGCTGCTGGCGGCCGCTGCTGCTGCTGGAGCTCCGGAGCTTCGAGCTTCGGCAATGGCGGTAAGGGCTTTAGCGATGGAAACAGAGAATGAAACCACCATGCCCACCTGCCCTTGGAGGAGCTGGGCAGCGGTGGAACACACAGTGGTGGTCGTGGGACCACTATGAGCTTGCTCCTGCTCGCAGTGTGTCTCTTCAGTGGAAGAGCTACTGCGTATGGAGGGGAGAGCGAAGGACGATGGCCTGGACGAAGGGTGTCTGTGGTCGTGTGTGTTCCAGGATCCCCTTGCGCAAGGGAGAGGGTAGGGCTTTTTAAAGAAGAAGGAACCTACCACAGCGATGCTGCATGCAGAGCATGCTGCTGGCAGAGGAATGACTCGAAGAAATGCAAGCTCCATGCCTTGAGCCATGTGAGGGAGACAATTTCGAAGTCAAAATAAAAAATGAAGAAGGTGAAATTTGCAATGCAACCCTTGTTGAAGACTTTAATTACATGGCCAGTTATTTGCATTATCCTCCCCACTCAAATAAATGCATGCATGTGTCAATTTTACAAATGCAACTATAGCTACCTAATATGCAATGGCAATGTTAGGAAATAACACAAGATGGCATATTTATTGGTGTATTTTTGCTATGCAATTAGTAGGGCAGGTTGATTTGAACCGACAAATGGTAGAGATGCAAGGATCCATGCTGCAACTCATGCAGCAAATGAAAACCTCACTGGACAACTTGCAAACCGGGCTCATAGCTAGCTCTCGTCAACCCAGATCTCTAACATCCCAACTCGTACCAAACTTGCAAAATATCCTGAATTCGGGCAACCAAGCCCATGGGTACGGAAATCAGAGGGACCCACACACACATGCTCAGGTGGTTGAGCAGGGTCCTTCCACTTCTTCTTCTTCTACGCATCAGTAATTCTTGGCTAATCAAGCCCCTCCAATCTTTCCTAACCCTCCCCAAGACCCAAATTCATATGCATCTGTAAATTCTGTTACCTTGAGTGGTAAACAAACTCAAGATCCACAACCACATTATTCTGATTTATCGAATCCTGAAGAACCTGAGGAGATAAAGGAGAATTCTGGAGAAGAAATCAAGGTTTAGGAACCTGATTCCAAAGATCTGACTCATGTTCCTTTTCCTGAAGCCTTGATTAGATCAAAGAAGAAGAAGTCTGTTGATAGCAATGAGGAGCTTCTGAATATTTTCAGGAATGCTGAGATTAATATTCTGCCCCTCGACGCTATCAAGCATATAACGGCTTACGCGAGATTTTTAAAGGATTTATGTATACAAAAGCGTAAGTCGAGATAATCTGTTTCGAGGAAGGTGGCACTCTTTGAGTAGGCTAGTTCTATTATCCTGCACCACCTCCCTCAGAAAAAGAGAGATCTAGGTGCTCCGTTGATTTCTTATGTCATCGGAGATTACACTTTTGATAGATCACTTCTGGGTCTGGGTGCATTCATCAACCTAATTTCGATTTCTCTTTACGAGAAGTTTGGATTAGGTGAACTTCGGTCGACTTTGATAATGCTGCAATTAGCGGACCATTCGGTCACAAATCTGTGAGGCGTTATTGAAGATGTTATTGTAAAGTTAAGGAATTCTATTTTCCTGTAGATTTCCTTGTCCTTGACATGGATGTACCCGAAAATTTGAGGAACACGCCCATCATTTGGGGCATCCGTTCCTGGCTACTGCTAAGGCCAACATTAATTGTGAAAGCGGTAGTATGGAAATCGCCTTTGGGGATCAACGAATGAAATTGGATATTTTTAAGGCGATTAATAAGTTTAAGGAATGTGGATTTATTGAGGAACCTGAGGAAGATAATGTGAACATTGAAACTTGTATGATGGTTTCTGCAATTGAAAGTTCCTCCTTTGATGATGAATTGGACCAGCAACCCTCTATGGCAGACCTGCCATCTTCTGACGAGGTTATTGATTTTGTTCACTCTTAACCTCTTCCTTTTGATGAGTCATTAGCATCTTCCTTACCTTCAATCATCAACCCGCCCCAGGTTGAACTGAAAAAATTGCCTGAGAATTTGAAATATCAATTTTTAGGACCACAGAAGATGCTCCATGTGATTATCAGTGATAAATTAATAAAGGAATAGGAGATTAAATTGATTAAGGTCCTAAAGGAACACAAGGAGGCAATTGGTTGGACCATTCATGACCTTAGGGGGATCGAGCCATCTAAGTGCAATCATAGAATATTTTTGGAAGATGGATCCCGCCCTTCTCGTTAGATGCAGAGGAGATTAAATCCAAATATGCGAGAAGTGGTCAAAAAGGAGATTATTAAGTGGCTCAATGCAGGAACTATTTATCTGATCTCTGATAGTCCCTGGGTAAGTCCCATGCATATTTTTCCCAAGAAAGCCAAGATTACTGTTGTGACTAACGACAGAGGAGAATCTGTCACAACTCGTTCAGCTTCCTCTTGGAGGGTTTGTATCGATTACAAGAAGATGAACACGGCCACGAAAAAGGATCATTTCCCTCTGCCTTTCATTGATCAAATCTTGGAAAGAAGTACTTCTGTTTTCTTGATGGCTAATCGGGATACAACCAAGTTCCTATCCATTCTGAGGATTAGGAAAAAACTACTTTCTCCTATCCCTACGGAACCTTTGCTTTCCGTAGGATGCCATTCGGTTTATGTAATGCACCACGACTTTTCAAAGGTGTATGTTAGCCATATTCTCTGAAATGGTGAGAGAGTTTATGGAAGTCTTCATGGGTGATTTCTGTGTTTTTGAAGGATTGTTTGACTCTTGTCTAACTAATCTAGAAATGATTCTTAAACGATGCATCAAAACATGATTGGTCCTTAGCTGGGAAAAGAGTCATTTCATGACACAAGAAGGCATTGTCTTGAGTCATGTAATCTCTGAACGGGTAACTGAAGTGGATAAAGCTAAGGTTGATGCTATCGCTAAACTTCCTCCTCCCACATCTGTTAAACAAATTCGATCATTTCTTGGTCATGTGGGATTTTACAGAAGATTCATCAAGGATTTCTCGAAGGTTGCTCGTCCTTTGAGTAATCTTCTCGCCAAAGAAACACCATTTGTTTTTGATGAATCATGTCGTAAGGCATTTGATTTCCTGAAAACGGCAGTCACTTGTGCTCCGATGTTGCAACCACCGGTTTGGACAGCCCTTTTTGCAATCATGACCGACGCTCTGATTATGCGGTGGTCAGAAAGTTGACAGGAAGCACTCTGTCATCTACTACGCTAGTAAAACTCTGGATGAAGCCCAGAGGAATTACATTGTTACTGAAAAGGAATTACTAGCCATAGTGTTTGCTTTGGAAAAATTCAGGGCTTATCTCTTAGGGTCACATGTCATCATTTATACTGACCACTCAGCCTTAAGACATCTCTTGGCCAAAAATGATGCCAAACCCCGGCTTATTCGTTGGATTCTTCTGCTTCAAGAAATTGATCTTGAAATCAAGGATAAATCCGAGGTACAAAATGTGGTGGCAGATCATTTGTCGAAACTTCTAAGTGATTCTTCTCGTCCGGACATCCCGATTGCTGATACTTTTGCGGATGAAACCATCCTTACAATTTCAGTTGTCCAAACCCCGTGTCTTGCTGACATTATTAATTATTTGGCCGTTGGTCAAATCCCCGGGATTGGACCAAGCAACAATGGGATAGACTCAAATCTGAGGCCAAATACTACTTCTGGGAGGACCCTGAACTGTACCACATCGACTCTGATCAGATTATTCACCGATGTGTTCTGGAGAATGAATTCAACAGTATACTCGAGTTCTGCCATGCATCTACGTGTGGTGGACATTTCTTTGGGAAAAAGATAGCTGCAAAGTTTTTGCAATCTGGCTTCTATTGGCCATCTTTATTCAAGGATGCCCAGAATTTCTCAAGGTCATGTTCCCAATGTCAGGCACTCAGGAGCATAACTAAGGGAGATATGATGCCACTAAACCCAATTCTTCCTATTGAAATCTTCGACATTTGGGGCATCAATTTCATGGGATGGACATTACTACATTCTCATCGTTGTTGATTACGTGTCCAAATGGATGGAGGCGATTCCCACCGGAACCAATGACCACAAGGTGGTCATTGATTTTCTCAAGAAAAACATCTTCAGCTAGTTCAGGATTCCAAGGGCCATCATCAGTGATGGTGGCACTCATTTTACTAATGCCCAATTCTGTAATTTGCTGGTTAAATATGGGGTTAATCACCGAATCTCCACACCTTACCATCCCCAGACAAATGGACAGGCCGAGATCTCCAATCAGGAGATCAAGAATATTCTACAGAAAATGGTTAGGCCTGATCGTAAGGACTGAACTCAAAAGCTTGAGGACGCTCTTTGGGTCTACTGTACGGCATATAAAACGCCAATCAACATGTCTCCTTTTCGTCTGGTGTATGGAAAAGCATGCCATTTACCCGTAGAGATTGAACATAGGGCATTCTAGGCAATCAAGCAGTGCAATTTAGATCTAAGTTTAGCCGAGAAGACCAGGAAACTCCAACTATCTTATTTGGAAGAGACTAGAAATGATGAATATGAGAATGCCAAGATCTACAAGGCTCGGACCAAAGCTCTACATGATCAATTGATTTCCCGCAAGAGCTTTGAGCCGAACCAGAAGGTCCGGTTATTCGATTCTCAACTTAAGCTCTCTCCAGGCAAACTTAGATCGAAATGGAATGACCCATTCATTATCGACCAGATTTTCCAAATGGAGCCGTTCAGATCTCTGACCTAAAGACAGGTAAGACATTTAAAGTCAACGATCAACGTCTGAAGCCTATTATTGATCGTACTCTTCCAGAACCCATCTCAGACATGGTTGCTCTAGCCATATTGTGACTTCTTTGGCTGGATTTTGCCTAGCTGACGACATTAAACGCAGTAGTTGTACATATGATACAAAGCTAACCCGAGTGTTGAGCGAGATTCTATGCTAACGTGTTTGGTTTTGGAAAACCCGTCGTTGTAGTTCGAAAGCGAAGGATTCGAGTTCAACAAATAAAATTTATACCGAAATTAAAATTCCGGGTCGAACACAGGGAGGCGAACGTTTGATTTAAATACTTCGCGTTTCTTTTTATTTTGTCACAAAGAAATTCAATTTAAACTATCTAAGTATCTACAACAAATAAAAGAGAGAGAAGGAATACTATACATGGAAATCAAAATGAGATGTAGAATAGACAAGGAATTTATCATAAAAGAGTTCTTTCGTTACAACTAGAAAACATAAAACAATTACTCTAGAAAGCATTAAAAGAATGGAGGGAGAAATGTCCTCCTCGACGATAGCTCGGAGGACGAATAGACTACTCTAGAAAGCAGTAAATCTATACTAGAAAGCAGTAAAAAGAATAGGGAGAGAGAAATCCTCCTCGACGGTCGCTTGGAGGACGAGCCGGACGGGACGACGCCTGGACGAAGGAGAACGAGGCGGGACGAAGGAGGACGAAGCAGAAGAACGGGAATGAAGCAGCACGCCATCGTCGTTGCGGGATCCACTTTCGAAGGGGGACGAAAATTTGGACTTTATCTCGCGAGAAGCATCCCGGGTGTGGGACAAGCTTCTCTTGAGCTTTGGAGAGGTAGAGAGGAGAAGGAAGGGATGAAAATTTCGTATGGAGGGGGTCTCCTTTTATAGTTGCAAGGAGTGAGGGCAAAATGGACATTACATCTTCAAAATAATAAATAAGGGGTCTTTAGTGACGGATAAAACCGTCGCTAAAGCCCCGCCGTCGCCGTCGCCGCCGCGCCCACGCGCGCCCGCTCGGCTGGCCTGCGCGCGTAACGCATACGCACGTCCGCGTCGTCTCAGTCGTCCGATCGCGAGATCGGACGGCTTAGATCGCGTCCGCGCCCGCTGTGTAGCGCGCCGCCCGCGTGCGATCGCACGCCCACCAGAGCGTCCAATTGCGCGTCGGCACTATCGGGCGCGCGTGGCCGTTGGATCTTCATCCGACGCTCGTGCGCGCCCGCTCGCCCGCGCCTTCGACCCCCTCTCCGCGGCTCGAACCCGCGACCTCCGCTTCGCCCGCAGCTGCGTCGCCGCTGCGCTACGCGGGCGAAATGGTCGCGCGGACGTTTTTAAACGCGCGCGACCGCAGCCGTTGGATCGAGATCCAACGGCGGAGAGGAGACGGTGCGCAGTCTTCACAGGACTCCTGCGGCCGATTGGGTGGCTGGGATGGCGCCACGTGGCGCTATCTTGGCCGTCCATCTTCTGGAAGTTGTAGATGGTGCCACGGATGTCGGATTGACTCGATTTTTGTGTCGTTCGGCTGCGATCGTCGATCCGAATTCATCCGTGTGGTCGAATTTTCCATTTGAAGTGCGGATTTACACCATCCTGGCCCTTGATCTTCTAGGGTTCCCCGGTCTCTATTTGATGCTACGGATGCCTGATTAGGGCGATCTTGGAGTCGTTGAACTCCAATCGTCGTCCTGATCATATCCATACGGTTGGATCTTTGATCCGAGGCCCCGATAAAATATTTGCCCTGTCCAAGCACATAAAAGGAGACAATTAACCTCCATTTTATTCAAACTACTCTAAATGCAAAATGATGCATGTAATGCAATATTTATATCATGAAATGCAATCCTATGCTTAAGAACATGCATAAATAGACATTTTAAGTAGTGTAAATGTGTTTACATCATACCCCCATGCCTATCTTTTGCTAGTCCCTAGCAAAAACTATATGCTATTTATAAAAGAATTAGGTTGGATTATTTGGACCTGAGTTATTTTCAATCATTAAGAAATTGTCTACTTAAGAACTGAACTTTCAAAGACACAACAGTGCCCGGGTATCAGCCAAAATGCAGACTGCCTCAAGCCTCGCCTTATTCAAAGAAAAATTTCTTTTTCTTTTTTTTTTTTTTTTTTTTTTTTTTTTTTGGATTTTCAAATTTTAGGGTTTAAGAGTGGCTTTCTACGGCCATTCAACTCACCCAAGATTTGATAAGAACCCTAAGTTTCAAGCATCTTATTGTGATTGTGATAGACTCGTTGACCGGCAATTAAAACGGACTTCGGATTTCTACGCCTCTAGGTGACCTCAAAAAGAATTCTGCCTAAAGGTGTATCTTTACAACCGGTAGCTTTCTCCCTACTTTTATTTTTTTTTATTTTTATTATTATTTTTTTTAACGGGGTCAACACAAGGGTGAATCCAGTGTATATCTCCCCGGTTTATTCTACTTCTCCGCTTCTTCCTAAGTGTTTTGGGAATTTTTAGTGCATTTTCTGAGCTGGGTTCTGGACAACCGGTCGATGAGCTGTTACCACCGACAACTTGCCAGCCATACTCGTGCGGCGAAGTGTGGCTTATTTCTTTTTGTTCTTTTCTCCTTTTCGATTTTTTTTTTTTTTTTTAAGTAGGTGGCTTCCCTGGTCTAAGATTTACCTAAAGGCAGCAAAAAGAGAAAGGTCCAGTGACTGGGCTCTGGACAACCTACCTATGGGCTGTTACCCACGATAACTTGCCAGCCATATCACCCTAGAAGGTTCATTAGCTACCCAATTTCCGTTAAAATCGCCAAACAACAAGTCAGTGCAAAGAAAGTGTGTAGATGCTTAAAACTCAAAATTCCCTTAAATCAGAGGGCGGGTTGACAAGTCGTGTACTTATCACCCAAACTTATTTATTCCAATTATAATAAAATTCAGGTTGGCGAGAACTCGAAAAACAAATCCACATTTTAGTGGATACATAGGCTGATTAAGTCCAAAGACCTGAAGGGTCTTTGTGTTCAGAACATAATATAGTATTTCTTAAGATCGAAAATTTTCTTAAACCCAAATTCTTTTTCCTAATTTTGATTTTTTTTTTTTTTTTTTAAAAAAAATTAAAACAAATCTACGGAGCTGACGAATGGATTCAAAGATAAATATCCATCCCCCCATGCCTATCTAATGCAATGTCCTCATTGTATTAAAAAGACATAAAACAGAGTGGAAAAGCGTAGAAAGCACCTGAATTGCGTGGATATCGGGTCCGCTCTGAGATGAAAATGAAAAAGAACTGTATATGTGCTGAGTTTAGTGCCTTCAGCTAGGCACACTATACAAAGAAAAGAAATGAAGAATTCACATGTGCAGGTCAGAATTAGAATAAACAGAAGAATCCTCTGACCTGTCAGCAGAGCTCCACAGATGTGGACCAGATTGTGGTGCAAACCCACACCCCATAATCGAGAGTACCTTAGGTTCTGGATAAAAATTACCCAAAACCTAAAATCAGAATGCAAGCGGGGTCGGGCCTGCGATTTGTGAGGATGCAACCCAAGGCCAAAATGTCGGGTTACAGAGAATTGAAGCTCAAAAGGATAATCGTTAAATGTGTGCTTGAGTTTGACATCCTCGAAACAAATGTCGTAAGGGTTCTGATTTGATGGTTTCAGCTTAAAAGGAACCCTTCGACTCAATCTTCCATTTCCTCCAAAATTAACTTCCCAAATTAGAACTTCCCCGCTCCTATCCTCCTCATTAAGTGTATCAAATTCCAGGACATCTTGTATATTCATCACCCCGTCTGGAATCTCCAAGTGTAAATGATGTGGCAGAATCAAAATTGACTTGGGTCTAATTATCTCAGAATTAAAATCATCAATAAGATCAACAGGGTGTAACTGATAATCAGGGCATTGAATTGATTCCTCCAGAAAATGCGATTCTGGATCTGTATCGTGTGCCCTAATAAGATCAGTTTCCTTAGTTATTGGGCTATCAAATGATCTATCAGATTCCTCAGGCCGAATCGTCTCACAAAAATCGTGATTTGAAAACTCGTGTGAGACTTCGCAACTTGAATCTTCACCATCAAAGAAATCAGGATCCGTATCAATGTATGTCCCAAAATCAGTTGTCACTTTGTGTTCCCAGGAGACATACGTTTTCTCATAACCCGGCTCAGGGATCTCAGGTGAAGAAATCAGATCATCCTTAATTGGTTGCTTTAATTCATTTTGGTCAGCTTCGTAACACGTGTCCCCCCCAACAGGTGCCTGAGCGGGTTCTGTCATTGGCTTTCCTGAAGAGAGTTCATCCTGGGAATTATTCCAAGATTGAATCAAAGCAACCACGAATCTCATCCTCAATTTCGCTAATTTCCCAAGTAGAAACTCACCCGGGTTCTTATCCTTAACATCCTGGAGCCAATCCAACAAAGACTTGTTTAAATCATCAATCATTTCAATTAGGGGCTCCAATCTCTCAATGCAAGGTATTGGCTGAACTTCTAAAGATTGAATGATATTCCTCAAGTTAGCCAGAACCTTATCTTGAACCTGATTAACCTGAACCAAATGAGTTGGTTCAGGGTTGGGCGGGTTTGACATCAATGTAGAGGAATTAATGAATTGAGATTCGTTATACCCATCCTGATAATAGGTCATTTCAGATTGTTCAAAAGATGGAGATGGCCTAAAGGCAGTGAAATCAGAGGATGGGTAAGGATCAGTGTATCCTTCTTGATTGTAGATCGCATTAGGTTGTTCATGAAAGGAGGATGATCTATAATCGATGCAACTCTGAGAAGGATAGAATTGAGAATCAAAGTGTCCAGGGTTAGACCCTAAACACGGGGGTCCGGAATTGTATCCCCAATCCGAATTATCCCAACTAACTGATGGTCGATTACAATACAAGTTGGGATAATCATCATGTTGAGGATAATTTACAACAGGAGGGAAAGAGTGGGAATGCGTGAAATATGTGGAAGGATTCATGAGACACGGGAGGAAGAAAGGTGCCCTGCAATACAAACAATCAAACCTTTCCTTAAATGGGTTAGCCTACAGACCTACAGACTCTCAAAACCCGTCTTGAGATAAAGGAACGATTTGATCTACTTCTGTCTGTTCAATCCAACCAGTTAGAAGGAGGGACTGGGGAGAAGGTTCTTCCTTCGGCTTGCGCCTCCGGTTCCTAGTGTACCCCCCAGCCGCGATCGTTTGACTCTGCTCCCCTAGCTAGACATCAGATTAAACAGTAGAAACAGACTAATCGAAAATAATCTCGTTCTGAGTTCTGAAGAGCGAGTCCAATCCTTAAGGCCAACGTCTACTCTGTTTTATTTAGGGCTAGGTTTGAATGTGCTTTGGAATGTGATGGGCCCTTTAAATGGGTTGTGCCCTTAATGATTGATTGCTTTGTGTGTGCATGCACAACCAGTGGTTTTCAAGCAAGATTATTTTTGATGTGATGAATTTTAAGGTTCAAATCTTGCTTAGTAGCTTTTAGGATTCAACTTTAGGTGTTTTCAATCAAGTTTCATTGGCACACCAGGTTTTGCAAACACAGGTGAAGATATTTTCCTTTGAAGTTTAAAAAGAATGTGGAGTGCCTGGTAGATCCCTAAGAGTTGAACCTAATTGGCAGCTACTAGATGAGTTGATTTTATTTGAAGTGGTGCGGCCCAAACAACTCAAACAACTGTCCTGATGCACCACCTAATTAGGCACACAAATGATTACCTAATCTGATTTCTTACTCAATTATGTGTTTGGATGTGTGTACCGGCTCCTAAGATTGGTTTACCGGTTGAGTTAGAAAATCAGATGAGGTTGTGTACCTCTGTGAGATTTTTTTTATTTTTTTTCTTTTTTTAATGTGGGGGTTGGAGTGAGTATGGATGTGAAACAACAAACAATCTAACCTTAGAGTTTATAAGAACACCTAGGTTGATTGATGTTTGAATTATTATGTGATGAAATGAAATCTAATGGGTGGGAGGTGGGGGGTAACTTACAAAACCTTCCACAGCACTTTACTCCGATCTACCGCTTTTGCCTGTCTCGAAAGAGTACCTGCAATTACAATAAGAAAGGAGAAAAGTGAGGTAAATGATTTGTAAGTTACAAAACGCGAAGAGAAATCAAAGAGCGTTGCCTCCCCGGCAGCGGCGCCAAAATGTTGAACGAGAATCTATGCTAACGTGTTTGGTTTTGGAAAACCCGTCGTTGTAGTTCGAAAGCGAAGGATTCGAGTTCAACAAATAAAATTTATACCGAAATTAAAATTCCGGGTCGAACACAGGGAGGCGAACGTTTGATTTAAAAACTTCGCGTTTCTTTTTATTTTGTCACAAAGAAATTCAATTTAAACTATCTAAGTATCTACAACAAATAAAAGAGAGAGAAGGAATACTATACATGGAAATCAAAATGAGATGTAGAATAGACAAGGAATTTATCATAAAAGAGTTCTTTCGTTACAACTAGAAAACATAAAACAATTACTCTAGAAAGCATTAAAGGAATGGAGGGAGAAATGTCCTCCTCGACGATCGCTCGGAGGACGAATAGACTACTCTAGAAAGCAGTAAATCTATACTAGAAAGCAGTAAAAAGAATAGGGAGAGAGAAATCCTCCTCGACGGTCGCTTGGAGGACGAGCTGGACGGGACGACGCCTGGACGAAGGAGAACGAGGCGGGACGAAGGAGGACGAAGCAGAAGAACGGGAACGAAGCAGCACGCCGTCGTCGTTGCGGGATCCACTTCCGAAGGGGGACGAAAATTTGGACTTTATCTCGCGAGAAGCATCCCGGGTGTGGGACAAGCTTCTCTTGAGCTTTGGAGAGGTAGAGAGGAGAAGGAAGGGATGAAAATTTCGTATGGAGGGGGTCTCCTTTTATAGTTGCAAGGAGTGAGGGCAAAATGGACATTACATCTTCAAAATAATAAATAAGGGGTCTTTAGTGACGGATAAAACCGTCGCTAAAGCCCCGCCGTCGCCGTCGCCGCCGCGCCCACGCGCGCCCGCTCGGCTGGCCTGCGCGCGTAACGCATACGCACGTCCGCGTCGTCTCAGCCGTCCGATCGCGAGATCGGACGGCTTAGATCGCGTCCGCGCCCGCTGTGTAGCGCGCCGCCCGCGTGCGATCGCGCGCCCACCAAAGCGTCCAATTGCGCGTCGGCGCTATCGGGCGCGCGCGGTCGTTGGATCTTCATCCGACGCTCGTGCGCGCCCGCTCGCCCGCGCCTTCGACCCCCTCTCCGCGGCTCGAACCCGCGACCTCCGCTTCGCCCGCAGCTGCGTCGCCGCTGCGCTACGCGGGCGAAATGGTCGCGCGGACGTTTTTAAATGCGCGCGACCGCAGCCGTTGGATCGAGATCCAACGGCGGAGAGGAGACGGTGCGCAGTCTTCACAGGACTCCTGCGGCCGATTGGGCGGCTGGGATGGCGCCACGTGGCGCTATCTTGGCCGTCCATCTTCTGGAAGTTGTAGATGGTGCCACGGATGTCGGATTGACTCGATTTTTGTGTCATTCGACTGCGATCGTCGATCCGAATTCATCCGTGTGGTCGGATTTTCCATCTGAAGTGCGGATTTACACCATCCTGGCCCTTGATCTTCTAGGGTTCCCCGGTCTCTATTTGATGCTACAGATGCCTGATTAAGGCGATCTTGGAGTCGTTGAACTCCAATCGTCGTCCTGATCATATCCATACGGTTGGATCTTTGATCCGAGGCCCCGATAAAATATTTGCCCTGTCCAAGCACATAAAAGGAGACAATTAACCTCCATTTTATTCAAACTACTCTAAATGCAAAATGATGCATGTAATGCAATATTTATATCATGAAATGCAATCCTATGCTTAAGAACATGCATAAATAGACATTTTAAGTAGTGTAAATGTGTTTACATCACCGAGCTTCATATTCAGGTTATATCTTTCATACTCTATCCTTTCTTTCATGTCTCTTTTTCTCAATGTGGACATTGCATCAGTTAGGCATGGGGGGTGGATTCTTTTTTTGAATCATGCTGTCAGCTATGTGAAATTCTTGTAAATTGTATCTCTCTTCTTATATATACATAAAAAAAAAATTTGAATTAGGAAGGAATACTTGGACACTAGGACTTTTCAATCCTAGGAAACATTACATTAGGATCTGAACATAAAGACCCTTCAGGTCTTTAGGCTTAATCGGCCCGTGTATCCACTAAAATGTCAATTTGTTTTTCGAGTCCTCGCCATCTTAATTCTATGGTAATTTGATTAAATAAGTTTGGGTGATAAGTACACGACTTATCAACTCGCCCTCTAATTTGAGAGAACTTTAAGTCTAAAGCATCTACGCTCTAACTTTTCACTGACTTGTTGATCGACAGTTTTAACGGAAATTGGGTAGCTAATGAATTTTCTAGGGTGATATGGCTGGCAAGTTACCGTGGGTAACAGCCCATTGGTAGGTTGTCCAGAGCCCAGTCATTGGATCATTCTCTTTTTATTGCCTTTAGGTAAATCTTAGACCAAGGAAGCCACCTACTTAAAAAAAAGAAAAGGAAAATCAAAAAAGAAAACAAAAAGAAAAGGAGAAAAGAAAAAAAAGCCACACTTCACCGCATAAGCATGGCTGGCAAGTTGTTGGTGGTAACAGCTCATCGACCAGTTGTCTAGAACCCAGCTCAAGAAATGCACTGACAATTCCCAAAACACTTAAAAAGAAGTGGAGAAGTAGAATAAACTGGGGAGATATACACTGGATTCACCCTTGTGTTAACCCCATAAAAATAAAAGTAGGGAGAAAGCTACCTGTCGTAACGATACACCTTTAGGCAGAACTCTCTTTTTAAGGTCACCTAGAGGCATAGAAACCCAAAGTCTGTTCTAATTGCCGATCAACGAGTCTATCACATTCACAATAAGATGCTTAGAACTTAGGGTTATCATCAAATCTTGAGTGGGTTGAATAGCTGTAGAAAGCCACTCTTTAACCCTAAACTCAAAAATTCAAAAAAAATTAGAAAAGAAGAAAAAGAAATTTTTCTTTGAATAAGGCGAGGGCTTGAGGCGATCAGCATTTTGGCAGATGCCCGGGTGCTGTTGTGTCTTTGAAAGTTCAGATCCTAAGTAAAAAAATTTCTTAATGTTGAAAATAACTTATGTCTAAGTAATCCAACCTAATTCTTTTACAAAAGATAGGCATGGGGGTGTGATGTATGTTGGAGCTAGAGCACTACAATCATTTCTTTCAATGATAACAAAACACGTATCATTTAACATTTGCACTTGGATTCTTAGATTTCAGGTCAATTGCAAATGGAGACGTAGTTAGACGGAGTCCGAGCTCGCATCCATGGCGAATTGGAAGAGCTTGACGGAGAATAGAGGAGCTTCACGAGAAGCGATGGCTTGATAAAGGAAGGAGATGAAGAATATGATAGATTTCCTTTCCTTGTAATCTATGTATTTTTGTTTCTTTTGTTGCTCTTTATTTTGTTACTTAGATTCATGTTAAAGAGCCTAGAAGAACCCTAACAGTAGTCCTAGGAATACTTACACAACCCTAGGATACTTAGGCTTTTTGTAGAGAACTTAGAAAATCAAAATAGGGTTCAAACAGCCTTTTCAGACATCTAATCTGAAAATCAGACCTCTGATAAATACTTTTAAGGCGTCTGAATGTTGACTCAGACGTCCGATTATGTTTAGGCTGCGCTTAGTAGTTTTGTCTGATGAAATTAGACGTCCAGACCTTAGTCCAAACATCTTAGAAGATGTCTGATGACTTCGCCAGACGTCCAATTAGTGGACCGTTGGTTGCCTTAGTAAACACTGAAGGATATGACCGTTAGAGCCTTATCAGACGTCCGTAAGTGTTCCCAGACATCTAATAAATGACCGTTTTGCCTCGACTGACCGAAAATCTCTTCTCAGAGATTTTCTAGCCATTGTACTTCTTTGGAAATCCATTTCTATAGAACAATAGGTTTTCAGACGACTGGTAGTGGTGGTTGAAATGTGTTGTTGTAAATGTTTGTTGGTAATAATTGTTGATTATGTCGTTGTAGTATAGGGTGTATAATATAACATTAAGGATGTCGTATAGTGGTGAGCATGGGTGAGTTCCAGTCATTACAACCATTATTATCATTTGCTTATTTATCTAATTTTTACTGGTTTTGTTCCAGGTCGTTCACTGGGAGGCAATTTATTGAATTTAATTCGGTCACTCTTTGATTATCTCAAAATTGTCTTCTTATTCAAAAAAAAAAAAAAAACTTTACATTTTATTAAAGAATGAATGAATGTGTGTTTTATTTACCTAATTACTAAGAAATGCTTGCAAAAATACTAACTATGAACAAGCATCAAACAATCTATTATTATACTCTAAACTATGTATTTACAAGTTATCCTATTAGTACTATCATAATAGTATATAATACATTAGAATGCAATGGTGTAGAAATTTAACTTATTAGTCTGTTATGTATAGTAACATATACAGCAGTTTCAGTGACAGATATAAGCGTCGCTAAATCTCAGAAAACACTATATACAACCTAAAGAGGCAAAACTGAGATCTTTAGCGACGTTTATAGTGTCACTTTATTCTATTAGTAATTATATAGATTTACTTATACGTATGTATACTACTTATTCTTTTTCTTTGTTTCTCTTTCTTTCTTCATCTGTTCTTTGTATTCTTAACTCCTGTTCTTCTTGTGTTCATATCTCTGTTTTCTTCTAAGTATTCATCTTCTTCTTTCTCTTTTTATTACTCTTGTTCTTTTCTCTGTTGTTCTTGTACTCTTTTCTTTTTTTTCTCTCGTGTTAACTCTTTGTTCTTCTCTTTGTTAACTCTTCTGTCTTAGCATATTTCAGAGGCTGCGGTGGGGAGGGGATTAGGCTAATATCATTAGTTTAAAACATGTTTAGTTTGCGGGCACGCTTTTCGAGGGATACACAGCACCCTAAGGGTGGGACCAGACCTCTACTAAGCGCGCCCTAATCTCAGATTAGGTGGCTTAATTATGTCTTTAATCTCAGCGCCAGGCCTCAGCCCAACGCCATATGCTCGCACACGCTCGGGCCCCCGACCACACACACACGTCACATATTTATCGCAAATCAGACAGAGTACTCAGACCAGAGCTCAATGGGTAATCGGGTCAGATGTTCAAAGGCAGTGTTTCGGGCGCCCGGCGCCCGTGACGACTGGCGTATAAGAAACACAAATTACATTTATGTGGCTGCGCTTGACTTGCAGCACACGATGTGGTGTTATTCCAGCGCCACATCGTGCGCTGGAAATCAGGCGCAGCTGCGTCTGTTCGTGCTTTTGGCCCTTGATTTGGGGGCCATAAATTATTAAATAAAATAAAATAAAATATGGTTAATAAAGTATTTACATAATACTACATAATTGATTAATTAATTTTGAATTTTAAATATGTTTACTATACAAATAAATTCGCTAAACTAGGCTGATTGTACAGGTTGATTTAGGTGATTAAATAGTTAATTACTTATAAAATAGTTAGTAAATGGTCTAATTGACCTTATACAGATTTAATTTACATACTTAAGTATTTTATACATATTTTTCTTGTATATTTACGAATTTATTTCTATTTTATTTAAGTTAAACTAGCTGTTCTGGGTGTTTTAAATAAAACTAAGTTACAGTAAGCTATACTAGGTATAATTGTACTTTAACTAACTTAAATTACTTACTATATATGTTAACCTAAGTCTATAGATTTATTTACTTAATTATAGCTCTAAATTATTAATTTAGCTAATTTATTCTATAATATAGCTACTAAATATGTAAATATGAATCTGTATATATACATATACAAATATCAGTAAATACATACATAATAGTTCAGTATTTATACATATATTTACATAGATTACATATGTATATAGGTTTATGTACAAGTTTATACAGTATTTACAGTATATCTATGTATGTCTACGTACAAAATCAGGCTGTATATTATAGTTATAATAGTATGGATATGTATATTTACAGTGTGAAATTAAGTATGTATAATTAGGTTTTAGTAGGAATTTAGGGAATGAGGGTTAATTAAGTTTTTATTTCATTTTAAACAGTAGCTAAGCTACTGTCAGAGAAGATGGAGAGGGAAGAGAATGTGCTATTCAGGGTGTTTTAGCAGTGTCAGTGGCTTAAGCCACTGTCAAATGGGCTAACTGCTGCTGCAGTTAGTCCATTTGAAGAGGGGGAAAGTATTCACAGAGAAGAGGAGAATTTAGAGAAGAGGGGAATGTAGCTGCAATTTGCAGCATTTTACTGTATAACTGGGAATAAGAGAAAATTCAGAACAAACTAAAAATTAAAGAGTTGAAATCCAAATCTGATAAGGGTATAAATCTCACGAAAATCACATAAGAATTCAGTTCAAATACCCACAAGGAAAAGCCCTTATCAAAAGCATCATTTCAGATCAAAACACAAATGGCATTGAGTTAGTCTTCCTAATGCCATAGACAGCATGAAGGAAGACTTAACTCAATCCATTAAAACCAAAAACATACAATCCCAGTTTCTTGCAACCTTAAGGAGTATGGAAAACTCCTTAGGTTAGAGAATCACCATACAAAAATAATTATCAAACAGGTGGTGTATGGCAGTTCTGAAATGACAAATCAGAAAAAGAATGCATTAAAGGAATTTATAAAAGCTAGCGAATGCATTCAGATCAAGGCAGAAGCAAATTCATGAAAGGCTCTTCTGATTTGTTCTCTGTCACCAGAGAACTTCTCAGAATCCTTGCCCTCAAGGAAAACCAAAATCCCTTCAATTTGTCAGATCTGTCAAGACATTTCAGAAAGCAAAATCTCTTCAAAACCCATGTTAAAGTGAATCTGACAAACTGAGGCAATCAATCTAAAATAAAAGGGGCTTTTGTGAACACAAATGGGGTGAGTGAGAAGCCCCAAATGGTGCTTGTGACGCCAATTTCAGATCTGAGGCAGTACACCATCAGATCTGGAATTGGGTCCGGATGTGTGGGTGACAGATGAAAGATTCGTCGTTAAAAGGAAAAAAAACAAGAATCAGAATCTGGATGATGGGAAAAACAAAACATGAAGAGGGAGATAAATTGAATAGTGAACAGATGATTCTTCCCCTCTGATCTGGACTGATCAGAGGAGGTGAGGGAGGGGATCTAATACTAATTCTACTCCTAAGACTAATCTAACTACAGCTAACATTAAACACTAACAATTAAAACTAAATCTATTCTAAACTACTGCAAACTAAATCTAACACTACTTGTGCAGAATTAAAAACTAAACTAAAAGGAAGAATGGGACCTATGGGTCCTTAGCCGGCGGCTAAGGAGGAAGAAAGGAGGAGGGTGACTCCAGCGGAGGGAAGAGTATGCTAGTGAGACTCCAGGGTCGTCCTCAGGTGCTACGAGGTCCTTAGCGACGAGGAGGGTCGAGAGCAGGCGATGATTCCACAGCCGGTGGCTGTGAAATCAGGGTCTAGGTGAGGAGGAGAGACTGGAGTGGAAGAATTGATAGCTAAGAGATGTAGGAGGGAGCGATCCCCTGCGCGCGACACCACTGAGGTGCTTAAATAGCAGCTCAGTGACTGGAATCACCGCAAGGGTGAGGTTAATCAGAATCAGGCCGGCGGTGAGGATGAGATGGGTAGAGCGCGCGGCGAGTCAAGAGAGAGATCTGACCGTCAGATGAGATCTGGGAAGAGAGGTGAACGCACGCACCGAATCGCGCGAAGGTTCCATTTGATTCCAGCCGCAGATCGAGATCAAAAGTGCGATGGACGGTCGAGAATGGCTGTGTTCTTCGCGCGCTACAGTGCGCGTGAAGAACACAGGCTTCTCTCTGAAATGGGGGAAAATTTGCAGGAAGACCCTTAAACGAAGGGGTAGAAGAATAGCGTGCAGGTCCAAAAGTGAGAAGAATAGCAGCTGGAAGGGCCCTGCAGTCTTACAAAAGGGTCCAAAAAGGAGTTTTGAAAGGTAGAAATGTAATGCATGAAGGACCTAATTGTAATCTATTTATTTCTAAGCCTAAATGATGTCCAATTGCTTTCAAATTTTTACATGTGCTTAATTGAACATTTACGACATTGATTTTACTTCTGATTTGGCTTTTCAAACTTGTTTATGTGTTCAATTTATGCATGGATCATCATTTATTCTTTTATTTTCAGAATATCTCACTTTCGTGACCTAATTATGAAGTTTTAACACACGTTAAAAGTTTTAGGTCTTTTCTTTAATTCCCACACTTAACCCTTTTTATATGTTAATTTGATATTGTTTTGCTTAGTATCTAGCTTAATTTCGGCCTTTTAGCTATGATGAGTAGCCACTCATCATACCCCCATGCTTACGTTTTGCTAGTCCCTTAGCAAACAATCTATTGAAGTGTAAGGAAATTTAAGTATCAACAAGGTAAGTGTGTGGAGATATCTTTTTCTTCTTTCAAAAATTTTTAAGTGTTTATGATGATGATCTTTAAGCTGAAACATTTTCCAATACCAACTGTGTTTTTGGACATTGTGAGAACCTGGTTACTGAGGATAACCTACCAGAACTCGAGGCTTAAATGACATAGACCATCTCTCAACCAACAAGGACTCTTGATATTTAAACCTTAAGTCGAATTCCAGGACTCAGGAGGTTTTACAGAGACTCAGAATACTACGAAGTTATGGCTGTGCTTTGTGATAAGTCAGGACTAACCAGGTGAATTCTAAAGCTCAATCCTGGGGTTTCACTTCTTTTTAAGTCCAGGTTGGTCCTAACTTCAGCTCATGTTTTCGGATGACTCAAAAAAAATTGATGGTATTCAAACCCAACCCTTATTGTATTTGTGGCTCAGAGAAGATTTTTTTGGTGGAAAAATAGGGTATTTATTTTGAACCTTGAAAACATTTTTGGTGGAAGAGTTGTTTTTCAGACTTTTTGGAGAACATACTTAACTTCTTCTTTTTTTTTTTTTTTTTTTTTTTTGAACAGTATGTCTCCAAAACTTATTTGGTAGAGCGCACTGTATTTGGTGGGTGGATTTCTTTTGTGGAAAGAGCTTCTCCTAGACACAAAACTAAAGATTAGGACAAAGAGTCTTCCTGCACGCACAGGTAAGGACTCCACCTTCCCTAATGAACACAAGGGTTGAGGCTTAGGTTCAAGTGGTCTTTCCTGACATTGTGTAGTGTAAGCCAAGGTTACCTAGACTCCTAAGTCAAAGCAAACCAACGAATCCTGTACTGGTGACTCAGGTACAAGAATTGTCCTAAAGTTAGGAGAGACTGTGGTCTATCTTGTCAAGGCTCGAAGTGTATTAAGCCTAAGCTTGTATCAAGCTCCTATGGCCCGGCAGGTCAAACCAGTAATGGTTGAATGTCCATAGACACTTATTCTATTTTTTTTTTGTTTTCAGCTATAAGATCACTTATCTTTTCTTTTTTCTTTTTCTCCCTCCTCTCTTGAAATGAATATCCTCCTTTGACAAATAAAGTACATGTCCCTTATTGTATTTTTGGAATTTTTCTGATTTGTTATTTTTTTGTATTTTTAGCTTTGTAAATTTTTTTCAAAAAAAATTTTTTTTCAAAATTTTTCAATTTTTTTTTTTGAAGTATATAATTTTTTTGATAATACTATATGTACTATAGTTGTGTCTACAATTGCATTTTGGTTTAAATGGTTTACCATTTACACCCCCCCCATGCTTAAATGTTTCAATGTCCTCATTGAATGAAAGGGTGGATGCAAATGCATGCTCTGCTTTTCACTATCCTAGGCTGGGTGATGGAAGAAAGTCGGAATGAGGAGATACAATCTCTGTGCGGACGATTTTAAGTCTGATCTAGGATCAGAGTGAACAGTCGGGCTAGGAAGTGAAATGCATGACATGTGTGTCAATGAATGTATGCTCAGAATGCAAGGGTAGACACTATATGCAAATAAAGGTAAGAGTAAGAAAAGTGTAAAACAGCTATATACAAGGGTAGGTGTTTGCTAAGTTTAACGCCTTCAGCTAGGCGAAAACTTAGTTGGTAGCTCAAAATGTAGGAGCGAAATGGTGGAATTGACAAGTCTGAGATCATGCGGCTCAATGAAAGGTTTCAGTCTTTGTCCATTAACAATAAAGGGTTCAGATTTGTCAAGTTCAGTGATCTCAACGGCTCCATTATCAAATAATCTCAAGATTTTGAAAGGTCCAATCCATTTTGATCTTAACTTCCCAGGAAAGAGTTTCAGTCTAGAGTCGAAGAGGACTTTTTTACCAGGGTGAAAAGATTTCCTAAGAATGTGACGGTCATGGAAGGCCTTAAGTTTGTCCTTATACATCCTTGAGCTTTCATAAGATTCATTCCTTAATTCATCGAGCTCAGACATTTGTAATTTCCTAAGATCACCGGCCTTCTCTAAGTCTAAGTTACACTTTCTGATGGCCCAATAGGCTTTGTGCTCTAATTCGACAGGAAGATGACAGTGTTTCCCGTACACAAGTCTAAAAGGAGACATGCCTAAAGGGGTTTTGTGGGCTGTCCTATATGCCCACAACGCATCAGAAAGGCGGGAAGACCAATCCTTTCTATCAGGTCGGATGGTAGTCTCTAAAATCTTTTTGATCTCCCGATTAGATAATTCAGCAAGTCCATTGGTTTGAGGGTGATAAGATGTAGCAATCCTATGTGACACCCCATACTTTTGCAGTAGGGACTGAAAATGTGTGTTTCTAAAATGAGACCCTCCATCACTAATGATGGCTTTAGGTACCCCGAATCTAGAGAAGATGAAATCTTGAACAAATTGTGTCACAACTCTATGATCATTAGTCCTTGAGGGGATGGCTTCAATCCATTTTGAAACATACTCAACTGCCAACAATATGTACTCGAAGCCATAAGATTTAGGAAAAGGTCCCATGAAGTCAATGCCCCAAATGTCAAAGATTTCGCACACCATGATCGGATTCAAGGGCATCATGTCTCGGCGGCCAATACTACCAAGAGACTGACAGCGTGAACATGCCCTGCTATATTCGTGTGCATCCTTGAAGATTGTGGGCCAATAGAAACCACTCTGCAAAATCTTTGCAGCGGTCTTTTTGCCAGAGAAGTGACCGCCGCACGCCTGGTCGTGGCAGAATGATAAGATGCTTCTAATCTCCTTATCAGGGACGCACTTCCTAAAGATCTGGTCTTTACAATGCTTGAAAAGCCAAGGTTCTTCCCAGTAATAGTGCTTGGCCTCGGATCTAAGTCTGTCTTTTTGATGTCGGACCCAATTAGTGGGGATGAGTCCAGAAGCCAGGTAGTTGACAATGTCAGCATACCAGGGAAGATCAGAATGAATGACCAGCAATTGCTCGTCAGGGAAGTGGTCAGAGATGGGTAAAGAAGGAGAAATCGCTTCAGAAGGAAGGCGGGATAAGTGGTCAGCTACCACATTCTGCTTTCCAGCCTTATCACGAATCTCTAAATCAAATTCCTGTAAAAGTAGGATCCATCTAATCAGACGAGATTTCGCGTCCTTCTTGGCGAGAAGATATCGAATTGCCGTGTGGTCAGTGTAGACTATAATGTGGGAACCTAAAAGATAAGGTCTGAATTTTTCCAGTGCATATACTACAGCTAGCAATTCCTTTTCCGTGACGGTGTAATTCCTCTGAGCTTCATCCAAGGTCTTGCTAGCGTAATAGATGACTGTGGGTTTCCCGTCCAATTTTTGACCAAGGACAGCTCCTACTGCATAATTAGAGGCATCACACATGATCTCAAAAGGGTGAGACCAATTCGGGGGTTGCAGTATGGGTGCCTTGGTAATCAGATCACGAAGTGTCGTATAGGCACGAACACAATCGTCAGAGATCTGGAAGTCTACGTCTTTAGAGAGGAGAGTAGTGAGAGGTCGGGCTATTTTCGAGAAATCCGCTATAAAGCGGCGATAAAAACCAACATGCCCGAGGAAAGATCGAATTTGCTTAACCGACGAAGGTAGTGGTAAATCAGAAACCAACTTTACCTTCGCGCGGTCAACCTCAATTCCTCTCTCAGAAATAAGGTGACCTAATACAAGTCCTTCAGTTACCATGAAATGAGATTTCTCCCAGGAAAGTACCAGATTCACATTAATGCATCTTTGCAGGACCTTGGTCAGGTGGTCTAGACATGCATCAAATGTGCTCCCGAAGACCGAGAAGTCATCCATGAAGACTTCTAAACAATCGCCTACTAAGTCAGAAAAGATTGCAAACATACACCGCTGGAATGTAGCAGGTGCGTTGCACAATCCAAAAGGCATCCTACGGAATGCAAAGGTTCCATAGGTGCAGGTGAATGTTGTTTTCTCCTGATCATCGGGGTGAATTGCCACCTGATTATATCCTGAATAGCCATCCAAAAAGCAGAAAAATCTATTCCCTGCCACTCTTTCCAGTATTTGATCAATGAAGGGCAAAGGGAAATGATCTTTCTTCGTGGCTTGGTTGAGTTTTCGGTAATCTATACATACTCGCCACGAACTAGCAATGCGTGTAGGGATGACTTCTCCAGAATCAGTGGTGATGATGGTAAGTCCGGCCTTTTTTGGCACAACCTGAACAGGACTTACCCATCCACTGTCAGAAATTGGGTAGATAATTCCATTGTCCAGCCATTTAATCATTTCACTTTTTATCACCTCTTGCAATGTAGGATTTAATCTACGCTGGGGCTGTCTAGTAGGTCTAGATCCTTCTTCAGTGAAAATCCTATGTGTGCAATAAGAAGGACTGATGCCAGTAAGGTCAGAAAGGCTCCATCCTATAGCCTGCCTATGTGCTCTTAGGACAGATAAGAGTCGTGACTCTTGATCAGAAGAAAGGGAAGAGTTAACAATCACCGGATAGGTCTGATCAGGTCCTAAGAAAACATATTTGAGAGAGTCAGGAAGAGGTTTGAGTTCAACAGGCACAGGATCAGAAGGAGTAGGTGTGAAAGTTTCAGGAGATCCTAGAGATACTAATGGAATGGGAGGAAGGTCCTCAGTCTCTAAATTTGGTATCTCAGTGGAAGTCACGTCAGAGTCCAAAGAGTGTTGAGGTTCTAAATTTAATGAATTGATCAAGGTGTCCTCAACCAATTGATCCAATGAATCCAGGGAGAAGATTTCTTCAATTTTTATTTTCTGATCTCCAAACTTTAATTCTATAAGGCCCTCCTCACAATTGATGTTTGCCTTGGCCGTAGCCAAGAAAGGTCTTCCTAAAATGATAGGTGTATTCTGGATATCTTCAGGTACTTCCATGTCAAGGACTATAAAGTCTACAGGGAAGTAAAAATCCTTGACCCGCACTATGACATCTTCCAACACTCCCTGAGGTGTCTTAACTGATCTGTCAGCTAATTGCAGGGACACCTTGGTTGGCTTCAAATTGCCAACCTCAAAATGTGTCAGTAGAGAGGTTGGGATAAGATTGATGGAAGCACCTAGGTCAAGTAGTGCTCTATTGAATGTGGTGTTACCAATCATGCAGGATAAGAGAGGGGTGCCTGGGTCTTTCATCTTAGTTGGGAGGGTACTAGAGATGATGGAACTAGCTTGTTCCGAGAGAATGATTGGACTACTCCCTTTTTGAATTCTTGCTTTACGCTTAGGTGTACATAGGTCTTTTAAAAACTTAGCGTAAAGAGGGATGTGGCAGATTGCATCCAACAAGGGGATGTTTATGTGGACTTGCTCAAAAAGCTTAAGCAAATCCTCCTCAGGTGCCACACAGGTCTTTTTCTTTCCTTTCTCCTTCTTCTTTAAAGCTTCAGGAAAAGGTACTGGAGTTGTGAGAGGTTCAGTTATAGGTAGAGGAGAAGTAGGAAGTGGAGGAGCAGAACTAGAAGTGGTAGGTGTTGGAAGAGGTGGATCTAGTGTGCATTTACCACTCCTAGTGACTATGGCATTTAGTTCAGCTCTAGAGGTAGATGGTAAATCATTGTTAGGTAGCAGAGGTGGTTGCGTTTGTGCAAGAGAAGAATTTGAGTCAGTGAAGAATTCAGTGTTGTGCACTACTTGTGAAATGTCATGTGTTTGGTTTTGCAGTGTTGGTCTAGGTTGGACATACCTTTGAGCAGGTATGTTCCTAGGGTTGGGTTGTGCTTGGGATGGGAGTGAATGTGGTTGACGGGACTCCGTCAAGTGTGATAGCTGGGCTCTCATCTCAGCTAAGGCCGCGTCCTGTCTCTGCTGCATAGCAATATTCTGTTGTTGCATATCAGCAAGAGCTTTCATGATAGACCCCAACTGGTCATCTCGTGTAGGCCCAGATTGAGAGTATTGGGTGGGCCTGGGTTGGGGTTGCTGGTAGGTACGCGGTGGATATCCGTGTGATTGTGGAGGTGGTGCTCGGATCGGGTTGTGCAATGGTGGTGCAGAAGGTTGTTGAAAAGGAGGTCTTTGTGAATTTCCCGACCACGAGAAATTTGGATGATTACGCCATCCAGGGTTATAGGTTTGTGTGAAAGGATCATTGTGAATGGCATGAAGCTCCTCCGAAGCTCCAGAAGGTGCAGGGAAGTCAGTGAAGGGAGGAACAAAGGTTCCTCCAACCGGTGAAGGATATGGAAATGGAAAATCCGGTAATGCAGTTTGTGTCACAGAAAGGTTATTCACAGTTTCCCTCCCTGTGGGAAACTGAGAAGAAGTGTTTTGTGCTGGTGACTGAGAAGAAGAAGATGGGTGTTTTGAGAGAAATTTCCATACTTCATCTACTTTCTTCTCGATTAAGCCCACTTTATCCAGTTGACTAGCCACTATCTCTAAGTCTTTGCTACTGGATTGGGCTTCATGTACCCCCGTGTGTGAGTGGGAATGTGAGGACTTTCTATTAAACACGCTCATTGAAGCATTGTTAATAGAGTTTTCGGCCATGCCTTCAAAGAGCTCAAAGGCTGAGTCCTCATCCCGACACAGGAAATTGCCTCCACAAGCGGCATCTACAAAATTCCGTGTGTCACCATGGAGCCCATGGTAGAAGATCTGAACCTGTTGCCAGCGTGGGACACCATGGTGGGGACATTTTCTCAAAAGCTCATGGAGTCTCTCCCAAGCCTCGTGCATAGGTTCTCCTAAATTCTGGGTGAAGGTGGTGATGGCACGCCTTAAGGCATTAGTGCGGCCTACAGGAAAGTACTTCTTTAAGAACTCATGTTCTAAAGAAGCCCAGGAATCTATAGGTGTAGTCCGTGCAAGTGTTCTAAACCAAAAGGCTGCCTTATCTTTTAATGAAAAGGAGAACATTTTCATCAAAAGCGTGTGCTGATCATGTCCTTGCGGACCCAAAGTTTGGGCAAGATTCTTCAGCTCCTCTAAATGCTGAAAAGGGTCCTCAGAAGCAAGTCCATGGAAGTGAGGAATGAGTGCTATAATGTTCGGCTTCAGTTCAGCAGCACGACCCCCATTGGGATAACGTACCACAGGCATTGGTTGGGCAACTGCGGGATTATAATAATCTCGTAGTTGAGGTCTACGGGGTTGGGGTGGTGCCTGAGGATTTCTAGGTTGAAGTGGTTGTGGTTGGGGGTTAGCTAATAGATTTACAGCTTGAGCAAGCTGTTGCACCTGTTGGGTTAAGGTATTCATTTGTAGTTGTGTATCGAAAAGGTGCTGAAGATGAGGCATAGGTCCTCTCTCCGGGGGTGGATTAGGATGATTAGGATAAGGTGGAGGTTGGAACCTAGGGATAGGTGGTTGTTGTGGTAGAGGATGTGTAACTAAGTCTGGAGGAAGTTCTTCAAAATCCTCAAAGTGTGAAGAATCAAGATCATCCTCTTGGCGAGGGGGATTGTGGAAAGTATTTTGAGACTCAGGAGGTAAGGGATTAGAAGTGGAAGGCAAAGAAGATGATGCAGTAGCTTGGGTAGCAGTACCCAAGGGGAGTACAAGTTCTGGGTTTTGGGATCTCCTACCTTCCATTGAGTTGATTTTTTGAAATCCCGTTTACTCTAATTCGATCCAACTCAATGGAAAAAAAAATTTTTAACGTTCACAATAAAACAGAAGAATCCCAAAAATCTCAATTCAAGAAGACCAATCAATCGAAATGAATCGGAGAAAAATTTTTCCTAGAGGCTGCTACGCAAAGTATGTTATACGCAAACAATTGTTTCAAGCAATTGTACGTATCCTAAGATAAACCTAGCGACGTGCAGACCTCTAAAATCCACTGGGAATCTGGATAAGACTGAGCGTGCGAATCCAGATCCTGTGGTTGCAGAAAGATGAGGTAGAAACCCGTGTATTGTGGCCTTAAGTGATCGTGCTGTGTGCACGATAACATTCAACACAAGGCGATTAAAATCTTAAACATGGTTTCACCCAATTTTGCTATCTCCTTTTTGATTTAATTGAAGTGATTAAAATGTGTTTTCTATGCTGCTCGTTTCACTTTTTTACTAAATTCAGAACAAGTAGTGGTCTTCTTTAATTTTAAGTCAAATGCAAATATGGCAGGAGTTAGAGTTAGGTAAGAAATGCGTACCTGACTCCAGCAATCTTCTAATGCAGATTTGACTTGAATTAAAATCTAGCAGGAATGAAATGCAATCCTAAAAAATGGATGCCTGAGGTTATGCTGCTGCTAGATAAGTATGAGGTCTTTTTGATTTTTTTCTTTCTTTTTGAAAAATTTTATATGCAATTCAAAAGTAAGGAAAGAAATTAAGAAGAGAAAGAAATAAAGTCCAGATAGTCCAGAATTATTACAAAAATTGTGTGAGAACAAGCTCTCACAACTTATGACTAACAATTGCTCCTAATCAATAAACCTAAAACTATCTATACTAAAACTAATACTAAAATCCTACAGCGACTTCGAGGCAAAACTCCACCAGGAAGACGGATCTGGAGCGCAGCGACTCCACCAGGAAGACGACACTCCTCCTCAAGTGCTGTGGAAAAAAACAAATGATTAGTAAAAGAATAAAGGAATGTATACACAATTAATTCAATGGAAAATAAAAGCAATTATAATGAATGAATGAAGAATTTCTATATACAAAAGAATGAAAAGAAAATTTTGGTGCAAAGAGCGTTGCCTCCCCGGCAACGGCGCCAAAATAATGGTAGTGGTGGTTGAAATGTGTTGTTGTAAATGTTTGTTGGTAATAATTGTTGATTATGTCGTTGTAGTATAGGGTGTATAATATAACATTAAGGATGTCGTATAGTGGTGAGCATGGGTGAGTTCCAGTCATTACAACCATTATTATCATTTGCTTATTTATCTAATTTTTACTGGTTTTGTTCCAGGTCGTTCACTAGGAGGCAATTTATTGAATTTAATTCGGTCACTCTTTGATTATCTCAAAATTTTCTTCTTATTCAAAAAAAAAAAAAAAGCTTTACATTTTATTAAAGAATGAATGAATGTGTGTTTTATTTACCTAATTACTAAGAAATGCTTGCAAAAATACTAACTATGAACAAGCATCAAACAATCTATTATTATACTCTAAACTATGTATTTACAAGTTATCCTATTAGTACTATCATAATAGTATATAATACATTAGAATGTAATGGTGTAGAAATTTAACTTATTAGTCTGTTATGTATAGTAACATATACAGCAGTTTCAGTGACAGATATAAGCGTCGCTAAATCTCAGAAAACACTATATACAACCTAAAGAGGCAAAACTGAGATCTTTAGCGACGTTTATAGTGTCACTTTATTCTGTTAGTAATTATATAGATTTACTTATACGTATGTATACTACTTATTCTTTTTCTTTGTTTCTCTTTCTTTCTTCATCTGTTCTTTGTATTCTTAACTCCTGTTCTTCTTGTGTTCATATCTCTGTTTTCTTCTAAGTATTCATCTTCTTCTTTCTCTTTTTATTACTCTTGTTCTTTTCTCTGTTGTTCTTGTACTCTTTTCTTTTTTTTCTCTCGTGTTAACTCTTTGTTCTTCTCTTTGTTAACTCTTCTGTCTTAGCATATTTCAGAGGCTGCGGTGGGGAGGGGATTAGGCTAATATCATTAGTTTAAAACGTGTTAAATTTGCGGGCACGCTTTTCGAGGGATACACAGCACCCTAAGGGTGGGACCAGACCTCTACTAAGCGCGCCCTAATCTCAGATTAGGTGGCTTAATTATGTCTTTAATCTCAGCGCCAGGCCTCAGCCCAACGCCATATGCTCGCACACGCTCGGGCCCCCGACCACACACACACGTCACATATTTATCGCAAATCAGACAGAGTACTCAGACCAGAGCTCAATGGGTAATCGGGTCAGATGTTCAAAGGCAGTGTTTCGGGCGCCCGGCGCCCGTGACGACTGGCGTATAAGAAACACAAATTACATTTATGTGGCTGCGCTTGACTTGCAGCACACGATGTGGTGTTATTCCAGCGCCACATCGTGCGCTGGAAATCAGGCGCAGCTGCGTCTGTTCGTGCTTTTGGCCCTTGATTTGGGGGCCATAAATTATTAAATAAAATAAAATAAAATATGGTTAATAAAGTATTTACATAATACTACATAATTGATTAATTAATTTTGAATTTTAAATATGTTTACTATACAAATAAATTCGCTAAACTAGGCTGATTGTACAGGTTGATTTAGGTGATTAAATAGTTAATTACTTATAAAATAGTTAGTAAATGGTCTAATTGACCTTATACAGATTTAATTTACATACTTAAGTATTTTATACATATTTTTCTTGTATATTTACGAATTTATTTCTATTTTATTTAAGTTAAACTAGCTGTTCTGGGTGTTTTAAATAAAACTAAGTTACAGTAAGCTATACTAGGTATAATTGTACTTTAACTAACTTAAATTACTTACTATATATGTTAACCTAAGTCTATAGATTTATTTACTTAATTATAGCTCTAAATTATTAATTTAGCTAATTTATTCTATAATATAGCTACTAAATATGTAAATATGAATCTGTATATATACATATACATATATCAGTAAATACATACATAATAGTTCAGTATTTATACATATATTTACATAGATTACATATGTATATAGGTTTATGTACAAGTTTATACAGTATTTACAGTATATCTATGTATGTCTACGTACAAAATCAGGCTGTATATTATAGTTATAATAGTATGGATATGTATATTTACAGTGTGAAATTAAGTATGTATAATTAGGTTTTAGTAGGAATTTAGGGAATGAGGGTTAATTAAGTTTTTATTTCATTTTAAACAGTAGCTAAGCTACTGTCAGAGAAGATGGAGAGGGAAGAGAATGTGCTATTCAGGGTGTTTTAGCAGTGTCAGTGGCTTAAGCCACTGTCAAATGGGCTAACTGCTGCTGCAGTTAGTCCATTTGAAGAGGGGGAAAGTATTCACAGAGAAGAGGAGAATTTAGAGAAGAGGGGAATGTAGCTGCAATTTGCAGCATTTTACTGTATAACTGGGAATAAGAGAAAATTCAGAACAAACTAAAAATTAAAGAGTTGAAATCCAAATCTGATAAGGGTATAAATCTCACGAAAATCACATAAGAATTCAGTTCAAATACCCACAAGGAAAAGCCCTTATCAAAAGCATCATTTCAGATCAAAACACAAATGGCATTGAGTTAGTCTTCCTAATGCCATAGACAGCATGAAGGAAGACTTAACTCAATCCATTAAAACCAAAAACATACAATCCCAGTTTCTTGCAACCTTAAGGAGTATGGAAAACTCCTTAGGTTAGAGAATCACCATACAAAAATAATTATCAAACAGGTGGTGTATGGCAGTTCTGAAATGACAAATCAGAAAAAGAATGCATTAAAGGAATTTATAAAAGCTAGCGAATGCATTCAGATCAAGGCAGAAGCAAATTCATGAAAGGCTCTTCTGATTTGTTCTCTGTCACCAGAGAACTTCTCAGAATCCTTGCCCTCAAGGAAAACCAAAATCCCTTCAATTTGTCAGATCTGTCAAGACATTTCAGAAAGCAAAATCTCTTCAAAACCCATGTTAAAGTGAATCTGACAAACTGAGGCAATCAATCTAAAATAAAAGGGGCTTTTGTGAACACAAATGGGGTGAGTGAGAAGCCCCAAATGGTGCTTGTGACGCCAATTTCAGATCTGAGGCAGTACACCATCAGATCTGGAATTGGGTCCGGATGTGTGGGTGACAGATGAAAGATTCGTCGTTAAAAGGAAAAAAAACAAGAATCAGAATCTGGATGATGGGAAAAACAAAACATGAAGAGGGAGATAAATTGAATAGTGAACAGATGATTCTTCCCCTCTGATCTGGACTGATCAGAGGAGGTGAGGGAGGGGATCTAATACTAATTCTACTCCTAAGACTAATCTAACTACAGCTAACATTAAACACTAACAATTAAAACTAAATCTATTCTAAACTACTGCAAACTAAATCTAACACTACTTGTGCAGAATTAAAAACTAAACTAAAAGGAAGAATGGGACCTATGGGTCCTTAGCCGGCGGCTAAGGAGGAAGAAAGGAGGAGGGTGACTCCAGCGGAGGGAAGAGTCTGCTAGTGAGACTCCAGGGTCGTCCTCAGGTGCTACGAGGTCCTTAGCGACGAGGAGGGTCGAGAGCAGGCGATGATTCCACAGTCGGTGGCTGTGAAATCAGGGTCTAGGTGAGGAGGAGAGACTGGAGTGGAAGAATTGATCGCTAAGAGATGTAGGAGGGAGCGATCCCCTGCGCGCGACACCACTGAGGTGCTTAAATAGCAGCTCAGTGACTGGAATCACCGCAAGGGTGAGGTTAATCAGAATCAGGCCGGCGGTGAGGATGAGATGGGTAGAGCGCGCGGCGAGTCAAGAGAGAGATCTGACCGTCAGATGAGATCTGGGAAGAGAGGTGAACGCACGCACCGAATCGCGCGAAGGTTCCATTTGATTCCAGCCGCAGATCGAGATCAAAAGTGCGATGGACGGTCGAGAATGGCTGTGTTCTTCGCACGCTACAGTGCGCGTGAAGAACACAGGCTTCTCTCTGAAATGAGGGAAAATTTGCAGGAAGACCCTTAAACGAAGGGGTAGAAGAATAGCGTGCAGGTCCAAAAGTGAGAAGAATAGCAGCTGGAAGGGCCCTGCAGTCTTACAAAAGGGTCCAAAAAGGAGTTTTTAAAGGTAGAAATGTAATGCATGAAGGACCTAATTGTAATCTATTTATTTCTAAGCCTAAATGATGTCCAGTTGCTTTCAAATTTTTACATGTGCTTAATTGAACATTTACGACATTGATTTTACTTCTGATTTGGCTTTTCAAACTTGTTTATGTGTTCAATTTATGCATGGATCATCATTTATTCTTTTATTTTCAGAATATCTCACTTTTGTGACCTAATTATGAAGTTTTAACACACGTTAAAAGTTTTAGGTCTTTTCTTTAATTCCCACACTTAACCCTTTTTATATGTTAATTTGATATTGTTTTGCTTAGTATCTAGCTTAATTTCGGCCTTTTAGCTATGATGAGTAGCCACTCGTCAACGACCAGACCTAGTGCCAGACGTCTAGCATGTCGTCTGATGAACTTACACTAGAACCCTGTTTAGTTCTAATCCAAGTCAGTAAAGAAACCCGCCTAGAATCAGACGTCTGACTTTGTTCCCAGATGTCTTAAACTGGTTTTCCAGACGTCCGATGTCATGATCAGACGTCTGATAACCCTGTCAGTGTAATGATTAATCCTGATTTCGGCCTGATTTTCTTGGAGCTTGCACCCAACGGCTATGGAAGCCTTCCAAGGCCTTCCAAAGCCTTCCTAAGTCCTCTATAAATAGAGGGGAACATTTGCCACTCAAACATACACCAAGATACACCTAGACACACCAAGAACAAGCGTTTCCACTCTTTTGTGTCTAAGAGAAGCTCTTACTCTCCAAGCTCAAGTTCTACATCTAGAGAGCATCAATCTATTGCGCACTCGCTCCTTCGCCGTAGTTCACGAGAGCACCGTTGCGCCATTGAGTCGTTCACACATCCTTGTCGTCGACGCACCTCTGCAAAGGGAAGCATCCTAATTCCTATAGAAGGTTAGGTTAAGATCATCTTTGTTGGCTCTGTAGGATTGTTGTTATTTATCTTTGTTCTTTGGTTGAGTATTCGCTTTGCGAATTCCTGTATCCTTCGTGAGATAAAATCCTTCTCGTGAAGAGAAGGGGTTTGAGGTACTCTACCCTCATATAAAGTAGCGTGGTTGTAATTGAGGTTGAATCACCCTCATTTAAGTGATTCATTTTGTGGATTTGATCAACTTGGTTGATCAGGAAAATCCTAACTCGAGAGGGTTAGGTGGTGGTTTTCACCCTATTTGGGTTTCCACCTAAAAACCTTTGTGCCATTTGTGTGATTGATATTTTGTGAGATTGTTTTATATTATGTTTCCGCACTTTATTGCGTCACCCCCTCCTACCTGGGAAACTTCAATTGGTATTAGAGCAGGCTCTTGCTATTTCGGTGTAACAACCAAGCAAGAAGATCTGATGGAGGGAAGCGTCACCGCCACTAGAATCATCGAGGGGTAGTCCACCGTCCGACCACCTTTCTTCGACGGAAACAACTATGGCTACTGGAAATTACGGATGAAGATGTGGCATCAAGCCATCGACTTCGCATTATGGGAACATTGTGAGACCCTATACAAAGTCCCAGAGAAACCAGAGAGAGGCTATTCGCAGTAGCAAACCCATGAGCTTTCCCTCAATGAGAAAGCTATGAATGTGTTATACTGTGCCCTTAGCCTGGAGGAATTCAACCGTATATCTCAGTGCGCCACTGCATACGAGGTATGGCATACTTTAGAAGTTACACACGAAGGTACGACTAAGGTAAAGTCTTCTAAAATTAATTTACTTTCATAAGAATTTGAATCATTTTCTATGAAGACTAACGAATCTTTAAGTGAGATGAACACTAAGTTCACTCTCATAGTAAATAATTTCAAAGCTTTAGGAAAGACCTTCATTAAGGGGGAGCTTCAGGGAAAGTTGCTCCATTCCCATGGACTGGAGTGGTAACAGAAGGTCACCGCCATCGAGGAGGCGAACGAAGTGGAGGAGCTCAACATGGAAGATCTCCTAGGCAATCTAATGGCTTATGTGACAAAGTTGAAGCAAAAGAAGAAGGATACATCGGAGCAAAAATCGAAGAAGACTCTCGCCTTCAGAGTCGCGTCGGATAGCGAGGTAAGTTCCGATGACGAAGACTTTAAAATTTTACTTAAGAAATTTTCCAACTTTTATAGGGAATCAAAGAAAGCGAAAAAGGAGAAGAAGGAAAGCCTGAGACGTTGCTACCACTGCAACAAGAAAGGGCATTTGCTACCAGAATGCCCTCTTCTCAAAAAACAGAAGGAGAAGGAGAAGTCTAAGAAGAAGGTGTTCCAAGCCACTTGGGACGATTTGAGCTCGGAGGAAGAGGAAGAAGAAAAGTCTTTTGAAGAAGAAACAGCTTGCTTTGGTTTCATGGCCAGAGGAAGTGATAGCGACAGCAAAAGTGGAAGAGACTCAGACAACGAGGTAAATTTTGATCTACAAGATGCATTTAATGAGCTTTTTGAAGTTAGTAAAGCACTTAAGATAAAATAAAAACATTAAAAAGAACCTTAGTTTTCTTAAAAATGAAAATGATAGGTTAGAAAAATAACTCAAGGACATAGAAACTAGTCCTAAGGATAATAACCTGTTATCAGAAAATAAACATTAATCAATGAAAATACTAAATTGATTAAGGAAAACGCTAGTCTAAAGTTAGAAATTTCTGATTTAAAGACAAAGATGAATATTATAGAAAATGAACTTGTATGTCTTAGGGAGAGATCAAATAATTTGATAAATAAGGTAGATAACTTATATAGCCCTAAGGTTGAGAAAGGATCTCCATCAAGGAGACCCGCAAACAGATCCGGATCCAAGCTCACTTGGATATCAAAGAAAGACTTGGAATCTTGTTTTGTAAGTTTCAAGGGTGACTACAACACAAAAGACTAGACCTACAAGCTCAAGGCTGGTCAACTCGTGTTGGGAGAACCAAGGAGTAGACTAAGGAGGAGAATGAGAAGACCAACGAGACAGCGAACAAATGATGGACCCGTCGCATGTCGACTGCCAGACTGGAGACCGGCGCTGATGCCCGGGCCTCTAAGCTACGGATTGGAGCCCCATCCGATGTGGCATCCACCACCTCCATTTGGGCCATTTTATTGTCCATGGTAGGTGAGGTAAAACCCTTTACCTTATTTCTTTTATCATTAGCATATAGATAGGGGGAGTTAAAATTATGAGCTAATTGTCAATTATTAAGGGAGAGATGTAAGTTAGCTAAATTTCCTTTAGTAAGGGGGAGAAGAATAATAGCTATCATGTTGTTACAAAAAGGAAGAGGACATTACTCTTGTTAAAAGAAATTCATAGAAGAGCATGTTTTAAGGGGGAGTTATAGGAAATTTAAAATAAATTTAACCTTTTTGATAATGTCAAAAAGGGGGAGAATTTTTTTGCATTATTATTTATGGTTTGTCATCATCAAAAAGGGGGAGACTGTTGGAGCTAGAGCATCACAATCGTTTATTTTGATGATAACAAAACACGTGTCATTTAACATTTGCACTTGGAGTCTTAGATTTTAGGTCAATTGCAAATGGAGACGTAGTTAGATGGAGTTTGAGCTCACATCCATGGCGAATTGGAAGAGCTTGACAGAGAACAGAGGACCATCGCGAGGAGCGATGACTTGATAAAGAAAGGAGATGAAGAATAGGATAGATTTCCTTTCCTTGTACTCTCTGTATTTTTGTTTTTTTTTGTTGCTCTTTTTTTTGTTACTTAGATTCATGTTAAAGAGCCTCAAATAACCCTAACAGTAGTCCTAGGAACACTTACACAACCCTAGGATACTTAGGTTTCCTGTAGAGAACTTAGAAAACCAAAATAGGGTTCAAATAGCTTTTTCAGACGTCTAATCTGAAAATCAGATGTCTGATAAATAGTTTTAAGATTCTAAATGTTGACTCAGACATCCGATTATGTTTAGGCTGTGCTTAGTAGTTCTGTCTGATGAAATTAGACATCCAGACCTTAGTCTAGACGTCTTAGAAGACGTCCGATGACTTCTCCAGACTTCCAATTAGTGGACCGTTGGCTGCTTTAGTAAACACTAAAGGCTATGACCGTTAGAGCCTTATCAGCTGTCCGTAATTGTTCCCAGATGTCTGATAAATGACCATTCTGCCTCGGCTGACCCAAAATCTCTTCTCAGATATTTTCTAGCCGTCGTACTTCTTTGGGAATCCATTTTCGCAGAGCAATAGGTTTCCAGACATCCATACCTAGTGCCAGATGTCTAGCATGTCGTCTGATGAACTTACACTAGAACCCTGTTTAGGTCTGATACAAGTCAGTAAGGAAACCCGCCTAGAATCAGACGTCTGACTTTGTTCCTGGACGTCTTAAACTGATTTTCCAGAGGTCTGATGCCATGATCAGACGTCTGATAACCCTGTCAATGTAGTGATTAACCTTGATTTCGACCTGATTTTCTTGGAGCTTGCACCCAGCAGCTATGGAAGCCTTCCAAGGCCTTCCAAAGCCTTCTTAAGGCCTCTATAAATAGAGGGGAAGCTTTGCCACTCAAACATACACCTAGATACACCTAGACACACCAAGAACAAGCATTTCCACTCTTTTGTGTCCAACAGAAGCTCTTGCTCTCCAAGCTCAAGTTCTACATCTAGAGAGCATCAATCTTTTGCACACTCGCTCTCCCGCCGTAGTTCATGAGAGCACCGTTGTGCCATCACATCATTCACGCATCCTTGTTGTCGACGCACCTCTACAAAGGGAAGCATCCTAATTCCTATAGAAGCTTAGATTAAGATCATCTTTGTTGGCTCTATAGGATTGTTGTTATTTATCTTTGTTCTTTGGTTGGGTATTCGCTTTGTGAGTTCACGTCTCCTTCGTGAGACAAAATCCTTCTCGTGAAGAGAAGGGGTTTGAGGTATGCTACCCTCGTATAAAGTAGCGTAGTTGCAATTGAGGTTGAATCACCCTCGTTTAAGTGATTCGTTTAGTGGATTTGATCAACTTTGTTGATCAGGAAAATCCTAACTCGAGAGGGTTAGGTGCTGGTTTTCACACGGTTTAGGTTTCCACCTAAAAACCGTTGTGCCATTTGTGTGATTGATATTTTGTGAGATTGTTTTATATTATATTTCCGCACTTTATTGCGTCACCCCCTCCTACTAGGGAAACTTCGATGTAAGCATGTTTATATTGCATGAAATGTCCATTTATGCATGTTCTTAAGCATAGAATTGCATTACATACTATAAATATTGCATAGCATGCATCATCTTCCATTTAGATTAGTCTGAATAAAATGTAGGTTAATTGTCTCCTTTTATGGTCAGGGACAGGGTGACTTTTTATCGGGGCCTTGAATCGAAGATCCAACCATACGGATCAGATCAGGGCAACGATTGCAGTTCAGGGACTCCAAGATCGCCCTAATCGGATATCCGTAACATCAGATATAGACCGAGGAACCCTAGAAGATCAAGGGCCAAGATGGTGCTAATCCACACTTCAGATGACAAATCCGACCACACGGATGGGTTCAGATTGACGATCGTAGCCTAATGGCGTGAAAATCGATCCAATTCGATAACCGTGGCACCATCTACATCACTCAGAAGATGGATGGCCAAGATAGTGCCATGTGGCGTCATCTCAGCTACCCAACCGGTCGCATGCACCTGCCTAAGCTCATCTGGCCAGCACTTCTCTACCATCGGATTGAGATCAAACTACTGTGGGGCACGTACGCTTGAGTTGAGCTCTCAACACAAACATGCTTGTAGCACGTTGGTCGAGCACCCATGTGTCGAGCACCCTATCGAGACGAAGAGGTGCAGGTTCGAGCCCCCACACGCCTAAAATTGGAGCAGTCGTGCAATCAAGATCCAACGGTGTCGTGCATCTAATAGTGCCCACGCACTATCTAACGCCCCCGAGTGACGTAGGATCTCACGTGCAAGGCACGCAGTTGAGGCGTGACGAGGAGAGCTCTCAGCCGTCCGATCTCACGATCGGATGGCCAAGATTTGAAGGACGTGGAGCTCGCGTTGAGGGCGGAAGGCGAGCTGGCGTGCGAGCGCCGCCCATGAAGGCCACGTTCAAGCCTCTAGTGACGGATTTATCCGTCACTAAAGGTCCTGAATTAATGTTTTTCAAAATGTAATGACCAAAATGCCCTCACTCCTTGCAACTATAAAAGGAGACCCCCTCCATATGAATTTCTCATCCCTTCCTTCTCTTCTCTCCCTCTCCAAAGCTCAAGAGAAGCTTGTCCCACACCCGGGATGCTCCTCAAGAGATAAAGTCAATTTTTCACCCCATTTCGGAGGTAGATCCCGCGACGATGACTACGTACTACCTCGTTCCCGTTCTTCCTACCTCAACCTCCTTCTTCCCGTTCCGTTCTTCGTCTTCCAAGCATTGTCTTGTCCGACTCATCCTCCAAGTGATCATCGAGGAGGATAACTTCTCTCTCCCATTCCTTTTTCCTGCTTTCTAGATTTGAATTTTCCTTCTTTCTAGTTGTAATAGTTTTCCTGCTTTCTAGTGTAATTTCTCGCTTAGTTGTATAAACATTTTGAAGTATCAAGTGGATGTTTTTTCTCTCTCTCTCTCTTTCTCTGATTGTTTATAGTGCTATTTCATTGTAATTACTCCATTTTTTAATAAAAACACCAAAAAAAATATAATTGCGAATTTGGATCGACGTAGCCTCCCTGAGTTCGACTCGGGATTTCTATTCCGGTATAAATTTTATTTGTTGAAACGAGTTCTTCGCTATTCAAACTATAATGACAGGTGTTTAACACCAAATTTGATCACGTACTACTTCAACATTTCAACATTATACATTACATGCATATAGCATAGGTTTAAATTAGATTATATAAGTATATACAAAATATATAAGCTATTTTTTGGTGTTTTTGGAAATTTAATGATTTTTACCATTTTTATATATATAAGAAAGGTAGGGGGTGAGAGAGAAGGAATGAGATGAGAAATTGAGATTTCTTTTTATGGTTTTTTCATCTTTGGTTCTTTATTAAATTCCAAGGTATATTGAACCGTCGGCTGGCATGTTCTACTAAGCTGGGGGTTTAGATTACCTTGAAACTTGGCACACGCCTAAAGAAATACCTAATCTTTCTCAAAATAGGTTTATTTTATTTTTTATGATTTTTTAATGTATTTTATTTATTTACAAGTTTCATACAAAAGAGGCCTAAATAAAGTTTAAGGCAATTAACCTAAGGCCTCTAAGTGTGTTCTAAAGGTTGGAGATGCAAAGAAATAGTTCATACATGTTCAAAGCAACACATGGAAGGGGTTTGAGTCAATAAACAAGATTTGCACCACAAATTTTCATTAAACACAAGGGTTGGACAGATAATACATATGAATTGAGCTGACAATGACTAAAAACATGGTTTACAAGACATTCAAAATAGATTTAAAGTCCATAATAGTACATGAATGCTTATAACATGAAACTCTATCATTAAGAAACATCAACAACTCATTTAGACCTTAAACTTCATTCAAAATCTCTGAATCGACCTATGACAATGGTTGATAATAGATTACAGTAGCAACTTCTGCTATTATGATGTTGTTGTTGCTATTTACAGCAGATCTGTTGGATGATCAGACCTACAAAGTCTGATTTAAAGTCTCTGGATTCACAATCAATCTAAAATTCTCGCTTAATGATCATATCTGTCTCAGAAAATCCTAGCAATAGCTACTACTGCTTCTGTAGTGTTATGAAAAGTTGCAAACCCAGATTAAAAAAAGCTATGCTCAAATCAAACTCCATTGATAAAAATCACTCACACATTTCACATGGGTTCTAGGCATCATTCCAAAACTCCTCTTTATCATTTCTGTTCAAAATAGCTAATGAAACTCCCACATTAATTTGAAGTGTAAAGATTGAAAGAATTCAAACTCAGAACTCCAAATTGAGATAAAAACTATGGAACACCCAAAACCATCTGTTGCAAATGATTTTAAATAGATCTGGAAGTCCTTCAGTTTACAACTGATGGATTAAAACAAATGCAAATCACGAAACAATGTTTCCTAAATAGGCTATTAGTGTGCCATTCTTTTGATGAAATGATCATCTAACCATCCTACAGACCATTCATTAGTGTTCAGGACGATTGGATAATGCCTAAAAAAAATCAGATTGATCACTGTGAGGGCTTCATACAGTTCATCAAAAATCCTCTTCCCTCACTACCTAGTTTGATGAAAACACAATCCGAACGTCAACTTAGGCATAAACACTTCTCATGATCAAAACTCAATTAAAATAGCTTATGCCTATCATCATGAGTCAAAGCAAATAGTTGTGAGCTCAACTTGGTCGATCAAAACCTGATTAAAACATGATTGCTTCAAAACTTCTCATTCAATCTTTAAATCTTAAACCAAATCCAAATGACCAAATAAGCACAAATCAATGTGCAGTACGGGTGATTGTGACTTAATTTTATGGATGAGATCACCCTGAAGTGATTTTTAGCGCTTCAACAGATCTAAGAGCTAATGAGCTTCGGATCTGTTGAATGCTCGGATGAATAAGTGATTGGTGATTTAAACATGGGGAAAACACTCAAAAACGAGTGTGAGATGATGAGGGAGATCAGTGAATCGGTATGACGGTGAAAAACCACCTCTCTAATCTGAATTGATCAAAGAGGGTGAAGTCGATCTACGCTAACTCTACTACTAACTAATCTAATAATTCATTTGTGAGTTAACTAACTAATTCTACTCCTAGAATGCAGTAAATCTAATCTATGAAAGCATTAAAAAATCCTAGCTAAGTGGACAAATGGGATGCTTGGATCCACAGCGGGTTGCTGTGGCAACGAAGGAGGGTGAGAGGATCTCCAGAGAGTGAATGAGATCCCTAGGTTGTAGCTAGTCGCTACAACGACAAAATTGAGGAGGAAGAACCATGCCCCTACCACAGTCGTAGCTGATGAAGGGGGAAGAGGAACTGAAGAGTGGACGATGATCACTCAATCGGGGAGGGAGTCAATCCTCACACAAGGAGCTCAGGTATTCACTTAAGTAGCTGCAATCGAGATCTGGGCACCACTAAGGTTAGATTAAATGATTAGGTCACCAACGGTGGGATGAAGAGGAAGGATGCATGGGAATCTCTATATTAAAAACCCATCGTAGGATGGGATCTGAAGGGCATGGTGATCCTACACATGGGAGTGCAAGAAGATTTAAGGAAGATTGGTCATTGGATGATGGATGCAAAGAATCAATTGCTGTGGTGACACGTGTTCTTCATTCGTCAATAGTGAACCTCGTGCCTCAGGTGAGAAGGAGAAATTGCACGTATGTCCTTGAAGCAAAATGCTGTAAAGTTTGCACAGAGGCCCATCAATGACAAGAATTGATGTAGAGCAATCCCTAAGATTTGTAAAGAGGCACCCGACGATCCTTAAAGGTTTTAAACGTAGAAAAATGTGAATGACTTAAGGACCTAGATGTAATATCAATATTGCAAGGTCAAAATGATGTCCAAATGCAACCAAGTTTGTATTGAAGCATAATTGAACATTTAGGAAGTTGGTTTTACTTTCAATTTGAACTTTTTAACCTAAATGTGTCTTCAATTTGCAATTTGGATCATCATTTTGTATCAATGCATAGAATATCTCATTTTGTTGACCTAATTGTGCATTTTTAACATCAATTTGCTGTTTTAGGTCATTTCTATTAATTCTAACACTTAACCCATTTCTTGTGTTAATTGTATAATGCTTAGCTTAGTTTCTAGCTTAACTTGGGCATTTTAACTATGATGAGCCACACCTCATCATACCCCCATGCTTAGTTTTACTAGTCCCTTAGCAAAGAACTCATTAAAGTGCAAAGCAATTTAAGCATCAGCTAGGTAAATGTGATGAGATATTTATTTTTCTTTTCTCAATTTGTTAAGTGTTTAGAGATGATCTTTAAGCTGAAAAATTTTCTGATCAACCAACTGTGTTTATGTTTGCCATTGTGACAGCTAGTCACTTAGGAAGACTGACCAAAACTTAAGACTAATATGACATAAACCATCTCTTCACCAATAAGGACTCTTGATATGATTTTCAGGACTCAGAGGGTTTTACAAAGCTAAGAAGCTAAGTGGTTATGGTTATGCTTAGTGATAGGTTAGGACGAACCAGGGGAACTTCAAAACTCAATCCCGAGGTTTCACTTCTTTTTAAGTCCAGGTTGGTCCTAGCTTTAGCTCATGTCTTCGGATTAACTATCAAAAATAAGGAAGACTCAAACCCAACTCTTATTGCATTGTGACTTGATGTGCATACATCTGATTAACCTAAAATGTCTATTAATGCTTATTCTTAGTGTCACATTAGCATCATACATTGTAAATAGTGCATAACATGCATAATCATGCATTTATATCAAGTTACATAAATTGTATAGTAATTGTCTCCTTTTTATGGTTAGGGACAGGGTGACTTTTTATCAGGGCCTCGAATTGAAGATCCAACCATACGGATCTGATTAGGGCGACGATTGAAGTTCAACAACTCCAAGGTCGCCCTAATGAACATCTGTAGCACCAGATAGAGACCGATGAACCTTAAAGAGCAAGGGCCAAGATGGTGTTAATTCGCACCTCAAACAACAAATCCAACCACACGGATGGGTTCGGATAGACGATCGAAACCTAACGGCGTGAAAATCAGTCCAATCTGACACCCATGGCACCTTCTATAATACTCAGAAGATGGACGGCCAAGATGGTGCTACATGGTGCCATCTCTGCTGCCCAAACTGGCCCAGCCAATATGGAAGACCACCGTGCCCTCTCTCTCTCCTCACCCACTTGATGGATCTAGACCGTTGGATCACCATCCAACAGCCACGGACGATCACGCCTTAAAACATCCACGCAACAAACTCATCGCAATAGTGCAGCGATCGAGCGTGCGACGTGTGATCGAGCCCGCATCCGCAGCGCATAGGTGCGCGATTAGAGCCGTGCGGTGAAGATCCAGTGGCGGGAAGCGAGCAATAGTGCCCACACGTGATCAGATGCGTGGCACTTACGTGTGATCACACGCGGGCGTAGCCACTTTAAGTTGTTCGATCTCTTGATCGGACGGCTAAGAGTGTACGAACGTGCACGTGCATTGAAGGGTGCGGAGGTGAGGGGGCGTGCTATTGGTGTGCACGTCGGCCACGTTCAAGCCTTTAGTGACTGATAAATTCGTCACTAAAGGCCCTGAATTAATGTTTTTCAAGTTGTAATATCCAAAATGCCCCCACTCCTTGCAACTATAAAAGGTGACCCCTTCCAAACAGATTTCTCATCTTTTCCTTCTCTTCTCTCCCTCTCCAAAGCTCAAGAAAAGCTTGTCCCACACCCGGAATGCTCCTCAAGAGCTAAAATCTAGCTTTCACCCCTGTTCTAGAAGCGGATCCTGTGACAACGATGACGTGCTGCCTCGTTCCTGTTCCTCTTACTTCGACCTCCTTCCAGCTCTGTTCCTTGTCTTCCAGGCATTATCTCATCTGGCTCATCCTCCAAGCGATTATCGAGGAGGAAACTTCTCTCTCCCATTCCTTTTTCCTACTTTCTAGAGTAGAATTTTCCTGCTTTCTAGTTGTAACAATTTCTTGCTTTCTTAGTTGAAAAAATATTTTGCAATATCAAGTGAACGTTTTCCCCCTCTCTCTCTCTTATTGTTTATATTGATTCCATTTCATTGTGACTATTTCTCCATTAGACAAAAAACACAAAAAAATATAATTGCGAATTTTGATCTACGTAGCCTCCGTGAGTTTGACCTGGGATTTCTTTATAGAATTTTCGGTATAAATTTTATTTGTTGAACGGATGTCTTTGCTACTCGAACTATGATAGGTTTTCAAAACCAACTTCTATAGCGTAGTCATCCGAAGTTCAACATTTTGGCACCGTTGCCGGGGAGGCAATGATTTTCCGATCTTCCTTTCTCATTTGACGCACTTTACTGTCTTCTAAATTGCTTTATCTGGTGTCTATTGTTTTGCAGATACCTCTATCAGGGAATCATCAAGCGGTAGATCGAAATAAAGTGCAGTTGAAGACGACAATAAGTGCTCCCCATTCTTCCCACTCCATAGATTTCATTTCTTCACATTAAATTTAAATTCCAATTAACCTAGGTGTTTGCATAAATCCTAGGATTAGTTTGGTTGTTTGGATTTCCACTCACATTCATTTCACCCTCGCATATAAAATAAAACAAAAAAGATATTTTTGTGGAGTAATTAAACATACACACAACATACACCCACATTCAAGGCACTTAACCTAATTGATTTTCTTTTACTCAACTGGATTCTAATCTGTGGAACTAGTACACAAAATCAATACATAAAAGAGTTGAAATCATTCTAGGTTAATCATTTTTGTGTGCCTAACTCAGTGGTGCAATTGTGGCCAATTCTTTAAGTTGTTTGGGCTGCATCACTCAATCTAAAACCAACTCACCAAGTAGCTTCCTCTTAGGGCTTTCAATCTAGGTTCATACCAGCCACTCCACTTTATTTCTGATTTTTTTTTTTGAAATAGTGAGGAAAGCTATCATGAGATGATAGCAATCCAGAGGGCAATATATTTCAAATTAAACAAACATTACAAAACAGATCCCTAACTATGTATGAGGGACCAGCACTCATTTACAATTGTCTCTCACCGAACTGGTCTCTCCTAAAATAGCTTTCCGTTTCTCGCCCTCCACGCACACCACAAGGTGGCAACCATACACCTGTACGAATGTCCAGGTGTAATGAACCTCTACCATAGGGAATCCCAGGTAGGCAGAGGTTCCTGGTAAATCATCCTCCAGAGCTTGTCTGTGACCAGGCATGAAGAAAAAATATGAGACGCACTGTCAGTGTGTAAACCACAGAGATGACATGCATTCAACGTTGTCCCCATTCTTCTATGTCTAAGGTCACTTGTGATCAATCCTTTCCTCCTGCACAGCCACAAGAAGATTTGCACTTTCAATGGAATCTTCAATAGTGAAATCTTCTTATCAATCTGGTCACTCTCCACATTTGTGGTTGACTTGATGATCCTATCATAGGCCTGCTGCACTGAAGAAATCCCATTCCATGCTTGAAAACTCGATTTGCCTCAAACTTGATTGAATTCAACCTAATTCTAAACTCTAAAAGCTACTTAAGCAAGATTTGAACATTAAAATCTACTCATCACAAATAATCTTGCTTGAAAACCCTGGTTGTGCATGCACTTACACATACTCAATTGATCATTATGGGCACAACTCATTTTAAGGGCCCACCAAATTTCATAATCACTACAATCTCAGGCCTCAATAAAATCAAGTAGACGTTGGCCTAAAGGACTGATTCGCTCTTCGGGGCCTAGTCTGAGATTGTTTGCAATTAACCTGCTTGTATTGATCAATTTGATGTCTAGCTAGGGGAGTAGCATCAAACGACCACGGCTGGGGGGTACACTAGGAACTAGAGGCGCAAGCTGAAGGAAGAACCTTCTCCCTTGTCGCTCCTTCTAACTGGTTGGATTGGGCAGACACAAGTAGAGTAAATCATTTATAATCTTAAGGTGGGTTCTTGGAGTCTGTAGATCCTTAGGCTACCCCACTTAAGGATAGGCTTGTTTCATTGTGCTACAGGGTTCTTATCCCTAATCCTTCCAACCTTTTCCTAGTTTATGCTGGGAAGAAGGTCACTGAATCCCCGATTGGAAGGACCACTAGAGTATTCTAGGAGGCATAGATTGGATTTTGGCTAAAGTGATCCTGTGGCCGATCAATAGCCTCCTCTACCCCAGGATCCACAGGAGGTATTTCGAAGGCAACTAGAATAAATGTAGAGAATGCAAGAATGGTTCCAGAGAATGTAGGGCTCTCAGCCCTTAAAGTATTTTTATGATCCATCAAATTACGGGGAACGTCCCGACGTCCAGATTCCTACCGGAGACATAGAAATCAAGCCCCAAGTGTTAATATTGATCAAACATTTTCATGGGCTTGGCTCTGAAGACCCATTTCAGCACTTGGAGGATTTGACCACTTCGGTCCAGACCACCAAGGCGTGAAATGTGAATGAGGAGCAAATGATCATGAGGCTCTTCCCCCACTCTCTTAGAGATAAAGCCACTCATTAGTATAAGACTATAAGAAGATCAATTGCAACTTGGAAAGAGTTGAAATCAGCCTTTCTGAAGAGATTCCTCCCTGTTGGATGTACCAATGCTTTGAGACGGGCAATCGCTATCTTCACCCAGTGGCCAGGGGAGCAATTTCATGTTGCCTGAGAGTGACTCCAAGACCAATTACGGAGGTGTCCACACCACGAGGTGCCGAAATGGCAACTCGTGCAGATCTTTTACCACAGGTTGACTGAGCAACTCAAAAATCACGTGGACGCTTCTTGCGGAGGCAATTTCCTCAACAAAGTTGCAGATATCGCACACGATTTTTTTGAGGAAATCAGAGAGAATTCGATCAATCATGCCTCCATAGATACTTTTAACCAGTTCCAGCAGCCTAGATCGAATGTTAATGAAGTCCACGACTCTCATTCATTCGATATGGAATTGATTTGTAATAAACTTGATAAGGTGGACTTGGTTGCTAAGAGAATGGAGTGGATGGTTGGAAACTCAACGAACAACTCTCAATCCACTCAATCCCAGAATTCGAGATTCCATTCATCGTGAGCTCCTTCTGGACAGGAGTTCGTAAATCAACTTGATGCGGCTCAACCTGTGAGCCAACATTATTCAGAACTCCACGGGTTCCAAACTAGGGCCTTTAATCCCAGTTTCTCTGATCCTTCCCTTTCTTTCTCTTCATCCTCACTCTATGAGGATGTTTGTGCTATACAAGAGAATGTTAGGTCCAACCCCTATTCCAATGCTTATAATCGGGGTTGGAGAAACCACCCTAACTTCTCCTGCAAAAACTCAGGGCAGCAGACCCAATTCCGACCCAGCAACTATGCTCCGGAATGACCAATGGGTCATGGTCATGTTTATACTCAGTTCTTCTAAAATAGGTTAATCAGCCAGCTTGGAATGGCTGTCAACCCGTAGGGCAGGCTGATTTGAATCGACAAATGGTAAAGATGCAAGGATCTATGCTCCAGCTCATGCAGCAAATGAAAACCTCACTGGACAACTTGCAAATTGGGCTCACCCAGATCTCTACCATCTCAATCCGTACCCAACCCATGAAATATCCTGAATCTGGGCAATCAAGCCCATGGTTACGGAAATTAGAATGACCCATACGCATATGCTCAAGTGGTTGAGTAGGGACCTTCCTCTTCTTCATTTGCAAATCAATGATTCTTGGCTAATGAAGCCCCTCCAATCTTTCCTAACCCTCCCCAAGACCCGAACTCGTATGCATCCGCAAATTCTGTTACCTTGAGGAGTGGTAAACAAACTCAGGATCCACAACCACACTATTTTGATTTACCGAATCCTGAAGAACCTGAGGAGAGAAAGGAGAATTCTGGAGAAGAAATCAAGGCTCAGGAACCTGATTCTAAAGATCCGACTCATGTTCCTTTTCCTGAAGCCTTGATCAGATCAAGGAAGAAGAAGTTTGTTGATAGTAATGAGGAGCTTCTAAATATTTTCAAGAATGTCGAGATCAATATCTCACTCCTCGACGCTATCAAACATATATTGGCTTATGCAAGATTTTTAAAGGATTTATGTACACAAAAGCATAAGTCGAGAGAATCTGTTCCGAGGAAGGTGGTACTCTCCGAGCAGGCTAGTTCCGTTATCCTGCACCACCTCCCTCAGAAAAAGAGAGATCAAGGTGCTCCTTTGATTTCTTATGTCATTGGAGATTACACTTTTGATAGAGCACTGCTGGATCTAGGTGCATCCATAAACCTAATTCCAACTTCTCTTTACGAGAAGTTCGGATTAGGTGAACTTCGACCGAGTTCAGTAACGTTGCAGTTAGCAGACCGTTCGGTCACAAATCCACGAGATGTTATTGAAGATGTTATTACTAAGGTTAAGGATTTCTATTTTCCTATAGATTTCCTTGTCCTTGACATGGATGTACCTGAAAATCTAAAGAACACACCCATCATTCTGGGGCATCAGTTCCTAGCTACCGCTAAGGCAAACATTAACTGTGAAAGCGATAGCGTGGAAATCTCCTTTGGGGATCAAAGAATGAAATTGGATATTTTTAAGGTGATTAATAAATTCAAGGATTGTTGATTTATTGAGGAACCTGAGGATGAGAATATGAATATTGAGACTTGTATGATGGTTTCTGCATTGGAAAGTTCCTCCTCTGATGATGAGTTGGACCTGCAACCCTCTATGGCAAACTAGCCATCTTCTGAGGAGGTTATTGATTTTGTCCACTCTCAACCTCTTCCTCTTGATGACTCTTCATCAGCATCTTCCTTACCTTCAATCTTCAACCCACCCCAGCTTGAATGGAAACCATTGCCTGAGATCTGAAATATCAGTTTTTAGTACCACATAAGATGCTCCCTATGATTATCAGTTCTAAACTAACAAAGGAGCAGGAGATTAAACTGATTAAGGTCCTAAAGGAACACAAGGAGGCAATTTGTTGGACCATTCATGACCTTAGGGGGATCGATCCATCTTATTGCAATCACATAATATTTTTGGAAGATGGATCCTGCCCTTCTCGCCAGATGCAGAGGAGATTAAATCCAAATATGTGAGAAGTGGTCAAGAAGGAGATTATTAAGTGGCCTGATGCAGGAATCATTTATTCGATCTCTGATAGTCCTTGGGTAAGTCCTGTGCATATTATTCTCAAGAAAGCCTGGATTACCGTTGTGACCAATGAGAAAGGAGAATCTGTCACAACTCGTTCAGCTTCCTCTTGGAGGGTTTGTATCAATTACAAGAAGCTGAACACAACCATAAAAAGGATCATTTCCCTCTGCCTTTCATTGATCAAATCTTGGAAAGATTAGCCGGGCAGAAGTACTTCTATTTTCTTGATGGCTAGTCGGGATACAACTAAGTTCCTATCCATTCCGAAGATCAAAAAAAAACTACTTTCTCTTGTCCCTACGGAACCTTTGCTTTTCATAGGATGCCATTCGGCTTATGCAATGCACCTGCGACTTTTCAAAGGTGTATGCTGGCCATATTCTCAGACATGGTTGGAGAGTTTATGGAAGTCTTCATGGACGATATCTCTATTTTTGGAGAATCATTTGACTCTTGTCTAGCTAATCTTGAAATGATTCTTAAATGATGCATCAAAACAAGACTGGTCCTTTGCTGGGAAAAGAGTCATTTCATGACACAAGAAGGCATTGTCTTGGGTCATGTAATCTCTGAACGGGAAATCGAAGTGGATAAAGCTAAGGTTGATGCTATCGCTAAACTTCCTCCTCCCACATCTGTTAAACAAATTCAATCATTTCTTGATCATGTAGGATTCTACAGGAGATTCATCAAGGACTTTTCGAAGGTTGCTCGTCCCCTAGGCAATCTTCTCGCCAAAGAAACGCTGTTTGATTTCAATGAATCATGTCGTAAGGCATTTGATTTTCTTAAAATGACAGTCACTTATGCTCTAGTGTTGCAACCACCAATTTAGATAGCCCCTTTTGAGATCATGACTGATGCTTCTGATTACGCGGTCGGGGCTATTTTGGGTTAGAAAGTTGATAGCAGGCCCTCGATTATCTACTACGCTAGTAAAACTCTGGATGATGCCCACAGGAATTACACTGTTACTGAGAAAGAATTACTAGCCATAGTATTTGCTTTGGAGAAATTCAGGACTTATCTCTTAGGGTCTCACATCATTATATATTTCGACCACTCGGCCTTGAGACATCTCTTGGCTAAAAAGGATGCCAAACCCCGGCTTATTTGTTGGATTCTTCTACTTCATGAATTTGATCCTGAATTCAAGGATAAATCCAGGGTACAGAATGTGGTGGCAGATCATCTGCCGAGACTTCTGAGTGATTCTTCTTGCCCGGACATTCCTATTGCTGGTACTTTTCCGGACAAAACCATCCTTACACTTTCAGGCGTCCAAACCCTATGGTTTGCTGACATTGTTAATTATTTGGCCATTGGTCAAATCCCCCAGGATTGGACAAGAAACAATGGGATAGACTCAAATCTAAGGCCAAATATTACTTCTAGGAGGACCCTGAATTGTACCGCATCGGCTCTGATCAAATTACTCGCCAATGCATTCTGGAGAACTATTTCAGCAGCATACTCGAGTTCTGCCATGCATCTGCATGTGGTGGACACTTCTTCGGGAAAAAGACAGCTGCAAAAATTTTGCAATCTGGATTCTATTGGCCATCTTTATTCAAGGATGCCCAGGAATTCTCAAGGTCATGTTCCCAATGCCAGGCACTCGGGAGCATAACTAAGAGAGATATGATACCCCTAAACCCAATTCATCTAGTCTAAATCTTCGACGTTTAGGGCATTGACTTCATGGGACCCTTCCTCTCTTCATTTGGACACCAGTACATTCTCGTCGCTGTTGATTACATGTCCAAATGGATCGAGGCGATTCCCACCCAAACAAATGACCACAACGTGTCATCGATTTTGTCAAGAAGAATATCTTCAGCAAGTTCAGAATTTCGAGGGCCATCATCAGCGATGGTGGCACTCATTTCACTAATGCCCAGTTCCATAATTTGCTGGCAAAATATGGGGTTAACCACAGAATCTCCACACCTTACCATCCCCAGACGAATGGACAAGTTAAGATCTCCAATCGGGAGATCAAGAATATTCTGTAGAAAATGGTTAGGCCTGATCGCAAAGACTGGACTCAAAAGCTGGAAGATGCTCTTTGGGCCTTTCGTACAGGGTATAAAACACCCATCGAAATGTCTCCATTTCGTCTGGTGTATGGAAATGCATGCTATTTACCCGTAGAAATTGAACATAGGGCATTCTAGGCAATCAAACAGTGTAATCCAGATATAAGTTTAGCCAGGAAGACCAAGAAACTCCAACTATCTTAGTTGGAGGAGCTTAGAAATGATGCGTATGAGAATGCCTAGATCTACAAGGCTCGAACAAAAGCTCTACATGACCAATTGATTTCCCGCAAGAGCTTTGAGGTGAACCAGAATGTCTGGCTATTCGATTCTCAACTTAAGCTCTTTCCCGGCAAACTTAGGTCAAAATGGAATGGCTTGTTCATTATCTACCAGATATTTCCAAAAGGAGCTATTTAGATTTCTGACCCAAAGACAGGTAATTCATTCAAAGTCAACGGTCAATGTCTGAAGCCTGTTATTGACCGTACTATTCCAGAACCTGTCTCAAACATAGTTGCTCTAGCCATGTTGTAAACTCTTTGGCTGGACTTCACCTAGCTGACGGCATTAACTCAGCAGTTGTACAATCTGACTCAGAGCTGACCTGAGCTTCATATTCTAGTGATATCTTCCGTACTCTACCCTTCCTTTCATGTCTTTTATTCTTAATGTGGACATTGCATCAGCTAGGCTTGGGGGGTGGATTCATTTCTGAATCATTTTGTCAGCTCTGTGAAATTTTTGTAAATTCTATTTCTCTTCTTATATATACATAAAAAAAAAATTAAATTCGGAAGGAATACTTGGACATTAGGACCTTTCAATCTTAGGAAATATTACAATAGGATCTCAACACTAAGACCCTTCAGGTCTTTGGGCTTAATCTACCCGGGTATCCACTAAAATGTTGATTTGTTTTTCGAGTCCTCGCCATCCTAAATTCTATTTTAATTTGATTAAAAAATTTTAGGTAATAAGTACATGACTTATCAACCCGCCCTTTGATTTGAGGGAACTTTAAGTTTAAGCATCTACACACTATCTTGTTACTGACTCATTCGGCAGCTTTAACAAAAATTAGGTAGCTAATGAACCTTCTAGGGTGATATGGATGGCAAGTTATCGTGGTTAATAGCCCACAGGTAAGTTGTCTAGAGCCCAGTCACTGGACCATTCTCTTCTTGCTACCTTTAGGTAAATCTTAGACTAGTGAAGCCACCTACTTAAAAAGAAAAAGAAAGTCAAAAAGAAAAGAAAAAGAAAAAGAAAAAGAAAAAGGAGAAAAGAAAGAAAAAAGAGAAAACAAAAGAAATAAGCCACACTTCACCACACGAGTATGGATGGCAAGTTGTCGGTGGTAACAGCTCATCGACCGGTTGTCCAGAACCCAACTCAAGAATTGCACTAAAAATTCCCAAAACACTTTGGAAGAAGTGGAGAAGTAGAATGAGCCAGGGAGATATACACTAGACTCACCCTTGTGTTGACCCCATAAAAATAAAAGTAGGGAGAAAGCTACCGGTCATAAAGATACACCTTTAGGCAAAACTCACTTCTTAAGGTCACCTAGAGGCATAGAAACCTGAAGTCCATTCTAAATGCCGATCAACGAGTCTATCACATTCACAATAAGATGCTTAGAACTTAAGGTTCTCATCAAATCTTGGGTGGGTTCAGTGGCCATAGAAAGCCACTCTTTAACCCTAAACTCAAATATCCAAAAAAAAAAAATAGAAAAGAAGAAAAAGTGAAAAATGATTTTTCTTTGAATAAGGCGAGGGCTTGAGGCGATCTGCATTTTGGCAGATACCCGGGAGCTGTTGTGTCTTTAAAAGTTTAGATCCTGAGTAAAAGTTTATTAATGTCGAAAATGACATATGCCCAAGTAATCCAACCAAATTCTTTTATAAATAGCATGTAGTTTTTGCTAGGGACTAGCAAAAGATAGGCATGGGGGTGTGATGTGCATACACCTAATTAACCTTAAATGTCTATTAATACATGTTCTTAGTGTCACATTGGCATCATACATTGTAAATAATGCATAATATGCATAATCATGCATTTAAATCACGTTGCATAAATTATATAGTAATTGTCTCTTTTTATGGTCAGGGACAGGGTGACTTTTTATCAGGGCCTCAAATTGAAGATCCAACCATACAGATCTGATCAAGGCGACGATTGGAGTTCAACGACTCCAAGATCGCCCTAATCGGAAATCCGTAGCACCAGATAGAGACCAAGGAACCTTAAAGAGCAAGGGCCAAGATGGTGTTAATCTGCACCTCAGATGACAAATCCGACCGCATGGATCGGTTCAAATCGATGATCGCAGCCTAATGGCAAGAAATATGTCCAATCCGACACCCGTGGCACCTTCTACAATACTCAGAAGATGGACGGCCAAGATGGTGCCACGTGGTCCCATATCAGCCGCCCAAACCGACCTAGCCATTATGGAAGACCACCGCGTCCTCTCTCTGTCCTCACCCACGTGATGGATCTAAACCGTTGGATCACCATCCAACGGCCACGGACAATCGTGCCTTAAAACATCCACGTGATAAACTCACCGCAATAGCGCAGCGGTCGAGCGTGCTACACGAGCGTGCGACATGCGATCGAGCCCGCATCCGTAGCATGTGGGCGGGTGATTAGAGCCACGCGATGAAGCTCCAGCGGCGGAAAGCAAGCGATAGCACCCACACGCGATCAGACACACGGCGCTTACGTGTGATCGCACGCGGGCATGGGGCACGGGCATAGCCACTTTGAGCCGTCTGATCTCTTGATCGGACGGCTGAGAGTGTGCGAACATGCGCGTGCGTTGAAGGGTGCAGAGGCAAAGGGGCGCACGAGCAGCGTGCACGTCGGCCACGTTCAGGCCTCTAGTGACGGATAAATATGTCACTAAAGGTTCTTAATTAATGTTTTTCAAGTTGTAATGTCCAAAATGCCCCCACTCTTTGAAACTATAAAAGGAGACCCCCTTCATACAGATTTTTCATCCCTTCCTTCTCTCCCTCTCTGAAGCTCAAGAGAAGCTTGTCCCACACCAAGGATGCTCCTCAAGAGTTAAAATCAAGTTTTCGCCCCCATTCCGGAAGCGAATCCCGCGACGACGATGACGTGCTGCCTCATTCCTGTTCCTCCTACTTCGAACTCCTTCCTGCTCCATTCCTCGTCTTCCAGGCATTGTCTCGTCCGACTCGTCCTCCAAGCGATCGTTGAGGGGAATAACTTCTCTCTCCCATTCCTTTTTCCTACTTTATAGAGTAGAATTTTCCTGCTTTCTGGTTGTAATAATTTCTTGCCTTCTAGTGTAATCTTTTCTCGCTTTCTTAGTTGTAAAAACATTTTGCAATATCAAGTGAATGTTTTCCCTCTCTCTCTCTCTTATTGTTTATATTGATTCCATTTCATTGTAATCATTCCACCCTTTAAACAAAAAACACAAAAAAATATAATTGCGAAGTTTGATCGACATAGCCTCCCTGAGTTCGACCCAGGTTTTCTTTACAAAATTTCGGTATAAATTTTATTTGTTGAACGAATTTATTCTTTACTCGAACTACAGCGATAGGTTTTCAAAACCAACTCATTAGCATAGTCATCCGACATTCAACATGGCTCAATGAATAGTTGGTGGAAACAGGGTATTTGTAATGCACCCTGAAATATTTTTGGTGGAAAACTACTTACAGGACTTGGAAAACATACTTAACCTATTCTAAAGAATATCCTTTTTTTTAAATTCTTTTTAACTTTTTCTGATTTTTTTTAGCAAATAAATGTCAGTATGTCTCCGACAACTTTATTTGGTAGAGCACATTTATTTGGTGTGTGAGTCCTTTAGTGGAAAGAGCTTCTCCTAAACACAAGGCTAAAGACTATGATAAGGAGTCTACCTGCACTCACAAGTAAGGACTCCACCTTCTCTAATGAACACTAGGGTTGAATTTCAAGTTCATAAGGTCTTTCCTGACATTGTGTAGTTAAACCAAGGTTGCTTAGACTCCTAAGCCAAAGCAAATCAACGAATCCTGTACTGGTGACTCAGGTACAAGAATACTGATGTAGACACATTTATTTAGGATAAAATGCCTATTTATGCATGTTCCTAAGCTTAGACATGAATTCCATGTTATAAATATTGCATAGCATGCATCATTTTGAATTTAGAGTAGTCTGTATAAATTATAGGTTAATTCGTGTCCTTTTGGTGGTCAAGATAGGAGATTTATTTCAAGGCCTCAAATTGATGATCCGACCTTATGGATCTGATTAGGGCAACGATCGAAGTCTAACACCTTTGAAATCATCTTGATCGGAATCCCGTAGCACTTTATGCAGTGCGAGGAAGATCAACGACCAATGGACTAAGTGACCCAATTTGAAGCTTCCAATGACAAATCCAACTGCTTCGTCCCCGCTTCCCTTTTTCTACTTTCATAGTGTAGAAGCATTTGTAATAAACATTTGTCAAGCATTTATCTAGAAGTAGTTTTTTATTCTGTCTTCCTTCATACTTATTAAGTATAATAGTTCTTTCCTACTTTCTAGAATAGCTTAGTATAGATAATATTCCTGCTTGTTTCCACACTATCATAAAATGCCAAAAAATAGGAAATCCAAAATACCAAAAGGAAACAAAGTGAAACACGGATTTTAAGAAACAAACGTTGCCTCCCCATGTTCGACCTGGGGCTCCCTTTCAAGTTTCGATATAAATTTTAGTTGATAGTGAGTTTTGCGACTACGACAACAGGTTCTCCCAAAACCCTAACTTTTCTTCGTGAAAATGCACTAATCAAATACATCCTAAGTTAGGAGAGATCGTGGTCTATCTTGTCAAAGCTTTAAGTGCATTTAGCCAAAGCCTAAGCAAATCAGGCTATAGTGGCCCTAAAAGTCTAACAAGGAAATGTTGAATGTCCATAAACACTTATTCTATTTTTGTTTTTAGCTACAAGATCATAATTAAACACTTAAGATTCTTTCAATGCCTTTTCTCTCCTCAATTTTCAATTTTGGAGTTCTCCCTCAACAATAAGTTTCAGTAGGTCCCTTATTGTATTTTTGGAATTTTGTTTTTGACATTTTTTGTATTTTTACTTAATTCTTTTTTCAAATTTTTCAAACTTTTTTACTATTTTTTATAATACCATACTATATACACTACAAGTGTGTCTATAATTATAGTTCAGTAAATGATTTCACCATTTACACTCCCCATGCTTAATTGATGCAATGTCCTCATTGTATGAATATGGTGGATGCAAATGCATGCTCTGCTTTTAACTAACTTTTACTAGGTAATGGAAGGAAGTTGGAATGAGGACATAAAAATCTTAGTGCAGACGATTTCAAGTCTGATACAAGATCAGAGTGGGAAGTCAGGCTAAGTAGTGAAATGCATGACATGTGTGACTATGAATGTATGCTAAAAATGCAAGGATAGATGATAAGACGGTTTTCGCTTTTGAATAATGTGATTAAGATGATTTGTCATTTTAGGATTAAAGTAGTGGAAAATCGCTTAACAAAACAACTAAAATTAAAATTAAACCACTCACAGGAGAGTGGATCGTACCCACAGGGAGGCAATGACTTATTTAATCACATAATTAGGTAGAAATCAAGTTCGCTGAAATATTCGTCAAATCAAACAATGCCTATGTAGCTCTGAATGTAAACCTTAAATTTATGGAGAAGTCAAGGGGTGTTAATGTAATTTTTATGTAAGAAAATTATCCATGAACAAGGTATGCCATGTAGTTTTCACGTGCATGGATACTAAAATGTAATTCAAAATTAAATACAATGCACATAGAGGTGAATAATAAGGCTTAACAATTCCCTTGAAGCATAAGCATGAAGGCATAAATTCACCACAATTTAATTAACCAAATAAATCATGAAAATGAATATCGCAATGGCAATTCCTATAAGTAGAAATGCAAGTAAAAACAGAGGATTATACCTCTCTCCTCGCACACGAGAGAGAGGATCATTCGAGGAGCTACTCCTACAAGAGGTCAGCCGAAGCGAGGCCTTCACGGTGGTGGCGATGGCACGTCGTGAGATGGCTTGGGCCTGCTGGATGGAGGAGAGAAGCGGCGGCGGCGAAGGCAGTTGCTACTGCTTTTGCGCATGCTGCAATTGGAGGGCGTGCGGCGGGTGCTGTAGGTAGTGGCGCAGTGAGGTGCGGGCACACATAGGGATGTGCGTGCAGGCTGGAAGTGGCCGCGCACACCTGCGGGTGTGCAGCAGGGCTGAGGGTGCACTGGCTGGAGGTGCCGGCAGCAGTTGAGGCGTGGGCGGAGAAGGTGCGATGAGCTGTTAGAAGTGGGTGTGTGCACTTGCTGCAGTGGAGGTGCAGCACGTGTGGGTGGTTCACTGCAGAAGATGAAGCATGTCGAGGGAAGGCACGAGCGGTGGCACGCTCGACAAGGGCTGAGGCGCAGGGAGGAGGTTGCTGCTCTGTGTGCTACAGCAGGCGTGGCGAGGGTGCTTGGAGCATGCAACAGCTGGGATCTGCGTGTGGAAGGGAAAATGTAGCACGATGATGTAGGGACTCTTGGTGGTGTGGGCTGTCACACCACACACCCACGTTGGTGGAATCGCACTGCTGCAGTTGAGGTCGGTGGTGAGGAGTGGATGAGAAACGAAGTTTTCTACGCAATGAAGAGAAGGGGTGGTTGCCTCCCCTTGCCTAATCGTCTCCTTCCTTTGTAGCTGCAAGTGATGAATTTGAAATCCAAAGAAGTGGGATCAAATGCTCTTCATGGCCAATGAATGCTTGCAACTGTGCATGAACGGTTGCGCGAGGAGAAGAAGCAACCGTTACCTGTGGAGGAAGAGAATAAAAAAATAATAAAATATTATGGTTATTTATGCATAAACCCTTAACTTCTTTGTTAAATTAAAACGATGCAAGTAATTCACCTAACTGATTAACTAATCAAATGCATGCAATTCTAAGTTAATTCTAAATGCATGCAAAGAATGAATTATGCAATTAAGCTAAAAAAATGAATTAATTTATTTACATCCTAATGCATGCTATCTAAATGTTAAAATTAACTTAATGTCTAGACACTAAATACTTAAATAGCCCACAAATATGGGCTAAACAAATACCCCCATGCCTACTTTTTGCTATTCCCTAGCAAATCCAAGCAAAAACCTAGCACTCCAAGTTGACTAACCAACCCAAATGGTCTTCCTTTAGAAACATGTTAAGTTCAGACTTTATACCTAAGGTTCCCAAGTAGTTGCTAAGTTACAGACTACGTCGGCTAAAGACGAGTTGCAGGCACAAGTTTCCCTGATTTTTTACTCTACCCTATGGTTTATTGATCCCTGAGATTAAAGCATCCATGCATGTGCATTGGTCTGAGTTATTTGAGGTAGGTATGATTGCCAACCTAGAAAGGAAAAAGGGTTTATATATATATATATATATTGCTTGATTCCTCTAAGTCTAACCTTGGATCAACTATCAACACGGTCTGTGTTGGATTCGTTGTCCCCATCATCGTACCTCGAAGGGTGCCTAGCTTTCGATGCTTCGAGATAGCACCACCCATAGCAACCCCAAGAACTCCTGGCAATCGACACTTTGAGATAGTATCACCCATGGATTTCTTAAGCGAATTCAGGCCTGTGGCAATTGGCACTTCGAGATAAGGCCACCCATGGCAGCCGAACTACACAATGCACTTACATGCCCCCAGTAGGATGGATATCCTAAGAGACAAGCACCGAGGAGGTAACATGTTATCATCGCATCCTCAATGTGAGTATATACTCCACCTCTCTTACGGAAGGAACTCTTCCAGTCAAATTGTGTTTTCAAGCTTCTCCTAAGTCAAAACTAAGAGAATCAAATTTCTTTTAAGAAAGGAATTAAGGTGATCACTTACTTACACAAGACCAACTATGTGAAATTTGGATGCTTGGGTTACAAGGACCCGTAAACCAAAAGGTAGAACAAGACTCCAGGTACTACCCCACCTTTTAACTCAATCCCTAGCTTTCCTTCCTCAACCTCTTGAGGAATGGTCTACAACTTAACTGCTACTTAAGTTTTCAAGTCCACAAAGGACCCTAAAGGTCTAAAGCTAGTAGCTCACTTAGCTTCTAAAGTTCGACCCTAGAATCAACTTAGTCTAACCTAGAGTTCTGACTTGCTTAAGAATGCAGGGCCCAGCCAATTAAGCTCAAAATTTATTTATTTATTTTTTATTTTTTTTATTTTTTTTATTTTTTTAATGCAATATGCATGAATGAATACAAAATGTAGACATGCTATAATAGATGCCTCAGGTCCTCTCCCCCATGCCTGGTTCAAACAATGTCCTCATTGGAAACAAAAATAGTTAAAGTAAGATATTACCTGAGGTGGAGAATGGTAGGAGCTAAGGCTCCTCAAGAGTGACCACGTCTACCAGATGGCCATCCAAAGTAATGTATGGTTTTAACCATTGACCAATGATGATAAAGGGAGTTGCTGAAGAGGAAGGGCTTTTAATCTCCACAGCTCCATGTGGAAACACTTTAGTGATTATGTAAGGCCCATCCCAACGAGATTTTAATTTCCCTAGAAAAAGCTTAAGTCTGGAATTGAAAAGCCAGACTTGTTGGTTGGGCTCAAAGGTCTTTCTATGGATATACTTATCATGCAAGACCTTAATTCTCTCTTTATAAGCTTGAGAGGTGTCATAAGCATCATTCCTTAGCTCCTCAAGCTCACTTAATTCCAGAAGTCGTGCCTTACTCACCTATTCTAAATCCATGTTGACACTTCGAATAGCCCAAAGTGCCCTATGTTCCAACTCAACAGGTAAATGGCATGCTTTCCCATACACAATTCGAAAGGGAGATGTACCTAAAGGGGTCTTATAGGCCGTTCGATATGCCCACAAAGCATCATCAAGCGTTTAGGACCAGTCTTTCCCATCTGGTCTAATGATCTTTTCTAAAATATTTTTTATCTCCCTATTCGACACTTCAACCTGGCCACTCGTCTGAGGATGGTAAGGGGTAGCAACCTTGTGAGTCACTCCCAGACTCCTGATTAGCCGATTGAAGTGGTGGTTTCAGAAATGAGGTTCCCCATCACTTATAATGGTCTTGGGGTAGCCGAAACGAGATATGATCTTGGCCTTCACAAATTTCAAAACCACAGAGTGGTCATTTGTGTGGGTAGGAATGGCCTCTATCCATTTAGATACATAATCAACTACTACCAAGATATATTCATAACCATGAGATGAAGGGAAGGGGCCCATAAAGTCAATTCCCCACACATCAAAAATTTCAATAGATTGAATAGGGTGTTGAGGCATTTCATTCCTCTTCTCAATCATTCCAGTCCATTGACATCTAATATAGGCCTTAACAAAATAATGAGAATCCTTAAATAACGAAGGCCACAAAAAATCAGACTGTCGAACCTTAAAAGTAGTTTTCTTAGCGCCAAAGTGTCCTCCATAATGAAGTTCATGGCAAAAACTCAGCACACTTTGTTGTTCCTCTTCAGGTACACATCGTCTCAATACTTGGTCTTGTCCAATTCTAAATAATTCAGGCTCTTCCCAATGAAAGTATCTCGCTTGGGAAATGAATCTCTTTCTTTTCTGCTCATCCTAAGAGCCAGGAGTTTCTCCAGTGACCAAGTAATTTGTGGTATCATCATACCAAGGTGAAGTTAGTGTTACCGCCATAAAGGTTTCTTCTAGAAATGTCTCGCTGATGTTTCCGGATAGAGAGTCATTAAGTGGAAGGCGAGATAGGTGGTCAGCCACAACATTTTCTACTCCTTTCTTTTCACGTATCTCCAAGTCAAATTCTTGAAGGAGTAGGATCCACCTAATCAGACATGGCTTAGAATCTTTCTTAGCAGTGAGATGTTTCACTGCCACATGATCAGTGAAAATAACCACCTTAGACCCAAGAAGATAAGACCTAAACTTCTCCAGAGCAAAACTACAGCAAGTAATTCTTTTTCAGTGATGGTGTAGTTTTGCTACGGTTCAGTTAAAGTCTTGCTGGCATAATGCAGCACATGAGGTCTTCCCTCAACCCTTTGTCCAAGGACTACTCCCACTGCATAATCCGAAGCATCAGACATAAACTCAAATGGGAGTGTCCAATCAAGAGCTTGGAAAATAGGCGCAGAGATCAACGCCTCCTTCAGAGTTTGAAAGGCCTCGGCACAGTTTGAATCAAAATTGAAGGAAGATTCCTTCACCAACAAATCACAAAGTGGCTTAGAAATTTTACTGAATTTTCTAATAAAGCACATATAAAAGCCTGCATGGCCCAGAAAGGATCTAATTTGTTTGATGATTAGCCCATATTTGTGGGCTATTTAAGTATTTAAGTGCCTAGACATTAAGTTATTTCTAACATTTATTTAGCATGCATTAGAATGTAGATAGATTAATTCATATTTCTGATTTAATTACATAATTCACGCATTGCATTCATAACTAAATGCATTTAGAATTAACTTAGAATTGCATTAGTTAACTAATTAGGTACATTGCATGCATTGTTTTAATTTAACATAGAAGTTAAGAGCTTATGCATAAATAACCATAATATTTATTCTTTTATTTTTTTCTCCTTTAAACAGTAGCTCCTCCGGCTTCGGCTCCGCCTCCTCCTCCTGCGCATCACATTTACGCCACACCATTTTGACTTTGAAACGAAGGCCATTCCAACAAAAGGAAGAGGGAGGCTGCCTTGTACGATGAGACACCACCTGCCCATCATCGTGCACCCACCCCTCACTATGGTCTCCAAGGCCAAGCTCCACCACACCGTGGGCTGTCAAGGTGACAACTCACCGCGCCAATCCAGTGGGCTTGGCCATCACTATGTTTCTTCTTCATCAACCTCGCGTGTTACTCAGTGCATCTGTGCTTACATACCCTGCCTGCACCTTCATCTCCAATCCACTGCACGCACTTACCCGCCAGCATGCAACACTGTCCACAGCTCCACCGTGTACACTCCTCTCCTCTAGCCCACGCCATCACTAGCAGCTTTTCCTGCGCTCCACGTATGGCTAGCAGTCACTGGCGCCTACCTCCAGCGCCACTGCAGAGCTCCAGCCTTGATGCCCACGCCTTCCCTGCACACCCTGTAGCGCCTGCAGAATGAGGGCCCAACTCCGCGTGCACCCTGCAGCGCCTCCAGCCTTCATGCCCGCGCCCTCCTTGCAGCCTGCAGAGCCGCACCTCCTGTAGCACCCGCTGTGCACCCTCTAGCTGCAGTGCATGGGTTGCAGCGTGCGGCCAGCAGCATCCAGCAGCAGCAGCTGCGTCCGCCAACAATGCCACCTTCCACGTGCTTATAGTCCAGCACGTGTGCCTCCTCGCTAAGAGCCTTCCCGCACTCCACGCACGACCAGCAGTCACCGGAACCCACCTCCACAGCAGCTCCGTTCGGCCACCTCAGGGCACCTCGCACTTCGCCTCGACTGCCATCACGGAGCCCTCGGTCTAGAGATCCTCCTCCGAGCTTCACACCTCCAGCCATTCCTTCCTCATCGCGCATGGACATGGGGAAGAAGTTCCCCTGTTTTGCTACAGTAAAAGCCTCTATTAATATCTACATTCTATGCCATTGTCAACTTTTATTATTTTTTTATTAAGTTGCATTGCAAAATATATCCTTTAGTTGTTCAAAATTGCCATTTCAACATGTTCTCTTGATGCTTTCTTAATCTGAAGGCATATTTGGCTTGATTCTCGTTGAAACTAACTGCGAACATATGTTTTTAACCGGTGCAAGTTTAAATATGTCATTGCCTCCCTGTGGGCACGACCCACTCTTCTATGAGTGGTTATTTTAATTATTGATTAGTCGATTTTTCCACTACATAGAACTAGAAATGACTTTAAAAGCAAAGAATCGACTCGTCAAATGGCACCGTTGCTAGGGAGGCAACAAACGCAATAATTTCACCTGATTTTATTTTTTATTATTTCTCATTGCACAGTGATATGACCATTTGTTATTTTTTCTGTGCGAGAAATTTGTGCGAGGAATTAGAGAGAGGCAAGTGCAACGATCTGCGACACATATTTTACAACTCGCAATCACACCAGCCATCGTGAGAGGTGACCTTGACGTTGCCAGAGGAAAAATTGATTGAGCTACCTTGCAAGGGAGGGGAAGGACAAGGGCGTGGCGATCATCTCTGTACATTCAGTCGCTGATTTGATTAGAGTAGGATTAAGACTTTAGACTTAATTTTTATTACACATTTGGTTTGAAACCCTTGTTCTAGGGTATATTTTGTGCGGTTTGTTCCCCGATTTTGTTTTAGGCTCGTGTTGGGTAATTTTTGGGAGCCTATTCCCTTTTCCTTAGATTTAGGTTTTTAGTTTATTTTATGGATTGTTTACCTTTATTTGCTTGTGCATAAGTAGTTAAAAAAAAAGAATAATAATATAAAAAAATGAGCTGCCTGCTAGAAGCTGCCTACCCCTAGGACGAACCATTTAGGTCAGTATGAGTAGCCTCTAGATTTATTTCTCTACATTGCGTGCATTCTTGCATCGTTGATTGCTGGAAGCAAGGTACGCATTCTCTTTGCATCCTATTCTTGATCACGCATTATATTTGGACTTAATTCGAAGACCACATAATTTGTCTTGAAGCGATCTAACAAGTGGTCACATATATTCTTGAAAAAGGACTAATTAAAGGAGAGACATCTAAAAATCAAGGACTTGATTTTCAAACGTGGTGTGCTATTCAAAATTCAAAATCCTTTTGCGGTGAATGCACACTTATATCCTTTGCACCACGGCACGCATTTAGACACTCCTAAGTCTTGGAATGACAAAGACAAGAGCCCTCCTACCATTGGATTCCGAAGTGTTCGGAACTTGAGATCAAAGGTTTTGTAAATCCAAAGAGGGGGATACCCTGTCACGGATTTTAGTTGAGAAGCACCGCGAAAGCACAACTTCAAAGGAAGGCTTAGGCCTACTTGCATCCCTCAATTTTTCATCTTTGGATTTGCTTTACCATTTGAGATTTAGGGAAGAATATCTAAGTTCCAACTGTCTTTTTAGGCATTTCGAAGGTTGACAATAGGTGCAATTTGAACTAAAGTTAAAAGCCTAAATTTGTAAAGATCGAACAAGTCCTTCTAAATTGTGTTTGTAGTGCATGCTTGGTAGGTGTTCTCTTAGGAGACAACTTGTGTTTGATCCTGAACATGAATGAATCTTAAGAAGAAACCTTCCGAGGGTTGAAATGGCTGGTCAAAGGAGCCTTAAGGAATATTTCATTCCAAACAATCAAGCTGGCCCTGCACTACGTAGACCTGGAGGAGACAATCCTTATGAGATCAAAAGCAGTACCATATCCTTGCTGCCCTCCTTTTATGGTATTGCTAGAGAAGACCCTTACAGGCATATAGAGGAATTCACCGAGGTCTGTTCCACGGTGAAGCTGCAGGGTGTTACTGATGACGCTCAAATGCGGACCCTCTTTCCTTCTCCGTTAAGGACAAAGCCAAGTATTGGTATCACATCCTTGATAATAGTAACACTTGGGATGCCCTGAAGGAGTTTTTGAAGAAGTACTTCCCCATGAGCAAAACCAATCACTTTAGGTGGGAAATTATGAGTTTTGTTCAAAAGGATGGGGAAGCGTTCCATGATGCGTGGGAGCACTTTAACGACTTGCTGAGACTTTGCCCACATCACTAGGTGCCTAAATTGCAACTGGTTGAAAGGTTCTACACCGGACTTAATGATTCGCATAGGCAAACTGTGGATGGTGCCTGTGTAGGAACCTTTCTATCTAGGACTGAGGATGAAGCTTGGAACCTTTTTGATACTTTGAGTGAGAATTCTATTCACTTGAATTCTGCCTACATGGATAGAAAGCCCACTCTCATGCAAAGAAAGCTAGAGGCGAATGAGGCAAGGGATACCCAGAATTTAGCCTATCAGATTTAATTATTGAATCAAAACATGGAAAGGCTTATGTCGAACCCGAGTTCATTCGTATCTAACACCTCCACATCCCAAGCTTTCAAATGCTTAATTTGCCAAGGCAATACACATGCCACTGTGGATTGCCACTTGGCCTCCCAATTCCCTGAGCTTGTACAAGCAGATCTAAATGTCGCTCAAGGGTTCCGTCCTAGACCTCGTAATGACCCTTTCTCCAACACTTATAATGAGGGATGGAGGAACCACCCAAACTTTTCATGGAGACAAGGAAATGTCTCAAATTCAGGGAATTATAAACCACAATCCTTTCAAAACCATCAAATGAACCAACCTCAGACCTTTGACCAACTAAGACCTCTGAGATGGATGAATTGAAGGCGATGTTGAAAACTATGCAAGAAAGTCAAAGTGCCATCATCCAATCTCATGACAAGGCTATACATGAGATGAAATCACAAATAGGACACCTTGCTGAGGCCGTTAGACAGAGGGAAACTGGGAAGCTCCCCAATGCTGCTGAGGAAAATCCTAAAGGAAAAGGGATTGTCTTTAGGGAGCATGCTCAGGCGGTGACTATTCTGAGGATTGGGAAAGAAATTTCCAAACCCGATGCTCCTACAGTCTCACCCCCTAAAAAACCATCCACCCCAACTTTCACCCCCACCAGAGAAGACTTGCCCAAATCTTCTCCTCTTGAAATCACCTCACCGGAAGAAGTTGCCCCCGTTCCACCCCTTACTCAACATGACAACCCTTCAACCTAGAGATCGAGAGTGCCTTTTCCAGAGCGCTTATCCACCTCTAGGCAGACTTCTGCTGGCTCATCTGGAGCCAAAGATAAGACGGATGAGATTATGGAAACTTTCAAGCAAGTGCAGATTAACCTACCTTTGCTTAAAGCTATCAGGCAGATTCCATCATATGCCTGCTTCTTAAAGGATCTGTGCACGAAAAAGCGGCAATCTAGAAAATAGGTCCAATAAAAAGTTGTCCTGCCTAATTCTGTTATCTCAATTGTTCAACATGGCACACCCCAGAAACTTAAGGACCCAGGAGCCCCATACATCTCAGTAGTTATTGGTGACTTACAAATTGATGAGGCTCTACTTGATCTGGGTGCGGGGGTGAACATCCTTCTGAGCTACGTGTATGAACAACTTGGGGGAGGCAATCTGAAGCCTAGCCCTGTAATCCTTCAAGTTGCTGATCGATCACTTAAGACACCACGGGGAATTTTGGAAGATGTCCTCATAAGAGTGGAGGATTTCTTCTTTCCTGTTGACTTCTTAGTTTTGGACACTGACCCTACCAATAAGTCAACCAAACCCTCCATCATTTTGGGCTGCTCCTTCCTTGCAACTTCACATGCTTCAATCAATTACAATACTGGGGCATTGAAAATGGGCTTTGGGAACAGGAAAATCCAGCTTAATGTGTTTGATGCTTACAAACAAGCCAAACTTGAGGATTGTTCTCAAGTTGAGGTGATAGATGACCAGATTGAAGAGGCAACCCCTGCAATGTAATGTGATGACCCCCTTCAGCATGTCATGCTAAATGAGCATTCCCATCTCTTGGAGGAATGTGAAGGGGATATACTAGAACTTGAGGAATTGCTAGGTGTTTCTGCTGAGTCTCTTCCCCCATCATTTCTGCTGAAGGTAGATCTGCTACCTGAGATGGGGACATCTATTACGAAACCCTCAACCATACAAGCCCCCGACCTTGAGTTGAAACCCCTCCCTGACACTCTCAAGTACGTTTTCCTAGGTGCCAATGATACGCTCCCCATTATCATTTCGACTGTGCTATCTGAGGCATAGGAGGGAGCCCTGATTGAATGCTTGTCTAGGCACAAGGAAGCTATTGCTTGGAGCATTACTGCCATTAAGGGTATAGACTATACACTCTGCATGCACCACATTTATACTAATGATTGCATCAAGCCATTTAGGAACATGCAGAGACGTCTGAACCCTAATATGAGGGAGGTGGTAAAAAAGGAAATCTTGAAGTGGTTGGATGCTGGGATCATATATCCAATTGCAGATAGTAATTGGGTTAGTCCTATTCATGTGGTGCCAAAGAAGGCAAACTTTACTGTGGAATTCAACGACCAAGGTGAACAAGTTGTCATTAGACCCTCAACTGGATGGAGGGTCTGTAATGATTACCGCAAGCTGAACACTGCTACCCAGAAGGATCACTTTCCCTTGCCTTTTATTGATCAAATTCTCGAGAAATTGGCGGGGAATAAGTACTATTGCTTTCTCGATGGATATTCTGGGTACAATCAGGTGGCAGCCTTTCCTGATGACCAGGAGAAGACGACATTCACGAGTCCTTACAGTACTTTTGCATTTAGGCATATGCTGTTTGGATTATGTAATGCCCCCGCAACTTTCCAGTGGTGTATGATGTCTATCTTTTCGGACATGATTCACGAGTGTGTTGAAGTGTTCATGGATGACTTCTCCATTTATGGCTCGTCTTTCAACCAGTGTCTCCTGCACCTGGAGAATGTGTTGAAGCAATGTAAGGAGACTGGTTTAGTCCTCAGCTGGGATAAAAGTCACTTCGTGGTACAGAAAGGAATTGTACTTGGGAATGTTGTATCCGAGCAAAGTCTGGAAGTAGATAAAGCCAAGATTGATTCTATTTCCAAACTCCCATTGCCTACGAACGTCAAACAGATTAGATCCTTTCTGGGCCATGCCGGCTTTTATAGGCACTTTATTAAAAATTTTAGTAAAATTTCTAGGCCACTTTGAGACTTGTTGGTGAAGGAATCTTCCTTCAATTTTGATTGAAAGTGTGCCGAGGCCTTTCAAACTCTAAAGGAGGTCTTGATCTCTACGCCTATTCTCCATGCTCCTAATTGGACACTCCCATTTTAGCTAATGTGTGATGCTTTGGATTATGCAGTGGGAGCAATCCATGGACAAAGGGTTGAGGGAAGACCTCATGTGCTGCATTATGCAAGCAAGACTTTAATCGAACCTCAGCAAAACTACACCGTCACTGAAAAAGAATTACTTGCTATAGTTTTTTCTTTGGAGAAGTTTAGGTCTTATCTACTTGGGTCTAAGGTGGTCATTTTTACTGATCATGCGGCAGTGAAACATTTCATTGCTAAGAATGATTCTAAGCCACGTCTGATTAGGTGGATCCTACTCCTTCAAGAATTTCACTTGGAAACACGTGAAAAGAAAGGAGTAGAAAATGTTATGGATGACCACCTGTCTCTCCTTCCTCTTAATAACTCTCTTTCTAGAGACATTCGCGAGACATTTCCAGATGAAACTCTGATGATGGTAACACCAACTTTACCTTGGTATGCAGATACTGTAAATTACTTGGTCACTGGACAAACTCCTGGCTCTTGGGATGAGCAGAAAAGAAAGAGATTCATTTCCCAAGCAAGATATTTTCATTGGGAAGAGCCAGAATTTTTTAGAATTGGACAAGACCAAGTATTGAGACGTTGTGTACCTGAAGAGGAACAACAAAGTGTGCTGAGTTTTTGCCATGAACTTCATTGTGGAGGACACTTTGGTGCTAAGAAAACTATTTTTAAGATTCTCCAATCCGATTTTTGGTGGCCTTCCTTATTTAAGGATTCTCATAATTTTGTTAAGGCCTGTATTAGATGTCAACGGATTGGAACGATTGGTAAGAGGAATGAAATGCCTCAACATCCTATTGAATCTGTTGAAATTTTTAATGTGTGGGGAATTGACTTTATGGGCCCCTTCCCATCATCCCATGGTTATGAATATATCTTGGTGGCAGTTGATTATGTCTCTAAGTGGATAGAGGTCATTCCTACACGCACAAATGACCACTCTATGGTTTTGAAATTTGTGAAGGCCAATATCATATCCCGTTTCGGCTGCCCTAAGACCATTATAAGTGATGGGGGACCTTATTTCCGAAACCACCACTTCAATCAGCTAATCAGGAGTCTGGGAGTGACTCACAAGGTCGCTACCCCTTACCATCCTCAAACAAGTGGCTAGGTTGAAGTGTCAAATAGGGAGATAAAAAATATTTTGGAAAAGACCGTTAGACCTGATTGGAAAGACTGGTCCCAAAAGCTCAATGATGCTTTGTGGGCATATCGAACGGGCTATAAGATCCCTTTAGGTACTTCTCCCTTTCAGATTATGTATGGGAAAGAGTGCCATTTACCTGTTGAGTTGGAACATAAGGCACTTTGGGCTATTCGAAGTGTTAACATGAATTTAGAGAAGGCGGGTAAGGCACGACTTCTAGAATTAAGTGAGCTTGACGAGCTGAGGAATGATGCTTATGACACCTCTCAAGCTTATAAAGAAAGAACTAAGGTCCTGCATGATAAGTTTATACTTCGAAAGACCTTTGAGCCCAACCAACAAGTCTGGCTTTTCAATTCTAGACTTGAGCTTTTTCTTGGGAAGTTAAAATCTCGTTGGGATGGGCCTTACATAATCACTAAAGTATTTCCGCATGGAGCTGTGGAGATTAAAAACCCTTCCTCTTCAGCAACACCCTTTATCGTCAATGGTCAACGGTTAAAACCATACATTACTTTGGATGGCCATCTGGTTGACGAGGTCACTTTTGAGGAGCCTTAGCTCCTACCATTCTCCGCTTCAGGTAATATCTTCCTTTAACTATTTTTGTTTTCAATGAGGACATTGTTTGAACCAGGCATGGGAGAGAGGACCTGAGGCATTTTGTTTATAGCATGCATACATTTGCATTAAAAAAAAATCTAAATAAATAAAAATAAAAAATAATTAAAAAAAAAGTTTTGAGCTTAATTGGCTAGGTCTTGCATTCTTAAGCAAATCAAAACGCTAGGGTAAACCAAGTCAATTCTAGGGTCAAACTTTAGAAGTTAAATGAGCTACTAGCTTTAGACCTTTACGGTCCTTTGTGGACTTAAAAAACTTAAGTAGGAGTTAAGTTGTGGACCATTCCTCAAGCGGTTGAGGAAGGAAAGCTAGGGTTTGAGTTAAAAGGTGGGGTAGTACCTGGAATCTTGTTCTACCTTTTGGTTTACGGGTCCTTGTAACCGAAGCATCCAAATTTCACACACTTGTTCTGGTGTAAGTAATCAACTTAAATCCTTTCTTAAAAGAGATTTGGTTCTCTTAGTTTGACTTAGGAGAGGCTTGAAAACACAATTTGATTGGAAGAGTTCCTGCCACAGGAGAGGTGGAGTATATACTCACCTTGAGAATGCGATGATAACATATTACTTCCTCGGGTCTTGTCTCTTAGGATATCCATCCTACTGAGGGCATGTAAGCGCATTGTGCGATTCAGGTACCATGGGCAACTCTATCTCGAACTGCTGATCGCCATAGGCCTGAATTCGCTTAAGAAATCCATGGGCGATACTATCTCGAAGTGTCGATTACTAGAAGTTCTTGGGGTCGTTATGGGCGGTGCTATCTCAAAACATCGAAAGCTAGGCACCCTTCGAGGTATGGTAATGTGGACAATGAATCTGACACAGACCGTGTTGATAGCTGATCTGAGGTTAGACTTAGAGGAATATAAAAAAAAAATTCCTTTTTTCTTTAACTAAAATAACTTAGACCAACGCACATGCATGGATGCTTTAATCTCAGGGATCAATAAACCTTAGGGTAGATTCAGAAATCAGGGAAACTTGTGCCTGCAACTCATCTTTAGTTGACCTAGTCTATAACTTAGCAACTACTTGGGAACCTTAGTTCTAGAGTCTGAACTTAATATGTTTCTAAAGGAAGACCGATTGGGTTGACAAGTCTACTTGGAGTGCTAGGTTTTGCTTGGATTTACTAGGGACTAGCAAAAACTAGGCATGGGGGTATTTGATTAGCCCATATTTGTGGGCTATTTAAGTATTTAAGTGCCTAGACATTAAGTTAATTCTAACATTTATTTTGCATGCATTAGGATGTAAATAGATTAATTCATATTTCTGATTTAATTACATAATTCATGCATTGCATTCATAACTAAATGCATTTAGAATTAACTTAGAATAGAATTAGTTAACCAATTAGGTGCATTGCATACATTGTTTTAATTTAATAAAGAAGTTAAGGGCTTATGCATAAATAACCATAATATTTTATTCTTTTATTTTTTTCTCCTTTGCACAGTAACTCCTCCGGCTTCGACTCCGCCTCCTCCTCCTGCGCATCACATTTACGCTACGCCATTTTGAATTTGAAATGAAGGCCGTGGCTACAAAAGGAAGAGGGAGGCTGCCTTGTACGATGAGACACCACCCGCCCATCACTGTGCACCCGCTCCTCATTGTGGTCTCCAATGCCAAGCTCCACCACACCGTGGGTCGGTGAGGTGACCGCTCACCGTGCAAAACTAGTGGGCTCGGCCATCACCATGTTTCTTCTTCATCAGCCTCGCGTGTTACTCAGCGCATCCGTGCTTACATACCCTGCTCGCACCTTCATCTCCAATCCACTGCACACACTTACCCGCCAGCGTGCAGCACCATCCACAGCTCCACCGCACGCACTCCTCTCCTCTAGCCTACGCCATCACCAGCAGCTTTTCCCGCGCTCCACGCACGGCCAGCAGCCTCCGGCGCCCACCTCCATCGCCACTGCAAAGCTCCAACCTTCACACCCACGCCTTCCCTGCCCACCCTGCAGCGCCTATAGAATGCGCGCCCACCTCCGCGCACACCGTGCAACGCCTCCAGCCTTCACGCCCATGCCCTCCTTGCAGCCTGCAGAGTCGCACCTCCTACAGCACCCGCCTCATGCCCTCTAGCTGCAGCACGTGGGTTGCAGCGTGTGGCCAGTAGCATCCAGCAGCAGTAGCTACGTCTGCCAGTAGTGCCACCTTCCGTACGCGTGTAGTCCAACGCTTGCGCCTCCTCGCCAGGAGCCTTCCCACGCTCCACGCACGACCAGCAGTCACTGGAAACCATCTCCATCGCAGCTCCGTCCGGCCACCTCAGGGCACCTCGCACTTCGCCGCGACCTCCATCAAGGAGCCCTCGGTCTAGAGATCGTCATCCGAGCTTTACACCTCCGACCATTCCTTCCTCCTCACACACGGACAAGGGGAAGAAGTTCCCCTATTTTGCTATAGTAAAAGCCTCTATTAATATTTACATTCTATGCCATTGTCAACTTTTATTATTATTTTATTAAGCTACATTGCAAAATATATCCTTTAGTTGTTCAAAATTGCCATTTCAGCATGTTCTCTTGATGCTTTCTTAATCTGAAGGCAGATTTGGCTCGATTCTTGTCGAAACTAACTGTGAACAATTGTTTCTAATCTCTGCGAGTTTAAATATGTCATTGCCTCCCTGTGGACACGACCCGCTCTTTTGCAAGTGGTTATTTTAATTATTGATTAGTCGATTTTTCCACCACATAGAACTACAAACGACTTTAAAAGCGAAGAATTGACTCATCATTTGACATTTGTAAGCAATGGGAGTTTGGAAATAAAATCAATCTTGGCTTTATTTACTTCCAAACCTCGCTCAGACACAATATGCCCAAGTACAATTACTTTCTATACCATGAAATGACTTTTCTCCCAGCTGAGGACTAAACCAGTCTCCTTACATCGCTTCAACACATTCTCCAGGTGCAGGAGACACTAGTCGAAAGACGAGCCATAAATAGAGAAGTCATCCATAAACACTTCAACACACTCGTCAATCATGTCAGAAAAAATGGACATCATACACCGCTGGAAGGTTGCAGGGGCACTACATAATCCAAATGGCATACGCCTGAATGCGAAGGTACTGTAAGGACTCGTGAATGTCTCCTTCTCCTGGTCATCAGGGAAGACTGCAACCTGGTTGTACCCAGAATATCCATTGAGAATGCAATAGTACTTATTCCCTGCCAATTTCCCGAGAATTTGATCAATAAAAGGCAAGGGAAAGTGATCCTTCTAGGTAGCGGTGTTCAGCTTGCGGTAATCAATATAGACCCTCCATCCAGTTGAGGGTCTAGTGACAACTTGTTCACCTTGGTCATTAAATTCCACAGTAAAGCCTGCCTTCTTTGGCACCACATGAATAGGACTTACCCATTTACTATCTGCAATGGGATATATGATCCCAACATCCAACCACTTCAGGATTTCCTTTTTAACCACCTCCCTCAAATTAGGGTTCAGACGTCTCTGCATGTCCCTAAATGGCTTGATGGAATTGTTAGCATAAATGTGGTGCATGTAGAGTGTAGAGTCTATACCCTTAATGTTAGCAATGCTCCATGCAATAGCTTCCTTGTGCCTAGACAAGCATTCAATCAGCCTCCCTCCTGTGCCTCAGATAGCACAGCCGAAATGATAATGGGGAGCTTATCATTGGCACCTAGGAAGACGTACTTGAGAGTGTTAGGGAGGGGTTTCAACTCAAGGTCGGGGGCTTGTATGGTTGAGGGTTTCATAATAGATGTCTCCATCTCAGGTAGCAGATCTACCTTGAGCAAAGATGATGGGGGTGGAGACTCAGTAGAAACACCCAGCAACTCCTCAAGTTCTAGTATATCCCCTTCACATTCCTCCAAGAGATGGGAATGCTCATTTAACATGACATGCTGAAGGGGGTCATCACATAACATTGTAGGGATTGCCTCTTCAATAAGGTCATCTATCACCACAACTTGAGAACAATCCTCAAGCCCGGCTTGTTTGTAAGCATCAAACACATTAAGCCAGATTTTCCTATTCCCAAAGCCCATTTTCAATGCCCCAATATTGCAATTGATTGAAGCATGTGAAGTTGCAAGATAGGGGCGGCCCAAAATGATGGAGGGCTTGGTTGGCTTGTTGGTAGGGTCAGTGTCCAAAACTAAGAAGTCAATGGGGAAGAAGAAATCCTCCACTCTTACAAGGACATCTTCCAAAATGCCCTGCAGTGTCTTAAGTTATCGATTAGCAACTTGGAGGATTACTGGGCTTGGCTTCAGATTGCCTCCCCCAAGTTGTTCATACACGTAGCTCGAAAGGATGTTCACCCCCATACCCAGATCAAGTAGAGCCTCATCAATCTATAAGTCACTAATAACCACTGAGATGTACGGGGCTCTTGGGTCCTTAAGTTTCAAGGGTGTGCCATGTTGAACAATTGAGCTAACAGAATCAAGCAGGACAACTTTTGATTGGACCTGTTTCCTAGATTGCCGCTTTATCGTGCATAGGTCCTTTAAGAAGTGGGCATATGACAGAATTTGCCTGATAACTTCAAGCAAAAGCAGGTTAATCTACACTTTCTTGAACGTTTCCATGGTCTCATTCGTCTTATCTTTGGCTCCAGATGAGCTAGCAGAAGTCTGCCCAGAGGTAGATAAGCGCTCTGGAAAGGGCACTCTCGATCTCTGGGTGGAAGGGTTGTCATGTCGAGTAAGGGGTAGAACGAGGGCAACTTCTTCCGGTGAGGTGATTTCAAGCGGAGAAGATTTGGACAAGTCTTCTCCGGTGGAGGTGAAAGTCGAGGTGGATGATTTTTCAAGGGGTGAGACTATAAGAGCATTGGGTTTGGAAATTTCTTTCCCACTCCTTAGAATAGTCACCGCCTGAGCATGCTCCCTAAAGACAATCCCTTTTCCTTTAGGATTCTCCTCAGCAGCATTGGGGAGCTTCCCAGTTTCCCTCTGTCTAATGGCCTCAACAAGGTATCCTATATGTGATTTCATCTCATGTAAAGCCTTGTCATGAGATTGGATGATAGCACTTTAACTTTCTATTATAGTTCTCAACATTGCCTTCAATTCATCCATCTCAGAGGTCTTAGGTTGGGCAAAGGTCTGAGGTTGGTTCATTTGATGGTTTTGAAAGGATTATGGTTTATAATTCCTTGAATTTGATACATTTCCTTGTCTCCATGGAAAGTTTGGGTGGTTCCTCCATCCCTCATTATAAGTGTTGGAAAAGGGTCATTACGAGGTCTAGGACGGAACCCTTGAGTGGCATTCAGATCTGCTTGTACAAGCTTAGGGAATTGGGAGGCCATGTGGCAGTCCACAGTGGCATGTGTATTGCCTTGGCAAATGGAGCATTCAGAAGCTTGGGATGTGGAGGTGTTAGATACGAATTGGCTCGAGCTCGATGTAAGCCTTTCCATATTTTAATTCAATAATTGAATCTGATAGGCTAAATTCTGGGTGTCCCATGCCTCACTCCCCTCCAACTTTCTTTGCATGAGAGTGGGTTTTCTATCCATGTAGGAAAAATTCAAGTGAATAGAATTCTCACTCAAAGTATCAAAAAGGTTCCAAGCTTCATCCTCAGTCTTAGATAGAAAAGTTCCTACACAGGCACCATCTACAATTTGCCTATGCGAATCATTAAGTCCGGTGTAGAACCTTTCAACCAGTTGCCACATAGGCACATAGTGATGTGGGCAAAGTCTCAACAAGTCATTAAAGCGCTCCCACGCTGATGAGAGACTCATCATGAGCCCTAACTAGCTCATTTTCCCCTGAGAAAGAGAATAATAGATCCTACATAACCTAAAGAAGGGCCTAATTCAAGGAAGAAATGCTCTGAGAAGAAAGCATGAAACAAAGGTTAAAATTGTAATCTTACCATTACAGTACATCAACGTAATTTCTCAGAGGCTAAACATAGGTCAAATGGTCTTAATAAGATAAAAAGTGAGTTGGTTCAATCAGAAATGGGTTATTGTAAGAGCCAGGAATTAAATGATATTCTGTAACCCTAAAATAGACTCAAATAAGTTGACAAGGTTCTGGTCAGGATAAAAATCAACTAAATCATCTAAAATTCATGGAAAAATATCCCTTAGGGTTTAGAACCTTCAAATTTGCCTTTGGAACCTATTTTGACCTCGATTGGGGTCCTAGCTAATTATTAGACCTAATTTTGGTTTCTGTGTAAAATGTCTAATCAAACGTGGTCAAACCTAAAATCCAACTTTACCATTGGATTCCTTAGGTCCAAATTAAGTTTGTACCAAAATTTGGACATAAAGGGAGGTCATCTTGACCTACTTTGCAAAATAGTCCACCCAATTACATTTGACCCCTATCTTTTGAAAACCATTGCGCAAATCCACTTAACATCCTTGCCACCCTTACAATCAGGTCTCCCTGCCATTAAAACAGAGGAATCCTACTCCGGCGAGGATCCAAGGAGGATTACTCCGTGATTGCTCAGAGATCTCCTCCAAAATTTGGAAGGGAGGTTCTCTAAGGAATTCCCTTTCATATGAACCAGATTCCAATCACTGATTCGCACCCAATCTCTCGTGCAAACGCATGAGAGATTTGGGTCTCCAACTGATTCCTTCTCCGAGGAGGACTCTCGCACTTAGAAGCTTGTCTTCCATGCACAAGAGCCCCTGCCGATGCCTATAAAAGCATCACCACCTCCAGTCGTATCTTTTCAGCTTGACTTGGCCAGAGGACCACCCAAATTTCTTCCCTTCTCCTCCGGCCAAGCAACCTGCGAGCTCCGGGGACTTCCTCTCCTCCTTCTCATCGCTCTGCCACAATACCAGTGGCAGAGCCGTCTTCACCACCTTCTTCTGCGTTGCGCAATACCCACGCGTGCGTCTCCCGCCCCTTCGTCATCATTGTCACCCCTCTACTAGTTTCTTCTTCTCTGGCGGTGGCAGGTACGGCCAGCTGCCTCCTCTCTCCCTTCATCCACTTAGCTAGGTTAGAACTATTCCTCTCTCTCCCCTCTTCATTTCCCCTCTCTCAATTTCTACTATCATGCACTGACAACCACAGACCACCACCACCTTCTCCATCTCTGGTCGACCATTGGCGAAGGCGCTCCTGTCTATCCACCCATCGACATGCCTCGCCACCCATCTTAAAACCTCCGCCAACACCCACTGATCATCATCCACCCTTCCAACCATCGCCAACACCTCCACACTCACGTACCGAACACACCTATAAACACGGCCACAGAGTGACCTAGGCACGCACGCCTAGGCCGCCCCACGACCAGCCACCCATCGCTTCACCTTCTCCATGACACGGCGAGGCTCCCCATCTGGTTTAACGAGGCTGCAAGGCCGTATTAAGTGATTTCAGATTCAGCCTCCTACCTCCATTAAAGCATGAAGCAAGCTTGCTTGCAAGCTTTGCTCCAGGTCGTGTGTCCCAGGCAAAGGAGTCCTAGAAGGCGCAGGTTGGTCTGGTGCATACTCCTATCCAAACAATTGGCCTTGCGAGGACTACAGCAGCGGTAATTAGGCGAAGGCCTCCTGCGGGTGTGCGCAAAGAAGTGGGTGGGACTTTTAGTCCCACCTCATGAACTCAGGAGCGCAATGAGCGACTTAAATTGAATTTGTGATTTCTTCTTATCACCTCAAGTAACACGAGGTGAGGTCCCTCGCCCACACCCCCGCCCCGTCCGCAACAGACACCCACGCAGACCTGGTACCTGACTTGTATACTCTGCACTCCTCATGCACTACACCACACTGGTGCGTGTGGACCCGGGCGTGAGAAGCCTGACCCGATTATCCGACTCTGGGAGAGCGAACCGAAGAGAGAAATAGAAAGAGAGTGATGTTGGGGAGGGTAGGGGATAGGTTTTTCTCTTCACTGTGCTGGGAAGAGAAGAAGGAAAGGAAAAGGAGTTAAGGCGTAGCCGCAGGAGAGGGAAGAGGCAACTTCTGAAGGACTTGTGAAGGCTCAGAAGAAGTTGCGAAAGAAGCTAAGGCAGAGGCACAAGCTTGAAGGCAGAAGCGAAAGCTAAGGAAGAAGGCACTGTAGCCGCCGAGAGAGAAGGTAGAAGAAGAAGACAAGGAAGGAAGAAGAAAGACTAAAGTCTGAGATGGAAATCAAAGAAGAAGAAAGAAGGCCAAAGAAGAAAAGAAAGAAGAGAAGCAGGAAGGAGATGGTAGAAAGAGAAGAAAGAGAGCCAGAGAAGAAAAGAAGAGCCAAAGAAGAGAGAGAAGAAGCATATCTTTTTAAGACATCTGATTATAGAATCAGACGTCCAATTCTTCTATTGCTACATTTTCATAAACTCATGCATTCTAGTTTGAATTAGATTTTGAGTAAATTTGAATGTTTGAATTACATTATTGAGATTAGTGAATAAATTCCATTTGCTCCCTATGTTCGACCTTGGATACTTAGATTTTCAAGTAATAAAAATTCTATTTGTTTTCAAGGCGATTTCATTTATACTACAACGCACATCTTTTATAACCACGATCTCACCCTTTTAACAAAATGGCACCGTTATCGGGGAAGATCAAGTTGGTTGTATAACATTTTCGCATCAAGGACAAATTCAATCAAGTGTTATTAACAAAATGGCGCCATTGCCGGGGAGCAACGTGCAATTTATCACTAATCTCTGCATTATTTGTGATTATATTTGAGCACTAACTTGCCCTATTTGTTTTGTTGTGATCTTGCAAGGTATTTGACGAGAAGATCTCCAGCATGTCAACCACTCCAGGGTAGGTAATCTCTCTTCTTCCCTAATCCACCTCCTAATCCTAGGAAGACAAAAAGGAAGCAAGTAAATTAGGAATCAATTGCCTTCTTTCTATAGTAAGTACCATCTTTAAAGCAAAGGTTTCCTGATTTTGTGAAAATTTTTCAAAACTTATTGAAGTTGAAGTGATTTTTTTTTAGAGATCCTATCCTACAAATTCCTATGCCTAATAGAAATTACGCTTAATCTCTGCGGACAACACATTTCCTATTTTGAAGTCCAAATAGAACTTTTGAGAAAAGAAAAGAGGATTGGAGAACCAAATTAGTATTTCTACAATAGGGTTTTTGGAGTGCTAGTCATACAGGCCTGTTTAAAAGGAAATAAACCCTCCTGCATCAGTGTGCTACCCAAGCCCTTGATTGAAAAGACCTAAACAAGACAAACCCTAAAAATTAAGCTCTAAAATCACTTGAATCTTAAAAACCTTGGACCTAATAACCTGGGAGTCAAATCAGGGTGATTTCTAGGTCTTCACCTAGAATCATTCTGCCATCTTTAGGACAGGTTAGGTGAAGTTGACCCCTTGGGTCAACCAACCTTCAAATTAGGTTACAAAACCAAAACATCTAAAGTTCAAGTGAAAACCCTAAGGCACTTTTGATCTTAAAAGTGGTAGACTTAAGAGGTCAAGGTCCCCATTCTGGTCTACCTGGAATCTCAGTGACAAGAGAGGTTGGGTGGGGGAAACCCTGTAACCCGTGGGGACGCTCTACCGTGTAGGGGTCTTTGCGGGACTCTCCCTCTCTAGCTGCCTAGGTAATTCTTAGGTGGATGACTTTCTGATCAAGGGGTATCATCCTCCCCGAACCTCCATAGTCATCCAACATCTTTGGGTGCCTTGATTGGGTCAAAAACATCTCCAGTCCCTCATCCTTTCTCTTTAGAGCACACACATACATTTTCAGTGGGACTCTTTATTCAGATCGAATCACTTCACAAACTTGATCTTGAGCCAAAATTCTGATTCTACATCTTGATTCCACCACTTGATCCAAATATGCAGCCAAACAACTTAGGACTACCATTCAAGAAACCTGAATCCTGGAGATCCATGAGAGATAGGATGATTAAGGATAACATGAAATTCTATGAAAAAGAAGACAAAACCTCAACACCAATAAAAGACATTCAGGTTGATGTCCCAACAACCACAACCTTCATCATAACCTCTGCCCAAGTGTTATTGACCGAAGCCACCAACGGATCTACCCGAGACATTCTCATCACAGGATCTATTATGATAGAAAAGTTGCACAACCTTGAATACATCCAATGCATGACAAATCCTGTACTTTGGGAACAACACCAAGATGATCTTGAAAGATGGGAAGAAATGATGAGATTATTAAATAAATTATCGACCAGAAATACCAGTATATGCCACAAACAAAGGATGAATCATCTTCGGGTAGTATTGAGGATCAATCCAATTTCCCAGATCTCGGGTTTGAGGCACAGAATGGTTGTGAATTCCCAACCCAGATAGAATACAACATGCCTGATATTGAATTAGGTTGGAAAATTGCAGAACATAATGTTGAGCCAACCCTAGACCCTAGATCACCAAGCTTAGAATTCCAAAACTCCTGCAATAATGAGATTAGAACTGAACCTCTCGAGGGTGTAAATTCCTCCCCTTATTCTGATAAGGTGACCCTCAAAGGTAATTCAGACCTAGATCCTAGTGATTTAACCCACATCCCAAGCCTAGAATCTGGATCTGAAACCTATTGGGAAGATTTCGAGACCCCATATGAGGAAGATCAAACTTTCAATGAACAATATGATTTTGGACCTCTTTTTGTTGAATACCCCTCACCAACATCCTCAGAGAGACAAATCGATTTTTCGGAAGTCATGCCAATCTACGATATAGAAACCGAGGAATTGGACAAGTGGAGTTTCAATTTTAGTCTTTCCTACCAGCTTAGAACATAAGCCTAGATTGAATAAGAATACCTTTTTGTGCCCAGAATTCACATATAGGCTGGACCCAAGTCAGGCTGCTGAACCTACATCATATGATTTATTCTATGATGGAACTCATGATCTTGAATCTTATTCAAAACTTAATTTTCGCAAACTCTCCGACGATCTCGAATTTGACCATGGTAACAGAGAAAATGAGGACTCTCTACATGATATCACCTGTTACTTCTTTCTAGAAGAGCCCTCATACTCAATCCGCACAGAAGGCACCTCTTCCATACATACAGAATCGATCAAAACCCATTTTCAACCCCGACCAGCAACTGGAATCAATTTCTATTCTAATTCACCTCTCACTGAGCCAATTATAGATGATTCAACTCCACACATATACTGGGTATCAAACATTGATCAGACTGAAAAACATGATCCATCATTCTTTGATCACCCCTATAGGGTTTCCACATTATTCACTGATCATTTTTCGGATCCCTACTCTGACCAGGCTAATTCGACTCAACCTAAACCCAAGTTTTCATTTCCACATCCATCAAAGCTTTATTGCATATGGTGGGTTTCGCATCTGTTAATCTACATCTATCAACCCACCAGATTAATAAGGTTTGGGCGGCATCATCAGCCTGTTGATCTTAACAAGCACCTGGTTGGACCAACCAGGCTCTTAATCAAAGTGCTTGTTTTACAAAATTCCACTGATCTGACCACTCCCTCTCCATCCCATGTTCCGCTCAGCTGAAGGCGTTGAATTTAGCACTTAATGGGAGGCAACCCATTATTCCAGAAAAAGAGATCCGTTTGATTATCCATCTATACTCTACGTCTATTGCACCTTGAGTTCAGCCTTAGACAGTCGATCCCGCCTTTGGAACACGTACCAGAGCTTGAAATCGTCTACATTAGTCACTTCCCGACCCATTCACCTACTCGACATATCCTGTTCTAAGTCCCTGAACCCAACACTGTTTCACACCCTCCATTTACAATGAAGAGATTGCAAAACTTAGGCATGGGGGGTGGTAAAGTGCATACATACAAAACCAAGAAAAGTCAGAAGGATTCTCACAAAAAAATACACATATGTCAAAAATACCAAAAAAAAAAAGAAAATTATGAAAAAGAACAAAAAAATGGAGGGAGGAAATTTTGAAGTCACATGAACATGAGGAAAAGAGCAAAAAGACAAAAAGGAGCATAAAATGAAAAAGAGAAAGAGATAGTCATTAGTAAGAGATTAAGGAATTAACCGAAGTTCTAGACCACATCAAGGAAAAAGAGAATTAAAGAAAAAAAAAGTGCTAATGAGACACAAAAAGGGATTAGCAGGAATGCTTATCTTAGGCCTTTTGGACTAGACTCTTAGGCTTAAAAATTCAAGTATCCTCTAAGATCTGGATATTCCTCAAGAGGTTGGGGGAAATGCAAAGCTTAAGTATTAGGTCTAAGGCTTAGGGAGTATTCAGCCTCGTTAAAAGACCTTCGATTTGCGGGACTCAGTAACCTAAGCACCCCAACCCACACATAGTCTTATTTAGTGCGCATAACTATCAAAATCATGCAAAAGCGTTTTAATGTTCTGAAAAAGTTGCCTAAATTAGGAGTGGCCAATCAACACAAGTTGATTTGGATGAGGTCCCAGCACGGAGAGGCAAGAAATTCCCCTTGAAGATGCGTAACAACATATTGTCTCCTCTGTGCTTGTCTCTTAGGATATTTAAATATCTTACCGGGGGCATGCAAGCACTTTGCTAGTTCAGATACCATGGACGGCATTATCACAAAATATCGATTGCCACGGTCTGGATTTGGCCACAGAACACCATGGGCAGGATTATCTCGAAATCTTGAAAGTCATGATTCTGGGGGTTTCCATGGGTGGTGCTATAATGAAGCATCGATTGCCAGGGACCTTTGAGGATTGATGATGGGGATGAGGAATTCGATACAGACCGTGTTGAGAAGCCAATCGTGTTGAGAAGCCAATCCAAAGCTAGAAATAAAAAGAAAAGAGAAAGAAAACTCTCCAAACAAATAAATCCTCTGTCTCTCCCTCACAAAAATGCACTGCAAACTGAACCAAGGCTAAAAATGTCTCAAGCATGGGTGCTTTAACTGCGGAGTCCAACGGACCCTAGGATAGTTCCTATAGGCCTTAAAAGCCTTCTCGAAGGATCGAGGATAAAGCAGGTCAGGTCTGGATCTTGATTGGTACTTGAGTACCTCTGGACCTACTGTCAGCATTCTAAGCTAGTCACAAAAGAGGAAGAAAAAACACTTATCATAACTAGTAAAAGAAAATCTTGGTCAAGAACAAAAGTTAAACATTAAAATTTTGCTAAGGGATTACCAAAAGCTAGGCATGGGGGTATGATGAGAACCTGATCATGAGCCCTAACTAGCTCATTTTGACCTAAGAAAGAGAATAAGAGCTCCTACATAACCTAAAGAAGGGCCTAATTCAAGGAAGAAATGCTCTAAGAAGAAAACATGAAGCAAAGATTAAAACTGCAATTTTACCATTACAGTGCATCAACGGGATTTCTCAGAGGCTAAACAAAAGTAAATTGGTCTTAATAAGATAAAAAGTGAGTTTGTTCAATCAAAAATGGGTTATTGTGAGAGGTAGGAATTAAATGACATTCTGTAACCCTAAAATAGACTCACATAATTTCACAAGGTTCTGGTCAAGATAAAAATCAACTAAACCTCCTAAAATTCATGGAAAAATATCCCCTAGGGTTTACAACCTTCAAATTGTCCTTTGAAACCTATTTTGACTTAGATTGGGGTCCTAGCTCATTATTTAACCTAATTTAGGTTTTTATATAAAATGTCCAATCAAACGTGGTCAAACCTAAAATCCAACTTCACCATTGGACTCCTTAGAGCCAAATTAAATTTGTACCAAAATTTACACCTAAAGGGAGGTCATCTTGACCTACTTTGCAAAATAGTCCACCTAATTACATTTTAACCCCTATCTTTTGAAAACCATTACGCAGACTCCCCTAACATCCTCGCCACCCTTACAATCAAGTCCCCCCACCATTAAAATGGAGGAATCCTACTTCGACGAGGATCCAAGGGGGATTACTCCTTGATTCCTCAGAGATCTCCTCCCAAATTTGGAAGGGAGATTCTCTAAGGAATTCCCTTTCATATGAAGCAGATCCCAATCATTGATTCGCACCCAATCTCTTGTGCGAACACACGAGAGATTTGGGTCTCCAACTGATTCCTTCTTTGGCGAGGACTCTCACACTTGGAAGCTTGTATTCCAAGCATAAGAGCTCTTGCTAGTGCCTATAAAAGCACCACCACCTCCGGCCGCATCTTTTCAGCATGACTTAGCCGGAGAACCACCCCAATTTCCTCCCTTCTCCACCAGCCAAGCAACCAGCGAGCTTCGGTGACTTCTCCTCGTCCTTCTCGTAGCTCTACGACAATACCAGTGGTAGAGCCGTCTTCACCACCTTCTTCTACGTCGCGCAATACCTGCACGTGCATCTCTAGCCCCTTCGTCGTCGCTGTCACCCCTCTACTAGTATCTTCTCTTCTGGCGGCGGCAGGTATGGCCAATAGCAACCTCTCTCCCTTCATCCACTTTGCTAGGTTAGAACTATTCCTTTCTCTCCCCTGTTCATTTCCCCTCTTAATTTCCACTATCACGCACCGACAACCACAGACCACCACCACCTTCTCCATCTCCGGTCGACCACTGGCGAAGGTGCTCCCATCCGCCCTTCCAACCACCACCAACACCTCCACACTTGCCTACCGAACACACCCATAAACACGACCATAGAGCGACCTAGGCATGCACGCCTAGGACACCCTACGGCCAGCCACCCACCGCTTCACCTTCGTCGTGACACGGCGAAGCTCCCCATCAGGTTTAACGAGGTCGCAAGGTCATATTAAGTGATTTCAGATTCAGCTTCCTGTCGCCATTGAAGCACGAAGCAAGCTTGCTTGCAAGCTTTGCTCCAGGTCGCGTGTCCCAGGTAGAGGAGTCCCAGAAGGCGTGGGTTGGTCTTGTGCATACTCCTATCCAGACAATTGGCCTTGCGAGGACTGTAGCAGCGATAATTAGGTGAAGGCCTCCTACGGGTGTGCACAAAGAAGCAGGTAGGACTTTTAGTCCCACCTCGTGAACTCAGGAACGCAGTGAGTGACTTAAATTGAATTTGTGATTTCTTCTTTTCACCTCAAGTAACATAGGGTGAGGTCCCTCCCCTATGCCCCCACCTCATCCGCGATGCACACCCACACGGACTTGGTACCCGACCCGTATACACTACGCTCCTCGCGCACTACACAATGCTGGTGCGCTTGGACATGGGCACACGAAACCCAACCCGATTACCTGGCTCTGGGAGAGCGAATCGAAGACAGAAATAGAGAGAGAATGATGCGGGGAAGGGTAGGGGATAGGTTTCATTCTTCACTGTGCAGGGAAGAGAAGAAGAAGGAAAAGAAGAGGAGTTAACGCGCAGCCGTAGGAGAAGGAAGAGGCAGCTGCTGAAGAAGACTTGTGAAGGCTCAGAAGAAGAAGCTACGAAAGAAGCTAAGGTAGACGCAGAAGCTTGAAGGCAGAAGCCAAAGCTAAGGAAGAAGGCACTGTAGCCATCGAGAGAGAAGGCAGAAGAAGAAGACAAGGAAGGCAGAAGAAAGACTAAAGTATGAGAAGGAAATCAAAGAAGAAGAAAGAAGAGAAGCAGAAAGGAGAAGGCAGAAAGAGAATGATGAGAGCCAGAGAAGAAAAAAAGAGCCAAAGAAGAGAGAGAAGAAGCATATCTTTTTAAGATGTCTGATTGTAGAATCAGATGTCCAATTCTTCTTTCGCTACATTTTCATAAACTCATGCATTCTAGTTTGAATTAGATTTTAAGTAAATTTGAGTGTTTGAATTACATTATTGAGATTAGTGAATAAATTCCATTTGCTCTCTGTGTTCAACCTCGGATACTTAGGTTTTCGAGTAATGAAAATTCTTATTTGTTTTCAAGGCAATTTCGTTTATACTACAACACACATCTTTTAAAACCACGATCTTGCCCTGTTAACACACGCATCATGGAAAGCTTCCCCATCCTTTTGAACAAAACTCATAATTTCCCTCCTAAAGTGATTTGTTTTGCTCATGGGGAAGTGCTTCTTCAAAAACTCCTTCAGGGCATCCCAAGTGTTAATATCATCAAGGGTGTGTGGTGTCGGACCCGATTAGGTTGTTAATATGAGGATTTTACCGTTGAAGTGTGTATAGTGGTTAACCTAAATTGGACCTAACCATCTCTTTACAAAATTTTTAACCAGGCCTACTTGATTTTATCTTGGTCACTTTTAGGCCCAGGGTCGAACTCAGGGAAGTGGGGTTACGAGTGAAGTTTCAACACCTTTCCTACAGCGAATCTCTTCCATTCGTTTATTGCATTTTTGGTGTTTTTCTATTTAGATTTTTTTTTGGTAATCTTTGTCCTTGAGGCACACCCTCAAAATTAAGTTCTTGGCTTTGAGCCAAATAATGGTTCCAAAACGAGTCTTGCTATTTGCAAGAAAGATTACCTACAAGTCAAAAATTATCTTTTCTCTTTTATATATATTTTTTTAACTTTCTATGGGCATGCAAGAGAAATAGAAATAAAGTAAATAAAGTATAGATATATATGTATATACTATATATGTATAAAGGGGTGGGGGTGGAGGCGGAGATGGAGTGTAGCACGGTGTCGAGTCGGTCGTCGTCTAGAAACACGCAACCAACAGGACGAGGTGCCGCGTGAAGTGTAGGATGGATGGTGGAAGATGAATGCAAACATGCTTTTTGTACGCGTGTATTGGGGAATATCAGCAACTGGTGCAGATATTCCCGCGATACCACATATGGTAAATAATGTGAAAATATATATATATGTGTATATATGTAAATATATCGATATATATATATGGTTATGAATATATAGGTATATATATATGTAGTTATATATGTATATACGTATATGTATATATATATATATATATAGGTATGTAAATATATATATATAAGTATATGTATAGATAGATATATGTATAGATCTATATATATATATAAATATATGTATATATTTATATGTATATGTATGTATATGATACTATATAGATGTATATATAGATATATGTAGATAAGTAGATATATATATATATATATGTATGTATATTTGTATATATATATATATAAGTATATAGATATCTATATATTTATATGTATGTATGTTTATAGACTAATACATAGTTATATAAGTACTAATATATATATAGATATATATCAATATATGTATATTTATATATGTATATAAGTATATGTATATATGTAAATATATATGTATATATATATATAAGTATATAGATATATGTATACTAATGCTTAGTTATATAAATACTACTATATATATAGATATAAGTATATATATATATGTACATAAATATATGTCTATATATCAATATATATATGTATACGTTTATATATATATGTATAATAGTGTATAGGTGTGTGGGTGTGTGTATGAAAGTGTGAGTGCATGTGTGTGCAAGCGTCTGTAAAGAGAGTGAGAGAGTATTGTGAGAGAGAGTGAGAGAGAGAGAGAAAGAGCGGGAGAGAGAAGGCGCTACTGAGGGTTGGAGTTAAGTCATCTGCAGCTTCCAAGCGCCGTCTAGAGGCTCCACGCGCGCACACGTAGGTGCGTCTGTGCGCTAGGGGATTGGGCGCAGAGAGGAGGGGCCACAGCGCACAGCACTGCATGGAGAGGCGTACGCAGGTGAAGGAAGCAGGTGACGTGGGTGCATGCAGGCGAGTGGGGTGGGTGCGGGCGACACTGGGAGAGATGCATGCATGGGCAAATGGAGGTAGCGGCGCGCCGGGTGACCGGTTAAGTGAGAAACTCACCAATCACCCCACTGTAGCCACAGTGTTCCACAGAAATGCATGAACAGTGGCTACAGTGGCCGGGCGAGCCGCGAAACCGCCTACTGCAGGTACTGAGTGCGGTCGGCTTGCGGCTGGCGCACGAGGAAGAAGGTCTGCGCCAGCCGGTTGTAGGCGCGGAGGAGTTCGTGACACAGTGCACGGAGAGGGAGTTGGCATGTGCGGTGGAGGGAGAGGGCGACCTGCTGCTTGTGCGGTGGCTTGTGGGAGTTAGCAGGGGCACGCGGGTGGAAGAGAGAGCTCGACAGGGCTCTTGCGTGAAGAAGCTGGAGGCGAGTGCAGTGCGAAGGAGAAGGAGGCAAGGGCGCCTGCAGGCGTGCGTGGAAGGCCTGTGAGCGCTGCTGTCGCCTTGCTGCTGCTGCTGTGGGGCTCGGCCGACTGCTGCAGGGTGTGCGATGGCTGGTGGAGCTTCACAGCTTTGATGGTTGCAGTAATGGCTGAAATCGCGTGGAAGGTGGAACAGGGAAGAAGGCCACCATGCCCACCGGCTCTTTGATGAGCTGGGCGGTGGTGGTCTCACGGTGGTGGTCATGCACAACCGTGAGATGCTCCTGTCTGCCGGGTGTCTCCTCGGAGGAGGAGGGCCGACGTGTGGAGGGAGAGGGGTGTGGACGGTGGCCAGGAAGTGAGCTGCGTTGGGTTTTTGAAGTGGAGGACTAGGCTGCCTGAAGAAGAAGACACCCTCTATTTATAGAAGAAAAAAGCCATGCATAGCCATGCCTTGGCTGTGCATGGCTCATGCACGGCTCATGGAAGGGAGAGGCTACCGTAGGGAAGGGCCTGCTGCAGAGCATGGTGCGAGGAGAAGGTGAGGCCATGCATAGCAGTCGCGGGAAGAAAGATTTCAAAATCAAAAGGAAATAAAAATGGAGAGGGATATATTGCGAAGCAGCACTTGAAGAAAATGTGAATTGTGAGGCCATTTTATTCGTTCTCCTCCCGACTCAATTGAATGCATGCATGTATTTTTACAATGCGATTATGGAGACCTAATATGCATTGGTAATGCTAGGAAATAGCACAAGACGACACAATTGCGGGTGTATTTTTGTGGTACAATCATACCCCCATGCTTATCTTTTGCTAGTCCCTAGTAAAACATTTTTTTGTAGTATATAGAAATGATCTTAAGTTGAAGATTTTCTTCCGAGGCAATATAGGTGTGTTTATTGTTGAATATTGTGAGAACCAATTGTAGAGAAGACTACCAGTACTTTAAGTCTCACATGACATAGATCATCTCTCGACTAACCAGGACTCTTGATATTTAAACCTTAAGTACGATTTCCAGGATCCAGGAGGTTTTTGCCGTACTCGAAAGCTCAAGAGATTATAGCTCGTGCATAGTGAAGGATCAAGACTAACCAGATGAACATTAAGACTCAAGCACAGGGTTTCACAAATTTTTAAGTAAAGGTTGGTCCCAGTTTCAACTTGTGTTTTCGGATTGACCCTTAAGAAGATGACGGAAAACTCAATTCCCATTTTCTGACATTTGTTGCTCACAGGAAAACAGGGTATTTGTGACTTGCCCTGAAGAACTTTTTTAGGGTGAGGTCTTTACAGATGTTTGTGAGATATACTGACTCATTTGCATCTTTTTTTTTTTTTTGACACGTGTCAGTATATCTCTTACAACATTATTTGGAGGAGCACACTTTTCTTTTTGATAAAAAGAGTTTCTCCTCAACACAAGACTAAAATCTAGGATAAAAATTCTACCTGCGCGCACAAGTAAGGACTCCACCTTCCTTAATGAACACTAGGGTTGGATCTTATGTTCACCTAGCCTTTCCTGATATGTGTAGTGTGAACCAAGTTTACTTAAGCTCTCAAGTAGAAGCAAACCAACAAATCCTGTACTGGTGTCTCAGGTAGAAGAATACATCCTTAGTTAGGAGAGATTCTGATCTATCTTGTCAATGCTCAAGTGAATTAAGCTGAGCCTGAGTGAATCAAGTTTCTGTGGCCTGGAAAGTCTTCAAAACAGAGGTTGAATATCCATAAACACTTATTGTATTTTTGTTTCAGTCTTTAGATCATTACTAAACAACATTTTCATTTTAATTATATATATATATATATAGAAACTGCATGATACCCTAAAATACCCAGATCCTAAGGATGCCTATCCACCCACACATGCCAAACGATGCTATGTCCTCATATGCATGCAGGGAAGGGTAGAGAAAGGATGAAAGATCTGGTAACAAGAGCTGAAGTGCAGGGTAAACAGTAGGGTGGTAGGGTGGGTGGATGGTGGGTGTTGTTGGGGTGCCTCCCAACGAGCGCTGAATTTAACGTCCCCAGCTGGACTCAGAATGAGGCAAAGAGTTAGTTACCCTCCAGCAGGGCAATGGTTTCTCCAATGGGGGCAGGTTCATGAGTCAGATAGGGTTTCAAACGCTGCCCGTTGACCGTAAATTTACGCCCAGATTTGGGATCTTCGATCTCGACGGCCCCGTTGGGGAATGGTATTGAGACCAGGAAAGGACCAGTCCATTTGGACTTCAATTTCCCAAGAAAGAATTTGAGTCGGGCATTATAGAGCCAAACTTGCTGAGTTGGCTCAAATTCTTTCCGCCGAATATGGCTGTCGTGAAAAGCCTTAGTGCGTTGTTTGAAAGTTAAAGTAGAATCATAGGCTTCACGACGGAGCTCTTCCAGCTCCTGGAGTTGGAGTTTCCTTTCTCGACCACACAGGTCTAGGTTGAGGTTACATTGGCGAATTGCCCAATAAGCGCGGTGCTCCAACTCCACGAGCAAATGACAAGGCTTCCCGTAAACTATTCTATATGTAGACATACCAAGGGGAGCCTTGAAGGCGGTTCGATACGCCCAAAGTGCATCAATCAGCTTGTCGGACCAATCCTTACGGTCAGGCCGAACCGTTTTCGGGAAAATTTGCTTGATTTGCCGATTCGACACCTCTGCCTAGCCATTCGTCTGAGGATGATACGGGGATGCGATACGATGGTGGAATCCGTATTTCCTCAAAAGTGCCCAAAAGAAGCATGGGTAAAGTGCCTTCCTCCATCTGAGATAATGGCTCAAGGGATCCCAAAGCATGCAAAGAAGTGGTCTTTGAAAAATCGGGTGATATAACATGGTCAGCACAACACGCGAGAATAGCCTCGATCCATTTCAAAACATAGTCAACAGCGACGAGGATGAATTCGAAGCCGTCGGAAGGAGGAAAGGGACCCATGAAATCAATTCCCCAGATGTCGAAGATTTCTGCAGCTAGGATGGGTTGTAAGGGCATCAAGTCATGACGTGACATTGACCCTAATGACTGGCACCTAGTGCAATGCTTGGCATAATTGTGTGCATCCTGGTGAAGGGAGGGCCAAAAGAAACCACACTACAGCACCTTGGCTACAGTTTTACTCCCAGAGAAATGGCCTCCGTAGGCCTGATCGCGGCAGAAGGATAGCACACTGGGGAACTCGCTGTCAGGAATACAGCAACGAATGATTTGATCAACACCTATCCGAAAAAGAAGTGGATTATCCCAGAAATAATACTTTGCTTCTGCCATGAGACGCTCGCGCTGGGTTTTAGGCCAACCACATGGAAGGGATCCAGAAGCAAGGTAATTGGCAATGTCGGCATACCACGGTACACTTGCCACATTTATTTCCAATAGGTACTCATTAGGAAAAATTTCATTGATTGGCAGAGTAAGTCCAATATGGTTAGGGTCTAGTCTGGAAAGGTGATAAGCCACAACATTCTGGGCTCCGACCTTATCGCGAATCTCAATGTCAAATTCCTAGAGCAGAAGGATCCAACGAATCAGTCTAGGCTTGGCATCCTTCTTGTGCATGAGATGGCGAATGGCCGCGTGATTAGTGAAAACAATAACGTGAGAGCCCAGACGGTAAGAGCGGAATTTATACAGCCCAAAGATGACCGCCAATAGTTCTTTTTCAGTGGTAGTATAATTACGCTGGGCCTCGTCCAACATCATACTAGCGTAGTACACTACGAAGGGGTGTCTATTGCGTCTTTGTCCCAGGATGGCTCCGATTGCAAGGTTGGAAGTGTCGCACATGAGTTCAAAGTCGAGGGACCAATCAGGCGGCTGGAGAACAGGGGCCTTCGTGACAGCATTACGTAGCTGCATGAATGCTTGTATGCAGTCGGGGCCCATATCGAAGGGTACGTAGGTCGATAGGAGATGAGTTAAAGGTCGAGAAATTTTGAAGAAGTCTTTGATGAATCTCCTATAGAAACCGACGTGTCCCAGAAAGGAGCGGATTTTTTTGACAGAGCCAGGCACAGGTAAATCAGCAATGACATCGAGCTTAGCTCTGTCAACCATGATACCCCTATCGGAGATGATATGTCCGAGAACAATTCCCTCGTCCACCATAAAATGACTTTTTTCCCAGGAAAGCATGAGGTTTACATCAATACATCTCCTCAGGATATGAGTCAGGTTGGCAAGAAATTCGTCAAAAGGTGGTCCAAAGACCAAAAAGTCATCCATGAAGACCTCGAGAAAGTCACCCACCATGTCATGGAATATCGGCAGCATACATCTCTGGAAAGTTGCTGGCGCGTTGCAAAGTCCGAACGGCATCCTTCTAAATGCAAAGGTGCCGAAGGGGCAGGTAAAAGTGATTTTCTCTTGGTCTCGGGGGTCAATTGCCACCTGGTTATATCTTGAGAATCCATCTAGGAAACAGAAAAATTTATTTCCCGCTAACCACTCTAGGATTTGGTCAACGAATGGTAGCGGAAAGTGATCTTTCTTGGTTGCAGCATTGAGTTTCCTATAATCCACACACACTCTCCAAGATGTAGGAGTGCGTGTAGGGATGGATTCACCCCTGTCATTGACACAGATGGTGAGTCCTGCCTTCTTGGGCACAACATGAATCGGACTCACCCAGGGGCTATCGCTAATCGGGTAGATTATACCCGCATCCAACCACTTAATGATTTCTTTCTTAATGACCTCCTGTATGTTAGGGTTGAGATGTCGCTGCATCTTGTGGGAAGATCGAGCCTCCTCCTCCATATATATACGGTTAGTGCAGTAGGAGGGGCTAATGCCAGATAAGTCTGATAAGGACCATCCAATAGCTGCCTTGTGCTCTATGAGGAACTTAGTTAGTTTGCACTCTTGCTCCCTGCTCAATTTTGAACTGATGATTACAGGGAGCGTTTCATTTGGTCCCAGGAAAACATACTTAAGTGTATTAGGCAGCTCTTTCAGCTCGGGAGTGATTGGTGAAAGGTCTGGCATTTCTTGGGATGAGAGTGTCCTAGGCAAGTTGGAGAACAAGTCAGGAGGAAGAAATTGGCCCTCAGATTGGCCAAGAAGAGGGGCTTCTTGGATAGATGGATCCAAAAAGGTATAGCCCCAGTGAGAAGTATATGGGCTCAAGGTCCCAGTGTGGGGATGCAACTCCACCTGATTTGGCAGGAAAGAAAGGGCAATCCAGTCTTCAAGAGTGTGGACTTGTGGTGAGTAGCCCGGATATGACTCAGACCATGAGGTATGGGAAGCGGAGAAAACCTCGTCGGAAGTCTGGTCAGGAGAAGGTACGGGACAAGGGAGGGATGGGGGAACGTCACAATATGTGCTAATCAGGCAGTCGTCAGTGTTTATAGGTAATCCGCAGTAGTCCGAATAGGTCCCAATTAGTCCGATACACGCACTGATGGCCATGTCCTCGTCAGACGTGTCATCCTTGATACAATCGCAATCAAAGTTCTTGACTGCCTTGAAGATGTTAAGCTTGATCTTTTCAGATCCAATGGCAATCTCGATACAGCCCGACTCACAGTCGATATGGGCGTGGGCTATGGCCAAGAAAGGTCGACCAAGGATGATCGGACAATCAGAAAGTGAGCTAGGAACTTCCATATCTAAAATGAGAAAGTCAACAGGAAAACAGAGATGTTGACCCTACCACCACGTCTTCCACCACACCCTTTGGGATTTTGACAGAATGATCTGCCAACTGTAAGGTGACAGGGGTGGGTTTCAGATTTCCAAAGGAAAATTTTTCGAGCATGATGGTTGGTATGAGATTTATGAATGATCCTAGATCAAGCAGGGCACGGTTAAAATTGCAGCCTAGGATGCTATAGGAAATCAGTGGTGTGCCCAGATCTTTCTGCTTCGGTGGTAAGTTTGACAGTATAGCACAACTCGCATGAGGCGAGAGAACCACCGGATTCTTAGTTTTCTTTGACTGTCGCCTGGGTGTTGTGTAGTCTTTGAAAAATCAGGCGACAGTAGGTATGTGGTCGTTAGCCTCAAGCAGGGGTACCTTGATTTCTACATCCCTAAATAAATTACGTAGGTTATCAAAGGCCTGCGTATCTTTCTTTTTGCCTTTTGGCTCCCTCAGTAGAGCCTCAGGGAATGGGACTGATTCTAGCACCAATTTGGGTGTATCGTCCTCTCACGAATGCAGTGCGCATCCCGAATGAAAGGGTGATGAAGAAGATGGGCCAGGATCAGGTCGAGGTGGATCGACGATCTGCTTACCGCTCCTCGTAGTGATAGCATTGGATGATGCGGGTCTAGTGGGATCATACAGCGGAGGAGGGTTTGCAATAGGGTCATAAGAGTGTGGTGCTGCAACGGGATTAGCCTGAAATCCCGATGGAATGCTCGGAGCTTACAGAATTTGATTAAGCTACCCCTAAGAAGATCGTACCTATGGTTGAGGACCATAGGGTATGAAGTTTCGTGGGTTTGGAATAGGTTGGGCGGGAAGAGTGCCCTGAGATCGAGTCGCCATGCGTAGTTGACTGATCTCAGCATTCTGTTGCGCCAATTGGTGCTGAAGAGAGGTCATGTTCTCTTCATGGTGCTTTGACATTTCCGTCATCATTCGCATCAATTTGTCAAGAGGACTTGATGCGTGTTCTGCTTGAGGTACGCAAGGGCCTGATGGTGGATTCGCCATTGGATTAGATTGGGCCCTTAGGATGATGGGTGCGAACGGTCGCATTGGTCCACCCGCGGGGTTTTGGCGCTGCGGGTTATTGGACCATGCGAAATTCGGATGATTTCTCCACTTTGGGTTATAAGTGGCAGAGAACGGGTTGTTCCCCAGGGCGCAAGAGTCTTCTATGCCAGAAGACGCGACCGCATGTAAATATGCATCCGAGCACAAGGAGGCTTGGTCCTCCATGTCTAAATACTAGCTCGCAGAGGCCAGTTCCACATGACTTACTGAGTCGCTCAACGCGACACTTGGTAAGGAAGGTCTTACGGGGTCTCTCGGGATAAGCCTGGTGTTGGAAGAGTTAGGATTGTGATGAAGTGGTGAAGTGGGGGTGTTTGCCATAGAACGAGCGAGGTTGGCCAGAAGCTCATCTAGCTTCTTATGCACGACGGAGACTTCATCCAGTTTTTGTGCAATAAGGCTTAGATCAGTGGATGAATGGGAGGGTCCCATGTCAACTTCATGGACATTTCGGTGTTGGCTAGTACGATTAAAGGTGACAATGGAAGCATTGTTCATCGAGTTTTCACTCATATTTTCAAACAGTTCGAATGCTCCATTCTCGTCTTTATTCATAAAATTCCCCCCGCAAGAAGCGTCTGCAATCTGCTTCAAAGTCTCATTTAGCCCATAGTAGAAAATCTAGGCTATATACCACTTAGGTAGACTGTGGTGCGGACACTTCCTGAGGAGGTCATTATATCTCTCCCATGCCTCATGAAATTGTTCACCATTTTGTTGCATAAATGAAGTGATAGCACGGCAAAGTGCATTGGTTTGCCCGATTGGGAAGAACTTCTTGAGAAACGTTGTTCGCATCGCTTCCCAAGAGTGGATGGTTCTCCCAAGGATGCGTAACCACTGTGATGCTTTATCCCGCAATGAAAACGGGAACATTTTCATGAAGACTATAGGTAACACGATATTTCTTGGTTTAACAGTTTCAGCTAATCGGGTTTAGTCTTCCAAGTGGAGGAACGTATCTTCACTTGCAAGACCATGGAAGTGAAAATTTATTAGGCCAATTATGTTTGGTTTCAATTCAAAGTCGTCCCTGCCCATGGGGACCTGAATTTGTCTTATGGTCTCTGTAGCAGCAGGATTCTGATAGGAACTAAGAGACCTAGGCTCCTCCCGTTCGGGAGTGTTTTACATTTCCTCTAATGTTTCCCGAATGGCTTCAATTTGTTCATTATACATTTCCATTTGGGCTTAGAGGCGGGTTATGGGATCTAAGGCTCCACCACCTGGTGGGTTCTGAGGGCGGTTTCCTCCCTCGGGATTTGGGGGTGGGCGTGCAGCCATGTTTGTGGAGGAGGAGGACGATTGGGCTTCTTTTCTAGATTTATCATTCAATTCAAATAGTTCCGGGTTTTGTGACCTCCTCCCAAACATGTACTACCGCAGGAAGAATTGGGGAGATGAGAAGGGAAAAGAGATGAGAGAAATGACGCGACAAAGGTACACTTGATAACAAATCAATACAATCAAATTCCTAACCTCTACAGTGTGCCCTTAGACCTAAAGATCTAATTTACCTACTATCACAAACTACGAAACCGAATGCGAGCACTGCGGGACCATCAGGCCAGATTGAAAGGCCATTTGCCCCAGTCTTAGACACCCGATAGCATGCGGGAACCCTCACCAGCATGTAGATGCTACACGCAAGTAGTTAGACCTCCAATCCTTAGTAAGGGTCAAGTTACTACCAATTTTAGTTAGAGGCTTAGGGTCAAGTGCTTTTGGAATGTGAAGGGCATTGTTTACGGGTAATGCCCAAGTGATTGATTTTTTAGAGTGTGTAAAACAAGCATGCAATGGGGAAATCTCCTCGAATTGAAGTTTTAATTGGTGAATGGCTTTTAGAGTTTCGGCTTTAAGTAGTATGAATTTTAGGATTTCTCTGAAATACCAATTTAACCAATCTCCGGGTTTTGTGAGAATACAGGTTTTCTTCTAAGCCCAACAAACCCTTCTTCAATATAAGTTAGTTAATGCATGCTAAAATGCAATGGGCATCCCTAAATGGAGATTTCTATGTGTGGATGCACGAATCAGTTTTAGATTAGTGTGAAAGGGAGCCAAAGCACTTCAATTCAAGTGCTCCCAATCACCAAAAAGATTTCCACACACAAGGCTCAATTAATACATAAAGAAACTCAAATTGTTGGTGTTGAAATATTCGGGATCAAATTTTAGGCAAGTTGAAAAGTCTTGGTGGGGTTGGAATCAACTCAATTCCAAGTCTCCCCACCAAAAAATGTGATCCTGAATTTGCAGATAAGTGAGGCAAAGAGGGGTGCAATCAATCTTTTTATGTTTGCCTCAAAGAATACTTCACATGGCGAAAAGTTCAAGAATCAAGATTCTTGGATTTTCGCTATGAGAAGTAAAGCGGGAAATCCCGGGGCGGTGGGAGTAAGGGCAATCAATCAAACAAGTGAATTTTAATCCACTTGCCCCAAGAGATCCCAAGAAGTTTTTCTAGTTTTTTTTTTTAGTTTTTATTTTTTTTTTATTAAGGTGACAAGTTAACCCTAGTTGCTAAGAAAATAAGACCTACTTGTTCGGCAACATGTGCGAAGCTCCAATGCGGTGTCGGCATCTTCACGCTCTCGTTCCTGCCTTGGATCTGCCCACGTTTTCTGACTTCGTCTGCCTGTCTTCTCCTTGCAATATATTTACTTGCACACTAAACACAAAAACACCCGTGAAGAGAAGGGTGTAAGAAGAGAAAAATAACAGGAATGGAGAAAAACCTTACTTGAAGGCACACTTCCCTGGCAACAGCGCCAGAAAAGTTGTGGTGTCGAACCCGGTTAGGTTGTTAATATGGTGATTTTATCGTTGAAGTGTGTATAGTGGTTAACCAAAATCGGACCTAACCATCTCTTTACAAAATGTTTAACCTGGCCTACTTGATTTTATCTTGGACACTTTTAGGCCAAGCGTCAAAGTCAGGGAAGTGGGATTACGAGTCAAGTTTCTATGCCTTTCCTACAACGAATCTCTTCCATTCCTTTCTTGTGTTTTTGGTGCTTTTCTATTTAGATTTTTTTTCTGGTAATCTTTGTCCTTGAGGCACACCCTCAAAATTAAGTTCTTGGCTTTGAGCCAAATCAATGTTCCAAAACGGGTCTTGCTACTTGCAAGACGGATTACCAGCAAGTCAAAGATTATCTTTTCTCTTTTATATATATTTTTTTATCTTTTTATGGGCATGCAAGAGAAATAGAAATAAAGTAAATATAGTATAGATATATACGTATATACTATATATGTATAAAGGGGTGGGGGTGGAGGCGGAGATGGAGTGTAGCACGGTGTCAAGTCGATCATCGTCTAGAAAGACGCAACCAACAGGACGAGGTGCCACGTGGAGTGTAGGATGGATGGTGGAAGATGAATGCCAACTTGCTTTTTGTACGCATGTATCGGGGAATATCAGCAATTGGTGCAGATATTCCCGCGATACCACGTATGGTAAATAATGTGAAAATATATATATGTGTGTATATATGTAAATATATCTATATATATATATGGTTATGAATATATAGGTTTATATATATGTAGTTATATATGTATATATGTATATGTATATATATATAGGTATGTAAATATATATATATAAGTATATGTATAGATAGATATATGTATAGATCTATATATATATCTATATATATATATATATCTATGTATGTATGCATATATATGTATATGATACTATATAGATGTATATATATATGTGTGTGTATGTATATAGTAATATACGTATATATAGATATATGTAAATAAGTAGATATATATATATATGTATGTATGTATATAGACTAACACATAGTTATATAAGTACTAATATATATATAAATATATATAAATAAATGTATATATATATGTATATAAGTATATGTATATATGTAAATATATATATATATATATATAAGTATATAGATATATGCATAAATATATATGTCTACTAATACTTAGTTATATAAATACTACTATATATATAGATATAAGTATATATATATATATATGTATGTATGTAAATAAATATATGTCTATATATCAATATTTATATATATACGTTTATATATATATGTATATAATAGTGTATAGGTGTGTGTGTGTGTGTATGAAAGTGTGAGTGTATGTGTGTGTAAGCGTCGGTAAACAGAGTGAGAGTGTTGTGAGAGAGAGTGAGAGAGAGAGAGAGAGCAGGAGAGAGAGGGCGCTGCTGAGGGTTGGAGTTAAGTCGTCTGCAGCTTCCAAGCGCTGTCTGGAGGCTCCACGCGCGCATGCGCAGGAGCGTCTGCGGGCAGAGAGGAGCGCGCTGAGGGATTTGGCGCGGAGAGGAGGGGCTGCAGCGCACAGCACTGCGCGGAGAGGCATACGCTGGCAAAGGAAGCGGGTGATGCAAGCGCACGCGAGCGAGTGGGGCGAGTGCGGGCGATGCGAGGCGAGACGCACGCGTGGGTGAATGGTGGTAGCGGCACGCTGGGTGACCGGTTAAGTGAGAAACTCACCGGTCACCCCACTGTAGCCACAGTGTTCCGCAGAAATGCATGAACAATGGCTACAATGGCCGAGCGAGCCGCACAACCGCCTGCTGTAGGTGTTGTGAGTGCCGGCGGCTTGCGGCTGGCACGCGAGGAAGAATGTCTACGCCGGCCGGTTGTGGGTGTGGAGGAGTTCACGACAGAGCACGCGGAGAGGGAGTTGGCGTGTGCGGTGGAGGGCAAGGGCGACCTGCTGCTTGCTCGGTGGCTTGCAGGAGTTGGCAGGGGTGCGAGGAGGTTGGCTGTGGGCGGAAGAGAGAGCGCAACAGGGCGCTTGCACGAAGAAGCTAGAGGCGAGGGCAGTGCGAAGGAGGAGGCAAGGGCGCCTACAGGCGCACATGGAAGGCCTGCGTGCGCTGTTGCCACCTTGCTGCTGTTGCTGTGGGGCTCGGCCGGCTGCTGTAGGGCGTGCGGTGGCCGGTGGAGCTTCACAGCTTTGAAGCTTGCAGTAATGGCCGAAATGGCATGGATGGTGGAACAAGGAAGAAGGCCACCACGCCCACTGGCTCTTTGATGAGCTGGGCGGTGGTGGTCTCACGGTGGTGGTTGCGCACCACCGTGAGATGCTCCTGTCCGCCGGGTGTCTCCTCAGAGGAGGAGGGCTGGTGTGTGGAGGGAGAGGGGAGTAGACAGTGGCCTGGAAGTGAACTGGGTTGGGTTTTTGAAGTGGAGGACCAGGCTGCCTGAAGAAGAAGATGCCCTCTATTTATAGAAGAAGAAAGCCATGCACAGCCACGCCCTAGCTGTGCATGGCTCATGCACGGCTCATGGCAGGGAGAGGCTACCGTAGGGAAGGGCCTACTGTAGAGCATGGCGCGAGGAGAAGGTGAGGCCATGCATAGCAGCCGCAGGAAGAAAGATTTCAAAATCAAAAAGAAATAAAAATGGAGATGGAAATATTGCGAAGCAGCACTTGAAGAAAATGTGAATTGCGAGGCCATTTTATTCATTCTCCTCTGCTCTCAATTAAATGCATGCATGCGTGTATTTTTACAATGCGACTATGGAGACCTAATATGCATTGGTAATGCTAGGAAATAGCACAAGATGGCACAATTGTAGATGTATTTTTGCGGTGCAATCAGTGTGGTACCAATACTTGGCTTTGTCCTTGAGGGAGAAGGAAAAGAGGGTCTGCATTTGAGTGTCATCAGTAATGCTCTGCAGCTTCACCATGGAATAAACCTCGATGAATTCCTCTATATGCCTGTAAGGGTCTTCCCTAGCAATACCATAAAAGGAGGGCAGCAAGGATATGGTACTGCTTTTGATCCCATAAGGATTGTCCCCTCCAGGTCTACGTAGTGCTGGGCTAGCTTTATTTGTTGGAATGAAATATTCCTTAAGGCTCCTTTTTCTGGCCATTTATTCCCTTGGGTGGTTTCTTCTTAAGATTCTTTCAGGTTCAGGATCAAACACAAGTTGTCTCCTAAGGGATCGCCTACCAAGCATGCACTACAAACACAATTCAAAAGGACTTGTTCAGTCTTTACAAATTTAGGCTCTTGACTTTAGTTAAAATTGTAGGTGACAAAGCAAGTTGCCCAATCAATTACACGCCCATTGTTGACCTTCGAAATGCCTAAAAAGACCTAGTTGGAGCATAGGTGTTCTTCCCTAAATCTCAAATGGTAGAGCAACTCTAAAGACAGAAGATCGAGGGATGCAAGTAGGCGTAAGCTTTCCTTTGAAGCTGTGCTTTCACGGTGCTTCTCAACTACCCCCAAAAATCCATGACAGGGTATCCCCCTCTTTGGATTTACAAAACCTTTGATCTCAAGTTCTGAACACTTCAGAATCCAATGGTAGGAGGGCTCTTGTCCTAGTAGTTCCAAGACTTAGGAGTATCTAAATGCGTGCTGTGGTGCAAGAGATACAAGTGTGCATACATCGTAAAATATTTTGAATTTTGAATCGCACGCCACGTTTTAAAATCAAGTCCTTGATTTTTAAATGTCTCTCCTTTAATTAGTCCTTTCTCAAAAATTAAATGTGACCACTTTATTAGATTGCTTCAAGACAAATTATGTGGTCTAAAAATTAATCCAAATGCATTTGCATGACAGGTAGAAATGCAAAGTTAGAAGTGCATTCTTGATTCCAGCATTCTTCAAGTAATATGCAAGACAACAATTAGATCTAGATGCTGCTCATTCAGTCCTAAATGATTCGACCTAAGGGCAGGTAGCTTCTAGACAAGATTATGTTTTTTTTTTTTTTTTTTTAGCTACTTATGCACAAACAAATTAAGGATAAACAACCACAAAATAAAATAAAAACCTAGATCTAAAGAAAAGGGAATAGGCTCCCGAAAATGATCCACCCAACACGGGCCTAAAACAAAATCGAGGAACAAACCCCTAAAAATGTACCCCAGAACAAGGATCTCAAACCAAATGTGTAATGAAAATTAAGTTCTACAGTCTTAATCCTACTCTAATCAAATCAGCGACTAAATGTCTGAAGATGATAGTCATGTCCTCGTCCTTCCCCTCCTTCCAATCTAGTTCCTTGCAAGGTGGCTCAAACAATTTCTCCTCTGGCAACGTCAATGGTCACCTCACACGATGACTGGTGTGATTGCAAGTCATAGAATGTGTCACAGATCATTGCACTCGCATCAGAAAAAAAAAAATCCAGTGTTCAATATGATTCAAAATTTAAATCAATGTGAACGAATGAATGAATGAATGCGATTTAATTAAGCCTATTGCCTCCCTGACATTTTCGCTTTCGAATAATGTGATTAAGATGATTTGTTATTTTAAGATTAAAGTGGTGGAAAATCGCTTAACAAAATAATTAAAATTAAAATTAAACCACTCATAGGAGAGCGGGTTGTATCCATAGGGAGGCAATGACTTATTTAAACTCACAATTAGGTAGAAATCAAGTTTGCTGAAATATTCGTCAAATCAAACAATGCCTATGTAGCTCTGAATGTAAACCTTAAATTTATGGAGAAGTCAAGGGGTGTTAATGTAATTTTTATGTAAGAAAATTATCCATGTGCAAAGGTATGCCATGTAGTTTTCAATTGCATGCATACTAAAATGAAATTCAAAATTAAATACAATGTACTTAGAGATGAATAATAAGGCTTAACAATTCTCTAGAAGCATAAGCATGAAGGCACAAATCCACCACAATTTAATTAACCAAATAAATCAAGAAAATGAATGTGACAATGGCAATTCCTGTAAATAGAAATGAAAGTAAAAATAGAGGATTATACCTCTCTCCACCTCACACATGGGAGAGAGGCTCATTCGAGGAGCTACTCCTACAAGAGGTCAGCCGAAGAGAGGCCTTCGCGGTGGCGCATCGTAAGATGGCTTGGGCTGGCTGGATGGAGGAGAGAAGCGGCAGCGGAGGAGGTGGTTACTACTACTCTTGCCCACACTACGGCTGGAGGGCACGTTGCGGGTGCTGCAGGCAGCGGTGTGGAGAGGTGCAAGCGCACATAGGGAGGTGCACGAGGGCTGGAAGTAGGCGCGCATGCCTGCGAGTGTGCGGCAGGGCTGATGGTGCACTGGATGGAGGTGCGGGCAGCGGCTGAGGCGCGGGGGGAGAAGGTGCGCTGAGCTGCTGGATGTGGGCGCACGCGCCTGCTGTGGTGGAGGTGCAACGTGTACGGGTGGTTTGCTATAGAAGATGAAGTGCGCCGAGGGAAGGCACGCATGATGGCATGCTCGGCAGGGGCTGAGGTGCAGGGAGGAGGTTGCAGCTATGTGTGCTGCAGCGGGCGTGGCGAGGGTGCTTGGGGCATGCAGCAGCTGGGATCTATGTTTGGGAGGGAAAATGTAGCACGGTGATGTAGGGACTCTTGGCGGTGTGGGCTGTCACACCACACGCCCACGGTGGTGGAGTTGCACTGCTGTGGCTGAGGCCGGTGGTGAGGAGTGGATGAGAAATAAATTTCTCTACACAGACAGGAAAAGGAGTGGTGGCCTCCCCTTCCTCGGTCATCTCCTCCATTTGTAGCTGCAAGTGATGAATTTGAAATCCAAAGAAGTGAGATCAGATGCTCTTCATGGCCAATGAATGCTTACAGTTGTACGTGAACGGTTGTGCGAGGAGAAGAAGCAGTCATTACCTGTGGAGGAAGAGAATAAGAAAATAATAAAATATTATGGTTATTTATGCATAAACCCTTAACTTCTATGTTAAATTAAAACAATGCAAGTAATTCACCTAATTGATTAACTAATCAAATGCATGTAATGAATGAATTATGCAATTAAGCTAAAAATATGAGTTAATTTATTTACATCGTAATGCATGCTATCTAAATGTTAAAATTAACTTAATGTCTAGACACTTAAATACTTAAATAGCCCACCAATATGAGCTAATCAATAGACACCTAATGCAAGAAAATGGAAAACAAGAAAGGTGAAAACAGCTATGTACAAAGGATAGGTTTGCTAAGTTTAATGTTGTCATCTAGGAGTAAACCCAGAAGAAGTTTCATCAATAATACGTTCATGATGTTGGAGCAAAATGATAGAACTAACAAGTCGAGATCATGCGGCTCGATGAAAGGTTTTAATCTTTGTCCATTGACAGTAAAAGGTTTAGATTTGTCAATCTCAGTGATCTCGATGGCTCCATTGTCAAAGATTATCAAAACTTTGAAAGATCTAGTCCATTTGGATCTGAGTTTCTTTGGGAAGTGTTTGAAGTCTCGAGTCAAATAGAAGAACTTTCAAACCAGGGTGAAAGGTTTTCCTACAGATGTGATGGTCATGGAAGGCCTTTAATTTATCCTTATAGATCCTCAAGATTTCATAAGATTCATTCCTTAATTCATCAAGGTCAAAAATTTGGAGTCTTCTATGATCACCGGCCTTCTCTAAGTCCAGGTTACGCTTTCTGATGCCCCAATAGGTTTTGTGCTCAAGTTCTACGGGAAGATGATAGGGTTGCCCATACACAAGTCTGAAAGGAGACATGCCTAATGGGGTTTTGTGAGCTATCCTATACTCCCATGACAAGTCAAAAAGGTGGGAAGACCAATCCTTTCAATAAGGTCGAATGGTAATCTGTAAAATCTTTTTAATCTCCCAGTTGGATAATTTACTAAGCCCATTGGTTTGATGATGGTAAGGTGTTGCAATCCTATGTGTCACCCCATACTTTTGTAGTAAGGACTGAAAGTGAATATTCCTAAACTGAGATACTCCATCACTAATGACGGCTTTTGGTACCCCAAATCTAGAGAAGATGTAATCCTAAACAAACTAGTTTACAATTTTATGGTCATTTGTCCTCGTGGGGATGGCTTCAATACATTTTGAAACATAATCAACTATCAATAAGATATACTCAAAGCTATAGGAATTTGGAAAAGATCCCACGAAGTCAATGTCCCATATATCAAAGACTTCACATACTAAGATCATATTCAAGGGAATCATGTCTTGGCGGCCAACACTGCCGAGAGATTAACTACATGAACACACCCTAGTATATTCGTATGCATCTTTGAAGATTGTGGGCCAGAACAATCCACTTTGTAGGACTTTTGCAACAGTCTTTCTGGCTGAGAAGTGACTGCCACAAGCCTAGTCATGGTAGAACAACAAAATGCTCTCTATCTCCTTTTCAGGAGCATACTTCCTAAGGATCTGGTCAGGACAAGATTTGAATAGCCAAGGTTCTTCCTAAAAGTAATGACTAGCTTCAGCTTTAAGTTTGTCTTCTTTATGTCGATTCCAATCAAGGGCAATTGCTCTAAAAGCCAAGTAGTTGACAATGTCAACATGCCAGGGAAGATCAAAATGAATGGTCAGCAATTGCTCATCAGGGAAGTGGTTGGTAATGGGAAGTGTAGGAGATATCGCTTCAAAAGGAAGGCAGGATAAGTGGTCAGCTACCACATTCTACTTCCCGGCCTTGTCACAAATCTCTAAATCAAACTCCTACAGTAGAAAGATCCATCTAATCTGATGAGATTTTGCATCCTTCTTGGCGAGAAGATGTCATACTGTAGTGTGTTCAGTGTAGACTATAATGTGGGAACCTAGAAGATAAGGTCTGAATTTTTTCAGTGCAAATACTACAGCTAACAATTCCTTTTCAGTGACTGTGTAATTCCTCTAAGCCTCATCTAAGGCCTTGCTAGCGTAATAGATGACTGTAGGTTTCCCATCCAGTTTTTGACCAAGGACAGCCCCTACTACATAATCAGAGGCATCAAACATGATCTCAAAAGGGTGAGACCAATCCAAGGGTTACAGTATTGGTGCCTTGGTAACCAGATCATGAAGTGCCATATAAGCATGAACACAATCATCAAAGATTTGGGAGTCCACATCCTTAGAGAGGGGATTGGTGACAGGTCGGGCTAGTTTTGAGAAATCAGCTATAAAGCGGTGATAGAAACCAACATGCCCGAGAAAAGATCGAATTTGCTTAACTAACAAAGGTAATGGCATGTTAGAAATCAATTTTACTTTCGCATGATCAACCTCAATTTCTCTCTCCAAGATAAGGTGACCTAAAACTAGTCCTTCTGGTACCATGAAATGTGATTTTTCCTAGGAAAGTACCAGATTCACATTAATGCATCTTTGCAGGAACTTAGTCAGGTGGTCTAAGCATTCATCGAATGTGCTCCCGAAGACAAAGAAGTCATCCGTGAAGACTTCTAAACATTCACATACTAAATCAGAAAAGATTGCAAACATACACCGCTGAAATGTAGTAGATGCGTTGCATAATCCAAATGGCATCCTACGGAATGCAAAGGTTCCATAGGGGCAAGTCAAAGTCATTTTTTCTTGATCATCAAGGTGAATCACCACCTGATTGTAACCAAAATAGCCATCCAAAAAGTGGAAAAATTAATTCCCTGCCAATCTTTCCAGTATCTGATCAATGAAGGGCAATAGGAAATGATCTTTCTTCGTGGCATGGCTAAGTTTGTGGTAATCAATACATACTCTCCACGAACTAGCAATCCGTGTGGGGATGACTTCTCCAGAATCAGTGGTTATGATGGTAAGTCCAGCCTTCTTAGGCACAACTTGAATAGGACTTACTCATTGACTGTTAGATATAGGAAAGATGATTCCATTGTCTAACCACTTAATCATTTCATTCTTAACCACCTCTTGAAGTGTTGGGTTCAATCAACGCTGTGGCTGTCTGGTTGGTCTAGATCCTTCTTCAGTGAATGTTCTATGTGAGCAATAGGAAGGACTAATGTCAGTCAAGTTAGAAAGGCTCCATCCTATAGCCTGTCTATGTGCACTCAAGACAGATAAGAGTCATGATTCTTGATCAGACGATAAGTGGGAGTTGACAATCACAGGATAAGTTTGATCTAGTCCTAAGAAGACATATTTCAGAGAGTCAGGAAGAGGTTTTAGCTCAACAGGTATAGGATCAGGTGAAGGAGTAGGTGTGGAGATCTCAGAAGATCCTGGAGAAACTAAAGGAATAGGAAGTAATTCCTCAATTTCTAAGACTGGTGTCTTAGGAAGTGTCAAGTTAGAGGCTGAAGGGTGTTGAGGTTTTAAATTAAATGAATCGATGAATGTATCCTCGATGAACTTGTCCAGAGAATCCATGGAATAGATTTCCTCAATTAAACTACATGATGGTCCCCTTTGGGCCTGAAAGATATCAATCTTCATTCTCTAATCTCCAAATTTCATCTCTACAAGGCCCTCCTCACAATTAATGTTTGCCTTGGCGGTAGCCAAAAAAAATCTTCCTAGTATGATAGGTGTGTTTTGGATATCCTCAGGTACATCCATGTCAAAGAGAATGAAGTCTACAGGAAAATAGAAGTCCTTGACCCACACTATAACATCTTCCAACACTCCATAAGGTGTCTTAACTGATCGATTAGCTAATTGCAGGGATACCTCGGTTGGCTTCAGATTGACAACCTCAAAATGAGTTAGTGAGGAAGTTGGGATAAGATTGATGGAAGCACCTAGGTCAACTAGGGCTCTATTAATGTGGTGTTTCCTATCATGCAGGACAGAAGAGGGGTGCCTGGGTTTTTCTTCTTAATAGGGAGGTTTGAAATAAGGGAACTCACTTGTTTCAAGAGAATGACAGGACCACTCCCTTTCTGAATTCTAGCCTTATGCTTAGGTGTACATAAGTCTTTCAAAAACTTAGCGTAAGGTGGAATGTGGTGAATCACATCCAACAAGGGGATGGTTATGCGAACTTTCTCAAAGAGCTTAAGTAGATCCTTCTCAGGTGCCACAACAGATTTCTTCTTTTCATTACTCTTCTTTCTTAAGGCCTCTGAAAAGGGTACTGAGGTGGTAGTAGGAGGGTCAATCAAAGGTTCAAAAAAGTTAGGTATATGTAAATTAGCTATAGGAGTGGAGGTGGAAGGTCCAGGTAAAGATGTAGAGGTTGGTAATGGTGGATCAGCTGTGTTTCTACCACTCCTAGTGGTGACAGCATTTAAATCAGCTTGCGGCGTAGATGAAGAATTACGATCAGGTAGAATAGGTGGTTGTGGTTCAAAATAGAAGAATTAGGATCAGTGTAAAGTTCAGGTTCATGAAAGGTTTTTGATATGAAGTATGCTTGACCTTGCAAAGGTGGTCTAGGTTGAACATACCTCTAGGCAAGTATGTTCCTAGGGTTGGGTTGTGCTTGAGATGGGAGTGAATGTGGTTGAGTGAATGTGGTTGACAGGATTCTGTCAAGTGTGATCTCTGGGCTCTCATCTCAGCTAGTACCATATCCTGTCTCTGCTGCATAGTAATATTCTGCTATTGCATGTCAGCGAAAGCTTTCATGATATTCTCCAACCAATCATCACATATAGGCCCAAATTGAGAGTATTGGGTGGGCCTGGGTTGGGGTTGCCTCTTTAGGCACGCGATGGATACCCGTGTTGTTGTGGAGGTGGTGCTCAGATCAGATTGTGAAGTGGTGGCACAGAAGGTTGTGTAAAGAGATGTGGAGGAAGTTCTTTGAAATCCTCAAATTGTGCAGAATCAATGTCATCCTCCAGAAGAATGAGATGATGGATGGGAGTTTGAGGCCTAGGAGGTAGAGGATTGGATGTTGAAGGCATTGAGGTGGAAGTAGAAGCTTGGGCATCAGTACCCAACGGAGGTACTAACTTGGGATTTTGGGATCTCCTACCTTCCATTGAGTAACTTTTTAAAAACAAAATTTTTCAAAGCAGTCACAACTCAAAGAAAGGTAAAATCTCAATCAATCTCAATCTCAATAAAACCAGAAATCACAATATCAATATCACAAAAGACCAATCAAATAATCAAGCGAGATCAACACGAATTTTTCCTAGGGGTCAGCTACGCGAAAAGTAGTAGTACGCAAACAAATATTTTAGGACAATTGTACACATCCTACAGAAAACCTAGTGAGGTGTAGACCTCTACAAATCAACCCGAAATCTGGAGAAGACTAGCATGCTATTCCAGACCTTGTGGTTGCTCAAGGAGATGAGATAGAAACCCATGTATTTGTGAATCTTACGTGATCGTTTAGTGTGTACACGATAGTAATCAATTGAATGTCCGTAAAAACTCAAACAGGGTTTCAAACAATTTTAGCGTCACCTTTTGAATTTGATTTGATATTTAGAAGATGTATTTAATGCAGTTTGTCTCACTTTTTATTCCTTTTCAAACAAAAGATGGTCTTTTTAGTTTTTCAAGTCAAATGCAGAGATGGCAAGAGCTCAGAAAAGATAGAAGATGCGTACCTGACTCCAGCAATTCTACAATATGCAATTTGACTTGAAATAAAATCTAGCAGAAAGAATGCAACCTAAGTATGGATGCCTAAAATATGTTGATGCTAGATAAGAGATGAGATATTTTTGGTATTTTTTGATTTTATAATTTTTTTGGATTTTCTAAATGCAATAAGAAAAAACAAATCAGAAAAGAAATTGATACAGAAAAATCAAATATGGAAAAACCGCATCGATGAGAGATGAGTAGAGAGATATAGAGAGAGTCCAGATAGTCCAAGTTATACAAATAGTGTATGAGAATAGGCTCTCACAACTTATGCCTAACACAAATATCCTATGAATTTACCTAAGTCTAAACTGCCACAAAACTAATCTAGGAATGAAAGAAAATGTAGCTCCATCTAGAGAAACTCCTCTGGGAAGTTGAGTCTAAGGTGCAGTGATCGGCCAGGAAGAAAACTCTACCTGGAAGAAGACACTACTCCTCCTACTCCTCCTCAAGTGCTGCAAAAACACCAAATGATTAGTAAGATAATTATATGTAAAGCAAATCAAAGAATAAAATGAATACAGGAATCCATATACATCAAAGAATATGAATAAAAGAATGGTTATATCAAACAAATCAAAAATATATACAATTGAAAAATAAAAGAAAAGTTTTGGCATATAAGGACTTGCCTCCTAGGCATCAGCGTCAAAAATGATGATCTACGACTAACGAGTTGTAATAAAAATGATGTTTTATGTATCATTGTTGTAGTATATCTGTCACAAATGCAAACCGGTCACATCATCTTTATTTAATTATAATTTTTACTGTTTTGTTTCCAAGTCATTCACTGGGAGACAGTTATTGATATACATCACTCTCTAAGTCAAAAAATATTCTTTTATTCGAAAAATGTTAATTTTATTTATAAAAAGAATGAATGAATTTGGTCAATTATATACACAAAGAATTAATTAATAAACACTACAATGTTTTAAACATATTCACAAATAACAGGTATAACAAATCAATTAATATAACACTATATTCATTATATAAAACTACTATAAGTAATACCTAAGTAAAGGTACAAAAATATCAATTAATATCTACTATACTAAATTAACTTCACATATATGACATATATAGTAACATATATATACATCGCTATAGCCCTAGTAACATATATGGATAACCTAAGGCAAAAAAACTACTTATACTAACGTATATACATATATAAAGTGACAAAAATAACTGCCACTAAAACCCTAGCTTGTTTATATACATATAAGGCTAAAACAGATTTTTACTACAAACTTATACATATATATACATATGCACTATTATATACATATATAATATTTACTTTATTTATATACATATATGTATATTATACAAATATATGTATATATAAATATAAATATATACTCACAGGCACACACACAATGCATAAGCAGCCAACACTTAATCGTTTATACAGCCTTCTCACTCTCCTCTTCTTCCTTTTCTTCTCAACACTTAGTCAAATTTATGATTCACTCTGTCATAAAGCATGGGCACTGTTCATAAAGGCCAAAAATTGTGTTTTAATGGGCAGGCCGACCCATGTTCGAGAGATACACACACCCATATGGGTGGGAGCAAACCTCTATTACTAGGCTAGCCCTAGTTGATTTTAGGTATATTTTTGTGCATTCACGGGCCCAACAGGCGCACATGCACTCACGCACTTGATCAATTCACTTTAGTGGAGTGCTAATTAGCCTAAGTACATGTAAAACATGCCTCAATAGATTGCAATTAGAGTTAAGTGTTAGTTTACATTAATTAGAGAATACTTTGGTAAAATTTTATATATATATTTATGCAGGGTCTTGAGTGCAATTCTCTTCTTCTCCACCCGCAGAGCAAACCATCGATCAACCCTGTGCCTGCGCCACTTCGTGCGCAACAGCAGCACCACATCGTGCGGGTGTTGTTGGAGATCTCGTAAGGCCCAAATGAAATGAGGGAAAGTCGGGGGAGATTTGTTAAAACAAACGCTCACGCATTGGGTTCAAAAGAGGAGGAAGAACTATGGATGCTAGGGGCGATCTCGACCAGGCTCTCCATCTTCTCCACCGTGAAGCAGGCGTGCACCGTGGACTTCAGTGAGCACTGTGGCCTCCGCGTCCTCAACATCGCCCTCACCGTCGAAGCACACATGGTGACAAAGTGTGTGCGTGCCATCATCACCACCTACAACCCAATGCCACCGCCGTTCCACAGCCCCTCTCCGCACGCCTGCAACCATAGCCACGCCTCATCCATCATCCTCTTCCTCTTCCACCACTCCCACCCCTATTAACTCTCTTCTTCTCTCCACAAGAACCAACACCCAACCTAAACCCATCGCATCCTCGTTCCTCATCTCTCAGATGCAGCACCACTGCACCTGCGGGTAGCCACACCCGCGTGCGCGCACCCGTCCACCTCCGCGCAGCAACCACCCACGCTCCTTGCATGCACATGCATGCACGCGCCACTAGTAGCCATCTTCATCTTCTCCTTCTCCACCAACCGGAAGAACCCAAAGCTCCAAGCAGACTCTCCCCACGCAGCCAACGTTTGAAGCCACGAAGCTTTGTACCAGCGCCTCCAACAAACTCACCTCACCCCCATGAGTTCAGCCACACCCTCTGAAGGTTGGCAGTAGCCCACACATGTCGGTGAGCCACCACCACCGCCGGTTGTCCTCGTCGCCGATGAAAATGTCGACCACTGTTCGACGCACCATCACTGCCCACGCATAGCCCTCGTCACATGCAACCTCCACCAAGCTCTACACGGTCCGCCATCCCCTCCTCTTCGCATGAACACAAGGGGAAGTAATCCCTTGTTTTGCTACAGTGAAGGCCACATTAAAATTTACAACATATGCCATTGTTGAATGGACTATTCATTTATTTGCCAGATTTAATATATTGCATCAAATTGGATGAATATCCCTCTACTTTTGATTAATTACTTATGGCTGAATTATGCTCATGAATGATATTGAATATGGGATATTAGATATAATGAACAAGCTCTATCTTGTAGGAAATTAGTATTTACGGAGTTACCTGTATCAATATCACTATTTTACTTGGTATTATATTGTGGTGATTTTGCATGTACGCCCCTACATTATTTAAATCAAGAATTTATGTTGAGAACACGTTCACCAGTTAGTATGTGTATGCGTTGAGTTTCCTGAGTAAACGAGACACTATTCACTAGTTTAAATAAGCTAATTCCTCCTTGTAGAGATGACCTAACTCTTCGTGGTTAGTTTTGAACTATTAAATATTTTTGAAAAGCGATTTTCTACCACGCAATGAACTGCAACGACACGTCATCTTATGTTAAAATTTTTATCGAAAATGAAGTTCGCTCTTTCAAATTGGCACCATTGCTGGGGTGGAAACATGCCTGTTAATTTTTTCAAGAATTTTATGTTATTTTTATGCTATTTTGAAAGCTTTTCTGAATTACTAACTGTGGATCTTCTTTTGTGCAAAAACACGCAACGAATGCAGCGGGCACGCACGACGAAGGCGATATTTTTGGTGGACCTTGACGCCACCTGGAGGCCAGCAATGGGTGCTTGTGGGCCTTGATCCCATGCATGTAGGCATACGAAGGAGCCTTTGTCTGATTTAGTCATTAGATCTTAGTTTAGATTTAGTTTAGATAGACATTAGAACTTAATTTCTGTCTTTTGGACCCTTGTCGGGCACTTTTGGGAAAGTGTTCCCAGTGTTTCTTTATTTCTTATCGCTCTTGTATGTGGGAGCGTATTCTCGGGAGCGTGTTCCCATTTTATTTAGATTATAGGATTATTCGAATTGTTTGAACTGCATGTTGGTTAGTTAGTTAGATTAGGTTTGTTTTCTTATTATTATTAAAAAAAAATATTCGAATTGCCTACTAGAAGCTGCATATCTATAGGGCGACCATCTAGGATTGAATGAGCAGCATCTAGCTTTTCTTTTTGCATTGAAAACATCCTACAATAGAGTAAGGTACGTCTTTTTCTTAAGCATCAATTACCTGTCATGCATCTGCATTGAACCTAAATTTAAGACAACAAAAGTGCTTGAATCGAATTAATTCAGTGGTCACTTTAAAAATTGGGACTGCTAAGAGGTTGGACCTTAAAATCTGTGACTTAAAATTATGTGTGCAAAAGGATCTTGTTTGCAAGATTTCAAAACTCAAAACATGAACGTATGATTGCACACCTGAGACACTGTGCACCTTACACATAAGGTCACTAGATAAATTTCTACCTCTCCTCTTTGCACCGCAAGGGATGTTAGTCAAAAATCAACAAGCCTATCAACCAAGTTACTTCGGTTCCTCGTATGTGGGCTTAATTCAAGATTTCCATCCCTTGTGAGTAGGTTGTATGCACCAACAAAGGTCAGCCTAGGAAGTGTAATTCTTGCAAAACTTGTTTGGCCACCAACTGAACACCTAAGACCTAGAATCTACTAAAAACATATCCCACTGTATTTGTGTTTGTTTTGACAGTGGTAGAACTCTCTAAGAAGTTTCTGATTTCTTTTAAATCCTAAGAGAGTTTAACCTATTTAATTGAAAGAAATGGACTATCCTTACTCCTATCTTTTTAACTAGGATCCCATTCCCCGAGCGTATCCATCCTTTGATGGGTACATTGACAAGTCATGGGATCACTCATATTCCTATCCTGGGAGTATTGGCCTGATAGCTCCCACTTTTGAGCAGAGCCTAGGAGCGGGATTTTCCAACCTTGGAATCCCTACTACTATGCAAGCACCCAACCCTCCCACCCTTCATGATTTTCCGTATTGAGGTTGGACCGATACCCCTAGGCAACCAAAGCCTGAGATTGACTATTCTCCCCAATCTAATAGTAGTAGCCTCTCCTCTTTTATGATAGAAATGCAAAAACAACAAAAATAAATGGAGTCTATGGGAGAGATGTTGAGGAATAGTCAACAATTGAACAAAGAAATTAGACAGCTTAGCTACACTCTTTCCAGTAATTCTGATTGCTACCCATACGACCTTGAAAATGAAAATAATTCTGAGGAAACCAATGACAATAAGGATCCCGTTTTGCGTTGCTATTACTTAGGCTCTCCCAATGAGACACAGCCACTAGAGGAGAATGATCCTAGTAATTATCCACCCGAGCAATATTGGAGTCTAAAGAAAGGGAAGATGGTACCTCTTGAGAACCTAGACCCCAATGACAGTATTTTCCTTACACCTAATAACCTGGGTCAAGGTCGTTTTGTTCATATCACTTCCCCTATTAATTATCTGGTGGAACCCCATTCTACCCTTAGTGAGCCTAATCCTGACCCTCCACTTAGGGAATCAACACCTACCATCCAACATTCTGAGGATTTAAATGCATCCAATGAAGGTGACCCTAAGGGAATGGAGGATGAATTGGATCAATTTTGGTCTCAAGGATATAAAGAGTCTGTTTCAGAGGATGAGGATGACCCAATGGAGGAACTTGGACTGAAAATCTGGAGTGAATCACAGGGGAATTATTTGTTATTCGAGGACTTACCCTCGAAGGATATAAATAATCTAGTGACATTCGAATTCCTCCCTTCTTTTGAGAGTCATCCTCCACCAAACCAGGAGTTGATATTAGAGGAGGACAAACACAATAGTGAGAAGCCTAGGGGAGACTCTCAAGGACAAAACACGTCAATTGAGGATTTATGCCCTGAGAAGTACAAAGAATAGAGTGATATAGGCTTACTCCAAAATATTAAGACGGATCCTCCATCAGAAATAATTGATGATACTGAAGCAACTCATTTCTTTACTAATGAATCACATATACACACCGACAAAAATTTTAGTGAACCAAAAGAATTCGGGGATGACATTAATGATAATGATTTAGTTGCTTCAACCCTGCCATCAAAGAAATTTAATTTGGAGTCCACCATTGATTCACATATACTGGAAGGTGAAAATATGACTCCGATCATTAATGATAGGCAGGGTGACTTGAATTTTTCTGCAATACTTGTTAAGGAGAATACACAATCTGAATCATTGTTGGAGTTGGACTTGACACCGACTAAGCCCACCTTAGACTTAACCATTATCGCCCAACACCACAAACAACCCTTACACTCCCTAACCGATCCTTGGCTTAGATCTCTTCTCATGTAGATTCTTTCTACAGAACATATCAAGCCAGTACATCCTCAGGTAGAATGGCGAGAGTGGATTTATGCTTGTACTTTTAGTCTCGCCATTCAAGGGTGTGAAATAATAATGTTTATATCTTTTAAAACCCATCCTTCTTTGGAGGATCCTTGTTATCTTCCTCTTATTCCATTTCGGGAGGTCCCTTTTCATATTCCTTTTGTTATCCCTAGACTTGCCCAGGTAGCCTACGAGGTTCTCTATTTTCATATCTTCCGGCGAGCATTTGGAATCACGCTACATCATCAGCTCGCCAACAATCGTGGCCACCTATTTTCTAGGCTCGCGCTGTTACGCATATTTCTAGGGCCTAGCTTTTTCTGTCTGGAACCAGACTTTGAGGTTCCCTACAAGTCTGGCTACTGACAGAAAATGCAGCACTTGTTGAGAGGCAACCTAGCATTCTGAATAACACCATCTTTAGGTGATTTCCTTCCTTTCTCCCCCTGTTTTAATTTTACAATGAGGACATTGTTGGATTTAGGCATGGGGGGTGCATTTTGTATTTAGGTAGTATTCATGCATTTAGGTTAGGTGCATTAACATAAAAAAATTTTTTGAGCTGAATTGGTTAGGTCCTAGCAAACATCTTTGTCAAGAAAGTGACACTGAAGATTTTCTTCTTGAATTATTTCTTAAGTTTAAAATCCAATACAGTTACACTCACTTGCACATAGACTAGGTAATGGATCTTTGAAGAAAATCAATAAGCATTTTTAGTCTGCTGAATGCTTGGACAGTTAATAGGGAGTCAGGCATACTATATCCTAGTAGATCCACCTCATATTTGTGAGAAGAAAGTAGAGAGATTATTGGTGCACTAAATCTAGTGCAAGGGCTCTTAAGTTTTGGACAATTAGATGATACCTCAGAGTTAGCCATAGTTTTTGTTCTTTGTTCCTGTGTGCGTACATTGTGTGAAATCCTCAGAGTCACCAAATAAGGCAGATACACAGAAATTGAATCTTAATAAAGCTATGACTATGGTGGATGGTTATGACCATCCTTCATAGAGTCCTCGGCTGAAGGAGGGTAATAGTGTCAAAGGTCAGAAATATACTTGTCCTATCCATTCCTTCCCAATGCTGAGAGTAGGCACTTCCACCAAATAAGCCACACAATATCCTCTTGACCATCATCATCCCTAATTATGCCTCACAAGTAAAAGTCTACGTCGTGTTGATTTATAAAGAAAGAAAAAGAAGAAAAAAGAAACAATTATATTTAGAAAAAAAATAAGAAAAAAAAAAGAGAAAAGAGAGAAAGAAAAGAAAAAGAAAAGAGTCCAAGTTTATAGTTTTATCTTCGTGGTGATGTTTCTAAGGCAACAAAAACACCCATCACGATCCACCAAATATGATCTATTCCAACCTTTTAGTATTTCTGATCGCCCAAATACTAGCTAAGGACTCTAACTTAGTTGTAGAGTTATTAGGACTTTAGTTGAAGTGTGAATGCCCTGTGAGGCCACCAAACAGTGAGTACATTTACTAAATCTGGTGAGATTTGTGATATCAGAGAGAAAAGAAGAAAAAGAGAGAGCACAAAGGAATATCAAGAGAGCATAGTTACTTAGCCTCTCTCCGAGTTGACTTATTTAATAGCCTAGAGATCTAGAGTCTGTAATACTAGATTACATGCAGCACTAGATGAGTGTGTGCCACTAAATACAAATCCATTCAACTCAGTATCTCCTACCTATGCCAAAAAGCCAGGGTCAAATTTCATATTATTTTTTGCTTTATCCCCAAGGGAAGTAGTTGCCAATCCTAATAGAATTTTATCAAGGGTTAAGTATGAACTTCAAATGTAAGTTGGCTTTTCACTTGAATCCATTACTTAGGCTACTATCACTTTACATGAGTCTGGATTCTAAATTTTTAGAATAAGAAAAGAAGAAATTTACTAATTACTTCTATTATTTTTCACTTTTGCTAGGGACTAGCAAAACTTAGGCATAGGGGTATTTGATCAATTCACTTTAGTGGAGTGCTAATTAGCCTAAGTACATGTAAAACATGCCTCAGTAGATTGCAATTAGAGTTAAGTGTTAGTTTACATTAATTAGAGAATACTTCGGTAAAATTTGATATATATATATATTTATGTAGGGTCCTGAGTGCAATTCTCTTATTCTCCTCCACCCACAGAGCAAACCATCGATCAACCCCACACCTACGCCGCTTCACGTGCAACAGCAGCACCTCATCTTGTGGGTGTTGTTGGAGATCTCGCAAGGCCCAAACGAAATGAGGGAAACTCGGGGGAGATTTGTTAAAACAAACGCCCGCACGTTGGGTTCAAAAAAGGAGGAAGAACCATGGATGCCAGGGGGGATCTCGGATAGTCTCTCCATCTTCTCCACCGTGAAGGAGGAATGCACCGTGGACTTTAGCGAGCACTGTGGCCTCCACATCCTCAACATCGCCCTCACCGTCGAAGCACACACGATGACAGAGTGTGTGCGTGCCATCATCACCACCACCTACAACCCAACACCACCGTCGTTCCATAGCCCCTCTCCACACACCTGCAACCATAGCCACACCTCATCCATCATCCTCTTCCACTTCTACCACTCCCTCCCCCGTTAACTCTCTTCTTCTCTTCACAAGAACCAACACCCAACCTTAACCCACAGCGTCCTCACTCCTCATCTCTCAGACGCAGCACCACCACACCCGTGGGCAGCCGCGCCTGCAGGTAGCCACACCCTCGTGCGTGCACCCGTCCACCTTCGCGCAGTAGCCACTTGCGCTCCTCGCGTGCGCATGCATGAGCGCACCGCCAGTATCCATCTTTGTCTTCTCCTTCTCCACCAACCGAAAGAACCCAAAGCTCCAAGCGGACCCTCCCCACGTAGCCAACATTTGAGGCCATGAAGCTTTGTACCAGCGCCTCCAATGGACTCACCGCACCCCGACGAGTTCGTCCACACCCTCTGAAGGTCGGCAGCAACATGCACACGCCAACGAGCCGCCACCACCGCCAGTTGTCCTTGTCTCCGGCAAGACCGCTGGCCACCTTTCGATGCATCATCACCGCTCACACGTAGCCCTCGTCGCATGCAGCCTCCACCAAGCTCTGCACGGTCCACCACCCCCTCCTCTTTGCGCGAGCACAAGGGGAAGTAATCCCCTATTTTGCTATAGTGAAGGCCACATTAAAATTTACAACATATGCCATTGTCGAATGCACTATTCATTTATTTGCCTGATTTAATATATTGCATTAAATTGCATGAATATCCCTTTACTTTTGATTAATTACTTATGGTTGAATTCTACTCATGAATGGTATTGAATATGGGATATTAGATATAGTGAACAGGCTATATCTTGTAGGAAATTAATATTTAAGGAGTTACTTGTATCAATATCACTATTTTGCCCAGTATTATATTGTGTTGATTTTGCATGTACGCCCTTACATTATTTAAATCAATACTTTATGTTGAGAACATGTGCACCAGTTAGTATGCATACGCGTTGAGTTTCCTGAATAAACAAGACACTATTCACTAGTTTAAATAGGCTAATTCCTCCTTGTGGAGACGACCTAACTCTTCTTGGTTAGTTTTGAATTATTAAATATTTTTGAAAAGTGATTTTCTACCATGCAACGAACTGCAACGACATGTCATCTTATGTTAAAATTTTTATTGAAAATGAAGTTCGCACTTTCAGCACCCACACACCTGCGCATACATGCACATGCATGCACTAGCGTACCCCCACAAGCACACGCGACACACAATTTGTGGAAACCTATATGCATTCTCATGAGGATTTCTTTAGTTCCCAACACTTGACGACCAAGCAGCTGCTGGTGCAAAGTCGTATTATAACATGTTGGCTACTCTCGTGTCCACGATGTGGCACAATTCCATGCAACCATTTCACGCAATGGTGTGTTTGCAAATGTGTAGAATCTGAGGATTTTGGCCCTCGATTTGAGGGCCAAAATTAGGTATGATTTTAAAATAAAATATAGTTTTCGAAAGCCCTAATGTAAGGCTACATGATGGTATAATCAATTTATAATTATAACTTAGTTAATTATATATAAAAATTAGTTAAAGTTAATGATTTGTACAAGTTAAATTAATGGTTAATTTCTTAATTAAACTATAAATTAGTTAATTAAATAAAAATTGACTTAATGCAGAGTTAATTTACATAATAAAGTATTTATTATACATTTGTAATTTATTTTAGAGACATTATTTTAATTTATTTACATTTAATTGCACGTTTAAGTTAGTTTTATACATAAATAATTTATAAATACTATACTACGCTATAAATAAAGTATTAGTAGGTTGAAAATATTTAATATAACATTATACAAGTATACATTATAACTTAGTTTAAATTACTAATTTATTTTATTTTAAGTTAATAAATTACTTAACTTAATAACTTAATTATCTATTGTAATTTCTTAATTAAATTAAATTATAGGTATTCTACAGTATATATTACATGGGTAAATATGTATTTATAGTATTGGACACAATTATGTACATATAGATTTGTTTATATAATTACTTTAGTTAATATACTTTTTAGTTTATATAAATTAATATCTAATAATACAATAAAGTTATATATATATATTAAATTATTCTAAATATTTTATTTAGCATATAGAATACATATATAAGTTAATTATGTACATTATCTAAATATTATACATTATATACATATAGCTTAGGTTTAAATTAGATTATACAAGTATATACAAAATATATAAGGTATTTTGGGTGTTTTTGGAGATTTTATGAGTTTTATAGTTTTTATATATATAAGAGAGGTAGGCCATGAGAGAGAAAGAATGAGGTGAGAAATAGAGATTCTTTTTGTGATTTTTTCATCTTTGGTTCTTTATTAAATTCCAAGGTACACTGAACCGTCGGCTGCCATGTTCTACCAAGTGGGTGGTTCAGATTACCTTGAAACTTGGTACACACCTAAAGAAATACCTGATCTTTCTCAAACTAGGTTTATTTTAGTTTTATGATTTTTTTACGCATTTTATTTATTTACAAGTTTCATACAAAAGAAGGCTAAATGAAGTTTAAGACAATTAACCTAAGGCCTCTAAGTGTGTTCTAAAGGTTGGAGATGTAGAGAAACAGTTCATACATGTTCAAAACAACACATGGAAGGGGTTTAAGTCAATAAACAAGATTTTCACCATAAATTTTCATTAAGCACATTGGTTAGATAGATAATACATAAGAATAGAGCTGACAATGATTGGGAACATGGTTTACATGATATTTCAAACAAATTCAAAGCAGATAATAGTACACGAATGCTTATAACATAAAACTCTATCACTACAAAACAACAAAAACTCGTTTAGACCTTAAAGTTCACTCAAAATCTCTGAATCGACCTATGACAGTGGCTGATAATAGATTATAGCAGAAACTTTTGCTATTGTGATGCTATTGTTTCCATTTATAGTAGATCTGTTGGATGATTAGACCTACAAGGTCTAATTTAAAGTCTCTAGAATCACAATCAATCTAAAAATCTCCCTTAATGATCATATCTATCTCAGAAAATCCCAGCAATAGCTACTACTACTATTGTAGTGTTATGCAAAGTTGCAAACTCATATTAAACCTAGAATAAAAAATGCTATGCTCAAATCAAACTCCATTGATAAATATCACTCACACATTTCACATGGGTTCCAGGCATCATTCCAAAACTCCTTTTTATCTTTTCTGTTCAGAATAGCTAATGGAATTCTCACATTAATTTGGTGTAAAGATTGAAACAATTCAAAGTCAGAACTCCAAATTGAGATAAAAACCATGGAACACTGAAAACCATCTATTACAAATGATTTTAAATAGATCTGGAAGTCCTTCAGCCTACAGCTAATAGATTAAAACAAACACAAATCACAAAATAATGTTGCCTAAATAGGCTATTAGTGTGCCATTATTTTGATGAAATGATCATCTAACCATCCTACACACCATTGATTGGTGTTCAGGTGGCTTGGATAATGCTTAAAAAAATCAGATCAGTCACTATGAGGGCTCCATATAGTGCATCAAAAATCCTCTTCGCTCACTACCCAGTTTGATGAAAGCAGAATCCAAACATCAGCTTAGGCATAAACACTTCTCATGATCAAAACTCAATTAAAATAGCTTATGCCCATCTTCAAGAGTCAAAACAAATAGTTGTGAGCTCCATTTGGTCAATCAAAACCCGATTAAAACATGATTGCTTCAAAAATTATCATTCAATCCTTAAAACTCAAACTAGATCCAAATGACCAAATAAGCAGAAATCAAAGTGCAATAAGGGTGATTGTGACTTAATGATATGGATGAGACCACCCTTAAGTGATTTTTAGCGCTTCAGCAGATCTAAGAGCTAATGAGCTTCAGATCTATTGAATGCTCGGATGAACGGGTGATTGGTGATTTAAATGCGAGGAAAACATTCAGAAACGAGTGTGAGATGATGAGGGAGATCAGTGGATCGTTATGATGGTGAAAAACCACCTCTCTTATCTGAATTGATGAAAGAGGGCAAAGTTGATCTAGGCTAACTCTACTCCTAACGAATCTAACAACTCATCAGTGAGTTAACTAACTAATTCGATTCCTAGAAAGCAGTAAATATAATCTATGAAAACATTAAAAAATCCTACCTAAGTGGATGATTAGGATGCCTAGATCCATAGCGGGTTGTTATGGCAACAAAGGAGGGTGAGAGGATCTCCAGCAAGTTAATGAGGTCCCTAAGCTATAGCTAGTCGCTACAACGATGAAATTGAGGTGGAAGAACCATGCCTCTGTCACAGTTGCAACTGATGAAGGCGGAAGAGGAACTGGAGAGTGGACGATGATTAACTCAGTGGGGGAGGGAGTTGATCCTCACGGGAGGAGCTCAAGTATTCACTTATGTAGCCGCACTCAAGATCTGTGCACTGCTAAGGTTAGACTAAATGATTAGGCCACCAATAGTGGGATGAAGAGGAAGGATGTGCAAGAAGCTCTATATCAAAAACCCACCATAGGTTGGGATCTGAGGGGCACAGTGATCCTACCCGCGGGAGCACGTGAAGATTTGACGAAGATCGGTCATTGGATGATGGATGCAAAGAATCAACGGCTGTGGTGACGCATGTTCCTCGCACGTCTACAGTGAACCTCACGCCTCAGGTGAGAAGGAGAAATTGCACGTGTGTCCTAGAAGCAAAATAGTGTAAAGTTTGCATAGAGTCCCATTAGTGACAAGAATTGATGTAGAATGGTCACTGAGATTTGCAAAGAGGCCCCCGACGATTTTTAGAATGGTCCTTGAAGGTTTTTAATGTAAAAAATGTGAATGACCTAAGGACCTAGATGTAATGTCAATAATGCAGGTCCAAATGATGTCTAATTACAACCAAGTTTTTGTTGAAGTACAATTGAGCATTTAAGAAGTTGATTTTACTTTCAATTTAAACTTTTGAACCCAAATATGTGTTCAATTTGCAATTTGGATCATCATTTTGTATTAATCAATAGAATATCTAATTTTGTTGACCTAATTATGCATTTTTAACACCAATTTGTTGTTTTAGATCATTTCTATTAATTGTCACACTTAACACATTTCTTGTGTTAATTGTATAGTGTTTAGCTTAGTTTCTAGCTTAACTTTGGCATTTTAATTATGATAAGCCACACCTCATCATCGTACACTTCTGAAATTTTCTTCCCCTCATTCTTTGAAATAATATTGAATGGTATCATGTATCCTTATTGTATAGAGTGTTTCCTTGCAATTATTTTTAATGTGAGGTGTGCCCACTTTTATTTTAATATACAGGTTTGTAGAAAAACTTCAAAATTTAAGGGGAAACTTTACCGAATCTTTTTGAAATTTTTTTAATGTTCAAATTGGTTAGGTTAGTATTAGAGAAACAATTGCCATCTGAAATGACCTGCTACCCTTTTGGGTTGTTTAAGACATCTGTTTTAGCCGTTAGACATCTGGATGGAGGGTCGGACATCTAAAAGTAAAAGGAACCATACCTTGTATTCTTTTTCCCCATGCGCACACATGCATGCACCTCTCTCTCTCCTCACCCCAAACCCTAACCTTTTCATATTTAAACCCCACACCCATGCTACTCTCCCCATCTCCACCGGCCACCACCTCCATCTTTCCCTCCTACCAGCTGCCACCTTACTCCCTTCCTCCCAACACGGCGAGTGGAGAGGAAGAAGAGAGAGAGACGAGACATGGAGGAGGAGGAGAGGGGAGAGAGAGCGTAGGAGTAGCTTGAGGGGAGGAGTTCATGAGGGAGTCGCGGGAGCTCAAAGGAGCTCATGCGGGACGAGTCGAGGATGTGAGCGAGGAGGAGGAGCTTGCGGGCAGAAGCCTTGGCCTCTTGCAGCTGCTGGAGGCACTGCTGCAGCTCCTCTGGGCAAGCTCGCGAAGGAGACAGCCCGCGAGAGAGTTCTGTGTACTGGATATTTTCCAGTATCAGACGTCTGGAGTACCAAGGGGACATTCAGAGCTGATGCCAGATGTCTGAAAGCATACGTAATGCCAGGGTACGTGCTTCTACATGGTTTTTGGCCACGCAGGCCGTATAGCAAGAGAGTTGTTTAGCCATTTCTAGCTCTACGAGTGTGTACGCAGGAGCAGAGCGTTGGAAAGGCTCGGGGTGCACACTTCGAGTTATTTTTGGACATCTGGACACGTCGCCAGATGTCTGACCGTACTTCCAGATGACCAGGTGGAGAGTCCAACATTTGAAACTCACCTCAGACGATTGCAGAAGGATCCAGACATTCGAGGAAGCCGCAAGAAACCCAGGGTGAGTACTGATGTCTTTTAAGATGTCTTGGACTAGTCCCAGACGTCTGATTTTGGATAGTGTGCATGTTTTTGACCTATTTAAGGCCCAAACAGAATCGAATTTCCGCAAACGAACTACCGTTGTTTTTCGCTTGAGTTCCTCTATGAGTTAGTATCACTTGTATACGATTTTGGACTCATTTAATGTGCTGGTCAATTGTATAGTTCTCCAGCCAGTTGAGTACGCGGGACCCGCAAGGGCGACGGGATCTGTGATCCGAGCCTCCATTCCTCCCGTGTTTTTCGGTAGAGTGGTTTACATTAATATTATGATTTATACAAATGAACTGCATGTTTAGAATAACTTGAATGAATCCTAGGATGAGAATGAACCCTAGGGCAGGAACAAATGAGTATGGTTTGAGCTACACTATTTACTTGAGATATATGTAGAACCCCAGGATGAAGATGAACCCTTGGGTAGGAACAAATGAGTATGGTTGAGCTACACTGTTTTCTTGAAATGCATGTAAAATTTTAAATGCTAGCGAATGTATTGGTTATTTTAATGTGATACCTTGTTAGTTAGAAAATAATGAGTTGCCTGGTTTAAGAATGGAACCGGTAATGTAAATACAAAGATCTGAAAGTTTGGAATACGAAACGAAGGGAATACCAGCATGAACCTTACGGGGAATTAGGAGGAGAACTCTTGTAGATGGGAAGTGAGCTGGCCCTTGCGTATGTGGTTCCAAGGAGAGCAACTGTTCCTTTAGTGTAGAGGGGTACTAGCTGCCCGCTGGGTTGAGCCCCAAGGTCAGGCCTAGTCACTCTACACCGACTATGTTTGGCCCTCGTGTACGTGGTACTGAGGTGAGCTACTTAGAGTAGGGAGGGAGCTAGCTGCCCCAAGGGGCTCGAGGTTAGGACTAGCTACCCTACACCGACTTTTGTTAGGCCTACTAGGCAAACCGGGATAGTCGGATGAGGGTATGTGGACTGTGGAGGGGTGAGACCCTGATTCTACTCTAACAGGTGAGACCCTTGTTCTAAGAAGGTAAGACCCTATACTATTCCGTGCTATACCTTTAGGCGTACCTGCTAGCGGAAATGACTGACCGCATGCCAGTGCAGGATAGCTAGCCGTCGCTTATCACTCATAATGTAGTCACCACTACATCATGGCCGTGACCTCGGGGTGGTTGACTAGGTGTAGGACTACCACGGGGGACTGATTTAAACACATTTACACTACTTAAGATGTCTATTTATGCATGTTCTTAAGCATAGGATTGCATTTCATGATATAAATATTGCATTACATGCATCATCTTGCATTTAGAATACTTTGAATAAAATGGAGGTTAATTGTCTCCTTTTATGTGCTTGGACAGGGAAAATATTTTATCAAGGCTTCGGATCAAAGATCCAACAGTATGAATGTGATCAGGGCGACGATTGGAGTTCAACGACTCCAAGATCGCCCTAATCAGGCATCCATAGCATCATATAGTGACCCGGGAACCCTAGAAGAGCAAGGGCCAAGATGGTGTAAATCCGCACTTCAGATGATAAATCCAACTGTACGGATGAATTCGGATCGACGATCGCAGCCCAATGACACAAAAATCGAGTCAATCCGACATCCGTAGCGCCATCTACAACTTCCAGAAGATGGACGGCCAAGATAGCGCCACGTGGCGCCATCTCAGCCGCCCAAATGGCCACTTGCGTCTTGTTAAAGCCACACACCCAATCGCTCTCCGCCGTTGGATCTTAGTCCAACGGCTGTGGGCGCTCACATTTAAAAACGCCCGCTTGACCATCCGCGCCCCATAGCAGCGGTCGAGCGCGCTATCGCGAGAGCAGGGCGTGGGTTCGAGCGGTGGAGAGGAGTGGCGGGCGTGAGCAATTGGAACTTCGGATGGAGATCGGACGGTCGCGCGCACCCGATAGCGCCGACGTGCGATTGGACTCGCAATCGGATGCGCAATCAGACGTGCGGGGGGGCACGCAGCGCGCGGGCGCGGACGCATTTTAAGCCGTCCGATCTCGCGATCGGACGGCTGAAAAGCACTGGACGTGCATGGGCGTTGAGGAGCAGGCAGCCGAGGAGGCGCGAGTGGGTACGGAGGTGACGACCACGTTGGTGCTTTAGTGACGGATTTATCCGTCACTAAAGACCCCTCTTTTATTATTTTGAAGTTGTAATGTCCATTTTGCCCCCACTCCCTGCAACTATAAAAGGAGACCCCCTCCATACGTAATTCTCATCCCTTCTTTCTCCTCTCTACCCCTCCAAAGCTCGAAAGAAGCTTGTCCCACACCCGGGATGCTTCTTGCGAGATAAAGTCCAATTTTCGTTCCCCTTCGGAAGTGGATCTCGCGACGACGACGGCGTGCTGCTCCATTCCCATTCTTCTGCTTCGTCCTCCTTCATCCTGCTTCGTTCTCCTTCGTCCAGGCGTCGTCCTGTCCGGCTCGTCCTCCAAACAATCGTTGAGGAGGATAACTTCTCTCTCCCATTCTTATTTACAGCTTTTCTAGTGTAGAATTTTCCTGCTTTATAGTGTAATTGATTTTTCGCTTTCTAGTGTAACTTTTATAAACAGTTGAAATATTGAATGAATGTTCTCTTTCTCTCTCTCTCTCTCTCTTATAGTTTGATAGCTCCATTGTAATTATATCGCCCTGCTTATAAAAAAAAAGTCCTAAAAAAGTATAATTGTGAATATAGATCAACGTAGCCTCCCTGTGTTCGACCCGGAATTATTTTCGATATAAATTTTATTTGTTGAACATGAATTCTTCGCTTTTTGAACTACAACGACAGGTTTTCCAAAACCAATCTCGTAAGCGTAGCGATTCGCGAAAAATACCATTCAACATTTTGGCGCCGTTGCCGGGGAGGCAACGATTTCTGATCTTTTCCTTGCATTTCTTGCACTTTATTTGTTTTCTAACTAACTTTCTCTTGTGTCTATTGTTTTGCAGAGACCTCCATCAAGGAATCAACAAGCGGTAGACTGGAGTAAAGTGCAGCTGAAGACAACTATAAGTGCTCCCCCATTCTTTCCCCCTCCATAGATTTCATTCGCCACATTAAATCCAAATCCCAATTAACTTAGGTGTTTGCATAAATCCTAGGAATAGTTTGGTTGTTTGGATTCTCACTCACATTCATTCCACCTCCATTTATGTAAAAACAAAAAGATAATTTCGTGGGGCAATTTTCAACAAAACAACGTACACCCACATTTAAAGGCACTTAACCAAATTGATTTGTTTCTACTCAACTGAGTTCTGATCTGTGGAACTGGTACACATAAAGCAACACATAAAAGAATAGAAATCATTCTAGGTTAACCATATTTGTGTGCCTAATTAAGTGGTGCATCAGGCCAATTGTTTGAGTTGTTTAGGCCGCACCACTTCAATTAAAATCAACTCATCAAGTAGCTGCCAATTAGGTTCAACTCTTAAGGATTTACCAGGCACTTCACATTTTTTTTAAACTTTAAAGGAAAACATCTTCACCTGTGCTTGTAAAACTTGGTGTGCCAACGAAACTTGATTGAAAATACCTAAAGTTGAATCCTAAAAGGTACTAAGCAAGATTTGAACCTTACAATTCACCACATCAAAAATAATCTTGCTTGAAAACCACTGGTTGTTCACACACACACAAATCAATCAATCATTAAGGGCACAACCCATTTAAAGGGCCCATCACATTCCAAAGCACATTCAAACCTAGCCCTAAATAAAACAGAGTAGATGTTGGCCTTAAGGATTGGACTCGCTCTTCAGAACCCAGAACGAGATTATTTTCGATTAGTTTGTTTCTACTATTCAATCTGATGTCTAGCTAGGGGAGCAGAGTCAAACGATCGTGGCTGGGGGGTACACTAGGAACCGGAGGCGCAAGCCTAAGGAAGAACCTTCTCCCCAGTCCCTCCTTCTAACTGGTTGGATTGAACAGACAGAAGTAGATCAAATCGTTCTTTTATCTCAAGACGGGTTTTGAGAGTCTGTAGGTCTATAGGCTAACCCATTTAAGGACAGGTTTGATTGTTTGTATTGCAGGGCACCTTTCTTCCTCCCGAGTCTCATGAATCCTTCCACATATTTCACACATTCCCGCTCTTTCCCTCCTGTTGTGAATTATCCTCAACATGACGATTATCCCAACTCGTATTGTAATCAACCAACAGTTAGTTGGGATAATTCGGATTGGGGATACAATTTCGGACCCCCGTGTTTAGGGTCTAACCCTGAACACTTTGATTATGATTTCTATCCTTCTTAGAGCTACATCGATTATAGATCGTCTTCCTTTCATGCACAACCTAATACGATCTACAATCAAGAAGGATACACCGATCCTTACCCATCCTCTGATTTCACTGCCTTTAGGTCATCACCATCTTTTCAACAATCTGAAATGACCTATCATCAGGAAGGGTATAACAAATCTCAATTCGTTAATTCCTCTGCATTGATGTCAAACCAACCCAACCCTGAACCCACTCATTTGGTTTAGGTTAATCAGGTTCAAGATAAGGTTCTGGCTAACTTAAGGAATATCATTCAATCTTTAGAAGTTCAGCCAATACCTTGCATTGAGAGATTGGAGCCCCTAATTGAAATGATTGATAATTTAAACAAGCCTTTGTTGGATTGGCTCCAGGATGTTAAGGATAAGAACCTGGGTGAGTTTCTACTAGGGAAATTAGCGAAATTGAGGATGAGATTCGTGGTTGCTTTGATTCAATCTTGGAATAATTCCCAAGATGAACTCTCTTCAGGAAAGCCAATGACAGAACCCGCTCAAGCACTTGTTGGGGGGACACGTGTTACAAGGCTGACCAGATTGAATTAAAACAACCAATTAAGGATGATCTGATTTCTTCTCCTGAGATCCCTAAGCCGGGTTACGAGGAAACGTATGTCTCCTTGGAACACAAAGTGATAAATGATTTTGGGACATACATTGATACGGATCCTGATGGTGAAGATTCAAGTTGCGAAGTCTCACGCAAATTTTCTGAACATGATTTCTATGAGACGATTGGGCCTGAGGAATCTGATAGATCAATTGATAGCCCAATAACTGAGAACACTGATCTTATTAGGGCACACATTACGGATCCAGAATCGCATTTTCTAGAGGAATCAATTCAATGCCCTGATTATTAGTTACACCCTGTTGAGCTTATTGATGATTCTAATTTTGAGATAATTAGACACAAGTCAATTTTGATTCTGCCACATCATTTAGACTTGGAGATTTCTGACGGGGTGATGAATATACAAGAGGTCCTGGAATTTGATATGCTAAATGAGGAGGATAGGAGCTGGGAAGTTTTGATTTGGGAAGTTAATTCTGGAGGAAATGGAAGATTGATTCGAAGGGTTCCTTTTAAGTTGAAACCATCAAATCAGAACCCTTACGACATTTGTTTCTAGGATGTTCAACCCAAGTACACATTCAACGATTATCCTTTTGAGCATCAATTCTCTGTAACCCGACTTTTTGGTCTTGGGTTGCATCCTCAGATATCGCAGGCCCGATCCCGCTTACATTCTGATTTTAGGTTTTGGGTAATTTTTATCCAGAACCTAAGATATTCTCGATTATGGGGTGTGGGTCTGCACCACAATCTGGTCCACATCTGTGGACCTCTGCTGACAGGTCAGAGGATTCTTCTGTTCATTCTAATTCTGACCTGCACATGTGAATTCTTCATTTCTTTTCTTTGTATAGTGTGCCTAGCTGAAGGCACTAAACTCAGCACTTATACAGTTCTTTTTAATTTTTCATCTCGGAGCGGACCTGACATTCACGCAATTTAGGTGCTTCTTTGCTTTTCCACTCTGTTTTATGTCTTTTTAATACAATGAGGACATTGCATTAGATAGGCATGGGGGGTGGATATTTATCTCTGAATTCATTCGTCAGCTCCGTAGATTTGTTTTATTTTGATTAAAAAAAAAATCAAAATTAGGAAAGAGAATTTGGGCTTAAGAAAATTTTCAATCTTAGGAAAAACTACATTAAGATCTGAACACAAAGACCCTTCAGGTCGTTGAACTTAATCAGCCTGTGTATCCACTAAAATGTGGATTTGTTTTTCGAGTTCTCGCCAACTTGAATTTTATTTTAATTGGAGTAAATAATTTTGGGTGATAAGTACACAACTTATCAACCCACCCTCTGATTTGAGGGAATTTTGAGTCTTAAGCATCTACACACTTTCTTTACATTGACTCGTTGTTCAACGATTTTAACGAAAATTGGGTAGCTAATGAACCTGCTAGGGTGATATGGCTGGCAAGTTATCATGGGTAACAGCCCATAGGTAGGTTGTCCAGAGCCCAGTCACTGGACCTTTCTCTTTTTGCTACCTTTAGGTAAATCTTAGACCAGGGAAGCCACCTACTTAAAAAAAAAAAATCATCAAAAAGAAAAGGAGAAAAGAACAAAAAGAAATAAGCCACACTTCACCGCATGAGTACGGCTGGCAAGTTGTCGGTGGTAACAGCTCATCGACCGGTTGTCCAGAACCCAGCTCAGAAAATGTACTAAATAAAATTCCCAAAACACTTAGGAAGAAGCGGAGAAGTAGAATAAACCGGGGAGATATACACTGGATTCACCCTTGTGTTGACCCCGTTAAAAAATAAAAGTAGGGAGAAAGCTACCGGTTGTAAAGATACACCTTTAGGTAAAATTCTTTTTGAGGTCACCTAGAGGCGTAGAAATCCAAAGTCCGTTCTAATTGCCAGTCAACGAGTCTATCACAATCACAATAAGATGCTTAAAGCTTAGGGTTCTCATCAAATTTTGGGTAAGTTGAATGGCCGTAGAAAGTCACTCTTAAACCCGAAAATTTGAAAATAAAAAAAAAATTAGAAAAGAGAAAAAGTGAAAAAGAAATTTTTCTTTTAATAAGGCGAGGGCCTGAAGCAGTCTGCATTTTGGCTGATACCCGGGCACTGTTGTGTCTTTGAAAGTTCAGTTCCTAAGTAGACAATTTCTTAATGATTGCAAAATAACTCAAGTCCAAATAATCTAACCTAATTCTTTTATAAATAGCATATAGTTTTTGCCAGGGACTAGCAAAAGATAGGCATTGGGGTATGATGTAAACACATTTAAACTACTTAAGATGTCTATTTATGCATGTTCTTAAGCATAGGATTGCATTTCATGATATAAATATTGCATTACATGCATCATCTTGCATTTAGAATACTTTGAATAAAATGGAGGTTAATTGTCTCCTTTTATGTGCTTGGACAGGGCAAATATTTTATCAGGGCCTCGGATCAAAGATCCAACCGTATGGATGTGATCAGGGCGACAATTGGAGTTCAACGACTCCAAGATCGCCCTGATCTGGCATCCGAAGCATCAGATAGTGACCCGGGAACCCTAAAAGATCAAGGGCCAGGATAGTGTAAATCCACACTTCAGATGATAAATCCAACTGCGCGGATGAATTCGGATCGACGATCGCAGCCCAACGACACAAAAATCGAGTCAACCGACATCCGTGGCACCATCTACAACTTCTAGAAGATGGACGGCCAAGATAGCACCACGTGGCGCCATCTCCGCCGCCCAAATGGCCGCTTCCATCTTGTGAAAGCCACGTGCCCAATCGCACTCTACCGTTGGATCTTAATCCAACGGCTGTGGGCGCTCGCATTTAAAAACGCTTGCTCGACCATCCGTGCCCCATAGTGCAGCGGTCGAGCGCGCTATCGCGAGCGCGGGGCGTGGGTTCGAGCCGTGGCGAGGAGCGACGGGCGTGAGAAATTGGAGCGTCGCGCACGCCCGATAGTGCCGACGCACGATTAGACGCGCAATCGGACGCGCAATCAGACGCGCGGGGGGGGCGCAGCCCGTGGGCGCAGACGCATTTTAAGCAGTCCAATCTCGCGATCGGATGGCTGAAAAGCGCTGGACGTGCGTGGGCGTTGAGGAGCGGGCAGCCGAGGAGGCGCACGTGGGCGCGGAGGCGACGGCCACGTCAGGGCTTTAGTGATGGATTTATCGGTCACTAAAGACCCCCCTTTTATTATTTTGAAGTTGTAATGTCCATTTTTTCCCCACTCCTTGCAACTATAAATGGAGACCCCCTCCATACGAAATTCTCATCCCTTCTTTCTCCTCTCTACCCCTCCAAAGCTCAAAAGAAGCTTGTCCCACACCCGGGATGCTTCTTGCGAGATAAAGTCCAATTTTCGTTCCCCTTCGGAAGTGGATCCCGTGACGACGACGGTGTGCTGCTCCGTTCCCGTTCTTCTGCTTCGTCCTCCTTCGTCCTGCTTCGTTCTCCTTCGTCCAGGCGTTGTCCCGTCCGGGTCATCCTCCAAGCAATCGTTGAGGAGGATAACTTCTCTCTCCCATTCTTATTTACAGCTTTTCTAGTGTAGAATTTTCCTGCTTTATAGTGTAATTGATTTTCCGCTTTCTAGTGTAACTTTTATAAATAGTTGAAATATTGAATGAATGTTCTCTTTCTCTCTCTCTCTCTCTCTTATAGTTTGATAGCTCCATTGTAATTATATCGCCCTGCTTATAAAAAAAAAATCCTAAAAAAATATAATTGCGAATATAGATCAACGTAGCCTCCCTGTGTTCGACCCGGAATTATTTTCGTTATAAATTTTATTTGTTGAACATGAATTCTTTGCTTTTTGAACTACAATGACAAGTTTTCCAAAACCAATCTCGTAAGCGTAGCAATTCGTGAAAAATACCGTTCAACAGGGACTCTCTCGGCCAGGAGAGCACCACGTGTACCTCCTACATCATGGAAAAGGCTGCAATCAAGATCGTTCCCTTGAGTAATAGGCCAGATCAAGAAATGATTTGAGTGAATAAAGGAACAATAAATTAGAAGTACTTGGTTGAACTAAATGAAAATGGATAATTACTTAATTTCATTAATTAATTACTTGTCTTAATTACATGTAAATGGCTAAATTACCACTCTACTCAGCATTCGCTGACTCCAAAAATTTTATAACCTTGTTCAGGTTAGGGAGTTGAGCAACCAGCACAACCGACTGTAGAGGGAGATGGGCCCAATTAAACCCAGCCTTAGCTACATTTTCTTATTATTCCCTAGCTTTTATTGTAGAAGTGAGTATTTTTTATTCTATGTAATACTATTTCATTTACTTTTCCACTGTACTTTCCTCTGTCGTAGTTGTAACGACCTGTAATATTGATAGACTATTCACTCTGTTTCTTTTACTGTCTCTTGATTTCTTTCCGCTTAGTTACATTGCATGTGTGGTTGTGAATTATTTCTTGCTTTTGGTTATTTCTCATTGGACGACTAGGTCTTGGGATTAGCCGAGGCAGACCGGTCTCAAGTCTTGTAGGGATCTGGGATCAGGTCATAACAAGATGGTATCAGAGCAAGGTCGTCCCGAGAAATGAACCAAATAGTTTGAAAAATAGTCACCCACATGCATGTAACTAGGATAGGCATCACAACGTATCGCTTTGATCTTCGCTTTGAGTCTTGTCTCTTGATGTAATCTGCTATCATTGACAGTTACTGCTCTTTTCCTTTGTCTCCTTGTAGGAGATTACTCGTCGGGGAGTTCCCGAGGCAGGCCGCGGACGTGGCCGTGGGTGGGGTCGAAGGGGCGGACGTGCCGAACCTGAGGCACCAGCTAACCCACCTCACCTTCTGAGCATCCAGGCCCAGGATCTTGCCCAGATGATCTGAGATATCGTACAGGAGGAGCTCCAGCAGCCTCCTCGGCCACCCCTTCCTGAGGATGTGGAGGGAGAGTCCTCTGTAGTGTAGGGGAACTGCCGCAGCACCGTACGAGTTGGAGGGGGAGGGGGTGATCCTCCACTACCCCCACTACCCTCAGACATTTCTGAGCATGAGCTCTCCTTGCCTGGAGCCGTACCTATTCCCCCATTACAGCTCCACCACGAGCTTTTTGGCCAGTTCCAAAAGCTAAAGTCCCCCTCCTTCAAGGGGGATGGGAGCTCGTTTGAGGTAGAGGACTGGCTGGAGTAGATAGAGAAGGTGTTCGACACCCTCTGCTCTCCTGCAGAGTACCGTGTGTCCTTTGCCATGCACCAGCTGGAGAGTGCAGCCCATAGGTGGTGGAGGGCAATCAGAGGTCAGGAGGGGAGAGAGTTGACATGGGACTAGCTCGTGGCTCTCTTCTGTGATTAGTACTTCCCACAGACTTGGTAGGACCAGAGGAGGTAGGAGTTCCACACTCTCCATCAAGGGGCGATGATAGTTAGCGCTTACCACACGCATTTCCTGGAGCTATCACGCTTCGCCCCAACAGCTGCATCTACTGAGGAGGAGCGCCTGTGGAGGTTTACTAAGGAGCTTCGACCAACAATTCAGGGGTATGTGAAACCCCTGAAGTTTCCCACTTTCTCTCGTGTGGTTGAGGTGGCCATGACTTATGAGGAGACCAACCTGGCCGCGTAAGACACTGACGGCTGACGGAAGAGGCCCTACTAGCCAGAGTATTCACAGGGCCGTCGAGACAGGAGGCACACGGTGGTCGTAGGATAGCGGTCTTATTATGTGATGCCACCAGTGGCCTTTGGGGGTCCTAGACAAGGACCAGCTGCCAGCACTGGACCCCTGCTCAGTCACCAAGAAAGACCGATTGAGGGAGAAGGTCGTGTTCCTCTCTACTACCAGTGTGGCCAACCATGCCACATCAGGAGGGACTGCCCATCTAGGGCCGGAGAGCAGTAGATGCTCCCCGCACCGAGTGCTGGAGGCCGAGCTGGTGGTCGCTGTCACCAGGCTTGTGGAGGAGGACAGCAGTCACGAGGTAGGTACCGGCCAGCTGCTGCTCGCCCGACCCAGAGCGTCGGTGCTTCATCTACACTTGGGGCTGATGGGTGTATCATTGCCCTAACACACAGAGATGCTAAGGCTTCAGGTTTTGTGGTGGCAGGTATGGTTACTATTTCTGACAGATTAATCTATGCTCTTTTTTATTCTGGTGCCACACATTCCTTTGTCTCCTCCAGTTTTGTTGTCAGTTTGGGACTGGGCAGTGTACTGTTAGAGGTTTCATTCCTGATTAGGAAGCGTGGAAGGGTACAGTTCGAGGTTGGGGATCATGTTTTCCTTCATGCTTCGCCCATGAAGGGTTTGCAGCGTTTTAGGGTGAAAGGGAAGCTTGCATTAAGGTTTGTCGGACCCTTTGATGTCTTGAAGTGGGTTGGACCATTTACTTATCAGCTTGCCCTTAATCCCAAGCTCTCTGGAGTGCACGACGTGTTCCACGTGTCCAACATCAAGAAGTACGTCGCTGATCCCAGCCACATTCTGAGCCTCGAGAGAGCCGAGGTGGGAGACGACCTGACCTATCCCAAGAGACTAGTATAGATATTAGATAGAGCCATCTGGAGTTTGAGACAGAAGCAAGAATCACTGGTGAAAGTCCTATGGAGAAGTTAGAGATACGAAGAGGCCACTTGGGAGCCTGAGGTGGTGATGCGAGAATAGTATTCGGAGCTTTTTGAGGGTACATCTTTTCATATCTACTTTGATCCTCTTTAAGTTTGTTATGCACTTTTATGCTACTTTTTCCACACCCTACTTGGCTGAAGTTTTGGGGATGAAACTTGCTTTAAGTTTGTTATGTTGAAATGTCCCGCTGCCCTTTTGGGTTGTTTAAGATGTTTGGATTAGCCGTCGACGACTGTCCAGACATCTGGATGGAGGGTCGGACGTCTGAAAGTAAAAGGAACCATACCTTGTATTCTTTTTCTGCGAGTGCGTACACGCATGCACCTCTCTCTCTCCTCACCCCAAACCCTAACCTTTTCCTATCTTAACCCCACACCCACCCCACTCTCCCCATCTCCACCAACCACCACCTCCATCTTTTCATCCTGCCGGCCGCCACCTTCCTCCCTTCTTTCCAGTGCAGTGAGTGGAGAGGAAGAAGAGAGAGAGACAGGATGCGAAGGAGGTGGAGAGGGGAGTGAGAGCGTAGGAGGATCTAGAGGGGAAGAGTTCGCTAGGGAGCCATGGGAGCTCGGAAGAGCTCGTGTGGGAGGAGTCGAGGATGCGAGCGAGGAGGAGGAGGATGCGGGTAGAAGCCTTGGCCTCCTACAGCCGCTGGAGGCATTGCTGCAGCTCCTGCGGGTAAGCTCGTAAAGGAGATAGCTCACGGGAGAGTTCTGCCTAGTGGATATTTTCCAGTATTAGACGTCCGGAGCTGAAGCTGAACATCTGAAAGCATGCGTAGTGGCAGGGTACGTGCTTCTGCATGGTTTCCAGCCATGCAGGCCATATCACAAAAGAGTTGTTTAGCCACTTTTAGCTCTGCGAGTGTGTACGTAGGAGCATAGCGTTGGAAAGGAGTGGGGTGCACCCTTCGAGGAGTTTTTGGATGTCTGGACACGTCGCCAGACATCTGACCGTACTTCCAGACAACCGGAAGGAGAGTGCAACGTCTGAAAGTCACGTTAGACAATCGCGGAAGGATCCAGATGTTCGAGGAAGCTGCAAGAAACACAAGGTGAGTACTGACATCTTTTATGACGTCCAAGACTAGTCCCAGATGTTTGATTTTGGACAGTGTGCGTGTTTTTGGCCAATTTAGGGCCCAAACGGAATTGGATTTCCTCAAACGAACTACCGTTGTTTTTTGCTTGAGTTCCTCTATGAGTTGTGTCACTTGTATATGGTTTTGGACTCATTTGATGTGCTGGTCAATTGTATAGGTTTCCAACCAGTTGAGTATGTAGGACTCGCAGGGGCGACGGGATCTGCAATCCGAGCCCCCATTCCTCCCATGTCTTTCAGTAGATGATAGCAATTTTACGTGGTTTGTAAAATACGTCATTGTAACGTGAAAAACCGATCAACTCTAAAATTTATAAACCTAGATAGTGGGGTATCTAGGGTCGTCCAAGGAGGCCAAATGTTTGCAAAATTGATTCTCTTGCTTGGAATACAAATCTCAACTTTCTTTTTGGTATTTTTCAATATATCATTTTTTTGTTTTTGAATTAAGGCAACATGCGAAATTTTGGCGGGAAAGTGACTTACACATCAAATTCAAAATAATACTTCTAAGTGGCAAGTAGAGCCTCTCCCTAAGCTCACTCTAGGCAAGTGGAGGCCTAGAATAATAAGGGAGAGGGAGTGAAGAATGCTAAAAACAAAGCAATTAGAAATGCAAATAAGAAATTGCAAAGAAGGCAACCAGATTAATGAAAAAGTGTTTTACAAGAAGGCCTAGTAGAGGAATACTTCTACTACTAGAAAAATTGAAATAAAGAAAAGCAAACACAAATCCTCTAGATAGATGGTGAAGAAGAGGGCTTCTTGCTCCAATCTTGGTAGCTCCCAAGCTTGAAAAGAGTCCTCTAACTCCTTCCTTGCTGTGCTCCGCCAAGGTGATGTTCTCCAAGGCAAGCCCTAAGGGGGTGTGCCCTAAGCTTCTCTCCAATGGTGGACGTCCACCCTAGGTCCTTCTCCTTTGCCCAGCTATCCTCCTTGAAGTAGAAAAGTCCTCCTCCTTGGCGTGGCCCAAGTTGAAGAGAGTGGGGAGAAGAAGGCACCAAAAGGGTTGGTGATGTGCCCTTTTAATCTCCTTTTGTACTCCTTCTTCTTGGCCGTAGGTATAGGTGGTATAGGTAGAAAAATACACTAATGGAGGATGCCCTCAAATGGTGGTAGGTAGTGGGTTTTTGTAGAATAGGAAGGGGGCTAAGGTGACTCTTGGAATGGAGGGCTAAGATGAAGAGATGGAGGTGGTTGGGGATCCAATGGCCAAGGTCAACTGGCACCAACCCAAGGGACACCTAGGGTATGGTTATGGGTGGTGACACCCCTTGATGTTGGCGCCAAAATGGCTTCTAGAAGGGGGTCTTAGTTGGCGCCAAGAAGGGTTCTAGAAGGAGGGGTAGGTGGATGTGTAGGATGGGTTGTAGGGTTAGGTGTTTGGTGGATGTGGGGGTGGATGTTGGCGCCAAAAAGAGGGGTAGTTAGGGTTAGGTTGTGGTGCCAAAATTGGTGTCTTTTGGTGGTGATAATGGGGTGAAGGGGTGGCTAGGAGGTGGTGCCAACTTGAGTAGGATGGCTAGCTTAGGTAGGCTTAAGTTGGTGCAGCTAGCTAGGGTTGAATTTGAAGGTGGTGGATGGCCAAGGAGCTGGTTGCTAGCTAAGATAATCTAAGCTAAGCTAGCTTAGCTAAAGGAGGAGTAGAGAAAGAGGTGTTGGAGCTAGAGTTTGGAGGAAGGAGCTGAGGATGAGAAGTCTGGAGCTGAAACTGGAGCTGGCTGCTGCTGAAGAGGCTGGCATGGGGCTACTCTAGCTGGCTTAGCTTGGTAGTTCTTTGCTAGTTGCTAAGCCAAGCTAAAGTGAACTGGCTTCTACCAAAATGAGCTGAGGTAAGCTAGGTCTGGTGCTCCCGGGGATGATCAAGCTAGTTGAGGCAGTTAAGGTAGCTTAGCTCAACTGAGTTGAGCTAAGCTGAATCCACGGGAGCTGGACTTGAGCTTCCTGAGCTGAGATGAGTTCTTCGTCAGCTGGCTGGAGTTGAGGACAGTTGGATGTAGCTGGGTCTGAGCTGGGGTGAACTCCCATCAACTCAGCTGAGCTAGCTAGATCTCCCTGTGGACTAGTGGGAGCTGAAATGAGCTAGACTCAGCTAAGTTGAGCTGGATCTGAGCTGACTTGAGCTAGGCTGAGCTAAGATGAACTCTCTTGAGCTGCCATTCAGTTGAGATTAGCTAAATGGAGCTAGGATGACCTAACCCTAGTTCAAGTGAGCTAGGTTCCAGCTGTGGTGAGCTGGATCAAGCTGAGTTCCAGCTAGTATGGGCTTCTCCTTCACCATTTTCCTTCTTGAGTGCTAGGGTTTTAGGGAGCTGTATATCTGTACATCCCTAACACTCACAAAAACATTTTAAAAAGATAATAAAAAATGCAATGCATGCCTAACCTAATTTATGCCTAAATGCAGCCCAAAAATCCATTTGCGGAGTAAAATCCTAAGAGCTAGGTTTGTTTTAATGCATAAGAATGATGATAAATTGGTGTTTATCACACCCCTATGCTTATCTTTTGCTAGTCTCTTAGCAAAACTTCAATTTTTTTGGAAAATGGAATTTTTGGGAAATCTAATTTTTTTGACCTTTGAGGAGAAAAAGAGATTAAGGGACCTTGGTAGATTAAAACACACGAGGTACGGGATTTGTTAAAGATAAACATCGAGATTTATTTTTGAATCCAACCATTAGACAGTTCGGGATCAATATATCCTCTAGAAAATTCACAAATTAACCCCTTGTTAATTCAGATGACTTGAAATTTTTGCTTTTAGGATTTTTCTAGCTCATGAATCTGATTCGTAACTTGCAAAATCCTTTAAAATCTTGTGTTTGTGCTTGTGAAAAGCCAACATTTATAAGGGCATGTTATTATTACTTTTTTGTTCTCCCCCATGCTTATTTTTAGATTAGTCTTATAACAGATGTGTTGGGATCATCATTCCCGTTACCATTCCTCGAGGGGGCTCTGGCGCCAGTACTTTGGGATAGCACTGTCCATGACACCACCGAGGAGCTCACAACCCCAAAACACGATGCGCTGTAAAGGGGTGCTCCAAGCAAACTCAAGCTCTTGCTCCGACACTATAGGTAGAGCACCGTCCAAGACACTTGAGCTGCTAAAATGCACTTTAGTGCTCCGTCTAAAGATATGAAATATAGATATGGAGCAGCGCCGAGGTGGTAACATGTTGACATCGCATCCTTAAAGGAGGCATTTTCCTCCTTCTCGGCGGTGGGAACTCAAACCAATGATCTGCTTCAGACTTTTACTAAGTATAAATAAGGGAATTTTTCAAATTTTTAGTTATTTTTAAGTGTTGGCTTGTGTGTGAAGAGTGACACAAGAAGTTTCTTAAGACATGCAAGTTTTTGAATCAGAAACTAAGTCAAATACTTTCCACATTACAAAATAGGATCAAGTCACCTGAACTATCATGAGTTCAGGTGGAATTTTAGAGAAGGATATCTGATCTAGTCTAAAAAAGACCCTGAAATTCTAATGATCAGATCCGCATCCTCATCCTTAGTTTGTTAAAGATTAAATCCCATTGTACCAAAAGTGAATTTTTCGACCTTAGTCCTGATTTCAAAATTTTTCCTCAAAAAGTTTTTAACATTTTTTTGGGTATGCAAGCAGGACATAAATTAAAGAAAAATGCATATTTTTAGGTTTTGAAAATCCTAAATCGATCGTCAAATTTAAAAACACCCCCCCATGCTTAAGATATGCCATGTCCTCATGCATTAGGAGGGAAAAGGGATCACCTTAGTGAAGAACGGTTGGGTTTAGGATGAACAAAACCTGGAAAAAGAAGAAAAAGGAAAGCAAGAAAAAATGATGAGTTACCTCCCATCTAGTGCTATCTTTTACGCCATTCAGCTGGGCGTGAAGGTATGCACGGAAGACGGAAAATCATGTAAATAATTGGACACTTGGATGCCCACAAAAAAGGTGTCTTCTTCTAGATCCCTAGAAAATTGATTAGAAGCAATATTGGGATCAAAGTTCGATAGAATATGATAAGTATAGCTCGAGTCTGGCCATGGTTTTAAATCAGGTTGGATGCCAAACTTAGGCGGGGTTTGTGGCAGGTCCGTAAGAAGGGAGTCGGGGGAGGAATGGTGTGGATTAGGTGAAGTTAGTGTGGAAAAATTAGGTGCGTGAATAGTGGGTGGGTTAGGGTGTTTAGGGGGTGTATCAGGAATAAATTTGAGGTCAAAACAAGTCTCCAGATCACAGATTTCACCGACCACTGATTCTGAATCAGAGTCCTCAAAAAAATTATGGTCGATAAGGGTATTTATTAACATTGTCTCCTCCACCATATTGGAAATTTCCATATCTGAGTCCTCAAAAAAGTTATCATCATGGAATCTCCTGGAGGATTTGAAAATATCTAAAGTGATAGTTTGGCCTGCACAAGTGATATCCATTTTTCCTGTGTGGCAATTGATATTTGCCTTTGCAATGGCCAAAAAAGGGCGTCCAAGGATTATTGGGGAGTGCAGTAATGATTCAGGTACCTCAATGTCAAGAACCAGAAAGTCTGCAGGGAAGACATAATTCTGGACCTTGACCAAAACATCCTCGACAATCCCACAAGGTTTGATTGTAGATCGATCGGCTAATTGCAAGGTAACCTCGACGGGTTTTAATTCACCGATCTGAAATTCTTTGAATAAACTCGTGGGAATAATATTAATTGAGGCACCAAGATCAAGGAAGGCACGATTAAAGGTAGTGTCATCAATAATTACAGAAATTAAAGGTGCCCCTGGATCTTTCATCTTAGGAGGCAGCTTACTCTGTATGACAGAGCTTACTATCTCTGAAAGATGCACCTGTCCTAGATTTTTAGCCTGCCTTTTAGGAGTACAAATCTCCTTCAAAAATTTGGCATAGGCAGGTATATATTTGATGGCATCTAGGAGAGGAATATTGATATGAACTGGCCCAAATAGATCCATGAGTTCTTCTGTAGTGGGCTCAGATTTCTTTTTTTTTTTGGTGGTGGGGAGGAGAGCTTGTGGGAAAGGGATAGGAATCTTGTCTTGAGATTTTTGTATTTCTTTTTCTTCCTGATATGGAGGTTGGGAGTCAATTTGCACAGGTATTTCACCAGGTTTGTGTGAAGGCCCGGGGTCAGTGGTGGTTTTCCCACTCCTCAAAGTAATTGCATGTGCAGTCGGATTATTATTTGGAGGAGGTGGGGGGCTTGTGATTGCGGAAACCTGGGTGGCTGCTAAGGTGGTGGATTAGGAGGAGGCTGATTCGGATAGTGTGGAGCTTTGCCCGTATAATGGTTCCCTTGGTGATTAGGGTTGGGCATGGGTTGGGACGGAAGATGTCCTACAGGTCTTTGCGTGGGAGTAACCCTAATCTGATTGTTCAGATTTGTGATGGTGCAGGTTACTTCCGTCATTTTTGTTTGCATTTCCTGTAGGGTTCGCATCATCTGAGCATTGATGTCTTATTGGGATGGCCCAGGATGGAAGATTGGATTCAGCCCATACCCATTAAAATGATATGGTTGGGAAGAAACTTGATTATTCTAGTAGATTGGGTAATTTTTCCAATTGGAAGAATTTTTAAAGGGCTCCTAGATGGCAGAAATATTTTGAGTGGGGTTAAGATCTGGATAGTTGTAATTCCCCAGTGAATCATGGGCAACCTCAGAATAATCAACAGTAGTAGTGTTGAGATTGTGCAAATTTTCTCTTCGTGGAAAGTTAGGTTGGGTTAGATGTGGATGTGGAGCTTGGGTTGATGTGGCCAGTCTTTCCTCAATTTTCTTTTGAGTAATATGCATCTGGTCGAGTTTTTGAGCAATCAATTGAAGATCATCATGGGTACAGGGATAGATTGAGTGACTATTTCATAAACACCGAACTGCGGGTTTTGGGTTCTGCAAAATGTGTTCATGGAAGCTTGATTAAATGAGTTTTCACTTATTTCTTCAAACAGGTCGTAGGCACTTTCAGCATCTTTATTTAAGAAGTTGCCACCCCATGAGGCGTCAACAAAATGTCGGATCTGATCTTCTAATCCATGATAGAAGATTTGCACGAGCTACCATAAAGGAATCTCGTGGTGCGGGCAACTTCTTAAGAGATCTTGAAATCTTTCCCAAGAATCATGGAAGGTTTCACCAGATTTTTGGTGAAAGGTCGTAATAGATCTTCGCAAGGAATTGGTACAACCTATGGGAAAGAATTTCTTGAGGAAGGTGCTCTTGAGCTAAGGCCAAGTTGTGATGGGTCGGCCAATGGTCCTGAACCAATAAGCGGCCTTATCTTTAAGAGATAATGGAAAAAGCCGCATCAGCCATATGTCTTCTTGCACATTTCGGGAACAGGTTGTTTGTGCAAGAAGAGTTAGCTCTTCAAGGTGGCTGAAAGGGTCTTCCGTAGGAAGGCCATGAAAGTATTTAATTAGGTTCAAGACAGCAGGCTTGATCTCAAAGTCCCCCACTGGTATGACCACCCCTGGTCTTTCCTCATAATAAGACGGATGATAGAAATCTTTTAGAGGAACAACAGGTTGCTGACGAGGTGGTGGGTGTGGCCTTGGATTGGCTAGGTTTTGAATGTTCCTAGGCAATGTTTGTTGATTGGAATTTAATTTATTAATCTGCTCGGCCATCAATTTTAAAAGATCAGGGAGGGGGTCTTGATGTTGTGTTTGGGGAAACTCAAGATTAGGGAGCTCCAAGTGTGGGAAGTTAAAGGTGGATGGGTTTTGGGTGGAAGGGTTAGAATTAGGGTTAGTGATGGGGTTAGAGGTAAAGTTAGAGGTGGAAGTGGAAGGGTCAGTGGACCTATTTTGTTGAGTTCCCATTTTTTTAGAAGGGGAAGAAGATAGAAAAAGTGGTCTTTTTGCGTGGGGGGCAAAATCAAATGGTCCTTCCAACTGTGGATTTTGAGACCGTCGCCCGTGCATAAAATGGAAGAACGGGAGGGGGGGAGAAGAGAAAGAGATGAGAGAAAGTGTGCAATTCAAACAAACAAAACTAGACCTAACTTAAATGCGACTCCATAATAATAACCTAAGACTTGGTCTATGTAGGAAATAAGTAGGCAATAGTGAATACCCGTTCTATCAACAAATCTAGCCAAGTTGCTTAAGGGGAGGTTTGGGCCCAAACGTTTCCCAAGGGAAACCCCAGGTGCTTGTATAAACCCGCGCCTGGTAGTTTGACACGGCCCCTCATCCTGAACATCAGATATAGAGGACAGAATTGGTACTAACTAAAGAAAACTTAAGACCTAGATAGCAAGCCTAAGTTGATGAAGCCTTAGGGGTCAAGTTGCTACAAGTTTTAATTAGGTCTAGGATACTACAGTGCACACGAAATGTGGAGGGCGTTAATTGAGTTGTTGCCCTGTTATTTCAATTTTTTTTGTGGGTGTGTAAGAATTGGAGAGTGGCTCCAATGAAAATCAAGTTGTCACACAATTTTTTTATATTTTTGTCATTTAAGATTTGATTTAATTAAATATATTTTAGGGTTTTTCTTTTAAAATTTCAAACAAGTTTGAAACTCCACAATCAAAGGAAAGATAAGTTGTATTGGTGATGGTTAATTTCCTTTAATGTGAGTCTCTAAAAAGAAAGAAAGAAACCCTAAGCCAATTATCCCTAAGACAGAAAATTACTACCAATGAATTAATTTTAGGCTTTCTGTATTAAGTAGTGGTCCAAAAAAGTCAAACACCACCACTAATTTGAATAAAATCAAGCAAGGATTCCCAAAAAGATTTTTGTAAGATTTTAGGAATTTCTTTGTTAATTATTTTGAATTTTTAATTGTACTGGTGTAAAAGTCCAAAATGATACCTATGCGTATTTTGGACTTTTCAATATTACCACTGACCTCAGAAAATTTTTGTGACTTTATATGATGTGAAAAATTTCACAAGGATTCCAGCAAGATAAATTTCACAAAAATTGGATTAGAATAAAAATTCTAAAAATTTGTGGACAGTAGCAAAACAGGAAGATTAGAGGGTGTGACCCCTCTGCAGTCCACGAATTTTTAAAAATTAAATAAAAATCCAATTGATTTGAAATTTGGAAAAAAATGTTCCTAACTTAATTGGAAATCACGGTATGAAATTTTATGATTTTAGGAGGCTTATGGTGATAGGAATTGATTTTTCAAGTCCAGATAGAAATCTGGACCTAAAAAAAAATAGAACACCAATACTTGCAATGGAGTGGTGTTAAAGAAGCATTCAAGCAAACAACGGATTTTAAAATACACCACTCCACATAGTTAAGTTGTTTATAGTCCTGAAAGCCAAGTTTAATATTTTTTTGGTAGTCTTCTAGCCTAAATGTGACAAGAAAGGGGAACCAACCTGAATTTCACGAGAAGAAAAGTATCTTTGAGCTCTCGCTTCCAGATTCCCACCTTCCCGCTATAATTCCTGCACACACAAAAGAAAGAAAGAGAAGGGGATGAGATCCACTTCAAGCAAGAGAAAATTAACTAATGCAAAGTCGTGCCTCCCCGGCAACGGCACCAAAAAGTGATAGCGATTTTACAAGGTTTGTAAAATACGTCGTTGTAACGTGCAAAACCGATCAACTCTTAAATTTATAAACCTAGATAGTGGGGTATCTAGGGTCGTATAAGGAGGCCAAATGTTTGCAAAATTGATTCTCTTGCTTGGAATACAAATCTCAGCTTTCTTTTTGGTATTTTTCAATATATCATTTTTTTGTTTTTGAATTAAGGCAACATGCGAAATTTTGGCGGGAAAGTGACTTACACTTCAAATTCAAAGTACTACTTCTAAGTGGAAAGTAGAGCCTCTCCCTAAGCTCACTCTAGGAAAGTGGAGGCCTAGAATAATTAGGGAGAGGGAGTGAAGAATGCTAAAAACAAAGCAATTAGAAATGCAAATAAGAAATTACAAAGAAGGCAAATAGATTAACGAAAAAGTGTTTTACAAAAAGGCCTAGTAGAGGAATGCTTCTACTACTAGAAAAATTGAAATAAAGAAAAGCAAACACAAATCCTCTAGATAGATGGTGAAGAAGAGGGCTTCTTGCATCAAGCTTAGTAACTCCCAAGCTTGAAAAGAGTCCTCTAACTCCTTCCTTGCTATGCTCCTCCAAGGTGATGTTCTCCAAGGCAAGCCCTAAGGGGGCGTGCCCTAAGCTTCTCTCCAAGGGTGAACGTCCACCCTGGGTCCTTCTCCTTTGCTTGGCCGTCCTCCTTGAAGTAGAAAAGTCCTCCTCCTTGGCGTGGCCCAAGTTGAAGAGAGTGGGGAGAAGAAGGCACCAAAAGGGCTGGTGATGTGCCCCTTTAATCTCCTTCTCTACTCCTTCTTCTTTGCCGTAGGTATAGGTGGTATAGGTAGCAAATTACACTAATGGAGGATGCCCTCAAATGGTGGTAGGTAGTGGGTTTTTATAGAATAGGAAGGGGGCTAAGGTGACTCTTGGAGTGGAGGGCTAAGATGAAGAGATGGAGGTGGTTGGGGATCTAATGGCCAAGGTCAATTGCCGCCAACCCAAGGGACACCTAGGGTGTGGTTATGGGTGGTGACACCCCTTGATGTTGGCACCAAAATGGCTTCTAGAAGGGGGTCTTAGTTGGCGCCAAGAAGGGTTCTAGAAGGAGGGGTAGGTGGATGGCCAGGATGGGTTGTAGGGTTAGGTGTCTGGTGGATGTGGGGGTGGATGTTGGCGCCAAAAAGAGGGGTAGTTAGGGTTAGGTTGTGGTGCCAAAATTGGTGCCTTTTGGTGGTGATAATGGGGTGAAGGGGTGGCTAGGAGGTGGTGCCAACTTGAGTAGGATAGCTAGCTTAGGTAGGCTTAAGTTGGTGGAGCTAGCTAGGGTTGAATTTGAAGGTGGTGGATGGCCAAGGAGCTGGTTGCTAGCTAAGATAAGCTAAGCTAAGCTAGCTTAGCTAAAGGAGGAGTAGAGAAAGAGGTGTTGGAGCTAGAGTTTGGAGGAAGGAGCTGAGGATGAGAAGTCTGGAGCTGAAACTGTAGCTAGCTGCTGCTGAAGAGGCTGGCATGGGGCTACTCTAGCTGGCTTAGCTTGGTAGTTCTTTGGTAGTTGCTAAGCCAAGCTAAAGTGAACTTGCTTCTATCATAATGAGCTGAGGTAAGCTAGGTCTGGTGCTCCCGGGGAGGATCAAGTTGGTTGAGGCACTTAAGGTAGCTTAGCTCAACTGAGTTGAGCTAAGCTGAATCCTCGGGAGCTGGACTTGAGCTTCCTGAGCTGAGATGAGTTCTTCTTCAGCTAGCTGGAGTTGAGTGGAGGTGGATGTAGCTGGGTCTGAGCTGGGGTGAACTCCCGTCAACTCAGCTGAGCTAGCTAGAGCTCCCTGTGGACTAGTGGGAGCTGAAATGAGCTAGACTCAGCTAAGTTGAGCTGGATCTGAGCTGACTTGAGCTAGGGTGAGCTAAGATGAACTCTCTTGAGCTGCCATTCAGCTAAGATTAGCTGAATGGAGCTGGGATGAGCTAACCCTAGTTCAAGTGAGCTAGGTTCCAGCTGTGGTGAGCTGGATCAAGCTGAATTCCAGCTAGTCTGGGCTTCTCCTTCACCATTTGCCTTCTTCAGTGCTACGATTTTTGGGATCTGTATATCTGTACATCCCTAACACTCACAAAAATATATTAAGAAAATAATAAAAAATGCAATGCATGCCTAACCTAATTTATGCCTAAATGCAGCCCAAAAACCCATTTACGAAGTAAAATCCTAAAAGCTAGGTTTGTTTTAATGCATAAGAATGATGATAAATTGTCATTTATCAGTAGAGTGGTTTACATTAATATTATGATTTAAACAAATGAACTGCATGTTTAGAATAACTTGATTGAACCCAAGGATGAGAATGAACCCTAGGGCAGGAACAAATGAGTATCATTTAAGCTACACTGTTTATTTAAGATACATGTAGAACCCTAGGATGAGGATGAACCCTAGGGTAGGAACAAATGAGTATGGTTGAGCTATACTGTTTTGCTTGAGATACATGTAAAACTTTAAATGCTAGCGAATGTATTGGTTATTTTAATGTGATACCTTGTCAGTTAGAAAATCACGAGCTGCCTGGTTTAAGAATGAAGTTGGTAATGTAAATAGAGAGATCTGAACGTTTGGAATATGGAACAAAAGGAATACCAGCATGAACCCTACGGGGAATTAGTAGGAGAACTCCTGTAGACTGGAAGTGAGCTGGCCCTTGTGTACACGGTACCAAGGAGAGCAACTGTCCCTTTAGTGTGAGGGGTACTAGTCGTCCATTGGGTTGATCCCCAGGGTCAGGCCTAGTCACTCTACACCGGCTCTATTTATCCCTCATGTACGTGGTACTGAGGTGAGCTACTTAGTGTAGGGAGGGAGCTAGCTACCCCAGAGGAGCTGGGGTTAGGACTAGGTGCCCTACACCGACTCTTGTTTGGCCCACTAGGCAAATCGAGATAGTCGGATGAGGGTACGCGAACTGTGAAGGGGCGACATCCCTATTATGTTCTGAGGGGCGAGTCCCCTATTCTAAGAGGGCAGAGCCCTGTACTATTCCGTGTTGTACCTTTAGATGTACCCACTAGTGGAAACGACTGATCGCTTGCTAGAGCAGGATAGCTACCCGTGCACTTATCATGTGTATCATAGTGACCGCTACGTCACGACCGTGACCTCGGGGTGGTTGAATGGGTGTACGACCACCACTGGGGACTCTCCCAGCTAGGAGAGGACCACGTGTACCTCCTACATCATGGAAAAGACTGCAATCAAAATCGTTCCCGTGAGTAACAGGCCAGATCAAGAAATGATTTAAGTGAATAAAGGAACAAATTAGAGGTACTTGGTTGAACTAAATGAAAATGGATAATTACTTAATTGCATTAATTAATTGCTTGTCTTAATTACATGTAAATGGCTAAATTACCACTCTACTCAGCGTTCGCTGACTCCAGAAATTTTATAACCTTGTTCAGGTAAGAGAGTTGAGCAGCTAGCACGATCGGCTATAGAGGGAGCTGGGCCTAGTCGAGCCCAGCCTTAGCTGCATTTTCTTACTATTCCCTTGCTTTTGTTGTAGTAGTGAGTATTTTTTGTTCCATGTAATACTATTTCATTTACTTTTTCGTTGTACTTTCCTCTATCGTAGTTGTGATGGCCTATAATATTGATAGACTATTTGCTCTGTTTCTTTTACTGTCTCTTAATTTCTTTCTTCTTAGTTACATTGCATGTGTGGTTGTGAATTGTTTCCTGCTTTTGTATATTTCTCATTAGACGACTAGGTCCTGGGATTAGTCAAGACGGGCCGGTCTCGGGTCCTGTAGGGATCTAGGATTGAGTCGTAACACCATCTCTTATGGAAGCCAAATTTTTTTCATTAATGGTTTATATATTATTTTCAACTGTATTAATTTTTGTATTTATTTGTTGTTGTAGATGAAGGGGTTTAAGAAAAAAGCCAATAAAAAGGCTCCCCGTTAGACACAGCCATCCACCCAGCCCGAGCCATCTCCCTAGGCTCAGCCACCCCTCTGGCACCAGGCTCCGTCTTAGTCACGTTTTGCACGATCTAGGGACCTGGCACAATCTCATGATGCCATTTATGCGGGAGGGAAGGGAAAAGGGAAGGAGATTGCTCTTACTGAGCCAGGGCAAATACAAGATGATCCATATTATGGAGCATTAGAGGAGGACGAGGATGAGAAAGATGAGGTGGAAGGAGAGGAGGAGGGGGAGGCAGAGGATGAGCAAGTTGAGAGTACGTTCCTGATTGCATTTCTATGCAATTTGTTAAATTAGGGCTTCAAGTCGTTGCAACGCAAAAATCTAATTAACTTTTAAATTTATATACCTAGATAGTGGGGTATCTAGGGTCATCCAAGGAGGCCAAATGTTTGCAAAATTAAATCCCTTGCTTGAAAATCAAGCTCAACTTTTTTTTTGGTGTTTTATATATATATGATTTTTATAGGTTTTGAAATAACGGCAATACGAATTTTGTTGATAGTGGGAAAACAACTACTACCTATTTCAATAATGCTAATCCTAAGGTGACAGGTAGAGCCTCTTCCTAAGCTCACCCTAGGCACGTGGAGGCCTAGAATAATTAGGGAGAGGGAGTGAAACAAATGCTAGGCAAAAATTGTAAAAAAGCTAGCAACAAAAATTGAAAGAAGGCAACTTGAATTAAAATGAACTTGTTCTACAAAAAACTCATAGAGGAAAGCTTCTAATCTACTTGAAATGCAGGAAGATAAAAACAAAAATCCTCTAAATGAAATGGTGAAGAAGATGATGGCTTCTTGCTCCAAGCCTGGTAGCTCCCAGGGAGGATCAAGCTAGTTGAGGTAGCTAAGGTAGCTTAGCTCAATTGTGTTGAGCTAAGCTAAGTCCCCAGGAACTGGACTTGAGCTTCCTAAGCTGGAATGAAGTCATCTTCAGTAGTTTGGAGTTGAGTGGAGCTGGATGTAGCTGAACCCAAGCTGGGGTGAACTCCAGTCAACTAAGTTGAGCTAGCTAGAGCTCCCTAAGACTAATGGGAGCTGAGATGAGCTAGACTCAACTAAGTTGAGCTGGATCTGAGTTGACCTTAGCTAGGGTGATCTAAGATGAGCTCTCTTGAGCTGCTATTCAGCTGAGATGAGTCGAATGGAGCTAGGATGAGCTGACCCTAATCCAAGTGAGCTGGATTCTAGCTATGGTGAGCTGGATCAAGTTGAGTTCCAACTAGTTTGAGCTTCTCCTTCACCTGTTACCTTCCTGAGTGCTAGGGTTCTAGGGATCTATTAATCTATTTATTCCTAACACTCACAAAAACACATTAAAATGACAATAAAAAATGCAATGCGTGCCTAACCTAATTAATGCCTAAATGCAGCCCAAAAACCTATTTACAGAGTAAAATCCTAAGAGCTAGGATTATTTTAATGCATAAGAATGATGATAAACTGGCGTTTATCACACCTTCATGCTTATCTTTTGCTAGTCTCTTAGCAAAACTTTAATTTTTACAAAATCGAATTTTTGGGAAATCTAATTTTTTCGACTCTTGAGGAGAAACAGATTAAGGGACCTTGGTTGATCTAAACACAGGAGGCATGGGATTTGTTAAGGATAAACATCGGGATTTCTTTTTGGATCCAAAAATTAGATAAAACGAGATCAATATATCCTCCAGAAAATTCACAAATTAACCCCTTGTTAATTCAGATGACTTGAATTTTCTATTTTTAGGATTTTTCTGGCTCTTGAATCTGATTCACAACTTGCAATATCCTTTAAAACCTTGTGTCCATGCTTGTGAAAAGCCAACATTTATAAGGGCATGTTTTTCGTTTAAAACTTTTTTTTCTCCCCCATGCTTATTTTTAGCTTAGTCTTACAACAGATGTGTCGGGATCATCATTCCCGTTACCAATCCTCGAGGGGGCTCTAGTAACGATACTTCAAGATAGCATTCTCCATGACACCACCTAGGAGCTCACAACCCGAAAACACAATGCGGTGTAAAGGGGCACTCTAAGCAAACTCAAGCTCTTGCTCCGATACTATAGGTAGAGCACCGTCCAAGATACTTGAGCTGCTAAAATGTGCTTTAATGGTTCATCTAAAGATATGAAATATAGATATGGGGCAGTGCTGAGGTGGTAACATGTTGACATCGCATCCTCAGAGGCATTTTCCTCCTTCTCGGCAGTGGGAACTCAAACCAATGATCTGCTTCAGACTTTTACTAAGTTCAAATAGGGGAGTTTTTCTAATTTTTAGTAGTTTTTATTTGTTGGCTTGTGTGTGAAATTTGACACAGGAAGTTCCGCAAGAAATGCAAGTTTTTGAATCAGAAACTACGCTAAATACTTTCCATATTACAAAAGAGGATCAAGTCACCTGAACTATCATGAGTTCAGGTGGAATTTTAGAGAAGGATATCTGATCTAGTCTAAAAATAGACCTTGAGATTCTAATGATCAGATCTGCATCCTCATCCCTAGTTTATTAAAGATTAAATCCCATTGTACTAAAAGTGAGTTTTTTCAACCTTAGTCCCGATTTCAAAATTTTCCTCAAAAAGTTTTCAACATTTTTATTACTTTTTTGGGTATGCAGGTAGGAAAATAAAATAACTAAAAAAAATGCATGTTTTTAGGTTTTGAAAATCCTAAATCGATCGTCAAATTTTAAAATCATCCCTCCATGCTTAAGATATGCAATGTCCTCATGCATTAGGAGGGAAAAGGGATCACCTTAATGAAGTGCAGTCAGGTTTAGGATGGTCAAAACCTGGAAAAAGAAAGGAAAAAGGAAAGCAGGAAAAATGATGGGTTACCTCCCATCCAGTGCAATCTTTTACGCCATTCAACTGGGTGTGAAAATATACATGGAAAATGGACAATCATGTAAATAATTGGACACTTGAATGTCCTTAAGAAATGTGTTTTCCTCAAGATCCCTGAAAAGATGAATGCTAAAGAAGTCGGGATCAAAATGAAATGGAAAAATGGAAGAATGACCCGAATCTGGCCATGGTTTAAGTGCTTGTAAAATGCCAGACTCTAGAGGGTCGAGTGATAGGTCCAATGGAAAGGGAAGGGGAAAGGAGTTAGTGAGATGCAAGACTCGTGAAGTTAGTGTGGATATTTTTGGTGAAAAATCAGGAAGATGAAAAGGGGGAAAGTCAAACCCTAGTTGATCTGGAAAGTCTTAGACCACATAGTTATCCTTAGAATAAGAATCAATAAAATCTAGATCAATAGTGGTCAAAGCCGAATGAGATTGGATGAACATAGACTTTTCAAATACTGCTTCCATTTTATTACCGGTGCCCTCAAAAATTTTGTGATCAATGGACCTCTTGGAAGCTTGAAATAAATCTAATGAGGTCTGGTTATTGCAACTTATATTCATTTTCCCAGAATGAGAACTGATATTAGATGTGGCCATAATCAAAAAAGGTCTTCCAAGGATGGCATTAATGAGAGCCTTAGGTACCTTTATGTCAAGGACCAGAAAATTTACTAGAAATAGATAATTCGGGACCTTGATAATACTATCCTCAACAATTCCCTGCAGTTGAATGGTAGATTGGTCTTCCAATTGAAATTGAACCTTAGTAGGTTTTAAATCACCGAATCGAAATTCCTCAAATAAGACCGAGGGGATGAGATTACTAGAGGTACCTAAGTCAAGAGGGGCGCCAAAAAAAATGGTGTCAGTTTTGACAACTGAGATGAGTGATGTGCCCTAGTCTTTTTTGTGAAAGGCAGCTTGCTCTAAAAAAACTAAGCTGGCTGTCTTTGAAAGGACCAACCTTCTTATATTCTGATCATGCCCTTTCGAAGTAAATTTTTTAGAGGCATGGGGAGAATCTAGGAGAGGAATATTCCTCTCGACTTGCTCAAATAAGTCCAAAGGATTGTGGTCAGAGGGCTTTGATTTTGGATTGTTGGATTGCAATTTTTGAGAGTGGGAAATAGGGTTTGAATCAGGTGTTTTTGGAATTTCTTTTTCATCTTCCTGATTGAGGTTAGGGGAGTCAATTTGCATTGGTTGAGAATCAGTTTCATCATTTGAATGTGAAGGCCTTAAATCCATGGAGGTTTCCTTACTCCTCAAAGTCTCTGCATACGCAGTTTAGTGATCACTGGGAGGAGGTGGGGGGGCTTGATGTTGATAGAAACTGGGTTGGTGCTGCGATATTGGGTTAATAGGAGGCTGAACTGTGTGGTTCTGATGTTGGTATCCACCTGGGTATTGGTTCCTGTGATTAATAAAGTTTGGTGTGGGTTGGGATGGTGAGTGTCCTGTAGGTCTTTGAGTCGGAATATCCCCAATTTGATCATTGAGATTGTTAATAAGACAGGTTGTTTCCCTTGTTTTTCTTTGTAACTCCTGCAGGGTTTTCATCATCTAGGCATTAATGTCTTCTTGAGATTGCCCAGATTGATAAGTTTGATTTGAACAATACCCTTCAAATGGGTTATGTTGTTGGTGTGGAACTAGATTGGTCCAAGAGTCGGATAATTCCCCCCATTAGAGGAATTTTTTAATTTCTCATGGAAAGTAGGGACATTTTGGGTGGGGTGATGATTGGGATAAACATAATTCCCCGTTGAACCATAGAAAGCCTCAGAATGATAATTATACTCAACACGGGATTTATGGAGATTTTCTCTCTTGCGGGTGTTAGCTGGGGTGAAACGTGGGATTTACGGAGCTTGGTTAAGTGTAGCAGGTTGCCCCTGGTTGGCTAGGTCAGCTAATTCCCTATGCAACTGTTGTTGCTGAATTTCTAGCTGAGCCATGATAGAGTGGAAATTAGGTGGAGGGGCCTAATTAAGAAGCTCCTTGGTGGAATGATTGGGGAAAGAATAATTAGCATGCAAGTTAGAGGACCAATTTTTATTTTCCATTTTTAAAGAAGAGGAAGAATGCAGGAAAAGTCTTTTTGGGGAGGCAAAATCAAGTGGTCCCTCCAAGTGTGGAGTTTTGGACCATCGCCCATGCAAAATGGAAGAAATGGGGTGGGAGGAGAAGAGATGGAGAATAGAGAAGTGTGCACACAAGCAATCAATTTCTAGACCTAACTTAATTGTGACTCCTTAGAAATTAACCTAAGACTTGGTCTACATAGGAAATAAGTAATCAACGGTGAATACTCGTTTTGTCAACAAATCTAACCAAGTTGCTTAAGGGGAGGTTTGGGCCCAAACATTTCCCAAGAAAAACCCCAGGTGCTTGTACAAACCCGCACCTGGTCGTTTGACATGGCCCCTCAACCTGAACACCAGATGTAGATGATAAAATTGGTATTAACTATAGAAAACTTAAGACCTTTATAGAAAGCCTAAGATGATGAAAACCTTACGGGTCAAATTTCTACCAATTTTAATTAGGTCTAAGATACTAGTGTGCACACGGAATGTGGAGGGCATTAATTTGGGTTATTGCCCTATTATTTCAATTTTTTTGGTGTGTGTATGCAGGAATTGGAAAGTGGTTCCAATGCAAAGTAAGTTGTCATACAATTATTGTATTTCTGTCTTTTAGGATTGGATTTAACTTAGTGTATTTTTAGGATTTTCTTTTTAAGTTTTCAAACGAGTTTGAGATTCCACAAACAACAGGAAATCAAGTTGTATGGGTGAAGATATGTTTCCTTTTGGTTGTTTGTCTCTAACAATGAAAAAAGAAACCCTAATCCAATTAATCATAGGACAAAAATTTAACTACCAATGAGTTGTTTTTAGGCTTTCTGTATTAAATAGTGGTCCAAATAATTCAAACAACACAACTAATTTGAAGAGAATCAAACAAGGATTCCATAAAATATTTTTGTAAGATTTTAGGAATTTGTTTGATATTTTGTTTGAATTTTTATTTGTGCTGGTGTCAAAGTCCAGAAATGATACCTGTGAGTATTCTGGACCTTTTGTATCACAATTTGCCTTATAAAATTTTGAGGATTTTATGTGAGATGTATAATTTCCCAAGGATTCAAAAAAGATAAATTTCACAAAAATTGGATGAGTATAAATATTCTAAAAATTCATAGACAGTAGAAAAATAGGAAGATTAGAGGGTGTGACCCCTATGTAGTCCAAGAATTTTTAAAAATTAAATACATAGTCAATGGATCTGAAATTTGGAACAGATGTTTGTAACTTAATTTTAAATTATTATATGAAATTTTATGATTTTATAACTCCTATGGTGTTGGGAATTGATTTTTGAATTTTGGATAGAAATCTTGACCCAAAAAATAGAACACCAACACTTGGATTGGAGTGGTGTTTAATGAAGCATACAAGCAAACAATGAATTTTAATGGACACCACTCCATTTAATTAAGATGTTTGGGATCCTGAAAGCCAAGTTTAATATTTTTTTGGTAGTTTTAATTGACTATGTGAACAGAAAAGAGAACCAACCTGAATTTTGCAGGAAGAAAAGGAACTTTGAGCTCTCACTTCCACATTCCCACTTTCTTCCTGCAATTCCTACACACACGAGAGAAAAGAAAGAGAAGGGGATGAGATCCACTTCAAGCAAGAGGAAAATGGTTAATGCAAAGTCGTGCCTTCCCAGCAACGGTGCCAAAAAGTGATCGCGTTTCTGCGTGGTTTGTTAAATTAGGGTTTTAAGTCGTTGCAACACACAAAAACCGATTCGATTTTAAATTTATATACCTAGATAGTGGGGTATCTAGGGTCATCCAAGGAGGCCAAATGTTTGCAAAATTAAATCCCTTGCTTGAAAATCGAGCTCAACTTTCTTTTTGGTGTTTTATATATATATGATTTTTATAGGTTTTGAAATAACGGTAGTACGAATTTTGTTGATAGCGGGAAAACAACTACTACCTATTTCAATGAAGCTAACCCTAAGGTGACAGGTAGAGCCTCTCCCTAAGCTCACCCTAGGCACGTGGAGGCCTAGAATAAATAGGGAGAGGGAGTGAAGCAAATGCTAGGAAAAATTTGTAAAAAAGCTAGCAACAAAAATTGAAAGAAGGAACTTGAACTAAAATGAACTTGTTCTGCACAAAACTCATAGAGGAAAGCTTCTAATCTACTTGAAATGCAAGAAGATAAAAACACAAATCCTCTAAATGAAATGGTGAAGAAGATGATGGCTTCTTGCTCCAAGCCTGGTAGCTCCCAGGCTCGACAAGAATCCTCGAACTCCTTCCTTTCTATGCTCCTCCAAGATGGTGTCCTCCAAGGTGGAAGCTTCCACCTTAACTTTCCTCCCCCAAGGGTAGGCGTGCACCACCCTTGCTCCTCCTTGCCTGGCCGTCCTCCTAGTGGGGGAGTGCTCCTCCTCCTTGGCGTGGCACAAGGGAGAAGAAAAAGGGGAAGAAGGCACCAAGGGAGCGGGTAGGATGCCCCCTTAATCTTCTTTTCTTCTTCTTCCTTGACCTTGAATTATGGTGGGTATATGGTGGACTAAACTAATGAACGATGACCTTTATGTGGTGATTTGGTGGGTTTATATAGAGTTGGAGAGGGGGGTAGTTGGCGTGAATAGGTGGAGGGCGAGGTTGGAGTTTGGTGGTGGTTATGGGTTGCTAGAATGATCCTAGGGCTAGGGTTAGTTGGCACCACATTAAAGGGTGTTAAGGGGGTGGTTATGGTGGTGTTGGTGGCTTTTGGTGGTGGAGAGACACCACCATTTTGACGCCAACCTAGGGTCTTGTAGAATGGGGGTTAGGTGGATGGTGGAGATGGATTTAAGGAGAGGTTTATGGTGGAGATGAAGGGAATTTTGGAGGGAAAGTTGGAGCCAAAAGGGAAGGTTATTTTGGAGGGAAAATAGGTGGCTTTTGGTAGTGTTGATGGGGTGAAGGGGTGTGATGGTGGTGGCGCCAACTTGGAGTAGGATAGCTAGCTTAGGTGAGCTTAGTTGATGGAGCTAGCTAGGGTTGAGTTGAAGGTGGTGGATGGCCAAGGAGCTGGATGCTAGCTAAGCTAGCTTAGCTAGCTATGGAGTAGAGGAGTAGGTAATGTGAGCTAAGGTTTGAAGAGAGGAGTTGAGGAGAAGTCTGGAGCTTGAACTAGAGCTGGCAACTGCTGAAGAGGGTGGCATGGAGCTACTCTAGCTGGCTTAGCTTGGTAGTTCTTTGCTAGCTGCTAAGACAAGCTAAAGTGAGTTGGCTTCTACCATAATGAGTTGAGGTGAGCTGGGTTTGGTGCTCCCAGGGAGGATCAAGGGGGTTGAGGTAGCTAAGGTAGCTTAGCTCAACTGAGTTGAGCTAAGCTGAGTCCCCACGAGCAGGACTTGAGCTTCCTAAGCTGGAATGAAGTCATCTTCAATAGTCTGGAGTTAAGTGGAGCTGGATGTAGCTGAACCCGAGCTGGGGTGAACTCCAGTCAACTCAGTTGAGCTAGCTAGAGCTCACTGTAGACTAATGGGAGCTGAGATGAGCTAGACTTGACTAAGTTGAGCTAGATCTGAGTTGACCTGAGCTATGGTCAGCTAAGATGAGCTCTCTTGAGCTGGCATTCAGCTGAGATGAGCTGACCCTAATCCAAGTGAGCTGGATTCCAGCTATGGTGAGTTGGATCAAGCTGAGTTCCAGCTAGTTTGAGCTTCTCCTTCACCTGTTACCTTCCTGAGTGCTAGGGTTCTAGGGATCTGCTAATCTGTTTATCCCTAACACTCACAAAAACACATTAAAAAGACAATAAAAAATGCAATGCATGCCTAAATGCAGCCCAAAAACCTATTTGCGGAGTAAAATACTAAGAGCTAGGTTTGTTTTAAAGCATAAGAATGATGATAAATTGCCATTTATCAGTTTCCAGTACATGTAGACCTAAGAGCGACAGGTACAAGTGCTGGTAAGAACTCCTATACCTTTAAGAAGTAATTTACTTCTATATTTTAAAACTTATTATAGCTTCAGATATATATAATGAATATGATTAATGTCTTCACGTAGAGTAAGAAAAGGACGGGGGAAGACAAAGAATCTTGATCTCCAACGTATCCTCGAGGGCTTGAGAATAACGAGCACGCTTAGAACCATGAGGGAGGCGGAGAATTACCCGGGCTTCATCAATCAAGTAGGCACAATGGTGAAGTCCATCATGCCAATTTGCTACTTCGACTGAAGGAAGGTGCTCGCAGAGTTGAAGAGGCAACTCCTCCGACAGTTGGAGGTAATTCCATGTATCTTAAATTTTACTTCTATAACTTTATATTAAAATTATTTTCATGTAATATTGATATATTTTGCTAAAATAAATGTAGGTGAGTTACGATTGGGGTGACGACCCCAATGCCTCCCGATATATCCTTAAGCATGCCACCAAGCTCCATAGAGATTAGAGGACAGAGTCCAAGAGAAAAGAAAAATTTTTAAACATTTACATGTCTATTTTCTACATGATTTCATATATTATTTCTAACATTTTATATTTGGTATTTAGTTTTTCTCTAACTGCAATTCGCCCGAGGAGGCAATGGAGATCTATTCTCGTGATGTCATGTCTAAACATTAGAAGAAGGCAAGCAAGCATTAGTTGGATCCCAAAGAGGAAGTTAGCAATTGATTTTAAATGTTTGTATTAATTTCATATATCTTAAATTCATAACAACGGATCAATTTGTTTAATAATTTATATATATATGCTTTTATTACAAGAGCAAACAAGGAAAAATAAGGCTAATAAGGCTAAAGCTCCACCATTGACCCACTGTTTGGGTCAAAAAAGCATTGAGATGGTCAAGAGCTATTACGTAAGTTTATTATAACTTTGCACTTGAATATCTTTTACTTTATAGGTTATCTTAACAAAATTGTATCATTTTCATATTTTCAGTCCGCTACACATGATGGAAGGGAGATGACTAGGATGGATATCTATGAGGTCACCCGTAGTAAAGGTGCAGTTGAGGGTGCTTATAACTGGATTCATGAGTCATACCAGGAAAGACACGTAAGTTGCCTAAATTCAAAAACTTTATAAGTTTGTGTATATATATATTATAATAATAATTTTTAATACGTTTAGGAGAAAATGGTTCACTTGGTGCATCCCCCGACGATGAGACCTCCGACAACATCCTTTAACCTCTAGATCCAAAGGAGGCATTTAGGATAGTGATGCCACTAAACCACGGTGGTTTCGTTCATAGTGCTAGGAGGGTGCACAGCTTGTCTAGCTAGTATGGGAGGAAAGTGACCATCTCATCTAGTGTCGTCGATCAGCTGAACCAAAAGATTGGCATACTACAAAGACGAGATAAGGAGAGGGAGAAGAGAGAGGAAGAGAGGGAGGAGAAAGAGGTAGCGATAAAGAATCATATGGATGATATGCATGCCCATATGAGTAGGATAGATGATAAGATTTATAAGCTTCTATCCATTCTTCTAAAGAAATTAGAGCACCCACAAACCAGACGACGATGACATGGGTAGGGTTGGTGTAGCTAGTGGCATCGAGGCAGCAGTATTTTGATATTTTCCTTTTTTCTTTATTGTTACATGTTTCCTTTCATATGTAAATATTTCATTATCAAACATTTTTTGTATCAGACTTTATATCTATGGAATGTAAACTTATTTTCATTCTCAACATTTTGTATAAAATAGGTGTTTCGTTGGTCTAACACCATGTCTTTTCCATAATTTTCATAATTTAAAAAACACTTCCTACCTTTGCCGTCGAGTTTTCAAATAACCGACGACGTTAAAAGGTAATTTTTTTAAAGAAACATAACTATTTATCATCGCTTATTGCAAAAGCGATGACAAAAATATTTATGCAGTCGCTTCATAAGCGTTGGGCAAATATACAAAAACAACAAAATTTAAGTTTTAATTTTTTTCAGAAATTGCTATCTATAGTCGCTTATCTAATAAGTGATAACATAAATATTTTTGTAGTCATTTTTCGAAGTGATGGCATTTACATTTAAACGACAGCAAAAATTCAAAAGTGGCACATTAATGCGAGAAAATGTGATATACAAACACAATCGCTTATTTTATAAACAATTGAAATAAAATTCCAGTCGATTATAAAACGATGGCCAAAGATCCAATCCGTTTGCTGGGTCAATGATAATTCGATGTCAGATTTTCTTTATAATCGACAGCAAAATGAAATGACACTAGTTATGCCGTCGCTTTTTAGAGTCGATGTAAACACATTTGCCGTCTATTTCCTATCGATGATAAATGTCCAAATTGTTGTAGTGCATCAACAAGTTTGATGCAATGCAAATGTCTCTAAATCAATTTGGAACCTATATTTGAATAATGATGATCCCTCGGGACCCTTAGTTTCAATTTACATGCACTTATAACCTCGTTAAACATGTTTTGAGGGAACTTTAAGCTACACAACTTGGATTCCCACAAAATAGGAGTTATTGGAAAGATAACAATGAAAGGAATCCAAAGGTACCCAATATGACACCTTTCATGTAATTATTCCCCAAGGTTTGACCAGAGTTGACCAAAACCCATGCTTCTCCATTTTCAAGCTACATTAACCCAATTCACACCGAACAAGTGGTAACGTGTTTGACTCGACACACAAAATCTAGATTTGGGCTTGGATTCAAATTTTGGGTTATAACATTAGGATGGGCTAGGAGGTTAGATAAATTTTTAAAAATTGTGCCATCACATTTGTCCTCACATTTTGTTTCTTTCATTTTTGTAGCACTCCATCTTTTTCTTGAGTTTTACTTTTCAAAAATAATAGAAAAATAAAGAAAAAGAAGAAAAGAAAAACAACAACAAAAATAAGAAAAGGAAAGAAAATGTCAAGAATTTTTAAGTTAGGATGATGATACTTAGGAGCCACTAATTGTATGAGGGCATGCTTGAGATCTTATCCTTCAACTTTTTAGGTCGTTTCTTTGCCTTAACTAACTCAAGTATTTACTATGATATAAATTTATTTTCTAAATCTTTGAGGTGATTTTTTAGCTAAGGTAGTAAAGGCTAATAGGATGGGAAGCAGATGACTTGTCTCTTCACCCTCGAGATTGGATGTTTTTGAGCTCTAAGTATCTCTCATACACATTTACACTTGGATGACCTATGGGCAATTATCAAAAAAGTTAGCTAGTCCTTGATCCCTAGATATTCCACAAAGGAGATATTCTTGAACCAAGTTTTGGAGGAGCCTCATAGTCGTTGAAAAAAATGGTCAGGTGCCTCTTACGATGTCAACCTAAGGTGTCGAAGTACAGGACCTAGCCAGGAAGGTGCCCCTTACAACAGCATCCCAAGGTGTTGGGGTATACGACCTTTCAAAAAAAAAAAAAGAAATAATAATAATGGGGTGATGACTCCATTTTGTAGAAAGGCAAATCCAAAAAATAGGAATGAGTGGGGACATAGGTAGGCTCATGTCCTAGTAGAAAGTAAGTTGCCCACGTATATAAGGCAACTACCAAATGCAAAGATGCTTAGCCCTTCAATCACCATTCCAACTCTAAGTGAATTTACCAGTTGTAGAAAATTGTTCTTGAGGACCAGAACAAAGGCTGATAAGAAACTGAAGGGATAAGGCAGTTTATATCTTAGTTGATACTTGAGTGCAGTTAAGTCTTCATAATAGGATTTTGCATATATTCCATGTGATTGGTGCCAACTAAGACTTAGTACAACTTAACTCAGAATTTTTTTTTGACATTTTTATCATATTTATGTTATTGTGGTTGTGATAGTAAACCCTCGGAATACAAAAACTCCGTCACTAGAGTAACCTACGGGTTTAAAGCCTTGTTGCATTTAGTAAATGCAACCACGATTCTTGCAAAACTAAGTTAGGCTTTCTGTCATTAACTTTTATATTCTTTTGCTGGAAACTAACAAAATCTAGGCACGAGGGAGTTGATAAATCCATATTTTGCATTCATATTTCATGCCTAGTGTTGTTGTGCTAATAAAGTATGTATTTATAGTATTTTTTATTATTTCACATTTTTAGCTATATGTAGGAATAAAGATACAAATAAGTGGTACATGGACCAAGGTTAGGAAAATTGGGGGTGGCTAAACTCAAGCCAAACCAATTCCTATATACACCATTTTTTCCTTTATTTTCCTAGACACCTTAATCCCATCAATTCGGTGTAACCTTCCTATACATTTCACACTAATTAATCTAAAGACCACCGTTATACCAATTAAGCTCCTACTCTTGTCCACTAATAACATGCCCACATTAACATCAAATACCACAAACACTAATACCCACTCAACAGATAATTCTTTAAATCATACATATACCAAAAAATCCCACCATCTCACCTACATCACATAAATGTCCATACATATTTACAGCTCATGTTCACACACATTTAACGTTGTTGGAACCTATAGGATCATAAACAACACTAGAAGGAGGGTGATGTGATCTCACCTACATCACACTAGTGTAGCAATTAATGTATTTTAAAAATTTATCCAAGAAAGAAGCTATAAGACAATCACAAACTAAGATCAATCAAATCAGAAAATAGTCACAAAAATTTATAGTGGAAACCCCTATGGGTAAAAACCACTACCTAAGCCACCCAGCTTAGGACCTTTTCAATCAATCCCAACCGATCAATCCACTAAACCAAGCTACTTGAATCGTAGGTAGCTTAACGATAAGGTGTGGCTCATCATAGATAAAATGCTCAAGTTAAGTTAGAAACTACACAATTAACACAAGAAATAGGTTAAGTGTGAGAATTAATGAAAATGACCTAAAACATCCAATTTGTGTTAAAAATGCATAATTAGGTCATAAATTGAGATATTCTATTCAAAATTACAATTTGGTGATCCAATTGCAAATTGAACACAAATTTTGGTTTAAAAGATCAAATTGATAGTGAAATCATACTCCTAAATGTTCAATTAAGCTTCAATAAAATCTTGGTAGCATTTGAACTTCACTAAGACCTTGCATTTAGAGTTTTACATATAGGTTTTTAGTACATAACATTTTGTTCGTATATAAACCTATTAGGGACCTAATTGCAAGTCATCAAGGGTCTTTTTGTAACACCTAAGGCCCGTGCAGCAAGTCTTTCCCGCCACTTATGGGCCTGCATAAAATATTCCGACCATTTCGCTTTAAGGGCATCCTTGTAATTTCATCATCACACCTACTATGCCGCTGAGCTATTGTAATAGCGGAAGAACTCGATCCATCGTGGCCATTCATCCCATACATCCCTTGATCAATGACCAATCCCAATCGAACCTTCACACAAACTCGCATGTAGGATCACCATCCTCCCTAGATCCAATCTAATAGTGGGAACTTGATTTGGACTTTCCCACCCTCCACTTAGCACACATCTCACCGTCGAAGCCTTAACAGCCTAATATCACCCTCGTGGTGCCTTAATCCACTCTAACGGCTACTTAAGCACTACTAAAGCTCACGCACACACCATTGACTCCCTCCCCTACTAAGTCAATCACCTTCATCCATGTTTCCAACTCCTCTACCTACTTCGTCGACCGCCGATGACAGGGGCAGTTCTCCCTCAACTTCGTTGTTGTAGTGACTAGCTGCAGCCCAGGGACCTCGTTCCTCGTTGGAGACCCTCTGATTGCACAGCAAAAATACACCAGCAATTGTGCCATCTTGTGCTATTTCCTAGCATTGCCAGTGCATATTAGGTAGCCATAGTCGCATTTGTAAAAATACACGCATGCATGCATTTATTTGAGAGGGGAGGAGAGTGAATAAAATGTCCTTGTAATTAACAAATTCTTCAAGTGATGCCTCGCAAATTCACCATCTTTATTTTTATTTTTATTTGACTTTCTTCTCCACGGCTGCAAAGCATGGCTTTATCTCCTTCGCGCTATGCTCTGCACAGCCACTGCCTGCACAGCCATGCACAGCCATGCATGCAGCCAGGGCATGGCTGTGCTTGCCTTCTTCCTCTTTAAAAAGGCATGGCTATCTTCTTTGCAAAGGGAGCCTAGTCCACACACAGACAGCACCTTCCATCCCTTCCAGGCTGTCTCCTCCCCTCTCCCCTCCATACGTAGCCTCTCTTCTTCTTGAAGAGCCACGCTGCAAGCAAGAGCAGCTCACAGTGCTGCACAACCACCACTGTGAGTCCCACCACCGCCCAGCTCATCAAAGTGTCAGTGGGCATGGTGGTTCATCTCTTTGTTTCGTCGTTCCAAGCAATTTCCGCCATTTCCACAGAGCCGAGCTTTGAAGTTCAAGCACAGCAGCAGCAAGGCGCTGGCCACCGCTCGCCCACACGCAGGCCACCACGCATGCCAGCAAGTCTCCCTCGCCACTCTCCACGCTCGCCAGTAGCTGGTGCAGTCCTTCCGCGCGCGCGTCAGCTCACGCAGCGGCGCCCGCACTCACGGAACCACCAGCACCCGGTCGCATGAGCCGAGCAAGCACTGTAGCCACTGTTCACGCGTTTCAGCGGAACACTGTGGCTACAGTGCGGTGATCGGTAAGTTTCTCACTTATCCAGTCATCGCTCACTCTTTCTCCACACTGCGACCGTCGCCAGCCCGTCCGCACACGCCCACGCCCGCGTCTCTCCCCGTGCCCGCTCTCGCGTCTGCGCCCGCCCACTTCAGCGCCCGCTTCTTCGCATCCGCACCTGCCTCTTCGCATAGCACAGTGTGCTGCAGTCCCTCCCCTCGCACTCACTGCCTCCTACGTACGCGCGCCTCTTCGTGTGCCTACGCATTGCCATCAAATGTCGGCAGCTGCGTCAAGACGACTTAACTCTCTGCGCCTCTTCCTCCAGCAGACGATCTCTCTCTCCCTCTCTCTCTCTCTCTCACAGACACTCACCTCACACATACACACACACACACACTCTCATACACACACCCACTCACTTATACACTATTATATACTTATATATATATACATATACATATATATATTGATATATATACATATATTTGTATACATATATATATATATATACATATATCTATACATATATTAGTACCTATATAACTAAGTATAAGCATATATACATATATATACACTTATATTTATACATATATATATATCTATAACTATAAATGTATGTGTATATATATATATATATATATGTATATCTATCTACATATATCTATATACATAGATACTTATACTAATATATATATATATATATACATATACAAATATATATAATTATATACATATATTTCTATATATATACATATATATATATATCTATATATATAGTTATATATACGTACATATATATCTAATTATAAATATATATATATACATATATACATATACATACATATATTTACATATTTATATACATATACATATATATATACATATATAACTACATATACACCTATATAATTATAACCATATATATATATTTATACATATAAATATATACTTACATATATACATATATATATTTTCATATCACCTACCATACGTTGTATCGCGGGAATATCGCGGGAATATCACCTACCATACAGAAAGCGTTTTTGCACACATCTTCCACCCATCCATCCTACACTCCACGCAGCACTTTGTCCTATTGGTTGCGTCTTCCTAGACGATGATCGACTCGACACCGTGCTACACGCCATCTCCACCTACACCCCCACCCCTATATACATATATAATATATACACATATATATATACTATATTTACTTTATTTCTATTTCTCTTTCCTGCTATTAGAAAGATAAAAAAATATACAAAAGAGAAAAGATAATCCTTGACTTGTAGGTACTCAGTCTTACGAATAGCAAGACCAATTTTGGAACCCTAATTTGGCTCAAAGCCAAGAACCTGATTTTGAGGGTTACCTCAACAACAAAAATTATCAGAAAAAAATCTTAAATAGTAAAACACCAAAAACATAATAAACGAACGGAAGAGATTTGTTGTAGAAAAGGTGCAGAAACTTATTCACTTTTAATCCCACTTCCCTGAGTTCGACCCTGTGCCTAAAACTGACCTAGATAAAATCAAGTAGGCCAGGAAAAAAATTTTTGTAAAGAGATGGTTAGGCTCGATTTAGGTTAGCTACTATACTCATTTCAACTATAAAATCACCATATTAACACAACCTATCCGGGCCCGACCACACCTCTTTTCTGGCGCCGTTGCTGGGGAAGTGCGTATTCAAGTAAGTTTCTACTCCATTCCTTTAATTTTTCTCTTCTCACACCCTTCTATTCACGGGTGTTTCTGTTTGTTTGTGTGCAGGTGAACTAGTTATAAGGAGAAGATAGGCAGATGAAGTAGAGACGTGGGCAGATCCAAGGCAGGAACGAGAGCGTGAAGTCACCGGCACCACACTGGAACTTCGCACACGTTGCTAAACAAGTAGGTCTTTCTTTCTCAGCAACTTAGGTTAACTTGTCACCTTAATAAAATTTAAAAAAAAAACTAAAAAAACACTTCTTGGGATCTCTTGGGGCATGTGGATTAAAAATCACTTGTTTGATTGTTTGTCATCACTCCCACCGCCCCGGGATTTCCCGCTAAACTTTGCATAGCGAAGATCCAAGAATCTTGATTCTTGAATCTCTCGTCGTGTGAAGTACTCTTTGAGGCAAAAATAAAAAGATTGATTGCCATCCCTCTTTGCCTCACTTATCTGCAATTCGGGATCACCTTTTTGGTGGGGAGACTTGGAATTGAGTTGATTTCAACCCCACCATGACCAATCACGTGCCTAAGATTCGATCCCGAATATTTCAACCCCAACAATTTGATTTTCTTTATCTTATGGTTGAGCCTTGTGTGTGGAAATCATTGTGGTGATTGGGAGCACTTGAATTGAAGTGCTTTGGCTCCCTTTCACACTAATCTAAAATTGATTCGTGCATCCACACATAGAAATCTCCATCTAGGGAAGCCCATTGCATTTTAGCATGCATTAACCAACTGACATTGAAGAAGGGTTTGTTGGGCTTAGAAGAAAACTTGTATTCTCTCAAAACCCGGAGATTGGTTGAATTGGTAATTCAGAGAAATCCTAAAATCCATACTACTTAAAGCTGAAACCCTAAAAATCATTCACCAATTAAAACTTCAATTTGGGGAGATTTCCCTGTTGCATGCTTGGTTTACACACTTTGTAAAATCAATCACTTGGGCATTACCTGTAAATAACACCCTTCACATTCCAGAAGCACTTGATCCTAATCCTCTAACTAAAATTGGTAGCAACTTGACCCTTATTAAGGATTGGAGGTCTAACTACCTGCATGTAGCGCCTACGTGTTGGTGAGGGTTCCCGCGTGCTATCGTGTGTCTAAGACTGGGGCAAACGGACTTTCAATCTGGCCCGGTGGTTCCGCGGTGCTTGTATTCGGTTCCGTAGGTCATGATAGTAGGTAACTTAGATCTTTAGGTCTAAGGGCACACTGTAGAGGTTAAGGAATTTGATTGTATTGATTTGTCATCAAGTGTACCTTTGCGGTGTCATTTCTCTCATCTTCTTTTCCCTTCGTATCCTCCCAATTCTTCCTGCGGTAGTGCATGTTTGCGAGGAGGTCACAAAACCCTGAACTGTGTGAATTGCCTGATAATTTTAGAAAAGAAGCCGAATCGTCCTCCTCCTCCTCCACAAACATGGCTGCACGCCCACCCCTGAATCCCGAGGGAGGAAACCGCCCTCAAAACCAACCAGGTGGTGGAGCCTTGGATCCCATAACCTGCCTCCAAGCCCAAATGGAAATGTATAATGAACAAATTGAAGCCATTAGGGAAACATTGGAGGGAATGCAGAACCCTCCCGAATGGGAGGAGCCTAGGTCTCTTAGCTCCTATCTGAATCCCACTGCTACAGAAACCATAGGACAAATTTGGGTCCCCATGGGTGGGGATGACTTTGAATTGAAACCTAACATAATTGGCCTGATAAATTTTCACTTCCATGGTCTTGCAAGTGAAGATCCTTTTCTCCACTTGAAAGACTTAACCCGATTAGCTGAAACAGTTAAACCAAGAAATATCGGGTTACCTATAGTCCTCATGAAAATGTTCCCACTTTCATTGTGGGATAAAGCGTCATAGTGGTTACGCACCCTTAGGAGAACCATCCACTCTTGGGAAGAGATGCGAATAGCATTTCTCAAGAAGTTCTTCCCAATCGGGCGAACTAATGTGCTTCGCCGTGCTATCACCTCTTTTACGCAACAAAATGGCGAACAATTTCATGAGGCATGGGAGAGGTATAATGACCTCCTCAGGAAGTGTCCGCACCACGGTCTGCCTAAGTGGCATGTAGCCCAGATTTTCTACTATGGGCTAAATTAGACTTTGAAGCAGATTGCATATGCTTCCTGCGGAGGGAATTTCATGAATAAAGACGAGAATGGAGCATTCGAATTATTTGAAAATATGAGCAAAAACTCAATGAACAATGCTTCCATTGTCGCTTTAATCATACCAGCCTGCCTCATAATGTCCACGAAGTTAACACGGGACTCTCCCATTCATCCACTGATCTCAACCTTATCACACAGAAATTGGATGAAGTCTCTGTCGTGCACAAGAAGTTGGACGAGCTTCTGGCCAACCCTACCCGTTCTTTGGCAAACACCCCCACCTCACCACTACGTCACAATTCCAATTCTTCCAACACTAGGCTTATCCCGAGAAACCCGTAAGACCTTCCTTACCGAGTGTCACGTCGAGTGATTTGGTAAGTCATGTGGAACTGGCCTCTGCAAGCCAGTATTTTGACACGGAGGACCAAGCCTCCATGTGCTCGGATGCGTATTTACATGCAGATGCATCTTCTGGCATAAAAGATGCTTGCGCCCTGGGGAACAACTCGTTCTCTGCCACTATAACCCAGGGTGGCGAAATCATCCGAACTTCACATGGTCCAACAACTCGTAGCGCCAAAACCCCGCGGGTGGACCAATACGACCGTCCACACCCGTCATCCCATGGGCCCAGTCTAATCCTATGGCGAATCTGCCACCAGGTCCTTGCGTACCACAAACAGAACATGCATAAAGTCCTCTTGATAAATTGATGCGAATGATGACGGAAATGTCAAAGCGCCATGAAGAGAACATGACATCTCTTCAGCACCAATTGGCGCAGCAGAATGCTGAGATTAGTCAACTACACATGGTGACTCGATCTCAGGGCACTCTTCCCGCCCAACCTATTCCCAACTCGCAAAATTTCATACCCCATGGTCCCCAACCACAGGTACGACCTTCTCAAGGGCGTGTTCACTAGATTCTGCAGGCTCCGAGCATTCCACCAGGATTTCAGGCTAATCCTGCTATAGCACCTCACTCTTATGTCCCTATTGCGAACCCTCCTCCGCCTTATGATCCCACTGGACCCGCATCGTCCAATGCGATCACTACGAGGAGCGGCAAGCAGACTGTCGATCCGCCTCAACCTGATCCTGGCCCGTCTTCTTCATCACCCTCTCATTCAGGATGCGCACCGCATTTGCTAAAGGATGATACACCCAAATTGATGCCAGAATCAGTCCCATTCCCTGAGGCTCTACTGAGGGAGCCAAAAGGCCAGAAGAAGGATACGCAAGCCATTGATAACCTGCATAATTTATTCAGGGATGTTGAAATCAAGGTACCCCTACTCGAGGCTATCGACCACATACCTACTATCGCCCGATTTTTCAAAGACTACACAACACCCAGGCAACAGTCAAAGAAAACTAAGAATTCAATGGTTCTCTCGCCTCATGCGAGTTGTGCTATACTGTCAAATCTACCACCGAAGCAGAAAGATCCAGGCACAGTGCTTATTTCCTGTAGCATCCAAGGCTACAATTTTAACCGTTCCCTGCTTGATCTAGGATCTTCCATCAATCTTATACCAACCATCATGCTCGAAAAATTTTCCTTGGGAAATCTGAAACCTACCCCTATCACGTTACAGTTGGTAGATCGTTCTGTCAAAATTCCAAAGGGTGTGGTGCAAGACATGGTGGTTAGGGTCAACAGTCTTTGTTTTCCTGTTGACTTTGTTGTTTTAGATATGGAAGTTCCTAGCTCACTTTCTGATTGTCCGATAATCCTTGGTCGACCTTTCTTGGCCACAGCCTGCGCCCATATCGACTGCGAGTCAGGCTGTATTGAGATCGCCGTTGGATCTGAGAAGCTCAAGCTTAACATCTTCAAGGTAGCCAAGAACTTTGATTGTGATTGCATCGAGGATGACACGTCTGACGAGGACATGGCCGTCAGCGCATGTATCAGACTACTTGGGACCTATTCTGACTGCTGCGGATTACCTGTAAACACTGACGATTGCCTGACCAACACATATTGTGACGTTCCCCCATCCCTCCCTATTCCCGTACCTTCTCCTGGCCAGACTTCTAACGAGGTTTTCTCTGCTTCCCATACCTCGTGGTCGAGTCATATCCGGGCTACTCACCGTCGATCCACACTCTTGAAGACCGGATTGCCCTTTCTTTCCCACCAAATCAGGTAGATTTGCAACTCCACACTAGGACCTTGAGCCCATATACAACTCAATGGGGCTATTCCTTCTTGGATCCATTTATCCAAGAAGCCCCTCTTCTTGGCCAATCTGAGGGCCAACCTCTTCCTCCTGACTTGTTCTCTGATCTACCTGGGACACTCTTGTCCCAAGAAATGCCAAATCTTTCACCATCCACTCTTGAGCTGAAAGAGCTGCCTAGTACACTTAAGTATGTTTTCCTAGGGCCAAATGAAACACTCCCCGTAATCATTAGTTCAAAATTGACCAGGGAGCAAGAGTGCAAACTAACGAAGGTCCTAATGGAACACAAGGTAGCCATTGGATGGTCTCTATCAAACTTAACTAGCATTAGCCCCTCCTACTGCACTCACCGTATATACACGAAGGAGGAGGCTTGACCTTCCCGCGAGATGCAGCGACGTCTCAACCCTAACATGTAGGAGGTCGTTAAGAAGGAAATCATTAAGTGGCTGGATGCGGGTATAATCTACCCTATCAGCGATAGCCCCTGGGTGAGTCTGTTTCACGTCGTGCCCAAAAGGGCGGGACTCACCATCCATGACAATGACAGGGCAAATCCATCCCTACACACACTCCTACATCTTGAAGAGTCTGTGTAGATTATAGGAAACTCAATACTGCAACTAAGAAAGATCACTTTCCGCTACCTTTCATTGATCAAATCCTGGAGCGGTTAGCGGGAAATAAATTTTTCTATTTCCTGGATGGATTCTCAGGATATAACCAGGTGGCAATTGACCCTCGGGACCAAGAGAAAACCACCTTTACCTGCCCCTTCGGCACCTTTGCATTTAGAAGGATGCCATTCGGACTTTGTAACGTGCCAGCAACTTTCTAGAGATGTATGCTGGCAATATTTCATGACATGGTGGGTGACTTTCTCGAGGTCTTTATGGATGACTTTTCGGTCTTTGGACCATCTTTCGATGAATGTCTTGCCAACCTAACCCGTATTCTTAGGAGATGTATTGATGTAAACCTCATGCTTTCCTGGGAAAAAAGTCATTTTATGGTACACGAGGGAATTGTTCTTGGACATATCATCTCCAATAGGGGTATCAAGGTTGATAGAGCTAAGCTTGATGTAATTGCTGATTTACCTGTGCCTGGCTCTGTCAAACAAATCCGCTCCTTCCTAGGACACGTCAGTTTCTATAGGAGATTCATCAAAGATTTCTCCAAGATTTCTCGACCTTTAACTCATCTCCTATCAACCGACGTACCCTTCGATATGGGCCCCGACTGCATACGAGCATTTACACAGCTGTGTAATGCTGTCACCAAGGCCCCTATTCTACAGCCACCTGATTGGTCCCTCGACTTTGAACTCATGTGTGATGCTTCCGACCTTGCAGTCAGAGCCATCCTGGGACAAAGACGCAATAGACACCCCTTCATGATGTACTATGCCAGTAAGACATTGGACGAGGCCCAGCGTAATTACACTACCACTGAGAAAGAACTACTGGCGGTCGTCTTTAGGCTAGAGAAATTCCGCTCTTACCTTCTGGGCTCACATGTTATTGTTTTCACTGATCACGCGACCATTCGCCATCTCATGCATAAGAAGGATGCCAAGCCTAGACTGATTCGTTGGATCCTTCTGCTCCAAGAATTTGACATTGAGATCCGCGATAAGGTCGGAGCCCAGAATGTTATGGCTAATCATCTTTCCAGACTTGACCCTGACCATATTGGACTTAATCTGCCAATTAATGAGATTTTTCCCGATGAGCACCTATTGGCAATTAATGTGGCAAGTGGACCTTGGTATGCCGACATTGCCAATTACCTTACTTCAGGATCCCTTCCACGTGGCTGGCCTAAAACCCAGCACGAGCGTCTCATGGAAGAAGCAAAGTATTATTTCAGGGATAATCCACTTCTTTTTCGAATAGGTGCTGATAAATCATCCATCGTTGTATTCCTGACAGCGAGTTCCCCAGTGTGCTATCCTTCTACCATGATCAGGCCTACGAAGGCCATTTCTCTAGGAGGAAAACTACAGCCAAAGTGTTGCAATGTAGTTTCTTTTGGCCCTCCCTTCACCAGGATGCACACAATTATGCCAAACATTGCACTAGGTGGGTCAATGTCACGTCATGACATGATGCCCTTGCAACCCATCCTAGCTGCGAAAATCTTCGACATTTGAGGAATTGATTTCATGGGTCCCTTTCCTCCTTCCAACGGCTTCGAATTCATTCTCGTGGCTGTTGATTATGTTTCGAAATGGATCGAGGCTATTCCCATGCGACGTGTTGACCATGTTATATCCACTCGATTTGTCAAAGATCACATCTTTGCATGCTTTGGGATCCCTCGAGCCATTATCTCGAATGGAGGAAGACACTTTATCCATGCATCTTTTCGGGCACTCCTAAGGAAATACGAAGTCCACCATCGTATCGCATCCTCGTATCATCCTCAGACGAATGGCCAGGTAGAGGTGTCGAACCGACAAATCAAGCAAATTCTCCATAAAATAGTGCCGCCTGACGTAAGGATTGGTCCAACAAGCTGATTGACGCACTTTGGGCGTATCGAACCGCCTTCAAGGCTCCCCTTGGTATGTCTCCTTATAGAATCGTTTACGGGAAGCCTTGTCATTTGCCCATGGAGTTGGAACATCGCACTTATTGGGTGGTTCGCCAATGTAACCTCGACCCAGACCTGTGTGGTCGAGAAAGGAAACTCCAACTCCAGGAGCCGGAAGAGCTCCATCGTGAAGCCTATGATTCTGCCTTAACTTTCAAGCAATGCACTAAGGCTTTTCATGATAGCCGTATTCAGTGGAAAGAATTTGAGCCATCTCAGCAAGTTTGCCTCTACAATGCCCGGCTCAAATTCTTTCCTGGGAAACTGAAGTCCAAATGGACTGGTCCTTTTCTGGTATCAAGACCATTTCCCAACGGGGCCATTGAAATTGAAGATCCCAAATCTGGGCATAAATTTACCGTCAATGGGCAGCGTTTGAAACCCTATCTTACTCATGAACCTGCCCCTGTTGGAGAAACTGTTGCTCTGCTAGAGGGTAACTAATTTTGTGCCTCATTCTGAGTCCAGTTGGGGACGTTAAATTTAGCGCTCGTTGGGAGGCACCCCAACAACATCCACCATCACTTTTCACTTCACTGTCACGTTCACTTCACTTTTCACTTCACCACCCACCATCCACCCACCCTACCACCTTGCTGTATACCCTGCACCTCACCTCTCGTTACCCGATCTTTCGTCCTTCCTCTACCCTTCCCTGCATGCATATGAGGACATAGCATCATTTGGCATGGGGGGGTGGATAGGCATCCATAGGATTTGGGTATTTTATGGTATCATGCAGTTTCCATCTATCTATAAATATGCAAAATAAATAAATAAATAATAAAAAAATAAAAAAATAAAAAAAAGGTGTTTATTAATGATCTGAAGGCTGAAACAAAAATATAATAAGTGTTTATGGATATTCAACCACTGTTTTGAAGACTTTCCAGGCCAAAGAAGTTTGATTCACTCAGGCTCGGCTTAATTCACTTGAGCATTGACAAGATAGATCGGAATCTCTCCTAACTAAGGATGTATTCTTGTACCTGAGACAGCAGTACAGGATCCGTTGGTTTGCTTCTACTCAAGAGCCTAAGTAATCTTGGTTCACACTACACATATCAAGAAAGACCAGGGGAACATAAGATCCAACCCTAGTGTTCATTAGGGAAGGTGGAGTCGTCACCTGTGCACGCAGGTAGACCTTTTATCCCATGCTTTAGTCTTGTGTTTAGGGGAGACTCTTTCCACCAAAAGAAAAGTGTGCTCCTCCAAATAAAGTTGTAAGAGATATACTGACACATTTTTAAAAAAAAAAAAATCTGCAAATAAGTTAGTATGTCTCGCAAATATCTGTAAAATCTTCGCCCTACAAAAGTTCTTTAGAGTAGGTTACAAATACCCTATTTCCTTTGAGCCACAAATGTAATAAAATGGGAGTCGAGTTTTCCGTCATCTTTTTAAGGGTCAATCCTTAGACATGAGTTGAAACTGGTAGCAACCTGCACTTAAAAATTCGTGAAACCCTGGGCTTGAGTCTTAATGTTCATCTGGTTAGTCTTGATCCTTCACTAAGCACAAACCATAATCTCTTGAGCTCTCGAGTATGGCAAAAAGCTCCTGGGTTCTGGAAATCGCACTTAAGGTTTAAATATCAAGAGTCCAGGTTAGTTGAGAGATGGTCTATGTCATGTAAGACTTAAAGTACTAGTACTCATCTCTACAATTGGTTCTCACAATATCCAACAAATAAACACACCTATGTCACCTCAGAAGAAAATCTTCAGCTTAAGATCATTTCTAAATACAATACAAAAAAATGTTTTGCTAGGGACTAGAAAAAGATAGGCATGGGGGTATGATTGCACATCAAAAATACATCGGCAATTGTGCCATCTTGTGAAATTTCCTAGCATTGCCAGTGCATATTAGGTAGCCATAGTCGCATTTGTAAAAATACACGCATGCATGCATTTATTTGAGAGGGGAGGAGAGTGAATAAAATGGCCTTGTAATTAACAAATTCTTCAAGCGCTGCCTCGCAAATTCAGCATCTTTATTTTTATTTTTATTTGACTTTCTTCTCCACGACTGCAAAGCAAGGCTTGATCTCCTTCACGCCATGCACTGCACAACCACTCCCTGCACAGTCATGCACAGCCATGCATGCAGCCAGGGCATGGCTGTGCTTGCCTTCTTCCTCTTTAAAAAGGCATGGCTATCTTTTTTGCAAAGGGAGCCTGGTCCACACACAGACATCACCTTCCTTCCCTTCTAGGCCATCTCCTCCCCTCTCCCCTCCATACGCAGCCTCTCTTCTTCTTGAAGAGCCACACTGCAGGCAGGAGTGGCTCACAGTGGTGGACAACCACCACTGTGAGTCCCACCACCGCCCAGCTTATCAAAGAGCCGGTGGGCGTGGTGGTTCACCGCTTTGTTTCGCCATTCCAAGCAATTTCCACCATTGCCATAGAGCCGAGCTTTGAAGCTCAACTACAGCAGCAGCATGGCACCGGCCACCGCTTGCCTGCATGCCGGCCACCGCGCACACCAGTAGCCGACGCAACTCTTTCCGCGTGCGCCAGCAGGTCGCCCTCGCCCCTCTTCGCACTCGCCAGCAGCCGACGCAATCCTTCCGTGCACACGCCAGCTCACGCAGTGGCACCCACACTCACGGAACCGCCAGCACTCGATCGTGAGCCGAGCGCGCACTGTAGCCACTGTTCACGCATTTCAGCAGAACACTGTGGCTATAATGCGGTGACCGGTAAGTTTCTCACTTATCCGGTCACTGCGCACTCTCTCTCTACGCCGCGACCGTCGCCAGCCAGTCCGCACACGCCCATGCCTACATCTCTCCCCGCACCCGCTCTCGCATCTGTGCTTGCCTACTTCAGCGCCCGCTTCTTCGCGTCCGCACCCACCACTTCGCACAGCGCGGTGTGCTGCAGTCCCTCCCCTCGCGCTCACTGCCTCCTGCGTGCGCGTGCCTCTTCACGCGCCTACGCACCTGCGCCTGCACGTTGCCATCAGATGTCGGCAGCTGCGTCAGGACGACTTAACTCTCCGCGCCTCTTCCTCCAGCAGACTATCTCTCTCTCTCTCTCACAGACACTCACCTCACACATACACACACACACACACACACTCTCTCGTACACACACCCACTCACATATACACTATTATATACTTATATATATATAATATACATATATATATTGATATAAATACATATATTTATACACATATACATATATCTTTACATATATTAGTACCTATATAACTAAGTATAAGTATATATACATATATATATATATACATATATATACACATATATTTATACATATATATATATATACAAATATACATACATATATACATATATATATATCTATAACTATAAATACATATATATATATGTATATCTATCTACATATATCTATATACATAGATACTTATACTAATATATATATATACATATACACATATATATAACTATATACATATATTACTATATATATACATATATATATATACATATATATAGTTATATATACGTACATATATATCTAATTATAAATATATATATACATATATAAATATACATACATCTATCTATACATATATTTACATATCTATACATATATACATATATATATACATATATAACTACATATACACCTATATAATTATAACCATATATATATATTTATACATATATATATATTTACATATCTACATATATATATATTTTCATATCACCTACCATACGTTGTATCGCGGGAATATCTACACCAGTTGCTGATATTCCCCGATACACGCATACAGAAAGCGTTTTTGCACACATCTTCCACCCATCCATCCTACACTCCACGCAGCACTTTGTCTTGTTGGTTGAGTCTTCCTAGATGACGATCAACTCGACACCATGCTACACGCCATCTCCACCTACACCCCCACCCCTATATACATATATAATATATACACATATATATATACTATATTTACTTTATTTCTATTTCTCTTTCCTGCTATTAAAAAGATAAAAAAAATATACAAAAGAGAAAAGATAATCCTTGACTTGCAGGTACTCAGTCTTGCGAATGCAAGACCAATTTTGGAACCCTAATTTGGCTCAAAGCCAAGAACCTGATTTTGAGGGTGTACCTCAAGGACAAAAATTATCAGAAAAAAATCTTAAATAGAAAAACACCAAAAACATAATAAACGAGCAGAAGAGATTCGTTGTAGGAAAGGCATAGAAACTTATTCACTTCTAATCCCACTTCCCTAAGTTCGACCTTGGGCCTAAAAGTGACCAAGATAAAATCAAGTAGGTCAGGAAAAATTTTTTTGTAAAGAGATGGTTAGGCTCGATTTAGGTTAACCACTATACTCATTTCAACGATAAAAGCACCATATTAACACAACCTATCCGGGCCCGGCCACCCTCGCATCGCCCTTCGTCGCCACAACAACCCACTGTGGATCCAAGCATCTCATTTATCCACTTAGCTAGGATTTCTAATGCTTTCGTAGAATAGATTTATTACTTTCTAGGAGTAGAATTAGTTGGTTCATTCACTAATGTATTGTTAGGTTAGTTAGGAGTAGATTAGTGTAATGATCCTCCACCTTCTCCGATCAATTTCGATCAGAGAAGATGAATTCACTCTCACTTGCTTGTTCACTCTTCTTTCCCTCCATTTCATGATTGCATTCTTTGATTTCCTTGATGAATTATTTCACCATTCATGGACCCATCAGGCCATTGTTAGATGTAGAGCTTTCTAGCTCCTAGATCTATTATATGCGTCAATTGCATCTTAAGGGTCATATCATCTAGTCCATGAAATTCACAAATGACCTATTCTGATATATAATGATTTGAACTGGTGATGTTTTGCAGATGGGGTTGTGATTTGATTTTAAATCAGGGTTTTAAGTCATTATTGAAAGATTTGAAGGCTTTGGGATTCAATGATAATGGATTTCAATGCCTAATTTGAATGTTTCTCTTCATGCTATCTATGGCATAAGAGGAGCATTAGATTAGGATTATTTTGCATCATATGAACTCTGATTTTCGTTTGGATTTACTAGGATTTATAGTATGTGATTTAGAAAGTGTGGATGAGTAAGTTTTCATGTTTGAAATTTTGAGATGAATCTCCATCTTACCCTGTCCATAGTGTAAGATGGAGATCAGATCAGATCTTTAATGATCTTGGTAGATGAATCTAGTTTTCAAGATGTTTGAGATGAATTTGAGGTGATCTCTTATACATTTTCATTAGATTTGAATTTCTAAGAGATGTTTAAGAGATTGCAATTGATGAGGATTTTAATGCATGGATTTGAATCTTGAAATGAGTTTAAAGTCAAATCAGTTTCTTTTATTTAGTGTTTAAACATGTGGTTGTCGATTTAAATCTCCCAAATCAGAATATAAAATGCTGCATAGCTGCTACATTCTTTGGATTTGACCTTGATTTTAGTAAAATGGAGGACTTTTAGAGTTTAAGAACACCTAACTTTAGGTGTTAATGTCTATGGAAATGCAAAAATTTGGACCTATTGGGTCCAATGTTCAGACCGATACAGCTGCAATAGCAATGATTACGGAGCAATCATAGGTCTTAATTGACCTAGATTAAGCTAGAACTTAGCATAAGTTAGGGCTATTCATGCATACATAAGCATTATCTACATCTTTATTGCCCTTCTTTAGCTATGGATGAAATAATGCTATAATGTGCTAATTAAGTGCATTATGTGATTGCAGGCAATAAGTAGATCTGGAGCTGGATCTGGAGCAGGATTTGAAGTTGGATCTAGAATAACAAGAGTTGCAGCAGAGCTGGACCAGAAGGCTTAGATTAGATGTAGAAATAATAATATAAGGGGGTTAAAAGTTTGCTATTCTATTAAGTAGGAATAAAGCAGTAAAATGTGAAAATCTTAGGTCCATCCTAGCCCTAGGATAACTTAGAGACTTCCCCAAGCCTTAGCCACCCTTAGATTAGGTCACAACATCCTAGGAAGCCTTAAAACCCTAGTTCCAGCCCTTATCTGGACATCCAGATGAGTTATAGGATGTCCAGGACACTTAGCCATCTCCCGCACACCTCAAACCCACTTCTGCAGTGTTATTGGACGTCCAAACACTTTGTCAGACGTCCAATTTCTGCAGAGTACCAAAAATAGAACCCTGATTTCCCCTTGACTCAAATTAGACGTCTAGAACTAAAGTCTGGACTTCTGATTTTTTCGTATAAGTCGTCTGATCCAATTATTGGACGTCTGATGTTGGTCTCCAATCCCTGTTTTGAGATTTAAGTCTTGATCTTGGATCTCTAGCTCCCTAAACCCAATTCCAACCCCATAGGAACTTAAATTAAGGTGTCCTAATCCTAGTACATCATCTCTAGACCTACCTAAGGACCTAATTAGGTCCTCACCAAACCCAATTGACTTAGATCAAAGTCAATTACCTTCACCTAAGTCAATTGGACTCATTGAGTCCAATTGAGCTTAGATCTCAACCCACACAAGTTTAATTAGACTTGGTGAGAATCAACTTGAGCTAAACGCAACCCAATTGAGTTATTCTACTCTCAATTAGGTTCACACTCATTCAATTAAACTTAGGTTAAGTTTAATTGCATTTTCCCATTAGCAATTAGGGTTTGTAACCCAAATTCAAGACCTACACCTACCCAAACCCCTTAAGACCTAACCTAAGCCACCTAGCCACATAGAGCATGACCACACACACACACACACACCATTCATGTACACACTTCTCTAGAATTTTCTAGAGACCTCTTGAGATGGCACCACCTCTTGGTTGCCAAATTTAGCAACCAAGAGGAATTCAAATTGAGATCCACAATTCTTGAATTTCATAGACCATCTCCACCCACATGTGGCCGGCCACTCTTGGACTCTCTCTAGAGAGTTCTACACCACTCTAGATAGAAGCCACCTTGGATTTCATTCCACTTAGGCTAGCCACTCCCATCTCCACCCCACCTCCACGAGTTGAGCACCACCATGGAGGCCACCATCTCCACACCAGGAAGCTGGATCAGATCCCCAACCTCTCTCCAAGGGTCGGCCTAAGCTCCATTGGCCGCCCCTCCTTCTTCTCTTAGCCACTCAGAGGCCATTGGAGACCACCTCTGAATGCCCTTCCTTCTGCTAGATTAGTAGCTTAGCTTTTCATATATTCACTGCTTTTATTTACTACTTAGTAGTATAGTCTTACTTCTTCCCCAATGATGCATGCGAAATCCCCCCATCGATTCTTGTATGCAATCATTTTCTGGTAGTTAGGTTTAATTTTTAAGCATTCATGTATAAGCTTTCCTCTAGATTTCCTTGTGCAACAACTCTCCAATGATGAATGAAATTACATTTATATATGTATATATATATATATATCTTTTGTGTTTGAAATCACCACGAGCTGAATGATTATCATATTTGCGTGATTTAGGTGCCTCTTCTTTAACTGTCGATATATTACGCACCAGCATGTCGTTTCTGGAGGATATCGAAAATCTGACAATAAATGCTTTCACCATAACTAGTCACCACCTCACTAGAATCATGCGCACATAAACTCACACGTTCACTTTCGTGATTTACTTGACGCATGCGCATGTGATCTGAGTTAATAAAAGGAGCGGTGAAGTCTTAGTTAGGAGATTGGAAACTGGCGTGCATCTTTAAACAAAGTAGAGCGGCTTTAAAAATAAAAGGTTGATTTCAAAAGCGAAAACAACACCGCCCAGAGACGAACGACTGGGACTCAAAGTCTCGTTATTTTTATAAAACAATATCTTTGTTGGATCATATTTCGTGATTATACTACGACGCATTTCTTTCATATCAAAAATGTGATCTATGATTTTTCCCAACAAAATGGCACTGTTGCCAGGGAGGCAATGCCATTTTTATTGATTTTGATCTTTTAATCTATCACTAACAAATTTGCCTCTACTTTGTTTTTGATGTGCAGGAAAAATGGAAGAAAAATGGGATCCGCGCACATATCGAGCGTGGCAAAGAAAAATCAGGTGCACATCATCTATCTTAGATTAGGTTTCTCTTTCTAAACCCTAGGAGTAGATTTACTTGCTGCAATTTCCTTTGAAAAATTCTTTGTGAAAAAAAAAAGATTTTTCCCATTTTTGTGGAAAAGAAAAAAAAAGCAAAAAGAAAAATTTTGAAAAAAATCTAGATTAGGTTTCCTTTCGAATCTAGGTTACTTTGAAAAAAAAAAGATATTTTCGTTGAATCTTTTGAAAAATTCTTTTTGAAAAAAAAAGTGCAAAAGTTTTGAAAAAGAAAAGAAAAAAAAATCTTTTTGGTGGGAGGCTTGAATTTCAAATTCAAACCTCTTTAAAAGCTTTTCCACCATCTTTTGATTTTCTACCATATTTCAAATCTAACTTAAAAATTTGATTCCCAAAAAATTTGTTAGCGAAAAATTTTTAAATTCGGGCTGAACCTTCATTTTCAAACCATCTTTCTAATGCCAGAGTTACTTTAAAAAATTCCAAGTATAAAATTTTTAAAAATTCACGAAGTGCTTGGGGGTCAAACTAACCTAGATTCAAAATTTTTCAAATTTCAAAAAATAATTTCATGCAATCTGCGAATTCATTTTGACTAAAAATGGTGGGGTTTGAAAGCTGATCTCATTAGCTTTATTTTCCATATCTTTTTGAAATTTTTGAAGATCATTTGATACGGTTTAAAAGCAAAAGACCATCCAGGGGTCAAAGTTCCAAATCTAACCCCCTGACATTCAAAATTCCCTAAAAATTTGACTAAAATAGTAAAAATTCCAAAAGAATATTCTATAAAAAATTAATTGAAAAAAGAATCTACTCACAAAATTTCAAATTAATTTGACTCCAATTATTATCAGAAAATCAACATTATTTTTTTGGTCTGCTGAAACAGAGAAAAACCCTAGAAGTGCATGCAACTTAGGTTAAATCCTTAGGGTTTCAACTGGAGACCACACATTTGGCTAACTTAGACTTGATCAAGTCTAGTTAGCTGGTGAGCTTGGTCACCTTGTGGGCCACTCACCACAAACCACACTGAAGAAAATGGGTTAAAATTAACTTTAAAATATGAAATCAACCTGAGTTCGTTGTCATACTACTGGGTGAGTTTAATCTCTCTTGCCAAACCTGGCGACTAAGTCTACGGGGTAGTGTCAAACGATAGCGGCTCGGGGGTCAACGGAACTGGAGGCGTAAGCCAAAGGAAGAACCTTCCCCTTAGTCCCCTCGTAACCAGACTGGCTGGGTTAGCTTGAGAGGCGGGATTCACTTTCAGTCGGTTGTACGACGAACTTATCTTTAGGAATTTAAATCCATAACGAAAAATCTGGTCACCTGATCTATAAGGACCATTTGATTGACAGGGCCTTAGCCTTGTCCTGCGTGGCTACACCAACCCAGGGGTTGGGCGGTGTATGCACGGAAGGAGGTCACTTCTACCTCACTTGGTTGGACCTTGGGAGCCACTCCCAAGGAGGCGAGTCACCTCGCCCGGACCATCTTCTCCCCCCATTTCTTGTACTCCAAGAGCCACCATGGCAAATCCTGGACCTAGACCTAGATCAGGTCAGGACATTGAGAATCTAGACTCGATGGCTCATCTGGAAGCCCAGGTCGTCGAATCTGAGGAGCGGCATCAGCAAAGCATGGATCGTATTTTGACGACGCTTGACAGGATGTAGCACCTGCCACGAGGAGAACAACTATGGGATTTCTATGACCCAGCCACACCCATCGTCTCATCACTAGTCAGAATTCCCACAGGCGGAGACACGTTTGTGCTCAAGCCCAATGTAATTGGGTTGATCACAACTCATTTCTACGGGAATTCAAGCGAAGATCTATTCCAACACCTTGTGGACCTGAGTCGACTTGCTGAAATGATTCAACCCAGGAATATTGATCTCAGGATTGTTCTGATGAAGCTTTTCCCATTCTTTCTGAGGGACAAAGCTTCATACTTGTTCAAGACTATTGGGAAACCAATTGGAACCTAGCCGGAATTACGACATGAATTCTTGCAAAAGTTCTTCCCAATCGGTCGAATGAATGCAATGCGGCGCGCAATCATGACTTTCTCCCAGGGAGCTGGGGAGAAATTACATGAAGCATGGGATAGATTTCACGACCTTCTCCGGAAATGCCCGCATCATGGTATACCCAGATGGCACTTAGCTCATATTTTTTACCATGGGCTAGATGACACACATCGGTATCTGGCCGATGCATCTAGCAGTGAGAATTTTCTTACAAAAGATGAGAACAATGCATTTGAGTTGTTCAAATCATTAGCGGAGAACTCGATGAATGCCGCATCTATGAACCAGTTCCAGTGGCCTGGTCAGCAGTGGGTTGGTGTCCACGAGGCTTACACTGATTCTATTCGAGCCGACATGGATATCATCGTCAAGCAGCTAGATAGAATAAACCTAATTGAGAAGAAGATTGACCAGATCAATCAAGGTCAATCTGACTCGAGCTCTGCCGCTGCAAGATCCTCCGATGCACCCCGAACCCCACATGCTCGAGTTAATCTACTCACTCAGGATGCATCTTCTCCGTATTTACGAGATCCCGCATATCAGGATCCCATGAATAATCCAGATTTGGCACCTTACGACCAAGGTTACGCACCACCCGCAGATTATAATGCGCATCCCCTTGATGGATTTCATCTTAGATATCTTCGGCCTATGAGGACGTCAGCGCTATCAAAGGATACTAGTGTAATAACCCATACTCGGAGACGTATAACCCTGGTTGGCACCAGCATCCGAACTTCTCCTGGTCTGGTAATTCATAGAGACCACATCAAGATCCACACTACCAAACCAGGCAATACAAGAATGTGCAAAACATGTATCCTAGGTAGCAGCCATTCCCGCCTCAACAGCAGCAACCCCGCTTGTTATACTAGCTGCTGCACCAAGCTACCAACCACCCTCCAAAGCGGGTCGACCCTTTGGAGGCGATGAAAGAGGAGCTACAAGAATCAATGAGGAACTCTACACAAGATAGCTTGCAGATAATGAAGGTGATGGCTGATCAGATTCAGAAAATACAGAATACGTAGAACCAACTGTTGTAGGAGCATAGGACTCAGGGAGCCTTGCCCTCCCAACCTATCCCAAATCCTCGATATGTGCAGAACCAGGGCGCCCCGCCTACGTTTCAGGCACCGCAGGGACAGGCACACACCATACTACAGGCGCCTCCTGCGCCACCCGGTTACGCGCAAGGCCAGCAGCCTTTGCAGAATCCCGCGTATTCTGCCCCATCCGTCCCCCACCACCTAATGGATAGCAAGCCGATGCACACGCTGTCTCATTGCGGAGCGGAAGGAAGACATTCGACCCACCACATAGGCAGGTGAGTTCTGATTTTTCCTACCGTTCGCCATAGGAAAATTTGACGCCTTCATCATCTCAGGAGCCACCTGTGGTAGATAAGGGTAAGAGGCAACTTAACCCTGAGATTCCCGTCCCTTTTCTGGAAGCTCTGACATGAAATGTAGTATGGAAAAAGGACACGCGGAATTTCGAGGACCTGAAATCGATGTTTAAGGAAGTACATATTCAGGTCCCCCTCCTCAAGGCTATCGATCACATTCCCACTGTCGCTAGGTTCTTCAAGGACTATTGTACCATGAAGCGACAGCCGAGAATTGGACGACAGGCGGTACTATTGAAAGAAGCTAGTGATGTGATTCTAGCTGACCTACCGCCGAAGAAGAAAGACCCTGGCACCCCACTCATATCTTGCTTTTTGCAGGATTCTCCATTTGATCGGGCCCTTCTAGATTTGGGTTCGTCCATCAACTTAACTCCCACTGCCGTATTTGATCGATTTTGATTTAGGGATTTGAAACCCACCTCGGTTACGATTCAGCTGGCAGACAGATCAGTCAAAACACCGAGGGGGGTGGTTGAGAACGTGATCGTAAAAGTCCACGGGTTCTGCTTTCCTGCAGATTTTTTCATTCTCGATATGGAAGTTCCTCCTAATCTCCGCGATGCACCAATTATTTTGGGCCTCCCATTTCTGGCGACAGCCCGAGTGAACATCGATTGTGCATCTGGGTGTATGGAGATTGCCCTAGGCAATGAGTGACTTCAACTGTGAACGAATAGAGGAGGATGGTGAAGATGAAGATTCAGCTTACTATGGTAACATTGGTCTCCTTTGTGACGACCCAATGTCTCAATCATCTACACTATCAGGGTTCTCGGACCTCGATCCACACGAGATTGCGACCACTGCATTACACATATCTCCCCGAGGATCTGACTGTTTAGGGTGTGCTTCTGACCACAGCACCCCTAAATCCAGCTATCTTGATCCATATATTACTGCATCACCCCTGTTATTACAGGAAGATGTGACTACAGCTAACGGGTTTCCCGTTAATGTAGTCACAAAAAATTTCATAGGGAGCGACTCAGTGGGAATTCACGTGTACATGGATCAGTAGATTCCCACCCTCGATTCTACTCCTCCCACTCTCAGTTCTGATTCTGACCCACCCGTAATTGAATTGAAGTCCTTACCTGACTCACTCAAGTACGTGTTCTTGGGCGAAAGTGAGACATATCCAGTCATTATTAATGCCCACTTAACCCAAGAACAGGAGCATCAATTAATTTCTACACTTCAAGACCATAGGGCTGCTATCGGGTGGAGTGTTGCTGATCTCTGTGGTATTCGCCCCTCGTATTGCACTCATCACATTTACACGGATGAGGGGGTGAAACCTTCGAGACAACCTCAAAGACGGCTAAACCCGAATATGCTAGAGGTTGTTAAGAAGGAGATCATCAAATGGCTTGATGCAGGCATTGTATATCCAATCTCAGACAGCCAGTGGGTGAGTCCGATTCAGATAGTGCCCAAGAAAGTAGGACTCACCATCATAAAAAATAATAAGGGTGAATCCATCTCGACCCGCACTGCGACATCTTGGCAGGTCTGCAATTACTACAGGAAACTGAACACGGCTACCCAGAAGGATCACTTTCCTTTGTCGTTCATTGATCAGATCTTGGAATGGTTAGCTAGACGTAATTTCTTTTCCTTTCTGGATGGATACTCCGGGTATAATCTGGTAGCAATTATCTCGGAAGATCAGGACAAGACCACATTCACATGCCCCTTTGGAACATTTGCCTTCAAGCGGATGCCCTTTGGCCTTTGCAACGCACCAGCGACATTTCAGCGTTGTATGATGGCTATCTTCTCCGACATGATTGGGGATTATGTGGAGATATTCATGGATGATTTCTCTATTTTCGGAGATGATTTCGCGTCTTGTCTTATAACCTCACCAAGATCCTGAAATGATGTATTGAGGTAAACCTAGTACTATCCTAGGAGAAAAGCCATTTCATGGTGAGGGATGGCATAGTACTAGGGCACAGGATCTCCAAAAATGGACTTGAGGTCGACCGAGCTAAATCAGAGATTATCTCCCACTTACCGCCACCTAGCTCGGTCAAGTAGATCAGATCATTCTTGGGCCACGTCGGCTTCTATCGGAGATTTATATGCGATTTTTCAAAAATTGCGTGGCCTTTGACGAATCTCCTGGTTACTGATGTCCCATTTGAATTTGATACCTCATGTCTCAGCGCCTTCGAGACTTTACGAAGCATTGTTTCTGACTCCCCAATGCTCCAACCAACCGACTAGTCGCTTGATTTCAAAATGATGTGCGACGCCTCTGATTTTGCCGTCGGTGCTGTTTTAGGCCAGCGTCAGGAGAAACAACCTTTTGTCATATACTATGCTAGCAAGATGCTGAATGAGGCTCACCGTAATTACACTGTCACCGAAAAAGAACTGCTAGCAGTAGTATTCGGGTTGGAGAAATTCAGATCATATTTATTAGGGTCCAAGGTCATCATCTTCACTGACCACTCCACCCTCTGGTACTTGTTGGCAAAGATGGATGCCAAACAATGACTCATTAGATGGATCCTTCTATTGCAAGAATTTGATATCGAGATCCGCGACAAAGCCGAAAAGCAAAATGTTGTGGCGGATCACCTATCCAGATTGGACCCAGACCACATTCCTTATTCCCTGCCTATCCATGAACAATTTTCGGATGAATCACTTTTGGCAATTCATTCTGTTGAGTTCCCCTGGTATGCAGATTTTGCGAACTACCTTGCTATAGGCAAAATTCCCGTGAACCTATCCAAGGACCAGAAACTCAAATTCATTGCAGAAGCCAAATATTATCTCTGGGATGACTCACTACTCTTCTGCATTGGAACAGATCAGATTATCCGTAGATGCATCCCAGACTCTGAGATCCCCAGTGTGTTATCTTTCTACCATGATGATGCGTGTGGTGGCCATTTCTCGGGACGGAAAGCCGCTGCAAAAATTTTGCAATCGGGATTTTTCTGGCCAACCATCTTCAGAGATGCACACGATTATGCCCAACGCTGCAAACAATGTTAGTTGATCGGTTCTATGACCAGGAGAGACATGATGCCACTCCAACCCATCATGGTCGTAGAAGTGTTCGACGTCTGGGGCACTGATTTTATGTGCCCTTTTCCGAATTTGCATGGCTTCGAGTACATATTGCTAGCCCTTGATTATGTCTCGAAGTGGGTCGAGGCCATCCCGACGAGACAGGCTGACCACAAGACCATCATTTCTTTCGTACGGCAAAATATTTTCGCGAGATTCAGAATACCCGACGCTCTGATTAGTGACGGGGGAAGCCACTTCATCCACGCCCATTTCAGGTCGTTATTAAAGAAATACGGGGTACATCACTGCATAGCCACTTCGTATCACCCACAGACCAATGGGCAGGCTGAAGTGTCTAACCATCAAATCAAGCTGATTCTCCAGAAGACGGTTAGACCAGACAGGAAGGACTGGTCTGACAAATTAATCGATGCACTCTGGGCATACCAGACCGAATACAAGGCCCCATTCAAAATGTCACCATATCGCATGGTATATGGCAAGGCCTGTCACCTTCCTGTAGAGCTGGAACACCATGCCTTTTGGGTGGTGCAAAAATGCAACCTAGACCTTGATGCAGGAGGTCGAGAACGAAAACTCTAGCTCAGCGAATTAGAAGAAATCCAGCGAGAGGCCTATGAGAATGCATTAATATACAAAGACAAGACCAAGGACTTTCACGACTGCCACATCCGAAGGAAAGTATTCACGGCCAACCAGCGAGTCTAGTTATTTGATTCATGGCTGAAACTGTTTGCGGGGAAGCTTAAGTCCAAATGGATTGGCCTGTATGTTGTGATGCAGCCATATCCTAATGGGGCAGTCCAGATCAAGGACCCAAAATCTGGGCATATATTCACGGTAAATGGCCAGCACCTCAAGCCATTTTTGGCCCAGGAACCTCCTCCACCTAACGAGACTGTTCATTTTAGTGAGGACATGTGATTGAGTGCTCCCCTAGCTGGAGGCGTTAAACTCAGCACATATAAATACCATGCACTCCACATTTCGCCATCATCTATACATAACCATTTTTATACATAGCATATTTTTCTTTTAGCATATTTCCCTTATGTATAGTGCATGTTAACAGGTTGGTCGGTGCTGAATATAATTTCAGGAGCAATTACAGGTGACTTCTACCCACTCATCCTCTGTCAATATTTATTTTCTTTTATATTCATGCATGAGGACATGCAAGAACTTAGCCATAGGGGGGTAGATACAGAAAAACTGAAAAAAAATTTTTTGCCAACACCTAGGAAAACCTCAGAGCTGCATGTAAAACGTACTTTAGGACCTTAAATAGAAAGAACAACCGACCCCACCTCCAATGCTCGCATTGGAGCTAGAAATCGTTCGCAACAGCCACTTCCAACTCACCCGCTCACCTTTTGTTCTAAATTTAGGGTCAAGCTGACTGTAACCCGATACGGGAAATTCATAAAGTACAAACTATATGAGGTTACATATTGCATTCATGAATAAGATTATTTTATTAAGAGAATCATTAGGGATTTTATCCTTTAGTTGATTCCTGTAATCTGGAATCCAGTACAACTTTTCACACACACGTAGAATTTGCAATGGATTCACAGTGAAGGCTGATAAACATCTTCAGTCTGTTGAGAAGAAGTAGTGCTTCTTTTCCTGAACCCTTGGACAGTGTTTTGGGAGTCAGGCATATTTTCTTCCAAAAATCCACCAAATAGTGTGAGATGAGAGTAGAGTGTACTGGTGCTCTAAGATTAGTGCGAGAAATCTAGAATCCTAGATAATTAGCTGATGAGACATAGTTTTCGCTCTCGGTTCCTGCGTATGCATTTTGTGCGAAATTGTGAAAGCCACCAAATAAGGCAAATACGCGGCGAGTGAGTTTTCATAAAACTAGGGCTAAGGTGGGTGGTTACGACCATTTTTTACGGAATCCTCGGCTGAAGGAGGGTATTAATTTCAAGGTTAGAAATACACCGTCCTATTCGTCTTTCCTGGTGCCGTGAGTAGGCACTTCCACCAAATAAGCCACCCAATGTCTCTTGAGTACTACCAATCTCTAATAATGCCTCCTCAATAAAGTTCATAGATGTATGCTAGTTGTGTGATGTTGAAAAAAAAAAATAGAGAAAAAAAGAAAAAGAAAAAAAGAAGAAAAAAAAGAAAAAAAAGAAGAAAAGAATGAATATTTACTATTTATTTCATCGAGGCAATACCACTAAACAAAATTGAGCTCCACCAAATATGGCCTTAACTTATTTTTCTTGTGTTTCTGACCGCCCGAATACTGGCTGAGGAATCTCGACTTAGTGTTAGGGTTATGAGAACTCAATTAAAGTGTTAATGCCTAGTGAGACCACCAAATAAAGATCCTATGTGTGAATCTGGTGAGGTTGTGAGCTCTAAGAAAAAGAAAGAAAAAAGAGTAAGAGAGAATGAATACAAAGGAATCAAAGAGAGCATAGTTTTTCTCGTCTTTCTCTAAGTTGAGTTACTTAGTAATCCAGGAATCTGGATTCTGTAGTACTAGTCTCTATGTAGCACCAAGTGAGAATGAGCCACCAAATATATAATCCTTTCTCTCAGAGATTCACTACCTAAGCCCAAAGTTGGGGTGAAATTCATAAAATATCTTGAATACCCCAAGGGAAGAAGTCTGCCAATCCTGCTAGAATTTTAACTAGGGGTCAAGTACAGGCTTAAGAGGTGCATTAGTTTTCACTCGAATCCATTGCAAAAGCTACATAGCTGCACTTTCACGATTGTCTGGATTTCTAGAGCATAGGATGAAAACAAAAAGGAGAAAAACCTCGAGGCATACACTTGATAAAATAATTAGTCCCTTAGGGTCCCTTGCTGTAAATAATTTAGTCTTGCATTTGCTAGGGACTAGCAAGATTTAGGCATAGGGGTATGATTGCGCAGCAATCATAGGTCTTAATTGACCTAAATTAAGCTAGAACTTAGCATAAGTTAGGGCTATTCATGCATACATACGCATTATCTGCATCTTTTTTGCCCATCTTTACCTATGCATGAAATAATATTATAATGTGTTGATTAAGTGCATTATGTGATTGCAAGCAATAGGTAGATCTGGAGATGGATCTAGAGCAGGATTTGAAGTTGGATCTAGAATAACAAGAGTTGCAGCAGAGCTGGAGCAGAAGGCTTAGATTAGATGTAGGAATAATAATGTAAGGGGGTTAAAAGTTTGCTATTCTATTAAGTAGGAATAAAGTAGTAAAATGTGAAAAGCTTAGGTCCATCCTAGCCCTAAGATAACCTAGAGACTTCCCTAAGCCTTAGCCACCCTTAGATTAGGTCACAACCCCCTAGGAAGCCTTAAAACCCTAGTTCCAGCCCTTATCTTGATGTCCAGATGAGTTAGAGAACGTCCAAGACACTTAGCCATCTCCCGCACACCTCAAACCCACTTCTGCAGTGTTATTGGATGTCCAGACACTTTGTCAGACATCCAATTTCTACAGAGTACCAAAAACAAAACCCTGATTTCCCCCCTGACTCAAATTAGACGTCCAGAACTGAAGTCTGGACTTCTAATTTTTTAGTATAAGTCATCTGATCCTATTATTGGGCTTCTGATGATTGTCTCCAGTCCTTGTTTTGATATTCAAGTATTGATCATGGATCTCTAGCTCCCTAAACCCAATTCTAACCCCATAGGAACCTAAATTAAGGTGTCCTAACCTTAGTACATCACCTCTAGACCTACCTAAGGACCTAATTAGGTCCTCACCAAACCCAATTGACTTAGATCAAAGTCAATTACCTTCACCTAAGTCAATTGGACTCATTGATCCAATTGAGCTTAGATCTCAACCCACACAAGTTTAATTTGACTTGGTGAGAATCAACTTGAGCTAAACGCAACCCAATTGAGTTATTCTACTCTCAATTAGGTTCATACTCATTCAATTAAACTTAGGTTAAGTTTAATTGCATTTTCCCATTAGCAATTAGGGTTTGTAACCCAAATTCAAGACCTACACCTACCCAAACCCCTTAAGACCTAACCTAAGCCACCTAGCCACATAGAGCATGACCACACACGCACACACACACCATTCATGTACACACTTCTCTAGAATTTTCTAGAGACCTCTTGAGATGGCACCACCTCTTGGTTGCCAAATTTAGCAACCAAGAGGAATTCAAATTGAGATCCACAATTCTTGAATTTCATAGACCATCTCCACCCACATGTGGCTGGCCACTCTTGGACTCTCTCTACAGAGTTCTACACCACTCTAGATAGAAGCCATTGGGTCTCTAAAATGACCCCTTGAGCAGCCATGCACCCCAATTCACTTCCTTGGAATTCATTCCACTTAGGCTAGCCACTCCCATCTCCACCCCACCTCCACGAGTTGAGCACCACCATGGAGGCCACCATCTCCACGCCAGGAAGCTGGATCAGATCCCCAACCTCTCTCCAAGGGTCGGCCTAAGCTCCATTGGCCGCCCCTCCTTCTTCTCTTAGCCACTCAGAGGCCATTGGAGACCACCTCTGAATGCCCTTCCTTCTGCTAGATTAGTAGCTTAGCTTTTCATATATTCACTGCTTTTATTTACTACTTAGTAGTATAGTCTTACTTCTTCCCCAATGATGCATGCGAAATCCCCCCATCGATTCTTGTATGCAATCGTTTTCTGGTAGTTAGGTTTAATTTTTAAGCATTCATGTATAAGCTTTCCTCTAGATTTCCTTGTGCAACAACTCTCCAATGATGAATGAAATTACATTTATATATATATATATCTTATGTGTTTGAAATCACCACGAGCTGAATGATTATCATATTTGCGCGATTTAAGTGCCTGTTCTTTAACTGTCGATATATTACGCACCAGCATGTCATTTTCGGAGGATATCGAAAATCTGACAGTAAATTCTCTCTCCATAACTAGTCACCACCTCACTAGAATCGTGTGCACAGAAAATCACCCATTCACTTTCATGATTTAGTTGACGCATGCGCATGTGATCTGAGTTAATAACAGGAGCGGTGAAGTCTTAGTTAGGAGATTGGAAACTAGCATGCATCTTTAAACAAAGTAGAGTGGCTTTAAAAATAAAAGATCAATTTCAAAAGCGAAAACAATGCCTCCCAGAGATGAACGACCGAGACTCAAAGTCTCGTTATTTTTATAAAACAATATCTTTGTTGGATCGTATTTCGCGACAATACTACAACACATTTCTTTCAAACCAGAAACGCGATCTACGATTTTTCCCAACAACCAGCTAGAATATCCTACTGCTAAAAGAGTAGCATTTTGGCTAGAAATGAGTAGCACAATAGTTACTAAGGTTTTGACTGCAAATTAAGACGTCTGACCAGCTGCTACAATGTCTGATTTGAAAGGAAATTACAGTAGTAGTAGCTACTGAATGTAGGATGCAACAGCTTTTGGCTGCTGTGAAGTGATAGCTGGTTTGAGTTGTCCAGAATCAAAGAATCTGTGTTGGGATTTTGGGTTGAACGTGGGGATCTAATGAAGCAAACATGTTGTAAAGTTTTAGAATTTAATGTACAAGCATTCATGTACTTGAAATTGATTTAAATTCAATTAGAATTGCCTGTATATTTGATTCAAAGTCTTTGTCAACTATTTTTCAGTGATTAACTGTCCATTGTGTATTTTTAATGGAATTCATCATGAAAACCCAGTTTTAATGCTCCATCATGTTTCTTGATGACTGTTGGACTTGTTTACAGCTGGTGTCAGACCCGAATAGGTTGTTAATATGATGATTTTATCATTGAAGTGTGTATAGTGGTTAACCTAAATCAGACCTAACCATCTCTTTACAAAATTTTTAACCTGGCCTAAATGATTTTATCTTGGTCACTTTTAGGCCCAGGGTCGAACTTAGGGAAGTGGTGTTACAAGTTAAGTTTCTATGTCTTTCCTATAACGAATCTCTTCCTGCTAAAACGGATCTTGCCATTCGCAAGACGGAGTACCTGCAAGTCAAGGATTATCTTTTCTCTTTTATATATATATTTTTTATCTTTTTACTAATAGGAAAGCATAACAGAAATAAGTAAATATAGTATATATATATAGGTATACATTATGTATATAAAGGGGTGTGGGTGGAGGTGGAGATGGAGTGTAGCACGGTGTCGAGTCGGTTGTCGTTTAGAAAGACGCAACCGTTAGGACGAGGTGCCGCGTGTAAGGTGTAGGATGGATGGTGGAAGATAAATGCGAACACGCTTTTTGTACGCTTGTATCGGGGAATATCAGCAATTGGTGTAGATAATCCCGCGATACCACGTATGGTAAATAACATGAAAATATATATATATATGTATGTATATATGTAAATATATCTATATGTATATATGATTATAAATATATAGGTATATATATGTGTATATATATATGTGTATATATATATATGTATATATATATAGGTATGTAAATATATATATATAAGTATATGTATAGATACATATATGTATAGATCTATATATATATATGTATATATTTATATGTATATTTATGTATATGATACTATATAGATGTATATGTATATATATATGTATACATATATATATAGTAATATATGTATATATAGATATATGTAGCTAGATATGTATATATATGTATATATACATGTATATATATTTATATATATATATATATTTATATATATATGTATGTATGTATGTATATTTATATATATATATATATATATGTATAAATATACGTATATATATGTATGTATAAGTATATGTGTATACATATGTATATATATATGTATACTAATACGTAGTTATATAAATACTACTATATATATATAGATATAAGTATATATATATATGCATATGTATATAAGTATATGTCTATATGTATATATATATATATGTATGAATATATATAAGTAAATATATATATATGTATGTATGTATGTATATATATATGTATATAAATATATGTATATATATATATCAATATATATATGTATACGTATAAATATATATATGTATATAATAGTGTATAGGTGTGTGTGTGTGTGTGTGTGGAAGTGTGAGTGTATGTGTGTGCAAGCGTCGGTGTAAAGAGAGAGTGAGAGAGGGAGAGAGAGAGAGTGGGAGAGAGAAGGAAGCCGCGCTGCTGGAGGTGAGTTAAGACGTCCGCAGCTTCAGAGCGCTATCTGGAGGCTTCCACGCTCACGCGTAGGCACGTATGCACGTGGAGAGGCGCGTGCTCGAGGGAGTGGCCGCCTACAGAGGAGGCTGCAGCGCACCGCGCTACATGGAGAGTAGGCGCTGGCACTCGCAGGTGCACGCGGTGAAGGAAGCGGGCAAAGGCAGGCACTGGGAGAGGGTTGGTGCATGCAGACGTACGCAGGCGGGTGCGGGGGACGCGGGCGGAGACGCGCAGGCGAGCGCACGCATGGGCGAACGACGGTAGCGGTGCTCCGAGTGACCGGTAAAGTTAGAAGCTCACCGGTCACCCCACTGTAGCCACAGTGTCGCGCAAACTCGCGTGAACAGTGGCTACAGTGTAAGGCCGCGCCGCACAACCAGAAGCTGCAGGTGTTGTGAGTGCGGATGGCTTGGCACGCGTGGCAGAGTGGCTTCGGCTGGTGGCTTGCAGGCAGAAGGTTGCGATAGAGCGCGCGGAGAAGGCTGCTAGCGTGTGCGGTGGAGGGCAAGGGTGACTTGCTGCTTGTGCGGAGGCTTGCGGGAGTTGGCAGGGGCGCGCGGAGAGGCTTGGCCAGCCGCTGCAGTGGCATGCGGTGACTGGCTGAGGGTGAGAGAGAGTGACGGCGCGCGGAGAAGCGGGAGGCGATGGTGCCTGCAGGCACACGAGGAGGGCGAGGGCGGCCTGCAGGCTTGCGCGGAAAGAGGCTGGGCAGCTGCTGCTGCGTGCTGCTGCAGCCTTCTTACCGCTGCTGCAGGGTGTGCGAAGCTTTGAGCTTCAAGCTTGAAGCTGCCGCTCCAATGGCTGGAGTGGCTGGAAATGAAGAAATCAAGGAAGAGCCACCATGCCCACCGACTCTATGGTGAGCTGGGCAGTGGTGGACTCACGGTGGTGGTTGTGCACCACCGTGAGTTGCTCCTGTCCGTCAGGTGTCTCCTCGGAGGGCCGGTGTATGGAGGGAGAGGGAGGAGAGGAAGGTGGCCTAGAGAAGAAGCTGCAGGCTTTCTTTGGCTGGGACCAGGCTTGCTTGCAAAGGATGAGCCGTGGCTTTTTATAGAGGAAGAAGCCATGAACAACCATGCCTTGGCTATGCATGGCCTTGGCAGGGAGGGGCAGCCGCAGGGAATGGCGCGAGGAGAAGAAGATGCATGCAGCCGCGGAAAAGGTTTAAAAATCAAGTGAAATAAAAAATAAAAAGATGGTGAATTAGCAAAGATGCACTTGAGGAAAAATGTTAATTGCAAGGCCACTTATTTATTCTCCTCTCCTCTCAATTAAATGCATGCATGCATGTATTTTTACAAATGCGATTATGGAACCCTAATATGCAGAGGTAATGCTAGGAAATATCACAAGAAGGAACTATTGCAGGTGTATTTTTGCGGTGCAATCATACCCCCATGCCTATCTTTTGCTTGTCCCTAGCAAAACATTTTTTTTGTAGTATTTAGAAATGATCTTAAGCTAAAGATTTTCTTCTTGAGGCAACATAGGTGTGTTTATTGTTGGATATTGTGAGAACCAATTGTAGAGAAGACTACCAGTACTTTAAGTCTCACATGACAAAGGTCATCTCTCAACCAACCAGGACTCTTGATATTTAAACCTTAAGTATGATTTCCAAGACCCAGGAGGTTTTTGTCGTATTCGAGAGCTCAAGAGGTTATGGCTTGTGCTTAGTGAGGGATCAAGACTGACCAGATGAACATTAATACTCAAGTCTAGGGTTTCACGAAATTTTAAGTACAGGTTTGTCCCAGTTTCAGCTCGTGTTTTCAAATTGACCCTTGAGAAGATGACGGAAAACTCAACTCCCATTTTCTTTTTTTTGTGGCTCAAAGGAAAATAGTGTATTTGTGACTTGCCCTGAAGAACTTTTTAGGGTAGAGACTTTACAGACATTTGCGAGATATACTGACTTATTTGCATCATCTTTTTTTTGTTTTTAGAAACACGTGTCAATATATCTCTTACAACATTATTTGGAGGAGCACACTTCTTTTTGGTGGGAGAGTTTCTTTTTTTTTTTTGGTGGAAAGAGTCGCTCCTAAACACAAGACTAAAACCTGGGATAAAAAGTCTACCTGCGCCTATAGGTAAGGACTCCACCTTCCCTAATGAACACTAGGGTTGGATCTTATGTTCACCTGGTCTTTCGTGATATGTGTAGTGTGAACCAAGTTTACTTAAGCTCTCAAGTAGAAGCAAACCAACGAATCCTATACTGGTGTCTCAGGTACAAGCATACGTCCTTAGTTAGGAGAGATTCTGATCTATCTTGTCAATGCTCAAGTGAATTAAGCCGAGCCTGAGCAAATCAAGCTTCTGTGTCCTGGAAAGTCTTCAAAACAATGGTTGAATATCCATAAACACTTATTGTATTTTTGTTTCAGCCTTCAGATCATTACTAAACACCATTTATTATTATATACATTATATTTTTTTTTTCTTTTTCTTTTTCTTGCATATATATAAACATGTGGGAAGTGCATGATACCATAAAATACCCAGATCCTATGGATGCCTATCCTCCCCCCCATGCCAAACAATGCTATGTCATCATATGCATGCAGGGAAAGGTAGAGAAAGGATGGAAGATCGGGTAACGAGAGTTGAGGTGCAGGGTATACAGCAGCGTGGTAGGGTGGGTGGATGGTGGGTGGTGAAGTGATCGTGATAGGGGCATGAAAAGTGATGGTGGATGGTGAAAGGTCAGGCATTTCATGGGACGAGAGTGTCCCAGGCAGATTGGAGAACAAGTTGGGAAGAAGAAGTTGGCCCTCTGATTGGCCAAGAAGAGGGGCTTCTTGGATAGATGGATCCAAAAAGGGATAGCCCCAGTGAGTAAGATGTGGGCTCAAGGTCCCAATGTGGAATTGCAAATCCACCTGATTTGGCGGGAAAGAAAGGGCAATCTGGTCTTCAAGAGTGTGGACCGGCGGTGAGCAGCCCGGATATGACTCAGACCACGAGGTATGGGAAGCAGAGAAAACCTCATCAGAAGTCTGGTCAGGAGAAGGTATGGGGATAGGGAGGGATGGGGAAACGTCACAATATGTGTTGGTCAGGCAGTCGACAGTGTTTATAAGCAATCCGCATAGTCAGAATAGGTCCCAATTAGAAAAATACACGCACTGACGGTCATGTCCTTGTCAGAGATAACACCATGCAAGGGGGTAGTAATTAGGTTGAATATGGCCCATCTTTAGAATAAAAGGCACAACATAAAGTAGAATAGGAGCATAGCATGCATCAAGTACCAAGATTGCTTATAAACTGCATTAATGGCCATTTGTGTAAAGCATGTGTCAAAGCAAGCCCCAGATGAGCAATCAGACCGCACGGATGGATTCAGAACGACGACCAGAGTCCAACGGACTCAAGATCGGCCAAATACGACATCCGGAGCTCCCACAATGGGCCCAAGAAATTCTGACCGTTGATCTGGAGATCAACAGCCCAGAAAGTGCCACGTCGCCCCGCCCCCACCGCTCGCACGCCCTCAAGCCAGCCAAGGACGAATCTCGGCCGTTGATCTTAGATCGAACGGCCAAGATCCGCGCGCTCGCCCGCGGTCACCGCGACAAAACGTGGGCGTGGCCAATGGCTAGCGCACACGCCCGCATCGCAGCGACGCGCGTTGGAATCACGCGGAGCAGAAATCAAGCGCGAGTGAAGGGCGCGGCAAAATTGGGCTGCTCGATCAGCAGCGGGCGGCCAGGATCGCGCCACGCGGCGCGATGACAGCTCCCGAGCGCCCACGCGCGCACGCACGCCAGGCGGAAATGCACGCGCGCACGCGCGCCCGAGGAGTGATCTCAGCGCGGGCGCAGGAGGATCTCAGCCGTCCGATCTTCGATCGGACGGCTCTCGTTCAACGTCCACGGATCGTGCATGGAGAGAGAGCGGGGCGGGCAGCTGACCGGTGGCAGGAGGGCTTCACCGATGTATCTGGAAGCGGTTTTAGCGACGTTCTGGATGTCACTAAAGCACATTCTTCTTTTAGGAAGCCCTTAACTCTATTTAAACCCCCTTCTACCACCATTCAAGGCATCCTCTCCCACTTGCAACTACTCCATCCTCTCCTAGCTAGTTCTAGGCACTCTTGTAATCGCCAGAGACGACGAGCCGCCGACGGAGCCTCCTCCACCGCCATGGCTGCCTCGTCACTCTCCACTCTCTCTCTACCTCTCTCTCTCTCTTTTAAGCTTTCATTTACTTTTGTTGAAGCATGTATTTAATGTTGTAAACCATGAACTATGAATGCATGTTTAATGAAATTATTTTCCATTTAGTCGCCATTTTAATTTCTGCTTAAAGTGCATGATCAAAACCAAGAGCTTTCTAACCCTAAACTCTCTCTATCTCTCGCTTTTCAAAACCGTCTCTTTTGCAAGCAAAACTCCGCCTTTTTCATGACAACAAGTGGTAAACAAAATCCGATTTCCATGCCTCCCTGAGATCGACACTCGGGCTCACCTCCGTTTACTTCTTTTAAAACCGACGTATCAAGTGCAACTATAACAACACCTCTTAACACACACGCACGAGACCACGTCATACACGCACTAACGGTCATGTCCTCGTCAGACGTGTCATCCTTGATGCAATCGCAATCAAAGTTCTTAGCTACCTTGAAGATGTTAAGTTTGAGCTTTTCAGATCCAATGGCAATCTCAATACAGCCTGACTTGCAGTCGATAAGGGCACGGGCTGTGGCCAAGAAAGGTCGACCAAGGGTGATCAGACAATCAGAAAGTGAACTAGGAACTTCAATATCTAAAATAAGAAAGTCAACAGGAAAACAGAGACTGTTGACCCTGACCACCACGTCTTCCACCACAACCTTTGGGATTTTGACAGAACGATCTACCAACTGTAACGTAACAGGGGTGGGTTTCAGATTTCCCAAGGAAAATTTTTCGAGCATGATGGTCGGTATAAGATTTATGTAAGATCCTAGATCAAGCAAGGCATGGTTAAAATTGCAGCCTTGGATGCTACAGGAAATAAGTGGTGTGCCCAGATCTTTCTGCTTCGGTGGTAGGTTTGACAGTATAGCACAACTCGCATGAGGTGAGAGAACCACCGGATTCTTAGTTTTCTTTGACTGTCGCCTGGGTGTTGTGTAGTCTTTGAAAAATTGGGCGACAGTAGGTATATGGTCGATAGCCTCGAGCAGGGGTACCTTGATTTCTACATCCCTGAACAAATAATGCAGGCTATCAAAAGCCTGCGTATCTTTCTTTTTACCTTTTGGCTCCCTCGGTAGAGCCTCAGGGAATGGGATTGATTCTAGCAACAATTTGGATCTATCGTCCTCTCGCGAATGCGGTGTGCATCCTGAATGAGAGGGTAATGAAGAATACGGGCCAGGATCAGGTCGAGGCAGATCGACAGTCTGCTTGCCGCTCCTCATAGTGATAGCATTGGATGATGCAGGTCCAGTGGGATCATACGGCGGAGGAGGGTTCGCAATAGGGACATAAGAGTGCAGAGCTACAGCGGGATTAGCCTGAAATCCCGGTGGAATGCTTGAAACCTACAGAATTTGATGAACCTGCCCCTGAGAAGGTCATACGAAATTTCGCGGGTTTGGGACAGGTTGGGCGCGAAGAGTGCCCTGAGATCGAGTCGTCATGCGTAGTTGACTGATCTCAGCATTCTGCTGCGCCAATTGGTGCTGAAGAGAGGTCATGTTCTCTTCATGGTGCTTTGACATATCCATCATCATTCGCATCAATTTGTCAAGAGGACATGATGCGTGTTGTGCTTGCGGTACGTAAGGGCCTGATGGCGAATTCGCCATAGGATTAGACTGGGCCCTTGGGATGATGGGTGCGGACGGTTGCGTTGGTCCACTCGCGGGGTTTTGGTGCTGCGGGTTGTTGGACCATGCGAAGTTCGAATGATTGCGCCACCCTGAGTTATACGTGGTAGAGAACGGGTTGTTCCCCAGGGCACAAGCGTCTTCTATGCCAGAAGACGTGTTCGTATGTAAATATGCGTCCGACCACACGGAGGCTTGGTCCTCCGTGTCGAAATACTGGCTCGCAGAAGCCAGTTCCACATGACTTACTGAGTCGCTCGGTGCGACACTCGGTAGGGAAGGTCGTACGGGGTTTCTCGGGATAAGCTTGGTGTTGGAAGAATTGTGATTGTGATGAAGTGGTGAAGAAGTGGTGTTTGCCATAGAACGAGTGGGGTTGGCCAAAAGCTCGTCCAGCTTCTTGTGCATGACGGAGACTTCATCCAGTTTTTGTGCAATAATGCTTAGATCAGTGGATGAATGGGAGGGTCCCATGTCAACTTCGTGGACATTTCGGGGCTGGCTGGTACGATTAAAGGCGACAATGGGAGCATTGTTCATTGAGTTTTCACTCATATTTTCAAACAATTCAAATGCTCCATTCTCACCTTTATTCATAAAGTTCCCTCCGCAGGAAGCGTCTGCAATCTGCTTCAAAGTCTCATTTAGCCCATAGTAGAAAATCTGGGCTATATGCCACTTAGGCAGACCGTGGTGCGGACACTTCCTGAAGAGGTCATTATACCTCTCCCATGCCTCATGAAATTGTTCACCGTTTTGTTGCGTAAAAGAGGTGATAGCTCGGCGAAGCACATTGGTTGGCCCGATTGGGAAGAACTTCATGACAAATGCTGTTCGCATCTCTTCCCAAGAGTGGATGGTTCTGCCAAGGGTGTGTAGGCAGTGTGATGCTTTATCCCGCAGTGAAAATGGGAACATTTTCATGAGGACTATAGGTAACCCGACATTTCTTGGTTTAATCGTTTCAGCCAGTCGGGTTAGGTCTTCCAAGTGGAGAAAAGGATCTTCACTTGCAAGACCATGGAAGTGAAAATTTATTAGGCCAATAATGTTAGGTTTCAGTTCAAAGTCGTCCTTGCCCATGGGGACCCGAATTTGTCCTATGATCTTTGTAGCAGCGGGATTCTGATAGGAGCTAAGAGACCTAGGCTCCTCCCGTTCGGGAGGGTTCTGCATTTCCTCCAATGTTTCTCGAATGGCTTCCATTTGCTCATTATACATTTCCATTTGGGCTTGGAGGCGGGTTATGGGGTCTAATGCTCCACCACCTGTTGGGTTCTGAGGGCGGTTTCCTCTCTCGGGATTTGGGGGTGGGCATGCAGCCATGTTTGTGGAGGAGGAGGACGATTTCACTTCTTTTCTAGATTTATTAGGCAATTCAATCAGTTCAGGGTTTTGTGACCTCCTCCCAAACATGCACTACCGCAGGAAGAATTGGGGAGATGAGAAGGGAAAATAGATGAGAGAAATGACGCCGCAAAGGTACACTTGATGACAAATCAGTACAATCAAATTCCTAACCTCTACAGTGTGCCCTTAGTCCTAAAGATCTAAGTTACCTACTATCACGAACTACGGAACCGAATGCGAGCACCGCGGAACCACCAGGCCAGATTGAAAGGCCGTTTGCCCTAGTCTTAGACACCCGATAGCACGCGGGAACTCTCACCAGCACGTAGACGCTACACGCAGGTAGTTAGACCTCCAATCCTTAAGAAGGGTCAAGTTCCTACCAGTTTTAGTTAGAGGCTTAGGGTCAAGTGCTTTTAGAATGTGAAGGGCATTGTTTACAGGTAATGCCCAAGTGATTGATTTTCAGAGGGTGTAAACAAGCATGCAACGGGGAAATCTCCCCAAATTGAAGTTTTTATTGGTGAATGGTTTTTAGAGTTCAGCCTTAAGTAGTATGAATTTTAGGATTTCTCTGAATTACCAATTCAACCAATCTCCGGGTTTTTGAGAGAATATAGGTTTTCTTCAAAGCCCAACAAACCCTTCTTCAATATCAGTTAGTTAATGCATGCTAAAATGCAATGGGTTACCCTAAATGGAGATCTCTATGTGTGGATGCATGAATCAGTTTTAGATTTATGTGAAAGGGAGCCAAAGCACTTCAATTCAAGTGCTCCCAATAACCCAAAAGATTTCCACACACAAGGCTCAATCAACAGATAAAGAAACTAAAATTGTTGGTGTTGAAATATTCGGGATCGAATCTTAGGCAAGTTGAAAAGTCGTGGTGGGGTTGGAATCAACTCAATTCCAAGTCTCCCCACCAAAAAGGTGATCCCGAATTGTAGATAAGTGAGGCAAAAGAGGGGTGCAATCAATCTTTTTGTGTTTGCCTCAAAGAATACTTCACACGACGAAAAATTAAAGAATCAAAATTCTTGGATTCTCGCTATGCGAAGTAAGGCAGGAAATCGTGGGGCGGTGGGAGTGAAGACAATCAATCAAACAAGTGAATTTTAGTCCACTTGCCTCAAGAGATCCCAAGAAGTTCTAGTTTTTGCTTTAATGATTTTTTTTTATTAAGGTTACAAGTTAACCTAGGTTGCTAAGAAGAGAAGACCTACTTGTTCGGCAACGTGTGCGAAGCTCCAATGCGGTGTCGGTGTCTTCACACTGTTGTTCCTACCCTGGATCTGCTCACATCTTCGACTTCGTTTGCTTGCCTTTTCCTCGCAACAGGTTCACCTGCACACCAAAAACAGAGACACCCGTGAAGAGAGAAGAGAAAAATTGAAAGGAATTGAATAGAAACTTACTTGAAGGTGCACTTCCCCGGCAACGGTGCCAGAAAAGGTGTGGTGTCGAACCCGAATAGGTTGTTAATATGATGATTTTATCATTGAAGTGTGTATAGTGGTTAACCTAAATCGGACCTAACCATCTCTTTACAAAATTTTTAACCTGGCCTAATTGATTTTATCTTGGTCACTTTTAGGCCTAGGGTCGAACTCAGGGAAGTGGGGATACAAGTTAAGTTTCTATGGCTTTCCTACAATGAATCTCTTCCGTTCGTTTATTGTGTTTTTGGTGTTTCTTCTATTTAGATTTTTTCTTGTAATCTTTGTCCTTGAGACACACCCTCAAAATTAAGTTCTTGGCTTTGAGCTAAAACAGGGTTCCAAGATGGGTCTTGCTATTCGCAAGACAGAGTACCTGCAAGTCAAGAATTATCTTTTCTCTTTTATATATATATTTTTTATCTTTTTACTAACAAGAAAGCAAAACAGAAATAAAGTAAATATAGTATATATATATATAGGTATATATTATGTATATAATGGGGTGGGGGTGGAGGCGGAGATGGAGTGTAGCATGGTGTTAAGTCGGTCGTCGTCTAGAAAGACGCAACCGACAAGACAAGGTGCCGCGTGTAAGGTGTAGGATGGATGGTGGAAGATGAATGCGAGCATGCTTTTCGTACGCGTGTATCGGGGAATATCAGCAACTGGAGCAGATATTCCCACGATACCACCTATGATAAATAAAATGAAAATATATATATATGTATGTGTATATGTAAATATATCTATATGTATATATGGTTATAAATATATAGGTATATATATGTGTATATATATATGTGTATATATATATATTTTTATATAAGTATATGTATATATGTATGTAGCTACATATATAAGTATATGTATATATATATAGGTATGTAAATGTATATATATAAGTATATGTATATATATACATATATATATATATATATATATATATGTATATATATATATATATAGTAATATATGTATATATAGATATATGTATATATATATATATATATGTATATATATATATATATAGTAATATATGTATATATAGATATATGTAGCTAGATATGTATATATATGTATATACATGTATGTATAAGTATATGTGTATATATATGTACATATATATAAAAGTATATAGATATATGTATATATATATATGTATGTATGTATACTGATACATAAGTATATAGGTACTACTATATGTATAAATATAAGTATATATATATATGTATTTATATATATATATATGTATATAAATATATGTATATATATATGTAAATATATATATGTATACGTATATATATATATGTATATAATAGTGTATAGGTGCGTGTGTGTGTGTGTGTGTGGAAGTGTGAGTGTATGTGTGTGCAAGCATCGGTGTAAAGAGAGAGTGAGAGAGTGTTGTGAGAGAGAGTGAGAGAGAGAGAGAGAGCGGGAGAGAGAAAGAAGCCGCACTACTGAGGTGAGTTAAGACGTCCGCAGCTTCAGAGCGCCGTCTGGAGGCTTCCACGCATGCACGCGCAGGCGCGTATGCGCGTGGAGAGGCACGCGCTCGAGGGAGTGGCCACACGCAGAGGAGGCCACAACGCACCGCGCTGCTTGGAGAGCAGGCGCTGGTGCTTACAGGTGCACGCGGTGAAGGAAGCGGGCGAAGGCAAGCATTGGGAGAGGGTTGGCGCACGTAGACATACGCAGGCGGGTGCGGGCGACACGGGCGGAGACGCGTAGGCGGGCGCGTGCACAGGTGAATGGCGATAGCGGTGCGCCAGGTGACCGGTAAAGTGAGAAGCTCACCAGTCACCCCACTGTAGCCACAGTGTCGCACAGACTCACGTGAACAGTGGCTACAGTGTAAGGCCGTGCCACGCAACCGGTAGCTGTAGGTGTTGTGAGTGCGGACGGCCTGGAACGCGCGGCGGAGTGGCTTCGGTTGGTGGCTTGCAGGTGGAAGGTTGCAACCTAGCGCGGGGAGAAGGTTGTTGGCGTGCGCGGTGGAGGGCGAGGGCAACCTACTGCTTGCACGGAGGCTTGTGCGAGTTGGCAGGGGCACGCGGAGAGGCTTGGCCGGTCGCTGCAGTGGAATGCAGTGGCCGGCTGTGGGCAAGAGAGAGCGATAGGGTGCGTAGAGAAACAGGAGGCGATGGTGCCTGTAGGCGCGTGCGGAGGGTGTGGGCAGCCTGCAGGCTTGCGCGGAAAGAGGCTGGGCAGCTGCTGCTGCGTGCTTCTGCTGCAGGGTGTGCGAAGCTTTGAGCTTCAAGCTTGAAGCCGCCACTCCAATGGCTGGAGTGGCTGGAAACGAAGAAATCAGGGAAGAGCCACCACACCCACTGGCTCTATGGTGAGTTGGGTGGTGGTGGACTCACGGTGGTGGTTGTGCACCACCATAAGTTGCTCTTGTCCGTCGGGTGTCTCCTCGGAGGGCTGGAGTATGGAGGGAGAGGGAGGAGGGGACGGTGGCCTGGAGAAGAAGAAGTTGCAGGTTTTTTTTGGCTGGGACCAGGCTGGCTTGCAAAGGATGAGCCGTGGCTTTTTATAGAGGAAGAAGCCATGAACGGCCATGCCTTGGCTATGCATGGCTCATGCATGGCCTTGGCAGGGAGGGGCAGCCGCAAGGAATGGCGCGAGGAGAAGAAGATGCATGCAGCCTCGGGAAAGGTTTAAAAATCAAGTGAAATAAAAAATAAAAAGATGGTGAATTAGCAAAGATGCACTTGAGGAAAAATGTTAATTGCAAGGCCACTTATTTATTCTCCTCTCCTCTTAATTAAATGCATGCATGCATGTATTTTTACAAATGCGATTATGGAACCCTAATATGCAGAGGTAATGCTAGGAAAAAGCACAAGAATGCACTATTGCAGGTGTATTTTTGCGGTGCAATCAACAGCCCTACACACTTTTGCTAGCCACTTAAGTTCATTTAGATGCCTTAGGTTTCTAGTAAAACATCTTTCAAGGCCTCTTCTGTGTGTACTTTGTAAATAAATAAATTACATTTAAAAATAATAGAAAAATAAAATAAACCTATCTTGAGTAAGATTAGGTATTTCTTCATATGTGTGCCAAGTTTCAAGGTAATCTGAACCCTTGCTTGGTTGAACATACCCGTTGATGACTTAGTATACCTTACAATTTAATAAAAGAACTTATGATAAAAGATAACAAAAAGAAACTTCTTTCTCTTCTCTCATCCTTGCTCTCTCATCCCCTACCTCTACTATATATATAAAAACTATTAAAATCAGAAAAATCCTAAAAATACCCAAAAATACCATATATATTATGTATATTACTTGTAAATATTAATTAACCTAAACTATAGTTAAATCTTGTATATTATGTATATAATATGTGTAAATAACTTATAGATGTATTCTATATATTAAATTAAATATTTAAAATGATTTATTGTTTATATAACTTTATTTTATATAACTATTTATTAATTTATGTTAACTTAAATGTATAATAACTTAAGTAATTATATAAACCTATCTATGTGTACATAATTATCCCATAATTCTATACATACATATTTAAGTAAGTAATATGAATTTTATAACACCTGTAATTTAATTTAATTATATATTTACAGCAGGTAATTAAGTTATTAAGTTAATTAGGTAATTTATTAACTTAAAATAAAATAAATTAGTAATTTAAGTTAATAATGAAGTAATTTATAATGTACACTTGTATAATATTATATTAAGTATCTTCAACCTATTTATACTATATTTATAATGTATTAGAGTATTATAAGTTATTTATATGTAAAACTATCTAAAGCATGTATTTAAATGTAAATAAATTAAAATAAAGTCACTAAAATGTATTAAAAATGTGTAATAAATAATTTATTATATAAATTAACCTTGTATAAAGTCAATTTCGTAATCAAATCACTAATTTATACGTTAATTAAAAAATTGAACTCTAATTTAGTGTGCACAACAACCACTTTTTACTAATTTTATTATATATATAAATAATTTATTTATCTAAATTAATTGTACAATTAGATAGCATTATCTAAGGGCTTTATATCTATGTAATTTAATTTTAATTTAAACTAATTTTTGGCCCCCAAATCGAGGGCCAAAAACCTCAAAATCAGACCCAGCTTTACGCAGCAATGCGCCAATTTGGCACCTGTGAATTGCACCACATGGTGTGGTGAGGAAGTGGTGATGTGGTATAAGAGCAATTCAGTGGATATGTCCACTAGTCGTTCAGTGCAGGGCGCCCATTACCCATACCACTACTCCTCTCTGATCCTATAAGCATTTATGTGCATATACATGTGTACATTGCATGGGTTGAGGGCCACGCACTGTAGCAAGCTTATAATGGGCTTGATATTGGGCCTTAAATTGGATAAAAATACACCTAATCAAAACTAGGGCTAGCCCAAAGTAGAGGTCCAGTCCCACCCTATGGGGTGCTATGTATCCGTCGAAATGGGCCCACTTACCCATTAAAATAATTTTTTGATCTAAGTAAAACACAGACGTTTGATGAGAGGTCAGATGGAGCTAAAAATAACTAAGTGTTAGAGAGAGAGGTGAGCAGCCTAATGAGTAAGAAAAGCTTTGAAGTGTTAAGAGTAATGAGCAAGAGAGGAATGGTTAAGTGTAGCAAGCTTAAGCATGAGTTATGTATATGTATATGTATATATATGTAATGTATAAGGATATAATATGTATGAATATGTATAATGAATTAAATATGTATATATAATATGTACGTATGCATAGGTAATATATATATAAATAAATATAATTAGAATAGTAGAGTACTATTTGAGCCTTATGTTGCATATATAGTTTTGTTGTTTAAGGCTTTAGTGACAGATAAATCCATCACTGTACATACGTACATACGTTAGTAAAAGTAGTTTTGTTTGCCTTATATTATGTAAATATTTTACTAAGGCTACAACGATGCATGTATATGTTACTATAGATATTAATATGTTAATATAATTTAGTATAGTAGATATTAGAAGCTATTTTTGTACCTACACTTAGGTACTACTTATATTAGTTATATATAATTAACAAAGTATGGTAGTAGTCAGTTTTTAATGTTTAATAGTTGCACATATGTTTTAGGCATTATAACACATTAATTGATTCTTTTGGTAAATAATTGACCAATTCATTATTTGTTTGATTCATTTATTCCTTTTTTAAATAGAATTAACAATTTTAGAATAAAAGAATATTTTTGGACTTAGAGGGTGATGTATATCAATAGCTACCTCCCAGTGAACGACTTGGAATAAACCAATAAAAATTATAATTAAATAAAATTGATGTAATATCGGTTTGCATTTGTGACACCTATACTACAATAACGACATAATTAAACATTTTTATTGCAACCCATTGGTCGACGATCACTTAATTGCAAACAACTTTGAATCCTAAAACCAAAGTACCTTTATCTCTCTATGAGAAATGAAATTGAACATGCCAAGCACCTTCAAAAATAATGAAAGAAAAATGCAATATTCAAAGCGCACAAATATTCCTGTGGAACCTCAAGATGAATATGGAAATTGAAATGGAATAGGATAAGTGAAACTACTTTTGGAGTGCTCAAAAAAATGAAAATGATCGAGGTATTGAAGCATAAGGGCGAAGGGTTTCAAGAATGGAGAGCATTTAGAGCTTGAGGACCAAGAAGTTCCCCAAAAAAAACCTTTTTGCTCTTTTAGTGTGTAGGAGAATGGAGTAGTGTTTCTTTCTTTTTAAAAAGAAATGCCTCTTCATTTATAGAGGGATTAGAATTGATTAGGATTAGAAAGGAATTAGAGAGAATAATGGTTAGGAAAATTTGGAATGGATTGATCAAACAAAAAGTTAGTTGGTCAATCAAAAAGGAATTTGGGTTGGTCAAAATATTGTGTTAATCAAGTGATTATTAGACCAAAAATTGATTTTTATGCATAAAGTCAATAAAAAATATAATTGGTCGATCAAGAAAAGAAAATTGTCAATCAATCATTTCAGTGAGTTGATAAAGAAGAGATATAAGGAGATGTTCAAATTTTCTTCGCAATCTAATCGATTTAAATAAAATATTTATCAATCAAGGAAGGATTTTGATAGATCAAATGCCATAAAATAGGATGGGTTTGTTTCTTGTATAAGTGTATCAAATCAATGACGAATAAAACAACAATCAATGATAGATCAAAATAAGAAATTAGGTGAGGCTTCTATCTTAGATAAATAACTTAGCCCTAAGGTGTCTTAGGTGATTTTAAGAGTTTCGTTTACATTCTAAAAAGTTACAACTCTTTGACTTAAATATTACAAAAAACACAACATAGGTTTTCTATCTTCATGTCAAACTAATTAAACTCAAACAAACCATCTTTTTTTTCCTTGGAAACTTATTACTTTTGATTTGTTGAGCATCGAGATAGTCGTTGTAGATTTCTTCCAAGAATAACGAATTCCCTGCTTGGAATGTTAATATCCACATAGCAAATTTATGGATTTTGTTTTTATTAAAATCAAGGGTAGCAACAATCTCTCCCTTTTTTATAAGGAAAAATCTTAAAAGATATGAGAATATTAAGAAAGCTAAAATTATGCAAGTGGACATAATTATGTAGTCAAGAAATGAATTAACCATAAATAGACTCAATTTCTAATCTTTCTTATGAATAATCAAAACTCCCCCTATCGATATGCTATCAATTTAGCAATCTAATCCAATAGTTTCCCTTTTACATATCAACTTAATTTTCCCCCTTTTTGTCATAATCAAAAAGCAATAAGCTATCAATCAATTTTAAATCAAATATGAAACAAGCACTAATTAGAAGATAGAACAATCGAAATCAAGGGTAGAAAAATATTACCATGCTACCAATGTTAATCTTTGCTTTTTTTTTAATGCAAGATCACTCCCCTTACTGCACCCTCTATTTAATTGATTCAATACATAGTTATGTACGAAGGCAATAAAGATTTAAATTGGGGAATCATGCCTGCTAAGTTAGAAGGAGTTATAGCTAATAGTTGTAGTTATTTGGACGAGATCTCCACCTATAATTTGACATCCATTGACCTTGTTGATGCCACCATCTTCCATAACCAAATCAATGATTACAGGCTCTTTGAAGGTTGCATCTTTGATCGTTGATTCCATGTTGATCCTTCTCATAACCTACAACACAATTTTTCACATACTTTTTTGATAGCCATATTCTTTTGGTTCTGTAGTTGTTATTACCCTTTGAGGTAGAAGGTCCATTAGACTCTCTTCTCTTGGCCTTTTGAAATAAAAATGCATGTCTAATCTTCTTTTTATCTTTCTTCTTAATGTTCATATATTTCTATATATGTTCTAGTAGAATATTTGAAGCCATCAAGTATATGTTCAAAGTGACCATATTGCTCCTTGAGATCTTTTACCTTCTCGTAGAACTTTACATTCACAATTGTTATTGAGTCTAATTCTTTTTTACTCTTTTTTAATTCTAAAAATAAATCATCTTTTCATTTTCTAATCTTGAGCACTTATCCTTAAATTCTTTATTTTCTTTCTCTAATCTTTTAGCCAATTTATATGAATCATGACATGAATCTAATAATTCATCTAAAGTGAGGTTAGAGTTTATATCTTTTCACTTGATTCTATTGATGCCATAACTCCATAAGACAGAGATGAGTAGCTTCATCTTCATGACTTTCTTGTTCAGTCTTGATCTCCAGCTCATTATTTTCCCAAGTAGCCTTAAATGCCTTCTTGGATATCCTCTTTTCTTTTATTCTTTCTTCATGCTCCTTTTACTCCTTATTCGTATCTTTTTCTGATAAGTGGATAGTCCTTTCGAGCATGCACCTCTTCCTTGGATTCAAAACAAATAATGTTAGTCAAATATTTGGGTGGTCTTTTACCTTTCTTGCTCAATAACCATTTAAGTCATCATGCAAGAAAATCCATTTCATCATCATCTTCTAACTCGATCTCCTTTGAGTCAGAATCTTCCATGCTTCACTTAAGGGTAAGGGATTTCTTTTTCTGCTCTAGCTTAGTTTCTTCTTTAAGCTTCTTCATGTTTTCTAGTTGCACTTCATGGGCCATGAGGCTACCCATTGGATAATCAAGTTATAGGGTTAATAAATGGTGGACTTGTGATGAGGTGTGGCTCATCATAGCTGAAATGCCCAAGTTAAGCTAGAAACAAGGTTAAAACACTATCTATTAACACAAGAAATGGGTTAAGTGTGGGAATTAAGGAAAATGACCTAAAACATCAAAAATTTGTTAAAATGCATAATTAGTTCATATTGGAGAGATTATCTATTAATTATGTAAATAGATGCTTCAATTGTTAATTGAACACCAAATAAGCACAAATTCATAGATCAACTATGGGATCGATTTCCTATATGTCCAATTCATATGCCATTGAAATTACATTGAGTTCTGACATCATTTAGACCTTGAAATACATGCATTACACGTAGGTCCTCAAGCCTTCACATATTCTTCCTTGAAACTTTCCAAGGACCTATTTGCAAGCCATTAAGGAAATGTCTGAATAGAATTCCTAGCACTTATGGGTTCATTTAGGGCCTCCTTTGTTATTTCACCAATAGACCTGCAGTTGCAAGTGTTCTTGCACAAGGAACTCGAGTTGTCTACACCATCCATTCACTGATCCACTAAATCAACGGTGGATCTTCACCCTCTTGCCTATAGCTAGTGCCAAATTCTTCCCACCTAAGTCTAAATCTCATCTAAGGGTCCATATTTGACCTAATCCACTCTGCACCTCCCAACTCTCATCCCTACCATTCATACCCAATTGCCGATACCCACTAATCTGATCACCAAAGCTCTCCCTCACCTATTTAAAAGACCTCCCCAGTGGCCCTTTGATCTTTTATCGACTCTCACCCCCCTGAGTCACCCCTCCAGCTCCAATTACCCCTTCTTCAACCATTGGTGACAACTTTGGCTTCCTTCCCCGATTCTTCGCCATTGGCCGACGACCGATGGATCCTTGGGAACCACCTTCATCCGCTAGAGGTCCTTTCCTTTCGTCGCCACTTGCCAACGGTGAGTAGACCTTGGACTCCTTCATCTGAGTAGATAAGATTTTAGTCACTTTCCTAGCTAGATTTACAACTTTCTAGATTACTTTTATTGCTTTCCTAGTGTAGTTTATATGTTTAGATCATGATTCTCTGATTGATTGTGTTAGATTAGGTGTAGAATAGCTTAGTTGTTAGTCTTCCTCGATTGGACCTCTCTGATCAATTTAGATCAGAGAGGCAATTCCATGCATTCACTTCGATCCATTAATCTTCCCCCTTACTCCACGATCACTCTCACATTATTTCCTCGCCATTTTAATCCACAATTCACTTCCTCCATCATAGTAGACATTAGATCTAAATTTCATTAGCTTCTAGGTCTAATGCAATGCAAAGATCAAATAAGGGTCTTCTCATACATTTCACAAATCACGAAGGATCCTCTCTGGGCTTTGAATTGGATTGATTTGATCAATTTAACTTGATTTGGTTTCCAAAGCTGATCGAAGAATTTAAAATTGATTTTAATTGATCGAATTGAGTTAATATTGATTTAATTGGAGTATGTGTGATTGGTTCAGGATGGTTTAATCAAAGTTGTATCAACTAATCTACCATGCCTAATTTTAGTGTTGATACTGAGTGTTTTTGGTCTTTTTTGATAGCGAGGGCCCGTGAAAACCCGATGCACGGATTTGAGTTCCTTGCAATGACTCAAGTGTTTTATAAGTTTTGCCTAGGACCCCTGAACACCAATCAATGGTGTGCAGGTGTAACGAGCGCGTACCCCAGACGTCTTTTAAGACGTCTGGGAGGTGGCCCAGACGTCTGTAAAGACGTCTGGGATCACATCCAGACGTCTGACCAGACGTCCGGGATAGTTTACAGACGTCTGACGAACAGTTATACTCGCACGAGATATTCGTCTGCGCGCCTGTGCGCGCAGACCTGCGATCCGCATCTTCTCTGCGGCTGCAGGCGACTGCGGCCGTCTCTCTCTCCTCTCCGTGCGGCGTTAAAAGGGGGAGGGGGCGCGCCTCCCCTCCCGTCTCCACCATCTTCCTCCTCTCCTGCTGCGAGCGGAGCGAGCGGATGCGAGGGCGCAGCGGCAGCGGCGCAGCAGAAGGCGCGGAGGAGCTGCGGCGTGCGAGGGCAGGGCTCTGCCGTGAGGGCGAGCTCGCCGGGAGCGGCTTGGCCGACCGGCGGAGGGCGCAGGGGGCGCAGAGCGTCGCGAAGAGGGACCTGCTGCGGGCGGAGCAGCGGACGCGCGAGGTGCGACGCGGGCGGCGTCGCGAGCGGAGGCCGAGCGAGGTTCTGATTCTGGAAAAATCTCCAGAATCAGACGTCTGGACTGATATCCAGACGGCAAGGTCGACGTCTGTGTGATCATACAGACGTCTGAAAGGTGAGTTCCGCTTTCTCCTTCTTCTTTTGTCGACTGGCCGTACTGAAGGAGGAGGGTTGGCTGTGCGCAGGTGTTCGGATTCGTCATCCCTTGCGAATCCGACATCTGGAAGTTGGACCAGACGGCGGGAGTGACCTCCAGACGTCCGGAGAGACCATCGGACGTCTGGGATCTAGGAGAGACGTCGCCACAGACTTCTGGACGTCCGGGGAACCACGCCGAACAGGTAATTCTCTGATCCACCGTTTAAGACGTCTGGAAGGAGTTCCAGACGTCTGATTTTGCACAGTATTGTCTTTCTCGACCCGTTTAGGGCCCGTTTGGGCTCCGTCTTCCACGATTCGAGTTGCGTTCGATTCAGAATTTATTCCTCTACCCGCCTACAGTAGCTATACACTGTTTTGAGACACTCCTTGTGTTTGATCCTTGTGATAGGACCTCGTTCGGTTGCCATCTTGAGAGTCACGGAGGCGCGCGGGATTCCCGACCACGCCCCCATTACTTCCGTTGTACCTGGTAGAGTGGTTTTAAGCATTAATAAAATCTGTTAAAGTATGGAACCATAACTAGAACCTAGGGCATTGCATGAATCCTAGGAATGAGAAATATATGGAATGATAGCTCCTAGGTGTTGCATGAATCCTAGGGCCGGAAAACTAGATTGTATGATAGATCCTAGGATATGGCATGAATCCTAGGATGGAAAAACTAGTGGAATGTACATTACTGCAGTCTTGGAAAAATGGAAAGGAATATATAAAGCTGCCTGTAAATTTAATTAACAGCTGCCTGTTATGCATAGAGAATCATGTTGAGATCATGGAATGTGAGAACGTGAATCTGGAAAGTGAAACATATGATGTTCTGAGATAAAGAGCTGGAACCCTACGGGGAATTAGGAGTGGAACTCCTGGAAAGAAAAGGAATGGAACTGAGATGTAGTTTGTACTGTCTCTTGGGTACGCAGTACCAAGGGAAGTACCTGTACCTGTTTTAGTGCAGAGTGGGGCCAGCCGCCCCAGGGACCCGGGGTTAGGCTTGGCCGCTCTGTACCGACTTGTTGGCCCTCGTGTACGTAGTACCGAGGAGAGCTAGTAGTGTTAGGAGAGTACTAGCTACCCCACGGGCCCCGGGGTTCTGCTAGCCTCCTTCACCGACTTGTTAGGCCCACTAGGGCAAACCAGGGTAGTCAGGCGAGGGTGCGCGGACTGTGGAGGGGCAAGGCCCCGGTTTGGTTACTGTGGAGGGGCTGGACCCCTGTTACTGAGAGGGCTCTGCCCTGGTTCCGTGCTGTGCTTTGGGCGCACCCGTTAACGGAAACGACTGACCGCGTGCCAGTACGGGCTAGCTACCTGTGCGTTTATCGCGCGTGCCGTAGTCACCGTTACGTCTGTCAGTGACCTTGGGGTGGTTGACTGAGGGTAGGATCACCACGGGGGACTCTCCCGGCCAGGAGAGCACCACGTGCTACTTCTACTGTTGGAAAAGACTGCAATCAAGATCGTCCCACGAGGACATTCGAGATCAAGTAAAGGATCTGAGAAGTAAATGAAATAGTGAGAAAAATTGAAAGATGTAAATAAAGGAAGTAATAGAACATAACAGCTACGGTACACTCTACTGTTGCCTTTAGTTAGTTTGCCACTCTACTCAGCGTTTTGCTGACGTGTTACACTCGTTACCTTTTTCAGGACCAGGTGTTGAGCAGCCAGGGTCGGCGGCTGCAGAGGACGCTGGGCCGAGTAGGGTCCAGTAGAGTTGCCACAGCTTTGTACCTTCTTTTGTTTCTGTTCTAGTGAGTAGTTTTGTTTCCGCTGTACCTTCCTTACCTGCAGTTTTTGTTATATGATAAATGTTGTTTTACTGTTGTGGTGGTGCCTACTGTAGTAGTTTCTTTCCTTACTGCTGTACTTTTTACTGTTAGTTATATTCATGCTGAATGTGGTTTATTTTACTGTCTTTTGGTTACTTCCTCATTGGACGACTGGGTCTTGGGATTAGTCGAGTCGGTCCGGTTCTCGTGTCTCGTAGGGACTCGGGAACCGGGTCGTTACAAGATGGTATCAGAGCAAGGTCGTCCCGAGAAGTGAATCAACTGACTGGAAAGTAACCAATTCACATGTTTATAGCTAGAGTAGCCACCACAACATATCTCTTGACATGAGCTCTTAGAAGTGTTGTTAGGTACCGTCTGTTTTGACGTTTCCGTTTTGTTTCGCGTCTCCTTGCAGGAGATGCCTCGTCGTGGGACTGGCGAGACTGGCCGCGGGCGCGGCCGAGGGCGAGGTCGGCGAGGTGGACGTGCTGTCGTTGACGTCTCGGTGGACCAGCCACCACTCCCTGGCATCCAGGCCCAGGACCTCGCCAGACTGATACGGGATATTGTGCGAGAGGAGCTCCACCCACCGCCCCGAGCACCTCCTCCTGGGGTTGCAGAGGGGGAGTCCTCTGTGGGACCACGCGACGGACGCGGCGCCGGACACGAGGGAGGGGATGGGCCCCTGCCGCCCCCACCTTCCTCCGACACTTCTGTACACGAGACACCTTCGCCTGGAGGTGCACCAGCACCTCCCCTACAGCACCACTTCGAGCTTTTCGGACAGTTCCGGAAGCTGAAGCCCCCCTCCTTCAAGGGGGATGAGGACCCGACCGAGGCAGAGGACTGGCTTGAGCAGCTGGAGAAGATCTTCGACACCCTTCGCCCCCCGGTGGAGTGCCGCGTGGCCTTTGCCACGTACCAGCTGGAGAGTGCGGCACACCGGTGGTGGAGGGCGGTCCGGGGACAGGAGAGGGACGAGCCGACGTGGGACCAGTTCGTCACCCTCTTCTGCGAGCAGTACTTTCCCCAGACGTGGCAGGACCAGAGGAGGCGGGAGTTCCACACTCTCCGCCAAGGGACGATGACCGTGAGCGCGTACCGCACGCGTTTCTTGGAGCTGTCCCGCTTTGCAGCGACAGCGGTAGCCACTGAGGAGGAGCGCCTTTGGAGGTTCACCGAGGGGCTCCGGCCTGCGATCCGGGGGTATGTCAAACCCCTGAAGCTGCCGACGTTTTCGAGAGTGGTAGAGGCAGCCATGACTTACGAGGAGACCAACCCGTCCGCGCGAGAGACCGACGGCGGGCGGAAGAGGCCCTTTCAGGCAGACTTCTCACAGGGCCGGCGAGAACGGAGACACGTGGTGTCCGCAGGAGAGCCGTCACGTTGTGCAGGGCCATCAGTGGCCTTTGGGGGCCCTCGACAGGGGCCAGTCGCCAGCACCGGACCCCCGCCTAGCCGACAGCAGGGACTCACTGAGGGCGGGAGTCGGGTTCCCCTCTGCTACCAGTGTGGCCAGCCGGGCCACGTCAGGAGGGACTGCCCATCTAGGGCAGGAGGTCAGCAGATACTTCCCGCGCAGAGCACTGGAGGGCGCACAGGAGGCCGCGGTTTCCAGGCGCGAGGAGGAGGACCGCAGTCGCGAGGAGGGTACCGGCCAGCACCTACCCGTCCGACGCAGAGTGTGGCTGCTTCGTCCGCACCTAGAGCTGAGGGGCGTATCAACGCCCTAACACACAGGGACGCCAGAGCTTCGGGATCCGTGGTAGCAAGTATGGTTTCAGTTTCTGGCAGACTCGTTTACACGCTTTTCGATTCCGGCGCTACGCACTCGTTTGTCGCAGACAGTTTCGCAGTTAGTTTGGACCAGGATTATACATTGTTAGAGAACCCGTTCGTAATCAGAGGTCCGAGTGGTCAGCTGTTTGTAGCTGAGGAGGTGTACACGGGTTGCGGGGTCAGCATCGGGGGACACAGCCTGCCAGCCGACCTGATTATGATACAGATGGAGGACTTTGGGGTGATCCTGGGGATGGATTGGCTGTCCGCTTACCACGCATTGGTGGACTGCTTTGAGAGGAAGATTGTCTTCTCCATTCCGGAGTTGCCTTCCTTCGAGTTTCACGGGCAGCCAGTGGACGGAGGTTTCAGGTGCATTTCGGCACTTCGGGCGGCGAGACTTTTGAGCCAGGGGTGTGAGGGCTTCTTAGCTTGTGTGGTGGCAGAGCACAGCCCCGTGGCAGACTTCCAGAGCATCCCGGTGGTCAGAGAGTACCCCGACGTGTTTCCAGACGAGTTACCAGGACTACCGCCCGAGCGTGAGATCGAGTTTGAGATCTCACTAGTACCAGGGACCAACCCCATCTCCACCGCGCCATACAGGATGGCACCGCTTGAGCTGCGAGAGCTCAAGTCTCAGTTGCAGGACCTTTTGGAGAAGGGTTTCGTGAGGCCCAGTGCGTCTCCCTGGGGAGCCCCGGTACTGTTTGTGAAGAAGAAGGATGGGACCCTACGCCTTTGTGTGGACTACCGACAGCTGAATAGGGTCACCATCAAGAACAGATATCCGCTGCCGAGGATTGACGATTTGTTTGACCAGTTGCGGGGTGCCACGGTGTTTTCCAAGATCGACTTGAGGTCTGGATACCACCAGTTGAGGATCAGGGAGACCGACGTCTCCAAGACAGCTTTCCGCACCCGGTACGGACACTACGAGTTTTTGGTCATGCCGTTTGGGCTGACCAATGCCCCCGCTGCTTTCATGGACCTGATGAACCGGGTGTTCAGACCGTACTTGGACCAGTTTGTGGTGGTTTTCATAGATGATGTACTCATCTATTCTAGAGATCGGACGCAGCACGGACAGCACTTGCGGATGGTTCTGGACACTCTGAGACGACGCAGGCTGTACGCCAAATACAGCAAGTGCGAGTTCTGGTTGAGGGAGGTGACCTTTTTGGGTCATGTGATCTCTGGAGACGGCCTGGCGGTGGATCCCGCCAAGGTCGAGGCAGTGCTCAGGTGGGAGAGACCGCGTTCAGTCACTGAGATTCGCAGTTTCCTGGGACTGGCAGGTTACTACAGACGGTTCATCAGAGGGTTTTCGCAGATTGCACGTCCTATGACACAGTTGACTCGGAAGGATGTGCCTTTCACTTGGACAGACGCCTGTGAGGCGTGTTTTCTGGAGCTGAAGGAGAGGTTGACCTCGGCTCCTGTGCTCACCATTCCTGACAGTAGTGGCGGGTTCGTTGTGTACACGGACGCTTCCTTGCAGGGGTTAGGAGGTGTGCTCATGCAGAGGGGTCACGTGGTCGCTTACGCTTCGTGGCAACTGAAGCCCCATGAGCATACCTACCCTACCCACGACCTAGAGTTGGCAGCTGTTGTCTTCGCGCTGAAGACATGGAGGCATTACTTGTACGGTGAGACCTTCGAGATTTTTACAGATCACAAGAGCCTCAGATATCTTTTTGACCAGAAGGAGCTCAACATGAGACAGAGACGTTGGCTGGAGCTCCTGAAGGACTACGACTGCAGCATCTCCTACCACCCGGGAAAGGCCAATGTGGTGGCTGACGCCTTGAGCCGTAAGGCGCCCGCACGCTTGGCCAGTCTACAGTTACAGAGTTGGAGCCTTTTGGAGGAGGTGGGTAGTTGGCGACCTCTAGAGTTACGAGGGTACTGTGGGGCAGTGACGGTGACACGGCAGACCAGACCAGAGTTGATAGACCGCATCATCACGGGACAGATGGCCGATCCGTACTTGCAGTCTTTGCGCGACAGAGTACTGTCAGGGGACCCAGGGGACTTCTCTTTCACAGACCAGGTGTTACGCTTGAGGGGACGGCTGTGCGTCCCCAGAGACGAGGAGCTGTTGAGAGAGCTCCTGACTGAGGCACACGGTTCCAGATTCACCATACATCCCGGAAACACGAAAATGTACCATGACTTGAGACGCGAGTTCTGGTGGAGAGGGATGAAGCGGGATGTGGGTGAGTTCGTGCAGCAGTGCTTAGTGTGCCAGCAGGTGAAAGCCGAGCATCAGAGGCCTGCAGGGCCGCTTCAGCCGCTTCCAGTGCCAGAGTGGAAGTGGGAGAGCATCACCATGGACTTGGTGGTGGGTTTACCTTTTACCCAGCGAGGACACGACGCGGTCTGGGTAATAGTGGATAGGTTGACGAAGACGGCACGATTCTTGCCGATCCGAGTCACTTTGGGACCAGCACAGTTGGCAGAGAGGTACATCCGTGATGTGGTGCGACTACACGGAGTTCCGCGGGAGATCGTATCCGACCGGGATACCCGCTTTACGTCCCAGTTTTGGGCTGAGTTTCAGCAGGCTTTGGGGACGAGGTTGAGGTTTAGCACGGCTTACCACCCCCAGACGGACGGACAGTCGGAACGCACGATACAGACACTTGAGGATCTTTTGCGTGCCTGTGTACTAGACTGGAGGGGCTCTTGGGAGGAACACCTGCCCCTGGCAGAGTTTGCATACAACAACAGTTATCACTCGAGCATCGGCATGGCTCCCTACGAGGCTCTGTACGGACGGAAATGCACGGCACCCTTGAGTTGGGTTGAGGTGGGGACCAAGTGGGAGGTTGGCCCCAGGTTGATCCGGCAGAGTCAGGAGGTAGTTGAACAGATCCACAGACGACTCCGCACTGTCAGGAGCAGACAGAAGAGCTACGCAGATCGCAGACGCAGAGAGGTGCTGTTCGAGGTTGGGGACCACGTCTTTCTTCGTGTTTCGCCCATGAAGGGCTTACAGCGGTTTGGGGTGAGAGGGAAGCTCGCGCCGAGGTTCGTGGGGCCCTTCGAGGTCCTGGAGCGGGTTGGACCCGTTGCTTACAGACTTGCCCTTCCCCCGCAGCTTTCTGGTGTGCACGACGTGTTCCACGTGTCCAACCTCAGGAAGTACGTAGCCGATCCCAGCCACGTACTGAGTCACGAGAGCGTCGAGGTGAGCGACGACCTGACCTACCCCGAGCGGCCAGTGCAGATCCTAGACCGAGCCGTCCGCAGGTTGAGACGAAAGCAAGTACCCCTGGTAAAGGTTTTGTGGAGGAGCCAGCGGTACGAGGAGGCTACCTGGGAGCCTGAGGCGGCAATGCGGGAGCGGTACCCAGAGCTTTTCGCGGGTACATCCTTTCGGACCGGCTTCGGTCCTCTTTGAGTTTGTTATGGTTATTTGGACATCCTTTTTCCGCACCCTAGTTGGCGCAAGTTTCGGGGACGAAACTTCCTTTGAGTTTGTTATATTGTAACGAGCGCGTACCCCAGACGTCTTTTAAGACGTCTGGGAGGTGGCCCAGACGTCTGTAAAGACGTCTGGGATCACATCCAGACGTCTGACCAGACGTCCGGGATAGTTTACAGACGTCTGACGAACAGTTATACTCGCACGGGATATTCGTCTGCGCGCCTGTGCGCGCAGACCTGCGATCCGCATCTTCTCTGCGGCTGCAGGCGACTGCGGCCGTCTCTCTCTCCTCTTCGCGCGGCGTTAAAAGGGGGAGGGGGCGCGCCTCCCCTCCCGTCTCCACCATCTTCCTCCTCTCCTGCTGCGGGCGGAGCGAGCGGACGCGAGGGCGCAGCGGCAGCGGCGCAGCAGAAGGCGCGGAGGAGCTGCGGCGTGCGAGGGCAGGGCTCTGCCGTGAGGGCGAGCTCGCCGGGAGCGGCTTGGCCGACCGGCGGAGGGCGCAGGGGGCGCAGAGCGTCGCGAAGAGGGACCTGCTGCGGGCGGAGCAGCGGACGCGCGAGGTGCGACGCGGGCGGCGTCGCGAGCGGAGGCCGAGCGAGGTTCTGATTCTGGAAAAATCTCCAGAATCAGACGTCTGGACTGATATCCAGACGGCAAGGTCGACGTCTGTGTGATCATACAGACGTCTGAAAGGTGAGTTCCGCTTTCTCCTTCTTCTTTTGTCGACTGGCCGTACTGAAGGAGGAGGGTTGGCTGTGCGCAGGTGTTCGGATTCGTCATCCCTTGCGAATCCGACGTCTGGAAGTTGGACCAGACGGCGGGAGTGACCTCCAGACGTCCGGAGAGACCATCGGACGTCTGGGATCTAGGAGAGACGTCGCCACAGACTTCTGGACGTCCGGGGAACCATGCCGAACAGGTAATTCTCTGATCCACCGTTTAAGACGTCTGGAAGGAGTTCCAGACGTCTGATTTTGCACAGTATTGTCTTTCTCGACCCGTTTAGGGCCCGTTTGGGCTCCGTCTTCCACGATTCGAGTTGCGTTCGATTCAGAATTTATTCCTCTACCCGCCTACAGTAGCTATACACTGTTTTGAGACACTCCTTGTGTTTGATCCTTGTGATAGGACCTCGTTCGGTTGCCATCTTGAGAGTCACGGAGGCGCGCGGGATTCCCGACCACGCCCCCATTACTTCCGTTGTACCTGGTAGAGTGGTTTTAAGCATTAATAAAATCTGTTAAAGTATGGAACCATAACTAGAACCTAGGGCATTGCATGAATCCTAGGAATGAGAAATATATGGAATGATAGCTCCTAGGTGTTGCATGAATCCTAGGGCCGGAAAACTAGATTGTATGATAGATCCTAGGATATGGCATGAATCCTAGGATGGATAAACTAGTGGAATGTACATTACTGCAGTCTTGGAAAAATGGAAAGGAATATATAAAGCTGCCTGTAAATTTAATTAACAGCTGCCTGTTATGCATAGAGAATCATGTTGAGATCATGGAATGTGAGAACGTGAATCTGGAAAGTGAAACATATGATGTTCTGAGATAAAGAGCTGGAACCCTACGGGGAATTAGGAGTGGAACTCCTGGAAAGAAAAGGAATGGAACTGAGATGTAGTTTGTACTGTCTCTTGGGTACGCAGTACCAAGGGAAGTACCTGTACCTGTTTTAGTGCAGAGTGGGGCCAGCCGCCCCAGGGACCCGGGGTTAGGCTTGGCCGCTCTGTACCGACTTGTTGGCCCTCGTGTACGTAGTACCGAGGAGAGCTAGTAGTGTTAGGAGAGTACTAGCTACCCCACGGGCCCCGGGGTTCTGCTAGCCTCCTTCACCGACTTGTTAGGCCCACTAGGGCAAACCAGGGTAGTCAGGCGAGGGTGCGCGGACTGTGGAGGGGCAAGGCCCCGGTTTGGTTACTGTGGAGGGGCTGGACCCCTGTTACTGAGAGGGCTCTGCCCTGGTTCCGTGCTGTGCTTTGGGCGCACCCGTTAACGGAAACGACTGACCGCGTGCCAGTACGGGCTAGCTACCTGTGCGTTTATCGCGCGTGCCGTAGTCACCGTTACGTCTGTCAGTGACCTTGGGGTGGTTGACTGAGGGTAGGATCACCACGGGGGACTCTCCCGGCCAGGAGAGCACCACGTGCTACTTCTACTGTTGGAAAAGACTGCAATCAAGATCGTCCCACGAGGACATTCGAGATCAAGTAAAGGATCTGAGAAGTAAATGAAATAGTGAGAAAAATTGAAAGATGTAAATAAAGGAAGTAATAGAACATAACAGCTACGGTACACTCTACTGTTGCCTTTAGTTAGTTTGCCACTCTACTCAGCGTTTTGCTGACGTGTTACACTCGTTACCTTTTTCAGGACCAGGTGTTGAGCAGCCAGGGTCGGCGGCTGCAGAGGACGCTGGGCCGAGTAGGGTCCAGTAGAGTTGCCACAGCTTTGTACCTTCTTTTGTTTCTGTTCTAGTGAGTAGTTTTGTTTCCGCTGTACCTTCCTTACCTGCAGTTTTTGTTATATGATAAATGTTGTTTTACTGTTGTGGTGGTGCCTACTGTAGTAGTTTCTTTCCTTACTGCTGTACTTTTTACTGTTAGTTATATTCATGCTGAATGTGGTTTATTTTACTGTCTTTTGGTTACTTCCTCGTTGGACGACTGGGTCTTGGGATTAGTCGAGTCGGTCCGGTTCTCGTGTCTCGTAGGGACTCGGGAACCGGGTCGTTACAGCAGGGATCCTAGACGCTCAAATAAATATGACGATCATATATCAAGCATCCATCTGGGTGACAGCTTGATCTTGTTATATAAGATTTTAATTTGCTAATTGAGGTTTGAATGAGGTTTGAGTTACTTAAATGAAAGTCCGTGAATGTTCTCGACTGGATTTTAATGCTTAATTTGATTTCTTATGTTCCAGCTATCTATAGCATGAGAGAAGGATCAAATTAGGGTTTTAACATTTTTCAAGTTTTGATTTGATTGAGATTAAGTTCCAAACTATCTATAAACAAATTGTGACACCTGAGATGGGATTTTAATCGCTTAATTTTAGATTTAGGATTTTCAAGTCATACTCTTCAATTTCCATGTTTATATGGGAGTTTGAGGGTTTTTATTTAGTTCTGATGAGTTGTAGAAGACTACATAGAATTTTGATTGTTTATACAATTTAGTAGATTAATCTCCAAATTGTTTAAGTGATGATTCTAATCTGATTGGCCTTTGTCAGTAACTGCAACTATTTCCTCTAAATGAAATTTCTAAATGAAGATTTGATCATGGAATTCATGTAGATTTTGGATACTACAGTGGTTATAATAGAAGTATATGGTATAAATATAGTTTGATTAGGTTGTTCAATGCCGAGAACAAGTTTTAATGCATTTAGACTAAGCTCTAGATCAGATTGAAGTCCTTTTTTAGTAGTTGCTATGTAATGGGACTGAATGCAACTTTATATCATAATTTAGGTCATATTCTAAGTGATTTGGAGTCGAGATGAGTTTCCTGTATGATAGAATGTTAGAATAAGCTTCCAACTATGTGTATTAATTATAGATGAACTCGAAATGGATTATATACATTTGTAAACCTAATTAGGAAGTCTGTCAACAATTATAATAGATTAACTATCATAATTATGTTTTGAGCTTAATCTAATGGATCAATTCATGTTCTTGTGCTAAATTTAATATCTATTGTTGTTTGAATGTTATAAAATGTCAATCTATACTTTCCAACACTTTATAGCATTCTTATATGAATTTTATGGCTTGGGTTTATTGTTAAAAATCAATAAAGCCTTTTTTAGCCCAATTTGTAAATAGTGCAAATAAAAAAAATCAATGTGTTTGGGTTAGGATGTGTTTTAGGTGTGGGTTGAGTTAGATTTAGGATTTGAGTGCGTGTAACGACCCGGTTCCCGAGTCCCTACGAGACACGAGAACCGGACCGACTCGACTAATCCCAAGACCCAGTCGTCCAACGAGGAAGTAACCAAAAGACAGTAAATAAACCACATTCAGCATGAATATAACTAACAGTAAAAAGTACAGCAGTAAGGAAAGAAACTACTACAGTAGGCACCACCACAACAGTAAAACAACATTTATCATATAACAAAAACTGCCGGTAAAGAAGGTACAGCGGAAACAAAACTACTCACTAGAACAGAAACAAAAGAAGGTACAAAACTGTGGCAACTCTACTGGACCCTACTCGGCCCAGCGTCCTCTGCAGCCGCCGACCCTGGCTGCTCAACACCTGGTCCTGAAAAAGGTAACGAGTGTAACACGTCAGCAAAACGCTGAGTAGAGTGGCAAACTAACTAAAGGCAACAGTAGAGTGTACAGTAGCTGTTATGTTCTATTACTTCCTTTATTTACATCTTTCAATTTTTCTCACTATTTCATTTACTTCTCAGATCCTTTACTTGATCTCGAATGTCCTCGTGGGACGATCTTGATTGCAGTCTTTTCCAACAGTAGAAGTAGCACGTGGTGCTCTCCTGGCCGGGAGAGTCCCCCGTGGTGATCCTACCCTCAGTCAACCACCCCAAGGTCACTGACAGACGTAACGGTGACTACGGCACGCGCGATAAACGCACAGGTAGCTAGCCCGTACTGGCACGCGGTCAGTCGTTTCCGTTAACGGGTGCGCCCAAAGCACAGCACGGAACCAGGGCAGAGCCCTCTCAGTAACAGGGGTCCAACCCCTCCACAGTAACCAAACCGGGGCCTTGCCCCTCCACAGTCCGCGCACCCTCGTCTGACTACCCTGGTTTGCCCTAGTGGGCCTAACAAGTCGGTGAAGGAGGCTAGCAGAACCCCGGGGCCCGTGGGGTAGCTAGTACTCTCCTAACACTACTAGCTCTCCTCGGTACTACGTACACGAGGGCCAACAAGTCGGTACAGAGCGGCCAAGCCTAACCCCGGGTCCCTGGGGCGGCTGGCCCCACTCTGCACTAAAACAGGTACAGGTACTTCCCTTGGTACTGCGTACCCAAGAGACAGTACAACTACATCTCAGTTCCATTCCTTTTCTTTCCAGGAGTTCCACTCCTAATTCCCCGTAGGGTTCCAGCCCTTTATCTCAGAACATCATATGTTTCACTTTCCAGATTCACGTTCTCAATTTCCATGATCTCAAACATGTTTCTTTGTTCATAACAGGCAGCTGTTAATTAATTTCACAGGCAGCTTATATATTCCCTTCCATTTTTCCAAGACTGCAGTAATATACATTCCACTAGTTTTTCCATCCTAGGATTCATGCCATATCCTAGGATCTATCATACAATCTAGTTTTCCGGCCCTAGGATTCATGCAACACCTAGGAGCTATCATTCCATACATTTCTCATTCCTAGGGTTCATGCAATGCCCTAGGTTCTAGTTATGGTTCCATACTTTAACAGATTTTATTAATGCTTAAAACCACTCTACCAGGTACAATGGAAGTAATGGGGGCGTGGTCGGGAATCCCGCGCGCCTCCGCGACTCTCAAGACGGCAATCGAACGAGGTCCTATCACAAGGATCAAACACAAGGAGTGTCTCAAAACAGTGTATAGCTACTGTAGGCGGGTAGAGGAATAAATTCTGAAACGAACGCAACTCGAATCGCGGAAAACGGAGCCCAAACGGGCCCTAAACGGGTCGAGAAAGACAATACTGTGCAAAATCAGACGTCTGGAACTCCTTCCAGACGTCTTAAACGGTGGATCAGAGAATTACCTGTTCGGCTTGGTTCCTCGGACGTCCAGAAGTCTGTGGCGACGTCTCTCCTAGATCCCAGACGTCCGATGGTCTCTCCGGACGTCTGGAGGTCACCCCTGCCGTCTGGTACAACTTCCAGACGTCGGATTCGCAAAGGATGACGAATCCGAACACCTGCGCACAGCCAACCCTCCTCCTTCAGTACGGTCAGTCGACAAAAGAAGAAGGAGAAAGCGGAACTCACCTTTCAGACGTCTGTATGATCACACAGACGTCGACCTTGCCGTCTGGATATCAGTCCAGACGTCTGATTCTGGAGATTTTTCCAGAATCAGAACCTCGCTCGGCCTCCGCTCGCGACGCCGCCCGCGTCGCACCTCGCGCGTCCGCTGCTCCGCCCGCAGCAGGTCCCTCTTCGCGACGCTCTGCGCCCCCTGCGCCCTCCGCCGGCCGGCCAAGCCGCTCCCGGCGAGCTCGCCCTCACGGCAGAGTCCCGCCCTCGCACGCCGCAGCTCCTCCGCGCCTTCGCTGCGCCGCTGCCGCTGCGCCCTCGCGTCCGCTCGCTCCGCCCGCAGCAGGAGAGGAGGAAGATGGTGGAGACGGGAGGGGAGGCGCGCCCCCTCCCCCTTTTAACGCCGCGCGGAGAAGAGGAGAGAGACGGCCGCAGTCGCCTGCAGCCGCAGAGAAGATGCGAATCGCAGGTCTGCGTGCACAGGCGCGCAGACGAATATCCCGTGCGAGTATAACTGTTCGTCAGACGTCTGTAAACTATCCCGGACGTCTGGTCAGACGTCTGGATGTGATCCCAGACGTCTTTACAGACGTCTGGGCCACCTCCCAGACGTCTTAAAAGACGTCTGGGGTACGCGCTCGTTACAATATAACAAACTCAAAGGAAGTTTCGTCCCCGAAACTTGCGCCAACTAGGGTGCGGAAAAAGGATGTCCAAATAACCATAACAAACTCAAAGAGGACCGAAGCCGGTCCGAAAAGACGTACCCGCGAAAAGCTCTGGGTACCGCTCCCGCATTGCCGCCTCAGGCTCCCAGGTAGCCTCCTCGTACCGCTGGCTCCTCCACAAAACCTTTACCAGGGGTACTTGCTTTCGTCTCAACCTGCGGATGGCTCGGTCTAGGATCTGCACTGGCCGCTCGGGGTAGGTCAGGTCGTCGCTCACCTCGACGCTCTCGTGACTCAGTACGTGGCTGGGATCGGCTACGTACTTCCTGAGGTTGGACACGTGGAACACGTCGTGCACACCAGAAAGCTGTGGGGGAAGGGCAAGTCTGTAAGCAACGGGTCCAACCCGCTCCAGGACCTCGAAGGGCCCCACGAACCTCGGCGCGAGCTTCCCTCTCACCCCAAACCGCTGTAAGCCCTTCATGGGCGAAACACGAAGAAAGACGTGGTCCCCAACCTCGAACTGCACCTCTCTGCGTCTGCGATCTGCGTAGCTCTTCTGTCTGCTCCTGACAGTGCGGAGTCGTCTGTGGATCTGTTCAACTACCTCCTGACTCTGCCGGATCAACCTGGGGCCAACCTCCCACTTGGTCCCCACCTCAACCCAACTCAAGGGTGCCGTGCATTTCCGTCCGTACAGAGCCTCGTAGGGAGCCATGCCGATGCTCGAGTGATAACTGTTGTTGTATGCAAACTCTGCCAGGGGCAGGTGTTCCTCCCAAGAGCCCCTCCAGTCTAGTACACAGGCACGCAAAAGATCCTCAAGTGTCTGTATCGTGCGTTCCGACTGTCCGTCCGTCTGGGGGTGGTAAGCCGTGCTAAACCTCAACCTCGTCCCCAAAGCCTGCTGAAACTCAGCCCGAAACTGGGACGTAAAGCGGGTATCCCGGTCGGATACGATCTCCCGCGGAACTCCGTGTAGTCGCACCACATCACGGATATACCTCTCTGCCAACTGTGCTGGTCCCAAAGTGACTCGGATCGGCAAGAATCGTGCCGTCTTCGTCAACCTATCCACTATTACCCAGACCGCGTCGTGTCCTCGCTGGGTAACAGGTAAACCCACCACCAAGTCCATGGTGATGCTCTCCCACTTCCACTCTGGCACTGGAAGCGGCTGAAGCGGCCCTGCAGGCCTCTGATGCTCGGCTTTCACCTGCTGGCACACTAAGCACTGCTGCACGAACTCACCCACATCCCGCTTCATCCCTCTCCACCAGAACTCGCGTCTCAAGTCATGGTACATTTTCGTGTTTCCGGGATGTATGGTGAATCTGGAACCGTGTGCCTCAGTCAGGAGCTCTCTCAACAGCTCCTCGTCTCTGGGGACGCACAGCCGTCCCCTCAAGCGTAACACCTGGTCTGTGAAAGAGAAGTCCCCTGGGTCCCCTGACAGTACTCTGTCGCGCAAAGACTGGAAGTACGGATCGGCCATCTGTCCCGTGATGATGCGGTCTATCAACTCTGGTCTGGTCTGCCGTGTCACCGTCACTGCCCCACAGTACCCTCGTAACTCTAGAGGTCGCCAACTACCCACCTCCTCCAAAAGGCTCCAACTCTGTAACTGTAGACTGGCCAAGCGTGCGGGCGCCTTACGGCTCAAGGCGTCAGCCACCACATTGGCCTTTCCCGGGTGGTAGGAGATGCTGCAGTCGTAGTCCTTCAGGAGCTCCAGCCAACGTCTCTGTCTCATGTTGAGCTCCTTCTGGTCAAAAAGATATCTGAGGCTCTTGTGATCTGTAAAAATCTCGAAGGTCTCACCGTACAAGTAATGCCTCCATGTCTTCAGCGCGAAGACAACAGCTGCCAACTCTAGGTCGTGGGTAGGGTAGGTATGCTCATGGGGCTTCAGTTGCCGCGAAGCGTAAGCGACCACGTGACCCCTCTGCATGAGCACACCTCCTAACCCCTGCAAGGAAGCGTCCGTGTACACAACGAACCCGCCACTACTGTCAGGAATGGTGAGCACAGGAGCCGAGGTCAACCTCTCCTTCAGCTCCAGAAAACACGCCTCACAGGCGTCTGTCCAAGTGAAAGGCACATCCTTCCGAGTCAACTGTGTCATAGGACGTGCAATCTGCGAAAACCCTCTGATGAACCGTCTGTAGTAACCTGCCAGTCCCAGGAAACTGCGAATCTCAGTGACTGAACGCGGTCTCTCCCACCTGAGCACTGCCTCGACCTTGGCGGGATCCACCGCCAGGCCGTCTCCAGAGATCACATGACCCAAAAAGGTCACCTCCCTCAACCAGAACTCGCACTTGCTGTATTTGGCGTACAGCCTGCGTCGTCTCAGAGTGTCCAGAACCATCCGCAAGTGCTGTCCGTGCTGCGTCCGATCTCTAGAATAGATGAGTACATCATCTATGAAAACCACCACAAACTGGTCCAAGTACGGTCTGAACACCCGGTTCATCAGGTCCATGAAAGCAGCGGGGGCATTGGTCAGCCCAAACGGCATGACCAAAAACTCGTAGTGTCCGTACCGGGTGCGGAAAGCTGTCTTGGAGACGTCGGTCTCCCTGATCCTCAACTGGTGGTATCCAGACCTCAAGTCGATCTTGGAAAACACCGTGGCACCCCGCAACTGGTCAAACAAATCGTCAATCCTCGGCAGCGGATATCTGTTCTTGATGGTGACCCTATTCAGCTGTCGGTAGTCCACACAAAGGCGTAGGGTCCCATCCTTCTTCTTCACAAACAGTACCGGGGCTCCCCAGGGAGACGCACTGGGCCTCACGGAACCCTTCTCCAAAAGGTCCTGCAACTGAGACTTGAGCTCTCGCAGCTCAAGCGGTGCCATCCTGTATGGCGCGGTGGAGATGGGGTTGGTCCCTGGTACTAGTGAGATCTCAAACTCGATCTCACGCTCGGGCGGTAGTCCTGGTAACTCGTCTGGAAACACGTCGGGGTACTCTCTGACCACCGGGATGCTCTGGAAGTCTGCCACGGGGCTGTGCTCTGCCACCACACAAGCTAAGAAGCCCTCACACCCCTGGCTCAAAAGTCTCGCCGCCCGAAGTGCCGAAATGCACCTGAAACCTCCGTCCACTGGCTGCCCGTGAAACTCGAAGGAAGGCAACTCCGGAATGGAGAAGACAATCTTCCTCTCAAAGCAGTCCACCAATGCGTGGTAAGCGGACAGCCAATCCATCCCCAGGATCACCCCAAAGTCCTCCATCTGTATCATAATCAGGTCAGCTGGCAGGCTGTGTCCCCCGATGCTGACCCCGCAACCCGTGTACACCTCCTCAGCTACAAACAGCTGACCACTCGGACCTCTGATTACGAACGGGTTCTCTAACAATGTATAATCCTGGTCCAAACTAACTGCGAAACTGTCTGCGACAAACGAGTGCGTAGCGCCGGAATCGAAAAGTGTGTAAACGAGTCTGCCAGAAACTGAAACCATACCTGCTACCACGGATCCCGAAGCTCTGGCGTCCCTGTGTGTTAGGGCGTTGATACGCCCCTCAGCTCTAGGTGCGGACGAAGCAGCCACACTCTGCGTCGGACGGGTAGGTGCTGGCCGGTACCCTCCTTGCAACTGCGGTCCTCCTCCTCGCGCCTGGGAACCGCGGCCTCCTGCGCGCCCTCCAGTGCTCTGCGCGGGAAGTATCTGCTGACCTCCTGCCCTAGATGGGCAGTCCCTCCTGACGTGGCCCGGCTGGCCACACTGGTAGCAGAGGGGAACCCGACTCCCGCCCTCAGTGAGTCCCTGCTGTCGGCTAGGCGGGGGTCCGGTGCTGGCGACTGGCCCCTGTCGAGGGCCCCCAAAGGCCACTGATGGCCCCGCACAACGTGACGGCTCTCCTGCGGACGCCACGTGCCTCCGTTGAATTCTCCTAACACGCCTGGTGTGGCGGCGGAAATCTCGTTCCACCACTAACTCCCCTGTCGTACGCTCGGAAGGGGGAGGGGGTGGCGACGTGGGTGGAAGCTGAAATTCTTCTCGAACCACCTCTCGAATCAGTTGGACGAGGTCCCGAGACGGTATACTCAGGAGAAGAGGAGGGGTAGTATGTATTCCAAGCCCGACATATCTGTCCCCCGGGCCCTGACCTCGGCCGCGCCTGCGGCTCACCCTCCTAGCTCCACGACGCGGCATCTCCTACAATGGAGACGCGAAACAAAACGGAAACGTCAAAACAGACGGTACCTAACAACACTTCTAAGAGCTCATGTCAAGAGATATGTGGTGGTGGCTACTCTAGCTATAAACATGTGAATTGGTTATTTTCCAGTCAGTTGATTCACTTCTCGGGACGACCTTGCTCTGATACCATCTTGTAACGACCCGGTTCCCGAGTCCCTACGAGACACGAGAACCGGACCGACTCGACTAATCCCAAGACCCAGTCGTCCAACGAGGAAGTAACCAAAAGACAGTAAATAAACCACATTCAGCATGAATATAACTAACAGTAAAAAGTACAGCAGTAAGGAAAGAAACTACTACAGTAGGCACCACCACAACAGTAAAACAACATTTATCATATAACAAAAACTGCCGGTAAAGAAGGTACAGCGGAAACAAAACTACTCACTAGAACAGAAACAAAAGAAGGTACAAAACTGTGGCAACTCTACTGGACCCTACTCGGCCCAGCGTCCTCTGCAGCCGCCGACCCTGGCTGCTCAACACCTGGTCCTGAAAAAGGTAACGAGTGTAACACGTCAGCAAAACGCTGAGTAGAGTGGCAAACTAACTAAAGGCAACAGTAGAGTGTACAGTAGCTGTTATGTTCTATTACTTCCTTTATTTACATCTTTCAATTTTTCTCACTATTTCATTTACTTCTCAGATCCTTTACTTGATCTCGAATGTCCTCGTGGGACGATCTTGATTGCAGTCTTTTCCAACAGTAGAAGTAGCACGTGGTGCTCTCCTGGCCGGGAGAGTCCCCCGTGGTGATCCTACCCTCAGTCAACCACCCCAAGGTCACTGACAGACGTAACGGTGACTACGGCACGCGCGATAAACGCACAGGTAGCTAGCCCGTACTGGCACGCGGTCAGTCGTTTCCGTTAACGGGTGCGCCCAAAGCACAGCACGGAACCAGGGCAGAGCCCTCTCAGTAACAGGGGTCCAACCCCTCCACAGTAACCGAACCGGGGCCTTGCCCCTCCACAGTCCGCGCACCCTCGTCTGACTACCCTGGTTTGCCCTAGTGGGCCTAACAAGTCGGTGAAGGAGGCTAGCAGAACCCCGGGGCCCGTGGGGTAGCTAGTACTCTCCTAACACTACTAGCTCTCCTCGGTACTACGTACACGAGGGCCAACAAGTCGGTACAGAGCGGCCAAGCCTAACCCCGGGTCCCTGGGGCGGCTGGCCCCACTCTGCACTAAAACAGGTACAGGTACTTCCCTTGGTACTGCGTACCCAAGAGACAGTACAACTACATCTCAGTTCCATTCCTTTTCTTTCCAGGAGTTCCACTCCTAATTCCCCGTAGGGTTCCAGCCCTTTATCTCAGAACATCATATGTTTCACTTTCCAGATTCACGTTCTCAATTTCCATGATCTCAAACATGTTTCTTTGTTCATAACAGGCAGCTGTTAATTAATTTCACAGGCAGCTTATATATTCCCTTCCATTTTTCCAAGACTGCAGTAATATACATTCCACTAGTTTTTCCATCCTAGGATTCATGCCATATCCTAGGATCTATCATACAATCTAGTTTTCCGGCCCTAGGATTCATGCAACACCTAGGAGCTATCATTCCATACATTTCTCATTCCTAGGGTTCATGCAATGCCCTAGGTTCTAGTTATGGTTCCATACTTTAACAGATTTTATTAATGCTTAAAACCACTCTACCAGGTACAACGGAAGTAATGGGGGCGTGGTCGGGAATCCCGCGCGCCTCCGCGACTCTCAAGACGGCAATCGAACGAGGTCCTATCACAAGGATCAAACACAAGGAGTGTCTCAAAACAGTGTATAGCTACTGTAGGCGGGTAGAGGAATAAATTCTGAAACGAACGCAACTCGAATCGCGGAAAACGGAGCCCAAACGGGCCCTAAACGGGTCGAGAAAGACAATACTGTGCAAAATCAGACGTCTGAAACTCCTTCCAGACGTCTTAAACGGTGGATCAGAGAATTACCTGTTCGGCTTGGTTCCTCGGACGTCCAGAAGTCTGTGGCGACGTCTCTCCTAGATCCCAGACGTCCGATGGTCTCTCCGGACGTCTGGAGGTCACTCCTGCCGTCTGGTACAACTTCCAGACGTCGGATTCGCAAAGGATGACGAATCCGAACACCTGCGCACAGCCAACCCTCCTCCTTCAGTACGGTCAGTCGACAAAAGAAGAAGGAGAAAGCGGAACTCACCTTTCAGACGTCTGTATGATCACACAGACGTCGACCTTGCCGTCTGGATATCAGTCCAGACGTCTGATTCTGGAGATTTTTCCAGAATCAGAACCTCGCTCGGCCTCCGCTCGCGACGCCGCCCGCGTCGCACCTCGCGCGTCCGCTGCTCCGCCCGCAGCAGGTCCCTCTTCGCGACGCTCTGCGCCCCCTGCGCCCTCCGCCGGCCGGCCAAGCCGCTCCCGGCGAGCTCGCCCTCACGGCAGAGTCCCGCCCTCGCACGCCGCAGCTCCTCCGCGCCTTCGCTGCGCCGCTGCCGCTGCGCCCTCGCGTCCGCTCGCTCCGCCCGCAGCAGGAGAGGAGGAAGATGGTGGAGACGGGAGGGGAGGCGCGCCCCCTCCCCCTTTTAACGCCGCGCGGAGAAGAGGAGAGAGACGGCCGCAGTCGCCTGCAGCCGCAGAGAAGATGCGAATCGCAGGTCTGCGTGCACAGGCGCGCAGACGAATATCCCGTGCGAGTATAACTGTTCGTCAGACGTCTGTAAACTATCCCGGACGTCTGGTCAGACGTCTGGATGTGATCCCAGACGTCTTTACAGACGTCTGGGCCACCTCCCAGACGTCTTAAAAGACGTCTGGGGTACGCGCTCGTTATAGTGCGTGAGTTAAGAAAACATATTGGTAGAAGTCTAGGTCTTCTCTGGTTTGAAATAAAAGAAACTACAGCAAAAACACCGAAAGGAGTTCTTTTTCTCTTCTCACCTTTCCCTCCTCTTCCTCTATCTTTATAAATCACAAAATGAAAATAAAATCTGAAAAATACCAAAAATTCCATAAAAATACCTTTGTACATATTATTTATACTTGTATATAATACTAAGTTAAGTGTAATTAGTATCTTATATGTATATAAAGTATATAAATAACTTATATATCTATACTATTTACCTAAGTAGTTATTTATATTGAATTATACAGTATGTATTATAATAATATAATTATGTATTTATTTATTTATATTATTTATACATAATCCATAAGTATTTATAAATAGCCAAGTATATACTTAGAATTCTATTTATAACTGTAGATGTAACTTAAAGTAATAATAATGTACAATAATATATCCCTATATTTATTTATTTACCTATATATTGTAAATATTTATGTTTATAAGTTAATTAGTTATATTATTAAGTTAATGTGATTTAAATTACTAAATTGATAAACTATTGAAATAAACTATGTTGTACAGTTGTATATTATAGTTTCAAGTATTTCTAGTATATTTATAGTTCATTTATACTATAGAATAGTATTGATTCTGTATATATGTAAATATATGTAAACCACGTATTTAAATGTGTATAACTAGAAATAAATGAATAAAAATCAATTAAAAATCTGTAATAATTAGGTAATAATGTAAATCAACTAATTTATAAGTCAATTGTACCATTCATTTATTAATTTGTAATTTAATCAAGGAATTAAGGGTTAAATCAATGTGCATTTTTTACTAACTTTAAATAGCTTTTAAATATATTTACATATTTAATTATTGTAAATAAACTATACCAATAAGTAGCCCTGTGTGTTGGCTACATGTTTATATAATTTAATTATAAAATAATTATTTATTTACCATCTAAATCAAGGCCTAAAGTTGGCCATAAATCATTATTCGACATCAATTGGAGGCGCTTGTATTAGTGCCACATCGGAGATTGATGACGAGCTTCAACCGTATTTAAGGAACTGCATCACTGGACCCCAAAAAGCATATATCACCTGAGCCTTTGAGTGGGAGAGAGAAGAGTGGGCTGACAGGCTATGGGCCCATGCGTACGCAGTAGGCAAGCTTGTGGACCTACTATGGGCCGAAACTATGTAATAAAGAACAGTAAATATAATCTACGGCCCAAGATTAGTAGTGATTGAGCTGACCCTTGTGAGCTATTGATCCTATGAAGGGTTGGACTCGCCAATTAAAAATTTTTGGATTAGAGTGTAATTAAGTGTGAGTTAAGTGTAGTCAGGTGTGTTATGTGTATGTGTTGTGTTAATAGCTAAGTGTTAGTTTGTATGTCTACAACTGTGTTAGGTTAGCATAAATGTATGTATTGTAAGCATTATTAGGTAAGTATATATATAGAGTATATATATTATGCACTATATATTATTATTTTTGTCTTATTTTTATATAAGTCTTTTTAAGTCTTTCTAGTGACGTATATATATGTCAGTGTATATAGTATATGTTAGAATAGTAAGTAGTATAGTTGTATATATCTATATATTGGTTAGTTAGCATACTTAGATATTGTAAATATGTTTTATGTATACCATTAGTATATATATTCTTTTTGTACCTATATTAAGGTATTATTTAGATATTAGTGTATATAATTAACCTAGATTAGTTTATAGTAGTTTTTGATGCCTTTATACTTGTTTATATCTTTGAGGCATTGTCATTAACATTAACTCATTCATTCTTATGCATAATTGATTTAGACTAATTCATTCTTTGATTCTTTCATTAATTATTCATTTCGATGTAAATAAACTTAATATTTTTTGAATAAAAGATAATTTTTTGATAATAGAGAGTGATGTATATCAATAACTACCTCATAGTGAACAACCTGGAATAAAACTAGTAAAAATTATATATAAATAAATGACATCCATCTGAATTGCAACACTATACTATGACATGATTAATTAACCCTAATTAACACACTCTCTAAATTGTACATCAACTTGGATGACCAATCACTCATAAGTGATGTCAGAACTTTACGAACCAGCTGTTCTTGTGTTAACTTTGTTCTGGGATTCTTTAGTGGATCCACAATGTCAGTAAATCTTGTGAACATTTCACCTATCTTTTCTCCTTTCTTCATCCTAAAAGACTCATACTCTTCAGTTAGAATATTTATACAGGTTTCTTTTACCTTTGTAGTTCCTTCGTATGTGATCTAAAGAGTGTTCCAGATTTCAAATGCTAATTGACAAGCTACTACACGGTTGAACACTTCCTTGGTGAGTGCATAGTAAAGTGCATTCATGGCTCTAGCATTTTTGAAATTCTTTTTCTTTTTCTCATTCTTCATGTCCTTCCTACTTTTCAAGCATTGCTGTAACGACCTGATTCCCGAGTCCCTACGAGACACGAGAATCAAACCGACTCGACTAATCCCAAGACCTAGTCATCCAACGAGGAAGTAACCAAAAGAGCAGTAAAATAAATCACATTCATCATGAATATAACTGGCAGTAACAAAAACAGCAGTAAGAAAAGGAACTACTACAGTATACACCATCACAACAGTAGAGCAACAAATATGTACATAACATGAAACTTACAATAAAGAAGTACAGGGACTAACAAGGAAACTACTCACTACAGTGGAAGAAAGGTACAAAAAGAACTGCGGGTAACTCTATTGGACCCTACTAGGCCCAGCGTCCACTGTAGCCGCTGACCCTGGCTGCTCAACACCTGGTCCTGAAAAGTAACGAGTGTAACACGTCAGCGAAATGCTGAGTATAGTGGCAACTAAAAGCTAAAGAAGTAGTAGAGTGTACAGTAGCTGTTATATTTTTACTTTCTTTATTTACATCTTTCTGTTATTTCACGATTGATTTATTTCTCAGATCCTTCACTTGATCTCGAATGTTCCTCGTGGGAACGATCTTGATTGCAGCCTTCTCCAAAAAGTAGAAGTAAGTCGTGGTGCTCTCCTGGCTGGGAGAGTCCCCCATGGTGGTCCTACTGTAACGAACGCGTGCCCCAGACACCTTTTAAGACGTCTAGGAGGTGGCCCAGACATCTGACCAGACGTCTGGGATCACATCCAGACGTCTGACCAGACGTCTGGGATGACATCCATACTTCTGGAAATCCGTTAATTTCGCGGGTCGTCTACGCGCCTGAGCGCGCAGACTGGATATTCGCTTATTCCCTCTTTCCCTACAGCTGTAGACGCCTGCCGCGTCCTCTCTCTCCTCCTCGTGCGGCCTTAAAAGGCCATGCGCTCCCTCCCGTCGCCTCCACCGTCTCCTCCCTCTTCTCCTTCAGCCAGTGAGCGTGAGGGCGGCAGCAGCGGCCGCAATGAGCGCGGAGGAGGTGCGGCGTGTGAGAGCGGAGCTCTGCCGTGAGGGAGAGCTCGCTGGGGCTACTAGGGCCGGCCGACGGAGGGCGCGGGCGGCATGGAGTGACGCGGAGGGGGGACTGCTATGGTCTGAGCAGCAGGCGCGCGAGGTGCGACGTGGGCGGCGTCGCGAGCGGAGGCCGAGTGGTGCCCTGATTCTGGAAAAAATTTCCAGAATCCGACGTCTGGGTTGATAGCCAGACAGCGAGGGAGACGTCTGGAAGACCATACAGACGTTTGAAAGGTGAGTTTTCCGTCTCCTTCTTCCTTCCTGTCGACTGACCGTACAGAGGGAGGGAGATGGGTGTGCGCAGGCTTGGGGATTCGCCATCCAACGCTAATCAGACGTCTGGCTGTTGTACCAGACGGCGGGAGCGACCTCCAGACGTCCTGGGTGACCATCGGAGGTCTGGGAGCTAGGCCAGACGTCCCCTCAGACTTCTAGGCATCTGAGAAACCACGCTGAACAGGTAATTCTCTGATCCACTTTTAAGATGTCTGGAGGAAGTTCCAGACGTCTGATTTTGCACAGTGTCGTCGTTTTCGACCCGTTTAGGGCCCGTTCGGGTTCCGTTTTCCACGATTCGAGTTGCGTTCTTTTCAGAATTAATTCCTCTACCCGTCTACAGTAGTTATACACTGTTTTGAGACACTCCTTGTGTTTGATCCTTGTGATAGGACCTCCTTCAGTTGCAGTCTTGGGAGTCACGGAGGCACGCGGGATTCCCGATCACGCCCCCATTACTCCTGTTGTACCTGGTAGAGTGGTTTTAAGTTATTAATAAAATCTGTTAAAGTATGGAACCATAACTAGAACCTAGGACGTTGCATGAATCCTAGGAATGAGAAATATATGATAGCTCCTAGGTGTTGCATGAATCCTAGGGCTGGAAAACTAGATTGTATGATAGATCCTAGGATATGGCGTGAATCCTAGGATGGGAAAAACTAGTGGAATGTATAATACTGCAGTCTTGGAAAAAGGAAAGAGATGTAAAGCTGCCTGTGATTTGAATTAACAGCTGCCTGTTGTGAATAAATAACGTGGTTGAGAACATGGATTGTAAGAATGTGAAACTGGAAAGTGAAACCTGGATGTTTGAGTAAAAAGGATGGAACCCTACGGGGAAGTAGGAGTAGAACTCCTGGAAAGTGAATGGAATAGTATTGGGGAAGTGAGTTGGCCCTTGAGTACGGAGTACCAAGGAGAGCAACTGTCCCCCTGTTTAGTGCAGAGCGGAGCCAGCCGCCCCAGGGACCCGGGGCTAGGACTGGCCACTCTGTACCGACTTGCTGGCCCTCGCGTACGTAGTACCGAGGAGAGCTACTAGTGTAGGGAGGTACTAGCTACCCCATGGGCCTCGGGGTTCTGCTAGCCTCCCACACCGACTTGTTAGGCCAGCTGGGGCAAACCAGGGTAGTCAGGCGAGGGTGCGCGGACTGTGGAGGGGCAAGGCCCCAGTTTAGTTACTGTGGAGGGGTTGGACCCCTGTTACTGAGAGGGCTCTGCCCTGGACTGGTTCTGTGCTATGCTTTGGGTGCCCTCATTAACGGAAACGACTGACCGCGTGCCAGTACGGGTTAGCTACCTGTGCGTTTATCGATCGTGCCGTAGTCGCCGTTACGTCTGTCAGTGACCTTGGGGTGGTTGACTGAGGGTAGGATCACCACGGTAGACTCTCCCGGCCAGGAGAGCACCACATGCTACTTATACTTTTTGGAAAAGACTGCAATCAAGATCGTTCCCACGAGGAACATTCGAGATCAAGAAAATGATCTGGGGAATAAATGAAATAGTGAGACAATTGAATGATGTGAATAAAAAAAGTAATAGAACATAACAGCTACTGTACACTCTACTGTTGTCTTTAGTTTTAGTTGCCACTCTACTCAGCGTTTTGCTGACGTGTTACACTCGCTACCTTTTTCAAGACCAGGTGTTGAGCAGCCAGGGTCAGCGGCTGCAGAGGACGCTGGGCCGAGTAGGGTCCAGTAGAGTTACCACTGTCTTTTGTACCTCTTTGTTTCCGTTATAGTGAGTAGTTCTTGTTTCCGCTGTACTTTTCTTTACCTGTAGTTCATGTTATATGATAAATGTTGTTCTACTGTTGTGGTGGCATATACTGTAGTAGTTTCTTTCCTTACTGCTGTACTTTCTTACTGTTAGTTATATTCATGCTGAATGTGGTTTATTTTACTGCTCTTTTGGTTACTTCCTCGTTGGACGACTACGTCTTGGGATTAGTCGAGTCGGTCCGGTTCTCGTGTCTCGTAGGGACTCGGGAACCGGGTCGTTACAAGATGGTATCAGAGCAAGGTCGTCCCGAGAAGTGAATCAACTAACTGGAAAATAACCAATTCACATGTCTATAACTAGAGTAGCCACCACAACATATCTCTTGACATAAGCTCTTAGACGTTTTCGTTAGGTACTGTTTCGTACTGACGTATTTCATTGTTTCGCATCTCCTTGTAGGAGATGCCTCGTCGTGGAACTAGGAGGGTGGGCCACGGGCGCGGCTGAGATCGGGGCCCGAGGGACAGATGTGTCGGGCTTGGAGTACATACTACCCCTCCTCTTCTCCTAAGCATACCATCTCCGGACCTCGTCCAACTAATTCGAGAGGTGGTTCGTGAAGAATTTCAGCTTCCATCACATCGCCACCCCCTCCTCCCCCTTCCGAGCGTACGACAGGGGAGTTGGTGGTGCAACGAGATTTTCGCCGTCACACTAGGTGTGTTAGGAGAACTCAAAGGAGACATGTGGTGTCCGCAGGATAGCCGTCACATTTTGCAGGGCCATCAGTGGCCTTTGGGGGCCCTCGACAGGGGCCCTCGACAGGGGCCAGTCGCCAGCACCGGACCCCCGCCTAGCCGACAGCAGGGACCCACTGAGGGCGGGAGTCGGCTTCCCCTTTGCTACCAGTGTGGCCAGCCGGGCCACATCAGGAGGGACTGCCCATCTAGGGTAGGAGCTCAGCAGATACTCCACGCGCAGAGCACTGGAGGGCACGCAGGAGGCCGCGGTTCCCAGGCGCGAGGAGGGTATCGGCCAGCACCTACCCGTCCGATACAGAGTGTGGCTGCTTCGTCCGCACCTAGAGCTGAGGGACGTAGCAACGCCCTAACACACAGGGACGCCAGATCTTCGGGATCGGTGGTAGCAGGTATGGTTTCAGTTTCTGGCAGACTCGTTTACATGCTTTTCGATTCCGGTGCTACGCACTCATTTGTCGCAGCCAGTTTCGCAGTTAGTTTGGACCAGGATTATACACAGTTAGAGAATCCGTTCGTAATCAGAGGTCCGCGTGGTCAGCTGTTTGTAGCTGAGGAGGTGTACACGGATTGCGAGGTCAGCATCGGAGGACATAGCCTGCCAGCTGACCTGATTATGATCCAGATGGAGGACTTTGGAGTGATTCTGGGGATGGATTGGCTGTCCGCTTACCATGCCTTGGTGGACTGTTTTGAGAGGAAGATTGTCTTCTCCATTCCGGAGTTGCCTTCTTTCGAGTTTCACGAACAGCCAATGGATGGAGGTTTCAGGTGCATTTCGACACTTCGGGCGGTGAGACTTTTGAGCCAGGGGTGTGAGGGCTTCCTAGCTTGTGTGGTGGCAGAGCCCAGCCCTGTGGCAGACTTCCAGAGCATCCCGGTGGTCAGAGAGTACCCTGACGTGTTTCCAAACGAGTTACCAGGACTACCGCCCGAGCGTGAGATCGAGTTTGAGATCGCACTAGTACTAGGGACCAGCCCCATCTCCACCGCGCCATACAGGATGGTACCGCTTGAGCTACGAGAGCTCAAGTCTCAGTTGCAGGACCTTCTGGAGAAAGGTTTCGTGAGGCCCAGCGCGTCTCCCTGGGGAGCCCCGGTACTGTTTGTGAAGAAGAAGGATTGGACCCTACGTCTTTGTGTGGGCTACCGACAGCTGAACAGGGTCACCATCAAGAACAGATATCCGCTGCCGAGGATCGACGATTTGTTTGACCAGTTGCGGGGTGCCACGGTGTTTTCCAAGATAGACTTGAGGTCTGGATAACACCAGTTGAGGATCAGGGAGAACGACGTCTCCAAGACAGCTTTCCGCACTCGGTACGGACACTACGAGCTTTTGGTCATGCCGTTTGGGCTGACCAATGCCCCCGCTGCTTTCATGGACCTGATGAACCGGGTGTTTAGACCGTACTTGGACCAGTTCGTGGTGGTTTTCATAGATGATGTACTCATCTATTCTAGGGATCGGATGCAGCACGGATAGCACTTGCGGATGGTTTTGGACACTCTGAGGCGACGCAGGCTGTACGCCAAATACAGCAAGTGCGAGTTCTGGTTGAGGGAGGTGACCTTCCTAGGTCATGTGATCTCTGTTGACGGCCTGGCGGTGGACCCAGCCAAGGTCGAGGCAGTGCTCAGGTGGGAGAGACCGCGTTCAGTCACTGAGATCCGCAGTTTCCTGGGACTAGCTGGCTACTACAAATGGTTCATCAGAGGATTTTCGCAGATTGCGCATCCTATGGCACAGTTGACCCGGAAGGACGTGCCTTTCGCTTCGACAGATGCCTGTGAGGCGTGTTTTCTGGAGCTGAAGGAGAGGTTGACCTCGGCTCCCGTGCTCACCATCCCTGACAGTAGTGGCAGGTTCGTTGTGTACATGGATGCCTCCTTGCAGGGGTTAGGAGGTGTGCTCATGCAAAGGGGTCACGTTGTCGCTTACGCTTCGTGGCAACTGAAGCCCCCATGAGCTTACCTACCCTACCCACGACCTAGAGTTGGCAGCGGTTGTCTTCGCGTTGAAGACCTGGAGGCACTACTTGTAGGGTGAGACCTTCGAGATTTTTACAGATCACAAGAGCCTCAGATACCTTTTTGATCAGAAGGAGCTCAACATGAGACAGAGACGTTGGTTGGAGCTCCTGAAGGACTACGACTGCAGCATCTCCTACCACCCGGTAAAGGCCAATGTGCTGGCTGATGCCTTGAGCCGTAAGGCGCCCGCACGCTTGGCCAGTCTATAGTTACAGAGTTAGAGCCTTTTAGAGGAGGTGGGCAATTGGCGACCTCTAGAGTTACGAGGGTACTGTGGGGCAGTGACGGTGACACGGCAGACTAGGCCAGAGCTGATGGACCGCATCATCACAGGACAGATGGCCGATCCGTACTTGCAGTCTTTGCGCGACAGAGTACTGTCAGGAGATCCAGGTGACTTCTCTTTCACAGACCAGGTGCTACGTTTGAGGGGACGGTTGTGCGTTCCCAGAGACGAGGAGCTGTTGAGAGAGCTCCTGACTGAGGCACACGGTTCCAGATTCACCATACACCCCGGGAACACGAAAATGTACCACGACTTGAGACGCGAGTTTTGGTGGAGAGGGATGAGGCGGGATGTGGGTGAGTTCGTGCAACAGTGCTTAGTGTGCCAGCAGGTGAAAGCCGAGCATCAGAGGCCTGCAGGGCCGCTTTAGCCGCTTCCAGTGCCAGAGTGGAAGTGGGAGAGCATCACCATGGACTTGGTGGAGGGCTTACCTGTTACCCAGCGGGGACACAACGCAGTCTGGGTAATAGTGGATAGAATGATGAAGACGGTGTGATTCTTCCCGATCCGAGTCACTTTGGGAGCAGCACAGTTGGTAGAGAGGTATATCCGTGATGTGGTACGACTACACGGAGTTCCGCGGGAGATCGTATCCGACCGGGATACCCGCTTTACGTCCCAGTTTTGGGCTGAGTTTCAGCAGGCCTTGGGGACGAGGTTGAGGTTTAGCACGGCTTACCACCCCCAGACGGACGGACAGTCTGACCGCACGATACAGACACTTGAGGACCTTTTGCGTGCCTGTGTACTGGACTGGAGGGGCTCTTGGGAGGAGCACCTGCCCCTGGCGGAGTTTGCATACAACAACAGTTATCACTCGAGCATCGGCATGGCTCCCTACGAGGCTCTGTACGGACGGAAGTGTACGGCACCCTTGAGTTGGGTTGAGGTGGGGACTAAGTGGGAGGTTGGCCCCAGGTTGATCCGGCAGAGTCAGGAGGTAGTTGAGTAGATCCACAGACGACTCCGCACTGTCAGGAGCAAACAGAAGAGCTACGCGGATCGGAGACGCAGAGAGGTGCAGTTTGAATTTGGGGACCACGTCTTCCTTCGTGTTTCGCCCATGAAGGGCTTACAGCTATTTGGGGTGAGAGGGAAGCTCGCGTCGAGGTTCGTGGGGCCCTTTGAGGTCCTGGGGTGGGTTGGACCCGTTGCTTACAGACTTGCCCTTCCCCCACAGCCTTCTGCTGTGCACGACGTATTCCACGTGTCCAACCTCAGAAAGTACGTAGCCGATTCCAGTCATGTACTGAGTCACGAGAGCGTCGAGGTGAGCGACGACCTGACCTACCCTGAGCGGCCAGTGCAGATTCTAGACCGAGCTGTCCGTAGTTTGAGATGAAAGCAAGTACCCTGGTAAAGGTTTTGTGGAGGAGCCAGCGGTACGAGGAGGCTACCTGGGAGCCTGAGGTGGCAATGCGGGAGCGGTACTCTGAGCTTTTCGCGGGTACGTCTTTTCTGACCGGCTTCGGTCCTCTTTGAGTTTGTTATGGTTATTTGGACGTCTTTTCCCACACCTTAGTTGGCGCAAGTTTCGGGGACGAAACTTCCTTTGAGTTTGTTATATTGTAACGAACGTGTGCCCCAGATGCCTTTTAAGACGTCTGGGAGGTGGCCCAGACTTCTGACAAGACGTCTGGGATCACATCCAGACTTCTGACCAGACGACTGGGATCGTTTCCAGACGTCTGGAAATCCATTAATTTCGACACGCGTGAGTCGTCTGCGCGCCTGAGCGTGCAGACCGGATATTCACTTATTCCCTCTTTCCCTGCGGCTGCAGACGCCTGCCGCGTCCTCTCTCTCCTCCTCGCGCGGCCTTAAAAGGCCACGCGCTCCCTCCCGTCGTCTCCACCGTCTCCTCCCTCTTCTCCTTCAGCCAGTGAGCGTGAGCGCGAGCGTGAGGGCGGCAGCGGCGGCCGTAGTGAGCGCGGAGGAGGTGCGGCGTGCGAGAGCGGAGCTCCGCCGTGAGGGCGAGCTCGCTGGGGCTGCTAGGGCCGGCCGGCGGAGGGTGCGGGGGGCACGGAGTGACGCGGAGGGGGGACTACTGCGGTCTGAGCAGCAGGCTCGTGAGGTGCGACGCGGGCGGCGTCGCGAGCGGAGGCCGAGTGGTGCCCTGATTCTGGAAAAAATTTCCAGAATCCGACGTCTGGGTTGATAGCCAGACAGCGAGGGAGGCGTCTGGAAGACCATACAGACGTCTGAAAGGTGAGTTTTCCGTCTCCTTCTTCCTTCCTGTCGACTGACCGTACTGAGGGATGGAGATGGGTGTGTGGAGGCTTGGGGATTCGCCATCCAACGCGAACCAGACGTCTGGCTGTTGTACCAGACGGCGGGAGCGACCTCCAGACGTCCTGGGTGACCATCGGACGTCTGCGAGCTAGGCCAGACGTCCCCTCAGACTTCTAGGCATCAGGGAAACCACGCTGAACAGGTAATTCTCTGATCCACTTTTTAAGATGTTTGGAGGAAGTTCCAGATGTCTGATTTTGCACAGTGTCGTCGTTTTCGACCCGTTTAGGGCCCGTTCAGGTTCCATTTTCCACGATTCGAGTTGCGTTCTTTTCAGAATTAATTCCTCTACCCGTCTACAGTAGTTATACACTATTTTGAGACACTCCTTGTGTTTGATCCTTGTGATAGGACCTCCTTCAGTTGCAGTCTTGGGAGTCGCAGAGGCACGCGGGATTCCTGATCACGCCCCCATTACTCCTGTTGCACCTGGTAGAGTTGTTTTAAGTTATTAATAAAATCTGTTAAAGTATGGAACCATAACTAGAACCTAGGACGTTGCATGAATCCTAGGAATGAGAAATATATGATAGCTCCTAGGTGTTGCATGAATCCTAGGGCTGGAAAACTAGATTGTATGATAGATCCTAGGATATGGCATGAATCCTAGGATGGGAAAAACTAGTGGAATGTATAATACTGCAGTCTTGGAAAATGGAAAGAGATATAAAGCTGCCTGTGATTTGAATTGTTGTGAATAAATAACGTGGTTGAGAACATGGATTGTATGATGTGAAACTGGAAAGTGAAACCTGGATGTTTGAGTACAAAGGATGGAACCCTATGGGGAAGTAGGAGTAGAACTCCTGGAAAGTGAATGGAATAGTATTGGGGAAGTGAGCTGGCCCTTGAGTACGGAGTACCAAGGAGAGCGACTGTCCCCCTGTTTAGTGCAGAGCGGAGCCAGCCGCCCCAGGGACCCAGGGTTAGGTCTGGCCACTCTGTACCGACTTGCTGGCCCTCGCGTACGTAGTACCGAGGAGAGCTACTAGTGTAGGCGGGTACTTGCTACCCCACGGGCCTCGGGGTTCTGCTAGCCTCCCACACCGACTTGTTAGGCCTGCTGGGGCAAACCAGGGTAGTCAGGTGAGGGTGCGCGGACTGTGGAGGGGCAAGGCCTCGGTTTGGTTACTGTGGATGGGTTGGACCCCTGTTACTGAGAGGGCTCTGCCCTGGACTGGTTCCGTGCTGTGCTTTGGGTGCACTCGTTAACGGAAATGACTGACCGCGTGCCAGTACGGGTTAGCTACCTGTGCGTTTATCGCGCGTGCCGTAGTCATCGTTACGTCTGTCAGTGACCTTGGGGTGGTTGACTGAGGGTAGGATCACCATGGGGGACTCTCCCGGCCAGGAGAGCACCACGTGCTACTTCTACTTTTTGGAAAAGACTACAATCAAGATCGTTCCCACGAGGAACATTCGAGATCAAGAAAAAGATCTGGGGAATAAATGAAATAATGAGATAATTGAAAGATGTGAATAAAGAAAGTAATAGAACATAACAGCTACTATACACTCTACTGTTGTCTTTAGTTTTAGTTGCCACTCTACTCAGCGTTTTGCTGACGTGTTACACTCGCTACCTTTTTCAGGACCAGGTGTTGAGCAGCCAGGGTCAGCGGCTGCAGAGGACGCTGGGCCGAGTAGGGTCCAGTAGAGTTACCACTGTCTTTTGTAGCTCTTTGTTTCCGTTATAGTGAGTAGTTCTTGTTTCCGCTGTACTTTTCTTTACCTGCAGTTCATGTTATATGATAAATGTTGTTCTACTGTTGTGGTGGTATATACTGTAGTAGTTTCTTTCCTTACTGCTGTACTTTCTTACTGTTAGTTATATTCATGCTGAATGTGGTTTATTTTACTGCTCTTTTGGTTACTTCCTCGTTGGATGATTAGGTCTTGGGATTAGTCGAGTCGGTCCGGTTCTCATGTCTCGTAGGGACTCGGGAACCGGGTCGTTACACCTACCCTCAGTCAACCACCCCAAGGTCACTAACAGATGTAACGGTGACTACGGCATGCGCGAGAAGCGCACGGGTAGCTACCCCGCACTGGCATGCGATCAGTCGTTTTCGTTAACGGGTGCACTCAAAACACAGCACGGAACCAGTATAGGGCAGAGCCCTCTTAGTAACAGGGGTCCAACCCCTCCACAGTCCGCGCACCCTCGCCTGACTACCCTGGATGCCCAGTGGGCCTAACAAGTCGCTGTAGGAGGCTAGCAGAACCCCGGGGCCCGTGAGGTAGCTAGTGCTCTCCCTACACTAGTAGCTCTCCTCGGTACTGCATACGTGAGGGACAGCAAGTCGGTGTACAGTGGCCAAACCCACCTCGCCTCAACCTGAGGGCGGCAAGCTCCCCTCTACACTAAGAGGTAATGTGTGCTCTCTTTGGTACCACGTACCCGAGAGACAACACACTTCCACGTTTCACTTTCTCAGTTCCCTTCTATTCTCTTTTCCAGGAGTTCTTCTCCTAATTCCCCGTAGGGTTCGTGTTCGTTTTGTTTGGCCATTGTAGGTTTCACTGTTCTAGTTTTACGTTCATACAACCCATTTTCTCAATCATACTTATTCATTCATAACGTGCAGCTATTAATTTACAGGCAGCTATTATTTCCTTTCCACTATTCCAAGACTGCAATATTTATATATTCCACAAGTTTTCCAGTCCTAGGATTCATGCCGCACCCTAGGATCTATCATTCAATCTAGTTTTTCAGCCCTAAGATTCATGCAATACCCTAGGATCTATCATTCAATCTAGTTTCTCAGTCCAAGGGTTCATGCAATGCCCTAGACTCTATTAATTGTTCCATAATTGTAACAATTTATGCTAAATAATTTAAAAGCCACTCTACCAGCGAAAATGGGAGTGCTGGGGGCGTGGTTGGCAATCCCGCACGCCTCTGCAAACCCCAAGACTGCAATAGAATGGGGTCCTAACACAAGGATCAAACACAAGGAGTTTCTCAGAATGATATACAATTACTGTAAACGGGTAGAGGATTTTATTCTGGAAAGAACGCATCTTGAAATGCGGAAAACGGACTCCAAATGGGCCCTAAACGGGTCAAAAATGATGAAACTGTCCAAAATCAGACGTCTAGGACCTCTTCCAAATGTCTTAAAAGGTGGGTCAGATCGTACCGTAATTCTACGTAGTCCTTTAGATGTCCAGAAGCCCACTGGGACGTCTGGCTTGGTTCCCAGACGTCCGATTATCACCCTGGACATCTGGAAGTCATCTCCGTCGTCTGGCACTACAGCCATACGTCTGATTTACGTGGGATCGCGGGCCCTCGCGCACTCCTGAGTGCAACCTGCGCACACACACTCCTGCTCTCATCACGTCAAAGCGCAGACGAAGTCACGGCGGATAGCTGCATGGCCATACACGCGAAAAAGGAAGGAGATAGAAATATCTTACCTGTCAGACGTTTGGACAGTCCTCCAGACGTCTTCACCGTCGTCTCGTCGAAAGCCCAGACGTCTGATTCTGGAAAATTTTCCAGAAGCAGAGCCTGACTCGCTCTCCGCCCGTGATGCACGGCCACGCCGCGCCCAGTCTGCCTGCTGCCCAAGCTGCAGCAGCCCCTCCGCGACACCCCACGCCCACCGCTCCCCCGCCGGCCGGCTCTAGCTGCCCCGGCAAGCTCGAACCCTCGCGGTCGGGCTTCCCCTTACACTCGCAACCCTACTTCCCGCACGCTCGCCGCGGCCGCTGCTGCTGCCGCTCACTCGCTCGCGCTCTCGCACTGGCAGGGAGAAGGAGAAGAGGAAGGCGGAGGAGATGAGGGTGAGGGAGAGGGCGAGGGTGTTCTTATAAGGCCACGTGGGGAGAGAGAGAAGAGAGTGGCGCGCCTGCAGGAAGAGAGAGAAGAAAAGAGGAACGAGAGCGGTGGGTGCAGTTTGTGCGTGCAGGCGTGTAGACGCACCCCTGCACGCCGCAAAAATTTATTACCAGACGTCTGGAAAGGGTTCCAGACGTCTAGACAGCCGTCTGGTCCACTTCCCAGACGTCTTAAAAACCCGTCTGATGCCACGTTCGTGATAATATAACAAACTCAAAGGAAGTTTCGTCCCCGAAACTTGCGCTAACTAGGGTACGGGAAAGAACAACATATATAAACATAACAAACTCAAAGAGGACCGAAGCCGATCCGAAAAGACGTACCCGTGAAGAGCTCCGGGTACCGCTCCCGCATTGCTACCTCAGGCTCCCAGGTAACCTCTTCGTACCGCTGGCTCCTCCACAAAACCTTCACCAGGGGTACTTGCTTTCGTCTCAAACTGCGGACGGCTCTGTCAAGAATCTGTACTGGTCACTCAGGGTAGGTCAGGTCGTCGCCCATCTCGATGCTCTCATGACTCAGGACGTGACTGGGATCGGCAACGTACTTCCTGAGGTTGGACACATGGAACATGTCGTGCACACCAGAAAGCTGAGGAGGGAGGGCAAGTCTGTAAGCAACGGGTCCAACCCACTCCAGGACATCAAAGGGCCCCACGAACCTCGGTGCAAGCTTCCCTCTCACCCCAAACCGCTGCAGGCCCTTCATGGGCAAAACACGAACGAAGACGTGGTCCCCAACCTCAAACTGCACCTCTCTGCATCTTCGATCCGCGTAGCTCTTCTACCTGCTCCTGATAGTGCGGAGTCACCTGTGGATCTGCTCGACTACCTCCTGACTCTGCCGGATCAACCTGGGGCCCACCTCCCACTTGGTCCCCACCTCAACCCAACTCAAGGGTGCCGTACACCTCCGTCCGTACAGAGCCTCGTAGGGAGCCATGCCGATGCTCGAGTGATAACTATTGTTGTATGCAAACTCCGCCAGGGGCAGGTGCTCCTCCCAAGAGCCCCTCCAGTCCAATACACAGGCACGCAAAAGGTCCTCAAGTGTCTGTATCGTGCGCTCAGACTATCCTTCCGTCTGGGGGTGGTAAGCTGTACTGAATCTCAACCGCGTCCCCAGGGCCTGCTGAAACTCAGCCCAAAACTGGGACGTAAAGCGAGTATCCCGGTCGGATACGATCTCCCGTGGAACTCCGTGTAGACGTAGCACGTCACGGATATACCTCTCTGCCAACTGTGCTGGTCCCAAAGTGACTCGGATCAGCAAGAATTGTGCCGTCTTCATCAGTCTATCCACGATTACCCAGACTGCGTCGTGTCCTTGCTGGGTAACAGATAAACCCACCACCAAGTCCATGGTGATGCTCTCCCACTTCCACTCTGGCACTGGAAGTGGCTGTAGTGGCCCTGCAGGCCTCTGATGCTCGACTTTCACCTGCTGGAACACTAAACACTGCTGCACGAATTCACCCACATCCCACTTCATCCCCCTCCACCAAAACTCGCGTCTCAAGTCATGGTACATCTTCGTGTTTCCGGGATGTATGGTGAATCTGGAACCGTGTCCCTTAGTCAGGAGCTCTCTCAATAGCTCCTCTTCTCTGGGAACGCACAACCGTCCCCTCAGGCGTAGCACCTGGTCTACGAAAGAGAAGTCCCCTGGGTCTCCTGACAGTACTCTGTCGCGCAAGGACTGCAAGTACGGATCTGTCTGTGATGATGCTGTCTATCAGCTCTTGCCTAATCTGTCGTGTCACAGTTACTGCCCCACAGTGCCCCCGTAACTCTAGGGGTCGCCAACTGCCCATCTCCTCCAAAAGGGTCCAACTCTGTAACTGTAAACTAGCCAAGTGTGCGAGTGCCTTCCTGCTCAAGGCGTTAGCCACCACGTTGGCCTTTCCCAGGTGGTAGGAAATGCTGCAGTCATAGTCCTTCAGGAGCACCAACCAACGTCTCTGTCTCATGTTGAGCTCCTTCTGATCAAAAAGGTATCTGAGGCTCTTGTGATCTGTGAAAATCTCGAAAGTCTCACCGTACAAGTAGTGCCTCTAGGTCTTCAGCGCGAAGACAACAGCTTCCAGCTCCAGGTCGTGGGTAGGGTAGGTATGCTCATGGGGCTTCAGTTGCCGCGAAGCGTAAGCAAAAACGTGACCCCTCTGCATGAGCACACCTCCTAACCCCTGCAAGGAGGCATCCGTGTACACAACGAACCCGCCACTACTGTCAGGGATGGTGAGCATGGGAGCCGAAGTCAACCTGTAACGACCTGGTTCTCGAGTCCCTACGAGACATGAGAACCGGACCGACTCAACTAATCCCAAGACCTAGTCGTCCAACGATGAAGTAACTAAAAGAGCAGTAAAATAAACCACATTCAGCATGTATATAACTAACTATAAGAAAGTACAGCAGTAAGGAAAGAAACTACCACAGTATGTACCACCACAACAGTAAAACAACATTCATAATATAATTTGAACTGCAGGTAAAGAAAGTACAGTGGAAACAAGAACTACTCACTACAACGTAACAAAAAGAGGTACAAGAGATAGTGGTAACTCTACTGGACCCTACTCAGCCCAGCGTCCTCTGCAGCCGCTGACCTTGGCTGCTCAACACCGGGTCCTGAAAAAGGTAACGAGTGTAACACGTCAGCAAAACGCTGAGTAGAGTGGCAACTAAAACTAAAAGCAACAGTAGTGTACAGTAGCTATTATGTTCGATTACTTTCTTTATTCACATCTTTCAAATGTCTCACTATTTCATTTATTCCTCAGATCTTTTTCTTGATCTCGAATGTTCCTCGTGGGAACGATCTTGATTGCAGTCTTTTCCAAAAAGTAGAAGTAGCACGTGGTGCTCTCCTGGCCGGGAGAGTCCCCCGTGGTGATCCTACCCTCAGTCAACCACCCCAAGGTCACTAAAAGACGTAACGATGACTACGGTACGCGCGATAAACGCACAGGTAGCTAACCCGTACTGGCACGCGGTCAGTCGTTTCCGTTAACGGGTGCGCCCAAAGCACAGCACGGAACCGGTCCAGGGCAGAGCCCTCTCAGTAATAGGGGTCCAACCCCTCCACAGTAACTAAACTGGGGCCTTGCCCCTCCACAGTCCACGCACCCTCGCCTTACTACCCTGGTTTGCCCCAGCGGGCCTAACAAGTCGATGTGGGAGGCTAGCAGAACCCCGGGACCCGTGGGGTAGCTAGTACCTCCCTACAAAAGTAGCTCTCCTCGGTACTACGTATGTGAGGGCCAGCAAGTCGGTACAGAGTGGCCAGTCCTAACCCCGGGTCCCTGGGGCGGCTGGCTCCGCTCTGCACTAAACAGGGGGACAGTCGCTCTCCTTGGTACTCCGTACTCAAGGGCCAGCTCACTTCCCCAATACTATTCCATTCACTTTCCAGGAGTTCTACTCCTACTTCCCCATAGGGTTCCATCCATTTTACTCAAACATCCAGGTTTCACTTTCCAGTTTCACATTCTTACAATCCATGTTCTCAACCACGTTATTTATTCACAACAGGCAGCTGTTAATTAAAATTACAGGCAGCTTTATATCTCTTTCCATTTTCCAAGACTGCAGTATTATACATTCCACTAGTTTTCCCATCCTAGGATTCCTGCCATATCCTAGGATCTATCATACAATCTAGTTTTCCAGCCCTAGGATTCATGCAACATCTAGGAGCTATCATTCCATCTATTTCTCATTCCTAGGATTCATGCAATGTCCTAGGTTCTATTTATGGTTCCATAATTTAACAGATTTTATTAATAACTTAAAGCCACTCTACCAGGTACAACGGGAGAAATGGGGGCGTGGTCGGGAATCCCGCGTGCCTCCGCGAACCCTGAGACTGCAACAGAACGGTGTCCTATCACAAGGATCAAACATAAGGAGTATCTCAAAATAGTGTATAGCTACTGTAGACGGGTAGAGGAATTAATTCCGAAAAGAATGCAACTCGAATCGCGGAAAACGGAACCCGAACGGGCCCTAAACGGGTCAAAAATGACGACACTGTGCAAAATCAGACATCTGGAACTTCCAGACATCTTAAAAAGTGGATCAGAGAATTACCTTGTTTAGCGTGATTTCCCAGACGTCCAGAAGTCTACGGGGACGTCTGGCCTAGCTCCCAGACGTCCGATGGTCACCCCGGACATCTGGAGGTCGCTTCCGCCGTCTAGTACTTCTGCCAGACGTCTGATTCGCGATGGATGGAGAATCACCGAGCCTGCACACACCCATCTCCCTCCCTCATTACGGTCAGTCGACAGGAAGGAAGAAGGAGATGGAAAACTCACCTTTCAGACGTCTAGATGGTCTTCAAGACGTCGCCCTCGCCGTCTGGCTATCAACCTAGATGTCTGATTCTGGAAATTTTTCCAGAATCAGGGCGCCACTCGGCCTCCGCTCGCGACACCGCCCACATCGCACCTCGCGCGCCTGCAGCTCAGACCGCAGTAGTCCCCCCTCCACGTCACTCCGCGCCCCCTGCGCCCTCCGTCGGCAGGCCCTAGCAGCCCCGGCGAGCTCGCCCTCATGGCAAAGCTCTGCTGTCGCACGCAGCACCTCCTCCGTGCTCACTGTGGCCGCCACTGCCGCCCTCGCGCTCGCGCTCACGCTCACTGGCTGAAGGAGAAGAGGGCGGAGACGGTGGTGACAGATGTGAGGGGAGGCATGGCCTTTTAAGGCCGTGCGAGGAGGAGAGAGGACGCGGCAGGGCGTCTGCAGCCGCAGGGAATAAATGAATATGCGGGTCTACGCGCTCAGGCGCGCAGACGACCCGCGCGTGTGGAAGATAACGGATTTCCAGACGTCTGGAAACGATCCCAGACGTCTGGTCCGACGTCTGGGCCACCTCCCAGACGTCTTAAAAGACGTCTGGGGCACGCGTTCGTTACAATATAACAAACTCAAAGGAAGTTTCATCCCCGAAACTTGCGCCAACTAGGGTGCGGGAAATGATGTCCAATTAACCATAACAAACTCAAAGAGGACCGAAGCCGGTCCGAAAAGACGTACCCGCGAAAAGCTCCGGGTACCGCTCCCGCATTGCCGCCTCAGGCTCCCAGGTAGCCTCCTCGTACCGCTGGCTCCTCCACAAAACCTTTACCAGGGGTACTTGCTTTCGTCTCAAACTGCGGACAGCTCGGTCTACGATCTACACTGACCGCTCGGGGTAGGTCAGGTCGTTGCCCACCTCGATGCTCACGTGACTCAGTACGTGACTGGAGTCGGCTACGTACTTCCTGAGGTTGGACACGTGGAACACGTCGTGCATGCCAGAAAGCTGCGAGGGAAGGGCAAGTCTGTAAGCAACGGGTCCAACCCGCTCTAGGACCTCAAAGGGCCCCACAAACCTCGGCGCGAGCTTCCCTCTCACCCCAAGCCACTGTAATCCCTTCATGGGCGAAACACGAAGGAAAACGTGGTCCCCAACCTCAAACTGCACCTCTCTGCATCTCCTATCCGTGTAGCTCTTGTGTCTGCTCCTGACAGTGCAGAGTCGTCAGTGGATCTGCTCAACTACCTCCTGACTCTGCCGGATCAACCTGGGGCCAACCTCCCACTTGGTCCCCACCTCAACCCAACTCAAGGGTGCAGTACACTTCTGTCCGTACAGAGCCTCGTAGGGAGCCATGCCGATGCTCGAGTGATAACTATTGTTGTATGCAAACTCTGCCAGGGGTAGGTGCTCCTCCCAAGAGCCCCTCCAGTCCAGTACACAGGCACGCAAAAGGTCCTCAAGTGTCTGTATCGTGCGCTCAGACTGTCTGTCCGTATGGGGGTGGTAAGCCGTGCTAAACCTCAAGCTCGTCCCCAAGGCCTGCTGAAACTCAGCCCAAAACTGGGACGTAAAGTGGGTATCCCGGTTGGATATGATCTCTTGCGGAACTCCGTGTAGTCGTACCACATCACGGATATACCTCTCTGCCAACTGCGCTGGTCCCAAAGTAACTCGGATCGGCAAGAAACGCGCCGTCTTCGTCAGTCTATCCACTATTACCCAAACTGCGTCGTGTCCCCGCTGGGTAACAGGTAAGCCCACCACCAAGTCCATGGTGATGCTCTCCCACTTCCACTCTGGCACTGGAAGCGGCTGAAGCGGCCCTGCAGGCCTCTAGTGTTCGGTTTTCACCTGCTGGCACACTAAACACTGCTGCACGAACTCACCCACATCCCGCTTCATCCCTCTCCACCAAAACTCACGTCTCAAGTCGTGGAACATTTTTGTGTTTTCGGGATGTATGGTGAATCTGGAACCGTGTGCCTCAGTCAAGAGCTCTCTCAACAGCTCCTCGTCTCTGGGAACGCACAACCGTCCCCTCAAGTGTAGCACCTGGTCTGTGAAAGAGAGGTCCCCAGGGTCTCCTGACAGTACTCTGTCGCGCAAAGACTGCAAGTATGGATAGGCCATCTGCCCTGTGATGATGGGGTCTATCAGCTCTGGCATGGTCTGCCATGTCACCGTCACTGCCCCACAGTACCCTCGTAACTCTAGAGGTCGCCAACTGCCCACCTCCTCCAAAAGGCTCCAACTCTGTAACTGTAGACTGGCCAAGTGTGCGGGCGCCTTACGGCTCAAGGCGTCAGCCACCACATTGGCCTTTCCCGGGTGGTAGGAGATGCTGCAGTCGTAGTCCTTCAGGAGCTCCAACCAACGTCTCTGTCTCATGTTGAGCTCCTTCTGATCAAAAAGGTATCTGAGGCTCTTGTGATCAGTAAAAATCTCGAAGGTCTCACTGTACAAGTAGTGCCTCCAGGTCTTTAGCGCGATGACAACAGCTGCCTACTCTAGGTCATGGGTAGGGTAGGTATGCTCATGGGGCTTCAGTTGCCGCGAAGCGTAAGCGACAACGTGACCCCTCTGCATGAGTACACCTCCTAACCCCTGCAAGAAGGCATCCGTGTACACAACGAACCCGCCACTACTGTCAGGGATGGTGAGAACGGGAGCCGAGGTCAACCTCTCCTTCAGCTCCAGAAAACACGCCTCACAGGTGTTTGTCCAAGTGAAAGGCACATCCTTCCGGGTTAACTGTGTCATAGGACACGCAATCTGCTAAAATCCTCTGATGAATCGTCTGTAGTAGCCTGCCAAACCCAGAAAATTGCGAATCTCAGTGACTGAACGCGGTCTCTCCCACCTGAGCACTGCCTCGACCTTGGCTGGGTCCACCGCCAAGCCGTCTCCAGATATCACATGACCTAGGAAGGTCACCTCCCTCAACCAGAACTCGCACTTGCTGTATTTGGCGTACAGCCGGCGTCGTCTCAGAGTGTCCAGAACCATCCGCAAGTGCTGTCCGTGCTGCGTCCGATCTCTAGAATAGATGAGTACATCATCTTTGAAAACCACCACGAACTGGTCCAAGTACGGTCTAAACACCCGGTTCATCAAGTCCATGAAAGTAGCGGGGGCATTGGTCAGCCCAAACGGCATGACCAAAAACTCGTAGTGTCCGTACCGGGTGCGGAAAGCTGTCTTGGAGACGTCGGTCTCCCTGATCCTCAACTGGTGGTATCCAGACCTCAAGTCTATCTTGGAAAACACCGTGGCACCCCGCAACTGGTCAAACAAATCATCGATCCTCGCCAGCGGATATCTGTTCTTGATGGTGACCCTGTTCAGCTGTTGGTAGTCCACACAAAGGAGTAGGGTCCCATCCTTCTTCACAAACAGTACCGGGGCTCCCCAGGGGGACGCACTGGGCCTCACGAAGCCTTTCTCCAAAAGGTCCTGCAACTGGGACTTGAGCTCTCGCAGCTCAAGCGGTGCCATTCTGTATGGTGCGGTGGAGATGGGGCTGGTCCCTTGTACTAGTGATATCTCAAACTCAATCTCACGCTCGGGCGGTAGTCCTGGTAACTCGTCTGGAAACACGTCGGGGTACTCTCTGACCACCGGGATGCTCTGGAAGTCTGCCACAAGGCTGGGCTCTGCCACCACACAAGCTAGGAAGCCCTCACACCCCTGGCTCAAAAGTCTCGCCGCCCGAAGTGCCGAAATGCACCTGAAACCTCTGCCCATTGGCTGTCCGTGAAACTTGAAAGAAGGCAACTCCGGAATGGAGAAGACAATCTTCCTCTCAAAATAGTCCACCAAGGCGTGGTAAGCAGACAGCCAATCCATCCCCAGAATCACTCCAAAGTCCTCCATCTGGATCATAATCAGGTCAGCTGGCAGGCTATGTCCTCCGACGCTGGCCTCACAATCCATGTACACCTCCTTAGCTACAAACAACTGGCCACTCGAACCTCTGATTACGAACGGATTCTCTAACAGTGTATAATCCTGGTCCAAACTAACTGCGAAACTGGCTGCGACAAACGAGTGCGTAGCGCCGGAATCGAAAAGCGTGTAAACGAGTCTGCCAGAAACTGAAACCATACCTGCTACCACCGATCCCGAAGCTCTGGCATCCCTGTGTGTGAGGGCGTTGACACGCCCCTCAGCTCTACGTGCGGACGAAGTAGCCACACTCTGCGTCGGACGGGTAGGTGCTGGCCAGTACCCTCCTCGCGACTGTTGTCCTCCTCCTCGCGCCTGGGAACCGCGGCCTCCTGCGCGCCCTCCAGTGTCTGCGTGGGGAGTATCTACTGACCCCCTGCCCTAGATGGGCAGTCCCTCCTGACGTGGCCCGGCTGGCCACACTGGTAGAAGAGGGGAACCCGACTCCCGCCCTCAGTGGGTCCCTGCTGTCGACTAGGCGGGGGTCCGGTGCTGGCGATTGGCCCCTGTCGAGAGCCCCCAAAGGCCACTGATGGCCCTGCACAACGTGACAGCTCTCCTGCGGACTCCACGTGTCTCCGTTCTCGCCGGCCCTGTGAAAAGTCTGGCTGGAAGGGCCTCTTCCGCCCGCCGTCGGTGTCTCGTGCGGACGGGTTGGTCTCCTCGTAAGTCATAGCTGCCTCTACCACCCTCGAAAACGTAGGCAACTTCAGGGGTTTGACATACCCCCGGATCGCAGGCCGGAGCCACTTGGTGAACCTCCAAAGGCGCTCCTCCTCAGTGGCTACCGCTGTCGCTGCAAAGCGGGACAGCTCCAAGAAACGCGTACGGTACACGCTCACAGTCATCGTCCCTTGGCGGTGGGTGTGGAACTCCCGCCTCCTCTGGTCCTGCCACGTCTAGGGAAGGTACTGCTCGCAGAAGAGGGTGACGAACTGGTCCCACGTCGGCTCGTCCCTCTCCTGTCCCCAGACCGCCCTCCACCACCGGTGTGCCGCACTCTCCAGCTGGTACGTGGCAAAGGCCACGCGGCACTCCATCGGGGGGCGAAGGGTGTCGAAGATCTTCTCTAGCTGCTCAAGCCAGTCCTCTGCCTCAGTCGGGTCCTCATCCCCCTTGAAGGAGGGGGGCTTCAGCTTCCGGAACTGTCCGAAATGTTTGAAGTGGCGTTGTAGGGGAGGTGCTGGTGCACCTCCAAGCGAAGGTGCCTCGTGTACAGAAGTGTTGGAGGAAGGTGGGGGCGGATGCGGCCCATCCCCTCCCTCGTGTCCAGCGCCGTGTCCGTTGCGTGGTCCCACAGAGGACTCCCCCTCTACAGCCCCAGGAGGAGGTGCTCAGGGCGGTGGGTGGAGCTCCTCTCGTACAATGTCCCGTATCAGTCTGGCGAGGTCCTGGGCCTGGATGCCCGGGAGTGGTGGCTGGTCCACCGAGACGTCAACAACAGCACGTCCACCTCGCCGACCTCGTCCTCGGCAGCGCCCGCAGCCAGCCTCACTAGTCCCGCGACGAGGCATCTCCTGTAAGGAGACGCGAAACAAAACGGAACACGTCACTACGGAACGATACCGAACGGAAACGTCTAAGAACTCATGTTAAGAGATAGGTTGTGGTGGCTACTCTAGTTATAAACATGTGAATTGGTTATTTTCCAGTCAATTGATTCACTTCTCGGGACGACCTTGCTCTGATACCATCTTGTAACGACCCGGTTCCCGAGTCCCTACGAGACACGAGAACCGGACCGACTCGACTAATCCCAAGACGTAGTCGTCCAACGAGGAAGTAACCAAAAGAGCAGTAAAATAAACCACATTCAGCATGAATATAACTAACAGTAAGAAAGTACAGCAGTAAGGAAAGAAACTACCACAGTATGTACCACCACAATAGTAGAACAACATTCATAATATAATTTGAACTGCAGGTAAAGAAAGTACAGCGGAAACAAGAACTACTCACTACAACATAACAAAAAGAGGTACAAGAGACAGTGGTAACTCTACTGGACCCTACTCGGCCCAGCGTCCTCTGCAGCCGCTGACCCAAGCTGCTCAACATCGGATCCTGAAAAAGGTAACGAGTGTAACACGTCAGCAAAACGCTGAGTAGAGTGGCAACTAAAACTAAAAGCAACAGTATAGTGTACAGTAGCTGTTATGTTAGATTACTTTCTTTATTCACATCTTTCAAATGTCTCACTATTTCATTTATTCCTCAAATCTTTTGCTTGATCTCGAATGTTCCTCGTGGGAACGATCTTGATTGCAGTCTTTTCCAAAAAGTAGAAGTAGCACGTGGTGCTCTCCTGGTCGGGAGAGTCCCCCGTGGTGATCCTACCCTCAGTCAACCACCCCAAGGTCATTGACAGACGTAACGATGACTATGGCACGCACGATCAATGCACAGGTAGCTAACCCGTACTGGCACGCGGTCAGTCATTTCCGTTAACGGGTGCGCCCAAAGCACAGCACGGAACCAGTCCAGGGCAGAGCCCTCTCAGTAACAGGGGTCCAACCCCTCCACAGTAACCAAACCGGGGCCTTGCCCCTCCACAGTTCGCGCACCCTCACCTGACTACCCTGGTTTGCCCCAGCGGGCCTAACAAGTCGGTGTGGGAGGCTAGCAGAACCCCGGGGCCCGTGGGGTAGCTAGTACCTCCCTACACTAGTAGCTCTCCTCGGTACTACGTACGCGAGGGCCAGCAAGTCAGTACAGAGTGGCCAGTCCTAACCCCAGGTCCCTGGGGCGGCCAGCTCCGCTCTGCACTAAACAGGGGGACAGTTGCTCTCCTTTGTACTCCGTACTCAAGGGCCAGCTCACTTCCCCAATACTATTCCATACACTTTCCAGGAGTTCTACTCCTACTTCCCCGTAGGGTTCCATCCTTTTTACTCAAACATCCAGGTTTCACTTTCTAGTTTCACATTCTTACAATCCATGTTCTCAACCATGTTATTTATTCACAACAGGCAGCTGTTAATTCAAATTACAGGCAGCTTTATATCTCTTTCCATTTTCCAAGACTGCAGTATTATACATTCCACTAGTTTTCTCATCCTAGTATTCATTTCATATCCTAGGATCTATCATACAATCTAGTTTTCCAGCCCTAGGATTCAAGGAACACCTAGGAGCTATCATTCCATCTATTTCTCATTCCTAGGATTCATGCAATGTCCTAGGTTCTATTTATGGTTCCATAATTTAACAGATTTTATTAATAACTTAAAGCCACTCTACCAGGTACAATGGGAGAAATGGGGGTGTGGTCGGGAATCCCACGTGCCTCCGCGAACCCTGAGACTGCAACAGAACGGTGTCCTATCACAAGGATCAAACATAAGGAGTATCTCAAAATAGTGTATAGCTACTGTAGACGGGTAGAGGAATTAATTCCGAAAAGAACGCAACTCGAATCGCGGAAAACGGAACCCGAACGGGCCCTAAACGGGTCGAAAACGACGACACTGTGCAAAATCAGACGTCTGGAACTTCCAGACATCTTAAAAAGTGGATCAGAGAATTACCTTGTTTAGCGTGATTTCCCAGACGTCCAGAAGTCTACGGGGACGTCTGGCCTAGCTCCCAGACGTCCGATGGTCACCCCGGACATCTGGAGGTCGCTTCCGCCGTCTGGTACTACTGCCAAACGTCTGATTCGCGATGGATGGCGAATTACTGAGCCTGCGCACACCCATCTCCCTCCCTCAGTACGGTCAGTCGACAGGAGGGAAGAAGGAGACGGAAAACTCACCTTTCAGATGTCTGCATGGTCTTCAAGACGTCGCCCTCGCCGTCTGGCTATCAACCCAGACGTCTGATTCTGGAAATTTTTCCAGAATCAGGGCGCCACTCGGCCTCCGCTCACGACGCCACCCGCGTCGCACCTCGTGTGCCTGCTGCTCAGACCGCAGCAGTCCCCCCTCCGCATTGCTCCGCGCCCCCTGCGCCCTCTGCCGGTCGGCCCTAGCAGCCCCGGCGAGCTTGCCCTCATGGCAGAGATCCGCTCTCGCACGCAGCACCTCCTCCGCGCTCACTGCGGCAGCCGCTGCCGCCCTCGCGCTCGCGCTCACGCTCACTGGCTGAAGGAGAAGAGGGAGGAGACGGTGGTGATGGAAGTGAGGGGAGGTGTGGCCTTTTAAGGCCGTGCGAGGAGGAGAGAGGACGCGGCAGGGCGTCTGCAGCTGCAGGGAATAAACGAATATGCAGGTCTGTGCACTCAGGCGCGCAGACAACCTGCGCGTGTGGAAGATAACGGATTTCCAGACATCTGGAAACGATCCCAGACGTCTGGTCCGACGTCTGGGCCACCTCCCAGATGTCTTAAAAGACGTCTGAGGCACGCGTTCGTTACACCTCTCCTTCAGCTCCTGAAAACACGCCTCACCGTCATCTGTCCAAGTGAAGGGCACGTCCTTCCAAGTCAACTGTGTCATAGGATGCGCAATCTGTGAAAAACCCCTAATGAACCATCTGTAGTAGCCTGCCAGTCCTAGGAAACTGCGAATCTCAGTGACTGAACGCGGTCTCTCCTACCTGAGCACTGCCTCGACCTTGGCTGGGTCCACCGCCATGTCGTCCCCAGAGATCACATGACCTAAGAAGGTCACCTCTCTCAACCAGAACTTGCACTTCCTGTATTTAGCGTATAGCCTACGTCGTCTCAGTGTGTCCAGAACCATCCGCAAGTGCTGTCCGTGCTGTGTCAGATCTCGGGATAGATGAGTACATCATCAATAAATACCACCACGATCTGGTCCAAGTATGGTCTAAACACCCGGTTCATCAGGTCCATGAAAGCAGCGGGGGCATTGGTCAGCCCAATGGCATGACCAAAAACTCGTAGTGTCCGTACCGAGTGCGGAAAGCTGTCTTGGAGACGTCTGCTTCCCTGATCCTCAACTGGTGGTATCCAGACCTCAAGTCGATCTTGGAGAACACCGTGGCACCTCACAACTGGTCAAACAAGTCGTCAATCCTCGGCAGTGGATATCTGTTCTTGATGGTGACCCTATTCAGCTGTCAGTAGTCCACACAAAGACGTAGGGTACCATTCTTCTTCTTCACAAATACTACCGGGGCTCCCCAGCGAGATGCACTGGGCCTCACAAAGCCCTTCTCCAAAAGGTCCTACAACTGAGACTTGAGCTCTCATAGCTCAAGCGGTGCCATCCTGTATGGTGCGGTGGAGATGGGGCTGGTCCCTGGTACTAGTGAGATCTCAAAATCGATCTCACGCTCGGGCGGTAGTCCTGGTAACTCATCTGGGAACACATCAGGGTACTCTCTGACCACCGGGATGCTCTGGAAGTCTGCCACAGGGCTGGGCTCTGCCACCACACAAGCTAGGAAGCCCTCACACCCCTGGCTCAAAAGTCTCGCTGCCCGAAGTGCCGAAATGCACCTGAAGCCTCCGTCCATTGGTTGTTCGTGAAACTCGAAAGAAGGCAACTCCAGTATGGAGAAGACGATCTTCCTCTCAAAACAGTCCACCAAAGCATGGTAAGAGGATAGCCAGTCCATCCCTAGAATTACGCCAAAGTCCTCCATCTGTATCATAATCAGGTCAGCTGGCAGACTATGTCCCCCGATATTGACCTCGCAACCCATGTACACCTCCTCAGCTACAAACAGCTGACCACTCGGACCTCTGATTACGAACGGATTCTCTAACAGCATATAATCTTGGCCCAAACTAACTACGAAACTGGCTACGACAAACGAGTACATAGCGCCGGAATCGAAAAGTGTGTAACGAGTCTGCCGGAAACCGAAACCATACATACCACCACCTATCCCGAAGCTCTGGCATCCCTGTGTGTCAGGGCGTTGATACGCCCCTCAGCTCTAGGTGCGGACGAAGTAGCCACACTCTGCGTCGGACGGGTAGGTGCTAGCCGGTATGCTCCTCGTGACTGTTGTCCTCCTCCTCGTGCCTGGGAACCGCGGCCTCCTGCACGCCCTCCCATGCTCAGCACGGGAAGTATCTGCTGACCTCCTGCCCTAGCTGGGCAGTCCCTCCTGATGTGGCCCGGCTGGCCACACTGGTAGCAGAGGGGAACCGACTCCCACCCTCAGTGGGTCCCTGCTGTCGGCTGGGCGGGGGTCTGGTGCTGGCGACTGGCCTCTGTCGAGGGCCCCCAAAGGCCACTGATGGCCCTGCAAAATGTGATGGCTCTCCTGCGGATGCCACGTGTCTCCTCCCTCGCCGGCCCTGTGAAAAGTCTACCTGGAAGGGCCTCTTCCGCCTGCCGTCAGTGTCTCGCGCGGACAAGTTGGTCTCCTTGTAGGTCATAGCTGCCTCCACCACACTAAAAAACGTAGGCAGCTTCACGGGTTTGACATACCCCCGAATCGCAGGCCGGAGCCCCTCGGTGAACCTCCAAAGGCGCTCCTCCTCAGTGGCTACCGCTGTCGCTGCAAAGCGGGACAGCTCCAGAAAACGCGTGCAGTACGCGCTCACGGTCATCGTCCCCTGGCGGAGAGTATGGGACTCCTGCCTCCTCTGGCTTGCCACGTCTGGGGAAAGTACTGCTCGCAGAAGAGGGTGACGAACCGATCCCAGGTCAGCTCGTCCCTCTCCTGTCCCCTGACCGCCCTCCACCACCTGTGTGCCGCACTCTCCAGCTAGTACGTGGCGAAGGCCACGCGGCACTCCACCGGGGGGCGAAGCGTGTCGAAAACCTTCTCGAGCTGCTCGAGCTAGTCCTCTGCCTCGGTCGGGTCCTCATCCCCCTTGAAGGAGGGGGGCTTCAGCTTCCGGAACTGCCCGAAGAGCTCGAAGTGGCGCTGCAGTGGAGATGCTGGTGCACCTCCAGGAAAAGGTGCCTCGTGCACAGAATTGTCGGAGGAAGGTAGGGGCGGTGGCGTCCCATCCCCTCCCCCGTGTCCAGCGCCGCGTCCGTCGCGTGGTCCCATAGAGGACTCCCCCTCCACAGCCCCAGGGAGAGGTGCTCGGGGCGGGTGGAGCTCCTCTCGCACAATATCCCGTATCAGTTGGGCGAGGTCCTGGGCCTGAATGCCGGGAAGTAGTGGCTGATCCACTGAGGCGTCGACAGCAGCACGCCCACCTCGCCGACCTCGTCCTCGGCGGCACCCGCGGCCCACCTCGCTAGTCCCACGACGAGGCATCTCCAGCAAGGAGACGCGAAACAAAACGGAAATACGTCAATATGGAATGATATCTAACGAAAAAAAATCTAAGAGCTTATGCCAAAAGAAATGTTGTGGTGGCTACTCTAGTCACAGACATGTGAAATGGTTATTTTCCAGTTAGTTGATTCACTTCTAGGGACGACCTTGCTCTGATTCCATCTTGTAACGACCCGATTCCCGAGTCCCTACTAGACACGAGAATCAGACCGACTCGACTAATCCCAAGACCTAGTCGTCCAACGAGGAAGTAACCAAAAGAGTAGTAAAATAAACCACATTCAGCATGAATATAACTAGCAGTAACAAAATACAGCAGTAAGAAAAGGAACTACTACAGTATACACCACCACAACAGTAGAGCAACAAATATGTAAATAACATGAAACTTACAATAAAGAAGTACAGGGAGTAACAAGGAAACTACTCACTATAGTGGAAGAAAGGTACAAAAAGAACTGCGGGTAACTCTACTGGACTCTACTAAGCCCAGTGTCCACTGCAGCCGCTGACCCTGGTTGCTCAACACTTAGTCCTGAAAAGTAACGAGTGTAACATGTCAGCGAAACGCTGAGTAGAGTGGCAACTAAAAGCTAAAGAAGCAGTAGAGAGTACAGTAGCTGTTATATTTTTACTTTCTTTATTTACGTCTTTCTGTTATTTCACGATTGATTTATTTCTCAGATCCTTCACTTGATCTCGAATGTTCCTCGAGGGAACGATCTTGATTGCAATCTTTTCCTAAAAGTAGAAGTAACAAGTGGTGCTCTCCTAGCCGGGAGAGTCCCCCGTGGTGGTCCTACCCTCAGTCAACCACCCCAAGGTCGCTGACAGACGTAACGGTGACTTTGGCACGCGCGATAAGCTCATGGGTAGCTACGCCGCACTGGCACGTGGTCAGTCGTTTCTGCTAATGGGTGCGCTCAAAACACAGCACGGAACCAGTATAGGGCAAAGCCCTCTCAGTAACAGGGGTCCAACCCTTCCACAGTCTGCGCACCCTCGCCTGACTACCCTGGTTTCGCAGTGGGCCTAACAAGTCGGTGTAGGAGGCTAGCAGAACCCCGGGGCCCGTGGGGTAGCTAGTGCTCTCCCTACACTAGTAGCTCTCCTCTGTACTGCGTACACGAGGGCCAGCAAGTCGGTGTATAGTGGCCAAACCCACCCCAGCCTCAACCTGAGGGCGGCAAGCTCCCCTCTACACTAAGAGGTAATGTGTGCTCTCTTTGGTACCATGCACCCGAGAGACAACACACTTCCACATTTCACTTTCTCAGTTCCCTTCTATTCCCTTTTCCAAGAGTTATACTCCTAATTCCCCGTAGGGTTCGTGCTCTTTTTGTTTGGCCATTGTAGGTTTCACTGTTCCAGTTTTACGTTCATACAACCCATATTCTCAATCATACTTATTCATTCATAACGTGCAGCTATTATTTCCTTTCCACTGTTCCAAGACTGCAATATTTATATATTCCACTAGTTTTTCAGTCCTAGGATTATTGCCGCACCCTAGGATCTATCATTCAATCTAGTTTTCCAGCCCTAGGATTCATGCAATACCCTAGGATCTATCATTCAATCTAGTTTCGCAGTCCTAGGGTTCATGCAATGCCCTAGACTCTATTAATTGTTCCATAATTGTAACAATTTATGCTAAATAATTTAAAATCCACTCTACCAGCAAAAACGGGAGTGCTGGGGGCGTGGTTGGCAATCCTGCACGCCTCCGCAACCCCCAAGACTGCAACGGAACGGGGTCCTAACACAAGGATCAAACACAAGGAGTTTCTCAGAATGGTATACAATTACTGTAAACGGGTAGAGGATTTTATTCTGGAAAGAATGCATCTCGAAATGCGGAAAACAGACTCCGAACGGGCCCTAAACGGGTCAAAAACGATGAAACTGTCCAAAATCAGACGTCTGGAACCTCTTCCAGACGTCTTAAAAGGTGGGTCAGATCGTACCTTAATTCTACGTAGTCCTTCAGACGTCCAGAAGCCCACTGGGACGTCTGGCTTGGTTCCCAGACGTCCGATTATCACCCCGGACGTCTGGAAGTCCTCTCCGTCGTCTGGCACTGCAGCCAGACGTCTGATTTACGTGGGATCGCGGGCCCTCGTGCCCTCCAAAGTGCAACCTGCGCACACACACTCCTGCTCTCAGCACGACGAAGCGCAGACGAAGTAGCGGAGGATGGCAGCATGGCCGTACATGCGAAAAAGGAAGGAGATAGAAATAGCTTACCTATCAGACGTCTAGACAGTCATCCAGACGTCTTCACCGTCGTCTGGTCGTATGCCCAGACGTCTGATTCTGGAAAATTTTCCAGAACCAGAGCCCGACTTGCTCTCCGCCCGCGATGCACGGCCACGCCACGCCCCGTCCACCTGCTGCTTGAGCTGCAGTAGCCCCTCCGCAACACCCCACGCCTGCCGCTCCCCTGCCGGCCGGCTCTAGCTGCCTTGGCAAGCTCCAACCCTCGCGGTCGAGCTTCCCCTTCCGCTCGCAACCCTCCTTCCCGCAAGCTCGCCGCGGCTGCTGCTGCCGCCGCTCACTCGCTCGCTCGCGTTCTCGCACTGGCAGGGAGAAGGAGAAGAGGAAGGCGGAGGAGATGAGGGTGAGGGAGAGGGAGAGGGTGTTCTTATAAGGCCACGTGGGGAGAGAGAGAAGAGAGCGGAGCTTGCAGGAAGAGAGAGAAGAAAAGAGGAACGAGAGCGGCGGGTGCAGTATGCGCGTGCAGGCGCGTAGACGCAGCCCCGTATGCCGAAAAAATTTATTACTAGACATCTGAAAGGGTTCCAGATGTCTGGACAGACGTCTGGGCCACTTCCCAGACGTTTTGAAAACCCGTCTGATGCCACGTTCGTGACAATTGCACATTTAGATTCAGCTGTCTCCCAATTCCCTTTATAGATTCGAGATAGATTCTCATCCACTTCTTTTAATAGTCGTAGTCTGATCCATTAAAGCAAGGAGGTTGGACATTGGATTGTCCCTCTAGATTTCTTATTGGTGTGGCCATTGCAGAAGATTTGTTACATTTTCTTTCAAGAACCTACTTCGATACCTAATGTTGGAACCTATAGGATCACAAGCCACACATGGAGGGGTTGTGATGTGCATACATCTGATTAACCTAAAATGTCTATTAGTGCATGTTCTTAGTGTCACATTAGACTTATACATTGTAAATAGTGCATAACATGCATAATCATGCATTTCAGTCAAGTTGTAGAAATTGTATAGTAATTGTCTCCTTTTTATGGCCAGAGACAAAGCAACTTGTTAATTAGGGCCTCGGATCGAAGATCCAACCGTACGGATTTGATCAGGGTGATAATTGGAGTTCAACGACTCAAAGATCGCCCTGATTAGACATCCATAGCACCAAATAGAGACTGAGGAACCCTAAAGATCAAGGGCCAAGATGGTGTTAATATGCACCTCAGAAGACAAGTTCGACCGCACAAATGGGTTCGGATCGACGAGCGCAGCCTAACAGCATGAAAATTGATCGAATCCAACATCTATAGCACCACCTGCAACACTCAGAAGATGGACGGCCAAGATGGCACCACGTGGCGCTATCTCAGCCACCCAATCAGCCGTAGCTCTTCTCTTCTTCACCTGCTCAACGAATCTAGGATGTTAGATCATCATCCAATGGCCACAGATCCCGTGCAGACAAATCATACACTCGCCTCAAGAGGGAGCACAGCGCAGTGGTTGAGCACCCCCTTCGCGAGCAAAGGGCGTGCATTCGAGTCGCGCGACGCTTCAAAATCAGAGGGGCCATGGGTGCGGGCGCGTGGCGCTGGCGAGGGTGCTTTAAGTCATCTGATCTATTGATCTGACGGCTGAGCACGCATGCTCGTGCGTAGGCATTGAGGCAGTAAAGGCAAGGGGGCGTACGCACGTCGGCCATGTTCAGGCTTTTAGTAACGGATTTATCCGTCACTAAAGGTCTTGAATTAATGTTTTTAGTGTTGTAATAACCAAAATTCCCCCACTCCTTGCAACTACAAAAGTAGACCCCTTCCATACTAATTTCTCATCCCTTCCTTCTCCTCTCTCCTTCTCCAAAGCTTAAGAGAAGCTTGTCCCACACCCGGGATGCTCCTCAAGAGCTAAAACCAAGCTTTCGCCCCCATTCCAAAAGGTTATCCCGTGATGACAACGATGTGCTACTTCATTCCCGTTCCTCCTGCTTCATCCTCCTTCCCGCTCCATTCCTCATCTTCCAGGCATTGTCCCGTTCGGCTCGTCCTCCAAGCGATCATCGAGGAGGATAACTTCTCTCTCCCATTTTTTTACTACTTTCTAGAGTAGAATTTTCCTGCTTTCTAGTTATAACAATTTCCCCCTTTATAGTGTAATCATTTCTCACTTTCTTAGCTGTAAAGACATTATTCAATATCAAGTGATTATTCTTTCTCTCTCTCTTATTGTTTATATTGCTCCATTGTGATTATTTCATCCTTTAAACAAAAATACAAAAACAATATAACTGTGAATTTTGATCGACGTAGCCTCCCTATGTTCGACCCTGAATTTCTTTACAGATTTTTCGATATAAATTTTATTTGTTGAACGGATTTCTTCGCGACTTGAACTACAACGACAGATTTTCAAATTCAATTCCGATAGCATAGTCTTCCTCTCTCAACATTTTGGCACCGTTGCCGGGGAGGCAATGATTTTTCGATCTTCTTTTCGCATTTCTTGCACTTTACTATTTTCTAACTAGCTTTATCTCGTGTCTATTGTTTTGCAGATACCTCTATCAGGGAATTGTCAAGCGATAGATCAGAGTAAAGTGCAGTTGAAGATGACTGTAAGTGCTCCCCATTCTTCCCCCTCCATAGATTTCATTCCACCACATTAATTCAAACTTCAATTAACCTAGGTGTTTGCATAAATCCTAGAATTAGTTTGGTTGCTTGGATTTCCACCCACATTCATTTCACCCTCGCATATAAAAACAAAAAACAAAAAGATAATTTCTTGTGGGGTAATTCAACATACACACAACATGCACCCACATTCATGGCACTTAACCTAATTGATTTTCTTCTACTCAATTGGATTCTGATCTGTGGAACTAGTACACAAAAATCAATGCATAAGAGTAGAAATCATTCTAGGTTAATCATTTTGTGTGCCTAACTCAATGGTGAAATTGTGGTCAATTGTTTGAGTTGTTTGAGCCGCAGCACTCAACCTAAAATCAACTCACCAAGTAGCTTCCTCTTAGGGTTTTCAATCTAGGTTCATACCAGGCACTCCACTTTATTTCTGATTTCAAAAGGGAAGTGATCTTCACCCGTTCTTGAAAACTTGGTTTGCCTCAAACTTGATTGAATTAAACCTAATTCTAAACCTTAAAAGCTACTTAAGCAAGATTTGAACTCTAAAATCTACTCATCACAAATAATCTTGCTTGAAAACCCTGGTTGTGCACGCACTCACACATACTCAATTGATCATTAAGGGCACAACCCATTTTAAGGGCCCACCGCATTCCATAAGCACTACAATCCCAGGCCTAAATAAAATCGAGTAGACGTTGGCCTTAAGGACTGATTCGCTCTTCGAGGTCCAGTCTGAGATTGTTTATGATTAACCTACTTGTACTAATCAATCTGATGTTTAGCTTGGGGAGTAGCGTCAAATGACAGCGGCTAGGGGGTACACTAGGAATTGGAGGTGCAAGCCGAAGGCCCTTCTAACTGGTTGGATTGAGCAGACACAAGTAGAGTAAATCGTTTATTATCTTAAGGCGGGTTCTGAGAGTCTGTAGATCCTTAGGCTACCCTACTTAAGGACAGGCTTGCTTTGTTGTGCTGCAGGGTTCTTGTCCCCAGTCCTTTCGACCTTTTTCCTAGTTTATGCTAGGAAGAAGGTCATTGAATCCCTGATTGGAAGGACCACTAGAGTATTCTAAGAGGCGAAGATTGGATTTTGGCCAAATTGATCTCATGGCCGATCAACAGCCTCCTCTGCCTCAGGATCCACAGGAGGTATTTTGAAGGCAGCTAGAACAAATGTAGAGAATGCAAGAATGGTTCTAGAGAATGCAGGGCGCTTAGCCCTTGAAGGATTTTTAGGATCCTTCAAATTACGGGGAACGTCCCAATGTCCAGATTCCTGCCAGAGACGAAGAAATCAAGCCCAAGGTGTTATGCCTGATCAAACATTTTCATGGGCTTGGCTCTGAAGACCCGTTTCAGCACTTGGAGGACTTGACCACTTTGGTCCAGACCACTAAGGCACAAAACATGAATGAGGAGAAAATGATCATGAGGCTCTTCCCCTACTCTCTTAGGGATAAAGCCTCTCATTGGTACAGGACTATAGGAAGACCAATTGCAACTTGGAATGAGTTGAAATCGGCTTTCCTAAAGAAATTCTTCCTTGTTGGACGTACCAATGAGTTGAGACGAACAATTACTACATTCACCCAGCGGCCAGGGGAGCAGTTTCATGTTGCTTGGGAGTGATTCCAGGACCTATTGCTGAGGTGTCAACACCACAAGATGCCGAAATTGCAACTCGTGCAGATCTTCTACCACGGGTTGACTGAGCAACTTAGAAATCACATGGACGGTTCTTGCGGAGGCAATTTTCTCAACAAAGACGCAGATAGAGTGCATGATTTGTTTGAGGAGATGAGCGAGAATTCGATCAATCATGCCTCCATGGACACTTTTAACCAGTCCCAGCAGCCTAGATCGAATGTTAATGAAGTCCACGACTCTCATTCATTTGATATGGAATTGATTTGTAATAAACTTGATAAGGTGGACTTGGTTGCTAAGAGAATGGAGGAGTGGATGGCAGGAAACTCAATGAACAACTCTCGATCTACTCAATCTCAGAATTCGGGATTCCATTCATCGTGAGCTCCTTCTGGATGGGAGTTCGTGAATCAACTTGATGCGGCTCAACCTGCAAGCCAACATTATTTGGAACCCCACATGTTCCAAACTGGGGCATTTGATCCCAGTTTCTCTGATTCCTCCCCTTCTTTCTCTTCATCCTTACCCTATGAGGATGTCTATGCTGTATAGGAGAATGTTAGATCCAACCCTTACTCCAATGCTTACAATCTGGGTTGGAGGAACCACCCTAACTTCTCTTGGAAAAACCTTAGGCAATAGGCCCAATTTCGACCCGGCAACTATGCTCTGCAATGACCAATGGGTCAGGGTCATGTTTACACTCAGTTGCCCCCGAATCAGGTTAATCAGCCAGCTTGGAATGCCCGTCAACCTGTAGGGTAAGATGATTTGAACTCACAAATGGTAAGATGCAAGGACCTATGCTTCAGCTCATGCAGCAAACGAAAACCTCACTGGACAACTTGCAAACCAGGCTCATAGCTAACTCTCGTCAACCCGGATCTCTACCATCTCAACCCGTACCCAACTTGCGTAATATCTAGAATCTGAGCAATCAAGCCCATGGGTACAGGAATCAGAGGGACCCACACGCACATGCTCAAGTGGTTGAGCAGGGTCCTTCCTCTTCTTTTTCCGTAAATCAACAGTTCTTGGCTAATGAAGCCCCTCCAATCTTTCCTAACCCTCCCCAAAACCCAAACCCATATGCATCTGCTAATTCTGTTACCTTGGGGAGTGGTAAACAAACTCAAGATCCACGACCCCACTGATCTGATTTACCGAATCCTAAAGAGCCTGAGGAGAGAAAGGAGAACTCTGGAAAAGAAATCAAGGCTCAGGAACCTGATTCCGAAGATCTGACCCATGTTCCTTTTCTTGAGACCTTGATTAGATCAAGGAAGAAGAAGTGTGTTGATAGTAATGAGGAGCTTCTGAATATTTTCAAGAATGTCGAGATCAATATCCTGCTCCTCGATGCTATCAAACATATACCGGCTTACACGAAATTTTTAAAGGATTTATGTACATAGAAGCGTAAGTCGAGAGAATCTGTTTCGAGGAAGGTGGTACTCTCCGAGCAGGCTAGTTCTGTTATCCTGCATCACCTCCCTCAGAAAAAGAGAGATCCAGGTGCTTCTTTGATTTCTTGTGTCAACAGAGATTATACCTTTGATAGAGCATTGCTGGATTTGGTTGCATCCATCAACCTAATTCTGAGTTCTCTTTACAAGAAGTTTGAATTAGGTAAATATTGGCCGACTTTAGTAATGCTGCAGTTAGCGGACCGTTCGGTCACAAATCTGTGAGGCGTTATTGAAGATACTATTGATAAGGTTAAGGATTTCTATTTTCCTGTAGATTTCCTTGTCCTTGACATGGATGTAGCTAAAAATCTGAGGAACACGCCCATCATTCTAGCGCATCTGTTTGTGGCTACCGCCAAGGCCAATATTAACTGTGAAAGCGATATCATGGAAATCACCTTTGCGGATCAAAGAATGAAATTGGATATTTTTAAGGCAATTAACAAATTCAAGGATTGTGGATTTATTGAGGAACTTGAGGACGATAATGTGAATATTGAAACTTGTATGGTGTTTTCTACATTTGAAAGTTACTTCTCTGATGATGATTTGAACCTGTAACCCTTTATGGCAAACCCACCACCTTCTGAAGAGGTTATTGATTTTGTTCACTATCAACCTCTTCCTCTTGATGAGTCTTCATTAGCATCTTCCTTACCTTCAATCATCAACCTGCCCCAGCTTGAACTGAAACCATTGCCTGAGAATCTGAAATATCAATTTTTAGGACCACATATGATGCTCCCTATGATTATCAGTGCTAAATTAACAAAGGAGCAGGAGATTAAATTGATTAAGGTCCTAAAGGAACACAAGGAGGCAATTGGTTCGACCATTCATGACCTTAGGGGGATCGAGCCATCTTATTGCAATCACAGAATATTTTTGGAAGATGGATCCCACCCTTCTTGCCAGATGCAGAGGAGATTAAACCCGAATATGCGAGAAGTGGTCAAGAAGGAGATTATCAAGTGGCTCGATGTAGGAATCATTTATCCGATCTCTGATAGTCCTTGGGTAAGTCCCGTGCAGATTGTTCCCAAGAAAGCCAGGATTGTCATTGTGACTAATGAGAAAGGAGAATCTGCACAACTCATTCAGCTTCCTAGCCACGAAAAAGGATCATTTCCCTTTGCCTTTTATTGATCAAATCCTTGAAAGACTAGCTGGGCAGAAGTACTTCTGTTTCCTTGATGGCTACTAGGGATACAACCAAGTCCCTATCAATCATGAGGACCAGGAAAAAAACTACTTTCACTTGTCCCTACGGAACCTTTGCTTTATGTAGGATGCCATTTGGCTTATGCAATGCACTTGCAACTTTTCAAAGGTGTATGCTGGCCATTTTCTCTGACATGGTGGGAGAGTTTATGGAAGTCTTCATGGATGATTTCTGTATTTTTGGAGAATCATTTGAATCTTGTCTAGCTAATCTTGAAATGATTCTTAAATGATGCATCAAAACAAGACTGGTCCTTAGCTGGGAAAAGAGTCATTTCATGACACAAGAAGGCATCGTCTTGGGTCATGTAATCTCTAAACGAGAAATCGAAGTGGACAAGGCTAAGGTTGATGCTATCGTTAAGCTTCCTCCTCCCGCATCTACCAAACAAATTCGATCATTTCATGGTCATGTGGGATTCTATAGGAGATTCATCAAGGACTTTTCAAAGGTTTCTCGTCCTTTGAGCAATCTTCTCGCCAAAGAAACACCGTTTGATGTCAATGAATCATGCCGTAAGGGATTTGATTTTCTTAAAACGGTAATCACTTGTGCACCGGTGTTGCAACCATCGGTTTGGACAGCCCCTTTTGAGATCATGACCGACACTTCTGATTACGCGGTTGAGGCTGTTTTGGGTCAAAAAGTTGATAGGAAGCCCTCTATCATCTACTATGCTAGTAAAACTCTAGACGAGGCCTAGAGGAATTACACTATTACTGAGAAGGAATTACTAGCTGTAGTATTTACTTTGAAGAAATTTAGGGCTTATCTCTTAGGGTCTTACGTCATTATATATACTGACCACTCAGCTTTAAGACATCTTTTGGCCAAAAAGGATGCCAAACCCCAGCTTATTTGTTGGATTCTTTTGCTTCAAAAATATAATCTTGAAATAAAGGATAAATCCGGGGTACAGAATGTGGTGGCAGATCATCTGTTGAGACTTATGAGTGATTCTTCTCATCCGAACATTCCGATTGTTGACACTTTTCCGGACGAGACCATCCTTACAATTTGAGGTGTCCAAACCCCGTGGTTTGCTAACATCGTCAATTATTTCGCCGTTGGTCAAATCCCCCAAGATTGGACCAAGCAACAACGGGATAAACTCAAATCTAAGGCCAAATATTACTTCTGGGAGGACCCTGAACTGTAATGCATCAGCTCTGATTAAATTATTCGCTGATGTGTTTCGAAGAACGAATTCAAGAGTATACTCGAGTTCTGCCATGCATCTACATGTGGTGGATACTTCTCTGGCAAAAAGACAACTACAAAAATTTTGCAATCTAGATTCTATTGGCCGTCTTTATTCAAGGTTTCCTAGGAATTCTCAAGGTGGTGTTCCCAATGCTAGGCACTTGGGAGCATAACCAAGAGAGATATGATGCCCCTAAACCCAATTCTTGTTGTCGAAATCTTTGACGTTTGGGTAATCGATTTCATGGGACCTTTTCTCCCTTCATTTGGACATCAATACATTCTTGTTGCTATTGATTATGTTTCCAAGTGGATCGAGGCTATTTCCACTCGAACCAATGACCGCAAGGTGGTCATAGATTTTGTCAAGAAGAACATTTTCAGTCAATTTGGGATTCCGAGGGCCATCATTAGCAATGGTGGCACTCATTTCACTAATTCCCAATTCAGTAATATGCTAAAAAAATATGGGGTTAATCACTGAATCTCCACACCTTACCATCTCCAGACGAATGGACAGGCTGAGATCTCCAATCGGGAGACTAAGAATATTCTGCAGAAAATGGTTAGGCCTGATCGCAAAGACTGGACTCAAAAGTTTGAGGACACTCTTTGGGCCTACCATATGGCATATAGAAAGGCCATCGACATGTCTCTGTTTCATCTGGTGTATGGAAATGAGTGCCATTTACCCGTAGAAATTGAACATAGGGCATTCTAAGCAATCAAGCAGTGATATCTAGATCTAAGTTTAGCCGGGAAGATAAGGAAACTCCAACTATCTGAGTTGGTTGAACTTAGAAATGTTGCGTATGAGAATGCCAAGATCTACAAGGCTCGGACCAAAGCTCTTCATGACCAATTGATTTCTCGCAAGAGCTTTGAGTTGAACCAGAAGGTCTGGCTATTCGATTCTCAACTTAAGCTCTTTCCCAACAAACTTAGGTCGAAATGGAATGGCTTGGTCATTATCGATCAGATATTTCCAAACGGAGATGTTCAGATCTCTGTCCCGAAGATGGGTAATTCATTCAAAGTCAACGGTCAATGTCTGAAGCCTGTTATTGACCGTACTATTCCAGAACCCATCTCAGACACGGTTGCTCTAGCCATGTTGTGACTTCTTTGGCTGAACTTCGCCTAGCTGACGGTATTAAGCTCAGTAGTTGTACAGTCTGACTTAGAGCTGACCCAAGCTTCATATTCAGGTGATATCTTCTGCATTCTACCCTTCCTTTCATGTCTTTTATTCTCAATGCGGACATTGCATTAGCTAGGCATGGGGGTGGATTTATTTCTGAATTATTTTGTTAGCTCTGTGAAATTTTTGTAAATTCTACCTATTTTCTTATATATATATATAAAGAAATTTGAATTAGGAAGGAATACTTGGACATCAGGAACTTTCAATCTTAGGAAATATTACAGTTGGATATGAACACTAAGACCCTTTAGGCTTAATCAGCCCGGGTATCCACTAAAATGTGGATTTGTTTATCGAGTCCTCGCCATCCTAAATTCTTTCTTAATTTGATTAAATAAGTTTGGGTGATAAGTACACGACTTATCAACCCACCCTCTGATTTGAGGAAACTTTAAGTCTATGCATCTATACACTATTCATCACTGACTCATTATTCGGTGGTCCTAACAGAAATTGGATAGCTAATGAACCTTCTAGGGTGATATGGCTGGCAAGTTATCATGGGTAACAGCCCATAGGTAGGTTGTCCAGAGCCCAGTCACTGGACCACTATCTTCTTGCTACCCTTAGGTAAATCTTAGACCAGGAAAGCCACCTACTTAAAAAGAAAAAAAATAAGAAAGTTCAAAAAGAAAAGAAAAAGAAAAGAAAAGGAGAAAAGAAAGAAAAAGAAAAAAAAGCCATACTTCGCCGCATAAGTATGGCTGGCAAGTTGTTGGTGGTAACAGCTCATCGATTGGTTGTCCAGAACCCAGCTCAAGAAAAGCACTAAAAATTCCCAAAACACTTAGGAAGAAGCAGAGAAGTAGAATAAGCTGGGGAGATATACACTGGACTCACCCTTGTGTTGACCCCATTAAAAATAAAAGTAGGGAGAAAGTTACCGATCGTAAAGATACACCTTTAGACAGAACTCTCCTTTTAAGGTCACCTAAGGGCGTAGAAACTCGAAGCCCATTTTGATTGCCAATCAATGAATCTATCACATTCACAAAAAGATACTTAGAACTTAGGGTTCTCATCAAATCTTGGGTGGGTTGAGTGGTCGTAGAAAGCCACTCTGTAACCCTAAAGTCAAAAATCGAAAAAAATTAGAAAAGAAGAAAAAGAGAAAACGATATCATTATTTCAATAAGGTGAGGGCTTGAGGCGGTCAGCATTTTGGCAGATACCCAAGCGCTGTTGTGTCTTTGAAAGTTCAGGTCCGAAGTAAAAATTTCTTAATGTTGAAAATGATTTATGCCAGAGTAACTCAACCTAATTCTTTTATAAATAGCATGTAGTTTTTGCTAGGGATTAGCAAAAGATAGGCATGGGGTTGTGATGTGCATACATCAGATTAACCTAAAATGTCTATTAATGCATGTTCTTAGTGTCACATTAGCATTATTCATTGTAAATAGTGCATAACATGCATAATCATGTATTTAGGTCAAGTTGTACAAATTATATAGTAATTATCTCCTTTTTATGGCTAAGGACAAAGCAAATTGTTAATCGGGGCCTCAGATCGAAGATCTAATCATACGAATCTGATCAGGATGACAATTGGAGTTCAACGACTCAAAGATCACCCTGATCGGACATCCGTAGCACTAGATAGAGATCAAGGAACCCTAAAGATCAAGGACCAAGATGGTGTTAATTTGCACCTCAGATGACAAATCCGACTGTACGGATGGGTTCGGATAGACGATCGCAGCCTAACAAAGCAAAAATTGGTCCAATCCAACATCCGTCGCACCATCTGCAACACTCAGAAGATGGATGACGATGATGGTACCACGTGGCGCCATCTTAGCTGCCCAACCGGCCGCAGCTCTTCTCTTCTTCACGTGCTTCATGAATCTAGGTCGTTGGATCACCATCTAACGCCTGCAGATCACGCTCACACAAATCATGCGCTCGCCTCAAGAGGGAGCACAGCGCAGCGGTCGAGCGACCCCTTCGCAAGCGAAGGGCGCGCGTTCGAGTCATGCTGTGCTTCAAAATTAGAGGGGTTGCAGGTGTGGTTGTGCGGTGTTGGTGAGGGTGATTTAAGCCATCCGATCTCTTGATCAGACAGTTGAGCGTGTGCGGTCATACGTAGGTGTTGAGGCAGCAAAGATGAGGGGGCATGCGTGCATGTCGGCCACGTTCAGGCCTTTACTGATCGATTTATCTGTCACTAAAGGTCCTGGATTAATGTTTTTAATGTTGTAATGGCCAAAATGCCCCCACTCCTTGCAACTATAAAAGGTGACCCCTACCATACGAATTTCTCATCCCTTCTCCTCTCTCCCTCTCCAAAGCTTAAGAGAAGCTTCTCCCACACCTGGGATGCTCCTCAAGAGCTAAAACCAAGCTTTCGCCCCCATTCCGGAAGCGGATCCCGCGACGATGACGACATGCTACTTCATCCTCCTTCCCGCTTCGTTCCTGTTCAACCTGCTTCGGCCTCCTTCTTCCTACTCTGTTCCTTGTCTTCCAGGCATTGTCTCGTCCAGCTAGTCCTCCAAGCGATCGTCAAGGAGGATAACTTCTCTCTCCCATTCTTTTTACTGCTTTCTAGAGTAGAATTTTCCTACTTTCTAGTTGTAACAATTTTCCACTTTCTAGTGTAATCATTTATCGCTTTCTTAGTTGTAAAAACATTATTCAATATCAAGTGATTGTTCTTTCTCTCTCTCTCTTATTGTTTATATTACTTCCATTGTGATTATTTTGCCCTTTAAACAAAAATACAAAAAAATATAACTACGAATTTTGATCGACGTAGCTTTCCTGTGTTCGACCCAGAATTTCTTTACAGAATTTTCGGTATAAATTTTATTTGTTGGACGGATTTCTTCACGACTCGAACTACAACGACGGGTTTTCAAATCCAACTACAATGGAAATAATATAATCAATAAGAGAGAGAGAAGGAACAATCACTTGATATTGAATAATATTTTTACAACTAAGAAAGCGAGAAATAATTACACTTGTAAGCAGGAAATTGTTACAACTAGAAAGTAGGAAAATTCTACTCTATAAAGCAGTAAAAAGAATAGGAGAAAGAAGTTATCCTCCTTGAAGATGGTGTGGAAGACAAGCTAGATGGGACAACACCTAGAAGATGAGGAACAGAGTGGGAAGAAGGACAACGAAGTAGGAAGAACGGGAATGAAGTAGCACGTTGTCATCGTCACGGGATCTACTTCCGGAACGGGGGCAAAAGCTTGGTTTTAGATCTTGAGGAGCATCTCGGGTGTGGGACAAGCTTCTCTTAAGCTTTGGAGAGGGAGAGAGGAGAAGGAAGGGATGAGAAATTCATATGGTAGGGGTCTCCTTTTATAGTTGCAAGGAGTGGGGGAATTTTCGTCATTACAACATTAAAAACATTAATTCAGGACATTTAGTGACGGATAAATCCGTCACAAAGGCCTGAACGTGGCCGACGTGTGCGCGCCACGCACACGCCCCCTCGCCTTCGCTGCCTCAACGCCTACGCATAACCGTGCGTGCTCAGCCATCCGATCAAGAGATCGAAAGCTTAAACCGACCTTGCCAATGCCGCGCGCTCGCACCTGCGACCCATCTGATTTTGAAGCGTAGCGTGGCTCGAATGCACGCCCTTCGCTCACGAAGGGGGTGCTCTACCGCTGCGCTGTGCTCCCTCTTGAGGCGAGCACATGATTTTTGTGTGCACAATCTATGGCCGTTGGATGGTGATCCAACTGCCTAGATTCATCGAGCAGGTGAAGAGGAGAAGAGCTATGGTCGGTTGGGTGGCTAAAATGGTGCCACGTGGTACCATCTTGGCTGTCCATCTCCTGAGTGTTGCAGATGGTGCTACGGATGTCGGATTGGACCAATTTTCACGTTGTTAGGCTGCGATTGTCGATCCGAGCCCATCCATGTGGTCGGATTTGTCATCTGAGGTGTAGATTAACACCATCTTGGCCCTTGATCTTTAGGGTTCCTCGATCTCTATCTGGTACTACAAATGTCCGATCAGGGCGATCTTAGAGTTGTTGAACTCCAATTGTCACCCTAATCAGATCCATATGATTGGATCTTAGATCCGAGACCTCGATTAATAAGTTCCCTTATCCCTAGCCATAAAAAGGAGACAATTACTATACAATTTGTACAACTTGACCTAAATACATGATTATGCATGTTATGCACTATTTACAATGTATAATGCTAATGTAACACTAAGAACATGCATTAATAGACATTTTAGGTTAATCAGATGTATGCACATCAGGTTGATTAGTGTAGCACTTGATGTATTTTAAAACTTTGTGAGAGAAAGAAGCTAGAAGCCAATCACAAACCAAAGATCAATCAAATCACAAAATAGGCACAGGAATTTATAATCGAAACCTTATTGGTAAAATCCACTACCTATGCCTTCCAACTTAGGATTTTTATGATTGGTCCCAATCGATCAATGCACTAAACCAAGCTACTTGAACTATGGGTAGCTTAACCACAAACAAGAACTCCACATCCCAAAACTAGAGTATATTTCTCTCTCTAATAGAAAGGAAACTCAACAAGCCTAGCACCTTCAAAAATAATGAAACAAATACAAAATTGAAAGTATATAAATATTACTATGGAACATCAAGATGCATATGGAAATGAAAATGCAATAGGATTAGTCAAACCACGTTTGGAGTGGTCAGAAAAATGAAGATGTTCAAGGTCTTGAAGCACAAGACTGGAGGGTCTCAAGAATGGTAAGTGTTGAGAGCTTGAGCACTAAGAAGTTATTCGAAGAACATTTTTTTATCTTTTATGCCTACTTTACTTTGGGGGTAGGGTTAACCCCAGTTTATTTCACTACTTAACTCTCCTTTAATTAACGGTGGTTTCCCCTCTTAAAATTGGTTTGCCTAACACTGGTTGCCATTGGCAATAGCCAAACCCATTTTAAAGTCACACGCAATCCTCTCTCTCTCTCTGACACGAGTCACCCCTCTCTCTCTCTAACACTACTACCAAATTAACACCAATATAAAACCAATTCAAGTAAACACAAACTGGTGTTAACACTATTCTATAAGTAAATACAATTGAGGGATAACACTAGTTTCACATTCCTTAACACCACTTTCCTAACCGCCCAAGTAAAGTAGTCCTTAGTGTGTAGGAGAATAGAGTAGTTTTTTCCTAAAAGAAATGCCTCTTCATTTTTAGAGGGATTAGTATGGATCATGATTGGAAAGTAATTAATGAGAATAATGATTAGAAAAATCCAGAATGGATTGATTGAACAAAAGGTTGGTTGATCAATCTATAGTTGATTGATTAAAAAGTTAATCAAAATGATAGTTTGGTCGATTAATAAGTTGGGTTAGTCGATCGAGTGGTTATTGGACAAAATGTTGAAGTTTATGCATAATGGTTGATAAAAAATATTGTTAGACAATCAAGTTGAGAACTAAAAATTACCACCCATGATATTTAATTAGTTTGGATGCAAAAATCATCCATATTTAGTTTATAACTAAAAATCAATGGTGATATTTGATTTAAAGGAAAGATTACAAAATATATGGACATGATTTTTTTCCTTTAAAAACTTCTAATATACTTGGCATATAGTTAAATGGAATCATTTTTATGTAAACTTTTATTAAAAGCATATCCTTGAAGCAAAATTGTATTAAAAATATTGGCACTTGTAACATAACAAACTTATAACTATGCATTTAATGAATATTAATGCAAAAATATTTGACAGTTAAAGGCAAAAGCAAGGAAGCTTGCTGAAAGCATGATAAAGAAGCATACAACGAAAATAGAGCAAACAAAAAAAAAATCCATTGTGGTCAATGGAACACGAGCAATAAAATGAAATGATAAAAGTTGAAACTGAAAACTAGCTATGAGAGTTGTACTAATTAATTGAGGAGCTTTCCAAAAGTGAAATTGGTTTTGTAAATCACTAAACCATCTTAAAGGCTAATTCCATCGACCTTAATACAGATATAGATCCAATAGCTGATATATGTTTGGATCCTGGTTAACTAGAGTTGTCCTAAGTTTGGACCTTACTCTAGCATGACTAAATTGATTGAGCAAACAAGATGCTCAAACAAATAGTATATGCATAACCAACACTGTTAGGCCATCCAAGTAATTGTATCCTTCTCTCATGGCACGACTTGAACTCCAATTGCATATTGCATATCATTGTTACTTTGTATTCTTTATTGCAAATACTACGTTGAACATATTCTGATGTTTCCTTGAGTGCATATGCTCTCATGAGAACTAACAGTACATAGGTATCCAAAACGGAGTCCAAATATATGGGTTGGATGGGTGAAACAAGCGGAAGGCAAGAAGGAATTAGTGACTAATGGGTTCTTGCACAGTTACCTAATTTCTTATATAAAGAAAGCTCAAGAAATGCTCGACACAATGCTATATTGCATGCATGGCTTCTTCGAACACTACCAAAGGACCTTGAATAGATGGCTACGTGGCATCCCAACTAAAGCATTAAGATTTTTTTTTTCATCGGTAAATGCAAGTTTTTAGTTGACCCTTGAGGGTTAAGAAATCATTTGAATTTACGAGGACATTCGTGGAACTATCACGATCTCGTCATTTTGATGAAAATAGTCCGCGTCTCTTTTCCCTTTACCTTCTATCCTTCATTTTTTTTGTGTGTGTTTGGTCCATAGGATCAAAGCCACTTGGGATGTAACATTCTCAATAATAGTCACATATAATAAACTTATAAAAGTAAGTAGTGGAATATAAAATGACTGAGAAGTACTATTTGACAACTTAGATTTAATCATTTTGGATGGTTATTTGTGTCTATTGGGTCCATATCTAATAAATTGTCAAAATTAGTTCTTCTCGATTAGACTCGAGTCTAGGCTTGTGTCATTACAAATGGCATCAGAGTTGTGAACTAACTGAAAATGTGGCAATTAAGTGCTTTGCTGGACTAAGTGCTATGCACACCATAAAAAATGATAATGGGAGCCACCTATAGAACCTGTATGAGCCACCTTTAGAATCTTGCATCACCTGCTACATTGACTAATTGATTAATTGAATCGTCAGGACTTCGAGTATCGAGGGAGGATGTAACATCCTAAGAATAACCCTACATGATAAATTTATGAAAATGAGTGATGGGATATGAGAAAATAAAGAATTACTACTTGACAATTTAGACTTAATTAAACATTTTGGATAGTTACTTAGATCCATTGAACTTGTACTCAATAAATTATTAAGATTAATTTTTCTCAATTAGATTCGGATCATTACATGGGTTGAGTTTCCCTTGTGATAAGTTTGGGATTGGTTATCTTGACCATATTTAGCTTTAGCATTAGTGGCCTTGTTTGATTCTAATTGCCACAAGTTTTTGAGGCTTGGGTATAAGGCCCTAAGCCCGAATCTTATCACTTTGTTTGACGTGATTTGATCTAGCTGTGATCTAAATACAAACTAGAAAAATTAAGTCTCGCTTATTCCTTATTTCCCTGTGTTATTCCTCGTTCCTTAAACCTTGTTCAAGTAGTCGTGGCTCTAGACGGTACTTGTTCGAAGCCTACCCTATTTGTTTCGTGTTGCATTCCCAATTTCGTCGAGTCTAAACTAGATCCGGCTTAAATAATAATAAAAGGAAGCTACCGATTAGATGCATCAACCAGAGCTAACTTAGGGAGAAAAATATATATATAAGGAGGTTGCGATGGTTAGGCCGTAGGGTATATCTAATAATTTACAAAACCTCGAGATGTGTTTATCTAAGTGGAATATTCATTGCAAGGACGAGGCGTTCTTATCTATCCACCACATGTTTTTATAGGATAATCCCAACAGATAAGTTTACAGTACCATCTTCTTACGCCTAACTCATAGATTAGTGAGTTATTTTAAGTTTCATAGATTTCAGGGATTCAAGTCCTACATGGAATTGGATTGGATGGGAAATAGGGAGATGATCGTGAAGTGAAAGAGAGAGGACTGGTGCAAGGTTGGTGAGAAATGAGCTAGGGTTTTGGGCTACATACGAGCCTTCGAGACTTAAAATAAAAGAAAATGAATGTAATTAAGGGTTTCTCTTGCATTTTAGGCCTCACCAAAATGTAGGAAATATTTTTCATCGCATCAAGATATCTCCATAGGATTTCCTTATGTGAAGCTAGTTCCATAAACTCTTCTAATGAATTTGGTCACTTCTTTGCATTTTAATGTCATGAATGTTATCCTTATCGATGAAGGAAATATTTAAAATCATCTTGTGATGGGTCTCGGAAGGTTATCAAAAAATTTATTTATATAGGAATCGTAACATAGTTAGAAGAGAAAAAAAATAAATAAACAATCATATGCACACGGTAATTATTGACCCAGTTCCATCTTAAAGGATGTACGTCTAAGGAGGAGATCTAATCTTCAATCTCTACTATCGGTCGGAAAAATACATATCAGCTGGTAGGTTGTAGAACTTTGGCTTGCCTCCCATCAATCAGGTTCCCCCTTACTTCGTGTAGGTAGGGGCTATTTACAGAATACATAAGAGAGAGGTTGTTAAGAGATAACGAGGAGTTGTTGTGAGATATCATGGGGAGTTATTAAGAGATAAAATGTTAACTCGTAACCACTTCGTGGATCAAGCCTCCTTACCTTTCCAAGCGAGTTCAACCGATCTATTCATGAGCCGATTGGACGTATTTCGTGAGGGTAATTTTCGTCCAACATCATCTCCTGACTTAGAATGACCTTTTGACAATCACGAACTCTCTCCTTGTTGATTCTCTTCTCTCCAAGCGACATTTCATCTTTTGTTACTTTCACCATAAATTGAAGTAATTATTTGCAAAGTCTAAATGAAAAACCAGAATGACTAATATAGCAACAAATAAACTTGTAGATCATAAGGAACTAGCATGAAATGGACATGAAATATCAATTTTTTGCCATTAATGATCAACATGATCATTCTAGCAAAATCTATGATTAGTCATTATAAAATCTTATGACTCTAAGAGTGGCCTCATCTCATATACACTAAAAACTAATGAATTAAGAGAAGTGCTAGCTTCTCTCAATTGAGAATAGCATTAGAGGAACATTTAATGAGTCTTAGAATCAAGATATAGGTTACTAGATTTGTACCATAGAGACTCCTTATCTAAATTTGGAAAAGATTGCTTCAATCAATGTAAGCTTGAATCATAAAGACAATCAGGAGAAGTTGTATAAAATCAAAATCCTAGGAATTGAATTACTATAAACCAATGAAAGTTACTTGTTAAAAATGTTTATTTAAGAACCTACAGTTATTGGTATTTAACCTTGTTAACTTTTCATTACCTTTAGTACTCTTTGAATTGTCCACTCAAATGAGAGCCTACGGATGTCTCAACTAATGAGGACAACATGCTAGAAGAGATTGATTGATGGTGGACATGCTTCAATGAGGGACTCATAACCTCTAAATAAACATTTCTTTTATCTTTCATGCTTTCTATGCTTTTATCTTGTTGATATGACAGTACATTTTTCAAATAATGGCACTAGAGTTTGTAAGAATTATGGATTCTAGCCCCTAGGTGCAAAATGTTATATCCTTTACTAGAAATTTACCTCTCCAAAAACATGACTAGTTCTCCTAAGTCGATGGTGCTTAACCATTTGAAAACTCAATTACATGCACTCTAAATTTCATAGTCCTAAGTGAAATTATTTCTCAATCTACCCCTTAATTTGCAATTCATGTGGAGATCCTTGCTACTTGGAACCCATCCACATGCCCAACAAGCGGAGTCATGGCATGGTTGGAGAATGAAGGATATGGTCAAGGGATTCTCACTATAAATCCCAGAAGAAGGACAATACTAAGGGATTGTTTTCATGATAGTTGGGACTTCACATCTTTCACATGGCTTCTCTAGACTCTAGAAATATATAGGGAGAATCGGTGAAAACCTAATGATGATCACTAGCGCATCTTGTACAATGTATGGAAATTTATCATGAATAAAACCAAATTGTTTACTACAATTTATGTAGCTAAAGTCTTGGAATAGATCCTAACTGCATTCTATTTCCCATTTATAGCATTTTTATACCCAAAATTGTTTTGCTTCAATATAAAGCTAGATTAAATTTCTATTAATATTGTAAATAATATTTAATCTTTATTGACGAAGGATTATCAAAAGGATATTAGTTTCATTACACTAACATTTATGTGCTTAGGAATAAAAGTTAAAAAATTATGTTAATCTTAAGTCCTAGAAAACTATGCAATTTAGGGGTTTATTCCCATATTTCACTTTCTATCCTATAAGAAACTATACATATTTGAAATGCCTTTTAATTATTGATAGGAAACCTATAATTTTCTTCTTTTAAATGATTAGCTTCTTTTAAAGGCATGTGATGGCACGTGTTTCGTGTGTTTGAAATCGGGGTTATGAGTAGCCCGTTGTTGTAATTGCAAAACTCGTGATCAAATAAAACTTATACTGAAACTCCAAGGGAGTCCTGAATCGAACATAAGGAGGTGACGTTTACTTTGTATGAAAATCGTGCTTCGATTTGTTTCTTTTTGGTGTTTTAGGGTTTTGTTATTTTTTTTATTTTTGAAATAAAAGACAAGCAATCACAATATAGAGATGGAATCAAATGTGATGTATTGCATGAATGTCTATTACAATAATCTACAAAAGCATAAAAAGAGAGGGAGGTGAGAAGAAATCTCCCGAATCAGCTGTTTGGCGAGATAATGGCACCTGGAGGAAGCTCGGACGAAGGACCTGAGGAGAGGGATGACGGAAGTGAGATGCAGGAGGATGTCAGGTAGAGGAAAGCTTCAGCGTGGCTCTGAAATGGAGGTGAGAAGGTGGAGATGATCTGCTACCGGAATGGAGATAGGAGGATAGCTCCATGACGACCTATGAACGGGGATGGGAAGATGGAGGAATATTTGGTGTGGCAGAGGTTCGCTACACTAATAAGAGCCTTGGGAGCTTGAGAGTAAGCTGTAATGGAGCATTGGTAAGCTTGCTAGAGCTTAGGAGTAGGTAGGAGTAGAGTAGGTAGATATGGTTTGGCAAGGAGGGTGTGTAGGCCTTTATATAGTGGATGGGAAGAAGGGAATCCTGTGCACAGACATTCAACGATAGCTACAAGCATCATTAAAGGCCGCTCAAGGTGTCGCTGAAGATCCACGCCACTTCATTACCTTGGCTGGTGCACGCATTGCACAGGCCATTTAGTGACAGCTGCAAGTGTCACTAAGGGCCCACTCTTCTGTCATTGTAAATCCCGTGCCCACCACTTACGCCCGCAGCTATCTTCACACACGTAGGCGCAGATGAATCCTGATCGTCGAATGAAGGGTTGCACAGCCGAGAGAAGATCGTGCCCCTTCACAAAATTTGAATCGCGCTCCTCGCCATCAGCCGTCAGATGCTGCGTTCAGATGTCTTAACTGTACGCGTTAGATGGTGCGTTCTTGAGGTGTGTCGGCGGCCGCATGCAGCATCCGCGCTCAACTATGCGTCCACATAGCTACTTCCTTTGCCTCCCGATCTTCCATCGACAGCTTAATTTCCCTCCCACATGCGCTTCAACGGATAAAATTTGCTTGCGAGGCTTCGAACGCATGGTCGCGCGTTGTGAGCTGAGGCGCAAACCATGTGCTGAGGGTCATTATGTGCTCTGCTTACAAATTAAGCTCCAACGCCCACGACCATTGGATGAAGATCCAATGGTCGAGTTGACTCCTCGCTTGATCTGCCTGAGGGTGAGATGAGATGCTTCTTCAGCCGTGGAGCACACATCTCAGCCGTTGGATTGAGATCCAACGATTGGGATCTGATCTTGCGGTGGGCTTGGAGATGCCTTGGCTCAGGTGGGGTGGCCTGGATGGCACCACGTGGCATCATCTGGGCCATCCATCTTCTTCTTCTTGCGAAGGGTGCTATAGAGCTCAGATCGGGGTGATTCTCGCGTTGACAGACTGCGATCATCACTTTGAATCCATCCGTATTATTGGATTCTTCATCCGAAGCCCGTAAAGATGTCACACTGCCTCCTAGACATATAAAATGACGGAATTAATGTACATAATATACAACTATCCTAAATGCAATGCAATGGATGTTTGTGCAATATTTATATCATGATATGCAATGCTAGGCCTAGGAACTATTATAAATAAGCATTTTACGATGAATTTATACGTGCTTATCAAGCCCCCATGCTTACTTTTTGCCAGTCCCTAGTAAAATTAACCTAAATGCTATGTATAAAAGTAGAATCAGGATTTGACTATTTAGTCAAAATTCATTGATTACTTTAGAAAATCTCAACTCTAAGACCTAATTACAAAAACTCAATAGTGCCTGGGTGTCTGCTAGAATGCAAACTATCCAAGCCCTCGCCTTATTTGTGAAGAGAAGATACAAAAAAAAAAATTTCTTATTTTTCTTCTTTTCTAATTTTTTTTGTACTTTTGGAGTTTGAGAGTTCCGGAATAACTTTTTATGGCTACCCGACCCACCCAAGACTTGAAAGGGACTCTATGTGCTAAGCATCTAGTGAAAAGAGTAAAAGACTCCCTAGGCGACCATTAAAACAGACTTCAAGTTTCTATGAACCTAAGTGACCTTGCCTAAAGGTTTACCTTTTCGAATAGTAGCTTTCTCCCTACTTCTTTTATTTATGGGGTCAACACAAGGGCGAATCCAGTGTATATCTCCTCGGTTTATTCTACTTCCCCACTTCTTCCTTAAGTGTTTTGGAAATTATTGTGCATTTTTTTTTTCAGCTGGGTTTTGGACAATCGGTCAATGGGTTGTTACCCACGACAACTTTCCAGTCATACTCGTGTGGTGAAGTGTGGTTTTATTTTTTTTTTCTCCTTTTTATCTTTTTTTCTTTAAGTAGGTGGCTTTCCTGATCTAAGATTTACCTAAAGGTAGTACAATGAAAATGGTCTTGTGACTGGGCTTTGGACAACCGGCCGATGAGCTGTTACCACCAATAACTTGCCAGTCATACTACCCTAAATAGTTCATTAGCTACCCAATTTTCGAAGAAACCGTTGAAAAGTGAGTCAGTGCAAAAAAAAGTGTGTAGATGCTTAGCTTAAAGTTTCCCCAAATCAGAGAGCGGGTTGATAAGTCGCATACTTATCATCCCAATTTATTTACGAAATTAAAATGAATTTTAATTGGCGAGTACTCAAGACTAAGTCCACATTCGACTAAGCACACGAGCTAATTAAGCCCGAAGACCTGAAGAGTTTAAGTATTCAGGTCTCAAAGTATCAATTCCTAAAGTTTGCAACTCCTAATGCGTAACTTCTCATCTCCTAATTTTAATTTTATTTTTATTTTAATATAATAAGAAAAAAGGAAATTACTGTTATAGCTGACAAAAAGATTATAAGATATTTCCACCTCCCCATGCTTATCTATTGCGATGTCCTCATTGTTAAAAATGAAAGCATGCAGGAGAGTAGAAGTGGAAGAATAACACCTGGTTTCCATGAGACTCTAGTCAACTTGGAATAGTCTTTACATTTGCTGAGTTTAGTGCCTTCAGCTGGGTGATGATCAGCCCATGGTGGTTAAGGAAAGGTAAGAGCAACCTTGTCCGAGACGAGTTTAGGGAGCACATGGTCAACAAAGGGTTTGAGATGCTGTTCGTTGACCTTGAAGATATTACCCGTCTTTGGGTCAGAGATTTCGATAGCCCCGTTAGGGAAAATCCGCTCAATAACAAATGGGCCATCCCACTTATACCTGAGTTTTCTGGGGAAAAGCTTCAATCGAGAATCGAAAAGCCAGACCTTCTGGTTTGGCTCAAAGCTCTTCTGTGAAATCATCTGGTTATGGAGAGCTTTGGTCCTTGCCTTATAGATTCTGGGATTTTCATGTGCATCATTTCGAAGCCCCTCCAACTCAGATAGTTGGAGTTTCCTATTTTTCCCGGCCAACTCTAGGTCAAAATTACACTTCCTAATGGCCCAAAATGCCTGGTGTTCAAGTTCTACGGGTAAGTGACACGCCTTACCAAACACGAGATGGAATGGAGACATACCGATAGGCATTTTGTATGCCATACAGTAGGCCCAAAGAGTATCATCTAGCTTTTTGGTCCAATCCTTCCTATCAGGCCTAACAATTTTTTGCAAAATGTTTTTAATCTCCTGATTGGAGACCTCGGCCTGTCCGTTTGTCTGAGGGTGGTAAGGTGTGGAAATCCGATGATTCACCCCATATTTCCCTAGTAAATTCTGAAACTAGGCATGAGTGAAATGTGTGCCACCATCACTGATAATTGCCCTAAGAACCCCGAACCAACTGAAGATATTTTTCTTCACAAAATTGATGACCACCTTGTGGTCATTAGTTCGGGTCGGAATTGCCTCAATCCATTTGGACACGTAATCAATAGCGACCAGAATATACTGGTGTCCAAATGAAGGAAGGGTCCCATAAAGTCAATGCCCCAAATGTCAAAAATTTCGACGGAAAGAATTGAGTTCAGGGGCATCATATCTCTCTTAGCCATTTTCCCGAGTGTCTGGCATCAGGTGCATGACTTTGAGAATTCCTAGGCATCCTTAAATAATGACGGCCAATAGAATCTGGATTATAAGATTTTTGTTGCCGTCTTTTTCCTAGAAAAGTGTCCACCACATGCAGATGTGTGGCAGAACTCAAGTATGTTATGGAACTCGATTTTCGGGATGCATCGATGAATAATCTGGTTTGCACCGATGCGATACAGCTCGGGATCATCCCAAAAATAATATTTAGCCTCAGACACAAGTCTATCCCATTGTTGTTTGGTCCAATCCTGGGGGATTTCACCAACGGCCAAATAATTGACAATATTCGCAAACCAGGGGGTTCGGATACCCGAGACTATAAGGATAGTTTCATCCGGAAAAGTATCAGAGATCAGGACATCCAGATGAGGAGAATCAATTAGGATTCTTGAGAGATGATCTGCCACTACATTTTGTGCCCCAGCTTTACCTCTGATTTCAAGATCAAATTCTTGAAGCAGTAGAATCCAACAAATAAGGTGGGGTTTGGCATCCTTTATGGCCAAGAGATGTTTCAAGGCCGAGTGGTCGGTATAGATGATGACACAAGAACCTAACAGATATACCCTGAATTTTTCTAAAGCGAAAACTACAGCTAACAATTGTTTTTTAGTAATGGTGTAGTTCCTCTAGGCCTCGTCCAGAGTCTTGCTAGCATAGTAAATCACAGAGGGCTTTTTCTCATTCTTTTGACCCAAGACAGCCCCGACGGCATAATCAGATGCGTCAGCCATAATCTCAAATGGGCCTGTCCAGACCGGTGGTTGCAACACCGGGGCACAGGTGACTGCCATTTTTAATAAATCAAATGCCTTACGGCATGATTCATCAAACTCGAATGGGGTGTCTTTGGCCAGAAGGTTACTTAAGGGCCGAGCAACCTTCCAAAAATCCTTAATGAATCTTTTGTAAAAACCCACATTCCCAAGGAAAGAGCAGATATGTTTTACGGATGTGGGTGGAGGAAGTCTAGAGATAGCATACACCTTAGCTTTATCAACTTCAATACCTCGACTAGAGACCACATGACCTAGGACAATGCCTTAGTCATAAAGTGGCTCTTTTCTCAGCTAAGGACCAGTCATGTTTTGATGCATCTTTAGAGCATCAATTCCAAGTTAGCTAGGTAAGGCTCAAAAAAATCTTCGTAAATGGAGAAATCATCCATGGATACCTCAAGACAATCTCCCACCATGTCAGAAAAGATGGCCAACATGCACCTTTGAAAAGTAGCAGGTGCATTGCAAAGCTTGAAAGGCATTCTATGGAATGCTAAGGTTCCATAGGGACATGTGAAGGTTGTCTTTTCCTAGTCTTCGGGATGGATAGGGACTTGGTTATATCCCGAATAATTGTCCAGGAAGCAAAAGTATTTTTGCCCAGCTAACCTTTCAAGGATTTGATTAATGAATGGCAAAGGAAAGTGATCCTTTTTAGTGGCTGTGTTCAACTTCCTATAGTCAATACAGACTCTCCAAGCAGATATTGAACGAGTGGTGAAGGTTTCCCCTTTCTCGTTAGTTGCAACGGTTATTCCTTCCTTCTTGGATACAATCTAAACGGGGCTAACCCATGGACTATCAGAGATTGGGTAAATAATCCTAGCATGAGCCACTTGATTATCTCCTTCTTGACCACTTCTCGCATATTCGGGTTTAGTCCCCTTTGCATTTCACAAGAAGGGTGGGATCCATCTTCGATGAAAATATGATGATTACAATAAGATGGCTCGATCCCCCTAGGGTCGTGGATGGTCCAACCAATTGCCTCCTTATTGTTCTTAAGGACCTTAATTAACCTCGATTCTTGCTCCTTAGTCAAATCAGCACTAATAATCACAGGGAGCATGTTTTCAGGTCCTAAGAACTTATATTTCAAATTCTTGGGCAATGGTTTTAATTCCAGCTGGGGTGGGTTTAGAATAAAAGGTAGGGAGGATGCTGATGAAGATACATCAGGATGATCCAGTGGAAGAGGTTGGGAATGAACAAAATCAACAGCCTCTTCAGGGTATGGCAAGTCTACCACGAAGGGTTGTGGATTGGTTCACTAAAGCTGGTGGAGTCCTCGAGTGCACTCATTGTCATACAAGTCTTAAGATCCTGATCCTCGAGCTCCTCAATGGATCCACAATCCTCAAATCCTCTTATCATCTTAAAAATATCCAGAGTTGACTTCTTATCCCCAAAGGTGATCTCCATACTATCGCTTTCACAATTTATGTTGGCCTTGGCGGTAGCTAGGAATGAACGCCCTAGAATGATGGGTGTGTTCCTCAAATCATTAGGTACATCCATGTCAAGGATGAGGAAATCTACAGGAAAATAGAAATCCTTGACCTTGACAATTACATCCTCAATAATGCCTCTCGATGTGGTGACCGATCGGTCTGCTAATTGTAGCGCAATTGAGGTTGGTCTGAGTTCACCTAACCCAAACCTCTCATAAAGAGAAGTCAGGATTAGGTTGATGGATGCACCTAGATCCAATAGTGCCCTATCAAAAGTGTATTCCCTAATAATGCATGAGATCAAGGGGGCATATGGATCTTTCTTCTTTTGAGGAAGGTGATGCAGGATCACAGAACATGCCTGCTCAGAGAGAATCACCTTCCTTGGAGTGGGTTCTCTCGATTTACGCTTTTGGGTACATAGTTCTTTCAAAAATTTAGCGTAAGCTGGGATGCACTTAATAGCATCGAGGAGAAGAATATTGATCTCTACTCTCTTGAATAAATCTAGGAGCTCCTCGTTGCTATCTAGGGTTTTCTTCTTCTTGGTTTTCAATAGGGCTTCAGGGAATGGGATATGGGTGGTATTTTTAATTTTTGATCCTTGGGCCTTATTGTCTTCTTCAATCTCCTCCTCTTCTCTCCCAAGCTCCCTAGGGTTTTGGCATCTAGAAGGTAATTTAGGGTCCTGGGTTTTCATTCCACTTCTCAAGGTGACAGAGTTTGCAGAGGCATACAGGTTTGGGTCATGAGGTGGGTTAGTGAAGATTGGAGGGCCTTGGTTAGTCATGTAACTAGAAGATGAAGATGAGGGACCCTGCTCAACCACCTAAGCATGTGCATGTGGGTCCCTTTGATTCTCATACCCTTGGACTCTATTTCCCTGATTTTGCACATTACGCAGGTTGGGTACGGGTTGGGATGGTAGAGATTCAGGTTGTCAAGTGTTAGCAATTAACTAGGATTGCAAGTTATCCAATGATGTCTTCATTTGTTGCATAAGCTGAAGCATGGACCCTTGCATTTCTACCATTTGCCAATTTAACTCAGCCTGCCCTGCAGATTGTTGGCCATTCCAAGATGGCTGAGTAACTAGTCTCGGGGGAAACTAGGTGTATACTTGACCCTGACCCATAGGTCTTTGAGATGCATAGTTGCTGGGTCGAGTTTGGGTCTGTTGCCCTTGACTTTTCTAGAAGTTAGGGTGGTTCCTCCAACCCAAGTTATAAGTGTTGGAATACGGGTTGGACCTAACATTCCCCAACATTGCGTACGCATCATCATAAGACAAGGATGGGGAGAAGGAAGGATCAGAAAAACTAAGATCAAAGGCCCCAGTTTGGAACCCATAAGGTTCTGAGAAATACTGGCTCACAGGTTGAACCAAATCAAGTTGGTTCACGAATTCCCACCTCGTTGGAGCTCATGAGGAATAGAATCCGAAATTCTAGGATTGAGTAGGTATAGAAGTGTTTCTTGAATTCCTAGACATCCATTCTTCCATTCTCTTAGCAACCAAGTCCATTTTTTTCAGTTTATTACAAATCAATTCCATGTCAAATGAATGAGAATCCTGGATCTCATTAGCACTTGACCTGGGTTGTTGGGACCGGTTGAATGCTTCCATGGAGGCGTGATTAATTTAGTTCTCGCTCATTTTCTCAAACAGGTCGTATGCGCTATCTACATCCCTGTTGAGGAAATTGCCTCCGCAGGAAGCGTCCACATGATTACAGAGTTACTCAAGCAACCCGTGATAGAAAATCTACATGAGTTGCCATTTCAGCACCTCGTGGTGTGGACACTTCCTCAAAAGTTCCTAGAATCACTCTCAAGCACCATGAAACGGTTCCCTCGGCCGCTTGGCGAAAGTGGTAATCTCCCATCGCAAGGCATTGGTCCTTCCGATAGGGAAGAATTTCTTTAAGAAAGTCGACTTAAGAGCAGCCCAAGTTTCTATCGACCTTCCTATAGTCTGCTACCAATGTGCAACTTTATCCACGAGAGAGTGGGGGAAGAGCCTCATGATCATTTGCTCTTCATTCACATTCCTTGCTTTGGTGGTCTGAACAAAAGTGGTCAGATCCTCCAAGTGCTGGAATGGGTCCTCCAAGCCAAGCCCATGGAAATGCTTAATCAAACTTAAGACTTGGGGCTTGATTTCTATGTCTCTGGTGAGAATCATGACGCTGGGACGTTCCCTATAGTTTGAAGGATCATAAAAATCCTTTAAGGGCTGAGCGCCCTAACCATGCATACATTGGAACCATTGCTGCATCTGCTATAATTCTTCCAACTACCTCCGAATCAGCTCTTGCTGGTTCTAGGGTAGGGGAGGTGGTTGTTGATTAGCTATGGGATCTGCTTGGCTATAGCTCAACCTCCACCTCCTAGAATGGTCTAAAGGTCCTTCCAATCTAGGATTCAATGACCTCCTTCCAATCCTACACTGGAAGGAAGTCAGAAAGATGGGAAGGAGAGGGAACCCTAGGGCCGCACTTCATGAATTAGAATTAGGGTTCGGAGGACCCATCGTTGTAGCTTGTAAAATGCATCTATCAAATAAAATTTATAACTGAAACTCGAAAAGTGAGTCCTGAGTTGAACACAGGGAGGCGAACGTTTGGTTTTGAAAATCTGTGTTTCTCTTTTATTTCTTTTTGTCATTTTTTTATCTTTTCTAATTTTTTTTAGTTTTTAGCATGCAAGAGATCAGGTCAATGAATTCTAGCTAATCTACTTGCAACAATATAAGAGAGAGAGAAACAATCATCTATTTATAAACGAATGTTTGTTATACTACAAAAGCAGGAAATCTGCACTACGAAAGCGTAAAAAGATAGAGAGTGGTGAGAGAAATCCCCCTCGACGATCGCTCAGAGGATGACTCGCTCTGACGTCGCCTGGAGGAAGGTGGTAAGGAGCGGGACGACGAAGGACGGAGTCGGAGGATGGACGATGGGGCAGGGTAGCATCACGGTGAGGATCTTCTTCCCGAAGGGCGGTGAGAGGACGACCACGGGATGCTCTAAGAATGGGGATGAGGGGAGGGAAAACTATTTGCTTTTCTACTCTAGAGGAGCATCCTGGGCTTGGTGAGAGGAAGAAAGGAAGAAATGAAGAAAAATGGGAGGGGTAAGGGTCCTTGTTAACACGACGAAATCGAGTTTAAAATAAAACGTTGTAATATAGTCGAAATCGCTTTGAAAACAAATACAATTTTTATTACTCAAGAATATTCCGAGGTCGAACACAAGGAGCAATATGGAATTTAGAAATCAAGACTACAATTTAACTTGTAAAGTATTGCAAAAAGAATGCCAAGTATCAATGTGTCAAAACGATGGGAGTAAAATGGTGGTTTAAATCACCATATATTCCTTACAATAATAGCTAATGAACTCAATGTATATGTATGAAATGAAAGCTTAAATCTGTCATCTGATTTGGAAATCAGACGACTTAAAGTGATTTTCTTCTTCTTTTCTTCTTCCTTCTCTGGCTTTTGTCTTGTGGTTTCCCTACTCGGAGGGGGTGAGATCAGCATGACATAAAAAATGTGGAATATAATGTAAAGCAATCTCACAAAAAATCAATCACACAAAGTACACAATAATTTTTAGGTGGAAACCCAAACCAGGTGAAAACCACCATCTAACCCTCTCGAGTTAGGATTTTCCGATCAACCAAGTTGATCAAATCCACTAAACGAATCACTTTAAACAAGGGTGATTCAACCTCAATTACAACCACGCTACTTTATACGAGGGCAGCATACCTCAAACCCCTTCTCTTCATGAGAAGAATTTTGTCTCACGAAGGAGACGGGAATTCGCAAAGCGAATACCGAACCAAATAACAAAGTAAAATAACAAATATCCTATAGAGCCAACAAAGTAATTTTTAACCTAAGCATCTATAGGAATTAAGATGCTTCCATTTGCAAGGAGTGCATCGACGACACGGATGTGTGAATGACGGCGCAACGTCGCTCTCGTGAACTACGACGGGAGAGCAGATGCGCAAATGCTTGATGCTCTCTAGATGAAGAATTAGAGCTTGAAGAGCAAAAGCTTTTCTTCTTAGAATCAAGGGACACAAAATAGTTTGAAAGTGTATTACAAAGTGTGTGTATGTGTGCAAGAGGTTCCCCTCTATTTATAGAGGCCTTAGGAAGGCTTTGGAAGGCTTAGGAAAGCTTCCATAGCCGTTGGGAGCAAAGCCCGAGAGAATCAGGCCAAAATCAGGAACAATGATTGCACTGACAGTCTTATCATACGTCTAATCCTGGCATCAGACGTCTGGAAGATCACTTTAAAACGTCTGGGAACAACATCAGACATCTGATTTTAGGCGGGTTTCTTCCTGACTTCAATCAGATCTAAACAGGGTTCTAGTGCAAGTCCATCAGACGACATATAGGACATCTGGCACTATGTCTGGACGTCTGGAAACCTACCTTTTCGTGGGAATGGATTTCCAAGAGAGTGCAACGGCTAGAAAATCTCTGAGAAGAGATTTTGGGTCAGCCGAGGCAAAACTGTCATTTATTAGACGTCTTGAAAGGCCTAAGGACGTCTGATAAGGCTCTAACGGTCATATCCTTGAGTATTTGCTAAGCCAGCCAACGGTCCACAAATTGGACGTCTGGCAAAGTCATCAGACGTCTCCTATGACGTCTGGTCTAAGTTCTGGATGTCTGATTTCATCAGACAGAACTACCAAGTCCAGCCTAAATGTTTGTCAGACATCTGAATCAACAGTCAGACGTCTTAAAACACATTATCAGACATCTGATCTTGGAATTAGACGTCTGGAAATGTTGTTTGAACCCTATATTGGTTTTCTAGGTTTTTTACAGAAAACCTAAGTATCCTAGGGTTGTACCGGTGTTCCTAGGATTACTGTCAGGGTACTTTGAGGCTCTTTAACATGAATCTAAGTAACAAAAATAAAGAGCAACAAAAGAAACGAAAAATACAAAGAGTACAAGAGAAGGAAATCTATCCTATTCTTCATCTCCTTCCTTCTTCAATCTATCATTCCTCGCGAATCTCCTCTGTTTTCCATCAAGCTCCTCCAATCCGTCCTGGATGCAAGCTCGAACTCTGTCTAATCACGTCTCCATTTGCAATTGACCTGAAATCTAATACTCCAAGTGCAAATGTTAAATGACACGTATTTTGTTATCATCAAAACAAATGATCGTGGTGCTCTAGCACCAACATGTCTTTCTCTTCAGCTTCTTCCCTTTCTTAGCTATGACTTTCTCCTTCTTTTTCTTCTCTATCTCTGCTGTGCTCCTTCTTCTACTCTTCTGCTCAGGCCCTCACCTCTTCTTCTTTTCTTCTTCCTTCTCTAACTTTCCTCTTCTGAGTCAGGCTAAGTGTCAACCGAATTTACTTATAGCAAAACCCTCCCCCTACCTACGCAACTCTCCTCTCTTTCTCTCTTAGGATCCACTCTCCCAGAGCAACGAGTAATCGGGTTATTGGATTCAGGTGCGTACCGGGTCTAGGCTCAGTGGCATGCGATGGTGAGCGAGGAGTGAAGGTCAGGTTATCGAGTCAAACCAGGTCCATGGATACGTGTCGCGGACGAGGCCGGATGAGCGGGTGAAAGGGACCTCACCCCATGAACTAAGCCGAACAGCTTACACAACTTTTTCAATTTATTCGCCTTAACATGCTTTGTAGCCAACGATGTGGGACTATCTACACCCCTCTTCTTCGCATGTTTGGAGCAGGGGGTCTTCTCCTCAATTACTTTAGCTCGCGAGGTAGAGGTGTCAAATTGACTCCCTGGACTTGTTCATAGGAGGCTTCCATGTGACCTGGAGCTGAGACTTGGGCGTAGCAGGACCTGGAGTGAAATTCAAGTAAGCTCGAAGCTTGCTCGTCAATGACGGCAAGGTCGAGTACCTGAAAATGGCGAAACGGCCTATCAGCCATGTCAGAATGCTCAGTTTGTGTCGTCAGACAACAGCGAGTGCGATGAGGGTGTTGGTGTGGCATCTCATGGTCTGTGATTGCGTGGTGAGGTCGGACTGTGTATGTGAGAGTGGGTGTGTTCGGGGGAGTGCGTGAGTGAGTGGAGTGGTGAATAAAGAGAGGGGAAATGAGAGGAGATGTGTCGTGATGGTTGTAGGGTGGTCGGCGAGGGATTTGGTGGTCTGTGGAGGTGGAATGGTCTCGCTGTAGGGGATGGCTGGAGATGGAAGGGATGAAGTCACGGAGGGTTGTCGGTGGTTGATTCGAAGTGGGGTGAGTGCGGAAATAAAGTGTAGGAGATGAGGAACTTAGCTAGGATGTAGGTGGACGAAGTGGGGTAGAGATGGCGTTGGATGCGGTGTTGCCGACGTCAGAGACGATGGTGGCTCCGGTGAGGGAGAAATGGCGAGGACGAAGGAGGAAAGGGCATCTACTGCTATGGCGAGATGCGAAAAGAGGCGAGGAAGAGGAATTTGGCACTGGTATTGTGGAAGGACGATGAGGAAAGGCAGAGGGGATTGTCGGACGTCGAGGATCCTTCGGTCGTGAAAGAGAGAGGAATTTGAGTGGGATCTTGAGCGATTTCGAGCGTAAGGAGTTCGGGGAGATTTGGTAGCCCTTTTATAAGGATCTAGAGGCAAGGAAAGCTTGGAAATCAAGCTTTCCAAGCTCGGAAACCCTCATCGGAATTGGGTGTTTCTTGATACCCAAATCTCTCATGCATTCGCATCAGAGATTGGGAAAGATTTGATGCACAAGGACGGGTTCAGATTGGAGAGGATTTCTTAAGGAGTTTCCCTTTCAATTTTGGAAGAAATTCGCTAAGAAATCAAGGAGAAATTTCCTGTCAAAGAACGCCAGAGTAGGTTTCCTCCACAATAATGGTGGGGGGACTTAATTATGAAGATGATGAGGAAGTTAGGGGGCTGAATGCAAGGATTTTTGAAAGTTGGGGGTATAAATGTAATCAGACAGGACCATTTTGCAAACTAGGTGAAGAAAAGCTCATCTTGGGTCCAAATTTTGCTACAAACCTAATTTGGACCTAAGAAATCCAATGATGAAGTTGGACTTTGGTTTTATCATGTTTGACTGGGTAATTTATGTAAAAAGTCAAATTAGGGCAAATATCTGTCTGAGACCCTTTTTGGGTCAAGATGGGTTCTGAGGGTCAAATTGAAGGTACTAAACCCTAGAGAATATTTTTCTATGATTTTTAGAGGGTTTAGGTGAATTTTATCCTGACCAGAACTTTGGTTAATTAAGTCTACTTTTAGGGTTTTAAAAGTCATTTAATTCTCAAAACATATGCAAACCCTTTTCTATCTGATCTAACCCACTTGTTATCCTATTAAGACCATTTGACCTTTATTCAGCCCCTGAGAAAACCTATGGTTGTACTGCATTCATGATAAGCTGGTAAAATTGTAGTTTTAACCTTAGTTTCTTATTTTTCCCTCAGAATGGTTATATAGTGAGTTATGGTTCTCTAGCAGTTATGTAGGAGCATTTATTGACTTAATTGGGTCAAAATGAGCTAGTTATGGCTCATGATGGTGTTCCCATCGTACCCCAATGCTTAGCTTTTGCTAGCCCCTTAGCAAAATTTCAAGGTATTGACTTTGATTCTAGACCATAAAATCCTTTGATGCTTAAAAGCTTTGCTGTGTGCTTCCTTTTATAGATTAGGTTAGAATGCCGATAGTAGGCCTAGAGGTACTCAAGTACCAACCAAGATCCGGACCTGACCAGCTCTAGCCTCAATCTACCGCGAAGGTTTCTAAGGCCCACAGGAACTAACCTAAGGTTCGTTGAACTCCGTGGTTAAAGCACTCGTTCTTGTAATATGTTTTAGCCTCGGTTCAGTTTACAGTGTGTTTTTGTCAGAGAGAGACAGAGGAATTTTTCTTTATTTTTGGATAGTTTTCTCTCTCTTTTCCTTTTATTTCTAGCTTCAGATTGGCTTTACAAAATGGTCTGTATCAGATTCCTAGTCCCCATCATCAATCCTTGTAGGGTTCCTAGCAATCGATGCTTTGAGATAGCACCGCCCATGGCAACCCCCAGAACCCCGGCTTTCGAGATTTTGAGATAATCCCACCTATGGCATTCTGTAGCTAAATCCAGACCCTGGCAATCAACATTTAAGGATAATGTCGCCCATGGCATCTAAACCAGCATAGGGTGTTTACATACCCCTGTAGGATATGTAGATATCCTAGGATACAACCACCTAGGAGACGATATGTTATTGCACCTCTTCAAGGGGAATTTCCCACCTCTCCATGCTGAGAACTCGTCCAAATCAACTTGTGTTGATTAGCCACTCCTAATCTAGGTGACTTTTTCAGAACAAGTTAGATGCATTTGCTTGATTTTGATACTTAGGCACACTGAACCAAACTGTGTATGGATTGGGGTGCTTAGGTAACCGAATCCCACAAACCAGAGGTTAGTTAACGAGGCTGAATAATTCTTAAGCCTTAGACCTAATACTTAAGCTTCGCATTTTCCCCAACCTCTTGAGGACTATCTAGATCTTAGTGGGTACTTGAATTTTTAAGGGTAGGATTATAATCCAAAAGGCCTAAAATCAGTGTTCCTACTAATCTCTTTTTTTTTGTTTCATTAGCATGCTTTGCCTTTCTTTCTTTTGATATGGTGTAAAACTAAGTCAATTCCTTAATCTTTCACTAATGACTACATCTTTTTCTTTTCTTTTCAAATTGTGCTCCTTTTTGACATTTTTAACTCCCCTTTTTATCCTCAAAGTCTGATATGCCATCAAAATTTTCTCTCCTCTCATATTTTTGCTCTTTTTCAAGAATTATTTTTTTATTTTTTTGGTATTTTTGGGATATGTGATTTTTTTGATGAAACCCTTTCTTGTGAAGTGATTTTCATGGTGTTTTGCACTTTACTACCCCCCTATGCCTACGATTTGCAATGTCATTGTAAATTAGGTGGGTTCGAGTTCAGCTTAGATCATTCATTAGAACAGGTGTTGGGTGGGTGAATGGGTCGGGATGACTGTTGCAGACAATTTCAAGCTCGGCTACGGGTACTAGAGGTGGAGTCGACTGTTCTAATGGATGAAACCTAAAGTGCAATATGAGTTCAGCATAGGATGTGTCAAGAAAGGTTTCGGGTTTTTTAAGAATGACAGGTTGCCTCCCGTTAAGCGCTTAGTTTAACGCCATCCGCAGGGCGCAATGAATTCAGGGAGAATGGAGGGTAAAAGATATCTTAGCTAGATTCATATCGGTGAGTTCAATGAACGATTTGAGTCTTTGACCGTTCGCAACAAAAGGTTCTGAATCGTGGCTGAGTTGACTAATTTTGATAGCTCCATTTCCAAAGATTCGTCGGACAAGGTAAGGTCTAATCCATTTTGATCTAAGTTTTCTTAGGAACAGTTTGAGTTTGGCATCAAAGAGTAGGACTTTTTTACCAGGGAAAAAGATCTTTTTGGATATGTGCTTGTAGTGAAAGGCCTTAACCTGCTCTTTGTAAATTCGTGAGTTCTCATACGCATTGTGGTATAATTCATCGATCTTGCTCATTTGAAGTTTTCTGTGGGTTCCTACCTTAGAATGATCAAGATTGTAGTTTCGTACTGTCCAATAGGCTTTGTGCTCCAATTTGACGGTGAGGTGACATGCCTTTCCATACACTAATCTGAAGAGAGACATGCCTAATTGGGTTTTGTAGGAGATCCTATAAGCCCACAAAGCTTCCGGAAGTCAGGATGACCATCCTTTCCTATTAGGTTGAATAGTGACCTGGAGGATTTTCTTGATCTCCCGATTCGATAGCTTAGCTAGACCATAGGTTTGGTGGTGATAAGGAGTAGAGATTCGGTGTGACACCCTATATTTGGTCATTTGTGATATGAACTTAGCAATCATGAAATGGGTCCCTCCATCAGAGATTATAGCACATGGAATCCCGAATCGAGAAAATATGTTCTGATGAATGAACTTGATGACCACCTTATGATCGTTGGTTCGAGTCGGAATGGCTTTGATCCATTTGGATATGTAGTCAATAGCGAGCAGAATGTACTCGAAGCCATCCGAAATAGGGAAGGGTCCCATAAAATCAATCCCCTAGACATCGAAGATTTCGCATACGAGAATTGGCTGTAAGGGAATCATATCATGGTGGCTCATGTTGCCTAAGGTCTGGCAACGAGTACATGCCTTACAGTGATTGTATGCGTCTTTGGAAATCGTGGGTCAATAGAAGCCACACTGGAGGACTTTTGCTCTGATTTTATACTAGAGAAGTGTCCATCGCATGCTTGGTCATGGCAGAAGGACAAGATGCCCTAAATTTTCGCTTTCGGGACACATTGTCGGATGATTTGATCAGCACTGATGCAGAAGAGATACGGGTCTTCCCAAAAGTAGTACTTGGCATCGGAAGGTAATTTGTCCTTCTTGGCCTTCGGCCAATCGGATGGGATCTGATGTGATGCTAGATAGTTTACTAGATCAGCAAACCATCGAAGGTCTGTACTGATAGTCAAGAGGTGCTCATCGGGAAAATGTTCCATAATGGGTCCGGAAGGGTCAATAATGTCAGAAGGAAAGCAGGAAAAGTGATCAGCTACCATGTTCCATTTTCCCGCCTTATCGCGAATCTCAAGGTCAAACTCTTGGAACAGCAAGATCCAGCGGATTAGTCGAAGTTTCGCATCCTTCTTCGCAAGGAGGTGCCTCACAGTAGTGTAATCAGAGTAAATGATAACACGGGAACCTAGAAGATATGATCTGAACTTTTCCAGGGCAAATACTATGGCTAGCAGCACTTTCTCAGTAACTGTGCAGTTACGCTAAGCCTCGTCAAGTGTCTTGCTAGCATAGTAGTTGACCACAGGTTTCCCGTCAATTTTCTTCCTAAGTACCACACCTACAGCGTAATCAGATGCATCACACATGATCTCAAAGGGTTGAGACCAATCGAGGGACTATAGGATCGAAGCTTGGGTAACTCAATCACGTAGGATCTCAAATGCTTGAGTGCATTCCTTGGAGATTTCAAAAGGGACATCCTTAGATAGAAGATTAGTCAAAGGGCACGCAATCTTCGAGAAGTCTGGAATGAATTAATGGTTAAAATCGACATGCCTAAGGAAGGATTGGATGTCTTTGACCGAGCTAGGCATAGGGAGTTTAGAAATCAGATTTACCTTGGCTCGATCAACCTGGATGCTGACTAGTCAATTGTTCGCTTTGAAGTCGTTTGTAGCTTTATGTGGTGGAAAAATTGACTAATCAATATTTAAAAAGAAATAACCACTCGCAGAAGAGCGGGTCGTATCCACAGGGAGGCAATGATGTATTTAAATTCGCACCAGTTAAAAAATGTTTGTTCGTAGTTAGTTTGGACAAGAATCAAGCCAAAATTGCCTTCAGATTAAGGTTGAAACAAGAAACAAGGGTGAAATAGCAATTCTGAGTAACTAGAGGATATATGTCACAATGCAGAATCAATAAAATATTATTAAAAATTGACAATGGCAGAAAATGTAATTTTTAATGGCTCGGTTACTGTAGCAAAGCATGGGATTTTTTTTCCTTTGCCATGCGCAACGAGGAGTGGACGGCCGGATGCGGGAAGCTTGGAGGAAGTTCCTTCGACCGAGGGCTTCGAAGCAGTGGTGGCGGCGTGTTGCGCGACGGTCGAAGCCGGCCGGATGAGCTCCGGCGGAGGTGGCTGCAGCCGGTGCTACAGCTGCTGTTGGCGGGCGGAGTGCGCGCTACAGGCTGTGTGCGCTAGCTGGAGGGCGCGGGAGGACTGCTGCGCACTGGCTGGAGGGCGCAGGAGCACGCTCGGCCTGTTGGCGGTGAGGACTGCTCCGCGGGCGGGTGGTCGTGAAGGCTGGAGGCGTGGGCGGACTGCTGCAGTGTGTGTTACAGGTGCTGAATGAGGGCGTGCGCGGTTGTGCGGGTGCGCTGCAGATGGCGTGGGTGCACAGGCGATTGTGCACTTTATTGGCGTAGGTGTGCAGGTAGTGAGAGCGGGAGGATATAGCGGGTTCTTGCGTGCGACTGGAGGTGAGCGGGAAGACTATTGCGGCGTGGGTGGCATGGGTGCGCAGGTTGGAGGGCGTGGAGATGGCGCTGGAGGTGAAGTGGGTGGACGGTGGTTGATGCTGGAGTGGGGTGTGGCTTCAGACGTCCGGGAAATTTCCCGGACGTCTTAACTGACTGAGAGGGTGATTGCACAGTGACTGCGGCGGTGGTTGTTGGTGACAACGGCGAGGGAGATGCACGCTAAGGTGCTCACGGTAATGCGGACGAGCTCCAGATGGTGGTGTGGCCTGTCACACCACACGCCCACGGTGGTGGAGACTCGTCACCACGGTTGAGGCCAGCGATGTGGAATGGAAGAGAGAAGATCTCTCTGCACAGTGGTGGGTCGGTGGTGGAGGTCTGCCTCGCTCAGCATCCTCTCTCCTCCTTTTGTAGTGGCCTGCACAAATTTGAAATCAGCTGCCCGACCAGATCCAACACATCCGCTCCTCCTTGAATGGGTTCTTCACTGCGGTAGCTGGTGGCGTTGGAGCGGCAGCCAGCCGTTCCTGCAAGAAGAAGAATAAAGAAAATAATGTTAAAATATTATGGTTATTTATATACAAACCCTCAACTTTTATGTTAACCTAAATTAATGCATGCAATGTGCCTAATTAGTTAACTAATGCAATTCTAAGTTAATTCTAAATGCATTTAAATATGAATAAGATGCATTAATTATGTAATTGAATTAGAAATATGAATTAATCTATTTACATCCTAATTTATGCTAAATAATTGATAGAATTAACCTAATGTCTAGGCACTTAAATACTTAAATAGCCCTCAACTATGGGCTAATCAAATACCCCCATGCCTAGTTTTTTGCTAGTCCAGAGCAAAATTAAGCGAAATCTAGCACTCCAAGTAGACTAATCAACTCACTTAGTCTTCCTTCAGAAGCATGTTAAGTTCAGACTCTAGACCTAAGGTTCCTAAGTAGTTGCTAGGTTACAGACTAGGTCGGCTAAAGATGAGTTGCAGGCACAAGTTTCCCTTATTTCTGACTCTACCCTAAAATTTATTGATCCCTGAAATTAAAGCATCCGTGCCTGTGCATTGGTCTGACTTATTTGAGTTAAAGGATTTATATATATATATATATTTTTGTTTGTTTGATTCTTCTAAGTCTAACCTCAGATCAGCTAACAACATGGTCTGTGTCGGATTCATTGTCCCCATTACCATACCTCGAAGGGTGCCTGGCTTTCGATGCTTCGAGATAGCACCGCCCATAATGACCCCAAGAACTCCTGGCAATCGACACTTCGAAATAGTATCGCCCATGGATTTCTTAAGCGAATTTAGGCCTATGGCAATCGGCACTTTGAGATAGGGCCGCCCATGGTACCTGAACCGCAAAATGCGCTTACATGCCCCCAGTAGGATGGATATCCTAAGAGACAAGCGTCGAGGAGGTAATATGTTATCATTGCATCCTCAAGGTGAGTATATACTCCACCTCTCCTGAGGCGGGAACTCTTCCAATCAAAATGTGTTTTCAAGCCTCTCCTAAGTCAAAACTAAGAGAATGAAATCTCTTTTCAAAAAGACAGAAATTAAGTTAATTACCAGACCATGTGTGTGAAATTTGGATGCTTGGGTTACAAGGACTCGTAAACCAAAAGGTAGAATAAGACTCTAGGTACTACCCTACCTTTTAACTCAAACCCTAGCTTCCCTTCCTCAACCTCTTGAGGAATGGTCCGCAACTTAACTCCTACTTAAGTTTTTAAGTCCACAAAGGACAGTAAAGGTCTAACGCTAGCAGCTCATTTAGCTTCTAAAGTTTGACCCTAGAATTAATTTAGTCTACCCTAGAGTTTTGATTTGCTTAAAACTGCAAGATCTAGCCAGTTAAGCTCAAAACTTTTTTTTTTTTATGCAAATGTATGCAATGAATGCACTATGCTATGTATATCCCCAAGTACACCCCCACATGCCTAAAATCTGCAATGTCCTCATTGCATAGAAGGATATTACCTGGGTTAAAGCTGGGCTTAATAGCCAAAGAACCTGCAAATCAGGTTCAAGAATTACAGAAATAGGCCCTAAAAATGAGCAAAGCAATGTTGGCCTAGAAAATAGGTAACCTAGGTTGTTGGCGAGCTGATGATGAATCCCGATAGCAAATGCTCGCCCAACTAAGACGGGAATGAAATCTTCCCATGTCACCAAAGGAGGTTCTAAAGGATAAACAGGTATAACAACCTCCAAAGGGGTAGGGGGAGGATGACAAGGATCCTCCAAAAAGAATGGGGAAGGAATGGTGCAGAGATAAACCCCCAGGGTAATGGACTGACTAAAGAAATCATCAATCCATACCCGATACTCCATTACGAGAAATATTAGTCTGTTAAGCCTCCTGGTCAGAACAAAAGTGAGCAATTTTCTAAGGCAAGAATCATCTAAGGTGCCCAAGTTACGAGGTTGCGGGATGGCCATAAGATCTAGGTTGGGTTTAATAAGCTCGGTGTCCATTCCTAACACTCTTTCTAAATCCTCAATTTCATCCCTAGCATTCCTTGCACCATCACATGTATCTTCTTGCTCTTCATCAGGTGTCACAATTTTGCTTTCAGATATAAGCGAATCAGAGGGTGACTTCGAAGTGAATGAAGGCAGGTTGGAAGCAAAAGATCTAGGGATTATCCTATCAACGTCATCCCCGGGTTTTTGTTCTTTACTCAAATCTTCCCTGGAGTCTATATGTGAATCCACATAAATCTTAGAAATTGCTTCCAAATTTTCCATCATTTCATCATGAGGAGAAATATCATCAATAGGTGTGCTAAGGAAACCTAATTTGGTCAAATTTGTGACATCCTCAGGGGCTAACTCTTCAAATACGACATAATCCCCTTAGTGTCACTCCAAATCTTGAATGTAGGTTCCTCATATAATTCGTCTTCCTCCTCATCACACAATTCATAATGTACCTGAGGTCTAGAATCATTTAATATCTCAGCAGATCCCCTAGGGTGCTCTATCTGAGGTAAATGGTTTACACTGGTAACATCAGACTCCTCAGATAGGTCAATTTCTTTAGGGTTAGGTTCCCTAAGGGTGGGTTTGAGTTCCATATCATGATCAGAAGGGAGGTTAGGATTAACAACATGACTTTGACCCACTTCATCAAATGTCACGAAAATACTATTATCTGGGTCGAGGTCTTCCAATGGTACCATCATTCCCTTCTTTTGACTCCAATATAATTCAGGTGGATACTCAACCTTATCATTATCTTCCTTGGGTTGCCACCTTTCTTCATACAATGCATAGCTACTTTCATGTGTATTTTCCTCCCACCTAAAGTGTGGATCTCTCAAGGAAGTGTCATCTAATGGGGAGGTTTCAAAATCGATCCTCGAAAAGTAGCTATTCTCCCCAGAATTTCCCTCCAACTTAAAGTGTAGCTCTCCCACGGGAGATGCATCTATTGTAGAGGGGCGTACGTCATCCTCAATGGGGTAGATTGGGTGGCTAATTTCATCTCTTTCTTGTTGGCCTGCTCTCGAAGATTCTCCTAACAATTCAATCATTTAGTTTTGCATTTTCTGTATTTCCATCTTCAAAGAGGAGAGGTCATTTCTATCATGAGAGAAGTCAGGCTCAGGCTTATAGTACCCAGGAGTGTTTGTCCAACCATTATAATTTTTCAGGGAGGGTGGGTTGGGTATTTCTATGGTACGTAGGATATTGACAAAGCAAATCCCGCTCCTAGGTTTTGCTCACTGATTTGGGGCTTAACTAGGCAATACTCCTATAATAGGAGTAAAACGTATCCCAATGATTGTCATTATGTCCATCAAGGGATGGACCATCTCGACATCTGGGATCGAAGGATGCAGAGTGGGGGTGAGGGTGTGGACATGATGTGAAAGGATGAAAATCACTGTGGTCCATTCTAACTCACACCTCAATCAGAATTCCCCAAGCAAAACACAATTCAAAAAGGACCTTTTAGGTCTTTCCCAATTTAGGCTTTTGATTTTAAGTCAGATTGCAGGTGACAATACAATTTGTTCAATCAATTTACGCACCTATTGTCGACCTACGGCTCGCCTCAGAAGACCTAGTTAGAGCTTAGGTGTTCTTCGCTAAATCTCAAATGGTCAAGTAAATTCAAAGACGGAAGATCGAGGGATGCAAGTTGGCCTAAGCCTTCCTTTGAAGCTGTGCTTTCACGGTGCTTCCCAACTACCCCCAAAAATCCGTGACAGGGTATCCCCCTCTTTGGATTTACAAAACCTTTGATCTCAAGTTCCAAACACTTCAGAATCCAACAATAGGAGGGCTCTTGTCCTAGTATTTCCAAACCTAAGGAGTGTCTAGAAGCGTGTTGTTGTGCAAGCGAAATAAGTGTGCATACACCGCAAAAGATTTTGAATTTTGAATCGCACGCCAAGTTTGAAAATCAAATCCTTGGTTTAAAATGTCCCCCCTTTAATTAGTCCTTTTTCAAGAAAATATGTGACCACTTGTTAGATTCATTCAGTACAAATTAGGTGGTCTTTGCATTAAGTCCTAATGTAATGCGTGATCAAGAATAGGATGCAAAGTAAGAAAATGCGTACCTTGCTTCCAGCAATCAACAATGCAAGAATGCATGCAATGCAGAGAAATAAATCTAGAGGTTGCTCATACAGACCTAAATGATTCGTCTTAGGGCAGGCAGCTCATTTTTTTTATTTTTTTTATTTTTAAACTACTTATGCACAAGAAAATAAAAGTAATCAATAAACTAAAAACCTAAATCTAAAGAAAAGAGAACAGGCTCCCAAAAATTACCCAACATGGGCCCAAAACAAAATCGGGGAACAAACCCCTCAAAATATACCCCAGAACAAGGGTTTCAAACAAAATGTAAGGAAAAATTAAATCTAAAGTCTTAATTCTATTCTAATTAGCGAATAAATATACAATGATGTCCGTCGCGTCCTCGTCCTTCTCCTCCTTTGCAAAATAGCTTGTCCAATTCTCCTCTGGCGACGTCAAGGGTCTCCTCTTACACTGGCTGATTCTTGCATAAATTTCTCTCACATAAGAGAAAATAATAAATGGTCAAATCACTGTGCAATTGACAAATAATCAAAATAAAATCAAGTGAAATTATTGCATCTGTTGCCTCCCCAGCAACGGTGCCATTTGACTAGTCGATTGTTCACTTTGAAGTCGTTTGTAGTTTTATGTGGTGGAAAAATCGACTAATCAATATTTAAAAAGAAATAACCACTCGCAGAAGAGCGGGTCATATCCATAGGGAGGCAATTATGTATTTAAATTCATACCAGTCAAAAAATGTTTGTTCGTAGTTAGTTTATACAGGAATCAAGCCAAAATTGCCTTTAGATTAAGGTTGAAATAAGAAACAATGCTGAAATAGCAATTCTGAGTAACTAGAGGATATTTGTCACAATGCAGAATCAATAAAATATTATTAAAAATTGACAATGGCAGAAAATGTAATTTTTAATGGCTTAGTTACTGTAGCAAAATAGGGGATTTTTTTCCCTTTGCTGTGCACGACGAGGAGTGGACGGCCGGATGCGGGAAGCTCAGAGGAAGTTCCTTGGACTGAGGGCTTCGAAGAGGTGGTGGCAACGTGTCGAGCGGCGACCGGAGCCGGCCGAACGAGCTCCGGCGGAGGTGGCTGCAGCCGACATTGCAGCTGCTGTTGGCTGGCGGAGCGCGCGCTGCAGGCTGTGCACGCGGGCTGGAGGGTGCGGGAGGACTGCTACGCGCTGGCTGAAGGGTGCGGGAGCACGCACAGCCTGTTGGCAGTGAGGTCTGCTGCTCGGGTGGGTGGTCGCGAAGGCTGGAGGCGTGGGCGGACTGCTGCAGTGGTGTTACAGGCGCGGAAGGAGGGCATGCACGGTTGTGCAGGTGCGGCTGCAGCTGGCGTGGGTGCACAGGTGGTTGCACGCTCTGTTGGCGTAGGTGTGCAGGCGGTGAGAGAGGGAGGAAGTGGCGGGTTCTTGCGTGCGGCTGGAGGTGAGCGGGAAGACTGCTGCGGCGTGGGTGGCGTGGGTGCGCAGGCTGGAGGGCGTGGAGATGGCACTGGAGGTGAAGTGGGCGGACGGTGGTTGATGCTGGAGTGGGGTGTGGCTTCAGACGTCCGAGAAATTTCCCGGACGTCCTAACTGACTGAGAGGGTGATTGCAAAGTGGCTGCGGTGGTGGTTGTTGGTGACGACGGCGAGGGAGATGCACGCTAAGGTGCTCACGGTAATGCGGACGAGCTCCGGATGGCAGTGTGGCCTGTCACACCACACGCCCACGGTGGTGGAGACTCGTCGCCACGGTTGAGGCCAGTGGTGTGGAATGGAAGAGAGAAGATCTCTCTGCACAGTGGTGGGTCGGTGGTGGAGGCCTGCCTCACTCAGCATCCTCTCTCCTCCTTTTGTAGTGGCCTGCACAAATTTGAAATCAGCTGCCCGACCAGATCTAACACATCCACTCCTCCTTGAATGGGTTCTTCACTACGGCAGCTGGTGGAGTTGGAGCGGTAGCCAGCCGTTCCTGCAAGAAGAAGAATAAAGAAAATAATGCTAAAATATTATGGTTATTTATATACAAACCCTCAACTTTTATGTTAACCTAAATTAATGCATGCAATGTACCTAATTAGTTAACTAATGCAATTCTAAGTTAATTCTAAATGCATTTAAATATGAATAAAATGCATTAATTATGTAATTGAATTAGAAATATGAATTAATCTATTTACATCCTAATTTATGTTAAATAAATGTTAGAATTAACCTAATGTCTAGGCACTTAAATACTTAAATAGCCTACAACTATGGGCTAATAAGATGCCTTTTTCAGAGATGAGATGTCCCAGGACAATTCCCTCAGGAACCATGAAGTGGCTCTTTTCCCAGGAAAGAACCAAATTCGCGTCAATGCACTGCCTAAGGATCTGGACCAAGTGCAGAAGGCAATCGTCAAAATGATTCGCCAAAAATTGAGAAGTCATCCATGAAGACTTCCAGATATTCAACTACCATATATGAGAATATGGCAATCATGCATCGCTGAAAAGTAGCGGGTGCATTGCAGAGACTGAAAAGCATCCTTCGGAATGCGTACCGATGGGGTAGGTGAAAGTGGTCTTCTCTTGGTCTACAAGATGGATTGCCACCTAGTTATAGCTGAAGTATCTGTCCAAAAAGCATAAGAATCTATTTCTCACTAGTTTTTCAAGGATCTGATCAATAAATGGTAGTGGGAAATTATCCTTCTTCGTGGAGGTATTGAGTCTTCTGTAATCAATGCATACTCTCCACGAATTTGCTACACGGGTCGGTATGATTTCTTCGATCTCAGTCGTGATCATGGTGAGTCTTACCTTCTTAGGCACAACCTAGATTGGACTCACCCACTGACTGTCGGAGATCGGGTACATGATCCCAGCATTTAACCAATTAATGATCTCCTTTTCCACAACCTCCAGCAAATTAGGATTCAGACGTCTCTGCATTTCACGGGATGGTCATGTGCCCTCTTCAGTATTGATGTGATGTGTACAGTAAGAAGGGCTAATACCAGTCAAATCATCGAGAGTCCATCCAATGGCTCTTCGATGTTGCTGGAGAACAAAAATTAGATAGGATTCCTGACCAGGTGAGTCTGGAGTTGATAATCACAGGAAACATTTGATTGGAACCCAAAAAGATGTACTTTAGATGATCGGGAAGAGGCTTTAGTTCTAAAACAGGGTTATCAGTAGTAGCGGGTGGTTCAGGGTGGGTGTCAGGAGCAAGGGAAGGAGTTATGGGTGTGTCTAGGTTGAGTTTGGACTCCTCAAATTGTGGGTTTTGATCCTTTTGTGGTTGATCAGAAGTAGTAGATTTTCCTCGATGTACCGATCGTCAACCACAACCTCTATATCACATATTTGTTCTATAACCCCGCAATTAATCCCTTGTTGGGCCTTAAAGATGTCGATCTTTAGTGTCTAGTCCCTAAATTTTAGTTCAATTTGGCCCTCCTCACAATTAATGTTGGCCCTAGAAGTGGCCAGAAAGGGTCTCCCTAGTATGATCGGGGTGTTTCTCAGATTCTCTAGAGCATCCATATCCAAGACTGTGAAATCCATTGGGAAATAGAAATCCTGAACCCTAATAATGACATCCTCAAAAACTCATTTAGGTGACTTAATAGATCGATCTGCCAACTGTAATGTCACCTCTGTTGGTTTTAGCTCAGGTTCCTCAAGATGGTCAAGTAGGGATGTAGGTGTTAGGTTTATGGAGGCTCCTAGATCCAATAATGCTCTATCAAATTGGATATCACCAATTGTACAGGAGATCAGGGGAGCACCTAGGTATTTTGCCTTTGGTGGGAGCCTACTCAAAATGATGGAGCTAGCTTGTTCTGACAATACGATTGGGCTCCTACTTTTGGTTTGCAGCTTACGCTTAGGTGTACACACATCTTTCAGAAATTATGCATAAGCCGATACGTTGCGAATTGCATCCATCAAGGGGATGTTTATATGGACTTGTTTAAAGAGCTTGACCAAGTCCTCTTCAGGTGCCATGGGTTTAGTTGTCCTCTTTCCCTTTGTCAAGGCCTTGGGAAATGGAACCTTAGATAGTTCCTCTGGAATAGGTTCAAGTTCTTGATCTGGGACAGGGGTATCCTAGATGACTATCCTAGGGTTTGGTTAGCACTACCAGGCTGAAAGTGGCTTGGGTAAGGTGGGTCCTGTGTTTCTTTCCCACTACGGGTCATAACTGAATTCAGTCCTACTTGGTTCTGGTTTGGTGTAGGTAAAATAGGTGGTTGCTGTTGAAATCTTGAGTATGATGTCGAAGCTTCCATCCCATCGGGTGATGGAGCAGAAGGGGCTTGATAAACCATGTGGGCTTGGCCTTGATTTGGGTTTATAACACGCCTCTGATTCGGCATGTTATTGGGATTAGGTAGAGGTTGCGAAGGGAGTGTACCAGGTTGGCGGGAATTTGCCATCTGGGCGAGCTAATTGCGAACCTCTATGATCTCGTCTCCGTGATGTTTCTGCAAAGCCGCATTCGTCTCTTGAATGTTAGCCAGAGTCTGAAGGATAAGAGTCATTTGATATATCTGAGTTGGCCCAGATTGATAGGTGGGGTTGGGCCGAGGCTGAGGTGGTTGATATGGACGAGAAGCTTCTGGATGAGGCTGATATAGTGGTCTCTGATTTTGATTGTTTCCCACCCACATGAAATTAGGATGATTTTGCCATCCAGGGTTATAGATATTAGAGAATGGGTCCTCCTGGATGGCGTTGAGGTCCTCGCAGGTCTGAGGAACCTCAGAAAAGTTAGAATACGAGGGTTCAGTGTTCCCCCAACTAGAATAGGTAGGTCTGGATTTTCCTCCGGACCTAGCGTCAGACGGGGGTGAATATGGGTCCAACCCCTGAGAAGATCGGTAGATGTTATGCACAGCTTCCGTCCTAGAGGATGGCTGTGTGAATGGGTTTTGCGTAGAGGTGGCTTACTGCAGATGTCGAGTTAGCTCATCCACCTTCTTCTCAATAATAGAGACCTTGTCCAAACGATTGGCCATAAGTTCCAAGTCAACCGAAGAGGACAGGCCCGACAACTCATGTATACCCCTTGGATTCATCAATGCGCAGGCATTCGTCAGGTCGAATATGCCCATGGAATCATTATTGATGGAGTTCTCACACATATTCTCGAGAATCTCCCACACAGTGTCTTCGCGTTGACCCATGATATTTCCTCCGCAAGTTGCATTGACGAATAATTGAATATCTTCACGAAGTCCCTGGTAAAAAGACTAGACTTGTTCCCATTTAGGAACTCCGTGATGGGGGCACTTTCGCATGAGATCCAGGAAATGACCCCATGCTTCGTGAAGTGGTTCTCCAAGCTATTGTGTGAAGTGCATGATCTGGTGTCGTAAAGCATTCGTCAACTAACTAGGAAGAACTTTTTCAAAAACTCAGATTGTAGTTCAACCCATGTGTTGATTGGACGCATTTGAGTCTGATACCAATGAGTTGCTTTGTCCATGAGAGAGAAGGAGAACATTTTCATGAGAAGAATATACCTATTCTGAACATCTAACCCGAAGGTCTAGGACAGATGCTTGAGTTGTTTAATGTGTTGGAAAGGATCCTTGGAATTGAGCCCATGAAATTTTGGAATAGCATAAATCATGTTGGGCTTGAGTTCAGTATCAGGACCTTCAGCCAAGATTTGGACTCGAGGTTCGATTGCCACCGCGATGGGATTGTAATGATCTCGCATCATAGGATGCTGTGATGGATTCACAAAGGCTTAGAATAGATCATTAAGGTGCTGAAGCTAATTCTCAAAGTTGTCTTCTTCTGTGGGTTGTGCCATGATGATGGATGAAGGAGAATTGGGTTCAAATGAATCTGAAGAGATGTCTATGCGATGGGGTTGCCGCACAAACACAGAAGTTGAGGCCTGGCCTCGATGGGAGTGAATAACTAATGGAGGCCTTAAGAAGGACTTCCTACCAAACATGCACCAATGGACTGGATGAGAATAGAATGTGATGGACTCAATCAAGACACCCAAAAATTTTGGATGACTATAGAGGTTTGGGGTGGATGATACCCCTTAGTCAAAAAGCCATCCACCTGTGAATTACCTGAGCAACCAGAGAGGGAGAGTCCCGTGAAGACCCCGACACGGTAGAGCGCCCCCATGGGTTATAAGGTTTCCCCCACCTAACCTCTCATGTCACTGATGGTCCAGGTAGACCAGAATGGGGACTTGACCTCTTAAGTCTACCAGTTTTATTAAGAGCAAGGGTGATTAGGATTTCACTTGAACTTTTAAGGTATATTGAGTGCAAGAGTGACCTAATTTAAAGATTGGTTGACCCAACAAGGTGGGTCAACTTCGCCTGTATTGTCCTTTGAGTAGTTTTAGGTCCCTCTTTTAAGATTCAAGTGAGATTAAGAGGCTAATTTTAGGGTTTGCTTAAATAAATCAATTCAACTAATGCTTAGGCACACATTATTCTGGGAAAGATCAGTTCTTCATTAAGAAAGTGTGTCCCTAAACTGGAATCCTTAATTAGCTCTGATTTTGGTCCAATTTAGTTTGTCCAATGTGGTATCTAGGGCTCAAACAAGAATGTCATAGCCGTAGTTAGCTTCAGTGGGTACACAAATCAGAGTTTGTTGTTTAAATCAAATCAGGCAACTTGATGAATTGTCTAAGAATGAAAAGCAAGTAGCCCTAATTGATTTTTTCCTTTTAACCTTTTCAGAGATAGGGGCTTAAGAGAGAGTAATTAGCTTACCTGCCCTGGCGTGTTTGATGTGTGATTAATCTTCCTTCAATGAATCCCTCCTGAAACAACAACAACAAAAGAGATATAGAAAGTTAGAATCTGAATCAGAAATTGCAATCAAGAGTTCTAACTTGCTCGTTGCTCCTTGGCAAAGGCACCAAAATGTTAACGCTGTGAAATCAAGTTTAAAATAAAGGTTGTAATACAGTCGAAATCACTTTGAAAATAGAAACAATTTTTATTAGTCGAAAAGATTCCAAGGTCGAACACAAGGAGCAATATGAAATTTAGAAATCAAGGCTACAATTTAACTTATAAAGTATTGCAATAAGAATGCCAAGTATCAATGTACCAAAAAGATGGGAGTAAAATGGTGGTTTAAATCACCATATACTCCTTACAATAATTGCTAAGGAACTCAATGTATATGTATGAAATGAAAGCTTAAATCTGTCATCAGATTTGGAAATCAGACGACTTAAAGTGATTTTCTTCTTTTCTTCTTCCTTCTCTAGCTTTTGTCTTTCTCTTCAACTTCTTCTCTTTCTCAGCTACAACTTTCTCCTTTTTCTTCTCTATCTCTGCTTTGCTCCATCTTCTTTTACTCTTCTGCTCAGGCCTTCACCTCTTCTTCTTTTCTTCTTCCTTCTCTGGCTTTCCTCTCCTGAATCCGACTAAGTGTCAGCCAAATTTACCTGTAGCAAAACCCTCCCCTTACCTGTGCAACTCTCCTTCACTCTTTCTCTCTTAGGATCTGCTCTCCCAGAGCCACGGTAATCGGGTTACAGGATTCAGGCAAGTACTCGGGTCCAAGCTCACCAGCGTGCGGTGGTGAGTGAGGAGTGCAAGTCGGGTTATTAGGTCGAACTAGGTCTACGGGTACATGTCATGGATGAGGCCAGGTGATGTAAACACATTTACACTAGTTAAAATGTCTATTTATGCATGTTCTTAAGCATAGGATTGCATTTCATGATATAAATATTGCATAACATGCATCATCTTGCATTTAGAGTAGTTTGAATAAAATGGAGGTTAATTGTCTCCTTTTATGTGCTTGGACAGGGTAAATATTTTATCGAGACCTCGGATCAAAGATCCAACCGTATGGATGAGATCAGGGCGGCGACTGGAGTTCAACGACTCCAAGATTTCCCTAATCAGGCATCTGTAGCATCAGATAGTGACCGGGGAACCCTAGAAGATCAAGGGTCAGGATGGTGAAAATTCACACTTCAGATGACAAATCCGACCACACGAATGAATTCAGATCGACGATCACAACCCAACGACGCGAAAATCGAGTCAATCCGACATCCGTGGCACCATCTACACTTCCAGAAGATGGACGGCCAAGATGGCACCACGTGGTGCCATCTCGACCGCCCAAACGGCCGCACGCATTCTACGAAGGCTCCACACCCGCTCGCTCTCCACCATTGGATCTTGATCCAACGGCTGTGGTCGGCCGCGCCTAAAAGCGTCCGCTCGACCATCCGCGCCCCATAGCGCAGTGGTCGAGCGCGCTTTCGCGAGCGGCAGGCGCGAGTTCGAGCCGCAGCGAGGGGCTGGAAGGCGTGGGCAATTGAGGCTCGTGGAGCGTCAGATGGAGATCCAACGGCTGCGCACTCTCGATAGCGCCGATGCGCTATTACACATGCAGCATGGATGCACGATCACACGCGAATGGGCGCGTAGCGCAACTGGTGATGGCATGACTTAAGCCGTCCGATCTTGCGATCGGATGGCTGAGATTCAAAGGACGTGGGAAGCTGTTGCGCGCGCGGGCAGTTGAAGCGGCGCGCGTGGGCGCGGAAGCTACGCCCACGTTGGGGGCTTTAGTGACGGATTTATCCATCACTAAAGACCCCTCATTTATTATTTTGAAGTTGTAATGTCCAGTTTGCCCCCACTCCTTGCAACTATAAAAGGAGACCCCCTCCATACGAAATTCTCATCCCTTCCTTCTCCTCTCTACCCCTCCAAAGCTCAAGAGAAGCTTGTCCCACACCCGGGATGCTTCTCACGAGATAAAGTCCAAATTTTCGTTTCCCTTCGGAAGTGGATCCCACGACGACGACGGCATGCTGCTTCATTCCCGTTCTGTTGCTTCGTTCCCCTTCGTCCAGGTGTCGTCCCGTCCGGCTTGTCCTCCAAGCAACCGTTGAGGAGGATTTCTCTCTCCCTATTCTTTTTACTGCTTTCTAGTATAAATTTACTACTTTCTAGTGTAGTTTTACTCATCCTCCAAGCAATCGTTGAGGAAGATATTTCTCCCTCCATTCTTTTAATGCTTTCTAGAGTAAATTTATTGCTTTCTAGTGTAATTGTTTTATGCTTTCTAGTTGTAATGAACAATCTCCTCAATGATAAATTCCTTGTTTATTCCACATCTCATTTTGATTTCTCTGTGTAATATTCTCTTTCTCTCTCTCTCTCTTCTATTTATTGTAAATAATTAGATAGTTTTAAATTGAATTATTCCGTGACAAATAAAAAGAAACGTGTAGTTTTTAAATCAAACGTCCGCCTCCCTGTGTTCGACCCAGAATTTCAATTTCAGTATAAATTTTATTTGTTTAACATGAATTCTTTGCTTTCAAGCTACAACGACAGGTTTTCCAAAACCAAACACGTTAGCGTAGCGATTCGTACACATTCAACATTTTGTCATTGTTGCCGGGGAGGCGACGCTCTTTGATTTCTCTTCGCGTTTTGTAACTTACAAATCATTTACCTCACTTTTCTCCTTTCTTATTATAATTGCAGGTACTCTGTTGAGACGAGCAAAAGCGGTAGATTGGAGTAAAGTACTGTGGAAGGTTTTGTAAGTTATCCCCCATTCTTTCCCCCTCCATAGATTTCATTCGCCACATTAAATCCAAATTCCAATTAACCTAGGTGTTTGCATAAATCCTAGGAATAGTTTTGTTGTTTGGATTCTCACTCACACTCATTCCACCTTCATTTAAAACAAAAAAACAAAAAAAAACAAAAAGATAATTTTGTGGGGTAATTTTCAACAAACACACAACATACACCCACATTCAAAGGCACTTAACCTAATTGATTTGTTTCTACTCAACTGGGTTCTGATCTGTGGAATCGGTACACATAAAGCAACACATAAAAGAGTAGAAATCATTCAAGGTTAACCATCTTTGTGTGCCTAACTTAGTGGTGCATATGTGGCCAGTTGTTTGAGTTGTTTGGGTCGCACCACTTCAATTAAAATCAACTCATCAAGTAGCTGCCAGTTAGGTTCAACTCTTAGGGATTTACTAGGCACTCCACATTCTTTTTAAGCTTCAAAGGAAAACATTTTCACCTGTGCTTGTAAAACTTGGTGTGCCAATGAAACTTGTTTGAAAATACCTAAAGTTGAATCCTAAAAGCTACTAAGCAAGATTTGAACCTTAAAATTCACTACATCAAAAACAATCTTGCTTGAAAACCACTGGTTGTGCACGCACACACAAATCAATCAATCATTAAGGGTACAATGCATTTAAAGGGCCCATCACATTCCAAGGCACATTCAAACCTAGCCCTAAATAAAATAGAGTAGACGTTGGCCTTAAGGATTGAACTCGCTCTTCAGAACTCAGAACGAGATTATTTTCGATTAGTCTATTTCTACTGTTCAATCTGATGTCTAGCTAGGGGAGCAGAGTCAAACGATCGCGGCTGGGGGGTACACTAGGAACCGGAGGCACAAGCCGAAGGAAGAACCTTCTCCCCAGTCCCTCCTTCTAACTAGTTGGATTGAACAGACAGAAGTAGATCAAATTGTTCCTTTATCTCAAGACAGGTTTTGGGAGTCTGTAGGTCTGTAGGCTAACTCATTTAAGGACAGGTTTGATTGTTTGTATTGCAGGGCACCTTTCTTCCTCCATTGTCTCATGAATCCTTCCACATATTTCACGCATTCCCGCTCTTTCCCTCCTGTTGTGAATTATCCTCAACATTACAATTATCCCAACTCGTACTATAATCAACCATCAGTTAGTTGGGATAATTTGGATTGGGGATACAATTCCGGACCCCCATGTTTAGGGTCTAACCCTGAACACTTTGATTCTGATTTCTATCCTTCTCAGAGCTACATCGATTATAGATTGTCTTCCTTTCATGAACAACCTAATACGATCTACAATCAAGAAGGATACACCGATCCTTACCCATCCTCTGATTTCACTGCCTTTAGGTCATCACCATCTTTTCAACAATCTGAAATGACCTATTATCAGGAAGGGTATAACGAATCTCAATTCGTTAATTCCCCTACATTGAGCCCAAACCCGCCCAACCCTGAACCAACTCATTTGGGTCAGGTTAACCAGGTTCAAGATAAGGTTCTGGCTAACTTGAGGAATATCATTCAATCTTTAGAAGTTCAAGCAATACGTTGCATTGAGAGATTGGAGCCCCTGATTGAAATGATTGATGATTTAAACAAGTCTTTGTTGGATTGGCTCTAGGATGTTAAGGATAAGAACCCGGGTGAGTTTCTACTTGGGAAATTAGCGAAATTGAGGATGAGATTCATGGTTGCTTTGATTCAATCTTGGAATAATTCCCAGGATGAACCCTCTTCAAGAAAGCCAATGACAGAACCTACTCAGGCACCTGTTGGGGGGACACGTGTTACGAGGCTGACCAGATTGAATTAAAGCAATCAATTAAGGATGATCTGATTTCTTCACCTGAGATCCCTGAGCTGAGTTACGAGGAAACGTATGTCTCTGGGGAACACAATGTGACAACTGATTTTGGGACATACATTGATACGGATCCTGATGGTGAAGATTCAAGTTACGAAGTCTCACGCGAGTTTTCTGAACATGATTTCTATGAGACGATTGGCCCTGAGGAATCTGATAGATCATTTGATAGCCTAGTAACCGAGGAAACTGATCTTATTAGGGCACACATTACGGATCTAGAATCGCATTTTCTGGAGGAATCAATTCAATGCCCAGATTATCATTTACACCCTGTTGAGCTTATTGATGATTCTAATTCTGAGATAATTAGACCCAAGTCAATTTTGATTCTGCCACATCATTTAGACTTGGAGATTTCAGACAGGGTGATGAATATACAAGAGGTCCTGGAATTTGATATGCTGAATGAGGAGGATAGGAGCTGGGAAGTTCTGATTTGGGAAGTTAATTTTGGAGGAAATAGAAGATTGAGTCGAAGGGTTCCTTTTAAGCTGAAACCATCAAATCAGAACCCATACAACATTTGTTTTGAGGATGTCAAACTCAAGCACACATTCAATGATTATCCTTTTGAGCTTCAATTCTCTGTAACCCAACTTTTTGGTCTTGGGTTGCATCCTCATAAATCGCAGGCCCGACCCCACTTGCATTCTGATTTTAGGTTTTGGGTAATTTTTATCCAGAACCTAAGATATTCTCGATTATGGGGTGTGGGTCTACACCACAATCTGGTCCACATCTGTGGACCTCTGTTGACAGGTCAGAGGATTCTTCTGTTTATTTTAATTCTGACCTGCACTTGTGAATTTTTCATTTCTTTCCTTGTATTGTGTGCCTAGCTGAGGGCACTAAACTCAGCATATATATAGTTTTTCTTAGTTTTCATCTCAGAGCAGACCTGACATTCACGCAATTCAGGTGCTTTCTACGCTTTTCCACTCTGTTTTATGTCGTTTTAATATAATGAGGACATTGCATTAGATAGGCATGGGGGGGTGGATATTCATCTCTGAATTCATTCGTCAGCTCCGTAGATTTGTTTTATTTTCTTTTATATAAAAAAAAAATTTCAGAATTAGGAAAGAGAATTTGGGTTTAAGAAAATTTTCAATCTTAGGAAATACTACATTATGGTTTGAACACAAAGACCCTTCAGGTCTTTGGACTTAATCAGCCCGTGTATCCACTAAAATGTGGATTTGTCTTTTGAGTCCTCACCATCTTAATTCTTTCGTAATTGGAGTAAATAAGTTTCGGTGATAAGTACACGACTTATCAACCCGCCCTCTGATTTGAGGGAATTTTGAGTCTTAAGCATCTACACACTTTCTTTGCACTGACTCGTTGTTCGGCGATTTTAATGGAAATTGGGTAGCTAATGAACCTTCTAGGGTGATATGGCTAGCAAGTTATTGTGGGTAACAGCCCATAGGTAGGTTGTCCAGAGCCCAGTCACTGGACCTTTCTCTTTTTCCTACCTTTAGGTAAATCTTAGACTAGGGAAGCCACCTACTTAAAAAAAAAAAAAGAAAAGAAAAAAAAATCAAAAAGAAAAGGAGAAAAGAAAAGAAAATAAAACAAAAGAAATAAGCTACACTTCGCCGCACGAGTATGGCTGGCAAGTTGTCGGTGGTAACAGCTCATCAACCAGTTGTCCAGAACCCAGCTCAGTAAATGCACTAAAATTTCCCCAAACACTTAGGAAGAAGCAGAGAAGTAGAATAAACCGGGAAGATATACACTGGATTCACCCTTATGTTGACCCTGTAAAAAATAAATGTAGGGAGAAAGCTACCGGTTGTAAAGATACACCTTTAGGCAAAAGTTTTTTTTTTTGAGGTCACCTAGAGGCGTAGAAATCTGAAATCTATTTTAATTGCTGGTCAATGAGTCTATCACAATCACAATAAGATGCTTAAAGCTTAGGGTTCTCAACAAATCTTGGGTGAGTTGAATGGCCATAGAAAGTCACTCTTAACCCCTAAAATTTGAAAATCCAAAACATTAGAAAAGAGTAAAAAGAAAAAGAAATTTTTCTTTGAATAAGGCAAGGGCTTGAGGCGGTCTGCATTTTGGCTGATACCCAGGCGCTGTTGTGTCTTTGAAAGTTCAGTTCCTAAGTAGAAAATTTCTTAATGGTTGAAAATAACTCAGGTCCAAATAATCCAACCTAATTCTTTTATAAATAGCATATAGTTTTTGCTACGGACTAGCAAAAGATAGGCATGGGGGTATGATGTAAACACATTTACACTACTTAAAATGTCTATTTATGCATGTTCTTAAGCATAGGATTGCATTTCATGATATAAATATTGCATAACATGCATCATCTTGCATTTAGAGTAGTTTGAATAAAATGGAGGTTAATTCTCCTTTTATGTGCTTGGACAGGGTAAATATTTTATCGGGACCTCGGATCAAAGATCCAACCGTATGGATGTGATCAAGGCGGCGATTGGAGTTCAACGACTCCAAGATCGCCCTAATCAGGCTCCGTAGCATCAGATAGTGACCGGGGAAGACTAGAAGATCAAGGGCCAAGATTGTGAAAATTCACACTTCAGATGACAAATCTGACCACACGAATGAATTCAGATCGACGATCGCAGCCCAATGACGCAAAAATTGAGTCAATCCGACATCCGTGGCACCGTCTACAACTTCCAGAAGATGGACGGCCAAGATGGTGCCACGTGGTGCCATCTCGACCGCCCAAATGGCCGCACGCATTCTACGAAGGCCCCACACCCGCTCGCTCTCCACCGTTGGATCTTGATCCAACGGCTATGGTCGACCGCGCCTAAAAGCGTCCGCTCAACCATCCGCGCCCCATAGTGCAGCGGTCGAGCGCACTTTCGCAAGCGGCGGGCGCGAGTTCGAGCCGCAGCGAGGGGCTGGAAGGTGCAGGCAATTGAGGCGCGTGGAGCGTCAGATGGAGATCCAACGGCTACGCGCACCCGATAGTGCCGACGAGCTATTATAGACGCAGCATGGACGTGCGATCGCACGCGGATGGGTGCGCAGCGCAGCGGGTGATGGCGTGACTTAAGCCGTCCGATCTTGCGATCGGACGACTGAGATTCAAACGGCGTCGGAAGCCGTTGCGCGCGTGGGCAACTGAAGCAGCACGCATGGGCGCGGAAGCTACGCCCACAATGGGAGCTTTAGTGACGGATTTATCCGTCACTAAAGACCCCTCATTTATTATTTTGAAGTTGTAATGTCCATTTTGCCCCCACTCCTTGCAACTATAAAAGGAGCAAGATCGGACGGCTGAGATCCAAAGGACGTGGGAAGCCGTTGCGTGTGCGGGCAGCTGAAGCGGCGCGCGTGGGCGCGGAAGCTACGCCCACGTTGGGGGTTTTAGTGACGGATTTATCCGTCACTAAAGACCCCTCATTTATTATTTCGAAGTTGTAATGTCCATTTTGCCCCCACTCCTTGCAACTATAAAAGGAGACCCCCTCCATACGAAATTCTCATCCCTTCCTTCTCCTCTCTACCCCTCCAAAGCTTAAGAGAAGCTTATCCCATACCTGGGATGCTTCTCGCGAGATAAAGTCCAAATGTTCGTTCCCCTTCGGAAGTGGATCCTGCGACGACGACGACATGCTGCTTCGTTCCCGTTCTTCTGCTTCGTCCTCCTTTGTCCTGCTTCATTCTCCTTCATCCAGGCGTCGTCCCGTCCGGCTCGTCCTCCAAGCAACCGTCGAGGAGGATTTCTCTCTCCCTATTCTTTTTACTACCTTCTAGTATAGATTTACTACTTTCTAGTGTAGTTTTGCTCATCCTCCAAGCAATCGTCGAGGAGGATATTTCTCCCTCCATTCCTTTAATGCTTTCTAGAGTAAATTTATTGCTTTATAGTGTAATTTTTTATGCTTTCTAGTTGTAATGAACAATCTCCTCAATGATAAATTCCTTTTTTATTCCACATCTCATTTTGATTTCTCTGTGTAATATTCTCTTTCTCTCTTACTCTCTCTCTCTCTTCTATTTATTGTAAATAATTAGATAGTTTTAAATTGAATTATTCCGTGACAAATAAAAAGAAATGCATAGTTTTTAAATCAAACGTCCGCCTCCCTATGTTCGACCCAGAATTTCAATTTTAGTATAAATTTTATTTGTTGAACATGAATTCTTCACTTTCAAGCTACAACGACAGGTTTTCCAAAACCAAACACGTTAGCGTAGCGATTCGTATACGTTCAACACCAGGTGAGCGGGTGAGAGGGACCTCACCCTGTGAACTGAGGTGAACAGCTTACATGACTTTTTCAATTTATTCACCTCAACGCACTTTGCAGCTGACGATGTGGGACTATCTACACCACTCTTCTTCGTGCGTCTACAGCAAGGGGTCTTCTCCTTAATTGCTTCAGCTCATGAGGCAGAGGTGTCCAATTGACTGCCTGGACTTGTTCACAGGAGGCTTCCGCGTGACCTAGAGCTGAGACTTGCGCATAGCAAGACCTAGAGCGAACTTCAAGCAAGCTCGAAGCATGCTCGTCAATGGGGGCAAGGTCGAGTACCTGAAAACATCAAAATGGCCTTTCGGCCACTTTAGAATGCTCAGAGAGGGTTGCCGAACAACGGTGAGTGCAATGAGGGTGTTGGTGTGGCATCTTGTGGTTTATGAGTGCGTGGTGAGGTCGAACTATGTGCGTGAGAGTGGGTGTGATCGGGGGAGTGCGTGAGTGAGTGGAGTGGTGAATAAAGAGAGGGGAAATGAGAGGAGATGTGTCGTGATTGTTGTAGGGTGGTCGGCGAGGGATTTCGTGGTTTGTGGAGGTGGAATGGTCTCACTGGAGGGATGGCCGGAGATGGAAGGGATGAAGTCGCGGAGGGTCGTCGGTGGTTGATTCGAAGTGGGGTGAGTGCGGAAATAAAGTGCAAAAGATGAGAAACTTAGCTAGGAGGTAGGTGGATGAAGTGGGGTAGAGATGGCGTCGGATGTGGTGTTGCCGACGTCGGAGATGATGGTGGCTCCGGTGAGGGAGAAACGGCGAGGACGATGGAGGAAAGGGCGTCTGCTGATACGGCGAGATGCGGAAAGAGGCGAGGAAGTGGAATTCGCCACTGGTATTGTGGAAGGACGACGAGGAAAGGAAGAGGGGATTGTCGGATGTCGAGGAGCCTTCGACCGTGAAAGAGAGGAATTTGAGAGGGATCTCGACCAATTTCGAGCGTGAGGAGTTCGGGGAGATCTACCAGCCCTTTTATAAGGATCAAGAGGCAAGGAAAGCTTGGAAATCAAGCTTTCCAAGCTCGGAAACCCTCGCTGGAATTTGTTGTTTCTTGATACCCAAATCTCTCATGTGTTTGCATCAGAGATTGGGAAAGATTCGGTGCACAAGGACGGGTTCAGATTGGAGAGGATTTCTCAAGGAGTTTCCCTTCCAATTTTGGAAGAGATTCACTAAAAAATCGAGAAATCTCCTGTCAAATATCGATGGACTAGGTTTCCTCCACGATAATGGTTGGGGGACCTAATTATGAATACGACTAGGAAGTTAGGGCACTGAATGCAAGGATTTTTAAAGTTGGGGGTATAAATGTAATCAGACAGGACCATTTTGCAAAATAGGTCAAGACAAGCTCATCTTGGGTCCAAATTTTGGTACAAACCAAATTTGGACCTAAGAAATCCAATGGTGAAGTTGGATTTTGGTTTTGAGCATGTTTGATTGGCTAATTTATGCAGAAACCTAAATTAGGGCAAATATCTGTCTGAGACTCCTTTTTGGGTCAAGATGGGTTTTGATAGTCAAATTGGAGGTACTAAATCCTAGATAATATTTTTATATGACTTTTAGAGGGTTTAGGTGAATTTTATCCTGACCATAATCTTGGTTAATTAAGTGGGTCTATTTTTAGGGATTCAAAAGTCATTTAATTCTCAAAACATACGCAAACCCTTCTCTGTCTGATCTAACTCACTTGTTATCCTATTAAGACCATTTGACCTTTATTCATCCCCTGAGAAAACTTGTGGTTGTACTACATTCATGATAAGCTGGTAAAATTATAGTTTTAACCCTAGTTTCTTATTTTTCCCTCAAAATGGTTATACAGTGAGTTATGGTTCTCTTACGATTTTGTAGGAGCATTTATTGACTTAATTGGGTCAAAATGAGCTAGTTATGGCTCATGATGGTATTCCCATCAATCCTTTTATAGTGGAGGAAAGAATCAAATTCATATACAGGACATTTAGTGACAGTTATAAATGTCACTGATGATTCGTCGTAAACATCACTGAAAGTAGCCCACACGCCCACACTACTGCTGCGCTGGTGCATGCTCCGTGCACCATATTGCGTGCCTCAGCTCGATATGTGCCTGCATGCGCTGTTGTTGAAAGCGCGCGTGCGTCTACGCTGTGATTGCACAGCAATCATAGGTCCTAATCAACCTAAATAATGTCTGAACCTATCTTAAATTGTGGATATTGCACTCATATCTTGCATATCATGCATTGCATCAATCTATTTAGAATAAGATGAGATATCCTGCTAGTTAATGGTTTTTATTGCTATTTACAGATAATAAAGTGATCCAGGATGGAGATAGCGGAATAAAGCAATAAAGGAAGAAGAAGACTGATCCAGATAAAAGGAGTGAGGAGGATAGCCTTATCCCTACCCTTAGAAACCCTAGGACAGCCTTCCCAAACCCAAAACAACCTCCATTAGGGCACCTTAGCCTCAAAACCCAAACATAGATAGCACTATCCATGTTCCTATCCCTCTCCCAAACACTTAGGAACCAAAACCAACCTTAGAAAACACAAAACCCACTCTCCAGCACCTTTTAAGACGTCCAGACATCTGGCTGGACGTCTGATTTCTGCAGAATGACAATCCAAGAAGCCAAAACTCATACTGACACAGAATTGGACGTCTAATTTAGTGTCCAGACGTCCAATTTTGTAGTATAAGACATCTGACCACTATCCTGGATGTCTGATACTGCTATCTGGTTCCTGCTTTTGGTGTTGGAAGCCCTAGCTTGCCTATTTTGACCTAGGAACCCCACCGAACACCCTAGGAAACCTAAGTAGAGACCTCCTAAGCCTAGTCCACTATCCATAGCCCTACTCGTCCTATCCATAACCCAATTGAACCATCCCATACCTAATTGGGTGCATCTACAGTTGATTGGGTGCACCCGAGCCCAATTAGATCCACCCAGGAGCTAATTAACTCATACCTATTAGGGTTACCCTAGCCTAATCACATGCACACATCTAATTAGACTTGACCTAGACCTAATTAGGTTCACTCCTACCCAATTAGAGCTTCCTAAGCCTAATTAGGTCCACACCCACTTAATCTAGATTGACCCAACCTATTTAGCACCTAATCCCACCAAAACCCACAACCTAGCCCTACGAAAAACACACACCCACACACACACGCACACCTTCCCATTTTACTCCCACCGAACCCATGCACACTCTCTTGGAAACCCTAAAAACTTGTGTCAAACCTAGATCCAAAAATTGTGGCATTTGCTATTTTTGGAGCCACTAAAAGTGGCAACCAAATGGAGCCTTCCATAAGGGCAAAGAGAGGGCTACGAAATTAGAATATCTCCATACACTCTCCCATCCATACTCTCCACTCTAAACTTTCTTCCACCCTCCAAAACCTGAAGGCCGTCCTCCTCATCCTCCTCCAAGGCTCCATGGACGGCTAGCTAGAGAAGCTTCTCTCGAAAGCTTCAAGGACGGCCATTGGTAGAGAAAGGGAGCAACACCCTCCTCTCTCCACTTGGGTGCACTAGCCCCCATCTTCTTCCTCTTCTTGGACGGCCATGAAGGCTCACCCATAGCCTCTTGTGGCCGGCCATCTCTTTTGGTAGGCGTGTAGATGGGTTTGCATACCCAAGGTCTAGCCTACACCCTCAAACAAGGCCGATGGCCCTAGTAGCAACTTTCCGGCGTGAGGGATTTTCTTCTATTTATATGCTTTCTAATGTAGATGATGTGTGATAAATTTCTATGCAGAAATAATGTTTTCGTGAATGATTGTCCTCATGTTTGCTTGCTTATATGACACTTTGGTTTGTTCACACCATGCACAGCCACCATGGCCTCATTTAGATGCACATAGTCACTTAGGTTTTTGCTAGTTTATCTAGATCTAGGTTTCAATTCGCTTTTCAAAATAAAAAAAAAATCAAAAACACATAAAGACAAAAATAGTAGCTTAGGTTAGATTTAGGTTATAAAAGCCGATCCAAATCTTGATTCATTTTCATGCCTCCCAAAGACGAATGACCAGGACTCAAGTTCTAAAAAGAATAAAGATCTATGAGAGTTTCATTATCATAAATATCTTTGACGGGTGGTTTTTGCAACTATACTATGATTTCCAACGATTTCAAAATACGCGAATTCTACTCCCGTCACGCTGCTATGCGCGTATGGTTCTACATGCTTGTGCATGGGAAACCTAGGTTGCGCCATGGGCGCGATTTGGGTCATCCTTTTTGTTGTAGGGGCTGCTACAGAGGTTGGATTGAGTCTATTTTCATGCCGTTGGGCTACGATCGTTGAGCCGAATCTATCTACGTAGTCGGATTTGGCATTTGAAGCTCTGAATTATGTCACCAAATCCCTTGGCCGTTGATCTTCCTCGGACTGCATATGGTGCTACGAGACTCCAATCAAGGCGATTTCAGAGATGTTGGACTTCGATCGTCGTCTTGATCAGATCCATACGGTTGGATCGTCAATCTGAGGCTTCAAATTAAATATTTTTCTCTCCCGACCACAAAAAGGATGCAACTAACCTAAATTATATACAACTCTAAATGCAGAATGATGCATGCTATGCAATATTTATAACATAAAATGCAAATCTAAGCCTAAGAACATCCATGAATAGGCATTTTACCCTTAATAATTGTGTCTACATCATACCCCCATGCCTATCTTTTTTTAGTCTCTAGCAAAATTAAACTACATGCTATGTATAAAATCAAAATTAGGATTAGATCGTTTAGGCCTAAGTCATTTATTAACAATAGAAAATTTTAACTAAGGTTGTAAATAACGAAAACTCAACAGTACCCGGGTGCTTGCCAGAATGTAGACCGCCCAAGTCCTCTCCTTATTTGAAAAGGGAAGATTCATTTTTTTTATTTTTCTTCTTTTCTAATTTTTTTGTACTTTTGGAGTTTGAGAGTTTTGGGATAACTTTTTACGGCTACTCGACCTGCCCAAGACTCAAAAAGGACTTTAAGTGCTAAGCATCTAATGAAAAGAGTGAAAGACTCACTAGGCAGCCATTAAAATGGACTTCGAATTTCTACAACCCTAGGTGACCTTGCTTAGAGGTTTATCTTTTCGAACGGTAGCTTTCTCCCTACTTCTTTTGTTTATGGGGTCAACACAAGGGCGAACCCAGTGTATATCTCCTCGATTTATTCTACTTCCCTGCTTCTTCCCTAAGTGTTTTGGGAATTATTGTGCATTTTTGTGAGCTGAGCTCTAGACAACTGGCCAATGGGTTGTTACCCACGACAACTTGCTAGCAATACTCGTGCGGTGAAGTATGATTTTAATTTTTTTTCTCCTTTTTCTATATATATTTGTTTTTCTTTCTTCTTTTTTTTTCTTCTTTTTCTTTTTTTTTTTAAGTAGGTGGCTACCCTGATCTAAGATTTACCTAAAGGCAGTACGACGAAAATGGTCTTGTGGCTGGGCTCTGGACAACCGACCGATGAGCTGTTACCACCGACAACTTTCTAGCCATACCACCCTAGATAGTTCATTAGCTACCCAATTTCTGAAGAAACTGCCGAAAAGTGAGTCAATGCAGAAAGTGTGTAGATGCTTAGGCTTAAAGTCCCCCCAAATCAGAGGGCAGGTTGATAAGTTGTACACTTATTACCCCAATTTATTGACCAAGTTAAAATAAGATTGACATAGTGAGGACTCGAGACTAAGTCCACATTCAAGTGGACACCCAGGCTAATTAAGCTCGAAGACCTAAAGAGTCTAAGTGTTCAGGTCCTATCATATCATTTCCTAAAGTTAATAACTTCCAAATGCCTAAGTTCTCTTCTCCTAATTCTTCTTTTTTTTTTAATCTTTTTGAATTTTCAATTTTTTTTTTAAAGAAACTAAAGAAACTCTACGAAGTTAACAAAATGATTTTAGAATAAAGTATCCACCGCCCCGTGCCTAAATGATGCAATGTCCTCATTGTAAAAAAATGACATGAAAAGGGAGAGTAAACAGAATATCACCTGAATATCATGAGAAATCCGGTCAGCTCCACAGGGAACGTGAGATATAAACACGTGCTAAATTTAATGCCTTTAGCTAGGAATAACATACATACAAGGAAGAAATTGAAAATTCAGAAGTGTAGGTCAGAATCAAAATAAAAATATTGATCCTCAAACCTGCCAACATAATATGTCCACAGATGTGGACCAGGTTATGGTGCAGACCCATGCCCCAGGGTCGAGTAGGTCTAAGGTTCTAGATAAAAATCACCCAGAACCGAAGATTGTTGTGTTTGCGAGTCTATGGTTTGGTGGTGTGCAACCAAAGACTAAAGTGGTGGACAATGGGTAGATTTGTTTCACTAGGTTCAAATGTCCACTTAATGTTCAGCTCAGAAAAATAATCAATTATTTCGAGCTTGGGTTGCACGTGAAAGATATCGTAAGGGTCCTGGTAGAAGGTAGGTGGTTTTAGGTCAATAAGTACCCTTGGATCCAAAATCAAAGTTCCCTCAGAATTAGCCTCTTAAATTTTTATTTCAACAATTCTATCCTCCAACATCAAGGGCTCAGGCTCCAGGACCTCTAGCATATCATTCATCCCATATGATTTTCCCAAGTCCAGAAATTGTGGCTAAATCAAGATTGACTTGGGCACAATGATCTCAGAAATCAGCTCTTCGGGGTGCAGATGAGGAATGGGGTCATTGATTGAATCATCAAGATTCGGATCCTCCAAGTTAACCCCAATCGAATCAGAATCTTCAATAGTCAGGCTATCAAATGATTTATCAGATTCCTCAAGCTCATTTATCTCACTAAAATCATTTCCTTAAGCTCAAGTGAGACATTACTTAGAGATTCCTCACCCTCATAATGAAAGAATTCTTGATCCTCATTTGTATATGTCTCAAAATCAAATGTTATTTCCTGGTTCAAAGTGACATATTTTTCCTTGCTCCCTGGCTCGGGGATCTTGAGTGAATCAATCGGTTCATCCTCTAACGGTTGCTCTAGACCAACCTGGTCATCTCCAATCTCAGAATATGTATCCCCCCCGATGGTGCCTGAGTGGGTTCAGACATTGGCTCTCCTGAAGGAGGTTCATCTTGAGAATCATCCCAAGATTTGACTAGGGTAACCACAAATTTCATCCTCAACCTCGACAATTTCCCAAGAAGAAACTCACCCAAGTCCCTATCCCTAACATTTTGGAGCAAATCCAATAGAGAATTATTAAGTTCATCAATCATTTTGATCATAGGCTCCAATGCTTCAGTGCATGGTGTTGGCTGAGCTTCTAAAGATTGTATAGTGCTCCTCAAATTAGCCAACACCCTATCCTTGATCTTGTTCACCTGAATCAACTAGTTTAGCTCAGGGTTGGGTGGGTTTGGGTTCAATCTAGGGGAGTTAAGATATCAAGGTTCTCGGGTCCTTCCCTGATAGTAGGTCATTTTAGGTTGTTTAAAGGATGGTGGCGACCTATATTCATTGGAATATTAGGGAAGGTAGGTGTTATAATGATCATATCCTTCCTAATTATAGATCGGGTTGGTTTGATCATCAAAGGATCGAGATCAATAATCATTGTAGCTCTGGGAAGGATAGTAATCATAGTCATGTTGTCCAGGGTTAAGCCCTGGACACTGATGTCCAGATTAATATACCCAATCAAAGTTATCCCGACTAGTGGATGGGTAATTACAAGTCAAGTTGGGATGGCAATCATCTTGGAGATAAGTGGTGGTAGGAGGATAGGATGGGAAATGCGTTTAAGAAGTGGAAGGATACATGGTAGAATAGGAGGGAAAATAGAAGAGAGAAAGGTGCTCTGCAGTACAATCAACCAAACCTATCCTTATGTGGGTAGCCTAAAGACCTATAGACTCCCAGGACCTGTCTTGAGATTATGAACGATTTGGTCTACTTTTATCCGGTCAATCCAACTAGTTAGAAGGAGGGACTGGGGAGAAGGTTATTCCTTTGGCTTACGCCTTTGGTTCCTTGTGTACCCCTCAGTCGTGGTCATTTGACGCTACTCCTCTAGCTAGACATCAGATGATCCAGCAGATGCCGATTAATCAAAAAAACTCTCAGTCTGATACCCAAAGAGCAAATCAATCCTTAAGGCCAACATCTTCTCAATTTTAGTTAGGCTTAGGATGATCGTGCTCTTGGAATGTGATGGGCCCTTTAGATGGGTTGTGCCCTTAATGATTAATTCAAATGTGTGTGCATGCACAGCCAGGGTTTTCAAACAAGGCTATTTGATGATGTGTCTTTTAGGGTTCAACCTTATTTAGTAGCTTTTAGGGTTTAATCTTTAGGTATATTTAATCAAAGTTCAGTAGAACATTCCAAGTTTTGAAAGCATTAGTGATGATATATTCCTTTAGAAATCAAAAGAAAATGTGGAGTGCATGGTTCAACCCTAAAAATCAACCCTAAGTGGCAAGCTACTTGATGGATCAATTTTAGATTGAGTGGTGCGACCCAAATAGTTCAGGCAAAAGGCCTATTGTACCACTTGATTAAGGCACACAAAAAGTCAGATTTCTACTCACTTATTTGTGTGTTAAGTTACGGTGTATTGGATCCATAGGTCAGATCTCAGTTAAGTGGTAGAATCAAAGTGGAGTGGTGCACCTTAAGTGGAGAGTTGTGGGTGTTAATGTGAGTATCTTTTAGAAAATCCCACAAGAGAAGAGTTTTTTTTTATTTTTTATATATGCGGGGGTGAGATGAGTGGAGGTGGCAAACAAATAGCCAAATCTATCTTAGGGTTTATAAAAAGCACCTAAGTTGATTTGGGTTTGAGTTATTAGTGTGGTGAAATGAACTAGTGGGTAGGGAAGTGGGGGGAAACTTATAGAACCTTCATCCGCACTTTTCTCCGATCTAACCGCTTTGGCCCACCTCTGAAGAGTACCTGTAATCACAGTAAGATCAGAGAAAAAGTGAGATAAAAGTTAGTTAAGGCAAAAAAAAAGCAAGAAAAACCAAAGAGCATTGCCTCCCCGGCGACTGCGTCAAAATGATGGCACATGTTTCGCATGTTTGAAATTAGGGTTATGAGTAACCCGTCGTCGTAGTTGTAAAGCTCGTGATTAAATAAAATTTATACCGAAACTCCAAGGGAGTCCCAGGTCGAACACTGGGAGGCGACGTTTACTTTGTATGAAAACTGCACTTCAATTTGTTTCTTTTTGGTGTTTTAGGGTTTTGTTATTTTTCTTATTTTTTAAATAAATGACAAGCAATCACAAGAAAGAGATGGAATCAAATGTGATGTATTGCATGGATGTCTATTACAATAATCTACGAAAGCATAAAAAGAGGGGGAGGCAAGAAGAAATCTCTCGAATCGGCTGTTCAGCGAGACGACGGTGCCTGGCGAAAGATCAGATGAAGGAGGTGAGATGCAAGAGGACGTTGGGCAGAGGAAAGCTTCAGCGTGGCTCCAGAATGGAGGTGAGAAGGCGGAGATGATCTGCTACTGGAATGGAGGTGGGTGGATGGCTCCAAGGCGACCTATGAATGGGGATGGCAAGATGGAGGAATATTTGGTGAGGAAGAGATTCGCTACACTAATAGGAGCCTTGGGAGCTTGAGAGTAAGCTCTAATGGAGCGTTGGTAGGTTTACTAGAGCTTACGAGTAGGTGGGAGTAGAGTAGGTAGAGATGGTTTGGTAAGGGGGGTGTGTAGGCCTTTATATAATGGATGGGAAGAAGAGAATCCCACGTACAGACACGCAGCGACAGCTATAAGCATCACTAAAGGTCGCTCGAGTTGTCGCTGAAGATCTGTGCCTCTTCACTGCCTTGGCTGGCGCACGCACTGCACAGGTCATTTAGTGACAGCTACAAGTGTCACTAAAGGCTCGCTCTTCTATCATTGTAAATCCTGCGGCCACCACTTATGCCTGCAGCTGTCATCACGCACATAAACGCAGATGAATCTTGACCATCGGATGAAGGATCGCACGGCCGAGAGAAGATCGCACCCCTTCGTAAAATTTGAATCACGTGCCTCGCCATCAGCCATTGGATGCTGCGTTCAAATGTCTTAACTGTGCACGTCAGATTGTGCATTCTCGAGGTGCGTCGGCAGCCACGTGCAGCATCCGCGCTCAACTATGCGTCCACGTAGCTTCTTCCTTCATCGCTCGATCTTCCATCAACGGCTTAATTTCCCTCCTGCAATCACTTCAACGGATAAAATCCATACGCGGGGCTTCAAGCGCTTGGCCGCATGTTGTGAGCTAAGGTGCAAACCACTGTGCTGAGGGTCGTTATGTGCTCTGCTTACAAATTGAGCTCCCGCACCCACATGACTCCTCACTTGATTTGCCTGAGGGTGAGATGAGATGCGTTTTCAGCCATGGAGCGCACATCTCAACCGTTGGATTGAGATCCAACTGCTGGGATCTGATCTTGCGACAGGCTTGGAGATGCCTTGGCTCAAGTAAGGCGGCCTGGATGGTGCCACGTGGTGCCAACTAGGCCGTCCATCTTCTTCTTCTTGCCTAGGGTGCTATAGAGCTCAGATCGGGGTGATTCTTGCGTTGATGGACTGCGATCGTTGCTCTGAATCCATCCGTATGGTCGAATTCTTCATCCAAAGCTCATAAAGATGTCGCACTGCCTCCTTGCCATGTAAAATGACGAAATTAATGTACATAATATACAACTATCCTAAATGCAATGCAATGGATGTTTGTGCAATATTTATATCATGATATGCAATGCTAGGCCTAGGAACTATTATAAATAAGCATTTTGCGATGAATTTATATGTGCTTATCAGCATGTGTTGAGTTAGATTAGGTCCTTATGATCTTTAATGGAAAGAATGATTCCCAATATACTTAGAGTTATTTCTAACTTCTCATTAAGCAGTTGCAATTGTGCATTCCTTTAAGTGAGGACATCTTTTATATTCCACTCTATACACTAATTTCATTATATATACATAATACTAGAACCAAGTGTACACGTAGATACAAAGATACACATGCATATCTATCTCTAGTGAAAAGGTATAAGCATCTTGCTAAATGCAAATCAAGAAGGTCTTCTCACATCTTTATTTCACTTACTGAACTTATTAAAATAATCCATGTGATAAATCTCTATTCATTATGCAAATGGTGTGCATATATTGCACATGAAACCATGATCCGTAACCAATTTATCATGTATAATGTAGTCACTAGACATTGTTGGTTGAACCAACTTGCCTAATGATAAAATCATTTCAAACCACTGATGTCCCCATCTAATAGCATGTAAAGCAAAACCACCATAGTAATCCTCCATCTTTATCAGATAATTTGACATCAATTTCTAAAATCACATGAAATTAAAATATCTTAGAAATTTCACATATATACCCATAGAATCTTTTGAAAAGATGTGGATACTTGAATATAACTTGTATTTACTTGCGTGCCCTTGATCATGACTTATATACAATAAAAAATGTCAATTTATTGACATATATATCCCTTACTAAAAGAGTAGACAAAAATTAAAGATAACTTGTTTAAAAAGTCCTTAAATTTTTTTCTTCCTTTCTTCATATGCTCGCTCCTCCTCCCTTTCTCTTGCTAGTCCCGCCTCCACTCCTCCTACCCTCCTTGTTGTCCCCTCTTCCCCATCACCTCTCACACTGACCCTTCCCCTCATCATCCCTTTTGCTGCCCTCCTTTTTGCTACCCCTTCCTTCTCTTCATAGCTCCACCCCTCATCCCCCCCCCCCCCCCCCAAGCACTATAGTTCTCTATCCTAACCTTCATTTTGCCACCTGTCTATCATGGCTAGAAGTAGTGGAAGTTGGAGGTTTCATCAATTCTACTCCATCATTTTGGAACCATTATGGCAAAGGTTGGAGCTCTCCTACCCTCCCCTCCAACCTTACCCCAGCATCCCTATTGTCATGATACTTCCCATCTGTCGAGATCTACTACAAAAAAATTATCTTTAGTGACATTTAATATTTGCCACTATATGTAATTAGTGACACTTAAATTTATTGCTGCCTTTGTTGGCATCACTAGAAGGTTAGCGGCAATTACACAATCGCTGCTAAACCAATGGTATTAGTGGCACTTTAATTACAGCAAATAATGTCATTAATGATCTTCTTTAATGGCAATTTATTTGCCATAATTTTGCCACTATTTATTTATATTAGTGGCAATTTAATTATCACTACTAGTGTCGCTATATACTTCATTTAATGGCTTTTTTTGTCTCTAAATTGCCACTATTGATTTACTTTAGTGACACTTTATTTTGCCATTTAATTACCTCTATTGATATTATTTAGCAGCAATTATTTGTATCTCTAAATCATCACTATTGATTTTATTTAATGGCACTTTCTTATGTCACTAAATTGTCACTAATGATTTACTCTAATGATGCTTTCTTTTTCCATTTAATTGCCATTGTTGATTCACTTTAATGATGTCATGTTATACCACCTAATTGACACTATTGATATTCTTTTGTAAGAATTTTTTTTTAACAAGCATGAAACATAAGGGGGCTTAACCTCAATTTTATTGATCCACAAATAATAATGTACATTAAGAGTCCTTCAAGGGGATACATCGAAAAACAAGAAAAAGTATAGCAGCCTTGACCACTAAAATAATCCATTCTCAAGGGTGATACAAACAAAGAAAAGAAAAATAAAAGTATAAATTGATAATACAACTAAAAAGATTTGTTCATTTTGTCCATCAAGGTCTCTTGAAAAAACATCATTAGTAACCATAACTACCATTGTATTCTGATTTTCTGCCACAACTTTAATCTGGTCATGAACAAGCTCCTTTCTCCTCAGCACTTCCATGCTCTTTTGTCCATCATCTTCGATCTAATGCCGCATGCTTGTAGCTCTATCAAAGGATTCATAGCTCCAACTCCTAAAGCATGTATATATTTTATTGGTAGATCCTTGGCCATCATGATGTCAATTAATCCTTTTAGGAATTGAGTTCAATAATTTGAAATCCTTTTATCATTTGAAAATGTAGCAAAATTAACGAATTCTTCTAAGAAAATGCAATGATGGTAGAATTTGATTCAATAAATATAAGCTATTCAATGCTAAACTTATGTTTATTCCCTAAAAGGTCAATGCTATTCTATATATATTCATCTTACCATTCTTAATGCCAGGCTCAATCATCATTCACATATAAACCTTATCATCTTTCTTAGCAAATATCAAGGGATAACAAAGGGAGATAGCATATGCTAGTTTAGGAGCAACAACACTTTAGCAGTTTAGCAGCATAGCAGCAAGAGTAAAACCACAGTAGCATAACAACAGCTGCTAGTTCAAGAGCAACAGTAGCACTTCAACAGCAACTGCAGATCAGCCGCAACAATAGTTTAGCCTTTGTTGTTCTCCTTTTCCCTTTTCCAAAAGAATCTACATCACAACTTATCCACCATTTTGAAAACCTTCATAGACACAGAAAAGAGGGACAAGTAGAAAAAAGTAAGGACATATTGGACCTGACTTCAATAGCACCAACCAACAACCTTAAGATTGAAATTTCGATTTCCATCCTATTAATCAATTCTTAAGATTAAACACCAAGCCATTCCAATTGCTTGCCTTCACTTGGCAACCAAGCCATTCCATCGCACACTATTCTAATTTTTTTCTTTTCATCATTAATTGAACTAGTGCCATGGAATAATTAAAATTGATCAAGCTCGAAGATTTATACCTCGCCTAATGCATATGTTTAAAAGCATGATGCCTAGGAGTTCAAGAAATGTTGAACAAAATTTTAATGGACAAACAAGTGAAGAAGGATCTATTTGGATTTCAATTTCATAGAAACAAATCAAAATATCAGTCAGTCAACTCATAATAGTCATTGTTCCCAAGGATTCTTTACTCTCCATGTGCTTATTCCCCAACTCCAAACCCACACTAGCCACGGTATGCACATAGACACATAGCCTTACACAATACAAGAAATGACCATCATGTTCCAGTGTTAAAATCTGAAAAATATTAGAAATTATAGTATTTCAACGTAAAAATGTCATTTTTCTCAAAATAGAATACATGGACTAAAGTTTCTCTCTAAAAACAAAGGTGAGTTTCTGATGGTAACAACATCATGGGCCCTAACTAGCCACAATTAGTCAAATTCAACTGGTAAAAGCTCCTACTTGATTATCTGAGGGTCACAATTCCATAATATTCTGATGTGAGAAGAAAACAAGAAAACATGGTTAATTCTGTTGTTTTAATAGCATATCACAAATGCATATTAACCACAGGGTTACTCAAGGGTTAATTAAAGGTCAATTGAGCATAAAAGTCTGAAAAGTGGATCCACACTGACTGAATTAAGGTTTCACGCATTTCAAAGGCAAAAATAGTACTAAAATCCTAATTATCAACCCCACATAAATTGAAGAGGTTCTAGTTAGGATAAAATTAATCTAAATCTCTTAAAAATCATTGGAAAATATTCTAAGAGGTTTGGTACCTTTGGATTGACCATCTGAACCCATTTTAGCCTAAAATAGAGTTTCAGACGGAAATTTGCCTTGATTTGGGCTTTTGTGCAATGTACTGATCAAACATGCAAAACTCAAATACAAGATCACCATTAGAATCCTTGGGTCTAAATTAGGTTAACATAAAAATTTGTCCCCAATCAGAATTCATCTTGACCTAGTTTACATTTGAGCCCTTAGAAACTCTATTTTTCACATTGAGACCCCTATCCTTCAATTTTCCTTACAATACCCCCTATCTTCATCATCTCCTTTACAAATCAATCCCTGCCGCCATGAACAATGGGAACAGAACTAAACTCAAACCACACCGACTTCCAAAAAAGGAAACTAGTATGATTTCTCTACCAAATCCCACCAAAATTGGTGGGATTGATGTTCAGACGATGGAGAATCAAATCCCCCACATCTTGGACCCTGATTTGAATTACTGTTGAAGCATCGAAGATCATCATAATTAGTGTGAGTGAAATGCATTATAGTATAGTGGCGAAAATTGCAACAACATTTAAATTTATAAGTGCTCAAAAAACAAAAGTGAGTTCAAAGGTCGTTCGCAGGGAGCAAATATGGAATTCAAAACACTAGTCGAAATGTGAGGAGTAAATAAACACAATAATCAAGCATACTAAGATATTCAATGAATAAATGATCTACTCAGAATGATGATAGCAGTTTGTATCTCAGAAATCAATGGGATAAAAAGAGAATTTAAAAACCTAAAAATGGTGATTTGAATCACCAATTATATCCCACAATTAAGCACATAACACATGTCCCAATACTAATAGTATTCGAATATCTCAAACCAATTCAATTTCCCAACAATGTTCATTGAACCACTGAACCACCAATGTCCACGTTAGTTAAGAGTCAACATCTCCATATCAAAACCAAGCCAAAGTCAGATGTCAGACACAAGGTCAAATGTCTTAAACGTTCAAAAACCATAAATATACACGTTAGTTAAGAGCCAATATCTCCATATCAAAACCAAGCCAAAGTCAAACGTCAGACACAAGGTTAAATGCCTTAAATGTTCAAAGCACAAGGCAGAACCTCTGAAATGCCTAAGTGTTGGGCATGTGTGCACGCATCCTGAGGTATGAACAGTGCAAAACCACCCCCCATCCTCCTCAGAATCCTTTCCTCTCTTCTTAATCGCGTTGCTAATCGAGTATTCAGATCGAGTATAGGGATCAGGCCCACCAGCAGTGGTGGTGGGTGAGGAGTGAGAGAGAGAAAGTGAGAAGGACCTTAGCCCTATGTCATGAGACAATAAGGCAGAGAATGCAATTCAATTTATATGCATCTTCAGGTTATTCCTACACGATATGGGACTAAGATGGTGTTGCTTCTTCGCTCAACTACAACTAGAGTTGTGAGTGATTGGAGCTGCTACTGTATGTGTCTCACCCAATTGAAGGTCCATCAGGGTTCGTGGGAGTAACCTATGTCTTCTGATAGTGGTGGCCTAGCCTTTGATCGGCGGAGATGACCGAATGGTGCTGGAGAGTAAAGAGAGATCAGTGATGTACCTACACGAGAAGTACAACCCTAGGGCCCAGGTTAAATAGCTGGGAAGCTCCGCCGTGATGTGGTAGAGTTGATGGCGTGGGTGATTGGGTGGTTGGTGAAGTGCGATGGCTAGACGGTGGCGGTTAGGGCGACGGACAGTGAGTTTGTCCAGTAGGGTGGAGTGATCAAAGCTTCCAATTGGTAAAGGGTTTTGGTTGGTGGAGGGCGAGGAAGCTTTTGGTTGAGGTGGTTTGGTGTTTGGTCAAGTGTAGCGATCGTACGGCCTTGCCGAAGGCACAGCCAGCGTTGGAGAAGATGGAAGGGAAATGATGATGCGGTGGTTGAATCGAGAAGATAAGGGTTGGAATCAAGGCTAGAGAGAGAGGAAGTGAGAGAACCTAAATTATGGATGAAAGGGATAGGGAGCCCACGACGGCTTGACTTGTCAGCACCGTGGATGAACATACCTTCAGTGACGAAAAGGGCGACAAGGAAAGGGTAAGAATGCGTCTGCTTTGGTTGGCGAGAGGCAGACAAATGTAAGGGAGGAGGCACTCCCAATTCAATCGTTAGGAGGCCATGGGAGGCCGGTCACTGGAGTTGCAGCGAAGGTGGTAGGAGAAGAGAGGAATTAGGGAATTTAGGCCAGAATAAGGCTCATTTGGACCTAGGAACTTCGGGGAGCTTTTATAGAGCATGTTTGCGAGCTTAATTTAGGAGAACTTGCGAGTTGGAAATGAGATTTTAGGAAAGTTTTGATCCATGAGATTGGAGCTTCGCCTGAGCTATCTAGTCTAAACTAGGATCCAACATCAAGTTCATATGCTAGGGAATCTCCTAAAGATCAATCCTTCCAAATTTGGAGGGATTTAATTAGGATTTGGAGGAGATCTGAGTTGGTCAAAGTCGGTCAGGTGGGTTTGAGATTATGTTCAAATGCCCATGGCAGTAGGGACCAAATTGTAAAGAAGATGAAGAAGTTAGGGGCTTAATTGCAATAAATGTGAAACCTAGGGACTTGGATGTAAGAAATAAGTCTTTAGGGACTAATATGCAAACTAAGTCAAGACAGACTCTGATTGGGTCAAAATTTTGGTGTGAACCTACTTTGGATCCAAAGAATCTAATGGTGAATGTCGATTTCAGTTTTGACCACGTTTGATTGGGTAAATTGCATAAAATTCCAAATCAAGGCAAATTCCCATCTGAAACTCTATGCTAGGTCAAAATGAGTTTAGGTGGTCAAAGCAAAAGTACCAAACCTCTTATAATATTTTTATATGAATTTTAGGAGGTTTAGATTAATTTTATCCTAACCAAAACCTCTCCAATTTAAGTGAGGTCGATAATGATGGTTTTCAATCCTATTTTCACCCTCGAAATGCGTGAAACCCTGATTCTGTTAGTGTGAACCCACTTCTTAGCCTCTTATGCTCATTTGACCTTTAATTAACCCTTGAGTAACCCCGTAGTTAATCTACATTTGTGATGCACTATTAAAATAGTAGAATTAACCATGTTTTCTTATCTTCTCAAATCATATCAAAGTAGAATTATAGTTCTCAGGCGATCATTTAGGAGCATTTATCTCTTGATTTTGACTAATTTAAGCTAGTTATGATGAATGATAGTATTACCATCAATCACAAACCTCAGCCAAAGATCAAAAATTCCCAAATCCATGATTCCTTTATGTGAATTTTCCTAATTTGAGCTCGCATAAATGTTCTATTTAAGCTACTTGAACTTCCAGCATGTAGAACATCCAAGAAACGACCAAGAAACCCCTTTCTCCTCCTTCTCTAGCCACTGTTTCTTCGGCTCTCTCTGACTGCCTCCTCCGGCTGACCAATGGTCAAATTGACTGGCCTTCCATCTTCCTCTCTTTCTTTCGCCTCTCGCCAGCCAAAGCAGAGGTCTCCTACACCTTTGTCATCGCCATTCTTCATCTTCGTCACCGTTCTTCGTCATCATCACCTTCATCTTCTTCATGTCCGGCTGATCAACACTGGACGCCACCCTCCTCTCACTCCCTAAGTCCTCCAAACACTTCCTCTTCCTCTGTAGGTCACTTCTACCTCCTTAGATTCTATCTCCAGCCACTGTACCACATCCTCCTCCTTCATCCTCCTGGTAGCTGGCATAAGCTCTGGCGAGCTTACGTCGACATCATAGACCACCAGACCACTCGCCACCACCTCCATGAGCTACGCCTCACCTTCACCATCAAAATCCCTAAACCTATTAAGCGAAGTAAACCCTCTACACCTCCACCGAATACACATGCCTTTGGCTATCTTCTCCGACACGGACCAATCACCATACACACGCACACCACCCATAACCACCGCCGTTGCACTCCGCGTAACTCAGCGAAGGTTCTGAAAAATTCTAATTGGACTGCAAGGCCATATTTTGTATTTTAGGGTCTTCATCGGAGCATCGCCACTGCCATCACCATTCTCAACTCCTTTCGCAGCATTCCAACCATCTCCAGCCTCAATTCCGCCTTCGTTACACATGGAACTCATCCACAAAGACTCCATCCACTTCAATCGAGAAAAGGCACCACGGTAATAGCTCAAATTGGAGCTCCAATCCCCTGCAGCTTTGTGCAAAGAAGGCACCTTTTAGTGTCACATCATGGAAAATAAAACCAGAAAGTCACATAAATTGTTTAGCTGCTGTAGTGATGTATACACATCCATTTAGGATAAAATGCCTATTTATGCATGTTCCTAAGCTTAGAGATGCATTCCATATTATAAATATTACAAAGCATGCATCATTCTGCATTTAGAATAGTTTATATAAATTTTAGGTTAATTCATGTCCTTTTGTGGCTAGGAGAGGAGATTTATTTTGGGTGCTCAGATTGATGATCCAACTGTACGGATCTAATCAGGATGACGATCGGAGTCCAATGTCTCTGAAATCATCTTGATCGAAGTCCCATAGAACATTATGCAGTCCAAGGAAGATCAAAGGCCAAGGGGGAAGGTGGTGTCAATCCGAACCTCAGATGCCAAATTCAACTAATCAGATGAATCCGAATCGACAATCGTAAAGCAATGGCGCAAAAATCAATCCAACCCAACACCCGTGGTGTCATCTACAAAGCGAAGAAGATGGACAGCCAGAATGACGCCATTTGGCACCATCCCAGCCACCCAAATCTACCCTCAGCAGCTGCCCCCCTCAAAGTTGCTTCCCTCGCGAGATCTAGGCTACTTGATGTCCATCCAACAGCTCTTGTGAATTCACTCGCCTCTCTCCCAACAGCATATGCTCTACAAGAGCTCATGGCCGTTGGATCTTCATCCAACGATTGTGGGCAATTGCACCTTGATTGACCTTCGTGACAAACCACAATGATAGCACATTGGTGACAAGCGATGCTCTCAAAGAGAGGGCGCGAGTTTGAAACCCGCCACGCAATCTTCATTGACCAGTAGTGACTTCATCATAGGGAGCAGCCCTGTGCATCGGATGAGCACAACACGTGCATGCATGTGATCACTCATAATTGTGCACATGATCGTACACGCGACTCTTAAGTCATCTAGATGCACTCTCCATCATCCAATTTCGATCTAAAATGCGATCCGAAGGGTGCACTCCCACGCAATCGTGGTCATTGATCAAGCATCCAACAGTGTGAGAGCGCAGTAGCTACGAGGGTGCTGGCGCCAGCAGTCGCATGAGTTAGGCCGCTTGCGGTGGATCTTCAACAACAAATTGAATGTTGCTATAACCCATGGTTGGATTTTGCCGCTTCTCCTCCACTATAAAAGGACCATTACCTCTCCTATTTCTCTTCATCTCTTCCTTTCTCTCCCTCACCACCTCCAAGGTTCTAGAGAGAGCTTGCCCAAGGTTAGGATGCTCCTCTAGGGTCGAAAATTAAATAATTTTCCTGCTTCTCACCCCCCTTCATGGAGCATCCCATGGCCATCCTCTCACCACCTTCTGGAAGAAGATCCTCACCGTGTTGCCATCCCGCCCTATCCTCCTTCCTCTGATGCAATTCGTCTTCATCTAGCCCATCGCCACCTTCGCTCGGGGCATCGTCAAAGTGAGTCATCCTCCAAGCGACTATTGAGGGGGATTCTTCTCAACCCATTCTATCTTTTATTGCTTTTTAGTGTAATTTCAATTAGTTGTAATAGACATGGCCCGATTTTATGAAATATTTCTTTCTCTCTCCTCTCTCTCGTATTCTGCTAGAGTAGCTTAGAATAGATAACAAACATTTTGCTTGATATTCTATCTTATAAAAATACCAAAAAAATCTCAAAAGATAAAATCAACAAAAACAAATAAAATCAAAAGCACGATTTTCAATCCAAACGTTCGCCTCTTTGTATTCAACTCGAGACTCACTTTGAGTTTCGGTTATAAATTTATTTAGTAGCGATATTTTGTGACTATGACAATAGGTTCTCTAAAACCCTAATTTTCCTCACGAAATTGACACCCATCATGTAGCCTCTTTGCCTCAGCAAACGAGGGTAAGGTAGCCTCATGCACTCGCCCTCACTCCTCGCCCACAGTCACGTGCGCACGGGCCTGGTCACTGTTCACGACCCGATTACCCAGTTACTATTACCCAAATACCCTATAACTAGATCTGAGAGAGAGAGAAAGGAAGAGGGTTCTAAGGACGGAGGGGGGAGGTTTTGCACTATGCTCCTCAGGGTGCATGCCAACACATAGGCACTTCTATGGTTCTGAGGCTCCAAATGATAAGGTGTCTGACCTTGGCCTCTGACGTCTGATATTGGTTGAAGCACTATGGACTTATTTGGATCTGTGCTGAAGTGGATATTCTATGTTGATGTGGATTAGTGGTTGAAAACCTCTATTGAAATATTTGACTCTTGAGTACTGTTAGGATTAGTGTTTAATTCTAAGGTTAAATTGATGGTTTCAATCACCATCTTTTATCCTTTATTTTTATATTTTTGTCCCTAACATTTGAGATACATTCATGTTCTTTATTGAATATCATTTTTGTATCTAATTCACTGCATTATTATTATTGGATATTGTGATTAGTGGATTAGTTTACTATAATTGCTCCCTGTGAACGACCTCAGAGCTCACGATTTTCTCGAACACTATAAATTTAAATGTTGCATTGATTTTCGTCGCTATACTATGACACGTTTTATTAAATACGGCAATTTTCAACACAACAGTTTCCACTTTCATTTATAAAAAAACTAAATCACACTCCTAGGAAAATGGACTTTTGCAATGCTTTCTAAATGACAGTTATTAGTAAAATCATCCTCTATATGGAATATCCACTCAACGGGTGCGGAATATGTTCAATGATATACACGATGATTTTAAACCATCGTATCATTCCCAAAATGACGATTTTACATAATTCACTCAACTGATTGTGATTCTTAAAGCCAAGGATATTGACCCCTCAAAAAAGCAAAAGTTAGTAAAAGAAAGAAAAAGTAAGGGTGGGACTACACAATCCCAACACTAAGTCAAATCTCAATGAAAATTCTAAGGCCAAGCTACATAGTATGTTAGTCTCGGTTACCAAAATGTTCTTATTGCAATTGATGCATTGTAGATGATTCAAGAAAAAATCCTTCAATTGGCAACCAAGCCATTCCATCGTACACTATTCCAAGTGTTGGATTGGATCACTTGGTCTAACCTGCCATGTTCAACATGTTCACACATCCCTTGAATCTCCACCCCTTTCCTACACACCAATCCTAACACTTCCTTGATGCAAGCATGGCAGTTAGGAGTCTCTAAATTGGACCTAAGAGAATTTACATCTACTTAGTTCAATTCAATAAGCATTTTTCAAGATTTAGGTTTGATTCAAGCTCTTTAATATAAAATTGTGATTGGATTCAGTTAGCCAAGAACCTAAATGGTTAACTCTTCTTCTTGGCTAATGTACTAGCTTTCCAACTTATCAGTACACTAAGTTGGGTTGTCATTCGTGCAATACAATGTGCCATTTTGTGCATGGATCATCCAATTGTTTAGAGGTGTAATATGTGCTTTTGTGGAACAAAAGTCATTTACAGTCATCCATAAAGTCTTCACTAAAAGATTGTTAAATGAGCAAACCAACATGTTCGCAAGGCGAAATCGAGTTTTAAAATAAAGTGTTGTAATATAGGCAAAATCGCTTTGAAAATAAATAAATTTTATTATTTGAAAAGATTCCGAGGTCAAACACAGGGAGCAATATGGGAATTTAAATCTCAAGAATTGCAATATAAGATAGGAAAGCTATAGAATTGAAATCAAGAATTATCTCAAAATAATGTAGCACTAAGATCAAGTATCAATTTGCAAAAAGATGGGAGTAAAATGGTGATTTAAATCACCATATACTCCTACAATATTAACTAAGGAACTCAATGTATATGTATGAAATGAAAGCTCAAATCTGTCGTCTGATGCTAGGATCATACATCTTAAACATCTGATTCTACAGTGTTTTCTCTGTTCCTTCCTTCTTCTACTTCTTTTTTTTCTTCTTCCTTCTCTGGCTTTGTCTTTCTCTTCAACTTCTTCTCTTTCTCAACTGCAGCTTCTTCTTCTTCTTCTGAGCCTTGCTTTGTAACTCCTCCTCTTCTTTAGCCCTTCTTTTCTTCTTCAGAATTTGGCTAAGTGTCAGGGCCAAGCTTCTCAGGGCAAAACCCTCCCCCAACCCATGCAACTCTCCTCTCTTTCTCTCCTTAGGATCCACTCTCCTAGAGCCACAAGTAATCAAGTTATCAGATTCAAGCGCGTACCCTGGTCTAGGCTCACCGGCGTGCAATGGTGAGTGAGGAGTGCAAGTTTAGGTGGGTTATCAAGTCGAACCAGGTCCACATGCATGTGTCACGGATGAGGCTAGGTGAGCGGGTGAGAGGGACCTCACCCCATAAACTGAGGCGAATAGCTACTGTGACTTTTGCAATTTATTCGCCTTCAGTCGCTGCAAAACCAACGATGTGGGACTAAAGATAGCGCCTTCTTCTCACATTTGCAGTAAAGGGTCTTCTCAATTGCCTTAGCTCACGAGGCAAAGGTGTCCAATTGACTTCCTAGTTGTGTGTGCGAGGTGTTTTCGTATGACTTAGGGCTTTAACTCGAGTGTAGTGGCACCTGGAGCGAACTTCAAGCAAGCTTGAAGCTCTCTGTCAATGGAGGATGCGAGTACCTGGAAACAACGAAATGGCCTCTCGACCCCGTCAGAATGCTCAGGGAGGGTCGCTAGACAACAGCGAGGGCAATGAGGGTGTTTGTGTGGCGTCTCATGGTCCGTTAGTGCGTGGTGAGGTCGGACTGTGTGCATGAGAGTGGGTATGTTTGGGGGAGTGCATGAGTGAGTGGAGTGGTGAATAAAGAGAGGGGAAATGAGCGGAGAGGTGTGGAGATGGTTGTAGGGTGGTTGGCGAGGGATTTGGTGGTCTGTGGTGATGGGACGGGCTCGCCAGAGGGGTGGTCGGAGATGGAAGGGATGAAGTCGCGGAGGGTCGTCGGTGGTTGATTCGAAGTGGGGTGAGTGTGAAAATAAAGTAAATGGTATAGGGAACTTAGCTAGGAGGTAGGTGGATGAAGTAAGGCAGAGATGGCGTTGGATGTGGTGTTGCCGACGTCGAAGACGAAGGTGGCTCTAGTGAGATAGAAACGGCGAGGACGAAGGGAATTAGGGCGTCAACTGGTATGGCTCGACCTGGAAAGACATGGGGAAGAGAAATCCACCCCTGGTATTGCGGATAGACGATGAGGAAGAATGGCAGAGGTCTCCGGACATCGAGGAGCCTTCGACCACGAAAGATAGAGGAATTTGAGGGAGATCTTGGCTGATTTCGAGTGTGGGAAGTTCGGGAGGATCTGAGCTCTCTTATATAAGGACCTAAAGGCAGTTTGGGCTTGGGAAACAAGCTTTCCAAGCTTGGAAAGCCTCATTGGATTTGGGAGTTTCTTGAGGCCCAAATCTCTCATGCATTCGCATGAGAGATTGGGTAAGTTTTAGGGCTTAGGATTGGGTCCAATAGGAAGAAAATTTCGTGATGAACTTCCCTTTCAATTTTGAAAGGCATTCGTCAAGAAATCAGGGCGTTCTTTCCATTTTAAGGTCATCGAAGCAAGTAGGAATAGGATTAATGGCGATAGGGACCTTTTTGTGAGAATGATGATAAAGTTAGGGGTCGATTTGAAAGGATTTTGAAAGTTAAGGGTAAAAATGAAATTAGACAGGACCAATTTACAAACTAGGTCAAGACAAACTTTTCTTGGGTCCACATTTTGATACAAACCTAATTTGGACCTAAGAAATATAATGGTGAAGTTGGATTTCAGTTTTGACCATGTTTGACTAGGTAATTTATGTAAAAACCTAAATTAGGGCAAATGTCCATCTGTGGTTCTATTTTGGGTCAAAATGGATTCTGATGGTCAAATTAAAAGTTATAAACCTTATAGAATATTTGTCTATGAATTTTAGAGGGTTTATGTGAATTTTATCCTGATCAGAACCTCTGTTAATTAAGCAGGTCTGTTTTTAGGGTTTTAAAAGTCATTTAATTCTCAGAATATGTGTTAATCATTTTCTATCTGTCTTATCCCACTTGTTATCTTATTAAGAACAATTGACCTTCATTCAACTCCTAAAAAAACCCTTGTACTGCATTCATGATGAGCTGGTAAAATTGCAGTCTTAGCCCTAGTTTCTTATTTTTCTTCCAGAATGAATATGTAATAACTTGTGACTCTCTGGTGGTTTTGTAAGAGCATTTATTGACTTAATTGGGTCAAAATGAGCAAGTTATGGCTCATGATGGTGTTCCCATCACAACTTCACTGTGAAATCACAAAAGGCTAGAACAAGGCAGAAAGATACCTATTCCTAAGAGTAGAGTTTATAGGGTGACAACAAACTCTGTAAATCTGTTAAGCCTAGCTTCATATTCCTTTCTATGAACACTTTGTCCCCCTTTTTTTGTGAAATGATTTTCATGGTGTTTTGCACTTTACTACCCCCCCATGCCTACGATTTGCAATGTCCTCATTGTAAATTAGGTGAGTTCGAGTTCAGCTTAGATCATTTATTAGAATAGGTGTTGGGTGGATGAATGGGTCAGGATGACTGTTGCGGACGATTTCAAGCTTGGGTATGGGTACCAGAGGTGGAGTCGGCCATTCTAATAGATGAACCCTAAAGTGCAATATGAGTTTAGCATAGGATGTGTAAGGAAGGGTTTCATGTGTTTCAAAAATGATGTGTTGCCTCTCGTTAGGTGCTGAGTTTAACACCATCGGTCAGGCGCAATGAGCTTAGGGAGAATGGAGGGTAAAAGATATCTCACCAAATTCGTATTGGTGAGTTTAATGAACAATTTGAGTCACTGATCGTTCACGAAAAAGGTTTTGAATCGTGGCTGAGTTGACTGATTTTGACAGCTCCATTTTCAAAGATTCGTCGGACAAGGTAAGGTCCAATCCATTTTGATCTGAGTTTTCCTGGGAACAATTTGAGTTTGGCATCAAAGAATAGGACTTTTTGACCAGGGAAAAAGATCTTTCTAGATATGTGCTTGTTGTGAAAGGCCTTAACCCACTCTTTGTAAATTCACGAGTTCTCATATGTGTCATGGCGTAATTCATCGATCTTGCTCATTTGAGCTTTCTGTGGGTTCCTGCCTTAGAAAGATCGAGATTGCAGTTCCGTACTGTCCAATAGGCTTTGTGCTCCAATTCGACGGGGAGGTGGGAGGCCTTCCCATACACTAATCTGAAGGGAGACATGCCTAATTGGGTTTTGTGGGTTGTCTTATAAGCCCACAAAGCTTCTAGAAGTCAGGATGACCAATCTTTCCTATTAGGGTGAACAGTGACTTGAAGGATTTTCTTGATCTCCCAATTCGTTAGCTCAGCTAGACCATTAGTTTGGGGGTGATAAGGAGTAGAGATTCGGTGTGACACCCTATATTTGGTCATTAGTGATCTGAACTGAGCATTCGTGAAATGGGTCCCTACATCAGAGATTATGGCATGTGGAATCCCGAACTGAGAAGATGTTCCAATAAATAAATTTGATAACCACCTTATGATCGTTGGTTCGGGTCGGAATGGCTTCGATCCATTTGGACACGTAGTCAACAGTGAGAAGAATGTATTCGAAGCCGTTTGAAATAGGGAAGGGTCCCATAAAATCAATCCCCCAGACATCGAAGATTTTGCATACGAGAATCGACTATAAGGGCATCATATCACGGTGGCTCATGTTGCCTAAGGTGTGGCAACGAGTGCATGCCTTACAGTGATTGTATGCGTCTTTGAAAACCATGGACCAATAGAAGTCACACTGGAGGATTTTTGCTGCGATTTTATGACTAGAGAAGTGTCCACCGCATGCCTGGTCATGGCAGGACAAAATGTCCTAAATTTCCACTTCCGGGACACATCGTTGGATGATTTGATCAGCACCAATGTGGAAGAGATACGGGTCTTCCCAAAAGTAGTACTTGGCATCAGAAAGTAATTTGTCCTTCTTGGCTTTTGGCCAATCGGACGGTATCTGACGTGATGCCAAGTAGTTTACTGGATCAACAAACCATGTAAGTCCTGTATTGATAGTCAGGAGGTGCTCATCAGGAAAATGTTCCGTAATGGGTCCAGAAGGGTCAATAATGTCAGAAGGAAGGCAGGATAAGTGATCAGCTACCACATTCTGTTTCCCTGCCTTTTCGCAAATCTCGAGGTCAAACTCTTGCAACAACAAGATCCAGTGGATTAGTCAAGGTTTTGCATCCTTCTTTGCAAGGAGGTGCCTCACAACAGTGTGATCAAAGTAAATGATAACACGGGAACCCAGAAGATATGATCTGAACTTTTCCAGGGCAAATACTTCGGCTAGCAGCTCTTTCTCAGTAACTTTGTAGTTACGCTAAGCCTCGTCAAGTGTCTTGCTAGCGTAGTAGATGACCACGAGTTTCCCATCAATTTTCTACCCAAGTATCGCACCTACAGCGTAATCAGATGCATCGTACATGATCTCAAAGGGTTGAGACCAATCAGGGGACTGTAGGATAGGTGCTTGGGTAACTCGATCACGCAGGATCTCAAATGCCTGAGTGCACTCCTTGGAGATTTCAAAAGGGACATCCTTAAATAGAAGATTAGTTAGGGGGCGCATGATCTTTGAGAATTCTGGAATAAATCGCCAGTAAAAATTGACGTACCCCAGGAAGGATCAGATGTCTTTGACCTAGCTAGGCATAGGGAGTTTGGAAATCATATTTACCTTGGCTCGATCAACCTGGATGCCTTTTTTAGAGATGAGATGTCCCAGGACAATTCCTTCAGGCACCATGAAGTGGCTCTTTTCCCTTGAAAGAACCAGATTCACGTCAATGCACCGCCTGAGGATCTGGACCAAGTACAGAAGGCAACCATCAAATGATTCACCAAAAACTAAGAAGTCATCCATGAAGACTGACAAGAGGCGGTTCTTACGCGTGTTTTGAAAACAAAGATCTTGTCATAGTATAGTGCGTGAAAATGTTCGTCAAAAATAATTTATAAAGATAACGAGACTTGAGTCCCAATCATTCGTCTCTGGGAGGCATTTATGGAAATGTAGATTTGAAATCGATCTCTCTTGTTCTACTTATTCAAAATCAGATTTTGATTTATGCGAAGTTCGTATTTATGCACGACATGCTTAGTTGCTAGAGTATCAGAAATTAAAACATGCAACTTCAATCACACAAAAATATTGCAACGAGGCTCATGGTGATTTTCACAAATAGACATGTATATAGAAAAAGATTTTCACTGATTCATGATGGTGTTTGCAACATAAAGCTCATGGAAAGCTTGTAGAGGAATGCTTGAAAACATAAATCTAGCTAGCAGAAAATGATTACATACATGAATCTAAGGGGGGATTATGCATGCATCATTGGGGGAGAATTTAGAGCTACACTATTAAATAGTAAATAAAGCATGTAAACTATGAAGAACTAAGCTACTAATCTAGCAGAAATAAGGGCATTCGGAGGTGGGCTCCGATGGCCTTTGAGTTGGTTGAGAGGAGGAGGGGCGGCCAATGGTGCTTAGGTTGGCCTTTGCAGAGAGGTTGAGGAGGTGATCCAACATCTTGGCGTGGAGATGGCGGTGGCCATGGTGAAGCAACTCGTGAAGGTGGAGTGGAGGTGGAATGTAGCTAAGCTAAAATGGAGCCAAGAGTGAATGGGTGCAAATGGCCACCCATTAGGTCTTTTTATAGACCTAAGGGAAGCTCTCTAGAGAATTATGGAATTCTCTAGAGAGGCCTATGGTAGGAGCTCATGGGAGAGTGAGAGAGAGAGGATGGATGGTGGTTTTTAGATCTACCAAATGTGGATCTAAAAATTGAATGGCTCTTGGTTGCTAATTTTAGCAACCAAGGGAAAAACACAGGGTAAAGAGTTCTAGAGAACTCTAGGCTAGGTATTTTCGTGTGGATGGTGTGTGTGGGTGTTTGTGGGTCTAAACATAGGTGGTTAGGTTGATTAGGTTAGGTTCTAGTAGGTTTAGGTCAAGGTAGGTCTCAAATTAGGGTTGTAAACAGTAATTCACTAAGGTAAAGTGCAATTAAACTTAATACAAGTTTAATTGGGTGTGTGAAAACCTAATTGAGAGTAAAATAACTCAATTAAGTCAGGTCTAAGTCAATTGGACTCTCACTGAGTCTAATTGGACAGTGTGTGCTGAGATCAGGGCTCAAGTGGACTTAATGAGTCCAATTGAATAGACTGAAGAGATTGACCAAGATCCAAGTCAGTTAGGTGTAGTGAGGACCTAATTAGGTCCTTATGGAGGTCTAGAGGTGATGTACTAGGGTTAGAGCACCTTAATTTAGGTTCCTAGAGGGTTAGAATTGGGTTTAGGGAGCTAGAGATCCAAGATCAAGTCTTGAATCTCAAAATAGGGTCTGGAGGGCAGTTCTGGACGTCTAATAATAGTGTCAAACATCTTATAGTGAAAAATCAGAAGTCTAGACTTGTTTTCTAGACGTCCAATTAGAGTTAGGAGGGATTTTTGGTTCTATTTGGGTATTCTGCAGAAATTGGACGTCTGACCAAGTGTCTAGACATCCAATACCACTGCAGAAGTGGGTTTAAGGTGTGCGGGTGTTGGCTAAGGGTTCTAGATGTCCTATAACTCATCTGGACATCTATATAGAGGCTAGAATTAGGGTTTTAAGGTTTCCTAGGGTGCGGTGACCTAATCTAAGGGTGGCTAAGGCTTGGGGAAGCTTCTAGGCTATCCTAGGACTAAGATGGACCTAAGTTCTTCACAATTTATTTCTTTATTCCTACTTAATAGAATTGCATACCTTAACTCCGTTACATTATTATTTACTACATCTAATCTAGGTCTTCCGCTCCAGCTCTACTGCAACACCAGTTATTCTTTATTCTTCATATCCAACTTTTGATCCAACTTCAGACCTAGCTTCTGATTAGCTTATTACCTGCAATTGACATAATGCACCTAATCAGTACATTATACCATTATTTTATGCATAGCTAAAAGAAAGCAGTAAAGATGCAAGTAATGCTTTTGCATGCATGAATTATCCTAACTTATGCTAAGTCCTAGCCTAATTTTGGACAATTAAGACCTATGATTGCTGTGCAATCACAGACTTCAAGATATTCAACTACCATATCTGAGAATATGGTAAGCATGCACCGCTAAAAAGTAGTGGGTGCATTGTAGAGATCGAAAGGCATCTTCGGAATGCGTACGTCTCAAAGGGGCTGGTGAAAGTGGTCTTCTCTTGGTCCTCAGGATGGATTGCCACCTGGTTGTAACTAGAGTACCCATCCAATAAGCAGAAGAATCTATTTCCCGCAAGTTTTTCGAGGATCTGATCAATAAATGGTAGTGGGAAATGATCCTTCTTCGTGGAGGTATTGAGTCTTCTGTAATCAATGCAAACTCTCCACGAATTTGCAACACGGGTCGGTATGATTTCTTCGGTCTCAGTCATGATCATAATGAGTCCTGCCTTCTTAGGCACAACCTCGATTGGACTCACTCACCAACTGTCGGAGATCGGGTAGATGATCCCAGCATCTAACCACTTAATGATCTCCTTTTTCATGACCTCCTGCAGATTAGGATTCAGACGTCTCTGCATTTCACAGGAAGGTCGTGTTCCCTCTTCAGTATAGATGCGATGTGTACAATAAGAGGGGCTAATACCAGTCAAATCATTGAGAGTCCATCCAATGGCTCTTCAATGCTGCTGGAGAATAGAAATTAGACGATATTCCTGATCAGGTGTGAGTCTGGAGTTGATAATTATAGGAAACGTCTGATTGCAATCCAAAAAGACGTACTTTAGGTGATTGGGAAGAGGCTTTAGTTCTAAAAAAGGGTTATCAGTAGCAGCGGGTGGTTCAGGGTGGGTCTCAGGAGCAAGGGAAGGAGTTATGGGTGTGTCTAGGTTGAGTTCAGACTCCTCTAATTGCTGGTTTTGATCCTCTTGTGGCTGATCAGAAGTAGTTAGGTTTTCCTAGATATATCGATCATCAACCACAACCTCGATATCACATATTTGTTTTATAACCTCGCAATTAATCCCTTGTTTGGCCTTAAAGATGTCGATCTTTAGTGTTTGGTTCCCAAATTTTAGTTCAATTTGGCCCTCCTCACGATTAATGTTGGCCCTAACAATGGCCAGAAAGGGTCTCCCTAGTATGATTGGTGTGTTTTTCGGATTCTCTGGAGCATCCATATCCAAGACTATGAAATCCACCAGGAAATACAAATCCCGAACCCTAATAATGGCATCCTCAAGAACTCCTTTAGGTGACTTAATAGATCAATCTGCCAACTGTAATGTCACCTCTGTTGGTTTTAGCTCAGATTCCTCAATATGGTCAAGTAGGGATGTAGGTATTAGGTTTATGGAGGCTCCTAGATCCAATAATGCTCTAGCAAATTAGATATCACCAATTGTACAGGAAATCAAGGGAGTACTTGGGTCTTTTGCCTTAGTGGGAGCCTACTTAAAATGATGGAGCTCGCTTGTTCGGAAAATACGATTAGGCTCCCACTTTTGGTTCACGGCTTACGCTTAGGTGTACACATGTCTTTCAAAAATTGTGCGTAAGCCAGTACGTGGCGAATTGCATCCATCAAGGGGATGTTTATATGGACCTATTCAAAGAGCTTGACCAAGTCCTCTTCAGGTGCCACGGGTTTGGTTGTCCTCTTACACTTGGTCAAGGCCTCGAGAAATGGAACCTTAGATGGTTCCTCTGGAATAGGTCCAGGTTTTTCATCTGGGACAAGGGTATCCTGGATGACTATCCTAGGGTTTGGGTTAGCACTATCAGGCTGCAAGTGGCTTGGGTAAGGTGGGTCCTATGTTGCTTTGCCACTACAGGTCGTAATTGAATTTAGTCCTACCTGGTTCTGGTTTGGTGTAGGTAAAATAGGTGGTTGCTGCTGAAATCCCGAGTATGATGTCAAAGCTTCCATCCCATCGGGTGATGGAGCAGAAGGGACCTGATAAACCATCTGGCTTGGCCTTGATTTGGGTTTATAACATGCCTTTGATTTAGCATGTTATTGGGATTAGGTAGAGGTTGCGAAGGGAGTGTACCAGGTTGGCGGGAATTTGCCATCTGGGTGAGTTGATTGCGAACCTCTGTGATCTTATCTCTGTGCTATTTCTGCATAGCCACATTCATCTTTTGAATGTTAGCCAGAGTCTGAAGGATAAGAGGCATTTGATCTGTCTGAGTTGGCCAAGATTGATAGGTGGGGTTGGGTCAAGGCTGAGGCAGCTGATATGGATAAGTAGCTTGTGGATGGGGCTGATATGGTGGTCTCTGATTCTGATTGTTTTCCGTCCCCGTGAAATTAGGATGATTTTGCCATCTAGGGTTATAGGTATTAGAGAATGGGTCGTTTTGGATGGTGTTGAGGTCCTCGCAGGTCTGAGGAACCTCAAAAAAGTCAAAATATAAGGATTCAGAGTTCCCCCATCTAAAATATGCAAGTCTGAAGTTTCCTTCGGACCTAGAGTCAGACCGAGGTGGATACGGGTCCAACCCTTGAGAAGATCGGTGGTAGATGTTATACACAGCTTCCCTCCTAGGGGGCAGCTGTGCGAACGGGTTTTGCGCAGAGGTGGTGATGGGAACACCATCATGAGCCATAACTACCTCATTTTGACCCAATGAAGAGAATAAATGCTCTTACATAAGCAACAGAAGGTCATAATTCACTACATAACCTTTCTGAGAGAGAAATAAGAAACTAGGTTAAAACTGTAATTTTACCAATGCAGTGCAACCACGGGTTGTCTCAAGGGCTAAACAAAGGTTAAATGGTCTTAATAAGATTATAAGTGGGTTGGATCAGACAAAAAAGGGTTTGTGTGTGTCCTGTCAATTAAATAACTTCTTGAAACCCTAAAATAGACCCACTTATTAACCAAGGTTGTAGTCAGGATAAAATTCACCTAAATCCTCTAAAAATCATATAAAAATATTCTCTAGGGTTTAGTACCTTCAATTTGGCCATTGGAACCCATCTTGACATAGAATGGGGTCTTAGACAGATATTTGCCCTAAATTGGGTTTTTACATAAATTACCTAGTCAAACATGGTCAAACCTGAAATCCAACTTCACCATTGGATTCCTTTAATCCAAATTAGGTTTGTATCAAAATTTGGATCTAAGGAGAATTCATCTTGACCTAGTTTGCAAAAAGGTTCTGTCTAATTACATCTCTACCCCTAACTTTCAAAAATCCTTGCAAACAATCCCCTTGCTTTCTCATCATCTTCACAAATAGGTCCCTCTACCATTATAGCGGAGGAATCCTACTCTGGCAAGCTTTGAAAGGAGATTTATCCTTGATTTCTCAGAGAATCCCTTCCAAAATTGGAAGGGAGATTCTCTGAGTAGTTCCCTCCAATCTGAACCCATCTGTGATCCATGATTGTTTCCCAATCTCTCATGGGAATGCATGAGAGATTTGGGTCTCTTTTGAGTTTCCATCTCCGACGAATCTTGCCTTGCTTGGAAGCTTGGCTTCCAAGCATGAAACCTCCTCAGAGACCCATTTAAAGACTCCCCAGATCCAACCGATGTTCCTGAGCTTGAAATTGGGCTGGTTCCCCCTCTATTCCTCTCTCCTCTTCAGCCATAATTCTCTGCAAGCTTCGGCGGCTTCTCCCTCGCTCTCTCGTCGCCCAACAACAATACCAGTGGTCAGGTTAACTCCGCCACAGTCCTCCATGTCGCGCAATACCTGTCGACGTCGCCTCTGCCTCATCTTCGCCGTCACCTCAAGTACGGAGGTATTCATCTTCCCTACGTTCGGCAACCATACCGATGTGGGACCCCTGTCCCCTTCGTCCCTTAGACTAGGTTTCTTAAGTTCTTTGTCCTCCACACTTTCTCCCCCTCTCTTTATTTCCCTAAATCATCCACCGATGGCACTGACCATCGTCACCTTCTCCACCTCCGGCAACTCCTCCGGCGAGGTGCTCCCGTCGCTCCGCACCTCCATCCACTTCGCCGACCACCCTACAACCTCTACCACAACTCACTAGTCATTTCCCCTCACTCCAATCACTCCATCAACAACCCAAACACTCACTTGAACACACCCACTCACACACACGCAGTACGCCCTAGGTACACCACCACAGCCACCCACATGCCACGAAACCACTCCCATCACATCTACCGTGCTCCGGTGATGCTCCCTGAGCGATTTGACTTGGCTGCAAGGCCGTTCTCATGTTTTTAAGTTCATCGCCCATCCGCCATTGCTGCAGCTCCAAGTGCCACCGCTCTAGGTGCTGCTATCCCAGGTGCGCGGAATCATCTTGCGTGCAGTTCCACGCCTTCAATTGGAGTCGAAGGCCTCCACAACTGTGCAATTGGAAACCCAATCCTTGCTGCAGTGCGCAAAAAAAAGGTGGGACATTTAGTCCCACCTCGGAAGTGGAAAGCTGTCTGAGGTCACATAAAGGGAAAAAGTGTTATAGGCTCTTCACCTCCATCACTGAGGGTGAGGTCCTCCTCCCCCCTCTCACCAGACTCGTCCACGACATAACCCGTGGACCTGGCCGACCCGACTACCCGACCTATTCACTCCTCGCTCACCACACACGCCGGTGAGCCTGGACCCAGGTCTGCATTACGTCTGATTACCCGACCAGTTAAAGGCTCTGGGAGAGAGGTTCTGAAATAGAAATGAAAGAAAAGAGAGGAGAGCTATGTAGGGGTAGGTTGGTTTTGCTCTAAGGAGTTTGCCTTCGACACTTAGTCAAATTCAGAGGGCACAACAGGGCTGAAGGAAGAAGAAGAAGAAGGAGAGGAGTACTGCAGGCTTAAGGCAAAGCAAAGAAGAAGAAAGCCTAAGGTAGAGAAAGAAGGAAGGAGAAGACAGAGAAGAAGGAAGCTAAGGCAGAAGGAAGAAGAAGAAGAAGCAAAGGTAGAGAAAGAGAAAAGGAAGAGAAGGCCAAAGACAGAGAAAGAAGAGAAGGCAGAAGGTAGAGAAAGCTAAGGAAAGAAGAAGCCAAAGGAAGAAGAGAAGAAGAAGAATCAAAGAAAAGGAAATCAGAAAAGAAGTAAGGCACTATAGCACTAGACATTTAAGACATCTGATTGCAAAATCAGACGTCTGATACTCATATGCTCTTCATTATTTTGCCTACAACTCTTTTTATTCTTCATATAATCATGCTCTACATTCCTAATTAGATTTTGAGTAGTATTATGTGTTCAATTTGCATTTATTGATGAGATTAGTGTGTGAAATCCATTTGCTCCCTATGTTCAACCTCGGAATATATTCGAGTAATAAAATTATATTTGTTTTGAATGCTATTTCGACTGTACTATAACGCAACACTTTTCAAACACCGATCCAGCACTCTTAACATTTTGGCGCCATTGCTGAGGAGCAATAGGCAATTTGGAATTCTTGATTACAATTCCTGATTTGGTACTAACTTGCTATATCTCTCTTGTTGTGGTCATTTCAGGGGAGAAGATTCAAAGAAAGACAACTGCACAACAAACACGTCAGGGGCAGGTAACTTCCGATTACTCTCTCTCTTAAGCCCCTCATTCCAAAAAGGTTAAAAAGGATAAAATCAAATTAGGGCTACTTGTTTTACATTCCTAGCTAATTCATCAATTTGCCTGATTTGATTTCAAAAACAAAAACTTGATTTGTGCACCCATTTAAGGTAACTAGGGCTATCACTTTCTTGTTTGAGCCCTAGATACCACATTTGGCAAATTAAATTGGACCAAATTAGAGCCAATTAAGGATTTCAATTTAGGGTTTTAGAGATACACTTTCATAAGCAAGAATCAACTCTCCAAAATGATTTGTGCCTAAGCCTTGGTTGAAGTGATCTATTCAAGAAAACCATAAAGATCAGGCTCTTAATCTCAGTTGAATCCTAAAAGAAAAAGAGACCTAAAAACTTCTCAAAGGACAAATACGTGAAGTTGACCCACCTTGTTGGGTCAACCAACCTTGAAATTGGGTCACTTTTTCCACTCAATACATCTAAAGTTCAAGTGAAATCTTAAGCACCCTTACTCTTTAATAAAACTGGTAGACTTAAGAGGTCAAGTCCCTATTATGGTCTACCTGGAACATCAGTGACAAGAGAGGATGGGTGGGGGAAACCCTGTAACCCATGGGGGCACTCTACCGTGTAGGGGCCTTTGTGGGACTCTCCCTCTCTGGCTGCCCAGGTATTTCTCAGGTGGACGACTTTCTAACTAAGGGGTATCTTCTGCCCCGAACCTCTATAGTCATCCAAAATTTTTGGGTGTCTTGATTGGGTCCATCACATTCTACTCTCATCCAGACCATCGGTGCATGTTCGGTAGGAGGTCCTTAGGACCATCCTTGAGGCCTCCTTTAGTCATTCACTCCCATCGAGGCTAGGCCTCAACTTCCATGTTTGTGCAGTAACCCCATCACATAGACATCTCCTCCAATTCATCTGAGATTAATTCTCCATCCATCATCATGGCACAACCCGTAGAAGAAGAGAATAACCGTGAGAACCAACTTCAGCGCCTTAATGATTTATTCCAAGCCTTTATGAATCCACCACAGCATCTTATGATGTGAGATCATTATAATCCTGCTGCGGTGGCGATTGAACCTCGAGTCCAAATCTCGGCTGGAGGTCCTGATTCTTAACTCAAGCCCAACATGATTCATGCTATTCCAAAGTTTCATGGGCTCAATTCCGAGGATCCATTTCAGCACATCAAACAGCTTAAGCATCTGTCCCAGACCTTCGGGTCAGATGTCCAAAATCGGGACATTCTTCTCATGAAGATGTTCTCCTTCTCTCTCATGGACAAAGCAGCTCACTGATAGTAGACTCAAATGCGTCTAATCAATACATGGGTTGAACTGCAATCCAAGTTTCTGAAAAAGTTCTTCCCAGTTGGTTGGATGAATGCATTACGTCACCAGATCATGCACTTCACATAGCAACCTGGAGAACCACTTCACGAGGCATGGGATCGTTTCTTGGATCTCATGTGAAAGTGCCCCCATCACGGAGTTCCTAAATGGGAACAAGTCCAGTCTTTTTACTAGGGACTCCATGAAGATATCTATTTATTCATCAATGCAACTTGCAGAGGAAATATCATGGGTCAACAGGAAGACACTGTGTAGGAGATTCTCAAAAATATGTGTGAGAACTCCATCAATAATGACTCCATGGGCTTATTCAACTGGAAAAATGCCCACGCATCGACGAATCCAAGGAGAGCACATGAGACGCAGGGCCTGTCCTCATCAGTCGACTTGGAATTAATGGTCAGTCATTTGGACAAGGTCTCTATCATTGAGAAGAAGATGGATGAGCTAACTCGACATCTGCAATGAGCCACCTCTGCGCAAAACCCGTTCGCACAGCCACCCTCTGGGAGGGAAGCTGTGCATAACATCTATCATTGATCTTCTCAAAGGATGTACCCGTATCCACCCCTGTCTAAGTCTAGGACCGGAGGAAACTTTGACCTTGCATACTCTAGTTGGGGGAACTCTAAACCCTCGTACTCTGATTTTTCCGAGGTTCCTCAGACTTGCGAGGGCCTCAATTCCATCCAGAATGACCCATTCTCTAATACCTATAACCCAGGATAGTGGAATCATCCCTATTTCCTGTGGACAGGAAATAATCAAATCAAAGACCACCATATCAACCTCGTCCATATCAACCGCCTTAGCCTTGGCCCAACCCCACCTATAAATCTAGGCCAACTCAAACAGATCAAATGACTCTCATCCTTCAGACTCTGGCTAACATTCAAAAGACAAATGCTGCTATGCAAAAATAGCACAAAGACGAGATCACAAAGGTTAGCCATCAACTCGCCCAGATGGCGAATTCTTGCCAACTTGGCACACTCCCTTCGCAACCTCTGCCAAGTCCGAATAACATGCTGAACTAGAGGCACGTTATGAACCCAAATTCGAGCCAAGCCCACATGATTTATCAGGCCCCTTCTGGTCCATCACCCGATGGGATGGAAGCTTTGACATCATATTCGAGATTTCAGCAGCAGCTGCCCATTTTACCTACACCAAACCATAACCAGGCACGACTGAATTCAATAACAACCCGTAGTGGCAAAGCAACACAGGACCCACCTTACCCAAGCCACTTTCAGCCTGGTAGTGCTAACCCAAACCCTAGGATAGTCATCCAGGATACCCCTATCCCAGATCAAGAACTTGGGCCTATTCTAGAGGAACCATCCAAGGTTCCATTTCCCAAGGCCTTGACCAAGGGAAAGAGGACAACCAAACTCGTGGCACCTAAGGATGACCTGGTCAAGCTCTTTGAACAGGTCCATATAAACATCCCCTTGATGGATGCAATTCGCCACTTATCGACTTACGCACGATTCCTAAAAGACGTGTGTACACCAAAGCATAAGCTACGAACCAAAAGTGGGAGGCCAATCATATTGTTAGAGCAAGCCAGCTCTTTCATCTTGAGCAAACTCCCACCTAAGGCAAAAGACCCAGGTACTCCCTTAATTTCCTGTACAATTGGTGATATCCAATTTGATAGAGCTTTATTGGATCTAGGAGCCTCCATAAACCTAATACCTACATCCCTACTTGACCATCTTGAGGAATCTAAACTCAAACCGATGAGGTGACATTACAGTTGGCAGACCGATCTATTAAGTCACCTAATGGAGTTCTTGAGGATGTCATTGTTAAGGTTCGAGATTTCTATTTCCCGGTGGACTTCGTAGTCTTGGATATGGATGCTCCATAAAATCCGAGGAACACACCAATCATACTAGGGAAACCCTTTCTGGCCATTGCTAGGGCCAACATAAATTGTGGGGAGGGAAAAATTGAACTAAAATTTGGGAATCAGACATTAAAGATTGACATCTTTAAGGCCCAACAAGGAATTAATTGCGGAGTTATAGAACAAAATATGTGATATCAAGGTTGTAGTTGACGATCCGTATATTAAGGAAAACCTGACTACTTTTGATCAACCACAAGAGGATCAAAACCCACAATCAGAGGAATCCAAACTTAACCTAGACACACCCTGAACTGCCCGCTGCTGCTGATAACCCTGTTTTGGAACTCAAGCCTCTTCCCGATCATCTGAGGTACATCTTTTTGGGTTCCAATCAAACGTTCCTGTCATTATCAATTCCAGACTCACCTGATCAGGAATCCCGTCTGATTACTATTTTCTAGCAACATCGAAGAGCCATTGGATGGACTCTCGATGATTTGACTGGCATCAGCCCCTCTTACTGCACACACTGCATCTATACTGAAGAGGGCACACGACCTTCCCATGAAATGCAAAGACGTCTAAATCCTAACATGCAGGAAGTCATGAAAAAGGAGATCATCAAGTAGTTAGATGCCAGGATCATCTACCCAATCTTCGACAGTTGGTGGGTGAGTCTAATCCAAGTTGTGCCTAAGAAGGTAGGACTCACCATGATCATGACTGAAATTGGAGAAATCATATCGGCCTGTGTGGCGAATTCGTGGAGAGTCTGCATTGATTATAGAAGACTCAATACCTCCACAAAGAAGGATCATTTCCCACTACCATTTATTGATTAGATCCTCGAGAAACTAGCGGGAAGTAGGTTCTTCTACTTTTTGGATGGGTACTCTGGTTATAACCAGGTGGCAATCCATCCTAAGGACCAAGAGAAGACCTCTTTCACCTGCCCCTTTGGGACGTACGCATTCCGAAGGATGCCATTCGGTCTTTGCAATGAACCTGCTACTTTTCAGTGGTGCATGCTTGCCATATTCTCAGATATGGTAGGTGATTATCTAGAAGTCTTCATGGATGACTTCTCAGTGTTTTGCGAATCATTTAACGATTGCCTCCTGCACTCGGTCCAAATCCTTAGGTGGTGCATTGACGTGAATCTAGTTCTTTCCTAGGAAAAGAGCCATTTCATGGTGCCTGAAGGAATTGTCCTGGGACATCTCATATCGAAAAAAGGCATCTAGGTTGTTCAAGCCAAGGTGAACAACCGATCTGATATCCAAACTCCCTATGCCTAGCTCGATCAAGGACATCCGATCTTTCCTGGGGCACGTCGATTTTTACTGTTTATTCATTCCTCATTTCTCAAAGATCACATGCCCCCTGACTAGTCTACTATCTAAGGATGTTCCTTTTGAAATATCCAAGGAATGCACTCAAGCATTTGAAACCCTCCGTGATCGAGTGACTCAAGCTCCGATCCTACAGTCCCCTAATTGGTCTCAACCCTTTGAGATCATGTGCAATGCATCTGATTTTGTTTTAGGAGCGGTACTTGGGCAGAAAATTGATGAGAAACCCATGGTCATCTACTACGTTAGCATGACACTTGATGAGGCTTAGCGTAACTACACAGTTACTGAGAAAGAGCTACTAGCCGTAGTATCTGCCCTGGAAAAATTCAGATCATATCTTCTGGGTTCCCGTGTTATCATTTACTCTGATCACACAGCTGTGAGGCATCTCCTTGCAAGGAAGGATGCGAAAACTCGACTAATCGCTGGATCTTGCTATTGCAAAAATTTGAACTCGAGATTCGCGACAAGGCAAGAAAATAGAATGTGGTAGCTAATCACTTGTCCTACCTTCCTTTTGATATCAACCCTTCCAGATTCATTATGGAACATTTTCCTGATGAACACCTCCTGACTATCAGTACAGGGCTTCCATGGTTTGTTGATCTAGTAAACAACCTGGCATCATGATGAGTCCAATTTAATGGACTATTGTTATGACTAAGTAATTCTATTCTAACATTTTATGTTTGTTAATAATCACATTAGGTCATTAAATGATTGCATGCATCATTATTTAAGTTTACATTTATTCTATTCCATATTAGGTAAATATTTTATATTTCATGTAGGTCCCACAATAGCACACCCGTTGCATCTCCTCCACTTAATCCACTCCATCAGGCTAATAATCGGGAAGAAAGAGGAGGATCAATTTTGCAAAGAAAAGGGTGGTAAAAGGAATTTCCCCCAACAGCTGTCGACCTCAACAACATCCCCCCAACAGCTGGCGGCCTCAACAACACCTCCCCAATAGCCGCCGGCCAAATTTAGTAAGGGATTTAAAAATCCCTTGACTTGCAGATGGGGGAGGAGATAAAAGAGGCTCTTGGCGAGAGAGAGAGGTCGGCTTCTTTCTCCCCCTTGCAGGATCATCTCCACCTTCACCACCATGGAGAGGCAATGCACTATGGAGAAGGCGTGCACAGTGCCTCCAGCCAGCCTGCAAGCTCTCCAACACCACAGCTGTGCGCCCTGCAAGTAGCACAACATCCTCCCACCGCGCACCCTGCAGGCGCACCACCACCCATTGCCAACAGCTTCCACCGCCTGCTCACACCCACGCACCCTGCAAGCGCTGCACCATCCTCTCCACCACACGAGCGGGCCCTTGCAAGCCTTCATCCTCCCACTCTAGCCTGCCCTCACCGCACCAAGCAGCCACCAGCCCCCATCGCACGCACGTGTGCCCTACAACCACGCCACTGCCACAGCTTCCACTGCCTATCCACTACAGTGCCTCCACCGCGTGCAAAGGACCTTCTCACCACACTTCCTATAGGTAGCATGCCCGAAGGCATGCCCTTGCACACCCTTGTGTGCGCACCCTCACCGCATGCAGCACAGCTATGCCCTCACGTGGCTAGCAGCGGCACACGTGCCTCCTCCACTTTCTCTTCTTCATCTCCTTCGTTCTTCCACTACTGCAACAAAGAGAGGAACCCAAAGCGTGCAGCTGTGCCCGCACCCTTGCACGCAGCACACCTCGCACCTCACAGCGCGCCCTCACTACGCATTGCTCTCAACACACCCGCGCACGAGCGCGCAACCGCAGGCCACGCCACAGGCTGCCACAACCGTACGATAGAACCAAACACCGACGTTCTTCACCTTCACCGTCCGACCATCGCCGTCCGCCTCCGGCTGCCGCTTCACCTCCGTTACGACACCTGGCCTCCGACGCACCTCCACCGAACTCTAGCTAGCTGATGATCGCCTCTCCACACGCACCCACAAGAGAGGAGAATCCCTATTTTCTCCCCTATTAAAATTTATGGGTTATGCCATTGTAAAGTACACTATTCACTTATTTATCCTATTATTATATTACGGTAGAATTGCATGAATGTCCCTCAATTCTAATTGAATTGCATGCAGTAACATTACATTCATCTCATGACTAAGCAAACATGTATCCTTGTTATGGGGAACAAATTCTGATTTAATTAAATTTGATTATGCTTGTCGGTATTAATATAGCAATTCTGGTATTTCCATGGTGGTGATTTTGCATGTGCACCCTCAGATTCTTGATTAATTATCTAAATTGAGAATTTATGCTGGAAATGAGAACACTAGTTAGCATGCACATCAGTTGATATTCCCGATTACTTGATGCATCATTATTCATTTTTGATAGGCTAATTACTCCCTGTGGAGACGACCTAACTATTCATGGTTAGATTCTGAAAATTAAAATATTTTGAAAAGTGATTTTCTACCACGCAATTAAATATGACACATCATTTTATGTTAAGGTTTTCAACAAAAACGAAGATCGTCCTTTCAAATGGTGTCATTGCCAAGGAGGAAACATGCCTATTAATTTTTTCAGGAATTTTATATTATTTTTATGTTATTTTAAAAGCTTTTCTGAATTATTGACATTGGTTCTCTTTGTGTGCATGAATCGAATGACGAACGCGATAGGCATGCATGGTGGAGACGATCTTTTTGGTGGACCTTGATGCCACCTGGAGGCCAACAACAGGAGCACATAGGCTTTGATCCCATGCACATAGGTTTACAGAGGAGCCTGTTTTCGATTTAGTCCTTAGATCTTAGTTTAGATTTAGTTTAGATAGACATTAGAACTTAATTTCTATCTTTTGGACCCTTTTCGGGTATTTTTCGAAATGTGCTCCCAATGTTTCTTTATTTCTTATCGCTCTTGTATGCGGGAGCATATTTTCAGGAGCATGTTCCCATTTATTTAGATTATAGGATTATTCAAATTGTTTGAACTGCATGTCGGTTAGTTAGTTAGACTAGGTTTGTTTGCTTATTATTATTATTAAATATATATATTCAAACTGCCTGCTAGAAGTTGCATATCTATAGGACGACCATCTAGGGCTGAATGAGCAGCATCTAGTTTATTTTTACTGTATTGCATACATTCTTGCACGAAGAAAGCTGGAGTAAGGTACGTCTTCTCTTGAGCATCAATTACCTATCATGCATCTACATTGAACCTAAATCTAAGACCACTAAAGTGCTTGAATTGAATTAATTCAGTGGTCACTTTAAAAATTTGGACTGCTAAGAGGTTGGACCTTAAAATCTGTGACTTAAAATTGTGTGCAAAAGGATCTTGTTTGTGAAATTTCAAAACTCAAAACATGATCGTATGATCGCACACCTAAGACACTATGCACCTCACACATAAGGTCACTAGATAAATTTCTACCTCTCCTCTTTTGCACCACAAGGGAAGTTAGTCGGAAATCAACAAGCCTATCCACCAAGTTACTTCGGTTCCTCGTGTGTGGGCTCGATTCGAGACTTCCATCCCTTGCGAGTAGGTTATAGGCACCAACGAAGGTTGGCCTAGGAAGCGTAATTTTTGCAAAACTTGTTTGGCCACCAACTGAACATTTAATTCTAAGACCTAGAATCTACCAAAAATAGATCCCACTGGATTTGCGTTTGTTTTGACAGTGATAGAACTCTCTAGGAAGCTTTTGCTTGTGTTCTGAATTCTTCTAAATCCTAAGAGTTAAAATTGTTTGGCTTAAAGAAATGGATCACCCTTATTCCTATCATTTAGGTTATTAGAGTTAATACTTCCTATATTTTAACCAGGATCCCATGCCCTGAGCGTATTCATCCTTTGATGGGTACATTGACAATTCATGGGATCATTCTTATTCTTATCTTGGGAGTACTGATAAGTCGATTTTCGCTTTTGGATAATGTGATTAAGATGATCTGCCGTTTTAGTAATAAAGTGGTGGAAAATCACTTAACAAAATAATTTCAATAAAAATTACCACTCACAGAAGAGCGGGTCGTGTCCACAGAGTGGCAATGATGTAATAAAATCTCGATTATTTTATATTCTTTCAATCAAGTGCGAAATCCATAATCAAATCCGACATGAAATGCGATGGAAGAAAGATGCACAATAAATCAAAAAGATAAGGGTATATGTGCAATTTTTCCTTACTGAAATATTCAATAAATATGTGATGATTTTATGTAATTTTCAATTGACATGTATTAGAGAAAATTTATGCACATTTTAATCCAAAAACCAATGTTAAAACATGTGAATACCAATAACCACACAATTATCAGAAAGCATGAGTATGCAGTCATAATTTCACCACAACAAAATAATCATAAATTAAAATTGATTTTGGTGGAAATGGCATTCAAATGTAAATTTTAATTAACATAAAAACAGGTGATTTTACCTCTCTCCTCGTTGCGCATGGGAGAGAGGTTCAATCGAGGAGATACTCCTACAGGAGGTTAGCTGAAGTGAGGCCGTCGCGGTGGTGGCAGAGATGCGTCGTGAGATGGCCGGAGCTGGACTGTCGGAGGAGAGGAGTGGCGGCTGTGGAGAAGCCTACTGCTGGCCATGCTTGCTGGTGAAGGCGCGCACAGGTGCAGAAGGCGCTGCTGGCATGCGAAGGCGTGGAGGCATGGACACTGGGCGCTCTACAAAGCACGTAGGAGCGCGTGGGTGTGGTGGTGGCGCCGACTGCAGGTGCTGCGCAGGGTGATGGCGTAAGCGCATGCAGTGGCTGAGGCACTGCAGGAGGCGTGGGTGCTACAGCGAGGGTGGGTGGAGGTGCGGGTTCTGCAGAGGCTGAGGTGCTGCAAGGTGTGCACGGGTGGGTGCAGGTGCTAAGGCGAGGAGACGCGGGCGTGTGGTGGCTGGGCTGGAGGTTGGGTGCGCTAGAGAAGTTGAGGAGGCACAAGTTTTGCAAGCTGGGATGGAAGTGCATGTGGGTCTGATGGAGCAGGGATAGGTGCTGCTGGCGTGTGCGCTGGCTGTGGTGAGAGCACGTGCACGTAGGTAGCTGGTGCTGCAATGATGAAATGAGGGTGTGCGTTGGCTAAGTTGAGGGCATGGTTGGCAGATGGCTGATGGCTGGAACTGAAGTGAGAGCGCGCACTGTGGTGTCCGATGGAGCGGTGGTAGGAAGAGTTGCAGAGACTCTGGTGATGTGGGTTGTCACCCCACAAGCCCACGGTGGTGAGTAGTTCTGCCACCGTGAGGCCGGTGGTGTTACGACCCGATTCCTGAATCCCTACGAGACACGAGAATCGGACCAACTCAACTGATCCCAAGACCCAGTCGTCCAATGAGAAAGTAACCAAAACAATCAATAAAATAAACCACATTCATCATGCATGTAACTAACAGTAACAAAAGTACAGTAGTAAAGAAAAGAACTACTACAGTACACACCACCACAACAGTAGAGAATTAAACAAGTACATAAACATGATGCTTACAATAAAAGAGTACAATTGTAATAGAAAATACCCACTACAACAGAAGAAACGGTACTGTAGGTACAACACAAGTAAAACTACTGGGATCTACTAGACCCAGCACCCTTTGCAGCCGCAGGCACTGGCTGCTCAACACCTGGTCCTGAAAAGGTGACAAAGGTGACAGGTAAGTGAAACGCTGAGTAGAGTGGCAACCAACTAGCCAAGAAAAATAATAAGGTGGACAAGTAGCTGTTATTTTTAATTTCTTTCTATATTTCTATTTACTCATTCTTGAATTACTCCCAAGATCTTTCTCTTGATCTCGAATGTTCCTCGTGAGAATGATCTTGATTGCATTCTTTTATGAAAAGTAGAAGTAGCACGTGGTGCCCTCCTGGCCGAGAGAGTCCCCTGTGGTGGTCCTACCCTCAGTCAACCACCCCAAGGTCATTGATAGATGTAACGGTGACTACGACACGAGTGATAAACGCACGGGTAGCTACCCTGCACTGGGGCGTGGTCAGTCGTTTCTGTTAACAAGTGCGCCCAAAGCACAAGGAACCAGTATAAGGCAGATCCCTCTCAGTAATAGGGGTCCAGCTCCTCCACAGTAACCAAATAGGGGTCTTGCCCCTCCACAGTCCGCGCACCCTCGCCTGACTACCCTGGTTTGCCTAGTGGGCATAACAAGTTGGTGTAGGACTGCTAGCAGAACCCCGGGACCCGTGGGGTGGTTAGCGCGCTCCCTACACTAGTAGCTCTCCCCAGTACTGTGTACACGAGGGCCAAAAGTTGGTACAAAGTGGCCAAACCTAACCTTGGGTCCCTGGGGCGGTTAGCTCCGCTCTACACTAAACAGGGGGACAGTCGCTCCCCTTGGTACTCCGTACTCAAGGGCCAACTCAATTCCCCAATTCCATTCCATTTACCCCTTTCAGGAGCTCTACTCCTAATTCCCCGTAGGGTTCATGCTCATATTTCTCTAGCCAAGCCATTTTAAGTTTCATCAATCCAGTTTTATTCTCATATAGCCCGTGTTTCCAACATTTAATATACATTCATATATAAGCAGTTGTTATCAAATTACAGCCAATTAACATTATTCTTTCTACATTTCCAAGACTGCAAATTCATGTATTCACGACATTCATTTCAGTGTTTCTATTCCTAGGATTCATGCCATACCCTAGGATCTATCATTCAATCTAGTTTTCGAGTCCTAGGATTCATGCCATAGCCTAGGATCTATCATTCAATATAGTTTTCCAGTCCTAGGATTCATGCCATACCCTAGGATCTATCATTCTATCTAGTTTTCTAGTCCTAGGATTCATGCCATACCCTAGGATCTATTATTTATCTTACAGGTGCATTAATGTTGATAATTAATCAAGGGGAGCCACTCTACTCGCAAAACCGGGAGTGATGGGGGCATGATCGACAGGTCCACGCACCTCTGCAACCCCTAGATCCACAATAGAATGAGGTTCTATCACAAGGATCAAACATAGGAAACTACTCAAAACAGGATACAAGTACTTTAAACAAGTAGAGGAACTAATTCTGAGAAGAACAAAATTTTAAACGTGGAAATCGGACTTCGAACGGACCCTAAACAGGTCAAAAATGACAACTCTGTCCCAAATCAAACGTCTGGAACACCTTCCAGACGTCTTAAATGATGGTTCAGATCATACCCCACTTCTGCACTGTTCTTCAGACGTTCAGGATTCTGTTGAACCGTCTAGACCTAGTTCTAGACGTCTGATTATCACTTTGTACGTCTAGAGACTCTCTCCACCGTTTGGTGCTGTGCCCAGAAGTCTGATCTGTGTGGGAGGGCGTGCCCTTGCGCCTTCACGAATGAAACCTGCACACGTACATAAACGATCACAACACGGCACGTCTCTAGGCTTTCGGCGGAATGGCCTGCATGGCCGCATCCGCAGAAAGGAAGAAGAACGAGTATATCATACCTTTCAGATGTCTGGATATCACTCCAGACGTCCCCCGCGCCGACTGGACGTAGGTCCAGACGTCTGATTCTGGGAAATTTTCCCAGAATCGGGACCTCCTCACCTTCCGCTTGCTGTGCACGTCCACGCCACTCCACGCTCGCCTGCTGCCTGAGCTGCAGCAACACCTCCCCAGCACTACGCTCCCGCTACATGCACCCGTCGGCTGGCCCTGGGCAGCTCTGGTGAGTTTGCTCTCTCTTCTTCACACGCTCTGCCTCTTCTCCCTCTCGCTACACCTCCTCGTCCTTGCGCGCACCCGGCAGCAGCTGCTGCCCTCACTCTCTCGCTCTCACGCCAACACTAGAAGAAGGAGGAGGCGGTGGAGTGGGGGTGAGGGAGAGGGAAGGGGGGAAGAGGCTATTTGAAGGCATTGGGGGGGAGAGAGAGAAGAAAAGAAGATGCCTGCAGGGCGGCAAGTGCAGTCTGCGCGTGCACGCGCGCAGACTCAAAATAGTACGTCACAAAAATTTAATTCCAGACATTTAAGAAGGCATCCAGACGTCTAGACCAACTCCCAGACGTCTTAAAAGACGTTTGATGTCGTAGGTCTTAACAACATAACAAACTCAAAGGAAGTTTCATCCCCGAAACTTGCGCTAACTAGAGTGCGGAAAAGAACGATATATGCATAACAAACTCAAAGAGGACCGAAGCCTATCCAAAAGGACGTACCCTCAAAGAGCTTCGGGTACCGCTCCCGAATCGTCACCTCAGGCTCCCAGGTGGCCTCCTCGTACTGCTGGCTCCTCCACAAAACCTTCACCAGTGGTACTTGCTTCCGTCTCAGACTCTGGATGGCTCTGTCAAGAATCTGCACTGGCCACTCGGCGTAGGTCAGGTCTTCACCCACCTCGACACTCTCGTGGCTCAAGATGTGACTGGGATCGGCGACGTACTTCCTAAAGTTGGACACGTGGAACACGTCGTGCACACTAGAAAGCTGGGGTGGGATGGCAAGCTTGTAAGCAACAGGTCCAACCTGCTCCAAGACCTCAAAGGGTCCCACGAACCTCGACGCGAGCTTCCCTCTCACCCCAAACCGCTGCAGGCCCTTCATGGGTGAAACATGAAGGAAGACGTGGTCCCCAACCTCAAACAGTACCTCTCTGCATTTTCAATCTGTATAGCTCTTCTGTATGCTCCTGACAGTGCGGAGTCGCCTGTGAATTTGCTCGATTACCTCCTGACTCTGCCGAATCAGCCTGGGGCCAACCTCCCACTTGGTCCCCACCTCAACCCAACTTAAGGGTGCCGTACACCTCCGTCCGTACAGAGCCTCGTAGGGTGCCATGGCGATGCTCGAGTGATAACTATTACTATATGCGAACTCTACCAGGGGCAAGTGCTCCTCCCAAGAGCCCCTCCAGTCCAGTACACAAGCATGCAAAAGGTCCTCAAGTGTCTGTATCATGCACTCAGACTGTCCATCCATCTTGGGGTGGCATGCTGTACTGAACCTCAACCGCGTCCCCAGGGCCTGCTGAAACTCAGCCCAAAATTGGGACGTAAAATGGGTACCCCGGTCGGATACGATCTCCCATGGAACCCCATGTAGACATACCACATCGCGTATATACCTCTCTTCCAACTGTGCTGGTCCCAAGGTGACTCGGATCAGTAAGAAACACGTCGTCTTTGTCAATTTGTCAACGATCACCCAGAATGCGTCGTGTCCTCGCTGGGTAATAGGTAAGCCCACCACCAAGTCCATGGTGATGCTCTCCCACTTCCACTCTGGCAATGTAAGTGGCTGCAATGGCCCTGCAGACCTCTGATGCTCGGCCTTCACCTACTGGCACACTAAACACTGCTACACGAATTCACCCACATCCTGCTTCATTCCCCTCCACCAAAAGTCACGTCTCAAATCATGGTACATCTTTGTGTTTCCGGGATGTATGGTGAATCTGGAATTGTGTGCCTCAGTTAGGAGCTCCCTCAATAGCTCCTCATCTCTGGGAACGCACAAATGTCCCCTCATGCACAGCACTTGGTCTGTAAAACAGAAGTCCCCAAGGTCTCCTGACAGTACTCTGCCACGTAACGACTGCAAGTACGGGTCAGCCATCTACCCTGTGATGATGCGGTCTATCAGTTCTGGCCTCATCTGTCACATCACAATCACTACCCCACAATGCCCCCATAACTCTAGGGGTTGCCAACTTCCCATCTCTTCCATGAGGCTCCAACTCTGTGCCTGTAAACCGGCCAAGTGAGCGGGCACCTTCCGGCTCAAGGCGTCAGCCACTACGTTGGCATTTCTCGAGTGGTATGAAATGCTGCAGTCATAGTCCTTCAGGAGCTCCAACCAACGTCTCTGTCTCATGTTGAGCTCCTTCTAATCAAACAGGTATCTGAGGCTCTTGTGATCTGTGAAAATCTCAAAGGTCTCAGTGTACAAGTAGTGCCTCCAAGTCTTCAGCGCAAAGACGACAGCTACCAACTCCAGGTCGTGAGTAGGGTAGCTATGCTCATGGGGCTTCAGTTGCCGCGAAGCGTAAGCGACAACGTGACCCCTCTACATGAGCACACCCCCTAACCCCTGCAAAGAGGCGTCCGTGTACACAACGAACCTGCCACTACTGTCTGGGATGGTGAGCACGGGAGCCAAAGTCAGCCTCTCCTTCAGCTCCTGAAAACATGCCTCACAAGCGTCTATCCAAGAAAAGGGCACGTCCTTTCGGGTCAGCGGTGTCATAGGATGGGCAATCTGCGAGAAGCCCCTGATAAACCGCCTGTAGTAGCCTGCCAATCCCAAGAAACTGCAGATCTCAGTAACCGTACGTGGTCTCTCCTACCTGAGCACTGCCTCGACCTTGGCTGGGTCCACAGCCAAGCCATCCTGGAGATCACATGACCTAAGAAGGTCACCTCCCTCAACCAGAACTTGCACTTGCTGTATTTGGCGTACAGCCTACTTCGTCTCAGTGTGTCCAAAACCATCCGCAAGTACTGTCCATGCTGTGTCTGATCTCAAGAATAGATGAGCACATCATCAATGAATACCACCACGAACTGGTCCAAGTATAGTCTAAACACCCGGTTCATCAAATCCATGAAGGCAGCGGGGGCATTGGTCAGCCCAAACAGCATGACCAGAAACTCATAGTGTCCATACCAGGTGTGGAAGGCTGTCTTGGAGACGTCTGCCACCTTGATCCTCAACTGGTGGTATCCAGACCTCAACTCGATCTTGGAGAATACCGTGGCACCTCGCAGCTGGTCAAACAAGTCATCAATCCTCGGCAACGGATACCAGTTCTTGATGGTGACCCTATTCAACTATCTGTAGTCCACACAAAGGCGTAGGGTACCATCCTTTATCTTTGCAAACAATACCGGGGCTCCCCAGGGAGACGCACTAGGCCTCACAAAGCCCTTCTCCAAAAGGTCCTACAACTGAGACTTGAGCTCTCGCAGCTCAAGTGGTGCCATCCTGTACAGTGCTATGGAGATGGGGCAGGTCCCCGGTACCAGTGAGATCTCAAACTTGATCTCACACTTGGGTGGTAGTCCCGGCAGCTCATCTGGGAACACGTTGGGGTACTCTCTGACCACCGAGATACTCTGGAAGTTTGCCACAGGGTTGGGCTCCGCCACCACACAAGCTAGGAAGCCCTCACACCCCTGGCTCAAAAGTCTCGCCGCCCGAATTGCAGAAATGCACCTGAAGCCTCCGTCCACTGACTGCCTGTGGAACTCAAAAGAAGGCAACTCCAGTATGGAGAAGACGATCTTCCTCTCAAAGCAGTCCACCAAGGCATGGTAAGCGGACAGCCAATCCATCCCCAGAATTACGCCAAAGTCCTCCATCTGTATCATAATCAGGTCAGCGGGAAGGCTGTGCCCCCAACACTGACCTCACAACCTGTGTACACCTCCTCAGCTACAAACAGTTGACCACTCAGACCTTTGATCATGAATGAATCCTCTAACAACATACAGTCCTGCCCCAAGCTAACCGCAAAATTGGCCACGACGAACGAGTGCATGGCACCGGAATCGAAAAGCGTGTAGACAAGTCTATCGGAAACTGAAACCATACCTGCCACCACTGATCCCGAAGCTCTGGCATCCCTGTGTGTCAGGGCGTTGATACGCCCCTCAGTCCTAGGTGCGGATGAAGCAACCACACTCTGCGTCAGAGGGTAGCCGCTGGTCGGTACCCTCCCTGTGACTGCTGTCCTCCTCCTCGCACCAGGAAACTGCAGCCTACTGCTCTCCCTCCAGTGCTCAACGCGGGAAGCATCTGCTGACCTCCTACCCTAGACGGGCAGTCCCTCCTGATGTGGCCCAGCTGGCCACACTAGTAGCAAAGGGGGACTCGACTCCCGCCCTCAGTGGGTCCCTGTTGTCAGTTGGGCGGGGGTCCAGTGCTAGCAGCTGGCCCCTATCGGGGGCCCCCAAAGGCCACTGATGGCCCCGCAAAACGTGATGGCTCTCCTACGGGTGCCACGTGTCTCCTCTCTCGTCGGCCCTATGAGGAGTCTGGCTGATAGGGTCTCTTCCGCTTGCTGTCAGTGTCTCGTGCGGATAAGTTTGTCTCTTCATACGTCATTGTTGCCTCCACCATCCTCGAGAACGTAGGCAGCTTCAGGGGTTTGACATACCCCCGAATAGCAGGCCGGAGCCCCTCAGTGAACCTCCAAAGGTGCTAATCCTCAGTAGCCATGGTTGTCTCTACGAAACGAGACAGCTCCAGGAAATGCGTACAGTACGCGCTCAGGGTAATCATCCCCTGGCGGAGAGTGTGGAATTCTCGCCTCCTCTGGTCCTGCCACGTCTGGGGAAAGTACTGCTCGTAGAAGAAGGTGACGAACCGGTCCCAAGTCGGCTCGTCCCTCTCCTAACCCCTGATCGCCCTCCACCACCTGTGTGCCGCGCTCTCCAACTGGTATGTGGCAAAGGCCATGCGGCATTCCACAGGGGGGCGAAAGGTGTCAAAAACCTTCTCGATCTGCTTGAGCCAGTCCTCCGCCTCGGTAGGGTCCTCATCCCCCTTAAAGGAGGGGGGCTTCAGCTTCCAGAACTGTCCGAAAAGCTCAAAGTGGCGCTGAAGTGGAGATGCTGGTGCGCCTCCAGGTAAAGAAGCCTTGTGCTCGGAAGTGCCAGAGGAAGGTGGGGGCGGTGGATTCCCATCCCCTCCCCTACGTCCAGCACCATGTCCATCACGTGGTCCCACAGAGGACTCCCCCTCCGCAGCCCCAGGGAGAGGCGCTCGTGGCGGCGGGTGGAGCTCCTCTCGCACGATGTCCCGTATCAGCTAGGTGAGGTCTAGGCCTGAATGCCCGAAAGCAGTGGTTGGTCCACTGAGGCGTCGGGCTCAACGTGCCCACCCCTTCGACCTCGTCATCGGCAGCGCCCGCGGCCTGCCACGCTACCTCCTCGTCGAGGCATCTCCTGCAAGGAGACGTGAACACGGAACAGAAAAGACGTCAATAAGAATCGATATCTAACGGAGAAGTCTAAGAATAGATGTCAAAAGACACGTTGTGGTGGCTACTCTAGTTACAATCACGTGAATTGATTATTTTCCAGCCAGTTGGTTCACTTCTCGGGATGACCTTGCTCTGATACCATCTTGTTACTACCCGATTCCCGAATCCCTACAAGAAACGAGAATCGAACTGACTCGACTGATCCCAAGACCCAGTCATCCAATGAGAAAGTAACTGAAAAGAGCAGTAAAATAAACCACATTCATCATGCATGTAACTACAGCAACAAAAGTATGGTAGTAAAGAAAAGAACTACTACAGTACACACCACCACAATAGTAGAGAATTAAATAGGTACATAAACATGATGCTTACAATAAAAGACTACAATTGTAATAGAAAATACTCACTACAACAGAAGAAACGGTACAATAGGTACAACACAACTAAAACTACTGGGCTCTACTAGGCCCAGCACCCTCTGCAGCTGCAGGCTCTGGCTGCTCAACACATGGTCCTGAAAAGGTGACAAAGGTGATACGTCAATGAAACGCTGAGTAGAGTGGCAACTAACTAGCTAAGAAAAACAGTAAGGTGGACAAGTAGCTGTTATTTTTAATTTCTTTCTATATTTCTATTTACTCATTCTTGAATTATTCCTCAGATCTTTTTCTTGATCTCGAATGCTCCTCGTGGGAATGATCTTGATTGCAGTCTTTTCTGAAAAGTAGAAGTAGCACGTGGTGCTCTCCTGGCCGGGAGAGTCCCCTGTGGTGGTCCTACCCTCAGTCAACCACCCCAAGGTCACTGATAGACGTAACGGTGACTACGACACGAGTGATAAATGCACGGGTAGCTACCCTGCACTGGGGCGCGGTCAGTCGTTTCTGTTAACAAGTGCGCCCAAAGCACAACAAGGAACCAGTATAGGGCAGATCCCTCTCAGTAATAGGGGTCCAGCCCCTCCACAGTAACCAAACAGGGGTCTTGCCCCTCCACAGTCCGCGCACCCTTGCCTGACTACCCTGGTTTGCCTAGTGGGCATAACAAGTTGGTGTAGGGTGTCTAGCAGAACCCCGGGGCCCGTGGGGTGGTTAGCGCTCTCCCTACACTAGTAGCTCTCCCCGGTACTGTGTACACGAGGGCCAAAAGTTGGTACAAAGTGGCCAGACCTAACCTTGGGTCCCTGGGGCGGCTAGCTCCGCTCTACACTAAACAGGGGGCAGTCGCTCCCCTTGGTACTCCGTACTCAAGGGCCAGCTCAATTCCCCAATTCCATTCCATTTACCCCTTTCAGGAGCTCTACTCCTAATTCCCCGTAGGGTTCATGCTCATATTTCTCTAGCCAAGCCATTTTAAGTTTCATCAATCCAGTTTTATTCTCATATAGCCCGTGTTTCCAACATTTAATATACATTCATATATAAGCAGTTGTTATCCAATTACAGGCAATTAACATTATTCTTTCTACTTTTCCATGACTGCAAATTCATGTATTCACGACATTCGTTTCAGTGTTTCTATTCCTAGGATTCATGCCATACCCTAGGATCTACCATTCAATCTAGTTTTCGAGTCCTAGGATTCATGCCATAGCCTAGGATCTATCATTCAGTCTAGTTTTCCAGTCCTAGGATTCATGCCATACCCTAGGATCTATCATTCGATCTAGTTTTCCAGTCCTAGGATTCATGCCATACCCTAGGATCTATTATTTATCTTACAGGTGCATTAATGTTGTTAATTAATCAAGGGGAGCCACTCTACTCGCAAAATCGGGAGTGATGGGGGCGTGATCGGCAGGTCCACGTGCCTCCGCAACCCCCAGGTCCACAACAAAAGGAGGTCCTATCACAAGGATCAAGCACAGGTAACTACTCAGAATAGGATACGAGTACTTTAAACAAGTAGAGGAACTAATTCTGAGAAGAACAAAATTTTAAATGCAGGAATCGGACTTCGAACGAACCCTAAACGGGTCAAAAATGACAACTCTATCCCAAATCAGACGTCTGGAACACCTTCCATATGTCTTAAACGATGCTTCAGATCATACCCCACTTCTGCGCTGTTCTTCAGACGTCCAGGATCCCGCTGAACTGTCTGGACCTAGTTCCAAACGTCCGGCTATCACTCCGAACGTCTAGAGACTCTCTCCACCGTCTGGTGCTGTGCCCAGACGTCTGATCTGTGTGGGAGGGCATGCCCTTGTGCCTTCCCAAACGAAACCTACACATGTACATAAACGATCACAACACGGCACGTCTCAGGGCTTTTGGGAGAACGGCCTGCATGGCCGCTTCCGCAGAAAGGAAGATGAACGAGAATATCGTACCTTTCAGACATCTGGATCTCACTCCAGACGTCTCCCACGCCGTCTGGACGTAGGTCCAGACGTTTGATTCAGGGAAATTTTCCCAGAATCAGGACCTCCTCGCCTTCCGCCTGCTGCGCACGACCGCGCCGCGCTCGCCTACTGCCTGAGCTGCAGCAGCACCTCCCCAACGCTATGCTCCTGTTGCGTGCACCTGTCGGCTGGCCCTGGGCAGCTCCGGCAAGTTCTCTCTCTCTTCCTCACGCGCTCCACCTCTTCTCCCTCTCGCTACACCTCCTCCTCCCCGCACGCACCGGGCAATAGCTGTTGCCCTCGCTCTCTCGCTCTCACACCAACACTGGAAGGAGGAGACAGTAGAGTGGGGGTGAGGGAGAGGGAAGGGAGGAAGAGGCTATTTGAAGGCATCAGGGGGGAGAGAGAGAAGAAAAGAAGATGCCTACAGCTCGGCGCACAGACTCGTAATCATACGCCACAAAAATTTAATTCCAGATGTCTGGGAAGGCATCCAGACGCCTGACCAGACGTCTGGACCAACTCCCAGACGTCTTAAAAGATGTTTGATGTAGTGGGTCTTAACAGGTGGTATGGAATGGAAGAGGAGCAAGGTCCTCTCAACACAGTGATGGACAAGGGGTGGTGGCCTCCTCAAGCTCGGCTACCCCGACCAGATCCAACACACCTACTCCTCCATGAATGGAGCCTTGACTGTGGCAGCTAGAGGAAATGCAGCCGTTGCTCATAGAATAATAATAAAATATTTTTGTTATTTATATACAAACCCTCAACTTTTATGTTAACTTAAAATATTCTTGCAATGCACGTAATTGGTTAACTAATTAAATGAATGAAATTCTAAGTTAATTCTAAATGCATTTAAATATGAATGCAATGCATGAATTATGTAATTAAATAAGAAATATGAATTAATCTATTTACATCCTAATTTATGCTAAATAAATGTTAGAATTAACTTAATGTCTAGGTACTTAATTACCTAAATAGCCCACAAATATGGGCCAATCAAATACCCCATGCCTAGTTTTTGCTAGTCCCTAGCAAATCCAAGCAAAACCTAGCCAACCCAATCGATCTTCCTTTAGAAACATATTAAGTTCAGACTTTAGACCTAAGGTTTCCAAGTAGTTGTTAAGTTACAGACTAGGTCAACTAAAGACAAGTTGCAGGCACAAGTTTCTTTGATTTCTGACTCTACCCTAAGGTTTATTGATCCCTGAGATTAAAGCATCCGTGCATGTGCATTGGTCAGAGTTATTTGAGTTAAAGGAAAAAGGATTTTTTTTTTGAATAATATATATATATATTTTTGTTTGATTCCTCTAAGTCTAACTTCGGATCAGCTATCAACACGATCTGTGTCGGATTTATTGTCCCCATCACCATACCTTGAAGGGTGTCTAGCTTTTCATGCTTCAAGATAGCACCACCCATAGCGACCCGAAGAAGTCCTGGCAATCGACACTTCGAGATAGTATCGCCCATGGATTTCTAAAGCAAATTCAGGCCTGTGGCAATCGGCACTTCGAGATAGGGCCGCCCATGGTACCTGAACCGCACAATGCGCTTACATGCCCCGAGTAGGATGGATATCCTAAGAGACAAGCGCTGAGGAGGTAATATGTTATCATCGCATCCTTAAGGTGAGTATATACTCCACCTCTCCTGCGGTGGGAACTCTTCCAATCAAATTATGCTTTGAAGCCTCTCCTAAGTCAGAAGTAAGAGAACCAAATCTCTTTTAAGAAAGGAATTAAGTTGATTACTTACTTACACCAGACCAAGTGTGTGAAATTTGGATGCTTGGGTTACAAGGACCCGTAAACCAAAAGGTAGAACAAGACTCCAGGTACTACCCTACCTTTTAACTCAAACCCTAGCTTTCCTTCCTCAACCTGTTGATGAATGGTCTGCAACTTAACTCCTACTTAAGTTTTTAAGTCCACAAAGGACCCTAAAGGTCTAAAGCTAGTAGCTCATTTAGCTTCTAAAGTTCGACCCTAGAACCAACTTAGTCTCACCTAGAGTTCTGATTTGCTTAAGAATGCAGGACCTAGCCAGTTAAGGTCAAAACTCTTTTTTTTTTTTTTAAATGCAATATGCATGAATGCACTATTCTATGTATATCCCCAAGTACACCCCGCCATGCCTAAACTCTGCAATGTCCTCATTGCATAAAAGGATATTACCTAGGTCAGAGATGGGTTGCCATTCTTTTGCTAGCAGCCGAGTAGGCAAAGAATCTGCAAATCAGGTTCAAGGATTGCAGAAATAGGCCCTAAAAATGAGCAAAGTAATGCTGGCCTAGAAAACAGGTAACCTAGCATATTGGCGAGCTGATAATGAAGCCCAATAGAAAATGCTCACCCAACTAAGATGGGAATGAAATCTTCCCAGGTCACCAGAGGAGGTTCTAAAGTATAAACTGGCATAACAACCTCCAAAGGGGTAGGGAGAGGATAGCAAGGATCCTCCAAAAAATATGGGGAAGAATGGTGCAGAGATAAACCCCCAGGGTAATGGACTAACTCAAGAAATCATCAATCCATACCCGATACTCCATTACGAGAAATATTGGTTTGTTAAGCCCCCCGATCAGAACAAAAGTGAGCAAATCTCTGAGGCAAGGATCGTCTAGGGTGTCCAAATTTGGAGGTTGCGGGATGGCCATAAGATTTAGGTTGGGTTTAATTAGCTCGGTGTCCATCCCTAACACTCTTTCTAAATCCTCAATTGCATCCCTAGCATTCCTTGCATTATCGCAAGTGTCTTCCTGCACTTCATCAGGAGTCAAAATTTCGCCTTCAGACATAAGCGAATCAGAGGGTGACTTCGAAACAAATGAAGGTAGGTTGGAAGCAACAGATCTAGGGATTATCCTATCAATGTCATCCCCGGGTTCTTGTTCTTTACTCAAATCTTCCCCGGAGTCTAGATGTGAATCCACATAAATCTTAGAAGTTGCTTCCAAATTTTCCATCATTTCATCATGAGGAGAAATCTCATCAATGGGTGTGCTAAGGAAACCTAATTTAGTCAAATTTATGACATCCTCAGGGGCTAACTCTTCAAATAAGACATAATCACCCTTAGTATCACTCTAAATCTTGAATGTAGGTTCCTCATATAATTCGACTTTCTCCTCATCATATGATTCATCATATACCCGAGGTCTAGAATCATTTAATATCTCAGCAGATCCCTTAGGGTACTCTATTTGAGGTAAATGGTTTACACTGGTAACATCGGACTCCTTAGATAGGTCAATTTCTTCAGGGTTAAGTTCCCTAAGAGTGGGCTTGAGTTCCATCTCGTGATCAGAAGGGAGGGTATGATTAACAACTTGACTTCGTCCCACTTCATCAAATGTCACAAAAATACTATCATTTGGGTTGAGGTCATCCAATGGTACCATCATTCCCTTCTTTTGACTCCAATATAATTCAGGTGGATACCCAAGCTTATCATCATCTTCCTCGGGTTGCCACCTTTCTTCATCCAATATGTAGCTACTTTCATATGTATCTTCCTCCCACTTAAGGCATGGGTCTCTCGAAGAAGTGTCCAATGGGGAGGTTTCAAAATCAATCCTTGAAAAGTAGCTATTCTCCCTTACATAATCCCCAAAATTTCCCTCCAACTTAAAGTGTAGCTCTCCCATGGGAGATGCATCTATTGTAGAGGGGTGTACATCATCATCAATGGGGTAGATTGGGTGGCTAATTTCATCTCTTTCTTGTTGGCCTACTCTCAAAGATTCTCCTAACAATTCAATCATTTCATCTAGCATTTTTTGTATTTCCATCTTCAAGGAGGAGAGGTCATTTCTATCATGAGAGAAGTCAGGCTCAAGCTTATAGTACCCAGGAGTGTCTGTCCAACCATTATAATTATTCAAGGAGGGTAGGTCGGGTATTTCTAGGGTGTGTGGGATATTAGGCAAAGCAAATCCCACTCCTAGGTTCTGCTCACTGATTTGGGGCTTAACTAGGCCAATACTCCTATAATAGGAGTAAAATGGATCCCAATGATTGTCATTAAGTCCATCAAAGGATGGACCATCTCGGTGTATGGGATCGAAGAGTGCAAAGTGGGGGTAAGGGTGTGGGCAAGATGTGAAATGATGAAAATCAATGTGGTCCATTCTAACTAACACCTCAATCAGAATTCCCCAAGCAAAACACAATTCAAAAAGGACTTTTTAGGTCTTTCCCAATTTAGGCTTTTGATTTTAAGTCAAATTGCAGGTGACAATACAATTTGTTCAATCAATTTATGCACTTATTGTCAACCTACGGCTTGCCTAAGAAGACCTAGTTGGAGCTTAAGTGTTCTTCCCTAAATCTCAAATGGTAGAGCAACTCCAAAGATGGAAGATCGAGGGATGCAAGTAGGCCTAAGCCTTCCTTTGAAGCTGTGCTTTCGTGGTGCTTCTCAACTACCCTCAAAAATCCATGACAGAGTATTCCCCTCTTTGGAGTTACAAATCCTTTGATCTCAAGTTCCAAACACTTCAGAATCCAACGATAGGAGGGCTCTTGTCCTAGTATTTCCAAACCTAAAGAGTGTCTAAAAACGTGCCGTGGTGCAAGAGATATAAGTGTGCATACACAGCAAAAGATTTTGAATTTTGAATCACACGCCAAGTTTGAAAATCAAATCGTTGGTTTTTAAAATGTCCCTCTTTTAATTAGTCCTTTTTCTAGAAAATATGTGACCACTTGCTAGATGTATTCAATACAGATTAGGTGGTCTTTAAATTAAGTCCAAATGCAATGCATGATCAAGAATAGGATACAAAGTAAGAGAATGCGTACCTTGCTTCCAGCAATCAACGATGTGAGAATGCACGCAATATAGAGAAATAAATCTAGAGGCTGCTCATATAGACCTAAATGGTTGTCCTAGGGCAGGCAGCTTCTAGCAGGCAGCTCATTTTTTTTTTTAAGTTTTTTTTAGCTACTTAAGCACAAGAAAATTAAAGGCAAACAATCCACAAAATAAATTAAAAACCTAAATCTAAAGAAAAGGGAACAGACTCCCAAAAAAGGCCTAAAACAAAATCGGGGAACAAACCCCTCAACTGTACCCCAGAACAAGGGTTTCAAATCAAATGTGCAATGAAAAATTAAGTCTAAAGTCTTAATCCTACTCTAATCAAATCAGCAACTAAATGTATAGAGATGATTATCGTGCCCTCATCCTTCCCCCCCTTGCAAGGTAGCTCGATCAATTTCTCCTTTGGCGACGTCAAGGGTCGCCTCTCACGATGGCTGGTGTGATTGCGAGTCGTAGAATTTGTGTCGCAGATCGTTGCACTTGCTTTTTTCTAACTCCTTGCATAAATTCCTCGCATAGAAAAAAAATAATAAATGGTCAGATCACTGTGCAATGAGAAATAATCAGAAATGAAATTAGGTGAAATTATTGCATCTGTTGCCTCCCTGGCAATGGCACCATTTGATAAGTCGATTTTTGTTTTCGAATAATGTGATTAAGATGATCTGTCGTTTTCGTAACAAAGTGGTGGAAAATCGCTTAACAAAATAATTTCAATAAAAATTACCACTCACATAAGAGCAGGTCGTGTCCACAGGGAGGCAATGATGCAATAAAATCTCGATTATTTCATATTCTTTCAATCAAGTGCGAAATCCATAATCAAATCCGACATGAAATGCGATGGAAAGAAGAGGCATAATAACTCAAAAATATAAGGGTATATGTGCAATTTTCCCTCACCGAAATATTCAATAAATATGTGATGATTTTATGTAATTTTCAATTGACATGTATGAGAGAAAATTTATACACATTTTAATCCCGAAACCAATGTTAAAACATGTGAATATCAATAACCACGCAATTCTCATAAAGCATGAGTATGCAGTCACAATTTCACCATAATAAAATATTCATAAATTAAAATTGATTTTGGTGGCAATGGAATTCGAATGTAAGTTTTAATTAACATAAAAACAAGGGATTTTACCTCTCTCCTCGTTGCGCATGGGAGAGAGGTTCAATTGAGGAGATACTCCTACAGGAGGTTGGCTGAAGCAAGGCATCGCGGTGGTGGCACCGGTGCATTGTGAGATGGCTGGAGCCAGCCTACCAGAGGAGAGGAGTGGAGGTAGTGGAGAAGCCTGCTGCTGGCCGCACTTGCTGGTGAAGGTGCGCGCGGGTGCAGAGGGCACTGCAGGCGCGTGGAGGCGTGGGCGCTGGGCACTATGCAGAGCGCATAGGCGCACGCGGGCGTGGTGGTGGCACCGGCTGCAGCTGCTGCACGGGGTGATGGTGCGGGTGCATGCAGTGGCTGAGGTACTGCAGGAGGCACGGGTGCTGCAGTGGGGGTGGGTGGAGGTGCGGGTTCTGCAGAGGCTGAGGCACTGCAGGGTGCGCGAGGGTGGGTGCAGGTGCTAAGGCGAGGAGACGTGGGAGTGTGGTGGCTAGGTTGGAGGTAGGGTGCGCTGGAGAAGTTGAGGAGGCGCGGGTTTTGCAGGCTGGACTAGAAGCGCGTGTGGGTCTAATGGAGCGGGGACAGGCATTGCTGGCACGTGCGCTGGCTATGGTGAGGGCACGCGCGTGCAGGTGGATGGTGCTGCAGTGATGAAGTGAGGGCGTGTGTTGGCTAAGTTGAGGGCATGGTTGGCAGATGGCTGATGGCTGGAACTAAAGTGAGAGTGCGCACGGTGGTGTCTGATGGAGTGGTGGTAGGAAGAGTTGTAGAGACTCTTTGGCGGTGTGGGCTGTCACCCCACACGCCTACGGTGGTGAGTCGTTCTGCCGCGGTGAGGCCGATGGTATGGAATGGAAGAGGAGAAAGGTCCTCTCAACACAGTGATGGACAAGGGGTGGTGGCCTCCTCAAGCTCGGTTGCCTCCTCTCTCTTGTATTCAGCTGCCCCGACCAGATCCAACACACCCGCTCCTCCTTGAATGGGGTCTTGATTGCGGCAGTTGGAGGAAATGCAACCGTTGCTCATAGAAGAAGAATAAAATAATAATAAAATATTATGGTTATTTATATACAAATCCTCAACTTTTATGTTAACTTAAAATAATGCATGCAATGCACCTAATTGGTTAACTAATTAAATGAATGCAACTCTAAGTTAATTCTAAATGCATTTAAATATGAATGCAATGCATGAATTATGTAATTAAATCAGAAATATGAATTATTCTATTTACATCCTAAATTATGCTAAATAAATGTTAGAATTAACTTAATGTCTAGGCACTTAAATACTTAAATAGCCCATAAATATGGGCTAATCAAGTACTGGCCCGATAACTCCCACTTTTGATTAGAGCCTAGGAGCAGAATTTTCCAACCCTGGAATCCCTACTTGTATGCAAACACCCAACTCTCCCACCCTTCATGATTTTCCATATCGAGGTTGGACCGATACCCCTAAGCAACCAGAGCCTGAAATTGACTATCCTCCCCAACCTGATAGTAGTAGCCTCTCCTCTTTTATGATAGAAATGCAAAAACAATAAAAGGAAATGATGGAATCCATGGGAGAGATGTTGAGGAATGGTCAACAATTAAACAACGAAATAAGACAGCTTAGCTATGCTCTTCCCAGTATTTCTGATCCCTACCCATACGACCATGATCATGAAAATAATTCTAAGGAAACCAATGACAATAGGGATCCATTTTTATGTAGCTATCACTTAGACTCTTCCAATGAGACACGGCCACTAGAGGAGAACGATCCTAGTTATTATCCACCCGAGCTATATTGGAGTCAAAAGCAAGGGAAGATGGTACCTCTCGAGGACCTTGACTCTGGTGATAGTATTCTCCTTACCCCTACTAACCCGGGTCAAGGTTGTATTGTTCCTATCACTTCCCCTATTGATTATCTGGTGGAATCCCATTCTACCCTTAGTGAGCCTCTCTTGACCCTCCACTTAGGGAATCAACACCTACCATTCAGCATCCTGAGGATTTAAATGCACCCAATGGAGGTGACCCTAAGGGAATGGAGGATGAATTAGATCAATTTTGGTCTCAAGGATATAAAGAGTCTATTTCAGAGGACGAGGATGCCTCAATGGAGGAACCTAGACTGAAAATCTAGAGTGAATCATAGGGGAATTATTTATTATTTGAGGATTTACCTCCAGAGGATATAAATAATATGGTGAAATCCAGATTCCTCCCTTCTTTTAAGAGTCATCCTCCATCAAAATAGGAGTTGATATTAGAGGAGAACAAACAAAATAGTGAGAAGCCTAGGGGAGACTCTCGGGGACAAAACACATCAATTGAAGATTTATACCCCGAGAAGAATAACGAATTCAGTGATATAGGCTTGCTCCAAAACATTAAGACTGATCCTCCTTTAGGAATAATTGAGGATACTGATCCAACTCTTTTCTTCCCTAATGAATCACATATACACCCCAACAAAAACTCAAGTGAACTAAATGAATCCGAGGATGAAATTAATGGTAATGATTATGTTATTTCGACCCTGCCATCAAAGAGTTATAATTTGGAGTCTACCATTAATTCACATGTACTGAAAGGTGAAAATATGACTCCGATCATTATTGCTAGGCAGGGTAACGTGATGTTGTCTACAATTGTTAGGGAGAATACACAATCTAAATCATTATTGGAATTGGACCTAACACCGACTAAGCCCTCATTGGACTTAATCATTACCCTCCAACACTACAAACAAACCTTACACTCCCTAACCAATCCTTGGCTCAGATCTCTACTCATATACATTTTTTCTTGAGAACATATCAGGCCATTACATCCTCGAGTAGAATGGCGAGTGTGGATTGATGCTTGCACTTTTAGTCTCGCCATTCAAGGGTTTGAAATAATAATGTTTATATCTTTTAAAACCCATCTTGCATGGGAGGGTCCTTGTTATCCTCCACTTATTCCATTTTAGGAGGTCCCTTTTCATTTTACTTTTGTTATTCCTAGACCTCTCCAGGTAGCCAATAAGGTTTTCTGCTATCATACCTTCTGGCAAGAATTGGGGATTACGTTGCATCATTAGCTCGCCAACATCCGTGGCTGCCTGTTTTCTAGGCTCGCACTATTACGCATATTTTTAGGGCCTAACATTTTCTGTCTGGAGCCAGACTTACAGGTTCCTTATAAGTCTGGCTGCTAACAGAAAATGCAATGCTTGTTGGGAGGCAACCCAGCGTTCTGAATAACACCGTTTCAGGTGATTTCTTTCCTTTCTCCCCCTATTTTAAATTTACAATGAGGACATTGTAGGATTTAGGCATGAGGGGGTGCATTTTGCATTTTAGGAAGTATTCATGCATTTATGTTAGCATATAAAAAAAAATTCTTTTCTTCAGCTGAATGGGTTAGTCCCTAGAAAAATACCTTTGTCATTGTAGGTTTTTCTTCTTGAATTATTTCTTAAGTTTAGAATCCAATACATTTACTTCACGTGCACGTAGACTGGGTTATGGATCATTGAAGAAAATCAATAAGCATTTTTAGTCTACTGAACCCTTGGATAGTTAATTGGGAGTCAGGCATACTATCTTCTAGTAGATCCACCTCATATTTATGAGAAGAAAGTAGAGAGATTACTGGTGCACTAAGTCTAGTGCAAGGACTCTTAGGTTTTGGACAATTAGATGATGATACTTTAGAGTTAGGCTTAGTTTTTGCTCTCTATTCCTGTGTGCATACTTTGTGTGAATTTCTGAGAGTCACCAAATAAGGCAGATACATAGAGATTGAGTCTTAATAAAGCTATGACTATGGTGGATGGTTACGACTGTCCTTCATAGTGTCCTCGATTGAAGGAGGGTAATAGTGTCAAAGGTCAGAAATACGCCTATCCTATCCATTCCTTCCCGGTGCCGAGAATAGTAACTTCCACCAAATAAGTCATACAATATCCTCTTGACCATCATCATCCCTAATAATACCTCATAAATAAAAGTCTGTATCGTGTAATGTTGATTGATAAAGAAAGAAAAAGGAAAAAAAAAGAAGAAACAATTATATTCAAAGAAAAAAAAAGAGAACAAGAAAAAAAAGTCCAAGTTTATAACTTTATCTTTGTAACATTGTTTCTGAGGCAACAAAAATACCTATCGCAATCCACCAAATATGACCCATACCTACCTTTCAGTATTTCTGATCGCCCGAATACTAGCTGAGGACTCTAACTTAGTTGTAGGGTTATTAGGATTTTAATTGAAGTGTGAATGCCATATGAGGCCACCAAACAGTGAGTACAGTTACTAAATCTAACGAGATTTGTGATCTCAGAAAGAAAGGAAAGAAAAGAGTGAGCACCAAGGAACATCAAGAGAGCACAGTTGTTTAGCCTCCCTCTGAGTTGACTTATCTAATAGTCTATAGATCTAGAGTCTTTAGTACTAGACTACATGTAGCACCAGATGAGTGTGTGCCACCAAATACAAATCCATTCAACTCAATATCTCCTACCTAAGCCTAAAGCTAGGGTCAATTTATATATTATTTTCTGCTTTATCCCTAAAGGAAGTAGTTGCCTATCCTGATAGAAATATTTACTGAGGGATACGTACGAACTGCAAATGTGAATTGGCTTTTCACTTAGATTTGTTACCTAGGCTATTATCACGTCACATTTGTCTGGATCTCTAAAGTTTTGAAATATGAAAAGAAGAAATCTTCTTATTACTTCTATTATTTTTCATTTTTGCTAGAGACCAGCAAATCTTAGGCATGGGGGTATTTGATGAGTCCATTTTAATGGACTATTGTTATGCCTAAGTAATTCTATTCTAACATTTTATGTTTGTTAATAATCACATTAGGTCATTAAATGATTGCATGCATCATTATTTAAGTTTACATTTATTCTATTCCATATTAGGTAAATATTTTATATTTCATGTAGGTCCCACAATAGCACACCCGTTGCATCTCCTCCACTTAATCCACTCCATCAGGCTAATAATCGGGAAGAAAGAGGAGGATCAATTTTGCAAAGAAAAGGGTGGTAAAAGGAATTTCCCCCAACAGCTGTCGACCTCAACAACATCCCCCCAACAGCTGGCGGCCTCAACAACACCTCCCCAATAGCCGCCGGCCAAATTTAGTAAGGGATTTAAAAATCCCTTGACTTGCGGATGGGGAAGGAGATAAAAGAGGCTCTTGGCATGAGAGAGGGGTCGGCTTCTTTTTCCCCCTTGAGGGATCATCTCCACCTTCACCACCGTGGAGAGGGAGTGCACTGTGGAGAAGGCATGCACGATGCCTCCAGCCTGCCTGCAAGCTCTCGAACACCACAGCTGCGCGCCCTGCAAGCAACGCAGCATCCACCCACCGTGCACCTTGTAGGCACGCCACCACCCACTGCCAATAGCTTCCACCGCCTGTCCGCACCCACGTGCCCTGCAGGCACTGCACCATCTTATCCACCGCACGAACTTGCCCTTGCAAGCTAGCATCCTCCCACGCCAGCCTGCCCTCATCGAGCCAAGCAACCACCAGCCCTGACCGCATGCGCACGTGCCCTGCAACCGTGCCACTACCAAAGCTTCCACCGCCTACCCACCGTAGTGCCTCCACCACGTGTAAAGGACCTTCTCACCGCGCAGCTGATGAGTGGCTACTCATCATGGCTAAAAAGCTGAAGTTAAGCTAGACACTAAGTAAAACAACATCAGATTAACAGATAAAAAGGGTTAAGTGTGGGAATTAAAGAAAAAAGACCTAAGACCTTTACTCTATGTTAACACTTCATAATTAGGTCACAAAATGAGATATTTTGAAAGAAAAGTACAAATGATGATCCATGCATCAATTGAACACATAAATAAGTTTGAAAGGTCAAATCAGAAGTATAATCAATGTCCTAAATGTTCAATTGAGCACAAATAAAAATTCGAAGGCAATTGGACATCATTTAGGTTATGAAATAGGTAGTTTACACTTAGGTCCTTCATGCATTACACTCTTGCCCTTAAAAACTCCCCTTTGGACCTACTTGTAAGCCGCAGGGACCCTTTTGAAAAGTTGCAGGGCCCTTCCGGTTGTAGTTCTTTTCACTTATGGGCCTGCACGCAACTCTTCTACCCCTTCGTTCAAGGGTCTGTCTGCAATTTTCCATTATTTCAGAGAGAGGCCTGCTGCTCTTCGCACGCACTGTAGCGCGTGAAGAACACGGACAATCTCAGCCGTCCGTCGCTCTTTATGATCCTGATCTGCGGTTAGATTTGAATGGAAACTTCGTGCGATTCGGCACGTGCGATCACTCCTCTCCCCAGATCTCATCTGATGGTCATATTTTGAGTATAGCATGCCTTGCACTCCACTCCTCTCATCCTCACCGCCGGTTGCATCTTGATTATCCTCACCTACGTGGTGATCTCAGCCACTGAGTGTGCTACTTAAGCACCTCAGTGGTGTCGCACGCAAGGGATTGCTCCCTCCTACACCTCTTAGCGATCATTCGTCCACTCCAGTTCCTCCTCCCCATCAAGCCTCTGATTTCACAGTCACCGGCTGTGAAATCATCATCTTCTCTCGACCTCCTCGTCGCTAAGGACTTCGTAGCACCTGAGGATGACCTTGGAGCCTCACTAGCAGACTCTTCCCTCCGTTGGAGTCATCTTCCTCCTTTCTTCCTCCATAGCCACCGGCTAAGGACCCATAGGTCCCATTCTTCCTGTTAGAATAGGTTTATAATTCTGCAGATTAGTTTTAGCTGTAGTTAAGTAGTTTAGAGTAGAATTAATGTAATTGTTAATGTTCAATTTCGCTGTAGGATAAAGTAGTTGTAGTAGTAGAATTAGGCTTAAATTTCCCCCCTCACCTCCTCTGATCATTCCAGATCAGAGGGGAGGATTTCATATAACCATGTTTTCAAATTATCTCCCTCTCCATACTTTCATGTCCAGTTCTGATTTTCCACGACATGTTCTCTCGCTTTCCACCCATACACTCAGATCCAATTTCAGATATGATTGGTTTTCAACCTCAGATCTGAAATTGGCATCAAAGAGCACTTAAGGGGCTTCCCACTCACCTCACTCTTGGTCACAAAAGCCCCTGATTTTGGGTCAAAATTTTTAGTTTGTCAGATTTCTCATCAATTTGGATTTTTAAGGATTTTTCTTTCAATTTGGCTTTACTGCCTGATCTGACAAATTGAATGAAGTTGATTTGAATTCCTTGTTGGCAAGGAATCTGAGAGGTTTTCTGGTGACAGAAATCATCTCAAAAGAGCCATACATAGATCTGATTTGATAATTTCTTGAATGCATTGAATGCAAGTCAGATCTGAGGATGATTACTGTAGTAATTTGAAGTCTGATCTTGCATTCATGAGTGTATTTTGAATGGTTGTTTGGTGATTTCCTAACCTAAGGAGTTCTCAATACTCCTTAAGGTTTCAGAAATTGGGATTTGAACTAAGGGCTTTAATTGAATGAATTAATTCACCCTTCATGCTGTCTATAGCATTAGGAAGAGTTAAATCAGTGATATTTGTCGATTTAATCTGAAATGAAGTTTTTGATAAGGGTTTTTGGCATTTGAATTGGGGTACTTAGTGATTTTAGTGAGAAATTAAACCCTTGTCAGATTGGGGATTGAGAGAGATTTTCTTTTTTCAGTGTGGATTTTTTTTTATTCTAATCCCAGTAGACACAGCAAAGTGCTGCATCTTGCAGCTACATTTTTCTTCTCTCAAACTCACATTTCATCTCAAATGGACTAACTGCAGCAGCAGTTAGACCATTTGGACAGTGAACTAAGCTGCTGCAGGGTCTGGAATGTCTTGTTGCTGCTACTGTCTAGTTGTTATAAGTTGTAGCAGATAGGTTCTAATGTAAAACCCTGTAGATTTTGTTTTGGACATAGCTGACATATGAATGTAATTCACTCCCTGTGTATTTAAACTTTCTTATTTAACTGACTGAACTCTAATTTCTATGCATGCTTGTGTTATCTTTCTCAACTGTGTCAGCTAGTTTAGTCAAAAATCACCACCAAAACATGTTTTAAAATTGGAAACTTAACTGAGGAGAGTATTAAGATGGGTAAACACTTCCTAAATTTCGTGCTATATAGAAAGAAGGCAATCATAAACATGATAAAAAGGATTAAAAACTTTAAAAGACAGCGAAACAAGACTCTTTCTCTCCTCAGTCAACTCTTCCCTTCTCTCCTAATTCTGTCAAATCTGTAACAACAGTAAAAAGAAACACCCAAAAGAACCAAAAATAAATAAATAAATAAATAAATATAAATATATATATATTCACATATATATTACTTTGTATATTAAGTATACTTATATAGACATAAGCTATATATTAGGCTACATATGTAAATAGGTAATGTATATATATATATATACTGTATACTTAACTATGTAAATATAATGAGTACTGTAATTTAGATTTTAGATCTAGTTTAGACAGTAAATACAATAATTATATAACTATCTATAAATTAAACTAATTTATTTGTATTATTAAACTAACTAGATCAGTAAATAGTATAATTAAGAAAGTTAAACTATAAAACTATATATATATCTATGTATATGTAGATTATAACTAAATAAAATCTTTTATCTTAATTTAATCCTTTATAAATAATAAATAATGAATTTATTAAGTTTATAGCTAAGTTGTTAAATTAAATTAGTTAAATTAGTAATTTAGAATTATAATTAAGTTAAATTGAATCTGTATACTAAGACTAATATACTTTAAGTAATTTAAGCTAATTTAAGTATATTTATACCTGATTATATTAAGCTTAACTTAATTTATAAGTAGAACAATTAAAACTGCTATTTAAATGTACATAACACATACATTAATTCCGAAAAATATAATAAAAATGTGTATAAAATACTTATGTATGTATTCTAACTCTGTATGAGGTCAATTATACCATCTAGTAACTAATTTATAAGCAATTAACCAAGAAAACACCAAAATCAATGTGTAAAAATAGGCTACCTTAGTGAATTTATTTATATAGTAAATCTAACTAAAATTTCAAATTAATTGAACAATTATATAGTATTATGTAAATACTTTATTTTCCATAATTTATTTTTATTTTTAAATAAATTATGGCTCTCGAATTGAGGGCAACAATCTTTTCCAGCCCACAGCTGCACGCATTTTTCAGTGCAGATGTGGCGCTCGAATAGCGCCACATCGTGCGCTGCAAAACGAGCGCAACAATTTATATGGAATTTGTGTTTAGACAGTTCAGTCGGTCACGGGTGCCGGGCGCCCGAAACAACCACACTATCATACTTACATTGAGCATATACTGAGCACTCTGAGCTTGATCTGTGGGGCTGGGGGCCCGGAGAGAGGCGTGTGTGCATGGGGCTGAGAAGGCCCTATGCTGAGTTATGAAAGACATAATTAAGCGGCCTAATGAGAATTGGGGCACGCTTAGTAGAGATTTGGTCCCACCCTCTGGGCACTGTGTATCCCTTGAAAAGCGTGCCCGCAAATTAAACACATTTTTAATTAATTAAAGAGAGTTAATGACGATTGTTAAACGCCTCTTAGCCACAGCGTGTTAGAGTCACTAAGGCAAAATGAAAACACAGAAGATCTGATGAAGATTGGTGTGAAGGAGGAGAGAGAGAAGTTGTACTTCGTAAGTAAAAACAAATACAAGAGAAATATAAATATATATATATATATATGTATACGTAGTATAGCCAATTATTTTTATAAATAAACCCATATATTTACTAACAGAATAAAATGTCACCATAAGCGTCGCTACAGACCCTAGTTTCCCTCCTTAGGTTGTATATAGTTTTTTGGGGTCTAGCGACGCTTACGTCTGTCACTATAATTGTTGTATGTGTTACTGTAGATATCAAACTAGTAAGTTAAGTTAATATACTATGTAATCTTAGTCGATTATGTACTTTCATGTAAGTATTAATATTATAACTTGTAAAGACATAGTTTAAAGTTTAGTGATTAATTGTTTAGTGCTTGTTTATAGCAGTTTTTGCAAGCATTACAATTAATTCTTAGTAAGTAGGCAAACCATGTCCACATTCATTCATTCTTTAATAAGATGTAAGGCTTCTTTTTGAATTAGAGGATAATTTTGAGATCAAAGAGCGATATAATTCAATAATTGCCTCTCAGTGAACGACCTAGAATAAAACCAGTAAAAATTAGATAAGTAAATAATAATGGTTGTAATGACTGGTATTCCATACAACTCACTACAATGACACTCATGGTGTTTCAAATCACAACATACTACAACACATCATTATCTCTACAACCAACACCATTACACATTATCCACATTACACATCAATCAGCCATTGCAAACCATTGCATTATTATTTTTGGCGCCGTTGCCGGGGAGGCAACGCTCTTTACGCCAAAATTACCCTTTAATTCTTTTTGTATATAGAAATTCTTCATTTCATTCAAATTCATTGATTGTAATTGCTTTCTTCCATTTATTTATTTGTTAATGTGTTTACATTCTTTTATTATTTTACTAATCATTTGTTATTTTTCCACAGCATTTGAGGAGGAGGAGAAGCAGTATCATCATCCAGGTAGAGGTCATCTTCCTAGTGGAGTCGCTGCGCTCCTGACCCAACATGCAGGCAGAGTTTTCCCTCGGAGTAGCTATAGGATTAGTAATAATAGTAGTATTGTCTAGATAGATTTAGGTATATTAACTAGGATGAATTGTTAGTCATAAGTTGTGAGAGCCTGCTCTCACACATTCATTGTAATAATTGTGGACTGTCTGGACTTTTATTTTCTACTTCTCCCTCATCGATACGATTTTTTTCCATTGCGATTTTCCGAATCGATTTCTTTCCTTGTCTTTTGCTTGTTGCATATTAAAAAAAATATATCAAAAATCAAAAAGATCTCATCCTTATCTAGCAGCAGCATAATCTTAGGCATCCATCTTAGGTTGCATACTTCTCTGCTAGATTTTAATTCAAGTCAAATCTGCATATAGAAGATTGCTGGAGTCAGGTACGCATTCTTTACCATACTCTAACTCCTGTCATCATTGCATTTGACTGAAAATTAGAGAAGACCATCTCTTGTACTGAACTGAGTAAAAAGTGAGACAAGCAGCAAAGAAATCATATCATAATCACTTGAATTAAGTCAAAAAGAAGATATTAACTTTGGGTGAAACCTTGATTGAGATTTTCATCACCTTGTGTTGATTGCTATCGTGCACACAGCACGATCACTTAAGGTCACAACACATGGGTTTCTACCTCATCTCTTTCTGCAACCACAGGATCTGGATTCGCACGCTAAGACTTTTCCAGATTCCCAGTGGATTTTAGAGGTTTGCACATCGCTAGGTTTATCTTAAGACACGTACAATTGTTTGAAACACTTGCTTGCGTAAAACATATTTTGTGTAGCAGCCTTTAGGAAAAAAATTTTTTGATTTATCTCGCTTGATTGGTCTTCTGAGTGAATTGAGATTTAATTGGGATTTTTCCGCTTTCTGTGAACTTGGTTAAAATTTTCCCATTGAGTTGGAACGAGTTGTAGTAAACGTGTTTTCAAAAAACCAACTCAATGGAAGGTAGGAGATCCCAAAACCCAGAACTTGTACTCCCCTTGGGTACTAGTACCCAAGCTATACCCAAGCTACTGCATCTTTCTCTTTGCCCTCCACTTTTAATCCTTTACCTCCCGAGTCTCAAAATCCTATTCACAATCCCATTCACCAAGAGGATGATCTTGAGTCATCACAATTAGAGGATTTTGAAGAACTTCCTCCAGACTTAGTTGCACATCCTCCACCACAGCAACCACCTATCCCTAGGTTCCAACCTCCACCTTATCCTAATTTTCCTAATCCGCCCCCGGAGAGAGGACCTATGCCTCATCTTCAGCACCTTTTCGATACACAACTACAAATGAATACCTGACCCAAACAGGTGCAACAGCTTGCTCAAGCTATTAATCTTTTAGCTAACCCCCAACTACAACCACTTCAACCTAGAAATCCCCAGGCACCACCCCAACCCCATAGACCTCAACTACAAGATTATTATAATCCCGCAGTTGCCCAACCAATGCCTGTGGTACGTTATCCCAATGGGGGTCGTGCTGCTGAACTAAAGCCAAACATTATAGCACTCATTCCTCACTTCCATGGACTTGCTTTTAAGGACCCTTTTCAGCATTTAGAGGAGCTGAAGAATCTTACCCAAACTTTGGGTCCTCAAGGACATGATCAGCACACGCTTTTAATGAAAATGTTCTCCTTTTCATTGAAAGATAAGGCAGCCTTTTGGTTTTGAACACTTGTACGGACTACACCTATAGATTCCTGGGCTTCTTTAGAACTTGAGTTCTTAAAGAAGTACTTTCCTGTAGGCCGCACTAACGCCTTAAGGCATGCCATCACTACATTCACTCAGAATTCAGGAGAACAATGCACGAGGCCTGGGAGAGATTCCATGAGCTTCTGAGAAAATGTCCCCACCATGGTGTCCCACGCTAGCAACAGGTCCAGATCTTCTACCATGGGCTCCATGATGACACACGAAATTTTGTAGATGCCACTTGTGGAGGCAATTTCCTGTGTAGGGACGAGGACTCAACCTTTGAGCTCTTTGGAGGCATGGTCGAAAACTCTATTAATAATGCTTCAATGAGCATGTTTAATAGAAAGTCCTCACATTCGCACTCACATACTGGGGTACACGAAGCCCTATCTAGTAGCAAAGACTTAGAGATAGTGGCTAGTCAATTGAATAAAGTAGGCTTAATCGAGAAGAAAGTAGATGAAGTATGGAAATTTCTCTCAAAACCCTCATCTTCTTCTTCTCAGTCACCAGCACAAAACACTTCTTCTCAGTTTCGCACAGGAAGGGAAACTATGAATAACCTTTCTATGACACAAACTGCATTACTGGATTTTCCATTTCCATATCCTTCACCGGTTGGAGGAACCTTTGTTCCTCCCTACACTGACTTCCCTACACCTTCTGGAGTTTTGGAGGAGCTCCATGCCATTCATAATGACACTTTCGCACAAACCTACAACCCTGGATGGTGCAATCATCCAAATTTCTCGTGGTCAGGAAATTCACAGAGACCTCCTTTTCAACAACCTTCTGCACCACCACTGCACAACCCGATCCGAGCACCACCTCCACAATCACACGGATATCCACCGTGTGCCTACCAGCAACCCCAACCCAGGCCCACCCAATACTCTCAATCTGGGCCTACACGAGATGACCAGTTGGGGTCTATCATGAAAGCTCTTCCTGATATGCAACAACAAAATATTGCTATGCAGCAGAGACAGGACGCGGCCTTAGCTGAAATGAGAGCCCAGCTATCACACTTGACGGAGTCTCGTCAGCCACATTCACTCCCATCTCAAGCACAACCCAACCTTAGGAACATACCTGCTCAAAGGTATGTCCAACCTAGACCAGCAATGCAAGACCAAGCACATGTCATTTCACAACCTTTGCACAACACTGAATTCTTCACTGACTCAAGTTCTTCTCTTCCACAAACACAACCACCTCTGCTACCTAACACTGATTTACCATCTACCTTTATGGCTGAACTAAATGCCATAGTCACTAGGAGTGGTAAAAGCACACTAGATCCATCTCTTCCAACATCTACCACTTCTAGTTCTGCTCCTCCACTTCCTACTTCTCCTCTACCTATGACTGAGCCTCTTATCACCACTCCAGTACCTTTTCTTGAAGCTTTAAAGAAGGAGAAAGGAAAGAAAAAGACATGTGTGGCACCTGAGGAGGATTTTCTTAAGCTCTTTGAGCAAGTCCACATAAACACCCCCTTGTTGGATGCAATCTACCACATTCCTCTTTACGCTAAGTTTTTAAAAGACTTATGCACACCTAAGCGTAAAGCAAGAATTCAAAAAGGGAGTAGTCCAATCATCCTCTCAGAACAAGCTAGTTCCATCATCTCTAGTACCCTCCCAACTAAGATGAAAGACCCAGGCACCCCTTTCTTATCCTGCATGATAGGTAACACCACATTTAATAGAGCACTACTTGACCTAGGTGCTTCCATCAATCTTATCCCAACCTCTCTGCTGACACATTTTGAGGTTGGCAATCTGAAGCCAACCGAGGTGTCCCTGAAATTAGCTGACAGATCAGTTAAGACACCTCAGGGAGTGTTGGAAGATGTCATAGTGCGGGTCAAGGATTTTTACTTTCCTGTAGACTTTATAGTCCTTGACATGGAAGTACCTGAAGATATCCAGAACACACCTATCATTTTAGGAAGACCTTTCTTGGCTACGACCAAGGCAAACATCAATTGTGAGGAGGGCCTTATAAAATTGAAGTTCGGAGATCAGAAAATAAAAATTGATATTTTTCAGGCCCAAAGAGGATCGACCTGTAGTTTAATTAAAGAAATATTTTCTCTGGATTCTTTGGACTGGTTGGTCGAGGATACCTTAATCAATTCATTAAATTTAGAACCTCAACACTCTTTGGACTCTGACTTGACTTCCACTGAGATACCGAATTTAGAGACTGAGAACCTACCTCCTATTCCTTTACTATCTCTAGGATCTCCTGAAACTTTCACACCTGCTCCTTCTGATCCTGTACCTGTTGAACTCAAACCTCTTCCTGACTCTCTCAAATATGTTTTCTTAGGAGCTGATCAGGCCTATCCTGTGATTGTTAACTCTTCCTTATCATCTGATCAAGAATCACGACTCTTATCTGTCCTAAGAGCACATAGACAGGCTATAGGATGGAGCCTTTCTGACCTTACTGGCATCAGTCCTTCTTATTGCACACATAGGATTTTTACTGAAGAAGGATCTAGACCTACTAGACAGCCCCAGCATAGATTGAACCCTACACTACAAGAGGTGGTAAAAAGTGAAATGATTAAGTGGTTGGACAATGGAATTATCTTCCCAATTTCTAACAGTAGATGGGTAAGTCCTGTTCAGGTTGTGCCAAAGAAGGCCCGACTTACCATCATCACCACAAATTCTGGAGAAGTCATCCCTACACGCATTGCTAGTTCGTGGCGAGTATGTATAGATTATCGAAAACTCAACCAAGCCACGAAGAAAGATCATTTCCCTTTGCCCTTCATTGATCAGATGCTGGAAAGACTGGCGGGGAATAGATTTTTTTGCTTTTTGGATGGCTATTCAGGATATAATCAAGTGGCAATTCACCTCGACGATCAGGAAAAAACAACATTCACCTGCCCCTACGGAACCTTTGCATTCCGTAGGATGCCTTTTGGATTGTGCAATGCACCTGCTACATTTCAGCGGTGTATGTTTGCAATCTTTTCCAACTTAGTAGGTGATTGCTTAGAAGTCTTCGTGGATGACTTCTCGATCTTCGAGAGCACATTTGATGCATGCTTAGACCACCTGACTAAGGTCCTGCAAAGATGCATAAATGTGAATCTAGTACTTTCCTGGGAGAAATCTCATTTCATGGTAACAGAAGGACTAGTATTAGGTCACCTTATCTCTGAGAGAGGAATTGAGGTTGACCACACGAAGGTAAAGTTGATTTCTGATTTACCACTACCTTCGTCGGTTAAACAGATTCGATCTTTTCTCGGGCATGTTGGTTTTTATCGCCGCTTTATAGTGGATTTCTCGAAAATAGCCCGACCTCTCACTACTCTCCTTTCTAAAGATGTAGACTTCCAAATCTCTAACGATTGTGTTTGTGCCTATACGACACTTCGTGATCAGGTTACCAAGGCCCCCATACTACAACCCCCGAATTGGTCTCACCCTTTTGAGATCATGTGTGATGCCTCTAATTATGCAGTAGGAGCTGTCCTTGGTCAAAAATTGAACGGGAAACCCACAGTCATCTATTACGCTAGCAAGACCTTAGATGAAGCCCAGAGGAATTACACCATCACGGAAAAGGAATTGCTAGTTGTAGTATTTGCACTGGAGAAATTCAGACCTTATCTTTTAGGTTCCCACATTATAGTCTACACTGACCATACGGCAGTTCGACATCTTCTCGCCAAGAAGGATGCGGAATCTCGTCTGATTAGATGGATCTTGCTTTTACAAGAATTTAATTTAGAGATTCGTGATAAGGCTGGAAAGCAGAATGTGGTAGCTGACCACTTATCCCACCTTCATTTTGAAGCGATTTCTCCTTCTTCACCCATTTCTAACCACTTCCCTGACAAGCAATTGCTGGTCATTCATTCTGATCTTTCCTGGTATGCTGACATTGTCAACTACCTAGCTTCTAGAATCCTCCCCACTGATTGGGTTCAACATCAAAAAGACATACTTAGATTCGAGGCGAAGCACTATTACTGCGAAGAACCCTGGCTTTTCAAGCACTGCAAAGACCAGATCTTTAGGAAGTGTGTTCCAGATAAGGAAATTAGAAGCATCTTATCGTTTTTCCATGACCAGGCGTGCGGCGGTCACTTCTCTGGCAAAAAGACTGCTGCAAAGATTTTGTAGAGCGGTTTTTATTGGCCCACAATCTTTAAAGATGCACATGAATATAGCAGGGCATGTTCACGCTGTCAGTCTCTCGGTAGTATTGGCCGCCGAGACATGATGCCCTTGAATCCGATCATGGTGTGCGAAATCTTTGACATTTGGGGCATTGACTTCATGGGACCTTTTCCTAAATCTTATGGCTTCGAGTACATATTGTTGGCAGTTGAGTATGTTTCAAAATGTATTGAAGCCATCCCCTCGAGGACTAATGATCATAGAGTTGTGACACAATTCGTTCAAGATTTCATCTTCTCTAGATTTGGGGTACCAAAAGCCATCATTAGTGATGGAGGGTCTCATTTTAGAAACACACATTTTCAGTCCCTACTTCAAAAGTATGGGGTGTCACATAGGATAGCTACACCATATCACCCTCAAACCAATGGACTTGCTAAATTGTCCAATCGGGAGATCAAGAAGATTTTACAGACTACCATCCAACCAGATAGAAAGGATTGGTCTTCCTGCCTTTCTGATGCATTGTGGGCATATAGGACAGCCCACAAAACCCCTTTAGTCATGTCTCCTTTTAGACTTGTGTACGGGAAACACTGTCATCTTCCCGTAGAACTAGAGCACAAAGCTTATTGGACCATCAGAAAGTGTAACTTGGACTTAGAGAAGGCCGGTGATCTTAGGAAATTGCAAATTTCTGAGCTCGATGAGTTAAGGAATGAATCTTATGAAAGCTCAAGGATTTATAAGGATAAACTTAAGGCCTTCCATGACTGTCACATTCTTAGGAAATCATTTCACCCTGGTCAAAAAGTCCTTCTCTTCGACTCTAGACTAAAACTCTTTCCTGGGAAACTAAGATCAAAATGGACTGGACCTTTCAAAATCTTAAGAATTTTCGACAATGGAGCCTTTGAGATCACTGAAATTGACAAATCTGAACCTTTTACTATAAATGGTCAAGGACTAAAACCTTTCATTGAGCCACATGATCTCAGACTTGTCAATTCCACCATTTCGCTCCTACATTTCGAATTACCATCCAAGTTTTCGCCTAGCTGAAGGCGTTAAACTTAGCAAAAACCTATCCTTGTATATAACTATTTTTCACCTTTCTTACTTTAGCTTTCATCTGCATTAGGTGTCTACCCTTGCATTTTGAGCATACTTTCATTGACACATATGTCATGCATTTCACTTCCTAGCCCGACTGTTCACTCTGATCCTAGATCAGACTTAAAATCGTCCGCACAGAGATTTTATCTCCTCATTCCGACTTCCTTCCATCACCTAGTCTAGGATAGTGAAATGCAGAGCATGCATTTGCATCTACCCTATTCATTCAATGAGGACATTGTAACATTTAAGCATGGGGGGTGTAAATGGTGAACCATTTAAACTAAGATGCAATTGTAGACACACCTATAGCACATATAGTATTATCAAAAAATATATATATACTTAAAAAAATAAATACTTAAAAAAATTGAAAATTTTTGAAAAATTTTGAAAAAAATTACAAAACTAAAAATACCAAAAAAAAAATAAATCACAAAAAAATCCAAAAATACAATAAGGGACATGCACTTTATTGTCAAGGGAGGACATTAATTTTAAGGAGAAAGGGAGAAAAAGATAAAAGATAAGTGTTTAACTATGATCTTCTAGCTGAAAACAAAATTAGAATAAGTCTCTATGGACATTCAACCGTTACTGGTTTGACCTGCCGGGCCATAATAGCTTGATACAAGCTTGTGCTTAATACACTTCGAGCCTTGACAAGATAGGCCACAATCTCTCCTAACTTTAGGACATATTCTTGTACCTGAGTCACCTGTACAGGATTCGTTGGTTTGCTTTGACTTAGGAGTCTAAGTAACCTTGGCTTACAACACACAATGTCAGGAAAGACCACTTGAACCTAAACTTCAACCCTTGTGTTCACTAGGGAAGGTGGAGTCGTTACCTGTGCGTGCAGGTAGACTCTTTGTCCTAATCTTTAGTCTTGTGTCTAGGAGAAACTCTTTCCACAAAAAAATTCACCCACCAAATACAGTGCGCTCTACCAAATAAGTTCCGGAGACATACTGATAAAAAAAAAAAAAGTTCTTACAAAAAGTCAAGTATGTTCTCCAAATTCTGGAAACACAATTGTTCCACCAAAATTGTTTTCAGGGTTCAAAACAAATACGCTATTTGTCCACCGAAAAGTTCTCTGAGCCACAAACAGAATAAGGGTTAGGTTTGAATAGTCATCAATTCTTGAGAGTCATCCGAAAACATGAGCTGAAGTTAGGACCAACCTGGACTTAAAAAGAAGTGAAACCCTGGGAGTGAACTTTAGAATTCACTTGGTTAGTCATGACTTATCACAAAGAACAGCCATAACCTCATAGCATTCTGAGTCTCTGTAAAACCCCCTGAGTCCTAGAATTTGACTTAAGGTTTAAATATCAAGAGTCCTTGTTGGTTGAGATGGTCTATGTCATTTAAGCCTCGAGTTCTGGTAGGTTACCCTCAGTAATAAGGTTCTCACAATGTCCAAAATACAATTGGTTTATTGAAAAAATCTTTCATCCTGAAGATCATCATCAAACACTTAAAACTTTTTGAAAGAAGAAAAAGATATCTCTTCATACTTACCTTGCTGATAGTCAAATTGCCTTACACTTCAACAGATTGTTTGCTAAGGGACTAGCAAAACGTAAGCATGGGAGTATGATGAGTGGCTACTCATCAGCCTAAAAAGCTGAAGTTAAGCTAGACACTAAGTAAAACAACATCAGATTAATAGATAAAAAGGATTAAGTGTGGGAATTAAAGAAAAAAGACCTAAAACCTTTACTCTATGTTAACACTTCATAATTAGGTCACAAAATGAGATATTTTGAAAGCAAAGTACAAATGATGATCCATGCATCAATTGAACACATAAATAAGTTTGAAAGGTCAAATCAGAAGTATAATCAATGTCTTAAATGTTCAATTGAGCACAAATAAAAATTTGAAGGCAATTGGACATCATTTAGGTTATGAAATAGGTAGTCTACAGTTAGGTCCTTCATGCATTACACTCTTGCCCTTAAAAACTCCCCTTTGGACCTACTTGGAAGCCGCAGGGACCCTTTTGAAAAGTTGCAGGGCCCTTCCGGTTGTAGTTCTTTTCACTTATGGGCCTGCACGCAATTCTTCTACCCCTTCGTTCAAGGGTCTGTTTGCAATTTTCCTTTATTTCAGAGAGAGGCCTGCTGCTCTTCGCACGCACTGTAGCACGCGAAGAACACGGACAATCTCAGCCGTCCGTCGCTCTTTATGATCCTGATCTGCAGTTAGATTTGAATGGAAACTTCGTGCGATTCGGTGCATGCGATCACTCCTCTCCCCAGATCTCATCTGATGGTCATATTTTGAGTATAGCACGCCTTGCACTCCACTCCTCTCATCCTCGTCGCCGGTTGCATCTTGATTATCCTCACCTGCGCGGTGATCTCAGCCACTGAGTGTGCTACTTAAGCACCTCAGTGGTGTCGCACGCAAGGGATTGCTCCCTCCTACACCTCTTAGCGATCATTCGTCCACTCCAGTTCCTCCTCCCCATCAAGCCTCTGATTTCACAGTCACCGGCTGTGAAATCATCATCTTCTCTCGACCTCCTCGTCGCTAAGGACTTCGTAGCACCTGAGGATGACCTTGGAGCCTCACTAGCAGACTCTTCCCTCCGTTGGAGTCATCTTCCTCCTTTCTTCCTCCATAGCCACCGGCTAAGGACCCATAGGTCCCATTCTTCCTGTTAGAATAGGTTTATAATTCTGCAGATTAGTTTTAGCTGTAGTTAAGTAGTTTAGAGTAGAATTAATGTAATTGTTAATGTTCAATTTCGCTGTAGGATAAAGTAGCTGTAGTAGTAGAATTAGGCTTAAATTTCCCCCCTCACCTCCTCTGATCATTCCAGATCAGAGGGAAAGATTTCATATAACCATGTTTTCAAATTATCTCCCTCTCCATACTTTCATGTCCAGTTCTGATTTTCCACGACATGTTCTCTCGCTTTCCACCCATACACTCTGACCCAAATTCAGATATGATTGGTTTTCAACCTCAGATCTGAAATGGGCGTCAACAAGCACTTAAGGGGCTTCCTACTCTCCTCACTCTTGGTCACAAAAGCCCCTGATTTTGGGTCGAAATTTTCAGTTTGTCAGATTTCTCATCAATTTGGATTTTTAAGGATTTTTCTTTCAATTTGGTCTTACTACCTGATCTGACAAATTGAATGAAGTTGATTTGAATTCCTTGCTGGCAAGGAATCTGAGAGGTTTTCTGGTGACAGAAATCATCTCAGAAGAGCCATACATAGATCTGATTTGATAATTTCTTGAATGCATTGAATGCAAGTCAGATCTGAGGATGATTACTGTAGTAATTTGAAGTCTGATCTTGCATTCATGAGTGTATTTTGAATGGTTGCTTGGTGATTTCCTAACCTAAGGAGTTCTCAATACTCCTTAAGGTTTCAGAAATTGGGATTTGAACTAAGGGCTTTAATTGACTGAATTAATTCTCCCTTCATGCTATCTATATTATTAGGAAGAGTTAAATCAGTGATATTTGTCGATTTAATCTGAAATGAAGTTTTTGATAAGGGTTTTTGGCATTTGAATTGGGGTACTTAGTGATTTTAGTGAGAAATTAAACCCTTGTCAGATTGGGGATTGCGAGAGATTTTCTTTTTTCAGTGTGGATTTTTTTTTATTCTAATCCCAGTAGACATAGCAAAGTGCTGCATCTTGCAGCTACATTTTTCTTCTCTCAAACTCACATTTCATCTCAAATGGACTAACTGCAGCAGCAGTTAGACCATTTGGACAGTGAACTAAGCTGCTGCAGGGTCTGGAATGTCTTGTTGCTGCTACTGTCTAGTTGTTATAAATTGTAGCAGATAGGTTCTAATGTAAAATCCTGTAGATTTTGTTTTGGACATAGCTGACATATGAATGTAATTCACTCCCTGTGTATTTAAACTTTCTTATTTAACTGACTGAACTCTAATTTCTGTGCATGCTTGTGTTATCTTTCTCAATTGTGTCAGCTAGTTTAGTCAAAAATCACCACCTAAACATGTTTTAAAATTGGAAACTTAACTGAGGATAGTATTAAGATGGGTAAACACTTCCTAAATTTCGTGCTATATAGAAAGAAGGCAATCATAAACATGATAAAAAGGGTTAAAAGCTTTAAAAGACAGTGAAACAAGACTCTTTCTCTCCTCAGTCAACTCTTCCCTTCTCTCCTAATTCTGTCAAATCTATAACAACAGTAAAAAGAAACACCCAAAAGAACCAAAAATAAATATATATATATATATAAATATATATATATATTCACATATATATTACTTTGTATATTAAGTATACTTATATAGACATAAGTTATATATTAGGCTACATATGTAAATAGGTAGTGTATATATATATACAGTATACTTAACTTTGTAAATATAATGAGTACTGTAATTTAGATTTTAGATCTAGTTTAGACAGTAAATACAATAATTATATAATTATCTATAAATTAAACTAATTTATTTGTATTATTAAACTAACTAGATCAGTAAATAGTATAATTAAGAAAGTTAAACTATAAAACTATATATATATCTATGTATATGTAGATTATAAGTAAATAAAATCTTTTATCTTAATTTAATCCTTTATAAATAATAAATAATGAATTTATTAAGTTTATAGCTAAGTTGTTAAATTAAATTAGTTAAATTAGTAATTTAGAATTATAATTAAGTTAAATTGAATCTGTATACTAAGACTAATATACTTTAAGTAATTTAAGCTAGTTTAAGTATATTTATACCTGATTATATTAAGCTTAACTTAATTTATAAGTAGAACAATTAAAACTGCTATTTAAATGTAAATAACACATACATTAATTCGGAAAAATATAATAAAATTGTGTATGAAATACTTATGTATGTATTCTGACTCTGTATGAGGTCAATTAGACCATCTAGTAACTAATTTATAAGCAATTATCCAAGAAAACACCAAAATCAATGTGTAAAAATAGGCTACTTTAGTGAATTTATTTATATAGTAAATCTAACTAAAATTTCAAATTAATTGAACAATTATATATTATTATGTAAATACTTTATTTTCCATAATTTATTTTTATTTTTAAATAAATTATGGCTCTCGAATTGAGGGCAACAATCTTTTCCAGCCCACAGCTGCATGCATTTTTCAATGCAGATGTGGCGCTCGAATAGCGCCACATTGTGCACTGCAAAACGGCACAACAATTTATATGGAATTTGTGTTTAGACAGTTCAGTCGTCACGGGTGCCGGGTGCCCGAAACAACCACACTATCATACTTACATTGAGCATATACCGAGCATAAGAGAATAAAATGTCACCATAAGCATCGCTACAGACCCCAGTTTCCCTCCTTAGGTTTGTATATGGTGTTTTCTGGGATCTAGCGACGCTTACATCTGACACTATAACTGTTGTATGTGCTACTGTAGATATCAGACTAGTAAGTTAAGTTAATATACTATGTAATCTTAGTCGATTATGTACTTTCATGTAAGTATTAATATTGTAACTTGTAAAGACAGTTTAAAGTTTAGTGATTAATTGTTTGGTGCTTGTTTATAGTAGTTTTTGCAAGCATTACAATTAATTCTTAGTAAGTAGGCAAACTATGTCCACATTCATTCATTCTTTAATAAGATGTAAAGCTTCTTTTTGGAATTAGAGGATAATTTTGAGATCAAAGAGCAATATAATTCAATAATTGCCTCCTAGTGAACGACCTGGAATAAAATCAGTAAAAATTAGATATGTAAATAATAATGGTTGTAATGACTGGTATTCCATACAACTCACCACAGTGACACTCATGGTGTTTCAAATCATAACATACTACAACACATCATTATCTCAACAACCAACACCATTACACATTATCCACATTTCACATCAATCAGCCATTGCAAACCATTGCATTATTAGCAGCCCACAGGAAGCATGCTCGAAGGAGTGCCCTTCCACACCCTTGCACGTGCACCCTCACCCCATGCAGCACAACTGCGACCTCACGCGGCCAACAGCTACACGCGTGCCTCCTCCACTTCGTATTCTCCATCTCCTTCGTTCTTCCATTGCTGCAATAAAGAGAGGAACCCAAAACGTGCAACCGCGCCTGCGCCCTTGCACGCAGCACACCTTGCACCTCACAGCGTGCCCTCACCACGCAGTGCTCTCAATGCACCCATGCATGAGTGTGCAGCTGTAGGCCATGCCACAAGCTGCCACAATCGTGTGATAGAACCCAACACCGGCGTTCTTCACCTCCACCGTCCAGCCACCGCCTTCCACCTCCAGTCGCCATGCCACCATCGTTACGACGCCTGGCCTCCGACGCACCTCCATCGAACTCCAGCAAGCCAATGATCGCCTCTCCACGCGCACGCACAAGAGAGAAGGAGAATCCACTGTTTTCTCCCCTATTAAAATTTACGGGGTATGCCATTGTCAAATGCACTATTCACTTATTTATCTTATTATTATATTACGATAGAATTGCATGAATGTCCCTTAATTCTAATTGAATTACATGCAGTAACATTACATTCATCTCATGACTAAGCAAACATGTATCCTTGTTATGGGGAACAAATTCTGATTTAACTAAATTTGATTATGCTTGTCAGTATTAAGATAACAATTTTGGTATTTCCATGGTGGTGATTTGGCATGTGCACCCTCATATTCTTGATTAATTATCTAAATTGAGAATTTATGCTGGAAATGAGAACACTAGTTAGCATGCACATCAGTTGATATTCTCGATTACTTGATGCATCATTACTCATTTTTTATAGGCCAATTCCTCCCTGTGGAGACGACCTAATTATTCGTGGTTAGATTCTGAAAATTAAAATGTTTTGAAAAGTGATTTTCTACCACGCGATTAAATACGACACATCATTTTATGTTAAAGTTTTCAACGAAAACAAAGATCGTCCTTTCACATCACATCAGATCTCGTCTGAATGGTCGAGGGCCAAGAAGGACAAATTGCTTTCCGATGCCAAGTACTACTTCTGGGAAGACCTGTATCTTGTCCGCATCGGTGCTCATCAAATCATTCAATGATGTGTCCCAAAAGTGGAAATTCAGGGCATCTTGTCCTTCTACCATGACCAGGCATGCGGTGGACACTTCCCTGGTCATAAAACTGCTGCGAAAGTCCTCCAGTGCGGCTTCTATTAGCCCACGATTTTCAAAGACACATACAATCACTGTAAGGCATGCACTCGTCAGACATTAGGCAACATGAGCCACCGAGTATGATGCCCTTATAGTCGATTCTCTTATGAGAAATCTTCAATGTCTGGGGGATTGATTTTATGGGACCCTTCCCTGTTTTGGATGGCTCGAGTATATTCTACTCGCTATTGACTACGTGTCCAAATGGATCAAAGCCATTCCAACCCGAACCAATGATCATAAAGTGGTTATCAAATTCATTCTTCAGAACATCTTTTCTTGGTTCGAGATTCCATGTGCTATAATCTCTGATGGAGGGACCCATTTCACTAATGCTCAGTTCAGGTAACTATTGACCAAATACAGGGTGTCACATCGAATCTCTACTCCTTATCACCCCCAAACCAATGGTCTAGCTGAGCTATCAAATCGGGAAATCAAGAAAATCCTCCAGGTCACTGTTCGACCAGATAGGAAAGACTGGTCATCCCAAGTTTCGAAAGCTTTGTGGGCTTAAATGACCGCCTACAAAATCGAATTAGGTATGTCTCCTTTCAGATTAGCGCATGGGAAGGCATGTCACCTCCCCATTGAATTGGAGCACAAAGCCTATTGGGTAGTATGGAACTGCAACCTAGTTCCTTTTAAGGCAAAAACCCATAGAAACCTTCAAATGAGCGAGATCGATGAATTACTCCATGACGCGTATGAGAACTCATGAATTTACAAAGAGCAAGTTAAAGCCTTTCATGACAAGCACATATCCAGAAAGATCTTTCACCCTGGTCAGAAAGTCCTACTCTTTGATGCCAAGCTCAAACTATTCCCAGGAAAACTAAGATCAAAATGGATCAGACCTTACCTCGTCGGACAAATCTTCGGAAATGAAGCCATCAAGATCAGTCCACTCAGCCATGATTTAGAACCTTTCGTCATGAACGGTCAGAGACTCAAACCGTTCATTGAACTTATCGATACAAATTTGGCTGAGACATCTTTTTCTCTCCATTCTCCCTGAGCTCATTATGCCTAGCCGATGGCATAAAACTTAGCACTTAATGGGAGGCAACCCATCATTTTGAAAAACTTGAAACCTTTCTTAACATTCCTATGCTAAAATCATATTGCACTTTAGGGTTCATCCATTAGAACAATCGACTCCACCTCAGGTACCCGTACCCGAGCTTGAAATTGTTCGCAACAGTCATCTTGACCCAGTCACCTACCCAAAACCTGTTCTAATGAATGGTCTAAGCTGAACTCAAACCCACCTAATTTACAATGTGGACATTGCAAATCGTAGGCATGGAGGGGTATGAAAGTGCAAAACACCATGAAAATCATCTCACAAGAAAAGGTTTTATCAAAAAATCACATATCCCAAAAAAATGAAAAAATTCTTCAAAAAGAACAAAAAAAAATGAGAGAGAAATTTTTAGGGCATATCAACTTTGAGGAGAAAAAGGGGAGAAGTGAAAACTATCAAAAAAGGGAGCACAAATTGAAAAGAAAAGAAAAGAGATGGTCATTAATAAGAAATTAAGGAATTGACTTAGTTCTAGACCATACCAAAAGAAATAAAATGAAAGGAAAAAAGTGCTAACAAAACATAGAAGAGATTAGCAGGAACGCTGATTTTAGGTCTCTTGGGCTATGATACTAGGCTTAAAATTCAAGTACCCACTAAGATCTATATAGTACTCAAGAGGTTGGGGAAAATGCGAAGCTTAAGTATTAGGTCTAAGGCTTAGGGAGTATTTGGCCTCGCTAACTGACCTCTAGTTTACGGGACTCGGTAACCTAAGCACCTCAATCCACACACAGTCTGGTTCAATGCGCATAAATATCAAAATCACGTAAATGCATTTAAATTATTCTGAAAATGTCGCTTAGATTAGGAGTAGCCGATCAACACAAGTTGATTTGGACGAGTTCCCGGTGTAGAGGGGCAGGAAATTTCCCTCGAAGATGCACAATAATATATCGTCTGCTCGGTGCTTGTCTTATAGGACATCTACATATCCTACCGAGGGCATGTAAGCACCCTATGCTGGTTCAGATGCAATGGGCGGCATTATCTTGAAATGCCGATTGCCAGGGTCTAGATTTAGCTACAGAATGCCATGGGTGGGATTACCTCAAAATCTTAAAAGCCAGGATTCTGGGGGTTGCCATGGGCGGTGCTATCCCGAAGCATCAATTACCAGAGACCCTTCGAGGATTGATGATGGGGACCAGGAATTCGATACAGACCATGTTGTGAAGCCAATTCGAAGCTAGAAATAAAAAGAAAAGAGAGAGAAAACTCTCCAAAAATAAAATTGCTCTGTCTCTCTCTTACAAAAATGTATTGCAAACTGAACCGAGACTAAAATATGTTACAAGCACGGGTGCTTTAATCATAGAGTTCGACGAACCTTAGGATAGTTCCTGTGGGCCATAAAACATCGCGGCAAACTAAGGCTAAGAGTTGGTTAGGTCCGGATCTTGAATGGTACTTGAGTACCTCTAGGCCTACTATCGGCATTCTAAACTAATCTGCAGAAGAAAGCACACATCACAATTTTTTGGCATCAAAAGATTACATGGTCTAGAATCAAAGTTAAAACCTTAAAATTTTGCTAAGGGACTAGCAAAAGCTAGGCATGGGGTTATGATGGGAACACCATCAAGAGCCATAACTAGCTCATTTTGACCCAATGAAGAGAATAAATGCTCCTACATAACCAACAGAAGGTCATAATTCACTGCATAACCTTTCTGAGAGAGAAATAAGAAACTAGGGTTAAAACTATAATTTTACCAATGCAGTGAAACCATGGGTTGTCTCAAGGGCTAAACAAAGTTTAAATGGTCTTAATAAGATTATAAATGGGTTAGATCAAACAGAAAAGGGTTTGTGTGTGTCGTATGAATTAAATGACTTCTTGAAACCTTAAAATTGACCCACTTGATTAACCAATGTTCTAGTCAGGATGAAATTTACCTAAACACTCTAAAATTTATAGAAAAATATTCTCTAGGGTTTAGTACCTTCAATTTGGCCATTGGAACCCATCTTAACCTAGAACAAGGTCACAAACAGATATTTGACCTAAATTAGGTTTTTTCATTAATTACCTAGTTAAATGTAGTCAAACCGAAAATCTAACTTCACCATTGGATTCCTTAGGTCCAAATTAAGTTTTTACCAAAATTTGGACCTAAGGAGAAATCATCTTGACCTAGTTTGCAAAAAAGTTCTCTCTGATTACATTTCTACCCCTAACTTTCATAAACCCTTGCAAACAACCCCCTAACTTTCTCATCTTCTTCACAAATAGGTCCCTACGCCATTATAGTGGAGGAATCTTACTCCAGCGAGCTTTGAAAGGAGATTTCTCCTTGATTGCTTAGAGAATCCCTTCCAAAATTGGAAGGGAGATTCTCTGAGTAATTCCCTCCAATCTGAACCCATCTATGATCCCTGATTATTTCCCAATCTCTCATGCGAGCGCATGAGAGATTTAGGTATCTTTTGAGTTTCCATCTTCAGCAAATCCTACCTTGCTTGGAAGCTTGGCTTCCAAGCACAAACCTCCTCAGAGACCTATTTAAAGACTCCCCAGATCCAATCGATGTTCCTGAGCTTGAAATTGGGCCAGTTCCCCCTCTATTCCTCTCTCCTCGCCAGCCACAATTCTCCGCAAGCTCTGACGGCTTCTCCCTCACTCTCTCGTCACCCAACCACAATACCAGTGGTCAGGTTAACTCTGCCACAGTCCTCCACGTCACGTAATACCGGTCGACGTTGCCTCTGCCTCATCATCATCGCTGCCTCACCTACGGAGGTATTCATCTTCCCCACGTCCGCAACCATACCGACGTGGGACCCCTATCCCCTTCATCCCTTAGACTAAGCTTCTTAAGTTCTCTATCCTCCACACTTTCTCCCCCTCTCTTTATTTCCCTAAATCATCCACCGATGCCACTGACCACCGTCACCTTCTCCACCTCCGGCAACTCCTCCGACAAGGTGCTCCTGTCGCTCCACACCTCCATCCACCTCACCAACCACCCTACAACCTCTTCCACACCTCACTAGTCATTTCCCCTCACTCCAATCACTCCATCAACCACCCAAACACTCCCTCGAACACACCCACTCACACGAACACAGTACGCCCTAGTCACGCCACCACAGCCACCCACATGCCATGAAACCACTCCCATAACATCCGCCATGCTCTGGCGATGCCCCTGAGCGATTTAATGTGGCCACGAGGCCGTTCTCATGTTTTCAGGTTCTTCGCCCAACCGCCATTACTGCCGAGCGTGAAGCTCGCTTGTTACAGCTATAGGTGTCGCCGCTCCAAGTGCACGGAATCACCTCTCACGCAGTTCCAGGCCTTCAATTAGAGTCGAAGGCCTCCACAACTGCTGTAATTGGAAACCCAATCCTTGCTGTGGTGCGCTAAAAGAAGGTGGGACATTTAGTCCCACCTCGAAAGTGGAAAGCCACCCAAAGTCACATAAAGGGAAAAAGTGTTAGAGGCTCTTCGCCTCCAACACTAAGGCTGAGGTCCTCCTCCCCCCTCTCACTGGACTCATCCGCGACATAACCTGTGGACCTAGCCGACCCGACTACCCAACCTATTCACTCCTCGCTCACCACACATGCCAGTGAGCCTAGACCCAGGTCTACGTTAGGTCCGATTACCTGATCAGTTAAAGGCTCTGGGAGAGCAGTTCTGAAATAGAAAAGAGAGAAAGAGAGAGGAGAGCTATGCAGGGGTAGGTTGGTTTTGCTCTAAGGATTTTGCCTTCAACACTTAGTCGAATTCAGAGGGTACAACAGGGTTGAAGGAAGAAGGAGGAGGAGAGGAGCACTGTAGGCTTAAGGCAAAGCAAAGAAGAAGAAGAAAGCCTAAGGTAGAGAAAGAAGGAAGGAGAAGATAGAGAAGAAGGAAGAAGCTAAAGAAGAAGGAAGCTAAGGCAGAAGGAAGAAGAAGAAGAAGCAAAGGCAGAGAAAGAGAAAAGGAAGAGAAGGCCAAAGATAGAGAAAGAAGAAGAGAAGGCAGAGAAAGCTAAAGAAAGAAGCCAAAGGAAGAAAGAAGAAGAAGAAGAATCAGAGAAAAAGAAATCAGAAAAGAAGCAAGGCACTATAGCACTAGACATTTAAGACGTCTAATTGCAAAATCAGACGTCTGATACTCATATGCTCTTCATTATTTTGCCTACAACTCTTTTTATTCTTCATATACTCATGCTCTACATTCCTAATTAGATTTTAAGTAGTATTATGTGTTCAATTTGCATTTATTGTTGAGATTAGTGTGTGAAATCCATTTTCTCCCTGTGTTCGACCTCGGAATATATTCGAGTAATAAAATTATATTTGTTTTGAATGCTATTTTGGCTATACTACAACGCAACACTTTTCAAACACCGATCCAGCGCTCTTAACAGGTGGCTTGCTGTAGATGTCGAGTTAGCTCATCCACCTTCTCAATAATAGAGACCTTGTCCAAACGACTTGCCATCAATTCCAAGTTGACAAAAGAGGACAGGCCCTGTGTCTGATGTGTACCCCTTGGAGTCGTCAATGCGCAGCCATTCGTCTGGTTGAATATGCCCATGGAGTCATTATTGATGGAGTTCGCGCACATATTCTCGAGAATCTCCCACACAGTGTCTTCGTGTTGACCCATGATATTTCCTCTACAAGTTGCATTGAAGAATAATCAGATATCTTCATGGAGTCCCTGTTAAAAAGACTAGACTTGTTCCCATTTAGGAACTCCATGATGGGGGTACTTTCGCATGAGATCTAGGAAACAATCCCATGCTTCTTGAAATGGTTCTCCAGGCTGTTGTGTGAAGTGCTTGATCTGGTGTTGTAAAGCATTCGTCCGACCAACTGGGAAGAATTTTTTCAAAAACTCGGATTGTAGTTCAACCCATGTGTTGATTAGATGAGTTTGAGTCTGATACCAGTGAGCTGTTTTGTCCATGAGAGAAAAGGAGAACACGTTCATGAGAAGAATATCCTAATTCTGAACATCTAACCCGAAGGTCTGGGCCAGATGCTTGAGCTATTTAATGTGCTGGAAAGGAACCTCGGAATTGAGCCCATGAAATTTTGGAATAGCATTAATCATGACCACCGGTGGGGATTTAGACTTGAGGTTCGATCGCCACTGCGGCGGGATTGTAATGATCTCACATCATCGGATGCTGCAGTGGATTCACAAAGGCTTGGAATAGATCATTAAGGTGCTGAAGCTGATTGTCGAGGTTGTTCTCTTCTGCTGGTTGTTCCATGATGATGGAAGAAGGAGAGTTAGGCTCAAATGAATCAGAAGAGATGTCTATGTGATGGGGTTGCTGCACAAGTACGGAAGTCGAGGCCTTGCCTAGATGGGAGTGAAAAACTAATGGAGGCCTCAAGGGTGGTTTTAAGGACCTCCTACCAAACATGCACCGATGGACTGGACGAGAATAGAATGTGATGGACACAATCAAGACACCCAAAAATTTTGGATGACTATAGAGGTTTGGGGCAGATGATACCCCTTAGTCAAAAAGCCGTCCACCTGTGAATTACCTAGGTAGCCAGAGAGGGAGAGTCCCGCGAAGACCCCTACATAGTAGAGCATCCCCACGAGTTACATGGTTTCCCCCACCCAACCTCTCTTGTCACTAATGTTCCAGGTAGACTAGAATGGGGACTTGACCTCTTAAGTCAACAAGTTTTAATTAAGCACAAGGGTGCTTAGGATTTCACTTGAACTTTTAAGATGTATTGAGTGCAAGAGTGACCTAATTTAAAGATTGGTTGACCCAACAAGGTGGGTCAACTTCACCTATTTGTCCTTTGAGAAATTTAGGTCCCTCTTTTAAGATTCAAGTGAGATTAAGAGCCTGATTTTTAGGGTTTGTTTGAATAGATCAATTCAATCAAGACTTACGCACACTTTGTTTGGAAAGATAAATTCTTGATTAAGCAAGTGTGTCTCTAAAACCCTAAATTGGAATTCATAATTGGGTTTGATTTGGTCCAATTTAATTTATCTAAATGTGATACCTAGGGCTCAAACAAGAATGTGGTAGCCCTAGATACCATAAACTTTTAGTGGGTGCACAAATCTGGGTTTGTTGTTTTCTAAATAGAATGTATCAAAATCAGGAAACTTGATGATTAATCTAAGAATAAAATGCAAGTAGCCCTAATTGATTTTTTTCCTTTTAATCTTTTCAGAAATAGGGGCTTAAGAGAGAAGTGATAGAGCTTACCTGCCCCTAGCATGTTTGATGTGCAGCTGAACTTTCTTCAATGAATCCCTCCTGAAACAACAACAAAGAGATAAAGCAAGTTAGTACCAAATCAGAAATTGCAATCAACAGTTCTAAATTACCCGTTGCTCCCCGGCAACGGCACCAAAAATGTTCGTAAGGCGAAATCGAGTTTTAAAATAAACCATTGTAATATAGTCGAAATCGCTTTGAAAACAAATAAATTTTTATTACTCGAAAAGATTCCAAGGTCGAACACAAGGAGCAATATGGGAATTTAAATCTCAAGAATTACAATATAAGACAAGAAAGCTATAGAATTGAAATCAAGAATTATCTCAAAATAATGTAGCACTAAGATCAAGTATCAATTTGCAAAAAGATGGGAGTAAAATGGTGATTTAAATCACCATATACTCCTACAATATTAATTAAGGAACTCAATGTATATGTATGAAATGAAAGCTCAAATTTGTCATCTAATGGTAGGATCAGACGTCTTAAACGTCTGATTCTACAGTGCTTTCTCTATTCCTTCTTCTGCTTCTTTTTTTTCTCCTTCCTTCTCTGGCTTTGTCTTTCTCTTTAGTTTCTTCTCTTTCTCAGCTGTGGCTTCTTCTTATTATTATTCTTCTTCTCCAAGCCTTCACCTCTTCTTCTGAGCCTTTCTTTGTAACTCCTCTTCTTTGACCCTTCTTCTTTTATTCTTCAGAATTTGGCTAAGTGTCAGGCCCAAGCTTTTCAAGGAAAAACCCTCCCCCAACCCTCACAACTCTCCTCTATTTCTCTCTTTAGGATCTGCTCTCCCAGAGCCACAAGTAATCGAGTTATCGGATTCAGGTGGGTACCCGAGTCCAAGCTCATCGGCGTGCGGTGGTGAGCGAGGAGTGCAGGTCTAAGTGGGTTATCGGGTCTAACCAGGTCCGCGTGCAAGTGTCACGAACGAGGTCGGGTGAGCGGGTGAGAGGGACCTCACCCCATGAAGTGAGGCAAATAACTATTGTGACTTTTGCAATTTATTCACCTTCAGTCGCTGCAAAACCCACGATGTGAGACTAAAGATAGTGCCTTCTTTGGATGTCTGTAGTAAAGGGTCTTCTCCTCACTTGCCTCAGCTCGTGAGGCAAAGTGTCCAATTGACTGCCTGGTTGCATGCGTGAGGTGTTTCCGCGCAACCTAGGGCTTTAGCTCGAGCGTAGGGGCACCTGGAGCAAACTTCAAGCAATCTCGAAGCTCTCCATCAATGGCGGAGGATGTGAGTACTTGAAAATAATCAAACGGCCTCTCAACCGCGTTAGAATGCTCAGGGAGGGTCGCTGGACAACGGCGAGGGCAATGAGGGTGTTTGTGTGGTGTCTCATGGTCCGTGAGTGCGTGGTGAGGTCAGACTGTGTGCGTGAGAGTGGGTGTGTTCGAGGGAGTGCGTGAGTGAGTGGAGTGGTGAATAAAGAGAGGGGAAATGAGTGGAGCGGTGTGGCGATGGTTGTAGGGTGGCCGGCGAGGGATTTGGTGGTCTGTGGTGGTGGGACGGGCTCTGTTAAATGTCAGAGTTGCTACGCTAATGTGTTTGGTTTTTAAAACCTTGTCGTTGTAGCTTGAAAGCGAAGAACTCAAGTTCAACAAATAAAATTTATACCGAAATGGAAGTTTCGAGTTGAACATAGGGAGGCGAACATTTGATTTAAAAACTATGCGTTTGATTTTATTTGTCACGAAATAATTCAATTGATTAGAACATCTAACTATTTACAATAAATAGAAAAGAGAGAGAGAGAGTAAGAGAGAGAAAGAATATTACAAACAAAAACCAAAATGAGATGTAGAATAAACATAGAATTTCATAATCAGAATGATTGTTCATTACACTAGAAAGCGGGAAAATGATTACACTGGAAAGTAGTAAATTTTCTCTAGAAAGTAGTAAATCTATTCTAGAAAGCAATAAAAAGAATGGGGAGAGAAATATCCTCCTCGACGGTCTCTTAGAGGACGAGCCGGACAAGACGACGCTTGGATGAAGGACGGAGTAGGACGAAGGAGGACGAAGAAGAAGAATGGGAACAGAGAAGCACATCATCGTCGTCGTGAGATCCACTTCCGAAGGGGGACGAAAAATTGACTTTATCTCGCGAAAAGCATCCCGGGTGTGGGACAAGCTTCTCTTGAGCTTTGGAGAGGGAGAGAAGAGAAGGAAGGGATGAGAATTTCGTGTGGAGGGGGTCTCCTTTTATAGTTGCAAGGAGTAGGGGCAATTTGGTCATTACATCTTTAAAAACATTAATTCAGGACCTTTAGTGACGGATAAAACCATCGCTAAAGGTCTGAACGTGGGCGTAGTGGGCGGTGCGCGCGAGCCCACTCACTTGCCCGTGCGCGCAATGCTCGCGCACGTTCAGCCATCCTCAGCCATCCGATCGCGAGATCGGATTGCTCAGATCGCGCTACGCCTGCCTCCTCAACGCGCACCCGATCGCGTGCGATGCCGCTTTACCGTCGCGTGTGCAATAGTGCGTGGGCACTATCAGGCACGCACGACCATTCAATCGCGATCCGACGCTCGCCCGCACGCGCTCACCCCTCCCCTCGCCTGCTCGCTGCGAGTCGATCCCGCACCAGTGCCTCGCGATAAGGCGCTAAACCGCTACGCTACGTCGTCCAAATAGCCGCACAGATGAAATCAAGTGCACGCATCCACAGTCTTTGGATCTTGATCCAACGGCGGGGAAGGGCGGATGCGGGGGCTTCAGCGGGTGCGTACGGATGATTGGGCGGCCGACATGGCACCACGTGGCGCCATCTTGGCCGTCCATCTTCTGGATGATGTAGATGGTGCCACGGGTGTCGGATTGACTCGATTTTGCATCGTTAGGCTGCGATCGTCGATCCGAATCTATCCGTGCGGTCGGATTTGTCATTTAAAGTGAGGATTTAGACCATCTTGGCCCTTGAACTTCTAGGGTTCCCCGGTCACTATCTGATGCTACAGATGCCTGATTAAGGTGATCTTGGAGTCGTTGAACTCCAATCATTGCCCTGATCACATCTGTATGGTTGGATCTTCTATCTGAGTCCCCAATAAAAAGTTTTCCCTGTCCAAGCACATAAAAGGAGATAATTAACCTCCATTTTATTCAAACTACTTTAAATGCAAGATGATACATGCTATGCAATATTTATAGCATGCAATGCAATCCTATGCTTAAGAACATGCATAAATAGACGTCTTAAGTAGTGTAAATGTGTTTACATCATACCCCCATGCCTATCTTTTGTTGGTCTCTAGCAAAAAAACTTTATGCTATTTATAAAAGAATTAGGTTGGATTTATTGGTTATGAGTTATTTTCAATCATTAAGAAACTGTCTACTTAGGATCTGAACTTTCAGGTGTGCTTTGAACCCCTTCCTCCATGGGATATTATATGGCATAGGTTCACCGATCCTGTTCGACCATTGGGGCCTATGGCAGCCGTTCAGTGGTGTGTGTGGAGGGTGCAGAATGATAAGCTGTTTCAGGGGAGACCAGTGAGATGTGAGAATGTTGTAAAGGAAGCTTGGTCTCTCACACATAGTTGGGCAACTTTTTTGTAATACTTTCTTGATTTGCAATACAATACCCTCCGGATTGCTATCGGTCTACGATAGCAGTCCTCACTGTTTCAAAAAAAAAAAAAAAGACACAACAATGCCCGAGTATCTGCCAAAATGCAGACCGCCTCAAGCCCTCGCCTTATTCAAAGAAAAATTTCTTTTCTCTTTTTCCTCTTTTCTAATTTTTTTGGATTTTCAAGTTTTATGGTTTAAGAGTGGCTTTCTACGACCATTCAACTCACCCAAGATTTGATGAGAACCCTAAGTTTTAAGCATCTTATTGTGAATGTGATAGACTCGTTGACCGGCAGTTAAAATGGACTTCGGATTTCTACGCCTCTAGGTGACCTAAAAGAAATTCTACCTAAAGGTGTATCTTTACAACCGGTAGCTTTCTCCCTACTTTTATTTTTTTATGGGGTCAACACAAGGGTGAATCCAATGTATATCTCCCCGGTTTATTCTACTTCTTTGCTTCTTCCTAAGTGTTTCAGGAATTTTCAGTGCATTTATTGAGCTAGGTTCTGGACAACCGGTCGATGAGCTGTTACCACCGACAACTTGCCAGCCATACTCATGCAGCGAAGTGTGGCTTATTAGTTTTTTCTTTTCTCCTTTTCTTTTTGATTTTTTTTTTTAATTAAGTGGCTTCCCTCGTCTAAGATTTACCTAAAGGCAGCAAAAATAGAAAGGTCCAGTGACTGGGCTCTGGAAAACCTACCTATGGGTTGTTACCCACGAGAACTTGGCAGCCATATCACCCTAGAAGTTTCATTAGCTACCCAATTTCCATTAGAATCGTCGAACAATGAGTCAGTGTAAAGAAAGTGTGTAGAGGCTTAAAACTCAAAAATTCCCTCAAATCAGAGGGTGGGTTGATAAGTCGTATACTTATCACCCAAACTTATTTACTCCAATTATGATAGAATTAAGATGGAGAGGACTCGAAAGACAAATCCACATTTTAGTGGATACACAGGCTGATTAAGTCCAAAGACTTGAAGGGTCTTTGTGTTCAAATCATAATGTGGTATTTCCCAAGATTGAAAATTTTCTTAAACCCAAGTTCTCTTTCCTAATTCCAAAATTTTTTCTTTTTTTTTTAATAAAATAAAACAAATCTACAGAGCTAACGAATAAATTCAGGGATGAATATCCACCCCCCATGCCTATCTAATGCAATGTCCTCATTATATTAAAAAGACAAAATAGAGTGAAATAGTGTAGAAAGCACCTGAATTACGTGAATGTCAGGTCCGCTCCGAGATAGAAAACTAAAAAGAACTGTATATGTGCTAAACTTAGGGCCTTCAGCTAGGCACACTATACAAAGAAGAGAAATGAAGAATTCACAGGTGCAGGTCAGAATTAGAATAAACAGAAGAAACCTCCAACCTGTCAACAGAGGTCCACAGATGTGGACCAGATTGTGGTGCAGACCCATACCCCATAATAGGGAATATCTTAGGTTCTGGATAAAAATTTCCAAAACCTAAAATCAGTATGCAAGCGGGGCCGGGCCTACCATTTATGAGGATGCATCCCAAGACCAAAAAGTCAGGTTACAGAGAATTGAAGCTCAAAAGGATAATCATTGAATGTGTGCTTGGGTTTGACATCCTCAAAGCAAATTTCATAAGGGTCCTGGTTTGATGGTTTCAGCTTAATAGGCACCCTTCAATTCAATTTTGTACTTCCTCCAAAGTTAGCTTCCCAAATCAAAACTTCCCAACTCCTATCCTCCTCAATCAGAATGTTAAATTCAGAGACCTCTTGCATGTTAATCACCCCGTCTGAAATCTCCAAGTCTAAATGATGTGGCTGAATCAGAATTAACTTGGGTCTAATTATCTCAGAAACAGAATCATCGATAAGCTCAATGGGGTGTAACTGACAATCAGGGCATTTGATTGAATCCTCTAGAAAATGCGATTCTAAATCCGTAATGTATGCCCTAATAGGATCAGTTTCCTCAGTTCTTGGGCTATCAAATGATCTTTCAGATTCCTCAGGCCCAATCATTTCACAAAAATCATGTTCTATAAACTCGCGTGAGACTTTGCAACTTGAATCTTCACCATTAGAATCAAAGAAATCAAGATCCATATTAATGTATGCCTCAAAATCATCTGTCACTTTCTGATCCATGAAGACATATGTTTCCTTGTACCCCGGCTCAGGGATCTCAGGTGAAGAAATCAGATCATCCTTAATTGGTTGTTTGAGTTCAATCTGGTCAGCCTCGTAACACGTGTCCCCCCAACAAGTGCCTTAACAGGTTCTGTCATTGGCTTTCCTGAAGGGAGTTCATCGTGGGAATCATCCCATGATTGAATCAAAGCGACCATAAATCTCATCATCAATTTCACTAATTTCCCAAGTAGAAACTCACCCGGGTTCTTATCCTTAACATCCTGGAGCCAATCCAACAAAGACTTGTTCAAATCATTAATCATTTCAATCAGGGGCTCTAATCTCTTAATGCAAGGTATTGGTTGAACTTCTAAAGATTGAATGATATTCCTCAAGTTAGCCAGAACCTTATCTTGAACCTAGTTACCCTGAACCAAATGAGTTGGTCCAGGGTTGGGCAGGTTTGGGGTCAAAGCAGGGGAAGTAACAAATTGAGATTCGTTACACCCTTCCTAATAATAGGTCATTTCAGATTGTTCAAAAGGTGGTGATGACCTATAGGCAGTGTAATCAGAGGATAGGTAAGGATCAGTGTATCCTTCTTGATTGTAGATCGTATTAGGTTGTTCATGAAAGGTTGACGATCTATAATCAATGTGGCTTTGAGAAGGATAGAAATCATAATCAAAGTGTTCAAGGTTAGACCCTAAACACGGAGGTCTGGAATCCCCAATCCGAGTTATCCCAACTAACTGATGGTTGATTACAATACGAGTCAGAATAATCGTCATGTTGAGGATAATTCACAACAGGAGGGAAAGAGTGGGAATGCGTGTAATATGTGGAAGGATTCATGAGACATGGGAGGAAGAAAGGCACCTTGCAATACAAGTAATCAAACCTATCCTTAAGTGGGCTAGCCTAAAGACCTACAGACTCCCAAAACCCATCTTGAGATAAAAGAAACGATTTGATCTACTTCTGTTTGTTCAATCCAACCAGTTAGAAGGAGGGACTAGGGAGAAGGTTCTTCCTTCGGCTTGCGCCTCCGATTCCTAGTATACTCCCCAACCGCGATCGTTTGATTCTGCTCCCCCAGCTAGACATCAGATTGAATAGTAGAAACAGACTAGCCGAAAATAATCTCGTTCTGGGCTCTGAAGAGCGAGTCAAATCCTTAAGGCCAATGTCTACTCTGTTTTATTTAGGGCTAGGTTTGAATGTGCTTTGGAATGTGATGGGCCCTTTAAATAGGTTGTGCCCTTAATGATTGATTGATTTGTGTGTGCGTGCACAACCAGTGGTTTCAAGTAAGATTATTTTTTATGCGGTGAATTTTAGGATTCAAATCTTGCTTAGTAGCTTTTAGGATTCAACTTTAGGTGTTTTCAAACAAGTTTTGTTGGCACACCAGGTTTTTGAAAGCACAAATGAAGATATTTTCCTTTGAAACTTAAAAGAATGTGGAGTGCCTGGTAAATCCCTAATAGTTGAACCTAAGTGGCAGCTACTTAATGAGTTAATTTTAATTGAAGTGGTGCGGCCCAATCAACTCAAACAATTAGCCTGTTGCACCACTTTATTTGGCACACAAGTGATTACCTAATCTGATTTCTACTCAATTATGTGTTTGGATGTGTGTACCGACTCCAAAGATCGACTTACCGGTTGAGTTTGAAAATCAGATGAGGTTGTGTACCTCTGTGAGATTTTTTTTAAATTTTTCTTTTTTTAATGTGGGGGTTGGGGCAGGTGTGGGTGTCAAACAACAAACAATCCAACCTTAGAGTTTATAAGAACACCTAGGTTGATTGATGTTTATGTTATTATGAGTGGAATGAAATCTAATGAGTGGGATGTGGGAGAAAACTTACAAAACCTTCCACAGCACCTTACTCCAATCTACCGCTTTTGCTTGTCTTGAAAGAGTACCTGCAATCACAATAAGAAAGGAGAGAAGTGAGGTAAATGATTTGTAAGTTAGAAAATGTGAGGAAAAATCAAAGAGCATCGCCTCCCCGGAAACGGTGCCAAAATGTTGAACGTGCTAGTTGCTATGCTAATGTGTTTAGTTTTTAAAACCTTGTCGTTGTAGCTGGAAAGCGAAGAACTCGTGTTCAACAAATAAAATTTATACCGAAATGGAAATTCCGGGTTGAACATAAGGAGGCAGAGGTTTGATTTAAAAACTATGCATTTGATTTTACTTGTCACGAAATAATTCAATTGATTAGAACTATCTAACTATTTACAATAAATAGAAAAGAGAGAGAGAGAGATAAGAGAGAAAGAACATTACAAACAAAAACCAAAATGAGATGTAGAATAAACATAGAATTTCAAAATCAAAATGATTGTTCATTACATTAGAAAGTGGAAAAATGATTACACTAGAAAGCAGTAAATTTACTCCAGAAAGTAGTAAATCTATTCTAGAAAGCAGTAAAAAGAATGGGGAGAGAAATATCCTCTTCGACGGTCGCTTGGAGGATGAGCCGGACGGGAAGACACCTGGACGAAGGAGGACGGAGTAGGAAAAAGGATGACAAAGTAGAAGAACAGGAACGGAGCAGGACGTCATCATCGTCGCGGGATCCACTTTCGAAGGGGGACGAAAAATTGACTTTATCTCGCGAGAAGCATCCCGGGTGTGGGACAAGCTTCTCTTGAGCTTTGGAGAGGGAGAGAAGAGAAGGAAGGGATGAGAATTTCGTGTGGAGGGGGTCTCCTTTTATAGTTGCAAGGCATGGGGGCAATTTGGTCATTACATCTTTAAAAACATTAATTCAGGACCTTTAGTGACGGATAAAACCGTCGCTAAAGGTCTGAATGTGGGTGTCGTGGGCGACGCACGCACGCCTGCTTGCTTGCCTGTGTGCGCAACGCTCGCGCACGTTCAGCCATCCTCAACCGTCCGATCGCGAGATCAGACGGCTCAGATCACGCTACGCCTGCCTCCTCAGCGCACGCCCGATTGCGTGCGATGCTGCGTTACCGCCGCACGTGCAATAGCGCATGGGCGCTATCGGGCGCGTGCAACCATTCGATCGCAATCCGACGCTCGCCCGTGCCCGCTCACCCGCACCCCTCGCTTGCTCGCTGCGACTCGATCCCGCGCCAGCGCCTCGCGATAAGGCGCTGAACCGCTGCGCTACGCCGTCCAAATAGTCGCGCGGATGAAATCAAGTGCGCGCATCCACAACCGTTGGATCTTGATCCAACGACGAGGAAGGGCAGATGCGGGGGCTTCAGCGAGTGCGTGTGGATGATTGGGCGACCGAGATGATGCCACATGGCACCATCTTGGCCGTCCATCTTTTGGATGATATAGATGGTGCCACGGGTGTCGGATTGACTCGATTTTTGCGTCGTTAGGCTGCGATCGTCGATCTGAATTCATCCATATGGTCAGATTTGTCATTTGAAGTGCGAATTTACAACATCTTGGCCCTTGATCTTCTAGGATTCCTCAGTCACTATATGATGCTACAGATGCCTAATTAGGGCGATCTTGGAGTCGTCGAACTCCAATCGTCACCCTGATCACATCTGTACGGTTGGATCTTTGATCCGAGGCCCCGATAAAAGTTCGCCCTGTCCAAGCACATAAAAGGAGACAATTAACCTCCATTTTATTCAAACTACTCTAAATGCAAGATGATGCATGTTATGCAATATTTATAGCATGCAATGCAATCCTATGCTTAAGAACATGCATAAATAGACATATTAAGTAGTGTAAACGTGTTTACATTAGGCTTGCCGGAGGGGTGGCTAGAGATGGAAGGGATGAAGTTGCGGAGGGTCGTCGGTGGCTAATTCGAAGTGGGGTGAGTGCGAAAATAAAGTAAATGGTATATGGAACTTAGCTAGGAGGTAGGTGGACGAAGTGAGGCAGAGATGGCGTCGAATGCGGTGTTGCCGACGCTTGAGATGAGGGTGGCTCTGATGAGGTAGAAATGGAGAGGACAATGGGAATCAGGGCGTCAGCTGGTATGGCTCAACATGGAAAGACGTGGGAAGAGAAATCCGTCACTGGTATTGCGGATGGATGACGAGGAAGAACGGAGGAGGTTGTTGGACGTTGAGGAGCCTTTGGCCATGAAAAAGAGAGGAATTTGAGGGAGATCTTGGCCAATTTCGAGCGTGGGAAGTTCGGGAGGATCTGGGCTCTCTTATATAAGGACCTTCAGGCGGTTTGAGCTTGGGAAACAAGCTTTCCAAGCTTAGAAAGCCTCGTCGGATTTGGGATTTCTTGAGACCCAAATCTCTCATGTGTTCGCATGAGAGATTGGGTAAGTTTTAGGTCTTAGGATTGGGTCCATTAGGAAGGGAATTTTTTGACGAACTTCCCTTTCAATTTGAAAGGGATTCGTTAAGAAATCAGGGCATTCTTTCCATTTTAAGGTTTCCGGAGCAAGTAGGAATAGGATTAATGGCGGTAGGGACCTTTTTATGAGAATGACGATAAAGTTAGGAGCCTATTTGAAAGGATTTTGAAAGTTAAGGGTAGAAATGAAATTAGATAGGACCAATTTGCAAACTAGGTCAAGACAAACTCTTATTGGGTCCAATTTTGGTAAAAACCTAATTTGGACATAAGGAATCCAATAGTGAAGTTGGATTTTGGTTTTGACCATGTTTAACTTTGTAATTTATGCAAAAACCCAAATTAGGGCAAATGTCTGTCTGTGGTTCTATTTTGGGTCAAAACGGGTTCTGATGGTCAAATTGAAAGTTCTAAACCCTATAGAATATTTTTCTATGAATTTTAGAAGGTTTAGGTGAATTTTATCCTGATCAAAACCTCAGTTAATTAAGTAGGTTTGTTTTTGGGATTTTAAAAGTCATTTAATTCTCAGAACACGTGCAAACCCTTCTCTATCTGTCTTATCCCACTTGTTATCTTATTAAGACCAATTAACCTTCATTCAACCCCTGAGAAAACCCTTAGTTGTACTGCATTCATGATGAGCTGGTAAAATTGTAGTTTTAGCCCTAATTTCTTATTTTTCTTCCAGAATTAATATGCAATGACTTGTGACTCTCTGCCGATTATGTAGGAGAATTTATTCACTTAATTGGGTCAAAATGAGCTAGTTATGGCTCATGATGGTGTTCCATCACAACTTCTCTGTGAAATCACAAAAGGTTAGAACAAGGCATAAAGATACCTATTCCTAAGGGTAGAGTTTACAGAGTGACAACAAACTCTATAAATCTGTTAAGCCTAGCTTCATATTCCTTTCTCTGAACACTTTGTCCCCCTTTCTACACAACATAGCAGTATTAACCAAACAAAGGCATTGTTGTAGGACCTTATCATCCATCACTTTTCCTAATTTCAATTACAAGGTAATTTTATTGCCTGAAAATCTTGCAAGTTCTCCAGAAAGAGGATAAAATGGATGAATATCGAATCCTAGTACATAATAAACCAGTTAAGAAAAGTGTTTTCATGATCTACAAGTGAGTGGCAACTTCTCAAATCTCAATAATGATATCTTTTTTTTTCTTTCTTGAAAGCTTAGAATTCTTTTTTTTTAAAAGAGAAAGGATTGTTATCCAGTTGATAACCACCCAGATGAAAGTTTAGAATTATGATGATACAAGATTGAAAAATTACAAATCCAAAAGATAAAAAGAACCTGGTGATGAAATCCACTAGATCCTTGTTTTCCACCATCCACTACAACAGTATGCCTATTTTGCGACGGTTATAAACTATTGCCAATAGCTCAAAACTGTCGCCACACACCATCTCAATATGTCGCGTTGCTGTTTTAATTTGGCAATGATTACAGTCTCATATCGTCTCCTCAGCGCATGCAGGCGAACATGGAAGTACGTTTTGGTGATGATTTTAAAACCGTCGCTAAAGTAAATTACTAATGGTTATCAGTTCAACCATTGCCAATGTTCTTGGTGACAACCCGAATTACGTGCCAAAATAAATGTACTTTTAGAGATGGTTTTTGTTAAAAATGTCCTTTATTCTCATTAGCAGCGGTTTAAAAAATTGTGACCAATTATGCATATAGTCACCGAAAGATATGGGATACATGGCGGCAAAATTGTGTGGTGACTAATGGGCTTATGGCAATGGTTATAAAATGGTCACCGAATGTAATTTATAATGATTTACGTTGTAACTGTCGCTAATAAAGACTTTAATTTTTAAAAAATAATTAATTTCAAAATTACACATAACAAATAAGAGATACTAAAAAATAACCTAAGTTGTTCAAAATATTCAATCGAAAGGAATTATATAATGAAACTAATTTATATATATATAAACGAGGTTCAAATATTACAATAATAATAAAAATAGGAAAAATATAAACACATATACATTATGTTGTGGCACCTACACCACCAGCCCTAGAACTACCATCATCGTCATCGCCAATCCTTGGAATGTGAAACGACAAATGATCTGGTCCACCACCACTACTCCCCCGTGGAGATAGGATAAGTCCTCCCACTGCTTGTTATGCCACTTTAACAACTCCTCCTGGCACTCCATCCTGTGAGTAGCAGCTGAAGCTAAGTGGTGACCTCCTCCAACCTTTTCTCTTTCTCCACATCTCGATGCTGTAATGTTTGAAGCTCAGTGTGTATACTATCATCGTGGGCGAACAAGAAGTAACCTTTCCTACCATACCAGACAGAGATCCTAGCACTACTCCCTACGCTATAGACAAAGCCTCCGTGCTATGGTGACATCACGGTCATGAAGGCCTCCTCTAGTATGAGAGGGGTCCACCGAACATTCTCAGAGGTCTCATCTGTGACCTCAGGAGGATGGATCAAATCCATCATACAACCCTGTAAATATATATATGCAATTTGTTTTTATATAATTGAAATTAATGTAACTGACTTTTATTTACTTACATATGTGTCCTAGTATGTTGGATGAATCCATGCATGTGGGCTATTGAGTGTTTCTTTACTATGAGTCGGCTCATAAACTCCCACTCAATCTAACTAAGTACCCTCGTGTGCCTCTGCCTAGAAATGAAGTAGTATTCTCATCTTATTTTAATTTAACTAAATTATTTTAATTTTATTTCAAATACTGAATTAATAAGCTTACGTATCTATCCTATAATGAGTCAATACTCATTCGACCGAAGTAGTGGGTCTGGGTAGGAGCTCGGGTCCTATTGACCCTATTCTTTCTAATTTGCTCCTATAAGAAATATAAATTTTAATACTAAAAGATTATGTAATTATTCGTTATAAACTGAGTATAAAAATAAAATTTGAGACTATCACTCTAGAGCTCACAGCACTCCCTCCAAATGGAAGGTGCAATCGTAGGAGGCATGTTTCTCGATGCCTCCTTATATGATTTATTGTTAAAAAATTAAAATAAATTTACAAAATTTTATTATAAATTTTTAACTATATATAAATAATTAAATAAATTTAGAATCTGAAATAATTTCATATCGTACTCTTTATCTCCTCTCTACATCCACGATGTATCTTGCCAGAATGCTGTTGGAAAGCCTTGGGCGCATTGGAATTATCGCCCCAATCAAAAGTGCCCTATATTCAATAATATATAAATCAATTATAATTGTTAAATGTGAATAAATGAATTTCATATTTATACCTATAACTCCTGAATAATTGACGCCTTTGACTCCTTGGCAACCCTCCTCCAGTCGAAGCAAGAAAGTAGCACAGTTGCCTTGACAATTGTGGCTAACTGACTCATAAAGCTAGGGTAGTTCTTCGCTTCCCCAGCTGCAATAATGGACATCATAATCCTGCTGCCCTCAAGTAGTCTATCGAGGTCCTCATTTCGTGTCAAACCTCACGTGTTTTTCCTAGTTGAAAACATGAATCAACATATGATAAAAGATTAAATAAGTGAAATTAAATATAGTAAGCTTTTGAATGAAATTATTTCAAATTCTTACCAGTAATGGTGCCTTCCTGAGTTTCAGGCTGCTATGGCATGCCAGCCTAAGTATCTAGATCTTGCGACATGACAGCTTGAATATATGGCTGCTTAAATGACTGTTGTACTTCCTCATCCGCAGCCCCCTGCTACTCTAGCAACTCCTTAGGATGGGTCTCAAGTTGAGGATTCACCTCAACATCATGGGTATCTAGGGCTGACGACTGACCTCTATGACAAGCGTAACGATACTGGGCTAAAATATGTGGAGGGTGGTACTGAAGATAGTGGGAGGGAATTTGGGCATAATGGGTATCGGGAGGAGGCTGGGAAATAGGAGGCTAAGACTGTGCCTCCTCCCTAACCTCATGCATAGGTGGTGGTCTACCCTTTGTAGCTCCCCTCCTCCGTGGCCTCATCTGCACATAAATAAAAATAGAATTAAGTAAACATATATTGAAAAATGTAAATGATAAAAGGAAAAAATATAAATAATTGGTTTTAAAAAAGTAACTAAATTTAAATTGAGTTCATTAGAAAATAAATACTCTTATACCTTAAACATCAGTATTTATTACACCAAGACCTATTTCTACTTCTACTGGAATTTCTTGATATGCTTCAGATATAATAGAAATTTCATTATCTTCTTTTTCATCGAAGAAATTACGAGGCATGATTTTTGCTGGTATGATCCACCCATTCATGATATTATCGGGCACATTAAAAACTTGTGATACTCGGTAGGCTAATGTGAATGGTTCGGCTGTTTGAAGAATTCGACGGTTCTTATTTAAACCGATGAAACCATGTTTATTATCTTTTTTGAAACCAATCCCTTTGTTGAAAGCATAAAACCAATCACACTTAAATAAAACCACCTTACGATCATATCTGAAACTCGTCTTCGCGATTTCAATGATTTGCCCATAGTAGCCATCACAACCCCTTCCAATATCACAACTGACAAGAACTCCAACCTATTGTGATGCCTTCGCATCATCGATTGACTTTATTCTGAACCTGAATCTGTTAATTATGTAACCAAAATGATAGTGTCCATAACTCAACAGAGTCTCACATATTACATCAAAGGTTAGGAGCTAATATTCGGAAGGTATTTGTATTTTAAAGAAGATTTTCACTTGATAGCCCATCCCCAAAGATTTGATCACAATGTTACTTGTTACATTCAACTAGTGTGTGGAGAAATTTCGGCAGTACCTCCCCGCACTTCTCCAGTATACCCCCTAAGACTAAACTTAACTACGTTCCTAATAACTCCCACTAAAGGGCACTTAAGGAACGAAGCGAAGATTAGTTGGTATACCAGAGAAGAGTGAGAAAATGTATCCGAAATTTCTCTACACGCTAGTCACATGTAACAAGTAACCCTAAGTTATAATCAAGTCTTCAAGGACCCCCCTTAGCTTAGAACTTCTCTGAACTAAGGACGACGACACTTATGGCATGTCATAAAGGCAATGCATCGTGCATGTAAGTGAGGTATACACACACTCTGCACTGTCTGTATAACATGATCATAGTCTCGATGAGCTAGCATTTTGACACAATTATATCCCTCCAACAACCTATTACGTAAGGGTTAGAATTCCTATTGTTTGTTATGAAGTGCTTCTAAATTTGTGGAAGTGTGTAAGACTAAATCATATAATCTAAAACTTGATAAGAAAACATTTAACAATTTAAAATCTACATTTGTATAACAAAGGAATACCATAACCTCTAAACACTAACTAAACTCGTAACCTAAACTCATAAGTTAAAACCCTAAACACTTTACAAAAAATTATAACCTAAAAACACTACAAATTTCAAACTAAAACTCTAAATTTAAAATAGAAAACCCTAAATCATAAATCAAAGATTGCTAATAAAAAATACTAAAAACTAAACCCAACAATCGACACCCTAAACTTTAAACTCAATATGCTAGACCTAAATCCTATAACCCTAAATTTTAAACTCAAATCCTTAAAACTCCTGACTTTACATTTAAAAGCCTCACGAGCCATATTCCTAAACTGTAAAATCAAAATGTTAAGCCCAATAACCTAAACTTTAAACCTAATATATATACCATACAACTATTGACTCTAATAAGAAAACCCTAAAATCAAATATCCTAAGCTCTAAACCTAAATATCCTAAACTAACCTAAAGATCCTAAATTCCAGGTACCATGAACCCTAATCTTAACCTCAAAGCTGAAAAAATTTCAGAATAATTTCCCCTATCATTTAGACTTTCCCATATCCTGCAAAAATAATACAACATATCATGCTATATATGTGGGTGCACCCCACATTTCACACAATAGATATTACATGGAAAAAAAGAAAATGTGGCCACACCCCACATTTATATCAAATAACACAATTTAATTCATTATTTTTTATCCATATAAGCACACCCCACAATTAAAATTTATCAATTACAAGTAATTGATAAAACTAAACAAAACTAACATTTCTTACAAATTATTAAATAAAATCATTTCTCCAAAAAAAATCAATTAAATGTAAGTTTAATTTGATGGGAAAATTAAATTTCCAAAATATAATTTATAAGAAAAATTAAATAAAAAAGTACAGGAAACATTTTCAATTAAAAATGAAAATTAAAAGAAGAAGAGGAGGTAGGGAGGGGGACCTACATGGGGCATAGGGGTGAGGGGGAAGCGGCGAGGAGGGGGTGGCAGTAGATGTGTTGGGGCGTGGGGAAAAGGGTGGCAGGGGGCGCGAGGCATCGAGGAGGGGGGGCAACAACGGGTGTGGGGACAGGGACAGTAGGGGTGTGGAGGGTAAAGATAGCAGAAAGTGGGGTCGCATGGGTAGGCAAGGGTGCACATGGCCGTGGGTGGTGGTGGGGCCACACGAGGCAATGGGGAGGGGACCAGCAGTGGCACATTGGAGAGGAGGTACCTTCCCGATGCCAATGGGGGTAGAGGTGAGGTCGCAGAGGTCGCCAAGGAGTGGAGCTGGCCAGAGCCGGAGGTTGTGGGGGCTTGGCTGCGGAGACAATCGCGAGAGGAGAAGAGTGGGAGAAGAGGAGAGGGAAAAGAGGAGAAAGCTGATTGCCATGCCAAAATATCTTCACGTTTAGCAACGATTTTAATGAAAATCGTCACTAAAGGTGATTATTGGGTGCAATTAACGACTGGTTTTTACAAACCATCCCCAATTGTTTGCATCAAAATTTAGACGAGTGCATCTTTTAAGTGGACAATCGGGGACGATTTAAAAAATAACCGTCGCTGATCATCAATTATTTCACCTATCCACGCAAAAAAGCCCACGCTTTAGACTGGATATTAGCTACGACTATCAAAAAAGCCATCACTAAATCTTACCCACATCATATTTGGTGGGGGGAGGAGGAAGGAGGCTTTTGGCAATGGTTATTTATATCACCCTCCACAAAACCAACAATTGGCGACTATTTCATAACTGTCGCTAAACAACCATTGCAAATCGCCCCTTTTCTAATAGTGATCATAATCAAATGAAGTAACCAAGGTCATTATGCATCATTGGTCCTGTGTAATACAATGGCCATAAGTTCTTTTTCCCATCTTGCATTTTAAATAGGATAAAGTTAATCTGCCTATAAATTAATTGCCAATGATTAGCATGGAACTGAACCCACGTTGAACAAGAATAACTTCATCAGTTCACATTCTTTCAATGTGACCCATCAAAATAACCAATAAATATAAATATAGCAAGCCAACTAGTAACCAAATACTTCAATAAATCAATTTACATTCTTTTCCCAACTGTTTTGATTGGCGAAATATCTAGTTGCATTTATCACAAAAAAGAAAGTGACAAGCCGAAATCGAGTTGCAATAAAAATGGTGTTTTATATGTCGTTATTGTAGTATAGGTGTCACAAATGCAAACCAAAGTTGCATCAATTTTATTTAATTACAATTTTTACTGGTTTGTTTCCAGGTTATTCAATAGGAGGTAGTTATTGATATACATCACTCTCTAAGTCCAAAAATGTTCTTTTATTCAAAAAATATTAATTTTATTTACAAAATGAATGAATGAATGAATGAATAGGTTAATTATTTCCAAAAGAATCAACTAATATGCATTACAATGCCTGAAACAAATGTACAACAAATAGGCATCAAAAACTAGCTAATATTACACTATATTAATTATTATACTAAATGTAGGTACAAAAATAGCTATTAATATCTATTATACTAAATTATATTAACATACTAATATCTATAGTAACATATATTACATATACAGTAAAATATATATAAGTCAGTGTAGCCTTAGTAAAATATTTACATATGGTAGAAACTACTATCTATACTAACATATAAACTTATTTACAGTGACAGATTTACTTGTCACTAAAGCTCTTGCATTATTTATATGCATATAGAACTTAAACAAATACCTACTCTAATTATACACGTATACAAACATACTATACATAAGTATCCATTATTTACATTACTTATATACATACATATATACCTTACTTACTATCATACATATACCATACATATATATATATATGTACATATATATATATATATATTTATTTATGCACACACAGACACAACACAAGCACAACACTACAGATCCAACACTTAGCCACAAGAGCGACTTTCTTCTCTCTCTTCTTATTTCAACACTTATGAGTCGTCTGACCTTTACTTAGACGTCCGTTATTACACATGGGCCCAAAAATGTGCTTAATGGGCAAGCTGGCCCACTTTCGGAGGAAACATAGTGCCCAATTGGGCAGGACCAAACTCCTACTAATAGGATACCCTAGTTCATTTTAGGTGAATTTTTATGCATTTTCCAGGCCCTACAGACACACACACGTCGGCAGGCACTTGCGCACACGCATGCATGCACATGCACACATACATATATATATACACACAGACACAACACAAGCACAACACTACACATCCAACACTTAGCCATAGGAGAGGCTTTCTTCTCTCTCTTCTTCTTATTTCAACACTTCTGAGCCATCTGACGTTTACTCAGACGTCCATTATTACACATGGGCCTAAAAATGTGTTTAATGGGTGGCTCGGCCCACTTTTGGAGGATACACAGTGCCCAATTGGGTAAGACCAGACTCCTACTAATGTGCTGCCCTAGTTCATTTTAGGTGAATTTTTATGCATTTTCTAGGCTCTATAGGCCCACACACACACCTGCAGGCACGTGTGCACATGCACACCTGCACATGCATGGACGCACACGCCCGCAGGTATGCACGTGCACAAAGGAGAGAGGGTTCATTGAGTGCACCCTGCACTGATGATTGAGGGGTCACTAGCACAAGAGCATCTTATACCACATCAGCATGCTTACGCTGCACGATGAGGGACAATCAGTAGCACCAATTAGGTGTTTGCTACGTAGAGAGATGTGCGAATTCGAGAGATTAGGCCCTCAATTTGAGGGCCATATTTATTTACAAATTATAAATAAATTATACATTTACAAAGCCATTATATAAGGCTACATAATGGTACAATTAATTTTGTGAAATAAATTATTTAAATATATAATTAAATTAGTTAAAGTTGGTTGATCGTATACATTAAATTAGAGTTTAATTTATTAATTAATGTATAAATTAGTGACTTAATTACCAAATTGACTTTATACAACATTAGTTTATATAATAAATTATTTATTACACATTTTTATTATATTTTAGGAATTTTATTTTAATTTATTTACATTTTAATACATGTTTAAGTTAGTTTTATACATGAATAATTTATAAATACTATATTACATTATAAATATAGTATAAATAGGTTGAAAATATTTAATATAACATTATACAAGTATACATTGCAACTTACTTTAGTATTAGTGTAAATTACTAATTTATTTTATTTTAAGTTAATAAATTACTCAGTTGATTTAATAACTTAATTATTTACTATAAATATATAATGAAATTAGTTTACAGGTATTGTGCAGTTTCTAATACATAGTCAAATATTTATATACAATATTAGATACAATTATGTACATATGGATAGGTTTATATAGTTACTTAGGCTATTATACATTTAGTTTATATAAATTAATAGATAATTAAACAATAAAGTTATCTATACAATAAATCATTTTAAATATTTAATTTAATATATAGAATACATATATAAGTTACTTATACAAATTATTTGCATATTATACACTATATACATATACCTTAGGTTTAACTTATATATATAAGTATATACATAGTATACAATGCAATTTTGGGTATTTTTGGGATTTTTCTTATTTTTATAGCTTTTATATATTTAAGAGAGATAGGGGATGAGAGAGAAAGAGTTAGATGAGAAAAAGAGGTTTCCTTTTATGATTTTTGAGTTAAGTTCTGTTATTAAGTTCCAAGGTATACTGAACCGTCAACTGATATGTTCTACCAAGCTGGGGTTTCAGATTACCTTCAAACTTGGTACACACCTAGAGAAATACCTAATCCTACTTGAAACACCTTTATTTTATTTTTTTTATGATTTTTTTAGAATTTTTATTAATGTACAAGTTAACAACAAGTTAGGCCTAAATGGATGTTGAGCAACAGAACCTCAGGCCTTGAATTTTGATCTAATGGTTGGAATTGAGGTTCATCAGTTCAGAAGTGTCCAACACATTACATAAAACATGTTTGAATCATTAAACAAGATTTTGTCATTAATTTTCATTCAAATCATCATATTGTACAGTTAGGTCTATTAACAAGTAGCTGACATAACATTCAAACTGAATTTACAAGCAATGCACGTTAGATTTTAAGATTTAATAGTACAAGAATGCTTGTTACATGAAGTTATAACCATACAAAATAGTGCCAGCTCCTTTAATCATCACATAGACCCAAATTCTCATTTTGAAATGCTTGGTTCAATCCTACAATAGCTGCTACATCACACATTAAGTAACTACTGCTACTACACTTCGGATAAGACTTTGCAACTACTGCTCAGACATCTTAAAATGCAAATGCATCTACTGCTGCTATCTCAGTAGCTACTCAGTCATGAAGCCATCAACTGAAAGTTAATGCTGCAGCATAAAGCCTAGCAGCTGTTGATTTTTCAGAAGTAGTGACTAGCAGCTGCAGTTGTTGGTGTTTGGTACTCAAGCCATGATTAAAATCACACCCACTATCAAATCAAATTTGAAATCTTTAGATACACTGAAAAACATATTTCCATTCTCAGATTAAATTAAAACCACTCAAATCAATGTAAACCCTTTTGCATCAAAGCCTGAAAATCCATCTATGAATTATGAAATTCAAAACAACTTAATGCAAACCATTCTCTTTATCATAGACAATAAAAGAGAGAGAGTAAATTAACAGTGAATCCACTTCACACTATACTCAAAATCCAAAGTGGAAACTTCAAACACCTCAGTTAAACCTTAACTTTCAAATTGAGAAAAATCTCCCCTATCTTTGTCATCGTCTTCACATTTTGGTCCTTGCCATCATTAACTTGTGAAAGCACAGCAGGCTGAGATTCAAGAGCAAATATCTCTCTCAAATCAGCTCCAAATCCCACCAAATTTGGATGGATTGATGTTCAGATCATAGGGAATCCATTGGACTCAATTCCAAGTCCTAAGTCAAATCCTAGAGCTCTAGTGAGCTAGCAAAAATCACGGGTCGTGTTTCCTAAAATCTCAACTCGAATTTGCAAAATCCTGACATTTGAGGCCCAAGTCATGCTCCATATAACTTCCCCAAATTCACAATGTGCTGCTTAGCTGATTCTACATGGGAAATCTCCTTCCCTCCTCTTCGGCCGCAAGCTCCATCTACTCCAGCAACTCTTCTAGATCTCCATCCTCCAGCCATCCAATAGACAAATTGGACAGCCCATGATCTTCCTCGAAGTCTTCTACTCCTAGTGTACATCAGCTAGTGCCATCTCCCCCTTCGTCATTTCCACTTCTCACCACCAAAGCATCCTTCATCCTCAGCACCGACCAATCAAAGCCGACACGATTTCTCCCTCGTTCATCCCTTAGGTTAGGTTTCACTTCCTCCTCTTCTTCTCTAGAATCTCCCTATCTCTTTATCTTCTCATTTTCGCTGCCGCACCACTGTCTCCCCCTACATCTTCCCCAGTGTCGATGCAACTCTGACGAAGCCATGCGGCCACAACCGACCATCAAATTTCTCACCATCTAGTCTATAAGCATGCTCACCATATGAGGAGCAAAAGTCCTCAACAAATTTTGGCTTTTGGCTCCCTAAACACCTAGTTGGACGAACCCATCTTCACCTCTGCCGTCCACCACCATCCGATTGCCCTAGGACACCAAACTCGAAATGAGCACCACCATCACAATCCACGTGTTCCAGCGATGCATATGAACTCTCTGATTTGGGCTTAGAGCCTATGTTGCATGTTTCAGGTCATCTCACCGTCAACTCAATCACAGCTACCATTGCCGTCGTTCTCCTCCTCTCTTCGGTTGCCAAACAACCTGCCACCAACAATTAGAAGTGCGGTTTCACCTCACGAACTAAGCTACACCTCTAATCACGCTACCATCAGCAACAACAGTGCAAATTTGAAGAACCATCACCCCTACTGCAAAACAAAGAAGACAAGAAGGAAGAGGGGCACATCAATGATGTGTGACGATTGAGTTGCAATTAAAATGGTGTTTTATGTGTCATTGTTGTAATAAAGGTGTCACAATGCAAACCAATATCGCATCATTTCTATTTAATTACAATTTTTACTGGCTAGTTTCTAGGTCATTCATTGGGAGGCAATTATTGACATACAACATTCTCTAAGTCCAAAAATATTTTTTTTTCCAAAAATGTTAATTTTATATACAACATGAATGAATGAATCAAACAATTAATGAATTGGTCAATTATTTACAAAAAGAATTAATTAATATGTATTATAATGCCTTAAACATATGTACAACAAACAAGCATCAAAAACCAGTTAATACTACACTATGCTAGCTATATACATCTACTTTAAGTAATACCTAAGTATAGTTACAAAAATAGCTACTAATATCTACTATACTAAGTTATATTAATATACTATTATCTATAGTGACATAAATTACAAATACAATAACATATATATAAATCGCTATAGCCCTAATAACATATATACATAACCTAAGGCAAAAATAGTTTTCTATGCTAACGTATATACATCTATATAGTGACAGATATGTCTGTTGTAAAGCCATAGTTTATTTATATACATATAAGAGCTCAAACATAGTTTTATTACTCCTACTTATACACATATACTAATTATATATGTATATATATTTATAATTATTTATTTATATACATTTACTTGTTCTTATATATACATACATATGTACACACACATGCACAGACTCATAAGTACACAACACTTGTCGTTTAAGTGTCTCCTTCTTCTCTCTTCCTCTTCTTTTCTTCATTAGGCACATAGCCAAATTTAGGTGCTCTCCTCTCATAACACATTGATGAACGCACTGTTCATTTGAGACCAAAATTTGGTTTAATGGGTGGGCTGACCCATGTTCGGAGGATACACAGCACCCATGTGGGTGGGACCAACTCCTACTAGTGGGCCAACCCTGATTTAGATTAAGTATTTTTTTTCATTCATTTTCTAGGCCTAATATCAGGTCAACACACATTCATGTGCCCACACACCTGCGCACATACGCACACACGCATGCATCCACGCACGTCGCAGGCATACGTGACACGTGCCCTAAGAGTAACCAGTACATATGCTCATTTGTGCGCCTTGCGTTGACTACCGATGAGGCTATGGAACAAAAACCTTTTATACCACTTTGAGAGGTCTCCGGTGCACGATGTGGCACCATTCCCTGCGGGAGAAATCAGTGAAACTTGACGCTGCAATGTGTTCTAATGTGTGGATTTTAGCCCTTGATTCGAGGGCCATAAATTATTTTAAATTAAAATTAAATTATATGAATACAAATCCCTTATATATGGCTACCTAATTGTATAATTAATTTAGAGAAATAGGTTATTTAGATATATAATAAAATTAGTTAAAGTTATGAAATTATACACGTTAATTTATGGATTAATTTCTTAATTAAAGCATAAATTAGTTAATTAATCATACAATTGACCTTATAAAGAATTAATTTACATAATAAATTATTTATTGCACATTTTTAATGTATTTTAGAAACTTTATTTTAATTTATTTACATTTAAATACTCGTTTAGTTAGTTTTACATATAAATAATCTATAAATACTATAATACACTATAAATACAATATAAATAAGTTGAAAATACTTAATATAATATTATACAAGTGTACATTATAAATCACTTCATTATTAACTTAAATTATTAATTTATTTTATTTTAAGTTAATAAATTACTTAGTTAAATTAATAACTTAATTATTTACTGCAAATATATAATTAAATCCCTTTACAAGTATTATGAAGTATATATTATATAGTTAAATACGTATGTACAGTACTAGATACAATTATGTACATATAAATAGGTTTATATAATTACTTAGATTATTATGCATTTAAGTTAATAAAAATTAATAGATAATTATACAATGAATTTATATATACAATAAATAATCCTAAATATTTAATGTAATATATAGAATACATATATAAGTTAATTATATACATTATCTACATATTGTACAATATATACATATAACTTAGATTTAAATTATATTTACAAGTATATACAAAGTATAAAATGTAGTTTTAGGATTTTTTTTATTTTTATAGTTTTTATAGGTATAGTAGAAATAGGGGATGAGAGAGAAAGGATGAGATGAGAGAGATGAAGTTCTTTTTGTGATTTTTCAACTTACATCTTTTATTCAATTCCAAGGTAGACTAAACCGTCAGCTGGTATATTCTACCAAGTTGAGGGTTCAGAATACCTTAAACTTGGCACATCCATAGAGAAATACTTGATCTTACTCAAGACAGATTTATTTTATTTTTTTATGATTTTTTAATGTATTTTATTTATATACAAGTCAACCCAAGTTAGGCCTTGTTGAGTATTTGAAACTAAAGTCCTAAGGCAATAAAAGGGGTTTGAATATGTTGAGAAGCTAAGTGAGCATTCATGAACATTTAGCATAACACAAGGAAGATGCCCAATCATTTAAACATGCATTTCAATTCAATTCTCAATCACAATTACAATTGGACAGTTAATCTATTCCATATGAGTTGACAAGTTTAGAACCAGATTACATGCAATTTGGAAAGAATTAAAACCAAATCCTAGTACATGAATGATTATGAATGGAATTCTATTGTCACATTACAATGTCAGCTTCATCCATTTCCTAAATCAATTCAACTTTTTGCCAAACAGTGGCCACAACTGCTAGTCATAACGGCAACTCAGATGTTGCAAAATCCCAGCATCTACTGCTTGAATTTCATTTTAGATCAGATGTTGAGGCTACTGATCAGACATCTTAACTTGCACAACATTTGTAATTAGATTTCTACTACTGCTGCTCACAATAGCAGCAACCTCCATAGCAAGTCACTTTCCAGCAGTAATATCTGCTACAATTATAATCAAGAAAATTGAAACCTGACCTTTCTAGGTCAGATCTAATTGAGTCCGTACTCACATAAGAGCAAGTCAAAGCATTCAATACACATTTCACATGTCTCAAATATTCATCAGAAAGTTTGAAAAACTCTACTATTCAAATATGAGATCTGAAGAAAATATAAGAGATCTTAATTAATCTATTTTCTTATGTTATAGACAACATAAGGGAAATAGATTAACTTAGGTATTTAAATCAGTTTGAAAATATTTTCAAATACCCATTAAGCATTTCATACCTCAAGAAACTCATACATATCAGATTAATGTCAAATTTGAGCTCAGAAAACCATTTGGAGTAGAACAAAAATCAGTTGTTGTTCAGTTAGGCCTTTGCTTTTGAATCACCCAAATGAAATGTTCATCTAAAGTTCCTACACACCATTGATTAGTGTAAAAGAGCTCTAGGTGATTCGTTGAAACCAATTTTATCATTGCTTGAGCCTCAAATTAGTACATCTGATTCTCATTGGCTCAAGCTACCACACTTCCAAAAAACAGTCATCACAATTAAAAATTAGGCAAAAGCATATTGAATGATAAAAATTGAGATAAAAATAGCATAAGCCCATTGCATTCAAACCAGTTGAACATAAGAAAACTAAATTTGATCATTTATATTAGATCGGCTTCAATTTCAATCATAATATCCCAAATCAGCAAAACCATCAAATTTGATGTAAATGCTCAAATTGATTCAATTCAAATTAGATCGAGGGGACTTTGTGGATTTATGGAGTCCATAGGAAACCCCCCAGGTGAAATTAGTGCTTAATCAAATCTAGTTGCTATGGAGCATCAGATCTGATCAATGCTTCAATGAATGGGTGAATTGTGATTAAAACTTTGAGGAAAAGAAGTGAATGTGGTCATTAGACGATGAGGGATCTATATGAGTCGATGCGAAGGTGTAGAAAACTCCTCTCTGATCTGAATTGATCAAAGAGGTCAGATTGTCTCTATACTATTGTACTCTAATCTAAACCACAATATCCATGAATTCTGCTATCTGATCTACTCTTAACTAATCTAAACTACACCAACCAACACAAACTAATCTAGAAAGCAATTAAAGTCCTAATCTAATCAAAGGAATGGGACCTTTGGATCCAAAGCCGGCATCTAAGGAAGGAGAAGGGAGGGAGGTTGTCTCTAGTGGTTAGAAAGCTCTCTAGTGCAGGTCAGAGTTGCCCTCACCTGCTATGGAGTCCTTAGCAGTGAGGATTGGTCGCAGGATGGTAGATTCTACTACCATGGGTAGAGGAATAGAGATATATGGGGAGAGGGAACTGGAGAGGATGAAGGCTCAGCTCGAGAGGTGTAGGTAGGGAGTTGATGGTGTGCGCACGACCCCAAGGAGGTGATTAAATAGGTATGCTAGTGATTATGGTCACTGTGAGGTGTGATTAGGTAATTAGGGCTTCAACGGTGGATGTGAGCAACGCGGAGGGCAAGAAAGTCTATATCAAATCATAGCCACAAGATTGAATCTAGGGTGAGGGGTGATTCCACAAGCGAAGGCATGCAAAGCTTTGATCAAGATCAACCAATGGATTGAGGATGCATGAAATCAATGGCCACGATGGAACTTGTTCTTCAGCTGCTACAGTAAACCCACCTCTATCAGGTGTGTTTGGAAATTTGCACTTGAGCCCTTAAATGCGAAGGGGTAGAAGAAATATGAAGTGACCCATAAATGGCAAGTAATTGATGCAGAGCAGTCCCCATGTCATGCAAGTAAGTCCCTAGTGGTTTGCACTTAGGTCCCTAGCGGTTCTCAATCAAGTCCTTGAAGGTTTTAAACATAGAAAAATGTGAATGACCTAAGGACCTAAATGTAGTCTAATGATTTTTAGCTCCCATTGATGTCCAAATGTAACCAAGTTTTTATTGAAGCATAATTGAACATTTAAGAATATGATTTTACTTTCAATTTGATCTTTTGAACCTAAATATGTGTTCAATTTGCAATTTGGATCACCATATTACACTTTGAATAGAATATCTCAATTTGTGACCTAATTTTGCAATTTTAACACAAGTTTGCTATTTTAGGTCATTTCTATTATTTCTCATACTTAACCCTTTTCTTGTGTTAATTATGTAGTGTTTAACCTAATTAACTTCGACATTTTAGCTATGATGAGCCACACCTCATCATACCCCCATGCTTAGGTTTTGCTAATCCCTTAGTAAACAACTCATTAAAGAGAAAAGCAATTTAATTATCAGCTAGGTAAGTGTAATGAGATATCTATTTTTCCTTTAAAATGTTAAGTGTTTACAGATGATCTTTAGGCTGAAATTTTTTCGATAAGCCAATAGTGTTTATGTTTAGACATTATGAGAACCAGTTGCTTAGGAAGCCTGACCAAAACCTAAGACTAATGTGACATAAACCTTCTCTCAACCAACAAGGACTCTTGTTAAGACCCAAGACATCAAACGCTTTTTAAGACGTCTGGGAGTTGGTCCAGACGTCTAGTCAGAAGTCTGGAAGCCTTCCCAGACGTCTGGAAATAAATTTTTGCGGCGTACGATTGTGAGTCTGCGTGCGTGCGCACGCAGACTGCGCCTACCGACCTACAGGCATTTTTTTTTTCCTTTTCTTTTCTCTCCCCGACGCCTTCAAATACCCTCTCCCCCTTCCCTCTCCCTCACCCACCACTCCATCGTCTCCTTCTTCTCTAGTGTTAGCGTGAGAGTGAGAGAACGAGGGCAGCAGCTGCTGCAGGGTGCACGCGGGGAGGAGGAGGTGCAGCGAGAGGGAGAAGAGGCAGAGCACGTGAGGAAGAGAGAGCAAGCTTGACAGAGCAACCCAAGGTCGACCGGCGGGCGCACAGCGGGAGCGTGGTGCTGGGGGAAGTTACCCCGGTGCTACCACAGCTCAGGCAGCAAGCGGACGAGCGCGGCGTGGCCGCACGTAGCTGGAAGAAGGCGAGAAGGTTCTTAGTCTGGGAAATTTTCCCAGAATCATACGTCTGGACCTACGTCCAGACGACGCGAGAGACGTCTGAAGGGAGATCCAGACGTCTGAAAGGTACGATATTCTCATCTCCTTCCTTTCGCGGATTCGGCCATGCAAGCCGTTCTGCTGAAGGTTCTGCCTCATTGCAGTGTTGAGATCGTTTGCGTATGCGTGCAGGTTTCATTCAGGAAGGTGCAAGGACATGCCCTCCCACATAGATCAGACGTATGGGCATAGCACCAGATGGTGGAGAGAGTCTCCAGACGTCCGGAGTGATAGTCGGATGTCTGGAACTAGGTCCAAACGGTTCAGTGGGATCCTGGACGTCTGAAGAACAGCACAGAGTAAGGTATGACCTAGACCACCTTTTAAGACATCTGGAGGTGTTCCAGAAGTCTGATTTGAGGCAGAGTCATCATTTTTTACCCATTTAGGGTTCGTTCGAAGTTCGATTTCCGCGTTTGAAATTCCATTCTACTTAGAATTAGTTCCTCTACTTGTTTAAAATATTTTTATCCTGTTCTGAGTAGTTCCTTGTGATTGATCGTTGTGTTAGGACCTCATCCCGTTGCGACTCTAGGGGTTGTGGAGGCACGCGAATTTGCCGATCATGCCCCCATTACTCTCGATTTTGTGGGTAGAGTGGCTTCCCTTGGTTATTTACCAGCATTAATGCATCTTTGAGATAAATAATAGATTCTAGGGTATGGCATGAATCCTAGGGTCTGAAAACTAGATTGAATAATAGATCCTAAGGTATGGCATGAATCCTAAGACTGGAAAACTAGATTGAATGATAGATCCTAGGATATGGGATAAATCCTAGGACTGGAAAACTAGATTGAATGATAGATCCTAGGGTGTGGCTTGAATCTTAGGAACAGAAACACTGAAACGAATGTCGTGAATACATGAATTGCAGTCTTGGAAAAGTAGATAGAATAATGATAACTGCCTGTAATTGGATAATAGCTGTTTGTATATGAATGGATATTAAATGTTGGAAACACGGGCTATATGAGAATAAAACTAAAATGATGAAGCCTAAAATGGCTTGGCAAGAGAATATGAGCATGAACCCTACGGGGAATTTGGAGTAGAGCTCCTGAAAGGTAAATAGAATGGAATTGGGGAAGTGAGCTGGCCCTTGAGTATGGAGTACCAAGGAGAGCGACTGTCCCCCCTGTTTAGTGCAGAGCGGAGCTAGCCACCCCAGGGACCCGGGGTTAGGTCTAGCCACTTTGTACCGACTTTTGGCCCTCGCGTACATAGAACTCGGGAGAGCTACTAGTGTAGGGAGAGCGCTAGCCACCCTACGAGCCCCGGGGCTTTGCTAGCCACCTTACACCGACTTGTTAGGCCCACTGGGCAAACCAGGGTAGTCAGGCGAGGTTGCGCAGACTGTGGAGGGGTAAGACCCTTGTTTGGTTACTATGGAGGGGTTAGACCCCTGTTACTGAGAGGGCTTTACCCTATACTGGTTCCGTGCTGTGCTTTGGGCGCACTCGTTAATGGAAACGACTGACAGTGTGCCAGTGCGAGGTAGCTACTTGTGCATTTATCGCACGTGCCGTAGTCACCGTTACGCCTGTCAACGACCTTGGGGTGGTTGACTAAGGGTAGGATCACCACGGGGGACTCTTCCGGCCAAGAGAGCACCATGTGCTACTTCTACTTTTCGGAAAAGACTGCAATCAAGATCGTTCCCACGAGGAACATTCGAGATCAAGAGATAGATATGAGAAATTATTCAAGAATGAGTAAATATAGAAATAAAGAAAGAAATTAAAAATAACAGCTACTTGTCCACCTTTACTATTTTTCTTAGGTAGCTAGTTGCCACTCTTCTTAGTGTTTCGCTGACGTGTCACCTTTGTCACCTTTTCAGGACTAGGTGTTTTGTAGCCAGAGCCTGCAGCTGCGGAGGGTGCTAGGCCTAGTAGAGCCCAGTAGTTCTACTTGTGTTGTACTTGCTGTACCATTTTTCTGTTGTAGTGAGTATATTCTGTTCACTTGTACTCTTTTATTGTAAGCATCATATTTCTGTACCTATTTAATTTTCTACTGTTGTGGTGGTATGTACTGTAGTAGTTCTTTTCTTTACTGCTGTACTTTTGTTACTGTTAGTTACTTGCATAGTGAATGTGGTTTATTTTGCTGCTTTTTGGTTACTTTCTCGTTGGACGACTGGGTCTTGGGATTAGTCGAGTCGGTCCGATTCTCATGTCCTGTAGGGATTTGGGAACTGGGTCGTAACAAGATGGTATCAAAGAAAGGCCGTCCCAAGAAGTGAACCAACTAGCTGGAAAATAACCAATTCATGTGCCTGTAACTAGAGTAGCCACCACAACGTACCTTTTGACGTCTGTTTTTAGACTTCTTCGTTAAATGTCGATTCGTATTGATGTCTTTTCTATTCCATGTTCGCATCTCCTTGCAGGAGATGCCTCGACGAGGAGGTAGCGAGGCAGGCCGTTGACGCAGCCGAGGACAAGGTCGGAGGGGCGGGCGCATTGAGCCCAATGCCTCAGTGGACCAGCCTCTGCTTCCGGGCATTCAGGCCCAAGACCTCACCCAGCTGATACAGGACATCGTACGAGAGGAGCTCCACCCACCACCACGAGCGCCTCTCCTTATGGCTGCGGAGGGGGAGTCCTCTGTGGGACTACACGATGGACATGGCGCTGGATGCGGGGGAGGGGATGGGTGATGCATGTTTTTCAACTCAACTCAGTAATTAAGTTAATTTCACTTAATGAAGAGTAGAAGAAATCACTTAGGTTAACTCAAAGTTGTGTCAATTGTGTAGTATAGGGTCGAATTAACCTAACATTTTAGAAATTTTTACTGGTTGAGTCCAGGTCGTTCACTGGGAGGCATAATAATTTTCTCCAAATTCACTAATTTTCTTTTATCTCTTTAAGCTTAGGAGGTAAAACTAGTTTAATTTTCAAAACATGAATTTTGTCAAAATATTTAACTAGAAAGGATATACAAAATTCAATATGAAACATATTTACTCAAAATGTTGTACTTTATTAACAAGTAAACATGCTAGTTTTTTTCAATTTTATTTCATTCTAAGAAATTAAGGCAATTAGAAAATTATCCAATTAAAGCACGCCTTTTACAATTAAGAACAAAAAGGAATTATGCAAGAGAAAATTCATTTATCTCTTTAACAAAGTATTGATGCCTTTTTATTTTCTCAGCCTCTAATCTTCTTCTTTCTTTCTTTTCTCTCTTATTTTCCTCTCTATCGAGTTCTCTTTCCTCTTTACCTTTCTTATGTTGTTCCTGCCTTCTTATCCTCCTCTTTATCTTTTTCCCTTTAATCTTCTCCTACCTTCTCTTCTTCCCTTAGTTTTTCTCCTTTATTCCTTAGTCTTTTTCCTTAACACTTCTTAGCGTATGTGCTCCTCACTTAGCATCCTTCAGCAGCTTCTCTTTCCTTAAGCTTTCAGCTGAATCAGGTTTTTTTACTTTTTAAACCAAAAGTTTTTTTATTTGCGGTGAGGTCCTTTCGAGGATACACAGCACCCTGAGACCAGGGTGGGACCAGACCCTACTTGGTCCTCGCCTAATTTTAGTTAGGTTCGTTTCAGTTCATTTTTATTGGTTCGCAGTATCGAGCCTCATCGGCTCAACTCGAACTCCCAGGCCACACTCGCCCTCCCAGGGCACATCCACATTCGCACGCCCCCAAGGGTGCACACACCTGCAGGCATATGCCCACACACTCAGAATAATGTAATGCTCAGATCAGATAAGAAGGAATCGAAACCGGTGCACCGAGCGCTAACAACTGCATAGCCAAGGGAACAAATCAGTTTTATCCCCAGGCGTGCGCTCGTGGATATTCGAGGTGGGACAAACATTCCCCTTCCAGACCCGAATTCAAACGATCGTAACTTTCTACCCAGAGCTCCAAATTGGATGATTTAAAGTTTGTTGGAAAGCTCTAAGGGTAATCTACACAATTTTGGGGTCAATTTAATGTTTTAATGATTTTTGGCTCTTCAATTTAAGAGATGAAATCAAGGGTTCCTACGAGTTTTATAAAAAACCTGGAAAGTGTTTTAACTCAAGAGAGTCCTTAGATGGACTTCTCTTATCTATTTAAAGGTTTGTATATGTTATATAAGCAATTCCACTTCTGTTAGGATAGATTTTAAACTCTTAAGACCTACAGATCTTGCAGAGAAGCTTTTCTCTTCTCTGAAAACTTCAGAGATTGATTTTCATATTTCAATAAGTGCAAAAGACACTTTAAAGTGTTCCTAATCTATTTAGATTAATTCTAAGGGTTTTAACTAATCAATCTGGGCAGGTTTTAAGTTTGATTTTCATCAAAACAGTACTTCTGTTGGTTTAGGTTCGAAAGTAACCCAAATTGGCAGAAACAAAATCTTTACTAATTACATCATCTGAGCTTACTTTAATTGATTTCAGATCATCAAATAAGATTCCAGCAATAGTTTCAACATCTCAATTCCTCAATTAAAGCTCAAAAGACCATTATCAAACTCAGGTTTGACTATGGAAGCTCAAAGATTGACTTTCTTTTTAAAGCTTCCTCCTAAGAAATTAATGCCTCAATCAGAGTCTTCTCATCATCAGAAACTCAATCAGATCTTCAGATTTAAGTTTCAACCTTAATTTCTAGGGTTTCAGGCTCGTCACCTGAACTAAAATAGGTATGTGTTCGACAGAGTTAATCAGAGTTTGTTACAATGTTTTGAGACTTAAAATAGCTTCAATGCATCGCACTGAAGCTTTTGAGCTCCTTAAGTGTTTCTCAAATCCTTCATAACAGATTTCTCCAACTCGCCGGAGTTGGGGAAGATGAAGTTACTTCTTAAGATCCACTAGTTAAATCTTCAAACAAATTTCTTTAAAATAATCAGTAATCCTTATTTTATTATTCTGTAGCCACTTAGCAATTTCTAGAGGCTGCAACACAACTTTGGCTCGTCAGAGCTCGCCGGAGCTCCAGTGAGTCCAGAAGATGTAAATTGTATGAACAAATTGACAAAATTAACCATTTTTTATCTAAAAGTGATCCTGAGGTTATAAGGAACCTCCTTATCACATTAAATTCTTCATTTGTTCATTAAAATGTAATATTTGACAGTAAGTTTGTTTCTTAAGAATTTGAATGGTTTAAGCTCAGGACTTGATTTAACTACTCGATTGAGAAGTTAAATCAAGTCAACAGATGTTATTATTCATAAATATTTATTTAATTTATAGTTTGAACTGTTCCTGAGCTGCCATGGACAGCAAGCTCAGGAACTAAATTAAAATTTAGGCGTTTAATTATAGATGATAATAATAGGTAATATAATGTCGATTAGGGTTCATTAGTGGTGATAGGTGATGAAGAACCCAATGATGGTGGAATTAGGCCGAGTACTGTCACCATAGACAGTGTCAGTAGTCGATGAAGGTGAGATTTGAATTAGGCATTTAGGTGATTTAATTAAACGATTTAATGAATTAGAAGTGAACATGGAAGTTAAAGGAAAGTGTACAGTGAATTAAAAGACAAAATTAAAGCTCTGGCGAGCTCAAGGAACTCACCGGAGTTGGAGGAGATGAAGCCAAATTCTAAAATTACTCTAACCTAACTAACTAAACTAACTAACTAAGCTAGCCTACTCCTACTCCTACTCCTAGTCTACTGTTACCTGGACGAAGGGGTCAATAGGGTTCCACCGAAGTCTCATGGCGGACGACGAAATCAGAGGGTTGAAGAAAGATCTCCAGCGGCGGATTTGAGGTAGAGCAGAGGAATCCTAGGGTCGGCGCCTTTGTCAGAGGTGCAGAAGACCACGACAGATCTCCTCGGCTACTTAAGATGGACGGAGGAAGTCGGAAGATGGAATAGGGAATCGCCGGAGGTTTGGAAGAATAGCCTATTGGGTTGGCTGCAGTGTTAGAAGAGGGAAGGGAGCCAACTTGTGTAAAATTGGAGGTGTGAGGGGGTATTTATAGCAGTTTGCGGCGAAGAGAGAGGTGGGGTCTGGCCGAAGAAGGAGCTTGAGGAGCTTAACCTCCGTCGTCGTCTCTGATGACGATGAGGTTATCTCCAACTGAAAAATAGGATTCTCGGTTAATCCAGACCGATGGATGAAGTGGAGATGGTGAGCACAAGCTGCAAGAGCTTGGACAAAGAGGAATGACGTCGGTAGGGCGGTGATCGCGTGGTGGGATGACTCTCTACCACCAGCCGTTCATTCGGCTGGAGGAGAAGAAGAAGAAGACAAAGAGGGACTTAGAAGTAATAAAACTTAAGGACCTATGTGATAAATAAGGACCTGACTATAATAAATATTAAGGACTAAAATGTAAACCCAAGTTTTGAAGGTTTATTTTAACTTAAATCTTTTTCAACATTTTATATATGTTAGTAAATAAGGTAAATATTATGTTTACACCTTGAATTTACATTTTTGACCTTTTTGGGTTAATTTATTAGATTAAGTAAAGTCACTTAAGTTATTACATACTTAGGTATACTTTATATTTAAGTTACTTATCTTATTAATTAAGGAAATGATTAGTAGGATTTCGAGTCTAATTATTATCTAAATTATTAATAATGTTAATTGAATGATAAAATTCCATTTTAAACTTATTTTAAGGTCCTTAACTAAATATCCCTTATTCTATAATTAACCCTTATATATTCATAACCCTAGCTAATTAACTAGGAAGACTAGTTAATTAGGGGTAATTAGAGATCATGATGAGTGTCTCATCAATGGGCCTCCACCGCCCCCACCTTCCTCGAGCACTTCCGAGCACGAGGCTTCTTTACCTGGAGGTGCACCAGCATCTCCACTTTAGCGCCACTTTAAGCTTTTCGGACAGTTTTAGAAGCTGAAGCCCCCCTCCTTTAAGGGGGATGAGGACCCGACCGAGGCGGAGGACTGGATCGAGCAGATCGAGAAGTTTTTTGACACCCTTCGCCCCACTGTGGAGTGTCGCGTGGCCTTTGCCACGTACCAGCTGGAGAGCATGGCACACAAGTGGTGGAGGGTGGTCAGGGGTCAGGAGAGGGACGAGCCGATTTGGGACCGGTTCGTCACCCTCTTCTGCGAGTAGTACTTTCCCCAGACGTGGCAGGACCAGAGGAGGTGGGAGTTCCACACTCTCCACCAGAGGACGATGACTGTGAGTGCATACCATACGCACTTCTTGGAGCTGTCTCATTTCGCAGTGACAGCTGTGGCTACTGAGGAGGAGCACCTTTGGAGGTTCATCGAGGGGCTTTGGCCTGCGATTCGGGGGTATGTTAAACCCCTGAAGCTGCCTACGTTCTTGAGGGTGGTAGAGGCAACTATGACGTACGAATAGAACAACCCATCCGCACATGACACTGACAGCGGGCGGAAGCAGCCCTATCAGCCAGACTTCTCCCAGGGCCAACGAGAGAGGAGACACGTGGCACCCGCAAGAGAGCTGTGACATTTTGCAGGGCCATCAGTGGCCTTTGGGGGCCCCCGACCGGGGCTAGCTGCTAGCACCGGATCCCTGCCCAGTCGTCAGCAAGGACCCACTGAGGGTGGGAGTCGAGTGAAGGTTCTTTCCTATGAAGAGGGGTGACGTAATAATTGCGGAAATAATATATAAAGCAATCTCACAAAAAATCAATCGCATAAGTACACAAGTAATTTTTAGGTGGAAACCCAAACCGGGTGAAAACCACCACCTAACCCTCTCGAGTTAGGATTTTCCGATCAACCTAGTTGATCAAATCCACTAACCGAATCACTTTAAAACGAGGGTGATTCAACCTCAGTACAACCACGTTACAAGTACGAGGGTAGCGTTCCTCAACCCCTTCTCTCCACGAGAAGGATTTTGTCCCGCGAAGGAGACGGGAATTCGCAAAGCGAATACCCAACAAAATAACAAAGATAAAAGAAACAAAAAGTCCTATAGAGCCAACAAAGTAATAATAAACCTAGCTTCTATAGGAATAAGGAAACTCCCCTTTGCAAGGAGTGCGTCGACGATGACGCGGGTGCGTGAGCCACGCAACGGCGCAACTTCGCTCTCGTAGACAACGGCGGGAGAGCGGGTGCACAACGGTTTGATGCTCTCAAGATGTAGAACTTGAGCTTAGAGAGCAAGAGCTTCTTGGACACAAGAGTGTGAGAGTGTATTACAAGGTGTCTCTTGGTGTGTATCTTGTGTCTCTAAGTGTTTTTCATGTGTGTCTAGGTGTGAAAAGGCTCCCCTCTATTTATAGAGGCCTTAGGAAGGCTTTGGAAGGCTTAGAAAAGCTTCCATAGCTGTTGGGAACAAAGTCCAAGAGAATCAGGTCGAAATCAGGACAATGATTACATTTGACAGGGTTATCAGATGTCTAACTCTGGCATCAGACGTCTGGAAGGCCACTTTAAGACGTCTGATTTCAAGGTCAGACGTCTGATTCTATGCGGGTTTCTCCCTGACTTGAATCCGATCTAAACAGGGTTTTTGTGCAAGTCCATCAGACGACATATAGGACGTCTGGCTCTAAGTCTGGACATCTGGAAACCTACTTTTACTGTGGGAATTGATTTCCAAACGTTGCAATGGCTAGAAAATCTCTGAGAAGAGATTTTGGGTCAGCCGAGGCAAAACGGTCATTTATCAGACGTCTGGAAAGGCCTAAGGACGTCTGATAAGGCTCTAACGGTCATATTCTTGACTGTTTGCTAAGCCAGCCAACGGTCCACTAATTGGACGTCTGGCAAAGTCATCAGACATCTTCTAAGACGTCTGGACTAAGGTATGGACGTCTGATTTCATCAGACAGAACTAGCTATGTCCAACCTAACAGTTGTCAGACGTCTGAAACAACAGTCAGACGTCTTAAAATGCTTTATCAGACGTCTGATTTGGGAATTAGACGTCTGGAAGTGTTGTTTGAACCCTATATTGGTTTTCTAAGTATTCTACAGAAAACCTAAGTATCCTAGGATTGTGCCGGTGTTCCTAGGACTACTGTTAGGGTTCTTTGAGGCTCTTTAACATGAAATATCTAAGGAAATAAAGAGCAACAAAAGAAACGAAAAAATACAACAAGTACAAAAGAAGGAAATCTATCCTATTCTTCATTTCCTTCCATCTTCAATCTTTCGCTCCACGCAAACCTCCTCTGTTTTCCGTCAAGCTCCTCCAATCCGTCCTGGATGCGAGCTCGAACTCCGTCTAAACACGTCCACATTTGCAATTGACCTGAAATCTAGGACTCAAATTGAAAATGTTAAATAACACGTGTTTTGTTATCATCAAAACAAATGATCGTGGTGCTTTAGCACCAACAATCTCCCCCTTTTTGATGATGACAAAACCGTAAATAATAATGCACAAAAATCCTCCCCCTTTTTGACATTATCAAAAAGGTTTAATTGGTTCTACATTTCATATAACTCCCCCTTAAAACATGCTCTTCTATGAATATCTTTTGACAAAGTAATGTCCTCCCCTTTTTGTAACAATGAGATAGCTATTATTTTTCTCCCCTTTACTAAAGGAAATTTAGCTACCTTATATCTCCCCCTAAAAAATTGACAATTAGCTCATTAATTTTTTAACTCCCCCTATCTAAATGCTTATAAAAGGATAGGGTTAAGAATTTTTACCTCACCTACCATTGCCAATAAAATGGCCCAAATGGTGGTGGTGGATGCCACATCGGATGGGGCTCCCATCCGTAGCTTGGAGGCCCGGGCATCGGCGCCAGTCTCCAATCTGGTGGTCGACGTGCGGCGGTTCCGTCGTTTGTTCGCCGTCTCGTCGGTCGTCTTGTTCTCCTCCTTGGTCTACTCCTTGGTTCTCCCAACTCGAGTTGACTAGACTTGAGCTTGTAGGTCCAGTCCTTTGTGTTGTAATTATCCCTGAACCCTACAAAACAAGATTCTAATTCTTTCTTCGGTATCCAAGTGAGCTTGGATCCAGATCTGTTAGCGGGTCTCCTTGATGGAGATCCTTTCTCAATCTTAGGGCTATAAAAATTATCTACTTTATTGATTAATTTGTTGGAGTTTTCCCTAAGACATGCAATTTCTTTTTCTATAATACTCATCCTAGTCTTTAAATTAGAGATTTCTAACTTTAAACTATCATTTTCTTCAATCAATTTATTATTTTCATTGATGAGGTTATTATTTTCTAATAACAGGTTATTATCCTTAGGACTAGTTTCTATGTCCTTAAGTTTTATTTCTAACCTATCATTTTCAGATTTAAGAAAACTAAGATTCTTTTTCATGCTTTTGTTTTCTATTTTAAGTGATTTACTAATCTCAAATAGTTCATTAAAAGCTTCTTGTAAATCAAAATTTACCTCATTGTCGCTGTCGTCGCTTCCGCTTTCGCTGTCGCTGTTGCTTCCTCTGGCCATGAAACCAAAGCAAGCAGTTTCTTCCTTTTCTTCTTCTTCTTCCTCCGAGCTGGAATCGTCCCAAGTGGCTTGGAACGCCTTCTTCTTAGATTTTTCCTTTTCCTTTTTCTTCTCCTTTTTCTCTTTCTTTAATTCCCTACAAAACTTGGAAAAACTTTTAAGTAAAATTCTAAAGTCTTCGTCGTCGGAACTTACCTCGCTATCCGACGCGGCTCTGAAGGCGAGAGTCTTCTTCAGTTTGGGCTCCGATGTATCCTTCTTCTTCTGCTTCAACTTTGTCTCGTAGGCCATTAGATTGCCTAGGAGATCTTCCATGTTGAGCTCCTCTACTTCATTCGCCTCCTCGATGGCGGTGACTTTCTGTTCCCATTCCGGTCCAAGGGAACGAAGAAGCTTCCCTTGAAGCTCCCCCTTGATGAAGGTCTTCCCTAATGCTTTCAAATTATTTACAATGAGAGTGAACCTAGTGTTCATCTCACTTAAAGACTCGTTAGGTTTCATAGAAAAAGATTCAAATTCTTGAGAAAGTAAATTAATTTTAGAAGTTTTTACCTTAGAGGTACCTTCGTGAGTTACCTCAATTGTGTGCCAAATCTCGTATGCGGTGGCGCATTGCGAGATTCTGTTGAACTCCTCCGGGCTGAGCGCGTAATACAACGCGTTCATTGTTTTCACGTTGAGCGAGAGTTCCCGAATCTGCTGCTGCGAGTATCCTGCGTCCGGTCGCTCCGGGATCTCGTATGAGGCTTCGCAACGTCCCCATAGAGTGAAGTCCGTGGCTTGAAGCCACATCCTCATCCTCATCTTCCAGTAGTTGTAGTTGATCCCGTCAAAGTAGGGTGGTCGGACGGTTGACTGCCCTTCGGAGATTCTGATTGCGGCTATGCTTCCCTCCATGATCTGGATCCTCGCCAGTTTGTAACGCCGATTTTGCGAGACCTGCTCTGATACCAACTGAAGGTTCTTCCCTACGAAGAGGGGTGACGTAATAATTGCGGAAATAATATATAAAGCAATCTCACAAAAAATCAATCGCACAAGTACACAAGTAATTTTTAGGTGGAAACCCAAACCGGGTGAAAACAACCACCTAACCCTCTCGAGTTAGGATTTTCCGATCAACCTAGTTGATCAAATCCACTAACCGAATCACTTTAAAACGAGGGTGATTCAACCTCAGTACAACCACGCTACAAGTACGAGGGTAGCATTCCTCAACCCCTTCTCTCCATGAGAAGGATTTTGTCCCACGAAGGAGACGGGAATTCGCAAAGCGAATACCCAGCAAAATAACAAAGATAAAAGAAACAACAAGTCCTATAGAGCCAACAAAGTAATAATAAACCTAGCTTCTATAGGAATAAGGAAACTCCCCTTTGCAAGGAGTGTGTCGACGATGACGCGGGTGCGTGAGCCACGCAACGGCGCAACTTCGCTCTCGTAGACAATGGCGGGAGAGCGAGTGCGCAACGGTTTGATGCTCTCAAGATGTAGAACTTGAGCTTAGAGAGCAAGAGCTTCTTGGACACAAGAGTGTGAGAGTGTATTACAAGGTGTCTCTTGGTGTGTATCTTGTGTCTCTAAGTGTTTTTCTTGTGTGTCTAGGTGTGAAAAGGCTCCCCTCTATTTATAGAGGCCTTAGGATGGCTTTGGAAGGCTTAGAAAAGCTTCCATAGCCGTTGAGAACAAAGTCCAAGAGAATCAGGCCGAAATCAGGACAATGATTACATTTGACAGGGTTATCAAACGTCTAACTCTGGCATCAGACGTCTGGAAGGCCACTTTAAGACGTCTGATTTCAAGGTCAGACGTCTGATTCTATGCGGGTTTCTCCCTGACTTGAATCAGATCTAAACAGGGTTTTTGTGCAAGTCCATCAGACGACATACAGGACGTCTGGCTCTAAGTCTGGACGTCTGGAAACCTACTTTTACTGTGGGAATTGATTTCCAAACGTTGCAACGGCTAGAAAATCTCTGAGAAGAGATTTTGGGTCAGCCGAGGCAAAACGGTCATTTATCAGATGTCTGGAAAGGCCTAAGGACGTCTGATAAGGCTCTAACGGTCATATTCTCGACTGTTTGCTAAGCCAACCAACGGTCCACTAATTTGACGTCTGGCAAAGTCATCAGACGTCTTCTAAGACGTCTGGACTAAGGTCTGGACGTCTGATTTCATCAGACAGAACTAGCTATGTCCAGCCTAACAGTTATAAGACGTCTGAAACAACAGTCAGACGTCTTAAAATGCTTTATCAGACGTCTGATTTGGGAATTAGACGTCTGGAAGTACTGTTTGAACCCTATATTGGTTTTCTAAGTATTCTACAGAAAACCTAAGTATGCTAGGGTTGTGCCGGTGTTCCTAGGACTACTGTTACGATTCTTTGAGCCTCTTTAACATGAAATATCTAAGGAAATAAAGAGCAACAAAAGAAACGAAAAAATACAAGTACAAAAGAAGGAAATCTATCCTATTCTTCATTTCCTTCCATCTTCAATCTTTCGCTCCACGCAAACCTCCTCTGTTTTCCGTCAAGCTCCTCCAATCCGTCCTGGATGTGAGCTCGAACTTCGTCTAAACACATCCACATTTGCAATTGACCTGAAATCTAGGACTCAAATTGCAAATGTTAAATAACACGTGTTTTGTTATCATCAAAACAAATGATCGTGGTGCTTTAGCACCAACATTGAGTCCCCTTTTCTACCAGTGTGGCCAGCTGAGCCACATCAGGAGGGACTGCCCGTCTAGGGCTGGAGGTCAGTAGATGCTTTCTACGTCAAGCACTGGAGGGCGAGCAGGAGGCTGCGGTTTCTAGGCGCGAGGAGGAGGATAGCAGTCACAGGGAGGGTACCAGCCAGCAGGTACCTGTCCGATGCAGAGTGTGGCTGCTTCATCCGCACCTAGGGCCGAGGGGTGTATCAATGCCCTGACACACAGGGATGCCAGAGCTTCAGGATCGGTGGTGGCAGGCATGGTTTCAATTTCCGGCAGACTTGTTTACATGCTTTTCGATTCCAACGCTACGCACTCGTTTGTCGCTGCCAGTTTTGAGGTTAGCTTAGGGCAGGACTGTGTGTTGTTAGAGGATCCGTTCGTGATCAAAGGTCCGAGTGGTCAGCTGTTTGTAGCTGAGGAGGTGTACACAGGTTTCGAGGTCAGTGTTGGGGGACACAGCCTTCCCACTGACCTGATTATGATACAGATGGACGACTTTGGTGTAATTCTGGGGATGGACTGGCTGTCTGCTTACCACGCCTTGGTGGACTGCTTTGAGAAGAAGATCGTCTTCTCCATACTGGAGTTGCCTTCTTTCGAGTTCCACGGGCAGCAAGTGGACGGAGGTTTCAGGTGCATTTCTGCACTTCGGGCAGAGAGACTTTTAGACCAGGGGTGTGAGGGCTTTCTAGCTTGTGTGGTGGTGGAGCCCAACCCTGTGGCAGATTTTCAAAGTATCCCGATGGTCAGAGAGTACCCCGACGTTTCCCAGACAAGTTGCCAGGACTACCTCCCTAGCATGAGATCGAGTTTGAGATCTCACTGGTACTGGGGACCAGCCCCATCTCCACAACACCGTACAGGATAGCCCCACTTGAGCTGCGAGATCTCAAGTCTCAGTTGTAGGATCTTATGGGGAAGGGCTTTGTGAGGCCCAGCGCATCTCCATGGGGAGCCCCGATTTTGTTCGTAAAGAAGGATGGTACCCTACGCTTTTTTGTGGACTACAGACAGCTGAATAGGGTTACCATCAAGAATAGATATCCGCTGCCGAGGATTGATGACCTGTTTGACCAGCTGCGAGGTGCCACGGTATTCTCCAAGATTGACTTGAGGTCTGGATACCACCAGTTGAGGATCAAGGAAGCAGACATCTCCAAGATAGCTTTCCGCACCCGATACGGACACTACCAGTTTCTGGTCATGCCGTTTGGGCTGACCAATGCCCCTACTGCATTCATGGATTTGATGAACCAGGTGTTTAGACCCTACTTGGACCAGTTCATGGTGGTATTCATTGATGATGTGCTCATCTATTCTCGAGATCAGACGTAGCACGGACAACACTTGCGAATGGTTCTAGACACACTGAGACGACGTAGGCTATATGCCAAATACAGCAAGTGCGAGTTCTGGTTGAGGGAGGTGACCTTCCTGGGTCATGTGATCTCCAGAGATGGCTTGGCTATGGACCCAGCCAAGGTTGAGGCAGTGCTCAGGTGGGAGAGACTGTGTACTGTTACTAAGATCCACAGTTTCTTGGGACTGGCAGGCTACTACAGGCAGTTTATCAGGGGCTTCTCGCAAATTGCACGTCCTATGACACAACTGACCTGGAAGGACATGCCCTTTACTTGGACAGACGCCTGTGAGGCATGTTTTAGGAGCTAAAGGAGAGGCTGACTTCGGCTCTCGTGCTCACCATCCCAGATAGTAGTGGCGGGTTCGTTGTGTACACGGATGCCTCTTTGCAGAGGTTAGGGGGTGTGCTCATGCAGAGGGGTCACGTTGTCGCTTACGCTTCGCGGCAACTGAATCCCCATGAGCATAGCTACCCTACCCATGATCTAGAGCTAGCAGCTGTCGTCTTCGCATTGAAGACTTGGGGGCACTACTTGTACTGTGAGACTTTTGAGATTTTCACAGATCATAAGAGCCTCAGATACTTGTTTGATAAAAAGGAGCTCAACATGAGACAGAGACGTTGGTTGGAGCTCCTGAAGGATTATGACTACAGCATTTCCTACCACCCGGGAAAGGCCAACGTGGTGGCTGATGCCTTGAGCCGGAAGGCACCCGCCCACTTGGCCAGTTTACAGGCACAAAGTTGGAGCCTCATGGAGGAGATGGGCAGTTGGTGGCCCCTAGAGTTACTAGGGCACTGTGGGGTAGTGACTGTGACACGACAGACGAGGCAAAAGTTGATAGACCGCATCATCACAGGGGAGATGGCTGACCCGTACTTACAGTCATTGCGTGACAGAGTGCTATCAGGAGACCCTAGAGACTTCTCTTTTATAAACCAGGTACTGCACATGAGGGGACGTTTGTGCATTCCCAAGGATGAGGAGCTGTTGAGGGAGCTCCTGACTGAGGCACACGGTTCCAGGTTCACCATACATCCCGAAAACACAAAGAAGTACCCTGATTTGAGACGTGACTTTTGGTGGAGGGGGATGAAGCGGGATGTGGGTGAATTCGTACAGTAGTGTTTAGTGTGCCAGCGGGTGAAGGCCAAGCATCAGAGGCCTACAGGGCCGTTATAGCCACTTCCAATGCCAGAGTGGAAGTGGGAGAGCATCACCATAGAATTGGTGGTGGGCTTACCTGTTACCCAGCAAGGACATGATGCAGTCTGGGTAATCGTTGACAGATTGACGAAGACGGCACGTTTCTTGCCGATCTGAGTCACCTTGGGACTAGCATAGTTGGCAGAGAGGTATATCCGCGACGTAATACATCTACACGGAGTTCCGCAGGAAATCGTATCCGACCGGGATACCCATTTTACGTCCCAGTTTTGGGCTGAGTTCTAGCAGGCCCTGGGGACACGGTTGAGGTTTAGTACAGCTTACCACCACCAAACGGATGGACAGTCTGAGCGCACGATATAGACACTTGAGGACCTTTCGCGTGCTTGTGTGCTGGACTAGAGGGGCTCTTGGGAGGACTTGCCCCTGGCAGAGTTTGCATATAATAATAGTTATCACTCTAGCATCAGCATGGCACCCTACGAGGCTCTGTACGGATGGAGGTGTACGGCACCCTTGAGTTGGGTTGAGGTGGGGACCAAGTGGGAGGTTGGCCCCAGGCTGATCCGGCAGAGTCAGGAGGTGATCAAGTAGATTCACAGGCAACTCCGCACTGTCAGGAGCAGATAGAAGAGCTATGTAGATCGGCAACACAGAGAGGTACAGTTTGAGGTTGGGGACCACGTCTTCCTTCACGTTTCACCCATGAAGGGCCTGCTGCAGTTTGGGGTGAGGGGGAAGCTCGCGCTGAGGTTCGTGGGACCCTTTGAGGTCCTGGAGTGGGTTGGACTTGTTGCTTACAGGCTTTCCCTTCCTCCCCAGCTTTCTACTGTGCACATTTGTTCCACGTGTCCAACATCAGGAAGTACGTCACCGATCCCAGTCACGTCCTGAGCCACGAGAGCATCATGGTGGGTGATGACCTAATCTACTCTGAGCGGCCAGTACAGATTCTTGACAGAGTCGTCCGGAGTCTGAGACGGAAGCAAGTACCCCTAGTGAAGGTTTTGTGGAGGAGCCAGCGGTACGAGGAGGCTACCTGGGAGCTTGAGGTGGCGATGTGGGAGCGGTACCTGGAGCTCTTTGAGGGTACGTCTTTTCGGACCAGCTTCGGTCCTCTTTAAGTTTGTTATGCGTATGTTGTTCTTTTTCTGCACCCTGGTTAGCGCAAGTTTCGAGGATGAAACTTCCTTTGAGTTTGTTATGTTGTTAAGACCAAAGACATCAAATGCTTTTTAAGACGTCTGGGAGTTGGTCCAGATGTCTAGATGCCTTCCCAAACGTCTGAAAATAAATTTTTGCGACATACGATTTCGAGTCTGCTTGCATGCACGTGCAGATTGCGCCCGCCAACCTGCAAGCATTTTTTTTTTCCTTTTCTTTTCTCTCTCCTCGATGCCTTCAAATACCCTCTCCCCCTTCCCTCTCCCTCACCCACCACTCCACCGTCTCCACCTTCTTCTCCAGTGTTAGCATGAGAGTGAGAGAGCGAGGGTAGCAGCTGCTGCCGGATGCGTGCGGGGAGGAGGAGGTGCAGCGAGAGGTAGAAGAGGTAGAGCACGTGAGGAAGAGAGAGCAAACTTGTCGGAGTAGCCCAGGGCCGGTCGGCGGGTGCACAATGGGAGCGTGCTGCTGGGGGAAGTTACCCCGGTGCTGTTGTAGCTCAGGCAGTAACCGGACGAGTGCAGCGCGGCCGCGCGCAGCGGGAAGAAGACGAGAAGGTTCTGATTTTGGGAAGTTTTCCTAGAATCAGACATCTGGAAGGTACGATATTCTCATCTCCTTCCTTTCGCGGATACGGCCATGCAGGCCGTTCCGCCGAAGGTTCTGCCTCATTACCGTGTTGAGATCGTTTGCGTATGTGTGCAAGTTTTGTTCAGGAAGGTGCAAGGACATGCCCTCCCACACAGATCAGATGTCTGGGCATAGGACCAGACGGTGGAGAGAGTCTCCAGACGTCCGGAGTGATAGTCGGACATCTGGAACTAGGTCCAGATGGTTCAGCAGGATCCTGGACGTCTGAAGAATAGCATAGAGTAAGGTATGACCTAGACCACCTTTTAAGACATCTGGAGGTGTTCCAGACGTCTGATTTGAGGTAAAGTCATATTTTTTGACATGTTTAGGATTCGTTCGAAGTTCGATTTCCGTGTTTGAAATTCCGTTCTTCTCAAAATTAGTTCCTCTACTTGTTTAAAATATTTTTATCTTATTCTGAGTAATTCCTTGTGATTGATCCTTGTGTTAGGACCTTATCCCATTGCGGCTCTGGGGGTTGCGGAGGCACGCGGATCTACCGATCACGCCCCCATTACTCCCAGTTTTGCTGGTAGAGTCGCTTCCCTTGGTTATTTACCTACATTAATGCATCTTTGAGATAAATAATAGATTCTAGGGTATGGCATGAATCCTAGGTTTTGAAAACTAGATTGAATAATAGATCCTAAGGTTTGGCATGAATCCTAAGACTGAAAAACTAGATTGAATGATAGATCCTAGGGTATGGCATGAATCCTAGGATAGGAAAACTAGATTGAATGATAGATCCTAGGGCATGGCTTGAATCCTAGGAATAGAAACACTGAAACGAATGTCGTGAATACATGAATTGCAGTCTTGAAAAAATAGATAGAATAATGATAATTGCCTGTAATTAGATAACAGCTATTTGTATATGAATGGATATTAAATGTTGGAAATACAGGCTATATGAGAATATAACTAAAATGACGAAACCTAAAATGGCTTGGCTAGAGAATATGAGCATGAACCCTACGGGGAATTTGGAGTAGAGCTCCTGAAAGGTAAATAGAATGGAATTGGGGAAGTGAGCTGGCCCTTGAGTACGGAGTACCAAGGAGAGCGATTGTCCCCCCTGTTTAGTACAGAGCAGAGCTAGCCACCCCAGGGGCCCGGGGTTAAGTTTGGCCACTTTGTACCAACTTTTGACCCTCACGTACACAGTACTAGGCAGAGCTACTAGTGTAGGGAGAGCGCTAGCCACCCCACGGGCCCCAGGGTTCAGCTAGCCGCCTTACACCGACTTGTTAGGCCCACTGGGCAAACCAGGGTAGTCAGGCAAGGGTGCACGGACTGTGGAGGGGCAAGACCCCTGTTTGGTTACTGTGGAGGGGCTAGACCCCTGTTACTGAGAGGGCTTTACCCTATACTGGTTCCGTGCTGTGCTTTGGGCGCACCCATTAACGAAAACGACTGACCACGTGCCAGTGCAGGGTAGCTACTCGTGCATTTATCATGCGTGCCGTAGTCACCGTTACGCCTGTCAGTGACCTTGGGGTGGTTGACTGAGGGTAGGACCACCATGGGGGACTCTCAAGGCCAGGAGAGCACCATGTGCTACTTCTACTTTTTGGAAAAGACTGCAATCAAGATCGTTCCCACGAGGAACATTCGAGATCAAGAGATAGATCTGAGAAATAATTCAAGAATGAGTAAATAGAGAAATAAAGAAAGAAATTAAAAATAACAGCTACTTGTCCACCTTTACTATTTTTCTTAGCTAGCTGGTTGCCACTCTACTCAGTGTTTCGCTGACGTGTCACCTTTGTCACCTTTTCAGGACCAAGTGTTGAGCAGCCAGAGCCTGCGGCTGCGGAGGGTGTTGGGCCTAGTAGAGCCCAGTAGTTCTACTTGTGTTATACTTGCTGTACCATTTTTTTGTTGTAGTGAGTATATTCTGTTCACTTGTACTCTTTTATTGTAAGCATCATATTTCTGTACCTATTTAATTTTCTACTATTGTGGTGGTATGTACTGTAGTAGTTCTTTTCTTTACTGCTGTACCTTTGTTACTGTTAGTTACTTGCATAGTGAATGTGGTTTATTTTGCTGCTTTTTGGTTACTTTCTCGTTGGACGACTGGGTCTTGGGATCAGTCGAGTCTGTCCGATTCTCATGTCCTGTAGTGATTCGGGAACCGGGTCGTAACAACTCTTGATATTTAAACCTGATGAGAACCTCATCATGAACCCTAACTAGCACATTTTGGCCTAATAAATTGAACAAAAGCTCTTACAAAACCTAAGGGAAGGCCAAAATCAAGGAATTGAAATCTGAGAATAAAATAATACACAAGGGGTAAAACTACAATTTTACCATTGCAATACATAAACAGGATATCTAAGGGTCTAGACACAGGCAAAATGGACTTAATAAGAGAAAAAGTGAGATGGTTTGATCAGAAAAGGGTTATGACAAAATATGGCAATTAAATGGCATTCTATAACCCTAAAACAAATCCACTTTAATTCACAAAGTTTCAGGAAAGATAAAAATCAATTAAACCCTCTAAAATTCATGAAAAATATCCCCTAGGGTTTAGAACCTTCAATTTGGCCATTGGAGCCTATCTTGACCTAGATTGAGAACCATACCCAATTTTTGACCTAATTTGGGTTTTATGCAAAATGTCCTATCAAACATGGTCAAACCTAAAATCCAACCTCACCATTGGATTCCTTAGGTCCAAATTAGGTTTATACCAAAATTTAGACCTAAGGAAAGGTCGCCTTGACCCATTTTACAAAATGGTCCTCAACAATTACTTTTTGACCCTTATCTTTTTGAAGCCTTGCAGGGACCCCCCTACCTTTCCCATCATCTTCTTCAATCGAGTCCCTCTGCCACCCACCTGCGCAGGCCATACCTTCGGCAACTTTGCGCGGAGGATGGCGCTGCGCATGCATGAGGAGCCGGCCCCAGATTTGAAAGGGAGACTCCCTGCATTGTCCCCTGTAGCATGGGCTGGCTCCCATGCCCTGTCGGCCACAATACCTCTCGTGTGATTGCTATAGTGGTATGGGTCCCGTTTCGACCATACCTCTAGCGAGGTATTCCCATCTCCTGCTCGCGATTCTCTCCCGATCGACGCCTATTTAAGGAGCGGCAACCCCTGTCGCATCCTTCAAGCTTGTTCTGGCCTGAGAATCCCCCTTATTTTCGTCTTCCTCATCTCCGATTGTCTGCCCACAAGCTCCAACGACTTCCTCTTCCTCCTTTCACCGCTCTGCCACCATACCAGTGGCAGATTCATCTCCGCCGTCTTCCACCATGCCTCACTGCACCAACAGTCACCCTGTAATCTCTCTTCCTCGTAGCCGTCTCTTCCCCCAGGTGCCTTCGTCTCCGACGACAGTAGCACAGCCGCTCACCACCCCGTCTCCCCCCTTACTCCAGAGACTCTTAGATAAGCCCTCTCTCTCTCTGCTTTTTATTTTTCCCTCATTTATTTCTGTTATTTCGCCTCACCGCTCGAAGACCACCACCATCTTCTCCACCTCTGGCAGACCACCGGCGAGGTGTATCCACCTCTCCACGCATCCACCCACCTCGCCAACCACCTCACAAGCTCCACCATGACTCACTGATCATAACCCATCTTCCCATTCACCGCCACACGCTCCCAACACTTCCCCTAAACACACCCATTTTCACAGCCAAAGGGCGACCTGGGCACGCACGCCTAGGCCACCCTGTGGCCAGCTGACCCCCTCTTCACCTTCGCCATGATACGGCAAACGTTTTCCTGTTGTTTGATAGGGTCGCAAGGCCATTCTTGTGTCATGCAGATTCGAGCCTCCGTCCGCCATTAACGAGTAAGCAAGCTTTCTTGTTCTCGAGCTCCAGGCCGTGCACTCCAGGCTTCAAGATTCCAGGCGATGCGCGTTGAGTGGGCGAGTGCATACAACCTGAGAACAGGCCTTGCGTGACTCACAGCTGCTCCAATTGGGTGGAGCTCACCTCTTGCGGATGCTAGCAGAAGCGGGTGGGACATTTAGTCCCACCTCGTAAACGCAGGGGCATGGTGGGTGGCATAAATTGAAAAAGTGACTAAGGCTTATCGCCTCAGTCACACGGGTGAGGTCCCTCTCGCCTGCTTATCTGGCCTCGTCTGCGACCACCCCCCGTGGACCTGGCCCGACCAGATTACCCAACCTATGCACACCTCGCGCACCACCCACGTCGGTGCGCCTGGTCTCAGGCGCATCACCCGACCCGCATACCCGAATAGGCTCTGGGAGAGAGAACCCCTCGGTGAAATAGAGAGAGACGCGGGGAGGGTAGGGGTTAGGTTTTGCCTAACCATACGCCTGTGTAGGGAAAAGGAGAGGAAGTAAGGAAGGAGTGGCTGAGGACTTAGCGGTGAAGGCAGCTGCGACCAGAGAGAAAGGAAGGAGGACTTGGAGCAGCAGAGAAGCAAAGGTGGAAGATGGCACTATAGCCGTAGAGAAACTGAGGCAGAAGGAAAAGGAAGAGAGAAGAAAGCAAAAGGCACGCAGCAGAGAAGAAAGCAAAAGGCACGCAGCAGAGAAGAAAGAAGAAGAAAAAGTCAAAAGAGAAGGCAAAGATAGTAAATAAGAGAAAGAAGAAGCCAAGAAGAGGAAGAAGAAGCAGTAGTAGCAGCAATTGAAAAGAAAAGGAGAGCATAAGCACTATAGCAAGTGGCACTTAAGGCATCTAACCCTTGGAGTTATACGTCTGAAAAGAGAGAGAAAGGAAGACAAAAGAAGAAAGAGAGAAGAAAAGAAGATACATTTTTATTTTCCTCTCTTTAATCTTTTTGTAAAACAGTATATTGTAAATTGTGATTTTCTACGCTTCTAAAATCAAGTTCGGTCCTTGAGTTCAACCTCGGAGATTTTTGTATTCGAGTAATAAAATATAATCAAACCGGTGGCAGTTGCACAAAACCCGCCAGTAGTTTTTGGCGCTGTTGCCAGGGAGCAACGGGCATTTTAGAAGCTACAAAATCACAATTTCTAATTGTATACTGACTTGATCTCTCTTCTGTTGTGCAGGAAAGGAAGGTAAGAAAGAACAAGCAGCTGCACAACAACCACACCAAGGGACAGGTAACCTTATACCCTCTCTCTTAAGCCCCTTAATTTCTAAAGAGGAAAGAGAAAAGAAAAATCAATCTAGGGCTACCTGTCTTTTATACATAGTAATTCACAGAGTTTCTTATTTTTAAATTTCAACACATTTTATCTACATATCCACTTAAGGTAACAAGGGCTAAAACCTTCCTACTTGAGCCCTAGTTACCCATTCCTAAGGCAACTAATTGGACCAAGTAAAGCCAACCTAGGATTCTAAGCCAGGGTTTTAGAGACACATCCTCTAATCAAGAACTAAAAATTCCAAAAAGAGGTGTGCTTAAACCATTGCTTGAAAAGACCTATTAAGGGAAACCCTAAGCAATCTGGCTCTTAATTCACTTGAACACTAAAAGAAAGGACCTAATAAGCTCTCACAGGAACTAATAGGTGATGTTAATCCCTTGGATCAACCAACCTTCAAATTAGGTCACTCTTGCACAACAAAAGGCTTAAAGTTCAAGTGAAACCCTAAGCACCTTGATCTTAATTAAAAGTTGTAGACTTAAGAGGTCAAGGTCCCCATTCTAGTCTACCTGGAATCTCAGTGACAAGAGAGGTCGGGTGGGGGAAACCCTGTAACCTGTGGGGGTGCTCTACCGTGCAGGGGTCTTCATGGGACTCACCCTCTCTGGCTGCCTAGGTAATTCTCAGGTGGACGACCTTCTGATCAAGGGGTATCATCTGCCCCGAACCTCCATAGTCACCCAACATATTTTGGGTGTCTTGATTGGGTCCAACACCTTCTAACCTCGTCCAATCCATCAGTGCATGCTCGGTAGGAGGTCCTTGAAACCTCCTCTAGAAATCCACTCTCCCCGAGGCCAAGCCTCAGTACCCTTGTTTGTGCAACAACCACTCCACATTGACCTCTCTTCTGATTCTGAACCTAGTTCCCCTTCTTCTTCCATCATGGCTCAGCCTGTTGAAGAAGAGAATAATCTTGAGCACCAGCTCTAGCATCTTAATGATCTCTTCCAAAACTTCATGAACCCACCGCAGCGCCCCATGATGCGAGATCACTATAATCCCGCTGCAGTGGCAATTGGGCCTCGAGTTAGAATCCCAACTGGAGGACCTGATTCCGAATTGAAGCCTAATATGATTCATGCTATACCTAAATTCTATGGGCTTAACTCTGAAGGTCCCTTCTAGCATATCAAACAGCTTAAGCATCTGGCCTAGACCTTCAGAGTAGATGTGCAGAATCGGGATATCTTACTCATGAAGATGTTCTCTTTCTCCCTTATGGACAAGGCGACTCATTGGTATCAGACACAGACCCGCCCGATCAACACTTGGGAAGAACTCCAGTCCGAGTTTTTAAAGAAGTTCTTTCCTGTTGGTCGGACAAATGCCTTGTGCCATCAGATTACTCACTTCACACAACAGACAGGAGAACCTCTTCATGAGGCATGGGATCGATTCCGGGATCTCATGAGAAAGTGCCCCCATCACGGAGTTCCTAAATGGGAACAGGTCTAGTCTTTTTACCAGGGACTCCATGAAGACATTAGATTGTTCGTCAATGCAACTTGTGGAGGGAATATCATGGGTCAACATGAAGACACCGTGTTGGAGATTCTTGAGAATATGTGCAAGAACTCCATCAACAATGACTCCATGGGATTATTCGACCAGACGAATACCCGTGCAGTGATGAACCTTAGGGGAGCACATGAGATGCAGGGCTTGTCCGCATCAGTAGACCTAGAACTAATGGCCAGTCTGTTGGACAAGGTCTCAATTATTGAGAAGAAGGTGGACAAGCTGACTCAGCACTTACAGCGAGCCACCTATGCGCAGAACTCCTTCGCACAGCCACCTCCCACACAGGAAACTGTGCAGAACATTTTTCACCGACCTTCTCCTGGGATGGACTCATATCCACCCCCATCTAACTCCAGGACCGGAGGGACCTCCGATCCTTTCTATTCTTGCCGGGGGAACTCTATTCCCCCATTCTCCAACTTTCCTGAGGCTCCTTAGACCTGCGAGGACCTCAACGCCATCCAGAATGACCCATTTTCCAACACCTACAACCCTGGATGGTGAAACCATCCAAATTTCCAGTGGGCGGGAAATTCTCAGAATCTAAGACCACCCTTTCAGCCCCATCCACAAGTCCCTCATCCTTATCAGCTGCCTCAGCCTCAGCCCAACCCCACTTATCCATCCGGGCCCAACCAAGACCAAATGCCCCTTATCCTCCAAACTCTGGCTGACATTCAAAGAATGAATGCGGTTATCCAGAAGCACATAAGGATGAAATCACAGAGGTCCGCAACCAACTTGCCCAGTTGGAAAATTCTTGCGAACCGAGCACACTTCTTTCTCAACCTCTGCCTAACTCGAATAGCATGCCGACCCAGTGGCGCGTTATAAACCCAAACACGGGCCAAGCACACTTGATCTATCAGGCCCCTTCTATTCCATTACTTGACAGGATGGAGGCATCAACCTCCTATGTGGGTTACCAACATCAGCAGCCCATCTTACCAACCCCCAACCAGAACCAGGTAGGACTAAATTCTGTGACAACCGTAGTGGTAAGGCAACCCAAGATCCACCTTATCCAGACCACTCCAAGCCTGGTAGTGACCCAAACCCTAGGACAGTTATCCAGGATGTTCCTAGACCTATCCCATATCAAAACCTGGACCTATCCTAGAGGAACCAACCAAAGTTCCATTTCCCAAGGCCTTGACCAAGGGAAAGAGGACAGCTAAACCCGTGGCTCCTGAGGAGGACTTGATCAAGCTCTTTGAGCAGGTCCAAATAAACATCCCCTTGTTGGATGCAATCTGCCACATACCGGCTTATGTACGATTCTTGAAAAATGTGTGTACACCCCAGCGTAAGCCACGAACCAAGAGTGGGAGTCCGATTGTACTATCAGAGCAAGCCAGCTCTGTGATCCTGAGTAAACTCCCACCCAAGGCAAAAGACCCAGGCACTCCCCTGATTTCATGTAAGATTGGTGAAACCCAGGTTGATAGAGCATTATTAGACCAAGGTGCCTCCATAAAATTAAGATCCACATCCCTGCTTAACCACCTAGAAGAATCTGAATTGAAACCGATTGAGGTGACATTGCAGTTAGCTGATCGATCTATCAAGTTACCTAAGGGAATTCTTGAGGATGTTATTGTTAGGGTGCGGGATTTCTACTTCCCTGTAGATTTTATAGTTCTAGACATGGATGCACCTGAGAATCCAAGGGATACACCAATCATACTAGGGAGACCTTTTCTGGCCACTGCAAGGGACAACATAAGTTGTGTAGAGGGCCTAATAGAGCTGAAATTTGGGAATTAGACTCTTAAGATTGATATCTTTAAGGCCCAACAAGGGATTAATTATGGTGTGGTAGAGCAAATTTGTGACATCAGAGCCATGGTTGATGAACCACAACTCGAGGACAACATGATTATCCCTCATCAACCACAAGAAGATCTAAAATCGCAATTAGGAGACTCTGAAACTAATATGGACAAACCCATAACTCCTACCCTTATGCCCCACACCCACTCTGAACCACCCGCTGCTGCTGATAACCCTGTTCTTGAACTCAAGCCCCTTCCCGATCATTTGAAATATGTCTTTTTGGGTTCCAATCAGACACTTCCGGTGATTATAAACTCCAAACTCACCCCTGATCAGGAATCTTGTCTGATTTCTGTTCTCCAGCAACATTGCAGAGCCATTGGTTGGAGTCTCGATGATTTGACTAGAATAAGTCCCTCTTATTGCACACACTGCATCTATTCTGAAGAGGGCGCACAACCTTCACATGAAATGCAGAGACGTCTGAACCCCAATCTGCAGGAGGTCGTGAAAAAGGAGATCATTAAGTGGTTAGATGCAGGGATCATCTACTTGATCCCTGACAGTCGTTGGGTGAGCCCAATCCAGGTTGTGCCTAAGAAGGCAGGGCTCACCACCATCACGACTGAAATCGGAGAGGTCATACCTACTCGTATAGCCAACTCCTGGAGAGTTTGTATAGATTACCGAAGACTCAATTCCTCCACGAAGAAGGATCATTTCCTACTACCGTTTATTGATCAGATTCTCAAAAAACTAGTAGGAAATAGATTCTTCTGCTTTCTTGACGGGTACTCCGGATACAACAAAGTGGAGATTCATCTAGAGGACCAAGGGAAGACCATGTTCACCTGCCCCTTTGGGACGTACGCGTTCCGAAGAATGCCTTTCGATCTCTGCAATGCACCTGCGACTTTTCAGGGGTGCATGCTTGCCATATTCTCTGATATGGTAGGTGATTGTCTGGAAGTCTTCATGGATGACTTCTCAGTTTTTGGGGCATCATTTGATTATTGCCTCCAGCACTTGGTTCACATACTCAGGTGATGCATTGACGTAAATCTGGTTCTTTCTTGGGAAAAGAGCCACTTTATGGTGCCTGAGGGGATCGTCCTGGGACACTTAAGCTCTGAGAGAGGCATCTGATTGCACAGCAAAAATACACTGATAATTGCACCATCTTGTGCTATTGCCAAGCATTGCCAGTGCATATTAGGTAGCCATAGTCGCATTTGTAAAAATACACGCATGCATGCATTTATTTGAGAGGGGAGGAGAGTGAATAAAATGGCCTTGTAATTAACAAATTCTTCAAATGCTGCCTCGCAAATTCACCATCTTTATTTTTATTTTTATTTGACTTTCTTCTCAGCAGCTGCATGGCATGGATGGACCTTCCTCGCACCATTCTCTGTAGCAAGCACTCCCTACCAGCCATGCACAGCCAGGGCATGGCTGTGCATGCCTCTTTCTTCTTTAAAAAGGCACAGCTAGCTTCTTTGCAAGGGAGCCTGGTCCACGAAAAGAACCCAACACACAGCACCCTTCCAGGCTGTCTCCTCCCCTCTCTCCTCCATACACAGCCTCTCTTCTCCTTGAAGAGCCACGCTGCGGGCAGGAGCAACTCACAGTGGTGCATAACCACCACTGTGAGTCCCACCACTGCCCAGCTCATCAAGGAGCCGGTGGGCGTGGTGGTTCTATTCCCTGTTTCATCATTCCAAGCCAACCCCACCATTGCCACAGAGCCGAGCTTTGAAGCTCAAGCATAGCAGCAGCACGGCACCCGACTCTTTTTACACGTGTGCAGGCCACCGCGCAAGCCAGCAGCCGGCGTAGCTCTTTCCGCGCGCGCTAGCAGGTCTCCCTCGCCCCCTGCGCGCATGCCAGCAGCCGGCGCAGTCCTTCCGTGCACGTGCCATCTCGCTTAGCGGTGCCCGCACACGTAGAACCGCCAGCAAGTGGTCGCGCGAGTCGAGCGCGCACTGTAGCCACTGTTCACGCTAGACAGCGCGACAATGTGGCTACAGTGCGATGACCGGTAAGTTTCTCACTTATCCGGTCACCAGGCGCTCTCTCTCCGCGCCGCGACCATCTGCTACCCGTCTGCGCATGTTCACACCGGCATCTCTCTCCGCTCCTGCTCTCGCGTCTGCACTCGCCCACTCCCAGCACCCGTGTCTGCCAGCACCCGCCTCAGCACGTAGCGCATTGTGCTGCGGGTCCTCCCACGCCTGCTCCCTCCTGCATGCGCACACGTCTTCGTGCGCCTACGCGCCTGTGTGTGCGTGTGGCCATCAGACGTCGGCCGCTGCATCAGACGACTTAACGCCCGCGCCATCTTCAGCAGACGCTCTCTCTTCCTCTCTCTCTCTCTCCTGCAGACACATATACACACACACACACTCTTGTACACACACCCACTCACTTATACACTATTATATACTTATATATATATACCTATATACATATATATATTTATATATATATACATATATCTATACATATTTTAGTACCTATATAACTAAGTATAAGTATATATACATATATATATATATACATATATATACACATATATTTATACATATATATATACATACAAATATACATACATATATACATATATATATCTATAACTATAAATACACACATATATATATATATGTGTGTATATCTATCTACATATATCTATATACATAGATACTTATACTAATATATATATATATACATATACACATATATAAAACTATATACATATATTACTATATATGTACATATCTATATCTATATATATAGTTATATATACATACATATATATACAATTATAAATATATATATATATATACACATATACATACATCTATCTTTACATATATTTACATATCTATATATATATACATATATAACTACATATCACCTAGATAATTATAACCATATATATTTATACGTAAAGATATATATTTACATATATACATATATATATTTTTTCATATCACCTACCATACGTTGTATCACGGGAATATTTGCACTAGTTGCTGATATTCCTCGATACACACATACAGAAAGCATTTTCGCACACATCTTCCACCCATCCACCTTACACTCCACGCGGCACTTCGTCCTGTTGGTTGCATCTTCCTAGATGACGACCGACTCGACACCGTGCTACATGCCATCTCCATCTCCACCCCCATCCTTATATACATATATAATATATACATATATATATACTATATTTACCTTATTTCTATTTCTCTTTCTTGCCATTAAAAGGATAAACAAAAAAATATACAACAGAGAAAAGATAATCCTTGACTTGCAATTAGTCAGTCTTACAAATAGCAAGGCCAATTTTGAAACCCTAATTTGACTCAAAGCCAAGAACCTGATTTTGAGGGTGTACCTCAAGGACAAAAATTATCAGAAAAAAATATTAAATAAAAAAACACCAAAAACATAATAAAAGAACGGAAGAGATTCGTTGTAGGAAGGGTGTATAAACTTACTCACCTCTAATCCCACTTCCCTGAGTTCGACCCTGGGCCTAAAAGTGACCAAGATAAAATCAAATAGGCCAGGTAAAAAAAAATTTTTTGTAAAGAGATGGTTAGGCTCGATTTAGGTTAACCACTATACTCATTTCAATGATTAAATCACCATATTAACACGACCTATCCGGGCACGACCACACCTCTTTTCTGGGACCGTTGCCGGGGAAGTGCGCATTCAAGTAAGTTTTTACTCCATTCCTTTAATTTTTTCTCTTCTCATTCCCTTCTCTTCATGGGTGTTTTTGTTTGTTGCTGTGCAGGTGAACCTGTTGCAAGGAGAAGACAGGCAGACGAAGTCGGAGACGTGGGCAGATCCAAGGCAGGAACGAGAGCATGAAGACGTCGGCACCACATTGGAGCTTCGTACATGTTGCTGAATAAGTAGGTCTTTCTTTCTTAGCAACTTAGGTTAAATTGTCACCTTAATAAAAATAAAAACTAAAAACTTCTTGGGATCTCTTGGGGCAAGTGGATTAAAAATCACTTGTTTGCTTGTTTGTCATCACTCCACCCGCCTCGGGATTTCCCGCCAAACTTCGCACAGCGAAGATCCAAGAATTTTGATTCTTGAATCTTGCACCGTGTGAAGTATTCTTTGAGGCAAAAATAAAAAGATTGATTTCCATCCCTCTTTGCCTCATTTATCTGCAATTCGAGATCACATTTTTAGTGGGGAGACTTGGAATTGAGTTGATTCCAACCCCACCACAACCTTTCACGTGCCTAAGATTTGATCTCGAATACTTCAACCCCAACAATTTGATTTTCTTTATCTTATGGTTGAACCTTTTGTGTGGAAATCACTTTGGTGATTGGGAGCACTTGAATTGAAGTGCTTTGGCTCCCTTTCACACTAATCTAAAAATTGATTCGTGCATCCACACATAGAAATCTCCATCTAGGGAAGCCCATTGCATTTTAGCATGCATTAACCAACTGACATTGAAGAAGGGTTTGTTGGGCTTAGAAGAAAGCTTGTATTCTCTCAAAACCCGAAGATTGGTTGAATTGGTAATTCAGCGAAATCCTAAAATCCATACTACTTAAGGCTAAAACTCTAAAAAACCATTCACCAATTAAAACTTCAATTCGGGGAGATTTCCCCGTTGCATGCTTGGTTTACACACTCTATAAAATCAAACACTTGGGCATTACCCGTAAATAACGCCCTTCACATTCCAGAAGCACTTGATCCTATGCCTCTAACTAAAATTGGTAGTAACTTGACCCTTATTAAGGATTGGAGGTCTAACTACCTGCGTGTACGCCTACGTGCTGGTGAGGGTTCCCGTGTTCTATCTGGTGTCTAAGATTGGGGTAAACGGCCTTTCAATCTGGCTCGGTGGTTTCGCGGTGCTCGCATTCGGTTCCGTAGGTCGTGATAGTAGGTAACTGAGATCTTTAGGTCTAAGGGCACACTGTAGAGGTTAGGAATTTGATTGTGTTGATTTGTCATCAAGTGTACCTTTGCGGCGTCATTTCTCTCATCTATTTTCCTTCGTATCCCCCCAATTCTTCTTGTGGTAGTGCATGTTTGGGAGGAGGTCACAAAATCCTGAACTGTGTGAATTGCCTGATAATTTTAGAAAAGAAGTTGCTTCTTCCTCCTCCATAAACATGGCTGCACGCCCACCCCCAAATCCCGAGGGAGGAAACTACCCTCAAAACCCACTAGGTGGTGGAGCTTTAGATCCCATAACCCGCCTCCAAGCCCAAATAAAAATGTATAATGAACAAATTGAAGCCATAAGGGAAACATTGGTGGAAATGTAGGACCCTCCCGAACGGGAGGAGCCTAGGTCTCTTAGCTCCTATCAGAATCTCGCTGCTACAGAGACCATAGGACAAATTCGAGTCCCCATGGGTGGGGACGACTTTGAACTGAAACCTAACATAATTGGCCTGATAAATTTTCACTTCCATGGTCTTGCAAGTGAAGATCCATTTCTCCACTTGGAAGACCTAACCCGATTGGCTGAAACAGTTAAAACTAGAAATATCGGGTTACCTATAGTCCTCATGAAAATGTTCCCATTTTCATTATGGGATAAAGCATCGCAGTGGTTACTCACCCTTGGGAGAACCATCCACTCTTGGGAAGAGATGCGAACAGCATTTCTCAAGAAGTTCTTCCCAATCGGACGAACCAATGCGCTTCATCGTGCTATCACTTCATTTACGCAACAAAATGGCGAACAATTTCATGAGGCATGGGAGAGATATAATGACCTCCTCAAGAAGTGTCCGCACCACGATTTGCCTAAGTGGCATATAGCCCAGATTTTCTACTATGGGCTAAATGAGACTTTGAAGCAGATTGCAGACGCTTCCTATAGAGGAAATTTCATGAATAAAGATGAGAATGGAGCATTTGAATTATTTGAAAATATGAGCAAAAACTCAATGAACAATGCTTCCATTGTCGCCTTTAATCATACCAGCCTACCCCGTAATGTCCATGAAGTTGACACGGGACCCTCCCATTCATCCACTGATCTCAGCCTTATTGCACAAAAATTGGATGAAGTCTCTATCGTGCACAAGAAGCTGGACGAGCTTCTAGCCAACCCCACCCGTTCTATGGCAAACACCCCCACCTCACCCCTTCGTCACAATCCCAATTCTTCCAATACCAGGCTTACCCAAGAAACCCCGTAAGACCTTCCTTACCGAGTGTCGCGTTGAGTGATTCGGTAAGTCATGTGGATTTGGCTTCTGCGAGCTAGTATTTTGACACAGAGGACTAAGCCTCCGTGTGCTCGGACGCATATTTACATGCAGACGCGTCTTCTAGCATAGAAGACGGTTGCGCCCTGGGGAACAACCCGTACTTTGCCACTTATAACCCAGGGTGGCGAAATCATCCAAACTTCACATGGTCCAACAACCCGCAGCGCCAAAACCCTGCGGGTGGACCAATGCGACCGTCTGCACCCGTCATCCCAAGGGCCCAGTCTAATTCTATGGCGAATCTGCCATCGAGTCCTTGCATACCGCAAACAAAACACACATCAAGTCCTCTTGATAAATTGATGTGAATGATGACGAAAATGTCAAAGTTCCATAAGAGAACATGACCTCTCTTCAGCACCAATTGGCACAGCAGAATGCTGAGATCAGTCAACTATGCATGGTGACTCATTCTCAAGGCACTCTTCCATCCCAACCTATTCCCAACCCTTGAAATTTCGTACCCCGTGGTCCTCAACCATAGGTACGACCTTCTCAGGGGTAGGTCCATCAAATTCTGCAGGCTCCGAGCATTCCACTGGGATTTCAGGCTAATCTCGCTGCAGCACCTCACTCTTATGTCCCTATTGCAAACCCTCCTCCGCCTTATGATCCCACTGGACCCGCATCGTCCAATGTGATCACTACAAGGAGTGGTAAGTAGACCGTCGATCCGCCTTGACCTGATCCTATCTCGTCTTCTTCATCGCCCTCTCATTCGGGATGCGCACCGCATTTGCGAGAGGACGATACACCCAAATTGGTGCCAGAATCAGTCTCATTCCTTGAGGCTTTACTGAGGGAGCCAAAAGGCAAGAAGAAAGATACGTAGGTCTTTGATAACCTACATAATTTGTTTAGGGATGTTGAAATCAAGGTACCCTGCTAGAGGCTATCGACCACATACCTACTGTCGCCCGATTTTTCAAAGACTACACAACACCCAGGCGATAATCAAAGAAAACTAAGAATCTGGTGGTTCTCTCGCCTCATGTGAGTTGTGCTATATTGTCAAATCTACCACCGAAGCAGAAAGATCCGGGCACACCGCTTATTAACTGTGCCCTGCTTGATCTAGGGGCTTCCATCAATCTTATACCAACCATCATGCTCGAAAAATTTTCCTTGGGAAATCTGAAACCCACCCCTATCACATTACAGTTGGCAGATCGTTCTGTCAAAATTCCGAAGGGTGTGGTGGAAGATGTGGTGGTTAGGGTCAACAGTCTCTGTTTTCTTGTTGACTTTCTTGTTTTAGATATGGAAGTTCCTAGCTCACTTTCTGATTGTTCAATCATCCTTGGTCGACCTTTCTTGGCCACAGCTCGTGCCCATATCGACTGTGAGTCGGGTTGTATTGAGATTGCCGTTGGATCTGAAAAGCTCGAGCTTAACATCTTCAAGGCAGCCAAGAACTTTGATTGCGATTGCATCGAGGATGACATGTCTGATGGGGACATGGCCGTCAGCGCGTGTATCGGACTACTTGGGACCTATTCTGACTGCTGCGGACTGCCTTTAAACACTAGCGATTGCCTGACCAACACATATTGTGACATTCCCCCATCCCTCCCTATTCCCGTACCTTCTCCTGACCAAACTTTTGATGAGGTTTTCTCCGCTTCCCATACCTCATGGTCTGAGTCATATTCGAGCTACTCACTGCCGGTCCACACTCTTGAAGACCGGATTGCCCTTTCTTTCTAGCCAAATTAGGAGGATTTGCAACTCCACACTGGGACCTTGAGCCCATATACTACTCACTGGGGCTATTCCTTTTTGGATCCATGTATCCAAGTAGCCCCTCTTCTTGGCCAATCTGAGGGCCAACTTCTTCCTCCTGACTGGTTTTCCGATCCGCCGGGGACACTCTCATCCCATGAAATGCCAAATCTTTCACAATCCACTCTCGAGCTGAAAGAGCTGCTTAGTACACTTAAGTATGTTTTCCTGGGACCAAATGAAATGCTCCCCGTAATCATTAGTTCAAAATTGACCAGGGAGCAAGAGTGCAAACTAACAAAAGTCCTTATGGAACAGAAGGCAACCATTGGATGGTCTTTATCAGACTTAACTAGCATTAGCCCCTCCTACTGCACTCACCGTATATATACGGAGGAGGAGGCTCGACCTTCCCACGAGATGCAGCGATGTCTCAACCCTAACATGCGGGAGGTCGTTAAAAAGGAATTTATTAAGTGGCTGGATGCGGGTATAATCTACCCGATCAGTGATAGCCCCTGGGTGAGCCCGATTCACGTTGTGCCCAAAAAGGTGGGACTCACCATCCGTGTCAATGACAGGGGCGAATCCATCCCTACACTCACTCCTACCTCTTGGAGAGTGTGCGTAGATTATAGGAAACTCAATGCTGCAACTAAGAAAGATCACTTTCCGCTACCTTTCATTGACCAAATCCTGGAGTGGTTAGCGGGAAATAAATTTTTCTGTTTCCTGGATGGATTCTCAGGATATAACCAGGTGGCAATTGACCCCCGAGACCAAGAGAAAACCACTTTTACCTGCCCCTTTGGCACCTTTGCATTTAGAAGGATGCCGTTCGGACTTTGTAATGTGCCAGCAACTTTCTAGAGATGTATGCTGGCGATATTTCATGACATGGTGGGTGACTTTCTTGAGGTCTTCATGGATGACTTCTCGGTCTTTGGACCATCTTCCGATGAATGTCTTGCCAACCTGACCCATATCCTTAGGAGATGTATTGATGTAAACCTCGTGCTTTCCTAGGAAAAAAGTCATTTTATGGTACACGAGGGAATTATTCTCGGACATATCATCTCCGATAGGGGTATCGAGGTTGATAGAGCTAAGCTTGATGTAATTGCTAATTTACATGTGCCTGGCTCTGTCAAACAAATCCTCTCCTTCCTGGGACACATCGGTTTCTATAGGAGATTTATCAAAGATTTCTCCAAGATTTCTCGACCTTTAACTCATCTCCTATCGACCGACATACCATTCAATATGGGCCTCGACTGCATACGAGCATTCACGCAGCTGCGTAATGCTATCACCAAGGCCCCTATTCTTTAGCCACCTGATTGGTCCCTCAACTTTGAACTCATGTGTGACGCTTCCGACCTTGCAGTCGGAGCCATCCTGGGACAAAGACATGATAGACACCCCTTCATGGTGTACTACGCCAGTAAGACGTTAGACGAGGCCCAGCATAATTATACTACCATTGAGAAAGAACTACTGGCGGTCGTCTTTGGGCTGGAGAAATTCCGCTCTTACCTTCTGGGCTCACACATTATTGTTTTCACTGATCACGCAGCTATTCGCCATCTCATGCACAAGAAGGATGCCAAGCCCAGACTGATTCGTCGGATCCTTCTGCTCCAAGAATTTGACATTGAGATCCGAGATAAGGTCGGAGCCCAGAATGTTGTGGCTGATCATCTTTCTAGACTGGACCCTGACCATATTGGACTTACTCTGTCGATTAATGAGATTTTTCCTGATAAGCACCTATTGGCAATTAATGTGGCAAGTGGACCTTGGTATGCTGACATTTCCAATTACCTTGCTTCTGGATCCCTTCCACGTGGCTAGCCTAAAAACCAGTGTGAGCGTTTCATGGCAGAAGCAAAGTATTATTTCTGGGATAATCCACTTCTTTTTCGCATAGGTGCTGATCAAATCATCCGTCGCTGTATTCTTGACAGCGAATTCCCCAATGTGCTATCCTTCTGCCATAATATGGCCTACGGAGGCCATTTCTCTAGAAGGAAAACTGCAGCCAAGGTGTTGCAGTGCAGTTTCTTTTCGCTCTCCCTTCACCAGGATGCACACAATTATGCCAAACATTGCACTAGGTGCCAGTCATTAGGGTCAATGTCACGTTGTGACATGATGCCCTTACAACCCATCCTAGCTGCAGAAATCTTCGACATTTGGGGAATTGATTTCATGGGTCCCTTTCCTCCTTCCAAAGGCTTCGAATTTATCCTCGTGGCTGTTGATTATGTTTCGAGATGGATCGAGGCTATTCCCATGCGCCGTGCTGACCATGTTATATCCACTCGATTTGTCAAAGACCACATCTTTGCGCGCTTTGGGATCCCTCAAGCCATTATCTTGGATGGAGGAAGCCACTTTACCCATGCTTCTTTTCGGGCACTTCTGAGGAAATACGGAGTCCACCATCATATCGCATCCCCATATCATCCTCAGACGAACGGCCAGGCAGAGGTGTCGAACCGGCAAATCAAGCAAATTCTCCAGAAAATGGTTCGGCCTAACCGTAGGACTGGTCCGACAAGCTGATTGACGCACTTTGGGCGTATCAAACCACCTTCAAGGCTCCCTTTGGTATGTCTCCCTATAGAATCATTTACGGGATGCCTTGTCATTTGCCCAAGGAGTTGGAGCATCGCTCTTATTGGGCAGTTCGCCAATGTAACCTCGACCCAGACCTGTGTGGTCAAGAAAGGAAACTCCTACTCCAGGAGCTGGAAGAGCTCCGTCGTGAAGCCTATGATTCTGCCTTAACTTTCAAGCAACACACTAAGGCTTTTCACGACAGCCATATTCAGCGGAAAGAATTTGAGCCATCTCAGCAAGTTTGGCTCTACAATGCTCGGCTCAAATTCTTTCCTGGGAAATTGAAGTCCAAATGGACTGGTCCTTTCCTGGTCTCGAGACCATTTCCCAATGGGGCCATTGAAATTGAAGATCCCAAATCTGGGCATAAATTTACGGTCAATGGGCAGCGTTTGAAACCCTATCTTACTCATGAACCTGCCCCCATTGGAGAAACTGTTGCCCTGCTGGAGGGTAACTAATTTTGTGCCTCATCCTGAGTCCAGATGGGGACATTAAATTTAGCGCCCGTTGGGAGGCACCCTAGCAACACTCCGCCACTGTCACACTCACTTCACTTTTCACTTCACCACCCACCCTACCACCCTGCTGTATACCCTGCACCTCAGCTCTCATTACCCGATCTTTCGTCCTTCCTCTACCCTTCCCTGCATGCATATGAGGACATAGCATCGTTTGGCATGGGGCGGTGGATAGTCATCCATAGGATCTGGGTATTTTATGGTATCATGCAGTTTCCATCTATATATATATATAAAGAAAAAATGGTGTTTAGTAATGATCTGAAGGATGAAACAAAAATACAATAAGTGTTTATGGATATTCAACCATTGTTTTGAAGACTTTCCAGGACACAGAAGCTTGATTCGCTCAGGCTCGGCTTAATTCACCTGAGCATTGACAAGATAGATCGAAATCTCTCCAAACTAAGGATGTATTCTTGTACCTGAGACATCAATACAGGATCCATTGGTTTACTTCTACTCGAGAGCCTAAGTAATCTTGGTTCACACTGCACATATCAAGAAATACCAGCTGAACATAAGATCCAACCCTAGTGTTCATTAGGGAAGGTGGAGTCCTTACTTGTGCACGCAGGTAGACTTTTTATCCCAAGCTTTAGTCTTGTGTTTAGGAGATACTCTTTCCACCAAGAAGGAACTCTCCCACCAAAAAGAAAAGTGTGCTCCTCCAAATAATGTTGTAAGAGACATACTGACACGTGTTTCAAAAAAAAAAAAAGATGCAAATAAGTCAGTATATCTCGCAAATATCTGTAAAGTCTTCCCCTTACAAAAGTTCTTCAGGGCAAGTTACAAATACCCTGTTTTCTTTGAGCCACAAATGTAATAAAATGGGAGTTGAGTTTTCCGTCATTTTTTAAGGGTCAATCTGAAGACATGAGCTGAAACTGGGACCAACCTGTACTTAAAAATTCATGAAACCCTGGGCTTGAGTCTTAATGTTCATCTGGTCAGTCTTGATCCTTCACTAAGCACAAGCCATAATCTCTTGAGCTCTTGAGTACGGCAAAAACCTCCTGGGTCCTGGAAATCGTACTTAAGGTTTAAATATCAAGAGTCCAGGTTAGTTGAGAGATGGTCTATGTCATGTGAGACTTAAAGAACTGGTAGTCTTCTCTACAATTGGTTCTCACAATATCCAACAATAAACACATCTATGTCGCCTCAGAAGAAAATCTTCAGCTTAAGATCATTTCTAAATACAATACAAAAATGTTTTGCTAGGGACTAGCAAAAGATAGGCATGGGGGTGTGATTGCAGAGCAAAAAAAACCGATAATTGTGCCATCTTGTGCTATTTCCAAGCATTACCAGTGCATATTAGGTAGCCATAGTCACATTTGTAAAAATACACGCATGCATGCATTTATTTGAGAGGGGAGGAGAGTGAATAAAATGGCCTTGTAATTAACAAATTCTTCAAGTGCTGCCTCGCAAATTCACCATCTTTATTTTTATTTTTATTTGACTTTCTTCTCCATGGCTGCATGGCATGGATGGACCTTCCTCGTGCCATTCTCTGCAACAAGCACTCCCTACTAGCCATGCAGAGCCATGCATAGCCAAGGCATGGCTGTGCATGCCTCTTTCTTCTTTAGAAAGGCACGGCTAGCTTCTTTGTAAGGGAGCCTGGTCCACGAAAAGAACCCAACACACAACACCCTTCCAGGCCGTCTCCTCCCCTCTCCCCTCCATACGTAGCCTCTCTTCTCCTTCAAGAGCCACTCTACAGGTAGGAGCAACTCACAGTGGTGCACAACAACCACTGTGAGTCCCACCACTGCCCAACTCATCAAAGAGCCGGTGGGCATGGTGGTTCTCTTCCCTGTTTCGTCATTCCAAGCCAACCCCGCCATTGCCACAGAGCCAAGCTTTGAAGCTCAAGCACAGCAGTAGCATGGCACCGGACTCTTCTTCCACGCACATAGGCCACCGCGCACGCCAGGAGCCAGCACAACTCTTTCCATGCGTGCCAACAGGTCACCCTCGCACCCCACCGCGCACACCAGTAGCCGGCGCAGTCCTTCCACGCGTGTGCCAGCTCGCTCAGCGGCGCCTGCACACGCAGAACCACCAACAGGCGGTCGCGCGAGCCGAGCACGCACTGTAGCCACTATTCACGGTAGAGAGCGCTTCACTATGGCTACAGTGCGATGACCGGTAATTTTCTAACTTATCTGGTCACCAGGAGCTCTCTCTTCGCACCGCGACCATCAGCTGTCCGTCCGCACATGCCCACTCCTGCGTCTCTCTCCGCACCCGCTCTCGCGTCTGCACCCGCCGCTCCCAGCGCCCACGTCTACCCACACCCGCCTCAGCGCGCAGTGCGGTGCGCTGCGGTTCCTCCCGCTCCCTCCTGCGTGCGTACACATCTTCGTGCGCCTACGTGCCTACGCATGCATGTGGCCATCAGACGTCGACCGCTACATCAGATGACTTAACGCCCGCGCCATCTTCAGCAGACGCTCTCTCTTCCTCTCTCTCTCTCTCTCTCCTGCAGACACATATACACACACACACACTCTCGTACACACACCCACTCACTTATACACTATTATATACTTATATATATATACATATACATATATATATTGATATATATACATATATTTATATACATATATTTATATATATATATACATATATCTATACATATATTAGTACCTACATAACTAAGTATAAGTATATATACATATATATACACATATATTTATACATATATATATACAAATATACATACATCTATCTATACATATATTTACATGTCTATATATATTTACATATATAACTACATATACACCTAGATAATTATAGCCATATATATTTACATATATACATATATATATTTTTTCATATCACCTACCATACGTTGTATCGCGGGAATATTTGGACCAGTTGCTGATATTCCCCGATACATGCATACAGAAAGCATTTTCGCACACATCTTCCACCCATCCACCTTACACTCCACGCAGCACTTCGTCCTGTTGGTTGCATCTTCCTAGACGATGACCGACTCGACACCGTGCTACACGTCATCTCCACCTCCACCCCCACCCCTATATACATATATAATATATACATATATATATACTATATTTACCTTATTTCTCTTTATTTCCATTAAAAAGATAAACAAAAAAAATATACAAAAGAGAAAAGATAATCCTTGACTTGCAGGTACTTAGTCTTGCGAATAGCAAGACCAGTTTTGAAATCGTAATTTGGCTCAAAGCCAAGAGCCTGATTTTGAGGGTGTACCTCAAGGACAAAAATTATCAGAAAAAAATCTTAAATGGAAAAACACCAAAAACATAATAAACGAACTGAAGAGATTCGTTGTAGGAAGGGCGTAGAAACTTATTCACCTCTAATCCCACTTCCCTGAGTTCGACCCTAGGCCTAGAAGTGACCAAGATAAAATTAAATAGGCCAGGTAAAAAGAAAAAATTTGTAAAGAGATGGTTAGGCTCGATTTAGGTTAACCACTATACTCATTTCAATGATTAAATCAACATATTAACACAACCTATCCGGGCACGACCAGCATCCATGTGGATCAAGCCAAGGTTAATCTAATTTCTAAACTTCCTATGCCTAGCTCGATCAGGGACATCCGATCTTTTTTGGGGCATGTCGATTTTTACCGTTGTTTCATCCCTGATTTCTCAAAAATTGCATGCCCCCTAACCACTCTTCTCTCTAAGGATGTTCCCTTTGAGATTTCCAAGGAATGCACTCAAGCTTTTGAGATCCTTCGTGATCGAGTCACCCAAGCTCCGATCCTAAAGTCCCCTGATTGGTCTCAACCCTTTGAGATCATGTGCGATGCATCTGACTTCGCTGTAGGAGCAGTTCTGGGGCAAAAGATTGACAGGAAACTCGTGGTCATCTACTACGCTAGCAAGACACTTGACGAGGCTCAGCGTAACTACACGGTTATGGAGAAAGAGCTGCTAGCTTTAGTATTTTCCCTTGAAAAATTTAGATCTTATCTCCTGGGTTCCCACGTCATAATCTACTCAGATCACACAGCTATGAGGCATCTCCTTGCAAAGAAGGATGCGAAGCGTCAATTAATTCGATGGATCTTGCTGTTGCAAGAATTTGACCTCGAGATTCACGATGAGGCGGAAAGACAGAATGTGGTAGCTGACCACTTGTCTTGCCTTCCTTCTAAAATCATCGACCCTTCTGGACCCATCACGAATCATTTCCTGATGAGCACCTCTTGACTATTGGTACCAGGCTTCCATAGTTTGTTGATATATTGAACTACTTGGCATCACACCAGATCCCATCTGATTGGCCGAAGGGCAAGAAAGACAAGTTGCGCTCCGATGCCAAGTACTACATCTGGGAAGACCCATACTTATTCCACATAGGTGTTGACCAAATTATTTGACGATGTGTCCCGGAGGTCAAAATCAATGACATACTCTCTTTCTACCATGACCAGGCATACGGTGGCCATTTTTCTAGGCATAAAAACACATCAAAAATCCTCCAGTGTGGCTTTTACTGGCCCACTATCTTCAAGCACGCATACAGTCACTGTAAGGCATGCAATCGTTGCCAAACTTTAGGCAACATGAGCCATCATGACTGTAACGAACGCGTGCCCCAGACGCCTTTTAAGATGTCTGGGAGGTGGCCCAGACGTCTGGGATCACATCCAGATGTCTGACCAGACGTCTGGGATCGTTTCCAGACGTCTGGAAATCCGTTAATTTCGACACGCGCGGGTCGTCTACGCGCCTAAGCGCACAGATCGGATATTCGCTTATTCCCTCTTTCCCTGTGGCTGCAGACGCCTGCCGCGTCCTCTCTCTCCTCCTCGCGCGGCCTTAAAAGGCCACGCGCTCCCTCCCATCATCTCCACTGTCTCCTCCCTCTTCTCCTTCAGCCAGTGAGCGTGAGCGCGAGCGCGAGAGCGGCAGCGGCGGCCGCAGTGAGCGCGGAGGATGTGCGGCGTGCGAGAGCGGAGCTTTGCCGTGAGGGCGAGCTCGCTGGGGCTGCTAGGGCCGACCGGCGGAGCGTGCGGGGGGCACGGAGTGACGCGGAGGGGGGACTGCTACGGTCTGAGCAACAGGTGCGCGAGGTGCGACGCGGGCGGCGTTACGAGCGGTGGCCGAGCGGTGCCCTGATTCTGGAAAATTTTCCAGAATCAGACGTCTGGGTTGACAGCCAGATGGCGAGGGAGACGTCTGGAAGACCATACAGACGTCTGAAAGGTGAGTTTTCCGTCTCCTTCTTCCTTCCTGTCGACTGACCGTACTGAGGGAGGGAGATGGGTGTGCGCAGGCTTGGGGATTCGCCATCCAACGCGAATCAGACGTCTGGCTGTTGTACCAGACGGCGGGAGCGACCTCCAGACGTCCTGGGTGACCATCGGACGTTTGGGAGCTAGGCCAGACGTCCCCTCAGACTTCTGGGCGTCTGGGAAACCACGCTGAATAGGTAATTCTCTGATCCACTTTTTAAGACGTCTGGAGGAAGTTCCAGACGTCTGATTTTGCACAGTGTCGTCGTTTAGGGCCCGTTCGGGTTCCGTTTTCCGCGATTCAAGTTGCGTTCTTTTCAGAATTAATTCCTCTACCCGTCTACAGTAGCTATACACTATTTTGAGACACTCCTTGTGTTTGATCCTTGTGATAGGACCTCCTTCAGTTGCAGTCTTGGGAGTCGCGGAGGCACGCGGGATTCCCGATCACGCCCCCATTACTCCCGTTGTACCTGGTAGAGTGGTTTTAAGTTATTAATAAAATCTGTTAAAGCATGGAACCATAACTAGAACCTAGGACGTTGCATGAATCCTAGGAATGAGAAATATATGATAGCTCCTTGGTGTTGCATGAATCCTAGGCTGGAAAACTAGATTGTATGATAGATCCTAGGATATGGCATGAATCCTAGGATGGGAAAAACTAGTGGAATGTATAATACTGCAGTCTTGGAAAATGGAAAGAGATATAAAGGTGCCTGTGATTTGAATTAACAGCTGCCTGTTGTGAATAAATAACGTGGTTGAGAACATGGATTGTAAGAATGTGAAACTGGAAAGTGAAACCTGGATGTTTGAGTAAAAAGGATGGAACCCTATGGGGAAGTAGGAGTAGAACTCCTGGAAAGTGAATGGAATAGTATTGGGGAAGTGAGCTGGACCTTGAGTACGGAGTACCAAGGACAGCGACTGTCCCCCTGTTTAGTGCAGAGCGGAGCCAGCCGCCCCAGGGACTCGGGGTTAGGACTGGCCACTCTGTACCAACTTGCTGGCCCTCGCGTACGTAGTACCGAGGGGAGCTACTAATGTAGGGAGGTACTAGCTACCCCACGGGCCCCGGGGTTCTGCTAGCCTCCCACACCGACTTGTTAGGCCCGCTAGGGCAAACTAGGGTAGTCAGGCGAGGGTGCGCGGACTGTGGAGGGGCAAGGCCCCGGTTTGGTTACTGTGGAGGGGTTGTACCCCTGTTACTGAGAAGGCTCTGCCCTGGACTGGTTCCGTGCTGTGCTTTGGGCGCACCCATTAACGGAAATGACTGACCGCGTGCCAGTACGGGTTAGCTACCTGTGCGTTTATCGTGTGTGCCATAGTCACCGTTACGTCTGTCAGTGACCTTGGGGTGGTTGACTGAGGGTAGGATCACCACGGGGGACTCTCCCGACCAGGAGAGCACCACGTGCAACTTCTACTTTTTGGAAAAGACTGCAATCAAGATCGTTCCCACGAGGAACATTCGAGATCAAGAAAAAGATCTGGGGAATAAATGAAATAGTGAGACAATTGAAAGATGTGAATAAAGAAAGTAATAGAACATAACAGCTATTGTACACTCTACTGTTGTCTTTAGTTTTAGTTGCCACTCTACTCAGCGTTTTGCTGACGTGTTACACTCGCTACCTTTTTCAGGACCAGGTGTTAAGCAGCCAGGGTCAGCAGCTGCACAGGACGCTGGGCCTAGTAGGGTCCAGTAGAGTTACCACTTTCTTTTGTACCTCTTTGTTTCCGTTATAGTGAGTAGTTCTTGTTTCCGCTGTACTTTTCTTTACCTGCAGTTCATGTTATATGATAAATGTTGTTCTACTGTTGTGGTGGTATATACTGTAGTAGTTTCTTTCCTTACTGCTGTACTTTCTTACTGTTAGTTATATTCATGCTGAATGTGGTTTATTTTACTGCTCTTTTGGTTACTTCCTCGTTGGACAACTAGGTCTTGGGATTAGTTGAGTCGGTCCGGTTCTCGTGTCTCGTAGGGACTCGGGAACCGGGTCGTTACAAGATGGTATCAGAGCAAGGTCGTCCCGAGAAGTGAATCAACTGACTGGAAAATAACCAATTCACATGTTTATAGCTAGAGTAGCCACCACAACATATCTCTTGACATGAGCTCTTAGAAGTTTTGTTAGGTACCGTCTGTTTTGACGTTTCCGTTTTGTTTCGCGTCTCCTTGCAGGAGATGCCTCATCGCGGGACTAGTGAGACTGGCCGCGGGCGCAGCCGAGGGTGAGGTTGGCGAGGTGGACGTGCCGTTTTTGATGTCTCCGTGGACCAGCCACCACTCCCGGGCATCCAGGCCCAGGACCTCGCCAGATTGATACGAGATATTGTACGAGAGGAGCTCCACACACCGCCCCGAGCACCTCCTCCTGGGGCTGCAGAGGGGGAGTCCTCTGTGGGACCACGCGACGGACACGGAGAGTGCGGCACACCGGTGGTGGAGGGCGGTCCAGGGACAGGAGAGGGACGAGCCGACGTGGGACCAGTTCGTCACCCTCTTCTGTGAGCAGTACTTTCCCCAGACATGGCAGGACCAGAGGAGGCGGGAGTTCCACACTCTCCGCCAAGGGACGATGACTGTGAGCGCGTACTGCACGCGTTTCTTGGAGCTGTCCCGCTTTGCAGCGACAGCGGTAGCCACTGAGGAGGAGCACCTCTGGAGGTTCACCGAGGGGCTCCGGCCTACGATCCGGGGGTATGTCAAACCCCTGAAGCTGCCTACGTTTTCGAGGGTGGTAGAGGCAACCATGACTTACGAGGAAACCAACCCGTCCGCGCGAGACACCAACGGGGGGCGGAAGAGGACCTTTCAGCCAGACTTCTCACAGGGCCGGCAAGAACGGAGACATGTGGCGTCCGCAGGAGAGCCGTCACGTTGTGTAGGGCCATCAGTGGCCTTTGGGGGCCCTCGACAGGGGCCAGTCGCCAGCACCGGACCCCCGCCTAGTCAACAGCAGGGACCCACTGAGGGCGGGAGTCGGGTTCCCCTCTGCTACCAGTGCGGCCAGCCGGGCCACGTCAGGAGGGACTGCCCATCTAGGGCAGGAGGTCAGCAGATACTCCCCGCGCAGAGCACTGGAGGGCGTGCAGGAGGCTGCGGTTCCCAGGCACGACGAGGAGGATAGCAGTCGCGAGGAGGGTACCGGCCAGCACCTACCCGTCCGAAGCAGAGTGTGGCTGCTTCGTCCGCACCTAGAGCTGAGGGGCGTATCAACGCCCTAACACACAGGGACGCCAGAGCTTCGGGATCGGTGGTAGCAGGTATGGTTTCAGTTTCTGGCAAACTCGTTTACACACTTTTCGATTCCGACGCTACGCACTCGTTTGTCGCAGCCAGTTTCACAGTTAGTTTGGACAAGGATTATACACTGTTAGAGAATCCGTTCGTAGTCAGAGGTCAGAGTGGTCAGTTCTTTGTAGCTGAGGAGGTGTACACGGATTGCGAGGTCAACGTCGGAGGACATAACCTGCCAGCTGACCTGATTATGATCTAGATGGAGGACTTTGGAGTGATTCTGGGGATGGATTGGCTGTCCGCTTACCACGCCTTGGTGGACTATTTTGAGAGGAAGATTGTCTTCTCCATTCCGGAGTTGCCTTCTTTCGAGTTTCACGGACAGCCAGTGGACGGAGGTTTCAGGTGCATTTCGGCACTTCGGGCGGCGAGACTTTTGAGCCAGGGGTGTGAGGGCTTCGTAGCTTGTGTGGTGGCAGAGCCCAGCCCTGTGGGAGACTTCCAGAGCATCCCGGTGGTCAGAGAGTAGCCTGATGTGTTTCCAAACGAGTTACCAGGACTACCGCCCGAGCATGAGATCGAGTTTGAGATCTCACTAGTACCAGGGACCAGCCCCATCTCCATCGCGCCATACATGATGGCACCGCTTGAGCTGTGAGAGCTCAAGTCTCAGTTGCAGGACCTTCTGGAGAAAGGTTTCGTGAGGCCCAGTGCGTCTCCCTGGGGAGCCCCAGTACTGTTTGTGAAGAAGAAGGATGGGACCCTACGTCTTTGTGTGGACTACCGACAACTGAACAGGGTCACCATCAAGAACAGATATCCGCTGCCGAGGATTGACAATTTGTTTGACCAGTTGCGGGGTGCCACGGTGTTTTCCAAGATAGACTTGAGGTCTGGATACCACCAGTTGAGGATCAGGGAGACCGACGGCTCCAAGATAGCTTTCTGCACCCGGTACGGACACTACGAGTTTTTGGTCATGCCGTTTGGGCTAACCAATGCCCCCGCTGCTTTCATGGACCTGATGAACCGGGTGTTTAGACCGTACTTGGACCAGTTCGTGGTGGTTTTCATAGATGATGTACTCATCTATTCTAGGGATCGGACGCATCACGGACAGCACTTGCGGATGGTTTTGGATACTCTGAGGCGATGCAGGCTGTACGCCAAATACAGCAAGTGCGAGTTCTGGTTGAGGGAGGTGACCTTCCTAGGTCATGTGATCTCTGGAGATGGCCTGGCGGTGGACCCAGCCAAGGTCGAGGAAGTGCTCAGGTGGGAGAGACCCCGTTCAGTCACTGAGATCCGCAGTTTCCTGGGACTAGCTGGCTACTACAGACGGTTCATCAGAGGATTTTCGCAGATTGCGCGTCCTATGACACAGTTGACCCGGAAGGACGTGCCTTTCGCTTGGACAGACGCCTGTGAGGCATGTTTACTGGAGCTGAAGGAGAGGTTGACCTCGACTCCTGTGCTCACCATCCCTGACAGTAGTGGCGGGTTTGTTGTGTACACGGATGCCTCCTTGCAGGGGTTAGGAGGTGTGCTCATGCAGAGGGGTCACGTTGTCGCTTATGCTTTGCGGCAACTGAAGCCCCATGAGCATACCTACCCTACCCACGACCTAGAGTTGGCAGCGGTTGTCTTCGCGCTGAAGACCTGGAGGCACTACTTGTACGGTGTGACCTTCGAGATTTTTACAGATCACAAGAGCCTCAGATACCTTTTTGATCAGAAGGAGCTCAACATGAGACAGAGACGTTGGTTGGAGCTCCTGAAGGACTACGACTGCAGCATCTCCTACCACCCGGGAAAGGCCAATGTGGTGGCTGACGCCTTGAGCCGTAAGGCGTCCGCACGCTTGGCTAGTCTACAGTTACAGAGTTGGAGCCTTTTGGAGGAGGTGGGTAGTTGGCGACCTCTAGAGTTACGAGGGTACTGTGGGGCAGTGATGGTGACACGGCAGACTAGGTCAGAGCTGATGGACCGCATCATCACAGGACAGATGGTCGATCCGTACTTGCAGTCTTTGCGCAACAAAGTACTGTCAGGAGATCCAGGTGACTTCTCTTTCACAAACCAGGTGCTACGTTTGAGGGGACGGTTGTGCGTTCCCAGAGACGAGGAGCTGTTGAGAGAGCTCCTGACTGAGGCACACGGTTCCAGATTCACCATACATCCTGGGAACACGAAAATGTACCACGACTTGAGATGCGAGTTTTGGTGGAGAGGGATGAAGCGGGATGTGGGTGAGTTCGTGCAACAGTGCTTAGTGTGCCAGCAGGTGAAAGCCGAGCATCAGAGGCCTGCAGGGCCGCTTCAGCCGTTTCCAGTGCCAGAGTGGAAGTGGGAGAGCATCACCATGGACTTGGTGGTGGGCTTACCTGTTACCCAGCGGGGACACGACGTAGTCTGGGTAATAGTGGATATACTGACGAAGACGGCGCGATTCTTGCCGATCCGAGTCACTTTGGGACCAGCACAGTTGGCAGAGAGGTATATCCGTGATGTGGTACGACTACACAGAGTTCCGCTGGAGATCGTATCCGACCGGGATACCTGCTTTACGTCCCAGTTTTGGGCTGAGTTTCAGCAGACCTTGGGGACGAGGTTGAGGTTTAGCACAGCTTACCACCCCTAGACGAACGGACAGTCTGAGCGCACGATACAGACACTTGAGGACCTTTTGCGTGCCTGTGTACTGGACTGGAGGGGCTCTTGGGAGGAGCACCTGCCCCTGGCAGAGTTTTCATACAACAACAGTTATCACTCGAGCATCGGCATGGCTCCCTACGAGGCTCTGTATGGACGGAAGTGTACGGCACCCTTGAGTTGGGTTGAGGTGGGGACCAAGTGGGAGGTTGGCCCCAGGTTGATCCGACAGAGTCAGGAGGTAGTTGAGCAGATCCACAGACGACTCTGCACTGTCAGGAGCAGATAGAAGAGCTACACGGATCGGAGACGCAGAGAGGTGCAGTTTGAGGTTGGGGACCACGTCTTCCTTCGTGTTTCGCCCATGAAGGACTTACAGCGGTTTGGGGTGAGAGTGAAGCTCGCGCCGAGGTTCGTGGGGCCCTTTGAGGTCCTGGAGCGGGTTGGACCCGTTGCTTACAGACTTGCCCTTCCCCCGCAGCTTTCTGGTGTGCACGACGTATTCCACGTGTCCAACCTCAGGAAGTACGTAGCCGATTCCAGTCACGTACTAAGTCACGAGAGCGTCTAGGTGAGAGACGACCTGACCTACCCCGAGCGGCCAGTGCAGATTCTAGACCGAGCCGTCTGCAATTTGAGACGAAAGCAAGTACCGCTGGTAAAGGTTTTGTGGAGGAGCCAGCGGCACGAGGAGGCTACCTAGGAACCTGAGGCGGCAATGCGGGAGCGGTACCCGAAGCTTTTCGCGGGTATGTCTTTTCGGACCGGCTTCGGTCCTCTTTGAGTTTGTTATGGTTATTTGGACGTCTTTTCCCGCACCCTAGTTGGCGCAAGTTTCGGGGACAAAACTTCCTTTGAGTTTGTTATATTGTAACGAACGCGTGCCCCAGATGCCTTTTAAGACATCTGGGAGGTGGCCCAAACGTCTGACCAGACGTCTGGGATCACATCCAGACGTCTGACCAGACGTCTGGGATCGTTTCCAGATGTCTGGAAATCTGTTAATTTCGACACGCGTGGGTCATCTGCGCGCCTGAGCGCGCAAACCGGATATTCGCTTATTCCCTCTTTCCCTGCAGCTGCAGACGCCTACCGCGTCCACTCTCTCCTCCTCACGCGGCCTTAAAAGGCCACGCGTTCCCTCCCGTCGTCTCCACCGTCTCCTCCCTCTTCTCCTTCAGCCAGTGAGCGTGAGCGCGAGCGCGAGAGCGGCAGCGGCGGCCGCAGTGAGCGCGGAGGAGGTGCGGCGTGCGAGAGCAGAGCTCTGCCGTGAGGGCGAGCTCGCCGGGGCTGCTAGGGCCGACCGGCGGAGCGCGCGGGGGGCACGGAGTGACGCGGAGGGGGACTGCTGTGGTCTGAGCAACAGGTGCGCGAGGTTCGACGCGGGCGACGTTGCGAGCGGTGGCCGAGCGGTGCCCTGATTCTGGAAAAATTTCCAGAATCAGATGTCTGGGTTGATAGCCAGATGGCGAGGGAGACGTCTGGAAGACCATACAGACGTCTGAAAGGTGAGTTTTCCGTCTCCTTCTTCCTTCCTGTCGACTGACCGTACTGAGGGAGGGAGATGGGCGTGCGCAGGCTTGGGGATTCGCCATCCAACGCGAATCAGACGTCTGGCTGTTGTACCAGACGGCGGGAGCGACCTCCAGACGTCCTGGGTGACCATCGGACGTCTGGGAGCTAGGCCATACGTCCCCTCAGACTTCTGGGCATCTGGGAAACCATGCTGAACAGGTAATTCTCTGATCCACTTTTTAAGACGTCTGGAGGAAGTTCCAGACGTCTGATTTTGCATAGTGTCGTCATTTTCGACCCGTTTAGGGCCTGTTCGGGTTCCGTTTTCCGCGATTGGGGTTGCGTTCTTTTCAGAATTAATTCCTCTACCCGTCTACAGTAGCTATACACTGTTTTGAGACACTCCTTGTGTTTGATCCTTGTGATAGGACCTCCTTCAGTTGCAGTCTTGGGAGTCGTGGAGGCACGCGGGATTCCCGATCACGCCCCCATTACTCCCGTTGTACCTGGTAGAGTGGTTTTAAGTTATTAATAAAATCTGTTAAAGCATGGAACCATAACTAGAACCTAGGACGTTGCATGAATCCTAGGAATGAGAAATATATGATAGCTCCTAGGTGTTGCATGAATCCTAGGCTGGAAAACTAGATTGTATGATAGATCCTAGGATATGGCATGAATCCTAGGATGGGAAAAACTAGTGGAATGTATAATACTGCAGTCTTGGAAAATGGAAAGAGATATAAAGGTGCCTGTGATTTGAATTAACAGCTGCCTGTTGTGAATAAATAACGTGGTTGAGAACATGGATTGTAAGAATGTGAAACTGGAAAGTGAAACCTGGATGTTTGAGTAAAAAGGATGGAACCCTACGGGGAAGTAGGAGTAGAACTCCTGGAAAGTGAATGGAATAGTATTGGGGAAGTGAGCTGGCCCTTGAGTACGGAGTACCAAGGACAGCGACTGTCCCCCTGTTTAGTGCAGAGCGGAGCCAGCCGCCCCAGGGACTCAGGGTTAGGACTGGCCACTCTGTACCGACTTGCTGGCCCTCGCGTACGTAGTACCGAGGAGAGCTACTAGTGTAGGAAGGTACTAGCTACCCCACGGGCCCCGGGGTTCTGCTAGCCTCCCACACCGTCTTGTTAGGCCCGCTAGGGCAAACTAGGGTAGTCAGGCGAGGGTGCGCGGACTGTGGAGGGGCAAGGCCCCGGTTTGGTTACTGTGGAGGGGTTGTACCCCTGTTACTGAGAGGGCTCTGCCCTGGACTGGTTCCGTGCTGTGCTTTGGGCGCACCCATTAACGGAAACGACTGACCGCGTGCCAGTACGGGTTAGCTACCTGTGCGTTTATCACGTGTGCCATAGTCACCGTTACGTCTGTCAGTGACCTTGGGGTGGTTGACTGAGGGTAGGATCACCACGGGGGACTCTCCCGACCAGGAGAGCACCACGTGCAACTTCTACTTTTTGGAAAAGACTGCAATCAAGATCGTTCCCACGAGGAACATTCGAGATCAAGAAAAAGATCTGGGGAATAAATGAAATAGTGAGACAATTGAAAGATGTGAATAAAGAAAGTAATAGAACATAGCAGCTACTGTACACTCTACTGTTGTCTTTAGTTTTAGTTGCCACTCTACTCAGCATTTTGCTGACGTGTTACACTCGCTACCTTTTTCAGGACCAGGTGTTAAGCAGCCAGGGTCAGCAGCTGCACAGGACGCTGGGCCTAGTAGGGTCCAGTAGAGTTACCACTTTCTTTTGTACCTCTTTGTTTCCGTTATAGTGAGTAGTTCTTGTTTCCGCTGTACTTTTCTTTACCTGCAGTTCATGTTATATGATAAATGTTGTTCTACTGTTGTGGTGGTATATACTGTAGTAGTTTCTTTCCTTACTGCTGTACTTTCTTACTGTTAGTTATATTCATGCTGAATGTGGTTCATTTTACTGCTCTTTTGGTTACTTCCTCGTTGGACAACTAGGTCTTGGGATTAGTCGAGTCGGTCCGGTTCTCGTGTCTCGTAGGGACTCGGGAACCGGGTCGTTACAATGACATGATGCCTTTACAGCCGATTCTCGTATGCGAGATTTTTGATATTTGGAGGATTGATTTTATGGGCCCCTTCCCTATCTCGGACGGCTTCGAGTACATTCTACTCGCTGTTGACTACGTGTCCAAATGGATCGAAACCATTCAGACCCGAACCTATGATCACGAGATCATCATCAAATTCATTCATCAGAACATCTCCTCACGGTTCAGGATTCCTCGAGCTATCATTTCTGATGGAGGGACCCATTTTACCAACACTCAATTCAGGTCACTGATGACCAAATACAGGGTGTCACATCGAATCTCTACTCCTTATCACCCCCAAACTAATGGTCTAGCTGAGCTATCAAATTGGGAGATCAAGAAAATCTTGCAGGTTACTATTCGACCTGATAGGAAGGACTGGTCATCCCAACTTCCGGAAGCTTTGTGGGCTTATAGGACCGCCCACAAGACCCAATTAGGCATGTCTCCTTTTAAACTGGTGTACGGGAAGGCGTGTCACCTTCTCGTCGAAATGGAGCACAAAGCCTATTAGGCAGTACGAAACTGCAACCTAGGTCTTTCTAAGGCTGGAACCCATAGAAAGCTTTAGATAAGCAGGATTGATGAATTACACCTTGATGCGTATAAGAACTCGTGAATCTATAAAGAGCAAGTTAAAGCCTTTCATGACAAGCACATATCTAGAAAGATCTTCCACCCTGGTCAAAAGGTCCTACTCTTCGATGCCTGACTTAAATTATTCCCTAGAAAACTATGATCCAAGTGGGTCGGACCATATCTTGTCTGACAGATTTTTGGAAATGGAGCCGTCGAGATCAGGCTACTTAGCCATGATTCCGAACCTTTCGTCGTGAATGGTCAGAGACTCAAATCGTTCATTGATGTAACCAATATAGATTTAGCTGAGTCATCATTTATCCTCCATTCTCCCTGAGCTAATTGCTCCCAGCCGATGGCGTAAAACTTAGCGCTTAACGGGAGGCAGCCCGTCATTCTTTTTGAAAACTCGAAACCTTTTTCTGACATTTCTTTGCACTTTAGGTTCATTCCTTAGGATAGCTGACTTCACCTCAGGTACTCGTACCTGAGATTAGAAATTGTCCGCAACAGCCACCTCGACCCATCCACTCACCTAATATCTGTCCTATTTCATGAACCAAGCCAAATAAAAACCCACCTAATGTACAATGAGGACATTGCAAACCTTAGGCATGGGGGGGTATGAAAAGTGCAATAAAAAGTCATAACAAGAAACGGTTTCAACAAAAAAATTCACACACACACACATATACATATAAATTTGGAGGAGGGAAGAAAGTGCTGGTAAGCTTCACAAAAGGAGGAGGAAAAGGGCAGAATATTAAAAAGGAGCACAAAATAAAAAAGAAAAAGGGATAGTCATTAGTAAGAAATTAAGAAATTAACTGAAGTTCTAGACCACATTAAAGACAAGTAAAGAGAAAGTGCACAACAAGATTACTAAGAACGCGAACCTTAGGCATTCTTGGCTAGACTCTTAGTACCCATTAAGATCTAGATATTCCTCAAGAGGTTGAGGAAAATGAAAAGCTTAAGTATTAGGTCTACGGCTTAAGGAGTATTCAGCCTCGTTAACTAACCTTTGATTTACGGGACTCAGTAACCTAAGCGCCCAAATTCACACACACAGTCTGGTTCAGCGAGCATAAATATCAAAATCATGCAGAAGCATTTCAAATATTCTGAAAATGTCACCTAGATTAGGAGCGGCCGATCAACACAAGTTGATTTGGATGAGTTCCCGACGTGGAGAGGTAGGAAATTTCCCTCGAAGATGCGTAACAACATATCTCTTCGGTGCTTGTCTCCTAGGATGAGGATATTTACATATCCTACTAAGGGCATGTAAGCACTCCGTTGGTTCAGATTCCATGAATGACATTATCACGAAATATCAATTGCCAGGGTCTGAATTCGGCCACGGAACACCATGGGTACGATTATCTTGAAATCTCGAAAGCCAGGGTTCTGAGGGTTACCATGGGCGGTGCTATCTCGAAGCATCGATTGCCAGGGACCTTTGAGGATTGATGATGGGGATGATGAATCCGATACAGATCGTGTTGTGAAGCCAATCCTAAGCTAGAATTAAAAAGAAAAGAGAGAGAAAACTCTCCAAACAAATAAACCCTTTGTCTCCCTCTTACAAAATGCACTACAAACTGAACCAAGGCTAAAAATGTCTCAAGCATGGGTGCTTTAACCAAGGAGTCCAATAAACTTTAGGGTAGTTCCTGTGGGCCTTAAAAACCTTTACTAAAGACTGAGGCTAAAGCTAGATAGATCTAGATCTTGGTTGGTACTAGAGTACCTTTCAGGCCCATGGCTGGCATTCTAACCTAATCAAGGAGACAAGAGAAAAAGCACTTATCAAATTTGATGAAAGGAATTCATGGTCTAGAATAGAGGTTAAAACCTTAAATTTTTTTGCTAAGGGACTAGCAAAAGCTAGGCATGGGGGTATGATGAGAACCTCATCATGAACCCTAACTAGCACATTTTAACCTAATAAATTGAACAAAATCTCCTACAAAACCTAAGGGAAGGCCTAAATCAGGGAATTGCAAATCTGAGAATAAAATAATACACAAGAGGTAAAATTGCAATTTTACCATTGCAATACATAAACAGGATTTATAAGGGTCTAGACACAAGTCAAATGGACTTAATAAGAGAAAAAGTGGGATGGTTTGATCAGAAAAGGGTTATGACAAAATCTGGGAATTAAATGACATTCTGTAACCCTAAAACAAACCCACTTTAATACACAAAGCACCAGGCAAGATAAAAATCAATTAAACCCTCTAAAATTCATGAAAGTATCCCCAAAAGTTTAGAACCTTCAATTTGTCCATTCAAACCTATCTTGACCTAGATTGAGAACCATACCCAATTTTTGACCTAATTTGGTTTTTTATACAAAATATCCAATCAAACATGGTCAAACCTAAAATCTAACCTCACCATTGGATTCCTTAGGTCCAAATTAGGTTTATACCAAAATTTGGTACTAAGGAAAGGTCACCTTTACCCATTTTACAAAATGGTCCTCAATAATTACTTTTTGACCCTTAGCTTTTTGAAGCCTTGCAGGGACCCCCCTACCTTTCCCGTCATCTTCTTCAATCGGGTCCCTCTACCACCTGCCTGCGCAGGCCATACCTCCGGCAACTTTGCGCGGAGGATGGCACTACGCATGCATGGGGAGCTGGCCCTAGACTTGAAAGGGAGACTCCCTACGTTGTCCCCTGCAGCATGGGCTGGTTCCCATGCCCTGTTGGCCACCATACCTCTCGTGCAAATGCTCGAGAGGTATCGGTCTCATTTCGGCGATACCTCCGGTGAGGTATTCCCATCTCCTCCTCGTGATTCTCTCCCGGCTGACGCCTATTTAAGGAGTGGCAACCCCTGCCGCATCCTCAAGCTTGTTCTGGCCTTAGAATCCCCCCTATTTTCGTCTTCCTCATCTCCAGCTGTCTGCCCGCATGCTCTGGTAACTTCCTCTTCCTCCTTTCGTCGCTCTACCACCATACCAGTGGTAGAGTCATCTCTGCCTTCTTCCGCCGCGCCTCGCCGCACCAGCAGGCGCCCTCTAGTCCCTCTTCCTCATTGCCGTCTCTTCCTCGGGGTGCCTTCGTCTCCGACGATGGCAGCACAACAGCTCACCACCCCGTCTCCCCCCTTCGTCCAGAGACTCTTAGATAATCCCTCTCTCTCAGCTTTTTATTTTTCCCTCATTTATTTCTATTATTTCGCCTCACCACTGCAGGCCACGACAATCTTCTCCACCTCTGGCAGACCATCGGCGAGGTGTATCCACCGCTCCACGCATCCACCCACCTCGCTAACCACATCATAAGCTCTACCATGACTCACAGATCATAACCCCTCTTCCCATTCACCTCCACATGCTCCCAACACTTCCCCGAAACACACCCATTTTCACCGCCACAGGGTGACCTGGGTAGGAACGCCTAGGCCACCCTGTGGCTAGCTGACACCCTCTTCACCTTCGCCGTGATACGGCGAAGGTTTCCCATTGTTTGACAGGGCCGCAAGGCCGTTCTTGTGTCATACAGATTCGAGCCTCCGTCTGCCATTAATGAGCAAGCAAGCTTGCTTGTTCCCGAGCTCCAGGTCGTGCACTCCAGGCTTCAGGATTCCAGGCGACATGCGTTGAGTGGGCGAGTGCATCCAACCTGAGAACAGGCCTTGCGCAACTCATAGCTTCTCCAATTGGGTGGAGCTCACCTCGTGCGGTCACCAGCAGAAGCGAGTGGAACATTTAGTCCCACCTCGTAAACGCACAAGTGCAGTGGGTAAATTGAAAAAGTGACTAAGGCTTATCGCCTCATCACACGGGGTGAGGTCCCTGTCACCCGCTTATCTGGCCTCGTCCGCGACCACCCCCCATGGACCTAGCCCAACCCGATTACCCAACCTATGCACACCTCACACACCACTCATGCAGGTGAGCTTGGTCCCGAGTGCGTCACCCGACCCACATACCTGAATAGGCTCTGGGAGAGCAAACCCTGGAGTGAAATAGAGAGAGAGACGTGGGGAGGGTAGGGGTTAGGTTTTGCCTAACCATACAGCTATGCAGGGAACGGGAGAGGAAGCAAGGAAGGAGTAGCTGAGGACATAGCTGTGAGAGCAGCTGTGGCCAGAGAGAAAGGAAGAAAAAGGACTTGCAGCAGTAGAGAAGCAAAGGAGGAAGATGGCACTGTAGCCACAGAGAAACTGAGGCAGAAGGAAAAGGAAGAGAGAAGAAAGCAAAAGGCACATAGCAGAGAAGAAAGAAGAAGAAGAAGTCAGAAGAGAAGGCAGAGATAGCAAAGAAGAAGAGAAAAAGAAGAAGCCAAGAAGAAGAAGAAGCAGCAATAGCAGCAGCTGAAAAGAAAAGGAGAGCATAAGTACTGTAGCAAGTGGCACTTAAGGCATCTGACCCTTGGAGTCAAACGTCTAAAAAGAGAGAGAAAGGAAGAAAAAAGAAGAAAGAGAGAAGAAAAGAAGAGACATTTTTATTTTCCTCTCTTTAATCTTTTTGTAAAATAGTATATTGTAAATTGTGATTTTCTACGCTTCTAGAATCAAGTTTGCTCCCTGAGTTTGACCTCGGAGATTTTTGTATTCAAGTAATAAAATCTAATCAAACCGGTGGCAGTTACACAAAACCCACCACCAAAACCTTAAGTGCAATTTCCAGGGCCTAGAGGGTTTTACAAAGCTCAGAAACTAAGTGGTTATGTTTCTGCTCAGTGGAAGGTCAGGACTAACCAGGTGAACTTTAAAACTCAATCCCGGGGTTTCACGTCATTTTAACTCTAGATTGGTCCTAGCTTCAGCTCATATCTTCGGATTAACTCTCAAAAATGAGGAAGACTTAAACCCAACTCTTATTGCATTGTGGCTCAAAGAATATTTGGTGGAAACAGAGTATTTGTAATGCACCCTGAAAATAATTTTGGTGGAAAGTATTTTTAGGACTTGGAGAACATACTTGACTTATTCTAAATAATGTCTTTTTCTAAAAATTCTTTTTGACTTTTTCTGATTTTTTTTTAGCAAATAAATGTTATTATGTCTCTAACAACTTTATTTGGTAGAGCACACTTGTTTAGTGGGTGAGTACTTTGGTGGGAAAAGCTTCTCCTAAACACAAGACTAAAGACTAGGACAAAGAGTCTACCTACACACACAAGTAAGGACTCCACCTTCCCTAATGAACACTAGGGTTGAATTTCAAGTTCACAAGGTCTTTCCCGACACTGGATAGTGTAAACCAAGGTTACTTAGATTCCTAAGCCAAAGCAAACCAGCGAATCTTGTACTAGTGACTCAGGTACAAGAATATGTCCTAAGTTAGGAGAGATCGTAATCTATCTTCTCAAAGCTTAAAGTGTATTAAGCCAAAGCGTGAGCGAATAAAGCTACAGTGGCCTAGAAAGTCTAACCAGCAATGGTTGAATGTCCATAAACACTTATTCTATTTTTGTTTTCAGCTATAAGATCATAATTAAACACTTAGGATTCTTTCAATGCTTTTTCTCTCTCCTCAGTTTCAATTTTTGAATTTCTCCCTCAACAATAAGTACAGTAGGTCCCTTATTGTATTTTTGGAGTTTTTGTTTTTGTCATTTTTTATGTATTTTTGACTTTGTAATTTTTTCAATTATATCAAAATTTTTCAATTTTTTGGGTATTTTTAATAATACTATACTATATACACTGTAGGTGTGTCTATAATTGAATTTCAGTAAGTGATTTCTCCATTTACACCCCCCATGCTTAAATGATACAATGTCCTTATTGTATGAATAGGGTGAATGCAAAAGCATTCTTTGCTTTTCACTAACTTAGGCATGGTGATGGAAGGAAGTCGGAATGGGGAGATAAAAATCCCTATGCAAACGATCTCAAGTCAGATACAAGATCATAGCAGAAACTTGGGCCAAGTAGTGAAATGCATAACATATGTGGTTCCGAATGCATGTTGAAAATGCAAGGATAGACACTTAATGAAAGAAATGGGAAATAAGAAAGGTGAAAACAACTATATACAAGAGATAGGTTGCTAAGTTTAAAGCCTTCAGCTAAGCGTAAACCCAGAAGAAGTGTCAATAATGTACGAGCCAAAAGGATGGGTAGAGAATTGATAAGTTAATGAAGCTCGATGAGGGATATAGGTCATGATGTAGAAGGATGATAGTTTGTCGATCTCAAATGTGAAGAATAGCTCCATAGTCAATATGAATCAGAATCAGATACTTGGTACAAGGCCTAAGTAAGTAATGGGTATCACATCAGAGAGACTTGGCTCAAGGTCCAAGTACACAGTGAAAGTCATCTCAGAATTACTTGGCTCAAGGTCCAAGTCAAGAAACAGTATGTATCCAGACAGAATCTACAACTTCCACCTCCTCAATCAATGAATGCAGAATCAAGATGAAGAAGATGAATTTGGATTGGGAAGAAGAGGTGGTTATTGATCTAAGTAAGGTACAAAAGGTTCAGGATTGTGCAAAGCTTGTGATATGACATGTACTTGGCCTTGGGGAGGTAACCGATCATTTCTTTTCCTATTTTCCCTTTTTCTTCTTTTTCAAGGTTTTAATCATCCTAAACCCGACCGTTCACTAAGGTGATCCTTTTTCCCTCCTAATTCATGAGGACATGGCATATCTTAAGCATGGGGGGGTGGTTTTAAAATTTGATGATCGATTTAGGATATTCAAAACCTAAAAACATGCATTTTTCTTTAGTTATTTTATTTTCCTGCTTGCGTACCCAAAAAAATAAAAATATTGAAAACTTTTTGAGGAAAAATTTTTGAAATCGGGACTAAGGTTGAAAAAAATTCACTTTTGGTACAATGGGATTTAATCTTTAACAAAGCAGGGATGAGGATGCGAATCTAATCATTAGAATTTCAGGGTCTATTTTAGACAAGATCAGATATCCTTCTCTAAAAATTTCACCTGAACTCATGATAGTTCAGGTGACTTGATCCTATTTTGTAATGTGGAAAGTATTTGGCTTAGTTTCTGATTCAAAAACTTGCATGTCTTGAGGAACTTCTTGTGTCAATTTTCACACACAAGCCAACACTTAAAAACAACTAAAAATTTGAAAAACTCCCTTGTTTGGACTTAGTAAAAGTTTGAAGCAGATTATTGGTTTGAGTTCCCACTACTGAGAAGGAGGAAAATGCCTCCTTTAAGGACGTGATGCCAACATGTTACTGCCTCGGCACTTGATTGCACAGCAATCATAGGTCTTAATTGGCCTAGATTAAGTTAGGACTTAGCAAAAGTTAGGGTTATTCATGCATGCATACGCATTATTTGCATCTTTACTACTTTCCTTTAGCTATGCATAAAATAATGTTATAATGTGCTGATTAAGTGCATTATGTCTATTGCAGGGAATAAGCTGATCAGGAGCTGGATTTGAAGCTGGATCAGGAATAACAGGAGTTGTAGCAGAGCTGGAGCAGAAGGCCTAGTTTAGATGTAGGAATAATAATGTAAGGGGTTTAAAGGTTTTCTATTCTATTAAGTAGAAATAAAGCAGTAAAATGTGAAGAGCTTAGGTCCATCCTAGCCCTAGGATAGCCTAGAGACTTCCCCAAGCCTTAGCCACCCTTAGATTAGGTCAAAACACCCTAGGAAGCCCTAAAACCCTAGTCCAAACCCTTCTCTGGATGTCCAAATAAGTTTTAAGACATCTAGGACCCTTAGCCAACTCCCACACAGTTCAAACCCACTTTTGCAGTGTTATTGGACATCCAAACACTTTGTCAGACGTCTAATTAAAGCAGAATACCCAAAATAGAACCCGAAATCCTTCCTGACTCTGATTGGACGTCCAGACAACAATTCTGGACTTCTGATTTTTGAGTACAAGATGTCTGATTCTATAATTAGACGTCTGATACTGCTCTCCAATTCCTATTTTGAGATTTAAGCCTTGATCTTGGATCTCTAGGTCCCTAAACCCAATTCCAACCCCATAGGAACCTAAATTAAGGTGCCCTAACCCTAGTACATCACCTCTAGACCTCCCTAAGGACCTAATTAGGTCCTCACTAAACCTAATTGACTTTGATCTTAGTCAATTCCATCAACCTATTCAATTGGACTCATTGAGTCCAATTGAGCCCTGATCTCAGCACACACTGTCCAATTGGACTCAGTGAGAGTCCAATTGACCTATGCCTGACTTAATTGAGTTGTTTTACTCTCAATTAAGTTTCCTCACACCCAATTAAACTTGTATTAAGTTTAATTGCACTTTACCTTAGTGAATTAGGGTTTATAACCTTAATTTGAGACCTACCTTGACCTAAACCCACTAGAACCCAACCTAATCAACCTAGCCACCTAAGTTTTGACCCACACACACCCACACACACCATCCACATGAAAATATCTAGCATAGAGTTCTCTAGAACTCTCTACCATGTGTGATTGCCTTGGTTGCCAAAAATAGCAACCAAGAGCCATTCAATTTTTAGATCCACATTTGGTGGATCTAAAAACCACCTTCCACCCTCTCTCTCTCACTCTCCCACGAGCTCCCACCATAGGCCTCTCTAGAGAATTCCATAATTCTCTAGAGAGCTTCCCTTAGGTCTATAAAAAGACCCCTTGGGTGGCCATTTGCACCCATTCACTCCCTTGGCAATTGCTCTCCATTGGTGCCATTCACGCCACCTCCACTTAGCCACTCACTCCACCTCCACGAGCTCACTACCACCACCATGGAGGATGCCATGCCGGGATGCTGGATCAACCCTACTTCTCTCCAAGGGTCGGCCTAAGCTACATTGGCCACCCCTCCTTCTCTCGACTACTACAACGCCATTGGGGACCACCCCTGAATGCCCTCTATTCTTCTAGCTCTAGATCATGCTCTTCATAATTTTTATTGCTTTCATTTACTGCTTAGTAGAGTAGTCCTACTTCTCCCCCAATGATGCATGCGAAATCCCCCCGCTGATTCTTGTATGCAATCATTTTTTGGTAGTTAGATTTAATTTTAGATTTAATTTTAAGCATTCATGTATAAGCTTTCCTCTAGATTTCCTTGTGCAACAACTCTCCCACGATAAATGAAATTTCATTTTATATATATATATATCTCTTATGTGTTTGAAATCACCTTGAGCTAAATGATTATCATATTTGCGTGATTTAGGTGTCTGTTCTTTAACCACCTATATATTACGCACTAGCATGTCGTTTAAATAAAGTAGAGCGGCTTTAAGATCGATTTCAAAAACAAAAACAACGCCTCCCAGAGATGAACGACCGAGACTCAAAGTCTCGTTATTTTCAAAATAATATCTTTGTTGGATCATATTTCGCAACTATACTATGACGCTTTTATCAAAAATGCGATATACATTTTCACTAACAAAAATGGCGCCGTTGCCCGGGAGGCAACGTCATTTTTCTTGATTTCGATCTTTTACTTATCATTGACAAATCTGCCTCTACTTCATTTTTTTTATGTGCAGGATAACACGGAAGAAAAATGGGATCGACGCACACACCGAGCGCGGCGAAGAAAAATCAGGTGCACATCATCTATCTTAGATTAGGTTTCTCTTTCTGAACCGTAGGAGTAGATTTACTTGTTGCAATTTCCTTTGAAAAATTCTTTGTGAAAAAAATAAAAAAATTTCTCATTTTTGTGAAAAAGAAAAAAAAATATCAAAAAGAAAAAATTTTGAAAAAAATCTTGATTAGGTTTTCTTTTGAATCTAGGTTAGAAAAAAAAAAGAAAAAAAAAAGAGATTTTCGTTGAATCTTTTGAAAAATTCTTTTTGAAAAAAAAAGTGCAAAAGATTAAAAAAAAAAAGTATTTTTGGTGGAAGGCTTGAATTTCAAATTCAAACCTCTTTAAAAGCTTTTCCACCACCTTTTGATTTTTGGGCAGATTTCAAATCTCAACTAAAAATTCGATTGCTAAAAAATCCGTTAGCGAAAAATTCTGAAATTCAGGCAAAGCCTTCATTTTCAAACCATATTTCAAGTACCACTTTTACTTTGAGAAAACTCTAAGTATAAAATTTTTAAAAATTCATGAAGTGAACGGGGGTCAGATAGACCCAGATTCAAAAATTTTCAAAGTTCCAAAAGCAATTTCGAGTAATCCGCGAATCTATTTTGACTAAAAATGGTGGGGATTGAAATCTGATCTAATTGGATTTATTTTCCATATTTTTCCCAAATTTTTTAAGGTCATTTGATATTTTTTCAAAGCGAGAAACTATCCAGGGGTCAAAGTTTCAAATCTGACCCCCTGATATTTAAAATTCCATAAAAATTTGGTTGAAACAGTAAAAAATTATAAAAAAATATTCTATGAAAAACTAATTGAAAAATAAATCTACTCGCAAAATTTTAAATTAATTGGATTCCAATCATTATTCGAGAATCAACATTATTCTTTTGGTCTGCTGAAATAGAGAAAAAAACCCTAGAAGTGCATGCAACTTAGGTTGAACCTTTAGGATCACAAATAGAGACCACACTTTTGGCTAACCTAGACTTAATCAAGTCTACTTAGCCGGTGAGCTTGGTCACCTTGTGGGCCACTCACCACAAACCCCACTGAAGAAAATGGGTTAAAAACTAATTTTAAAACACGAAATTAACCCGAGTTCGTTGTCGTACTACTGGATGAGTTTAATCTCTCTTGCCAAACCTGGTGACTAAGTCTGCAGGGTAGTGTCAAACGACTGCGGCTCGGGGGTCAACGGAACCGGAGGCGTCAGCCAAAGGAAGAACCTTCCCCTTAGTCCCCTCGTAACCAGACTGGCTAGGTTAGCTTGAGAGGTGGGATTCACGTTCAGTCGGTTGTACGACGAACTTATCTTCAGGAATTCAAATCCCTAATGAAAAATCTGGTCACCTGATTTATAAGGAACATTTGATTGACATGGCCTTAGCCTTGTTCTACGTGGCTACACCAACCCAGGGGTTGGGCGGTGTATGCACGAAAGGAGGTCACTTCGACCTCACTTGGTTGGACCTTGGGAGCCACTCCCAAGGAGGCGAGTCACCTCGCCCGGACCATCTTCTCATCCCATTTCTTCTATCTGCTGAGCCGCAATGGCTAACATTGGATCTGGACCTAATCAGGATCCAGAAGAGCTGGACCCACGAGCTTATCTGAGAGCTCGGGTCACTGAATCAGCTCAACCTTGGGATCAGAACCCAAGGTGGCGAAGACAACTTTTCGCTTCGCCTGATCCTTCTCCTCGGGTTACCGAAATGGTTAACCCATATCCTAACCCTGGATATTATGACCCATACCAGTCGGTCCCTCAAAGGATCGCATCTTATAACCCAGGATATGGATTTCATACTCCTACTTCTCACCCATGGAACATGGATAGACCTGATTCACCCCCTGGAACCCCTGAAGAGCTACCGATCATATGTGGCCACATTATAGAATACAGAGAGCTATAGCGAGCGCTAAGGAAAAGGCCGCATCCTATCTACGTGAAATCCAGTCTATCATTGAGCCGAACCAAAGATAAAGCCGGATTCCGCATCAACAAGCTGTGATGGAGCTCCTTCAGGAAACAGCAGAGATAATAAGGTGAATGGGACAAAATCGGGAAACTCAAGAACTATTGCTTTTGAGATATCAAGTGGAAAATAGCATTGAAGACCTCGAAGAATCTGAAACAACTACACTAGAAGAACACACAGAAGATTCTCGGGAGCAGATGCCCGAAGATCACTCAGGGGAAAAAGAAACTAGCATGGATATGAGACAGGAGCAGGAAGTATGCCGAATGGGTTCATCTGAAATTGAGGAGGAAAGGACTGATATCTCCAGGACTGAGCCGCAATCAGATTATCCTGAATCCTGGGAGACACCTTTTGGGTTGGATAACCCAATCGAGATAATGGAAGCGGATCCAATTGAGGATATGGATCCTAAGGCAGACATTACATGTGACACTACTGATCAATCTAGACCACCTCCCATTGTAGGTGAACCTGTGCTAAAGCCAACATCTTCTGATCTGCACTCTTCTTCTTTCACCTACATCCCTAATTCGTATGTTAGAGATTCTGAGATGACACTTTCTATCCCTGATCCTGACAACCGAAAACTAGAAGTAGCTCTGGATGACTTAACTGAAGAAATAAATATGCTACCTGAGGTAGGAATTACTAAGGAACCCAATGCATATGAGGGTGAAGCTTTGAGCAGAAGGAGTTGGGGACGCACCTATCATCCTAGTAGATGGCTCGACTTTGAGCCTGAGGAGATAGCCTCTGATGAATCAGAGATGGGTACTGATGAGGACGAAGTAATTTCTGATGAGAATTTCAGTGACCTCCCCACAAATTTTCTACTTTCACGAATACCCCCGTATGACCTAGAGCCTGGAGAGGGAATGATCTTTGATGTCAATTATCATTATGAGGATCCCTATGACTCAGATTCTGGTTCTGAGATACATGTTGATCTACTTCCTCAGCAACTTCCTGCTGAATTGAGGGACATGATAAATCAGCTAAATCAACATCATGATCCCACCTCTGATTATCCTCTATTTTCCACTACCACTCCACACTTTCTTTCAGCTAGACTTTTTGGAGTAGGGGTGCACAATCAGCTGGTTCACATCTCCGGACCACTGATTCTGGGAGCATACGAGCACATCTTTCTCTTAATTTTGATCGGCTCCTATGCAAGAATTGATACATCTGATTGAGTGCTCGCCCAGCTGGAGGCGTTAAACTCAGCACATATAAATACCATTCCACCATCATCAATACATAACCATTTTTATACATAGCATATTTTTCCTTTAGCATATTTCCTTTGTATATTGCATGTTAATAGGTTGGCCGGTGCTGAATATAATTTCAGGAGCAATTCCAGGTGACTTCTACCCACTCATCCTCTGTCGAATTTATTTTCTTTTATATTCATGCATGAGGACATGCAAGAACTTAGGCATGGGGGGGTAGATACAGAAAAACTGAAAAAAAATTTTGTGCCAACACTTAGGAAAACCTCGGAGCTGCATGCAAAATGTACTTTAGGACCTTAAATAAAAGAACAATCGACTCCACCTCCAATGCTCGCATTGGAGCTAGAAATCGTTCGCAGCAACCAATTCCGACTCACTCGCTCACCTTTTGTTCTAAATTTAGGGTCAAGCTGATTGTAACTCGATATGGGAAATTCACGAAGTACAAATTATACGAGGTTACATGTCTATAACATATATACATATTGCATTCATGAATAAGATAATTTTATTAAGAGAATGCATTAGGGATTTTTATCCTTTAGTTGATTCATGTAATCTGGAATCCAGTACAAATTTTCACACATACGTAGAATTTGCAATGGATTCACGGTGAAGGCTAATAAACATCTTCAGTCTGTTGAGAAGAAGCAGTGCTTCTTTTCCTGAACCCTTGGACAATGTTTTGGGAGTCAGGCAGATTTTCCTCCAAAAATCCACCAAATAGTGTGAGAGAGTAGAGTATACTGGTGCTCTAAGATTTGTGCAAGGAATCTGGAATCCTAGATAATTAGGTGATGATACTCTGAGATTAGACATAGTTTTCGCTCTCGGTTACCGCGTATACATTTTTGTGCGAAATTGTGAGAGCCATCGAATACGGCAAATACGTGGAGAGCGAGTTTTCATAAAACTAGGGCTAACGTGGATGGTTACAACCATTCTTTACGGAATCCTCGGCTGAAGGAGGGTATTGATGTCAAGGTCAGAAATACACCGTCCTATCCGTCTCTCCCGGTGCCGTGAGTAGGCACTTCCACCAAATAAGCCACCTAATGTCTCTTGAGTACTACCAATCCCCAATAATGCCTCCTTAATAAAGTTCATGGATGTATGCCAGTTGTGTTATGCTGAAAAAAAAAATTGAAAAAAAGAATTTATTAGAAAAATAAGAAAAATCAAAGAAAAGAACGAATATTTAGTGTTTATTTCATCGAGGCAATACCACCAAATAAAATTGAGCTCCACCAAATATGGCCTTAACCTATTTTTCTTGTGTTTCTGACTGCCCAAATACTGGCTGAGGAATCCCAACTTAGTGTTAGGGTTATGAGAACTCAATTAAAGTGTTAATGCCTAGTGAGACCACCAAATACAGAACATATGTGTGAATCTGGTGAGGTTGTGAGCTCTAAGAAAAAGAAAGAAAAAGAGCAAGAGAGAATGAATACAAAGGAATCAAAAGGGAGCATAGTCTTTCTCGTCTTTCTCTGAGTTGAGTTACTTAGTAATTCGGGAATCTGGATTCTGTAGTACTAGTCTCTATGTAGCACCAAGTGAGAATGAGCCACCAAATATACAATCCTTTCCCTCAAAGATTCTCTACCTAAGCCTAAAGCCAGGGTGGAATTCATAAAATATCTTGAATACCCTGAGGGAAGAAATCCGCCTATCCCGCTAGAATTTTTATTAGGGGTCAAGTACAGGCTTTAGAGGTGTATTAGTTTTCACTCGAATCCGTTGCAAAAGCTACATAGCTACACCTTCACGATTGTCTGGATTTCTAGAGCATAGGATGAAAACAAAAGGGAGAAAAATCTCTATGCAAACACTTGATAAAATAACCAGTCCCTTAGGGACCCTTGTTGTAAATAATTTAGTCTTGCATTTGCTAGGGACTAGCAAGATTTAGGCATGGGGGTATGATTGCGCAGCAATCATAGTTCTTAGTTGGCCTAGATTAAGTTAGGACTTAGCATAAGTTAGGGTTATTCATGCATGCATACGCATTATCTACATCTTTATTGCTTTCCTTTAGCTATGCATAAAATAATGTTATAATGTGCTGATTAAGTGCATTATGTCTATTGTAGGGAATAAGCTGATCAAGAGTTGGATCTGAAGATGGATCAGGAATAACAGGAGTTGTAGCAGAGCTGGAGAAGAAGGCCTAGTTTAGATATAGGAATAATAATGTAAGGGGTTTAAAGGCTTTCTATTCTATTAAGTAGAAATAAAGCAGTAAAATGTGAAGAGCTTAGGTCCATCCTAGTCCTAGGATAGCCTAGAGACTTCCCCAAGCCTTAGCCACCCTTAGATTAGGTCACAACACCCTAGGAAGCCCTAAAACCCTAGTTCCAACCCTTCTCTGGAAGTCCAGATAAGTTTTAAGATGTCCAGGACCCTTAGCCAACTCCCGCACACTTCAAACCCACTTCTGCAGTGTTATTGGACGTCCAGACACTTTGTCAGACGTCTAATTTCTGCAGAATACCCAAAACAGAACCCAAAATCCTTCCTGACTCTGATTGGACGTCCAGACAACAAGTCTGGACTTCTGATTTTTAGTATAAGACGTCTAATTATATAATTAGACGTCTGATACTGGTCTCCAATTCCTGTTTTGAGATTTAAGCCTTGATCTTGTATCTCTAGGTCCCTAAACCTATTTCCAACCCCATAGGAACCTAAATTAAGGTGCCCTAACCCTAGTACATCACCTCTATACCTCCTTAAGGACCTAATTAGGTCCTCACCAAACCTAATTGACTTGGATCTTAGTCAATTCCATCAACCTATTCAATTGGACTCATTGAGTCCAATTGAGCCCTGATCTCAGCACACACTGTCCAATTGGACTCAGTGAGAGTCCAATTGACCTATACCTGACTTAATTGAGTTGTTTTACTCTCAATTAAGTTTCCACACACCCAATTAAACTTATATTAAGTTTAATTGCACTTTACCTTAGTGAATTAGGGTTTATAACCCTAATTTGAGACCTACCTTGACCTAAACCCACTAGAACCCAACCTAATCAACCTAGCCACCTAAGTTTCAACCCACACACACCCACACACACCATCCACACAAAAATATCTAGCCTAGAGTTCTCTAGAACTCTCTACCATGTGTGGTTGCCTTGGTTGCCAAAAATAGCAACCAAGAGCCATTCAACTTTTAAATCCACATTTGGTGGATCTAAAAACCACCTTCCACCCTCTCTCTCTCACTATCCCACGAGCTCCCACCATAGGCCTCTCTAGAGAATTCCATAATTCTCTAGAGAGCTTCCCTTAGGTCTATAAAAAGACCCCTTGGGTGGCCATTTGCACCCATTCACTCCCTTGGCAATTGCTCTCCATTGGTGCCATTCACGCCACCTCCACTTAGCCACTCACTCCACCTCCACGAGCTCACTACCACCACCATGGAGGATGCCATGCCGGGATGCTGGATCAACCCTACTTCTCTCCAAGGGTCAGCCTAAGCTACATTGGCCGCCCCTCCTTCTTCTCTCGACCACTACAAGGCCATCGGGGACCACCCCTGAATGCCCTCTATTCTTCTAGCTCTAGATCATGCTCTTCATAATTTTTATTGCTTTCATTTACTGCTTAGTAGAGTAGTCTTACTTCTCCCCCAATGATGCATGCGAAATCCCCCCGCTGATTCTTGTATGCAATCGTTTTCTGGTAGTTAGATTTAATTTTAGATTTAATTTTAAGCATTCATGTATAAGCTTTCCTCTAGATATCCTTGTGCAACAACTCTCCCACGATGAATGAAATTTCATTTTATATATATATATATCTCTTATGTGTTTGAAATCACCTTGAGCTAAATGATTATCATATTTGCGTGATTTAAGTGCCTATTCTTTAACCGCCTATATATTACGCACCAGCATGTTGTTTAAATAAAGTAGAGTGGCTTTAAGATCGATTTCAAAAACAAAAACAACGCCTCCCAGAGACGAATGACCGGGACTCAAAGTCTCGTTATTTTCAAAACAATATCTTTGTTGGATCGTATTTCGCAACTATACTACGACGCTTTTATCAAAAATGCGATCTACGACCTCCCAATAGCACTGCTCCATATCTATATTTCATATCTTTAGACGGAGCATTAAAGTGCATTTTAGCAGCTCAAGTGTCTTGGACGGTGCTCTACCTATAGTGTCCGAGCAAGAGCTTGAGTTTTGTTGGAGCGCCCCTTTACACCGCATTGTGTTTTGGGGTTGTGAGCTCCTGGGTGGTGTCATGGATAGTGCTATCCCGAAGTACTGGCGCCAGAACCCCCTCGAGGATTGGTAACATGAATGATAATCCTGACACATCTGTTGTAATACTAAGCTAAAAATAAGCATGGGGAAAAAAATAATAATAATAAATTAATTAAAATGCCCTTATAAATGTTGGCTTTTCACAGGCACGGACACAAGGTTTTAAAGGATTTTGCAAGTTGCGAATCAGTTTCATAAGCAAGAAAATTCCTAAAAACAAAAATTTCAAGTCATCTGAATTAACAAGGGGTTAATTTGTCAATTTTCTGGAGGATATATTGATCCTGTTTTGTCTAATGGCTGGATCCAAAACAAATCTTGATGATTATCTTTAACAAATCCTGTACATCCTGTGTTTAGATCAACCAAGGTCCCTTAATCTCTTTCTCCTCAAAAGTAGAAAAAATTAGTTTTCCCAAAAATTTTGTTTTCCAAAAAATTGGAAGTTTTGCTAAGAGACTAGCAAAAGATAAGCATGGGGTTGTGATAAACGCCAGTTTATCATCATTCTTATGCATTAAAACAAACTTAGCTCTGAGGATTTTACTCCGCAAATGAGTTTTTGGGCTGCATTTAGGCATTAACTAGGTTAGGCATGCATTGCATTTTCTTTTGTTGCTTTAATGTGTTTTTGTGAGTGTTAAGGATGAACAGTTATACAGATCCCTAAAACCCCAGCACTCAAGAAGGCAAATGGTGAAGGAGGAGCTCAGACTAGCTGGAACTCAGCTTGATCCAGCTCACCACAGCTGGAACCTAGCTCACCTGAAGTAGGGCTACCTCATCCCAGCTCCATTCAGCTAATCTCAGCTGAATGGCAGCTCAAGAGAGTTCATCTTAGCTCACCCTAGCTCAAGTGAGCTCAGATCCAGCTCATCCTAGTTGAGTCTAGCTCATTTTAGCTCCCATTAGTCCACAAGGAGCACTAGCTAGCTCAGTTGAGTTGACTGGAGTTCACCCCAGCTCAGATCCAGCTACATCCAGCTCCACTCAACTCTAGCTAGCTGAAGAAGAACTCATCCCAGCTCAGGAAGCTCAAGTCTAGCTCCTAGGGACCCAGCTTAGCTCAAGCTAATTGAGCTAAGCTACCTTAGCTATCTCAACCAGCTCAATCCTCCCCGGGAGCACCAGACCCAGCTCACCTCAGCTCCATTCAACAAAAGCCATCTCACTTTAGCTTGGCTTAGTAGCTAAAAAAGAACTAGCAAGCTAAGCCAGCTGGAGTAGCCCCATGTTGACCTCTTCAACAGCTACCAGCTCCACTTCAGCTCCAGACTCTTCAGAACCAGCTCCTCCCTCCAAACCTTAGCTCCAACACCTCCTCCTCTACTCCACCATTAGATAAGGTAGCTTAGCTTAGCTTAGTTTAGCTTAGCTTAGCTATGCTCCAGCTTCGTTGGCTTGTACCACCCAAAACCCTACCTAACAACTCCACCAACTAGCTCCACCTAAGCTCCACATAAGCTAACCCTAGGTGGCGCCAACCATCCTTAACCCTAGGATCATCTAACCACCTCCATCCTCCCATCTTAGGCCTCCATTTCAAGAGTTACCTTAACCCCCCATCCTACCCTATAAAAAGACCACTACCCACCACCATTCAAACCATCCTTGGCTAGCAAATTCAATCTCATACTCTACCTAGAGCCCACGCCCAAGAGAGAAGAAGAAGAAGATTAAGGGGATATTCTGTCCCTTTGGTGCCTTCCCCTCTTCCCTTCTCTCTTGAGCCCACATCAGCCAAAGGAGGAGACAGGCAAGGAAGATATTTGGAGGAGATCTTGAAGGTGGTCCACGCCACCTTGGAGGAGAATTTGAGGGTGGCGCACGCCTACCCCTTGGAGGAGAGCATTGAAGGTGGTAGCATCCACCTTGGAGGAGCTCTCAAGGAAGGAGAAGGAGGCCCTCTTTTCAAACCAAGGAACAGCTAGGCTAGGAGCAAGAAGACTCCCTTCTTCACCAAATTTTGCAAGAGGATTTGTGTTTCTTTTAGTACTTTTATATTTTTTCATCTCTAGTAGAAGCATTCCTCTACTTGTCTTTGAAAAGAACACAAATTCTAGTTAATCAAATTGCCTTCTTTTTAATTTCCTATTGCAATTGTTACTGTTGTTCTAGCACTTATTCTACTTCCACTCCTTAATTACTCTAGGCCTCCACTTGCCTAGAGTGAGCTTAGGTAGTGGACATTTTAAATCTTTTAAGTTTCAGCTTAGCATTTTAGGTGTTAGCACTTTATCGTCACAATTCGCACTTTGCCCGTATTATTTCAAAACACAAGAAAATATATATATATTTAAAATACCAAAAAGAATGTCGAATTCCATCTTTAAGCAAGGGATTTTAATTTTGCAAGCATTTGGCCTCCTTGGACGACCCTAGATAGTCCCCTCTCTAGGAATATAAATTTAAAAGTGAAAGCGAATTTAGGCATTGCAATGACACTAAATTGCCTAATTAACAAACCGCGTAGTTTCGCTATCAAGGTTGCGAAGGGAGTGTGCCATGTTGGCAGGAATTTTCCATTTGGGCGAGTTGATTGCGAACTTCTGTGATCTCGTCCTTGGACTGTTTTTGTATTTCCTCATTCGTCTTCTGAATGTCAGCCAGAGTCTAAAGGGTAAGAGTCATTTGATCTACTTGGTTTGGCCCAGATTGATAGGTGGGGTTGGGCCGAGGCTGAGGTGGCTGATATGGACGAGATGCTTGTGGACGAGGTTGATAAGGTGCTCTTTGATTCTGAGTACTTCCCGCCCACAGGAAGTTGGGATGATTCCGCCATCCAGGGTTATAGGTATTGGAGAATGGGTCATTCTAGATGGTGTTAAGGTCTCACAAGTCTGAGAAGCCTCAGGAAAATCAGAGTACGAGGGTTCAGAGTTCCCCCAACTAGAGTAGATTGGATCGGAGTTTCCTCCGATCCTGGAGTCAGACGGGGGTGGATACGGGTCCATCCCCTGAGAAGATCTGTGACAGATGTTCTGCACAGTTTCCCTTGGAAGAGGTGGCTGTGCAAACGGCTTCTGCGTAGAGGTGGCTCACTGTAGATGTCAAGTTAGCTCATCCACCTTCTTCTCTATGATAGAGACCTTGTCCAACCGACTAGCCATCAGTTCCAAGTCGACTGATGCGGACAAGCCCTACGTCTCATGTGATCCCCTAGGATTCATTGATGCGTGGGCATTCGTCTGGTCGAATAAGCCCATGGAGTCATTATTGATGTTGTTCTTGCACATATTCTTGAGAATCTCCCACACCGTGTCTTTGTGTTGACCCATGATGTTTCCTCCGCAGGTTGCATTGACGAATAATCGAATGTCTTCACGAAGTCCCTGGTAAAAAGACCGGACTTGTTCCCATTTAGGAACTCTGTAGTGGGGACACTTTCGCATGAGATCCAAAAATCGATCCCATGCCTCATGAAGATGTTCTCCAGATTGTTAAGTGAAGTGAGTGATCTAGTGGCACAAGGCATTTGTCCGGCCAACAGGGAAGAACTTTTTCAAAAATTCAGACTAGAGTTCAACCCACATGTTGATCGGAAGCATCTGAGTCTGATACCAATGAGCTGCCTTGTCCATGAGGGAGAAGGAAAACATCTTCATAAGTAGAATATCCCAATTTTGTACATTTGACTTGAAGGTCTGGGCCAGATGTTTGAGTTGTTTGATGTGCAGGAAGGGATCCTCAGAGTTAAGCCCATGAAACTTTGGAATAGCATGAATCATGTTGGGCTTGAGTTCAAAATCAGGACCTCTAGCCGGGATTTGGACTCGAGGCTCGATTGCCATCGCAGTGGGATTATAGTGATCTCGCATCATAAGACGCTGCGGTGGGTTTACAAAGTTCTGGAATAGATCATTCAAGCACTGGAGTTGGTGTTCAAGGTTGTTCTCTTCTTCAATTGGTTGTGCAATGATGGAAGAAGGAGAACTTGGTTCTGATGAATCAGAGGAGAGGTCTATGTGGTGGGGTTGCTGCACAAACATGGGCGTCGAGGCTTGGCCTCGGCAAGAGTGGATTTCTAAAGGAGGTCTTAAGGATGGTCTCAAGGACCTCCTACCAAACATGCACTGATAAATTAGACAAGATTAGAATGTGTTGGACCCAATCAAGACACCCAAAAAATTTGGATGACCATAGAGGTTCGGGGCGGATGATACCCCTTAGTCAAAAAAATGTCCACCTGAGAAATACCTAGGCAGCCAGAGAGGGAGAGTCCCATAAAGACCCCTACACGGTAGAGCATCCCCACAAGTTACAAGGTTTCCCCCACTCGACCTCTCTTGTCACTGAGATTCCAGGTAGACCAGAATGGGGACCTTGACCTCTTAAGTCTACCACTTTTAATTAAGATCAAAGGTGCTTAGGATTTCACTTGAACTTTAGATTTTTTTGAGTGCAAAAGGTGACCTAATTTCAAGGTTGGTTGACCCAAGGGGTCAACTTCACCTCTTTGTCCTTTGAGAGCTTTTAAGTCCTTTCTTTTAGGGTTCAAGTGAAATTAAGAGCTTGATTTTTAGGGTTTCTCTTGGATAAGTCTTTTCAATCAAGGCTTAGGCACACCTCTTTTTGAAAAGTTTGATTCTTGCTTAGAGAAGATGTGTCTCTAAAAACCCTAGATTGGAATCCTTAAGTTGGCTCTAATTGGTCCAATTTAGTTGCCACAAAGATGGTATCTAAGGCTCAATCAAGACGGTGGTAACCCTAGTTACCTTAAATGGATGCACAATTCAAAATGTGTTGAAATCAAAATCAAGCAACTTTGGTGGATTAGCTAGATATGGAAAGCAGGTAGCCCTAAATTGATTTTTTTCTTTGTTTTTCCTTTTCAGAATTGAGGGGATTAAGAGAAAGGGCTAATGAGAAATTACCTACCCCTGGTGTGGTTGTTGTGCGGCTATCTTCTTTTGAATTTTCCTCCCCTGAAGCAATCACAACAAAAGAAATAGATCAAGTTAGTATTGAATCAGAAATTGTGATCAAGGTTTCTAAATTGCCCGTTACTCCTCGGCAACGGTGCCAAAATGTTTATCAAAGAGAAATCGGGTTTAAAATAAATGCATCGTAGTATAGCCAAAATCGCTTTGAAAACAAATGAAATTTTATTACTCAAAAAATATAAATCCGAGGTCGAACACAGGGAGCAAATTAGGATTTAAAAACCAAGAATACAACCCCTAAATTTATAAAATGCAATAACTAATCAAAGTTATGAAACAAGAAGATGATATCAATATATGTAAGAGCTCAAAATGAAATAAGGACGTCTGTTGTAAAAATCAGACGTCTTAAGTACTCAATGCTACAGTGCTTCTTCAGTCTCTCTTCTTGTTCTCTGTCTTTTGCTTTCTCTGGCTCTTCTTCTTCCTTCTTCCTTCTATTATTTCTTCTTTCTTTTCTAGCCTTGGCTTCTTCTTTCTTTCTTCTTTCTTTCTGACTTTAGCTTTGCCCTTCTTCAGCCGGACCTTCTCAGACTTCTGCCCTTCTCCTTCTTCTTCCTTTGGCTTCTGCTGAGGCTCTCTTTCCTTAGCTTCCTCTTCAGCCTTCTTCTTCTCTGTGGCCTCACCCTTAGCTTCTGTTGTGGCTTCCTTCCTCCTCTTCTTCCTTGCCCCTAAGAGAAAAACCTACCCCCTACCCTCCCCGCAAATTCTCTCTTCTTTCTTCTCTCTTAGGCTCTCCCTCCTAGAGCCTCCTTGGGTTAACGGGTCGAGTCAGCACGCTTGGGACCAGGCCCACCGGCGTGCGTGGTGGGCGAGGAGTGCACGGGTAGTCGGGTCGAGAACCAGGTCCGCGGAGGTGTGGGTCGCGGACGAGGCGTAGGGGATGAGTGGGACCTCACCCCGTGTCAGGAGGTGCTAAGCCCCTGGCACTTTTTCCACTTATAGCACACCACTTCGTCCAAAACCTCCGAGGTGGGACTAAATGTCCCACCTTCTTCTTGTGCACGCCCGCAGTAGGTGACGCACTCAATTGAAGCAGAAGAGGGGGTTTTGGCTTCCAATTGCTGGGCAAGAGTTGCTCACAAAGGGAATCCGCGTATCTGGGACCTAAAATCCTGAAGCCTGGGGCCTTGAATGAAGCTTGCAAGCTTCTTCGAGCTCGCTCCAATGTCGTCGAAGACCTAAACCTATCCACAAGCAAAATGGCCTCACGGCCTCGTTAAATCACACAGAAAGCTTTGCTATGACATGACGAAGGTGGCCCGGTGGTTGGCATGGTGCGAGGTAGCCTGGGCATGCGTGCCTAGGTCATTCTGTGGCTGTCGAGATGGGCATGTTCGGGGGAAGTGTGTGGGGCGTGTGGCGATCAATGGAAAGAGCGAAGATGATCAGTGGGATGTGGTGAAGCTTTTGAGGTGACTGGCAAGGTGGGTGGGTGCGTGGAATGGCGGATGCACCTCGCCGGTGGTCTGCCAGAGGTGGAGAAGGTGACAATGGTGTGTGAGCATTGGGGCGTGATAATAGAAATAGATGAGGGGAAAATAAAGAGTAGAGTGAGAGGAATTATCTACAAGGGGATAGATGAAGGGGGAGCGGTGGAGGCAGACGGCTCGTATGTGCCGTTGCCGGAGACGAAGACCCAGTGAGAGAGAGACGACGACGACGAGAGGGAGATAGGTGTGGGCGCAGGTGTGGCACAACGCGGATGGAGGCAGAGGCAACTCTACCACTGGTATGGTGGCAGAGCAACGAGAAGAGGAGGTAGAAGTTGCTGGAGCTTCCTGGATTTTTGGCCGGAGGAGAAGAGAGGAAGATTGGGGGTTTTCTCAGGCTAAAACAAGCTTGAGAGGAATGAGAGGATCTAGGGTCCCTTTTATAGCACCCGGCAGAGGGCCTTGTGCTTGGAAGGCAAGCTTCCAACCATTGCAACCTCACCGGACTTGGAAGGTCGGGAAATAACCAAATCTCTCACTCGTTCACATGAGAGATTGGGTGGAAATTGGAGCTTAAGATTGGGTTCACATGAACGGGAATTCCTCAGAGAATCTCCTTTTCAAATTTGAGAGGGATTCTCTAAGCAATCAAGGAGATGTCCCCCTCGAATCCTCGCCGGAGTAGGATTCCTCCGCTGTAATGGTGGAGGGACCTAATTGCAAAGAATGACGAGGAAGTTAGGGGGGTCTACAAGAGTTTTCAAAAGCTAGGGGTCTAAATGTAATTGGGTTGGACTATTTTGCAAAGTAGGTCAAGGTGAACTCCCCTTAGGTTTGAATTTTGGTATAAACCTAATTTGGACCTAAGGAATCCAATGGTGATGTTGGATTTTAGGTTTGACCACATTTGACTAGGCATTTTAAATAAAAACCCAATTTAGGGTAAACATTTGATTAGGACCCCTATTTAGGTCAAAATAGGTTCTAAAGGTCAAATTGAAGGTTCTAAACCCTAGGGAATATTCTTCCATGAATTTTAGAGGGTTTAGTTAAATTTTATCCAGACCAAAACCTTGTTAAATTAAGTGGGTCAGTTTTGGGGTTACATGAAGTCATTTAATTCCCAGATTTCACATTAACCCTTTTCTATTTGAACCAACCCACTTTTTATCTTGTTAAGACCATTTGACCTATGTTTATCCCCTGAGAAATCCCGTTTTTGCACTGCAATGGTAAAATTGCAGTTTTACCCCTTGTTTCTTATTTTTCTTTCAAACGGGTTATTCCTTGAGTTAGGCCCTTCATTTGGTTATGTAGGAGCTTTTGTTCTCTTTTCTAGGTCAAAATAAGCTTTTTAGGGCTCATGTTGGTGTTCCCATCAATACGTGTTGGTAGGAGGGTAGGATTGGAAATGTGTGAAAGATGTGGAAGGATACATTGTGGAGTAGGAGGGAAAACAGAATAGAGAAAGGTGCCCTGCAGTGCAATCAACCAAACCTGTCCTTATGTGGGTAGTCTAAAGACCTACAGACTCCAGGACCCATCTTGAGATTATAAATGATTTAGCCTACTTTTATCTGGTCAATCCAACCAGTTAGAAGGAGGGACTGGGGAGAAGGTTCTTCCTTTGATTTGCGCCTCCGGTTCCTAGTGTACCCCCCAGTCACAATTGTTTGATGCTACTCCCCTAGCTAGACATCAGATAGACCGGCAGAAGCTGATTAATAAAAAAAAATCTCAATTTGAACCCCAAAGAGCGAATCAATCCTTAAGGCCAACGTCTACTCAATTTTAATTAGGCATGGGATGATTGTGCTCTTGGAATGTGATGAGCCCTTAAGATGGGTTGTGCCCTTAATGATCAGTTGAAATGTGTGTGCGCGCACAACCAGGGTTTGCAAACAAGGTTATTTGATGATGTGTCTTTTAGGGTTTAACCTTGTTTAGTAGCTTTTAGAGTTTAATTCTTAGGTTGGTTCAATCAAGGTTTAGTAGAGCACTCTAAGTTTTGAAAACATGGGTGATGATATGTTCCTTTAAAAATAAAAAATAATGTGGAGTGTCTGGTTCAGCCCTAAGAATTAACCCTAAGTGGCAAGCTACTGATGGATCACTTTTAATTTGAGTGGTGTGGCCCAAACAAATCAATCAATTGGCCTATTCACACCACAGATTAAGGCACACAATGTCTTAGCCTAATCAGAATTCTACTCACTTATGTGTTTGAGTTGAAGTGTACCGAGTCCACAGGTTAGATCCCAGTTAAGTGGTAGAATCAAAGTGGAGTGGTGCGCCTTAAGTCGAGAGTTGTGGGTGTTAAGGTGTGTTTGTTTTAGAAAATCCCACAATCAAGTAACACTTTTTTTTTTTTTTTTATTTATGTGGATGGCGAGGTGAGTGGAGGTGGTAAACAAATAACCAAATCTATCCTAGGGTTTACAAAAAGCACCAAAGTTGATTTGGGTTTGAGTTATTAGGTTATGTAATAAAAACTAAGGTGGGGGTGGTATGGGGGACACTTACAAAACACTCTACCTGCACTTTACCTCCGTCTACCGCACTTGGATCTCCATGCTAGGGTGCCTGCATGACAATAGATCAGAGATAAAGTGAGATAAAAGTTAGGTAAGGCGGAAAATACGCGAGAAAAACCAAAGAGCGTTGCCTCAACAGCAACGGTGCCAAAATGACCGCACGTGTTTCGCGAGTTTAAAAATTAAGGTTACGAGTAACCCATTGTTGTAGTTGAAAAACGCATGGTCAGAAAAAATTTATATTGAAACTCGAAAAGTGAGTCCAGGGTTGAACACGGGGAGGCGGACATTTGGTTTTATGAAATCCGCGCTTCACTTTTATTTCTTTTTGGTCATTTTTATCTTTTCTAATTTTTTGGTATTTTTAACAAGCAAGAGATTAGGTCGATGAAAACTTTTTCTACTTGCAAAAATATAAGAGAGAGAGGGAGAGAGAGAGAGAATCAATCATCTATTTATCAAGAATTATTTGTTACAACTACGAAAGCAAAAAATCTACACTACGAAAGCGTAAAAAGATAGAAAGAGGTGAGAGAAATCCCCCTTGAAGATTGCTCGGAGGATGACTTGCTTTGACGTCGCCTAGAGGAAGGTAGTAAGGAGTAGGACGAAGGAGGACAGAGCCGGAGGACAGAGGATGGGGCAAGACGGCATCGCGGCGAGGATCTTCTTCCTGAAGGGCGGTGAAAGGACGGCCATAAGATGCTCCATGAATGGGGATGAAGGGAGGGAAAACTATTTGATTTTCTACTCTAGAGGAGCATCCTAGGCTTGGGACAAGAGGCAACGCCCTTTTATTTTTCTTGCATTTTTTTCAACTTACCTAACTTTTATCTCACTTTATCTCTAATCTATTGTCTTACAGGAACCCTAGCATGGAGATCCAAGTGCAGTAGACCAGAGAAAAGTACGGGTAGAGTGTTTTGTAAGTGTCCCCCATACCACCCCCACCTTAGTTTTCATTACATAACCTAATAACTCAAACCCAAATCAACTTAGGTGCTTTTTATAAACCCTAGGATAGATTTGGTTGTTTGTTTGCCACCTCCACTCACCTCGCCATCCACATAAATAAAAAAAAAAGTGCTATCTGATTGTGGCATTTTCTGAAAGAGACACACCTTAACACCCACAACTCTTGACTTAAGATGCACCACTCCACTTTGATTCTACCACTTAACCGGGATCTAACCTATGGAGCCGGTACACTTCAACTCAAAACACATAAGTGAGTAGAAATCTGATTAGCCAAAGACATTGTGTGCCTTAATCTGTGGTGCAAATAGGTCAATTGATTGATTTGTTTGAGCCACACCACTCAAATTAAAAGCGATCCATCAGTAGCTTGCCACTTAGGGTTAATTCTTAGGGCTGGACCACGCACTCCACATGATTTTTTATTTTTAAAGGAACATATCATCACCCGTGTTTTCAAAACTTGGAGTGCTCTACTAAACCTTGATTGAAACAACCTAAGAATTAAACCCTAAAAGCTACTAAACAAGGTTAAACCCTAAAAGACTCATCATCAAATAACCTTGTTTGCAAACCCTGGTTGTGCGGGCACACACATTTCAATTGATCATTAAGGGCACAATCCATCTTAAGGGCCTATCACATTCCAAGAGCACAATCATCCTAAGCCTAATTAAAATTGAGTAGACATTGGCCTTAAGGATTGATTCGCTCTTTGGGGCTCAGATTGAGATTTTTTTCGATTAATCTGCTTCTGTTGGTTCATCTGATGTCTAGTTAGGGGAGTAGCATCAAACGACCATGGTTGGGGGGTACACTAGGAACTAGAGGCATAAGCCAAAGGAAGAACTTCTCCCCAATCCCTCCTTCTAACTGGTTGGATTGATTAGATAAAAGTAGACTAAATCGTTTATAATCTCAAGATGGGTCCTGGGAGTCTATAGGTCTTTAGGCTACCCACATAAGGATAGGTTTGGTTGATTGTACTGCAGGGCACCTTTCTCTATTATGTTTTCCCTCCTACTCCACAATGTATCCTTCCACATCTTTCACACATTTCTAATCCTACCCTCCTACCAACACGTATCCTCAAGATGATTACTATCCCGACTGGACTTATGATTACCCATCCAATAGCCGGGATAACTTTGATTGGGGATATGAATTAGGACCTCAGTGTCCAGGGCCTAACCCTAAACAACAAGACTATGATTACTATCCTTCCCAGAGCTGCAATGATTATAGATCTTCATCCTTTGATCACCAAACCAACTTGATCTACAATCAGGAAGGATATAATGATTATAACACCTACCCTCCCAAGTATTCCACTGAATATAGGTCACCACCATTGTTTAAACAACCTGAAATGACCTACTATCAGGGAGGGACCCGAGAACCTCGATATCTTGACTCCCCTAGATTTAACCCGAACCCACCCAACACTAAACTGAACCAGTCGGTTCGGGTGAACCAGATCCAAGATAGGGTGTTGGCTAATTTGAGGAACACTATACAATCTATAGAAGCTCAGCCAACACCATGCACTGAAGCATTGGAGCCTATGATCAAAATGATTGATGAACTTAATAGTTCTTTATTGGATTTGCTCCAAAATGTTAGGGATAGGGACCTGGGTGAGTTTCTTCTTGGGAAATTATCGAGGTTGAGGATGAAATTTGTGGTTGCCCTAGTCAAATCTTGGGATGATTCTGAAGATGAACCCCCTTCAGGAGAGCCAATTTCTGAACCTGCTCAAGCGCCTGTCAGATGGGATACATTTTCTGAGATCGGGGATGACTAGGTTGGGCTAGAGCAACCCATTAAGGATAAACCGATTGATTCACCCGAGATCCTCGAGCCAGGGAGCGAGGAAAAATATGTCTCTTTGAACCAAGAAATGACAATCGATTTTGAGACATATATAAATGAGGATCATGGATTCTTTGGTTATGAGGGTGAAGAATCTCTTAGTGAAGTCTCACTTGAGTGTAAGGAAGATGATTTTAGTAAGACAAACAAGCTTGAGGAATCTGACGACCCGTTTGATAGCCCAATTATTGAAGATTTGGATTCGATTGGGGCTAACTTGGAGGATTCGAATCCTTATTTACTAGAAGATTCAATTAATAGCCCCATTCCTCAACCACACCCCAAAGGGATTGATTTTGATTTTGAAATCATTGTACCCAAGTCAATTCTGAGTCAGCCATGATTTCTGGACTTGGGTAAATCTTATGGGGTGAACGGTATGCTAGAGGTCTCGGAACCTTAGCACTTGATGTTGGAGTATAGGAATGTTGAAATGAAAGTTTGGGAGGTTAATTTTGACGGAAAAACAAGTTTGGATTTAAGCGTTCCTATTGACCTCAAACCACCAACTTTTTACCAGGACCCTTACGATATCTTTCACGTGCAACCCAAGCTCGAAATAACTGATTATTTTTCTGAGCTAGATGTTAAGTGGGCAATCGCACCTATTGAACCATCTTTACTCATTGTCCGACATTTTGATCTTAGGTTGCACACCACTAAATCACAGGCCCAGCTTCACAAACACAACAACCTTAAATTCTAGGTGATTTTCATCCAGAACCTTAGAACCACTCGACCCTGGGGCATGGGTCTGCACCATAATTTGGTTCACATCAGTGGACATCTTCTGCAGACATGTTTCAGGATCAACCTTTTGATTTTGATTCTAACCCGCACTTGTGAATTCCCAACATCTTCTTTGTATGTATATTATGCCTAGCTAAAGGCATTAAACTTAGCATGTGTGCATACTCTCTTCTCTCTACGGAGCTGATCGGGTTGTCACGAAATTCAGGTGATATTCTGTTTACTCTACCCTTTTCATGTCTTTGTTTTTACAATGAGGACATTTCATCATTTAGGCATGGGAGGATGGATAACCAATTCCTGAAATCATTATGTTAACTCCGTAGAATTTCTTTTAGTTTCTTATAAAATTAAAACAAAAATTGAAAATTTGAAAAAGATAAAAAGAAAAAAAGAAATTAGGAAAAGAGAACTTAGGCATTTGGAAGCTATTAACTTTAAGAAATGATACAAGAGGACCTAAACACTTAGACTCTTCAGGTCTTCAGGCTTAATTAGCTCAGGTGTCCACTCGAATGTGGACTTAGTCTCGAGTCCTTGCCAATTCAAATTCATTTTTAATTTGGCTAATAAATTGGGATGATAAGTATTCAACTTTTCAACCCGCCCTCTAATTTGGGGGGACTTTAAACCTAAGCATCTACACGCATTTTTTGCATTGACTCACTTTCAGCAATTTCTTCGAAAATTGGGTAGCTAATGAACTATCTAGGGTGGTATGGCTGGCAAGTTGTCGGTGGTAACAGCTCATCGGTCGGTTGTCCAAAGTCCAGTCACAAGACCATTTTCATTGTACCACCTTTAGGTAAATCTTAGATCAGGGAAGCCACCTACTTAAAGAAAAAAATAGAGAAAAAAAAATAAACAAAAAGAAAAATAAAAAAAATAGAAAAAGGAGAAATAAATAAATAAATAAAACCACACTTCACCACACGAGTATGGCTGGCAAGTTGCCATGGGTACCAGCCCATTGGTCGGTTGTCCAAAACGTAGCTCACAAGAAATGCACAATAATTCCCAAAACACTTAGGGAAGAAGTAGGGAAGTAGAATAAACTGGGGAGATATACACTAGGTTCGCCCTTGTGTTGACCCCATAAATAAAAGTAGGGAGAAAGCTACCATCGAAAAGATAAACCTTTAGGCAAGGTCACCTAGGGTCGTAGAAACTCGAACTCTGTTTAACGGTTGCCTAGTGAGTCTTTCACTATTTTCACAAGATGCTTAGCACTTAGAGTCCTTTTCGAGTCTTGGGTGGGTCGGGTAGCCGTAAAAAGTTATCCTAGAACTCTCAATCTCCAAAAGTGCAAAAAAAATAGAAAAGAAGCAAAATAAAAAAATGTATCTTCCCTTTTCAAATAAGGCAAGGACTTGGGCTATCTGCAATCTGGCAGACTCCTAGGTATTATTGAGTCTTCGTAGTTTAGGACCTTAGTTGAACTTTTCTATTGCTAATAAACGACCAAGGCCTAAGTGATATAATCCTAATTTTGATTTTATCCATATCATGTAGTTTAATTTGCTAGGGACTAGCAAAAGATAGGCATGGGGTGATGATATCGACACATCTGTTTAGGTTAAAATGACTATTCATGCATGTTCCTAAGTGTAGATTAACATTTCATGTTATAAATATTGCATAACATGCATCATTTTGCATTTAGAGTAGTATATATTTTAGGTTAATTAGGTCCCTTTTATGGTCAGGAGAGAAGAAGGGTTATTTCAGGGCCTCGGATGGATGATTGGACCGTATGGATCTGATTAGGACGATGATCGGAGTCTAACGCATCTGAAATCGTCTAGATTGGAGAATCGTAGCATCATACGAAGTCCGGGGAAGATCAACATCCAGGGGGCAATGTGACATCCATATGGGTTTTGGATGGAAAATCTGACCATACAAATGGATCCGGAGCGACGATTGCAGCCGAGCAGCGTGGGAATCATCTCGATCTGAGCATCGTGGCACCCTCTACAAAAGAAAGAAGAATGAATGGCTCAGATGGTGCCACATGGCGCCATCTAGGCTGGCCAACGCTAGCCAGCAGCAGCACAAGCACACAGCTGTAGCCGTGCGTAGCGCACCGCACACAGCCACAGCCATAACTGCGCGAAGCAACAGCACGCCGCGCACACCAGCGCACGCGTGCATGGCTCAGGGAGCATGGGCACGTGAAGCACGTAGCGTGTGATGCGCTCACCAATGGGGCGGGCGCCAGCAGAGCGGGCATGGATCTTCAGCAATGTGCGCCTTTAGTGACGCTTGCAGTTGTCACTAATGGTCTGTGCGCCAGGAAGAGGATTTGAAGGGCAGATCTTCAGCGACAGCTGCAACGACGTTTATGGACATCAGTAATGACCTAGATGCAAATTTGTTCTTCCTCCTCCACTATAAAAGGACCTACCCACCACCATTCCAAACCATCTCTACCTACTCTACTCCCACCTACTTCCAAGCTCTAGCAAGCCTACCAACGCTCTATTAGAGCTTGCTCTCAAGCTCCCAAGGCTCCTATTAGTGTAGCAAACCTCTACCTCACCAAATATTCATCCATCTTCCCATCCCCATTAATAGGTCGCCTTGGAGCTTTCCTCCCATCTCCATTTCAGTAGCAGATCATCTCTGCCTTCTCACCTCTATTCTGAAGCCACGCTGAAGCTTTCCTTTATCCGACGTCCTCCTGCATCTCACCTCCGTCATCCCGCTCCTCACCTCCTTCGTCCAAGCATCCGCCAGGCATCGTCGTCTCACCAAATAGCCGATTTGGGAGATTTCCTCTCACCCCCCTCTCTTTTTATGCTTTCATAGTTGATTGTAATTGACATTGAAGTGATATCTATCACATTTGTTCCATCTCTATCTTGTGATTCATTTTCTTGTCTTCTTCTTCTAAAAATACAAAACAAAATAAAAAAACCCTAAAATATCAAAAACAAACAAAATGAAGCATGGATTTTAGTTAAAGTAAAACATTGCCTCCTTGTGTTCGACCCAGGACTCCCTTGGAGTTTCAGTATAAATTTTATTTGACCACGAGTTTTGCAACTACGACGACGGGTTAGTCGTAACCCTAATTTCAAACTCCCGAAACACGTGCAGTCATTTTGGCTAATTTCCCTGACAACGGCGACAAAATGATCGCACATGTTTCATGTGTTTGAAATCAGGGTTGCGAGTAACCCGTCGTCGTAGTTGCAAAACTCGTGGTCATATAAAATTTATAACCAAAACTCAAAAAGTGAGTCCCGAGTCGAACACGGGGAGGCGAACGTTTGGTTTTATGAAATCTGCATTTCTCTTTTATTTGTTTTTGGTTGTTTTTATATTTTCTTTTTTTTTGGTATTTTTAGAAAGCAAGAGATTCGGTCGATGAAAACTTATCTACTTGCAAAAATAAGAGAGAGGGAGAGAGAGAGAAACAATTATCTATTCATGAAGAATTGTTTGTTACACTATGAAAGCAGAAAAACTACACTACAAAAGCATAAAAAGATAGAATGAGGTGAGAGAAATCCCCCTCGACGGTTGCTCAGAGGATGACTCGCTCTAATGTCTCCTGGAGGAAGGTAGTGAGGAGCAGGATGAAGACAGAGTCGGAGGACGGAGGATGGGGCAGGATAGCGTCGCAGCAAGGATCTTCTTCCCGAAGGGTGGTGAGAGGACGGCCACGAGATGCTCCACAAATAGGGATGAGGGGAGGGAAAACTATTTGATTTTCTACTCTAGAGGAGCATCCTAGGCTTGGGACAAGCTCTCTCTAGAGCCTTGGAGGAGGTGAGAGGAAGAAAGGAAGAGATGGTTTGGAATGGTGGTGGGTATGTCCTTTTATAGTGGAGGAAGAACAAATTTGCATCTGGGTCATTATTGATGTCCATAAACGTCGCTGCAGCTATCGCTAAAGACCCGCCCTCTAAATCCTCTTGCTGTCATGCACAGACCATTAGTGATAGCTGCAAGTGTCACTAAAGGCATGCGTCACTGAAGATCCACACCCACCTTGCTGGCGCACGCATCGTGCACTGCACGCTTCATGCACCCGTGCTCCCTACACCTTGCGTGCACACGCGCGCTGGCATGCGTTGCACTGCTGCTGCGTGCGGCTGCACTATGCGCAGTGTGTGGCTGTGGTTGTGAGCGTGGGCTGCATGCAGCTGTAGCTATGTGCGTGTGCTACTGCTAGCTGGCGTTGGGATGCCTGGATGGTGCCACATGGTGCCATCTAGGCCATCCATTCTTCTTCCTTTTGTAGAGGGTGCCACGGTGCTCAGATCGAGATGATTCTCGTGTTGCTGGATTGCGATCGTCACTCTGGATCCATCCGTACGGTCAGATTTTCCATCCGAAACCCATATGGATGTTGCATTGCCCCTTGGCTATTGATCTTCCTTGGACTTCGTATGATGCTACAGTTCTCTGATCTAGACGATTTCAAAGGCGTTAGACTCCGATCGTCATCCTAATCAGATCCGTACGGTCCGATCATCCATCCCAGGCCCTAAAATAAGTCTTCTTCTCTCCTGACCACAAAAAGGACCTAATTAACCTAAAATATAAACAACTACTCTAAATGCAAAATGATGCATGTTATGAAATATTTATAACATTAAATGCAAATCTAAGCCTAGGAACATGCATGAATAAGCATTTTAACCTAAATAGATGCGTCTATATCACACCTCAGCTGAGCCAAAACACACCATGACTTACCCAACACCACCCCCACAACAACAAAAAGGCCCAACTTTTCCCCATCCACCTCCCCACCATGATTGTGCTATGATCAGTGTTATGAAACCCACCCTTAAAGATAGCCAATCTATTCCCTTATCCTAGGTCATATCTCACCTCCACACTAAAGGATTGTCAGAAATTGATATAATGGGACCTTTGAGGAATGCACAAGTCACTATTCCACTAGTTGATATCCTCATTCTCAATCCAAACTCACCTAACTTACCCAGAAGGGAGATGAAAGAATAAGCACTAGGAAAGTTAATGTTGTCTGAAAATATAAGTGCCATAATCCAAAATAGTCTACCCCCTAAGAAAATTGATCCAGGCACCCCACTAATTCCTTGCAATATCGGTGATACAAACTTCAAGCGAGCTGTACTAGACTTGGGCACCTCAATCAACCTCATCCCTACCAACCTATTTGAAAAATTACAGATTGGACAGCTAAAACCCGCTCATGTCACTTTGCAACTAGCTAACCGAACCCTAATCACACCAATTGAGATGATAGAGGATGTTATAATTAAAGTGAAGGATTTCAGCTACCTAGCAGATTTCCTAATTCTTGACATGGGGACACCACAACAGATACAGGATATGCTCGTGATTTTGGGAAGATCATTCATAGCCACTGCGCTAGCCATAATCAATTGTGAATCAGGGCATATGATAATTGCCTCAGGAGATCAACATACTGAGATTAATATTTTTGAGGCAACAAAAGGAAAATGCCTGACAGAACAACTAGGTTTTATACAGGACCTCATGACCATATCCTTAATAGAAAACGTAGAACCTGAATTAGAAACCTTTCACATCCTAGATGATGATCTAGTCGAGCATAATGACATGAGTACAGTGGAGGCTTGTCCTTTGAACTTTAGGATATACCTAGTAATGTCGGGAAACATGGTAATAGACCAGATTTAGAGTCCATGGATATGGAGACTTTTTCTTTTGAGGACCACCAGGAATCAGGATTGGATGATACTGAGAGTGGCCTTCACCTAGAAAATGAATCCTTTACAGATTTCAAGTTTTATGATTCAAAAGGCACTCTCCAAGCGGTCACTTTTAATTGGGATGACGATTATAGAGAAAATTCATTTGAAGACCCAATCTATGAGTCATTTCCTGAGGAGACAATCTCAAACCCAAAAGAAAAGAATCATAATAACTCATTGGGTAACAATTTGATAGGTCACAGAGCACGAGAAGAACCACACATCGGGGGTATACTAACTAGACCCATTTCTATTGAGCCTTGGAAACACCATAACCCTACTACAAAATCCCATGATCATTATACCTTCCAAATGTTCCCTCTGCCAAAACTCAAGAAAGATCATCCAGAAATAAATCAACCTGACTTACATCAGAGACATTCTGAAATGACTCTCCACCATGCTTTGATACTTATCTGTGGCCATCCAATTCTCATCCATCATGATCATATCATTCATGAAGACAATCACATCTCTCTGAGATCATTGCACCCGACTGATGGCATTAAACTCAGTGCTTAATAGGAGGCAGCCCATCATCTTTTTGAAAAACCCGAAACCCTTCTTGACACATCTTATGCTAAACTCATATTGCACTTTAGGGCTCGTCCATTAGAATAGCCGACTCCACCTCTGGTACCCATACCCGAGCTTGAAATCGTCTACAGTAGTCACACCGAGTCATCCACCCACCCAAAACCTATTCTAATGTACGATTTAAGCTAAACTCGAACCCACCTAATTTACAATGAGGACATTGCAAATCGTAGGCATGGGGGGTATTAAAGTGCAAAACGCTGTGAGAATCACTTCACAAGAAAGGGTTTCATCAAAAAAATTACACATTCCAAAAACCAAAAAAAAAAAAAAACTAAAAAAGAACAAAAAATGAAGGGAGGAAAATTTGAGTGAATCAATTGCATATCATTTTTTGGGAGGAAAAAGGGGAGGTGATAAAAATGTCAAAAAGGAGGATAATTTGAAAAAGAAAAAAAGAGTCATTAGTAAAAGATTAAGGAATCAACTTAACTCTAGACCAAATCAAAAAGAAAGAAAATGAAAGACAAAAAGTGCTAAGAGACAAAAAGAGATTAGTATGAATGCTGATCTTAGGCCCTTAGGCTGTGATTTTAGGCTTAAGAATTCAAGTATCCATTAAGATATGGATAGTGCTCAAGAGGTTGGGGAAAATGCGAATCTTAAGTATTAGGTCTAAGGCTTAGGGTTTATTCAGCCTCGTTAACTGACCTCTAGTTTGTGGGACTCGGTAACCTAAGCACCCCAATCCACACAGTTTGGTTCAAAGTACATAACTATCAAAATCATGCAAAAGCATTAAATCTGTTCTAAAAAGGCTACCTAGAATAGGGGCGGCTAATCAACACAAGTTAATTTGGAAGAGTTCCCTGAGTGGAGAGGTGGGAAATTCCCCTCAAAGATGTGCAATAACATACCATCTCCTTGGTGCTTGTCTCCTAGGATATCTAAATATCCTACCGAGGCTTGTAAGCAGCTTGTGTTGGTTCAGATGCCATGGGCAACATTATCACAAAATGTCAATTGTCAGGGTCTGGATTTAGCTACAGAATGCCATGGGCAGGATTATCTCAAAATCTCGAAAGTGAGGGTTCTGGGGGTTGCCATGGGCTGTTCTATCTCGAAGCATTGATTGCTAAGGACCCTGCAAGGATTAATGGTGGGAACTAGGAATCCGAAATAGACCATGTTGTAAAGCTAATTCGAAGCTAGAAATAAAAAGAAAAGAGAGAGAAAAGTCTCCAAAAATAAAGAAAAAATTCTTCTATCTCTCTCTTACAAAAATGCACCACAAACTGAACCTGGGCTAAAATATGTTACAAGCACGGGTGCTTTAACCGTGGAGTTCAACGAACCTTAAGTTAGTTCCTGTGGGCCTTAGAAACCGTCGCGGCGAACTGAGGCTAGAGCTGGTCAGGTCCGGATCTTGGTTGGTGCTTGAGTACCTCTAGGCTTACTATCAGAATTCTAATCTAATCTACAAAAGAAAGCACACATCTGAGCATAAAAAGGCATGTGGTCTAGAATTTGCATTAAATTCCTTGAGATTTTGTTAAAGGACTAGTAAAAGCTAGGCATGGGGGTATGATGGGAACACCATCATGAGCCATAATTAGCTCAATATGATCTAATTAAGTCATTAAATGCTCCTACATAATCGTTAGAGAACCCTAAGTCACTACATAATTATTCTGAGGGAAAGTCAAGAAACCAGGGTTAAAACTATAATTTTACCATCATACCATGAATGTAGTATAACCACAGGTTTTCTGAGGGGTTAATTAAGGGTTAAATGGTCCTAAAAGGCTAACAAGTGGGTTAAAACAGACAGAAAAGGGTTTTTGCGTGTTTTGAGAATTAAATGACTTCTGAAATCATAAAAATAGACCCGCTTAATTAAATGAGCTTCTAGTCAGAATAAAATTCACCTAAACCCTCTAAAATTCATAGAAAAATATTCTTTATAGTTTGCTACCTTCAATCTGACCATCGAACCTGACTTGACCTAAAATAAAGTCTCAGATTGACATTTGCCCTAATTTGGATTTTTATATAAATTACTCAACCAAACATGGTCAAAACCAAAATTCAACTTCACCATTAAATTCCTTAGGTCCAAATTAGGTTTGTACCAAAATTTGGACCCAATCTAAGATTGTCTTGACCTAGTTTGCAACTTGGTCCTGTCTGATCACACATATGCCCTTAACTTTCAAAATCCTTACAAAAGGCTCCTAACTTTGTCATCATCTTCGCAAATATGTCCCTGGCACCATTAAAGGCAACTTTGAGCTTCACCGTTGAGATTGAGTGAGGATTTCTTGCTCGACTCTCAATCAATCAGTCCTAAAATAGATACTCAGATTCTTGACGAAGTTGCCTTCCATTTGAGCCACATCTTGAGCTCCAAGTCTTGCCCAAATCCTAATGTGAACTCATTGAAAATTGGGTTTCCAACTTTGGTGACCTTCTAAGCTTCCCAAGCTCTAATTTCCCTCTGATGACCTATAAAATACTCCCCAAATCAGATCGAAGATCCCACACTCGAATTCGGCCTGGAACAACTCTAATTCCTCTCCTCTTTCTTGGCTGAAGTGCTCCTCGACATCCGGTGACTCTCCCTGCCTCCTCTCTTCCTCCATTCGCAATAACGGCGATGGAGCTATCTTTCTCATCTTCTTCTGTGTCGAGCATTACCAGCCGACACCCCTATCCTCTTCATCCTCGCCATCCAACCCCTACCGAAGCTCCTTCCTTCTCTAGCGCTGGCCATACTACAACTGGCGCCATCTCCATCCCCATCGTTTGCTTCCTCTCATCACAACAGCAACTTCAACACTCCGATTTGACCCCACCAACACCCTCCGCAACTTCGTCTTCCATCTCGCCAGCAAACCTTCGGCGAGCCCTAGCAACCACCACACATGCCCAAACGAGTTGCTACCACCTCCCACACCTCCGCCGTATCCGTCCGAGTAAAACCCCTCAAGAAATTGAGGGGATTACTTGTCCAAACTCTACCCCAAACTCCACCACCTTCACACTCATAGTCTGACTTCGCCCCACACACACAGACCATGCCACGTCATGCAACCACCACCATTGCACTCGCCGTGGTTCAATGATACTTCCTGAGCTTTTTGACATGACTAAAAGGCCTTATTATTGATTTCAGGTACCAGCCCCCTCCACCATTGACGTCGCAAGCTTCGAGCTTTCTTGAAGTTCTCTGTAGACCTGTAGCTCCAGGTCTTCGACTCCAGATGAAGAGGAAGACTTCCAAGAACACGCTCGCCTGGTCTTTGACTGCTCCTTTCACACAAGTTGGACAAAGGCATCAATGGCAGTGCACGCGAAGAAGGGGACTGATGGATAGTCCCACATTGGAAGTTTATGAACGGCTGTGCTTGCATAAATTAAATTTGTGTCTGGGGCTTATCGCCTCAGACACAAGGGGTGAGGCTCCTCACACCCCTCACTCGGCCTCGTCTGCGACACTGCCCCCATGGATCTGGCCTAGTCCAATTACTCGCCTAAGCTATACACTCCTTGCTCACCACCCACTGCTGGTGAGCCTAGACCTAGGTGCGCTCTAGGTCTAATTACCCATATACCCGATACTGTTGAAGGCTCTGGGAGAGCATGATCCAAGGAGAGAAGAGAGGAGAGCGTGCGGGGGTTAGGGGGTTTTGCTCTCTGAGAATTGGCTCAACACTTTGCCAAATTTGAGACCCCTTCCCCTCTACGTGAAGAAGAGAAGCATAGGAGAAGAAGAAGAAAGCAAAGAGCAGAGAAAGAAGAAGAAAAGAGGAAGAGTCTAAGAAGAAGAAAGGAAGAAGAGGAAGAGACAAAGAGCCACAACAGTAGAAGACTCTGTGAAGAAGAAGGCAAGCAAGAGAAGAAGAAGAAATCAGAAGAAAGAAGAACTTTTCATCAGACGTTTAAGACGTCTGATCCTACCATCAGATGGCTGATTTGAGTTTATTTCATATATAGCTATTGAGTTCCATTTGATATTATTGTAGGGAGTAATTGGTGATTCAAATCACCATTTTACTCCATTCTTTTTGCAATTTGACACTTGACATTATTGCTACATTATTCTAAGTCAATTCCTGATTATAATTTCTTATCTCTATTATTTAAATTTGCAATCTTGAGAATTGAATTCCTACTTGCTCTCAACGAACGACCTTGGACTTTTAGAGTATAAATTTTATCTATTTTTTGTGAAATTTCGACTATACTGCAAAACAACGATTTAAAACATTGAGCTCGTGCGATTAACATTAAGAACACATTTTTAGAACATTTCATAGCTATGTACTAGATATAAATACATTTTGAAATATGAAAATTAGAATATTAATGATAGAATCAATCCCATTATTATATATGACATTCAACATGACTCGTAGCAATTGATTTAGCTAAAAATCTCTAGAATCTAAAATATAAGAATGGTATTATCAAATTGAAAAAGGTGTTGAGAAGATGAATGGTCAACTTAGCAAAAGGGATTCCCCTTGGAATTTGAAATAAGGAGTTGCTAAATAATTCCAAGGGGTCATCTCTCGCAGAATCTTGCATTTCAAAATTTTGAGAATCATGTAGGATAGTGTAAAGTTTTCTTTTGAAGGTTTTCTTATTATGTCCTGCACCTAAATTCCTCTACTTAAAGGTATAAAGAGAAAAGCCTGGAAAATTGGCTTAATATGTCCTCCATAATAGCTTATAACTAATGGCAAATTAGACATCCAAATATAATCATATCATTCAAGAGAATTAATCTTCACTTAATCAATTAGACACTAATCAAAATTGGCCTATTAAACTATAGTTGTATGTGTTGGATCAATTGATCTAACTCAAATTCCCTATTTTATGTTTCAATTGATAGATCATTTAATTGAGGTCATGTGTTGGTTTTCAGGTAAATGAATTTAATAGTGGTTTTAGACAGCCCATAGGCTAGGTTGCAGTTAGATTTTATGGGTTCAAATCAATTTCAAATTGTGTAAACACAATTATGTTGAAACCAAAAATCACATTGACTTTTAAAACTAACTTTAAGAAAAAATCTTTATGTGAAAGCTTATTCTTCTTCAATTGACTTCACCTTGATGATGGTACTTTAAAATTTTGTCTTGTATCTTCAATACTTAAATATGATTGGTATAATTTCAATGTCAATATATTTTTCATTGGTGATCCCTTTGTTAATGATATCCTCAGTTTGCAATGTTTAATCTTCTTAGATAGAAGTATAATATATAGATGAGCATAGATACTTGCAATCAATCAAAATCATAATCACATATGTAATTGTTCCAATTCTCTCACATATATTTTGTAATTGAAACTCAAAGAACTATTGTTCTAGAATAACAACCAATTTAAAAATTAAGCAGTCACAATCAATCTTAAGTGATATCCCTATACAAAGACTCCCTTCCTCATATTAGTCCTTTATGAAACTCTCCTTAACTTAAGATTTCTTCTCCCAATCAAATATCTAACCAAAATCCACTAGTGAGTTACTTTGAATCCAAGCAATGATATGCTACCCTCTTTGGTTGCCCTCAAGAGATAATTTTATTCTCTTCCTTAAGAACAAATGACTTCCAAAACAACCAAATATAGTATTAGAAAGCAAGAAAATGACTTTAGGAGAAGAATCCTAGAGGATTAAATATGCTATAAGAAATTAAAAATATGATTTAAGATGATCTTGAAATAATGTAAAGAAAATGCAAACCAAAGATTAAGTAGGATTCTCAACGTGCAAAGGAATGGTGGAAAAGTAAAGGAGCAAAGATCACCCAGAGCATGGAATAAAGGAAAAAATTTTTGATTTAAAGCATATGAATTAATTAATAAAGTGCTATAAATTGATTCTTAAGAGTAAGACAATTTAGAATAGCCTTGATGGTGAATGGAGACTCACAGGGAGTCCTTTTGTAGGCTTTGTCTCACTCTCTGACATTCAAATAATCTTTTGAGGTAATTAAAATTGCTAGAGAATCAAATTTTGATCATTTAAAACAAAGTTTTATCAATTAAAGAATGAGATAGATCATATTTGGGATGCATAGTTTTGGTTAATTAAAGATGACAATGATAAGTCAAAAATTGAAGTAGAGCAAACTTGGATCTTGAAGTTGGTCAGTTAAAGAAAAACATGGTAGGCCAAAAGAAACATATAAACATGTTAGAAAATCCTAGAGAAGTGATTAACTCAAGAAAGCTTTTGGTCAAAGTGTAAATGGATATGAAATCCAAGTTTCTTTCAACGATGTTTGACCCATCAAGTAAGATAATCAACCAAAAGAGTTTTCCAGTGAAAATCACATTTCATTCGTTCGGTAATTGATCAACCAAGAGATAGAAAAAATGATTAAATGGTGTTTCAATGAAAAGAAGAATTCTAATGTTTGATAATTAATCAATCAAAATTAATTTTAATTAATGGAAGTAGGTGGAATTAGTTAAAGAGACTACTTGAAGAAGAGCAAAGTACCATTTGGCATTTGATAGATCAATTAAACTTGGCGAGAACTGTAGATCGAGGTCTCATTGATGAAAAATATACTTTAGCACTTTGTTTGAAATAATAACTGTCCTAGATTTTGAAAAGAAGATTTCTAAGAAAATCTATGACAAATGGATAAAATACCTTTAGATCATCTGAATTTCTTAAATAACTCTTCTTTAAGATTTTAGAATGGTACAACAAAAACATGTTAAGTAGATTATGCAATCATCATAAATAAATATGATGTAGGACATCGATACTAATGAGACAAATGCATTGTGGAAGTGATAAATACATTGTGGAAGTCCTCCATAATCAAATACTTCTTCTCTGTCTATACCCTCTATCCATGAGTGAACTATCACCCAACCAAAAAAAATACATCCCCTTCTCAATAGGATTAATCCTATTTGATTGCATACATTATATGGAGAATATGAAGAATATTGTGCACAAAAAAAACAACACATGCATGTGTTCTTCTAAAGATTTTTGTTGAACATCGTTCAATATAGACTACATTGATCGCGAGAATACGCGTTCTGTTAATTAAGCAATTTAGTGTCGCTGAAATGCGTAAATCCGCTTTCGATTTTAAATTTATAACCTAGATAGTGGGGTATCTAGGGTTGTCCAAGGAGGCCAATTGTTTGCAAATTCAACTCTCTTGCTTAGAAAATAAATCTCAACTTTCTTTTTTATCTTTTTTCAATATATCATTTTTATGTTTTTGAAATTAAGGCAACATGCGAAGTTGTTGGCGGGAAAAAGTGACTACACCTACTATGCTAGTCTAAGTGACAAAAATTATCCTCTTTCTAAGCTCAACCTAGGCGCATGGAGGCCTAGGTTAATTAGAAAGGAGGAGTGAAACTACACTAAAGATAAAGCAAGGTAATGCAAAAAAGAGTGCAACAATAAATCAAGGCAACTTCTTTTTTTATATTAAAGGAAATTGTCTACTAGTAGATGAATGCTTCTACAAGAAAAAAAATTGAAAACAAAATAAAGACAAATCCTTTAGATGATGATGGTGATGAAGAGGATGAAGCTCTTCTTGCTCCAAGTTTGGTAGCTCCTGAGCTTGAAAAGAAAATCTTCAACTCCTTCCTTATATAGCTCCTCCAAGATGATGTCCTCCAAAGCAAGCCCTAAGGGGGCATGCCCTAAGCTTTTTTCCAAGGGTGGACATCCACCCTAGGTCCTTCTCCCTTGCCTGGCCGTCCTCCTTGAAATGGAAAGGTCCTCCTCCTTGGCGTGGCCCAAGTTGAAGAGAGCGGGGAGAAGAAGGCACTAAAGGGGCTGGTGATGTTCCCCCTTAATCTTCTTCTCTACTCATTCTTCTTGGCCGTAGGTATAGGTGGATGTAGGTGGAAAAAACACTAATGGAGGATGAAGAAAATGTGGGAAGATAGGTGGGTATATATAGTGTACGAATGGGGGCATATCTTGGAATGGATGGCTAGGATAGGATATGGGGGGTAGTTGGGGATCCTATGGCTAAGGGTGATCGGCGCCAACCCAAGGGGTACCTAGGTGGTGGTTATTGGTGGTGGCACCCCTTGAAGTTGGTGCCAAAATGGCTTCTAGAAGGGGGGCTTAGGTGGCGCCAAGTAGGGTTCTAGAAGGAGGGGTAGGTAAGTGGCTAGGATGGGTTGTATGGTTAAGTGTATGGTGGATATGGGGGTGGTTGTTGACGCCAAGAAAGGGGGGTAGTTAGGGTTAGGTTTTGGTGCCAAAATTGGTGCCTTTTGGTGGTGATGATGGGGTGAAGAGGTGGCTACGTGGTGGCGCCAACTTGGAGTAGGATAGCTAGCTTAGGTAGGGCTTAAGTTGGTGGAGCTAGCTAGGGTTGAGTTGAAGGTGGTGGATGGCCAAGGAGCTGGTTGCTAGCTAAGCTAAGCTAAGCTAAGCTAGCTTAGCTAGCTATGGAGTAGAGGAGGAGGTATTGGAGCTAGGGTTCGAAGAGAGGAGCTGAGGAGGAGAAGCCTGGAGCTTGAACTGGAGCTGGCAACTGCTGAAGAGGGTGGCATGGAGCTACTCTAGCTGGCTTAGCTTGCTAGTTCTTTGCTAGTTGCTAAGCCAAGCTAAAGCAAGATGGCTTCTACCATAATGAGCTGAGGTGAGCTGGGTCTGGTGCTCTCAGCGAGGATCAAGCTGGTTGAGGCAGTTAAGGTAGCTTAGCTCAACTAAGTTGAGCTAAGTTGAGTCCCCGAGAGCTAGACTTGAGCTTCCTGAGCTAAAAATGAATTCATCTTTAGCTGGCTAGAGTTGAGTGGAGCTGGATATAGTTGGATCTGAGCTGTGGTGAACTCCAATCAACTCAGCTAAGCTAGCTAGAGCTCCCTATGGACTACTGGGAGTTGAGATGAGCTAGACTCAACTAGGTTGAGCTGGATCTGAGCTGAGCTGAGCTAGGGTGATCTAAGATGAGCTCTCTTGAGCTGCCATTCAGCTGAGATTAGCTGAATGGAGCTGGGATGAGATAACCCTAGTCCAAGTGAGCTTGGTTCTAGCTGTGGTGAACAGGATCAAGCTGAGTTCCAGTTAGTCTGAGTTCCTCCACCATTTTCCTTCTTGAGGGTTTTAGGGATCTGTATATCTGTTCATCCCTAACACTCACAAAAACACATCAAAAAGACAATAAACAATGCAATGCATGCCTAACCTAATTAATGCCTAAATGCAGCCCAAAAACCCATTTGCGAAGTAAAATCCTAAGAGCTAAGTTTGTTTTAATGCATAACAATGATGGTTAACTGGCGTTTATCACACCCCCATGCTTATCTTTTGCTAGTCTCTTAGCAAAACTTCAATTTTTTTGGAAAATGGATTTTTTGGGAAATCTAATTTTTTCGACTTTTAGGAAGAAAAAGATTAAGGGACCTTGGTGTTGGTGCTAGAGCACCACGATCATTTGTTTTGATGATAACAAAACACGTGTGATTTAACATTTGCAATTTGAGTCCTAGATTTCAGGTCAATTGCAAATGTGGACGTGTTTAGACGGAGTTCGAGCTCGCATCCAGGACGGATTGGAGGAGCTTGACGGAAAACAGAGGAGGTTCGCATGGAGCGACAGATTGAAGATGGAAGGAAATGAATAATAGGATAGATTTCCTTCTTTTGTACTTGTTGTATTTTTTCGTTTCTTTTGTTGCTCTTTATTTCCTTGGATATTTCATGTTAAAGAGCCTCAAAGAACCCTAACAGTAGTCCTAGGAACACCGGCACAACCCTAGGATACTTAGGTTTTCTGTAGAATACTTAGAAAACCAATATAGGGTTCAAACAGCACTTCCAGACGTCTAATTCCCAAATCAGACGTCTGATAAAGTATTTTAAGACGTCTGACTGTTGTTTCAGACGTCTGATAACTGTTAGGCTGGACATAGTTGGTTCTGTCTGATGAAATCAGACGTCCAGACCTTAGACCAGACATATTAGGAGACGTATGATGACTTTGCCAGACGTCCAATTAGTGGACCGTTGGCTGGCTTAGCATACACTCAAGAATATGACCGTTAGAGCCTTATCAGACGTCCTTAGGCTTTTCCAGACGTCTGATAAATGACCGTTTTGCCTTGGCTGACCCAAAATCTCTTCTCAGAGATTTTCTAGCCATTGCAACGTTTGGAAATCAATTCCCACAGTAAAAGTAGGTTTCCAGACGTCCATACATAGTGCCAGACGTCCTGTATGTCGTCTGATGGACTTGTGCAAAAACCCTGTTTAGATCTGATCCAAGTCAGGGAGAGACCCGCCCGAAATCAGACGTCTGACCTTGGAATCAGACGTCTTAAAGTGGCCTTCCAGACGTCTGAGGCTAGAATTAGACGTCTGATAAGCCTGTCAGAACAATGATTGTTCCTGATTTCGGGCTGATTCACTTGGGCTTTGTACCCAACGGCTATGGAAGCTTTTCTAAGCCTTCCAAAGCCTTCCTAAGGCCTCTATAAATAGAGGGGAGCCTTTTCACACCTAGATATACAAGAGACACACCAAGAGAAACACAAGACACACTTAAGCAACATAGTTCCACTCTCTTGTGTCCTAGCTAGCTCTTGCTCTCCAAGCTCAAGCTCCATTCTCTTGAGAGCATCAAGCTTCGCGCACCTGCTCTCCCGCCGTTGTCTACGAGAGCGACGTTGCGCCGTCGCGTGGCACACGCACCGCGTCATCAACTCGACGCACTCCTTGCAAAGGGGAGTTTCCTATTTCCTATAGAAGCTAGGTTTAAATTCCTTTGTTGGCTCTATAGGATTACTTGTTTTATTTTATCTTTGTCTTTTGGTTGGGTATTTGCTTTGCGAATTCCTGTCTCCTTCGTGGGACAAAATCCTTCTCGTGGAGAGAAGGGGTTGAGGAACGCTACCCTCGTACTTGTAGCATGGTTGTACTGAGGTTGAATCACCCTCGTTTTAAAGTGATTCAGTTAATGGATTTTGATCAACTAGGTTGATCGAAAAATCCTAACTCGAGAGGGTTAGGTGGTGGTTTTCACCCGGTTTGGGTTTCCACCTAAAAACAATTGTGTACATTGTGTGTTTGATTGATTTTTTGTGAGACTATTTATATTTCAATTCCGCAATTATTACGTCATCCCTCCTGGTAGGGCCGAAACCGGAAACCTCACTTGGTTGATCTAAACATAGGAGGCATGGGATTTGTTAAGGATAAACATTGGGGTTTTTTTTTTGGATCCAACCATTAGACAAAATGGGATCAATATATCCTCCAGAAAATTCACAAGTTAACCCCTTGTTAATTCAGATGACTTGAAATTTTTGTTTTTAGGATTTTTCTGGCTCATGAATCTGATTCACAACTTGCAAAATCCTTTAAAACCTTGTGTCCGTACTTGTGAAAAGCCAACATTTATAGGGGCACGTTAATTTATTTATTTATTCATTTTTTTCCCCATGCTTATTTTTAGCTTAGTCTTACAACAGATGTGTCGAAATCATCATTCCCATTACCAATCCTCGAGGGGGATCTGGCGCCAGTACTTCGGGATAGCACTGTCCATGGTACCACCCAGGAGCTCACAACCCCAAAACACAATGCGGTGTAAAGGGGCGCTCCAAGCAAACTCAAACTCTTACTTCGACACTATAGGTAGAACGCCGTCCAAGACACTTGAGCTGCTAAAATTTGCTTTAATGCTCCGTCTAAAGATATGAAATATAGATATGGAGTAGCACCGAGGCGGTAACATGTTAACATCGCATCCTCAAAGGAGGTATTTTCCTCCTTCTCAGCGGTGGGAACTCAAACCAATGATCAGCTTCAGACTTTTACTAAGTCCAAACAAGGGAGTTTTTCAAATTTTTAGTTGTTTTTAAGTGTTGGCTTGTGTGTGAAAATTGACACAAGAAGTACCTCAAGAAATGCAAGTTTTTGAATCAGAAACTAAGTCAAATACTTTCCATATTACAAAATAGGATCAAGTCACCTTAACTATCATGAGTTCAAGTGGAATTTTTAGAGAAGGATATCTAATCTTGTCTAAAATAGACCCTGAAATTCTAATGATCAGATCCACATCCTCATCCCTAGTTTGTTAAAGATTAAATCCATTGTACCAAAAGTGAGTTTTTTGACCTTAGTCCCAATTTCAAAATTTTTCCTCAAAAAGTTTTTATCATTTTTATATTTTTGGGTATGCAAGCAGGAAAATAAATAAAGAAAAATGCATGTTTTTAGGTTTTAAAAATCCTAAATCGATTGTCAAATTTTAAAAACACCCCCCCATGCTTAAGATATGCAATGTCCTCATGCATTAGGAGAGAAAAGGGATCACCTTAATGAAGAGCGATCGGGTTTAGGATGGTCAAAACCTAGAAAAAGAAAGAAAAAAAAGGAAAGCAGGAAAAATGACAGGTTACTTCCCATCCAGTGCTATCTTTTACGCCATTCAGCCGGGTGTGAAGGTATGCACAGAAGATGGAAAATCATGTAAATAGTTGGACACTTGGATGCCCACAAAAAATGTGTCTTCTTCTAGATTCCTAAAAAATTGATTAGAAGCAATATTGGGATCAAAGTTAGATGGAAAATGATAAGTGTAGCCCGAGTCTGGCCATGGTTTTAAATCAGATTGGATGCCAAACTTGGGTGGGGTTGGTGGTAGGTCCATAAGAAAGGAGTCAGGGAAGGGATGGTGAGGATTGGGTGAAGTTAACGTGGAAAAGTGGGGTACAGGAATAGTGGGTGGGTTAGGGTGATCAGGGGGTTCATTAGGAATGGATTTGGGGACAAGACAAGTCTCCAGATCACAGATGTCGCCGACCATTGATTCTTAATCAGAGTCCTTAAAAAAATTATGGTCGGTAGGGTATCTATCAACATTGTCTCCTCCACCATATTGGAAATTTTCGTATCTGAGTCCTCAAAAAAGTTATCATCATGGAATCTCCTGGAGGATTTGAAAATATCTAAAGTGATAGTTTGGCCAGCGCAAGTGATATCCATTTTGCCTGTGTGGCAATTGATATTTGCCTTTGCAGTGGACAAAAAAGGGTGTCCAAGGATTATTGGGGAGTCCAGTAATGATTCAGGTACCTCAATGTCAAGAACCAGAAAGTCTGCAAGGAAGACACAATTTTGGACCTTGACCAAAACATCCTCGACAATCCCACGAGGTTTGATTGTAGAACGGTCAGCTAATTGCAGGGTAACCTCGACGGGTTTTAATTTGCCGATCTGAAATTCTTTAAATAAAATCATGGGAATAACATTAATTGAGGCACCAAGATCAAGGAGGGCTCGATTAAAGGTAGTATCATCAATAATTACTAAAATTAAAGGTGCCCCTGGATCTCTCATCTTAGGAGGCAGCTTGCTCTGTATGACAGAGCTTACTATCTCCGAAAGATGCACCTGCCCTAGATTTTTGGCCTGCCTTTTAAGAGTACAGATCTTCAACAATTTAGCATAGGCAGGTATATATTTAATGGCATCTAGGAGAGGAATATTGATTTGAACTTGCCCAAAAAGATCCATGAGTTCTTCTGTGGTGGGCTCAAATTTCTTTTTTCTATTGGTGGTAGGGTGGAGAGCTTGTGCGAAAGGGATAGGAATCGTGTCTTGAGATTTTTGTATTTCTTTTTCTTCCTGATGGGGAGGTGGGGAGTCAATTTGCACAGTGATGGGGATTTCACCAGGTTTGTGTGAAATCTCGAGATCAGTGGTGGTTTTCCCACTCCTCAATCTAACTACATGTGCAGTTGGATTATTATTTGGAGGAGGTGGGGGCCTATGGTTGCGGAAACCTGGAAGGCTGTTGAGGTGGTGGATTAGTAGGAGGCTGATTCAGGTAGTGTGGATTTCTGCCCGGATATTGGTTCCTTTGGTGATTAGGGTTGGGCATGGGTTGGGACGGAAGATGTCCTGCAGGTCTTTGTGTGGGAGTAACCCCAATCTGGTTATTCAGATTTGTGATGGTGCGGGTTACTTCCGTCATTTTTGTTTGCATTTCCTGCAGGGTTTGCATCATCTGGGCATTGATGTCTTGTTGGGATGACCTAGGATGAAAGGTTGGATTCGTCCCATATCCATTTAAATGATCTAGTTGGGAAGGAACTTGATTATTCCAAGAGTAGTTCGAGTAATTTTTCCAATTGGAAGAATTTTTAAAGGGCTCATGGATGGTAGAAATATTTTGAGTGGGGTTAAGGTCTGGATAGTTGTAATTCTCCAGTGAATCATGGGCAACCTCAGAATACTGGTAATAATCAGCAGTAGTATTGAGATTGTGCAAATTTTCTCTTTATGGAAAGTTAGGTTGGGTTAGATGTGGACTGTGTGGAGCTTAGGTTGATGTGGCCAGTCTTTCCTCAATTTTCTCTTGATTAATATGCATCTGGTCGAGTTTTTGAGCAATCATTTGAAGATCGTCTTGGGTGATAGGGATAGATTGAGTGCCTACTTCATGAACACCGAACTGTGGGTTTTGAGTTCTGCAAAATGTGTTCATGGAAGCTTGATTAAATGATTTTTCACTAATTCTTCAAAAATGTCATAGGCACTTTCAGCATCCTTATGTAAGAAGTTGCCGCCACACGAGGCATTGACGAAATGTCGAATTTGATCGTCTAATCCATGATAGAAGATTTGCACGAGCTGCCATAAAGGAATCTCATGGTGCGGGCAACTTCTTAAGAGATCTTGAAATCTTTCCCAAGAATCATGGAAAGTCTCACCAGATTTTTGGTGAAAGGTCGTAATAGATCTTCGCAGGGAATTAGTACAACCTATTTGAAAGAATTTCTTGAGGAAGGCGCTCTTGAGCTGTGGCCAAGTTGTGATGGGTCGGCCAATGGTCCTGAACCAATAAGCAACCTTATCTTTAAGAGATAATAGAAAAAGCCGCATCAACCATATGTCCTCTTGCACAATTCGGGAATGGGTTGTTTGTGCAAGTAGAGTCAACTCTTCAAGGTGGATGAAAGGGTCTTCCCTAGGAAGGCCATGGAAGTGTTTAATCAGGTTCAGGACTGCAGGCTTGATCTTGAAGGCCCCCTCTAGTATGACCACCCCTGGTCGTTCCTCATAATAAGACGGATCATAAAAATCTTTTAGAGGAATAACAGGCTGCTGACAGGGTGGTGGGTTTGGCCTTTGATTGGCTAGGTTTTGGATGTTCCTAGTCAATGTTTGTTGATTGGAATTTAATTTATCAATCTACTCAGCCATTAATTTTAAAAGATCAGGCAGGGGGTCTTGATGTTATGTTTGGGGCAATTCAAGATTAGGGAGCTCCAAGTGTGGGAAGTTAAAGGTGGGTGGGTTTTGGGTGGAAGGGTTAGAATTAGGGTTAGTAGTGGGGTTAGAGGTAAGATTAGAGGTAGAAGTGGAAGGGTTAGTTGACCTATTTTGTTGATTTTCCATTTTTTTAGAAGAAGAAGAAGACAGAAAAAGTGGTCTTTTTGCGTAGGGGTGAAATCAAATGGTCCTTCCAGGTGCTGATTTTGAGACCATCACCCGTGCATAAAATGGAAGAATGGGAGGGGAGAAGAAGAGATGGAGATGAGAGAAGTGTGCACACAAGCAATCAAATTCTAAACCTAACTTATGTGTGACTCCCTAAAAATAAACCTAAGACTTGGTCTACTTAGGAGATAAGTAATCAACAGTGAATACCCGTTTTGTCAATAAATCTAGCCAAGTTGCGTAAGGGGAGGTTTGGGCCCAAACGTTTCCCAGGAAAATCCCCAGGTGCTTGTACAAACCCTCACCTGGTCGTTTGACATGGCCCCTCAGCCTAAACACCAGATATAGATTACAGAATTGGTATTAACTATAGAAAACTTAGAACCTATATAGCAAGCCTAAATTGATGAAAACCTTAGGGGTCAAACTGCTACCAATTTTAAGTAGGTCTAGGATACTAGTGTACACACGAAATGTGGAGGGCGTTAATTGGGTTGTTGCCCTGTTATTTCAATTTTTAGTGTGTGTGAAGGAATTGGAAAGTGGTTCTAATTAAAAAGCAAGTTGTCACACAATTTCTTGTATTTTTGTCTTTTAGGATTTGATTTAATTCAATGTGTTCTAGGGTTTCTCTTTTTAAATTTTCAAACAAGTTTGAAACTCCACAATCAAAGGAAAAATAAGTTGTATTGGTAATGGTTAATTTCCTTTAATGTGTCTCTAAAAAGAAAGAAAGAAATCCTAAGCCAATTGTCCCTAAGATAGAAAATTACTACCAATGAATTATTTTTAGGCTTTCTGTATTAAGTAGTGGTCCAAACAAGTCAAACAATACCACCACTTTGAAGAAAATCAAACAAGGATTCCAGAAAAGATTTTTTTAAGATTTTAAGAATTTGTTTGATAATTTTTTTGGATTTTTACTTGTACTAGTGTCAAAGTCCAGAAATGATACCTATGAGTATTTTAGACTTTTAAGTACTACCACTGACCTCAAAAAATTTTGATGATTTTATATGATGAGTAAACTTTCACAAGAATTCCAGAAAGCTAAATTTCACAAAAATTGGATGAGCATAAAAATTATAAAAATTCATGGATTGTAGCAAAATAGGAAGATTAAAGGGTGTAACCCCTCTATTGTCCATGAATTTTTAAAAATTAAACACAAATCCAATTGATCTGAAATTTGGAACATATGTTTCTAACTTAATTTGAAATCACTGTATGAAATGTCATGATTTTAGGAGGTCTATGGTGTTGGGGATTGATTTTTCAAGTCCAGATAGAAATTTGGACCCGAAAAATAGAACACCAATACTTGAAATGGAGTGGTGTTGATGGTGCAAACAATCAATCAATGAGTTTTAAAAAGTACCACTCGACTTAATTAAGTTATTTAAGGTCCTGAAAGCCAAGTTTAGTGTATTTCGAAGTCTTTTAGTTTAGGTGTGACAAGAGAGAAGAAACCAACCTGAAAATCCGTGGGAAGAAAAGGAACATTGAGCTTTTGCTTCCAAATTTCAGCTTTCTTCCTACAATACTTGCACACACAAGAGAAAAGAAAGAGAAGGGGATGAGATCCACCACAAGAAATAGAAAGAAAGATTAACAAAAGTCGTGCCTCCACGACAACGGCACCAAAAAGTGATCGCGAGAATACGCGGTTTGTTAATTAGGCAATTTAGTGTCATTGCAACACGTAAATCCACTTTTGCTTTTAAATTTATAACCAACATAGTGGGGTATCTAGGGTCGTCCAAGGAGGCCAATTGTTTGCAAAATCAACTCTCTTGCTTAGAAAATAAATCTCAACTTTCTTTTTTGTATTTTTTCAATATATCATTTTTATGTTTTTGAAATTAAGGCAATATGCGAAGTTGTTGGCAGGAAAAAGTGACTGCACCTACTATGCCAGTCTAAGTGACAAAAATTACCCTCTTTCTAAGCTCAACCTAGGTGCATGGAGGCCTAGGTTAATTAGAAAGGAGGAGTGAAACTACACTAAAGATAAAGCAAGATAATGCAAAAAAGAGTGCAACAATAAATCAAGGCAACTTCTTTTTTTATATTAAAGGAAATTGTCTACTAGTAGATGAATGCTTCTACAAGAAAAAAAATTGAAAACAAAATAAATACAAATCCTTTAGACGATGATGGTGATGAAGAGGATCAAGCTCTTCTTGCTCCAAGCCTAGTAGCTCCCGGGCTTGAAAAGAAAATCTTCAACTCCTTCCTTCTATAGCTCCTCCAAGATGATGTCCTCCAAAGCAATCCCTAAGGGGGCATGCCCTAAGATTTTTTCCAAGGGTGGATGTCCACCCTAGGTCCTTCTCCCTTGCTTGGCCGCCCTCCTTGAAATGGAAAGGTCCTCCTCCTTGGCATGGCCCAAGTTGAAGAGAGTGGGGAGAAGAAGGCACTAAAGGGGCTGGTGATGTTCCCCCTTAATCTTCTTCTCTACTCCTTCTTCTTGGCCGTAGGCATAGGTGGATGTAGGTGGAAAAAAACACTAATGGAGGATGAAGAAAATGTGGGAAGATAGGGGGGTATATATAGTGTAGGAAGGGGGGCATAGGTGGCTCTTGGAATGGATGGCTAGGATAGGATATAGAGGGTAGTTGGGGATCCTATGGCTAAGGGTGATTGGCACCAACCCAAGGGGTACCTAGGTGGTGGTTATTGGTAGTGGCACCCCTTGAAGTTGGTGCCAAAATGGCTTCTAGAAGGGGGAGCTTAGGTGGCGCCAAGTAGGGTTCTAGAAGGATGGGTAGGTGGGTGGCTAGGATGGGTTGTATGGTTAAGTGCATGGTGGATATGGGGGTGGTTGTTGATGCCAAAAAAGGGGGGTAGTTAGGGTTACATTTTGGCTCCAAAATTGGTCCCTTTTGGTGGTGATGATGGGGTGAAGAGGTGGCTACGTGGTGGCATCAACTTGGAGTAGGATAGCTAGCTTAGGTAGGGCTTAAGTTGGTGGAGCTAGCTAGGGTTGAGTTGAAGGTGGTGGATGGCCAAGGAGCTGGTTGCTAGCTAAGCTAAGCTATGCTAAGCTAGCTTAGCTAGCTATGGAGTAGAGGAGGAGGTATTGGAGCTAGGGTTTGAAGAGAGGAGTTGAGGAGGAGAAGCCTGGAGCTTGAACTGGTGCTGGCAACTGCTGAAGAAGGTGGCATGGAGCTACTCTAGCTGGCTTAGCTTTCTAGTTCTTTGCTAGCTGCTAAGCAAAGCTAAAGTAAGTTGGCTTCTACCATAATGAGCTGAGGTGAGCTGGGTCTGGTGCTCCTAGGGAGGATCAAGCTGGTTGAGGCTGCTAAGGTAGCCTAGCTCAAGTAAGTTGAGCTAAGCTGAGTCCTTGGGAGCTGGACTTGAGCTTCCTGAGCTAAAAATGAATTCATCTTCAGCTAGCTGGAGTTGAGTGGAGCTGGATGTAGCTGAATCTTAGCTGGGGTGAACTCCAGTCAACTCAGCTGGGCTAGCTAAAGCTCCCTGTGGACTAGTGGGAGCTGAGATGAGCTAGACTCAACTAGGTTGAGCTGGATCTGAGCTGACCTAAGCTAGGGTGAGCTAAGATGAGCTCTCTTAAGATGCCATTCAGTTGAGATTAGCTGAATGGAGATGGGATGAGCTAACCCTAGTCCAAGTGAGCTAGGTTCCAACTTTGGTGAACTGGATCAAGCTAAGTTCCAGTTAGTCTGAGCTCCTCCTTCATCATTTGCCTTCTTGAGTGCTAGGGTTTTAGGGATCTGTATATCTATTCATCCCTAACACTCACAAAAGCACATCAAAAGGACAATAAAAAATGCAATGCATGCCTAACCTAATTAATGCCTAAGTGTAGCCCAAAAACTCATTTGCGGAGTAGAATCCTAAGAGGTAGGTTTGTTTTAATGCATAAGAATGATGATAAACTGACGTTTATCATACAGCACTTCCAAATTGGTTCGAGGGCCTCTTTGGCTTCATCTACTCTTTCTTAAACAAGTTATGGCTTTCATTTTATTTGCCTAATTAGTATCTTCAGTTTGATGTTGCAAGTTGTGTTATCAGTTACAAGAAGGCGCAATTTCGGTATAAATTAGAGGTTAGTAAGACAATTTATGTACAAACAAAATGGCCCATGGACCATTCCTACTTTGTGATGATAACATCATCATCAGCCATATCTACCTTTAACAGGTCATAATCAAGGATTAAATGCTCCTACATAACCGCCAGAGAGACGTAATTCACTGCAAATCCATTTTAAGGGAAATACAGTAAAACAAGGGTAAAACTACAGTTTTAATAGTATATCTCAACTGTCATGGGTTTTCTCAGGGGTTAATTAAGGATTAAATAATATCAAGAGTCTAACAAGCAGGTTAGTACAGATAAAAAAGGGGTTTTGCGTGTTTTAAGAATTAAATGACTTCTGAAATCCTAAAAATAGACCCATTTAATTAACTGAGGTTATGGTCATGATAAAATTCACCTAAACCCTCTAAAAATCATATAAAAATATTCTCTAGGGTTTGGTACCTTCAATTTGACCATTAAAACCTATCTTGACCTAAAACAGAGTCTCAAACAGATTTTTGCCCTAATTTAGGTAATTATGCAATTTCTCCAGAAAAACTTAGTCAAAACCTAAATCTAAATTCACCATTGGATTCCTTGGATCCAAATTAGGTTTGTACCAGAATTTGGGCCCAATCTGAGATTATTTCGACTTAGTTTGCACTTTGGTCCATGTTTGACTCTTTTATCTCACACACATGCCCTTAACTTTCAAAATCCTTGCAAATAGCCCCCACCTTTGTTGTATTCTTCACAAAAAGGTCCCTGTCACCCTAGAATTCTAATCCGACAACTCTAACGACCTTTGATTGAAGAGAACTCCTTATCTGATCAATCAATCCCTTCCAAAATTGGAAGGGAGATTCCTTGAGGAGTCCTCTTTCCAATGAATCTGATCTTGAGCCCCAAAATCTTCCCAATCTCTCATGTGAATGCATGAAAGATTTGGGTATCTTTAGGTTTCCAACTCCGGCAAGCTTTTCTAGCTTGGGAAGCTTGCTTCCCAAGCTCAAATCGACCTCTAGAGCCCTATAAAAGAACCCCTGACGCATGGCCATTTTCCTCAGCTAGGTTTTGGCCTAAAAATCTCCTCCTAACCCTACCTCCGGCCTCCTCCGACCTAGCTCCGACGAAGCTCCTCCCTCTATTGTCCTACGGCCTCTCAACGGCCAAATTAGGAGTGCTACATTCTTCCCCAACTTCCTCTGCCTCTTGACAACCACATCAGAGGTGCCTCTGACCCTTTTCTTCGCCGCTGTCTCCCTTCAGAGGTTCATCTTCCCCACATTTGGCCATCACACCAGCGTGGGAATCTCTCCCCCTTTTGTCCATTAGAGTAGCTAATTAGGTTTAGTTAGCATCGTAGATTAGTTTCCCTCTCTCTATCTCTCAATTTGACCACCAAACTCATGCGACCACCTCCGTCTTCCTTGTCTCCAGCAATCCCTCTAGCAAGGTGCCTCCATTTCTTACCCCTCCATCTGCCTCGCCAACCACCTCATAACCTTTGCCTCATCCTCCCGCACAAAACCCCAATCCTATTTCTTCCTATTACTCACCCAACCGCTACACCAAACAAACCCACCTTCGTCAACCTATCCCGTCATCGACCGACCTCCTCCATGCACCAAACTCCATAAAACCACCACCATCACATTCGTCGTCACCTCGCAACTCTCCTGAGCTGGTTTAATGTGGCCATAAGGCCATTTGTTTGATTTCAGGTACTCAGGACCCCCGTGCCATTGTTGAAGTTTCTTTACGAAGCTCCAGGCCTTGTTCGTGTAGGATACTCCCAGGTACCTGATAAACGCCAGTTTATCATCATTCTTATGCATTAAAACAAACCTAGCTCTTAGGATTTTACTCCGCAAATGGGTTTTTGGGCTGCATTTAGGCATAAAATAGGTTAGGCATGCATTGCATTTTTTATTGTCTTTTTAATATGTTTTTGTGAGTGTTAGGGATGTACAGATATATAGATCCCAAAAACCCTAGCACTCAAGAAGGAAAATGGTGAAGGAGAGGCCCAGACTAGCTGGAACTCAGCCTGATCCAGCTCACCTTAGCTTGATCCAGCTCACCTCAGTTTGATCCAGCTCACCGCAGCTGGAACCTAGCTCACTTGAACTAGGGTTAGCTCATCCCAGCTCCATTCAGCTAATCTCAGCTGAATGGCAGCTCAAGAGAGTTCGTCTTAGCTCACCCTAGCTCAAGTCAGCTCAGATCCAGCTCAACTTAGCTGAGTCTAGCTCATCTCAGCTCCCACTAGTCCACAGGGTGCTCTAGCTAGCTCAGCTGAGTTGACAGGAGTTCACCCCAGCTCAGATCCAGCTACATCCAGCTCCACCCAGCTGAAGAAGAACTCATCCCAGCTCAGGAAGCTCAAGTCCAGCTCCCGGGGACTTAGCTTAGCTCAACTCAGTTGAGCTAAGCTACCTTAGCTGCCTCAACCAACTTGAGTCTCCCCGGGAGCACCAGACCTAGCTCACCTCAGCTCATCATGGTAGAAGCTAGCTTACTTTAGCTTGGCTTAGCAACTAGAAAAGAACTAGCAAGCTAAGCCAGCTAGAGTAGCTCCATGCCAGCCTCTTCAGCAGCAGCCAGCTCCAATTTCAGCTCTAGACTTCTCCTCCTCAGCTCCTCCCTCCAAACCCTAGCTCCAACACCTTCTCCTCTACTCCTTCATTAGCTAAGCTAGCTTAGCTTAGCTATGCTCCAACTTCCTTGGCTTGTACCATCCCAAAAACCCACCTAACAACTCCACCCAACTAGCTCCACCTAAGCTCCACATAAGCTAACCTACTTGGCACCAACCTAACCTACCCACCACCTCCAAAAGACACCTAAAAGTGGCGCCAAAAACTACCCCTAACCACCCCCTTAATGGCGCCACTTTTCCCTCCAAAACTCCCCCTCATCTCCACCACACAATTCCCCTTGAATCCATCTCCACCATCCACCTAACCCCCCTTCTAGAAGACCCCATGTTGGCGCCAAAATGGTGGTGTCTCTCCACCACCGAAAGACACCAACACCACCATAACCACCCCCTTTAACACCCCTTGGGTTGGCGCCAACTCACCTTAGCCATAGGATCACCAACCACCTCCATCCTTCCATCCTAGCCCTCCATTTCAAGGGGCACCTTAACCCCCCATCCTACCCTATAAAAAGACCACTACCCACCACCATTCAAGTCATCCTTGGCTAGCAATTTCACTCTCATATTCCACCAAGAAGCCCACATCCAAGAGAGAAGAAGAAGAAGAAGATTAAGGGGATATTCTGTCCCCTTGGTGCCTTCCCCTCTTCCCTTCTCTCTTGGGCCAAGCCAGCCAAAGGAGAAGCCAGGCAAGGAAGATCTTGGAGGAGATCTTGAAGGTGGTCCATGCCACCTTGGAGGAGTTCTTGAGGGTGGTGCACGCCCACCCCTTGGAGAGAGCATTGAAGGTGGTAGCTTCCACCTTGGAGGAGCTCTCAAGGAAGGAGAAGAAGGAGGCCCTCTTTTCAAGATTGGGAGCTACCAACCTTGGAGCAAGAAGCCCTCTTCTTCACCATCTATCTCAAGGATTTGTGTTTTCTCTTCTTATTTGCATTTTTATAGTAGTAGAAGCTTTCCTCTACTAGGCCTTTTTGTAAAACACTTTTTCAGTTATCAAGTTGCATTCTTTGCAAGTTTTCTTGTTTGCATTTTTATTTGCTTGTTTTTAGCATTCTTCACTCCCTCTCCCTAATTATTCTAGGCCTCCACTTGCCTAGAGTGAGCTTAGGGAGAGGCTCTACTTGTCACATAGAAGTAGTATTTAAATTGAAGTGTAAATCACCTTTTCCGCCACCAGTTCGCATGTTGCCTTAGCTTAAAAACAAAAAAAATGATATATTGAAAAAAAATACCAAAAAGAAAGTTGAGATTTATTCCAAGCAAGAGAATCACTATTGCAAACATATTGCCTCCTTCGACGACCCTAGATACTCTCCTATCTAGGAATATAAATTTAAGAGCGAAAGCGGATTTACACATTACAACGACCTAATTAACAAACCGCGTAAAATTGCTATCAGTACCTATTCCAGGCATAGCAGAATCACTCCAGGAACACAAACTAGGGACCAATTTGTCCATTTGACCAAGCCTTTGATCGGATTTGACGAATCAGTGCTGCGACCAATGCGAAGAGGAAGTGTGGGACTTTAGTCCCACCTCGGAAGCGGGCAACCAAGCGCAGCGGAATAAATTGATTTTCTACCTTAGGCTTATCGCCTCAAGTAACATAGGGGGGTGAGGTCCCCCAACACCCCTTCATCTACGCCTCGCCCGTGACACATACCACGTGGGCCTAGCATTGACTCGACCTGCCTAACCCACCTTTACTCCTCGGCTGTGATCCACGCACATAGCCCTAGTCCCGGGTGCGCTCTACTTGAATATCTAATTACCCAGTACTATGGCCTTGGGAAGGCAAGGAAGAGAAAACCTAGAGAAAGAAGGAGAGAGAGCGCAGGGTCAGGGGGTTTTTCTCTCTTAAGAGTCGGTTGACACTTAGCCGCTAGAGGGATTACCTCCCTCTGTGCATGAAGAAGAAAAGCCAAGAGGAGAAGGAAGAAGGCCTTGACAGAAGAGAAAGAAAGGAGAAGAGAAGGAGAGCGCTTGAAGAGGTCAGTAGAAAGAAGAATAAGAGAAGAATAGAGAAAGAAGAGGAGGCTGAAGAAGAAGCATAGTGCCTTCTTGGCACTATAGCAAGGTTGACTTAAGATGTCTGACTTGGGTAAAGGCGATTTATACTGTTGATATATTTGAGTACCTAAGTTTGAATGGTTGATGGTACTGTTACATTATTTGAACTCAATGCATATATGCTTAAATTGAATAATTGGTGATCTAAATCACCATTATTTTTCTTTGAAATTCTTTTTGCCATGCACAACTATTGTTAAACTCATGTTTTACATTGATTATCATTTTTGAGTAATTATTATTCATTTCTTAGTATTATTTGGCTTGAATCTTGTGCTCATTTACATTATATATTGAGATTAACGTGTGAATTCCTACTTGCTCCCAACGAACGACCTCGGATTTCTTTTGAGTTATAAATTTTATCTGCTGTTTGAGTTATTTTTGAGGATTTATTACTACAACGAACGCATCTTTCTAAAACCTCAATCTAGCCCTATCAACACTTTGTCCACCCTAAATAGGCTCACTAAGACTTGATAAATTTGTTTGAAACTAGGCTTGATCATCACAGCTTGTGGCTCACCCATCCTAAAGTATGAACAAGTGTACTCATGGTCTTGTTCTTTACACTTGCTAGATTCTCATGCATGTAGTTTCATAATGATTTATTACCATCATGTTATTTTTTTTTTGATAGGCAACAACCCAAAGGTAGCATATCATTGATCAACAAGATAAGCAATAGCTAAAGGGGGGGTTGTATTACACCAACTTCCTACATACCCCACCCTATGACAGTCTTTGGCAAGAGTGTGGGAAAGCAAAACACAAGTTCTTGGAACCTTTAGGAGTGTGATATTATCATTGGCTAACATCAGCTAATTGCATCTAAGTATGGAGAATTTTTTTCTCTAAATTGGGTCTTGCAATCGCAAGACCATTTGAACTGCATTTTCACAGTCATTATGAATATGTACCTTGTAGCAACCATAAGTATCCACATGATCTAAGGCAACTTCAATCTCACTTAATTCGGCTTCTTTTGGAAAGGTATCTTCAGTTTGTATAGCCACAGCATCAAAGGAAAGGTTGTTAGTTAATAAACATACAACAGCTGCAATAGATCTCCCATCTTTGAAAGCTGCATCCACTTGAATGATGATTTTAGGCTGAATATTATGTCTTGTTACTTGTTTCTCACAACATGTTTTTTCTTCATTCTTCATCGCATCTTCAGTACCATTGCACTTAAGTATTTTGTTGAGGATGCATGTAGGTTGAGGTTGTTTAACTTGATGCTTCATCTCACACCTAGCAATCCAAATATGGTATAATGCACAACTTGAAATGGGGAATAAGTGCTCCTATCTATTGGAAATTTCAAAAATAAAATCCTCTAGCTATTGTTCTATTAGATGGGTCCTGATGCCTATTCCCAACCATAAGACATGGGCAAAATGGCAATGAAGAAAATGATATTCCTTAGTTTTGATAGAGGCTTCACACATGGGGCATAGGTTGCAGTATCCAGGCATTCTGAATGCAAGAGTGTGTCCAAGAGGGAGACAATCTGAAATTAACTTCCACAAAAAAATTTAACTCTAGGTTGTAGGTTTTTTTTTTCCATAGCACCTGGAACCGGCTTCTTTTTGCTTCAAGCAAGCTATAGCCATCTTCAGTGAGGGTTTTATAAGCTGATTTGACCATAAGGATTCCTTTTGGATGGGGCCTTTGTTTGGGAATTCGTAAGTCGCGTATTTGATTAAAATAGTGTCATAGTATAGCGCGAAATACGACTCAACAAAACATTTTAATTACGAGACGGTGAGTACTGGTCGATCTCAGGGAGGCATTTAGAAAAGCAAAATTGATTCAATCTTTTCGCTACTTGCTTAGAAATGCACACCGGTTTCCAACCTATGAATAAATGTGTTACCAGTCACGTTATTAACCCTAATGATGTGTTCATGCGTCAGTTAGATGACAAAAGTGAACATGTGAGTATTAGTGCGCACAATCCTAGCTATGCGATGGCTATTTAAGGAAAAAGCATCGATCGTTAAGTCATTAACATCTTCATGCATCGACATGCTTGTTGCAAGAAAAATATAAGAAGTTACAGCAAGCAACTTATTATCACAAGAAATATTTTGCAAGGAAGCTCATGGTGATTCCACAACAGACATATATATATATAAAGCTCAGGTGATTTTCATTTCATTGTAAGGAGTTATTACAAAGTGGGTTGATGAGCCCATATTTGTGGGCTAAGTATGTATTTTAACGCCTAGACATTAAGTTAACATGTACATTTATATAGCATACATTAATGTGTAAATAGGATAACATAAAATCTCATGCATTTCATGCATTACATGCATTGATAATATCATTTAGAATTTATTTAGAATATCATGCATTGAAATAGGTTGCATTACAATTAGTGTTTTGAATTTAATATAGAAGTAAAGGTCTTACATATAAATAACCCAATAATCATTTTTCTTTATTTTTATTCTCTTCACAGCAACGGTTTCCCACACTAAATGCACACCTTAATTACTAAGGAGAGAGCATACTGCACGTCGTCGATGATCCCTCATCTCCACAACGCTTCTTCCTCTCCATGTTCCTATAGCCATAAAAAAAGACCTCAGCCACACCATCATGGGCAGGCCACCATTCCCGACCCACCACTACGCAGAGATTAAATTCTCTTCCATTCCACCACTACCGGCCTCGACTGCGGTAGTCTACTCCACCACCATAGGCATGCGTCGTGACAAGACGCTCCGCCAAATAGGAGTAGTTGCATTACTGTGAGCACCTTAGTGTTCACCCTTCCACGCTGCAACAACAGCGTGCAGCATCACCCTCACCGCCATCACCAGCAATCACCTCCAGCTCCTCGCCCCCGCACCAGTTAAGACGTCCGGGAAATTTCCGAAACGTCTGACACACCCATTGAAGCGCGTTGTCACCACACGCCCAGCATCGCCTGCAGCCACTCCAAGCGTTGCTCCAGCAGCAACAGAGAGCACCCTTTGCAGCCAGCTCAAGCACGCAGCTGCTGTGTGCAGCAACTTCCTCGCCCTCGTCTCCTCGCGTATGTGCCTCCAGCAGCCAGCAACAAGCATGAGCACCATCTCCCCTTATGCGGTATGCATCCTTCAGTGCCTCCCTGCATGTGGCCTACTCGCCAGCAACAGCAGTAGCTAGCAGTTCGCTTGTGCAGCAGCCTCTTCCAGCAGAAGCCATGCATGCAGCGGCTTCCTCTCCCACGAGCTACGCACGTCCACGTGTGGTGCCTAGCTGCCCATGCAAACGCAGCACCCACCATCGCCGCGCCTACAACGTGCATCAGCAATTGCTGTGCTCCGCCAGCTCCTCGCGCATGCCACTCTCCTCGCGTGCGTGCCTCTAGCAGCAGCAACCAGCAGCCTGTGAGCACCCATCTCCTCTCCGCAGCAATCGCCCTCTAGCAGCTGCCGGAACCCACCTTCACCGTAGTGTCGTCCGGTCGGCTCTGGCCGCCTTGCACTTCGCCACAACCTCCATCGCAAAGCCCTAAATCTAGAGATCTTCCTCTGAGCTTCGCACCTCCAACCGCATCTTCCTCCATGTGCACGCTCAAGGGGAAGCCATTCCCCTATTTTGCTACAATAAAGTTCCTATTAAAATTTACATTTAAGTGCCATTGCCACAAAAAGGACTTTTATTTATCGTTATTCAATTGTGGTGAGTTTTTGCAAAGGACCTCCCTCTTTCTTGTAAATGCAATATCAGCTCATCTAATCATTGTTACATTGATCTAAAGGCGATTTTGATTCAATTTCTTAGGGAAATTAATCATGAACATCTGCTTTTGACTCATGCGAGTTTTAATAGGCCACTACCTCCTTCTGGATATGACCCGCTCTCTTGTGAGTGCTTAATTTCAATTAATACCTTGATTAGTCGATTTTCCACCACTTTAAAATATAATGACAAATCATCTTAATCATCTTATTCGAAATCAAAAATAAACACGTCAAATGGCGCCATTGTCGAGGAGGCAACATGCTTAATTAACTTGCAATTATTTATTTGTTCATGTTGATTTAAATTGAGGCATATTTAACTTGTTTTATCTAATTTGGTGCGAGGTATGCATATTACACACGAGTTGTCTCATCAGCCTCAGCAACGTCGTGATGGACCTTGTTTCCATCACTTAGAGGAGGGACTAAGCTTCGCATGGATCCTACGACCACCTCCGAGATAAACATAGGAGCTTGTGGGCCTTGACCCCACACGCATAGAAATGCACAAAGGACCATCTAGGAAGTGTCTTCCTCTTAGAATTGATTTTGCATTTTAGAATAGACTCTTTAGGTTTAGTTTAGTTGTTTATTTTCTCGCCCTTGTACTCTGGGGCTAGTTTTAGGGGTTTTTTCCCCAATTTTGTTTTAGGCCCGTGTTAGGTAATTTTTGGGAGTCTGTTCCCTCTTTCTTTAGATTTAGATTTTTACTTTATTTTGTGGATTGATTTTATTTTACTTGATTGTGTATAAGTAGCTATAAAAAAAAATAAAGAAAAAAACACGAACTACCTACTAGAAGCTACCTACCCTTAGGACGAACCATTTAGGTCTATATGAGCAGTCTGTAGATTTATTTCTTTACATTGCATGCATTTTTGCATCATTGATTGCTGGAAGCAAGGTACACATTCTCTTACTTTGCATCCATATTTTGATCAAGCATTTGCATTTGGACTTAATTCCTAGACCACATAATTTGTCTTGAAACGACTTAACAAGTGGTCACATTTTCTGAAAAAAGAACTAATTAAAGGAGGAACATATAAAACCCAAGGAGTTGATTTGAGACATTGTGCTGCGGTTCAAAAATTCAAACTTTTACGGTGAATGCACACGTGCATGGCTACGCACTAAAGCACACAATTAGACACTCCTAGGTTTTGAGCTACTAGGAAAGAACTCTCCTACCATTGGATACCAAAGTGTTTGAAACTTAAGTTCAAAAGGTTTGTAACTCCAAGGATGGGGATACCCTATCACAAATTTTTTAGGGTAGTTAAGAAGCACCGTGAAAGCACAACTTCAAAGAAAGGCTTAGGCCTACTTGCATCCCTCGATCTTCTATCCTTGGAGTACTTTACTAGTTAAACTTTAAGGTAGAGCACCTAAGTTCCAATTAGGTTTCTATTAAGGCATTTCGTAGGTCGACAATAAGCACGTAATTGATTGGGTAATTTGTATTGTCACCTACAACCGTACTAAAATCTCAAAGGCCTTAATTGATTAAAGACATAAAAGTCCTTTCGAATTGTGTTCGATTGTGTATGCTTGGTAGGTGATCTCTGAGGAGACAACATGTGTTTAATTCAAAACCTAAAAGGATCCTTAGGAGAGCCAACCAAGAGAGAAGAGAGATGGTCGAGGAAGGTGAAAATAGAATTGTGGAGAACCAACGATCTCTGAGAGATTATTTTATCCCTACCAACCAACCTGGCCATACACTGAGAAGACCTAGGGGGAATAATCCATATGAAATCAAGAGTAGTACCGTATCCCTGTTGCCCTCATTCTATGGTACTTCTAGGGAGGACCCCTACAAGCATCTGGAGGAATTCACCGAGGTCTGTTCCATGGTGAGATTGCAGGGTGTTACTGATGACGCCCAAATGTGAACCCTCTTTCTTTTCTCCCTCAAGGATAAGGCGAAGCATTGGTATCACACTCTAGATGGTAAAGTGGATACTTGGGATGCCTTGAAGGGAGAGTTTTTGAAAAAATACTTCCCCATGAGCAAGACTAATCACTACAGGAGGGAAATCATAGGTTCTGCTCAACAAGATAGAGAACAATTTCATGATGCATGGGAGCGCTTCAAAGATTTGTTACGCTTATGTCCCCATCATCAAGTGCCAAGATGGCAACTTGTAGAAAGGTTCTACACTGGATTAAATGATAAGCACAGGCAAATAGTGGATGGAGCTTATGCAGGAACCTTTCTTACAAAGACTGAAGATGAGGCTTGGGATCTTTTTGAGACCTTGAGTGAGAATTCTATCCATCTAAATTCTGTCTATTTGGATAGGAAACCCATTCTTATGCAGTGAAAGATTGAGGCAAATGAGTCTAGGGATACCCAGAATTTAGCCTTCCAGATTCAATTGTTGAACCAAAACATGGAAAGGCTTATGACAAACCCTAGCCAACTCACGCCAAATGCCTCTGCTTCCCAAGCTTCTGAATGCTCCATTTGTAACGGCAATACACACGTTACTATGGATTGTCATTTGCCCTCCCAATTCCCTAACTTTGTACAGGCGGACCTAAATGCCACCCAAGGGTTCCGACCCTGACCTCGTAATGACCCTTTTTCCAACACTTATAACGAGGGATGGAGGAACCACCCCAATTTTTCATGGAGATAGGAGAATGTATCTAATTCAGGGAATTACAAACCCCAACCCTTTCAGACTCAACCATATAATCAGCCTCCTATGCCCTCCCAACTATCCAAGACTTCTAAGATGGATGAGCTTACAGCCATGCTGAAAGCCATGCAGGAGAATCAAAGCATGATCATCCAATCTCATGACAAGGCAATCAATGAGATGAAATCACAAATTGGACACCTTGTCGAGGCCATGAGTAAAGAGAGACTGGGAAGCTTCCTAGTTCATCTGAGGAGAACCCTAAAAGGAAAGGGATTATTTTTAGGGAGCATGCCTAGGCGGTGACTATTCTGAGGATTGGGAAAAAAATTTCCAAACCTGATGCTCATATAGTCCCACCTTTTGAGAACCCATCCACCCTGACTTACGTCCCCACCGGAGAAGAGTCGCCCAACTCTTCTTCGCTTGAAATCACCTCACCAGAAGAGGTTGTCCCTATTCCCCCACTTACCCAACATGACAACCCTTCCACCTAGAGACTGAGAGTGCCCTTTCCAGAGTGCTTATCTGACTCTAGGCAGACTTTTGCTAGCTCATCTAGAGCCAAAGATAGAATGGACGAAATCATGGAGACTTTCAAACAAGTGCAAATTAACCTGCCTTTGCTTGAAGCTACCCGGAAGATTCCATCCTATGCCCGCTTTCTCAAGGACCTGTGCACGAAAAAGCGGCAATCGAGGAAATAGGTCCAATCAAAAGTTGTCCTGCCTGATTCTGTTAGCTCAATTATACAACACGGGATGCCCCCGAAACTTAAGGACCCAGAAGCCCCATACATCTCAGTGGTCGTTGGCGACCTACAAATAGATGAGGCTCTGCTTGATCTGGGTGTGGGTGTAAACATCCTTCCGAGCTATGTATATGAACAACTTGGAGGAGGCAATTTGAAGCCTTCCCCTGTAATCCTCCAGGTTGCAGACCATTCTTTGAAGACACCACGGGGCCTGCTGGAAGATGTCCTCATGAGAGTGGAGGATTTCTTCTTCCCTGTTGACTTTTTATTACTAGACACTGACCCTACCAACAAACCAACCAAGCCCTCAATCATATTGGGCCGCCCTTTTCTTGTGACTTCTAATGCTTCAATTAATTGTCACACTAGGGCATTAAAAATGGGCTTTGGGAACAGGAAAATTTGACTGAATGTGTTTGATGCTTATAAACAAGTTGGATTTGAGGATTGTTCCCAAGTTGAGGTGGTAGATGATCTGATTGAAGAGACAACTCCTGCAATTTTATGTGATGACCCCCTTCAGCATATCATGCTTAATGAGCATTCCCATCTCTTGGAGGAATGTGAAGGGGATGTGCTAGAACTTGAGGAATTGCTTGGAGTTTCTACTGAGTCTCTCTTCCCATCATGTCTACCTAAGGTAGATCTGCTACCTGAGATGGGGACTTCTATTATGAAACCCTCAACCATACAAGCCCCCGACCTTGAACTGAAACCCCTCCCAGACTCTCTCAAGTATGTATTCCTTGGGCCAAATGATACTCTCCCTGTAATCATCTCATCTGTACTATTTGAAGTGCAAGAGGGAGCCTTGCTATACTACTTATCAAGGCACAAGGAAGCCATAGTTTGGACGATTGCTAATATTAAGGGTATAGACTCTATTCTCTGCATGCATCACATTTATACTGATGATTCCATCAAACCCTTTTGAGACATGCAGAGATGTCTTAACCCCAACATGAGGGAGGTGGTTAGAAAGGAAATTCTAAAGTGGTTGGACACTGGGATCATTTATCCCATCACAGATAGCAAATGGGTTAGTCCAGTCCATGTGGTGCCATAGCAGGCAGGCTTCACGATTGAAACAAATGACTAGGGTGAACAAGTGGTGACCAGACCCTCAACTGGTTGGAGGGTTTGCATTGACTACCGCAAACTGAACACCGCTACCCAGGAGGATCACTTTCCCTTACCCTTTATTGATCAGATCCTAGAGAGATTGGCAGGGAACATGTATTTCTACTTTTTAGATGGATATTCTGGGTACAATCAGGTTGCAGTCTTCCCTAATGACCAAGATAAGACAGCTTTCACTAATCCTTATGGCACTTTTTCATTCAGGCGTATGCCGTTTGGATTATGTAATCCACCAGCAACTTTCCAACAGTGTATGATGTCCATTTTCTCGGACATGATTGACGAGTACGTCGAGGTTTTTATGGATGACTTCTCCATTTATGGCTTGTCTTTGGACCAGTGTCTCCTGCACTTAGAGAATGTGTTGAAGAGATGTAAGGAGACTGGTTTAGTCCTCAGCTGGGAGAAAAGCCACTTCATGGTATAGAAAGGCATTGTATTGGGGCATGTTGTGTCTAAAAGAGGCTTGGAAGTAGATAAGGCTAAAGTTGATTCTATTTCCAAACTTCCATTGCCCACGAATGTTAAATAGATTAGATCCTTTCTAGGCCATGCAGGCATTTATAGGAGATTCATTAAGAATTTCAACAAAATTTCTAAGCCACTTTGCGACTTATTGGCGATGGAATCTTCCTTCAATTTTGATTCAGAGTGTGCCAAGGCTTTTCATATGCTAAAGGAGGCCTTGACCTCTGTGCCTATTCTCCGAGCTCCTGATTGGACACTCCCATTTGAGTTGATGTGTGATGCTTTGGATTATGTAGTGGGAGCTATTCTTGGACAGAGGGTTGAGGGAAGACCACATGTGCTGCACTATGCTAGAAAGACTTTAACTGAACCATAGCAAAACTACACAGTCACTAAAAAGGAATTACTTGCTGTAGTTTTTACTTTGGAGAAGTTTAGGTATTATCTTATTGGATCCAAAGTGGTCATTTTTACTGATCATGCGGCAGTGGAACATTTCATTGCCAAGAAAGACTTTAAGCCACAATTAATCAGATGGATTCTACTCCTTCAAGAGTTTGACTTGGAAATTCATGAAAAGAAATGAGTGGAAAATGTACTAGCTGACCACCTGTCTCGCCTTCCTTTTGATTACTCTCAATCTGGAGACATCCGCGAGACATTTCTCGATGAAACCCTTATGGTGATAACACTGACTTCACCCTGGTATGCAGATACAGTTAATTACTTGGTCACTAAAGAAACCCCTAGCTCTTGGGATGCGCAAAAATGGAAGCGATTCATTTCCCAAGCTAAATTCTTTCATTAGGAAGAGCCAAAATTATTTCATATTGGACAAGACCAAGTTTGGAGACGATGTGTTCCTAAAGAAGAGCAATAGAGTGTGTTGAGATTTTGACATCTGCTTCATTGTGGAGGACACTTTGGTGCTAAGAAAATAGCTTTTAAGGTTCTCCAGTCTGATTTTTTGTGGCCTTCTTTATTTAAGGATTCCCATTACTTTGTTAAGGCCTATCTTAGATGTCAATGGACTGGAAAGATTGGGAAGCGAAATGAGATGCCCCAACACCCTATCCAACCTATGGAAATTTTTGATGTTTAGGGGATAGACTTCATGGGTCCCTTCCCTTCGTTCCATGGATTCAAATATATCTTGGTGGCAGTGGATTACATCTCCAAGTGGATAGAGACTATCCCTACACGTACAAATGATCACTCTGTGGTCTTGAAATTTGTGAAGGCTAATATCATATCTCGCTTTAGCTGCCCCAAGACAATTATAAGTGATGGGGGACCTCATTTCCAGAACCATCACTTCAATCAGCTACTTAGGAGTCTGGGAGTAACTCACAAGATTGCTACCCCTTATCATCCTCAGACAAGTGGCTAGGTTGAAGTGTCAAATAGGGAGCTCAAGAACATTTTACAAAAGACTGTTAGGCCAGATAGGAAGGACTGGTCCCAAAAGCTCGATGACGCTTTATGGGCTTATCGAACGACCTACAAAACCCCTTTGGGTATGTCTCCCTTCTGGATTGTGTATGGGAAAGCATGCCACTTACCCGTTGAACTTCAACATAGGGCACTCTGGGCTATCCGAAGTGTCAACTTGGATTTAGAGCAAGCTGGTAAAGCACGTTTACTGAAGTTGACTGAGCTTGAGGAGTTGAGGAATGACGCTTATGACACCTCCCAAGCTTATAAAGAGAGAACTAAGGTCTTGCATGATAAATATATCCTTAGAAAGACCTTTGAGCCCAACCAACAAGTCTGGCTTTTCAATTCCAGACTTAAGTTGTTTCTAGGAAAATCGAAATCACATTGGGATGGGCCTTATATTATCACCAAAGTATTTCCGCATGGGGCTATGGAAATCAAGAGCCCTTCTTCTTCAGCAACACCCTTTACCATCAATGGCCAACGATTAAAACCTTATGTAACTTTGGATGGCCATCTGGTTGATGAGGTCACTCTTGAGGAGCCTTAGCTCCTTTCTTTCCCGCCTCATGTAACATCTTCCCTTGACCATTTTGTTTTCTATTAGGACATTGTTTGAACTAGGCATGGGGAGATAGGACTTGAGGCATCTATACATAGCATTTATACATGGTGCATTCATGCATTTAGTTAAAACATTCTGCATTGCATACATTTGCATTGTTTTTACATTAAAAAAAGAACATTTTGCATTATTGAGCTTAATTGGTTGGGTCCTTCATTCTTAGGCAGACCAGAACTTTAGGTTAGACTAAGTTGACTCTAGGGTTTGACTTAGAAGCTAAGTTGAGCTAATAGTTTTAGACATTTAGGGTCCGTTGTGGACTTAAAAAAAACTCAAGTAGGAGTTAAGTTGCGGACCATTCCTCAAGAGGTTGAGGAAGGAAAGTTAGGGATTGAGTTAAAGGTTGGGTAGTACCTAATGTCTTTTTCTACCTTTTATTTTACGGGTCCTTGTAACCTAAGCATCCATAATTCACACACACTTGGTCTTATATAAATAGTGATCACCCTAATTCCTTTCTTGGAGAAAAATTTTGGTTCACTTAGTTCTGACTTAGGAGAAGCTTGAAAACACAAGTTGATTGGAAGAGTTCCTCTCGCAAGAGAGGTGGAGTATATACTCACCTTGAGGATGCAATGATAACATGTCACCTCCTTGGCACTTGTCTCTTAGGATATCTATCCTACTGGGGGCATGTAAGCGCATTGTGTAGTTCAGGTACCATGGGCAGCCCTATCTCGAAGTGCTGATTGCCATAGGCCTGAATTCGCTTTAGAAATCCATGGGCGATACTATCTCGAAGTGTCGATTGCCAGGAGTTCTTGGGGTCGCTATGGGCGGTGCTATCTCAACGCATCGAAAGCCAGGCACCCTTCGAGGTTTGGTGATGGGGACAATGAATTCGACACAGACCATGCTGATAGCTTATCCAAGTTTAGATTAGAGGAATCAAACAAAAAAATTATATATTAAAAAAAATCTCTTTCTTACTCTCTTTCCTATTTGGCAATCAAACTAACCTCAAATAACTCAAACCAATGCACATGCATGGATGCTTTAATCTCTGGGACCAATAAATACTAGGGTAGAGTTAGAAATCAGGGAAACCTGTGCCTGCAACTCATCTTTAGCCGACCTAGTCTGTAACTTAGGAATTACTTGGGAACCACAGGTCTAAAGTCTGAACTTAACATGTTTCTAAAGGGAGACCGATTGGGTTGGCTACCCACTTGAAGAGCTGGGTTATTGCTTGAATTTGCTAGAGACTAGCAAAAACTAGGCATGGGGGCATTTGATGAGCCCATATTTATGGGCTAAGTATGTATTTTAATGCCTAGACATTAAATTAACATGTACATTTATATAGCATACATTAATGTGTAAATAGGATAACATAAAATCTCATGCATTTCATGCATTACATGCATTGATAATATCATTTAGAATTTATTTAGAATATCATGCATTGAAATAGGTTGCATTACAATTAGTGTTTTGAATTTAACATAGAAGTAAAGGTATTACATATAAATAACCCAATAATCATTTTTCTTTATTTTTATTCTCTTCGCAGCAACGGTTTCCCACGCTGAATGCACACCTTAATTGTTGAGGAGAGATGATACTGCACGTTGTCAACGATCCCTCTTCTCCACAATGCTTCTTCCTCTCCATGTTCCTGTAGCCATAAAATAAGACCTCAACTGCACCATCATGGGCAGGCCACCATTCCCGACCCACCACTACGTAGAGATCAAATTCTCTTCCATTCCACCACCACCAGCCTCAACTGCGGCAGTCTACTACACCACCAGGCGTGCGTCGTGACAGGATACTCTGCCAAATAGGAGTAGCTGCGTTACTGTGAGCACCTCAGTGTTCACCCTTCCACACTGCAACAATAGCGTGCAGCATCACCCTCACCGCCATCACCAGCAATCACTCCAGCTCCTCGCCCCCACACCAGTTAAGATGTCCAGGAAATTTCCTAGATGTCTGATGCACCACCTTAGCACGTTGTCTCCGCACGCCCAGCACCGCCTGCAGCCACTCCAAGTGCTGCTCCAGTAGCAATAGAGCGCACCCTTTGCAGCTAGCTCATGCGCGTAGCTGCTGTGCGCAGCAGCTTCCCTGCCCTCGTCTCCTCACGTGCGCGCCTCAAGTAGCCAGCAGTAAGCACAAGCATCATTTCCCCCTCGCGCAATCAGCATCCTTCAGCGCCTCCCTGCCTACGACCTGCGTGCTAGCAGCAGCAGCAAGCAGTTCGCGCGTGCAGCAGCCTCTTCCAACAGAAGCCGTACGTGCAGCGGCTTCCTCTCCCACGTGCTACGCATGCCCACGCGCGGTGCCTAGCTACCCACACAAAAGCAACACCCACTGCTGCTGCGCCTATAGCGTTCAGCAGTAGCTGCTACGCTCTGCCAGCTCCTCACATACGCCACTCTTGTCACGTGCGCACCTCCAGCAGCAGTAGCCAGCAACCCACGAGCACCCTTCTCCTCTCCACAACAACCGCCCTCTAGCAGCCATCGGAACCCACCTTCACCGTAGCTCCGTCCAGTCAGCTCCGGCTGCCTCGAACCTCACCACAACCTCCATCGCAAAGCCCTCTATCCAGCGATCTTCCTCTGAACACCACAACCTCACATCTGACGGCGGCTTCCTCCATGCGCACGCTCAAGGGGAAGCCATTCCCCTATTTTTCTACAATAAAGTTCCTATTAAAATTTACATTTAAGTTCCATTGCCACAAAAAGGATTTTTATTTATCATTATTTAATTATGGTAAGTTTATGCAAAGGACCTCCCTCTTTCTCGTAAATGCAATATCAGCTCATCTAATCATTGTTACATTGATTTAAAGGCGATTTTGATTTGATTTCTTACGGAAATTAATCATGAACATCTGCTTTTAACCCATGCGAGTTTTAATAGACCACTGCCTCCCTGTGGATATGACCTGCTCTCCTGTGAGTGCTTAATTTCAACTAATACCTTGATTAGTCAATTTTCCACCACTTTAAAATGCAATGACAAATCATCTTAATCATCTTATTGAAAAGAGAAAATCGACACATCATGGGTCTAGATGAAAGCTTATTCAAGAATGATTAAAGCAAAAACTAGCTAACAGAAACTGAGTACATGCACGGATCTACAGAAGATTGTGCATGCATTAGGAAAGAGAAAGATAACTGCACTACTAAAGAAGAAAATAATGCAGAGAAAAAGCTATGAAGATCTACTATGATCTACTTATCTATCTAGTAGAAAGAAGGGCATTGGAGGTGGTCTCCAATGGCCTTTTGGTCTTGAGGTGGTAAGGAGAAGGAGGGGCAGCCAATGGCGCTTAGGCCGAACCTTGGAGAGGGGGAGAGAGTAGACTCTAGTCTTGGCGTGGAGGTGATGTGGCCATGGTGGTGGAACTCGTGGAGTGGAGGTGGAATGGTGGTGGAGAGCTATGCTAATGGAGGATGGAAGTGAAGCCAAAACTAGATTGGTGCATGTGGCCACCCATGGGGTCTTTTTATATAACAAGGGAAAGCTCTTTAGAGAATTATGGAATTCTCTAGAGAGGCTCCAAAGTTGGTCGGCCAAGTGGTTGGAAGGAGGTTTTTAGATCCACAAAAATTGGATATCAAAGAAGACTCTCCCTTGGTTGCTATTTTTAGCAACCAAGTTGGCGCCACTTGGAGAAGAGTCTAGAAGACTCTAGGTGGAGGCCAAGTGGGTGTGTGGGTGTGTTGTGTGTGCGTTAACATGTGTGTGTGTGTGTGTGTCTAGGTGGTCTAAGTTGAGTCCTACAGGTTTAGGTTAGGGTAGGTCATAGGGTTGCAAACCCTAATTACTAAAGTGACTGTGTAATTAAACTTGTCATAAGTTTAATTGAGTGAGTGTAAGGCTAATTGGAAGCGGAGATACCCAATTAGGTCAGGCCTAAGTCAATTGGACTCTTACTGAGTCCAACTGGACTTGTGTTGGTTGAGATCTAAGCTCAATTGGACTCTATGAGTCCAATTGACTAGGTAAAGTGTGATTGACTTGATCCAAGTCAATTAGGCTTAGTGAGAAGCTAATTAGGTTCTTAGGAGGGTCTTAATGTGGTGTACTAGGCTTAGGGCAACTTAATTTAGGTTTCCTAGGGTGTAGAATTCGATTTAGGGGCTTAAGAAATCAAGATCCAAGCTTGACTTCAAAAACAGGGATTGGAGGGGGGTTCCAGATGTCTAATTAGAGTGTCAGATGACTTATACTAAAAAATCAGAAGTCCAAAACTCTTGTCTAGACGTCTAATCATAGGTCAGGGTGGATTCAACGTTCTGTCTTGGAATTCTGTAGAAATTGGACGTCTGACACTTTGTCTGGCATCCAATAACATTGTAGACTTAGGTTCTAGTTTTGTGGGTTGTGACTAAGGGTTCTAGACATCCCATAACTTATCTAGATGACCAGATAAAGGCTGGAATGATGGTTTTGAGGTATCCTAGGCTGAAGTGACCTAATCTAAGGGTGGCTAGGGTTTACTAAGGTCTCCAGGGCTATCCTAGGGCTAGGAAAAGTCCTATGTTCTTCATAATTCAACTCCTACATTAAAATTTGACTTAGTGGATGATGAAAGCCTCATCATGAGCCCTAACTAGCTCATTTTGACCTAAGAAAGAGAATAAGAGCTCCTACATAACCTAGAGAAGGGCTTAGTTTAAGGAATAAGTGTTCGGAGAAGAAAATATGAAATAAGGGTTAAAACTACAATTTTACCATTGCAGTATATAAATGGGATTTCTCAGAGGCAAAACATAGGTCAAATTGTCTGAATAAGAAAAAGTGGGTTGTTTTAGTCAGAAATGGGTTATTGTGCAATCCAAGAATTAAATGACATTCTGTAATCCTAAATTAGACTTGCTTAATTCAACAAGTTTCTGGTTAGGATAAAAATCAAATAAATCCTCTAAAATTCATGGAAAAATATCCCATAGGGTTTAGAACCTTCAGATTGGCTTTTGGAACCTATTTTGACCTAGATTGGGGTCCTAGCTCATCAATTGACCTAATTTGGGTTTTTGTGCAAATTGTCTAGTCAAACGTGGTCAAACATAAAATATAACTTCACCATTGGATTCCTTAGGTCCAAATTAGGTTTGTATCAAAATTTGAACCTAAGGGAATGTCATCTTGACCTACTTTGCAAAATAGTAAACCCAATTACATTTTAGCCCCTATCTTTTGAAAACCATTGCATAGACCCCCCTAACATCCTCGCCACTCTTACAAATAGGTCCCTCTGCCATTAATGGGGAGAAATCCTACTCCGACGAGGAATGGAGGGGGAGTACTCCCTGATTCTTCAGAGATCTCCTCCCAGATTTGGAAGGGAGATTCTCTGAGGAATTCCCTTCCATCTGAGCTCGATCCTAATATCTGATTTGCACCCAATCTCTCATGCGAACGCACAAGAGATTTGGGTCTCTAACTGATTCCATCTCCGGAGAGGATTTGCGTGCTTAGAAGCTTGTCTTCCAAGCACAAGAACCCCTGCCAGCATCTATAAAAGGATCCTCAACCCTGGTCGCACCTCCTCAGCTCGACTTAGCCAAAGATCCACCTCAATTTCTTCTTCTTCTCCTCCAGCCAAGTAGTCTAGCGAGCTCCGACGAGCCTCCCTCCTCCTTCTCATTGCTCTGCCACAATACCAGTGGCAGAGCCGCCCTCACCATCTTCCTCCGCATTGTGCAACACCCGCGCGAGCATCTCTAGCCTCGTCGTCGCCGCCATCTCCCTCCATTGGACGTCATCTTCTCCAACGACAGCAGGTAATGCCAGTCGCCATCTCTCTTCCTTCGTCCACTTAGTTAGGTTAGAATCACCCGTCTCAATCCCCTCTTCAATTCCCCTCAATTTATTTCACGAATTACCCCTCGACTGCCATTGTCCATCGCCATCTTCCCCATCTCCGGCCAACCTCCGGCGAGATGCATCCATCACTCCACACCTCCACACGTCTCACCACCAACCTCTTCACCTCTGCCACAGTCCAGTGAACATCATCCACCTGCTCACAGACCGCCAACACCTCCCTAAATGCCCCCCGACCTAACCCATAATCCCGGCCATAGAGCAACCTAGGCACGCACGCCTAAGCCACCCCACGGCCTACCACCTACCGTCCCACCTTCACCTTGATACGGCGGAGCTTCCCATGTATTTTAATGGGGCCACTAGGCCATATTTGTGTGTGATAGATTTCACCACCTACCGCCATTGACGCACACAGTGAGGAGGTCGCGAGCTTCATCCCAGGCTGCGCGCTCTAGGTGTCAAGGTCCCAAAGGAAGCAAACGTGAGTGAACTCAGACAGCAGGGCAATTGGTTTGGAGAGGCCTCCAGCTGCTGCAATTGGAAGAAGTCATCCGCCTATAGGTGCGTGCAAAAGCGGGTGGGACATTAGTCCCACCTCGTGAACGTAGGAGTGAGGTGCGTCGCTTATATTGAATTTGTGTTTTACTCTGTTCGCCTCGAGATACACATGGGGTGAGGTCCCTCACCTATCATGCCTCGTCCGTGACATATCCCCCACGGATGTGGCACCCGGCCCGATTACCCGACTCTGGGAGAGCATACCGAAGAGTGATATACAGAGAGAGAGATGCGCAGGGATGGTTAGAAGGGTAGGTTTTGCTCTTCTGTGTTGTGTGTACAGGGAAGAAGGAAAGAAACCAAAGAGAAGCAAACGTCAGAGGAAAGCTAAGGTTGAAGCCAAGGGAAGCAGACTGAAGGATGCTAAGGAGGAAGAAGCAAGAAAGAAGAAGACCCGCAGAGGAAGAAGGTGAAGCTAACACTTAGCCGCAGATAGACAGTAGAAAAGAGAAGACTTAAGAAGGAAAGGTAGAAGACAGAGGAGAATAGGAAGAAAGGAAAAGCTAGAAAGGAGCTATAGAGAGGAAACAAGCAAGAAGAAGCAGACGACCAAAGAATAGAAGAAAAAGAGCTAAGGAAAGAGGAAAATTAGTGAAAGAAAGGAAGAAGAAGAGAGCTGCAAGAAGAGATTAAGAGGCCATCATTTAAGACGTTCGATCCTATGATCAGACTTCCAACTCTTTTATTTTTGCCACAATTGACTTTTAAACTCTTGCATTTATATTCTGAATTATGTTTTGAGTAATTCTAAGTGTTCAGTTACATTATTGAGATTAGTGAAAAATTCCATTTGCTCCCTGTATTCGACCTCGGATACTTAGGTTTTCGAGTAATAAATTCTTATTTGTTGTCAAAGCTTGGTCACCTATACTACAACACAACTGACTGTTAAAACACGATCAAGCCATGCAAACATTTTGGCGTCGTTGCTGGGGAGCAACGTGCAATTTATCACTAGCCTCTACATTCTTTTTTTGATCATATTGAACACTAACTTACCCTACTTTGTTTTGTTGTGATCTTGCAAGGTATTTCATGACAAGATTCCTCCTGCAAGTCAACTACTCCAGCGTAGGTATTTCACGAGAAGATCCCTCCCGCATGTCAACTACTCTAGGGCAAGTAATTTCTTTTCTTCCTTAAACCATCCCGTAATCCTTGAAAGACAAAAGGAAGTAATTAATTTAGGAATCAATTTCCTTCTTTCTATAGTAATCGCCATCTTTAAGGCAAACATTTCCTGATTTTGCGAAAAAATTTTCAAATCTTCTTGAAGTTGGAGCGATTTTTCTAGATCCTATCCCACAAATTCCTATGCCTAATAGAAATAATGCTTAATCTCCGTGGACAACACATTTCTTGCTTTTAAGTCCAAAGAGAACCTTTTTCAAGAAGAAACCAAATTAGGGTTTCTACAATAGGGTCTTGTAGTGCTAGTCACACATGCCTGTATAAAAGGAAATGAACCTTCCCGCATCAGTGTGCGACCCAAGCCCTTGATTGAAGAGATCTAAACAAGACAAACCCTAAAAATTGAGCTCTAACAGCACTTGAATCTTAAAAAATCTTGGACCTAATAAACTGTGAGTCAAATCAGGGTGGTCTCTAGGTCCCAAGCCTAGAATCATTCTGCCATCTTTAGGACAGGTCAGGTGAAGTTGACCCCTTGGGTCAACCAACCTCCAAATTAGGTCACAACATCAAAACATCTAAAGTTCAAGTGAGAACCCTAAAGCACCTTTAAAATAAAAGTGGTAGACTTAAGAGGTCAAGGTCCCCATTCTGGTCTACCTGGAATCTCAGTGACAAGAGAGGTCGGGTGGGGGAAACCCTGTAACCCGTGGGGATACTCTATCGTGTAGGGGTCTTTGTGGGACTCTCCCTCTCTGGCTGCCCTGGTAATTCTCAGGTGGACGACCTTCTGATCTAGGGGTATCATCCACCCTGAACCTCCATAGTCATCCAAACGTCTTTGGGTGTCTTGATTGAGTCAAAAACATCTCCAGTCCCTCATCTTTTCTCTTTAGAGCACACATACATTTTCAGTGGGACTCTTTATTCAGATTTAACCGTTTCATAACTTAATTCTACATCTTGATTCAAACTCCAATTCTACATCTTGATTCCACCACCTGATCCAAATATGCAGCCAAACCACTTAGGACAACCATTCAAGAAACCTGAATATCAGAGATCCATGAGAGACAGGATGATTGAGGATGCCCTGAAATTCTATGAGAAAGAAGACAAAACCTCAGCACCAGTAGAAAACATTCAGGTTGATGTCCCAACAACCACAACCTTCATCATAACCTATGCCCAAGTGTTATTGGCAGAAACCACAAAAGGATCAACCCGAGACTTGCTCATCACAAGATACATTGAGATAGAAAAATTGCACAATCTTGAATACCTTCAATGCATGACAAATCCTCGACTTTGGGAGCAACACCAAGATGATCTTGAAAAACGGGAAGAGATAATGAGATTATTAAAACAAATTATCAACCAGAAATACCCGTATATACCACAAACAGAGGATGAACCATCTTGGGACAACATCGAGGATCAATCTGATCTCGGGTTTGAGGCACAAAATGGTTGTGGATTCCCAACCTAGATGGAGTACAATGTTCCTGATATTGAAGAAGGTTGGGAAGCTCCAATTGCAAGAGAACACAATGTTGAGCCCACTCTAGACCATGAATCACCAGGCTTGGAATCCTAAAACTTCTGCAATAATGAGATTAGAACTGAACCTCTTGAGGGTATAAATTCTGCCCCTTATTCTGATAAGGTGACCCTTGAAGGTTATTCAAACCTAGATTCTAGTGATTTAACCCACATCCTAAGCCCAGAATCTAGATCTGAAACCTATTGGGAAGATTTCAAGGCCCCATATGTGAAAGATCAATTTTTCAATGAAGAATATGATTTTGGGCCTCTATTTGATGAATATCCCTCACCAACATCCTTAGAGAAACCAATCGAATTTTCAGAAGTCATGGCAATTTACGATACAGAAACTGAGGAGTTCGACGAGTGGGGTTTCAATTGGGTCTGCCCTACCAGCTTAGAACCTGAGCTTCTAGCAGATAAGGACACCTTTTCAAGCTCAGAATCGACATCTAGACTAGACCCCAATCAGGCTGCTGAATCTACAACATATGATTTATTCTATGGTGGAACTCATGATCCTGAATCTCGTTCAGATTTTGATTTTCGCAAACTCTCCGACGATTTCGAATCTGACCATAACATCGGAGAAAATCTGCTTCCTGATTATAACAAGCCAATCTACGACCTCAGCTCACATGACTCATTCTCTAACTTCGATTTTGAAAGTTACTATGAGGAATCTCTACATGAGACCACCTATCATTCCTTTCTAGAAGAGCCCTCATACACAATTCTCATTGAAGCCACCTCTTCCACACATACAGAAATGATCAAAACCCATTCTCTACCCTGACCCGCAACCAGACTCAATTTCTATTCTGATTCACCTCTCACTAAGCCATTTGCAGATGATTCAACTCTACATCTATACCGGGTATCAGGTATCGATCAAACTGGGAAACATGATCCATCATTCTCTGATCACCCTTGTAGGGTTTCCACACTATGCACTGATTATTTTTCGGAACCTTACTCTGACCAGGCTGATTCGACTCAGCCTAAACCCGAGTTTTCACTTCCATATCTATCCGAGCCACATTGCATATGGCGGGTTCCGCATCTGTTGATCTACATCTATCAACCCACCAGATTGATTGGGTTTGGGCTGCATCATCAGCCTGTTGATCTTAACAAGCACCTGGTTGGACCAACCAGGCTCTTAATCAAGGTGCTTGTTTTACAAAATTCCACTGACTTGACCATTCCCTCTCCACCCCTTTTTCTCTCGGTTGAAGGCTTTGAATTTAGCGCTTAACGGGAGGCAACCCGTCATTCCAAAAATAGAGACCCGTCTGATTATCCGCTTGTACTCCACGTCCATTCCACCGTGAGTTCATCCTTAGACAGTTGATCCCACCTCTGGTACATGTACTAGAGCTTGAAATCATCCGCATCAATCATTTTCAACCCGTTCACCCAGCCGATGTATCCTATTCTAAGTCCCTGACCTCAACACTATTTCACACCCTCCGTTTACAATGAGGACATTGCAAAACTTAGGCATAGGGGGGTGATAAAGTGCATACATACAGAACTAAGAAAAAGTCAGAAGGATTCTCACAAAAAAATTGAAAAAATTATAAAAAAAGAACAAAAAATGGGGGAGGGAGGAAATTTTGTGAGCCACATAATTATAAGAAGGAGAAAAAGAGGAAAAATGACAAAAAGGAGCACAAAATGAAAAAGAAAAAGAGATAGTCATTAGTAAGAGATTAAGGAATTAACCAAAGTTTTAGACCACATCAAGAAAAGAGAAAAATGAAAGAAAAGTGCTAAGGAGACATAAAAAGAGATTAGCAGGAACACTGATCTTAGGCATTCTGGGCTAAACTCTTAGGCTTAAAAATTCACGTACCCACTAAGATCTAGATAATCCTCAAGAGGTTGGGAAAATGCGAAGTTTAAGTATTAGGTCTATGGCTTAGGAAGTATTTGGCCTCATTAACTGACCTTCGATTTGCCGGATTCGATAACCTAAGCACCCCAATCCACACACAGTCTGGTTCAGTGCACATAAATATCAAATTCACGCAAAAAGAATTTCAATGCTTTGAAAAAGTTGCCTAGATTAGCAGTGGCCGATCAACACAAGTTGATTTGGACGAGTTCCCAGTGCAGAGAGGTGGGAAATTCCCCTCGAAGATGCGTCGCAACATATTGTCTCCTCAGTGCTTGTCTCTTAGGATATTTAAATATCCTACCGGGGGCATGTAAGCACTCTGCTGGTTCAGATACCATAGGCGGCATTATCTCAAAATGCCGATTGCTAGGGTCCGGATTCAGCCACGGAACGCCATGGGTGGGATTATCTCGAAAGCCAGTGTTCTAGGGGTTGCCATGGGCGGTGCTATCACAAAGCATCGATTGCCAGGCACCCTTGAGGATTGATGATGGGGATAAGGAATCTGATATAGACCGTGCTGAGAAGCCAATCCGAAGCTAGAAATAAAAAGAAAAGAGAGAGAAAACTCTCCAAACAAATAAACCTTCTATCTCTCTCTTACAAAAAATGCACTGCAAACTGAACCTAAGCTAAAAATGTCTCAAGCACGGGTGCTTTAACCACGGAATCCAACAAACCCTAGGTTAGTTTCTATGGGCCTTAAAAACCTTTGCGGAAGACTGAGGCTAAAGCGGGTCAGGTCTGGATTTTGGTTGGTACTTAAGCACCTCTAGGCCTATTGTCGACATTCTGAACTAATCACAAAAAAAAGAAAGCACTTATCACAACTGGTGACAGACACTCAAGGTCTAGAACAGAAGTAAAACCTTGAAATTTTATTAAGGGACTAACAAAAGCTAGTCATGGGGGTATGATGAAAACTTCATCATAAGCCCTAACTAGCTCATTTTGACCTAAGAAAGAGAATAAGAGCTCCTACATAACCTAGAAAAGGACTTAATTCAAGGAATAAGTGTTCTGAGAAGAAAACATGAAATAAGGGTTAAAACTGCAATTTTACCATTGCAGTGCATAAATGGGATTTCTCAGAGGCAAAGCATAGGTCAAATGGTCTGAGTAAGATAAAAAGTGGGTTGGTTCAGTCAGTAATGGGTTATTGTGGAATCCAAGAATTAAATGACATTCTATAATCCTAAAACAGACTTTCTTAATTCAACAAGGTTATAGTTAGGATAAAAATCAAATAAACCCTCTAAAATTCATGAGAAAATATCCCATAGGGTTTAGAACCTTCAGATTGGCTTTTGGAACCTATTTTGACCTAGATTGGGGTCCTAGCTCATCAATTGACCTAATTTAGGTTTTTGTGCAAATTATCCAGTCAAACGTGGTCAAACCTAAAATCTAACTTCACCATTGGATTCCTTATCTCCAAATTAGGTTTGTACCAAAATTTGGACCTAAGGGGACGTCATCTTTACCTACTTTGCAAAATAGTACACCCAATTACATTTTGGCCCCTATCTTTTGAAAACCATTGCATAGACCCCCCTAACGTCCTCACCACTCTTACAAACAGGTTCCTCCACCATTAATGGGGAGAAATCATACTCCGGCGAGGAATGGAGGGAGAGTACTCCCTGATTCTTCAGAGATCTCCCAGATTTGGAAGGAAGATTCTCTGAGGAATTTCCTTCCATCTGAGCTTGATCCTAATCTCTGATTTGCACCCAATCTCTTGTGCGAATGCACGAGAGATTTGGGTCTCTAATTGATTCCATCTCCAGTGAGGATTTGCACGCTCGGAAGCTTATCTTCCAAGCACAGGAACCCCTGCCAGCATCTATAAAAGGATCCTCAACCCTAGCCGTACCTCCTCAGCTCGACTTGGCTAGAGATCTACCTCAATTTCTTCTTCTTCTCCTCCGGCCAAGTAGTCCAGCGAGCTTCGGCGAGCCTCCCTCCTCTTTCTCATCGCTCTGCCACAATACCAGTGGCAGAGCCACCCTCACCATCTTCCTCCGCATCTCGCAACACCCGTACGAGCATCTCTAGCCCGGTCGTCGCCGCCGTCTCCCTCCACTAGTCGTCGCCTTCTCCGACGACAGCAGGTATTGCCAGTCGCCATCTCTCCCCCTTCGTCCACTTGGTTAGGTTAGAATCACTCGTCTCTATCCCCTCTTAAATTCCCCTCAATTTATTTCATGAATTACCCCTCGACTACCACTGTCCACCGCCATCTACCCCATCTCCGGCCAACCTCCAACGAGATGCATCCATCACTCCACACCTCCACACGTCTCACCACCAACCTCTTCACCTCTGCCATAGTCCACTAAACATCATCCACCCACTCACAGACCGCCAACACCTCCCTAAACGACCCCGACCTAGCCCATAAACCCAGCCACAGAGCAACCTAGGCATGCACGCCTAGTCTGCCCCACAGCCTGGCACCTACCGTCCCACCTTCACCTTGATGCGACGGAGCTTCCCATGTATTTTAATGGGGTCATCAGGCCGTATTTGTGTGACAGATTTCACTGAAAGTTTCCCTTCGAAGAGGGGTGACGTAATAATTGCGGAAATAAAATATAAAGCAATCTCACCAAAGAAAACCAATCACACAAAAAGACAATCACACAAAGAACACAAGAATTTTTAGGTGGAAACCCAAACTGGGTGAAAACCACCACCTAACCCTCTCGAGTTAGGATTTTCCGATCAACCAAGTTGATCAAAATCCACTAAATCGAATCACTTAAAATGAGGGTGATTCAACCTCAATACAACCACGCTACAAGTACGAGGGTAGAGTTCCTCAACCCCTTCTCTCCACGAGAAGGATTTTGTCCCACGAAGGAGACGGGAATTCACAAAGCGAATACCTAACCAAACGACAAAGATAAAATAAAACAAGTAATCCTATAAAGCGAATACCCAACCAAACGACAAAGATAAAATAAAACAAGTAATCCTATAGAGGCAACAAAGTAATTTAAACCTAGCTTCTATAGGAAATAGGAAACTCCCCTTTGCAAGGAGTGCGTCGAGTTGATGACGCGGTGCGTGTGCCACGCGATGGCACAATGTCACTCTCGTGAACAACGGCGGGAGAGCGAGTGCGCAAAGGTAATTTAGCTCTCTAGGTGTAGGAACTTAAGCTTGGAGAGCAAGAGAGACACAAAATGGTTTGAAAGTATATTGCAAGGTGTGTCTTGGTGTATCAAAGGTTTCCCTCTATTTATAGAGGCCTTAGGAAGGCTTTGGAAGGCTTGGAAATGCTTCCATAGCCGTTGGGTGCAAAGCCCAAGAGAATCAGGCCGAAATCAGGACAATGATTACACTTGACAGGGTGATCAGACGTCTAATTCTTGCATCAGACGTCTGGAAGGCCACTTTAAGACGTCTGATTTCAAGGTCAGACGTCTGATTCTATGCGGGTTTCCTCCTGACTTGAATCAGATCTAAACAGGGTTTTTGTTCAAGTTGATCAGACGACATATAGGACATCTGGCACTATGTCTGGACGTCTGGAAACCTACTTTTACTGTGGAAATGGATTTTCCAAACGTTGCAATGGCTAGAAAATCTCTGAGAAGAGATTTTGGGTCAGCCGAGGCAAAACGGTCATTTATCAGACGTCTGGAAAGGCCTAAGGACGTCTGATAAGGCCCTAACGGTCATAATCTTGAGTCTTTGCTAAGCCAGCCAACGGTCCACTAATTGGACGTCTGGCAAACCCATGAGACGTCTCCTAAGACGTCTGGTCTAAGGTCTGGACGTCTGATTTCATCAAACAGAACTACCAATGTTCAGCCTAACAGTTATCAGACGTCTGAAACAACAGTCAGACGTCTTAAAATACTTTATCAGACGTCTGATTTGGGAATTAGACGTCTGGAAGTGCTGTTTGAACCCTATATTGGTTTTCTAAGTGTTCTACAGAAAACCTAAGTATCCTAGGGTTGTGCAGGTGTTCCTAGGACTACTGTTAGGGTACTTTGAGGCTCTTTAACATAATATTCTAAGAAAAATAAAAAGAGCAAGAAAATAAAGACAAGAGATACAAGAAAGGATTAAAAAGAATCTATCATATTCTTCTTGTCTTCTATCTTCAATCTGTCGCTCCACGCGAACCTCCTCTGTTCTTCATTAAGCTCCTCCAATCCATCCTGGATGCGAGCTCGAGATCCGTCTAAACACGTCCACATTTGCAATTGACCTGAAATCTAGGACTCAAATTGCAAATGTTAAATAACACGTGTTTTGTTATCATCAAAACAAATGATCGTGGTGCTCTAGCACCAACATTCACCACCTGCCGCCATTGACGCACACAGCGAAGAGGTCACGAGCTTCATCCCAGGCTACGCGCTCCAGGTGTCAGGGTCCAAGAGGAAGCAGATGTGTGCGCGAACTCAGACAGCAGGGCAATTGATTTGGCAAGGCCTCCAGCTGCAGTAATTGGAAGAAGTCATCCGCCTATAGGTGCGCGCAAAAGCAGGTAGGACATTAGTCCCACCTCGTGAACGCAGGAGTGAGGCGCATTGCTTATATTAAATTTGTGTTTTACTTTGTTCGCCTCGAGATACACATAGGATGAGGTCCCTCACCTATCACGCCTCGTCCGTGACATATCCCCCGTGGACCTAGCACTCGACCCAACTAACCTACCGAGCACTCCTAACGCACCACACCCACGCCGGTGTGCCTGGACCCGGGCATGCGACCGACCCAACTACCCAGCTCTAGGAGAGCGTACCGAAGAGTGATATACAGAGAGAGAGAGAGAGAGAGATGCACGGGGGTGGGTAGAAGGGTAGGTTTTGCTGTTCGGTGTTGTGTGTACAGGGAAGAAGGAAAGAAGCCAAAGAGAAGCAAATGTCAGAGGAAAGCTAAGGTTGAAGCTAAGGGAAGCAGAGTGAAGGAAGCTAAGGAGGAAGAAGCAAGAAAGAAGAAGACCCGTAGAGGAAGAAGGTGAAGCTGACACTTAGCTGTAGACAGACAGCAGAAAAGAGAAGACTTAAGAAGGAAAGGCAGAAGACAGAGGAGAATAAGAAGAAAGGAAAAGCTAGAAAGGAGTTACAGAGAAGAAACAAGCAAGAAGAAGCAGACAACCAAAGAACAGAAGAAAAAGAGCTAAGGAAAGAGGAAAATTAGATAAAGAAAGGAAGAAGAAGAAGAGAGCTGCAAGAAGAGAATAAGAGGCCATCATTTAAGACATCTGATCCTATGATCAGACGTCCAACTCTTTTATTTTTGCCACAATTGACTTTTAAACTCTTACATTTATATTTTGAATTAAGTTTTGAGTAATTCTAAGTGTTCAATTACATTATTGAGATCAGTGAATAAATTCCATTTTCTCCCTGTGTTCGACCTCGGATACTTAGGTTTTTGAGTAATAAATTCTTATTTGTTGTTAATGCTTGGTCACCTATACTACAACGCAACTGACTGTTAAAACACGATCAAGCCGTGCAAACATTGGAGTAGCATACCCCTCCCTACATTATTTCTTTCTCTTTATTCCAGGGCTTCTCTCTAGCTCTACTGCAGCACCAGCTTCTCTTTATTCTTCAATTCGAGCTTCAGATCTTCTTATTACCTACAAACCATATAATGCACTTAATCAGCACAATATAACATTATTTTATGCATAGCTAAAATAAAGCAGTAAAGATGCAAAGTATGCTCATGAATGCATGGATTACACTAAGTTAAACTAGGTTCTAACTTAGTTCAAGTCATTTAAGTCCTATGATTGCTGCACAATTAGCCTCCATATGAGCTCATCTTCCTATCCTAAGTTGACATGAGTCCTGCAAATCTTCTCTTCAATTTCCTTCTCAACATATTTGGCAATTTTTTCTTGGTTCCATTGGCCTCCGCTGTCCAGTAGATAAGAGACCTTGCTAGGCATTAGCTGTGTATAGAATTTGGGTTGGATCGGCAATTGATGATCAAACAACCAAACATCCTTTCATAGGTTCACATTTTGTCCATCCCCTATGATCCAGAAAGAATGGCCGAAGAGAAATTCCTTTAATTTGAATATTTCAGACCAAAACATAGAAGTTTTAAATTTGAGTTTAGAACCCTAAAAGTCACACCATTAGGAAAGTACTTTGCAATCATTAGGCTTTGAATAATTGAATTGTCTCCCTTGATGATTCACCATAATTGTTTCAATAACAATGCTTGATTGAATTTAGATGTATTCCTGAAGCCCAACCCCCCCATGCTTTTTGGTACTGCAATAGCATGCCATCCTTTGACGTAACAGTGCCTCTTGTTATCCTGAAAACCTCACCAAAAATCCCTCATATGTCCATCCAAGGCTTTGCAAGTGCGAATTGGGAGGGAAGCCACAGATATAAGGTGAACTAGGATCGATGCCAAAGATGATGTAATGAGAACAGATATTCTTGATTGTGAGAGTGCCTTTCCCTTCCACCCATTCAATTTGGTTTTAAGCTTACTGAGAATATGTTGATGGAGTCCCTTTTGTGATTTCCCATCTATAATCGAGTAGCCCAAGTAGAGTTAGTCTTCAAATTCCTTAGTAATATGAAGAATTTCCATGATCAAGTGCTTATCCTGATGCAACATTCCATGGCTAAAGGAAATTTTTCACTTGAAATAATTCACCTTCTACCTAGAGAACTCGCCATTAGTAATTCAACAGCCTTATGATTTTGGATTTTTTACATTAATTCCATTGAAATCTTTTGAAATTACTTAAATACCATTTAATTCACTATATTTATAGATATGCCATTGAAAAAGTAGCGTCACTTACATTTTTGCCACTCCGTCAGCCATAACCATTAAACTTAACAATTTTGAACTGAAATGTAATAAAAAATTATTTTTTAGTCCTTAAAATTTATTTTTTAGTCTTCAAATTTCCTTTTGTCGTTAAATTTTATTTTTTTAATTTTCACCCCCTCCCCTCGCCAGTTCACCTCCCTTCCCTCTGTCACGTGGGGGTTGCGTGGTAGACCTCTAAACATCTGGGGGTTATTTCACAATTTCTACGTATCTTTTATAGTGTCTCATAGTTTTGAAGAATCCTCTAAACTCTGAAGGACCCTCCCATAGTTTTCACGCATTGTCCAGTTTTCGCGCATTGTCCAACCCACATAGGGACCCCTACATATTTTCTTTCTTTTTGCAAGGGGGCTGGGTGCAAGTTTGTACTCCCTTAGTTATGTTCAAGAAGAGAGGAGGTAGTTGAGAGGAGGTGGTGGTTAGAGAGGAGGCAGAGGAGGTGGTTGGAGGTTGGAGAGTAGGGGTGGAGGAGGTGGTCGGAGGTGAGGAGGAAGGGAGGTGAACTGGCGAGGGGAGGAGGGGATGGAGAAGGTGAAAATTTTAAAAATAAAATTTGATGACAAAAAAAATTTTGAGGACTAAAAAATAATTTTTATTACATTTCAGTCTAAAACTGTTAAGTTTAACGGCTATGGCTGACAGAGTGGCAAATATGAAACGGTGCTACTTTTTCAATGGCATATCTGTAAATATAGTGAATTGAATGACATTTAAGTAATTCCAAAAGATTTCAATAACAATCATGTAAAAAAACCCTATGATTTTTTGTGCTTCCATTGGCTCCGCCCTTCCAAAGATGATCGTGTCACCAGCAAACATTAGGTGAGTGAGAGATGGTGTCTTCTTTGCTACTTTATACCCCTCCAAGGAACCTGCAGTTTGTGATCTGATAGATATTCTAGACAAAAATTCAGCACACAATATAAAGAGAGAGGGGGAGAAAGGGCAACCTTGCCTGATCCCTCTTCTTGGAGTAATTGTAGTGGAGGGAGACTTGTTAACTAGCACAGCCAATTTAGGGGTTCTTAAAGCGAAGGCAATCAAGTTTATAAGTTTGGAGGGAAAATTTAAATGAGATAGAAGATCTAAGACAAACCTCCATTCAATCCTGTCAAACGCCTTTTCCATATCCAACTTGATGGCCATATACTTCCTTTAGGTATTATGAGTGCTCATAGAATGTATTATCTCCTTGGCTGCTATAATATTGTCAGAAATTTGTCTTCCCTTCAAGAATGCACTCTGATTGGGTGATACAATGCAGATCAACACTTTCTTGACTCTAATAGCAATTAGCTTGGAGATAACCTTGTAAATAGTGTTTGTGAGGCTTATTGGGCGAACATCCCTTGGTTGATCAGGATTCCTTCCTTTAGGGACCAAGGCAATGAAGGTTTCATTGAGTTCCAATGGAAAGGAACCCATAACAAAGGCATTTTGCACAAGGTCTACGATATCATTCCCAATAACACTCCAATTTCTTTGGAAAAATATAGCTTGAAACCCATCAGGTCTGGAGCATTTACATGGGCCTAAGCTGAAAAGACAATTTCGAATCTCATCACCTCCTGATGGCCATATACTTCCTTTGGGTATTACGAGTGCTCATAGAATGTATTATCTCCTTGGCTGCTAAAATATTGTCAAAAATTTGTCTTCCCTTCAAGAATGCACTCTGATTGGGTGATACAATGCGGATCAACACTTTCTTGACTCTAATAGCAATTAGCTTGGAGATAACCTTGTAAATAGTGTTTGTGAGGCTTATTGGGCGAAAATCCCTTGGCTAATCAGGATTCCTTCCTTTAGGGACCAAGGCAATGAAGGTTTCATTGAGTTTCAATGGAAAGGAACCCATAACAAGGGCATTTTACACAAGGTCTACGATATCATTCCCAATAACACTCCAATTTCTTTGAAAAAATATAGCTTGAAACCCATCAGGTCTGGGGCATTTACATGGGCTTAAGCTGAAAAGACAATTCCGAATCTCATCACCTCCTGGTATGCTGGCTGCAAACGTGAATTCTTCATTGTTCAGCTTGTCCCAATCCTCAAAGATAGAAGGTGTTTACCCCCCAATTTGATTTTCAGCAAAATTTTGGTAAAGTGCCTGACAAAGCATTTCCTAATCTCCTCTTCCTTCCCCGTGTATCTCCTATCTTCTAATTTTATCCAAGAGATATGGTTCTTCGATTGACTGCATAGAGATGCTAGAATTTTGTGTTTCGATCTCCTTCGTGCAGCCATTTGTAACATGACCTTTGGTACCAAAATATTTCTTCTTTTAACAGTACCTGATCGTATTCTTTCTGGAGTCTAATTTCTTCTGTTATCAAGTCTTCATCTTGAACGGCCTGCTGTATTTTGAAACGATTGGTTTCTATATCATCCTTCTCTTTTTTCCAGTCCTTAATATCCTTGGCAGCCCACCTTGTGATATCATATCTGACCCCCTTTAATTTATCTACAAAAGATTGTGAACCTTCCTTTTTCCATGCCTTGGAGATGGCTTAGGCACAGGTTGCTTCTTCAAGCCACCATTGCTCAAAACGCCAAGGAATCGCTCTTTTCACATGTTTTCTACAGAGCTCCACCAGTATTGGCACATGGTCACTACCAATGGCTGGAAGGTGTAAAACCCCAGCCCAGGCACCACTCACCAGTCGCAAAGGCTCTATCCAATTGCTCCCTAATCAGGTTTGTCTTCCTTTTATTTGACCAAGTGAAAGCTGGTCCTGCATATCCCATGTCCATAAGGCTGAGATCAGAGATAAATGAACGCAGATAATCCAACGCCCAGGATTTGCAATTTAGACCTCCCTACTTATCACTAATTTTTAACAAAACATTGAGATCACCAACAACCAGAATGCAATTTTCATTCTTTGCAATGTCTGCCATCTTTTTCTGGAAATGTTTTTTTTTTCCCTTATCTGGGGTGCCATAAACACATAGCAGGGAGCACATCTTACCTTCCCAATTGGATAACTCCATAAGCATGCAACTTCTGTCCATATATTTGGGTTGATATCGAACTTCCTGATCTACTAGCAATGCCATTCCCCCCGATCTGCCCTTTGCTTCCTGGTAGAACCAGTTGAATTGATGGAATTTCCTTCTCAAGGAGGTATAGTGCTTTTCTTGGCAGTGAGTTTCAGAGATAAATATAATATCTGGCTTAATTGACTTGAGGAGATCATTTAAATGTTGAACTGATGGGGCGCTCCTCAATCCCCTACAGTTCCAAGAGAGAAGACTCATTGGCCACCATGCAGCTAGTGGGGGTCAGCCGCCAGAGCCCCATCTTCAAAACCAAACCCCTGCTGATCCTGCTTATATTTCTTACCCACAGGCAATTCATCAATAACCATACAATCAATGTTGTCCTTCCTTTTTCCTCTAACCTCAGATTTGATTAATTCTCCTTCAAATTTTCTCTGAATTTTTCTGGCTTGCTCTTTTTTGGATTTGGAAAATTTTTTAATCCCAGATAAAAGCCCAAGCCGAAAAGTAGAGGTAGAGGGACTGTCAGCTCCAGAGTTACCTTGCTCACTAATAGGGGTATTACGTTCTGGTTGGAGATGGCGATCTGAGGTATGTTGTAGATGTAATCGTCTAGAAGTGTGTAGCAGTGATGAGGATTCAGATGTGTATTTCAGGTTTGGGTGTTCAGGTGGGTGTTGTAGGTTTCGGGTTAAGTGAATGGGCTTTTCTTGATGGTTGGGTGTGCATGGGCTGTTGGTTTCAAGTGTCATGTTAATGGGTCCATTACTATCGTGTTTGGCATGCCCAATAGCACTCTCTTAACTCAATTTTCTGGTCACTTTTCAAGAAGCTTCCTGGCAGTTGGGAAACATATATTTCTTTTATAACCTCACAAACTTCCATCATCCGTGATTTATCTGATGGATGACTTCTGAAATTTCATGGGAAACTCCAAGTAGTATGTATATGCACATTTTCTTATTGTTAATTAGGGTCGAGGTAAATAAAAGATATGTAGCAATACTAAAAGGGTAAAGACTGGAATAAGCAAGCATTAGACGAGAAGAGGAATACAACTGTAAAGTCCCAATGCCATTGAGAATCTCCTGATAAAACTAATAAATTTCTCTTTCTGGGTTAGACATCCTGGTTAGGGAACCCTCTTTGCAAGGAGTAGTACACAAGCACGGAAATGGAATAAAAGCTGGACATGGCGGGGCATATGCCCAATGGTTAGCAATGGTGCCGATGTTCCGACATACAATAATGGAGACACATATGAAAAGGACCTCGCTATAAGTATACGAAAGTTGACATATTTTATAGCACGCTAACACGATGTAGCGGTGCCAAATCACTTTATAAGCATTCTATATCGATGTAAAATTATTTTACATCGATATAAAATCACTTTACACTGATGTACCATATCAATATGTTGTAAAATACGTCTCATGATATATTTTTATACATTTTAGCATATAAAAAATGACAATACGTGAAATTTGTGGCCATGATTCCGCCCAACTAAATTCCTACCCTCTAATGGACGTGGTCCCGAGTTTCTCTGGATAATTTGGGAGCCAAAAAAGAAAAAAAAATTCCAACGTCTTGCCTGAGTTACAGGCTATCTAAAAGTTAGAAGTATATGATCATGTGAAATATTATATTTATTTATTTTTGTTTTCGATATGCATTTCAGGCATAACTTAACAACGAGTGAATTCAAAGAGGACATACTCCCGAGATGATATAAACAAGCAGAAGTTAATGTAGTTGCTTAGGAATGAGATAGGGAATTCCAGAGTGGAAAGCGTGTTGTAATTATATTATTATATTGTATTACCTTAAGAACAAATTTCCAAATGTAATCAATGGAACGTTTAAGTGTGAACACGTGGGTCTCACAATTTGCTTTGATTAGTTAAAGGAGAGAGTCGTAGCTTGGAGGGCACGTCGAGATGTCACTCAACTAAAATTTTTACCCAATAAAGATGGGTCTCACAAGTATGTTTAGGCTATATTGCTACTGCAGACCCACGTATCAAGCAAAAGGTTGCGTTTACGTTTGTTTTTCTCTACTGGGTTTCTTTTCCCAAATGGATATTGAAAATATAAACTTTGAGATTGTGCTATAGCGTCTTTTGGTAAATCACTTTTCTAACACCAAAACATTTAAAAAAGACCTTTGCGGTTAATTAAAAGAAGTCTTTACTTTCAATCGTGAACTAAAAGAAGACTTTTGTAGCTAATTGAGAAGTAGTCCTTTCCCACCATGGGTGGTCTTCTTCTTATTGTCTTATGTGAGGGACATCACGTTCCTTTTCTTTGAGAAATAAAGTTCAGTAAAGGAAAAGAAATCATCATAAAGGAAGGCAATGCAAAATGAGCAAGAGAGGAAGACGAAACCCAACACCCCTATGAAAGGGGAAACTGAAATACCCCAAATAAGGGTGACCGAGTCTAAAGGGACTCAAAGGGAAGTATAGGATATGAGAATATTGCAAGCATATGAGTAGGGAACGATGAATACAATGCCTTGGTGAACCAGTTCCACCTTATGGCCGTATATCTAGGGAGGGGATATGACTCTCAACTCTCCACTAGAAACTTGCATTTATATAGGATGAGAAGTCCCCTTTTGTCGAATACATGAATCCTCTTATATAGGGGGTTTTCCTTGGTATGGATACTAGCAACATTTATGTTAGTTCAACCACTCGTATATAATATTTTCATGATTTTACAAAATGAAGAAAATGAAATAAAAAATAAAGCGTAGTATATTGTCTCTCTGTAATAACATATTTGCAAGATTTCATAAAGTTTTCCAAGACAGGAGATTAAAAGCGTGATGACAAGTAGCATAAGTATTAAGTCTTAGACATTTTCATGTAAACTTTCAAAAGTTATAATTTTCATTTTATTTGAGTCTAGAAATGTTGTAAAAAGTCCCCAAACATAACCTATAAATAGCTAACTTAAGGTCTCCACACTTAGGATAAATTAGAAACAAAAATCTAACACTTATACTCGTATCAGACGTCTAGAACAATGGTCAGACGTCTGATTTTCCACTTTAAGACTGATGTAAACACATTTACACTACTTAAAATGTCTATTTATGCATGTTCTTAAGCATAGGATTACATTTTATGATATAAATATTGCATAACATGCATCATCTTGCATTTAGAATAATTTGAATAAAATGAAGGTTAATTATCTCCTTTTATGTACTTGGACAGGGCAAACATTTTATCGGGGCCTCGGATCAAAGATCCAACCGTATGGATGTGATCAGGGCGACGATTGGAGTTCAACGACTCCAAGATCGCCCTAATCAGGCATCCGTAGCATCAGATAGTGACCGGGAAATCCTAGAAGATCAAGGGCCAGGATGGTGTAAATCCGCACTTCAGATGACAAATCTTACCGCACAGATGAATTCGGATCGACGATCGTAACCCAACGACACAAAAATCGAGTTAATCCGACATCCGTGGCACCATCTACAACTTCCAGAAGATGCCTCGCCTAAATGGCCGCTTGCATTCTATGAAGACCGTGCACACGTTCCCTCTCCGCCGTTGGATCTCGATCCAACGACTGTGGACGCGGCTCGTTGAAATAATCCGTGCGACCTTTTGGGAGAGGCAGCGCAGCGGTCCAGCGCCTTATCGCGAGGTGCTGGCGCGCATTCAAGCCTCGCCAAGCGATTTCTGAGGTGAGCGAGCGCGTTTTTATCGACCGTCAGATCGCAATCCAACGGCCGTGCGCGCCCGATAGCATTCACGCACTATTGCACGCGTGGCGTCACGCCCGATCGCACGCGCCAGGCGGGAGCAGCTGCGGGTGGAGATGCATCTTAAGCAGTCCGATCTTGCGATCGGACGGCTGAGAATCAAAGTACGTCAGCGTAAGCGTTGTCCGCGGGCAGCTGAGGAGCCGCGCGTAGGCGCGGGAGCTATGCCCACGTTTGGAGCTTTAGTGACGGATTTATCCGTCACTAAAGACCCCTCATTTATTATTTTAAAGTTGTAATGACCATTTTGCCCCCACTCCTTGCAACTATAAAAGGAGACCCCCTCCATACGCAATTCTGATCCCTTCCTTCTTTTCTCTACCTCTTCAAAGCTCAAGAGAAGCTTGTCCCACACCCGGGATGCTTCTCACGAGATAAAGTTCAAATTTTCGTCCCCCTTCGGAAGTGGATCCCGCGACAACGACGGCGTGCTGCTCCGTTCCGTTCTTCTGCTTCATCCTCCTTCGTCCTGCTTCGTCCTCCTTCGTCCAGGCATCGTCCCGTCCGGCTCGTCCTCCAAGCGACCGTCGAGGAGGATTTCCTCTCCCTATTCTTTTTACTGCTTTCTAGTATAGATTTACTGCTTTCTAGTGTAGTTCTGCTCGTCCTCCAAGCGATTGTCGAAGAGGACATTTCTCCCTCCATTCTTTTAATGCTTTCTAGAGTAAATTTATCGCTTTCTAGTGCAAGTGTTTTATGCTTTCTAGTTGTAATGAACAATCTCAATGATAAATTCTTTGTTTATTCTACATCTCATTTTGATTTCTATGTGTAATATTCTCTCTCTCTCTTACCCTCTCTCTCTTCTATTTATTGTAAATAATTAGATAGTTTTAAATTGAATTACTTCGTGACAAATAAAAAGAAACGCGTAGTTTTTAAATCAAACGTCCGCCTTTCATTTCGGTATAAATTTTATTTGTTGAACACGAGTTCTTCACTTTCAAACTACAACGATAAGTTTTCCAAAATCGAACACGCTAGCGTAGCGGTTCGTGCGTTCAACATTTTGGCACCGTTGCCGGGGAGGCAACGATCTTTGATTTCTCTTCACGTTTTGTAACTTACAAATCGTTTACCTCACTTTTCTCCTTTCTTATTGTAATTGCAGGTACTCTTTTGAGACGAGCAAAAGTGGTAGATTGGAGTAAAGTACTGTGGAAGGTTTGGTATGTTATCCCCCATTCTTTCCCCCTCCATAGATTTCATTCACCACATTAAATCCAAATTCCAATTAACCTAGGTATTTGCATAAATCTTAGGAATAGTTTGGTTGTTTGGATTCTCACTCACATTCATTCCACCTTCATTTATATATATAAAAAAAAGATAATTTTGTAGGGCAATTTTCAACAAACATACAACGTACACCCACATTCAAAGGCACTTAACCGAATTGATTTGTTTCTACTCAACCGGGTTCTGATCTGTGGAACCGATACACATAAAGCAACACATAAAGGAGTAGAAATCATTCTAGGTTAATCATCTTTGTGTGCCTAACTTGGTGGTGCATTTGAGGCCAATTGTTTGAGTTGATTAGGCCGCACCACTTCAAATAAAATAAACTCATCAAGTAGCTGCCAATTAGGTTCAACTCTTAGGGATTTACCAGGCACTCCACATTCTTTCTAAGCTTTAAAGGAAAACATCTTCACCTGTGCATGTAAAACCTGGTGTGCCAATGAAACTTGATTGAAAACACCTAAAGTTGAATCCTAAAACTACCAAGCAAGATTTGAACCTTAAAATTCACCACATCAAAAATAATCTTGCTTGAAAATCATTGGTTGTACACGCACACACAAATCAATCAATCATTAAGGGCACAACCCATTTAAAGGGCCCATCACATTCCAAAGCACATTCAAACCTAGCCCTAAATAAAACATATTAGACGTTGGCCTTAAGGATTGGACTCACTCCTCAGAATCTAGAACGAGATTATTTTCGATTAGTCTGTTTCTACTGTTCAATCTGATGTCTAGCTAGGGGAGTAGAGTCAAACGATCGCGGCTGGGGGGTACACTAGGAACCGGAGGCGCAAGCTGAAGGAAGAACCTTCTCCCCAGTCCCTCCTTCTAACTGGTTGGATTAAACAGACGGAAGTAGATCAAATCGTTCCTTTATCTCAAGATGGGTTTTGGGAGTCTGTAGGTCTGTAGGCTAACCCATTTAAGGACAGGTTTGATTGTTTGTATTGTAGGGTGCCTTTCTTCCTCCCGTGTCTCATGAATCCTTCCACATATTTCACGCATTCCCGCTCTTTCCCTCCTGTTGTGAATTATCCTCAACATGACGATTATCCCAACTCGTATTGTAATCAACCATCAGTCAGTTGGGATAATTCGGATTGGGGATACAGTTCTGGACCTCCGTGTTTAGGGTCTAACCCTGAACACTTTGATTGTGATTTCTATCCTTCTCAGAGCTACATCAGTTATAGATTGTCTTCCTTTCATGAACAACCTAATACGATCTATAATCAAGAAGGATACACCAATCTTTACCCATCCTCTGATTTCACTGCCTTTAGGTCATCACCATCTTTTGAACAATCTGAAATGACCTATTATCAGGAAAGGTATAATGAATCTCAATTCGTTAATTCCTCTGCATTGAGCCCAAACTCGCCCAACCCTGAACCAACTCATTTGGTTCAGGTTAACCAGGTTCAAGATAAGGTTCTGGCTAACTTGAGGAATATCATACAATCTTTAGAAGTTCATCCAATACCTTGCATTGAGAGATTGGAGCCCCTGATTGAAATGATTAATGATTTGAATTAGTCTTTGTTGGATTGGCTCCAAGACGTTAAGGATAAGAACCCGGGTGAGTTTCTACTTGGGAAATTAACAAAATTGAGGATGAGATTCGTGGTTGCTTTGATTCAATCTTAGGATGATTCCCAGGATGAACCCTCTTCAGGAAAGCCAATGACAGAACCCGCTCAGGCACCTGTTAGGGGGGACGTGTGTTATGACCAGATTGAATTAAAGCAACCAATTAAGGAAGATCTGATTTCTTCACCTGAGATCCCTGAGCCGGGTTACGAGGAAACGTATGTCTCCTTGGAATAGAAAGTGACAATTGATTTTGGGACATACATTGATACGGATCCTGATTTCTTTGATGGTGAAGATTCAAGTTGCGAAGTCTCACGCGAGTTTTCTGAACACTATTTCTGTGAGACAATTGGGCCTGAGGAATCTGATAGATCATTTGATAGCCCAATAACTAAGGAAACTAATCTTATTAGGGCACACATTACGGATCCAGAATCGCATTTTCTAGAGGAATCAATTCAATGCCCTGATTATCAGTTACACCTAATTGAGTTTATCGATAATTCTATTTCTGAGATAATTAGACCCAAGTCAGTTCTGATTCTGCCACATCATTTAGACTTGGAGATTTCAGATGGGGTGATTAATATACAAGAGGTCCTGGAATTTGGTATGCTGAATGAGGAGGATAGGAGTTGGGAAGTTTTGATTTGGGAAGTTAATTTTGGAGGAAATGGAAGATTGAGTCGAAGGGTTCCTTTTAAGTTGAAACCATCAAATCAGAACCCTTACGACATTTGTTTCGAGGATGTTCAACTCAAGCACACATTCAACGATTATCCTTTTGAGCTTCAATTCTCTGTAACCCGACTTTTTGGTCTTGGGTTGTATCCTCATAAATCGCAGGACCGACCCTGCTTGCATTCTGATTTTACATTTTGGGTAATTTTTATCTAGAACCTAAGATATTCTTGATTATGGGGGATGGGTTTGCACCATAATCTGGTCCACATCTGTGGACCACTGTTGTTAGGTCAGAAGATTCTTCTGTTTATTCTAATTCTGACCTGCACTTGTGAATTCTTCATTTCTTTTGTTTGTATAGTGTGCCTAGCTGAAGGCACTAAACTCAGCACATATACAGTTTTTCTTAGTTTTCATCTCAGAGCAGACCTGACATTCACGCAATTTAGGTATTTTCTACGCTTGTCCACTCTGTTTTATGTCTTTTTAATACAATGAGGACATTGCATTAGATAGGCATGAGGGGGTGGATATTTATCTTTGAATTCATTCGTTAGCTCCGTAGATTTGTTTTATTTTCTTTTATAAAAAAAAATTTGGAATTAGGAAAGAGAATTTGGGTTTAAGAAAATTTTCAATCTTAGAAAATACTACATTATGATTTGAACACAAAAACCCTTCAGGTCTTTGGACTTAATTAGCCCGTGTATCCACTAAAATGTGGATTTGTCTTTGAGTCCTCGCCATCTTAATTCTATCGTGATGGGAATAAATAAATTTGGGTGATAAGTACACGACTTATCAACCCGCCCTCTAATTTGAGGGAATTTTGAGTCTTAAGCATCTACACATTATCTTTGCACTGACTCGTTGTTCGACGATTTTAATGGAAATTGGGTAGCTAATGAACCTTCTCGGGTGATATGGCTGGCAAGTTATCGTGGGTAACAGCCCATAGGTAGGTTGTCGGAGCCCAGTCACTGGACCTTTCTCTTTTTGCTGCCTTTAGGTAAATCTTAGATGAGGGAAGCCACCTACTTAAAAAAAAAAAGATCAAAAAAAAGGGAGAAAAGAACAAAAAGAAATAAGCCACACTTCGTCGCACGAGTTTGGCTGGCAAGTTGTCAGTGGTAACAGCTCATCGACCGGTTGTCCAGAACCCAGCTCAGTAAATGCACTAAAAATTTCCAAAACACTTAGGAAGAAGCGGAGAAGTACAATAAACCAAGGAGATATACACTGGATTCACCCTTGTGTTGACCCCGTAAAAAAATAAAAGTAGGGAGAAAGCTACCAGTTGTAAAGATACACCTTGAGGTAGAATTCTTTTTGAGGTCACCTAGAGGCATAGAAATCCAATGTCCGTTTTAATTACTAGTCAATGAGTCTATCACAATCACAATAAGATGCTTAAAACTTAGGGTTCTCCTCAAATATTGGGTGAGTTGAATGGCCATAGAAAGCCACTCTTAAACCCTAAAATTTGAAAATCCAAAAAAATTAGAAAAGAGTAAAAAGAGAAAAAGAAATTTTTCTTTGAATAAGGAAAGGCTTGAGGCGGTCTGCATTTTGGTTGATACTCGGGCACTGTTGTGTCTTTGAAAGTTCAGTTCCTAAGTAGACAATTTCTTAATGATTGAAAATAACTCAGGTCCAAATAATCCAACCTAATTCTTTTATAAATAGCATATAGTGTTTGCTAGGGACTAGCAAAAGATAGGCATGGGGGTATGATGTAAACACATTTACACTACTTAAAATGTCTATTTATGCTTGTTCTTAAGCATAGGATTGCATTTCATGATATAAATATTGCATTACATACATCATCTTGCATTTAGAATAGTTTGAATAAAATGGAGGTTAATTATCTCCTTTTATGTGCTTGGATAGGGCAAACATTCTATCGGGGCCTCAGATCAAAGATCCAACCATATGGATGTGATCAGGGCGACAAATGGAGTTCAACGACTCCAAGATCGCCCTAATCAGGCATCCGTAGCATCAGAAGTGACTGGGGAACCCTAGAAGATCAAGGGCCAGGATGGTGTAAATTTGCACTTCAGATGACAAATCTGACAGCACGGATGAATTCGAATCGACGATCGCAGCCCAACGACACAAAAATCGAGTCAATTCGACATCTGTGGCACCATCTACAACTTCAAGAAGATGGACGGCCAAGATGGCACCATGTGGCGCCATATTAGCCGCCCAAACGGCCGCTTGCATTCTATGAAGATCGTGCACCCATTCCCTCTCCGTCGTTGGATCTTGATCCAACGACTGTGGACGCGGCTCGTTGAAATCATCTGCGCGACCTTTTGGGCGAGGCAGCCCAGCGGTCCAGCGCCTTATCGCGAGGCGCTGGCGCACGTTCGAGCCTCGCCATGCGGTTTCTGAGGCGAGCGGGCACGTTTTTATTGACCGTCAGATCTCAATCCAACGGTCATGCACACCCGATAGCGTTCACGTGCTATTGCACGCGCGATCGCATGCTCCAGGCGGGCGCAGCTGCGGGTGGAGATGCGTCTTAAGCTGTCCGATCTCTCGATCGGACGGCTGAGAATCAAAGTACGTAGGTGTAAGCATTGTGCGCGAGTAGCTGAGGAGCCGCGCGTGGGCACAGGAGCTAAGCCCACGTTGGTGGCTTTAGTAACGGATTTATCCGTCACTAAAGACCCCTCATTTATTATTTTAAAGTTGTAATGACCATTTTGCCCCCACTCCTTGCAACTATAAAAGGAGACCCCCTCCATATGAAATTATGATCCCTTCCTTCTCTTCTCTACCTCTCCAAAGCTCAAGAGAAGCTTGTCCCACACCCGGGATGCTTCTCGCGAGATAAAGTCCAAATTTTCGTCTCCCTTCGGAAGTGGATCCTGCGACGACGACGGTGTGCTGCTCCGTTCCCGTTCTTTTGCTTCGTCCTCCTTCGTCTAGGCATCGTCTCGTCTGACTCGTCCTCCAAGCAACCGTCGAGGAGGATTTCTCTCTCCCTATTCTTTTTAATGCTTTCTAGTATAGATTTATTACTTTCTAGTGTAGTTCTGCTTGCCCTCCAAGCGATCGTCGAGGATATTTCTCCCTCCATTCTTTTAATGCTTTCTAGAGTAAATTTATCGCTTTCTAGTGCAAGTGTTTTATGCTTTCTAGTTGTAATGAACAATCTCAATGATAAATTCTTTGTTTATTCTACATCTCATTTTGATTTCTGTGTAATATTCTCTCTCTCTCTTACCCTCTCTCCCTCTCTTCTATTTATTGTAAATAATTAGATAGTTTTAAATTGAATTACTTCGTGACAAATAAAAAGAAACGTGTAGTTTTTAAATCAAACGTCCACCTCCATGTGTTCGACCCAGAATTTTCATTTCGGTATAAATTTTATTTGTTGAACACGAGTTCTTCGCTTTCAAGCTACAACGACAGGTTTTCCAAAATCGAACACGTTAGCGTAGCGGTTCGTGCGTTCAACAAAGACGTCTGACAAGTGTCTCAGACGTCTAATTTCCAAGAGTTCTACCTTCAATTTGCCTCCTCATAAACATTAGTCGAAGCACTTCACTATCAGATGTCGATAACTCTACACAGACGTCTGATTCTTCACCTAAACATCCTCAGACTAACCGTTAGACTAAGTGTAGGAAAAAATGAATTTCCAGATGTCTGGACACTTCTAGACGTCTACCTTTGAACCGTTGGCCATGATTTTCTGTGCGTATCTCATTACGGCCACATAATCTTTTGGCAGAAGAAGTAGGGAAGAGTTTTTTTGGTTTTCAGACGTCTGGTGATTTCTTCAGACGTCCATAGCGACATCTGATCCTTTAAACCTAGATCCCTGTTTGGATCTGATGAAAACAGGAACGAATCCACCCTTTATTAGACATCCAATAACCTAATCAGACGTCTTATGTGAAAATATCAGACGTACTTCTTTTGATCCAATGGAGTCAGTTTAGGATGGCCTACAGTATTAGACGACCAGAAGTATAATCAGACATCCTATAAGACGTCTGATCCTAAAATTAGATGTCTAATATTGCTGTTAGACTCATCATTACCCTGATTTGTGGTGGATTTTGTCCTAATCTCTTGGGATTTGTCTCCAACGGCTAGAAGAGCTCTCCCAAGTGTTCTTGAAGGTTCCAAACTTGCCTATAAATAGACTACAACTTCTTTTAGGCAACATACACCTCTTGAGATACAATTCCATTGGAAAAATCACTTGCTCACTACTCTAAGCTCCATCATGCCCTTGTGTTGTGCCAACACTCTGATCAAAGGGCAAATCCATACTCCCGGCTCACTCTGTTCTGCAAATCCTCAGAGAGTTCTTTTCATGCTTAGTAGATAAGAAAGTAATTAAAGTATTGGGGTGCTCTATAGGTTTTGTTTCAATTCTTATTTTTGTACTTTGGGTATCCGACCTGTCGGGTATTTTTGTACTTTGGGTATCCGACCTGTCGGGTCCTTGTCTCTTCATTTTGAAGGGAGAAACCTCCGTTTAGGGATTGGAGGTGGGATTTGTAATTGAGGTACACTACCCTCGTTTAAGTAGTGTGGTTAGTGGATTGATCACCTTGTGATCGAAAATCCTAAGTCAAGAGATTGGCTTAGGTGATGGTTTTCACCCATCTTGGGTTTCCACCTAAAAATCTGATGCCACCTTTTGTGATTGAATTTTTTGTATTACAATATTTTATAATTTCACTATTCACCTCCCCTCTAGTGCAATTTCATTTGGTATCGTAGTAGGTTTTCTGCCTACAGGAGTAACATCCGCGGAAAGATCACATGGAGGGGAAGGTCATTTCCACAGGCAGATTGGAGGGGCAATCCACCACTCGACCACCACTCTTCAAAGGAACAAGCTACACTTACTGGAAGCTGAGAATGAAGATGTGGCTTCAAGCCAACGATTTCTCCATTTGGGAGAAATGAGAATCCGCATACATCATTCCTGAGAAACCAGAAACAGGATACACAGTCGAGTAAATTCATCACCTTGGACTGAATGCCAAGGCAATGAACTCACTCTACTACGCACTTAGCTCGGAGGAATTCAACTGCATCAGCCAATGCAAAATCGCCCACGAGAATTGGAGAACCTTAGAGGTAACTCACGAAGGTATATCTAAAGTTAAATCCTCAAAGATAAACTTGTTATCGCAGGAATTCGAAGCCTTCTCTATGAAGGAGAATGAAAGACTTGGGGACATGTACACTCGATTCACGTTAATCGTGAATAGCCTCAAGTCTTTAGGAAAGACATTTATAAAGGGGGAGCTTCAAGGGAAGCTCCTTCACTCCCTTGGACCTGAGTACGAGCAAAAGGTAACGGCAATAGAAGAAGCCAACCAAGTAGAGGATCTAGACATGGAAAATCTACGTGGGAATCTCATGGCTTACGAATAAAAAATGGAGCAAAAGAAGAAATCAATCTCATCGGAGCCAAAGAAGAAGACCTTAGCCTTCAAAGCTACTTCAGATGATGAGGTAAGTACCGATGACGAAGAGTTTGTTTTATTAGCTAAAAAGTTTAAAAGGTTTCTCAGAAATAGAAGAGAGATCAAGGGAAGGAAAAGACAGGAAGAACCTCTAATTTGTTATAATTGCAGAAAGAGAGGTCACATAAGGAAAGATTGTCCCTTACTCAAAAGGGATGATGAGAAGAAACCCAAGAAGCCTTCTGACTACAAGAAGATCTCCAAGCTGAAAGGATTCAAGAAGAAGGCGTTTCAAGCAACGTGGGATGACTCCACCTCCGAAGAAGAAGAGGAGGAGGAAACAAATGAAGAAACGGCATGCTTGGGATTAATGGCAACAAATGATGGTTCTGAGTCTGAATCTGAGGAACCTGAGGTAAACTCCTACTCTTTAGATGAATTACAAGATGCCTTTGATTCACTATATGTAGATCTTCAGAAAACAAAAACCCAAAGCAAGGCTTTAAAAGAAGAAAACTTAGAAAATAAGAAATTAATCAATGATCTTGAAGAAAAGAATCTAATTCTTACAAAAGAAACCACTACTTTAAATATGCAAATAAGAAACCTAATGATTGAGAAATAGTCATTAACAAATGACTTGTATATGGCAATGAGTGAAAAAAAATTTCTAGATAGAGAAGAATTAGTCGACAAAATCCATGTGCTTGAAAAATCAAACTCCTTTAAAAAGGATGAAAATAGCTTACTTAGAGTAGAGATTAGGGCATTAGAAGATAAACTAGACATAATGAAAATAAAGATAAATCACCTCAAAGAAAAGTCAAATCAACTTCTTGAGGACCTAGCCAAATTTACAAAGGGGAAAGATAACTTGGACAAACTCATTGCCCATCAAAAACCTTCCTCAAGTAAATTTGGATTAGGCTTTTATGAACCTAGTCAAAGTGAGCCGAAAGGGACCCTCCTCTAAAGGAGACCACTAACAAATACGGATCCACATTACAATGGATACCGAAAAGACAACTCTCACTTTGTTTTGTAGGGATGAAAGGACATCATAATGTCAAAAATTGGATATACAAAATGAAGAATGGATGACTCAAATTAGAAAGACCTATAGAAACACCAAGTCACCATCGAAGATCTTTTGTAGGAGGAAGGTCTACAAGGAAGAAGACAAGGAGACCACCGCCACCAAGGAGGCCGATGGATGATGGACTCTGGATGCTCCAAACATATGACAGGAGACAAGTGCCTATTTTTGGACCTCCAACCTACGGATGGAGGAGCAGTTACATTTGGCAACAACCACAAGGGCCATATTATTGGCCTTGGTAAAATAGGTAACCCTCTCTCTCCCATCTCAAATGTTTGTCTTGTTGAAGGACTAAAACATAATCTTTTAAGTGTAAGTCAAATATGTGATAATGGCTTTAAAGTAGTGTTTACTTCTAAAATGTTTGAAATTATGCATGCATTAACCAATCAAATATGTGATAATGGCTTTAAAGTAGTGTTTACTTCTAAAATGTTTGAAATTATGCATGCATTAACCAATGAAACCCTTCTTAAGGGAACTAGATTTAAAGACATTTATGTCGTAGAATTTGATAAAAATGGCACTTATGAATGTGTTATAGCAAATGATGAGTTAAGTATATGGCATAGAAGACTAGGACATGTTCATATGAAGCTAGTTCAAAAGCTAGCTAAACATGAACTAGTCCGAGGTCTTTCTAAAGGAAAATTTTTAAATGAGCCTATCTGTGATTCATGTAAATTAGGTAAGATTATAAAATCTAATTTTAAAAGCAAAGAAGTCATATCCACATCAAGACCTTTAGAACTACTTCACCTAGATCTGTTTGGACCTACAAAATATGAGAGCCTCAGTGGATGCAAATATTGCCTTCTAATTGTAGATGATTTCTCGAGGTTTTCATGGGTCTCCTTCTTGAGATCCAAAGAAGGAGTGTTTTCCGTCTTTTCTATTTTTTGTAGGAAAGTTCAAACTGAAAAAGGCTACCAAATCACTCGTATCTGTAGTGATCATGGGGGCAAGTTTGAAACTTCCTTGTTTGATGATTTCTGTCAAGAGCATGGTATTGCTCATGAGTTTTCTTTTCCTCGAACACCCCAACAAAATGGGGTGGTTGAGAGAAAGAACCGTACTCTTCAAGAGTGTGCTCGAACATTGCTCATAGACTCGGGGTTACCGAAGTACTTTTGGGTTGAGGCGGTTAACAAGGCTTGTTACGTGTTAAATCGCACCTTAATTCGATTCGGATTGCGAAAAACTTGTTTTGAACTATACTATGGGAAAATACCCAAAATTAGTTATTTTAAAGTTTTTGGATATCGATACTTTGTCTTGAATACCCGCTCTAATTTAGATAAATTTGATGCCAAAGGTGAAGAAGCCATCTTTATTAGTTATTCCTCACGTAGTAAGGCATATCAGGTTTTTAACATGACCACATTAATAGTGGAGGAAACCCTCCATGTTTCCTTCGATGAATCTCCTCACTCCTCCTCCATTGACCGAGTCAATATTGATGATGAAGATGATTCTACTATTGATGTGTCTAATATTCCAAACTCCAATATCCATAATCTTCCAAAAGATTGGATATATCAATGGGATCATCCCGAAAGTCAAGTCATTGGAAGTGTTTCTGATGGCGTTAAAACCCGATCTCGTTTTAGTTGCTCCATTGGTCTCTCCACCTTTGTATCTCAAGTTGAACCCAAGAGTGTCGAGGAAGCGTGCTCTGAAGAACCTTTGATGATGGCCATCTAGGAGGAACTCAACCAATTCCAAAGGAATGAAGTTTGGGATGTAAGACTTAAGCCTGAAGGGCAAACGGTAATAGGTACCAAATGGGTATTCCGGAACAAGTTGAATGAATCCGATATGGTTATTCGAAACAGGGCTCGATTGGTAGCACAAGGGTACAACCAAGAAGAAGGAATTGATTTTGATGAGACCTACGCTCCCGTAGCTTGACTCGAATCAATTCGCATGCTTCTTGCTTATGCCACCTTTCTTGGCTTTAAACTCTTTCAAATGGACGTTAAGAGTGCGTTTCTTAATGGATTCATTAAGGAGGAAGTTTTTGTAAAACAACCTCCTGGTTTTGAGTCTCATGATAAGCCTCATTTTATCTACAAATTAAACAAGGCACTATATGGTCTAAAGCAAGCTCCTAGAGCTTGGTATGAAAGGCTCAAAGACTACTTGTTAAATGCAAAATTCTCTATAGGGGAAGCTGATTCCACATTATTCATTAAAAGAAAAGGAAAAGACATTTTATTAGTTCAAATATATGTAGATGATATTATATTTGGTGCTACTAATGAATCTATGTGTAGAAAGTTTTCAGAAATTATGTAGGAAGAATTCGAAATGAGTTTGATGGGTGAGCTCAAGTTTTTCTTGGGCTTGCAAATCACTAAGCTCGAAATTGGAACCTTTGTGTGTCAATCAAAATACACAAAGGAGATGCTGAAGAAATTTGATATGACCAAAAGTAAAGGGAAGAACACTCCTATGAGTGTCACAACTTCCTTGGACTTGGACGAATCAGGTACACCCATATATCAAAAGCCTTATCGTAGCATGATTGGATCTTTACTGTATTTAACTTCCAGTAGACCTGATATTTTGTTTAGTACCTGCTTATGCGCTAGGTTTCAATCAAACCCTAAACAATCACACCTAAATGCTGTAAAACGAATATTTAGATATCTAGTTGACACATCGGATTATGGCTTATTCTACCCTAGGAGTCCACAATTCAACTTAGTTACATATAGCAATGCAGACTACGTAGGTAGCCGCACCGATAGGAAGAGTACTAGTGGGATGTGCCAATTCTTGGGCGAATCACTAGTCTCTTGGTTCTCAAAGAAACAATCTAGTGTAGCTCTATCAACTACGGAAGCTGAATACATAGCCGCCACACTAGCATGTTCCCAAGTGCTTTGGATGAAAAATACTTTGAAGGATTTTAACTTGATATTTAATAAGATAAAAATATTATGTGACAATACTAGTGCTATCAACCTCTCGAAAAATCCCGTACATCACTCTCGCACAAAACATATTAATGTTCGACATCACTTCTTGAGAGATAATGTACTTAAGGGAGAAATCAAAGTTGAATTTATTTGTACTGAACTGCAATTAGCTGATATTTTCACTAAACCTTTGAATTATGATTGCTTTAATTATATACGTAGGAAACTAGGCATATGTAAGCTAAGTGATATTTGAAGAATTTAGTGATTTAATGGAACTTCCTTTGTCATGAGCATAAATGGAGCCTTGACTTTACTAAGTTAGAAGCCTTCATTCTCAGTTCAAACATCAAAATGGACATTCTGTGCAATATCAGACATTTGATTAAACCATCAGACGTCTTATACATAAAAATTCGTCGTCTAACCATTTGGGACAGACGACGATTTTATCTAACGAAAGTGTTGACAAAAGAGCTATCTCAGACGTCTGTCATACTTCACAGATGTCTGGGGCGTCGTCCAGATGTGTTGACAGACGTCTATCTATGAGTCAGAACATATGCTATCAGTCGGATGTCCGATTATGTGGTTAGACGTCGCATAGGTCGTCTGACAGGAAAATCGGACGACCCTGTAACTTTAGGCTAAAATCCAGGAAGGTCTGTCTGCAGAAACCAGACGTCTAATTTTTGATTTAGATGTCTTCTGTGTCGTCTGAGACAGAAATCAGATGACAACCTGGAGAATAAATCATTTTCCAGGGAGGGATGCTTGCAGAAATCAGACGTCTAATTTTCAAATTAGTCGTCTGATTTATCGTCTGATGGATAAAACAGACGTCGCCATCAAAAGGGCTAAAATCCCTAAAGTCAAATCCCGACGTCTGACATCATCTCCAGACGTCTGATCGAGGAAAAATTTATGAATCACGACTGTTCTCTGGATGGTTTGAAGTGCAAATCTCCCCAACTTCAGGGGGAGACTTGCTTTGTGACCTTGGGATATAAGATCCCCTTCGCAAGGTCCCACTCTCCTCTCCCAAATCCCTACCGCTCTCCCTCACACCCGACGGCCCACAACTGCAGTTGGAGAAGTTCTGCTCGTCGCCAGACGACCGTCGCACCTCCTCAACGACTGGCGGAGCTACTGCTACTCTACATGCGTCCTCCCTGCCTCTCGACCGCGCATTTGGAGGCCTCACTCCTCCCGTGGGTATACCCTCTCAACTCTTAGGGCATCTCCATGCTCTTTTACCCATGACCTTGTTAGCCTTAGTAGCATCTTGTTCTCCTTTTTGATTCACTTGGCCTACTTGCGCATTTCATGACATTATCAGCCCTAGAACCCTAGCCCTCGGTCAAGCCAACCTTGTTAGCCCTAGCTGCATCTTCCATGGCAAGGGTATTACCTCACGAGATTCAAGTCGACATTTTAGTGGCTTGAATCCAAAGGTATATTGCCACAACTACATGGCAGGTTGTATTGCCTCAAGGCATACTGCCACATATTTTTTATCAATGATGATTGCATTGTTTGAATCTGTGTTGTTGAAATCTTTTGGGTGAATGCTGTTTGGTTGGTTGAATGTTTTTGTATGGATGTTTTTTGCAGGTATTCTATCCTCAAAACACCACCCATTTGTTCCAAAACCTAACCACCCATTCCACCAAATATGCCTCCCCATAGGAAGCAAGCTGAGGGTTCTTCCACTTCCTCTTCCACCTATTTGGCAGATCAGCTGCGGGGCGACATCGCTAGGTAGCGATTTCGTCGCTTCACGGATGCCAAAGTTAAATGCCCTCATTTTATTATTTGGAATGATTTTGCCCATTTAAACCTTCGGGAACACTTCCAAACTCTCCATCTCTTCTAATATTTTGACCGTCAATTCCACTCTGGCATTGGAACTCTTGGCGTGTTCCCTGATCTTTGCCGTCTCTTTTATGCCAACATCGTTGAGGACTACAGCAATGATGAACTTGAACTCCATACCCTCCTATTTGGTCATGAAATACACATCACATCCGAAACTATTTCTGACCTTCTAGCCATCCCCAATGAGGGAAATGACTTCAATGACATTCTGAGGCAATACGACCCAGAAGTCATCAATCAAGAGTTAGTCATCCCTGAAAAATATGTTGAAAATCTTGGCACCCTATCGTGCAAAAATCTCAAACCCCTTCCACGTCTACTCTCTCGCATTTTTGGGTGGGACCTCCTAAACAAATCGGGAGGTTTTGATTACATCTCGCGCCAACACAAGGCTCTCCTTTTTGGCCGTCCGTCATATTCCTTTCAATTATTGCCGCCTCATTGTTCGCATCATGAATGAAGACCATGGGGCATCACTTCCGTTTGGGTCTATTCTATCCAAAATCTTTTCAACCCATCGGATTTCCATAACTGACCAAGCTGTTGACAAGAAGATTGAGCCTTACAACCAGGCCACAGCCGCTAAGATGCATATACTTAGGGAGCATCTTGAGCCCGCCGATGAGCCCATTGAAGAAGAGCCCCTTCCACCCTTTTTAGACTTCCATGAACCACGGCCCCTTCAAATAGAAGCTCCCCGCTCGAGCTTTGATGAAGCATGGGATCCAGCCACAGATTCCCTCTCCTCTGGCATCTCCCTCCTGCTGCGTCGAATCGGCGAGATGTACACCTACATGGGAAGCATGCACCGCGACATCGATGAACTTAGATCAGACGTTCAAAACTTGCAGATGGGACACAGACCCGCTCGTCGCCACTACCGCCAAGATCATGAAGAATAATTTAGTGCTATTTTTCTGTCTTTTTTCTTTCTTTTTTCTTTTATTCCAAGTTTGTATTAAGGGGCCTTGACCCCGTACTTAATATTTTTGGGAACAAACAGCTAGTCCGTGCTTAAATATTTCTATTTCTAATCAATTTTCTTTAATGCCTTGTCATCTTTTAAACATGCAATTTTATTCATGCACTCCACTTTGTAGATATCACTCTTGTATTTTGGATTTCAACTCCCTTTAACAACCGTTCATGATGATATTCAAAAAGGGGGAGAAGAATGTAGGTAAGAACTTAGGGAATAATATAAAAACAAACTTCTTAAATAGATATAGACTACCAAGTACAACCTTTAGGGGGAGAAAATAGGAACCTACAGCTATATTTTGAAAATCATCAAAAAGGGGGAGATTGTTAGTTCAATCACTCGTATATAATATTTTGATGATTTTACAAAATGAAGAAAATGAAATAAAAAATAAAGCGTAGCATATTGTTTCTCTCTGTAATAACATATTTGCAGGATTTCATAAAGTTTTCCAAGATGGGAGATTAACAGCGTGAAGACAAGTAGCATAAGTATTAAGTCATAGGCTTTTTCATGTAAACTTTCAAAGGTTGTAATTTTTATTTTATTTGAGTCTAGAAATGTTGTAAAGAGCCCCCAAACATAAACTATAAATAGCTAACTTAGGGTCTCCACACTTAGGATAAATTAGAAATAAAAACCCAACACTTATACTCTTATCAGACGTCTAAAAGAATGGTCAGACGTCTGATTTTCCACTTTAAGACGTCTGACCAGTGTCTCAGACGTCTAATTTCCAAGAGTTCTACCTTCAATTTGCCTCCTCATAAACATCAGTCGAAGCACTTCACTATCAGACGTCGATAACCTTACATAGACGTCTGATTCTTCACCTAGACATCCTCAGACTAACCGTTAGACTAAGCGTAGGCAAAAATGAATTTCCAAATGTCTGGACACACTTCTAGACATCTACCTTTGAACCGTTGGTCATGATTTTCTGTGCGTATCTCATTACGGCCACATAATCTTTTGGCAGAAGAAGTAAGGAAGAGTTTTTTTGGTTTTCAGACGTCTGGTGATTTCTTAAGATGTCCATAACGACGTCTGATCCTTTAAACCTAGAACCCTGTTTGGATCTGATGAAAATAGGAACGAATCCACCATTTATTAGACATCCAATAACTTAATCAGACGTCTTATGTGAAAATATTAGATGTCCTTCTTTTGATCCAATGGAGTCAGTTTAGGATGGCCTACAGTATTAAACGACCAGAAGTATAATCAGACATCCTATAAGACATCTGATCCTAAAATTAGACGTTTGATATTGCTGTTAGACTCATCATTACCCTGATTTGTGGTGGATTTTGTCCTAATCTCTTGGGATTTGTCTCCAACGGCTAGAAGAGCTCTCCCAAGTGTTCTTGAAGGTTCCAAACTTGCCTATAAATAGACTACAACTTCTCTTAGGCAACATACACCTCTTGAGATACAATTCCATTGGAAAAATCACTTGCTCACTACTCTAAGCTCCATCTTGCCCTTGTGTTGTGCCAACACTCTAATCAAAGGGCAAATCCATACTCCCGGCTCACTCTGTTCTGCAAATCCTCAGAGAGTTCTTTTCATGCTTAGTAGATAAAAAAGTAATTAAAGTATTGGGGTGCTCTATAGGTTTTGTTTCAATTCTTATTTTTTTACTTTGGGTATCCGACCTGTCGGGTCCCCGTCTCTTCATTTTGAAGGGAGAAACCTCCGTTTAGGGATCGGAGGTGGGATTTGTAATTGAGGTACACTACTCTCATTTAAGTAGTGTGGTTAGTGGATTGATCACCTTGTGATCGAAAATCCTAAGTCAAGAGATTGGCTTAGGTGGTGGTTTTCACCCATCTTGGGTTTCCACCTAAAAATCTGGTGCCACCTTTTGTGATTGAATTTTTTGTCTTACAATATTTTATAATTTCACTATTCACCCCCCCTCTAGTGCAATTTCAATTTATTCCTTGTAGAACATTATCTCCCAGTAGGTTGCCTCAACTTCCACTTAGTCACCTAGTTATTTGTGCTAGCTCCTCAATTCCCATACTGCCGCTTCAATTGTTTTGCTGTCGCCTTAGCTTTTGCACCTCTTGATCTTGAAGCCACCAGGATTGGTGTAGCAATGGGTTCTTGTTTGATTTTACATGCCCTAAGTGAGTCATTCGAGTTATGTAATAAGATTACATTTATATCTGAATAAAGAATTTGACTATTTTCAATAATGAGTTGGGTCCCTTAGTACAATTAGGGGTATGTACTTGGCCAAATCGAATAAACCCAATGTGTATTGATTTAAAGATCTAAATAGTTTAGAGAATCTGATAGCATATTAAGAAACTATTGATTTAGAGATCTAAACGGTTTAGAGGATCCGATAACACATCAAAAAACTATATGATTCAATCAATTATTTCCGTTCTAAGTTGGGTTGGCAACTTTCTCTAAAGGTTGTCACATGATTGATGTTCCTGAATGGAAATTCGAGAACTGTCACGTGGGTCAAGTTAAAGAGTTAACATAATGAAACAGGAAATATTGAAAGTCCTCCAATGTTGTCATAAAGAAGGTGCATCCTTAGACTTGAGATAGATAAGTTTCTTTGTTCACAAACACATGCATTTTATAGACCAATAGTTGATACACTCACTTTGGTGCTATCACTAGAAAGCCGATATATGTGGGAAGGGATAGGAGGTGCATCATCTATCAATAAGATCACACCAATCTATTACATAGGTGCATGTAATAGATTGGAGGCATGAGCTCACTGCACTTATGTTGGGAATAACAATTCCATATGTAGTCGTAGAGTCCTAGTCGAGCTCAAGGTAAGAAGTGAAGAAACTAGACCTTTAAAAAAGGTTTTGATCTTTGTTCTCGTTTCAATGATAAAGGATATATCAAGAGTAATATCATCCAAGGAGGAATGACAACACACCAATGGGAATAAACCTCAAGATAATACTTTCTTCCATGTCAAGAATTTACAAGTATTCAGAATACTTTAGGGGATGAAGTGCTAAAATTCCACCTATCATATAGCTTCATTATTACAGTGATGAAACCAATAATGATTTTGATAGGTTCATAATTAAAGAATAAATCAATTATAATTTAAAGAGTTAAATTACATTTGATTTGGTGATTAGTTGCATCTAATTTAATTAGGTTCAAAATGTAAGTGTTGAATTGCAATTAATTTAAGTTTTAATACTACATCTAAACTCCTTATAATTTGTTATAGGCTAAACATGCAAATGTTAATTAGGATTTGATCCCCCATTTTATGGGGATCCAATGGATCCCATCAAATTAGGTTTAGGTTCAGAATCCCTATAAGTATCTCCCCATGGTAGGAAACGCTAATTGCAATTTTTTATCAAGGCATTTGATTGATTCCATCAAAATCCACCAAGTATTTTGCAGTTATAGCTTCTAGAAGGAGGAGGAGAAGGGCTTCCCTCTGGCCCTTCAATAGGCTGCTGACCAATATGAAAATGGGTCGGTGCCTCCCTTACTAGCCAGTTGACCAGTTAACGAACCAATTGACTAGCTATAGAGGGCTAAAGTTGGAGCCCTCCATCCTTGATAAATGTGCAATTAGTGGATATAAAATGCTCAATCTAGCTTAGTCTTAGCATGTCAATATGTATATATATCTCTGTACAATCATATTTGGTTTAATAAGTGTTTTACAATACTAATTCATGTATTTGTAACATGTAGGAATAATTGGAGGTCATGGACAAGACAAGCCAAGGAAGAAAGATAGGACAAAGGGGACACTTGGCACCTCTCCACTTTCCCTACACCTTATACCTAGGACAACCTACTCTACCATAGCCTTATCCTAAACCCTCTTCCATTCTAATAATAGCCTTTTCTACATTTAAATTCCACACAACCTCAAGCCAAATCCTAGCCCTCCATCTTAAATACCAAATCCTAGCTCTACAATTCAAAAGGTACATACTAAAAATAGTCACCTAATTAAGTGAAACCAAACCCAACCAAGCCTCTCATCTCCACCATTAATCCACCATCCTATGACCATTGATGATCCTAAACCAATCCTAATCTCAACCTTTCATCTCAACCAAGACTAATCTTAGCCCTCCATTAAAGTCTAATGAACCTAGCCTTACACTACACCCACATTCCCATGCCAACTCTAGTTTAATCCTAGCCCTCCACCTCTTCCAAACCCAATCACCACCATCAATCCCTAGTGATCCAAGGCTCACCTCTTCAACCAATCAAATTACACTTCTATAAAAACACACCTAGGTCATCTCTTCCTCTCCATCTTCACCTCCATCTCTTTCCTTCTTCATCTTCTCCACCACTCTATTCCACCATTAAGCCTCCACCAACTAGAAGAATTAGGTCCTTTCTCCACCAAGCATGGCTATCCACTAGCTCCCTTGGGTATATCCTCCATAGCCATCTCCTAACCCTAAGCCTTCATCTGTATTGCCCACATCCACTCCACCTTAGCTTAGGATTAACCCTACACATCCTCTTAGGTTCCACTACCTATCTCCTTCCTACTATTCATGGGAAAGAAGACTAAGTTGAAACCTCCAACCCCACCCCCATTGCTACTATTCAAAATAAAAACATAAAAAAAATCAGAAATAGAAAATACCGAAAATAAGATAAAATGAGCACTTTGAAAAATAGGAAAACTATGACTGCCGTCCTATGAATGACCTAGACTCTCGAGTCTATTTCAAAATATTGCTATCGAGTTCAGTACTTTACAAATTTAAAAGGTTCGTGGATTTTTGCAATATAACAACAAGTTTTTATCGAACGTGTTTTCCATCAAACAGTCCTCACGCACCCCTTTTGTCCCCTTCAGTAGCTAGTGGCTTGGATCTCATCTGAGTCAACTAGCTACTATAGGGCTGGTTGTTCTTAGCCTTGTTGAAGCTGTTCTCAAGGTGCATTTTGGATTTCGATGTGATATCACTACAGATTCCTAAAGGAGATTGTGAATCGCTCACGGAATTCATCCCCCATGAGACGAGGGTCTCATCCACCCATCGTGGAGGAGCATCGAGGTTTTACTGGGACATCTTGGAGGAGGTACCACATCTTTAAGTGTTGCACCATGCCACTTGCAAAAGGTATAATTTCTTATACTCGTGGGATCCCAGATGGGAGGAAATTAGTTCCTTCCATGTGGTTTCAGTCATAGGTGTTTTCTGTTTTGCTTTACTTTTGGCATTGATATGATCTTGTATTGAAAATTTTTAAGACACCTATTTTCATGTTTTCATGCTTCTGGAATGCCACAATATCGATGTGATTGCTACCCTCCGTGATACCAGAACCTAGGTTGATTCGGATTTTGTGAAAATCATGAATTTTAGGGTTTTTAATCACACCTTGGTTTATATGCTCTAACCAATTGACTAGCTTCACAGTTAGTCGACTGATTAGATCGTAGTCAAATGTCTAATTGAAGTATCAAACATTAGACTACTGAGTCCGTAACCTAGACATAGGATGTCAGGTGTATGGGTGAAATATTAAGAAGTAAGTCGACGATTTGATGAACCCTTCGACTGATACTGTAGTACTCGATCAACTGATCATAAGATCAAATGACCAACTATACAAAGGAAATTGTTCCTAATATCATAGCACACAATGTTGTAGTCGGTCAGCCAACCAAAAAAATAATCGACTACTATAGGATCGGATCCTTACATTGCTCTATTGTAGTTGGTCAATGGCCAATTAACTAAGTAGTGTATTGAAATTGATTCTTGGTGCAATTTTAACCCAAAATCAAATTAGATTCAATGTGACCTTTTTGAGGAAAAACGTGACATGATTATCAATAGAAAAATTACCAACCATTCTCACTTGATTAATTAGTAATAAATAAGAGTAATTAGTAATGAATAGGAGAAATTACAATCACATCCCTCAACAAGTGATGTTATGGGTGTTTATTTGTATGCCAGTTTTATTCCGTGATTTAGATGGTTTGATTGTAGAATGCATGTGATGACAAGATCACCTTGAGGCATATAGTGTGGAGAGATTGTTAGTGGGTTGCGTTATTTTTCTTGCAATCCCTATTATTTGGGAGCCATTACATTTGATGTAATTTTTGTGTGTGGAATGTTGTATGATTATGATTGTGATGCATGGGATGCGATCTCAAACATGTAATCATAGGACAAAATTAGAATGCGATTCTAATTTTAGATTAGGTCGAGATTTGTTAATTTAATAGGATTAAATTGAACTCTTTCTAAAATCAAACCTAGTCTAATTCCCAATAGGACCGATTCCCTCATTTCAAATGCATCAATGAATTAGTCATGGTGATGACAATTCGTGGTCCTCGCTAAGGTGAGGGAACTCTAGCCAAGGGGTCGTACTGGTGAGTTCCCTCCCTAAAGGGAGGAAATTAGTATGGCATTCATGTGAAGTGGGTCCTCTCATTTCCTAGGCATAGGCCATGCATCTATCTCCTACATGTAGTTCTTAACCCAAAGGTTAGGTGCATCTATGGGGATCTTGTGTGAAATAGCTCAGTGACGATTGAGGTGTATGGTGTAGAGTACACCAAAGAATCGAATCATACGAACATGCAAGTTGGAAATGTTCCTTCTGTTCTCATTACGATTATATAAACTACTAAAGTAGATGCAAGGTCTCATTAGAGAAGAGAGTCCTATCCCACTTGAGGAATTCAGGTCGTCATGTCTCTTGATTTGAGTGTTACAAAGGGAATGACATTCAAATTTGATGTAGTCGGTGCCTTTATTTTCAAAAACCCAAAACAAAGTATTTTATCATTCACTGCATTTTAATCAAAATGTTTAACTCCTTTCAGATGAAGAACCTTAATTTGCTCTGGCGTTTACTCGAAAAGAACCAACTTATTGGCCCTAACTATATAGATTAGATTTGTAACCTCATGCTAGTTCTCGCCGCTTATCGCATAGAGTATGTGATTAAATAGAACAAGCATGAGAATCTTAGGAATGCTCAGGAGAGGGAGTTTAATGCGAATTGGGATAAGGACAACACACTTGCCTGATATTATGTCCCTAGATTACTCTTTAATGTGCTTCAGAAGCAACGTGAGGAGATAAAAATTGCCTCTAAGATCCTCATCAACCTAAAGGAGATGTTTGGAGATGTGAACTAAACTCAGTGCCACAATGTGCTAAGGGAGTTTCTTTCATGTAAGATGAAGGTAGGGACCCCAGTGGAGAGCAGATTTCGAAAATGTATAGACATGCTTCAGAACTCTAAAGGTTATGGATGATGATTGACGATGAGACCATCACAGATATCATCTTGTAATCACTTTCAGGCTCCATCCATATGGGAAAAATGAAGACAACCACAGCTGAGGTCATCTCCTTACTTAAGTATATTGAAGACATTATTAAGAAGAAGGACCAACCTAAGGCAGTGATTGCTGACAATAATGGGAGGTTCAAGTGGAAGAATTGGGGCATATGAAAAGGTTCCAAAAAGAAGTGCAAGTCTTCGACTCCTTCCACACATCTCTTTCCTTATAAGACAGTGTACATGTGCCACTACTACAAGAAGCCTGACAATTGGAAATGGAACTGTCCAGGGTACATGAAGTCCTTGGAGTAGAAGGGCAAGGTCAATGCAAGTAAAGAATCTCTTCTCATCATAGAAACCAACTTCCTCGTTGGATGAGTTGGAAGTTGAGTTGTGGATTCTGGTGCATCTGTTCATATTTACAATTTATTGCATGTGTTTCAACTGACCAAAAAGCTTAATGAAGGAGAAGTGCATATCATGATGGGTCCAAGGTAATGGTTGCAGCAGAAACCATAAGGATCTACAGACTCAAGATGCCTAGTGAGCACATTCTAGTTTGAGAGATTGTCTCTTCATACCTTCCATTAGGAGGAACCTATTATTCATTTCTTTTTTTTTTTGGAAATGAAAAGGAATGCTATCGAATCACCGATAGCAATCCAGGAGAGCTTTTATTGATTAAAAGATAGCAAAAGATTACATGAGTGAACCCCATTGGTGTATGAGATTCCAGCAATTATTGACAATATTATCCACATTTACTGAACTCTCCTGAAACAAGCTCTCATTTCTAGCTCTCCATACCGACCATAATACTGCCACCATGGGAAAATATGGCTTATTCCCCCTCAAGAAGGAACTCCAAAGACTCTCCCACGTGGGAATAGTTTCCCTACACACCTTCCTCCAAACACAATCTGTAATCATGCAAGTGGAAAAAATATGAATACTGGAGTCATTATGCATCCTACACAGATGGCAGAAGTGAGTGGGGGTGCCCATTCTCCTATGCCTCAAATCTCCCGTTATCTGGCCATCTCTTCTGCATAACCACAGAAATATTTGTACCTTCAATGGTACCTTCAATTTCCATAGCTTTTTCCCAATCTCATCAACTTCATCCATTCTGGATGAATTGACAAGCTTATCATAGGCAGCCACTGAGGAGAACTTTCCATCCCATTTGTATGTGTCACACTCCTCAGGTGTGGGTTTGAACGTAGCAAGTTCCTACAAAAGACATTCATTTTCTGCTCGTGTTCTTATTTTATGACCATTCCCCACCTTAATGTTCAAAGACCAATTCTCAGAGGCCGTGTCCCAGTAGTCATATACCATAGCATTTTTATTAGTAGCAGCTGAAAATGCAAAAGGGTACCTGTCTTTTATCACCCCACCAGGCATCCATTTTTCCAACCAAAATTTGAAGCTTTTCCCGTCTCCTAAGACAAACTTGAATCGACTCCAATTATCTGCCAAGGCATGCACCACAGATGACCAGAAAGGAGATGGCTTATGAGGATTTAGGCGGTTCTTCTCATCATTGGCCAACCCATAGCTATCCTGGATGATATCTGTCCACATTTTTTTTCTCCTTGCAGCAACCGAACAACCCACTACAGTAACAAGGCGTCATTAAATTCTTTGAGGGGCCTGATTCCCATGCCCCCATACTTCTTTGGCGAACAAATTGAGTCCCACTTTACAGGTTGAAGGAAAGCACCTTCATGAGAAGCCCCTTTCCAGAAGAACCTCTTGCGCATCAAGTGAAGTTTTTTCCAAATTGATTTTGGGGCTCTAAGGACTGAAAAGAAAAAAACTGGAATGGATGTGATGACTGAATTCAGTAAAATATACCTCCCTCCTTTCGATAAGTAGCGACTACTCCAGCCCTCTAATTTCGTAGCCACCTTTTCATATAGAAAGGACCAATCTGCTTTCCTCAGTTTTGTGCACTTCAGAGGTAAACCCAGGTACTTGACAGGCAACGATATAACAGGCATGCCCAGGATAGTGAAGATGTCATTTTGGTCGATATCGTTCATACCAAAACAAACCAAGGAGGACTTACTTCCATTAAGTTTTAAACTAGAAATCTCACCAAAAATTCTATATCGTTCATACCAAAACAAACCAAGGAGGACTTACTTCCATTAAGTTTTAAACCAAAAATCTCACCAAAAATTTTAATCATATAGAATAGCACTTGCGCTTCCCTCTTCCCACCTTCCACAAAAAACACGGTGTCATCCGCATATTGAAGAATGGGGGCCAATGCCCTGTTGTTAGACATAGAGTATCCCCTTATCAACCCAGGATAGTGGAGATGTCATTTTGGTCTATACCGTTCATACCAAAAGAAACCAAGGAGGACTTACTTCCATTAAGTTTTAAACTAGAAATCTCACCAAAAAATTTAATCATATAGAATAGCACTTCTGCTTCCCTCTTCCCACCTTCCACAAAAAACACGGTGTCATCCGCATATTGAAGAATGGAGGCCAATGCCTTGTTGTTAAACATAGAGTATCCCCTTATCAACCCATCAGCTGCTAGTTTGCACGCATATCTTGCCAATGTATCCACTGCGAGATTGAAAATCAGAGGGGCTAGTGGGTAGCCTTGCCTTACCCCACACTGAGGCTAAATACAGGCTCGACATGGTTTCCCATTTATCAGGGGGGAGTAGAAAGCAGTCGTGATGCATGTTACGTGTTCGATTTTGGAAAACCTGTCGTTGTAGTTCGAAAGCGAAGAATTTATGTTCAACAAATAAAATTTATACTGAAATTAAAATTCCGAGTCGAACACAGGGAGGCGGACATTTGATTTAAAAACTATGCGTTTCTTTTTATTTGTCATAGAATAATTCAATTTAAAACTATCTAATTATTTACAATAAATAGAAGAGAGAGAGAGAGTAAGAGAGAAAGAGAATATTACACAGAGAAATCAAAATGAGATGTAGAATAAACAAGAAATTTTTCACTGAGGAGATTGTTCATTACAACTAGAAAGCATAAAACAATTACTCTAGAAAGCGATAAATTTACTCTAGAAAGCATTAAAAGAATTGAGGGAGAAATGTCCTCCTCGACGATTGCTTGGAGGACGAACAAAGCTACACTAGAAAGCAGTAAATCTATACTAGAAAGCAGTAAAAAGAATAGGGAGAGAGAAATCCTCCTCGACGGTCGCTTGGACGACGAGCCGGACGGGACGATGCCTGGACGAAGGAGAACGAAGCAGGACGAAGGAGAACGAAGCAGGACGAAGGAGGACGAAGCAGAAGAACGGGAACGAAGCAGCACGCCGTCGTCGTCGTGGGATCCACTTCCAGAGGGGAACGAAAATTGGACTTTATCTCGCGAGAAGCATTCTCGGTGTGGGACAAGCTTCTCTTGAGCTTTGGAGGGGTAGAGAGGAGAAAGAAGGGATGAAAATTTCGTATGGAGGGGGTCTCATTTTATAGTTGCAAGGAGTGGGGCAAAATGGACATTACAACTTCAAAACAATAAATGAGGGGTCTTTAGTGACGGATAAATCCATCACTAAAGCCCCGACGTGGGCATAGCTTCTACGCCCACGTGCGCCGCTTCAGCTGCCCGCGCGCCCATCAAGGTACACGCACGTCTAGCGATCCTCAGCCGTCCGATTGCGAGATCGGACAACTTAAGTCGCGCCTTCTCCTGCTGCATTGCGTGCCCGCCCGTGCGTCCGATTGCGCGTCCGCGCCGCGCGTTTAATCGCGCGTTAGCGCTATTGGGGGCGCGCAGCTATTGGATCGCAATCTGACGCTCCACGCACCACTCGCTTGCACCTGATTTGAGGCTCGCGAGACTCGATCCTGCGACCTCTGCTTCGCCCGCCACTTCATCTCCGCTGCGCTACGCCGTCGAGAAGGTCGCGAGGATGATTTTAAAGCACTGCGTCCATAGCCGTTGGATCGAGATCCAACGGCAGAGAGGGGGCGGGTGTGCGGTCTTCATGGAATGTAGGCGGCCGTTTGGGCGGCCGAGATGGTGCCACGTGGTGCCATCTTGGCCATCCGTCTTCTGGAAGTTGTAGATGGTGCCACGGATGTCGGATTGACTTGATTTTTGTGTCGTTGAGCTGCGATCGTCGATCCGAATTCATCCGTGCGGTCGGATTTGTCATCTGAAGTGCGGATTTTCACCATTATGGCCCTTGATCTTCTAGGGTTCCCTGGTCACTATCTGATGCTACGGATGCCTAATTAGGGCGATCTTGGAGTCGTTGAACTCCAATCGTCGCCCTGATCACATCCATACAATTGGATCTTTGATCCGAGGCCCCAATAAAATGTTTGCCCTGTCCAAGCACATAAAAGGAGACAATTAACCTCCATTTTATTCAAACTACTCTAAATGCAAGATGATGCATGTTATGCAATATTTATATCATGAAATGCAATCCTATGCTTAAGAACATGCATAAATAGACATTTTAAGTAGTGCAAATGTGTTTACATCATACCCCCATGCCTATCTTTTGCTAGTCCCTAACAAAAACTATATGCTATTTATAAAAGAATTAGGTTGGATTATTTGGACCTGAGTTATTTTCAATCATTAAGAAATTGTCTACTTAGGAATTGAACTTTCAAAGACACAACAGCGCCTGGGTATCGGCCAAAATGCAGACCGCCTCAAGCCCTCACCTTATTCAAAGAAAAATTTCTTTTTCTCTTTTTACTCTTTTCTAATTTTTTTTTGGATTTTCAAATTTTAGGGTTTAAGAGTGTCTTTCTATGGCCATTCAACTCACCCAAGATTTGATGAGAACCCTAAGTTTTAAGTATCTTATTGTGATTGTGATAGACTCGTTGACTGGCAATTAAAACAGACTTCGGATTTCTACGCCTCTAGGTGACCTCAAAAAGACTTCTGCCTAAAGGTGTATCTTTACAACCGGTAGCTTTCTCCCTACTTTTATTTTTTACGGGGTCAACACAAGGGTGAATCTAGTGTATATCTCCCCGGTTTATTCTACTTCTCCGCTTCTTCCGAAGTGTTTTGGGAATTTTTTTAGTGCATTTACTGAGCTGGGTTCTGGACAACCGGTCGATGAGCTGTTACCACCGACAACTTGCCAGCCATACTCGTGCGGCGAAGTGTGGCTTATTTCTTTTTGTTCTTTTCTCCTTTTCTTTTTGATTTTTTTTTTTTTTAAATAGGTGGCTTCCCTGGTCTAAGATTCACCTAAGGACAAGAAAAAGAGAAAGGTCCAGTGACTAGGCTTTGGACAACCTACCTATGGGCTGTTACCCACGATAACTTGCCAGCCATATCACCCTAGAAGGTTCATTAGCTACCCAATTTCCGTTAAAATCGCCGAACAACTAGTCAGTGCAAAGAAAGTGTGTAGATGCTTAAGACTCAAAATTCCCTCAAATTAGAGGGCGAGTTGATAAGTCGTGTACTTATCACCCAAACTTTATTTACTCTAATAAAATTCAAGTTGGTGAGAACTCGAAAAACAAATCCACATTTTAGTGGATACACGGGCTGATTAAGTTCAAAGACCTGAAGGGTCTTTGTGTTTAGATCTTAATGTAGTTTTTCCTAAGATTGAAAATTTTCTTAAACCCAAATTCTCTTTCCTAATTTTGATTTTTTTAATCAAAATAAAACAAATCTACGGAGCTGACGAATGAATTCAGAGATAAATATCCACCCCCCCATGCCTATCTAATGCAATGTCCTCATTGTATTAAAAAGACAAAACATAGTGGAAAAGCGAAGAAAGCACCTGAATTGCATGAATGTCAGGTCCGCTCCGAGATGAAAACGAAAAAGAACTGTATATGTGCTGGGTTTAGTGCCTTCAGTTAGGCACATTATACAAGGAAAAGAAATGAAGAATTCACAAGTGCAGGTCAGAATTAGAATAAACAGAAGAATCCTCCGACCTGTCAACAGAGGTCCACAGATGTGGACCAGATTGTGGTGCAGACCCACACCCCATAATCGAGAATATCTTAGGTTCTGGATAAAAATTACCCAAAACCTAAAATTCAGAATGCAAACGGGGTCAGGCCTGCGATTTATGAGGATGCAACCCAAGACTAAAAAGTCGAGTTACAGAGAATTGAAGCTCAAAAGGATAATCGTTGAATGTGTGCTTGAGTTGAACATCCTCGAAACAAATGTCGTAAGGGTTCTGATTTGATGGTTTAAGCTTGAAAGGAACCCTTCGACTCAATCTTCTATTTCCTCCAAAATTAACTTCCCAAATCAGAACTTCCCAGCTCCTATCCTCCTCATTCAGCATATCAAATTCCAGGACCTCTTGTATATTCATCACCCCATCTGAAATCTCCAAGTCTAAATGATGTGGCAGAATCAAAATTGACTTGGGTCTAATTATCTCAGAATTAGAATCATCAATAAGCTCAACAGGGTGTAACTGATAATCAGGGCATTGAATTTATTCCTCCAGAAAATGCGATTCTGGATCCGTAATGTGTGCCCTAATAAGATTAGTGTCCTTAGTTATTGGGCAATCAAATGATCGATCAGATTCCTCAGGCCTAATCGTCTCACAGAAATCATGTTCAGAAAACTCGCGTGAGACTTTGCAACTTGAATCTTCACCATCAAAGAAATCAGCATCCGTATCAATGTATGTCCCAAATCATTTGTCACTTTCTGTTCCAAGGAAACATACGTTTCCTCGTAACCCGGCTCAGGGATCTCAGGTGAAGAAATCAGATCATCCTTAATTGGTTGGTTTAATTCAATCTGGTCAGCCTCGTAACACGTGTTCCCCCCAATAGGTGCCTGAGCGGGTTCTGTCATTGGCTTTCCTAAAGAGGGTTCATCCTGGGAATTATTCCAAGATTGAATCAAAGCAACCACAAATCTCATCCTCAATTTTGCTAATTTCCCAAGTAGAAACTCACCCGGGTTCTTATCCTTAACATCTTGGAGCCAATCCAACAAAGACTTGTTTAAATCATCAATCATTTCAATCAGGGGCTCCAATCTCTCGATGCAAGGTATTGGATGAACTTCTAAAGATTGAATGATATTCCTCAAGTTAGCCAGAACCTTATCTTGAACCTGGTTAACCTGAACCAAATGAGTTGGTTTATGGTTGGGCGGGTTTGGACTTAATGCAGGGGAATTAACGAATTGAGATTCGTTATACCCTTCCTGATAATAGGTCATTTCAGATTGTTGAAAAGATGGTGATGACCTAAAGGCAGTGAAATCAGAGGATGGGTAAGGATCGGTGTATCCTTCTTGATTGTAGATCGTATTAGGCTGTGCATGAACGGAAGACGATCTATAATCGATGTAGCTCTGAGAAGGATAGAAATCAGAATCAAAGTGTTCAGGGTTAGACCCTAAACACGGGGGTCCAGAATTGTATCCCCAATCCGAATTATCCTAACTAACTGATGGTTGATTACAATACGAGTTAGGATAATCTTCATGTTGAGGATAATACACAACAGGAGGGAAAGAGCGGGAATGCATGAAATATGTGGAAGGATTCATGAGACACGGGAGGAAGAAAGGTGCCCTGCAATAACAATCAAACCTATCCTTAAATGGGTTAGCCTACAGACCTACAGACTCCCAAAACCCGTCTTGAGATAAAGAAACGATTTGATCTACTTCTGTCTGTTCAATCCAACCAGTTAGAAGGAGGGACTGGGGAGAAGGTTCTTTCTTCGGCTTGCGCCTTCGGTTCCTAGTGTACCCCCCAGCCGCGATCGTTTGACTCTGCTCCCCTAGCTAGACATCAGATTGAACAGTAGAAACAGACTAATCGAAAATAATCTTGTTCTGGGTTCTGAAGAGCGAGTCCAATCCTTAAGGCCAACGTCTACTCTGTTTTATTTAGGGCTAGGTTTGAATGTGCTTTGGAATGTGATGGGCCCTTTAAATGGGTTGTGCCCTTAATAATTGATTGATTTGTGTGTGCGTGCACAACCAGTGGTTTTCAAGCAAGATTATTTTTGATGTGGTGAATTTTAAGGTTCAAATCTTGCTTAGTAGCTTTTAGGATTCAACTTTAGGTGTTTTCAAACAGGTTTCGTTGGCACACCAGGTTTTGCAAGCACAGGTGAAGATGTTTTCCTTTAAAGTTTAAAAAGAATGTGGAGTGCCTGGTAAATCCCTAAGAGTTGAACCTAATTGGCAGCTACTTGATGAGTTTATTTTATTTGAAGTGGTGCGGCCCAATCAACTCAAACAATTGGCGTGATGCGCCACTTAATTAGGCACACAAATGATTACCTAATCTGATTTTTACTCAATTATGTGTTTGATTGTGTGTACCGGTTCCTGAGGTTAGTTTACCGGTTGAGTTTGAAAATCAGATGAGGTTGTGTACCTCTTTGAGATTTTTTTAATTTTTTTCTTTTTTTTTAATATGGGGGCTGGGGTGAGTATGGGTGTTAAACAATAAACAATCTAACCTTAGAGTTTATAAAAACACCTAGGTTGATTGATGTTTGAATTATAATGTTGTGGAATGAAATCTAATGGGTGGGGGGTGGGGGATAACTCACAAAACCTTCTACAGCATTTTACTCCGATCTACCACTTTTGCCTGTCTCGAAAGAGTACCTGCAACCACAATAAGAAAGGAGAAAAGTGAGGTAAATGATTTGTAAGTTAGAAAACGCGAAGAGAAACCAAAGAGCGTCGCCTCCCCGGCAACGGCACCAAAATGTTGAACGTATATGAACGCTACGCTAACGTGTTCGATTTTGGAAAACCTGTCGTTGTAGTTCGAAAGCGAAGAATTCATGTTCAACAAATAAAATTTATGCCGAAATTAAAATTTCGGGTCGAACACAGGGAGGCGGACGTTTGATTTGAAAACTACGCGTTTCTTTTTATTTGTCACAGAATAATTCAATTTAAAACTATCTAATTATTTACAATAAATAGAAGAGAGAGAGAGTAAGAGAGAAAGAGAATATTACACAGAGAAATCAAAATGAGATTTAGAATAAACAAGGAATTTTTCATTGAGGAGATTGTTCATTACAACTAGAAAGCATAAAAAAATTACTCTAGAAAGCGATAAATTTACTCTAGAAAGCATTAAAAGAATGGAGGGAGGAATGCCCTCCTCGACGATTGCTTGGAGGACGAACAAAACTACACTAGAAAGCAGTAAATCTATACTCGAAAGCAGTAAAAAGAATAGGGAGAGAGAAATCCTCCTCGACGGTTGCTTGGAGGACGAGCCAAACGAGACGACGCCTGGATGAAGGAGAACAAAGTAGGACGAAGGAGGACGAAGCAGAAGAACGGGAATGAAGCAACACGCCGTCGTCGTCGTGGGATCCACTTCCGAAGGGGAACAAAAATTGGACTTTATCTCGCGAGAAGCATCTCGGGTGTGGGACAAGCTTCTCTTGAGCTTTGGAGGGGTAGAGAGGAGAAAGAAGGGATGAAAATTTCGTATGGAGGGGGTCTCCTTTTATAGTTGCAAGGAGTGGGGGCAAAATGGACATTACAACTTCAAAACAATAAATGAGGGGTCTTTAGTGACGGATAAATCCGTCACTAAAGCCCCGACGTGGGCGTAGCTTCCACTCCCACGCGAGTCGCTTCAGCTGCCTGCACGCCCATCAACGTACACGCACGTCCAGCGATCTTCAGCCGTCCGATCGCGAGATCGGACGGTTTAAGTCAAGCCTTCTCCTGCTGCGTTGTGTGCCCGCCCACGCGTCCGATTGCGCGTCCGCGCAGCGTGTTCAATCGCGCGTCGGCCCTATTGGGCACGCACAACCGTTGGATCGCAATCTGACGCTCCACACGCCGGTCGCTTGCGCCTGATTTGAGGCTCGCAGGACTCGATCCCGCGGCCTTTGCTTCGCCCGCCGCTTCATCTCCGTTGTGCTATGCTGTTGAGAAGGTCGCGAGGATGATTTTAAAGTGCTGCGTCCACAGCCGTTGGATCGAGATCCAACGACGGAGAGGGGGCGGGTGCGTGGTCTTCATGGAATGTAGGCAGCCGTTTGGGCGGCCAAGATGGCGCCACGTGGCGCCATCTTGGCCGTCCATCTTCTGGAAGTTGTAGATGGTGCCACGGATGTCGGATTGACTCGATTTTTGTGTCGTTGAGCTGCGATCGTCGATCCGAATTCATCCGTGCGGTTGGATTTGTCATCTGAAGTGCAGATTTTCACCATCCTGGCCCTTGATCTTCTAGGGTTCCCCAATCACTATCTGATGCTATGGATGCCTGATTAGGGTGATCTTGGAGTCATTGAACTCCAATCATCGCCCTGATCACATCCATACGGTTGGATCTTTGATCTGAGGCCCCAATAAAATGTTTGCCCTGTCCAAGCACATAAAAGGAGACAATTAACCTCCATTTTATTCAAACTACTCTAAATGCAAGATGATGCATGTTATGCAATATTTATATCATGAAATGCAATCCTATACTTAAGAACATGCATAAATAGACATTTTAAGTAGTGTAAATGTGTTTACATCAATGCATCTCTTCACCCATTGTATCAGATGGGGGGAAATTTTCTTCTTTTAAGAATTTCCTAATGGTACGACCAGGAGATTGAATCATAGGCTTTAGTGAAGTCAACTTTCCATAGGAAGGCCTTGGATTTTCGCCTATGCCACCCCATCACCATCTCTTGCGCCATGATGAAAGATTCCTGCAAAGACCTCCCTAGTAGAAAGGCAGATTGGACAGGCATAATCAGTTCTTGTAAAACATCACGAATTCTATTGGCTAAAATCTTATTGATAATAAGATAGATGGAGTTCGACAAAGCAATGGGTCAATAATATGAAAAATTCTCCATACCCGACTTCTTTGGTAACAAAAACAAATAGGACTTATTCAGTCTTTCAAAACCAAAGTTACCCATTTCAAATTCATGTATAACATCCATCACATCCTTTTTAAGAACATTCCACATTTCTCTGTAGAAGAATACCTGAACCCCATCCGGTTCAGGAGCTCCCTCATTATTCAAGTCTTTGATTTCTTTCACTGTTTCTTGTTCTGAAATAAGAGCGATTAACATGGCCATCTAATCCTTGCTGACACTTGGGAAGTCAGCCAAAGCAATCCTCCATGAACCTCTTGGTGCAGCCTTGGCTAATTCTTTAAAATATCGGCCAGCTTCACATCTGATTTCACTGGTAGATGTAATGGTTCTCTCACCCATTTTAGTAGATGAAATAAGATTAAACCTCCTCTTAGCATTGGCAGCAAGATGGAAAAATTTTGTATTGGCATCACCTTCCTTAAGCCACAATTGTCTAGATCTCTCACGCGAGTCCATTTCTTTCTTCAAGTCCTCCTCCCCAACGACCTGCTACATATACTATCTTTGTTCATGCTCCTGACAACTCAAAGCCTGCCTACACTCCTTCAGATCTAGACTTTGGATCACTGCCAATGCCTCCACCCTCCTCTGCTCTCTGATGGTTGCCACTGTCTGCCCATATTCTTTCAGCATAGAGTGCATGTCTACCAACTTGGAAGTAAGCTGCTATGTGGCCGAGCCATTCACTACCTTATTCTACCACTAGCGGGACAACATCTCAGCAAAACCCTCCTCCCTAAACCAAGACTTCTTAAGTTTGAAGTATGATCCAACATCAACATTCACCCCACTGTCCCACACAATTGGTGTGTGGTCAAAAAATGGCCTGTCAAGGCTCATAGCAGACGATAGTTGGAATCTCTCCAAAAGGCTTGGGTTGCCAAAGAATCTGTCCAGCCTTGATGTCTATCCAGTGCCATTTCTCCAAGTGAACTCCACCCCACTAACAGGGTATTCAGTGATTCCCAATCTCTACACAGCCAATTGGAATCCAACCATTGCATTATCAGGTCTGCCCCCAGGTCTGTCACCACTTGAAAGAGGACAGTTGAAATCACCACCAATAAGCCACGGTGCCTCCTGGACTCTTTGGTGCAGTGTTGATAGGTCTTCCCACAGTTCTACCCGATCAGCAGTAGCATAGGGCCCATAGATGCATGAGATAAACCAATCTAGATCACCTTGAAGGTTTTGACATCTACAAGTGAGTACATGTTTGTCACGAATGGCTTCAGTTACTTTAAGGCAAGACTTTTTCCACCATATGGCCAGCCCACCAGACCTTCCAGCTGCACCCTTCCCCACATAGTTTGGTCTCCCTGATAGTCTTAGAGAGTCCTAGGCAAGGCCACTTTCCTCCTCCAAGTGTGTCTCTTGAATGAGAGCACAATCAATTTCCCACTCAGTAAGATATTTGATTAGAGATGCCCTTCTCACTTTATTGCGCAACCCACGCACATTCCATGTTAGAACTCTCATCCCTTTCATGGCTGATCCCCTTGAGCCAAATTATCCACATACTCAACCATGATCGACTTTGCAACAGTTGCCTCCACTATAGGAATCAAGTTCTCCTTCCTTAGCCTTCTGAGCATGTAAGGGGAGCGCCCAAGCCTCCTTTTCTGATTTGTCCCTTTCCCAAACTTCAGTTCATCAGGAATAGAGAATTGCACTTGATTCACCTCCTTAAGGGCACTTCTACCACTGCTGCCTACTATTTCCATACCCGACTTTACCTCCTCATTTCTAGTAGAATTGCCTGAGTCCCTCTCTAAGACAATTTCATCAGCCATGGAGCCCTTGCCTTTGGCCACAAGAGTTTGGTTGCCACACCCCAAGGCAATATCATCATCCATAGTCATCAAGTCCCTATCTGAAGTTTCCTTGTGACAATCCCTCCTCTTCTTTGATTCAGGGGTCTCATCTGAGGACTCACGACCCAGCAGTTCAACCTGTTGTGCCTCCTCAGATCTGACCGCAGACGTCTTAACATGACCTTGTTCTATTAACGTAGAAGCCTGCCCAGCCACAAATAAGTGAATGAGCCACGAGGAGACCTTGCACCTGAGAAAACTCTTACTATAAGTCATTACAGAAAAGATATTGCTTTTGGTTCCATTACACTTGGTGGTTTGTATGTACTGGATGAAAGTGACTTTGTTTTAAATACTTCCGATGTTTTGATTGAGAATCAAACAACTTATAAGTGTGCCAAGGAAGATGTAGACAAATCCATGGTGATTTGGCTTTGAAGATTGGGACATGTGTCTATTGATAGGATCAATAGACTTGTCAAGGATGGACCCTTGTATTTTCCAAAGGTCCAACCCTTTCCTACCTACGAACACTACATTTGCAGGAGGATGTCCAAACCTCCCTTTCCTTAAAATGGGGTTAGACATGGGAACTTTCAGGACTTCATACATACAGATGTATGTGGACCGTTTAGTACTGCGACTAGGAATGGTCAATAGTATTTCGTGACATTTATTGGTGACCATTCACGATATGGATTCATTTACCTAATGCATCACAAGTTCGAAACTTTTGAAAAGTTCATAGAGTATTAGGCATTGGTTGAGAACCAACTGGATAAATGAATCAAGAAAATGTGGTTAGGCCAAGAAGGTGCTGATTGCGCAGCAATCATAGGTCTTAATTGACCTAAATTAGGCTAGGACTTAGCATAAGTTAGGGTAATTCATGCATGCATAAGCATTATCTGCATCTTTACTACTTTACTTTAGCTATGCATAAAATAATGATATAATGTGCTGATTAAGTGCATTATGTCAATTGCAGGCAATAAGCTGATCAGGAGCTAGATCTGGAGCTAGATCTGGAGCAGGATCTGAAGTTAGATTAGGAATAACGGGTGGTGCAGCAGAGCTGGAGTAGAAGACTTATATTAAATTTAGGAATAATGATGTAAGGGAGTTAAGGTTTGCTATTCTATTAAGTAGGAATAAAGTAGCAAAATGTGAAGAGCTTAGGTCAATCCTAGTCCTAAGATAGCCTAGAGACTTCCCCAAGCCTTAGCCACCCTTAGATTAGGTCAAAACACTGTAGGAAGGCCCAAAACCCTAGTTCCAACCCTTATCTAGACATCCAGATGAATTATAGGACGTCCAGAACCCTTAGCCAACTCCCGCACACCTTAAACCCACTTCTGCAGTGTTATTGGACGTCTAGACACTTGGTTAGACATCTAATTTTTGCAGAATACCCAAGACAGAACCTTGAATCCTTCGTGACTCTGATTGGATGTCTAGACAACAAGTCTGGACTTCTAATTTTTGAGTATAAGATGTTTATACTACTCTCCAGTTTTTGTTTTGAGATTCAAGCTATGATCTTGGATCTCTAGGTCCCTAAACCCAATTCCAACCCCATAGGAACCTAAATTAAGGTGACATAACCCTAGTACATTACCTCTAGACCTCCCTAAGGACCTAATTAGGTCCTCACTAAACCTAATTTACTTGGATCTTAGTCAATTCCATCAGCCTATTCAATTGGACTCATTGAGTCCAATTGAGCCCTGATCTCAACACACACTGTCTAATTGGACTAGTGAGAGTCCAATTGACCTAGACCTAAATTAATTGAGTTATTTTACTCTCAATTAAGTTTCCACACACCTAATTAAACTTGTATTAAGTTTAATTGCACTTTACCTTACTGAATTAGGTTTTATAACCCTAATTTGAGACATACCTTGACCTAAACCCACTAAAACCTAACCTAATCAACCTAGCCACCTAAGTTTCGACCCACACACACCCACACACACCATCCACATGAAAATACCTAGCCTAGAGTTCTCTAGAACTCTCTACCATGTGTGGTTGCCTTGGTTGCTAAAATTAGCAACCAAGAGCCATTCAATTTTTAGATCCACATTTAGTGGATATAAAAACCACCATCCATCCTCTCTCTCTCACTCTCCCATGAGCTCCCACCATAGGCCTCTCTAGAGAATTCCATAATTCTCTAGAGAGCTTCCCTTAGGTCTATAAAAAGACCTAAGGGGTGGCCATTTGCATCCATCCACTTTTTGGCCATACTTGCTTGGCTCCATCCACCTCCACTTAGGCTAGCCACCACCATCTCCACTCCATCTCCATGAGATGAGCACCACCATGAAGGACACCATGCCGGGATGCTGGATCACTCCTCTCTCTCTCTAAGGGCCGGCCTAAGCTCCATTGGTTGCCCCTCATTCTCCTCCCGACCACTCCAAGGCCATCGGAGACCACCTCCGAATGCCCTTCTGTTCTGCTAGATCTAGATTAGTAGTTTATGCTCTTCATAGTTTTACTGCTTTTAATTATTGCTTAGTGGCGTAGTCCTTATTCTCCCCAAATGATGCATGCAAAATCCCCCCGTAGATTCTTGCATGCGATCGTTTTCTGATAGCTAGCTTTACATTTTTAAGCATTCATGTACAAGCTTTCCTCTACAAGTTCATGTTGCAAACACTCTCCAAATGAATGAATGAAAAATATATTTTCTATATATATATGTCTATGTGTTGAGAATCACCATGAGCTCATTGCAATATCTTTTTTTTGGTTAATGTTGCCTGTTTTCAATTCCTGATATACTTGCAACTAAGCATGTCGTACTTCAACACGTAATAATCATAAACTAGCGTGTGATTTTAAATAGAGCAGAGTGGTAAAAGATCGAATTCAAAAGTAAAATAAATGCCTCCCAGAGATGAATGACCGAGACTCAAGTCTCGTTATCTTTTATTGAATATCTTTGTTTGATCGTATTACGCACCATACTACGACGCTTTTCCTATCAAAACACGCGAGGAATTCAAAAAATATCTCAAGGAGAAAGGAATCATCTTTGAACTCACAACCCTAGTACTCCACAAGAAAATGTCATATCTAAAAGATGCAACTGCACCTTATTGGACATGGTACGGTCAATGATGAGCAAAGCAGAGCTAATGCTTTACTTCTGGGGGTATGCACTAAAAACAACAGGATACATTTTGAATAGGATTTCAACTAAATCCATCCCTCAAACTCCATGTGAGATGTAGGTAGGGCAGAAGCCCGGTATAGGATACCTATGCATTTAGGGTTGTGCATCTCATGTTAAGAACATAAACCCCAACAAACTGGAATCTAGAACTGCCAACTGCTAGTTCATTAGGTATTGATAAACACCAGTTTATCATCATTCTTATGCATTAAAACAACCTAGCTCTTAGGATTTTGCTTCGCAAATGGGTTTTTGGGTTGCATTTAGGTTAGGCATGCAATGCATTTTTTTATTGTGTTTTTGATGTGTTTTTGTGAGTGTTAAGGATAAACAAATTATTAGATCCCTAAAACCCTAGCACTCAGGAAGGCAACTAGTGAAGGAACTCAAACCAGCTGCAACTCAGCTGATCCAGCTCACCATAGTTGGAATCCAGCTCACTTGAACTAGGGTTAGCTCATCTTAGCTCCATTCAGCTCATCTCAACTGAATGATAGCTCAAGAGAGCTCATCTTAGCTCACCTTAGCTTAAGTCAGCTCAAATCTAGCTCAACTTAGCCAAGTCTAGCTCATCTCAGCTCCCATTAGTTCACTAGGAGCTCAGCTAAGTTGACTGGAGTTCACCTCAACTTAGAACCAACTACATCCAACTCCACTCAACTCCAACCAGTTGAAGATGACTTCATCTTAGCTCAGGAAGCTCAAGTCCAACCCCTGGGGACTCAACTTAGCTCAACTTAGTTGAGCTAAGTTACCTTAGCTACCTCAACTAGCTAGGTCCTCCCTAGCAATGACGAAATCTTTGATTCGAAGACTTGTCTTGAACAACAATCCATTCCTGATGACCCCCCTGATTATTCTCTTAACCCACCCACTTTTCTCTCAACCCACCCCTGCATACTAGCCCCACCTACCTCTCATCATTCCTCTCCCACCCCCTCTCACTGGACCTACCACCAAACCCGCCCGAGTTTGGTATTCATCCTGAATTAAAACCATGGCCAGACTCAGGTTACACCTACCATTTTCCATCTAATTTTGATCCCTATTTTTCTTTCACTCAACTTTCTAGGGATCCGGAAGAAGACACATTTTTTGCAGGAATCCAAGTGTCCAATTACTTACACGATTATCCATCTTCTGTGCATACCTTCACACCCAGCTAAATGACGTTAAAGATAGTACTGGATGGGAGGTAACCCATTATTTTTTCTGCTTTCTTTTTCCTTTCTTTTTCTAGGTTTTGACGATCCTAAAGCCGAATGCCTTTCACTAAGGTGATCCCTTCTCCCTCCTAATGCATGAGGACATTGCATATCAAAAGCATGGGGGGTGTTTTTAAAATTTTGATGATCGATTTAGGATTTTCAAAACCTAAAAATATGCATTTTTCTTTAGTCATTTTTGTTTTTCTGGTTGCATACCCAAAAAAAATAAAAATGTTGAAAACTTTTTGAGGAAAATTTTTAAATCGAGACTAAGGTTGAAAACTCACTTTTGGTACAATGAGATTTTATCTTTAAGAAAGTAGGGATAAGGATATGAATCTGATCACTAGAATTTCACGGTCTATCTTTAGACTAGATCAAATATCCTTCTTCAAAAGTCCACTTGAACTCATGATAGTTCAGGTGACTTGATTCTCTTTTGTAATATGGAAAGTATCTGGCTTAGTATCTTATTCGAAAACTTGCATTTCATGCAAAACTTCTTGTGTCAAATTTCACACACAAGCCAACACCTAAAAATAACTAAAAATTAGAAAAACCCCCTTGTTTGGCCTTAGTAAAAGTTTGAAGTAGATCATTGGTTTGAGTTCCCACCGCCGAGAAGGAGGAAAATGCCTCCTTTGAGGATGCGATGTCCATATGTTACCACCTCGGCACTACTCCATATCTATATTTCATATCTTTAAATAGAGCATTAAAGCACATTTTTGTAGCTCAAGTGTCTTGGACAGTACTCTACCTATAGTGTCGGAGCAAGAGCTTGAGTTTGCTTGGAGCGCCCCTTTACACCGCATTGTGTTTTGGGGTTGTGAGCTCCTAGGTGGTGTCATGAACAGTGCTATCTTGAAGTACTTGCGCTAGAGCTCCCTCGAGGATTGGTAACAGGAATGATGATCTCGACACATCTGTTATAAGACTAAGCTAAAAATAAGCATGGGGGAGAGAAGAAAAAGGTTTTAAACCAAAAAGTACACCCTTATAAATGTTGGTTTTTCACAAGCACAGACACAAGGTTTTAAAAGTTATTACAAATTACGAATCAGATTCAAGACCCAAAAAATCCTAAAAATAAAAATTTCAAGTCATCTGAATTAACAAGGGGCTAATATGTGAATTTTTTGGATATATTGATCCTATTTTTGTCTATTTTTTGGATCCAAAAACAAATCCCAATGTTTATCCTTAACAAATCCCGTACCTCCTGTGTTTGGATCAACCTATGTCCTGTAATCTCTTTCTCCTCAAAAGTCGAAAAAATTAGATTTCCCCAAAATTCTATTTTGTAAAAATTAAAGTTTTGCTAAAAGGCTAGCACAAGATAAGCATGGATATGCATTAAAATAAACCTAGCTCTTAGGATTTTACTTTGTAAATGGGTTTTTGGGTTGCATTTAGGCATTAATTAAGTTAGGCATGCATTGCATTTTTTTATTATATTTTTAATGTGTCTTTATGACTGTTAGGGATAAACAGATTATCAGATCCCTAAAGCCCTAGCACTCAGGAAAGCAACTGATGAAGGAGGAGCTTAAACCAGCTGGAACTCAACTTGATCTAGCTCAGTAAAGCTGGAATCTAGCTCACTTGAACTAGGGTTAGCTCATCCTAGCTCCATTCAGCTCATCTCAGCTGAATGGTAACTCAAGAGAGCTCATCTTAGCTCACCTTAGCTTAAGTCAGCTCATATCCAGCTAAACTTAGTTGAGTCTAGCTCATCTCAGCTCCCATCAGTTCACTAGGAGCTCTAGCTAGTTCAGCTGAGTTGACTGGAGTTTACCTCAACTTAGGACCAGCTACATCCAGCTCCACTCAACTCCAGCCACCTGAAGATGACTTCATCTTAGCTCAAGAAGCTCAAGTCCAGCTCCCGGGGACTCAGTTGAGCTAAGCTACCTTACCTCAACTAGCTAAGTCCTCCCCAGGAGCATCAGACCCAGCTCACCTCAACTCCTTTTAGCAAAAGCCAGCTTACATTAGCTTGGCTTAGCAGCTAGCAAAGAACTAGCAAGCTAAACCAGCTAAAGTAGCTCCATGCCATCCTCTTCAGTAGCTGCTAGCTCCAATTTAGCTCCAGAGTCTCCTGTCTAGCTCCTCTCCTCAAACCCTAGCTCCATTTGCCTACTCCTCTACCCTACTACTAGCTAAGCTCCAGCTCCCTTGGCCATTCACCACCCTAAAACCCTACCTAACTAGGTCCACCAGCTAAACCCTACCTAAGCCCTCCTAATCTAGCTCCACCCTAGTCCAAGTTGGCGCCACCATCTAGCCACCCTTTCACCCCTCAACCACCACCAAGAGACACTTATTTTGGTGCCAACTAACCCTTCTAGAACCCCCTCCATTTGGCGCCAAAATGACTTCCCATCTACATCCTACTCCTAGCACTTCCATGCCTCATCCACCCTACACATAACCCCCCTTCTAGAACCCTAAGTTGGTGCCACCTAATTCCCTTCTAGAAACCAATTTTGGTGCCAACTCTAGGTGCCTTTTGGCCACCATAAGCACCCCCCTAACACCCTTTACGTTGGTGCCAAATGATCTCCACCATAGGATCCCCAAATACCTCCCAAATCATATCCTAGCCATCCATTTCAAGAGCCACCTCTACCCCCCATCCTACTCTATAAAATGACCCTTAACCACCACCATTTTCTCCATCCTCCCTTAGTTTAATTCCAACCTATACCCACCTATAATCCACGGCCAAGGAGAAGAACGAAGGAAGAAGATTAAGGAGGCTATCCCTTGCCTCCTTGGTGCCTTCTTCCTCTCCATTCTTCTCCTTGTGCCACATGAAGAGGAGGACCAAATTCTTATCAAGGAGGATGGCCAGGCATTGGAGAAGGAAGGGTGGTGCACACCCACCCTTGGAGAGCAAGTGCACACCCCCTTTGTGTGCTTGCTAGGAGACCACACCTTGGAGGAGCCTTTCAAGGAAGGAGAAGAAGGAGACCTTTTCAAGACAAGGAGAAGCTACGCTTGGAGCAAGAAGACCTTCATCTTCTTCACCACCATCATCATCTAAAGGATTTGTTTTTATTTTTGTTGTCTTTCAAATTCTATTAGAAGCACTCCTCTACTTGTAGAAAACAATTTCCTTTAGTAAAAGAATTTTTGCCTCCTTTAAATTCTTGTAGCAATTCTAGTTTTATTGCTTTTTCTTTGTGCACTTACACTCCCTCCCTCTAATTACCCTAGGCCTCCACGTGCCTAGGGTGAGCTTAGAGAGAGGCCATTTCGTGTCACCTAGGCATTAGGTTCTTTAGTTTTTTTTTCCACCAACAAATTCGCAATTGCCCCTTTATTTCAAAACCATAAAAATTACATATTCAGAAAAACAAAAAAGAAAGGTGATTTCCATTTCCAAGCAAGAGACGTATTTTTGCAAACATATTGCCTCCTTGGACAACCCTGGATACTGCCCTATCTAGGTTTTATAAATTTAAGAGTTGATCGATTTTATGCGTTACAACGACGTATTTTACAAACCGCATAAAATCTCAATCAGGTATGCAGAAGAGAGCAAGGGCTATTACTTCTTTAACCTTGAAACCCAAAAGGAGTTTGTATTTAGGAATGCTATATTTCTAGAGGATGAATTTCTTGAAGGTTAAGACAAATATGAAGTGAGGGAACTTATCAAGTCTAATGAGACCAATGATGTCACCAACCCAGAAGAAAGAAATCAACCAAAATCAAGTGATGCTCTCATTCCACTTAATGGTATAGAGTGGTGCATCCACCTGAACGATATGGATTTCATGTCTTACAGGAGTCTAAGATTGATCCTACCACATATGATGAAATAATGAAGGATTATGATGTGGACAGTTAGAGGCTAACAATGCAGCTTGAGATAGATTCCATGGACAAGAATGATGTATGGACCCTCATGGATCCTCCTAATAGGGAAAAACCCATTGGGTGAGAATGGATCTACAAGAGAAGGAGGGGTGTTAACTCGCTAAAGTAGAATTTAAAAACTCACGTTGTAGTATGGCCAACAATAGCGAAGTTAGCACTTAAATTCTTAATCTCAAACTATGAGAGTAATCCAAGGTCATCTCTAGGAGAAACTAAATACAAGTAAATCACTATTTAATTGAATATAATCTGATTTGATGAGCTTGTAGTAGAATTGGATTTTTTCAAGAATCAATCAAGTTCAACTTCACATTTTGTTCTACGTAATAATGAGATATTCAGCTTAGGCAATAAATAATTTTCTAATGCTTAACAAAATAAAATAATTAAATGTGAATATGGTTAAGCACCAAATAATCAGTTATCGAGATTGTTTGAATAAGAATTTGCAATAAAAACCTATTCAGAACCAAGCGTAAATCAAATCCACAAATTTGCAACTCAGTCCTTCGAATGTTGCATTCAAGTCCCTACGATCTGCTATTAGGTCCCTTCCAGCTTTTTCTCTTCACACGTTGGTCCCTTCCAACAAGTAGGGGTCATCTTCTTCTTCAATGTTGAGGAAGCAAGGAGAGCTCTGGTAAGGTGCGTCGAGTGCTCGTCGGTGTCAACACTCCCAGCTAGGTATTGCAAAAGGTCCCACGTGGCCTTGTAAAGCTTGGGAGGTCAAAGGTAGGAGGAAGACCTTCTTTGATGTTGAAGTTGACAACGACGGTGGTGGTGGCAGTGGTAGATGTTGTTCATGTAAAGGAAAGGTCCTTGGCCTCAAGCAAATGGTCAAGGAGCTTTGCTAAAGCCAACGAAGGTGATGGTAGAGGTGGATTGTTGCGATGAGGCCGAAGGAGGTGTGGTGGAGTGAAGTACGGCTATGATCGGCGATGATGCTCGACAAGGTGCTCCGGTGAGTGATTTATCCAATAACCATGGGGCTTTTGCTTGCCAAGGTGTAACAAAGCTTCTGAGGTGGTCAGGGACAAGCGACGCTGCAGGGAGAAAGGTACTGTAGTACACCGATGAGTGGCCGAATGTGGAGAAGATGGTGGTGGCGTGGTCTGTGATCATGCGGTAATGGCTGAACTAGATAGCCTAAACTATTCTAAAGGGGGAGGGGAAGAGAGAGAGAGGTACTTGAGAGACCAAGAGGAGAGTGTTAAAACATGAGTAGGGCTATTTAACTAGGTGATATTAGTGTCAAAATTAGTATAGTGGAAGTGATTACCTACAGGTGATCCTACACAACTTTTTCAAAGATATTTTAACCTAGACTATGTATTTTTTAAACCTGTCAGTTTTAAGCCTAGGGTCGAACTCAGGGATGCGATTTTTGGATTAATCGATTTCTACACGAATCCTAAAGTTGGGTGATTTCTGTTTGCTTATTATATTTTTATATTTTTCTCAGTTTTAGATATTTTTGTGATATTCTTGTCCTTGAGGTACACATTCAAAATAGTCCTTGGCAAATCGCCAAAATCAAGTCCAAAACAATCTCTCTACCTGCAAGATTGGGTATCTGTAAAGCCAGGAGTTATTTTTTCTATTTTATAATTTTTTTGGTATTTTCTTGATTAACAAAATAAAATAGAATGCGAAAGGAAATGCTGAAAGGAATGCAAGAATTGAAATGAAGGAAATTACTTAGCTTATTTATAGATATGTATGTATATATACAAGATATATATATATGTATGTATGTATGTATAACTATATAATATATAGTGGGGTAGTGGGGGGGAGGGGGGGAATTGAATCAGAGATTCAAAAGGAATGTAGCATCGCACTAGGTTAGGTTAGGTTAACCATTGTCTAGAGAAATGCGATTGACTCTAGCTATGTGTCGCGTGCGGGTGTGGAGCAGACTTGTGTGTGTGTGTGTAGAATGGCTTGATGTGTGCATGAATCGCAGATGCGTACGCAACTGGTGTGTACCCACTCACGAGGCAAAGCAAGATAAGCGATAAGTTCGTGCGATGGTGAATGGGACGATGTATGTGTGTATGTGTGGAAGGAATGTGTGTGTGGAATATCTATATATATATATGTATATATGTCTATATATAAGTATGTATGTATATATATGTGTGAATGTGTGTGTGTGCAAAATGTATAAATATATATGTATGTATGTATGTGCGAGTGTGTGTATGTATACATGTATATGTATATGGGTGAGTGGGGTGTGCTACGCACAAAAGTGTGTGGGTGAAGAGAGGTAAGGGCACATGCAGTGTGTGAAGAGTGGTGTGCAGGTGATAAATGCCAGTTTATCATCATCCCTAATATCCATTCACATTTAGTTCCTAGAGTTTTGACAGTTGCATACATTATCTCATTACATTTAGCATGCACTTGCATTTAGGGTTCAGAGCATGCATTGGCATTTATTTCACATCATCTTATGTAGTTACCATTTGATTGCCAGGGATGAATGGATTGGGAATCATAAAAACCCTGGCAGTATGGAAGGCACGAGGAATAAGTAACAAGACAGAAACTCTAGTAGCTAGATCCCAGTTCAACTCAGCTGGATCTAGCTCCATTCTAGCTCATCCCAGCTCATGGCAGCTCATTTCTACTTGGCTTAGCTGCTAGTCATGAACTAGCTAAGCTAAGCCAGCTGAAGAGTCATCACTCAGCTCCAGGCAGCTCCTTTCAGCTCCAGAAGGGATATGGCTAGCTCCAGATAGCTCTACTCAGCTCTACTTAGTAACTTAGTTAGCTAAGCTAAGTTATAGAGCTCATCAATAACTCTTCATCAGCTTCACAAAGCTCCAAGCCAACTCATGTCACCTCAAGAAAGCTCCTTCTAGCTCATCCTCTACATAGCTTAGCTAGCTACCCTACTACTCTAGATCCTACCCTACTCCCTCTCCACTAAATGGCCATACACCCTAGCCTACAACCAACCAAAAACACCAGCAAAATATCCCCCTTAGCATCCCTTCAAAATGGCGCCAACACAACCTCCTAAGCACGCCAAGGAAGCCTCCCATGCATCCCTTCATGATTGGCAGGCTTCTAGAATCCCCCATTTAGCCGCCAACCATCTGCCCCCATCTCCACCATTCAACCACCATAAACCATCATCCCAACCATCCATTATTCAAGCTTCTAGAACACACATCTTGGTGTCAAAATTGGAGGCATCCCTTCGTGGTGGACGGTCACCAAAGGGTGCCTCACCACCATTAAATCCCATCCACACTTGGTGCCAAGATACCCCCTTCCATCCAAACCCTACATTCCCTCCTACACCATCCTAGCCCTTCATCTTCACACCAACTCACCACCTTCTAGAAGGCCTATCTTGGCACCAACTCTTGGTGTCCCTCCACCCCTCAACCAACCACTAAAAGGTCCATTTCACCCTCCAACTACTACCCATGCCAAGTCTATAAAAAGATCCCCCATCCTACTGTTCCAATCATCATTGGATACAGCAATATTTCCTATATTCTACCTATAGTGGATGCCCAAGGAAGAAGAGAAGAGAGGTGATCAAAGGGAACACTACCTTGTCCCTTCGGTGTTCACTCTCTCCTATCTTCTTCCTTGGCTCCACGCCAAGGAGCACTTCCCCTCAAGGAGGATAGCCAGGCAAGGAGGAGTTAAGGTGGAGGACACCCACCTTGGGAGGAGAAGCAGTCAAGCAGCAAGGAGCATCCTCTTCAAGCCAAGGAGCTATTGAGTCTGGAGTGAGGATTGTTTCTGCATTTTAGGAGAGGCTTCTACTTTACTTTTTCTTTTAACATCTCTTTTGTAGTAGTTTAAGCATTCCTCTACTTGGGGATTAATTTTGTGGTGCCATTCATACAATTGAGCTCCCCAAGTACCTTGTAATTTCAACTATTGCTTAATTCAAAGTGCTTTTCCATATTTAGTTTCCTTCTTGTTATGTGCCTTTAATTCTAGCTTTTTGTTACTAGCTTTAGTGCACCACATCTCCTTTCTAATTATCTTAGGTGCACTTTCTTAGGGTGACCTTAGAAAGGTAGATCCCATTTCATTCACTTAGGCGTAGTCAAATCAACTTCCTGTATCCCAATTATTGAAAATACCTAAAAATCTACAAAACCAAAATACAAAAAGAAGTGTGGATTTGAGTAGGCGAGAAAGTGATCCATCTATCTGACTAAAAAATTGGTCTCCTTGGACGACCTTAAATGCTCGCCATATCTAGGTTTATAAATATTAAAAGTTGATGGGATTTTACACTTCTCAACGACACTAATTACATCAATTAACAAACTTCATACAATCCATATCAGTAGGAGAGGGCGGAGGTTGTAATTTGCTAGAGTAGGTCGCGGTGGAGAGAGACAATGCTTGCAACCAGCTAGTTGAGAAGGTGACCGGTTGTGTATCACGCTCGCAGGGGCAAATAGTGCCCATGTTGAATCAGATGGTACGATAACCATCGGCTAAGTTTCTTACTTAGCCTATGGTTAGGGAGAGAGAAGGCACGGAAGGGTGAGTGCGGTGATTGGTTGAAGTGGATAGGGAAGCGGCTGGGCATGCGAGGGTTGAAGTGAGTGGATGGGCGTGAGCCTTGTCACTGGCAAAGTGAGAAATGAGCTGGTGATGTTACCGTCGGTTCTACCGGTTTGTGTTATATCGTTGTAGTAAAGCCGGTTGTTACCAACGTATCATATATAATTTTTTTTTACTCGGAAAAATAAAAGAGTTCCCGAGGTCGAACTCAGGGAGCAAGTTATATTCTAGAGATATACAAGTTCTATTACAAAAATAAAGAGAGAGAGAGAGAGAGATGAAAAATTGGCTTCTTCTTTTCTTCTTTCTTCCTCTTTGTCTTTGGTTCTTCCTGTTCTTCTTCTTCTTCTTCTTCTTCTTTTTCTTCTGCTTTCTTCAGATTTTCCCCTCGTGCTCTTCTTCTTCTGTTCTTCCTTGTTTCCTTTCTTTCTTTTTCATCAGATCGTCTTCTTCTTTTCTTGCTTCTTGCTTCTCTTCATTCCTTCTTCTTCTTTGTCTTCACCTGCCTTGACTTCTCTTTTTCTTCTTTCGCGATGGCCGTTGCTCTTCCTTCTTCTTCAGCGGGTCTTCTTCTTCTTTGGCTGCTGACCTTACGTCGTCTGCCCCGGTGCTGAGACGACTTAACAATGCCTTCGCTATAGTGCAGCAGCTCCTTCTTCTTCAGCGGGTCTGCTTCTTCTTCTTTGGCCTGCACACTTCAGAGTTTATTCGTCAAGAGGCAAAAACCTACTCTACCCCCCTCCCCCGCGTATCTCTCTCTCTGAAATCACTCTTCGGAAGCTCTCCCAGAGCGCTATCGGGTAATCGGGTTCGGGTCAGGCCCGGGTCCAGGCCCACCGGCGTGCGTGGTGGGCGAGGAGTGCAGGTCAGTCTAATCGGGTCGGGCCAGGTCCGCGGAGCGTGGTCACGGACGAGGCCGAGTCGGGTCGGGTCGGGTGAGAGGGACCTCACCCCGTGGTAACTGAGGCAAACAGCATACGGCAGTTTTTCAATTTATGTGTCCGCGCGCCTTAGAGAGATTCCGAGGTGGGACTAAATGTCCCACCCCAATTCTCCTACGCCTGCAGCAGGGATGGTGCTCCCAATTGCATCGGCTGTTGAGGCGTACAGCTCCAATCGAGGGCCAGGGTGTGTGCGTGAGACTCTTCCGCGCTGGCCGTGGCTATTCAATCTGGGATATCTCGGCTTGGAGCAACCTCGAGCAGGCTTCGAGCTTCCTCGCCAATGGCGGCCAAGGCCTGGAACCTGAAACCAATGGCACGGCCTCTCGGCCAAATCAGACAGGCGGGGGACCTTCGCCGTGGCACGGCGAAGGTGGTCAGGGGGTCTGCAGGGGGCGAGATGGAGCTGTCGGGTCGTCCTAGGTCAAACTGTGAGCGAGGGAGTGGGTGTGTTCGGTGGGTATGCAGAGGGTGTTTGGTGGGAAGTGGAGGGGCGGAAGAGGATCAGGGTGAGGAGGCGGAAGTTCTGCGGTGGTCGGCGAGCCGTGTGGGTCGCTGAGGTGATGGGAGCGGCTCGCCGGAGGGTGGTCGGAGGCGGAGAGGATGAGGGTGAACAGGGTCGGTAGAGGGCTTAATTGACTAAATCGAAAGCGGGGAAAGAAAGAGGAGGAGAAGGGGAGTAAGTCTAACTTAACTGCAGGGACGAAGGGGGAGGAACAGGGCGACAGTCGTATCGACTGTCGCCGGAGAAGATGATGCTCAGGGAGAGGGGCGGCGGCGAGCAGAAGGCTGGAGAGGCGCCAGCTGGGTGCGGCGTGGCGCGGGAAGAGCAGGGGAGGAGGTCTCTGCTGCTGGTAGTGCGGCAGAGCGAAGAGGTGGAGGGGGAGGAAGTCGCCGGAGCTGGTGAGCGTCTGCCGGAGAAAGAAGAGAAGAAAGCTGGGGGTTTTCTCCGTCAGGTCCAGGCTGCTTTGGTCGGTGGAGCGGCGGGGGGTATTTATAGGGTTGAAGCAGGGAGGAAGGCGGAGGGAGACGACGTGTCTCCCTCGCCGGAGCATGGTCGGAATTCGAACCCATACCGTCCGTGCGTTCGCACGGCCGGTATGGGGGGCTGCAAGGACCATGGGGGTGCTCCTGCGACGGCTGACGACGCAGGGCACCCCCGGTACGCTTGCCAGGTCCTCCACCTCACCCTGCGCGGCGCCATGCTCCGCGCAAGGTCGCCGGAGCATGGTGCTGGCAGGGTTTTGCAGGAGGGACCTGTTTGCAAAGAACGAAGGAGAGTTAGGGGCCTAAATGCGAGGGTTCAAAAGTTGAGGGCCAAAGAGTAAATATATGAGGACCAAAGTGTAAAGTCGGTCAAGGAGGTTTCTTCTTAGGCTCAAGTTTTTATACATGACTAATTAGAACCTAAGGAATCTGATGGTAAATTTCATTTTCATATTAAACCTTGTTTGACCGGTCAATTTGCGTAAAGACCCAAATTAAGTTATTAATTGGGCATGGTTCTCAATGTAGGTCAAAATGGGTTCTAAAGGCCAAATTGAAGGTTCTAAACCCTAGAGATTATTTTTCTATGAATTTTAGAGGGTTTATTCTATTTTTACTTTGCCTCGAACCTTGTGAATTGAAGTGGGTTGTTTTAGGGTTACAGATTATCATTTGGTTCCTTGGAAGTGCTGTAGCCCTTGCTAGATCATCTCATCCCACTTTTATTCTTATTAAGCTGTTTTGACCTATGTTTGGGCCCTGAATTACCCTGTATGCAGATTATACTGGTAAAATTGCACTTTTACCCCTTATGACTGGTTTTCCTTTCAAACTCAGAATTCTCTGAGTTAAGCCTTTCCTTGAGATATTTAGGAGCTTTTATCCTTTGTATTGGGTCAAAATGAGCTAGTTATGGCTCATGATGAGGTTCTCATCATACCCCCATGCCTAGCTTTTGCTAGTCCCCTAGCAAAAAAACTTAAGGTTTCAACCCTTGTTCTAGACCATGAAGTTTTCAATGGTTTTAGATAAGTGCCTTTTTATTTGAGCATAGATTAGGTTAGAATGCTGACCATAGGCCTAAAAGATACTCTAGTACCAATCAAGATCCAAATCTGTCTAGCCTTAGCCTCAGTCTTTTAGCAAAGGTTTTTAAGGCCCGCAAGAACTAACCTAAGGTTTATTGGACTTCGTGGTTAAAGCACCCGTGCTTAAAATGATTTTAGCCCTGGCCCAGTTCGCAGTGCGTTTTGTAAGAGAGACATAGAAAGTTTTTTTTTTCTGTTTGGAGAGTTTTCTCTCTCTTTTTCTTTTTAGTTCTAGCCTAGGATTAGCTTTTCAACACGGTCTGTATCAGATTCCTTGCTCCCATCATCAATCCTCCAAGGTTCCTGGCGATCGATGCTTCGAGATAGCACCGCCCATGGCAACCCCCGGAACCCTGGCTATTGAGATTTCGAGATAATCCCATCCATGGTATTCCGTGGCCGAATCCAGACCCTGGCAATTGACACTTCGAGATAATGCCATCCATGGAATCTGAACCAGCAGAGTGCTTACATGCCCCCCGTAGGATATGTAAATATCCTAAGAGACAAGCACCGAGGAGATGATATTTTGTTACGCATCTTCGAGGGGATTTCCCGCCTCTCCGCGCTGGGAACTCGTCCAAATCAACTTGTGTTGATCGGCCATTCCTATTCTAGGTGTTCTTTTCAGATTTTTGCGACGCTTCTGCGTGATTCTGATTTTTACGCTTACTGAACCAGGCTGTGTGTGAGATTAGGGTGCTTAGGTTACTGAGTCCCGTAAACCAAAAATTAGTTAACGAGGCCGAATACTTCCTAAGCCTTAGACCTAATACTTCAGCTTTTCATTTTCCTCAACCTCTTGAGGAGTGTCCAGATCTTAATGAGTACTAAGAGTCTATTCAAGAATGCCTAAGGTTTGCATTCTTACTAATCTTATTGTGCACTTTTCAGTTATTTTCTTGAATGAGGTCTAGAACTTAGGTTAATTCCTTAGTTCCTTACTAATGACTATCAACTTTTCTTATAATTTTTGTGCTCCTTTTTCATTTTGTTTCTTCTCTCCTTCACAAAATTTTCTTCTCCTCTTTTCCTCTTATTCTTTTTCGAAAAAATTTTTTAATTTTTATGGTATTTTTGGCATATGTGAATTTTTTTGTTTGAAACCTTTTCTTACAAGTTTTTGCACTTTCCTACCCCCCCATGCCTAAGATTTGCAATGTCCTCATTGTAACCTAGGGAGTCTTAGTTCAGGGTGAACTTCGAGTGCTGAAAGGTGTCAGAACAAGTTTCAGGTTTTCAAAGAGAATGACGGGCTGCCTCCCGTTAAGCGCTGAGTTTTACGCCATCGGCTGGGCGCAACAAGCTCAAGGGGAAAGGAGGATATGAGATGCCTCAGCCAAATCAGTGGAAGTTACATCAATGAACGGCTTGAGTCTTTGACCATTCACGATGAAAGGTTCAGAATCGTGGCTGAGTGGACTGATTTCGATTGCTCCATTTCCAAAAACCTGTCGGACCAAATATGGTCCGACCCACTTAGATCTCAGTTTTCCTGGGAAGAGTTTGAGTCGGGCATCAAAGAGTAGGACCTTTTGACCAGGATGGAAGATCTTTCTTGAGATGTGTTTGTCGTGGAAGGCTTTAACCCGCTCCTTGTAGATTTGCGAGTTCTCGTACGCGTCTGTGCGTAATTCATCGATCTCGCTGATTTGGAGTTTTCTGTGGGTCCCAGCCTTGGAAAGATCTAGATTACAGTTCCGTACTGCCCAATAGGCTTTATGCTCCAGTTCGACGGGAAGGTGGCATGCCTTTCCGTACACCAATCTAAAGGGAGACATGCCCAATTGGGTCTTGTGGGCGGTCCTATAGGCCCACAATGCTTCCGGAAGTCGGGACGACCAGTCCTTCCTGTCAGGTCGAACAGTGACCTGTAGGATTTTCTTGATCTCCCGATTCGACAGCTCAGCTAGACCATTAGTTTGGGGGTGGTAAGGAGTAGAGATTCGGTGAGACACCCCGTATTTGGTCATCAGTGACCTAAACTGAGCATTTGTGAAATGGGTCCCCCTATCAGAGATTATTGCACGAGGAATCCCGAACCTTGAGAAAATGTGTTGATGAATGAATTTGAGAACGATTTTGTGATCACAGGTTCGGGTCGGTATGGCTTCGATCCATTTGGACACGTAGTCCACAGCCAACAGAATGTATTCGAAACCATCCGAAACAGGAAAGGGGCCCATAAAATCAATCCCCCAAACATCAAAGATTTCGCATACTAGAATCGGTTGCATAGGCATCATGTCGCGATGGCTCATGTTGCCCAAAGTCTGGCAACGACTGCATGCCTTGCAATGACTGTATGCGTCTTTGAACAGTGTGGGCCAGTAAAAGCCGCACTGGAGGACTTTTGATGCGGTTTTATGCCCGGCAAAATGGCCACCGCATGCCTGGTCATGGCAGAAAGAGAGGATATTGTTGACTTCCCCTTCCTGGATACATCTCCGGATGATCTGATCGGCACCTATGCGGAAGAGGTACGGGTCTTCCCAAATGTAATACTTGGCATCGGAGCGTAATTTGTCTTTCTTGGCCTTCGGCCAATCGGACGGGGTCTGATGAGATGCCAAGTAATTTACAATATTAGCGAACCATGGAAGGCTAGTACCAATAGTCAGCAGGTGCTCATCGGGAAAATGCTCAGTGATGGGTCCGGAAGGGTCTATCATTTCAGAAGGAAGACGGGACAAGTGATCAGCTACCACGTTTTGTTTTCCCGCTTTATCACGAATCTCGAGGTCAAATTCTTGCAACAGCAAGATCCATCGGATCAATCGAGGTTTCGCGTCCTTCTTTGCAAGGAGATGCCTCACAGCCGTGTGATCCGAGTATATGATGACATGGGAACCCAGAAGGTATGATCTGAATTTCTCTAGGGCAAATACTACAGCTAGCAGCTCTTTCTCAGTAACTGTATAGTTACGCTGAGCCTCATCGAGTGTTTTGCTGGCGTAGTAAATGACCACAGGTTTCTTGTCATTCTTCTGCCCCAAAACCGCTCCTATAGCGAAGTCGGATGCATCACACATGATCTCAAAGGGTTGAGACCAATCAGGGGACTGTAGGATCGGGGCTTGGGTGACTCGGTCACGCAGGATTTCAAATGCTTGAGTGCATTCCTTGGAGATTTCGAAGGGAACATCCTTGGAGAGAAGAGTGGTCAGGGGGCGTGCGATTTTTGAAAAATCAGGGATAAATCGTCGATAAAAACCGACATGCCCTAAAAAGGATCGGATGTCCCTGATCGAGCTAGGCATAGGAAGGCGAGAAATCAGATTAACCTTAGCTCGATCCACTTGGATACCTTTCTCCGAAATTGAGTGTCCCAGGACAATTCCCTCAGGCACCATGAAATGGCTCTTTTCCCAGGAAAGAACCAAATTCACGTCGATGCACCGCCTGAGTATCTGGACCAAGTGTTGGAGGCAATCGTCGAATGATGCTCCGAAAACTGAAAAGTCATCCATGAAGACTTCCAGATAATCACCTACCATATATGAGAATATGGCAAGCATGCATCGCTGAAAAGTAGCGGGTGCATTGCAAAGACCGAAAGGCATCCTTCGGAAAGCGTATGTTCCGAAGGGGCAGGTGAATGTGGTCTTTTCTTGGTCCTCAGGATGGATTGCCACCTGGTTGTAACCGGAGTACCCGTCAAGAAAGCAGAAGAACCTATTTCCCGCTAGTTTTTCGAGAATTTGATCAATGAAGGGTAGTGGGAAATGATCCTTCTTCGTGGAGGAATTGAGTCGACGGTAATCTATACAGACTCTCCACGAGTTGGCTAATCGGGTAGGAATGACTTCTCCGGTCTCAGTCGTTATGGTGGTGAGTCCTGCCTTCTTAGGCACGACCTGAATCGGGCTCACCCAACGACTATCGGAGATCGGGTAGATGATCCCGGCATCTAACCACTTGATGATCTCCTTTTTCACGACCTCCTGCAGATTGGGGTTTAAGCGTCTCTGCATTTCACGAGAAGGTCGTGTGCCCTCTTCTGAATAGATATGATGAGTACAATAAGAGGGACTTATTCCAGTCAAATCATCGAGGGTCCATCCGATGGCTCTGCGATGTTGCTGGAGGACAACAATCAGACGGGATTCCTGTTCAGGATTAAGGTTGGAATTGATGATCACAGGAAGGGTCTGATTAGAACCCAAAAAGATGTATTTCAAATGAGCAGGAAGGGGTTTCAGTTCGAGGATGGGGTTTTCAGTAGCAGCGGGTGGTTCAGTATAGATGTGAGGTTCAAGGGTGGGAGTTACTGGGTTGTTCACATCCGGATTGGACTCCTCTGTTTGCGGGTCAAGATCCCTTTGTGGTTGATGAGGCATACTCAAGTCATTCTGGAGGTGTGATTCATCAACCAAAGTCTTGATGTCACAAATTTGCTCGATGACGCCGCAATTAATTCCTTGCTGGGCCTTAAATATATCAATTTTCAGTGTTTGATCTCCAAACTTAAGCTCTATTTGGCCCTCCTCACAGCTGATGTTGGCTCTAGCAGTAGCCAAGAAAGGTCTCCCTAGAATGATTGGTGTATCCCTAGGGTTCTCAGGTGCATCCATGTCTAAGACTATAAAGTCCACTGGAAAATAGAAATCCCGCACTCTTACGATAACATCCTCGAGAATCCCTTTTGGTGACTTTATAGATCGATCTGCTAATTGTAATGTCACCTCAGTTGGTTTCAGCTCAGATTCTTCCAGATGGTCAAGTAAGGATGTGGGTATCAGATTTATAGATGCACCTAAGTCTAACAATGCTCTGTCAAATTGGGTACCACCTATCTTACAGGAGATCAGGGGAGTTCCAGGATCTTTTGCCTTGGGTGGGAGTCTACTAAGGATTACAGAGCTGGCTTGCTCTGACAGAACAATTGGGCTCCCTCCCTTGGTTCGCGGCTTACGCTGGGGTGTACATATATTCTTTAGAAATCGTGCGTAAGCTGGTACGTGGTGGATTGCATCCATCAAGGGGATGTTTATGTGGACCTGCTCAAAGAGCTTGACCAGGTCCTCCTCAGGGGCCACGGGTTTGGTGGTCTTCTTTCCCTTGGTCAGGGCCTCGGGAAACGGGATCTTGGTTGGTTCCTCTAGGATAGGTCCTGGTTGTGGGTCTGGAACAGCGGTACCTTGGATAACTATCCTAGGGTCATGATTATCAGGCTGGGAGTGGTTTGGATAACGCGGGTCCTGAGTTGTCTTACCACTACGTGTTGTTACAGCATTTAATCCGGCCTGATTTTGGTTTGGATTTGGTAGGAGGGGTGGCTGCTGCTGAAATCCCGTACGAGAAGTAGAGGCTTCCATCTCGTCTGGAGATGGGGCAGTAGGGGCCTGATAAATCCATTGAGCGTGGCCTAAATTTGGATTCATAACGCGCTTCTGGGTTGGCACGTTATTTGGGTTAGGAAGGGGTTGGGAAGGGAGTGTGCCTGGCTGGCGAGAATTTGCCAACTGGGCCAGCTGAGTTTTAACTTCAGTAAGCTCGTCCTTGTGCTGTTTTTGAATGGCCGCATTCGATTTTTGAATGTCAGCCAGAGTCTGAAGGATTAAGGACATTTGATCTTGATTTGGCCCTGATGGATAAGTAGGGTTGGGCCGAGGCTGAGGCGGCTGGTAGTGATGAGAGGGCTGTGGGCGGGACTGAAAAGGTGGTCTTTGGGTTTGAGAATTCCCCGCCCACTGAAAATTTGGATGGTTTCGCCATCCAGGGTTGTAAGTGTTGGAGAATGGGTCGTTCTGGATGGCGTTGAGGTCCTCGCAGGTCTGAGGAACCTCCTGAGAATCAGGGAAAGGGGGAATGGAGTTCCCCCGGCTGGTGAAGAAAGGATCGGATGATCTTCCAGTCCAAGAATCAGATGGGGATGGATATGGATCCATCCCAGGGGAGGATCGGTGTAGGATGTTTTGCACAGTCTCCTGTGTGGAAAGAGGTTGTGCAAAGGAGTTACGCGCAGAGGTGGCTCGCTGCAAGTGCTGAGTCAGCTCATCCACCTTCTTTTCAATAATTGAGACCTTGTCCAATCGACTGGCCATTAATTCCAGGTCGACTGATGCGGACAGGCCCTGCGTCTCATGTGCTCCCTTAAGATTCGTCGCTGCGCGGGTATTCGTCCTGTCGAATAATCCCATGGAGTCATTGTTGATGGAGTTCTCGCACATGTTTTCGAGAATCTCCCATACGGTGTCTTCATGTTGACCCATGATGTTTCCTCCGCAGGTTGCATTGACGAAAAGGCGGATGTCCTCACGGAGTCCCTGGTAAAAAGATTGGACTTGTTCCCATTTAGGAACTCCGTGATGGGGGCACTTCCTCATGAGATCCTGAAAACGATCCCATGCCTCATGGAGAGGTTCTCCTGATTGTTGAGTGAAGTGTGTAATCTGATGGCGCAAGGCGTTGGTCCGACCAACGGGAAAGAACTTTTTCAAAAACTCGGATTGAAGTTCTTCCCAAGTGTTGATCGGCCGGGTCTGAGTTTGATACCAATGGGCGGCCTTGTCCATAAGAGAAAAGGAGAACATCTTCATGAGAAGAATATCCCGATTTTGCGCATCTGATCCAAAAGTGTGGGCCAGATGCTTTAGCTGTTTGATGTGCTGGAAAGGATCTTCAGAATTAAGCCCATGGAATTTAGGTATAGCGTGAATCATGTTGGGCTTTAGTTCGGAATCAGGTCCTCCAATCGGGATTCTAACTCGAGGCTCAATTGCCACCGCAGCAGGATTGTAGTGGTCCCGCATCATAGGACGCTGTGGTGGGTGCACGAAGTTTTGGAAGAGGTCATTGAGTCGCTGGAGCTGGTGTTCCAGATTATTTTCTTCCTCAACTGGCTGAGCCATGATGGGGGAAGAAGAAGAACTTGGTTCTGAATCAGAAGAGAGAATAATGTGAGGGTGTTGCTGCACAAACACGGGCGTCGAGGCTTGGCCTTGACGAGAGTGAATTTCTAAAGGAGGTCTTAAGGGTGGTCTTAGAGACCTCCTTCCGTACATGCACAGTTGGGAGAGGTAAGTTCAGAAGGTGCTGGACCCAATCAAGACACCCACAAATGTGTTGGGTGACTATAGAGGTGCGGGGCAGATGGACCCCTTGATCAGAAAGATCGTCCACCTGAGAATTACCTGGGCAGCCAGAGAGGGAGAGTCCCGCGAAGACCCCTACACGGTAGAGCGTCCCCACGGGTTACAGGGTTTCCCCCACCCGACCTCTCTTGTCACTGCGGTTCCAGGTAGACCAGAATGGGGATCTTGACCTCTTAAGTCTACCAATTTTAAGATCAGGGTGCTTAAGGTTTCACTTGAACTTTAGTCTTTTTAAGTGCAAAGAGTGACCTAATTTAAGGTTGGTTAACCCAAGGGGTCAACTTTACCTATTGTTTTCTTTAAGAGCTTTTAGGTCCTGTCTTTTAGGGTTCAAGTGTTTAGAGAGCCAATTGTTTTAGATTTTCTTTGAATAGGTATTTTCAGACAAGGGCTTGGGCACACTTCATTTGGTTTTCTCAATTCTTGCTTAAGGAGTGTGTCTCTAAATCCCTAGTGTTGGATCCTAGGTTGGCTCTACTTGGTCCAGTTAATTCTTTGTTGGGTAATTAGGGCTCAAGCAAGAATGTGTTAGCCCTTAAATACCCTTAATAGTGTGCAGAAATAATGAGTTGAAAACATGCAACTTTTATGGTTACTAAATATGGAAGACAGGTTAGTCCTATATTGCTTGTTCTTTTCTTTTCTTCCTCTTTAGAGTGTAGGGGTTAATAGTGAGAGGAAAAATTTACCTGTCTTTGGTGTGGTTGCTTGTCTTCTTGAGTTCCTGTAGCTGCACAAAAGAGAGGAGATTATCAGAAATAATAAAAGAATACAGGAATGTTTACCTCTAGAATAGCCGTTGCTCCCCGGCAACGGCGCCAAAATGATGTTACCGTCGGTTCTACCGGTTTGTGTTATATCGTTGTAGTAAAGCCGGTTGTTACCAACGTATCATATATAATTTTTTTTTACTCGGAAAAATAAAAGAGTTCCCGAGGTCGAACTCAGGGAGCAAGTTATATTCTAGAGATATACAAGTTCTATTACAAAAATAAAGAGAGAGAGAGAGAGAGATGAAAAATTGGCTTCTTCTTTTCTTCTTTCTTCCTCTTTGTCTTTGGTTCTTCCTGTTCTTCTTCTTCTTCTTCTTCTTCTTCTTTTTCTTCTGCTTTCTTCAGATTTTCCCCTCGTGCTCTTCTTCTTCTGTTCTTCCTTGTTTCCTTTCTTTCTTTTTCATCAGATCGTCTTCTTCTTTTCTTGCTTCTTGCTTCTCTTCATTCCTTCTTCTTCTTTGTCTTCACCTGCCTTGACTTCTCTTTTTCTTCTTTCGCGATGGCCGTTGCTCTTCCTTCTTCTTCAGCGGGTCTTCTTCTTCTTTGGCTGCTGACCTTACGTCGTCTGCCCCGGTGCTGAGACGACTTAACAATGCCTTCGCTATAGTGCAGCAGCTCCTTCTTCTTCAGCGGGTCTGCTTCTTCTTCTTTGGCCTGCACACTTCAGAGTTTATTCGTCAAGAGGCAAAAACCTACTCTACCCCCCTCCCCCGCGTATCTCTCTCTCTGAAATCACTCTTCGGAAGCTCTCCCAGAGCGCTATCGGGTAATCGGGTTCGGGTCAGGCCCGGGTCCAGGCCCACCGGCGTGCGTGGTGGGCGAGGAGTGCAGGTCAGTCTAATCGGGTCGGGCCAGGTCCGCGGAGCGTGGTCACGGACGAGGCCGAGTCGGGTCGGGTCGGGTGAGAGGGACCTCACCCCGTGGTAACTGAGGCAAACAGCATACGGCAGTTTTTCAATTTATGTGTCCGCGCGCCTTAGAGAGATTCCGAGGTGGGACTAAATGTCCCACCCCAATTCTCCTACGCCTGCAGCAGGGATGGTGCTCCCAATTGCATCGGCTGTTGAGGCGTACAGCTCCAATCGAGGGCCAGGGTGTGTGCGTGAGACTCTTCCGCGCTGGCCGTGGCTATTCAATCTGGGATATCTCGGCTTGGAGCAACCTCGAGCAGGCTTCGAGCTTCCTCGCCAATGGCGGCCAAGGCCTGGAACCTGAAACCAATGGCACGGCCTCTCGGCCAAATCAGACAGGCGGGGGACCTTCGCCGTGGCACGGCGAAGGTGGTCAGGGGGTCTGCAGGGGGCGAGATGGAGCTGTCGGGTCGTCCTAGGTCAAACTGTGAGCGAGGGAGTGGGTGTGTTCGGTGGGTATGCAGAGGGTGTTTGGTGGGAAGTGGAGGGGCGGAAGAGGATCAGGGTGAGGAGGCGGAAGTTCTGCAGTGGTCGGCGAGCCGTGTGGGTCGCTGAGGTGATGGGAGCGGCTCGCCGGAGGGTGGTCGGAGGCGGAGAGGATGAGGGTGAACAGGGTCGGTAGAGGGCTTAATTGACTAAATCGAAAGCGGGGAAAGAAAGAGGAGGAGAAGGGGAGTAAGTCTAACTTAACTGCAGGGACGAAGGGGGAGGAACAGGGCGACAGTCGTATCGACTGTCGCCGGAGAAGATGATGCTCAGGGAGAGGGGCGGCGGCGAGCAGAAGGCTGGAGAGGCGCCAGCTGGGTGCGGCGTGGCGCGGGAAGAGCAGGGGAGGAGGTCTCTGCTGCTGGTAGTGCGGCAGAGCGAAGAGGTGGAGGGGGAGGAAGTCGCCGGAGCTGGTGAGCGTCTGCCGGAGAAAGAAGAGAAGAAAGCTGGGGGTTTTCTCCGTCAGGTCCAGGCTGCTTTGGTCGGTGGAGCGGCGGGGGGTATTTATAGGGTTGAAGCAGGGAGGAAGGCGGAGGGAGACGACGTGTCTCCCTCACCGGAGCATGGTCGGAATTCGAACCCATACCGTCCGTGCGTTCGCACGGCCGGTATGGGGGGCTGCAAGGACCATGGGGGTGCTCCTGCGACGGCTGACGACGCAGGGCACCCCCGGTACGCTTGCCAGGTCCTCCACCTCACCCTGCGCGGCGCCATGCTCCGCGCAAGGTCGTCGGAGCATGGTGCTGGCAGGGTTTTGCAGGAGGGACCTGTTTGCAAAGAACGAAGGAGAGTTAGGGGCCTAAATGCGAGGGTTCAAAAGTTGAGGGCCAAAGAGTAAATATATGAGGACCAAAGTGTAAAGTCGGTCAAGGAGGTTTCTTCTTAGGCTCAAGTTTTTATACATGACTAATTAGAACCTAAGGAATCTGATGGTAAATTTCATTTTCATATTAAACCTTGTTTGACCGGTCAATTTGCGTAAAGACCCAAATTAAGTTATTAATTGGGCATGGTTCTCAATGTAGGTCAAAATGGGTTCTAAAGGCCAAATTGAAGGTTCTAAACCCTAGAGATTATTTTTCTATGAATTTTAGAGGGTTTATTCTATTTTTACTTTGCCTCGAACCTTGTGAATTGAAGTGGGTTGTTTTAGGGTTACAGATTATCATTTGGTTCCTTGGAAGTGCTGTAGCCCTTGCTAGATCATCTCATCCCACTTTTATTCTTATTAAGCTGTTTTGACCTATGTTTGGGCCCTGAATTACCCTGTATGCAGATTATACTGGTAAAATTGCACTTTTACCCCTTATGACTGGTTTTCCTTTCAAACTCAGAATTCTCTGAGTTAAGCCTTTCCTTGAGATATTTAGGAGCTTTTATCCTTTGTATTGGGTCAAAATGAGCTAGTTATGGCTCATGATGAGGTTCTCATCAGCTGGTGACAGCCCAAAAAATGATTCGCGATAGATAAGCTATAGTGCAATGCAAAACAGAGCAAAACCTTCACTACATCATGGTGGATAGTGGTGGAACTCATCATGGTGTTTGCAACCACGGCGAGCTTGCTCCCTAGACACATCATGCTCTCTCAACTAGTGAGAGGGAGTTGTGAATAGGAAAGGAAGAAAGGGAGAGAGGAGAGGGGTGCTGGGAGAAATCGTAGCTCGCATTTTTGATAAAAGCGTCGTAGTATAGTTGCAAAATACGATCCAACAAAGATATTATTTTGAAAATAACGAGACTTTGAGTCCCAGCCGTTCGTCTCTGGGAGGCATTGTTTTTGCTTTTGAAATCGATCTTAAAGCTGCTCTACTTTATTTAAACGACATGCTGGTGCGTAATATATAGGCGGTTAAAGAACAGGCACTTAAATCACGCAAATATGATAATCATTCAGCTCATGGTGATTTCAAACACATAAGATATATATACATATATATAAAATGAAATTTCATTCATCATGGGAGAGTTGTTGCACAAGGAAATCTAGAGGAAAGCTTATACATGAATGCTTAAAATTAAATCTAACTACCAGAAAATGATTGCATACAAGAATCGGTGGGGGGAATTCGCATGCATCATTGGGGGAGAAGTAAGACTACTCTACTAAGTAGTAAATGAAAGCAATAAAAATTATGAAGAGCATGATCTAGAGCTAGAAGAATAGAGGGCATTTAGGGGTGGTCCCCGATGGCCTTGGAGTGGTCGAGAGGAGAATGAGGGGCAGCCAATGGAACTTAGGCCGGCACTTGGAGAGAGGTAGGGTTGATCCAGCATCCCGGCATGGTGTCCTCCATGGTGGTGGTAGTGAGCTCGTGGAGGTGGAGTGAGTGGCTAAGTGGAGGTGGCATGAATGGCACCAATGGAGAGCAATTGCCAAGGGAGTGAATTATTGCAAATGGCCATCCAAGGGGTCTTTTTATAGACCTAAGGGAAGCTCTCTAGAGAATTATGGAATTCTCTAGAGAGGCCTTGGTGGGAGCTCGTGGGAGAGTGAGAGAGAGAGGGTGGATGGTGGTTTTTAGATCCACCAAATGTGGATCTAAAAATTGAATGGCTCTTGGTTACTATTTTTGGCAACCAAGGCAACCACACATGGTAGAGAGTTCTAGAGAACTCTAGGCTAGATATTTTCGTGTGGATGGTGTGTGTGGGTGTGTGTGGGTGTGTGTGGGTCAAAACATAGGTGGCTAGGTTGATTAGGTTAGGTTCTAGTGGGTATAGGTCAAGATATGTCTCAAATTAGGGTTATAAACCCTAATTCACTAAGGTAAAGTGTAATTAAACTTAATACAAGTTTAATTGGGTGTGCGAAAACTTAATTGAGAGTAAAACAACTCAATTAAGTCAGGTCTAGGTCAATTGTACTGTCACTAAATCCAATTGGACAGTGTGTGCTAAGATCAGGGCTCAATTGGACTGAATGAGTCCAATTGAATAGGCTGATGGAATTGACTAAGATCTAAGTCAATTAGGTTTATTGAGGACCTAATTAGGTCCTTAGGGAGGTTTAGAGGTGATGTACTAGGGTTAGGGCACCTTAATTTAGGTTCCTATGGGGTTGGAATTGGGTTTAGGAACCTAGAGATCCAAGATCAAGGCTTAAATCTCAAAACAGGAATTGGAGAGCAGTATCAGACGTCTAATTATATAATCAGACGTCTTATACTCAAAAATCAGAAGTCTAGACTTGTTGTCTGGACGTCCAATCAGTGTCAGGAAGGATTTCGGGTTTTGTTTTGGGTATTCTGCAGAAATTGGACGTCTGACAAAGTGTCTGGACGTCCAATAACACTGTAGAAGTGGGTTTGAAGTGTGCGGGAGTTGGCTAAGGGTCCTGGACGTCTTAAAACTTATCTGGACATCCAGAGAAGGGTTGGAACTAGGGTTTTAGGGCTTCCTAGGGTGTTGTGACCTAATCTAAGGGTGGCTAAGGCTTGGGGAAGTCTCTAGGCTATCCTAGGGCTAGGATGGACCTAAGCTCTTCACATTTTACTGCTTTATTTCTACTTAATAGAATATAAAACCTTTAACCCCCTTACATTATTATTCCTACATCTAAACTAGGCCTTCTACTCCAGCTCTGCTACAACTCCCGTTATTCCTGATCCAGCTTCAGATCCAACTCCTGATCAGCTTATTCCCTGCAATCGACATAATGCACTTAATCAGCACATTATAACATTATTTTATGCATAGCTAAAGGAAAGCAATAAAGATGCAGATAATGTGTATGCATGCATGAATAACCCTAACTTATGCTAAGTCCTAGATTAATCTAGGCCAATTATGACCTATGATTGCTGCACAATCAAGGGGAAGAAGGTGACTGGTTGTAGTTGTGAGGTGTGCGTCTGTGTGAGAGTGCCTATGAGTGTAGGGATGGTGGTGAAGGTGGGTGTCGACCCCTGCACATGGGTGTAGGGTGGGGGGATATATAGGTGAGGGGTGAGGGTGATGACAAAGGAAGCCATTGGGTCATTTTGAGATTTTTGTAGGTAGGCACTTAAGTTGTTAGGAAATTATTGTAGGTGATAGATAGATGATGTTTGGTGTTAGAAATTTGATAGAAATAAGTGGGAACAAGGGCTTTATCTCTCTCTCTCTCTCTATCTTCCTCTCTTAAAATGCATGAATGCCTATATTTACAAAATGCATGCAAAGCTATCTAATACTATATGCGTAAAGCTAGGAAATAGCATAAGATTAATTATTTAATGGCATGAATTATCACGCAATCACACCCCCATGCCTATCCTTTACTAGTCTCTAATAAAACACTTATTTAATACCTAATATGGTAGTAAGGTGTTTAGAAATGATCTTAAGCTGAAGAGTTTTCTGAAGCAATATTAGTGCATTTATCTGTTGGACGTTGTGAGAACCGACTACCAAGGAAGACTTACCAGAACTCAAGACTTACATAACATAGATCATCTCTTGACCAACAAGGAGTCTTGATATTTAAACCCTAAGTGTGATTCCTAGGACTCAGTGGATTTTACCAAGCTCAAAAGATAAGATGTTAAGGTTGTGCTTAGTGAATAATCAAGACTAACCAAACAAACATTAAGACTCAAGCCCGAGGTTTCATGTCTTTTTAAGTCCAGGTTGGTCCTAGCTTCAGCTCATGTCTTCAGATAGACTCTCAAAAATGAGTGAAGATTCAACCCAACTCTTCTAACATTGTGGCTCAAAGAATATTTGGTGGAAATAGGGTATTCATATTGCACCCTTAAAAAAATATTTTTTAAAGAATTTGCAAGAATTTGGAGAACATACTGACTTATTTAAAAGAATGTCATTTTTTCTATTACTTTTACTTTTCTACTTTTTCTCATTTTTCTGAATCAAATGTCAGTATGTCTCCTACAACTTTATTTGGTGGGTGGGTACTTTGGTGAAAGGAGATTCTCCTAAACACAAGACTAAAGACTAGGATAAAAAGTCTACATATATGCACAGGTAAGGACTCCACCTTCCCTAATGAACACTAGGGTTGAATCTTAAGTTCATCTAGTCTTTCCCAACTCTATGTAGTGTAAACAACATTACTTAGACTTCCAAGCAAAAGCAAACCACCGAATCCTGTACTGGTGACTCAGGTACAAGAATACGTCCTAAGTTAGGAGAGATCCCCGTCTATCTTGTCATTGCTTGAGTGTATTAAGCCTAAATCTGAGTGAATCAAGCTTCTGTAAGCCAGAAAGTCTAACCAGCAAAGGTTGAATGTCCATAACCACTTTGTTTTTGCTTCAACTTTTAGATCATAGCTAAACACTTTCAAAGACATTTTTTTTAGTTTTTGAATTTTTTAATTTTTATGGATTTTCCAATAAGGCTATCTATATATACTACAGATGAATATGTATAATGGACAGGAGCTTGGATAATACCCAAAGAAAATATTAGATCCTACGAATGCCTATCCACCTCAAATACAAATCATGCTATGTCCTCATATGCATGCAAAAAGGGGTTAGACTGGAATATAGGCTCTTGGTGCAAGGGTGAGTACGGGGTATAAAGCAAGGTGGATGGGTGGGTGGATGGTGGGTGGTGAAGCGTGCAGTGAAGTGAAGTGTAGTGAAAATTAATGGAATGTGGAGTGAAAGTGAAAGGGTATTGGGGTACCTCCTAACGAGCGCTGAATTTAACGTCCCCAGCTAGACTCAGAGTGAAGGCAAAGTTAGTTACCCTCCAGCAGGACAATTGTCTCACCAACAAGGGCAAGCTCATGAGTGAGATACAATTTCAACCACTGCCCATTTACTGTAAATTTATGGCCAATTTGGGATCTTCAATTTCAATGGCACCATTGGGAAAAGATCACGAGACCAGAAACGGACCAGTCCATTTAGACTTCAATTTACCAAGAAAGAATTTAAGCTAGGCATTATAAAGCCAAACTTGCTGTGATGGTCCAAACTCCTTTCACTAAATGCAATTGTCGTGAAAGGCCTTGGTTTGTTGTTTAAAAGTAAAAGCAGAATAGACCTCACAACGCAACTCTCCTAATTCTTGGAGTTGGAGTTTCCTTTCTCAACCACACACGTTTGGGTTGAGGTTACACTAGCGAACTGCCTAATAAGTGAGGTGCTCCAAATCTACAAGCAAGTGACAAGGCTTCCCAAAAATAATTTTGTATGGTGACATACCCAGGGGAGCCTTGAAGGTAGTCCGATATGCCCAAAAGACATTAATCAGCTTGTCGGACCAATCCTTACAGTTAGGTCGAACTGTTTTGTGGAGGATTTGCTTGATCTGCCGATTTGACACCTCAGCCTAATGATGGTAACATCATTCATCATAACTAACTTGAATTAGGCATAATTCAACATTAAATGCTACTGAATGATCATCTAAGGATCATAATTCCGTACTGAACTGATTTGAGGTGAAGATAAGAGAGTAGGGTTAATTCTGTTATTTTAACATTCAATCACAAATGCAGATTAACCAAGGGGCTGATCATGGGTTAATTGAAGGTCAAATGTACCTAAAAGACTAAGAAGTGGGCTCATAACAACTGAATCAGGGTTTCATGCATTTTGAGGATTAAAACAGTACTGAAAACCTTAATTATCAGCCACACTCAAATTGAAAGGGTTATAGTAGAAATAAATTCAATTTAAACCTCCTAAAAATTATTTAAAAATATTCTAAGAGGTTTGGTACCTTCACTTTGACCATCTGAACCCAGTTTGATCAACAATAGAGATTCATATGGGAATTTATCTTAATTGGGGCTTCTATGCAATTTATCCAGTCAAATATGGTCAAAACCCAAATCTAAGTTCACCATTAGATTCCTTGGATCCAAATTAGGTTAATGCCAAAATTTGGACCCAATCAGAGTCCATCTTGACCTAGTTTACATTTTAGCCCTTAAATTCTCCATTTATCACATAAAAATCACCAAGTCTTAGGTTTCCTTACGCATTTCCCCCTACCTTTTGAGTTGACTTTACAGGCAGGCCCCTGACCAACTTTCTTCTCGTTCAATTCCTACTTGTAGTAGAACTTCACAAAAGGAAACCCATGGCCGAATTCATTCAATCATAGATTTCTCCTTGTAGCTCTAATCAAATCCCTCCAAATCTGGAGGGATTGATTGTTAGAGGATCCTCTTTCCAATGGACCATGTTTCAAGTCCTGATTTGGATCAAGAAGCTCCAACAAAGGTCATAGTTTCCATGTTTAGGAGTTTCAAAATTCGCGAATACCTTCGCGAATTCTTCCAATCTGAGGGCACATTTGAGCTCTATATAAGCTTTCCTACATCCCAACGTGCTCCTGAGTCAAGTTTCAGCCAAAAAATCCTCTTCTTCCCTCCCTCCAACCACCTCCTACTTGCACTCCAGAGAGCCCCTTCAGCCTCCCTCCTCCGACTATCCAACAGCTAAATTCGACAATCCATTGCCTTCATCTCTCTCTTCTGCTCCTTGCCAACCATAGCAGGAGCTAGCTCTCTCCATGATGGGAACACCATCATGAGCCATAACTATCTCATTTTTGACCCAATTAAGTCAATAAATGATCCTACATAATCACTAGAGAGTCACAAGTCATTGCATATTCATTATGAAAGAAAAATAAGAAACTAGGGCTAAAACTGTAATTTTACCGGCTCATCATGAATGCAGTACAACCAAGGGTTTTCTCAAGGGTTGAATGAAGGTCAATTGGTCTTAAAAGGATAACAAGTGGGATAAGATAAACAGAAGAGGGTTTGCACGTGTTTTGAGAATTAAATGACTTTTGAAACCCTAAAAATAGACTCACTTAATTAACTGAGGTTCTGATCAGGATAAAATTCACCTAAACACTCTAAAATTCATAGAAAAATATTCTATAGGGTTTAGAACTTTCAATTTGACCATCAGAACTCGTTTTGACCTAAAACAAAATCACAAATAGACATTTGCCCTAATTTAGGTTTTTACATAAATTATGTAGTCAAACATGCTCAAAACCAAAATCCAACTTCATCATTGGATTCCTTAGGTCCAAATTAGGTTTGTACCAAAATTTGGACCAGAGATGAATTTGTCTTGACCTAGTTTGCAAATTGGTCTTGTCTAATTACATTTCTACCCGTAACTTTCAAAATCCTTACAAAAAAGGCCCCTAACTTTGTCATCGTTCTCACAAATAGGTCCCTCCGCCATTATCGCGGAGGAATCCTTCTCCGACGATTGTTGATTGAAGAGAACTCCTCTGTTCAATCAATCCCTTCCAAAATTGGAAGGGAAATTATTTGAGGAGTCCTCTTCCTTCTGAATCCGTCCACGAGCTCCACAGCCTTCCCAATCTCTCATGTGAATGCATGAGAGATTCAGGTATCTTTCAAAATCCTTGTTGACGAGGATAGATCATGGTTTTAAAGAGATGTTACGTTGTAGTATAGATGAAATCGCCTCAAAAACAAATAAGAATTTTATTACTCGAAAACCTAAGTATCCGAGGTCGAGCATAGGGAGCAAATGGAATTTATTTACTAATCTCAATAATGTAATTGAACACTTAAAGTTACTCAAAACCTAATCCAGAGTATAAATGCAAGAGTTTATGAATTAAAATGTAGCAAAAGAAGAATTGGACGTCAGATTCTATAATTAGACGTCTTAAAAGATATGCTTCTCTCTCTCTCTCCTTTGGCTCTCTTTTTGCCTTCTCCTTTCTGATTTTCTTATTTTCTTTCTCCTCTTTGCCTTCTGCCTTTGGCCATTTGCCTCTTCTTCCTTCTTCTTTGCAGCTCCTTTCTTTGCTTTAGCCTTGCCTTTCTTCTTTCTCTTTCTTCTCTTGCACAGTGCCTTTCTCCTTCTTCTTCCTCTGCAATCTTCTTCTACCTTGTTCTTTGGTCTTCTTCTTTCTTCTTCTACTTTCTTTCTTCTTCAGCCACACATCTACTACAGTGCTTCTCCTTCCCTTGGCTTCTGCCTTTCTTCCTTTTTCATCCTTACCGCGGCTAAGTCCTTCCTTCCCTGCTTAAGTTCACCTTGCCATGGCTTCAGTTGCACCTTCCTCTTTCTTCTTTTTCCTTTGCCTTCTTTGCTGTGCCTCTTCCTTCCTTAGTTCCTCTTTAGCTTTGCCTTAGCTTCTTCCTTCCTTTCTTCCCTGCAAACACTGAAGAGCAAAACCTACCCATACCCTCCCTCATGTCTCTCTCTCTATTTCCTTCTTAAGTACGCTCTCCCAGAGCCGGGTAATCGGGTCAAGTTTCGCCTGCCCAGGTCCAGGTGCACCGGTGTGGGTGTGATGCTCGAGGAGTGTGAGGTGTAATCAGGTCGGTCATGCCAGATCCGTGAGGCAAAGGTTGCGGACGAGGCTTGTGAGTGTGAGGGCGAGAGACCTCATCCCGTGTACTAGAGGCAAAGAGATGAAAACAGAAAATCAATTTAAGTATCGCCACTCACCCTTGAGTTTACGAGGTGGGACTAAATGTCCCACCCGTTTCTTCGCTCGCATCTGCGGGAAGTTCTTGCCTAATTGGGGCAACAAGGCTCCTTGCAGAGCCACTCACTTGGCTGGAGACGTGCACGCCCACATCGCGCATCACCTAGGTTGGTTTGCCTGGAGCGCAGCAACCTGGGGTGAAGCTCGCAAGCAAGCTTGCTCCGTGTGTCAATGGCGGAATGGGAGCCTAACCTGAAACACACAAGTACAGCCTTGCGACCCCATTAAAGCACCTAAGGAGCTTCGTCGTGTCAAGGCAAAGGTGAGGTGGTGGTTGGCTAGCCGCAGGGCGGCCTAGGCACGCGTGCTTAGGTCGCTCTGTGGCCGTGCTTACGGGTTAGGTCAGGGGGCGTTTATGGAGGTGTTGGCGGTCGATGAATCGACGGAAGGTGATCAGTGGATGATGGCGGAGGTGGTGAGGTGTCTGGCGAGGCGTGTGGAGGTGTGGAGCGATGGAAGCGCCTCGCCGGTGGGCGATCGGAGATGGAGAAGATGGAGGTGGACAGTGGCTGCAAGGGGTTGAAAGTGGAAATAGAAAGAGGGGAATTGAAGAGGAGATAGAGAGGAGTAATTCTAACCTAGCTAAGTGGACGAAGGGGAAGAGGAAGTGGCTCGATGTACCTGCTGTCGCCGGAGAAGACAATGTCCAGGGGAGGGGTGATGGCGACGACGAAGGGACTAGAGGCACGCGCCCTGGTGTTGCACGACGCGGAGGAAGATGGTGAAGGCGAATTTACCACTGGTATTGTGGTAGAGCAACGAGAAAGAGGAGGGGGCTTACCAGAGCTTGCTGGACTCTTGATCGGAGGAGAAGATGAAATTTGGGTGGATCTCCTGCCAAGTCGAGCTGAATGGGTGCGGCCGGAGTTGAGGATCCTTTTATAGGCACTGGCAGGGGCTCTTATCCTTGGAAGACAAGCTTCCAAGTGTGAGAGTCCTCGCCGGAGAAGGAATCAGTTGGATGCCCAAATCTCTCGAGCTTTCGCATGAGAGATTAGGTGCAAATCAGATCTTGTGATTGCGCTAAGATGGAAGGGAATTCCTAAGAGAGTCTCCTTTCCAAATCTGGGAAGAGATCTTTGAGGAATCAGGGAGTAATCCCCCTCCATTCCTCGCCAGAGTAGGATTTCTCCCCATTAATGGTGGAGGGACCTGATTGTAAGAGTGGCGAGGAAGTTAGGATGGTCTGCGCAAAAGTTTTCAAAAGTTAGGGGTCATAATGTAATTGGGTGGACTATTTTGCAAAGTAGGTCAAGATGACCTCCCCTTATGTCCAAATTTTGGTACAAACCTAATTTGGACCTAAGGAATCCAATGGTGAAGTTGTATTTTAGGTTTGACCACGTTTCTCTAGAAATTTTACACAAAAACCCAAATTAGGTCAAATAATGAGCTAGGACCCCAATCTAGGTCAAAATAGGTTCCAAAGGCTAAATTGAAGGTTCTAAACCCTAGAGGATATTTTTACATGAATTTTAGAGGGTTTAGTTGATTTTTATCCTGACCAAAACCTTTTTGAATTAAGTGAGTCTATTTTAGGGTTATAGAATGTCATTTAATTCTTCGATTGGACAATAACCTATTTCTGATTGAACCAACCCACTTTTTATCTTATTCAGACCATTTGACCCATGTTTTGCCTCTGAGAAATCCCATTTATGTACTGCATTGGTAAAATTACGGTTTCAACCTTTGTTTCATGTTTTCTTCTCAGAACATTAATTCCTTTAATTAGGCCCTTCTCTAGGTTATGTAGGAGCTCTTATTCTCTTTCTTAGGTCAAAATGAGCTAGTTAGGGCTCATGATGGGGCTCTCATCAATCCTACTCCAGAGAGCATTCCTAGCTTGGAAGCTTGCTCTCTCTAGAGCACTTTATAAGGACCCTTAGACCTCGCCAAGTTCCCTAGACTCATTTTTGGTCGGAGTTACCCCATGCTCTTCCCTCCTCTCCAACCGAAAAATTCCACGAGCTTTGGCGATATCCTTGACCTCCTTCCTCATCCGTTCTCGCAAAATCAGCAATGGATTCCTCATCCTTAGATTCTTCTGCATGCCGCAATACCAGTGGCCATCCCCTTCCACGTCTTCATCGCTGCTCCTTCCTACTGGAGAATCCATCTTCCCCGATGCCGACCATACCATCCAGTGCAGTCCTCCCCCTTTTCATCCACTTAGAATAAGTAGTTAGGTCTCTCTAGGTTCCTAGGTTAATTTCCTTCCTAAAACACAAAAAATATCCCGTCGAAGCACCCGTTCACCTTCATCCTCTCCATCTCCAGTCGCCCTCTGGCGAAGTCATCCACTCGCTACACAACTCCATCCACCTCGCCGACACTCCCGAAAGCTCCACCACTCATTCCCGCACAAAACCCCTCTCCTATTTTATCCTATTGACCTCTCACAATCGCCACCGAACAAACCCATCACTGGCCTCCGTCCTCGACCCCATCTGACCACCACGCACCTCCATCCTCCATGAAACCACCACCATTACATTTGCCAATGTCTTGTGAATCTTATAAGGTGTTTTGACGCGGTCGAAAGGCCTTATTCTCTATTTCAGGTCCCACATCGACGCTCTACCGCCGCGCCTTATCTCCGACGTCATTTGTGGTGTTCTAACTACGAAGAGCTCAGGTGATACCTCTAGGTTGTGCGGAACGCTCCTAGGCATCTCCCTAGGTGGTCAATTGAGAGCATTGACCGCTCCAAGGACTTCAATTTGATGCAACCTACTGCTGTTGTTTGCTCACGTGAAGAGGCCTGTGGGACTAATCCCACATTGTGGTAATAGAACAGCACGCCTATGCATGAAAGGAATTTGTGTTTGGGGCTTGTTACCTCAAGACACACGGGTGAGGTCCCTCTCACCCACGCATGCCTCATCCATGATATCTGCCTGTGGACCTGGCCTGACTTGTTAACTCACCTAGCTAAGCACTCCTCGGCTGCTATCCACTGTAGGTAGCCCTGGACCCGGGCACGCTAGGTCCGATAACCCGATTATCTTGAGAATGGCCTTGGGAGGGCAGAGCCTAAGAGAGAGAGGGAAGGAGAGATTGCATAGGGGTTACGGGGGTTTTGCTGCAAAGGACATTGGCTGACACTTAGCCAATTTGAGAAGTTTCCCTCCCCAGTGTGAAGAAGGAGAAGGAACCAAAAGAAGAAGAAGAAGTAGAGGGAGCCACAACAGAGAAAGAGGAAGAAGGAAGCAAAAGAAGAAGGAGAGGGAGCTGCAATAGAGAAAGAGGAAGAAGAAAGCAGAAGAAAAATCATACAGGGGGTACTGTAGCAACATCTTTTAAGACGTCTGATCACATATTCCGACCTTTGATTAAGATTTGAGTAATTAGTCTATGTATTAGGCTTATAATTGGTGATCCAAATCACCATTATTTTGTCTAGAATTTTGTTTTACTCTTTATATACTTATATTCTACATTGCAAATTAGATTTTGAGTAATTAATTATGCTCATTTACATTAATTATTGAGATTAGTGTGTGAATTCCTATTTGCTCCCTGTGTTTGACCTCGGAACTTTTTCGAGTAATAAAATTTATTTATTTAAATGCTATTTTAGCTATACTGCAATGCAACATTCTTAAAACACCGATCTAGCGTGAAGAACATTTTGGCGCCATTACCGGGGAGCAATGCGCAATTCACCATTATTCTCTACATTATTTGATTATATTTGAGCACTAACTTGCCCTGTTTGCTTTCTTGTGATTTTGCAAGGTACTTCACGAGGAGATCTTCCACGCAAAACAACCACACCAGGGTAGGTAACTTCTCCCTTCTTCCCTAATCAGCCTCCTAATCTTGGGAAGACAAAAGAAAAAAAAGGAAATAATTAATTAGGAAACACCTGCCTTACTTCATTGTAGTCATCATTTAAAGGGTAAATTTCCTGATTTGTGAAATTCTTTTCAAATCTCATTGAGTTGAAGCAATTCTGTTTAGAGATCCTACCCCAAATTTCCTGTGCCTACTAGGGACTATGTTTAATTTCTAATCACTTTTGGGCTAACACACTTCTTACCTGAAGCCCAGGGTGAACATATCAAAGATCAATTAGACTTGGAAATAGAGCCAATTAGGGTTTCTGCATTAGGATTTTTGAAGTGCTAGTACACATGTTTTCCTGAATTAAAGGAAAGTTACCCTCCCGCATTTGTGTGCTACCCAAGCCCTTGATTAAAAAGATCTAATAAAGAAAAATCCTAAAAATAGGCTCTAATTCATTATAACCCTAAAAATCCTTAGACCTAATAACTTGAGAGTCAAATCAGGATGATTTCTAGGTCTTGACCTAGATCTTATTTTGCCATCTTTAGGGCAGGTTAGGTGAAGTTGATCTACATTGTAAGCTAGCCAACCTCCAATTTAGGTCACAAGTCAAAGTAAAATTTAATCAAGTGAAACTCAAGGCACAAATTAGGACATAAAATTGGTAGACTTAAGGATTTAAGTTCGTACATTCTGGTCTACCTGGACCCTCAGTGACAAGGAAGGTCGGATGGGAGAAACCCAGTAACTCGTGGGGACGCTCTGCCATGTAGGGGTCCTTGAGGGACTCTCCCTTCCTGGCTACCCAGGTACTTCTCGGGTGTGCGAATTTCTGATTCCGAGGTATCATCCTCCTCGAAATTGCCTTAGTCATCCAAAAATCTTTGGGTACCTTGATTAGGTCAATCTCACATCCAGTCCCTCATCCCTTCTATTTAGAGCACACACACAGATTTCCTTGGGAATCTCTTTTCAGAGCTAATCAATTTCGATCTAATCTTGAATTTTGATTCTACATCTTGATTCCACCATCTGATTCAAAAATGTAGCCTGGCTACTTAAGGAAACCATTGAAGAAGCCTGAATCTCAAATATCCATGAAAGATAGAATGGTTGAGGATGCCCTTAGATTTTATGAAATTGATGATCGAACCTCAAAACCATTTGAAAACATTCACGTTAATGTATCGACAACAACAACCTTTATCATAAACTGTGCCCAAGTAATTATAACACAAGTAACAAATGGATCTACCCGAGATGTCCTCTTGACAGGATACATTGAGTTAGAGAAATTACATAACTTTGAGTATCTCCAATGCATGACAAATCCTGTACTTTGGGAAAGACACCAAGATGATCTTGGAAAATGGGAAGAGATGATAAAATTATTAAAGTAGATTATCGATCAAAAATACCCATACATTCCTCAAACATTTAGCAAAACATCTTGGAACAATACTGAGGATCTATCTGATTTTCCAAATCCTGGGCTCAAGAATCAAGGTTGTTGTGAACCTCCAGCCCAAATGGAATATGATCAACCTAATATACAGATTAACATTCCTAATCTTGAAATGGGTTGGGAGGTCCCAATTGCAGGAGATCATGATTTTGAGCCAGCCCTAGAAAACCAAAACCCTGGTTCGCCAAGCATAGAATTCCTAGACTCCTGTGATAATGAGATTGAATCAGAACCTCTCGAGGGTGTAAATCTTGCCCCTTACTCTAATAAGGTGACCCCCGAGGGCAATTCTAACATCCCTGTAGAGCTCAACCTAGATTCTAGTGATCTAACACACACACTTAGCCTACAATCGGGATCTGAACCTTCTTAGGATAATCACAAGGCCTCGTGTGACAAAAATCAAAGTTTGAATTTGGATTATGATTCGGGGCCTTTATTTGATGAATGTACCTCTCCAACATCCTCAAAAATACAGTTTGATTTTTCGAAAGTCACGCCGATCTACGATACAGAAATCGAGGAGTTGGAGTAGTTGGGTTTTGATTGGGTCTTCCCTACAAGCATAGAACTCAGGCCTAGACCTAATAAGGACACCTTTTTGAGCTCGGAATCTGAGAATAGGCTAGACCCAAGTCAGGTTGCTAAGTCTACATCTTGTGATTTATTCTATGGTGAAACCTTTGATCTTGAATAAAATTCAAAATTTGATTCTCACAAATTCTCCGACGATTTTGAATCTTACTACGATTTTGGAGAACCATTGTTTCCTGATGACTATGAGCCAATCTAAGACCTCAGCATACATGATCCATTCTTCGACTCTGACTTTGAGGTACCTGAGCCCAAGATCATTAATTCAAAATTAGGTTCTATGGAGATGGAATCATTCCTTTTTTATCCTCAGGAATCAGAAAAAGAAATGGCCGAGAGTGTCTGCAACCCAGAATTTGAACCTTTTCTTGACTCAGACTTTCTTCATCCTATAAACACTCTGCAGGCATTTATCTTTGAGTATGATGGATACTATGAGGACTCTCTAAATGAACCTACCTTTGAATCCTTACTAGAAGAACCCTCATATACAATTCTTATTGATGCCACCTCTTCTACGCATGTAGAACCTTCCCAAACCCGTTCTCAACCCTGACCCACAATAGGACTCAATTTCTACTCTGATTCTCCTCTCGATCTGGTTGCAGATGATTCTCCTCCACATTCAAATTAGGTTTCAGACTTTGATCAGATTACAAATCATGCCCCATCCTTCTCTAATCACTATCGTAGGGATCTTACATCTTCCAATGAGTCTTTTGAGGATCCCTACTCTGACTAGGTAGATCTGACTCAGCCAAACCTTGGATTCACACTTCCGCATCATTTTGAGCATATGGTGGGTTCCGCATCGTTTGATCTACATCTATCAACTTGCCAGATTAATTGGTTTTGGGTTGCATCATCATCCTGTTGATCTAAATAAGCACCTGGTTGGACCAACTAGGCTATTGATCAAGGTGCTTGTTCTGCAAAACTCATATGATTTCACCACTCCTTCTCCATACCATTTTCCACTCGGCTGAAGGCATTGAATTTAGCGCTTTACCGGAGGCAACCTGCCATTCCAAAAAACCCGAGATCCTTTTGATTGTCCTTCTATACTTCATGTCTATTGCACCCTGAGTTCAGTTTTAGAATAGTTGATCCCACCTCTAGTACTCATACCAGGGCTTGAAATTGTCCGCAACAGTCATTCTCGACCCGTTCACCCATCCGATAATCTTGTTCTAATTCCTGAAACCAAAATTGTTTCACATCCTCCATTTACAATGAGGACATTGCAAAACTTAGGCATGAGGGGGTGATAAAATGCAAACATGCAAAAAAAACTCACAGGTTGGAAGGGTTCTCAGAAAAAAAAGCACATACTCCAAAAACCAAAAAAAAAAGAAAAAAGAACAAAAATAGGAGAAGGGAGGAAATTTTGAATTGATGGCATATTAGAGGAGAAAAAGGAAGGAGATAAAAATGTCAAAAATGAGCACAATTTGAAAAGAAAAGAAAAAGAGATAGTCATTAGTAAAAGATTAAGTGACTCAGTTCTAGACCATATCAAAAGAAAGAAAATGAAAGGCAAAAAGTGCTAATAAAATAAAAAAGAGATTAGTAGGAATGCTGATTTTAGGCCTCTTGGGCTATAATCCTAGGCTTAAAAATTCAAGTACCCTCTAAGATTTGGATAATCCTCAAGAGGTTGGGGAAAATACAAAGCTTAAATATTAGGTCTAAGGCTTAGGGATTATTCGGCCTCGTTAGCTGATTTCTAGTTTGCAGAACTCGGTAACCTAAGCACCCAATCCACACACAGTCTGGTTTAGTGTGCCTAAGTATCAAAATCACGCAAATGCATTTAACTTGTTTTGAAAAAGTCACCTAGATTAGGAGTAGCTGATCAACACAAGTTGATTTGGACGAGTTTCCAATGCAGAGAGGCGAGAAATTCCCCTCGAAGATGATCGATAACATATCGTCTCCTCGGTGCTTGTCACCTAGGACATCTACATATCCTATAGGGGGCATGTAAGCACCTGAAGACGTCGGTTTTGTATTTGTTATAACATTGTAGTAAAGCCGGTTGTTACCAACGTTTCATATAAAAATTTTTTACTCGGAAAAATGAAAGAGTTCCCGAGGTCGAGCTCAGGGAGCAAGTCGTATTCTAGAGATATACATGTTTCTTTTACAAAATAAAGAGAGAGGGAAAGAATTTGTTGTGATGTTCTTTTTTTCTTTCTCTTTCTTCAGATCTCCTTCTTCTTTTCTTTTTTTGGTTTTCTGCCTTGACCTCTCTTCTTCTTCTTCTGCAATCGTGGTGACCTCTCTTTTTTATGGCTGCAGAGCTTCTGCCTTCAGCTACTAAGTCTTCCTTCCTTCTTCTTCTGCTTTGTTCAGATCTTCCCCTCGTGCTCTTCTTCTTCTGTCTTCTGTTCTTCCTTGTTTTCTTCCTTTCTTTTTCTTCAGATCTTCTTCTTCTTTTCTTGCTTCTTGCTTCTCTTCATTTCTTCTTCTTCTTTGTCTTCACCTGTCTTCAGGACGTCCCGCGGATGCTACAGTGCCGCTTCAGTTCTTCTTCTTCCGCAGTCCTTCACCTGTGCCTGCACGCTCAAGAGTTCAGCATCAGAGGGCAAAACCTACTCTACCCCCCTCCCCCGCGTTTCTCTTTCTCTCTGAAATCACTCTTCGGAAGCTCTCCCAGAGCGCTACCGGGTAATCGGGTTCGGGTCAGGCCCGGGTCCAGGCCCACCGGCGTGCGTGGTGGGCGAGGAGTGCAGGTCAGTCTAATCGGGTCGGGCCAGGTCCGCGGAGCGTGGTCACGGACGAGGCCGGGTCGGGTTGGGTGAGAGGGACCTCACCCCGTGGTCAGGAGGCAGACAGCATAAGGCACTTTTTGCCTTTATGCGTCCGCGCGCCTCCGAGAGGTTCCGAGGTGGGACTAAATGTCCCACCCCAATTGAGCACGCGTCGCGGATGGAGCAGTGGGCGATCGTGGCTTCCCGCGCGGCCTTCGCCCCGTCTGTGAACCAGGGACGTTTCGCGGAGAGTCCCTGCGCAACCTGGGAGTCAACCCTGAGCGAAGGCGTGCCTGCACCTGCAGGTGAAGCAGCTCTGCCTACGCAGTAATGGCGACGGCGGGCGAGTCACCTGGTCACAGAAGAACGGCCTCTCGGCCAAATCAGACAGGCGGGGGACCTTCGCCGTGGCACGGCGAAGGTGGTCAGGGGGTTTGCAGGGGGCGAGATGGAGCTAACAGGTCGTCCTAGGTCAAACTGTGAGCGAGGAAGTGGGTGTGTTCGGTGGATCTGCAGAGGGTGTTTGGTGGGAAGTGGAGGGGCGGAAGAGGATCAGGGTGAGGAGGCGGAGGTTCTGCGGTGGTCGGCGAGCCGTGTGGGTCGCTGAGGTGATGGGAGCGGCTCGCCGGAGGGTGGTCGGAGGCGGAGAGGATGAGGGTGAACAGGAGCGGTCGAGGGTTTAATTGACTAAATTGAAAGCGGGGAAAGAAAGAGGAGAAGAAGGGGAGTAGGTCTAACTTACTTGCAGGGACGAAGGGGGAGGAACAGGGCGACAGTCGTATCGACTGTCGCCGGAGAAGACGATGCTCAGGGAGAGGGGCGGCGGCGAGCAGAGGGCTGGAGAGGCGCCAGCTGGGTGCGGCGTGGCGCGGGAAGAACAGGGGAGGAAGTTTCTTCTGCTGGTATTGCGGCAGAGCGAAGAGGTGGAGGGGGAGGAAGCCGCCGGAGCTGGTGAGCGTCTGCCGGAGGAAGAAGAGAAGAAAGCTGGGGGTTTTCTCCGTCAGATCCAGGCTGCCCTGGTCGGTGGAGCAGCGGGGGGTATTTATAGGGATGAAACAGGGAGGAAGGCGGAGGGAGACGACGTGTCTCCCTCGCCGGAGAATGGTCGGAACACGAACCCATACTGTCCGTGCGTTCGCACGGCCGGTATGGGGGGCTACAATGACCATGGGGGTGCTCCTGCGACGGCTGACGACGCAGGGCACCCCCGGTTTACTTGCCAGGTCCCCTACCTCACCCTGCGCGGCGCCATGCTCCGCGCAAGGTCGCCGGAGCATGGTGCTGGCAGGGTTTTGCAGGAGGGACCTGATTGCAAAGAACGAAGGAGAGTTAGGGGCTAAAATGCGAGGGTTCAAAAGTTGAGGGCCAAAGAGTAAATATACGAGGACCAAAGTGTAAAGTCGGTCAAGGAGGTTTCTTCTTAGGCTCAAGTTTTTATACATGACTAATTAGGACCTAAGGAATCTGATGGTGAATTTCATTTTCATATTAAACCTTGTTTGACCGGTCAATTTGCGTAAAGACCCAAATTAAGTTATTAATTGGGCATGGTTCTCAATGTAGGTCAAAATGGGTTCTAAAGGCCAAATTGAAGGTTCTAAACCCTAGAGATTATTTTTCTATGAATTTTAGAGGGTTTATTCTATTTTTACTTTGCCCCGAACCTTGTGAATTGAAGTGGGTCGTTTTAGGGTTACAGATTATCATTTGGTTCCTTGGAAGTGCTGTAGCCCTTGCTAGATCATCTCATCCCACTTTTATTCTTATTAAGCTGTTTTGACCTGTGTTTGGGCCCTGAATTATCCTGTATGCAGATTATACTGGTAAAATTGCACTTTTACCCCTTATGACTGGTTTCCTTCTCAAACTCAGAATTCTCTGAGTTAAGCCTTTCCTTGAGATATGTAGGAGCTTTTATCCTTTGTATTGGGTCAAAATGAGCTAGTTATGGCTCATGATGAGGTTCTCATCATACCCCCATGCCTAGCTTTTGCTAGTCCCTTAGCAAAAACTTAAGGTTTCAACCCTTGTTCTAGACCATGAAGTTTTTAATGGTTTTAGATAAGTGCCTTTTTTATTTGAGCATAGATTAGGTTAGAATGCTGACCATAGGCCTAAAAGATACTCTAGTACCAATCAAGATCCAAATCTGTCTAGCCTTAGCCTCAGTCTTTTAGCAAAGGTTTTTAAGGCCCGCAAGAACTAACCTAAGGTTTATTGGACTTCGTGGTTAAAGCACCCGTGCTTGAAATGATTTTAGCCCTGGCCCAGTTCGCAGTGCGTTTTGTAAGAGAGAGATAGAAAGTTTTTTCTGTTTGGAGAGTTTTCTCTCTCTTTTTCTTTTTAGTTCTAGCCTAGGATTGGCTTTTCAACACGGTCTGTATCAGATTCCTTGCTCCCATCATCAATCCTCAAGGGTTCCTGGCGATCGATGCTTCGAGATAGCACCGCCCATGGCAACCCCCGGAACCCTGGCTATTGAGATTTCGAGATAATCCCATCCATGGTATTCCGTGGCCGAATCCAGACCCTGGCAATTGACACTTCGAGATAATGCCATCCATGGAATCTGAACCAGCAGAGTGCTTACATGCCCCCCGTAGGATATGTAAATATCCTAAGAGACAAGCACCGAGGAGATGATATTTTGTTACGCATCTTCGAGGGGATTTCCCGCCTCTCCGCGCTGGGAACTCGTCCAAATCAACTTGTGTTGATCGGCCATTCCTATTCTAGGTGTTCTTTTCAGATTTTTGCGACGCTTCTGCGTGATTCTGATTTTTACGCTTACTGAACCAGGCTGTGTGTGAGATTAGGGTGCTTAGGTTACTGAGTCCCGTAAACCAAAAATTAGTTAACGAGGCCGAATACTTCCTAAGCCTTAGACCTAATACTTCAGCTTTTCATTTTCTTCAACCTCTTGAGGAGTGTCCAGATCTTAATGAGTACTAAGAGTCTATTCAAGAATGCCTAAGGTTTGCATTCTTACTAATCTTATTGTGCACTTTTCAGTTATTTTCTTGAATGAGGTCTAGAACTTAGGTTAATTCCTTAGTTTCTTACTAATGACTATCACTCTTTTTTTTTTTTCTCATAATTTTGTGCTCCTTTTTCATTTTGTTTCTTTTCTCCTTCACAAAATTTTCCTTCTCCTCTTCTCCTCTTATTTTTTTTTTTTTTTTTTTGGCATATGTGAATTTTTTGTTTGAAACCTTTTCTTACACGTTTTTGCACTTTCCTACCCCCCATGCCTAAGATTTGCAATGTCCTCATTGTAACCTAGGGGGTCTTAGTTCATTCCTTAAGACAGAAATTTGGATGAGTGAATGGGTCGGGTTGAATTTTTGCGGACGATTTCAAATCCCAGATGCAAACATCTGAGTTGGGGTCGGCTGTCTACAAGGGTGAACTTCGAGTGCTGAAAGGTGTCAGAACAAGTTTCAGGTTTTCAAAGAGAATGACGGGCTGCCTCCCGTAAAGCGCTGAGTTTTACGCCATCGGCTGGGCGCAATAAGCTCAAGGGGAAAGGAGGATATAAGATGCCTCAGCCAAATCAGTAGAAGTTATATCAATGAACGGCTTGAGTCTTTGACCATTCACGATGAAAGGTTCAGAATTGTGGCTGAGTGGACTGATTTCGATTGCTCCATTTCCAAAAACCTGTCGGACCAAATATGGTCCGACCCACTTAGATCTCAGTTTTCCTGGGAAGAGTTTGAGTCGGGCATCAAAGAGTAGGACCTTTTGACCAGGATGAAAGATCTTTCTTGAGATGTGTTTGTCGTGGAAGGCTTTAACCCGCTCCTTGTAGATTTGCGAGTTCTCGTACGCGTCTATGCGCAATTCATCGATCTCGCTGATTTGGAGTTTTCTGTGGGTCCCAGCCTTAGAAAGATCCAGATTACAGTTCCGTACTGCCCAATAGGCTTTATGCTCCAGTTCGACGGGAAGGTGGCATGCCTTTCCGTACACCAATCTAAAGGGAGACATGCCCAATTGGGTCTTGTGGGCGGTCCTATAGGCCCACAATGCTTCCGGAAGTCGGGACGACCAGTCCTTCCTGTCAGGTCGAACAGTGACCTGTAGGATTTTCTTGATCTCCCGATTCGACAGCTCAGCTAGACCATTAGTTTAGGGGTGGTAAGGAGTAGAGATTCGGTGAGACACCCCGTATTTGGTCATCAGTGACCTAAACTGAGCATTTGTGAAATGGGTCCCCCCATCAGAGATTATTGCACGAGGAATCCCGAACCTTGAGAAAATGTGTTGATGAATGAATTTGAGAACGATTTTGTGATCACAGGTTCGGGTCGGTATGGCTTCGATCCATTTGGACACGTAGTCCACAGCCAACAGAATGTATTCGAAACCATCCGAAACAGGAAAGGGGCCCATAAAATCAATCCCCCAAACATCAAAGATTTCACATACTAGAATCGGTTGCATAGGCATCATGTCGCGATGGCTCATGTTGCCCAAAGTCTGGCAACGACTGCATGCCTTGCAATGACTGTATGCGTCTTTGAACAGTGTGGGCCAGTAAAAGCCGCACTGGAGGACTTTTGATGCGGTTTTATGCCCGGCAAAATGGCCACCGCATGCCTGGTCATGGCAGAAAGAGAGGATATTGATGACTTCCCCTTCCGGGACACATCTCCGGATGATCTGATCGGCACCTATGCGGAAGAGGTACGGGTCCTCCCAAATGTAATACTTGGCATCGGAGCGTAATTTGTCTTTCTTGGCCTTCGGCCAATCGGACGGGGTCTGATGAGATGCCAAGTAATTTACAATATTAGCAAACCATGGAAGGCTAGTACCAATAGTCAGCAGGTGCTCATCGGGAAAATGCTCAGTGATGGGTCCGGAAGGGTCTATCATTTCAGAAGGAAGACGGGACAAGTGATCAGCTACCACGTTTTGTTTTCCCGCTTTATCGCGAATCTCGAGGTCAAATTCTTGCAACAGCAAGATCCATCGGATCAATCGAGGTTTCGCGTCCTTCTTTGCAAGGAGATGCTTCACAGCCGTGTGATCTGAGTATATGATGACATGGGAACCCAGAAGGTACGATCTGAACTTCTCTAGGGCAAATACTACAGCTAGCAGCTCTTTCTCAGTAACTGTATAGTTACGCTGAGCCTCATCGAGTGTTTTGCTGGCGTAGTAAATGACCACAGGTTTCTTGTCATTTTTCTGCCCCAAAACCGCTCCTACAGCGAAGTCGGATGCATCACACATGATCTCAAAGGGTTGAGACCAATCAGGGGACTGTAGGATCGGGGCTTGGGTAACTCGGTCACACAGGATTTCAAATGCTTGAGTGCATTCCTTGGAGATTTTGAAGGGAACATCCTTGGAGAGAAGAGTGGTCAGGGGGCGTGCGATTTTTGAAAAATCAGGGATAAATCGTCGATAAAAACCGACATGCCCTAAAAAGGATCGGATGTCCCTGATCGAGCTAGGCATAGGAAGGTGAGAAATCAGATTAACCTTAGCTCGATCCACTTGGATACCTTTCTCCAAAATTGAGTGTCCCAGGACAATTCCCTCAGGCACCATGAAATGGCTCTTCTCCCAAGAAAGAACCAAATTCACGTCGATGCACCGCCTGAGTATCTGGACCAAGTGTTGGAGGCAATCGTCGAATGATGCTCCGAAAACTGAAAAGTCATCCATGAAGACTTCCAGATAATCACCTACCATATCTGAGAATATGGCAAGCATGCATCGCTGAAAAGTAGCGGGTGCATTGCAAAGACCGAAAGGCATCCTTCGGAAAGCGTATGTTCCGAAGGGGCAGGTGAATGTGGTCTTTTCTTGGTCCTCAGGATGGATTGCCACCTGGTTATAACCGGAGTACCCGTCAAGAAAGCAGAAGAACCTATTTCCCGCTAGTTTTTCGAGAATTTGATCAATGAAGGGTAGTGGGAAATGATCCTTCTTCGTGGAGGAATTGAGTCAACGGTAATCTATACAGACTCTCCACGAGTTGGCTAATCGGGTAGGAATGATTTCTCCGGTCTCAGTCGTTATAGTGGTGAGTCCTGCCTTCTTAGGCACGACCTGAATTGGGCTCACCCAACGACTATCGGAGATCGGGTAGATGATCCCGGCATCTAACCACTTGATGATCTCCTTTTTCACGACCTCCTGCAGATTGGGGTTTAAGCGTCTCTGCATTTCACGAGAAGGTCGTGTGCCCTCTTCTAAATAGATATGATGAGTACAATAAGAGGGACTTATTCCAGTCAAATCATCGAGGGTCCATCCGATGGCTCTGCGATGTTGCTGGAGGACAACAATCAGACGGGATTCCTGTTCAGGATTGAGGTTGGAATTGATGATTGATCGTGTCGATCTTTCGCTTTTAAGTCGTTTGTAGTTTAATGTGGTGGAAAAATCGACTAATCAATTTTTAATAAGAAATAACCACTCGCAGAGGAGCGGGTCGTTTCCACAGGGAGGCAATAACGTATTAAAATTCACGCCACTTAAAAATGTTTGTTCGGAGTCAATTTGGACAAGAACCAAGCCAAGATTGCCTTTAGATTAAGGTTTAAGCAAGAAATAATGCTGAAATGGCAATTATGATAAACTACAGGATATTTTCCGCAATGCAGAGTGAATAGAATATGAATAAAATATGGCAATGGCAGAAAATGTAAATTTTAATCAATGCTTTACTGTAGCAAAACAGGGGAATTCTTCCCCGTTGTCTTGCGCGACGAGGAGCCGATGGCTGGGCGCGGGAAGCTCGGCGGAGGTCCCTTGGATCAAGGGCTTCGAATCGGTGGTGACGGCGAGTCGCGCGGCGGCCGGAGGTGGCCGGACGAGCTCCGGCGGAGGTGCTGCAGGTGGCTGTGCGTGGGCGCGCGGAGAGTCTGCGGAAGGCGCTGGCGCGCGGTGGTCTGCAGGCGGGCGTCTGCAGGCGGTTGGCGTGTGCGCGGGCTGATCTGCAGGCGGGCGCTGGCGTGTGCGGTGGTCTGCAGGCGGGCGTCTGCAGGCGGTTGTCTGCAGAGGGCGCTGGCGCGCGGTGGTAGCTGCAGACGGCTGTTGGAGGATGCTGCAGGCTGGTCTGCAGGCGTTGGAGGAGAGCGCGGGCTGATCTGCAGGCGTGCGCAGGTCAGCAGCCGGTGAGCGGTGGAGGGCGCAGAGGTCGGTTGCTGGCGGTTCTGCAGACACAGTGGTGAACGGCGTGGACTGCAGGCGGTTGTGCGTGTTTGAGCTGAAGGTTGACGGACGTGGGTGCGCTGAAGGTTCTGCAGGTGCGGGAAGGGATCTGCAGGCGACTTCAGGCGTGTGCGGTGAAGTGAGCGGGTAACTTCAGACGTCTGGGAAATTTCCCAGACGTCTTAAGTTACTGAGAGGGTGGCTGATCAGTAGGTTGGTGACGGTGGTCGGCGACGACGGCGAGGGAGTTGCACGCTAAGGTGCTCACGGTAATGCGGGCGAGCTCCGGATGGCGGTGTGGCCTGTCACACCACACGCCCACGGTGGTGGAGACTCGCCGCCACGGTAGAGGCCGGCAGTGTGGAGTGGAAGAGAGAGGATCTCTCTGCACAGTGGTGGGTCGGTGGCGGAGGCCTGCTGCAGCCGGCAGCTTCCGTGCTCCTTTTATAGTGTCTTGAACAATTTTGAAATCAGTCGCCGACCAGATCCACCACATCCGCTCCCCCTTGAATGGCTTCATCACTGCAGCAGCCGGGCGTTGGAGCGGCAGCCAGCCGTTCTGAAAGAAGACGAATAAAGCAAATATTATTAAAATATTAGGGTTATTTATGTATAGACCCTCAACTTCTATGTTAATAAAAACAATATACCTAATTGGTTATCTAATTAAATGAATGCTATTCTAAGCTAATTCTAAATGCACTTAAGATATGAATGCAATGTATGGATTATGTAATTAGATTAAAACTATGAATTAATCTATTTACATCCTAATTTATACTAAATAAATGTTAGAATTAACCTAATGTGTAGGCACTTAAGTACTTAAATAACCCACAACTATGGGCTAATCAAATACCCCCATGCCTAGTTTTTGCTAGTCCCTAGCAAAATTAAGCGAAACCTAGCACTCTAAGTAGACTAGTCAACTCACTTAGTCTTCCTTCAGAAGCATATTAAGTTCAGGTTCTAAACCCAAGGTTCCTAAGTAGTTGCTAAGTTACAGACTAGGTCGGCTAAAGACGAGTTGGCAGCACAAGTTTCCCTGATTTCTGACTCTACCCTAAAGTTTATTGATCCCTGAGATTAAAGCATCCGTGCTTGTGCATTGGTCCGAGTTATTTGAGTTAAAGGATTTTTTTTTTTTTTTTTTTTTTTTTTTTTTTTTTATTCTAAGTCTAACCTCAGATCAGCTATCAACACAGCCTGTGTCGGATTCATTGTCCCCATTACCATACCTCGAAGGGTGCCTGGCTTTCGATGCTTCGAGATAGCACCGCCCATAACGACCCCAAGAACTCCTGGCAATCGACACTTCGAGATAGTATCGCCCATGGATTTCTTAAGCGAATTCAGGCCTATGGCAATCGGCACTTCGAGATAGGGCCGCCCATGGTACCTGAACCGCGCAATGCGCTTACATGCCCCCAGTAGGATGGATATCCTAAGAGACAAGCGCCGAGGAGGTAATATGTTACCATCGCATCCTCAAGGTGAGTATATACTCGACCTCTCCTGCGGCGGGAACTCTTCCAATCAAAATATGTTTTCAAGCCTTTCTTAAGTCAAAACTAAGAGAACCAAATCTCTTTTCAGAAATTAAGTTAATTACCAGACCAAGTGTGAACAATTTGGATGCTTGGGTTACAAGGACCTGTAAACCAAAAGGTAGAATAAGACTCCAGGTACTACCCCACCTTTTAACTCAAACCCTAGCTTCCCTTCCTCAACCTCTTGAAGAATGGTCCGCAACTTAACTCCTACTTAAGTTTTTAAGTCCACAAAGGACCCTAAAGGTCTAAAGCTAGTAGCTTATTTAGCTTCTAAAGTTTGACCCTAGAATTAACTTAGTCTACCCTAGAGTTCTGATTTGCTTAAGACGGCAAGATCTAGCCAGTTAAGCTCAAAACCTCTTTTTTTTTTTTTTTTTTTTTTTTTTTTTTTTTTTTTTTATAAATGCATGCTATAAACAAAATGCCTCAGGTCCTCTCCCCCATGCCTGGTTCAAACAATGTCCTCATTGAAAATCAAAAATAGCTAAAGGAAGATATTACCTGAGGCGGAGAATGGTAGGAGCTAAGGCTCCTCAAGAGTGACTTCGTCAACAAGATGGCCATCTAAAGTTATGTACGGTTTTAACCGTTGACCGTTGACGATAAAGGGAGTTGCTGAAGAGGAAGGATTTTTGATCTCCACAGCTCCATGGGGGAATACTTTGGTGATTATGTAAGGCCCATCCCAACGAGATTTTAATTTCCCAGGAAAAAGCTTAAGTCTGGAATTGAAAAGCCAGACTTGTTGGTTGGGTTCAAAGGTCTTTCGAAGAATAAACTTGTCATGCAAGACCTTAGTTCTTTCTTTATAAGCTTGAGAGGTGTCATAAGCATCATTCCTCAGCTCCTCAAGCTCACTTAATTCTAGAAATCGTGCCTTACCTGCCTTCTCTAAGTCCATGTTAACACTTCGAATAGCCCAAAGTGCTTTATGTTCCAACTCAACAGGTAAATGGCACGCTTTTCCATACACAATCCGAAAGGGAGAAGTACCCAAAGGGGTCTTATAGGCCGTTCGATAAGCCCACAAAGCATCATCGAGCTTTTGGGACCAATCTTTCCTATCAGGTCTAACGGTCTTTTCCAAAATATTTTTTATCTCCCTATTTGATACTTCAACCTGACCACTTGTCTGAGGGTGGTAAGGGGTAGCAACCTTGTGAGTCACTCCCAAACTCTTAATTAACCGATTGAAGTGGTGGTTTCGGAAATGAGGTCCCCCATCACTTATAATAGTCTTGGGGCAGCCGAAACGGGATATGATATTGGCCTTCACAAATTTCAAAACCACAGAGTGGTCATTTGTGCGCGTCGGAATGGCCTCTATCCATTTAGAGACATAATCAACTGCCACCAAGATATATTCAAAACCATGGGACGACGGGAAGGGGCCCATAAAGTCAATTCCCCACACATCAAAAATTTCAACAGATTGAATATGATGTTGAGGCATTTCATTCTTCTTCCCAATCGTTCCAGTCCGTTGACATCTAATACAGGCCTTAACAAAATTATGAGAATCCTTAAATAAGGAAGGCCACCAAAAACCAGACTGGAGAACCTTAAAAGCAGTTTTCTTAGCACCAAAGTGTCCTCCACAATGAAGTGCATGGCAAAATGTCAGCACACTTTGTTGTTCCTCTTTAGGCACACAACGTCTCAAAACTTGGTCTTGTCCAATTCTAAATAATTCTGGCTCTTCCCAATGAAAATATCTTGCTTGAGAAATGAATCTCTTTCTTTTCTGCTTATCCCAAGAGCCAGGAGTTTGTCCAGTGACCAAGTAATTTACAATGTCTGCATACCAAGGTAAAGTTGGTGTTACCGCCATCAGAGTTTCATCGGGGAATGTCTCGCGAATGTCTTCAGAAATAGAGTCGTTAAGAGGAAGACGAGACAGGTGGTCAGCCACAACATTTTCTACTCCTTTCTTTTCACGTATTTCCAAGTCAAATTCTTGAAGGAGTAAGATCCACCTAATTAGACGTGGCTTAGAATCTTTCTTAGCAATGAGATGTTTCACTGCTGCATGATCAGTAAAAATAACCACCTTAGACCCAAGTAAATAAGACCTAAACTTCTCTAGAGCAAAAACTACAGCAAGTAATTCTTTTTCAGTGACGGTGTAGTTTTGCTGAGGTTCAGTTAAAGTCTTGCTTGCATAATGCAGCACATGAGGTCTTCCCTCAACCCTTTGTCCAAGGACTGCTCCCACTGCATAATCCGAAGCATCACACATAAGCTCAAAGGGGAGTGCCCAATCAGGAGCTTGGAGAACAGGCGCAGAGATCAAGGCCTCCTTTAGAGTTTGAAAAGCCTCGGCACACTTTGAATCAAAACTGAAGGAAGATTCCTTCGCCAATAAGTCACAAAGTGGCCTAGAAATCTTACTAAAATTTTTAATAAAGCGCCTGTAAAAGCCAGCATGGCCCAGAAAGGATCTAATCTGTTTGACATTCGTAGGCAATGGAAGTTTGGAAATAGAATCAATCTTGGCTTTATCTACTTCCAAACCTTGCTCAGATACAACATGCCCAAGTACAATTCCTTTCTGTACCATGAAGTGACTTTTCTCCCAGCTGAGGACTAAACCAGTCTCCCTACATCGTTTCAACACATTCTCCAGGTGCATGAGACACTGGTCGAAAGACGAGCCATAAATAGAGAAGTCATCCATAAATACTTCGACACACTCGTCAATCATGTCCGAAAAGATAGACATCATACACCGCTGGAAAGTTGCAGGGGCATTACATAATCCAAACGGCATACGCCTGAATGCAAAAGTACCGTAAGGACTCGTGAATGTCGTCTTTTCCTGGTCATCAGGAAAGACTGCCACCTGATTGTACCCAGAATATCCATCGAGAAAGCAATAATACTTATTCCCTGCCAATTTTTCGAGAATTTGATCAATAAAAGGCAAAGGAAAGTGATCCTTCTGGGTAGCGGTGTTCAGCTTGCGGTAATCAATACAGACCCTCCATCCAGTTGAGGGTCTAGTGACAACTTGTTCACCTTGGTCGTTGAGTTCCACAGTAAAGCCTGCCTTCTTTGGCACCACATGAATGGGACTGACCCATTTACTATCAGCAATGGGATATATGATCCCAGCGTCCAACCACTTCAGGATTTCCTTTTTTACAACCTCCCTCATATTAGGGTTCAGACGTCTCTGCATGTCCCTAAAAGGCTTGATGGAATCATCAGTATAAATGTGGTGCATGCAGAGTGTAGAGTCTATACCCTTAATGTCAGCAATGCTCCAAGCAATAGCTTCCTTATGCCTAGACAGGCATTCAATCAAGGCTCCCTCCTGTGCCTCAGACAGCACAGCCGAAATGATAACTGGGAGCGTATCATTGGCACCTAGGAAAACATACTTGAGAGTGTCAGGGAGGGGTTTCAACTCAAGGTTGGGGGCTTGTATGGTTGAGGGTTTCATAATAGATGTCCCCATCTCAGGTAGCAAATCTGCCTTCGGCGGAAATGATGGGGGAAGAGACTCAGCAGAAACTCCTAGCAATTCCTCTAGTTCTAGTATATCCCCTTCACATTCCTCCAAGAGATGGGAATGCTCATTTAGCATGACATGCTGAAGGGGGTCATCACATAACATTGCAGGAGTTGCCTCTTCAATCAGGTCATCTATCACCTCAACTTGAGAACAATCCTCAAGTCCAGCTTGTTTGTAAGCATCAAACACATTAAGCCGGATTTTCCTATTCCCAAAGCCCATTTTCAATGCCCCAGTATTGCAATTAATTGAAGCATGGGAAGTTGCAAGGAAGGGGCGGCCCAAAATGATGGAGGGTTTGGTTGGCTTGTTGGTAGGGTCAGTGTCCAAAACTAAGAAGTCAACGGGAAAAAAAAAATCCTCCACTCTTACGAGGACATCTTCCAAAATTCCCCGTGGTGTCTTAAGTGATCGATCAGCAACTTGAAGGACTACAGGGCTAGGCTTCAGATTGCCTCCCCCAAGTTGTTCATATACATAGCTCGGAAGGATGTTCACCCCCGCACCCAGATCAAGCAGAGCCTCATCAATTTGTAAGTCACCAATAACTACAGAGATATATGGGGCCCCTGGGTCCTTAAGTTTCGGAGGTGTGCCATGTTGAACAATTGAGCTAACAGAATCAGGCAGGACAACTTTAGACTGGACCTGTTTTCTAGATTGCCGCTTTTTCGTGCACAAGTCCTTTAAGAAGCGGGCATAAGACGGAATCTGCCTGATAGCTTCAAGCAAAGGCAGGTTAATCTGCACTTGCTTGAAAGTTTCCATAATCTCATCCCTCTTATCTTTGGCTCCAGATGAGCCAGCAGAAGTCTGCCCAGAGGTGGATAAGCGCTCTGGAAATGGCACTCTCGATCTCTGGGTGGAAGGGTTGTCATGTCGAGTAAGGGGTGGAACGGGGGCAACTTCTTCCGGTGAGGTGATTTCAAGCGGAGGAGATTTGGGCAAATCTTCTTCGGTGGGGGTGAAAGTCGGGGTGGATGTTTTTTTAGGGGGTGAGACTATAGGAGCATCGGGTTTGGAAATTTCTTTCCCACTCCTCAGAATAGTCACCGCCTGAGCATGCTCCCTAAAGACAATCCCTTTTCCTTTAGGATTTTCCTCAGCAGCACTTGGAAACTTCCCAGTCTCCCTCTGTCTAACGGCCTCAACAAGGTGTCCAATTTGTGATTTCATCTCATGTATAGCCTTGTCATGAGATTGGATGATGGCACTTTGACTTTCTTGCATAGTTTTCAATATCGCCTTCAATTCATCCATCTCAGAGGTTTTAGGTTGGGCAAAGGTCTGAGGTTGGTTCATTTGATGGTTTTGAAAGGATTGCGGTTTGTAATTCCCTGAATTTGAGACATTTCCTTGTCTCCATGAAAAGTTTGGGTGGTTCCTCCATCCCTCATTATAAGTGTTGGAGAAAGGATCATTACGAGGTCTTGGACGGAACCCTTGAGCGGCATTCAAATCTGCTTGTACAAGCTCAGGGAATTGGGAGGCTAAGTGGCAATCCACAGTGGCGTGTGTATTGCCTTGACAAATTACACATTCGGAAGCTTGGGATGTGGAGGTGTTAGGTGTGAATGAACTCGGGTTCGACATAAGCCTTTCCATGTTTTGATTCAGTAATTGAATTTGATAAGCTAAATTCTGGGTGTCCCTTGCTTCATTCGCCTCCAACTTTCTTTGCATGAGAGTGGGCTTTCTATCCATGTAGGCAGAATTCAAGTGAATAGAATTCTCACTCAAAGTATCAAATAAGTTCCAAGCTTCATCCTCAGTCTTAGATAGAAAGGTTCCTGCACAGGCACCATCCACAGTTTGCCTATGCGAATCATTAAGTCCGGTGTAGAACCTTTCAACCAGTTGCCATTTAGGCACCTGGTGATGTGGGCAAAGTCTCAGCAAATCGTTAAAGCGCTCCCACGCATCATGGAAAGCTTCCCCATCCTTTTGAGCAAAACTCATGATTTCCCTCCTAAAGTGATTTGTTTTGCTCATGGGGAAGTACTTCTTCAAAAACTCCTTTTTAAGGGCATCCCAAGTATTTAAATTATCAAGGGTGTGATACCAATACTTGGCTTTGTCCTTTAGGGAGAAGGGAAAAAGGGTCCGCATTTGAGCGTCATCAGTAACGCCCTGCAGCTTCACCGTGGAACAGACCTCGGTGAATTCCTCAATATGCCTGTAAGGATCTTCCCTAGTAGTACCATAAAAGGAGGGTAGCAAGGATATGGTACTACTTTTGATCTCATATGGATTATCCCCTCCAGGTCTACGTAGTGCTGGGCCAGCTTGGTTGGTTGGGATGAAATATTCCTTAAGGCTCCTTTGACCGGCCATTTCTACCCTTGGGAGGTCTTTTCTTAGGATTCTTTCTGGTTCAGGATCAAATACAAGTTGTCTCCTAAGAGAACGCCTACCAAGCATGCACTACAAACACAATTCAAACGGACTTGTTTGGTCTTTACAGATTTAGGCTTTTGAATTTAATTCAAATTGTAGGTGACAAAACAAGTTACCCAATCAATTACGCGCCTATTGTCAACCTACGGCTCGCCTAAAAAGACCTAGTTGGAACTTAGGTAATCTTCCCTAAATCTCAAATGGTCAAGTAAATCCAAAGACGGAAGATCGAGGGATGCAAGTAGGCCTAAGCCTTCCTTTGAAGCTGTGCTTTCGCGGTGCTCCTCAACTACCCCCAAAAATCCGTGACAGGGTATCCCCCTCTTTGGATTTACAAAACCTTTGATCTCAAGTTCCGAACACTTCAGAATCCAACGAAAGGAGGGCTCTTGTCCTAGTATTTCCAAACCTAAGGAGTGTCTAGAAGCGTGTCGTGGTGCAAGTGAAATAAGTGTGCATACACCGTAAAAGATTTTAAACTTTGAATCGCACGCCAAGTTTGAAAATGAAATCCTTGGTTTTTAAAATGTCCTTCCTTTAATTAGTCCTTTTTCTAAAAAAAAAATGTGACCACTTGTTAGATTTATTCAGTACAGATTAGGTGGTCTTCGCATTAAATCCCAAATGCAATGCGTGATCAAAAATAGGATGCAAAGTAAGAGAATGCGTACCTTGCCTCCAGCGATCTTCGATGCAAAAATGTACGCAATGCAGAAAAGCAAATCTAGAGGCTGCTCATACAGACCTAAATGGTTCGTCCTAGGGCAGGCAGCTTCTAGCAGGCAGCTCATTTTTTTTCTTTTTCTGTTTTTTTTTTTTTTTTTTTTAGAACTACTTATGCACAAGCAAATAAAAGAAATAATAAAAAAAATAAACCTAAATCTAAAGAAAAGGGAACAGGCTCCCAAAAATTACCCAACACGGGTCCAAAATAAAATCAGGGAACAAACCCTCAAAATATGTCCCAGAACAAGGGTTTCAAACTAACTGTAATGAAAAAATTAAGTCTTCAGTCTTAATTCTATTCTAATTAAATTAGCGATTAAATACAGTGGTATCCGTCGTGTCCTCGTCCTTCTCCTCCTTTCAAAATTGCTTGTCCACTTCTCGTCTGGCAACGTCAAGGGTCGCCTCTCACAGTGGCTGATTCTTGCACAAAATTTCTCGCACAGAAAAGAAAATAATAGATGGTCAAATCTCTGTGCAATTGACAAATAATCAAAATAAAATTAGGCGAAATTATTGTGTCTGTTGCCTCCCCGGCAACGGCGCCATTTGATCGTGTCGATCAAATGCTTTTAAGTCGTTTGTAGTTTAATGTGGTGGAAAAATCGACTAATCAATTTTTAATAAGAAATAACCACTCGCAGAGGAGCGGGTCGTTTCCACAGGGAGGCAATAACGTATTAAAATTCACGCCACTTAAAAATGTTTGTTCGGAGTCAATTTGGACAAGAACCAAGCCAAGATTGCCTTTAGATTAAGGTTTAAGCAAGAAATAATGCTGAAATGGCAATTATGATAAACTACAGGATATTTTCCGCAATGCAGAGTGAATAGAATATGAATAAAATATGGCAATGGCAGAAAATGTAAATTTTAATCAATGCTTTACTGTAGCAAAACAGGGGAATTCTTCCCCGTTGTCTTGCGCGACGAGGAGCCGATGGCTGGGCGCGGGAAGCTCGGCGGAGGTCCCTTGGATCAAGGGCTTCGAATCGGTGGTGACGGCGAGTCGCGCGGCGGCCGGAGGTGGCCGGACGAGCTCCGGCGGAGGTGCTGCAGGTGGCTGTGCGTGGGCGCGCGGAGAGTCTGCGGAAGGCGCTGGCGCGCGGTGGTCTGCAGGCGGGCGTCTGCAGGCGGTTGGCGTGTGCGCGGGCTGATCTGCAGGCGGGCGCTGGCGTGTGCGGTGGTCTGCAGGCGGGCGTCTGCAGGCGGTTGTCTGCAGAGGGCGCTGGCGCGCGGTGGTAGCTGCAGACGGCTGTTGGAGGATGCTGCAGGCTGGTCTGCAGGCGTTGGAGGAGAGCGCGGGCTGATCTGCAGGCGTGCGCAGGTCAGCAGCCGGTGAGCGGTGGAGGGCGCAGAGGTCGGTTGCTGGCGGTTCTGCAGACACAGTGGTGAACGGCGTGGACTGCAGGCGGTTGTGCGTGTTTGAGCTGAAGGTTGACGGACGTGGGTGCGCTGAAGGTTCTGCAGGTGCGGGAAGGGATCTGCAGGCGACTTCAGGCGTGTGCGGTGAAGTGAGCGGGTAACTTCAGACGTCTGGGAAATTTCCCAGACGTCTTAAGTTACTGAGAGGGTGGCTGATCAGTAGGTTGGTGACGGTGGTCGGCGACGACGGCGAGGGAGTTGCACGCTAAGGTGCTCACGGTAATGCGGGCGAGCTCCGGATGGCGGTGTGGCCTGTCACACCACACGCCCACGGTGGTGGAGACTCGCCGCCACGGTAGAGGCCGGCAGTGTGGAGTGGAAGAGAGAGGATCTCTCTGCACAGTGGTGGGTCGGTGGCGGAGGCCTGCTGCAGCCGGCAGCTTCCGTGCTCCTTTTATAGTGTCTTGAACAATTTTGAAATCAGTCGCCGACCAGATCCACCACATCCGCTCCCCCTTGAATGGCTTCATCACTGCAGCAGCCGGGCGTTGGAGCGGCAGCCAGCCGTTCTGAAAGAAGACGAATAAAGCAAATATTATTAAAATATTAGGGTTATTTATGTATAGACCCTCAACTTCTATGTTAATAAAAACAATATACCTAATTGGTTATCTAATTAAATGAATGCTATTCTAAGCTAATTCTAAATGCACTTAAGATATGAATGCAATGTATGGATTATGTAATTAGATTAAAACTATGAATTAATCTATTTACATCCTAATTTATACTAAATAAATGTTAGAATTAACCTAATGTGTAGGCACTTAAGTACTTAAATAACCCACAACTATGGGCTAATCAATGATCACAGGAAGGGTCTGATTAGAACCCAAAAAGATGTATTTCAAATGAGCAGGAAGGGGTTTCAGTTCGAGGATGGGGTTTTCAGCAGCAGCGGGTGGTTCAGTATAGATGTGAGGTTCAAGGGTGGGAGTTACTGGGTTGTTCATATCCGGATTGGACTCCTCTGTTTGCGGGTCAAGATCCTTCTGTGGTTGATGAGGCATACTCAAGTCATTCTGGAGGTGTGATTCATCAACCAAAGTCTTGATGTCACAAATTTGCTCGATGACGCCGCAATTAATTCCTTGCTGGGCCTTAAATATATCAATTTTCAGTGTTTGATCTCCAAACTTAAGCTCTATTTGGCCCTCCTCACAGCTGATGTTGGCTCTAGCAGTAGCCAAGAAAGGTCTCCCTAGAATGATTGGTGTATCCCTAGGGTTCTCAGGTGCATCCATGTCTAAGACTATAAAGTCCACTGGAAAATAGAAATCCCGCACTCTCACGATAACATCCTCGAGAATCCCTTTTGGTGACTTTATAGATCGATCTGCTAATTGTAATGTCACCTCGGTTGGTTTCAGCTCAGATTCTTCCAGATGGTCAAGTAAGGATGTGGGTATCAGATTTATAGATGCTCCTAAGTCTAACAATGCTCTATCAAATTGGGTACCACCTATCTTACAGGAGATCAGGGGAGTTCCAGGATCTTTTGCCTTGGGTGGGAGTCTACTAAGGATTACAGAGCTGGCTTGCTCTGACAGAACAATTGGGCTCCCTCCCTTGGTTCGCAGCTTACGCTGGGGTGTACATATATTCTTTAGAAATCGTGCGTAAGCTGGTACGTGGCGGATTGCATCCATTAAGGGGATGTTTATGTGGACCTGCTCAAAGAGCTTGACCAGGTCCTCCTCAGGGGCCACGGGTTTGGTGGTCTTCTTTCCCTTGGTCAGGGCCTCGGGAAACGGGATCTTGGTTGGTTCCTCTAGGATAGGTCCAGGTTGTGGGTCTGGAGCAGCGGTACCTTGGCTAACTATCCTAAGGTCATGGTTATCAGGCTGGGCGTGGTTTGGATAATGCTGGTCCTGAGTTGTCTTACCACTACGTGTTGTTACAGAATTTAATCCGGCCTGATTTTGGTTTGGGTTTGGTAGGAGGGGTGGCTGCTGCTGAAATCCCGCACGCGAAGTTGAGGCTTCCATCTCGTCTGGAGATAGGGCAGTAGGGGCCTGATAAATCCATTGAGCGTGGCCTAAATTTGGATTCATAACGCGCTTCTGGGTTGGCACGTTATTTGGGTTAGGAAGGGGTTGGGAAGGGAGTGTGCCTGGCTGGCGAGAATTTGCCAACTGGGCCAGTTGAGTTTTAACTTCAGTAAGCTCGTCCTTGTGCTGTTTTTGAATGGCCGCATTCGATTTTTGAATGTCAGCTAGAGTCTGAAGGATTAAGGACATTTGATCTTGATTTGGCCCTGATGGATAAGTAGGGTTGGGCCGAGGCTGAGGCGGCTGGTAGTGATGAGAGGGCTGTGGGCGGGACTGAAAAGGTGGTCTTTGGGTTTGGGGATTTCCCGCCCATTGAAAATTGGGATGGTTTCGCCATCCAGGGTTGTAAGTGTTGGAGAATGGGTCGTTCTGGATGGCGTTGAGGTCCTCGCAGGTCTGAGGAACCTCCTGAGAATCAGGGAAAGGAGGAATGGAGTTCCCCCGGCTGGTGAAGAAAGGATCGGATGATCTTCCAGTCCAAGAATCAGATGGGGATGGATATGGATCCATCCCAGGGGAGGATCGGTGTAGGATGTTTTGCACAGTCTCCTGTGTGGAAGGAGGTTGTGCAAAGGAGTTACGCGCAGAGGTGGCTCGCTGCAAGTGCTGAGTCAGCTCATCCACCTTCTTTTCAATGATTGAGACCTTGTCCAATCGACTGGCCATTAATTCCAGGTCGACTGATGCGGACAGGCCCTGCGTCTCATGTGCTCCCTTAAGATTCGTCGCTGCGCGGGTATTCGTCCTGTCGAATAATCCCATGGAGTCATTGTTGATGGAGTTATCGCACATGTTTTCGAGAATCTCCCATACGGTGTCTTCATGTTGACCCATGATGTTTCCTCCGCAGGTTGCATTGACGAAAAGGCGGATGTCCTCACGGAGTCCCTGGTAAAAAGATTAGACTTGTTCCCATTTAGGAACTCCGTGATGGGGGCACTTCCTCATGAGATCCTGAAAACGATCCCATGCCTCATGGAGAGGTTCTCCTGATTGTTGAGTGAAGTGTGTAATCTGATGGCGCAAGGCGTTGGTCCGACCAACGGGAAAGAACTTTTTCAAAAACTCGGATTGAAGTTCTTCCCAAGTGTTGATCGGCCGGGTCTGAGTTTGATACCAATGGGCGGCCTTGTCCATAAGAGAAAAGGAGAACATCTTCATGAGAAGAATATCCCGATTTTGCGCATCTGATCCAAAAGTGTGGGCCAGATGCTTTAGCTGTTTGATGTGCTGGAAGGGATCTTTAGAATTAAGCCCATGGAATTTAGGTATAGCGTGAATCATGTTGGGCTTTAGTTCGGAATCAGGTCCTCCAATCGGGATTCTAACTCGAGGCTCAATGGCCACCGCAGCAGGATTGTAGTGGTCCCGCATCATAGGACGCTGTGGTGGGTGCACGAAGTTTTGGAAGAGGTCATTGAGTTGCTGGAGCTGGTGTTCCAGATTATTTTCTTCCTCAACTGGCTGAGCCATGGTGGTGGTAGAAGAAGAACTTGGTTCTGAATCAGAAGAGAGAATAATGTGAGGGTGTTGCTGCACAAATACGGGCGTCGAGGCTTGGCCTTGACGAGAGCGAATTTCTAATGGAGGTCTTAAGGGTGGTCTTAGAGACCTTCTTCCGTACATGCACAGTTGGGAGAGGTAAGTTTAGAAGGTGCTGGACCCAATCAAGACACCCAAAAATGTGTTGGGTGACTATAGAGGTGCGGGGCAGATGGACCCCTTGATCAGAAAGATCGTCCACCTGAGAATTACCTGGGCAGCCAGAGAGGGAGAGTCCCGCGAAGACCCCTACACGGTAGAGCGTCCCCACGGGTTACAGGGTTTCCCCCACCCGACCTCTCTTGTCACTGCGGTTCCAGGTAGACCAGAATGGGGATCTTGACCTCTTAAGTCTACCAATTTTAAGATCAGGGTGCTTAAGGTTTCACTTGAACTTTAGTCTTTTTAAGTGCAAAGAGTGACCTAATTTAAGGTTGGTTAACCCAAAGGGATCAACTTTACCTTTTGTTTTCTTTGAGAGCTTTTTGGGTCCTGTCTTTTAGGGTTCAAGTGTTTAGAGAGAGCCAATTGTTTAGGATTTTTCTTGTTAATTATTTTCAATCAATGGCTTGGGCACACCTCTTTTGGATTTCCTCAATTCTTGATTAAGGGGTGTGTCTCTACTGAAATCCAAATGTTTGACCTTATGTTGGCTCTACTTGGTCCATTTAACTCTTTGTTGGGCAATTAGGGCTCAAGCAAGAATGTGTTAGCCCTTAAATACCCTTAATAGTGTGCAGGAGTGATGAGTTGAAAACATGCAACTTTTTATGGTTACTAAGTATGGAAGACAGGTTAGCCCTATATTGCTTGTTCTTTTCTTTTCTTCCTCTTTAGAGTGTAGGGGTTAATAGTGAGAGAAAAGATTTTACCTGTCTTCGGAGTGGTTGTGTGGTTGCTTGTCTTCTTGAGTTCCTGTAGCTGCACAAAAGAGAGGAGATTATCAGAACTTAACAGAAACAGGAATGTTTACCTCTAGAATAGCCGTTGCTCCCCGGCAGCGGCGCCAAAATGAAGACGTCGGTTTTGTATTTGTTATAACATTGTAGTAAAGCCGGTTGTTACCAACGTTTCATATAAAAATTTTTTACTCGGAAAAATGAAAGAGTTCCTGAGGTCGAGCTCAGGGAGCAAGTCGTATTCTAGAGATATACATGTTTCTTTTACAAAATAAAGAGAGAGGGAAAGAATTTGTTGTGATGTTCTTTTTTTCTTTCTCTTTCTTCAGATCTCCTTCTTCTTCTTCTTTTTTTGGTTTTCTGCCTTGACCTCTCTTCTTCTTCTTCTGCAATCGTGGTGACCTCTCTTTTTTATGGCTGCAGAGCTTCTGCCTTCAGCTACTAAGTCTTCCTTCCTTCTTCTTTTGCTTTGTTCAGATCTTCCCCTCGTGCTCTTCTTCTTCTGTCTTCTGTTCTTCCTTGTTTTCTTCCTTTCTTTTTCTTCAGATCTTCTTCTTCTTTTCTTGCTTCTTGCTTCTCTTCATTTCTTCTTCTTCTTTGTCTTCACCTGTCTTCAGGACGTCCCGCGGATGCTACAGTGCCGCTTCAGTTCTTCTTCTTCCGCAGTCCTTCACCTGTGCCTGCACGCTCAAGAGTTCAGCATCAGAGGGCAAAACCTACTCTACCCCCCTCCCCCGCGTTTCTCTTTCTCTCTGAAATCACTCTTCGGAAGCTCTCCCAGAGCGCTACCGGGTAATCGGGTTCGGGTCAGGCCCGGGTCCAGGCCCACCGGCATGCGTGGTGGGCGAGGAGTGCAGGTCAGTCTAATCGGGTCGGGCCAGGTCCGCGGAGCGTGGTCACGGACGAGGCCGGGTCGGGTCGGGTGAGAGGGACCTCACCTCGTGGTCAGGAGGCAGACAGCATAAGGCACTTTTTGCCTTTATGCGTCCGCGCGCCTCCGAGAGGTTCCGAGGTGGGACTAAATGTCCCACCCCAATTGAGCACGCGTCGCGGATGGAGCAGTGGGCGATCGTGGCTTCCTGCGCGGCCTTCGCCCCGTCTGTGAACCAGGGACATTTCGCGGAGAGTCCCTGCGCAACCTGGGAGTCAACCCTGAGCGAAGGCGTGCCTGCACCTGCAGGTGAAGCAGCTCTGCCTGCGCAGTAATGGCGACGGCGGGCGAGTCACCTGGTCACAGAAGAACGGCCTCTCGGCCAAATCAGACAGGCGGGGGACCTTCGCCGTGGCACGGCGAAGGTGGTCAGGGGGTTTGCAGGGGGCGAGATGGAGCTAACAGGTCGTCCTAGGTCAAACTGTGAGCGAGGAAGTGGGTGTGTTCGGTGGATCTGCAGAGGGTGTTTGGTGGGAAGTGGAGGGGCGGAAGAGGATCAGGGTGAGGAGGCGGAGGTTCTGCGGTGGTCGGCGAGCCGTGTGGGTCGCTGAGGTGATGGGAGCGGCTCGCCGGAGGGTGGTCGGAGGCGGAGAGGATGAGGGTGAACAGGAGCGGTCGAGGGTTTAATTGACTAAATTGAAAGCGGGGAAAGAAAGAGGAGAAGAAGGGGAGTAGGTCTAACTTACTTGCAGGGACGAAGGGGGAGGAACAGGGCGACAGTCGTATCGACTGTCGCCGGAGAAGACGATGCTCAGGGAGAGGGGCGGCGGCGAGCAGAGGGCTTGAGAGGCGCCAGCTGGGTGCGGCGTGGCGCGGGAAGAACAGGGGAGGAAGTTTCTGCTGCTGGTATTGCGGCAGAGCGAAGAGGTGGAGGGGGAGGAAGCCGCCGGAGCTGGTGAGCGTCTGCCGAAGGAAGAAGAGAAGAAAGCTGGGGGTTTTCTCCGTCAGATCCAGGCTGCCCTGGTCGGTGGAGCAGCGGGGGGTATTTATAGGGATGAAACAGGGAGGAAGGCGGAGGGAGACGACGTGTCTCCCTCGCCGGAGAATGGTCGGAACACGAACCCATACCGTCCGTGCGTTCGCACGGCCGGTATGGGGGGCTACAATGACCATGGGGGTGCTCCTGCGACGGCTGACGACGCAGGGCACCCCCGGTTTACTTGCCAGGTCCCCTACCTCACCCTGCGCGGCGCCATGCTCCGCGCAAGGTCGCCGGAGCATGGTGCTGGCAGGGTTTTGCAGGAGGGACCTGATTGCAAAGAACGAAGGAGAGTTAGGGGCTAAAATGCGAGGGTTCAAAAGTTGAGGGCCAAAGAGTAAATATATGAGGACCAAAGTGTAAAGTCGGTCAAGGAGGTTTCTTCTTAGGCTCAAGTTTTTATACATGACTAATTAGGACCTAAGGAATCTGATGGTGAATTTCATTTTCATATTAAACCTTGTTTGACCGGTCAATTTGCGTAAAGACCCAAATTAAGTTATTAATTGGGCATGGTTCTCAATGTAGGTCAAAATGGGTCCTAAAGGCCAAATTGAAGGTTCTAAACCCTAGAGATTATTTTTCTATGAATTTTAGAGGGTTTATTCTATTTTTACTTTGCCCCGAACCTTGTGAATTGAAGTGGGTCGTTTTAGGGTTACAGATTATCATTTGGTTCCTTGGAAGTGCTGTAGCCCTTGCTAGATCATCTCATCCCACTTTTATTCTTATTAAGCTGTTTTGACCTGTGTTTGGGCCCTGAATTACCCTGTATGCAGATTATACTGGTAAAATTGCACTTTTACCCCTTATGACTGGTTTCCTTCTCAAACTCAGAATTCTCTGAGTTAAGCCTTTCCTTGAGATATGTAGGAGCTTTTATCCTTTGTATTGGGTCAAAATGAGCTAGTTATGGCTCATGATGAGGTTCTCATCAGCACCCTATGCTGGTTCAGATGTCATGGGCAGCATTATCCCAAAATGTCGATTGCCAGGGTCTGGATTTAGCTTTAGAATGCCATGGGTGGGATTATCTCGAAATCTCGAAAGCTAGGGTTTTAGTGGTTGCCATGGGCAATGTTATCTTTGAGCATCGATTGCTAGGGACCCTATGAGGATTGATGATGGGGACTAGGAATTTGATACAGACCGTGTTGTAAGGCTAATCCAAAGCTAGAAATAAAAAGAAAAGAGAGACAAAACTCTCCAAAAATAAAGAAAAATTCCTCTATCTCTCTCTGACACAAGCGCACTACAAATTGAACTGAGGCTAAAACATGTTAAAAGCACGGGTGCTTTAACCGCAGAGTTCAATGAACCTTAGTTTAGTTCCTGTAGGCCTTAAAAACCTTCACAGCAGACTGAGGCTAGAGCTGGTTAGGTCCGGATCTTGGTTGGTACTTGAGTACCTCTAGGCCTACTACCGGTATTCTAACCTAATCTACAAAAAGAAAGCACACAGTAAAGTTTTTAAGCATCAAAAGATTTTATGGTCTAGAATCAAAGTTAATATCTTGAAATTTTGCTAAGGTCTAGCAAAAGCTAGGCATGGAGGTATGATGGGAACATCATCATGAGTCATAACTATCTCATTTTTGACCCAATTAAGTCAATAAATGCTCCTACATAACTACCAGAGAGTCACAAGTCAATGCATATTCATTATGAAAGAAAAATAAGAAACTAGGGATAAAATTGCAATTTTACCAGCTCATCATGAATGCACTACAACCAAGGGTCTTCTCAAGGATTGAATGAAGGTCAATTAGTCTTAGAAAGATAACAAGTGGGATAAGACAAACAATAGGGTTTGCATGTGTTTTGAAAGTTAAATGACTTTTGAAACCCTAAAAATAGACCTACTTAATTAACTGAGGTTCTGATTAGGATAAAATTCACCTAAACACTCTAAAATTCATATAAAAATATTCTATAGGGCTTAGAACTTTCAATTTGACCATCAGAACCCGTTTTGACCCAAAACAGAACCATAGATAGACATTTGCCATAATTTGGGTTTTTACATAAATTACCTAGGCAAACATACTCAAAACCAAAATCCAACTTCACCATTAGATTCCTTTGGTCCAAATTAGGCTTGTACCAAACTTTGGACCCAAGATGAATTTATCTTGACCTAGTTTGCAAATTGGTCCTATCTAATTACATTTCTACCCTTAACTTACAAAATCCTTACAAAAAGGCCCCTAACTTTGTCATTGTTCTCACAAATAGGTCCCTACATCATTATCACGAAGGAATCCTTCTCCGACGACCTTTGATTGAAGAGAACTCTTCTATTCAATCAATCCCTTCCAAAATTGGAAGGGAAATTCTTTGAGGAGTCCTGTTTCTTCTGAATCCATCCATGAGCTCCATAGCCTTCCAAATCTCTCATGCATATGCATGAGAGATTGGGAGCATGAGAGATTCTGGTATCTTTCAAAATCCTACTCTGGGGAGCATTCCTAGCTTGGAAGCTTTGCTTCCAAGCTTAAAACTCTCTCTAGAGCCCTTTATAAGGACCCTCAGACCTCACCAAGTTCCCCATACTTGTTTTTGGCCGGAGTTACCCCATGCTCTTCCCTCCTATCCAACTAAAAAACTCTGCAAGTTCCGGCAATATCCTTGACCTCCTTCCTCGTCCATTCTCGCAAAACCAGCAACGGATTCCTTATCCTCAGATTCTTCCTCGTGCTGCAATACCAGTGGTCGTCCCCTTCCACATCTTCATCGCCGCTCCTTCCTACCAGAGAAGCCATCTTCCCCAATGCCAACCATACCAGCCAGTGTCGTCCTCCCCCTTTTCTTCCACTTAGAATAAGTAGTTAGGTCTCTCTAGGTTCCTAGGTTAATTTCCTACCCAAATCACCAAAAATATCCCCTTGACACACCCGTTCACCTTCATCCTCTCCACCTTCGGTCGCCCTCTGGCGAGGTCATCCACTCTCTACACAACTCCATCCACCTCGTCGACACTCTCAAAAGCTCCACCACTCATTCCTGCACAAAACCCCTCTCCTATTTCATCCTATTGATCTCTCACAACCGCCACCGAACAAACCCATCACCGGCCTTCGTCCTCGACTCCGTCCGACCACCACGCACCTCCATCCTCCACGAAACCATCGCCATTACATTTGCCAACTTCTGGCGAATCTTCTAAGGTGTTTTGACACGGTCGAAAGGCCTTATTCTCTATTTTAGGTCCCACGTCGACGCTCCGCCGCCGCACCTTATCTCCGACGTCGTTCGTGGTGTTCTAACTACAAAGAGCTCAGGTGATACCTCCAGGTCGTGCAAAAGGCTCCCAGGCATCTCCCCAGGTGGTCAATTAGGAGCATTGACCGCTCCAAGGACTTCAATTTGACGCCACTTGCTGCTGTTATTTGCTCATGTGAAGAGGTCTGTGGGAATAATCCCACATCGTGGAAATACAATCGCACGCCTATGCATAAAAGGAATTTGTGTTTGTGGCTTGTTGCCTCAAGACACAAGAGGTGAGGTCCCTCTCACCCACACACGCCTTGTCCGTGATCTCTGCCTGCGGACCTGGCCTGACCTGTTAACCCGCCTAGCCAAGCACTTATCGGCTGCTATCCACTGCAGGTAGCCCTGGACCCGGGCACGCTAGGTCTAATAACCCGATTATCCTGAGAAAGACCCTGGGAAGGTGGAGCCTAAGAGAGAGAGGGAAGGAGAGATTACGCAAGGGTTAGGGGGGTTTTGCTACAGAAGACATTGGCTGACACTTAGCCAATTTGAGAAGTTCCCCTCCCCTGTGTGAAGAAGGAGAAGGAAGCAAAAGAAGAAGAAGAAGGATAGGGAGCCACAACAGAGAAAGAGGAAGAAGGAAGCAAAAGAAGAAGAAGAAGAAGGAGAGGGAGCTGTAGTAGAGAAAGAGGAAGAAGAAAGCAGAAGAAGGAAGGAAGAAGAAAGCAGAAGAAAAATCATAAAGTGGTACTGTAGCAACATCTTTTAAGATGTCGGATCACATATTCCTGCCTTTGATTAAGATTTGACTAATTAGTCTATGTATTACGCTTATAATTGGTGATCCAAATCACCATTATTTTGTCTAGAATTCCTTTTTACGCTTCATATACTTATATTCTACATTGCAAATCAGATTTTAAGTAATTAATTGTGCTCATTTACCTTAATTATTGAGATTAGTGTGTGAATTCCTATTTGCTCCCTATATTCAACCTTGGAACTTTTTTGAGTAATAAAATTTATTTGTTTAAATGTTATTTTGGCTATACTGCAACGCGACATTCTTAAAACACTGATCTAGCATGAAGAACACTCCACCTTCCTCGTTGTACCCTCTCATCGGAGGACTTCGTCTCTCTCGCATCTGGCAAGCCATGCCAGTGCAAGCTCCTATCACCCTCGACCCCATAAGCTCGATACTCTCTTCCTCTCGCTCCCCAACTTCTTTCTACACCTTTAGTTCCTAGAACACATTTCTCCCCCTCGTCTTCTCCGTCTCTGGCACTAGCTCCAGCAATCTCGCGACGGCAGGCCAAAACCAACTATTCCTCGTCCTCCTTGTTGTCCACAAGGTATCTCTTCTTCCCCCTCTTGCTCCATAGTGTAGTTTAGGCTCTTTAAATTTAGGATTCAAGCCCAAGCTCACCGCCTCTGCCATCGTCTTCCCCATGACCGGCCACAATGTTGGCAACCTCTCCACGTCATGCTAAACACCTCTACGATGCCTCTACGAGCAAAAGCCCCAAGGTTATTAGGCCAATAGCTTAACCAATGTCCATGCCCAATGTTGCCCTCCTCCAACACTACCCACAACGCTGGCAGCCACCCTCTGACATGCTTGCTCCAATCAAACCACCCCACGAGCTTCCTTAGCCCCCAGGGATCAAAACCCCTCAATCAATTTGATGTTTTGATCCTTGGAGCTCCTCGCCGAATCACCAAACAAACCGCCGGCTTGCTTGACGTCGATGAACCATCTCTAGCCACCATCGAGCTCCCAAGCTCCACAAGAAGCTTCATGGAGGTGCGAGGAGTGTCCAGCACCATTCAAAGGGCAGTTCCACATAAGGGATTGCTCCATTGACCTTCACTGACATCCTCGCCTACACTGCCGTCATCCACAACCCTCCCTACCTCCGATCGACCATCCGTTGCCACCACCACATCGGCGGTAGGCTGGCGACCGTGCTCTGCTGGTTGTCAGCAACATCCAACCATCGAAGATCAATTCCAGCCAATCTCCAGCAAGCCTCACTGGAAATGAAGGAGAAGAAGGTCTCTCTAGTCATAGATTGCAAATCCACAGGATCAAATTGTAAACCTTCAAGAACTTAATTGCAAGAAAATTAGTTTCTCAAGAACTAATATGCAAAGGTTGTTGATTTGGTTTAAGCCTTAGTTTTAAATGAATTTTTATTGCAAAATTTTATTCAAACATTATTGATATAAATTCTTTGATGCTTAACTCCTATCAACATTTAATTCTTATTGATTAAGCATTAGATAATTGGACTATATTTCTCTCAATTAAATTGTTTAGTTGTATGATTAATCATTTTTGAACTAGGCTTTATGTGTAGAAAACCAAATTAATCATAGCTAGTTCCCGAGCTAAATTTTTGCAAAATTAGATAGTGGTAAGACGTGCATTTAATTGCTCCTAGCGAACAACCTTGGAATAATTTGTTTTGAGAATTACAAATTTTAAAAGTTGATTTGCATGATCTGACCATACTACGACACATATTTATCAAATCTCATTTCGTGCATGTTAGTGAGCTTGCTTGAATCAACTTAGGGTTTCTCTGAGAATTAAAGGCTAAATCACTAATAAAAACTCTACTTTCAACCACACTTTAATTCAAGGGGCTCTAATTAAAATAAATGTAAAATAAACCTTTTAAAAATCATTGAAAAATATTTCCTAAGGTTTAGAATGATCAATTTTACAACATGAACCCATTATAACCTAAGTTAAAAACCAAGGTTAATAATTAACACATTTTTAGGTTAAAATGTAAATTGACCAATCAAACTTTATCAAAACCAAAAATTGAAGTCACCAATAGATTCCTTGGGTCCAAATTAGGTTACCCTAAAAGTTTGAGACCAATTGGGCTACATCGAATGGGCCTTAACTTTTGAATTCTTTTCATTTCAATCCAAAATTCGTTCATTTTGGTCCTTGGCTAACATCAGCCATCTCCTTCCTCAGAATGCAGCAGCACAACTCTTCTTTGCGACAACTGCATGGGTACCAAATTTGGTGAGTTGATTCCTCGATCATAGCCGTGCAAATTGATGCAATTTCCAACCAGTGTTTCCATCTATAAAGCTAGAAATTTACGGCCAAAATTGTGGCGAAATCATGTCGTGACCCACCCTATTGAGGTCACAAACTCTACCATGATTGCGAATAGTAACCCTCTATTTATTCCTGCCGTGCTCCACTAATGCAGCTGTGCGATTTTTGGCATCATTACCCCCCTTCTTCCTCCTCACCAGTTTCATTAAAGACCACCTTAGAGCTCCTCAACCTTACTTCCTTGCCACGCTTCACCACCAATCGAGGCCACGATTATCTTCCTCGTTCACTTGCTAAGCTTCCTGCCACAGAAGCTGGCCTTTCTACCCCCTTGTCATTCCAATCCTCCTCGCTAGACCTTCCCATCTTCCTCATGTTCAGTTAGCCGACCAATGTTGAATGCCTCCAACCTCCATCTTCCACGCATAGGTAGACCATCCTCTTCTTCATCCATTGTAGAATAATTTAGGCTCTTCAAGTCTAGGAACAAACCTTGACTCCACTCATGCCGCTATCATCTTCTCCATGTCTGGTCGACCTCTGGCGACGTGCTTCACCTCATTCCATGAATCACCTTCTTCCACTGACCACCCCTTCACTTTTATGAGACCATGATGGTTAAAATCCCTTAAGAAATTGAGGGCTTCGATGCTCCTCAAACTCCACCGAGCATCGTCCTCTCCTACTGTCATCCTCAACTCTGTTGAGCCACCACTGCCCACCTCTCACCAAATCACCATTGCAGCCACCTTCAACAAGCTCCAATAGAGCTTCTCGACCATCTGCTTGTGGTGAGAGGCAACCCATCGCTAAGACTCCATCATTGACCGCCACAATCTTCACCAACATTGGCAGCCTTCATCGACCCTCCATGACCATCCAAGCTTCACAAGAAGCTTTGTCCTAGTGCAACGGGTGCACAACGACCTTTAGTAGGGGTACACGCACACCAGGGAGCTCCGGCGACTTTCCCCTTCATCCTCCTCGATGCAAGAAGAGGAGCTCAAGCCCCTATAGCTGGCATTATTCGCAAGGACTAATATGAATGTGTAGGGGCCTGATTGTGAGAAAGGCCTTATTCCCAAGGACTAATTTGTCATCCAGCTGGATTGATTAGAAGTTCAACTTTATCACTGAATATTTATTGGTTTATTGCATTATCATGTTAAAACATTTTTGTTATGGATTATTTAGTGCTTTGATTTCTATTTTATTCACTTAAGCATTAAGTAATTAGAGAGGTCATCAATTGTTAAAAATTAAATCACGCAATCAATTTCTCATTGATTTGCTTACATATCTGACCCCACATCAGTGGTTGTAGGGTTTGCGTGGTTGTTATTAGAAATCTATTCTCATTGTCCCTAGTGAATATTCTCTTAATTTTATTGAAATAGAGTGCCTGCAATTGAAAGCTAAACTACCTACATCTAGTTCCTAATTCAAAATTTTGTAAAATCTAGATAGTGATAAGTCGCGCATTTAATTTGCTCCCAATGAATGACCTCGGATTTTAATTTCAAGATTACAAATTTAAAAGTTAATTTGCATGATTCAACTATATTACAATGCAATTTTATCAAATCTCATTTTGCGCATGTCAGAGGGTAGCTAAGTAGCTAGCTAAGAGCCAGCAGTTGAGTTGATCTAGCTTAAGCTTAGCTGAGGTAAGATGAAGTTGAGAACAATTGAGAGGAGCTAAGGTGTAGCTACAATGTGTAGATTCCCTACTAGGAGGGGGTGACGTAATAAAATGCGAAAATATAATATAAACAATCTCACAAAAATTCAATCACAATGTGCACAATTATTTTTAAGTGGAAACCCAAACCAGGTGAAAACCACCACCTAACCCTCTCGAGTTAGGATTTTCCGATCAACCAAGTTGATCAAATCAACTAAGCAAATCACTTAAACGAGGGTGATTCAACCTCAATTACAACGACGCTACAAGTGCGATGGTAGCGTTCCTCAACCCCTTCTCTTCACGAGAAGGATTTGTCCCATGAAGGAGACGGGAATTCGCAAAGCGAATACCCAACCAAATAATAAAGTAAAATAACAAATATAGTCCTATAGAGCCAACAAAGATTTAAACCTACCTTCTATAGGAATTAGGAAACTCCCCTTTGCAAGGGGTGTGTCGAATCGATGATGCAGGTGCATGAGCCACGCGACAGTGCAATGTCGCTCTCATGAACTACGGCGGGAGAGCGGGTGCGCAAAGGCTTGATGCTCTCAAGATGTAGAACTTGAGCTTGGAGAGCAAGAGCTTCTTTTTTTTGACACAAAAGAGTGGAAATGCTTGTTCTTGGTATGTCTAGGTGTGTCTTTGTGTGCAAGAGGTTCCTCTCTATTTATAGAGGCCTTAGGAAAGCTTTGGAAGGCTTTGGAAAGCTTCCATAACTATTGGGAGCAAAGCCCAAGAGAATCAGGTCGAAATTAGGAACAATGATTGCACTGACAGAGTTATCAGACGTCTGATCCTGGCATCAGACGTCTGGGAAACCGGTTTAAGACATCTAAAAATAAGGTCAGACATATGATTTTATGTGGGTTTCTTCCTGACTTGAAACAGATCTAAACAGGGTTCTAGTGCAAGTCCATCAGATGACATACAGGACGTCTGGCACTATATCTGGACGTCTGGAAACCTACTTTTCTGTGGGAATGGATTTCCAAGAGAGTGCAACGGCTAGAAAATCTATGAGAAGAGACTTTCGGGTCAACCGAGGTAAAACGGTCATCTATCAGATGTCTGGAAAGGCTTAAGGAAGTCTGATAAGGCTCTAACGGTCATATCCTCCAGCGTTTGTTAAGCCAGCCAACAGTCTACTAATTGGATGTCTGGCAAAAACATCAGATGTCTTCTAAGACATCTGGTCTAAGGTCTGGACGTCTGATTTTATCGGACAGAGCTAATTAAGTCCAGCCTAATTGTTATCAGACGTCTGAATCAACAGTCAGATGTCTTAAAGCATATTATCAAACGTCTGATTTTGGAATTAGACGTCTGAAAAAGTTGTTTGAATCCTATATTGGTTTTCTAAGTTTTCTATAGAAAACCTAAGTATCCTAGGGTTGTGCTGGTGTTCCTAGGACTACTGTTAGGGTACTTTGAGGCTCTTTAACATGATGTTCTAAGTAATGAAAAGAGCAAGGAAATAAAGACAAAAGTACATAAAAGAAATAAACAGAATTCTATCCTATTCTTCTTGTCCTTCCATCTTCAATCTATTGCTCCTCGCGAATCTCCTCTATTTTCCATCAAGCTCCTCCAATCCATCCTGAATGCGAGCTCGAACTCCGTCTAATCACGTCTCCATTTGTAATTTGCCTGAAATATAAGACTTCAAGTGCAAATGTTAAATGACACGTGTTTTGTTATCATCAAAACAACCGATCGCGGTGCTCTAGCACCAACACAATGGACTCAACTTCTACCTTAGCTAGCCTGTTGAGAGCTAGTAGCTATGTTGAGTTGAGCTAAGATGAGTTGCATTGGAGCTAAATTAGCTAAATTAGAGTTGAGGGAGCTTCTATCTTCTTTTTACTAGGGTTTCTACCTTTCTTTTGGTTAATCAGAGTTTGAATGATTAATCTGGATCCCGTAAACCCTGGGAAACCCCAAAACATATAAAGTCATATAAAACAACATAAATACCTAATTATTCATGCAATGATCCTAAAATGCAAAAATGCCTAATGCATGCCTAATACTGTAGTGTGAGTGCAAAATACTTAGGAACTAGGTGTGAAATGTGCTTAAGAATGATGATAAATAGGAGTTTATTAGTTCCCACCATTGCTTAAGTACAGGTGGCTTACTTGCTAGCAGAGGAAGGAGAACCAGGAAGATAGAAAGGTCACTGGAGTTCTTGGCTGTAGGAAACACCAATGTTGTCATTGGAAAGGTATTTACTATCATGTTTTTGTTTCTCATAATTCTTATTGTTTGTGCATATTAACTTGATCATTGATTTGGATATTATTTTTCAGTTTGCTTAATTTGTACGTAGCCATAAGTGGGACCCTTTCTATCGCGTGTATCCTACAAGAAATGCGAGACATCTTCAACTCCACTAGAGGAAGGAAATACTCATGAAGTGGGACCCTTCCCATCACGTGAATCCACAAAGACTATTAGTTATGGATAACATGCATCACTCTTACTTTCAAAAAAAGAAAAAGCATCACATTGTCAATTTGATAATTTTACTTTTTTGAAACATTCATTATATGCAATTTAGCTATCCATATTTTGTATCACATCATCAACGCCTTTAGTTACCCTAGATTTAATTTTATATCAGACTCTATGTCTTGCTTATCAAATGCTTCTAACTTATGCACCTTTACATACATTAAATCCATCAAAGCTAATAACTAGATAATAGTGGTAAGCTTGGTTTAAAATGAATTTGTAACTTCTACTATTTCAGTTACCAAATGAACCAATGATTTATAATGCTTCTGACTCTTTCAAACAGGTTTTGTCCTGTTTAATTGTTGGAATGGACACAAAATGATGCATTCAAATGAGTAGTTGGTTCTTAAGGTGCTTTTTGGTCATCGATGCAACTCTTTGACCTTGTAGTTTGGTTTTATTCAACAACTTATTTTCTACATTTGATATTGAACATCATAAACAATGAAGGTGACCCTCATTACGAAATTGATATTCTTTAATGACATTCTCTACTTCTTGCATAGTGTAATAGAATGCAAGATCCCCAACAATGAAAGGCAATAATGGTATTCGGTTTGCATGAAGTAGTCATTCTTCAAAAGCAGTTCCACCAGTACTAATCTCTACCCCTAAGGTGATGCATATTGACAAAGTCAGTTTTTACTTTGAAATAATTTTCGTACAAGAAAATAACTCGTCGAAGTAGTAATCGAGCGGTGGAAAATTAGTTGTCAACAAGTAAAATAAACCACTCGAGAAGAGTGGGTTGTGTCCACAAGGAGGCATTAGCCTATTAAATAATTAATGGTATCTCATTTGTTTGGGGAAATCAATAGATGGGCATACAAAACATTGCAAACTCATTTTCAACATCTATCAGCATTCTATGCAATTAAACTAGAACATAGGTGTTCACATGCAAATTAGTCATAATATATTAATGATTTAAATCTCAAATATGGCATGTGAGTGTAATAACTAATAGGAGTTGAAATAGGTGATTTCTTCCCCTAGCTTGCACGCGTGCATTAGCCAACGGCTAGTCGCGAGGAACACGGGATGATCCGTTGGGATGAAGACTTCACGATGGATGTTACGGCGTGATGAATGGCAACCGCTGCTTAGATGGCCAACGACAAGAGGTTCTTCCGGCAATGTATGGATGACGGTCGGTGATCGTGGATGTTGGGGAAGGTGCAACTATGCATGAGTGTCATGATGGCGGTGTTTGCTTTGAGATCGACAGTCTGAGATGGCCGTTAAGTGGTGGTGGTGGTGGTGGGTTCTTCGGGTGGAGTTGTAGGGGGTTGAATGGAGTGGAGCTAGATGCTCGTGGATGGCTGTGGGCTCAGGTGGAGGCAAAGCGGCATGAAGAAGTGGCTGGCGGAGGGGCAGTTGTTGGCCACTTGTAGGAGGTGAGCGATGATGGTGTCGGTGGTTGTTGGAGATGGCGTTGATGGTGGGTTCATTTAGTTGTAGTGGAAAAAGAAGGAAAAAGAAGGAAGGAAGATGAATAGTGACTCTGAGGTGGTGATGGGTTGAGGTCAGGAGGAGGGTGGTGGGCATGTGTGGTGGTGGAGCGGAGGAGAGATTGACTCTCTACATAGTGGTGAATGGGGGTGGAGGCCTAGGAGGCTTGACCACAGGAGCTTCTTCTTATATTGTAGGGGGAATAGCTTGCGATGGTTGAGGGAAGGAGATGAAGCGACAGCAAACATGGGTGACCGAGATCCACTTTCATCGCCTCTTCATTACTGCTCTTCAATGGCCACGACTCCTGCATGCATCCATTGAAGAAGAGATTGAATAGAATAATAAAAAGAAATGAGGGGTTATTGATGTAAACACATTTACACTACTTAAAATGTCTATTTATGCATGTTCTTAAGCATAGGATTGCATTTCATGATATAAATATTGCATTACATGCATCATCTTGCATTTAGAGTAGTTTGAATAAAATGGAGGTTAATTGTCTCCTTTTATGTGCTTAGACAGGGCAAATATTTTATCGGGGCCTCGGATCAAAGATCCAACCGTATGGATATGATCAGGGCGACGATTGGAGTTCAACGACTCCAAGATCGCCCTAATCAGGCATCCGTAGCATCAGATAGAGATCGGGGAACCCTAGAAGATCAAGGGCCAGGATGGTGTAAATCCGCACTTCAGATGGCAAATCCGACCACACGGATGAATTCGGATCGACGATCGCAGCCCAACGACACAAAAATCGAGTCAATCCGACATCCGTGGCACCATCTACAACTTCCAGAAGATGGACGGCCAAGATGGCGCCATGTGGCACCATCTCAGCCGCCCAATCGGCCGCATGCGTCTTGTGAAGACTGCGCACCGTCTCCTCTCCGCCGTTGGATCTCGATCCAACAGCTGCGGTCGCTCACGCTTAAAAGCGTCCGCGCGACCATTTCGTCCGCGTAGCGCAGCGGCGACGCAGCTGCGGGCGAAGCGGAGGTCGCGGGTTCGAGCCGCGGAGAAGGGGTGGAAGGCGCGGGCGAGCGGGCGCGGACGAGCGTCAGATGAAGATCCAACGGCTGCGCGCGCTCAATCAGGACGACGCGCGATTGGACGCCGGGCGTAACGCGCGATCGCACGCGGGCGGGCGTGCTACGCAGCGGGCGCGGACGCGATTTAAGCCGTCCGATCTCGCGATCGGACGGCTGAAAATCAAGCGACGTGCGTAGGCGTTACGCGCGGGCAGTCGAGCGGGCGCGCGTGGGCGCGGAGGCTACGCCCACGTTGAGGGCTTTAGCGACGGATTTATCCGTCACTAAAGACCCCTCATTTATTGTTTTGAAAGTGTAATGTCCATTTTGCCCCCACTCCTTGCAACTATAAAAGGAGACCCCCTCCATACAAAATTTTCATCCCTTCCTTCTCCTCTCTACCTCTCCAAAGCTCAAGAGAAGCTTGTCCCACACCCGGGATGCTTCTCGCGAGATAAAGTCCAAATTTTCGTCCCCCTTCGGAAGTGGATCCCACGACGACGACGGCGTGCTGCTCCGTTCCCGTTCTTCTGCTGCGTCCTCCTTCGTCCCGCTTCGTCCTCCTTCATCCAGGCGTCGTCCCGTCCGGCTCGTCCTCCAAGCGACCGTCGAGGAGGATTCTCTCTCCCTATTCTTTTTACTGCTTTCTAGTATAGATTTACTGCTTTCTAGAGTAGTCTATTCGTCCTCCGAGCGATCGTCGAGGAGGACATTTCTCCCTCCATTCTTTTAATGCTTTCTAGAGTAATTGTTTTATGTTTTCTAGTTGTAACGAAAGAACTCTTTTATGATAAATTCCTTGTCTATTCTACATCTCATTTTGATTTCCATGTATAGTATTCTTTCTCTCTCTCTTACTCCCTCTCTCTCTTTTATTTGTTGTAGATACTTAGATAGTTTAAATTGAATTTCTTCGTGACAAAATAAAAAGAAACGCGAAGTTTTTAAATCAAACGTCCGCCTCCCTGTGTTCGACCCGGAATTTTAATTTCGGTATAAATTTTATTTGTTGAACTCGAATCCTTCGCTTTCGAACTACAATGACGGGTTTTTCAAAATCGAACACGTTACCGTAGGTTCGTAAATCGTTCAACATTTTGGCGCCGTTGCCGGGGAGGCAACGATCTTTGATTTCTCTTCGCGTTTTGTAACTTACAAATCATTTACCTCACTTTTCTCCTTTCTTATTGTAATTGCAGGTACTCTTTCGAGGCAGGCAAAAGCGGTAGATTGGAGTAAAGTGCTGTGGAAGGTTTTGTAAGTTATCCCCCACCTCCTACCCATTAGATTTCATTTCATAACATAATAATTCAAACATCAATCAACCTAGGTGTTCTTATAAACTCTAAGGTCAGATTGTTTGTTGTTTGACATCCATACTCACTCCAACCCCCACATTAAAAAAAAAAAAAAAAAAAATCTCACAGAGGTACACAACCTCATCTGATTTTCAAACTCAATCGGTAATCCAATCTTAGGAGCTGGTACACACATCCAAACACATAATTGAGTAGAAATCAGATTAGGTAATCATTTGTGTGCCTAATTAAGTGGTGCAACAGGCCAATTGTTTGAGTTAATTGGGCCGCACCACTTCAAATAAAATCAACTCATCAAGTAGCTGCCAATTAGGTTCAACTCTTAGGGATTTACCAGGCACTCCACATTCTTTTCAAACTTTAAAGGAAAACATCTTCACTTGTGCTTGTAAAACTTGGTGTGCCAACAAAACTTGATTGAAAACACCTAAAGTTGAATCCTAAAAGCTACTAAGCAAGATTTGAATCTTAAAATTCACCACATCAAAAACAATCTTGCTTGAAAACCACTGGTTGTGCACTCACACACAAATCAATCAATCATTAAGGGCACAACCCATTTAAAGGGCCCATCACATTCCAAAGCACATTCAAACCTAGCCCTAAATAAAACAAAGTAGACGTTGGCCTTAAGGATTGGACTCGCTCTTCAGAACCCAGAACGAGATTATTTTCGATTAGTCTGTTTCTACTGTTCAATCTGATGTCTAGCTAGGGGAGCAGAGTCAAACGATCGCGGCTGGGGGGTACACTAGGAACCGGAGGCGTTAGCCGAAGGAAGAACCTTCTCCCCAGTCCCTCCTTCTAACTGGTTGGATTGAACAGACGGAAGTAGATCAAATCGTTTCTTTATCTCAAGATGAGTTTTGAGAGTCTGTAGGTCTTTAGGCTAACATATTTAAGGACAGGTTTAATTGTTTGTATTGCAGGGCACCTTTCTTCCTCCCGTGTATCATGAATCCTTCCACATATTTCACGCATTCCTGCTCTTTCCCTCCTGTTGTAAATTATCCTCAACATGACGATTATCCCAACTCGTATTGTAATCGACCATCAGTTAGTTGGGATAATTCGGATTGTGGATACAATTCCGGACCCCCATGTTTAGGGTCTAACCCTGAACACTTTGATTCTCAATTCTATCCTTCTCAGAGTGGCATCGATTATAGATCGTCCTCCTTTCATGAACAACCTAATGCGATCTACAATCAAGAAGGATACACTGATCCTTACCCATCCTCTGATTTCACTGCCTTTAGGTCATCTCCATCTTTTGAACAATCTGAAATGACCTATTATCAGGATGGGTATAACGAATCTCAATTCGTTAATTCCTCTACATTGATGTCAAACCCGCCCAACCCTGAACCAACTCATTTGGTTCAGGTTAATCAGGTTCAAGATAAGGTTCTGGCTAACTTGAGGAATATCATTCAATCTTTAGAAGTTCAGCCAGTACCTTGCATTGAGAGATTGGAGCCCCTGATTGAAATGATTGATGATTTAAATAAGTCTTTGTTGGATTGGCTCCAGGATGTTAAGGATAAGAACCCGGGTGAGTTTCTACTTGGGAAATTAGCGAAATTGAGGATGAGATTCGTGGTTGCTTTGATTCAATCTTGGGATGATTCCCAGGATGAACCCTCTTCAGGAAAGCCAAAGACAGAACCCGCTCAGGCACCTGTTGGGGGGAACACGTATTACGAGGCTGACCAGATTGAATTAAAGCAACCAATTAAGGATGATCTGATTTCTTCACCTGAGATCCCTGAGCCAGGTTACGAGAAAACGTATGCCTCCTGGGAACACAAAGTGACAACTGATTTTGGGACATACATTGATACGGATCCTGATTTCTTTGATGGTGAAGATTCAAGTTGCGAAGTCTCACACGAGTTTTCAGAACACGATTTTTGTGAGACGATTGGGCCTGAGGAATCTGATAGATCATTTGGTAGCCCAATAACTGAGGAAACTGATCTTATTAGGGCACACATTACGGATCCAGAATCACATTTTCTGGAAGAATCAGTTCAATGCCCTGATTATCAGTTACACCCTGTTGAGCTTATTGATGATTCTAATTTTGAGATAATTAGACCCAAGTCAATTTTGATTTTGCCACATCATCTAGACTTGGAGATTTCAGATGGGGTGATGAATATACAAGAGGTCATGGAATTTGATATGCCGAATGAGGAGGATAGGAGCTGGGAAATTCTGATTTGGGAAGTCAATTTTGGAGGAAATGGAAGACTGAGTCGAAGGGTTCCTTTTAAGCTGAAACCATCAAATCAGAACCCTTACGACATTTGTTTCGAGGATGTCAAACTCAAGCACACATTTAACGATTATCCTTTTGAGCTTCAATTCTCTGTAACCCGACATTTTGGCCTTGGGTTGCATCCTCACAAATCGCAGGCCCGACCCCGCTTACATTCTGATTTTAGGTTTTGGGTAATTTTTATCCAGAACCTAAGATATTCTCGATTATGGGGTGTGGGTCTGCACCACAATCTGGTCCACATCTGTGGACCTCTGCTGACAGGTCGGAGGATTCTTCTGTTCATTCTAATTCTGACCTGCACATGTGAATTCTTCATTTCTTTTCTTTGTATAGTGTGCCTAGCTGAAGGCACTAAACTCAGCACATATACAGTTCTTTTTCATTTTCATCTCGGAGCAGACCCGATATCCACGCAATTCAGGTGCTTTCTACGCTTTTCCACTCTGTTTTATGTCTTTTTAATACAATGAGGACATTGCATTAGATAGGCATGGGGGGATGGATATTTATCTTTGAATTCATTCGTCAGCTCCGTAGATTTGTTTTATTTTATATAAAAAAAAAATCAAAATTAGGAAAGAGAATTTGGGTTTAAGAAAATTTTCGATCTTAAGAAATACTATATTATGTTCTGAACACAAAGGCCCTTCAGGTCTTTGGACTTAATCAGCCCATATATCCACTAAAATGTGGATTTGTTTTTCGAGTTCTCGCCAACTTGAATTTTATTTTAATTGGAGTAAATAAGTTTGGGTGATAAGTACACGACTTATCAACTCGCCCTCTGATGTGAGGGAATTTTGAGTTTTAAGCATCTACACACTTTCTTTGCACTGACTCGTTGTTTGGCGATTTTAACGGAAATTGGGTAGCTAATGAACCTTCTAGGGTGGTATGGTTGGCAAGTTATCGTGGGTAACAGCCCATAGGTAGGTTGTCCAGAGCCCAGTCACTAGACCTTTCTCTTTTTGCTGCCTTTAGGTAAATCTTAGACCAGGGAAGCCACCTACTTAAAAAAAAAAAAAAAAAAAAGAAAAAAAAAATCAAAAAGGAGAAAAGAACAAAAAGAAATAAGCCACACTTCGTCGCACGAGTATGGCTGGCAAGTTGTCGGTGGTAACAGCTCATCGACCGGTTGTCCAGAACCCAGCTCAGAAAATGCACTAAAAATTCCCAAAACACTTAGGAAGAAGCGGAGAAGTAGAATAAACCGGGGAGATATACACTGGATTCACCCTTGTGTTGACCCCGTTAAAAAATAAAAGTAGGGAGAAAGCTACCGGTTGTAAAGATACACCTTTAGGCAGAATTCTTTTTGAGGTCCCCTAGAGGTGTAGAAATCCGAAGTCCGTTCTAATTGCCGGTCAATGAGTCTATCACAATCACAATAAGATGCTTAAAACTTAGGATTCTCATCAAATCTTGGGTGAGTTGAATGGCCGTAGAAAGCCACTCTTAAACCGTAAAGGTTGAAAATCCAAAAAAAAAAAAAAAAATTAGAAAAGAGTAAAAAGAGAAAAAGAAATGTTTCTTTGAATAAGGCGAGGCTTGAGGCGGTCTGCATTTTGGCTGATACCCGGGCACTGTTGTGTCTTTGAAAGTTCAGTTCCTAAGTAGACAATTTCTTAATGATTGAGAGTGACTCAAGTCCAAATAATCTAACCTAATTCTTTTATAAATAGCATATAGTTTTTGCTAGGGACTAGCAAAAGATAGGCATGGGGGTATGATGTAAACACATTTACACTACTTAAAATGTCTATTTATGCATGTTCTTAAGTATAGGATTGCATTTCATGATATAAATATTGCATTACATGCATCATCTTGCATTTAGAGTAGTTTGAATAAAATGGAGGTTAATTGTCTCCTTTTATGTGCTTAGACAGGGCAAATATTTTATCGGGGCCTCGGATCAAAGATCCAACCGTATGGATATGATCAGGGCGACGATTGGAGTTCAACGACTCCAAGATCGCCCTAATCAGGCATCCGTAGCATCAGATAGAGATCGGGGAACCCTAGAAGATCAGGGGCCAAGATGGTGTAAATCCGCACTTCAGATGGCAAATCCGACCACACGGATGAATTCGGATCGATGATCGCAGCCCAACGACACAAAAATCGAGTCAATCCGACATCCGTGGCACCATCTACAACTTCCAGAAGATGGACGGCCAAGATGGCGCCACGTGGCGCCATCTCAGCCGCCCAATCGGCCGCATGCGTCTTGTGAAGACCGCGCACCGTCTCCTCTCCGCCGTTGGATCTCGATCCAACGGCTGCGGTCGCTCGCGCTTAAAAGCGTCCGCGCGACCATTTCGTCCGCGTAGCGCAGCGGCGACGCAGCTGCAGGCGAAGCGGAGGTCGCGGGTTCGAGCCGCGGAGAAGGGGTGGAAGGCGCGGGCGAGCGGGCGCGGACGAGCGTCAGATGAAGATCCAACGGCTACGCGCGCTCAATCAGGACGACGCGCGATTGGATGCCGGGCGTAACGCGCGATCGCACGCGGGCGGGCGCGCTACGCAGCGGGCGCGGACGCGATTTAAGCCGTCCGATCTCGCGATCGGACGGCTGAAAATCAAGCGACGTGCGTAGGCGTTACGCGCGGGCAGCCGAGCGGGCGCGCGTGGGCACGGAGGCTACGCCCACGTTGAGGGCTTTAGCGACGGATTTATCCGTCACTAAAGACCCCTCATTTATTATTTTGAAAGTGTAATGTCCATTTTGCCCCCACTCCTTGCAACTATAAAAGGAGACCCCCTCCATACGAAATTTTCATCCCTTCCTTCTCCTCTCTACCTCTCAAAAGCTCAAGAGAAGCTTGTCCCACACCCGGGATGCTTCTCGCGAGATAAAGTCCAAATTTTCGTCCCCCTTCGGAAGTGGATCCCACGACGACGATGGCATGCTGCTCCGTTCCCGTTCTTCTGCTTCGTCCTCCTTCGTCCCGCTTCGTCCTCCTTCATCCAGGCGTCGTCCCGTCCGGCTCGTCCTCCAAGCGACCGTCGAGGAGGATTCTCTCTCCCTATTCTTTTTACTGCTTTCTAGTATAGATTTACTGCTTTCTAGAGTAGTCTATTCGTCCTCCGAGCGATCGTCGAGGAGGACATTTCTCCCTCCATTCTTTTAATTCTTTCTAGAGTAATTATTTTATGTTTTCTAGTTGTAACGAAAGAACTCTTTTATGATAAATTCCTTGTCTATTCTACATCTCATTTTGATTTCCATGTATAGTATTCTTTCTCTCTCTCTTACTCCCTCTCTCTCTTTTATTTGTTGTAGATACTTAGATAGTTTAAATTGAATTTCTTCGTGACAAAATAAAAAGAAACGCGAAGTTTTTAAATCAAACGTCCGCCTCCCTGTGTTCGACCCGGAATTTTAATTTCGGTATAAATTTTATTTGTTGAACTCGAATCCTTCGCTTTCGAACTACAACGACGGGTTTTTCAAAATCGAACACGTTAGCGTAGGTTCGTAAATCGTTCAACAGTTATTTATGCACAAACCCTTAACTTCTATGTTAAACCAAAACAATGCATGTAAAGCACTTAATTGGTTAACTAATCAAATGCATGCCATTCTAAGTCAATTCTAAATGCACTTAAATATGAATGCAATGCATGAATTATGCAATCAAGCCAAACATATAAACTAATCTATTTACATCCTAATGCATGCTAAATAAATGCTAAAGATAACTTAATGTCTAGGCATTCAAATACCTAAATAGCCCATAAATATGGGCTAACCACATATCTCAAAACTCAATGCATGATGATTTTTCTTTTCAATCATAGGAGATTGCAATTTTTTTCTTTTCAACTAAACCACCTTCAACATCAAAGATAAAATCATTTGGTATTTGCTACCCTTGTTCTTTTTGCTGGTCATCCTCCTCTTGTTCTTCATCATTTTGGTCTTCTTCAGCATCTTGATTTTGGGGTGGCGATGGTGGTGGTGGTGGAGGGGGCTGACTTTACTGCTCCTGCTGGTTCTCATTATTTGCATAGGGCATGGAATAATTACCCTCTAAGCAATTATTTAATATAAAGACTTGTAAGTGTATTCTATAGATTGATCGTATGATTCTTTACTGAACAGATTCTAAAGAAGTCAAATGCATCTCACTGATTGGCAGTTGCAAAACAAGTAGAGAAGATAGAGTTGTAAATAGGAAGAAGTATATACCCTTTGTGTCATCGGTAATGGTTGTCGAGGGAATCCTAGGCCTCCTCCAAGCTTGTGTTAACGAGCTTATTGAGGGGTGTTAATATGCGTTCATTGTAGTAAAGCCTCAATCGCTCGATAACAAATACAATTTATAACTCGAATATCTAAAATGAAGTCCAAGGTCAAACACAGGGAGCAAGTATTACAATTCATGCGCTAATCGAGATGAATATATAAATGAGCATAGGAAATCAAGCCAATAATGATATGCAATGAATAATATCTACTCAAAACTAATCTTCAATGTAAAACATGAGTATATCAAGAGTTTGACAAGGCAAAAAGATATCTAAGACAAAATAATGGTGATTTGAATCACCAATTATTAGTTTAGACACATGTATACCAATTACTCAATATATGAAATAAATGCACAATACGCTAAATCAGTAATGCCACGCAAGCTTAAGTGGCCAAAGTATCAAATGCTCATCCAGACGTCGATTTTTTGGATCAGACGACTTAAATGATGCCCACTATAGTGCTCTATAGAGAGCCTTTTCTTCTTCTTCTTCCTTTCCTCTTTCTCTCTTCTTCTTCTTCTTCGGGGCTTCTCCTTCTTCTTTCCTTTCTTCAGAGCCTCTTCTTCACAAGGACAAGGGAACAATTCCCTTAGTGACTAAGTGTCTACACAGAGTTAACATCAAAGAGAAAAACCCCCCTCCTCTGCTCTCTCTCTCTCTATTTCCACTCCTCTTCCTCAGATAATCAGCTAGCCATTCGGGTATTCGGGTTTAAGCAATATCGAGACCAAGGCTATTGGTGTGGGTAGTAGCCAAGAAATGAAGGCTTAGATGGGTAAACGGAGCATGGGTCTAGGTCTACGTGCATGTGGGCACGAACGAGGGTGTGCAAGTGAAGGGGACCTCACCCTATGATCTTAAGGTGATAAGGCCTATGAAAAAAATCCATTTATGCATAGCTGCACGCTTTTCTCCCACTGATGTGGGACTAAACCACTGAGCAATTTCTCTTGCGCAAGAGCTGGTGAGTTTGTGTCGAATTGGCGTGGCAGCTATAGACTTCTCACCCAATTAAGTACCTGGATGAAGTCCTGGAAGCCACCTACGTGTCCTAGAGGCAGTACCTAGGGCTATTGTGGCAAGAACACCACGAACAGCGTCGGAAGGAATGGCACGGCGGTAGAGGTCCGGCAAACTACCTAAAATAGAGAATACGGCCTCTTGGCCCTGTCAAAATAGTTCAAGAGGTTCATCGGAACACAACGAGTGTGGTGGTGGTCGTGGTGTGGTGAGTGGATGAGCATGGAGGTCTAACGATGGCGAGAAAGGTCATGCAAAGGTGGGTTGTTCAGTGGTGGTCGTGAGTGGGCAAAAGGTGAAATTGGTTGAGGGGTTTTGTGCGGGGATGAGTAGCAGAGGTGGTGAGGGTTTCGGTGAGGTGTGTGGTGCAGTGGAGTGACGGGAAAACCTCGCCAAAGGTGTGGCCGGAGTGGAGGAAGATGGAGGTGAATGGCGACGTCAGGGGCTTAAATCTAGGGATAAGGAGTCCTAAACTAACCTACGAAGCTAAAGGAAGCTAACTAACCTAAATCTAAGGGACAAAAGGGGAGGAAGTCCTTGCCGGTGGTACACCGGACTTGGAGGAGATGAAGTCTCCAATGATGAAGAAGCGGCGAGGAAGATGAGGAAAGGGGTGTTAGCTGGTATTGCGAGATGCGGAAGAACGTGGGGAAGAAGAATCCACCCGCTATAGCCTGTGAGGGTGGATGAAGAAGGTGGTCAGAGGGCTTGCTAGAGTTGGTGGAGAAGGAGGTCGGCAAGAAGGGAAGAAGGGGTATCAAGCCTCTAAACCAAGCTAGGAAAGAGCGGTTGTGCACGCCGACTCTTTATAGAGCTTCACGGAGAGCTCTAGAGTAGGAACAGAGCTTGATTGAGCTACATTAGGAATCAAGAGTTACCCATTGATTTTGTACATTCGCATGCATGAATCATAGGTTTTTAAGAGTTAGAAATGATCCCAATAGGTTTCCCTAGGTGTGAACATCATTCCCACTAAATTTGGTGGGATTTGATTAAGATTTGAGTGGGATTTGGCTTGGTCAAAGCCTGCTTGGAGGTCAGCTGATCTCCAATGGTGGCAGGGACCAGTGTGCGAAGAGGATAACAAAGTTAGGGGACCTTTTTCAGGAATTCAAAAAGTTAGGGTTGTGTGTGTAAGAAAAAGTCAGATTGGACTGGAATGCAAACTAGGTCAAGATGATCTCTGATCGAGTCCAAATTTTAGTACAAACCTAATTTGGATCCAAGAAATCTAATGGTGAAGTCATATTTTGATTTTGACCAAGTTTGACTAGGTAATTTGCGTAAAAGCCAAAATTAGGATATGAGACTCTGTTTTAGGTCAAAATGGGTTCCAATGGTCAAATCAAAGGTACCAAACCTTATAGAATATTTTTCTATGATTTTTAGAAGGTTTAGATGAATTTTTTATTGGCCAAAACCTCAGTTAATTAAGTGGGTCTAAAATTAAGGTTTCGGATGTCCATTAATTCTTGAAATGCATGAAAACTCATTTCGTTATGCATGGACCCTCTTATTAGACATTTATGACCATTTGACCTTTAATTAACCCTTGGAAAAGTCCACGTTATTCTGTATTTATGATATTCTGTTGAAAATATAATTTTACCCCTATTTTAATGCATTTCTCTCAAAATGAATATACAGTGAATTACGGCTCTTCAGCGGTTATGCAGGAGCATTTATCTTTTGATTCTGACTAATTAAAGCAAGTTATAGCTGATGATGACGTTATCATCAATGACAAAGCCTATACTAAATATCATTGGCATTAAATTAATGAGTTTTTCTCTATCAAAATTAAATTTGTGCCATTTGTCTCATGAATTTCTGTATTGTCAGAGAAAGTTATGTAAATTTTCCTATGTTGGGCTTTAACCTTAGTTTTCAATCTTCATTTATAGATCAATCTTCAATTATATTGTTTGAACTTGAATAGAAGTGGTTGAATATCAGTAACATAGTATTGGTTGATAGGATATTTTTCTATTTTATTAGTTAGTGATGGTAACATCATCATGGGCCCTAACTAGCCACAATTATTGAAGTTCAAATGGTAAATGTTTCTACTTAATCATCTGAGGGTCACAACTCTACAATGTTTTGATTTGAGAAGAAAATGAGGACATAGGGTTAATTCTACAATTTTAATAGTACATCATAAATGCAGATTAACCACCAGGTCACTCAAGGGTTAATTAAAGGTCAATTGAGCATAAAGTCTAAAAAGTGGGTTTACATCGACTAAATCAAGGTTTCATGCTTTCCAAGGGCGAAAATAGTACTAAAATTCCTAATTATCAACCCCACTTAAATTGAAAAGGTTTTGGCTAGGATTACATCAATCTAAACCTCCTAAAATTCATAGAACAATATTCTAAGAGGTTTGGTACCTTTGGTTTGACCATCTAAACCCATTTTGACCTAGATTAGAGTTTCAAACGAGAATTTGCCTTGATTTGGACTTCTGTGCTATTTACTCAGTCAGACATGATCAAAACTCAAATCGAAGTTCACCATTAGATTCCTTGGGTCAAAATTAGGTTAACACCAAAATTTGAACCCAATCAGATTCCATCTTGACCTATGTTGCAATTTAGTCCCTAAAATCTCTGTTTCTTACACTCAAGCCCTTAGGTTTCAAGTTTCTTACAAATGCCCTCTAGCTTTTTGGTATTCATTGCATTTGGGTCCCTACTGCCATGACCATCTGAACAGGATCTTCCAATCCTCATCGCTAACATTTAATCGAGGAATTGATTAAAGAAACCTCAATCTAAAATCGCCAAACTAGGCAGATTTCTTCCCTAGATCTAGGCAAATTGGCCAAGCTTGGTTTCAAGCTCATTCTTGGCTGATTTTGCCATCGGAGAACCCAAAAATTTTGAGCTCAAAAACCAACTTGAAGCTTGCTTGAATTATCTCTTGGAGGGGCTAAAGAGGTTCCATTTAAACCCCCCGAAGTCCCACGATTCTCCCCAACCAAGTTTGGATTGGAATCTCCTCTCTCTCCTCCTCCTCCAACCACCTCAACTTCAACTATGGCGAGACTCTCTGATGTCCTCCTCTGGTTGGCCAATAGTCAAATTGACCGACCCATCCTCTTCTCCTCTTCTTCGTGACCGAGACTATCCAAAGTCCAGCCGCTCCGAGACCCTCCCTCGCCATCGCCTCGCCATACTTCTCATCTTCTACGTGACCAGTCGACCAATGTCGGATGCCCCATCCTCAGTCTCACCTCCTAAGCTCCCCTAAACCCTCTCTCTTCTTCTCTATGTCCCTCCTACCCCCTTAGATCTTAGGATCAACCACCGTCTTGCCTCAATGCCCTCCGTCTTCCTCAGCGCTGGCCACGCCTTCAGCGAAGCTACGCAACCCCCACAAACTGCCAAATCCCTCGCCACCAAGCCCACAAGCATTGCTTCACCTCCCTCATCAAAACCCCTTAACTAATTTTGCGAAACACACACTCAACATCTCCACCGGACAACCCACCACAACACCTCCTTCTTCGACTTCGCCACACCACCACACACATGCTCGCACCAAATCACAACCACCACTCCCCTCACTATGATCCAGTGAAGCTTGATTTCAGGTACCACCAGAGCTTCGTCTCTGCTGTCGTCTTCATCAACTCCATCTGCTGGTCTCCGATTGACTTCAACCATGCTGCCACCCTCATTTGACACATTCTCGCATCAGGAAGGCAGTAGGGCTCTCAATTGAATGAGAACGATGTAGTTGAAGCTGCAATCGATGAAGACACCTGCTGCAGCTTCACGTGAGAAAACTCCTCACAATAGTCCTACATCGTGGGTCACAAAATCTGTAAAGCGCATAAAAGAGATTTGCATTGTAGGCTATCTACATTGACACAGAGGGGTGAGGTCCCTTACTCACTCCTTGCCCACCACCACTATGAGTGGGCCTGGTCTATATATATACCTGACCCAATTACTCGCTACTATGCAAACCATACACTCAACTAAGAGGAAAGAGGATTCTGAAGAGGGTGGGGGTGGTTTTGCCTCGAGGTGTGTGCACATGTGCCTCGGGAAGCATGCACATGCACCCAACATTGGGCATTTCAGAGTTTATTCCTTGTGTTGACTTTGAGATATGCCTTGTGCTTCTGAGGGATAAGGCGTCTGAGCCTTGTGCTTGGTATTGGTTGAGCATTGTGGACTCTGACATGGAAATTTCTAATTAGTGGTTGAGGAGTACTATTAAAAAATTTTATTGGGATTAAGTTCTTAAATTCTAGGGTTAAATTGGTGGTTTCAACCACCATTTTTACCTCTTTCTTTTTACATTTTTATCCCTAACATTTGAGATACATTATTGCTTCATTATTGAAAATCATTTTGATTGATTCACTCGCATTACTTTCAACTGAATATTGTGATTAGTGAACTGATTTGTTACTTGCTCCCTACGAAAGACCCGGAACTCACATTTATTTTTCGAGATTACAAATTTTAAATGTCAATTTGCTTTTGTTGACTATACTACAATGCATATTTCAAACTCGACGAAAGTGTGTTAACAGTTGGGATGGTTGCATTTCGTCAATTTTTGCTTCTTATTCGTCTTCAAGTAGATGGTATGACTTAGAAAATAGTTATCATTATTCCCCAAACAAATTATATATCTTTGTTCTGAGCCTTTATGGTACTTGTCTCAATATTCTCTCTTTATAAAATGATTTTTACTTTATTTAAAGAATTTGTGAATTACAAATTAGATTTACAAGGCCTCAACTCACCTTCTCATACTCAAGGTGGTATGGTAGTGTGAATATTGATGACTAACTTACATGTCCTTTGTGTCAATACTCTATCATCTAAGAAGTCACAATTGCTTTGGCAATTCTGGATTCTTTAAACAGAGGAGAAATCTCGTAAATGAAAGATGATATCATATCAACAAACCAACAATTAGTTGTTCCTTTAGTAGCCAAATTGCAATAGACTTTCCATCAAATCCTTTCAAAAATTGAGATTGCTTGGATAGAGAGCCATCAAGAAACCTAGATAGATCGTAAGCATTACGAAACAACAAAAATGACCTTGCCTCAAAACATTAATTTGTTGAATTGAATTGACAAGGTACAATATGCTGATTATTGAATTATTATCTGGGAATACAAAATTGAGAATAACCCTGAATACATGGCATTATTTAAGATTGGTACTTGATTGTAGGCACATGGGACATTTGTATGCAATGAAAATGGGGATGGAGTGGCAGACTTTTATGGCTGTGGAGGTGAAGTTGATCTATGCATTGGAACTTTGAGCAAAGTTGTAGGTTGCTCTAGTGGTTGAGAAAAATATGGTAAATACCACTTGCATCCCACATAGAAGTCAATTTATTTTCATTGAAAAATCAAGAATCTAAAGTATATTTTTCTTATCATTGTCGAAAACATCAAAAATCAAGGCTCTAATTTTCATATTCCAAAGATAACTTCAAAATCAATATTCTATAACAAGTGAGAATGGAACGTCCTTGGTTGTTTTTGGTTTCAATATTTTACTATTTCTAGTCCCTTTCAAACTGAATTACTCAAGCTGCTATTTTATGATCCAGAATTGCTTTACAACAATAGATTAATATCAAATCACATGAAAATTTAACATAACCTTCTAGTCAACAAACACAAGCACAAGTAGACATACTGAATTACTCAAGCTGCTATTTTATGATCCAGAATTGCTTTACAACAATAGATTAATATCAAATCACATGAAAATTTAACATAACCTTCTAGTCAACAAACACAAGCACAAGTAGACATACTGTAGTATCCACATGACCATACTCACATTTGCTACTTTATAGTTTAACATTTTCAATAGCATCCAAATGTAAGAGAGCAGGGAAAGCACATCTATGTGACAAACATGTATATCAACACACTATTTAGGGAACGACACCAAAAAAAAGATAAAATAATTGGTAGTGAAGGGAACATTGAGACTTTTTAGCAGAATTCCCTCTATGTGTGCGCACATGCTATGCAATTGGAGATGCAAAAGCATGCAAATTTATGCAAGGTTGCTTGGCGGTTGTTAGCTCAAACGAAGAATAGGCTTACTGCCAAGATCAACATCTGTCGGTTCATGATGGGGCAAAGGCTGCATCTTCAGCTTTTTCCTTTCTTTTGGGTCCCTGCATCTCTTGCTCTAGTTCTTCAGTTGTGAACACTTCAGAAAGCACAGATAGAGCAATATTGTTAACATGAAGCCATGTCAATTCCCATAAATTATCCCCAGTAATGGCACTCTTTTTCTCTAGATCCCTTTCGTTATCATCACAAGAAGGGTGATCTTGAGAAGCTCAGGTATCAGTTCCTATAGCTTCTCACTCCGCTTGCCTCTTATTTTGACCTTCAGGTATTTCCTCATGCAACTTATAGCTAGCCTAGTCACGGCTTGAAGAAGCCATTCTATTGGGAAAGGTCTTGCAACATTAGTAAGAATAACTTGGTGATGAACATCATGGCAAGAAGTGTGGTTTCCATGTTCCTAAAATCTTTTGAAAATTGACCTCGAGCAATATCCAACAAATCATGCAACAATGTGAATATGACAAGATCAAAGGTTTGCAGCCATGATAAGGCACATACCATGTGCCCTCACCATGCACCCTTGAAGTAATGTTAAGCCAAGATTTCTTACTTCCTCCCTTTGGTCTGCACACAACTTTTTTAGTCCCTAAATAAGTCTCAGCCACATTTCTCTTATTCCTTTTGATATTTCCTTGGCCCCATCTTTAGCCTCCTTTTTGTTGGTAACTTAGACAATGGATGGCCTTTCTTGTATCGTTGTTCTTGTCCTAGCAAGATGATTCGCTAAAGAGCGCTATGATTTATTAGTGTTATATAAACCAACACCTCACTAGGATGATTTATTAGCATTAAAACCCAAATTATTGCAACTAATGTAGGCCTGATAAATGCCCGCTTATCATCATTCTTATACCCTAAGACAAACCTAGCTCTTAGGATTTTAACTTCACAAATGAGTTTCTGGGCTGCATTTAGGCATCACCTAGGTTAAGCATGCATTGCACTATTTTTGTTGTTTTTGATACATTTACTTGAGTGTTAAGGATGAACAGATAGCCAAATCCCTAAAACCCTAACATTTAAAGAGGCAACAGGTGAAGAGGAAGCTCAATCTAGCTAGGACTCAGCTAGATGCAGCTCATCATAGCTAGATACCAATTCACTTGTGTTAGGGTTAGCTCCATTAAGCTCCATTTAGCTCATCTTAGCTGAGTGGTAGCCCAAGACAGCTCATCTTAGCTCAACCTACCTCAAGTCAGCTCAGATCCAGCTCAACTTAGTTGAGTCTAGCTCATCTCAGCTCCAATCAGTTGACTAAGAGCTCTAGCTAGCTCAACTAAATTGACAGGAGTCCACCTCAACTCAAGTCCAGCTACTTCCAGCTCCACTCAGCTAAAGGAAACTAAAGATGACTTCAAGTAGCTCATGCCAGCTCAAGTCCAACTCTCGGAGATTCCACTGAGCTGAACCTAGTTGAGCTAAGCCATTTAACCTAATCTGCCTACTCCAGCTAGCCAGGTTATCTCCAGGAGGATCAGATCGAACTCACCTCAGCAAAATTCAACAGAAGCCAGCTGACTTTAGCTTGCCTTAGTAGCTAGCAAAGAACTAGCAAGCTAGCTAAGCCTATCATTGCATTCCATAGTGAGGTAGTTCTTTCTTAGTTCTTTGCTAGCTAAGGTAGCTCCTTGCTATTTTCTTCAGCAGTCACCAGCTCCAGTGTAGCTCCAGACAACTCTCCCTCAACTCCTCTTCCCAAAACCTTAGCTTCCTCCTACCTCCTCCTCTACTCACCTACTAGCTAAGCTAGCTAATAAACAACGCATTATTCATGATTAAATGATTACTTATGATAGTTCCTAAGCCTAGCATTGCATTCCATAGTATAAATACTGCATAGCATTCATCATACTACATTTAGTGTAATGTGTATAAATTGTACAATAATTCCTGCTTTATTGTGGCCAGGAGACAGGGCGTGACATTTCAAAGCTTCAAATGCAAAATCCAACCATACGGATGAATCCAGAGCAACGATCACAGTCCGGCAACGCAGAAATCATCTTGATTTGTGCACCCTAGCATCTTCTGCAAGCAAAGAAAGGTGGACGATCCAGATGGTGCCACGTAGCACCATCCAGAGAGCCCAACATCACCCAGCTCCCCTCCAAAACACCTCAAGAGGAGATCCCAACCATTGGATCTCAATCCAATGGCTGCAAATCCACAGCTCAACCCACCGCTCAATGCCAAAGGAAGATGGCCTGATGAAATCTCGACCGTTGGATCTTCATCCAATGGTCGAGAGCTGGGGAGGTAGTAGCTCTTGGCGTGATAATCCAGCGCCTTGGGTCATCAGTAGCATGCCCATTCCTCAAGGAAGAGGGGTAGGTTTGACCTTCGATCCACTGCAAACTCTTCAACACCAGCCAAATTGGACTGCTCGATCTTGATTGAGCAATCAGGATCATGCACGTGCGATTAGACACTAGCTCGACGACGCATGGATGCACGCCAGATCAGATGCAAGCAATTTGGGGTGCCCATTTAAGACCACTACACTCGCTCTCCGTCATCAGATCTTTGCGAAGGCATAATCCGCGTAAGCCTTCAGCCGCATAATCGTGAATCCAACGGTTGACTCTCTTCCCCCTACCAGCGAGCGCGTAATTCAAATTCAAGCGTGCGCAACCTCTGCTCGATCCATGCCATCCACTCGCGACCTAACAATTGCGGACACTCTAGCATTGGCCAGCTGCGGTGCGCGGATGCACCAGCGCCTAGCGCTCGATGAGCGTGCGCATGCACTGCGTTGTGCATAGTTGTGCACGGGCGATGCACATGTGGTGGGTGTCGTGTGCACAGCGTTGAAGTGCTTGGACACAGCAAGCCTCTTCCCTTCACCTATTTAAACCCGCCTTCACCTTCCCATTGAGCCTCATCTCTACCTAGCCATTCCTCACTTACTCTAGAACTTTAAGAAGCCTCCCAAGCTCCCAAGAGCTCTTTCCCAAGCTCCACAACCTCCTATTAGTGTAGCATTCCCTTACCCCACCAAGAATTCAACCATACCCTCACCTCCTTCATAAGAGACCACAGAGTCATCCCCTTACCTCCATTCAGGTAGACGATCATCTCCACCTCCTCATCACCCATCCCTCAGCTCGGTCAAGCGGCCCTCTACCCGGGTTCCTTCTGCACCTCATCCCCGATGTCTAGCATCTCATCTCCACCATCCAAACTGCCACCAAGCACCGTTGTCTCGCCAGACATCCACTTTGGGAGATTCCTTCTCATCTTCATTCTCTTGTTATTTTATTTAGCATATTTCTTATTAGTGTAATAAATAACATTTTGATATATCAGATTTGCTTCATTTCTCGACTCTCTATCTCTTTATTTATCCTTGCCTGAATATTATCTTGGATATTTCTTCATTATGAAAATACTAAAAAAATCACAAAATCCCAAAAACACCAAAAAGAAATAAAACAAAATGCGGATTTCAAAGAAACAAACGTCGCCTCCTCATGTTCGACCAAGGACTCCTTTACGAGTTTCGATAAATTTTATTTGATAGTGAGTTTTGTGACTACAATGACAGGTTTCTCAAAATCCTAACTTTTCTTCAAAAAAACCTGCTCATCACTAGGTTAGGTAGCTTAGCTAAGCTCCCCACTCCATGGCCATTCACCATCTACCATGGCCAACCCTAAACTCCACCTACATAAGCCTCCACTTCAACCCTACTTAAGTCCACCTAGCTCCATCTACTCCTATCGATGTTGGCACCAACCAACATGCACCCCTTCACCCCATCACCACCTCCAAAAGCCACAAAAAAGGTGGCACCAAAATCCCCATAACCACCCTTATTTTGGTGCCACCAATTCCCTCTAAAAAATCCCTCCATCTCACCCCTACACCTACCCCTAAAGCCACATCCAACCATCCATTTTTTCCCTCCATTTCTCCCTTCTAGAAGCCACCCCCATTGGTGCCAAAATGGTGGCAACTTTCCACCATGGATAGCCACCAAGAATTGTCCAAAACCCTTAACAAGCTCCCCTCCACATAATCCAAAACCTACCTAGCCCCTTCTGAATCGGGTTTTTAAATCGTTGCATTGTAGTATAGATCGAATAAGTGCGAAAAATAGATAAAATTTATAACTCGAATGTCACAAATGAAGTCCGAGGTCGTTCGTTGGGAGCAAATATGGAATTCATGTGCTAATCTCAGCAAAGAATATAAATGAGCACAAGAAATTACTCAAAAACTAATATGAAATGTATAACGTGAGTATATGAAGAGTAAAGAAGAAATCTAGATAGAATAATGGTGATTTGGATCACCAATTATTAATCTCACACATGGAACAATTACTAAAGACAATCAAATGAAAGAACTGATGATCAGACGTCAGATTTTACAATCAGATGTCTTAAAAGACATTTCTACATTGCTCCTATGTTCTTTTTCTTCTGTTGTTGTTCTTCTTCTTCCTTGCCTTCTCTGCCTTGGTTCTTCTCTCTTCTTTTACCGTCCTCTTCCTTCAGGTCCTCTTTTTTTATTTTTCCTTCCGTGACTTCTCTTCCTCTTGCCTCTTCTTTCTTCATTCCGTAGCCTTCTCCTGCTCTTTTTCTTTTTCTCTTCCAGCACAGAGAGAACTTCTCAAATTTGGCCAAGTATTGGGAAGGGTCTATAGCAAAACCCAACCCTTCCCTGCTATCTCTCTCATTTCTCTCTCTGGGTTTCCACCTCCTTCCCAGCCTTCACAAGGCCATGCACAGTACTGAGTATTCGAGGGATCCGCGTACCAAGGTCTAGGCTCATCGGCAATGGGTGGTGAGCGAGGAGTGAGAGCATAGGTTTGATAGTGAGTGAGGGTGCGGGATGTCACCCCAGTGTTTGGAGGTGGTAAGCCCCATTCACAAATACAATTTATGTCCTTCGACTTGACTGAGATCCCACGATGTGGGACTAAAACTTCCACTTCCTTTTGCGTGCAACAGTAGTCAGAAGGTGGCCTTAATTGAGGTCGAGGAAGCGGTCAAAGCTTCCAATTGATGATCCATGCTTGTTCCTAATGTAATCCTGCGACACCTGGAACAAGCACTTGGAGCTGGAGATGCAAGAGCATGTACTGAAGCTTGGTTGAGCAGTTCCACCAATGGCATTCGAAGGGTTGTACCTGAAACACAAAAGAGGGCCTTTCGACTGTGTCAAAGCACCTCAGAAGAGTCGTTGGATGGCGACGAGTGTAAAGGGGGTGGATTCATGGTGTTTTGTGCACGGAGGTGCTCGGTCGGTGACGTACTAGGTTGTGTGAAGGTGGGTTGTTCGATGGGAAGTTTGGGAGGTGGAATCAACATAACAGGAGAGGGGTTTTGATGGGTTAGTCATGGTGAAGGTTGTGGACCAATTGGAAAGGGGTTTGAGTGTGTGAAGCGAGTGGAAACCGTCACCTGTGATGTCGCCGGAGGTGGAGACGAAGGCGGCTTGCATAGATGTCGAGGGGATATTTTTGGTTTTTGAGGGTGTAAAACTAACCTGAGAGAAATAAGGAAACTGACTACCTATTCTAAGTGGACGAAAGGAGGGAGAACATCGCCGACTTTGATTGGCCAATGTTGGGGAAGAAAACACTCCACTAGGTGGTAACGCCGATGATGACAGAGGTTAGGAAGCTCCTGCTAGTACGACCAAGAGCGGAAGAGGTCGAGGGGAAGGAATCCGGCTCTGGTATTGTGAATAGACGATGAACGAGATAGGGAGGAGTCACTGAAGCTTGCAAAGTTTCTCGACCAGAACACAGAGAGGAAGGGGGGTTTCACGGCCGGAATTCAAGCTTGGGAGGATTGGTTTGTCTTGGGTATTCTTATATAGGCATTAGGGGGTTGGCTCAAGCTTGGAAATCAAGCTTGCGAGTCTTGGAAGGCCATCGGAGTTGGAAACTCAAGAGATACCTGAATCTCTCATGTGTTTGCTTGAGATATTAGGAAGGTTGTGGGGCTCAAGATCGGATTCGTTGGAAAGGAAATTTCCTAAAGAGTCTCCGGTTCAATTTTGGGAAAGTTTCATTGGTCAATCAAGGAGAACTCTCCAAATGAAACTTGCCGGAGTAGGATTCTTGAGCTATAATGGTAGAAGGACCCATTTGTAAAGAATGATGATAAAGTTAGTGACCTTTTTGAAAGTATTTTGAAAGTTAGGGACATGTGTGTGAGAAAAAGAATCAGATCGGATCAAAATGCAAATTTGGTTAAGACGATCTATGATTGGGCCTAAATTTTGGAACAAACCTAATTTGGACCCAAGGAATCTGATAGTGAAATCTAATTTTGGTTTTGACCAAGTTTAACTAGGTAAATTACACAGTTACCCAAATTAGGGCAACTTTCCGTCAGAGACTCTATTTTAGGTCAAGCGGGTTTTGATGGTCAATTTGAAGATGCCAAACCCTAGAGAATATTTTTATATGATTTTTAGAAGGTTCAGATGAATTTTATCCTGACCAGAACCTCAGTTAATTAAGCGAGTCTATTTTTATGATTTCAGAAGTCATTTAATTCTTGAAACGCGTGAAAACCTATTTCTATTTGCACGGACCCTCTTTTTAGATATTTAAGACCATTTGTCCTTTAATAGACCCCTGAGAAAACTCATGATTTTATTGTAATTGAGATGTCCTATTAAAATTGCAGTTTTACCCCTATTTTCTTATTATTCTCTCAGAATGATTATGCAATGAATTATGGTCCTCTGGCGGTTATGTAGGAGCATTTATTCCTTGATTATGACTAATTAAAGCTAGATATGGATGATGAAGACGTTATCATCATACGCCCATGCCTAACTTTTGTTAGTCCCTTAGCAAAATCTCATGGAATTAACTTAAATTCTAGACCATGCCTTTTTATGCTCAGATTTTTGATATGTGCTTTCTTTTGTAGATTAGGTCAGAATGCTAACAATAGGCCTAAAGGTACACAAGTACCAACCAAGATCTAGACCTGACCAGCTTTAGCCTCAGTCTATCACGAAGGTTTCTAAGGCCCACAGCAACTAACCTAAGGTTCGTTGAACTCCGTGGTTAAAGCACCCGTGCTTTAAAAATGGTTAGCTCAGGTTCAGTTTACAGTGCATTTTTGTAAGAGAGAGAAGAATTTTTGCATTTTTTTGGAGAGTTTTCTCTCTCTTTCTTCTTTATTTCTAGCTTCGGATTGGCTTTACAACATGATATGTATCAAAATCCTAGCTCCCACCATCAATCCTCGCAGGGTCCCTAGCTTTTGATGCTTCGAGATAACACCTATGGCAACCCACAAAACCCTAGCTTTCGAAATTTCGAGATAGTGCCACCTATGGCATTCTGTAGCTAAATCAGGCCCTGGCAATCGACATTTTGGGATAATCCTGCCCATGGCACCTGAATTAGCACAAGGTGCTTACATGCCCTTGGTAGGATATTTAGATATCCTAGGAGACAAGCATCGAGGAGACGGTATGTTATTACGCATCTTCGAGGGAAATTTCCCACCTCTCCACGTTGGGAACTCATCCAAATCAACTTGTGTTGATAAGCTGCTCCTAATCTAGGTAGCTTTTTCAGAACAGAATTAACGCATTTGCGTGATTTTGATAATTAAGTACACTTAACTAGACTGTGTGTGGATTAGGGTGCTTAGGTTATCGAGTCCTGTGAACCAGAGGTCAGTTAACGAGGCCAAATAATCCCTAAGCCTTAGACCTAATACTTAAGCTTCGCATTTTCCTCAACCTCTTGAGGACTATCCAAATCTTAAAGGATACTTGAATTTTTAAGCTTAAAACAAGCCTAAGAGGCCTAAAATCAGCACTCACACCAATCTCTGTGTCTCTTAGCACTTTTTGACTTTTATTTCTTTCTTTTGATTTGGTTTAGAACTTAAATAGATTTCATAATCTTTTAATAATGACTAACTCTCTTTATTTCAAATTGCTGCTCATTTTTGACATTTAAAATCACCTCCCCTTTTCCTCTCAAGAATGATTTGCATTTAATTCTCAAAATTTCCTCCCATTTCTCCATTTTTTTGTTCTTTTCCATTTTTTTTTTGGTTTTTTGGAATATGTACTTTTTTTATGGGAATCCTTCAAAACTTTGAATTTTTGTATGTTTGCACTTTAACACCCTCATGCCTAAGTTTTGCAATGTCCTCATTGTAAATCGAAGGGTATGAAATCAGTTTGGGTTCAAGGATTAGAATAGGATAATCGGGTGGGTGAATGAGCCGAGATGACTGTTGCGAACGATTTCAAGATCTGGTACAAGTAACAAAGGTAGAGTCAACTATTCTAAAACTGAACTCGAAGTGCAATAGACATGAATTACAAAAGGATAATCAGAAAGAGCTTAGGTTTTTGGAATGACGAGTTGCCTCCCGTTAAGCGCTAAATTCAATGCCTTTAGTTGAGAAAAAAATGGTATGGAGGAGTGGTCAAATCAGATGAATTTTGTAGAACAAGAACCTTGATCAATAGCCTAGTCCAACTAGGTGCATGTTCAAGTCATCAGGCTGATGATGCAGCCCAAACCCAATCAATATGGTGGGTTGATAGATGTGAATTAGTAGATGCAGAACCCACCATATACTTTGTGACTCAAAGAGATGTGGAAGTGTGAAGCTAGGGTTTGGCTGAATCGGATCAGCCTGGTCAGAGTAGGGATCCTCAAATTAAAAAGGGCCAGTGGAGGATGTAGGAACCCTACAGGAGTGATCGGAGAAAGAAGGCATGTAATTTGCAGTCTGATCGATATCCGATACCCATTTAAAAGATAGAGGAGAATCATCTGCAATTGGCTCATCGAGAGGAGAATCAGAGTAGATATTGTGTCCGGTTGCGAGTCGGGGTTGAGAACGAGTTTTGGAAGGCTCTGTATGTGTAGAAGAGGTGGCATCAATAATAATTGTGTGTGAGGGCTCCTCTAGGAAGGATTCCAAGGTAGGTTCATCTAAGGAGTCCTCATAATGGCCATCAAAATCAAATGTAAATGCTTGAAGAGTGTTTAGAGGGTTTTGGAAATCTGAGTCAAAGAAAGATTAGAACTCTAGATTGCAAACACTCTCGACAATTACTGTTTCTGGTTCCTGAGGATAAAAAAGGAATGATTCCATCTCAGTGGAACCTGATTTTGAATTAATGATCTCGAGATTAAGGATCTCAGAGTCAGAGTCGAAGAATGGATCATGTATGCTGAGGTTGTAGATTGGCTCGTGGTCGTAAGGAAACAAAGGTTCTTTGAAATCAGAGTAAGATTCGAAATCATCAGAGAACTTGCGAGAATCATGTTCTGAATCTGATTTGGGATTAGAGGTTTAACCACTGAGTAAATCAAGATGTGGAGAAGCAGCAACCTGACTTGGGTCTAGCCTATTCTCAGATTCCAAACTCAAAAAGGTGTCCCTATTAGGCATAGGTTCGGGCTCTTTGCTCCTAGGGTAGACCCAATCGATTCCTAACTCTTCCAACTCCTTGGTTTCTATATCGTAAATTGGTAGGACTTCCAAAAAATCAATCTGTGTCTCTGAGGAGGTTGGAGAGGTGCACTCATCAAATACAGGCCCAGAATCATAATCCAAATTCAAAATCTGATTTCCATCACATGGGGCCTTGTAATCATCCCAATAAGGCTCAGATCTAGATTCGAGGTTAAGGGTGTGGGATGGATCACTAGAATCTAGATTCGGCTTTACAGGGATGTCAGAATTGCTCTTGAGAGTCACCTTATCAGAATAAGGGACGAAATTTACACCCTCGAGAGGTTCTGATTCAATCTTGGTATCACAAGTGTCTGGGAAATCTAAGCTTGGTGAACTAGGCTCTTGATTTTCTAGGGTTGGTTCGAGATCAAGAACACTTGCAATTGGATCCTCCCAACCCTCATCAAGATCAGGAATGCCAATCGCTATGAAATTTAAATTTGAATTCATCTAGGTTGGGGGTCCATAACAACTATGATGATCAAACCCAGGATTTGGGAAATTGTGTTGATCATTAGACTCACTCCAAGATGTTTTATTAACTTTTGATGGGTATTTTTGATTAATGGTTCTATAAAACCTATTCAACAATTCTCCCCGTATTTCTAAAAATTCCTAGAGTTTTTCCGGAAATGATGGGCTTGACCAACATTGCAGACACTCATTGTTGTGTAATTTCACCAATTCACTGTGTTATGCTAGTAGATTATCCTGGGTTGAATCGTGGTTCATTGGTGTCCATATTATCCCTACACGGTTTGCGATGATGTCTGTTGCTTTTAGAAAATTTTCCTGAATGTCCCTTTTATAATATTCTTCATGGTTTCTATAAGCATTCTCAATTATCTTTTCTTTTATGCTCATTTGGGACTTAGGTTTCTTAAATAGTCTTCCTACATAGCCAGGCTGCAAGTGGTGGAATCAAGATGCAGAATCAAACTCAAGATTAGATTGCAGTTGACTTGACCAGATAGAAATCCCTAAGATGATCTTGTGTATGTGCACTAGAGAAAAGATGAGGGACTGGATGTTATTTGGACTCAATCAAGGCACCCAAAGATTTTTGGATGACTATAGAGGTTTGGGGCGGATGATACTCCTGGATTAGAAAGTCGTCCACCTGAGAATTACCTGGGCAGCCAGGAAGGGAGAGTCTCGTACAGACCTCTACACAGTAGAGCATCCCTACAGGTTACAGGGTTTCCCCCACCCGACCTTCCTTGTCACTGAGGGTCCAGGTAGACCATAATGGATAATGACCTGAGAATGTTTATAGCATTTATAAATATTTGCATACATATATATATATAAACTCTCTTATTTTCTTGAGCTGAATGGGTTAGTTCCTAGCAAAATACCTTTGTCATTGGAGATTTTTCTTCTTGAATTATTTCTTAAGTTTAGAATCCAGTACATTTATTTCACGTGCACGTAGACTGGGCAATGGATCCTTAAAGAAAACAAGTAAGCATTTGTAGTCTACTAAACCCTTGGACAGTTAATAGGGAGTCAGGCATACTATCTTCTAGTAGATCCACCCCATATTTGTGAGATGAAAGTAGAGAGATTGGTGGTGCACTAAGTCTAGTGCAAGGACTCTTAAGTTTTGGATAATTAGATGATGATATTTCAGAGTTGGGCATAGTTTTAGCTCTCTATTCCTGTGTGTGTAGTTTGTGTGAATTCTTGAGAGTCACCAAATAAGGCAAATACACAGAGATTGAGTCTTGATAAAGCTATGACTATGGTGGATGGTTATGACCGTCCTTCATAGAGTCCTCGGCTGATGGAGGATAATAGTGTCAAAGGTCAGAAATATGTCTATCCTATCCATTCCTTCCCGGTGACGAGAATAGGCACTTCCACCAAATAAGCGACAATATCCTCTTGACCATCATCATCCCTAATAATGCCTCGTAAATAAAAGTATGTATAGTGTTGTGTTGATTAATAAAAAGAAAAAAAAAAGAGAAAAGAGAGAGAGAAAAGAAAAAGAAAAGATTCCAGGGTTATAATCGCTGTAACATTATTTCTGAGGCAACAAAACACCTATCAGGTTCCACCAAATATGACCCATACCTACCTTTCAGTATTTCTGATCGCTCGAATACTGGTTGAGGACTTTTAGTTGTAGAGTTATTGGGACTTTAATTGAAGTGTGGATGCCATGTGAGGCCACTAAATAGTGAATAAAATTACTAAATCTGGCGAGATTTTTGATCTCAGAAAGAAAAGAAAGAAAAGAGTGAGCGCCCAGGAACATCAAGAGAGCACAGTCACTTAGCCTCTCTCCGAGTTGACTTGTCTAATAGTCTAGAGATCTAGGGTCTGTAGTACTAGATTATATGTAGCACCAGATGAGTGTGTGCCACCAAATACAAATTCATTCAACTCGATATCTCATACCTAAGCCAAAAGCCGGGGTCAAATTACAGATTATCTTCTGCTTTATCCCTGAGGGAAGTAGTTGCCTATCCCAACAGAAATATTTACCAAGGGTGAAGTACGAACTCCCAATGTGAATTGGAGTTTCACGTGGATCTGTTACCTAGGCTATCATAACTTCACATTTGTCTTGATCTCTAAAGTTCTGAAATAAGAAAAGAAGAAATCTTCTAATTACTTCTATTACTTTTCATTTTTGCTAAGGACTAGCAAATATTAGGCATGGGGGTATTTGATGAGTCCATTTTAATGGACTATTGTTATGCCTAAGTACTTCAATTCTAACATAGTATGTTTGTTAATAATCACATTAGGTCACTAAATAAGTGCATGCATCATTACTTGAGTTTTTATCTATTTTATCGCATTTTAAACATAGTATGTAATTATTTTATGTTTTGTGGTTGTAGGAATGATGGTGGAAAAGAACAGGGAGGGGGGGATAAATTTCCCCCAACAAATCGACGCCTCAACACCGCCCTCATCTTCCGGTCGGCCTCAACACCTCCCTCAACAAATGAAAACGGTGCTGGCCATATTTAGAAAAGGATTTTGAAAATCCCTTGGGAGGAGGAGAGAGGAGATATAGAGGGGAGGCGGAGGGGATTGGGAGGACCCAACCGTGCAACCAGCGTGCACTGTGCACACCATCACCGCACCCCCTCCAGCACCCTTGCGCACCACCTTCCACCACCATCACTCTACTGCACCAAGCACCGTCCATCGCACCCTGCAACCACACGCCCGCAGGAGCTCACAACACCAACCAGCGCCTGCAGGCGCTGCATAGCAGGCAGTAGCAAGCCACGCCATCGCCCTCATCCACCTTGCACTGCACCTTGCAAGCGCATACCCAGCCTTCAGCAGCACCAGCGCCCACACCGCGCCCTTCCAACGCTCACACCGCCCTGCATCCAGCGCCCTCGCGCGCCCGCAGGCGCTGCCTCCATGCAGGCACCCAAGACAACAGCCGCCCGCAGGCGCTGCACTCCCTCCAGCGCCCTCGCGTGTCCTCACCTGCACCCTTGAGTGCCCTCCAGCGCTACTTCACCTTCCACCGCACCCTTCCAGCCTCGTTTGCAGGTACTGCACCATAGGCAACAGATGCCCACACTCGCAGGCGCCGCATCGCAGCCACCCGTAGGTGACCGCAGAAGCCACAGTGCTCTCGCGCGCCCTCACCAGTGCGCTTATGCGCCCCCTCTAGCACCCTTGCGGGCGCACGCGATAGTAGCAGTGGTGACAGTCCCCTGTAGCAAGCTCAGCCGGCATCAAGCTCTTCGGCTGACCGCCACATGCCACCTCTGGCCATGCTTCCCCTGCTGTCTCAATCACCTCTCTCCCGCGCACCACCGACGGGCCTTGGACGGTCGACCACCAAGCTTCCACGTGTGCAAAGAGGAGAGAGGAAATTTCCTCTGTTTTTGGTGATATTAAAAATTACCATTTGTGCCATTGCCAAAAAACCCTATTGCAATATTTAGTTTATTATTATATTTGAGTGAAATTGCATGCATGCCCTTACATGTTATAGTATTTCTTTCATGCGCTTAACTTTTAAATGGTGATGTGATAAATGCATAAGATCTCATCCATACACTCACATGACCTAAAAGAGAAAGCCCCATGTTTTGAAATACAATTATGTTACATGCCATTACAAGTTATTTCATGAAAGGAAATTACATCCATATCCCTGTATTTCTAAATAATTACGTTTCCTTCTTTTCACCTTGTTTCACATCAGATTTGAACACAAATTGTGCACGTGATTGAATAAGTACAACGGAAAAAAAATATTTTATGAACTTATTAATCTGTTCCTCCCTGTGGATATTGTTAGTTCAACTACTCATATATAATATTTTGATGATTTTACAAAATGTAGAAAATGAAATAATAAATAAAGCGTAGCATATTGTTTTCTCTCTATAATAACATATTTGCAGGAATTCAAAAAGCTTTCCAAGACGGGAGATTAAAAGCGTGAAGACGAGTATTAGGTCTTAGGCTTTTTTCATGTAAACTTTCAAAGGTTGTAATTTTCATCTTATTTGAGTCTAGAAATACTGTAAAGAGCCCCCAAACATAACCTATAAATAGCTAACTTAGGCTCTCTACACTTAGGATAAATTAGAAACAAAAAACCCAACACTTATACTTTTATCAGACGTCCATTAAAAAGTCCAGACGTCTGATTTTCCATCATAAGACGTCTGACATGTGTATCAGACGTCTAATTTCAAATATTTCTGCCTTTGTTCATCTCCTCATAAACATCAGTCGAAGGACCTCACTTTCAGACGTCGATAACCGTTCACAGACGTCTGATTCTTTACCCAGACGTCCTCATACTAACCGTTAGACTTTTTATCGGCAAAAATAATTTCTAGACGTCTTGACACACTTACAGACGTCTGCCTTTGAACCGTTGGCCATGATTTTCTGTGCATATCTGTCTACGGCTACATAATCTTTTGGCAGAAGCAGAAAGGAAGAGTATTTAGGTTTCCAGACGTCTGGTAATGTCCTCAGACGTCCGTAACGACGTCTGATCCTCTAAACCTAGAACCCTGTTTGGATCCGATGATAACAGGAACGAATGCACCATTCATTAGACGTCCAGTAAAATAATAAGACGTCTTAGGACATAATATCAGACGTCCTTCTTTTGATCCAATAGAGTCCGTTAAGGATATCCTGCAATATTAGACGACCATAGTAAAAATCAGACGTCCTGTAAGACGTCTGATATTAAAATTAGACGTCTGATGTTGCTGTCAGAATCATCATTGCCCTGATTTTGTGTGGATTTCGTCCTAAACTCTTGGGATTTGTCTCCAACGGCTAGAAGAGCTCTCCCAAGTGTTCTTGAAGGTTCCAAACTTGCCTATAAATAGACTACAACTCTTCTTTGGCAAGACACACCTCTTGAGATACAATTCCATTAGAAAAATCTCTTGCTCACTACTCTAAGCTCCATCTTGCCCTGGTGCTGTGCTAATACTCTGATCAAAGGGCAAATCCATACTCCCGGGTCGCTCCGTTCTACAAATCATCAGGGAGTTCTTTTTATGCTTAGTAGATAAGAAAGCAACTAAATTATTGGGGTGCTCTATAGGTGTTATTTTTACTTGTTAATTTCTGTATTTTGGGTATCCGGCCTGTCGGGTCCCCGTCTCTTCATCTTGAAGAGAGAAACCTCCGTTTAGGGATCGGAGGTGGAAATTATAATTGAGGTACACTACCCTCGTTTAAGTAGTGTGGTTAGTGGATTGATCACCTTGTGATCGAAAATCCTAAGTCAAGAGATTGGCTTAGGTGGTGGTTTTCACCCATCTTGGGTTTCCACCTAAAAATAATTGAGCATATTGCGTGATTGAATTTGTTGTATTACAATACAATATAATTTCACTATTCACCCCCCCTCTAGTGCAATTTCATTTGGTATCAGAGCAGGTTTTCCGCCTACAAGAGTAACATCCGCGGAAAGATCACATGGAGGGGAAGGCAATTTCCACAAGCAGATTGGAGGGGCAATCCACCACTCGACCACCACTCTTCGAAGGAACCAACTACACCTACTGGAAGCTGAGAATGAAGATGTGGCTTCAAGCCAACGATTTCTCCATTTGGGAGAAATGCGAATCCGCATACGTCATTCCCGAGAAACCAGAAACTGGTTACACAGTGGAGCAAATCCATCACCTTGGACTGAATGCCAAGGCAATGAACTCACTCTACTGCGCTCTCAGCTCGGAGGAATTCAACCGCATCAGCCAATGTGAAACCGCCCACGAGATCTGGAGAACCTTGGAGGTTACTCACGAAGGTACATCTAAAGTTAAATCCTCAAAGATAAACTTGCTATCACAGGAATTCGAAGCTTTCTCTATGAAGGAGAATGAAAGACTTGGGGACATGTACACCCGATTCACGTTAATCGTGAATAACCTCAAGTCTTTAGGAAAGACATTTATAAAGGGGGAGCTTCAAGGGAAGCTCCTTCGCTCCCTTGGACCTGAGTGGGAGCAAAAGGTAACGGCAATAGAAGAAGCCAACCAAGTAGAGGATCTAGACATGGAAAATCTACTTGGGAATCTCATGGCTTACGAATCAAAAATGGAGCAAAAGAAGAAATCAACCTCATCGGAGCCAAAGAAGAAGACCTTAGCCTTCAAAGCTACGTCGGATGATGAGGTAAGTACCGATGATGAAGAATTTGTTTTATTAGCTAAAAAGTTTAAAAAGTTTCTCAGAAATAGAAGAGAGATCAAGGGAAAGAAAAGAGAAGAAGATCCTCTAATTTGCTATAATTGCAAAAAGAGAGGTCACATAAGGAAAGATTGTCCCTTACTCAAAAGGGATGATGAGAAGAAACACAAAAAGCCTTCTGACTACAAGAAGATCTCCAAATCGAAAGGATTCAAGAAGAAGGCATTTCAAGCAACGTGGGATGACTCCACCTCCGAAGAAGAAGAGGAGGAAACAAATGAAGAAACGGCATGCTTGGGACTAATGGCAACAAATGATGGTTCCGAGTCTGAATCTGAGGAACCTGAGGTAAACCCCTACTCTTTGGATGAATTACAAGATGCCTTTGATTCACTATATATAGATCTTAAGAAAACTAAAACCCAAAGCAAGGCTTTAAAAGAAGAAAAGTTAGAAAATAAGAGATTAATCAATGATCTTGAAGAAAAGAATCTAATTCTTACAAAAGAAACCACTGCTTTAAATATGCAAATAAAAAATCTAATGATTGAGAAAGAGTCATTAACAAATGATTTGTATACAGCAATGAGTGAACAAAAATTTTTAGATAGAGAAGAATTACTCGACAAAATCCATGTGCTTGAAAAATCAAACTCTTTTAAAAAGGATGAAAATGGCTTACTTAGAGTAGAGATTAGGGCATTAGAAGATAAACTAGATATAATGAAAATAGAGATAAATCATCTCAAAGAAAAGTCAAACCAACTTCTTGAGGACCTAGCTAAATTTACAAAGGGGAAGGATAACTTGGACAAACTCATTGCCCATCAAAAACCTTCCTCAAGTAAATTTGGATTAGGCTTTTATGAGCCTAGTCAAAGTGAGCCAAAAAGGGACCCTCCTCTAAAGGAGAACACTAACAAATACGGATCCACTTTACAATGGATACCGAAAAGACAACTCTCACTTTGTTTTGTAGGGATGAAAGGACATCATAATGTCAAAAATTGGATATACAAAATGAAGGATGGACGACTCAAATTAGAAAGACCTATAGAAACACCAAGTCACAATCGAAGATCTTTTGTAGGAGGAAGAAGGTCTACAAGGAGGAAGACAAGGAAACCTCCACCACCAAGGAGGCCGATGGGTGATGGACTCCGGATGCTCCAAACATATGACAGGAGACAAGCACCTATTTTTGGACCTCCAACCTACGGATGGAGGAACAGTTACATTTGGCAACAACCACAAGGGTCATATTATTGGCCTTGGTAAAATAGGTAACCCTCTCTCTCCCATCTCAAATGTTTCTCTAGTTAAAGGTCTAAAACATAATCTTTTAAGTGTAAGTCAAATATGTGATAAGGGTTTTAAAGTAGTGTTTACTTCTAAAATGTTTGAAATTATGCATGCATTAACCAATGAAACCCTTCTTAAGGGAACTAGATTTAAAGACATTTATGTTGTAGAATTTGATAAAAATGGCACTTATGAATGTCTTATAGCAAATGATGAGTTAAGTATATGGCATAAAAGACTAGGACATGTTCATATGAAGCTGGTTCAAAAATTAGCTAAACATGAACTAGTCCGAGGTCTTCCTAAAAGAAAATTTTTAAATGAGCTTGTTTGTGATTCATGTAAATTAGGTAAGATTATAAAATCTAGTTTTAAAAGCAAAGAAGTTATATCCACATCAAGACCTTTAGAACTACTTCACCTAGATCTATTTGGACCAACAAAATATGAGAGCCTCAGTGGATGCAAATATTGCCTTGTAATTGTAGATGATTTTTCGAGGTTTTCATGGGTCTCCTTCTTGAGATCTAAAGAAAGAGTGTTTTCTGTCTTTTCTATTTTTTGTAGGAAAATTCAAACTGAAAAAGGCTACCAAATCACTCGTATCCGTAGTGATCATGGGGGCGAGTTTGAAAATTCCTTGTTTGATGATTTTTGTCTAGAGCACGGTATTGCTCATGAGTTCTCTTTTCCTCGAACACCTCAACAAAATGGGGTGGTTGAGAGAAAGAACCGTACTCTTCAAGAATGTGCTCGAACATTGCTCATAGACTCGGGGTTACCGAAGTATTTTTGGGCTGAGGCGGTTAACACGGCTTGTTACGTGTTAAATCGCACCTTAATTCGATCCGGATTGCGAAAAACTTGTTTTGAACTATACTATGGGAAAATACCCAAAATTAGTTATTTTAAAGTTTTTGGATGTCGATGTTTTGTCTTGAATACCCGCTCTAATTTAGATAAATTTGATGCCAAAGGTGAAGAAGCCATCTTTATTGGTTACTCCTCACGTAGTAAGGCATATCGGGTTTTTAACAAGACCACATTAACAGTGGAGGAAACCCTTCATGTCTCCTTCGATGAATCTCCTCATTCCTCCATTGACCGAGTCAATATGGATGATGAAGATGATTCTACTATTGATGTGTCTAACATTCCAAACTCCAATATCCATAATCTTCCAAAAGATTGGATATATCAAAGGGATCATCCCGAAAGTCAAGTCATTGGAAGTGTTTCTGATGGCGTTAAAACCCGATCTCGTTTTAGTTGCACCTTTGGTCTCTCCGCCTTTGTATCTCAAGTTGAACCGAAGAGTGTCGAGGAAGCATGCTCCGAAGAAACTTGGATGATGGCCATGCAGGAGGAACTCACCCAATTCCAAAGGAATGAAGTTTGGGATCTAGTACCTAAGCCTGAAGGGCAAACGGTAATAGGTACCAAATGGGTATTCCGGAACAAGTTGAATGAATCCGGTATAGTTATTCGAAATAAGGCTCGGTTGGTAGCACAAGGGTACAACCAAGAAGAAGGAATTGATTTTGATGAGACCTACGCTCCCGTAGCTCGACTCGAATCAATTCGCATGCTTCTTGCTTATGCCGCCTTTCTTGGCTTTAAACTCTTTCAAATGGACGTTAAGAGCACGTTTCTTAACGGATTCATTAAGGAGGAAGTTTTTGTAAAACAACCTCCTGGTTTTGAGTCTCATGATAAGCCTCATTTTGTCTACAAATTAAACAAGGCACTATATGGTCTAAAGCAAGCTCCTAGAGCTTGGTATGAAAGGCTCAAAGAGTACTTGTTAAAAGCAAAATTCTCTATAGGGGAAGCTGATTCCACATTATTCATTAAAAGAAAAGGAAAAGACATTTTATTAGTTCAAATATATGTAGATGATATTATATTTGGTGCTACTAATGAATCTATATGTAGAAAGTTTTCAGAAATTATGCAGGAAGAATTCGAAATGAGTTTGATGGGTGAACTCAAGTTTTTCTTGGGCTTGCAAATCACTCAGCTCGAGATTGGAACCTTTGTGTGTCAATCTAAATACACAAAGGAGATGTTGAAGAGATTTGATATGAACAAAAGTAAAGGGAAGAACACTCCTATGAGTGTCACAACTTCCTTAGACTTGGACGAATCAGGTACGCCCATAGATCAAAAGCTCTATCGTAGCATGATTGGATCTTTACTGTATTTAACTTCCAGTAGACCTGATATTTTGTTTAGTACCTGCTTATGCGCTAGGTTTCAATCAAATCCTAAACAATCACACCTAAATGCTGTAAAACGAATATTTAGATATCTAGTTGACACATCTGATTATGGCTTATTCTACCCTAGGAGTCCACAATTCAACTTAGTTACATATAGCGATGCGGACTACGCAGGTAGCCGCACTGATAGGAAAAGTACTAGTGGGACGTGCCAATTCTTAGGCGAATCACTAGTCTCTTGGTTCTCAAAGAAACAATCTAGTGTAGCTTTATCAACTACAGAAGCTGAATACATAGCCGCTGCACTAGCATGTTCCCAAGTACTTTGGATGAAAAGTACTTTGAAGGATTTTAACCTGATATTTAATAAGATAAAAATATTATGTGACAATACTAGTGCTATCAACCTCTCGAAAAATCCCGTACATCACTCTCGCACAAAACATATTGATGTTCGACATCACTTCCTAAGAGACAATGTACTTAAGGGAGAAATCGAAGTTGAATTTATTTGTACTGAACTGCAGTTAGCTGATATTTTCACCAAACCTTTGAGTTATGATCGCTTTAATTATATACGTAGGAAACTAGGCATATGTAAGCTAAGTGATATTTGAAGAATTTAGTGTTTTAATGGAACCTCTTTTGTCATGAGCATAGATTGAACCTTGATTTCACTAAGCCTTCATTCAAACATCCAAATGCACACTCTGTCCAATACCAGACGTCTGATTAAATAATCAGACGTCTTATACATTAAAATCCGTCGTCTAAACATCTGGGACAGACGACGATTTTATATATAACAAAATAGTAATATCAGACGTCTGGTACTCCACACAGACGTCTGAACTGTCGTCCAAATGTGTTGACAGACGTCTATCTCGGAGACAGACCATGTACTGCCTGTCGGACGTCTGAATATATGGATAGACGTCGTAGGAATCGTCTGACAGGAAAAACGGACGACCCTGTAACTTTAAACGAAATTCCAGGAAGGTCTGTCTGCAGAAATCGGACGTCTAATATTAAATTTAGACATCTTCTTTGCCGTCTGAGTAAGAAATCAGACGACAACCTGGAGAATAAATCTTTTTGCTGGGGAGGATTCCTGCAGAAATCAGACGTCTATATTATAATTAGTCGTCTGATTATTCGTCTGATGAATAAAACAGACGTCTCCCTGAAATAGGTAAAAATTCCTCTGCCAAATCCCGACGTCTGACATCGTTGACAGACGTCTGATCGGGGAAAAATCTGCGCGTCGCGGCTTTTCTCTGGACGGTTTGAGATGCAAATCTCCCCAACTTCAGGGGGAGACTTGCTCGGTGACCTTGGGATATAAAATCCCCTTCGCAAAGGTCCCACTCTCCTGTCCAAAATCCCTACCCCACACGATCTGCGCGCCGCTCTCCCTCACACCCGACGGCCCACAGCAGCAGCTGGCGAAGTTCTGCTCGCAGCCAGACGACCGTCGCGCCTCTTCGACGACTGACGGAACTGCTGCTCCTCTGCGCGCGTCGTCCCTGCCTCTCGACCGCGCATTTGGAGGCTTCCCTCCTCCCGTGGGTATACCCTCTCAACGCCTAGGGCATTTTCATACTCCTTTTACCCACGGCCTTGTAGCATCTAGTTCACTTCTTGATTCACTTGACCTACATGTGCATTTCATTGTCAGCCCTAACCCTCGGTCAAGAAAACCTTCTTAGCCCTAGCTGCATCTTCCATGGCAAGGGTATTACCTCATGAGGATCAAGCCGACTTTTTAGTGGCTTGCATCCAAAGGTATATTGCCACAACAACATGGCAGGTTGTATTGCCTCAAGGCATACTGCCACATATTTTTTTTCATGATGATTACAGTGTTTCAAACTATGTTTTGGGTGAATGTTGTTTGGTTGAATGGTTGTTTCTTTTTTGCAGGTATTCCATCCTCAACGCACCACTCATTTCTCCTAAACCTAACCACCCATTCCACCAAATATGCCTCCCCGTAGGAAGCAAGTTGAGGGATCTTCCAGTTCCTCTTCCACTTATTTGGCAGATCAATTGCGGGGTGACATCGCTAGGCAGCGATTTCGTCGTTTCGCGAATGCCAAAGTTAAATGCCCTCGTTTTATTGTTTGGAATGATTTTGCCCATTTGAACCTTCGGGAACACTTCCAAACTCTCCATCTTTTCCAATATTTTGACCGTCAATTCCACTCCGGCATTGGAACTCTTGGTGTGTTCCCTAATCTTTGCCGTCTCTTTTATGCCAACATCGTTGAGGACTACAGCAACGATGAACTTGAACTCCATACCCGCCTATTTGGTCGTGAAATACACATCACATCTGAAACTATCTCTGACCTTCTAGCCATCCCCAATGAGGGAAATGATTTCAATGACATACTGAGACAATACGACCCTGAAATCATCAATCAAGAGTTAGTTCTCCTGGAAAAATATGCTGAAAACCTTGGCACTCTACCGTGCAAAAATCTCAAACCCCTTCCACGTCTACTCTCTCGCATTTTTGGGTGGGACCTCCTAAACAAATCAGGAGGTTTTGATTACATCTCACGCCAACACAAGGCTCTCCTTTTTGCGGCCGTTCGTCATATTCCTTTCAATTATTGCCGCCTCATTGTTCGCGTCATGAATGAGGACCATGGGGCATCACTTCCGTTTGGGTCTATTCTATCCAAAATCTTTTCATCCCATCGGATTTCCATAACTGACCAAGCAGTTGACAAGAAAATTGAGCCTTACAACCGGGCCACAGCCGCCAAGATGCATATACTTTGAGAACATCTTGAGCCCGCCGACGAACCCATGGAAGAAGAGCCCCTTCCACCCTTTCCAGACTTCCATGAACCACGGCCCCTTCAAATAGAAGCTCCCCGCTCGAGCTTTGATGAAGCATGGGATCCAGCCACAGATTCCCTCTCCTCCGGCATCTCCCTCCTGCTACGTCGAACCGACGAGATGTACACCTACATGGGAAGCATGCGCCGCGACATCGACGAACTTAGATCAGATGTTCAAAATTTGCAGATAGGACAAGGACCCGCTCGTCGCCGCCGCCGCCAAGATCAAGAAGAATAGTTTTAGTGCTTCTATTTTTCTGTCTTTTATTCTAAGTTTGTATTAAGAGGCCTTGACCCTCTACTTAATATTTTTGGGAACAAATAGCTAGTCCATGCTTAAATATTTCTATTCCTAATCAATTTTCCTTAATGCCTTGTCATCTTTTAAACATGCAATTTTATTCACGCACTCTACTTTGTAGATATTACTCTTGTAGTTTGGATTTTGACTCCCTTTAAACAACCCTTCATGATGATATTCAAAAAGGGGGAGAAGAATGTAGGTAAGAAATTAAGGAATAATAAATAGATAAAGGCTATCAAGTACAACCTTTAGGGGGAGGAAAGAGGAACCTACAGCTATATTTTGAAAATCATCAAAAAGGGGGAGATTGTTAGTTCAACTACTCATATATAATATTTTGATGATTTTACAAAATGTAGAAAATGAAATAATAAATAAAGCGTAGCATATTGTTTTCTCTCTATAATAACATATTTGCAGGAATTCAAAAAGCTTTCCAAGACGGGAGATTAAAAGCGTGAAGACGAGTATTAGGTCTTAGGCTTTTTTCATGTAAACTTTCAAAGGTTGTAATTTTCATCTTATTTGAGTCTAGAAATACTGTAAAGAGCCCCCAAACATAACCTATAAATAGCTAACTTAGGCTCTCTACACTTAGGATAAATTAGAAACAAAAAACCCAACACTTATACTTTTATCAGACGTCCATTAAAAAGTCCAGACGTCTGATTTTACATCATAAGACGTCTGACATGTGTATCAGACGTCTAATTTCAAATATTTCTGCCTTTGTTCATCTCCTCATAAACATCAGTCGAAGGACCTCACTTTCAGACGTCGATAACCGTTCACAGACGTCTGATTCTTTACCCAGACGTCCTCATACTAACCGTTAGACTTTTTATCGGCAAAAATAATTTCTAGACGTCTTGACACACTTACAGACGTCTGCCTTTGAACCGTTGGCCATGATTTTCTGTGCATATCTGTCTACGGCTACATAATCTTTTGGCAGAAGCAGAAAGGAAGAGTATTTAGGTTTCCAGACGTCTGGTAATGTCCTCAGACGTCCGTAACGACGTCTGATCCTCTAAACCTAGAACCCTATTTGGATCCGATGATAACAGGAACGAATGCACCATTCATTAGACGTCCAGTAAAATAATAAGACGTCTTAGGACATAATATCAGACGTCCTTCTTTTGATCCAATAGAGTCCGTTAAGGATATCCTGCAATATTAGACGACCATAGTAAAAATCAGACGTCCTGTAAGACGTCTGATATTAAAATTAGACGTCTGATGTTGCTGTCAGAATCATCATTGCCCTGATTTTGTGTGGATTTCGTCCTAAACTCTTGGGATTTGTCTCCAACGGCTAGAAGAGCTCTCCCAAGTGTTCTTGAAGGTTCCAAACTTGCCTATAAATAGACTACAACTCTTCTTTGGCAAGACACACCTCTTGAGATACAATTCCATTAGAAAAATCTCTTGCTCACTACTCTAAGCTCCATCTTGCCCTGGTGCTGTGCTAATACTCTGATCAAAGGGCAAATCCATACTCCCGGGTCGCTCCGTTCTACAAATCATCAGGGAGTTCTTTTTATGCTTAGTAGATAAGAAAGCAACTAAATTATTGGGGTGCTCTATAGGTGTTATTTTTACTTGTTAATTTCTGTATTTTGGGTATCCGGCCTGTCGGGTCCCCGTCTCTTCATCTTGAAGAGAGAAACCTCCGTTTAGGGATCGGAGGTGGAAATTGTAATTGAGGTACACTACCCTCGTTTAAGTAGTGTGGTTAGTGGATTGATCACCTTGTGATCGAAAATCCTAAGTCAAGAGATTGGCTTAGGTGGTGGTTTTCACCCATCTTGGGTTTCCACCTAAAAATAATTGAGCATATTGCGTGATTGAATTTGTTGTATTACAATACAATATAATTTCACTATTCACCCCCCCTCTAGTGCAATTTCAGATATGACATCCTTTTCATGGTTTAAAATTTATATCTATGTTAATCTTTGATTGAGAGATTTCCACCACATTAATTAAAACGACATATCCTTCTTTTGCTATTATAAATAAGTGAAACTCTCTCCGTCAAATTGATTACCCTCCTTCAGCCAAGGACTCTATGATGGACGGTCATAACCATCCACCATAGTCATAGCTTTATCAAGACTCAGTATCTGTGTATCTGCCTTATTTGGTGACTCTCAGGAATTCACACAAAGTACGCACACAGGAATAGAGAGCTAAAACTATGCCCAACTCTGAAGTATCATCATCTAATTATCCAAAACTTAAGATTCCTTGCACTAGACTTAGTGCACCACCAATCTCTCTACTTTCATCTCACAAATATGGGGTAGATCTACTAGAAGATAGTATGCCTGACTCCCTATTAACTGTCCAAGGGTTTAGTAGACTACAAATGCTTACTTGTTTTCTTTAAGGATCCATTGCCCAGTCTACGTGCACGTGAAATAAATGTACTGGATTCTAAACTTAAGAAATAACTCAAGAAGAAAAACATCCAATGACAAAGGTATTTTGCTAGGGACTAACCAATTCAGCTCAAGAAAATAAGAGATCTTTATATATATATATAAATATATATGTATGCAAATATTTATAAATGCTATAAATATTCTCAGGTTATACCCTCCCATGCCTAAAACTGACAATGTCCTCATTGGAAAAATGCAGACATAGAAGAATATCACCTGAGGGGGAGAGTGGGAGGAGCTAAGGCTCCTCAAGCCGAAGTGCATCCAAAACCTGGCCATCTGAAAGAGTAATATAAGGTTTAAGTCGCTGGCCATTTACCTTAAAGCTCGCACCTGAAATAGGGTTCCAAATTTCTATAGCTCCATAAGAGAAAGTATTGATAACAACGTATGGCCCATCCCAAGGGGACTTGAGCTTTCCAGGAAATAATTTAAGTCTAGAATTGAAAAGCCAGACCCACTGGTTGGGCTCAAAAGTCTTTATAATGATGTGCTTATCATGGAAGACTTTTGTACATTGCTTGTAAGCTTGAGAAGTTTCATAGGCTTCATTACGAAGCTCCTCAAGCTCACTTAATTCTAACATACGTGCCTTTCCCACTTTATCCAAATTCAAGTTAACGTTTTTAATAGCCCAATAAGCTTTATGTTAGATTTCAATGGGAAGGTGGCACGCTTTTCCATAGACAAGATGGAAAGGAGACATGCCCAAGGGAGTCTTATATGCAATTCTGTAGGCCCAAAGAGCATCGTTTAATTTTTTAGACCAATCCTTCCGATCAAGCCTGACAATTTTTTCTAAAATTCGCTTAATCTCCCTATTAGACACTTCAACTTGTCCACTCGTTTGGGGATGATAAGGTGTGGCTATCATGTGGTTGACTCCTAAATTTTGGAGCAGTCTTGTGAAGTGTACATTCTTGAAGTGAGGTACTCCATCACTTATGATTGTCCTTGGGCACCCATACCGAGAAATGATATTAGCCTTAACAAAGCTCAAGACCACGGAATGGTCATTGGTTCACGTGGGTATGGCTTCTATCCATTTCGATACATAGTCTACAGCCACAAGGATGTATTCATATCCGAAGGACACAGGAAAGGGACCCATGAAGTCAATGCCCCAAATATCAAAGATTTCAATAGGGAGGATAGGTTGTTGGGGCATCTCATCCTTTTTTCCAATGGTTCCCATTTGCTGGCAACGTAGCATGTGCCCACATACGTATGTGCATCTCGGAATAATGTGGGCCACCAAAAGCCAGACTGAAGAACCTTATGGGCAGTCTTCTTCCCACTAAAATGTCCCCCACAATGGAGGTCATGGTAGAAACTCAGAACACTTCTTTGTTCTTCATCAGGGATGCAACGGCGAAAAAGCTGGTCAGGGCCTACTCTAAAAAGCTCGGGTTCCTCCCAGTGATAAAATATAGCATTAGCAAGAAACCTGCCTCGCTTCTGCTTGTCCCAAGTACTGGGGGTAATGCCCGTGACTAGATAGTTCACTATGTCAGCGAACCAAGGAGTTTTAACTTCCACGGCCATCAGAGACTCATCAGGGAAAGTCTCTTAAATACCGCCTACAAGGTTTGATTCCTCAATACGGATCCTAGATAGATGATCTGCTACCACATTCTCAACTCCTTTCTTGTCTTTAATTTTCAGGTCAAATTCCTAGAGTAGCAGAATCCAATGAATTAGGCGAGGTTTGGTGTCCTTTTTAGTAAGAAGATGCTTTAGGGCAGAATGATCAGTGAACACCACAACCTTGGATCCCAAACAATAAGATCGAAACTTTTCCAAAGAAAATACTACAGCAAGTAGTTCCTTTTCAGTGACCATGTAGTTTTGCTGAGGATCCGTAAGGGTCTTGCTGGCATAATGCTGCACATGAGGTTTGCCATCAACCCTTTGACCTAAGATCACTCCCACTGCAAAATCAAAAGCATCGCACATAAGCTCAAATGGGAGGAGATATCCTTTGCTAATAGGTCGTAGAGTGGCTTAGAGATTTTACTGAAATCTCTAATGAAGCACCTATAAAGTCTAGCATGGCCAAGGAAAGATCTAACCTGATGAACATTGGCGGGCAATGGAAGCTTAGAGATGGAATCGATTTTTGCAGTGTCCACCTCTAATACTCTCTCAGAAACTATATGCCCTAACACAATGCATTGCTGGACCATAAAGTGGCTTTTCTCCCAGCTAAGCACCAGCTTTGCCTCTTCTCAATGGGTTAAGACATTATCAAGGTGCGAAAGGCATAGGTCAAATGACGAGCCATAAATGGAGAAGTCATCCATGAAAATTTCAACGAACTCGTCGATCATATTAGAAAAGATAGCCATCATACAATGTTGGAAAGTGGCAGGAGCATTACATAATCCGAATGGCATTCAGTGGAATGCAAATGTGCCATACGGACTCGTGAAGGTGGTACGCTCTTGATCGTCAGGAAAAACAACTATCTAATTATACCTAGAGTACCTGTCAAGAAAACAGAAGTACTTGTTCCCTGCCAATCGTTCCAAAATTTGATCGATAAACGGTAAGGGGAAATGGCCTTTTTGGGTAGCCGTGTTTAAATGGCGGTAATCAATGTAGACCCTCCAACTAGTTGAGGGTCTAGTGGTCACCAGCTCTCCTTGGTCATTCTCCTCCACAATGATTCATGTCTTTTTGGGAACTACATGAATAGGACTGACCCATTTACTATCTGAAATGGGATAGATAATCCATGCATCCAGCCATTTCAGAATCTCCTTTTTAACAACCTCCCGCATATTTGGATTGAGCCTTCTCTGCATGTCTCAGAAAGGCTTCACGGACTCCTCCGTGTATATATGATGCATGCAAAGAGAGGGATCAACACCCTTAATATCAGCAATTGACCAGGCAATTGCTTCCGTGTGCCTTTGTAAACACTCAAGCATAGCTCCCTCCTGCAATTCATATAATGCAGACAAGATAATAACGGGGAGTGTGTTATTAGGGCCAAGGAAAGCATATTGCAATGTGTTCGGGAGGGGTTTCAACTCCAACTCTGGAGCCTTTTGAATTGAGGGTTTTAGTTGAGATGTCCCCACCTCAGGTAGTGGATCTACCTTCACAGTCCAGGGTGGGGATAGAGACTCAGTGTGTATCCCCAGCAACTCTTCTAATTTGGGCATTTCCCTTTCAGTTTCTTTAATAATCGAGGGATGGTCCTTAGATATGACCTTCTGAAGGGGATCTCTACATAAGAGTGCTGGAGTAGTCTCTTCAATTATTTCATCAACGACCTCAATCTAAGAATAATCTTCAAATCCGGATTGCTTGTATGTATCAAAAGCATTCAACTAGATCTTCTTGTTCCCAAAGCCCATTTTAAGTGCCCCAAATCTACAATTTATAGAGGCATTGGCTGTGGCCAAGAAGGGGCATCCCAGAATAATGGACGGCTTTGTGGGCTTATTTGATGGGTCAGTATCAAGCACCAGAAAGTCAATAGGGAAGAAGAAATCCTCCACTCTCACAAGGACATCTTCCAACAATCCCCGTGGTGTCTTAAGTGATCTATCTACAACCTGGAGGATTACTGGACTAGGCTTTAGCTTGCCACCTCCCAAAAGATCGTAGACAGAGCTCGGTAGAATGTTCACCCTCGCACCTAGATCGAGCAGAGCCTCATCAATGTGTTGGTTACCTGTAACCACTGAAATATACGGGGCCCCTGGGTCTTTCATTTTGGGGGGTGTTCCATGCTGGAGAACCGAGCTAACATGGCCAGGCAGGATGACCTTGGTTTGGACCTGTTTCCTAGATTGGCGCTTTTGGGTGCACAGGTCCTTTAGAAACTTGGCATAGGATGGGATCTGTTTAATAGCTTCCAATAGAAGCAAGTTAATCTGGACTTGCCAAAAAGTATCCATAATCTCTTCCATCCTATCCTTGGCTCCAGTCGAGCCAACAGAAGATTCCCCAGGAGCAGATAAGCGCTCTGGATAGGGCACCCTCGGCTTCTGGGTAGAGGGGTCGTCATGGCGGGAAAGGGGTGGTGGAAGGATGACATCCTCATTCGGGGTGATTTTGTGCGAGGGAGAGCAGTGTGGCTCTTCCTCGGTGGAGATGGAAGTCAAGTCAGGTGTGGAAGGGGAATTCTGAGACGTAATCGTAGGAGTGTTATCAGGCTTGTTAATCTTTTTTCCACTCCTCAACATGGTCACTACTTGGGCGTGCTCCCTGAATACAACCCCCTTGCCCTTAAGGTTCTCCTTAGAAGAGCTTGGCGGCTTTCCCGGATCACGTTGCCCAACTACCTCAATAAGATGACCAATTTGGGATTGCATATCAGTAATCATCTTATTCTGATATTGGATGACCATATTCTGATGCTCTTGCATTGCTTTCATCATAGCCTTCAGTTCATCCATCTCAGAGGGCTTATTCTGAGGAGGGTTTTCATAAGATGGTTGGTATATGGGTTGGGGAGGTAAGGGTCTTGTATTCTTTGAGTTAGAAGCATCATCTTGCTTCCAAGAGAAGTTTGGATGGTTCCACCACCTTGGATTATAGGTATTGGAATAAGGGTTATTGCGAGAGGGCGGAAACCTTGGGCCGCATTCAAGTCGGCCTGAATCAACTCAGGGAATTGATTTGCCTGATGGCACTCCACAGTGGCGTGTGTTGTGATTAGCCCATATTTGTGGGCTATTTAAATATTTAAGTGCCTAGACATTAAGTTAATTCCAACATTTATTTAGCATAAATTAGGATGTAAATAGATTAATTCATATTTCTAATTTAATTACATATTTCATGCATTGCATTCATATTTAAATGCATTTAGAATTAACTCAGAATTGCATTCATTGAATTAGTTAACCAATTAGGTACATTGCATGCATTAATTTAAGTTAACATAAAAGTTGAGGGTTTGTATATAAATAACCATAATATTTTATCATTATTTTTATTCTTCTTCTTTTAGCAACGGTTGCCACGCCACCAACTGCCACACTAAAACCTACATTCATGGACTAGCGGAGAATGTGGATTTGCTCCCACCTCTCCATTCAAATCCATGCAGGTGGCTACAAAAAGAGGAAGATGCAGCCGAGCTCGGGAGGCCACCATCCTAACGACCCACCATTGTGCAAAGAGTTGATCTCTCATCCGTTCCACCACCACCAGCCTCAACCGCGGCGACGAGCCTCCACCACGGTGGGCATGTGGCATGACAGGCCACACCGCCATATGGAGCTCGTCTGCATTACCGTGAGCACCTCTGCGTGCACCACCCTCGCCGTCATCACCAACAACCGCACTGCAACTTCACGTCCCCATCAGTTAAGACGTCCGGGAAGTTTCCCGGACGTCTGAAGCTTCGTCCCCACACACAACAGCAATCGGTCTCTCCTCCACACCCACGCCTACCTTTGCAGTGCCATCACCCCCTCGCATGCCCTTGTTGCGTGCACCATTCTCCACACTCCACGTGTAACAACAACCTCTAGCTCGCCCACTCCAGCACGCCTGCCTTGCAGCCTGTGCAGCAGCACCTGCTGCAGCGCCCACACCCAGCACCTTCTTGTAGCACGCATGCCCACAACGTGGACTCCAACCTGCAGTGCCCAGAACGTGCACCCAGAACGCGCGCGCGCTCCTTCATTGCCCTCGCTGACCACCTTCAGCGTGTAGTAGAACCCAGGCCTCCCACCTGCAGAACCCGCGCCTCCCGCTTGCAGAGCCCGTGGCCACTCCTTCCGCCCCTCGCCGACCTCCATAGTGCACCTCCAGTGCGTAGCAGCACGTGCGCTCCATCCTGCAGCACGCGCGCCACCTCCATGCGCATCCTGCGGCAGCAGCAACTTCTTCACCGCCACTACCTTTCTCCTCCGGCAGGCCGACTTCGGCCACCTCTCGAGGTACCACTGCCACCACCGCGACGGCCTTACTTCAGCCAACCGCCTGTGGGAACCTCTCCTCGATTGAACCTCTCTCCCGATCGCGAGGAGGAGAGGGGTAAAATCCTCTGTTTTTATTCTAATTAGTAATTACATTTCATGCCATTGCCAGGAAAATGAATTCTGATTTATGAATATTTTATTATGGTGAAATTACAACTTCATACTCAAGCTCTCTTACAATTGCATGGCTTTTGTGATTAACATTGTTTGACATTGGTTTTGGGATTAAAATTTGTACAAATTTTCTCTAATACATGTCAATTGAAAATTGCATAAAATCATCACATATTTATTGAATATTTTAGTGAGGACAAATTGCACATCTACCCATACATTTTCAAGTTATTGTGCATCTTCTTTCCATCGCATTTCATGTCAGATTTGACTACGGATTTCTCACGAGATTGGACGAATACGAAATAATCGAGATTTTATTGCATCATTGCCTCCTTGTGGACACGACCCGCTCCTATTTGAGTGGTTATATTAATTGTTGATTAGTCGATTTTTCCACCACATAGAACTATAAGCAACACGTTATTTCATTTACGAAACTTAATCGAAAGCGGAGAATCGACTCATCAAATGGCGCTGTTACCGAGGAGGCAACAGACGCAATAATTTCACATGATTTTATTTTTTATTATTTCTCATTGCACAGTGATTTGACCATTTATTATTTTTTCTGTGCGAGAAATTTGTGCGAGGAATCAGCCATCGTGAGAGGCGACCCTTGACGTCGCTAGAGGAGGAATTGGTCGAGCTACCTTGCAAAGGAGGAGAAGGACGAGGACACGACGATCATCTAGTCACTGATTTAATTAGAGTAGGATTAAGATTTTAGACTTGATTTTTCATTGCACATTTGGTTTAAAACCCTTGTTCTGGGGTATATTTTGAGGGGTTTGTTCCCCGATTTTGTTTTAGGCCTGTGTTGGGTAATTTTTGGGAGCTTGTTCCCTTTTCTTTAGATTTAGGTTTTTAATTTATTTTGTGGATTGTTTACCTTTATTTGCTTGTGCATAAGTAGTTAAAAAAAAATAAAAAAAAAAAATGAGCTGCCTGCTAGAAGCTGCCTGCCCCAAGGACGAACCATTTAGGTCTGTATGAGTAGCCTCTAGATTTACTTCTCTGCATTGCGTGCATTCTTGCATTGTTGATTGCTGGAAGTAAGGTACGCATTCTCTTACTTTGCATCCTATTCTTGATCACGCATTGCATTTAGACTAAATTCGAAGACCACAAAGTTTGTCTTGAAGTGATCTAACAAGTGGTCACATATATTCTTGAAAAATGACTAATTAAAGGAGGGACATCTAAAAACCAAAGATTTGATTTTCAAACTTGGCGTGCGATTCAAAATTCAAAATCTTTTTGCGGTGAATGCACACTTAGATCTTTTGCACCACGGCATGCATTTAGACACTCCTAAGTCTTGGAACGACTAGGACAAGAGCCCTCCTACCGTTGGATTCTGAAGTGTTCAGAACTTGAGATCAAAGGTTTTGTAAATCCAAAGAGGGGGATACCCTGTCACGGATTTTTGGGGGTAGTTGAGAATCACCGCGAAAGCATAGCTTCAAAGGAAGGCTTAGGCCTACTTTCATCCCTCGATCTTGCGTCTTTGGATTTGCTTTACCATTTGAGATTTAGGGAAGAATACCTAAGCTCCAACTAGGTATTTTTAGGCATTTCGAAGGTTGACAATAGGCGTGTAATTGATTGGGCAACTTGCTTTGTCACCTACGATTTGAACTAAAGTCAAATGCCTAAATTTGTAAAGACCGAACAAGTCCTTCTGAATTGTGTTTGTAGTGCATGCTTGGTAGGCATTCTCTTAGGAGACAACTTGTGTTTGATCTTGAACCTGAAAGAATCTTAAGAAGAAACCTTCCAAGGGTAGAAATGGCCGGTCAAAGGAGCCTTAAGGAATATTTCATTCCAACCAATCAAGCTGGCCCTGCACTACGTAGACCTGGAGGGGACAATCCTTATGAGATCAAAAGCAGTACCATATCCTTGCTACCCTCCTTTTATGGTACTGCTAGGGAAGACCCTTACAAGCATATAGAGGAATTCACCAAGGTCTATTCCACGATGAAGCTGCAGGGCGTTACTGATGATGCTCAAATGCGAACCCTCTTTCCCTTCTCCCATAAGGATAAAGCCAAGTATTGGTATCACACCCTTGATAATATTAACACTTGGGATGCCCTGAAGGAGTTTTCGAGGAAGTACTTCCCCATGAGCAAAACTAATCACTTTAGGAGGGAAATTATGAGTTTTGTTTAGAAGGATGGGGAAGCATTCCATGATGCGTGGGAGCGCTTTAATTACTTGCTGAGACTTTGCCCACATCACCAGGTGCCTAAATGGCAACTGGTTCAAAGGTTCTACATCGGACATAATGATTCGCATAGGCAAACTGTGGATGGTGCCTGTGCAGGAACCTTTCTTTCTAAGACTGAGGATGAAGCTTGGAACCTTTTTGATACTTTGAGTGATAATTCTATTCACTTGAATTCTGCCTACATGGATAGAAAGCCCACTCTCATGCAAAGAAAGTTGGAGGAGAATGAGGCAAGGGACACCCAGAATTTAGCCTATCAAATTCAATTATTGAATCAAAACATGGAAAGGCTTATGTCGAACCTGAGTTCATTCGTATCTAACACCTCCACATCCCAAGCTTCCGAATGCTGAATTTGCCAAGGCAATACACACGCCACTGTGGATTGCCACTTGGCCTCCCAATTCCTTGAGCTTGTACAAGCGGATCTGAATGCCTCTCAAGGGTTCTATCCTAGACCTCGTAATGACCCTTTCTCCAACACTTATAATGAGGGATGGAGGAACCACCCAAACTTTCATGGAGACAAGGAAATGTCTCAAATTCAGGGAATTACAAACCACAATCCTTTCAAAACCATCAAATGAACCAACCTCAGACCTTTGCTCAACCTAAGACCTCTGAGATGGATGAATTGAAGGCGATGTTGAAAACTATGCAAGAAAGTCAAAGTGCCATCATCCAATCTCATGACAAGGCTATACATGAGATGAAATCACAAATAGGACACCTTGTTGAGGCCGTTAGACAGAGGGAAACTGGGAAGCTCCCCAGTGTTGCTGAGGAAAATCCTAAAGGAAAAGGGATTGTCTTTAGGGAGCATGCTCAGGCGGTGACTATTCTGAGGAGTGGGAAAGAAATTTCCAAACCCGATGCTCCTATAGTCTCACCCCCTAAAAAACCATCCACCTCGACTTTCACCCCCACCGGAGAAGACTTGCCCAAATCTTCTCCGCTTGAAATCACCTCACCAAAAGAAGTTGCCCCCGTTCCAACCCTTACTCGACATGACAACCCTTCCACCCAGATATCGAGAGTGCCTTTTCCAGAGTGCTTATCCACCTCTGGGCAGACTTCTGCTGGCTCATCTGGAGCCAAAGATAAGACGGATGATATTATGAAAACTTTCAAGCAAGTGCAGATTAACCTGCCTTTGCTTAAAGCTATCAAGCAGATTCCGTCTTATGCCCTCTTCTTAAAGGACCTGTGCACGAAAAAGTGACAATCTATAAACTAGGTCCAATCAAAAGTTTTCCTACCTGATTTTGTTAGCTTAATTGTTCAACATGGCACACCCCCGAAACTTGAGGACCCAGGAGCCCCATACATCTCAGAAGTTATTGGTGACATACAAATTGATGGCGATTTGTTAATTAGGTAATTTAGTGTCGTTGCAATACGTAAATCTGCTTTCGCTTTTAAATTTATATTCCAAGATAGGGGAGTATCTAGGGTCGTCCAAGGAGGCCAAATGTTTGCAAAATTGATTCTCTTGCTTGGAATATAAATCTCAACTTTCTTTTTGGTCTTTTTTAATATATCATTTTTATGTTTTTGAAATTAAGGCAACATGCGAAATTATGGCGGGAAAGTGACTTACACTTCAATTCAATAGACTACTTCTAAAGTGGCAAGTAGAGCCTCTCCCTAAGCTTACTCTAGGCAAGTGGAGGCCTAGAATAATTAGGGAGAGGGAGTGAAGAATGCTAAAAATAAAGCAATTCGAAATGCAACTAAAGAAATTGCAAAGAAGGCAACTAGATTAATGAAAAAGTATTTTACAAAAAGCCTAGTAGATGAATGCTTCTACTACTAGAAAAATTGCAATAAATAAAAGCAAACACAAATCCTCTAGATAGATGGTGAAGAAGAGGGCTTCTTGCTCCAAGCTTGGTAGCTCCCAGGCTTGCAAAGAGTCCTCCAACTCCTTCCTTGCTATGCTCCACCAAGGTGATGTCCTCCAAGGCAAGCACTAAAGGGGCGTGCCCTAAGCTTCTCTCCAAGGGTGGACGTCCACACTAGGTCCTTCTCCTTTGCCTAGCCATCCTCCTTGAACTAGAAAAATCCTCCTCCTTGGCGTGGCCCAAGTTGAAGAGAGTGGGGAGAAGAAGGCACCAAAAGGGCTGGTGATGTGCCCCTTTAATCTTCTCTAGTCCTTCTCCTTGGCCGTAGGTGTAGGTGGTATAGGTAGGAAAATACACTAATGGAGGATGCTCTCAAATGATGGTAGATGGTGGGTTTTTATAGAATAGGAGGGGGGCTAAGGTGACTCTTGGAATGGAGGGCTAAGATGGAGAGATGGAGGTGGTTGGGGATCCTATTGCTAAGGTCAATTGGCACCAACCCAAGGGACACTTAGGGGGTGGTTATGGGTGGTGGCACCCCTTGAAGTTGGTGCCAAAATGGCTTCTAGAAGGGGATCTTAGTTGGCGCCAAGAAGGGTTCTAGAAGGAGGGGTAGGTGGGGGGCTAGGATGGGTTGTAGGGTTAGGTGTATGGTGGATGTGGGGGTGGATGTTGGCGCCAAAAAGAGGGGTAGTTAGGGTTAGGTTTTGGTGCCAAATTGGTGCCTTTTGGTGGTGATAATGGGGTGAAGAGGTGGCTAGGAGGTGGCACCAACTTGAGTAGGATAGCTAGCTTAGGTAGGGCTTAAGTTGGTGGAGCTAGCTAGGGTTGAATTGAAGGTGGTGGATGGCCAAGGTGCTGGTTGCCAGCTAAGCTAAGCTAGCTTAGCTAGCTATGGAGTAGAGGAGGAGGTATTGGAGCTAGGGTGTGAGAGAGGAGCTGAGGAGGAGAAGTCTAGAGCTGGAACTGGAGCTGGCAGCTACTGGAGAGGCTGGCATGGAGCTACTCTAGCTAGCTTAGCTTGCTAGTTCTTTGCTAGCTACTAAGCCAAGCTAAAGTGAACTGGCTTCAACCATAATGAGCTGAGGTGAGCTGGGTCTGGTGCTCCCGAGGAGGATCAAGCTGGTTGAGGTAGTTAAGGTAGCTTAGCTCAATTGAGTTAAGCTAAGCTGAATCCCCGGGAGCTGGACTTGAGCTTCCTGAGCTGTGATGAGTTCTTCTTCAACTGGCTGGAGTTGAGTGGAGCTGGATGCAGCTAGGTTTGAGCTGGGGTGAACTCCTGTCAACTCAGTTAAGCTAGCTAAAGCTCCCTGTGGACTAGTGGGAGCTGAGATGAGCTAGACTCAACTAAGTTGAGCTGGATCTGAGCTGGCTTGAGCTAGGGTGAGCTAAGATGAACTCTCTTGAGCTACCATTCAGCTGAGATTAGCTGAATGGAGCTAGGATGAGCTAACCCTAGTTCAAGTGAGCTAGGTTCCAGCTGTGGTGAGCTGGATCAAGCTGAGTTCCAGCTAGTCTGAGCTTCTCCTTCACCATTTGCCTTCTTAAGCGCTAGGGTTTTAGGGATCTGTATATCTGTTCATCCCTAACACTCACAAAAACATATCAAAAAGACAATAAAAAATGCAATGCATGCCTAACCTAATTTATGACTAAATGCAACCCAAAAACCCATTTGCGGAGTAAAGTCCTAAGAGCTAGGTTTGTTTTAATGCATAAGAATGATGATAAACTGGCATTTATCACACCCCATGCTTATCTTTTGCTAGTCTCTTAGCAAAACTTCAATTTGTTGGAAAAAGGAATTTTTGGGAAATCTAATTTTTTCAACTTTTGAGGAGAAAAAGAGATTAAGGGACCTTGGTTAATTTAAACACCAGAGGTACATGATTTGTTAAATATAAACATCAGAATTTGTTTTTGGATCCAACCATTAGACAAAACGGGGTCAATATATCCTCCAGAAAATTCACAAATTAACCCTTTGTTAATTCAGATGACTTGAAATTTTTGTTTTTAGGATTTTTCTGGCTCATGAATCTTATTTGCAACTTGGAAAATCCTTTAAAATCTTGTGTCTTTGCTTGTGACAAGCCAACATTTATAAGGGCATGTTAATTTATTTATTATTACTTTTTTTTTCCCCATGCTTATTTTTAGCTTAGTCTTACAACAGATGTGTCGGGATCATCATTCCCGTTGCCATTCCTCGAGGGGGCTCTGGCACTAGTACTTCGGGATAGCACTGTCCATGACACCACCCCGGAGCTCACAACCCTAAAACATGATGCGGTGTAAAGGGGCGCTCTAAGCAAACTCAAGCTCTTACTCCGACACTATAGGTAGAGCACCGTCCAAGACACTTGAGCTGCTAAAATGTGCTTTAATGCTCCATCTAAAGATCTGAAATATAGATATGGAGCAGCACCGAGGTGGTAACATGTTGACATCGCGTCCTCAAAGGAGGCATTTTCCTCCTCGGTGGTGGGAACTCAAACCAATGATCTGCTTCGGACTTTTACTAAGTCCAAACAAGGGAGTTTTTCAAATTTTTAGTTGTTTTTAAGTGTTGGCTTGTGTGTGAAAATTGACACAAGAAGTTTCTCAAGACATGCAAGTTTTTGAATCAGAAACTAAGTCAAATACTTTCCTTATTACAAAATAGAATCAAGTCACCTGAACTATCATGAGTTCAGGTGGAATTTTAGAGAAGGATATCTGATCTAGTCTAGAAATAGACCCTGAAATTCTAATGATCAGATCTATATCCTCATCCTTAGTTTGTTAAAGATTAAATCCCATTGTACCAAAAGTGAGTTTTTCAACCTTAGTCCCGAAAAAATTTTTTCCTCAAAAAGTTTTTCATCATCATTATTATTATTATTATTATTTTTGGATATGCAAGCAAGAAATAAAATAAAGAAAAATGCATGTTTTTAGGTTTTGAACATCCTAAATCGATCGTCAAAATTTGAAAACACCGCCCCCCCCATGCTTAAGATATGCCATGTCCTCATGCATTAGGAGGGAAAATGGATCACCTTAGCGAAGAACGGTCGGGTTTAGGATGATCAAAACCTGAAAAAGGAAGAAAAAAGGAAAGCAGGAAAAAATGATGGGTTACCTCCCATCTAGTGCTATCTTTTACGCCATTTAGCTGGGCATGAAGGTATGCACGGAAAATGGAAAATCATGTAAATAGTTGGACACTATGATGCCCTCAAAAAAGGCGTCTTCTTCTAGATCCCTAGAAAATTGATTAGAAGCAGTATTGGGATCAAAGTTGGATGGAAAATGATAAGTGTAGCCCGAGTCTAGCCATGGTTTTAAATCAGGTTGGATGCCAAACTCGGGCGGGGTTGGTGGCAGGTCCGTAAGAAATGAGTCGGGCAAGGAATGGTGAGGATTGGGTGAAGTTAGTGTGGAAAAATTAGGTGCGTGAATAGTGGGTGGGTTAGGGTGCTTAGGGGGTGTATTAGGAATAAATTTGGGGTCAAGACAAGTCTCCAGATCACAGATTTCGCCGACCACTGATTCTGAATTAGAGCCCTCAAAAAAATTATGGTCGGTAAGGGTATCTATTAACATTGCCTCCTCCACCATATTGGAAATTTTTGTATTTGAGTCCTCAAAAAAATTATCATCATGGAATCTCCTGGAGGATTTGAAAATATCTAAAGTGATAGCTTGGCCTGCACAAGTGATATCCATTTTGCCTGTGTGGCAATTGATATTTGCCTTTGCAGTGGCCAAAAAAGGGCATCCAAGGATTATTGGGGAGTCCAGTAATGATTCAGGTACCTCAATGTCAAGAACCAGAAAGTCTGCAGGGAAGACACAATTCTGGACCTTGACGAAAACATCCTCGACAATCCCACGAGGTTTGATTGTAGATCGGTCGGCTAATTGCAGGGTAACCTCGATGGGTTTTAAGTCACCGATCTGAAATTCTTCGAATAAACTCGTGCGAATAATATTAACTGAGGCACCAAGATCAAGGAGGGCATGATTAAAGGTAGTGTCATCAATAATTACAGAAATTAAAGGCACCCCTGGATCTTTCATCTTAGGAGGCAGGTTACTCTGTATGACAGAGCTTACTGTCTCTGAAAGATGCACTTATCCTAGATTTTTGGCCTGCCTTTTAGGAGTACAAATCTCCTTCAAAAATTTTGGCATAGGCAGGTATATATTTGATGGCATCTAGGAGAGGAATATTGATATGAACTTGCCCAAATAGATTCATGAGTTCTTCTATAGTGGGCTCAGATTTCTTTTTTTTATTGGTGGTGGGGTGGAGAGCTTGTGGGAAAGGGATAGGAATCTTGTCTTGAGATTTTTGTATTTCTTTTTCTTCCTGATGTGGAGGTGGGGAGTCAATTTGCACAGGTATTTCACCAGGTTTGTGTGAAGGCCCGAGATCAGTGGTGGTTTTCCTACTCCTCAAAGTAACTGCATGTGTAGTCGGATTATTATTTGGAAAAGGTGGGGGGGCTTGTGATTGAGGAAACCTAGGAGGCTGCTGAGTTGGTGGATTAGGAGGAGGCTAATTCGGATAGTGTGGAGTTATGCCCGTATAATGGTTCCCTTGGTGATTAGGGTTGGGCATGGGTTGGGACGGAAGATGTCCTGCAGGTCTTTGCGTGGGAGTAACCCCAATCTGATTATTCAGATTTGTGATGGTGCGGGTTACTTCCGTCATTTTTATTTGCATTTCCTGCAAGGTTCGCATCATCTGGGCATTGATGTCTTGTTGGGATGGCCCAGGATGGAAGATTGGATTCGACCCATACCCATTAAAATGATATGGTTGGGAAGAAACTTGATTATTCCAGGAGTAGTTCGGGTAATTTTTCCAATTAGAAGAATTTTTAAAGGGCTCCTGGATGGCAGAAATATTTTGAGTGGGGTTAAGATCTGGATAGTTGTAATTCCCCAGTGAATCATGGGCAACCACAGAATAATTAGCAGGAGTAGTGTTGAGATTGTGCAAATTTTCTCTTCGTGGAAAGTTAGGTTGGGTTGGATGTAGGTGTGGAGCTTAGGTTGATGTGGCCAGTCTTTCCTCAATTTTCTTTTGATTAATATGCATCTGGTTGAGTTTTTGAGCGATCAATTGAAGATCGTCTTGGGTGACAGGGATAGATTGAGCGCCTATTTCATGAACACCGAACTGCATATTTTGGGTTCTGCAAAATGTGTTCATGGAAGCTTGATTAAATGAGTTTTCACTTATTTCTTTAAACAGGTCGTAGGCACTTTCAGCATCTTTATTTAAGAAGTTGCCACCACACGAAGCGTCGACAAAATGTCGGATTTGATCTTCTAATCCATGATAGAAGATTTGCACGAGCTGCCATAAAGGAATCTCATGGTGCAGGCAACTTCTTAAGAGATCTTGAAATCTTTCCCAAGAATCATGGAAGGTCTCACCAGATTTTTGGTGAAAGGTCGTAATAGATCGTCGCAGGGAATTGGTACAACCTATGGGAAAGAATTTCTTAAGGAAGGCACTCTTGAGCTGAGGCCAAGTTGTGATGGGTCGGCCAATGGTCCTGAACCAATAAGCGGCCTTATCTTTAAGAGATAATGGAAAAAGTCACATCAGCCATATGTCTTCTTGCATATTTCGGGAATGGGTTGTTTGCGCAAGAAGAGTCAGCTCTTCAAGGTGGTTGAAAGGGTCTTCCCTAGGAAGGCCATAAAAGTGTTTAATTAGGTTCAGGACTGCAGGCTTGACCTCAAAGTCCCCCTCTGGTATGACCACCCCTGGTCGTTCCTCATAATAAGATGGATCATAGAAATCTTTTAGAGGAATAACAAGCTGCTGACAGGGTGGTGGGTTTGGCCTTTGATTGGCTAGGTTTTGGATGTTCCTAGTCAATGTTTGTTGATTGGAATTTAATTTATCAATCTGCTGAGCCATCAATTTTAAAAGATCAGGCAGGGGGTCTTGATGTTGTGTTTGGGGCAACTCAAGATTAGGAAGCTCCAAGAGTGGGAAGTTAAAGGCGGGTGGGTTTTGGGTCGAAGGGTTAGAATTAGGGTTAGTGGTGGGGTTAGAGGTAAGGTTAGAGGTGGAAGTGGAAGGGTCAGTGGACCTATTTTGTTGAATTTTCATTTTTTTAGAAGTAGAAGAAGACAGAAAAAGTGGTCTTTTTGCGCAGGGGGCGAAATCAAATGGTCCTTCCAAGTGCTGATTTTGAGACCGTCGCCCGTGCAAAAAATGGAAGAATGGGAGGGGAGAAAAGAAAGAGATGAGAGAAAGTGTGCAAATCAAACAAACAAAGGTAGACCTAACTTAAGTGTGACTCCCTAAAAATAAACCTAAGACTTGGTCTACGTAGGAAATAAGTAATCAATAGTGAATACCTGTTCTGTCAACAAATCTAGCCAAGTTGCTTAAGGGGAGGTTTGGGCCCAAACGTTTCGCAAGGAAAACCCCAGGTACTTGTACAAACCCATGCTTGGTCGTTTGACATGGCCCCTCAGCCTGAACACCAGATATAGATGACAGAATTGGTACTAACTAAAGAAAACTTAAGACCTAGATAGCAAGCCTAAGTTGATGAAGCCTTAGGGGTCAAGTTGCTACAAGTTTTAATTAGGTCTAGGATGCTATAGTACACATGGAATGTGGAGGGATTTTATTGGGTTGTTGCCCTGTTATTTCGATTTTTTTGTGTGTGTGCGCAGGAATTGGAGAGTGGCTCCAATGAAAATCAAGTTGTCACATAATTTTTTTGTATTTTTGTCTTTTAGGATTTGATTTAATTAAATGTATTCTAGGGTTTTTCTTTTTAAATTTTCAAACAAGTTTGAAACTCCACAATCAAAGGAAAAGCAAATTGTATTGGTGATGGTTAATTTCCTTTAATGCAAGTTCTAAAAGGATAGAAAGAAACCCTAAGCCAATTATCCTTAAGATAGAAAATTACTACCAATGAATTAATTTTAGGCTTTCTGTATTAAGTAGTGGTCTAAACAAGTCAAACAACACTACTACTTTGAAGAAAATCAAACAAGGATTCCAAAAAATATTTTTGTAAGATTTTAGGAATTTGTTTGGTAATTATTTTGAATTTTTAATTATACTGGTGTCAAAGTCTAGAAATGATACCTGTGGGTATTTTGGAATTTTAAGTATTACCACCGATCTCAGAAAATTTTTGTGATTTTATATGATGTGTAAAATTTCACAAGGATTCCAGCAAGATAAATTTCACAAAATTGGATGAGTATAAAAATTATAAAAATTCATGGACAGTAGCAAAATAGGAAGATTAGAGGGTGTGACCTCTCTACAGTCCACAAATTTTTAAAAATTAAATACAAAGCCAATTTATCTAAAATTTGGAAAAAATGTTCCTAACTCAATTGGGAATCATTATATAAAATTTTATGATTTTATAAGGCCTGTGGTATTAGGAATCAATTTTTCAAGTCTGGACAAAAATCTAGACCCGAAAAATAGAACACCAATACTTGCAATGGAGTTGTGTTAAAGAAGCATTCAAGCAAACAATAGATTTTAAAATGCACCACTACACTTGGTTAAGTCGTTTATGGTCCTAAAAGCCAAGTTTAGTATATTTTGGTAGTTTTTTAGGTTAAGTGTGACAAGTGATGGGGAACCAAAATGAAATCCACGGGAAGAAAAGGAACTTTAGGCTTTCGCTTCCAAATTCCCGCCTTCCCGCTGTAATTCCTGCACACACAAAAGAAAGAAAGAGAAGAGGATGAGATCCACTTCAAACAAGAGAAAATTAACTAATGCAAAGCTGTGCCTCCCCAGCAACGACGCCAAAAAGTGGTAGTGAAAATACGTGGTTTGTTAATTAGGTAATTTAGTGTCGTTGCAACGCGTAAATCCGCTTTCGCTTTTAAATTTATATTCCAAGATAGGGGAGTATCTAGGGTCGTCCAAGGAGGCCAAATGTTTGCAAAATTGATTCTCTTGCTTGGAATATAAATCTCAACTTTCCTTTTGGTCTTTTTAAATATATCATTTTTATGTTTTTGAAATTAAGGCAACATGCGAAATTATGGCGGGAAAGTGACTTACACTTCAATTCAATAGACTACTTCTAAAGTGGCAAGTAGAGCCTCTCCTTAAGCTCACTCTAGGCAAGTGGAGGCCTAGAATAATTAGGGAGAGGGAGTGAAGAATTCTAAAAACAAAGCAATTAGAAATGCAACTAAAGAAATTGCAAAGAAGGCAACTAGATTAATGAAAAAGTGTTTTACAAAAAGCCTCGTAGATGAATGCTTCTACTACTAGAAAAATTGCAATAAATAAAAGCAAACACAAATCCTCTAGATAGATGGTGAAGAAGAGGGTTCTTGCTCCAAGCTTGGTAGCTCCCAGGCTTGCAAAGAGTCCTCCAACTCCTTCCTTGCTATGCTCCGCCAAGGTGATGTCCTCCAAGGCAAGCACTAAAGGGGCGTGCCCTAAGCTTCTCTCCAAGGGTGGACGTCCACCCTAGGTCCTTCTCCTTTGCCTGACCGTCCTCCTTGAACTAGAAAAGTCCTCCTCCTTGGCGTGGACCAAGTTTAAGAGAGTGGAGAAGAAGGCACCAAAAGGGCTGGTGATGTGCCCCTTTAATTTTCTTCTCCAGTCCTTCTCCTTGGCCGTAGGTGTAGGTGGTATAGGTAGCAAAATGCACTAATGGAGGATGCTCTCAAATGATGGTAGATGGTGGGTTTTTATAGAATAGGAGGGGGGCTAAGTTGACTCTTGGAATGGAGGGCTAAGATGGAGAGATGGAGGTGGTTGGGGATCCTATGGCTAAGGTCAATTGGCGCCAACCCAAGGGACACCAAGGGGGTGGTTATGGGTGGTGGCACCCCTTGATGTTGGCACCAAAATGGCTTCTAGAAGGGGGTCTTAGTTGGCGCCAAGAAGGGTTCTAGAAGGAGGGGTAGGTGGGTGGCTAGGATGGGTTGTAGGGTTAGGTGTATGGTGGATGTGGGGGTGGATGTTGGCGCCAAAAAGAGGGGTAGTTAGGGTTAGGTTTTGGCACCAAGATTGGTGCCTTTTGGTGGTGATAATGGGGTGAAGAGGTGGCTAGGAGGTGGTGCAAACTTGAGTAGGATAGCAAGCTTAGGTAGGGCTTAAGTTGGTGGAGCTAGCTAGGGTTGAATTGAAGGTGGTGGATGGCCAAGGAGCTGGTTCCCAGCTAAGCTAAGCTAAGCTAAGCTAGCTTAGCTAGCTATGGAGTAGAGGAGGAGGTATTAGAGCTAGGGTTTGAGAGAGGAGCTGAGGAGAAGTCTGGAGCTGGAACTGGAGCTGGCAGCTGCTGGAGAGGCTGGCATGGAGCTACTCTAGCTGGCTTAACTTGCTAGTTCTTTGCTAGCTACTAAGCCAAGCTAAAGTGAACTGGCTTCTACCATAATGAGCTGAGGTGAGCTAGGTCTGGTGCTCCCGGGGAGGATCAACCTGGTTGAGGTAGTTAAGGTAGCTTAGCTCAACTGAGTTAATCTAAGCTGAATCCCCGGGAGCTGGACTTGAGCTTCCTGAGCTGTGATGAGTTCTTCTTCAACTGGCTAGAGTTGAGTGGAGCTGGATGTAGCTGGGTCTGAGCTGGGGTGAACTCCTGTCAACTCATCTGAGCTAGCTAAATCTCCCTATGGACTAGTGGGAGCTGAGATGAGCTAGACTCAACTAAGTTAAGCTGGATTTGAGCTGACTTGAGCTAGGGTCAGCTAAGATGAACTCTCTTGAGCTGCCATTCAGCTGAGATTAGCTGAATGGGGTTGGGATGAGCTAACCCTAGTTCAAGTGAGCTAGGTTCCAGCTGTGGTGAGTTGGATCAAGCTGAGTTCCAACTAATCTGAGCTTCTCCTTTACCATTTGCCTTCTTAACACTCACAAAAACATATCAAAATGACAAAAAAAATGCAATGCATGCCTAACCTAATTTATGACTAAATGCAGCCCAAAAACCTGTTTGCAGAGTAAAATCCTGAGAGCTAGGTTTGTTTTAATGCATAAGAATGATGATAAACTGTCATTTACCAATGAGGCTCTACTTTATCTGGGTGCGGGGGTGAACATCCTTTCGAGCTACATGTATGAACAACTTGGGAGAGGCAATCTGAAGCCTAGCCCTGTAATCCTTCAAGTTGCTAATCGATCACTTAAGACACCACGTGGAATTTTGGAAGATGTCCTCATAAGAGTGGAAGATTTCTTCTTTCCCGTTGACTTCTTAGTTTTGGACACTGACCCTACCAACAAGCCAACCAAACCCTCCATCATTTTGGGTTGCCCCTTTCTTGCAACTTCGCATGCTTCAATCAATTGCAATACTGGGGCATTGAAAATGGGCTTTGGGAATAGGAAAATCCTGCTTAATGTGTTTGATGCTTACAAACAAGTCAGACTTGAGGATTGTTCTCAAGTTGAGGTGATAGATGACCTGATTGAAGAGGCAACCCCTACAATGTTATGTGATGACCCCCTTCAGCATGTCATGCTAAATGGGCATTCCCATCTCTTGGAGGAATGTGAAGGGGATATACTAGAACTTGAGGAATTGCTAGGTGTTTCTGCTGAGTCTCTTCCCCCATCATTTCTGCCGAAGGTAGATCTGCTACCTGAGATGGGGACATCTATTATGAAACCCTCAACCATATAAGCCCTCGAACTTGAGTTGAAACCCCTCCCTGACCCTCTCAAGTACGTTTTCCTAGGTGCCAATGATAACCTCCCCATTATCATTTTGGTTGTGCTATCTGAAGCACAGGAGGGAGCCTTGATTGAATGCTTGTCTAGGCACAAGGAAGCTATTGCTTGGAGCATTGCTGACATTAAGGGTATAGACTCTACACTCTGCCTGCACCACATTTATACTGATAATTCCATCAAGCCATTTAGGGACATGCAGAGACGTTTGATCCCTAATATAAGGGAGATGGTAAAAAAGGAAATCCTGAAGTGGTTGGATGCTGGGATCATATATCCCATTGCAGATAGCAAACGGGTAAGTCATATACATGTGGTGCCAAAGAAGGCAGGCTTTACTATGGAATTCAACAACCAAGGTGAACAAGTTGTCACTAGACCCTCAACTGGATGGAGGGTCTGTATTGATTACCGCAAACTGAACACCGCTACCCAAAAGGATCACTTTCCTCTGGCTTTTATTGCTCAAATTCTTGAGAAATTGGTAGGGAATAAGTACTATTGCTTTCTCGATGGATATTCTGGGTACAATCAGGTGGCAGTCTTTCCTGATGACCAGGAGAAGACGATATTCACGAATCCTTACGGTACTTTTGCATTCAGGCGTATGACATTTGGATTATGTAATGACCCTGCAACTTTCCAGTGGTGTATGATGTCTATCTCTTCGGAAATGATTGACGAATGTGTTGAAGTGTTTATGGATGACTTCTCCATTTATGGCTCGTCTTTCGACTAGTGTCTCCTGCACTTGGAGAATGTGTTGAAGTGATGTAAGGAGATTGGTTTAGTCCTCAGCTGGGAGAAAAGTCACTTCATGGTACAGAAAGGAATTGTACTTGGGCATGTTGTATTCGAGCAAGGTTTGGAAGTAGATAAAGCCAAGATTGATTCTATTTCCAAACTCCCATTTCCTACAAACGTCAAATAGATTAGATCCTTTCTGGGCCATGCCGACTTTTATAGGCGCTTTATTAAAAATTTTAGTAAAATTTCTAGGCCACTTTGTGACTTGTTGGCGAAGGAATCTTCCTTCAATTTTGATTCAAAGTGTGACGAGGCCATTCAAACTCTAAAGGAGGCCTTGATCTCTGCGCCTATTCTCCAAGCTCTTGATTGGACACTCCCATTTGAGCTGATGTGTGATGCTTTGGATTATGCAGTGGGAGCAGTCCTTGGACAGAGGGTTGAGGGAAGACCTCATGTGCTGCATTATCCAAGCAAGACTTTAACTGAACCTCAACAAAACTACACCGTCACTGAAAAAGAATTACTTGCTGTAGTTTTTGCTCTGGAGAAGTTTAGGTCTTATCTGCTCGGGTCTAAGGTGGTTATTTTTACTGATCATGCGGCAGTGAAACATCTCATTGCTAAGAAAGATTCTAAGCCACGTCTGATTAGGTGGATCCTACTCCTTCAAGAATTTGACTTGGAAATACGTGAAAAGAAAGGAGTAGAAAATGTTGTGGCTAACCACCTGTCTCGCCTTCCTCTTAATGACTCTCTTTCTAGAGACATTCGCAAGACATTTCCCGATGAAACTCTGATGGCAGTAACACCAACTTTACCTTGGTATGCAGATACTATAAATTACTTGGTCACTGGACAAACTCCTGGCTCTTGGGATGAGCAGAAAAGAAAGAGATTCATTTGCCAAGCAAGATATTTTCATTGGGAAGAGCCAGAATTATTTAGAATTGGGCAAGACCAAGTATTGAGACGTTGTGTACCTGAAGAGGAACAACAAAGTGTGCTGAGTTTTTTCCATGAACTTCATTGTGGAGGACACTTTGGTGCTAAGAAAACTGCTTTTAAGGTTCTCCAGTCCGATTTTTGGTGGCCTTCTTATTTAAGGATTCTCATAATTTTGTTAAGGCCTGTATTAGATGTCAACGGACTGGAATGATTGGGAAGAGGAATGAAATGCCCCAACATCTTATTCAAGCTATTGAAATTTTTGATGTGTGGGGAATTGACTTTATGGGCCCCTTCCCATCGTCCCATGGTTATGAATATATCTTGGTGGCAGTTGATTATGTCTCTAAATGGATAGAGGCCATTCCTACGCACATAAATGACTACTCTGTGGTTTTGAAATTTGTGAAGGCTAATATCATATCCTGTTTCGACTGCCCCAAGACCATTATGAGTGATGGGGGACCTCATTTCCGAAACCACCACTTCAATCGGCTAATCAGGAGTCTGGGAGTGACTCACAAGGTTGCTACCCCTTACCATCCTCAAACAAGTGGCTAGGTTGAAGTGTCGAATAGGGAGATAAAAAATATTTTGGAAAAGACCGTTAGACCTGATAGGAAAGACTGGTCCCAAAAGCTCGATGATGCTTTGTAGGCATATGGAACGGCCTATAAGACCCCTTTGGGTACTTCTCCCTTTCGGATTGTGTATGGGAAAGCGTGCCATTTACCTGTTGAGTTGGAACATAAGGCACTTTGGGCTATTCGAAGTGTTAACATGGATTTAGAGAAGGCAGGTAAGGCACGACTTCTAGAATTGAGTGAGCTTAAGTAGTTGAGGAATGATGCTTATGACACCTCTCAAGCTTATAAAGAAAGAACTAAGGTCTTGCATGATAAATTTATACTTCGAAAGACCTTTGAGCCCAACCAACAAGTCTGGCTTTTCAATTCCAGACTTAAGCTTTTTCTTGGGAAGTTAAAATCTCATTGGGATGGGCCTTACATAATCACTAAATTATTTCCGCATGGGGCTGTGGAGATAAAAAAACCCTTCCTCTTCAGCAACTCCTTTTATTGTCAATAGTCAATGGTTAAAACCTTACATAACTTTGGATGGCCATCTGGTTGACGAGGTCACTCTTGAGGAGCCTTAGCTCCTACCAATCTCTGCCTCAGGTAATATCTTTCTTTAACTATTTTTATTTTCAATGAGGACATTGTTTGAACCAGGCATGGGGGAGAGGACCTGAGGCATTTTGTTTATAGCATGCATACATTTGCATTAAAAAAAAAAAGTTTTGAGCTTAACTGGCAAGGTCTTGCATTCTTAAGCGAATCAGAACTCTAGGGTAGACTAAGTTAATTCTAGGGTCAAGCTTTAGAAGCTAAATGAGCTACTAGCTTTAGACCTTTAGGGTCCTTTGTGGATGGTACGGTCCTTTGTCGCTATGGTAATTACAGTCGTTGGAGTATATGACAAGAACAATTACCAGTTTAATACAATTTATTACTCAGAATGACAAGTTTCCCGAGGTCAAACTCAGGGAGCAACTATAATTCTAGAAGCCTATAAATTCTCAATATAAGGTTTTACAAAAATTAAGAGAGAGAGAGAATTGGCTTTTTCTTCTTCTCTTTCAATCTTCTTCTTTGCTTTCTCTTCTTTCTTCTTCCTGTATTCTTCTTTTTCTTTCTTCTTCTCTGCGTCTTCTTTCTTCTTCTTCAGCAGCTGTAGTTTTTCTTTGCTCTGGTTGTTGACCCTCCGACATCTGACTCGATGCTCAGACGGCTTAACTATGCGTTTGCTACAGTGCGGCTCCTCTTTTCTTCATTTGGCTCCTTTCCTTTCTTCTTCTTCGCCTGCTTCTTCCTTCTATCCTACGCACACATACACAGATTAGTGCAAAACCTACCCCTACCCCTTCCCCGCGTCTCTCTCTCTCTGGATCTCTCTTTGGAAAGCTCTCCTAAAGTAGGGTAATTGGGTCGGGTTGCGCGCTCGGGTCCAGGCGCACCGGCGTGGGTGGTGCGCGAGGAGTGCACAGGTAGGATAGTCGGGTCAAGTCACCAGGTCTGCATGGGCAATGCCGCGGACGAGGCGAGTGAATAGGTGAGGGACCTCACCCCGTGTGCTTTCGGAGGCGATAAGCCGATAGCACAAAAACAATTTAAGTGTGGGCGTGAGGCCACACACCTACGAGGTGGGACTAAAGTCCCACCTCCAATTTTAGGCGCCTGCAGGAGGAAGCTCCGCTAATTGGGGCAGAGGCAGAGGCCCTCCTCCCAAATTGTGAACCTGGGCATGAACGTGACATCTTTCCGCATCGCCTGGAACCTGCGCCTGGGGCCGAAGAAGTCTGGAGCTGGTTCGCGAAGCAGCTCCAACCTGCTGTCAATGGCGGCGAGAAGGCGGAGACCTAAAATCACGAAGACAGCCTCACGGCCACATCAGACAACGTAGGGAGCTTCGCCAGAGGACGGCGAAGGTGGTGCAAGGGTCGGAGAGGCACGAGAGTTCCTACGGCTGTGCACCTAGGGCAAACTGTGTGTGCGGAAGTGGGTGTGTTCGGGGGGTGGTCGGGACGTGAAGGGTGGTGAATGGAGTGGGGTAAATTCTTGAGTGGAGTGAGGGGGAGCTTTTGGGCTTGTCGGCGAGGGGTGTAATGGTCTGTGGAGGTGGAGTGACCTCGCCGGAGATGGCGACCAGAGGTGAAGCAGATGAGGGTGGTAGTGGCAGTCGAGGGGTCTGAAATGCTAATTGAATAAGGGAAAAGTGAGAGGAGGGAAAGGGGAAGGTTCCTACCTACTTAGTTGGCGAAGAGGGAGAGGAAGACGTCCGGCTCGTGCCTGCTGGAGCTGGGGACGAAGGTGCCCAGAGGAGGAGTAACGGCGACGAGGAGGGGATCCGGAGATGCCAGCTGGTGCGGCCTGGCGTGGGAAGATGGGGCAGAGTGGGCTCTGCTGCAAGTATGGCAGCAGAGTGACGAGGAGGAGGAGGAAAGATCATTGGAAGCTTGGGCTGTCTAACCGGAGAGGGGAGAGACGAAATCGAGGGTTTTTCTTTGCCAAAACTAGCTTGCCTTGGTTGGACGCCCCTGCCGCTCCTTATAAAGGCGCTGGCGAGGAGAGTGGCCCGAGGGAAAGACGTGCAGCGCACGTCGGAGATGGTCGGAGAAGGAGACCCATGCCTTTCATGCGTTCGCACGAGAGGCATGGCCGGTTGCAGAGGTCAGGGGAGGGTCCCTGCGACAGAGGACGACGTAGGGAACCTCCCTCTCGTTCCTGAGAACGGGCGCCATGCCCTGCGCGGCGCCAACCTCCGCGCAAGGTCGCCGGAGGTATGGCACTGCTCAGAAATGGTAGGGAGGACCATTCTGCAGAGAACGATGAGAAATATAGGAGGCCATTTGCAAGGGTTTCAAAAGATAAGGGTCAAAAAGTAATTCAAGAGGACCAATTTGTAAAGTCGGTCAAGATGGTTTTTTCTTAAGCCCAAATTTTCATACCAGCCTAATTTGAACCTAATTATTTTAATGGTAAAATTTTATTTTAGGTTGGACCATGTTTGACTGGTCAATTTGCGCAAAAACCCAAATTAAGTCATAAATTGGGCATGGTTCTCATTTTAGGTCAAAATAGGTTGCAAAGGCCAAATTGAAGGTTCTAAACCCTAGGGAATATTTTTCCATGAGTTTTAGAGGGTTTATTTGATTTTGATCCTACCTCAAACCTCGTGAATTAAAGTGGATTTATTTTAGGATTACAGAATGTCATTTAATTCCTAGAAGTTGCTATAACCCTTTTCATATCAGATCATCCCACTTCCCTCCTTATTAAGCTCATTTGACCTTCGTTTAGACCCTTAATTACCCTATTTGCGCACTGCAATGGTGAAATTGCAGTTTTACCCCTTATGATTTGTCTTATTCTTTAACTCAGAATTCTCTGTGTTAGGCCTCTCTTAAGGTTTTGTAGGAGCTTCTTCACACTTATTTAGATTAAATTGTGCCAGTTAGGGTTTATGATGAGGCTCTCATCAGTGGACTTAAAAACTTAAGTAGGAGTTAAGTTGCGGACCATTCCTCAAGAGGTTAAGGAAGGAAAGCTAGGGTTTGAGTTAAAAGGTGGGGTAGTACCTGGAGTCTTGTTCTACCTTTTGGTTTTCGGGTCCTTGTAACCCAAGCATCCAAATTTCACACACTTGGTCTGGTGTAAGTAAGTAATCAACTTAATCCCTTTCTTAAAAGAGATTTGGTTCTCTTAGTTTTGACTTAGGAGAGGCTTGAAAACATAATTTGATTAGGAGAGTTCCTGCCGTAGGAGAGGTAGAGTATATACTCACCTTGAGGATGCGATGGTAACATATTACCTCCTCAGCACTTGCCTCTTAGGATATCCATCCTATTGGGGGCATGTAAGCGCATTGTGCAGTTCAGGTACCATGGGCGGCCCTATCTCGAAGTGCCGATTACCATAGGCCTGAATTCGCTTTAGAAATCCATGGGCGATACTATCTTGAAGTGTCGATTGCCAAGAGTTCTTAGGGTCACTATGGGCGGTGCTATCTCAAAGCATCGAAAGCTAGGCACCCTACGAGGTACGGTAATGGGGACAATGAATCTGACACAGACCGTGTTGATAGCTGATCTGAGGTTAGACTTAAGGGAATAAAAAAAATAATAATAATAAATCCTTTTTCCTTTAACTCAAATAACTCAGACCAAAGCACATGCATGGATGCTTTAATCTCAGGGATCAATAAACTTTAGGGTAGAGTCAGAAATCGGGGAAACTCGTGCCTGCAACCCATCTTTAGCCGACCTAGTTTGTAACTTAGTAACTACTTGAGAACCTTAGGTCTAGAGTCTGAACTTAATATGTTTTTAAAGGAAGACCGATTGGGTTGGCTAGTCTACTTGGAGTGTTAGGTTTCACTTGGATTTGCTAGGGATTAGCAAAAACTAGGCATGGGGGTATTTGATTAGCCCATATTTGTGGGCTATTTAAATATTTAAGTGCCTAGACATTAAGTTAATTCTAACATTTATTTAGCATAAATTAGGATGTAAATAGATTAATTGATATTTCTAATTTAATTACATAATTCATGCATTGCATTCATATTTAAATGCATTTAGAATTAACTCAGAATTGCATTCATTTAATTAGTTAACCAATTAGGTATATTGCATGCATTAATTTAAGTTAACATAAAAGTTGAGGGTTTGTATATAAATAGTCATAATATTTTATCATTATTTTTATTCTTCTTCTTTCAGCAACGGTCGCAATGCCACCAGCTGCCACACTAAAACCTACATTCATGGACTAGCGGAGAATGTGGATCTGCTCCCACCTCTCCATTCAAATCCATGCAGGTGGCTACAAAAAGAGGAAGAGGTAGCCGATCTAGGGAGGCCACCATCCCAACGACCCACCACTATGCAGAGAGTTGATCTCTCATCCGCTCCACTACCACCGGCCTCAACCGCGGCGACGAGCCTCTACCACTGTGGGTGTATGCGTGATAGGCCACACTGCCATTTGGAGCTCATCTGCATTAGCGTGAGCACCTTAGTGTGAACCACCCTTACCGTCATCACCAACAACCACACTGCAGCTTCACGTCCCCGTTAGTTAAGACGTCCGAGAAGTTTCCCGGACATCTGAAGCTTCATCCCCACACACAACAGCAACTGGTCTCTCCACCACACTTGCGCCTACCTCTGCAATGCCATCACCCCCGTGCACGCCCTTGTTGCGTACGCCATTCTCCATGCTCCAGCGTGCAGCAACAACCTCCAGCGTGCCCACTCTAGTGTGCCCGCCTTGTAGCCTGCGCAGCAACACCTGCTGCAGTGCCCACTGATTGTGCAGCAATCATAGATCTTAATTGACTTAGATTAAGCTAGAACTTAGCATAAGTTAGGGTTATTCACGCATACATACGCATTATCTGCATCTTTACTGCCTTTCTTTAGCTATGCATGAAATAATGTTATAATGTGCTGATTAAGTGCATTATGTTGATTGCAGGCAATAAGCAGATCTGGAGCTAGATCTGGAGCAGGATCTGAAATAACGGGAGTTGTAGCAGAACTGGAGCAAAAGGATTAGTTTAGATATAGGAACAATAATGTAAGGGAGTTAAAGGGTTGCTATTCTATTAAGTACGAATAAAGCAGTAAAATGTGAAGAGCTTAGGTCCATCCTAGCCCTAGGATAGCCTAGGGACCTCCCCAAGCCTTAGCCACCCTTAGATTAGTCACAACACACTAGGAAGCCCAGAAACCCTAGTTCCAACCCTTATCTAGACGTCTAGGTAAGTTATAGGACGTCTAGGACCCTTAGCCATCTCCCGCATACCTCAAACCCAATTCTGCAGTGTTATTGGACGTCCAGACACTTTGTCAGACGTCCAATTTCTGCAGAATAAGCAGAACCCGAAATCCTTGCAGACTCTGATTGGACGTCCAGACAACAAGTCTGGACTTCTGATTTTTGAGTATAAGACGTCTGACACTATTATTAGACGTCTGATACTGCTCTCCAATTCCTGTTTAGATATTGAAGCCTTAATCTTGGATCTCTAGGTCCCTAAGCCCAATTCCAACCCCATAGGAACCTAAATTAAGGTGCCCTAACCCTAGTACATCACCTTTAGACCTCCCTAAGGACATAGTTAGGTCCTCACTAAACCTAATTGACTTGGATCTTAGTCAATTCCATCTGCCTATTCAATTGGACTCATTGAGTCCAATTGAGCCCTGATCTCAGCACACACTATCCAATTGGACTCAGTGAGAGTCCAATTGACCTAGACCTAAATTAATTGAGTTTTTTTACTCTCAATTAAGTTTCCACACACCCAATTAAACTTGTATTAAGTTTAATTGCACTTTACCTTAGAGAATTAGGGTTTATAACCCTAATTTGAGACATACCTTGACCTAAACCCACTAGAACCTAACCTAATCAACCTAGACACCTAAGTTTCAACCCACACATGCCCACACACACCATCCACAGGAAAATATCTAGCCTAGAGTTCTCTATAAATCTCTACCATGTGTGGTTGCCTTGGTTGCCAAAAATAGCAACCAAGAACCATTCAATTTTTAGATCCACATTTGGTGTATCTAAAAACCACCATCCACCCTCTCTCTCTCACTCTCCCATGAGCTCCCACCATAGGCCTCTCTAGCGAATTCCATAATTCTCTAGAGAGCTTCCCTTAGGTCTATAAAAAGACCCAATGGGTGGCCATTTGCACCCATTCACTTCCTTAGCACTCATTCCACTTAGGCTAGCCACTTCCATCTCCACTCCACCTCCACGAGTTGAGCACCACCATGGAGGCCACCATCTCCATGCCAAGAAGCTGGATCAGCTCCCCAACCTCTCTCCAAGGGCCAGCCTAAGTTCCATTGGCCGCCCCTCCTCTCAGCCACTCAACTGCAATCGGAGGCCACCTCCGAATGCCCTTCCTTCTGCTAGATTAGTAGCTTATCTTTTCGTATATTTACTACTTTTATTTACTGCTTAGTAGTATAGTCTTACTTCTCCCCCAATGATGCATGCGAAATCCCCCAATCAATTCTTGTATGCAATCGTTTTCTGGTAGCTAGGTTTAATTTTTAAGCATTCATGTATAAGGTTTCCTCTAGATTTCCTTGTGCAACAACTCTCCAATGATGAATCAAATTTCATTTTTATATATATATTTGTCTCTATATGTTTGAAATCACCATGAGCTTAATAATTGTCATTCTTTTTGTGTGATTCAAGTTGCCTATTTCCAATTCCTAATATTCTTGCAACTAAGCATGTCATACCTAAATACGTAATAATCATGAACTGGCATGCGATTCTAAACAAAGTAAAGTAAGATCGATTTCAAAAGTAAAAGCAATGCCTCCCAGAGACGAACGACCGGGACTCAAGTCTTGTTATTTTTATAAAACAATATCTTTGCTGGATGGTATTTTACTGCTATACTATGACCTTTTCCTATCAAAACGTGCATTTACGATTCACCAACAAAATGGCACCGCTGTCGGGGGGGCAACGTCATTTTTCTTGATTTTGATCTTTTAATTTATCTCTGACAAATCTGCCTCTACTTCATTTTTGATGTACAAGACAACATGGAACGAAAACGGGATCTGCGCACACACCAAGCGTGGGGAAGAAAAATCAGGTGCACATCATCTATCTTAGATTTGGTTTCTCTTTTTCCACCCTAGGAGTAGATTTACTTGATGCAATTTCCTTTGAAAAATTCTTTACGAAAAAAAAAGAAAGATTTTTCTCATTTTCGTGAAAAAGAAAAAAAAATCAAAAAGAAAAATTTTGAAAAAAAATCTAGATTAGGTTTCCTTTCGAATCTAGGTTACTTTGAAAAAAAAAGATATTTTCTATGAATCTTTTGAAAAATTCTTTTTGAAAAAAAAGTGCAAAAGTTTTGAAAAAGAAAAAAGAAATCTTTTTGGTGGAAGGCTTGAATTTCAAGTTCAAACCTCTTTAAAAGCTTTTTCACCATGTTCTGATTTTCAGCCATATTTCAAATCTAACTTAAAAATTCGATTCCAAAATAATTCGTTAGCGAAAGATTCTGAAATTCAGGCTGAACCTTCATTTTCAAACCATCTTTCAAATGTGACCATTACTTTGAAAAAATTCCAAGTATAAAATTTTTAAAAATTCACGAAGTGCATAGGGGTTAGATTGACCCAAAGTCAAAATTTTTCAAATTACAGATAGCGATTTTGAGCAATCCGCGAATCTGTTTTGACTAAAAATGGTGGGGTTTGAAAGCTGATCTCATTAGCTTTATTTTCCATATTTTTCCTGAATTTGTGAAGATCATTTGATACTATTTCAAAGTGAAAAATCGACCAGAGTTCAAAGTTGCAAATCTGACCCCCTAACATTCAAAATTTCCTAAAAATTTGGTTGAAATAGTAAAAATTCCAAAAATATATTCTCTAAAAAACTAATTGAAAAAGGAATCTACTTGAAAAATTTCAAATTAATTTGATTCCAATTATTATCATAAAATCAGCATTATTTTTGTGGTCTGCTGAAATAGAGAAAAACCCTAGAAGTGCATGAAACTTAGGTTAAATGCTTAGGGTTACAACTAGAGACCACACATTGGGCTAACCTAGACTTAATCAAGTCTAGTTAGCCAGTGAGCTTGGTCACCTTGTGGGCCACTCACCACAAACCCCACTGAAGAAAATGGGTTAAAATTAACTTTAAAATACGAAATCAACTTGAGTTCATTGTCGTACTGCTGGGTGAGTTTAATCTCTCTTGCCAAACCTGGTGACTAAGTCTGCGGGGTAGTGTCAAACGACCGTGGCTTCGGGGTCAACGGAACTGGAGGCGTAAGCCAAAGGAAGAACCTTCCCCTTAGTCCCCTCGTAACCAGACTGGCTGGGTTAGCTTGAGAGGCAGGATTCACTTTTAGTTGATTCTAAGATGAACTTATCTTTAGGAATTTAAATCCATAACAAAAAATCTGGTCACCTGATCTATAAGGACCATTTGATTAACAGGGCCTTAGCCTTGTCCTGCGTGGCTACACCAACCCAGGGGTTGGGCGGTGTATGCACGGAAGGAGGTCTTTTCGACCTCACTTGGTTAGACCTTGGGAGCCACTCCTAAGGAGGCGAGTCACCTTGCCCGGACCATCTTCTCCCCCCATTTCTTCTACTCCAAGAGCCACCATGGAAAATCCTGGACCTGGACCTAGACCGGGTCAGGACATTGAGAATCTGGACCTGATGGCTAGTCTGGAAGCCCAGCTCGTCGAATCTGAGGAGCGACATCAGCAGAGCATGGATCGTATTCTGACGGCTCTTGACAGGATGCAGCACCCGCCGCGAGGAGAACAAATGCGGGATTTTTACGACCCAACCGCACCTATCGTCGCATCGCTAGTTAGAATTCCCACAGCCGGAGACACGTTTGAGCTCAAGCCCAATGTAATTGGGTTGATCAGCACTCATTTCTACGGGAACTCAAGAGAAGATCCATTCCAGCACCTTGACGACTTGAGTCGACTCGCTGAAACGATTCGACCCAGGAATATTGATCTTGGGATCATTCTGATCAAGCTTTTCCCGTTCTCGTTGAGGGACAAAGCTTCATACTGCTTCAAGACTATTGGGAAGCCAATTGGAACCTGGCCGGAATTACGACGTGAATTTCTGCAAAAGTTCTTCCCAATCGATCGAACAAATGCAATGTGGCGCGCAATCACGACTTTCTCCTAGGGAGCTGGGGAGAAATTACATGAAGCATGGGATAGATTTCACGACCTTCTCTGGAAATGCCTGCATCATGGTATACCCAGATGGCACTTAGCCCAGATTTTTTACCATGGGTTGGATGACACACATTGCTATTTGCCCGATGCATTTAGCGGTGGGAATTTTCTCGCAAAAGATGAGAACAGCGCACTTGAGCTGTTCGAATCATTAGCGGAGAACTAGACGAATGCCGCATCTATGAACTAGTTCCAGCGGCCTGGTCAGCAGCGGGTTGGTGTCCACGAGGCTCACACCGATTCTATTCGAGCCGACATGGATATCATCGTCAAGCAGCTGGATAGAATAAACCTAATTGAGAAGAAGATTGACAAGATCAGTCAAGGTCAATCCGACTCAAGCTCTGTCGCCGCATTATCCTCCTATGCACCTCGAGCCCCACCTGCTCGAGTTAATCTACTCACTCGGGATGCATCTTCTCCGTATTTATGAGATCCCACATATCAGGATCCCGTGAATAATCCAGATCTATCACCCTACGACTAGGGTTATGCGCCACCGGCAGATTATAATGTGTATCCCCTTGACGAATATACATCTCAGACATCTTCGGCCTGTGAGGACGTCAGCGCTATCCAAGGATACGGGCGTAATAACCCATACTCGGAGACGTATAACCCTTGTTGGCGCCAGCATCCGAACTTCTTCTGGTCTGGTAATTCACAGAGACCTCATCAAGATCCATACTACCAGACCAAGAAATATGGGAATGTGCAAAACACGTATCCTAGGTAGTAGCCATTCCCGCCTCAGCAGCAGCAACCCTGCTCATTATACCAGCCGCTGCACCAAGCTGCCAACCACCCTCCAAAGCAGGCCGACCCTTTGGAGGCGCTAAAAGAGCAGCTGCAAGAATCGATGAGGAAGTCTACACATGATAGCTTGCAGATAATGAAGGCGATGGCTGATCAGATTCAGACCATATAGAACATGCAGAACCAGCTGTTGGAGGAGCATAGGACTCAGGGAGCCTTGTGAAAGTTCCCTACTAGGAGGGGTGACGTAATAAAATGCGGAAATAAACAATATCACAGAATAAACAAACACACAAAGTACACAAAGAATTTTTAGGTGGAAACCCAAACCGGGTGAAAACCACCACCTAACCCTCTCGAGTTAGGATTTTCCGATCAACCTAGTTGATCAAATCCACTAACCGAATCACTTTAAAACGAGGGTGATTCAACCTCAGTACAACCACGCTACAAGTACGAGGGTAGCGTTCCTCAACCCCTTCTCTCCACGAGAAGGATTTTGTCCCACGAAGGAGACGGGAATTCGCAAAGCGAATACCCAACCAAAAGACAAAGATAAAATAAACAACAAACCTATAGAGCCAACAAAGTAATAAACCTAAGCTTCTATAGGAATTAGGAAACTCCCCTTTGCAAGGAGTGCGTCGATGATGACGCAGGTGCGTGAGCCACGCAACGGCGCAATGTCGCTCTCGTGAACAACGGCTGGAGAGCGGGTGCGCGAAGGTTTGATGCTCTCAAGGGAATGGAGCTTAAGCTTGGAGAGCAAGATCTTTTCTGGACACAAAAGAGTGTGAAAGTGTGTAGCTAAGTGTATCCAAGTGTGTGTTGGTGTGTCAAAGGCTCCCCTCTATTTATAGAGGCCTTAGGAAGGCTTTGGAAGGCTTAGGAAAGGTTCTATAGCCGTTGGGAACAAAGTCCAAGAGAATCAGGCCGAAATCAGGACAATGATTACATTTGACAGGGTTATCAGACGTCTAACTATAGAATCAGACGTCTGGAAGGCCACTTTAAGACGTCTGATTTTGGGCGGGTCTCTCCTTGACTTGGATCAGATCTAAACAGGGTTTTTGCGCAAGTCCATCAGACGACATACAGGACGTCTGGAACTATGTCTGGACGTCTGGAAACCTACTTCTACTGTAGGAATTGATTTCCAAACGTTGCAACGGCTAGAAAATCTCTGAGAAGAGATTTTGGGTCAGCTGAGGCAAAACGGTCATTTATCAGACGTCTGGAAAGGCCTAAGGACGTCTGATAAGGCTCTAATGGTCATAATCTTGAGTGCCTGCTAAGCTAGCCAACGGTCCACTATCTGGACGTCTGGCAAGTCCATCAGACGTCTCCTAAGACGTCTGGTATAATGTCTGGACGTCTGATTTCATCAGACAAAACTAGCTATCCCAGCCTAACAGATATCAGACGTCTGAAACAACAGTCAGACGTCTGATTTGGGAATGAGACGTCTGGAAGTGATGTTTGAACCCTATATTGGTTTTCTAAGTATTCTACAGAAAACCTAAGTATCCTAGGGTTGTGCCGGTGTTCCTAGGACTACTGTTAGGGTTCTTTGAGGCTCTTTAACATAATTTTCTAAGGAAAATAAAAAGAGCAAGAAAATAAAGACAAGAGATACAAGAAAGGATTAAAAAGAATCTATCCTATTCTTCTTGTCTTCTATCTTCAATCTGTTGCTACACGCGAACCTCCTCTGTTTTCCGTCAAGCTCCTCCAATCCGTCTTGGATGCGAGCTCGAACTCCGTCTAAACACGTCCACATTTGCAATTGACCTGAAATCTAGGACTCAAATTGCAAATGTTAAATAACACGTGTTTTGTTATCATCAAAACAAATGATCGTGGTGCTCTAGCACCAACACCTTGCCCTCCCAACTCATCCTGAATCCTCGATATGTGCAGAACCAAGGTACCCCCTAGGTTTCAGGCACCGCAGGGACAGGCACACGCCATACTACAGGCACCTCCTACACCACCCAGTTACGCGCAAGGCCAGCTGCCTTTACAGAATCCTGCTTATTCTGCCCCATCCGCCCCCCCACCACCTCATGGACAGCAAGCCAATGCACATGCTATCTCATTGCGGAGCGAAAGAAAGAAATTCGACCCACCACCTAGGCAGGCGGGTTCTGATTTCTCCCACCCTTCGCCGCAGGCAGATTCGACTCCTTTAGCATCTTAGGAGCCACCTGCGGTAGATAAGGGTAAGAGGTCACTTAACCTTGAGATTCCCGTCCCTTTTCCTGAGCCTCTGACATGAAATGTAATAAGGAAAAAGGACACGTGAAATTTCAAGGACCTGAAATCGATGTTTAAAGAAGTACATATTTAGGTCCCCCTCCTTGAGGCTATCGATCGCATTCCCGCTGTCGCTAGGTTCTTCAAGGACTACTGTACCCCGAAGCAACAGCCGAGAATTGGACGACAGGCGGTACTGTCGAAATAAGCTAGCGCCGTGATTCTAGCTGACCTACCATCGAAGAAGAAAGACCCTGGCACCCAACTCATATCTTGCTTTTTGCAGGATTCTCCATTTGATCGGGCCCTTCTAGATTTGGGTTCGTCCATCAACTTAACTCCCACCACCGTATTTGATCGATTTTGATTTGGGGAGTTGAAACCCACCTCGGTTACGATTCAGCTGGCTGACAGATCAATCAAAACACCGAGGGGGGTGGTTGAGAACGTGATCATAAAAGTCCGTGGGTTCTGTTTTCCCGCAGATTTCTTTGTTCTCGATATGGAAGTTCCTCCTAATCTCCGCGATGCACCAATTATTTTAGGTCACCCATTTCTGGCGACAGCCCGAGCGAACATCGATTGTGCATCCAAGTGTATGGAAATTGACCTAGGCAATGTGCGACTTCGACTAGACATATTCAGGGCAGCAAAGAACTTCGACTGTGATCGAATAGAGGAGGATGGTGAAGATGAAGATTCGGCTTACTGTGGTAACATTGGGCTCCTTTGTGGCGACCCAATGTCTCATTCATCTGCACTATCAGGGTTCTCAGACCTCAATCCACACGAGATTGAAACCATTGCATTACACATAACTCTCCGAGGACCTGACTGTTTGGGGTGTGCTTCTGACCACAGCACCCCTGAATCCAGCTATCTTGATCCATATATTACTGAATCGCCCCTGTTATTGCAGGAAGATGTGACTATAGCTAACGTGTTTCCCGTTAACACAGTCACAACTGATTTCACAGGGAGCGACTCAGCGGGAATTCACGTGCACACGGATCAACAGATTCCCACCTTCACGTTTGCTCCTCCCACTCCCATTTTTGACTCTGACCCACCCGTGATCAAATTGAAGCTTGTACCCACTCCACACTTTCTTTTATCTAGACTTTTTGGAGTAGGGGTGCACAATCAGCTGGTTTGCATCTCCGAACCACTGATCTTAGGAGCATATGAGCACATCTTTCTCCTAATCTTGGCCGGCTCCTATGCTAGAACTGATACGTGTGATTGAGTGCTCTCCCAGCTGGAGGCATTAAAATTAGCATGTATAGATACCATTCACTCCACATTCCACCATCATTTATATATAACCATTTTTATACATAGCATATTTTCGGGTTTAGGGTTTAGATACCATTCACTCCACATTCCACCATCATTTATATATAACCATTTTTATACATAGCATACTTTTCTTTTAGCATATTTTATTTCTGCATAGTGCGTGCTGACAGGTTGGCCGGTGCTAAATGTATATTTTCAAGAGCAATTCCAGGTGACTTCTACCCACTCATCCTCTGTCAGATTTTTTTTCTTTCATATTCATGCATGAGGACATGCAAGAACTTAGGCATGGGGGGGTAGATACAGCAAAAATTGAAAAAATTTTCATGCCAACACTTAGGAAAACCTCAGAGTTGCATGCAAAACGTACTTTAGGACCTTAAATAAAAGAACAACCGACTCCACCTCCAATGCTCGCATTGGAGCTAGAAATCGTTCGCAACAGCCACTTCCGACTCACCCACTCACCTTTTATTCTAAATTTAGGGTCAAGCGGATTGTAACCCGATACGGGAATTTCACGAAGTACAAATTATACGAGGTTAATTGTTCATGGCATATATGCATATTGCATTCATGAATAAGATTATTTTATTAAAAGAATGCATTAGGGATTTTATCCTCTAGTTGATTCCTGTAATCTGGAATCCAGTACAACTTTTCACACACACGTAGAATTTGCAATGGATTCACGGTGAAGGCTGATAAATGTCTTCAGTCTGTCGAGAAGCAGTGCTTCTTTTCCTGAACCTTTGGACAGTGTTTTGGTAGTCAGGCAGATTTTCCTCCAAAAATCCACCAAATAGTGTGAGAGAGTAGAGTATACTGGTGCTCTAAGATTAGTGCAAGGAACTTGGAATTCTAGATAATTAGGTGATGATACTTTGAGATTAGACATAGTTTTCGCTCTCGGTTCCTGCATATACATTTTTGTGCGAAATTGTGAGAGCCACCGAATAAGGCAAATACGCAGAGAGCGAGTTTTCATAAAACTAGGGATAAGGTGGATGGTTACGACCATTCTTTACAGAATCCTCAGCTGAAGGAGGGTATTGATGTCAAGGTCAGAAATACACCGTCCTATCCGTCTCTCCCGGTGCCTTGAGTAAGCACTTCCACAAAATAAGCCACCCAATGTCTCTTGAGTACCACCAATCCCTAATAATGCCTCCTCAATAAAGTTCATGGATGTATGCCAGTTATGTTATGCTGAGAAAAAAAAATTTAAAAAAAAATGAGAAAAAGAAAAAGAACGATGAAAAGAAAGAAAAACTGAAAAAAAAAATTTAGAAAAAGAAGAAAAAGCAAAGAAAAAAATGAATATTTAGTGTTTATTTCATCGAGGTAATACCACCAAATAAAATTGAGCTCCACTAAATATGGCCTTAACCTATTTTTCTTGTATTTCTGACCGCCCGAATACTGGCTGAGGAATTCCAACTTAGTGTTAGGGTTATGGAAACTCAATTAAAGTGTTAATGCCAAGTGAGACCACCAAATACAGAATGTACGTGTGAACCTGGTGAGGTTGTGAGCTCTAAGAAAAAGAAAGAAAAAGAGTTAGAGAGAATGAATACAAAGGAATCAAAAGGGAGCATAGTTTTTCTCGTCTTTCTCTGAGTTGAGTTACTTAGTAATCCGGGAATCTAGATGCTGTAGTACTAGTCTCAATGTAGCACTAAGTGAAAGTGAACCACCAAATATATAATCCTTTCCCTCAGAGATTCTCTACCTAAGCCCAAAGCTGGGGTGAAATTCATAGAATATCTTGAATACCCCGAGGGAAGAAGTCTACCTATCCCACTAGGACTTTTACTAGGGGTCAAGTACATGCATTAGAGGTATATTAGTTTTCACTTGAATCCGTTGCAAAAGCTACATAGCTGCACTTTCACGATTGTCTGGATTTCTAGAGCAAAGGATGAAAATAAAAAGGAGAAAAATCTCTACGGATACACTTGATAAAATAATCAGTCCCGCAGGGACCCTTGCTGCAAATAATTTAGTCTTGCATTTGCTAAGGACTAGCAAGATTTAGGCATGGGGGTATGATTGCGCAGCAATCATAGGTCTTAATTGACCTAAATTAAGCTAGAACTTAGCATAAGTTAAAGTTATTCACGCATACATATGCATTATCTGCATCTTTACTGCCCTTCGTTAGCTATGCATGAAATAATGTTATAATGTGTTGATTAAGTGTATTATGTTGATTGCAGGCAATAAGCAGATCTGGAGCTAGATCTGGAGCAGGATCTGAAGCTGGATCTGAAATAACGGGAGTTGTAGCAGAACTGGAGCAAAAGGATTAGTTTAGATATAGGAACAATAATGTAAGGGAGTTAAAGGGTTGCTATTCTATTAAGTACAAATAAAGCAGTAAAATGTGAAGAGCTTAGGTCCATCCTAGCCCTAGGATAGCCTAGAGACCTCCCCAAGCCTTAACCACCCTTAGATTAGGTCACAACACACTAGGAAGCCCAGAAACCCTAGTTCCAACCCTTATCTAGATGTCTAGGTAAGTTATAGGACGTCTAGGACCCTTAGCCATCTCCCGCATACCTCAAACCCACTTCTGCAGTGTTATTGGACGTCCAGACACTTTGTCAGACGTCCAATTTCTGCAGAATAAACAGAACCCGAAATCCTTGCAGACTCTGATTGGACGTCCAGACAACAAGTCTGGACTTCTGATTTTTTAGTATAAGACGTTTGACACTATTATTAGACGTCTGATACTGCTCTCCAATTCCTGTTTTGATATTGAAGCCTTGATCTTGGATCTCTAGGTCCCTAAACCCAATTCCAACCCCATAGGAACCTAAATTATGGTGCCCTAACCCTAGTACATCACCTTTAGACCTCCCTAAGGACATAATTAGGTCCTCACTAAACCTAATTGACTTGGATCTTAGTCAATTCCATCAACCTATTCAATTGGACTCATTGAGTCCAATTGAGCCCTGATCTCAGCACACACTATCCAATTGGACTTAGTGAGAGTCCAATTGACCTAGACCTAAATTAATTGAGTTTTTTTACTCTCAATTAAGTTTCCACACACCCAATTAAACTTGTATTAAGTTTAATTGCACTTTACCTTAGAGAATTAGGGTTTATAACCCTAATTTGAGACATACCTTGACCTAAACCCACTAGAACCTAACCTAATCAACCTAGCCACCTAAGTTTCGACCCACACATGCCCACACACACCATCCACAGGAAAATATCTAGCCTAGAGTTCTCTATAAATATCTACCATGTGTGGTTGCCTTGGTTGCCAAAAATAGCAACCAAGAGCCATTCAATTTTTAGATCCACATTTGGTGGATCTAAAAACCACCATCCACCCTCTCTCTCTCACTCTCCCATGAGCTCCCACCATAGGCCTCTCTAGAGAATTCCATAATTCTCTAGAGAGCTTCCCTTAGGTCTATAAAAAGACCCAATGGGTGGCCATTTGCACCCATTCACTTCCTTGGCACTCATTCCACTTAGGCTAGCCACTTCCATCTCCACTCCACCTCCACGAGTTGAGCACCACCATGGAGGCCACCATCTCCATGCCAAGAAGCTGGATCAGCTCCCCAACCTCTCTCCAAGGGCCAGCCTAAGTTCCATTGGCCGCCCCTCCTTCTCTCAGCCACTCAAAGGCCATCGGAGACCACCTCCGAATGCCCTTCCTTCTGCTAGATTAGTAGCTTATATTTTCGTATATTTACTGCTTTTATTTACTGCTTAGTAGTATAGTCTTACTTCTCCCCCAATGATGCATGTGAAATCCGCCCATCGATTCTTGTATGCAATCGTTTTCTGGTAGCTAGGTTTAATTTTTAAGCATTCATGTATAAGGTTTCCTCTAGATTTCCTTGTGCAACAACTCTCCAATGATGAATGAAATTGCATTTATATATATATATTTGTCTCTATATGTTTGAAATCACCATGAGCTTAATAATTGTCATTCTTTTTGTGTGATTCAAGTTGCCTGTTTCCAATTCCTAATATTCTTGCAACTAAGCATGTCATACATAAATATGTAATAATCACGAACTGGCATGCGATTCTAAACAAAGTAAAGTAAGATCGATTTCAAAAGTAAAAGCAACACCTCCCATAGATGAACAACTGGGACTCAAGTCTTGTTATTTTTATAAAATAATATCTTTGTTGGATCGTACTTCGCGACTATACTACGACACATTTCCTTCATATCAAAAACACGATCTACGATTTACCCAACACCCACTTCGAGCACCTTCTTGCAGCACACGTGCCCACAACACGCTCTCCAACTTGCAGTGCCCAGAATGCGCACCCAGAACGCATGCCCGCTCCTTTACTGCCCTCGCCGACCACCTCCAACACGTAGCAGAACCCGTGCCTCCCACCTGCAGAACCCGCACCTCCTGCCTGCAGAGCCTGTGGCCACTCCTTCCGCACCTCACCGACCTCCTCAGCGCACCTCCAGCGCACAGCAGCACGTGCGCCACCTTTGTGCGCATCTTGCGGCAGCAGCAGCTTCTTCACCGCCACTACCTTTCTCATTCGGCAGGTCGGCTTCGGCCACCTCTCAACGTACCACTGCCACCACCGCGACGGCCTCACTTCAGCCAACTGCCTATGGGAACCTCTCCTCGATTGAACCTCTCTCCCGATCGCGAGGAGGAGAGAGGTAAAATCCTCTATTTTTATTCTAATTAGTAATTACATTTCATGCCATTGCCAGGAAAAGGAATTTTGATTTATGAATATTTTATTTTGGTGAAATTACAACTTCATGCTCAAGCTCTCTTACAATTGCGTGGCTTTTGTGATTAACATTGTTTGACATTGGTTTTGGGATTAAAATGTGCATAAATTTTCTCTAATACATCTCAATTGAAAATTGCATAAAATCATCACATATTTATTGAATATTTCTGTGAGGAAAAATTGCACATCTACCCTTACATTTTCAAGTTATTGTGCATCTTCTTTCCGTCGCATTTCATGTCAAATTTGACTATGGATTTCTCACGAGATTGAACGAATACGAAATAATCGATATTTTATTGCATCATTGCCTCCCTGTGGACACGAACTGCTCCTAATTGAGTGGTTATATTAATTCTTGATTATTCGATTTTTCCACCACATAGAACTACAAACGACGCGTTATTTCATTTATGAAACTTAATAGAAAGTGGAGAATTGACTCGCCACGTTGTGCTTTGGCAAATGGAGTATTCTCTTGAAGCCTGAAAGATAGAGGCTACTTGTGGGTTCATGCCAGGGTATGCTAAAAGCCTATCAATGTTTTTATTCAATAACTGAATCTGATACGCTAAATCTTGAGAAGCCCCAGCTTCATGGGCCTCTATCTTCCTCTGCAAGATTGATGGTTTTCTTTCTTGATAGGCAGAGGATAGATGTATGGAGTTGTCACTTAATGTTTCAAATAATGCCCAGGCTTCATCCTCAGTTCTGGTCATGAAGGTTCCTGCACAGGCTGCACTGATGGTTTGCCTATGCCTTTCAAATAATTCGTTAAAGAACCTTTCGACCAACTGCCATCTTGGCACCTGATGGTGGGGGCATAACCTAAGAAGGTCATTAAAGCACTCCCAAGTCTCATGAAATTTCTCCCCTTCTTGTTGAGTAAAACCCATAATCTCTCTTCTATAATGGTTGATTTTACTCATAGGAAAATACTTTTTCAAAAATTCTCCCTTAAGGGTGGCCCAATCATTTACCCTTGCATCGAGGGTATGATACCAGTGCTTGGCCTTATCCTTTAGGGAGAAAGGAAATAGAGTCCTCATCAGGGCTTCATCAGTAAAGCTCTGGAGCTTCACCATGGAACAGACCTCGGTGAATTCCTCCAAATGCTGGTAGGGGTTCTCCCTAGTAGTACCATAAAAGGAGGGCAATAAAGATACGGTACTACTCTTGATCTCATATGGATTATCCTCTGCCAGTCATCTTAGTGCAGTGCGGGTTGGTTTGTTGGAATAAAATAGTCCCTTAGGGTCCTTTGTTGATTTGCTCCTTGATCAGCCATTCCTTCTCTTTTCTCTCCTAGGTGAGCTCTCTTAAGAATTCTCTCAAGCTCAGGATCAAACACTAGACTACCCTCAAGAGAGCATCTACCAAGCATACAACATCAAATGCAATTCAGGTTCTTATTAAGTAAGTGAAACCTCCACTCCAAAGATAAGTCAAAAGGTCAAGGCTTATCCCTCCGTTCCCACGTAAGTGGTATAAAAGGGGTGTTGACTTGAAATCTTAGCCTTCTTTGTTGCAGAGGTCGAATTAGTTGATATAAATGGCCAAACAAGTTTTTCACTGTAATTACGTGCCTTAATTCAACCTTCGAGTGCCTTAGGACCTATACTTTGCTTGGATGATACTCCTAGGTGATCAAGTGAGAAGTTACTCGAAGGATGAACAATAGGATGCAAGTAGGGTGAACCCTTCCTTTGAGGTGATGCGTATGCTGTGCCCCTTAACTACTCTTTTATTCCTTTAAGGGGTGTCCCCCTCTGTGAAGTATCAAAACACTTGGTCAAAAGATAGTATCACCACCACCACAAAGCACAATAGGAGGGTTTGCACTAATAAAGAGATCAGTGCCTATAGCCTTAAGGGATCGAGCCTTAGTACGGTGACTAATGTGCATGCTCAATGTCAGAAGTGTACAACACGCCGCAAATCTTTGTAATTTCTTTTGAAATCACAGACAAGTCCCTTAGAAGTAGATCAAATGTGAATTGATTTTAGGGTTGAATCTGATTATTAGTCCCACATTTAGTTATGCGACCATTGAATTAGTAAATTCAAACAACTTGGTGGTCTTGAATTTTAATTTGAATGCAAATGCATGAACAGGAGCTGGATGCAAAAGTTAGAAAGGTGTACCTGTCTCCTGCAATGTTCATGCTAATATGCTTGTAATGCAATAATAAGATCTAATGTCTTGCTCAATCACCCCTAAATGCGTGCACCTAAGGGCATGCAACTTCTAAACAAGTAGCTCGATATTTTTTTTTGTTGGTTTTAAAGGCAAGCAAGCAGAAAATAGAATCATGCATGCAAAAAATGTAAACCCTAGTAGCTAAAGAATGTGTGGACAGACCCCCAAAAATTTAGCCCTAATTACTACAAGGGCAAAAAGACAGAAGTAAATTTTGTGACGACGGAGAATCCCTTGTGAAATCAGGATCCAGGTCTCCTACGTCTTTTCCTCGTGTGGCTTAGCTTGTGATTGATGTCGCTGCTCTGTTGCACCTCATTGCCTCGTCAGATTCCTTGCACAATAAATAAGAAAAAATGATCAAATAATTGTGCAACTCAGAATATTAGAAAATAATAACGTGAATCTATTGCATTTGTTGCCTCCCTGGCAACGGTGCCAATTTGACGGAGAGAGTTTCGCTTATTTATAATAGCAAAAGAAGGATATGTTGTTGTAATTAATGTGGTGGAAATCTCTCAATGAAAGATTAACATAGATATGAATTTTAAACCAAGAAAAGGATGTTGTATCCACAGGGAGGAACAGGTTAATAAGTTCACAAAATATTTTTTTCCTTTGTACTTATTCAATCACGTGCGTAATCTGTGTTCAAATCTGATGTGAAACAAGGCAAAAAGAAGGAACACGTAATTATTTAGAAATGCAGGGATATGGATGTAATTTTCCTTTCATGAAATAACTTGTAATGGCATGTAACATAGTTGTATTTCAAAACATGGGGCATTCTCTTTTAGGTCATGTGAGTGTATGGATGAGATCTTATGCATTTATCACATCACCATTTAAAAGTTAAGTGCATGAAAGAAATACTATAACATGTAAGGGCATGCATGCAATTTCACTCAAATATAATAATCAACTAAATATTGCAATAGGGCTTTTGGCAATGGCACAAATGGTAATTTTTAATATCACCAAAAATAGAGGAAATTTCCTCTCTCCTCTTTGCACGTGTGGAAGCTTGGTGGCCGGTTGTCCAAGGCCCACCGGTGGTGCATGGGAGAGAGGTGATCGAGACAGCGGGAGAAGCACAACTGGAGGTGGCGTGTGGCGGTCAGTCGGACAGCTTGACATCGGCTGAGCTTGCTGCAGGGGGCTGTCACTGCCGTTGCTATCTCGTCCGCACGCAAGGACATTGGAGGGGGCGCGCAAGGGCCCTGGTGAGGGTGCGCGAGAGTGCTATGGCTTCTGTGGCCACCTATGGGTGGCTGCAGTGCGGCACCTGCGGGCGTGGGCATTTGCTGCCTACGGTACAGCGCCTACTGGCGAGGCTTGCAGGGTGCGGTGGAAGGTGAAGCAACGTTGGAGGGCACGCAAGGGCGTAGGTGAGGGCGTGCGAGGGTGCTGGAGGGAGCGCAATGCCTGCGGGTGACTGCTGGCTTGGGCGCCTGCGTGGAGGCAACACTTGTGGGCACGCGACAGTGCTAGATGCAAGGCGGTGTGAGTGCTAGAAGGGCGCGGTGTGGGCACTGGTGTTGCTGAAGGCTGGGTATGCGCTTGCTGGGCGCGGTGTAGGGTGGATGAGGGCGATGGCGTGGCTTGCTGCTGCCTGCTGTGAAGCGCCTGCGGGCACTAGTTGGTGTTGTGAGCACTTGCAAGCGTGTGGTTGCAGGGCGCGGTGGACAATGATAAGACGATTTTCGCTTTCGAATAATGTAATTATGATGATTTGTCATTTTAGTAACAAAGTGGTGGAAAATCACTTAACAAAATAATTACAATAAAAATTAATCACTCACAGAAGAGCGGGTCGTGTCCATTGGGAGGCAATGACGCAATAAAATCTCGATTATTTCATATTCTTTAAATCAAGTACGAAATCCATAGTCAAATCTGACATGAAATGTGACAGAAAGAAGATGCACAATAACTTGAAAATGTAAGGGTAGATGTCCAATTTTTCCTCACTGAAATATTCAATAAATATGTGATGAATTTATGTAATTTCCAATTGACATGCATTAGAGAAAATTTGTGCACATCTTAATCCAAAACCAATATCAAATAATGTGAATCACAAAAGCCATGCAATTGTAAGAAAGCTTAAGTATGAAGTCACAATTTCACTTAATATTTCAAATATTAAAACAAAAATGAAAGTTTGGAAATGGAATTTAAATGTAATTACTAATTAGAGTAAAAGCAGAGGATTCTACCTCTCTCCTCCTCGCACACGGGAGAGAGGCTCATTCGAGGAGTTACTCCTACAAGAGGTTGGTTGAAGCAAGGCCTTCTAGTGTGACCGGGTAGTTGCAGGCGCTGCTAGTGAAGGTGCACAGATGCTGCAACAGGGGCGGGTGGAGGTGCGAGCTTTGCAGGGCGCATAGGCGTGCGTGGGTGTTCTGTTGGCACCGCTACAGGTGCTGCAAAGGGTGCTGCAGATGATGGCGCGGGTGCATGCAGGTGCTAAGGCAAGGAGACGTAGGTGTGCGGTGGCTGGGGCGCTTGGCAGGGCGCACTGGAGATGAAGTGAGGGCGTGCGGTGGGTTACAGGCACTGCTGGGGAAGGCGCGCGTAGGCAGATGGCGAGCGGTGTTGGCGTGTGCACTGGAGGTGGATGCGCTGGAGGATGGAAGTGCGATGGCGCCCTTGACAGGGCTAAAGGTGGCTGTAGTGAGGAGCGGGCAGGTGTGTGCAGCAACTGGGAGCTGCACATGGAAGTGGCGAGGTTTTTGGGTTCTTTTTGGTGGAGTGGAGGAAAAACAAAGAATGGGGAAGAAGATGGAGGTGGATGCTGGTGATGGCAGTGAAGATGGTAGCATGCACGCCTGTGCGTGCTTATGGTGGAGTAGCGTGCATTCACAGTGATGCAAGCAAGCTCTGAATGGCGGTGCAGCCTGTCACACCACATGCCCACGGTGATGGAGGCTTGCTGCCACAGTTGAGGCCGGTGGTGGTGGAGTGGATGAGAGTGGTGTAATCTCTGCATAATGATGAATAGGGGTAGGGGCCTCCTCTCAACGGCATATCTCCCTTCTCCTTTTGTAGCCACGACCACACTGATTTCAAATTCAAAATGCCGTAGCATGAATGTGATGCGTAGGAGGAGGCTGAGTGGGAGGAGTTACCTCTGCAAGGAGAAAAGGAATAAAATAATAAAATAATTAGGGTTATTTATACATAACACCTTAACTTCTATGTTAATTAAAATAGTGCATCTAATTAATTAACTAATTAAATGTATGCAACCCTAGGTTAATTCTAAATGCATGAATTATGTACTTAAGCTAAAAGTATGAATTAATTTATTTATGTCCTAATGTATGCTACCTAAATGTTAAAATTAACTTAATGTCTAGACATTTAGATACTTAAATAGCCCACGAATATGGGCTAATCAAATACCCCTATGCCTAGTTTTTTCTAGTCCCTTGCAAAATCAAGAAAAACCTAGCACTCCAAGTAGACTAGCCAACTCAATCAGTCTTCTTTTAGAAACATATTAAGTTCAGACTTTAGACCTAAGGTTCCCAAGTAGTTGTTAAGTTACAGACTAGGTTGGCTAAAGACGAGTTACAGGCACAAGTTTCCCTGATTTCTGACTCTACCCTAAGGTTTATTGATCCCTGAGATTAAAGCATCCGTGCATGTGCGTTGGTCTGACTTATTTGAGTTAAAGGAAAAAGGATTTTTTTTAAAATAATATATATATATATTTTGTTTAATTTCTCTAAGTCTAACCTTGGATCAGCTATCAACATGGTCTATGTCGAATTCATTGTCCCCATCACCGTACCTCAAAGGGTGCCTAGCTTTTGATGCTTCGAGATAGCACCGCCCATAGCGACCTCAAGAGCTCTTGGCAATTGACACTTCAAGATAGTATCACCAATGGATTTCTTAAGCGAATTCAGGCTTGTGGCAATTGGCACTTTGAGATAGGGCCGCCCATGGTATCTGAATCGCACAATGCCCTTTCATGCTGCCAGTAGGATGGATATCCTAAGAGACAAGTGCCGAGGAGGTAATATGTTATCATCGCATCCTCAAGGTGAGTATATACTCCACCTCTCCTGTGGTAGGAACTCTTCCAATCAAATTTTGTTTTCAAGTCTCTCCTAAGTCAAAACTAAGAGAACCAAATTTCTTTTAAGAAAGGAATTAAGGTGATCACTTACTTACATAAGACCAAGTGTGTGAAATTTGGATGCTTGGGTTACAAGGACCCGTAAACCAAAAGGTAGAACAAGACTCCAGGTACTACCCCACCTTTTAACTCAATCCCTAGATTTCCTTCCTCAACCTCTTGAGGAATAATCCACAACTTAACTCCTACTTAAGTTTTTAAGTCCACAAAGGACCCTAAAGGTCACTTAGCTTCTAAAGTTTGACCCTAGAAGCAACTTAGTCTCACCTAGAGTTCTGATTTGCTTAAGAATGCAGGACTAGCCAGTTAAGCTCAATAATTACAAAATATTTTTCTCTTTGTTCTCTCTCTTTTTTTTTTTAATGCAAATGTATACAATGCGGAATGCTTTAACTAAATGCATGAATGCACTATGTATAAATGCTATGTATATCCCCAAGTACACCCCCCCATGCCTAAAATCTACAATGTCCCCATTGCATAGAAGGATATTACCTGGGTCAGAGATGGGTTGCCGTTCTTTTGTTAGCAGCTGAGTAGCCAAAGAACCCGCAAATCAGGTTCAGGGATTGCAGAAATAGGTCCTAAAAATGAGCAAAGTAATGTTGGCCTAGAAAATAGGTAACCTAGGATGTTGGCGAGCTGATGATGAATCCCAATAGCAAATGCTCACCCAACTAAGATGGGAATGAAATCTTCCCAGGTCACCAGAAGAGGTTCTAAAGGATAAACTGGCATAACAACCTCCAAAGGGTTAGGGGGAGGATGACAAGGATCCTACAAAAGGAATGGGGAAGGAATGGTGCAGAGATAAATCCCCAGGGCAATGGGCTGACTAAAGAAATCATCAATCCATACCCGATACTCCATTACAGGAAATATTGGTTTATTAAGCCCCCCGGTCAAAACAAAAGTGAGCATATCTCTAAGCCAAGGATCGTCTAGGGTGTCCAAGTTTCAAGGTTGCGGGATGGCCATAAGATCTAGGTTGGGTTTAATCAGCTCGGTGTCCATCCCTAACAATCTTTCCAAATCCTCAATTACATCCCTAGCATTCCTTGCACTATCACAAGTATCTTCTTGTACTTCATCAGGAGTCAAAATTTCACCTTCAGACATAAGCTAATCAGAGGGTGACTTCGAAACAAATGAAGGCAGGTTGAAAGCAACAGATCTAGGAATTATCCTATCAATGCCATCTCTGGGTTCTTGTTCTTTACTCAAATCTTCCCCGGAGTCTATACGTGAATCCACATAAATCTTAGAAGTTGCTTCCAAAGTTTCCATCATTTCATCATGAGGAGAAATATCATCAATGGGTGTGCTAAGGAAACCTAATTTGGTCAAATTTGTGACATTCTCAGGGGCTAACTCTTCAAATAAGACATAATCACCCTTAGTGTCACTCTAAATCTTGAATATAGGTTCCTCATATAATTCGTCTTTCTCCTCATCATATACTCGAGTTCTAGAATCATTTAATATCTTAGCAGATCCCCTAGGGTACTCTATCTGAGCTAAATGGTTTACACTGGTAACATCGGACTCCTCAGATAGGTCAATTTCTTGAGGGTTAGGTTCCTTAAGGTTGGGCTTGAGTTCCATCTCGTGATCAGAAGGGAGGGTAGGATTATCAACTTGACTTCGACTCACTTCATCAAATGTCACGAAAATACTATCATTTGGGTCGAGGTCATCCAATGGTACCATCATTCCCTTCTTTTGACTCCAATATAATTCATATGGATACTCAACCTTATCATCATCTTCCTCGGGTTGCCACCTTTCTTCATCCAATGCATAGCTACTTTCATATGTATCTTCCTCACACTTAAGGCGTGGATCTCTCAAGGAAGTGTCATCTAACAGGGAGGTTTCAAAATCGATCCTCGAAAAGTAGCTATTCTCCCTTACATAATCCCCAAAATTTCCTTCCAACTTGAAGTGAAGCTCTCCCAAGGGAGATGCATCAATTGTAGATGGGTGTACGTCATCCTCAATGGGGTAGATTGGGTGGCTAATTTCATCTCTTTCTTATTGGCCTGCTCTCGAAGATTCTCCTAACAATTCAATCATTTCATCTTGCATTTTCTGTATTTCCATCTTCAAGGAGGAGTGGTCATTTCTATCAGGAGAGAAGTCAGGCTCAGGCTTATAGTACCTAGGAGTGTCTGTCCAACCATTATAATTATTCAGGGAGGGTGGGTTGGGTATTTCTATGGTGTGTGGGATATTGGGCAAAGCAAATCCCGCTCCTAGGTTCTGCTCCCTGATTTGGGGCTTAACCAGGCCAATACTCCTATAATAGGAGTAAAATGGATCCCAATGATTGTCATTATGTCCATCAAAGGATGGACCATCTCGGTGTATGGGATCGAAGAGTGCAGAGTGGGGGTAAGGGTGTGGGCAAGATGTGAAAGGATGAAAATCAATGTGGTCCATTCTAACTCACACCTCAATCAAAATTCCCCAAGCAAAACACAATTCAAAAAGGACTTTTTAGGTCTTTCCAAATTTAGGCTTTTGATTTAAGTCAGATTGCAGGTGACAATACAATTTGTTCAATCAATTTACGCGCTTATTGTCGACCTACGGATCACCTAAAAATACCTAGTTGGAGTTTAGGTGTTCTTCCCTAATTCTCAAATGGTAGAGCAACTCTAAAGATGGAAGATCGAGGGATGCAATTAGGCCTAAGCCTTCCTTTGAAGCTGTGCTTTTGCGGTGCTTCTCAACTACCCCCAAAAATTCGTGACAGAGTATCCCCCTCTTTGGAGTTACAAAACCTTTGATCTTAAGTTCTAAACACTTCAGAATCCACTGATAGGAGGGCTCTTGTCCTAGTATTTCCAAACCTAAGGAGTGTATAAACACGTGCCGTGGTGCAGGAGATATAAGTGTGCATACACCTCAAAAGATTTTGAATTTTGAATCGCACGCCAAGTTTGCAAATCAAATCCTTGGTTTTTAAAATGTCCCTCCTTTAATTAGTCCTTTTTCCAGAAAATATGTGATCACTTGTTAGATCTATTCAATACAGATTAGGTGGTCTTGAAATTAGTCCAAATGCATTTGCATGACAGGTAGAAATGCAAAGTTAGAACTGCATACCTGATTCCAGCATTCTTCATGCAATACGCAAGACAAGAATTAGATCTAGATGTTGCTCATTCAGTCCTAAATGATTCGACCTAAGGGCAAGCAGCTTCTAGCAGGTAGCTCATTTTTTTTTTGTTTTAGTTTTTTTTAGCTACTTATGCACAAGCAAATTAAAGGTAAACAATCCACAAAATAAATTAAAAACCTAATTCTAAAGAAAAGGGAACATGCTCCCAAAAATTACCCAACACGGGCCTAAAACAAAATCGGGGAACAAACCCCTCAACTGTACCCCAGAACAAGGGTTTCAAACCAAATGTGCAATGAAAAATTAAGTCTAAAGTCTTAATTCTACTCTAATCAAATCAGCGACTAAATGTGCAGAGATGATCGTCGCATCCTCGTCCTTCTCCTCTTAGTGATATAGTTCATTGCAAGGTAGCTCGAACAATTTCTCCTCTGGCGACGTCAAGGGTCACCTCTCACGATGGCTGGTGTGATTGCAAGTCGTAGAATATGTGTCGCAGATCGTTGCACTCGCATTAGAGTTAAATATGATTCAAAATTTAAACCAATGTGAACGAATGAATGAATGAATGCGATTTAATTAAGCCTGTTGCCTCCCCGGCAACGGCACCATTTGATAAGATGATTTTTGCTTTCGAATAATGCGATTAAGATGAATTATCGTTTTAGTAACAAAGTGGTGGAAAACCGGTTAACAAAATAATTACAACAAAAATCAACCACTCACAGAAGAGCGGGTCATGTCCATAGGGAGGCAATGATGCAATAAAATCTCGATTATTTCATATTCATTAAATCAAGTGCGAAATTCATAGTCAAATTTGACATGAAATGTGACGAAAAGAAGATGCACAATAACTCGAAAATGTAAGGATAGATGTGCAATTTTTCCTTATTGAAATATTCAATAAATATGTGATGAATTTATGTAATTTCCAATTGACATGCATTAGAGAAAATTTGTACACATCTTAATCCAAAACCAATGTCAAACAATGTGAATCATAAAAGCCACGCAATTGTAAGAAAGCTTGAGTATGAAGTCGCAATTTCACTCAATATTTCAAATATTAAAACAAAAATGAAAGTTTGGCAATGGTATTTAAATGTAATTACTAATTAGAGTAAAAGCAGAGGATTCTACCTCTCTCCTCCTCATGCACGGGAGAGAGGCCCATTCGAGGAGTTACTCCTACAAGAGGTTGGCTGAAGCGAGGCCTTCGTGGTGGTGGCGGTTGTGCGTCACGAGATGGCCGGAGCCGGCCTGCCAGAGGAAAGGAGTGGCTGCGGTGGAGGAGCTTGTTGCTGGCCACGCTTGCTGGTGTACATGCACGCGGGTGCTGGGGGCACTACAGACGCGCGAAGGCGTGGGCGCACATGCGCTCTGCAGGCCACTTGGGTGTGCGAGCGCTTGTGGACGGGCAGTTGCAGGCACTGCTGGTGAAGGCGCGCGGGTGCTGCAGTGGGGGTGGGTGGAGCTGCGGGCTCTACAGGGTGCACAGGCACGCGCGGGCATTTTGTTGGCGCCGCTACAAGTGCTGCAGAGGGCACTATAGATGATGGCGCAGGTGCATGCAGGCGCTAAGGCGAGGAGACGCGGGCATGTGGTGGCTGGGGGCACTTGGCAGGGTGCGCTGGAGATGAATTGAGGGCATGCGGTGGGTTGCAGACATTGCTGGTGAAGGCGCGCGCGGGCAGATGGCACGTGGTGTTGGCGTGTGCACTGGAGGTGGATGTGCTGGAGGATGGAAGTGCGGTGGTGTGCTTGATAGGGCTGAAGGTGGCTATGGTGAGGAGCGAGCAGGTGTGTGCAGCAGCTGGGAGCTGCGCATGGCAGTGGCGAGGTTTTTGGGTTCTTTTTGGTGGAGTGGAGGAAAAATAGAGAATGGGGAAGAAGATGGAGGTGGATGCTGGTGATGGCAGTGAAGATGGTAGCATGCACGCCTGTGTGTGCTTATGGTCGAGCAACATGCATTCACGATGATGCGAGCAAGCTCCGAATGGCAGTGCAGCCTGTCACACCACACTCCCACGGTGGTGGAGGCTTGCCGCCATGGTTGAGGCCGGTGGTGGTGGAGTGGATGAGAGTGGTGCACTCTCTACACAGTGATGAATAGGGGTGGGGGCCTCCTCTCAACGGCAGATCTCCCTTCTTTTGTAACCACGGCCACACTGATTTCAAATTCAAAATGCCGTAGCATGAATGTGATGCGCAGGAGAAGTTACCTCTGCAAGGAGAAAAAGAATAAAAGAATAAAATAATTAGGGTTATTTATACATAGCACCTTAACTTCTATGTTAATTAAAATAGTGCATCTAATTAATTAACTAAATAAATGTATGCAACCCTAGGTTAATTCTAAATGCATGAATTATGTACTTAAGCTAAAAATATGAATTAATTTATTTACGTCCTAGTGTATGCTACCTAAATGTTAAAATTAATTTAATGTCTAGACATTTAGATACTTAAATAGCCCATGAATATGGGCTAATCAGATGGTGCTTGGTGTAGTAGCGTGATGGCGGTGGAAGGTGGCACGCAAGGGTGCTGGAGGGGGCGCACGCTGGTTGCATGGTTGGGTCCTCCCAATCCCCTCCGCCTCTCCTTTATATCGCCTCTCTCTGCCTCCCAAGGAATTTTCAAAATCCTTTTCTAATTATGGCCAGCACCATTTTCATTTGTTGAGGGAGGTGTTGAGGCCGGCTAGAAGATGAGGGTGGTGTTGAGGCATCGATTTGTTGGGGGAAATTTATCCCCCCCTCCTTGTTCTTTTCCACCATCATTCCTGCAACCACAAAACATAAAATAATTACATACTAAGTTATAAAATGCGATAAATAGATAAAACTCAAGTAATGGTGCATGCACTTATTTAGTGACCTAATGTGATTATTAACAAACATACTATGTTAGAATTAAAGTACTTAGGCATAACAATAGTCCATTAAAATGGACTCATCAGATAACTTGACCTCTTAAGTCTACCAATTTTAAGTCCTAATTTGTGCCTTTAATTCCACTTGATTAGAAGTTAATTTGACTTGTGACCTAATTTGGAAGTTGGTTGGCCTACTAGGTAGACCAACTTCACCTAACTTACCCTAAAGATGGCAGAATGAAATCTAGGTCAAGACCTAGAAATCACCCTGAATTGACTCTCAAGTTATTAGGTCCAAGATTTTAGGATTCAAATGAAATTAGTGCCTGATTTTTAGTGTTTTTGTTGATTAGATCTTTTCAACCAAGGGCTTAGGTAGCAAACAAATGCGGGTGGGTTGTTTCCTTTTATGCAAGCAAGTGTGAACTAGCACTCCAAAACCCTAAAATTGAAACCCTAATTGGTTCTATTCTGCATCTAATTTGATCTTAAAATGTTTTCCTTGGACTTTAAACAAGAAGTGCGTAGTCCAAGAAGATTAGAAATTACGTGTAGTCCCTAATAGGTATAGGAAATTTGGGTAGAGAATTCTAAACAAAATCATCTCAAGCTTCAATCATATATGAAATTTGTTCACCAATCAAGAAAACTTGCCCTTTTAAATGATGATTACAATAAAAATAAGGCAAGTGATTCCTAATTGATTGTTTCCTTTTTTCTTGTCTTCCCAAGATTAAGAGGTTGATTAGGGAAGAATAGAAAAGTTACTTGCCCTGGCATAGCTATTTTGCGCGGAAGATCTCCTCGCGAAGTACCTCGCAAAATCACAAGAAATCAAATAGGTCAAGTTAGTGCTCAAATATAATCAAAATATAGCAAGAGAATAGTGGTGAATTGCATATTGCTCCCCAGCAACGACACCAAAATGTTGGTTGCTCTGAATTGGGTTTTAAAATCATTGTGTTGTAGTATAGATCGAATCAGTGCGAAAAAAAGATAAAATTTATAACCCCAATGTCAGAAATGAAGTCCAAGGTCGTTCGCTAGGAGCAAATATGGAATTCACGTGCTAATCTCAACAAAGAATATAAATGAGCACAAGAAATTACTCAAAAACTAATATGCAATGTATAACATGAGTATATGAAGAGTCAAGAAGAAATCTAGATAGAATAATGGTGATTTGGATCTATAGCAAAACCCAACCCTTCCCCGCTCCCTCTCTCATTTCTCACTCTAGGTTTCCACCTCCTTTCCCGCCTTCACAAGGCCATGCACAGTACCGGGTATTTGGGTTTTCGAGGGATCCGTGTACCCAGGTCCAGGCTCCCCAATAGTGGGTGGTGAGCGAGGAGTGAGAGCATAGGTAGGATAGTGAGTGAGGCTGCGAGACCTTACCCCAATGTTTGGAGGCGGTAAGCCCCATTCACAAATACAATTTCTGTGCTTTGGCATGACTAAGATTTCACAATGTGGGATTAAAACTTTCGCTTCCTTTCACCTGCAGTAGTAGTCAGAAGGTGGCCTTGATTAAGGTTGAGGAGGTGATCAAAGCTTCCAATTGATGATCCATGCTGGTTCCTAATGTAATCCTGCGACATCTGGAATAAGCACTTGGAGCTAGAGACACAAGAGCACGTACTGAAGCTTGGTCGAGCAGCTCCAACAATGGCATCTGAAGGGTTGTACCTGTAACACAAAAGAGGGCCTTTCGATTGTGTCAAATCACCTCAGAAGAGTCACCAGATGGCGACGGGGTGGATTCATGGTGTTTCATGCACGGAGGTGGTCAGTCGGTGATGGAGTAGGTTGTGTGAAGGTGGGTTGTTCGGTGGGAAGTTTGGGAGGTGGAATCAATGTAACAGGAGAGGGGTTTTTATGGGTTAGTCATGGTGAAGCATGTGGACAGGTTGGCGAGTAGTTTGAGTGTGTGAAGCAAGAGGAAACCCTCGCCTGTGATGTTGCCGGAGGTGGAGACGAAGGCGGCTTGCATAGATGTCGATGGGATATTTTTGGTTTTTGAGGGTGTGAAACTAACTTGAGAGAAATAAGGAAACTAACTACCTATTATAAGTGGACGAAAGGAGGGAGAATGCCACAAGTTTTGATCGGCCAGTGTCGGGGAAGAAAACACTCCGGTAGGTGGTAATGGTGATGACGACGGAGGTTGGGAAGCTCCTGCTGGCACGACCAAGAGTGGAAGTGGTCGAGGGAAGGAATTCGGCACTGGTATTGCGGACATACAATGAAGGAGATTAGGAGGAGTTGCCAAAGCTTGCGAAGTTTCTCGGTCAGAGCGGAGAGAGGAAGGGGGGTTTCACGGCCGGAATTCAAGCTTGGGAGGTTTGGTTTGTCTTAGGTATTCTTATAAAGGCATCAGGGGGTTGGCTCAAGCTTGGAAATCAAGCTTGCGAGTCATGGAAGGCTGCAGAAGTTGGAAACTCAAGAGATACCCAAATCTCTCATGCGTTCGCATGAGAGATTGGGGAGGTTGTGGGGCTCAAGACCGAATTTGTTGGAAAGGAAATTTCCTAAAGAGTCTCCGGTTCAATTTTGGGAAAGTTTCATCGATCAATCAAGAAGAACTCTCCAAATGAAACTCACCGGAGTAGGATTCTTGAGCGATAATGGTGGAAGGACCCATTTGTAAAGAATGATGATAAAGTTAGGTATCTTTTTGTAAGGATTTTGAATGTTAGGGGCATGTGTGTGAGAGAAAGAATTAGACTGGATCAAAATGCAAACTTGTTCAAGATGATCTCTGATTGGGCCCAAATTTTGGTATAAACCTAATTTGGACAAGGAATCTGGTGATGAAATTTGATTTTGGTTTTGATCAAGTTTGACTAGGTAAATTGCACAATTATCCAAATTAGGGCAACTTTCCATCTGAGACTCTGTTTTAGGTCAAACGGGTTTTGATGGTCAATTTGAAGATGCCAGACCCTAGAGAATATTTTTATATGATTTTTATAGGGTTTAGATGAATTTTATCCTAACCAGAACCTCAGTTAATTAAGTGGGTCTATTTTTAGGGTTTCAGAAGCCATTTAATTCTTGAAACACATGAAAACCCACTTCTATCTGCACGGACCCTCTTTTTAGATATTTAAGACCATTTGACCTTTAATAGACTACTTAGAAAACCTGTGACTGTACTGCAATTGAGATGTTCTATTAAAATTGCATTTTTACCCCTATTTTCTTGTTATTCTCTTAGAATGATTATGCAATGAATTATGGTCCTCTGTCGGTTATGTAGTAGCATTTATTCCTTGATTATGACTAATTAAAGCTAGATATGGCTAATGATGACATTATCAACACCTCTTAACTCATCTATAAAAAGGGACCTAACCACCACCATGGGGACATCCTTGGCTACATTAATTCCCACCTAGATACACCCTATATTCGACCATAGGAAGGAGAAGAGAAAAGAAGATTAAGGAGGCTACCCTTGCCTCCTCGGTGCCTTCTTCTTCCCTTCTTCCTTAGTCCAAGCCAAGGAGCAACAACCCTAAGGAGGACAACCAGGCAGAGGAGAAGTACTAGGGTGCAGACCTACCCTAGGAGGAATTCTTATGGGTGGAAATCTTCCACCCTTGAAGGAGCAAGGGCACACCCATCTAGGGCTTACCAGGAGGAGGATCTCACCAACTTGAAGGAGCATTTCAAGGAAGGAGAACAAGGAGAACTTTTTTTCAAGCCCAAGAGCAATTGAGCTTGGAGTAAGAAGCTTCTTCTCTTCACCAACATCACCAAGAGGATTTCTGTTTTTCTTTTTGTATTTTCATTTTTTTGAGTAAAAGCATTCCTCTACTTGTCTTTTTGGAAAACAAATTTCTCCTTAATCTAAGTTGTTTTCTTTTCAATTTTGGTTACTTTTTCTTGCATCTTATTACTTTTACCATAGTGCAGTTACACTCTCTCTCTAATTACCCTAGGCCTTCACGTACCCAGGGTGAGCTTAGAGAGAAGAATTGCTTGTCACTTAGGTTTCAGTTTTAGCAAGTTAGGTGTAGTCTTTTTCCCACTTTCAAGTTCGTAATTTCCCATTACTTGAAAATCCAAAAACAAATCTTATATTCAAAAATTCAAAAAGAAAGTTGATTTCCCTATTGTCAAGCAAGAGTATTCAAAGTTCATTCTTGCCTCCTTGGATGACTCTAGATACCACCACTATCTAGGTTTATAAATTGTCAAAGCGATTGCGAATTGGAGTATTACAACGACTTAAAAACCCCAATTTCAAATCATGCTTTTCCTCGCATCACTTCTTGGCACCGTTGCCAAGGAGTCACGGCTTTGCATTTAGTTAATTCTCTTGCTTGATAAGTGGATCTCATCCCCTTCTCTTTTTCTCATTTCATGTGTGCAGGTATTACAGGAAGAAAGCAGGATTTTGGAAGCTTGAAGTTCCTTTTCTTCCCAAGGATTCAAGTTAGTGCTTTCTCACTTCTCACATATTTTCTCTCAAGAATTACCAAAAAAATATTAAATCAGGCTTTCAGGATCATAAACATAAAAATTAGGTAGAGTGGTGACCTTAAAAGTAATTGTTTGGTTGTTTGAATCACTTAACACCACTCTACCTTAAGTGTTGGTGTTCTGATTTTAGGGTCTGGTCTGGACAAGTAAAATCAATTCCCGATACCACAGGCCTCCTAAAATCTTGAAATTTCACCAAAGATTCCAAATCAAGTGACAAACATTTGTTCCCAATTTCAAAGGAATTGGAGTTGTAGAGAATTTAAAAAAATTCGTGGACCACAGGGGGGTCATCTCCTATGATTTCACTATTTTGTCACTGCCCATGAATTTTAAGAATTTTTGTATCCAATTTTTTGTTAAATTTAGCTTTCTGGAATCCTTATGAAATTCTAAACAACATATAAAATCACAAAAATTTTGGGTAGCCATTTGTGGTACTAAGAAGTCCAAAATACCCATGGATATCATTTCTGGACTTTGACACCAGCACAAAGAAAAATCCCACAAAAATATCAAATGAATTTCTAAAATCACAAAAAATTATTTTTTGGAATACTTGTTTGATTTTCCTTCCAGTAGTGGTGTTGATTGCTTTATTTGGACCACTACTTAAAGAGAAAAGCCTGAAACAATTCACTGGTAGTAACATTTCTGTTTAAGGATCAAATCAATTAGGGTTTCCTTTCATTTTTAGAGAGTCACTTCTTAAAAGGAAATCTACATTCACCTATACAACTTGATTTCTTTTTTATTGTGGATCTCAAACTTGTTTGAAAGCCTAAAAGAAAAACCCTAAAAGGCACTAAACTAAATCAAATCCTAAAGGTAGAAAAACAACAAAAAAATTTTATGACAACTTGAATTGGCATTGGAATCACTCCTTCCAATTTGTACACACTAAAAAAATTGAAATAACAGGGCATTGCTCCAATTAACGCCCTCCACATTCTCGTGCACAATTAGACACCCAAGCCTAAATTAAAACAAGTAGTCATTTGGCCACTTAAGGACTTCACCAAAGTTAGGCTTGATATCCAATATCTAAGAATTACTAAGCATTCCTAATTTCTTTTGAACACACGACGACAGACTTAGAGGGAAGTAAAATGACGGGTGCGGGTTTACACAAGCCCCTGGTGATTTTCCCAAGACATGCTTGGGCCCAATCCACCTCTTTTGTCTAGCCAGGTAATCTTAAGGAACTAGGTTCACTTATTGATTTCTTCTTAATTGGGTTCCCAAGTTTTAGGTTGCATTAAGGAGTCAACCTTAGGATAGATTAGGCCTGGTTATTTGATTTGCACACTTTCTCTCATCTCTCTCTCTCCTCCTCCCCTCCCATTTTTCTATTAAGTGCATGCACAGATGAAGGTCCCAAGATCCACATCTCCAGGGACCATTTGATTCTATCCCCTGCACCAAAAGATCTTTATTTTCTTCTTCTTCCTCTATTTTTAACATGGAAAACATGGAAAACTATTCAAAAAAATCTGCTTCCACATCCCAACCCAAACTTAACCCATCAGCTAACCCACAAGTTTACTTCACCATCCCTAACCTCCCACATTCGGAGCTACTACAAAACCCTGAATGGCTAGGTGGCCCTCTAAATCAAAATACAAACCCCTTTTCTCTTATGATCGACCAATTGGTTCAACTTCAACAAAACCAGCAGCAGTTGGCTAGGACAGTCACTAACCTAGCCAACCATAGACCAAGTCAACCACGCAGGGAACCTCTCGTACCTCTTAAGGATTTCTATGATCCTTTTAATTATGAAGAGAGACTCGGAGTGGTTATACCCCAAGGGGATTTTGGAATTAAACCCACCATTCTAAACCTAATCAAACATTTTCACAGTCTTCTGAGAGAGGACCCCTTTTGTCACCTTGAGGAGCTAACATTCCTTGCTCAAACCACCCATTCCAGTAATGCGCAGGAAGAGGTGTGGCTCATGAGACTTTTTCATATCTCACTAAAAGATAAAGCATCACATTGGTTTAGAACAGTCGAGCATTCTATCACCACTTGACCCCAATTAAAAAGCAGTTTTCTTAAAAAATTCTTTCGATAGGTCATACAAATGCTTTATGTCAATCAATAACGACCTTTCAACAAAAATCTAGTGAACCTCTCCACGAGTCTTGGGAGAGATTTCAAGAACTACTTAGAAGTTGCCCCCACCATGAAATTCCACGATGGCAGCTAGTTTAGATCATTTATCATGGATTAGACGATCAATTAAAAAGATTCGTGGATGGTTCATGTGGGGGTAATTTCCTTAATAAAGATGGTGAAAATGCCTACCTCCTTTTTGAAGAAATGAGTGAAAACTCATTTAATATGGCTTCAATGGATACTTTTGATAGAACCAACAACCCAAGACTTGGAGTCAATGAAATTGACTCCAAATCCACATGTGTTCCAGTCACTCAAGATGATCTACACATGATAGCTCAACAACTGGATCGGATGCAAATCAACCAGAAAAAAATGGAAGAAAAGCTCACCCAAAAACAAGCTCCTTACCCTAACTCTCCTCACCTTCTCAGAAGAGAAAATCTACACAATATTGATACTACCCCTGCTTGGCAGCAATTTTCATCTGATTTCTCACAAGATCTGATTGGGACCTTTGATTTCATGAATCAAAATCTTTTTGACCCCACCATTGAAAACATCTCAGCTCACCAGGAGCAATTTAGAAATCCTTCCAATTCTTATAATCAAAATTGGAGGACCAACCCGAACCCCTCCTGGAAAGCACCAAATCACATTTCATTTCCCAAACAAAACCAATTTGGGAATCATGGTCAAAACTTATATCAACCTGGGCCATCCCAAGAAGATATCAACAACCAGGTCATGAAGACTCTGCAAGGAATGCAGACTCAAATGACTAAAGTAACTTGTATGATTACTAATTTACAACATCAAGTCAAGGTTACTCCTTACCAAAGACCTACTATCAACCTGTCGTCCCAACCCATGCCCAACCCTAACAATCAACGAAATCAATATCAAGGTGAATATCCCAGTCAACCTATCTACCTAGCACCCCAGCATCCCCCAGATTTTAATCAGAATTAGGTGTTGAATGGACGATAGAGGAGATTTTAAAATGCGTTTATTGTGGTACACTCCTAAATCACACAACAAGACATTTAAATTTATAAACTCAGAATCTGACGGGATTCTGAGGTCGTTCGCAGGGAACAAATATAGAACTCACACATTAATCTTCATTTAAAATAGATGCACATAATAAATTGATCAAAATAAAATATATGCAATGAATGAAAATAGTTAAATTGTCATTCAATGATTAACAATGTAGCTCAAGAGATCATGGAATCAAAAAGGAAAGAGAATAAAAACAATGGTTATTTGAATCACCACTTATTCTCTTTAATTAAGCATGCATCCAATTACTCAAATTATTCAACAGTAATCCTCAATCAGAAATCAATGATAACTTAGGTACTCAAATAACTCAACAGTGCTAGCATCAACCTCTATCAGACGTCGGCCAAGGTATATCAGATGACTTAACAGATCAACAGAACAGTGCCTCACAGAAGGCACACACAGGCACAAGGCTCTTCAAAGAGCCTTCTCTTCTTCTTCTTCAAAGCCTTCAAAGACTAAGGCTTCTTCTTCAAAGGCTAAGTATGGAGAGCATCTCTCTTCAACATAGGGGAACAGCTAACACTTCGGAGGTTAAGTGTATGCCTCTCCTTCTCTTCAGCATAGAGGCATAAGGCATGCAGAGCAAAACCCTCCCCCCTCTCTCCTAGAAGTCTCTCCTCCTCTCTTCTCTCTCACAGACCCAGGTGTAATCGAGTCATATGTCAATTTATCAGATCTTGAATAGGGACAAAGCATGCAGGCGTGTGTCGTAGGTGAGGTGTGCATAAGCGGTAAGCAGGGACCCGGCCCCTGATGTTTTGGGCAATGAAGCTGAGATACAAATTCCTTATATGTGCCGTGATAAGTTCGAAATCCCATGATGTGGGACTATAGCTGAGCCTCTTCTTTCTCCTCCACGTATTGCAGCAGCAAGGGTGTTGGTTGATTAAAGCTGCTGGTGCTGGTGTTGCTATCCAATTAAGGCCTTGGAAAGCTGCATGGTGTTCATCCACAGGACCTGGTGGCAATTGGAGGACGTGTGGTGGTCGTTGACCTTGCCTAAAGGTTTATCTTTACGATCGGTAGCTTTCTCCCTACTTCTTTTATTTATGGGGTCAACACAAGAGCGAACCCAGTATATATCTCCCCAGTTTATTCTACTTCCCTGCTTCTTCCCTACATGTTTTGGGAATTATTGTGCATTTTTATGAGCTGGGGTCTGAACAACCGGCCAATAGGCTATTACCCACAACCACTTGCCAGCCATACTCGTGCGGTGAAGTGTGGCTTTATTATTTTCTCTTTTTTATCTCCTTTTTCTATTTTTTTTCTTTTCTTTTTGGGTGTTTCTTTTTTTTTTCTAAGTAGGTGGCTTCCCTAATCTAAGATTTACCTAAAGGTAGTACAACGAAAATGGTCTTGTGGCTAGGCTCTGGACAATCGGCCGATGAGCTATTACCACTGACAACTTGCCAGCCATACCAGCTAAGTCAATCCATTAGCTACCCAATTTCCGTAAAAATCGTCGAAAAGTGAGTCAGTGCGAATAGTGTGTAGATGCTTAGCCTTAAAGTCCCCCCAAATCAAAGGGTAGGTTGATAAGTCGCATACTTATCATCCTAATTAGCCAAATTAAAAATGAATTTGAATTGGTGAGGACTCGAGAATAAGTCCACATTCTAGTGGACACCCGGGCTAATTAAGCCCGAAGACCTGAAGAGTCTACGTATTTAGGTCCTATTGTATCATTTCCTAAAGTTAATAACTTCCAAATGCCTAAGTTCTCTTTTCCTAATTTCTTTCTTTTTTATCTTTTTCAATTTTCAATTTTTTTTATATAAGAAACTAAAAGAAATTTACGAAGCTAACAAAATGACTTCAAGAATTGATTATCCATCCCCCCATGCCTAAATGATGCAATGTCCTCATTGTACAAATAAAGACATGAAAAGGCAGAGTAAACAGAATATCACCTGAATAACGTGAGGAATTCGGTCAGCTCCATAGAGAACGTGAAATATAAACACGTGCTAAATTTAATGCCTTCAGCTAGGCATAATATACATACAAAGAAGAATTTAAGAATTCACAAGTGCAGGTCAGAATCAAAATCAAAAGGTTGATCTTGAAACCCGTCTACAGAAGATGTCCACAGATGTGGACCAGATTATGGTGCAGACCCATGCCCCAGGGTCGAGTAGTTCTAAGGTTCTGGATGAAAATCACCCAGAACCGAAGGTTGTTGAGCTTGCGGGGCTAGGCCTACGGGTGTGCAATCCAAGACCAAAATGGCGAAAAATAGGTAGATTTGGTTCACTAGTTTCAGATGTCCACTTAACATTCAGCTCAGAAAAATAATCAGTTATTTCGAGCTTAGGTTGCACGTGAAAGATATCGTAAGGGTCCTGGTAGAAAGTAAGTGGTTTCAAGTCCATAGGTACCGTTAAATTCAAAATCAAAGTTCCCTTAGAATTAGCCTCCCAAATTTTTATTTCAACAATTCTATCCTCCAACATCAAGAACTCAGGCTCTGGGACCTCTAGCATATCATTCACCCTATATGATTCACCCAAGTCCAGAAATCGTGGCTAAATCAAGATTGACTTGGGCATAATGATCTAAGAAGTCAACTCTTCGGGGTACAGATAAGGAATGGGGTCACTGATTGAATCATCAAGATTCGCATCCTCCAAGTTAACCCCAACCGAATCAAATTCCTCTATTATCAAGTTGTCAAATGGTTCATGAGAATCCTCATGCCCGTTTGTCTCATTAAAATCATTTTCCTTATGCTCAAGTGATACTTCACTAAGAGATTCTTCACCCTCAGAGTCAAAAAATTCATGATCCTTACTTATATATGTCTCAAAATCGATTGTCATTTCTTGCTTCAAAGAGACATATTTTTCCTCACTCCCTGGCTCGGGGATCTTGGGTGAATCAATCAGTTTATCCTCAATGGGTTGCTCTAGCCCAACCTGGTCATCCCTGGTCTTAGAAAATGTATCCCCCCTACAGGCGCCTGAGCGAGTTCAGACATTGGCTCTCCTGAAGAGGTTTCATCTTGAGAATCAACCTAAGATTTGACTAGGGCAACCACAAATTTCATCCTCAACCTCAACAATTTCCCAAGAAGAAACTCACCCAGGTCCCTATCCCTAACACTTTGGAGCAAATTCAATAAAGAGCTATTCAGCTCATCAATCATTTTTATCATAGGCTCCAATGCTTCAATGCATGGTGTTGGCTGAGCTTCTAAAGATTGTATAGTGTTTCACAAATTAGCCAACACCCTATCTTGGATCTGGTTCACCTGAACCGACTTGTTCGATTCAAGTTTGGGTGGGGTTTGGGTTAAATCTAGGGGAGTTAAGATGTCGAGGTTCTCGGGCCCCTCCCTGAAAGTAGGTTGTTCTAGGTTGTTCAAAGGATGGTGGTGACCTATATTCAGTGGAATACTGGGGAGCGCAAGTGTTATAATCATTATATCCTTCCTAATTGTAGATCGGGTTGGTTTGGTCATTAAAGGATGGAGATCTATAATCATTGTAGCTCTGGGAAGGATAGTAATCATAGTCTTGTTGTCCAGGGTTAGGCCCTAAACACTGAGGTCTAGATTCATATCCCCAATCAAAGTCATCCTAACTAGTGGATGGGTAATTGCAAGTCAAGTCGGGATAGTAATCATCTTGGGGATAAGTGCTGGTAGGAGTATAGGATGCGAAATGTGTGTAGGATGTGGAAGGGTACATGGTAGATAAGGAGGGAAAATGGAGAAGAGAAAAGGTACCCTGCAATACAATCAACCAAACCTATCCTTATGTGGGTAGCCTAAAGACCTACAGACTCCCAGGACCCATCTTGAGATTATAAACGATTTGGTCTACTTTTATCCAGTCAATCCAACCAGTTAGGAGGGACTGCAGAGAAGGTTCTTCCTTTGGCTTACACCTCCGATTCCTAGTGTACCCCCCAATCGTGGTCGTTTGATGCTACTCCTGTAGCTAGACATCAGATGGACCAGCAGAAGCAGATTAATCAAAAAAAAGCTCAGTCTGAGCCCTAAAGAGCAAATCAATCCCTAAGGCCACCGTCTACACAGTTTTAGTTAGGATTGGGATGATCGTGCTCTTGGAATGTGATGGGCCCTTTAAATGGGTTGTGCCCTTAATGATCAGTTGAAATGTGTGTGTGTGCACAACCAAGGTTTGCAAACAAGGCTATTTGATGATGTGTCTTTTAGGGTTTAACCTTGTTTAGTAGCTTTTAGGGTTTAATCCTTAGGTTGGTTCAATCAAGGTTCAGTAGAACACTCCAAGTTTTACAAGCACTGGTGATGATGTATTTCTTTAGAAATCAGAAAAAAAATGTGGAGTGCCTGTCTCTGCCCTAAGAATCAACCCTAAGTGGCAAGCTACTTGATGGATCGTTTTTGTCTTAAGTGGTGCGGCCCAAATAGTTCAATCAATTGGCCTATTGCACCACTTAGTTAAGGCACACAGAAATGTTTGACCTATTCATATTTCTACTCACTTATTTGTGTATTGAATTAAGTGTACTGAGTCTAAAGGTTAGATCCCGGTTAAGTGGTAGAATCAAAGTGGAGTGGTGCACCTTAAGTCGAGAGTTCTTGGTGTTAAGGTGTGTCTCTTTCAGAAAATCCCACAATCAGATAACACTTTTTTTATTTTTTTATTTATGTGGATGGCGAGGTGAGTGGAGGTGGCAAACAAACAACCAAATCTATCCTAGGGTTTATAAAAAGCACCTAAGTTGATTGGGGTTTGAGTTATTAGGTTATGGAATGAAAACTAAGGTGAGGGTGGTGTAGGGGACATTTACAAAACACTCTACCCACACTTTACTCCGGTCTACCGCACTTGGATCTCCAAGCTACCTGCAAGACAATAGATCAGAGATAAGCAGGGTTAGTGCTATGTAAATGCAAAGAAGCATTGAAAACAATAAAGTTAATTCCGTTGCCTCCCCGGCAATGGTGCCAAAATGGTCAGGCACGTGTTTCGTGTGTTAGAAATCGAGGTTACAAGTAACTCGTTGTCATAGTTGCAAAACACGTCGATCAGATAAAATTTATACTGAAACTCCAAGGGAGTCCCAAGTCGAACATGAGGAGGTGAAATTTACTTTAATTGAAAATCGCGCTTCGATTTTATTGGTTTTTGGTTGTTTTTATCTTTTCTATTTTTTTTTTTGTATTTTTAGGAAGCAAGAGATCAGATCGACAAATGCTTATCTAGATAATTTACTTACAAATATAAAAGAGAGAGAGAAACAATCATCCATTCATGAAGAATTGTTTGTTACACTATGAAAGCGGAAAATCTACACTACGAAAACATAAAAAGAGAGAATGAGGTGAGAGAAATCCCCCTTGACGATTGCTTGGAGGACGACTTGCTTTGACATCACCCGGAGGAAGGTGGTGAGGAGTGGGATGAAGAAGGACCGGGCTGGAGGATGAAGGATGGGGCAGAACGGCATCACGGTGAGAATCTTTCCGAAGGGCAGTGAGAGGACAGCCACGGGATGCTCCACGAATGGGAATGAGGGGAGGGAAAACTATTTGATTTCTACTCTAAAGGAGCATCCCAGGCTTGGGACAAGCTCTCTCTAGGGCCTTGGAGGTGGTAAGAGGAAGAAAGGAAGAGTTGGATTGGAATGGTGGTAGGTAGGTCCTTTTATAGTGGAGGAAGAACAAATTCATATCTGGGTCATTAGTGACGGCCGTAAACGTCGCTACAATCGTCGCTGAAGATCCGCACCTTCAACGCTTTTGCTGGTCCGTGCATCACGCACCATGTCGCGCGTGTGTACACACTACGCGCCCACACCAATGCGCTCGCGCCCACTGCCGTGCCTACTGCCACTACCGTTATTGCACGCACGTACGCGCTGCGCACTATGCTATTACGTGCGCCGCGGCACTTGGGTGCATGCTTGCGTGCCCACGCTGTTGTGCATGTGCGGTGGTGCGTGTGTGTGCATGAGCGGCCTAGCTAGCGCCACGTGGCGTGACCTAGGCCGTCCATCTTCATTCCTTTGCAGAGGGTGCCACCGTGCTCAGATCGAATTTATTTTCGCATTGCCGGACTGCGATTGTTGCTTCGGATCCATCCGTATAGTTGGATTTTTCATCCGAAACCTATAAGGATGTTGCATTGTCCCCTAGCCATTGATCTTCCTTGGGCTTCATATGATGCTACGGGACTCCGATCTAGATGATTTCAGAGGCGTTAGACTCTGATCATCATCCTGATCAGATCCGTACAGTCTGATCGTCCATCTGAGGCCCTGAAATAAATCTCCTTCCTTCCTATCCATAAAATGGACCTAATTAACCTAGAATATATACAACTATTCTAAATGCAGAATGATGCATGCTATGTAATATTTACAACATGAAATATAAATCTAAGCCTAGGAACATGCATGAATAGGCATTTTAACCTAAATGGATGTGTTTATATCAGTTGTGGAACGTCGGTCGTTGACATAGAAGACATTGGCAATCGGCGAAGCTGCGTTGAAGACCTGGAAGCATCAACATGGGCTAAAAGCCCCAATCAGAAAGCTCACAAGCATCATCGATGGTCATGGAGTGCGATGGTGATGTTAATTTGGCGTAGGAGTGTGTATGGAGAGGTAGCGAAGTCGGAGAAGGTGTTTGGAGGTGGGTGTGTTTGGTGGGTCTTTGGAGTGGGTGAAACATGAAATAAGTAGAGGGGTTTAGATGGTGGTGTGCTGGGGGAGGTTTTTGGAGGTGGCACTGTGAGGTTTAGCGATTCGACTAGAGCGAAAGAAGATGGAGAGGGAGATAGTGGATAGTTGGTTGATTTGAAGTGGGGAAGGAGTGGTTCTAACCTAAAGAAGGAGAGAGAGAGAGATTGGCCTAGTCTAAAGGAAGAAAGGGAGGAAGTTGGCATTGGTTATGATTGGCCGACACTGGGGATGATGAAGTCTCCGGTGAGGGAGAATGGCGAGGAAGGAGTAGGGCAGCTCTTGTTGGTATTGCGAGAAGCGAACGATGGAGGGAAGATGTTTCCCTCTACCTATGGTATGTGGCAGAGGGCGAAGTTGGTGGTTGGAGGAGCTCGCCGGAGCTACGATTGGAGGTGGCTGGAGAGGGATAATTCATGAAGAGATGTGGCTTGAACCAAGCTAAGGAGTTAGGCAATGCGATGGATGTGCTTTTATAGAGTTTGGGTAGGCTTTCAAGCTTGGAAAAAAGCTTAAGGAGCTTGAAAAGGTAGGGAAATCCTAAGGATTCGCATGAGCCTTTTGGTCCAAATCTGAGTCCAAGATGTGATTCAGGCGATTGGGGACTTCCTCAAGATCATCCCTTCCAATTTTGGAAGGGATTGGTCAAGAAATCGGGGAGGTTTCCTTGATTGAAGGTCGGATCTTTTGGGTTCACACCTGCCATGTGACCGGTCGATCTTTCGCTTTTAAGTCGTTTGTAGTTTAATGTGGTGGAAAAATCGACTAATCAATTTTTAATAAGAAATAACCACTCGCAGAGGAGCGGGTCGTATCCACAGGGAGGCAATAACGTATTAAAATTCGCGCCACTTAAAAATGTTTGTTCGGAGTCAATTTGGACAAGAACCAAGCCAAGATTGCCTTTAGATTAAGGTTTAAGCAAGAAACAATGCTGAAATGGCAATTATGAGAAACTACAGGATATTTTCCGCAATGCAGAGTGAATAGAATATGATTAAAATGTGTCAATGGCAGAAAATGTAAATTTTAATTAAAGTTTTACTGTAGCAAAACAGGGGAATTTTTCCCCGTTGTCTTGCGCGACGAGGAGCCGATGGCCGGGCGCGGGAAGCTCGGAGGAGGTCCCTTGGATCAAGGGCTTCGAATCGGTGGTGGCGGCGAGTCGCGCGGCGGTCGGAGGTGGCCGGACGAGCTCCGGCGGAGGTGCTGCAGCCGGCAGCTTGCGCAGCCGGTTGGCGTGAAGTCCGCCGCCTGCTGCTGCTGCGGGGGTGGCTGCTGCGGCTGGCGTGTGCGGCTGGCGTGCGCGGTGGTCGGTTGGGCGGTCTGCAGGCGGTTGTGCGTGGGCGCGCGGAGGGTCTGCGGAGGGCGCTGGCGTGCGGAGGCGTGGCTGCGGTGGTCTGCAGGCGGGCGCTGGCGTGTGCGGTGGAAGCTGGCGTGGGCAGAGGGTCTGCAGAGGTCGGTTGCTGGCGGTTCTGTAGGCGCAATGGTGAACGGCGTGGACTGCAGGCGCTGTTGGAGGGTGCAGGCGCGTGGGCAAAGGACTCTGCAGTCGCGAGTGAATGGCGCTTGTAAGCGGCAGGCGCGGGAGGAGGCGTGCTCGGTTGTGCTGATCTGCAGGCGTGCGTAGGTCTGCAGCCGGTGAGCGGTGGAGGGCGCAGGCGTGGGTGCGCTGAAGGTTGATGGACGTGGGTGCGCTGAAGGTTCTGCAGGTGCGGGAAGGGGTCTGCAGGCGACTTCAGGCGTGTGCGGTGAAGTGAGCGGGTAACTTCAGACGTCTGGGAAATTCCCCAGACGTCTTAAGTTACTGAGAGGGTGGCTGATCAGTAGCTCGGTGGTGGTGTTCTGCGACGACGGCGAGGGAGTTGCACGCTAGGGTGCTCACGGTGATGCGGGCGAGCTCCGGATGGCTGTGTGGCCTGTCACACCACACGCCCACAGTGGTGGAGACTCACCGCCACGGTAGAGGCCGGCAGTATGGAGTGGAAGAGAGAGGATCTCTCTGCACAGTGGTGGGTCGGTGGCGGAGGCCTCCTAACCTCGGCTGCCTCGGTGCTCCTTTTGTAGTGGCCTGAACAAATTTGAAATCAGCGGCCGACCAGATCCACCGTATCCGCTCCCCCTTGAATGGCTCCTTCACTGCATCAACCGGGCGTTGGAGCAGCAGCCAGCCATTCTGAAAGAAGACGAATAAAGAAAATATTATTAAAATATTAGGGTTATTTATGTATAGACCCTCAACTTCTATGTTAATAAAAACAATATACCTAATTGGTTATCTAATTAGATGATTGCTATTTTAAGCTAATTCTAAATGCACTTAAGATATGAATGCAATGTATGGATTATGTAATTAGATTAAAACTATGAATTAATCTATTTACATCCTAATTTATACTAAATAAATTTTAGAATTAACCTAATGTGTAGGCACTTAAATACTTAAATAGCCCACAACTATGGGCTAATCAAATACCCCCATGCCTAGTTTTTGCTAGTCCCTAGCAAAATTAAGCGAAACCTAGCACTCTAAGTAGACTAGTCAACTCACTTAGTCTTCCTTCAGAAGCATATTAAGTTCATGTTCTAAACCCAAGGTTCCTAAGTAGTTGCTAAGTTACAGACTAGGTCGGCTAAAGACGAGTTGCAAGCACAAGTTTCCCTGATTTCTGACTCTACCCTAAAGTTTATTGATCCCTGAGATTAAAGCATCCGTGCTTTTGCATTGGTCCGAGTTATTTGAGTTAAAGGAATTTTTTTTTTGTTTTAATATATATACTTTTTTTTTTTTTTTGTTCGATTCTTCTAAGTCTAACCTCAGATCAGCTATCAACACGGTCTGTGTCGGATTCATTGTCCCCATTACCATACCTCGAAGGGTGCCTGGCTTTCGATGCTTCGAGATAGCACCGCCCATAACGACCCCAAGAACTCCTGGCAATCGACACTTCGATATAGTATCGCCCATGGATTTCTTAAGCGAATTCAGGCCTATGGCAATCGGCACTTCGAGATAGGGCCGCCCATGGTACCTGAACCGCGCAATGCGCTTACATGCCCCCAGTAGGATGGATATCCTAAGAGACAAGCGCCGAGGAGGTAATATGTTACCATCGCATCCTCAAGGTGAATATATACTCGACCTCTCCTGCGGCGGGAACTCTTCCAATCAAAATGTGTTTTCAAGCCTTTCTTAAGTCAAAACTAAGAGAACCAAATCTCTTTTCAGAAATTAAGTTAATTACCAGACCAAGTGTGAACAATTTGGATGCTTGGGTTACAAGGACCCGTAAACCAAAAGGTAGAATAAGACTCCAGGTACTACCCCACCTTTTAACTCAAACCCTAGCTTCCCTTCCTCAACCTCTTGAAGAATGGTCCGCAACTTAACTCCTACTTAAGTTTTTAAGTCCACAAAGGACCCTAAAGGTCTAAAGCTAGTAGCTTATTTAGCTTCTAAAGTTTGACCCTAGAATTAATTTAGTCTACGCTAGAGTTCTGATTTGCTTAAGAATGCAGGACTTAGCCAGTTAAGCTCAAAACTTTTTTTTTTTTTTTTATGTACAAATGTATGCAATTATGCTATGTATATCCCCAAGTACACCCCCCCATGCCTAAAATCTGCAATGTCTTCATTGCATAGAAGGATATTACCTGGGTCAAAGCTGGGCTGAATAGCCGAAGAACCTGCAAATTAGGTTCAAGAATTGCAGAAATAGGCCCTAAAAATGAGCAAAGCAAAGTTGGCATAGAAAATAGGTAACCTAGGATGTTGGCGAGCTGATGATGAATCCCGATAGCAAATGCTCGCCCAACTAAAATGGGAATGAAATCTTCCCAGGTCATCAGAAGAGGTTCTAAAGGATAAACAGTTAAAATAACCTCCAAAGGGGTAGGGGTAGGATGACAAGGATCCTCCAAAAAGAATGGGGAAGGAATGGTATAGAGATAAACCCCCAGGGTAATGGACTGACTAAAGAAATCATCAATCCATACCCGATACTCCATTACAGAAAATATTGGTCTGTTAAGCCCCCTAGTCAGAACAAAAATGAGCAATTCTCTAAGGCAAGGATCGTCTAGGGTGTCCAAGTTACGAGGTTGTGGGATGGCCATAAGATCTAGGTTGGGTTTAATCAGCTTGGTGTCCATCCCAAACACTCTTTCTAAATCCTCAATTTCATCCCTAGCATTCCTTGCACCATCATGTGGATCTTCCTGCTCTTCATCAGGAGTCACGATTTCCCTTTCAGATATAAGCGAATCAGAGGGTGACTTCGAAGTGAATGAAGGCAGGTTGGAAGCAACAGATCTAGGGATTATCCTATCAATGTCATCCCCAGGTTTTTGTTCTTTACTCAAATCTTCCCCGGAGTCTATATGTGAATCCACATAAATCTTAGAAATTGCTTCCAAATTTTCCATCATTTTATCATGAGGAGAAATATCATCAATGGGTGTGCCAAGGAAACCTAATTTGGTCAAATTTGTGACATCCTCAGGGGCTAACTCTTCAAATAATACATAATCACCCTTAGTGTCACTCCAAATCTTGAATGTAGGTTACTCATATAATTCATCTTCCTCCTCATCACACAATTCATCATGTACCCGAGGTCTAGAATCATTTAATATCTCAGCAGATCCCCTAGGGTGCTCTATCTGAGGTAAATTATTTACATTGGTTACATCAGACTCCTCAGATAGGTCAATTTCTTTAGGGTTAGGTTCCCTAAGGGTGGGTTTGAGTTCCATATCATGATCAGAAGGGAGGGTAGGATTAACAACTTGACTTTGACCCACTTCATCAAATGTCACGAAAATACTATCATCTGGGTCGAGGTCTTCCAATGGTACCATCATTCCCTTCTTTTGACTCTAATATAAATCAGGTGGATACTCAACCTTATCATCATCTTCCTCGGGTTGCCACCATTCTTCATCCAATGCATAGCTACTTTCATGTGTTTTTTTCTCCCAACTAAAGTGTAGATCTCTCAAGGAAGTGTCATCTAATGGGGAGGTTTCAAAATCGATCCTCGAAAAGTAGCTATTCTCCCCAGAATTTCCCTTCAACTTAAAGTGTAGCTTTCCCACGGGAGATGCATCTATTGTAGAGGGGTGTATGTCATCGTCAATGGGGCAGATTGGGTGGCTAATTTCATCTCTTTCTTGTTGGCCTGCTCTCAAAGATTCTCCTAACAATTCACTCATTTCATTTTGCATTTTCTGTATTTCCATCTTCAAAGAGGAGAGGTCATTTCTATCATAAGAGAAGTCAGGCTCAGACTTATAGTACCCAGGAGTGTTTGTCCAACCATTATAAGTTTTCAGGGAGGGTGGGTTGGGTATTTCTTTGGTATGTGGGATATTGGGCAAAGCAAATCCCTCTCTTGAGTTCTGCTCACTAATTTGGGGCTTAACTAGGCCAATACTCCTATAATAGGAGTAAAACGGATCCCAATGATTGTCATTATGTCCATCAAGGAATGGACCATCTCGGCGTCTGGGATCGAAGGATGCAGAGTGGGGGTGAGGGTGTGGGCAAGATGTGAAAGGATGAAAATCAATGTGGTCCATTCTAACTCACACTTCAATCAGAATTCCCCAAACAAGACACAATTCAAAAAGGACCTTTTAGGTCTTTCCCAATTTAGGCTTTTTATTTTAAGTCAGATTGCAGGTGACAATACAATTTGTTCAATCAATTTACGCGCCTATTGTCGACCTACGGCTTGCCTAAAAAGACCTAGTTGGAGCTTAGGTGTTCTTCCCTAAATCTCAAATGGTCAAGTAAATCCAAAGACGGAAGATCGAGGGATGCAAGTAGGCCTAAGCCTTCCTTTGAAGCTGTGCTTTCGCGGTGCTCCTCAACTACCCCCAAAAATCCGTGACAGGGTATCCCCCTCTTTGGATTTACAAAACCTTTGATCTCAAGTTCTGAACACTTCAAAATCCAACGAAAGGAGGGCTCTTGTCCTAGTATTTCCAAACCTAAGGAGTGTCTAGAAACGTGCCGTGGTGCAAGTGAAATAAGTGTGCATACACCGTCAAAGATTTTGAACTTTGAATCGCACGCCAAGTTTGAAAATCAAATCCTTGGTTTTTAAAATGTCCTTCCTTTAATTAGTCCTTTTTCTAAAGAAAATATGTGACCACTTGTTAGATTTATTCAGTACAGATTAGGTGGTCTTCGCATTAAATCCCAAATGCAATGCGTGATCAAAAATAGGATGCAAAGTAAGAGAATGCGTACCTTGCCTCCAGCGATCTTCGATGCAAAAATGCACGCAATGCAGAAAAGCAAATCTAGAGGCTGCTCATACAGACCTAAATGGTTCGTCCTAGGGCAGGCAGCTTCTAGCAGGCAGCTCATTTTTTTTCTTTTTCTATTTTTTTTTAGAACTACTTATGCACAAGCAAATAAAAGAAATAATAAAAAAAAAATAAACCTAAATCTAGAGAAAAGGGAACAAGCTCCCAAAAATTACCCAACACGGGTCCAAAACAAAATCGGGGAACAAACCCCTCAAAATTTACCCCAGAACAAGGGTTTCAAACTAACTGTAATGAAAAATTAAGTCTTCAGTCTTAATTCTATTCTAATTAAATTAGCGATTAAATACAATGGTGTCCGTCGCGTCCTCGTCCTTCTCCTCCTTTCAAAATTGCTTGTCCACTTCTCGTCTGGCGACGTCAAGGGTCGCCTCTCACAGTGGCTGATTCTTGCATAAATTTTCTCGCACAGAAAAGAAAATAATGAATGGTCAAATCTCTGTGCAATTGACAAATAATCAAAATAAAATTAGGCGAAATTATTGCGTCTGTTGCCTCCCCGGCAACGGCGCCATTAGACCAGTCGATCTTTCGCTTTTAAGTCGTTTGTAGTTTAATGTGGTGGAAAAATCGACTAATCAATTTTTAATAAGAAATAACCACTCGCAGAGGAGCGGGTCGTATCCACAGGGAGGCAATAACGTATTAAAATTCGCGCCACTTAAAAATGTTTGTTCGGAGTCAATTTGGACAAGAACCAAGCCAAGATTGCCTTTAGATTAAGGTTTAAGCAAGAAACAATGCTGAAATGGCAATTATGAGAAACTACAGGATATTTTCCGCAATGCAGAGTGAGTAGAATATGATTAAAATGTGTCAATGGCAGAAAATGTAAATTTTAATTAAAGTTTTACTGTAGCAAAACAGGGGAATTTTTCCCCGTTGTCTTGCGCGACGAGGAGCCGATGGCCGGGCGCGGGAAGCTCGGAGGAGGTCCCTTGGATCAAGGGCTTCGAATCGGTGGTGGCGGCGAGTCGCGCGGCGGTCGGAGGTGGCCGGACGAGCTCCGGCGGAGGTGCTGCAGCCAGCAGCTTGCGCAGCCGGTTGGCGTGAAGTCCGCCGCCTGCTGCTGCTGCGGGGGTGGCTGCTGCGGCTGGCGTGTGCGGCTGGCGTGCGCGGTGGTCGGTTGGGCGGTCTGCAGGCGGTTGTGCGTGGGCGCGCGGAGGGTCTGCGGAGGGCGCTGGCGCGCGGAGGCGTGGCGCGGTGGTCTGCAGGCGGGCGCTGGCGTGTGCGGTGGAAGCTGGCGTGGGCAGAGGGTCTGTAGAGGTCGGTTGCTGGCGGTTCTGCAGGCGCAATGGTGAATGGCGTGGACTGCAGGCACTGTTGGAGGGTGCAGGCGCGTGGGCAAAGGACTCTGCAGTCGCGAGTGAATGGCGCTTGCAAGCGGCAGGCGCGGGAGGAGGCGTGCTCGGTTGTGCTGATCTGCAGGCGTGCGTAGGTCTGCAGTCGATGAGCGGTGGAGGGCGCAGGCGTGGGTGCGCTGAAGGTTGACGGACGTGGGTGCGCTGAAGGTTCTGCAGGTGCGGGAAGGGGTGTGCATGCGACTTCAGGCGTGTGCGGTGAAGTGAGCGGGTAACTTCAGACGTCTGGGAAATTCCCCAGACGTCTTGAGTTACTGAGAGGGTGGCTGATCAGTAGCTCGGTGGTGGTGGTCTGCGACGACGGCGAGGGAGTTGCACGCTAGGGTGCTCACGGTGATGCGGGCGAGCTCCGGATGGCTGTGTGGCCTGTCACACCACACGCCCACGGTGGTGGAGACTCACCGCCACGGTAGAGGCCGACAGTATGGAGTGGAAGAGAGAGGATCTCTCTGCACAGTGGTGGGTCGGTGGCGGAGGCCTCCTGACCTCGGCTGCCTCCGTGCTCCTTTTGTAGTGGCCTAAACAAATTTGAAATCAGCGGCCGACCAGATCCACCGTATTCGCTCCCCCTTGAATGGCTCCTTCACTGCATCACCCGGGCGTTGGAGCGGCAGCCAGCCGTTCTGAAAGTAGACGAATAAAGAAAATATTATTAAAATATTAGGGTTATTTATGTATAGACCCTCAACTTCTATGTTAATAAAAATAATATACCTAATTGGTTATCTAATTAGATGAATGCTATTTTAAGCTAATTCTAAATGCACTTAAGATATGAATGCAATGTATGGATTATGTAATTAGATTAAAACTATGAATTAATCTATTTACATCCTAATTTATACTAAATAAATGTTAGAATTAACCTAATGTGTAGGCACTTAAATACTTAAATAGCCCACAACTATGGGCTAATCACCATGGTGGCAGGGACCCTTTCGTGAAGAAGATGACAAAATTTGGGGGGTGATTTGTAAATAATTCGAAAGCTAAGGCCCTAGATGTAAGGAAGAGAGTTTTAAAGGAATATAATGCAAACTAGGTCAAGATGAACTCTGATTGAGCCCAAATTTTGGTACAAGCCTAATTTGGACCCAAGGAATCTGATGGTGAAGTTAGATTTCAGTTTTGACCAAGTTTTACTGGGCAATGTACACAAAAATCAAAATTAGGGCAGAAGTCTATCTGTGACTCTGTTTAAGGTCAAATAGGTTGTAATGGTCAATTCAAGATTACCAAACCTCAATGAATGTTTTTCTATGAATTTTAGGAGATTTAGATGAATTTTATTCTGACTAGAACCTCTATAATTCAAGCAGGTCTAAAATTAGGGTTTTGGGAACTCTATCAGTTCTCGAAATGCATGGAACCCTATTTCTATCTATGTGGATGCTCTTATTAGACTTTAATGCTCATTAGACCTTAGATTAACCCCTGAAAAACCTCATGGTTACTCTACTTTCATGATGTAATGTTAAAACTACAAAATTAACCCTAATTTAATGTATTCCTCTCAAAATGGATGCGAATGGAATTATGGCTCTTAGGCAATTATGTAGGAGCATTTGTCACTTGATTCTGATTAATTAAAGCTAGTTATGGATCATGATGATGTTATCATCATACCCCCATGCCTAACTTTTGCTAGTCCCTTAGCAAAATCTTGTGGAAAGAACTAGATTTCTGGACCATGCTTTTAAGTTCAAATGTCTGATTTGTTCCATTTTCTAGAAATTAGGTTGGAATGCCAACAATAGGCCTAGAGATATTCAAGTATCAATCAAGATTCACACCTGACCAACTTCAGCTTGAGTCTACTGCAAAGGTTTCTAAAGCCTGCAAAAACTACCCAAAGGTTCGTTGAACCCAACAGTTAAAGCGCCCGTGCATAGATTGTAGCATGTCTAGGTTCAATTTGCCAGTGCATTTTTATGAGAGAGATAGAGAAGGATTTATTTCATTTGGAGAGTTTCTTCTCTTTTTCTTTTTAGATTTCCCTAAATCTAACATCGAATTGGCCCTAAACACAATCTGTATAGGATTCCTTGTCCCCACCATCAATCCTCGAAGGGTCCCTGGCTTTCGATGCTTCAGGATAGCACCACCCATAGCAACCCCCAGAACCTTGGCCTTTGACACTTCAAGATAGTGCCACCCATGGCATTCTGTAGCTAAATTCAAGCCCTGGCAATCAGCATTTTGGGATAATCCTGCCCATAGCACCTGAATCAGCACAAGGTGCTTACATGCCCCCGGTAGGATATTTAGATATCCTAGGAGACAAGCACCGAGGAGACAATATGTTATTACACATCTTCGAGGAAAATTTCCCACCACTCCACACCAGGAACTCGTTCAATCAACTTGTGATGTCGAGTCACTCCTAAGCTAGATCTTTGAGATTGCTTTTCATAATAGAACACTTTTGGCATGTTTTTCTTTATTAAGCACACTAAGCCATACTAAGTGTGTGATTGTGGGTGCTTACGTTACCAAGTCCCTCAAACCAAAGGATAGGTAACGGGGCCAAATAATTCCTAAGCCTTAGACGTACTACAACAACCACGCACTTTCCTCAACCCCTTGAGAACTAATCCATATCGTAACGGATACGTGAATGTTTAAGCCCTAAAATAAGTCCAAGAGGCCTAAGATTAGACTCATACTAATCTCCTTGTATCTTTCATTTTAGAACTTATTATTTTTTTTCTTTTGATTAGGTCTAGAACTTAAGTACATCCCATAATCAATTGCTATGACTATAATTTTTGTTCTTAATTTTTGCTCTTCCTCCCCTTCCTCCATTTTCTCATTTTTCATTTCTTTTTTGCGAAGGTTTCTAAGGCCCACAAAAACTCCCCAGAGGTTCGTTGACCCTAGCGGTTAAAGCACCCATGCATAAACACATGTTCAGGTTTAGTTTGCTAGTGCATTTTTGTAAGAGAGAGAGATAAAGAAGGATTTTTCATTTGGAGAGTTTTCTCTCTTTTCTTTTTATTTTTCCCTAAATTTACCCTTGAATTAGCCCTAAACATGGTCTGTATCGGACTCCTTGTCCCCACCATTAATCCTCGAAGGATCCCTGGCTTTCAATACTTCTGGATAGCACCTCCCATGGCAACCCCCAAAACCCTGGCTTTTGACACTTTGAAATGGTGCCGCCCATGCCATTCTGTAGCTAAATTCAGACCCTGGCAATTGACATTTCGGGATAATCCCACCCATGGCACCTGAACCAGCACAAGGTGCTTACATGCCCATAGTAGGATATTTAGATATCCTAGAAGACAAGCACTGAGGAGACAATATGTTATTACGCATCTTCAAGAAGAATTTCCCACCTCGCTATGCTGGGAACTCATCCAATCAACTTATGTTGTCAAGTTGCTCCTAAGATAGATCTTTGAGATGGATTTTTAGAATAGAACACTTTTGGCATGATTTTTCTTTATTAAACTCACAGAACCAGACTTAGTGTGTGATTTTTGGGTGCTTAGGTTACCAAGTCCCACAAACCAAAGGGCAAGCAACAGGGCCGAATAATCCCTAAGCCTTAGACCTACTACATCTGCCTCGCACTTTCCTCAACCTATTGAGGACTAATCCAGATCTTAACAAATATGTGAGTGTTTAAATCCTGAAACAGATCCAAGAGGCCTAAGGTCAGTATTCGTTACTAACCTCCTATGTTTTAGCCTTCCAAGTCTTAATTCATCATTCGATCCAACCTAAAAGTTAGATCAGTTCCATACTCAATTTTAAGGGGCTAATTCATTTTTTTCTCTTTTTGTTTGCTCCTTTTTTTCTCTTTCTTTTCTTCTCCTCTTTGCATTCAGTTCAAAGTGACCTCTCCTTTCCTCTTTTTCCTCTCTCTATTTTTTTTTTTGATTGAAACCCTTCCCTGCATTGATTTTCATAGTGTTTTGCACTTTAATACCCTCCCATGCATAAGATTTGCAATGTCCTCATTGTAAATTAGGTGGGTTCGAGTTCAATTCAGATCGTAAAATATAACAAGAGGGTGGTGAACGGGTCGGAATGACTGTTGTGGATGATTTCTAGCTATGATACAAGTATCAAAGGTGGAGTCGGTTATTCTAATGGACGAACCCTAAAGTGCAATATGAATTTAGCAAAGAGATATGTCAGAAATGTTTCAGGTTTTTCAAAGGTGACAGGTTGCCTCCCATTAAGCACTAAGTTTAACACCATCAGCTGGGTGCAAGGAGCTCAAGAGGATATGTCAACTGGCGCATTATGATGAGTGATAAGAGAAAACATGTGATCGTGGTGGATGAGAATCAGATGGCCACAAATGACTATCAAATTATGATGAAGAGCCATTCCAGAAGGTCTATGATATGGGTCAAGTTGATTCATTTCTGGGTGGCTCTTGTGGAGTTTTCACGGAGGAATAACTCGGAAGATGTAGTGGTCATGGGTTTCTGAAGTAAGATCATTGTGGGTCCAGAACTGGGTCGGGCCTAGATAGGTTATATTAATATGGTGATTTAATCGTTGAAATGAGTATAGTGGTTAACCTAAATCGAGCCTAACCATCTCTTTACAAAATTTTTTACCTAGCCTACTTGATTTTATCTTGGTCAATTTTAGGCCTAGGGTCGAACTCAGGGAAGCGGGATTAGAGGTGAATAAGTTTCTACGCCTTTCCTACAACGAATCTCTTTCGTTCGTTTATTATGTTTTTGGTGTTTTTCTATTTAAGATTTTTTTCTGATAATTTTTGTTCTTGAGGTACACCCTCAAAATCAAGTTCTTCGCTTTGAGCCAAATTAGGGTTTCAAAACTGGTCATGCTATTCGCAAGACTGAGTACCTACAAGTCAAGGATTATCTTTTCTCTTTTGTATATTTTTTATCTTTTTAATGGCAGGAAAGAGAAATATAAATGAGATAAATATAGTATATATATATATATTATATATGTATATAGGGGTGGGGGTGGAGGTGGAAATGGCATGTAGCACGGTGTCGAGTTGATCGTCGTCTAGGAAGACTCAACCAACAAGACGAAGTGTTGCATGGAGTGTAGGATGGATGGGTGGAAGATGTGTGTGAAAACTCTTTCTGTACCCGTGTATCAGGGAATATCAGCAACTGGTGCAGATATTCCCGCGATACAACGTATGGTAGGTGATATGAAAATATATATACATGTATATATGTAAATATATATCTATATGTATATATATATATGGTTACAATTATCTTAGTGTATATGTAGTTATATATATATATATGGTTATAATTATCTAGGTGTATATAAGTAGTTATATATATGGTTCTATATGTATAAGGGTGCGTAACCACTGTGACGCTTTATCCCACAATGAAAATGGGAACATTTTCATGAGGACTATAGGTAACCCAATATTTCTTGGTTTAACTGTTTCAGCCAATCGGGTTAAGTCTTCCAAGTGGAGAAAAGGATCTTCACTTGCAAGACCATGGAAGTGATAATTTATCAGGCCAATTATGTTAGGTTTCAGTTCAAAGTCATCCCCGCCCATGGGGACCTGAATTTGTCCTATGGTCTCTGTAGCAGCGGGATTCTGATAGGAGCTAAGAGACCTAGGTTCCTCTCGTTCGCGAGGGTTCTGCATTTCCTCCAATGTTTCCCTAATGGCCTCAATTTGTTTATTATACATTTCCATTTGGGCTTGGAAGCAGTTTATGGGATCTAAGGCTCCACCACCTAGGGGTTTTGAGGGCGGTTTCCTCCCTCGGGATTTGGGGGTGGGCGTGCAGCCATGTTTGTGGAGGAGGAGGACGATGCGGCTTCTTTTCTAAAATTATCAGGCAATTCACACAGTTCAGGGTTTTGTGACCTCCTCCCAAACATGCACTACCGTAGGAAGAATTGGGGGGATACGAAGGGAAAAGGAGATGAGAGAAATGACGCCGCAAAGGTACACTTGATGACAAATCAATACAATCAAATTCCTAACCTCTACAGTGTGCCCTTAGACCTAAAGATCTAAGTTACCTACTATCACGACCTACGGAACTGAATGCGAGCACCACGTAACCACCGAGCCAGATTGAAAGGCCGTTTGCCCCAGTCTTAGACACCCGATAGCACGCAGGAACCCTCACCAGCACGTAGGCGCTACACGCAGGTAGTTAGACCTCCAATCCTTAATAAGGGTCAAGTTGCTACCAGTTTTAGTTAGAGGCTTAGGATCAAGTGCTTCTAGAATGTGAAGGGCGTTATTTACGGGTAATGCCCAAGTGATTGATTTTACAAAGTGTGTAAACCAAGCATGTAATGGAGAAATCTCCCCGAATTGAAGTTTTAATTGGTGAATGGTTTTTAGAATTCAGCCTTAAATAGTATGGATTTTAGGATTTCTCTGAATTACCAATTCAACCAATCATTGGGTGTTGAGAGAATACAAGTTTTCTTCTAAGCCCAACAAACCCTTCTTCAATGTTTGTTGGTTAATGCATGCTAAAATGCAATGGGCTTCCCTAGATGGAGATTTCTATGTGCGGATGCACGAATCAATTTTAGATTAGTGTGAAAGGGAGCCAAAGCACTTCAATTCAAGTGCTCCCAATCACCAAAATGATTTCCACACACAAGGCTCAACCATAAGATAAAGAAAATCAAATTGTTGGGGTTGAAGTATTCGGGATCGAATCTTAGGCACATGAAAGGTTGTGGTGGGGTTGGAATCAACTCAATTCCAAGTCTCCCCACCAAACAGGTGATCCCGAATTGCGAATAAATGAGGCAAAGAGGGATGGCAATCAATCTATTTATTTTTGCCTCAACAAATACTTTACACAGGGAAAGATTCAAGAATCAAGATTCAAGGATCTTTGCTATGACAAGTTTGGCGGGGAAATCCCGAGGGGGTGGGAGTGAAGGAAAACAATCACACAAGTGATTTTTAATCCACTTGCCCCAAGAGATCCCAAGAAGTGTTTTTTTTTTTATTAAGGTGACAAGTTGGCCTAAGTTGCTAAGAAAGAAAAACCTACTTGTTCAGCAACGTGTGCGAAGCTCCAGTGCGGTGCCGGCGTCTTCATGCTTTCGTTCCCACCTTGGATCTGCCTACGTCTCCGACTTTGTCTGCCTACCTTCTCCTTGCAACTAGTTCACCTGCACAGCAACAAACAGAAACACTCGCGAAGAGAAGGGTGTGAGAAGAGAAAAATTAAAGGAATGGAGTAAAAACTTACTTGAATGCGCACTTCCCCGGCAACAGCGCCAGAAAAAAGATGGGTCGGGCCTGGATAGGTTGTATTAATATGGTGATTTAACCGTTGAAATGAGCATAGTGGTTAACCTAAATCGAGCCTAGCCACCTTTTTACAAAATTTTTTACCTGGCCTACTTTATCTTGGTCACTTTTAGGCCCAGGGTCGAACTCAGGGAAGTGGGATTAGAGGTGAATAAGTTTCTACGCCTTTCCTACAATGAATATCTTTCGTTCGTTTATTATGTTTTTGGTGTTTTTCTATTTAAGATTTTTTTCTGATAATTTTTGTTCTTGAGGTACACCCTTAAAATCAAGTTCTTCGCTTTGAGCCAAATTAGGGTTTCAAAACTGGTCTTGCTATTCGCAAGACTGAGTACCTGCAAGTCAAGGATTATCTTTTCTCTTTTGTATATTTTTTATCTTTTTAATGGTAGGAAAGAGAAATATAAATAAGATAAATATAGTATATATATATATTATATATGTATATACGGGTGGGGGTGGAGGTGGAAATGGCGTGTAGCACGGTGTCGAGTTGATCGTCATCTAGGAAGACTCAACCAACAAGACGAAGTGTTGCATGGAGTGTAGGATGGATGGGTGGAAGATGTGTGCGAAAACACTTTCTGTACGCGTGTATCAGGGAATATCAGCAACTGGTGTAGATATTCCCGCGATACAATGTATGGTAGGTGATAAGAAAATATATATATATGTATATATGTAAATATATATCTATATGTATATATATATGGTTATAATTATCTAGGTGTATATGTAGTTATATATGTATATATATATATTTATAATTGTATATATATGTATGTATATATAACTATGTATATAGATATAGATATGTATATATAGATATATATATATATATATATAGTAATATATGTATATAGTTATATATATGTGTATATGTATATATATATATTAGTATAAGTATCTATGTATATAGATATATGTAGATAGATATACATATATATATATATGTATAAATATATGTGTATATATATGTATATATACTTATACTTAGTTATATTGGTACTAATATATGTATAGATATGTGTATATATATATATATATAAGTCTATAGTAGTGTATAAGTGAGTGGGTGTGTGTGTGTATGTGTCTGAGGGAGTGAGAGAGTGCTGTGAGACAGAGAGAGAGAGCGTTTGCTGGAGTGAAGAAACGCGGGCATTTAAGTCGTCCTAACACAGCGGCCGACGTCTGATGGCAACGCGCAGGCGCAGGCCCATAGGCGCGTGGAGATGCGTGCACACGCAGGAAGGAGTGAGCACGAGGGGAAGGACCGTAGCGCACCACGCTGCGTGAAGAGGCGGGTGCTGAATCAGGCGAAGATGCAGGCACAAATAAGTGCAGGGAGAGACGCGGGCGCGGGCGTGCGTGGACAGGCTGGCGACGGTAGCGGTGTGGAGAGAGAGCGCCTGGTGACCGGATAAGTGAGAAACTTACCGGTCACCGCACTGTAGCCACAGTGTCGCGCTCTCTAGCGTGAATAGAGGCTACAGTGCACGCTCGGCTCGTGCAACCAGGTGCTGGCGGTTCTGCGTTTGCGGGGGCCGCTGAGTGAGCTGGCGAGCACGTAGAAGGACTGCGCCGGCTATTGACGTGCGGGGTGGAGCTTCGCGATAGGGCACACGGAGAGGGCGAGGGCGATCTGTTGGGGCACGCAGAGAGACCTGTGCCAGCTGCTGGCTTACGCGGTGGCCTACGTGCAGGCGAGAGGTGGCCGGCCCCTTGCTGCAACAGCAGTTGAGCTTCAAAGCTTGACTCTATGGCAATGGTGGAAATGGCTTGGAACGATGAAACAGAGAAGAGAACCACCACACCCACCGGCTCTTTGATGAGCTGGGTGGTGGTGGGACTCATAGTGGCGGTTGTGCACCACTGTGAGTTGCTCCTGCCCGCAGCGTGGCTCCTCAAGAAGAAGAGAGGCTGCGTATGGAGGGGAGGGGGGAGGAGACGGCCTGGAAGGGTGCTGTGTGTTGGGTTCTTTTTGTGTGACCAGGCTCCCTTGCAAAGAAGATAGCCGTGACTTTTTAAAGAGGAAGAAGGCAAGCACAGCCATGCCCTGGGCTATGCATGGCTGGCAGGGAGTGGCTGTGCAGAGCCTGGTGCAATGAAGATCAAGCCATGCTGTGCAACCGCAGAGAAGAAATTCAAAGACAAATAAAAATAAAAATAAAGATGGTGAATTTGCAAGGCAACATGTGAGGAAAACGTTAATTTCAAGGCCATTTTATGCACTCTCCTCCCCTCTCAAATAAATGCATGCATGCGTTTATTTTTACAAATGCGACTATGGCTACCTAATACATACAGGCAATGCTTGGAAATAGCACAAGATGGCACAATTGTTGGTGCATTTTTACTGTGCAATCATACCCCCATGCCTATCTTTTGCTAAATCTTCAGCTTAAGATCATTTCTAAATACAATACAAAAATGTTTTGCTAGTCCCTAGCAAAACATTTTTGTATTGTATTTAGAAATGATCTTAAGCTGAAGATTTTCTTCTGAGGCGACATAGGTGTGTTTATTGTTGGATATTGTGAGAACCAATTGTAGAGAAGACTACCAGTACTTTAAGCCTCACATGACATAGACCATCTCTCAACTATCCAGAACTCTTGATATTTAAACCTTAAGTGCGATTTCCAAGATCTAGGAGGTTTTTGCCGTACTCGAGAGCTCTAGAGATTATGGCTTGTGCTTAGTGAAGGATCAAGACTGACCAGATGAACATTAAGACTCAAGCACAGGGTTTCACAAATTTTTAAGTGCAAGTTGGTCCCAGTTTCATCTCATGTCTTCGGATTGACCCTTGAAAAGATGACGAAAAACTCAACTCCCATTTTATGATATTTGTGGCTCAAAGAAAATAGGGTATTTGTGACTTGCCCTAGATAACTTTTGTAGGGGGAAGACTTTACAGATATTTACGAGATATATTGACTTATTTGCCTCTTTTTTTTTGTTTTTTTTTTAAACACGTGTCAGTATATCTCTTACAACATTATTTGGAGGAGCACACTTTTCTTTTTGGTGGGAGAGTTCTTTTTTGGTGGAAAGAGTCTCTCCTAAATACAAGACTAAAGCCTGGGATAAAAAGTCTACCTGTACGCATAGGTAAGGACTCCACCTTCCCTAATGAACACTAGGGTTGGGTCTTATATTCACCTAATCTTTCTTGATATGTGTAGTGTGAACCAAGATTACTTAGGCTCTCAAGTAGAAGCAAACCAATGAATCCTGTACTAATGTCTCAGGTACAAGAATACGTCCATAGTTAGGAGAGATTCCAATCTATCTTGTCAATGCTCAAGTGAATTAAGCCGAGCCTGAGCGAATCAAGCTTCTATGGCCCGGAAAGTCTTCAAAACAGTGGCTGAATATCCATAAACACTTATTGTATTTTTGTTTCAGCCTTTAGATCATTACCAAAGACCCCTTTTTCTTTTTTTTTTAACATATTTATAGATAGATGAAAATTTCATGATACCATAAAATACCCAGATCCTATAGATGCCTATCCACCCCCCCATGCCAAACGATGCTATGTCCTCATATGCATCCAGGCTAGGGTAGAGGAAGGACGAAAGATCGGGTAACGAGAGCTGAGGTGTAGGGTAAACAGCAGGGTGGTAGGGTGGGTGGATGGTGGGTAGTGAAGTGAAAAGTGAAGTAACGTGATAGTGGCGGAGTGTTATTGGGGTGCCTCCCAACAAGCGCTGAATTTAACGTCCCCAGCTAGACTTAGAATGAGGCACAACATTAGTTACCCTCCAGCAAGGCAACAGTTTCTCCAACAGGGGCAGGTTCAAAAGTAAGATAGGGTTTCAAACACTGCCCATTGACCATAAATTTCTACCCAGATTTGGGATCTTCAATCTCAACGGCCTCGTTGGGAAATGGTCTCGAGACCAGGAGAGGACCAGTCCATTTGGACTTCAGTTTCCCAGGAAAGAATTTGAGCTGGGCATTGTAGAGCCAAACTTGCTGAGATGGCTCAAATTCTTTCCGCCGAATACGGCTGTCGTGAAAAGCCTTAGTGCGTTGCTTGAAAGTTAAGGCAGAATCATAGGCTTCACGACGGAGCTCTTCTAGCTCCTGGAGTTGGAGTTTCCTTTCTCGACCACACAGGTCTGGGTCGAGGTTACATTGGCGAACCGCCCAATAAGCGCGGTGCTCCAACTCCACGGGCAAATGAAAAGGCTTCTCGTAAACGATTCTATAAGGAGACATACCAGGGGGAGCCTTGAAGGCAGTCCGATATGCCCAAAGTGCGTCAATCAGCTTGTCGGACCAGTCCTTATGGTCAAGCCGAACTGTTTTCTGGAGAATTTGCTTGATTTGCCATTTCGACACTTCTACCTGGCCATTCGTCTGAGGATGATACGGAGATGCGATACGATGGTGGACTCCGTATTTCCTCAGAAGTGCCCGACAAGAAGCATGGGTAAAGTGGCTTCCTCTATCCAAGATAACGGCTCGAGGGATCCCAAAGCACGCAAAAATGTGGTCTTTGACAAATCGAGTGGATATAACATGGTCAACACGGCACGTAGGAATAGCCTCGATCCATTTCAAAACATAATCAACAGCCACGAGGATAAATTCGAAGCCGTTGGAAGGAGGAAAGGGACCCATGAAATCAATTCCCCAAATGTCGAAGATTTCCGCAACTAGGATGGGTTGCAAGGGCATCATGTCACGTCGTGACATTGACCCTAACAACTAGCACCTAGTGCAATGTTTGGAATAATTGTGTGCATCTTGGTGAAGGGAGGGCCAAAAGAAACCGCACTGCAACACCTTGGCTGCAGTTTTCCTCCTAGAGAAATGGCCTTTGCAGGCCTAATCGTGGCAGAAGGATAGCACACTAGGGAATTCGCTGTCAGGAATACAGCGACGGATGATTTGATCAGCACCTATGCAAAAAAGAAGTGGATTATCCCAGAAATAATACTTTGCTTCTGCCATGAGACGCTTGCGTAGGTTTTTAGGCCAGCCACGTGGAAGGGATCCAGAAGCAAGGTAATTGGCAATGTCGGCATACCAAGGTCCACCTGCCACATTAATTGCCAATAGGTGCTCATCGGGAAAAATCTCATTAATCGGCAGAGTAAGTCCAATATGATCAGGGTCCAGTCTAGAAAGATGATCAGCCACAACATTATGGGTTCCAACCTTATCGCGAATCTCAATGTCAAATTTTTGGAGCAGAAGGATCCAATGAATCAGTTTGGGCTTGGCATCCTTCTTGTGCATGAGATGGCGAATGGCCACGTGATCAGTGAAAACAATAACATGCGAGCCCAAAAGGTAAGAGCGGAATTTCTCCAGCCCAAAGATGACCGCCAGTAGTTCTTTCTCAATGGTAGTATAATTATGTTGGGCCTTGTCCAACGTCTTACTAGCATAGTACACCACGAAGGGGTGTCTATTGCGTCTTTGTCCCAGGATGGCTCCGACTGCAAGGTCGGAAGCATCACACTTGAGTTCAAAGTCGAGGGACCAATCAGGTGGTTGGAGAATGGGGGGCTTGGTGACAGCATTACGCAGCTGCGTGAATGCTCGTATGCAATCGGGGCCCATATCGGATGGTACGTCGATCAATAGGAGATGAGTTAAAGGTCGAGATATCTTGGAGAAATCTTTGATGAATCTCCTATAGAAACCGACGTGTCCCAGGAAGGAGTGGATTTGTTTGACAGAGCCAGGCATAGGTAAATCAGCAATTACATCAAGCTTAGCTCTATCAACCTCGATACCCCTATCGGAGATGATATGTCCGAGAACAATTCCCTCGTGTACCATAAAATGACTTTTTTCCCAGGAAAGCATGAGGTTTACATCAATACATCTCCTAAGGATACAGGTCAGGTTGGCAAGACATTCATCGAAAGATGGTCCAAATACCGAGAAGTCATCCATGAAGACCTCGAGAAAGTCACCCACCATGTCATGAAATATTGCCAGCATACATCTCTGCAAAGTTGCTACCGCATTACAAAGTCCGAACGGCATCCTTCTAAATGCAAAGGTGCCGAAGGGGCAGGTAAAGGTGGTTTTCTCTTGGTCTTGGGGGTCAATTGCCACCTGGTTATATCCTGAGAATCCATCTAGGAAACAGAAAAATTTATTTCCCGCTAACCTCTCTAGGATTTGGTCAATGAAAGGTAGCGGAAAGTGATATTTCTTAGTTGCAGCATTGAGTTTCCTATAATCTACACACACTCTACAAGATGTAGGAGTGCGTGTAGGGATGGATTCACCCTTGTCATTGACATGGATGGTGAGTCCCGCCTTTTTGGGCACAACGTGAATCGGACTCACCCAGGGGCCATCGCTGATCGGGTAGATTATACCCACATCCAACCACTTAATAATTTCCTTCTTAACGACCTCCTGCATGTTAGGGTTGAGACGTCGCTGCATCTCACGGGAAGGTAGAGCCTCCTCCTCCGTATATATACGGTGAGTGCAGTAGGAGGGGCTAATGCCAGTTAAGTCTGATAAAGACCATCCAATGGCTGCCTTGTGTTCCATAAGGACCTTTGTTACTTTGCACTCTTGCTCCCTGGTCAATTTTGAACTAATGATTACAGGGAGCATTTCATTTGGTCCCAGGAAAACATACTTAAGTGCACTAGGCAGCTCTTTCAGCTTGGGAGTGGGTGGTGAAAGATCTGTCATTTCTTGGGACGAGAGTGTCCCAGGTGGATCAGAAAACAAGTCAGGAGGAAGAAGTTGGCCCTCAGATTGGCCAAGAAGAGGGGCTTCTTGGATAGATGGATCCAAAAAGGAATAGCCCCAGTGAGTAGTATATGGGCTCAAGGTCCCAGTGTGGAGTTGCAAATCCGCCTGATTTGGCGGGAAAGAAATGGCAATCCGGTCTTCAAGGGTGTGGACCGGTGGTGAGTAGCCCGGATATAACTCAGACCACGAGGTATGGGAAGCGGAGAAAACCTCGTCAGAAGTCTGGTCAGGAGAAGGTACGGGAATAGGGAGGGATGGGGGAATGTCACAATATGTGTCGGTCAGGCAATCGTCAATGTTTACAGGTAATCCGTAGCAGTCAGAATAGGTCCCAATTAGTCCGATACATGTGCTGACGGCCATGTCCTCGTCAGACGTGTCATCCTCGATACAATCGCAATCAAAGTTCTTAGCTATCTTGAAGATGTTAAGCTTGAGCTTTTCAGATCCAACGGCAATCTCAATACAGCCCGACTCGCAGTCGATATGGGTGCAGGCTGTGGCCAAGAAAGGTCGTCCAAGGATGATCGGACAATCAGAAAGTGAGCTAGGAACTTCCGTATCTAGAACAAGAAAGTCAACAGGAAAACAGAGACTGTTGACCCTAACTACAATGTCTTCCACCACACCCTTTGGAATTTTGACAGAACGATCTGCCAACTGTAACGTGATAGGGGTGGGTTTCAGATTTCCCAAGGAAAATTTTTTGAGCATGATGGTTGGTATAAGATTGATGGAAGATCCTAGATCAAGCAGGGCACGGTTAAAATTGCAGCCTTGGATGCTACAGGAAATAAGCGGTGTGCCCGGATCTTTCTGCTTCGGTGGTAGATTTGATAGTATAGCACAACTCGCATGAGGCGAGAGAACCACTGGATTCTTAGTTTTCTTTGACTGTCCCCTGGGTGTTGTGTAGTCTTTGAAAAATCGGGCGACAGTAGGTATGTGGTCGATAGCCTCGAGCAGGGGTACCTTGATTTCGACATTCCTAAACAAATTATGTAGGTTATCAAAGGCCTGCATATCCTTCTTCTTGCCTTTTTGCTCCCTCAGTAGAGCCTCAGGGAATGGGACTGATTCTGGCACCAATTTGGGTGTATCATCCTCTCGCGAATGTGGTGCGCATCCCGAATGAGAGGGCAATGAAGAAGACGGGCTAGGATCGAGTCAAGGCGGATGGATGGTCTGCTTGCCACTCCTCGTAGTGATTGCATTAGACGATGCGGGTCCAGTGGGATCATAAGGTGAAGGAGGGTTCGCAATAGAGACATAAGAGTGAGGTGCTGCAGCGGGATTAGCCTGAAATCCCAGTGGAATGCTCGGAGCCTGTAGAATCTGGTGAACCTATCCCTGAGAAGGTCGTACCTGTGGTTGAGGACCATGGGGTACGAAATGTCACGAGTTGGGAATAGGTTGGGCTGGAAGAGTGCCCTAAGATCGAGTCGCCATGCATAGTTGACTAATCTCAGCATTCTGCTGCGCAATTGGTGCTGAAGAGAGGTCATGTTCTCTTCATGGCGCTTTGACATTTCCATCATCATTCGCATCAATTTATCAAGAGGACTTGATGCGTGTTCTATTTGCGGTACGCAAGGACCCGATGGTGGATTCGCCATAGGATTAGACTGGGCCCTTGGGATGACGGGTGCAGACGGTCGCATTGGTCCACCCACGGGGTTTTGGCATTGTGGGTTGTTGGACCATGCGAAGTTCGGATAATTTCACCACCCTGGGTTATAAGTGGTAGAGAACGGGTTGTTCCCCAGGGTGCAAGCATCTTCTATGCCGGAAGACGTGTCCTCATGTAAATATGCGTCTGAGCACACAGAGGCTTGGTCCTCCGTGTCAAAATACTGGCTTGCAAAAGCCAGATCCACATGACTTACCGAATCGCTCTACATGACACTCGGTAAGGAAGGTCTTATGGGGTTTCTCGGGATAAGCCTAGTGTTCGAAGAATTGCGATTGTGACGAAGTGGTGAGGTGGGGGTGTTTGCCATAGAACGGGCGGGGTTGGTCAGAAGCTCGTCCAGCTTCATGTGCACGACGGAGACTTCATCCAATTTCTGTGCGATAAGGCTGAGATCTGTGGATGAATGGGAGGGTCCCGTGTCAACTTCGTGGACATTTTGGGGCAGGCTGGTACGATTAAAGGCGACAATGGAGGCATTGTTCATTGAGTTTTCGCTCATATTTTCAAATAATTTGAATGCTCCATTCTCGTCTTTATTCATGAAATTCCCTCCGCAGGAAGCGTCTGCAATCTGCTTCAAAGTCTCATTTAGCCCATAGTAGAAAATTTGGGCTATATGCCACTCAGGCAGACCGTGGTGCGGACACTTCCTAAGGAGGTCATTATATCTCTCCCATGCCTCATGAAACTATTCTCCATTTTGTTGCGTAAATGAAGTGATAGCAAGGCGAAGCGCATTGGTTTGCCCGATTGGGAAGAACTTCTTGAGAAACGATGTTCGCATCTCTTCCCAAGAGTGGATGGTTCTTCCAAGGGTGCGTAACCACTGCGACGCTTTATCCCGCAATGAAAATGGGAACATTTTCATGAGGACTGTTTCAGCCAATCGGGTTAAGTCTTCCAAGTGGAGAAAAGGATCTTCACTTGCAAGACCATGGAAGTGAAAACTTATCAGGCCAATTATGTTAGGTTTCAGTTAAAAGTCGTCCTCGCCCATGGGGACCTGAATTTGTCCTATGGTCTCTGTAGCAGCGGGATTTTGATAAGAGCTAAGAGACCTAGGCTCCTCCCATTCGGAAGGGTTCTACATTTCCTCCAATGTTTCCCTAAAGGCCTCAATTTGTTCATTATACATTTCCATTTGGGCTTGGAGGATGGTTATGGGATCTAAGGCTCCACCACTTGTTGGGTTTTGAGGGCGGGTTCCTCCCTCGGGATTTGGGGGTGGGCGTGCAGCCATGTTTGTGGAGAAGGAGGACAATGCAGCTTCTTTTCTAAAATTATCAGGCAATTCACACAGTTCAGGGTTTTGTGACCTCCTCCCAAATATGCACTACTGCAGGAAGAATTGGGGGGATACGAAGGGAAAAGGAGATGAGAGAAATGACATCGTAAAGGTACACTTGATGACAAATCAATACAATCAAATTCCTAACCTCTACAGTGTGCCCTTAGACCTAAAGATCTAAGCTACCTACTATCACGACCTACGGAACCGAATGCGAGCACCGCGGAACCACCGAGCCAGATTGGAAGGCCGTTTTCCCCAGTCTTAGACACCCGATAGCACGTAGGAACCCTCACCAGCACGTAGGCGCTACACGCAGGTAGTTAGACCTCCAATCCTTAATAAGGGTCAAGTTGCTACCAGTTTTAGTTAGAGGCTTAGGATCAAGTGCTTCTGGAATGTGAAGGGTGTTATTTACGGGTAATGCCCAAGTGATTGATTTTACAAAGTGTGCAAACCAAGCATGCAATAGAGAAATCTCCCCGAATTGAAGTTTTAATTGGTGAATGGTTTTTAGAATTCAGCCTTAAGTAGTATGGATTTTAGGATTTCTCTGAATTACCAATTCAACCAATCTTTGGGTTTTGAGAGAATACAAGTTTTCTTCTAAGCCCAACAAGCCCTTCTTCAATGTTTGTTGGTTAATGCATGATAAAATGCAATGGGCTTCCCTAGATGGAGATTTCTATGTGTCGATGCACGAATCAATTTTAGATTAGTGTGAAGGGAGCCAAAGCACTTCAATTCAAGTGCTTCCAATCACCAAAATGATTTCCACACACAAGGCTCAACCATAAGGTAAATAAAATCAAATTGTTGGGGTTGAAGTATTCGGGATCGAATCTTAGGCACGTCAAAGGTCGTGGTGGGGTTGGAATCAACTCAATTCCATGTCTCCCCACCAAACAGGTGATCCCGAATTGCAGATAAATGAGGCAAAGAGGGATGGCAATCAATCTATTTATTTTTGCCTCAACGAATACTTTACATGGCGAAAGATTCAAGAATCAGGATTCTAGGATCTTTGCTATGCGAAGTTTGGCGAGGAAATCCCGAGGTGGTGGGAGTGAAGGCAAACAATCACACAAGTGATTTTTAATCCACTTGCCCCAAGAGATCCCAAGAAGTGTTTTTTTTTTATTAAGGTGACAAGTTGACCTAAGTTGCTAAGAAAGAAAGACCTACTTGTTCAGCAACGTGTGCAAAGCTCCAGTGCAGTGCCGTTGTCTTCACGCTTTTGTTCCCGCCTTGGATCTGCCCACGTCTCCAACTTTGTCTGCCTGCCTTCTCCTTGTAACTGGTTCACTTGCACAGCCACAAACAGAAACACCCGTGAAGAGAAGGGTGTGAGAAGAGAAAACTTAAAGGAATGGAGTAAAAACTTACTTGAATGCGCACTTCCCCGGCAATAGTGCCAAAAAAGAGATGGGTCGGGCCCGGATAGGTTGTGTAATATGGTGATTTAATCGTTGGTATGAGTATAGTGGTTAACCTAAATCGAGCCTAACCATCTCTCTACAAATTTTTTTACCTGGCCTACTTTATTTTATCTTGGTCACTTTTAGGCCTAGGGTCGAACTCAGGGAAGTGGGATTAGAGGTGAATAAGTTTCTACGCCTTTCCTACAACGAATCTCTTCCATTCGTTTATTATTTTTTTGGTGTTTTTCTATTTAAGATTTTTTTCTGATAATTTTCATCCTTAAGGTACACCCTCAAAATCAAGTTCTTGGCTTTGAGCCAAATTAAGGTTTCAAAACTGGTCTTGCTATTCGCAAGATTGAGTACCTGCAAGTCAAGGATTATCTTTTCTCTTTTGTATATTTTTTACCTTTCTAATGGCAGGAAAGAGAAATATAAATAAGATAAATATAGTATATATATTATATATGTATATAGGGGTGCGGGTGGAGGTGGAAATGGTGTGTAGTACGGTGTCGAGTTGATCGTCATCTAGGAAGACACAACCAACAGGACAAAGTGCTACGTGGAGTGTAGGATGGATGGGTGGAAGATGTGTGTGAAAACGCTTTCTGTACGTGTGTATCGGGGAATATCAGCAACTAGTGCAGATATTCCCACAATACAACGTATGGTAGGTGATATGAAAAAATATATATATGTATATATGTAAATATATATCTATATGTATATATATGGTTATAATTATCTAGGTGTATATGTAGTTATATATGTATATATATAGATATGTAAATATATGTATAGATAGATGTATGTATATATATATATATATATTTATAATTGTATATATATGTATGTATATATAACTATGTATATAGATATAGATATGTATATATAGATATATATATATGTATATATATAGTAATATATGTTTATAGTTATATATATGTGTATATGTATATATATATATATTAGTATAAGTATCTATGTATATAGATATATGTAGATAGATATACATATATACATATATATATGTATAAATATATGTGTATATATATGTATATATATATATATATTTATGTATATATACTTATACTTAGTTGTATAGGTACTAATATATGTATAGATATGTATATATATATAAGTATATAGTAGTGTATAAGTGAGTGGGTGTGTGTACGAGAGTGTGTGTGTGTGTGTATGTGTCTGAGGGAGTGAGAGTGTTGTGAGAGAGAGAGAGAGAGTGTCTACTGGAGTGAAGAAACGAGGGCGTTTAAGTTGTCCTGACGTAGCCGCCGACGTCTGATGGCAACATGCAGGCGCAGGCGCGTAGGCACGTGGAGATGCGTGCGCACGTAGGAGGGAGTGAGTGAGAGGGGAAGGACCGTAGCGCACCGCGTTGCGCGAAGAGGCGGGTGCTGAAGCAGGCGAAGATGCGGGCGAAAACGAGTGCGGGGAGAGACGCAGGCGTGGGCTTGTGCGGACGGGCTGGCGACAGTAGCGGTGAGGAGAGAGAGCACCTAGTGACTGGATAAGTGAAACTTACCGGTCACCACACTGTAGCCACAGTGTCGTGCTCTCTAGCGTGAACAATGGCTACAGTGCGCGCTCGGCTCACGCGACCGGTTGCTGGCGGTTTTGCGTGTGCGGGGGCCGCTGACCGAGCTGGCGTGCGCGCGGAAGGACTGTGCCGGCTGCTGACATGCGCGATGGAGCTTCGCGACAGGGAGCGTGGAGAGGGCGAGGGCGATCTGCTGGCACGTGCAGAGAGACCTGCACCGGCTGCTGGCGTGCGCGGTGGCCTGCGTGCAGGCGAGAGGTGTCCGGCCCCTTGCCGCAACCGCAGTTGAGCTTCAAAGCTTGACTCTGTGGCAATGGCGAAAATGGCTTGGAATGACGAAACAGAGTAGAGAACCACCACACCCACCAGCTCTTTGATGAGCTGGGCGGTCGTGGGACTCACAGTGGTGGTTGTGCACCACTGTGAGTTGCTCTTGCCCGCAGCGTGGCTCCTCAAGAAGAAGAGAGGCTACGTATGGAGGGGAGAGGGGAGGAGACGGCTTGGAAGGGTGCTGTGTGTTGGGTTCTTTTTGTGTGACTAGGCTCCCTTGCAAAGAAGATAGCCGTGCCTTTTTAAAGAAGAAGGCAAGCACAGCCATGCCCTGGGCTGTGCGTGGCTGGCAGGGAGTGGCTGTGCAGAGCATGGCGCGAAGAAGATCAAGCCATGCTGTGCAGCTGCGGAGAAGAAATTCAAAGACAAATAAAAATAAAAATAAAGATGGTGAATTTGCAAGGCAGCACTTGAGGAAAACATTAATTTCAAGGCCATTTTATTCACTCTCCTCCCCTCTCAAATAAATGCATGCATGCGTTTATTTTTACAAATGCGACTATTGCTACCTAATATATACTGGCAATGCTTGGAAAAAGCACAAGATGGCACAATTGTTGGTGCATTTTTACTGTGCAATCATACCCCCATGCCTATCTTTTGCTAGTCCCTAGCAAAACATTTTTGTATTGTATTTAGAAATGATGTTAAGCTGAAGATTTTCTTCTGAGGTGACATAGGTGTGTTTATTGTTGGATATTGTGAGAACCAATTGTAGAGAAGACTACCAGTACTTTAAGTCTCACATGACATAGACCATCTCTCAACTATCCAGAACTCTTGATATTTAAACCTTAAGTATGATAGCCCAGTCCCACATTTGCTCCTTGTGAATCCCACATTCGCTCCAGAGCCACCGCCATCGTCTTCAACTTCGGCTGCAGCTCTCCGGCTCTGTTCTTCATCACAATCACCTCCAGGTTGTGCGGCCCAACTCCAGGTGCTTGCTCCAGGCCTCCAATTGAAGACTGAAAGCTACAACCACTACCAATTGAAGAAGACTCTCCTACAGATTCATGTGAAGAAGAGAATAGCCACATTAGTGCCACATCGAGCATGGAGGAAGTCTCTGCTACACATAAATTGGATTTATGTTAAGGCCTTACTGCCCAAGACACTGAGGGGTCAGGTCCCTGCTCACTTCTACCTACACACCACGGCTACCTCCATACCTGGTAGCCTTGGTCACATAGATCCTTGATTACCCGATTGCCTACCTGGTTTTCTTTGAGAGAGAAGAAAGAAGAGGGGAAATTGTGAGAGAGCGGGGGAGGGTTTTGCTCCTTTGTGTTTGCGGCTAACACTTGTTGCAGAAGGACTTATTTCCCTATGTTGTGAAGGAAGAAGGAAGAAGAAGAGAAGGGAAGAAAGGAAGGCTCATGCTGAAGAAGAAAGCCTTAAGCAGAAAAGGAGAGAAGAGAAGAAGAAGGAAAGTTGAAGTAGGAGAAGAAGAGAAAGGCTTTGAGAAGCCTTGTGCCTGATGATCATTTAAGTTGTTCGATAGCTTATCTCAATCGTTTGATCACTGTAGCATTCAAGCTACTATTTATTTATTTGATATAATTGAGATCTAATATGCATGCTTAATTTGGGCTAATAATTGGTGATTCAAATCACCATTATTTTGTCTTGATCTCTTTTTATCATAGTGAACTCTTGAAATACTCTTGCTTATTATTGAATATCATTTGAGTAGATTGTTATTAATCAAATATCTTGTATCTTGCTCAATTTATTATGCTCATTTAGTTCAAATTGAAGATTAATGTTGTGAATTCCACATTTTTTTCCTGTGTTCGACCTTGGACTTCATTGTAGATTCTAAGTTATAAATTTTATCTATTAATAGAGCTATTTAGGAGTGTGCTACGACGATGAAACATTAAACTCCTATCTGGTTGGATAAATAGGTTTTGATGGCGGTGGCGAGGCGAAGGTTGTGGGAGTGTTGGTGGAGTGTTTGGTGGTTTGTGAGTGCGGGCGACCTCGCCGGAGCTCAGCCAGAGTGGAGGAAGACGATGGGGGAGAGGGTGTGTCGATGGTTGAAAAAAGAGGTATAGGGGTCGATGAGGATATATAGAGGTAGAGGAAGAGATTGAACCAATTTATGGACAAATAGAGAGAGAATTATGACGGGTGTGATTGGTCGGTCGTGGAAGGGATGAAGACCTCCGAAAGGGGGAACAACGACGGAGTAGGGCAGCTCCTATTGGTATTGCGAGAAGTGGACAATAGAGGAAAGACGTTTCCCTCTACCTATGGTATGTGGCAGAGGGCGAAGGAGGTTGGAGGAGCTCATCGAAGCTACGGTTGGAGGCGGTCGGAGAGGGAGAATTTATGAAGAGATGTCGCCTGAACCGAGCTAAAGAATAAGGTTTGAGATTCTGGAGCTTTTACAGAGCTCTTGACCGAGCTCTAGATCAAGAAACAAGCCCAATTTGGCTAGTGATTAAAGCACAAGACACCCATGACTTTCATGGGTTTGCTAGGGCTAGTAGGTGCGATCTGGGATCCAAGACCAATCCCAATCAATTTCACATAGTATGAACATCAATCCTGCCAAATTTGTTGGGATTTGATGATGATTTGAGTGGGATTTGGAGCGGTCAAAGCTAGCCTGGAGGTCGACTGACCTCCAATGGTAGCAAGGGCCTTATCGTGAAGAAGACAACAAACCTGGTGAGCTATTTATAAAGAAATTCGAAAGCTAGGGGCTTGTAAGTGAAGAACAGAGTTTTAATGGACTAGAATATAAACTACGTCAAGATGAACTTTGATTAGGCCCAAATTTTGGTACAAACCTAATTTGGACTCAAGAAATCTGATGGTGAAGTCGGATTTCATTTTTGACCAAGTTCGACTAGGAAATTTGTGCAGAAACCCAAATTAGGGTAGAGCCCTACCTATGACTCTGTTTGCAGCTAAAATAGGTTCCAAAGGTCACAACAAGGTTACCAAACCTCAAAGAATATTTTTTTTATGAATTTTAGGAGATTTAGATGAATTTTATCTTGACTAGAGCCTTTGTAATTTAAGCAGGTCTAAAATTAGGATTTTGGGTGCTGTATTGGTTCTCGAATTGCATGAAACACTGTTTATATCTGTGTGGACCCTCTTATTAGACTTTAATGCTCATTAGACCTTAAATTAACCCCTGAGAAACCCCATCGTTATTCTGCATTCATGATATGATGTTGAAACTATAGAATTAGCCTTGCTTAGATGTATTACTCTCAGAATGGATTTACAAGGAATTATGACACTCAGGCAATTATGCAGGAGCATTTGTCACTTGATTCTAATTAATTAAGCTAGTTACGTCTCATGATGAAGTTATCATCATACCCCCATGCCTAACTTTTGCTAGTCCCTTAGCAAAATCTTATGGAAAGAACTAGATTTCTAGACCACACTTTTAAGTTCAGATGCTTGATTTATGTCACTTTCTAGAAATTATGTTAAAATGCTAGCAATAGGCCTAGAGGTACTCAGGTATCAATCAAGATCGAAACCTGACCAGCTTCAGCTTGAGTCTATTGTGGAGGTTTCTAAAGCCCGCAAAAACTACCTAGAGGTTCGTTGAACCCAACGGTTAAAGCACCTATGTGTAGAATGTAGCATGTCTAGGTTCAGTTTGCCAGTGCATTTTTGTAAGAGAGAGACAGAAGGTTTCTTTTTATTTGAAGATTTTTCTCTCTTTTGTTTTTAGATTTCCCTAGATCTAGCCTTAAATTGGCCCTAAACACGGTCTGTATCAGATTCCTTATCCCCACCATCAATCCTCGAAGGGTCCCTGCCTTTCGATGCTTCGGGATAGCACCACCCAAGGAAACCCCCAGAACTCCTGGCTTTCGACACTTCAGGATAGTGCTGCCCACGGCATTCTACAGCTAAATTTAGTCCCTGACAATCGACATTTCGGGATAATCCCGCCTATGGCACCTGAACCAGCACAAGGTGCTTACATGCCCTTGGTAGGATATTTAGATATCCTAGGAGACAAGCATTGAGGAGACGATATGCTATTATGCATCTTTGAGGGGAATTTCCCACCACTATGATGGGAACTCATCCAATCAACTTATGTTGTCGAGTTGCTCCTAGGCTAGATCTTCGAGATGGCTTTTCATAACAAAACACTTTTGGCATGATTTTTCTTTATTAAGCGAACTGAACCAGACTTAGTGTGTGATTTTTGGGTGCTTAGGTTACCAAGTCCCGCAAACCAAAGGGCAGGCAATGGGGCCAAATAATCCCTAAGCCTTAGACCTACTACATCAGCCTCGCACTTTCCTCTGCCTTTTCAGGATTAATCCGAATCCTAACGGATACGTGAATGTTTTAGCCTTAAAACAAGCCTAAGAGGCCTCAGATCAGCAGTCATACTAATCTCCTTGTCTCTTTCATTTCAAGACTTATTTTTTTCTTTTGATTAGGTCTAGAACTTAAGTATTCCATAATTGATTGCGCAGCAATCATAGGTCTTAATTGTCTAGAATTAGGCTAGGACTTAGCATAAGTTAGTGTAGTTCATGCATGCATAAGCATTATTTGCATCTTTACTATTCCTCCTATAGCTATGCATAGAATAATGCTATAATATACTAATTAGGCGCATTATATAAATTGCAGGAAATAAGAAGCTCAGGAGCTGGATCTGAGACTGGATCTGAAGCTGGACCTGAAGCCAGAGTTGTAGCAGAGCTGGAGCAGAAGACCAAGAATAAGATGTAGTAGACAATAATGTAAGGGGTTGAGGTATGCTATTCTGTTAAGTAGGAATAAAATAGTAAACTATGAAGAACTTAGGTCCATCATAGCCCTAGGACAGCCTAGAAGCTTCCCCAAGCCTTAGCCACCCTTAGATTAGGTCACTGTACCCTACAAAGCCCTAAAACCCTATTTCTAGCCTCTATTGGACGTCCAGATGAGTTATAGGACGTCCATAACCCTTAGCCACAAGCCGTGCACCTAAAACCCACTTCTGCAGCATTTTAAGATGTCCAGACACTTGGTCTGTTTTTCCAGACAGAGCCCTAATTCTTCCCTTCGTCTATTTAGATGTCCAAACAACACGTATTGATGTCTTACTTTCCATTTTAAGACGTCTGACACTATTTTCAGACATCTAGAACTACTCTCTAGTTCCTATTTTTGAATTCAAGCTTGGATCTTGAATTCCTAGGTCCCTAAACCCAATTCTAACCCCATAGGAACCTAAATTAAGGTACCCTAACCCTAGTACATCACCTCTAGACCTCCTTAAGAACCTAATTAAGTCCTCACCAAACCTAATTGACTTGGATCTTAGTCAATTCCATCTGCCTATTCAATTGGACTCATTAAGTCCAATTGAGCCCTGATCTCAGCACACACTGTCCAATTGGACTCAGTGAGAGTCCAATTGACCTAGACTTACCTTAATTGGGTTTTTTTCTCTCAATTATGGTTTCACACATCCAATTAAACTTGTATCAAGTTTAATTGCATTTTACCTTAATGAATTAGAGTTTACAATCCTAATTTGAGACCTACCTTGACCTAAACCCACTAGAACCTAACCTAAGCAACCTAGCCACCTAGGTTTCGGCCTACACACACCATATACACGAAAATACTTAGCATAGAGTTCTCTAGAACTCTCTACCATGTGTTGTTGCCTTGGTTGCTAAAAATAGCAACCAAGATGCATTCAATTTTTAGATCAACCAAACGTGGATCTAAAAACCACCCATCCATCCTCTCCCCCACTCTCCCATGAGCTCCCACCATAGGCCTCTCTAAAGAGTTCCACACTTCTCTAGAGAGGCTCCCTTGGGTCTACTTAAAGGATCTTTGGGTGGCCATTTGCACCCATCTAGCCTTCATCTAATTTTAGCTTCATTCCACCTCCATTACTCCACCTCCATCTCCACAAGCACACCATGGCATCCCCATCACCTCCACTCCAGGCCTAAATCATGTCCAACCTCTCTCCAAGGGTCGGCCTAAGCACCATTGGCCGCCCCTCCTCTCAACCAAGTCAAAGGCCATCGAAGCTACCTCCGAATGCCCTTCATTCTGTTAGCTAGATAAGTAGCGTAGTTCTTCGTAGATTAATGCTTTATTATTGCTTAGTAGTGTAGCTCCATATTCTCCCTCAATGATGCAAGCATAATGCCCCCATAGATTCATATATGCAGTCATTTTTTGTTAGCTAGTTTATTACTTTCAAGCTTTCCTGTACAAGCTTCCACGAGCTTCACTCGGTAGCCACCATGATGCAATCAATGAAATCATCTTTTATATATCTCTATGTCTATGTGTGAAAATCACCATGAGCTGATTGCCATATTTCCTTGTCATTAAAGTTGCATGCGCGAAATTTGTATTCTCTTGCAACTAAGCATGTCGTGCATCAATACGAATTATTGTAATTTGGCATGCATTTCTGAATAAGTAGAGCGAGCTAGATCGAATTCAAGTCTGCATTTTCTCAACGCCTCCCAGAGAGGAACAACCGGGACTCAAGTCTCATTATTTTATAAATTATTTTTGATGAGCATTTTCGTGTACTTTACTATGACGAGATCTCTATTTTCAAAACACGCGTGAGAACTGCCTCCTGTTAAATGGCATCGTTGCTAGGGAGGTAACGAAATTGATTTCGATCTTTTGAGTTTTTAATGACAAATATTCCTCTACTTATTTGTTGGATGCACAGGAAAGCAGGAAAAATAGGATCTGCGCACACATCGGCCGTAGAAAAATCATTAGGTGCAATCTCCTCTTAAATTAGGATTTCCCTTTTTTGAACCCTAGGTTAGATTTCCTTGTAGAAATTTCATTTGAAAAAAAAAAAGGCTATTTATTTTCATGAAAAAAAATAAAAAAAGTCTACATAGTTAAATTAGGTTTCCATTTGAATCTTAGGTTAGTTTGCTTGAAAAAAATGAGAAAAAATTTTGAAAAAAAATCTTTTCCCTTCAAAAAAAATTCAAAATTTTTTGAAAAAAAAAATTGAAAAGAAAAAAAAATCATTTTGGTGGAAAGTTTGAATTTTGAATACAAACACCTTTTAAAAGCTTTCCCACCATTCTCTGATTTTCGGCCAGATTTCAAATTTCAACTTAAAAATTTAATTATCAAAAAATTAATGTGCGACAAATTCTAAAGTCGAGCTATACTTCCATTTTCAAACCATCTTTCAAACAACACCGTTCATTTGAAGAAATTTGAAGTAGAAAAGATTTAAAAATTTGTGAAGTACAAGGGGGTCAGAGTGACCCAAATTTGAAATTTTTTAAAATTCAAAAATCAATTTTGAGCAATTTGCGAATCTGTTTTGACGAAAAATGGTAGTGTTTGAAAGCTGATCTCATTGGCTTGAATTTTCATATTTTTTCCAAATTTTTGAAGATCATTTGATACTGTTCAAAGTAAAAAATTGACCCGGGGTCAAAGTTCCAAATCTGACCCCCTGACATTTAAAAATCTCTATAAATTCGATTGAAATAGTAAAAATTATAAAAAAATATTCTCTAAAAAGATAATTGGAAAAGGAATCTACTTACCAAATTTCAACTTATTCTGAGTCCAATTTTTATCAGTGAATTGTTCTTATTTTTGTGGTTTGCTGAAGAAGAAAAAAAAACCCTAAAATTCCCTAGGTTACACCTTTATGGTTGCACTCTAGAGACCATACATTTAGGCTAGAGTAGACTTAATTAAGACTAAGGTTTAGCTAGTGAGCTTGGTCACCTTGTGGGGCACTCACCATAAACCCCAGCTGAAGAAACAATGTGTTAAATAAATTGTAAAACAAAAAATAAACCCGAATTCGTTGTCGTACTACTGGGTGATTTCAACTGCTCTTGCCAAACTTGGTGACTAAGTCTGCGGGTTAGTGTCAAACGACCACGACTAAGGGGTAACAAAACTGGAGGCGTGAGTTGAAGAACCTTCCCCTTAGTCCCCTCGTAACCATACTGACTGGGTTAGCTTGAGAGGTGGGAATTACTTTCAGTCGGTTGAACGACGAATTTTCTCTTCAGGAATTAGAATTTTAAATGAAAAATCTGGTCATCTGATCATAAGGACCATATGATTGATAGGGCTTTAGCCTTGTCTGGCTGGCTGCACCAACCTAGGGGTTGGTTGGTATATGTGAGGAAGGTGGTCACTCAGACCTCAATTGGTTGGACCTTGGGAGCCATTCCTAAGGAGGCAAGTCACTTTGCCCAGGCCATCTTCTCCCCCACCCTCTTCTTCATCTACTTAGCCACAATGGCTAACCCTAGAGCCCGACCTGGTCAAGATCCAGTAAATCTAGACCCGATGGCTTGTCTGGAAGCCTGGGTAGTTGAATCTGAGGAACAACAGAAATAGAGTATAGACCGTATCTTGAACACTTTGGACAGAATGCAACATCCACCACGAGGAGAACAGCATCAGGATTTCTATAATCCAACAGCACAGATTTTCACACCTCTAGTCCGGATTCTCGCAGGCGGAGATGCGTTCGAGCTTAAGCCCAATCTAATTGGGCTGATTTAGAATTACATCTATGGAAACTCGAATGAGGATCCATTCCAGCATCTAGAGCACCTAAGTCAAATTGCGAAAATGGGTCAACCCAGGGACGTAGATCTTGGAATTGTTCTGATGAAGCTATTTTTGTTTTCTCTTAGGGATAAAGCTTCATACTAGTTCAAAACCATCAGGAAGCCAATTGGAACATGGCCGGAATTACGAAATGAATTCCTGCATAAGTTCTTCCCGATCGGTCACATGAACGCGATGAGGAATGCGATTAAGACTTTCTCCCAAGGACCTGAGGAGAAGTTGCATGATGCCTGGGATCGATTTCTTGATCTCTTGAGGAAATGCTCGCACCATGGTGTGCCCAAATGGCACTTAGCTCAGATTTTCTACCATGGGCTGGACGACACACATCGGTACCTAGCGGACGCATCCAGTGGTGGGAACTTCCTCGCTAAAGATGAGAATAGTGCATTTGAGTTGTTCGAGTCATTAGTAGAGAATTCAATGAATGCTGCATCGATGAACCAGTTCTAGTGACCTGGACAGCAGAGAGGGAGTGTTCATGAGGCTCAAGCAGAGTCTATCCGAGCTGACATGAGCAGCATTGCCAAGGAGCTAGGTAAGATGGATCTGCTGGGAAAGAAAATTGATGTACTTCATGTTCGACTAGAGCTACCCGGAAGCCCTGTTGCTCCTAAATCTTCTTATGCACCCTGAGCCCTTCCTGCTCGAGTTAATCTACTAACTCGGGATGCACCTCCTCCGTATTCACGGGACCCTGTGTATTAGGATCCTGCGAACAATCCCGATCTAGCATTGTATGATCAGGGTTACACACCACACGATGATTATAACACATATTCCCTTGATGAATATACGCCTCAGACATCGTCGGCCTATGAAGACATTAGTGTTGTTAAGGGATACGGGCGTAATAACCCATATTTAGAGATGTATAACCCTTGTTGGCACCAGCATCCAAACTTCTCATGGTCAGGTAACTCACAGAGACCACATCTATATCCACACTACAAGACCAGGCAGTACGGGAATGCACGGAACACGTACCCTAGGCAGCAACCATTCCCATCTCAGCAGCAGTAACCCCGTTCTATATACCAGTCGCTGCATCAAGCTGCCAATCACCCTCCAAAGTAAGATAATTTGGAAGCACTGAAAGAGGAGCTACAGGAATCGATGAGAAAGTCTACACCAGATAGCTTGCAAATCATGAAGGCGATGGTCGACCAGATACAGAACATACCAAACACACAAAACCAGTTGCTACAAGAGCATAAGACCTAGGGAGCCTTGCCCTCCCAACCTGTCCCAAACCCACGATATGTGCAGAACCAGGGCACCCCACCTAGGTTTCAGGCACCATAGGGACAGGCACATGCCATATTATAGGTGCCTCCTATGCCACCTGGTTATGCCCAAGGCCAGCTGCCTTTGATACGAAACCCTGCATACTCTGCCCCTTCCGCTCCTCCACCACCTCATGGACAACAAGCCGATGCGAAGGCTGTCTCGTTGAGGAGTGGAAGGAAGACATTCGACCCACCATATAGGCAGGCGGGTCTTGATTTTTCTCACCCTCCACCACAGGATGTTCGACTCCTTCATCTCAGGAGCCACCTATGGTGGATAAGGGCAAGAGGCCACTTGACATTGAGATTCCTATTCCTTTTCCTGAGGGACTAACATGAAATGTAGTACGAAAAAAGGACATGCGGAATTATGAGGACCTGAGAGCTATGTTAAAGGAAGCAGATATTCAGGTCCCTCTCGTCGAGGCCATTGATCACATCCTCATTATCGCTAGGTTCTCTAAGGATTACTGTACCCCGAAGCGATAGTTGAAAATTGGATGACAGGCGGTACTGTCAAAGGAGGCTAGCATTGTGATTCTAGTCAACTTACCACCAAAGAAAAAGGACCTTGGTACCCCACTCATATCTTGCTTCTTGCAGGATTCTCCATTTGATCGGGCCCTTCTTGATCTGGGTTCGTCCATCAATCTGACTCCCACTGCAATATATGATCGCATCCGATTCAGGGTGTTAAAACCTACCTCGGTCACAATTCAGCTGGCTGATAGATTAGTGAAAACACCGAGGGGGGTGGTTGAGAACGTGATCGTAAAAGTCCACAGATTCTACTTTCTCGCAAACTTTTTCGTTCCCGATATGGAGGTTCCTCCTAATCTCTGTGATGCACCAATTATTTTAGGTGGCCCATTTCTGGCGATAGCCCAAGGAAACATTGATTGTGCATCTGGGTGTATAGAGATTGCCCTAGGTAATAAGCAACTTTGACTTGATATATTCAAGGCATCAAGGAACTTCAACGCGATCGAATCGAGGAGGATGGTGAAGATGAAGATTCAGCATACTGTGGTAACATTGGGCTCCTTTGTGATGACCTAATGTCTCATTCGTCTGCACTATCAAGGTTCTTGACCTTAATCCACACAGGACTGAGACCACTACACTATACATATCTCCCCAAGGATCTGATTGTTTAAGGTGTATATATGACCACAACATCCCTGACTCTAGCTATCCTGATCCGTACACTATTGGATCGCCCCTGTTGTTGTAGGAAGATGAGACCACAGCTAATGGGTTTCCCGTTGATGCAGTCACAACCGACTATCTCACAGATAGCGAATCAGCGGGAATTCACGTGCATCCGGATCATTAGATTCCCACCTTCGATTCTACCCCTCCTATTCCCATTTCTGACTCCGACTCACCCATGATTGAATTGAAGCCCTTACTTGATTTACTTAAATATGTGTTCTTGGGAAAAAGTGAGACATACCCGATCATTATTAGTGCCCACTTAACCCAAGAACAGGAGCATCAACTGATTTCTATGCTACAAGACCATAGGGCTGCTATAGGGTGGAGCATTGCTAATCTCTGCGGTATTCGCCCCTCGTATGCATTCATCACATTTACACGGATGAGGGGGTGAAACCTTCTAAACAACCTCAAAGTCGACTAAACCTGTATATGCTAGAGGTTGTTAAGAAGGAGATCATCAAATGGCTAGATGCGAGCATTGTATACCCAATCTTTGACAGCCAATGGGTGAGTCCAATCTAGATGGTGCCCAAGAAAGCTGAACTCACCGTTGTGAAAAATGACAAGGGCGAATCCATCCCAACCCGCACTTTGACATCATGGTGGGTTAACATAGATTATAGAAAACTAAACACGGCTACCCAGAAGGATCACTTTCCTTTACCGTTCATTGATCAGATCTTAGAACGGTTAGCCGGATGTAGTTTCTTTTACCTTTTGGATGGATACTCCGGGTACAATCAGGTAGCAATTATCCTGGAAGATCAAGACAAGACCACTTTCACATGTCCCTTCGGAACATTTGCCTTCAAGCGGATGCCCTTCGGCCTCTGCAACGCACCAGCGACATTTCAGCGTTGCATGATGGACGTCTTCTCTGACATGATTGGGGATTACGTGGAAGTGTTTATGGATAACTTCTCCATTTTTTGAAACGATTTTAAATCTTGTCTTGCCAACCTCACCAAGATCCTAAAATAATGTATTGTGGTAAACCTAGTACTATCCTGGGAAAAGAGCCATTTCATGGTGACGAATGGCATTGTACTAGGGCTTAGGATCTCTGTAAACGAACTCCAGGTCGACCGAGCTAAATCTGAGATCATATCCCGATTACCCCTACCTAGCTCGGTCAAGCAGATCAGATCATTCTTGGGTCACGTCGAATTTTACCGGAGATTTATACGTGACTTCTCAAAAATCGTGTGACCTTTGACGAATCTCCTGGTAGCCGATACACCCTTCAAATTCAACACCTCATGTCTCAGTGCCTTCGAGACTTTACGAAGCGCTATCTCTGATTCCTCGATTCTCCAACCACCCGACTGGTCTCTTGATTTTGAGATGATGTGAGATGCCTCGAATTTCACCGTCAGTATTGTTTTAGGCCAGCATCGGGAGAAGCAACCCTTTGTCATATACTTTGCTAGCAAGACACTGAATGAGGCTTAGCATAATTATACCATCACTGAAAAAGAACTATTAGCAGTAGTATTCGGGTTGGAGAAATTCAAATCTTATTTATTAGGGTCCAAAGTTATCATCTTCATTGACCACTCCGCCCTCTGGCATTTGTTGGCAAAGAAGGATGCCAAACCCCGTCTTATTAGATGGATCCTTCTATTGCAGGAATTTGATATTGAAATCCATGACAAAGCTGGAAAGTAGAATGTTGTGGCGGATCACCTATCTAGACTGGACCCAGCCCACATTCCTTATTCTTTGCCTATTTCTGACCAATTTCCAGATGGATTTCTTTTGGCAGTTCACTCTGTTGAGTTCCCCTGGTACTCAGATATCACGAACTATCTTGTCGCAGGCAAGATTCCCACGAACCTAAGGACTAGAAACTCAAATTCACTGCAGAGGCCAAATTCTACCTCTGGGACGACCCACTGCTCTTTCGCATTGGAGCTGATCAAATTATTAGAAGATGTGTCCCAGACTCTGAGATCCCTAGTGTGTTATCTTTTTGCCACAACGATGCTTGTGGTGGTAATTTCTACGGACGGAAAACCGCTGTAAAAATTTTGCAGTCGAGATTTTTCTAGCCAACTATTTTCAGAGATACACATGAGTAAGCCCAGTGTTGTAGATGATGCTAGTCGGTCGGTTCTATGACCAAGAGAGACATAATGCCTCTCCAACCCATCGTGGTCGTAGAAGTGTTCGACGTCTGGGGCATCGATTTTATGGGCCCTTTTCCAAACTCGCATGGCTTCGAGTACATATTGCTAGCTGTTGACTATGTCTCGAAGTGGGTCGAGGCCATCCCGGTGAGACAAGCTAATCATAAGATCGTTGTTTCTTTCATACAGGAATATATCTTTGTGAGGTTCGAAATACCCCGCACCCTGATTAGCGACGAGGGAAGCCACTTCAACATGCCCACTTTAGGTCGTTATTAAAGAAATATGGGATATATCACTGTAAAACCACCCCATATCACCCGTAGACCAATGAGCAGGCTGAAGTGTCTAACCGTCAGATCAAGCTGATTCTCCAGAAGACAATTAGACTGGATAGGAAGGACTGGTCCGATCAATTAGTTGATGCACTCGGGGCATATCAGACTACCTACAAGGCCCCACTTGGAATGTCACCATATCATTTGGTATATGGTGAAGCCTGTCACCTTCCTGTCGAGCTGGAACACCGCGCCCTTTGGGCAATGCGAAAGTGTAACCTTGACCTCAATGCGGGAGGTCATGAAAGGAAACTCCAGCTCAGCGAATTAGAAGAGATCTGGTAGGAGGCCTATGAAAACACATCAATATACAAGGATAAGACCAAGGCCTTTCATGACCGCCACATCTGGAGGAAAGCATTCACACCCAACCAGTAGGTCTGGTTGTTTGATTCATAACTAAAGCTCTTTGTGGGGAAACTCAGGTCCAAGTGGACCAGCCCTTATATTGCGATTTACCCTTATCCCAATGGAGCAGTCTAAATCATGGACCCAAAAACTGGGCATGTCTCCACAGTCAATGGCCAACACCTCAAGCCATTTTTGGCCCAGGAACCTCCTCTAGCTAACGAAGTCATTCATCTTATTGAGGACGTGTGATTGAGTTTTCACCCAGTTGGAGGCATTAAACTCAGCATCTACCCCACATTCTACCATCGCCTATACATACCATTTTTATACATAGCATATTTTTCTTTTAGCATATTTCCTTTTCACATATTGCATACTGTCAGGTTTGTCGATGCTGAACGTTAAACTTTAGAAGCAATTCCAGGTGATTTCTACCCATTTACTCCCTGTTGTATTTATCTTCTTTTATATTCAAGCATGAGGACATGTAAGAACTTAGGCATAGGGGGTAGATACAAAAAAACTGAAAATTTTTATGCCAACATTTAGGATAACCTCGAAGCTTCATGTCAAACATACTTTAGGAACCTAAATAAAAGAACAACTGACTCCACCTCCAATGCTTGCATTGGAGCTAAAAATCATCCGCAGCAACCACTTCCAACTCACCCTCTCACCTTTTGTTCTAAATTTAGGGTCAAGCTGAATGTAACCCAAAAGGGAAATTTCATGAAGTAAGAATATAAGAGGTTACTTATTTATAGCATATATACATAGTGCATCCATGAATAAGATTATCTTATTAAGAGAATGCATTAGGGATTTTATCCTCTAGTTGATTCCTATAATCTAGAATCCAGTACAACTTTTCACACACACGTAAAATGTGCAATAGATTTACGATGAAGGCTGATAAACATCTTTAGTCTATTGAGAAGAAGCAATGCTTCTTTTCCTGAACCCTTGGACAGTGTTTTGGGAGCTAGGTAGATTTTCTTCCAAATAGTGTAAGATGAGAATAGAGAGTACTTGTGCTATAAGATTAGTGCAAGGAATCTGGAATCCTAGATAATTAGGTGATGATACTCAGAGATTAGGCATAGTTTTTGCTCTCGGTTCCTGCGTATACATTTTTGTGTGAAATTTTGAGAGCCACCAAATAAGGCAATTACACAGAGAGTGAGTTTTCATGAAACTAGGGCTAAGGTAGATGGTTACGACCATTCTTTACGGAATCCTCGGCTGAAGGAGGGTATTGATGTCAAGGTCAGAAACACACCGTCCTATCTGTCTCTCTCGATGCTGTGAGTAGGCACTTCCACCAAATAAGCTACCCAATGTCTCTTGAGTACCACCAATCCCTAATAATGCCTCCTCAATAAAGTTCATGAATGTGTACTAGATTGTGTTGTGTTAAAAAAATTTATACATAGAAAAAAAAGGGAAGAAAAAAAAAGAGAAAAAAAGAAAAATTGAAAAATAAAAAAATTAGAAAAAGAAGAAAAAGCAAAAAAAAAGAGTGTGAATATTTAGTGTTTATTTCAGTTGCATTGAGTTAATACCACCAAATAAAATTGAGAATCACCAAATAAGGCCTTAACATATCTTTCTATGTTTTTGACGCTCGAATACTGGTTGAGGAATTCTAACTTAGTGTTAGGGTTATGGAACTCAATTAAAGTGTTAATGCCAAGTGAGGCCACCAAATACAGATCATACGTGAGAATTTGGTGAGATTGTGAGCTCTAAGAAAAAAGAAAAAACAGAGAGAGTAAGAGAGAATGAATACAAAGGAACCAGAATCTAGATTCCTTAGCCACAACCCATGCACCGAAAACCCACTTCTGTAGCATTTTAAGATGTCCAGACACTTGGTCTATTTTTCTAGACAGAGCCCTAATTCTTCCCTTCATCTGTTTAGACGTCCAGACAACAAGTCTTGATGTCTTACTTTCCATTTTAAGACGTCTGACACTATTGTCAGACATCTAGAACTACTCTCTAGTTCCTATTTTTGAATTCAAGCTTTGATCTTGAATTCCTAGGCCCCTAAACCTAATTCCAACACCATAGGAACCTAAATTAAGGTACCCTAACCCTAGTACATCACCTCTAGACCTCCTTAAGAACCTAATTAAGTCCTCAATAAACCTAATTGACTTGGATCTTAGTCAATTCCATCTGCCTATTCAATTGGACTCATTAAGTCCAATTAAGCCCTGATCTCGACACACACTATCCAATTGGACTCAGTGAGAGTCCAATTGACCTAGACTTAATTGATTTTTTTTCTCTCAATTAGGGTTTCACACATCCAATTAAACTTGTAGCAAGTTTAATTGCATTTTACCTTAATGAATTAGAGTTTACAATCCTAATTTGAGACCTACCTTGACCTAAACCCACCAGAACCTAACCTAATCAACCTAGCCACCTAGGTTTCAACCCACACACACCATCTACATGAAAATACCTAGCCTAGAGTTGTCTAGAACTCTCTACCATGTGTTGTTGCCTTGGTTGCTAAAAATAGCAACCTAGATGCATTCAATTTTTCGATCCACCAAATGTGGATCTAAAAACCACCCATCCATCCTATCTCTCACTCTCCCACGAGCTCCCACCATAGGCCTCTCTAGAGAGTTCCACACTTCTCTAGAGAGGCTCCCTTGGGTCTACTTAACGGACCTTTGGGTGACCATTTGCACCCATCTAGCCTTCCATCTAGTTTTAGCTTCATTCCACCTCCATTACTCCACCTCCATCTCCACGAGCACACCATGGCAGCCCCATCAACTCCACGCCAAGCCTAGATCACCTCCAACCTCTCTCCAAGGGCCAGCCTAAGCACTATTAGCTACCCCTCCTCCTCTCAACCAAGTCAAAGGCCATCGGAGCTACCTCTTAATGCCCTTCATTCTGTTAGCTAGATAAGTAGTGTAGTTCTTCGTAGATTAATGCTTTATTATTGCTTAGTAGTGTAGCTCCATATTATCCCCCAATGATGCATTCATAATCCCACCATAGATTCATATATGTAGTCGTTTTCTATTAGCTAGTTTATTGCTTTTAAGCTTTCCTGTACAAGCTTTCCGCGAGCTTCACTTGGTAGCCACCATGATGCAATCAATGAAATCATCTTTTGTATATCTCTATGTCTATGTGTGAAAATAACCATGAGCTGATTGCCATATTTCCTTGTGACTAAAGTTGCATGCACGAAATTTGTATTCTCTTGCAACTAAGTATGTGGTGCATCAATATGAATTATTGTAAACTGGCATGCTTAATAAGTAGAGAGAGCTAGATCAAATTCAAATATGCATTTTCTAAATGCCTCCCAGAGATGAACAACCGGGACTCAAGTCTCATTGTTTTATAAATTATTTTTGACGAGCATTTTCGCACACTATACTACGACAAGATCTCTGTTTTCAAAACACTCATGAGAACTGCCTCCTGTCAATAATCAATTGCTATGACATCATTTTTGTTCTTGATTTTCGCTCCTTTTTGACATTTGAATTTTCTCCTCTTTTCCTCCTCAAGAAATGTTTGCAATTTAGTTCACAAAATTTCCTCCCCTTCCTCCATTTTTTACTTTCCATTTTTTTATTTTTTTATAATTTTTTAATATCTGTATTTTTTTCTGAGAACCCCTCAGATAATTGAATTTTCATATGTTTGCACTTTTAGCACCCCCCTATGCCTAAGTTTTGTAATATTCTCATTGTAAACCAGGAGGGTACAAATTTAGTTTGGTTCAAAGTTTAGAATAGGATCAAAGGGTGGGTGAATGGGTTGGGCTGACTGTTGCGAGCGATTTCAAGCTTTGATACAAGTACTTAAGATGGAGTCGGCTATTCTAAAGTTGAACTCAAAAATGCAGTAGGAGTTAGCTTAAAAGATGATCAGAAGGGTCTTGGATTTTTGGAATGGCAGGTTGCCTCCCATTAAGTGCTAAATTTAATGCCTTCAGCCAAGCAAAATCTGGTCAAGGAGAAGGGGCAGCCAAATCAGATGAATTTTGTAGAACAAGCACCTTAATCAATAGCCTGGTTGGTCCAACCAGGTGCTTGGTCAGATCAACAGGCTGATGATGCAGACCAAACCTAAACAGTCTAGTGGGTTGATGGATTTGAATCAAAAGATATAGAGCCCACCAAATACTTTGAGGCTCAAAGAAATATGGAAATGTGAATCTAGGGTTTGGCTGAATTGGCTCAGCCTAGTCAGAGTAGGGATCTTCAAAAGAGAATTAACTTGAAAAGGATGTAGGAACCCTACTTATAGGATAAGAGAAGGATAAGAGGTTATTTTCGATCTGATCAATGTCTGAAACCTGGTCAAAAGATGGAGGAAAATTATATGCAACCTAACCAGAGAGAGGTAAATCAAAGAAAAAGTTGATTCCGGTGGAGGGTCGAGGTTGGGATTGGAATTTGGAAGGCTCTGTATGTGGATCAAAAGGTGTGGCTTCTTTGATGTCCAAATCATTGGACTCAGCATCAGAATCAAAGAATGGATCATGGATGCTAAGGTCATAAACTGGCTCGTAATTATCATGGAACAAAGGTTCTCTGAAATCAGAGTATAATTCGAAATCATCGGAGAATTTGTGAAGATTAGTTTCTGAACCTGATTCCAGATCAGGAATTCCACCATAGAATGAATCATGTCGTGTAGAATCAGCAACCTGACTTGGATATAACCTAATCTCATATTCTAAGCTCGAGGAGGTGTCCTTATTAGGCATAGGCTCAGGTTCTTGGCTCCTAGGATAGACCCAATCAAATCCCAGCTCTTCCAACTCCTTGGTTTCTGTATCATAAATCGATTTGACTTCTGAAAAATCAATCTATATCTCTTAGGAGTTTGGAGAGGTGTATTCATCAAACATAAGCCCTGAATCATAGTTCAAATCTAAAATATGATTCTCATTAAATTGGGCCTCTTGATCATCCTAAATAGGTTCTGATCTAGATTCTAGGTCAGAGGTAGGAATTGGGTCGCTAGAATCTGGACTAGGTTCTATTGGGCAGTCAGAATAACTCACAAGGATTACCTTAACAGCATAAGGTTCAGGAATTACATCCTCGAGAGGTTTTGATTCAAGCTTACTATAGGTGTTTGGGAAATCATGGCATGATGGACCAGCTTCTTGGTTTTCTAAGGTTGGTTTAGAATCGTGAACACCTACAATTGGATCTTCCCAACCCATGTCAAGATCAGGTGTGTCATTCTACACATAATTTGGATTAAATTACATTTAGGTTGGGTTTTCACAACAACCTTGATTTTCAAACCTGGGATTTGGGAGATCATTCTGATTTTCAACATTATTCAAATCAATTTCTGACTATTGATATGGGTAAATTTGATTGATGACCTATTTCAACATAGTTATCAAGTTCTCCCATTTCTTAAGGCCATCTTGGTGCTTTTCCCAAAGTGTGGATTTGTCAAACATTGAAGATACTCAAAATTATGTAATCTTTCTATTACAATGTATCATGTCATGAGAATATCCCGGGTTGAACCATTTTTCATTTGCGTTGATATCAGTTGGGCACGATTTGTAATGAAGGTTATTGTTGCCGATATATTAACCTGAATCCTGCTAACTGGATTTGGGGTTTTGTCATAATCCTCATAATGTTTAAGGGTAGCCTCAATCATTTTCTCTTTTATGCTCATTTGGGATTCAGGTTTCCTACAAATTCTTCCTAAATTGTCAGGTTGCATTTTCAAATCAGGTGGTAGAACCAAGATGTAGAATCAAACTCTGGTTCAGATTGAAGTGATTGGATCATATCAAAAATCCCACAAAACATTAATTCTGATAAGGCCTTTAGGTTAACAACCTAGGGACCTTTCCTGTATATGTTCTCTAAAGAATAGATAAGGGACTAGATATGAATCGGACCCAATCAAGGCACCCAAAGATTTTTGGATGATTAAGGCTGTTTCGAGGCAGATAATGCCTTTGAATCAGAAATCCAGACACCCGAGAAGTACTTTGGTAGCCAGGAAAGGAGAGCTCCACAATGATCCCTACATGGTAGAGCTTCCCCATGGGTTACAGGGTTTCCCCTACCTGACCTTCCTTGTCACTGCGGTTCCAAGTAGACTGGAATGTGTGAATTGAGACATTAAGTCTACCAATTTTAGCCTAGTTTGTGCCTTGGATTTCACTTGATAAGAAGTTAATTCAATTTGTGACCTAATTTGGAGGTTGATTGGCCCACAAAGTAGACCAACTTCACCTAACCTATCCTAAAAGGTGAAGAATGAAATCTGAGTTAAGACCCAAAGATCACCCTGAATTGACTCTTAGGTTATTAGGTCCACAATTTTAGGGTTCAAGTGAATTTAGAGCCTGATTTTAGGGTTCTTCTGATTTGATCTTTTCAAGCAAGTGTTTGGGTAGCACACAAATGTAGGAAGATCACTTTCCTTTAATTCAGACAATTGTGAACTAACACTTCAGAACCCTAGAGTAGAAACCCTAATTAGCTCTATTCCAAGTCCAATTTAATCTCAAAATGTACATCTCAAACTTCAAACAAGAAGTGCATAGTCCAAGATGATCAGAAATTAAGCATAAATCCTTAGTAGGTACAAGAAATCAGGGTAGGGATCTCTAAACGAAATTGTCACAACTTCAATTAGATATCGATTTGAATTTGCAAATTAGGAAACTTGCCTTTTAAATGATGATTACTAGAAAATAAGGCAGGTGAATCCTAATTGTTTGTTTCCTTTTCTCTCTTCCAAAAGATTAGGAGATTCATTGAAGGAAGAGAAATTTACCTACCCCAGAAGTGGTTGATTGGCGCGGAAGATCTCTTTCTGATGTACCTCGCAAAATCACAATCAAAGCAAATAGGGAAAGTTAGTACTCAGATAAAAATCAAGAAAGATAAGATTAATGGTGAATTGCACGTTGCTCCTAGGCAATGATGCCAAAATGTTGAATGGACAATAGAGGAGATTTTAAAATGCGTTCATTGTAGTACACTCCTAAATTGCATAACAAGACATTTAAATTTATAAACTCAGAATCTAAAAGGAGTCTGAGGTTGTTCGCAGGGAGAAAATATGGAACTCACACATTAATCTTCATTTAAAATAGAAGAGCACAATCAATTTATCAGAATAAAAGATATGCAATGAATGAAAATAGTTAAATTGCCATTTAATGATTACCAATGTAGCTCAAGAGATCATGGAATCAAAAAGGAAAGCGAATAAAAACAATAATGATTTCAATCACCACTTATTCTCTTTAATTAAGAATGAATCCAATTACTCAAATTATTCAACAGTAAACCTCAATCAAAAATCAATGTTAACTTAGGTACTCAAATAACTCAACAGTGCTAGCATCAAACTCTATCAGACATCGCCCAAGGTATATCAGACGACTTAACAGATCAAGAGAACAGTGCCTTGCAGAAGGCACACACAGGTGATGAGAGACTCATCATGATCTCTAATTAACCTTAATTAACTAGTCTTCCTAGTTAATTAGCTAAGGATATGATATATAAGGGTTAATTATAAAATAAGGGATATTTAGTAAAGGACCTTAAAATAAGTTTAAAATGATATTTTATCATTCAATTAATATTATTAACAATTTAGTTAATAATTGGACTCAAAATCTTATTAATCATTTCCTTAATTAATAAGTTAAGTAACTTAAACATAATGTACACCTAAGTATATAATAACTTAAGTAATTTTACTTAATCTAATAAATTAACCTAAAAAGGTCAAAAATGTAAATTCAAGGTCTAAACATAATAGTTATCTTATTTACTAACATATATAAAAAGTTGAAAAAGATCTAAGTTAAAATAAACCTTTAAAACCTGGTTTTACATTTAGGTCCTTACTATTCATTGCAATCGAGTCCTTAATCTTCATAAAGGTCCTTAAGTTTCGCTGCATTTAGGTCCCTTTTTGTCTTCTTCTCGTTCAGCCGATTGAATGGCTGACGACGGAGAGTGACTCCACCGCGCGATCACCACCCTGCCAACATCATTCTTCCTTTTCCAAGCTCTTGGAGCTTACGCTCACCACTCCATCTTCATCCATCGGTCTAGATTACTCGAAAATCCTAATTTATGGTGGGAGTTAACCTCACCATCGTTGGAGACGATGCCGGAGGTTAAGCTCCCCAAGCTTCTTCTTCGTCCAAACCTCGCCACCTTCTTCATCGCCATTCACTATAAATACCCCCTCACCCCTTCGATTTCTCTCAAGTTGGCTCCCTTCCCTCTTCTTCACTGCAGCCGACTTCGATAGGCTATTCTCTCCGCAACTCCGGCAACTCCCCATCTCGTCTTTTGACTTCCTCCATCCATCCTGATCAGCTAAGGAGCTTCGCCAAGGTCAGCCACGTCTCTGGACAAAGGCGACGACCAAGGAGATCCTCTGCTCCATCCATTTTTGCCCGCCAGAGATCTTCTTCTTAAACCCTCTGATTTTGTCGTCCACCATGAGCCTTCGACGGAATCCTATTGACCCCTTCATCCAGGTAACAGTAGATAGGCTTAGGAGTAGGAGTAGGAGTGGGAGTAATTTAGCTAGGTAGTTTAGTTGTAATGTCTGATTTCTCAAATCTCCTTCTTCGACTCCGACGAGCTCCTTGAGCTCGCCAGAGCTTTGATTTTGTCTTTTTAAGTCGTTGATCACCTTCTTAAACCACTCATGATCATTTCTAACTCATTTAATCATTAATTGGATCATTGAATCGCCTAATCCAATTTCACCTCCATCAGCTACTGCTGCTGTCCATGGCGGCAGTAGTTGACTTAGATTCACCTTCATCAGATCCTTCATCATCAATTCATCATCAGAGGATCTTAATTATTATCTTAATTTGATTAATTATCATATATAACTTAAATACCTAATTTTATATGAGCTCTTGAGCTCGCTGTCTATGGCAGCTCAGGAGTTGTTTAAATTATAAATTATTTATATATTTATGATCGCAGACTTCCATTGACTTGCCTCAACCACTCTTCTGAGTGGGAGAGCAAGTCCTGTTCCTTAACCACTCAAAAGCTATTTAGACTGATTTTACTATTTAATCATTCTTTTAACGAATTAAATAAGAATTAATTACGATCCTGAGGTTCCTTGCAACCTCAGGAACCTTTTCAAATCAAAAATGGCATGATTGCTCTTTCTGTACATGAATTCCATCTTTTTCTGGACTCAACTAGTAAAATTTTTCTAAAATGTTAGGTTAATTCAACCCTATACTACACAACCGACATAATTTCGAGTTAACCTAAGTGACTTTTCTCTACTCTTAATTAAATAAAATTAACTTAATTACTGAGTTGAGGTAAGAAACTCATCATTTTAATGGCGTCGTTGCTGGGGAGGCAACTCTTTAATTCATTAGAATTTAGTTGGTTTAATTGTATAATTAGGAGGTATTTGTAATTATATTTTTGTTTTAATGTTTTTGTTCTAATTAGTTGTATTTTGTTTTATTCTTTTTTTTTTTCTATCTTCTTTCCAGGTTTACCTTTGCGGGTGATCTCAGGAGAAGGCGGGAATCTGTTGCTGTTTTGTTCTTTCTTCTGTTGTGAGTATTTCTAGACTTTTGTTTTGCTGCATAAAAAAATTTAAAAATACAAAAATACATTCTATCTGACTAGCAGCAGCATACAATAGGCATACACTCTTAGGAGTGCATTTCCTACTAGTATTAGTGCTAATCTGACTCGGGAAATTTTTACTATTTTTCTCGCATCAGCGGGAAAACACGAGAAAATCTGCGTAGATCCCTGTCCTTTGAGATTTAAAAAGACCACATATTTTTTGTTTGAAAAGACTTAAAAAATGGCCATTGAATTTTAGATTGATATATTTTTGAAAAAAAAAAGATTAATTAAAAAGAGGAAGTTAAAAATTGTGACTAAATCTGATTGCAGAATGCATACGGGTTTTATCGCTATCGTCTGTTGCATGCTATCACGCACACAGCGCGATCACTAGAGTCACACGAGTCTATTTTTCTATCTCTCCTCTTTACACCTCTTAGGGCTTTGGTCGAAGATCAACAAGTCTGTCTCACTACTAAAGCCCCAGGGAGCTAGTAGTGAGCAGTCTCGATCCTAGACCTTAGACCTTTGACTTTTAAGGTTATGCACTGATGTAAACACATTTACACTACTTAAAATGTCTATTTATGCATGTTCTTAAGCATAGGATTGCATTTCATGATATAAATATTGCATTACATGCATCATCTTGCATTTAGAGTAGTTTGAATAAAATGGAGGTTAATTGTCTCCTTTTATGTGCTTGGATAGGGCAAATATTTTATCGGGGCCTCGGATCAAAGATCCAACCGTATGGATATGATCAGGGCGACGATTGGAGTTCAACGACTCCAAGATCGCCCTAATCAGGCATCCGTAGCATCAGATAGAGATCGGGGAACCCTAGAAGATCAAGGGCCAGGATGGTGTAAATCCGCACTTCAGATGGAAAATCCGACCACACGGATGAATTCGGATCGACGATCGCAGCCGAACGACACAAAAATCGAGTCAATCCGACATCCGTGGCACCATCTACAACTTCCAGAAGATGGACGGCCAAGATGGCGCCACGTGGCGCCATCCCAGCCGCCCAATCGGCCGCAGGAGTCCTGTGAAGACTGCGCAACGTCTCCTCTCCGCCGTTGGATCTCGATCCAACGGCTGCGGTCGCGCGCATTTAAAAACGTCCGCGCGACCATTTCGCCCGCGTAGCGCAGCGGCGACGCAGCTGCGGGCGAAGCGGAGGTCGCGGGTTCGAGCCGCGGAGAGGGGGTCGAAGGCGCGGGCGAGCGGGCGCGCACGAGCGTCGGATGAAGATCCAACGGCCGCGCGCGCCCGATAGCGCCGACGCGCAATTGGACGCTGTGGTGGGCGCGCGATCGCACGCGGGCGGCGCGCTACGCAGCGGGCGCGGACGCGATCTAAGCCGTCCGATCTCGCGATCGGACGGCTGAGACGACGCAGACGTGCGTCTGCGTTACGCGCGCAGGCCAGCCGAGCGGGCGCGCGTGGGTGCGGCGGCGACGGCGACGGCGGGGCTTTAGCGACGGTTTTATCCGTCACTAAAGACCCCTTATTTATTATTTTGAAGATGTAATGTCCATTTTGCCCCCACTCCTTGCAACTATAAAAGGAGACCCCCTCCATACGAAATTTTCATCCCTTCCTTCTCCTCTCTACCTCTCCAAAGCTCAAGAGAAGCTTGTCCCACTCCCGGGATGCTTCTCGCGAGATAAAGTCCAAATTTTCGTCCCCCTTCGGAAGTGGATCCCGCGACGACGACGGCGTGCTGCTTCGTTCCCGTTCTTCTGCTTCGTCCCCCTTCATCCCGCTTCGTTCTCCTTCGTCCAGGCGTCGTCCCGTCCGGCTCGTCCTCCAAGCGACTGTCGAGGAGGATTTCTCTCTCCCTATTCTTTTTACTGCTTTCTAGTATAGATTTACTGCTTTCTAGAGTAGTCTATTCGTCCTCCGAGCAATCGTCGAGGAGGACATTTCTCCCTCCATTCTTTTAATGCTTTCTAGAGTAATTGTTTTATGTTTTCTAGTTGTAATGAAAGAACTCTTTTATGATAAATTCCTTGTCTATTCTACATCTCATTTTGATTTCCATGTATAGTATTCCTTCTCTCTCTCTTACTCCCTCTCTCTCTTTTATTTGTTGTAGATACTTAGATAGTTTAAATTGAATTTCTTTGTGACAAAATAAAAAGAAACGCGGAGTTTTTAAATCAAACGTTCGCCTCCCTGTGTTCGACCCGGAATTCTTATTTCGGTATAAATTTTATTTGTTGAACACGAATCCTTCGCTTTCGAACTACAACGACGGGTTTTTCCAAAAACCAAACACGTTAGTGTAGATTCGTCTCGTTCAACATTTTGGCGCCGTTGCCGGGGAGGCAACGATCTTTGATTTCTCTTCACGTTTTGTAACTTACAAATCATTTACCTCACTTTTCTCCTTTCTTATTGTAATTGCAGGTACTCTTTTGGGGCAAGCAAAAGCGGTAGATTGGAGTAAAGTGCTGTGAGGGGTTTTGTAAGTTATCACCCATTCTTTCCCCCTCCATAGATTTCATTCGCCACATTGAATCCAAATTCCAATTAACCTAGGTGTTTGCATAAATCCTAGGAATAGTTTGGTTGTTTGGATTCTCACTCACATTCATTCCACCTTCATTTATATAAAAAAAAAGTAAAAAGATAATTTTGTGGGGTAATTTTCAACAAATACACAATGTACACCCACATTTAAAGGCACTTAACTAAATTGATTTGTTTCTACTCAACTGGGTTCTGATCTGTGGGACCAGTACACATAAAGCAACACATAAAAGAGTAGAAATCATTCTAAGTTAACCATCTTTGTGTGCCTAACTTAGTGGTGCATTTGAGGCCAGTTGTTTGAGTTGTTTGGGCCGCACCACTTCAAATAAAATCAACTCATCAAGTAGCTGCCAATTAGGTTCAACTCTTAGGGATCTACCAGGCACTCCACATTCTTTTTAAACTTTAAAGGAAAATATCTTCACCTGTGCTTGCAAAACCTGGTGTGCCAATGAAACTTGATTGAAAACACCTAAAGTTGAATCCTAAAAGCTACTAAGCAAGATTTGAACCTTAAAATTCACCACATCAAAAATAATCTTGCTTGAAAACCACTGGTTGTGCACGCACACACAAAGCAATCAATCATTAAGGGCACAACCCATTTAAAGGGCCCATCACATTCCAAAGCACATTCAAACCTAGCCCTAAATAAAACAGAGTAGACGTTGGCCTTAAGGATTGGACTCGCTCTTCAGAACTCAGAACGAGATTATTTTCGATTAGTCTGTTTCTATTGTTCAATCTGATGTCTAGCTAGGGGAGCAGAGTCAAACGATCGCGGCTGGGGGGTACACTAGGAACCGGAGGTGCAAGCCGAAGGAAGAACCTTCTCCCCAGTCCCTCCTTCTAACTGGTTGGATTGAACAGACAGAAGTAGATCAAATCGTTCCTTTATCTCAAGACGGGTTTTGGGAGTCTGTAGGTCTGTAGGCTAACCCATTTAAGGACAGGTTTGATTGTTTGTATTGCAGGGCACCTTTCTTCCTCCCGTGTCTCATGAATCCTTCCACATATTTCACGCATTCCCGCTCTTTCCCTCCTGTTGTAAATTATCCTCAACATGACGATTATCCCAACTCTTATTGTAATCGACCATCAGTTAGTTGGGATAATTCAGATTGGGGATACAATTCCGGACCCCCGTGTTTAGGGTCTAACCCTGAACACTGTGATTCTCAATTCTATCCTTCTCAGAGTTGCATCGATTATAGATCGTCCTCCATTCATGAACAACCTAATGCGATCTACAATCAAGAAGGATACACTGATCCTTACCCATCCTCTGATTTCACTGCCTTTAGGTCATCTCCATCTTTTGAACAATCTGAAATGACCTATTATCAGGATGGGTATAACGAATCTCAATTCGTTAATTCCTCTACATTGATGTCAAACCCGCCCAACCCTGAACCAACTCATTTGGTTCAGGTTCAAGATAGGGTTCTGGCTAACTTGAGGAATATCATTCAATCTTTAGAAGTTCAGCCAATACCTTGCATTGAGAGATTGGAGCCCCTGATTGAAATGATTGATGATTTAAACAAGTCTTTGTTGGATTGGCTCCAGGATGTTAAGGATAAGAACCCGGGTGAGTTTCTACTTGGGAAATTAGCAAAATTGAGGATGAGATTCGTGGTTGCTTTGATTCAATCTTGGAATAATTCCCAGGATGAACTCTCTTCAGGAAAGCCAATGACAGAACCCGCTCAGGCACCTGTTGGGGGGGACACGTGTTACGAAGCTGACCAGATTGAATTAAAATAACCAATTAAGGATGATTTGATTTCTTCACCTGAAATCCCTGAGCCAGGTTACGAGGAAACGTATGTCTCCTTGGAACGCAAAGTGACAAATGATTTTGGGACATACATTGATACGGATCCTGATGGTGAAGATTCAAGTTGCGAAGTCTCACACGAGTTTTCAGATCACGATTTTTGTGAGACGATTGGGCCTGAGGAATCTGATAGATCATTTGATAGCCCAATAACTGAGGAAACTGATCTTATTAGGGCACACGATACGGATCCAGAATCGCATTTTCTGGAGAAATTAATTCAATGCCCTGATTATCAGTTACACCCTGTTGAGCTTATTGATGATTCTAATTCTGAGATAATTAGACCCAAGTCAATTTTGATTTTGCCACATCATCTAGACTTGGAGATTTCAGACGGGGTGATGAATATACAAGAGGTCATGGAATTTGATATGCCGAATGAGGAGGATAGGAGCTGGGAAATTCTGATTTGGGAAGTCAATTTTGGAGGAAATGGAAGATTGAGTCGAAGGGTTCCTTTTAAACTGAAACCATCAAATCAGAACCCTTACGACATTTGTTTCGAGGATGTCAAACTCAAGCACACATTTAACGATTATCCTTTTGAGCTTCAATTCTCTGTAACCCGACATTTTGGCCTTGGGTTGCATCCTCACAAATCGCAGGCCCGACCCCGCTTGCATTCTGATTTTAGGTTTTGGGTAATTTTTATCCAGAACCTAAGATATTCTCGATTATGGGGTGTGGGTCTGCACCACAATCTGGTCCACATCTGTGGACCTCTGCTGACAGGTCAGAGGATTCTTCTGTTTATTCTAATTCTGACCTGCACATGTGAATTCTTCATTTCTTTTCTTTGTATAGTGTGCCTAGCTGAAGGCACTAAACTCAGCACATATACAGTTCTTTTTCATTTTCATCTCGGAGCGGACCCGATATCCACGCAATTCAGGTGCTTTCTACGCTTTTCCACTCTATTTTATGTCTTTTTAATACAATGAGGACATTGCATTAGATAGGCATGGGGGGATGGATATTTATCTTTGAATTCATTCGTCAGCTCCGTAGATTTGTTTTATTTAAAAAAAAAAAAAAAATCAAAATTAGGAAAGAGAATTTGGGTTTCAGAAAATTTTCGATCTTAAGAAATACTATATTATGTTCTGAACACAAAGACCCTTCAGGTCTTTGGACTTAATCAGCCCGTATATCCACTAAAATGTGGATTTGTTTTTCGAGTTCTCGCCAACTTGAATTTTATTTTAATTGGAGTAAATAAGTTTGGGTGATAAGTACACGACTTGTCAACCCGCCCTCTGATTTAAGGGAATTTTGAGTTTTAAGCATCTACACACTTTCTTTGCACTGACTCGTTGTTTGGCGATTTTAACGGAAATTGGGTAGCTAATGAAACTTCTAGGGTGATATGGCTGGCAAGTTATCGTGGGTAACAGCCCATAGGTAGGTTGTCCAGAGCCCAGTCACTGGACCTTTCTCTTTTTGCTACCTTTAGGTAAATCTTAGACCAGGGAAGCCACCTACTTAAAAAAAAAAAAAAAAAAAAAAAAAAAAGGAGAAAAGAACAAAAAGAAATAAGCCACACTTCGCCGCACGAGTATGGCTGGCAAGTTGTCGGTGGTAACAGCTCATCGACCGGTTGTCCAGAACCCAGCTCAGAAAATGCACTAAAAATTCCCAAAACACTTAGGAAGAAGCGGAGAAGTAGAATAAACCGGGGAGATATACACTGGATTCACCCTTGTGTTGACCCCGTTAAAAAAATAATAAAAGTAGGGAGAAAGCTACCGGTTGTAAAGATACACCTTTAGGCAGAATTCTTTTTGAGGTCACCTAGAGGCGTAGAAATCCGAAGTCCGTTTTAATTGCCGGTCAACGAGTCTATCACAATCACAATAAGATGCTTAAAACTTAGGGTTCTCATCAAATCTTGGGTGAGTTGAATGGCCGTAGAAAGCCACTCTTAAACCCTAAAATTTGAAAATCTAAAAAAAAAGAGAGTAAAAACAGAAAAAGAAATTTTTCTTTGAATAAGGCGAGGCTTGAGGCGGTCTGCATTTTGGCTGATACCCGGGCACTGTTGTGTCTTTGAAAGTTCAGTTCTTAAGTTGACAATTTCTTAATGATTGAAAATAACTCAGGTCCAAATAATCTAACCTAATTCTTTTATAAATAGCATATAGTTTTTGCTAGGGACTAGCAAAAGATAGGCATGGGGGTATGATGTAAACACATTTACACTACTTAAAATGTCTATTTATGCATGTTCTTAAGCATAGGATTGCATTTCATGATATAAATATTGCATTACATGCATCATCTTGCATTTAGAGTAGTTTGAATAAAATGGAGGTTAATTGTCTCCTTTTATGTGCTTGGATAGGGCAAATATTTTATCGGGGCCTCGGATCAAAGATCCAACCGTATGGATATGATCAGGGCGACGATTGGAGTTCAACGACTCCAAGATCGCCCTAATCAGGCATCCGTAGCATCAGATAGAGACCGGGGAACCCTAGAAGATCAAGGGCCAGGATGGTGTAAATCCGCACTTCAGATGGAAAATCCGACCACACGGATGAATTCGGATCGACGATCGCAGCCGAACGACACAAAAATCGAGTCAATCCGACATCCGTGGCACCATCTACAACTTCCAGAAGATGGACGGCCAAGATGGCGCCACGTGGCGCCATCCCAGCCGCCCAATCGGCCGCAGGAGTCCTGTGAAGACCGCGCAACGTCTCCTCTCCGCCGTTGGATCTCAATCCAACGGCTGCGGTCGCGCGCATTTAAAAACGTCCGCGCGACCATTTCGCCCGCGTAGCGCAGCGGCGACGCAGCTGCGGGCGAAGCGGAGGTCGCGGGTTCGAGCCGTGGAGAGGGGGTCGAAGGCGCGGGCGAGCGGGCGCGCACGAGCATCAGATGAAGATCCAACGGCCGCGCGCGCCCGATAGCGCCGACGCGCAATTGGACGCTCTGGTGGGCGCGCGATCGCACGCGGGCGGCGCGCTACGCAGCGGGCGCGGACGCGATCTAAGCCGTCCGATCTCGCGATCGGACGGCTGAGACGACGCGGACGTGCGTCTGCGTTACGCGCGCAGGCCAGCCGAGCGGGCGCGCGTGGGTGCGGCGGCGACGGCGACGGCGGGGCTTTAGCGACGGTTTTATCCGTCACTAAAGACCCCTTATTTATTATTTTGAAGATGTAATGTCCATTTTGCCCCCACTCCTTGCAACTATAAAAGGAGACCCCCTCCATACGAAATTTTCATCCCTTCCTTCTCCTCTCTACCTCTCCAAAGCTCAAGAGAAGCTTGTCCCACACCCGGGATGCTTCTCGCGAGATAAAGTCCAAATTTTCGTCCCCCTTCGGAAGTGGATCCAGCGACGACGACGGCGTGCTGCTTCGTTCCCGTTCTTCTGCTTCGTCCTCCTTCATCCCGCTTCGTTCTCCTTCGTCCAGGCGTCGTCCCGTCCAGCTCGTCCTCCAAGCGACCGTCGAGGAGGATTTCTCTCTCCCTATTCTTTTTACTGCTTTCTAGTATAGATTTACTGCTTTCTAGAGTAGTCTATTCGTCCTCCGAGCGATCATCGAGGAGGACATTTCTCCCTCCATTCTTTTAATGCTTTCTAGAGTAATTGTTTTATGTTTTCTAGTTGTAATGAAAGAACTCTTTTATGATAAATTCCTTGTCTATTCTACATCTCATTTTGATTTCCATGTATAGTATTCCTTCTCTCTCTCTTACTCCCTCTCTCTCTTTTATTTGTTGTAGATACTTAGATAGTTTAAATTGAATTTCTTTGTGACAAAATAAAAAGAAACGCGGAGTTTTTAAATCAAACGTTCGCCTCCCTGTGTTCGACCCGGAATTCTTATTTCGGTATAAATTTTATTTGTTGAACACGAATCCTTCGCTTTCGAACTACAACGACGGGTTTTTCCAAAAACCAAACACGTTAGCGTAGATTCGTCTCGTTCAACATGCACCTACATAGACACAGATTAGGATGCATATTTTGATACTATTACTTTATTTGTTTGCGTCAATTACTTTTGCATATCCTAGGAATCTCTTCTTTCCTTTGAAAGAAGAGCAAAACCCATGTCTTTGCACTGTTTTGCAGGTTTTTGTGCCGCTGTTTTTATTGGTGGTGTGCATGTGCCTTTGCACATTATTTTCCATTTTATGGACGGGAGGCGATCCTTGCATCAGCCTCTTGCACCATCGTTGATAGGTGATCCCAGGTCGGTTGCAGATAAGCAACCAATGGTTTTCCCGTTTGATCCATCTACTTCTATGGATTAGATACAGAATCAAAATCTCGAGATCCCTTCCTCTTCTGGTTAGAGGGAGATGCCGCCTTTTGATGTTCATGAGGCACTCCTGAACCAGAATCTTAGGATGCTTGAGCAGACTAGACAAATTAATCTATTAATAGTAGCCCTAAACAATTTGCAGACTCTTCAAACCCGTCCTCCACCTCAACCTGAGGCAGGTTTTGAAATCCTTGATTTATCGATTCCTCATCCAAGGCCTCTACTTAGAGATTATTATAACCCATCTAATGCACAAGTAGAGCCTAATGTTAGGATACCTATTGGGGAAAATGATCCTGAATTAAAGCCAAACATTATTGGTCTAATCCCCCACTTTCACGGATTTGCATCCAAGGATCCATTTCAACATATAGAAGATTTAAAGAATCTATCCCAAACTCTTGGTCCTCAAAATCAAAATAGGGAAATCCTACTTATGAAAGTGTTCTCTTTTAGCCTTAAAGATAAAGCTGCTTATTGGTATAGAACTATTGCAGGACCAATCTCAACTTGGGCTGAACTCGAATCCACATTTCTAAAGAAATTCTTTCCAATTGGTCGAACTAATGCTTTAAGGTGAGATATTACTACTTTCAATCAAAACCAAGGAGAACCAATTCGTGAAGCATGGGAATGCTTTCATGAATTGAAAAGGAAATGCCCACATCATGACATCCCTCGTTAGCAACTCAGGCACATCTTTTACTATGGTTTACAAGAGGGCATTCTCAATCTAGTTAATGCCTCTTGTAGAGGGAATTTCCTAAATCACGACGTAGAATCCACCTCATAATTATTTGAAGGGATGGCGGAAAACTCGATCAATAACGCATCTATGTCGTAATTTACGCAGGGAGCAAACACGAATCATCAAAATCCACACAAGGGCATTCATGAGATTGGTAACCCATCCAGTTCAAAGGATTTAGAGATAATTACAGAAAAACTGGACAAAGTCGATATCGCAGGAAAGCATCTCGATGAGGTTAGAAATATAATGAAGACTCTTACGCCTCTACTTGCTACGAATCCCGCGCATCTACCTGTTTCGCAAATTCCTGCGGGGAGGCAATTTGTGAATAATCTGGATTCTAGAGATTCATCTTCCTTGGGTTTTTTATCTACTCCTTCACCAACCCAAGGAGGGACCTTTGTCCCACAATCTTACCCACCCTTTTCCCCACCCTTCCCTGTTGCAGAAAACACACCTTATCCTCTTGATTTACACGCCATCTAGGAAAACACTCCAAGACCAAACCCTTATTTAAATTCCTATAATCCTGGATGGAGAAGCCACCCAAATTTCTCTTGGGTTGATCAAATCAAAATCAAAGACCATATTATCCGAATCAGACCCATTTTAACCCACCTCCATTGCCTCCTCAGTAATCAAATTTAAGGCCTAATCCGATGAGTATGTAGAATTACTCTAGGCCTATTAGAGATACATAGCTAGACCAAATTTTAAGAGCTGTGTCAGAGATTCAGTGACAAAATGCTGAAGTTCTCGCTGAGATCCATAGGCAATGTAAGGTTGAGTTGGCTGATTTACGAAATCAAATTACACTTTTGGCTGAGTCTCGTCAGCCAGGTACCCTTCCGTCTCAGCCAATTTCGAATCCTAGGAATCTGCCAAATCCTAGGCAAAATCAAGGCAAAGTCCATTTCCTTAATCAGACCTTTGATTCTAATCATAACCCATCCTCTGTACTTCCTGAAAATAATCCACCAAACCCGCATCAGCAGCCTATTTTGTATCAAAATGACCCACCTATTATTGAGAATCAAAACTGACTCTGGTGATCTTCTGAACTTGGTTGGAATTATTTTAAATTGCCTCAATCTTGAACATTCTACATCTCAACCTCAATCAGATCTAATCTTCACAAGATTCACTCTGATCTTTCTGAGATTTTCAAGAGAATCTGATTTTGGGTTCTGCGAGATCTATTCTAGGCAATTTCAGGATGAGTTGTAACCAGGTGGTTTAATCTGTAATCTATTTTTCATCCAATTCTTTCATAACTCCTTTGCTTTTACCATATACCTATTCCTTTTAGGAGTTCTTCACTAGGGTTTACGCCTAGCTGAAGGCGTAAAACTTAGCATTTGTACATAGTTGTTTCCTATTTTTACCTTTTTTATTTTCTTCTACACTTACTCTGAACTTTCAATTCATATTATACTGATTACCTTCATTTAGTCCGACTGACCACTCTGACCTTTGGTCAGACTTGAAATCATTCGCATAGAGATCTTTGATCTCCTCTATTTGACTCCTATTACCCTATACTAAATGAAGTGTAATATCTTTTCACCCTTTTTACAATGAGGACATTGTAAAATTTTGGCTTGGGGGGTGTTCAAGTGAAATTTTCACTTTAAGTGTGGGGTTTAAAATAAAAAAATACAAAAAAATTAAATATCCATGAATTTTCAAAAATTGAAATTCCTAAAATGATAAAAAATTTAAAAAAATCAAAAATTTTCATAAAAATTTGAAAATTTTTGAAAAAAATTCATAAAAATTGGAAAATCTTATATACATAAAAATAAAAATATATAAATACAAAAATTTAAAAAAAATCATAAAAATAATAAGAGGGGTATATTCATTTTTAATGAAGAAAAGAAGAAAAAATATATATATTTATCATAATTAAGAGCTTAATTTATTTTAGGTCAGAAATTAAAATGTATATAGAATATATATAGAATATTTAAGAGCATTCAATTCTCAGTTAGATCTTTACTTAAACATTTTATAAAGACACACTTTTGTTTTTAAAATTTTTAAAACAAGATTTTATTTGAATTAAGAATCTTTAAATCTTTTAAAGATTTATTTTTCTATTCTTACCTTGAATTAAGAAACTAAGTGTGTTAAGATTTAAACTTAAGTTTTGGAATTAAATTATAACTTTGTAATCAATTAGATTAAGTAATCCTTTTTCTTTTTGAAAATTTGATTTTATCATAAAGTTAGGTAAAAAGGCCAGATATTCAGAGTTAATTAAATAAAGAGTTAGTAGAATTTTAGTTTACAAGACTTACAGGCTAAAGATAAATAACTAGTCTCGGTAAATTTTGTCTTGATGGATCCTATAGGAAGAAACTAAGAATTTGAAGAACCTGAGAGTGAAGGGCTTTGTTGTCCAAGCTCTGGTTTGAGATCTAAGTAACCTAAACATCTAAATTTACACACATAGAATTGTCTTGTTAGCATTTGAGACTACGAAAACATAGAGGTTAAGAGATTAGTTCTGAATCCTCTCTAGTCCAAGGATTTCCACGGGGCAGTTCTTGAAAGGGTGAAGGATGTGCCACTCACCTAGAAAAAGGATTTGGAGAATAAAGTTAGTAGGAAAAATGAGAAGGGGGAAAAGAAAAAGAAAATAATAATAATAATAAAACACCCTGCAGTTAAGTGCCTCGTTACAAAAGGGTGCTTATGTAGTTTTTCCATAATAAATAAAGCATCTCATTACAAATGGATGCTACCCTTCCTTCCATCAAATAAAAAGAACATCTCGCTACAAATGGGTGTTCTAACCTATAGAAAAAGTGAAAAAAAAATATGGAGATAAAAATATTAGGAATAAGAGACCCAATGGTCCACTGGGGAGATATACACAAAAAGTGTTGACCTCGGGATAGAAAACTAGTGAGGAGAAAGCAACCAAACCTGAGTAAGGCCATGCCAAAGGCTTGAATTGGAATAATTGGGATTGGAAATTGATTTCTTAAGATCTGGATTTTTGCAACTTTGGATGCTTTTAGGACAAATCTCTTCATTAAGCACAGATGTTTTAAAATCATAGCTACTGAACCTTGGTATTGGGCAATGAAGCCTAAGAAATCGAGTTTTGAAGATTTTAAGTTGAGACCTAAAGGAGAAGAATTGACAGAATCCTAGGTGTAGAAGTTGTTTTTAGTGATATAGGCTAGTAAATTAGAGTTTTACTACTCTAAGTTTCATTAATGATGAGTATTTGGTTAATTTGCTTAAATTTATATTGATAAAAGTCAAATATCATAAACAAAGGATAAACTTAATTCTATTGAGTTTTTGAGTTTAAATTTAATTCTCAATTATTAAGTTTTGTTTCCTTAAAACACTGTGTATTCTAATTTGAGTTAAGAATAGTTACAAAGATTAAAAGATCTTTGAAGAATTCTAATTCTAAATAAAATTCTTGCTAACAAATTATTTTAAGTGTGTTTTGAAAATGTTATAAGTATAAATCTAAGTAAGAAAATTTTCACATATGCTCTATATATTAATCATTTATACTAAACTTAAAAATTTATGATCTAAGCTTTCCTCTACATAGTTACTATTGATAATAATTTAAACCCAAGTGTTTTAAATCATCATAGTCTTAGTTAATTTTGCAAGGGACTAGAAAAACTTTGGCTTGGGGGCATGATGAGAGACTCATCATGATCTCTAATTACCCCTAATTAACTAGTCTTCCTAGTTACTTAGCTAAGGATATGAATATATAAGGGTTAATTATAAATAAGAGATATTTAGTAAAGAACCTTAAAATAAGTTTAAAATGATATTTTATCATTCAATTAATATTATTAACAATTTAATTAATAATTGGACTTGAAATCTTATTAATCATTTCCTTAATTAATAAGCTAAGTAACTTAAACATAATGTATACCGAAGTATATAATAACTTAAGTAATTTTACTTAATCTAATAAATTAACCTAAAAAGGTCAAAAATGTAAATTCAAGGTATAAACATAATATTTATCTTATTTACTAACATATAGAAAAAGTTGAAAAAGATCTAAGTTAAAATAAACCTTTAAAACCTGGGTTTACATTTAGGTCCTTACTATTCATTGCAATCCGGTCCTTAATCTTCATAAAGGTCCTTAAGTTTCACTGCATTTAGGTCCCTTGTCATCTTCTTCTTCTTCTTCTCCTTCAGCCGATTGAACGGCTGACGACGGAGAGTGACTCCACCGCGCGATCACCGCCCTGCCGACATCATTCTTCCTTTTCCATGCTCTTGGAGCTTACGCTCACCACTCCATCTTCATCCATCGGTCTGGATTACTCGAAAATCCTAATTTCTAATGGGAGTTAACCTCACCGTCGTCGGAGATGATGCCGGAGGTTAAGTTCCCCAAGCTTCTTCTTCGTCCAGACCTCACCACCTTCTTCGTTGCCATTCACTATAAATACCCCCTCACCCCTTCGATTTCTCTCAAGTTGGCTCCCTTCCCTCTTCTTCACTGCAGCCGACTTCGATAGGCTATTCTCTCTGCAACTCCGGCAACTCCCCATCTTGTCTTCCGACTTCCTCCATCCATCCTGATCAGCTGAGGAGCTTCGCCAAGGTCAGCCACATCTCTAGACAAAGGCGACGACCAAGGAGATCCTCTGCTCCATCCATTTTCGCCCGCCAGAGATCTTCTTAAACCCTCTGATTTCGTCGTCCACCATGAGCCTTCAGTAGAATCCTATTGACCCCTTCATCCAGGTAACAGTAGATAGGATTAGGAGTAGGAATAGGAGTAGGAGTAATTTAGCTAGGTAGTTAGGTAGGTAGTTTGGCTGTAATGTTTGATTTCTCATATCGTCTTCTTCGACTCTGATGAGCTCCTTGAGCTCGCCAGAGCTTTGATTTTGCCTTTTTAAGTCGTTGATCACCTTCTTAAACCACTCATGATCATTTCTAACTCATTTAATCATTAATTGGATCATTGAATCGCCTAATCCAATTTCACCTCCATCAGCTACTGCTGCTGTCCATGACGGCAGTAGTTGACTTAGATTCACCTTCATCAGATCCTTCATCATCAATTCATCATCAAAGGATCTTAATTATTATCTTAATTTGATTAATTATCATATATAACTTAAATACCTAATTTTATCTAAGCTCCTTAGCTCGCTGTCTATGGCAGCTCAGGAGTTGTTTAAATTATAAATTATTTATATATTATGATCGCAAACTTCCTTTGACTTACCTCAACCACTCTTCTGAGTGGGAGAGCAAGTCCTATCCCTTAACCACTCAAAAGCTATTCAGACTGATTTTACTGTTTAATCATTCATTTAACAAATTAAAGAAGAATTAATTATGATCCTGAGGTTCCTTGCAACCTCAGGAACCTTTTCAAATCAAAAATGGCATGATTTCTCTTTCTATACATGAATTCCATCTTTTTCTGAACTCAACCAGTAAAAATTTTCTAAAATGTTAGGTTAATTCGACCCTATACTACACAACTGACATAATTTCGAGTTAACCTAAGTGACTTTTCTCTATTCTTAATTAAGTAAAATTAACTTAATTACTGAGTTGAGGTAAGAAACTCATCAACAGGCGCAAGGCTCTTCAAAGAGCCGTCTCTTCTTCTTCTTCAAAGCCTTCAGAGACTAAGGCTTCTTCCTCAGAGGCTAAGTATGGAGAGCCTTTCTCTTCAACACAAGGGCATGGCTAACACTTCATAGGCTAAGTGTATGCCTCTCCTTCTCTTCAACAGAGCAAAACCCTCCCCCCTCTCTCTGAGAAGTCTGTCCTCCTCTCCTCTCTCACAGACCCTGGTGTAATCAGGTCATATGTCAGTTTATCGAATCCTAAATAGGGACCAGGCCTACAGGCATGTGTCATAGGCGAGGTGTGCATAAGCAGGTAAGTGGGAACCCAACCCCCGGTGTTCTGGGCAACGAAGCTAAGGCACGAATACCTTATACGTACCACAATGAGTTCGAAATCCCACGATGTGGGACTATAGCAGAGCCTCTTCTTTTGCCTCCATGTACTGCAGCAATAAGGATGTTGCCTCCATGTTGCCTCCATGTGCTGGTGTTGCTATCCAATTGAGGCCTTGGAAAGTTGCGTGGTGTTCATCCGCAAGACCTGATGGCAATTGGAGGACGTGTGGTGGTCATGGAACGTCGGTCATTGACGGAGACGACAGCAGTGATGTGTATGAATGTGAATAGCATAAAATGTCTATTTATGCATGTTCTCAGTGTCGTAGAAGCATCATGCATTGTAAATATTGCATAACATGCATCATCATGCATTTAGGATAAATTGTATAAATTTTAGGTTAATTTTCTCTTTTTACGGTCAGGTGACAGGGCGACATTTAATCGAGGCCTCGGATTGAAGATCCAACTGTACAGATCTGATCAACGCGACGATTGGAGTTCAATGACTCCAAGATCGCTTCGATCGGATTTCCGTAGCATCAGATGTAGTCCAAGAAAGATCATAGGTTAAGAGCCAAGATGGTGTAAATCCGTACTTTAGTTGATAAATCCGACTGCACGGATGGGTTCGGATCAATGATTATAGCCCAACGGCATGAAAATCGATCCAATCCGACATCCGTGGCACCATCTACAACATAAGGAAGATGGACGGCCAGGATGGTGCCACGTGGCACCATCTTGGCCGTCCACACATCCCAACTGCCCAAACCAGCCAAAGGCCTGCCGTTGCTCCCTCTCTCCTCAAATGAACATTCGATCTTGGCTGTTGGATTTCAATCCAATGGTTGAGATCCTCTCTAGCCACGCCCCCTCATTTCTAAAGAGTGAGTCCAAGAGATGATCTCGACCGTTGGATTGAAATCTAATGGCCGTGAGAGTGTGTGGAGGAATTCAAGTCTTCGCCTCAAACGGTCCCTCGGTACAGCGGTAGCTCCTTCACGCGAAGAGGTGGGACGTGGGTTCGAGCCGCACCTCGCCTCAAATTGAAGCACAGCAGGTGTATGGTCGATTTCGGTCATCAGATGAAGCATGAACGACTAGGATGCGGGTGATGTGGCACAATGGATGGGCGAGGATCGCGCACGTGTGCAATGACGCGTGATCCAACGTGCCATTGTACACATAGGGGCACGATGAAGCCATGAGTGTAGTGCATTTAAGCCATCTGATCTCGTGATCGGACAACTGAGATCGTGATCGCATGAGTTTCATGAATTGAAATCGGGGTTACGAGTAACCTGTCGTCATAGTCGCAAAACTCGTAATCAAATACAATTTACACCGAAACTCTAAGGGAGTCCCAGGTCGAACACAGGGTGGCAACGTTTTACTTTGTATGAAAATCGTGCTTCGATTTGTTTATTTTTGGTGTTTTGTGGTTTTATTTTTTTTGTTTTTGAAATAAAAAGACAAGAAATTGCAAAAGAGATATGGAATCAAATATGATATATTGCATGAATGTCTATTACAATAAACTATGAAAGCATAAAAGAGAAAGGAGTGAGAAGAAATCTCCTGAAGCGACTATTCGACGAGATGATGGCACCTAGCGGAAGCTTAGACGAAGGAGGTGAGGAGCGGGACAATGGAGGTGAAATGCAAGAGGACGTCGGGTAGAGGAAAGCTTCAGCGTAGCTCCGGAATGGAGGTGAGGAGGTGGAGATGATTTGCTACTGGAATGGAGGTGGAAGGACGGCTCCAAGGCGACCTATAAATGGTGATGGGAAGAGGGAGGAATATTTGGTGAGGCAGAGGTTCTCTACACTAGTAGGCACCTTAAGAGCTTGAGAGTAGGCTCTAACGGAGTGTTGGTAGGCTTGCTAGAGCTTGGGACTAGGTGGGAGTAGAGTAGGTAGAGATGGCTCGGAAGGGAGGGGGTGTAGGTCCTTATATAGTGGATGAGAGGAGGCTAGAATAGCCATAAGACCAATAGCGACCTTTAGGACATCGCTGTAAATGTCGCTGTAGCTAGCTCACGCCTGCTCACACATGTAGCTGGCCTTGCACCTATAAGCAATTAGTGACGTCTATAAGCATCACTAAATGTCCACTAGGCTATCGCTGAACATTGGCGCCAACCAAGCGCACGCCCACGCGCACGTAGGATCGCTCGTTCTTGAGATGCGTCGACAGCCGCGTGCACCATCAGTGCCCATCAAGCGATGCCACATGGCGACGCCTCCGCCACTAGATGTCATCAAACAGGTGCAATTCGATTAAGCCCGCTCTTCACGTGATTGCCTCCACCCGCTGCGGCTCGAACTCATGTCTTACGTCTGCTAAGAGAGCACCTCATCGTTTGGCCAAGGTGCTCTTTTGGTCAAGTGCAAGGCACTGCTGTCACGTAGTTTGGGTGCCCCTTTGCCATTGGATTGAGATCCAATGGCTGAGATCTATCCATGCGTGAGTGCTAGGGGGCAGCGGTTTGTGTTGGGCGATTTGGATGGTGCCATATGGCACCATCTGGACCGTTCATCTTCTTCTTCTTGTAGAGGGTGCTACGGAGCTCCGATCGGGGTGATTTTCACATTGACGAACTGCGATCGTTGCTCCAGATTCATCCGTACGGTCGGATTCTTCATCTGAAGCCTGTAAAGATGTCACACTACCTCCTAGCCATGTAAAATGGAAGAATTAGTGTATATAATATACAACTATCCTAAATGCCATGCAATGGATGTTATGTAGTATTTATAACATGATATGCAATGCTAAGCCTAGGAACTATCATAAATAAGCATTTTATCATGAATTCATGTGTGTTTATCAGATCGTAAGATCGTGGCTTATGTGTTGAGCGCAAGGAGGCGGGGAGGCGCACGCATGTCACCCACGTTCGAGGCTTTAGTCACGAATAAGTCTGTCACTAAAGACCTTCAAATTAATGTTTTAAAAAGAAATGACCTTTTGTGCCCTCTCCAATTTTCACCTATAAAAGGCCCTATGACCCCCACACTTTCTTCATCCCTTCCTTCACCTCTCTCCCTCTCCAAAGCTCTAAAGAAGCTCATCCCAAACCTGGGATGCTCCTCTAGAGTTAAAATAAAAAATTTGTCCACTTCTCACCCCATTCATGGAGCTCCCGTGGTCGCCTGATCACCCCCATTCCGAAAGTGGATCTCACGACGATGATGTCCTACCTCACCCTCAGTTCTTCCAGCTTCATTCTTCATCTTCGGTATCCGCTCTCCTTCCAGGCATTGCTCTGTTCCAGCACGTCCTGTAAGCACTCGTCGAGGAGGATAATTTCTCATCTCCCTTCCCTTTACAGCTTTTTAGACTAGATTTATCGCTTTCTAGTTGTAAAATTTCCAGCTTTCTAGTTGTAAAAACATTGTCCTTATTATAAAGTGTTTTGTTCTCTCTCTCTTTTAGCGTTAATATTGGATTTATTGTGATTATCTCGCTTTTAAAAAAAAATTACAAAAAAAATAATCGCAGATTTCAAATTGACGTAGCCTCCCTGTGTTCGACCCAAAATTCTTTTCAAGTTTTGGTAAAATTATTTGTTGACGAATTTCCTCGCAATTCGCACTACAACGACAGGTTTTCAAAACTCAACCTTTTTGCGATGATTTTCTGCTTCAACATTTTGGTGTCGTTGCTGGGGAGGTTCTGCATTTCCACACACTTATCTGATTTCTAACTTGCTTTTATTTCCTTTCTATTATTTTGCAGGTACCTCAACAGGGAATCTTCAAGCGGTAGAATGGAGTAAAGTGTAGTTGAGGACAACTGTAAGTGTTCCCATTCTTCCCCCCTTCATAGAGTTCATTTCATAACACTAATTCAAACTCTAATTAATCTAGGTGTTCTCATAAACCCTAGGATTAGTTTTGATTATTTGATTTCCACCTCCACTCATCCCACCCTCTGCTTATAAAAAGAAAAAAATCTAAAAAAAACACATAGGTACACAACCTTTTCTGATTTTCAAACTCAACTGATCAACCGATCTTTGGAATCAGTACACACACCCAAAGACATAATTAAGTAAAAATCAGATTAGGTAACCACTTGTGTACCCAACTCAGTGGTGCATTAAGGCCAATTGTTTGAGTTGTTTGACCTGCATCACTTCATCTAAAATCAACTCATCAAGTAGCTTCCCCTTAGGGTTTACAATTTAGGTGAATACCAGGCACTCCATTTTACTTTTGATTTCAAAAGGAAAAGATCTTCACCCGTGTTTTGAATATTTGGTTTGCCTCTTGAACTTGATTGAATTGACCTAATTCTAAACCCTAAAGATTTGAACATTAAAATCTACTCATCCAAATAATCTTGCTTGAAAACCCTGGTTGTGCCACACTCACACATATTCAATCAATCATTAAGGGCATAACGCATTTTAAGGGTCCATCACATTCCAAAAGTATTAAATATCTCAAGCCTAACTAAAATTGATTAGACATTGGCTTTAAGGATTAATTCACTCTTTGGGGCCCAGATTGAGATTGTTCATGATTAACCTGCTTGTACTTGTCAATCTGATGTCTAGCTAAGGGAGTAGCGTCAAACGACTGCAGTTGGGGGTATACTAGGAACTGGAGGCACAAGCCAAAGGAAGAACCTTCTCCCCAGCCCCTCCTTCTAGCTGGTTGGATTGACTGGATACAAGTAGAGTAAATCATCTATAATCTTAAGATAGATTCTGAGAGTCTGCAGATCCTTAGGCTACCCAACTTAAGGATAGGCTTATTTTGTTATGCTGCAGGGTTCTTATCCCCAATCCTTCTGACCTCTTCCTAGTTTATGCTTGGAAGAAGGTCATTGAATCCCTGATTGGAAGGGCCATTGGATCATTCTAGGAGGTGTAGATTGAATTTTGGTCAAATTGATCCCATAGCCGATCAACAACCTCGTCTACCTAAGAATCAACAAGAGATGTTTCAAAGGCAGCTGGAATAAATGCAGAGAATGCAAGAATGGTTCCAAAGAATGCAGGGCGCTCATCCCTTCAAGGATTTTTATGATCCTTCAAATTACGGGGAACGTTCCAGTGTCCAGATTCCTACCGGAGACAAAAATCAAGCCCAGGTGTTAAGCCTGATTAAACATTTTCATGGGCTTGGATCTGAAGACCCATTTTAGCATTTGGAGGACTTGACCACTTTGGTCCAGACCACCAAAGCACGAATGTGGATGAAGATCAAATGATCATGAAGCTCTTTCCCCACTCTCTTAGGGATAAGGCCGCACATTGGTACCACACAATTGGAAGGCCAATCGCAACTTAGAATGGTCTTAAATTGGCTTACTTAAAGAAATTCTTTCCAATCGGGCGTACCAATGCACTGCAGTAGGCAATTACTACTTTCACCCAGCGGTTGGGGGAATAGTTTCATGGTGCCTGGGAGCGATTCCAGGACTTATTGCAGAACTGTCCACACCACGAGGTGCCAAAATGGCAACTCGTGCAGATCTTTTACCATGGGTTGACTGAAAAACTCAGAAATCATGTGCATGCTTTTTGCGGAGGTAATTTTCTCAACAAAGACGCAGATAGTGCACAAGATTTGTTTGAGGAAATGAGTGAAAATTCAATCAATCATGCCTCCATGGATACATTTAGCCGGTCCCAACAACCCAGATCGAATGTTAAAGAAGTCCATGACCCTCATTCATTCAATATGGAGCTGATTTGCAATAAACTAGATAAGGTGGACCTAGTTACCAAATGGATGGAGGAGTGGATGGCTGGAAACTCTACGAACAATTCTTGATCCACTCAATCCCAGAATTCGGGATTCCATTCTTCACGATCTCTTTCTGGATGAGAGTTCGTGAATCAACTGAATGGGACTCAACCTGTAAGCCAGCATTATTTGGAATCCCACGAGTTCCAAATTGGGGCCTTTGATCCCAGTTTCACTGATCCCTCCCTCTCTTTCTCTCCATCCTCACCCTATGAGGATGGCTATGCTGCACAGGAGAACGTTAGGTCCAACCCATATTCCAATTCTTATAATCCGGGTTGGAGGAACCACCCTAACTTCTCCTGGAAAAATCTGAGGTAACAGACCCAATTCTAACCCAGCAACTATGCTCCACAAAGACCAATGGGTCAGGGTCATGTTTATACTCAGCTACCCCTGAATTAGGTCAATCAGCCAGTTTGGAATGCCTGTCAACCCGTAGGGTAGGCTGATTTGAATCGGCAGATGGTAGAGATGCAAGGATCTATGCTCCAGCTCATGCAACAAATGAAAACCTCACTGGACAACTTGCAAACCGGGCTCATTGCTAATACCCGTTGATGTAAATACATTTACACTACTTAAAATGTCTATTTATGCATGTTCTTAAGCATAGGATTGCATTTCATGATATAAATATTGCATAACATGCATCATCTTGCATTTAGAGTAGTTTGAATAAAATGGAGGTTAATTGTCTCCTTTTATGTGCTTGGATAGGGTAAAAATTTTATCGGGGCCTCGAATCAAAGATCCAACCATATGGATGTGATCAGGGGGATGATTGGAGTTCAACGACTCCAAGATTGCCCTAATCAGGCATCCGTAGCATCAGATAGTGATCGGGGAACCCTAGAAGATCAAGGGCCAAGATGGTGAAAATCCGCACTTCAGATGACAAATCTAACTGCACAGATGAATTTGGATCGACGATCGCAGCTCAACGACACAAAAATCGAGTCAATCCGACATCCGTGGCACCATCCACAACTTCTAGAAGATGGACGGCCAAGATGGCTCCACGTGGTGCCATCTCAGCCGCCCAAACGACCTCCAGCACCACCACACCACTTCTTCAATCAGTACGTCGATTCTCCGCCGTTGGATCAAGATCCAATGGCTGTGGATGCGGCTGGCTAATTCATCCGCGTGACCATTTTGAAGGCGTAGCGCAGCGGTGACGCAGTCGCAGGCGAAGCGGAGGTCGCGGGATCGAGTCCCGCGAGCCTCAAATTGGGCGCAAGCTATCGGGCGCGTGGAGCGTCAGATGGAGATCGGACGGCCGCACGCACCAGATAGCGTCGACGCGCGATTGAACGCGCAGTGCAGATGCACAATCGGATGCGCCAGGCGGGCGGGCTGCAGCGGGTGAAGCGCGATCTAAGCCGTCCGATCTCGCGATCGGACGGCTAAGAACCAGCGGTCGTGCGCAGGCGTTGCGCGCGCGAGCAGGCGATCAGGCGTGCGTGAGCCGGCCACGACGCCCACGAAGGAGGCTTTAGCGACGGTTTTATCCGTCACTAAAGACCCCTCATTTATTGTTTTGAAGTTGTAATGTCCATTTTGCCCCCACTCCTTGCAACTATAAAAGGAGACCCCCTCCATACAAAATTCTCATCCCTTCCTTCTCCTCTCTACCCCTCCAAAGCTCAAGAGAAGCTTGTCCTACACCCGGGATGCTTCTCGCGAGATAAGTCCAATTTTCGTTCCCCTTCGAAAGTGGATCCCTCGACGACGATGGTGTGCTGCTTCGTTCCTATTCTTCTGCTTCATCCTGCTTCGTTCTCCTTCGTCCAGGCGTCTTCCCATCCGGCTCGTCCTCCAAGCAACCGTCGAGGAGGATTTCTCGCTCCCTATTCTTTTTACTTTTTTCTAGTATAGATTTACTGCTTTCTAGAGTAGTTTTGTTCGTCCTCCAAGAAATCATCGAGGAGGACATTTCTTCCTCCATTATTTTAATGCCTTCTAGAGTAATTATTTTATGCTTTGTAGCTGTAAGAGTGAAATGAACAATCTCCTTAATGAAAAATTCCTTGTTTATTCTACATCTCATTTTGATTTCTCTATGTAATATTCTCTTTCTCTCTTACTCCCTCTCTCTTCTATTTATTGTAAATAATTAGATAGTTTTAAATTGAATTACTTCGTGACAAATAAAAAGAAATGCGTAGTTTTTAAATCAGACGTCCGCCTCCCTGTGTTCGACCTGGAATTTTCATTTCGGTATAAATTTTATTTGTTGAACATGAATTCTTCTCTTTTGAACTACAACGACAGGTTTTTCAAAATCGAACACGTTAGCGTAGCGTTCGAAACGTTCAACATTTTGGCGCCATTGCTTGGGAGGCAACGATTTCCGATCTTTTCTTCGCATTTATTGCACTTTATTTGTTTTCTAACTAGCTTTCTCTTGTGTCTATTGTTTTGCAGAGACCTCCATCAAGGAATCAACAAGCGGTAGACTGGAGTAAAGTGCAGTTGAAGACAACTGTAAGTGCTCCCCCATTCTTTCCCCCTCCATAGATTTCATTCGCCACATTAAATTCAAATCCCAATTAACCTAGGTGTTTGTATAAATCCTAGGAATAGTTTGGTTGTTTGGATTTTCACTCACATTCATTCCACCCTCATTTAAAAAAAAAAAATAACAAAAAGATAATCTTGTGGGGTAATTTTCAACAAACACACAACACACACCCACATTCAAGGCACTTGATCAACTTGATTTGTTTTCTACTCAACCGGGTTCTGATCTGTGAAACCGGTACACACAAAGCAACACATAATAGAGTAGAAATCATTCTAGGTTAATCATCTTTGAGTGCCTAACTTAGTGGTGCATTTGTGGCCAGTTGTTTGAGTTGTTTGGGCCGCACCACTTTATTTTAAAATCAACTCATCAAGTAGCTCCTCCTTAGGGTTTTCAATCTAGGTATATTCCAGGCACTCCACTTTATTTCTGATTTTAAAGGAAAATAATCTTCACCCATGTTTTACAACTTGGTTTGCCTAGAAACTTGATTGCAATTCACCTAATTTGAAACCCTAAAAGCTACTTAAGCAAGATTTGAACACTAAAATTCACGCATTATCAATAATCTTGCTTGAAAACCCTAGTTGTGCACGCACTTACACAAATCTCAATCAATCATTAAGGGCACAACCCATTGTAAGGGCCCATCACATTCCATAAGCACCACAATCCCAGGCCTTAATAAAATTGAGTAGACGTTGGCCTTAAGGTTTGATTCGCTCTTCAGGGCCTAGTCTGAGATTATTTTTGATTAACCTACTTGTACTGATTAATCTGATTTCTAGCTAGGGGAGTAGTGTCAAACGACCGCGGCTGGGGGGTACACTAGGAACCGGAGGCGAAAGCCAAAGGAAGAACCTTCTCCCCAGTCCCTCCTTCTAACTGGTTGGATTAAACAGACGCAAGTAGAGTAAATCACTTACAGTCTTAAGGCTGGTTTTGGGAGTCAGTAGATCCTTAGGCTAGCCCACTTAAGGATAGCCTTGTTTTGTTGTGCTGCAAGGTCCCTATCCCCAGTCCTTCTGACCTTCTCCTAGTTTATGCTGGGAAGACGGTCATTGAATCCCCGATTGGAAGGACCGTTAGAACATTCTAGGAGGTGCAAGTTAGATTTTGGTCAATTTGATCCCATGGCCGAACAACAGCCTCCTCTGCTTGAAAATCCACAAAAAGAATTTTGAAGGCAGCTGGAGCAAATGCAGAGAATGTAGGAATGGTTCCAGAGAATGCAGGGCGCTCAGCCCTTGAAGGATTTTTATGATCCTTCAAATTACAGTGAACGTCCCGGCGTCCAGATTCCAGCCGGTGACGTAGAAATCAAGCCCCAGGTGTTAAGCCTGATTAAACATTATCATGGGCTTGGCTCCGAAAATCCGTTTCAGCACTTGGAAGATTTGACCACTTTGGTCCAGACCACCAAGGCTCGAAACGTTAACGAGGAGCAAATGATCATGAGGCTCTTCCCCCACTCTCTTAGGGATAAAGCCGTGCATTGGTATAGGACAATAGGAAGACCAATTACAACTTGGAATGAGTTGAAATCGGCCTTTCTGAAGAAATTCTTCCCAGTCTGTCGTACCAATGCTTTGAGATGGGCAATCACTACCTTTACCCAGTAGCTAGGGGAGCAGTTTCATGTGGCCTGGGAGCGATTCCAGGACTTATTGCGGAGGTGTCCACACCACGAGGTGCCGAAATGGCAACTCGTGCAGATCTTCTATCATGGGTTGAATGAGCAACTCAGAAACCATGTGGATGCTTCTTGCGGAGGCAATTTCCTCAATAAAGATGCAGATAGTGCACATGATTTATTTGAGGAAATGAGTGAGAATTCAATTAATCATGCCTCCATGGATACTTTTAACCGGTCCTTAGCAACCCAGATCAAATGTCAATGAAGTCCATGATTCTCATTCATTTGATATGGAATTGATTTGTAATAAACTTGATAAAGTGGACTAGGTTGCTAAAAGAATGGAAGAGTGGATGGTTGTCAATTCTATGAACAACTCTCAATCCACTCAATCCCAAAATTCGGGATTCCATTCCTCACGAGCTCCTTCTGGACGGGAGTTCGTGATACAACTCAACCTATGAGTCAGCATTTTTTGGAATCCCATGGGTTCCCAACTGGGGCCTTTGATCCCAGTTTTTCTGATCCTTCCCTTTCTTTCTCTCCATCCTCACCCTATAAGGATGTCTGTGCTGTACAAGAAAATGTTAGATCCAACCCCTACTCGAATGCCTATAATCCAAGTTGGAGAAACCACCCTAACTTCTCTTGGAAAAATTCGGGGCAACAGACCCAATTCCGACCCGGCAACTATGCTCCACAACGACCAATGGGTCAGGGTCAAGTATATACTCAGTTGCCTCCGAATCAGGTCAATCAGCCAGCTTGGAATGGCTGTCAACCCGCAGGGCAGGTTGATTTGAACCGTCAAATGGTAGAGATGCAAGGATTTATGCTCCAGCTCATGCAGCAAATGAAAAACTCGCTGGACAACTTGCAATCCAGGCTCATTGCTAACTCTCGTCAACCCGGATCTCTACCATCCCAACCCGTACCCAACCCGTGAAACATTTTGAATTCGGGCAATCAAGCCCAAGGGTACGGAAATCAGAGGGACCCGCACGCACATGCTCAGGTGGTTGAGCAGGGTTCCTCGTGTTCTTCTTCTGCAAATCAACAATTCATGAGCAATCAAGCCCCTCCAATCTTTCTTAATCCTCCCCAAGACCCAAATTCTTACGCTTCTGTAAATTCTGTAACTTTAAGGAGTGGTAAGAAGACTCAGGATCCACAACCACACTATTCTGATCTTTTGAATCCTGAAGAATCTGAGGAGAGAGAGGAGATTTCTAGAGGAGAAATCAAGGCTCAGGAACCTGATTCCAAAGATCTGACTCATGTTCCTTTTCCTGAAGCCTTAACCAAAGCAAAGAAGGAGAAGTCTGTTGATAGTAATGAGGAGCTTCTGAATTTATTTAAGAATGTTGAGATCAATATTCCGCTCCTTGATGCTATCAAGCACATACCAGCTTACGCAAGATTTTTAAAGGAATTATGTACACAAAAGCGTAAGTCGAGAGAATCTGTTCTGAGGAAGGTGGTACTCTCCGAGCAGGCTAGTTCTGTTATCCTGCACTACCTCCCTCAGAAAAAGAGCGATCCTGGTGCTCCTTTGATTTCTTGCGTTATCGGAGATTACACATTTGATAGAGCACTTTTAGATCTCGGTGCATCCATCAACCTAATTCTGACTTCTCTCTACGAGAAGTTTGGGTTAGGTGAACTTCGGCCAACTTCAGCAACGCTATAGTTAGCGGACCATTCAGTCACAAACCCGCGAGGCGTTATTGAAGATGTTATAGTTAAGGTCAAGGATTTCTATTTTCTTGTAGATTTCCTTGTCCTTGACATGGATGTACCAGATAATCTGAGGAACACGCCCATCATTCTGGGGCGTCCGTTCCTGGCTACCGCAAAGGCCAACATTAATTGTGAAAGCGGTAGCATGGAAATCGCATTTGGGGACCAACGAATGAAATTGGATATTTTTAAGGCGATCAACAAATTTGAGGATTGTAGATTTATTGAGGAACTTGATGAGGATAATGTTAATATTGAAACTTGTTTGACAGTTTCTTCAATTGAAAGTTCCTCTTTGGTTGATGAATTTGACCCGCAACCCTCTGACCTGACATCTTCGGAAGAGGTTACTGATTTTGTTCACTCAAAACCTCTTCCTCTTGTTGAATCTTCAGCATCTACCCTACCATCAATCATCACCCTACCCCAGCTTGAATTGAAACCATTGCCCGAGAATTTAAAATATCAATTTTTAGGACCTCAGAATACACTCCCTGTGATTATTAGTGGTAAATTGACAAAGGAGTAAGAAATTAAATTGATTAAGGTCCTAAAGGAATATAAGGAGGCAATTGGTTGGACCATTCTTGACCTCAGGGGGATCGAGCCATCTTGCTGTAATCATAGAATATTTTTGGAAGATGGATCCCGCCCTTCTTGCTAGATGTAGAGGAGATTGAATCCAAATATGCGAGAAGTGGTCAAAAAGGAAATCATCAAGTGGATCGATGCAGGAATTATTTATCCAATCTCTGACAGTCCTTGGGTAAGTCCCGTTCAGATTGTTCCAAAGAAAGCTGGGATTACTGTTGTGACTAATGAGAGAGGTGAATCTGTCACAACTCGTTTAGCTTCCTTTTGGAGAGTTTGTATTGATTACAGGAAGCTGAACATAGCCACTAAAAAGGATCTTCCCTTACCCTTCATTGATCAAATCTTGGAAAAATTAGCCGGGCAGAAGTACTTCTGTTTTCTTGATGGCTACTCGAGATACAACCAAGTTCCTATCCATCCTGAGGATCAGGAAAAAACTACTTTCACCTGTCCCTACGGAACCTTTGCTTTTCGTAGGATGCCTTTTGGGTTATGCAATGCACCTGCGACTTTTCAAAGGTGTATGCTAGCCATATTTTCCGACATGGTGGGAGAGTTTATGGAAGTTTTCATGGATGATTTCTCTGTTTTCGGAGAATCATTTGACTGTTGTTTGGCTAATTTGGAAATGATTCTTAAGCGATGTATCAAGACATGACTGATCCTTAGTTGGGAAAAGAGTCATTTCATGACCCAAGAGGGCATCGTTTTGGGTCATGTAATCTCTGAACGGGGAATTGAAGTAGACAAAGCTAAGGTTGATGCTATCGCTAAACTTCCTCCTCCCACATTTGTTAAACAAATCAAATCATTTCTTGGCCATGTGGGATTTTATCGAAGATTCATCAAGGATTTCTCGAAGATTGCCTGCCCTTTGAGCAATCTTCTTACCAAAGAAACGCTGTTTGTTTTTGACGAATCATGCCGAAAGGCATTTGATTTCCTATAAACGGCAGTCACCTATGCTTCAATTTTGCAACCACCAATTTGGACAGCCCCATTTGAGATCATGACCAACGCTTCTGATTACGCGGTCGGGGCTGCCCTGGGTCAGAAAATTGATCGAAAGCCCTCTGTCATTTACTACGCTAGTAAAACTCTGGATGAAGCCCACAAGAATTACATTGTTACTGAGAAGGAATTACTAGCTGTAGTATTTGCTTTGGAAAAATTCAGGGCTTATCTCTTAGGGTCTCATGTTATCGTTTATACTGACCACTCAGCCTTGAGACATCTCTTGGATAAAAAGGATGCTAAACCCCGGCTTATTCGTTGGATTCTTCTTCTTCAAGAATTTGATCTTGAAATTAAGGATAAAATTGGGGTACAAAATGTGGTGGCAGATCATTTGTCGGGACTCCTAGGTGATTCTTCTTGTCCGGACATTCCAATTGCTGATACTTTTCCGGACGAAACCATTCTTACAGTTTTAGGTGTCCACACCCCATGGTTTGCTGACATTGTTAATTATTTGGCCATTGGTCAAATCCCCCAGGATTGGACCAAGCAACAATGGGATAGACTCAAATCTGAGGCCAAATACTACTTTTGGGAGGACCCTGAACTGTATCGCATTGGCTCTGATCAGATTATTCGCCGATGCATGCTGGAGAATGAATTCAATAGTATACTCGAGTTCTGCCATGCATCTGGGTGTGGTGGACATTTCTCCGGGAAAAAGACGGCTGCAAAAATCTTGCAATCTGGCTTCTATTTGCCGTCTTTATTCATGGATGCCCAGGATTTCTCAAGGTCATGTTCTCGATGCCAGGCACTCGGGAGCATAACTAAGAGAGACATGATGCCCCTAAACCCTATTCTTCCTGTTGAAATTTTTGATGTTTGGGGCATCGATTTCATGGGACCCTTTATCCCTTCATTTGGACATCAGTACATTCTTGTTGCTGTTGATTATGTGTCCAAATGGATTGAGGCAATTCCCACCCGAACCAATGACCACAAGGTGGTCATCAATTTTGTCAAGAAAAATATCTTCAGTAGGTTCGAGGTTCCAAGGGCTATCATCAGTGATGGTGGCACTCATTTTACTAATGCCCAATTCCAGAATTTATTGGCCAAATACGGGGTTAATCATCGAATTTCCACACCTTACCATCCCCAAACGAATGGACAAGCCGAGATCTCCAATCGAGAGATCAAGAACATTCTGCAAAAAATGGTTAGGCCTGATCACAAGGATTGGACTCAAAAGCTTGAGGACGCTCTTTGGGCCTACCGTATAGCGTATAAACGCCCATCGGCATGTCTCCATTCCGTTTGGTGTATGGAAAGGCATGCCATCTACCTGTAGAGATTGAACACAGGGCATTCTGGGCAATAAAACAATGCAATTTATATCTGAATCTAGCTGGAAAGACCAGGAAACTCCAACTATCTGAGTTGGAGGAGCTTAGAAATGATGCTTATGAGAATGCCAATATCTACAAGGCTCGGACCAAAGTTCTACATGATCAATTGATTTCCCGCAAGAGCTTTGAGCCAAACCAGAAGGTCTGGTTATTTGATTCTAAACTTAAGCTCTTTCCTGGTAAACTTAGATCTAAATGGAATGGCCCATTCATAATTGATCAGATTTTTCCTAATGGTGCCGTTCAGATTTCTAACCCAAAGACGGGTAACAACTTTAAAGTCAATGGTCAACGTCTGAAGCCTGTTTTTGACCGTAATCTCCCAGAACCCGTCTCAGACTCTATTGCTCTAGCCATTCTGTGACTTCTTTGGCTGGACTTCGCCTAGCTGACAGCATTAAACTCAGCAGTTGTACATATGACACAAGGATGATATGAGCTTCATATCCAGGTGACATCTTTCATATTCTACCTTTTCTTTCATGTCTCTTTTTCAATGAGGACATTGCATCAGCTAGGCATGGGGGGGTGGATTCATTCTTGAATTATTTGGTCAGCTTTGTGAAATCCATATAAATTGTCTCTCTTCTTATTTAAAAAAAAAATTAGGAAGGATTAGTTGGACATTAGGACTTTTCAATCATGAGAAATTTTACATTAGGATCTGAACACAAAGACCCCTCAGGTCTTTGGACTTAGTTAGCCTGTGTATCCACTAAAATGTGGATTTATCTTTGAGTCCTCGCCATCTTAATTCTATTATAATTGGAATAAATAAGTTTGGGTGATAAGTACACGACTTATCAACCCGCCCTCTGATTTGAGGGAATTTTGAGTTTTAAGCATCTGCACACTTTCTTTGCACTGACTCGTTGTTCGGCGATTCTAACAGAAATTGGGTAGCTAATGAAACTTCTAGGGTGATATGGCTGGCAAGTTATCGTGGGTAACAGCCCATAGGTAGGTTGTCTAGAGCCCAGTCACTGGACCTTTCTCTTTTTTGCTGCCTGTAGGTAAATCTTAGACCAGGGAAGCCACCTATTTAAAAAAAAAATCAAAAAGAAAAGGAGAAAGAACAAAAAGAAATAAGCCACACTTCGCCGCATGAGTATGGCTGGCAAGTTGTCGGTGGTAACAGCTCATCGACCGGTTGTCCAGAACCCAGCTCAGAAAATGCACTAAAAATTTCCAAAACACTTAGGAAGAAGCGGAGAAGTAGAATAAATCGAGGAGATATACACTGGATTCACCCTTGTGTTGACCCCGTAAAAAATAAAAGTAGGGAGAAAGCTACCGGTTGTAAAGATACACCCCTAGGTAGAATTCTTGTTAGGTCACCTAGAGGCGTAGAAATCCGAAGTCCGTTCTAACTGCCGGTCAACGAGTCTATCACAATCACAATAAGATGCTTAAAGCTTAGGGTTCTCATCAAATCTTGGGTGAGTTGAATGGCCGTAGAAAGCCACTCTTAAACCCTAAAATTTGAAAATCCAAAAAAATTAGAAAAGAGAAAAAGAGAAAAAGAAAATTTTCTTTTAATAAGGCGAGGGCTTTAGGCGGTCTGCATTTTGGCTGATACCCAGGCACTGTTGTGTCTTTGAAAGTTCAGTTCCTAAGTAGATAATTTCTTAATGATTGAAAATAACTCAAGTCTAAATAATCCAACCTAATTCTTTTATAAATAGCATATAGTTTTTGCTAGGGACTAGCAAAAGATGGGCATGGGGGTATGATGTAAACACATTTACACTAGTTAAAATGTCTATTTATGCATGTTCTTAAGCATAGGATTGCATTTCATGATATAAATATTGCATAACATGCATCATCTTGCATTTAAAGTAGTTTGAATAAAATTGAGGTTAATTTCTCCTTTTATGTGCTTGGACAGGGCAAACATTTTATCGGGGCCTCGGATCAAAGATCCAACCACATGGATGTGATCAGGGCGATGATTGGAGTTCAACGACTCCAAGATCGCCCTAATCAGGCATCCGTAGCATCAGATAGTGACCGAGGAACCCTACAAGATCAACTGCCAGGATGGTGAAAATCTGCACTTCAGATGACAAATCCGACTGCACGGATGAATTCGGATCGGCGATCGCAGCTCAACGACACAAAAATCCAGTCAATCCGACATCCGTGGCACCATCCACAACTTCCAGAAGATGGACGGCCAAGATGGCACCACGTGGCGCCATCTCAACCGCCCAAACGGCCTCCAGCACCATCGCACCTCTTCTTCTTCAATCAGCACGTCGATTCTCCGCCGTTGGATCAAGATCCAACGGCTGTGGATGCGGCTGGCTAATTCATCCGCGCGACCATTTCGAAGGCATAGCGCAGCGGTGATGCAGCCGCGGGTGAAGTGTAGGTTGCGGGATCGAGTCCCGCGAGCCTCAAATTGGGCGCAAGCTATCGGGCGCGTGGAGTGTCAAATGGAGATCGGACGGCCGTGCGCACCAGATAGCGCCGACGCGCGATTGAACGAGAGGCGCGGATGTGCAATCGGACGCGCCAGGCGGGCGGGCTGCAGCAGGTGAAGCACAATCTAAGCCGTCCGATCTTGCGATCGGACGGCTAAGAACCAGCGGTCGTGCGCAGGCGTTGCGCACGCAAGTAGGCGATCAGGCATGCGCAAGCCGCCCACGACACCCACGAAGGAGGCTTTAGCGATGGTTTTATCCGTCACTAAAGACCCCCCATTTATTGTTTTGAAGTTGTAATGTCCATTTTGCCCCCACTCCTTGGAACTATAAAAGGAGACCCCCTCCATACGAAATTCTCATCCCTTCCTTCTCCTCTCTACCCCTCCAAAGCTCAAGAGAAGCTTGTCCCACACCCGGGATGCTTCTCGCGAGATAAAGTCCAATTTTCGTTCCCCTTCGGAAGTGGATCTCGCGACGACGATGGCGTGCTGCTTCATTCCCGTTCTTCTGCTTCGTCCTCCTTCGTCCTGCTTCGTTCTCCTTCGTCCAGGAGTCGTCCCGTCTGGCTCGTCCTCCAAGCAACCGTCGAGGAGGATTTCTCTCTCCCTATTCTTTTTACTGCTTTCTAGTATATATTTACTGCTTTCTAGAGTAGTTTTGTTCATCCTCCAAGCAATCGTCGAGGAGGACATTTCTCCCTCCATTCTTTTAATGATTTCTAGAGTAATTATTTTATGCTTTGTAGTTGTCAGAGTGAAATGAACAATCTCCATAATGAAAAATTCCTTGTTTATTCTACATCTCATTTTGATTTCTCTGTGTAATATTCTCTTTCTCTCTTACTCTCTCTCTCTCTCTTCTATTTATTGTAAATAATTAGAGAGTTTTAAATTGAATTACTTCATGACAAATAAAAAGAAACGCGTAGTTTTTAAATCAAACATCTGCCTCCCTGTGTTCGACCCGGAATTTTCATTTCGGTATAAATTTTATTTGTTGAACATGAATTCTTTGCTTTCGAACTACAACGACAGGTTTTCCAAAACCGAACACGTTAGCGTAGCGTTCGAAACGTTCAACACCTGTCAGCCCAGATCTCTGCTATCTCAACCCATACCTTACCCACACACATACAGAATCTGAGCAATCAAGGCCAAGGGTACGAGAATCAGAGGTACCCACACACACATGCTCAAGTGGTTGAGCAAGGTCCTTCCTCTTCTGCTTCTTCATCAAATCCAAGGTTTCTGGCTAATCAAGCCCTTCTGATCTTTCCCAACCCTCCTCAAGACCTGAACCCTTATGCATCTGCTGATTGCGCAACAATCATAGGTTTTAATTGACAAAAATTAGGCTATGCATGCGTGCATAAGCATTATTTGCATCTTTACTATTTTCTGTAGCTATGCAGAAAATAATGCTATAATGTACTGATTAAATGCATTATATAATTTGCAAGTAATAAGAAGCTCAGAAGTTGGATCTGAGACTGGATTTGAATCAGAACCTGAAGCTAGAGTTGCAGTAGAGTTGGAGCAAAGACCTAGAGTAGATGTAGTAGACAATAATGTAAGGGAGTTGAGGTATGCTATTCTGTTAAGTAGGTATAAAGCAAAAAATTGTGAATAACTTAGTTCCACCCTAGCCCTAAGACAATCTAAAAGCTTCCCCAAGCCTTAGCCACCCTTAAATTAGGTCACTGCACCCTAGAAAGCCCTAAAACCCTAGTTTCAGCCCTTATCTGGATGTCCAGATAGGTTATTGGATGTTCAGGACCCTTAGCCACAACCCGCACACCTTAAACCCATGTCTGCAGTATTATTGGACGTCCAAACACTTGGTCAGACGTCTAATTTCTGCAGAATACCCAAGATAGAACCCAGAATCCCTCCTAACTCTAATTGAACGTCTAGATAATAAGTCTGGACTTCTGATTTTTCATTGTAAGATGTCTGATAACTCTATTGAATGTCCAGAACTATTCTCCAATTCCTATTTTGGAATTCAAGCCTTGATCTTGAGTTCTTAGGTCCCTAAACCCAATTCTAACCCCCTAGGAACCCAAATTAAGGTGCCCTAACCCTAGTACATCACATCTAGACCTCCCTAAAGACCTAATTAGGTCCTCACTAAACCTAATTGACTTGGATCATAGTCAATTTCATTAGCCTACTCAATTGGACTCAGTGAGTCCAATTGAGCTTTGATCTCAGACCACACAGCCCAATTGGACTTAATGAGAGTCCAATTGACCTAAACCTAACTTAATTGAGTTGTTTTACTCTCAATTAGGTTTTCACACACCCAATTAAACTTGTATCAAGTTTAATTGCATTTTAGCTTAGTCAATTATGATTTGCAACCCTAATTTGAGACCTACATTGACCTAAACCCACTCGAACCTAACCAAATCAGCCTAGCCACCTAGGTTTCGACCAACACACACCCACACACACCACCTACACGAAATTATCCTAGCTAGAGTTCTCTAGAACTCTCTACCATGTGTTGTTGCCTGGGTTGCTAAAAATAGCAACCAAGATGCATTCAATTTTTAGATCCACCAAATGTGCATCTAAAAACCACCCATCCATCCTCTCTCTCCCTCTCCCACGAGTTCCCACCATAGGCCTCTCTAGAGAATTCCATAATTCTCTAAAGAACATCCCTTAGGCCTCTAAAAAGGCCTAAGGGGTGGCCATTTGGTCAATCTTGGCTCTTTGGCTCCATTCCACTCATTCCACCTACACCTACACCTCCACCTCCATCTCCATGAGTACACCATGGCCATCACCACCTCCATGCCAAGAGCCTAGATCACTTCTCCAACCTCTCTCCAAGGGCCAACCTAAGCACCATTGGCCGCCCCTCTTTCTCCTCTCACCCACTCAAAGGCCATCGGAGCCCACCTCCAAATGTCCTTCATTCTATTAGCTAGATAAGTAGCATAGTTCTTCATAGATTTATTGCTTTATTTACTTCTTAGTAGTGTATCTATCTCTCCCTTTTGCATGGTGCACGAGCAGTCTCTTGCAGATCCGCACATGCACACATTTTCTGTTAGCTAGATTTAAATTTCCCTGTACAAGCATTCTGCTACCTATACTGTAACCACCATCATGCCTCAATGAAAATATTTATATATATATATATATGTTGAAAATCACCATGTGCCCAATTATCATCTTTTGGTGTGATTAAAGTTGCATGCTTTCAATTTTTGATATTCTGGCAACAGCATGTCATATATCAATACGTATTTAGTATAAATCGACATGCAATTTTAAACGAGTAGAGAAAGCGAGATCAAATTTGAATTTGCATTTCCAAAATGCCTCCCAGAGATGAATGACTGGGACTCCAAGTCTCGTTATTATAAAAATTATTTTTGACGAGTGGATTTCACGACTATACTACGACGTTGTTTTCCTTAAACTCGTGATTTCCACCTACACTGTCAAATGGCATCGTTGCCGGAAAGGCAACGCAAATAATTTTTTATCTAAAGCTTTTAGTGACAAATCTTCCTCTGCTTATTTGTTGGATGTGTAAGAAATCAGGAAAAATAGGATTTGTGCACACATCAAGCGTGGAGAAAAAAATGCAGGTGCACATCTCTCCCTTAGCTTAGGATTTTTGTTTGAACTCTAGGTTAGAAATTTCTTTCTAAGCAAAAAATAAAAAAATCTGCATATCTTGAAAAAAATCAACAAAAATATTTTTCCTTTAGGTTGTTAGATTAGGTTTCCATTTGAATCTTTGTTTAGTTTGAGAAAAAATAAAAAATAAAAAAAATTGAAAAAGTTTGTCGCTCCAAAAAAAATTCAAAAATTTTTGAAAAAAAAACATTTGAAAAAAAAAAATAAAAAAAGCTCTTTTAGTGGAAAGTGGAATATAAATTTGAAACACCTTTTAAAAGTTTTTCCACCACTTGCTGAAATTTGGCCAGACTTCAATTTCTAACATAAAAATTCATTTGCAAAAGAATTAATCAACGAAAAATTTTTCAATTCAGGGAAGTGCTTCATTTTAAAACCATCTTTCAAATAGCACTCTTTATTTGAAAAAAATTCAAGTACAAAATTTTTAAAAATTAGCGAAGTGCAAGGGAGTTAAATTGACCTAGATTTTGAAATTTTCAAAATTCAAAAATCAATTTGGAGCAATCCGAGAATCAAGTTTGAATAAAAATGATGGTATTTGAAGGATGATCTCATTAGCTTGAATTTTCATATTTTTCCCAAATTTTTGAAAATCATTTGATACTGTTTCAAAGTAAAAAATTGACTAGGGGTCAAAATTCGTGATCTGACAATTAAAAATCCCTATAAATTCGGTTGAAATAGTAAAAATTATAAAAAAATATTCTCTAAAAAGATAATTGAAAAATAAATCTACTTGCCAAATTTGAATTTATTTGGATTCCAATTTTTTTTAGAGAACTATTTTTATTCTTGTGGTCTACTGAAAAGAAAGAAAAAAAACCCTAGAACTGCATGAACCCTAGGTTACACCTTTAGGGATACACTCTAGAAACCACACTTGAGCTAACCTGGACATAGCTAAGTCTTGTGTTTAGCCGGTGAACCTGGTCACCTTGTGGGCCACTCACCCCAAACCCCAGTAAAGAAAAAAGGGTTACAATAAATTCTAAAACACAAAATCAACCCAAGTTCGTTGTCATACTACTGGGTGTTTTCAACATCTCTGACCAAACCTAGTGACTAAGTCTTTGGGGTAGTGTCAAATGACCCCGGCTCAAGGGTCAACGAAACCAAAGGTGCAAGACAAAGGAAGAACCTTCCCCTTAGTCCCTTCATAACCATAATGGCTGGGTTAGCTTGAGAGACAGAAATTACTTTGAGTTGGTTCTCAACGAATTTTTCTTTAGGAATTCGAACCCAAAACGAAAAATCCGGTCATCGAATCATAAGGACCATCTGATTGACAGGACCTTAACCTTATCTAGCTGGCTGCACCAACCCAGGGGTTGGCTGTTGTATGCAAGGAAGGAGGTCACTGAGACCTCACCTGGTTGGATCTTGGGAGCCAATCCCAAGGAGGCGAAGGTGATTCATAGCATCACCCAGACCATCTTCTCACCCTTCTTCTATCCTCTTAGCCAAAATGGCTAATCTTGGATCTGGACCTGGTTAGAATTCAAGTAATCTAGACCCAAGGGCTCATCTGGGAGCCTGGGTCACTGAAGCAGAACATCCTTGGGAACCAAACCCAAGGCGGCGAAGATGACTTTTTGCTTCTCCCGATCCTTCTTCTCAGGTTGCCAAAATGGTTAACCCATATCCTAACCCTGGATACTATGACCCATACCAATCGGCTCCACAAAGGATCCAATCTTATGACCCTGGATACAATTTCCATACTACTCCATCTCACCCAAGGAATATGGGTAGATATGATTCACCCCCTAGAACCCCTGAGGAACTACCGGTGTATATGCGACCACATTATAGATTACAGCGAGCTATAACTAGGATGGGAGACAGAGTCGCATCCTATTTGCAAGGAATCCAGGCTATTACGAATTCGGAACAAAGACGAGGCTAGATTCCCTACCAAGAAATTTTAATGGAAGCCCTTCAGGAAGCGACCTCAATAACAAGGCACTTAAACAGAATCGCACACTTCAGGAGATGCTGCTTTTGCATTATCAAGTGGAAAATAGCCTGAGTGATCCCAAAGAACCTAAATTGACCATGCCTAAAGACAATTCACAGGAGCAGATACTCAGAAGAAATTCAGGGGAAGAAGAACAGGAGCAAGAAACATCCCAAATGGATTTAGCTAGAAACTCCATTCGAGAAAATGATGAGGAAAGGACTGATTACTCTGGACCCTGGGAGATACATTATGGGTCAAACAACCTGCCTGAGATGAAGGATGAAGATCCATAAGAGGATATGGATTTGGAGGTGAGCATTCCATGTAACACCACTGATCAATTTATACCTGTTCTTGACCCAGCATCAACCGATTTGCACCCTTCTTCTTTCACCTATCAAGGCGATGTTGGAATCTCTGAGACTACACCTTTCGATTTTGATACCCAAAGAACAGAGACAGCCAGGGACGTCTTGGTTGAAGAAATGGACATGATATCTGAAGTAGGAAGTAATAGGGAGCCTGTTGCATATGAGGGTGAAGCACTAAGCAAAATGAATTGGGGACTTACCTACCATCCTCGTCAGACTAATGGATGGCTCAGCTCAGAGCCAGAAGATTCAGCCTCTAATGAGTCAGAGATAAGTACTGATGAGGACGAAGTGATTTCTAACGAGGATTTCAGTGACCTCCCCACTTATCTTTAACTTTCATGGATACCCCCATATGACATAGAGGCAGGAGAGGGCATGATCTCTGATGTCAATTATCATTATGAAGACCCCTATGACTCAGATTCTGGTCCTGAGATACATTTTGAACCACTCCCTCAGCAACTTCCTACTAAATTTTGGGACATGATAAATCAACTGAATCAAATCATGATCCCTCCTATGATTATCCTCTATCCTCCACCACTACTCCACACTCTATTATAGCTAGACTTTTTGGAGTGGGGGTGCATAATCAACTATTCATATTTATGGACCACTGATTCTGGGAGCACACGAACATATCTTTCTATTGATCTTGACAAGTGTTGAGGCAAGCGAATGAGGAGATTTAAATATGCATTCGTTGTAGTATCCTCTAAATCGTTCAATCAACAAATACAATTTATCACTTGAATCCAAAAGAGTATCTGAGGTCTAACACAGGGAGCAAATATGGAATTCACTCACTAATCTCAACAAATAATATAAATGAGCATAATTAATTACTTAAAACTAATATTCAACATATAACATGAATATATGAAGGATTTAATGAGGCAAAAAGACATCTAAAGCAAAATAATGGTCATTTGAATCACCAATTATTATCTTAGATACACATAATAATTACTTAATGATCTAAATAAATGAACAGTATCAACCACTTCAAATCCACACAAGCTTCAGTGCACAGTGCACTATCTGACGACAGAACTTTCAACCAGATGACTTAAGTATCCACTGCTACAGCGTTCAATGAGTCTTCTTCTGTCTTGCCCTTCTCTTTCTCTTCTTCTTCTATTGTCCTCCTCTTCTTCTGCCTTTCTTTCCTCTTCATGCATACGGGAGGAGATCTCAGATTTTGGCTAAGTGTTAGCCAATGCACAGAAGAACAAAACCCACCTTTCCCCCCTCTCTCTCTCTTTCTTCCCCTTCTCTTTCTTAATGTTGGGTCATATGCTCGGGTAATCGAGTGTCACGGATCCGTGTACCCGGGACTAGGGCTGTATGCGTGAGTGTCACAGCTGAGGTGTGCTCAGGTTAAGCAGATCGGGTGAGTGAGAATATGGGACCTCACCCCGTGTTAGGAGGTGATAAGCACAATGCACAAAAACAACTTAAGTGATGCTGCGTGCCTCTCCACGTCCAATGTGGGACTAAATCCCACATAGCTCCTCCTCGAGCAGCTGCTGTGAAGACACGTTCAATTGGTGTAGCAGCGTTTGTAATGGTGCCCAATTGACCACCTGGGCATGTGCCTAGAAGCCTTCCTCACAGCCTGGGGATGTTGCCTGGGGCTCGCGCAACCTGGAGCTCAAAGAACAAAGGCAGCGATGGCGGAGGTGGCGGAGCTCTGGCCGAAGACTTGAAAAGCATGAATATGGCCTTGCGGCCAAGTTAAAATACTTTAGGACCTTCGCCGAACCACGATGAATGTGTGGGTGGCGGTGGCATGCCATGAGAGGGCGTATGGTGGTGGGTAGAAATCGAAGATGGTGGTGCAGCAGTGGGTCGGTCATCGGGGCATTTGGATGAGTAATAGGAGGGGAGATGTTAGAGCTTTTGTGTAGGTGGATGTGGAGAAGGTGTAGAGGGTTTCAACGAGGTGGATGGAGGGGTGTAGCAGCGGGGATGCCTCGCCGGAGGAGCAGTTGGAGATGAAGAAGACGAGGGTGATCCACGGTGTTGAGGGGTTGAAACAAGAGTTAAGAGGGGGAGAATTAACCTAAGAGTCTAACAGAACTAAACTACTCCTAAACTAACGGACAAAAGGGGGGAGATCGGCTTGTCGGTGCTATGTTTGTGCTGGGGACGAAGGTGCTCCGGTGGGGATAGGATGGCAAGGACGACGGAGGGAGAGGCATCAGCTAGTACGGCATGACGTGGAGGAAGATGAGGAAGATGAATCTGCCACCGGTATTGCAAACGGACGACAAGGGAGGTCAGAGAAGATCGCTGGACGTCGAGGAACTATTCGACCAGAGAGGAGGGAGGAATTAAGGGTTTTCCAAGCCAAATTCGAGCGTGGGGAGGATAGGTAGGCCAAGGGGATCCTTATATAGGCCCCAGGGAGTTGGTTTAGCTTGGGAATCAAGCTTTGCAAGCTTGGAAAGCTCACCGGAGAAGGAAAGGCATAAGATACACGAATCTCTCATGCGTTCGCATGAGAGATTGGGAAGGTTATGGAGATTGAAACTTGATCCATTGGAGAGAGAACTTCTCAAGGAATCTCCCTTCCAATTTTGTAAAGGGATTCATTGATCAGAGAAGGAGCTCTCTTAAATCAAAGGTCGCCGAAGAAGGATTCCTCCACGATAATGATGGAGGGACCTATTTGCAAAGAGTGACGACAAAGATAAGGGCATGTTTGTCAGTATTTGAAAGTTAGGGGCATGTGTGTGAGAGAAAAGACTCAAACTGCACCAAATTGCAAACTAGGTCAAGATGATCTCATATTGTATCCAAATTTTGGTACAAACCTAATTGGACCCAAGGAATCCAATGGTGAAGTTAGATTTAGGTTTTCACCAAGTTTGACTAGGTAATTTATGCAAAAACCCAAATTAGGCAACTATCTGTCTGAGACTATTTTGGGTCAAGAAGGGTTCTGATGGTCAACTTAGGCATACCAAACCCTAGAAAATATTTTTCTATGATTTTTAGAGGGTTTATGTGAATTTTATCTTGACTAGAACCTTAGTTAATTAAGCGAGTCAGTTTTTAAGGTTTCAAATGTCATTTAATTCTCGAAATGCATGAAAACCCATTTCTGTCTGTACATACCTACTTGTTAGACATTTAAGACCATTTGACCTTTAATTAACCCCTGAGAAATCTCGTGATTGTTCTGCAATTAAGATATGTTGTTAAAACTGCATTTTTACACCTGTTTTACTGTATTTCCCTCAGAATAGATTTGCAGTGAATTATGGTCTTCTGGCTGTTATGTAGAAGCATTTATTCCTTGATTATGACTAATTAAAGCTAGATATGGCTAATGATGACGTTACCATCATACCCCTATGCCTAACTTTTGCTAGTTCCTTAGCAAAATCTCATGGAATTAACTCAAATTCTTCACCATGCCTTTTTATGCTCAAAACTCTGATGTGTTCTTTCTTTTGTAGATTAGGTCAGAATGCTAACAATAGGCCGAGAGATACTCAAATACCAGCCAAGATCCGGACCTGACCAGCTTTAGCCTTAGTCTGCCACGAAGGTTTCTAAGGCCCACAGGAAATAACCTAAGATTCGTTGAACTCCGCAGTTAAAGCACCCATGCTTAAAACATGCTTAGTCCAAGTTCAGTTTCCAGTGCATTTTTGTAAGAGAGAGATAGAAGAATTTTCTCCTTTTTCGGAGAGTTTTCTCTTTCTTTTCTTCTTTATTTCTAGCTTCAGATTGACTTTACAACACGATCTATATCGGATTCCTAGCTCCCACCATCAATCCTCGCAAGGTCCTTGGCTTTCGATGCTTCAAGATAGCACCACCCATGGCAACTCCCAAAACCTTGGCTTTTGACACTTCAAGATAGTGCCACCCATGGCATTCTGTAGCTAAATTCAGGCCTTGGCAATCGACATTTTGGGATAATCCCACCCATGGCACCTGAATTAGCACAAGGTGCTTACGTGCCCCCAGAAGGATATTTATAATCCTAGGAGACAAGCACCGAAGAGATAGTATGTTATTGTGCATCTTTGAGGGGAATTTCCCGCCTCTCCGCGTCGAAAACTCATCCAAATCAACTTGTGTTGATAAGTCACTCTTAATCTAGGTGGCTTTTTCAGAATAGAATTAATGCATTTGCGTGATTTTGATAATTAATCAGACTGAACCAGAATGTGTGTGGATTAGGGTGCTTAGTGATTACACAGCAATCATGCAACCTAAAACACCTAAATTGAGCTAGATTCTAGCATAACTTCGAGTCAATGCATGCATAAGCATCGTAATTCGCATACTAGTTAGTTTATTAGTCATATAGATAATATCATCATTTTATGGCCTAAAAGAGAGATAATTTTAATCGTAGATGATTCGAAGCCACAGATGTCAGATCAGACCATACAGATCTGATCAGAATGACGACGGAGTCCAATAGTTTCGAAATCATCCCGATCAGACAACCAGAGCATCGTGTATAGTCCATAGAAGAATGGAGATCATGGAGCCAAAGGGAAAATATCCAAACCTCAGATGACAAATACAACCACACGGATGGATCCGGATCGACGTTCGCAGTCCAACGGTGTAGAAATCAACTTAATCGGAGGCTTATGTCATCAGATATAAAGAGAAGAAGAACGAACAGCCACAATGGCACCACGTGGCACCATCGCAGCCGCCCCTCTCCACACACCCAACTCTTGAGGGCACCTCTCCTCGCAGCGTAAGCCATTGGATCTTCATCCAACGGCAATGAGCGTGACACGTCGCCACCCAGATTAGATCAGTATAAATATAAACAAGCAAGTATATATGATAAAGAGTTTGTGCAGCGCATTGGCTCACGTGCATGAGCAAGTGTGGGACGCGGGTTCGAGCCCTGCGCTGTGCAAAATTGATGCGACGTCGGTGGGCAGGCACGTGCAGACGCAATTGCGCGATCTGACAGTGCACAACATGCCACATGGCATGATTAGAGCACATCACGGGTGGATGCGCGATTGCGCGGGTTGTTGCGAGATCAGGAAGGTGAGAGAAGCGCGCGTAGGATTTGAAAGGCACGATGAGCACGCATTTAAGCTGTCTGATTGCAAGATCAGATGGCTGACGATGAGGTGGGATTTGAAGGCATGCGGCAAAGGCGAAAATGCGAAGGTGCAAGCAACCGAGAGCCATAAGATGAGGATCTAAGGGTGCACAATGTGCCACGTGTCGCCACCAGAATGACTCAAAGCATAGAAGGCCTTTTGAAGGTTTTTTTTAGGCCAAATCAGAGCTGTTGATCTCCCGATCAATGGATCTGATTAGCCAAGGGGTTGTTGCACAAGCTAAGGGCTGAAATACCCTTTTTGCCCTTCACAAAAGCTATAAAAGAAGGCCTAGGGCCCCCCAGTTGAAGCATCCACTTAGAACTTCTCTCTTCCATAAACTCCAGACATATTTCGTCTTCTCTGCAACTCTCCATCCCTCTGCAACTCCGCTCCAACTCCGTCCTGGTGCTCTGGATCTAAGGTGCTGCCGCATCTCGCACAAGCATCCTACAAGCGGCATCGTTTCTTTGCCACTTTCTTCTATCTCTCTCTCTCCCTCTCTCTTTCTCTCTATCTATCTTTACTTTTTGCATAGCAATTTCTATTATGAAAAACTCATTACCAATGCAATGAAATCTGGTCTTATGAATATTTGATTCATCCCTATACATATATAAATATCTTGTTAAAACTAGTTTTATTGAAAAGCTTCCGTTAAAATTGAGATTGCCTCCCTGCAAATGACCTGGTACTCACTGATTTTATAAATATTATTTCTTGTCGTGTTTTCACGCTATACTACAACTAAACAACTTTTAATCGCGATCACATGCCGAAAAAGTTGGCACCGTTGCTAGGGAGGCAACAGAAATTTTTGCAGCTTCTCGGTACGTATCTGAGATTTCTAACTCGCTACATTTTTTTGTTGATTTCATGTGTGCAGGAAACAAAGAAATCTAAACCAAACACGACAGTGAAGAAAGTGCAAGTTTGAATCTCGGGTAAGTACTTGTAGGTTAGATTAGTTAGATTTAGAAAGTTTAGGATTTTCTTGAACCCTAGGATTAGTTAGAATTTGCTTGTGTGGAAAAAAAAAATTCTCTCTTGATTTTCGAGCTGAAATAAATTTTCATCTTAAAAATGCAATTGTCGAAGATCCGCACATCCAAAAATTATCAAATTTTTACTAGTGGATTTCGAAGTCAGGAATAATATATCCAATATTCGCACAAATCAGAGCTATAGAAAATTTTTGAAAATTCGTACACTGATCTATTATCAATATAGATTTTGTTCCTGATTTTTTGGAGTTCAAAATATCATGGGATTTTTTATACAACTCCGATTGACTTGAGATTTATGGCACTGAATTTTAGAGAAAGTTAAGAATTTTAGAAAAATATGAGAAAAATATTTCTTGTACACTTGATTGCACAGATTATCTAATCACCAACTGGGTCAAAACAGACTACAAAACCCCCAGTACACATTAAATCAGAAACAAATAGAAAATGTGCATTAAAATTCTTGAAAAAAATATTTTGTAAGTGCCTAGTTAATGGTGCAAGAAGACCAATTGATTTCATTGCTTGGGTCGCACCACTCATCATTTTGAACTTAAAAGAATCATTTAGAAATATATATGCATAGGATTTTACTCTAAGGATAGAGCACACCTGCATTTCCATACTTAAAGGAAATCTGTCAAATAAATTGGGATTTGCAAAACTTTTGTATGCCTCATCAAAACCTTGATTGAAATTATCTAATCAAGTGAACCCTAAAATTCATTAACACAAGCATTTGAATCTTAAAAGGTAATTCATCATAAGAAATTTCTTGTGAACCCCGTTTGCCTGAGCACTTCACATCTCTGAAATCAATCTTAAGGGTAAACACCCCCCTAATGCCCATCATATTCCAAAAGCACATCAAACCCAAGCCTAAAATTGAGTAGATGTGCCCTAGGCAGGACTAATAGACTTGGGGACTTGAAACTAGATCGGGATAAGGTCAAGGCCTTATCTACTTGGACCCACTGGTGACAAGAAAGGTCAGTGCGGTTACTGCGTTAACCTTGAGTGATGTCATACCATGCAAGGTATCCTAAGGGGTCCCACCCTTCTGGCCAGCCAAGTAATTCAAGGGTTGATCTAACCCAGTCGTGTTTTGGGGAGCCACGAATAGGTCTAATTAGGGTTAGCACTCTAAGGACTAGTTTGATTGCTTGTATTGAAAGGGTGGGGTATTCTCTCATCTGTCTTCTCTCTCTCATCTATTAACTTTCTTCTGGTACATGGATGCTAAAAGGCCTCTGAACCCTAATTTGGTACCACCTTTAGAGAGTAAACTAAAGAGAAGACCTAATTTTTTTGAATACACTCCAATATCCAATTGCCATGAGGAAGAACTGATTGAGGAGGAAACCATGAACCCATACTCCTTTGCCTCACTCTATTCCTCCTTTTCTCCCCATCCCAACCCTTCCCTTACATCAACTTCTTCAGGTTGGGAGAACTCTCCTCAATACCCGGGACTTGATTCCATTGCCTATACCTCATATTCCCTAGGTATAGCCAAGCCCATCTCAAATCCACACGAATCTCTGGATTTCAAGGATTTATACAGTCTAAAGAGACACTCTCCATACAAGACCAGCACCTGGCTGGCATGACCAGTTATCTTGACCGGTTCAGCCAAACTCATCTCTCTCCAGATCATGGATATGCCTCAGAATCCCAACACCTAGTATACCAATCCTATCCTCGAAATCACTATTCAAATTATCCCAATCCCACCCAAACAACTTCACCTTCTCATTGGGATAACCCTACACCAACCAACCAAGGATATGATTCTTACCCTAGGAATTCAAATGATGGATATTCTGATTTGACTACGGGTAGAAACTCTGAAAATTATTATCCTCAGCCTGATCAAATCCCTAACCATGGTGGTGATCCTGAGATCACCCAATTACTCCAAGCAGTTTAGGAGATGAGAGAAGCTAATAAAAGAAATACAGATAATCTAACAAAATAGCTCAATAGAATCCGGAAATCACAACAAGAAAAACCTGGTCCGAGTATGCCACAAGTTGGTGGTAAGCCACTCAAGGTTGAGGATCCAACCTTAAGCATGACATCCTATCCAATCCCAACCTCTACATACACTGAACCCACCCACCAACCCTGTGATTATACAGAATAGATTCTTTTTGATATCCCAAAAACTGACTTTAAGGAGGAAGACTCACTTGAAGAAATACATCTTAACTTAGGCCCTAAATTGCAACCATTCTATTTTGAGGAGACAATTCATAGTGAGTTGGAGTATGAGTCTTTTATGTTTAAAGACACACAATTGGACAACATGGATGATTTGGGAGAATCAGAGCAAGATCAAGGAGAGAGAAAGATTGGGGACAGTGACACTCCAAGCCAAGCACTATTGGATGGCTCTAATGTCATCTCGTTTAAGGATTACCATGATCAGATGTGCTTAAACGATCCCATCCACTAGAGTCCTGAGGAAAATCTTGACCATTATCCCCAACATATCGAGATGGAGGAAACAGACAATCCCCTTATGAAAAAGATGTTCAAGAAATTGCAGAATTACTGGGGATGACTTATGAGGATCTATCTGAGGAAGCAAAGACTTTAGCTGAATCATAGGATTTAGAAGAATTTGACTTGATTGATGAGAAACAAGAAGATATTCCCACAGAAGATATAGTCCAAAAAGGACTTGAGGTGTTGACTAATCCAAACCCCGATCTTATGGTTCTAAATTAAAACAAGATTAGGGTGACTCAAATGAGACAGTTGATCACCCCTGGGATAAGATTGAGGACTCTGATAAGTCTGGAACTACTGAGACGGACCACTGATCTTATTGGACTCAACAACTCGATATCCATCCATAGCTGATTTGACTTGTGAAGTGGTTTCTTATACCATTTCAGACTACACCTCTCGGGTTCCTCCTTTCATTTCCCAACACTTTCAGGACCCATGCGATCTATTCCCCATAGACCATACTGTATCCACCCCATCCTCCTTCCTCATGCATCAATTCTTAAGGTTACACTATCTACTTTCCACTTTGTCACCTGCACTAATATTCCTCTCTTTTGTAGCATCTAGCTGCAAATAGTTTCAAGCCTGTTCACTTTATTTTTCCGACCCTTTGGGCTTGGTATTCACCATCAGCTGGCTCGCATTTGTGGATCACTGATCCTTGCGCTGCATGAACATATCTTTATTTTAATCCTTACCCAACCCATCAATCTAATCATTCATTTTTGGGTTTAAGTCCGGCAAATGATGTTAAACTTAGCACTGGCTGGGAGGCAACCCAGTATTCATCACATGTAGCTCTGCATCCTCTACATCCATACTGACCTAGATTAAAAGAAAAGTCAGGTGATATCCCCTCCTCTTGCTTATTATATTTGATTTTCATGCATACATTTCAATGAGGACATTGTAATCAATAGGCATGGGGGGGTGGACATTACATGTCTCATTTTTATGTCAAAAAAAAAATGCATTTAGGCATAATGAATTTTTATTAAGGTTTTATTAGGGATTTATTCTTAAGTTGATTCCTAAGTTTAAAATTCAGTACAATTTCACACTTACACGTAGAGTTTGCAATGGATCCTCTGTGAAGACCGATAAACATCTTTAGTTTGTCAAGAGGAAGCAGTGCTTCTTCTCCTAAGCCCTTGGACAGTAATTAGGAAGTCAGGCAAACTATCTTCTAATAGATCCACCAAACACATGTGAGATGAGAGTAGAAAGTTTACTGGTGCTCTAAGGCTAGTATGAGGAATCTTAAACTCTAGATAATGAGATAATGATTCTCGAATTTAGGCATAGTTTTCGCTCTCGATTTCTATGTACAAGTTCTTAGTGTGCACCTTTTGAGAGCCACCAAATAAGGCAAATACGTAGAGAGCAAGTGCTGATAAAACTAGAACTGAGGTGGATGGTCACGACCGTCTTTTACGAAATCCTCGGCTAAAGGAGGGTTTTGATATCAAGGTCAAAAATACGTTGTCCTATCCATTCCTTTCTCAGTGCCGAGAATAGGCACTTCCACTAAACAAGCCACCCAATATCCTCTTGAACACCCATAATCCCGAATAATGTCCCCTGAATAAAATTCATATGTGTTACTGTGTTGTGTTAGTAGATGTCTAGATGCGAAAGAAAAAGAAAAAGAAAGAAAAAAAAAGAGGTATATATGTCTATGCATAATAATATACATATACAAAAAAAAAGAGAGGACTTTATAAGTGTTTTTAGAGTTTATTTTCAGTGTATTGAGGCAACAACACCTATCACCCTCACGATCCACCAAAAATAGCCTTGACCAACTTTTCTGTATTTCTGGCTGCCTAAATACGGGCTGAGGAATGCTGACTTAGTCGTAGAGTTATCAGAACCTAATCAAAGTGTTAATGCCAGGAGAGACTGATAAACGCCAGTTTATCATCATTTTTATGCTTTAAAACTAACCTAGCTCTTAGGATTTTACTCTGCAAATGGGTTTTTGGGCTGCATTTAGGCATAAATTAGGATAGGCATGCATTGCATTTTTTATTGTCATTTTAATGAGTTTTTGTGAGTGTTAGGGATGTACAGATGCACAGATCCCTAAAACCCTAGCACTCAAGAAGGCAAATGGTGAAGGAGAAGCCTAGACTAGCTGGAACTCAGCCTAATCCAGCTCACCTCAGCTTGATCCAGCTCACCTCAGCTTGATCTAGCTCACCGCAGCTGGAACCTAGCTTACTTGAACTAGGGTTAGCTCATCCCAGCTCCATTCAGCTAATCTCAGCTGGATGGCAGCTCAAGAGAGTTCACCTTAGCTCACCCTAGCTCAAGTCAGCTCAGATCCAGCTCAACTTAGCTGAGTCTAGCTCACCTCAGCTCCCACTAGTTCACAGGGAGCTCTAGCTAGCTCAGCTGAGTTGACAGGAGTTCACCCCAGCTCAGATCTAGCTACATCCAGCTCCACTCAGCTCCAACCAGCTGAAGAAGAATTCATCCCAGCTCAGGAAGCTCAAGTCCAGCTCACAGGGACTCAGCTTAGCTCAACTCAGTTGAGCTAAGCTACCTTAGCTGCCTCAACCAGCTTGATTCTTCCCGGGAGCACCAGACCCAGCTCACCTTAGCTCATTTTGGTAGAAGCTAGCTCACTTTAGCTTGGCTTAGCAACTAGCAAAGAACTAGCAAGCTAAGCCAGCTAGAGTAGCCCCATGCCAGCCTCTTCAGCAGCAGCCAGCTCCAGCTCCAGCTCCAAACTTCTTCTCCTCAGCTCCCTCCTCCAAACCCTAGCTCCAACACCTTCTCCTCTACTCCTCCATTAGCTAAGCTAGCTTAGCTTAGCTTAGCTTAGCTTAGCTTAGCTTAGCTTAGCTTAGCTATGCTCCAACTTCCTTGGCTTATACCACCCCAAAAACCCACCTACCAACTCCACCCAACTAGCTCCACCTAAGCTCCACATAAGCTAACCTACTTGGCACCAACCTAACCTACCCACCACCTCCAAAAGACACCTAAAAGTGGCGCCAAAAACTACCCATAACCACCCCTTAATGGCGCCACTTTTCCCTCCAAAATCTCCCCTCATCTCCACCACACAATCTCCCTTGAACCCATCTCCACCATCCACCTAACCCCCCTTCTAGAAGACCCCATGTTGGCGCCAACATGGTGGTGTCTCTCCACCACCAAAAGACACCAACACCACCATAACCACCCCCTTTAACACCCCTTGGGTTGGCGCCAACTCACCCTAGCCATAGGATCACCAACCACCCTCATCCTTCCATCCTAGCCCTCCATTTCAAGGGGCACCTTAACCCCCCATCCTATTCTATAAAAAGCCACCACCTACCACCATTTTAGGCATCCTCCATTAGTGTATTTTTCTACCTACATCCACCTATACCTACGCCCAAGGAGAAGGAGTAGAGAAGGAGATTAAAGGGGCACATCACCAGCCCTTTTGGTGCCTTCTTCTCCCCACTCTCTTCAACTTGGGCCACGCCAAGGAGGAGGACTCTCCCACTTCAAGGAGGACGGCCAGGCAAAGGAGAAAAGCTTAGGGTGGACGTCCACCCTTGGAGAGAAACTTAGGGCACGCCCCCTTAGGGCTTGCCTTGGAGGTCATCACTTTGGCGGAGTACTGCAAGGAAGGAGTTGAAGGATTCTTTTCAAGCTTGGGAGCCACCAACCTTGGAGCAAGAAGCCCTCTTCTTCACCATCTATTTATAGGATTTGTGTTTTCTTTCTTTATTTCAATTATCTAGTAGTAGAAGCATTCCTCTACTAGGCATTTTTGTTAAACACTTTATCAATTATCTAGTTGCCTTCTTCGCATATCTTGTTTGCATTTCTATTTGCTTATTTTCAGCATTCTTCACTTCCTCTCCCTAATTATTCTAGGCCTCCACTTTCTTAGAGTGAGCTTAGGGAGAGGCTCTACTTGCCACTTTAGAGTAGTTTACTTAATTGGAAGTGTAAACACTTTTCCCGCCATAATTTCGCATGTTGCCTTAGTTCAAAAACAAAAAAAAAATGGTATATTGAAAATTACCAAAAGAAAGTTGAGATATATTCCAAGCAAGAGAATCAATTTTGCAACCATATTGCCTCCTTGGACGACCCTAGATACTTCCCTATCTAGGATTATAAATTTAAGAGCGAAAGCGGATTTACGCGTTACAACGACGTATTTTAACAAATCACGCGCATTTCACTGTCACTTTTTGGCGCCGTTGCCGGGGAGGCACGGCTTTGCATTAACTGATTTTCTCTTGCTTGAAGTGGATCTCATCCCCTTCTCTTTCTTTCTTTTGTGTGTGCAGGAACTACAGCGGGAAAGCGGGAATCTGGAAGCGAGAGCTTAAAGATCCTTTTCTTCCCGCGAAAATTCAGGTTGGTTCCTCTTTCTAGTCACATAATTAATTAAAACTACCAAAAATATATTAAACTTGGCTTTCAGGACCCTAAACACTTAAATTAAGTGGAGTGGTGCATTTTAAAATCATTGTTTGCTTGTATGCTTCTTTAGCACCATTCCATTGCAAGTATTGGTGTTCTATTTTTCGGGTCTAGATTTCTGTCCAGACTTGAAAAATCGATTCCTAACACCACAGGCCTCCTAAAATTATAAAATTTCATAGAGTGATTCCCAATTAAGTTTGGAACATCTGTTCCAAATTTCAGATCAATTGGATTTGTATTTAATTTTTAAAAATTCGTGGATTACAGAGGGGTCACAACCTCTAATCTTCCTGTTTTGCTACTGTCCGCGAATTTTCAGAATTTTTATACTCATCCAATTTTTGTGAAATTTATCTTGTTGGAATCCCTATGAAATTTTACATATCATATAAAATCATAAAAATTTTCTGAGGTCGGTGGCAATACTGAAAGGTCTATAATACCCACGGGTATTATTTCTGGACTTTGACACCAGTACAATTAAAAATTCAAAACTATTATCAAACAAATTTCTAAAATCTTACAAAAATCTTTTCTGGAATCCTTGTTTGATTTTCTTCAAAGTAGTGGTGTTGTTTGACTTGTTTGGACCACTACTTAATTCTGAAAGCTAAAAATAATTCATTGGTAGTTAAATTTCTGTCTCAGGGATAATTGGTTTAGGGTTTCTTCTTTCTCTTTAGAGACTCAATTAAAAGGAAATATACAATCACACATACAACTTGTCTTTCCTTTGATTGTGAACTTTCAAACTTGTTTGAAAACTTAAAGAGAAAAACCCTAAAATTCATTTAATTAAAGCACATCCTAAAAGACAAAAATATAAAAAAAAAAAATTGTGTGACAACTTGATTTTCATTGGAGCCACTCTCCAATTCCTGCACACACACAAAAAAATCAAATAACAGGGCAACAACCCAATAAACGCCCTCCACATTCCGTGTGCACTATAGAATCCTAGACCTAATTAAAATTTGTAGCAACTTGACCCCTAAGGCTTTATCAACTTAGGCTTGCTATTTAGGTCTTAAGTTTTCTTTAGTTAGTACCAATTCTGTCATCTATATCTGGTGTTCAGGCTGAGGGGCCGTGTCAAACGACCAGGCGCGGGTTTGTACAAGCACCTGGGGTTTTCCCTGGGAAACGTTTGGGCCCAAACCTCCCCTTAAGCAACTTGGCTAGATTTGTTGATAGAACGGGTATTCACTATTGACTACTTATTTCCTATATAGACCAAGTCTTAGGTTATTATTAGGGAGTCACAATTAAGTTAGGTCTAGTTTTTGTTTGTTTGAATTGCACACTTTCTCTCATCTCTTCCTCTTCTCCTCCCCTCCCCGTTCTTCCATTTTATGCACGGGCGACGGTCTCAAAATCCGCACTTGGAAGGACCATTTGATTTCGCCCCTCACGTAAAAAGACCACTTTTTCTGTCTTCTCCTAAAAAAATGGAAACACAACAAAATAGGTCCACTGACCCTTCCACGTCTACCTCTAACCCCACCTCTAACCCTAATTCTAACCCTTCCACTCAAAACCCATCCACCAGTAACTTTCCACACTTGGAGCTCCCCAATCTTGAGTTGCCCCACACACAACATCAAGACCCCCTACCTGATCTTTTAAAATTGATGGCCGATCAGATTAATAAGTTAAATTCCAATCAACAAACATTGACTAGGAACATCCAAAACCTAGCCAATCCAAGGCCAAACCCACCACCCCGTCAGCAGCCTGTTGTTCCTCTAAAAGATTTCTATGATCCGTCTTATTATGAGGAACGACCAAGGGTGGTCATACCGGAGGGGGACTTTGAGATCAAGCCTATCGTCCTGAACCTGATTAAACACTTTCATGGCCTTCCTAGGGAAGATCCTTTCAGCCACCTTGAAGAACTAACTCTTCTTGCACAGACAACCCGTTCCCGAAATGTGCAAGAAGACATATGGCTGATGCGGCTTTTTCCATTATCTCTCAAAGATAAGGCCGCTTATTGGTTCAGGACCATTGGCCGACCCATCACAACATGGCCTCAACTCAAGAGTGCCTTCCTCAAGAAATTCTTTCCCATAGGTCGTACCAATTCCTTACGAAGATCTATTACGACCTTTCACCAAAAATTTGGTGAAACTTTCCATGATTCTTGGGAAAGATTTCAAGACCTTTTAAGAAGTTGCCCGCACCACAAGATTCCTTTATGGCAGCTCGTGCAAATCTTCTATCATGGATTAGAAGATCAAATCCGACAGTTTGTCGACGCCTCGTGTGGCGGCAACTTTTTAAATAAAGATGCAGAAAGTGCCTATGACCTGTTCGAAGAAATGAGTGAAAACTCATTTAATCAAGCTTCCATGAACACATTTTGCAGAACCCAAAACCCGCAGTTTGGTGTTCATGAAATAGGCGCTCAATCTATCCCAGTCGCCCAAGACGATCTTCAAATGATTGCTCAGAAACTCGACCAGATGCATATTAATCAGAAGAAAATTGAGGAAAGACTCGCCACATCAATTCAAGCTCCACGACCACATCTAACCCAACCTAACTTTCCACGAAGAGAAAATTTGCACAATCTCAACACCACTCCTGCTGATTATTCTGAGGTTGCCCATGATTCACTGGGGAATTTCATTTATCCAGATCTTAACCCCACCCAAAATATTTCTGCCATCCAGGAGCCCTTTAAAAGTTCTTCCAATTGGAAAAATTACCCGAACTACTCCTGGAATAATCAAGTTTCCTCCCAACCATATCATTTTAATGGGTATGGGTCGAATCCAAATTTCCATCCTGGGCCATCCCAACAAGATATCTGATGAGAACCTCATCATGAGCCATAACTAGCTCATTTTGACCTAATACAAAGGATAAAAGCTCCTACATATCTCAAGGAAAGGCTTAACTCAGAGAATCCTGAGTTTGAGAAGAAAATAAGTCATAAGGGGTAAAAATGCAATTTTACCAGTATAATCTGCATACAGGGTAATTCAGGGCCCAAACATAGGTCAAAGCAGCTTAATAAGAATAAGAGTGGGATGAAATGATCTAGCAAGGGCTACAGCAATTCCAAGAAACTAAATGATAATCTGTAACCCTAAAATAACCCACTTCAATTCACAAGGTTCGAGGCAAAGTAAAAATAGAATAAACCCTCTAAAATTCATAGAAAAATAATCTCTAGGGTTTAGAACCTTCAATTTGGCCTTCAGAACCCATTTTGACCTACATTGAGAACCATGCCCAATTAATAACTTAATTTGGGTTTTTGCGTAAATTGACCGGTCAAACAAGGTTTAATATAGAAATGAAATTCACCATCAGATTCCTTAGGTCCTAATTAGTCATGTATAAAAACTTGAGCCTAAGAAGAAACCTCCTTGACCGACTTTACACTTTGGTCCTCATATATTTACTCTTTGGCCCTCAACTTTTGAACCCTCGCATTTTGGCCCCTAACTCTCCTTCATTCTTTGCGATCAGGTCCCCCCTGCAAAACCTGCCAGCACCATGCTCCGGCGACCTTGCGCGGAGCATGGCGCCGCGCAGGGTGAGGTGGGGGACCTGGCAAGTAAACCGGGGGTGCCCTGCGTCGTCAGCCGTCGCAGGGACACCCCCCTGGTCGTTGTAACCCACCATACCGGCCGTGCGAACGCACGGACGGAATGGGTTCTTGTTTCCGGCCATCCTCCGACGAGGGAGACACGTCGTCTCCCTCCGCCTTCCTCCCTGTTTGATCCCTATAAATACCCCCCGTTGCTCCACTGACCGGGGCAGCCTGGATCTGACGGAGAAAATCCTCAACTTTCCTCTCTTCTCCCTCCGGCAGACGCTCACCAGCTCCGGCAGTTTCCTCCCCCTCCACCTCTTCGCTCTGCCGCAATACCAGCAGCAGAGACTTCCTCCCCTGCTCTTCCCGCGCCACGCCGCACCCAGCTGGCGCCTCTCCGGCTCTCTGCTCGCCGCCGCCCCTTTCCCTGAGCATCGTCTTCTCCGGCGACAGTCGATACGACTGTCACCCTGTTCCTCCCCCTTCGTCCCTGCAAGTAAGCTAGAGCTACTCCCCTTCTTCTCCTCTTTCTTTCCCAGCTTTCAATTTATTCAATTAAGCCCTCGACCGACCCTGACCATCGTCACCCCCTTCGTCTCCGGCCACCCTCCGGCGAGATGCTCCCATCGCTCCACAGCCTCACACACCTCGCCGACCCTCACCGAACCTCCGCCTCATCACACTGAGCACCCCCCACCCCCTCACTGCCACTCCACACCTCCGTAACGCTTCCCCCAACAAACCCATCCTCCGACCCACAGTCCGACCTAGGGCAGCCCTTACACGCCGCCCCGCGCCTCGCCACCACCCACACGAGCTTCGCCGCACCTTGGCGAAGCTCCTGGCACTTTCTGATTAGGCCGGGAGGCCGTTTTCTTGTGAACAGGCCACCCGACCTCCGCCGCCATTGCCGTGCAGGAGGAACTGCTTCCGTTTGCAGCTACAGGCGCGCCACGCTCAGCGCCACGCCCAGATTCAACTCCCAGGCCTTGCGAGGCGTTTCGACAAAACACCAGGCTCGCAGCTAAGGCAGAAGGCTTCGCGTGACGCCGCAATCTCCCGCTGATTTCCCCGCTGCGGGCGCGCAATTGAGGTGGGACATTTAGTCCCACCTCGGAAAAGCCTGAAGAGGCGCAGCGATATAAGATGCAAAAGTGCTGGAGGCTTACTGCCTCAGCACACGGGGTGAGGTCCCCTTCACCCGCCCAGTTACCCGGTCTCGTCCGCGCTCACGCCCCGCGGACCTGACCCGACCCGACCCGACTTAAGACTGACCTGCACTCCTCGCCCACCACGCACGCCGGTGGGCCTGGACCCGGGCCTGACCCGACCCAGTTACCCGGCAGCTCTGGGAGAGCTTTCCCAAGAGTGGTTTCAGAGAGAGAGAGAGACGCGGGGGGGGAGGGTAGAGTAGGTTTTGCCTCTGACGAAAAACTCTGAAGTGTGCAGGCACAGGCGAAGAAGAAGACCCGAAGAAGAAGAAGGAAGCTGACTGTAGCAACAGGTAGTTTAAGTCGTCTGATTTGGAAATCAGACGACGGCCTGAAGGGAAAAGAAGAAAGGAGGGGTGACGTCCCTGGCTGAAAAAGAAAAGAAGAAGCTGACACTTAGCCGCAGGGAGGAGAAACAAGAAGAAACTCTAAAGAAGAGGCTGAGCAAGGCAGAAGAAGAGGAAAGGCTGCAGAGAAGAAGTACAGCAGAGCCAAGGAAGAAGAAACCTTCACAGAAGAGACTGCAGAAAAAGAAGAAGAGAGGCCAAGACAGAAACCAAGGAAGAAGAAGAAGGAGATCTGAAGAAAGAAAGAGGAGCATCACCTCTGCAGAACAAAGAAGAACATCACGAGGAGAAAACAAAGAAAACAACAAATTCTTTCCCTCTCTCTTTCTTTATTTTTTTGTAAAAGAAACATGTATATCTCTAGAATACAACTTGCTCCCTGAGTTCGACCTCGGGAACTCTTTTATTTTCCGAGTAAAAAAATTTATATATTTGAAATGTTGGTAATAACTGGCTATACTACAACGTTATAACAATAAAACCCGGTTGAACCAAGCATTTCATTTTTGGCGCCGTTGCCGGGGAGCAACGGCTATTCTAGAGGTAAACATTCCTGTTTCTTTTAATTTCTGATAATCTCCTCTCTTTTGTGCAGCTACAGGAACTCAAGAAGACAAGCAACCACACGACAACCACTCCGAAGACAGGTAAATTTTTCCTCTCACTATTAACCCCTAAACTCTAAAGAGGAAGAAAAGAAAAGAACAAGCAATATAGGGCTAACCTGTCTTCCATACTTAGTAACCATAAAGAGTTGCATGTTTTCAACTCATCACTCCTGCACACTATTAAGGGTATTTAAGGGCTAACACATTCTTGCTTGAGCCCTAATTGCCCAACAAAGAGTTAAATGGACCAAGTAGAGCCAACATAAGGTTAAACATTAGGATTTCAGTAGAGACACACCCCTTAATCAAGAATTGAGGAAATCCAAAAGAGGTGTGCCCAAGCCATTGATTGAAAATAATTAACAAGAAAAATCCTAAACAATTGGCTCTCTCTTTAAACACTTGAACCCTAAAAGACAAGACCTGAAAGCTCTCAAAGAATACAAGAGGTAAAGTTGACCCCTTTGGGTCAACCAACCTTAAATTAGGTCACTCTTTGCACTTAAAAAGACTAAAGTTCAAGTGAAACCTTAAGCACCCTGATCTTAAAATTGGTAGACTTAAGAGGTCAAGATCCCCATTCTGGTCTACCTGGAACCGCAGTGACAAGAGAGGTCGGGTGGGGGAAACCCTGTAACCCGTGGGGACGCTCTACCGTGTAGGGGTCTTCGCGGGACTCTCCCTCTCTGGCTGCCCAGGTAATTCTCAGGTGGACGATCTTTCTGATCAAGGGGTCCATCTGCCCCGCACCTCTATAGTCACCCAACACATTTTTGGGTGCCTTGATTGGGTCCAGCACCTTCTAAACTCACCTCTTCCAACTGTGCATGTACGGAAGGAGGTCTCTAAGACCACCCTTAAGACCTCCTTTAGAAATTCGCTCTCGTCAAGGCCAAGCCTCGACGCCCGTGTTTGTGCAGAAACACCCTCACATTATTCTCTCTTCTGATTTAGAACCAAGTTCTTCTTCTTCCCCCATCATGGCTCAGCCAGTTGAGGAAGAAAATAATCTGGAACACCAGCTCCAGCGACTCAATGACCTCTTCCAAAACTTCGTGCACCCACCACAGCGTCCTATGATGCGAGACCACTACAATCCTGCTGCGGTGGCCATTGAGCCTCGAGTCAGAATCCCGACTGGAGGACCTGATTCCGAACTAAAGCCCAACATGATTCATGCTATACCTAAATTCCATGGGCTTAATTCTGAAGATCCCTTCCAGCACATCAAACAGCTAAAGCATCTGGCCCACACTTTTGGATCAGATGCGCAAAATCGGGATATTCTTCTCATGAAGATGTTCTCCTTTTCTCTTATGGACAAGGCCGCCCATTGGTATCAAACGCAGACCCGGCCGATCAACACTTGGGAAGAACTTCAATCCGAGTTTTTGAAAAAGTTCTTTCCCGTTGGTCGGACCAACGCCTTGCGCCATCAGATTACACACTTCACTCAACAATCTGGAGAACCTCTTCATGAGGCATGGGATCGTTTTCAGGATCTCATGAGGAAGTGCCCCCATCACGGAGTTCCTAAATGGGAACAAGTCCAATCTTTTTACCAGGGACTCCGTGAGGACATCCGCCTTTTCGTCAATGCAACTTGCGGAGGAAACATCATGGGTCAACATGAAGACACCGTATGGGAGATTCTCGAAAACATGTGCGAGAACTCCATCAACAATGACTCCATGGGATTATTCGACAGCACGAATACCCGCGCAGCGACGAATCTTAAGGGAGCACATGAGACGCAGGGCCTGTCCGCATCAGTCGACCTGGAATTAATGGCCAGTCGATTGGACAAGGTCTCAATCATTGAAAAGAAGGTGGATGAGCTGACTCAGCACTTGCAGCGAGCCACCTCCGCGCATAACTCCTTTGCACAACCTCCTTCCACACAGGAGACTGTGAAAAATATCCTCCACCGATCTTCCCCTGGGATGGATCCATATCCACCCCCATCTGATTCTTGGACTGGAAGATCATCCGATCCTTTCTACACCAGCCGGGGGAACTCCATTCCTCCTTTCCCTGATTCTCAGGAGGTTCCTCAGACCTGCGAGGACCTCAACGCCATCCAGAACGACCCATTCTCCAACACTTACAACCCTGGATGGCGAAACCATCCCAATTTTCAGTGGGCGGGAAATTCCCAAACCCAAAGACCACCTTTTCAGTCCCGCCAACAGCCCTCTCGTCACTACCAGCCGCCTCAGCCTCGGCCCAACCCTACTTATCCATCAGGGCCAAATCAAGATCAAATGTCCTTAATCCTTCAGACTCTGGCTGACATTCAAAAAACGAACGCGGCTATTCAAAAACAGCACAAGGACGAGCTTACTGAAGTTAAAACTCAACTGGCCCAGTTAGCAAATTCTCGCCAGCCAGGCACACTCCCTTCCCAACCTCTTCCTAACCCAAATAACGTGCCAACCCAGAAGCGCGTTATGAATCCAAATTTAGGCCACGCTCAATGGATTTATCAGGCCCCTACTGCTCCATCTCCAGACAAGATGGAAGCCTCAACTTCTTATGCGGGATTTCAGCAGCAGCCACCCCTCCTACCAAACCCAAACCAAAATCAGGCCGGATTAAATTCTGTAACAACACGTAGTGGTAAAACAACTCAAGACCCGCATTATCCAAACCACTCCAAGCCTGATAACCATGACCCTAGGATAGTTATCCAAGGTACCGCTGTTCCAGATCCACAACCTGGACCTATCCTAGAAGAACCAACCAAGATCCCGTTTCCTGAGGCCCTGACCAAGGGAAAGAAGACCACAAAACCCGTGGCCCCTGAGGAGGACCTGGTCAAGCTCTTTGAGCAGGTCCACATAAACATCCCCTTGATGGATGCAATCCGCCACGTACCAGCTTACGCACGATTTCTAAAGAATATATGTACACCCCAGCGTAAGCCGCGAACCAAGGGAGGGAGCCCAATTGTTCTGTCAGAACAAGCCAGCTTTGTAATCCTCAGTAGACTCCCACCCAAGGCAAAAGATCCTGGAACTCCCCTGATTTCCTGCAAGATAGGTGGTACCCAATTTGATAGAGCTTTGTTAGACTTGGGTGCATCCATAAACCTGATACCCACATCCTTACTCGACCATCTAGAAGAATCTGAGCTAAAACCAACCGAGGTGACATTACAATTAGCAGATCGATCTATAAAGTCACCAAAAGGGATTCTCGAAGATGTTATCGTGAGAGTGAGGGATTTCTATTTTCCAGTGGACTTTATAGTCTTAGATATGGATGCACCTGAGAACCCTAGGGATACACCAATCATTCTAGGGAGACCTTTCTTGGCTACTGCTAGAGCCAACATCAGCTGTGAGGAGGGCCAAATAGAGCTTAAGTTTGGAGATCAAACACTGAAAATTGATATATTTAAGGCCCAACAAGGAATTAATTGCGGCGTCATCGAGCAAATTTGTGACATCAAGACTTTGGTTGATGAATCACACCTCCAGAATGACTCGAGTATGCCTCATCAACCACAGAAGGATCTTGACCCGCAAACAGAGGAGTCAAATCCAGATGTGAACAACCCAGTAACTCCCACCCTTGAACCTCACATCTATACTGAACCACCCGCTGCTGCTGAAAACCCCATCCTCGAACTGAAACCCCTTCCTGCTCACTTAAAATACGTCTTTTTGGGTTCTAATCAGACCCTTCCTGTGATTATCAATTCCAACCTCAGTCCTGAACAGGAATCCCGTCTGATTGTTGTCCTCCAGCAACATCGCAGAGCCATCGGATGGACTCTCGATGATTTGACTGGAATAAGTCCCTCTTATTGTACTCATCATATCTATTCAGAAGAGGGCACACGACCTTCTCGTGAAATGCAGAGACGCTTAAACCCCAATCTGCAGGAGGTCGTGAAAAAGGAGATCATCAAGTGGTTAGATGCCGGGATCATCTACCCGATCTCCGATAGTCGTTGGGTGAGCCCAATTCAGGTCGTGCCCAAGAAGGCAGGACTCACCACTATAACGACTGAGACCGGAGAAATCATTCCTACCCGATTAGCCAACTCGTGGAGAGTCTGTATAGATTACCGTCGACTCAATTCCTCCACGAAGAAGGATCATTTCCCACTACCCTTCATTGATCAAATTCTCGAAAAACTAGCGGGAAATAGGTTCTTCTGCTTTCTTGACGGGTACTCCGGTTATAACCAGGTGGCAATCCATCCTGAGGACCAAGAAAAGACCACGTTCACCTGCCCCTTCGGAACATACGCTTTCCGAAGGATGCCTTTCGGTCTTTGCAATGCACCCGCTACTTTTCAGCGATGCATGCTTGCCATATTCTCAGATATGGTAGGTGATTATCTGGAAGTCTTCATGGATGACTTTTCAATTTTCGGAGCATCATTCGACGATTGCCTCCAACACTTGGTCCAGATACTCAGGCGGTGCATCGATGTGAATTTGGTTCTTTCCTGGGAAAAGAGCCATTTCATGGTGCCTGAGGGAATTGTCCTGGGACACTCAATTTCGGAGAAAGGTATCCAAGTGGATCAAGCTAAGGTTAATCTGATCTCTCACCTTCCTATGCCTAGCTCAATCAGGGACATCCGATCCTTTTTAGGGCATGTCGGTTTTTATCGACGATTTATCCCTGATTTTTCGAAAATCGCACGCCCCCTGACCACTCTTCTCTCCAAGGATGTTCCCTTCGAAATCTCCAAGGAATGCACTCAAGCATTTGAAATCCTGCGTGACCGAGTCACCCAAGCCCCGATCCTACAGTCCCCTGATTGGTCTCAACCCTTTGAGATCATGTGTGATGCATCCGACTTCGCTGTAGGAGCGGTTTTGGGGCAGAAAAATGACAAGAAACCTGTGGTCATTTACTACGCCAGCAAAACACTCGATGAGGCTCAGCGTAACTATACAGTTACTGAGAAAGAGCTGCTAGCTGTAGTATTTGCCCTAGAAAAGTTCAGATCATACCTTCTGGGTTCCCGTGTCATCATATACTCGGATCACACAGCCGTGAGGCATCTCCTTGCAAAGAAGGACGCGAAACCTCGATTGATCCGATGGATCTTGCTGTTGCAAGAATTTGACCTTGAGATTCGCGACAAAGTGGGAAAGCAAAACGTGGTAGCTGATCACTTGTCCCGTCTTCCTTCTGAAATAATTGACCCTTCCGGACCCATCACTGAGCATTTTCCCGATGAGCACCTGCTGACTATTGGTACTAGCCTTCCATGGTTTGCTAATATAGTAAATTACTTGGCATCTCATCAGATCCCGTCCGATTGGCCGAAGGCCAAGAAAGACAAATTACGCTCCGATGCCAAGTATTACATCTGGGAAGACCCGTACCTCTTCCGCATAGGTGCCGATCAGATCATCCGGAGATGTGTCCCGGAAGGGGAAGTCAACAATATCCTCTCTTTCTGCCATGACCAGGCATGCGGTGGCCATTTTGCCGGGCATAAAACCGCATCAAAAGTCCTCCAGTGCGGCTTTTACTGGCCCACACTGTTCAAAGACGCATACAGTCATTGCAAGGCATGCAGTCGTTGCCAGACTTTGGGCAACATGAGCCATCGCGACATGATGCCTATGCAACCGATTCTAGTATGCGAAATCTTTGATGTTTGGGGGATTGATTTTATGGGCCCCTTTCCTGCTTCGGATGGTTTCGAATACATTCTGTTGGCTGTGGACTACGTGTCCAAATGGATCGAAGCCATACCGACCCGAACCTGTGATCACAAAATCGTTCTCAAATTCATTCATCAACACATTTTCTCAAGGTTCGGGATTCCTCGTGCAATAATCTCTGATGGGGGGACCCATTTCACAAATGCTCAGTTTAGGTCACTGATGACCAAATATGGGGTGTCTCACCGAATCTCTACTCCTTACCACCCCCAAACTAATGGTCTAGCTGAGCTGTCTAATCGGGAGATCAAGAAAATCCTGCAAGTCACTATTCGACCTGACAGGAAGGACTGGTCGTCCCGACTTCCGGAAGCATTGTGGGCCTATAGGACCGCCCACAAGACCCAATTGGGCATGTCCCCCTTTAGACTGGTGCACGGAAAGGCATGCCACCTTCCCGTAGAACTGGAGCATAAAGCCTATTGGGTAGTACGGAACTGTAATCTAGATCTTTCCAAGGCTGGGACCCACAGAAAACTCCAAATCAGCGAGATCGATGAATTACGCATAGACGCGTACGAGAACTCGCAAATCTACAAGGAGCAGGTTAAAGCCTTCCATGACAAACACATATCGAGAAAGATCTTTCATCCTGGTCAAAAGGTCCTACTCTTTGATGCCCGACTCAAACTCTTCCCAGGAAAACTGAGATCTAAGTGGGTCGGACCATATTTGGTCCGACAGGTTTTTGGAAATGGAGCAATCGAAATCAGTCCACTCAGCCACGATTCTGAACCTTTCATCGTGAACGGTCAGAGACTCAAGCCGTTCATTGATGTAACTTCTACTAATTTGGCTGAGGCATCTTATATCCTCCTTTCCCCTTGAGCTTATTGCGCCCAGCCGATGGCGTAAAACTCAGCGCTTAACGGGAGGCAGCCCGTCATTCTCTTTATAAACCTGAAACTTGTTCTGACACCTTTTAGCACTCGAAGTTCACCCTTGTAGACAGCCGACCCCAACTCAGATGTTTGCATCTGGGATTTGAAATCGTCCGTAAAAATTCAACCCGACCCATCCACTCATCCAAATTTCTGTCTTAAGGAATGAACTAAGACCCCCTAGGTTACAATGAGGACATTGCAAATCTTAGGCATGGGGGGGTATGAAAGTGCAAAACTTGTAAGAAAAGGTTTCAAACAAAAAAAATTCACATATGCCAAAAACACCATAAAAATTAAAAAATTTTTCGAAAAAGAATAAGAGGAAAAGAGGAGAAGGAAATTTTGTGAAGGAGAAAAGAAACAAAATGAAAAAGGAGCACAAAATTATGAGAAAAAGTGATAGTCATTAGTAAGGAACTAAGGAATTAACTTAAGTTCTAGACCTCATTCAAGAAAAGTGCACAATGAGATTAGTAAAGAATGCAAACCTTAGGCATTCTTGAATAGACTCTTAGTACCCATTAAGATCTGGACACTCCTCAAGAGGTTGAGGAAAATGAAAAGCTGAAGTATTAGGTCTAAGGCTTAGGGAGTATTCGGCCTCGTTAACTAATTTTTGGTTTACGGGACTCAGTAACCTAAGCACCCTAACCTCACACACAGCCTGGTTCAGTAAGCGTAAAAATCAGAATCACGCAAAAGCGTCGCAAAAATCTGAAAAGATCACCTAGAATAGGAGCGGCCGATCAACACAAGTTGATTTGGACGAGTTCCCAGCGCGGAGAGGCGGGAAATCCCCTCGAAGATGCGTAACAAAATATCATCTCCTCGGTGCTTGTCTCTTAGGATATTTACATATCCTACTGGGGGCATGTAAGCACTCTGCTGGTTCAGATTCCATGGATGGCATTATCTCGAAGTGTCAATTGCCAGGGTCTGGATTCGGCCACGGAATACCATGGATGGGATTATCTCGAAATCTCAATAGCCAGGGTTCCGGGGGTTGCCATGGGCGGTGCTATCTCGAAGCATCGATCGCCAGGAACCCTTGAGGATTGATGATGGGAGCAAGGAATCTGATACAGATCGTGTTGAAAAGCCAATCCTAGGCTAGAACTAAAAAGAAAAAGAGAGAGAAAACTCTCCAAACAGAAAAACTTTCTATCTCTCTTACAAAACGCACTGCGAACTGAGCCAGGGCTAAAATCATTTCAAGCACGGGTGCTTTAACCACGAAGTCCAATAAACCTTAGGTTAGTTCTTGTGGACCTTAAAAACCTTTGCTAAAAGACTGAGGCTAAGGCTAGACAGATTTGGATCTTGATTGGTACTAGAGTACCTTTTTGGCCTATGGTCAGCATTCTAACCTAATCTATGCTCAAATAAAAAAGGCACTTATCTAAAACTATTAAAAACTTCATCGTCTAGAACAAGGGTTGAAACCTTAAGTTTTTGCTAAGGGACTAGCAAAAGCTAGGCATGGGGGTATGATGAGAACCTCATCATGAGCCATAACTAGCTCATTTTGACCTAATACAAAGGATAAAAGCTCCTACATATCTCAAGGAAAGGCTTAACTCAGAGAATCCTGAGTTTGAGAAGAAAACAAGTCATAAGGGGTAAAAATGCAATTTTACCAGTATAATCTGCATACAGGGTAATTCAGGGCCCAAACATAGGTCAAAGCAGCTTAATAAGAATAAGAGTGGGATGAAATGATCTAGCAAGGGCTACAGCAATTCCAAGAAACTAAATGATAATCTGTAACCCTAAAATAACCCACTTCAATTCACAAGGTTCGAGGCAAAGTAAAAATAGAATAAACCCTCTAAAATTCATAGAAAAATAATCTCTAGGGTTTAGAACCTTCAATTTGGCCTTCAGAACCCATTTTGACCTACATTGAGAACCATGCCCAATTAATAACTTAATTTGGGTTTTTACGTAAATTGACCAGTCAAACAAGGTTTAACATAGAAATGAAATTCACCATCAGATTCCTTAGGTCCTAATTAGTCATGTATAAAAACTTGAGCCTAAGAAGAAACCTCCTTGACCGACTTTACACTTTGGTCCTCAAATATTTACTCTTTGGCCCTCAACTTTTGAACCCTCGCATTTTGGCCCCTAACTCTCCTTCGTTCTTTGCGATCAGGTCCCCCCTGCAAAACCTGCCAGCACCATGCTCCGGCGACCTTGCGCGGAGCATGGCGCCGCGCAGGGTGAGGTGGGGGACCTGGCAAGTAAACCGGGGGTGCCCTGCGTCGTCAGCCGTCGCAGGGACACCCCCCTGGTCGTTGTAACCCACCATACCGGCCGTGCGAACGCACGGACGGAATGGGTTCTTGTTTCCGGCCATCGTCCGACGAGGGAGACACGTCGTCTCCCTCCGCCTTCCTCCCTGTTTGATCCCTATAAATACCCCCCGTTGCTCCACCGACCGGGGCAGCCTGGATCTGACGGAGAAAATCCTCAACTTTCCTCTCTTCTCCCTCCGGCAGACGCTCACCAGCTCCGGCGGTTTCCTCCCCCTCCACCTCTTCGCTCTGCCGCAATACCAGCAGCAGAGACTTCCTCCCCTGCTCTTCCCGCGCCACGCCGCACCCAGCTGGCGCCTCTCCGGCTCTCTGCTCGCCACCGCCCCTTTCCCTGAGCATCGTCTTCTCCGGCGACAGTCGATACGACTGTCGCCCTGTTCCTCCCCCTTCGTCCCTGCAAGTAAGCTAGAGCTACTCCCCTTCTTCTCCTCTTTCTTTCCCAGCTTTCAATTTATTCAATTAAGCCCTCGACCGACCCTGACCATCGTCACCCCCTTCGTCTCCGGCCACCCTCCGGCGAGATGCTCCCATCGCTCCACAGCCTCACACACCTCGCCGACCCTCACCGAACCTCCGCCTCATCACACTGAGCACCCCCCACCCCCTCACTGCCACTCCACACCTCCGTAACGCTTCCCCCAACAAACCCATCCTCCGACCCACAGTCCGACCTAGGGCAGCCCTTACACGCCGCCCCGCGCCTCGCCACCACCCACACGAGCTTCGCCGCACCTTGGCGAAGCTCCTGGCACTTTCTGATTAGGCCGGGAGGCCGTTTTCTTGTGAACAGGCCACCCGACCTCCGCCGCCATTGCCGTGCAGGAGGAACTGCTTCCGCCTGCAGCTACAGGCGCGCCACGCTCAGCGCCACGCCCAGATTCAACTCCCAGGCCTTGCGAGGCATTTCGACAAAACACCAGGCTCGCAGCTAAGGCAGAAGGCTTCGCGTGACGCCACAATCTCCCGCTGATTTCCCCGCTGCGGGCGCGCAATTGAGGTGGGACATTTAGTCCCACCTCGGAAAAGCCTGAAGAGGCGCAGCGATATAAGATGCAAAAGTGCTGGAGGCTTACTGCCTCAGCACATGGGGTGAGGTCCCCTTCACCCGCCCGGTTACCCGGTCTCGTCCGCGCTCACGCCCCGCGGACCTGACCCGACCCGACCCGACTTAAGACTGACCTGCACTCCTCGCCCACCACGCACGCCGGTGGGCCTGGACCCGGGCCTGACCCGACCCAGTTACCCAGCAGCTCTGGGAGAGCTTTCCCAAGAGTGGTTTCAGAGAGAGAGAGAGACGCGGGGGGGGGGGGGGGAGGGTAGAGTAGGTTTTGCCTCTGACGAAAAACTCTGAAGTGTGCAGGCACAGGCGAAGAAGAAGACCCGAAGAAGAAGAAGGAAGCTGACTGTAGCAACAGGTAGTTTAAGTCGTCTGATTTGGAAATCAGACGACGGCCTGAAGGGAAAAGAAGAAAGGAGGGGTGACGTCCCTGGCTGAAAAAGAAAAGAAGAAGCTGACACTTAGCCGCAGGGAGGAGAAACAAGAAGAAACTCTAAAGAAGAGGCTGAGCAAGGCAGAAGAAGAGGAAAGGCTGCAGAGAAGAAGTACAGCAGAGCCAAGGAAGAAGAAACCTTCACAGAAGAGACTGTAGAAAAAGAAGAAGAGAGGCCAAGACAGAAACCAAGGAAGAAGAAGAAGGAGATCTGAAGAAAGAAAGAGGAGCATCACCTCTGCAAAACAAAGAAGAACATCACGAGGAGAAAACAAAGAAAACAACAAATTCTTTCCCTCTCTCTTTCTTTATTTTTTTGTAAAAGAAACATGTATATCTCTAGAATACAACTTGCTCCCTGAGTTCGACCTCGGGAACTCTTTTATTTTCCGAGTAAAAAAATTTATATATTTAAAATGTTGGTAATAACTGGCTATACTACAACGTTATAACAATAAAACCCGGTTGAACTAAGCATTTCAATATCAATGCCCAGATGCTACGGACCCTGCAGGATATGCAAACAAAAATGACGGAAGTAACCCGCAACATCACAAATCTGAACAATCCGATTGGGGTTGCTCCCACGCAAAGACCTGTAGGACATCTTCCGTCCCAACCCATACCCAATCCCAATCACCAAGGGAACCATTATATGGGCAGAAATCCACATTATCCAAATCAGCCTCCTCCTAATCCACCTCAGCAGCCGCCCAGGTTCCTGCAATCACAGGCCCCCCCACCTCCTCCAAATAATAATCCGACTGCACATGCAGTTACCTTGAGGAGTGGGAAAACCACCATTGACCCCGAGCCTTCGCACGAACCTGGTAAGATACATGTGCAAGTTGACTCCCCACCTCCCCATCAGGAAGAAAAAGAACAACAAAAATCTCAAGACAAGATTCCTATCCCTTTCCCACAAGCTCTCTACCCTACCACCAACAAAAGAAAGAAATCTGAGCCCACTACAGAAGAACTCATGGAGCTATTTGGGCAAGTTCATATCAATATCCCTCTCCTAGATGCCATTAAATATATACCTGCCTATGCTAAATTTTTAAAGGAGATTTGTACTCCTAAAAGGCAGGCCAAAAATCTAGGACAGGTGCATCTTTCGGAGACAGTAAGCTCTGTCATACAGAGTAAGCTGCCTCCTAAGATGAAAGATCCGGGGGCGCCTTTAATTTCTGTAATTATTGATGACACTACATTTAATCGCGCCCTCCTTGATCTTGGTGCCTCTGTAAATATTATTCCCACAAGTTTATTCGAAGAATTTCAGATCGGTGAATTAAAACCCGTCGAGGTTACCCTGCAATTAGCCGACCGATCTACAATCAAACCTCGTGGGATTGTCGAGGATGTATTAGTCAAGGTCCAGAATTGTGTCTTCCCTGCAGACTTTCTGGTTCTTGACATTGAGGCACCCGAATCATTACTGGACTCCCCGATAATCCTTGGACGCCCCTTTTTGGCTACTGCAAAGGCAAATATCAATTGCCACACAGGCAAAATGGATATCAACTGTGCAGGCCAAACTATCACCATAGATATTTTTAAATCCTCCAGGAGATTCCATGATGATAACTTCTTTGAGGACTCAGATACTGAAATTTCTAATATGGTGGAGGAGACAATGTTAATAGATACCCTTACCGACCACAGTTTTTTTGAGGACTCTGATTCAGACTCAGTGGTCGGCGAGATCTGTGATCCGGAAACTTGTCTTGACCCCAAATTTATTCCTGATACCCCCCCTAACCCACCCACTATTCACGCACCTAACTTTTCCACACTAACTTCACCCAATCCTCACCATTCCTTCCCCGACCCCTTTCTAACGGACCTGCCACCAACCCCGCCTGAGTTTGGCACCCAACCTAATTTAAACCCATGGCCAGACTCAAGCTACACTTATCATTTTCCATCCAACTTTGATCCCAATATTATTTCTAATCAATTTTTTAAGGATCTAGAAGACGACACTTTTTTTTGCGGGGATCCAAGTGTCCAATTATTTACATGATCTTACGTCTTCCGTGCATACCTTCACGCCCGGTTGAATGGCGTAAAAGATAGCACTGGATGGGAGGTAACCCATCATTTTCTTGCTTTCCTTTTTTCTTCTTTTTCCAGGTTTTATTCATCCTAAACCTGACCGTTCTTCACTAAGGTGATTCCTTTTCCCTCCTAATGCATGAGGACATGGCATATCTTAAGCATGGGGGGGTGTTTTTAAATTTTTACGATCGATTTAGGATGTTTAAAACCTAAAAACATGCATTTTTCTTTAATTTATTTCCTGCTTGCATACCCAAAAACAAAATATATATATATATATATATTGAAAACTTTTTGAGGGAAAATTTTGAAATCGGGACTACGGTCGAAAAATTCACTTCTGGTACAATGGGATTTAATCTTTAACAAACTAAGGATGAGGATATGGATCTGATCATTAGAATTCCAGGGTCTATTTTAGACTAGATCAGATATCCTTCTCTAAAATTCCACCTGAACTCATGATAGTTCAGGTGACTTGATCCTATTTTGTAATATGGAAAGTATTTGACTTAGTTTTTGATTCAAAAACCTGTGGTTCTTGAGAAACTTCTTGTGTCAATTTTCACACACAAGCCAACGCTTAAAAATAACTAAAAATTTGAAAAAACTCCCTTGTTTGGATTTAGTAAAAGTCTGAAGCAGATCATTGGTTTGAGTTCCCACCGTCGAGAAGAAGGAAAAAAACCTTCTTTGAGGACACGATGTCAACATGTTACCGCCTCGGTGCTGCTCTATATCTATATTTCATATCTTTAGACAGAGCATTAAAGCGCATTTCAGCAGCTCAAGTGTCTTGGACGGTGCTCTACCTATAGCGTCGGAGCAAGAGCTTGAGTTTGCTTGGAGCGCCCCTTTTCACCGCATCGTGTTTTGGGGTTGTGCGCTCCTGGGTGGTGTCATGGACAGTGCTATCCCGAAGTACTGGCGCCAGAGCCCCCTCGAGGAATGGTAACGGGAATGATGATACCGACACATCTGTTGTAAGACTAAGCTAAAAATAAGCATGGGGGAGAGAAAAAAAAAAAAAATAATAATAATAATAATAACACGTCCTTATAAAGGTTGGCTTTTCACAAGCACAGACACAAGGTTTTAAAGGAATTTGCAAGTTGCGAATCAGATTCACGAGCCAGAAAAATCCTAAAAACAAACATTTCAAGTCATCTGAATTAACAAGGGGTTAATTTGTGAATTTTCTGAGGATATATTGATCCCGTTTTATCTAATGGTTGGATCCAAAAGCAAATCCTGATGTTTATCTTCAACAAATCCCGTATCTCCTGTGTTTTAATCTACCAAGGTCCCTTAATCTCTTTTTCTCCTCAAAAGTCAAAAAAAAAATTAGATTTCCCAAAAATTCCGTTTTCCAAAAAAATTAATGTTTTGCTAAGAGACTAGCAAAAGATAAGCATGGGGGTGTGATAAACGCCAGTTTATCATCATTTTTATGCTTTAAAACTAACCTAGCTCTTAGGATTTTACTCTGCAAACGGGTTTTTGGGCTGCATTTAGGCATAAATTAGGATAGGCATGCATTGCATTTTTTATTGTCATTTTAATGAGTTTTTGTGAGTGTTAGGGATGTACAGATGCACAGATCCCTAAAACCCTAGCACTCAAGAAGGCAAATGGTGAAGGAGAAGCCTAGACTAGCTGGAACTCAGCCTAATCCAGCTCACCTCAGCTTGATCCAGCTCACCTCAGCTTGATCTAGCTCACCGCAGCTGGAACCTAGCTTACTTGAACTAGGGTTAGCTCATCCCAGCTCCATTCAGCTAATCTCAGCTGGATGGCAGCTCAAGAGAGTTCACCTTAGCTCACCCTAGCTCAAGTCAGCTCAGATCCAGCTCAACTTAGCTGAGTCTAGCTCACCTCAGCTCCCACTAGTTCACAGGGAGCTCTAGCTAGCTCAGCTGAGTTGACAGGAGTTCACCCCAGCTCAGATCCAGCTACATCCAGCTCCACTCAGCTCCAACCAGCTGAAGAAGAATTCATCCCAGCTCAGGAAGCTCAAGTCCAGCTCACAGGGACTCAGCTTAGCTCAACTCAGTTGAGCTAAGCTACCTTAGCTGCCTCAACCAGCTTGATTCTTCCCGGGAGCACCAGACCCAGCTCACCTTAGCTCATTTTGGTAGAAGCTAGCTCACTTTAGCTTGGCTTAGCAACTAGCAAAGAACTAGCAAGCTAAGCCAGCTAGAGTAGCCCCATGCCAGCCTCTTCAGCAGCAGCCAGCTCCAGCTCCAGCTCCAGACTTCTTCTCCTCAGCTCCCTCCTCCAAACCCTAGCTCCAACACCTTCTCCTCTACTCCTCCATTAGCTAAGCTAGCTTAGATTAGCTTAGCTTAGCTTAGCTTAGCTTAGCTTAGCTTAGCTTAGCTATGCTCCAACTTCCTTGGCTTATACCACCCCAAAAACCCACCTACCAACTCCACCCAACTAGCTCCACCTAAGCTCCACATAAGCTAACCTACTTGGCACCAACCTAACCTACCCACCACCTCCAAAAGACACCTAAAAGTGGCGCCAAAAACTACCCATAACCACCCCTTAATGGCGCCACTTTTCCCTCCAAAATCTCCCCTCATCTCCACCACACAATCTCCCTTGAACCCATCTCCACCATCCACCTAACCCCCCTTCTAGAAGACCCCATGTTGGCGCCAACATGGTGGTGTCTCTCCACCACCAAAAGACATCAACACCACCATAACCACCCCCTTTAACACCCCTTGGGTTGGCGCCAACTCACCCTAGCCATAGGATCACCAACCACCCTCATCCTTCCATCCTAGCCCTCCATTTCAAGGGGCACCTTAACCCCCCATCCTATTCTATAAAAAGCCACCACCTACCACCATTTTAGGCATCCTCCATTAGTGTATTTTTCTACCTACATCCACCTATACCTACGCCCAAGGAGAAGGAGTAGAGAAGGAGATTAAAGGGGCACATCACCAGCCCTTTTGGTGCCTTCTTCTCCCCACTCTCTTCAACTTGGGCCACGCCAAGGAGGAGGACTCTCCCACTTCAAGGAGGACGGCCAGGCAAAGGAGAAAAGCTTAGGGTGGACGTCCACCCTTGGAGAGAAACTTAGGGCACGCCCCCTTAGGGCTTGCCTTGGAGGTCATCACTTTGGCGGAGTACTGCAAGGAAGGAGTTGAAGGATTCTTTTCAAGCTTGGGAGCCACCAACCTTGGAGCAAGAAGCCCTCTTCTTCACCATCTATTTATAGGATTTGTGTTTTCTTTCTTTATTTCAATTATCTAGTAGTAGAAGCATTCCTCTACTAGGCATTTTTGTTAAACACTTTATCAATTATCTAGTTGCCTTCTTCGCATATCTTGTTTGCATTTCTATTTGCTTATTTTCAGCATTCTTCACTTCCTCTCCCTAATTATTCTAGGCCTCCACTTGCTTAGAGTGAGCTTAGGGAGAGGCTCTACTTGCCACTTTAGAGTAGTTTACTTAATTGGAAGTGTAAACACTTTTCCCGCCATAATTTCGCATGTTGCCTTAGTTCAAAAGCAAAAAAAAAAATGGTATATTGAAAATTACCAAAAGAAAGTTGAGATATATTCCAAGCAAGAGAATCAATTTTGCAACCATATTGCCTCCTTGGACGACCCTAGATACTTCCCTATCTAGGATTATAAATTTAAGAGCGAAAGCGGATTTACGCGTTACAACGACGTATTTTAACAAACCGCGTATTTTCGCTGTCAGAGACCACCAAATATACTGATAAATCTGGTGTGATTGTGAGCTCAGAAAAAAGAAAAGAAAATGAAAGAGAAAGAAAGAGAGAGAACACGTACAAAGGAACTAAAGAGAGCACAGTTTCTCCGCCTCTCTCTGAGTTGAATTATTTAATAATCTAGAAATCTAGGTTCTAAAGTACTAGTCTATATGTAGCACCAGATGAGTGTGAGCCACCAAAAATAGGTCCACTTGACTCAAAAAAATCTTCTACCTAACCCAAAAGCCAGGGATGAATATACAGGTTACCTTATAACCCCGAGGGGAGAAGTTTGCCTATCCCAATATATTTTTACTAAGGGTCAAGTATGAGCTTTAGATGTGGATTGACTTTTCACTTGGATCCGTTACATAGACTACAACAAAACACATTCACGATTATCTGGATTATTAAAGTGTTCTATGAAAACAAAAGACATAGATCTCTAGCCAAACTCTTGATAGAAATCTATTATGTAGGACCACTTTGCATTTAGTCTTGCATTTACTAGGGAGATTTAAGCATGGGGGTGTGATTACATAGCAATCATGCAACCTAGAACACCTGAATTGAGCTAGATTCTAGCATAACTTCGAGTCAATGCATGCATAAGCATCGTAATTCGTATACTAGTTAGTTTACTAGTCATATAGATAATATCATCATTTTATGGCCTAAAAGAGAGATGATTTTAATCACAGATGATTCGAAGCCGTAGATGTCAGATCATACCAAACAAATCTGATTAGAACGACGACAAAGTCCAACGGTTCCGAAATCGTCCCGATCAGACAACCAGAGCATTGTGTAGTCCATAGAAGAATGGAGATCATGGAGCTAAAGGGCAAAGATCTGAACCTCAGATGAAAAATCCAACCGCACGGATGGATCCGGATAGACGTTTGTAGTCCAGCGGTGTAGAAATCAACTTAATTGAAGGCCTATGTCCTCAGATATAAAGAGAAGAAGAACAGACGACCACGATGGCACCATGTGGCACCATCGCAGCTGCCCCTCACCATGCCCCCAACTCCTGAAGGCACCTCTCCTAGCAACATAACGAGCATGCCATGTTGCCACCCATATTAAATCAGTATAAATATAAACAAGCAAGTATATATGATAAAGAGTTTGCGTAGCACATTGGCTCACGCGCACACGTACGTAAGCACGAGATGCAGGATTGAGCCCAGCGCTGTGCAAAATTGATGCAACGTCGGTGGGCAGGCGTGTGCAGGCGCAATTGTGAGATCTGACGGTGCACAGCGTGCCACATGGCACGATTAGAGCGCATCGCGGGCAGACTTGCGATTTTGTGGGTTGTTGCGAGATCAGGAAGGTGCGAGAAGCACGTGTAGGATTTGAAAGGCGTGATGAGTGCGCATTTAAGCCGTCCGATTATAAGATCAAATAACTGACGATGAGGTGGGATTTGAAGCATGTGGCGAAGGCGAAAATGCGAAGGTGCAGACGAGAGAGAGTCGTGCTATGAGGATCTGAGGGTGCACAGTGTGCCACGTGTCGCCACCTGAATGAATCAAAGCATAGAAGGCCTTTTGAAGGTTATTTTTAGGCTAAATTAGAGCTGTTGATCTCTCGATCAACGAATTTGATTAGCCAAGGGGTTGTTGCACAACATTAAGGGCTGAAATACCCATTTTACCCTTCACAAAAGCTATAAAAGAAGGCCCAGGGCCCCCCCAGTTGAAGCATCCACTTAGAACCTCTCTCTTCCATCAACTCCAGACATCTTTCATCTTCTCTGCAACTCTCCATCCCTCTGTAACTCCGCTCCAACTTCGTCCCAGCACTTTGGATCTGAGGTGCTATCGCATCTCGCACAAGCATCCCACAAGCGGCATCATTTCTCTACCACTTTCTATCTCTCTCTCTCTCCCTCTCCCTCTTTCTCTCTATCTTTACTTTTTGAATAGCAATTTCTATTATGAAAAACTCTTTACCAATGCAATGAAATCTGGTCTTATGAATATTTGATGAGTCTCTATACATATATACATATATAAATATCTTGTTAGAACTAGTTTCAGTGAAAAGCTTCCGTTAAAAATCGAGATTGCCTACCTGTGAACAACCCGGTACTCACCGGTTTTATAAATATTATTTCTTGTCGTGTTTTCACGCAATACTACAACTGAACAACTTTTAATCGTGATCACGTGCTGAACACTTAAGTTACCGAGTCCTACAAACCAGAGGTCAGTTAATGAGGTCGAATAATCCCTAAGCCTTAGACCTAATACTTAAGCTTTGCATTTTCCTCAATCTCTTGAGGACTATCCAGATCTTAACGGATACTTGCATTTTTAAGTCTAAAACAAGCCCAAGAGGCCTAAGATCAGCACTCATACTAATCTTCGTGTTTCTGTAGCACTTTTGATTTTCATTTCTTTCTTTCAGTATAGAACTAAAATAGATTCCATAATCTTTTACTAATGACTAACTCTTTTTATTTCAAATTGTTGCTCCTTTTCAACATTTTGAATCACCTCCTCTCTTCCTCCTCAAGAATGATATGCAATTTAATTTTTTTTCAAATTTCCTCCCCTTTCTCCATTTTTTTGTTCTTTTCAAAATTTTCTCTTTTTTATTTTTTTTGGAATATTTTTTTTTTTGTGAGAACCCTTTAGAACTTTGAATTTTTGTATGTTTGCACTTTAACACCCCCCCATGCCTAAGTTTTGCAATATCCGCATTGTAAACCAGAGGGTATGAAATCAGTTTGGGTTTAGGGATTAGAACAGGATAATCTGGTGGGCATACAAGTCGGGATGACTATTGTAGACGATTGCTCTAAAACTAAACTCGAAGTGCAATAGATGTAAAGTACAAAAGAATAATCAAAAGGATCCCAGGTTTTTGGAATGATGGGTTGCCTCTTGTTAAGAGCTAACTTCAATGCCTTTAGCCGAGTAGAAAATGGTATGGAGGAGTGGTCAAATCAGATGAATTTTGCAGAACAAGCACCTTGATCAATATCCTGGTTGGTCCAACAAGGTGCTTGTTCATGCCAATAGGCTGACGATGCAGCCCAAAACTAATCAATCTGATGGGTTGATAGATGTGAATCAGTAGATGAGGAATCCACCATATGCTGTGGAACTCAAGTAGATGTGGAAGTGAAAAGCTAGGGTTTGGCTGAATCAGATCAACCTAGTCAGAGTAGGGATCCTTAAATGAAAAAGGGTCGGTGGAGGATGTAAGAACCTTATGGGAGTGATCAAAGAAGGATGGGGCATGATTATTAGTCTGATCGATATTTGATACTTAATTAAAAGATGGAGGAAAATCATCTGCAACCGGCTCATCAAGAGGAGAATCAAAGTAGAAATTGAGTCTGGTTGCTGGTCAGGGTTGGAAATAGGTTTTGGAAGGCTCTGTATGTGTAGAAGAGGTGGCATCAATAAAAATTGTGCATGAGGGATCCTCTAGGAAGGATTCCAAGGTAGGTTTCTCTAGAGAGTCCTCATAATGGCCATCAAAATCAAATGTAAATGCCTGAAGTGTTTAGAGGGTTATGGAAATCTGAGTCAAGGAAAGATTCGAACTCTAGATTGCAAACACTCTCGGCAATTACTACTTCCGATTCCTGAGGATCAAAAAGGAATGATTCCATCTCAGTGGACCCTAATTTTGAATTAATGATCTCAGGATCAGGGACCTCAGAGTTAGAGTCGAACAATGGATCATGTATGCTGAGGTTGTAGATTAGCTTAGAGTCGTCAGGAGACAATAGTTCTTTGAAATCAGAGTAAGATTCGAAATCATTGGAGAACTTACGAGAATCATGTTCTGAATCTGATTCGGGATCAGAGGTTCCACCACATAGTAAATCAAGAGATATACAATTAGCATCTAACCTAATTTCAGAATCCGAACTCAAAAAGGTGTCCCTATTAGGCATAGGTTCGGGTTCATTGCTTGTAGGGTAGACCCAATCGATTCCTAACTCTTCCAACTCCTCAATTTCTGTATCAAAGATTGGCGTGACTTTCGAAAAATCGATCGGTATCTCTGAAGAGGTTGGAGAGGTGCACTCGTCAAATACAGGCCCAGAATCATAATCCAAATTCAAAATATGATTTCCATCACATTAGGCCTCATAGTCATCCCAAATAGGCTTGAATCCAAATTCTAGGTTAAGGGTGTGGGTTGGATCACTAGAATCTAGGTTGGGCTCTACAGTGATATCAGAATTGCTCTTTAGAGTCACCTTATTAGAATAAGGGACAAAATTTACACCCTCAAGATGTTCTGATTCAATCTTCGTATCACAGGTGTTTGGGAAATCTAAGCTCGGTGAACAAGGCTCTTGATTTTCTAGGGTTGGTTAGAGATCGGGAACACCTGCAATCGGATCCTCCCAACCTATCTCAAGATCAGGAATGTCAATTGCTATGAAATTTGAATCTGAATTCATCTGGGTTGGGGTTCCATAACAACCATGCTCATCAAACCCTGGATTTAGGAAATTGTGTTGATCATTAGACACACTCCAAGATGGTTTGTTAACTTCTGATGGGTATCTTTGATCAATGGTTCTATATAACCTATTCAGCAATTCTCCCCGCATTTCTAAAAATTCCTGGAGTTTTTCCGAAAATGAAGGGCTTGACCAACATTGAAGACACTCATTATTGTGTAATTTCACCAATTCACTGTGTTCTGCTAGTAGATTATCCCAGGTTGAACCGTGGTTCATTTGTGTCCATAATATCCCTGCACGATTTGTGATGATGTCTGTTGCTTTTAGAAATTTGCCCTGAATGTCTCTTTTATAATATTCTTCATGGTTTCTATAAGCATTCTCAATTATCTTTTCTTTCATGCTCATTTGGGATTCAGGTTTCTTAAACAGTCTCCTATATAGCCAGGCTGCATTTTTGAATCAAGTGGTGGAATTAGGATGTAGAATCAAGCTCAATATTAGATTTGAAGTTGATTAGATCAATTTATAAATTCCTAAGATGATCTGTGTATGTGCACTAGAGAAAAGATGAGGGAATGGATGTTGTTGGACTCAATCAAGGCACCCAAAGATTTTTGGATGACTACAGAGATTCAGAGCGGATGATACCATACTGATAAACGCCAGTTTATCATCATTCTTATGCTTTAAAACTAACCTAGCTCTTAGGATTTTACTCCGCAAACGGGTTTTTGGGCTACATTTAGGCATAAATTAGGATAGGCATGCATTGCATTTTTTATTGTCATTTTAATGTGTTTTTGTGTGTTAGGGATGTACTGATGCACAGATCCCTAAAACCCTAGCACTCAAGAAGGCAAATGGTGAAGGAGAAGCCCAGACTAGCTGGAACCCAGCTTGATCCAGCTCACCACAGCTGAAACTTAGCTTACTTGAACTAGGGTTAGCTCATCCCAGCTCCATTCAACTAATCTCAGCTAGATGGCAGCTCAAGAGAGTTCACCTTAGCTCACCCTAGCTCAAGTCAGCTCAGATCCAGCTCAACTTAGCTGAGTCTAGCTCATCTCAGCTCCCACTAATTCATAGGGATCTCTAGCTAGCTCAGCTGAGTTGACTGGAGTTCACCCCAGCTCAGATCCAGCTACATCCAGCTCCACTCAACTCCAGCCAGGTGAAGAAGAATTCATCTCAGCTCAGGAAGCTCAAGTCCAACTCCCGGGGACTCAGCTTAGCTCATCTCAGTTGAGCTAAGCTACCTTAGCTGCCTCAACCAGCTCGATTCTCCCCAGGAGCACCAGACCTAGCTCACCTCAGCTCATTTTGGTAGAAGCTAGCTCACTTTAGCTTGGCTTAGCAACTAGCAAAGAACTAGCAAGCTAAGCCAGCTAGAGTAGCCCCATGCCAGCCTCTTCAGCAGCAGCCAACTCCAGCTCCAGCTCCAGACTTCTCCTCCTCAGCTCCTTCCTCCAAACCCTAGCTCCAACACCTTCTCCTCTACTCCACCTTTAGCTAAGCTAGCTTAGCTTATCTTAGCTTATCTTAGCTTAGCTAATAACCAGCTCCTTGGCCATCCATTACCTTAAAAATCAACCCTAGCTAGCTCCACCAACTCAAGCCTACCTAAGCTAGCTACCCTACTTAAGTTGGCGCCACCACCTAGCCACCCCTTCACCCCATTATCTCCACCAAAAGACACTTCAAGTTGGCGCCAAAAACCACCCCTAACCACCACCATTTTGGCGCCAACTTTCAGCCTCTTCATCCACCCTACACCTACCCATATAACACATCCTAGCCATCCACATACCCCCTTCTAGAACCTTAAGGTGGCGCCACCTAATAGCCTCCTAGAAAGCCCATTTTGGCACCAACACTAAGGGGTGTCAACACCCATAACTACCCCCTTGGTGTCCCTTAAGGTGGCACCAACTCTCCTTGGCCATGGGATCTCCAACCACCTCCATCAACTCATCTTGGCCATCCAATTCAAAGGTCACCATAGCCCCCTTCCTATTCTATAAAAAGCCACCACCTACCACCATTTTGGGGCATCCTCCCTTAGTATATTTTTCTACCTAAGCCACCTATACCTACGGCCAAGAAGAAGGAGTAGAGAAGGAGATTAAAGGGGCACATCACCAGCCCCTTTGGTGCCTTCTTCTCCCCACTCTCTTCAACTTGAGCCATGCCAAGGAGGAGGGCTCTTCCACTTCAAGAAGGACATCCAGGAAAAGGAGAAATACTTAGGGTGGACGTCCACCCTTGGAGAGAAACTTAGGGCACGCCCCCCTAGGGCTTGCCTTGGAGGACATCACCTTGGCAGAGCACTGTAAGGAAGGAGTTGAAGGACTCTTTTCAAGATTGGGAGCCACCAAACTTGGAGCAAGAAGCCCTCTTCTTCACCATCTATCTAGAGGATTTGTGTTTTCTTTTCTTATTTGCATTTTTCTAGTAGTACAAGCTTTCCTCTACTAGGCCTTTTGTAAAACACTTTATCAATTATCTAGTTGCCTTCTTTGCATTTCTTGTTTGCATTTCTATTAGCTTATTTTCAGCATTCTTCACTCCCTCTCCCTAGTTATTCTAGGCCTCCACTTGCCTAGAGTGAGCTTAGGGAGAGGCTCTACTTGCCACATGAAGTAGCATTTAAATTGAAGTGTAAATCACTTTTCCTGCCATCAATTCGCATGTTGCCTTATCTTAAAAACAAAAAAATGATATATTGAAAAAAATACCAAAAAGAAAGTTGAGATTTATATTCCTAGCAAGAGAATCAATTTTGCAACCATATTGCCTCCTTGGACGACCCTAGATACTTCCCTATCTAGGATTATAAATTTAAGAGCGAAAGCGGATTTACGCATTACAACGACCCAATTAAGAAACTGCGTAAAATCGTTATCACATACCCTTGGGTCAGAAAGTCATCCACCTGAGAATTACCTGGGAAGTGATGTAAACATGTTTATATTGCATAAAATGTCTATTTATGCATGTTCTTAAGCATAGAATTGCATTACATACTATAAATATTACATAGATGCATCAACTTGCATTTAGATTAGTTTGAATAAAATGGAGGTTAATTGTCTCCTTTTATGTCCTGGGACAGGGCAACCTTTTATCGAGGCCTTGGATCGAAGATTCAACCGTACGGATCTGATCAGGACGACGATTGGAGTTCAACGACTCTAAGATCACCCTAATCAGACATCTGTAGCATCAAATAGAGACCGAGGAACCCTAGAAGATCAGGGGCCAAGATGGTGTGAATTCTCACTTCAGATGACAAATCCGACTGCACAGATGGATTCGGATCGACGATCGTAGCCTAACGGCGCGAACATTGACTCAATTTGACAACTGTGGCACCATCTACATCATCCAGAAGATGGACGGCCAAGATGGCGCCATGTGGCACCATCTCAGCCGACCAACCGGCCGCATACACCTGCCGCACCTTCTCTTCTTCATCTGAGTGTCGCTTCTCCACCGTTGATGCTCATCCAACGGTTGCGGGGTGCGCACGCACGTTTCATGAGCATGACACAAACGCGCTGATAGCACATTGGTCGAATGCACTTTCGCGAAGGAAGGATGCCCGTTCGAGCCGCGAGGAGCAGGTGAGGGGCACACAGGCGAGCCGGTGTGAGGAGCATATGATTGTGATCGAGCGGCTACGTGCACCTGATAGTGCCCACGCGCCATCAAACATGCAACGAAGATGTGGATCGCACGTGTAGATGCACAATGAGGAGGCGCGGCGAGGATGCATCTCAGCCATTCAATCTCACAATCGAACGGCTGAGATTTGAAGATCATGGGCATGCGTTGCACCTTGAGGAGATGACCGGGCGCACCGCCACTACGCCCACGTTCGAACCTTTAGCGACAGATTTATCCGTCACTAAAGGTCCTGAATTAATGATTTTCAACTTAAAAATACCAAATTGCCCTCACTCCTTGCAACTATAAAAGGAGACCCGCTCCATACGAAATTCTCATCCCTTCCTTCTCTTCTTTCCATCTCCAAAGCTCAAGAGAAGCTTGTCCCACACCTGGGATGCTTCTCAAGAGATAAAGTCAAATTTTTGCCCCCATTTCGAAAATGGATCCCGAGACGATGACGACGTGCTGCCTCGTTCCTATTCTTCCCGCTTCATCCTCCTTCTTCTTGCTCCATTCCCCATCTTCCAGGCATCATCCCATCCGGCTCATCCTCCAAGCGATCATCGATGAGGATATCTCTCTCTCCATTCTTTTTAATGCTTTCTAGAGTAGATTTACTGCTTTCTAGTGTAATCATTTTCCACTTTCTAGTCGTAATGAGTAGTGTAACGAACAACCTCTTTGATAATGAAATCCATGTTCATTCTACATCCCTTTTTTCTATTGTTTGTAATATTCTCTCTCTCTCTTCTATTTATTGTAAATAGATAGATAGTTTCCAATCACCTATTCTGCTTCGTGACAAATAAAACAAACGTGTATTTTTAATCAAACGTCCACCTCCCTGTGTTCAACCTGGGATTTCTATTCCGGTATAAATTTTATTTATTGAACACGAGTTCTTCGCTAGTCAAACTACAATGACAAGTTTTCAAAACCAAATACGATAGCATAGTAACCCGTAGCTTCAATATTTTGGCGTTGTTGCCGAGAAGGCGATGCTCTTTGATTTTTTTCGCGTTTTCCAACTTATGAATCATTTACCTCACTTCTCTCCTTTCTTATTGTGATTGCAGGTACTCTTTTGAGATGAGCAAAAGCAGTAGATTGGAGCAAAGTGCTGTTGAAGGTTCTGTAAGTTTTCCCCCACCTCCCACCCATTAGTTTTCATTCTGTCACATAATAACACAAACATAAATCAACCTAGGTGTTCTTATAAACTTTAATGTTAGTTTTGTTTGTTTGTTTGACACCTACACCGGCCTCAACCTCCACATTTAAAAAGAAAAAAATTGAAAAAATCCCACAGAGGTACACAACCTCATCTGATTTTCAAACTCAACCGGTAAATCGATCTTTGAGTCCAGTACACACATCCAAACACATAATTGAGTAGAAATTAGATTAGGTAATCATTTGTGTTCCTAATTAAGTGGTGCAACAGGTCAATTATTTGAGTTGATTGGGCCGCACCACTTCAATTAAAATCAACTCATCAAGTAGCTGCTGCATAGGTTCAACTCTTAGGGATTTACTAGGCACTCCACATTCTTTTAAGTTTTAAAGGAAAACACCTCCACCTATGCTTTCAAAACCTGGTGTGCCAATAAAACTTGTTTGAAAATACCTAAAGTTGAATCCTAAAAGCTACTAAGCAAGATTTGAACCCTAAAATTCACCGCATCAAAAATAATCTTGCTTGAAAACCACTAGTTGTGCACGCACACACACATCAATCAATCATTAAGGGCACAACCCAGATAAAGGGACCATCACATTCCAAAGCACATTCAAACCTAGCCCTAAATAAAATAGAGTATACGTTGGCTTTAAGGATTCAACTTGCTCTTCGGAGCCCAGAATGAGATTATTTTCAATTAGTCTATTTCTACTATTCAATCTGATGTCTAGCTAGGGGAGCAGAATCAAACGATTGCGGCTGGGGGGTACACTAGGAACTGGAAGCGCAAGCTGAAGGAAGAACCTTCTCCCCAGTCCCTCCTTCTAACTGGTTGGATTGAATAGATAGAAGTAGATCAATTCATTTCCTTATCTCAAGACGGGTTCTGGGAGTCTGTAGGTCTTTTGGCTAGCCCACTTAAGGACAGGTTTGATTGCTTGTATTGCAGGGTGCCTTTCTTCCTCCCATCTATCATGAATCCTTCCACATTTTATACGCATTCCTGCTCTTTCCCTCCTGTTATGAGTTATCCACAACATGACGATTATCCCGACACATACTGTAATCAACCATCAATTAGTCGGGATAACTTGGATTGGGGGTACAGTTTCGGACCTTCGTGTTTAGGGCCTAACCCTGAACACCATAATCTTGATTTCTATCCTTCTCAGAGCCACACGATTATAGATTGTCACCTTTTCATGGATGACCTAATACGATCTACAATCAAGGAGGATACATTGTTCCTTACCCATCCTCTAATTACATTGCCCTTAGGTCATCACCACCTTTTAAACAATCCGAAATGACCTATTATTAGGAAGGGTATAACGAATCTCGATTCGTTAACTTCTTTGCTCTGATCCCAAACCAGCCCAATCCTGAACCAAATCATTTGGTTCAGGTTAACCAGGTTCAAGATAAGGTTTTGGCTAATTTGAGGAATACCATACAATCTTTAGAAGTTCAACCAATACCTTCCATTGAAAGATTGGAGCCCTTGATTGAAATGATTGATGATTTAAATAAATATTTGTTGGATTGGCTCCAGGATGTTAAGGATAAGAACAGGGGTGAGTTTCTACTTGGGAAGTTAGTGAAATTGAGGATGAGATTTGTGGTTGTTTTAGTTCAATCGTGGGATGATTCCCAGGATGAACTCCCTTTAGGAGAGCCAATGTCAGAATCCGCTCAGGCACCTATTGGGGGAGCACACGTGTTATGAGGCTGACCAGATTGATTTAAAGCAACCAATTAAGGATAATCTGATTTCTTCACCTGAGATCCCTGAGTCGGGGTACGAGGAAATGTGTGTCTCCATGGATCAGAAAGTGACAGATGATTTTGGGACATACATTAATACAGATTTTGATTTCTTTGATTCTGATGGTGAAGATTCAGTTTGCGAAGTCTCACGTGAGTTTACAGAACATGATTTCTGTGAGACAATTTGGTATGAGGAATCTGATAGATCATTTGATAGCCCAATAATTGAGGAAATTGATCTTATTGGGGCTCACATGACGGATCCAGAATCGCATTTTCTGGAGGATTCAATCCAATGCCCCTGATTGTCAGTTACACCCCATTGAGCTTACTGACAATTCTATTTTTGAGATACCTAGACCCAAGTCAATTTTGATTCAGCCACATCTTTTAGACTTGGAAATTTCAGACGAGGTGATTAATATGCAGGAGGTCCCAAAACTTGACATTCTGAATGAGGAGAATAGAAGCTGGGAAATTCTGATTTGGGAAGCAAACTCCGAAGGAAGTGGAAGACTGAGTCTAAGGGTTCCAATTCATCTAAAACCATCAAACCAAGACCCTTACGATATTTGTTCTGAAGATGTTCAACCCAAGCACACATTCATTGATTATCCTTTTGATATTGAATTCTCTGTAACCTGACTTTTTGGTCTTGGGTTGCATCCTCATAAATCGCAGGCCCGACCCCGCTTGCATACTGATTTTAGGTTTTGGGTAATTTTTATCTAGAACCTTAGATATTCTTAATTATGGGATATGGGTTAGCACCACAATATGGTCCACATTTGTGGACATCTACTGACAAGTCAAAGGTTTCATCTTTTTATTTTGATTCTGACCTGCACTTGTGAATTCTTTATTTCTCTTCTTTGTATAGTATGCCTAGCTGAAGGCACTAAATTCAGCACGTATACATTTTTTTTTAATCTCGGAGCAAACCTGACATTCACGCAATTCAGGTGCTTTCTACTCTATTCCACTCTATTTTATGTCTTTTTAATACAATAAGGACATTGCATTAGATAGGATTAGGGGGGTGGATATTCATCTCTGTATTTATTCGTCAGCTTCGTAGATTCATTTTATTTTCTTTTATTTATATATATATATATAAATTTGAATTAGGAAGGAATACTTGGACATTAGGACTTTTCAATCTTTAGAAATATTACATTGGGATCTGAACGTAAAGACCCTTCAAGTCTTTGGACTTAATTGGCCCATGTATCCACTAAAATGTGGATTTGTTTTTCGAGTCCTCGCCATCTTGAATTTTATTGTAATTTGATTAAATAAGTTTGGGTGGTAAGTACATGACTTATCAACCCGCCCTCTGATTTGAGGGAACTTAAGTCTAAAGCATCTACACACTATCTTGTCACTAACTCATTATTCGGCAATTTTAACGGAAATTGGGTAGCTAATGAACCTTCTAGGGTGATATGGCTGGCAAGTTATCGTGGGTAACAACCCATAGGTAGGTTTTCTAGAGCCCAGTCATTGGACCATTCTCTTCTTGCTGCCTTTAGGTAAATCTTAGACTAGCGAAGCCACCTACTTAAAAAAAGAGAAAAAGAAAGTCAAAAAGAAAAGAAAAAGAAAAGGAAAAGAAAAGAAACAAACCACACTTACCACACGAGTTTGGCTGGCAAGTTGTCGGTGGTAACAGCTCATCGACCGATTGTCCAGAACGCAGCTCAAGAAATGCATTTAAAATTCCCAAACACTTAGGAAGAAGTGGAGAAGTAGAATAAATCGGGGAGATATACACTGGATTCACCCTTGTGTTGACCCCATAAAAATAAAATTAGGGAGAAAGCTACCGGTTGTAAAGATACACCTTTAGGCAGAACTCTCTTTTTAAGGTCACCTAGAGGCGTAGAAACCCGAAGTCCGTTCTAATTGCCGATCAATGAGTCTATCACATTCACAATAAGATGCTTAGAACTTAGGGTTCTCATCAAATCTTGGGTGAGTTGAATGGCCGTAGAAAGCCACTCTTAAACCCTAAACTCGAAAATCCAAAAAAATTAGAAAAGAAGAAAGAGAAAAAGAAAATTTTCTTTGAATAAGGCAAGGGCTTGAGGTGGTCTGTATTTTGGTAGATACCCGAGTACTGTTGTGTCTTTGAAAGTTCAGATCCTAAGTAAACATTTTCTTAATGATTGAAAATAACTTATGCCTAATAATTCAACCTAATTCTTTTATAAATAGCATATAATTTTTGCAAGGGACTAGCAAAAGATAGGCATGGGGGTGTGATGTAAACATGTTTATATTACATAAAATGTCTATTTATGCATGTTCTCAAGCATAGAATTGCATTACATACTATAAATATTACATAGCATGCATCATCTTGCATTTAGATTAGTTTGAATAAAATGGAGGTTAATTGTTTCCTATTATGTCCAGTGATGAGAGCCTCATCATGAGCCCTAACTAGCTCATTTTGACCTAAGAAAGAGAATAGGAGCTCCTACATAACCTAGAGAAGGACTTAATTCAAGGAATAAGTGTTCTGAAAAGAAAACATGAAATAAAGGTTTAAACTACAATTTCACCATTATAGAACATAAATGGGTTTTCTCAGAGGCAAGACATAGGTCAAATGGTCTGAATAAGATAAAAAGTGGGTTGGATCAGTCAGAAATGGGTTAATGTACAATCTAAGAATTAAATGACATTCTGTAACCTTAAAATAGACCCTCTTAATTCAGCAAGGTTTTGGTCAGGATAAAAATAAATTAAACCCTCTAAAATTCATGTAAAAATATCCCCTAGGGTTTAGAACCTTCAAATTGGCCTTTGGAACCTATTTTGACCTAGATTGGGGTCATAGCTCATTAATTGACTTAATTTGGGTTTTTGTGCAAAATGTCCAGTCAAACGTGAACAAACCTAAACTCCAACTTCACCATTAGATTCCTTAGGTCTAAATTATGTTTCTACCAAAATTTGGACTTAATGAGAGGTCATCTTGACCTACTTTGCAAAATAGCACACCCAATTACATTTTGGCCCTAATCTTTTGAAAACCATTTCACAGACCCCCCTAACTTCCTCTCCACTCTTACGAAAAGGTCCCTCCACCATTAATGGGGAGAAATCCTACTCCGGCGAGGAATGGAGGGGGAGTACTCCCTGATTCCTCGGAGATCTCCCCGAATTGGAAGGGAGATTCTTTGAGGAATTCCCTTCCATCTGAGCGTGGTCCTAATCTCTGATTTGCACCCAATCTCTCGTGCAAACGCACGAGAGATTTGGGTCTCCAATGGTTTCCATCTCCGGCAAGGTCTCTTGTGCTTGGAAGCTTGTCTTCCAAGCATAAGAGTCCCTACTAGCGACTATAAAAGCACCACCACCTCCGGCCGCATCTCTTCAACTCGACTTGGCCAGAGATCCACCCCAATTTCATCTTCTTCTCCTCCGGTCAAGTAGTCCAGCGAGCTCCAGTGAGCCTCCCTTCTCTTTCTCATTGCTCTTCCATACTACTAGTGGCAGAGTTGCCCTCACCATCTTCCTCTGCATCACGTAACTCCCGCGTGCGCACCTCTAGACCCTTCGTCATCACCGTCTCCCTCCACTGGACACCGTCTTCTCTGACGACAGTAGGTACAGTCAGCCACCATTTCTCCCCCTTCATCCACTTAATTAGGTTAGACTTACTCCCCTCTATTCCCTCTTCAATTCCCCTCTGTCTATTTTCCCTTTCAACCCCTCACAGCCGCAGATCACCTCCATCTCCATCTCCGACCACCCACCGGCGAGGCACCTCCATCGCTCCACACCTCCACACGCCTCGCCAAACACCTCACCACCTCCGCCACAGTCCACTGATCACCGTCCGCCTAGCCATCGACCGCCATCACCACCCTAAACGCCCCCCGACCTAACCCATAAGCCTGGCCACAGGGTGACCTAGGCATGCATGCCTAGGCCGCCCTACGGCCTGCCACCTATCGTCCCACCTTCACCTTGATACGGTGAAGCTTCCCATGTGTCTTAACAAGGCCGCAAGGCTGTGTTTGTGTGTGACAGATCTCACCACCTGCCGCCATTGACGCGCACAGCGAGAAGGTCGTGAGCTTCATCCCAGGCTGCGCACTCCAGGCGTCAGAGTCCCAGAGGAAGCAGATGAGTGCGCGAACTCATACGACTGAGCAATTGGTTTGGTGAGCAACTCATTAGCAGCAATTGAAGGAGTTCTTGCAAGTGAAAGCGCAGAAGTGGGTGGGACATTTAGTCCCACCTTATAAATGTAGGAGTGAGGTAAGTAGGATAAATTGAAATTGTGTTTTATGTTGTTTGCCTCGAGACACACAAGGGTGAGGTCCCTCGCCTTCACTCGCCATGCCTCGTCCATGACATTTCCCCCGTAGACCTGGCACCCGACCCGACTAACCTAACTTAGCACTCCTCGCGTACCACACCCACGCCGGTGCACCTGGACCCGGGCACGCGACCGACCCGATTACCCAGCTCTGGGAGGGTGTACCAAAGAGAGACATACAGAGAGAGAGACACGGGGGAGGGTAGGGATAGGTTTTTCTCTTCGGTGTGTGTGCAAGGAAGAGGAAGGCGTAGCTGAAATGCTAAGGCAAGGTGAAGGAAGAACTTAGTCACAGAGGAAGAAGAAGGAGAAAGGCACTGTGCAAGAGAAGAAGGAAGGAAGGAAGGAAAGAAGACAAAGAGAAGAAAGGCAAAGGAGGCTAAAGGAAACAAAGGCAAGGTGAAGCTGACACTTAGCCGCAGACAGACAGCAGAAAAGAGAAGACTTAAGAAGGAAGGGTAGAAGACAGAGGAACATAAAAAGAAGGAAGAAGAAAGGAAAGGCTAGAAAGGAGCTACAGAGAAGAAATAAGGAAGAAGCAGACGGCTAAAGTCAAAGAAGAATAGAAGAAAAAGAACTAAGGAAAGAGGAAAATCAGAGAAAGAAAGAAAGAAGAAGAGAAAGCAGACAGGAAATAGGAGAGAAGAGAGAGATCTTTTGATCAGATGTCCAATTTCTCTATTTTTGCTACAATTGACTCTTACATTCTTGCATTTAAATTCTGAATTAAGTTTTGAGTAACTCTAAGTGTTCAATTACATCATTGAGATTAGTGAGTAAATTCCATTTGCTCCCTGTTTTCGACCTCAGATACTTAGGTTTTTGAGTAATAAATTTTTATTTGTTGTCAATGCTTGGTCACCTATACTACAAGCGACTGACTTATAAGCCCGACAAAGCATTGCAACATTTTGGCATCGTTGCCGGGGAGCAACGTGCAATTTATCACTAGTCTCTACATTCTTTTTGACTATATTGAACACTAACTTGCCCTATTAATTTTATTGTGATCTTGCAGGGCATTTCACGAGAAGATCCCTCCCTCAAGTCAACTAATCCAGGGCAGGTAAGCTCTTTTCTTCCTTAAACCATCCCCTAATCCTTGAAAGACAAAAGGAAGAAACCAACTTTGGAATCAATTGCCTTCTTTTTATAATAATTACCATATTTAAGGCAAAGGTCTCCTGATTTTGCGAAATTTTTTTTCAAAACTTATTGAAGTAGAGGCAATTTTTTAGAGATTCTATCCCACAAAATTCCTGTGCCTAATAGAAATCACGCTTAATCTCTGCGGACAACACACTTCTTGTTTTTGAGTCCAAAGAGACTTTTTGTGAGACAGAGGATTGGAAATAGAACCAAATTAGGGTTGCAACAGTAGGGCTTTTGGAGTGCTAGTCACACATGCCTGTATAAAAGGAAATGAACCCTCCCGCATCAGTGCGTTACCCAAGCCCTTGATTGAAGAGATCTAAACAAGACAAACCCTAAAAATTGAGCTCTAAAATCACTTGAATCTAAAAATCTTTGACCTAATAAACTGGGAGTCAAATCAGGGTGGTCTCTAGGTCCCAAGCCTAGAATCATTCTGCCATCTTTAGGGCAGGTCAGGTGAAGTTGACCCCTTGGGTCAACCAACCTCCAAATTAGGTCACAACATCAAAATAGCTAAAGTTCAAGTGAAAACCCTAAAACACCTTTGAAATAAAAGTGGTAGACTTAAGAGATCAAGGTCCCCATTCTGGTCTACCTAGAATCTCAATGCCAAGAGAGATCGGGTGGGGGAAACCTTGTGACCCGTGGGGATGCTCTACCGTGTAGGGGTCTTTGTGAGACTCTCCCTCTCTTGTTACCCAGGTAATTATCAAGTGGATGATCTTCTGATCCAGGGGTATCATGTGCCCCGATCCTCCATAGTCATCCAAACGTCTTTGGGTGCCTTGATTGGGTCAAAAAACATCTCCAGTCCCTCATCTTTTCTCCTTAGAGCACACACATACATTTTTAGTGGGACTCTTTATTCAGATTTAATAGCTTCATAACTTGATTGTATATCTTGATTCAAACTCTAATTCTACATCTTGATTCCACCACCTGATCCTAATATGCAGCCAAACCAATTAGGACTACCATTCAAAAAACCTGAATATCGGAGATCCATGAGAGATAGGATGATTGAGGATGCTCTGAAATTCTATGAAAAAGAAGACAAAACCTCAACACCAGTAGAAAACATTCAGGTTGATGTCCCAACAACCACAACCTTTATCATAACTTGTGCCCAAGTACTATTGGCAGAAGCCACAAAAGGATCAACCCGAGACATGCTCATCACAGGATACATTGAGATAGAAAAATTGCATAATCTTGAATACCTTCAATGCATGACAAATCCTATACTTTGGGAGCAACACCAAGATGATCTTGAAAAATGGGAAGAGATAATGAGATTGTTAAAACAAATCATCAACCAGAAATACTCGTATATGCCACAAACTGAGGATGAACCATCTTGGGAGGATCAATCTGATCTCGGGTTTGAGGCACAAAAAGGTTGTGGATTCTCAACCCAGATGGAGTACAATGTGCCTGATATTGAAGAAGGCTGGGAAGTTCCAATTGTAGGAAAACACAATGTTGAGCCAACTCTAGACCATGAATCACCAGGCATAGAATTCCAAAACTCCTGCGATCATGAGAGTATAACTGAACCTCTCGAGGGTGTAAATTCTGCCCCTTATTATGATATGGTGACCCTCGAAGGTTATTCGGACCTAGATTCTAGTGATTCAACCCACATCCTAAGCCCAGAATCTAGATCTGAAACCTGTTGGGAAGATTTCAAGGCCCCATAGGAGGATGATCAATTTTTCAATGAATATGATTTTGGGCCTTTATTTGATGAATACCCCTCGCCAACATCCTTAGAGAAACCAATCAATTTTTCAGAAGTCATGCCAATTTACGATACAGAAACTGAGGAGTTGGACGAGTGGGGTTTCAATTGGGTCGATCCTACCAGCTTAGAACCTAATCCTCTACCAGATAATGACACCTTTTTTATCTCAGAATTGACATCTAAGCTAGACCCCAGTCAGGCTGCCGAATTTACAGCATATGATTTATTCTATGGTGGAACTCATGATCTTGAATCTCATTCAGATTTTGATTTTTGCAAACTCTCCAACGATCTCGAATATGACCATAACATCAGAGAAAATTTGCTTCCTGATTATAACAAGCCAATCTACGACCTCAGCTCACATGACTCATTTTCTAACTCCGATTCTGAGGTCTCGATTCTCGAGATCACTAATTTTAGATCAGGTTCCAGTAACATGGAATCATTTCTTTTCGATCCTCAGGAATCAAAACCAGCAAATGCCGAGAGTGATTGCAACCCAGAATACGAATCTTTTCTCGACTCCGATTTCCAGTATCCCATAGACACTCTCCAGGCATTCGCTTTTAATTTTCAAAGTTACTATGAGGACTCTCTACATGAGACCACCTGTCATTCCTTTCTAGAAGAGCCCTCATACACGATTCCATTGAAGCCACCTCTTCCACACATACAGAACTGATCAAAACCCGTTCTCTACCCCGACCCGCAACTAGACTCAATTTCTATTCTGATTCACCTCTCACTGAGTCGTTTGCAGACAATTCAACTCCACATCTATACCAGGCACCAGGTATCGATCAGATTGAAAAACATGAGTCATCATTCTTTGATCACCCCTGTAGGGTTTCCACACCATGCACTGATTATTTTTCGGAACCCTACCCTGACCAGGCTGATTCGACTCAGCTTAAACCCGAGTTTTCACTTCCATATCCATTCGATCCACATTGCATATGGTGGGTTCCGCATCTGTTGATCTACATCTATCAACCCACTAGACTGATTGGGTTTGGTCTGCATCATCAGCCCACTGATCTTAACAAGCACCTGGTTGGACCAACCAGGCTCTTAATCAAGGTGCTTATTTTACAAAACTCTGCTGATTTAACCACTCCCTCTTCACCCCATGTTCCGCTCGGCTGAAGGCGTTGAATTTAGCGCTTAACGGGAGGCAACCCATCATTCCAAAAATAGAACCCGTCTGATTATCCATCTGTACTCCATGTCCATTGCACCTTGAGTTCAGCCTTAGATAGTTGATCCCACCTCTGGTACATGAACCAAAGCTTGAAATCATCCGCATCAGTCATTTCCGACCCATTCACCCACCCGATGTATCATGTTCTAAGTCCCTAACCTCAACACTATTTCACACCCTCCGTTTACAATGAGGACATTGCAAAACTTAGGCATAGGGGGTTGTAAAGTGCATACATACAGAACCAAGAAAAAGTCGGAAGGATTCTCACAAAAAAATTCACATATGTCAAAAACACAAAAACATTGCAAAATTATGAAAAAGAGCAAAAAAAAATGGAGGGAGGAAATTTTGTGACCCACATAATCATGAGGAGGAGGAAAAGAGCAAAATGACAAAAAGGGGCACAAAATGAAGAAGAAAAAGAGATAGTCATTAGTAAGAGATTAAGGAATTAACGAAAGTTCTAGACCACATCAAGAAAAGAGAAAAATGAAAGAAAAGTGCTAAGGAGACACAAAAAGTGATTAGCAGGAACGCTGATCTTAGGCCTTCTGGGCTTGACTCTTAGCCTTAAAAATTCACGTACCCGCTAAGATCTAGATAATCCTCAAGAGGTTGGGGAAAACGCGAAGCTTAAGTATTAGGTCTAAGGCTTAGGAAGTATTCGGCCTCGTTAATTGACCTTCAGTTTGCGGGATTCGGTAACCTAAGCACCCTAATCCACACACAGTCTGGTTCAATGCGCATAACTATCAAAATCACGCAAAAGCATTTTAATGCTCTAGAAAAGTTGCCTAGATTAGGAGTGGCCAATCAACACAAGTTGATTTAGATGAGTTCCCGGCGTAGAGAGGCGGGAAATTCCCCTTGAAGATGCATAACAACATATCGTCTCCTCGGTGCTTGTCTCTTAGGATATTTAAATATCCTACCGGGGGCATGGAAGCACTCTACCAGTTCAGATACCATGGGCGGCATTATCTCAAAATGTCAATTGCCAAGGTCTGGATTCGGCCATGGAACGCCATGGGTAGGATTATCTTGAAATCTCAAAATCCAGGGTTCTAGGGGTTGCCATGGGTGGTGCTATCATGAAGCATCGATTGATAGGGACCTTTGAGGATTGATGATGGGGATGGGGAATCCGATACAGACCATGTTGAGAAGCCAATCCGAAGCTAGAAATAAAAAGAAAAGAGAGAAAACTCTCCAAACAAATAAATCTTCTATCTCTCTCTTACAAAAATAAACTACAAACTGAACCAAGGCTAAAAAAAAAATGTCTCAAGCACGTGTGCTTTAATCGTGGAGTCCAACAAACCCTAAGATAGTTTCTGCAGGCCTTAAAAACCTTCGTGAAGGGCTGAGGCTAAAGCAGCTCAGGTTCGGATTTTGGTTGGTACTTGAGTACCTCTAGGCCTATTGTCGGCATTCTGAACTAATCACAAGAAAAAGAAAAGCACTTATCACAACTGATGACAGACACTAAGGGTCTAGAATAGAAGTTAAAACCTTGAAATTTTGCTAAGGGACTAGCAAAATCTAAGCATGGGGGTATGATGAGAGCCCCATCATGAGCCCTAACTAGCTCATTTTGACCTAAGAAAGAGAATAAGAGCTCCTACATAATGATGAGTCCATTTTAATGGACTATTATTACGCCTAAGTAATTCAATTCTAACATTGTATGTTGGTTAATAATCACATTTGTTCATTAAATGATTGCATGTGTCATTATTTAAGTTTACACTTCTTCTATTGCTTATTATGTAATTATATTTCATGCAGGGACCCGCAACAGCGCACTCATCTTCTCCAATTAATCTACTTTAATAATCGGGAAGAAAAGGGAGGAGGATCAAATGTGGAAAAGAATAGGGAGTGGAAAGATATTTTCCCCCCACAAATATCTCCACCTATGGCCAACGGAACCCAACAGGTGTCGGCTAAAATTAGGAAGGGATTTGAAAATCCTTGGATTAGCGTGGAAGAGAGGAGTTAAGAGGAGGCGGAGCACAGGAGAGGAGAGTCATCTTCTTCCTCCTCCTTGAGGGGATATCCATCAACAGTGCAACTGTGCTTGCATTGTGCATCACGCATCCCCCACCGTCCACCTCTCCCTCCAACTAGCGCCCGCAGGCGCTGCACAGTAGGAAGCACCTTCGCGCATCCTCACCCGCGCTCTCTGTAGGCGCAGCCACACCAAGCACCCTCCACCGCAGACGCTGCACCTCACCTCTGCAGGCGTCCGCGCCCCTTCAGCATCCCGCCTGCATCACGCTTCCGCCTGCAGCGCGCCCTCGCCACCAGCTCTCTCATAGCAGGCACGCAACCACCAGTCGCACCCGCACCCACCAGCTGCACCCGTACTCGCACCCTCTCCACTGCACCGCTCATTGCAAGTGCACCCCCTGCACTCCCGCCTGCAGCACGCCCCCTCCAGCACCACCTCTGTTGCACCGCGCCAACGCCCGCAAGCGCTGTGTCCAGCCACCGTGCCTAATAGGCGCTGCACGCCAAGTGCCTGTAGACGCTCACTGCTCTTCTCCACACTGCCCGCAGGCGCTTCACAACACAGCAGCGCCCTGCAGGCACTGCAAGGGACCGCTCCAGTGCCACCACCAACGCCAAACACGCCTCACGCACGCGCAGTGCACTGCAGTAGCAGGACACCCGCGCATCCACGTGCGGCTGTGTCCTTCTCCTCCAACAGGATGGCGGCCATCCTCCTCTGTCCGGCCATCGCCGGACACCTCCGGTCGCCGCATCACCGCCGTTGCATAGCCCTCGTCGAGGCGTACCTCCCCGTCGACTCTCGCGGCCAACCGTGCACGGCCACACACGCGAGGAAGAGAGAGGAGAAATCCTCTGTTTCCTTCCCCATTAATAATTACATTCAATGCCATTTCCAATTTTATATTAATATTTTATTCAAGCCACATTGCATTGATGCACTCAGACTTTCTTAAAATTACGTTACTTGTGTTATGTGCATGATTCCACATGGAATTTCAAATCAAATTTGCATGCAAGTTGAATTTATATGATATGCCATTATACAAGCATCATATGCATAATTTTGGAGCTTAATTCTTGATGTGAAAATTGCATAACTAACCCTGAACTTTTAAAGATATTAAAAACTCCATTTAAAATAGCATATTCCTTGCATGAAAGTTGCGAAAGTGTCTGCGAGCAGTATATTCATTTTCTCGTGACTTTATTGGTCTATTCCTCCCTATGGATACGACATCTTTTATTGTGGTTTAAATTCATATCTATGTTAATTTTTGATTGAGAGATTTCCACCACATTAATTACAACGACATATTATTCTATTGCTATCATAAGAAAATGAAAATCTCTCCATCACATAACCTAGAGAAGGGCTTAATTCAAGGAATAAGTGTTCTGAGAAGAAAACATGAAATAAAGGTTAAAACTGTAATTTCACCATTGCAGAAGATAAATGGGATTTCTCAGAGGCAAAACATAGGTCAAATGGTCTGAATAAGATAAAAAGTGGGTTGGATCAGCTAGAAATGGTTTAATGTACAGTCTAGGAATTAAATGACATTCTATAACCTTAAAACAGACCTGCTTAATTCAACAAGGTTCTACTCAGGATAAAAATAAACTAAGCCCTCTAAAATTCATGGAAAAATATTCCCTAAGGTTTATAACCTTCAAATTAACCTTTGGAACCAATTTTGACCTAGATTGGGTTCCTAACTCATTAATTAACCTAATTTGGGTTTTTGTGCAAAATGTCCATACAAACGTAGTCAAACCTAAAATACAACTTCACCATTGGATTCTTTAGGTCTAAATTAGGTTTTTACCAAAATTTGGACCTAAGGAGAGGTCATCTTGACCTACTTTGCAAAATAGTACACCCAATTACATTTTAACCCCTATCTTTTGAAAACCATTGCACAGACCCCCCTAACTTCCTCACCACTCTTACAAATAGGTCCCTATACCATTAATGGGGAGAAATCCTACTCTGACAAGGAATGGAGGGGGAGTACTCCCTGATTCCTCAAAGATATCCTCCCCAAATTGGATGGGAGATTCTCTGAGGAATTCCCTTCCATCTGAGCATGGTCCTAATCTCTGATTTGCACCCAATCTCTCGAGCGAACGCGCGAGAGATTTGGGTATCCAACGGTTTCCATCTTCGACAAGGTCTCTTGTGCTTGGAAGCTTGTCTTCCAAGCATAAGAGTCCCTGCCAGCGACTATAAAAGCACCACCACCTCCGGCCGCATCTTTTCAGCTCGACTTGGCCAGAGATCCACCCCAATTTCATCTTCTCCTCAGGTCAAGTAGTCCAGCGAGTTCCGACGAGCCTCCCTCCTCTTTCTCGTTGCTCTACCACACTACTAGTGGCAGAGTTGCCCTCACCATCTTCCTCTGCATCGCACAACACCCACATGCGCACCTCCAGACCCTTCGTCATCATCGTCTCCCTCCACTGGACACCATCTTCTCCAGCGACAGCAGGTATAGCCAGCCACCATCTCTCCCCCTTCATCCACTTAATTAGGTTAGACTTACTCCCCTCAATCCCCTCTTCAATTCCCCTCTGTCTATTTTCCCTTTGGACCCCTTTCAACCACAGACCACCTCCATCTTCTCCATCTCCGGCCACCACCGGCGAGGCACCTCCACCTCTCCACACCTCCACACGCCTCGTAAAACACCTCACCACCTCTGCCACAGTCCACTGATCACCGTCCGCCCAGCCATCAACCGCCATCACCGCCCTAAACGCCCCCTGACCTAACCCATAAGCCCGGCCACAGGATGACCTAGGCACGCATGCCTAGGCTACCCTGTGTCCTGCCACCTACCGTCCCACCTTCGCCTTGATACGGCGAAGCTTCCCATGTGTCTTAACAGGGCCGCAAGGCAGTGTTTGTGTGTGACAGATCTCACCACCTGCCGCCATTGACACACACAGTGAGAAGGTCACGAGCTTCATCCCAGGTTGTGCGCTCTAGGCGTCAAAGTCCCAGAGGAAGCAAATGAGTGCACGAACTCATATGATCGAGCAATTGGTTTGGCGAGCGACCCATTAGCAGCAATTAAAGAAGGAGTTCCTGCAGGTGAAAGTGCAGAAGCAGGTGGGACATTTAGTCCCACCTCGTAAATGCAGGAGTGGGGTAAGTAGGATAAATTGAAATTGTGTTTTATGTTGTTCGCCTCGAGACACACAGGGGTGAGGTCCCTCACCCTCACTCACCATGCCTCATCTGTGACAATTCCCCTGTGGACCTGGCACTCGACCCGACTAACATGACCTAGCACTTCTCGCGCACCGCACCCACGCTGGTGCGCCTGGACCCGGGCATGCGATCGACCCGATTACCTGACACTGGGAGGGCGTACCGAAGAGCGATATACAGAGAGAGAGAGACATGGGGGAGGGTAGGGATAGGTTTCTCACTTCGGTGTGTGTAGGGAAGAAGAAGGAGGAGGAAGGCATAGCTGAAAAGCCAAGGCAAGGTGAAGGTAGAACTTAGTCGCAGAGGAAGAAGGAGAAAGGCACTGTGCAAGAGAAGGAAGGAAGAAAGGAAAGAAGCCAAAGAGAAGAAAGCTAGAGGAGGTTGAAGGAAACAAAGGCAAGGTGAAGCTGACACTTAGCCATAGATAGACAGCAGAAAAGAGAAAACTTAAGAAGGAAGGGCAGAAGATAGAGGAAAATAAGAAGGAAGAAGAAAGGAAAGGCTAGAAAGGAGCTATAGAGAAGAAACAAGGAAGAAGAAGCAGACAACCAAAGTCAAAGAAGAATAGAAGAAAAAGAACTAAGGAAGGAGGAAAATCAGAGAAAGAAAGAAAGAAGAGAAAGCAGACAGGAAATAGGAGAGAAGAGAGAGATCTTTTGATCAGACGTCCAATTTCTCTATTTTTACTACAATTGACTCTTACATTCTTGCATTTAAATTCTGAATTAAGTTTTGAGTAACTCTAAGTGTTCAATTACATCATTGAGATTAGTGAATAAATTCCATTTGCTCCTTGTGTTCGACCTCGGATACTTAGGTTTTTGAGTAATAGATTTTTATTTGTTGTCAATGCTTGGTCACCTATACTACAATGCGACTGACTTATAAGCTCGACAAAGCGTTGCAACATCCAGGGACAAGGAAACTTTTTATCGAGGCCTCGAATCGCAGATTCAATCATACAGATCTGATCAGGGCGACGATTGGAGTTCAACGACTCCAAGATCGCCCTAATCAAACATCTGTAGCATTAGATAAAGATCGAGGAACCCTAGAAGATCAAGGGCCAAGATGGTGTGAATCCACACTTCAGACGACAAATCCGACTATACAGATGGATTCGGATTGGCGATCACAGCCTAACGGCAAGAAAATTGACTCAATCTGACAACCGTGGCACCATCTACATCATCCAGAAGATGGACGGCCAAGATGGCACCACGTGGTGCCATCTCAGCTGCCCAACTGGCCGCATGCACCTGCTGCACCTTCTCTTCTTCATCTGAGCATCACTTCTCTATCGTTGGATGCTCATCCAATGGCTGCGAGGCTCGCACGAACGTTTCATGTGCGTGACACAAACGCTGATAGTGCGTTGGTCGAATGCGCTTTCGCGAAGGAAGGACGCTCATTCGAGCATCGAGGAGCAAGCGAGGAGCACATGGGCGAACGAGCGTGAGGAGTGCACGTTCACAATCGAGTGGCTGCATGCGCCCGATAGCGCCCACGCGCCATCAGACGCACAACAAAGACGTTGGATTGCACACGTAGGCGCCCGATGAGGAGGCACGGCGAGGATGCATCTCAGCTGTTCGATCTCATGGTCAAAAGGTTGAGATTTGAAGATCATGGGCATGCGTTGCACCTTGAGGAGATGAGCGGGCACGTGCACACCGCTACTACGCCCACGTTCGAGCCTTTAGCGACGGATTTGTCCGTCTCTAAAGGTCTGAATTAATGATTTTCAACTTAGAAAGAGCAAATTTCCCTCACTCCTTGCAACTATAAAAGGAGACCCCCTCCATACGAAATTCTCGTCCCTTCCTTCTCTTCCCTCCCTCTCCAAATCTCAAGAGAAGCTTGTCCCACACCTGGGATGCTTCTCAAGAGATAAAGTCAAATTTTTGCCCCCATTTCGGAAGTGGATCCGGAGACGATGAAAACGTATTGCCCCGTTCCCGCTTCGTCCTCCTTCTTCCTGCTCTGTTCCGCGTCTTCCAGGCGTCGTCCCGTCTGGCTCGTCCTCCAAGCGATCGTCGAGGAGGATATCTCTCTCTCCAATCTTTTTAATGATTTCTAGAGTAGATTTATTGCTTTCTAGTGCAATCATTTTCCGCTTTCTAGTTGTAGTGAGTAGTGTAACAAACAACCTCCTTGATAATGAAATCCATGTTTATTCTACAGCCCTTTTTGCTTTTGTTTGTAATATTCTCTCTCTCTCTTCTATTTATTGTAAATAGATAGATAGTTTCCAGTCATCTATTCTGCTTCGTGACAAATAAAATACATGCGCATTTTTAATCAAACGTCCTCCTCCCTGTGTTCGACCCGGGATTTCTATTCCGATATAAATTTTACTTGTTGAACACGAGTTCTTCACTATTCAAAATACAACGACAGGTTTTCAAAACCAAATACGATAGCACAGGAACCCGTAGCTTCAACAGGCAGCCAGGAAGGGAGGGTCCCGCAAAGGCCCCTACACAGTAGAGCATCCCTAGGGGTTACAGGGTTTCCTTCACCCGACCTTCCTTGCCACTAAGGGTCCAAGTAGACCAGAATGGATAACATGACCTCCTAAGTCTACCAATTTTAAGTCCTAATTTATGCCTTTAATTCCATTTGATTAGAAGTTAATTTGACTTGTGACCTAATTTGGAGGTTAGTTGGCCTACTAGGTAGACCAACTTCACCTGACCTACCATAAAAGATGGAGAATGAAATCTAGGTCAAGACCCAGAAATCACCCTGATTGACTCTTAGGTTATTAGGTTAAAGATTTTAGGATTCAAGTGAAATTAGAGCCTCATTTTAGGGTTTTTCTTGATTATATCTTTTCAATCAAGGGCTTGGGTAGCACACAAATGTGGGAGGGTTATTTCCTTTTATGCAGGAAAATGTGAACTATCACTACAGAACCCTAATGTAGAAATCCTAATTGGCTCTATTCTGCATCCAATTTGATCTTAACTTGTTCACCTTGGGCTTCAAGCATGAAAAATGTTATTTAGAATTTAAGCGTAGTCCCTAATAGGTACAGGAAAATAAGGTACGAAATTTCTAAACAGAATTGTCTCAAGCTTCAATCAGATATGAAATTTGTCTGCAAATCAGGAAACTTGCCCTTTTAAATGATGATTACTATAAAAATAAGGCAAGTGATTCCTAATTGATTGTTACATTTTTTGCCTTCCCAAGATTAAGAGGTTGATTAGGGAAGAATAGAAAAGTTACCTGCCCTGGTGTGTCTGTTTTGCATGGAAGATCTCCTCGTGAAGTACCTCGCAAAATCACAAGATATCAAGCAGGTCAAGCTAGTCCTCAAATATAATCAAAATATAGCAAGAGAATAGTGGTTAATTGCACGTTGCTCCTCAGCAACGGTGCCAAAACATTGAGGCGAGCAAATGAGGAGATTTAAATATGCGTTCATTGTAGTATCATCTAAAATGCTCAATCAACAAATACAAGTTATTACTCGAATTCAAATGAGTATCTGAGGTCGAACACAGGGAGCAAATATGGAATTCAAGCACTAATCTTAACAAATAATATAAATGAGCACAATTAATTACTCAAAACTAATATTCAATGTATAACATGAGTATATGAAGGATCTAATGAGGCAAAAAGACATCTAAAGAAAAATAATGGTGATTTGAATCACCAATTATTATCTTAGTTACACATATAATAATTACTTAATGATCTAAATAAATGAACAGTATCAAGCACTTTAAATCCATGTAAGCTTTAGTGCATAGTGCACTATCAGACGACAGAACTTTCAACTAGATGACTTAAGTATCCACTACTACAGTGTTCAATGAGTCTTCTTCTGTCTTGCCCTTCTCTTTCTCTTCTTCTTCTACAATCCTCTTCTTCTGCCTTTCTTACCTCTTCATGAACAAGGGAGGAGATCTCAGATTTTGGCTAAGTTTTAGCCAATGCACAGAAGAACAAAAGCCCCCTTTCCCCCACTTTCTCTCTCTCTTTCTTCCCCTTCTCTTTCTCAATGTCGAGTCATATGCTCGGGTAATCGAGTGTCACGGACCCACGTACCCTAAACTAGGACAGTGTGCGTGAGTGTCATAGCCAAGGTGTGCTCAAGTTAGGAGGGTCTGGTGAGTGAGAATATGGGACCTCACCCCATGTTAGGAGGCGATAAGCATAATGCAGAAAAACAACTTAAGTGATGCCACACACCTCTCCACGCCCAATGTGGGACTAAATCCCACAGGGCTCCTCTTCGTGCAGCTGCTGTGAAGACGCATTCGGTTGGTGTAGCAACGTTTGCAATGGTGCCCAATTGACCACCTGGGCATGTGCCTAGAAGCCTTCCGCACAGCCTGGGGATGTTACCTGGGGCTCGCGCAACCTGGAGCTCAAAGAACTAAGGCGGCGATGGCAAAGGTGGCAGAGGTCCGGTCGAAGTCCTGAAAAGCATGAATATGGCCTTGTGGCCAAGTTAAAATACTTTAGGACCTTTGCTGGACCACGATGAATGTGTGGGTGGCAATGGCGTGCCGTGAGAGGGTGTATGATGCTGTGCGGAGGTCAAAAATGGTGGTGCGGCAGTGGGTTACTCGTTGGGGTGTTAGGATGAGTAATAGGAAGGGAGATGTTAAGGCTTTTGTGCAGGTGGATGTGGCAAAGGTGTAGAGGGTTTTGGCGAGGTAGATGGAGGGGTGTAGCAGCGAGGACGCCTCGTCGGAGGAGCGGCTGAAGACAAAGAAGACGAGGGTGATTCACGATGTCTAGGGGTTGAAGCAAGAGTTAAGAGGGGGAGAATTAACCTAAGAGTCTAAAGGAACTTAACTACTCCTAAACTAATGGATGAAAGGGGGGAGATCGGCTTTCCAAGGGTATGTCAGCACTGGGGCAAAGGTGCTCCGGTGGGGATAGGACAGCGAGGACGATAGAGGGAGAGGTGTTGGTTGGTACAGCACGATGCGGAGGAAGATGAGGAAGATGAATCCACCTCTAGTATTGCGGACGAACAATAAGGGAGGTCAGAGAAGATTGTTGAACGTCAAGGAGCTATTTATCCAGAGAGGAGGGAGGAATTGAGGGTTTTCCAGGCCAAATTCGAGCGTGGGGAGGATGGGAAGGCCAAGGGGATCCTTATATAGGCCCTAGGGAGTTGGTTTAGCTTGGGAATCAAGCTTTGCGAGCTTGAAAATCTCACTAAAGAAGGAAAATCATAAGATACCCGAATCTCTCATGCATTCGTATGAGAGATTGGGAAGATTATGGAGATTGAAACTTGATTCGTTGGAGAGAGAACTTCTCAAGGAATCTCCCTTCCAATTTTGGAAGGGATTATTGATCAGAGAAGGAGTTCTCTTCAATCAAAGGTCGCTGGAGAAGGATTCCTCCGCGATAATGGTGGAGGGACCTATTTTCAAAGAGTGATGACAAAGATAGGGGCCTGTTTGTAAGTATTTTGAAAGTTAGGTGCATGTGTGTGAGAGGAAAAAATCAAACTGGACCAAATTGCAAAATAGGTCAAGATAATCTCAGATTGTGTCCAAATTTTGGTACAAATATAATTTGGACCTAAGGAATCCAATGGTGAAGTGAGATTTAGGTTTTGACCAAGTTTGAATGGGTAATTTATTCAAAAACCTAAATTAGGGCAATTATCTGTCTGAGACTTTATTTTGGGTCAAGATGTGTTCTGATGGTAACTTAAGCATACCAAACCCTAGATAATATTTTTATATGATTTTTAGAGAGTTTATGTGAATTTTATCCTAACCAAAACCTTAGTTAATTAAGCGGGTCTGTTTTTAGGGTTTTAGATGTCATTTAATTCTCAAAATGCATGAAAACCTATTTCTATCTGCACAGACCTACTTGTTAGACATTTAAGATCATTTGACCTTTAACAAACCCCTAGGAATTCCCATGATTGTTCTGCACTTGAGATATGCTATTAAAACTGTATTTTTACCCCTATTTTACTTTATTTCCCTCAGAATAGATTTGTAGTGAATTATGGTTCTCTGGCTGTTATGTAGGAGCATTTATTCCTTGATTATGACTAATTAAAGTTAGATATGGCTGATGATGACGTTATCATCAACATGCTCTTATGCAATTAATGATCCATCTGATTGAGTTTTTGCTCAGCTAGAGACGTTAAACTCAGCATCTATCTACATTCTTCATTAACCTATACATACCATTCTTATACATAGCATATTTTTCTTTTAGTATATCTCCTTTTCATATATTGCATATTGTCAGGTTGGCCGGTGCTGAACGTTAAAATTCAGGAGCAATTCCAGGTGATCTCTACCCACTTACTCCCTACTGTATTTATTTTCATTTATATTCATGCATGAGGACATGCAAGAACTTAGGCATGGCAGGGTAGATATATAACAAAACTGAAAAATTTTTATGCCAACACTTAGAAAACCTTGGAGTAGCATTTCAAATATACTTTAGGATCCTAAATATAAGAACAACCAACTCCACCTTCAATGCTCACATTGGAACTAGAAATCATCCGCAACAACCATTTTCGACTCACCTGCTCACCCTTTTGTTCTAAATTTAGGACTAAGCCGAATGTAACCCGATAAGGGAATTTATGGAGCACAAATGAAAGAGGTTACTTGTTTACATCATATATACATAGTGCATTCATAAATAAGATTATTTTTATTAAGAGAATGCATTAGGGATTTTATCCTCTAGTTAATTCATGTAATATGGAATCCACAACAATTTTCACACCCACACGTAGAATTTGCAATGGATTCACGGTGAAGACTGGTAAACATCTTTAGTCTGTCGAGAAGAAGCAGTGCTTCTTTTCCTAACCCTTAGACAGTATTTTGGGAGTCAGGCAGATTTTCTTCTAAAAATCCACCAAATAGTGTAAGATGAGAGTAGAGTGTACTGGTGCTTTGAGATTAGTGCAAGGAATCTGGAATTCTGGATAATTAGGTAATGATACTCAGAGAATAGTCATAGTTTCTGCTCTCGATTCCTACGTATACATTTTGTGTGAGATATTGAGAGCCATCAATCAAGTCAAATATGTGGAGAATGAATTATAATAAAACTAGGGCTAAAGTGGATGGTTATGACCATTCTCTACGGAATCCTCGGCTGAAGGAGGGTACTGATGTCAAGGTTAGGAATACACCGTCCTATCCATCCTTCCCGATGCCGAGAGTAGGCACTTCCACAAAATAAGCCACCCAATGTCGCTTGAGTACCACCAATCCCAAATAATGCCTCCTCAATAAAATTCATGAATGTGTTGTTAGATTGTGTTGCATTAGAAAAAATTATATATGAAAAAAATGAGAAAATGAAAATAGAAAAAAATGAGAAAAAGAAAAGAAATAAAAAAATAGAAAAAGAAAAAGCGGAAAAAGAGTTATTAGTATCTAGTGTTTATTTCATTTGCATGGAGACAATATCACCAAATAAAATTGAAATCCGCCAAATAGGGCCTTAACCTACTTTTTTGTGTTTCTAACTGCCCAAATACTGGCTGAGGAATTTCAACTTAGTGTTAAGGTTATTGGAACTCGATTAAAGTGTTGATGCCATGTGAGACCACTAAATATGGAATATATGTGTGAATCTGGTGAGATTGTGAGCTCAAGAAAAAGAAAAGAAAAGAAAAGAGAAAGAAAGAATGAATACAAAGGAACCAAAAGAGATCATAGTTTTTTTTTTCTCATCTTTCTTTGAGTTGAGTTACTTAATAATTTGTGAATCTAGATTCTGTAGTACTAATCTCTATGTAGCACCAATTGAGAGTGAGCCACCCACTAAACACCTATTTACCTTTGAGATTCTCTACCGAAGCTTAAAGCCAGGGTGGAATTCATAAAATATTTAATACTCTAAGGGAAGAAATTTGCCTATCCCGCTAGAATTTTACTAGGGGTCAAGTACAAGCTTTAGCGGTGAATTAGTTTTTCACTCGAATCCATTGCAAAAGCTACATAGCTACACTTTCATGATTGTCTGGATTTCTAGAGCATAGGATGAAAACAAAAAGGAGAAAAATCTCTATGCATACACTTGATAAAATAATCAATCCCTTAGGGACCCTTCTATGAATAATTTAATCTCGCATTTGTTAGGGACTAGAAAAATTTAGGCATGGGGTTATGATTGCACAGCAATCATAGGTCTTAATTGACCTAAATTAGGCTAGGACTTAGCATAAGTTAGGGTAATCCATGCATGCATAAGCATTACTAGCACCTTTACTACTTTCTTTTAGTTATGCATAAAATAATGTTATAATCTACTAATTAGGTGCATTATGTCAATTGTAGGTAATAAGCTAATCAGAAGCTAGATCTAAAGCTTAATATAAAGTTGGATTTGAAGAATAATGAATAACTGGTGTTGCAGCAGAGCTAGAGTGGAATACCTAGATTAGATACAATAGATAATAATGTAAGGGAGTTAAGGTATGTTATTCTATTAAGTAGGAATAAGGCAATAAATTTTGAAGAACTCAGGTCCATCCTAGCCCTAAGATAGCCTAGAAGCCTCCCCAAGCCTTAGCCACCCTTAGATTAGGTCACCGCACCCTAGGAAACCTTAAAACCCTAATTCTAGCCTCTATCTGGATGTCCAAATGAGTTATAGGATGTTCAGAACCCTTAGCCAACTCCCGCACACCTTAAACCCACTTCTGCAGTGTTATTGGACGTCCAAACACTTAGTCAAACATCTAATTTCTGTAGAATACCCAAAACAGAATCCAAAATCCCTCCTGACTTTGATTGGAAGTCCAGACAACAAGTCTAGAGTTCTGATTTTTCACTATAAGATGTCTGACAAATTTATTAGATGTCTGATACTGTCCTCCAGTTCCTATTTTGGAATTCAAGCCTTGATCTTGGATCTCTAGCCCCCTAAACCCAATTCTAACTGCATAGGAACTTAAATTAAGGTGCCCTAACCCTAGTACATCACCTCTAGACCTCCTTAAGGACCTAATTAGGTCCTCACTAAACCTAATTGACTTGGATCTTAGTCAATTCCATCAGCCTATTCAATTGGACTCATTGAGTCCAATTGAGCCCTGATCTCAGCACACACTATCCAATTGGACTCAGTGAGAGTCCAATTGACATAGACCTGACTTAATTGAGTTATTTTACTCTCAATTAAGTTTTCACACACCCAATTAAACTTGTATTAAGTTGAATTGCACTTTACCTTAGTGAATTAGGGTTTACAACCCTAATTTGAGGCCTACCTTGACCTAAACCCACTAGAACCTAACCTAATCAACCTAGCCGCCTAAGTTTCGACACACTCACACCCACACACACCATCCACATGAAAATAACTAGCCTAGAGTTCTCTAGAACTCTCTACCATGTGTTGTTTCCTTGGTTGCTAAAATTAGCAACCAAGAGCCATTCAATTTTTAGATCCACATTTGGTGGACCTAAAAACCACCATCCACCCTCTCTCTCTCACTCTCCATGATCTCCCACCATAGGCCTCTCTAGAGAATTCCATAATTCTCTAGAGAGCTTCCCTTAGGTCTATAAAAAGACCTAAGGGGTGGCCATTTGCACCCATCCCATTCTTGGCACTCATTCACACTTAGGTTAGCTACATTCACCTCCATTCCACCTCCATGAGTTGTTCATCATGGCTGCCACCATCTCCATGCCAGGATGCTGGATCACCTCTCCAACCTCTCTCCAAGGGCCGGCCTAAGCACCATTGGCCGCCCCTCCTCCTCTCAACCATTCAAAGGCCACTGGAGCCCACCTCCGAATGCCCTTATTTTCTGATAGATTAGTAGCTAGTTCTTCATATTTACATGCTTTTATTTACTACTTAGTAGTGTAGCTCTTATTCTCCCCCAATGAAGCATGCAAAATCCCCCTATAGATTCCTGTATTCAATCATTTTCTGTTAGCTAGATTTATGTTTTCAAGCTTTCCTCTATAAGCTTTCCTCTAATTCCATGTTGCAAACACCCTCCTGAATGAATGAAAGAAATATTTTTTTCTATATATATCTCTATGTTGAGAATCACCATGAGCTTATTGATTGCAATATATTTTGTGTGATTAAAGTTGCCTACTTTTAATTCCTAATATTCTTGCAACTAAGCATGTCATGCTTAAATACATAATAACCATAAACCGCCATACGATTTTTAGCAAGTAGAGCAAAAAAGATCAATTTTAAATTTGCATAAACGCCTCCCAGATACGAATGACCAGGACTCAATTCTCGTTATCTTTACAAATCTTTTTTTTTTTACTAACGCTTTAGCATGACTATACTATGATTTTCGACGACTTTAAGATGCACGAAAATGGCTACTGTCAAATGGCACTGTTGCTTGGGAGGCAACGTCATTTTTCTGATTTCGATCTTTTGAGCTATCACTAACAAATCTTCCTCTACTTTGTTTTTGGATGTGCAAGACAACATGAGAAAGCAGGAATCTGCGCACACATCGAGCGCGGGAAAAAAATCATGTGCACATCCCCTCTTAGATTAGGATTTCCCTTTTTGAACCCTAGGTTAGATTTCTTTGAAAAAAAAGAAGAAGAAAAAAAAAATCCTATTTATTTTTGTGAAAAAGAAAAAAAATTATCTAAGTGTTTGATTAGGTTTCTTTTTGAATCCTAGGTTAGTTTTAAAAAAGCAAAAAAAAAAAATAGAATTTGAAAATCCTTTGAAAAAAAATTTCTTTAAAAAAAATTTTCCAAATTTTTTTTGAAAAAAAAAAATTTGTGGAAAGTTTGAATTTTAAACTCAAACACCTTTTAAAAGCTTCTCCACCACCCTCTGATTTTCTGGCAGACTTCAAAATCTGAACTAAAAATTCAATTACTGAAAAATTAATGAGTGAAAAATTCTAAAATTCAGGTTATACCTTCATTTTCAAACTATCTTTCAAACGGCACTGTTCATTTGAAAAAAGTCCAAGTAAAAAATTTTTAAAAATTCACGAAGTGCAAGGGAGTCAAACTGACTCAGATTTGAGATTTTTCAAAATTCAAAAAGTAATTCTGAACAATCCATGAATTTTTTTTGACTAAAAATGGTGGGGTTTGAAAGCTGATCTCATTGGCTTTATTTTCCATATTTTTCTAAAATTTTTTAAAGTCATTTGATACTATTTAAAAGCAAAAAACTGACCAGAGGTCAAAATTTCATATCTGACCCCTTGACATTTAAAAATCTATACAAATTCGGTTGAAATAGTAAAAATTATAAAATAATATTCCCTAAGAAGATAATTGAAAAAGGAATCTACTCGCCAAATTTCAATTTAATTGGATTCCAATTTTGTTTAGAAAACTATTTTTATTCTTATGGTCTACTGAAGAAGAACAAAACATAAGAACAAAAAAACACTAGAATTGCATGAACCCTAGGTTACATCTTTAGGGTTAAAATCTAGAGACCACATTTGGGCTAGACTAGACTTAATCAAGTCTAGTGCTTTGTCGGCGAGCTTGGTCACCTTGTGGACCACTCACCACAAACCCCAACTAAAGAAAAATGAGCTAAAATCAATTCTAAAACACGAAATCAACCCGAATTCATTGTCATACTACTGGGTGCTTTCAACCTCTTGGCTGGGTTAGCTTGAGAGGCAGGAATCACTTTCAGTCTGTTGTACGACGAATTTTTCTTTAGGAATTTGAACTTAGAACAAAAAATCTGGTCACCCGATCATAAGGACCATCTAATTGATAGGGCCTTAGCCTTGTCTGGCTTGGCTACACCAACCCAGGGGTTGGGTGGTGTATGCAAGGAAGGAGGTTACTTAGACCTCAACTGGTTGGACCTTAGGAGCCGCTCAAAAGGAGTGAGTCACCTTGCCAGGATTATCTTCTCCCCCCACTTCTTCTACTCCCTTAGTCGCAATGGCTAATCCTGGACCTAGACCTAGACTAGGTCAAGACGTTGATAATCTGGACCTGATGGCTCTTCTAGAAGCTTGGGTGGTTGAATATGAGGAGCAGCATCAGCAGAGCATGGACCGTATTTTGACGACGCTTGACAAAATGTAGCATCCACCGCAAGGAGAACAACTTTAGGACTTCTATGATCTAGCTGCACCGATCGTTGCACCCTTAGTCAGGATTCCCACAGGTGAAGACACGTTTGAGCTTAAGCCCAAAGTGATCGGTTTGATCAGCACTCATTTTTATGGAAACTCAAGCGCAGATCCGTTCCAACACTTAGAGGACTTGAGTTTACTCACAGAAATGATTCGACCCAAGAATATTGATCTTGGGATTGATCTGATGAAGTTTTTCCCATTTTCTCTGAGGGACAAAGCTTCATACTGGTTCAAGACCATTGGGAAGCCAATTGGAACCTGGTCAGAATTACGATGTGAATTCCTGCAAAAGTTCTTCCCAATCGGTCAAACGAACGTGATGAGGCACTTATGAGAAGCTCATAATGATCTCTAATTACCCCTAATTAACTAGTCTTCCTAGTTAATTAGCTAGGATTATATGAATACATAGGTTAATTATTAAATAAGGGATATATAGTAAAGGACCTTAAAATAACTTTAAAATGATATTTTATTATCCAATTAATATTACTAATAATCTAATTAATAATTGGACTTGAAATATTACTAATCATTCATCTAATTAATACATTAACTAACTTAAGCATAATATATACCTAAGTATGTAATAACTTAAGTAACATTGCTTAATTAAATAAATTAATCTAAAAAGGTCAAAAATGTTAATTCAAGGTCAAAATATAATAATTGTCTTATTTATAATCATATATAAAAAGTAAAAAAAATCTAAATTAAAATAAACCTCGAAAGCCTGAGTTTACATTTTGGTCCCTACATTTCATTTCAATTGGCTCCTTATTTTCTATTTAGGTCCTTAGGATTCACTGCAAGCAGGTCCTTGACTTCTTCTTCTTCCTCTTTTCTTCAACCGATTGAACGACTGATGACTGAAGGTGCAGCCACCGCACGATCACCACCCATCCGACGTCATCTCCTTTTCCAAGCTCCTGGAGCTTGCGCTCACCATCTCATCTTCATCTAATGGTCTGGATGACACTTTTATCCTAATTTAGGGTTGGAGATAACTTCACCGTCGTCGTAGAAGATGCCGGTGGTTATCCTCCTCTTAGCCTCAATCGTGTCTAGATTCCACCTCCTTCTTCGTCGCCATCGACTATAAATACTCCCTGACCCCCCTGATTTCCACCAAGTTGGCTCCTTTCCCTCTTCTTCACTGCAGCCGCCTTCAATAGGCTATTCCCTCCACAACTCTGGTGATCTTCCACCACATAATCCGACTTCCTCTGTCGACATTTATTAGCTCTGGAACTCCACCAAGGTCAGCCGCGTCTATGGACACAGGAGTTGACTAAGGAGTTCCTCTGCTTCACCTCACAGTCGCCATCGGAGTTCTTCCAACTACCCTCTGATTTCACTCCTTCGACATGAGCCATCAACGGAGATCCTTTGACCCCTTCGTCCAGGTAACAGTAAGATAGGAGTAGGATAGTTTAGATAGTTAGGTAGGTAGTTAGCCGTAATGTAAGATTTCAAATTTCATCTTCCTCGACTCTAGTGAGCTCCTTGAGCTTGTCATAGCCTTAATTTCATCTTTTGGAACCACTGATCATCTTCCTCTATCTTCCACGATCACTTTTATCACAATTAATTCCTAATTTGATCACTAATTCACCTAATCCACACCATCAACTACCTCTGCTATCCATGGCAGCAGTAGTTAACCTAATCTCCACCTCCATTGGATCCTCCATCACCTATTCATCACTAAAGGATCCTAATCATCACTATAATTAGAGTAAATATCACATATAACTTAAACGCCTAATTCTATTTAAGCTCCTGAGCTTGCTGTCAATGGCGGCTCAGGAGTAGTTGAAATCTTAAATTAATTATATATTTATGATTGCAAATTACTTTTGACTTGTCTTGACAACTCAATTGAGGAGATCAAGTCCCAAGCTTCAACAAACTTAAATTTTCTGAGAAATCGAATTCACTGTTAAATCTTAATTCTAATGAGCAAATGGAGAGTTTAATGTGATCCTGAGGTTCCTTGTGACCTCAGGAATCTTTTCAAGTCGAAAATGGCACAAATTTTCACCCTGTGCACAATTTTCACTTCTTCTGGACTCACCGGAGCTCCGGCGAGCTCCGACGAGTCAAAAATGTTCTTCATCTTATAAAATTTGATAAGAAGCTCCAGAATGATGAATTAATGATTACTGATTATTCTGAGGTCAATTATTTGAAGTTTTAACTTGAGCTAGAATTATTCGTTCATTTTCTCCAACACTGGCGGAGTTGGAGAAGTCTATCAGTAAGCTTTAAGTCACATATAATCGATCTAGAAGCTTCAGTGCAATGTACTGAAGTTATTTCTACCCTCAAATCTCTGTAACAATCATTGATTCACTCTGACGAACAAACCCCTTTTGGAGTTCAGGTGACGAGCTTGAAACCCTAGAATCATAAGTTCAAACACTTATCCAAGGGTCTAAGCAAGTTTTTGAGATTGAGAAGAGATTTTAGGTGTTAATTTCTTGAGAAAAGGTTTAGGACAAAAAGTCAAAATTTGAGGCCTTACAATCAAACCCGAGTCTGATCTTTGAGTTCTGGACTCAATCTGAGGATTTGATGAGCTTGAATTGATTCTAAGATGTCTATGAACGATTTTAAAGGGAATTGGATAAGCTTTGATAAATAATTCATTTGGATTTCAATTACTGCTAGGTTGGATTATTTTTGAACCCAAACTGTTAGCAGTGGATTTTTGTTGAGTTTTGATTGCGAATTTTTCCTAAAAGAGTTGATAACAACCTCCAGAAGCTGTTTCAACCGATTGAAAATGACTTTAGCTGTCTGTTAGGTCATTCTTTTGTTTAAATACACTCTCTGAAGCTTTCAGAGAAGGTTTGAGCTTCTCTACGTTTCCTGAAGCTTTTAAGAGTTCAAAACCCAACCTGAAGCTGTGGAATACTCTATAGAACATATTTAGAACCTTAACTGGGAGAGGAAAGTCCAGTCTGTGGACTTTATAGGATTAATTACATTTCCAGGCAAAAATACCCGTAGAAAACCTATAACTTCGCCCTTTAGATTGAAGAAGAAATCTTCCTTTTCACATTAAACTGAAAGCATAATCTTGTAGAGCAACTTAAGAGCTTTCCAACAAGCTTTTGTTTGCTTGAATTGGAGCTCTGAGCTAGGAGTTATCCTCATTTGAAGTTGGCTCTGGAAGGGGGAACTATAGTCCCACATCAGTCAACCACGAGAGAGTGCCTTAGTATAAAATGTTTTTGTTAACTATGCTTCTCAGCCGTCAACGCTCGGTGCATGGTTACGAATGAGCATTTGAATCCAACATGTGTGTGTGTGTGTGGGCACGTATGTGCCTGCGAGTGTGCACCTATGTGGCGTGCGGATGTGTGGCCCTGGGAGGGCGAGGCCTGGGAGGAATTAAGCCGGTTTGGCTCGAGAAATTTGAATTGGAAATAAATCGAACTATAATGAACCAGGCGAGGACCTAGTAGGGTCTGGTCCCACCCTGCAAAGGGTGCTACGTATCCCCGAAATGTCTGAGCCGCAAATAATAAACCAATTTTTGGTTGAAGTGAAAAACCCGGTTCAGTTCAGCTGAAGGCCAAGCTTCAAAAGTGCTGAAGGAAAGAAAGAAGGTTAAGGAAGAAGAAGAAAGAGCTAAGGAAAGGAAGAAGAAGAAGAAATCGCAAAGGCAAAGAGGAAGGCTGAATAGGCACTAAGGAAAGAAGAAAGGCAAAATAGAAAAGAAGAGAGGAAAAAGAAAAGAGCTCAAAAATATAAGAGAAAAATAAAAGAGAGAGAAAAGATAAAAGATAAGTAAAAGAAAGAGAGAAAGAAAGAAAGAAGAAAAGAGAGAGAGAGGCTGAAGAAATAAAAGAAATAATTTTTCTTACATTATTTTCAATTTCTTTTTGCTTTTAAATGTTGTAATAAGGCATGTTATACTTAGAAGAACTCTTTATTGCCTTAATTCCTCTGAAATAAATTGGAAATTAACATGTTTACTTGTTATTAAAGTCGATCATTTGAGTAAATATGTTTTCTTATGAAAATTTGCATATTTCTTAAATTTAAATCATTTTGCAAAATTCATGTTATTAAAATTAACTTAATTAAACCTCCTATGAATTGTTCTGAATTGATTAGTTAATTTGAAATAGTATATACCTCCCAACGAATGACCTAGACTCAACCAGTTAAAAGTAATAAAATCTAAAATGTTAGGTTAACGTGACCCTATACTACTCAACCGACATAAATTTGAGTTAACCTAAGTTACTTTCTTCTACACCTAATTAAGCAAAATTAACTTAATTAACTGTGTTGAGAGAGAACGTATCATTTTAATGGCGCTGTTGCTGGGGAGGCAACCTTTTAATTCACCAAACATTACTTGGTTTCATTGTGTAAAAAATCATTTTGGTGCATTAAGAGGTATTACTAATTATAATTTTACTGTTTTTAGTGTTTTTGTTTTAATTAGTTTTGTTTTGTTTTGTTTTATGTCTTCTTTTCAAGTTTACCTTTGCGGGTAATCTCAGAAAGAAGGAGGGTTTTTGTTTTCACTGTTTTGCCATTATATATACCACTATAAGTATTTCTTTTCTTTAGTCTCTAGATAGATTGCATTTTGTTACATAAAAATTAAAAAATACAAAAATACATCTTTTCTGACTAGCAGTAGCATATTATAGGCATACACTCTTAGGAGTGCATTTATCTGCTAGTATATCTTTCGATCTGACTCGGGAATTTCTACTGCTTTTCTCACATCAGCGGGAAAACACGAGATAAAAATCATGTAGATCCCTATCCTGGAAATAATAAACAAGACCACATATATTTTCGAAAAGACTTACAAAGCGATCACTTTAATTCTTTCGATATATTTTTGAAAGGATTAAGTAAAAAAGAGGGAAATAAAAATTGTGACTTAATCTGTTTGCAGAATGCATGCAAGTTTTTTATCTCTATCGTCTGTTGCATGCTATCAAGCACACAACGCGATCACTAGAGTCACACGAGTCTAATTTTCTATCTCTTCTCTTTGCACCTCTAAGGGCTTTGGTCAAAGATCAACAAGTCTGTCTCACTACTAGAGCCCCTGGGAGCCAGTAGTGAGTGGTCTCGATCCTAGACTTTAGACCTTTAAGCCTTAAGGATACGCACTTGCGTAGACATAGATTAAGATGCGTATTTTGATACTGTTACTATATTTGTTTGCATCCAAATTATTTTTGCGTATCCTAGGAATCTCTTCTTTCCTTTGAAAGAAGAGCAAAACCCACATTTTTCGCACTTTTTTGTGGGTTTTTTGTGCCGCTGTTTTCCTATGGTGCGAGTGTGCCTTTGCACATTATTTTCATTTTATGGACGGGAGGCGATCCTTACATCCGCCTCTTATAACTTCTTTGACAGGTGATCCTAGACCGGTTGCAGATAAGCAACCACTGATTTTCCTGTCTGATCTATCTAATTGTTTGGAACAAATGCAAAATCAAAATTCTGAGATCCCTTCTTCTTCTGGTCAGGGGGAGATGCCGCCTTTTGATGTTCATGAGGCACTCCTGAACCAGAACCTTAGGATGCTTGAGCAAACTAGACAAATTAATCTTTTAACAGCAGCCCTAAATAATTTACAGTATCTTCAAACCCGTCCTCCACCTCAACCTGAAGCAGGTTTTGATCTTCCTGATTTACCGATCATCGTCCAAGGCCTCTACTCAGAGACTACTACAATCCATCTAATGCACAAGTAGAGCCTTATGTTAGGATTCCTATTGGGGAGAATGATCCTGAATTGAAGCCAAATATTATAGGTCTAATCCCTCATTTTCACGGATTTGCATCCGAGGATCCATTTCAACATATCGAAGATTTAAAGAATATATCTCAAACTCTTGGACCTCGAAATCAAAATAGAGAAATCCTACTAATGAAAATATTCTCTTTCAGCTTTGAAGACAAAGCAGCTTATTGGTATAAAACGATTGCAAGACCAATCTCAACTTGGGCTGAACTCGAATCCGCATTTTTGAATAAATTCTTTCCCATTGGTCGAAGAAATGCTTTAAGGCGAGCAATTACTACTTTCAATCAAAATCAAGGATAACTAATTCATGAGGTGTGGGAACGCTTTCATGAATTGCAAAGGAAATGCCCACATCATGACATCCCTCGTTGGCAATTAATGCATATCTTCTACTATGGTTTGCAAGAAGGCATTCACAATTTAGTCGATGCCTCTTGTGGAGGGAACTTTCTAAATCGCGACGTAGAATCCACCTTAGAATTATTTGAAGGGATGGCAGAAAACTCGATCAACAACGCATCTATGTCGCAATTCACGCGGGCACAAATACGACTCAACAGAATCCACACAAGGGCATTCACGAGATCGATAATCCATCCAGTTCAAAAAATTTGGAAATTATTGCAAAGAAACTGGACAGTCTATATCATAGCAAAGCATCTCGATGAGGTCAGAAATACGATGAAAACTCTTACGCCTCTACTTGCTATGCAAAATCCTACGTATTCACCTGTTTTGCAAATTCCCGTCGGGAGGGAATTTGTGAATAATCTGGATTCTAGAGATCCATCTTCCTTGGGTTTTCTATCTACTCTTGCACCAACCCAAGGAGGGACCTTTGTCCCACAATCTTACCTACCCTTTTCCCCACCCTTACCTTTTGCAGAAAACATGCCTTATCCTCTAGATTTAAATGCCATCCAAGAAAATATTCCAAGACCAAACCCTTATTCAAATACCTATAATCCTGGATGGAGAAGCCACCCAAATTTCTCTTGGGCTAATCAAAATCAAAATCAAAGACCAAATTATCCGAATCTGGCCCATTTAAACCCACCTCCATTGCCTCCTCAGCAACCAAATATAAGGCCTAATCCGATGAGTATGTAGAATTACTCTAGGCCTATTAGCGATACGCAGCTAGACCAAATTTTGAGAGCTGTGTCAGAGAGTCAGTGACAAAATGCTGAAGCTCTCGCTGAGATCCAAAGGCAATGTTTGGCAGAGTTGGCTGATTTACGAAATCAGATCATGCTTTTGGCTGAGTCTCATCAGCCAGGTACTCTTCCATCTCAGCCAATTCTGAATCCTAGGAATTTCCAAAACCCTAGGCAAAATCAAGGCCAAGTCCATTTCCTTAATTAGGCCTTTGATTCTAATCACAACCCATTCTCTATACTTCCTGAAAACAATCCACCAAACCTGAATCAGTAGCCTTTATTGTATCAAAATGACAAACCTATTATTGAGAATCAAAATTGACTTTGCTGATCTTCTGAATTTGGTTGGAATCATTTCTTTAAATTACCTCAATCTTTAAAATTCTACATCTCAACCTAAATTAGATCTAATTTTCACTTTTATCTTTCTGAGATTTTTATACTAATCTGATTTTGGTTCTGCGAGATCTATTCTGGGCAATTTTAGGATGAGTTTTGACTGGGTGGTTTCTTATCTGTTTTTCTATTTTTGAATCAATTCTTTCATAACTCCTTTGTGTTTACCACATACATATTCTTTTTAGGAGTTCTTTACTAGGGTTTATGCCTAGCTGAAGGCATAAAACTTAGCAATCTTGTACATAGCTGTTTCCTGCTTTATACTTTTTGTTTCTTATACCACTTTTCTAATTTTTCACTTCATCTTATACTGATTACCTTCATTTAGTCCGTCTAACCACTCTGACCTTTGGTCAGACTTGAAATCGTTTGCACAGAGATCTTTGATCTCCTCTATCCAACTCCTTCCATCACCCTATACTAAATGAAGTATAATATATTTTCACCCTTCTTACAATGAGGACATTGTAAAATCTTGGCTTGGAGGGTGTGAAGTGAAATTTTCACTTTAAGTGTATATGTAAATAAAAGATAAAAAAATAAATAAAAATTAAATATCCATGAAATTTTAAAAAAATAGAAATACCAAACACTTATAAAAATTTCAAAATCAAAAACTTCATAAAAATTTGAAAAATTTTGAAAATTTCATAAAAATTGGAAAATTTTATAAACATAAAAACAAAAATATATAAATACAAAAATTTGAAAATTGAAAAATTATAAAAATAATAAAAGGGGTATTTTTCATCTAGAAGAAAGAAGAAAAGAAGAAAAAAATATATATATATTATTAAGAGTTTAGTTTTTCTTTTAGGTCAGAAACTAAAAAATATATAAAATACATATAGAGTATTTAAGAGCATTAAATTCTTATTTAGATTCTTACTTATAACATTTTGTAAAAACACTTTTGTTCTTTTAAAAACATTTTTAAACAAGATTTTATTTGAATTAAAATCTTTAAATCTTTAAGCTTTGTTTTTCTACTCTTACCCTGAAATTAAGAAACTAAGGTGTATTAAGTTTTAAACTTAAGTTTTGGGATTAAATTGTAACTTTTTAATCAATTAGATTGAGTAATCTTTTTGCTTTTTGAAAATTTAATTTTATCATAAAGTTAAGTAAAAGGTCAGATATACAGAGTTAATTAAATAGAGAGTTAGTAGAATTTTAGTTTACAAGTCTTTCAGGCTAAAGACATATAACTAGACTTGGTAAATTTTGTCTTGACAGATTCTATAGGAGGAAACAAAAAATTTAAAGAACCTGAGAGTGAAGAGCTTTGTTGTCCAAGCTTTGGTTTGAGAGCTAAGTAACCTAAACATCTAAAATTCACACACATAGAATTGTCATGTTGGCATCTGAGACCGTCAAAACACAGAGGTTAAGAGATTGATTCTGAATCCTCTTTAGTCCAAGGATTTCTGCGGGATGGTTCTTGAAAGGGTGAAGGATGTGCCACTCACCTAGAAAAAGGATTTAGAGAATAATGTTGGTAAGAAAAATGAGAAGGGGGTGAAAAAGAAAAAAGAAAAAATAAAAAATAAAACACCTTGCAGTTAAGTGCCTTGTTACAAATGGGTACTTATGCAATTTTTCCACATAAAAATAAAGCATCTCGATACAAATGGATGCTATCCTTCCTTCCATTAAATAAAAGAACACCTCGCTACATATGGGTGTTCTAACCTATGGAAAAAGTTGAAAAAAATATGGAGATAAAAAAATTAGGAATAAGAGACCCAGTGGTCCATTGGGGAGATATACACAAAAAGTGTTGACCTCAGGATAGAAAACTGGTGAGGAGAAAGCAACCAAACCTGAGTAAGGCCAAGCCAAAGACTTGAATTGGAATACTCTGGATTGGAAATTTATGTCTTAAGATCTGGATTTTTACAACTTTGGATGTCTTTAGGACAATTCTCTTCACAAAGCACAGATGTTTTAAAATCATAGCTGCTGAACCTTGGTATTGGGCAATGAAGCCCATGAAATCGAGTTTTGAGGATTTGCAGTTGAGACCTAAAGGAGAAGAATTGACAAAATCCTAGGTCTAGAAGATGTTCTTAGTGCTAAAGGCTAGTAGATTAGAGTTTTACTACTCTAAGTTTGATTAATAAAGAGTATTTGGTTAATTTGCTTAAACTTATATTGATAAAAGTCAAATATCATAAACAAAGGATTAACTTAAGTCTACTGAGTTTTTGAGTTAAAATTTAATTCCCAATTCTTAGGTTTTGTTTTCTTAAAACACTTTATATTCTAAGTTTGGGTTAAGAATAGTTGCAAAGAATAAGAGATTTTTGAGAATTCTAATTTCTAATAAAATTCTTGTTAACAACATTGTTTTTAAGTGTGTTTTGAAAATGTTTTAATTATAAGTCTAAGTAAGAAAATTTTCGCAAAATGCTTTATATATTAATTATTTATATTAAATCTAAAAAAATTCTCTGACCTAAGCTTTCCTCTACATGGTTCTTATTTATATTAATTTCAACCCAAGTGCTTTAAATCATCATATTCTTAGTTAATTTTGCTAGGGACTAGCAAAAACTTTGGCTTGGGGGTATGATGAGAAGCTCATCATGATCTCTAATTACCCCTAATTAACTAGTCTTCCTAGTTAATTAGATAGGATTATGTGAATATATGGGTTAATTATTAAATAAGGGATATATAGTAAAGGACTTTAAAATAAGTTAAAAATGCTATTTTATTATCCAATTAATATTACTAATAAGCTAATTAATAATTGGACTCGAAATATTACTAATCATTCATCTAATTAATACATTAACTAACTTAAGCATAATATATACCTAAGTATGTAATAACTTAAGTAACATTACTTAATTAAATAAATTAATCTAAAAAGGACAAAAATGCAAATTCAAGGTCTAAATATAATAATTGTCTTATTTATAATCATATATAAAAATGTGAAAGTAATCTAAATTAAAATAAACCTCAAAAACCTGAGTTTACATTTTGGTCCGTACATTTCATTTCAATCGGGTCCTTATTTTCTATTTAGGTCCTTAGGATTCACTGTGAACAGGTCCTTGCTTCTTCTTCTTCTTTTCTTCAACCGATTGAACGGCTGACGACTGAAGGTGCAGCCACCACACGATCACCGCCCATCCGACGTCATCTCTTCTTCTCCAAGCTCCTGGAGCTTACGCTCACCATCTCATCTTCATCCATCGGTCTAGATGACACTTTTATCCTAATTTAGGGTTGGAGATAACTTCACCGTCGTCGGAGAAGATGTCGGTGGTTATCCTCCTCCTAGCCTCAATCGCGTCCAGATTCCACCTCCTTCTTCATCGCTGTCGACTATAATACTACCTGACCCCCCTGATTTCCACCAAGTTGGCTCCCTTCCCTCTTCTTCACTGCAGCCGACTTCGATAGGCTATTCCCTCCACAACTTCGGCAATCTTCCACCACATAATCCGACTTCCTCCATCCACGTTTATTAGCTCTGGAACTCCGCCGAGGTTAGCTGCGTCTCTGGACACAGGTGCTGACTAAGGAGCTCCTCTACTTTACCTCACAGCTGCCGTTGGAGATCTTCCAACTACCCCCTGATTTCACTCCTCCGTCATGAGCCGTCGACAGAGTTCCTCGGACCCCTTCGTCCAGGTAACAGTAGGATAGGAGTAGGAGTAGGAGTAGGAGTAGGGTAGTTTAGATAGTTAGTTAGGTAGGAAGTTAGCTGTAATGTCAGATTTTAAATTTCATCTTCCTCGACTCCGGCGAGCTCCTTGAGCTTGTCAGAGCCTTAATTTCGTCTTTTGAAACCATTGATCATCTTCCTCTATCTTCCACGATCAGTTCTATCACAATTAATTCCTAATTTGATCACTAATTCTCCTAAACCACATCCACCTTCATCAACTACTTCTGCTGTCCATGGCAGTAGTAGTTAACCTAATCTCCACCTCCATTGGATCCTCCATCACCTATTCATCACTAAAGGATCCTAATCATCACTATAATTAGAGTAAATATCACATATAACTTAAACGCCTAATTCTATTTAAGCTCCTGAGCTTGCTGTCAATGGTGGCTTAAGAGTAGTTGAAATGTTAAATTAATTATATATTTATGATTGCAAATTACTTTTGACTTGTCTGGACCACTCAATTGAGTGGGAGATCAAGTCCCAAGCTTCAACAAACTCAAATTTTATGAGAAATCGAATTCACTATTAAATCTTAATTCTAATGAGCAAATGGAGAATTTAATGTGATCCTGAGGTTCCTTATGACCTCAGGAATCTTTTCAAGTCGAAAATGGCATAAATTTTCACTCTATACACAATTTTCACTTCTTCTGGACCCACCGGAGCTCTGGCGGGCTCCGACGAGTCAAAAATGTTCTTCAACCTATAGAATTTGATAAGAAGCTCCAGAATGATGAATTAATGATTATTGATTATTCTGAGGTCAATTATTTGAAGTTTTAACAACTGGAGCTAGAATTATTCGTTCGTCTTCTCCAACTCCGCCAGAGTTGGAGAAGTCCGTCAGTAAGCTTTAAGTCCCATTTAATAGATCTAGAAGCTTCAGTGCAATGCATTGAAGTTATTTCTGCCCTCAAATCTCTGTAAAAACCTTTGATTCACTCTGACGAACAAACCCCTTTTGGAGTTCAGGCGACAAGCTTGAAACCCTAGAATCATAAGTTCAAACACTTATCCAAGGGTCTGAGCAAGTTTTTGAGATTGAGAAGAGATTTTAGGTGTTAATTTCTTGAGAAAAGGTTTAGGATAGAAAGTCAAAATTTGAGGCCTTACAGTCAAACCTGAGTCTGATCTTTGAGTTCTAGACTCAATCTAATGATTTGATGAGCTTGAATTGATTCTGAGATGTCAGTGAATGATTTTAAAGTGAATTGGATAAGCTTTGATAAGTAATTCATTTGGATTTCAATTACTACCAGTTTGGGTTGTTTTCGAACCCAAACTGTTAGCAGTGGATTTTTGTTCAGTTTTGATTGTGAATTCGACCTAAAAGAGTTGATAACAACCTCCAGAAGCTGTTTCAATTGATTAAAAATGGCTTTATCTATCTGTTAGGTCATTCTTTTGTTTGAATACACTCTATGAAGCTTTCAGAGAAGCTTTGAGCTTCTCTGTGTTTCTTGAAGCTTCTAAGAGTTCAAAACCCACACTTAAAGCTGTGGAATACTCTATAGAACATATTTAGAACCTTAACTGGGAGAGGAAAGTCCAGTCTGTAGACTTTATAACATTAATTCCATTTCCAGGCAAAAATACGCATAGAAATCCTATAACTTCACCCTTTAATTTGAAGAAGAAATCTTCCCCTTCACATTAAATTGAAAGCATAATCTTGTAGAGCAACTCAAGAGCTTTCCAACATGCTTTTGTTTGCTTGAATTGGAGCTTTGAGCTAGGACTTATCCCCATTTGAAGTTGGCTCTGGAAGGGGGAACCATAGTCCCACATCGATCAACCACGAGCAGGTGCCTTAGTATAAAATGTTTTTGTTCACTACGCTTCTCAGTCGTCAGTGCTCGATGCACGGTTACGAATGAGCATATGAATCTAGCATGTGTGTGTGTGTGTGGGCGCGTATGTGCCTATGAGTGTGCGCCTGTGTGGCGTGCGGATGTGTGGCCTTGGGAGGGTGAGGCCTGGGAGGCATTGAGCCAATTTGGCTTGAGAAATTTGAATCGGAAATAAACCGAACTATAATGAACCAGGCGAGGTCCTAGTAGGGTATGGTCCCACCCTGCAAAGGGTACTGCGTATCCCCGAAAAGTCTAAGCCATAAATAATAAACCAATTTTTGGTTGAAGTGAAAAACCCAGTTTGATTCAGCTGAAGGCCAAGGTTCAGAAGTGCTGAAGGAAAGAAAGAAGGTTAAGGAAGAAGAAGAAAGAGCTAAGGAAGGAAAGGAAGAAGAAGAAGAAATCGCAAAGGCAAAGAGGAAGGCTGAACATGCACTAAGGAAAGAAGAAAGGTAGAACAGAAAAGAAGAGAGGAAAAAGAAAAGAGCTCAAAAATATAAGAGAAAAAAATAAGAGAAAAATAAAAGAGAAAGAGAAAAGATAAAAGATAAGTAAAAGAAAGTGAGAAAGAAAGAAAGAAGAAGAAAAGAGAGAGAGGCTGAAGAAATAAAAGAAATAATTTTTCTTGCATTATTTTCAATTTCTTTTTGCTTTTAAATGTTGTAATAAGGCATGTTATAATTAGAAGAACTCTTTATTGCCTTAATTCCTGTGAAATAAATTGGAATTTAACATGTTTACTTGTTATTAAAGTAGATCATTTGAGTAAATATGTTTTCTTATGGAATTTTGCATATTTCTTAAATTTAAATCATTTTGTAAAATTCATGTTATTAAAATTAACTTAATTAAACCTCCTATGAATTGTTTTGAATTGATTGGTTAATTTGAAATAGTATATACCTCCCAGCGAACGACCTGGATTCAACCAGTTAAAAGTAATAAAATCTAAAATGTTAGGTTAACTTGACCCTATACTACTCAATCGACATAGATTCAAGTTAACCTAAGTTACTTTCTTCTACACTTAATTAAGCAAAATTAACTTAATTAACTGTGTTGAGAGAGAACGTATCAGGTGTGCAATCACAACTTTCCCCCAAGGATCTAGGGAGAAATTGCATGATGCTTGGGACCGATTTCACGATGTTCTTCAAAAATGGCCGCACCATGGTATACCCAGATGGCACCTAGCTCAGATCTTTTACCATGGGCTGGATGACACACATCGGTATCTGGTCGATGCATCTAGTGGCGGGAATTTCCTCGCAAAAGATGAGAACAGCGCATTTGAGTTGTTCGAATCTTTGGCAGAGAACTCGATGAATGTCGCATCCACGAACCAGTTCCACCGACCTGGTCAGCAGCGGGTTTGTGTCCATAAGGCCCACACCGAGTCTATTCGAGCCAACATAGATATCATCGTCAAGCAGCTGGATAGAATAAACCTGATTCAGAAAAAGATTGACTAAATTAGTCAGGGTCAATCTAACCTAAACTCTACTACTGCAAGACCCTCCTATGCACCTCGAGCACCTCTTGCTCGAGTTAATCTACTCACTCGGGATGCATCTTCTTATTTACGAGATCCTGTATATCAGGATCCCGTAACCAATTCCGATCTGGCACCATATGACCAGGGTTATGCACCACCCACAGATTATAATAGGTATCCCCTTGATGGATAAACGTCTCAGACATCTTCGGCCTACGAGGATGTTAGTGCTATTCAAGGATACAGATGTAATAACCCGTATTCAGAGACGTATAACCCTGGTTGGTGCCAGCATCCGAACTTCTTTTAGTCTGGTAACTGATAGAGACCACATTAAGATCCACACTACCAGACCAGGCAATACGGGAATGCACAAAACACATACCCTAGGTAGCAACCATTCCCGTCTCAGCAGCAGCAACCCCGTTCTATATACCAGCCGCTACACCAAGCTGCCAGTCGCCCTCCAAAGCGAGCTAGCCCTTTGGAGGCACTGAAAGAGGAGCTACAAGAATCGATGAGGAAATCTACATAGGATAGCTTACAGATAATGAAGGTGATGGCTGACCAGATACAGACTATATAGAACATGCAAAACCATCTGTTGTAGGAGCATAGGACCTAGGAAGCCTTGCCCTCCCAACCTGTCTTGAACCCTCGGTATGTGCAGAACCGAGGCTCCCCACCTAGGTTTCAGGCACCACAGGGATTGGCACACGCCATATTACAAGCACCTCCTGCACCACCTAGTTATGCTCAAGGCCAGCCGTCTTTGATGCAGAACCCGCATACTCTGCCCCTTCTGCTCCCCCACCACCTCATGACAGCAAGCCGATGCAAATGCTATCTCTTTTAGGAGCGGAAGGAAGACATTCGACCCACCACATAGGCAGGTGGGTCCTGATTTTTCTCACCCTTCGCCGCAGGCGGGTTCAACTCCATCTCAGGAGCCACCTATGGTAGATAAGGGTAAGAGGCCATTTGACCCTAAGATTCCCATCCCTTTTCCTGAGGCTCTCACGCGAAATGTATTACGGAAGAAGGACACGCGGAATTTTGAGGACCTGAAGACAATGTTCAAGGAAGTACATATTCAGGTCCCCCTCCTCGAGGCAATTGATCACATCCCCACTATCACTAGATTCTTTAAGGACTATTGTACCCTGAAGCGACAGCCTAGAATTGGATGACAGGCGATACTGTCAAAAGAAGCTAGCACCGTAATTCTAGCTGATTTGCCACCCAAAAAGAAAGACGCTGGTACCCCACTCATATCCTGCTTCTTACAGGACTCTCCATTTGATCGGGCCCTTCTAGATCTGGGTTTGTCCATCAACCTAACTCCCACTTCCGTATTTGATCAATTTTGATTTAGGGAGTTAAAGCCTACCTCTGTCACGATTCAGCTGGCTGATAGATCAGTAAAAACATCGAGGGGGGTGGTTGAGAACGTGATCGTAAAAGTCCATGGATTCTACTTTCCCGCAGACTTTTTTGTTCTCGATATGGAAGTTCCTCCTAATCTCTGAGGTGCACCAATCATTTTGGGTCGCTCATTTCTAGCGACAGCCTGAACAAACATTGATTGTGCATCTGGGTGTATGGATATAGCCCTAGGTAATGAGCGACTTCTACTTGACATATTCAGGGCATCAAGGAATTTTGACTGTGATTGCATAGAGGAGGATGGTGAAGACGAAGATTCGGCATACTGTTGTAACATTGGGCTCCTTTGTGATGACCCAATGTCTCATTCGTCTGTACTATCAGGGTTCTTGGACCTCGATCCACATGGGACTGAGACCACCGCACTGCACATATCTCCCCGAGGATCCAACTATTTAGGGTGTGCTTCTGACCATGGCACCCCTGAATCTAGCTATCCTAATCCGCACACTACTGAATTGCCCCTGTTGTTGCAGGAAGACGTGACCATAGCTAACGGGTTTCCCGTTGACCCAGTCACAACTGACTATCTCACAGGTAGTGAATCAGCGGGAATTCACATGCATACAGATCAGCAGATCCCCACCTTCGAGTTTGCTCCTCCCACTCCTATTTTTGACTCTGACCCACCTGTGATTGAATTGAAGACCTTACCTGACTCACTTAAGTATGTGTTCTTGGGCGAAAGTGAGACATACCCAGTCATTATTAATGCCCACTTAACCCGAGAATAGGAGCATCAATTGATTTCTATGCTACAAGACCATAGGGCTGCTATAGGGTGGAGCATTGCTGATCTCCGCGGTATTCACCCATCGTATTGCACTCATCACATTTACACGGATGAGGGGGTGAGACCTTCGAGACAACCTTAAAGACAGCTAAACCCAAACATGCTAAAGGTTGTTAAGAAGGATATCATCAAATGGTTGGATGCAGGTATTGTATACCCAATCTCTAACAGCCAATGGATGAGTCAGATCCAAATAGTACCCAAGAAAGCAAGATTCACCGTAGTGAAAAATGAAAAAGGCGAATCCATCCCGACTCGCACTGCAACATCTTGGCGGGTCTGCATCGACTATAGGAAACTAAACATGGCTACCCAGAAGGATCACTTTCCTTTGCCTTTCATGATCAGATCTTGGAATGGTTAGCTGGACGTAGTTTCTTTTGCTTTCTGAATGGATACTCCGGGTATAATCAAGTAGCAATTAGCCTGGAAGATCAAGACAAGACCACATTCACATGCCCCTTTGGAACATTCGCTTTCAAGCGGATGCCCTTTGGCCTCTGTAATGCGCTAGCAACATTTCAGCGTTGTATGATGGCCATCTTCTTTGACATGATTGGGGACTATGTGGAGGTATTCATGGATGACTTCTCCATTTTTGGAGATGATTTCGCATCTTGTCTTTATAACCTCACCAAGATCCTGAAATGGTGTATTTAGGTAAACCTAGTGCTATCCTGGGAGAAAAGCCATTTCATGGTGAGGAATGGCATAGTACTAGGGCACAAGATCTCTAAAAATGGACTCGATGTCGATCACGATAAATCAGAGATTATTTCCCACTTACCGCCACCTAGCTTGGTCAAGTAGATTAGATCATTCTTGGGTCACGTCGGCTTCTATCGGAGATTTATACGCGATTTCTCGAAAATTTCACTACCTTTGATGAATCTCCTTGTTGCCGATGCCCCATTCGAATTCGACACCTCGTGTCTCAGCGCCTTCGAGACTTTATGAAGCACTGTCTCTGATTCCCCGATTCTCCAACCACTTGACTGGTCGCTTGACGAAAAGCATTTTCGCGCATTTGAAAGTCGTCAGAAATCGTAGTATAGTCGCACAAAAACGTTCGTCAAAAAAATGATTTTGTAAAAATAACAAGACTTGAGTCCCGATCGTTCGTCTCTGGGAGGCATTTGTTCAAATCTGAAATCGATCTTTTATCGCTCTAGTTTATTTAAAATCGTACACCGATTTCCAATCTTCGGATTAAGATTTCGCCACTTCTATTATGAATTCTGATTACGTGAGCATGTGTCAGATAGATAACGAAAGTGAAAGTGTGAGTTTCTGTGCACACAATTCTAGTTACGTGGTGGCTGTTTACAAGAATGCATCTATAGTTAGGTCTCCTATATTTTTTGGAACCGACATGCTTATTGCAAAATATATATATATAAGTGAAAAACAGACAACTTGAATCATACAAAAGAGATGGCAACCAATAAGCTCATGGTGATTTCAAACATAGGGAGATGTATAAAAATATATCTTTTATTCATTCATTAAGATAGGTGTTTGCAACATTGAAAGTAGAGGAAAGCTTGCATAGTAATGCTTGAAAATGTAAATCTAGCTAACAGAAAATGATCACATACTGGAATCTATGGGGGGATTTTGCATGCATCATTGGGGGAGAATAAGAGCTAAACTACTAAGCAAGAAATAAAAGTAGTAAACTACGAAGAGCTAAGTTACTAATCTAGCAGAAAGGAAGGGCATTCGGAGGTGGTCTCTGATGGCCTTTGAGTGGCTGAGAGGAGAGGCGGCCAATGGTGCTTAGGTCGGCCCTTGGAGAGAGGTTGGAGAACTGATCCAACATCCTGGCATGGAGATGGTGGCCTCCATGGTGGTGCTCCTTGTGGAGGTGGAGTGGAGATGAAAGTGGCTAGCCTAAGTGGAATGAATGCCAAGGAAATGGATGGGTGCAAATGGCCACCCCTTAGGTCTTTTTATTGACCTAAGGGAGTCTCTCTAGAGAAGTATGGAACTCTCTAGAGAGAGCTCCAATGAGTGGCCGGCCAAGTGAGAGAGAAGTGGTGCTTAGATCCACAAAAAGTGGATCTAAGAATTGAATGCCTCTCGGTTGCTAAATTTGGCAACCAAGAGTGGCGTCACTTCAAGAGAGTTCTAGAGAACTCTAGAGGAGTGTGTGTGTGTGGTCGTGCCCTAGGTGGCTAAGAGGTCTATGTTAGTTCCTAAGGGGTTTAGGTAGGTGTATGCCTTGAATTAGGGTTGCAAACCGTAATTGCTAAGGGAAAATTGCAATTAAACTTAACCTAAGTTTAATTGAATGAGTTTGAACCTAATTGAGAGTGAAATAACTCAATTAGGTTGGGCTTAGGTCAATTGGACTCTCACTAAGTCCAATTGGACTTGTGTGGGCTAAGCTCTGAGCTCAATTAGACTCAATGAGTCCAATTGGCTTAGGTGACAGTAATTGACTTTGATCTAAGTCAATTGGATTTAGTGAGGACCTAATTAGGTCCTTAGGGAGGTCTAGAGGTGATGTATTGGGGTTAGGGCACCTTAATTTAGGTTCCTATGGGGTTGGGATTAGATCTAGGGAGCTAGAGATCCAAGATCAAGGATTGAATCTCAAAATAGGAACTGGAGAGCAGTTCCAGATGTCCAAAAACAGAATCAGACGACTTATACTCAAAAATCAGAAGTCTAGACTTCAATTCTGGACGTCCAATCTGAGTCAGGGGGAATTCTAGGTTTTGTTTTGGGTATTCTGGAGAAATTGGACGTCTGACAAAGTGTTTGGACGTCCAATAACACTGCAGAAGTGGGTTTGAGGTGTGCGGGAGTTGGTTAAGGGTTTTGGACATCCTATAACTTATCTAGACGACTAGATAAGGGTTGGAACTAAGGTTTTAGGGTTTCCAAGGGTGCAGTGACCTAATCTAAGGGTCGCTAAGGCTTGGGGGAAGTCTCTAGGCTATCCTAGGGCTAAGATGTACCTAAGCTCTTCATATTTTACTGCTTTATTCCTACTTAATAGAATAACATACCTTAACTCCCTTATGATGTAAACACATTTACACTACTTAAGATGCCTATTTATGCATGTTCTTAAGCATAGGATTGCATTTCATGATATAAATATTGCATTACATGCATCATCTTGCATTTAGAATACTTTGAATAAAATGGAGGTTAATTGTCTCCTTTTATGTGCTTGGATAGGGCAAATATTTTATCAGGGCCTCGGATCAAAGATCCAACCATATGGATGTGATCAGGGAGACGATTGGAGTTCAACGACTCCAAGATCGCCCTAATCAAGCATCCATAGCATCAGATAGAGATCGGGAACCCTAGAAAATCAAGGGCCAGGATGGTGAAAATCCGCACTTCAGATGACAAATCCAACCACACGGATGAATTCGGATCGACGATCGCAGCCCAATGACACAAAAATCGAGTCAATCCGACATCCGTGGCACCATCTACAACTTCCAGAAGATGGACGGCCAAGATGGCATCACGTGGTGCCATCTCAGCCGCCCAAACCGCCGCTAGCATTTTGTGAAGGCCCCCACCCGATCGCTCCCCGCCGTCAGATGGAGATCCAATGGCTGTGGTCGCTCGTGCTTAAAAGCGTCCGCGCGACCATTTCGTCCGCGTAGCGCAGCCGTGACGCAGCCGCGAGCGAAGCAGAGGTCGCGGGTTCGAGCCGCGGCGAGGGGCTGGAAGGCGCGGGTGAGCGGGCGCAGACGAGCATCAGATGGAGATCCAATGGCTGCGTGCGCCCAATAGCGCCGACGCGCGGTTGGACGCCCGCGCGTAACACGTGATCGCATGCGCCAGGCGGGCAAGCTGCAGCGGATGAAGGTGCGATTTTAAACCATCCTATCTCGCGATCGGACGGCTGAAAATCAATGGACGTGCGCGGGCGTTGCGGGTGCGAGCAGCCCACGTCGCCCACGAAGGGAGCTTTAGTGACGGATTTATCCGTCACTAAAGACCCCTCATTTACTATTTTGAAGTTGTAATGTCCATTTTGCCCCCACTCCTTGCAACTATAAAAGGAGACCCCCTCCATACGAAATTCTCATCCCTTCTTTCTCCTCTCTACCCCTCCAAAGCTCAAAAGAAGCTTGTCCCACACCCGGGATGCTTCTTGCGAGATAAAGTCCAATTTTTGTTCCCCTTCGGAAGTGGATCCCACAACGACGACGGTGTGCTGCTCCGTTCCCGTTCTTCTGCTTCGTCCTCCTTTGTCCTGCTTCGTTCTCCTTCATCCAGGCGTCATCCCGTCCGGCTTGTCCTCCAAGCAATCGTCGAGGAGGATTTCTCTCTCCCTATTCTTTTTACCGCTTTCTAGTATAGATTTACTGCTTCCTAGATTAATCTACTCGTCCTCCAAGCGACCGTCGAGGAGGACATTTCTCCCTCCATTCTTTTAATGCTTTCTAGAGTAAATTTATCGCTTTCTAGAGTAATTATTTTATGCTTTCTAGTTGTAATGAACAATCTCTTCAATGCAAAAATTCCTTGGTTATTCTACATCTCATTTTGATTTCTCTGTGTAATATTCTTTTTCTCTCTTACTCTCTCTCTCTTCTATTTATTGTAAATAATTAGATAGTTCTAAATTGAATTATTCTGTAACAAATAAAAAGAAACGCGTAGTTTTTAAATCAGACGTCCACCTCCCTGTGTTCGACCCAAAATTTTAATTTCGGTATAAATTTTATTTGTTGAACACGAATTCTTCGCTTTCGAACTACAACGATAGGTTTTCCAAAACTGATCTCGTAAGCATAACGATTCGCAAAACACAGTTCAACATTTTGGCGCCATTGCTGGGGAGGCAACGATTTCCGATCTTTTCTTTGCATTTCTTGCACTTTATTTGTTTTCTAACTAGCTTTCTCTTGTGTCTATTGTTTTGCAGAGACCTCCATCAAGGAATCAACAAGCGGTAGACTTGAGTAAAGTGTAGTTGAAGACAATTGTAAGTTATCCCCCATTCTTTCCCCCTCCATAGATTTCATTTGCTACATTGAATCCAAATTCCAATTAACCTAGGTGTTTGCATAAATCCTAGGAATAGTTTAGTTGTTTGGATTCTCACTCACATTCATTCCACCTTCATTTATATAAAATAAAAACAAAAAGATAATTTTGTGGGGCAATTTTCAACAAATACACAATGTACACCCGCATTTAAAGTCACTTAACCAAATTGATTTGTTTCTACTCAACCGGGTTCTGATCTATGGAACCGGTACACATAAAGCAACACAAAAAAGAGTAGAAATCATTCTAAGTTAACCATCTTTGTGTGCCTAACTTAGTGGTGCATTTGTGGCCAGTTGTTTGAGTTGTTTGGGCCGCACTACTTCAAATAAAATCAACTCATCAAGTAGCTGCCAATTAGGTTCAACTCTTAGGGATTTACCAGGCACTCCACATTCTTTTTAAGCTTTAAAGGAAAACATCTTCACCTGTGCTTGTAAAACTTGGTGTGCCAACGAAACTTGATTGAAAACACCTAAAGTTGAATCCTAAAAGCTACTAAGCAAGATTTGAATCTTAAAATTCACCACATCAAAAACAATCTTGATTGAAAACCACTGGTTGTGCACTCACACACAAATCAATCAATCATTAAGGGCACAACCCATTTAAAGGGCCCATCACATTCCAAAGCACATTCAAACCTAGCCCTAAATAAAATAGAGTAGACGTTGGCCTTAAGGATTGGACTCGCTCTCTAGAACCCAGAACGAGATTATTTTTGATCAGTCTGTTTCTACTGTTCAATCTGATGTCTAGCTAGGGGAGCAGAGTCAAACGATCGCGGCTGGGGGGTACACTAGGAACCGGAGGCGCAAGCCGAAGGAAGAACCTTCTCCCCAGTCCCTCCTTCTAACTGGTTTGATTGAACAGACGGAAGTAGATCAAATCGTTCCTTTATCTCAAGACGGGTTTTGAGAGTCTGTAGGTCTTTAGGCTAACCTATTTAAGGACAGGTTTGATTGTTTGTATTGCAGGGCACCTTTCTTCCTCCCGTGTATCATGAATCCTTCCACATATTTCATGCATTCCCGCTCTTTCCCTCCTGTTGTAAATTATCCTCAACATGACGATTATCCCAACTTGTATTGTAATCGACCATCAGTTAGTTGGGATAATTCGGATTGGGGATACAATTCCGGACCCCCATGTTTAGGGTCTAACCCTGAACACTTTGATTCTGATTTCTATCCTTCTCAGAGCTACATCAATTATAGATCGTCTTCCTTTCATGCACAACCTAATACGAACTACAATCAAGAAGGATACACCGATCCTTACCCATCCTCTGATTTCACTGCCTTTAGGTCATCACCACCTTTTCAACAATCTGAAATGACCTATCATCAGGAAGGGTATAACGAATCTCAATTCGTTAATTCCTCTGCATTGATGTCAAACCCGCCCAACCCTGAACCAACTCATTTGGTTCAGGTTAATCAGGTTCAAGATAAGGTTCTGGCTAACTTAAGGAATATCATTCAATCTTTAGAAGTTCAGCCAATACCTTGCATTGAGAGATTGGATCCCCTGATTGAAATGATTGATGATTTAAACAAGTCTTTGTTGGATTGGCTCTAGGATGTTAAGGATAAGAACCCGGGTGAGTTTCTACTTGGGAAATTAGCGAAATTGAGGATGAGATTCGTGGTTGCTTTGATTCAATCTTGGAATAATTCCCAGGATGAACTCTCTTCAGGAAAGCCAATGACAAAACCTGCTCAGGCACCTGTTGGGGGGGACACGTGTTACGAGGCTGACCAGATTGAATTAAAACAACCAATTAAGGATGATCTGATTTCTTCGCCTGAGATCCCTAAGCCGAGTTACGAGGAAACGTATGTCTCCTTGGAACACAAAGTGACAAATGATTTTGGGACATACATTGATATGGATCCTGATGGTGAAGATTCAAGTTGCAAAGTCTCACGCGAGTTTTCTGAACATGATTTCTGTGAGACAATTGGGCCTGAGGAATCTGATAGATCAATTGATAGCCCAATAACTGAGAACACTGATCTTATTAGGGCACACATTACGTATCCAGAATCTCATTTTTTGGAGGAATTAATTCAATGCCTTGATTATCAGTTACACCCTGTTGAGCTTATTGATGATTCTAATTCTGAGATAATTAGACCCAAGTCAATTTTGATTCTGCCACATCATTTAGACTTGGAGATTTCAAACGGGGTAATGAATATACAAGAGGTCCTGGAATTTGATATGCTAAATGAGGAGGATAGGAGCTGGGAAGTTTTTATTTGGGAAGTTAATTCTGGCGGAAATGGAAGATTGAGTCGAAGGGTTCCTTTTAAGTTGAAACCATCAAATCGGAACCCTTACGACATTTGTTTCGAGGATGTTCAACCCAAGCACACATTCAACAATTATCCTTTTGAGCTTCAATTCTCTGTAACCCGACTTTTTGGTCCTGGGTTGCATCCTCAGAAATCGTAGGCTCGATCCCACTTACATTCTGATTTTAGGTTTTGGGTAATTTTTATCCAGAACCTAAGATATTCTCGATTATGGGGTGTGGGTCTGCACCACAATCTGGTCCACATCTGTGGACCTCTACTGACAGGTCAGAGGATTCTTCTGTTCATTCTAATTCTGACCTACACATGTGAATTCTTCATTTCTTTTCCTTGTATAGTGTGCCTAGCTGAAGGCACTAAACTCAGCACTTATACAGTTCTTTTTAATTTTTCATCTCGAAGCGGACCTGACATTCACGCAATTCAGGTGCTTTCTTCGCTTTTCCACTCTGTTTTATGTCTTTTAATACAATGAGGACATTGCATTAGATAGGCATGGGGGGGTGGATATTTATCTCTGAATTCATTCGTCAGCTCCGTAGATTTATTTTATTTTGATTTAAAAAAAAAATTGAAATTAGGAAAGAGAATTTGGGTTTAAGAAAATTTTCAATCTTAGGAAAAACTACATTAAGATCTGAACACAAAGACCCTTCAGGTCGTTGAACTTAATCAGCCCGTGTATCCACTAAAATGTGGATTTGTTTTTCGAGTTCTCGCCAACTTGAATTTTATTTTAATTGGAGTAAATAAGTTTGGGTGATAAGTACACGACTTATCAACCCGCCCTCTGATTTGAGGGAATTTTGAGTCTTAAGCATCTACACACTTTCTTTGCACTGACTCATTGTTCGGCGATTTTAACGGAAATTGGGTAGCTAATGAACCTGCTAGTGTGATATGGCTGGCAAGTTATCGTGGGTAACAGCCCATAGGTAGGTTGTCCAAAGCCCAGTCACTGGACCTTTCTCTTTTTGCTACCTTTAGGTAAATATTAGACCAGGGAAGCCACCTACTTAAAAAAATAGAGAGAGAAAAAAAATCAAAAAGAAAAGGAGGAAAGAACAAAAAGAAATAAGCCACACATCGCCGCACGAGTATGGCTAGCAAGTTGTCGGTGGTAATAGCTCATCGACCGGTTGTCCAGAACCCAGCTCAGAAAATGCACTAAAAAAATTCCCAAAACACTTAGGAAGAAGCGGAGAAGTAGAATAAACCGGGGAGATATACACTGGATTCACCCTTGTGTTGACCCCGTTAAAAAATAAAAGTAGGGAGAAAGCTACCGGTTGTAAATATACACCTTTAGGTAGAATTCTTTTTGAGGTCACCAAGAGGCGTAGAAATCCAGAGTCCGTTCTAATTACCGGTCAACGAGTCTATCACAATCACAATAAGATGCTTAAAGCTTAGGGTTCTCATCAAATTTTGGGTGAGTTGAATGGCCGTAGAAAGCCACTCTTAAACCCGAAAATTTGAAAAAAAAAAAATTAGAAAAGAGAAAAAGAAATCTTTCTTTTAATAAGGCGAGGGCTTGAAGCGGTCTGCATTTTGGCTGATACCCGGGCACTGTTGTGTCTTTGAAGGTTCAGTTCCTAAGTAGACAATTTCTTAATGATTGAAAAATAACTCAAGTCCAAATAATCTAACCTAATTCTTCTATAAATAGCATATAGTTTTTGCTAGGGACTAGCAAAAGATAGGCATGGGGGTATGATGTAAACACATTTACACTACCTAAGATGTCTATTTATGCATGTTCTTAAGCATAGGATTGCATTTCATGATATAAATATTACATTCATGCATCATCTTGCATTTAGAATACTTTGAATAAAATGGAGGTTAATTGTCTCCTTTTATGTGCTTGTACAGGGCAAATATTTTATCAGGGCCTCGGATCAAAGATCCAACCGTATGGATGTGATCAGGGCGACGATTGGAGTTCAATGACTCCAAGATCGCCTTAATCAGGCATCCGTAGCATCAGATAGAGATCGGGGAACCCTAGAAAATCAAGGGCTAGGATGGTGAAAATCCACACTTCAGATGACAAATCCGACCACACGGATGAATTTGAATTTACGATCGCAGCCCAACGACACAAAAATCGAGTCAATCCGACATCCGTGGCACCATCTATAACTTCCAGAAGATGGACGGCCAAGATGGCGCCACGTGGTGCCATCTCATCCACCCAAATGGCTGCTAGCATTTTGTGAAGGCCCCTACCCGATCGCTCTCCGCCGTCAGATGGAGATCCAACGGCTGTGGTCACTCGTGCTTAAAAGCATCCGCGCGACCATTTCGTCCGCGTAGCGCAGCAATGACGCAGCCGCGGGCGAAGCAGAGGTCGCGGGTTCGAGCCGCGGCGAGGGGCTGGAAGGTGCGGGCGAGCGGGCGCGGACGAGCATCAGATGGAGATCTAACGACTGCATGCACCCAATAGCGCCAACGCGGATTGGACGCCCGCGCGTAACGCGTGATCACATGCGCCAGGCAGGCGGGCTGCAGCAGATGAAGGTGTGATTTTAAGCCGTCCGATCTCGCGATCGGACGGCTGAAAATCAATGGACGTGCTCGGGCGTTGCGCGCGTGAGCAGCCGAGCGGGCATGCGCGAGCTACCCACGTCGCCCACGAAGGGAGCTTTAGTGACAGATTTATCCGTCACTAAAGACCCCTCATTTACTATTTTGAAGTTGTAATGTCCATTTTGCCCCCACTCCTTGCAACTATAAAAGGAGACCCCTCCATACGAAATTCTCATCCCTTCTTTCTCCTCTCTACCCCTCCAAAGCTCAAAAGAAGCTTGTCCCACACCCGGGATGCTTCTTGCGAGATAAAGTCCAATTTTCGTTCCCCTTCGGAAGTGGATCCCGCGACGACGACGGCGTGCTGCTCCGTTCCCGTTCTTCTGCTTCATCCTCCTTCGTCCTGCTTAGTTCTCCTTCGTCCAGGCGTCATCCCGTTCGACTCGTCCTCCAAGCAATCGTCGAGGAGGATTTCTCTCTCCCTATTCTTTTTACCGCTTTCTAGTATAGATTTACTGCTTTCTAGATTAATCTACTCGTCCTCCAAGCGACCGTCAAGGAGGACATTTCTCCCTCCATTCTTTTAATGCTTTCTAGAGTAAATTTATCGCTTTCTAGAGTAATTATTTTATGCTTTCTAGTTGTAATGAACAATCTCTTCAATGCAAAAATTCCTTGTTTATTCTACATCTCATATTTATTTCTCTGTGTAATATTCTTTTTCTCTCTTACTCTCTCTCTTCTATTTATTGTAAATAATTAGATAGTTCTAAATTGAATTATTCTGTAACAAATAAAAAGAAACACGTAGTTTTTAAATCAGACGTCCGCCTCCCTGTGTTCGACCTGAAATTTTAATTTCGATATAAATTTTATTTGTTGAGCACGAATTCTTCGCTTTCGAACTACAACGATAGGTTTTCCAAAACCGATCTCGTAAGCGTAGTGATTCGCAAAACACAGTTCAACACCTTACATTATTATCTACTACATCTAATCTAGGTCTTCCGCTCCAGCTCTGCTGCAACACCAATTGTTCCTTATCCAGCTTCAGATCCAGCTCCAGATCTAGCTTCTGATCAGCTTATTGCCTGCAATTGACATAATGCACTTAATCAGCACATTATAACATTATTTTATGCATAATTAAAGAAAAGCAGTAAAGATGCAGATAATGCTCATGCATGCATGAATTTCCCCGAACTATGCTAAGTCCTAGCCTAATTTAGGTCAATTAAGACTTATGATTGCTGCGCAATCATACCCCCATGCCTAAATCTTGCTAGTTCCTAGCAAATGCAAGACTAAATTATTCACAGCAAGGGTCCCTAAGGGACTGATTATTTTATCAAGTGTATGCATAGAGATTTTTCTCCTTTTTGTTTTCATCCTTTGCTCTAGAAATCCAGACAATCATGACAGTGCAGCTATGTAGCTTTTGCAACAGATTTGAGTGAAAAACTGATATACATCTAAAGCCTGTACTTGACCCCTAGTAAAATTCTAGCGGGATAGGCGAACTTCTTCCCTCAGGGTATTCAAGATATTCTATGAATTCCACCTTGGCTTTAGGCTTAGGTAGAGAATCTTTGAGGGGAAAGATTATATATTTGGTGGCTCCCTCTCACTTGATGCTACATAGAGACTAGTACTACAGAATCTAGATTCCCGAATTACTAACTCAACTCAGAGAAAGATGAGAAAAACTATGCTCTCTTTTGGTTCCTTTGTATTCATTCTTTCTTTCTCTTTTTCTTTTTCTTTTCTTTTCTTAGAACTCACAATCTCACCAGATTCACACATATGATCTGTATTTGGTGGTCTCACTTGGCATTAACACTTTAATTGAGTTTCCATAACCCTAACACTAAGTCGGAATTCCTCAACCTGTATTCGGGCAGTCAGAAACACAAGAAAGCTAGGTTAAGGCCATATTTGGTGGATCTCAAATTTATTTGGTGGTATTGCCTCAATGCAACTGAAATAAATACTAAATATGCACACACTCTTTCTTTGCTTTTTCTTCTTTTCTAATTTTTTTTTTCAATTTTTCTTTCTTTTCATCATCATTTTTTTTTTCATTTCATTTTTTTTTCTTTCTTTTTTTTTGCTTTTTCAGCATAACACAACTAACACACATCGATGAACTTTATTGAGGAGGCATTATTAGGGATTAGTGGTACTCAAGAGACATTGGGTAGCTTATTTGGTGGAAGTGCCTACTCAAGGCATTGAGAGATGGATAGAATGGTGTATTTCTGACCTTGGCATCAATGCCCTTCTTCAGCCAAGGATCCCATAAAGAATGGTCGTAACTGTCCACCTTAGCCCTAGTTTCATGAAAACTCGCTCTCTGCGTATTTGCCTTATTTGGTGGCTCTCAAAATTCACACAAAATGTATACACAGGAATCGAGAATGAAAACTATGCCTAATCTAAGAGTATCATCACCTAATTATCTAGGACTCCGGATTCCTTGTACTAATCTTAGAGCACCAGTACACTCTATTCTCACACTATTTGGTGGATTTTTGGAAGAAAATCTACCTAACTCCCAAAACACTGTCCAGGGGTTCAAGAAAAGAAGCACTGCTTCTTCTCGACAGACTAAAGACATTTATCAGCCTTCACCGTGAATCCATTGCAAATTCTACATGTGTGTGAGAAGTTGTACTGGATTCCAGATTACAGGAATCAACTAGAGGGTAAAATCCCTAATGCATTCTCTTAATAAAATAATCTTATTCATGAATGCAATATGTATATATGCTATAAATAATTAACCTCTTATATTCGTATTTCATAAAATTTCCTTTTCGGGTTACATTCAGCTTAACCCTAAATTTAGAACAAGAGGTGAGCGGGTGAGTCGGAATGGCTGTTGCGAACAATTTCTAGTTCCAATGCAAGCATTGGAGGTGGAGTCAGTTGTTCTTTTATCTAGGGTCCTAAAGTACATTTTACATGCAACTCCGAAGTTTTCCTAAATGTTGGCATAAAAAATTTTTCAGTTTTGTTGTATCTGCCCCCCCATGCCTAAGTTCTTGCATGTCCTCATGTATGAATATAAAAGAAAATAAGTATAGCAGGGAGAGAATGGGTAGAAATCACCTATAATTGCTCGTGAAATTATATATTCAGCACCGGCCAACCTATTAGTATGCAATATGCAGAAAGAAAATATGCTATGTATAAAAATGGCTATGTATAAATGATGGTAAATGTGAGGTACAAATATGCTATCAATATGTGCTGAGTTTAACGCCTCCAACTGGGTGAGAATTCAATCACACGTCCTCAATAAGATGAACAATCTCATCAGGTGGAGGAGGTTCTTGGGCCAAAAATGGCTTGAGGCGCTGGCCATTTATCGTAGATATATGCCCAGATTTTGGGTCCCTGATTTGGATTGCCCCATTAGGATATGGCTGAATCACGATATACGGGCCAGTCCACTTGGACTTGAGCTTCCCTGCGAATAGTTTCAATCGCGAATCGAAAAACCAGACTTGCTGGTTAGGCGTGAATGCTTTCCTCCGGATGTGGCAGTCATGAAAGGCCTTGGTCTTGTCCTTGTATATCAATGCGTTCTCATAGGCCTCCCGTAGGATCTCTTCTAATTCGCTGAGCTGGAGTTTTCATTCTTAACCTCCTACATCGAGGTCAAGGTTACATTTTCGTACCGCCCAAAAGGTGCGGTGTTCTAGCTCTACAGGAAGGTGACAAGCCTTGCCATATACCATGCAATATGGTGACATTCCGAGTGGGGCATTGTATGCGGTCCGATATGCCCAGAGTACATCAACTAACTTATCGGACCAGTCCTTCCTATCTGGTTTAACTGTCTTCTGGAGAATCAGCTTGTTTTGATGGTTAGACACTTCAGCCTGCCCATTGGTCTATAGGTGATACAGGGTGGCTATACGGTGATGTACCCTGTATTTCTTTAATAATGACCTAAAGTGGGCATGGATGAAGTGGCTTCCCCCATCGCTAATCAGAGCGCGGGGTATTCCGAATCTCGTGAAGATGTACTGCTGCATGAAAGAAATGATGGTCTTATGATTAGCGTGTCTCGTTGGGATGGCCTCGACCCACTTCGAGACATAGTCGACGGCTAATAATATGTACTCGAAGCCATGCGAGTTCGGAAAAGGGCCCATAAAATTGATGCCCCAGACGTCGAACACTTCTACAACCATGATGGGTTGGAGTGGTATCATGTCTCTCCTGGCCATAGAACCGACTGACTGGCATCGTTTGCAGTGTTGGGCGTATTCGTGTATATCTCTAAAAATGGTTGGCCAGAGAAATCCTGACTGCAAAATTTTTGCAGCGATTTTCCGTCCCGAGAAATGACCACCATAAGCATCATTGTGGCAAAAAGATAACACACTGGGGATCTCAGAATCTGGATGCATCTTCGAATAATCTGATCCACTCCAATGTGGAAGAGCAGTGGGTCATCCCAGAGGTAAAATTTGGCTTCTACATTGAATTTGAGTTTCTGGTCCTTAGATAGGTTCGTGGGAATCTTTCCTGCGACAAGGTAGTTCGCGATATCCGTGTACCAGGGGAACTCAACAGAATGAACTGCCAAAAAAGATTCATCTGGAAATTGCTCGTGGATAAGGTAGGGAATAAGGAATGTGGTCTGGGCCCAGTCTGGATAGGTAATCCGCCAGAACATTCTGCTTTCCGGCTTTGTCACGGATTTTAATATCAAATTCCTGCAATAGAAGGATCCATCTAAGGAGCTGTGGTTTGGCATCCTTCTTTGCCAACAAATGTCGGAGGGTGGAGTGGTCAGTGAAAATGATGACTTTGGACCCTAATAAATACGATCTGAATTTCTCCAACCCAAATACTACTGCTAGCAGTTCTTTTTCGGTGATGGTATAAATGTGCTAAGCCTCATTCAGTGTCTTGCTAGCATAGTATATGATGAAGGGTTGTTTCTCCTGACGTTGGCCTAAAACAGCATCGACGGTGAAATCAGAAGCATTGCACATCATCTTGAAATCAAGCGACCAGTCGGGTGGTTAGAGAATCGGGGAGTCAGAGACAGCGCTTCGTAAAGTCTTGAAGGCACTGAGACATGAGGTGTCGAATTCAAATGGGACATCGGCAACAAGGAGATTTGTCAAAGGTCATGCAATTTTCGAGAAATTGCATATAAATCTCCGATAGAAGTCGATGTGACCCAAGAATGATCTGATCTGCTTGACCGAGCTAGGTGGTGGTAAGTGGGAAATAATCTCAGATTTAGCTCGGTCGACCTCAAGTCCATTTTTAGAGATCCTGTGCCCTAGTACTATGCCATCCCTCACCATGAAATGGCTTTTCTCCCAGGATAGTACTAGGTTTACCTTAATACACCGTTTCAGGATCTTGGTGAGGTTATCAAGACAAGATGCGAAATCATCTCTGAAAATGGAGAAGTCACCCATGAATACCTCCACATAGTCCCCAATCATGCCAGAGAAGATGGCCATCATACAACGCTGAAATGTCGCTAGTGCATTGCAAAGGCCAAAGGGCATCTGCTTGAACGCGAATGTTCCAAAGGGCATGTGAATGTGGTCTTGTCTTGATCTTCCAGGCTAATCGCTACTTGATTATACCCGGAGTATCCATCTAGAAGGCAAAAGAAACTGCGTCCAGCTAACGGTTCCAAGATCTGATTAATGAAAGGCAATGGAAAGTGATCCTTCTGGGTAGCCGTGTTCAGTCTCCTATAGTCGATGAAGACTCGCCAAGATGTCGTAGTGTAGGTCGGGATGGATTCGCCCTTTTCATTTTTCACAATGGTGAGTCCTGCTTTCTTGGGCACTATCTGGATCGAACTCACCCATTGGCTGTCTGAGATTGGGTATACAATACCTGCATCCAACCACTTGATGATATCCTTCTTAACAACCTCTAGCATATTCAAGTTTAGCCGTCTTTGAGGTTGTCTCGAAGGTTTCACCCAATCATCCGTGTAAATGTGATGAGTGAAATACGAGGGGCGAATACCGCGGAGATCAGCAATACTCCACCCTATAGCAGCCTTATGGTCTTGTAGCGTGGAAATCAATTGATGCTCCTGTTCTTGGGTTAAGTAGGCATTAATAATGACTGGGTATGTCTCACTTTCACCCAAGAACACATATTTAAGTGAGTTAGGTAAGGGCTTCAATTCGATCATGGGTGGGTCAGAGTCAGAAATGGGAGTGGGAGGAGCAAACTCGAGGGTGGGAATCTGCTGATCTGTCTGCACGTGAATTCCTGCTGATTTGCTTCCTATGAAATAATCAGTTGTAACTGCATTAATGGGAAACCCGTTAGCTGTGGTCATGTCTTCTTGCAACAACAAGGGTGATTCAGCAATGTGTGGATTAGGATAGCTGGATTCAGGGGTGTTGTGGTCAGAAGCACACCCTAAACAGTCAGATCCTCGGGGAGATATATGTAGTGCAGTGGTCTTAGTCCCGTGTGGATCGAGGTCCAAGAACCCTGATAGTGTAGACGAATGCGACATTGGGTCGTCACAAAAGAGCCCAATGTTACCACAGTATGCCAACTCTTCAGCTTTACCATCCTCCTCTATTCGATCACAGTCGAAGTTCTTTGCTGCCCTGAATATGTCAAGTCGAAGTCACTCATTGCCTAGGGCTATCTCCATACACTCGGATGCACAATCAATGTTTGCTCGGGCTGTCGCTAGAAATGGGCGACCCAAAATAATTGGTGCATCTCAGCGATTAGGAGGAACTTGCATATCGAGAACGAAAAAGTCTGCAGGAGAGCAGAATCCGCGGACTGTCACGATCACATTCTCAACCACCACCCTCGGTGTTTTGACTGATTTATCAGCCAACTGAATCGTGATCGAGGTGGGCTTCAACTCTCCAAATCGAAATCGATTAAATATGGTAGTGGAAGTTAGGTTGATGGATGAACCCAAATCTATAAGGGCTCGATCAAATGGAGAATCCTGCAAGAATCAGGATATGAGTGGGGTACCAGGGTCTTTCCTTTTCGGTGGCAAGTCAGCTAGAATCACGGCACTAGCCTCTTTCGACAGTACCGCCTGTCGTCCAATTCTTAGCTGTCACTTCGGAGTACAGTAGTCCTTGAAGAACCTAGCGACAGCGAGGATGTGATCAATTGCTTCGAGGAGGGCGACCTGAATATGTACTTCTTTGAACATTGATTTCACGTCCTCAAAATTCCGCGTGTCCTTTTTCCATACTGCATTCCATGTCAGAGCCTCAGGAAAAGGGACAAGAATCTTAGGGTCAAGTGGCCTCTTACCCTTATCTACCGCAGGTGGCTCCTGAGATGGAGTCGAACCCGCTTGCGATGAAGGGTGAGAAAAATCAAGACCCGCCTACCTCTGTGGTGGGTCAAATGTCTTCCTTTCGCTCCTCAAAGAGACAGCATGTGCATTGGCTTGCTGTCCATGAGGTGGTGGGGGAGCGAAAGAGGCAAAGTATGCAGGGTTCTGCAAAGGCGGCTGGCCTTGAGCGTAACCAGGTGGTGCAGGAGGTGCCTATAATATGGCGTGTTCCTGTCCCTGTGGTGCCTGAAACCTAGGTGGGGCGCCTTTGTTCTACACATATTGAGGATTCGGGACAGGTAGGGAGGGCGAGGCTTCTTGAGTCCTATGCTCTTGCAATAGCTGGTTTTGCATGTTCTATATAGTCTGTATCTGATCAGCCATCGCCTTCATAATCTGCAAGCTATCTTGTGCAGATTTCCTCATCGATTCTTGCAGCTCCTCTTTCAGTGTCTCTAAAGGGTCACCCCGCTTTGGAGGGTGACTGGCAGCTTGGTGTAGTGGCTGGTACAAGGAACAGGGTTGCTGCTGAAGCGGGAATGGCTGCTGCCTATGGTACATGTTTTGTGCATTCCTGTATTGCCTGGTCTGGTAGTGTGGATCTTGATGTGGTCTCTGTGAATTACCAAACCAAGAGAAGTTCGGATGCTGGCACCAACCAGGGTTATATGTCTCTAAATTCGGCTTATTACGCCTATATCCTTGGAGAGCATTGACGTCCTCATAGGCTGAAGATGTCTGAGACATATATCCATCAAGGGGATATGTGCTATAATCTGCAAGTGATGCATAACCCTGGTTGTATGGTACCAGATTTGGATTGTTTATGGGATCTTGATATGCGGGATCTCGTAAATAAGGAGAAGATGCATCCCGAGTGAGTAGATTAACTCGAGTAGGAGGGGCTCGAGGTGCATAGGAGGGTCTTGAAGTAGCAGAGTTCATGTCAGATTGACCCTAACTAATCTTGTCAATCTTTTTCTCAATTAGGTTTATTCTATCCAGCTGCTTGATGATGATATCCATGTCGGCTCGATTAGACTCAGTGTGAGCCTCATGGACACCAACCCGCTGCTACCAGGCCACTAGAACTGGTTCATAGATGCGGCATTCATCGAGTTCTCCGCCAAAGATTCGAACAACTCAAAAGCGTTGTTCTCATCTTTTGCGAGGAAATTCCCACTACTAGATGCATCAGCCAGATACCGTTGTGTGTCATCCAGCCCATGGTAAAAGATCTGACCTAGGTGCCATCTGGGTATACCATGGTGCGGGCATTTCCGGAGAAGGTCGTGAAATCGGTCCCAGGCTTCATGTAACTTCTCCCCAGCTCTTTGGGAGAAAGTCGTGATTACGCGTTGCATTGCGTTTGTTCGACCGATTGGGAAGAACTTTTGCAAGAATTCACGATGTAATTTCGGCCAGGTTCCAATTGGCTTCCCAATGGTCTTGAACCAGTATGAAGCTTTGTCCCTCAGAGAAAACGGGAAAAGCTTCATTAGAACAATCCCAAGATCAATATTCCTGGGTCGAATCATTTCAGCGAGTCAACTCAGGTCCTCAAGGTGCTGGAACGGATCTTCACTTGAGTTTCCATAGAAGTGAGTGCTGATCAACCCAATCACATTGGGCTTGAGCTCAAACGCGTCTCCGCCTACGGGAATTCTGATAAAAGGTGCAATGATTGGTGCTACTGGGTCGTAGAAATCCCGCAATTATTCTCCTTGTGGCAGGTGTTGCATCCTGTCAAGTGCCGTCAAAATGCAATCCATGCTCTACCGATGCTGCTCCTCAGATTCCACTACCCGGGCTTCTAGACGAGCCATCGAGTCCAGATTATCAATATCCTGACCTGGTCTAGGTCCAGGTCCAGGATTAGCCATTGTGGCTACGAGAGTAGAAGTGGGGGGAGAAGTAGGTCTTGGCGAGGTGACTCGCCTCCTTGGGAGTGGCTCCTAAGGTCGAACCAATTGAGGTCTAAGTGACCTCCTTCCTTGCATACACCACCCAACCCCTGGGTTGGTGTAGCCAAGCCAGACAAGGCTAAGGCCCTATTAATCAGATGGTCCTTATGAATCAGATGACCGGGTTTTTCGTTTTAAATTTTAATTCATGAAGAAAATTTAGCGTGCAACAAACTGAAAGCGATTCCTGCCTCTCGGCTAACCCAGCCAAGAGGTTGAAAGCACCCAATAATATGACAACGAATTCGGGTTTATTTCGTGTTTTAGACTTAATTTTAGCTCGTTTTCTTCAGTTGGGGTTTTCTTTTGGTGAGTGGCTCACAAGGTAACCAACTCACTGGCTAAGTACTAGACTTGACTAAGTCTAGGTTAGCCCAAATGTGGTCTCTAAGTTGTAACACTAAAGGTGTGACCTAGTGTTCATGCAATTCTATGGTTTTGTTCTTTTATTTTCAGCAAACCATAAAAATTACAATCAGTTCTTTGGTAAAATTTGGAATCCAATTAACTTGAAATTTGGCGAGTAGATTCCTTTTTCACTTTATCTTTTCAGAGAATATTTTTTTGGAATTTTTACTATTTCAACTGAATTTCTAGAGACTTTTGAATGCCAGGAGGTCAGATCTAGAATTTTGACCCCTGGATGATTTTTCACTTTGAAATAGTATCAAATGACTTTCAAAATTTTGAGAAAACTATGGAAAATAAAGCCACTGAGATCAACTTTCAAATCCCCTCATTTTTAGTCAAAAAAGATTTATGGATTGCTCGGAATTGCTTTTTTGGATTTTGAAAAATCTCGAATCTGGGTCAATCTAACCCCCTTGCATTTCACGAATTTTTAAAAATTGTATACTTGGAATTTTTCAAAAGAACGATGCCGTTTGAAAGATGGTTTGAAAATGAAGGTCTACCCTGAATTTCTGAATTTTTTGTGCACTAATTTTTTGGCAATCGAATTTTTAAAATAGACTTTGAATCTTGGCCGAAAATCAGAAAATGGTGGAGAAGCTTTTAAAGAAGGTTTGAGTTTGAAATCCAAATTTTCCACCAAAAGTGTTTTCTTAAAAAAAAAGCTTTTGCACATTTTTTTAAAGGATTTTCAAATATATATATATTTTTTGCCTTTTCAAACTAACTTAGGATTCAAAAGAAACCTAACCTAGATTTTTTTGGAAATCTTTTTTTGATTTTTTTTCCTTTTCACGAAAATGAATAAGTTTTTTTTTTTTCAAAAGGAAATTGCTGGAAGCAAATCTAATCCTAGGGTTTAGAAGAAAATCTAGCCTAAGAAGAGATGTGCACCTGATTTCTTTTTTTGCGCTCGTTGTGTGCGCAGATCTCGTTTTCTTCCTGTGTTGTCCTACACATCCAAAAACAAAGCAGAGACAGATTTGTCAGTGGTAGTTTAAAAGATCGAAATCAAGAAAAATGGTGTTGCCTCCCCGGCAACAGCACCATTTGACGGAAGGCGTTTTCACGCATTTGAAAGTCGTCGGAAATCGTAGTATAGTTGTGCAAAAACGTTCGTCAAAAAAATGATTTTGTAAAAATAACGAGACTTGAGTCAGTCGTTCGTCTCTGGGAGGCATTTGTTCAAATCTGAAATCGATCTTTTATCGCTCTACTTTATTTAAAATTGCACGCTGGTTTCCAATCATCGGATTAAGATTTCACCACTTCTATTATGAATTCTGATTACGTGCACGTGTGTCAGATAGATAACGAAAGTTGCTGAAGCTACGAGTTGCTATGCTAATGTGTTTGGTTTTGAAAAACCTGTCGTTGTAGTTTGAAAGCGAAGAACTCGTGTTCAACAAATAAAATTTATACCAGAATAGAAATCCTAGGTCGAACTCAGGGAGGCGGATGTTTGATTTAAAAATACACATTTGTTTTATTTGTCACAAAGTAAATTGACTAGAAACTATCTATCTATTTACACTAAATAGAAGAGAAAGAGAGAGAGAATATTACAAACAAAAACCAAAAAGAGATGTAGAATGAACATGGAATTCATTAACAATGAGATTGTTCATTACACTAAACATTATGACTAGAAAGCAGAAAATGATTACACCAGAAAGTAGTAAATCTACTCTAGAAAACATTAAAAGGAATGGAGAGAGAATTATCCTCCTCGATGGTTGATTACACAGCAAAAATACACCAATAAATATGTCATCTTGTGTTATTTCCTAGCACTACCATTGCATCTTAGGTAGCTATAGTTGCATTTGTACATAGACACATGCATGCATTTATTTGAGAAGGGAGGAGAATGAATAATTGGCCATTTAATTAACATCTTCTTCAAGTGCTGCCTCGCAATTTCACCTTCTGCATTTTTTTATTTTGACTTTGAAATCGTCTCCCTCGTGCGGCTCAGGGCATGGGGCTTGCATTTCTTCGCGCCATTCCTCTGCCTGCAGCATGCTCTGCTAGCAGCATGGCTGGTCATGCACACCTGCAGCATGGCTGTGGCAGGCGTCTTCTTCTTTAAAAAGCCTGGCCATCTTCCATGCGAGAGAGAGCCTGGAATGGAGAGCACCCGGAGACACCATCCTCCAGGCCATCTTCCTCCCCTCTCCCTCTCCATACGCAGTCTCTCTTCTCACTGAAGAGACACACTGCAGGCAGGAGTAGGCTCACAGTGGTCCCACGACCACCACTGTGAGTTCCACCACCGCCCAGCTCCTTCGTGAGTAGGTGGGCGTGATGGTTTCAACCTCTATTTTAACCGCTTAACTCCCTCGCCCCCATTGCCAGAGCTCCAAGCTTCGGAGCTCCAGCAACAGTAGCAACGGACGCCTACAGCCACGCAAGCCACCGCTCGCACGCCAGCAGACGTCCCCAGGCTCTCCCCGCGTGCGTAGGTGCCTTCCAGCACGCCCGTGCATGCAGAACCGTCCACAACCGATTGCTCACTTCGCGCGGCACTGTAGCTACTGTTCACGCCTCTCAGCGCGACACTGTAGCTACAGTGCGGTGACCGGGTTGTTTCTCACTTATCCGGTCACCGCAGGCTCTCTCTCCTCCTCGTGACCACTTCCAGCCAGTTACGTGCGCCCGCACCTGCGTCTATGCCCGCGCCCGACTTCGCCCTCGTCCACTCCTGCCCGTAACGCAGTACGCTGCGTTGCCCTCTCTCTCACACTCTCGCACCCGCCTGCGCGCGACGACTACGCGTGCGTTCTCTCCAGCGTTTGCACTCTGCATTGCGCGCCTGCGTGTGCCTTGGCCATCAGACGGCGGGTGCCCCAACCAGACGCCTTAACTCGCCCGCTCCCTCTCAAAGCCACCTACCAGTACATGCTCACACACACTCACTCGTACACGCACACACACTTGTACACTCACACACTCACTTGTACGCACCTATACATACTTATACATATATACATATATATCCATATTAATACCAATACAACTATATATAAGTATTTATACATATATACATATATACATGCATATATACATATATATATATATACATAGACATATCTATATATATCATATACATAGATACCTATCCAAATATATCTATATACATATATTCATATATATATCTATATACATATATTACTATATGTATATATATCTATATAGTTAAATATATATACATATATATCTAGTTACAAATATATAGATATATATATACCTATATATATATTTACATATCTATATATATATACATAACTACATATACACCTATATAGTTACAACCCTATCTATATATATACATATATATATTTATATACATATATACATATATATATTTACATACATATCACCTACCTGTATCCCTACGCACTAGTCACTCCACCACGCGTTATATCGCAAGAATATCTGCACCAGTTGCTGATATTCCCTAATACCCACGTAAAGAAAGTGCCTCCGCACACACTCCCACACATCCATCCTACACTCTACGCGGCACTTCGTCGTGTTGGTTGAGTCTTTCTAGACGTGGACCAACTCAACACTGTGCTACACACCATTTCTACTTCCACCCCCACCCCTATATATATAATATATATATATACAGACTATATTTATTTCTCTACAAGCAACCTAGCTTATTTTTATTTCTCTTCTGTTTTCTACTATTAAAAAGATAAAAAAAAGAGTAAAAGAGGAAAGATAATCCTTGTCTTGCAGGAACTCGGTCTCACGAATAGCAAGATCAATTTTTTTGGGAAACCCTAAGTTGGCTCGAAGCCAAGAACAATTTGGCTTTAAGCCAAGGACCTGATTTTGAGGGTGTACCTCAAGGACAAAATTATCAGCAAAAAAAATCTTAAATAGAAAAAAACCAAAAATACAATAAATGCATGGAAGAGATATGTTTTAGGAAAGGCATAGAAACTTCTTCACCCTTAATCCCCGCCTCCCTGAGTTCGACCCTGGGCCTAAAAGTGACTAAGATAAAATTAAGTAGGCTAGGTAAAAAATTTTGTGAAAGATGGTTAAACTCAATTTAGGTTAACCACTATACACACTTCAATGATAATTGCACCATATTAACACAACCTGTTCGAGTCTTAACACACCATTTTCTGGCGCCGTTGCCGGGGAGATGCACATTGAGGTAAGTTTCTACTCCATTCCTTTCATTTTCTCTTCTCACACCCTTCTCTTCATGGGTGTTTTTGTTTGCTAGTGTGCAAGAAAACCAGTTGCAAGGAGGAGGCAAGCAGAGGAAGTCGAAAACGTGGGCAGATCCAAGGTGGGAACACGAGCGTGAAGTCGCCGACGCCGCACTAGAGCTTCGCCTACGTTGCTGAAAAGGTAGGTCTCTCTCTTAGCAACTTAGGTCAACTTATCACCTTAAAAAAAAAAAAAAACCTAAAAACACTTCTTGGGATTTCTTGGGGCAAGTGGATTAAAAATCACTTGCTTGATTGTTTGCCATCCGCCCCACTACCCTTGGATTTCCCGCAAAACTTCGCATAGCGAAGATCCAAGAATCTTGATTCTTGAATCTTTCGTCATGTGAAGTATTCTTTGAGGCAAGATTAAATAGATTGATTGCCATCCCTCCTTGCCTCATTTATCTACAATTCGGGATCACATTTTTGGTGGGGAGACTTGGAATTGAGTTGATTCCAACCCCACCACGACCTTTCACGTGCCTTAGATTTGAGCCCCAATACTTCAACCCCAACATTTTGATTTTCTTTACATTATCTTGTGGTTGAGCCTTTTGTATGGAACATCATTCTAGTGATTGGGAGTACTTGAATTGAAGTGCTTTAGCTCCCTTTCGCACTAACCTAAAATTGACTCGTACATCTACACATAGAAATTTCCACCTAGGGAAGCCCATTGCATTTTAGCATGCATTAACCAACTTACATTGAAGAAGGGTTTGTTGGGCATAGAAGAACTTGTATTTTCTCAAAACCCAGAGATTGGTTGAATTGGTAACTCAGCAAAATCTATGGCAAACACCCCCACCTCACCACTTCATCACAATCCCAATCCTTCCAACGCCAGGCTTAACCCCAAAAACCCTGTGAGATCTTCCTTATCGAGCGTTGCACCGAGCGATTCGGTAAGTCATGTGGATCTGGCTTCTGCAAGCCAGTATTTTGACACGGAGGACCAAGCCTCTGTGTGCTCGGATGCATATTTACATGCGGACTCGTCTTCTGGCCTAGAAGAAGCTTGCGCCCTGGGGAACAACCTGTTCTTTGCTACTTATAACCCAGGGTGGAGAAATCATCCTAATTTCGCATGGTCCAATAACCCATAGTGCCAAAACCCCGCGAGTGGGCCAATGCGACCGTCCGCACCCGTCATCCCAAGGGCCTAGTCTAATCCTATGGCAAATCCACCATCAGGACCTTGCATACCGCAAACAGAACACGCATCAAGTCCTCATGATAAACTGATGCGAATGATGACAGAAATGTCTAATCGCCATGAAGAGAACATGACCTCTCTTTAGCACCAATTGGCACAGTAGAATGCTGAGATCAGTCAACTACGTATGGCGACTCGATCTCAGGGCACTCTTCCAGCCCAACCTGTTCCCAACCCACGAAATTTCGTACCCCGTGGTCCTCAACCACAGGTACGACCTTCTCAAGGATAGGTTCATCAGATTCTACAAGCACCAAGCATTCCACCGAGGTTTCAGGCTAATCCCGCAACAACTACACCTCACCCTTATGTCCCTATTGTGAACCCTCCTCCGCCTTATGATCCCACTGGACCCACGACATCCAATGCGATTACTACGAGTGGTAAGCAAACCGTCGATCCACCTCGACCTGATCCTGGCCCATCTTTTTATCACCCTCTCATTCGAGATGCGCACCGCATTTGCGAGAGGACGATACACCCAAACTAGTGCCAAAATCCGTCCCATCCCTGATGCTCTACTGAGGGAGCCAAAAGGCAAGAAAAAGGATACGCAGGCCTTTGATAACCTGCATAATTTATTCAGGGATGTTGAAATCAAGGTACCCCTGTTAGAGGCTATCGACCACATACCTACTGTCGCCCGATTTTTCAAAGACTACACTACACCCAGGCGACAATCAAAGAAAACAAAGAATTCAGTGGTTCTCTCTCCTCATGCGAGTTGTGCTATACTGTCAAATCTACCACCGAAGCAGAAAGATCCGGGCACACCACTTATTTCTTATAGCATCCAAGGCTACAATTTTAACCGTGCTCTGCTTGATCTAGGATCTTCAATCTTATACCAACCATAATGCTCGAGAAATTTGCCTTAGGAAATCTGAAACCCACCCCTGTCACGTTACAGTTGGCAGACCGTTCTGTAAAAATACCAAAGGGTGTGGTGGAAGACGTGGTGGTTAGGGTCAACATTCTCTGTTTTCCTGTTGACTTTCTTGTTTTGGATATGGAAGTTCCTAGCTCACTTTCTGAATGTCCGATCATCCTTGGTTGACCTTTCTTGGCCACAACCCGCGCCCATATCGACTGCGAGTCGGGCTGTATTGAGATTGCCGTTGGATCTGAGAAGCTCAAGCTTAACATCTTCAAGGCAGCCAAGAACTTTGATTGCGATTGCATCGACGATGACACATCTAACAAGGACATGGCCCTCAGCGCATGTATCGGACTAATTGGGACCTATTCTGACTGCTGTGGATTGCCTTTAAACACAGACGATTGCCTGACCGACACATTGTGACGTTCCCCCATCCCTCCCTTGTCCCGTACCTTCTCTTGACCAGACTTCTGATGAGGTTTTCTCCGCTTCCCATATCTCGTGGTCTGAGTCATATTCGGGCTATTCACCACTGGTCCACACTCTTGAAGACCGGATTGCCCTTTCTTTCCTGCCAAATCAAGTGGAATTGCAACCCCACACTGGGACCTTGTGCCCACATACTACTCACTGGGGCTATCCCTTTTTGGATCCATCAATCAGAGATGCCCCTCTTCTTGGCCAATCTGAGGGCCAATTTCTTCCTCCTGCTTTGTTTTCTTTTGATTCGCTTGGGACACTCTCATCCCAAGAAATGCTAGATCTTTCACCATCCACTCCCTAGCTGAAAGAGTTTTCTGATACGCTTAAGTATGTTTTCTTGGGACCAAATGAAATGCTCCCCGTAATCATTAGTTCAAAATTGACCAAGGAGCAAGAGTGCAAACTAACAAAGGTCCTTATGGAACACAAGGCAGCCATTAGATGGTCCTTATCAGACTTAACTAGCATTAGCCCCTCCTACTACACTCACCGTAAATATACGGAGGAGGAAGCTCGACCTTCGCGCGAGATGCAGCGACGTCTCAACCCTAACATGCGGGAGGTCGTTACAAAGGAAATTATTAAGTGGCTGGATGCAGGTATAATCTACCCGATCAGCGATAGCCCCTGGGTGAGTCCGATTCATGTCGTGCCCAAAAAGGCGGGACTCACAATCCGTGTCAATGACAGGGGCGAATCCATCCCTACACACACTCCTACATCTTGGAGAGTGTGTGTAAATTATAGGAAACTTAATGCTGCAACTAAGAAAGATCACTTTCCGCTACCTTTTATTGACCAAGTTTTGGAGCGATTAGCGGGAAATAAAATTTTCTGTTTCCTGGATGGATTCTCTGGATATATCTAGGTGGCAATTGACCCCAGGGACCAAGAGAAAATCACCTTTACCTGCTCCTTCAGCACCTTTGCATTTAGAAGGATGCCCTTCAGACTTTGTAACGCTCTAGCAACTTTCCAGAGATGTATGCTGGCGATATTCCATGACATGGTGGGTGACTTTCTCAAGGTTTTCATGGATGACTTTTCGGTCTTTGGACCCTCTTTTGATGACTGTCTTGCCAACCTGACCCGTATCCTTAGGAGATGTATTGATGTGAACCTCGTGCTTTCATGGGAAAAAAGTCATTTTATGGTACACGAGGGAATTATTCTCGGGCATATCATCTTCGATAGGGGTATCGAAGTTGACAGAGCTAAGCTTGATGTAATTGCTAATTTACCTGTGCCAGGCTCTGTCAAACAAATCCGCTCCTTCTTGGGGCACGTCGGTTTCTATAGGAGATTCATCAAAGACTTCTCCAAGACTTCTAGACCTTTAACTCATCTCCAATCGACCGACGTACCCTTTGATATGGGCCCCGACTGCATACGAGCATTCATGCAGCTGCGTGATGCTGTCACCAAGGTCCCTGTTCTCCAACCACCTAATTGGTCCCTCGACTTTGAACTCATGTGTGACGCTTCCTACCTTGCAGTCGGAGCCATCCTGGGACAAAGACGCGATAGACACCCCTTTGTGGTGTACTACACCAGTAAGACGTTGGACGAGGCCCAGCGTAATTATACTACCACTGAGAAAGAATTACTGCCAGTCGTCTTTGGGCTGGAGAAATTTCGCTCTTACCTTCTGGGCTCACATGTTATTGTATTCACTGATCACGCGGCCATTCACCATCTCATGCACAAGAAGGATGCCAAGCCTTGACTGATTCGTTGGATCCTTCTGCTCCAAGAATTTGACATTGAGATCCACGATAAGGCTGGAGCCTAGAATGTTGTGGCTGATCATCTCTCTAGACTGGACCCTAATCACATTGGACTTACCCTACTAATTAACGAGGTTTTTCCCAATGAGCACCTATTGGCAATTAATGTGGAAAGTGGACCTTGGTATGCCGACATTGCCAATTACCTTACTTCTGGTTCCCTTCCACGTGGCTGGCCTAAAAACCAGTGCGAGCATCTCATTGTAGAAGCAAAATATTATTTCTGGGATAATCCACTTCTTTTTCGAATAGGTGCTGATCAGATCATCCGTTGCTGTATTCCTGACAGCGAATTCCCTAGTGTGCTATCCTTTTGCCACGACCAGGCCTGCGGAGGTCATTTCTCTGGGAGGAAAACTGCAGCCAAGGTGTTGCAGTGCAATTTCTTTTGGCCCTCCCTTCACCAGGATGCACACAATTATGCCAAACATTGCACAGGTGCCAGTCGTTAGGGTCAATGTCACATCGTCACATGATGCCCTTGCAGCCCATCCTAGCTGCTGAAATCTTCGACATTTGGGGAATCGATTTCATGGGTCCCTTTCCTCCTTCCAACTGCTTCGAATACATCCTCGTGGCTGTTGATTATGTTTCGAAATGGATCGAGGCTATTCCCACGTGCCATGCTGACCATGTCATATCCACTCGATTTGTCAAAGACCACATTTTTGCATGCTTTGTGATCCCTCAAGCCATTATCTCGGATGGAGGAAGCCATTTTACTCATGCTTCTTTTTGCGCACTTCTGAGGAAATATGAAGTCCACCATCGTATCGCATCTCCGTATCATCCTCAGACGAACGGCCAGGCTGAGGTGTCGAACCGGCAAATCAAGCAAATTCTCCAGAAAACGGTTCGGCCTGACCGTAAGGATTAGTCCAACAAGCTGATTGACGCACTTTGGGCGTATCGGACTTCCTTCAAGGCTCCCCTAGGTATGTCTCCTTATAGAATCATTTACGGGAAGCCTTGTCATTTGCCCATGGAGCTGGAGCACCGTGCTTATTGGGTGGTTCGCCAATGCAACCTCAACCCAGACCTGTGTGGTCGAGAAAGGAAACTCCAACTCCAAGAGCTGGAAGAGCTCCATCATGAAGCCTATGATTCTGCCTTAACTTTCAAGCAATGCACTAAGGCTTTTCACGGCAGTCAAATTCGGCGGAAGGAATTTGAGCCATCTCAGCAAGTTTGGCTTTACAATGACCGGCTCAAATTCTTTCCTGGGAAATTGAAGTCCAAATGGACTGGTCCCTTCTTGGTCTCGAGACCATTTCCCAACGAGGCCGTTGAAATAGAAGATCCCAAATCTGGACATAAATTTACTGTCAATGGGCAGCGTTTAAAACCTTTTCTTACTCATGAACCTACCCCCGTTGGAGAAACTGTTGCCCTGCTGGAGGGTAACTAATTTCGTGCCTCATTCTGAGTCCAGCTGGGGACGTTAAATTCATCGCTCGTTTGGAGGCACCCCAACAGCACTCCTCAACTGTCACATACACTTCACTTCGCACCTTTTCACTTCACCACCGACCATCCACCCACCCTACCACCCTGCTATATACCTTGCACCTCAGCTCTTGTTTCCCAATATTTGGACCTTCCTCTACCCTACCCTGCATGCATATAAGGACATAGCATTGTTTGGCATGGGCGGGTGGATAGGAATCCATAGGATCTGGGTATTATATGGTATCATGCAGCTTCCATCTATCTATAAATATGTACATAAAACAAAAAGGTGTTTAGTAATGATCTAAAGGCTGAAACAAAAATACAATAAGTGTTTATGGATATTCAACCACTGTTTTGAAGACTTTCTAGGCCAAGAAGCTTGATTCGCTCAGGCTCTGCTTAATTCACTTGAGCATTGACAAGATAGATTGGAATCTCTCCTAACTAAGGACGTATTATTGTACCTGAGACATCAGTACAGGATCCATTGGTTTGCTTCTACACGAGAGCCTAAGTAATCTTGGTTCACACTACACATATCAAGAAAGACCAGGTGAACATAAGATCCAACCCTAGTGTTCATTAGGGAAGGTGGAGTCCTTACCTGTGCACGCAGGTACACTTTTTATCCCAGGCTTTAGTCTTGTGTCTAGGAGAAACTCTTTCCACCAAAAAGGAACTCTCCCACCAAAAAAAAAGTGTGCTCTTCCAAATAAAGTTGTAAGAGATATACTGACACTTGTTTAAAAAAAAAAAATCTGTGCAAATAAGTCAGTATATTTCGCAAATATCTGTAAATTCTTCTCCCTAAAAAGTTTTTCAGGGCAAAGTTACAAATACCCTATTTCTACCATATATTCTTTGAGCCACAAATGTGATAAAATGGGAGTTGAGTTTTCCGTCATCTTTTTAAGGATCAATTCGAAGACACGAACTGAAAAGATTCGTGAAACCCTGGGCTTGAGTCTTAATGTTCATCTGGTTAGTCTTGATCCTTCACTATGCACAAGTCATAATCTCTTGAGCTCTCGAGTACGGCAAAAACCTTCTGAGTCCTGGAAATCGTACTTAAGGTTTAAATATCAAGAGTCCAGGTTAGTCGAGACATGGTCTATGTCACGTAAGACTTAAAGTACTGGTAGTCTTCTCTGCAATTGGTTCTCACAATATCCAACAAACACACCCATGTCGGCTCGGAAGAAAATCTTCAGCTTAAGATCATTTGTAAATACAATACAAAATGTTTTGCTAGGGACTAGCAAAAGATAGGCATGGGGGTATGATTGCACAGTAAAAATACACTAATAAATATACCATCTTGTGTTATTTCCTAGCACAACCATTGCATCTTAGGTAGCTATAGTTGCATGTGTGCATAGACACATGCATGCATTTATTTGAGAGGGGAGGAGAATGAATATTGGCCATTTAATTAACATCTTCTTCAAGTGCTGCCTCACAATTTCACCTTCTTCATTTTTTTATTTTGACTTTGAATTCATCTCCCTCGCACGGCTTAGGGCATGGGGCTTGCATTTCTTCACGCCATTCCTCTGCTTGCAACATGCTCTGCCAGCAGCATGGCTGATCATGCACACCTGCAGCATGGCAGTGGCAGGCATCTTCTTCTTTAAAAAGCCTGGCCATCTTCCTTGCGAGAGAGAGCCTAGAACGAAGAGCACCCGTAGACACCTTCCTCTAGGCCATCTTCCTACCCCCTCCCTCTCCATACGCAGTCTCTCTTCTCGTTGACAAGACACACTGCGGGCAGGAGCAGGCTCACAGTGGTCCCACGACCACCACTGTGAGTTCCACCACTGCCTAGCTCCTTCATGAGCAAGTGGGCATGGTGGTTTCACCCTCTGTTTTAACTGCTTAACTCCCTCGCCGCTATTGCCAGAGCTCCAAGCTCTGAAGCTCCAGCAGCAGTAGCAACGGATGCCTGCAGCCGCGCAAGCCACCGCGCGCATGCCAGCAGACGTCCGCAGGCTCTCCCCACGCACACAGGCGCCTTCCAACATGCCTGCGCACACAGAACCGGCAGCAGCCGGTTGCTCACTTCGTGCGGCACTGTAGCTACTGTTCACGCCTCTCAGCGCGACACTGTAGCTATAGTGCGGTGACAGAGTTGTTTCTCACTTAGCCAGTCACTGCGTGCTCTCTCTCCTCCTCGCGACCACTTCTAGCTAGTAACGCGCGGCTGCGCCCGCGTCTACACCTGTTCCCGACTTCGACCCCGTCCACTCCCGCCCGCAACGTAGTGCGCTATGCTACACAGTGCACTGCATTGCCCTCTCTCTAACACTCCCGCACCCACCTGCGAGTGACGATCGTGCGTGCGTTCTCTCCAGCATCCATGCTCTGCGTTGCGCGCCTGCGCGTGCCCTGGCCATCAAATGGCAGGTGCCCCCACCAGATGCCTTAACTCGCCCGCTCCCTCTCACAGCCACCCGCTAGTACACACTCACACACACTCACTTGTACACACACACTTGTACACTCACACACTCACTTGTACACACCTATACATACTTATACATATATACATATATATATATTTATATATATATACATATTAATACCTATACAACTATATATAAGTATGCATATACATATATATATATATATATATATATATTTTATTTATACATACATATATACATATATATATATATAGATATAAATACATATACATATCTATATATATCTATATACATATATTACTATATATATATATAGTTAAATATATATACATATATATCTAGATACAAATATATAGATATATATATACCTATATATATATTTACATATCTATATATATATACATAACTACATATACATCTATATAGTTACAACCCTATCTATATATATACATATATATATATATTTGCATACATATCACCTACCTGTATCCCTACGCACTAGTCACTCCACCACACGTAATATCGCGGAAATATCTGCACCAGTTGCTGATATTCCCTGATACCCCCATAAAGAAAGCGCCTTCGCACACACTCCCACACATCCATCCTACACTCTACGCGGCACTTTGTCTTGTTGGTTGCATCTTTCTAGACGTGGACCAACTCGACACTGTACTACACACCATTTCCACTTCCACCCCCACCCCTATATATATAATAAATATATATATAGACTATATTTATTTCTCTACAAGCAATCTGCCTGATTTTTATTTCTCTTCTGTTTCCTGCTATTAAAAAGATAAAAAAAAAAGTAAAAGAGAAAAGATAATCCTTGTCTTGCAGGAACTCGGTCTCGCGAATAGCAAGATCAGTTTTTTTAGGAAACCTAAGTTGGCTCGAAGCCAAGAACAATTTGGCTCGAAGCCAAGGACCTGATTTTGAGGGTGTACCTCAAGGATAAAATTATCAGCAAAAAAATCTTAAATAGAAAAAAACAAAAAATACAATAAACGCACAGAGGAGATACGTTTTAGGAAAGGCGTAGAAACTTCTTCACCTTTAATCCCCACCTCCCTGAGTTCGACCCTGGGCCTAAAAGTGACCAAGATAAAATTAAGTAGGCCAGGTAAAAAATTTTGTAAAAGATGGTTAGACTCAATTTAGGTTAACCACTATACGCACTTCAACGATAATTTCACCATATTAACACAACCTGTTCGAGTCCTAACAATGGTCGCTTGGAGGATGAGCCGGACGGGACGACGTCTGGACAACGAGGAATGGAGCCGGACGAAGGAGGACGAAGCGAGAAGAACTGGAACGAGGCAGCACGTCATCATCGTCGCAGGATCCGCTTCCAAAAGGGGGATGAAAATTTGACTTTATCTCACTAGAAGCATCCTGAGTGTGGGACAAGCTTCTCTTGAGCTTTGGAGAGGGAGAGAAGAGAATGAAGGGATGAGAATTTCGTGTGGAGAGGGTCTCCTTTTATAGTTGCAAGGAGTAAGGGAAATTTGGTCATTTAAATCTCAAAACATTAAATAAGGGGTCTTTAGTGACGGATAAAATCGTCGCTATAGCCCCATTGTGGGCGATGTGTGCCGCCTGCCCATCTTCCATGCGATCAACGCCTTCCCACGTTCAGCTGATCTTAACCATTCAATCATGAGATCAGACGGCTTAACTCGCCCCTCACAGCGCCTCCTCTACGCGCGACGCCCGCATGCGATCTCGCGCGAGGCGCACACGTGCAATAGTGCATGGGTGCTATTGAGCACTCACAGCCGCTCGATTGCGAATGAGTGGTCGTGAAGCTTGCTCGCCCGCACCCCAGCAACCGCTCATGAGAAATCGATCGCGCGCCGCTCGCTTGCGTAAGCGCTCTCACCCATTGCGCTACGCGTGCGGAAGGGCGAGCGATGTATCTTAGTAGCGTGCAATCTGGACCGTTGGATTGAGATCCAATGGTCGAGATCGCTTCTTCCTTTGGTTTCAGGGAATGAAGGTGCTGGTCTGAGATCCACTCTTAGTCGTTGGATCAAGATCCAACAGTGGAGAGGCGTGGACGCTAGAGGCTTCAGAGGTTGAGGGCGGCCGGTTAGGCGACTGAGATGGCATCACATGGTGCCATCTTGGCCGTCCATCTTCTGGATGATGTAGACGGTGCCACAGTTGTCGGATTGAATCGATTTTCACATCGTTAGGTTGCGATCGTCGATCTGAATCCATCCATGCGGTCGGATTTGTCGTTTGAAGTGCGGATTCTCACCATCTTGGCCCTTGATCTTCTAAGGTTCCCCAATCTCTATCTAATGCTACAAATGTCTGATTAGGGCGATCTTGGAGTCGTTGAACTCTAATCGTCGCCTTGATCACATCTGTACGGTTGGATCTTCGATCCGAGGCCCCGATAAAAATTTTGCCCTGTCCCTGAACATAAAAGGAGACAATTAACCTCCATTTTATTCAAACTAATCTAAATGCAAGATGATGCATGTTATGCAATATTTATAGTATGCAATGCAATTCTATGCTTAAGAACATGCATAAATAGATATCTTATGCAATGTAAACATGTTTACGTCACTCTCCCATGCCTATCTTTTTCTAGTCCCTAGCAAAAGCTATATGCTATTTATAAAAGAATCAGGTTGGATTATTTGGGCATGAGTTATTTTCAATCATTAAGAGAATATTTACTTAGGATTTGAACTTTCAAAGACACAACCGTGCCCGGGTATCTACCAAAATGCAGACCACCTCAAGCCCTTGCCTCATTCAAAGAAAATTTTATTTTTCTCTTTTTCCTCTTTTCTAATTTTTTTTTTTGAATTTTCAAGTTTTAGGGTTTAAGAGTGGCTTTCTATGGCCATTCAACTCACCCAAGATTTGATGAGAACCCTAAGTTCTAAGTGTCTTATTGTGAATGTGATAGACTCGTTGATCAATAGTTAAAATAGAACTCGAGTTTCTACGCCTTTAGGTGACCTTAAAAAGCAAATTCTGCCTAAAGGTGTATGACAGCGAAATACGCGTGATTTGTAAAAGCAGGTTTTTAATGTCGTTGTAACATGCGAATTCGCTTTCGCTTTTAAATTTATATCCTAGATAGGGGAGTATCTAGGGTCGTCCAAGGAGGCAAAAATTGCAATTCAATTCTCTTGCTAAAAATACATCTCAACTTTCTTTTTGGTATTTTAAATATGTAATTTGTTTTGTTTTGAAAAGACGAGGGCAAAATGCGAATTGTAACAGAAAGTACGAACACCTACAATTACTTAACTAAAACTTAAAAGATAGATATATCTTCTTCCTAAGCTCACTCTAGGCAAGTGGAGGCCTAGAGTAATTAGGAAGAAGAGGTGAAACAAGTGCTAGAACCAAAAGTAACAATTGCAATAAAAAGCTAAAAAAGGAAATTTAATTAACTAGAATTAGTGTTCTTTTCAAGGACAAGTAGAGGAATGCTTCTACTAGAACTAAACAAATTTAAGAGCAAATAAAAGAAACACTAATCCTCTTGAAAAATTTGGTGAAGAAGGGAGTCTTCTTGCTCCAAGCCTAGTTGCTCCTTTGGCTTGAAAAGAGAGCTTCCTTCTTCTCCTTCCTTTAGAGCTCCTCCAAGGTGGAAGCTACCACCTTCAATGCTCTCTCCAAGGGGTGGGCATGCACCACCCTCAAAAACTCCTCCAAGGTGGCGTGTACCACCTTCAAGATCTCCTCCAAAGATATTCCTTTCCTGGCTTCTCCTTTGGCTAGCGTGACTCAAGAAAGAAAGGAAGAGGGGAAGGCACCAAGGGGACAGAATATCCCCTTAATCTTCTTCTTCTTCTCTCTTGGATGTGGGCTTCTAGGAGGAATATGAGAGTGAATTTGCTAGCCAAGGATGCCTTGAATGGTGGTGGGTAGTGGTCTTTTTATAGGGTAGGATGGGGGGTTAAGGTGCCCCTTGAAATGGAGGGCTAGGATGGAAGGATGGAGGTGGTTGGTGATCCTATGGCCAAGGGTATTTGGCGCCAACCCAAGGGGTGTTAAAGGGGGTGGTTATGGTGGTGTTGGTGGCTTTTGGTGGTGGAGAGACACCACCATTTTGGCGCCATCCTAGGGTCTTCTAGAAGGGGGGTTAGGTGGATGGTGGAGATGGATTTAAGGAGAGGTGTATGGTGGAGATGAAGGGAGTTTTTGGAGGGAACAGTGGTGCCATAAAGGGGGTGGTTAGGGTGGTTTTGGCACCAATTTTAGGTGTCTTTTGGAGGTGGTGGGTAAGCTAGGTTGGCACCAAGTAGGTGGAGCTAAGGTGGAGCTAGTAGGTGGAGTTGTTAGGAAGGGTTTTTGGGTGGTACAAGCCAAGGAAGTCGGAGCATAGCTAAGCTAAGCCAAGCTAGCTTAGCTAAAGGAGGAGTAGAGAAAGAGGTGTTGGAGCTAGAGTTTGGAGGGAGGAGCTGAGGATGAGAAGTTTGGAGCTGAAACTGGAGCTGGCTGCTGCTGAAGAGGCTGGCATGGGGCTACTCTAGCTGGCTTAGCTTGATAGTTCTTTGCTAGTTGCTAAGCCAAGATAAAGTGAAATAGCTTCTACCATAATGAGCTGAGGTGAGCTAGGTCTGGTGCTCCCGGGGAGGATCAAGCTGGTTGAGGCAGTTAAGGTAGCTTAGCTCAACTAAGTTGAGCTAAGCTGAATCCCCGGGAGCTAGACTTGAGCTTCCTGAGCTGAGATGAGTTCTTCTTCATCTGGCTGGAGTTGAGTGGAGCTGGATGTAGCTGGGTCTGAGCTAAGGTGAACTCCTGTCAACTCAGCTGAGCTAGCTAGAGCTCCCTGTGGACTAGTGGGAGCTGAGATGAGCTAGACTTAGCTAAGTTGAGCTGGATCTGAGCTGACTTGAGCTAGGGTGAGGTAAGATGAACTCTCTTGAGTTGCCATTCAGTTGAGATTAGCTGAATGGAGCTCAGATGAGCTAACCCTAGTTCAAGTGAGCTAGGTTCCAACTGTGGTGAGCTGGATCAAGCTGAGTTCCAGCTAGTCTGAGCTTCTCCTTCACCATTTGCCTTCTTGAGTGCTAGGGTTTTAGGGATCTGCATATCTGTTCATCCCTAACACTCACAAAAACATATCAAAAATACAAAAAAAATGCAATGCATGCCTAACCTAATTTATGCCTAAATGCAGCCCAAAAATCCGTTTGCGGAGTAAAATCCTAAGAGCTAGGTTTGTTTTAATGCATAAGAATGATGATAAACTGGCGTTTATCAGTGCATCTTTACAACTGGTAGCTTTCTCCCTACTTTTATTTTTATGAGGTCAACACAAGGGTGAATCCAGTGTATATCTCCCTGGTTTATTCTACTTCTCCGCTTCTTCCTAAGTGTTTTGGGAAATTTCAGTGCATTTATTGAGCTGGGTTCTAGGCAACCGGTCGATGAGCTATTACCACCGACAACTTGCCAGCCATACTCTTGCGGCGAAGTGTGGCTTATTTCTTTTGTTTTCTTTGCTCTCTTTTTTTTTTTTGAGTAGGTGGCTTCCCTTGTCTAAGATTTAGCTAAAGGCAGCAAAAAGAGAAAGGTCTAGTGACTGGGCTCTAGACAACCTACCTATGGGCTGTTACCCACGATAACTTTCCAGCCATATCACCATAGAAGGTTCATTAGCTACCTAATTTTCGTTAAAATCACTGAACAATGAGTCAATGCAAAGAAAGTGTGTAGATGCTTTAGGCTTAAAGTTCCCTCAAATCAGAGGGTGGGTTGATAAGTCATGTATTTATCACCCAAACTTATTTACTCCAATTACGATAGAATTAAGATGGCGAGGACTCGAAAGACAAATCCACATTTTAATGGATACACAGGCTGATTAAGTCTGAAGTCCTGAAGGGTCTTTGTGTTCAAATCCTAATGTAGTATTTCCTAAGATTGAAAATTTTCTTAGACCCAAGTTCTCTTTCCTAATTCCAATTTTTTTTAAAATATAAATAAAAGAAAATAAAACAAATCTACGGAGTGACGAATAAATTTAGAGATGAATATCCACCCCCCATGCCTATCTAATGCAATGTCCTCATTGTATTAAAAAGACATAAAACAGAGTGGATTGGAGTAAAAAGCACCTGAATTGCATGAATGTCAAGTCCGCTCTGAGATAAAAACTAAAAAGAACTGTATACGTGCTGAATTTAGTACCTTCAGCTTGGCACACTATACAAAGAAGAGAAATAAAGAATTCACAGGTGCAGGTCAGAATCAGAATAAAAAGATGAAACCTCTGACCTACCAACAGATGTCCACAGATGTGGACCAGATTGTGGTGTTGACCCATACCCCATAATCGAGAATATCTAAAGTTTTGGATAAGAATTATCCAAAACCTAAAATCAGTATGCAAGTAGGGTCGGGCCTGCGATTTATGAGGATGCAACCCAAGTCCAAAAAGTCAGGTTACAGAGAATTCGATATCGAAAGGATAATCAATGAATGTATGCTTAGGTTGAACATCCTCAGAACAAATGCCATAAGGGTTTTGGTTTGGATGTTTCAGATGAAATGGAACCGTTAGATGTAGTCTTCTACCTCCTCCAGAGTTAGCTTCCCAATTCAGAACTTCCCAGCTTCTGTTCTCCTCATTTAGAATGTCAAATTTCGAGACCTCTTGCATATTAGTCACCCCATATGAAATTTCCAAGTCTAAAAGATGTGCTGAATCATAATTGACTTGGGTCTAGTTATCTCAGAAACAGAATCATCGATAAGCTCAATGGGGTGTAACTGACAATCAGGGCATTTGATTGAATCCTCCAAAAAACACGATTTTGGATCCATAATGTGAACCCTAATAAGATCAGTTTCCTCAGTTATTGGGCTATCAAATGATATATTAGATTCCTCAGGCCTAATCGTCTCACAAAAATCATATTTTGTAAACTCGCGTGAGACTTCGCAAATTCAATCTTCACCATCAAAATCAAAGAAATCAAGATCTATATTAATGTATGTCCCAAAATCATCTGTTACTTTTTGATCCATGGAGACATACGTTTCCTCGTACCCTGGCTCAGGGATCTCAGGTGAAGAAATCAGACCATCCTTAATTGGTTGCTCTAATTCAATCTGGTTAGCCTCGTAACATGTGCCCCCCCAATAGGTGCCTGAGCAGGTTCTGACATTGGCTCTCCTGAAGGGAGTTCATCTTGGGAATCATCCCACGACTGAACTAAAGCAACCACAAACCTCATCCTCAATTTTGCTAACTTCCCAAGTAGAAACTCACCTGGGTTCTTATCCTTAACATCCTGGAGCCAATCCAACAAATACTTGTTCAAATCATCAATCATTTCAATCAGAGGCTCCAATCTTTCAATGCAAGGTATTGCTGAACTTATAAAGATTGTATGATATTCCTCAAGTTAGCCAGAACCTTATCTTGAACCAAGTTACCTTGAACCAAATGAGTTGGTTCAGGGTTGGGTGGGTTTGGGATCAGTGCAAAGGAGTTAACGATTTGAGATTCGTTATACCCTTCCTGATAATAGGTCATTTTGGATTGTTCAAAAGGTGGTGATGACCTAAAGGCAGTGTAATTAGAGGATGGGTAATAATTAGTGTATCCTTCTTGATTGTAGATTGTATAAGGTTCTTCATGAAAGGGTAACGATCTATAATCGATGTGGCTCTGAGAAGGATAGAAATCACAATCATAGTGTTCAGGGTTAGACCCTAAACATGAAGGTCCAGAACTGTATCCCCAACCTAATTTATCCCAACTAACTGATGGTTGATTACAGTACGAGTTAGGATAATCGTCATGTTGAGGATAATTCAAACAGGAGGGAAAGAGCGGGAATGCGTATAATATGTGGAAGGATTCATGAGAGACGGGCGGAAGAAAGTCACCTTGCAATACAAGCAATCAAACCTGTCCTTAAGTGGGCTAGCTTAAAGACCTACAGACTCCCAAAACCCATCTTTAGATAAAGGAACGATTTGATCTACTTCTATCTGTTCAATCCAACCAGTTAGAAGGAGGGACAGGGGATAAAATTCTTCCTTCGGCTTGCGCCTCCGGTTCCTAGTGTACCCCCTAGCCGTGATCGTTTGATTCTACTCCCCTAGCTAGACATTAGATTGAACAGTAGAAATAAACTAATCGAAAATAATCTCGTTCTGGGCTCTGAAGAGCGAGTCAAATCCTTAAGGCCAACGTCTACTCTATTTTATTTAGAGCTAGGTTTGAATGTACTTTGGAATGTGATGGACCCTTTATCTGGGTTGTGCCCTTAATGATTGATTGATGTGTGTGTTCGTGTACAACCAGTGGTTTTTAAGAAAGATTACTTTTGATGCGGTGAATTTTAGGATTCAAATCTTTCTTAGTAGCTTTTAGGATTCAACTTTAGGTGTTTTCAAACAAGTTTTGTTGACACACCAGGTTTTGAAAGCACCGGTGAAGATGTTTTCCTTTGAAGCTTAAAAGAATATGGAGTGCTTGGTAAATCCCTAAGAGTTGAACCTAAATGGCAACTACTTGATGAGCTGATTTTAATTGAAGTGGTGCGGCCTAATCAACTCAAACAATTAGCCTGTTGCACCACTTAATTAGGCACACAAATGATTACCTAATCTAATTTCTACTCAATTATGTGTTGGGATGTGTGTACCGGCTCTAAAGATCAATTTACCGGTTGAGTTTGAAAATCAGATGAGGTTGTGTACCTCTGTGAGATTTTTTCTTATTTTTCTTTTTAAATGTGGAGGTTGAGGCTGGTGTGGTTGTCAAACAAACAAACAAAACTAACCTTAGAGTTTATAAGAACACCTAGGTTGATTAATGTTTGTGTTATTATGTGGTGAAATGAAAACTAATGGGTGGGAGGTGGGGGATAACTTACAGAATCTTCAACAGCACTTTACTCCAATCTACCACTTTTGCTAGTCTCAAAAGAGTACCCGCAATCACAATAAGAAAGGAGAGAAGTGAGGTAAATGATTTGTAAGTTGGAAAATGCGGAAAAAAAAATCAAATAGCGTTGCCTCCCCAGCAACGGCGCAAAAATGTTGAAGCTATGAGTTGCTACGCTAACATGTTTGGTTTCAAAAAACCTATTGTTGTAGTTTGAAAGTGAAGAAGTCATGTTCAATAAATAAAATTTATACCGGAATAGAAATCCCGGGTCGAACTCAGGGAGGCGGTTGTTTGATTTAAAAATACGCATTTGTTTTATTTGTCACGAAGTAAATTAATTGACTAGAAACTATCTATCTATTTACACTAAATAGAAGAGAAAGAGAGAGAGAGAATATTACAAATAAAAACCAAAAAGAGTTGTAGAATGAACATGGAATTCATTAACAACGAGATTGTTCATTACACTAAACATTATGACCAGAAAGCAGAAAATGATTACACGAGAAAGCAGTAAATCTACTCTAGAAAGCATTAAAAGGAATGGAGAGAGAATTATCCTCCTCGACGGTTGCTTGGAGGATGAGCTGGATGGGACGATGCCTGGACTACGGGGAAAGGAGCAGGATGAAGGAGGATGAAATGAGAAGAACGGGAATGGGGCAGCACGTCGTTGTCGTCGCAGGATCCGCTTCCGAAAGGGGGACGAAAATTTGACTTTATCTCGCGGAAGCATCTTAGGTGTGGGACAAGCTTCTCTTGAGCTTTGAAGAGGGAGAGGAGAGAAGAGAAGGAAGGGATGAGAATTTCATGTGGAGGGGGTCTCCTATAGTTGCAAGGAGTGAGGGCAATTTGGTCATTTAAATCTCAAAACATTAAATAAAGGGTCTTTAGTGATAGATAAAATCGTCTCTAAAGCCCCATCGTGGGCAACGTGTGCCGTCCACCCATCTTTCGCATGCTCAGCGCCTTCCCATGTTCAGCCGATCCTAGCCGTCCAATCGTGAGATCGGACGGCTTAACTTGCCCCTCGTAGCACCTCCTCTGTGCGCAACCCCCGCATGCGATCTCACGTGAGGCACGTGCGTGCAATAGCGCATGGGCGCTATTGAGCACCCGTAGCCACTCGATCGCAATCGAGCGGTCGCGAAGCCCACTCGCTAGCACCCCAACAACCACTTGCAAGGAATCGATCGTGCGCTGCTCACTCGCGTAAGCGCTCTCACCCACTGCGCTACACGTAGGGATGGGCGAGTGGTGCATCTTCATAGCGTGCGATCTGGACCGTTGGATTGAGATCCAACGGTCAAGATCGCTTCTTCCTTTGGCTTCAGAGAACGAAAGCGCTGGTCTGAGATCCACTCTTAGCCGTTGGACTTGATCCAACAACAGAGAGGCGTGGACGCTAGAGACTTCAGAGGTTGAGGGCGGCCAGTTAGGCGGCTGAGATGGCGTCACGTGGCACCATCTTGGCCATCCATCTTCTGGATGATGTAGATGGTGCCACGGTTGTCGGATTGAGTCGATTTTGGCACCGTTAGGTTGCGATCGTCGATCCGAATCCATCCATGCAGTCGGATTTGTCATTTGAAGTGTGGATTCACACCATCTTGGCCCTTGATCTTCTAGGGTTCCCCGATCTCTATCTGATGCTACAGATGTCTGATTAGGGCGATCATGGAGTCATTGAACTCTAATCGTCGCCCTGATCACATCTATATGGTTGGATCTTCGATCCGAGGCCCCGATAAAAATTTTTCCCTGTCCCTAAACATAAAAGGAGACAATTAACCTCCATTTTATTCAAACTAATCTAAATGCAAGATGATGCATGTTATGTAATATTTATAGTGTGCAATGCAATTCTATGCTTAAGAACATCCATAAATAGACATCTTATGCAATGTAAACATGTTTCCATCAAAAGTGAAAGTGTGAGTTTCTATGCGCACAATTTTAGTTATGTGGTGGCTGTTTACAAAGAATGCATCTATAGTTAGATCTTCTATATTTTCAGGAACCGACATGCTTGTTGCAAAATATATATATAAGTGAAAAACAGGCAACTTGAATCACACAAAAGAGATGGCAACCAATAAGCTCATGGTGATTTCAAACATAGGGATATGTATAAAAATATATCTTTTATTCATTCATTAAGAGAGGTGTTTGCAACATTGAAAGCAGAGGAAAGCTTGTATAGTAATGCTTGAAAATGTAAATCTAGCTAACAGAAAATGATCGCATACAAGAATCTATGGGGGGATTTTGCATGCATCATTGGCGGAGAATAAGAGCTAAACTACTAAGAAGTAAATAAAAGTAGTAAACTATGAAGAGCTAAGTTACTAATCTAGCAAAAAGGAAGGGCATTCGGAGGTGGTCTCCGATGGCCTTTGAGTGGTTAAGAGAAGGAGAGGCGGCCAATGGTGCTTAGGCCAGCCCTTGGAGAGAGGCTGGAGAAGTGGTCCCACATCCTAGCATGGAGATGGTGGCCTCCATGGTGGTGCTCCTCGTGGAGGTGGAGTGGAGATGAAAGTGGCTAGCCTAAGTGGAATGAATGCCAAGGAAATGGATGGGTGCAAATGGTCACCCCTTAGGTCTTTTTATAGACCTAACAGAGTCTCTCTAGAGAAGTGTATAACTCTCTAGAGAGTGCTCCAATGAGTGGCCGGCCAAGTGAGAGAGGAGTGGTTCTTAGATCCACAAAAAGTGGATCTAAGAATTGAATGCCTCTTGGTTGCTAAATTTGGCAACCAAGAGTGGCGCCACTTCAAGAGAGTTCTAGAGAACTCTAGAGGAGTGTGTGTGCATGAATGGGTGTGTGTGTGTGTGTGGTCGTGCCCTAGGTGGCTAGGAGGTCTAGGTTAGGTCCTAAGGGGTTTAGGTAGGTGTATGCCTTGAATTAGGGTTGCAAACCCTAATTGCTAAGGGGAAATTGCAATTAAACTTAACCTAAGTTTAATTGAATGAGTGTGAACCTAATTGAGAGTGAAATAACTCAATTAGGTTGGGCTTAGGTCAATTGGACTCTCACTAAATCCAATTGGACTTCTGTGGGTTGAGCTCTGAGCTCAATTGAACTCAATGAGTCCAATTGGCTTAGGTGATGATAATTGACTTTGATCTAAGTCAATTGGATTTAGTGAGGACCTAATTAGGTCCTTAGGGAGGTCTAGAGGTGATGTACTAGGGTTAGAGCACCTTAATTTAGATTCCTATGGGGTTGGGATTAGGTCTAGGGAGCTAGAGATCCAGGATTAAGGCTTGAATCTCAAAATAGGAACTAGAGAGCAGTTCTAGATGTCCAAAAATAGAATCAGAGGACTTATACTCAAAAATCAGAAGTTCAGACTTCAATTCTGGATGTCCAATCTGAGTCAGGGGGAATTCTAGGTTTTGTTTTGGGTATTCTGTAGAAATTGGACGTCTGACAAAGTGTCTGGACATCTAATAATACTACAAAAGTGGGTTTAAGGTGTGCGGGAGTTAGCTAAGGGTTCTGGATGTCCTATAACTTATCTGGACATCCAGATAAGGGTTGGAACTAGGGTTTTAGGGTTTCCTAGGGTGTGGTGACCTAATCTAAGGGTGGCTAAGGCTTGGGGGAAGTCTCTAGGCTATCCTAGGGCTAGGATGGACCTAAGCTCTTCATATTTTACTGCTTTATTCCTACTTAATAGAATAGCATACCTTAACTCCCTTACATTATTATCTACTACATCTTATCTAGGTCTTTCGCTCCAGCTCCGCTCCAACACCAATTATTCCTTATCCAGCTTCAGATCCAGCTTCAGATCTAGCTCCAGATCTAGCTTCTAATCAGCTTATTGCCTGCAATTGACATAATGCACTTAATCAGCACATTATAGCATTATTTTATGCATAGCTAAAGGAAAGAAGTAAAGATGCAGATAATGCAAATGCATGCATGAATTACCCTAACTTATGCTAAGTCCTAGCCTAATTTAGGTCAATTATGACCTATGATTGATGCGCAATCATCGCTTGATTTTGAGATGATGTGCAACGCTTCTGATTTTGTCATCGGTGCTGTTTTAGGCCAGCGTCGGGAAAAATAACCCTTTGTCATATACTTTGCTAGCAAGACACTGAATGAGGCTCAGCGCAATTATACTGTCATCAGAAAAAAATTGCTAGCAGTAGTATTTGGGTTGGAGAAATTCAGATCTTTCTTATTAGGGTCCAAAGTTATCATCTTCACTGATTACTCCACCCTCCGGCATTTGTTGGCAAAGAAGGATGCCAAACCTCGGCTCATCAGATGGATCCTTCTATTGCAAGAATTTGATATCAAAATCTGCGACAAAGCTAGAAAACAGAATGTTGTGGCGGATCACCTATCCAAACTGGACCCAGGCCACATTCCTTATTCCCTGCCTATCCACTAGCAATCTCCGGATGAATCCCTTTTGGTAGTTCACTCTATTGAGTTCCCCTGGTACGTAAATATCGTGAACTATCTTGCCACAGGCAAGATTCCCGCAAACCTATCCAGGGACCAGAAACTCAAATTTACTATGAAGGCCAAATTCTACCTCTGGGATGACCCACTGCTCTTCCACATTGGAACAGATCAGATTATTCGAAGATGCATCCTAGATTCTGAGATCCCCAATGTGTTATCTTTTTGCCACAATGATGCTTGTGGTTGTCATTTCTCAGGATGGAAAACTGCTACAAAAAATTTTGCAATCAGGATTTTTCTGGCCAACTATTTTCAGAGATACACACGAATACACCCAACACTGCAAACGATGTCAGTCGGTCGATTCTATGACCACGAGAGACATGATGCCACTCCAACCCATCATGGTTGTAGAAGTGTTCGACATCTGGGGCATCGACTTTATGGGCCCTTTTCCGAACTCGCATGGCTTCAAGTACATATTACTAGTCGTTGACTATGTCTCGAGTGGGTCAAGGCCATCCCGGTGAGACAGGCTGATCATAAGATCATCATTTCTTTCGTATGGCAATACATTTTTGCGAGATTCGAAATACCCCGCTCTCTGATTAGCGACAGGAGAAGCCAATTCATCCATGCCCACTTTAGGTCATTATTAAAGAAATACGGGGTACATCACCGTATAGCCACCCCGTATCACCCGTAGACCAATGGGCAGGCAGAAGTGTCTAACTGTCAGATCAAGCTGATTCTCCAGAAAATGGTTAGACCTGACAGGAAGGACTGGTCCGATAAATTAGTTGATGCACTCTGGGTATATCGGACTGCATACAAGGCCCTACTCGGAATGTCACCATATCGTATGGTATATGGCAAGGCCTGTCACCTTCCTATAGAGCTGGAACACCGTGCCTTTTGGGCAGTGTGAAAATGTAACCTTAACCTCGATGCAGGAGGTCAAGAGCGGAAACTCCAGCTCAGCGAATTAGAAGAGATCTGGCAGGAGGCCTATGAGAACACATTGATATACAAGGACAATACCAAGGCCTTTCATGACCGCACATCCGGAGAAAAGCATTCAAGCCCAACCAGCAAGTTTGGTGGTTTGATTCACGATTAAAACTTTTTGCAGGGAAGCTCAAGTCCAAGTGGACTGGCCCATATGTTGTGATTCACCCATATCCTAATGGAGCAGTCCAAATCAGGGACCCAAAATCTGGGCATATATCTACGGTAAATGGCCAGTGCCTCAAGCCATTTTTGGCCCAGGAACCTCCTCCAGCTGATGAGATCATTCATCTTATTGAGAACATGTGATTGAATTCTCGATCAGCTGGAGGCGTTAAACTCAGCATGTATAGATAGCATATCACACATTCATCCATCACCCTATACATATTCATTTTTATATATAGCATATTTTTCCTTTTAGTATATTTTCTTTTTGCATATTGCATATTGTCAGGTTGGCCGATGCTGAATGTATAATTTCAAGACACTTACAGGTGATTTCTACCCATTTACTCCCTGCTGTATTTATTTTCTTTTATATTCATGCATGAGGACATGCAAGAACTTAGGCATGGGGTGGTAGATACAACAAAACTGAAAATTTTTATGCCAACATTTAGGAGAACCTTGGAGCTGCATGTAAAACGTACTTTAGGACCCTAAATAAAAGAACAACCGACTCCACCTCCAATGCTCGCATTGGAGCTAAAAATCATCTGCAACAACCATTTCCGACTCACCCGCTCACCTCTTATTCTAAATTTAGGGTCAAGCTGATTGTAACCTGATACGGGAATCTCATGAAGTACAAATTATACGAGGTTACTTGTTTATAGCATATATACATATTGCACTCATGAATAAGATTATTTTATTAAGAGAATGCATTAGGGATTTTATCCTCTAGTTGATTTCTGTAATCTGGAATCCAGTAAAACTTTTTACACACACGTAGAATTTGCAATGGATTCACGGTGAAGGTTGAAAAATGTCTTTAGTCTGTCGAGAAGAAGCAGTGCTTCTTTTCCTGACCCCCTGGATAGTGTTTTGGGAGTTAGGTAGATTTTCCTCCAAAAATCCACCAAATAGTGTGAGATGAGAGTAGAGTGTACTGGTGCTCTAAGATTAGTAAAAGGAATCCAGAGTCCTAGATAATTAGGTGATGATACTCTGAGATTAGACATAGTTTTCGCTTTCGATTTTTGCGTATACATTTTGTGTGAAATTTTGAGAGCCACAAAATAAGGCAAATATGCGAAGAGTGAGTTTTCGTAAAACTAAGGCTAAGGTGGATGGTTACGACCATTCTTTATGGAATCCTCGGCTGAAGGAGGGTATTGATGTCACTGTCAGAAATACACCATCCTACCCATCTCTCCCGGTGCCATGAGTAGGCACTTCCACCAAATAAGCCACCCAATGTCTCTTGAGTACCACCAATCCCTAATAATGCCTCCTCAATAAAGTTCATGGATGTGTGCTAGATGTGTTGTGTTGAAAAAAAATATTACATAGAAAAAAATGAGAAAAAGAGAGAAAAGAGAAAAAAAAAGAAAGACAAAGAAAAAGAAGAAAAAAAAAATGGAAGAAGAAAAGAGCAGAAAAAGAGTTTGTGAACATTTAGTATTTATTTCATTTGCATTGAGGCAATACCACCAAATAAATTTGAGATCCATCAAATAGGGCCTTAACCTATTTTTCTGTGTTTCTGACTGCCCGAATACTGGCTGAGGAATTCTGACTTAGTGTTAGGGTTATGAGAACTCAATTAAAGTGTTAATGACAAGTGAGACCACCAAATATAGGTCAATGTGTGAATCTGGTGAGGTTGTGAGCTCTAAGAAAAAGAAATAAAAGAAAAAGAAAAAGCGAGAGAGAACGAATACAAAGGAACCAGAAGAGAACATAGTTTTTCTCGTCTTTCTCTGAGTTGAGTTACTTGATGTTGAACGTCGGGTTGCTACGCTAACGTGTTTGGTTTTGAAAACCTGTCATCATAGTATGAAAGCGAATAACTCGTGCTCAACAAATAAAATTTATACCGGAATGGAAATCCCGAGTCGAACACAGGGAGGTGGACGTTTGATTTAAAAACACGCATTTGATTTATTTGTCACGAAGTAAATTAATTGATTAGAATTATCTAACTATTTATAATAAATAGAAGAGAGAGAGAATATTACAAATAGAAACCAAAACGAGATGTAGAATGAACATGGAATTCATCATTAAAAAAAAAATTATTTATTTCACTAAACATTATGACTAGAAAGCAAAAAACGATTACACTAGAAAGCAGTAAATCTACTCTAGAAAGCATTAAAAGAATGGAGAGAGAAATATCCTCCTCGACGGTTGCTTGGAGGACGAGCCGGATGGGACGACACCTGGATGAAGGAGGACGGAGCAGGACGAAGTAGGAAGAACGGGAACGGAGCAGGACATCGTCGTCGTCGTGGGATCCGCTTCCGAAAGGGGACAAAAAATTGACTTTATCTTGCGAGAAGCATCCCAGGTGTGGGACAAGCTTCTCTTGAGCTTTGGAGAGGGAGAGAAGAGAAGGAAGGGATGAGAATTTCGTATGGATGGGGTCTCCTTTTATAGTTGCAAGGAGTGGGGGAAATTTGGTCATTACAACTCTACAAACATTAATTCAGGACCTTTAGTGACGGATAAAACCGTCGCTAAGGTCCAAACGTGGCCTTTGTGGACGGCGCGCGCATGCCCGCTCACCTCCTCGCACGTAACGAACGTGCACGTCAAGCTGATCTCAGTTGTCCAATCTCGAGATCGGACGGCTTAGATCATGCCTTCGCCCACCTCCTCTATGCGCCCGCCCATGTGTGATTCTGTGTGAGGCATGACGTGCGATACCGCGTGAGCGCAATTGCACGCCACGACCATTCGATCGTGATCGAACGGCCAATTGCACCCGCTCACCCGCTCCTGCGGATTCGAACCCGTGCCAGCGCCTCGCGATAAGGCATTCACCCGCTGCGCTACGTCGTCCAGATGATCACGCAGATGTTTTGAGCGGTGCGTGCTCATGGACAATGGATCAAGATCCAACGGCCCAGATCGTGCATTGGATTTTCTTTGGAGAGGCAGCGAGGGCCGGTTGGATGGCAGAGATAGCACCACCTGGCGCCATCTTGGCCGTCCATCTTCTGGATGATGTAGATGGTGCCACGGGTGTCACATTGAGTCGATTTTCGCGCCGTTAGGCTGCGATCGTAGATCCGAATCCATCTGTGTGGTCGGATTTGCCGTTTAAAGTGTGAATTCACACCATCTTGTCCCTTGATCTTCTAGGGTTCCCCGGTCACTATCTAATGCTACAGATGTCTAATTAGGGAAATCTTGGAGTTGTTGAACTCCAATCGTCGCCCTAATCACATCTGTACGGTTGGATCTTCGATCCGAGGCCCCGATAAAAAGTTTGCCCTGTCCATGAACATAAAAGGAGACAATTAACCTCCATTTTATTCAAACTACTCTAAATGCAAGATGATGCACGATATGCAATATTTATAGTATGCAATGCAATCTTATGCTTAAGAACATGCATAAATAGACATCTTAAGTAGTGTGAACATGTTTACATCATACCCCCATGCCTATCTTTTGCTAGTCCCTAGCAAAAACTATATGCTATTTATAAAAGAATCAGGTTGGATTATTTGGGGTTGAGTTATTTTCAATCATTAAGAATATATCTACCAAGGATCTAAACTTTCAAAGACACAACAGTGCCTGAGTATCTGCCAAAATGCATACCGCCTCAAGCCCTCGCCTTATTCAAAGAAAATTTTATTTTTCGCTTTTTCCTCTTTTCTAATTTTTTTGGATTTTCAAGTTTTTGGGTTTAAGAGTGGCTTTCTACGGCCATTCAACTCACCCAAGATTTAATGAGAACCCTAAGTTTTAAGCATCTTATTGTGAATGTGATAGACTCGTTGATCGGCAGTTAAAACGGACTTTGGATTTCTACACCTCTAGGTGACCTAAAAAAGAATTCTGCCTAAAGGTGTATCTTTACAACCGATAGCTTTCTCCCTACTTTTATTTTTTTACGGGGTCAACACAAGGGTGAATCCAGTGTATATCTCCCTAGTTTATTCTACTTCTCCGCTTCTTCCAAGTGTTTTGGGATTTTTCAGTGCATTTATTGAGCTTGGTTTTGGACAATCGGTCGATGAGCTATTACCACCAACAACTTGCTAGCCATACTCATACGGCGAAGTGTGGCTTTGTTTTTTCTTTTCTCCTTTTCTTTTTGATTTTTTTTTTTTAAGTAGGTGGCTTCCCTGGTCTAAGATTTACCTAAAGGCAGCAAAAAGAGAAAGATCCAGTGACTGGGTTCTGGACAACCTACTTATGGGCTGTTACCCACGTTAACTTTCCAGCCATATCACCTTAGAAGGTTCATTAGCTACCCAATTTCCGTTAAAATCACCGAACAACGAGTCAGTGCAAAGAAAGTGTGTAGATGCAAGAAACTCAAAGTTCTCTCAAATCAGAGGGTGGGTTGATAAGTCATGTACTTATCACCCAAACTTATTTACTCCAATTAAAATAGAATTTAGGTTGGCGAGGATTCGAAAAACAAATCCACATTTTAGTGGATACACGGGATGATTAAGTCCAAAGACCTGAAGGGTCTTTGTGTTCAAATCATAATGTAGTATTTTCTAAGATTGAAAATTTTCTTAAACCCAAGTTCTCTTTCCTAATTCCAAAAAAATTTTTTTTAATAAAATAAAATAAAACAAATCTACGGAGCTGACAACTTAATTCAGAGATGAATATCCACCCCCCATGCCTATCTAATGCAATGTCCTCATTGTATTAAAAAAACATAAAACAGAGTGGAATAGCGTAGAAAGCACCTGAATTGCATGAATGTCAGGTCCGCTCCGAGATGAAAACTAAAAAGAACTGTATACATGCTAAATTTAGTAATTCACAGGTGCAGGTCAGAATCAGAATAAATGTAAGAAACTTCTGACCTGTCAGCAAATGTCCACAGATGTGGACCAGATTGTGGTGTAGACCCATACCCCATAATCGAGAATATCTCAGGTTCTGGATAAAAATTACCCAAAACCTAAAATTAGAATGCAAGCGAGGTCGGGCCTGCAATTTATGAGGATGCAACCCAAGATCAAAAACTCAGGTTACAGAGAATTCAAGCTCAAAAGGATAATCATTGAATGTGTGCTTGGGTTTGACATCCTCAGAACAGATGTCGTAAGGGTCCTGGTTTGATGGTTTCAGCTTAATAGGAACCCTTCGACTCAGTCTTCTACCTCCTCCAGGGTTAGCTTCCTAAATCAGAACTTTTTAGCTTCTATCCTCCTCATTCAGAATGTTAAATTCCGGGACCTCTTGCATATTAATCACCCCATCTGAAATTTCCAAGTCTAAAAGATGTGGCTGAATCAAAATTGACTTGGGTCTAATCATCTTAGAAACAGAATCATCGATAAGCTCAATGGGGTGTAATTGACAATCAGGGCATTTGATTGAATCCTCCAGAAAATGCGATTCTGGATCCATAATGTGAGTCCTAATAAAATCAGTTTCCTCAGTTATTGGGCTATCAAATGATCTTTCAGATTCCTCAGGCCCAATCGTCTCATAAAAATCGTGTTCTGTAAATTCGCGTGAGACTTCGCAACTTGAGTCTTCACCATCAGAATCAAAGAAATGGAAATCCGTATTAATGTATGTCTCAAAATCATCCATCACTTTCTGGTCCATGGAGACATACGTTTCCTCGTATCCTGGCTCAGGGATCTCAGGTGAAGAAATTAGATCATCCTTAATTGGTTGCTCTAATTCAATCTAGTCAGCCTCGTAACATGTGTCCCCCCCAACAGGTGCCTGAACGGGTTCTAAAATTGGCTCTCCTAAAGAGGGTTCATCCTGGGAATCATCCCATGATTGAATCAAAGCGACCACAAATCTCATCCTCAATTTCGCTAACTTCCCAAGTAGAAACTCACCCGAGTTCTTATCCTTAACATCCTGGAGCCTATCCAACAAATACTTATTCAAATCATCAATCATTTGAATCAAGGGCTCCAATCTCTCAATGCAAGGTATTGGTTGAACTTCTAAAAATTGTATGATATTCCTTAAGTTAGCTAGAACCTTATCTTGAACCTGGTTACCCTGAACCAAATGAGTTGGTTCAGGGTTGGGCGGGTTTGGGATCAATGCAGGGGAATTAACGAATTGAGATTCATTATACCCTACCTGATAATAGGTATTTCAGATTGTTCAAAAGGTGGTGATGACCTAAAGGCAGTGTAATGAGAGGATTGGTAAGGATCGGTGTATCCTTCTTGATTGTAGATCGTATTAGGTTGTTCATGAAAGGTTGATGATCTATAATCGATGTGACTCTGAGAAGGATAGAAATCACAATCAAAGTGTTTAGGGTTAGACCCTAAACACGGAGGTCCGGAACTGTATCCCCAATCTGAGTTATCCCAACTAACTGATTGTTGATTACAGTGCGACTCGGGATAATCGTCATGTTGAGGATAATTCAAAATAGGAGGGAAAGAGCAGGAATGTGTGTAATATGTGGAAGGATTCATGAGAGATAGGAGGAAGAAAGGCGCCGTGCAATACAAACAATCAAACCTGTCCTTAAGTGGGCTAGCCTAAAGACCTACAGACTCCTAAAACCCATCTTGAGATAAAGGAACGATTTGATCTACTTCTGTCTATTCAATCCGACCAGATAGAAGGAGGACTGGGGAGAAGGTTCTTCCTTCGGCTTGCGCCTCTGGTTCCTAGTGTACCCCCCAGCCGTGATCGTTTGATTCTACTCCCCTAGCTAGACATCAGATTGAATAGTAGAAACAGACTAATCGAAAATAATCTCGTTCTGGGCTCTAAAGAGCGAGTCAAATCCTTAAGGCCAATGTCTACTCTATTTTATTTAGGGCTAGGTTTGAATGTGCTTTGGAATGTGATGGGCCCTTTATTTGGGTTGTGCCCTTAATGATTGATCGATTTGTGTGTGCGTGCACAACCAATGGTTTTCAAGCAAGATTATTTTTGATGCGGTAAATTTTAAGGTTCAAATCTTGCTTAGTAGCTTTTAGGATTCAACTTTAGGTGTTTTCAAACAAGTTTTGTTGGCACACTGATTGAATAGAAAAAATACACCAATAAATATGCCATCTTGTGTTATTTCCTAGCACTGCCATTGCATATTAGGTAGCTATAGTTGCATTTGTAAAAAATGACACTTGCATGCATTTATTTGAGAGGGGAGGATCATGTGAATAATTGGCCATGTAATTAACGTCTTCATCAAGGGTTGCATTACAAATTCACCATCCTCATTTTTTATTTTGACTTTGAATTTCTTCTCCATCGCACGGCTTAGGGCATGGGCACGCACATCTTCCCGCCATTCCTCTGCCTGCAGCATGGTGGGACTTGCTCTACCAGCAGCATGGTGGGGGGTTGCATCTTCTTCTTTAAAAAGCCTTGACCTCTCCCTTACGTAGGGGGCTAGAAACACACACCACCACAGACACCCTACCTCCATGCCATCATCCTCCCCTCTCCCGCTCCATACGTAGTCTCTCTTCGCACTGAAGAGACACGCTGCGAGCAGGAGCAAGCTCACAGTGGTCCCACGACCACCACTGTGAGTTCCACCACCGCCCAGCTCCTTCGTGAGTAGGTGGGCGTGGTGGTTTCGCCCTTTGTTTCCACTGCTGGACACCATCGCCACCATTGACAGAGCTCCAAGCATCGGAGCTCCAGCAGCAGCAGCGGCCACCGCGTGCACGCCTGTGACGTCCGCAAGCTCTTTCCGCGCAAGCAAGCACCTTCCAACGCGCCCGCACATGTAGAACCGGCAACAGCCAGTTGTTTACTTCGTGCGGCACTGTAGCTACTATTCACACCTCTCAGTGCAACACTATAGCTACAGTGCGGTGATCGAGTTGTTTCTCACTTATCCGGTCAATGCACGCTCTCTCTCCTCGCCATGATCGCCTCCAGCTAGTCTATGCCAGCATTTGCGCCAACGCCCGCGTCTACGCCCACTCCCATCTGCGCCCGCGTCTGCATCTTCGCCCGCGTCCACTCCCGCCTGCAACGCAGTGTGCTGTGCTACGCAGTGCGCTGCGCTGCCCTCTCTCTCACACTCCCGCACCTGCCTGTGCACGACAACAGCGCGCGCGCTCTCCAGCGTCTGCGCTCTACGTTGCGCGCTTTCGCGTGCATTGGCCACCACACGTTGCACACAACCTCCAGACGGCTTAACTCGTCTGCTCCCTCTCACAGCCACCCGCCAGTACATGCTCACACACACTCACTCATACACACACACTTGTACACTCACACCCTCACTTGTACACACCTATACATACCCATACATATATACATACAAATATATATATATATATACACACACACACACATATTAATACCTATACAACTATATGTAAGTATATATACATATATATATTTATACATATATACATATATACATACATACATATATACATACATATACATATCTATATATATCTATATACATAAATACTTATAAAAATATATCTATATACATATATTATTATATATATATATAGTTAAATATATATACATATATATCTAGTTACAAATATATATATATACCTATATATATATATATTTACATATCTATATATATATATATATACATATATACATATATATATATATACATACACATCACCTACCTGTATCCCTATGCACTAGTCACTCCACCACACGTTATATCGTGGGAATATCTGCACTAGTTGCTGATATTCCCCGATACCCGCATAAAGAAAGCGCCTCCGCAGACACTCCCACACATCCATCCTACACTCTACGCGACACTTCGTCTTGTTGGTCGCGTCTTTCTAGACGAGGACCAACTCAACACTATGCTACACGCCATTTCCACTTCCACCCCCACCCCTATATATATATAATATATATATATACTATATTTATTCCTCTACAAGCATCCTATCTTGTTTTTTTTTATTTCTCTTTTGTTTCCTGCTATTAAAAATATAAAAAAAAAGAGTAAAAGAGAAAAGATAATCCTTGTCTTGCAGGTACTCGGTCTTGCGAATAGTAGGGCCAGTTTTTTTGGAAACCTTAAGTTGGCTCAAAGCCAAGAACAATTTGGCTCGAAGCCAAGGACCTGATTTTGAGGGTGTACCTTAAGGACAAAATTGTCAGGAAAAAAAAAATCTTAAATAGAAAAAAACCAAATAACATAATAAATGCACGGAAGAGATACGTTTTAGGAAAGGTGTAGAAACTTCTTCACCTTTAATCCCCGCCTCCCTGAGTTTGACCCTGGGCCTAAAAGTGACCAAGTTAAAATTAAGTAGGTCAGGTAAAAAAATTTTGTGAAAGATGGTTAGACTCGATTTAGGTTAAGCACTATACTCACTTCAACGATAATTTCACCATATTAACACAACCTATTCGAGTTCTAACATGCCTTTTTCTGGCGCCGTTGCCGGGGAGGTGCTCATTGAGGTAAGTTTCCACTCCATTCCTTTGATTTTCTCTTCTCACACCCTTCTCTTCACAGGTGTTTTTGTTTGCTGGTGTGCAGGTGAACCAGTTGCAAGGAGGAGGCAAGCAGAGGAAGTCGGAGACGTGGGCAGATCCAAGGTGGGAACGAGAGCGTGAAGTCGTCGGTGCCGCACTGGAGCTTCGCCGATGTTGCTGAAAAGGTAGGTCTCTCTCTCGTAGCAACTTAGGTTACTTGTCACCAAAATAAAAACAAAAAAAACAAAAGACCTAAAAACACTTCTTGGGATTTCTTAGGGCAAGTGGATTAAAATCACTTGCTTGATTGTTTGCCATCGCCCCCACTGCCCTTGGGTTTCCCGCCAAACTTTGCATAGCAAAGATCCAAGAATCTAGATTCTTGAATCTTTTGTCATGGGAAGTGCTCTTTGAGGCAAGATTAAAAAGATTGACTGCCATCCCTCCTTGCCTCATTTATCCACAATTCGGGATCACATTTCTTGGTGGGGAGACTTGGAATTGAGTTGATTCCAACCCCACCATGACCTTTCACGTGCCTTAGATTTGATCCTGAATACTTCAACCCCAACATTTTGATTTTCTTTACATTATCTTGTGGTTGAGCCTTGTGTGTGGAACATCATTCTGGTGATTGGGAGCACTTGAATTGAAGTGCTTTGGCTCCCTTTCGCACTAACCTAAAATTGACTCGTGCATCCACACATAGAAATTTCCACCTAGGGAAGCCCATTGCATTTTAGCATGCATTAACCAACTTACATTGAAGAAGGGTTTGTTGGGCATAGAAGAACTTGTATTTTCTCAAAATCCAGAGATTGGTTGAATTGGTAACTCAGCAAAATCTTAAAATCCATACTACTTAAGGCTGAAATTCTAAAAACCATTCACCAACTAAAACTTCAATTCGGGGAGATTTCCCCATTGCATGCTTGGTTTACACACTTTCTAAAATCAACGCACTTGGGCATTACCCGTAAACAATGCCCTTCACATTCCTGAAGCACTTAATCCTAAGCCTCTATTTAAAACTGGTAGCAACTTGACCCTTATTAAGGATTGGAGGTCTAACTACCTGCGTGTAACACCTACGTGCTGGTGCGGGTTCCCGCATGCAATCGGGTGTCTAAGACTGGGGCAAATGGCCTTTCAATCTGGCTCGGTGGTTTCGCGGTGCTCGCATTTGGTTCTGTAGGTTGTGATAGTAGGTAACTTAGATCTTTAGGTCTAAGGGCACACTGTAGAGGTTAGGACTTTGATTGCCTTCATTTGTCATCAAGTGTACCTTTGAGGCGTCATTTCTCTCATCCCCTTTTCCCTTCTTATCTCTCCAATTCTTCCTACGGTAGTGCATGTTTGGGAGGAGGTCAGAAAACCCTGAATTGTTTAAATTGTCTGATAATTTTAGAAGGACAGAAACTGAATCGTCATCCTCCTCCTCAAACATGCTGCACGCCCACCCCCAAATCCCGAGGGAGAAAATCGCCCTCAAAACCCACCAGGTGGTGGAGCCATGGACCCCATAACCCGCCTCCAAGCCCAAATGGAAATGTATAATAAATAGATTGAAGCCATTAGGGAAACCTTGGAGGAAATGCAGAACCCTCCTGAATGGGAGGTGCCTAGGCCTCCTAGCTCTTATCAAAATCTCGCTGCTACAGAGACCATAGGACAAATTCGGGTCCCCATGGGCGGAGAGGATTTTGAACTGAAACCCAATATAATTGGCCTAATTAACTTTCATTTCCATGGTCTTGCAAGTGAAGATCCTTTTCTCCATTTGGAAGACCTAACCTGATTGGCTGAAATGATTAAACTAAGAAATATCGGGTTATCAATTGTCCTCATGAAAATGTTCCCATTTTCGTTGCGGGATAAAGCGTCACAATGGTTATGCACCCTTGGGAGAACCATCCATTCTTGGGAAGAGATGCGAACAACATTTCTAAAGAAATTCTTCCCAATCGGGCGAACCAATGCACTTCGCCGTGCTATAACTTCCTTTACGCAACAAAACGATGAACAGTTTCATGAGGCTTGGGAGAGGTATAATGACCTCCTCCAGAAGTGTCTGCACCACGGTCTGCCTAAGTGGCATATAGCCCAGATTTTCTATTATGGGCTAAATGAGACTTTGAAGCAGATTGCAGACGCTTCCTCCGGAGGGAATTTCATGAATAAAGACGAGAAGGAGCATTCGAATTATTTGAAAATATGAGTGAAAACTCAATGAACAATGCCTCCATTATCGCATTTAATCATACCAGCCTGCCCCGTAATGTTCACGAAGTTGACATGGGACCCTCCCATTCATCCACTGATCTTAACCTTATCGCACAAAAATTGGATGAAGTCTCCATCGTGCACAAGAAGCTGGACGAGCTTCTGGCCAATCCCGCCCGTTCTATGGCAAACACCCCCACCTCACCACTTCGTCACAATCCCAATCCTTCCAACGTCAGGCTTATCCCCAAAAACCCCGTGAGATCTTCCTTACTGAGTGTCTCACCGAGCGATTCGGTAAGTCATGTGAATCTGGCTTCTGTAAGCCAATATTTTGACACGAAGGACCAAGCCTCCATTTGCTCGGATGTATATTTACAAGCGAACTCGTCTTCTGGCTTAGAAGACTCTTGCACCTTGGGGAACAACCCTTTCTCTGCTACTTATAACCTATGGTGGCAAAATCATCCTAATTTCGTATGGTCCAATAACCCGCAGCACCAAAACCCCGTGAGTGGGCCAATGCGACTGTCCGCACCCATCATCCCAAGGGCCCAGTCTAATCCTATGACGAATCCACCATCGGGTCCTTGCATACCGCAAATAGAACATGCATCAAGTCCTCTTGATAACTGATGCGAATGATGATGGAAATGTCGAAGCGCCATGAAGAGAACATGACCTCTCTTCAGCACCAATTGGCATAGCAGAATGCTGAGATCAGTCAACTACGCATGGCAACTCGATCTCAGGGCACTCTTCCAACCCAACCTATTCCCAACTCACAAAATTTTGTACCCCGTGGCCCTCAACCACAGGTACGACCTTCTTGAGGGTTGGTTCATCAGATTCTGCAGGCTCCGAGCATTCCATCGGGATTTCAGGCTAATCCCGTGGCAGCACCTCACCCTTATGTCCCTATTGTGAACCCTCCTCTGCCTTATAATCACACTGGACCCGTGACGTCCAATGCGATTACTATGAGGAGCAGTAAGCAAACCGTCGATCTGCCTCGACCTGATCCTGGCCCATCTTTTTCATCGCCCTCTCATTCGGGATGCACACCGCATTTGCGAGAGGACGACACTCCCAAACTAGAGCCAGAATCGGTCCCATTCCCTGAGGCTCTACTGAGGGAGCCAAAAGGCAAGAAAAGGGATACGCAGGCCTTTGATAACCTGTGTAATTTATTCAGGGATGTTGAAATCAAGGTACCCCTGTTAGAGGCTATCGACCACATACCTGCTATCGCCCGATTTTTCAAAGACTACACTACACCCAAGCGACAGTCAAAGAAAATAAAGAATCCGGTGGTTCTCTCGCCTCATGCAAGTTGTGCTATACTGTCAAATCTACCATCGAAGCAGAAAGATCCGGGCACACCGCTTATTTCTTGTAGCATCAAAGACTGCAGTTTTAACCGTGCCCTGCTTAATCTAGGATCTTCCATCAATCTTATAGCAACCATCATGCTCGAGAAATTTTCCTTAGGAAATCTGAAACCCACCCCTGTCACGTTACAGTTGGCAGATCGTTCTGTCAAAATACCAAAGGGTGTGGTGGAAGACGTGGTGGTTAGGGTCAACAGTCTCTATTTTCCTATTGACTTTCTTATTTTGGATATGGAAGTTCCTAGCTCACTTTCTGATTGTCTGATCATCCTTGGTCGACCTTTCTTGGCCACAGCCCGTGCCCATATCGACTGCGAGTCAGGCTGTATTTAGATTGCCGTTGGATCTGAGAAGCTCAAGCTTAACATCTTCAAGGCAGCTAAGAACTTTGATTGCGATTGCATCGAGGATGACACGTCTGATGAGGACATGGCCGTCAGCGTGTGTATCGGACTAATAGGGACCTATTCTGACTACTGTGGATTGCCTTTAAACACAGACGATTGCCTGACTGACACATATTGTGACGTTCCCCCATCCCTCCCTTGTCTCGTACCTTCTCCTGACCAGACTTTTGACGAGGTTTTCTCTGCTTCCCATACCTCGTGGTCTGAGTCATATTCGGGCTACTCACCACCAGTCCACACTCTTGAAGACCGGATTGCCCTTTCTTTCCCGCCAAATCAGGAGGAACTGCAACTCCACACTGGGACCTTGAACCCACATACTACTCACTGGGGCTATCCCTTTTTGGATCCATCTATCCAAGATGGCCCTCTTCTTGGCCAAACTGAGGGCCAACTTCTTCCTCCTGACTTGTTTTCTTCTGATCTGCTTGGGACACTCTCGTCCCACGAAATTCCAGATCTTTCACCATCCACTCCCGAGCTGAAAAAGTTGCCTGATATGCTTAAGTATGTTTTCTTGGGACCAAATGAAATGCTCCTTGTAATCATTAGTTCAAAATTGACCAGGGAGCAAGAGTGCAAACTAACAAAGGTCCTTATGGAATACAAGGCAGCCATTGGATGGTCCTTATCAGACTTAACTAGCATTAGCCCTCCTACTACACTCACCATATATATACGGAGGAGGAAGCTCGACCTTCCCGCGAGATGCAGGGACGTCTCAACCCTAACATGCGGGAGGTCATTACAAAGGAAATTATTAAGTGGCTGGATGCAGGTATAATCTACCCGATCAGCGATAGCCCCTGGGTGAGTCTGATTCACGTCGTGCCCAAAAAGGCAGGACTCACCATCCGTGTCAATGACAGGGGCGAATCCATCCCTACACGCACTCCTACATCTTGGAGAGTGTGTGTAAATTATAGGAAACTTAATGCTGCAACTAAGAAAGATCACTTTCCGCTACCTTTTATTGACCAAATTTTGGAGCGGTTAGCGGGAAATAAAATTTTCTTTTTCCTGGATGGATTCTCTGGATATATCTAGGTGGCAATTGACCCCAGGGACCAAGAGAAAATCACCTTTACTTGCTCCTTCGGCACCTTTGCATTTAGAAGGATGCCGTTCAGACTTTGTAACGCTCCAGCAACTTTCCAGAGATGTATGCTGGCGATATTCCATGACATGGTCGGTGACTTTCTTGAGGTTTTCATGGATGACTTTTCGATCTTTGGACCCTCTTTTGATGACTGTCTTGCCAACCTAACCCGTATCTTTAGGAGATGTATTGATGTGAACCTCGTGCTTTCATGGGAAAAAAGTCATTTTATGGTACACGAGGGAATTATTCTCGGGCATATCATCTCCGATAGGGGTATCGAGGTTGATAGAGCTAAGCTTGATGTAATTGCTAATTTACCTGTGTCAGGCTCTGTCACCATCCGTGTCAATGACAGGGGCGAATCCATCCCTACACGCACTCCTACATCATGCAGAGTGTGTGTAAATTATAGGAAACTTAATGCTGTATCTAAGAAAGATCACTTTCCGCTACCTTTTATTGACCAAATCCTATAGCGGTTGGCGGGAAATAAATTTTTCTATTTCCTGGATAGATTCTCTGGATATAACCATATGGCAATTGACCCCAGGGACCAAGAGAAAATCACCTTTACCTGCCCCTTCGGCACCTTTGCATTTTAGAAGGATGCCGTTCGAACTTTGTAACGCGCCAGCAACTTTCCAGAGATGTATGCTGGCGATATTCCATGACGTGGTGGGTGACTTTCTCAAGGTTTTTATGGATGACTTTTCGGTCTTTTGACCCTCTTTTGATGACTATCTTTCCAACCTGGCCCGTATCCTTAGGAGATGTATTGATGTAAACCTCGTGCTTTCCTGGGAAAAAAGTCATTTTATGGTACACGAGGGAATTGTTCTCGGGCATATCATCTCCGATAGGGTTATCGAGGTTGACAGAGCTAAGCTTGATTAATAGCTGATTTACCTGTGCCTGGCGCTGTTAAACAAATCCGCTCCTTCCTGGGACACGTCAGTTTCGATAGGAGATTCATCAAAGACTTCTCCAAAATTTCTAGACCTTTAACTCATCTCCTATCAACCAATGTACCCTTTGATATAGGCCCCCACTGCATACGAGCATTCACACAGCTGTGAGAGGCTGTCACCAAGGCCCCTGTTCTCCAGCCACCTGATTGGTCCCTCAACTTTGAACTCATGTGTGACGCTTCCAACCTTGCAGTCGGAACCATCCTGGGACAAAGACGTGATAGACACCCCTTTGTGGTGTGCTATGCCAGTAAGACGTTGGATGAGGCCCAGCATAATTATACAACCACTGAGAAAGAACTACTGGCGGTCGTCTTTGGGCTGGAGAAATTCCGCTCTTACCTTCTGGGCTCTCATGTTATTTACTTCACTGACCACGTGGCCATTCGCCATCTCATGCACAAGAAGGATGCCAAGCCTAGACTGATTCATTGGATCCTTCTGCTCCAATAATTTGACATTGAGATCCGCGATAAGGCTGGAGCCCAGAATGTTGTGGCTGACCATCTCTCTAGACTGGACCCTGACCACATTGGAGTTACCCTACCGATTAATGAGGTTTTTCCCGATGAACACCTATTGGCAATTAATGTGGCAAGTGGACCTTGGTATGCCAACATTGCCAATTACCTTGCTTCTGGTTCCCTTCCACATGGCTGGCCTAAAAACCAGCGTGAGCGTCTCATTGCTGAAGCAAAGTATTATTTCTAGGATAATCCACTTCTTTTTCGAATAGGTGCTGATCAGATCATCCGTCGTTGTATTCCTAACAGTGAATTCCTCAATGTGCTATCCTTCTGCCATGATCAGGCCTGCAGAGGCCATTTCTTTGGGAGGAAAACTGCAACCAAGGTGTTGCAGTGCGGTTTCTTTTGGCCCTCCCTTCACCAGGATGCACACAATTATGCCAAACATTGCACTAGGTGGCAGTTGTTAGGGTCAATGTCACATCGTGAAATGATGCCCTTGCAACCCATCCTAGCTGTTGAAATCTTTGACATTTGGGGAATCGATTTCATGGGTCCCTTTCCTCCTTCCAATGGCTTCGAATACATCCTCGTTGCTATTGATTATGTTTTGAAATGGATCGAGGCTATTCCCACATACCATGCTGACCATGTCATATCCACTTGATTTGTTAAAGACCACATTTTTGTACGCTTTGGGATCCCTCGAGCCATTATCTCGGATGGAGGAAGCCATTTTACCCATGCTTCTTTTCGGGCACTTCTGAAGAAATATGGAGTCCACCATCGTATCGCATCTCAGTATCATCCTCAGACGAACTGCTAGGCGGAGGTGTCGAACCGACAAATCAAGCAAATTCTCCAGAAAACAGTTCGGCCTGACCGTAAGGATTGGTCCGACAAGCTGATTGACGCACTTTGGGCCTATCGGACCGCCTTCAAGGCTCCCCTTGGTATGTCTCCTTATAGAATCATTTACGAAAGCCTTGCCATTTGCCCGTGGAGCTGGAGCACCATGCTTATTGGGCAGTTCGCCAATGTAACCTTGACCCAGACTTGTGTGGTTGAGAAAGGAAACTCCAACTCTAAGAGCTGGAAGAGCTCCATCGTGAATCCTATGATTTTGCCTAAACTTTCAAGCAATGCACTAAGGCTTTTCACAACAGCAGTATTTGGCAGAAGGAATTTGAGCCATCTCAGCAAGTTTGTCTTTACAATGCCCGGCTCGAATTCTTTCCAGGGAAATTGAAGTCCAAATGGACTGGTCCCTTCTTGGTCTCGAGACCATTTCCCAATGGGGCCACTGAAATTGAAGATCCCAAATCTGGGCATAAATTTATGGTCAATGGGCAGCGTTTAAAACCTTATCTTTCTCATGAACCTGCCCCCATTGGAGAAACTGTTGCCCTGCTGGAGAGTAACTAATTTCGTGCCTCATTCTGAGTCCAGCTGGGGACATTAAATTCAGCACTCATTGGGAGGCACCCCAGCAGCACTCCTCCACTGTCACATACACTTCACTTTGCACCTTTTCACTTTACCACCCGCCATCCACCCACCCTACCACCCTGCTATACACCTTGCACCTCAACTCTCATTTCCCGATCTTTGGACCTTCCTCTACCCTACCCTACATGCATATGAGGACATAGCATCGTTTGGCATGAGGGGGTGGATAGGCATCCATAGGATCTAGGTATTATATGGTATCATGCAGCCTCCATCCATCTATAAATATGTACATAGCATAAAAAAAAGGGGGTGTTTAGTAATGATCTGAAGGCTGAAACAAAATTACAATAAGTGTTTATGGATATTCAACCACTATTTTGAAGACTTTCCAAGCCACAGAAGCTTGATTCGCTCAGGCTCGGCTTAATTCACTTGAGCATTGACAAGATAGATCGGAATCTCTCCTAACTAAGGATGTATTCTTGTACCTGAGACATCAGTATAGGATCCGTTCGTTTGCTTCTACGCGAGAGCCTAAGTAATCTTAGTTCACACTACACATATCAAGAAAGACCAGGTGAACATAAGATCCAACCCTAGTGTTCATTAGGGAAGGTGGAGTTCTTACCTGTGCACGCAGGTAGACTTTTTATCCCAGTCTTTAGTCTTGTGTCTAGGAGAAACTCTTTCCACCAAAAAGGAACTCTCCCACCAAAAGAAAAGTGTGCTCCTCCAAATAAAGTTGTAAGAGATATATTGACACTTGTTTAAAAAAAAAACTGTGCAAATAAGTCAATATATCTCACAAATGTCTGTAAATTCTTCTCCCTCAAAATGTTTTAGGGCAAAGTTACAAATACCCTGTTTCTACCATATATTCTTTGAGCCACAAAAGAAAAAAATGAGGGTTGAGTTTTCTGTCATCTTTTTAAGGGCCAATCCGAAAACATGAGCTGAAACTGGGACCAACCTGCACTTAAAGATTCATGAAACCCTGGGCTTGAGTCTTAATGTTCATCTGGTTAGTCTTGATCCATCACTATGCACAAGCCATAATCTCTTGAGCTCTCGAGTATGGCAAAAACCTTCTGAGTCCTAGAAATCGTACTTAAGGTTTAAATATCAAGAGTCCAGGTTAGTCGACAGATGGTCTATGTCACATAAGACTTAAAGTACTGCTAGTCTTCTCTGTAATTGGGTCTCACAATATCCAACAAATAAACACACCCATGTCACCTCAGAAGAAAATCTTCAGCTTAAGATCATTTCTAAATACAATACAAAATGTTTTGCTAGGGGCCAGCGAAAGATAGGCATGGTGGTATGATTGCACAGCAAAAATACACCAATAAATATGCCAACTTGTGTTATTTCCTAGCACTGCCATTGTATATTAGGTAGCTATAGTTGCATTTGTAAAAAAAGACACTTGCATGCATTTATTTGAGAGGGGAGGATCATGCGAATAATTGGCCATGTAGTTAACGTCTTCATCAAGGGTTTCATTACAAATTCACCATCCTCATTTTTTATTTTGACTTAGAATTTCTTCTCCATCACGCGGCGAAGGGCATGGGCATGCACATCTTCGCGCCATTCCTCTACCTGCAACATGGCAGCACCTGCTCTGCCAGTAGCATGGTGGGGGGTTGCGTCTTCTTCTTTAAAAAGCCTTGACCTCTCCATTGCGCAGGGGGCCGGAAACACACACCTCCGCAGACACCCTTCCTCCAGACCATCGTCCTCCCCTCACCCGCTCCATACGTAATCTCTCTTCGCATTGAAGAGACACACTGCAGGCAGGAGCAAGCTCACAGTGGTCCCACGACCACCACTGTGAGTTCCACCACCACCCAACTCCTTTGTGAACAGGTGGGCGTGGTGGTTTCACCCTCTGTTTCCACCGATGGACACCATCACTGCCATTGACAGAGCTCCAAGATCCGGAGCTCCAGCAGCAACAGCGGCCGCCAGCAGTAGTAGCGGCCACTGCGCTTATGCCTGCGACGTCCGCAAGCTCTTTCCGCGCAAGCAGGTGCCTTCTAGTGCACCTGCACACGCAGAACCGGCCGCAATTGGTTATTCACTTCGCGCGACACGGTAGCTACTGTTCACGCCTCTCAGCGCGACACTGTAGCTACAGTGTAGTGACCGGGTTGTTTCTCACTTATCCGATCACCGCGTGCTCTCTCTCCTCGCCGTGACTGCCTCCAACCAGTCAGCGCCAGCATTTGTGCCAACGCCCGCATTTGCGCCCGCGCCCGCGCCCGCGTCGTCGCCCGCATCCACTCCCGCCCGCAACGTAGTGCGCTGCGCTATGCAGTGCGCTGCATTTCCCTCTCTCTCACACTCCCGCACCCGCCTGCGTACGACGACAGCACGCGCGTTCTCTCCAGCGTCTGCGCTCTGCGTTGCGCGCCTGCACGTGTGTTGGACACCAGACGTCGCACACAGCCCCCAGACGGCTAAACTCGTCCGCTCCCTCTCACAGCCACCCGCCAATTCACGTTCACACACACTCACTCGTACACACACACACTTGTACACTCACACCCTCACTTGTACACACCTATACATACCTATACATATATACATATATATATTTATATATATATACATATTAATACCTATACAACTATATATAAGTATATATACATATATATCTATAGATATAAATACATATATATCTATATACATATATTACTATATATATATATACATATATACATATATATATTTACATTCATATCACCTACCTGTATCCCTACGCACTTGTCACTCCACCACGCGTTATATCGCGGGAATATCTGCACCAGTTGTTAATATTCCCCGATACCCTCGTAAAGAAAGTGCCTCCGCACACACTCCGACACATCCATCCTACACTCTACGTGACACTTCGTCTTGTTGGTTGCGTCTTTCTAGGCGTGAACCAACTCGACACTGTGCTACACACCATTTTTACTTCCACCCCCACACCTATATATATAATATATATATCTATATATATAGACTATATTTATTCCTCTACAAGCATCCTATCTTGTTTTTTTTTTATTTCTCTTTTGTTTCCTGCTATTAAAAAGATAAAAAAAAAAAGAGTAAAAGAGAAAAGATAATCCTTGTCTTGCAGGTACTCGGTCTTGCAAATAGTAGGACCAGTTTTTTTGGAAACCTTAAGTTGGCTCAAAGCCAAGAATAATTTGGCTCGAAGCCAAGGACCTGATTTTGATGGTGTACCGCAAGGACAAAATTGTCAGCAAAAAAAAATCTTAAATAGAAAAAAACCATAAACATAATAAATGCACGGAAGAGATACATTTTAGGAAAGGCGTAGAAACTTCTTCACCTTTAATCCTCGCCTCCCTGAGTTTAACCCTGGGCCTAAAAGTGACCAAGTTAAAATTAAGTAGGCCAGGTAAAAAATTTTGTGAAAGATGGTTAAACTCGATTTAGGTTAACCACTATACGCACTTCAACGACAATTTCACCATATTAACACAACCTATTCGAGTTCTAACACATACCAAGTTTAGAAAGCATAGGTGGAGATGTTTTCCTTTAAAACTTAAAAGAATGTGGAGTGCCTGGTAAATCCCTAAGAGTTGAACCTATGTGGCAGCTACTTGATGAATTGATTTTAATTGAAGTGGTGCGGCCCAATCAACTCAAACAATTGGCCTGTTGCATCACTTAATTAGGTACACAAGTGATACCTAATCTGATTTCTACTCAATTATGTGTTTGAATGTGTGTACCGGCTCCAAAGATCTGTTTACCGATTGAGTTTGAAAATCAGATGAGGTTGTGTACCTCTGTGAGATTTTTTTTATTTTCTTTTTAAATGTGGAGGTTGGGGTGAGTATGGGTGTCAAACAACAAACAATCTAACCTTAGAGTTTATAAGAACACCTAGGTTGATTGATGTTTGTGTTATTATGTGGTGAAATGAAATTTAATGGGTGGGAGGTGGGGGCAACTTACAAAACCTTCCACAGCACTTTACTCCAATCTACCACTTTTGCTTGTCTCAAAAGAGTACCTGCAATCACAATAAGAAAGGAGAGAAGTGAGGTAAATGATTTGTAAGTTAGAAAACGCAAAGAAAAAAAAATCAAAAATCGTCGCCTCCTCGGCAACGGTGCCAAAATGTTGAAGTCCCCGGCAACGGCGCCAAAATGTTGAACGTCGGGTTGCTATGCTAACATGTTTGGTTTTGAAAACCTGTTGTCCTAGTATGAAAGCGAAGAACTCATGTTCAAGAAATAAAATTTATACCGGAATGGAAATCCCGGGTCGAACATAGGGAGGCGGACGTTTGATTTAAAAACACGCGTTTGATTTATTTGTCACGAAGTAAATTAAATGATTAGAACTATCTAACTATTTACAATAAATAGAAGAGAGAGAGAGTAAGAGAGAGAGAGAATATTACAAACAGAAAGCAAAATGAGATGTAGAATGAACATGGAATTCATTATTAAAAAAAAAATTATTTGTTTCACTAAACATTATGACTAGAAAGCAGAAAACGATTACACTAGAAAGCAGTAAATCTACTCTAGAAAGCATTAAAAGAATGGAGAGAGAAATATTCTCCTCGACGGTCGCTTGGAGGACGAGCCGGACGGGATGATGCCTGGACGAACGAGGATGGAGCAAGATGAAGGAGGACGAAGCAGGAAAAATGGGAACGAAGCAACACGCCGTCGTCATCGCGGGATCCGCTTCCGAAAGGGGACAAAAAATTGACTTTATCTCGCAAGAAGCATCACAGGTGTGGGACAAGCTTCTCTTGAGCTTTGGAGATGGAGAGAAGAGAAGGGATAAGAATTTCGTATGGAGGGGGTCTCCTTTTATAGTTGTAAGGAGTGGGGGCAATTTGGACATTACAACTCTAAAAACATTAATTCAGGACCTTTAGTGATGGATAAAACCGTCGCTAAAGGACCCAACGTGGCCTTCGTGGGCGACGCGTGCGCACCCGCTCACCTCCTCGCTCATAACGCACGTGCACGTCCAGCTGATCTCAGCAGTCCGATTGCGTGATCAGATGGCTTAGATCACGCCTCCGCCTGCCTCCTCTGCACGCCCGCCCGCGTGCGATTCCGTGTGAGGCATGGCGTGTGATACGGCGTGAGCGTAATTTCACGTGCGCGACCGCTCGATCGCGATCGAACGGCCAATCGCGCTCACTCACCTGCTCCTACGAATTCGAACCCGCGCCAACACCTCGCGATAAGGCGTTCACCCGCTGCTCTACGTCGTCTAGATGGTCGCGCGGATGTTTTGAGTGGCGCGTGCTCATGGCCGTTGGATCAAGATCCAACGGCCCAGATCGCACGTTGGATTTTCTTTGGAGAGGCAGGGAGGGCCAGTTAGATGGCTGAGATGGCACCACGTGGCGCCATCTTGGCCATCCATCTTCCTGATGATGTAGATGGTGCCACGGTTGTCGGATTGAGTTGATTTTCGTGCCATTAGGCTGCGATCATCGATCTGAATCTATCCATGTGGTCGAATTTGTCGTTTGAAGTGTGGATTCACACCATCTTGGCCCTTGATCTTCTAGGGTTCCCTGGTCACTATTTGATGCTACATATGTCTGATTAGGGTGATCTTAGAGTCGTTGAACTCCAATCGTCGCCCTGATCACATCTGTACGGTTGCATCTTCGATCTGAGGCCCCAATAAAAAGTTTGCCCTATCCATGAACATAAAAGGAAACAATTAACCTCCATTTTATTCAAACTACTCTAAATGCAAGATGATGCATGTTATGCAATATTTATAGTATGCAATGCAATCCTATGCTTAAGAACATGCATAAATAGGCATCTTAAGTAGTGTAAACATGTTTACATCACTTGAAAATCCAGGAATCTAGATTCTAAAATACTAATCTCTATGTAGCACCAAGTGAGAGTGAGCCACCAAATAAACACCCGTACCCCTCAGAGATTCTCTACCTAAGCCTAAAGTCGGGGTGAAATTCATAGAATATCTTGAATACCCTAAGGGAAGAAGTCCGCCTATACAGCTAGAATTTTACTAGGCGTCAAGTACAGGCTTTAGAGGTGAATTATTTTTTCACTCGAATCCGTTGCAAAAGCTACATAGCTACACTTTCACGATTGTCTGAATTTCTAGAGCATAGGATGAAAACAAAACAGAGAAAAATCTCTATGCATACACTTGATAAAATAATCAATCCCTTAGGTACCCTTCTATGAATAATTTAGCCTTGCATTTGCTAGGAACTAGCAAAATTTAAGCATGGGGGTATGATTGCGCAGCAATCATAAGTCTTAATCGACCTAAATTAGGCTAGGACTTAACATAAGTTAGGGTAATTCATGCAAGTATAAGCATTACTAGCACCTTTACTGCTTTCTTTCAGCTATGCATAAAATAATGCTATAATGTACTGATTAAGTGCATTATGTCAATTGCAGGTAATAAGCTGATCAAAAGCTAGATCTAAAGCTGGACCTAAAGCTGGATCTGAAGAATAATGAATAACTGGTGTTGCAGCAGAGCTGGAGTGGAAGACCTAGATTAGATACAGTAGATAATAATGTAAGGGAGTTAAGGTATGCTATTCTATTAAGTAGGAATAAAGAACTAAATTGTGAAGAACTTAGGTCCATCCTAGCCTTAGGATAGCCTAGAAGCCTCCCCAAGTCTTAGCCACCCTTAGATTAGGTCACCGTACCCTATGAAACCTTAAAACCCTAATTCTAGCCTCTATCTGGACGTCCAGATGAGTTATAGGATGTCCAAAACCCTTAGCCAACTCCCGCACACCTTAAACCCACTTCTGCAGTGTTATTGGACGTCCAAACACTTGGTCAGACATCTAATTTTTGTAGAATACAAAAAATAGAACCCAAAATCCCTCCTGACTCTGATTGGACGTCTAGACAATAAGTTTGGACTTTTGATTTTTCATTATAAGACGTCTGACAACTTTATTAGACGTTTGATACTGTCCTCCAGTTCCTATTTTGGAATTCAAGCCTTGATCTTGGATCTCTAACTCCTTAAACCCAATTCTAACCCCATAGGAACTTAAATTAAGGTGCCCTAACCCTAGTACATCACCTCTAGATCTCCTTAAGGACCTAATTAGGTCCTCACTAAACCTAATTGACTTGGAAATTAGTCAATTCCATCAGCCTATTCAATTAGACTCATTGAGTCCAATTGAGCCCTGATCTCAGCACACACTATCCAATTGGACTCAGTGAGAGTCCAATTGACCTAGACCAGACTTAATTGAGTTATTTTACTCTCAATTAAGTTTTCACACACCCAATTAAACTTGTATTAAGTTTAATTGCACTTTACCTTAGTGAATTAGGGCTTACAACCCTAATTTGAGACCTACCTTGACCTAAATTCACTAGAACATAACCTAATCAACCTAGCCACCTAAGTTTCGACCCACACACACACCATCCACACAAAAATACCTAGCCTAGAGTTCTCTAGAACTCTTTACCATGTGTTGTTGCCTTGGTTGCTAAAATTAGCAACCAAGAGCCATTCAATTTTTAGATCCACATTTGGTGGATCTAAAAACCACCATCCACCCTCTCTCTCTCACTCTCCCACGAGCTCCTACCATAGGCCTCTCTAGAGAATTCCATAATTCTCTAGAGAGCTTCCCTTAGGTCTATAAAAAGACCTAAGGGGTGGCCATTTGCACCAATCCCATTCTTGGCACTCATTCACACTTAGGTTAGCTACATTCACCTCCATTCCACCTCCACGAGTTGTTCACCAACGTTGCCACCTTCTCCATGCCAGGATGCTAGATCACCTCTCCAACCTCTCTCCAAGGGCCGACCTAGGCACCATTGGCTGCCCCTCCTTCTCCTCTCAACCATTCAAAGGCCATCGGAGCCCACCTCCTAATGCCCTTATTTTCTGATAGATTAGTAGCTAGTTCTTCATATTTACATTCTTTTATTTACTGCTTAGTAGTGTAGCTCTTATTCTCCCCCAATGATCAATTTTTGTTAGCTAGATTTATGTTTTCAAGCTTTCCTCTATAAGCTTTCCTCTAATTCCATGTTGCAAACACCCACCTGAATGAATGAAAGAAATATTTATATATATATATATATCTCTACCTTGAGAATCACCATGAGCTTATTGATTGCAATATATTTTGTATGATTAAAGTTTCCTGCTTTTAATTCCTGATATTCTTGCAACTAAGCATGTCGTGCTTAAATAAGTAATAACCATAAACATCCATGAGATTTTTAGCAAGTAGAGCGAAAAAGATCTATTTCAAATTTGCATAAACACCTCCCAGAGACAAACGACCGGGACTCAAGTCTCGTTATCTTTACAAATCTTTTTTTTTTTTTTTGACGAACGTTTTAGCACAACTATACTACGATTTCCGATGACTTTAAAATGCGTGAAAATGGCTACTACCAGGACCCTTCTATAAATAACTTAGTTTTGCATTTGCTAGGAACTAGCAAGATTTAGGCATGGGGGTATGATTGCGCAGCAATCATAGGTCTTAATTGACCTAAATTAGGCTAGGACCTAGCATAAGCTAGCTTAATTCATGCATGCATAAGCATTATTTGCATCTTTACTGTTTTTCTATAGCTATGCATAAAATAATGCTATAATGTACTGATTAAATGCATTATATAATTTGCAGGTAATAAGAAGCTCAGGAGCTAGATCTGAGACTAGATCTGAAGCTGGACCTGAAGCTAGAGTTGCAGCCGAGCTGCAGCAGAAGACCTAGAGTAGACGTAGTAGACAATAATGTAAGGGAGTTGAGGTATGCTATTATGTTAAGTAGGAATAAAGCAGAAAATTGTGAAGAACTTAGGTCCACCCTAGCCCTAAGATAACCTAGAAGCTTCCCCAAGCCTTAGCCACCCTTAGATTAGGTCACTGCACCCTAGGAAGCCCTAAAACCCTAGTTCCATCCCTTATCTGGATGTCCAGATAGGTTACTGGATATCCAGGACCCTTAGCCACAACCAACACACCTTAAACCCATGTCTATAGCATTATTGGACGTTCAGACACTTGGTCAGACGTCCAATTTCTGCAGAATACCCAAGACAGAACCCAGAATCCCTCCAGACTCTGATTGGACGTCCAAACAATAAGTCTAGACTTCTGATTTTTCATTATAAGATGTCTAATAATTTTATTGGACGTCCAAAACTGTTCTCCAGTTCTTGTTTTGGAATTCAAGCCTTGATCTTGAGTTCTTAGGTCCCTAAACCCAATTCTAATCCCTTAGGAACCTAAATTAAGGTGCCCTAACCCTAGCACATCACATATAGAACTCCCTAAGGACCTAATTAGGTCCTCACTAAACCTTATTGGTTTGGATCATAGTCAATTTCATCAGCCTACTCAATTGGACTCAGTGAGTCCAATTGAGCCCTGATCTTAGCACACACAGCCCAATTGGACTTAGTGATAGTCCAATTGACCTAAACCTGACTTAATTGAGTTGTTTTACTCTCAATTAGGTTTTCACACACCCAACTAAACTTGTATAAAGTTTAATTGCATTTTACCTTAGTGAATTAGGGTTTGCAACCCTAATTTGAGACCTACATTGACCTAAACCCACTAGAACCTAACCTAATCAACCTAGCCACCTAGATTTTGAACTACACACACCCACACAGACCACCTACACGAAATTAGCCTAGCTAGAGTTCTCCAGAACTCTCTACCTTGTGTTGTTGACTTGGTTGCTAAAAATATCAACCAAGATGCATTCAATTTTTAGATCCACCAAATGTGGATCTAAAAACCACCCATCCACCCTCTCTCTCCCTCTCCCATGAGCTTGCACCATAGTCCTCTCTAGAGAATTCCATAATTCTCTAGAGAGCATCCCTTAGGCCTATAAAAAGACCTAAAGGGTGGCCATTTGGTCAATCTTGGCTCGTTGGCTCCATTCCACTCATTCCACCTACACCTCCACCTCCACCTCCATCTCCAAGAGTACACCATGGTCATCACCACCTCCATGCCAAGAGCCTAGATCACCTTCTCCAACCTCTCTCCAAGGGTCGGCCTAAGCACCATTGGCCACCCCTCTTCCTCCTCTCACCCACTCAAAGGCCATCAGAGCCCACCTCTGAATGCCCTTCGTTCTGTTAGCTAGATAAGTAGCATAGTTCTTCATAGATTTATTACTTTATTTATTGCTTAGTAGTGTAGCTATCTCTCCGTCTTGCATGGTGCATGAGCAGTCTCTTGCATATCCGCACGTGCACACATTTTCTGTTAGCTAGATTTAAATTTTCTTGTACAAGCATCCCACTACCTATGTTGTAACCATCATCATGCCTCAATGAAAATATTTGTATATATATATGTTGAAAATCACCATGTGCCTGATTATCATCTTTTGGTGTGATTAAAGTTGCATGCTTTCAATTATCGATATTCTGGCAACAACATGTCGTATATAAATACGTATTTAGTATAAATCGACAAGCGATTTTGAATGAGTAGAGCAAGAAAGATCGAATTTGAATTTGCATTTCCCAAATGCCTCCCAGAGATGAATGACCAGGACTCCAAGTCTCGTTATTATAAAAATTATTTTTGACGAGTGGATTTTGTGACTATACTACGACGTTTTTCTTAAATTTGCGATTTCCACCACCTTGTCATTTGCCAACTCTGTTACTTTGAGGAGTGGATGGCAAACCCAAGACCTACACTTATCCTGCTCTAGTCAAGAAGAACCTAGTGTGCCTGAGGAAAGAAAGGAGAACTCAGAAGAAGAAATCAAGGCTCAAGAACCTGATTCCGAGGATCTAACTCACGTTCCTTTTCTTGAGGCCTTGATTAAACCTAGGAAGAAGAAGCCTATTGATAGTGACGAGGAGCTCTTAAATATATTCAAGAATGTTGAAATCAATTTCCCACTCCTCAATGCTATCAAACACATTCTGGCTTATGCTAAATTCTTAAAGGGTTTATGCACCCAAAAGCATAAGCCAAGGGAATCTATTCCAAGGAAGGTGACACTCTTCAAGTAGGCTAGTTCTGTTATCCTGCAGCACCTTCCTCTAAAAAAGAGAGATCCAAGTGCCCCTTTGATTTCTCGTGTTATCAGAAATTGCACTTTTGACTGGGTACTCTGAGATCTAGGTGCATCCATTAACCTAATTCTGACTTCTCTTTACGAGAAGTTCAAATTAGGTGAACTTTGGCCAACCTTAGTAATGTTGCAGTTAGCGGACCGTTCGGTCACAAATCCGAGAGGTGTTATTGAGGATGTTATTGTCAAGGTTAAGTACTTCTATTTTCCTGTAGATTTCCTTGTCTTTGACATGGATATACATGATGGGAATACCATCATGAGCCATAACTAGCTCAAAATGATCTGACTAAGTCTTTAAATGCTCCTACATAACCGTCAGAGGACTGTAATTCATTGCATAATCATTCTAAGAGAAAAATAAGTAAATAGGGTTAAAACTACAAATTTACCATCATATCTTGAATGCAGTGTAACCATGGGTTTTCCCAAGGGTTAATTAAAGGTCAAATGATCCTAAAAGGCTAACAAGTGGGTTAAGATACAGAAAACGGTTTTCACGTGTTTTGAGAATTAAATGACTTCTGAAGCCCTAAAAATAGACCCACTTAATTAACTGAGGTTATGGTTAGGATAAGATTCACCTAAACCCTTTAAAAATAATAAAAAAATATTCTCTAGGGTTTGGTATCTTCAATTCAACCATCAAAACCCATCTTGACCCAAAATAGAGTCTCAAATTAACATTTACCCTAATTTGGGTTTTTGCATAAATTACCTAGTCAAACGTGGTCAAAACCAAAATCCAACTTCACCATTAGATTCCTTAGGTCAAAATTAGGTTTTTACAAAAATTTGGACCCAATCTAAGATTATTTCGACCTATTTTGCACTTTAGTCCAAGTCTGACTTTCTTTATCTCCAATAGCCCCTCAGCTTTTGAACTTCTTATAAAAAGCCCCCCAACTTCATTGTCTTATTCACAAAAAGGCTCCCGCCGCAAAGAAATCCTAATCCTAAAGCTTTGGCGATAATCAACCAAGGATTTCTCCGTGATTGATTGATGAAACTCCGTCAAATTTGAACCGGGGATCCCTATTGAAATTCCCTTTCAATCAAACCGATTCTTGAGCATCAATTCTTTCCCAATCTCTCATGCAAACGCATGAGAGAGTTGAGTTTCCAACTCTAGTGACCTTCTAAGCTTGGGAAGCTTGGTTCCCAAGCTCTAATCACCCTCTAATGTCCTATATAAGACTCCTTAGGACAAACCGTTCGGACCACGCTCGAATTCGGCCTTGAACACCTCCAATTCCTCTCCTCTTTCTCGATCAAAGTGCTCCTCGACGTCCAGCGACTCCCCCTACCTACCCTCATCGTCTAACCGTGATACCCACAGCAGATCCTTCTTCCCTGCCTTCTTTCGCGTCAAGTAGTACCAGCCGACGCCCCTATCCTCTTCATCCTCGCCATCCAACCCCTATCAGTGCTCCTTCCTTCTCCGGCACTGACCATACCGCAACCAGCGCCACGTCTGCTCCCCGTAGTTTGCTACCTCTCTCAAATGACTCCTCAGCTTCTCCTCACCACAACAGCAACTCCAACATTCCGCTTCAACCCCACTGACGCCCTCCGCGACTCCATCTTCCATCTCATTGGCATACCTCCAGCGAGCCTTAGCGGCTTCCACACACTGCCAAACCGGCCGCTCCCACACTCACACCTTCGCCGTTCACCATAGATCAAAAGCCCTAATTAGTTAAGGCTATTGATCAATCCTGCACTCCCCCGAACACACCCACCTCCACCTTCATTTTTTGCGTCCGCCAACACTCATCACACACGCACACGCCATGCAACCACCACCGTTGAACTTGCCATGCTCTGGCGATCATTCCTGAGCTTTCTGACGTGGCCAAAAGGCCTTATTGTTGATTTCAGGTGTCGGCCCCCATCGCTATTAACTGACCTCTTTTAAAGCAAGCTTCAAGGCTCATTCCTCGCCTATAGCTCCAAGTCTTAACTCCAGGCACAGCGGAATCTCTCCAGGGAAGCTTCCAAGTCCTCAATTGAGGATCTCCACAGCTGCAGCTCACCAATTTGACTGATCTCCTCAGTAGCAGTTGTACACAAGAACGAAGGGGGATGGATTGTCCCACTTCGAAAGTTTACTAGAGGCTGCAATGACATAAATTGAATTTGTGCCTGGGGCTTTTCGCCTCAGACACAAGGGGTGAGGTCCCTCACACCCCTTACTCAGCCTTGCCTATGACATTGCCCCCACGGATCTGGCCTGGTCCGATTACTCGCCTAAGCTATACACTCCTCACTCACCACCCACTACCGATGAGCCTGGACCCGAGTGCGCTCTAGGTCCGATTACCCATATACCTAGTACTGTTGAAGGCTCTAGGAGAGAGTAACCCAGAGAGAGAAAGAGAGAGAGTGTGCGGGGGTTAGGGGGTTTTGCTCTGAAAAGGATTGGCTGACAGTTAGCCAAATTTGAGGATCCCTTCCCCTCTACGTGAAGAAGAGAAGCAGAAGGGTCTGTGAAGAAGAAAAGTCTAAGAAGAAGAAAAGAAGACGAAGAAAGAAGATAGAGTCGAAGAAGAGAAGCAGAAGGATTTGTGAAGAAGGAAAGTAGTTGACGAAGAGCCGCAGAAGAAGAAGAGAGACATAAAATAGAGAGAGAGAAGAAGAAGCAAAGAATAACTATTCATCAGACGTTTAGGACGTCTGATCATTCAATCAGATGGCTGATTTGAGTTTATTTCTACATAGTTATTAAGTTCCACTTGCTATTATTGTAGGGAGTAATTGGTGATTCAAATCACCATTTTACTTCATTCTTTTTACAGTTTGACACTTGATATTATTGCCACATTATTTTGAATCAATTTCTGATCATAATTTCTTATCTTTATTGTTTAAAATTGCAATCATGAGAATCAAATTCCTACTTGCTCCCAGCGAACGACCTCAGACTTTTCGAGTATAAATTTTATCTATTTTTCACGAGATTTCAACTATACTGCAACGCAATGATTTAAAACCTAATTTCAAGCGAATAACAGTACCTGAGAATTTAAGGAATACACCCATCATTCTGGGGCATCCGTTCCTAGCTACCGCTAAGACCAATATCAACTGTGAGAGTGGTGGCATGGAAATCGCTTTTGGGGATTGAAAACTGAAACTGGATATTTTCAAGGTGATTAATAAATTTGAGGATTGTGGATTTATAGAGGAACTTGAGGAAGATCATTTAACTATTGAGACATATATGGTTGTATCTACTATTGAGAGTTCTTCCTACACCAATGAACCCAACCCACAACCCTTCGTGGCAAACCCACCACATTCTGAAAAGGTTGTTGATTTTGTACACTTTCAACCTCTTCCTCTCGATCATCCTGATGAATCTTCATCAGCATCCTCCTTACCTTCCATCTTAGACCTACCCCAACTCGAACTGAAACCATTGCCTGAGAGTTTGAAATATCAATTTTTAGGACCTATGAAGATGCTCCCGGTGATTATCAGTTCTAAATTGACTATGGAGTAGGAGATAAAACTGATCAAGGTCTTAAAACAACATAAGAAGGCAATTGGTTTGACCATCCATGACCTTAGGGGAACTGAGCCATCTTATTGCAGTCACAGAATTTTCATGGAAGATGGATCTCGTCCTCGCTGATGCAGAGGAGATTGAACCCTAATATGAGAGAAGTGGTCAAGAAAGAAGTAATTAAGTGGCTAGACGCAGGAATCATTTATCCGATCTCGGATAATCCATCGGTAAGTCCCATGCAAATTGTTCCCAAGAAATCTAGGATTACCGTTGTGACTAATGAGAAAGGAGAATCTGTCACAACTCGTTCAGCTTCCTCCTGGAGAGTCTATATCAATTACAAGAAGCTGAACACAACCACCAAAAAGGATCATTTCCCTTGGCCCTTCATCGATCAGATCCTTGAAAGACTAGCCGAGCAAAATTACTTATGCTTCCTGGATGGTTACTCGGGATACAATCAAGTCTGTATCCATCCCGAGGATCAAGAAAAGACAACTTTCACCTGTCCCTACAGAACCTTTGCTTTCCATAGAATGCCATTTGGGCTTTGCAATGCACCTGCAACTTTTCAAAGGTGTATGCTAGTCATTTTTTCTGACATGGTGGGAGAATTTATGGAAGTTTTCATGGACAATTTCTTCATTTTCGGAGATTCATTTGAATCTTGCCTAGTTAATCTCGAATTGATCCTTAAAAGATGCATCAAAACAAGATTGGTAATTAACTGGGAAAAGAGTCATTTTATGACACAAGATGGTATCATCTTGGGTCATGTAATCTCTGAACAGGGAATTGAAGTCAACAAAGCTAAGGTTGATGCTATTTCCAAACTTCCTCCACCTACATCTGTTAAACAAATCTGCTCATTTCTCGGTCATGTGGGATTCTATCGGAGGTTCATCAAGGACTTCTCTAAGGTTGCTCGCCCTCTAAGCAACCTTCTTGCCAAAGATATGCCATTTGATTTCAATGAATCATGCCATAAGGCATTCGATTTTCTTAAAATGGCAGTCACTTGTGCTCTGGTGTTGCAACCACCGGTTTGGACAGCCCCATTTGAGATCATGACCGATGCTTCTGATTACGCGATCGGGGTTGTTTTGGGTCAAAGGATCGACAGAAACTCTCTGTCATCTACTACGCTAGCTAAACTCTGGACGAGGCCCAGAGGAATTACACTATTACTGAGAAGGAATTACTACTTGTAGTATTTGCTTTAGAAAAATTTAGGCTTATCTCTTAGGGTCTCACGTCATAATTTTCAATGACCACTCGACCTTGAGATATCTCTTAGCCAAAAAGGATGCCAAGCCTCGGCTCATTCAATGAATTCTTCTGCTTCAAGAATTCAATCTTGAAATCAAACATAAATCCAAGGCACAGAATGTGGTGGCGGATCATCTTTCAAGGCTTCTAAGTGATTCTTCTCGTCCGTATATTCCAATTACTAATACTTTTCCAAACAAGACTATTCTGGCAGTTTCAGGTGTCTAAACCCCTTGGTTTGCAAGCATAGTAAATTATTTGGTTGTTGGCCAAATCCCCTAGGATTGGACCAAGCAACAATGGGATAGACTAAAATCTGAAGCCAAATATTACTTCTGGGATGACCCTGAGCTGTATCGCATCGGCTCTGATCAAATTATTCGCTAATGTATACCGGAGAATGAGTTTCAAAGCATACTTGAGTTATGCCATGCATCTGCGTGTGGTGGAAATTTCTCCAGGAAAAAGACGGCTACAAAAGAAACTTCAATCTAGATTCTATTGACCATCTTTATTCAAGGATGCCCAAGAATTCTCAAGGTCATGTTCTCGATGCCAAGCACTTGAGAGCATAACTAAGAGAGACATGATGCCTCTAAATTCAATCCTTCTCATCAAAATCTTTGGCTTTTGGGGCATCAATTTCATGGGACCCTTCCTCCCTTCATTTAGACACTAGTACATTCTCATTATTATTGATTACATGTCCAAATGGATCGAAGCTATCCCTACCCGAACCAATGACCACAAGGTGGTCATCGATTTCATCAAAAAGAACATCTTCAGTCGGTTTGGGATTCCAAGGGCCATCATCAGCGATGGTGGTACTCACTTCACAAATGCCCAGTTCCATAGTTTACTAGTAAAATATAGGGTAAATCACATAATCTCCACACCTTACAACCCTCAGACGAATGGACAGGCCGAGATCTCCAATCGAGAGATCGAGAATATCCTGCAAAAGATAGTTAGGCCTGATCGAAAAGATTGGACTCAAAAGCTTGAGGATGCTCTTTGGGCCTACCGTACGGCATACAAAACTCCTATCGGCATGTCACCGTTTCCTCTGGTGCATGGAAAGGCATGCCATTTACCCATAGAGATTGAACATCAGGCAATCTAGGCAATCAATAAATGCAACTTTCATTTAAGTTTAGCCGAAAAAATCAGGAAGCTCCAACTATCTGAGTTGGAAGAGATTAGACATGATGCATATGAGAATGACGAGATTGATAAGGCTAGAACCAAAGTTCTTCATGACCAACTGAATTCCCGCAAGAGCTTTGATCCGAATCAAAAGGACTGGCTCTTTGATTCTCGACTTAAGCTCTTCTCGGCAAGCTTAGGTCAAAGTGCGATGGCTCGTTCATCATCGATCGAATATTTCCCAATGGAGCTGTTGAGATCTTTGACCAAAAGATGGGTACTTCTTTCAAGGTCAATGGACAACGTCTGAAACATTTTATTGATTGTGTTATTCCAGAACCCGTCTCTGACAAGGTTGCTTTAGCCTTAATGTGACTTCTTTGGCTGGACTTCGCCTAGCTGATGGCATTAAACTCAGCACTTGTACAATCTGACTCAAAGCTGACTTGAGCATCATGGAATACAGGTGATATTTTCTTCATTCTACCCTACCTCTCATGCCTTTTATTTTCAATGAGGACATTGCATTAACTAGGCATGGGGGGTGGATTCATTTCTGAATCATTTTGTCAGCTCTGTGGAATTCTTCTAAATTCTGCTTATTTTTCTCTTTATTTATTAAAACAAATGAATTAGGGAAAGAATACTTGGGCATTAGGATTTTTCAACCTTAGGGAATAATACAGTATGATCTGAACATTTAGACCCTTCAGATCTTCAGGTTTAATCATCCCGGGTGTCCACTAAAATTTGAATTTGCTTATCAAGTCCTCGCCATTCTGAATTTACTTCAAATTGGTTAAATAAGTTGGGGTGATAAGTACACGACTTATCAACCCACCCTTTGAGGGGATTTTAAGTCTAAGCATCTACACACACCTTGCACTGACTCACTTTTCGACAGTTTTAATGGAAATTGGGTAGCTAATGAATCTTCTCGGGTGGTATGGCTAGCAAGTTATCGTGGGTAACATCCCATTGGTCGGTTGTCTAGAGCCCAGCCACACGACCATTCTTTTCCTACTGCCTTTAGGTAAATCTTAGATTAGGGAAGCCACCTACTTAGAAAAAAGAAAAAAATAGAAAAATATCCAAAAAGAAAAGAAAAAAATAGAAAAGGAGAAAAGAAAAGAAAAAAAAGAAATAAGCCACACTTCACCGCATGAGTATGGCTAGCAAGTTATCGTGGGTAATAGCCCATTAGTAAATTGTCTAGAACCCAGCTCAAAAAATGCACATATAATTCCTAAACACTAAAGAAGAAGCATAGAAGTAGAATAAGCCGGGGAGATATACATTAGGTTTGCCCTTGTGTTGACCCCATAAAAATAAAAGTAGGGAAAAAGCTACCTTTAGGTAGAATTCCCTTTTAAGGTCACCTAGGGGCATAGAAATCAGAAGTCCATTCTAATCACCGATCAGTGAGTCTATCACATTTCATACATAAAGATGCTTAGAACTTAGGGTTCTCTTCAAGTCTTGGGTGGGTTGAGTGGCTATAGAAAGCTGCTCCAAAACCCTAAACTCAAAAATCCAAAAAAAATAGAAAAGAAGAAAAGATCCTTCTTTGAATAAGGCGAGGGCTTGATGTGGTCTGCATTTTGGTAGGCACCTGGGTGTTGTGTCTTTGTAATTTAGGTCCTTAGTAAAAATTTCCTAGTGTTGAAGAATAACTTTTGCCCAAGAAATCCAATCCTAATTCTTTTATAAATAGCATATAGTTTTTGCTAAGGACTAGCAAAAGATAGGCATGGGGGTGCAATGTGTATGCATCTAAATAGCCTAAAATGTCTATTTATGCATGTTCTTAGTGTCATAGAAGCATCATGCATTGTAAATATTGCATAGCATGCATCATCATTCATTTAGGATAGATTGTATAAATTTTAGGTTAATTTTCTCTTTTTGTGGTCAGGTGGTAGGGCGACATTTAATCGGGACCTTGGATTGAAGATCCAACCATACAAATCTGATTAGAGCGACAATTGGAGTTGAACTCCAAGATCACCCCAATCGGACTTCCGTAGCATCAGATGCAATTCGAGAAAGATCATAGGTCAAGGTCCAAGATGGTGTAAATCCGTACTTCAGATGACAAATTAGACCGCACGAATGAGTTTGGATTGACGATCGCAACCCAATGGGGTTAAAATTGGTCTAATTCGACATTCGTGGCACCATCCTAACCGCCCAAACCAGCCAAAGGCCAGCCACTGCTCCCTCTCTCCTGAAATGAACATTCAATCTCTACCGTTGGATTTCAATCCAACGACTGAGATCCTCTCTAGCCGTGCCCCCTCATTTCTAAAGAGAGGCCAAGAGATGATCTCAATTGTTGGATTGAAATCCAATGGCCGAGAGAGCGTGTGGAGGAATTCAAGTCTTCCCCTCAAATGGTCCCTCAGCACAGCGATAGTGCCTTCACGTGAAGAGGTGGGGCATGGGTTCGAGCTGCGCCTCGCCTTAAATTTAAGTACAGCACGTGTGCGGTCGATTTCAGTCGTCGGATGAAGCACGAACGGCTAGGATGCAAGTGACGTGGAGCGATGGATGGGCGAGGATCATGCATGACTTGATGACACGCGATCCAACGTGCCATCGCATGCACAGGCATGCGATGAGGGTGTGGGTGCAGTGCGTTTAAGCCATATGATCTCGCGATTGGGTAGCTGAGATCATGAGATCGTGGCTTATGCGTTGAGCGTGAGGTGGTGGGGAGGCATACGCACATCTTCCACGTTTAGGGCTTTAGTGACAAATAAATCCATCACTAAAGACCCTGACATTAATATTTTAATATGAAATGACCGTTGTAACCCCTCCAATTTTCAACTATAAAAGAACCTACGACCCCCACACTTTCTTCATCCCTTCCTTCACCTCTCACCCTCTCCAAAGCTCTAAAGAAGCTTGTCCCAAACCTGGGATGCTCCTCTAGAGTTAAAATCAAAATTTTGTCCACATCTCACCCCATTCGTAGAGCTCCCGTGGTCGTCTGCTCACCCCCATTCTGGAAGTGGATCCCGCGACAATGAAGTCTTGCCTTGCCCTCGGTTCTTCCCGCTTCATTCTCCGTCTTCCGTCTCCGCTCTCCGTCTTCCAAGCGTTGTCCCATTTCGGCTCGTTCTGCAAGAAGTCATCGAGGAGGATAATTTCTCATCTCCCTTCCCTTTACAGCTTTCTAGACTAGATTTACCTCTTTCTAGTTGTAAAAACATTATCCTCATTATAAAGTGTTTTGTTCTCTCTCCCTCTTTTAGTGTTAATATTGGATTCATTGTGATTATCTCACTTTTAAACAAACAAAAAATTACAAAAAAAATTAATCGTGAATTTCAAATCAATGTAGCTCCCTGTGCTTGACCTGGAAATCTTTTCGAGTTTTGGTAAAATTATTTGTTGATGTTTTTCAAAACTCAACCTTTCTGCGACAATTTTCCTCTTCAACAAGCGATGTCCGGCGGAGCTGGGTTGAAGACTTGAAAGCAACAACATGGGATAAAAGCCCCAATCAGAAAGCTCACAAGCATCATCGGTGGTCGTGGAGTGCGATGGTGATGTTAATTTGGCGTAAGAGTGCGTATGGAGTGGTAGCAAAGTTGGAGAAGGTGTTTGGAGGTGGGTGTGTTTGGTGGGTCTTTGGAGTGGGTGAAATGTGAAATAGGAAGAGGGGTTTTGATGGTGGTGTGCTGGCGGAGGTTTTGGAGGTGGTCGCATGAGGTTTGGTTGTTTGTACACTCGGGGAGGCCTCGTCGGAGCTCAGCCGAAGCAAAAGAAGATGGAGGGGGACATAGTGGATAGTTGATGTGCATACATCTAAATAGCCAAAAATATCTATTAATGCATGTTCTTAGTGACACATTAGCATCATACATTGTAAATATTGCATAACATGCATAATCATGCATTTAGGTCAAGTTGTATAAATTGTATAGTAATTGTCTCCTTTTATGGTTAGGGAAAGGATGATTCTTAATCGGGGCCTCGAATCGAAGATCCAACCATACAGATCTTATCAGTGCGACAATTGGAGTTCAATGACTCCAAGATCGCCCTGATCGAACATCCGTAACACCAGATAGAGACTGAGGAACCCTAAAGATCAAGGGACAAGATGGTGCCAATCCGCATTTCAGACGACAAATTCGATTGCACGGATGGGTTCAAATCGATGATGGTAGCCTAATGGCGAGAGAAATCAGCTCAATCCGACATCCATGGCACCATCTACAACACGCAAAAGATGGATGGCCAAGATGGCGCCACGTGGTGCCATTTCAGTAGCCCAATCAGCCCTCAGGACCGCCGCTGCATCTCCAAAGGGCTTCCAACACGCGATCTAGGCCATTGGATCTTGATCCAACGGTCGCAAGCACACGCGCCTGAAATCACAACCGTGACAAAGTCACCACTACAGCACAGCGGTCGAGCGAGTTGCGTGAGCATGCAACGCACGTTTGACTCTGCATCCGCAGCGCGCGGGCGAATAATCGCGACTGTGCAATCGGCTGCGGGCGGCATGGATCAGCCAATAGCATGTACGCGCGATCTGACACACAGTGCGCACGCTCGATCGCACGTGGGTGCATGGTGAAGGCGTAGACGAACGTGCGCAAGGAGAAATCTAAACTGTCCGATCTTGCGATCGGATGGCTAAGATTTAAAAGACGTGTGCAGGTGTTTTGGGCACGAAAGGGGGAGAGGCGTGCGTGGCGCGCACACGTCGGCCATGATCAGACATTTAGTGATGGATAAATCTATCACTAAAGGCCTTGAATTAATTATTTGAGATGAAATTTCCCATTTGCCCCCTCCAATCTACACCTATATATAGCCCTCCGACCTCCACTTATTCATCCCTTCCTTCACCTTTCTTCCTCTCCAAAGTTTAAGAGAAGCTTGTCCCACACCCAGGATGCTCCTCAAGAGCTAAATCCAAGCTTCCGCTCCCGTTCTGGAAGTGGATCCCATGACGACGACGACGTGCTGCTTCATTCCCGTTCTTTCAACTTCGTCCTCCTTCTTCCCGCCTCGTCCTCCGTCTTCCAGGTGTCACCTTCTTCCGGCTCATCCTCCAAGCATTCATCGAGGAGGATAACATCTCTCTCCCTTCTTTTATCGCTTTCTAGAGTAGAATTTCTCGCTTTCTAGTTGTAACAGTTTCCCACTTTCTAGTGTAATCATTTCCCACTTTCTTAGTTGTAAAAACATTATTCAAATACCAAGTGATTGTTCTCTCCCCCTCTCTCTTTTATTGTTTATACCGATTCCATTGTGATTATTTCATCTTTTAAACAAAAAAATACAAAAAAATTATAATTACGGATTTTGAGATCGACGTAGCCTCCTTGTGTTCGACGCGGAACTTCTTTATGGATTTTCAATATAAATTTTATCTGTTGAACGGATTTCTTCGTAACTCGAACTACAATGACGATTTTTCGAATCCAACTGCAAACGCATAGTTTTTCCACGTTCAGCAATAGTCGGTCAATTTGAAGTGGGGAAGGAGTGGTTTTAACCTAAAGAAGGAGAGAGAGAGAGAGATTGGCCTAGTCTAAAGGACAAAAGGGAGGAAGTCGGCACCGACTATGATTGCACGGCACTGGGGATGATGAAGTCTCCAGTGAGGGAGAACGGCGAGGGAGTCAGGTGGCTCCTACTGGTATTGCGAGAAGCGGACGACGGAGGGAAGACATTTCCCTCTGCCTATGGTATGTGCAGAGGGCAAAGATGGAGGTTGGAGGAGCTTGTCGGAGCTACGGTTGCAGGCGGCCGGAGAGGGAGAATTTGTGAAGAGATGTGTCCTAATCCTAGCTAAGGAGTTAGGCAATGAGATGTAGGTGCTTTTATAGAGCTTGGGCAGGCTTTCAAACTTGGAAACAAGCTTAAGGAGCTTGAAAAAGTAGGGAAGAAGATCCTTGAAATCCTAAGGGTTCGCACGAGCTTTTTGGTCCAAATCTGAGTCCAAGATGTGATTTAGGCAATTGGGGACTTCCTCAAGATCATCCCTTCCAATTTTGGAAGGGATTAGTTGAGAAATCAGGGAGGTTTCCTTGATTGAAGGCTGGATCTTTTGGGTTCACACCTGCCATGGCGGTAGGGACCCTTCGTGAAGAAGATGACAAAAGATGGGGTTGATTTGTAAATAATTCGAAAGCTAAGGGCCTGGATGTGAGGAATAGAGTTTTAAAGGACTAGAATGCAAACTAGGTCAAGATGGACTCTGATTGGGCCCAAATTTTGGTACAAACCTAATTTAGACCCAAGGAATCTGATGGTGAAGTTAGATTTGACCAAGTTATTACAAAAACCCAAATTAGGGTAGAACTCTATCTATGACTCTGTTTAAGGTTAAAATATGTTCTAATGGTCAATTCAAGGTTACCGAACCTCAAGGAATGTTTTTCTATGAATTTTAGGAGATTTAGATGAATTTTATCCTGAACAGAACCTCTGTAATTCAAGCAAGTCTAAAATTAGGGTTTTGGGAGCTGTATCAATTCTCGAAACACATAGAACCCTGTTTCTATCTATGTGGACCCTCTTATTAGACTTTAATGCTCATTAGACCTTAGATTAACCCCTAGCAAATCCCGTGGTTACTTTGCTTTCATGATGTAATGCTAAAATTGTAGAATTAACCCTGATTTAATGTATTCCTCTCAAAATGGATGTGAATGGAATTATGGCTCTCAGGCGATTATATAGGAGCATTTGTCACTTGATTCTGATTAATTAAAGCTAGTTATGACTCATGATGATGTTATCATCAGGCTTCCCATCCTCCTCCTAAAAATAATCATACTACGATTGCAGTAACTCTGAGGAAAGGGAAAACTGCTCATGATTCTTTGCCTGCTCAAGAAACCCACTACAAAGAAAAGCAGATCAACTCTTCCCCCTCTTCCTCTAACCTCGTTCTAGAACCTAAAAATGCAAAATAGGAAAATCCCATACCTTTTCCACAAGCCCTTCACTCTTCACACACTAAGAAAAAGAAATCCAAGCCCACTGATAAGGAATTGATGGATCTTTTTGGGCAAGTAGAAATAAATAATCCCTTCTAAATGCCATTAAATATATCCTTGCCTATGCTAAATTCTTAAAAGATTTGTGTACCCCCAAAATGCAGCCAAGAAACCTAGAAAAGGTGATTCTCCCAGAGTCAGTAAGCTTAGTTGTGTAGAGCAAACTACCTCTGAAAGAAAAAGACCCAAGCGCCCCCCTAATTCAAGTGGTCATTAATGACACTTCTTTTGATCACACCTTATTGGATCCCGGTGCCTCAATTAATCTCATCCCCACTATCATTTTTAAGGAATTTAAGATCAGTGAATTAAAGCTTATCGAGGTAACACTTCAACTAGCAGACTAATCTACAATCAAACCAAAGGAGATTGTTGAGGATGTCATAGTCTGAGTCAAAAACTGTCTATTTGCCATACACCTTTTGGTCCTGGATATAGAGGTACCGGAAGCTTTAAAGAATGCCCCCATAATTCTTGGAAGACCATTCTTAGCCATCGCCAAAGCCAATATTGATTGTGATTCTGAAAAGATGAATATCATGTGCGGCGGTGAATCTGTTACCCTAAATATTTTCCAAGCTTTTAGGTGTTTCCAAGAACTAGATTTCTTTGAGGACTCAGATTCTGAAATTGAAAATTTAGTGGAGGAAACATGCAAATTTCACACATGGGTTCCAACTTTGCACATTCTTAGACAGTATGCACGTTTTTGGCTCGTTTAAGGCCCAAATGAAGTCAAATTATATACCAAATGAAATACCATTGTTTTCCGCTCGAGTTTCTCCATGTGTCAATGTCAATTATATACTATTTTGAACTCGTCTGATGTGACTTAGTCACTGATATAGGTCACCAGCCTATAGCATGTTTGGAGCCTGTGGAGGCGACAGGACCTACAGTTCTAGCCCCTATTCCTCCCGTGAATCCCGGTAGAGTGGTTTACTTTAATATTAAGATTTAAATAAATAAAGTGCATGCTTTGAATAACTTGATTGAACCCTAGGATGTGAAATGAACCCTAGGGCAGAAACAAATGAATATCACTTGAGCTACACTATTTACTTTGAGATGCATGTTAAACCCTAATTGCTAGCAAGTGTATAAATACTTGATGTGATGCTTTCTCAGTCACTAAAACACAAGCTTCCTATTATAAAAATGAAACCTGGGATGTGAACAGTGAGATCTGAATGTTGGGAAATGGAATGAAAGGAATATAGGCATGAACCCTAAGGGGAATTAGGAGAAGAACTCCTATATACGGAATGAACCTTGTATGTAGACGGGAAGTGAGCTGGCCCTTGCATGCACAGTACCAAGGAGAGCAACTGTCCCTTTAGAGTAGAGGGGAGCTTGCCGCCCTTTGGGTTGAGACCCGGGGTGGGTTTGGCCACTCTACGTCGACTCCTGCTTGGCCTCGCATACGTGGTACTGAGGTGAGCTATTTAGAGTAGAGTGGAGCTTGCCGCCCCTTGAGTTGAGACCCAGGGTGGGTTTGGCCACTCTACTTCGACTCCAGCTTGGCCTTGCTTACGTGATACCAAGGCGAGCTACTTTGTGTAGGGAGGGAGCTAGCCACCCCACGGGGCTCGGGGTTAGGACTAGCCACCCTACACTGGCTCTTGTTAGTCCCACTAGGCAAACCGGGATAGTTGGATGAGGGTACAGGGACTTTGGAGGGGCGAGACCCCTGTTCTGAGAAGGCAAGACTTGTGTTGTTCCATGCCCTACTTTTAGGCATACTCACTAGCGAAAACGACTGACCGCGTGCTAATATGGGGTATCTACCCGTCACTTATTATGCATGCCATAGTCTCCGCTACATTGCAACCCTAACCTCGGGGTGGTTGACTAGGTGTAAGACTACCACGGAGGACTCTCCCAGCCAGGAGAGCACCACGTGTACATCCTACATCACAGGAAAGACTACAATCAAGATCGTTCCCTTGAGGGATAATCAAGATCAAGAAATGATCGGATTCTTAAGAGAATAAACAAATCAGAACTACTTAGTTGAGCTAAATGGAATTGAATAATTAATGAGTTGCTTATCTTATGTTAATTGCACATAAATGGCTTAACCACCACTCTACTCAGCATTAGCTAACTACGGATTTTATAACTTTTTTCAGGTTAGGGAGTCGAGCGGCCAGCACCACCGGCTATAGAGGGAGCTGGGCCAGTCGAGCCTAGCCTTAGCTATTGTTTCATTTCTTTTGTTTCTGAGATTCTATTGTTGTAGTGAGTACTCTAACATGTATTACTATTTCTATTACATTTTCGCTTACTTTCCGTTGTTGTAGTGGTGATGGCATATAATATTGTGAGACATTTTGTTCTATTTCCTTTACTGTCTACTTATTTATTTTTCTACCTAGTTACATTGCATTTGTGGTTGTGCGATATTTTCTGCTTTTGGTTATTTCTCGTTGGATGACTGAGTCTTGGGATTAGTCGAGGTGAGCCGATCTCGGGTCTGGTAGGGATCTGGGATCGGGTCATAACAAAGATGGTATTAGAGCAAGGTCATCCTGGAAAATGAACCAAATGGTCTGGAAGTAACCACTCATGTGCATGTAACTAGGATAGCCATCACAATGTTTCACTTTGATCTTTGCTTCCGAGTGATATTTCTTCATGTAATCTGGTATTATTAATAGTCCCTGTTCTTTCTCTTTTATCTCCTTGTAGGAGATGCCTCGTTGTAGGCGTAGGGGAAGACGTGTCGGGCTTGGGACCAGTACTACCTTGCCTCTCCTCCTGTGTGTCCAGGCCTAGGACCTTGTCCAGTTGATTCGAAAGGTCATACGAGAAGAATTTCAGCTCTCGCCAACTCCGTCGCTCCCTCATGTCCCTACCGAGGGTGCGGAGGGGGAGCCTCCCGTGGGACGGCAGAGTAACCGTAGCGCCAGGCAAGTTAGGGGAGATCAGAGGAGGCCCTACCAGTTGGAACACTTATAGGGTCACCAGGAGAGGAGGCACGTGGTGCCTACGGGGGAGTCGTTCCACTCTGTGGGGCCACTAGTGTCCTTTAGGGGCCCTAGACAAGGGCCAGCTATCAGCACCAGATCCCCGCCCAGTCACCAGCAGGGACAGACTGAGGGACGAGACCATGTCCCTCTCTGCTACCAATGTAGCCAGCCAAGCCACTTGAGGAGGGACTACCCCTTTAGGACTAGGGCATGCCAGATGCTCCCAGCATCGAGCACTAGAGGCCAATATGGCTGCTGTAGTTACCAGCCACGAGGAGGGTACCGACTAGCTGCCACCCACCTAGCCCCAGGCATGGTTGTTTCTTCTACACCTAGGGCTGAGGGGAGTATCAACGTCCTAACTCATAGAGACACCAGGGCCTCAGGTTCTATGGTGGCAAGTATGGTTATAGTTTCTGGCCATTTGGTTTATGTATTTCTTATTTTTGGTGCCACATACTTCTTTGTTCCATAAAGTTTACCGTTAGTCTGGGGTTGAATAACACTTGATTAGGGGATCCATTTTTGATTAGCGAACCAGGTGTACAGTTGTTTGTCACAAAAGAGGTCTTCACAGACCACGAGGTTGCTATAGGGGGACATAATCTTTCAGTTGACGTAATCGTGATCCCGATGGAGGACTTTGGCGTGATCATAGGGATGGACTGGTTGTTCATGCTCTGGTGGACTATTTTGGGAGGAAGATCATCTTTTCCATACCGGAGTTGCCTCCCTTTGAGTTTCACGGTCAACCAGTAGACAAAGGTTTCAAGTGCATCTCTGCACTTCGGGTAGTGAAGCTTTTGAGCCAGGGGTGTGAGGACTTCTTAGCTTGCGTTGTAGTAAAGTTTAGCCCTGTGGCTGTCTTTTAGAGTATCCCGGTGGTCTACGAGTACCTTGATGTTTTCCCAGAGCTACCAGGACTACCGCTTGAGCATAAGATTGAGTTTAAGATCTCACTAGTCTCGGGGACCAGCCCCATTTCTATTACACCTTACAAGATGACTCCACTTGAGCTGTGAGAGCTCAAGTCTCGGTTATAGGACCAGTTGGAGAAGGGATTTGTGAGGCCTAGTGCATCCTCGTGGGGAGCCCTTGTGTTATTTGTAAAGAAGAAGGATGGTACCCTACGACTTTGTGTCGACTACCGACAGCTGAATCGGGTCACCATCAAGAACAAGTACTCGCTGCCTTGTATCAACGACCTCTTTGACCAGTTGAGAGATGCCACAGTGTTCTCTAAGATAAATCTGAGGTCAGGTTACCACCAGTTGAGAATCAAGGAGACCGACATCTCCAAGACAGCTTTCCGTACTTGGTACGGGCACTATGAGTTCTTGGTCATGCCGTTTGGGCTAACCAACGCTCCCGCTACTTTCATGGACATGATGAACCATGTTTTTAGGCTATACTTAGACCAGTTTGTGGTGGTGTTCCTCGACGACGTCCTAGTCTACTCTCAGGATTAGGCACAACATGGGCAGCATCTACGTATGGTACTGGATATCTTGAGATGATGTAAGCTGTACGCCAAGTACAGCAAGTGTGAGTTTTGGCTAAGACAAGTGACCTTCTTGGGCCACGTGATTTCAAGAGATGGCTTGGCTATGGATCTAACCAAGGTCAAGGCCGTACTCAGGTGGGAGAGGCCACGCACAGTGATAGAGATACGCAGCTTTCTGGGATTGGCAGGCTACTATTGGCGGTTTATCAAAGGGTTCTCTCAGATTGCGCATCCTACAACTCAGCTGACCCAGAAGGACGTGCCCTTTTCCTACACCGACGAGTGCAAGGCATGCTTTCAGGAGTTGAAGGAGAGACTGACTTCAACTCCTGTGCTTGCCATCCCAAACAACAGTGGTGGGTTCGTGGTTTACATCGATGCTTTGTTGCAAGGGTTGGGGGGTGTGCTCATGCAGTGGGGTCACGCTGTCATTTACTCTTCACAGCAATTTAAGCCCCATGAGCATAGCTACCCCACCCATGACTTAGAGTTGGCAGTAGTCGTCTTCACGCTGAGGACTTGGAGGCACTACCTACATGGTGAGACATTCGAGATCTTCACAAATCACAAGAGCCTCAGGTACCTGTTTGACTAGAAGGAGCTCAACATGAGACAGAGGCATTGGTTAGAGCTCCTAAAGGACTACGATTGCAGCATCTCCTACCACCCAGGGAAGGCCAATGTGGTGGCTGACGCCATGAGCTAGGAGGCACCGGCCCACTTGGCCAGCTTGCAAGCACAAAGTTGGAGACTCATAGAGGAGGTGGGCAGTTGGCGACCCTGGGAGTCACGGGGGTACTGTGGGGAAGTGACAGTGACACGACAGGCACCACCAGAGTTGATAGACCACATCATTTCAGGGCAGATAGCTGATCCATATTTATAGACACTACGAGACAGAGTGTTGACAGGGGACCCAGGTGTTTAACGCACTGAATCGGTGTTTTAAAAGGTGTCACGTTGCAGTATAGCCAAAATAGTGTTCAAACAAATACAATTTTTATTACTTCGAAAAGATTCCAAGGTCGAACACATGGAGAAATATGGAATTCAGAAATCAAGATCATAATTTAAACTAAAAGAATTTGCAATAATATCAAGTATCAATGTGCAAAAAGATGGGAGTAAAATGGTGGTTTAAATCACCATATACTCCTAGAATAATAACTAAGGAACTTAATGTATATGTATGAAATGAAAACTCAAATCTGTCGTCTGATTTTGAAATCAGACGGATTAAAGTCGTCTGCTGATGTGCTACAACTCTTCTTCCTATTTCTAACTCTGTCTTTCCTCTTTAGCTTCTCTTTCTTCAGCTACGGCTTCTTCTTTCTTCTTCTCCAATCCTTCACCTCTTCTTCTCTTCTTCTTTCTCTAGCTTTCCTCTTCTGAATCCAGCTAAGTGTCAGCCAGACTTCCCTATGGCAAAAATCCTCCTGCCCTCGATTAACTCTCTTCCTTTGTCTCTTAGGATCTGCTCTCCCAGAGCCACGGGTAATCGGGTTATCAGACTCAGGCGCGTATCTGGGTCTAGGCTCACCATCATGCGGTGGTGAGCGAGGAGTGCAGGTCTAGGTGGGTTATCGGGTCAAACCAGGTCCGCGTGTACATGTCACAGATGAGGCTGGGTGAGCGGGTGAGAGGGACCTCACCCCGTGAACTGAGGCGAACAGCTACTAACACTTATTCAATTTATTCACCTCAGTGCGCTTTGCAGCCAACAATGTGGGACTATCTGCGTGTCCTTCGCGTGTCCACACCAGAGATCCTTCCTACGCAATTGCAGCATCTGCTGGGCTTGCATCTTCAATTGACTACTGGGACGTGTTCGAGAGTTGATTCCGCGCAACCTGGAGCTGAAACCTGGGACGGAAGCTCCTAGAACAGCTCTCAAGCAAGCTATGATAAGTCCACTTTAGTGGACCATTATTTATCCTAAGTACTCTTTAATTATCTGTCCTTAGTTTCTAATTAATTGGGAGTTAATTGTTAATTCACCATAATCTGCGTATAATTTTGTGCACCAATTTTATAATATATGGTTATGATAATCTATATGGTTGATGCAGGATAAGTGCAAGAAACTAGAAGGCATCATTCAAACGTCCGAACTCATTACATAAGACATCTTGAGGACAGTTTGGACAGCACCGCCTTCCTCGTCGCAACAACTCCCTCCGAGTCTATCGACACCACCACCACTTCACCACTGTTGCCAATTCATTGGAAGAGCCGAGTCCTCAGGGATAGGAAACAGATTGGGAGAGAAAGCTGCAATAGAGGAGGTTTTAGAAAGAAAAGGTCGGGCTTCTGGAGGGGAGGATCACTTCCCTTGGTAGGACCTTCTTCTCCACCTCTCGCCTCCACCGTGCTCCTCATGCGCACATCGTGGACATGGTGTGCACCGTGATCTAAAGCAAGCATCCATCTTCCTCCTCTCGCCCTCGACCTCCTGCACACGGTGACAGCATGCGCATCCTCACCTCCGCAACCGCATCTGCAACCCACCACCATCCGCGACTTGCCTCCTTAGCCGCAGACCACCAACAAATATCACCAGCCCTCTCACCGCAGCCACATCACCTCCTTGCGTGCCCTCTTCACACGTGCACAACCAGCCACACCCACGCTGCACGCACCCATTTACCTCCACGCGCAGCTGCACCACGCACCTGCAACCACACACCTACGCCGCTCGCCCGCACTCCAGCCAACGTGCCCACGCTCCTCGCGTGCGCATGCATGCACGCGCTGCCAGCAGCCATTTTCATCTTCTTCCTCCCAACCGACCACCTGCAACTCCAACGAAAGAACCCAAAGCCACCACGCCCCCCTCCACGCAGCCACCACTGTCGACCACCATCTTCACCGCCAACGCCATTGAGAACTTCCACGCATCACGCTGATGAGACACTCATCATGATCTCTAATTACCCCTAATTAACTAGTCTTCCTAGTTAATTAGCTAAGGTTATGAGTTTATAAGGGTTAATTATAGAATAAGGGATATTTAGTAAAGGACCTTAAAATAAGTTAAAAATGTCATTTTATCATTCAATTAACATTAATAATAATTTATATAATAATTGGACTCTAAATCCTATTAATCATTCCCTTAATTAATAAGTTAAGTAACTTAAATATAATGTATACCTAAGTATATAATAACTTAAGTGATTTTACTTAATCTAATAAATTAATCTAAAAAGGTCAAAAATGTAAATTCAAGGTGAAAACATAATATTTACCTTATTTACTAACATATATAAAAAGTTGAAAAAGATCTAAATTAAAATAAACCTTCAAAACTTGAGTTTACAATTTGGTCCTTAAAATTCATTACAGTCGGGTCCTTATTTCTCACATAGGTCCTTAAGTTTTATTACATTTAAGTCCCTTTCCTCCTTCTTCTTCTTCAGCAGAATGAACGGCTGGCAGCAGAGAGTCACGCCACCGCGCGATTACCGCCCTGCCGACATCATCTTTCTTTGTCCAAGCTCTTGCAGCTTGCACTCACCACCTCCACTTCATCCACCGGTCTAGATTAACCAGGAATCCTATTTTTCAGTGGGAGATAACCTCACCGTTGTCGGAGACGACACCGGAGATTAAGCTCCTCAAGCTCCTTCATCAGCCAGACCCTGCCATTCTCTTCGTCGCTGACTACTATAAATACCCCCCTAACCCCTCTAATTTCACTCAAGTTGGCTCCCTTCCCTCTTCTAACATTGCAGCTGACCCAATAGGCTATTCGTCCAAAACTCCGATGACTTTCCATTTCAATTTTCGACTTCCTCTCTCCACCTTAATCAGTCGAGGAGATCCGCCATGGTCTTCCACGTCTCTGACACAGGCACCGACCCAAGGAATCCTCCGCTCCACCTCAAATCCGCCCGTCGAAGATCTTTCTTCCACCCTCTGATTTCGTCATCCGCTATGATCCTTCAGCGGAACCCTATTGACCCCTTCGTCTAGGTAACAGTAGATTAGGAGTAGGAGTACAAGTAGGAGTAGGTTAGTTTAGTTAGTTAGTTTAGGTAGTTAGATTAGAGTAATTTTGGAATTTCAGTGTTCATCTTCTCTGACTCTGGCGAACTCCTTGAGCTTGCCAAAGCTTTAATCTTGTCTTTTTAATTCACTGTCCACCTTCCTTTAACCCTCACAATCACTTCTAGCACATTTAATCGTTTAATTGATCATCTAATCACCTAATTCACATATGACCTCCACCGACTACTATCACTATCCATGGTGATAGTAGTCGAGTTAATTCCACCTTCATAGGGTCTTTTATCATTTATCCACCACTTATGGACCCTAATCGACACTATAATGCATATAATTACCACATATAAATTAAACACCCAAATCTTAATTAAGCTCCTGAGCTCGCTGTTCATGGTGGCTCAGGGGCAGTTCATACTATTAATTAACTATATAATTATGACTGCTATTATCTGTTGACTTGTTTTAACCTCTCAATTGGGTGGTTAAACAAGTCCTGAGATTAATTCAAATCAAATTTTTGAAGAAACGAATTCACTGTCAAATCTTAATTCTAATGGACAAATGAAGAATTAAATGTGATACTGAGGTTCCTTGCAACCTCAGGATCCTTTTCAAATCAAATTTGGCAAGTTTTACCAATCTGTACACAGATTACATATTTTCTGATTTGTACTTCAGCCTTTAGAATTTGTTGAGAAGCACCAGAATGATAAAATGTGGATCACTGATTGTTTTAAGGATATTTATTTGAGGATTTAACCACTGGAGCTGTAGATATGAACTTCATCTTCTCCAACTCCAGTAGAGTTAGAGAAGTCTATTAGAGAGATATAAGAAGCATTTAAGGAATTCAGAAGCTTTAGTGCAATGCACTAAAGCGGTTTAAACCCTTAGAATACTGTAACAACCTTCCAATTGCTCTATCGAACAAACACATTTTGAACCTCAGGCGATGAGCCTGTAACCTTAGAAATCTTGGTCAGAGCATCAATCTGAGAATCTACATGAGTTTCTAAGGTTAAGAAGATCCTATTCAAGGCTTTGATTTCTTGTGGAGAAGTTTTGAACATAAAATCAAACTTTTGTACCTTCACAGTCAAACTGAGTTCGATTATGGAGTTCTGAGCTCAATATGAGGAATTGATGAGATTAAATGGATTATGAGATCTTGTTGAATGATTTAAGAGAGAATAAAGTGAGCTCAGGTGAATAATTGTGTGAGAATTCAAATTCTATTAATTTGGGTTACTTTTGAACCCAAACAAACAGCAGTGCCATTTCATCAAGTTTTGATTTTAAATCCTGCCGAGATAAGCCTATTATAACCCTTAGAATTAGTTTAAATCAATTAGAAACATTCTTAAGTGTCTGTTGCACATATCAAGGTCTGAAATTTTGATCTCTGAAGCTTTCAAAGAAGCTTCAACCTTCTGTACACTGTCTAAAGGTCTTGAGAGCTTAAAACTTACTCTAACAGATGTAGAATCATTTGCAGTAACTGTACAGACCTTTAATTAAGATAGAAAAGTCCATCTGAGGACTCTATAGACATAATTACCATTTCCAGGCGATAAATAACTCGTAGGAACCCCTGATTTTATCTTTCAAATTGAAGAGGAAAACATCCTCTAATCCTTAAATTGACCCTGCAATTGTGTAGATCAACCTTAGAGCTTTCTAACAAACTTTGAATCACTCGATTTGGAGCTCTAGGTAGGGAGTTATGATCATTTGAAGTTGGGTCTGGGAGGGGTTATGATAGTCCCACATTTCTAGTTCACGAGCACGTGCATGGGGATAAAACGATTTTGTTACCCCGGCTCTTCAGTCGTCAACGCTTGGCGCACCGGTTACCGATCTGATCCTATCTGAGCATGTGCATGTGTGTGTGCGGGCTTGTGTGCTTGCGGGTGTGCACCCTTGTGGGCGTGAGCGAGTGTGTTCCACACTTCCACGCAAGCCACAATAGCCCACGGTGTTCTCTTCCTCCTCCGTCTGGCCACCTCTGGCCGCTGCGTCACCACCATCGTGAAGGTCGCACATCAAAGACCCACCACCTGCGACCACACCGTCCGCCGACTCCTCTTCTTCGAGCGGGCACGAGGGGAAGTATTCCCCTGTTTCTCTACAGTAAAGCCCCTATTAGTAATTACGAATAATGCCATTGTAGAGAACACTATTCATTTATTTATCTCCTTATTATAATAAGACAGAATTACGTGAATGTCCCTCAATTCTAATTGAATTGCATGCAGTCACATTCATCTCATGAATAAGCAAACATGTATATTTGTTATAGGGAACAAATTCTGATTTAATTAAATTTGATGATGCTTGTCAGTATTAAGATAGTAATTCAAGTATTTCATTGGTGGTGATTTTGCATGTGCACCCTTACATTATTGATTAATTCTTTAAATCAAGAAATTATGTTGAAAATGCGTGCACCAGTTAGTATGCATACCCACTGAGATTCCCGAATAAACGAGGCACAACGCATTAGTTTAAATAGGCTAATTCCTCCCTGTGGAGACCACCTAACTATTTTCATCGTTAGATTCTGAGAATTAAAATGTTTTGAAAAGCGATTTTCTACCACGCGACCACATACAACGACATGTCATTTCATGCTAAAGTTTTTATCGAAAACGAAGATCGCTCTTTCAAATGGTGTCGTTGCCGGGGAGGAAACACGCCTATTAATTTTTTTGGGAATTTTATGTTATTTTTATGCTATTTTGAAAGCTTTTCTGAATTACTAACTATGGATCTTCTTCTGTGCAAAAACATGCAACGAACGCGGTGGGCGCGCATGACAGAGGCGATCTTTTTGGCGGACCTTGACACCACCTGGAGGCCAACAACGAATGCTGTGGGCCTTGATCCCATGCACATAGGTGTATAAAGGAACTTTTTTTTCAGATTTAGTCATTAGATCATAGTTTGGATTTAGTTTAGATAGATATTAGAACTTAATTTCTGTCTTGTGGACCCTTGTTGGGCATTTTTGGGAAACTGTTCCTATTATTTCTTTATTTCTTATCGCTCTTGTATGTGGGAGCGTATTTGCGGGAGTGTGTTCCTATTTTATTTAGGGTATAGGATTATTTGAATTATTTGAACTGCATATAGGTTAGTTAGTTGGTTAGTTATATTAGGCTTGATTGCTTAATATTTATTTAAAAAAAAAAAAAAGAATATCGAACTGCCTGCTCGAAGCTGCATATCAATAGGGTGATCATCTAGGAATGAATGAGCAGCATCTAGTTTATCTTAATTGCATTGCAAACATCCCTGCATTAAAGAAAGCTGGAGTAAGGTACGCCTTTTTCTTGAGCATCAAATACCTGTCATGCATCTGCATTAAACCTAAATCTAAGACCACTAAAGTGCTTGAATCAAATTAATTCAGTGGTCACTTTAAAAATTGGGATTTGTAAGAGGTTAGACCTTAAAATCTGTGACATAAAATTGTGTGCAAAAGGATCTTGGTTGCGAGATTTCAAAACTCAAAACACGAACGTATGATTGCACGCCTGAGACACTATGCACCTCACACATAAGGTCACTAGATAAATTTCTACCTCTCCTCTTTGCACAACAAGGGAAGTTAGTCGAAAATCAACAAGCCTATCCACCAAGTTACTTCGGCTCCTCGTGCATGGGCTCGATTCAAGACTTCTATCCCTTGCGAGTAGGTTGTAGGCACCAACGAAGGTCGGCCTAGGAAGTGTAATTCCTGCAAAACTTGTTTGGCCACCAACTAAACAGCTAAGACCTAGAATCTACTAAAAACAGATCCCACTATATTTGTGTTTGTTTTGGCAGTGGTAGAACTCTCTAGGAAGTTTCTGATTGCTTTTAAATCCTAAGAGAGTTTAACATGTTTAATTGAAACAAATGGACTATCCTTACTCCTATCATTTTAACTAGGATCCCATGCCCCGAGCGTATCCATCCTTTGATGGGTACATTGATAATTCATGGGATCATTTATATTCTTATCCTAGGAGTACTGGCTCGATAACTCCCACTTTTGAGCAAAGCCTAGGAGCGGGATTTTCCAACCTTGGAATCCCTACTTCTATGCAAGCACCCAACCCTCCCACCCTTCATGATTCTCTGTATCAAGGTTGGACCGATTCCCCTAGGCAACCAGAGCTTGAGATTGACTATCCTCCCCAATCTAATAATAGTAGCCTCTCCTCTTTTATTATAGAAATGCAAAAACAACAAAAGAAAATGATGGAATCTATGGGAGAGATGTTGAGGAATAATCAACAATTGAACAATGAAATTAGACAGCTTAGCTACGCTCTTCTCAGTAATTCTGATCCCTACCCATACGACCGTGATCATGAAAATAATTCTGAGGAAACCAATGACAATAGGGATCCCATTTTATGTAGCTATCACTTAGACTCTCCCAATGAGACACGACCATTAGAGGAGAACGATCCTAGTAATTATCCACCCAAGTTATATTGGAGTCAAAAGAAAGGGAAGATGGTACCTCTTGAGGACCTTGACCCCAATGACAATATTTTCCTTACCCATGATAACCTAGGTCAAGGTCGTATTGTTCATGTCACTTCCCCTATTAATTATCTAGTGGAATCCCATTCTACCCTTAGTGAGCCTAATCCTAACCCTCCACTTAGGGAATCAACACCTACCATTCAGCATCCTGAGGATTTACATGCACCCAATGAAGGTGACCCTAAGGGAATGGAGGATGAATTAGATCAATTTTGGCCTCAGGGATATAAAGAGTCTATTTCAGAGGACGAGGATGAACTCCGACTAAAAATTTGGAGTGAATTGCAGGGGGATTATTTGTTATTTGAGGACTTACCCCTGGAGGATATAAATAATCTGGTGAAATCTGGATTCCTCCCTTCTTTTGAGAGTCATCCTCCATCAAACCAGGGGTTGATATTAGAGGAGGACAAACACAATAGTGAGAAGCCTAGGGGAGACTATCAGGGACAAAACATGTCAATTGAGGATTTATGCCCCGAGAAGAACAAGGAATTGCGTGATATAGGCTAACTCCAAAACATTAAGATGGATCCTTCGTCAGAAATAATTGATGATACTGAAGCAACTCCTTTACTAATGAATCACATATACACCTCAACAAAAATTTGAGTGAACCAAAAGAATTCGGGGATGAGATTAATGATAATAATTCTGTTGCTTTGACCCTACCATCAAAGGAATTTAATTTGGAGTCCACCATTGATTCACATATACTGGAAGGTGAAAATATGACTCCGATCATTAATGTTAGGCAGGGTGACGTGAATTTTTCTCCAATTGTTAGGGAGAATACACAATCTGAATGGTTGTTGGAATTAGACCTAACATCGACTAAGCCCTCATTGGACTTAATCATTACCTTCCAACACCATGAACAATCCTTACACTCCCTAACCGATCCTTGGCTCAGGTCTCTGCTCACTTACATTCTTTCTGGGGAGAATATCAGGCCAATACATCCTCAGGTAGAATGGCGACTTTGGATTGTTGATTGTACTTTTAGTCTCGTCATTCAAGGGTTTGAAATAATAATGTTTATATCTTTTAAAACCCGTCTTGCTTTGGAGGATCCTTGTTATCCTCCACTTATTCCGTTTCGGGAGGTCCCTTTTCATATTCCTTTTGTTATTCCTAGATCTCCCAAGGTAGCCAATGAGGTTCTCTACTTTCATATCTTCTGGCGAGCATTTGGAATCACGCTGCATCATCAGCTCGCCAACATCCGTGGCTACCTGTTTTCTAGGCCCATGCTATTACGTATATTTTTAGGGCCTAGCTTTTTCTGTCTGGAACCAGACTTACAGGTTCCCTATATGTCTGGCTGCTGACAGAAAATGCAGTGCTTGTTGGGAGGCAACCCAGCATCTAGAATAACACCATCATCAGGTGATTTCCTTCCTTTCTCCCCCTGTTTTAAATTTACAATGAGGACATTGTAGGATAGCATGGGGGGGTGCATTTTGCATTTTAGGAAGTATTCATGCATTTAGGTTAGGTGCATTAACATATAAAAAAAAGAAATTTGAGCTGAATTGGTTAGTCCCTAGCAAAACATCTTTGTCATGGAAGTGTCATTAAATATTTTTCTTCTTAAATTGTTTCTTAAGTTTAGAATCCAGTACATTTACTTCACTTGCACTAAACTGGGTAATGGATCTTTGAAGAAAACCAATAAGCATTTTTAGTCTACTGAACCCTTGGACAGTTAATAGGGAGTCAAGCATACTATATTCTAGTAAATCCACCTCATATTTGTGAGAAGAAAGTAGAGAGATTATTGGTGCGCTAAGTCAAGTGCAAGGACTCTTAAGTTTTGGACAATTAGATGATGATACCTCAGAATTAGGCATAGTTTTCACTCTCTGTTCCTGTATGCATTGTGTGAATTCCTGAGAGTCACCAAATAAGGCAGATACACAGAGATTGAGTCTTAACAAAGCTATGACAATGGTGGATGGTTACGACCGTCCTTCATAGAGTCCTCGACTGAAAGAGGGTAATAGTGTCAAAGGTCAGAAATACGCTTGTTCTATCCATTCCTTCCTAGTGCCAAGAGTAGACACTTCTACCAAATAAGCCACACAATATTCTCTTGACCATCATCCCTAATAATGCCTCACAAATAAAAGTCTGTGTCATGTTATGTTGATTTATAAAGAAAAAAAGAAGTAGAAAAAGAGAAAAGAAACAATTATATTTAGAAAAAAAAAGAACAAAAGAAAAAGAAAAGAATCCAAGTTTATAGTTTTATCTTCACGACGATGTTCTGAGGCATCAAAAACACCCATCGCGATCCACCAAATATGACCCATACCTACCTTTCAGTATTTCTGATCGCCCGAATACTGGCTGAGGACTCTAACTTAGTTGTAGGGTTATTAGGACTTTAATTAAAGTGTGCATGCCATGTGAGGCCCCAAAATAGTGAGTACATTTACAAAATCTGGTGAGATTTGTGAATCTCAAAAAGAAAAGAAGGAAAAGAGTGAGCACAAAGGAACATCAAGAGAGCACAGTGTTTAGCCTCTCTCCGAGTTGACTTGTTTAATAGTCTAGAGATCTAGAGTCTGCAGTAGTAGATTACATGTAGCACCAGATGAGTGTGTGCCACCAAATATAAATCCATTCAACTCAATATCTCCTACCTAAGCCAAAAAGCCACGGTCAAACTACAGATTATTTTCTGCTTTATCTCCGAGGGAAGTAGTTGCCTATCCTAATAAAATGTTTACTAAGGGATAAGTATGAACTATAAATGTAAGTTGGCTTTTCACTTGGATCCGTTACCTAGGCTGCTATCACTTCACATTTGTCTCTCTAAATTTTTGGAATAGAAAAAGAAGAAATCTTTTTGGCGATTTCTATTGTTTTTCACTTTTTGCTAGGGACTAGCAAAACTTAGGCATTGAGGTATTTGATAAGTCCACTTTAGTGGACCATTATTTAGCCTAAGTACTCTTTAATTATCTATCCTTAGTTCCCCCCCTCCACGTAGCCACCACCATCAACCACCATCTTCACCGCCAATGCCACCGGGAACCTCCACGCAGCATGCCAACCCCTTCCACGCTTCCATGCAAGCCACAACAGCCCATGCATGTGCGCACAATGCCTGTCAGCAGCGTTCTCTTCCTCCTCTGTTCGGCCATCGCCGGGCACCTCCGGCTGCTGCTGATTACGCAGCAATCATAGGTCTTAATTGACCTAAATTAGGCTAGGACATAGCATAAGTTAGGGTTATTCATGCATGCATACGCATTATCTGCATCTTTACTGCTTTCCTTTAGCTATGCATAAAATAATGTTATAATGTGCTGATTAAGTGCATTATGTCGATTGCAGGGAATAAGCTGATCAGGAGCTGGATCTGAAGCTGGATCAGGAATAACGGGAGTTGTAGCAGAGCTGGAGTAGAAGGCCTAGTTTAGATGTAGGAATAATAATGTAAGGGGGTTAAAGGTTTTCTATTCTTTTAAGTAGAAATAAAGCAGTAAAATGTGAAGAGCATAGGTCCATCCTAGCCCTAGGATAGCCTAGAGACTTCCCCAAGCCTTAGCCACCCTTAGATTAGGTCACAACACCTTAGGAAGCCCTAAAACCCTAGTTCCAACCCTTCTCTGGACGTCTACATAAGTTTTAAGACGTCCAGGACCCTTAGCCAACTCCCGCACACTTCAAACCCACTTCTGCAGTGTTATTGGACATCCAGACACTTTGTCAGACGTCCAATTTCTGTAGAATACCCAAAACAGAACCCGAAATCTTTCCTGACTCTAATTGGACGTCCAGACAATAAGTCTGGACTTCTGATTTTTGAGTATAAGACGTCTAATACTGCTCTCCAATTCCTGTTTTGAGATTTAAGCCTTGATCTTGGATCTCTAGGTCCCTAAACCCAATTCCAACCCCATAGGAACCTAAATTAAGGTGCCCTAACCCTAGTACATCACCTCTAGACCTCCCTAAGGACCTAATGAGGTCCTCACTAAACCTAATTGACTTGGATCTTAGTCAAATCCATCAGCCTATTCAATTGGACTCATTGAGTCCAATTGAGCCCTGATCTCAGCACACACTGTCCAATTGGACTCAGTGAGAGTCCAATTGACCTAGACCTAACTTAATTGAGTTGTTTTACTCTCAATTAAGTTTCCACACACCCAATTAAACTTGTATTAAGTTTAATTTCACTTTACCTTAGTGAATTAGGGTTTATAACCCTAATTTGAGACCTACCTTGACCTAAACCCACTAGAACCCAACCTAATCAACCTAGCCACCTAAGTTTCGACCCACACACACCCACACACACCATCCACATGAAAATATCTTGCCTAGAGTTCTCTATAACTCTCTACCATGTGTGGTTTCCTTGGTTGCCAAAAATAGCAACCAAGAGCCATTCAATTTTTAGATCCACATTTGGTGGATCTAAAAACCACCATCCACCCTCTCTCTCTCACTCTCCCACAAGCTCCCACGATAGGCCTCTCTAGAGAATTCCATAATTCTCTAGAGAGCTTCCATTGGGTCTATAAAAAGACCCCATGGGTGGCCATTTGCACCCATTCACTCCCTTGGCAATTACTCTCCATTGGTGCCATTCATGCCACCTCCACTTAGCCACTCACTCCACCTCCATGAGCTCACTACCACCACCATGGAGGACACCATGCTGGGATACTGGATCAACCCTACCTCTCTCCAAGGGTCGGCCTAAGCTACATTAGCCGCCCCTCATTCTCCTCTCGACCACTCCAAGGCCATCGGGAACCACCCCTGAATGCCCTCTATTCTTTTAGCTCTAGATCATGCTCTTCATAATTTTTATTGCTTTCATTTACTACTTAGTAGAGTAGTCTTACTTCTCCCCCAATGATGCATGCGAAATCCCTTCGTTGATTCTTGTATGCAATCGTTTTTTGGTAGTTAGATTTAATTTTAAGCATTCATGTATAAGCTTTCCTCTAGATTTTCTTGTGCAACAACTCTCCCACGATGAATGAAATTTCATTATATATATATATATCTTATGTGTTTGAAATCACCTTGAGCTAAATGATTATCATATTTGCATGATTTAAGTGCCTGTTCTTTAACCGCCTATATATTACGCACCAGCATGTCGTTTAAATAAAGTAGAGCGGCTTTAAGATCGATTTCAAAAACAAAAACAACGCCTCCCAGAGACGAATGACCGAGACTCAAAGTCTCGTTATTTTTACAAAACAATATCTTTGTTGGATCATATTTCGCAACTATACTACGATGCTTTTATCAAAAATGTGATCTACAATCTCCCAACAGCTGCGTCACCACCATTACAAAGGCTGCACCTCAGAGACCCACCACCGACAACCACACTGTCCACCGACTCCTCTTCGCACGGGCACGAGGGGAAGTATTCCCCTGTTTCTCTACAGTAAAGCCCCTATTAGTAATTACGAATAATGCCATTGTAGAGAACACTATTCATTTATTTATCTCCTTATTATAATAAGACAGAATTACGTGAATGTCCCTCAATTCTAATTGAATTGCATGCAGTCACATTCATCTCATGAATAAGCAAACATGTATATTTGTTATAGGGAACAAATTCTGATTTAATTAAATTTGATGATGCTTGTCAGTATTAAGATAGTAATTCAGGTATTTCATTGGTGGTGATTTTGCATGTGCACCCTTACATTATTGATTAATTCTTTAAATCAAGAAATTATGTTGAAAATGCATGCACCAGTTAGTATGCATACCCACTGAGATTCCCGAATAAACGAAGCATAACGCACTAGTTTAAATAGACTAATTCCTCCCTGTGGAGACGACCTAACTATTTTCGTGGTTAGATTATGAGAATTAAAATGTTTTGAAAAGCGATTTTCTACCACGCGATCACAAACAATGACACATCATTTCATGCTAAAGTTTTTATCGAAAACGAAGATCGCTCTTTCAAGCTCGAAGGTTGCTGCTTCCATGGCGGGGAGGTCAAGTTCCTGAAAATAGAGAAACGACCTTTCAGCCATGTCAGAATGCTCAAGGATGGTCGTCGGACGACGGCGAGTGCAATGGTGAGGGTTATGTGGTGTGTGGATGTCTGTGGGTTCGTGGTGAGGTCGAACTGCATGTGTGTGAGTGAGTGAAATGATGAATAAAGAGAGGGGAAATGCGCAGAGAGGTGTGGCGATGGTTGTAGGGTGGTCGACGAGGGATTTAGTGGTATGTGGAGGTGAGATGGTCTCGCCGGAGGGGATGGTCGGAGATGGAAGGGAAGAAGTCGCAGAGGGTCATCGGTGGTTGATTCGAAGTAGGGTGAGTACGAAAATAAAGTGCAAGAGATGAGGAACTTATCTAGGAGGTAGGTGGACGAAGTAAGGCAGAGATGGCGTCAGATGCGATGTTGCCAACGCCGGAGACGAAGGTGGCTCCGATGAGGTAGAAAACGGTGAGGACGAATGGGAAATGGGCGTCTGCTAGTACGGTGAGACGCAGAGAGGAATAGGGAGGATAAATACGCCACTGGTATGGGGGATGGACGACGAGGAAGAGTGGAGGAGGTCGCCAGACGTCGAGGAGACTTCAGCCGTGAAAGAGAGAGAAGAATTATGGGAAATCATGGCCGATGTCGAGCGTGAGGAGTTCGGGAAGATTTAGTGGTTCTTTTATAGGGATCCAGAGGCAAGGAAAGCTTGGAAATCAAGCTTTCCAAGCTCAAAAACCTTTGTCAGATTTGGGTATTTCTTGATACCCAAATCTCTCATGCGTTCGCATGAGAGATCGGGAAAGATTTGAAGCACAGGATGGATTCAGATTGGAGATAATTTCTCAAGGAGTTTCCCTGCCAATTTTTCAAGGGATTTGCTAAGAGATCAAGGAGAAATCTCCTGTCAAAGATCGCCGAAGTAGGTTTCCTCCATGATAATGTCGGGGGGACCTAATTGTGAAGACGACGAGGAAGTTAGGGGGCTGAATGCAAGGATTTTTGAAAGTTGTGGGTATAAATGTAATCAGACAGGACCATTATGCAATCTAGGTCAAGACAAGCTCATCTTGGGTCCAAATTTTGGTACAAACCTAATTTGGACCTAAAAAATTAAATGGTGAAATTGAATTTTGGTTTTGACCATGTTTGATTGGGTAATTTATGCAAAAACCCAAATTAGGGCAAATATCTGTCTAAGACTCCATTTTGGGTGAAGATGGGTTCTAATGGTCAAATTGAAGTTACTAAACCCTAGAGAATATTTTTATATGATTTTTAGAGGGTTTAGGTGAATTTTATACTAACCAGAACCTCAGTTAATTAAGTGGGTTTATTTTAAGGTTTCAAAAGTTATTTAATTCTTAAAACATACACAAACCCTTTTCTATCTGATCTAACCCCACTTGTTATCCTATTAAGACCATTTGACCTTTATTCAGCACTTGAGAAAACCTGTGGTTATTCTACATTCATGATAAGCTGGTAAAATTACAATTTTAACCATAGTTTCTTATTTTTCCCTTAGAATGGTTATACAGTGAGTTATGGTTCTCTGGCGGTTATGTAGGAGCATTTACTGACTTAATTGGATCAAAAAGAGCTAGTTAGGGCTCATGATGGTGTTCCCATCATACCCCCATGCCTAGCTTTTTCTAGTCCCTTAGCAAAATTTCAAGGTATTAACTTTGATTCTAGACCATAAAACCTTTGATGCTTACAAACTTTGCTGTGTGCTTCCTTTTGTAGATTAGGTTAGAATGCCGATAATAGGCCTAGAGGTACTCAAGTACCAACCAAGATCCGGACCTAACCAGCTCTAGCCTCAGTCTCTCATGAAGTTTTCTAGGGCCCACAGGAACTAACCTAAGGTTCGTTGAACTTTGCGGTTAAAGCACTGACGAGCGTGGAAATCGCGTATTTTGAAATCGTTGGAAATCGTAGTATAGTCGCAAAAACCACTCGTCAAAGATATTTGTGATAACGAAACTCTCATAAATCTTTATTCTTTTTAGAACTTGAGTCCCGGTCATTCATGTCTGGGAGGGGTGAAAACGAATCAAGATTTGGATCGGCTTTTATAACCTAAATCTAACCTAAGCTACTATTTTTGTCTTTTTGTGTTTTTGATTTTTTATTTCGAAAAGCGAATTGAAACCTAGATCTAGATAAACTAGCAAAAACCTAAGTGACTATGTGCATCTAAATGAGGCCATGGTGGCCGTGCATGGTGTGAACGAACCAAAGTGTCATATAGGCAAGCAAACATGAGGACAATCAATCACAGAAACATCATGAAATTATTTATGCATAAAAAATTATCACACAACATCTACACTAGAAAGCATATAAATAGAAGAAAATCCCTCACCCCGGAAAGTTGCCACTAGGGCCATCGGCCTTGTGTGATGGTGTAGGCTAGATCTTGGGTATGCAAACCCGTCTACACGCCTACCAAAAGAGATGGCCGGCCACAAGAGGCTATGGGTGAGCCTTCATGGCCATCCAAGAAGAAGAAGAAGATGGGGACTAGTGCACCCAAGTGTAGAGAGGAGGGTGTTGCTCCCTTTCTCTACCAATGGCCATCCTTGAAGCTTTGGAGAGAAGCTTCTCTAGCTAGCCGTCCATGGAGCCTTGGAGGAGGATGAGGAGGACGGCCTTAAGGTATTGGAGGGTGGAAGCAAGTTTAGAGTGGAGAGTATGGATGGGAGAGTGTATGGAGAGGGTCCAATTTCGTAGCTCTCTCTTTGCCCTTATGGAAGGCTCCATTTGGTTGCCACTTTTGGTGGCTCCAAAAATAGCCAATGACACAATTTTTGGATCTAGGTTTGACACAAGTTGTTAGGGTTTCCAAGAGAGTGTGCATGGGTTTGGTGGGAGTAAAATGGGAAGGTGTGCATGTGTGTGTGGGTGTGTGTTTTTCGTAGGGCTAGGTTGAGGGTTTTGGTAGGATTAGGTGCTAAATAGGTTGGGTCAATCTAGATTAAGTGGGTGTGGACCTAATTAGGCTTAGGAAAGTATAATTGGGTAGGAGTGAACCTAATTAGGTCTAGGTCAAGTCTAATTAGATGTGTGCATGTGATTAGGCTAGGGTAACCCTAATAGGTATGAGTTAATTAGATCCTGGGTGGATCTAATTGGGCTCGGGTGCACCCAATCAACTGTAGATGCACCCAATTAGGTATGGGATGGTTCAATTGAGTTACTGATAGGAAAAGTAGGGCTATGGATAGTGGAATAGGCTTAGGAGGTCTCTACTTAGGTTTCCTAGGGTGTCCAATGGGGTTCCTAGGTCAAAATAGGCAAGCTAAGGCTTCCAACACCAAAATCAGGAACCAGACAGCAGTATCAGACATCCAGGATAGTGGTCAGACGTCTTATACTACAAAATTGGACATCTGGACACTAAATTAGATGTCCAATTCTGTGTCAGTATGAGTTTTGGCTTCCTGGATTGTTATTCTGCAGAAATCAGACTCTAGCCAGATGTTTGGACGTCCTAAAAGGTGCTGGAGAGTGGGTTTTATGTTTTCTAAGGTTGGTTTTGGTTCCTAAGTGTTTGGGAGAGGGATAGGAACATGGATAGGGGATAGGAACATGGATAGTGCTATCCATGTTTGGGTTTTGAGGTTAATGTGTCCTAATGGAGGTTGTTTTGGGTTTGGGAAGGCTGTCCTAGGGTTTCTAAGGGTAGGGATAAGGCTATCCTCCTCACTCCTCTTATCTGGATCAGTCTTCTTCTTCCTTTATTGCTTTATTCCACTATCTCCATCCTGGATCACTTTATTATCTGTAAATAGCAATAAAAACCATTAACTAGCAGGATATCTCATCTTATTCTAAATAGACTGATGCAATGCATGATATGCAAGATATGAGTGCAATATCCACAATGTAAGATAGGTTCAGACATTATTTAGGTTGATTAGGACCCATGATTGCTGTGCAATCAAGCACCCGTGCTTGTAACATGTTTTAGCCTCGGTTCAGTTTGCAATGCATTTCTGTTAGAGAGAGACAGAGGAATTTTTCTTTATTTTTGGAGAGTTTTCTCTCTCCTTTCTTTTTATTTCTAGCTTCAGATTGGCTTTACAATACGGTCTGTATCGGATTCCTAGCCCCCATCATCAATCCTCGCAAGGTCCCTGGCAATCGACGCTTCGAGATAGCACCGCCCATGGCAACTCCCAAAACCCTAACTTTCAAGATTTCGAGGTAATCCCACCCATGGCATTCTGTAGCTAAATCCATACCCTGGCAATTGACATTTCGGGATAATGCCGCCCATGGCATCTGAACCAGCATAGGGTGCTTACATGCCCCCAGTAGAATATGTAGATATCCTAGGAGACAAGCATCGAGGAGACGATATATTATTGCGCATCTTCGAGGGGAATTTCCCGCCTCTCCGCACCGAGAACTCATCCAAATCAACTTGTGTTGATCAGCCGCTCCTAATCCGGGTGACTCTTTCAGAACAATTTAAATGCATTTGCGTGATTTTGATACTTAAGCACATTGAACCAGACTATGTACTGATTGGGGTGCTTAGGTTACCGAGTCCCGTAAACCATAGGTCAGTTAACAAGGCCAAATAATCCCTAAGCCTTAGACCTAATACTTAAGCTTTGCATTTTCCCCAACCTCTTGACGACTATCCAGATCTTAGTGGGTACTTGAATTTTTAAGCCTAAGATTCCAGCCCAAGAGGCCTAGAATCAGCATTCCTACTAATCTCTTCTTTGTTTCATTAGCACTTTTTACCTTTCTTTCCTTTGATATGGTCTAGAACTAAGTCAATTCCTTAATCTTCTACCAATGACTACCTCTTTTTCTTTTCTTTTCAAATTGTGCTCCTTTTTGACATTTTTAACTCCTCCCCTTTTTCTCCTCAAAATTTGATATGCCATGAAAATTTTCTCTCCTCTCATATTTTTGTTCTTTTTAAAGAATTTTTTATTTTTTGGTATTTTTGGAATATGTGATTTTTTCTTTATGAAACCCTTTCTTGTGAAGTGATTTTCACAACATTTTGCACTTTACTACCCCCCCATGCCTACGATTTGCAATGTCCTCATTGTAAATTAGGTGGGTTCAAGTTCAGCTTAGATCATTCATTAGAACAAGTTTTGGGTGGGTGAATGGGTCGGGATGACTGTTGCGGACGATTTCAAACTCAGGTATGGGTACCAGAGGTGGAGTCGGTTGTTCTAATGGATGAACCCTAAAGTGCAATATGAGTTCAGCATAGGATGTGTTTGGAAGGGTTTCAGGTTTTTCAAAAATGACGGGCTACCTCTCGTTAAGGACTGAGTTTTACGCCATCAGCTGGGCGCAATGAGCTCAAGGAGAATGGAGGGTAAAAGATATCTCAGCCAAATTCGTATCGGTGAGTTCATTGAATGATTTATCTCTAACCGTTCACGACAAAAGGTCCTGAATCGTGGCTAAGTTGACTAATTTCGATAGCTCCATTTCCAAAGATTCTTCGGACAAGGTAAGGTCCAATCCATTTTGATCTGAGTTTTCCTGGGAACAGTCTGAGTTTGGCATCAAAGAGTAGGACTTTTTGACCAGGGAAAAAGATCTTTTTGGATATGTGCTTGCCGTGAAAGGCCTTAACCCGCTCTTTGTAAATTTTCTAGTTCTCATACACATTGTGGCGTAATTCATCGATCCCACTCATTTGAAGCTTTCTGTGGGTTCTTGCCTTAGAAAGATCTAGATTGCAGTTCTGTACTGCCCAATAAGCTTTGTGCTCCAATTCGACAGGGAGGTGACACACCTTCCCGTACACCAATAAGCTTTGTGCTCCAATTCGATAGCTCAGCTAGACTGCTGGTTTGGGGGTGATAAGGAGTAGAGATTTGGTGTGACACCCCGCATTTGGTCATCAGTGATATGAACTGAGCATTAATGAAATGGGTCCCTCCATCAGAGATTATGGCACGTGGAATCCCGAACTGAGAAAAGATGTTCTGATGAATGAATTTGATTACTACCTTATGATCGTTGGTTCGGGTCAGAATGGCTTTGATCCATTTGGACACGTAGTCAACAACGAGCAGAATGTACTCGAAGCTATCCGAAATAGGGAAGGGTCCCATAAAATCAATCCTTTAGACATCGAAGATTTCACATACAAGAATCGACTGTAAGGGCATCATATCATGGTGGCTCATGTTGCCTAACGTCTGGCAATGAGTGCATGCCTTACAGTGATTGTATGCATCTTTGAAAATCGTAGGCCAATAGGAGCAGCACTGGAGGCCTTTTGCTGTGATTTTATGACTAGAGAAGTGTCCACCACTGTTGAAGCGACTTGCTCGATCGTGTTTTAACAGTCATTGCATCGTAGTATAGGTGATCAAGCGTCGTCAACAAATAAAAGTTTTTATTACTCGAAAATCGGAGTATCCGAGGTCGAACACAGGGAACAATCGAAATTTACTACTAATCTCAAATGTAATTGAACACTCTAATTTACTCAAAAGTTTAATTCAAATGCATTTAAAAGTTAATCCAGGCAAAAGAGTAAAATTGGACGTCTGATCACAAGACCAGACGTCTTAAAAGTGTTTTCCCTTCTTTGATTATTCTTCTTCTTCTGATCTTGCTTTCTTTCTCTTCTGTCTTGGCCTTTCTTTTTCTCTGCCGTCTCTCTCTTCTTCCTTCTCTTCTCTCTTCTACGAAGGCTTCTTCTTCTTCCTTGGTCTCTGTTTCTTCTCTACAGCCTTTCTTCTTCTTCTACTTCTCTGCCTTGCTCAGCCTCTTCTTCATAGTTTCTTCTTCTTTTGCTCCTTCTCTCTTCTGCGAAGGCTTCTTTTTCTGCTTCTTCTCTTCTTCTTCCTTGCGGCTAAGTCTCTTCTCTTCAACTCTTAGCCTGCCTGCACAAGGGAGCAAAACCTACCCTGTCCCTCTACCCACACATCTCTCTCTCTCTGCAAATCGCTCACATGACGCTCTCCTAGAGTCGCGGGTAATCGGGTAAGGTAGCACACCCGGGACCAGGCGCACTGGCGTGAGGGTGATGCGCAAGGTGTTCTCAGATAGGGTCGGGTCGGAGCCCGCCAGATCCGCGAGGTGAAACCGCGGACGAGGCGAGCGTGGGTAAGTGTGAGGGACCTCACCCCTGTGCGTTCGGAGGCAACGAGAAGATAACACAAATTCACTTTATACTACACCTACGCCTCATAGATTTCCAATGTGGGACTATTAGTCCTGCCTTGCTCCCGCACGCGCCCGCAGAACGCTTTTTGCGCTCCACTCAGTTGCAGCCTCAACTCTCTTCACTGGATAACTGACGTGCCATAGTGCGTGTGTGCTAAGAGGTGTCATTACAGTTGCACTTGATATGTCGATTTTAAAATAAGTAAACGGAGGTGAGTCCGAGTGTCGGTCTCAGGGAGGTGTGAAAATCGAATTTTTGCTTATCACTTGTTGTCACCAAAAAGGCAAAGTTTTGCTTGCGAAAGATGCGATTTTGAAAAGCGAGAGAAAGAGATAGAGAGAGTTTAGGGTTTGAAAGCTTTTTGGTTTTGATTATGCAACTTGAACAGAAATTAAAATGTCAATTGAACGGAAAATAACTTCATTAATCATGCATTCATAGTTCATAACTTACAACATTAAATACATGCTTCAACAAAAGTAATGGAAAGCTTAAAAGAGAGAGAGAGAGAGAAAGAGAGAGAGTGGAGAGCGACGAGGCAGCCACGGCGGTGGAGGAGGCTCTGTCGGCGGCTCGTCGTCTCTGGCGATTACAAGAGTGCCTAAAGCTAGCTAAGAGAGGAGTGGAGTAGTTGCAAGGGGGAGTGGATGCCTTGAATGGTGGTAGGAGGGGGTTTAAATAGAGTTAAGGGCTTCCTAAAAGAGGAAGGGGCTTTAGCGACATCCAGAGCGTCGCTAAAACCACTTCCAAAAGCGTCGGTGTAGCCCTCTCGCCACCGGTCAGCCGTGCCCCGTTCCTTCTCCCTGCACGATCCGTGGCCGCTGAACGAGAGCCGTCCGATCAAAGATCGAACGGCTGAGAATCTTCCTCGCCCGCGCTGAGATCGCGCCTCGGGCGCACTTGTGCTCGCGCGTCTCCGCCCGACGTGTGCGCACGCGTGGGCGCTCATGTGCTACGGTCGCGCCGCGTGGCGAGATCGTGGCTTCCCGCTGCTGATCGGGCAGCCCAATTTTTCCACGCCCTTCGCCCGCCTTCAAATCCCGCTCCGCGTGCGCGCTCACCGTTGCGCCACGCCCGCACTTTGTCACGGCGACCGCATTCGAGCGCACGGATCTCGGCCGTTCGATCAAAGATCGACGGCCAAGATTTGATCTCAGCTGGCTGAAGGCGCGGCGAGCACGGGGGCGGGGGTGACGTGGCGCCATCTGGACCGTTGATCTCCAGATCAACGGTCAGAACTTCTTGGGCCCATTGTAGGAGCTCCGGATGTCAGATTTAGCCAATCTTGAGTCCGTTGGACTCTGTTCGTCGTTCTGAATCCATCTGTGCAGTCTGATTGCTCATCCAAGGCCTGCTTTGACAAATGCTTACACAAATGGCCATTAATACTGTTTATAAGCAATCTTGGTACATGATGCATGCAATGCTCCTATTCTACTTATGTTGTGCCTTTTATTCTAAAGATGGGCCATATTCAACATAATTATTACCCCCTTGTGTGGTGTTATCATACCCCCATGCTTACTCCTTGCTAGTCCCTAGCAAGGTTTATTCTAGTCTTTATTTCCTTTCAGAATTTAAGAAGTAATTGCTTAGACACTTCGTTACTTGTCAATAAGAGGAAATATACGAAGATCTTAATCAACAAAGACCAAGCAGCGCCCGAGTGTCTGCCAAAATATGAATCGCCTGAATCCTTGCTTTAATGTATATAACTATACATATGTATATATATATTTTTTAGAAAAAAAAATTTTTCGGAATTCAGTGTGGGTTGGTAACTTTTTACGGCTACCCAACCCACCCAAAACTCGGTCAAAGCCCTAAGTGCTAAGCATCTTGGTGTGAATGTTGTGATAGACTCACTTAACGGTAATTGAGACAGACTTCGAGTTTCTATGCTTCTAGGTGACCGGAAAAGGAAATAAATTTCTGCCTGAAGGTGTATTTGTTCGATTGGTAGCATTCTCCCTACGTTTATTTTAATTGGGGTCAACACAAGGATTTTTCCAGTGTATATCTCCCCGGCTTGTACTACTTCCCCGCTTCTTCCTTAGGTGTTTTGGTCTTTTTGTGAAATTATTGAGCTAGGCTCTGGACAACAGACAAATGGGCTGCTACCCACGATCACTTGCCAGCCATACTTGTGCGGTGAAGTGTGGATTATTTTCTTTTCTTCTTGTTCAAATTTTTTTTTTGTAGGTGGCTTCCCTAATCTCAAATATACCTAAAGGCAACGAACATTAAATGGCCCATGGCTGGGTTCTGGACAACCTGCCAATGGGCTGTTACCCACGACAACTTGCCAACCATACCACCCTAGAGAGTTCATTAGCTACCCAATTTCTGTCGAAATCTCTGAGAAGTGAGTCTGTGCAAAAGTGTGTGCAGATGCTTAGACTCAAAGTTTTTCTGAGTTAGAGGGTGAGTTGATAAGTCGTATACTTATTACCTTATTTAATAGGTGGATTAGAATAGCTTAAGGTTGCAAGGATTCGCCACTAAATCCATATTTTAACGGACACCAAGGCTGATTAAGCCTGAAGGCCTGAAAAGTCTAAGTGTTTAAGTTCCTTTTGTATTATTTTCCACTATTGACAAGTTTCTAATGCCTAAGTTTTCTTCCTAAATTCATTTATTATTTTTCTTTTTTAATTCATTCAGATTGATTAATTGAGCTCAGGATTATGCAATTTACCATCCCCCCATGCTTAAGTTGGACAATATCCTCATTGGCAGATTCATGGATGCTAAAAGGTTCAAAAAGATAGTACCTGAGTGACGTAAACTACCAGATCAGTCTGAATCCTCTGGGTTGCCTCCGAGGAAGCGCTGAGTTTAATGCCTCCAGCTGGGCGATGCTCGGTGTCAACCCTCAACGAGGGTGACACTTTCCTTGGGGGGTACCTGGGCCAGGAAATGCTTTAATCTTTGACCATTAACTGTAAAAGTGTGCCCAGTGTTTAGATCAGCGATTTCAACTGCCCCACTAGAATAGGGCTTAACCACTCGAAATGGTCCTGTCCATTTGGACTTGAGTTTCCCTGGGAAGAGTTTTAGGCATGCGTCAAACAGCCAAACTTGCTGATTAGGCTCAAAGGTTTTTCTATGAATGAGTCGGTCATGGACGGCTTTCATTTTCTCCTTATACAGTCGACTATTGTCAAAGGCGTCCCGACGAATTTCTTCGAGCTCAGATAATTGCAGCGTCCTCTGCCCACCGACTAAATGGGGATCCATGTTACATTGCTTAACAGCCCAGTAAGCTCGGTGTTCCAATTCGACAGGAAGATGGCAGGCTTTGCCAAAGACCAGGAGATAAGGGGACATGCCTATCGGGGTCTTGAAAGCGGTCCTGTATGCCCACAGGGCATCATCAAGTCGTGTGGACCAGTCTTTCCTGTCAGGTCTCACAGTCTTTTGTAAAATGTTCTTGATTTGTCTATTGGAGACCTCAGTGTACCCATTTGTTTGTGGATGATACGGGGTGGCAATGCGGTGGTTTACCCCGTATTTTCTAAGTACAGCACGGAATTGGGAATGGATGAAATGGCTTCCACCATCACTGATCATGGCCTTGGGTATTCCAAACCGGGAAAAGATGTTCTTCTTCACAAAGTCCATGACAGTCTTGTGATCGCATCGTCAGGTAGCGACGGCTTCAATCCATTTGGAAACATAGTCTACTGAAACCAGGATGTACTCGAAGCCGTTGGATGGTGAAAAGGGGCCCATAAAATCGATACCCCAAACATCGAAAATTTCGACAATCAAAATCGGCTGAAGGGGCATCATATCTTTCTTGGTCATGGTCCCCAGTGTTTGGCAGCGTGAGCAAGTTTTAGCAAAGATGTGTGCATCCTTAAATAGGGACGGCCAGTAAAATCCAGACTGCAACACTTTTGCAGCTGTTTTCTTTCCAGAGAAGTGGCCGCCACATGCTTGGTCATGACAAAAGGAAAGCACACTCTGAACTTCATCTTCAGGGATACACCTTCTGATGATCTGATCAGCACAGAGGCGAAACAGTATGGGATCATCCCAGAAATAGTGCTTGGCCTCAGCCAAGAACCTGTCCCGTTGCTGTCTAGACTAGCTATGCGGGGTTTGTCCTATAACCAAGTAATTAACATAGTCGGCATACCATGGCATTTTCTTGTCTTGCACGACTAGGATGTGTTCATCAAGGAAGGTATCAGATAGAGGTAGGGAGGGTCCAATGTGGTCTGGATGAAGTCTCGATAAGTGGTCAGCCACCACATTTTTTGATCTGGCCTTGTCTTGGATTTCTAGGTCAAATCCTGCAAAAGCAGGATCCATCTGATGAGCCTGGGCTTTGCGTCCTTTTTGGCCAACAGGTGCCGGATGGCTGAATGGTCAGTGCAAATAGTCACATGGGATCCCAGCAAATATGATCGAAATTTTTCAAGTCCAAAGACTACAGCGAGCAACTCTTTTTCTGTGATGGTATAATTACGTTGGGCCTCATCCAACGTTCTGCTCACGTAGTAGATCACCACGGGCTTCTTGTCTTGCCTTTGTCCCAGGATAGCGCTATGGAAAAATCTGATGCATCACACATAATCTCAAAGTCCTGGGACTAGTCTGGGGGTTGAAGTACAGGTGCGGTGGAGACTAAGTCTCGGAGGGTGTGATAAGCCTGGATGCAACCAGGAGACATGTGGAATATGGCGTCATTGGCTAGAAGGTCGATCAGGGGTTTTGAAAGCTTGGAAAAGTCTTTGATGAACCTTTTGTAGAAGCCAACATGTCCTAGGAAGGAGCGAATCTGTCGGACCGAACTAGGTGGAGGAAGTTTGGAAATTAAATCAACCTTAGCTCGATCTACCTCGATACCCCTATGCGAGACAATGTGACTGAGGACAATTCCTTCTTGAACCATAAAATGGCTCTTTTCCCAACTTAACACCAAGTTAACCTCGATACATCGTTTCAGGATTTTCTCCAAGTTGCTTAGACAATGGTCGAATGAATTCCTGAATACAGAGAAATCATCCATAAAGACCTCTAAGTATTCACCCACCATTTCTGAAAAAATGGCTAGCATGCAACGCTGGAAGGTCGCAGGTGCGTTGCATAACCCGAACGGCATTCGATGGAATGCAAACGTGCCATACGGGCAAGTGAATGTGGTCTTTTCCTGATCTTCTAGAGCAATTGCGACTTGGTTATATCCTGAATATCCATCCAGGAAGCAAACATACTTCTTCCCTGCCAATCTTTCAAGGATTTGGTCAACGAATGGCAAGGGGAAGTGGTCCTTCTTAGTGGCTTCATTAAGCTTCCTATAATCAATACACACCCGCCATGCGGTAGTGGTGCGGGTGGGGATGGATTCGCCACGATCATTGGTGACTTCGGTGAGCCCAGCTTTCTTCGGAACCACTTGAGTAGGGCTCACCCAGGGGCTATCAGAGATAGGGTAGATGATGTCGACGTCAAGCCACTTGATAATTTCTTTTTTAACGACCTCCCGCATGTTTGGGTTTAAACGTCTCTGCATCTGGCAGGAAGGTCGGGCCCCGTCTTCCAGGTAAATCTTATGGGTGCAATAGGTGGGGCTAATTCCTCTTAAATCCAAAATGTTCCAACCAATGGCAGCCCGATGTTCTGAAAGGGTCGCAGTCAACCTGAGTTCCTGATCCTTGGTTAGATGAGAATTAATAATCACCGGGAAGGTATGGTCAGGTCCCAAGAAGACGTACTTGAGATTTTCGGGCAATGGTTTAAGTTCAGGTGTGGGTGGGACCACAGTTGATGGGAAGGGAAAGGGCGGGAGTTGATCAACATCGATCTCTTCAAATGGTGTCATGTGATGGTACTCAACCTTACAGAGGTCCACGGGTAATGATGGTGATAGGTCAGAACTACGGGTTTGGTGGTCTGAGACAGAACTGAGGATGAGGCATTCCTCGATTAATGTTTCCACAGGATCATGTTCCTCAATGTAATCGCAATCAAAAGACTTTGTCACCCGGAAGATATCCAATTGCATTTTCCTATCCCCAAAGGCGATTTCCATACATCCCGTGTCGCAATCAATGTTTGCTTTAGCCGTAGCTAAGAAAGGTCTGCCTAAAATTATGGGTGCATTCTGTAATTTTTCAGGGACTTCCATGTTGAGCACCAAAAAGTCGACCGGGAAATAGAGGTCCTTGACCCGTACAATTACGTCCTCAACAACCCCCTTCGGGGTTTTCACAGATCTATCAGCCAGCTAGATGGTGACAGGGGTTGGTGTTAGCTCCCCAAAACCAAATTGGTGGTACAGGGTTGTTGGAATTAGATTGATAGAAGCAACTAGGTCCAGGAGCGCTCTATCAAACGTCATGTCCCCGATATTGCAGGAAATCAGGGGCACTCCTGGGTCAGTTTGCTTGAGTGGAAGGTTGCTTGATATCACGGAGCTTGTTTGCTCAGAAAGTACAACCTTCCTAGGTGCTTGCGGTCTCGACTTATGCTTGGATGTACAGGCATCCTTTAAGAACTTGGCGTAAGTAGGGATGTGTTTAATGGCTTCTAGGAGCGGAATATTAATCTGTACTTGCTTAAAAATTTCCAACAGCTCCTTAGTTTCCATAGTATTCTTCTTTTTCTTGATTGTCTCCAAGGCCTCAGGGTAGGGTGTCTGAATGTGGATTGGTTCCATGTCTGGGTCCTTGGTTGGTGCCTCTTTTGAGTGCATTGGTATTTCAACAGGCAAAGTCTCAGGGGGAGTCGGCCATTTGGGATCCTGGGTTTTGGTGTCGCTTCTCAATGTCACCGCATTCGCAGAGGCATTGGGGCCATGGGGTGATCCTTGAGGAGACGAGGATGAAGAAGCGCCAAACCCAGGAGGTGTTTGCGGGGCTGGCTGGACCATGTGAGCCTGCCCGGCGTTGCTTTGGAACCCTTGCGAATTGGGGCCTCTGTTAATTATGTTTCGCGAGTTTGGTTGTGGTTGGGAAGGTAGGGATCCGTGTTGTTTACAGTCCAAGAGTTGGCTTAACTGTCCCTTTACTAAGGCCATTTCCTCCTGATGTTTTTGGTTCATGTCAGCCATCATCTTTATTAGGGTATCCATTTGGTTTTGTGGGGGAGGGGCCACCCTATTCTGGTTATATTGGGGTCTAACTGGTGGTCCTTGCTGATAGGGGGCAAGTGTGGCTGCTGGTTTGGCCTGGGCTGGTTTTGGAATTGCGGTGGTTTCTGGTTTGTCCAACCAAAGTTGGGGTGGTTACGCCAGCCAGTGTTGTAAGTGTTGGAGAAAGGGTCAGGTTTTGCATAACCTTGGACAGCTTGCACATCTTCTAAGATAGCCGATGTTGATGAAGAGGGAAGGGAGTAATCAAGGGTCGAGGGAGCAAAGGTCCCTCCCTGGAACCTGGTTAGGGGTTGTTCCAGGTTCAGTTGGGTAAAGGGTTGGACCAGGTCAACATTATGTGCTCCCTTTGCTAGGGAGAAAGTCTGCATGGGGTTCCTGGTCTGATTTAGTAGCTCATCAATCTTTTTGTCCACCAATTCCACTCGATCCAAATTTTTGGCAATGATGCCCATGTCAACCATTCCAGAATTTGCTTGTACCTCATAAATCCCGCCACGGGCTTGACTGGACCTGTTAAACTGGTTCATGGAGGCATTGTTGAGCGAATTCTCGCTCATAGACTCAAAGAGCTCAAACGCGCTCTCCTAGTCTTTGTTTAGGAAGTTTCCCCCGCATGAGGCATCAACGAAGTTCCGTAGGTTGCTGTCCAGACCGTGGTAGAAGATCTGGGCCAATTGCCACCTTGGAACTTCGTGGTGTGGGCATTTCCTCAAAAGTTCATTAAATCTTTCCCACGCCTCATGAAATTGTTCCCCACCCTAGAGTGTGAAGGTAGTGATAGCTCTTCTGAGGGCATTGGTCCTTCCTATGGGGAAGAATTTCTTTAAAAATGCATGCCTCAGTTCTTCCCAGGCGGTGATGGGTCTACCTAGGATTCTAAGCCAATGAGAAGCCTTGTCTCTTAATGAGAAAGGAAGCATCTTGATTAGAACAATGTCAAGGCTAATGTTCCTAGGTTTCACCGTTCATGCTATGCGGTCGAGATCCTCTAGGTGCTGAAAGGGGTCCTCATTTGAGCTTCCATGAAAGTGGCTCTGGATCAGACTTAAGACATTCGATTTTAGCTCAAAATCATCTCCCCCCTCAGGGATCCTAAGGTGGGGCTCGACTCTAATAGCAGAAGGGTTATAAAAATCATGGAGAGGTCTTGGCTGGTCCTGAAATGGCGGTAAATCAAGTGGTGGTTGTCCTGGTATGTCATGGAACGGTGGTGGTGGTTGTTCTTGTGGGTTCTGTAACCATTGTATGGCTTGCATGATGGTGTGGATTTGTTGTTGTTGAAGCCGATGGTTAGCATTGATTTGAGCTTGGATGATGGCAATAGCATCAGGTGGGGGTTGATTCTCAGCCTCATCTACCCTAGGTTCAGAAATGTTTTCAATAGAATTACGTCTCCTAGATTCCTGCCCCAAAACACACAACTCGGGATGCAGTGAGCGCCTCCCGTGCATACACTAGAGAAGAACTGGAGGGGATGCGGAGGGCGACAGATGCGAGAAATGTGTTTCAATCAAGCACCCAAGCCTAGTCCTTATGGTGTATTCCTCAGGAGACCTAGAAATCTCACAAAGGGTGATTAAGTCCGTAAGCACTGGACTCCCCTTCCCAAGGCTAATCTGGCCAGGTTGATTACGAGGGGATTGCAAGGAAGGTTCTTCCTTTGGCTTGCGCCTCCAGTTCCATAGACCCCACAACCACGGTCGTTTGACACTGCCCCGCAGCCTAGTCACCAGATTCTACCAAGGGAATGAAAGCCAAGTGCCTAGCGAACAAAACCTCGCCTTTTGAGACTTAACTCAGTCCTTCCTAGGGCACGTCTACTCAGTTTTAAAGGGTTAGGATAGTGCTTGTGCTTAGGGTGATGTGATGAGGCCTTGATTGGGGTGGTGCCTCTTAATTTTCCATTTTCAAAGTGTGTGCTTTTAGTAAAACATGATTTTCAAGCAAGGATTTATTAAGATGAGGTGCCTTTTAGTGTTTCATACTTTAGTACTTTTTAGGGTTGACGTGTCTTAGTGTTTTCAACCAAGTTTCAGTGGGCACGTCAAGTTCTGCACACAATTCAATGAAAGTAGATTTCCTTTTTATTCTGTAGAGGCTCTAAAACCCTAGTATACTCATCCTAATGATCATGCAGCTTCTATTAGATGAGTTAGTTTTACGGTTGAGTGGTGCGGCCCAGGTCAACTCATGGTGGCTTCGCAAACACCACTCAAGAAAAAGAAAAGAACACTCCAAGAATTTGTTCAGAATGTTAGAGTGTACATTTTTTGTGGGGTGATGTGTTAAGGATGTGGGTCAAGCAATCATACACCACACCAATTTTTTCAGTTTTTACAAATTTTTTTTAGCTTTTTTCATGCAAGCAAACAATGAGAGAGAGGTTACTCACTATCGATCCTCGAGGCGCCTACTCCCTTGCTACCGTCATGGGATGCATCGCTTCGCCATCTATGCGCCGAATTCCTGCAACCATCAAGTAAAAAGGAAAATAGGGCATTAGACGATGTGAGGATGAATGTAGAATGGAGGTGATAAAACAAATCCATTGCCTCCCCGGCAACGGAGCCAAAAACTGATGTGCCGTAGTGCGTGTGTGCTAAGAGGTGTCGTTATAGTTGCACTTGATACGTCGGTTTTAAAATAAGTAAACGGAGGTGAGTCCGAGTGTCGGTCTCAGGGAGGCATGAAAATCAGATTTTTGCTTATCACTTGTTGTTACCTAAAAGGCGAAGTTTTGCTTGTGAAAGATGCGATTTTGAAAAGCGAGAGAAAGAGATAGAGAGAGATTTTAGGGTTTGAAAGCTTTTTGGTTTTGATCATGCAACTTGAACAGAAATTAAAATGGCAATTGAACGAAAAATAACTTCATTAATCATGCATTCAAAGTTCATAACTTACAACATTAAATACATGCTTCAACAAAAGTAATGGAAAGCTTAAAAGAGAGAGAGAGAGAGAGAAAGAGAGAGAGTGGAGAGTGACAAGGTAGCCACGGTGGTGGAGGAGGCTCCGTCGGCGGCTCGTCGTCTCCGGCGATTACAAGAGTGCCTAAAGCTAGCTAAGAGAGGAGTGGAGTAGTTGCAAGGGGGAGTGGATGCCTTGAATGGTGGTAGGAGGGGGTTTAAATAGAGTTAAGGGCTTCCTAAAAGAGGAAGGGGCTTTAGCAACATCCAGAGCATCGCTAAAACCGCTTCCAAAAGTGTCGGTGTAGCCCTCTCGCCGCCGGTCAGCCGCGCACCCCGTTCCTTCTCCCCGCACAATCCGTGGCCGCTGAACGAGAGCCGTCCGATCGAAGATCGGACTGCTAAGAATCTTCGTCACTCGTGCTGAGATCGCGCCTCAGGTGCGCTTGTGCGAGCGCGTCTCCGCCCGGCATGTGCGCGCATGTGGGCGCTCGTGCGTTGCGGTCGCGCCGCGTGGCGAGATCGTGGCCGCCCGCTGTTGATCAGGCAGCCCAATTTTTCCGCGCCCTTCGCCCACCTTCAAATCCCGCTCCGCGTGCGCGCTCACCGTTGCGCCACGCCCGCGCTTTGTCGCGGCGACCACATTTGAGCGTGCGAATCTAGGCCGTTCTATCGAAGATCGACGGTAGAGATTTGATCTCGGCTGGCTGAAGGTGCGGCGAGCATGGGGGCGGGGTTGACGTGGGGCCATCTGGACCGTTGATCTCCAGATCAATGGTCAGAACTTCTTGGGCCCATTGTAGGAGCTCCGGATGTCGGATTTGGCCGATCTTGAGTCCGTTGGACTCCGTTCGTCATTCTGAATCCATCCGTGCAATCCGATTGCTCATCTGAGGCCTGCTTTGACAAATGCTTACACAAATGGCCATTAATACAGTTTATAAGCAATCTTGGTACATGATGCATGCAATGCTCCTATTCTACTTATGTTGTGCCTTTTATTCTAAAGATGGGCCATATTCAACATAATTATTACCCCCTTGGGTGGTGTTATCAATAACTGGATGCTTGCACGCAACTCACTCCACTCCACAGCAGCTGAAATCCTGAAGCCACGGAGCCTGAGAGTGCTTGGAAGCTGCTTCAATCGTTGTCAATGGCGGCTGCAGCTCCGATCCTGTCATGCATGAATACGGCCTATTGGCCTAATCAAACCACCTACAGACCTTCACCGTGGCACGGCGAAGGTGGTGCGACGTGCAGCAGGTCACGGGGTGACCTAGGTGTGCGTGCCTAGGTCGTCCTGTGACCGGAGGTGTGGGTGTGTTCGGGGGGCTATTATGGAGGCGTAGAGGGATGGCAGATGGGCGGAGGTTGTTCGGTGAGGTGAGGCGGAGCCTCTGAATTGGTCGGAGAGTCGTGCGGAAGTGTGGAGCGACAGGGGCGACTCGCCGGAGGTTGGTCGGAGGCGAGGAAGATGGCGGTGGTCAGCGACGGTCGAGGGTCGATTGATGAAATAAGGTGAGGGGAATGAAAGACGGGATAGAGGAGAATAGTTTTAACCTAATTGTAGGGACGAAGGGTACGGAGAGGCGGACAGCTGTACCTGCTGTCGTCGGAGAAGAAGATGCCCTGTGGGGGAGGACGGCGGCGACGACGGGTCTGAGGCAGCGTGCGCAGGTATTGCGCCACGCGAAGGAGAATCAGGAAGAAGTCTCTGCCACTGGTTTTGTGGCAAAGAGAAGAGGAAAGGAAAGAAAGCTCACCGGAGCTCGCTGGGTACCCTGGCCGGGAAGGAGGAGACGAATCTGAGGTGAAACCTCGGCCAGGTCGAGCTGAGGAGGTGCGGCCGGAGTTAGGGTTTAATTTATAGTTGTTTGGCTGTGCTTCAAGGGCGTGGAGGGCACGCCTTCTGTCACCGACATCTTGCCGGAGATGGAAGGTGGTTGGATACCCAAATCTCTCGCGCGTTGGCACGAGAGATTGGGTGCAAATCTGGGATCAAGATCAGGCTCAAATGGAAGGGGATTCCTCAGAGAATCTCCCTTCCATTTCTGGGAGGAGATCTCTGAGGGATTAGAGCGTATCCTCCCTGTCAACCTCTCCGGAGAAGGATTCTGTCCCAATAATGGCGGAAGGACTTGATTGTAAGATTGGCGAGAAAGATAGGGGGGTTGTTGTGATGGTTTTCAAAAGATAGGGACCAAAATGTGATTGGGTGTACTAAATTTCAAAGTAGGTCAAGATGACCTCCCCTTAAGTCCAAATTTTGGTGAAGACCTAATTTGGACCTAAGGAATCCAATGGTGAGGTTGGATTTTAGGTTTGACCGTGTTTGACTGGATATTTTGAGTAGAAACCCAAATTAGGTCAATTGATAAGCTAGGACCCTATTCTAGGTCAAACTAGGTTCCAAAGGCCAATTTGAATGTTATAAACCCTAGAGGATATTTTTCCATGATTTTTGTATGGTTTACTTGATTTTTATCCTGATCGTAACCTTGTTGAATTAAGCGGGTCTGTTTTAGGGTTACAAGATGTCATTTAATTCTTGGAATTCACATGAACCCATTTCCAATTGAATCAACCCACTTTTTATCTTATGTAGACCATTTGACCTATGCTTTGTCTCTGAGAAATCCCGTTTATGTACTACAATGGTAAAATTGCAATTTTAACCTTTATTTCATGTTTTCTTCTCAGAACACTTATTCCTTCAATTATGCCCTCTTCTAGGTTATGTAGGAGCTTTTACTCTCTTTATTAGGTCAAAATGAGCTAGTTATGGCTCATGATGAGGCTCTCATCATACCCCCATGCCTAGCTTTTGCTAGTCCCTTAGCAAAATTTCAAGGTTTTAACTTTTGTTCTAGACCCTAAGTGTAAGTGCTTTTCTTTTTCTTTTGTGATTAGGTTAGAATGCCGACAATAGGCCTAGAGGTATTCAAGTACCAACCAAAATCCAGACCTATTCCGCTTTAGCCTCAGTCCTTCGCAAAGGTTTCTAAGGCCCACAGAAACTAACCTAGGGTTTGTTGGACTCTGCGGTTAAAGCACCCGTGCTTGAGACATTCTTAGCCTAAGTTCAGTTTGCAGTGGGTTTTTGTAAGAGAGATAGAGGATTTATTTGTTTGGAGAACTTTTCTCTCTCTTTTTCTTTTTATTTCTAGCTTTGGATTAGCTTCTCAACACGGTCTGTATCGGATTCCTCATCCCCATCATCAATCCTCAAGGGTCCCTGGCTTTCGAGATTTCAAGATAATCCCGCCCATGGCAACCCCCAGAACCCTGGCTTTCGAGATTTCGAGATAATCCCGCCCATGGCGTTCCGTGGCCGAATTCAGACCCTGGCGATCGACATTTCGTGAAAATGCCGCCCATGGTATCTGAACCAGCAGAGTGCTTACATGCCCCCAGTAGGATATTTAAATATCCTAAGAGACAAGCACCGAGGAGACGATATGTTGTTACGCATCTTCGAGGGGAATTTCCCGCCTCTCAGCATTGGGAACTCGTCCAAATCAACTTGTGTTGATTGGCTGCTCCTAATCTAGGTGACTTTTTTAGAACATTAAACGCTTTTGCGTGATTTGGATATTTATGCGCACTGAACCAGACTGTGTGTGAATTTGGGGTGCTTAGGTTACCGAATCCCGCAAACCGGAGGTCAGTTAACGAGGCCGAAAACTTCCTAAGCCTTAGACCTAATACTTAAGCTTCGCATTTTCCCCAACCTCTTGAGGATTATCCAGATTTTAGCGGATACGTGAATTTTTAAGCTAAAGAATCTAGCCCAAGAGGCCTAAGACCAGCGTTCCCGCTAATCTTTTGTTATGTCTCCTTAGCACTTTTCTGCTATTTCTTTTCTTGATCTGGTCTGGAACTTCAGTTAATTCCTTAATCTTTTACTAATGACTATTTCTTTTTCTTTTTCATTTTGTGCACCTTTTGTCATTTTTGCTCTTTTTCTCCTTATGAATATGTGGCTCACAAAATTTCCTCCCTCCCCCATTTTTTGTTCTTTTTCATAATTTTTCAATTTTTTTGTGTTTTTGACATATGCAAAATTTTTTGTGTGTGAGACTCCTAACTTTTTTCTTGGTTCTGTATGTATGCACTTTATCACCCCCCCATGCCTAAGTTTTGCAATGTCCTCATTGTAAACGGAGGGTGTGAAATACTGTTGAGGTCAGGGACTTAGAACAGGATACATCGGGTGGGTGAATGGGTCGAAAATGACTGATGCGGATGATTTTAAGCTCTGATACGTGTACCAGAGGTGGGATCAACTGTCAAAGGCTGAACTCAAGGTGCAATGGACGTGGAGTACAGACGGATAATCAGACGGGTCTCTATTTTTGGGATGACGGGTTGCCTCCCATTAAGCGCTAAATTCAATGTCTTCAGCCTAGCGGAAAATGGGGTGGAGAGGGAGTGGTCAAATCAGTGGAATTTTGTAAAATAAGCACCTTGATTAAGAGCCTGGTTGGTCCAACCAGGTGCTTGTTGAGATCAGTCGGCTGATGATGCAGCCCAAACCCAATAAATCTGGTGGGTCGATAGATGTAGATCAACAGATGAGGAACCCACCATATGTAGTGAAGTTCAAATGAATATGGAAGTGAAAACTCTGGTTTAGGCTGAGTCGACTCAACCTGGTCAGAGTAGGGTTCCGAAAAATAATCAATGTAAGGTGTGGAATCCCTACAGGGGTGATCACAGAATGTTGGCTCCTATTTTTCAGTCTGATCAATGCCCGATACCCAATATAGATATGGAGTTGAATCATCTGCAAACGGCTCAGTGAGAGGTGAATCAGAATATAAATTGAGTCCGATTGCAGGTCGAGGTAGAGAATAGGTTTTGATTGGTTCTGTATATGTGGAGCAGGTGGCTTCAAAGAAGATTGGCTTGTTATAATCAGGAAGCAGATTTTCTCCGATGTTATGGTCAGATTCGAAATCGTCGGAGAGTTTGCGAAAATCAAAATTTGAATGAGATTCCAGATCGTGAGTTCCACCATAGAATAAATCATATGTTGTATACTCAGCAGCCTGACTGGGGTCTAGCCTAAATGTTAATTCTGAGCTTGAAAAGGTATCCTTATCTGGTAGAGGCTCAGGTTCTAAGCTAGTAGGGCAGACCCAATTGAAACCCCACTCGTCCAACTCCTCGATTTCTATGTCGTAGATTGGCATGACTTCCGAAAAATCGACTAGTTCCTCTGAGGATGTTGGCGAGGGATATTCATCAAATCGAGGCCCAAAGTCATATACTTCATTGAAAGATTGATCTTCTTCATATGGGGCCTTGAAATCTTCAAAATAGGTTGCAGATCTAGGTTCTAGGCTTAGGATGTGGGTTGAATTACTAGAATCTAGGTCTGAATAACCTTCAAGGGTCACCTTATCAGAATAAGGAATGGAATTTATACCCTTGAGAGGTTCAGTCCTACTCTCATTCTTGCAGGAGTTTTGGGATTCTAGAATGGGCTCATCATGGTATTTTCCTGCATTTGGAGCTTCCCAACCTTCTTCAATATCAGGCACATTGTATTCTATTTGGGTTGGGAATCCACAACCATTTTGTGCCTCAAACCCGAGATCAGATTTATCCTCGATGTTGTCCCAAGATGGTTCATCCTCTGTTTGTGGTATATACGGGTACTTATGGTCAATAACTTGTTTTACTAATCTCATTATCTCTTCCCGTCTTTCAAGACTATCTTGGTGTTGCTTCCAAAGTTGAGGATTTGTCATACATTGAAGATATTCAAGATTGTGCAGTTTTTCTATCTCAATGTATGCAGTAATGAGCAAGTCACGAGTTGATCCTTTTGTGGCTTCTGCTAATAGTACTTGGGCACAAGTTATGATAAAGGTTGTGGTTGTTGGGACATCAACCTGAATGTTTCCTACTGGTGTTGAGGTTTCTTCTTTTTCATAGAATTTCATGGCATCCTCAATCATTTTATCTCTCATGGATCTCTGATATTCAGGTTTCTTGAATGGTAGTCCTAAGTGGTTTGGCTGCATATTTGGATCAGGTGGTGGAATCAAGATGTAGAATCAGAGTTTGAATAAAGATGTAGAATCAAGTTATGAAGCGATCAGATCTAAATAACAAGTCCCACTGAAAATGTGTATGTGTGCTCTAAAGAGAAAAGATGAGGGACTGGAGATGTTTTTGACCCAATCAAGACACCCAAAGACGTTTGGATGACTATGGAGGTTCGGGGCGGATGGACCCCTGGATCAGAAGATCGTCCACCTGAGAATTACCTGGGCATCCAGAGAGGGAGAGTCCCGCAAAGACCCCTACACGGTAGAGCGTCCCCACGGGTTACAAGGTTTCCCCCACCTGACCTCTCTTGTCACTGAGATTCCAGGTAGACCAGAATGGGGACCTTGACCTCTTAAGTCTACCACTTTTATTTCATAGGTGCTCTAGGGTTCTCACTTGAACTTTAGATGTTTTGATATTGTGACCTAATTTAGAGGTTGGTTGACCCAAGGGGTCAACTTCACCTAACCTGTCCTATAGATGGCAGAATGATTCTAGGTTTGGAGCCTAGAGATCACCCTGATTTGACTCCCAGGTTATTAGGTCCAAAAATTTTAAGATTCAAGTGATTTCAGAGCTTCTTTTTCTTTAGGGTTTGTCTTGTTTAGATCTCTTCAATCAAGGTCTTGGGTGACACACTGATGCGGGAAGGTTTATTTCCTTTTATGCAGGCATGTGTGACTAACACTCTAACATCCTACTGTAGAAACCCTAATTTGGTTCTATTTCCAATCCTTTTTTATTTTTCACAAAAATTCTCTTTGGACTTGAAAGCAAGAAGTGTGTTGTCCACAGAGATTAAGAGTTATTTCTATTAGGCACATGAATTTGTGGGATAGAATCTAAAAAAATCGCTCCAACTTCAAGAAGAATTAAAAAATTTTTGCAAAATTAGGAAATGTTTGCCTTAAAGATGGTGATTACTATATAAAAAAGGCAATTGATTCCTAAATTGATTTCTTCCTTTTGTCCTTTCAGGATTTAGGGAATGGTTTAAGGAAGAAAAGAAATTACCTGCCCTGGAGTGGTTGACTTGCCGGAGGGATTTTCTCGTGAAATACCTGCAAGATCAAAACAAAGCAAAGTAGGGCAAGTTAGTGTTCAATATGATAAAAAGAATGTAGAGACTAGTGATAAATTGCGCGTTACTCCTCGGCAACGACGCCATTTTGTTGAAGAGACTTGCTCGATCGTGTTTTAACAGTTATTGCGTCGTAGTATAGGTGATCAAGCGTCGTCAACAAATAAAAGTTTTTATTACTCGAAAACTGGAGTATCCGAGGTTGAACACAGGGAGCAATCAAAATTTACTACTAATCTCAAATGTAATTGAACACTCTAATTTACTCAAAAGTTTAACTCAAATGCATTTAAAAAATAATCCAGGCAAAAGAGTAAAATTGGACGTCTGATCACAAGACCAGACGTCTTAAAAGTGTTTTCCCTTCTTTGATTATTCTTCTTCTTCTGATCTTGCTTTCTTTATCTTCTGTCTTGGCCTTTCTTTTTCTCTACAGTCTCTCTCTTCTTCCTTCTCTTCTCTCTTCTGCGAAGGCTTCTTGTTCTTCCTTGGTCTTCTGTTTCTTCTCTGCAGCCTTTCTTCTTCTTCTTCTTCTCTACCTTACTCAGCCTCTTCTTCATAGTTTCTTCTTCTTCTGCTCCTTCTCTCTTCTGCGAAGGCTTCTTTTTCTGCTTCTTCTCTTCTTCTTCCTTGCGGCTAAGTCTCTTCTCTTCAACTCTTAGCCTGCCTGCACAAGGGAGCAAAACCTACCCTATCCCTCTACCTGCACGTCTCTCTCTCTCTCTGCAAATCACTCACATGACACTCTCCCAGAGCCGCAGGTAATCAGGTATGGTAGCGCACCCGGGACCAGGCGTACCGGCGTGAGGGTGATGCGTGAGGTGTGCTCAGATAGGGTCGGATCGGAGCCCGCCAGATCTGCGAGGTGAAACCGCGGACGAGGCGAGTGTGGGTAAGTGTGAGGGGCCTTACCCCTGTGCGTTCGGAGGTAACTAGAAGATAACACAAATTCACTTTATACTACACCTGCGCCTCGTAGATTTCAGATGTGGGACTATTAGTCCAGCCCTGCTCTTGTGCGCGCCCGTAGAACGCTCTTTGCGCTCCGCTCAATTGCAGCCTCAACCCTCTTCACTGGATAACTGGCTGCTTGCACGCAACTCACTCCACTCCACAGTAGCTAAAATCCTAAAGCCACGGAGCCTGAGAGTGCTTGGAAACTGCTTCAACCATTGTCAATGGCGGCTGCAGCTCCGATCCTGTCATGCATGAATACGGCCTATTGGCCTAATTAAACCACTTGCAGACCTTCGTCGTGGCATGGCGAAGGTGGTGCGACGTGCAGCAGGTCGTGGGGCGACCTAGGTGTGCGTGCCTAGGTCATCCTATGACCAGAGGTGTGGGTGTGTTCGGGGGGCTGCTGTGGAGGCGTAGAGGGATGGCGGATGGGCGGAGGTTGCTCGGTGAGGTGAGGCGGAGCCTCTGAGTTGGTCGGCGAGTCGTGCGGAAGTGTGGAGCGACAGGGGCGACTCGTCGGAGGTTGGTCGGAGGCGAGGAAGATGGCGGTGGTCAGCGACAGTCGAGGGTCGATTGATGAAATAAGGTGAGGGGAATGAAAGAGGGGATAGAGGAGAATAGTTTTAACCTAATTGTAGGGACGAAGGGTACGGAGAGGCGGACAGCTGTACCTGCTGTCGTCAGAGAAGAAGATGCCCAGTGGGGGAGGATGGCGGCGACGACGGATCTGAGGCAGCGTGCGAGGGTATTGCGCGACGCGAAGGAGAATCAGGAAGAAGTCTCTGCCACTGGTTTTGTGGTAGAGCGAAGAGGAAAGGAAAGAAAGCTCACCGAAGCTCGCTGGGTACCCTTGCCGGGAAGGAAGAGACGAATCTGAAGTGAAACCTCGGCCAGGTCGAGCTGAGGAGGTGCGGCCGGAGTTAGGGTTTAATTTATAGTTGTTTGGCCGTGCTTCTAGGGAGTGGAGGGCACGCCTTCTGTCGCCGACATCTCGCCGGAGATGGAAGGTGGTTGGATACCCAAATCTCTCATGCGTTCGCACGAGAGATTGGGTGCAAATCTGGGATCAAGATCAGGCTCAAATGGAAGGGGATTCCTCAGAGAATCTCCCTTCCATTTCTAGGAGGAGATCTCTGAGGGATTAGAGCGTATCCTCCTTGTCAACCTCTCCGGAGAAGGTTTCTGCCCAAATAATGGCGGAAGGACTTGATTGTAAGATTGGCGAGAAAGATAGGGGGGTTTTTGTGATGGTTTTCAAAAGATAGGGACCAAAATGTGATTGGGTGTACTAAATTGCAAAGTAGGTCAAGATGACCTCCCTTAGGTCCAAATTTTGGTACAGACCTAATTTGGACCTAAGGAATCCAATGGTGAGGTTGGATTTTAGGTTTGACCATGTTTGACTGGATATTTTGCGTAGAAACCCAAATTAGGTCAATTGATGAGCTAGGACCCTATGCTAGGTCAAACTAGGTTCCAAAGGCCAATTTTAATGTTCTAAACCCTAGAGGATATTTTTCCATGATTTTTATAGGGTTTACTTGATTTTTATACTGATCGTAACCTTGTTGAATTAAGCGAGTCTATTTTAGGGTTACAAGATGTCATTTAATTCTTGGATTACACATGAACCCATTTCTGATTGAATCAACCCACTTTTTATCTTATGTAGACCATTTGACCTATGCTTTGTCTCTGAGAAATCCCGTTTATGTACTGCAATGGTAAAATTGCAGTTTTAACCTTTATTTCATGTTTTCTTCTCAGAACACTTATTCCTTCAATTAGGCCCTCTTCTAGGTTATGTAGGAGCTTTTACTCTCTTTATTAGGTCAAAATGAGCTAATTATGGCTCATGATGAGACTCTCATCAACCACAGGCCTGGTCATGGAAGAAGGACAAGATATCCTGAATTTCCACTTCTGAAACACATTGTCGAATGATTTGATCAGCACCAATGCAGAAGAGATATGAGTCTTCCCAAAAGTAGTACTTATCATCCGAAAGTAATTTGTCCTTCTTGGCTTTCATCCAATCGAACAACATATAATGTGATGCTAGGTAGTTTACTAGATCAGAAAATCATGGAAGCCCCGTACTGATAGTCAGGAGGTGCTGATCGGGAAAATGTTCCATAATGGGTGTAGAAGGGTCAATAATGTTAGAAGGAAGGCAGGACAAGTGATCAACTACCACATTCTATTTTTTCGCCTTGTCATGAATCTCGAGGTCAAACTCTTGCAACAACAAGATCTAGCAGATTAGTCGAGGTTTCGCGTCCTTCTTTGCAAGGAGATGCCTCACAGCTGTGTGATCAGAGTAAATGATAACACGGGAACCCAGAAGATATAATCTGAACTTTCCCAGGGTAAATACTACGGCTAGTAGCTCTTTCTCAGTAACTGTGTAGTTACGCTGAGCCTCGTTCGTGTCTTGCTAGCGTAGTAGATGACCACGGGTTTTCCGTCAATTTTCTTCCCAAGTACCACACCTATAGCGTAATTAGATGCATCGCACATGATCTCAAAGGGTTGAGACCAATCAGGGGACTGTAGGATCGGAGCTTGGGTAACTCGATCACGCAGGATCTCAAATGCTTGAGTGCACTCCTTGGAGATTTCAAAAGGGACATCCTTAGATAGTAGATTAGTCAAGGGGTGTGCAATCTTCGTGAATTCTGGAATGAATCGACAGTAAAAAGTAACGTACCCCAGGAAGGATCGAATGTCTTTGACCGAGCTAGGCATAAGGAGTTTGGAAATCAAATTTACCTTGGCTCGATCAACCTGGATGCCTTTTTCAGAGATGAAATGTCCCAGGACAATTCCCTCAGGAACCATGAAGTGGTTCCTTTCCCAGGAAAGAATCAAATTCACGTCGATGAATCGCCTAAGGATTTGGACCAAGTGCAGGAGCCAATCATCAAATGATTCGCCAAAAACTGAGAAGTCATCCATGAAGACTTCCAGATATTCACTTATCATATCTGAGAATATGGCAAGCATGCACTGCTAAAAAGCAGCAGGAGCATTATAGAGACCGAAAGGCATCCTTCGGAATGCGTATGTCCCGAAGAGGCAAGTGAAAGTGGTCTTCTCAGGATGGATTGCCATCTGGTTATAGCCGAAGTACCCGTCTAAAAAGCAGAAGAATCTATTTCCCGCTAGTTTTTCGAGGATTTGATCAATAAACGGTAGTGAGAAATGATCCTTCTTCATGGAGGTATTGAGTCTTCTGTAATTGATAACACTGCATCTTGAGGTGATAAATCTGTCAATTGGGGTTTATCTTAAGAGCAAAATGCACAAATAACACATCATCAATAGGAATAGGAGCATCTCATGCATTGCACATCAAGATTGCTTATAATGCATTATTAACGGCCATGTGTACAAGGACATGTCAAAACAGGCCTCAGATGAGCAATCGGACCACACGGATGGATTCAGAGTGACGAACGAAGTCCAACGGACTCGAAATCAGCTAAATCCGACATCCTGAGCTCCTGCAATGGGCCTAAGAAGTTCTCACCATTGATCTGATGATCAATGGCCCACGGCGAGCCACATGGTGCCCGCTCGTTGCATCCAGACCACCACCTGACTCTGCCTTCACCTGGAGGAGAACTCTCAACCATAGATCTTCGATCGAATGGTCGAGAATGTCCGCGTGCTCGACTCTCGCTACGACAATCCGCTGCAATAGTGCAGCGGTCGACCGCCTCACGCCCGCACAGCCGGCGCGAGATCAAATCGCGCTGCACGAAAATTCGAAGGAAAAGGTGTGCGTTGGGGAAATTGAGTCGCCCAATCAGAAGCGAACGGCGCAGATGGAGCACACGCGGTGCAACGGATGCATGCAGATGCTCACGTGCACGATGATGCGGCAGACGCACGTGCCTCAGCAACGATCTGCGAGCACGGTCTTTGCGGGATCTTAGCCGTCCGATCGAATATTGGACGGCTTACAACGTTCGATCGGACGGCTTACAACGCGCGTGCATGGATCACCTCTGAAGAAGCATAGGGCGTGCTGGCGACCGGCGGGCGAAGGAGGTTACACCGATGGATTTAGTATGGGTTTAGCGACGTCCCGGATGTCGCTAAAGCCCATACTTAAATTAGAAAATCCTTTTGCCTATATAAACTCCATCCAACCACCCATGGAGGGCATTCAATCCACTTGCATGTGCTCTACCCCACTCCTAGCCACCATTAGCTCTCTTTGTAATCACTGGAGCCGACGAGACACCGACGGAGCCCCTCTCCACCACCGTGGCTGCCTCACCGTCTACTCTCTCTCTTTCCCTCTTTATCTTAAGCTTTACTTTATTTGTGTTTAAGCATTTATCTAGTGTTGTAATTATAAACTAAAGTTGCATGTCAAATGAAGTTGTTTCCTATCTAGTTACTTGCCCTCTTTTTTGTTTAAAGTTGCATGTGTGAATGAAGAAATTCTAACCCTATTCTCTCTCTCTCTTTCTCTCTCTCTCACTCGCTTTTCACTCACGACTTCTCGCAAGCAAAAAACCATTATTTCTGTGACATTAAGTGACAAGAAAAATCCAATTTTCATGCCTCCCTGAGATCGACACTCGGACTCACGTCCATTTCTTCATTTAAAACCAACGTTGCGAGTGCAAGCTATAACGACTCTTTTAAACACACGTGCCTCCCGCACCGTCAGTAATCAATGCAGACTCTCCAAGAATTTGCTACACGGGTCATATGATTTCTTCGATCTCAATCGTGATCACAGTGAGTCTTGCCTTCTTAGGCACAACCTGGATTGGACTCACCCACTGACTGTCAGAGATTGGGTAGATGATCCCAGCATCTAACCACTTAATGATCTCCTTTTTCACAACCTCCTGCAGGTTAGGTTTCAGACGTATCTGCATTTCACAGGAAGGTTGTATGCCTTTTTTAGTATAGATGCGATGTGTGCAGTAAGAGGGGCTAATACCAGTCAAATCATCAAGAGTCCATCCAATGGCTCTTCGATGTTGCTAGAGAACAGAAATCAGACGGGATTCTTGATCAGGCACGAGTCTGGAGTTGATAATCATAGGAAACGTCTGATTGGAACCCAAAAAGACGTACTTTACATGATCGGGAAGAGGCTTTAGTTCTAAAATAGGGTTATCAGTAGCAGCGGGTGGTTTCGGGTGAGTGTCGGGAGAAAGGGAAGGAGCTATGGGTGTGTCTAGGTTGAGTTTGGACTCCTCTAATTGCGGATTTTGATCCTCTTGTGGTTGATCAGAAGTAATCAGATTTTCCTCGATATACCGATCGTCAACCACAACCTCGATATCACATATTCTTTCTATAACCCCATAATTAATCCCTTGTTGAGTTCCCAAATTTTAGTTCAATTTGGCCCTTCTCACAATTAATGTTGGCCCTAGCAGTGGCCAGAAAGGGTTTCCCTAGTATGATCGATGTGTTTCTCGAATTTTATGGAGCATCCATATCCAAGACTATGAAATCCACCAGGAAATAGAAATCCCAAACCCTAACAATGACATCCTCAAGAACTCCTTTAGGTCACTTAATAGATTGTTTTGCCAACTGTAATGTCACTTCTGCTGGTTTTAGCTCAGATTCCTCAAGATGGTCAAGTAGGGATGTAGGTATTAGGTTTATGGAGGTTCCTAGATCCAATAGTGCTCTGTCAAATTGGATATCACCAATTGTGTAAGAAAGCAGGGGAGTACCTGGGTCTTTTGCCTTAGGTGGGAGCCTACTCAAAATGATGGATCTAGCTTGCTCCGACAATACGATTGGGCTCCCACTTTTGGTTTGTGGCTTACGCTTAGGTGTACACATGTCTTTCAGAAATCGTGCGTAAGCCAGTACGTGGTGAATCGCATCCATCAAGGGGATGTTTATATCGACCTATTCAAAGAGCTTGACTAGGTCCTCTTCAGGTGCCACGGGTTTGGTTGTCCTCTTTCCCTTGGTCAAGGCCTCGAGAAATGGAACCTTAGGTGGTTCCTCTAGAATAGGTCTAGGTTCTTGATCTGGGGCAGGGGTATCCTGCATGACTATCCTAGGGTTTGGGTTAGCACTACCAGGCTGAAAGTGGCTTGGGTAAGGTGGGCCCTATGTTGCTTTGCCACTACAAGTCATAACTGAATTCAGTCCTGCCTAGTTCTAGTTTGGTGTAGGTAAAATAGGTGGTTGCTGCTGAAATCCCATGTATGATGTCGAAGCTTCCATCCCATTGAGTGATGGAGCAGAAGGGGCCTGATAAACCATGTGGGCTTGGCCTTGGTTTGGGTTTATAACACGTGTCTGATTCGGCATGATATTGGGATTAGGTAGAGGTTGCGAAGGGAGTGTACCAGGTTGGCAGGAATTTGCCATCTGGGCAAGTTGATTGTGAACCTCTGTGATCTCATCTTTGTGTTGTTTTTGCATAGCCACATTTGTCTTTTAAATGTTAGACAGAGTCTGAAAGATAAGAGTCATTTGATCTTCTTGACTTGGCCCAAATTGGTAGGTGGGTTTGGGCCGAGGCTGATATTGACTAGAAGCTTGTGGACGGGGCTAATATAGTGGTCTCTGATTCTGATTGTTTCCCGCCCACATGAAATTAGGATGATTTCCCCATCCATGGTTATAGGTATTAGACAATGGATCATTCTGGATGGCGTTGAGGTCCTCGCAAGTCTGAGGAACCTCAGAAAAGTCAGAATACAAGGGTTCAGAGTTCCCCCAACTAGAATAGGCAGGTCCAGAGTTTCCTCCGAGACTAGAGTCAGACGAGGGTGGATACGAGTCCAACCCTTGAGAAGATCGGTGGTAGATGTTATGCATAGCTTCCCTCCCAAAGGGTGGCTGTGCGAACCGATTTTACACAGAGGTGGCTTGCTGCAGATGTCGAATTAGCTCATCCACCTTCTTCTCAATAATAGAGACCTCGTCCAAATGACTGGCCATCAGTTCCAAGCCAACAGAAGAGGACAGTCCTTGTGTCTCATGTGCTCCCCTTGGATTCGTTGATGCACGAGCATTCGTCCAGTCGAATATGCCCATGGAGTCATTATTGATGAAGTTCTTGCACATATTCTCTAGAATCTCCCACACAGTGTCTTCGTGTTGACCCATGATATTTCCTCCGCAAGTTGCATTGACGAATAATCGAATATCTTCACGAAGTCCCTGATAAAAAGACTGGACTTGTTCCCATTTAGGAACTTCATGATGGGGCACCTTCGCATGAGATCCAGGAAATGATCCCATGCTTCGTGAAGTGGTTCTCCAGGCTATTGTGTGAAGCATGTGATCTGGTGTCGTAAAGCATTCATCCGACCAACTGGGAAGAACTTTTTCAAAAACACGGATTGTAGTTCAACCCATGTGTTGATTGGATGTGTTTGAGTCTGATACCAGTGAGCTGCTTTATCCATGAGAGAGAAGAACATTTTCATGAGAAGAATATCCCGATTCTGAACATCTGACCTGAAGGTCTGGGCCAGATGCTTGAGTTGTTTAATGTGCTGGAAAGGATCCTCAGAATTGCGCCCATGAAATTTCAAAATAGCATGAATCATGTTTGGCTTGAGTTCAGTATCAGGACCTCCAACTGGGATTTGGACTCGAGGTTTGATCGCCACCACAGCGGGATTGTAATGATCTCGCATCATAGGATGCTATGGTGGGTTTACAAAGGCCTGGAATAAATCATTAAGTCACTGAGGTTAATTCTCAAGATTGTTCTCTTTTGCTGGTTGTTCCATGATGATGGAAGAAGGAGAATTAGTTTTAGATGAATCAGAAGAGATGTCTATGTAATAGGGTTGCTGCACAAACACGGAAGTCGAGGCCTGGCCTCGACGGGAGTGAATAACTAATGGAGGCCTCAAGGGTGGTCTTAAGGACCTCCTACCAAACATGCAATGATGGACTGGATGAGAATAGAATGTGATGGACCCAATCAAGGCACCCAAAAATTTTGGATGACTATAGAGGTTCGAGGCGGATGATACCCCTTAGTCAAAAAGTCGTCCACCTGTGAATTACCGAGGCAGCTAGAGAGGGAGAGTCCTGCAAAGACCCCTACATGGTAGAGTGTCCCCATGGGTTACAAGGTTTCCCCCACCTAACCTCTCTTGTCACTGATGGTTAAAGTAAACTAGAATGGGGACTTGACCTCTTAAGTCGACCAGTTTTATTAAGAGCAAGGGTGCTTAGGATTTCACTTGAACTTTTAAGATGTATTGAGTACAAGAGTGACCTAATTTAAAGATTGATTAACCTAAAAAGGTGGGTAACTTCACCTGTTTGTCCTTTGAGAAGTTTTAGGTCCCTCTTTTAAGATTCAAGTGAGATCAAGAGCCTGATTTTTAGGGTTTGCTTGAATAAATCAATTCAACCAAGGCTTAGGCACACATTGTTTGGGAAAGATCAGTTCTTGATTATGTGTGTCTCTAAAACCCTAACTTGGAATCCTTACTTGGCTCTTGTTTTGGTCTAATTTAGTTTGTTAAATGTGGTATCTAGGGCTCAAACAAGAATGTGATAGCCCTAGTTACCTTAAGTGGGTGCACAAATCAGAGTTTGTTGTTTAAATCAAATTTGGCAACTTGATGAATTATCTAAGAATGGAAAGCAAGTAGCCCTAATTGATTTTTCTTCCTTTTAACCTTTTCAGAATGAGGGGCTTAAGAGAGAGTGGTTAGAATTTACCTGCCCCTGGTGTGTTTGTTGTGCAATTGATCTTCCTTGAATGTATCTTCTCCCTGAAACAACCACAGCAAAATAGATATAGCAAGTTAGAATCTGAATTAGGAATTGCAATCAAGAGTTATAAATTGCCCGTTGCTCCCCAGCAATGGCACCAAAATGTTTAACACGCTAAATCGATGTTTTAAAAGGTGTCGCGTTGCAATATAGCCACAATAGCATTCAAACAAATACAATTTTTATTACTTCAAAAAGATTCCAAGGTCGAACACAGGGAGCAATATGGAATTCAGAAATCAAGATCACAATTTAAACTAAAAGAATTTGCAATAATATCAAGCATCAATGTGCAAAAAGATGAGAGTAAAATGATGGTTTAAATCACCATATACTCCTACAATATTAACTAAGGAACTCAATGTATATGTATGAAATGAAAACTCAAATCTGTCGTCTGATTTGGAAATCAAACGGCTTAAATTCGTCTGCTGATATGCTGCAACTCTTCTTCTTCTTCCTATTTCTGACTCTGTCTTTCCTCTTCAGCTTCTTCTCTTTCTTCAGCTACGGCACCTTCTTCTCTAAGCCTTCACCTCTTCTTCTTCTCTTCTTCCTTCTCTGGCTTTCCTCTTCTGAATCCGGCTAAGTGTCTGCCAAACTTCCCTGTGGCAAAAACCCCCTGCCCCTACATAACTCTCTTCCTTTCTTCCTCTCTTAGGATCCGCTCTCCCAAAGCCACAGGTAATCGGGCTATCGGACTCAGGCGCGTACCCGAGTCCAGGCTCACCGGCATGTGGTGGTGAGCAAGGAGTGCAGGTCTAGACGAGTTATTGGGTCAAACAAGGTTCGTGTGTACATGTCACGGATGAGGCCGGGTGAGTGAGTGAGAGGGACCTCACCTAGTGAACTGAGGCAAACAGCTACTAACACTTATTCAATTTATTCACCTCAGTGCACTTTGCAGCTAACGATGTGGGGCTATCTGCGCATCCTTCTTCGCACGTCCGCAACAAAGATCCTTCCTTCTCAATTGCAGCAGCTGCTACACTCGAGTCTTCAATTGACTGCTGGGACGTGTTCGAGAGTTGGTTCTGCGTGACCTGGAGTTGAGACCTAGGACGGAAGCATTTGGAATAGCTCTCAAGCAAGCTCGAAGCTTACTGCTTCCATGGCGGAGAGGTCGAGTTCCTAAGAACAGCGAAACAGCATTTCAGCCATGTCAGAATGCTTAGGGAGGGTCACTGGACGACGGCGAGTGCAATGGTGAGGGTTATGTAGCGTGTGGATGTCTGTGGGTTCATGGCAAGGTCGAATTACGTGCGTGTGAGTGGGTGTGTTCGGGGGTGTGTGTGAGTGATTGAAATGATGAATAAAGAGAGGGGAAATGAGCGAAGAGGTGTGGTGATGGTTGTAGGGTGGTCGGCGAGGAATTTGGTGGTTTGTGGAGGTGAGATGGTCTTGCCAGAGGGGATGGCCGGAGATGGAAGGGATGAAGTCGCGAAGGGTCGTCAATGGTTGATTCAAAGTGGGGTGAATGTGAAAATAAAGTGTAGGAGATGAGGAACTTAGCTAAGAGGTAGGATGACAAAGTGAAGCAAAGATGGTGTCGGATGGGGTGTTGCCGATGCCGGAGACGAAGGTGGCTCCGGTGAGGTAGAAAATGGCGAGGACGAGCGGGAAACGGGTGTCTGCTGGTACGGTGAGACGCGGAGAGGAATAGGGATGATAAATCCACCGCTGGTATGATGGGTGGACGGGGAGGAAGAGTGGAGGAGGTCGTCGAACATCGAGGAGCCTTCGACTGTGAAAGAAAGAGGAATTATGGGAAATCGCGGTCGATGTCGAGCGTGAGGAGTTCGGGAAGATCTGGCAGTTCTTTTATAGGGATCTAGAGGCAAGGAAAGCTTGGAAATAAAGCTTTCCAAGCTCGAAAACCTTCACTAGATTTGGGTATTTCTTGATTCCCAAATCTCTCATGCATTCGCATGAGAGATTAGGAAATATTCAGAGCACAAGGATGGATTCAGATTGGAGATAATTTCTCAAGGAGTTCCCCTTCCAATTTTGGAAGGGATCCAGAGGAAAGGAAAGCTTGGAAATAAAGCTTTCCAAGCTCAAAAACCTTCACCAGATTTGGGTATTTCTTGATACCCAAATCTCTTATGCATTCGCATGAGAGATTGGGAAATATTCGGAGCACAAGGATGGATTCAGATTGGAGATAATTTCTCGAGTTTCCCTTCCAATTTTGGAAGGGATTCTCTAAGAGATCAAGGAGAAATCTCCCATCAAAGATCATCGGAGTAGGTTTCCTCCACGATAATGGCAAAGGTACCTAATTGTGAATACGACGAGGAAGTTAGGGGGCTGAATGCAAGGATTTTTGAAAGTTGGGGATATAAATGTAATTAAACAGGACCATTATACAAACTAGGTCAAGACAAGCTCATCATGGGTCAAAATTTTGGTACAAACCTAATTTGGACCTAAGAAATTCAATGGTGAAGTTGGATTTTGGTTTTTGACCATGTTTGACTAGGTAATTTATTCAAAAATCCAAATTAGGGTAAATATCTGTCGAAGAGTCCATTTTGGGTCAAGATGGGTTCTAATGGTCAAATTGAAGTTACTAAACCCTACAGAATATTTTTATATGATTTTTAGATGATTTAGGTGAATTTTATTCTAACCAGAACCTCGGTTAATTAGGTGGGTTTGTTTTTAAGGTTTCAAAAGTCATTTAATTCTCAAAACATACACAAATCCTTTTCTATCTGATCTAACCCCACTTGTTATCCCATTAAGACCATTTGACCTTTATTCATCCCTTGAGAAAACCCATGGTTGTACTACATTCATGATAAGCTGGTAAAATTGTAGTTTTAACCCTTATTAGTTATTTTTCCCTCAGAATGGTTATACAGTGAGTTATGGTTCTCTGGCGGCTATGTAGGAGCATTTACTGACTTAATTGGATCAAAAAGAGCTAGTTAGGGCTCATGATGGTGTTCCCATGACTAGGAGATTTCCCTTTCTTTGACGAGGTACTACGCATGAGCTGAAGCTTATGCATTCCTAGAGACGAGGAACTGTTGGAGAGCTCCTGACTTAGGCACATGGGTCTAGGTTCACCATACATCCTGGGAACACAATGATATACCATGATCTGCGATGCAACTTCTGGTGGAGAGGAATGAAGCGGGATGTTGGTGAGTTTGTCCAGCAGTACTTAGTATGCCAGTAGGTGAAAGCCGAGCACCAGAGGCCTGCAGGGCCATTACATCCACTTCCTGTGCTAGAGTGGAAGTGGGAGAGTATCACCGTGGACTTGGTGGTGGGTCTACCGATTACACAATGGGGACACGACGCAATTTGGGTGATAGTAGGCAGGTTGACAAAGACGGCGCGGTTCCTGCAGATCCGAGTCACCTTTGGGCCAGCACAGTTAGTAGAGTGATACATCAGAGATGTGGTGCGTTTGCACGAAGTCCCTCGCAAGATTGTATCTGACAGGGATACTCGTTTCACCCTCCAATTCTAGGTAGAGTTTCAGCACGCCTACCACCCCTAGACTGACGAACAGTCAGAGCACACCATACAGACACTCAAGGACCTCCTACGTGCTTATGTACTAGACTAGAGAGGCTCCTGGGAGGAGCACTTTCCATTAGCAAAGTTAGCATACAATAACAGCTATCATTCGAGCATCAGCATGGCACCATACGAGGCTCTGTACTGGAGGAAGTGTACTGCACCCTTGAGTTGGGTCGAGGTGCGGACCAAGTGGAGGTTGGTCCCAGGCTAATCCGGCAGAATCAGGAGGTGATAGAGCAAATTCACAGACGACTCCGCACTGTCAGGAGCAAGCAAAGAGTTACGCCGATAGGAAGCGCAGGGAGGTGCAGTTTGAGGTTGGGGATCGCATCTTCCTCAGTGTTTTCCCCTGAAGGGCTTGCAGCGTTTTGGGGTGAAAGGGAAGCTTACGCCGAGGTTGTGGACCCTTTGAGGTCTTGGAGTGGGTAGGACCAATGCTTACCGGCTTGCCCTTCCTCCCCAGCTCTCTAAAGTACACGACGTGTTACATGTGTCCAATATTAGGAAGTATGTTGCTGATCCTATCCACGTTCTGAGCCACGGGAGCACCGAGGTAAGAGACGACCTAACCTATCCCAAGAGGCCAGTGCAGATACTAGACAGAGCCATCAGGAGTCCAAGACGAAAGGAGGTACCCCTGGTGAAAGTCCTATGGAGAAGCCAGTGGTACGAGGAGGTCACTTGGGAGCCTAAGGCCACGATGCGAGAGTAGTTCCTGGAGTTTTTTTTGAGGGTACGTCTCTTCTGACCTACTTTGGTCCTCTTTTAGTTTGGTATGCATTTTTACATTATTTCCACACCCTACTTAGCTCAAGTTTCGGGAATGAAACTTCCTTTATGTTGAAATGACCCTTTCCAAGATCGTTCGGGATTTTCCAGAAAGCTAGGGGTGTAAACGTAATTTTTTGACCCTTTGAGTTGAGTGTGTGGGCTTTGCAAGAACAGGAGAGTTTTAGCGGGGGAGGCTGATGAGAGACTCATCATGATCTCTAATTACCCCTAACTAACTAGTCTTCCTAGTTAATTAGCTAAGGATATGAATATATAAGGGTTAATTATAAAATAAGGGATATATAGTAAAGACCCTTAAAATAAGTTTAAAATGATATTTTATCATTCAATTATTATTATTAACAATCTAATTAATAATTGGACTCAAGATCTTATTAATCATTCCCTTAATTAATAAATTAAGTAACTTAAACATAATGTATACATAAGTATATAATAACTTAAGTAACTTTACCTATTTTAATAAATTAACCTAAAAAGTTCAAAAATGTAAATTCAATGTGAAAACATGATAAGTACCTTATTTATAATCATATATAAAAAGTTGAAAAAGATCTAAGTTAAAATAAACCTTCAAAACCTGGGTTTACATTTAGGTCATTACTATTCATTACAATCAGGTCCTTAATTTTCATATAGGACCTTACGTTTCATCACACATAGGTCCCTGTCGTCTTCTTCTTCTTCTTCAGCTGATTGAACGGTTTTCAATAAAGGGTGATTCCACTGCTTGATCACTGCCTTGCTGACATCATTCTTCCTTCTCCAAGCTCTTGGAGCTTGCGCTCACCATCCCATCTTCATCCATCGATCTAGATTACTCTGAAATCCTAATTTTAGGTGGGAGTTAACCTCACCGTCATCAGAGACGATATCGGAGGTTAAGCTCTCCTAGCTTCTTCTTCGTCTAGACTCCACTACCCTCTTCATCACCATCAGCTATAAATAGACCCCCACCCCTTCGATTTTTGTAAGTTGGCTCCCTTCCTTCTTCTAATACTGAGCCGACCCAAAAGGCTATTCTTCTGTAACTCCGACAATCTTCCACACCATTTTCCGACTTCCTCCGCCCATCTTGATCAGCTAAGGAGCTTCACCGAGGTCAGCCACATCTCTGGACAAAGGCGACAACCAAGGAGATCCTCTGCTCCATCCAAATTCGCCCGCCGGAGATTCTTCTCATTCTCTCTGATTTTTCTTCTTCCATGAGCCATCAGTGGAATCCCTTTGACCCCTTCGTCCAGGTAACAGTAGGTAGGAGTAGGAGTAGGAGTAGTAGGAGTAGGAGTAGTTTAGGTAGTTAGTTAGTTGGCTTAGCTTAATTTCAGATTCCAGACTTCATCTTCTTTAACTCCAGCAAGTTCCTTGAGCTTGCCAGAGTATTAATTTTGTCTTTTAAAGTCGCTGATCACCTTCCTCTAACCCTCATGATCACTTATAATCCATTAAAACACTAATGCTATCACTAATTCACCTAATTCACCTCCACCTTCAATAGCTACTATCGCTGTCCATGGCAGTAGTAACTGAGCTTAGCTTCACATCCAATGGATCCTTCATCACTTATCCATTACCTAAGGATCCTAACCATCACTTTAATTAGAATAAATACCACATATAATGTAAACGCCTAATTCTATTTGAGCTCCTAAGCTCGCTGTCAATGGCGGCTCAGGAGTAGTTAAAACTTTAAATTAGTTATATATTTAAGATCACAGTTACTCTTTGACTTGTCTCAACCACTCAATTGAGTGGGAGATCAAGTCCCGCGCCTCAACTAACTCAATTTTCATTCAAACTGAATTTACTGTTAAGTCTTACATATAAATAGATAATGAGGAATTAAATGTGTTCTTGAGGTTCTTTGCAACCTCAGAATCCTCTTTAGATTGAAAATGGCGTAATTCACTATTTTGAATACACTTTTGCCTTTTTCTGGACTCACCGAAGCTCCGACGAGCTCTGGCGAGTCAAATTTAGTCTTCAGACTTTAGAATTTGTTGAGAAGCTCTAGATTGACGAATGAAGGATCACTGATTGTTTTGAGGATGTTTATTTGAGGTTTAAGAGACTGGAGCTTGAGATAGGACTTCGTCTTCTCCAACTCCTGTAGAGTTGGAGAAGCCTACACAGAGGTTTTAAAGAAGCATTTAAAGAGCTTAGAAGCTTTAGTGCAGTGCACTGAAGATGATTCTGACCTCAATTGATTGTAACAACTTCCCAAACCTTCTGAAGAACAAAGCATTCTTAGAGTCCAGGCGATAAGCCTAGAACCCTAGTTTTCAAGGCCAAAACATCTATTTTAGGGTCTGAGCATGTTTCTAAGGTTGAGGAGAAGAGATTCTAGGTTTCAATTTCTTGAGAAAAGGCTTTAATAAAAAAGTCAATTTTTTAGGCTATATAGTCAAACTCGAGCTTGATACCTTAATTATGAGCTCAATTTGATGATTAGATGAGTTTAAATTATCTCTGAGATGTTTTTGAATGATTCTTAAGTGATTTGGATGAGCTCTATAGGGTAATTCAGTTGGAATTCAATTATTGTTAGTTTGGGTTATTTTTGAACCCAAACTGGCGACAATAGATTTTGGATGAAATTTGAAGTTGAATCCTGCCCAGATCAGTTAGTTTTAATCCTTGGAATTTGTTGAAATAGATTAGAAAGGTCCTTAAGTGCTTGTTGCACATATTAGAGTTAGAAATTTCTTTCTCTGAAGCTTTCAAAGCAATGTAGAGTTGCTATGCTTCACCTAAAGCCTTTGAGAGCTTAAAACCTATACAAGCAGCCACAGAATCACCTGTATGACCTATTCAGATCTTTAGATAAGCTAAAATATCTACCCTGAAGACACAGTAACCTTAATTCTATTTTTAGGCAATATATTACCTGAAGGAACCCCCTAATTTCACCTATCAAATCGAAGAGGAAATCATCCTCTAAGCCTTAAATTGACCTTGGAATCATGTAGAGCCATCTTAGAGCTTTCCATCAAGCTTTATTTCGCTTGATTTGGAGCTCTGAGTAGGGAGAAATTGACTCTTGAAGTCGAGTCTGGAGGGGGAGAATATAGTCCCACAACGAGAATCTTAGAGCGCCTGCCTTCGTATAAAAGCTATTTGTGTTTAAGGCATGCCAGTTGTCAAGCGCTCGACACAAATCTGAAACCCGATCTTCTGAGCATAGCGTGTGTGTGTGTGGACGAGTGCGCCTGCAGGTGTGTGCCTGAGTGGGCGGGTGTGTGCAATGGCCCTGGGAGGGCAAGGCCTAGGAGGCAGTTGAGCCAATTCAGCTCGAGAGAGGGCCGGTTAGGCTCAAGAAAGAAAAAATCGAAAATGAACCCTAATGAAATTAGGCGAGGACCGAGTAGGGTCTGGTCCCACCCTGATCTCAAGGTGTTGTGTATCCTCGAAAGGACCTCGCCGCAAATTAAAAATAAATTTTTGGTTGAGAAGGAAATTAACCCGGTTCAGCTGAAAGAGAAAGAAAAGAGAATGAAGAAACTGTGAAAGGCTAAGCGTTGAAGGAAAGAAGGGCTGAAGGAAGCAGATGCTAGAGAGGCTAAGGAGAAGAAAAGGAATGAAAGGCTAAGTAAGAGAGGAAGCTCGTAATAAAGGAAAGAAGAGAATAGGCAGGCGCTAAGGAAATGCTTAAGAAGAATAAGGGAGAAGAAGAAGGCAGGAAGAGAAGAGAAAGCATAAGAGAAGAAAGAGATCGAGAGAAGAAGAGAAAAGAGAAGAATAGGAAAATAGAAAGAAAAAGAAAAAAAATAAAGGATTAAGAAATAAAAGGAAAAGAAGAAAAAGAGAAGAGAAAGAAGAGAGGCTGAAGAATAAGAAAAAGAAATTGATTTTCTTGTCATATTTTAATTTCTTTTTGCTCTTAATTATTGTATTAAGGCATGTTTTGATTAGATAAATTCTCATTTGCCTTAAATCATTTGAAATAAATAAAGAATTTACATGTTTTTAATATTGAAAATGAGAATTCATATGGGATTTTGCATGTTATTTCATTTAAATCAATTTTTGGCAAAATTCATGCTTTTATAGATAACTTAAATATACCTCCTATACTTATAAAGAAGAATAAAAGATAACTAGTGAATTTAGAATGAATTATACTTCCCAGCGAACAACCTGAACTCAACCAGTAAATAATTTCTAAAATGTTAGGTTAATTCGACCCTATACTACTAAATGAGACAATTTCAAGTTAACCTAAGTTACTTTTCTCTACTCATAATTAAGTAAAATTAACTTAATTAACTGAGTTGAGTTGAGGAACAACCAAAGGCTCCGCAACTTTCCCTCTCTCTCACCTCCCACACCACACACACACACACGCACGCACGCACACTTCCTTCTCTCCAAACCCTAACCCCCATCTATTTAAACCCCACCACCCTCTCCATCTCCACACCCTTCACACCACAACTTCCACCTCCATCTCTTTCCCTTGCTACCGACGAGCCACCATCCCCTTCCCATCCCCTTACAGCCGCGAAGAGGAAGGAGAAGGGCGAAGCATGGAGGAGCGGGAGAGAGGGGGAGCGAGGGAAAGGAGGAGAGCAAAGGTGTGGGGGAGAAGAGAGAGCTCGAGGAGCTCGAGAGTGAGTAGCCAGAGAAGCTTGAGCAGGAGAACTCACGTGCAAGGAGCGCCCTTGCTGCGGGTGCAACAGTGAGCTCTCGGAGTTGTGAGGGGAGGAGCCGCAACTGGACGAGCCGTAGGAGCTTGGAGGAACTCATGCAGGAGGAGTCAAGGACGTGCACGAGGAGGAGGAGCTCGTGGAGAGCTCCTCAACCTCCTGCAGTTGCTGAGGTCGCTACTGCAGTCACTGCGGGTGGAGGCCCACGAGAAGCAAGACCACGTGATGAGGTTCTGCGTACTGGATTTTTCCAGTATCAGACGTCTAGAGCATCTACCAGACGTCTGGAGCGGCAGCGAATGTCCAGAGCTGAAGTTGGACGTCTGAAAACTCGCAAAGTGCCAAGGTAAGTGTCTTGAACGCACATGCAAGCATGTACGTTACGTACGAAATGTTGCGCTGTCTTAGTTTTAAACTACGAACATATGCATAGGTACAGGTCTTGGAAAGGTGCGCAAGCACACTCTTCTAGGTGCCTTGGGACATCTGGACATCTCCACAGACATCTAATAGATGCATCAGACATCTGGGTGCATCGACAGACGTTTGGAATGACCCAAGATGACTGTAAAAGGGTTCCAGATGTCCGCCAACAATGTAGGGAAGCAAGGTGAGGTTTTGAGGCCGTTTAAGACATCTGGGTCTAGTCCCAGACTCTGATTTTAGACAGTATGCACATTTTTGGCTTGTTTAGGGCCCAAATGAAGTTGGATTTCCGCAAATGAAGTACCATTGTTTTCCGCTCGAGTTTCTCTACGTGTTATTGTCAATTATATACTATTTTGAACTCATCTGATGTAAATTAGTCACTAGCATAGGTCACCAGCCTGTAGCATGTTTAGGGCCCACGGAGACGACAAGACTTGCGATTCTAGCCCCCATTCCTCCTGTGAATCCTGGTAAAGTGGTTTACTTTAATATTAAGATTTAAATAAATAAAGTGTATGTTTTGAATAACTTGATTGAACCCTAGGATGTGAAATGAACCCTAGGGCAGAAACAAATGAATATCACTTGAGCTACACTGTTTACATTGAGATGCATGTTAAACCCTAATTGCTAGCAAGTGTATAAATACTCGATGTGATGGTTTCTCAGTCACTAAAACACGAGTTGCCTGTTATAAAAATGAAACCCGGGATGTGAACAGTGAGATCTGAATGTTAAGAAATGGAATGAAAGGAATACAAGCATGAACCCTACGGGGATTAGGAGAACTTTTGTATACAAAATGAACCTTGTATGTAGATGGGAAGTGAGCTGGCCCTTGCGTATACAGTACCAAGGAGAGCAACTGTCCTTTTAGAGTAGAGGGGAGCTTGCCACCCTTTGGGTTGAGACTCGGGATGGGTTTGGCCACTCTACATCGACTCCTACTTGGCCTCGCATACGTGGTACCAAGGTGAGCTATTTAGATTAGAGGGGAGCTTGCTGCCCCTTGGGTTGAGACTCGGAGTGGGTTTGGCCACTCTACTTTGACTCCAACTTAGCCACGCGTACGTGGTACTGAGGGGAGCTACTTAGTTTAGGGAGGGAGCTAGCCATCCCACGGGGCCTGGGGTTAGGACTAGCCACCCTACACCAACTCTTGTTAGGCCCACTAGGCAAACCGGGATAGTCGGACGAGGGTATGAGAACTGTGGAGGGGTGAGACCCCTATTCTGAGAGGGCAAGGCCCTGTGCTATTCCGTGCCATACTTTTAGGTGTACCCGCTAGCAAAAACAACTGATCGCGTGCCAGTAGTCACCGCTACGTCTCAACCATGACCTCGGGGTGGTTGACTGGGTGTAGGACTACCACGGGGGACTCTCCCGACCAAGAGAGCACCACGTGTACATCCTACATCATGGGAAAGACTACAATCAAGATCGTTCCCTTGAGGGATAGTCAAGATCAAGAAATGACCGAATTCTTAAGAGAATAAACAAATTAGAACTACTTAGTTGAGCTAAATGGAATTGAATAATTAATGAGTTGCTTATCTTATGTTAATTGCACATAAATGGCTTAACCACCACTCTACTCAGTGTTAGCTGACTACAGATTTTATAACTTTATTCAGGTCAGGGAGTCGAGCGGCTAGCACCACCAACTGCAAAGGGAGTTGGGCTCAATCGAGCCTAGCCTTAGATGTTGTTCCCTTTCTTTTGTTTCTGAGCTTCTGTTGTTGTAGTAAGTACTCTAGCATGTATTACTATTTCTGTTACATTTTCGCTTACTTTTCATTGTTGTAGTTGTGATGGCATATAATATTGTGAGACATTTCATTTTGTTTCATTTACTGTCTATTTATTTATTTTTCTACCTAGTTACATTGCATGTGTGGTTGTGGAATATTTTCTGCTTTTGGTTATTTCTCGTTAGATGACTGGGTCTTGGGCTAAGTCAAGGCAAGCCGATCTCGGGTCCAGTAGGGATCTAGGATCGCGTCGTAACAGCGTCAAAGCAAGAGCTTGAGTTTGCTTGGAGTGCCCCTTTACACCGCATTGTGTTTTGGGGTTATGAGCTCCTAGGTGGTGTCTTAGGCAGTACTATCTCGAAGTGCTGGTGCCAAAACCCCCTTGGGGATTGGTAATGGGAATGATGATCTCGATACATCTGTTATAGAATTAAGCTAAGAATAAGCATTGGGGGAGTCAAAAAAAATGTTTTAAACAAGTACGCGACCTTGTAAATGTTGGCATTCACAAGCACAGACACAAAGTTTCAAAGGATCATGCAAGTTGCGAATCCGATTAAAGAGCCAAAGAAATCCTAATTGCAAAATGGTTTCGAGTCATTTGAATTAACAATGAGTTAATTTGTAAATTTTTAGAGGATACATTGATCCTGATTCATCTAATTTTTGGATCCAAAAATGAACACCGATGTTTATCTTTAACAAACCCCTGCCTCTTGTGTTTTAACCAACCAAGGTCCCGTAATTTCCTTCTCCCTAAAAGTGAAAAAATTAGTTTCCCCAATAATCTATTTTGTAAAAATTAGTTTTACTAAGAAACTAGCAAAAGATAAGCATAAGGGTGTGATAAACACCAGTTTATCATCATTCTTATACCCTAAGACAAACCTAGCTCTTAGGATTTTAACTTAGCAAACAAGTTTCTGGGCTGCTAATGGCATCACCATCATCCTCTATAACTAACCTAATTTAGCTAAGTTTTAAGGTAAAATTCACTTAATTAACATATTAAAAGGGTATTACGCAATCAGGGCTGAGAGAGAAGAATTAACAGAAGATGGGTTAATTCTGTAATTTTCACAGACAATTGTGAATGCAGAATAGCTAGAGGGTGAACTTATGATTAATTAAAGTTCAATTGAACTTAAATATCTTAAAAGTGGGTTGCTATTGAATAATTGAGGATTTACATTGAAATTGAATGTGTAATTCTAATAAAAAAATCTTAATTTCAACCCTACTTCAATTAAATAAATTTTGATGGAAATAAATGTAATCTAAACCTTTTAAAAATTAATTAAAAATATTTTATAAGGTTTGGCATAGTCAATTTGACAATCGGAACTCATTTTAACCTAAAATAGAATCATAAATGGGTATTTTGTACATTTTCGGTCTAAATGTAATTTTGCCATGAAAACGACATAAAAACCCAAAATTGAAGTCACCATCAACTTCCTTATACCCAAATTAGGCTACCATAAAAATTTGGGTTCATTTGGACTTTATCTTGGTCAACTTTGCATTTTGATCCCTAAGTCCTAATTTCCTTACATTTTACCCCCCAGCTTCTTTATCTTCTTCACAAAAAGGTCCCTCAACCTTCTTGGCTACAATGGCACAAGAACAACGAGTTTCACTCATGGATTCTCGTCACCACAGGCCTCGTCTGACCTTAGTGACTAAAGAGGATCTCTTCCCCTCGAAGCTACACACTAAACAGTAGTAATCTCATCAACAACCACCACCTCTGCCACCTGCCATCGTCAGTCAAATCTAACGTGGTAGTTGCAGGTTGTTGTGAGCTCTTCCCGCAACCTCCAGCCACCGTTTACTCCAGAGAAACTCTATAAATCTTTGCGCGACCCCTATGAATGTCTTCGTCCAAATATTAAGCTCATCTCCCCTCATTTTCCTCCTCCCCGAGCATAGCCATTGGTGGACCTTGGAGCTCCTTCCTCACTGTTGATCCACTTCCCCTCGCCACCAACCGATGGCACAGACGCCTTCCCCTCTTCCTCGTAGTGCTCCCCATCAAAGGGCACAGTTGCCTAGCCTCATCCTCACCCCAAACTCCCTCACCAGAGTTCCCCTTCTCCCCCAAGTCTAGCCGGCCAAGCCAGCCTCCTCCTCACCTGATCCTCGCTGCATAGGTAACTCTCTTCCTTCACCTCACCCTATAAATCATTCTACACTATTTTCTTGTAGGTAACGACCAATAAAGCTCCCTCCTCATGGTCGTCTTCCTCACGGCCGGCCAACGTTCGACGACCACTCCGGCGTCCACGCCTCACAGTTTCACGTCGTGTCTCTCTCATCCTACCATCCACAAAGCACCCCCTCGACGTGAGCGTCAAAACCCCTCAACCAATTTGGGGTTTTGACACCACCAAACGGCCACCGGACACACGTCGACACCACCACCTTCCTCAACATCGTTCGACCTCCTCCAGTCTCCTCTTGCCAAATAGCCACTACCAACACCTCCAGCAGGTCCAGGCAAAGCTTCCCGCCCCCTCGGCTTGAAGCTTCAACGTCTTTCGAACCAACCCACCAGCACCGACCACCGCCACCATAGTCAGCCTCCACTCACGTTCACCAACCCTCCTTATGCTCACAAACTCCATGGAAAGCTTTGTGAAGCTTCTACGAAGCTTTGCACCGCTGCCATACGACCTCAAGACCGTCTTGGACCTTGCCGAGCACTTCCCCTATTCCACGCCTCCACGTAAGAAGAAGAAGAAAAGCAGGGGTTGAATTACAAATAAAAGGAAATTCCAGGGACCTTAACGTTAATTTCCAGGGACTAAATTGATTTTTTATTGATTGATAGTTATTTTGTTCTTGAATATTTGAGGTCGTTATTCGATCAGCATTTCCTGACATTGATGATTTGGTTCCTTAATGATGGGAACACCATCATGAGCCATAACTTGCTCAGTTTAATCTGATTAAGTCAATAAAAGCTCCTACATATCCATCAGAAGGTCTTAAGGGCACAAAACATTAATTTGAGAAGAAAACAAGAATACTGGGTTATTCCTACAAATTTATCATTCTATCACAAAAATAAAATAGCCGCGGGTCCTCTCAGGGGTGGAACAAAGGTCAAATGGTCTTAAGAATCTAATAAGAGGGTCAGAACAGACAAAAAAGGGTTTTCATGCATTAGAGGATTAATGGACATCTGAAACCCTAAAAATAGACCGCTTAATCCATTGAGGTTATGGTTAGGATAAAATTCACCTACACTCTCTAAAAATCATATAAAAATATTCTCTAGGGTTTGGTACCTTTAATTTGACCATTGGAACCCATCTTGACCTAAAATAGAGTTTCAGACAGACATTTACCTTAATTTAGGTTTTTGCATTAATAACCTAGTCAAATTAGGTCAAAACCAAAATCCAACATCATCATTGGATTCCTTAGGTCCAAATTAGGTTTATACCAAAATTTGGAACCAATTTGAGATTGTCTTGACCTAGTTTGCAATTTGGTCCTATCTAATTCTTTTATCTCACACATATGCCCTTAACTTTTCAAATCCTTGCAGATAGGGACCCAACTTTGTCATTATTTTGACAAAAAGGTCCTTACTGCCATGAATCCTAATCCTACAAACTCTGGTGACCCTAAAATGACATGTTCTCCTTGATTCCTTGACGAATCCCTCTCATATTTGAAAGGGAAGTTCGTCAAGGAATTCCCTTCCTTTTGAGCCAATTCCTAAGCCTTAAAACTTTCCCAATCTCTCATGCGAATGCATGAGAGATTAGGGTATCTTGGAATTCCTATCTCCGGCAAGCTTTCCTAGTTTGGGAAGCTTGCTTCCCAAGCCCAAAACACCATCCAGAGGCCTATAAAAGGACCCCCAGATCAAATCAAAGATCCCACGCTTGATTTTGGCTGGAAACTCCCTATATTACTCCTTCCTCTTACTACCGAAAGGCTCCTCGAGCTTCGACGATTCCTCCGAACCTCATTCCTCGTCCATTCGCAATACTAGCGACGGATTTGCCTTCCTCACCTTCATCCGCATCGTGCAATACCAGTCGACATCCCTATCTCCTTCGTCCTCGCTGTCCAATCCTCAACGGAGTCACCTTCGTCTCCGGTGCCGGCCATACCGCAACCAGCGTCAACTCCGATCCCCAATGTCCTCTACCTATCTATATCGACTTCTCACCTTGTTCACGTCACGACAACACCTCCAACACTTCACTTTGACTTTCGCCACTTCATCTTACACCTCGTCGGTATACCACCGGTAAGCTCCAGTAGCCACCACAGACCACATATGCCACCACTTCCAAGCTCTACACCTCCACCTCGACCGTAGGAGCAAAAGTCCTAACTTAGTTAGGTCGATTGCTCCTCCAAACCCTCTGCTGAACACCCCACCTCCATGCACCAACTCCATCACCGTCCAGCCACCACAGCCACTCCCACTCCACGTCGCACCCACCACCATACTCACCACCCTACGGCGAAGCTTCTGAACTTATTTAACAAGGCCGAGAGGTCGTATTCTGATTTTCAGGTAGCAAGTCCTTCACCGCCATTACCATAGCTTCAAGCGAAGCTTGAAGCCTTACTCCAGCACTTGCAGGCCCCAGGTGAAGTCCCAGGCGCAGCGAAGAGTCTCCAGGATCAAAACCTAGGGACCAATTTGGCCTTTTGACTGGGCCTTTGACTGCATTTGCAAGAAGCAGCAGCTGCAGTTGCACGTAGAAGAAGGTGGTGGGACAGTCCCACCTCGGAAGCTGAAGAGTGCCCACAGCTGCATATATTGATTTTCTGCCACAGGCAATTCACCTCAACAGAACACAAGGGGTGAGCTCCCCGCTCACCCATCACTTGTGCCTCGGTCGTGACCCGTTCCCCCAAGGGCCTAGCGTAGATCTGACCTTCCTAAGCCCTGTTCACACCTCCCTCACCACCCACTGCTAGCGAGCCTGGTCCCGGGTGCACTTTACCCAAATACCCGATAACCTGAGGCCCTAGGAGGGCGAATCCCAGAGAGAGAAGGAGAGAAAGCACGCGGGGGCAAGGGGGGTTTTGCTCTGTGATTCAGCAGCTGACACTTAGCCATTTAAGAAGCCCTTCCCCTTGTGCGTGAAGAGAAAGAAGGAGAAGAAAGCACAGCCAGAAGGAAGAGGAGCTGCAGAAGAAAAGAAGCAAAGAGAAGAAGAAGAAGAGAGAAGCCTCACAAAAGAAGAAGAAGAAGCAGTGAGCAGGTTAAGCCATCTGATTGGCTGAGCAGACGTCTGAGATTCACATCACTTATCCTAGGTGGCATTTATTTGATTAGTACTGTTGAAATATTTGATATAATTGTGGAGGGTAATTGGTGATTCAAATGACATTCACTTTCATTTATATATCATTCTTGTTTGGAATTTTATTATACATTACTCATATTGTGATCTTGAGAATCATTTTGCCAATTACTCCCTACATTCAACCTTGGACTTCTATTTGAGTAATAAATTTTATTTGTTTCTCGCGTTGATTCAACCTATACCTTGTTGGGTTAACCTACCTTGTTGGGTTAACCAATCTTCAAATTAGGTCACTTTGCACAAAAATATCTTAAAGTTCAAGTGAAATCATAAGCACCTTTGCTCTTAACTTAAAACTGGTAGACTTAAGAGGTCAAGTCCCCATTCTGGTCTACCTAGATCCTCAGTGACAAGAGAGGTCGGGTGGGGGAAACCTTGTAACTCATGGGGACGCTCTACCATGTAGGGGTCTTCACAGGACTCTCCCTCTCTGGCTGCCTAGGTAATTCTCAGGTGGACGGCTTTCTGACTAAGGGGTATCATCCACCCCGAGCCTCTATAGTCATCCAAATTTTTTGGGTGTCTTGATTGGGTCTATCACCTACTACCCCTCATCTAATCCATCGGTGCACATTTGGGAGGAGGTCCTTAAGGCCTCCATTAGCTATTCACTCTCGTCGAGGTCGAGCCTCAACTTCCATGTTTGTGCAACAACCTAATCACATTGACATATCCTCTTATTCATAACCTACTTCCCCTTCATCAGCTATGGATCACCAAGGAGATCAACCTAACATTGAGCAAAAATTAAATTATTTCCAAAAGCAAATCAATGCCATCATCAACCAACTGTCGTACCCTCAAATGTGAGATCACTATAATCCTGCAACGGTGGAGATTGAACCTCAAATCAACATTCCCGTGGGAGGACCCGAGGTAGATCTCAAGCCTAGCATGCTTCATATGACCCCAAAATTTCATGGCTTGAACTCCGAGGATCCTTTCCAACACATCAAAAACCTAAAACATCTGGCCCATACTTTTGGGGCAGATGTGAAGAATCGGGACGGATTACTCTTAAAGCTCTTCTCATTCTCTTTAGCTGACAAAGTCACTCACTGGTTTCAAACTCAACCACACACGATCAACACATGGGGAGAACTTCAAATCGCCTTCCTGCAAACATTCTTCCCCATTGGTCGTACAAACACATTGCAACACCAAATCACGCAATTCTCCCAAGGAGAGGGAGAATCTCTACATGAAGCATGGGATCGCTTTCTCGATCTCATTCGTAAGTGCCCCCATCATGGAGTTACGAAGTGGGAACAAGTCCAATCCTTTTACCACGAACTCTGTAAAGACATCAAGCTCTTTGTCAATGCAACCTGTGGTGGTAGCATCATGGGTCAACATGAGGACACGATTTGGGAAATCCTTGAGAACATGTGCGAGAACTCCTTGAACAATGAGTCATTGGATGCATACGACCGGACGTCCACCTGTGCATTGACAAATAATCGGGGGGTACACAAATCCCGAAACCTTTCCGCATCCGTTGATCTAAAGTTGGTAGCCAGTCAATTGGACAAGATCTCGATTATCAAGAAGAAGGTGGATGACATCACTCGTCATCTACACAAATCCACCTCTACACCTCAAAGCACATACGCGCACCCGCCCATGAGAAGGGAGGCTACGCACAACATCTACCACTCCCCGGGGATGGATGCATATCCACCCCCATCTGATTATGGCTTCGAAGGCAACTCTGGGTCAGCCCCCCTCAGTTGGGGGAACTCTGAACCCCCGTACCTTGATTATCTTGGAGCTCCTCAGACCTGCGAGGATCTCCACGCCGTCCAGAATAATCCTTTCTCGAACACCTACAACCCTAGATGGTGGAATCATCCTAATTTTGTGTGGTCTGGAAATAACCCAAATCTGAGATCCCAATTCCTACCCCGACCACAAACCAAAGACCATATCAACCCACTCAACCAAGGCCTAATCAAAATTTCCAATCTGGCCCGCCTAAAGAAGATCAGACATCTTTGATTCTCCAGACATTGGTTGACATACAAATGTTGGTGTTAGAGCACCACGATCATTTATTTTGATGATAACAAAACACGTGTCATTTAACATTTGCACTTGGAGTCTTAGATTTCAGGTCAAATTGCAAATGAAGATGTGATTAGATGGAGTTCGAGCTCGCATCCAGGATGGATTGGAGGAGCTTAATGGAAAACAGAGGAGATTCGCGAAGAGCGATAGATTGAAGATGGAAGGAAAATAAGAATAGAATAGAATTCTGTTTATTTCTTTCATGTACTTTTGTCTTTATTTTCCTTGCTCTTTTTGTTCCTTAGAACATCATATTAAAGAGCCTCAAAGTACCCTAACAGTAGTCCTAGGAACACCGGTACAACCCTAGGATACTTAGGTTTTCTGTAGAAAATTTAGAAAACCAATATAGGGTTCAAACAGCCTTTTCAGACGTCTAATTCCAAAAACAGACATCTGATAATGGGTTTTAAGACGTCTCACTGTTGATTCAGACGTCTGATAACATTTCAGCTGGACTTAGTTAGCTTTGTCTGATGAAATCAAACATCCAGACCTTAGTCCAGACGTCTGATGTTTTTGCCAGACGTCCAATTAGTGGACCATTGGCTGGCTTAACAAACACTGAAGGATAAGACCGTTATAGCCTTATCAGACGTCCTTAAACCTTTCCAAACGTCTGATAAATGACCGTTTTGCCTCGGCTGACCTGAAAATCTCTTCTCAAAGATTTTCTAGCCATTGCACTCTCTTGGAAATCCATTCCCGCAGAAAAGTAGGTTTCCAGACGTCTGATAAACGCCAGTTTATCATCATTTTTATGCTTTAAAACTAACCTAGCTCTTAGGATTTTACTCTGCAAACGGGTTTTTGGGCTGCATTTAGGCATAAATTAGGATAGGCATGCATTGCATTTTTTATTGTCATTTTAATGAGTTTTTGTGAGTGTTAGGGATGTACAGATGCACAGATCCCTAAAACCCTAGCACTCAAGAAGGCAATTGGTGAAGGAGAAGCCCAGACTAGCTGGAACTCAGCCTAATCCAGCTCACCTCAGCTTGATCCAGCTCACCTCAGCTTGATCTAGCTCACCGCAGCTGGAACCTAGCTTACTTGAACTAGGGTTAGCTCATCCCAGCTCCATTCAGCTAATCTCAGCTGGATGGCAGCTCAAGAGAGTTCACCTTAGCTCACCCTAGCTCAAGTCAGCTCAGATCCAGCTCAACTTAGCTGAGTCTAGCTCACCTCAGCTCCCACTAGTTCACAGGGAGCTCTAGCTAGCTCAGCTGAGTTGACAGGAGTTCACCCCAGCTCAAATCCAGCTACATCCAGCTCCACTCAGCTCCAACCAGCTGAAGAAGAATTCATCCCAGCTCAGGAAGCTCAAGTCCAGCTCACAGGGACTCAGCTTAGCTCAACTCAGTTGAGCTAAGCTACCTTAGCTGCCTCAACCAGCTTGATTCTCCCCGGGAGCACGAGACCCAGCTCACCTTAGCTCATTTTGGTAGAAGCTAGCTCACTTTAGCTTGGCTTAGCAACTAGCAAAGAACTAGCAAGCTAAGCCAGCTAGAGTAGCCCCATGCCAGCCTCTTCAGCAGCCGCCAGCTCCAGCTCCAGCTCCAGACTTCTTCTCCTTAGCTCCCTCCTCCAAACCCTAGCTCCAACACCTTCTCCTCTACTCCTCCATTAGCTAAGCTAGCTTAGCTTAGCTTAGCTTAGCTTAGCTTAGCATAGCTAACAACCAGCTCCTTGGCCATTCATTACCTCCAAAATCAACCCTAGCTAGCTCCACCAACTCAAGCCTACCTAAGCTAGCTACCCTACTCAAGTTGGCACCACCTCCTAGCCATCCCTTCACCCCATTATCTCCACCAAAAGACACTTCAAGTTGGTGCCAAAAACCACCCCTAACCACCTCTATATTGGCGCCACTTTCAGCCCCTTAATCCACCCTACACCTACCCACATAAGCCATCCTAGCCATCCACCTAACCCCCCTTCTAGAATCCTTCTTGGCGCCAACTTAGACCCTCTTCTAGAAGCCATTTTGGCGCCAATATCAAGGGGTGTCAACACACATAACCACCCCTTAGGTGTCCCTTAAGGTGGCGCCAAACACCCTTGGCCATTGGATCCTTAACCACCTCCCTCCTTCCATCCTAGCCCTCCATTTCAAGGGTCACCTTAGCCCCCTTCCTATTCTATAAAAACCCACCACCTACCACCATTTTGGAGGCATCCTCCCTTAGTATATTTTCCACCTAAACCACCTATACCTACGGCCAAGAAGAAGGAGTAGAGAAGGAGATTAAAGGGGCACATCACCAGCCCTTTTGGTGCCTTCTTCTCCCCACTCTCTTCAACTTGAGCCACGCCAAGGAGGAGGACTCTCCCACTTCAAGGAGGACGGCCAGGCAAAGGAGAAAAGCTTAGGGTGGACGTCCACCCTTGGAGAGAAACTTAGGGCACGCCCCCTTAGGGCTTGCCTTGGAGGTCATCACCTTGGCGGAGTTCTGCAAGGAAGGAGTTGAAGGATTCTTTTCAAGCTTGGGAGCCACCAACCTTGGAGCAAGAAGCCCTCTTCTTCACCATCTATTTAGAGGATTTGTGTTTTCTTTCTTTATTTCAATTATCTAGTAGTAGAAGCATTCCTCTACTAGGCATTTTTGTTAAACACTTTATCAATTATCTAGTTGCCTTCTTCGCATATCTTGTTTGCATTTCTATTTGCTTATTTTCAGCATTCTTCACTTCCTCTCCCTAATTATTCTAGGCCTCCACTTGCTTAGAGTGAGCTTAGGGAGAGGCTCTACTTGCCACTTTAGAGTAGTTTATTTAATTGGAAGTGCAAACACTTTTCCCGCCATAATTTCGCATGTTGCCTTAGTTCAAAAACAAAACAAAAAAAATGGTATATTGAAAATTACCAAAAGAAAGTTGAGATATATTCCAAGCAAGAGAATCAATTTTGCAACCATATTGCCTCCTTGGATGACCCTAGATACTTCCCTATCTAGGATTATAAATTTAAGAGCGAAAGTGGATTTACGCGTTACAACGACGTATTTTAACAAACCGCGTATTTTCGCTACCAACGTCCAAACATAGTGCCAGACGTCCTATATGTCGTCTGATGGACTTGCACTAAAACTCTATTTAGATCTGATTCAAGTCAAGAAGAAACCCGCCTAAAATCAGACGTCTGACTTTGTTCCCAGACATCTTAAACTGGTTTTCCAGATGTTCGATGCCAGGATCAGATGTCAGATTACCCTGTCAGTGCAATGATTGTTCCTGATTTCGTCCTGATTCTCTTGGGCTTTGCACCCAACGGCTATGGGAGCTTTCCTAAGCCTTCCAAAGCCTTCCTAAGGCCTCTATAAATAGAGAAGAACCTCTTACACACCAATACACACCTAGTAATACACTTTCACACCATTTTGTGTCTCTTGATCCTAATAAGAGAAGCCCTTGCTCTCCAAGCTCAAGTTCTTTATCTAGAGAGCATCAAGCCTTTGCGCACCCGCTCTCCTGCCGTAGTTCACAAGCGACGTTGTGCCATCGTATAGCTCACGCACCCACATCATCGATTCGACGCACTCCTTGCAAGGGGAAGCATCTTAATTCCTATAGAAGCTTAGGTTAAATATTACTTTGTTGGCTCTATAAGATTGTTATTATTTATCTTTGTTATTTGGTTTGGTATTCGCTTTGTGAATTCCCGTCTCCTTCGTGGGACAAAATCCTTCTCATGAAGAGAAGGGGTTTGAGGTACGCTACCCTCGTATAAAGAGCGTGGTTGTAATTGAGGTTGAATCGCCCTCGTTTAAGTGATTCGTTTAGTGGATTTGATCAACTTGGTTGATCGGAAAATCCTAACTCGAGAGGGTTAGGTGGTGGTTCTCACCCGGTTTGGGTTCCACCTAAAAATAATTGTGTACCTTGTGTGATTGAATTTTGTGAGATTGTTTTATATTATATTTCCGCAATTTATTACGTTATCCCCTCCTAGTAGGGAATCCACAACAAAAATAGCACAAAGAAGAAATCTTTGAGTTACGAAATCAATTGGCCCAGCTAGCAAGTGCTTGCCAGCCTGGTGCACTTCCTTCTCAGCCTCTTCCAAACCCTAATAACATGCTGAACCAGAGGCACATTATGAACCCAAATCAGGGCCAAGCTCACTTTGTTTATCAGGCCCCTTCTGCTCCATCACCTGACAGGATGGATGCTTCAACTTCATACTCAGGATTTCAGCAGTAGACACCTATTTTGCATAATCCAAACCAAAATCAAGTAGGATTAAATTTCGTCACCACCCGTAGTAGCAAAGCAACACAAGACCCACCCTTCCTAGCCACAACTGTAAACCCTAACCCTAGATTGGTCATCTAGGACACCCCCATCCCTGATAAAGAGTCTAAGACAATTCTAGAGGAACCCTCTAAGCTTCCATTTCCCGAGGCCTTAACCAAGGGAAAGAGGATAACCAAACCCATGGCGCCTGAGGACCTAGTCAAGCTCTTTAAGCAGGTCCATATAAACATCCCCTTGATCGATGCGATTCGCCACGTACTGGCTTACGCACGATTCCTAGAAGATGTGTGTACACCCAAGCGTAAGCTATAAACCAAAGGCAGGAACCCAATCATACTGTCGAAGCAAGCCAGCTCCATCATTTTGAGAAAACTCCCACCTAAGGCAAAAGACCCAAGCACCCCTCTGATCTCGTGTGCTATCGGTGATATATAGTTTGACCAAGCCTTGTTGGACCTAGGAGCTTCCATCAATTTGATACCTACATCCCTACTAGACTACTTTGAGGAATCTGAGCTTAAACTGATAGAGATGACTTTGTAGTTAGCCGATCGATCTATTAAGTCACCAAAAGGAATTCTCAAGGATGTCACAGTTAGGATACACAATTTCTATTTTCCCATGGATTTCATTGTCTTAAACATGGATGCTCCTGAAAACTTGAAGAATACACTGATCATATTAGGGAAACCCTTTCTGGCCACAGCTAAGGCTAATATTAATTATGAGGAGGGCCAAATTGAGTTAAAATTTGGGAGCAAGACACTGAAAATCAACATCTTTAAGGCCCAACAAGGAATTAATTGTGAGGTCATAGAACAAATTTACGATATTGAGGTTGTGGTTGACAACCTATGTATCAAGGAAAACTAGACTATTTCTGATCAACCACAAGAAGATCAAAACCTGTAATTAGAGGTGCCTGAACGTAACCTAGACACACCCATAGCTCCTTCCCTTGCTCCAAACACCCACCCTGAACCACCTGCTGCTGCTGATAATCCTGTTATGGAATTGAAACCCCTCCCTGACCATCTCAAATACATCCTTTTGGGTTCCAATCAGACGTTTCCTGTGATTATCAAGTCCCGACTCACACCTGATAAGGAAACACACCTGATTTCTATTCTCCAGCAACATTGAAGAGCCATTGGATGGACTCTCGATGATCTAGCAGGTATCAACCCCTCATATTGCACACATCACATCTATACCGAAGAGGGCTCATGACCATCCCGTGAAATGCAGAGATGCCTAAATCCAAATTTGCAGGATGTCATGAAAAAGGAGATCATCAAGTGGTTAGATGCAAGGATCATCTACCCGATCTCCGTCAGTCGGTGGGTGAGTCCAATCCAAGTTGTGCTTAAGAAAGCATGACTCACTGTGATCACGACTGAAACTGGAGAGACCATACCGACCCGTATAGCGAACTCATGGAGAGTCTACATTGATTACAGAAGACTCAATTCCTCCACGAAGAAGGATCATTTCCCACTACCGTTCATTGATCAGATACTCGAGAAACTAGCGGGAAATCTATTCTTCTGCTTTTTGGACAGGTACTCCAGTTATAACCAAGTCGCAATCCATCCTGAGGATCAAGAGAAGACCACCTTCACCTACCCCTTCGGGACATACACGTTCCGGAAGATGCCCTTCAATTTCTGCAATGCACCCGCTAATTTTCAGCGGTGCATGCTTGCCATATTATCATATATGATAGGTGAATACCTTGAAGTCTTCATGGATGACTTCTCAGTATTTGGAGAATCTTTTGATGATTGCCTCTTACACTTAGTCCAAATCCTCAGGCGATGCATCGACGTGAATTTGGTTCTTTCCTGGGAAAAGAGCCACTTCATGGTACCTTAGGGAATTGTCCTGGGACATCTCATCTCAAAAAATGGCATCTAGGTTGATCGAGCCAAGGTGAATCTAATTTCCAAACTCCCTATGCCTAGTTCGGTCAAGGACATCCGATCCTTTCTAGGGCACGTCGATTCATTCTCGATTTCTCAAAAATCATGCACCCTCTGACTACTCTTCTCTCCAAGGATGTCCTCTTCAAAATTACTAAGGAGTGCACTCAGGCGTTTGAGATCCTACATGATCGAGTTACCCAAGCACCTATCCTGCAGTCCCCTGATTGGTCTCAATCCTTTGAGATCATGTGCGATGCATCTAATTATGCTGTGGGTGCGGTACTTGGGCAGAAAATAGATAGGAAACTTGTGGTCATCTACTACACTTGACGAGGCTCAGTGTAACTACACAGTTAATGAGAAAGAGCTACTAGCTGTAGTATTTGCCCTAGAGAAATTCAGATCATATCTTTTGGGTTCCCGTGTTATCATATACTCAGATCACACTGTAGTGAGGCACCTCCTGGCGAAGGATGCAAAACCTCAACTAATCCGCTAGATCTTGCTGTTGTAAGAATTCGATCTTGATATTCGTGATAAAGCAGGAAAGCAAAATGTGGTAGCTAACCACTTATCCCGCCTTCCTTCTGACATTATTGACCCTTCCAAACCCATCACAGAACACTTTCCTGATGAGCACCTCCTGACTATTTGTGCGAGACTTGGTTTGCTGATTTGGTGAACTACTTGGCATCACATCAGATCCCTTCCAATTAGCCAAAGGCTAAGAAAGAAAAATTGCTTTCCGATGCCAAGTACTACATCTGGGAAGACCCATACCTCTTCCACATTGGTGCTGATCAAACCATTAGATGGTGCATCCCGGAAGCAAAAATTCACGACATTTTGTCCTTCTGCCATGACCAGGCTTGCGGCGGACACTTCTCTAGACATAAAACTGCAGTAAAAATCCTCCAGTGTGGCTTTTACTAGCCCACGATTTTCAAGGACGCATACAATCACTGTAAGGCATGCACTCGTTGCCAAACCTTGGGCAACATGAGCCATCGCAATATGATGCCTTTATAGCCTATTCTCGTATGCGAAATCTTCGATATCTGAGGGATTGATTTTATGGGACCCTTCCCTATCTCGGACAGCTTCAAGTACATTCTTCTCACTGTTTACTACGTGTCCAAATGGATTGAAGCCATCCTAACCCGAACCAAAGATCATAAGGTGGTAATAAAATTCATTCATCAAAACATCTTTTCTCGGTTCGGAATTCCACGTGCCATTATCTCTGATGGAGGGACCCATTTCACGAATGCTCAGTTCAGATCACTGATGACCAAGTACGGAGTATCACACCAAATCTCTACTCCTTATCATCCCCAAACCAACGGTCTAGCTGAGATATCAAATAGGGAGATCAAGAAAATCCTTCAGGTCATTGTCCGACCTGACAGGAAAGATTGGTCATCCCGACTTTCGGAAGCTTTGTGGGCTTATAGAACCACCCACAAGATCCAATTGGGCATGTCTCCTTTCAGAATGGTGTACGAGAAGACATGTCACCTCCCCGTCGAGTTGGAGCACAAAGCCTATTGGGCTATATGGAAGTGTAATCTAGATCTTTCTAAGGCAGGAGCCCACAGATAGGTTCAAATGAGCGAGATCAATGAACTACGCAATGATACATATGAGAACTCGCGAATTTAAAAAGAGCAGGTTAAGGCCTTTCACAACACGCACATATCCAGAAAGATCTTTCACCCTGGTCAGAAAGTCCTACTCTTTGATGCTAAACTCAAATTGTTCCCAAGAAAACTCAGATCAAAATGGATTGGACCATATCCTATCTGATGGATTTTTGAAAATGGAGCCATTGAAATCAGGCAACTTAGCCTTGATTCTAAACCTTTTATCATGAATGGCCAGCAAGTTAAGCCATTCATTGAACTCATCAATACGAACTTGGCTGAGGTATCTTTTGATCTCCATTCTCCCTGAGCTCATTGCACTCGGTTGATGGCGTTAAACTCACCTCTTAATGGGAGGCAACCCGTCATCTTGTTGAAAAACCCAAGACCCTTCTTAGCACATCTTGTGCTGAACTCATATTGCACTTTAGGATTCGTCCATTAGAACAACCGACTCTACCTCTGGTACCCGTACCCGAGCTTGAAATGGTCCACAATAGTCATCCCAACCCATCCACTCACCCAAAACCTATTCTAATGTACAATCTAAGCTGAATTCGAACCCACTAATTTACAATGAGGACATTGCAAATCGTAGGCATGGGGGGTATTAAAGTGCAAAACATTGTAAGAATCACTTCACAAGAAAGGGTTTCATCAAAAAAAAATTACATATTCCAAAAAACAAAAAAAATAATAAAAAACTGAAAAAGAATAAAGAAATGGAGAAGGAAGGAAATTTTGAAAATTGTATATTATTCTAGAGGAGGAAAAGGGGAGCTGATATAAATGTCAAAAAGGAGCATAGTTTGAAATAAAAAGAGATAGTCATTAGTGAAAGATTAAGGAATCTACTTAGTTATAGACCAAATCAAAAGAAAGAAATAAAAAATAAAAGTGCTAAGAGACAAAAGAGATTAGTATGAACACTGATCTTAGGCCTCTTGGGCTGTATTTTAGGCTTAAAAATTCAAATATTCGTTAAGATCTGGATAGTCCTCAAGAGGTTAGGGAAAATGCGAAGCTTAATTATTAGGTCTAAGGCTTAGGGATTATTCGACCTCATTAACTGACCTCTAGTTTGCGGGACTTGGTAACCTAAGCACCTTAATCCACACACAGTCTGGCTCAGTACACTTAATTATCAAAATCACACAAATGCATTAATTCTGTTCTAAAAAGCTACCTAGATTAGGAGCGGCTAATCAACACAAGTAGATTTGGAAGAGTTCCCAATAGGGAGAGGCGGAAAATTCCCCTTGAAGATGTGCAATAACAAACCGTCTCCTCGGTGCTTGTCTCCTAGGATATCTAAATATCCTATCGAGGGCACGTAAGCACCTTGTGCTGGTTAAGGTGCCATAGGAGAGATTATCCCGAAATGTCGATTGCCAGAGTCTGGATTTAGCTACAAAATGCCATGGGTAGGATTATCCCGAAATCTCGAAAGCCAGGGTTCTGGGGGTTGCCATGGGCGGTGCTATCTCAAAGCATCGATTGCCAGGGACCCTGCGAGGATTAATGGTGGGAGCTAGGAATCTGATACAAACCGTGTTGTAAAGCCAATCCGAAGCTAGAAATAAAGAAACAAAAGAGAGAGAAAACTCTCCAAAAATAAAAAAAAAAATCTTTTGTCTCTCTCACAAAAATGCACTGCAAACTGAACCAGAACTAAACATGTTTTAAGCATTGGTGCTTTAACCAAGGAGTTCAACGAACCTTAGGTTAGTTCCTGTGGGCCTTAGAAACCTTCATGGCGGACTGAGGCTAGAGCTGGTCAGGTCCAAATCTTGGTTGGTACTTGAGTACCTCTAGGCCTACTATTGACATTCTGACCTAATCTACAAAAGAAAGCACACAGCAGAAATCTAAGCATAAAAAGGCATGGTCTAGAATTTAAGTTAATTTCATGAGATTTTGCTAAAGAACTAGCAAAAGCTAGGAATGGGGGTATAATGGGAACACCATCATGAATCATAACTAGCTTAGTTTAATCTGATTAAGTCAATAAAAGCTCCTACATATCCATCAAAAGGTCTTAAGGGCACAAAACATTGATTTGAGAAGAAAATAAGAATACAGGGTTATTCCTGCAAATTTACCATTCTATCACAAAAATAGAATAATCGTGGGTTCTCTCAGGGTGGAACAAAGGTCAAATGGTCTTAAGAGTCTAATAAGAGGGTCAGAACAGACAGAAAAGGGTTTTCATGCATTACAGGAATTAATAGACATTTGAAATCCTAAAAATAGACCCGCTTAATCCATTGAGGTTCTGGTCAGGATAAAATTCACTTAAATCCTCTAAAAATCATATAAAAATATTCTCTATGGTTTGGTACCTTCAATTTGACCATTGGAACCCATCTTGACCTAAAATAGAGTTCCAAACAGACATTTGCCTTAATTTGGGTTTTTGCATAAATTACCTAGTCAAACTAGGCCAAAACCAAAATCCAACTTCATCATTAGATTTCTTAGGTCCAAATTAGGTTTGTACCAAAATGTGGATCCAATTTGAGATTGTCTTGACCTAGTTTGCAATTTGGTTCTGTCTAATTCTTTTATCTCACACACATGCCCTTAACTTTCAAAATCCTTGCAGATAGCCCCCTAACTTTGTCATCATTTCCATAAAAAGGTCCCTGCCACCATGAATCCTAATCCTACAAACCTGACAACCTTAAAATGGCATGTTCTCCTTGATTCCTTGACGAATCCCTCCCAGATTTGAAAGGGAAGTTCATCAAGGAATTCCCTTCCTTTTAAGCCAATTCCTAAGCCCTAAAACTTTCCCAATCTCTCATGCGAACGCATGAGAGATTAGGGTATCTTGGAATTCCTATCTCCAGCAAGCTTTCCTAGCTTGGGAAGCTTTCTTCCCAAGCCCAAAACACCATCCAGAGGCCTATAAAAGGACCCCCAGATTAGACTGAAGATCCCATGCTCGATTTTGGCCGGAAACTCCCTATATTCCTTCTTCCTCTTTCGACCGAAAGACTCCTCGAGCTCCGATGATTCCTTCTGACCTCATTCCTTGACCATTCGCAATACCAGTAACATATTTTCCTTCCTCACCTTCATCCGCAAGGCACAATACAGGTCAACATCCCTATCTCCTCCATCCTTGCCATCCAATCCTCATCAGAGTCACCTTCGTCTCCGGCGTCGGCCATACCGCAACCAGCGTCAACTCTGATCCCCATCATCCACTACCTACCTCTATCGACTCCTCAGCTTCTCCATGTTACGACAACACCTTCAACACTTCACTTCGACTTCCACACCGCCTTCTGCGACTTCATCTTCCACCTCACCAACGTACCACCGGTGAGCTCCAACGGCCACCACAAACCACCTACATTGTCGCTTCCACTCTCTACACCTCTTCCTTGACCTCAAGAGCAAAAGCCCTAAGTTAGTTAGGTCGATTGCTCCTTCAAACCCTCTGCCAAACACACCTACCTCCGTACACCAACTCTATCACCGTCCAGCCACCATAGCCACTCCCACTCCACGCCGCACCCACCACCATACTCGCCACCCTACGGCGAAGCTCTTGAACTTATTTAACAAGGCCAAGAGGTCATATTCTGATTTTCAGGTAGCAGGTCCTTCGCTGCCATTACCGTAGCTTCGAGTGAAGCTTGAAGCCATACTCTAGCACCTGCAGGCCCCAGGTGAAGTCCCATGCGTAGCGGAGAGTCTCCAAGATCACAACCTAGGGACTAATTTGGCCATTTGACTGGGCCTTTGACTACAATTTCAAGAAGTAGTAGCTGTAGCTGCATGTAGAAGAAGGCGGTGGGATAGTCCCACCTCGGAAGCTGAAGAGTGCCCGTAGCTGCATATATTGATTTTCTGCCACAGGCTATTCGCCTCAATAGAACATAGGGGTGAGGTCCCTACTCACCCATCACCTGCACCTTGCCCGTGACCCGTTCCCCTGCGGGCTTGGCACAGATCCGACCCACCTAAGCCCTGTTCACACCTCGCTCACCACCCACTGTCGATGAGCCTGGTCCCGGGTATGCTTTACCCGAATACCCGATAACCCGAGGCCCTGGTAGGGTGGATCCCAGAAAGAGAAGGAGAGAAAGAGCGTAGGGGCAAGGGGGTTTTGCTTTGTGATTCAGAGCCTAACACTTTGCCATTTAAGAAGCCCTTCCCCTTGTGCGTGAAGAGAAAGAAGGAGAAGAAAGCATAGCTAGAAGGAAGAGGAGCTACAGAAGAAAAGAAGCACAGAGAAGAAGAAGAAGAAGAGAGAAGCCTCACAAAAGAAGAAGAAGTAGTGAGCGGGTTAAGCCATCTGATTGGCTGAGCAGACGTCTGAGATTCCAATCACTTATCCTACTTGGCATTTATTTGATTAGTACTGTTGAAATATTTGATATAATTGTGGAGGGTAATTGGTAATTCAAATCAACACTTTACCCCATTCTTTTTGCATTATCTGACATTCTCTTTCATTTATATATCATTCTTGATTGGAATTTTATTATACATTGCTCATATTGCAATCTTGAGAATCATTTTTGCCAATTGCTCCCTACGTTTGACCTCGAACTTCTATTCGAGTAATAAATTTTATTTGTTTTTCGCGCTGATTCAACCTATACCACACGCATTGATTTTAAAACACGATTCAGAGCGGATAACACTTAAGTACTAGAAACATATAATTTCGTAATCATTTCTAATTAAGCTCAATTTCTTTTGTCATATCAAGTTGAACTAGAATGTGCGCATAGAAAAACAAATTACTCATATCTAGTTCCCGAGCTTTAAATCTAAATAGTGGTTATTTACGATACATTGCTCCCTAAGACAACCTTGGAAATCTGATGTTTTGAGTTTATAAATTATAATTGTTGACACGCTTTTATCATCTATAGTACGACACATTCCATTTTCAAATACGATCAAAGCGAGTTAGCAGCTGCATTTAGGCATCACCTAGGTTAGGCATGCATTACACTATTTTTGTTGTTTTTGACACATTTACTTGAGTGTTTTTTTTTTTTTTTGAAAATGAAAGGAATGCTATCAAGAATGATGGCAAATTGGGAAAAGAATTTTATTAACTACTCAGCTATATTGTGTTTACATGTATACTCTTTAGTTTCTCTCAAAAGAAAAAATATCCATCACTATATTATTTACATCGATAGACATGCCTGAAAAGACTTTGTCGTTCGGGCACACCAAATACATCAAAGGGTAGCTGCCATCTTCACATGAGTTGAATTCCTTACCATAAAACTATTCCATAAGTCATCCCATGATGGCACAGAACCACCACAGACTTTGCGCCATATTGTATCAGTCAATATGCAAGCAAATAATAAGTGCTGGACATTTTCAGTCAAGAAATTACAAAGAGGACACTACTGTAACTAAGCTCCAAAAATTCTATGTCATAAATCTACAGTAACCAATCCATCATGCCTGGAAAACCAAAGGAAAATTTTAATTTTTAATGGAATCTTCATATTCCACAGCTGAGCACACACCAAATCAATCGAATCCCAATTGTCTAATCTCTATCCAATGATTTCAGCGTATGTAGCAGCCACCGTGAAACTTCCAGATCCCTACTCTAGTTTGTCCTCTCCTCCCTACGGTTGGAAATCACATAAATCCTGCTGAAGTCGACATCTCTCCTCAGCCAGCCGTCCACCCAGTTTGATATTACTGTCACATAAATTCTAGCAATGTAGTTCTAAATTCCAGCAATCCCTTACTGAAGCTATTTTATTTGTTGTTGCGTTAAAAACTCTAGGAAATCTGTTCTCCAGTATGCCCAATGTGGACCATTCATCAGTCCAAAACTTGAGCTTACTGCCATCTCCGATTATCAACTTGAATCTATTTCTATTCTCCTACACAACTCTCCACATTGAATTCTAGAAAGGTGACATAGAGTTGGGCTGCAACGTGAAATTCAGAGTGTGTGCTGTCCCATAAGACGTCTGGATTAGAGTACTCCACTATTTCTCGCCATCCGCAAACAACCTGATCATCCATTTCATCAACAAAGCATCGTTAAATTCCTGCAGTGAACAAATGCCCATACCACCTTGTTTCTTTGGCAAGCAAATCTTCTGCCATTTCATCGGCTGAAGAAATTTGCCCGTGGCAGTAGCCCCTTTCCAAAAAAATCATTTGCGCAAAATATCAAGTCTTTTTCTAACTAATTTTAGCGACCTAAAAATAGAGATAAAAAAATACCAGGATGGCGGTTATTACGGAGTTTAAAAGTATTAATTTTCCTCCCTTTGATAAGTATTTACTACTCTAGCTCTCCAATGTCATTGCCATTTTTTCAAACAGGATCTTCCAATCGGACTTTTTTAGCTTTGTGTCTCTCAATGGCAAACCCAACTATCTGATCTGTAGGTTGACAATGGGCGTATGTAGCGCTGCTGAAACTCTTATTTTCTCCTGATTTTTCATCCCAAAGCAAACCAATGAAGATTTGCTGCCATTCAGTTTAAGCCCATAGATTTCTCCAAACAAGTTAACTGTCAAGTATAAAATCTTAACCTCCCTCTTGCTTTCTTCAACCAGAAACACTGTATCATCTGCGTATTGTAGCACAGGCGCAATTGCATTTGTGTTGGTAATGGAATAACCCCGTATTAGTCCTATTATCGATAATTTACATGCAAATCTGGCCAACATATCAACTACTATATTAAAAATTAGAGGAGCTAAAGGGCATCCTTGCCTCACCCCACACTGAGGTTGAATCCAAGTTCCACATGGTCGGCCATTAATTAATGGGGAAAAGGATGATATTATAATGCATCTCTTCATCCATTGAATCCACACTACAGGAAAACCTCTTCTCTTGAAAATTTCCCATAAGTAAGGCCAAGCCACCAAGTCGTAAGCTCTACTAAAGTCAACTTTCCACAAAAAGGCTTTACATTTTGGTCTGCGCCACCCAACCACTATTTCCTACGCAATAATAAATGATTCTTGCAAGGATCTATTTGGCAAGAATGCGACTGCATTGGGCTAATTAAATTTTCTAGAATAACTCTCAATCTGTTGGCCAAAACTTTGCTAACAATGAGATAAATTGAATTCGAAAGAGCTATAGGCCTGAACTTACTAACCATTTCAGCACCTGGTCTCTTCGATAGTAAAAATAAGTATGATCTGTTTAGTCTTTCAAAAATAAAATTTCCTTACTAAAATTCCTTAACCACTTCCAAGACATCAGTCTTAATCATGGGCCAAAACTCTTTTTAGAAGAAAACCTAGAACCCATCTGGTCCAAGAGAACCTTCTACATTCAAATTATTAATTGCATTCCAGACCACAAATTTAGAAATGGAAGCCACCAAATTTTGCTTTTCTCCCTCCCCAACTAGAGGAAAATCTAAAGATGTAAGTCTCCACTGTCCTCTTCCACCTGCTCTAGTGGTTTCTGATGTAGACACATCTATGTCACATAAACTATCTATTTATGCATATTCTTAGGCATGCAATTGCATTCATCATTATAAATATTGCATAACATGCATCATCATGCATTTAGGTTAGATTGTACAAATTTTAAGTTAATTTTCTCTTTTTGTGGTTAGGGAAGGAAACATTTATTGAGGCCTTGGATTTGAGATCCAACCATACGGATCTGATTAGGGAAACGATTGAAGTTTAATGACTCCGAGATCACCCCAATCAAACCTCCGTAACATCAGATGCAGTCCGAGAAATATCAGAGGTCAAGGGCAAGGTGGTGTAAAATCCACACATCAGATGACAAATCCAACCACATGGATGAATTCGGATCGACGATCACAACCCAACGACATGAAAAATGATCCAATCTGACATTTGTGGCACCTTCTATGAGCAAAAGAAGATGGACGGCTAGGATGGCACCATGTGGTGCCATCCCAACCATCCAAACATGCCGAGGTGCCTCTGCTCAACATCTAAAGGCTTAATGGATGAGAGATCTTGACCATTGGATAAAGATCCAATGGCCAAGAGCTCTCCACGCCTTCCGCCCATCAGTCCTACAAAGGAGCGATCTCAATCGTCCATCATCCATCCAACGACCGAGAAACATCCACGTCACCTCTACCACGCAATCCAATTCTCTAAAGAAAAGAATCCATGCAATCTCATCCATTGGATCCTTATCCAACGGTGACAGCATGTGGACCTTGAGTTGAAAATGCGACACATAAGAGAGCACAGCGCATTGGCTAGCGCCTTCATCTGCAAAACAGAGGCGCGAGATCAAGCCTCCATCCTCTTCAAATTAAGCGGGCGAGCGGGAGTGGCTAAATTCAACCGTTGGATGCAGCACGGACGGTGGATGAAGTGACGACGTGGCACGCGGAGAAGCGTGGATCGCGCACACGCACATAACAGCTGAAGCAGAAGCGATTGAATGACTTTTTAAGCCGTCTGATCTCTTGATCGAACGACTAAGGATGCATGTGTGCGGAGGGGCATCTCAACGGCTGAAGGTAGAGAGGCGAGGTGTGTGCATGCTTCAGCGACGTGGGGTCCTTAGTGACATTTATATCCATCACTAAAGACCCCAGCAATTAATGTGTTAAGGTCTAAAATGACCCTTATGCCCCCATTCCTACAACTATGTAAGACCTTACATCCTCCACATTTGGATCATCTCTTCCTCTCTTCTCTCACCCCCTCCAAAGCTCTAAGATCTTGTCCCAAAGCCATGATGTTTCATTAGAGTTAAAAATATAATTTTCCACCTTCTCACCTCGTTCTTAGAGCAACCCGCAGTTGTCCTCTCACTGCCATTCGGGAAGTGGATCCTGCTGTGACGTCACCCTGTTCCGTCCTCCATCTTCACTCGTCCAGCATCTCGCCACCTTCGTCCGGGCACCCCATCAATGCGGCTCGTCCTCCAAGCAGCCATCGAGGAGGATAAGTTCTCTCCCCTTTCTCTTTTTACTTCTTTCTAGATTAGATTTCCCACTTTCTAGTGTAGCACAAAGATGTAACGAACATGATTATGTGGTTATGAAACATTTGTCTATTCTCTCTCTATTTTCGCTTTATTTGTTTCATTCTTTCTCTGTCTTCTATATTTTATTCTTTAAGTAGAATAGCTAGGGTAGATTTAATTCGGCTAGCTACTCTACTTCATGGCAACAAATATTAATGTGATTTTCGATCAAACGTTCGCCTTCTTGTGTTCGACCCTGGACTCACCATATTTTTAGTTAAATTATCTATTTGATGGATTTTATGCGACTGCAATGACAGGGTTTTCAAAACTCAAATTTTCAGTGTAGAAATCCCGTTCAATAGTTTCCTTAAAGTATCAAACCACCTCAACTTTGATATCATTTTTCCCAGTGAAAATCTACTCTCCATTTCTTAGTGAGGAAATAAGATTCAGTCTTCCTCTAGAGCTGGCAGCCATGTGAAAATATCTTGTATTCGCATCCCCCTCCTTAAGCCAGAGCTGCCTTGATTTTTCCCTCCAATCAATTTCTTTTTTCAGGTCTTCCTCAGCCACTATTCCCTACCACACAGACTGCTAACCTCTTTCTTCTTCTATAATCTACCAAGCATTCTCCTTGATATCCAAATTTCTAATACCTTCCAAAGCTTCCAGCCTCCTCTATTCTCTAATAGTGTCTGAAATAGCTCTATACTCAAGCACCATTTTAAATCTTTGAGTTTAGTAGCTAATCTAGCATCACAATCCCTTCGACTTGTTTTGTCACCCACCAGTTACATATCATCTCTTTACATCCTTCTTCTTTTAGCCATGATCGTCCAAACTTAAAATATGTACCCACATTTGTTTCCTCCACACTATCCCATATTTAGGGGGTATGCTCAAAAAATGGGCGAGACAATCTTGCCACTGACGACAACTGAAATTTCTCAAGCAATTTTGCATTTCTGAAGAATCGAACCATTTTTAACATCTGCCCATTCCCATTTCTCCAAGTGAATTTGTCCCCCGAAGGTAGAAACTCATTCAATCCCAGCTCATTCAACAAAAGATGGAATTTGACTAAAGCCTGATCTGTCCTCCCACTGTTCCTATCAAATTCATATAAGGTGTAATTAAAATCACCCCCAACAACCCAAGGCATATCCCCTGTTCGGGTGACAACCTGCCTAAGCTCATCCCAAAAATCTGTCCTCAAATTAACACAAGGCCCATAAACACAAGTAATGCAGATTTGAAACTCACTAGATGCTGTCAAAAATTTACATGTAATCTGAAATCTAGCAATCCAAATATCCTGCAGGGTTAGACGCACTATTCTCCACCAAATGGCCATCCCACCTGCTCTCCCTTGTCTGGGATTTCTCTAATATCTGTCTAACCAAAATACCATAACTACCCCAACCTACTTTCATTACCCTCCTCTAAATGCATCTCCTGAATCAAGCACAATCAATTTCCCATTCCTGAAGATAATGGGCAAGAGTCGCCCATCTAAAATCGTCGTGCAGCCACGCACATTCCAGGTGAGGAATTTCATCCCTATACCTGATTGCTTCCTGTTGAAACGTTGGAGGACTATGCTATCGGATTTGGTTTTGAAAGCCTATCGTTGTAGTTTGAATAGCGAAGAACTAAGGTTCACAAATAAAATTTATACCAGAATAGAAATCCCGGGTCAAACTCAGGGAGGCTACGTTGATCAAAATTCGTAATTATATATTTTTTTTATTTTTGTTTATGGAGCAGAGTAATTACAACGCAATGGAATCAATATAAACAATCAGAGAAAGAGAGAGAGAAAGAGAAAACATGCACTTGAAGTTGCGAAATGTTTATACATCTACAAAAAAGTGAGAAATTACACTAGAAAGCAGGAAAACTATTACAAATAGAAAGCAGGAAAATTCTACTCTAGAAAGCTGGAAAAAGGAATGGGAGAGAGAAGTTATCCTCCACGATGATCTCTTGGAGGATGAGCCAGACGAGACAACGCTTGGAAGATGAGGAACGGAGTGGGAAGAAGGAGGTCGAGGCAGGAGGAATAGGAATAAGGCAGCACATCGTCGTCGTCGCGAGATCCACTTCCGGAATGGGGGCAAAAATTTGATTTTATCTCTTGAGGAGCATCCCGGGTGTGGGACAAGCTTCTCTTGAGCTTTGGAGAGGGAGAGAAGAGAAGGGATGAGAAATTCGTATGGAGGGGGTCTCCTTTTATAGTTGCAAGGAGTGGGGGCATTTTGGTCATTACAATTTGAAAAACATTAATTCAGGACCTTTAGTGACGGATAAATCTGTCACTAAAGGCCTGAACGTGGCCTTTGTGTATGCACGCCGCGTGCCTCCTTGCCTCCACGTCGCGCAACGAACGCATACATCTGCGTGCTTACAGCCGTCCGATCAAGAGATCGGTCGGCTTAAACAATCCCCGCTCGCACCACGCGCCCACGTGTGATCTCACGTCAGCGCCACGCGTCTGATCGCACGTAGGCGCTATCGGCCGCTCAGCGCCGCAAGATCTCCATCGCACGGCTCCACTCGCTCACTCTCCAATTTGAAGAGCCTGTGGCTCGAACGGGTGCCTTCTCTTCTCACGAAGGCATTCGACCAACGTGCTACGGGCAGCTTTGAGTTGCGTGGAGAATTCGTGCGCGCGATTTTGCAATCGTTGGATGAGCATCCAATGGTCGAGATCAAGCAGGCAGGTGAAGAAGGAAAGGTAGCTGCAGGTCCTTAGGGCTGGTTGGGCGGCTGAGATGGTGCCACGTGGTGCCATCTTGGCCGTCCATCTTCTAAGTGATGTAGATGGTGCCACAGGTGTCAGATTGAACCGATTTTCAAGCCGTTAGGCTACGATCATCGATCCGAATCCATCCGTGTGGTCAGATTTGTCATCTGAGGTGCAGATTAACACCATCTTGGCCCTTGATCTTTAGGGTTCCTCGATCTCTATCTGGTGCTACGGATATCCAATTAGGGCGATCTTGGAGTCATTGAACTCCAATTGTCGCCCTGATCATATTCGTACGATTGGATCTTCGATCTGAGGCCCCGATAAAAAGTCGCCCTATCCCTGACCATAAAAAGGAGACAATTACTGTACAATTTATACACTTTGATCAAGATGCTTGATTATGCATGTTATGCACTATTTACAATGTATGATGCTAATGTGACACTAAGAATATGCATTAATAGACATTTTAGGTTAATCAGATGTATGCACATCACTCCCTTTCTTAACCACCACTACCCGCACCACATTTAGCACTGCTGCAATGTCTTGTTCATTCTATTTCTTCAGCCTGCCTGCGACTTATCCTCTTAGATTATAAGGGGGACAAGAAGCTTGTTTCCTTAAGGAAGACCCCACCCCAAAATGCAAACTTTTCAGGGCTTCAAAGGAGAACCCTTCTAACAAAACATCAGTTTCCTTCCCTTCATTGCCCAGCATTTGTTTGTTAGTGTCCCCAGGAGTATCATTTGATTCCCCATCCATAGGCATAGGTTGATACACCTTACTTTCAATCTACTCCACAACTAAGATCCCCTCTACTCCCATTTCTTGATCCTGTAAATCTGTAGCATGACAGTCTTTGCATTTTTTGGGTTCTAGCACATCTTCTTGCATATTGCGTTCTTCACGCTCAAGACCTTTGGTCTTAACCACTTCAGCATATGTTCTCCCTGAATCCAATTTCATGTTCTCCCCTTGTTGAAATAGGATGCCCAACTTGCGAAGCCATGAGCTGCCACCACATCGAAGAATCATCTTCTCCAGGATTGGTCCACCTCTCGTCATCCTCACATTAACATTAAATAATTTACTTGAGTGTTAAGGATGAACAAATAGCTAAATCCCTAAAATCCTAACATTCAAAGAGGAAACAGGTGAAGAGGAAGCTCAATCTAGCTAGGACTTAGCCAGATCTAGCTCATCATAGCTGGATACCAGTTCACTTGGGTTAAAGTTAGCTCCATTAAGCTCCATTCAGCTCATCTTAGCTCAACCTAGCTCAAGTCAACTCAAATTCAGCTCAACTTAGTTGAGTCTAGCTCAACTTAGTTGAGTCTAGCTCATCTCAGCTCCAATCAGTTCACTAAGAGCTCTAGCTAGCTCAACTAAGTTGACGAGAGTCCACCTCAGCTCAGGTCCGGCTACTTCTAGCTTTGCTCAACTCAAGACAGCTAAAGATGACTTCAACAAGCTCAAGCCAGCTCAAGTCTAGCTCCCAAAGATTCCACTGAGCTCAACCTAGTTGAGCTAAGCCATTTAACCTAAGCTGGCAACTTCAGCTAGCTAGGTTATCTCTAGGAGGATCAGGCCTAGCTCACCTCAGCATAATTCAGTAGAAGCTAGCTCACTTTAGCTTGCCTTAGCAACTAGCAAAGAACTAGCAAGCTAAGCCAGCTAAGGTATCTCCTTATTTTTTTCTTTAGTAGTCACCAGCTCCAGTGTAGCTCTAGACAACTCTTCCTCAACTCCTCTTCCCAAAACCCTATCTTCCTCCTACCTCCTCCTCTACTCACCTACTAGCTAAGTGTTTGTTGAAAGCGAAATCGGGTTTATAATAATTGCGTCGTAGTGTAGCCAAAATAGCTTTGAAAACAAATGAAAGTTTATTACTCAAAAAATATGAATCCGAGGTCAAACACAAGGAGAAAATTGGGATTTAAAAACTAAGAACACAACTTTCAACTTTATAAAATGTAATGATCAATCAAAATTTTGAAGCAATAAAAATGGTTTCAATGTATATAGTAGCTCAAAAATATAAAGATGGATGTAAAAATCAGATAATTCAATCTCTCTTCTTTGCTTTTGCCTTGAGCTTTCTCTGTTCTTCTTCTTCCTTCTCAAATTGCTGGCCTTGGCTTCTTCCTTCTTTCTTCTTTCTCTTTCTCTACTTCTAACTTCAGCCAAGCCTTCTTCCTCCTTTGCTTTTCTGCTAAGGCTTCCTTCTCCTTCCTTCTTCTTCTTCCCTTGCAACTTCACCCTTAACCGCTACTGAGGCTTCTTTCTTCCTCTTCTTCCTTGGTTTCGCCCTCTTCTTCCCTGGAGAGCAAAACCTAACCCCTACCCTCCCCGCGAACTCTCCTCTCTTTCTTCTCTCTTAGGCTTGCTCTCCCAAAGCCTTTCTCAGGTAAACGGGTCGAGTCGGCACACCCGTGACCAGGCCCACAGACGTGTGTGGTGGGCGAGAATGCGCAGGTAGACGGGTTGAATACCAGGTCTGCGAAGCATGGGGCGTGGACGAGGCATGAAGGGTGAGTGGGACCTCATCCCATGTCAGGAGGTGCTAAGCCCCTGATAGTTTTTCAATTTATGTCATGCCTCCTGCTCACAAACTTCCAAGGTGGGACTAAATGTCCCATCCACTTCTCACGCGTGCCTACAGTAGCTCTTCCCTTGATTGCTAAGCTGTAGGTGCTTTGCCTCCAATTGCTGGCGTGAGTCATTCGCAAAGAAGTTCCGCGCGTCTGGGACCTGGACTCCTGGTGCCTGGAGGCTGCTGTGAAGCTAGCAAGCTTCTTCAAGCTCACGTTAATGACGAGCGGGGCACCTATACCTGTCGACATGAATACAGCCTCACGTTCTTGTCAAATCACTCAGAAGGCTTCGCCATGACACAGCGAAGGTAGCCCAAGTGTTGGTGTGGTGCAGGATGACCTGGGCGTGCATGCCTAGGTCGTTCTGTGGCCATGGAGTTGCGTGTGTTCGGGTGGAGTGAGTGGAGGTTGTGGCGGTTAATGGAGAGGGGGAAAATGATCAGTGGGATGAGGTAATGCTTTTGAGGTGGTTGGTGAGGTGCGTAGGTGCATGGAGTGGTGGATGCACCTCGCCGGTGGTCTACCGAAGGTGGAGAAGATTGTGGTGGTCTGTAGTCGTCGTGGCACAAAATTAGAAATAGATAAGGGGAAAGAAAGAGTAGAGGAAGGGGACTTATCTGCGAGTAGCTGGATGAAGGGGGGGTGATGTAAACATGTTTACACTACTTAAGATGTCTATTTACGCATGTTCTTAAGCATAAGATTGCATTGCATACTATAAATATTGTATAACATGCATCATCTGGCATTTAGATTAGTTTGAATAAAATGGAGGTTAATTATCTCCTTTTATATTCATGGACAGGGCAAACTTTTTATCGGGGCCTCGTATCGAAGATCCAACCATACAGATGTGATCAGGGCGACGATTGGAGTTCAACAACTCCAAGATCGCCCTAATCAGACATCTGTGGCATCAGATAGAGACTAGGGAACCCTAGAAGATCAAGGGCCAAGATGGTGTGAATCCACACTTCAAACGACAAATTCGACTGCACAGATGGATTCAAATCAACAATCGCAGCCTAACGGCATGAAAATCGACTCAATTCGACAACCGTAGCACCATCTACATCATCCAAAAAATGGACGGCCAAGATGGTGCCACATGACGTCATCTCAGTCGCCCAACCAGCCGCTGCACTCACCGCACCATCTCTTCTTCGTCGCTTCTCCGCCGTTGGATGTGCATCCAATGGCTGTGGATGCATGCGCCTGAATCCGTCTCCGCGACACAAGAGCCTCCGTAGCGCAATGGGTGGAGGCCTTATCGCGAGCGGGCGGCGCACGTTCGAAACGCAAAGAGCAGGCGAGCGGTGTGGGTGAGCGGGCGCGATTGACCACTCGATCGCGATCGAGCAGTCGCGTGCACGCAATTGCACTCACGCCGTATCGCATGCCGCGCCTCACCCGAGATCAGACGCGGGCGGGCGCGCTGAGGAGCGGGCATAGGCACGAGATAAGTCATCCGATCGCGATCGGACGGCTAAGGTCAACTGAACGTGAACGCACGTTACACGCACAAGCAGGCGAACGGGCGTGCACACTCCACCACACGTCGCCCACGATGGGGCTTTAGCGACGGTTTTATCTGTCACTAAAGACCCCTTATTTAATATTTTGAGATTAAAAGATCAATTTGCCCTCATTCCTTGCAACTAGAAAAGGAGACCCCCTCCACATGAAATTCTCATCCCTTCCTTCTCTTCTCTCCCTCTCCAAAGCTCAAGAGAAGCTTGTCCCACACCCGGGATTCTCGTCACGAGATAAAGTCAAATTTTCGCTCTCATTTCAGAAGCGGATCCCGGGACGACGACAACGTGCTACTCCATTCTCATTCCTCCTGCCTCGACCTCCTTCCCACTCCATCCTCCATCCAGGCGGCATCTCGTCTGGCTCATCCTCCAAGCGATCATCGAGGAGGATAGCTTCTCTCTCCCATTCTTCTTTATAGCTTTCTAGTGTAGAATTTTCCTGCTTTCTGGTGTAGCTGATTTCCCGCTTTCTAGTGTAATTCTTCTTTGGTTTTATTGTATAAACACTTTGAATTATTGAATGCATGTTTTCTCTCTCTCTCTCTCTTTCTCTAGTTTAGTTTGATTGTTATTATGGCTTCATTGTAATACATCGCTTCACTTTTCAAGAAAAATTCTAAAAAAAATAATTGTGAATATAGATCGACGTAGCCTCCTTGAGTTCGACCTGGGATTTCTATTCCGGTATAAATTTTATTTGTTGAACATGAGTTCTTCACTTTCAAACTACAATGACAGGTTTTCAAAACCAAACACGTTAGTGTAACAGCCCATACGTTCAATAGGGCTAGTGGGGGCGGACGGCTCGTACGTGCCATCGTCAGAGATGAAGGCCCAGAGAGAAAGAGGTGGCGACGAAGAGAGAGAGATAGGCATGGGCGCAGGTGTGGCGCGACGCGAACGAAGGAGGCGAAGGCAACTCTGCCACTGGTATGGTGGCAGAGCGACAAGAAGGAGGAGTCACCGGAGCTTGTTGGGTTTTTCGGCCAGAGGGGAAGGGAGGAAATTTGAGGTAATCTCAGGCCAAAATAAGCTTGAAATGGTTGGGAGGATCTACGGTCTCTTTATTGTCGTAGGTAGAGGGCCTTGTGCTTGGAAGGCAAGCTTCCAAGCACGGCACCCTCGTCGGACTTGGAAGGTCAAGAGATACCCAAATCTCTCATGCGTTTGCTTGAGAGATTGGGTGGAAATCAGAGCTCGTAAGCACAGCCACCTCATCAGACTTGGAAGGTCGAGAGATACCCAAATCTCTCATGCATTCGCATGAGAGATTGGGTGGAAATCAGAGCTCATAATTGGGTTCATACGAACGGGAATTCCTTATATAATCTCCCTTTCAAATTTGAGAGGGATTCTCTGAGGAATCAAGGAGATATCCCCCTTGAATCCTCACCGGAGTAGGAATCCTCCGCTGTAATGGTGGAGGGACCTAATTGAAAAGAATGATGTGAAAGTTAGGGGGGTGTCTGCAAGGGTTTTCATATGCTAGGGGCATAAATGTAATTGGGTTGGACTATTTTGCAAAGTAGGTCAAGGTGAACTCCCCTTAGGTCCAAATTTTGGTATAAACCTAATTTGGACCTAAGGAATCCAATACTGAAGTTGTATTTTAGGTTTAACCACGTTTGATTGGGCATTTTACACAAAAACCCAATTTAGGGCAAATATTTGACTAGGACCCCTATTTAGGTCAAAATAAGTTCTAAAGGCTAAATTGAAGGTTCTAAACCCTAGAGGATATTTTTCCATGAATTTTAGAGGATTTAGTTGAATTTTTTCCTGACCAGAACCTTATTAAATTAAGTGGGTTTATTTTAGGGTTACAAGAAGTCATTTAATTCCCAGATTTCATGTTAACCCTTTTCTGATTGAACCAACCAACTTTTTATCTTTTTAAGACCATTTGACCTATGTTTAACCCCTGAGAAATCCCATTGTTGCACTACAATGGTAAAATTATAGTTTTACCCTTTATTTCTTGCTTTTCTTTCAAACCAGTTATTCCTTGAGTTAGGCCCTTCACTTGGTTATGTAGGAGCTCTTGTTCTCTTTTCTAGGTCAAAATGAGCTAGTTAGGGCTCATGATGGTGTTCCCATCATACCCCCATGCCTAGCTTTTGCTAGTCCCTTAACAAAATTTTAAGGTTTTAACTTCTATTCTAGACCATGAGTTTCTTTCACAATTTATGATGACTACTTTTTCTTTTTATTTTTGATTAGGTTAGAATACCGATAGTAGGCCTAGAGGTACTCAAGTACCAACCAAGATCCGGACCTGACCAACTCTAGCCTCGGTCCTCCGCAAAGGTTTTTAAGGCACGCAGGAACTATCCTAAGGTTCGTTGGACTCCACGGTTAAAGCATCAGTGCTTAAGACATATTTTAGCCTCGATTCAGTTTGCAGTGTGTTTTTTGTAAGAGAGAGACAGAGGATTTATTTGTTTGGAGAGTGTTCTCTCTCTTTTCTTTTTATTTCTAGCTTCATATTGGCTTCTCAATACGGTCTATATCGGATTCCTCATCCCCATCATCAATCCTCAAAGGTCCCTGGCAATCGATGGTTCATGATAGCACTGCCCCTGGCAACCCCCAGAACCCTGGCTTTCAAGATTTCAAGATAATCCCACCCATGGCATTCTATAGCCAAATCCAGACCCTGGCAATCGACATTTCATGATAATGTCACCCATGGCATCTGAACCAGCAGGGTGCTTACATGCCCCCGGTAGGATATGTAAATATCCTAGGAGACAAGCACCGAGGAGACGATATGTTATGCATCTTCGAGGGGAATTTCCTGCCTCTCCACACTGGGAACTCATCCAAATCAACTTGTGTTGATCGGCCACTCCTAATCTAGGCAACTTTTTTCAGAACATTTAAATGCTTTTTGCGTGATTTTGATAGTTATGTGCACTGAACCAGACTATGTGTGGATTGGGGTGCTTAGGTTACCGAGTCCCGCAAACCAAAGGTCAGTTAACGAGGCTGAATACTCCCTAAGCCTTAGACCTAATACTTAAGCTTCGCATTTTCCCCAACCTCTTGAGTATTATCCAGATCTTAGCAGGTACTTGAATGTTTAAGCCTAAGAGTTGAGCCCAAAAGGCCTAAGATTAGTGTTCCTACTAATCTCTTTTTTTGTCTCATTAGTACTTTTCCTATATTTTTTCTCTTTTCTTTGATGTGGTCTAGAACTTCGGTTGATCCCTTAATCTCTTACTAATGACTATCTTTTTTTCTTTTTCAATTTGTGCTCCTTTTTTGTCATTTTGCTCTTTTCATCCTCATTTTCTCCTTATGGTTTTTATGGCGTCAAAAAATTCTCTCCCCTCAATTTTTTTGTTCTTTTTCAAGATTTTTTATTTTTTTGGTGTTTTTTGTGATATGTGATTTTCTTTTTGTTGAAACCTTTTCTTGTGAGATGAGTTTTCATGAAGTTTTGCACTTTCATACCCCCCCATGCCTATGATTTGCAATGTCCCCATTGTAAATTAGGTGGGTTCAAATTCAGCTTAGTCATTCATTAGGATAGGTTTTGGGTGGACGAACGGGTCGAGGTGACTGTTGCGAATGATTTCTAGACTTGGGTACAGGTATCTAAGGTGGAGTTGGCTGTTCTAATGGATGAACCCTAAAGTGCAATATGAATTCAACATAGGAATGTCAAGAAAGGTTTCGGGTTTTTCAAGAATGACGGGTTGCCTCCCGTTAAGCGCTGAGTTTTACACCATCGGCTGGGCACAATGAGCTCAGGGAGAATGGAGGGTAAAGGATACCTCAGCCAAATTTGTATAAGTTACGTCAATGAACGGTTTGAGCCTCTAACCATTCACGACGAAGGGTTCGGAATCGTGGCTGAGTGGACCGATTTCAATGGCTCCATTTCCAAAGATTCATCGAACTAAGTAGGGTCTGATCCATTTTGATCATAATTTTCCTAGGAACAGCTTGAGTCTGGCATCGAAGAGTAGGACCTTTTGACCAGGATGAAAGATCTTTCTAGATATGTGCTTGTCATGAAAGGCTTTAACCCTCTCTTTGTAAATTCATGAGTTCTCATATGCGTCATGGCATAATTCATCGATCTCGCTCATTTGAAGCTTTCTATGGGTTCTAGCCTTAGAAAGATCTAGGTTGCAGTTCCGTACAACCCAATAGGCTTTATGCTCCAATTCGTCAAGGAGGTGACATGCCTTCCCGTACACCAATCTAAAGGAAGACATGCCTAATTAGGTCTTGTGGGCAGTCCTATAAGCCCACAAGGCTTCCAAAAGCTAGGATGACCAGTCCTTCCTGTCAGGTTGAACAGTAACCTGGAGGATTTTCTTGATCTCCCGATTTGATAGCTCAACTAGACCATTAGTTTGGGGGTGGTAAGGAGTTGAGATTCGGTGTGGCACCCCGTATTTGGTCATCAGTGAACTGAACTGAGCATTTGTGAAATGTGTCCCTCCATCAGAAATTATAGCACGTGGAATCCCAAACTGTGAGATGTTTTGATGAATGAATTTGATAATAACTTTATGATCATTGGTTCAGCTCAAAATGGCTTCGATCCATTTGGACGCATAGTCAACAATGAGTAAAATGTATTCGAAGCCGTCCGAAATAAGGAAGGGTCCCATAAAATCAATCCCCCAAATGTCAAAAATTTCGCATACCAGAATCAGCTGTGAAGGCATCATATCATGATGGCTCATGTTGCCCAAGGTCTGGCAACGGGTGCATGCCTTACAGTGATTATACGTGTATTTGAAAATTGTGGGCCAGTAAAAGCTGCACTGGAGAACTTTTGTGGTGGTTTTATGTCCTAAAAAATGTCCACCGCATGCCTGGTCGTGGTAGAAAGAGAGTATGCCTTGGATTTCTACTTCCACGACACATCATCAAATTATTTGATCAGCACCGATGCGAAAAAAATATGGATCTTCCCAAAAGTAATACTTGGCATCGGAAAGCAATTTGTCCTTCTTGGCCTTCAGTTAATCGGATGGGATCTGATGTGATGCCAAGTAGTTTACTATATCAGCAAACCATGGAAGCCCTATATTGATAGTCAGAAGATGCTCATCAGGAAAATGTTCCATGATGGATCGGGAAGGGTCGATGATCTCAGAAGGAAGGCGGGACAAGTGATCAGCTACCACATTCTATTTTCCCTCTTTGTCACGAATCTCGAGGTCAAATTCTTGCAACAGAAAGATCCAGCAGATTAATTGAGGTTTCGCATCCTTCTTTGCAAGGAGATGCCTCACAGCTGTGTGATCCGAGTATATGATAACAAGGGAGCCTAGGAGATAAGATCTAATTTTTTCCAAGGAAAATACTACGGCTAGCAGCTCTTTCTCAGTAATTGTGTAATTACGCTGAGCCTCGTCAAGTATTTTGCTAGCATAGTAGATGACCACGGGTTTCCCGTCAATTTTCTGGCCCAGTACCGCTCCTACAGCAAAATCAGATGCATCGCACAAGATCTAAAAGGGTTGAGACCAATCAGGGGACTGTAGGATCGGGGCTTGGGTAACTTGGTGATGGAGGATTTCAAATGCTTGAGTTCATTCCTTGGAGATTTCGAAAGGTACATCCTTGGAGAGAAGAGTGGTCAGGGAGCATGCGATTTTTGAAAAATCAGGGATAAATCGACAGTAAAAACTGACGTGCCCCAAAAAAGATTGGATGTCCTTGATCAAGCTAGGCATAGGGAGTTTGGAAATCAAGTTCACCTTGGCTCGATCGACTTGGATGCATTTCTCTGAAATCAGATGTCCCAGGACAATTCCTTCAGGCACCATGAAATGGCTCTTTTCCCAGGAAAGAACCAGATTCACTTCAATGCACCGCCTGAGGATTTGGACCAAGTGTAGGAGGCAATCGTCAAATGATGCTCTGAAGACTGAGAAGTCATCCATGAAGACTTCCAGATAATCACCTACCATATCTGAGAATATGGCAAGCATGCACCGCTGAAAAGTCACGGGTTCATTGCAGAGACCGAACGGCATCCATTGGAATGTGTACGTCTAGAAGGGGCAGGTGAAAGTGGTCTTTTCTTGGTCCTCAGGATGGATTGCCACTTGGTTATAATCGGAGTACCCATCCAGAAAGCAGAAGAACCTATTTCCCACTAGTTTCTCAAGGATCTGATCAATAAACGGTAGTGGGAAATGATCCTTCTTCATGGAGGAATTGAGTCTTTTGTAATCAATGCAGACTCTCCACGAGTTAGCCACACAGATCGGTATGACTTCTCCCGTTTCAGTCGTAATGACGGTGAGTCCTGCCTTTTTAGGCACAACCTGGATTGGACTCACCCACCGACTGTCGGAGATCAGGTAGATGATCCCTGCATCCAACCACTTAATGATCTCCTTTTTCATGATCTCCTGCAGATTAGGATTCAAACGTCTCTGCATTTATCAAGAAGGTTGTGTGCCCTCTTCGGTGTAGATTCGGTGTGTGCAATAAGAGCGACTAATGCCAGCCAAATCATTGAGAGTCCACCCAATGGCTCTACGATGTTGCTGGAGAACAGTAATCAGACGGGATTCCTGGTCAGGTGTGAGTCTGGAGTTGATAATCACAGGAAACATCTGATTGGAACCCAGAAAGACATATTTCAGATGGTCTGGAAGAGGCTTGAGTTCTAGAACGGGGTTATCAGCAACAGCAGGCAGTTCAGGGTGTGTGTCAAGAGCAAGGGATGGAGTTATGGGTGTATCTAGATCAGGGTCAGACTCCTCTGTTTGCGGGTTTTGATCTTCTGGTGGTTGATCGGGAATAATCAGGTTATCCTTGATATACGGTTCATCAACCCCGGCTTCGATATCACATATTTGTTCTATAACACCACAATTATTCCCTTATTGGGCCTTAAAGATGTCAATCTTCAGTGTTTGGTTCCCGAATTCCAGTTCTATTTGGCCCTCCTCATAGTTTATATTGGCCCTAGCAGTGGCTAGAAAGGGTCTCCCTAGTATAATCAGTGTATCCTTTGGGTTTTCAGGTGCATCCATATCCAAGACTATAAAATCCACTAAGAAGTAGAAATCCTATACCCTAACAATGACATCCTCGAGTATTCCTTTAGGTGACTTGATGGGTCGATCAGCTAACTGCAACGTCACCTCTATCGATTTAAGCTCAGATTCTTCAAGGTGGTCAAGGAGGGATGTAGGTATTAGGTTTATGGAGGCACCTAGATCTAATAAGGCTCTGTCGAATTGGATATCACCAATAGTACATGAAATCAAGGGAGTACCTGGGTCTTTAGCCTTAGGTGGGAGTTTGCTCAAGATTACAGAGCTGGCTTGCTCTGACAGTATGATCGGACTCCTACTTTTGGTTCGTAGCTTACGCTTGGGTGTACACACGTCTTTTAGAAATCATGGGTAAGCTGGTACCTTGCAGATTACATCCATCAAGGGGATGCTTATATGGACCTGTTCAAAGAGCTTGACCAGATCCTCCTTAGGAGCCACGAGTTTGGTTATCCCCTTTCCCTTAGTCAAGGCCTTGGGAAATGGAACCTTAGTTGGTTCCTTTAGAATAGGTCCAGGTTCTTGATATGGGATATGGGTGTCCTGGATAACTATCCTAGGGCTTGGGTTACTACTAGGTTTGGAGTGGTTTGGATAAGGTGGGTCTTGAGTTGCTTTACCATTACGGGTTGTTACGGAGTTTAGTCTTGCCTAGTTTTGGTTTGGGGTTGGTAAAATAGGTGGCTGCTGTTGAAATCCCGCATAAGATGTCGAAGCTTCCATCCCGTCGGGTGATGGAACAGAAGGGGCCTGATAAATCATGTGGCCATGTCCTAGATTTGGGTTCATAACGCGCCTCTGGATCAACACATTATTTGGATTCGGCAGAGGTTACGAAGGGAGTGTGCCAGGTTGGCGGGAATTCGGCATCTGGGCGAGTTGATTGTGAACCTCTGTGATCTCGTCCTTATGCTATTTTTGTATTGCCGCATTCGTTTTCTGAATGTCAGCCAGAGTTTGAAGGATAAGAGTCATTTGATCTGCATGGTTTGGCCCAAATTGATAGGTGGGGTTGGGCCGAGGTTGAGGTGGTTGATATGGACGAGGAGCTTGTGGACGGGGTTGATAAGGTGGTCTTTGATTCTAAGAATTTCCCGCCCACAGGAAGTTGGGATGATTCCGCCATCTAGGGTTATAGGTATTGGAGAATGGGTCATTCTGGATGGCGTTGAGGCCCTCGCAGGTCTGAGGGGCCTCAGGAAAAACAGAGTATGAGGGTTCAGAGTTCCCCCAACTAGAATAGATTGGATCAAAGGTCCCTCCGATCCTGGAGTCAGACGGGGGTGGATACAGGTCCATCCCATGAGAAGATCGGTGATAGATGTTCTGCACAGTTTCCCTTGCAAGAGGTGGTTGTGCAAATGAGTTTTGTGCAGAGGTGGCTCGCTGCAGATGCTGAGTCAACTCGTCCACCTTCTTCTCTATGATAGAGACCTTGTCCAACCGACTGGCCATCAGTTCTAAGTCGACAGATGCAAACAGGCCCTGTGTCTCATGTGCTCCCCTAGGATTCGTCGATGCGCGAGCATTCGTCCGGTCGAATAAGCCCATAGAGTCATTATTGATGAAGTTCTCGCACATATTCTCGAGAATCTCCCACACCGTGTCTTCGTGTTGACCCATGATGTTTCCTCCACAGGTTGCATTGACGAACAATCGAATGTCTTCATGGAATCCCTAGTAAAAAGATGACTTGTTCCCATTTAGGAACTTCGTGATGGGGGTACTTTCGCATGAGATCCAAGAATCGATCTCATGCCTCATGAAGAGGTTCTCCTGATTGTTGAGTGAAGTGAGTGATCTGGTGGCGCAAGGCATTCGTCCAGCCAACGAGGAAGAACTTTTTCAAAAATTCAGACTGGAGTTCAACCCATGTGTTGATCAGACGTGTTTGAGTCTAATACCAATGAGCAGCCTTGTCCATGAGGGAGAAGGAAAACATCTTCATGAGCAGAATATCCCGATTTTGTCCATCTGACCCGAAGGTCTGGGCCAGATGTTTGAGTTGTTTGATGTGCTGGAAGAGATCCTCGGAGTTAAGCCCATGGAATTTTGGAATGGCATGAATCATGTTGGGCTTGAGTTCAGAATCAGGACCTCCAGCCGAGATTTGGACTCGAGGCTCGATCACCACCACAGCTGGATTATAGTGATCTCGCATCATAGGACACTACGGCGGGTTTGCAAAGTTCTGGAATAGATCATTCAAGTGCTGAAGTTGGTGTTCAAGGTTGTTCTCTTCTTCAATTGGTTTTGCCATGATGGAAGAAGGAGAACTTGGTTTTGATGAATCAGAGGAGAGATCTATGTGGTGGGGTTGCTGCACAAACACAGGCATCGAGGCTTGGCCTCGACGAGAGTGGATTTCTAAAGGAGGTCTTAAGGATGGTCTTAAGGACCTCCTACCAAACATGCACTGAAGGATTAGACGAGATTAGAATGTGTTGGACCTAATCGAGACACCCAAAAAAATTTGGATGACTATAGAGGTTCGGGGCAGATGATACCCCTTAGTCAGAAAAAGCCATCCACCTGAGAAATACCTGGGCAGCCAGAGAGGGAGAGTCCCGCAAAGACCCCTACACGGTAGAGCATCCCCACGAGTTACAGGGTTTCCCCCACTCGACCTCTCTTGTCACTGAGATTCCAGGTAGACCAAAATGGGGACCTTGACCTCTTAAGTCTACCACTTTTAATTAAGATCAAGGTGCTTAGGGTTCCACTTGAACTTTAGATATTTTGAGTGCAAAAAGTGACCTAATTTTAAGGTTGGTTGACCTAAGGGGTCAACTTCACCTATTTATCGTTTGAGAGGTTTAGTTCCTTTCTTTTAGGGTTCAAGTGAACTTAAAAGCTTGAATTTTTTTTAGGGTTTCTCTTGGATAAATCTCTTCAATCAAGGCTTAGGCACACCTCTTTTTGAAATAATTTGATTCTTGCTTAGAGAAGATGTGTCTCTAAAAACCCTAGATTGGAATCCTTAAGTTGGCTCTAATTGGTCCAATTTAGTTGCCACAAAGGTGGTATCTCGGGCTCAATCAAGAAGGTGCTAGCCCTAGTTACCTTAAATGGATGCACAAATCAAAAATGTGTTGAAATTAAAATCAGGCAACTTTGGTGGATTAACTAGATATGGAAAGCAGGTAGCCCTAAATTGATTTTCTCTTTGTTTTTCCTTTTCAAAATTGAGGGGATTAAGAGAGAGGGCTAATGAGAAATTACCTGCCCCTGGTGTGGTTGTTGTGCGGCTATCTTCTTTCCTTCCCCTAAAATAATCACAAGAGAAGAAATAGATCAAGTTAGTATTGAATCAGAAGTTGTGATCAAAGTTTCTAAATTGCCCATTGCTCCCCGGCAACGGCGCCAAAATGTTTGTCGAAAGTGCAATCGAGTTTATAATAATTGCGTCGTAGTATAGCCACAATCACTTTGAAAACAAATGAAAGTTTATTACTCAAAAAATATGAATCCGAGGTCGAACACAAGGAGAAAATTGGGATTTAAAAACTAAGAACACAACTTTCAACTTTATAAAATGTAATGATCAATCAAAATTATGAAGCAATAAAAATGGTTTCAATGTATATAGAAGCTCAAAAATATAAAGATGGATGTAAAAATCAAATAATTCAATCTCTCTTCTTTGCTTCCAGCTTGAGCTTTCTTTGTTCTTCTTCTTCTTCCTTCTTCCTTCTCTGATTGCTGACCTTGGCTTCTTCCTTCTTTCTTCTTTCTCTTTCTCTACTTCTAACTTCAACCGAGCCTTCTTCTTCTTTTGCTTTTCTATTGAGGCTTCCTTCTCCTTCCTTCTTCCTTCTTCTTCTTCCCTTGCGACTTCACCCTTAGCCACTGCTGAGGCTTCTTTCTTCCTCTTCTTTCTTGGCTTCGCCCTCTTCTTCTCTAGAGAGCAAAACCTAACCCCTACCCTCCTCTCAAACTCTCCTGTCTTTCTTCTCTCTTAGGCTCGCTCTCCCAGAGCCTTTCTCGGGTAAACGAGTCGGGTCGGCGCGCCTGTTACTAGGCCCACCAACGTGTGTGGTGGACAAGGAGTGCACGGGTAATCAGGTCGAATACCAGGTCCGCGGAGCGTGGGGCGCAGATGAGGCATGAAGAGCGAGTGGGACCTCACCCCGTGTCAGGAGGCACTAAGCCACTGATAGTTTTTCAATTTATGTCGTGCATCCTGCTCACAGACTTCCGAGGTGGGACTAAATGTCCCATCCGCTTCTCGCGCACCCCTGCAGCAGGTCTTCCCTTTATTGCTGAAGTTGCAAGTGCTTTGCCTCCAATTGCTGGGCGTAAGTCATTCTCAAAGAAGTTCCGTGCATCTAGGACCTGGACTGCTAGCACCTGAAGGCTACTGTGAAGCTAGCAAGCTTCTTCAAGCTCGTGTTAATGGCGAGCAGGGCACCTATACTTGTCGACACGAATACGGCCTCACAGCCTTGTCAAATCATTCAGAAGGCTTCGCCATGACACAGCAAAAGTAGCTCGGGTGTTGGTGTGGTGCGGAATAGCTTAGGCGTGCGTGCCTAGGTCATTCTATGGCCATGCAGTTGGGTGTGTTTGGGGGGAGTGAGTGGAGGTTGTGGCGGTTAATGGAGAGGGGGAAAATGATCAGTGGTATGAGACGATGCTTTCGAGGTGGTTGGCAAGGTGTGTGGGTGCGTGGAGTGGTGGATGCACCTCGTCGGTGGTTTGCCAGAGGTGGAGAAGATGGTGGTGGTCTGTAGTCATCAGGGCATGAAATTAGAAATAGATAAGGGGAAAAGAAAGAGTAGAGGAAGGGGACTTATTTGCGAGTAGCTGAACGAAGGGGGAGCATAAGGGGCAGACGGCTCGTATGTGCTGTCGTCGAAGACGAAGACCCAAAGAGAGAGAGGCGGTGACAATGAGAGGGAGATAGGCGCAGGTGCAGGTATGGTGCGATGCAGACGAAGGAGGCCGAGGCAACTCTGCCACTGGTATGGTGATGTTTGTCGAAAGTGAAATCGAGTTTATAATAATTGCATCATAGTATAGCCAAAATCACTTTGAAAACAAATGAAAGTTTATTACTCAAAAAATATGAATCCGAGGTCGAACACAAGGAGCAAATTGGGATTTAAAAACTAAGAACACAACTTTCAACTTTATAAAATGTAATGATCAATCAAAATTATGAAGCAATAAAAATGGTTTCAATGTATATAGTAGCTCAAAAATATAAAGATGGATGTAAAAATCAGATAATTCAATCTCTCTTCTTTGCTTCTGGCTTGAGCTTTCTCTATTCTTCTTCTTCCTTCTTTCTTCTTTCTCTTTCTCTGCTTCTGACTTCAGTCGAGCCTTCTTCTTCCTTTGCTTTTCTGCTGAGGCTTCCTTCTTCCTTCTTCTTCTTCCCTTGCGACATCACCCTTAACCACTGCTGAGGCTTCATTCTTCCTCTTCTTCCTTGGTTTCACCCTCTTCTTCCTTGGAGAGAAAAACCTAACCCCTACCCTCCCCACGAACTCTCCTCTCTTTCTTCTCTCTTAGGCTTGCTCTCCCAGAGCCTTTCTCAGGTAAACGGGTCGGGTCAGCGTGCCCGTGACCAGGCCCACCGGCATGTGTGGTGGGCGAGAGTGCGGGGGTAGATGGGTCGAATACCAGGTCCACGGAGCATGGGGTGCGAAGGAGGTGTGAAGGGCGAGTGGGACTTCACCCCGTGTCAGGAGTCGCTAAGCCCCTAACAGTTTTTCAATTTATGTCGTGCCTCCTGCTCACAAACTTCCAAGGTGGGACTAAATGTCCCACTCGCTTCTCATGCATGCCTGCAGCAGCTCTTCCCTTGATTGCTGAGGCTGCAGGTGCTTTGCCTCTAATTGCTAGGCGTGAGTCATTCGCAAAGAAGTTTCGCGCCTTTGGGACCTAGACTCCTGGTGCCTGGAGGCTGCTGTGAAGTTAGCAAGCTTCTTCAAGCTCATGTTAATGGCGGGTAGGGCACCTGTACCTACTGACATGAATACGGCCTCACGTTCTTGTCAAATCACTCAGAAGGCTTCGCCGTGACATGGCGAAGGTAGCCCGGGTGTTGGTGTGGTGTGGAACGGCTTGGGCGTGCATGCCTAGGTCATTCTGTGGCCATGGAGTTGGGTGTGTTTGGGGGGAGTGATTGGAGGTTGTGGCGGTTAATGGAGAGGGGGAAAATGATCAATGGGATGAGGCGATGCTTTTGAGGTGGTTGGCGAGGTGTGTGGGTGCGTAGAGTGGTGGATGCACCTCGTCGGTGGTTTGCCAGAGGTGGAGAAGATGGTGGTGGTCTGTAGTCATTGGGGCGCGAAATTGGAAATAGATAAAGGGAAAAGAAAGAGTAGAGGAAGGCAACTTATTTGCGAGTAGCTGGACGAAGGGGGGGCAGAGGGGGCAGACAGCTCGTATGTGCCATCGCCAGAGATGAAGACCCAGAGAGAGAGAGGCGGCGACGACAGGAGGGAGATAGGCGCAGGCGCAGGTGTGGCGCGACGCGGACGAAGGAGGCGGAGGCAACTCTGCCACTGGTATGGTGGTAGAGCAACGAGAAGAAGGAGGAGGAGTCGCCGGAGCTTGTTGGGTTTTTTGGCCGGAGGGGAAGGGAGGAAATTTGAGGTAATCTCAGGCCAAAACAAGCTTGAAATGGTCGGGAGGATCTGGGGTCTCTTTATTGTCGCAGGTAGAGAGCCTTGTGCTTGGAAGGCAAGCTTCCAAGCACGGCAACCTCGCCGAACTTGGAAGGTCGAGAGATACCCAAATCTCTCATGTGTTCGCATGAGAGATTGGGTGGAAATCAAAGCTCATAATTGAGTTCATACGAATGAGAATTCCTCAAAGAATCTCCCTTTCAAATTTAAGAGGGATTCTCTGAGGAATCAAGGAGATATCCCCCTTGAATCCTCGTCGGAGTAGGATTCCTCCACTGTAATGGTAGAGGGACCTAATTTCAAATTACGATGTGGAAGCTAGGGGGCTGTATGCAAGGGTTTTCAAAAGCTAGGGCCATAAATGTAATTGGGTTGGACTATTTTGCAAAGTAGGTCAAGGTGAACTCCCCTTAGGTTCAAATTTTGGTATAAACCTAATTTGGACGTAAGGAATCCAATGTTGAAGTTGGATTTTAGGTTTGACCACGTTTGACTTGGCATTTTACATAAAAATCCAATTTAGGGTAAATATTTGACTAGAACCCCTATTTATGTCAAAATAGGTTCTAAAGGCCAAATTGAAGGTTCTAAACCCTAGAGGATATTTTTCCATGAATTTTAGAGGGTTTAGTTGAATTTTTTCCTGACCAGAATCTTGTTAAATTAAGTGGGTCTGTTTTAGGATTAGAAGAAGTCATTTAATTCCTAGATTTCTCATTAACCCTTTTTCTGATTGAACCAACCCACTTTTTATCTTGTTAAGACCATTTGACCTTTGTTTAGCCCCTGAGAAATCCTATTGTTGCACTGCAATGGTAAAATTACAGTTTTACCCTTTGTTTCTTATGTTTCTTTTAAACCAATTATTCCTTGAGTTAGGCCCTTCACTTGGTTATGTAGGAGCTTTTGTTCTCTTTTCTAGGTCAAAATGAGCTAGTTAGGGCTCATGATGGTGTTCCCATCACTAAGCTCTCCACTCCATGGCCATCCACCATCCACCATGGCCAACCCTAAACTCCACCTACATAAGCCTCCACTTCAACCCTACTTAAGTCCACCTAGCTCCACCTACTCCTACCCATGTTGGTGCCAACCAACATGCACCCCTTCACCCCATCACCACCTCCAAAAGCCACCAAAATGGTGGCGCCATAACCCCCATAACCACCCTTGTTTTGGCGCCACCAATTCCCTCTAAAAAGTCCCTCCACCCCACCCCTACACCTACCCCTAAAGCCACATCCAACCATCCATTTTTTCCCTCCATTTCTCCCTTCTAGAAGCCACCCCCCTTGGCACCAAAATGGTGGCAACTTTCCACCATGGACCGCCACCAAGGGGTGCCCTAAACCCTTAACTACCTCTCCTCCACACTTCCTTGTCGACGCCAATTAGTCTCCACCTTAGGATCCCCATAACCACCACCTAAATGCATCCTAACCATCCACATAATTCACGCCTACCTACCCCCTTAACCCATCTATAAAAAGGGACATAACCACCACCATGGGGACATCCTTGGCTACATTAATTCCCACCTAGATACAACATATATTCGGCCATAGGAAGGAGAGGAGAAAAGAAGATTAAGGAGGCTATCCCTTGCCTCCTTGGTGCCTTCTTCTTCTTCCCTTCTTCCTTGGTCTATGCCAAGGAGCAACAACCCTAAGGAGGACGGCCAGGCAGAGGAGAAGAGCTAGGGTACAGGCCTACCCTAGGAGGAATTCTTGTGGGTGGAAATCTTCCACCCTTGGAGGAGCAAGGGCACACCCATCTAGGGCTTGCTAGAAGGAGGATCTCACCAACTTGAAGGAGCTTTTCAAGGAAGGAGAAGAAGGAGAAATTCTTTTCAAGCCTAGGAGCAGCTCAGCTTGGAGCAAGAAGCTTCTTCTCTTCACCAACATCACCAGGAGGATTTGTGTTTTACTTTTTGTATTTTCATTTTTTGAGTAGAAGCATTCCTCTACTTGTCTTTTAGTAAAACAAATTTCTCCTTAATCAAAGTTTTCTTTTTAATTCTGGTTACTTTTTCTTGCATCTTATTACTTTTACCATATTGCACTCACACACTCTCTCTAATTACCCTATGTCTTCACATACCTAGGGTGAGCTTAGAGAGAAGAATTGGTTGTCACTTAAATTTCAGCTTTAGCAAGTTAGGTGTAGTCTTTTTCCTACTTTCAAGTTCGTAATTGCCCATTACTAGAAAATTAAAAAAAATATCTTATATTCAAAAGTTCAAAAAGAAAGTTGATTTCCCTATTGTCAAGCGAGAGTATTTAAAGTGCCTTCTTGCCTCCTTGGATGACCCTAGATACCACTACTATCTAGGTTTATAAATTATAAAAGTGATTGCGAATTGGTGTGTTACAACTTAAAAACCCTAATTTCAAATCACACTTTTCCCCACATCAAGGCCTAACTAGTAAATATAACTTGTATCTTTCAAGAGATATATTGATAGTAATAACTGGATTATTCGGGCCACTCCATCATTGTCATGGCCTTTTAATGTTAGTAGCTAATGGCAAAGAATGGGTTATAGATGTCAAGTGTTTCGTGTTAATTTTGTAGAGAGTATCTTTCTTAAGGTCTTCATTCGACAGCTATACCTTAAGCGATACAGCTCTTGGAGTAGCAGTGCAAGTTTTCCACCATTTCTTCCATTATTGATTTAGTGAGGAGCATTATTTCTTGCATTATTTAGTGTAGCAGTTGGCATTATTTCTATTTTATTTTTTTCTTATAGCTTGATAGCATTGAAGGAAATCCTACTTTGGATTGTAAACTTTCAGTAGCAGTAGCAGCAACATCAACAGGAACAAAAGCAGAAATTTTAGATAGTCAAAGCTCTGATGAGTATAGGACAGTGAGTCTCTTATTTGTTTTTCTTAGAATAGCAATACAGAGCATGCTTTCTGCAATTTATTGTGTATCATTTAAATCATTTTTCTTGATATCTCTTTTATTATTTGACTAGTGAGTTCTATTGTATTTGAAAGAAAAGAACCAGTTGAAGTAACCTCCAGATTTTTGGAGTCTTCTTTCATACTAGTACAGAGGTGTACCATGAACATCTATTTTTATGATTCAAACATGTGCAAAAATTTTATGAGCATATACATATTGGTTGTTACTAGCTAATGATTACAAAATGCATACCACTTCAATGTTGGAGTTCTTTTAATCCTTATTGAGAGAATTGTAGTGGTTATTTAGTCCGACAAAGTGGAGTGGGACTTTGTGTTGTGTGTGGTGACCTATAAATAAGCGTATACCCCCCACATATTCCTTTGAGAAGAAATACAGAGAAACTTATGCCCATAGGGCACTTCTCTCATGATTTTCTCCCTGCTCTTCATGAGTGGGGTTTCCACATAAACCCAAGCATTATGCATTGATTATTGCTTTGATATTTCATGCTTCCGCTTTATTTGAAATGTCATCTATCTATTGCACATTTTAGTTTTGTTATGTAGTAGTTAGTTTTTTCTTGACCACATGTTCTGTATGTAGCCCTTTGTTCAATTGCTCTAGAGTATCCTATGATAGGCTAATTGAGCCTAAAATCACTTGTATATAGCATTGGAGTTGTTCTCTTAGAGCTCATCATAGGAAGGAAGGTGTTGAACGTCGGAGGACTATGCTATCGGAGTTGGTTTTGAAAACTTGTCGTTGTAGTTCGAATAGCAAAGAACTCAGGTTCAACAAATAAAATTTATACCGGAAAAGAAATCCCAGGTTGAACTCAGGGAGGCTACGTCGATCAAAATTTGTAATTATAGTTTTTTATGTTTTTGTTTAAAGAGCAGAATAATAACAATGAAATGGAAAAAATATAGATAATAGGAGAGAGAGAGAGAAAACATTCACTTGATGTTGCAAAATGTTTGTACAACTAAGAAAGCGAGAAAAGATTACACTAGAAAGAGAGAAATTATTACACTAGAAAGCAGGAAAATTCTACTCTAGAAAGCAGGAAAAAGGAATGGGAGAGAGAAGTTATCCTCCTCGACGATCGCTTGGAGGACGAACCAGACGAGACAACGCTTGGAAGACGAGGAATGGAGCGGGAAGGAGGTCGAGGCAAGAGGAACGGGAACGAGGTAGCACGTCATCGTCGTTGCGGAATCTGCTTCCAGAATGGGGGCAAAAAATTGATTTTAGCTCTTGAGGAGCATCCCAACTGTGGGACAAGCTTCTCTTGAGCTTTGGAGAGGGAGAGAAGAGAAGGAAGGGATGAGAAATTCATATGGATGGGGTCTCCTTTTATAGTTGCAAGGAGTGGGGGTATTTTGGACATTTTAATTTCAAAAACATTAATATGAGACCTTTAGTGACAGACTTAAACGTCACTAAAGGTCCATCGTGGGCGACGTGTGCGCGTGCCGTGCGCGCCAGCTCTTCTTCTCCACCCAAAATGCATGCGTACATATGCACACTCACAGTCTTTCAATCAAGAGATCGGATGGCTGAGAGTAGCTATGCCCGCACCACACGCCCGCATGCAATCACGCGTAAGCGTCGCACATCTGATCGCGCGTGGGCGCCATCGCTTGCTCGTCGCCGTCCGATCTTCATCGCGCAGCCCCGCTCTCTCACCCGCTTTACGCCCGCTCTTCAATTTGAGGTGCAACGTGGCTTGAACGCGCACCCTTCACTCACGAAGGGGTGCTCGATCATTGCACTACGCCTCGTCTTTAGGCAAGCGAGCGCTTTTGTGCACGTGGCTTCACAGTCATTGGATGAGCATCCAATGGTCTAGATCAAGTGAACGAGTGAAGAAGGAAGGCAGCGGCCGGTGCTGGGTGGCTATGATGGCGCCACATGGTGCTATCTAGGCCATCCATCTTCTGAGTGATGTAGATGGTGCCACGGGTGTCGGATTGGACCAATTTTTATGCCGTTAGGTTGCGATCGTCGATCCAAACCCATCCATGTGGTTGGATTTGTCATCTGAGGTGCAAATTAACACCATCTTGGCCCTTGCTCTTTAAGGTTCCTGGATCTCTATCTGGTGCTATGGATGTCCGATTAAAGCGATCTTGGAGTCGTTGAACTCCAATCGTCGCCCTGATCAGATCCGTGCGGTTGGATCTTTGATCCGAGGCCCTGATAAAAAGTTTCCCTATCCCTGACCATAAAAAGGAGACAATTACTATACAATTTATACAACTTAATCTAAATGCATGATTATGCATATTATGCACTATTTACAATGTATGATGCTAATGTGACAATAAGAACATGCATTAATAGACATTTTAGGTTAATCAGATGTATGCACATCACACCCCCATGCCTATCTTTTATTAGTCCCTAGCAAAAACTACATGCTAGTTATAAAAGAATTAGGTTGGATTACTTGGGCATAAGTTATTTTCAACATTAAGAAATTTTTTACTCAAGATCTGAACTTTCAAAGACACAACAGTGCCCGGGTATCTGCCAAAATGCAGACCGCCTCAAGCCCTCACCTTATTCAAAGAAAATTTTCTTTTTCACTTTTTCTTCTTTTCTAATTTTTTTGGTTTTTTGAGTTTAGGGTTAAAGAGTGGCTTTCTATGGCCACTTAACCCACCCAAGATTTGATGAGAACCCTAAGTTCTAAGCATCTTATTGTGAATGTGATAGACTCGTTAATCGGCAATTAGAATGGACTTCGGGTTTCTATGCCTCAAGGTGACCTTAAAAAGAGAGTTCTGTCTAAAGGTGTATTTTTACAACCGGTAGCTTTCTCCCTACTTTTATTTTTATGAGGTCAACATAAGGATGAGTCCATTGTATATCTCCCTGGCTTATTCTACTTCTCCATTTCTTCCTAAGTGTTTTGGGAATTTTTAGTGCATTTCTTGAGCTGGGTTCTGGACAACCGGTCAATGAGCTGTTACCACCAACAACTTGCCAGCCATACTTGTGCGGCGAAGTATGACTTATTTCTTTTTTCTTTTTTTCTTTATTTTCTCCTTTTCTTTTTCTTTTTCTTTTCTTTTTGACTTTTTTTTTCTTCTTTTTTAGTAGGTGGCTTCCCTGGTCTAAGATTTACCTAAAGATAGTAAGAAGAGAATGGTCCAGTGACTGGGCTCTGAACAACCTACCTATGGGCTATTACCCATGATAACTTGCCATCCATATCACCCTAGAAGGCTCATTAGCTACCCAATTTCTGTTAAAATCGCCGATCAACAAGTTAGTGACAAGATAGTGTGTAGATGCTTAGACTTACAGTTCCCTCAAATCAGAGGGCAGGTTGATAAGTCATGTACTTATCACCCAAACTTATTTAATTAAATTACAATAGAATTCAAGATGGCGAGGACTCGAAAAATAAATCCACATTTTAGTGGATACCCTAGCTGATTAAGCCCAAAGACTTGAAGGGTCTTAGTGTTCAAATCCTAATGTAATATTTCCTAAGATTGAAAGTCCTAATGTCCAAGTATTCCTTCCTAATTCAAAATTTTTTTATGTATATATAAAAAGAGAAATAGAATTTACAAGAATTTCACAAAGCTGACAAAATGATTCAAAAATGAATCCACCCTCCCATGCCTAGCTGATGCAATGTCCACATTGAGAAAAGAAGACATGAAAGGAAGGGTAGAGTATGGAAGATATCACCTGAATATGAAGCTCGGGTCAGCTCTGAGTCATATGTACAACTGCTGAGTTTAATGCCGTCAGTGAGGAGAAGTCCAGCCAAAGAAGTCACAACATGACTAGAGCAACCATGTCTCAGACGAGTTCTGGAAGAATACGGTCAATAACAGGCTTTAGACGTTGACCGTTGACTTTGAATGAATTACCTATCTTCGGGTCAGAGATCTGAATAGCTCCATTTGGAAAAATCTGGTCAATAATGAACGAGCCATTCCATTTCTACCTAAGTTTGCCGAGAAAGAGCTTAAGTCGAGAATCGAATAGCCAAACCTTCTGGTTCGGTTCAAATCTCTTGCAGGAAATCAATTGGTCATGTAGAGCTTCGGTCCAAGCCTTGTAGATCTTGGCATTCTCATATGATCATTTCTAAGCTCCTCCAACTTAGATAGCTGGAGTTTCCTAGTCTTCCTGGCTAAACTCAAATCTAGATTGCACTTCTTGATTGCCACGAATGCCCTATGTTCAATCTCTACGGGTAAATGGAATGCCTTTCCATACTCCAGACAAAACGGAGACATGTTGATGGGTGTTTTATATGCCGTACAATAGGCCCAAAGAGCGTCCTCAAGCTTTTGAGTTCAGTCTTTGCAATCAGGCCTAACCATTTTCTACAGAATATTCTTGATCTCCTGATTGGAGATCTCGGCCTGTCCATTCATCTGGGGATGGTAAGGTGTGGAGATTCAGTGATTAACCCTGTATTTAGCCAACAAATTATGGAACTGGGCATTAGTGAAATGAGTGCCACCATCACTGATGATGGTCCTCGGAATCCCGAACCTGCCGAAGATGTTCTTGACAAAATCGATGACCACCTTGTGGTCATTGGTTTGAGTGGGAATCGCCTCAATCCATTTGGACACATAATCAACTATGACGAGAATGTACTGATGTCCAAATGAAGGGAGGAAGGGTCCCATGAAATCGATGCCCCAAACGTCAAAGATTTTGCAGGAAGAATTAGGTTTAGGGGCATCATATCTCTCTTAGTTATGCTCCCGAGTGCCTAGCATCGGGAACACAACCTTGAGAATTCTTGGGCATCCTTGAATAAAGATGACCAATAGAATCCAGATTGCAAAATTTTTGCAGTCGACTTTTTCCTGGAGAAGTGTCCACCACACATAGATGCATGGCAGAACTCAAGTATACTGTTGAATTCGTTCTGCAGAACACATCATTGAATAATCTGATCAGAGTTGATGTAGTACAGTTCAGGGTCCTCCCAAAAGTAATATTTGGCCTTAGATTTGAGTCTATCCCGTTGTTGCTTGGTCCAATCCTAAGGGATTTGACCAACGGCCAAATAATTAACAATGTCAGCAAATCACGGGGTTTGGACGTCTGAAACTGTAAGGATGGTTTCGTCTGGAAAAGTATTAGCAATCGGGATGTCCAGACGAGAAGAATCACTCAGAAGTCTCGACAAATGATCCGCCACCACATTCTGTACCCCGGATTTATCCTTGATTTCAAGATCAAATTCTTGAATCAGAAGAATCCAACAAATAAGGTGGGGTTTGGCATCCTTTCTGGACAAGAGATGTCTCAAGGCCGAGTGGTCGGTATATATAATGACGTGAGACCCTAAGAGATAACCCCTGAATTTTTCCAAAGCAAATACTACGGCTAGTAATTCCTTCTCACTAACAGTGTAATTCCTCTGGGCCTCGTCCAGAGTTTTACTAGCATAATAGATGACAGAGGGCTTCCTATCAACTTTTTGACCCAAAATAGCCCCGACCGCGTAATCAAAAGCGTTGGTCATGATCTCAAAAGGGGCTGTCCAAACTGGTGGTTACATCATCGGAGCACAAGTGACTGCCGTTGTAAGAAAATCAAATGCCTTACGGCATGATTCGTCAAAATCAAACAGTGTTTCTTTGGTGAGAAGATTGCTCAGAGGACGAGCAACCTTCGAAAAGTCCTTGATGAATCTCCTGTAGAATCCCACATGACCAAGAAATGATCAAATTTGTTTAACAGATGTGGGAGGAGGAAGTTTAGTGATGGCATCAACCTTAGCGTTATCCACTTCAATTCCCCATTCAGAGATTACATGACCCAAGATGATGCCTTCTTGTGCAATGAAATGACTCTTTTCCCAGCTAAGGACCAATCTTGTTTTGACGCATCTTTTAAGAATCATTTCAAGATTAGCTAGACAAGAGTCAAATGATTCTCCAAAAATAGAGAAATCATCCGTAAAGACTTCCATAAACTCTCCAACCATGTCAAAGAATATGGCCAGCATACACCTTTGAAAAGTCGCAGGTGCATTGCATAAACCGAATGGCATTCTATGGAAAGCAAAGGTTCCGTAGAGACAAGTGGAAGTAGTTTTTTCCTGATCCTCGGGATGGATAAGAACTTGGTTGTATCTCGAGTAGCCATCAAGAAAACAGAAGTACTTCTGCCCAGCTAATCTTTCCAAAATTTGATCAATGAAAGGCAAAGGGAAATGATCTTTTTTCATGGCTGTGTTCAGCTTCCTGTAATCGATACAAACCCTCCAAGAGGAAGCTAAATGAGTTGTGATAGATTCTCCTTTCTCATTAGTTACAACGGTAATCCCAGCTTTCTTGGGACCAATCTGCACGAGACTTACCCAAGGACTATCAGAGATCGGATAAATGATTCCTGTATCGAGCCACTTAATAATCTCCTTTTTTACCACTTCTCGCATATTTGGATTTAATCTCCTCTGCATCTGGTGAGAAGGGCGGGATCCATCTTCCAAAAATATTCTATGAGTGCAATAAGATGGCTCGATCCTCCTAAGGTCATGAATGGTCCAACCAATTGCCTCCTTGTGTTCCTTCAAGACCTTAATCAGTTATCTCCTGCTCCTTTGTTAATTTAGCACTGATAATCACAAGGAGCGTCTTATGTGGTCCTAAAAACTGATATTTCATATTCTCAGGCAATGGCTTCAATTCAACTAGGGTGGGTTGATGATTGAAGGTAAGGAAGATGCTGATGAAGACTCATCAAGAGGAAGAGGTTGAGAATGAACAAAATCAATAACCTCCTCAGAAGATGGCGAGTCTGCCATAGAGGGTTGCGGGTCCAATTCATCATCAAAGGGAAAACTTTCAAATGCAGAAACCATCATACAAGTTTCAATATTCACATTATCATCCTCAAGTTCCTCAACAAATCCACAATCCTCGAATTTATTAATCGCCTTAAAAATATCCAATTTCATTCTTTAATCCCAAAGGCGATTTCTATGTTACCGTTTTCATAGTTAATGTTGGCCTTAGAGGTAGCCAGGAATGGACGCCCTAGAATGATGGGCTTGTTCCTTAGATTTTCAAGTACATCCATGTCAAGGACAAGGAAATCTATAGGAAAATAGAAATCCTTAACCTTAACAATAACATCTTCAATAACGCCTCGTGGATTTGTGACCGAACGGTCCGCTAACTACAACGTTACTGAAGTCAGCCAAAGTTCACCTAATTCGAACTTCTCGTAAAGAGAAGTCGGAATTAGGTTTATGGATGCACCTAGATCAAATAGTGCTCTATCAAAAGTGTAATATCCGATGACACAAGAAATCAAAGGAGCACCTAGATCTCTCTTTTTCTGAGGAGGCGGTGCAGGATAACAGAACTAGCCTGCTTGGAGAGTACCACCTTCCTCGGAACAGATTCTCTCGACTTACGCTTCTGTGTACATAAATACTTTAAAAATATTGCATAAGCCAGTATATGCTTGATAGCGTCGTGGAGCGGGATATTGATCTCAACATTCTTGAAAATATTCAGAAGCTCCTCATTACTATCAATAGACTTCTTCTTCCTTGATCTGATCAAGGGTTCAAGAAAAGGAACATGAGTCGGATCTTTGGAATCAGGTTCCTAAGCCTTGATTTCTTCTCCAGAGTTATCCTTTCTCTCCTCAGGTTCTTCAGGATTCGGTAAATTAGAACAGTGTGGTTGTGGATCCTAAGTTTGTTTACCACTCCTCAAGGTAATAGAATTTGCAGATGCATACGAGTTTGGGTCTTGGGGAGGATTAGGAAAGATTGAAGGGGCTTCATTAGCCAAGAATTGTTGATTTGCTGAAGAAGGACCTTGCTCAACCACCTAAGTATCTGCGTATGGGTCCCTCTGATTTTCGTACCCATGGGATTGATTGCCCAGATTTAGGATATTTCGTGGGTTGGGTACGTGTTGAGATGGTAGAGACCCGGGTTGACGAGAGTTAGCTATGAGCCCGGTTTGCAAGTTATCCAGCGAGGTTTTCATTTGCTGCATGAGCTGGAGCATGGATCCTTGCATCTCTACCATTTGTCGGTTCAAATCAGCCTGCCCTACGGGTTGACGGGCATTCCAAGCTAGATGATTGACGTGATTTAGGGGCAACTGAGTATAAACATGACCTTGACCCATTGGTCATTGCGGAGCATAGTTGCTGGGTCGGAATTGGGTCTGCTGCCCCAGGTTTTTCCAGGAGAAGTTAGGGTGGTTTCTCCAACCCGGATTATAAGCATTGGAGTAGGGGTTGGATCTAACATTCTCCTGTACAGCACAAACATCCTCATAGGGTGAGGATGGAGAGAAAGAAAGGGAAGGATCAGAGAAATTGGGATCAAAGGCCCCAATTTGGAACCAGTGGGGTTCCGAATAATGATGGCTCACAGGTTGAGCCGCATCAAGTTGATTCATGAACTCCCGTCTAGAAGGAGCTCGCAACGAATGGAATCCCGAATTCTGGGATTGAGTGGATTGAGAGTTATTCATTGAATTTTCAACCATCCACTCCTCCATTCTCTTAGCAACCAAGTCTACCTTATCAAGTTTATTACAAATCAATTCCATATCAAATGAATGAGAGTCATAGACTTCATTAACATTCGATCTGGGCTGCTGGGATCGGTTAAAAGTATCCATAGAGGCATGATTGATCGAATTCTCGCTCATCTCCTCAAACAAATCGTGGGCGCTATTTACGTCTTTGTTGAAGAAATTGCCTCCACAAGAAGCGTCGACGTGATTTCTGAGTTGCTTAGTCAACCCGTGGTAGAAGATCTACATGAGTTGCCATTTTGGCACCATGTGGTGTGGAAACCTCTGCAATAGGTCCTAGAATCGCTCCTAGGCCATATAAAACTGCTCCCCCAGCCGTTGGGTAAAGGTAGTGATTGCCCGTCTCAAAGCATTGGTACGTCCGACAGAGAAGAATTTCTTCAGAAAGGCTGATTTCAACTCATTCCAAGTTGCAATCAGTCTTCCTATAGTCCTGTACCAATGAGCGACTTTATCCCTAAGAGAGGGGGGGAAGAGCCTCATGATCATTTGCTCCTCATTCACGTTTCGCGCCTTGGTGGTCTGGACCAAAATGGTCAAGTCCTCCAAGTGCTGAAACAGGTCTTCAGAGCCAAGCCCATGGAAATGTTTGATCAGGCTTAACACTTGGGGCTTGATTTCTACGTCTTAGACAGGGATCTAGACATTGGGACATTCCTTGTAATTTGAAGGATCATAAAAATCCTTCAAGGGCTGAGCGCCCTGCATTCTCTGGAACCATTCTTGTATTCTCTGCATTTGTTCTATCTATCTTTGAAATACCTCCTGTGGATCCTGAGGCAGAGGAGGCTGTTGATCGGCCATGGGATCAATTTGGCCAAAATCCAATCTACGCCTCCTAGAATACTCTAGTGATCCTTCCAATCAGGGATTCAATGACCTTCTTCCTAGCATAAACTAGGAAAAGGTCGGAAGGACTGGGGATAAGAGCCCTACAGCACAACAAAATAAGCCTGTCCTTAAGTGGGGTAGCCTAAGGATCTACAAACTCCCAGAACCCGCCTTAAGATTATAAACGATTTACTCTACTTGTGTTTGCTCAATCCAACCAGTTAGAAGGAGGGACTAAGGAGAAGGTTCTTCCTTCGGTTTGCGCCTCCGGTTCCTAGTGTACCCCCTAGCCACAGTCGTTTAACGCTACTCCCCTAACTAGACATCAGATTGATCAGTACAAGTAGGTTAATCGTAAACAATCTTAGACTAGGCCCTGAAGAGCGAATCAATCCTTAAGGCCGTCTACTCGATTTTATTGAGGCCTGGGATTGTAGTGCTTATGGAATGTGTTGGGCCCTTAATGATCAATTGAATATGTGTAAGTGCATGCACAACCAAGGTTTTCAAGCAAGATTATTTGTGATGAGTAGATTTTAATGTTCAAATCTTGCTTAAGTAGCTTTTAGGGTTTAGAATTAGGTTGATTTCAATCAAGTTTGAGGCAAACCAGGTTTTCAAGCATGGGTGAAGATTACTTTCCTTTTAAAATCAGAAATAAAGTGGAGTGCCTGGTATGAACCTAGATTGAAAACCCTAGGAGGAAGCTACTTGGTGAGTTGATTTTAGGTTGAGTGGTGCAGCTCAAACAACTTAAACAATTGGCCACAATTGCACTACTGGGTTAGGCACACAGAAATGATTAACTTAGAATGATTTCTACTCTTTTCTGTATTGATTTGTGTGTACCGGTTCCACAGATCAGAATCCGATTGAGTAGAAGAAAATCAATTAGGTTAAGTGCCTTGAATGTGGGTATATGTTGTGTGTATATTGAATTACCCCCACAAAATTATCTTTTTGTTTTTTAATATGCGAGGGTAAAATGTGAGTGTGAGTGGAAATCCAAACAACCAAACTAATCCTAGGATTTATGCAAACACCTAGGTTAATTAGAATTTGAATTTAATGTAACAAAATGAAATCTATGGAGGGGGAAGAATGGGGAGCACTTACAGTCATCTTCAACTGCACTTTACTCCGATCTACCACTTGATTATTCCTTGATAGAGGTATCTGCAAAATAATAGACATGAGAGAAAGCAAGTTAGAAGACAATAAAGTACGTGAAATGTGAAAAGAAGATCGGAAAATCGTTGCCTCCCAGGCAACGACGCCAAAATGTTGAACGTCAAAGGACTATGCTATCGGAGTTGGTTTTGAAAATCTGTCGTTGTAGTTCGAATAGCGAAGAACTCGGGTTCAACAAATAAAATTTATACCGGAAAAGAAATCCCGAGTTGAACTCAGGGAGGTTACGTCGATCAAAATTTGCAATTATATTTTTTTTATGTTTTTGTTTAAAAAGTGGAATAATCACAATGAAATGGAATAAATATAGACAATAAGAGAGAGAGAGAGAAAACATTCGCTTGATGTTGCAATATGTTTGTACAACTAAGAAAGTGAGAAAAAATTAAACTAGAAAGCAAGAAATTATTACACTAGAAAGTAGGAAAATTCTACTCTAGAAAGCAGGAAAAAGGAATAGGAGAGAGAAGTTATCCTCCTCGACGATCGCTTGGAGGATGAGCCGAACGAGACAACGCCTGGAAGATGAGAAATGGAGTTGGAAGAAGGAGGTTGAGGCAAGAGGAATGGGAACGAGGCAGTACGTCATCATCGTCGCGAGATCCACTTCTGGAATGGGGGCAAAAATTTGATTTTAGCCCTTGAGGAGAATCCTAGGTGTAACGAGCGTGTGGCACAGACGTATTTTAAGACGTCTGGAGGGTTGTCCAGACGTCTGACCAGACGTCTGGGATAGTTTCCAGACGTCTGGAAATCCGTTATTTTTGACACACGCGAGTCGTCTGCGCGCCTGTGCGCGCAGACCGCATATTCGCCTTCTCCCCTCCTGCGGTTGCAGGATTCCCCTGTCGTGAATCCTTCCCTCCTCTCCGCGCGGCCTTAAAAAGGCACGCCTCCCCTCCCGTCTCCACCATCTCCTCCTTCTCCTCCTTCAGCCAGTGAGCGTGAGCGTGAGCACGAGCGCGAGGGCGGTAGCGGCGGCCGCAGTGAGCGCGGAGGAGGTGCGGCGTGCGGCGTGCGGGAGCGGAGCTCTGCCATGAGGGCGAGCTCGCCGGAGCGGCTTGGCCGGCCGACGGAGGGCGCGGGGGGCGCGGAACGACGCGGAGAGGTACCTGCTGCAATCTGAGCAGCAGGCGCGCGAGGTACGACGCGGGCGGCGTCGCGAGCGGAGGCCGAGTAGCGCCCTGATTCTGGAAAAATTTCCAGAATCAGACGTCTGGATTTATAGGCAGACGGCGAGGACGACGTCTGGTAGCTCATACAGACATCTGAAAGGTGTGTATTCTGCTTTCTTCTTCCTTCCTGTCGACCGACCGTACTAAGGGAGGGAGTTGGCTGTGCGCAGGTTCGCTGATTCGCCATCCTTTGCGAATCGGACGTCTGGAAGTTGTACCAGACGGCGAGAGTGACCTCCAGACGTCCGGGGTGACCATCGGACGTCTGGGAGCTAGGACAAACGTCCCCGCAGACTTCTGGACGTCTGGGAAACCACACTGAACAGGTAATTCTCTGATCCATTGTTTAAGACGTCTGGACGATACTGTGCAAAATCAGACGTCTGGAAGAAGTTCCAGACGTCTGATTTTGCATAGTATCGTCTTTTTCGACCCGTTTAGGGCCCGTTCGGGCTCCGTTTTCCGCGATTCGAGTTGCGTTCTTTTCAGAATTAATTCCTCTACCTGTCCACAGTAGCTATACACTGTTTTGAGACACTCCTTGTGTTTGATCCTTGTGATAGGACCTCATTCAGTTGCAGTCTTGAGAGTCGTGGAGGCACGCGGGATTCCCGATCACTCCCCCATTACTCCCGTTGTACCTGGTAGAGTGGCTTAAGTTTATTATTAAAATCTGTTAAAGTATGGAACCATAACTAGAATCTAGGACATTGCATGAATCCTAGGAATGAGAAATGTATGGAATGATAGCTCCTAGGTGATGCATGAATCCTAGGGCTGGAAAACTAGTTGTATGCTAGATCCTAGGATGTGGCATGAACCCTAGGATGGAAAAACTAGTGGAATGCATAATACTACAGTCTTGGAAAAATGGAAAGGAATATAAAGCTGCCTGTAAATTGAATTAACAGCTGCCTGTTATGAATAAAGAAACATGATTGGGATCATGGATTGTGAGAACGTGAAACTGGAAAGTGAAACATATGATGTTATGAGATAAAGAGCTGGAACCCTATGGGGAATTAGGAGTGGAACTCCTGGAAAGAAAAAGGAATGGAACTGAGATGTAGTTTGTACTGTCTCTTGGCTACGCAGTACCAAGTGAAGTACCCGTACCTATTTAGTGCAGAGTGGGGCCAGCCACCCCAAGGACCCTGGGTTAGGATTGGCCGCTCTGTACCGACTTGTTGGCCCTCGTGTACGTAGTACCGAGGAGAGCTACTAGTGTTAGGAGAGTACTAGCTACCCCACGGGCCCCGGGGTTCTGCTAGCCTCCTTCACCGACTTGTTAGGCCCACTAGGGCAAACCAGGGTAGTCAGCCGAGGGTGCGCGGACTGTGGAGGGGCAAGGCCCCAGTTTGGTTACTGTGGAGGGGTTAGACCCCTGTTACTGAGAGGGCTCTGCCCTGGTTCCGTGCTGTGCTTTGGGGCGCACCCGTTAACGGAAACGACTGACCGCGTGCCAGTGCGGGCTAGCTACCTGTGCGTTTATCGCGCGTGCCGTAGTCACCGTTACGTCTGTCAGTGACCTTGGGGTGGTTGACTGAGGGTAGGATCACCACGGGGGACTCTCCCGGCCAGGAGAGCACCACGTGCTACTTCTACTTTTGGAAAAGACTGCAATCAAGATCGTTCCCACGAGGACATTCGAGATCAAGTAAAGGATCTGAGAAATAAATGAAATAGTGAGAAAATTGAAAGATGTGAATAAAGGAAGTAATAGTACATAACAGCTACTGTACACTCTACTGTTGCCTTTAGTTAGTTTGCCACTCTACTCAACGTTTTGCTGATGTGTTACACTCGTTACCTTTTTCAGGACCAGGGGTTGAGCAGCCAGGGTCGGCGGCTGCAGAGGACGCTGGGCCGAGTAGGGTCCAGTAGAGTTTACCACAGTCTTTTGTACCTCTTTTGTTTCTGTTCTAGTGAGTAGTTTTTGTTTCCGCTGTACTTCTTTACCTGCAGTTCTTGTTATATGATAAATGTTTTCTACTGTTGTGATGGTATCTACTGTAGTAGTTTCTTTCCTTACTGCTGTACTTCCTTACTGTTAGTTATATTCATGCTGAATGTGGTTTATTTTACTGCTCTTTTGGTTACTTCCTCGTTGGACGACTAGGTCTTGGGATTAGTCGAGTCAGTCTGGTTCTCGTGTCTCGTAGGGACTCGGGAACCAGGTCGTTACAAGATGGTATCAGAGCAAGGTCGTCCTGCTGCCGAGGATCGACGATTTGTTTGACCAGTTGCGGGGTGCCACGGTGTTTTCCAAGATAGACTTGAGGTCTGGATACCACCAGTTGAGGATCAGGGAGACCGACGTCTCCAAGACAGCTTTTCGCACCCGGTACGGACACTACGAGTTTTTGGTCGTGCCGTTTGGGCTGACCAATGCCCCCGCTGCTTTCATGGACCTGATGAACAGGGTGTTTAGACCGTACTTGGATCAGTTCGTGGTGGTTTTCATAGATGATGTGCTCATCTATTCTAGAGATCGGACGCAGCACGGACAGCACTTGCGGATGGTTCTGGACACTCTGAGACGATGTAGGTTGTATGCCAAATACAGCAAGTGCGAGTTCTGGTTGAGGGAGGTGACCTTCTTGGGTCATGTGATCTCTGGTGACGGCCTGGCGGTGGACCCCGCCAAGGTCGAGGCAGTGCTCAGGTGGGAGAGACCACGTTCAGTCACTGAGATTCGCAGTTTCCTGGGACTGGCAGGTTACTACAGACGGTTCATCAGGGGATTTTCACAGATTGCGCGTCCTATGACACAGTTGACCCGGAAGGACGTGCCTTTCGCTTGGACAGACGCCTGTGAGGCATGTTTTCTGGAGCTGAAGGAGAGGTTGACCTCGGCTCCCGTGCTCACCATCCCTGACAGTAGTGGCGGGTTTGTTGTGTACACGGACGCTTCCTTGCAGGGGTTAGGAGGTGTGCTCATGTAGAGGGGTCATGTTGTCGCTTACGCTTCGCGGCAACTGAAGCCCCATGAGCATACCTACCCTACCCACGACCTAGAGTTGGCAGCTGTTGTCTTCGCGCTGAAGACCTGGAGGCACTACTTGTACGGTGAGACCTTCGAGATTTTTACAGATCAAAGAGCCTCAGATATCTTTTTGACCAGAAGGAGCTCAACATGAGACAGAGACGTTGGTTGGAGTTCCTGAAGGACTACGATTGCAGCATCTCCTACCACCCGGGAAAGGCCAATGTGGTGGCTGACGCCTTGAGCCGTAAGGCGCCCGCACGCTTGGCCAGTCTACAGTTACAAAGTTGGAGCCTTTTGGAGGAGGTGGGCAGTTGGCGACCTCTAGAGTTACAAGGATACTGTGGGGCAATGACGGTGACACGGCAGACCAGGCCAGAGTTGATAGACCGTATCATCACAGGACAGATGGCTGATCCGTACTTGCAGTCTTTGCGCGACAGAGTACTATCAGGGGACCCAGGGGACTTCTCTTTCACAGACTAGGTGTTACGCTTGAGGGGACGGTTGTGCGTTCCCAGAGACGAGGAGCTGTTGAGAGAGCTCCTGACTGAGGCACACGGTTCCAGGTTCACCATACATCCCGGAAACACGAAAATGTACCATGACTTGAGACGCGAGTTTTGGTGGAGAGGGATGAAGCGGGATGTGGGTGAGTTCGTGCAGCAGTGCTTAGTGTGCCAGCAGGTGAAAGCCGAGCATCAGAGGCCTGCAGGGCCGCTGATGCCGCTTCCAGTGCCAGAGTGGAAGTGGGAGAGCATCACCATGGACTTGGTGGTGGGCTTACCTGTTACCCAGCGGGGACACGACGCAGTCTGGGTAATAGTGGATAGATTGACGAAGACGGCACATTTCTTACCGATCCGAGTCACTTTGGGACCAGCACAGTTGGCAGAGAGGTATATCCGTGATGTGGTGCGACTACACGGAGTTCCGCGGGAGATCATATCCGACCGGGATACCCGCTTTACGTCCCAGTTTTGGGCTGAGTTTCAGCAGGCCTTGGGGACGAGGTTGAGGTTTAGCACGGCTTATCACCCCCAGACGGACGGACAGTCTGAGCGCACGATACAGACACTTGAGGACCTTTTGCGTGCCTGTGTACTGGACTGGAGGGGCTCTTGGGAGGAGCACCTGCCCCTGGCGGAGTTTGCATACAACAACAGTTATCACTCGAGCATCGGCATGGCTCCCTACGAGGCCCTGTACGGACGGAAGTGTACGGCACCCTTGAGTTGGGTTGAGGTGGGGACCAAGTGGGAGGTTGGCCCCAGGTTGATTCGGCAGAGTCAGGAGGTAGTTGAGCAGATCCACAGACGACTCCGCACTGTCAGGAGCAGACAGAAGAGCTACGCGGATCGCAGACGCAGAGAGGTGCAGTTCGAGGTTGGGGACCACGTCTTCCTTCGTGTTTCGCCCATGAAGGGCTTACAGCGGTTTGGGGTGAGAGGGAAGCTCGCGCCGAGGTTCGTGGGGCCCTTTGAGGTCCTGGAGTGGGTTGGACCCGTTGCTTACAGACTTGCCCTTCCCCTGCAGCTTTCTGGTGTGCACGACGTGTTCCACGTGTCCAACCTCAGGAAGTACGTGGCCGATTCTAGTCACGTACTAAGTCACGAGACCGTCGAGGTGAGCGACGACCTGACCTACACCGAGCGCCCAGTGCAGATCCTAGACCGAGCCATCCGCCGGTTGAGACGAAAGCAAGTACCCCTGGTAAAGGTTTTGTGGAGGAGCCAACGGTACGAGGAGGCTACCTGGGAGCCTGAGGCGGCAATGCGGGAGCGGTACCCGGAGCTTTTCGCGGGTACGTCTTTTCGGAACGGCTTCGGTCCTCTTTGAGTTTGTTATGGTTATTCGGACGTCTTTTCCCGCACCCTAGTTGGCGCAAGTTTCGGGGACGAAACTTCCTTTGAGTTTGTTATATTGTAACGAGCGTGTGGCACAGACGTATTTTAAGACGTCTGGAGGGTTGTCCAGACGTCTGACTAGACGTCTGGGATAGTTTCTAGACGTCTGGACATCCGTTATTTTCGACACACGCGAGTCGTCTGCGCGCCTGTGCACGCAGACCGCATATTCGCCTTCTCCCCTCCTGCGGCTGCAGGATTCCCCTGCCGGGAATCCTTCCCTCCTCTCCGCACGGCCTTAAAAGGGCACGCCTCCCCTCCCATCTCCACCGTCTCCTCCTTCTCCTCCTTCAGCCAGCGAGCGTGAGCGTGAGCGCGAGCGCGAGGGTGGCAGCGGCGGCCGCAGTGAGCGCGGAGGAGGTGCAGCATGCGGGAGCAGAGCTCTGCCGTGAGGGCGAGCTCGCCGGAGCGGCTTGGCCGGCCGACGGAGGGCGCGGAACGACGTGGAGAGGGACCTGCTGCAGTCTAAGCAGCAGGCGCGCGAGGTGCGACGCGGGCGGCGTCGCGAGCGGAGGCCGAGTAGCGCCCTGATTCTGGAAAAATTTCCAGAATCAGACGTCTGGATTTATAGGCAGACGGCGAGGACGACGTCTAGTAGCTCATACATACGTCTGAAAGGTGTGTATTCCGCTTTCTTCTTCCTTCCTGTCGACCGACCGTACTAAGGGAGGGAGTTGGCTGTGCGCAGGTTCGCTGATTCGCCATCCTTTGCGAATCAGACGTCTGGAAGTTGTACTAGACGGCGGGAGTGACCTCCAGACGTCCGGGGTGACCATCGGACGTCTGGGAGCTAGGACAGAGTCCCCGCAGACTTCTGGACGTCTGGAAAACCACACTGAATAGGTAATTCTCTGATCCACTGTTTAAGACGTCTGGAAGAAGTTCCAGACGTCTGATTTTGCACAGTATCGTCTTTTTCGACCCGTTTAGGGCCCGTTCGGGCTCCGTTTTCCGCGATTCGAGTTGCGTTCTTTTCGAAATTAATTCCTCTACCCGTCCACAGTAGCTATACACTGTTTTAAGACACTCCTTGTGTTTGATCCTTGTGATAGGACCTCGTTCAGTTGCAGTCTTGAGAGTCGCGGAGGCATGCGGGATTCCCGATCACGCCCCCATTACTCCCGTTATGCCTGGTAGAGTGGCTTAAGTTTATTATTAAAATCTGTTAAAGTATGGAACCATAACTAGAATCTAGGACATTGCATGAATCCTAGGAATGAGAAATGTATGGAATGATAGCTCTTAGGTGATGCATGAATCCTAGGGCTGGAAAACTAGTTGTATGCTAGATCCTAGGATGTGGCATGAACCCTAGGATGGAAAAACTAGTGGAATGTATAATACTGCAGTCTTGGAAAAATGGAAAGGAATATAAAGCTGCCTGTAAATTGAATTAACAGCTGCCTGTTATGAATAAAGAAACATGATTGAGATCATGGATTGTGAGAACGTGAAACTAGAAAGTGAAACATATGATGTTCTGAGATAAAGAGCTGGAACCCTACGGGGAATTAGGAGTGGAACTCCTGGAAAGAAAAAGGAATGGAACTGAGATGTAGTTTGTACTGTCTCTTGGGTACGTAGTACCAAGGGAAGTACCCGTACCTGTTTAGTGCAGAGTGGGGCCAGCCACCCCAGGGACCCGGGGTTAGGATTGGCCGCTCTGTACCGACTTGTTGGCCCTCGTGTACGTAGTACCGAGGAGAGCTACTAGTGTTAGGAGAGTACTAGCTACCCCATGGGCCCCGGGATTCTACTAGCCTCCTTCACCGACTTGTTAGGCCCACTAGGGCAAACCAGGGTAGTCAGGCGAGGGTGCGCGGACTATGGAGGGGCAAGGCCCCGGTTTGGTTACTGTGGAGGGGTTGGACCCCTGTTACTGAGAGGGCTCTGCCCTGGTTCCGTGCTGTGCTTTGGGGCGCACCCGTTAACGGAAACGACTGACCGTGTGCCAGTGCGGGCTAGATACCTGTGCGTTTATCGCGCGTGCCGTAGTCACCGTTACGTCTGTCAGTGACCTTGGGGTGGTTGACTGAGGGTAGGATCACCACGGGAGACTCTCCCGGCCAGGAGAGCACCACGTGCTACTTCTACTTTTGGAAAAGACTGCAATCAAGATCGTTCCCACGAGGACATTTGAGATTAAGTAACGGATCTGAGAAATAAATGAAATAGTGAGAAAATTGAAAAATGTGAATAAAGGAAGTAATAGTACATAACAGCTACTGTACACTCTACTGTTGCCTTTAGTTAGTTTGCCACTCTACTCAGCGTTTTGCTGATGTGTTACACTCGTTACCTTTTTCAGGACCAGGGGTTGAGCATCCAGGGTCGGCGGCTGCAGAGGATGCTGGGCCGAGTAGGGTCCAGTAGAGTTTACCACAGTCTTTTGTACCTCTTTTGTTTCTGTTCTAGTGAGTAGTTTTTGTTTCCGCTGTACTTCTTTACCTGCAGTTCTTGTTATATGATAAATGTTGTTCTACTGTTGTGGTGGTATCTACTGTAGTAGTTTCTTTCCTTACTGTTGTACTTCCTTACTGTTAGTTATATTCATGCTGAATGTGGTTTATTTTACTGCTCTTTTGGTTACTTCCTCGTTGGACGACTAGGTCTTGGGATTAGTCGAGTCGGTCCGATTCTCGTGTCTCGTAGGGACTCGGGAACCGGGTCGTTACACTAGGTGTAGGACAAGCTTCTCTTGAGCTTTGGAGAGGGAGAGAAGAGAAGGAAGGGATGAGAAATTCGTATGGAGGGGGTCTCCTTTTATAGTTGCAAGGAGTGGGGGCATTTTGGACATTTTAATTTCAAAAACTTTAATATGGGACTTTTAGTGACGAACTTAAACGTCACTAAAGGTCCGTCGTGGGAGACGTGTGCATGCGCCGCACGCGCCCGCTCTTCTTCTCCGCCCAAAACTCATGCGCACGTACATGCACTCATAGCCGTTCGACCAAGAGATCGGACGAATGAAAGTAGCTATGCCCGCACCGCGTGCCCGCATGCGATCACGCGTAAGCACCGCGCGTCTGATCGCGCATGGGCACTATCGCTCGCTCCTCGCCGTCCGATCTTCATCGCGCAGCCCCGCTCGCTCACCCGCTCCACGCCTGCTCTTCAATTTGAGGCACAGCACGGCTCAAACGCGTGCCCTTCACTTGCGAAGGGGCGCTCGACCGCTGCGCTAAGCCTCCTCTTCAGGCAAGCGGGCGCTTTTGTGCGTACGGCTCCACAGCCATTGGATGAGCATCCAACAGTCTAGATCAAGTGAGCGGGTGAAGAAGGAAGGCAGCGGTCGGTGCTGGGTGGCTATGATGGCGCCACATAGCACCATCTAGGCTGTCCGTCTTCTAAGTAATGTGATGGTGCCACGAGTGTCGGATTGGACCGATTTTCACGTCGTTAGGCTGCAATCGTCAATCCAAACCCATCTGTGTGGTCAGATTTGTTGTCTGAGGTGTGGATTAACACCATCTTGGCCCTTGCTCTTTAAGGTTCCTCAATCTCTATCTAGTGCTACGGATGTCCGATTAGGGCGATCTTGGAGTCATTGAACTCCAATCGTCACCCTGATCAGATCTGTACGGTTGGATCTTTGATCCAAGACCCTAATAAAAAGTTTTCCTGTCCCTGACCATAAAAAGGAGACAATTACTATACAATTTATACAACTTGATCTGAATGCATGATTATGCATATTATGCACTATTTACAATATATGATGCTAATGTGACACTAAGAACATGCATTAATAGACATTTTAGGTTAATCAGATGTATGCACATCGGAAGGCTATTGACAATACCATGGGGAGCATAACTTAGCAGCATGGGTATGCATTTCATTTGTATATATGATAAAAAATCCTTTTGTTGCCCATTATCCTATACAAGCTGGTTTAGTTAGTGCTGTTAGAGATTAAACAGCACTTTTAGAACCCATTTTTCCCATTCACCAACTCAAAACAACAAAGTTGAAGAATTTGAACAAAAAATCAATTATGAAATTCTCCTATTAATTACATGTGCTATTTTTTTTCTCGTCTAAAACATAAAAGGAGGGTCATCCTAAACTAGCTTTTAGATGTTTGTCTATGCTATGGTGGGCATAATTCCCTTAGGATCAAGTGTACTTTTGTCTAGCTTTTTACTTCTTTTATGTTATTTCTCTTACTTTGTACTTATCCAAGGGATGAACTTTATCCCATAACTAAACTCACCCTTATAGTTAACTAAACATGTTATCCACAACCAAGCACACCCTTATAGTTAACCAAACATGTTAACAACTTCTAGCACTCTGCTACATTTGCCAATGGCTATCATGAGCTAAAATCAAGAAGGATAAGTCTGTCCAACTTCCATATGTCTCTTCAATTAAGGAAGCTGGTAGATACTGCAGACCAACTGACATTGATGTTTTAACATAATAGAAATAACCACTTGTCCTCATTCTTAAATGAGTTGTGCTTGCAATTGTCCATGGTCATTGTTCTCCCACGTTGTTAAAATCAGATAAAAATTTTGTACCTACCCATTCCATTTTGGATATTGCCAAGCAAGATTGTCATTGCTTATGGATTATACATGATAACAATGGTCAGGTCTCAGGATCTTGTACTATAGAATAACATCCAAAGTAAGGTGGCTAAAGTTTGCTTGGACAACTCTATAGATATACTTTATTATCTTCTGCACTTAAAGATTTCTATAGGTGCATTAACTAGAAAATTTATACATATTTGATTTATTGCGTGTGGAAGTCTTATTACATCTGATAGATGCCTGCGATATCGTTATGTGAGAGGATATACATTGCCAGAATGGTAACAAATCTAGTATTCTTGAAAAAGAAGTCGTCCGTGTATTCTACGAGCAGGTGGACCCTTTTTTGGGCCCCTTATGTGTTCTCTTTATAATACAATTATAAAATTCATTGAAAAAGAGGCAAGATATGTAAATGGATAAGTTAGCAAAAGCAATTTATTGATAGATTAAGACACTTTATTCTTCATCAAATAATGTAAATAAGAATTCATGTTACAAGAAATTGTAATCTTGACTGGAGTGTGGCTAACTTGGAGCAAAGTGGTCATTGTTCTATTTTGTAAATGTTGTTTGTGAGACTAGCAACAAATGCATCTTATGCTCTACTATCTACTTCATGAGCTTCTTCACGTTCATATAAGCATGAGTGGTCAATTCAGTATGATGCTTTTATATGTATGTTATGCAGTCAATTTGTTATGTTACTTATCCTATTTAAGTAGAGGAAGATTCTCAGACCCTTGGGCAATTAGAGATTAGTTATGTTCTTTCCTCGGTTTTAAGGACACTGTTAAGGACACCTAATGTTCAGAGAGGATTAACAAGAATTTTTTAGACTGTCAAGGACACTGCGAATGGAGAACCAGTCCTAATTGTTAAATTTGCTTTATTGAGAAGGTTGATTATGACTGCCTCCTCATCTAGTGTAATCATCAATGTGGCAAAGCTTCTTTTATGTATGAATAAAGATGTCACTGATAAAGGTGATATGTTGAATCTATTTAATACGTCTGACAATCAATTTCAGAGGTGTGGGCACTTAATCTTTTATATTTCAGTATTTATAAGAATATGGCTTAGAAATAACCCTTTGTAGGTTGCCAAAGACCATCTCAACATCCAAATAGTGGAGGAGAAATCAAATTTGTTGATTCTAAAATAGAGGAAGCAGCTTGGTATACACGTGGAATTCATAAGTTTCTCTGGAGTTACGCATCTGATACAAGTGATTGATGATTACATCAAAATTCCCAGCTCTTCTAGATGGAAAATAGTTGTCGATATATTAAACTGTATACTATTACTCTACTTGTTTTACATTGATATTAGCTTCAATGTCATAGCATCGAATCAAAAAAGAAGCTGCGTTGCTACAAAAAATCTTCATTATTCAGATCCCATGGCCTTGTTAAGGTTTAGCAGTATTTGGCTTATTAACATGTCCTTATTTCTTTGTTTAGTTGACAGTTTTTTTTTTAAATGATGATTTAAATAGGATTTAAATAGAATTGTCCATCATGTTTATTATTGGGGCTTTCCCTCATGCAAGACAGGGTTAACAAGCTATAGTGTATGTCCATTCAAATATTAAATTAAAATAGTATTACAGGCTTTCCAACCTCTGTATTGTAATTGCACTTGTCCATTGATGGTAACACCATCATCTTTTATATTTAGTTCAAATTGGGTAATTTCTTAGTATAAATTCACCTAATTAAACCACTAAAATGGTACAATTTAATCGTCTCCAAATCAAGAGGAATTAATAAAAAAAGGGTTAATTCTACTATTTTAATAACAAAATATAAGTGCAAATTAACAAATGGGTGAACCTATAATTAATCTAACATCAAGTAAGCTTAAAATTGAAATAAGTGAGCTTGCATTGATTTATTTAACTATTTTACTAAATACAAGCCAAATTACAATTAATAAAATCCTGATTTCAACCTCACTTTAATTTAAAAGGTTCTGATAGAAATAAATGTAATATACACTTTCTAAAACTTATTGAAAAATATTTTACAAGGTTTAGAACATTCAATTTTATAAAATGAACCTAAATCGTCCTAAAATGAAGGTCAAGGTAAGTAATTGATACATTTTGAGTTAAAATATAAATTGACCAATCAAACTTTATCAAAATCCAAAATTGATGTCATCATTAGATTCTTTAAATCTAAATTAATTTACTCTCAAATTTTAAGCCAAATCAGACTTCATCTTAACTAAATTTACAATTTACTCCTTTAATTTCTAATCTTTACAAAACCCTCCAAACTTTCGATTTTTCCTTCCAAAGCATGCCCTTGCGACCACCTTCATTTTCTCCCTCGTGGACCCACTGTTGAGTCCATCTTTGACCACGAAATCCTCGCAGTCCTGACGAGGAAACATCGTCAAATCACAGGGATTTGCTCAGCATGCAAATCCGCATGAGTTGGTGTCTTTGTTGCGTGTTTTCCCCGCCTCCACCGACGTTGCCTTCACCGCTGTAGCTACATCAACAGCCGCGAACTCCGGCAATCAAACCACGCCGCCTCCGGTGTTTTCGTCGCGCTTGGAGAGGCTATAAAGCTTCGCCTCATCCCACCGGCCTTGGGCGTGGAGAAACATGCCGAGTTCCCGCCCTTCTTCTTCTTCCACCCCAACAATTTCCCTGATCCCCTCTTCCACGCACTCTCAAGGTGCAAGGGTGGCGCTACTGCATTCCTCATCTTCGTCCGGTTGTAGCACGCCAACGCACGACCCCTCCTCATCTCTTCCACACCGTCGATTTTCTCGCCGGAGCCCTCCTCTTCTTCGCATTTGACCGGCCAACGTCGAATGCTCTCCGACCCCCTCATCTACTCTTAGGTACCTCCCCGTCTTCTCCTTTCTTTGTAGTATAACTTAGGATCTTTAGATCTAGGAATTACCCTCCGACTCGACCGCCTCCTTGTCACCTTCTCCGTATCCGGCGAAGCTCCGGCCACAACCTCCGCCCCACTTCGCGCAACGTCACCGATCTCTGACCACCCGACGAGCTTCGCCAAGCCTTGGCGAGTAAAAGCTCTCAAGAGATTGAGGTGATTGCTCACCGAGGCTCCCTGCCGAACACCCCCCTTCTCCCCCGCCATCCTCGCATCCGGCGACCCATCTCCGGCGCCTTCACAACGAATTACCACCACCATCACCTCCGCCATCTCCACGCAAAGCGCTCCGACCACTCGTTTGAGGTCGGCGGCCATTTTCACGCAGTGACCACCTCAGCCGCCGCCACCTTCATCAACAACATCGGCACCCTGCAGCACTCCCTCGCGAGCAACCAAGCTTTGCGAGAAGCTTTGAGGCACCACGCGAAGCGCCTTGCGACCGCCGACAAGGAGCTGCTATGCTCTGAAGACCTTCACCGAATTCCCACTCCTCCCCTGTAGGTTCTCAACGCAGAAGGGGAGCTTAAGCTCTAAAAGCTGGCAAGGACCAGCTTGGAAGTTACTAGGGGCCAAAATGCGATGAAGAAACTCTACTTCCAGGGGCTAATTTGTAACTTAGCTTGGGTTGATTGGAGATTCAATTTGATCTTTGAATATCCAGTGGTTTATCACATTAAAATCTTATTGCTTTGGATTAGTTAGTGCTTGATTTAATCTCATTAATTTATATCTTATTTAATTAAGCCTTAAGCACTTAAAGAGATCCACAATTGTTGAAAATTAAATTGCATAATGAATTTCTCATTGATTAACTTATATTTGACCTCACATTGATGAATTGCAAGATTTACGTGATTGTTGTTTCTAAACCTATTCTCCTAATTTCAGTGAATATTTTCTTAATTTTATTGAATTAGAATGCCAACAATTGAAAGTTAAAACTACTTGATCTAATTCCTAAGCTAAAATTTTGGAAAATCCTAATAATGTTAAGTTGGGTAGTTTTATTGCTGACCTTAAAATATATTTTATTTTAAAATTTAAAATTTTAAAAATCAACTTATGTGATTCAACATATTTTTTAACAAAATTTATTTCACACACGTCATCCAACGCCATCACCATCACCATCAACCTCTTTTTCTTCTTTGCCGGATGTGATAAATAGCCTTACAATTTTAAACAATATTCTCAATCACCACTTCCTTACCTTACCCCAATCGTACTTTCCTCAAGAATAAAAAAGAAAGTGTGTTTTCATTCCGTCCCCAACAACACAAATAAAAAAATTCTGCCTCTCCTTAATATATGACAAAGCAACCACTAAAATAGAAAAGATAGGAAAAATTATTGCTATTTTCATCAAAAATGGTTGAAACTACATGTATGGAGGTTGAATGGAATTGGATTTTATGCCAATATGGAGGTTCATCAAAAATTCTCTTAAGTTTTTTTTTAGCCTGAAGATATGATTGATTATTGTAATTGTCTTCTTCTACATGAGTTAGGAAATCTTGGAACTTCATATGCTTCCTCTCCTAATACTATCACTTCAACAATTTCTTTCCTAGAAGTTTGAGTATGAGAAAACCAATTTCTTCCAAAATCTTAGTTTAAACTTTAGAGATTTGGAATGCCTTTTGAATGGAAGTGGCATCCAACGACATTTGGATAAATTCTCTTGATGGAATAGTTCTACTTGAACCAATTGCTTTCGGAAAAATGTTTTTCTAGTAGCATGTTCACCTTTTATACGATACTCTATGCGTATAAATTTTGCAGGAACTTGGAACCATTACTGCACTTCAGCTGTGTTAAGCATATATACAGGCTTTAACTCAAGTTGAGAAAATAATCCATTTCTATTTTGCTTCTGTAGATCCTTATGGGTGCTCCAGTGGCAGAGTTGTCCCCAAAGGGTGCAAAGGTGGTGGCTAAATTGCCTTCATCAAAGAATGCAGTGGCTGATGTTTCTATTCTAATTTTACAGGCTCCTATGGGAAGTGCTTTACTGAATGTTATTCCACTAGCTCCATCAGGGATTCCTAGTCAAATTCTTCCAAAACTAATTCAAAAGCAGGAAGGGCTAAGAAGCAAGGCTCGAAATGTCGATTTCAACACCGTGCTGATGAAATTCTAAGTGTACATTTCGAGGGCATGCTATGGAAATGCCCGTTTTTAGACGGCCATGCTAATGGGCATGTCGAGGGTATGTCGTGTGTGTGCATGTGTGTGGCTAAACAGCCTTTCCTAGGATGTGGCCAAAACAACCTTCCTGGGCTCCCTCCCATTCGAATCCTAGGTTCCCTCCAACCACTTCCTTTCTTTCCGCCTGCCAGTTCCCTCCAAACTGTCATTTCAAATTTCAAACCTCCCGCCCAACTACATCGAAATCTGCTGGCATGCCGCCAATATCGTCGACATGTCGACGATATTCGCAGTATGCCATCGACATCCGTACATTTCGGTAACTTATTCGTGCTGGCAAGCTCCCCTTTTGAAAATGGCCTTATCGACGACATGTCATCGGCATTTGAATCGCTGCTAAGAAGTCAAAACAAGTAGGGGAATCTTCAACATTATCAAAACTTTAGAAAAGGAATTTATATGCCATCTTTTGCACAAATTTTGCATGAATGATTAGCTACAAGTATTTCTAGAATAAAAATATCTTGGCTTGGAAATGGAATAGGTTATATAACATCATATAGTTCTTCTGATGTGCATCCATACATTTTCCACATTGTTTATCCACTTATTCCTTCCTTAAAGCTTATGAGTAAAACTAGAGGAGGGGAACAAGTGATCCTTCCCCTGAAGTATTTTTATTCTCTGTCAAATTTTACAAGTAACCATACTGTCATTATCTTGATTAGTAATGGATTCAAAATGCATGTGCTACCTTAGGTGGTAGGATATAGAATGTGAAAAGTTTCAGAGGATGGTTGGAGGATTTGGATTAACGAGATTCAATTTGAAGATTTAATTAGCTCTTGATGTGATGCATAAAGAATGGATAGAGTTGGGCTTTAAAGGTCAAATTTCACATTGGTTTTTATGCTACAACATGTATCAATTGAAGGCCTATAGCATCTCAATTTCAAATAGCTACAGTTCTGTTTAAAATGAGAATCATCGCTTTAAGAAATAAGTGTTGTAGTATAAGACGAAATTCGCACAAATACTTAAATTTATAAAACTCGAAAGCAGGAAATGAGTCTGAGGTCGTTCGCATGGAGCAAAATGGTAAATTTCAATCACTAATCACAATTATCAATAAAGATATGCAAATATAATCAAATTATTGCTCAAGGTAAATCAGAATAATATTGCAATAAGACCATGGGTTGCAGTACAAAAAGATGAAGTTAAAATGGTGATTTAAATCACCAAATTAACTTACAAGTTAAGCTCTAATTAACTCAAATAAATGAACGATACTTCATATCAATTATCTCAGCAATATCAGAATTAGTCGACAGAACTAAGGCATAGATGCCTGAACCAAATACCAGCAGAACCACACAAGACACAAGGGCCTTGCCTCGAACCTCAGAGGAACCAAGGCACAGCAACACCACAGAAGAGACACAAAAGTCTCGTAGGCTAAGTGCTGAGGGAGGAGAGCATGAATCCCGAGGTAGCAAAAGCCCCCCTCCTCCCTCTTAGAGTTTCCTTTCTCAAAACCAAGTCAAACCTGGATAACCAGGTAAACAGATCTAGCCCATACCTGCAAGCGTGTTCGCGAGTGAGGGCATGTGGACAAGCGCATGTGAGCGTGTGTAGTGGGGCGTGCATATGGGGACCTCACCCCCAATACATGCTGAGGCGAACAGCTACTGAAAGAGCGGTCTTCGTTTTCGTTAAAAACTTTATCATAAAATGATGTGTCGTAGTATTTAATCGCGTTGTAGAAAATCGCTTTTCAAAACATTTAAATTTTCAAAATCTAACCACGAATAGTTAGGTCGTCTCCACAGGAAGGAATTATCCTATTTAAATTAATAAATAGTGTCTCGTTTATTCAGGAAACTCAATAGATATGCATGCTACTTCGTGCTTTTCTTTTTCTCACATAAATGCTTGTTTTAACCAATAAATCAAGAATGTAGGTGCTATTATGCAAATTCACCATAATATAATATCATGTAAAATAGTGATCTCTATACTGATAAGCACCGTAAATACTAATTTCTAAAACATAACTTGTTCTCCATAATCCATGCATTCAATCATTCATGTGATATATATATGTGCAAATAATTTAGATGAAGTAGAAGGAGGACTATGTAATTTCACCGCAATAATGTAATGACTAAAATAAATGAATAGGAACTTCCGCAATGGAATTTAAGGTAAATATTAATTGACTAATCACTGTAGCAAAATAGGGGATTTCGTTCCCTCGTGCGCATGCGGAGGAGAAGGCGTGGCAGGAGGTGCGGTGCTCGGAGTCGATCAACTGGGATGTGGGCTTTGTGTTGGTGGTTGTGGCGTCGACGGTGGTGACCGGCGGCGGCTGGTCGAAGCCTTGGATGTCGTCGGCGGCGACTTGTGCGTGGTTGCGTAGGGACGGCGGGAAGGGCTGCCGCGAGTGTGGGCAGCCTTGTGAGGGCAAGGCGGAGTCGATGGCGCTGTTGGAGTGAAGCTTCGTGGCGTGTGGAGGTGGCTGCACTTGGAGGTGGACGGCCAGCGATGGGTTCTTTTGGGGAAGAAGATGAACAGTGCGGTGTCTGTAGGTGCTGCGCGTGGTGGCTTGCGCTTGGCCAGGTTATGCGTGCTGCAAGGTTGTGCACGGTGCAGTTGCGCACGGCACGTGGCCGCAAGGGTGCGGCACCTGCGCTATGAGGTGAAGGCAGGCGGTGCAGCACCTGCAGGCACTTGGTAAGGTTGAAAGGGCACGCACGCGCTCGGTGGGATGTTGGTAGGCTGATGGTGCGACGCCTGCAAGCACTTGGTGCGGTGTCTGTGGGTGCTGCAAGGGCGCGCGCATGCGGTGGAAGTTGGTGTGCAGAGACCACGGTGCAAGCTTGAAACACAGGGTGCGCTTGTTACGCAGTGGTGAGAGGGAGAAGATCCCCTCTAGGGGAGGAAGATCAGCCACTATCCTCGGAGGACACCGCTTCTTTCTGAACCCCACTCTCCTCCTTTTCCTTCGGCCGCAAGTATCTCCAACTACTCGCGACGATCGCGAGTGGTTGGAACGGTAGATAAGTACGGGTGGTTCCTTCTTCAGACGTCTATCTGGAGCATCAGACGTCTTAAAAAAATATAATGCCGCGAATTTGTAACAATAATTCCAGACGTCCAATCCAAGTCCTAGACGTCTTATATAAGTAAAAATTAGCTCCTGCTTCTTGCACCTAATCCTGCATTTATCAAATAAATTATATTATCGTAACGTATGCTATTAAATGTAAAAATTGAAGCATAAAATTAAATACAGGCCAAGGTGAATTGCCATATAACTCCTAATTAATTAACAACTAAGAATAAATAATTAAATAGTACTTAAGCTAAATAATAATCCACAAAAGTGGACTTATCAAATGCCCCTATGCCTAAGTTTTGCTAGTCCCGAGCAAAAATGGAAGATAATAGAAGTAATCAGAAGATTTCTTCTTTTCTTATTTCAAAACTTTAGAAATCCAGACAAATGTGAAGTGCTGATAGCCTAGGTAATGGATCCAAGTGAAATAGCCGATTCGCATTAGGAGCTCGTACATTACCCTTGGCAAAAATTTCTGTTGAGATAGGCAACTACCTCCCTCGGGGATTAAGCAGACAATAATATGTAATTTGACCCCGGTGTTTGGCTCAAGTAGGAGATATCAAGTTGAATGGATTTGTATTTGGTGGCACACACTCAACTGGTGCTACATATAGTCTAGTACTGTAGACTCTAGCTCTCTAGACTATTAGACAAGTCAACTCTGAGAGAGACTACACAATTGTGATCTCTTGATGTTCCTGGGCACTCTCGCTTTTCTTTCTTTCTGAGATCACAAATCTCGTTAGATTTAGAAATTGTACTCACTATTTGGTAGCCTCACATGGCATCCACACTTCAATTAAAATCCTAATAACTCTATAACTAAGTTAGAGTTCTCAACCAGTATTCAGGTGATCAGAAATACTAGAAGGTAGGTATGGGTCATATTTGGTAGAATGCGATAGGTGTTTTGCTGCATCAGAAACAGTGTTACATCATACACTTGGACTTTTTTTTTTGTAATATAACTATTTCTTCTTTTTGTTCTTTCTGTTTCTTCTTTTTCTCTTTTTTTTCTCTCTTTTTTTTTTTCTTTTTCAATCAACACAACACGATACGGACTTTTATTTATGAGGCATTATTAGGGATGATGATGGTCAAGAGGAAGTTATGTGGCTTATTTGGTGGAAGTGTCTATTCTCGACATCGGGGAGGAATGGATAGGACAGGCGTATTTCTGACCTTTGACACTATTACCCTCCTTCAGCTGAGGACTCTATGAAGGACGGTCATAACCATCCACCATAGTTATAGCTTTATTAAGACTCAATCTCTGTGTATCTGCCTTATTTGGTGACTCTCAGGAATTCACTCAAAGTATGTACACAGGAACAGAGAGTAAAAACTACGCCTAACTCTGAAGTATCATCATCTAATTATCCAAAACTTAAGAGTCCTTGCACTAGACTTAGCGCACCAGTAATCTCTCTAATTTCTTCTCACAAATATGAGGTAGATCTATTAGAAGATAGTATGCCTGACTCCCTATAAACTGTCCAAGGGTTCAGTAGACTTACAAATGCTCATTGGTTTTCCTCAAGGATCCATTACCAAATCTACGTGCACGTGAAATAAATGTACTGGATTCTAAACTTAAGAAATAATTCCAGAAGAAGAACCTCCAATAACAAAGGTATTTTGCTAGGGACTAACCCATACAGCTCAATTTTTTTTATTATGCTAATCTAAATGCATGAATACTTCCTAAAATGCAAATGCACTCCCCCATGCCTAAATCCTACAATGTCCCCATTGTAAAATTAAAACAGGAGGAGAAAGCAAAAAATTACCTGACACAGTTTGCTGGGTTGCCTCCCAACAAGTGCTGCATTTTCTGTCAGCAGCCAGACTAAGAAGGAACCTATAAGTCTGGTTCCAAACAGAAAAGGTTAGGCCCTAAGAATATGCGTAACAGCGCAGGCCTAGAAAACAAGTAACCACGGATGTTGGCGAGCTGATGATGTAATGTAATTCCAAATGCTCGCCAGAAGAGATGAAAACAGAAAATCTCGTTGGCTACCTTGGGAGGTCTAGGAATAATAAACAGAATATGAAAAGGGACCTCCCAAAACGGAATAAGTGGAGGATAACAAGGATCCTCCAGAGCAAGACAGGTTTTAAAAGATATACACATAATTAGTTCAAACCCTTGAATGGAGAGAGTAAAAGTACAAGCATCAATCCATACTCGCCATTCTACCCTAAGATGTACTGGCCTGATACAGTTTCCAGAAAGAATGTACATGAGCAGAGATCTGAGCCAAGGATCGGTTAGGGAGTATAAGGGTTGTTTGTAGTGTTGGAAGGTAATGGTTAAGTCCAATGAGGGCTTAGTTGGTGTTAAGTCCAATTCCAACAATGATTCAGATTGTGTACACTCCCTAACAGTTGTAGACAACTTCAAGTTATCCTGCCTAGCATTAATGATCGGAGTCGTATTTGAATCAAGGGTAGACTCCAAATTACAACCTTTTGATGGCAGGGTCAAAATGTAAGAATCATTATCATTCAGCTCATCCCCAGATTCATTTGGTTCACTCAAATATTTATCGAGGTGTATCTGTGATTCATTAGGAGTTGGATCAGTATCCTCAATTATTTCTAAAGGAGGATCAGTTTTAATATTTTGGAGGAAGCCTATATCATTGAATTCATCATTCTTCTCGGGGTATAAATCCTCAATTGACGTGTTTTGTTCCCAAGAGTCTCCCATAGACTTATTATTTTGTTTGTCCTCCTCTAATATCAACTCATGTTTTGATGGAGGATGGCTCTCAAAAGAAAGGAGGAATTTGGATTTAATCATATTATTTCTATCCTCTGGAGCTAAATCCTCAAATGATAAATAATTCTCCTGTGATTCACTCCAGATTTTCAATCCAGGTTCCTCTGTTGGGGCATCCTCATCCTCTGAATTAGACTCTTCATATCCCTGAGACCAGAATTGATCATCCTCTATTCCCTTAGGGTCACCTTCATTAGGTGCAATTGAATCCTCAGAATATTGAATGGTAGGTGTTGATTCCCTAAGTGGAGGGTTAGGAGTAGGCTCACTAAGAGTAGAATGGGATTCCACCAAATAATCAAGAGGGGAAGTGATAGGAATAATATAACCTTGACCCAGGTTGGTAGGGGTAAGGAGAATACCTTCATTGGGGTCAAGGTCCTCAAGAGATACCATCTTCCCTTGCTTTTGACTGCAATATAATTCAGGTGGATAATCACTATGATCATTATCCTCTAGTGGCTGTGTCTCATTGGAAGAGTCTAAGTGATGGCTACCTAAAATTGGATCCCTATTGTCATTAGGTTCCTCAGAATTATTTTCATGATCATGGTTTATTGGGTAGGGATCCGGATTATTGGGAAGCGTGTAGCTAAGTTGTCTTATTTCTTCATTTAAGTGTTGACTATTTCTCAACATCTCTCACATTGATTCCATTATTTCCTTTTGCTGTTTTTCATTTCTATCATAAAAGAGGAGAGGCTACTATTATCAGGTTGGGGAGGATAGTCAATTTCAGGCTCTAGTTGCCTAGGGGTATCGGTCCAACCTCGATACGAAAAATTATGAAGGGTGGGAGGGTTGGGTGTTTGCATGGAAGTAGGGATTTCAGGATTGGAAAATCCCGCTCCTAGGCTCTGCTCAAAAGTGGGAGTTATCAAGCCAGTACTCCCAGGGTAAGAATGTGAATGATCCCATGAATTATCAATGTACCCATCAAAGGATGGATACACTCGGAGCATGGGCTCCTGATTAAAAGATGGGAAGTATTGACTCTGATAATCTGAATGATAGGAGTAAGAGTAATCCATTTCTTTAAGCAAAACAATTTTAACTTTCTTAAGATTCAGCAAAAAACTTCCTAAAGAGTTCTATTGTCACGGCAAATGCAAATTCAACAGGATCTATTTTTAGTAGATTACAAGTCTTAGAGTTATATGTTTAGTTGGTGGCCAAACAAGTTCTGCAAAATTTACGCTTCCTAGGCCAACCTTCGCTGGTGCCTATAACCTACTCGCAAGGGATGGAAGTCTTGAATCGAGCCCACACACGAGGAACCGAAGTAACTTGGTGGATAGGCTTGTTGATTTCCGACTAACTTCCCTTGTGGTGCAAAAGAGGAGAGGTAGAAATTTATTTAGTGACCTTATGTGTGAGGTGCACAGTGTCTCAAGTGTGCAAGCATACGATCGTGTTTTGATTTTTTGAAATTCCGCAAACAGGATCCTTTTGCACACAATTTTCAGTCACAGATTTTAAAGTCCAACCTCTTAACAGTCCCAATTTGTTTAAAGTGACCACTGAATTAATTTGATTCAAGCATTTTAATGGTCTTAGATTTAAGTTCAATGCATATGCATGACAAGTAATTAATACTCAAGAGAAGACATACCTTACTCCAACTTTCTTCGTGCAGTAATGAATGCAATGAAATAAAAATAAACTAGATGCTGCTCATTCAGTCCTAGATGGTCGTCCTATAGATATGCCGCTTCTAGCAGGCAGTTCAAATAGTGCAAATAATCCTATAATCTAAATAAATGGGAACACGCTCCCGAAAATACGCTCCCGCATACAAGAGCGATCAGAAATAAAATGGCACTGGGAACACGTTCCCAAAAATACCCAACAAGGGCCCAAAAGACAGTAATTTAAATTCTAATGTCTATCTAACTAAATCGAATTAAGATCTACTGCCTAAATAAAAAATAGGCTTCTTCGTAAGCCTATGTGCGTGGGATCAAGGCCCACATGTTCCTGTTGCCGTCCTCCAGGTGGCGTCAAGGTCCACAAAAAGATCGTCTTCGCCGTATGCGTCCGTCGCATTTGTCACGTGTTTTTGCACAGAAGAAAATCCGCAGTTAATAGTTCAGAAAAGCTTTTAAAATAGCATAAAATTCTTGAAAAATTAATAGCCATTTTTCCTCCCCGGCAACGGTGCCATTTGAAAGAGTGATCTTCGTTTTCGTTAAAAACTTTATCATAAAATGATGTGTCGTTGTATTTAATCGCGTTGTAGAAAATCACTTTTCAAAACATTTAAATTTTCAAAATCTAACCACGAATAGTTAGGTCATCTCCACAGGGAGGAATTAGCCTATTTAAATTAATAAATAATGTCTCGTTTATTCAGGAAACTCAATAGATATGCATGCTACTTCGTGCTTTTCTTTTTCTCACATAAATGCTTGTTTTAACCAATAAATCAAGAATGTAGGTGCTATTATGCAAATTCACCATAATATAATATCATGTAAAATAGTGATCTCTATACTGATAAGCACCGTAAATACTAATTTCTAAAACATGACTTGTTCTCCATAATCCATGCATTCAATCATTCATGTGATATATATATGTGCAAATAATTTAGATGAAGTAGAAGGAGGACTATGCAATTTTACCGCAATAATGTAATGACTAAAATAAATGAATAGGAACTTCCGCAATGGCATTTAAGGTAAATATTAATTGACTAATCACTATAGCAAATAGGGGATTTCGTTCCCTCGTGCGCACGTGGAGGAGAAGGCGCTGCTGGAGGTGCGGTGCTCGGAGTCGATCGGCCGGGATGTGGGCTTCGTGTTGGTGGTCGTGGCGTCGACGGAGGTGACCGGCTGCGGCCGGTCGAAGCCTTGGATGCCGGCGGCGGCGGCTTACGTGCGGTTGCATAGGGACGGCGGGAAGGGCTACTACGAGTGTGGGCAACCTTCTGAGGGCAAGGCGGAGTCGATGGCGCTGTTGGAGTGAAGCTTCGTGGCGCGTGGAGGTGGCTGCACTTGGACGTGGACGGCCGACGATGGGTTCTTTTGGGGAAGAAGATGAACAGTACGGTGTCTGTGGGCGCTGCGCGTGGCTGGGTTGTGCGTGCTGCAGGGTTGTGCACGGCACGTGGCCACAAGGGTGCGGCGCCTCCACTGTGGGGTGAAGGCGGGCGGTGCAGCGCCTGCAGGCACTTGGTAAGGTTGAAAGGGCACGCACGCGCTCGGTGGGATGTGTGCAGGCTGATGGTGCGGCGCCTGCAAGAACTTGGTGCGGTGTCTGTGGGCGCTGCAAGGGCGAGCACATGCGGTGGAAGTTGGTGCGCAGAGACCACGGTGCAAGCTTGAAACACAGGGTGCACTTGTTACGCAGTGGTGAGAGGGAGAAGATCCCCGCTAGGGGAGGAAGATCAGCCACTATCCTCGGAGGACGCCGCTTCTTTCTGAACCCCACTCTCCTCCTTTTCCTTCGGCCGCAAGTATCTCCAACTACTCACGACGATCGCGAGTGGTTGGAATGGTAGATAAGTACGGGCGGTTCCTTCTTCAGACGTCTATCTGGAGCATCAGACGTCTTAAAAAAATATAATGTCGCGAATTTTTAACAATAATTTCAGACGTCCAATCCAAGTCCTAGACGTCTTATATAAGTAAAAATTAGCTCCTGCTTCTTGCACCTAATCCTGCATTTATCAAATAAATTATATTATCGTAATGTATGCTATTAAATGTAAAAATTGAAGCATAAAATTAAATGCAGGCCAAGGTGAATTGCCATATAACTCCTAATTAATTAACAACTAAGAATAAATAATTAAATAGTACTTAAGCTAAATAATAGTCCACAAAAGTGGACTTATCAGCTACCAACAGCAATTCCACTTATACGCTAAAGTCGCTCTTGAGGCACATGATGTGAGACTATCCCACGTCTGTTCTTCACGTGCTTGTAGCTGAAGAACCTTGTGGAAATTGGAGTATCAGCTACTGTAAGTGCACCCAATTGAAGACTTGGAAGGCTTTCAAGATGAGTTCCACAGGCCCTGGGCTTTGTAATTTAGCTGGAGATGCCCGGAGCGCTGCGGGCGAAGTCGGAGAAGACGAAGGCAGCGATGGAGCTCTGATGAAGTCTCTGGAACACGAAAATGGCCTTTTGGCCCTGTCAGAAGCACTCAGAAGATTCATTGTGTGAAGGTGAATGTGACGGCGGTGGTTTTAGGGCGTGGCGAGCTTAATGGAGCTCTGTCAAAGCTGGTGAAAGTGTATATGAGTACATGTGTTCGACAGAGGAAAAAAGAAGTGAAAGCGGTGGAGGTTTTGGTGGTGATAGTGAGGTGTTTGGTGTAGTGTAGCGACGATGCGAGCTCGCCGAAGCTCATACCGGACGTGGGGAAGATGAGGGTGTTAAGGGTGAAGCGGTGGTTGATAGTGAGATTTAAGTGGAGGGAAATGAAGTAGAGGAGTAGAAGAGGAGTTTAGAGGGACTTAGGGAGTGAGATGGAGGAGGGGGCATTCGGTTGTGATGAGCTGGAGCTGGAGAAGGCAGAGTTGACGACGAGGCGATGACGAAGAGATAGAGGTGGAGAGCTCCTAGTCTTTGGTTGGATCTGGTCGGGACAATGAGAGGAGTTTGGGGCCTCCAATTTGTTTGTTGGAGGTCTGGAAAAGAGGAGGATAGGTGTTACGACCCGGTTCCCGAATCCCTACAAGACACGGGACCGGACCAACTCGACTGATCCCAAGACCTTCTTTGCAGATACGGCCATGCAGGTCATTCTGCTGAGGCACTGTTTCATGCCATATTGAGAAGATTTTCGTTGACGCTTGCAAAATTTGCTTCAGGAAGGTGCGGGGCACGCCCTCCCACACAGTTCAGACGTCTGGGCGAGGCACCAGACGACGAGAAGTATTTCTAGACATCTGGAGAGGTGGTCGGACGTCTGGAACTGGGTCCAGACGGTCCAGCGGAGTTCCTGGATGTCTGAAGAGTGGCACAGGAACTGAGGCACGACTCTGGACTCTTTTAAGACGTCTGGAAGGTGTTCCAGACGTCTGATTTGCCAGTGCATTTTTTTGTAAGAAAGAGATAGAAGGATTTTCATTTAGAGAGTTTTCTCTTTGTTTTCTTTTTTAGATTTCCCTCGATCTAGCCTCGAATTGGCCCTAAACATGATCTGTATTGGATTCCTTGTCCGCACCATCAATCTTTGAAGGGTCCCTGGCTTTTGATGCTTCGGGATAGCATCGCCCATGGCAACCCCTAGAACCCTAGCTTTTGACACTTCGAGATAGTGTCGCCCATAGCGTTCTATGGCTAAATTTAGGCTCTGGCAATGGACATTTCAAGATAGCCCCACCCATGGCACCTGAACCAGCACAAGGTGCTTACATGCCCCCGGTAGGATATTTAGATATCCTAGGAGACAAGCACCGAGGAGATAATATGTTATTATGCATCTTCGAGGGGAATTTCCCACATCTCCGCATCGGGAACTCATCCAATCAACTTGTGTTGTCAAGCCACTCTTAAGCTTAGATCTTCGAGATGATTTTTCATAGCAGAACACTTTTGGCAGATTTTTCTTTATTAAGTGCACTGAACTAGACTAAGTGTGTGATTTTTGGGTATTTAGGTTACTAAGTCCTGCAAACCAAAGGGTAGGCAACAAGACTTAATAATCCCTAAGCCTTAGACCTAATACATGAGCTTTGCACTTTCCTTAACCTCTTGAGAACTAATCTAGATCTTAATGGATACGTGAATGTTTAAGCCTTAAAACAAGCCCAAGAGGCTTAAGATCAGCACTCATACTAATCTCTTTATCTCTTTTGTTCTCAGGACTTAATTTTTTTCTTTTGATTAGGTCTAGAACTTAAGTAATCTCCATAATCAAGTGATAATGACTATCATTTTTGTCCTTGATTTTGATCCTTTTTGACATTTAAATTTTCTCCTCTTTTCCTCCTCGTGAATGATATACAATCAATTCTCAAAATTTTCCTCCCTTTCCATTTTTTGTTCTTTTTCAATTTTTTTATTTTTTTGCATATGTATTTTTGTGAGAACCCTTCAGAGAATTTGAATTTCCATATGTTTGCACTTTAACACCTCCCATGCCTAAGTTTTGCAATGTCTTCATTGTAAATCGGAGGGTATGAAAATAGCTTGGTTCAAGGATTAAAATAGGATCAAAGGGTGGGTAAACAGGTCGGGATGACTATTGTAGATAATTTCAAGCTTTGATACAAGTACTAAAGGTGGAGTCGGCTATTCTAAAATTAAACTCAGAAGTACAATAAGAGTGTAGCTAAAAAGATGATTAGAAGGGTCTCAGGTTTTTGGAATGATGGGTTGCCTCCCTTTAAGTGCTAAATTCAATGCCTTCTGCTAAGCAGAAGGTGGTCAAGGAGAAGGGGTGGTCAAATCAGAGGAGTGTTGTAGAACAGCCACCTTGATCAACAGCCTGGTTGGTCCAACCAGGTGCTTATTCAGATCTACAGGCTGATGATGCAGCCCAAACCTAATCAGTCTGGTGGGTTGATAGATGTGAATCAAAAGATACAGAGCCCACCAAATACTTTGAGGTTCAAATGGATGTGGAAATGAGAATCCAGGGTTTGGCTGAGTCAATTCAGCTTAGTAAGAGTAGGGATCCTTAAAAGAAAATGGATCTGAAAAGGATATAGGAACCCTACTAGTAGGATCGAAAAAGGATGGGAAGTGATTATCGATCTGATCCATGTTCGAAACCTGATCAAAAAATGGAGAAGAATCATATGCAATCGGATCAAAGAGAGGTGAATCAGAGTAGAAGTTGATTCCGGTGGCAGGTCAGGATTGGGAATGGGTTTCTAGAAGGCCCTGTATGCGGATCAGAAGGTGTGGCTTCTTTAAGGTCCAAATCAATGACCTTAGCATCAGAATCAAAGAATGGATCATGGATGTTGAGATCGTAAATTGGTTCATAATTGTCAGGAAATAAGGGATCTCCAAAATCAAAGTAGGATTCGAAATCATCGAAAAATTTGCGAAGATCATGTTCTGAGCTTGATTCCAGATCAGGATTTCCACCATAGAATGAATCAAGATGTGTAGAATCAGCAACCTGACTTGGATCTTGATGTAGACATGTTTACACTACTTAAGATGTCTATTTATGCATGTTCTTAAGCATAGGATTGCATTACATACTATAAATATTGCATAGCATGCATCATCTTGCATTTAGATTAGTTGAATAAAATGGAGGTTAATTGTCTCCTTTTATGTCCAGGGACAGGGCAAATTTTTTATTGGGGCCTCAGATCGAAGATCCAACCGACAAATGTGATCAGGACGACGATTGGAGTTCAATGACTCCAAGATTGTCCTAATCAGACACCTGTAGCATCAGATAGAGATCGAGGAACCCTAGAAGATCAAGGGCCTAGATGGTGTGAATCTGCACTTCAAACAACAAATCCGACTACACAGATGGATTTGAGTCGATGATCACAGCCTAACGGTGCGAAAATCGACTTAATCCGACACCTGTGGCACCATCTACATCATCCAGAAGATGGATGGCCAAGATGGTGCCATGTGGTGCCATCTCGGCCGCCCAACTGGCCACCCTCAATTGCTGAAGCTTCTAGCGCCCACGCATCTCTGCCGTTGGATCAAGATCCAACAGCTGAGAGAGGAGCTCAACCGGTGCTTGAAGATTCTAAAGGACCATTAGAAGGCTCAACCATGACCGTTGGATCTCAATCCAACGGTCCAGATCACGCGATCAAGAATCACCTTGCCCGCCCATCCACACGCGTAGCGCAGTGGACGAGAGTGCTTAATCATAGCGCGGGCGAGCGTTCGAATCCTTGCGAGTTGTGGTTGGGCGAAGGTGCACAGGGGCGATCAACCGCTCGATGAGGATCTAGCGGCCGTGCGCGCCCAATCAAGTCCACGTGCTTATCACATGCCTACGCGTGAAGCGCCATCAGACACGGCGAGCGCGCGTAGAGGAAGCGTGGCGAGGAGCGCTCTTAGCCGTTCGATCTCATGATCGAACGACCAAGATTTGAAGATCATGGGCAGGCTTTTAAAGAGAGGAGGAGAGCGGGCACGCGTGCGTCGCCCCACTACACCCACGTTCGGACCTTTAGCGACGGTTTTATCGTCACTAAAGGTCCAGAATTAATGTTTTTCAAATTAAAAAGACCAAATTGCCCTCACTCCTTGCAACTATAAAAGGAGAGCCCCTCCATATGAAATTCTCATCCCTTCTTTCTCTTCTCTCCCTCTCCAAAGCTCAAGAGAAGCTTATCCCACACTTGGGATGCTTCTCAAGAGATAAAGTCAAAATTTCGTCCCCCTTTCGGAAGTGGATCCCACGACGACGACGACGTGCTGCCCTGTTCCCATTCTTCTCGCTTCATCCTCCTTTGTCCTACTCCATTCCCTGTCTTCCAGGCGTCTTCCCGTCCGGCTCGTCCTCCAAGCGACCGTCAAGGAGGATATCTCTCTCCCCATTCTTTTTACTACTTTCTACAGTAGATTTACTACTTTCTAGAGTAGATTTACTGCTTTCTAGTGTAATCATTTTCCTACTTTCTAGTCGTAATGAGTTGTATAACGAACAATCTCTTTGATAATGAATTCCATGTTCATTCTACATGATTTTTGTTTGTAATATTCTCTCTCTCTCATTCTCTCTCTCCCTCTTCTATTTAGTGTAAATATATAGATAGTTTCTAATCAATTAATTTACTTTGTGACAAATAAATTAAACATGTATTTTTAAATCAAACGTCCGCCTCCTTGAGTTCGACCCGGGATTTCTATTCCAGTATAAAATTTATTTGTTGAACACGAGTTCTTCGCTTTCAAACTACAACGACGGGTTTTTCAAAACCAAACACGTTAGCGTAGCAACTCATAGCTTCAACATTTTGGCGTCGTTGCTGGGGAGGCGACGTTATTTGATTTTTTTCACGTTTTCCAACTTACGAATCATTTACCTCACTTGTCTCCTTTCTTATTGTGATTGCAGGTACTCTTGTGAGACAAGCAAAAGTGGTACATTGGAGCAAAGTGCTGCTGAAGGTTTTGTAAGTTATCCCCCACCTCCCACCCATTAGTTTTCATTTCACCACATAATAACACAAACATCAATCAACCTAGGTGTTCTTATAAACTCTAAGGTTAGTTTTGTTTGTTTGTTTGACACCCACACCTGCCTCAACCTCCACAGTTTAAAAAAAAATTAAAAAAAATCTCACAGAGGTACACAACCTCATCTGATTTTTAAACTCAATTGGTAAACCGATCTTTGGAGCCGGTACACACATCTAAACACATAATTGAGTAGAAATCAGATTAGGTAATCATTTGTGTGCCTAATTAAGTGGTGCAATAGGCCAATTGTTTGAGTTGATTGGGCCGCACCACTTCAATTAAAATCAACTCATCAAGTAGCTACCGTTTAGGTTCAACTCTTAAGGATTTACCAAGCACTCCACATTCTTTTAAGTTTCAAAGGAAAACATCTTCACCTGTGCTTTCAAAACTTGGTGTGCTAACAAAACTTGTTTGAAAATACTTAAAGTTGAATCCTAAAAGCTACTAAGCAAGATTTGAACCCTAAAATTCACCACATAAAAATAATCTTGCTTGAAACCACTGGTTGTGCACTCACACACACATCAATCAATCATTAAAGGCACAACCCAGATAAAGGGTACATCACATTCTAAAGCACATTCAAACCTAGCCCTAAATAAAACAGAGTAGACGTTGGCCTTAAGGATTCGACTCTCTCTTCATAGCCCAGAACGAGATTATTTTCGATTAGTCTGTTTCTACTGTTCAATCCGATGTCTAGCTAGGGGAGCAGAATCAAACGATCGCGGCTGGGGGTACACTAGGAACCAGAGGCGCAAGCCGAAGGAAGAACCTTCTCCCCGGTCCCTCCTTCTAACTGGTTGGATTGAACAGATAGAAGTAGATCAAATCGTTTCTTTATCTTAAGACAGGTTTTGGGAGTCTGTAGGTCTTTAGGCTAGCCCACTTAAGGACAGGTTTAATTGCTTGTATTGCAAGGCACCTTTCTTCCTCCCGTCTATCATGAATCCTTCCACATTTTATACACATTCCCACTCTTTTCCTCCTGTTATGAGTTATCCTTAACATGACGATTATCCCGACTTGTATTGTAATCAACCATCAGTTAGTTGGGATAACTCGGATTGAGGATACAGTTCCAAACCTCTGTGTTTAGGGTCTAACCTTGAACACTATGATTGTGATTTCTATCCTTCTCAAAGCCACATTGATTATAGATCGTCAACCTTTCATGGATAACCTAATACGATCTACAATCAAGAAGGATACATTGATCCTTACCCATCCTCCGATTACACTGTCTTTAGGTCATCACCACCTTCTGAACAATCTGAAATGACCTATTATCAGGAAGGGTATAACGAATCTCAATTCGTTAACTCCTCTGCACTGATCCCAAACCCGCCTAATCCTGAACCAAGTCATTTGGTTCAGGTTGACCAAGTTCAAGATAAGGTTCTGGCTAACTTGAGGAATATCATACAATCTTTAGAAGTTCAATCAATACCTTCCATTGAAAGATTGGAGCCCCTGATTGAAATGATTGATGATTTGAACAAGTATTTGTTGGATTGGCTCCAGAATGTTAAGGATAAGAACCCGGGTGAGTTTCTACTTGGGAAGTTAGCGAAATTGAGGATGAGATTTGTGGTTGCTTTAGTTCAATCATGGGATGATTCCTAGGATTAACTCCCTTTAGAAGAGACAATGTCAGAACCCACTCAGGCACCTATTGGGGGACACGTGTTACGAGGCTGACCAGATTGAATTAGAGTAACCAATTAAGGATGATCTGATTTCTTCACTTGAAATCCTTGAGCCAGGGTACGAGGAAACGTATGTCTCCATGGACCAGAAAGTGATGGATGATTTTGAGACATACATTAATACGGATTTTGATTTCTTTGATTCTGATGGTGAAGATTCAAGTTGCGAAGTCTCACACGAGTTTGCAGAACACGATTTCTGTGAGACGATTGGGCCTGAGGAATCTGAAATATCATTTGATAGCCCAATAACTAAGGAAACTGATCTTATTGGGGCTCACATTACGGATCCAGAATCACATTTTTTGGAGGATTCAATCAAATGCCATGATTGTCAGTTACACCCCATTGAGCTTATCGATGATTCTGTTTTTAAGATAACTAGGCCCAAGTCAATTCTGATTCAGCCACATCTTTTAGACTTGGAAATTTTAGACGGGGTGATTAATATGTAGGAGGTTCCGAAATTTGACATTCTGAATGAGGAGGAAAGGAGCTGAGAAATTTTGATTTGGGAAGTAAATTCCAGAGGAAATAGAAGATCGGGTATAAGGGTTCCATTTCATCTGAAACCATCAAACTAAAACCCTTATGACATTTGTTCTGAGGATGCTCGACCTAAGTATACATTCATTGATTATCCTTTGGAGCTTGAATTTTCTGTAACCTGACTTTTTGGTTTTGGTTTGCATCCTCATAAATCGCAGGCCCAACCCTGCTTGCATACTGATTTTAGGTTTTGGGTAATTTTTATCCAGAACCTTAGATATTCTCGATTATGGGGTATGGGTCTGCACCACATTCTGGTCCACATTTGCGGACATCTGTTGGTAGGTCAGAGGTTTCTTCTTTTTATTCTAATTCTGACCTGCACCTGTGAATTCTTTATTTCTCTTCTTTGTCTAGTGTGCCTAGCTGAAGGCACTAAATTCAGCACATATACATCTTTTCTTTATCTCGGAGCGGACCCGTCATTCATGAAATTTAGGTGCTTTCTCCTCTATTCCACTTTATTTTATGTCTTTTTAATACAATGAGGACATTGCATTAGATAGGCATGGGGGGGTGGATATTCATCTCTGAATTAATTCGTCAGCTCCGTAGATTAATTTTATTTTCTTTTATTTATAAAAAAAAATTATGGAATTAGGAAAGAGAACTTGGGTTTAAGAAAATTTTCAATCTTAGGAAATACTACATTATGATCTGAACATAAAGACCCTTCAGGTCTTCAGACTTAATCGGCCCATGTATCTACTAAAATGTGGATTTGTTTTTGAGTCCTTGCCAATCTTAATTCTATTGTACTTGGAGTAAATAAGTTTGGGTGATAAGTACACGACTTATCAACCCGCCCTCTGATTTGAAGGAACTTTGAGTTTTAAGCATCTACACACTTTCTTTGCACTAACTCGTTGTTCGACGATTTTAACGAAAATTGGGTAGCTAATCAACCTTCTAGGGTGATATGGCTGGCAAGTTATCATGGGTAACAACCCATAGGTCGATTGTCCAGAGCCCAGTCACTGGACCTTTCTCTTTTTGCTACCTTTAAGTAAATCTTAGACCAGGGAAGCCACCTACTTAAAGAAAAAGAAAGAGAAAAAGAAAGTCAAAAGGAAAAGAAAAATAAAAGAGAAAAGGAGAAAAGAAAAAGAAATAAGCCACACTTCGCCGCACGAGTATGGATGGCAAGTTGTCGGTGGTAATAGCTCATCGACCGGTTGTCTAGAACCCAGCTCAATAAATGCACTGAAAATTCCCAAAACACTTAGGAAAAAGTGGAGAAGTAGAATAAAGTAGGGAGATATACACTGAATTCACCCTTGTGTTTACCCCGCAAAAATAAAAGTAGGGAGAAAACTACCGGTTGTAAAGATACACCTTTAGGTAGAATTCTCTTTTTAAAGTCACCTAGAGGCGTAGAAATCCGAAGTCCGTTTTTACTGCCGATCAATGAGTCTATCACATTCACAATAAGATGCTTAGAACTTAGGGTACTCATCAAATCTTGGGTGAGTTTAATGGCCATAGAAAGCCACTCTTAAACCCTAAACTCAAAAAATTAAAAAAATTAGAAAAGAAGAAAAAGAGAAAAAGAATTTTTTTTTTAAATAAGGCGAGGGCTTGAGGTGGTCTGCATTTTGGCAGATACTCTGGCACTGTTGTGTCTTTGAAAGTTCAGATCCTAAGTAAACATTTTCTTAATGATTGAAAATAACTCATGCCCAAATAATCAAACCTGATTCTTTTATAAATAGCATGTAATTTTTGCTAGGGACTAGCAAAAGATAGGCATGGGGGTATGATGTAAACATATTTACACTACTTAAGATGTCTATTTATGCATATTCTTAAGCATAGGATTGCATTACATACTATAAATATCGCATAACATGCATCATCTTGCATTTAGATTAGTTTGAATAAAATGGAGGTTAATTGTCTCCTTTTATGCTCAAGGACAGGGCAAAATTTCTGTCGAGGCCTCGGATCGAAGATCCAACTGTACAGATGTGATCAGGGTGACGATTGGAGTTCAACGATTCCAAGATCACCCTAATCAGACACCTATAGCATCAGATAGAGATCGAGGAATCCTAGAAGATCAAGGGCCTAGATGATGTAAATCTGCACTTTAAATGACAAATCCGACCGCACAGATGGATTCAGATTGATGATTGCAGCCTAACGGCATGAACATCGATGTAATCTGACACCTGTGGCACCATCTACATCATCCAGAAGATGGATGGCCAAGATGGTGCCACGTGGTGCCATCTCGACCACCCAACCGGCCACCCTCAACTGCTGAAGCTTCTAGCCCCCACGCATCTCTGCCGTTGGATCAAGATCCAATAGCTGAGAGAGGAGCTCAACCAATGCTTGAAGATTCTGAAGGACCGCTGGAAGGCGCAACCATGACCGTTGGATCTCAATCCAACAGTCCAGAACACATGATCAAGAATCACTCCGCCCGCCCATCCAAGCGTGTAGCGCAGTGGGCGAGAGTGCTTAAGCGTAGCGCGGGCGAGCGTTCGAATCCTCGCGAGTTGTGGTTGGGTAAAGGTGCGTGGGCGCGATCGACTGCCCGATGAGGATCTAGCGTCCGTGTGCGCTCAATCAAGTCCACGCGCTATCACATGCCTGCGCGTGATGCGTCATCAGACGCGGCAAGCGTGTGTAGAGGAAGCGTGGCGAGGAATGCTCTCAGCCATTCGATCTCACGATCGAACGGTCGAGATTTGAAGATCGTGAGTAGGCATTTAAAGAGAGGAGGTGAGTGGGCACGAGCGTCGCCCCACTACGCCCACGTTCAGACCTTTAGTGACGATTTTATCTGTCACTAAAGGTCCATAATTAATGTTTTTCAAATTAAAAAGACCAAATTGCCCTCACTCCTTGCAACTATAAAAGGAGACCCCCTCCATACGAAATTCTCATCCCTTCTTTCTCTTCTCTCCCTCTCCGAAGCTTAAGAGAAGCTTGTCCCATACCCGAAATGCTTCTCATGAGATAAAGTCAAATTTTCGTCCCCCTTTCGGAAGTGGATCCCGCAACAATGATGATGTGCTACCTCGTTCCCATTCTTCCCGCTTCGTCCTCCTTCGTCCTGCTCCGTTCCCTGTCTTCCAGGCGTCGTCCCGTCCAGCTCATCCTCCAAGAGATCGTAGAGGAGGATATCTCACTCCCCATTCTTTTTACCACTTTCTAGAGTAGATTTACTGCTTTCTAGAGTAGATTTACTACTTTCTAGTGTAATCATTTTCCTGCTTTCTAGCCGTAATGAGTAGTATAACGAACAATCTCTTTGATAATGAATTCCATGCTCATTTGACATCTCTTTTTGGTTTTTGTTTTTAATATTCTCTCTCTCTCTCTCATTCTCTCTCTCTTCTATTTAGTTTAAATAAATAGATAGTTTCTAATCAATTAATTTACTTCATGATAAATAAATTAAATGTGTATTTTTAAATCAAATGTCCGCCTCCCTGAGTTCGACCCAGGATTTCTATTCCGATATAAATTTTATTTGTTGAGCACGAGTTCTTCACTTTCAAACTACAACGACAGGTTTTTCAAAACCAAACACGTTAGTGTAGAAACTTGTAGCTTCAACAGATCTAGCCTAATTTCAATTTCTGAGCTCAAAAAGGTGTCCTTATTTGGTATGGGCTTAGGTTCTTGGTTCTTAGGATAGACCCAATCGAATCCCAACTCTTCCAACTCCTTAATTTTTGTATCATAGATTGGTTTGACTTCCAAAAAATCAATTTGTATCTTTGAGGTGGTTGGAGAGGTGTAATCATCAAATATAGGCCCATAATCATAATCTACATTCAAAATCTGATTCTCATCACATTGGGCCTCATGATTATCCCAAATAGGCTCGAATCCAGATTCTAGGTTAAGGGTAAGGGTTGGATCACTAAAATCTAGGCTAGGCTCTATCAGGATGTCAGAATCATTCTCAAGAACTACCTTACTAGAATAAGGAGAGGAATTTACATTCTCAAGAGGTTCTGACTCAATCTCATCATCACAGGTGTCGGGGAAATCTAGACTTGATGGACCAGCTTCATGATTTTCTAGGGCTAATTCAGAATTGAGAACACTTGCAATCGAATCCTCCCAACCCATCTCAAGATCAAGCATATCAATCTACACATAATTTGAATCAGATTTCATCTGGGTTGAGTGTCCACAACAACCTTGATTCTCAAACTCGGGATTTGGGAAATCATTTTGATCATCAATGTTGCTCCAAGGGTTTTCATTAATTTTTGAAGGAATGTATGCATATCTTTGATCAATGGTTTTCTATAATGTGTTTAGCATGTACCCACGTTTCTCCAAGAGACCTCGGTACATCCCCCAAAGTTGTGGGTCTAACACACATTATAGATATTCATTGTCACGTAATTCCTTCAATTCACTATATTCTAACAAGAGATCATTGATAGAGAGAATTTCGCTTATTTATGAAGATGATAGCGATAAAAATGTATGTCGTTGTAGTCGTGTGGTGGAAAATCTTTCAATCAAAGATTAAACAAATATTAATTTAAACCACAGTAAAAATGTCGTATCCACAGGAAGGATCGAACCAAATAAACTCACAATAAGTTTACCTCTTGTTTACTTAAAAGTAATTTCATTCATTCATCCTAATGCCAAAGAAAGAACACTAATAGGTGAATCAAATAACCAATCTCTAATTTCTAAAAAGAGATGGACCAATCACGCAAATTTTTCTTTACTAGAATACTCCTATAAAATCAATCAACCCCAAATATTCAATGGCATCCAATGTAAAGCATAATATCACCATTTAATGTGAAGCTAATAGATGGGGGAAAATGGTCATGCAATTTGATAAGCCACTAATTAATGCAAACTAAAGGGACTTGGCTGTAAAATCATCCAATAAATCAAATATAATATTCAATAAAATCTCAACCGACAATGGCAATGAAATGTAATTTTTAATGTGCTTGAAAACAGAGGAAACTTCCTCTCTCTTCGCTGCACATTGAAGGAGGAGGTGCTGGTCGTTTGCTTTGGCAGAGGAGTTCCACAAGAGGAGAGGAGCGTGCTGGTGGTGAAGGTGAGGGACGAGACTACCAGAGGTGGGTGGACGGTGGAACGGAGGCTAGCGGTGGTGGCTTCTGCTGGCGCCTTCGTGTCGGCAGTGGGGTTACCACAGGTGGTGTCATTGTCAAGTAGTAGCGGGGAGGTCGTCGGTTGGCTACTATGGTGGCATGTGCGCAATGCTTGTGCGGGATGTGCGTGATAGTGGCGCACGCGACCTGAGGCATTTTGGGTTCTTTGCTGCAAAACAGGGGAGGTGTGGGAAGAAGAAGAAGGAGAGGAAGCCGGCTGGGCGCACGCGGTTGGGAGCACAAGGGTTGGGTGTGCACACGCAAGGGCGCGCGGCTGCTGCTAGGTGGTTGTGCATGCACGCGGGCTGGAGCGCGGGCATGCGCTTGTTGTTGGTGCGCCTATACGCGCGGACGAAGACGTGCTGCTTGTGCGCAGGAAGCGGGTAACTTTTTGAAGGTGGAGCAGTTGCGTGAGGCTGGCAATTTGTTGATGGTGTGCTTCTCCGTGAGGGAGAGGGAAGGAGAATGAAGGTGAGGACGTAGGTAGCGTCGACGAAGTTGGCTTTAATCAGCAGTGCGCGCTCTGGCCACCGTGTTTGCTTTCTCCACAGTAGTGAAGGATGGAAGAGGCCATCCTCCCCAGTGTCTGTAGTTCTTCTCCTTTTATCTCTTGAACCCAACGTGCGGGCGTCTTCTTTAACAGATCTTCCCCGACTTTCCCTCATTTGGTTTAAGCCATATGAGATCTCCTCCAATAACACCCGCGCGATGAGGTGCTGCTGTTGGTAGGTTGCGAAAGGCACAGCTCAGCTGCTGGTGGAGGAGATGGTGAAAGTTGCACTCAAAACCCTGCATAAATATATATGTATCAAATTTTACCAAAGTATTCTCTAATTAATATAAACTAACACTTAACTCTAATTGCAATCTAATGAGGCATGTTTTACATGTGCTTAGGCTAATTAGCACTCCATGAAAGTGGACTGATCAATCATCCCAAGTTGAACCATGTGTCATTTGTGTCAATATCATTCGAACACAGTTCATAATTTGGGTTGTTGTTTCTGGAACATTAACTAAAATCTCGATAATTGATTTTGAGGTTCTCTCATTTTCTTCATAATATTTAAGGGCATCCTCAATCATTCTATCTTTCATGGACCTTCGGTATTTCCTAATTGGTCTTCCTAAATTGCCAGGTTGCATTTTCAAATCAGGTGATGGATTAGGATGTAGAATCAAACTCAAGTTCAGATTGAAGTAATCAAATCAGATCAGAAATCCCTGTAGATGATCTAATGAGATCTCTTAGGTTAAAAACCTAATGACCTTCCTATGTATGTGCTCTATAGAAGGGATGAGGGACTGGATGTGAATTGGACCCAATCAAGGCACCTAAAGATTTTTGTATGACTAAGGCTATTACGAAGCGGATGATACCTTTGAATCAGAAATCCGCACACCTTAGAATTACCTGGGTAGCCAGGAAGGGAGAGCCCCGCAAAGACCCCTACACAGTAGAGCGTCTCCACGGGTTACAAGGTTTTTACCACCCAACCTTCCTTGTCACTGTGGTTCCAAGTAGATCAGTATGTGTGAATTGAAACCTTAAGTCTACCAATTTTAGCCTGGTTTGTGCCTTGGATTTCACTTGATTAGAAGTTGATTTGATTTGTGACCTAATTTGAAGGTTGATTGGTCCACAAAGTAGACCAACTTCACCTTACCTGCCTTAAAAGATGGAGAATGAAATCTGAATCAAGATCCAAAGGTCACCATGAATTGACTCTTAGTTTATTAGATCCAAAATTTTAGGAATCAAGTGAGATTTAAACCCTGATTTTAGAGTTCTTCTTGATAAATCTTTTCAATTAGGGGCTTGGGTAGCACACAAATGCAGGAGGGTATGTTTCCTTTGATTCAAGCAAGTGTGAACTAACACTTCAAAACCCTAGAGTAGAAACCCTAATTGGCTTTATTTCAAGTCCAATTTTATCTTTAGGTTTACACCTTGGACTTCAAACAAAAAGGTGAGTAGTCCAAGGTGATCAGAATTTAAGCATAAATCCGTAGTAGGTACAGGAAATCAGGATAGGGATCTCTAAGGAGAATCATCTCAAGCTTCAATCAGATGTGAATTTTTTTGCAAATCAGGAAACTTGCCTTTTAAGTGATATTGCTATGAAAATAAGGTAGGTGATTCCTAATTGATTTGTTTCTTTTTTCTCTCTTGCAAAGATTAAGGCAATGATTATGGAGCAAGAAAGATTACCTGCCCTGGGAGTGGCTGATTTGCATGGAAGATCTCCTCGAGATGTACCTCACAAAATCACAATCAAAGAAAATAGGGCAAGTTAGTGCTCAGATAAATCAAGAAAGATAAGATTAATGTGTGAATTGTACGTTGTTCCCCAACAATGATGCCAAAATGTTTATTGAGGCGAGATCGATGTTTTAAAGGATGTAATCATCGTAGCAAGTCAAAATCACTTGAAAACAGATAAAATTTATAACTCAAAATCAATCGAAGAGTCTGAGGACGAACACAGGGAGCAAATATGGAGTTCACAACATTAATCACATTAAGAATTAATTAGCACAATTAATTGAGCATTCAAGTAGATATTCAATGAATAATAACCTGCCACATTATTTATTCAATGAAATCCAATGTATCTAGAGATTGCATGGAACAAAAAGAAAAGAGAATAAAACACAATGGTGATTTAGATCACCACTAATCCTCTTAATTAAGCATGCATGCAATTACTCAATCAGAATTCAATTGTAAACTATAGTACTTAAATCATTGAACAATAGCTCAAATAATACTCAATTAGATGACAGATTGGTCAATCAGACGAGTTAAAGTGCACAAGGCTTTCAAAGCCTTTCTCCTCTTCTTCTCTTCTTAAGCCTTCTCCTTCTTCAGAGCCTTCCCTCCTTCACGCAAAGGCTAAGTGTTGGCCTCTCCTCTTCAAAGCATAAGGGCAAACTCCTCAGAGAGCAAAACCCTCCCCTGCTCTCTCATAATTCCTCCTCTTCTCTCTCACAGACCCAGCATAGTCAGATCCAAATACGGGTAAACAGGTCTCGCATAGTGTCCAGGGTCACTGGCGTGAGTGGTGACCGAGGAGTGGCATAGGCGGGTATTCAGGTGAAGGGGTAGTGACGAACCCGACCCCTCGTGTTACTGGGCGAATAGCACAGAACACAAAATCAACTTAAGCATTGTTGCACATGTGAGATCCCAAGATGTGGGGCTATCTTTCCCACATCTTCTTCGCGCATAGCTGCAGTGGATGCTTTATTCAATTGGTGCAGCAACTGAGGTCGAGGCTCTCAATTGAGGACCTGGGCATGTAACTGGAACGTATCCGCTCGACCTGGAGGGTGTAGTCTGGAGCTCTCGTGGCTGGATCTTGAAGAACAAGGCTAAGATGATGGTGGCAGGAGCGGCAACAACAAACCGACGAAGTCCTGAAATCACAAGAATGGCCTCACGGCCACATTAAATCACCTCAGAAGCTTTGCCAAGTGTTGGCGAATGTGATGGCAGTGTTTGCGTGGTGTGAGGATGCATGTGGTGGTGTGTTAAAGTCGAAGAGGGTGGCAGATGATGGGAGTGTTCGGTGGAGGTCGTGAGTGGATGAAATGATGAATAAGGATGGGGGTTTGGTTCGGGTGGATAAGGTGGAGGTGTAGGAAGTGTTGGTGAGGCGTTTGGTGTGGTGGAGAGTCGGGGAAGCCTCATCGAAGGGCAGCCGAAGATGAGGAAGATGACGGTCGAACGATGGCAGCGTGGGTGGAATTGAGGGATAAAGAGAGGGAAAAGATAATAGAGGGAGAAGGAAACCTAGCTAACCTACTCTAACTGGTCGAAAGGGGAGAAAGACGCCGGTTATGGTATGGCCAGTGCTGTGGAAGGTGAAGCCTTCATTAAGGGAGAATGGCAAGGATGAAGGTGGAAGGAGTGCCACTGGTATTGCTAGATGCAGAGGAGCTTGAGGAAGAAGAACCGACCGTCTATAGTCTGTGGCGGCCGGCGAAGAAGGTAGATCAGAGGGCCCATCGGACCTGGTGGAGGAGGCCGAAGGGAGGGGGTGTTTGATGAAGAAATGCAGCCAAAACCAAGCTAAGGAGGTGAGGAACTTGATGTAGAGCCTTTTATAGCCATTTAGGAGGCCCTCCAAGCAAGGAAGGAAGCTCTCAAGCTTCGGGGATTTCACACATGTGGGATACCCACATCTTCCATGCATTCACATGGGAGATTGGGAGAGACTTGGGGTCCAAAGCCGAATCAATTTGGAAGGGAATTACTCAAGGAATCTTCCTTTCAATTTTAGGAGTGTTTAATTGAGAATCGAGGGAGAAATCCTCTCTCGAATCACAACGGTGGAGCTTCTGTTCACACCAATGGCAAAAGGGACCTTTTTGCAAAGATGACAAGAAACTTAGGGACCTGTGTTGATGGAGGAAAACTACACGTTTGCAATTGGATTCGAAAACCCGTCGTAGTTCGAGTCGTGAAGAAATCTGTTCAACAAATAAAATTTATATCGAAAAATCTGTAAAGAAATTCTGGGTCGAACACAGAGGTTATGTCGATCTCAAAATCCGTAGTTATGTTTTTTTTATTTTTGTGTAAAGGGAAAAATAATCACAATGGAAGCAATATAAACAATTAAGAGAGAGAGAGAGAGAGAGAACAATCACTTGATATTGAATAATGTTTTTACAACTAAGAAAGCGAGAAATGATTACACTAGAAAGAGGGAAATTATTACAACTAGAAAGCAGAAAAATTCTACTCTAGAAAGAGGAAAACGAAGGGAGAGAGAAGTTATCGTCCTCGACGATCGCTTGGAGGACGAGTCGGATGGGACAATGCCTGGAAGACGAGGAATAAAGCAGGAAGGAGGACAAAGCAAGAGGAGCGGGAATGAAGCAGCACGTCATTGTCATCGTGGGATTCGCTTCTGGAACGGGAGAGAAAACTTGGTTTAAGCTCTTGAGGAGCATCTCGGGTGTGGGACAAGCTTCTCTTAAGCTTTGGAGAAGGAGAGAGAAGGAAAGGATGAGAAATTCGTAGGGTAGGGGTCTCCTTTTATAGTTGCAAGGAGTGGGGGCATTTTGGTCATTACATCATTAAAAACATTAATTCAGGACCTTTAGTGACAGATTTATCCGTCACTAAAGGCCTAAATGTGGCCGATGTACGCGCACCGCGCGTGTGCGCTCACCTTCAGCACCTCAAATTCATGCGCATGTTTGCACACGCTCAATCGTCCGATCTCAAGATCGAATGGCTTAAACCGCTCCTCACCAACGCCGTGTGCCCGGGTGCGATCGAGCATTCATGCTCTTCGTCTGATAGCGTGTGGGCACTATCAGCTGATTCGCGACGCTCGATGCCAATCACACGGCTGCGATGGCGCGCCCGCACACGAGAAGGGGATGCTGCACGCGATTCGAACCTTCGTCTCCTGCCTACGCAGCACCTTAACTGCTATGCTACGTGTGCAGTTGAGGCGCGACGATGATTTTGTGCACGGTCGATCTCAACCGTTGGATCTTCATCTGACAGTCAGGATCAAGCGTTTCTTGAAGAGCTAGGCCGATGCTGGATGGCTATGATGGCACCACATGGTGCCATCTAGGCCATCCATCTTCTGAGTGTTGTAGATGGTGCCACGGGTGTCGGATTGGACCGATTTTCACGTCGTTAGGCTGCAATCGTCGATCCAAACCCATTTGTGCGGTCGAATTTGTCGTATGAGGTGCAAATTAACACCATCTTGGCCCTTGATCTCTAGGGTTTCTCGATCTCTATCTGATGCCACGGATGTACGATCAGAGTGATCTTGGAGTCGTTGAACTCCAATCGTCGCCCTAATCAGATTTGTACGGTTGGATCTTCGATTCGAAGCCCCGATTAATAAATTTCCTGGTCCCTAGCCACAAAAAGGAGATAATTACTATATAATTTATGCAACTTGACCTAAATGCATGATTATGTATGTTATGCACTATTTACAATGTATAATGCTAATGTGACACCAAGAACAAACATTAATAGACATTTTAGGTTAATCGGATGTATGGACATCACACCCCCATGCCTATCTTTTGCTAGTCCCCAGCAAAAACTACATGCTATTTATAAAAGAATTAGGTTGGATTACTCAGACAAAAATCATTTTCAACATTAAGAAATTTTTACTTAGGACCTGAACTTTCAAAGACACAAAAGTGCCCAAGTATCTGCCAAAATGTTGACCGCCTCAAGCCCTCACCTTATTCAAAGAAAGATCTCTTTTTCTTCTTTCCTAATTTTTTTGGATTTTTGAGTTTAGGGTTACAAAGTGGATTTCTACGGCCACTCAACCCACCCAAAATTTGATGAGAACCCTAAGTTTGGGTGGGTTCATTAGCTACCCAATTTCAGTTAAGACTGCTGAACAACGAGTCAGTGACGAATAGTGTGTAGATGCTTAGACTTAAAGTTCCCTCAAATCAGAGGGCGAGTTGATAAGTCGTGAGAGGGAAGGTTGATAAGTCGTGTATTTATCACCCAAACTGATTTAATCAAATTAGAATAGAATTCAGGATGGTGAAGACTCGATAAACAAATCTACATTTTAGTGGATACTCAGGCTGATTAAGCCCAAAGACCTGAAGGCTCTTAGTGTTCAGATCCAAATGTAATATTTCCTAAGATTGAAAGTTCCTGATGTCCAAGTATTCCTTCCTAATTCAGTTTTTTTTTATGTATATATAAGAAAATGGGTAGAATTTACAAAAATTCCATAGAGCTGACAAAATGATTCAGAAATGAATCCACCCCCCCACGCCTAGTTGATGCAATGTCCACATTGAGAATAAGAAACATGAAAGGAAGGGTAGAATGCAGAAGATATCACCTAAATATGAAGCTCGAGTCAGCTCTGAGTCAGACTATACAACTGCTGAGTTTAATGCCGTCAGCTAGGTGAAGTCCAACCAAAGAAGTCACAACATGGCTAGAGCAACCGTGTCTGAGACGGGTTCTAGAACAGTACGGTCAATAACAGGCTTCAGACATTAACCGTTGACTTTGAATGAATTACCTGTCTTCGGGTTAGATATCTGAACAACCTCGTTTGGAAATATCTGGTTGATAATGAACAGGCCGTTCCATTTCGACCTAAGTTTGCCGGGAAAGAGCTTAAGTTGAGAATCGAATAGCCAGACCTTCTGGTTTGGCTCAAAGCTCTTGCGGAAAATCAATTGGTCATGAATAGCTTTGGTTTGAGCCTTGTAGATCTTAGCATTCTCGTAGCGTCATTTCTAAGCTCCTGCAACTCAGATAGTTGGAGTTTCCTGGTCTTCCCAGCTAAACTCAAATCTAGATTGCACTGCTTGATTGCCCAGAATACCCTATGTTCAATTTCTACAGGTAAATGGCATGCCTTTCCATACACCACATGAAACGGAGACATGCCGATGGGCATTTTATACACCGTATGGTAGGCTCAAAGAGCGTCCTCAAGTTTTTGAGTCCAGTCTTTGCGATCAAGCCTAACCATTTTCTGTAGAATATTCTTGATCTCCTGATTGGAGATCTTGGCCTGTCCATTCATCTGGGGATGGTAAGGTGTGGAGATTTTGTGATTAACCATGTATTTTTCTAGCAAATTACAGAATTGGGCATTAATGAAATGAGTGCCACCATCGCTGATGATGGCCCTCGAAATCTTGAATTGACTGAAAATGTTCTTGACGAAATCTATGACCACCTAATGGTCATTGGTTCGGGTGGGAATAGCCTCAATCCACTTGGACACGTAATCAACAGCGATAAGAATGTACTGATGTCTAAATGAAGGAAGGGTCCCATGAAATCGATGCCCCAAACATCGAAGATTTCGACGGGAAGAATCAGGTTTAAGGTCATCATATCTCTCTTAGTTATGCTCCCAAGTGTCTGGCATCGGGAACACAACCTCGAGAATTCATGGGCATCCTTGAATAAAGATGGCCAATAGAATCCAGATTGCAAAATTTTTGCAGCCATCTTTTTCCCAGAGAAGTGTCCACCACACACAGATGCATGGCAAAACTCGAGTATACTCTTGAATTCGTTCTCCGGAATGCATCAGTGAATAATCTAATTAGAGCCGATGCGGTACAGTTCAGGGTCCTCCTAGAAGTAGTATCTGGCATCAGATTTGAGTCTATCTCATTGTTGCTTGGTCTAATCTTGGGGGATTTGACCAACGACCAAATAATTAATGATGTCAGAAAACCACGAGGTTTGAACACCTGAAACTGTAAGGACGGTCACATCCGGAAAAGTATCAGCAATTGGAATTTTCAGACGAGAAGAATCACTCAGAAGTCTCGACAGATGATTCACCACCACATTCTGTACCCCGGATTTATCCTTGATTTCAAGATCAAATTCTTAAAGCAGAAGAATCCAACGAATAAGTTGGGTTTGGCATCCTTTTTGGTCAAGAGATGTCTCAAGGCCGAGTGGTCGGTATATATGATGACGTGAGACCCTAAGAGATAAGCCCTGAATTTCTCCAAAGCAAATACTACAGCTAGTAATTCCTTCTCAATAACAGTGTAATTCCTCTGGGCCTCGTCCAGAGTTTTACTAGCGTAGTAGATGACAGAGGGCTTCCTATCAGCTTTCTGACCCAAAATAGCCCCGATCGCGTAATCAAAAGCGTCGGTCATGATCTCAAAAGGGGCTATCCAAACCGATGGTTGCAACACCGGAGCATAAGTGACTGCCATTTTAAGAAAATCAAATGCCTTACGACAAGATTCATCAAAATCAAATGGCATTTCTTTGGCGAGAAGATTTCTCAAAGGACGAGAAGCCTTCGAAAAGTCCTTGATGAATCTCCTGTAGAATCCCACATGAAGAAGAAATGATCGAATTTGTTTGACAAATGTGGGAGGAGGAAGTTTAACGATAGCATCAACCTTAGCTTTATCCACTTCGATTCCCTGTTCAGAGATTACATGACCCAAGATGATGCCTTCTTGTGTCATGAAATGACTCTTTTCCCAGCTAAGGATCAGTTTTGTTTTGATGCAATGTTTAAGAATCATTTCAAGATTAGCTAGACAAGAGTCAAACAATTCTCCAAAAATAGAGAAATCATCCATGAAGACTTTCATAAACTCTCCCACCATGTCAGAGAATATGGGCAGCATACACCTTTGAAAAGTTGCAGGTGCATTGCATAATCCGAATGGCATCCTACGAAAAGCAAAGGTTTCGTAGGGACATGTGAAAGTAGTTTTTTTCCTAATCCTTGAGATGGATAGGGACTTGGTTGTATCCTGAGTAGCCATCAAGAAAACAGAAGTACTTCTGCTCGGCTTGTCTTTCCAAGATTTGATCAATGAATGGTAAAGGGAAATGATCTTTTTTTGTGGCTATGTTCAGCTTCCTGTAATCAATACAAACTCTCCAAGAGGAAGCTGAACGAGTTGTGACAAATTCTCTTTTCTCATCAGTCACCATGGTAATCCCGGCTTTCTTGGGAACAATCTGCACGGGACTTACCCAAGGACTATCAGATATCGAATAAATGATTCCTACATCGAGCCACTTGATAATCTCCTTCTTGACCACTTCTCGTATATTTGGATTTAATCTCCTCTGCATCTGGCGAGAAGGGTGGAATCCATCTTCCAAAAATATTCTATGATTGCAATAAGATGGCTCGATCCCCCTAAGGTCATGAATGGTCCAACCAATTGCCTCCTTGTGTTCCTTTAGGACCTTAATCAGCTTAATCTCCTGCTCCTTTGTTAATTTTGCACTGACAATCATAGGGAGCATCTTATGTGGTCCTAAAAACTGATATTTCATATTCTCAGGCATTGGTTTCAGTTTAAGCTGGGGCAAGGTGATGATTGAAGGTAAAGAAGATGCTGATGAAAACTCATCGAAAGGAAGAGGTTGAGAGTGAACAAAATCAATAACCTCTTCAGAAGATGGTGGGTCTACCACAGAGGGTTGTGGGTTGAAATCATCATCAGAGGAGGAACTTTCAAATGCAAAAACCATCATACAAGTCCCAATACTCATATTATCATCCTCAAGTTCCTCAATAAATCCACAACCCTCGAATTTATTAATCACCTTAAAAATATCCAATTTCATTCTTTGATCCCCAAAGGCGATTTCCATGCTACCGCTTTCACAATTAATGTTGGCCTTGGCGGTAGCCAAGAACAAACGCCCTAAAATGATGGGTGTGTTCATCAGATTTTCAGGTACATCTATATCAAGGACAAGGAAATCTACAGGAAAATAAAAATCCTTAACCTTAATAGTAACATCTTCAATAACACCTCCCGGATTTGTGACCGAACGGTTCGCTAACTGCAGCGTTGCTGAAGTTGGCCAAAGTTTACCTAATCCGAACTTCTCGTAAAGAGAAGTCGGATTAGGTTGATGGATGCACCTAGATCCAACAGTGCTCTATCAAAAGTGTAATAACTGATGACATAAGAAATCAAAGGAGCACTTGGATCTCTCTTTTTCTGAGGAAGGTGGTGCAAGATAACAGAACTAGCCTGCTCGGAGAGGATCACCTTCCTTGGAACAGATTCTCTCGACTTATGCTTCTGTATACATAAATCCTTTAAAAATTTTGCGTAAGTCGATATATGTTTGATAGCGTCGAGGAGAGGGATATTGATCTCGACATTCTTGAAAATATTCAGAAGCTCCTCATTACTATCAACAGACTTCTTCTTCCTTGATCTAATCAAGGTCTCAGGAAAAGGAACATGAGTCAGATCTTCAGAATCAGGTTCCTGAGCCTTGATTTCTTTTCTAGAGTTCTTTCTCTCCTCAAGCTCTTCAGAGTTCGGTAAATCAGAACGGTGTGGTTGTGGATCCTGAGTTTGTTTACCACTCCTCAAAGTAACAGAATTAGCATATGCATACGGGTTTGGGTCTTGGGGAGGGTTAGGAAAGATTGGAAGGGCTTCATTAGCCAAGAACCTTTGATTTGAGGAAGAAGAAGAAGAGGAAGAACCCTACTTAACCACCTAAGCATGTGCATGTGGGTCCCTCTGATTCCCGTTCCCCTTGGCTTGATTGCCTGGATTTTGGATATTACGCGGGTTGGGTATGGGTTGAGATGGTAGAGATCCGGGTTGACGAGAATTAGCAATGAACCCATTTTGAAAGTTCTCTGGTGAGGTTTTCATTTGCTGCATGAGTTGGAGCATAGATCCTTGCATCTCTACCATTTGTCGATTCAAATCAGCCTGCCCTACGGGTTGACAGGCATTCCAAGCTAGCTGATTGACCTGATTCAGGGGCAGCTAAGTGTAAACATGTCCCTGACCCATTGGTCATTGAGGGGCATAGTTGATGGGTCGGAATTGGGTCTGCTATCCCAGGTTTTTCCAGGAGAAGTTAGGGTGGTTCCTCCAACCTAGATTGTAAGCATTAGAGTAAGGGTTGGACCTAACATTCTCCTGTACAGCATAGACTCATAGGGTGAGGATGGAGAGAAAGAAAGGGAGGGATCAGAGAAACTGGGATCAACGGCCCTAGTTTGGAACCCGTGGGGTTCTGAATAATGCTGGCTCGTAGGTTGAGCCGCATCAAGTTGATTCATGAACTCCCGTCCAGAAGGAGCTTGCGATGAATGGAATCCCAAATTCTAGGATTGAGTGGATCGAGAGTTGTTCATTGAGTTTCTAGCCATCCACTCCTCCATTCTCTTAGCAACCAAGTCCACCTTATCAAGTTTATTACAAATCAATTCCATATCGAATGAATGAGAGTCATGGACTTCATTAACATTCGATCTGGGCTGCTGGGACCGGTTAAAAGTATCCATGGAGGCATGATTGATCAAATTCTCGCTCATCTCCTCAAACAAATCGTGCGCGCTATCTGCATCTTTGTTTAGGAAATTGCCTCCACAAGAAGCGTCCACATGATTTCTGAGTTGCTTAGTCAACCCATGGTAGAAGATCTGCACGAGTTGCCATTTCGACACCTCATGGTGTGGACACCTGTTTGCACAGCAAAAATACACCAGTAAATATGGCATCTTGTGTTATTTCCTAGCACTGCCATTGCATCTTATGTAGCCCTACTTGCATTTGTAAATATGCACGTGCATGCATTTATAAAGAGGGGAAGAGAGTGAGAATAATTGGCCATCCAATCCACTTCTATTATTAACATTTTCTTTAAGTGTGGCATTGCAATTTCACTATTGTTCATTTTTTATTTTCCTTTTTCTTTCATGCGGCCGTAGGGCATGGTGCCCGCACCTCTCCTCGCCATTCCCCCTGCCAGTAGCATGGCATGAGGCATGCCCTCCCTCTTTATAACACCTTGCACTCCCTTGCTGCGGGCCGCATCCACCTTCAGACCACCCACACCCTTTGTCAACAAGTTCGCCAACCTCCTTCCCTCTCCCTCTCCATACACAGTTCTTCTTCTCACAAGTTGAGAAGAGGCACACCGTGCGCAGGAGAAAACTCACAGTGTTCTCAGACCACCACTGTGAGCTCCACCACCGCCCAACTCTTTCGTGAGCAGGTGGGCGTGGTGGCTTCTCATTTCATTTCCTTTCGTCTCCTCCGCCATTAGCACTAAGCTCCAAGCTCTCAAGCTCTGAAGCTCCAACTCGCCCACGCACTGCCTGCAGCTCCAGCCGGTCACCGCACGCCCCAACAGACCGTGCATGGCCTCTTCCCACGTGCGCAAGCACTCCACAGTGTGCTGCGCATGCAAAACTTGCTCCAGCCAGTCGCCAGACCGCACACGCACTGTAGCACACTGTAGCGCGTGGTCTACGTGACACTGTAACCATTGGCAAGTTTCTCACTTAGCTAATGACACGACGCTCTCTCTCCTCGCCTGCACCCGCTCCAGCCGGTCATCGCATCCCTGTTCGCAGCGTTGTGCGCTGCACTCCACAGCGTGTTGCACCTCACACACCCGCGTAGCAGTGCGCTACGCTTCACTCGGCCACGTGCGTGCACGGTGCTCTCTCTCTTGCGCCTGTGCACCCCTATACATCCAGACGTCGGCTCAGCGCGGCAGATGACTTAACTGCTGCCCCCCTCCTCCAGAGCACACACATACACACTGATTCACACACACACACTCATACACTCTTGCATACACATATATATATATTTATATCCACTCACATACTCCCACCCTTACGTATATTTACATATACATAAATATATATACATATTTATATATATAAATATATATAAATATATATACATATATATATATATACATATACATCTATATATACATATATAGTTATATATATATACATATATATACTTATATATACATCCACTTACCCACATCCCTCTATACCCATATTCACCTCACAAACACCACCCATATTCCCGTGCACTCGCCTCTCCACCGCGCATCATATCGTGGGAATATTCGCATCAGTTGCTGATATTCCCCGATATCCACGCAAAGCAAGCTCCTCCACCCTCACTCACACACATCCACTCCACACTTCACGCGGCACTTAGTCTTGTTGGTTACGTCTTACTAGACGTAGATCAACTTGACACCGTGCTACATTCCATTAACATTTCCATCTTCACCCCTATCTATATAACATTTATATAAATATACATATTCTATATCTATATATATACGTATATAGAGATATGCTAAGCTAAGTATTTCTTTTCACTGCATTATATTTCAATTTGTCTTTTCTTCCTACTACTAAAAAAGACTAAAAAAAATATATAAAATAGAAAAGATAAATCTTGATTTTCAGGCACACGGTCTTGTGTGTAGCGAGACAGGACTCGTTGTAGTTTGGCATATAGCCAAGGACTTATTTGAGGGTTGATGGTCGGCCCGGATAGGTTGTTAATATGATATTTTTACCGTTGAAATGTGTATAGTGGTTAACCTAATTCAGACCTAACCATCTCTTTACAAAATTTTTAACCTGGCCTAATTGATTTTATCTTGTCACTTTTAAGCCCAGGGTCGAACTCAGGGAAGTGGGGTTCAAGTCGAGTTTCTACGTTTTCCTTAAAACGCGTCTCTTCCGTTTGTTTATTCTGTTTTTGGTATTTTTCTTATTTAGGTTTTTTTTCTGGTAATCCTTGTTCTTGAGGCACACCCTCAAAATTGTGTCCTTGGCTTTTAGCCAAAATAGAGTTTCAAAACACGTCTTGCTACTTGCAAGACGGGGGTACCTGCAAATCAAAGATTATCTTTTCACTTTTATACCTTTTTTTTTATCTTCTTACTAAGAAGGAAGCTAACAGATATAAAGTAAATATAGTAGCTATAGATATATATTTATATGTAGTATATATATAAAGGGGTGGGGGTGGAGGTGACGATGGAGTGTAGCACTATGTCGAGTCAGTTGACGTCTAGAGAGACGCAACCAACACGACTATGTGCCGCGTGGAGTGTGGATGGAGGATGGATGATGTATGGGACCACGCTTTTTTTGTACGCGTGTATCAGGGACTATCAGCAACTGGTGCAGATATCCCCGTGATACAGCTTATAGTAAATAACGTGAAAATATATGTACATATGTATGTATATGAGTAAATATATCTATATGTATATAAATGTATAAGTATATATGTATAGATATATATATAGATATATATGTATTATATATATATATATATATATATAGGTGTATATGTATATATATATATGTATGTATATATGTATATAGCTATGTATCTATGTATATAAGTATATATATATAATACTATATAGATGTATATATATATATATGTATATAAGTATATATGTATCTAGATATATATATATATATATGTGTGTATATATATAAGTATATAGATATGTATATATATATATATGTATATGAGTATATATGTATATATATATAAGTATATGTATAAGTATATAGATATATATATATACGTGTATATTTATATATATATAGATATATTATATATATGTGTGTGTATACATAAATATATAGATATACTATGTATATAAGTATATATATATATATATATATATATAAGTATATATTATATATAGATGTATATAAATATATATATGTTACTATATATAACTATACGTATAGTGTAAGTGTGTGTGTGGGTGTGTGTGTGTGTCGGTGAAGATGTGTGTGTGTTGGTGTAGCGTGTGTCTGTGAGTGAGTGAAAAAAGAGAATACGTGAGAGAGAGAGAGCGGGAGAGAGAGATCAGCAGAGAGAGAGAGAGCGGGAGAGAGATAGAGAGCGCCAGAGAGAGAAAGAGCGGGCGGGAGAGATCGCGAGCGCGGACGATGGCAGCGAGTTAAGACGTCTGCTCGCGGCGGCGGACGTCTGACGCCGCGTCGTCTGAAGGCGGAGGCGGACGTCTGAAGACGGCGGGTGCGGGCGCGCCTTCGCGCAGGGTTCTGCAGGCCTGCGCGAAGTCGACGAGCGGGCGATGGCGCGGAGGAGCGAGCGTGGAGGAGGTCTGCAGGTGGTCGCGGAGGGTCGCGGAGGGGGGCAGGGGTCGGCGTGAGGCCGTAGCCGGCCGCTGCAGTGCGCGCGGCGGCGGGCTACGGGTGCAACTGCGAGGCGGACAGAACGGAGACGGAGGCGGAGAACGGGCCTGCAGACGCGCGCAGAGGGTTGCGCGCCTGCGGGGAAGGTCGCGGAGGAGGCGGGGGGTGCTGCTGCTTCAAGCTTCGGAGCTTGAAGCGGCAGCAATGGCGTGGAGATGAAAACGAAGAGAAAAGAAAACACCACGCCCACCGGCTCGTTGAAGAGCTGGGCGGTGGTGTTCCCACTGTGGTGGTGAGCACCACAGTGGGTTCTCCTGCTCGTCGGGTGCCTCCTCGACGGAGGGCCGACGTATGGGAGGGGAGAACGGGCGAGGAAGGTGGCTGCCGATTTTTTTCAGTAGCTGCAACCTCCGCGTCGCGAGGATGAAGCTGCAGCTACTTATAGAGGAGGGGAGAGGGGCGTGTTGGCTGCAGCAGGGAGAGGGCGTGCTAGTTGCAGCTGTAGGGAGCGGCGTTGGCAGGGAGACGTGACGGGAAGAGGTGCTGCGTGGCTGCTGCATGCAGCTGCGGGAAGAGTGCAGCCGCGGGAAGGACGCAGCCGCGGGAAGAAGAAAAAAGCCGTGGGAAGAAGAAAGAAAGATGAAAATAAAATATGGAGAGGGGACTTTTTGCAAAGAGACACTTGAAGAAAAATGTAAAAATGCAAGCCATTTATTCCATTCTCTTCTCCTCTCAATTAAATGCATGCATGCAAGCGTTTTTACAAATGCAACTATAGGATTATAATATACATAGTTAATGCTAGAAAATAGCATAAGAAGGCGTTCTTATAGGCGTGTTTTGAGGTGCAAACATATACCCCCATGCCTATCTTTTGCTAGTCCCTAGCAAAATCGTATTTAGAAATGATCTTAAGCTGAAAATTTTCTTCTGAGGTGATATAGGTGTGTTTATTATCGAATATTGTGAGAACCAATTGTAAAGAAGACTACCAGTACTTTAAGTCTCACATGACATAGATCATCTCTCAACTAACCAGGACTCTTGATATTTAAACCTTAAGTACGATTTCCAGGACCCAGGAGGTTTTTGCCGTACTCGAGAGCTCAAGAAATTATGGTTTGTGCATAGTGAAGGATCAAGACTGACCAGATGAACATTAAGACTCAATCCCAGGGTTTCACGAATTTTTAAGTACAGGTTGGTCCCAGTTTCAGCTCATGTCTTCGAATTGACCCTTAAGATGATGACGGAAAACTCAACTCCCATTTTTTGATTTTTTTTTTTTTTTTTTTTTTTGTGACTCACCGAAAAACAAAGTATATAGACATTTATGAGATATACTGACTCTTTTAAAACATCTCTTTTCTGATTGATTTTTTTTTTTTTTTTTTTTTTTTTTTTTTTGGTGGGAGAGTTTCTTTTTGGTGGAAAGAGTCGCTCCTAAACACAAGACTAAAGCCTGGGATAAAAAGTCTACCTGCGCACACAGGTAAGGACTCCACCTTCCCTAATGAACACTAGGGTTGGATCTTATGTTCACCTGGTCTTTCCTGATATGTGTAGTGTGAACCAAGTTTACTTAAGCTCTCAAGAAAAAGCAAACCAACGGATCCTGTACTGGTGTCTCAGGTACAAGAATACATCCTTTGTTAGGAGAGATCTTGATCTATTTTGTCAATGCTTTAAGTGAATTAAGCCGAGCTTGAGCGAATCAAGCTTTTGTGGCCTGGAAAGTCTTCAAAACAGAGGTTGAATATCCATAAACACTTATTGCCTTTTTGTTTCAGCTTCAAGATCATTATTAAACACCATTTATTATATATATATATATATTTTTTTTTTATTTTATTTATTATTATTATTATTTTTTTTTTTTTTTTTTTGCATATTTATAAATAGGTGGGAACTGTATAATACCATAACATACCCGGATCCTATGGATGCCTATCCACCCCCCCATGCCAAACAATGCTATGTCCTCATATGCATGCAGGGAAAGGCAGAGGAAGGATGGAAGATCGGGTAACAAGAGCTGAGGTTCAGGGTATAGATCAGGGTGGAAGGGTGGGTGGATGGTGGGTGGTGAAGAGAAAAGTGAAGTGATTGCGATAGAGGTGTGAAAAGTGATGGTGGATGGTGAGTGCTGTTAGGGTGCCTCCCAACAAGCGCTGAATTTAATGTCCCCAGCTGGACTCAGAATGAGGCAAAGAATTAGTTACCCTCCAGCAGGGCAACGGTTTCTCCAACGGGGGCAGGTTCATGAGTCAGATAGGGTTTCAAACGCTGCCCGTTGACCGTAAATTTACGCCCAGATTTGGGATCTTCGATTTCGACGGCCCCATTGGGGAATGGTCTTGAGACCAGAAAAGGACCAGTCCATTTGGACTTTAATTTCCCAGGAAAGAATTTGAGTCGGGCATTATAGAGCCAAACTTGCTGAGATGGCTCAAATTCCTTCCGCCGAACATGGCTGTCGTGAAAAGCCTTAGTGCGTTGTTTAAAGGTTAGAGCAGAATCATAGGCTTCACGACGGAGCTCTTCCAGCTCTTGGAGTTGGAGTTTCCTTTCTCGTTCACACAAGTCTGGGTCGAGGTTACATTGGCGAACCGCCCAATAAGCGCGGTGCTCCAACTCTACAGGTAAATGACAAGGCTTCCCGTAAACGATTCTATATGGAGACATACCAAGGGGGGCCTTGAAGGCGGTCCGATACGCCCAAAGTGCGTCAGTCAGCTTGTCGGACCAATCCTTACGGTCAGGCCGAACTGTTTTCTGGAGAATCTGCTTGATTTGCCGGTTCGACACTTCCGCCTGGCCGTTCGTCTGAGGATGATACGGGGATGCGATACGATGGTGGACTCCGTACCTCCTCAGAAGTGCCCGAAAAGAAGCATGGGTAAAGTGGCTTCCTCCATCCGAGATAATGGCCCGAGGGATCCCAAAACGCGCAAAGATATGGTCTTTGACGAATCGGGTGGAGATAACATGGTCAGCACGGCGCGCGGGAATAGCCTCGATCCATTTTGAAACATAGTCGACGGCCACGAGGATGAATTCGAAGCCGTTGGATGGAGGAAAGGGACCCATGAAGTCAATTCCCCAGATGTCGAAGATTTCCGCAGCTAGGATGTGTTGCAAGGGCATCATGTCACGACGTGCCATCGACCCTAATGACTGGCACCTAGTGCAATGTTTGGCATAAGTGTGCGCGTCCTGGTGAAGGGAGGGCCAAAAGAAACCGCACTGCAACACCTTGGCTGCAGTTTTCCTCCCAGAGAAATGGCCTCCACAGGCCTGATCGTGGCAGAAGGATAGCACACTGGGGAACTCACTGTCAGGAATACAGCGACGGATGATTTGATCAGCACCTATCCGAAAAAGAAGTGGATTATCCCAGAAATAATACTTTGCTTCTGCCATGAGACGCTCGCGCTGGTTTTTAGGCCAGCCACGTGGAAGAGATCCAGAAGCAAGGTAATTGGCAATGTCGGCATACCATGGTCCACTTGCCACATTTATTGCCAATAGGTGCTCATCAGGAAAAACTTCATTAATTGGCAGAGGAAGTCCAATATGGTCAGGGTCCAGTCTGGAAAGGTGATCAGCCACAACATTCTGGGCTCCGACCTTATCACGAATCTCAATGTCAAATTCCTGGAGCAGAAGGATCCAACGAATCAGTCTAGGCTTGGCATCCTTCTTGTGCATGAGATGGCGAATGGCCGCGTGATCAGTGAAAACAATAACGTGAGAGCCCAGAAGGTAAGAACGGAATTTTTCCAGCCCAAAGACGACTGCCAGTAGTTCCTTTTCAGTGGTAGTATAATTACGCTGGGCCTCGTCCAACGTCTTACTGGCATAGTATACCACGAAGGGGTGTCTATCGCGTCTTTGTCCCAGGATGGCTCCGACTGCAAGGTCTGAAGCGTCACACATAAGTTCAAAGTTGAGGGACCAATCAGGCGGCTGGAGAACAGGGGCCTTGGTGACAGCATTACGCAGCTGCGTGAATGCTTGTATACAGTCAGGGCCCATGTCGAAGGGCACGTCGGTTGATAGGAGATGAGTTAAGGGTCGAGAAATTTTGGAGAAGTCTTTGATGAATCTCCTATAGAAACCGACGTGTCCCAAGAAGGAGCGGATTTGTTTGACAGAACCAGGCACAGGTAAATCAGCAATGATATCGAGCTTAGCTCTGTCAACCTCAATACCCCTATCGGAGATGATATGTCCAAGAACAATTCCCTCGTGCACCATAAAATGACTTTTTTCCCAGGAAAGCACGAGGTTTACATCAATACATCTCCTAAGGATGCGAGTCAGGTTGGCAAGACATTCGTCGAAAGATGGTCCAAAGACTGAAAAGTCATCCATGAAGACCTCGAGAAAGTCACCCACCATGTCATGAAATATCGCCAGCATGCATCTCTGGAAAGTTGCTGGCGCGTTACAAAGTCCGAACGGCATCCTTCTAAAGGTGAAGGTGCCGAAAGGGCAAGTAAAAGTGGTTTTCTCTTGGTCTCGGGGGTCTATTGCCACCTGGTTATATCCTGAGAATCCATCCAGGAAGCAGAAAAATTTATTTCCCGCTAACCGCTCTAGGATTTGGTCAATAAATGGTAGCGGGAAGTGATCTTTCTTGGTTGCAGCATTGAGTTTCCTATAATCTACACACACTCTCCAAGATGTAGGAGTGCGTGTAGGGATGGATTCGCCCCTGTCATTGACACGGATGGTGAGTCCTGCCTTTTTGGGCACAACGTGAATCGGACTCACCCAGGGGCTATCGCTGATCGGGTAGATTATACCCGCATCCAGCCACTTAATGATTTCATTCTTAACGACCTCCCGCATGTTAGGGTTGAGACGTCGCTGCATCTCGCGAGAAGGTCGAGCCTCCTCCTCCGTATATATACGATGAGTGCAGTAGGAGGGACTAATACCAGATAAGTCTGATAAGGACCACCCAATAGCTGCCTTGTGTTCTAGGAGGACCTTAGTTAGTTTGCACTCCTGCTCCATGGTTAATTTTGAACTGATGATTACAGGGAGCGTTTCATTTGGTCCCAGGAAAACATACTTGAGTGTATTAGGCAGCACTTTTAGCTCGGGAGTGGATGGGGAAGGATCTGGCATTTCTTGGGACGAGAGTGTCCCAGACGGGTAGGAGAACAAGTTAGGAGGAAGAAACTGGCCTTCAGATTGGCCAAGAAGAGGGGCTTCTTGGATAGATGGATCCAAAAATGAATAGCCCCAGTGAGAAGTATATGGGCTCAAGGTCCCAGTGTGGATTTGTAAATCCGCCTGATTTGGCGGGGAAGAAAGGGCAATTCGGTCTTCATGAGTATGGACCGACAGTGAGTAGCCCGGATATGACTCAGACCACGAGGTATGGGAAGCGGAGAAAACCTCGTCAGAAGTCTGGCCAGGAGAAGGTACTGGACAAGGGAGGGATTGGGGAAGGTCACAGTATGCGTTGGTTAGGCAGTTATCAGTGTTTATAGGTAATCCGCAGCAGTCTGAATAGGTCCCAATTAGTCCGATACACGCGCTGACGGCCATATCCTCGTCAGACGTGTCATCCTCAATGCAATCGCAATCAAAGTTCTTGGCTGCCTTGAATATGTTAAGCTTGAGCTTCTCAGATCCAACGGCAATCTCAATACAGCCCGACTCGCAGTCGATGTGGGCGCGGGCTGTGGCCAAGAAAGGTCGACCGAGGATGATCGGACAATCAGAAAGTGAACTAGGAACTTCCATATCTAAAACAAGAAAGTCAACAGGAAAACAGAGACTGTTGACCCTAACCACCACGTCTTCCACCACACCCTTCGGGATTTTGACAGAACGATCTGCCAACTGTAACGTGACAGGGGTGGGTTTCAGATTTCCCAAGGAAAATTTTTTGAGCATGATGGTCGGTATGAGATTGATGGAAGATCCTAGATCAAGCAAGGCACGGTTAAAACTGCAGCCTTGGATGCTACAGGAAATCAGTGGTGTGCCCGGATCTTTCTGTTTCGGTGGTAAGTTTGACAGTATAGCACAACTCGCATGAGGCGAGAGAACCACCGGATTCTTAGTCCTCTTTGACTGTCGTCTGGGTGTTGTGTAGTCTTTGAAAAATCGAGCGACAGTAGGTATGTGGTCGATTGCCTCGAGCAGGGGTACCTTGATTTCTACATCCCTGAACAAATTACGTAGGTTGTCAAAGGCCTGCGTATTTTTCTTTTTGCCTTTTGGCTCCCTTAGTAGAGCCTCAGGGAATGGGACTGATTCTGGCACAAGTTTTGGTGCATCATCCTCTCGCGAATGCGGTATGCATCCCGAATGAGAGGGTGATGAAGAAGATGGGCCAGGATCAGGTAGAGGCGGATCGACGGTTTGCTTACCGCTCCTCGTAGTGATAGCATTGGACGATGCGGGTCCAGTGGGATCATACGGTGGAGGAGGGTTTGCAATGGGGATATAAGAGTGTGGTGCTGCAGCAGGATTAGCCTGAAATCCCGGTGGAATGCTCGGAGCTTGCAGAACTTGATTAACTTGTCCCTGAGAAGGTCGTACCTGTGGTTGAGAACCACGGGGCACGAAATTTCGCGGGTTTGGAACAGGTTGGGTGGGAAGAGTGCCCTGAGATCGAGTCGCCATGCGTAGTTGACTGATCTCGGCATTCTGCTGCGCCAATTGGTGCTGAAGAGAGGTCATGTTCTCTTCATGGCGCTTTGACATTTCCGTCATCATTCGCATCAATTTGTCAAGAGGGCTTGATGCGTGCTCAGTTTGTGGTACGCAAGGGCCTGATGGCGGATTTGCCATAGGATTAAACTGGACCCTTGGGATGACGGGTGCGGACGGTCGCATTGGTCCACCCGCGGGGTTTTGGCGCTGCGGGTTGTTGGACCATGCAAAGTTCGGATGATTACGCCACCCCGGGTTATAAGTGGTAGAGAACGGGTTGTTCCCCAGGGCGCAAGCATCTTCTATGCCAGTAGACGCGTCCGCATGTAGATATGCGTCCGAGCCCACGGAGGCTTGGTCCTCCGTGTCGAAATACTGGCTCGCAGAAGCCAGTTCCACATGACTTACCGAGTCGCTTGGCGCGACACTCGGTAAGGAAGGTCTAACAGGGTTTCTTGGGATAAGCCTGGTATTAGAAGAACTTGGATTGTGACGAAGTGGTGAAGAGGTGGTGTTTGCCATAGATCGAGCGGGGTTGGCCAGAAGCTCGTCCAGCTTCTTCTGCACGACGGAGACTTCATCCAGTTTTTGTGCAATAAGGCTTAGATCAGTGGATGAATGGGAGGGTCCCATGTCAACTTCGTGGAAATTTCGGGGCTGGCTGGTACGATTAAAGGCGACAATGGAAGCATTGTTCATCGAGTTTTCACTCATATTTTCAAACAGCTCGAATGCTCCATTCTCGTCTTTATTCATAAAGTTCCCTCCGCAGGAAGCGTCTGCAATCTGCTTCAAAGTCTCATTTAGCCCATAGTAGAAAATCTGGGCTATATGCCACTTAGGCAGACCGTGGTGCGGACATTTCCTGAGGAGGTCGTTATACCTCTCCCATGCCTCATGAAATTGTTCGCCGTTTTGTTGCGTAAATGAAGTGATAGCACGGCGAAGCGCATTGGTCCGCCCGATTGGGAAGAACTTCTTGAGAAACGCTGTTCGCATCTCTTCCCACGAGTGGATGGTTCTCCCAAGGGTGCGTAACCATTGCGACGCTTTATCCCGTAATGAAAATGGGAACATCTTCATGAGGACTATAGATAACCCGACATTTCTTGGTTTAACAGTTTCAGCAAGTCGGGTTAGGTCTTCCAAGTGGAGAAATGGGTCTTCACTTGCAAGACCACGAAAGTGAAAATTGATTAGGCCAATTATATTTGGTTTTAATTCAAAGTCGTCCCCGCCCATGGGGACCCGAATTTGTCCTATGGTCTCTGTAGCAGCGGGATTCTGATAAGAGCTAAGAGACCTAGGCTCCTCCCGTTCGGGAGGGTTCTGCATTTCCTCCAATGTTTCCCGAATGGCTTCGATTTGCTCATTATACATTTCCATTTGGGCTTGGAGGCGGGTTATGGGATCTAAGGCTCCACCACCTGGTGGGTTCTGAGGGCGGTTTCCTCCCTCGGGATTTGGGGGTGGGCGTGCAGCCATGTTTGTGGAGGAGGAGGACGATTCGACTTGTTTTCTAGATTTATCAGTCAATTCAAATAGTTCAGGGTTTTGTGACCTCCTCCCAAACATGCACTACCGCAGGAAGAATTGGGGAGATGAGAAGGGAATAGGGATGAGAGAAATGACGCCGCAAAGGTACACTTGATTACAAATCAATACAGTCAAGTTCCTAACCTCTACAGTGTGCCCTTAGACCTAAAGATCTAAGTTACCTACTATCACGAATTACGGAACCGAATGCGAGCACCGCGGAACCACCGGGCCAGATTGAAAGGCCGTTTGCCCCAGTCTTAGACACCCGATAGCACGCGGGAACTCTCACCAGCACGTAGTCGCTACACACAGGTAGTTAGACCTCCAATCCTCAGTAAGGGTCAAGTTACTACCAGTTTTAATTAGAGGCTTAGGGTCAAGTGCTTTTGGAATGTGAAGGGCGTTGTTTACGGGTAATGCCCAAGTGATTGATTTTAAGAGTGTGTAAGAACAAGCATGCAACGGGGAAATCTCCCCGAATTGAAGTTTTTATTGGCGAATGGTTTTTAGAGTTCAGCCTTAAGTAGTATGAATTTTAGGGTTTTGCTGAATTACCAATTCAACCAATCTCCGGGTTTTTTGCAAAAATACAGGTTTTCCTTCTAAAACCCAAGAAACCCTTCTTCAATTATCAGTTAGTTAATGCATGCTAAAATGCAATGGGCTACCCTAAATGGAGATTTCTAAGTGTGGATGCACGAATCAGTTTTATATCAATGTGACAGGGAGCCAAAGCACTTCAATTCAAGTGCTCCCAATCACCAGAAATGATTTCCACACACAAGGCTTCAACCAAGAGATAAAGAAAATAAAATTTTTGGGGTTGAAGTATTCAGGATCGAATCACAGGCAAATTTGAAAAGTCGTGGTGGGGTTGGAATCAACTCAATTCCAAGTCTCCCCACCAAAAATGTGATCCTGAATTAAAGATAAGTGAGGCAAAAGAGGGATACAAGCAATCTTTTTCTTTGCCTCAAAGAATACTTCCCACGTCGAAAAATCTAAGAATGAAGATTCTCGGATTTTCGCTATGCGAAGTAAGGTGGGAAATCCGGGGCAGTGGGAGTGAAGACAACCAATCAATCAAGTGAATTTTAATCCACTTGCCCTCAAGAAATCCCAAGAAGTTTTTCTAGTTTTTAGTTTTTAAATTTTTTTTTTTTTTTTTTTGTGGTGGCAAGTTAACCCTAATTTGATGAGAAAAGAAAACCTACTTGTTCGGCAATGTGTGCGAAGCTCCAATGCGATGTCGGCGTCTTCACGCTCTCATTCCCGCCTTGGATCTTCTCTCGTTCCCGACTTCGTCTGCTTTCCTTCTCCTTCCACCAAGTTCACCTGCACACCAAAAAAAACAACAATACCCGTGAAGAGAGAAGAGACAAATTTAAAGGAATTGGATAGAAACTTACTCGAAAGCGCACCTCCCCGGCAACGGCGCCAGAAAAGTCATGATGGTCGGCCCGGATAGGTTGTTAATATGATATTTTTACCGTTGAAATGTGTATAGTGGTTAACCTAATTCAGACCTAACCATCTCTTTACAAAATTTTTAACCTGGCCTAATTGATTTTATCTTGTCACTTTTAAGCCCAGGGTCGAACTCAGGGAAGTGGGGTTCAAGTCGAGTTTCTACGTTTTCCTTAAAACGCGTCTCTTCCGTTTGTTTATTCTATTTTTGGTATTTTTCTTATTTAGGTTTTTTTTCTGGTAATCCTTGTTCTTGAGGCACACCCTCAAAATTGTGTCCTTGGCTTTTAGCCAAAATAGAGTTTCAAAACACGTCTTGCTACTTGCAAGACGGGGGTACCTGCAAATCAAAGATTATCTTTTCACTTTTATACCTTTTTTTTTATCTTCTTACTAAGAAGGAAGCTAACAGATAGAAAGTAAATATAGTAGCTATAGATATATATTTATATGTAGTATATATATAAAGGGGTGGGGGTGGAGGTGACGATGGAGTGTAGCACTATGTCGAGTCAGTTGACGTCTAGAGAGACGCAACCAACACGACTATGTGCCGCGTGGAGTGTGGATGGAGGATGGATGATGTATGGGACCACGCTTTTTTTGTACGCGTGTATCAGGGACTATCAGCAACTGGTGCAGATATCCCCGTGATACAGCGTATAGTAAATAACGTGAAAATATATGTACATATGTATGTATATGAGTAAATATATCTATATGTATATAAATGTATAAGTATATATGTATAGATATATATATAGATATATATGTATTATATATATATATATATATATATGTATGTATATATGTATATAGCTATGTATCTATGTATATAAGTATATATATATAATACTATATAGATGTATATATATATATATGTATATAAGTATATATGTATCTAGATATATATATATATATATGTGTGTATATATATAAGTATATAGATATGTATATATATATATATGTATATGAGTATATATGTATATATATATAAGTATATGTATAAGTATATAGATATATATATATACGTGTATATTTATATATATATAGATATATTATATATATGTGTGTGTATACATAAATATATAGATATACTATGTATATAAGTATATATATATATATATATATATATATAAGTATATATTATATATAGATGTATATAAATATATATATGTTACTATATATAACTATACGTATAGTGTAAGTGTGTGTGTGGGTGTGTGTGTGTGTCGGTGAAGATGTGTGTGTGTTGGTGTAGCGTGTGTCTGTGAGTGAGTGAAAAAAGAGAATACGTGAGAGAGAGAGAGCGGGAGAGAGAGATCAGCAGAGAGAGAGAGAGCGGGAGAGAGATAGAGAGCGCCAGAGAGAGAAAGAGCGGGCGGGAGAGATCGCGAGCGCGGACGATGGCAGCGAGTTAAGACGTCTGCTCGCGGCGGCGGACGTCTGACGCCGCGTCGTCTGAAGGCGGAGGCGGACGTCTGAAGACGGCGGGTGCGGGCGCGCCTTCGCGCAGGGTTCTGCAGGCCTGCGCGAAGTCGACGAGCGGGCGATGGCGCGGAGGAGCGAGCGTGGAGGAGGTCTGCAGGTGGTCGCGGAGGGTCGCGGAGGGGGGCAGGGGTCGGCGTGAGGCCGTAGCCGGCCGCTGCAGTGCGCGCGGCGGCGGGCTACGGGTGCAACTGCGAGGCGGACAGAACGGAGACGGAGGCGGAGAACGGGCCTGCAGACGCGCGCAGAGGGTTGTGCGCCTGCGGGGAAGGTCGCGGAGGAGGCGGGGGGTGCTGCTGCTGCTGCTGTCGCCGCGGTTTAGCTGCTGCTGCTGCTGCTTCAAGCTTCGGAGCTTGAAGCGGCAGCAATGGCGTGGAGATGAAAACGAAGAGAAAAGAAAACACCACGCCCACCGGCTCGTTGAAGAGCTGGGCGGTGGTGTTCCCACTGTGGTGGTGAGCACCACAGTGGGTTCTCCTGCTCGTCGGGTGCCTCCTCGACGGAGGGCCGACGTATGGGAGGGGAGAACGGGCGAGGAAGGTGGCTGCCGATTTTTTTCAGTAGCTGCAACCTCCGCGTCGCGAGGATGAAGCTGCAGCAGGGAGAGGGCGTGCTAGTTGCAGCTGTAGGGAGCGGCGTTGGCAGGGAGACGTGACGGGAAGAGGTGCTGCGTGGCTGCTGCATGCAGCTGCGGGAAGAGTGCAGCCGCGGGAAGGACGCAGCCGCGGGAAGAAGAAAAAAGCCGTGGGAAGAAGAAAGAAAGATGAAAATAAAATATGGAGAGGGGACTTTTTGCAAAGAGACACTTGAAGAAAAATGTAAAAATGCAAGCCATTTATTCCATTCTCTTCTCCTCTCAATTAAATGCATGCATGCAAGCGTTTTTACAAATGCAACTACAGGATTATAATATACATAGTTAATGCTAGAAAATAGCATAAGAAGGCGTTCTTATAGGCGTGTTTTGAGGTGCAAACAAGGGTGTTCCTCAAGAACAAGATTATTAGAAAAAAATCTAAAAATCAAGAAAGCCAAAAACATAATAAGCGCAAGGAAGAGATTCATTTTAGGAAAGGTGTACAAACTTTGCAATTATCCTAATCCCCACCTCCTTGAGATCGACCCTGGGCCTAAAAGTGATCAAGCTAAAATCAAGTAGGCCAGGTAAAAAAAAAAATTTGAAATTGGTGTAGACTTGATTTAGGTTAACTCACTATACTCACTTCGACATTAATATCACCATTTTAATAAAGCCTATTCGAGTACACATCACACTTTTCTAGCACCGTTGCTGGGGATGCGTTATTTGGAGTAAGTCTCTACTCTCTTCCTTTGATTTTCTCTTCTTCCACCCTTCTCTTCATGGGTGTTTTTGTTTGTTTTTGTGCAAGTGTACCTATTGCAAGGAGGAAACACATAGAGGAGGTCAGAGACGTGGGCAAATCCAAGGTGGGCACGAGAACGTGAAGTCACCGGTGCCGCATTGGAGCTTCGCCAACGTTGCTGAGGAGGTAGGTGTTGCCCTCTCAGTAACTTAGGTCATCTTGTCACCCTAAAAAAGAAAAAAAACTTAAAACACTTCTTGGGAATTTCTTGGGGCAAGTGGACTAAAACCACTTGTTGATTGTTTGCTATCACCCCACTACCCCTTGATTTCCTACAAACTTCACATAGCGAAAATCCAAGAATCTGGATTCTTGGATCTTTCATTGTGTGAAGTTTTCTTTGAGGCAAGATAAAAATTGATTGATTGCCATCCTTCCTTGCCTCATTTATTCGCAATTCGAGATCACATTTTTGACGGGGAGACTTGGAATTGAGTTGATTCCAACCCCACCACGACTCTTCATTTGCCTCAGATTTGATCCCGAATCTATCAACCCCAACATTTTAATTTTTTACATCATTTGGTGGTTGAGCCTTGTGTTGATTATCATTTTGGTGATTGGGAGCACTTGAATGAAAGTGTTTTTGCTCCCTTTCACATTGAATTAAAATAGAATCATGCATCCACACTTAGAAATTTCCATCTAGGGAAGCCCAGTGCATTTTAGCATACATTAACTAATTCACATTGAAGAAGGGTTTGTTGGGCATTAAGAACTTGTGTTTTCTCGAAACCCAGAGATTGGTTGAATTGGTAATTAAGTGGAATCCTAAAATCTATACTATTTAAGGCTGAAATTCTAAAAGCCATTCATCATCTAAAACTCCAATTCAGGGAGATTTCTCTGTTGCATGCTTGATTTACACACTTTTAAAATCAACGCACTTGAGCATTACCGGTATACAATGCCCTTCACATTCCTGGAGTACTTGATCCTAAGCCTATAATTAAAACTAGTAGCAACTTGACCCCTATTAAGGATTGGAGGTCTAACTACCTACGTGTAGCACCTACGTGTTGGTGTGGGTTCCCGCGTGCTATCGGGTGTTTAAGACTGGGGCAAATGGCCTTTCAATCTGGCCTGGTGGTTCCGCGGTGCTCTCATTTGGTTCCGTAGGTAGTGATAGAAGGTAACTTAGATCTTTAGGTCTAAGGGTACATTGTAGAGGTTAGGAAATTGATTGCTTTGATTTGTCATCAAGTGTATCCTTACGGCATTGTTTCTCTCATCCCCTTTTCCCTTCTTATCTCCCCGATTCTTCCTGCTGTAGTGCATGTTTGGGAGGAGGTCACAAAACCTTGAATTGTTTGAATTGTCTGATAATTCTAGAAGGATAGAAACTGAATCGTTATCCTCCTCCACAAACATGGCTACATGCCCACCCCCAAATCCTGAGGGAGGAAACCGCCCCCCTCAAATCCCACCAGGTGGTGGTGGAGCCGTAGACAACATAACCCGCCTCCAAGCCCAAATGGAAATGTATAATGAGCAGATTGAAGCCACTAGGAAAACCTTGAAGGAAATGCAGAACCCTCCCGGACGGGAGGAGCCTAGGTCTCTTAGCTCTTACCAAAATCCTGCTGCTATAGAGACCATTGGACAAATTCGGGTCCCCATGGGCGGGGACGATTTTGAATTAAAACCTAATGTGATTGGCCTAATTAACTTTCACTTCCATGGTCTTGCAAGTGAAGATCCCTTTCTCCATTTGGAAGACTTAACCCGATTAGCCGAAATTGTTAAACTAAGAAATATCGGGTTATCAATTGTCCTCATGAAAATGTTCCCATTTTCGTTGCGGGATAAAGCGTCGCAATGGTTGCACACCCTTGGGAGAACCATCCATTCTTGGGAAGAGATGCGAACAGCATTTCTCAAGAAATTCTTCCCAATCGGGCGAACAATGCGCTGCGCCGGGCTATAACTTCTTTCACGCAACAAAACGGCGAGCAGTTTCATGAGGCATGGGAAAGGTATAATGACCTCCTCTGGAAATGTCCACACCATGGTCTACCTAAGTGGCATGTAGTCCAGATCTTTTATTATGGGATAAATGAAACTTTGAAGCAAATTGTAGATGCTTCCTGCGGAGGGAATTTTATGAATAAAGATGAGAATGGAGCATTTGAATTATTTGAGAACATAAGTGAAAACTCAATGAACAATGCCTCCATTGTCTCCTTTAATCATACCAGCCTGCCCCGCAATGTTCACGAAGTTGACACAGGACCCTTTCATTCATCCACAGATCTTAACTTAATTGCACAAAAATTGGATGAAGCCTCTGTCGTGCACAAGAAGCTGGACGAGCTTCTGGCCAATCCCATCCGCTCTATGGTAAACACCTCCACCCCATCACTCCGTCACAACCTTAATCCGTCAAATACCGGACTGATTTTGAAGAATCCGGTGAGACCATCCTTACCGAGTATCGAGGCAAGCGATTCGATAAGTAATGTGGACCTGGCTTCTGCAAGCCAATATTTTGACACGGAGAACGAAGCCTCCATGTGCTCGGATGCATATATGCATGCAAACTCGTCTTCTGGCTTAGAAGACATTTGTGCCCTGGGGAACAACCCGTTCTCCGCTACTTATAACCCAGGGTGGCGAAATCATCCTAACTTCTCATGGTCCAGTAACTCGCAGCGCCAAAACCTCACGGGTGGGCCAATGCAACCATCCGCACCCGTCATCCCAAGGGCCTAGTCTAATCCTGTGGCAAATCTGCCCTCGAGTCCTTGCATACCTCAAACAGAACACGCATCAAGTCCTCTTGATAAATTGATGCGAATGATGATGGAAATGTCCAAGCGCCATGGAGAAAACATGACCTCTCTTCAGCACCAATTGGCGCAGCGGAATGCTGAGATCAGTCAACTACACATGACGACTCGATCTCAGGGCACTCTTCCAGCCCAACCTATTCCTAACTCGTGAAATTTTGTACTCCGTTCTCCGCAACCACAGGTACGACCTTCTCAGGGGTAGGTTCATCAGATTCTGCAAGCTCCAAGCATTCCACCGGGATTCCAGACTAATCCCGCAGCAACACATCACCCTTATGTCCCTATTGCAAACCCTCCTCCGCCCTATAATCCCAATGGACCTGCGACGTCCAATGCAATTACTACAAGGAGTGGTAAGAAAACCGTCGATCCGCCTCGACCTAATTCTGGCCCATCTTCTTCATCGCCCTCTCATTTGGAATGCACTCTGCATTGTCGTGAGGACGATACATCCTAACTGGTGCCAGAATCGATCCCATTCCCTGAGGCTCTACTGAGGGAGCCAAATGGCAAGAAAAAAGATACACAGGCCTTTGATAACCTACGTAATTTATTCAGGGATGTTGAGATTAAAGTACCCCTGTTAGAGGCTATTGACCATATACCAACTGTCGCTCGATTTTTCAAAGACTACACTACACCCAAGCGACAGTCAAAGAAAATAAAGAATCGGGTGGTCCTCTCGCCTCATGCGAGTTGTGCTGTACTATTAAATCTACCACCGAAGCAGAAAGATCCGGGAACACCGCTTATTTCTTGTAACATCCAAGGCTGCAATTTTAACTATGCTCTGCTTGATCTAGGATCTTCCGTCAATCTTATACCAACCATCATGCTCGAGAAATTTGCCTTAGGAAATCTAAAATCCACTGGTGGTGGAAGACGTGGTGGTTAGGGTCTACAGTCTCTGTTTTCCTATTGACTTTCTTATTTTGGATATGGAAGTTCCTAGCTCACTTTCTGATTGTCCGATCATCCTTGGTCGACCTTTCTTGGCAACAGCCCCCGCCCATATCGACTATGAGTCTGGTTGCATTGAGATCGCCGTTGGCTCTGAGAAGCTCAAGCTAAATATCTTCAAGGTTGCCAAGAATTTTGATTTCCATTGCATCGAGGATGACATGGCTGTCAGTGCGTGTATCGGACTAATAGGGACCTATTCTGATTGCTGTGGATTACCCTAAACACAGACCATTGCCTGCCGGACATATACTGTGACGTTTCCCCATCCCTCCCCTTACCCTTACCTTCTCCTAACTAGACTTCTGACGAGGTTTTCTCTGCTTCCCACACCTCGTGGTCTAAGTCATATTCGAGCTACTCACCTCCAGACCACCCCCTTGAAGACCGGATTGCCCTTTCTTTCTCGCCAAATCAGGCGGACATGCAACCCACACTGGGACCTTGAGCCCACATACTGATCACTGGGGCTATCCCTTTTTGGATCCATCAATCCAAGATGCCCCTCTTCTTGGCCAATCTGAGGGTCAACTTCTTCCTCCTGCCCTTCTTTCTTCTGATCCGCTTGGGACACTCTCGTCCCAAGAAATGCCAGATCTTTTGCCATCCACTCCCGAGCTGAAAGAGCTGCCTGACACACTTAAATATGTTTTCTTGGGACCAAATGAAATGCTCCCCATAATTATTAGTTCAAAATTGACCAGGGAGCAAGAGTGCAAACTAACAAAGGTCCTTATGGAACACAAGGCAGCCATCGGATGGTCCTTATCTGACTTAACTAGCATTAGCCCCTCCTACTGCACTCACCGTATATATACAGAGGAGGAAGCTTGACCTTCCCGCGAGATGCAGCGACGTCTCAACCCTAACATGCAGGAGGTCGTTAAAAAGGAAATCATTAAGTGGCTTGATGCGGGTATAATCTACCCGATCAGTGATAGCCCCTGGGTGAGTGATGCGTGTCTTTCACTCAACTCAGTAATTAAGTTAATTTCACTTAATTAAGAGTAGAAAAAGTCACTTAGGTTAACTCGAAATTGTGTCGGTTGTGTAGTATAAGGTCGAATTAACCTAACATTTTAGAAATTTTTGCTAGTTGAGTCCAGGTCGTTCACTGAAAGGTATAATTTTTTTCTAAATTCACCAATTATCTTTTATTTCCTTTATAAGTTTAGGAGGTATAACTAAGTTGATTTTAAGAGCATGAATTTTGCCAAAATATTTAAACTATAAAGAATATACAAAATTCCATATGAAAAACATATTTACTCAAATGATGTACTTTATTAACAAATAAACATGCTAGTTTTCCAATTTTATTTCAAAAGAAATTAAGGCAATAAAAGTTGTTCTATTAAAACATGTCTTATTATAATTATTAAGAACAAAAAGAAATTAAAATGATGCAAGAAAAAAATAATATCCTTTCTTTACTTCTTCAGCCTCTCTCTTCTTCTCTCTTTCTTTCTCTTCTTTTCCTTTTATTCTCTATCTCGAGCTCTCTTCTTTTGTTCTATTCTTGCGACTTGTCTTCCCTTAGTAGTGCCTATTCTTTCTTCCTTAGCTGCTGTCTTCCCAACACTTAACCTTAGCTTTCAACACTTAGCTTAACCTTAACCTTCAGCGGCTCCTCTTTCCTTAAGCTTTCTTTTGAATCATCTGTTGAACCAACTTTTTTTTCCTTTTTAACCAAAAATTATTTTATTTGCAGCGAGGTCCTTTCGAGGATACACAGCACCCTGAGATCAGGGTGGGATCAGACCCTACTCGGTCCTCGCCTAATCTCAATTAGGTTCGATTCTGGTTTATTTTTCAATTCATACTTTCGAGCCAATCCGGCTCAACCTGCCTCCCAAGCCTTGCCCTCCCAGGGCACACACTCGCTCACGCCCACTCGGGCGCACACCTGCAAGCACACAAGCCTGCACACTCACATACATATGCTCAGAATAGGTTCAGAATGCTCAGATCGGTAACCGGTGTGCCGAGCGCTGACGACTGAAGAGCCGGGATAATAAATTGCTTTTGTTCCCATGCGCACGCTGAGAAACTGATGATGTGGGACTATATTCCCCCTTTCCAGACCAAACTTCAAATGATCATAACTCCCTACCCAGAGCTCCAAATCAAGTGATTCAACCTTTGTTAGAAAGCTCTAAGGTAGATCTACCCAATTGCAGGGTCAATTTAAGGTTTAGATGATATTTTCCTCTTCAATTTGAAGAGTAAAATCAAGGGTTTCCTACAGTTTATTTATTGCCTGGAAGTGGAAACTAATTTTACAGAGTCCTCAGATGGACTTTTCTCTCTCATTTAAAGGTCTGTACAGGTTCTAAATTTGATTCCGCATCTGCTGGTGTAGTCTTGAAGCTCTTAAGACCTTCAGGAATAGCATGAAAGCTCTACACTTCTCTGAAATCTTCAAAGTTCAAAATTTCATACTTTGATATGTACAACAAATACAAAAGAATGTTTCTAATTGCTTTAAACTAATTCTAAGGGTTATAACAGACTTATCTGGGTAGGATTCAAAATCAAAACTCAACAAAATATCACTACTGTAAGTTTGGGTTCGAAAATAACCCAAATTGACAGAATTTGAATTCTCACTAAAATAGAGGTCTGAGCTCACTTTGATCACTCTCAGATTATCCAACAGATTCTCAGAAATAATTTACACTGCTCAATACCTCAATTTGAGCTCAAAACTCCATAATCAGACTTAGTTTGACTATGAAGGCACAAAAATTTGACTTTCTGTTAAAAGCCTTCTCCCAAGAAATTGAAGCCCCAAATAAAGTCCCCTCAACACCAGGAACTTATTCAGATCTTCAGATAGGTGCTCGAACTCAATTTCCTAGGGTTTCAAGCTCGCCTCCTGAGCTTCAAAATGTGTTTGTTCGTCAGAGCCATTGGAAGGTTGTTACAGTATTCTAAAATTATAGACAGCTTCAGTGCATTTCACTGAAGCTTCTGAGTTCCTTAAATTCTTCTTAGATCTCTTTATCAGACTTCTCTAACTTTGTCGGAGTTGGAGAAGATGAACTTCATTCTACAGCTCCAGTCATTTAATCCTCAAATAAATATCCTTAAAACAATCGGTGATCCACATTATATCATTTTGGAGTTTCTCAACAAATTCTAAAGGCTGAAGTATAGATTTGGCTCACCGGAGCTCCGGTGAGTCCAGAAAATATGTAAACTTTGTACAGATAGTGAAAACTTGCCATTTTTTATCTAAAATGGTTCTTGAGGTTGCAAGGAACCTCAAAAACTCAATTAATTCTTCATTTATCCATTAGAGTTAAGATTTGACAGTGAAATTCATTTCTTTAAAGATCTTATTTGAATTAAGCTCAAGACTTGTTTAAGCACTCAGTTGAGCGGTTAAAACAAGTCAACAGATAATAGCAGTCATAATTATATAGTTAATTAATAGTTTGAACTGTTCCTGAGCCGCTATGGACAGCGAGCTCAGGAGCTTAATTAAGATTGGGCGTTTAATTTATATGTGATAATAGTATGTATTATAGTGTCGATTAGGGTTCTGAAGTGGTGAATAGATGATGAAGAACCCAGTGGAGGTGAAATTAAGCCCACTACTGTCACCATGGACAGTGACAGTAGTCGGTGGAGGTGGAATGTGAATTAGGCGATTAGATGATTCAATTAACAATTAAGTAGATTAAAAATGATTATGGGAGATAAAGGAAGGTGGACAATGATTTCAAAAGATGAAATTAAGGCTCTGGCAAGCTCAAGGAGTTCGCTGGAGTCAGAGAAGATGACACTGAAATTCTAAAAGTACATCTAACTAACTAACTACCTACCTAACTAAGCTAACATACTCCTACTACTACTCCTACTCCTAATCTACTGTTACCTGGATGAAGGGGTCAATAGGGTTCCGCTGAAGTCTCATGGCGTACGATGAAATCAGAGGGTGAAAAGAAGAATCTCCGGCGGGTGGATTTGAGGTGAAGCGGAGGATTCCTTGGGTCGGCATTTGTGTCAGAGACGTAGCAGACCATGGCAGATCTCCTTGGCTGATCAGAATGGATGGAGGAAGTCGGAAACTGAGATGAAAAGTCCCTGGAGTTTCGGACGAGTAGCCTATTGGGTCGGCTGTAGTGCTAGAAGAGGGAAGGGAGCCAACTTAAGTAGAATCTGAGGGGTGAGGGGGTATTTATAGCAGTTGGCGATAAAGAGAGTGATGGGGTCTGGCCGAAGGAGCTTGAGGAGCGTAACCTCCGGCATCGTCTCCGATGACGGTGAGGTTATCTCCCACTGGAAATTAGGATTTCCGGTTAATCCAGACCGGTGGATCAAGAGGAGGTGATGAGCGCAAGCTGCAAGAGCTTGGACAAAGAAGGTTGATGTCGGCAAGGCGGTAATCGTGTGATGGCGTGACTCTCTGTCGCCAGCCGTTCATTCGGCTGAAGAAGAAGAAGACGAAAAGGGACTTAAATGTAATAAAACTTAAGGACCTGTGTGAGAAATAAGGACCTGATTGTAATGAATATTAAGGACCAAAATGTAAACTCAGGTTTTGAAGGTTTATTTTAACTTAGATCTTTTTCAACTTTTTATATATGTTAGTAAATAAGGTAAATATTATGTTTTCAACTTGAATTTACATTTTTGACCTTTTTAGATTAATTTATTAAATTAAGTAAAATTATTTAAGTTATTATATACTTAGGTTTTCATTAAGTTTAAGTTACTTATCTTATTAATTAAGGGAATGATTAATAAGATTTCGAGTCCAATTATTAACTAGATTATTAATAATGTTAATTGAATGATAAAATGCCATTTTAACTTATTTTAAGGTCCTTTACTAAATATCCCTTATTCTATAATTAACCCTTATAAACTCATAACCTTAGCTAATTAACTAGGAAGACTAGTTAATTAGGGGTAATTAGAGATCATGATGAGTATCTCATCAGTGAGCCTGATTCATGTCGTGCCCAAAAAGGTGGGACTCACCATCCGTGTCAATGACAGGGGTGAATCCATCCCTACACACACTCCTACATCTTGGAGAGTGTGTGTAGATTATAGGAAACTGAATGCTGCAACAAAGAAAGATCACTTTCCTCTACCTTTTATTGACCAAATCCTGGAATGGTTAGCGGGAAACAAATTTTTCTATTTCCTAGATGGATTCTCTGGATATAACCAGGTGGGTATTGACCCCCGGGACCAAGAAAAGACCACCTTTACCTGCCCCTTTGGCACCTTTGCATTTAGAAAAATGCCATTCGGACTTTGTAATGCGCCAGCAACTTTCCAGAGATGTATGCTGATGATATTCCATGATATGGTTGGTGACTTTCTTGAGGTCTGATGTAAACACATTTACACTACTTAAGATGTCTATTTATGCATGTTCTTAAGTACAGGATTGCATTTCATGATATAAATATTGCATAACATGCATCATCTTGCATTTAGAGTAGTTTGAATAAAATGGAGGTTAATTGTCTCCTTTTATGTGCTTGGATAGGGCAAACATTTTATCGGGGCCTCAGATCAAAGATCCAACCATATGGATGTGATCAGGGCGACGATTGGAGTTCAACGACTCCAAGATCACCCTAATCAGGCATCCATAGCATCAGATAGTGATCGGGGAACCCTAGAAGATCAAGGGCCAGGATGATGTAAATCCACACTTCAAATGACAGATCCGACCACACGGATGAATTTGGATCGATGATTGTAGCCCAACGATGCAAAAATTGAGTCAATATGACATCCGTGGTACCATCTACAACATCCAGAAGATGGACGGCCAAGATGGCACCACGTGGTGCCATCTCAGCTGCCCAAACAGCTGCATACAATCTCTGAAGTCCCCGCACCCGCTCCCTCTCTGTCATTGGATCTTGATCCAACGGCTGTGGACAGCCGCGCCTAAAAGCGTCCGCTTGACCATCCGTGCCTCACAGTGCAGCGATCGAAGGCGATATCGCGAGCTGCAGCCGCGGGTTCGAGCCGCAGCGAAGGGGAGAAAGGCGCAGGCGAGCGAGCGCTGGTGGGCGTTGGATCGTCATCAGGCGGCTCAGATCCACCGATAGCGTTCACGCGCTATTGCATGGTGGCGAGGACGCGCCATCGTATGCGTTGGGCGGGCACACAGCAGCGGGCAAAGACGCATCTTAAGCCGTCCGATCTCGCGATCGGATGACTGTGGATGAAAGAACGTGGGCAGGCGTTGAGAAAGAGCGCAGCAGAGGAGGCGCGCGTGGGCGGCGGGTACTACGCCCACGTTGGGGCTTTAGTGACGGTTTTATCCGTCACTAAAGACCCCTCATTTATTGTTTTAAAGATGTAATGACCAATTTGCCCCCACTCCTTGTAACTATAAAAGGAGACCCCCTCCATACGAAATTCTCATCCCTTCCTTCTCTTCTCTACCTCTCCAAAGCTCAAGAGAAGCTTGTCCCACACCTGGGATGCTTCTCGTGAGATAAAGTCCAAATTTTCGTCCCCCTTCGGAAGTGGATCCCACGACGACGATGGCGTGCTGCTCCATTCCCGTTCTTCTGCTTCATCCTCCTTCATCCAGGCGTCGTCCTCCAAGCGACCGTTGAGGAGGATATCTCTCTCCCTATTCTTTTTACTGCTTTCTAATATAGATTTACTGCTTTCTAGTGCAGTTCTGCTCGTCCTCCAAGCATTCGTCGAGGAGGACATTTCTCCCTCCATTCTTTTAATGCTTTCAAGAGTAAATTTATCACTTTCTAATGCAATTGTGTTATGCTTTCTAGTTGTAATGAACAATCTCCTTAATGATAAATTCTCTGTTTATTCTACATCTCATTTTTTATTTTTATCTGTAATATTCTCTCTCTCTTACCCTCTCTCTCTTCTATTTATTGCAAATAATTAGATAGTTTTAAATTGAATTACTTCGTGACAAATAAAAAGAAATGCGTAGTTTTTAAATCAAACATCCGCCTCCCTATGTTCGACCCGGAATTTTCATTTCGGTATAAATTTTATTTGTTGAACACGAATTCTTCGCTTTCAAGCTACAACAACAAGTTTTCCAAAATCAAACACGTTAGCATAGTAATTTAAGTGTTCAACAAGGTCTTCATGGATGACTTTTCGGTCTTTGGACCTTCATTTGATGATTGTCTTGCCAACCTAACCCGTATCCTTCAGAGATGTATTGATGTGAACCTCATGCTTTCTTGGGAGAAAAGTCATTTTATGGTACATGAGGGAATTGTTCTCAGTCACATCATCTCTGATAGGAGTATTGAGGTTGACAGAGCTAAGCTTGATGTGATTGCTGATTTACCTGTACCTAGCTCTGTCAAACAAATCCGCTCCTTCTTAGAAAACGTCGATTTCTATAGGAGATTCATCAAAGGCTTCTCTAAAATTTCTAGACCTTTAACTCATCTCCTATCGACCGACGTACCCTTTGATATGGGCCCTGACTGTATGCGAGCATTCACGCAACTACGTGAGGCTGTAACCAAGGCCCCAACCACCTGATTGGTCCCTCGACTTTGAACTCATGTGTGACGCTTCCGACCTTGCAATCGGAGCCATTCTAGGACAAAGACGCGATAGACACCCCTTCGTGGTGTACTATGCCAATAAGACATTGGATGAGGCCCAACGTAATTATACAACCACTGAGAAAGAACTACTGGCGGTCGTCTTTGGGTTGGAGAAATTCCTCCCTTACCTTCTGGGCTCGCATGTTACTATATTCACTGATCACGCGGCCATTCGTCATCTCATGCACAAAAAGGATGCCAAGCCTAGACTAATACTTTGGATCCTTTTACACCAAGAATTTGACCTTGAGATCCGTGATAAGGTCGAAGCCCAGAATGTGGTTGCTGATCATCTCTCGAGACTGGAACCCGACCACATTGGACTTACCCTGCCGATTAATGAGGTTTTTCCCGATGAGCACCTACTGGCAATTAATGTGGCAAGTGGACCTTACTTCTGGCTCTTTTCCACGTGGCTGGCCCAAGAACCAGCGCGAGTGTCTCATCGTAGAAGCAAAGTATTATTTCTGGGATAATCCACTACTTTTTCAAGTAGGTGCTAACCAGATCATCCACCGCTGTATTCCTGACAACGAATTCCCTAGTGTTCTATCCTTCTATCACGATCAGGCCTGCGGAGGCCATTTCTCTAGGAGGAAAACTACAGCCAAGGTGTTGCAGTGCGGTTTCTTTTGGCCCTTCCTTCACCAAGATGCACACAATTATGCTAAACATTGCACTAGGTGGCAGCATTAGGGTCAATGTCACGTCGTGACATGATGCCCTTGCAACCTATCCTAGCTACTGAAATCTTTAACATTTGGGGAATTGATTTCATGGGTCCCTTTCCTCCTTCCAACGGCTTTGAATACATCCTCGTTGCTGTTGATTATGTTTCAAAATGGATCGAGGCTATTCCCACGCGCCATGCTGACCATGTCATATCTACTCGATTTGTCAAAGACCAAATTTTTGCACGCTTTGGGATCCCTCGAGCCATTATCTCTGATGGAGGAAGTCATTTCACCCATGCTTCTTTTCGGGCACTTCTGAGGAAATATGGAGTCCACCATCTTATCCCATCTCCGTATCATCCTCAGACGAACGGCTAGGCTGAGGTGTCGAACCAGCAAATCAAGCAAATTCTCCAGAAAATGGTTCGGCCTGACCGTAAGGATTGGTTCGACAAGCTGATTGACGCACTTTAGGTGTATCGGACCACCTTCAAGGCTCCCCTTGGTATGTCTCCTTATAGAATTGTTTATGGGAAGCCTTGTCATTTGCTCGTTGAGTTGGAGCACCGCACTTATTGGGCGGTTCGCCAATGTAACCTCGACCCAGACCTGTGTGGTCGAGAAAGGAAACTCCAACTCCAGGAGCTGGAAGAACTCCGTCGTGAAGCCTATGATTCTGCCTTAACCTTCAAACAACACACTAAGGCCTTTCACGACAGTCAAATTCAGCGGAAGGAATTTGAGCCATCTCAACAAGTTTGGCTTTACAATGCCCGGCTCAAATTCTTTCCAGGGAAATTGAAGTCCAAATGGACTGGTCCCTTCTTGGTCTTGAGACCATTTCCCAACGGGGTCGTCGAAATTGAAGATCCCAAATCTGGGCATAAATTTACGATTAATGGGCAGCGGTTAAAACCCTATCTTACTCATGAACCTGCCCCCGTTGGTGAAACTGTTACCTTGCTGGAGGGTAATTAACTTCGTGCCTCACTCTGAGTCCAGCTGGGGACATTAAATTCAGCACTCGTTAGGAGGCACCCCAACAATGCTCCTGCACTATGGCCTACACTTCACTTCACTTTGCACTTCTTCACTTTTCACTTCACCACCCACCCTACCACCCTGCTGTATACCTCGCACCTAAGCTCTTGTACCATGATCCTTTGACCTTGCTTTACCCTGCATGCATATGAGGACATAGCAGCATTTGACATGGGGGGGTGAATAGGCATCCATAGGATCTGGGTATTATATGAGTATTATGCAGCTTCTACATCCATTATACATAACCATCTATAAATATGTACATAGACTAATTCAAAAAAAAAAGGAAGGTATTTAGCAATGATCTAAAAGCAGAAACAAAAATACAATAAGTGTTTATGGATATTCGACCGCTGTTTTGAAGACTTTCCAGGCCACAGAAGCTTGATTCGCTCAGGCTTGGCTTAATTTACTTAAGCATTGATAAGATGGATCAAAATCTCTCCTAATCAAGGACGTATTCTTGTTCCTGAGTCACCAGTACAGGATTTGTTGGTTTGTCCCTAGTTGAGAGCCTAAGTAATCTTGGTTCATACTACACATATCAAAAAAGACTAGGTGAACATAAGATTCAACCCTAGTGTTCATTAGGGAAGGTGGAGTCCTTACTTGTGCACATAGGTAGACTTTTTATCCCAGTCTTCAGCCTTGTGTTTAGGAGAAACCCTTTCCACCGAAAAAAAATACTCACCCACCAAATAAGTGAGCTCCCTCCAAATAAAGTTGTAAGAGATATACTAACACTTGTTTCCTAAAAAAAAACTTATGAATAAGTCAGCATATTCTCCAAATATCTGTAAATTCTTCTCCCCAAAAAAAGTTCTCAAGACACATTACAAATACACTATTCCACAAAAACAGTAACAGTAGGGTTGAGTTATTCCATCATCTTTTTGCGGGTTAATCTGAAGACACGAGCTAAAGCTGGGACCAACCTATACTTAAAAATTTGTGAAACCCTGGGCTTGAGCCTTAATATTCATCTAGTCGGTCTTGATCCTTCATTTTGCACAAACCATAATCTCTTAGCTCTCGAGTATGGCAAAACCCTCGGAGTCCTAGAAATCATACTTAAGGATTAAATATCAAGAGTCCAGGTTAGTCGGGAGATGTTCTATATCATATAAGACTTAATGTACTGGTAGCCTTCTCTGCAATTGGTTCTCACAATATCCAATGGATAAACACATTCATGTCGCTTCAGAAAAAAATCTTCAACTTAAGATCATTTCTAAACACAATACAAAATGTTTTGCTTGGTACTAGCAAAAGATAGGCATGGGGGTATGTTTTCACAGCAAAAATACACCAGTAAATATGCCATCTTGTGTTATTTCCTAGTACTGCCATTGCATCTTATGTAGCCCTACTTGCATTTGTAAATATACACCTGCATGCATTTATAAAGAAGGGAAGAGAGTGAGAATAATTGGCCATCCAATCCACTTCTATTATTAGCATTTTCTTTAAGTGAGGCATTGCAATTTCACCATTTTTAATTTTTCATTTTTTATTTTCCTTTTTCTTTCGTGCTGCTGCAAGGCATGGTACCCACACCTCTCCTCGCCATTCCCCCTGCCAGCAACATGGCATGAGGTGTGCCCTCCTCTTTATAACACCTTGCACTCCCTTGCTGTGGGACGCATCCAGCTTTAGACCACCCGCACCCTCTGTCAACAAGTTGACCAACCTCCTTCCCTCTCCATACACAGTTCTGATAGCGAAATATGCATGATTTGTAAAAATGGATTTTCAATTCTCTTGCTAAATAGGTGGAGTATCTAGGGTCGTCCAAGGAGGTAAAAATTGCAATTCAATTCTCTTGCTAAAAACACATCTCAACTTTCTTTTTGGTATTTTAAATATGTAATTTTTTTTGTTTTGAAAAGACGAGGGTAAAATGCGAATTGTAACGGAAAGTACTAACACCTACAATTGCTTAACTAAAATTTAAAAGATAGAAATACCTTCTTCCTAAGCTCACTCTAGGCAAGTGGAGGCCTAGAGTAATTAGGAAGAAGAGGTGAAACAAGTGCTAGAACCAAAAGTAACAATTCAATAAAAAGCTAAAAGAAGGCAATTTAATTGACTAGAATTAGTGTTCTTTTCAAGGACAAGTAGAGGAATGCTTCTACTAGAACTAAACAAATTTAAAAGAAAATAAAGAAACACTAATCCTCTTGCAAAATTTGGTGAAGAAGGGAGTCTTCTTGCTCCATGCCTAGCTGCTCCTTGGCTTGAAAAGAGGGTCTCCTTCTTCTCCTTCCTTGAGAGCTCCTCCAAGGTGGAAGCTACCACCTTCAATGCTCTCTCCAAGGGGTGGACGTGCACCACCCTCAAAAACTCCTCCAAGGTGGCGTGGACCACCTTCAAGATCTCCTCCAAAGATCTTCCTTGCCTGGCTTCTCCTTTGGCTGGCGTGACCCAAGAGAGAAGGGAAGAGGGGAAGGCACCAAGGGGATAGAATATCCCCTTAATCTTCTTCTTCTTCTTCTTTCTTGGACGTGGGCTTCTAGGTGGAATATGAGAGTGAATTTTCTAGCCAAGGATGCCTTGAATGGTGGTGGGTAGTGGTCTTTTTATAAGGTAGGATGGGGGGTTAAGGTGCCCCTTGAAATGGAGGGCTAGGATGGAAGGATGGAGGTGGTTAAGGATCCAATGGTCAAGGTTAATTGGCAACACATTAAGGGACACCTAAGGGGTGGTTATGGGTGTTGACACCCCTTGATGTTGGCGCCAAAATGGCTTCTAGAAGGGGGTCTAAGTTGGCACCAAGAAGGGTTCTAGAAGGAGGGGTAGGTGGATGGCTAGGATGGGTTATGTGGGTAGGTGTAGGGTGGATGAAGGGCTGAAAGTTGGCGCCAAAAGAGAGGTGGTTAGGGGTAGTTTTTGGCACCAACTTTTGGTGTCTTTTGGTGGTGATGATGGGTGAAGGGGTGGCTAAGAGGTGGCGCCAACTTGAGTAGGGTAGCTAGCTTAGGTAGGCTTAAGTTGGTGGAGCTAGCTAGGGTTGAATTTGAAGGTGGTGGATGGCCAAGGAGCTGGTTGCTAGCTAAGCTAAGCTAAGCTAGCTTAGCTAAAGGGGGAGTAGAGGAGAAGGTGTTGGAGCTAGGGTTTGGAGGGAGGAGCTGAGGAGGAGAAGTCTGGAGTTGGAGCTGGAGCTGGCTGCTGCTGAAGAGGCTGGCATGGGGCTACTCTAGCTGGCTTAGCTTGCTAGTTCTTTGCTAGTTGCTAAGCCAAGCTAAAGTGAGCTAGCTTCTACCATAGTGAGCTGAGGTGAGCTAGGTCTGGTGCTCCCGAGGAGAATCAAGCTGGTTGAGGCAGCTAAGGTAGCTTAGCTCAACTGATTTGAGCTAAGCTAAGTTCCCGGGAGCTGGAATTGATCTGGGATGAGTTCTTCTTCAGCTGGATAGAGTTGAGTGGAGCTGGATGTAGCTGGATCTGAGCTGGGGTGAACTCCTGTCAACTCAGCTGAGCTAGCTAGAGCTCCCTATGGACTAGTGGGAGCTGAGATGAGCTAGACTCAGCTAAGTTGAGCTGGATCTGAGCTAACTTGAGCTAAGGTGAGCTAAGATGAACTCTCTTGAGCTGCCATTCAGCTGAGATTAGCTGAATGGAGCTGGGATGAGCTAACCCTAGTTCAAGTGAGCTAGGTTCCAGATGTGGTGAGCTGGATCAAGCTGAGTTCCAGCTAGTCTAGGCTTCTCCTTCACCATGTGCCTTCTTGAGTGCTAGGGTTTTAGGGATCTGTATATCTGTACATCCCTAACACTCACAAAAATAGATTAAAAAGACAATAAAAAATGCAATGCATGCCTAACCTATTTTATGTTTAAATGCATCCCAAAAACCCATTTGCAGAGTAAAATCCTAAGAGCTAGGTTTGTTTTAATGCATAAGAATGATGATAAACTGGCGTTTATCAAGTTCCTCTTCTCACAAGTTGAGAAGACGCACACCGTGTGCAGGAGAAAACTCACAGTGGTCTCAGACCACCACTGTGAGTTCCACCACTGCCCAGCTCTTTCATGAGCAGGTGAGCGTGGTGGCTTCTCATTTCATTTCTTTTCGTCTCCTCTACCATTAGCACTGAGCTCCAAGCTCTCAAGCTTTGAAGCTCCAGCTCGCCCACGCACTGCCTGCAGGTCCAGTCGGTCACCGCGCGCCCCAGCAGACCACGCATGACCTCTTCCCGCGCGTGCAGGTGCTCGACAACGCCCTACGCACGCAAAACCTGCTCCAGCCAGTCGCCAGACCGTGCGCGCACTGTAGCGCGTGGTCTGCATGACACTGTAGCCACTGGCAAGTTTCTCACGTAGCTGGTGGCACGGTGCTCTCTCTCCTCACCTGCACTCGCTCCAGCCGGTCACCGCATCCCCGCCCACAGCGCGCTGCACCTCACACGCCAGCGCAGCAGTGCACTACGCTTCACTCGGCCATGCGCACGTGCAGTGCTCTCTCTCCTACGCCTGCGCACCCCTGCACATCCAGACGTCGGCTCAATGCGACAAACGACTTAATTGCTGCCCCCCCTCCTCCAGCGCACACACATACACACTGATTCACACACACACAGTCATACACTCACGCATACACACATATATATGCATCCACTCACATACTCCCACCCTTACGTATATTTACATATACATAAATATATATACATATTTATATATATATATAAATATATATACATATATATATACATATACATCTATATATACATATATAGTTATAGATATATATATATATATATACATATATATATACTTATATATACATCCACTTACCCACATCCCTCTATACCCATATTCACCTCACAAACACCACCCATATTCCCGTGCACTCGCCTCTCCACCGTGCATCATATCATAGGAATATTCACACCTGTTACTGATATTCCCCGATATCCGCACAAAGCAACCGCTCCCACCCTCACTCACACACATCCACTCCACACTTCACGCGGCACTTAGTCTTGTTGGTTATGTCTTACTAGACGTAGACCAACTTGACACCGTGCTACATTCCATTAACATTTCCATCTTCACCCCTATCTATGTAACATTTATATAAATATACATATTCTATATCTAGTATATATACATATATAGAGATATACTAAGCTAAGTATTTCTTTTCACTGCATTATATTTCAATTTGTCTTTTCTTCCTGCTACTAAAAAAGACTAAAAAAAATATATAAAATAGAAAAGATAAATCTTGATTTGCAGGCACAGGGTCTCGTGTGTAGCGAGACAGGACTCGTTGTAGTTTGGCATATAGCCAAGGACTTATTTGAGGGTGTGCCTCAAGAACAAGATTATCAGAAAAAAATCTAAAAATCAAGAAAGCCAGAAACATAATAAGCGCAAGGAAGAGATTCGTTTTAGGAAAGGCGTAGAAACTTCGCAATTCTCCTAATCCTCGCCTCCCTGAGATCGACCCTGGGCCTAAAAGTGATCAAGCTAAAATCAAGTAGGCCAAGTAAAAAAAAAAAAATTTTGAAACTGGTGTAGACTCGATTTAGGTTAACTCACTATACTCACTTCGACATTAATATCACCATTTTAATAAAGCCTATTCAAGTACACATCAACACCTCCACAATAGGTCTTGGAATCGCTCCCAAGCAACATGAAACTACTTCCCCAGCTGCGGGGTGAATGTAGTAATTGCCCATCTCAATGCATTGGTACGTCCGACAGGGAAGAATTTCTTCAGGAAGGTCGATTTCAACTCATTCCAAGTTGTAATTGGTCTTCCTATAGTCTTGTACCAATGAGTGGCTTTATCCCTAAGAGAATAGGGGAAGAGCCTCATGATCATCTGCTCCTCATTCACGTTTCGTGCCTAGGTGGTCTAGACCAAAGTGGTCAAGTCCTCCAAGTGTTGAAATGGGTCTTCAGAGCCATGCCCACGGAAATGTTTAATCAGTCTTAACACTTGGGGCTTGATTTCTACGTCTCCGGCAGGAATCTGGATGCTGGGACGTTCCCTGTAATTTGAGGGATCATAAAAATCCTTCAAGGGCTGAGTGTCCTGCATTCTCTGGAACCATTCTTGCATTCTCTGCATTTGTTCCAGCTGCCTTTGAAATATCTCCTGTGGATCCTGAGGTAGAGGAGGTTGTTGATCGGCCATGAGATCAATTTGGCCAAAATCCAATCTACACCTCCTAGGATACTCTAGTGGTCCTTCTAATCAGGGATTCAATGACCTTCCCAGCATAAACTAGGAAAAGGTTGGAAGGACTGGGGATATGAACCCTACAACACAACAAAACAAGCCTGTCCTTAAGTGGGGTAGCCTAAGGATCTACAGACTCTCAGAACCCGCCTTAAAATTATAAATGATTTACTCTACTTGCGTCTGCTCAATCCAACCAGTTAGAAGGAGGGACTGGGGAGAAGGTTCTTCCTTCGACTTGCGCCTTCGGTTCCTAGTGTACCCCCCAGCCGCGGTCGTTTGATGCTACTCCCCTAGCTAGACATTAGATTGATCAGTACAAGCAGGTTAATCATAAACAATCTCAAACTAGACCCCAAAGAGAGAATCAGTTCTTAAGGCCAACGTCTACTTGATTTTATTTAGGCCTGGGATTGTAGTGCATATGGAATGTGGTGGGCCCTTAAAATGGGTTGTGCCCTTAATGATCAATTGAGTATGTGTGAGTGCGTGCACAACCAGGGTTTTCAAGCAAGATTATTTGTGATGAGTAGATCTTAATATTCAAATCTTCCTTAAGTAGCTTTTAGAGTTTAGAATTAGGTTTAATTCAATCAAGTTAGAGGCAAACCAGGCTTTCAAGCATGGATGAAGATCGCTTTCCTTTTGAAATCAGAAATAAAGTGGAGTGCCTGGTATGAACTTAGATTGAAACCCTAAGAGGAAGCTATTTGGTGAGTTGATTTTATGTTGAGTGGTGTGGCCCAAACAACTCAAACATTTGACCACAATTGCACCACTGAGTTAAGCACACAAAATGATTAACTTGGAATGATTTCTACTCTTTTATGTGTTGATTTTTGTGTATCGGTTTCACAAATCAGAATCCGATTGGGTAGAAGAAAACCAATTAGGTTAAGTGCCTTGAATGTGGGTGTATGTTGTGTATGTTGAATTACCCCACAAAAATATCTTTTTTGATTTTTTAATATGCGAGGGTAAAATGAATGTGGATGGAAATCCAAGTAACCAAACTAATCATAGGATTTATGTAAACACCTAGGTGAATTGGAGTTTGAATTAATGTGATGAAATGAAATCTATGGAGGGGGAAGAATGGGGAGCACTTACAATCGTCTTCAACTGCACTTTACTCTGATCTACTTCTTGACGATTCCCGGATAGAGGTATCTGCAAAACAATAGACATTAGATAAAGCAAGTTAGAAAACAGTAAAGTGCACGAAATGCGAAAAGATCGAAAAATCGTTGCCTTCCCATCAATGGCGCCAAAATGTTGATGGAGGAAAACTACGCATTCGCAATTGGATTCGAAAACCCATCGTTGTAGTTCGAGTAGCGAAGAAATCCATTCAACAAATAAAATTTATACCGAAAAATCTTTAAAGAAATTCCTGGTCAAACACAGGGAGGCTACATCGATCTCAAAATCCACAGTTATATTTTTTTATTTTTGTTTAAAGGGAAAAATAATCACAATGGAAGCAATATAAACAATTAAGAGAGAGAGAGAGAAAGAATAATCACTTGATATTGAATAATGTTTTTACAACTAAGAAAGCGAGAAATGCTTACACTAGAAAGAGGGAAATTGTTACAACTAGAAAGCAGGAAAATTCTACTCTAGAAAGCGAAAAAAGAAGGGAGAGAGAAGTTATCCTCGATGATTGCTTTGAGGACGAGCCGAACGAGACAAAGCCTGGAAGATGAGGAACAGAGTGGGAAGGAGGAACGGGAACAAAGCAACACGTCGTCGTCGTCGCAAGATCCGCTTTCGGAACAGGGGCAAAAACTTGGTTTTAGTTCTTGAGGAGCATCTTGGGTGTGGGACAAGATTCTCTTAAGCTTTGGAGAGGGAGAGAGGAGAAGGAAGGGATGAGAATTCGTAGGGTAGGGGTCTCATTTTATAATTGCAAGGAGTGGGGGCATTTTGGTATTACATCATTAAAAACATTAATTTAGGACCTTTAGTGACGGATTTATACGTCACTAAAGGCCTGAACGTGGTCGATGTGTGCGTGTCGCGTGCAACCGCTCACCTTCAGCGCCTCAAACACATGCGCACGTTCGCGCACGCTCAGCTGTTCGATCTCAAGATCGGAAGGCTTAAACCGCTCCTCACCAGAGCCGCGGGCCCATGTGCAATCAGGCATTTGCACTCTGCGTCTGATCATGCATGGGCACTATCGGCTAATCTGCACCGCTCGATGCCAATCGCACGGCTGCGATGGCATGCCCGCACGCGAGAAGGGGATGCTACGTGCGATTCGAACCTTCATCTTCCGCCTACGCAGCGCCTTAACCACTGCGCTACGCGTGTGGTTGAGGTGCGATGATGATTTTATGCATGGCCGATCTCGGCTGTTGGATCTTCATCCGATGGTTGAGATCAAGCATTGCTTGAAGAGCTGCAGTCGGTATTGGCCAGCTATGATGGCACCACATGATGCCATCTAGGCCGTCCATCTTCTGAGTGTTGTAGATGATGCCATAGGTGTCGGATTCGACCGATTTTCACGTCGTTAGGCTGCGATCGTCAATCCAAACTCATCCGTGCGGTTGGATTTATCATCTGAGGTGTGAATTAACACTATCTTGGCCCTTTATCTCTAGGGTTCCTCGATCTCTATCTGATGCTACAGATGTCCGATCAAGGCGATCTTGGAGTCATTGAACTCCAATCGTCGCCCTGATCAGATCCGTATGGTTGGATCTTTGATCCAAAGCTCCGATTAACAAATTGCCTTGTCTCTAGCCATAAAAAGGAGACAATTACTATACAATTTATACAACTTGACCTAAATGCATGATTATGCATGTTATGCACTATTTACAATGTATAATGCTAATGTGACACTAAAAACATGCATTAATAGACATCTTAGGTTAATCAGATGTATGCACATCAACCTGTTTGCAAGAATTTCAAAAGGTAGTTGTTGGTGTGAGATAGAAAAGAGTCTGATTGAACTGAAATGCAAACTAGGTCAAGTTGATCTCTGATTGGGCCCAAATTTTGCTACAGACCTAATTTTGACCCAAGGAATCTGATGGTGAAGTCAGATTTTGGTTTTGATCAAGTTTGACTAGTTAATTTACGTAGAAACCCAAATTAGGGCAACTTCCTATCTGAGACTCTATTTTAGGTCAAAATGGGTTCCAATGGTCAAACCATGGATACCAAACCTTATGGAATATTTTTCTATGATTTTTAGAAGGTTTAGGTGAATTTTATTCTGACCAAAACCTCTGTTGATTATGCGGGTCTAAAATTAGGGTTTCGGGTGCTATTTTGACTCTCGAAATGCGTGAAAACCCATTTCTGTCTGTACAAACCCTCTTATAAGACATTAATGAACATTTGACATTTAGTTAACTATTGGGAAACCCCATGATTACTCTACATTTATGATCTTCTGTTAAAATTGCATATTTAACCTTAATTTAATGCATTCTTTTTAGAAAGGATATGCAATGAATTATGACTCTCCAACGGTTATGTCGGAGTAGTTGTCAATTGATTCTGACTAATTAAAGCTAGTTATGGCTGATGATGATGTTATCATCAAGTACTGATACACATGAGTCCCAAGTCAGGTTCTGGACTTGAAGTCACCAGAACCTGTAGCTTACAAGTATCGTTACTGGTTACTAGTAGCGGTATTGGTAGGCTACAGGTGGTGTATTGGTGAGTGCAATTTTGTACGTGAAAAGATTTGAGTTGGAATCCCATCGTCGTAGTGCGTAGAAATCTGCTAACAAGATAAAATTTATACCGAAACACAAAGTTAGTCTTAGGTCGAACACGGGTAGGCGAACGTTTGGTTTTGTGAAATCTGTGTTTCGATTTTATTTGTTTTTATTATTTTTGTCTTTTATGATTTTTTGGAATTTTTAGAAAGCAACAGATCAAATTAATTATTATCTTTTCTAGACTAATAAAATAAGAGAGAGAGAGGGAGGGAGAGAGAAATATTTTATAAAATCGAACAATGTATATTACAGCTAATTGAAATTACACTGGAAAGCAATAAAAGATAGAATGGTTGAGAAGAATCCCCCTTGACGATCGCTTCATGGATGGCTCGCTCTGATAGCGCTCAGACGAAGGCGGTGAGAGGTTGGATGAAGGAGAATGGTGTCGGAGTACTAAGGGTGGGAAGAGATGGTGTCACGGCAAGGATCTACTTCCCAAAGTGGTGAGAGGATGGCCACAGGATGCTCCACAAAGGGGGATGAGATGCAGGAAAAATATTTGGTTTTCTACTCTGGAGGAGCATCGTGGGCTTGAGACAAGCTCTCTCTAAAGCCTTGGAGGTGGTGAGGGAAAGAAAGGAAGAGATGAAGAAGAATGAGAGGGATAGGGGTCCTTTTATAGTGGAGGAAAGGATCCATTTCGTACATAAGACATTTAGTGACAGCCATAAACGTCGCTGAAGATTCACCACAAGTGTCACTGAAGATCTAGCTCATGCGTCCCATGCGCAATGCTCGCGCACGTGCAAAGTGTCATGCGCTACACGCTCCGCACACACCCATGCGCTGTGCGCTGCGATGCTACATGCGTGCGGTGGTGTGTGCGCACCCATGGGTGACTTGGATAGCACCACATGGCATGATCTAGGTCGTATATCTTCTTTCCTTTGTAGGGCCTGCTACAGAAGTCAAATTGAGTCGATTTTTGCGCTGTTGGGCTATGATCGTCAACCCGAATCCATCCGTGCGGTTGGATTTGTCATTTGAAGCTCCGAATTGCATCACCTAGTCCCTTGGTCATTAACGTTCATTAGACTACATAAGGTGCTACGGGACTCTGATCAAGACGATTTCGGAGGCATTGGACTCCGATCATTGTCTTGATCAGATCCATACGGTCGGATTGTCAATCCGAGGCTCCGAATTAAATCTCCTCTCCTAGCCATGAAAGGACGTAATTAACCTAAAATTTATACAGAGTACTCTAAACGTAGAATGATGCATGCTATGTAATATTTATAACATGGAATGCATATTTAAGCTTAGGAATATGCATAAACAAGCAAGTTATCCTAATTACATGTGTCTTCATCATACCCCCATGCCTATCTTTTGCTAGTCCCTAGCAAAATCAAACTAAATTCTATGTATGAAAACAGAATTAGGATTTGATTACTTAAGCAAGATTTGTTGATTACTTTAAAAAATTTCAACTAAGGACCTAATTACAAAAAGTCAACAGTGCTTGGGTGTCTACCAAAATGCAGACTGCCCAAGTCCTCGCCTTATTTTGAAAAGGGAAGATACATTTTTTTTCTATTTTTCTACTTTTCTATTCTTTTTTGGATTTTTGAGTTTAGGGTTTTCGGGGCAACTTTCTATGGCTACCCAACCAACCCAAGACTCAAAAAGAACTTTAAGTTCTAAGCATCTTTGTGAATGTGATAGATTCACTAAGTGGTCATTAAAACGGACTTTAGGTTTCTACAACCCTAGGTGACCTTAAGAGTTTCTGCATAAAGGTTTATCTTTCCGATCGGTAGCTTTCTCCTTACTTTTTTTATTTTTTTATGGGGTCAACACAAGGGTGAACCCAATATATATCTCTCCGATTTATTCTATTTCCCCACTTCTCTAAGTGGGAATTATTTGTGCAATTTTGTGAGCTGGGCTCTAGACAATTAGCAAATGGGCTGTTACCCACAATAACTTGCCAGTCATACTCATGCGGTGAAGTGTGATTTATTTTTTTATTTTTATTTTTCTCCTTTTTCTATTTTTCTATATTTTTTTCTTTTTTATTTTTCAGTATCATTTTTTCTTTTTCTAAGTTGGTGGCTTCCCTGATCTAAGATTTACCTAAAAGCAGTAGAATAGTATGGTCATGTAGCTGGGCTCTGGACAACCGGCCAATGGGCTATTACTCACGATAACTTGCTAGCCAAACTATCTTAGAAAGTTCATTAGCTACCTAATTTTCGTAAAAATTGTCGAAAAGTGAGTCAGTGCAAATAGTGTGTAGATGCTTAGACTTAAAGTCCCCTCAAATCAGAGGGCAGGTTGATAAGTTGTATACTTATCACCCTAATTTATTTACCAAATTAAAATAAATTAACTTGGTGAGGACTCGAGACCAAGTCCACATTTTAGTGGACACCCAAGCTGATTAAGCCCGAAGACCTGAAGAGTCTAAGTATTCAGGTCCTAAAGTATCATTTCCTAAAGTTAACAACTCTTAATGCCTAAGTTCCCTTCTCCTAATTCTATTTTTTTTATCTTTTATTTTATTTTATTTTATTAAGAAAATAAAAGAAATTCCATGAAGCTAATAAAATAATTTTAGGATTAAGTATCGACCCCCCCATGCCTAAATGATGCAATGTTCTCATTGTAAAAATAAAGACATGAAAAGGGCAGAGTAAACAGAATATCATCTGAATTTCGTGAAACTCCAGTCAGCTCCACAGAGAAAATGGAATATCCACACATGCTAAGTTTATTGCCTTCAGCTAGGCATATTATACAAACAAAGAAGAGGTTAAGAATTCACAGGTATAGGTCAAAATCAAAATAAAAATATTGATCTCAGGACCTGCCAGCAAGTGTCCACAAATGTGGACCAAATTATGGTGCAGACCCATACCCCAAGGTCGAGTGGTTCTAAGGTTCTAGATGAAAATCACCTAAACCTAAGATTGTTGTGCTTGTAGGGTTGGGCCTGCGATTTGGTGGTGTGCAACTCAAGTCTAAAATGGCAGACAATGGGTAGATCTAATTCATTGAATTTGAGTGTCCACTTAGAGTTCAACTCAAAAAGATAGTCAATTATTTCGAGTTCGGGTTGCACGTCAAAGATATCATAAGGGTCCTAATAAAAGGTAGGTGGTTTCAGGTCAACAGGAACCCTTAAATCCAAAATCATCTTTCCCTTAGAAGTAGCCTCCTAGATTTTCATTTCCAAATTTCTATCCCCCAAAATCAGGGTTTCCAGGACCACCAGATCATTGTACACCCCATTTAAGATATCTAAGTCAAACAATCGTGGCTACATCAAGATTAACTTGGGTACAATGATTTCCAAATCAAAATCATAATCAATCCCTTCGGGGTGTGGTTGAGGGATGAGGCTATTGATTGAATCTTCTAGTAAATCAACATTCAGATACTCCAAGTTAGCCCCAATAGGATCACATTCTTCAATGATCGGGCTATCAAATAGTTCATCAGATTCCTCAGGCCGTTTGTCTCACTAAAACCATTTTCTTTGAGCTCAAGTGAGACCTCACCTACAGATTCTTCACCCTTACAATCAAAGAATTCTTGATCCTCATTTATCTATATCTCAAAATCATATGTTATTCCTTGGTCTATAGAGACATATTTTTCCTCGCTCCCTAGCTTAGGGATCTCAAGTGAGAAAATCAATTTATCCTCAATGGGTTGCTTTAAACCAACCTGGTCATCCCCAGTTTCATAAAAAATGTCCCCCCTGATAAGTGCCTGAGCGGGTTCTAACATTGGCTCTCATAAAGGGGGTTCATCCTGGGAATCAACCCAAGATTGGACTAAGGCAACCACAAAATTCATTCTCAATCTTGATAATTTCTCAAGTAAAAACTCACCCAGGCCCCTATCCTTAACATCTTGGAACCAATCCAATAAAGAACTATTAAGTTTATCAATCATTTTGATCATAGGCTCCAATGCTTTAATGCATGGTGTTGGCTAAGCTTCTAAAGATTTTATAGTGCTCCTCAAGTTACCCAACACCCTATCCTGGACCTGGTTCACCTAAAACATTTGGTTCGATTCAGGGTTGGGTGGGTTTGGGTTTAATCTAGGGGAGTCAAGATATTGAGGTCTTCCCTGATAATAGGTCATTTCGGGTTGTTCAAAGAATGGTGGTGACCTAAGTTTAGCATAATCATAGGGAGGTGATGATAACATTATCATGAGCCATAACTAGCTTTAATTAGTCATAATCAAAAGACAAATGCTCCTACATAATCACCGGAGAGTCGTAATTCACTAAATATCCTTTCTGAGAAGAGTACATTAAAATAGGGTTACTTCTGCAATTTTAACAACATATCATGAATGTAGAATAATCACGGGGTTTCTCATCGGTTAATCTAAGGTCTAATGAGCATTAATGACTAATAAGAGGGTCCATACAAATAGAAACAAGTTTTCACACATTTCAAGAACTGATCCATAACCTAACAAAATGTTGAAGCGAATTCATCATTGTTTAAGAAATGCGTCGTAGTATAAGACAAATGAGCTTAAACAAATAAATTTATTACTCAAAAATCCAGGAATAAAGTCCAACGTCGAACACAGGGAGTACGTATTATCATTCACACAGTAATCAAGATGAATATATAAATGAGCACAGGAATTTAAGTAAAATAATGATATTCAATGAATACTAATCTATCACATTAAATATTCAATGAAGTTCAATGTATCGCAAGAATATGAGGACAAAAAGTGAAGAGGATAAAAAACAATGGTGATTTGAATCACCACTTATATCCTCCTTAAGTTAAGCATGCATCCAACTATCAATAATATCAAATAAACCAATAGTAGCTTGAATGCTACAGTAATCAGACATCTCTTTGGCAAATTAGACAACTTAAATGTCGCCTGCTACACTACTCCTTAGAGAGCCTTTTCTCTTCTTCCCCTGCTTAGCTCTTCTTCTTCTTCTCCAGCCGCAGCTTCTTTTCTTCACAAAGCCTTCTATTCCTTTCTTCCCTTAGCCTTTCTCATGCACAGACTTCTTTCTTATGCACAGACTTCTTTTCTCCTTCTCACAACCAATACCTTCTTTCCTTCTGAAGCTTTCTCTTCTCAAAGCCTTCTTCTCAGTGACCAAGTGTTGCATAGTGCTTGCAAGAGCAAAACCCCCCCTCCCCCTCTCTCTCTCTTTTTCCTTCCTTCCTCTCCTCACATACGGTCAGCCAATCAGGTATTCGGATCATGTACAGTAACCGAGTTCGAGGCTGCGTGTGTGGTGTCGCAGCCGAGGAGTGAATAGGTTAGGTGGATTGGGTGAGTGCGGGTGGAGGGGACCACACCCCCGGTGTCAGGGCAATAAAGCCTAAACAGAAATTCACTTTATTTGCATGTGTTCACTCTTCCACACCCGATGTGGGACTAATCATTCGTCGCATGCAGCTATTGAGGTGAGGGTTCATGATTAAAGCAGCAGTAGAGGGCAAGGTATTCAATTGACCACCTGGGAGACTTCAGGACCTGGGATCGCTGTGATTAAGAGCTGCAACTAGTTGCTTTGATGCTTGGTGGTGAAGAATACACCAAAGGAGGCGGTGGTGGAGGCGGAGCTCCAGTGAGACCCTGAATCAATGAATAAGGCCTCACGACCACATTAAAATTGCTCAAGAGCTTCGCCTGAGCTTGGCGAAGTTGGTGGCGGTGGTTGCGTGGCATATGGAGGTGTGTGGTGGTCAGGCAAGGTCGAAAGATGACGAGCGAAGGTGGGTTGGTCGACAACGTGTTTGGATGGGTGATAGGGTGGAATAGGTTAGGGCTTTTGTTCGTGATGGTGTGGCGGAGGTGTAGGAAGTGTTGGCGAGGTGTTTGGAGGTGTGTAGTGTGTAGAGGACCTCACCGGAGAGGTGGCCAGAGGTGAAGACGAAGGTGGATGGTGGTGAGGTCGAGGGTTGTTTTTCGGGTTTTAATAAAGGGAATTAACCTAAGAATCTAAGGGAACCTAACTAACCTAATCTAACGGTCGAAAGGGGTAGGATGGCGCCAATTATGGTATGGCCAGTATCGATTATGGTATGGCCGACGCTAGAGAAGGGAATACCTTCGGTGAGGGAGAAGCGGCGAGGAAGACAAGGAAGAAGACCCTCGTTGGTATTGCGACCGGCGGAGGAATGTAGGGAGGAAGATATGGCCGACTTTGGTCTGTGGTGGCCAACGAAGAGGGTAGGACAAGGAGCTTGCCAGAGCTTGGGGAGCTTTCAGCTGGAGAGGAGAGAAGAAAGTGGAGAAACCAGCCAAAATGAGCTAAGGAGGTAAGGAAGTTGGGACGAAGCTTATATAGAGCTCAGGACCTGCTGCAAATAAGGGAGGAAGCTCGATGAGCTTCGAAATTTCAACGAAAGAAATCCCTAAAATTTGAAGGTTTGCAACAGCTTTTGGCTTTGATTCCAGGTCCAAGAAGTTGCTCAGATGATCAGGAATCATCTAAGGAACACTCCTTCCAATTTTGGAGGAGATTGAGTGAAGGATCAGAGAGTTTTCCTTAATTTAAGGTCGACTACTCGATGGGTTTAGGACCTTTTCTTACGCAAAGGCGATAAGGACCTATTGGGGAAGAAGACGAAAAAGTTAAGGGGTGAACGTGAATATTTTGAAAGTTGAGGGGCTTGGTGAAAGGAAAAGAATCAAATTGGACTAAAAATGCAAACTAGGTCAAGATGATCTCTGATTGGGCCCAAATTTTGGTACAAACCTAATTTGGACCCAAGGAATCTGATGGTTAAGTTAGATTTAGGTTTTGACAAAGTTTGACTAGATAATTTATGCAAAACCTAAATTAGGGCAACTATCTGTCTGAGACTGTTTTAGGTCAAAATGGGTTCCAATGGTCAAATCAAAGGTACCCAATCTTAAGGAATATATTTTTATATTTTTAGAAGGTTTAGGTGAATTTTATCCTGACTAAAACTTCAGTTAATTAAGTGAGTCTATTTTTAGGATTTCAGATATCCATTAATTCTTAAAATGCATGAAAACCCCTTTCTGTCTGCATGAAACCACTTATTGGACATTTATGAACATTTGACCTTTAATTAACCCCTAAGAAATCTAGTGATTTCTTTGAATTTAGGATATTCTATTAAAACTGTAGATTTACCCTTGTTTTAATGTTAATCTCTTAGAATGAATATGCAGTGAGTTATGACTCTTTAGCGGTTATGTAGGAGCATTTATCAATAGATTATGACTAATTAAAGTTAGATATGGCTGATGATGATGTTATCATCATACCCTCATGCCTAACTTTTGTTAGTCCCTTAGCAAAATCTTATGAAAAGAACTAGAGTTCTAGACCATGCCTTGAAGTTCAGAGTCCTGATTTATTCTTCTCTTTAGAAATTAGGTCAAAATGCTAATAGTAGGTCTAGAGGTACTCAAGAATCAACCAAGATCCAGACCTGATTGGCCTTAGCCTTAGTTTTCCATGAAGGTTTCTAAGGCCCATAGAAACTATCCTATGGTTCGTTGAACCCAGCGGTTAAAGCACCCGTGCTTGTAACATGTTTAGTCCAGGTTCAGTTTGTAGTACGTTTTTATAAGAGAGAGAGATAGAAGAATTTTTGCATGTTTGGAGATTTTTTCTCTCTTTTTCTTTTCTTTATTTCTAGCTTCGAATTGGCTTAAAAACACGGTCTGTATCAGATTCCTAGTTCCCACCATCAATCCTCGTAGGGTCCCTGGCAATTGATGCTTTGAGGTAGCACTGCCCATGGAAACCCCTAGAACCATGGCTTTTGACACATCGAGATAGTGTCGCCCATGGTGTTCTATAACTAAATTTAGGCCCTAGCAATTGACATTTCTGGATAATCCTGCCCATAACACCTGAACCAGCACAAGGTGCTTACATGCCCCTGGTAGGATATTTAGATATCCTAGCAGACAAGCATCGAGGAGATGGCATGTTATTGAGCATCTTCGAGGGGAATTTCCCACATCTCTACGTCGAAAACTCGTCCAAATCAACTTGTATTTATAAGCCACTCCTAATCTAGGTAGCTTTTTCATAACAGAATAAACGCTTTTGCGTGATTATGACTGATTAAGCACACTGAACCAGACTTGTGTGTGGATTATGGTGCTTAGGTTACCAAATCACACAAACCAGAGGTAAGTTAACAAGGCCAAATAACCCTAAGCCTTAGCCTAATACCTAAGCTTCGCATTTTTCTCAACCTCTTGAGAACTATTCGAATCCTAACAGATACCTGAATGTTTAAGCCCTAGAATCAGCCCAAGAGGCCTAAGATTAGCATCATACTAATCTCCATGTCTCTCTGTTATTTCAAGACTTAATTTTTCTTTTGATTAGGTCTAGAACGTAAGTAGATTCCATAATCATTTACTAAGACAAACACTTTTCGTTTCAAATTGTGGCTCCTTTTTGATATTTAAATCACCTCTTTTCCTTCTCAAGATGATATGCAATGAATTTTCAAAATTTTCTCCCCTTTCTCCCTTTTTTTATTTTTTCAAATTTTTTTATTTTTTGGTTTTTCTTAATATGTATTTTTGTGAGAACCCCTCAAAAACTTTTAATTTCCATATGTCTACACTTTAACACCCCCCATGCCTAAGTTTTACAATGTCCTCATTGTAAACCAGAGGGTATGAAATCAGCTTGGTTCATGGGTTAGAATAGGGTAAAAGAGTGGGTGAACGAGTCAGGATGACTGTTGCGGACGATTTCAAGCTCTGGTACATGTACCAAAGGTGGAGTCGGCTGTTCTAACTCTGAACTCTAAGTGCAGTAGACGTGAAGCTCACAAGGACAATCAGAAGGGTCTTGAGTTTTTAGAATGACGGGTTGCCTCCCATTAAGCGTTAAATTCAATGCCTTCAGTCGAGCAGAAGATGGTCATGGAGGAGTGGTCAAATCAGATGAATTTTGTAGAACAAGCATCTTGATCAAAAACCTGGTTAGTCTAATTAGGTTCTTGTTCAGATCAACAGGCTGATGACGTAGGCCAAACCCAATCAATCTAGTAGGTTGATGGATGAGAATCAGTAGATGCGAAGCCCACCAGGTATTTTGTGACTCGAAAAGATGTGGCAATGTGAATCGCCAGTTTTGCTGATTTCAATCAGCCTGATCAGAGTAGAGATCCTCAAATGCAAATGGATCTATGGAGGATGTGAGAACCCTACAAGAGTGATCAGAAAAGGGTAGCACGTGATTTGCATTCTGATCGATGTCCAAATCCCAATCAAAAGATGAAGAAGAATCATGTACGACTAGATCATAGAGAGGAGAATTGGAGTAGAAATTGATTCCGGTAGCGGGTCAGGGTTGGGATCGGATTTGAGAAGGCTCTGAATGTGGATTCAAAGAGGTGGCTTCTTTGTAAACTATGTGTGTAGGCTCCTTTAGAAATGATTCAAAAGTAGGTTCATTTAGAGAGTCCTCATAATGCCCATCAAAATCAAAGGTAAATGCCAAAAGAAGGCTTATAGGATCATGAAAATTTGAGTAAAGAAAAGATTCGAACTCTGGATTGCAGGCACTCTAATTTTGAATGATAAAAAAGGAATAATTCCATCTCAATGGAACCTGATTTTGAATCAATGATCACGGGATCAGGGACCTCAGAGTTAGAGTTGAAGAATGGGTCATGGATGCTGAGGTCGTAGATTGGTTCATAATTGTCAGGAAACAAAGGTTATCCGAAATTAGAGTAAGATTCAAAATCATCGGAGAATTTGCGAGAATGAGTTTCTGACTCTGATTCTGTATTGGGAGTTCCACCACAGAGAGAATCAAGACGTGTAGAATCAACAACCTGACTTGGATCTAACCTAATTTCAGATTCTGAGCTCAAAGAGGTGTTTCCATTAGGCATAGGCTCAGGTTCCTGGCTCCTAGGGTAGACCCAATTGATTCCCAACTTTTCCAACTCCTCGATTTCTATATCATAGATTGGTGTGACTTTTGAAAATTCAATTTATGTCTCTGAGGACGTTGGAGAGGTGTATTCATCAAATACAGGCCCTGAATCGTATTTCAGATTTGAAATCCATGTCTCATCATACGGGGCCTCATAATCATCCCAATTAGTCTCAGATCTAGATTCTTGGTCAAAGGTAGGCATTGGGTCACTAGGATCTAGGTTGGGATCTACAGGGATGTTAGAATTTCTCGCGAGAGTTGACAGAGAGAAATTCGCTTGATTATGAAGATGATGCAGTAAAAAGATATGTTGTAGTCGTGTGGTGGAAAAATCTCTCAATCAAAGATTAAAACAGATATTAATTTAAACCACGATAAAGATGTCGCATCCACAGGAAGGCACGAACCGAATAAACTCAAATGTTTCCACATTAATCTTAATTCCATAGAAATTTGATTAGCAAAATTATCCCTTAAATGAGTTTCTTGTTCCAATCAATTCTTTCATTAGATGAAATAATAAAAGATGAGAGAGTTAAAGGAAATTGCATGCAATTAATGCCTCAGAAATTAGGATAAACACCTTAATAAATATTCCCTCACTTCATGATTATCTAAGTTATGAGAGGCAGAGAGAGAGCTTGCGGGCAGCAAAAACATATCTCGAAGAATAGAGAGAACGTGGAGGGCCAGAGAGCAAAACCACCTAAACTAATCAAATATAATTTTTGGCAATGGCATGAAATGTAAAAACAAATTCAACCTAAAACAAAGCATTTCCCTTCTCTTCTTCACGTGCGTGGAGTGGTCACTGGCCGGCTAGAGCTCGATGGCGGTGCAAGGAAGAGAGGCAGTCGCGATGGCAGTGGTTGTTCGACTGGTGGTCGCCGAACGTGGCCATAGCACGTGGATGACCGGCGGCGTGGACGGCGTGGTTAGTGGTGGGGGAGTTCGTGGCTCGGCGTGTGAGGTGTGCGCGTGGTGGCAGTCGGCGAGGAAGAGGCCGACGAGTTGCGTGGAGATTCCCAATGGCGTTGAAGGAAAGATCGGGCAGCCGGAGATGGGTGGCAGCGTGGACGGCGTGGCTGCTACTTTGGGTTCTTTTGTGGGAGTTGTAAGGGAACGATGGATGAAGAAGAGAAAGAAGAAGAAGGGTAGGTGGTGGCTATGGTGAGGGTGGGCACGGCTGATGGTGATGGTGGCTGTGGATTTTGTTGGTGGTCTACGGCTGGAGGTGGTGGGGTGTAGATGGGTGGCTGTAGTGGTGATGGTTGAAGGTGATGGGTGGCTGTAGTGGTGGCCGCATACTGTCACCATGTGACCGACGAGAAGAAGGACGGAAGTAGGTGTGTGGAGACCACGGTTGATGGGAACACCATCATGAGCCCTAAATAGCTCATTTTGACCCAAAAAAGAGAACAAAAGCTTATACATAACCAACTGGAGGTCCTAACTCAATGAATAACCATTCTGAGAGAAAAATAAGAAACAAGGGGTAAAACTGCAATTTTACCATTGTAGTACAACAATGGGTTTTCTCATGGGCTAAACATAGGTCAAATGGTCTTAGTAAGATAAAAAGTGGGTTGGTTCAAACAGAAAAGGGTTCATGTGAATTCTGGGAATTAAATAACTTCTTGTAACCCTAAAACAGATCCACTTGATTTAACAAGGTTTTGGTCAGGATAAAATTCACCTAAACCCTCTAAAAATCATGTAGAAGTATTCTCTAGGGTTTAGAACCTTCAATTTGGCCCGTAGAACCTATTTTGACCTAAATTAGGGTCTCAGACAAATATTTACCCTAAATTAGGTTTTTGTGCAAATTACCCAGTCAAACGTGATCAAACCTAAAATCCAACTTCACCATTATATTTCTTAGGTCCAAATTAGGTTTTTACCAAAATTTGGACCTAAGGAAAATTCATCTTGACCTACTTTGCAAACAGGTGTAACCCAATTACATTTCTACCCCTATCTTTTGAAAACCTCTACAGAAACCCCCCTACCTTTGTCTTCATTTCTTTGCAATTAGGTCCCTCCACCATTAGAACAGAGGAAATCCTACTTCGATAAGACTTCGAGGGCAAGATCTCTCTGATTTCTCAGAGAATCCCCTTCAAAATTAAAAGGGAGATTCTTTGAGAAATCTCCTCCAGTTTGAATATAATTCCAAGCTCTATTTAGTACCCAATCTCTCATGCGGATGCATGAGAGATTCAGGTCTCATTCAACCTTCCATCTCTGGCGAGCTTGCCGTGCTTGGAAGCTTGGCTTCCAAGCACAAATCCTTCCTCCAGGGCCTATAAAAGCATACCCAAATCCCTCTGCATCTTCCACGCTTGAAATTGGCGAGAGAATCCCTCACTTTCGTCTCTTCCCCCTCTGGCCAATTACTCAGCAAGCTCCGACGACCTCCCTCTCTTTCCCTCTTTTCCTAGCCACAATACCAGTGGCAAGGTTCTCCTCCTCCTGTTCATCCGCGTCGCGCCACACCCGCTGACGCCCCTGCAGTCCCTTCATCGTCGCTGTCCTCTCCCCACTGAGGGTTTCGTCTCCGACGACGGCAATACAAGCCGACCTCCATCTCTGCCTCCCCCTTCATCTATCTATGCCCAGCTAAGTCCTCTCTCCTTTCTAATCATTTCTCCCTCTTTATTTCTTGAAAATGCCCCTCGATGCACGCAACCACCATCATCTTCTTCATCTCCTACCAGACCTCCGGTGAGGTGTCCCCACCGCTCCACACCTCCATCCGCCTCACCAACCACCCCATAAGCACCGCAACACCTCACTGATCCCAAACCCTCACTCCACTCACCGCACCACGCCCCCAAAACACCCCCCGAACACACCCACTCTCACGCACACAGGGTGCCCTAGGCACGCACACTTCGGCCACGCCACGCCATGTCGACCCCCACACTACGTTCATCGTGTCTCAGCAAAGCTTTCTGGGCTTTCTGACGAGGCTGTGAGGCCATTTTCATGTTGACAGGTTTGGAGGCCTGCCGCCATTGACGCACACAAGCTGCTAGCTTGTAAGCTTCCTCCAGGCCTCCCCGCTCTAGGTGCACGGCCCCAGGTTGTGCGGACTCTCCTAGAGCACAGATCCAGGCAGGAAATTCATTTCGAAGGACTCAGTAGCAGCTGCAATCAAGCGTCATTGCCTACTGCGGACGCACGCGAAGGGAGGTGGGAAGATAGTCCCGCCTCGAAAGATCTTAAAGCACCGCAGTGGAATAAATTGAAAAAGTATAGTAGCCTCTTCGCCTTCTGACCACGGGGTGAGGTCCCACCCACCCTCTCACCGCCTCGTCCGTGACCCTATCCCCACGGACCTGGCTTGACCCGTATACCTGACCTGCACTCCTCGCCCACCACTGCACGCCGGTGGGCTTGGTCTCGGGCACGTACCCGACCCGATTACTCAAGAAAGCAGCTCTAGGAGAGCGAGCCTAAGAGAGAAAGAGGAAGAGAGATCACAGGCTGGTAGGGGTAGGTTTTGCTCTCATAGGAAAGGAGAAGAAGAAGAAGCCAAGGAAGAAGAAGGCTAAGGAAGGAGAAGGCAAGGACTAAAGAGGAAGAAGCTGAAGGCTGAAGGGCTGAAGAAAGAGAAAGAGAAAGAGAAAGAGAAAGAGAAGGAACTGAAGCCAGAGAAAGAGGAGCAGCCAAAGAAAGAAGAAAGAAGAAGAAGCCAAAGGCAAAAGAAAAGGAAAAGAAGCTAAGGCACAGGCCCGAGAGCAGAAGAAAAGAAAGAAGGAAGAGGAAGAAGGCAGCTACAAGAGAAGACAAAGATCAGAGAAGAGAGAAAAAGAAGAAATAAAGCACTGTAGCATCCATAAGTTTAAGACATCTGATTTTCAAATCAGACGTCCATTTTTTGTGCTTGTCCTCATACATTGACTTCTTTATTCTCTTGTGCTTACATTTTGCATTACAACTCCAGTTTTCATTGCATATTATATTCAATTTCTCAAAAGTAGTGCTCTTGATTTTTAAACCCCAATTTTCTCCCTGTGTTCGACCTCGGACTTAAAACTTCGAGTAATAAAATCTATTTGTTTTCGAGCGATTTCAACTATACTATGATGCAACGATTTTAAAACATTGATCTCGTTCGATAAACAACGGTGCACGCTGAGAGGGCCGCAGTGCACACTACTTCCATGGTGTAGGTGAGAGGAAGAAGATGGAAAGCGAGTGTGCGTAGCTCTTCCCGTGGTGGGTTGGAGTGGCTCTTTTTACAAACAAATCCCCCGTCTGTTTCTCTACGGCCACCATCTTCTCCAACCACTCGGCGAGAGTTGCGAGTGGTTGGAACAGAAGCATAAACACTGGTAGCTTTCATCAAACATCTGAGTGATTCTTCAAACGTCTTAAAATATGTAGACCTTAGGGATCTACGATGATAATTCTTCAGACATCCAAATTGAGCTCCAGACATCTTGTAGAGTGATTTTGACCGTTTGAATGGTACCTTCAGGTGTCTTATGCTGAGACTGCATCCACCAAATGATTAACATAACATATCATATGTTATTAAACATAACATTGGTGCATAATATGATACGTAGACTATGTTGAATTCCCACTTAATTCCTAATCAAATATCAACTAAAAGCGACTAATTAAAGAGCACTTGGGCCAAATAATGGTCCACAAAAGTGGACATATCAAATGCCCCCATGCCTAAGTTTTTCTAGTTCTGAGCAAAAGTGAAAAACAATAGAAGTAACTAGAAGATTTCTTCTTTCCTTATTCAAAAATTTAGAGATCCATACTAAAGTGAAGTGATAGTAGCCTAGGTAACGGATCCAAGTGAAAAGCCAACTTATATTTAAACTTCATACTTAACCCTTGGTAAATATTTTATTAGGATAGGCAACTACTTCCCTCATAGATAAAGTAGAAAATAATATGTAATTTGACCCTGGTTTTTTAGCTTAGGTAGGAGATACTGAGTTAAATAAATTCGTATTTGGTAGCACACACTCTTCTGGTGCTACCTGTAGTTTAGTACTACAGACTCTAACTCTCCAGACTATCAAATGAGTCAACCCAGAGAGAGGCTAAACAACTGTACTCTCTTGATGTTCCTTTATGCTCACTCTTTTCTTCTTTTCTTTCTGAGATCACAAATCTCACCAAATTTTGTAAATGTACTCATTGTTTGGTGGCCTCACATGGCATTCACACTTCAATTAAAGTCCTAATAACCCTACAACTAAGTTAGAAGACCTCAGCCAGTATTCAGGTGATCAAAAATACTGAAAAGTAGGTTTGGGTCATATTTGGTGGATCGCAATGGGTGTTTTTGTTGTTGCCTCAAAAACATCGACATATAAATTGACATGAAGATAAACCTCCAAACTTGGACTCTTTTTTTCTTTTTCTTTTTCCTCTTTTTTTTATTAATATTTTTCTAAATATAAATATTTCCTTTTTTCTCTCTCTCTTTTTTTTCTTCTCTTTTTTTTTTTCAAGTACTAACACAAAATGACACATACTTTTATTTATGAGGCATTATTAGGAATGATGATGGTCAAGAGGATATTTTGTGGCTTATTTGGTGGAAGTGCCTACTTTCGGCACCGAGAAGGAATGGATAGGATAATCCTATTTTTGACCTTTGACATTATTACTCTCCTTCAATCAAGGACTCCATGAAGGATAGTCATAACCATCCACCATAGTCATAGTTTTATTAGGAATCCAACTCTGTATATCTGCCTTATTTGGTGACTCTCAGGAATTCACACACAGGAACAGAGAGTGAAAACTATGCCTAACTCTGAGGTATCATCATCTAATTATCCAAAACTTAAGAGTTCTTGCACTAGACTTAGCACACCAGTAATCTCTCTACTTTCATCTCACAAATATGAGGTGGATCTAATAGAAGATAGTATGCCTGACTCCCTATTAACTGTCCAAGGGTTCAGTAGACTAAAAATGCTTATAGATTTTCTTCAAAGATTCATTACCTAGTCTACGTGCAAGTGAAGTACTGTACTGGATTCTAAATTTAAGAAACAATTTAAGAAGAAATTCTTTAATGAAGCTTCCTTTCTGCTAGAGACTAACCAATTCAACTCAAGAGATTTTTTTTTTTACCAGAATAATGCTCTATTCTAAATGCATGCAAATATTTATAAATGCTATAAACATCCTCAGGTTATACCCCCCTATGCCTAAGACTGACAATGTCCTCATTGAAAAAAAAGACATTAAAGAATATCACTTGAGGAGGAGATTGGGAGGAGCTAAGGCTCCTCAAGCCGAAGTGCATCCAAAACTTGGTCACCTGAAAGAGTAACATAAGGTTTAAGTCATTGGCCGTTTACCTTAAAGCTCACGCCAGAAGTAGGGTTCCAAATCTCAATAGCTCCATGAGGGAAGGCATTGATAACAACGTATGGCCCATCCAAGGGGGACTTGAGCTTTCCTGGAAATAATTTAAGTCTGGAATTTAAAAGGCCAGACTCACTGGTTGAGCTCAAAGGTCTTTCTAATGATGTGCTTATCATGGAAGATCTTTGTACGTTGCTTGTAAGCTTGAGAAGTTTCATAGGCTTCATTATGAAGCTCCTCAAGCTCACTTAACTCCACCATACGTGCCTTTCCTGCTTTATCCAGATTTAAGTTAACGTTTTTAATAGCCTAATAGGCTTTGTGTTAGATTTCAACGGGAAGATGGCACGCCTTTCCGTGGACAAGACGGAAAGGAGACATGCCCAAAGGAGTCTTATATGCGGTTCTGTAGGCCTAAAGAGCATCATTTAGTTTTTTAGACCAATCCTTACGGTCGAGACTGACAATTTTTTCTAAAATTCGTTTAATCTCCCTATTAGACACTTCAACTTGTCCACTTGTTTAGGGATGGTAAGGTGTGGCTATCATGTGGTTGACTCCCAAATTTTAGAGTAGTCTTGTGAGGTGTACGTTCTTGAAGTGAGGTCCTCCATCACTTATGATTATCCTCGGGCACTCGTACCAAGAAATGATATTAGCCTTAACAAAATCCAAGACCACAGAATGGTCATTGGTTCATGTGGGTATGGCTTCTATCCATTTCGATACATAGTCCACAGCCACAATGATGTACTCATATCCGAAGGACACAGGAAAGGGACCCATGATGTCGATGCCCCAAATATCAAAGATCTCAACTGGGAGAATAGGTTGTTGAGGCATCTCATCCCTTTTTCCAATGGTTCCCGTCTGCTGGCAATGTATACATGCGCCCACATATGTATGTGCATCTCAAAATAATGTGGGCCACCAAAAGTCAGACTGAAGAACCTTATGGGCAGTCTTCTTTCCACTAAAATGTCCTCCACAGTGGAGGTTATGGCATAAACTTAGAACACTTCTTTATTCTTCGTCAGGGACACAACGGTGGAAAAGCTAATCAAGGCCTATTCTAAAAAGCTCGAGTTCCCCCAATGATAAAATTTAGCGTCAGCAAGAAACCTATCTCACTTCTGCTTGTCCCAAGTACTAGGGGTGATGCCTGTGACCGGATAGTTCACTATGTCAGTGAACCAAGGAGTTTTGGCCTCCACGGCCATCAGAGACTCATCAGGAAAAGTCTCTTTGATATTACCAGCAGGGGTTGATGCCTCAATAGGGATCCTAGACAGATGATATGCTACCACATTCTCAACTCCTTTCTTATCTTTAATTTCCAGGTCAAACTCCTAGAGTAGCAGAATTCAACGAATTAGGCAAGGTTTGGTGTCCTTTTTAGCAAGAAGATGCTTTAAAGTAGAATGATCAATGAATACCACAACCTTGGATCCCAAAAGATAAGACCAAAACTTTTCCAAAGCAAACACTTGATGGAAACCGTTCTCGCGCATTTGAAAGTCATCAGAAATCATAGTATAGTCACGCAAAAACGTTCGTCAAAAATTAAGTTTGTAAAAATTACGAGACTTGAGTCCCAGTCGTTCGTCTCTAGGAGGCGTTTGCTTTACTCTTGAATTCGATCTTTTTGCCGCTGTACTTCATTTAAAAATGCACGTCGGTTTCCAATCTCCTAACTAAAACTTCACCACTTCTATTATTAACTCGGATTACGTGCGCATGTGTCAAATAAATTACGAAGGTGAACGTGTGAGTTTCTGTGCGCACGATTCTTGTGAGGTGGTGACCATTTTTGGAGAAAGCGTCTATCGTTAAATTTTCAATATCCTCGGGAAACGACATGCTTGTTCGTAATGGATAGATAGTTGAAGAGCAAGCAACTTAAATGACGCAAATATGATAATTATTAAGCTCATGGTGATTTCAAACATATAAAGATATATATATATATATATATATATATATATATATATATATATGCATTTTCATTCATTCCATTGGGGGGTTGTTTGCACAAGAACTTTAGAGGAAAGCTTATACATAAATGCTTGAAACGGAAATCTAGCTACCAGCAAATAACTGCATACAAGAATAAATGGGGGGATTTCGCATGCATCATTGGAGGAGAAGTAAGACTACGCTATTAAGCAGTAATAAAAGCAGTAAAAATTATGGAGAGCATAAACTAAATCTAGCAGAATAGAGGGCATTCAGGGGTGGTCCCTGATGGCCTTGGAGTGGTTTGGAGGAGAATGAGGGGCGGCCAATGTAGCTTAGGCCGACCCTTGGAGAGAGGGAGGATTGATCCAGCATCCCGGCATGATGTCCTCCATGATGGTGGTGAGCGCGTGGAGGTGGTGTGGCAAGCTACGTAGAAGTGGGCGTGAATGGCACCAATGGAGTCAAGAGTGTGAATTTGCCAAGGGAGTGAATGGGGTCACTTGGCCACCCATGGGATCTTTTTATAGACCCAATGGCTTCTCTCTACAGAGGTGTGGAACTCTCTAGAGAGAGTCCAAGACTAGCCGGCCAAGAGGTTATGAGATCCAAAAATTATGGATCTCATTTTGAATGCCTCTTGGTTGCTAATTTTGGCAACCAAGAGGTGGTGCCACTTCAAAGAGAGTTCTAGAGAACTCTAGAGAAGTGTGTGTGCGTGAATGGGTGTGTGTGTGTGTGTGTGTGGTCATGCTCTATATGGCTAGGTGGCTTAGGTTAGGTCCTAAGGGGTTTGGATAAGTGTAGGTCATGAATTAGGGTTACAAACCCTAATTGCTAAGGGGAAAATGCAATTAAACTTAACCTAAGTTTAATTGAATGAGTGTGAACCTAATTGAGAGTGAAATAACTCAATTAGGTTGGGTTTAGGTCAATTGGACTCTCACTAAGTCCAATTGAACTTGTGTGGGTTGCGATCCAAGCTCAATTAGACTTAATGAGTCCAATTGACTTAGGTAAAGGTAATTGACTTTGATCTAAGTCAATTGGGTTTGGTGAGGACTTAATTAGGTCCTTAGGTAGGTCTAAAGGTGATGTACTAGGGTTAGGACACCTTAATTTAGGTTCCTATGGGGTTGGGATTAGGTCTAGGGAGCTAAAGTTCCAAGATCAAGACTTGAATCTCAAAACAGGGACTGGAGACCAGTATCAGACATCCAATAATGTGATTAGACGACTTATACTCAAAAATCAGAATTCCAGACTTCAGTTTTGGACATCCAATCTAAGTCAGGGGGAAATCAAGGTTCTGTTTTGGGTATTCTGCAAAAATTAGACGTCTAACAAAGTGTCTAGACGTCCAATAACACTGCAGAAGTGGGTTTGAGGTGTGTGAGAGATGGCTAAGGGTCTTGGATGTCCTATAACTTATCTGGACGTCCAGATAAGGGTTGGAACTAGGTTTTTAGGGCTTCCTAGGGTATTGTGACCTAATCTAAGGGTGGCTAAGGCTTGAGGAAGTCTCTAGGCTATCCTAGGGCTAGGATGGACCTATGCTCTTCACATTTTACTGCTTTATTTCTACTTAATAGAATAGAAAACCTTTAACTCCCTTACATTATTATTCCTACATCTAAACTAAGCCTTCTGCTCCAACTCTACTGCAACTCCCATTATTCCTGATCCAGCTTCAGATCCAGCTCCAGATCAAGCTCCTAATCAGCTTATTCCCTGCAATTGACATAATGTACTTAATTAGCACATTATAACATTATTTCATGCATAGCTAAAGAAGAGCAGTAAAAAGGCAGATAATGCGTATGTATGCATGAATAACCCTAACTTATGCTAAGTCCTAGATTAAGCTAGGTCAATTAAGACCTTCGATCGCTACGCAGTGAACACTACAGCAAGAAGCTCCTTTTCAGTGACCGTGTAGTTTTGCTGAGGATCCGTAAGGGTCTTGCTTGCATATTGCAGCACATGAGGTTTGCCATCAACCCTTTGACCTAAGACTGCTCCCACTGTAAAATCAGAAGCATCGCACATTAGCTCAAACGGGAGGGTCCAATCTAAGAATCGATGCGGTAATAAGGAATTTCTTTAAGACTTGGAAAGCCTCACCACATCTATCATCAAAATCTAAGGAGACATCCTTCGCTAACAGGTCGCAGAGTGGCTTAGAGATTTTACTAAAATCTCTAATGAAGCACCTTTAGAACCCAGCATGGCCAAGGAAAGATCTAACCTGATAATCATTGGTGGGCAATGGAAGCTTAGAGATGGAATCAATTTTTGCGGTGTCCACCCCTAATCCTCTCTCAGAAACTACATGCCCTAACACAATGCCCTGTTGGACCATAAAGTGGCTTTTCTCCTAGCTAAGCACCAGTTTTGCCTCTTTGCAATGGGTTAAGACTTTATCAAGGTGCGAAAGGCATAGGTCAAACGATGAGTCGTAATGGAAAAGTCATCCATGAAAATCTCAACAAACTCATCGATCATATCAGAAAAGATAGCCATCATACATCGTTGGAAAGTGGCAAGAGCATTACATAACCTGAATGGCATTCGACGGAACGCAAATGTGCCATATGGACTCATGAAGGTGGTACGCTCTTGATCGTCAGGAAAGATGGCTATCTAATCATACCCAGAGTACCTGTCAAGGAAATAGAAGTACTTATTCCTCTCCAGTCGCTCCAAAATCTGATCGATAAACGGTAAGGGGAAATGGTCTTTCTGGGTAGCTATGTTTAAACGGTGGAAATCAATGCAGACCCTCCAACCAGTTGAGGGTCTAGTGGTTACCAACTCTCCTTGGTCTTTCTCTTCCACAGTGATTCTTGCCTTTTTGGGCACCACATGAATAGGACAGACCCATTTAATATCTAAAATGGGATAGATAATTCCTGCATCCAGCCATTTCAAAATCTCCTTTTTAACAACCTCCCGGATATTAAGGTTTAGCCTTCTCTGCATGTCTCAGAAGGGTTTCACGGACTCATCCATGTATATATGATGCATGCAAAGGGAGGGATCAACACCTTTAATATCAACAATTGACCAAGAAATTGCTAACTTATGCCTTTGTAAACACTCAAATAGAGCTCCCTTCTATGATTCAGATAATGCAGACGAGATAATAACAAGGAGCGTGTCATTAGGGCCAAGGAAAGCATACTTCAATGTGCTTGGGAGGGGTTTCAGCTCCAACTCAGGAGCCTTTTGGATTGAGGGTTTAAGTTGAGATGTCCCCACCTCAGGTAGCGGATCTACCTTCACGGTCCAAGGTGGGGACAAAGACTCTGTGTGTATCCCCAGCAACTCTTCTAATTCAGGTATTTCCCCTTTAGTTTCTTTAATAATCGGAGGATGGTCCTTAGATCTGACCTTTAGAAGGGGATCTCTACATAGGAGTGCTGGAGTAGTCTCAACCTCATTCTGAGAACAATCTTCAAATCCGGATTGCTTGTAAGTATCAAAAACATTCAATCGGATCTTCTTGTTCCCAAAGCTCATTTTAAGTGCCCCTGATCAACAATTGATAGAGGCATTGGCCGTGGCCAAGAAGGGGCATCCCAGAATAATGGATGGCTTTGTGGGCTTATTCGATGGGTCAGTATCTAGCATAAGAAAGTCAACAGGGAAGAAGAAGTCCTCCACTCTCACCAGGACATCTTCTAGTAATCCTTGTGGTGTCTTAAGAGATCTATCTTCGACCTGGAGGATGACTGGACTAGGCTTTAAGTCACCTCCTTCCAAAAGGTCGTAGACAGAGCTCAGTAAAATGTTCACCCCCGCACCCAAATCGAGAGAGCCTCATCAATGTGTTGGTTACCTATAACCACTAAAATATATTGGGCCCCTGGGACTTTCATTTCGGGGGGTGTTTCATGTTGGAGAACCGAGCTAACATGGTCAAGTAGTATGACCTTAACTTGGACCTGTCTCCTAGATCAACGCTTCTGGGTGCATAGGTCCTTTAGAAACTTAGCAAAGAATGGGATCTGTTTGATAGCTTCCAACAGAGGCAAGTTGATCTGGACTTGCCTAAAAGTGTCCATAATCTCCTCCGTCCTATCCTTGGCTCCAGGCGAGCCAATAGAAGATTCCCCAGGAGCAGATAGGCACTCTGGATAGGGCACCCTCGACTTCTGTGTAGAGGGGTCGTCATGGAGGGAGAGGGATGGCAGACTAATGACATCCCCAGGGTGGGTTATTTCAAGTGAGGGAGAGTAGTGTGGCTTTTCCTCGGTGGAGATGGAAGTCGGGTCGGGTGTAGGAGGGGAATCCTAAGACGTGACCGTAGGAGTGCTATCAAGCTTGTCAATTTTCTTTCCACTCCTCAGCACGATCACAGCTTGGGCGTGCTCCCTGAATATGACCCCCTTGCCCTTTGGGTTCTCCTCAAAAGAGCTAGGCAACTTCCCCAAATCACGCTACCTAACTGCCTCAGTAAGATGACCAATTTGGGATTACATATCAATAATCATCTTATTCTGAGATTGGATGACCATATTCTGATGCTCTTGCATCACTTTCATCGTGGCTTTAAGTTCATCCATCTCAAAGGGCTTATTCTGAGGAGGGCTTTCATAGAATGGCTAGTGATGAGAACCTCATCATGAACCCTAACTAGCACATTTTAACCTAAATAAGTGTACAAAAGCTCCTACAAAACCTAAGGGAAAGCCTAAATCAGGAAATTACAAATTTGAGTATAAAATAATACACAAGGGGTAAAACTGCAATTTTACCAATGCAGTACATAAATGAGATTTCTAAGGGTCTATACACAGGACAAATGATCTTAATAAGAGAAAAAGTGGGATGATTCGATCAAGAAAGGGTTATGACAAAATCTGGGAATTAAATGACATTTTGTAACCCTAAAACAAACCTGCTTTAATTCATGAAGTTCTAGGAAATATAAAAATCAATTAAACCCTCTAAAATTCATGAAAAAACATCCCTTAGGGTTTAGAACCTTCAATTTGGCCATTGGAACCTATCTTGACCTAGATTGAGAATCATACTCAATTTTTGACCTAATTTGGGTTTTTGTGCAAAATGTTCAATCAAACATGATAAAACCTAAAATCCAACCTCACCATTGGATTCCTTAGGTCCAAATTAGCATTATACCAAAATTTGGACCTAAGGAAAGGTCGTCTTGACCCATTTTACAAAATAGTCCTCAACAATTACTTTTTGACCCTTAGCTTTTTGGACCCTTGCAGAAACCCCCCTATCTTTCTCATCTCTTTCTACAGATAGGTCCTGCCCTCGCTCTGCACAGGCCATACCTTCGGCGACTTTGCACGGAGGATGGCGTTGCGCAGACTTGGGGAGGCAGCCCCAGACTTGAGAGGAAGATCCCCTACGTTGTCCTCTTTTGCATGGACCGGTTCCCATGCCCTACCAGCCACCATACCTCTCATGCGAATGCACGAGAGGTATGGGTCTTTTTTCCGGCCTTACCTCCGGTGAGGAGCCCACGCCGCCTCCTCACGTTTCCCTCCCAGCCAGCACCTATTTAAGGAACGGCAGGAGTTGCCACTTCCTTCAAGCTTCGTTTGGCCTGAGATTCCCCTCCTCTTCGTCTCCTCCCAACTCCAGCCAACTGCCAGAGCTTCTGGCGACTCTCCCTTTCCTCTCTCGTCGCCCTGCCACCATACCAGTGGCAGGGTTAACTCCGCCATCCTCTGCAGTGCCGCGCCATACCAGTGGGCGCTCTCTGACCCCTTTTCTGCGTTACCGTTCTCTCCCCTAGCATCTTCATCTTCGGTAACAGAAGTGCCAGTCGTTCGCCATCTTCGCCTCCCCCGTTCGATCCTAACTTACCGGATAAGATCCCCATACTCTCCTTTTTATTTCCCCTCTGTCAATTTGATCTTTCGACTCCTCGACTCCACTGTCCACCATCGCCATCTCCACCTCCGGCCAGACCTCCAACAAGGCTTCCCCGCCGCTCCACACCTCCATCCGCCTCACCAACCACCCCATAAGCACCGCAACACCTCACTGATCCTAAATACTCACTCCACTCACCACGCCACACACCCAGAACACCCCCAGAATACACCCACTCTCACGCACACAGGGTGCCTTAGGAACGCACACTCCAACCACCCCATGCCATGCTGACCCCTGTACTACGTTCGCCGTGTTTAGGCGAAGCTATCTGAGCCTTCTGACGAGGCCGCAAGGCCATTTTCATGGTTGATAGGTTTAGAGGCCCGTCGCCATTAACGCAAGCAAGGAGCTTACTTGGGAGCCTCCTCCAGGACTTCTCGCTCCAGGCTACAGGTCCCAGGTGTGCGGAACCCCTTCTCGCACAACTCCAGATGAGCGATCGGCACTGAATCCCCATGTAGCCGCTGCAATCAAGGAGACTCCTGCTGCAAGCGTTCGCGAAGGAAGGTGGGACAACATAGTCCCACCTTGGATGATTGTGAGCGAGCATTGTGAGATAAATTGGAAAAGTGACATAGCCTCTTCGCCTCCTAACCACAGGGTGAGGTCCCTCTCACCTATCACTGCCTCATCTGTGACCCGCTGCCTGCGGACTTGGTTTGACCCATATACCCGACCTGCACTCCTCGCCCACCACCGCATGCCAATGGGCCTGGTCATGGGCACGTTACCCGACCCGCATACCCGAGTAGGCTCTAGGAGAGCGGTGACCTACGAGAGAAATAGAGAGAGAGAGACGCGGGGAGGGTAGGGGTAGGTTTTTTCCTAACAGTGCCCTATGCAGGAAAGCAGGAGAAGAAGAAAGGAGGAGGAGCGGCTAAGGACTTAGCCGCACAAAGGAGCAGAAGCTGAAAAAGAAGGAGGGAGTGCAGCAAAGAGAAGAAGAAGAGACGCAGCTGAAGAAAAGAAAGAAGAAGAAGAAGCCAAGGAGGAGCTGCAGCAGAAGAGGAAGCTAGAGCAGAGAGAGGCCAAGGAAGAAGAAGCTAAAGACGCAGCTAAAGCCTAAGGCAAAGAAGAAGAACCAGGAGAAGAAGCACTGTAGCAAGTGGAGTTTAAGTCGTCTGACCCTGGAGTCAGATGTCTGAAGAGAGAAAGAAAGAGGCAGAAGAAGAAGAAGAAAGAGAGAAGAAAAGAAGAACAAATTTTCCTTTCTTTTATTATTTTTGTAAAACAGTATATATCTATATTGTAAATTGTGATTTCGTACGCTTCTAAAATCAAGTGTTGCTCCCTGAGTTCGACCTCAGAAATTTTCTATTTTCGAGTAATAAAAATAAAAATACATACTGGTCTCAACCGATCGAGCCAACTAGCTGGTATATGGGTTGGGGAGGTAGGGGTCTTGTATTCCTTGAGTTAGAAGTATCACCTTGCTTCCATGAGAAGTTTGGATGGTTCCACTACCTTAAATTATAGGTATTAGAATACGGGTTATTACAAGGAGGTGGGCAAAGACCTTGGGCTGCGTTTAGGTCAGCCTGAATCAACTCAGGGAATTGATTTTCCTGGTGGCACTCTGCAATGGCGTGCATTGTGCTTTGGCAAATGAAGCATTCACTTGAAGCTTGAAAGATAGAGGCTGCTTGCGGGTTCATGCCAGGGTTTGCTAAAAGCCTATCAAAGATTTTGTTTAACAATTGAATCTGATGAGCCAAATCCTGAGTAGCCCTAGCTTCATGTGCCCCTGTCTTCCTCTGCAAAATTGATGGTTTTCTTTCTTGATAGGCAGAGGACATATGTATGGAATTGCCACTTAATGTTTCAAATAATGCCCAGGCTTCATCTTCAATTTTGGTCATGAAGGTTCCTACACAGGTTGCATCGATGGTTTGCCTGTGCCTTTTAGATAATCCATTATAGAACCTTTCGACCAACTACCATCTTGGCACCTGATAGTGGGGGCATAACCTAAGAAGGTCATTAAAGCACTCCCAAGTCTTGTGAAATTGCTCCCCTTCCTATTGAGTAAAGCCCATAATCTCTCTTCTATAATGGCTGGTCTTACTCATAGGAAAATACCTTTTCAAGAATTCTCCCTTAAGGGTGGCCCAATCATTTACCCGTGCATCGAGGGTATGATACCAGTGCTTGGCTTTATCCTTTAGGGAGAATGGAAATAGAGTCCTCATCATGCGTTCATCAGTAAAGCCCTGGAGCTTCACCGTGGAACAGACCTCGGTGAATTCCTCAAGATGCCTGTAGGGATCCTCCCTAGTAGTACCATAAAATGATGGGAGCAAAGATATGGTGCTACTCTTGATTTCATATGGATTATCCACTCCAGGCCTTCGAATAGGTAGGGCTTGGTGGGTTGTAGGGAGGAAATAGTCTCTCAAGGTTCTCTGATTTTCACCAACCCTAATCTCTTTTTCAGGTCTTTCTTCAGCCATTTTTCTTTTTTCTAGGTTAGCTTTCCTTATAATTCTCTCAGGCTCAGGGTTGAAGAGAAGACTATTTCTAAGAGAGCGCCTACCAAGCATACACCAAGAAAACACAAGGTAAGAGGTCTTTTGTTGATTTAAAGTTCTTTAAGTCCTCTTCCAACTCTTTTGCTTGGCCAAATATAGTCATGGCAGTTTTTTCTTTGTTCCCACGTAAGTGGTATAAGAGAAATGAGGCACTTGAAATTTATGGTCAATGACTATTAAGAAGGTTGAGGTTACTTTTAGTCCTTTTTGGGTGATCAATCAAATTGTCAAGCAATTACGCACCTTAATTTGACCTTTGAGTACCCTAAAGACATACACTTTGCTGCAATGATATTCTCAGATCTCAAGTAAAAAGGTACTCCAAGGATGGAACCAAGGGATGCAAGTAGGGAAAACCCTTCCTTTGAGGCAATGAGTTAGTGATTCCTCTTAACTACCCTTGAATTTCTTTAAGGGGTGTCCCCCTCTTTAGAGTATCAAATCACTCGAGCAAACGATAATACCACTGTTTCAAAGCGAGATAGGATGGTTTGCACCGATAAAGAGATCGATGCCTATAGCCTTAAGGGTCCAAGCCCTAGTTCAGTGCCTATAGTGCGTGCTCAGTGTATGAAGTGTGCATCCACCACGAAATGTGATTTTCTTTTGAAAACCGCAATCAAGTTATTCAAACACTTCATGTATATTTTATTTTATTTTCGAGAAGCAATATGACCACTTGATTAATCTTTTCAAATCAATTTAAGTGTTCTTTAATTATGTTCAGATGCAATGCATGTGCAGATAACTGATGCAATAAGATAAGAAATTCATACCTTGCTCCAACACTCTTCTATGTAGAAATGCACGCAATACAGTAAAAAAATCTAGATGCTGCTTAAGCAATCCTAGATGGTCGTCCTATGGATATGTAGCTTCTAACAGGTAGTTTAGATTTTTTTTAATAAATAGATGTGCAATCAAAATAACTAACTAACTACGAATAAACCTAGAATCTAAAGAATCGGGGACACTCCCCCAAAAACTGGCCCTAGAGTACAAGGGAGAGAAAATAAATAATTAATACTAAGTCTGTCAACCTAAATCTAAACCAAGATCTAATAACTAAATCAGAAAAGGCTCCTCTGTACGCCTTCACATGCGTGGGATCAAGGCCCACAAGCACCCGTTGCTGCCCCTTAGGTGGCATCAAGGTCCACCAAGAATATCGCCTCCGTCATGCTCACCCACCACGTTTGTTTCCTCTAAACATATGTACCTCACATAGGAAAAAGAAATAGATCAATGAATATATAGCCCCAATAAGAAATCACTACGAACATGAAATACGTTCGAGTTTACTAGGCACATTGCCTCCCCGACAACGACACCATTTGGCAGAGAGAAATTCACTTGATTATGAAGATGATAACAATAAAAAGATATGTCGTTGTAGTCGTGTGGTGGAAAAATCTCTCAATCAAAGATTAAAACAGATATTAATTTAAACCACGATAAAGATGTCGCATCCACAGGGAGGCACGAACCGAATGAACTCACAAATGTTTCCACATTAATCTTAATTCCATAGAAAAATGCTTAGCAAAATTATCCCTTAAATGAGTTTCTTGTTCCAATCAATTCTTTCATTAGATGAAAGAATAAAAGATGAGAGAGTTAAAGGATATTTCATGCAATTAATGCCTCAGAAATTAGGATAAACACCCTAATAAATATTCCCTCACTTCATGATTATCTTAGTTATGAGAGGCAGAGAGAGCTTGCGGGCAGCAAAAACATATCTCGAAGAATAAAGAGAACGAGGAGGGCCAGAGAGCAAAACCACCAAACCTAATCAAATATAATGTTTGGTAATGGCACGAAATGTAAAAACAAATTCAACCTAAAACAGAGCATTTCCCTTCTCTCCTCTTCACACATGTGGAGGAGTGGCCGCTGGCCGGCTGGAGCTCGGTGGCAGTGCATGGGAGAGAGGCGGTCGCGATGGCAGTGGCTGTTTGGCTGGTGGTCGCCGGATGTGGCCATAGCACGTGGATGACCGATGGCGTGGACGGCATGGTCAGCGGCGGAGGAGTTTGTGGCTCGGCGTGTGAGGTGTGAACGTGGTGGCAATTGGCGAGGAAGAGGCCGACGAGTTGCATGGAGATCCCCGGTGGCATTGGTGGAGAGATCGGGCGACCGGAGATGGGCGGCAGCGTGGATGGCGTGGATGCTGCTTTGGGTTCTTTTGTGGGAGTTGCAGGGGAACGGTGGATGAAGAAGAAGAGAAAGAAGAAGAAGAAGAAGGGTAGGTGGTGGCTATGGTGAGGGCAGGCACGGCTGATGGTGATGGTGGCTGTGGATTTTGTTCGTGGTCGATGGCTGGAGGTGGTGGGGTGTAGATGGATGGCTGCAGTGGTGATGGTTGAAGGTGATGGGTGGCTGCAATGGTGGCCGCACGCTATCACCATGTGACCGTCGAGAGGAAGAAGGACGGAAGTAGGTGTGTGGAGACCACGGTGCACGCGAGAGGGCCGCAGTGCACACTGCTTCCACGGTGCAAGCGAGAAGAAGAAGATGGAAAGCGAGCGTGCGTAGCTCTTCTCATGGTGGGTTGGAGCGGCTCTTTTTAAAAACAAATCCCCCATCTGTTTCTCTGTGGCCACCATCTTCTCCAACCACTTGGCCAAAGTTGTGAGTGGTTGGAACAGAAGGATAAACGCTGGCAGCTTTCATCAGACGTCTGAGTGATTCTTTAGACGTCTTAAAATATGTAGACCTTAGGGGATCTATGATGGTAATTCTTCAGACATCCAAATTGAGCTTCAGACGCTTGTAGAGTGATTTTGATCATCTGAATGGTACCTTCAGGTGTCTTATGCTGAGCCTGCATCCACCAAATGATTATCATGCATATCATATGTTATTAAACATAACATTGGTGCATAATATGATACGTAGACTATGTTGAATTCCCACTTAATTCCTAATCAAATATCAACTAAGAGAGACGAATTAAAGAGCACTTAGGCCAAATAATGGTCCATGAAAGTGGACTTATCAAGAGTCACCTTATCAAAATAAGGGGAGGAATTTACACCCTTGAGAGGTTCTGTTTCAAGCTCATCATCACAGGTGTCGAGGAAATCTAAGCTCAGTGGACCAGCTTCCCGATTTTCTAGGGCTGGCTCGGAATTGTGAACACCTACAATTGGATCCCCCCAACCCATCTCAAAATCAGGCGTATCAATCTGTACGTAATTTGGATCAAATTCTTGGGTTGAGGGTTCACAACAACCTCAATTCTCGACCCCAGGATTTGGAAAATTATGTTGATCACTAGAATTACTCCAAGACGTAACCTTTGACAAGTATTTTTTATCAATGGTTCTATATAACTTATTCATCAATTCTCCCCGTTTTTCCAAAAAATTCTGGAGTTCTTCCGAAAATGAAGGATTTGACCAACATTGAAGACAATCGTTGTTGTGTAATTCCACCAATTCAATGTGTTATGCTAAGAGATCATCCCGGGTTGAACCATGGTTTATTCGTGTCCATATTATTTCCATACGGTTCAAAATGTGGTCCATTGTTTTCTTGTATTTATCCTGCATGTCCCTATTAAACTATTCCTCGTGGTGTCTATAAGCAGTCTCAGTCATCTTATCCTTGATAGTCATTTGGGACACAGGTTTTCTAATCGCTTTTCCTAACATGTCAGGTTGCATTTTTTAATCAAGTGGTGGAATCAAGATGTAGAATCAAACTCAAGTTCAGATTGGGATTGATTAGATCTGAAAGAAATTCCCAAGAAGATCTAACGAGGCCTCTTAGGTTAAAAACCTAAGGACCTACTTGTGTGTGTGCTCTAGAGAAAGGATGAGAGACTGGATATTAATTGGACTCAATCAAGTCACCCAAAGATTTTTGGATGACTAAGGCTATTTCGAGGCGGATGATACCTCTAAATAAGAAATCCACACCCGAGAAACACTTGGGAAGCCAGAGCCCCGCAAAGACCCCTACATGGTAGAGCGTCCCCACGGGTTACAGGGTTTCCCCTACCCGACCTTCCTTGTCACTGTGGTTTCAAGTAGACCGGAATGTACAAATTGAGACCTTAAGTCTATCAATTTTTATCCTAGTTTGTGCCATGGATTTCACTTGATTTAGAAGTTGATTTGATTTGAGCCCTAATTTGGAGGTTGATTGGCCCACAAAGTAGACCAATTTCACCTGACCTGCCCTAAAAGATGGAGGATGAAATCTGGATCAAGATCCAGAGGTCACCCTGAGTTGACTCTCAAGTTATTAGGTCCACAATTTTAGGGTTCAAGTGAATTTTAGAGCTTGATTTTAGGGTTTTTCTTGATTAGATATTTTCAAGAAAGGGTTTGGGTAACTGATAAACACCAGTTTATCATCATTCTTATGCATTAAAACAAACCTAGCTCTTAGAATTTTACTCTGCAAATGGGTTTTTGGGCTGCATTTAGGCATTAATTAGGTTAGGCATGCATTGCACTTTTTATTATCTTTTTAATGTGTTTTTATGAGTGTTAGGGATATATAGATTGCCAGATCCCTAGAACCCTAGCACTCAGGAAGGCAACTGGTGAAGGAGAAGCTCTCACCAGCTGAAACTCAGCTTGATCCAGCTCACCATAGCTGGAATTCAGCTCACCTGAACTAGAGTTAGCTCATCCTAGCTCCATTCAGCTCATCTCAGCTGAATGGCAACTCAAGAGAGCTCATCTTAGCTCACCCTAGCTCAAGTCAGCTTAGATCTAGCTCAACTTAGCTGAGTCTAGCTCATCTCAGCTCCCATTAGTACATAGGGAGCTCTAACTAGCTCAGCTGAGTTGATTGGAGTTCACCCCAGCTCAAGTCCAACTACATCCAGCTCCACTTAACTCCGGCCAGTTGAAGATGACTTCATTCTAGCTTAGGAAGCTCAAGTCAAGCTCCCGAGGACTCAGCTTAGCTCAACTCAGTTGAGCTAAGCTACCTTAGCTGCCTCACCCAGCTTGATCCTCCTCGGGAGCACCAGACCTAGCTCACCTCAGCTCAATTCAGTAGAAGCCAGCTCACTTTAGCTTAGCTTAGTAGCTAGCAAAAAACTAGCAAGCTAAGCCAGCTAGAGTAGTTCCATGCTAACCTCTTCAACAGCTACCAACTCCATTTCAAGCTCCAGACTTCTCATCCTCAGCTCCTCTCTTCAAACCCTACCTCCAATACCTCTTCCTCTACTCCACTACTAGCTAAGCTAGCTTAGATTAGCTTATCTTAGCTAGGCTCCAGCTCCCTTGGCAATCCACCACCTAAAAACCCTCCTCAGCTAGCTCTACCAACTAAGCCCTACCTAAGCTCACCTAAGCTAGCTCCACTCTACTCCTTTTGGCGCCACCACCTAGCCTACCCACTACCACCAAAAAGACACCACTAAATGGTGCCAAAACCACCTATAACTGCCCTTGTTTTGGCACCAAAATTCCCTCCAAAAATGCCCCCATCCTAACCCTACACCTACCCATATAACCCATCCTAGCCACCCACCTACCCCTCCTTCTAGAACCCTACTTGGCACCACCTAAGCTCCCCTTCTAGAACCCATTTTGGTGCCAACTTCAAGGGGTGCCACCACCCATAACCACCACCTAGGTACCCCTTGGATTGGCACCAATCACCCTTAGCCCTAGGATCCCCAACTACCCCCCATATCCTATCCTAGCCATCCATTCAAAGAGCCACCTATGCCCCCCTTCCTACACTATATATACCCACCTAACTTCCCACATTTTCATGATCCTCCCTTTAGTATAATTCCACCCTACAACCACCATACCCACGGCCAAGGAAGAAGAAGAAGAGAAGAAGATTAAGGGGGCATCCTACCCACCCCCTTGGTGCCTTCTTCCCCTTTTCCTTCTGCCTTGTGCCACGCCAAGGAGGAGGAGCACTCCCCCACTAGGAGGACGGCCAGGCAAGGAGGAGCAAGGGTGGTGCACGCCCACCCTTGAAGGAGATCATTGAAGGTGGTAGCTTCCACCTTGGAGGATATCATTTGGAGGAGAATCTCAAGGAAGGAGAAGAAGGAGTTATCTTTTCAAGTCAAGGAGCTACTTGGCTTGGAGTAAGAAGCCCTCTTCTTCACCATTTTATCTAGAGGATTTGTGTTTTATTTTTCTTGTATTTTCAAGTAGAGTAGAAGCATTCCTCTATAGGTTTTGTGTAGACAATTTTCATTAAATCAAGTTTCCTTCTCTTAATTTTTGTTGCATAGTTTTTTTACAAGTTTTACCTAGCACTTGTTTCACTCCCTCTCCCTAATTACTCTAGGCCTCCACGTGCCTAGGGTGAACTTGGGGAGAGGCTCTACCTATCACCTTAGGGTTAGCCTTACTAAAATAGGTATTAGTTGTTTTCCTGCTATAAGCAAAACTCGTGTGTTCCTGTTATTTCAAAACCCTAAAAATATTTTTGAAAAGACCAAAAAGAAAGGTGATTTTCACATTTCCAAGCAAGAGATTGATTTGATTTCGCAAAAGGTTGCCTCCTTGGACGACCCTAGATACTTCCCTATCTAGGTTATAAATTTTAAAAGCATTTGCGATTTAGCTTGTTACAACGACTTAAAAACCCGCTTTTACAAATCACGCCAAATTTCGCATCAATAGCACACAAAGGCAGGAGGGTAAATTTCCTTTTATGCAAGCAAAATGTGAACTAATACTCCAAGCACTAATGTTGAAAACCCTAATTGACTCTATTTCAATGTCCAATTTAATCTCAAAATGTTCACCTTGGACTTCAAACAAGAAGTGTGTTAGCCCAAGGTGATTAGAAATCAAGCGTAATCCCTAATAGGTACAGGAAATGAATGTAGGGAATATCTAATCAGAATCGTCTCAGGCTTCAATCAGATATTGCTTTTTTCGCAAATCAGGAAACTTGCCTTTGAATGAAATTACTGTGAAAATAAGGCAGGTAGTTCCTAATTGATTTATTTTCATTTTTATCTTCCCAAGATTAGAAGGTTGATTAAGGAAGAAAAGAAATTACCTACCCTGGTAGTGGCTATTTTGTGCAGATCTCTGCGTGATGTACCTCACAAACTCACAAGAAATCAAATAGGGCAAGTTAGTGCTCAAATATAATCAAATAAAACAAAGAATAGCAGTGAATTGCGCATTGCTCCCCAGCAACGGCACCAAAATGTTGAAGCGAATGCATCGTTGTTTAAGAAATGTGTCGTAGTATATGACAAATGCGCTCAAACAAATAAATTTATTACTCGAAAATCTAGGAATGAAGTCCGAGGTCGAACACAGGGAGCAAGTATTGTAATTCACACGCTAATCAAGATGAATATATAAATTAGCACAGGAATTTAAATACAATAATGATATTCAATGAATACTAATCTGTCACATTAAATATTCAATGAAGTTAAATGTATCACAAGAATATGAGGACAAAAAGAGAAGAGGATAAAAAACAATGGTGATTTGAATCATCACATATATCCTTCTTAAGTTAAGCATGCATCCAACTATCAATAATATCAAATAAACCAATAGTAGCTTGAATGCTACAGTAATCGGTTGCCTCTTTGGCAAATCAGACAACTTAAATGTTGCCTGCTACACTACTCTTTAGAGAGCCTTTTCTCTTCTTCCCCTACTCAGCCCTTCTTCTTCTTCTTTGGCATCAGCTTCTTTTCATCTCAAAGCCTTCTCTTCCTTTCTTCCCTTAGCCTTTCTCATGCACAGGCTTCTTCTTTTCTCCTTCTTCTCACAACCAATACCTTCTTTTCCTTCTCAAGCTTTCTTTTCTCAACGACCAAGTGTCGTATGGTGCCTGCAAGAGCAAAACCCCCCTCCTTCACTCTCTCTCTTTTTCCTTCCTTCCTCTCCTTACATACGGTCAGCCAATCGGGTATTCGGATCATGTATAGTAACCGAGTCTAGGGCTGTGTACGTGGTGTCACAGCCAAGGAGTGAATAGGTTAGGCGGGTCAGGTGAGTGCGGGTGGATGGGACCTCACCCCCGGTCTCAAGGCGATAAAGCCTAAACAGAAATTCACTTTATTTGTATGCATTCACTCTTCCATGGTTGATGTGGGACTAATCAATCCTTTCTTTGCGTGCGGCTGCTGAGGCGAGCTTCGTGATTGGAGCAGCTGTAGAGGGTAGGGTCTTCAATTGATCACCTGGGAGACTTCTGGACCTGGGGCCACAACAATCAAGAGCTGTAGCTAATTGCTTTAACACCTAGTGGTGAAGAATACACCGGAGAAGACGGTGGTGGTGGCAGAGCTCCGATGAGGCCCTGAAATAATGAATAAGGCCTCACGGCCACATTAAAATTGCTCAAGAGCTTCATTTGAGCTTGGCGAAGTTGGTGGCGGTGGTTGCGTGGCATATAGAGGTGAGTGGTGGTCAGGCGAGGTCAGAAGATGACGTGCGAAGGTGGGTTGGTCGACGACGTGTTTGGATGGGCAATAGGGTGAAATAGGTCAGGGCTTTTGTTCATGATGGCGTAGCAGAGGTGTAGGAAGTGTTTGTGAGGTGTTTGGAGGTGTGTAGCATGCGAAGGACCTCGTCGGAGAGGTGGCCGAAGGTGAAGACGAAGGTGGATGGCGGTAAGGTTGAGGGTTGTTTTTTGGGTTTTAATAAAGGGAATTAACCTAAGAATCTAAGGGAACCTAACTAACCCAGTATAATGGTCGAAAGGAGTAGGATGGCGCCGATTATGGTATGGCCGGCGTCAGAGAAGGGAATACCCCCGATGAGGGAGAACAACGATGAAGAGAGGGGAAGACGGCGCCTGCTGGTATTGTGAGACACAGAGGAGATTGAGGAGGAGAAACCGGCCAGCTATTGTCTATGACGGCCGACAAAGAAGGGAGTTGATGGAGCTCGCCGAATCTTGTGGAGGAATTGGCCAGAGAGAGAAGAAGAAAGGGGTATTCTGGTCCAAACCAAGCTAAGGAGGTAAGGAAGTCGAGGCGAAGCTTATACAGAGCTCAAGACCTGCCACAAATAAGGGAGGAAGCTCGACGAGCTTCGAAATTTCAAGAGAAGAAATCCCTAAAATCTTGAATGTTTGCAAAAGCTTTTGGCTTTGATTCTAGGTCCAAGAAGTTGCTCAGATGATCAGGAATCATCTGAGGAACACTCCTTCCAATTTTGGAGGAGATTGACTGAAGGATTAGAGAGTTTTCCTTAATTTAAGGTCGGCTGCTAGGTTGGTTTAGGTCTTTTTCTCACACGAAGGCTGTATGGACTTGTTGGTGAAGAAGGCAACGAAGTTAGGGGTTGAACGCAAATATTATGAAAGTTGAGGGGCTTGGTGAAAGGAAAAAAATAGACTAGACTAAAATGCAAACTAGGTCAAGATGATCTCTGATTGGGCCCAAATTTTGGTACAAACCTAATTTAAACCCAAAAAATCTGATGGTGAAGTCAAATTTAGGTTTTGACCAAGTTTGACTAGATAATTTGCATAGAAACCTAAATTAAGGCAACTATCTATCTAAGACTATTTTATGTCAAAATGGGTTCCAATGGACAAATCAAAGGTACCAAATCTTTAGGAATATTTTTCTATAATTTTTAGAAGGTTAGGTGAACTTTATTCTGACCAAAACCTTAGTTAATTAAGCGATTTTATTTTTAGATTTTCAGATGTCCATTAATTCTTGAAATGTATGAAAACCCATTTTTGTCTGCATGAACCCACTTATTAGAGATTTATGAACATTTTACCTTTAATTAACCCTTGAGAAATTCCGTGATTGCCATGCATTTAGGATATTTCGTTAAAACTGTAAATTTACCCCTGTTTTAATGTTAATCTCTCAGAATGAATATGCAATGAGTTATGGCTCTTTGGCGATTATGTAAGAGAATTTATCAATGGATTATGACTAATTAAAGCTAGATATGGCTGATAATGACGTTATCATCACCTAAAACCCTAATTTCAAACCTGCTTAATTAATAGAGGTTCTGATCTGAATAAATTCCATCTAAATCTTCTAACATTCATAGAAAAATATTCCGTGAGAATGGGTACCCTTGATTTGACCATTAGAACCCATTTTAACCTAAAACAGAGTCTCAGAAAAAAAGTTACCCTAATTTGGGTTTCTACACAAATTACTCAGTCAAACTTAATCAAAAATGAAATCTGACTTCATCATCAGATTCCTTAGGTCTAAATTAGGTTTGTACCAAAATGTGGGCCCAATCAGAGATCATCTTGACTTAGTTTGCATTTTAGTCCAGTCATACTCTTTCTCTCTCAATTAGCCCCTCAGCTTTTTAATTATTTGCAGATAGGTCCCCATGCTTCTCATCATTCTTTACAGATGGGTCCCTACTACCATTAGTGTGAACAGAAACTCCACTGTCGAGATTCGAGTGTGGATTGCTCACTCGATTCTCAATCAAACAATCCCAAAATTGAAAGGGAGATTCCTTAAGGAATTCCCTTCCAAACGGACCCGACCATGATTCCTAACTCTTTCCCAATCTCCCATACGAATGCATGGAAGATGTGGGTATCCCACATGTGCAAAATCCCTGAAGCTTGAAAGCTTCTTTCCTTGCTTGGGAACATCCCCTAAGGCCTATAAAAGCACCCACAATGAATTTCCACTTCTCCTTAGCAAGGTTTAGCCTCAAAAACCCTCTTCCTTCCCTATCTCCGACCTCCTCCGACCTAAGCTCCGGCAGCCTCCTTTTTCTTCCTAAGGGCATTCAACCTCTTCTTCACGTTCATCCGCACCTTGCCAGCCACACGAGGGTTGTCTTCCCCTTTGATCACCACCGTCTCCCTCATGGAGGCTTCATCTTCCCCACGTCCGGCCATCACACCGATGTGAGAATCCTCTCCCTCTTCATCCTATAAGTAGGTCAGACTTCTTCTATTATCCTCCTAAATCTTCCTAGCCCCTCTACCTTTCCTTTCGACCGTCGATACACCCTACATGCCACCGTCTTCCCTGGCAACAACGCCAAAATGTTTAAACAAATCCGTCGTATGTTAAGGAGATACATCGTAGTATAGGACAAATGTGCTCAAATCATTTAAATTTATAACTCAATTTCAGAAAGAGTCCGAGGTCGAACACAGGGAGAAATTAATAGCAATTTTATCTCACCAATCACAATAAATATAAGCAATTATAATCAAAACTAGATTTAGAACAACTTAGAAGGCATTGTCCTGGGACATCTTATTTTTGATTGAGGTATTCAAGTCGATCGAGCTAAGGTGAATTTGATTTCCAAACTTCTTGTACCTAACTCAATCAAAGATATCAGAACATTCTTGGGGCTCGTGGGTTTTTATCGACGATTCATATCAGATTTTTCTAAGATTGTGTGCCCCTTGACAAATCTCCTCTCAAAAGACACGCCTTTCAAGATAACGAGTGAGTGTATTCACGCATTTAAGATCCTGCGTGACCGAGTCACCCAAGCACCAATCCTGCAATCCCCTGACTGGTCTCAACCCTTTTAGATCATGTGTGATGCATTTGACTGTGCAGTGGGAGCGGTGCTAAGGCAGAAAATTGACGGGAAACCTATGGTCATATACTATGCCAGCAAGACATTAGACGAGGCTCAGTGTAACTACACAATTACAGAGAAAGAACTGCTAGCTGTAGTATTTGTCTTGGAAAAGTACAGATCACACCTCCTAGGTTCCCATGTCATTATATACTCAGATCACACCGCAGTGAGGCACTTACTCACGAAGAAGGACGCGAAACCTAGGTTAATTCGATGGATCTTGCTATTGCAAGAATTCGACCTTGAAATTCATGACAACGCGCGAAAGCAAAACGTGGTAGCTAACCATTTGTCTTTCCTTCCTTCTTCGATCATTGACCTGTCCAGACCTATCACCGAGCATTTTTCGGATGAACATCTGCTGGCCATTAACAGACTTTCCTGGTTTGTTGACATGGTAAACTACTTGGTTACAGGGAAAGTCCTGCCAGATTAGGTGACTTCCAGGTGAGACAAGTTGATTTTCGATGCCAAGTATTACATTTAGGAAGAATCGTACCTCTTCCATATTGGCAATGATCAGGTAATCCGAAGATGCATTCCTGACAACGAGGTCAATAACGTCATCTCATTCTATTATGATCAGGCCTACATCGGCCATTTCTCTGGTCGGAAAATCGCAACAAAGATCCTCTAGTGTGGGTTCTTCTAGCCCACAATGTTCAAAGACACAAACTTATTATAGGGCATGCGCTCGTTGCTAGGCCTTAGGCAACATGGGCCCACATGATATGATGCCCTTGAATCCGATCATTGTGTGAGAAATCTTTGACATCTGGGGAATTGATTTTATGGGACCCTTTCCAAAAACTAATGGCTTTGAATATATCTTACTCGCTGTTGATTATGTCTCCAAGTGGATCGAAGCCATCCCCACCAGAATAAGTGACCATAAAGCTATTCTTCAATTCATTTAAGAGAACATCTTTTCTAGATTTGGGGTTCCAAGAGCCATCATCAACAATGGCGGGTGTCATTTTGCAAATGTGCACTTCCAATCCCTAATGAAAAAGTATGGGTGTCACATTGTATCTCGACTCCTTACCTCTCCCAAACTAATGGATTGGTAGAACTGTCAAATCGAGAGATCAAGAAGATCCTTCAGGTCACTGTTCGACTTGACAGGAAGGATTAGTCTACTCGCCTTCCGAAAGCCTTGTGGGCCTATTGGACAGCCCATAAGACCTAGCTAGGCATGTCTCCCTTCATACTTGTGTATAGGAAGGCATGTCACTTCCCCGTGGAAATGGAGCATAAAGCCTACTGGGCAGTACAGAAGTGCAATCTCGATCTTGTGAAGGCTGGAATCCACTGCCTGTTGCAATTGAGCAAGATCGAGGAGTTACACAATGACACGTACGAGAACTCGCAAATCTATAAAGAGCGGGTGAAAGCCTTCCATGACAGGCACATTTCAAGAGAAACCTTCCATCCTAGTCAGAAAGTACTACTCTTTGATGCCAGACTTAAGCTCTTCCTAGGCAAACTCAGATCTAAATGGACTGGACATATTTGGTAAGACAAGTGTTTGGAAATGGAGCTATCGAAATCAGTGAACTCAGCCTTGATTCTGAACCTTTTGTTGTGAATGGTCAGAGACTCAAACCATTCGTCGAACTTACTAACTCAAACTTGGCTGTAATATCTTTTGATCTCCATTCTCCATGAGCTTCATTGTGCTCAATTGATGGCATTAAACTTAGTGCTTAATAGGAGGCAACCTGTCCTCTTTTGAAAATCCCAAAACCTTCCTGACATATCCTTTTACTGAATTCATATTGCACTTTAGGGTTCGTCCATTAGAACAGCTGACTCCATCATTGGTACACGTATCAAAGCTTGAAATCATTCTCAACAGTCATTCCGACCCATTCACCACTTGTTCTAATGTATGATCTGGATTGAATTCAAACCTGCCTAATTTACAATGGCATTGCAAATCTTAGGCATGGGGGGTATTAAAATGCAAAACACTGTGAAATCAATGCATGGAAGGGAATCATCAAAAAAAAAAGAGAAGAGAGGTCATTTTGAGCTGAAGGGAAAAAAAAGAGTGGGAAGGAAAAGAAAAGAAAGAAGAAAAAGGAGCAAACAAAAAGAGAAGAAAGTGAATTAGTCCCTTGAAAACTAAATATGGAACCTACCTAACTTCTAGGTTGGATCAGATGATGAATTAAGACCTGAAAGGCTAAAACTTAAGGAATTAGTGGTGGATACCAACCTTAGGCCTCTTGGATCTATTCTAGGGTTTAAGCACTCAAGTATTTGTTAAGATTCAGATTATTCCTAAAGAGGTTGAGGAAAGTGTAAAGCTGATGTATTAGGTCTAAGGCTTAGGGATTATTCGACCCCGTTGCCTGCCCTTTAGTTTGTGGGACTTGGTAACCTAAGCACCAAAATCACACACTTAGTCTGGTTTAGTGCCCTTACTAAAGAAAAATCATGCCAAAAATATTCTGTTCTAAAAAGTCATCTCAAAGATCTACCGTAGGAGCAGCTCGACAACACAAGTTGATTGGACGAGTTCCTGGAGCAAAGAGGTGGGAAATTCCCATTGAAGATGCGTAATAACATATCGTCTCCTTAGTGCTTGTCTCCTAGGATATCTAAATATCCTACCGGCAACATGTAAGCACCTTATGCTGGTTCAGGTGCCATGGGCATGATTATTCCGAAATGTCGATTACCAGGGCCTGAATTTAGCTACAGAATGCCATGGGTGGCACTATCCCGAAGTATTGAAAGCCAGGGTTCTGGGGGTTGCTATGGGAGGCACTATCCCAAAGCATTGAAAGCCAGTGACCCTTCGAGGATTGATGGTGGGGACAAAGAATCCGATACATACTATGTTTAGGGCCAATTCGAGGTTGGATCTAGGGAAATCTAAAAAGAAAAGAGAGAGAAAACTCTCCAAATGAAAAATATACTTCTATCCCTCTCTCTTATAAAAAAATGCACTAGCAAAACTGAACCTAGACATGCTACATTCTATGCACGGGTGGTTTAACCGCTGGGTTCAACAAACCTCTAGGTAGTTTTTGTGGGCCTTAGAAACCTTTACAGCAGACTTAGGCTAAAGCTGGTCAGGTCTGGATCTTGATTAATACTTGAGTACCTCTAGGCCTACTATTAGCATTCTAACCTAATTTCTAAAAAGTAATAAGAACAAGAATCTGAACTTCAATGCATGGTCTAGAGCTCTAGTTCTTTCCATAAGGATTCGCTAAGAGACTAGCAAAATTTAGGCATGGAGGTATGATGATAATGTCATCATGAGCCATAACCAACTTTAATTAGTCACAATCAAGAGACAAATGCTCCTACATAATCGCCAAAGAGTCGTAATTCACTAAATATCCTTTCTAAGAAGAGTGCATTAAAATAAGGTTAATTCTACAGTTTTAACAACATATCATGAATGCAGAATAATCATACGATTTCTTAGGGTTTAATCTAAGGTCTAATGAGCATTAATGACTAATAAGAGGGTCCGTATAGACAAAAATGGGTTTTCACGCATTTCGATAACTGATCCATAATCTAAAATCCTAATATCAGACCAGCTTAATTAATAGAGGTTCTGGTCAAGATAAATTCCATATAAACCTTCTAAATTTCATAGAAAAATATTCCATGAGGTTTGGTACCCTTGATTTTGTTGGAACCTAGTTCCATTTCTCTTCTATGTTTTGGTGTTAACAAAACCATGTTTAAATCTTATGTGTTTATGAAGTATTACAGGTCAAAAGAACCTATGGAGGCAAGCAACAAGAATGCATATGGAGGAAGAATATTAGAAGACTAATTTTTGTTGTATTAATTATTTTTGTAGAATCTTTATACGTCTCCTAACAAGTAAAACAAAATATAAAGTTAAAAACAAAGTAGAGATAATTAGGGTTCAGAAAATTGTTCATTCACTCGTTTCAAAACTCAAAATCGATTTTTAAAAATCAAGTCGTTAAGAGTAAGTTGGGTTTCTCTAAAAACTAACTTAAACTTACAAAATGTGGTACTTGTAGCAAGTACCGGTACTGGTCATAAGTACTGGTACATGCTAGGCACAGGTTTGGGCCTAAGTTCCAAGTTGTGAACAATAAGTACCGATACTCATCATGAGTACCGGTACCAAGTGGTCATAGTTTGTGCACTTGGTTTTTACCTGGACCTTACAAGTACCGGTACTAATCACTAGTACCGGAACATGTAGGTCACTGGACCCAAATCTGTAAGTCACAAGTACCGATACTCATCATGAGTACTGGTACCTGGTGACTTAGTTGGGCTGACTGTAAGTAGTCAGTACTGGTACCAAAAGTTCAGTACCGGTACCAACTAACCATTATGACTAATCTGAATGACTATTTTGCTATTAAACCTATCCTTAAACTTCTCAAATTACCCCTAACAGCTAGTAAACGTAGGGAAGGTGCTTAGGGGTTATATAAGCACTCCTTGAGTGTCTTTTGCACACAACTAAGAAGCAAAGATCTTATCTTTACATACACCTTCATTTCTCAAATTACTAGTGTTGGGAATCGTATATCGCGTCTTTGATCAGAATGCATCATAGTATAGTTTCAAAATACGATCAACAAAGATAATTTATAAAGATAACGAGACTTGGAGTCTCGGTCATTCATCTCTATGAGGCATTTATGGAAATATAGATTTAAAATCGATCTCACTTGCTCTACTTGCTTAAAATTGCACGCCGATTTCCAATCGCCGGATCAATGTTCGGCCACTTTCATTATGAACCCTAATTACGTGCTCATGTGCTAGATAGATGACAAATGTAAAAGTGTGAGTTTCAGTATGCACGATTCTAGTTATGTGGTGGTTGTTTACGAAAAATGCGTTAATAGTTAGATCCTCGATATTTTCAGGTACCGACATGCTAGTTGCAACAGATAATAATTAAAAGCAAGCAACTTAATCACACAAAATATATTGCAATAAGCTCATGATGATTCTCAACAGAAAGATTTATATATATAAAAAGATCTTTCAATGATTCATCATGGTGTTTGCAACATGGAACTCGTGGAAAGCTTATAGAGGAATGCTTAGAAACACAAATCTAGCTAGCAGAAAATGATCGCATACATGAATCTAGAGGGGGATTATGTATGCATCATTGGGGGAGAATATAGAGCTACACTACTAAGTAGTAAATAAAGCATGTAAATCTAAGAAGAACTATAATCTAGTCTAGCAGAAATAAGGGCATTCGGAGGTGGCTCCGATAACCTTTGAGTTGGTTGAGAGGAGAAGGAGGGGCAGCCAATGGTACTTAGGCCGACCGTTGGAGAGAGGTTGGAGAGGTGATCCAGCATCTTGGTGTGGAGGTGGTGGTGGCCATGGTGAAGCTACTCGTGGACATGGACGTGGAGTGGATGTGGAATGAAACTAAGCTAAATGGAACCAAGAGTGGATGGGTGCAAATGGCCACCCCTTAGGTCTTTTTATAGACCTAAGGGAAGCTCTCTAGAGAATTATGGAATTCTCTAGAGAGGCCTATGATGGGAGCTCGTGGGAGAGTGAGAGAGAGAGAGGATGGATGGTGATTTCTAGATCAACCAAATGTGGATCTAAAAATTGAATGGCTCTTGGTTGCTAATTTTAGCAACCAAGGCAACAACACATGGTAGAGAGTTCTAGAGAACTCTAGGCTAGGTATTTTCCTATGGATGGTGTGTGTGGGTGTGTGTGGGTCGAAACTTAGGTGGCTAGGTTGATTAGGTTAGGTTCTAGTGGGTTTAGGTCAAGGTAGGTCTCAAATTAGGGTTGTAAACCCTAATTCACTAAAGTAAAGTGCAATTAAACTTAATACAAGTTTAATTGGGTGTGTGAAAACTTAATTGAGAGTAAAATAACTCAAGTAAGTCAGGTCTAGGTCAATTGGACTCTAACTGAGTCCAATTGGATAGTGTGTGCTGAGATTAGGGCTCAGTTGGACTCAATGAGTCCAATTGAATAGGCTGATGGAATTGACTAAGATCCAAGTCAATTAGGTTTAGTGAGGACCTAATTAGGTCCTTAGGGAGGTCTAGAGGTGATGTAATAGGGTTAGGGCACCTTAATTTAGGTTCCTATGGGGTTGGAATTGGGTTTAGGGACCTAGAGATCCAAGATCAAGGCTTAAATCTCAAAACAGGGTCTGGAGAGCAGTTTTAGACGTCCAATAATAGTGTCAGATGTCTTATAGTGAAAAATTAGAAGTCCAGACTTGTTGTCTGGACGTCCAATCAGAGTCAGGAGGGATTCTAGGTTCTGTCTTTGCTATTCTGTAGAAATTGGACGTTTGACCAAGTGTCTAGACGTCCAATAACACTACAGAAGTGGGTTTCAGGTGTGCGGGAGTTGGCTAAGGATTCTAGACGTCCTATAACTCATCTGGACGTCCAGATAGAGGTTGAAATTAGGGTTTTAAGGTTTCCTAGGGTGTGGTGACCTAATCTAAGGGTGGCTAAGGCTTGGGGAACCTTCTAGGCTATCCTAGGGCTAGGATGGTCCTAAGTTCTTCATAATTTACTGCTTTATTCCTACTTAAATAGAATAGCATACCTCAACCCCTTACATAATTGTCTACTACATCTTATTCTAGGTCTTTTGCTCCAGCTCTGCTGCAACTCCAGTTATTCTTTATTCTTTAGATCTAGCTTTAGATCTACCTTCTGGTCAGCTTATTACCTGTAATTGACATAATGCACCTAATCAGTACATTATATCATTATTTTATGCATAGCTAAAAGAAAGCAATAAGGATGCAAGTGATGCTTATGCATGTGTGAACTGTCCTAACTTATGCTAAGTCCTAGCCTAATTTAGGTCAATTAAGACTTATGATTGCTACGCAATCATACCCCCATGCCTAAATCTTGCTAGTCCCTAGCAAATGCAAGACTCAATTATTCACGGAAGGGTCCCTAAGGGATTGATTATTTTATCAAGTGTATGACTAGAGATTTTTCTACTTTTTATTTTTATCCTATGCTCTAGAAATCCAGACAATCGTGGAAGTGTAGCTATGTAGCTTTCGTAATGAATTCAAATGAAAAATTAATTCACCTCTAAAGCATGTACTTGACCCCTTGATGAGTCCATTTTAATGGACTATTGTTGCGCCTAAGTACTTTAATTCTAACATAGTATGTTTGTTAATAATCACATTAGGTCATTAAATAAGTGCATGCATCAATACTTGAGTTTTTATCTATTTTATCGCATTCTATAACTTAGTATGTAATTATTTTATGCTTTGTTATTGTAGGAATAATGTTGGAAAAGAACAAGGAGGGGGGGATAAATTTCATCAAACAAACAGTCGCCTCAACACCTCCCTCAACCTCCGACCGGCCTCAATACACCCCAACAGCCGTCGGCCAAAATTAGTAAGGGATTTGAAAATCCCTTAACTCACGTGGGGAGAGGAGATAAAATAGGAGGCTTGGCAAAGGAGAGAGGGCTTCGGTTCTTCTTCCCTCCCCTGAGGGGATATCCTTCTTCTCCACCTTCTCCACCGTAGAGAGTGCGGACACTATGGAACCAAGCGTACACCACCTTCATCAATCCTTTGCAAGCCACAGCTGTGTCCTTCACCGCACTGCCACAGAGCCTTCCCTCACCGCGCGCCTGCAACTTCCACCCCCTGTCCACCGTGCACGCGTGCCCTTGCAACCATGCCAGCCTACCCTCACCACACCATCGCCCTCGCGCCTTCCACCGCCTGTCCAACCACAGAGCCTGCCCACACCCGCACTTCCTGCAGGCGTCGTACCCAGCCCTCGCGCTACCCCTATAGGTGTGCCCCCACCAACGCCCTTGCTCACCCCCCTCCAGCGCTCTCAGCAGCACCAACGCCCGCAGGCGCTGCGCCCCCTCCAGCGCCCTTGCTGCTCCCAGCCTCTAGTGCCCTTGTTGCGCCCAACCGCCTACGCCCTCACTGCAGATTGCACGGCACCTCCTCTTCATCATCTTCTTCCTCACCAGTGCCTGCAAGTACCCAAAGTCACGCTCGCAGTAGCACGCCCACAACAGCCACCGCTTGCGAGCAAGGCAACACAGCCACGCACGACCACGCGCAAGTGCAGCGCAACCACGCGCGCCTGCTCAATCGCGTGCACAGCAGCAGTGCAGCCATCCGTCGATGATAGGCCGACGCTCCTCTCCGCCGTCCGGCTGCCTCCGGCCACCTCTGGTCGCCGCGTCACCACCATTGCGTAGCCCTCGTCGAGACGTGCCTTCTCGCCGCGTAGCTCCTCCCACGAATCCTCCTCGTGCGCACAAGGAAGAGAGAGGAAGTTTCGTCTATTTTATACTCAATTAGTATTTACATTGAATGCCATTGCCACAAAATAAATTTTGATTTATGATTATTTTATTGTGGTGAATTTATGCCTTAATGCTCATGTTTCTAGATAATTGTTAAACCTTATTATTCATCTTTTTGTGCATGGAATTTAATTTTGAATGACATCTTCATATGCATGCAAGTGAATAGTACATGGCATACACTTACACATGTATAATTTTCTAACATAAAAATTACATTCACATCCCTGCATTTCTAAATTATTACGTGTTCTTTCTTTTCGCCTTGTTTCGCATCAGATTTGAACACGGATTGCGCACGTGATTGAATGAACACAAAGGAAAAATATTTTGTGAACTTATTAATCTGTTCCTCCCTGTGGATATGACATCCTTTTCGTGGTTTAAATTCATATCTGTTTTAATCTTTGATTGAGAGATTTCCACCACATCAATTACAACGACGTATCATTCTATTGCTATCATAAATAAGCGAAAGTCTCTCCATCAAATGGTGCCGTTGCCGGGGAGGCAACAGACGCAATAGATTCACTTCATTATTTTTTAATATTTTGAGTTGAGCAGTTATCTGATCATTTTTTTTATTATGCGAGGAATCTGACGGGGCAACAGGCATAGCAGAGCGACGACATTAACCTTGAATGATGTGCACGACGGAGATGATCTTTTTGGTGGACCTTGACACAACCTGGAGGCCAGCAATAGGAACACGTGGGCCTTGATCCCACGCACATAGGCTTACGGAGGAGCTTGTTCCTGATTTAGTCATTAGAGCTTAGTTTAGATTTAGTTTAGATAGACATTAGAACTTAATTTCTATCTTTTGGACCCTTGTCAGGTATTTTTGGGAATGTGTTCCCAGTGTTTCTTTATTTCTCATCGCTCTTGTATGCGGGAGCGTATTTTCGGGAGCGTGTTCTCATTTATTTAGATTATAGGACTATTCGAATTGTTTGAACTACATGTTTGTTAGTTAGTTAGATTAGGTCTGTTTGCTTATTATTATTATTGAAAAAAAAACATTTGAACTGCCTACTAGAAGCTACATATCTATAGGACGACCATCTAAGATTGAATGAGCAGCATCTAGTTTATTTTTACTGCATTGCATACATTCTTGCACGAAGAAAGCTGGAGTAAGGTATGTCTTCTCTTGAGCATCAATTACCTGTCATGCATCTACATTGAACCTAAATCTAAGATCACTAAAGTGCTTGAATCTAATTAATTCAATGGTCACTTTAAAAATTGGGATTGCTAAGAGGTTGGACCTTAAAATCTGTGACTTAAAATTGTGTGCAAAAGGATCTTGTTTGCGAAATTTCAAAACTCAAAACATGATCGTATGTTTGCACATCTGAGACACTGTGCACCTCACACATAAGGTCACTAGATAAATTTCTACCTCTCTTTTGCACCACAAGAGAAGTTAGTTGGAAATCAACAAGCCTATCCACCAAGTTAGTTCGATTCCTCGTGTGTGGGCTCGATTCGAGACTTCCATCCCTTGCGAGTAGGTTATAGGCACCAGCGAAGGTTGACCTAGGAAGCGTAATTTGTGCAAAACTTGTTTGGCCACTGACGTGGTTTGTGCGTGTGTTTAAAAGTGTCGTTATAGCTTGAACTTTCGACATCGATTTTTTTTTTTTTTGAGAAAGAAAGGAATGCTATCGAATCACCGATAGCAAACCAGGAGAACTTTTATTGATAATAATAAAAAAAATAATTACATGATCGAACCCCAATGCTGTATGAGACTCCAGCAAAAGTTTACAATATTATCCACATACACTGGGGTCTCCTGAAAAACACATTCATTTCTAGCCCTCCATACAACCCATAACACAGCCACCATATGTAAACATGGCTTATTCCCATCCACAAGACAGCGCCACAAATTCTCCCATGTACGTAAAGACTTATTGCATACTCTCCTCCAAAAATAATAATGTGATCGTGCATGAAGAAAAGATATGAGTGCTAGAATCATTATGCATCCCACATAAATGACAAAACTGGGTGGGGGTACCCATCCTTCTGTGCCTCAGATCTCCAGTAATCAAGCCATCCCTTCTGCAGAGCCATAAAAAAATTTGTATCTTTAGTGGTATTTTTAACTTCCATAGCTTCTTCCCCATCTCATCAGCTTCCGCCATCCTGGTGGACATTATCAATCTGTCATAAGAAGCCGCAGTAGAAAATTTACCCTCCCATTTGTAAGTGTCATATTCATGGGGCATGGGTTTGAAGGCAGCAAGTTCTTGCATGAGACGTTCATTCTCTACATGTGTTCTTGTTTCATGATTATTCCCCCCACCATTATTGAACAGCCATTGCTCAAATTCCACGTCCCAATAATCGGATACCACAGCATCTTTATTCGAAGCCACAGCATAAGCAAGGGGGAACCTGTCTTTAAATGTCCCTCCATGTACCCAATTTTCCAGCCAAAACTTGAAGCTTTTTCCATCACCTAATATAGATTTGAAAAAATTCCAATTGTCCCTCAGGGCGTGTACCATAGAAGACCAAAGGGGGAAGGTTTACGGGGGTTTAGATGATTAATCTCATCATTGGCAGTCCCATAATTGCCCTGAATAACTTCTGTCCAGATTTTTTTTTCTCCCTGCAGCAACCGAACAGCCCACTTCAATAGTAAAGCTTCATTGAATTCCTTAAGGGATCTAACACCCATACCACCCATCCTTTTTGGCTTGCAAATTGATTCGCACTTCAAAGGTTGAAAAAAGGCCCCTTGATGAGAGGCCCCTTTCCAAAAGAATCTTTTTCGCATCACATCTAGCCTTTTCCAGATAGAATTCGGGGCTTTAAGGACAGAGAAGAAGAATACTGGAATCGAAGTGATGACGAAATTCAGTAATATATACCTCCCCCCTTTTGATAGGTAACTACTACTCCAATCCTCCAATTTTGTAGCTACCTTTTCAAAAAGGAAAGACCAATTTACTTTCTTCATCTTAGAACATTTTAAAGGCAGACCCAGATATTTAATAGGCAGTGGAACCACAAGTGTACCCAAAATGATGGAGATGTCATTCTGTAACCCACTGTTCATCCCAAAGCAGACCAGGGAGGATTTATTTCCATTCAGTCTGAGACCAGAAATCTCTCCAAAAATTTTTACCATATGTAAAAGTGCTTGCTCTTCTCTCTTCCCCCCTTCCACAAAAAAAATAGTATCATCTGCATATTGAAGTATAGGGACTAGAGCCCTATGAGTAGACATTGAGTACCCCCTTATAAAACCATCCACTGCCAGTTTGCAGGTAAATCTACCCAAAATATCCACAGCAAGGTTGAAAATCAGAGGAGCAATTGGGCAGCCTTGCCTAACTCCACACTGGGGCTGAATCCAAGAACGACATGGTTTACCATTTATTAATGAGGAAAAAGAGGCTGTCGTAATGCATCTCTTCACCCATTGTATCAATAAAGGTGGAAACTTCCTTCTTCTAAGAGTCTCCCACAAGTATGACCAGGAGATTGAATCATAGGCCTTGGAAAAATCAACTTTCCATAAAAAAGCCTTGGATTTTCTCCTATGCCAACCCATTACCATCTCCTGTGCAATAATGAAGGACTCTTGTAATGATCTCCCAGGAAGAAAAGCTGACTGAACAGGCATTATTAAGTCCTTTAAAACCCCCCACAATCTGTTAGCTATAACCTTACTAATAATAAGGTAGATGGAATTAGATAGTGAAATGGGTCTGTAATCAGAAAATCTCTCCGCACTTGATTTCTTAGGAAGCAAAAACAGATAGGATTTGTTCAACCTCTCAAATCCAGAGTTGCCTAGTTCAAATTCATGAATAACCTTTAAAACATCCACCTTAACAACACTCCATAGCTCTCTGTAGAAGAACACCTGAAATCCATCTAGGCCAGGTGCACTTTCATTATTTAACTCTTTAATAGATTTTGGTACTTCTTGTTCAGATATAGGGGTGACAAGCATGTCTCTCTGATCATCATTAACACAGGGGAAGTCCATTGATGCCATCCTCCAAGAACCTCTTGGAGCAGCCTTGGAAATTTCTTTAAAAAACTTACTTGCTTCAGTTCTGATTTCTCTAACAGAGGTAATAGCTCTCTCTTCAACTTTAATAGATGAAATAAGATTGAATCTCCTCCTAGCACTGGCTACAAGATGGAAAATTTTCATGTTCGCGTCACCCTCTTTGAGCCATAGTTTTCTGGATTTTTCATGCCAATCCATTTCTGTTTTCAGATCTTCATCCCCCACTGCTACTTGCATCTATTGCCTCAGCTGCTGCTCGTAATGGTTCAAAGCTTGCCTGCATTCTTTCAGATCCAGGTCCCTGATTACTGCCAAGGCTTCCCTCCTATCCTGTTCTCTGATCAGGTTCACAGCCTGCCCATATTCCTTCAGCACTTCACACAGTCCTGACAATTTTGCAGTCAGCTGCTGTGTAGTAGTGCCTTGCACTGCCTTGTTTTGAAACCACTGGGATACCATTTGCACAAAACCTTCTTCCCTAAACCAAGATCTCTTGAGTTTGAAGTATGATCCCGTGTCTGAATTCACCCCACTGTCCCAAACAAGTGGAGTGTGGTCAAAGAAAGGCCTATCAAGGCTCATAACTGCTGATAATTGATACCTCTCCAACAGACTAGGACTACCAAAAAATCTGTCCAATTTGGAAACCTATCCACTACCATTCCTCCAAGTAAATTCCACACCACTGATGGGGTATTCAGTCAATCCCATGATCTGCACAGCCATTTGGAAGCCTACCATAGAGCTGTCCACTCTCCCATCTGGGTTGTCATCACCTGAGAGATAACAATTGAAATCACCCCCTAGCAGCCATGAGGTCTCTTGCACTCTTTGATGCATTGCAGAGAGTTCCTCCCACAAGCCAACTCTGTCTACAGCCACACAAGGACCATAAATGCACGATATAAACCATTCCATATCTCCTTGGGGAGATTGACATCTGCAAGAAAGCAAGTACCTGTCGCAAATAATTTCAGTTACTGATATGGATGACTTTCTCCACCAAAAGGCCAAACCACCAGACCTTCTAGAGGCACCCTTAACCGCAACATCACTGCGGCCAAATTGCTTAAAACAATCCCATTCCTGACCATTCTCCATCTCCAAGTGTGTCTCTTGTATAAGAGCACAGTCAATCTCCCACTCAGAGAGATATCTACATAATGAAGTCCTTCTCTGTTTATTGCGCAGCCCACGCACATTCCAAGTCAACACTCCCATTCCTCATTGGAATGACTCCCTTGGGCCATACAACCCACAAATTCAACCATAATAGATTTAGCAATATTCTGCTCCTCAATGGGGGGTAAGTTCTCCTTCCTTCTCCTTCTCAACATGTAGGGAGATCTACCCACACCTCTTTTCTGATTGGAACCACTGCCATACTTCAGATCAGTAGGAATAGAAAGCTGTAACTGGTCTAGCTCTTTAAGCACCAGATCTCTTCCTGTCCTGCCCACCTCTTTACTGCAATTCATCTCTGAATCTGTCATTATATTCTCAGCAACCTCCAGACAGCCATCATCTTTGATTATCATAGCTTGTCTGCAATCGTCAACTGTAGCAACCTCTTCCATCTGATCTTCCTCAGCATAGACCAGGTGACATCCTTCCTCTTTGTAGGCTCAGGAGCATCAGCAGGAGGAGTGCGGCCACATCTATCACTCTATTTTCTCACCTCAGTGTTGGCTCCAGACATTAGTCTTTCCTCAGACGACTTAACCTATCCACATTCAGCCTGCCCAGGCACCTGTCCAAGTACTGCTAGCCGAACCAGCCAAGAAGTGCCCCCACATCTGATTGTGGCCAAATCAGGAATTGAACCAGCATTGGTGACATCCACCTCAATTTGTAGAGATCTAATGTCCCCCTCTCCAATCAAAATTTTAGAACCATCACAGATGGATGCAAAGCCTGCTAGCATTTTAGAGACAACCCCCTTTAATCACAGATGTAGCGGCAATCCAGAAATCTCAAGAAGAATCCTCCTAGAGCTCACTCTTTGTGGAGGCCGATCAGGAAGAGCCCCATCAAATGGAGAAACCATTCTCCAAATCACAATGAAATCTTCAAAAGAGCTTGAACGAAATCTTAGTCATTCTACATCCAACATGCGTGACGTCGGTTTTAAAGTAAAGAAACGGATGTGAGTCCGAGTGTCAGTCTCAGGGAGGTGTGAAAATCGAATTTTTCTTGTCAATTATTGTCACAAAAATCGAAGGGTTTTGCTTGCGAAAAGGCACGGGTGAAAAGCGAGAGAGGGAGAGGGAGAGAGAGAGAGATTAGGGTTAGAGTTGTTTCATTTGTAACATGCAATTTAAATAGAAAATAGAGCAAGCAACTGAATAGAAAATAACTTCATTAATCATGCAGCTTTAGTTCATGAATTACAACATTAGATACATGCTTAAACATAAGTAAAGTAAAGCTTAAAAGAAGGGAAGAAAGAGAGAGAGGGAGGGCGGCGAGGCAGCCACGGTGGTGGAGAGGGCTCCGTCGGTGGCTCGTCGTCTTCGGCAATTACAAAAGAGCTTAAAGGTAGCTAGGAGAGGGGTAGAGTAGTTGCAAGTGGAGTGAATGCCTTGAATGGGTGGTTGGAAGGGGTTTAAATAGGGAGAAGGGCTTTCCAAATGAAGAAGGGGCTTTAGTAACGTCCGGGACGTCACTAAAACCTTTTCCAAAATGTCGATGAAGACCCCTGCCTGCCGATCGCTCACCTGCAGCCGTGATTCCTCGCGCCCGATCCGCGTGCGCACGCCACGAGTCGTCCGATCGAAGATTGGACGGCTGGGATCTCGCGTGAGGCGCTCGCCTGGATCGCGCCCTTGCGCCCGCGTCATCACGCGTGTCTGGCTAGGGTGCATCTATGGGCGCCACGTCGCACTATCTCGGCCGTCCATTGTTGATCGGGCGACCCAATTTCACCCGCGTGCGTCACCGTCTTCGAATTTCAACTCCGCGCAACTCGAACCCACGTCGCGTGGGCGCGGGCGTGCGCTCCAACCGTTGCGCTACGCCCGCTGCTTTGTCGCGGCAACCGCAGGCGTACGTGCGGTTCTCAGCCGTTCGATCAGAGATCGACGGCTGGGATCTGCTCTCCGAATGAAGGTGGAAGCGGGCGCGATCTAGACGTGGTGAGTGGGTGCCATGTGGCGCGTCGTGGGTCGTTGATCATCTGATCAACGGTAAGAACTTCTTGGGCCCATTGTGGGATCTCCGGATGTCAGATTTGGCCGATTTCGAGTCCGTTGGACTTCGTTCGTCGTTCTGAATCCATCCGTGCAGTCTGATTGCTCATCTGAGGTCTACTTTGACAAGTGCTCATACAAATGGCCATTAATATTATTTTATAAGCAATCTTGACATATGATGCATGCAATGCTCCCATTCTACTTATGTTGTGTTATCTGTACCTTTTATTCTTAAGATGGGCCCTATTTAACGAAATTATCACCCCAAGATGCAGTGTTATCATACCCCCATGCTTACTCCTTGCTAGTCCCTAGTAAGGTTTACTCTAGCCTTTATTTTTTGTCAGAATTTAAGAAGTAGTTACTTAGACACTTTGTGACTTGTCAATAGGAGGAAATATACTAAGATCTTACCCTACAAAGACTAAGCAGCGCCCGGGTGTCTGCCAAAATACGAATTGCTTGAATCCTTGCTTTCATGTATGTAAATATACATATGTATATATATATATTTTAGATTTTTTTGGAAGTCAGAGTGGGTTGGTAACTTTTTACGGCTACCCAACCCACCCAGAACTCGAACAAAACTCTAAGTGCTAAGCATCTTGGTGTGAAGATCGTGATAGACTCACTCAACGGTAATTCAGACAGACTTCGGGTTTCTACACCCCTAGGTGACCGGAAGAGGAAGTATTTTGCCTGAAGGTGTATTTGTTCGATTGATAGCTTTCTCCCTATGTTTGTTTTAATTGGGGCCAACACAAGGATTTTTCCAGTGTATATCTCCCCGGCTTGTACTACTTCCCCACTTCTTTCTTAAGTGTTTTGGTTCTTTTTGTGCAATTACTGAGCTGGGCTCTGGACAACCGACAATGGGCTGTTACCCACGATCACTTGCCAGCCATACTCATGCAGTGAAGTGTGGTTTATTTTATTTTATTTTCTTTTCCTTTTTTTTTTTTGTAGGTGGCTTCCCTGATCTCAAATGTACCTAGAGGCAATGAAGAAGAAGTGGTCCCATGGCTGGGCTCTAGACAACGCCAATGGATTGTTACCCACGACAACTTGCCAGCCATACCACCCTAGAGAGTTCATTAGCTACCCAATTTCTGTCAAAATCTCCAAGGAGTGAGTCTGTGCAAAAATGTGTGCAGATGCTTAGACTCAAAGTCTTTCTGACTTAGAAGGTGAGTTGATAAGTCATATACTTATCACCTTATTTAGTAGGTGGATTAGAGTAGCTTAAGGTTGCAAGGATTTGAACCTAAATCGATATTTTAACAGACACCAGGGCTGATTAAGCCTGAAGGCCTAAAAAGTCTAAGTGTTCAAGTTCTTTTTGTACTATTTCCCACTATTGACAAGTTTCTAATGCCTAAGTTTCTTCCTAAATTCAAATTTTTTTTAATTTTATTTTATTCATACTGATTAAATGAGCTCAGGATCGTGCAATTTACCACCCCCCCATGCTTAAGTTGGACAATGTCCTCATTGGCAAATACATGGATGAAATAGGGGTTTAAAAAGATATTACCTGAGTGACGTAAAATACCAGATCAGCCTGAATCCTTTGGGTTGCCTCCCAGGAAGCGCTGAATTTAACGCCTTCGGCTGGGCATAGCGCACCAACAGGAATGGTTTGGGTCAAGGAGGTAAGTACAAAATCAGCCAAACCTAAAATCAGAAGTCCACATATGCGAACAAGGTTGTGGTGGAGTCCCGTTCCTAAGGGGCGGGAATTCTGCAGCAGATGTACCATGCATGCCCGTGTCAGATCCTCTCTTAGTCTGCAGGCATGCAAACAAGTTGATGTGGACGAACGTACCCCGAATATGACATGCCAGATACTAAAGATGTAGGTTTTACACTCAGCTTGTGTCCCCATAAAATTGTAATCCATCAGAGGTGTATCAATCCCAGTGCATTCGTGTTGTGGGATCTTTATTCTGGTAGGGCAAGTAACAAAATCAAGAGTTTCATAATGAGCCCTATAATCAAGCATGAGGTCTCTCTCCAAAGACGAATCCATCTCTTCCGCAACTATGCTTTCATTGCTCATTCCCTTCAAGCCCTTGACCTCAAGAATATTTTCTCCAACCTCCTTTGTATCAGATTCACTGTTTGAGGTTGCATTAGAGGTAGGGCCAATTTCATCCTCTAGTTCATATTCTTTCTCTCGGCCCTCCTCTAAATTTGTGTTGGGGATCCCAACCGATTCATAATCTATTTCTCTGAAATTGTAACTCCATTCCCCGTCTCCTATGTTGGCTGTTGTTCCCACCAGAGCACTTCTCTTGGGCAGATTAGATTCGGATTCCAAGGCATCTCCCCTCACATTCTCAGTTTTCTCCTGATGTTTGTCCTCAATGCTCCCCAAATTGTGTTCCGAGGAATCCTCACTAACCTTATCCATTGAGTTGTCCAACTCCTGGGGGGTATCAATGGTGGACTGAACCAAATCAAGGTGACTGGGTGTAGTCCAATTGATCATGGTAGGTCCTTGCTTTACAAATTCCAGGAATGGCGTTGTGTGCAATAGCTTTCTCTGGCCTTCTTCCCCCAATTGTTGGAACAAATCCAACATGGCATGTTGCCCTTTAACCAATTCTTGATTCTGTCTGTGTAATTCTAACTGGAGGTTATCAAGAATTGACAGGTGTTTGCACCTCAAAACACGCCTATAAGGACGCCTTCTTATGCTATTTTCTAGCATTAACTATGTATATTATAATCCTATAGTCGCATCTGTAAAAATACTTGCATTCATGCATTTAATTAAGAGGAGGGAAGATTGAAATAAATGACTTCATAATTCACTTTTTTCCTCGAGTGCATATTTGCAAAAAATTCCCTTCTCTATTTTTATTTCCTCTTGATTTCTATTTTTTCTCCCGCTGCTGCAACTTCCCGCGCCTCTCCCTGCAGCAGCCACTCTCCAACGCCTCTCCCTGCTGCTGCCATGCCTCCCCGCCATGCTCTCCTCCTCTATAAAGCCGCAGCTCTTCCTCGCGACGAAGGGAGGGGGGGAACATTGCTGCAATACGCAGCTGCGGCTGGCTGCAGCAAGAGAAAGAAGCCCACCTTCAGCTCATCACCACCACCGTCCTCCCCTCCATACGCCGGCCCTCCTCCGAGGAGAAACCCGACGGGCAGGAGCTCACTGTGGTGCACACTACCACAGTGAGACCATCACCGCCCAGCTCTTCAAAGAGCCGGTGGGCGTGGTGGCTCTCTGTTTTCATTTGTTTTCCGTTCCTGCCCTTCCCGCCATTGCTGCTTCTTCAAGGTCTGAAGCTTGAAGCAGCAGTAGCAGCGACCCCCGCAGCTTCCGCGAGCGTCTGCAAGCGCCCCAGCCACTCCGCGCGTGCCTGCAGGCTCGTTCCCCGCCTCCGTCTCCGTTCTGTCCACGCCACAGTTGCAGCCGCAGCAGGCCGCTGCGCGCACTACAGCGGCCGGCTACGGCCTCGCGCCGACCCCCACGACCCTCCGCGACCACTGCAGAACCTCCCCTCGCACCTCCGCGACCTTCCCCGCAGGCGCTCAGCTCTCCGCGCGCGCCTGCAGGGCACTTCCCCGTCTCCGCCTCTGCTCTGTCGCCTCTGCAATTCCACCCGCGACAGGCCGCTGCGTGCCTCTGCAGCGGCCGGCCAAGCGTCTCCCCGCCCCCCTGCGGCACCTGCAAGCTCCACTCGTGCCTGCAGGTGCCCTCGCCCTCCAGCCTCGCGCGCTCTGTCGCGAGTTCTTGGTGCACGCAACTGGCAGACGCAGGTCTCCTCCTGCGCGAATACGCGCCCACGACCATCAGACGACGGCCTTCGACTGCAGACGACTTAAAACGTGCTCCCTCGCCTCCTGCAGTGCGGCTGCCTCCGTTCTCTCCTCTCCTGCCAGCTCTCTCCTGCTCTCTCTCTCCCATTCTCTCTCTCTCTCTCTCTCACCCTCTCTCACAACACTTTCTCACACACTACACCGACGCACACAGACATCTACACTCACACTTTCACACACACTCACACACTAATAGTAACTTATATACATACATATATATATATATATATATATATATATACATATACATATATCTATATATATATATACTTATATATACATAGTATATCTATATAGTTATGTATACATACATATAATATAATATATATATACATATACATATATAATATATATATATATATATACACATACTCATATACATATATATATATATACATATCTATATACTTATACATATACACATATATATATATACATATATATCTAGATACATATATACCTATATACATATATATATATATATCTATATAGTATTATATATATATACTTATATACATATATACATAGCTATATACATATATACATATATATATATATATATATATATATATATATATATATATACACCTATATATATATATCTATACATATATACTTATACATTTATATACATACATATGTACATATATTTTCACGTTATTTACTATACGCTGTATCGCGGGAATATTTGCACCAGTTGCTGATATTCTGCGATACAGCGTGTACAAAAAGCGTGGTCCCATACATCATCCATCCTCCATCCACACTCCACGCGGCACCTAGTCGTGTTGGTTGCGTCTCTCTAGACGTCGGCTGACTCGACATAGTGTTACACTCCATCGTCACCTCCACCCCCACCCCTTTATATATATACTACATATAAATATATATCTATAGCTACTATATTTACTTTCTATCTGATAGCTTCCTTAGTAAAAAGATAAAAAAAAAAAGAGGTATAAAAGTGAAAAGATAATCTTTGATTTGCAGGTACCCCATCTTGCAAGTAGCAAGACGTGTTTTGAAACTCTGTTTTGGCTAAAAGCCAAGGACACAATTTTGAGGGTGTGCCTCAAGAACAAGGATTACCAGAAAAAAAAAACCTAAATAAGAAAAATACCAAAAACAGAATAAACGAACGGAAGAGACGCGTTTTAAGGAAAACGTAGAAACTCGACTTGAACCCCACTTCCCTGAGTTCGACCCTGGGCTTAAAAGTGACAAGATAAAATCAATTAGGCCAGGTTAAAAATTTTGTAAAGAGATGGTTAGGTCTGAATTAGGTTAACCACTATACACATTTCAACGATAAAAATATCATATTAACAACCTATCCAGGCCGACCATCATAGCTTTTCTGGCGCCGCTGCCGGGGAGGTGCACTTTCGAGTAAGTTTCTATCCAATTCCTTTAAATTTGTCTCTTCTCTCTTCACGGGTATTGTTGTTTTTGGTGTGCAGGTGAACCTGGTGGAAGGAGAAGAAGGCTGACGAAGTCGAGGACGTGAGCAGATCCAAGGCGGGAACGAGAGCGTGAAGACGCCGACATCGCATTGGAACTTCGCACACGTTGCCGAACAAGTAGGTTTTCTTTTCTCATCAAATTAGGGTTAACTTGCCACCACACAAAAAAAAAAAAAATTTTAAAACTAAAAATTAGAAAAACTTCTTGGGATTTCTTGAGGGCAAGTGGATTAAAATTCACTTGATTGATTGGTTGTCTTCACTCCCACTGCCCCGGGATTTCCTGCCTTACTTCGCATAGCGAAAATCCGAGAATCTTCATTCTTAGATTTTTCGCCGTGGGAAGTATTCTTTGAGGCAAAGAAAAAGATTGCTTGTATCCCTCTTTTGCCTCACTTATCTTTAATTCAGGATCACATTTTTGGTGGGGAGACTTGGAATTGAGTTGATTCCAACCCCACCACGACTTTTCAAATTTGCCTGTGATTCGATCCTGAATACTTCAACCCCAAAAATTTTATTTTCTTTATCTTTTGGTTGAAGCCTTGTGTGTGGAAATCATTTCTGGTGATTGGGAGCACTTGAATTGAAGTGCTTTAGCTCCCTGTCACATTGATATAAAACTGATTCGTGCATCCACACTTAGAAATCTCCATTTAGGGTAGCCCATTGCATTTTAGCATGCATTAACTAACTGATAATTGAAGAAGGGTTTCTTGGGTTTTAGAAGGAAAACCTGTATTTTTGCATAAAACCCGGAGATTGGTTGAATTGGTAATTCAGCAAAACCCTAAAATTCATACTACTTAAGGCTGAACTCTAAAAACCATTCGCCAATAAAAACTTCAATTCGGGGAGATTTCCCCGTTGCATGCTTGTTCTTACACACTCTTAAAATCAATCACTTGGGCATTACCCGTAAACAACGCCCTTCACATTCCAAAAGCACTTGACCCTAAGCCTCTAATTAAAACTGGTAGTAACTTGACCCTTACTAAGGATTGGAGGTCTAACTACCTGTGTGTAGCGACTACGTGCTGGTGAGAGTTCCCGCGTGCTATCGGGTGTCTAAGACTGGGGCAAACGGCCTTTCAATCTGGCCCGGTGGTTCCGCGGTGCTCGCATTCGGTTCCGTAGTTCGTGATAGTAGGTAACTTAGATCTTTAGGTCTAAGGGCACACTGTAGAGGTTAGGAACTTGACTGTATTGATTTGTAATCAAGTGTACCTTTGCGGCGTCATTTCTCTCATCCCTTTTCCCTTCTCATCTCCCCAATTCTTCCTGCGGTAGTGCATGTTTGGGAGGAGGTCACAAAACCCTGAATTGCTTGTATTGACTGATAAATCTAGAAAAAGAGCCGAATCATCCTCCTCCTCCACAAACATGGCACACACCCCCGCCTCACCACTTCGTCACAATTTCAATTCTTTCAACACCAGGCTTATCCCTGGAAACCCTGCAAGACCTTCCTTATCGAGTGTCGCGCCAAGCGACTCGGTAAGTCATGTGGAACTGGCTTCTGTGAGCCAGTATTTCAACACGGAGGATCAAGCCTCCGTGTACTCGGACACATATGCGGACACGTCTTCTGGCATAGAAGATGCCTGCACCCTGGGGAATAACCCGTTTTCTGCCACGTATAACCCAGGGTGGCACAATCATCCCAATTTTGCATGGTCCAACAACCCGCAGCGTCGAAACCCCGCTGGTGGACCAATGCGATCGTCCGCACCCGTCATCCCAAGGGCCCAGTCTAATCCTATGGCAAATCTGCCATCAGGCCCTTGTGTACAGAAAACCAAACACGCATCAAAACCTCTTGATAAATTGATGCGAATGATGACGGAAATGTCAAAGCGCCATAAAGAAAACATGACCTCTCTTCAGCATTTGGCGCAGCAGAATGCTGAGATCAGTCAACTAAGCATGGTGACTCGATCTCAGGGCACTTTTCCCGCCCAACCTGTTCCAAACCCGCAAAACTTTGTACCCTGTGGTCCGCAACCACAGGTACAACCTTCTCAGGAACAGGTTCATCAAATTCTGCAAGCTCCGAGTATTCCTTCGGGATTTCAGGTTAATCCCGCTGCAGCACCGCACTCTTATGATGATAGTGATCACATCAAGGATGACATGTCTGACGAGGACGTGACTGTCAGTACGTGTATCGAACTAATTGGAGCCGATTCAGACTGCTGCAAATTACCTGACGACTGCCTGACCAACACAAACTATGACGTTCCCCAATCCCTCCCTATTCCTGTACCTTCTCCTGACCAGACTTCTGACGAGGTTTTCTCCGCTTCCCATACCTCGTGGTCTGAGTCATTGCCGGGCTGCTCACCGCCGGTCCACACTATGGAAGACCGGATTGCCCTTTCTTTCCCGCTAAATCAGGCGGATTTGCAAATCCACACTGGGACCTTGAGCCCACAGCTTACTCACCGGGGCTATTCCCTTTTGGATCCATCTATCCAAAAAGCCCCCCTTCTTGGCCAATCTAAGGGCCAACTTCCTCTTCCTGATCTGTTTTCTGATCCGCCTGGGACACTCTCGTCCCAGAAAACGCCAAATCTCTCACCATCCACCATTACTTTTCACGCCTCTATCGCGATTACTTCGCTTTTCTCTTCACCACCCACCATCCACCCACCCTTCCACCCTGATTTATACCCTGAACCTCAGCTCCTGTTACCCGATCTGTCGTCCGTTCTCTGCCTTTCCCTGCATGCATATGAGGACATAGCATTGTTTGGCATGGGGGGGTGGATAGGCATCCATAGGATCCGGGTATTTTATGGTATCAGACAATTACCACCTATTTATAAATATGCAAGAAAAAGAAAAAAGAAAAGAAAAAAAAAATATATATATATATATATATATATATTAGTAATAAATGGTGTTTAGTAATGATCTAAAAGCTGAAACAAAAATACAATAAGTGTTTATGGATATTCAACCTCTGTTTTGAAGAATTTCCAGGCCACAGAAGCTTGATTCGCTCAGGCTCGGCTTAATTCACTTAAAGCATTGACGAAATAGATCAAAATCTCTCCTAACTAAGAACGTTTCTTGTACCTGAGACACCAGTACAGGATTCGTTGGTTTGTTTTTTCTTGAGAGCTTAAGTAAACTTGGTTCACACTACACATATCAGGAAAGATCAGGTGAACATAAGATCCAACCCTAGTGTTCATTAGGAAAGGTGGAGTCCTTACCTGTGCGTGCAGGTAGACTTTTTATCCCAAGCTTTAGTCTTGTGTTTAGGAGTGGCTCTTTCCAACAAAAAGAAACTCTCCCACCAGAAAAAAAAAAAAAAAAAAGTGTGCACTTTCAAAATGTGTTGTAAGAGATATACTGACATATGTTTCAAAAAAAAAAAAAAAAAAAAAAAAAAAAGATGTTGCAAAAGAGTCAGTATATCTCATAAATGTCGGTATAATTTGTTTTTCGAAAATGGGAGTTGAGTTTTCCGTAATCATCTTAAGGGTCAATCCGAAAACACGAGCTGAAATTGGGACCAACCTGTACTTAAAAATTCGTGAAACCCTGGGAGTGAGTCTTAAGGTTCATCTGGTCAGTCTTGATCCTTCACTATGCACAAACCATAACCTCTTGAGCTCTCGAGTATGGAAAAACCTCCTGGGTCCTGGAAATCGTACTTAAGGTTTAAATATCAAGAGTCCTGGTTAGTTGAGAGATAATCTTTGTCATGTAAGACTTAAAGTACTGGTAGTCTTCTTTACAATTGGTTCTCACAATATCCGATAATAAACACACCGATATCATCTCAGAAGAAAATCTTCAGCTTAAGAACATTTCTAAATACGGTTTTGCTAGGGACTAGCAAAAGATAGGCATGGGGGTATATGTTTGCACCTCAAAACACGCCTATAAGGACGCCTTCTTATGCTATTTTCTAGCATTAACTATGTATATTATAATCCTATAGTCGCATCTGTAAAAATACTTGCATTCATGCATTTAATTAAGAGGAGGGAAGATTGAAATAAATGACTTCATAATTCACTTTTTTCCTCGAGTGCATATTTGCAAAAAATTCCCTTCTCTATTTTTATTTCCTCTTGATTTCTATTTTTTCTACCGCTGCTGCAACTTCTTCTCCGCTGCTGCAACTTCTTCTCCGCTGCCTCTCCCTGCTGTCCTGCGGTCCTTCCCGCTGCTGCAACTTCCCGCGCCTCTCCCTGCAGCAGCCACTCTCCAACGCCTCTCCCTGCTGCTGCCATGCCTCCCCGCCATGCTCTCCTCCTCTATAAAGCCGCAGCTCTTCCTCGCGACGAAGGGAGGGGGGAACATTGCTGCAATACGCAGCTGCGGCTGGCTGCAGCAAGAGAAAGAAGCCCACCTTCAGCTCATCACCACCACCGTCCTCCCCTCCATACGCCGGCCCTCCTCCGAGGAGAAACCCGACGGGCAGGAGCTCACTGTGGTGCACACTACCACAGTGAGACCATCACCGCCCAGCTCTTCAAAGAGCCGGTGGGCGTGGTGGCTCTCTGTTTTCATTTGTTTTCCGTTCCTGCCCTTCCCGCCATTGCTGCTTCTTCAAGGTCTGAAGCTTGAAGCAGCAGTAGCAGCGACCCCCGCAGCTTCCGCGAGCGTCTGCAAGCGCCCCAGCCACTCCGCGCGTGCCTGCAGGCTCGTTCCCCGCCTCCGTCTCCGTTCTGTCCACGCCACAGTTGCAGCCGCAGCAGGCCGCTGCGCGCACTACAGCGGCCGGCTACGGCCTCGCGCCGACCCCCGCGACCCTCCGCGACCACTGCAGAACCTCCCCTCGCACCTCCGCGACCTTCCCCGCAGGCGCTCAGCTCTCCGCGCGCGCCTGCAGGGCACTTCCCCGTCTCCGCCTCTGCTCTGTCGCCTCTGCAATTCCACCCGCGACAGGCCGCTGCGTGCCTCTGCAGCGGCCGGCCAAGCGTCTCCCCGCCCCCCTGCGGCACCTGCAAGCTCCACTCGTGCCTGCAGGTGCCCTCGCCCTCCAGCCTCGCGCGCTCTGTCGCGAGTTCTTGGTGCACGCAACTGGCAGACGCAGGTCTCCTCCTGCGCGAATACGCGCCCACGACCATCAGACGACGGCCTTCGACTGCAGACGACTTAAAACGTGCTCCCTCGCCTCCTGCAGTGCGGCTGCCTCCGTTCTCTCCTCTCCTGCCAGCTCTCTCCTGCTCTCTCTCTCCCATTCTCTCTCTCTCTCTCTCACTCTCTCTCACAACACTTTCTCACACACTACACCGACGCACACAGACATCTACACTCACACTTTCACACACACTCACACACTAATAGTAACTTATATACATACATATATATATATATATATATATACATATACATATATCTATATATATATATACTTATATATACATAGTATATCTATATAGTTATGTATACATACATATAATATAATATATATATACATATACATATATAATATATATATATATATATATACACATACTCATATACATATATATATATATACATATCTATATACTTATACATATACACATATATATATATACATATATATCTAGATACATATATACCTATATACATATATATATATATATCTATATAGTATTATATATATATACTTATATACATATATACATAGCTATATACATATATACATATATATATATATATATACACCTATATATATATATATCTATCTATATATATCTATACATATATACTTATACATTTATATACATACATATGTACATATATTTTCACGTTATTTACTATACGCTGTATCGCGGGAATATTTGCACCAGTTGCTGATATTCTGCGATACAGCGTGTACAAAAAGCGTGGTCCCATACATCATCCATCCTCCATCCACACTCCACGTGGCACCTAGTCGTGTTGGTTGCGTCTCTCTAGACGTCGGCTGACTCGACATAGTGCTACACTCCATCGTCACCTCCACCCCCACCCCTTTATATATATACTACATATAAATATATATCTATAGCTACTATATTTACTTTCTATCTGATAGCTTCCTTAGTAAAAAGATAAAAAAAAAAGAGGTATAAAAGTGAAAAGATAATCTTTGATTTGCAGGTACCCCATCTTGCAAGTAGCAAGACGTGTTTTGAAACTCTGTTTTGGCTAAAAGCCAAGGACACAATTTTGAGGGTGTGCCTCAAGAACAAGGATTACCAGAAAAAAAAAACCTAAATAAGAAAAATACCAAAAACAGAATAAACGAACGGAAGAGACGCGTTTTAAGGAAAACGTAGAAACTCGACTTGAACCCCACTTCCCTGAGTTCGACCCTGGGCTTAAAAGTGACAAGATAAAATCAATTAGGCCAGGTTAAAAATTTTGTAAAGAGATGGTTAGGTCTGAATTAGGTTAACCACTATACACATTTCAACGATAAAAATATCATATTAACAACCTATCCAGGCCGACCATCAACAGGGTGTCATTTGATGTCCTTTGGATTTCCTCCTTGAAATCCAGGTTAAGAGAGTGTGGTTGTGGATCAGAATCCATACTGGGGTTTAGGTTCTTGGGTGGGTCCTCTATTCTATCATGCTCAGGGCCCAGTTCTTCAAGAGGAACCATTCTCTATTTGGTCCTACTCCAAAATAGTTGAGGTTCTAAGTCCTCCTCCCAGTCAGATTCTTCATTACGGGACCAAATCAAAGGTTGATGATCCTGGGCTTGCCTAGATTTCTGATCATTCTCTTATTTCCATTTGTCTAGGATTCCTTCCAATCCAAAGGTCAAGTAGGAAAGGTTATTAAATTCAGATGACCTTTCTTGGTTATTGTCCTGAGAAGGGTAGGGTTCTTGGTGTTCTCCTAGAGTGTAGGTCCTATCAAAGTGGTTAGAGAGCGGGTGGGACCTAAATGATGAGGCGTCGTGAGAATCGAGATATGGAGCCCCACTATTTAAATCATACCCTTGATTGGCTATGTTGGGTGTATCCCAATAAGAGGTTGGTGCGGTTTGGTCATAACTGGAACAGTTGGGCCAAGAGGGATATTCTAGGTCGTACCCCCAACTTGGTGGTTGGTTAGCCCAAGTAGGTTGTGGATATGGTCCACTTGGGTTAGCATATAAATCATGTTGGGGGCGGTTTGGGTAAGATGGATAGGCATTGAAATCCATGGTTTGGAAGAAATGGAGGGATGCGGGAAGAATAGGTGAGAGAGAGTTGTGTGTTCAATCAAGCAAACAAGCCTAATCCTTATGGTGTATTCCTTAGGGGACCTAGAAATCTCAAAAAGGGTGATTAAATCCGTAAGCACTGGACTCCCCTTCCCAAAGCTAATCTGGCCAGGTTGATTACGAGGGGATTACAGGGAAGGTTCTTCCTTTGGCTTGCACTGTCGGTTCCATAGACCCCACAACCACGGTCGTTTGACACTGCCCCACAGCCTAGTCACCATATTCTACCAAGGGAATGAAAGCCAAGTGCCCAGCGAACAAAACCTTGCCTCTCGAGACTTAACTCAGTCCTGCCTAGGGCACGTCTACTCAATTTTAAAAGGGCTAGGTTAGTGATTGTGCTCGGGTTATGTGATGAGGCTTTGATTGGGGTGGTGCCTCTTAGTTTTCCACTTTCAGTGTGTGTGCTTCTATCAAAACATGGTTCTCAAGCAAGGATTTTTTCAAGATGTGGTGTCTTTTAGTGTTTCATCCTTACTTGTGTCTTTTAAGATTGACGTGTCTTAATGTTTTCAGACGAGTTTCAGTGGGCACATCAAGTTTTGCACACAACTTGGTGAAAGTAGATTTCCTTTTATTGTGTAGAGGCTCTAAAACCCTAATGTACTCATCCTAATGATTATGCAACTTCATTGGATGAGTTAGTTTTAGGGTTGAGTGGTGCGTACCAAGTCAATCCAAGGTGGCTTCGCAAACACTACTCAAAAAGAGAAAAGAACACTCCAAGAATTTATTCAGAATGTTAGAGTGTACATTTTTTTTGTTGGGTGATGTGTTAAGGATGTGGGTCAGGTAATCATACACCACGCCAATTTTTTTTCAATTTTACAATTTTTTTTAGTTTTCCAAGCAAGCAAACAACCATGAGTGAAGAACTACTTACTACCGGTCCTTGTTGAGCCTATTCCCTTGTTGCCGTCATGGGTTGCACTATTTCACCGTCCAAGCACCAAATTCCTGCAACCATCAAGTAAAAGGAGACAAGGCGTTTGACGATGTGAGAATGGATGTGAAATGGAAGTGACAAAACAAATCCGTTGCCTCCTCGGCAACGGCGCCAAAAACTGACGTTGTTCGTGCATGTGTTTAGAAGTGTCATTATAGTTTGCACTTGCAAAGTTGGTTTTAAAGTAAAGAAATGGATGTGAGCCCGAGTGTCGGTCTCAGGGAGGCGTGAAAATTGGATTTTTCTTGTCAATTATTGTCACGAAAATCGTAGGGTTTTGCTTGCGAAAAGGCGCGGGTGAAAAGCAAGAGAGAGAGAGGGAAAGAGAGAGAGATTAGGGTTAGAGTTGTTTCATTAGTAACATGCAATTTAAATAGAAAATAGAGCAAGCAACTGAATAGAAAACAACTTCATTAATCATGCAACTTTAGTTCATGAATTACAACATTAGATACATGCTTAAACATAAGTAAAGTAAAGCTTAAAAGAAGGGAAGAAAGAGAGAGAGAGGGAGGGCGGCGAGGCAGCCACGGTGGTGGAGAGGGCTCCGTCGGCGGCTCGTCATCTCCGGCGATTACAAAAGAGCTTAAAGGTAGCTAGGAGAGGGGTAGAGTAGTTGCAAGTGGAGTGAATGCCTTGCATGGGTGGTTGGAAGGGGTTTAAATAGGGAGAAGGGATTTCCAAATGAAGAAGGGGCATTAGTAACGTCCGGGATGTCACTAAAACCCTTTCCAAAATGTCGATGAAGACCCCTGCCTGCCGGTCGCTTGCCTGCAGCCGTGCTTCCTCGTGCTCGATCCGTGTGCGCATGCCACAAGCCATCCGATCGAAGATCAGACGGCTGGGATCTCATGCGAGGTGCTCGCCTAGATCGCGCCCTTACTCCCGCGTCATCGCGCGAGTCTGGCCAGGGCACATCTGCGGGTGCCACGTCGCTCTATCTCATCCGTCCGCTATTAACCGGGTGGCCCAATTTCGCTCGCGTGCGTCGCCGTCTCCAAATTTCAGCTCCGCGCGGCTCGAACCCGCGTCGCGTGGGCGTGGGCATGCGCTCCAACCGCTGCACTATGCCCGCTGCTTTGTCGCGGCGACTGTGGGAGTGCGCACGGTTCTCAGCCGTTCGATCGGAGATCGACGACTGAGATCTACTCTCCGGATGAAGGTGGAAGCGAGAGTGATCTGGATGCGGTGAGTGGGCGCCACATGGCGTGTCGTGGGCCATTGATCATCAGATCAACGGTAAGAACTTTTTGAGCCCATTGTGGGAGCTCTGGATGTCGAATTTGACCGATTTTGAGTCTGTTGGACTCCGTTCGTCGTTCTGAATCCATCTGTGCAGTCCGATTGCTCATCTGAGGCCTGCTTTGACAAGTGCTCATACAAATGGCCATTAATACTATTTTATAAGCAATCTTGACATATGATGCATGCAATGCTCCCATTCTACTTATGTTATGTTATCTGTGCCTTTTATTCTTAAGATGGGCCCTATTTAACGGAATTATCACCCCAATATGCAGTGTTATCAGCCACCAACTGAACATTTAATTCTAGGACCTACAATCTACTAAAAACAAGATCCCATTGAATTTGTGTTTGCTTTGACAGTAGAACTCTCTAGGAAGTTTCTGCTTGTTTTCTGAATTCTTCTAAATCCTAAGAGAGTTAAAACTATTTTGCTTAAAGAAATGGATCACCCTTACTCCTATCATTTAGATTATCAGAGTCAATACTTCCCATCTTTTAATCAGGATCTCATGCCTCGAGCATATCCATCCTTTGATGGGTACATTGACAATTCATGGGATCATTCATATTCCTATCCTGGGAGTACTAGCTTGATAACTCCCACTTTTGAGCAGAGCCTAGGAGCGGGATTTTCCAACCCTGGAATCCCTACTTCTATGAAAACACCCAACCCTCCCACCCTTCATGATTTTCCGTATCGAGGTTGGACCAATACCCCTAGGCAACCAAAGCTTGAAATTGACTATCCTCCCCAACTTGATAACAGTAGCCTCTCCTCTTTTATGATAGAAATGCAAAAACAGCAAAAGGAAATGAAGGAATCCATGGGAAAGATGTTAAAGAATAGTCAACAGTTAAATGAAGAAATAAGACAACTTAGCTACACGCTTCCCAGTAATTCTGATCCCTACCCATACGACCATGATCATGAAAATAATTCTGAGGAACCCAATGATAATAGGGACCCAGTTTCATGTAGCTATCAATTAGACTCTCCCAATGAGACACGGCCACTAGAGGAGAACGATCATAGTGATTATCCACCCGAGCTATATTGGAGTCAAAAGCAAGGGAAGATGGTACCTCTTGAAGACCTTAACCCCAATGACAGTATTCTCCTTACCCCTACCAACCCGGGTCAAGGTTGTATTGTTCCTATCACTTCCCCTATTGATTATCTGGTGGAATTCCATTCTACCCTTAGTGAGCCTACTCCTGACCCTTCACTTAGGAAATCAACACCTACCATTCAGCATCCTGAGGATTTAAATGCACCCAATGAAGGTGACCCTAAGGGAATGGAGGATGAATTAGATCAATTTTGGTCTCAGGGATATGAAGAGTTTATTTTAGAGGATGAGGATGCCCCAATAGAGGAACCTGGACTGAAAATCTGGAGTGAATCATAGGGGAATTATTTATCATTTGAGGATTTACCTCCAGAAGTTATAAATAATATGGTAAAATCCATATTCCTACCTTCTTTTGAGAGTCATCCTCCATCAAAACAGGAGTTGATATTAGAGGAGGACAAACAAAATAGTGAGAAGCCTATGGGAGATGCTCAGGGACAAAACATGTCAATTGAGGATTTATACCTCGAGAAGAATAACGAATTCAGAGATATAGGCTTGCTGCAAAATATTAAGACTGATCCTCCTTTAGGAATAATTAAGGATACTGATCAAACTCCTAATGAATCACATATACACCCTGACAAAAATTTGAGTGAACCAAACGAATTCGGGGATGAGCTTAATGATAAGGATTTTGATATTTTGACCCTGCCATCAAGGAGTTGTAATTTGGAGTCTACCCTTGATTCAAATATGACTCCAATCATTAATGCTAGGCAGGGTAACGTGAAATTGTCTACAATTGTTAGGGAGTATACACAATTTGAATCATTGTTGGAATTGGACCTGACACCGACTAAGCCCTCATTGGACTTAACCATTACCTCATTGGACTTAACCACAGAAAAAATTCTAGCAGGATAGGCAGACTTCTTCCCTCGGGGTGTTCAAGATATTCTATAATTTTCACCCGGCTTTAAGCTTAGGTAGAAAATCTTAAAGGGAAAAGATTATATATTTGGTGGCTCACTCTCGACTGGTGCTACATAGAGATTAGTACTATAGATTCTAGATTCCCAAATTATTACGTAACTCAACTTAGAGAAAGATGAGAAAAACTATGCTCTCTTTTGATTCCTTTGTGTTCATTCTCTCTTACTCTTTTTCTTTTTCTTTTCTTTTCTTTCTTTTTCTTAGAGCTCATAATCTCATCAGATTCACACATATGACCTGTATTTGGTGGTCTCACTTGGCAATAAAACTTTAATTGAGTTTCCATAACCCTAACACTAAGTCGGAATTCCTCAGCCAGTATTCGGCTGGTCAGAAATACAGAAAAATAGGTTAAGGCCATATTTGGTGGATCTCAAATTTATTCAGTGGTATTACCTCAATGCAAATGAAATAAACACTAAATATTCACAAAGTTTTTTTTTCTTGCTTTTTCTTCTTTCTCTAATTTTTTTTTCTTTTTTTTTTCTATGTAAATTTTTTCAACACAACACACGCTAGCATACATTCATGAACTTTATTGAGGAGGCATTATTAGGGATTGGTGGTACTCAAGAAACATTGGGTGGCTTATTTAGTAGAAATGCCTACTCACGGCACCGGGAGAGATGGATAGGACGGTGTATTTCTGACCTTGACATCAATACCCTCCTTCAGCCGAGGATTTCGTAAAGAATGGTCGTAACCATCCACCTTAGCCCTAGTTTTATGAAACTCTCTCTCTGCATATGTGCCTTATTTGGTGGCTCTCAAAATTCACACAAAAATGTATACGCAGGAACCCAGAGCGAAAACTATGCCTTATCTTTGAGTATCATCACCTAATTATCTAGGATTCTAGATTCCTTACACTAATCTTAGAGCACTAGTACTCTCCATTCTCATCTCACACTATTTGGTAGATTTTTGGAAGAAAATATGCCTATCTCCCAAAATACTGTCCAAGGGTTTAGGAAAAGAAGCACTGCTTCTTCTCGATAGACTAAGGACGTTTATCAGCCTTCACCGTGAATCCATTGCAAATTCTACGTGTGTGTGAAAAATTATATTGGATTCAAGATTACAGGAATCAACTAGAGGATAAATTCCCTAATGCATTCTCTTAATAAGATAATCTTATTAATGGATGCACTATGTATATATGCTATAAACAAATAACCTCTTATATTCGTACTTCATGAAATTTCCCTTTCGGGTTACATTCAGCTTGACCCTAAATTTAGAACAAGAGGTGAGCGGGTGAGTCGAAAGTGGCTTTTGTGGACGATTTTTAGCTGGAGTCAGTTGTTCTTTTATTTAGGATCCTAAAGTACGTGTAACATGCAGCTCCGAGGTTTTCCTGAGGGTTGGCATAAAATTTTTTCAGTTTTATTATATCTACCCCCCCATGCCTAATGTCCTCATGCATGAATATAAAAGAAAATAAATACAGTAGGGAGTAAATGGGTAGAAATCACCTGTAATTGCTCCTAAAATTATACATTCAGCACCGGCCAACCTGACAATATGCAATATGTAGAAAGAAAATATGCTAAAATAAAAATATGCTATATATAAAAATGAATATGTATAGGGTGATGGATGCAGAGTAGATGCTGAGTTTAACGCCTCCAGTTGGGCAAAAACTCAATCAGATGTATCAGTTCTTGCATAGGAGCCGGTCAAGATTAAGAGAAAGATGTGCTCGTATGCTCCTAGAATCAGTGGTCTGGAGATGCCAACCAGCTAATTGTGCACCATTACTCCAAAAAGTCTAGCTATAAGAAAGTGTGGAGTGGTGGTGGAAAATAGAGGATAATCAAAGGGGGGATCATGATGTTGATTCAGCTGACTTATCATATTCCACAATTTAGCAGGAAGTTGCTGAGGGAGTAGATCAAAATGTATCTTAGAACCAGAATCTGAGTCTAGGGGTCCTCATAATGATAATTGACATCAAAGATCATGCCCTCTCTAGGCTCTAGATCATATGGGGGTATCCGTGAAAGTAGAAGATCTGTGGGGAGGTCACTAAAATCCTCGTCAGAAATTACTTCATCCTCATCCGTACTCATATCTGATTCATCAGAAGCTGACTCTTCAGGGTCTGAGTCGAGCCATCCATTAGATTGACTAGGATGATAGGTGTGTCCCCAGCTCATTCTGCTCAAAGCTTCACCCTCATATGCATTGGGTTCCTCAATAATTCCTGCCTTAGGTAGCATATTTATTTCTTCAGTCAAATCATCCATAGCTATTTCTGGTCTTCAGATGCCAGGATCAAGGATAGAAAGTGTCATCTCAAAATCTCTAACATCTGAATTAGGGATGTAGGTGAAAGAAGAAGAGTGCAGATCAGAAGATGTTGGCTCTAGCACAGGTTCACCTACAATGGGAAGTTGCCTAGGCTGATCAGTAGTGTCACATGTAATGTTTGCCTCAAGATCCATATTCTCAAGTGGATCTACTTCCCTTATCACGGTTGGGTTATCCAACCCAAGAGGTATCTCGTAGGATTCAGGATAATCCGATTGTGGCTCAATCCTGGTGATATTAGTCCTTTCCTCCTCAATTTCCTGAATGGAGTTCTCAGACAAACCCATTCGGCTTACTTCTTGCTCCAATCTCATATCCAAGCTAGATTCTTCCCCTGAATTATCTTCTAGCATCTGCTCCCGAGAATCTCTTGTGTGTCTGTTCGGTGTAGTCGTTTCAGATTCTTTGAGGTCTTCAAGGCTATTTTCCACTTAATATCTCAAAAGCAATAGTTTTTGAGTTTCCTAATTTTGTCCAATTAGCCTTCTTATCCTTGTTGTTCCTTGAAGGAGCTCCATCACAACTTATTGATACGAAATCCAACTTTGTCTTTGGTTTGGCTCAGTGATAGCTTTGATTTCGTGTAGGTAGAATGCAGCCTTCTCCTTAGTGCTAGCTATAGCTCTCTATAGTTTGTAATGCGATCACATATGCACCGGTAGTTCTTCAGGGGTTCCAGGGGGTGAATCAGGTCTACCCATATTCCATGGGTGAGAAGCAGGAGTATGAAATCCATATCCTGGGTTGTAAGATGCGGTCCTTTAAGGGACCGACTAGTATGGGTCATAATATCCAAGGTTAGGATATGGGTTAACCATTTCGGTAACCCAAGGAGAAGGATCAAGCGAAGTGAAAAGTCATCTTAGCCACCTTGGGTTCTCATCTCAAGGTTGAGCTGATTCAGTGACCCAGGCTCTCAGATAAGCTCGTGGGTCCAGCTCTTCTGGATCCTGATTAGGTCCAGATCCAGGGTTAGCCATTGCAGCTAAGTAGATAGAAGAAGAGGGGGGAGAAGATGGTCCTGGCGAGGTGACTCGCCTCCTTAGGAGCGACTCCCAAGGTCCAACTAATTGAGGTCTAAGTGACCTCCTTCCTTGCATGCACCAACCAACCCCTAGGTTGGTGTAGCCAGCCAGGCAAGGCTAAGGCCCTGTCAATCAGATGGTCCTTATGAATCAAATGGCCATATTTTCTGTTTTAAGTTCTAATTCCTGAAGAAAAATTCATCGTGCAACCGAATGAAAGTGATTCCCACCTCTCAAGCTAACCCAGCAAGTCTGGTTACGAGGGGACTAAGGGGAAGGTTCTTCCTTTGGCTCACGCCTCCGGTTCCGTTACCCCTTAGTCACCAGGTTCGACAAAAGAGGTTGAAACCACCCAATAGTACGACAACGAATTCAAGTTTATTTACGTGTTTTAAAATTGATTTTAGCCCATTTTTCTTCAGTTGCGGTTTGTGGTGAGTGGCACACAAGGTGACCAAGCTCACCGGCTAAGCCCTAGACTTAACTAAGTCTAGACTAGCCCAAATGTGGTCTCTAGAATGTAACCCTAAAGATGTAACCTAGGGTTCATGCAATTCTAGGGCTTTTTCTTTCAATAGACAACGAAATAAAAATACTTCTCCGGAAAAAATTGGAATCCAAATAAGTTGAAATTTTGCAAGTAGATTCCTTTTTCAATTATCTTTCCACATAATATTTTTTTATAATTTTTACTATTTCAACCGAATTTATAGAGATTTTTAAACATCAAAATGTCATATGTGGAATTTTGACCCCTGATCAATTTTTCAAACTGAAATAGTATCAAATGATTTTCAAAAGTTCAAGAAAAATATGAAAATTAAAGCCAATGAGATCAGCTTTCAAACCCCACCATTTTTAGTCAAAACAGATTCGTGGATTGCTCGAAATTGCTTTTTGAATTTTGAAAAATCTTAAATCTAGGTCAGTCTAATCCCCTTGCACTTCACGAATTTTTAAAAATTTTGTACTTGGAATTTTTTTAAATGAATGGTGTTGTTTGACAGATGGTTTGAAAATAAAGCTCTAGCCCAAATTTCAGAATTTTTCATTCACTAATTTTTCGACAGTTGAATTTTTAAATAAAAATTTGAAGTCTGGCCGAAAATCAAAGGGTGGTGAGAAAGCTTTAAAAAGGTGTTTGAGTTTAAAATTCAAACTTTCCACCAAATTTTTTTTTTTCAAAAAGGATTTTTTTCAAAGGATTTTTATTTTTTTATTTTTTACTTTTTCAAAACTAAGTTAGGATTCGAAAAGAAACCTAATCAAACTACCTAGATTTTTTTTCACGAAAATAAATAGGCTTTTTTTTTCAAATAAATCTAACCTAGGGTTTAGAAAGGGAAATCCTAATCTAGGATGAGATGTGCACCTGATTTTTTAATCTGCGCTCGTTGAGTGTGCAGATTCCCATTTTTCCTATTTTCCTGCACATTAAAAGACAAGCAGAGGAAGATTTGTCCAATTGGATAGTATGTGCTGAGATCAGGGCTCAAGTGGACTCAATGAGTCCAATTGAATAGGCTGATGGAATTGACTAAGATACAAGTCAATTAAGTTTAGTGAGGACCTAATTAGGTCCTTAGGGAGGTCTAGAGGTGATGTACTAGGGTTAGAACACCTTAATTTAGGTTCCTATGGGGTTGGAATTGGGTTTAGGGACCTAGAGATCCAAGATCAAGGCTTGAATCTAAAAATCGGGTCTGGAGGGTAGTTCTGGACGTCCAATAATAGTGTCAGACATCTTATAGTGAAAAATAAAAAGTCCAAACTTGTTTTCTGGATGTCCAATCAGAGTCAGGAGGGATTCTAGGTTCTGTCTTGGCTATTCTGCAGAAATTGGACATCTGACCAAATGTCTGGACGTCCAATAACACTGCAGAAGTGGGTTTAAGGTGTGTGGGAGTTGGCTAAGGGTTCTGGATGTCCTATAACTCATCTGGATGTCAAGATAGAGGTTGGAATTAGGGTTTTAAGGTTTCCTAGGGTGTGGTGACCTAATCTAAGGGTGGTTAAGGCTTGGGGAAGCTTCTAGGCTATCCTGGGGCTAGGATGGTCCTAAGTTCTTCATAATTTACTGCTTTATTCCTACTTAAATAGAATAACATACCTCAACCCCTTACATTATTGTCTACTACATCTTATTCTAGGTCTTCTGCTCTAGCTTTGCTGCAACTCCAGTTATTCTTTATTCCTCAGATCCAGCTTTAGATCTACCTTCTGGTCAGCTTATTACCTGTAATTGACATAACGCACCTAATCAGTACATTATATCATTATTTTATGCATACCTAAAAGAAAGCACTAAGGATGCAAGTGATGCTTATGCATGCGTGAACTGTCCTAACTTATGCTAAGTCCTAGCCTTATTTAGGTCAATTAAGACCTATGATTGCTGTGCAATCGACTAGCTGCAAAAGAGCTTGCCTTGTTGCAATTCTCTCAAGGCCATTCTCCACTTGCAACAAGTCTTTAAGGAGATCGTGTTCTTCTATGAAAAATCCATTTGTCATATGCCTTAATTTTTTCCTTAGATCAATTTATATACTCAAATTAAGCTATATAATTGTTGGAGACTTAGAGATTAGTTGTAAGCATTTATTTGTATTTTGCTTACACCTGTATCTTTATTTATTTTCAATATCTTGTAATTGAGTTGAGGTAACCTTTATTTACCTCAATAATTTACAAAAATTTTTAATTACCTCTGGTTTTAGTAAATTGATTCCCTCCGGATTGAGGGAATCGGGTTAAAAATCCTAAGTCGGGAGACTTAAGTAGTGGAGTATCCAAGTGAGGGGAACCACTATATATCTTGTGTATTTGTGATTTGTTTTGTCTTGCAAATTTTTTTCCACACTATTCATCCCCCCTTCTAGTGTGCTTGTGATTTACAAATCCTACATATTTGACTATTGGAACTCATTATGACCTAGAATAGAGTATCAGATGAAAAGTTACCCTAATTTGGGTTTCTATGCAAATTACATAGTGAAACTAAGTCAAAACTGAAATCCGACTTCACCATCAGATTCCTTGGGGCCAAATTAGGTTTATACCAAAATTCGGGTCCAATCAAAGATCATCTTGACCTAGTTTGCATTTTAGTCCAGTCAGACTCTTTCTCTCTCGATTAGCCCCTCAGCTTTTGAATTGTTTGCAGACATGTCCCTAAGTTTCTCATCGTTATTTACAAATGGGTCCCTACTGCCATTGATGCGAACATAAGCTCCACTGTCGAGATTCGAGCGAGGATTTCTCGCTCGATTCTTAATCAAACAGTCCCAAATTGAAAAGGAGATTCCTTGAAGAATTCCCTTCCAAATGGACCCGACCATGATTTCCAACTCTTTCCTAATCTCCCATGCGAACGCATGGAAGATGTGGGTATCCCACATGCATGAAATCCCCAAAGCTTGAAAGCTTCTTTCCTTGCTTGGGAACGTCCCCTAAGGCCTATAGCTTGGGAACGTCCCCTAAGGCCTATAAAAGCACCCACAATGCATTTTCACTTCTCCTTAGCAAGTTTTGGTAAGAGAAAACCTTCTCTCTTCCCTCTTCGGCCACCTCCGCAGCTTGCTCCGGTGACCCCTCTCCATCCTCCTCTTCCGGTTGTCCAACCATCAAATTGGATGGCCTCTACCTTCCTCCGTCGACCCCGCTCCTTGCCAGCCATAACAGGGGTATTCTTCCCCTCGTCGTCGCCACATCAACTCACCAGACTTTGTCATCTTCTTCGGCTCCAACCAGCCAACGTCGGCTCTCTCTGACCACCCCCTTCACTCCTAAGTCTCTCTATCTCTTCCTCTCTCCCTCTACTTCCTTTCCCACTACTCACAACACCATCACGCCCACAATATCACCAACTACACCACTGTCATCCTCCGCTCTGGCAACACTCCGGCAAAGTACTCCTGATGTCACACACCTACAAACAGCCCTGCACCACCTCCACAAGCTCTGTCACACCACCCACGTCAAAAGCCCCCTCCTAATTTTGGCTTTCACCCACCAAAACACCTCCTCGAACTCAAGCACCTCTGCTTCACTGTCTTGAGGTCGTCTGGCCTCCACCTTCACTCGTACCACAAGCTACACCCACCACTGCACCCACCTCACACCGGCGAAGCTTCTGACTGGTTTGACTTGGTTGTAAGGCCATGTTTGTGCTTTCAGGTACCTTACCGGACCTCCGTCACCGCCTCGACTCCTCCGACTTCGTACGCAACTACTCCAGGCTTCACTCCCAAGCCCTGCGGTTAACCTCTAGGAAGCCAACATGGTGCTTAATTGCATGCCACAGACTCATCTTCGACATCAATTGGAACCACCTTCAGTTGCTGCTACACTGCGACAGAGGAGGGGCCAGATGTCCCACATCTGGGATGTAGTAGCGAGTCGTGCGGGATAAATTGAATTCCTTCCCTCGACCCCTCGCCCAAGTCATGGGGGTCGAGTCCCCAGCACCTACACCCGCTTACCTGAGCGCCTATTGCTCGCCTACGACCATGCTCGCAGGCCTACACCCTATTCTGGACCCGTTTACCTGCCCAATTACCCGGCTGAACCCGGGTTTCTGAGAAGACAAAGAGGAGGAAAAAGAGAGAGTGGGGGGAGTTTTGCCCTCTGCTGCTCTCAACACTTAGAGAAGTTAAGAGGTCTTTGCCTCTATGTTGCTATGCTGTGAGTGCCTCTCCCTTAAGGCACGAAGGAAGGAAGAAGAGAAGAGACCTTTGCCTTTGTTCTGAGAAGCTTGGTTCTGCTGGTTCTGAAAGCTACTGTTGATTCATTTAACTTGGTTGACGTGGAATATTGGTTGATAATGACTATTGATATATTTGAGATATTTGAGCATAACTTTGAAAGGTTAATTGATGATTTAAATCACCATTTTAACCCATTCTTTTTGCACTGAGATACTTGATTTCATTTATATATCATTATAAGTTGTTCTAAATCAAGTTTTGATTATAATTGCTTATATTTATTGTGATTGGTGAGATTAAATTGCTATTAATTGCTCCTTGTGTTCAACCTTGGACTCTTTCTGAATCTAAGTTATAAATTTAAATGATTTGAGCGCATTTGTCCTATACTACGACGTATTTCCTTAACATACGATGAATTTGCTTAAACAGGAGGGTAAGAGTTATAATCCTTCTTGATTGTAGATCAAGTTAGGTTGATCGTCAAAGGGTGGAGATCTATAATCATTGTAGGTGTGAGAAGGATAATAATCATAGTCTTGTTATCTAGGGTTAGGCCCTGGACACTGAGGTCCAGATTCATATCCCCAATCAAAATTATCCCGGCTAGTGGATGCGTAATCATAAGTCAAGTCTGGATAGTAATCATCTTGAGGATAAGTAGTGGTAGGAGGGTAGGATTGGAAACGTGTGTAGGATGTGGAAGCATGCATGGTGAAGTAAGAGGGAAAACAGAACAGAGAAAGGTGCTCTGCAATATAATAACATCAATTAGAGTCAATTTCGAGGGCACTTGTGCGATAATGTAAGATTATAATGGGCTTGGGAGCATTGCATGCAAATTGCATGATCTTTACATTTTAATCGCTTAGAATCAATGTTTATTGACAATGTGCACAAGTCCATTTTGAAATAGGTCTCTGATGAGTGATTGGACCGTATGGATGGATCTGAATCAATGAATAGAGTCTAACAGATTCTAAATCACTTCAATCCGACCTCTGTAGCTCCCACAACAAGCCTGAGAAAGATCAATGGCCAAGGGGCAATCTGACATCCTAACAAGCCTTGGATGAAAAATTTGACCGTACGAATGGATCCGGAGTGACGATCGCAATCCAGCAACATAGGAATTATCTTGATCTGAGCACCGTGGCACCCTCTACAATAGAAAGTAGATGGACAACCCAGATGGCACCACGTGGTTGCAAGAACCTCGTGCATCGACAATAGGAGGAGGAGCCGAGTTGGATCAAAGGAAGCTCAAGAAGAAGACCGCCATCAACCCGAAGGTTTGATCTTGTCTTCCTATGATCCAAAGGTAACTTCTCATCTTTGGACTAATAAAAATGGTGGTGATTTAAAAAAAAAAAACCCTCTCATTTGTTTGTCGAAGAAAAACACCACCATTAAGTCAACAACCTGTTAATTTCACAATATGATTTTCTGGATTTAGGTTGAGGACACAATTTAAGGACCCTAGACACCTCTAAAAATTTTGAGAAAAATCTCAATTGTGCTCCTTTCAGTAGGCGAACTCCCCTTCAAATTTTATAGCCAAACTCCATGTGTTTTTATCATAAGAAATTCTCTACTGGAAGTGCACAAGGTTGTCCTATGTTCTGAAAATCTATAGATTGATATTGCTGCTACGAACTCCACACAGCTCGAATTTATGAGAAATTTATATTCTTCGAAATATCTCAAAATTTTCTACACTTCTTCTGCATATCATTTTTGAATTTGAAATCGATTAGTGATTGTTTTGATCAAGATATTAAACTTGCGCACTGATCTAGAGGTTCTGGACATATTGACCCTCTCTTGGAAAAACGTGAATTTAGGTGGTCTATCATCCCCAAAAAATTTTGAAATTAATTTTTTTGAAAATATCATTTGATTTTAGTCAGGATAGGGTCATTGCTTGCTTTGATTGGACCCTTCTTAACAAAAGTCTTAAAAAGGATTCATTGAGTAGAAGCTGCACACCCTAGGATTTTCCACACTAGGGAGTTTTTTATTTTATAGCCACACAAAAGGCCTTAAAGAAAATCAATCCTCACCAACTGTGTGACTATACAATTGTGCCTTGTTTGAATGTGTAAACAAGTGAAATTTTTAAAATTCATTAAAGCAAGATTCAAACCCTAAAAATCACACATCTCAATCTTGCTTGCTAAAGAACACTTGTTTTGGCATTGGGTCCTTGCACCCAATTATGCACGAACATGATCCAGGTAGGACCAATCTAAGTCCTGGAAGTGTGATTGGGTTTGTAAGTGCTTGGCCTTAATTTCCATTGTAGAATCCGGTGTCTAGGCTGCGGGGAAGTGTCAAACGACCGCTATTATGGGGTACAAAGGAACCAGCGACGCGAGCCAAAGGAAGAACCTTCCCTTCAATCCCCTCGTAATCAACCTGGCTGGATTAACTTTGGGAAAAGAGTTTAAGTGCTTGCAGATTTGATCACTCTCTTTAGGACTTTTAGGTCACCTAGGTCTACACTATAGGGCCTGGATTTGTTTGCTTGATTGTGCACATAATTCTCTCATCTATTCTTTCCTGATCCATCCATGGATTTTAATGCTTATCCATCCTACCCAAACTATTCCCAACATGATTTGTATTATAACCCAAGTAGATCGTATCAACAGTTTACTTGGGATAACCAGCCACCTAGTTGGGGATACAATCCAAGATCTGATTATCTTGAAGACCCTTCTTATCCCAACTATCCCAATTTCACTCAACCCACACCAACTTCCCATTGGGATACATCCAACCCAACCCAGGGTTAGGATCCAAACCTTGGGGATCCTTACCTTGATTCTCCTTATGATGACTCTTCTTTTAGGTCTTGCCCATGATGCGAAATTTGGTGTGATTTGTAAAAGTGGGTTTTTAAAGTTGTTGTAACACACGAAATCGCATACACTTTTAAATTTATATTCCTAGATAGGGGAGTATCTAGGGTCGTCCAAGGAGGCAAGCTGCAAATCAAAATCCCTTGCTTGAAAACACGGAAATCACCTTTCTTTTTGGTCTTTTAAATATATACTTTTTATGGATTTTTGAAATTAAGGCAACATGCGAAGTTGTTGGCAGGAAAAGTTACTACACCTACTATGCTAATCTAAGTGACAAAAATTATCCTCTTTCTAAGCTCAACCTAGGTGCATGGAGGCCTAGGTTAATTAGAAAGGAGGAGTGAAACTACACTAAAGATAAAGCAAGGTAATGCAATAAAAATAGTGCAACAAGAAATCAAGGCAACTTCTTTTTTTTATATATTAAAGGAAATTGTCTACTAGTAGATGAATGCTTATGCAAAAAAAGTAAAAAACAAAATAAAGACAAATCCTTTAGATGATGATGGTGATGAAGAGGATGAAGCTCTTCTTGCTCCAAGTCTGGTAGCTCCCGAGCTTGAAAAGAAGGTCTTCAGCTCCTTCCTTCTATAGCTCCACCAAGATGGTGTCCTCCAAGGTGGAAGCTACCACCTTCAATTCTCTCCTCCAAGGGTGGACGTACACCCTAGGTCCTTCTCCTTTGCCTAGCCATCCTCCATAAAGTAGAATAGCTCTCCTCCTTGGCGTGGCACAAGTTGAAGAGAGTGGGGAGAAGAAGGCACCAAAGGGGCGGGTGATGTGCCCCCTTAATCTTCTTCTCTACTCCTTCTTCTTGGCCGTAGGTGTAGGTAGGTATAGGTAGAATAAAACACTAATGGAGGATGATTTTTATGTGCTGATATGGTGGGTTTATATAGAGGTGGAGAGGGGGGTAGTTGGCGTGAATAGGTGGAGGGCTAGGATGGAGTTTGGTGGTGGTTATGGGTGGTTAGAATGATCCTAGGGCTAGGGTTAGTTGGCGCCACCTTAAAGGGTGTTAAGGGGGTGGTTATGGTGGCCAAAAGGCACCTAGAGTTGGCGCTACTTTTGGCTTCTAGAAGGGGGGTTAGGTGGATGGCTAGATGTGGTTGTAGGGTTAGGTGTATGGTGGATATGGGGGTGGATGTTGGTGCCAAAAAGGGGGGTAGTTAGGGTTAGGTTTTGGCGCCAAAATTGGTTCTTTTTGGTGGTGATGATGGGGTGAAGAGGTGGCTAGGTGGTGGCGCCAACTTGGAGTAGGATAGCTAGCTTAGGCGAGCTTAGGTAGGGCTTAAGTTGGTGGAGCTAGCTAGGGTTGAGTTGAAGGTGGTGGATGGCCAAGGAGCTGGTTGCTAGCTAAGCTAAGCTAAGCTAAGCTTGCTTAGCTAGCTATGGAGTAGAGGAGAAGGCAATGAGAGCTAGGGTTTGTGGAGAGGAGCTGGGCAGAAGACATCTAGAGCTGAATTGGAGCTGGCAGCTGCTGAAGAGGTTAGCATGGAGCTACTCTAGCTGGCTTAGCTTGCTAGTTCTTTGCTAGCTACTAAGTCAAGCTAAAGTGAGTTGGCTTTTGCTAAATTGAGCTGAGGTGAGTTGGGTCTGGTGCTCCTGAGGAGGACTGAGCTGGTTGAGGCAGCTAAGGTAGCTTAGCTCAACTGAGTTGAACTAAGCTGAGTCCCCGGGAGCTGGACTTGAGCTTCCTGAGCTGGAATGAAGTCATCTTCGGTTGGCTGGAGTTGAGTGGAGCTGGATGTGGCTGGACCTGAGCTGGGGTGAACTCCAGTCAACTCAGCTAAGCTAGCTAGAGCTCCCTGTGGACTAATGGGAGTTGAGATGAGCTAGACTCAGCTAAGTTTAGCTAGATCTGAGCTGACCTAAGCTAGGGTGAGCTAAGATGAGCTCTCTTGAGCTGCCATTCAGCTGAGATGAGTTGAGTGGAGCTAGGATGAGCTAACCCTAATTCAGGTGAGCTGAATTCCAGCTATGGTGAGTTGGATCAAGCTGAGTTCTAGCTGGTGAGAGCTTCTCCTTCACCAGTTGCCTTCCTAAGTGCTAGGGTTCTAGGGATCTGGAAATTTCTTTATCCCTAACACTCACAAAAACACATCAAAAACACAATAAAATAATACCATGCATGCCTAACCTAATTTATGCCCAGATGCAACCCAAAAACCTGTTTGTAGAGTAAAATCCTAAGAGCTAGGTTTGTTTTAATGCATAAGAATGATGATAAACTAGCGTTTATCAACCCACCCACTAATCAATCTGATAGGACCTACACTCTAGGAGAACATCAAGGCCCCTACACTTCCCAGGACCATAACCAAGATAGGTCATCTGAATTCAAGGATCTCTCCTACTTGACCTATGGATTGGAAGGGATTTTAGAAAAGTGGAAATCGAAGGATGATCATAAACTTGGAAAAATCAAGAATAATCAAACCCTACTTTGGATCCCTGAAGAAGAATCCGACTGGGAGGAGGACCTAGAACCTCAATTATTCTCGAGTAGGACTAAACAAAAAATGGTGCCTCTTGAGGAATTGGATCCTAACAATGATAGAATAGAGGGATCACCTAAGAATCTAAACCCTAGTACAGATTCTAGTACACATCCTCAACCACACCCTCCTAACCCTGATTTAAATGCTAAGGAGGAAATCCAAGGGAAACCTAATGACACTCTATCAAATCTTGATAACCTTCAGTTGGAGTTACATAGACAGAATCAAGAATTGATTGAAGGGCAACAAGCCATGATTGATATGTTCCAACAACTGGAGGAAGAGGGCCAAAGAAAACTGTTGAAAATAACTTCGTTTACGGAATTCATGAAGCAAGGCCCTGCAGTGATTGATTGGACTACACCTATTTACCCAAAATTGGTTCAGTCCACCATTGATACTCCCCAAGAGTTGGACAACTCAATAGAAAATGTCATTAAGGATTCCTTAGAACATGATTTGGGGAGAGTTGAGGACAAACATCAGGAGGAAACTGAGAATTTGTGCGACGATGTCTTTGAATCCAAATCTAATCTTCCTAAGGAAAGTGTTTGGTGGAAGAGACATCCAAAATTGAAGATGGGGAGTGGGATTACAATTCTAAAATAATAGATTTTGAATCATTTGAAACCCCCATCACAAGTTTAGAGGAGGGCCAAGGGAAAGAATCTGAGCTAGAGGATGAAATTAGCCCTACCTCTAATGCAACCTCGAAAATTGAGTCTGATATGAAAGAGGTTGAAGATAATATTCTTGGGGTCACGGAATTGGAGGGAATAAGCAATCAAGCCCTAGTTGAAGAAGGGATGGATTTTTATTTGGAGAGAGGCCTTGTGCTTGATCTTAGGGCTCATTGTGAAACTCTTGATTTGGTTACATGCCCTACCCGAATTCACTGGAATCGATTTAACTTTGAGGGCTTACAACTTTAAAGGGACACAAGCTGATTACAAAGCCTACATCTTTAACGTCCGACACTTTAGATTTGGGTTGCACTCATCTAAATCAACGGGCATGCATCTAACTTCTCTGCATGCCCATAGTTTAAAAGAGTAACAGAAACGGGCATGCATGTTACACCATTTGCAGAGTTCCCGTCCCTTAGGGATGGGACTCCACCAAAATCTAGTCTGCATCTATGGACTTCTAATTTTGGGTCTAGCTGATTTTGTCTTCCACTTCTTGACCCAGACCATTCAATTACTTGATCCTTTATTGTCTGTGTACTATGCCCAGCTGAAGGCACTAAACTCAGAGCTTCCTAGGAGGCAACCCAGAGGTTTCAAGTTGACTAGATTCACGATTACAACTCAGGTGATTTCTTTCCCTACTCCCTTGCATACATTTATTTTTCCAATGAGGACATTATCCAACTTGGTCATAGGGGGATGGTAATTCTCAAGATCTGAGTACAAATTATCAGTTTGAACTAATTTTAATTCTTTTTGTTAAATTCTCAAGATCTGAGTACAAATTGTCAATTTGAACTAATTTTAATTCTTTTTGTTAAAAAAATTAAAATTAGGAAAAAAAATAGGTATTAATTGATCTCTTGCGATGTATGTTATTTAAGTTAATCAATCGTTTCACAAATAAGCACTGTTATCGGGTTTTAATCCCCAGCAACGGTGCCAAAAATAATGTAGCGATCAACCGACCATGGTTTGTATAAAAAATCGTTGCTGTTGTAGTATATGTCACAAATACAAACCGTTATCACATCGATTTTTGTTTAATTTGCATAATTTTACTGGTTTATTCCAGGTCGTTCACTGGGAGGCAGTTATTGATATACATCACTCTCTAAGTCCAAGATTATTCTTTAATTCCAAAAAGATAAGTTTTATGTACAATAAAGACTGAATAAATGAAGGAATCAATAATGGACGAATTGATGGTTTAATTATGTACATAAAGAGAATCAATGAAATGCTTGCAAAAACCTAATTATAAACAAGCATCAAACAATACATAGATATACTCTAAATTATCTATTTATAAGTTATATTACTAATACTTACATAAATATACACTACAAACTAATATTAAATATCAGACTAACTTAATATACTAACATATATAGGAACATATATAGGAGCTACAGCAACAGATACAAGTGTTGCTAAACCCCAGAAAAACTATGTACAAACTCTTAAGGAGAAACTAGGGTTTACAGCGACATTTATTTTACCTTTAACGACAATTTATTCTGTCAGTAAAAATATGAAGTTACGTATATACTTATATATAGTTGTACTACTTACCTATACATACTATACGACTTATTATTTACTTATACATATTATTTATATATACTATACATACGAATATCTCTTCTCTATTTTCTTCTTCCTGAGCTCAATCATTAGAGCCCTTAACTTAACCAAAAATGTGTTTAATTGGTGGGCACACCGTTCGAGGGATACACAGCACCCGAGGTAGGTGGGACCAAACCTCTACTAAGTGTGACCTTAGTTTCTTAATTAGGCTGATTAATTACGTTTTCAGCTCATTACTGGGCTTAATCAAGCCCTAGCACAGTCACCGGCCCCAGACCCACACACTCATCAAATGCTCAAATAATGCTCAAGTAACATGCTTAGTTGTTTCGGGCGCCCGGCACCCGTGACGACTGAGCGGGAGAGAAACTTTTTAAATTTATAGTGCTACGAGTGCTTTGCAGTTTCTGACATGGTGCTATTCGAGCGCCTGTTCTGTGCAGCAATTCAGGTGCAGTTGTGCCAAATTTGCGATTTTGGCCCTCAATTCGAGGGCCATAATTTATTGTAAATTAAAATTAAATTTTAGGATAATAAAGTATCTATATAGTACTACTTAATTGTACAATTAATTTAGAGTTTTAATTATATCTACTATATAAATAAATTAGCTAAAGTATACAGTTTATATATAAATAATTTTAGGTTTTATTCCTTAATTACGTATAAATCAATTGTTATATGGTCTAATTGACCTTATGCAGAGTTAGTATACACGTTAAGGTGTTTTATAAAGATTTTTATTATATTTTAAAAGTTCTATTTCTATTTTATTTACATTTAAATAACACATTTTTAGACTATTTTATTTGTAAATTGAGTTTAAATAATATATACATTATAAATATACTTAAATTAGCTTAAATTATTTAAAATACATTAGTATAAATATATAGTATAAATTGAGCTAATTTTAACTTAATCTACTAATTTATTTTAATTTAATCTAATAACTTAACTATTAACTTAATAAATTAATTATTTATTCTATATATATAATTAAATTAAGGTACATGATTTAGTATGTTTATTATTTACATATAAATACATATATACAGTATTATAACTTAATATGGTTATTTATATAAGGTATTAATTTGCATAGTCTATTAGTACATATAAGTTAGTTTACTTAATAAGTAGTTATATAATTTAGTTATACACAGTACAATCTAACTTAAATACTTAATTTATACACTACAATGTATACATAAGTTATTTTTATTATAAATAAGTATAATTTACATTTTAGATAAATAGGCTTACAAAATAGCTTACATATACACTTATATACATAGTATACAAAGTATTTTTAGGTATTTTTGAGTTTTTTCATCTTTAATGGATTTTATATCTTTTATGGAGGTAGGAGAAGAGAGGGAAAGAAATAGATGTGAAGAAGGAAATGTTTTTGATATTTTTATGTTTAATTTCTTTTATTAAGTTCCATGGTATACAGAACCATCGGCTGGTATGTTCTACCAAGCTGAAGGTTCGAAATACCATGAAACTTGGTATGAACTTAGAAAAATACCTGATCTTCACCAAGTCAGTTTTTTTTTTTGGATTTTTTTTATATCATTTTTATTTAATTACAAAGTTCACTCATTCAAAGCCTTTCAAAGGGTTTTCTACGGTGAATTAAGGCTTAGAATTGGACTTAAGTGTTTAAAAGGCAGTCCTCAACAGACTCAGTACAAAATATAGCAAAGGATACAAGCAATTTAGCATGCAATTCCACATGAATTTCATTTAATTAAACTTGTTGGATAATTAGGCTTAAAAGGATAATTGACAAAAGAATTAAATCAAGATAACAAGCATTCAAATGAGAATTAAAGTCAATTACAATACATGAAAGCTTGTATACAACTCATAGACATCCTTAAATGTCAGCTATCTAACCGACTACAACCTAGGCCTACAGTCCTTGTCTTCAGAATTTTTCACACATCTGCTGGAAATTCAGCAACACTGCAGCAGGAACAAAACTAAATTCAGCTACTTATCTCCTAATCCAGTCATTTATTTCCTAGATCAGATTCGAGAGAACCTGATCAGGGATACAAAGGAACTAGTTCAGGGAATACTTAGCTAGATTGGGGGGAATGTAGATGCAATTGCAGCAATTTGCTATGACTCTGGGATTCAAAACAAAAATAGAAATCAACCTAAGGATAAAATCTGACAAGGGTTTAAATTCATAGCGAAATCATGCTCAGATGTTAAGCATCTTAAATCCAAGTTCCTTGTCACCAATATCTCAATAATTCAGTTCATAAAAACTATTGATCTAACTCTTTCTAATGCTATAGACAGCATGTAGAAATGGTTAGGATCAACACAATAAATCCAGCTGAATGCCAGAATGATACACACCTTAAGGGATTTTGAGAATCCCTCAAGTGAAAATCAAATCCTTAGAAAAACAATTCAGATTAGAATCCCTAATAAAGCCTCAATCAACATGGTTGATCTTCCTTGGCTCTATCATGCATTCAAGGCATTCAAATCGTCACAAAAAAAATCAAATCAAATTATGGCTCATCTGAGATGAATTCTGACTTCAGAATCACCTCATATTCACAACCAAACAGTGAATCACATCAGAACATTTTAGTTTGCTTGATCAAAAACTATTCAAAGCTCAAATGATTAAAAATCCTTGCAATCTGAATTCAAAGGAAATCAGGCAAACCAGTTCTCTTTTTAGCTCAGATCAGGGGCTTTTGTGAACAAGATGGGATGAATAAGAAGCCCTTAATGTGATTTTTTATGTTAATTTCAGATCTGAGGTTGGAAACCATTCAAATATGAAATTTAGATATAATGATTGGGTGAATTGAGAGATAAAAAATCGTGGGAATTAGAAGCGATATGAAAAATACATAGAGGGAGAAAGATGTTCAGTGATGACTGTATGACAACATCCCCTTTGATCTGGAATGATCAAAGGAGGTGAGGAGGGGGGGAATTCTACTCTAACTCTACTCCTAATGCTAAACTAACAGGCATAACAAATCATCAGTAATTCTAATTATAATTCTACTCTAATCTACCTAACTAAAGCTATAGCTGAACTACAAAACAGTAAAACTATTCTAAAAGGAAGAATGGGACCTATGGGTCTCCACCTGGCAAATGGAGAGGAAGAAGGGAGGGGGAGCTCCAGCGAATGAAAAGCTTGCTAGTGAAGCTTCTGGGTCATCCTCAGGCATACTTCATCCTTAGCGATAAGGAGGAAAAGGAGGTGAAAAACTACACCTCTGTCACAGGTGCAGCATGTGAAGGGATTAAGAGAACTGGAGGGGAAGAAAGGATCGCTCTCAAGGAAGTAGGAGAGGAGGCGATCCTTTGCGCGCGCGACCATTGAGGTGCTTAAGTAGTGATTGCAATGATTCTAGGAACCTCGAGAGTGAGATTACTCGACGAGGGCATCGGTGCCAAGGATGGAAGGAGAGAGCGCACGCGACTGCCAAGATGAAATCTGACCGTAGGATAAGATCTGGGGATAGTGGTGAGCACATGCGCCGATTCGTGCGAAGCTTCGAATCAAAATGAGCCATAGATCAAGATCAATGAGCGAATGGATGGTCGAGGATGCCGTGTTCTTCGCGTGCTACAGTGCATGCGTGGGAAGCAGCAGGTGCTGGGTTCTATTGGGTAAATTGTAGGGTCGACCCTTCATCGAAGGGGTAGAAACTTTGCACAAGAGCCCGTAAGTGGCAGGAAACAATTATAGAGTGGTCCTTCTGGGCTTTCAAAGAAGTCCCTACAGGTTACAAATAGGTCCGGGAAAGTTTTCTAATGAAGGAAATGTGATGCATAAAGGACCTAAATGTAAATCTTCAATTCCAAGGCCTTAATGATGTCCAAATGTCTCCAAGTTTTTATATGTGCTTAATTGAACATTTAAGAACTTAATTATACTTTTGATTTGCACTTTTAAACTCATTTGTATGTTCAATTAACACTTGGATCACCATTTGACCTTTTTCTCAAGAATATCTTATTTTATGACCTAATTATGCAATCTTAACACAGAATTAATGTTTTAGGTCTTTTTCTTTAATTCCCACAACTTAACCCTTTTTATGTGTTTATTTAGTATTGTTTAACCTAGTTTCTAGCTTAATTTTAGCTTTCTAGCTATAATGAGTAGCCACTCATCAAGTATTAGAAGCTTGTCGACTTTAGGAAATAATATGTTAGGGACCTAACCGTTTAGACTCTTAAGGTCTTCAGACTTAATTTGTCCGGGTATCCACTAAAATGTGGACTTGGTCTCAAGTCCTCGCCACTATAATTTATTTTAATCTGATCAATAAACTAGGGTGATAAGTATACGACTTGTCAGCCTGCCCCCTGATTTGGGAGGATTTTTAACTTAAGCATCTACACACATTTTGCACTGACTCACTCATCAGCGGTTCTAACGGAAATTGGGTAGCTAATGAACCTTCTAGAGTGGTATGGCTGGCAAGTTATCGTGGGTAACAGCCCATTGGCAAGTTGTCCAGAGCCCAGCCACTGGATAAATCTCTTTTAGTGCCTTTAGGTAAATCTTAGATCAGGGAAGCCACCTACTCGAAAAAAAAAGAAATAGGAAAGTAGAAAAGGAGAAAAGAAAAAAGGAAATAAGCCACACTTCACCGCACGAGTATGGCTGGCAAGTTGTCGTGGGTAACAGCCCATTGGCCGGTTGTCCAGGTCCCAGCTCATAAAATGCACAAAAATTCCAACAACACTTAGGAAAGAAGCAGGGAAGTAGAATAAAATCGGGACAATATACACCGGATCCACTCTTATGTTGACCCCATAAAAGATATAAAAGGTAGGGAGAAAGCTACCAATCGGAAAGATAAACCCTAAGGCAGAATTTTTAGGTCGCCTAGGGGCGTAGAAATCCGAAGTCCGTTTAAATTGCAGTTGAGTGAGTCTATCATTTTCACATAAGATGCTTAGTACTAAAAGTCATTTTCAAGTTTTGAGTGAGTTGGGTAGCCATAAAAAGTTATCCCAAAATCCTCAACTCTAAAAATCCAAAAAAATTAGAAAATATGCAAATAAAAATATATATATATATATACTTTGCTTGCATATAGAATAAGGCGAGGACTCGAGCGGTCGGCATTTTGGTAGGCAACCCGGGCACTGTTGAGTCTTAGCGAGTTAGTTTCTTAGTAGAACTTTCCTCCAGTTGACAAGCAACATCTACTTAAGCGATCAATTCCTAACTTTAGTTATAAATAGCATTTAAATCAGACCTTGCTAGGGACTAGTAAGGGGTATGATGACTTTACAATTGCAAGTGTTAATAACATCAATTAGAGTCAATTTCGAGGGTACTTGTGTGATAATGTCAGATTATAATGAGCTTGGGAGCATTGCATGCATATTGCATGATCTTTACATTTTAATCGCATAGAATCAATGTTTAATGACCATGTGCACAAGTCCATTTTGAAACAAGTCTTAGATGAGCGATCGAACTATACGGATGGATCTGGATTGATGAATGGAATCCAACGAACTCTAAATCGGTTTAATCCGACCTCTGTAGTTCCCACAATAAGCCCAAGAAAGATTGACAGCCAGGGGGCAATGCGACATCCTTACGAGCCTCGAATGAAAAATTCGACCCTACGGATGGATTCGGAGTGATAATTGTTGTTCAGCAACACGAGAATCATCTCAATCTACGCACCGTGGCACCCTCTACAATAGAAAGAAGATGGACAACCTAGATGGCGCCACATGGAGCCATCCAGGCCACCCCTCACACCCTAGTAGCCATGGCCTCTTCTCTACATCACACCTCACACTCCATCTCAACCGCTCATCCTTCATCCAACGGCTAGAGAGGTGTGTGTGAGGAATGCTTTCCACGACAATCCAACAACTTGGCGCAATGGTGAACACTTTGGCCTCCAAGGGAGGGGCGTGGGTTCGAATCCTCACGCCCCCCCAATTAAGCAATTGAGCGCGTGAGAGTTAGCACAGCATAAGGCATGCGGCAGTGCAACAATGCGCGCGGGGCAGCAGCAATGCGGAAACTAGCGTGCGCCAACATGCGAGAGTGACACAGCGCAGAGCATTAAAGGTGCGAGGGCAGGGGCAAGGGAAACGGATGCGGTGGGTCTTTAGCGACGAATTAAATGTCGCTATTGATCCATTTACGAATTTGAGCCCTTTCTTCAACTATAAAAAGGGTCCTACCCCTCCCATTCGCAAAAACCTTCTGCCCACGAGATACCACCATCTTCTAGAGCTCCAAGCAAGGTCTCGAAGCCGCTGAGCCGTCAACAGAAGCCCCTCCACTGCTGTGGTTGCCTCGACGTGTTCTTCGTCCTTGTTCTTATTTTTATTTCATTTTATAGTGTAGTTCATCTATTTTGTTAAACATTCATCTACATTATGTTGATTACACATTTGCTAAGAAATTGTTGATACATTGATCTTATGATATCTTAAGCATGGTTCTCTAACCCTTTTCTATCTCTATCTGTCGCTATCTCTCTCTTTTTCTCAAATCGATTTTCAAGCGAACAAACGACATATTTTTGTGGCACAAAAGCAAGTATTTAATCTAATTATTACCTCCCTGTGTTCGACACTTGGACTCACCTCTGATTCTTTTTAGGATTGACGTTGTAAAACACGCTACAATGAAAGGTTTTTACGCAAATGCGTCAGCAACGATCTCAATACAATCAATCCTATCCTTAAATTGGGTAGCTTAAGGACCTATGCTTCAAAAATGAACTCTAACCACACAACAAATTTGTTGTCCTTACTCCCTAAGGTGGTACAATTGGGTTGGCGAAGTAGGGGGAGTGTTGATCGATCTGAATCAGATTTTAAAATCAGTGCGTTGTAGTATAGATTGAATCAGTGCGAAAAACAAATAGTATTTATACTCGGATGGAAGTCCGAGGTCGAACACAGGGAGCAACTAGCAAAATAATTCTCAAGATTGCAATTCAAGCACAATATAAGCAATTTATAATAGAACTCAAAACAATAATGATATATAAATAAAGGCAAATGTCCATAGTGCAAAAAGAATGTGATAAAATGGTGATTTGAATCACCAATTACCCCTCACAATAATAGCAAATATCTTAACCAAATAAAGCCTTGCAATCAAGTATTAGGCGGCTGAGCGTTTAATCAGATGGCTTATCCATCTCAAGCTACTGTGTATAGCCTTTTCTCCCCCCTCAGCCTCTTCTCTTCTTCTTCCTTCTCTTCTCTGGCTTCTCTTCTTCTTCCTTCTCTTTACGCACAAGGGGGAGGGTTTCTTCTTCAAACGGCTAAGTGTCAGCTGTTGATCTTCATAGCAAAACCCCCCCCCAAACCCCCGTGCTCTCTCTTTCTTTCTCTCTCTTGGATCTGCTCTCCCAGAGCCTCGGGCAATCGGATTCGGATCTAAGCACACCTAGGACCAAGGCTGTAGGCGTAGGTCACAGCCGAGGTGTGTGTGGGTTAGGCGGGTCGAGTCAGTGCCAGGCCCGTGTGAGCTGTGTCACGGACAAGGCAGTGTCGGGTGAGCGGAGACCTCACTCCCTTGTGTCTGAGGCGATAAGCCTACTTCACAAAATCAATTTATGCGCTGTTGCAGCCTCACAGATTTCCAAGTTGGGACTAAATGTCCCGCCTTCCTTGTGTAAGCATCTGTGACTGGATTACTTGCTCAATCGGGACAATTGCTATGGGTATGGCTTCTAATCAAGGCCTTGGAATGATACCTGAAGCCACTCTGCACTACCTGGGGATCTTTCCTGGGGCTTGCACCACCTGGAGCTTGAAGAGCAAGGGCAGCGATGGCGAAAGTAGTGGAGCTCCAGTGAGGATACCTGCAAAGAAGAATATGGCCCTGCGACCTCGTTAGATGGTTCAGCAGGCTTCGCCGTAGCACGGCGAACATGGTGATGGGTGCAGCGTGAGGCGAGGAGCGTTGTGGATGTCAGACAAAGTCGGGAACGGAGGCACGGTAATGGGTTGTTCAGGGGCGTGTTTAGATGGTGAATCAGTGAAATAGATAGAGGGCTTTTGCCCCTTGGGTCGAGGCGGAGGTGTAGGGATGAACGGCGGACAATTTGGTAGAGTGTAGTGGCTGTGTGAACTTATCAGAGGTACACCAGCGAGGTGGAAGACGAGGAGCATGCGAGTGAGATGGTGGTCGAAACGGAGTGTGGTTGGTGTGTGAATGAAGTAGAGGAGTTAGGGAACTTATCTAGGTAGTTGGCAAATGATGGGGAGCAGAGGCGACGTCGGTTGCAGTGTGGTCAGTGTCGGGGAAGAAGGTGGCTCCAGTGGGGGTTGGACGGCGGGGACAAAGGAGATAGAGGCACCAGCCGGTATTGCACGACACGGAGGAAGCCGAGGGAGACAAATCCGTCGCCGGCATTGCGAACGAATGAGGAATGAAGATGGAGGAGGTCACCGGATGTCGAGGAGCACTTATTGGTGAGCACTTATTGGTGGTCATGCTCCTTGAGTGTCTTTGGAGTTATTCCGGTCGAATTTGAGCATGAGGAACTCAGTCTGATCTGGGGATTCTTTTATAGGCCTCTGGAGGATGCTTTGAGCTTGGGAAGCAAGCTTCCTAAGCTTGGAAGGTTCGTTGGAGATGGAAGCCTGAAATATACCCAAATCTCTCATGCGTTCGCATGAGAGATTGGGAAGGTTGTATGGCTTAGGATCTAGCTCAAAAAGAAGGGAATTCCTTGACGAACTTCCCTTTCAAATCTGAGAGGGATTCGTCAAGGAATCAAGGAGAACATGCCAAATCAAGCTCGTTGGAGTTATAGGATTACGATTTCATAGCGGTAGGGAACTACTTGTGAATAAGACGACAATGCTAGGGGGCTATTTGTAAGAAATTCAAAATCTAAGGGGTCATGTGAAATAAAGAAAATCAGACTTGGACCAAAGAGCAAACTAGGTCGAAACAATCTCAGATTGGGCCCAAATTTTGGTACAAACCTAATTTGGATCTAAGGAATCCAATGGTGAAGTTGGATTTTGGTTTTGACATAGTTTGACTGGATAATTTTCATAATTACCTAAATTAGGGCAAATGTCTGTCTGAGACTCTATTTTAGGTCAAGACGGGTTCCAATAGTCAAATTGAAAGCACCAAACCCTAGAGAATATTTTTCTATGATTTTTAGAGGAGTTAGGTGAATTTTATTCTGATTAAAACCTTAAAAGATTAAGCGGATCTATTTTTAGGATTTCAGATGTCCATTAATTCCTATAACACATGAAAATCCTTTTTTGTCTGTCCTAACCCACTTATTAGACTCTAAAGACCATTTGACCTTTGTTCAACCCCTGAGAGAACCTGCGGTTATTCTACTTTTCTGATAGAATGGTAAATTTGCATAAATAACCTTGTATTCTTGTCTTCTTCTTAAATCAATGTTTTGTACCCTTAAGACCTTCTGATGGATATGTAGGAGTTTTTATTGACTTAATCAGATCAAAATTTATAGCTCATGATGGTGTTCCCATCAAGGAGCATGTCCCGACGGCTGCTAATTATTCCAAACCCCTACTTGCTTAAGTCGTTTGACAATTGGGCCCCCCAACTTAGCACCTTTTGAAGTAAGCAAACGTTACTAATTTAAAACGCATTCAAGAGAACACCCTAAAATAGACTCAATGAATCCTAAGGGCAATGTCTACTCAATTTTAATTAAGGCTTGGGATGATTGTGCTCTTGGAATGTAATGGGCCTTTTAGATGGGTTGTGCCTATAAAAATCAGTTAATATGTGTGTGCGTGTACAACCAGGGTTTGCAAACAAGGTTATCTGATGATGTTTCTTTTAGGGTTTAACCTTGTTTAGTAGCTTTTAGGATTTAATCCTTGGGTTGGTTCAATCAAGTTTCAGTAAAACACTCCAAGTTTTGAAAACACGGGTGTAGATATATTCCTTTAAAAATAAGAAATAATGTGGAGTGACTGGTTCAATCCTAAAAATAAACCCTAAATGGCAAGCTACTTGATGAATCACTTTCAATTTGAGTGGTGTGGCCCAAACAGTTCAAGCAATTGGCCTGTTGCACCACTTGATTAAGGCACACAAAAAGTCTTAACCAAATCAGATTTCTACTCACTTATGTGTTTGTTGAGTTAAGGTGTACCGGATCCATAGGTCAGATCTTAGTTAAGTGGTAGAATCAAAGTGATTGTGTGTGTGCCTTAGGATGAGAGTTGTGGGTGTTAAGTGTCTAGCTTTCAATTTAATCCCACAAGAAGAGAAGAGTAATTTTTTTTTTGTATTTTTAATTTATAGGGATGGGTGAGGTGAGGTGAAGTGATAATCAAACAATCAAGATCTAACCTAGGGTTTATGTAAGCATCTAAGTTGATTTGAGTTTGAGTTATTAGGTGGCGGAATGAAAATCTAATGGGTAGGGGTGGTGGGGATACACTTACAGAACCTTTTGACAGCACTTTACTTCGATCTATTCCGCTTTGGCTCGCCTTGGAAGGATACCTGTAATCATAGAAAGAAAGGAGCAAAAACATGGAAAAAAAAGAGCATTGCCTCCCCGACAATGATGGCAAAATGATGAGCGTGATTTCGTATGCAAAAAGATTTGAGTTGGAAACTTGTCGTCGTAGTGCATAGAAATCCACTAACCAGATAAAATTATACAGAAACTTGAAGTGAGTCCTGGGTCGAACACGAGGAGGTGAATGTTTGGTTTTGTGAAATCCGCATTTCGATTTTATTTGTTTTTGTTGTTTTTGTCTTTTATGATTTTTTTGGTATTTTTAGAAAGTAAGAAATCAGATGAATTGTTATCTATTCTACTCTACACTAACAAAATAAGAGAGAAAGAGATGGAGAGAGAAATATTTCATAAAATCGAACAATGTATATTACAACTAATTGAAATTACACTAGAAAGCAATAAAAGATAGCATGGGTTGAGAAGAATCCCCCTCGACGGTCGCTTGGAGGACGGCTCGCTCTGACAGCGCTCAGACGAAGGTGGTGAGAGGCTGGATGAAGGAGAATGGCGTCAGAGGACTGAGGGCGAGACGGGATGGCATCGCAGCAAGGATCTACTTCCTAAAGTGGTGAGAGGATAGCCATGGGATGCTCCACGAAGGGGGATGAGAGGCGGGAAAAATATTTGGTTTTCTACTCTAAAGGAGCATCCTGGGCTTGGGACAAGCTCTCTCTAGAGCCATAAAGGTGGTGAGGGAAAGAAAGGAAGAGATGAAGAAGAATGGGAGGGGTAGGGGTCCTTTTATAGTGGAGGAAAGGATCCATTTTGTACATAGCACATTTAGTGACAGCCATAAACATCACTGAAGATCCGCCGCAAGTGTCGCTAAAGCTCCAGGTCACGTGCCCCATGCGTGGCACTCGCACACATGCTCCACGTGCCCTTGTCGCTCGCACCTGCTGGCGCTCGCTACCTCCGCACACACCTGCTGCTGTGTACCCTTGCTACACGTGCCCATGCACTGTGCACGTGCGATGGTGTGTACGCGCCCATGGGCAGCCTGGATAGTGTCACATGGTGCGATTTGGGTCATCTATCTTCTTCCCTTTGTAGGGGCTGCTACAAAAGTCGGATTGAGTCGATTTTCGTGCCGTTAGGCTATGTTTGTCAACCGAAATCCATCCATGCGGTCAAATTTGTCGTTTGAAGCTCTGAATTGCGTCACCTAGTCCCTTGGTCGTTAATCTTCCTTAGACTGCATAAGATGCTATGGGACTCCGATCAAGATGATTTCGGAGGCATTGGACTCTGATCGTTATCCTAATCAGATCCGTACGATCGGATCATCAATTTGAGGCTCCATATTAAATCTCCTTCTCTCCTGACCATAAAAGGACACAACTAACTTAAAATTTATACAGACTACTCTAAATGCAAAATGATGCATGCTATGCAAAATTTATAACATGGAATGCATATCTAAGCTTAAGAACATGTATAAATAAGCAGTTTATCCTAATTACATGTGTCTTCATCATGTATCTAGTACTCAAAGTATCGATACTCTTCATGAGTGCCAATACTCATTGAGATCAATTCTTTCCTGAAGTGATACTAGTACTCACTGAGTATCAGTACTCAACATGAGTACCGATACATAGTGAGTATTAGACAAGTACTCATATGGACATGAGTTCTAAACTGTAGCTTAGGAGTACTGGTTCTTGGCATCAGTACCAGTACTTGTTTGAATATAGAACTCATACCTGTGACTTAAGGATACCGATATTAGTCTACCAGTACCGGTACTCAGTATATGTGATACCGATACTGGTCTGCCAATACCGGTACCCAATCAGTATTAAGTCCAATTGAGACAAGTTATTGTACAAGTCCATCCTAAGTTAGAAGTGGGTTAATTTCAGTTAAGCCCCTGAGGTTTTAAAGAAACCAACAAGTGGTATCAGATCCAACCCACTCTCTGCTTGGCGTAATTAAGCCTAGTCTAATTAATAAAGTACATTATTCTAGGGTAACCCAGTTTAAGCAACATCTCACCAATGTGAGCTCTCCTATGAATACTGGGCTTATCCATGAATGATAAAAGGTTGAATGGGTGTTAGTAAGTGGGTGTTCACTGGCTTAAAGGAAAGTGCACACCCATTGTACTTTCACTCATTTGTGTGGGAGTAATAATGTGTTGGATATTAGGTTTTCTGGGTAGTCAGCGAATCAGCCCAAACAAAGGTTCATGACTGACTTAGAGTTGAACCAACAATATTACATACCACACCATGTCTTTAATTACAAGTCAACCTCTCGTCCAAAGATGAGACCCTTGATGGAGTTAACTAAGACATGTAATGGGACTATTAAATTAATTAGACACCTTATGTTTTAAAGGAGTTAAATCTTATGTCTAATTGTATTTTATTTTTAGAAATATCTTCTGCCAACATTACCGCCACCCTCAATTCTATTCCCATGTTGAGTGGCTCAAACTTTAAGTCCTGGAAGGAAAACCTACTGATAGTCTTAGGTGTAATGGACCTTGATCTAGCGATTAGGGAAGACTCTCCTATCCTTACAGACACTAGTACTCTCGATCAAGGGAGAGAAAAGGAAAGGCGGGAGAGGTCTAACCGAATCTTTATGATGATATGAAGAGGGCCATACCTGAGGCTTTTAGGGGCACTATGTCCATTAGCTACACTATGTCCAGTGATATAGCCACTGCCAAGGAATTTCTAGCTGAAATTGAAAAGAGATTTGCCAAGAATGAAAAGGCAAAAATCGGTACACTCTTGGCTAATCTAATTTCAATGAAGTATAAGGGGAAGGGAAACATTAAATAATATATTATGGAGATGTTTTATGTTGCTTCAAAGTTGAAAGCACTTAAACTAAATCTTTCTGAAGACCTATTAGTGCATTTGGTCTTAATATCTCTCCCTCCTGCCTTTAACCAGTTCAAGGTGAGCTATAATTGCCAGAAAGAGACTTGGTTTCTGAATGAGCTCATCTCACACTGCTTTCAAGAGGAGAAGAGAATGAAGCAAGATAGGACAGAAAGTGCTAATGTTGCCTTTTCCTCTAAAGGAAAAGGCAAAGCTAAAAAGAAGGCTATAGAAGCTGCAAATACAGCTTCCCAAAAGAAGCAGAAGGGGAAGACTATAGAGTCTTCCAAATCGAGATGCTTCTTTTGTGGGGCTAAGGGGCACAAGAAGAAGCACTATACCAATTATCATGTATGGCATGCTAAGAAAGGCATGACTCTAAGTTTGGTTTGTTCATAAATAAATTTGTCTTCGATACTTAGGCACACTTAATGGATGGATTTAGGTGCTACTACTTACATAAGTGTGTCTATGCAGGGTTGCCTGAGATGCCGAAGACCAACTGAAGCTGAGAAGTTTATCTATGTTGGGGACGGGAAGGCAGTAAAAGTTCATGCTATAGGGCATTTCAAATTATGGATGAAAACTAGAATGTACTTGGAATTGAATGAAACTTTTATTGTACCATCTTTTAGACGTAATCTAGTTTTTGTTTACGTGTTGGATACGTGTGGATTCATTTGTAGTTTAGATAATGGAAAAGTAACTTTGTTTCATGATTCCAAAATTATCGGCACTAGTTTTCTTTCATATTTTGATAATTTATATTGCCTGGATAATGTAACTTCTTATAATGAGTCTTCTCTTTTGGATACACGGGGAGTAAAAAGAAAACTAGATAATGAATCCTCAACTACATTATGGCACAAGAGATTAGGTCATATCTCCAGAAGGAGAATAGAGAGACTTGTGTCAAACGAAATTTTAGACCCCTTAAACTTTTCTATTTTTGATCAATGTATTGAATGTATTAAGGGGAAACAAATCAATAATAGAAAGTTTGAAGCCAATAGGTCAAATGGTGCCTTGGATGTGATTCATACGGACATTTGTGGGCCATTTCCTATGCCTATGTGGAATGGCCAACAGTATTTTATCACATTCATATATGACCATTCAAGATATGGCTTCATCTACCTAATTCATGAAAGGCACATTCACTGGACACGTTCAAAAATTATAAAGTCAAAGTTGAGAATCAACTCTACAAAAGGATTAAATCTGTCAGATCTAACCGTGGTGGTGAATACTACGACAGATATGATGGATCAAGTGAACAGCTTCCAAGACTGTTTGCTAGGTTCCTAGAGGAATGCAGTATCATTCCTCAGTACACCATGCCAGGCTCGCCCACTATGAATGGTGTTGCTGAGAGATGAAACAGGATGCTTAAGGACATGTTAAGGAGTATGATTGTTCATTCTTCCTTACCAGATTCACTCTGGGGAGAAGCTTTAATGACTGCAGCATATATTTTGAATAGAGTCCCAACTAAGGCAACTAACAAGACTCCATATGAGCTATGGACTGGGTGGAAACCTAATCTTAATCATTTTCATGTGTGAGGATGTCTAGCTAAAGGTAGGCCTATAAGAACAAATGAAAAGAAACTGGACACAAGGATAGTTAGATATTATTTTGTTGGTTATTATGAGAGGTCAAGAGGATGTAAATTTTATGATCCTACAACTAAGGCTATTTTTGAGTCTGGTAATACCAAGTTCTTTGAGAGTGTTGAATCTTCCCAAGTTGATAGGGTTAAGGACTTTGTCTTTGAAGAGGAAAACATAGTTATTCCTCCTAAAGTTACTCAGGTTGATGAGGAGCATGTCTTTGACATACCTAAAGATAACTTCAATGAAGACAATGATATGAATTTAACCCCTATAGAGCAAACTCAAACACATCCAGAAACTGTGCCATTAAGGAGATCTACTAGAGAAAGGAGTGCCATTTTGGATGATTATGTGGTATTCCTTCGAGAGCATGAAATGGACATTGGGGTGATGGAAGATGATCCTATCAGCTTCCGTTAAGCAATGGAAAGTCCGCATCATGAAAGGTGGATTGAGCAAATGGAAGAAGAAATGGAGTCAATGAAAGACAATGATGTTTGGGATGTTGTTCCACTACCAGAAGGTTTCGATAATGACGTTTGGGATGTTTTTCTATTACTAGAAGGTGCAAAACCCGTTGGTTGCAAATGGATTTTTAAAACCAAACGGGATTCGAAAGGAAAAGTGGAACGATACAAAGTACGTCTTGTCACTAAGGGTTTTACCCAAAAGGAGGGCATTGACTATAATGAGACATTCTCTCCTATTTCTTCTAAGGATTCATTAAGGGCTATAATGGCACTTGTGACCCACTTTGATTTTGAGTTGCATCAGATGGATGTAAAGATTGCATTTCTTAATGGTGACATTGAGGAAACCATTTACATAGCTCAGCCCAAACATTTTGTTATGGGTGATCCAAAAGGTATGGTATGCAAATTAAAGAAATTCATCTATGGGCTCAAGTAGGCATCGAGACAATGGTATTTTAAGTTTCATCAGGTGATTCTCTCGTTTGGTTTTGAGGTGAATCTCGCTAATGAGTGTATATACCATAAATTCTGTGGGAGCAGGTATATCTTCTTAGTCTTGTATGTTGATAACATCTTGCTTGCTACTAATGATATGAGTATCCTTTTAGACACCAAGAAATTTCTTGCCAAACACTTTGACATAAAAGATCTTGAAGATGCTTCATTTGTTTTAGGGATTGAAATATGTCGAGATTGTTCTCGTCATATTCTTGGTTTATCCCAAAGAAGGAATATAAATAAGGTACTCAAAAGGTATGACATGCAAGATTGCAAGCCACTAGATACTCCTATGGCTAAGGGAGACAAGTTTAGTCTCAATCAGTGCCTCTTAAGTGATTTAGACAAACGGGAGATGCAAATAGTTCTTTATGCATCTGCCGTTGGCAATATAATGTATGCTCAGGTTTGTACTAGACAAGACTTGGCATACATTACAGGCATGCTGGGTAGATACCAGACAAACCCAGGAAAAGACCATTGGAGAACAGCCGAGAGAGTACTGAGATATTTACAAAAGACACGAGATTATATGCTCACCTTCAGAAGGTTAGAAAAGCTTTAGGTTTATGGTTATACTGAATCAGATTTTGTTGGGTGCCAGGATAGCAGAAAGTCTATTTCCAGATATGTATTTCTACTTGCCAATGGTGCCATCTCTTGGAAGAGTATAAAATAGTCTCTTATTGCATCTTCCACTATGGCAGTAGAATTCATATCATGCTATGAGGCACCCAATCATGAAGTATGGATGGGGAATTTTATATCAGGGCTGCACATAGTTGATGGCATTAACAGGCCATTACAATTATTTTGTGATAATCAGTCTGCAGTCCTCTACTCCAATAACAACAGGAGCTCCTTCAAGTTGAAGCACATTGAGATTAAGTTCTTGGTTGTTAAAGAAAGGATATAGAATGGATAGCTATCCATAGAGTACATCGATATAGACTACATGGTTGCGATCCGCTTACTAAAGGAATAATACCCAAGATGTTCCACAAACACACAGCTTCTATAGGTCTTATGTCCTTACAGAAATTTTAGCTTTAGTAAGAGTTTGTAATCTTTATAGTGCTTATTTGTAATAGAAAATTTTAGTAATTCAGTTATTTAGTCTTTTGGTTATGTATAAGGTTTTGTAAAGCTTCATTTCTGTTATGAAATAAACAAAACTTAAAGTTTTCAATTCTATGATTGCCCATTCTGAGAAGTAATTTGATTTCTATTTTGGAATTGATCTCAAATTCAGAAGACCAGTTGGGAATAGGCATGCATTGATCACATTGGCATGTAATTTCCATGTTTCACATCCACACATTTTTTGTTATCTTTTGTATTAGTGTACCTTGTCATTGTTGGTTTAGTTACTAGAATGTAGCGAAAGCCGCCTTGGCTCTATTACTAGTGTAACTGATAGATCAGATTATTTTTAAATATGCATTTTCCGATATGACAGCAAAGTTGAGCTCAAATCTCAGTTTTTAATGTTGTTTGATTAACAGGTTACTGATTGCACAACAATCATGCAACCTAAATCACCTGAATTGAGCTAGATTCTAGCATAACTTCGAGTCAATGAATGCATAAGCATCGTAATTCGCATACTAGTTAGTTTATTAGTCATATAGATAATATCATCATTTTATGACCTAAAAGAGAGATGATTTTAATCACAGATGATTCAAAGTCGCGAATGTCAGATCAGATCAAACAGATCTGATCAGAACAACAACGGAAGTCCAACGCTTCTGAAATTGTCCCGATCAGACAACCAGAGCATCGTGTGCAGTCCATATAAGAACGGAGATGATGGAGCCAAAGGACAAAGATTCGAGCCTCAAATGAAGAATTCAACCGCACGAATGAATCTGGATCAACGATTGCAGTCCAACGGTGCAAAAATCAACTCAATCGGAGGTCTACAGCACCAGATACAAAGAAAAGAAGATGGGCAGCCATGATGGCACCACGTGGCACAATCACAGTCGCTCCCTCACCACCACCCCATCTAGGAAGGCTGCACCGCATGTTGTAGGCTATTGGATCTCCATCCAACGGCTACAAGCGTGCCACGTCACCCGTCCAAACTAGATAAGGATAAATACAAATAAACAAGTATATATAACAGAGGGTTTGTGTAGCGCAGTGGCGTGCACGCGTGCCTGCGCAGGGTGCGGGTTCGAGCCCTATGCTGCGCAAAATTGAAGCGAGCACGCATGGGCAGAATTGAGCACGATTGTACGTGCTGAAGCACGGCAACGTGGCGCGATTAGAGCATGTAGCGAGTACGCGTGATCTAACGTGGTTGCTTCGACGAGAAGGCAGCGGTGCTCATTATCATCGGACAGCTGACGTTAAGGCAGGATTAAGGCTTGAGCGGTGAGAAAGAAAAGACGAAGGGCATGCGAGGAGGAAGCGAGGCCGTGCGATCTTCGATCCATCGCTCCAGCGACTGCCATGTGTCACTACCAGAGCAAGTCTGAGAGTAGAAGGCTTTTTGAAGGCTATTTTTAGGCCGAGCCAAAGGGTTGTTGCATGAGATTAAGGGTTAAAATACCTTTTTTGCCCTCCATCAAAACGATAAAAGAAGGCCTAGGGCCTCCCAGTTGAAGGCATCAACTTAGAATCTCTCTCTCCCATCAACTCCAGATCCCTTCTACCGTCTTCTCTACAATTCTCCGTCCCTCTGCAACTTCGTCCTGGCGCTATGGATCTGAGGTGCTGCCGCATCTCGCACAAACATCCCACAAGCGACATCGTTTCTCTGCCACTTTCTTCTCTCTTTTTCTCTCTTTCTATCTATCTATCTATCTCTATTAGCATTTTCTACTGTGAAAAGCTTTATCTAATTGTAATAAAATTCTGATTTTCTGAATATCTACTTTGTACATATATACATATATATATATATATTAGAATTAGTTTTATTGAAATGCTTCTGCAAACATCGAGATTGCCTCCCTGCGAACGACCCGGTACTCATCGGAGTTTTATAAATTTATTTCTCGACATGTTTTCACGCTATACTACAACCAAACAACTTTTAAACATGAATTACGTGCCTGACAAGTTGGCATCGTTGCCGGGGAGGCAACGAAAATTTTTGAAGCTTTTCGTTGCGTATTTGGGATTTCTAACTCGCTACATTTTTCATTGATTTTGTGTGTGTAGGAAACGAAGAAATCTGAACCAAACACGACCATAGAGAAAGTACGGATTCGAACCTCAGGTAAGTACCCGTAGTTTAGATTAGTTAGATTTAGGATTTGCTTGAACCCTAAGATTAGTTAGAATTTGTTTGCTTATTAAAAAAAAAATTTCTCTTGATTTCGGGCTGAAATAAAACCTTATCTTAAAAATTCAATTCCCAAAGATTCGCTTGTCCAAAAATTCTCAAATTTTTACTGGACGTAGATTTCAATGTTAGGAACAACATATCCAAATTTGCGATAATTAAATTTATATAAAAATTTTAACAATTCTCTCACTGATCTATTATCAATAAGGATTTTGTTCCTGATTTTTCAGAGTTCAAAATATCACAGAAACTTTTATATAACTTCGATTGAGGTGAAATTTATGGCACTGAATTTTTGAAAAAGTCAATAATTTTAGAAAAATATGAGAAAAATAGTTTTTGCTCGTTTGATTGCACGAATTATCTGATCACGAACTAGGGATCAAAACAGACTGCAAAACCCCCAATACAGTTTAAATCCAAAAAAAATAGAAAACATGCATTAAAATTATTGAAAAAATTATTTTATGAGTGCCTAGTTGGTGGTGCAAGAAGACCAATTGATTGCATTGCTTGGGTCGCACCACTCATCATTTTGGACCTAAAAGAATCATTTAGAACAATCTGTGCTTACGGTTTGACGCTAAGGATAGAGCACACTTGCATTTATATACTTAAAGGAAATCTATCAAACAAATTGGGATTTGCAAAACTTTTGTGTGCCTCATCAGAACCTTGGTTGAAAATATTTAATCAAGTAAACCCTAAAACATGCTAACACAAGCATTTGAATCTTAAAAGATACTTCATCATAAAAATTTGCTTGTGATCCCTTTGCCTGCGCACTTCACACCTCTAAAATCATTTTTAAGGGCAAACACCCCCCTAACGCCCATCATATTCCAAAAGCACATCAAACCCAAGCCTAAAATTGAGTTGATGTGCCCTAGGCAGGACTAATAGACTCGGGAACTTGAAACTAGATTGGGCTAAGGTCAAGGCCTTGTCTACTTGGACCCACTGGTGACAAGAAAGGTCGGTGTGGTAACTGCATTAACCTTTAGTGGTGTCCTGTCGTGCGGGGTGTCCTACAGGGTCCCACCCTTCTAGCCAACCAAGTAATTCATGGGTTGATCTAACCCAGTCATGTTTTGGGGAGCCAGGATCAGGTCTAATTAGGGTTGACACTTTAAGGACCAGTTTGATTACTTACAATAAGTGGGCGGGGTTTCTCTCATCTGTCTTCTTTCTCATCTACAGAATTCTTCTAGTGCATGCAAGGTATAAGATCTCAAAATCCTGATTTGCTACCACCATTAGAAAGAAATCCTAGGAGAAGACATATTTATCCAAGACCTAAATCTAAACCTTCTACAATGGCTAGTCATCACGAGGAAGGAGAGATCGATGAACAAAGTCTGGATCTTATGACTCTCTTACAAAGGCAGATCACTAAGCAAAGCCAGCATCATGATCGACAGATGGAAGTTGTTGAACATCGGAGGACTACGCTATCAGAGTTGGTTTTGAAAACCTGTCGTTGTAGTTTGAGTAGTGAACTCGGGTTCAACAAATAAAATTTATACTGGAAATCTATAAAGAAATCCCAGGTCGAACTTAGGGAGTGATGAGAACCTCATCATGAACCCTAACTAGCACAATCTAACCTAGGTATGCAAGAAAAAGCTCCTACATAACTCAAAGAAAGGCTTAACTCAGAGAATTCTGAGTTTAAGAAGCAAACAAGTCATAAGGGGTAAAAATGCAATTTCACCAGCACAATCTGCAAATAGGGTAACTCAGGGTCCAAACACAGGTCAGACAAACCAAATAAAAGGGAAAGTGGGATGATCTGATCCAACAAGGGCTACAGCAACTCCAAGGAAATAAATGACATTCTATAACCCTAAAACAAACCCACTTCAATTCACGTGGTTCGACGCAGGAAAAAAATCAACTAACCCTCTAAAATTCATAGAAAAATAATCTCTAGGGTTTAGAACCTTCAATTTGGCCTTAGAAACTCATTTTGACCTACATTGAGAATCATGCCCAATTAATGATTTAATTTGGGTTTTTACGTAAATTGGCCGATCAAACATGGTCTGACCTAGAAACAAAATTCATGATTAAAATCCTTAGGTCCAACCTAGTCATGTATAAAAACTTGAGCCTAAGAAGAGACCTCCTTGACCGACTTTGCAATTTGGTCCTCATCATTTACTTTTTGACCCTCAACTTTCGAAACCCTTGCATTTTGGCCCCTAATTTCCTCTTCATTCTTTGCATTTTGGTCCCTCCTGCAAGTCTCTGCGCAGCACCATTCTCCGACGACTTTGCGCGGAGCATGGCGCTGCGCAGGATGAGGGGGCGTCCTACAAAGAGAACGCGGAGTTCCCTGTGATGTCTGCTATCGCAGGGACTCGACCTTGCCACCTGACGACGCTCACACCTTCCGTGCGAATGCACGGAAGGTATGGGTCTCGTCTCCGACCATACTCCAGCGAGGGACGCACGTCGCCAACGTGCGTCCGCCCCTCCGCCACCGCCTTTATAAAGACCAGCATCGCCAGCCGTTTCTCCCAGCTTGGTCTTGACGGAGAATCCCTCATCCCTTCCTCTCTCTCCACTCCAACAGGAACCCACCAGCTTCGGCGGCTCCTCCTCCTTCTCGTCACTCTGCTGCAATACCAGCAGCAGAGCCACCTTCGCCTAATCTCCCCGTGTCGCGCCGTACCAAGCGCGCGCCTCCCTGCCCTCTTCCTCGTCGCCGCTCTCTCCCTCTAGGTGTTTCTTCTCCGGCGACAGTCGGTACGGCTGCCCTCCGCTCCGGCCCCCCTTCGTCCCCGTAGGTAGGTTACAGTTACTTCCCTTCCTCCCCTCTTTCTTTTCCCCAACTTAATTTGCTTGATCGCCCTACGACCACGCCTGACCACCCTCATCTTCCCCACCTCCGGTCACTCTCCAACGAGTCGTCCCCGTCATCCCACAAGCCCATACAACTCGCCAACTGTCCCAAAAGCTCCGCCTCACTTCACCAAACACCCTCCGCCCCTCCACTGCCACTCCACACCTCCACAGCACACCCTCGATCAAACCCACTTTTCCGGTTGCAGTCCGACCTAGGGCTGCCGCCATACACCGCCCCGCGACCTGCTGCACCCCGCACTACCTTCGCCATGCCACGGCGAAGGTTCCCCTGTGGTCTAATTAGGCCGAGAGGCCTTATTTATGTTGGACAGACTTTCAGCTCTCGCCGCTATCGGCGACGTCGCAAGGAGCTTCCAAGCAAACTCCAGGCCTCGAAGCGTCAGGACTCCAGCTGAGGCGAATTGGGAAGACTCGGGTGAAGGCAGGCAGCTGGTTTGCAAAGGGAAACGAGGACGCAGCTGCTGAGGCGAGGTCGGGTCCTTCCTGCAGGCGCGCGCGAGAAGGGACAAAGTTTAGCCCCACATCGTGAGTCTTCAAATCGCCGCACCACTTTAAATTATTTTTGTGTATATGGCTGGTTGCCTCCGAACGCACTTGGGGTGAGGTCCCTCGCCCATCACTCGCCTCGTCCGCGGATTCATCTCGCGGACCTGGTGGATCCGCCTACACTACCCTGCACTCCTCGTGCACCACCCACGCCGGTGCGCCTGGTCCCGGTTACGCAACCTGACCTGTTAACCCGGCTCTGGGAGAGCTTCCTGTGAGCGGTTTACAGAGAGAGAGACGTGTGGGTAGAGGGAAGGGCTAGGTTTTGCTGTGCCCTGTGCAGGAACAGGGCGCGAAGGAGGCAGACTCAACACTTAGTCGTAGGAAGGAGAAGACGAGGAGCAGAAGAAGAAGAAACCCTGAAGAAGCCTTGCAGCTGAGCAAGGTAGGAGACCAAAGAAGAAAAGAAGCAAAGGAAGAAGAAGGCTCACCAAAGAAGAGAAGAAGAAGCAGTGAAGGAAGAAAAGGAAGCACTGTAGCCGACCGCCATTTAGGTCGTCTGACTGCGGTATCAGACGACGGATGAAGCTTCAAAGGAGATAAAGCAGAGAGGAAGAAGAAGAAAAGAGAAGGCTCCGCAACTGAAGAGAAAGAAAAGAGAAGAAGGAAGAAAGAAGTAGAAGAAGACTTCGCGTAGGAAAAGAGAAAGAAGAAGAACTGAAGAAGAAAAGAAATAGAAGACAAGCAGAAGAAGAATTGAAGGCAACAGGAAGAAGAAGACCCGTAGAGACACTGCAACTGAAGAAAAGCCAAAGAAGAGAAGAAGAAGAAGACAAGCAAAGAGAGAAAGAAGAGAAGAAGAAGAAGCCAAAAACCAAAATCTATCTCTCCCTCTCTCTCTCTCTTATTTTTGTAATAAAGAAAACTCTGTACTTCTAGAATTCTAGTAGCTCCCTGAGTTCGACCTCGGGAAACCAAACTATTTCCGAGTAAATTTTGATAGTAACGACAACCGTAGCTGTCTTATTTTACACTATAACGACATTACTGTAATAAGCACCAAAACGAACAAAGATTAGTCGTGGTTGAAAAGCCCGTTGCTATTCTTGGCGCCGTTGCCGGGGAGCAACGGCTATTCTAGAAGCTATAAAATCTCTATTTGTAAGTTTCTATTAATCTCTTCTCTTATTGTGTGCAGGTACAGGAAAATAAAGAAGCAACCGCACAACAACCACTCCGAGGACAAGTAATTTTTTTCTATCCTCTCACCTTAACCCTCAATTCTAAGGAGGTAGAAAAAGAAAGAACAAGCAATATAGGTACAACCTTTCTTCCATACCTAGTAAACCATCAAAGCTGCATGTTTTCAAATTTCAACCCACCATTCCTGCACACACTATTAAGGTAATTAAGGGCTAACACCTTCTTGCCTGAGCCCTAATTACCAAATAAGGAGTTAACTGGACCAAGTAGAGCCAACATAGGATTTAACATTAGGGTTTCAGAGACACACCACTTAAGCAAGAATTGAGAAAATCCTAAAAGAAGTGTGCCTAAGCCATTGATTGAATATACCTATTCAGAAAAATCCTAAACAATTGGCTCTCTAAAAACACTTGAATCCTAAAAGACAAGATCTAATAAGTTCTCAAAGGAATCAAGAGGTGAAGTTGATCCCTTGGGTCAACCAACCTTAAAATTAGGTCACTCTTGCACTCAAAAGGCTAAAGTTCAAGTGAAAACCTAAGCACCTTGATTTTAACCTAAAATTGGTAGACTTAAGAGGTCAAGATCCCCATTCTGTGTTGGTGCTAGAGCACCACGATCATTTGTTTTGATGATAACAAAACACGTGTCATTTAACATTTGCACTTTGAGTCCTAGATTTTAGGTCAATCGCAAATGGATACGTGATTAGACGAAGTTCGAGCTCGCATCCAGGACGGATTGGAGGAGCTCGATGGAAAACAGAGGAGATTCGCGAGGAGCGATAGATTGAAGAAGGAAGGAGATGAAGAATAGGATAGATTTCCTTCTCTTGTACTCCTTGTATTTTTTCGTTTCTTCTGTTACTCTTTATTTTTGTTACTTAGATTCATGTTAAAGAGCCTCAAACTACCCTATCAGTAGTCCTAGGAACACCCGCACAACCCTAGGATACTTAGGTTTTCTGTAGAACACTTAGAAAACCAATATAGGGTTCAAACAGAGTTTCCAGACGTCTAAATCCCAAATCAGACGTCAGATAAAGTATTTTAAGACGTCTGACTGTTGATTCAGACGTCTGATAACTATTAGACTGGACATAGTTAGTTCTGTCTGATGAAATCAGACGTCCAGACCTTAGACCAGACGTCTTAGGAGACGTCTGATGACTTTGCCAGACGTCCAATTAGTGGACCGTTGGCTGGCTTAGTGAACAGTCAAGAATGTGACCGTTAGAGCCTTATCAGACGTCCATAGGACTTTCCAGACGTTTGATAATTGACCGTTTTGCCTCGGCTGACCCAAAATCTCTTCTCAGAGATTTTCTAGCCGTTGCAACGTTTGGAAATCCATTCCCACAGAAAAAGTAAGTTTCCAGACGTCCAGACATAGTGCCAGACGTCCTATATGTCGTCTGATGGACTTGCGCTAGAACCCTGTTTAGATCTGATTCAAGTCAGGAAGAGACCCGCCCAAAATCAAACATCTGACCTTGAAATCAGACGTCTTAAAGTGAACTTCCAGACGTCTGATGCCAGAATTAGACATCTGATAAGCCTGTCAGAGCAATGATTGCTCCTGATTTTGGGCTGATTCTCTTGGGCTTTGTACCCAACGGCTATAGAACCTTTCCTAAGCCTTCCAAAGCCTTCCTAAGACCTCTATAAATAGAGGGGAGCCTTTACACACCAACACACACCTAGAGACACCAAGATACACAAGAAACACTTTGTAATACACTTTCCACTCTCTTGTGTCCTAAGCTAGCTCTTGCTCTCCAAGCTCAAGCTCCATTCTCTTGAGAGCATCAAGCTGTTGCGCACCCGCTCTCCCGCCATTGTTGACGAGTGCGATGTTGCGCCGTCGCGTGGTACACGCATCCGCGTCGTCGACGCACTCCTTTCAAAGGGAAGCATCCTATTTCCTATAGAAGCTTAGGTTAAATATTACTTTGTTGGCTCTATAGGATTACTTCTTTTATCTTTGTTATTTGGTTGGGTATTCGCTTTGCGAATTCCCATCTCCTTCGCGAGACAAAATCCTTCTCGTGAAGAGAAGGGGTTGAGGTACGCTACCCTCGTCTAAGCAGCGTGGTTGTAATTAAGGTTGAATCACCCTCATTTTAAAGTGATTCGATTTAGTGGATTTTGATCAACTTGGTTGATCGGAAAATCCTAACTCGAGAGGGTTAGGTGGTGGTTTTCACCCGGTTTGGGTTTCCACCTAAAAATACTTTGTGTACTTTATGTGATTGCATCTTGTGAGATTGTTTATATTTCAATTCCGCAATTATTACGTCACCCCCTCCTGGTAGGGCGAAACTTCATTCTGGTCTACCTGGAATCTCAGTGACAAGAGAGGTCGGGTGGGGGAAACCCTGTAACCCGTGGGGACACTCTACTGTGTAGGGGCCTTCGCGGGACTCACCCTCTCTGGCTGCCCAGGTAATTCTCAGGCGGACGATCTTTCTGATCAAGGGGTCCATCTGCCCCGCACCTCTATAGTCACCCAACATTTTGGGTGCCTCGATTGGGTCCAGCACCTGCTTATCTCATCCAGTCCTTCAGTATTTGGAAGGAGGTCCTTGAAACCTCCTTTAGAAATTCACTGTCCCCGAGGCTAAGCCTCGGCTCCCTTGTTTTTGTAGAAACCTTCCACATAGCCCCTTTTCCTCTAATTCTGAACAAAGCCCCCTTCTTCCATCTTGGCACAGCTTGAGTCTACATCGAACTTCTGATTCTATATCTTGATTCCACCACCTGATTCAAAGATGCAGCCACACCAATTAAGACTACCATTCAAAAAAAAGCCTAAATATCAGAGATCCATGAAAGATAAGATGATTGAGGATGCCCTTGAATTCTATGAAATCAAATGTAAACCCTCAACACCAATAGAAAACATTCAGGTTGATGTCCCAACAACCACAGCTTTCATCATAAACTGTGCCCAAATTCTGTTGACTGAAATTACGAAAGGATCAACCCGAGACATGCTCATGACAGGATACATTGAGATAGAAAAATTACACAAATCTAAATACCTTCAATGCTTGACAAATCCTGTACTTTGGGAACAACACCAAGATGCCCTTATAAAATGAGTAGAAATGATGAGATCACTAGAACAAATTATCAACCAGAAATACCCGTATATACCAGAAACAGAGGATGAACCATCTTGGAACAGTATTAAGGATCAATCCAGTTTCCCAGATCTCGGGACTGAGGCACAGGGTGGTTGTGGATTCCCAACCCAGATAGAAGACAACATTGAATTAGGTTGGGATATTATAGAACACAATGATGAACCGACCCTAGACCATGAATTGCCAAGCTTAGAATTCCAAAACTCCTACAATAATGAGATCAGAACTGAACCTTTTGAGGGTATAAATTTCGCCCCTTATTTTGATAAGGTGACCTTCGAAGGTTATTCGAACTTTGATTCTAGTAATCCTACCCACATCCTAAACCTAGAATCTAGATCCGAAACTTATTGGGAAGTTTATGAGGCCCCATATGAGAAAGATCAAATGTTTAAAATATACGATTCCGGGCCTCTATTTGATAAATATCCCTCTCCAACATCCTCAGAAAATCTGATCAATTTTTCAGAAGACATGCCAATTTATGATACAGAAACTGAGGAGTTGGATGAGTGAGGTTTCAATTGGGTCTATCCTACCATCTTGGAGCTTAAGCCTAAACAGAACACCTTTTTAAGTCCAGAATTGACATATAGGCTAGACCCCAGTCAGGCTGCTGATTCCACATCTGATGATTTATGCTACAGTGAAATTCATGATCAAGAATCTCATTTAGAACTCAATTTTCGCACACTCTCCAACAACTTCGGATCTGACTATAATTTCGGGGAGACTCTCCTTCCTGAACACAGCAAGCCCATCTACGACCTTAGTTCACATGACTCATTCTCTGACTCCGATTCTGAGGTCCTGGTTCCCGAGATCATTGATAACACAGAATCATTCCTTTTCGATCCTCAGGAACCAAAAATAGAAAATGCCAAGAGTGATTACAACCCAAAATTCAAATCTTTTCTTGAATCAGATTTCTGTCATCATACAGACACTCTTCAGGCATTTGATAGTTACCCAGAGGACTCTCTACAGAAAACCACCTGTCATTCGTTTCTAGAAGAGCCCTCATGCACAGTTGTCACCTCGTCCGCACACACAGAACTTATCAAAACCTCTTCCCAACCCCGACCCGCAACCGAACTCAATTTCTATTCAGATTCACCTCTCACCGAGCCAATTGCATTTCCACATCGGGTTTGGAACACTGATCAGACTACATACCATGCTCCATCATTCTCTGATCACCCTTGTAGGGTTCCTGCGTCAATCACTCATTATTCTACGGGTCCCTATTCTGACCAGGCTGATTCGACTCAGCCAAACCCTGTATTCACACTTCCACATCCATCTGAGCCACATTGCATATGGTGGGTCCCACACCTTTTGATCTACATCTATCAACCCACCAGATTGATTGGGTTTGGGCTGCATCATCAGCCTGTTGATCTTAACAAGCACCTGGTTGGACCAACCAAGCTCTTAATCAAGGTGCTTGTTATATTAAACTCTGCTGATTTGACCATCCCTTCTCCATCTCATTTCCCGCTTGGCTGAAGGCGTCAAATTTAGCGCTCAACGGGAGGCAGCCCGACATTCTCCTTGAAAACCTGAAACCTTTTTTGACACCTTTGTGCACTTAAGGTTCACTCTTTAAGACAGCCGACTCCACCTCAAATGCTTGCATCTGGGATTAGAAATCGTTCGCAACAATCACCCCGACCCATTCACTCACCAAAATACCTATCCTAAGGAATGAACTAAGCTGAATAAAAACCCCCTAAGTCACAATGAGGACATTGCCAACTTTAGGCATGGGGGGGTATGAAAGTGCAAAACTTGTAAGAAAAGATTTTAAACAAAAAAATTCACATATGCCAAAAACACCATAAAAATTAAAAAAAAAATTCGAAAAAGAATAAGAGAATAAGAGGAGAAAGGAAATTTTGTGAGAGAAGGAAAAGAAACAAAATGAAAAAGGAGCACAAAAATATGAGAAAAGAGTAATAGTCATTAATAAGAAACTAAGGAATTGACCTAAGTTCTAGACCTCATTCAAGAAAAGAAATGAAAAGTGCATGGTGAGATTAGTAAAAACGCAAACCTTAGGCATTCTTGGATAGACTCTTAGTACCCATTAAGATCTGGACACTCCTCAAGAGGTTGAGGAAAATGAAAAGCTTAAGTATTAGGTCCAAGGCTTAGGGAGTATTTGGCCTCATTAACTAACTTTTGGTTTACGGGACTCAGTAACCTAAGCACCCTAACCTCACACACAGCCTGGTTCAGTAAGCGTAAAAATCAAAATCACGCAGAAGCGTCGCAAAATTCTGAAAAGAACACCTAGAGTAGGAGCGGCCGATCAACACAAGTTGATTTGGATGAGTTCCCAGCGCGGAGAGGTGGGAAATTCCCCTCGAAGATGCATAACAAAATATCATCTCCTCAGTGCTTGTCTCTTAGGATATTTACATATCCTACTGGGGGCATGTAAGCACTCTACTGGTTCAGATTCCATGGATGGCATTATCACGAAGTGTCAAATGCCAGGGTCTGGATTCAGCCACGGAACACCATGGATGGGATTATCTCAAAATCTCAATAGCCAGGGTTCCGAGGGTTGCCATGGGCAATGCTATCTCGAAGCATCGATTGCCAGGAACCCTTGAGGATTGATGATGGGAACAAGGAATCTAATATAGACCGTGTTGAAAAGCCAATCCTAAGCTAGAATTAAAAATAAAAAGAGAGAGAAAACTCTCCAAACAAAAAAATCTTCTATCTCTCTCTCTTATAAAACGCATTGCGAACTGAGCTAGGGCTAAAATCATTTCAAGCACGGGTGCTTTAACCACAAAGTCCAATAAACCTTAGGTTAGTTCTTGTGGGCCTTAAAAACCTTTGCTAAGGACTGAGGCTGAGGCTAGACAGATCTAGATCTTGGTTGGTACTAGAGTACCTTTTAGGCCTATGGTCAGCATTCTGACCTAATCTAGGTTCAAATGACAAAAGCACTTATCTGAAACCATTAAGAACTTCATGGTGTAGAACAAAGGTTGAAACCTTAAGTTTTTGCTAAGGGACTAGCAAAAGCTAGGCATGGGGGTATGATGAGAACCTCATCATGAACCCTAACTAGCACAATCTAACCTAGGTATGCAAGAAAAAGCTCCTACATAACTCAAAGAAAGGCTTAACTCAGAGAATTCTGAGTTTAAGAAGAAAATAAGTCATAAGGGGTAAAAATGCAATTTCACCAACACAATCTGCAAACAGGGTAACTCAGGATCCAAACACAGGTCAGACAAGCCAAATAAGAAGAAAAGTGGGATGATCTGATCCAACAAGGGCTACAGCAACTGCAAGGAATTAAATGACATTCTGTAACCCTAAAACAAACCCACTTCAATTCACGTGGTTCGACGCAGGAAAAAAATCAACTAACCCTCTAAAATTCATAGAAAAATAATCTCTAGGGTTTAGAACCTTCAATTTGGCCTTAGAAACTCATTTTGACCTACATTGAGAACCATGCACAATTAATGACTTAATTTGGGTTTTTACATAAATTGGCCAGTCAAACATGGTCTGACCTAGAAAAAAAATTCACCATTAAAATCCTTAGGTCCAACCTAGTCATGTATAAAAACTTGAGCCTGAGAAGAGACCTTCTTGACCGACTTTGCAATTTGGTCCTCATCATTTACTTTTTGACCCTCAACTTTTGAAACCCTTGCATTTTGGCCCCTAATTTCCTCTTCATTCTTTGCATTTTGGTCCCTCCTGCAAGTCTCTGCGCAGCACCATGCTCCGGCGACTTTGCGCGGAGCATGGCGCCGCGCAGGATGAGGGGGGCATCCTACAAAGAGAACACGGAGTTCCCTGCGATGTCTGCTATCGCAGGGACTCGGCCTTACCACCTGACGACACCCACACCTTCCGTGCGAACGCACGGAAGGTATGGGTCTCGTCTCCGACCATACTCCGGCGAGGGACGCACGTCGCCAACGTGCGTTCGCCCCTCCGCCACCGCCTTTATAAAGACCAGCGTCGCCAGCCGTTTCTCCCAACTTGGTCTTGACAGAGAATCCCTCATCCCTTCCTCCCTCTCCACTCCGACAGGAACCCACCAGCTCTGGCGGCTCCTCCTCCTTCTCGTCGCTCTGCTGCAAAACCAGCAGCAGAGCCTCCTTCGCCTGATCTCCTCGCGTCACGCCGTACCAAGCGCGCGCCTCCCTGCCCTCTTCCTCGCCGCCGCTCTCTCCCTCTAGGTGTTTCTTCTCCGGTGACAGTCGGTACGGCTGCCCGCCACTCCGGCCCCCCTTCGTCCCCGTAGGTAGGTTACAGTTACTTCCCTTCCTCCCCTCTTTCTTTTCCCCAACTTAATTTGTTTGATCGCCCTACGACCACGCCTGACCACCCTCATCTTCCCCACCTCTGGTCACTCTTCGGCGAGTCGTCCCCGTCATCCCACAACCCCATACGACTCGCCAACTGTCCCAAAAGCTCCGCCTCACTTCACCAAACACCCTCCGCCCCTCCACTGCCACTCCACACCTCCACAGCACACCCCCGATCAAACCCACTTTTCCGGTTGCAATCCGACCTAGGGCTACCGCCATACACCTCCCCGCGACCTGCTGCACCCCGCACTACCTTCGCCGTCCCACGGTGAAGGTTCCCCTGTGGTCTGATTAGGCCGAGAGGCCTTATTTGTGTTAGACAGACTTTCAGCTCTCGCCGCCATTGGCGACGACGCAAGGAGCTTCCAAGCGAGCTCCAGGCCTTGAAGCGTCAGGACTCCAGCTGAGGTGAATTGGGAAGACTCGGGTGAAGGCAAGCAGCTGGTTTGCAAAGGGAAATGAGGACACAGTTGCTGAGGCGAGGTCACGTCCTTCCTGCAGGCACGCGCGAGAAGGGACAAAGTTTAGCCCCACATCGTGAGTCTTCAAATCGCCGCACCACTTTAAATTGTTTTTGTGTATATGGCTGGTTGCCTCCGAACGCACCTGGGGTGAGGTCCCTCGCCCATCACTCGCCTCGTCCGCGGATTCATCTCGTGGACCTGGCGGATCCGCCTACACTACCCTGCACTCCTCGTGCACCACCCACACCGGTGCGCCTGGTCCTGGTTACGCAACCCGACCCGTTAACCCAGCTCTGGGAGAGCTTCCTGTGAGCGGTTTACAGAGAGAGAGAGACGTGTGGGTAGAGGGAAGGGCTAGGTTTTGCTGTGCCCTGTGCAGGAACAAGGCGCGAAGGAGGTAGACTCAACACTTAGCCGCAGGAAGGAGAAGAAGAGGAGCAGAAGAAGAAGAAACTCTGAAGAAGCCTTGTAGTTGAGCAAGGTAGGAGACCAAAGAAGAAAAGAAGTAGAGGAAGAAGAAGGCTCGCCAAAGAAGAGAAGAAGAAGCAGTGAAGGAAGAAAAGGAAGCACTGTAGCAGACCGCCATTTAAGTCATTTGACTGCGGTATCATACGACGGATGAAGCTTCAGAGGAGATAAAGCAGAGAGGAAGAAGAAGAAAAGAGAAGGCTCCACAACTAAAGAGAAAGAAAAGAGAAGAAGGAAGAAAGAAGTAGAAGAAGACTTCGCGCAGGAAAAGAGAAAGAAGAAGAACTGAAGAAGAAAAGAAATAGAAGACAAGCAGAAGAAGAATTGAAGGCAACAGGAAGAAGAAGACCCGTAGAGACATTGCAACTGAAGAAAAGCCAAAGAAGAGAAGAAGAAGAAGAAGAAGACAAGCAAAGAGAGAAAGAAGAGAAGAAGAAAAAGCCAAAAATCGAAATCTATCTCTCCCTCTCTCTCTCTTATTTTTGTAATAAAGAAAACTCTGTACTTCTAGAATTCTAGTAGCTCCCTGAGTTCGACCTCGGGAAACAAAACTATTTCCGAGTAAATTTTGATAGTAACGACAACCGTAGCTGTCTTATTTTACACTATAACGACATTACTGTAATAAGCACTAAAACGAACAAAGATTAGCCGCGGTTGAAAAGCCCGTTACTAGGGAGGCTACGTCGATCAAAATTCGCAATTATATTCTTTTGTGTTTTTGTTTAAAGGGCGAAATAATCACAATGAAATGAAATCAATATAAACAATAAGAGAGAGAGAGGGAAAACATTCACTTGATATTGCAAAATATTTTTACAACTAAGAAAGCGAGAAAAGATTACACTAGAAAGTAAGAAATTATTACAACTAGAAAGCAGGGAAATTCTACTCTAGAAAGTAGGAAAAAGGAATGGGAGAGAGAAGTTATCCTCCTCGACGATTGCTTAGAGGATGAGTCGGACGAGACAATGCCTGGAAGACGAGGAACGGAGCGGGAAGATGGAGGTCGAAGCAGAAGGAACGGGAACGAGGCAATACGTTGTCGTCATCGCAGGATCCGCTTCCGGAGTGGGGGCAAAAACTTGATTTTAGCTCTTGAGGAGCATCCCGGGTGTGGGACGAGCTTCTCTTGAGCTTTGGAGAGGGAGAGAAGAGAAGGAAGGGATGAGAAATTCATAGGGTAGGGGCCTCCTTTTATAGTTGCAAGGAGTGGGGGCATTTTGGACATTTTAATTCCAAAAACATTAATACGGGACCTTTAGTGACGGACTTAAATGGATTTGCCGTCTGCGGTGCAAATTAACACCATCTTGGCCCTTGCTCTTTAAGGTTCCTCGGTCTCTATTTGGTGCTACAGATGTTCGATTAGGGCGATCTTAGAGTCGTTGAACTCCAATCGTCGCCCTGATCAAATCCGTACGGTTGGATCTTCGATTCAAGGCCCTAATAAAAAGTCACTCTGTCCCTGACCATAAAAAGGAAACAATTACTATACAATTTATACAACTTGATCTAAATGCATGATTATGCATGTTATGCACTATTTACAATGTATGATGCTAATGTGACTAAGAACATGCATTAATAGACATTTTAGGTTAATCAGATGTATGCACATCACACCCCCATGCCCATCTTTTGCTAGTCCTTAGCAAAAACTACATGCTATTTATAAAAGAATTAGGTTGGATTACTTGGGCATAAATCAATTTCAACATTAAGAAATTTTTTTACTCAGGATCTGAACTTTCAAAGATACAATAGCGCCTGGGTATCTGCCAAAATGCAGACCGCCTCAAGCCCTCACCTTATTCAAAGAAAAATCTCTTTTTCTCTTTTTCTTCTTTTCTAATTTTTTTGGATTTTTAAGTTTAGGGTTAAAGAGTGGCTTTCTATGGCCACTCAACCCACCCAAGATTTGATGAGTACCCTAAGTTCTAAGCATCTTATTGTGAATGTGATAGACTCGTTAACCAACAATTAGAACGGACTTCGGGTTTCTACGCCTCTAGGTGACCTTAAAAGGAGAGTTCTGCCTAAAGGTATATCTTTATGATCGGTAGCTTTCTCCCTACTTTTATTTTTATGGGGTCAACACAAGGGTGAGTCCAGTGTATATCTCCCCTGCTTATTCTACTTCTCCGCTTCTTCCTAAGTGTTTTGGGGATTTTTAGTACATTTCTTGAGCTGGGTTCTGGAAAAATCGATCGATGAGTTGTTACCACTGACAACTTGCCAGCCATACTCATGCGGCAAATTGTAGCTTATTTCTTTTTTTTCTTTTTTTCTTTCTTTTCTCCTTTTTATTTTTCTTTTTCTTTTTCTTTTCTTTTTTTTTCTTTTTAAGTAGGTGGCTTCCTTGGTCTAAGATTTACCTAAATGTAGTAAAAAAAGAATGTTCCACTAACTAGGCTCTGGACAACCTACCTATGGGCTGTTACCCATGATAACTTGCTAGCATATCACCCTAGAAGGTTCATTAGCTACCCAATTTTCGTTAAAACCGTCAAACAACGAGTCAGTGACAAGATAGTGTATAGATGCTCATACTTAAAGTTCCCTCAAATCAGAGGGTGGGTTGATAAGTCGTGTACTTATCACCCAAAATTATTTAATCAAATTAAAATATCATTCAGGATGGAGAGGACTCGAAAAACAAATCCACATTTTAGTGGATACCCGGGTTAAAATGGTTCGGCTCAAAGCTCTTGCGGGAAATCAATTGGTCATGTAGAGCTTTGGTCCGAGCCTTGTAGATCTTGGCATTCTCATATGCATCATTTCTAAGCTCCTCCAACTCAGATAGTTGGAGTTTCCTGGTCTTCCCAGCTAAACTCAGATCTAGATTGCACTGCTTGATTGCCCAAAATGCCCTATGTTCAATTTCTACGGGTAAATGGCATGCCTTTCCATACACTAGATGAAATGGAGACATGTCAATGGGCGTTTTCTACGTCGTACGGTAGGCCCAAAGAGTGTCCTCAAGCTTTTGAGTCCAGTCATTGCGATCAGGCCTAACCATTTTCTGCAGAATATTCTTAATCTCCCGATTGGAGATCTCAGCCTGTCCATTCGTCTAGGGATGATAAGGTGTGGAGATTCGGTGATTAACCCCGTATTTAGCCAGCAAATTACAGAACCGGGCATTACTGAAATGAGTGCCACCATCACTGATGATGCCCTCGGAATCCCAAACCTGCTGAAGATGTTCTTCTTGATAAAATCGATGACCACCTTGTGGTCATTGGTTCGGGTGGGAATCACCTTGATCCATTTGGACACGTAATCAACAACGACGAGAATGTACTAATGTCCAAATGAAGGGAGGAAGGGTCCCATGAAATCGATGCCCCAAACGTCGAAGATTTCGACAGGAAGAATCGGGTTTAGGGGCATCATATCTCTCTTAGTTATGCTCCCGAGTGCTTGGCAACGGGAACACGACCTTGAGAATTCCTGGGCATCCTTGAATAAAGATGGCCAATAGAATCCAGATTGTAAAATTTTTACAGCCGTCTTTTTCCCGGAGAAGTGTCCACCACACGTAGATGCATGGCAGAACTCGAGTATACTGTTGAATTCATTCTCCGGAACACATCGGTGAATAATCTGAACAAAGCCGATGTGGTATAGTTTAGGCTCCTCCCAGAAATTCTATCCCGTTGTTGCTTGGTCCATTCTTGGGAGATTTGACTAACGGCCAAATTGTTAACAATGTCAGCAAACCTCGGGGTTTGGACGCCTGAAACTGCAAGGATGGTTTCGTCTGGAAAAGTATCAGCAATCGGGATGTCTGGTCGAGAAGAATCACTCAGAAGTCTCGACAGATGATCCGCCACCACATTCTGTACCCCGGATTTATCCGCGATTTCAAGATCAAATTCTTAAAGCAGAAGAATCCAACGAATAAGCCGGGGTTTGGCATCCTTTTTGGCTAAGAGATGTCTTAAGGCTGAGTGGTCAGTATATATAATGACGTGAGACCCTAAGAGATAAGCCCTGAATTTCTCCAAAGCAAATACTACGGCTAGTAATTCCTTCTCAGTATAATTCCTCTGGGCCTCGTCCAGAGTTTTACTAGCGTAGTAGATAACAGAGGGCTTCCCATCAACTTTCTAACCCAAAACAGCCCGACCGCATAATCAGAAGAGTTGATCATGATCTCAAAAGGGGCTGTCCAAATCAGTGGTTGCAACACCGGAGCACAAGTGACTACAATTTTAAGAAAATTAAATGCCTTATGGCATGATTCTTCGAAATCAAACGGCGTTTCTTTGGCAAGAAGATTGCTCAGAGAATGAGAAACCTTCGAAAAGTCCTTGATGAATCTCCTGTAGAATCCCACATGACCAAGAAATGATCAAATTTGTTTAACGGATGTGGGAGGAGGAAGTTTAGCGATAGCATCAACCTTCGCTTTATCCACTTCAATTTCCCATTCAGAGATTACATGACCCAAGACGATGCCTTCTCGTGTCATGAAATGACTCTTTTCCCAGCTAAGGACCAATCTTGTTTTGATGAATCGTTTAAGAATCATTTCAAGATTAGCTAGACAAGAGTCAAACGAATCTCCAAAAATAGAGAAATCGTCCATGAAGACTTCCATAAACTCTCCCACCATGTCAAAGAATATGGCTAGCATACACCTTTGAAAAGTTGCAGGTGCATTGCATAAGCCGAATGGCATCCTACGGAAAGCAAAGGTTCCGTAGGGACAGGTGAAAGTAGTTTTTTCCTAATCCTTGGGATGGATAGGAACTTGGTTGTATCCGGAGTAGCCATCAAGAAAATAGAAGTACTTCTGTCCGGCTAATCTTTCCAAGATTTGATCAATGAAAGGCAGAGGAAAATGATCTTTTTTTGTGGCCGTGTTCAGCTTCCTGTAATCGATACAAACCCTCCAAGAGGAAGCTGAATGAGTTGTGATAGATTCTCCTTTCTCATTAGTCACAATGGTAATCCCGACTTTCTTGGGAACAATCTACACGGGACTTACCCAAAGACTATCAGAGATCAGATAAATGAGTCCTTCATCGAGCCAGTTAATAATCTCCTTCTTGACCACTTCTCGCATATTTGGATTTAATCACCTCTGCATCTGGCGAGAAGGGTGGGATCCATCTTCCAAAAATATTCTGTGATTGCAATAATATGGCTCGATCCCCCTAAGGTCATGGATGGTCCAACCAATTGCCTCCTTATGTTCCTTCAGGACCTTAATCAGTTTAATCTCTTGCTCCTTTGTTAATTTAGCACTGATAATCATAGGGAGCATCTTATGTCGTCCTGAAAACTGATATTTCATATTCTCAGGCAATGATTTCAGTTCAAGCTGGGGCGGGTTGATGATTGAAGGTAAGGAAGATGCTGATGAAGACTCATCAAGAGGAAGAGGTTGAGAGTGAACAAAATCAATAACCTCTTCAAAAGATGGCGGGTCTGCCATAGAGGGTTGCGGGTCCAATTCATCATCAGAGGAGGATCTTTCAAATGTAGAAACCATCATACAAGTCTCAATATTCACATTATCGTCCTCAAGTTCCTCAATAAATCCACAATCCTCGAATTTATTATTGCCTTAAAAATATCCAATTTCATTCTTTGATCCCCAAAGGTGATTTCCATGCTACCGCTTTCATAGTTAATGTTGGCCTTCGCAATAGCCAAGAACAGACGCCCTAGAATGATGGTCGTGTTCCTCAGATTTTCAGGTACATCCATGTCAAGGACAAGGAAATCTACAGGAAAATAGAAATCCTTAACCTTAACAATAACATCTTCAATAACACCTCGCAGATTTGTGACCGAACGGTCCACTAACTACAGCATTACTGAAGTCGGCTGAAGTTCACCTAATCCAAACTTCTCGTAAAGAGAAGTCGGAATTAGGTTGATGGATGCACCCAAATCCAGCAGTGCTCTATCAAAAGTGTAATCTCCAATGACACAAGAAATCAAAGGAGCACCTAGATCTCTCTTTTTCTGAGGGAGGTGGTGCAGGATAACAGAACTAGCCTGCTCAGAGAGTACCACCTTCCTCGAAACAGATTCTCTCAACTTACGCTTCTGTGTATATAAATCCTTTAAAAATTTCGCGCAAGCCGGTATATGCTTGATAGCGTCGAGGAGCGGGATATTGATCTCGACATTTTTGAAAATATTCAGAAGCTCCTCATTACTAACAACAGACTTCTTCCTTGATCTGATCAAGGCCTCAGGAAAAGGAACATGAGTCGGATCTTTGGAATCAGGTTCCTGAGCCTTGATTTCTTCTCCAGAATTCTCCTTTCTCTCCTCAGGTTCTTCAGGATTCAGTAAATCAAAACAGTGTGGTTGTGGATCTTGAGTTTGTTTACCACTCCTCAAAGTAACAGAATTTGCGAATGCATATGAGTTTGGGTCATAAGGAGGGTTAGGAAAGATTGGAGGGGCTTCATTAGCCAAGAATCATTGATTTGCAGAAGAAGGACCCTACTCAACCACCTAAGCATGTGCGTGTGGGTCCCTCTGATTTCCGTACCCATGGGCTTAATTGCCTGAATTCAGGATACTTCGTGGGTTGGGTATGGGTTGAGATGGTAGAGATTCGAGTTTACGAGAATTAGCTATGAGCTTGGTTTGCAAGTTGTCCAGCGAGGTTTTCATTTGCTGCATGAGTTGGAGCATGGATCCTTGCATCTCTACCATTTGTCGGTTCAAATCAGCCTGCCCTATGGGTTGACAGGCATTCCAAGCTAGCTGATTGACTTGATTCGGGGGCAACTGAGTATAAACATGACCCTGACCCATTGGTTGTTGCGGAGAATAGTTGTTGGGTCGGAATTAGGTCTGCTGCCCTGGGTTTTTCCATAAGTTATGGTGGTTTCTCCAACCTGGATTATAAGCATTGGAGTAGGAGTTGGATATAACATTCTCCTGTACAGCACAAATATCCTCATAGGGTGAGGATGGAGAGAAAGAAAGGGAAGGATCAGAGAAACTGGGATTAAAGGCCCCAGTTTGGAACTCGTGGGGTTCCAAATAATGCTAGCTCGCAGGTAGAGCCGCATCAAGTTGATTCACGAACTCCCTTCCAGAAGGAGGTCGCAACGAATGGAATCTTGAATTCTGGGATTAAGTGGATCCAGAGTTGTTCATTGAGTTTCTAGCCATCCACTCCTCCATTCTCTTAGCAACCAAGTCCACCTTATCAAGTTTATTACAAATCAATTCCATATTGAATGAATGAGAGTCGTGTACTTCATTAACATTCGATCTAGGCTGTTGGGACAGATTAAAAGTATCAATGGAGGCATGATTGATCGAATTCTCACTCATCTTCTCAAACAAATAGTGCGCGCTATCTGCATCTTTGTTGAGGAAATTACCTCCACAAGAAGTGTCCATGTGATTTTTGAGTCGCTCAGTCATCCCGTGGTAGAAAATCTGCATGAGTTGCCATTTCGGCACCTCGTGGAGTGGACACCTCCGCAATAGGTCCTGGAATCGCTCCCAAGCCACATGAAACTGCTCCCCCGTCCGCTGGGTAAAGGTAGTGATTGCCCGTCTCAAAGCATTGGTACGTCCGACAGGAAAGAATTTCTTCAGAAAGGTCGATTTCAACTCATTCCAAGTTGCAATTGGTCTTCCTATAGTCCTATACCAAAGAGCAGCTTTATTCGTAAGAGAGTGGGGGAAGAGCCTCATGATCATTTGCTCCTCATTCACATTTCGTACCTTGGTGGTCTAAACCAAAGTGGTCAAGTCCTCCAAGTGCTGAAACGGGTCTTCAGAGCCAAGCTCATGGAAATGTTTGATCAGGCTTAATACCTAGGGCTTGATTTTTATGTCTCCGGTAGGAATTTGGACGCCGGGACATTCCCCGTAATTTGAAGAATCATAAAAATCCTTTAAAGGCTGAGCACCCTGCATTCTCTGGAACCATTCTTGCATTCTCTGTATTTGTTCCAGCTGCCTTCGAAATACCTCTTGTGGATCCTGGGGCAGAGGAAGCTGTTGATTGGCCATGGGATCAATATGGCCAAAATCCAATCTGCGCCTCCTAGAATACTCTAATGGTCCTTCCAATCGGGGATTCAATGACCTTCCCAGCATAAACTAGGAAAAGGTCAAAAGGACTGGGGATAAGAACCCTGCAGCACAACAAAACAAGTCTATCCTTAAGTGGGGTAGCCTAAGGATCTACAGACTCCCAGAACCTGCCTTAAGATTATAAACTATTTACTCTACTTGTGTCTGCTCAATCCAACCAGTTAGAAGGAGGGACTGGGGAGAAGGTTCTTCCTTCGGTTTGCGCCTCCAGTTCTTAGTGTACCTCCCAACTGCGGTCGTTTGATGCTACTCCCCTAGCTAGACATCAGATTGATCAGTACAAGTAGGTTAATTGTAAACAATCTCAGACTAGGCCCTGAAGAGCGAATCAGTCCTTAAGGCCAACGTCTACTCAATTTTATTGAGGCCTGGGATTGTGGTGCTTATGGAATGTGGTGGGCCCTTAAAATGGGTTGTGCCCTTAATGATCAATTGAGTATATGTAAGTGCATGCACAACCAAGGTTTTCAAGCAAGATTATTTGTGATGAGTAGATTTTTATATTCAAATCTTGCTTAAGTAGCTTTTAGGGTTCAGAATTAGGTTGATTTCAATCAAATTTGAGGCAAACCAGGTTTTCAAGCACGGGTGAAGATTTCTTTCCTTTTAAAATCAGAAATAAAGTGGAGTGCCTAGTATGAACCTAAATTGAAAACCCTAAGAGGAAGCTACTTGGTGAGTTGATTTTATGTTGAGTGGTGCGGCCCAAACAACTCAAACAGTTGGCCACAATTGCATCACTGGGTTAGGCACACAAAAATGATTAACCTAGAATAATTTCTACTCTTTTGTGTTGATTTGTGTGTACTGATTCCACATATCAAAATCCGATTGAATAGAAGAAAATCAATTAGGTTAAGTGCCTTGAATGTGGGTGTATGTTGTGTGTATGTTGAATTACCCCACAAAATTATCTTTTTTTTTTTTTTATATGCGAGGGTGAAATGTGAGTGAAAATCCAAACAACCAAACTAATCCTAGGATTTATGCAAACACCTAGGTTAATTGGGATTTGAATTTAATGTGATGAAATGAAATCTATGGAGGGGGAAGAATGGGGAGTACTTACAGTCGTCTTCAACTGCACTTTACTCCGATCTACTGCTTGATGATTCCCTGATAGAGGTATCTGCAAAACAATAGACACGAGATAAAGCAAGTTAGAAGACAGTAAAGTGCATAAAATGTGAAAAGAAGATCGGAAAATCATTGCCTCCCTAGCAACGGTGCCAAAATGTTGAACGTCAGAGGACTACTTTATTGAAGTTGGTTTTGAAAACCTGTCATTGTAGTTCGAGTAGCGAAGAACTCGGGTTCAACAAATAAAATTTATACTAGAAATCTATAAAGAAATCCCCGGTCGAACTCAAGGAGGCTACATCGATCAAAATTCGTAATTATATTTTTTTGTATTTTTGTTTAAAGGGCGGAATAATCACAATGAAATGGAATCAATATAAACAATAAGAGAGAGTGAGAGGGAAAACATTCACTTGATATTGCAAAATATTTTTACAACTAAGAAAGAGAGAAAGATTACACTAGAAAGAGAGAAATTATTACATCTAGAAAGCAGGGAAATTCTACTCTAAAAGCAGGAAAAAGGAATGGGAGAGAGAAGTTATCCTCCTCGACGATCACTTGGAGGACGAGTCAGATGAGACAATGCCTAGAAGACGAGGAACGAAGCGGGAAGAAGGAGGTCGAAGCAGGAGGAATGGGAACGAGGCAGCACGTCGTCGTCGTCGCGGGATCCGCTTCCGGACTTGATTTTAGCTCTTGAGGAGCATCCCGGGTGTGGGACAAGCTTCTCTTGAGCTTTGGAGAGGTAGAGAAGAGAAGGAAGGGATGAGAAATTCTTAGGGTAGGGGTTTCCTTTTATAGTTGCAAGGAGTGGAAGCATTTTTGACATTTTAATTTCAAAAACATTAATATGGGACCTTTAGTGATAGACTTAAATGTCACTAAAGGTCCGTCGTGGGCGACGTGTGCACGCGCTGTGCACGCCCGCTCTTCTTCTCTGCCTAAAATGCCTGAGATCAGATGGCTTAAAACACACCTCGCCAGCGCCTTGCAAATCCACACTGCCGTGCGCCTGTGTGCGATGAGGCGTGCAAACGCACGTCATTGCGCGCATACGGGATCAACGAGCCTCCACGCGCCACTCCTCCTCCCCTTGGCTGCTTGATCTTGATTATATGGCCCAATTGCACCTGCGCTCATGCCCCCTCTGAATTTGAAGCGCAGCGTGGCTCAAACGCGAGCCCTTCGCTCGCGAAGGGGCGCTCAACTGCTGTGCTACGCTTCCTCTTTAGGCAAGCTGACGCTTTTGCGCGCGGCTCTGCGGCCGTTGGATAAGCATCCAATGGTGGGGATTCGACGAGCGGGTGAAGAAGAGAAGTGGAGGTGGGTCCTTGGGGCCGATTGGGCAGCTGGGATGGCGCCACGTGGCGCCTAGGCCATCCATCTTCTGAGTGATGTAGATAGTGCCACAAGTGTCGGATTGGACCGATTTTCGCGCCATTAGGCTGCGATCGTTGATCTAAATCCATCCATGCAATTGGATTTATCGTCTGAGGTGCAAATTAACACCATCTTAGCCCTTGCTCTTTAAGGTTCCTCGGTCTCTATCTGGTGCTACGGATGTCCGATTAGGGTGATCTTGGAGTCATTGAACTCCAATCGTCGCCTTGATCAGATCCGTACGGTTGGATCTTTGATCTTAGGCCCTAATAAAAAGTCACCCTATTCTTGACCATAAAAAGGAGATAATTACTATACAATTTATACAACTTGATCTAAATGCATGATTATGAATGTTATGCACTATTTATAATGTGCACATTAGATGTATGCACATCAGAAGTAACATTTTAGGTTAATCAGATGTATGCACATCAGAAGTTATAGTGTAGGCCATCACTCGACTCCAAAATGGAAGGGCAGACTGACCCCTCCGCAACTTTTATAACCCTCCTAATGCCCAACCTGAACCCTTTGTTAGGGTACCTCAGGATGGGGAAGATTTTGAACTCAAACCTCAGATCATTAACTTGATTCCCCACTTCCATGGCCGTGAATCAGATGACCCCTTCCACCACCTTGAAGAGCTCTTGCACATAGGAAGAACCTTTGGCCCTAGGAACATGAATGAAGGTACCCTAATGATGAAGATGTTCCCATTCTCTCTGAAAGAGCTGTGTTGCATTGGTTTGTAATGTGTGGTTGTTGTGTTTGAAATTGGTAATAATTGTTGATTATGTCGTTGTAGTACAGGGTGTACAATATAACATTAAGGATGTCGTATAGTGGTGAGTATGGGTGAGTTCCAGTCATTACAACCATTATTATCATTTGCTTATTTATCTAATTTTTACTGGTTTTGTTCCAGGTCGTTCACTGGGAGGCAATTTATTGAATTTAATTCGGTCACTCTTTGATTATCTCCAAAATTGTCTTCTTATTCAAAAAGAAACTTTACATTTAAAGAATGAATGAATGTTTTGTTTACCAAATTACTAAGAAGTGCTTGCAAAAATGCTAACTATGAACAAGCATCAAACAATCTATTATTATACTCTAAACTATGTATTTACAAGTTATACTATTAACACTAATATGTTAGTTCATACTCCATTAGGATACCATGGTGTAAAAACTTAACTTACTAGTCATTTATTTATAGTGACATATATATCAGTTTTAGTGACAGATATAAACGTCGCTAAATCTCAGGAAACACTATATACAACCTAAAGAAGCAACCTGAGGTCTTTAGCGACATTTATAGTGTCGTTTTATTCTGTTAGTAATTATGTGGGTTTAATTTTACATATGTACAGAGTCTTTTATGTTGTTATCTCGTGTTATCTCTTTTTTTTTTTTTTTTTTAAGTCGTCTGTCCTTTCATTTTGTTCTGTGTAGTCTTTCAGCGGCTGCGGTGGAGTCCTTAGTGTAAAATGTGTTTAATTAGCGGGCGCGCTTTTCGAGGGATACACAGCACCCTTTGGGTGGGACCAGACCTCTACTAAGCGCGCCCTAATCTCAGATTAGGTGCTTAATTACGTTTTCGTATCAGCGCAGGGCCTCAGCCCAACGCCTTCAACAAGTTCGCACACGCTCGGGCTCCCAGCCCCACACAGGAATCACGCATTCAGTATTCAGCACATATCAGAATCGGGTTATCGGATCAGACGGAGCAGGTGAAGTTTCGGGCGCCCGGCGCCATGACGACTGGTAAGGTTATAACATAAATTATATTTATATGCTGCGTTTCGTTTGCAGCCCACGATGTGGCGCTATTCCAGCGCCACATCGTGCGCTGGAAACCAAACGCAGCTGCGTCTGTGCGCGTTTTTGGCCCTCGATTTGGGGGCCATAAATTATTAAAAAAAATAAAATAAAATATGGTAAATAAAATATTTACATAATAATACATAATTGATTAATTAATTTTGAATTTTAAATATATTTACTATATAAATAAATTCGCTAAACTAGGCTGATTGTACAGGTTGATTTAGGTGATTAAATAGTTAATTACTTATAAAATAGTTAGTAAATGGTCTAATTGACCTTATACAGATTCAATTTACATACTTAAGTATTTTATACATATTTTTATTGTATATTTACGAATTTATTTCTATTTTATTTAAGCTAAACTAGCTGTTCTGAGTGTTTTAAATAAAACTAAGTTACAGTAAGCTATACTAGGTATAATTGTACTTTAACTAACTTAAATTACTTACTATATATGTTAACCTAAGTCTATAGATTTATTTACTTAATTATAGCTCTAAATTATTAATTTAGCTAATTTATTCTACAATATAGCTACTGAATATGTACATATGAATCTGTATATATACATATACATATATCAGTAAATACATACATAATAGTTCAGTATTTATACATATATTTACATAGATTACATATGTATATAGATTTATGTACAAGTTTATACAGTATTTACAGTATATCTATGTATGTCTACGTACAAAATCAGGCTGTATATTATAGTTATAATAGTATGGATATGTATATTTACAGTGTGAAATTAAGTATGTATAATTAGGTTTTAGTAGGAACTTAGGGAATGAGGGTTAATTAAGTTTTTATTTCATTTTAAACAGCAGCTAAGCTACTGTCAGAGAAGATGGAGAGGGAAGAGAATGTACTGTTCAGGGTGTTTTAACAGTGTCAGTGGCTTCAGCCACTGTCAAATGGGCTAACTGCTGCTGCAGTTAGTCCATTTGAAGAGGGGGAAAGCATTCACAAAGAAGAGGAGAATTTAGAGAAGAGGGGAATGTTGCTGCAGTTTGCAGCATTTTACTGTATAACTGGGAATAAGAGAAAATTCAGAACAAACTAAAAATTAAAGAGTTGAAATCCCAATCTGATAAGGGTATAAATCTCACGAAAATCACATAAGAATTCAGTTCAAATACCCACAAGGAAAAGCCCTTATCAAAAGCATCATTTCAAATCAAAACACAAATGGCATTGAGTTAGTCTTCCTAATGCCATAGACAGCATGAAGGAAGACTTAACTCAATCAATTAAAACCAAAAACATACAATCCCAGTTTCTTGCAACCTTAAGGAGTATGGAAAACTCCTTAGGTTAGAGAATCACCATACAACAATAATTATCAAACAGGTGGTGTATGGCAGTTCTGAAATGACAAATCAGAAATAAGAATGCATTAAAGGAATTTATAAAAGCTAGCAAATGCATTCAGATCAAGGCAGAAGCAAATTCATGAAAGGCTCTTCTGATTTGTTCTCTGTCACCAGAGAACTTCTCAGAATCCTTGCCCTCAAGGAAAACCAAAATCCCTTCAATTTGTCAGATCTGTCAAGACATTTCAGAAAGCAAAATCTCTTCAAAACCCATGTTAACGTGAATCTGACAAACTGAGGCAATCAATCTAAAATAAAAGGGGCTTTTGTGAACACAAATGGGGTGAGTGAGAAGCCCCAAATGGTGCTTGTGACGCCAATTTCAGATCTGAGGCAGTACACCATCAGATCTGGAATTGGGTCCAGATGTGTGGGTGACAGATGAAAGATTCGTCGTTAAAAGGAACATAAATCAGAATTGGATGGTGGAAAAACAAAACATGAAGAGGGAGATAAATTGATTAATGAACAGAGGATTCTTCCCCTCTGATCTGGACTGATCAGAGGAGGTGAGGGAGGGGATCTAATACTAATTCTACTCCTAAGACTAATCTAACTACAGCTAACATTAAACACTAACAATTAAAACTAAATCTATTCTAAACTACTGTAAACTAAATCTAACACTACTTGTGCAGAATTAAAAACTAAACTAACAGGAAGAATGGGACCTATGGGTCCTTAGCCGGCGGCTAAGGAGGAAGAAAGGAGGAGGGTGACTCCAGCGGAGGGAAGAGTCTGCTAGTGAGACTCCAGGGTCGTCCTCAGGTGCTACGAGGTCCTTAGCGACGAGGAGGGTCGAGAGCAGGCGATGATTCCACAGCCGGTGACTGTGAAATCAGGGTCTAGGTGAGGAGGAGAGACTGGAGTGGAAGAATTGATCGCTAAGAGATGTAGGAGGGAGCGATCCCTCGCGCGCGACACCACTGAGGTGCTTAAATAGCAGCTCAGTGACTGAGATCACCGCAAGGGTGAGGTTAATCAGAATCAGGCCGGCGGTGAGGATGAGATGGGTAGAGCGCGCGGCGAGTCAAGAGAGAGATCTGACCGTCAGATGAGATCTGGGAAGAGAGGTGAACGCACGCACCGAATCGCGCGAAGGTTCCATTTGAATCTAGCCGTAGATCGAGATCAAAAGTGCGATGGACGGTCGAGAATGGCTGTGTTCTTCGCGCGCTACAGTGCGCGTGAAGAACACAGGCTTCTCTTTGAAATAAAGGGGAAATTTGCAGACGGACCCTTAGAAGAAGGGGTAGAACATTTGCATGCAGGCCCATAAGCGAGAAGAATAGCAGCTGGAAGGGCCCTGCAGTCTTATAAAAGGGTCCCTGCGGCTTGCAAATAGGTCCAAGAAGGAGTTTTGAAGGGTAGAAATGTAATGCATGAAGGACCTAATTGTAATCTATTTATTTCTAAGCCTAAATGATGTCCAATTGCTTTCAAATTTTTACATGTGCTTAATTGAACATTTACGACATTGATTTTACTTCTGATTTGGCTTTTCAAACTTGTTTATGTGTTCAATTGATGCATGGATCATCATTTGTTCTTTAGTTTTCAGAATATCCCATTTTTGTGACCTAATTAGGAGATTTTAACACACATTAAAAGTTTTAGGTCTTTTCTTTAATTCCCACACTTAACCCTTTTTATGTGTTAATTTGATATTGTTTTGCTTAGTATCTAGCTTAATTTCGACCTTTTAGCTATGATGAGTAGCCACTCATCATACCCCCATGCTTACGTTTTGCTAGTCCCTTAGCAAACAATCTGTTGAAGTGTAAGACAATTTAAGTATCAGCAAGGTAAGTGTGTAAAGATATCTTTTTCTTCTTTCAAAAATTTTTAAGTGTTTATGATGATGATCTTTAAGCTGAAACATTTTCCAATACCAACTGTGTTTTTGGACATTGTGAGAACCTGGTTACTGAGGATAACCTACCAGAACTCGAGGCTTAAATGACATAGACCATCTCTCAACCAACAAGGACTCTTGATATTTAAACCTTAAGTCAAATTCCAGGACTCAGGAGGTTTTTACAGAGACTCAGAATGCTATGAAGTTATGGCTGTGCTTTGTGATAAGTCAGGACTAACCAGGTGAATTCTAAGGCTCAATCCCGGGGTTTCACTTCTTTTTAAGTCCAGGTTGGTCCTAACTTCAGCTCATGTTTTCGGATGACTCTCAAAAATTGATGGTATTCACACCCAACCCTTATTGTATTTGTGGCTCAGAGAAGATTTTTTTGGTGGAAAAATAGGGTATTTATTTTGAACCCTGAAAACATTTTTGGTGGAAGAGTTGTTTTTCAGACATTTTGGAGAACATACTTAACTTCTTCTTTTTTTTTTTTTTTTTTTTTTTTTTTTTTTTTTTTTTTTTGAACAGTATGTCTCCAAAACTTATTTGGTAGAGCGCACTGTATTTGGTGGGTGGATTTCTTTTGTGGAAAGAGCTTCTCCTAGACACAAAACTAAAGATTAGGACAAAGAGTCTACCTGCACGCACAGGTAAGGACTCCACCTTCCCTAATGAACACAAGGGTTGAGGTTTAGGTTCAAGTGGTCTTTCCTGACATTGTGTAGTGTAAGCCAAGGTTACTTAGACTCCTAAGTCAAAGCAAACCAACGAATCCTGTACTGGTGACTCAGGTACAAGGATTGTCCTAAAGTTAGGAGAGACTGTGGTCTATCTTGTCAAGGCTCGAAGTGTATTAAGCCTAAGCTTGTATCAAGCTCCTATGGCCCGGTAGGTCAAACCAGTAATGGTTGAATGTCCATAGACACTTATTCTATTTTTTTGTTTTCAGCTATAAGATCACTTCTCTTTTTTTTTTTCTTTTTCTCCCTCCTCTCTTGAAATGAATATCCTCCTTTGACAAATAAAGTACATGTCCCTTATTGTATTTTTGGAATTTTTCTGATTTGTTATTTTCTTGTATTTTTAGCTTTGTAATTTTTTTTTCAAAAAATTTTTTTCAAAATTTTTCAATTTTTTTTTGAAGTATATAATTTTTTTGATAATACTATATGTACTATAGTTGTGTCTACAATTGCATTTTGGTTTAAATGGTTTACCATTTACACCCCCCCCATGCTTAAATGTTTCAATGTCCTCATTGAATGAAAGGGTGGATGCAAATGCATGCTCTGCTTTTCACTATCCTAGGCTGGGTGATGGAAGGAAGTCGGAATGAGGAGATAAAATCTCTGTGCGGACGATTTTAAGTCTGATCTAGGATCAGAGTGAACAGTCGGGCTAGGAAGTGAAATGCATGACATGTGTGTCAATGAATGTATGCTCAGAATGCAAGGGTAGACACTATATGCAAGTAAAGGTAAGAGTAAGAAAAGTGTAAAACAGCTATATACAAGGGTAGGTGTTGCTAAGTTTAACGCCTTCAGCTAGGCGAAAACTTACATGGTAATTCAAAATGTAGGAGCGAAATGGTGGAATTGACAAGTCTGAGATCCTGCGGCTCAATGAAAGGTTTCAGTCTTTGTCCATTAACAATAAAGGGTTCAGATTTGTCAAGTTCAGTGATCTCAACGGCTCCATTATCAAATAATCTCAAGATTTTGAAAGGTCCAATCCATTTTGATCTTAACTTCCCAGGAAAGAGTTTCAGTCTAGAGTCGAAGAGAAGGACTTTTTTTACCAGGGTGAAAAGATTTCCTAAGAATGTGACGGTCATGGAAGGCCTTAAGTTTGTCCTTATACATCCTTGAGCTTTCATAAGATTCATTCCTTAATTCATCGAGCTCAGACATTTGTAATTTCCTAAGATCACCGGCCTTCTCTAAGTCTAAGTTACACTTTCTGATGGCCCAATAGGCTTTGTGCTCTAATTCGACAGGAAGATGACAGTGTTTCCCGTACACAAGTCTAAAAGGAGACATGCCTAAAGGGGTTTTGTGGGCTGTCCTATATGCCCACAACGCATCAGAAAGGCGGGAAGACCAATCCTTTCTATCAGGTCGGATGGTAGTCTGTAAAATCTTTTTGATCTCCCGATTAGATAATTCAGCAAGTCCATTGGTTTGAGGGTGATAAGATGTAGCAATCCTATGTGACACCCCATACTTTTGCAGTAGGGACTGAAAATGTGTGTTTCTAAAATGAGACCCTCCATCACTAATGATGGCTTTAGGTACCCCGAATCTAGAGAAGATGAAATCTTGAACAAATTGTGTCACAACTCTATGATCATTAGTCCTTGAGGGGATGGCTTCAATCCATTTTGAAACATACTCAACTGCCAACAATATGTACTCGAAGCCATAAGATTTAGGAAAAGGTCCCATGAAGTCAATGCCCCAAATGTCAAAGATTTCGCACACCATGATCGGATTCAAGGGCATCATGTCTCGGCGGCCAATACTACCAAGAGACTGACAGCGTGAACATGCCCTGCTATATTCGTGTGCATCCTTGAAGATTGTGGGCCAATAGAAACCACTCTGCAAAATCTTTGCAGCGGTCTTTTTGCCAGAGAAGTGACCGCCGCACGCCTGGTCGTGGCAGAATGATAAGATGCTTCTAATCTCCTTATCAGGGACGCACTTCCTAAAGATCTGGTCTTTACAATGCTTGAAAAGCCAAGGTTCTTCCCAGTAATAGTGCTTGGCCTCGGATCTAAGTCTGTCTTTTTGATGTCGGACCCAATTAGTGGGGATGAGTCCAGAAGCCAGGTAGTTGACAATGTCAGCATACCAGGGAAGATCAGAATGAATGACCAGCAATTGCTCGTCAGGGAAGTGGTCAGAGATGGGTAAAGAAGGAGAAATCGCTTCAGAAGGAAGGCGGGATAAGTGGTCAGCTACCACATTCTGCTTTCCAGCCTTATCACGAATCTCTAAATCAAATTCCTGTAAAAGTAGGATCCATCTAATCAGACGAGATTTCGCGTCCTTCTTGGCGAGAAGATATCGAATTGCCGTGTGATCAGTGTAGACTATAATGTGGGAACCTAAAAGATAAGGTCTGAATTTTTCCAGTGCATATACTACAGCTAGCAATTCCTTTTCCGTGACGGTGTAATTCCTCTGAGCTTCATCCAAGGTCTTGCTAGCGTAATAGATGACTGTGGGTTTCCCGTCCAATTTTTGACCAAGGACAGCTCCTACTGCATAATTAGAGGCATCACACATGATCTCAAAAGGGTGAGACCAATTCGGGGGTTGCAGTATGGGTGCCTTGGTAATCAGATCACGAAGTGTCGTATAGGCACGAACACAATCGTCAGAGATCTGGAAGTCTACGTCTTTAGAGAGGAGAGTAGTGAGAGGTCGGGCTATTTTCGAGAAATCCGCTATAAAGCGGCGATAAAAACCAACATGCCCGAGGAAAGATCGAATTTGCTTAACCGACGAAGGTAGTGGTAAATCAGAAATCAACTTACCTTCGCGCGGTCAACCTCAATTCCTCTCTCAGAAATAAGGTGACCTAATACAAGTCCTTCAGTTACCATGAAATGAGATTTCTCCCAGGAAAGTACCAGATTCACATTAATGCATCTTTGCAGGACCTTGGTCAGGTGGTCTAGACATGCATCAAATGTGCTCCCGAAGACCGAGAAGTCATCCATGAAGACTTCTAAACAATCGCCTACTAAGTCAGAAAAGATTGCAAACATACACCGCTGGAATGTAGCAAGTGCGTTGCACAATCCAAAAGGCATCCTACGGAATGCAAAGGTTCCGTAGGTGCAGGTGAATGTTGTTTTCTCCTGATCATCGGGGTGAATTGCCACCTGATTATATCCTGAATAGCCATCCAAAAAGCAGAAAAATCTATTCCCTGCCACTCTTTCCAGTATTTGATCAATGAAGGGCAAAGGGAAATGATCTTTCTTCGTGGCTTGGTTGAGTTTTCGGTAATCTATACATACTCGCCACGAACTAGCAATGCGTGTAGGGATGACTTCTCCAGAATCAGTGGTGATGATGGTAAGTCCGGCCTTTTTTGGCACAACCTGAACAGGACTTACCCATCTACTGTCAGAAATTGGGTAGATAATTCCATTGTCCAGCCATTTAATCATTTCACTTTTTATCACCTCTTGTAATGTAGGATTTAATCTACGCTGGGGCTGTCTAGTAGGTCTAGATCCTTCTTCAGTGAAAATCCTATGTGTGCAATAAGAAGGACTGATGCCAGTAAGGTCAGAAAGGCTCCATCCTATAGCCTGCCTATGTGCTCTTAGGACAGATAAGAGTCGTGACTCTTGATCAGAAGAAAGGGAAGAGTTAACAATCACCGGATAGGTCTGATCAGGTCCTAAGAAAACATATTTGAGAGAGTCAGGAAGAGGTTTGAGTTCAACAGGCACAGGATCAGAAGGAGCAGGTGTGAAAGTTTCAGGAGATCCTAGAGATACTAATGGAATGGGAGGAAGGTCCTCAGTCTCTAAATTTGGTATCTCAGTGGAAGTCACGTCAGAGTCCAAAGAGTGTTGAGGTTCTAAATTTAATGAATTGATCAAGGTGTCCTCAACCAATTGATCCAATGAATCCAGGGAGAAGATTTCTTCAATTAAACTACAGGTCGGTCCTCTTTGGGCCTGAAAAATATCAATTTTTATTTTCTGATCTCCAAACTTTAATTCTATAAGGCCCTCCTCACAATTGATGTTTGCCTTGGCCGTAGCCAAGAAAGGTCTTCCTAAAATGATAGGTGTATTCTGGATATCTTCAGGTACTTCCATGTCAAGGACTATAAAGTCTACAGGGAAGTAAAAATCCTTGACCCGCACTATGACATCTTCCAACACTCCCTGAGGTGTCTTAACTGATCTGTCAGCTAATTGCAGGGACACCTTGGTTGGCTTCAAATTGCCAACCTCAAAATGTGTCAGTAGAGAGGTTGGGATAAGATTGATGGAAGCACCTAGGTCAAGTAGTGCTCTATTGAATGTGGTGTTACCAATCATGCAGGATAAGAGAGGGGTGCCTGGGTCTTTCATCTTAGTTGGGAGGGTACTAGAGATGATGGAACTAGCTTGTTCCGAGAGAATGATTGGACTACTCCCTTTTTGAATTCTTGCTTTACGCTTAGGTGTACATAGGTCTTTTAAAAACTTAGCGTAAAGAGGGATGTGGCGGATTGCATCCAACAAGGGGATGTTTATGTGGACTTGCTCAAAGAGCTTAAGCAAATCCTCCTCAGGTGCCACACAGGTCTTTTTCTTTCCTTTCTCCTTCTTCTTTAAAGCTTCAGGAAAAGGTACTGGAGTTGTGAGAGGTTCAGTTATAGGTAGAGGAGTAGGAAGTGGAGGAGCAGAACTAGAAGTGGTAGGTGTTGGAAGAGGTGGATCTAGTGTGCATTTACCACTCCTAGTGACTATGGCATTTAGTTCAGCTCTAGAGGTAGATGGTAAATCATTGTTAGGTAGCAGAGGTGGTTGCGTTTGTGCAAGAGAGGAATTTGAGTCAGTGAAGAATTCAGTGTTGTGCACTGCTTGTGAAATGTCATGTGTTTGGTTTTGCAGTGTTGGTCTAGGTTGGACATACCTTTGAGCAGGTATGTTCCTAGGGTTGGGTTGTGCTTGGGATGGGAGTGAATGTGGTTGACGGGACTCCGTCAAGTGTGATAGCTGGGCTCTCATCTCAGCTAAGGCCGCGTCCTGTCTCTGCTGCATAGCAATATTCTATTGTTGCATATCAGCAAGAGCTTTCATGATAGACCCCAACTGGTCATCTCGTGTAGGCCCAGATTGAGAGTATTGGGTGGGCCTGGGTTGGGGTTGCTGGTGGGTACGCGGTGGATATCCGTGTGATTGTGGAGGTGGTGCTCGGATCGGGTTGTGCAATGGTGGTGCAGAAGGTTGTTGAAAAGGAGGTCTTTGTGAATTTCCCGACCATGAGAAATTTGGATGATTACGCCATCCAGGGTTATAGGTTTGTGTGAAAGGATCATTGCGAATGGCGTGAAGCTCCTCCGAAGCTCCAGAAGGTGCAGGGAAGTCAGTGAAGGGAGGAACAAAGGTTCCTCCAACCGGTGAAGGATATGGAAATGGAAAATCCGGTAATGCAGTTTGTGTCACAGAAAGGTTATTCATAGTTTCCCTCCCTGTGGGAAACTGAGAAGAAGTGTTTTGTGCTGGTGACTGAGAAGAAGAAGATGGGTGTTCTGAGAGAAATTTCCATACTTCATCTACTTTCTTCTCGATTAAGCCCACTTTATCCAGTTGACTAGCCACTATCTCTAAGTCTTTGCTACTGGATTGGGCTTCATGTACCCCCGTGTGTGAGTGGGAATGTGAGGACTTTCTATTAAACACGCTCATTGAAGCATTGTTAATAGAGTTTTCGGCCATGCCTTCAAAGAGCTCAAAGGCTGAGTCCTCGTCCCGACACAGGAAATTGCCTCCACAAGCGGCATCTACAAAATTCCGTGTGTCATCATGGAGCCCATGGTAGAAGATCTGGACCTGTTGCCAGCGTGGGACACCATGGTGGGGACATTTTCTCAAAAGCTCATGGAATCTCTCCCAAGCCTCGTGCATAGGTTCTCCTAAATTCTGGGTGAAGGTGGTGATGGCACGCCTTAAGGCATTAGTGCGGCCTACAGGAAAGTACTTCTTTAAGAACTCATGTTCTAAAGAAGCCCAGGAATCTATAGGTGTAGTCCGTGCAAGTGTTCTAAACCAAAAGGCTGCCTTATCTTTTAATGAAAAGGAGAACATTTTCATCAAAAGCGTGTGCTGATCATGTCCTTGCGGACCCAAAGTTTGGGCAAGATTCTTCAGCTCCTCTAAATGCTGAAAAGGGTCCTCAGAAGCAAGTCCATGGAAGTGAGGAATGAGTGCTATAATGTTCGGCTTCAGTTCAGCAGCACGACCCCCATTGGGATAACATACCACAGGCATTGGTTGGGCAACTGCGGGATTATAGTAATCTCGTAGTTGAGGTCTACGGGGTTGGGGTGGTGCCTGAGGATTTCTAAGTTGAAGTGGTTGTGGTTGGGGATTAGCTAATAGATTTACAGCTTGAGCAAGCTGTTGCACCTGTTGGGTTAAGGTATTCATTTGTAGTTGTGTATCGAAAAGGTGCTGAAGATGAGGCATAGGTCCTCTCTCCGGGGGTGGATTAGGATGATTAGGATAAGGTGGAGGTTGGAACCTAGGGATAGGTGGTTGCTGTGGTAGAGGATGTGCAACTGAGTCTGGAGGAAGTTCTTCAAAATCCTCAAAGTGTGAAGAATCAAGATCATCCTCTTGGCGAGGGGGATTGTGGAAAGTATTTTGAGACTCAGGAGGTAAGGGATTAGAAGTGGAAGGCAAAGAAGATGATGCAGTAGCTTGGGTAGCAGTACCCAAGGGGAGTACAAGTTCTGGGTTTTGGGATCTCCTACCTTCCATTGAGTTGATTTTTTTTTTGAAATCCCGTTTACTCTAATTCGATCCAACTCAATGGGAAAAATTTTTAACGTTCACAATAAAACAGAAGAATCCCAACAAAATCTCAATTCAAGAAGACCAATCAATCGAAATGAATCGGAGAAAATTTTTCCTAGAGGCTGCTACGCAAAGTATGTTATACGCAAACAATTGTTTCAAGCAATTGTACGTATCCTAAGATAAACCTAGCGAAGTGCAGACCTCTAAAATCCACTGGGAATCTGGATAAGACTGAGCGTGCAGATCCAGATCCTGTGGTTGCAGAAAGATGAGGTAGAAACCTGTGTATTGTGGCCTTAAGTGATCGTGCTGTGTGCACGATAACATTCAACACAAGGCGATTAAAATCTCAAACATGGTTTCACCCAATTTTGCTATCTCCTTTTTGATTTAATTAAAGTGATTAAAATATGTTTTCTATGCTGCTCATTTCACTTTTTACTAAATTCAGAACAAGTAGTGGTCTTCTTTAATTTTAAGTCAAATGCAAATATGGCAGGAGTTAGAGTTAGGTAAGAAATGCGTACCTGACTCCAGCAATCTTCTAATGCAGATTTGACTTGAATTAAAATCTAGCAGGAATGAAATGCAATCCTAAAAATGGATGCCTGAGGTTATGCTGCTGCTAGATACGTATGAGGTCTTTTTGATTTTTTTTTTTTTTTCTTTTTGAAAAATTTTATATGCAATTCAAAAGTAAGGAAAGAAATTAAGAACAGAAAGAAATAAAGTCCAGATAGTCCAGAATTATTACAAAAATTGTGTGAGAACAAGCTCTCACAACTTATGACTAACAATTGCTCCTAATCAATAAACCTAAAACTATCTATACTAAAACTAATACTAAAATCCTACAGCGACTTCGAGGCAAAACTCCACCAGGAAGACGGATCTGGAGCGCAGCGACTCCACCAGGAAGACGACACTCCTCCTCAAGTGCTGTGGAAAAAAACAAATGATTAGTAAAAGAATAAAGGAATGTATACACAATTAATTCAATGGAAAATAAAAGCAATTATAATGAATGAATGAAGAATTTCTATATACAAAAGAATGAAAAGAAAATTTTGGTGCAAAGAGCGTTGCCTCCCCGGCAGCGGCGCCAAAATAATGTTTGCATTGGTTTGTAATGTGTGGTTGTTGTGTTTGAAATTGGTAATAATTGTTGATTATGTCGTTGTAGTACAGGGTGTACAATATAACATTAAGGATGTCGTATAGTGGTGAGTATGGGTGAGTTCCAGTCATTACAACCATTATTATCATTTGCTTATTTATCTAATTTTTACTGGTTTTGTTCCAGGTCGTTCACTGGGAGGCAATTTATTGAATTTAATTCGGTCACTCTTTGATTATCTCCAAAATTGTCTTATTCAAAAAGAAACTTTACATTTAAAGAATGAATGAATGTTTTGTTTACCTAATTACTAAGAAGTGCTTGCAAAAATGCTAACTATGAACAAGCATCAAACAATCTATTATTATACTCTAAACTATGTATTTACAAGTTATACTATTAACACTAATATGTTAGTTCATACTCCATTAGGATACCATGGTGTAAAAACTTAACTTACTAGTCATTTATTTATAGTGACATATATATCAGTTTTAGTGACAGATATAAACGTCGCTAAATCTAAGGAAACACTATATACAACCTAAAGAAGCAACCTGAGGTCTTTAGCGACATTTATAGTGTCGTTTTATTCTGTTAGTAATTATGTGGGTTTAATTTTACATATGTACAGAGTCTTTTATGTTGTTATCTCGTGTTATCTCTTTTTTTTTTTTTTTTTTTAAGTCGTCTGTCCTTTCATTTTGTTCTGTGTAGTCTTTCAGCGGCTGCGGTGGAGTCCTTAGTGTAAAATGTGTTTAATTAGCGGGCACGCTTTTCGAGGGATACACAGCACCCTTTGGGTGGGACCAGACCTCTACTAAGCGCGCCCTAATCTCAGATTAGGTGCTTAATTACGTTTTCGTATCAGCGCAGGGCCTCAGCCCAACGCCTTCAACAAGTTCGCACACGCTCGGGCTCCCAGCCCCACACAGGAATCACGCATTCAGTATTCAGCACATATCAGAATCGGGTTATCGGATCAGACGGAGCAGGTGAAGTTTCGGGCGCCCGGCGCCATGACGACTGGTAAGGTTATAACATAAATTATATTTATATGCTGCGTTTCGTTTGCAGCCCACGATGTGGCGCTATTCCAGCGCCACATCGTGCGCTGGAAACCAAACGCAGCTGCGTCTGTGCGCGTTTTTGGCCCTCGATTTGGGGGCCATAAATTATTAAAAAAAATAAAATAAAATATGGTAAATAAAATATTTACATAATAATACATAATTGATTAATTAATTTTGAATTTTAAATATATTTACTATATAAATAAATTCGCTAAACTAGGCTGATTGTACAGGTTGATTTAGGTGATTAAATAGTTAATTACTTATAAAATAGTTAGTAAATGGTCTAATTGACCTTATACAGATTCAATTTACATACTTAAGTATTTTATACATATTTTTATTGTATATTTACGAATTTATTTCTATTTTATTTAAGCTAAACTAGCTGTTCTGAGTGTTTTAAATAAAACTAAGTTACAGTAAGCTATACTAGGTATAATTGTACTTTAACTAACTTAAATTACTTACTATATATGTTAACCTAAGTCTATAGATTTATTTACTTAATTATAGCTCTAAATTATTAATTTAGCTAATTTATTCTACAATATAGCTACTGAATATGTACATATGAATCTGTATATATACATATACATATATCAGTAAATACATACATAATAGTTCAGTATTTATACATATATTTACATAGATTACATATGTATATAGATTTATGTACAAGTTTATACAGTATTTACAGTATATCTATGTATGTCTACGTACAAAATCAGGCTGTATATTATAGTTATAATAGTATGGATATGTATATTTACAGTGTGAAATTAAGTATGTATAATTAGGTTTTAGTAGGAACTTAGGGAATGAGGGTTAATTAAGTTTTTATTTCATTTTAAACAGCAGCTAAGCTACTGTCAGAGAAGATGGAGAGGGAAGAGAATGTACTGTTCAGGGTGTTTTAACAGTGTCAGTGGCTTCAGCCACTGTCAAATGGGCTAACTGCTGCTGCAGTTAGTCCATTTGAAGAGGGGGAAAGCATTCACAAAGAAGAGGAGAATTTAGAGAAGAGGGGAATGTTGCTGCAGTTTGCAGCATTTTACTGTATAACTGGGAATAAGAGAAAATTCAGAACAAACTAAAAATTAAAGAGTTGAAATCCCAATCTGATAAGGGTATAAATCTCACGAAAATCACATAAGAATTCAGTTCAAATACCCACAAGGAAAAGCCCTTATCAAAAGCATCATTTCAAATCAAAACACAAATGGCATTGAGTTAGTCTTCCTAATGCCATAGACAGCATGAAGGAAGACTTAACTCAATCAATTAAAACCAAAAACATACAATCCCAGTTTCTTGCAACCTTAAGGAGTATGGAAAACTCCTTAGGTTAGAGAATCACCATACAACAATAATTATCAAACAGGTGGTGTATGGCAGTTCTGAAATGACAAATCAGAAATAAGAATGCATTAAAGGAATTTATAAAAGCTAGCAAATGCATTCAGATCAAGGCAGAAGCAAATTCATGAAAGGCTCTTCTGATTTGTTCTCTGTCACCAGAGAACTTCTCAGAATCCTTGCCCTCAAGGAAAACCAAAATCCCTTCAATTTGTCAGATCTGTCAAGACATTTCAGAAAGCAAAATCTCTTCAAAACCCATGTTAACGTGAATCTGACAAACTGAGGCAATCAATCTAAAATAAAAGGGGCTTTTGTGAACACAAATGGGGTGAGTGAGAAGCCCCAAATGGTGCTTGTGACGCCAATTTCAGATCTGAGGCAGTACACCATCAGATCTGGAATTGGGTCCAGATGTGTGGGTGACAGATGAAAGATTCGTCGTTAAAAGGAACATAAATCAGAATTGGATGGTGGAAAAACAAAACATGAAGAGGGAGATAAATTGATTAATGAACAGAGGATTCTTCCCCTCTGATCTGGACTGATCAGAGGAGGTGAGGGAGGGGATCTAATACTAATTCTACTCCTAAGACTAATCTAACTACAGCTAACATTAAACACTAACAATTAAAACTAAATCTATTCTAAACTACTGTAAACTAAATCTAACACTACTTGTGCAGAATTAAAAACTAAACTAACAGGAAGAATGGGACCTATGGGTCCTTAGCCGGCGGCTAAGGAGGAAGAAAGGAGGAGGGTGACTCCAGCGGAGGGAAGAGTCTGCTAGTGAGACTCCAGGGTCGTCCTCAGGTGCTACGAGGTCCTTAGCGACGAGGAGGGTCGAGAGCAGGCGATGATTCCACAGCCGGTGGCTGTGAAATCAGGGTCTAGGTGAGGAGGAGAGACTGGAGTGGAAGAATTGATCGCTAAGAGATGTAGGAGGGAGCGATCCCTCGCGCGCGACACCACTGAGGTGCTTAAATAGCAGCTCAGTGACTGAGATCACCGCAAGGGTGAGGTTAATCAGAATCAGGCCGGCGGTGAGGATGAGATGGGTAGAGCGCGCGGCGAGTCAAGAGAGAGATCTGACCGTCAGATGAGATCTGGGAAGAGAGGTGAACGCACGCACCGAATCGCGCGAAGGTTCCATTTGAATCTAGCCGCAGATCGAGATCAAAAGTGCGATGGACGGTCGAGAATGGCTGTGTTCTTCGCGCGCTACAGTGCGCGTGAAGAACACAGGCTTCTCTTTGAAATAAAGGGGAAATTTGCAGACGGACCCTTAGAAGAAGGGGTAGAACATTTGCATGCAGGCCCATAAGCGAGAAGAATAGCAGCTGGAAGGGCCCTGCAGTCTTATAAAAGGGTCCCTGCGGCTTGCAAATAGGTCCAAGAAGGAGTTTTGAAGGGTAGAAATGTAATGCATGAAGGACCTAATTGTAATCTATTTATTTCTAAGCCTAAATGATGTCCAATTGCTTTCAAATTTTTACATGTGCTTAATTGAACATTTACGACATTGATTTTACTTCTGATTTGGCTTTTCAAACTTGTTTATGTGTTCAATTGATGCATGGATCATCATTTGTTCTTTAGTTTTCAGAATATCCCATTTTTGTGACCTAATTAGGAGATTTTAACACACATTAAAAGTTTTAGGTCTTTTCTTTAATTCCCACACTTAACCCTTTTTATGTGTTAATTTGATATTGTTTTGCTTAGTATCTAGCTTAATTTCGGCCTTTTAGCTATGATGAGTAGCCACTCATCAAGCTGCACATTAGTTGAGAACAATTGGTAGACCAATCCTTACTTGGGAAGACCTGAGAAGCACATTCCTAAGGAAATTCTTCCTCGTAGGAAAAACTAATGCCCTTAGATGTGCCATTACAACCTTTAAGCAGAACCCTAGGGAACAACTACATGAGGCTTGGGAGAGGTTCAATGATTTAGCTAGGAAATGCCCTCATCATGGGATTCCGAAGTGGCACTTGGCTAATATTTTCTATTATGGGTTGAGTGATAATCTAAAGAATTTTGTTGATGCGACATATAGGGGCAATTTCCTGAGTCGAGATGTTGAAGGAGCCTTTCAACTGTTTGAGAATATGAGTGAAAATTTTCTCAACAATGGCTCAATGTCCGCCTTTAACAGAGCTAATCAACCAAGAAGCAGAGTTTATGAAGTTAATAACAATTCAAACTTGGTTGATTTAGAGCTAATTACACAATGTTTAGATAAGGTGGAACCCGTGGGAAAGAATGTGGAGAACTTGGATAAGAAACTGGATAATCTTCTAAAAGGTGGAAGTTCCTTAGGTATACAATCTAGATTAAACCCTATGCTACCCAAGGAATAAATATGTTAACCCACAACCAACTCCCCAACCTACTAGATCAGGAATCAGTGCACAACATTAATGGTCTAACAATGGCTCCACCTATGAACCAACTGTGCTTGGACCCATCTCATTCTGGGTACCAAGGAGGGACCTTGATGCACTCGAATTCTGAACTAGGCAACCCAATGCCTAGTTATCTTGAGGATGTGAATGTACTCCAAGGTTACACTAGAAATGAGCCTTATTCAAGCACTTGCAACCTTGGATGGTGCAACCATCCTAACTTTGCTTGGACAAGTCAGAAACCCGCTTAAGGTCCTAACTTGACTAAGCCAAACACTTATGGGCAACCTAGTAGGTATACACAACCACGCACATATCAACCACAACCTACTTAGGAAAACCATCCCTCTGATTCGAATCTGGTCCTCAAAGAAATGAGAGAGATGAATTTGAGACATAAGGAAGAAATGAATCAATTGAGGACAGAATTGACAGGATGACTGGACCAGCTAGTAGATGCTAGACAACACGGGATGCTGCCATCCTAACTTGTCCCAAACCCAAGAAACTTCAAAAGGGTTAATCAGCACAACACACAGGAGCAACAAGCACACCTATTTCAACCTGCTCCCCAACACCCACCAGGTTTTGTTAACCCTAACCCAACCCAGGCTCAACCCATTTTGCAAAACCCACCTTACCCTTCTAACCCTAATGCACATGCCTGTGTTGTCACTTTGAGAAGTGGAAAACAAATCCAAGACCCTTCTACATCAAAATCTTTCCAAGATCTTAAGGAGCCAGAATCTGACTTGGGAAACTAAACTAATTTAGAAAACAAGACTTAGGATTTGAATACTCATGATTTTTCTCAAGCACCTTTTCCTAAAGTCTTGATCAAACCGAAGGAAAAGAAAACTGATCAATCCAAGGAGTGGCTTAAGATTCTAAAGCAAGTCCAGGTAAATATACCACTCCTTGAGGCTATTGAGAACATCCCAACCTGTGCGAAATTTCTGAAGGAAATATGCACACCGAAATGGCAGGCCAAATCATCAAAAATGGTAGTGGTTTCTGAACAAGCCAGTGCCATCATCCTAAACAAGGTCCCTCCTAAAAGGAAAGATCCAAGGACCCCCTTAATTTCATGTGAAATAGATGGATTCATCCTGGATCGAGTCTTACTAGACCTTGGTGCCTCCATCAACTTAATCCCCACAAAATTATATGAAGAATTGAATTTAGGCCCCTTGTAGCACACTGATGTAACCCTTCAGCTTGCTGATAGGTCAACCAAAATTTTGAAGGGCCTTTTACAGAATGTGATTATAAAAGTGAGGGTTTTTGAGTACCCTGTGGATTTCCTTGTTCTAGATATGAAGGCATCAAAAAACCTGAACTACACCCCAATAATCTTAGGGAGACCTTTCTTGGCCACGGCCAAGGCCCTAATCAACTGTGAGACGGGGATTATGCACATCACCTCTGGAAGGAAAAATTGTCAACTCAATATCTTTAAAACTTCCCAAAAGAATAAGGTGAATTGTGGTTCCATTGAGGTTGTAGGAACAATTGAACAAGTGTTGGCAATCCATACTAAAGATGATCCAAATCCTGCCAAAGCTCAAGACCAGCACGAAGGGAAAGAAGGGGATGCACTTGAGGATAATTCCGATCTACCATCTCCCATGGAAAATCAAATTGAACATGACATTAGTGAGATTGAGAAACTTCCGGGAGTAAGTTATGATGAATTAGATGATAATATAAAGAATCCTCAATACATCCACCTTGAAATTCAAGAACTTTTGAATTCTGAGGGAGTTCAAGAAAATGGGCAATCTAAGGACATGAACCAGGAAGTAACCCCAGAAGAAGTTCAACACATAATGGACTGGGGAAGAACTTATAAGCCAACTGATTCAAATGGATGGCTTGACTCATTAGAAGTGACTTCGGATGAAGAGGAAATTTCTTATGAAGATTTTGATGAATTCCACACAACTCTACCCCTATCTTCATATGACCCAGAGCCTGGAGAACTCATGATTTTTGATATCAACTACCATTATGAAGATCCTTATGATTTTGATTTGGAACCAAATCTAAATCTCAATCATGATCTCGATCCAAACCCTCTACCACCTCTTTTTGATCTATGGAACTGGATTAACAAACAGGCTCTACATCTTCAACCTCATCCACCTGACCCTATTTCATATTTCAAATCAGAAGGACTCTTTGGAATAGGGTTGCATCATCAGCTAGTCCGCATTTGTGGATCACTGATTCTGGGACCCAATGATCATATATTTCTACAAATCTTGAATTCCCCTACAACTGTTATTACTTTTTCTCTTAACCCACAATATTGAACTACATATTTTTGGGTTTAAGTCCGGCAAATGACGTTAAACTTAGCATTAGCTGGGAGGCAACCCAGTATTCATTACAAGTAGCTCTGCATCTTCCGCATCCACACTAACTTGGATTAACAAACATAGTCAGGTGAGATCCCCTCCTCTTGCTTATTATATTTTAATTTTCATGCATACATTTCAATGAGGACATTGTAATGAATAGGCATAGGGGGTGGACATTGCATATCTTATCTTTATGTCTGAAAAAAAAAATGCATTTAGGCATAAAGAATTTTTATTAAGGTTTTATTAGAGATTTATTCTTAAGTTGATTCCTGAGTTTAGAATCCAATATAATTTCACACTTACACGTAGAATTTGCAATGGATCCTCTGTGAAAATCGATAAACATCTTTAGTTTGTCTAGAAGAAGCAGTGCTTCTTCTCCTAAACCCTTGGACAGTAATTAGGGATGCAGGCAAACTATCTTCTAACAGATCCACCAAATAAGTGTGAGGTAAGAGTAGAAAGTCTACTGGTGCTCTAAGGCTAGTATGAGGAATCCTAAACTCTGGATAATGAGATAATGATACTCGGAGTTAGGCATAGTTTTCGCTCTCAGTTTCTACGTACAAGTTTGTAGTGCGAACATCTTTTAAGAGCCGCCAAATAAGGCAAAATATATAAAGAGCGGGTTCTGATAAAACTATGACTAAGGTGGATGGTCACGACTGTCCTTTACAGAAACCTCGGCTAAAGAAGGGTATTAATGTCAAGGTCAGAAATACGTTGTCCAATCCATTCCTTTCCCGGTGCCAAGAATAGGCACTTCCACCAAATAAGCCACCCGATATCCTCTTGAACACCCACAATCCCGAATAATGCCTCATGAATAAAAGTCGTATTTGTTACTGTGTTGCGTTAGTAGATGTCTGAAAAAAAAAAAGGTATATATGTCTATGCATATAGAAAAAAATATACATATACAAAAAAACAGAGAGGGGTCGAAAAGAAAGAAAGAAAAAGAAAAAGAAAAAAAAGTTTATTAGTGTTTTTAGAGTTTATTTCAAGTGTATTGAGGCAACAACACCCATCACCCTCATGATCCACCAAATACAGCCTTGACCTACTTTTCTATATTTTTGGCCACCTGAATACAGGCTGAGGAATGCTAACTTAGTCGTAGAGTTATCAGAACCTAATCAAAGTGTTAGTGCTAGGAGAGACCACCAAATATATTGATAAATCTGGTGAGATTGTGAGCTTAAAAGGAAAGAAAAGAAAAAGAAAAAGAAAAAGGAAGAGAAAGAAAGAGAGAGAACGAGTAAAAGGAATTAAAGAGAGCACAGTTTCTTGCCTCTCTCTAAGTTGAATTATTTAATAATCTAGAAATCTAGGTTCTAAAGTACTAGTCTATATGTAGCACTAGATGAGTGTGAGCCACCAAAAATAAATCCACTTGACTCAAAGAAAAAATCTTCTACCTAACCCAAAAGCTGAGGCTGAATATACAGGTTACCTTATAACCCCGAGGGGAGAAGTTTGCCTATCCCAATAAATTTTTACTAAGGGTCAAGTACAAGCTTTAGATGTGAATTGACTTTTCACTTGGATCCGTTGCATAGACTACAACAAAACACATTCACGATTATCTGGATTACTAAAGTACCGGATGAAAACAAAAGACATAAATCTCTAGTCAAGCTCTTGATAGAAATCTGTCATGCAGGACCACTTTGCATTTAGTCTTGCATTTGCTAGGGACTAGCAAGATTTAGGCATGAGGGTGTGATTGCACAGCAACCATGCAACCTAAAACACCTGAATTGAGCTAGATTCTAGCATAACTTTGAGGCAATCCATGCATAAGCATCTTAATTCGCATAGTAGTTAGTTTATTAGTCATATAGATAATATCATCAATTTATGACCTAAAAGTGAGATGATTTTAATCGCAGATGATTCAAAGCCGCAGATGTCATATCAAACCAGATAGATCTAGTCAAAACGACGATGGAAGTCCAACGCTTTTGAAATCGTCCCGATCAAACAACCAGAGCGTCATGTGTAGTCCATAGAAGAATGAAGATGACGGAGCCAAAGGACAAAGATCCAAGCCTCAAATGAAGAATTCAACCGCACGAATGAATTCGAATCGACGATCATAGTCCAACGGCGCAAAAATCAACTCAATCGGAGGTTTACAGCACCAGATACAAAGAAAAGAAGATGGACGGCCATAATGGCACCACGTGGTGCCATCACAGCCGCTCCCTCACCACCGCCCCATCTAGGAAGGTCACACCGCACGCTGTAGGCCATTGGATCTTCATCCAATGGCCACGAGCGCGCCATGTTGCTCGCCCAGACTAGATAAGGATAAGTACAAATAAACAAGTATATATAACAAGGATTTACATAGTGTAGTGGCGCGCGCGTGTGTGCGTGCATGCATGCGCGGGGTGCGGGTTCAAGCCCTACGCTGCACGAAATTGAAGAGAGCACGCGTGGGCAGAATTGAGCATGATTGTACGCGTTGAAGCGCGGCGATGTAGCACGATTAGAGTGTGTAGCTAGTACGCATGATCTCATGCGGTTGCTTCGACGAGAAGGTAGCGGCGCTCATTATCATCGACGGCTAGCATTAAGGCAGGATTAAGGCTTGAGCGGTGAGAAAGAAAAGACGAAGGGCGTGCAAGGAGGAAGCGAGGCCGTGCGATCTTCGATCCATCGCTCCAGCGACTGCCATGTGTCGCCACCAAAGCAAGTCCGAGAGTAGAAGGCTTTTTGAAGGCTATTTTTAGGCCGAGCCAAAAGGGTTGTTGCAGGAGATTAAGGGTTAAAATACCTTTTTTAACCTCCATCAAAACTATAAAAGAAGGCCTAGGGCCTCCCAGTTGAAGGCATCAACTTAGAATCTCTCTCTCCCATCAACTCCAGATCCCTTCTACCATCTTCTCTGCAATTCTCCGTCCCACTGCAACTTCGTCCTGGCGCTATGGATCTGAGGTGCTGCGGCATCTCGCACAAACATCCCACAAGTGATGTCGTTTCTCTGCCACTTTCTTCTCTCTCTCTCTTTCTATCTATCTATCTGTCTCTATTAGCATTTTCTACTATGAAAAGCTTTATCTAATTGCAATAAAATTCTGATTTTCTGAATATCTACTTTATACATATATACATATATATCTAGTTAGAATTAGTTTTATTGAAACGCTTCTGCAAAAATCGAGATTGCCTCCCTGCGAATGACATAATACTCACCGGAGTTTTATAAATTTATTTGTCGACATGTTTTCGCGCTATACTACAACTAAACAACTTTTAAATGCGAATTACGTGTCGGACAGTTACATATACAGTCCAAGTGGGAGATTGTTGGATCATAATCCAACGTATGGACTAGTATATGTATTGACATATAAATATAATCATTCAATATAACAATTATGGGCTGTCATGTAAATGCCTATCAATTAGAGTGATCAATTTAAGTTCTATTAAGGGTATGGGCATAAATTGCAAAAGGATGGTGTGGTTTAGATGACATATGTGCAGAGACTTAAGTTGTGAATTGTGTTTCTCTGATGGGCTGAAACATAATTCACCCATAGCAATTAATATGCATAATTGCTAATTTGGTTGGTCATGGTCCCTAATAGTCCTGTCAATCTCAGATCTGAGGTCATACCATCGTGACCTAAGAGAGAAAAGACATTGGAAAGACTCCTAAAGGTTGGGCGGCTGGAGAAGAAGAGGTTGTCTTCTTCTTAGTGATGTCAAAGGAGTCAAAGGCTGAGGGACATGTAACTATTAGAAGACTATCACTGCAGCCCCTTTCATCTATATACAAAGATGAATACGGGTAAGTTTTATATACATATACATATACATAACCAGGTCTGATGTATATATATGTGTGTGTTCATATTTTGATCACAGGGACAGGTAATTTTGCATATTGATGTTCATTATATTTATTCGCTAGTTTCATATCTTCATATTTGTTTAGATAACACAAATATCTTGGTTATAGATTCTTAATCGTTCATGTATGTTCAAGTCCTTTTGTATTCACAGAAATCCTCATAGCACCTTCTGTAACCGTCATAAATACCGGTACTGATGATGAGTACTAGTATCAGCACATTACAGTTTTGAATCCTATTATACTGATGTAAACACATTTACACTACTTAAGATGTCTATTTATGCATGTTCTTAAGCATAGGATTGCATTTCATGATATAAATATTGCATAACATGCATCATCTTGCATTTAGATTAGTTTGAATAAAATGGAGGTTAATTGTCTCCTTTTATGTGCTTGGATAGGGCAAACATTTTATCGGGGCATCAGATCAAAGATCCAACCGTATGGATGTGATCAGGGCGACGATTGGAGTTCAACGACTCCAAGATCACCCTAATCAGGCATCTGTAGCATCAGAAAGTGACCGGAGAACCCTAGAAGATCAAGGGCTAGGATGGTGTAAATCCACACTTCAAATGACAAATTCGACCGCACAGATGAATTCGGATCGACGATCGCAGCCCAACGACGCAAAAATCGAGTCAATCCGACATCCGTGGCACCATCTACAACATCCAGAAGATGGACGGCCAAGATGGCGCCACGTGGCACCATCTCGGCCACTCAAACGGCTGCATACATTCTCTGAAGACCCCGCACCCGCTCCCTCTCCGCCGTTGAATCTCGATCCAACGGCTGTGGGTGGCGGCGCCTAAAAGCGCCCGCTCGACCATCCGCGCCTCGTAGCGCAACGGTCGAGCACGCTTGCGCGAGCTGCAGCCGCGGGTTCGAACCGCAGCAAAGGGGAGAAAGGCACAGGTGTGCCAGTGATGGCGAGAGTTAGATCGTCATCGGATGGCCGTCTGCGCTCAATTGAGATCACGTGCTATTGCACGCGCGGCGTCACGCGGCATCGCATGCGCCGGGCGGGCGCGCAGCAGCGGGCGAAGATGAATCTTAAGCCGTCCGATCTTGTGATCGGACGGCTGACAATTAAAGAACGTGCGCGGGCGTTGAGAAAGGGCGCAGCTGAGCAGGCGCGCGTGGGCGCGGGTGCTACGTCCATGTTGGGGCTTTAGTGATGGATTTATCCATCACTAAAGATCCCTCATTTATTATTTTAAAGATGTAATGACCATTTTGCCCCCACTCCTTACAACTATAAAAGGAGACCCCCTCCATACGAAATTCTCATCCCTTCCTTCTCTTCTCTACCTCTCCAAAGATCAAGAGAAGCTTGTCCCACACCCGGGATGCTTCTCGCAAGATAAAGTCCAAATTTTCGTCTCCCTTCGGAAGTGGATCCCGCGACGACGATGGCGTGCTGCTCCATTCCCGTTCTTCTGCTTCGTCCTCCTTCGTCCTGCTTCGTTTTCCTTCGTCCAGGCGTCGTCCCATTCGGCTCGTCCTCCAAGCAACCGTCGAGGAGGATTTCTCTCTCCCTATTCTTTTTACTGCTTTCTAGTATAGATTTACTACTTTCTAGAGTAGTTCTGCTCGTCCTCCAAGCGATCGTCGAGGAGGAAATTTCTCCCCCCATTCTTTTAATGCTTTCTAGAGTAAATTTATCGCTTTCTAGTACAATTGTGTTATACTTTCTAGTTGTAATGAACACTCTCTTTAATGATAAATTCTCTGTTTATTCTACATCTCATTTTTTATTTTTATGTGTAATATTCTCTCTCTCTTACCCTCTCTCTCTTTCTTCTATTTATTATAAATAATTAGATAGTTTTAAATTGAATTACTTCGTGACAAATAAAAAGAAATGCGTAGTTTTAAATCAAACGTTCGCCTCCCTGTGTTCGACCCGGAATTTTCATTTCGGTATAAATTTTATTTGTTGAACACGAATTCTTCACTTTCAAGCTACAACGATAAGTTTTCCAAAACCTAACACATTAGCGTAGCAATTCGAACCATTCAACATATACACTGTAGGTTGCTAGTACTGGTACTCTTCGTGAGTAGTGGTACATGCAAGCTACAGATCGACTCCAGGTCATCTTAAGTCCAAAACTGGGACTTACATGTATTGGTACTCATTATGAGTATCGGTACACATGAGTCCCAGGTTAGATTCTGAACTTGAAGTCACCAGAACCTGTAGCTTATAAGTGTCGGTACTAGTAGGTTACAGGTGGTGCATCCAGTACTCAACAAGTACCAATACTCTTCATGAGAACCAGTACTCATTGAGATCAGTTCTTTCCTGGAGTGATACTAGTACTCATTGAGTATCGGTACTCAACATGAGTACCAAAACATAGTGAGTATAGGACGAGTACTCATCTGGACATTAGTTCTAAATTGTAGATTATGAGTACCGGTACTTGGCATCAGTACCGGTACTTGTTTGAATATAGAACTCATACCTGTGACTGTTGGGAGATCGTAGATCACATTTTTGATAAAAGCGTCATAGTATAGTTCCGAAATACGATCCAACAAAGATATTGTCTTTTAAAAATAACGAGACTTTGAGTCCCGGTCGTTCGTCTCTGGGAGGCATTTTTGCTTTTGAAATCGATCTTAAAGCTGCTCTACTTTATTTAAATGACATGCTGGTGCGTAATATATAGGCAACTAAAGAACAGGCACTTAAATCACGCAAATATGATAATCATTCAGCTCGTGGTGATTTCAAACACATAAGAGATATATATATATATATAATGAAATTTCATTCATCGTGGGAGAGTTGTTGCACAAGGAAATCTAGAGGAAAGCTTATACATGATGCTTAAAATTAAATCTAAAATTAAATCTAACTACCAGAAAACGATTGCATACAAGAATCAGCGGGGGGATTTCGCATGCATCATTGGGGAAGAAGTAAGACTACTCTACTAAGCAGTAAATGAAAGCAATAAAAATTATGAAGAGCATGATCTAGAGCTAGAAGAATAGAGGGCATTCAGGGGTGGTCCCCGATGGCCTTGGAGTGGTCGAGAGGAGAATGAGGGGCGGCCAATGTAGCTTAGGCCGACCCTTGGAGAGAAGTAGGGTTGATCCAGCATCCCGGCATGGTGTCCTCCATGGTGGTGGTGGTGAGCTCATGGAGGTGGAGTGAGTGGCTAAGTGGAGGTGGCGTGAATGGCACCAATGGAGAGCAATTGCCAAGGGAGTGAATGGGTGCAAATGGGCACCCAAGGGGTCTTTTTATAGACCTAAGGGAAGCTCTCTGGAGAATTATGGAATTCTCTAGAGAGGCCTATGGTGGGAGCTCGTGGGAGAGTGAGAGAGAGAGGGTGGATGGTGGTTTTTAGATCCACCAAATGTGGATCTAAAAATTGAATGGCTCTTGGTTGCTATTTTTGGCAACCAAGGCAACCACACATGGTAGAGAGTTCTAGAGAACTCTAGGCTAGATATTTTCGTGTGGATGGTGTGTGTGGGTGTGTGTGGGTCGAAACTTAGGTGGCTAGGTTGATTAGGTTGGGTTCTAGTGGGTTTAGGTCAAGGTAGGTCTCAAATTAGGGTTATAAACCCTAATTCACTAAGGTAAAGTGCAATTAAACTTAATACAAGTTTAATTGGGTGTGTGGAAACTTAATTGAGAGTAAAACAACTCAATTAAGTCAGGTCTAGGTCAATTGGACTCTCACTGAGTCCAATTGGACAGTGTGTGCTGAGATCAGGGCTCAATTGGACTCAATGAGTCCAATTGAATAGGCTGATGGAATTGACTAAGATCCAAGTCAATTAGGTTTAGTGAAGACCTAATTAGGTCCTTAGGGAGGTCTAGAGGTGATGTACTAGGGTTAAGGCACCTTAATTTAGGTTCCTATGGGGTTGGAATTGGGTTTAGGGACCTAGAGATCCAAGATCAAGGCTTAAATCTCAAAACAGGAATTGAAGAGTAGTATCAGACGTCTAATTATAGAATCATACGTCTTATACTCAAAAATCAGAAGTCCAGACTTGTTGTCTGGACGTCCAATCAGAGTCAGGAAGGATTTCGTGTTCTGTTTTGGGTATTCTACAGAAATTAGACGTCTGACAAAGTGTCTGGACGTCCAAAACACTGCAGAAGTGGGTTTGAAGTGTGCAGGAGTTGGCTGAGCGTCCTGGACGTCTTAAAACTTATCTGGACGTCCAGAGAAGGGTTGGAACTATGGTTTTAGGACTTCCTAGGGTGTTGTGACCTAATCTAAGGGTGGCAAAGGCTTGGGGAAGTCTAGGCTATCCTAGGACTAGGATGGACCTAAGCTCTTCACATTTTACTGCTTTATTCCTACTTAATAGAATAGCAAACTTTTAACCCCCTTACATTATTATTCCTACATCTAAACTAGGCCTTCTGCTCCAGCTCTGCTACAACTCTTATTATTCCTGATCCAGCTTCAGATCCAGCTCCTGATCAGCTTATTCCCTGCAATCGACATAATGCACTTAATCAGCACATTATAACATTATTTTATGCATAGCTAAAGGAAAGCAGTGAAGATGCAGATAATGCGTATGCATGCATGAATAACCCTAACTTATGCTAAGTCCTAGACTAATTTAGGTCAATTAAGACCTATGATTGCTGCGCAATCAGTGACTGAAGGATACTGATATTGGTCAATGATGTAAACACGTTTATATCACATAAACTATCTATTTTTGTGTGTTCTTAGATGTAGAGTTGCATCATACATTATAAATATTGCATAACATGCATCATCTTGCATTTAGGATAGTTTGTACAAAATTTAGGTTAATTTTCTATTTTTGTGGTCAGCTAATAGGGTGACTTTTAATCGGGGCCTTAGATTAAATATTCAACTGTACGGATTTGGTCAGGGCGATGATCAGAGTTCAACAACTCTAAGATCTCCCCAATCAAACATCCGTAGCATTAGATATAGTCCAAGGAAGATATGAGATCAGGGGCCAAGATGGTGTCAATCTACATTTCAGATGACAAATTCGACCACACGGATGGGTTTAGATCGACGATCACAGCCTAACCGCGCAAAAATCGACCCAATCTGACATCTGTGGCACCTTCTAGAAGTCACAAATGGATGGCCAAGATGGCACCACGTGGTGCCATCTCGACTGCCCAAACTAGCCCAGCAGAAGTCTAAAGACCCACCGCTCTCTCACTCTCTCCTCAATGCAAGATCAAATCTGAGTCGTTGGATCTTGATCCAACGGCCACAAGCATGCGCGCTACGGTTAAAAAGTTAACAAAGAAGAAAGCACAATGCAGTGGTTAAGGCATTGCGGGAGCTGAGAGTGTGCGTTCGAGTCGTGCACAACGCATCTCCTCTTCCCACACAGGTGCAAAATCCAGCCACCCGATCTGACGCAAACGACCTAGATCTTCAGATCAGGGGGACGCACCATTGCACACTCGCTGCATATGCATGATCAGACGCACGATGTAAAGGGTGGGCTAGCGCACGTTGATGACCCTTCGATCTGGATCCAACGGCTTGGAATGGGGTACGTTGTGCCATAACGGGTGAAGACAAAGCAGTAGCGGCGCGATCGTGGCCGTCTGATCTTGATCAAACAGCTAAGATCTACACTCAGCTACTCAACGTCCGAAGTCAGAGGGGCTCGAGTGCGTTTAAGCTGTCCGATCTTTCGATCGAACGACTGAGAATGCACGGTCAGTGAACATTGAGGTGTGAGGAAGGAGAGAGGGTGCGAGCGGGCATGCACTAAGCCCACGTTTGGGGGCCTTAGTGACGTTTAAATACATCACTAAAGACCCCTAATTTAATGTTTTTAAGTGAAATGACCTTTGTACCCCCTCCAATCTACACCTATATATGGCCCTATGATCCTTACATATTTCTCATCATTTCCTCTCTTCTCTCACCCCCTCCAAAGCTCTAAGAGCTTGTCCCAAACCTGGGATGCTTTTCTAGAGTAAAAATTAGAAGTTTTCCACCGTCTTCCCCCTTCGTGGAGCATCCAGCAGTTGTCCTCTCACTCCATTCGGGAAGCGGATCCCGCGATGACGACGACATCCTGCCTCACCCCTGGTTCCTCCCATTTCATCCTCCTTCTCGCTCTGTCCTCCGTCTTCCAAGCATCGCTCCGTCCGACTCATTTTCCAAGCAATCGTCGCGGAGGATACTTCTCTTTCCATTCCCTTTACCGCTTTCTAGAGTAGATTTATTACTTTCTAGCATAGATTTCCTGCTTTCTAGTTGTAATGATTAGTGTAATGAATAGCATTTTACGAAGAAATCCATGTTTATTCTACCTTTCTTTTCTCTTTATTTGTAAGATTCTCTCTCTCTCTTCTATTCTTTATTCTTTAAGTAGATAGCTAATTTAGATTCAATTCGATTAGCTAATTTACTTCGTTACAATTAAACAAACGGGATTTTGAATCAAACGTTTGTCTCCCTATGTTCGACCTAGAATTTCTTTACGAATTTCGGTAAAATTTTATCTTTTGACGAATTGCTTCGCAAATCGAACTACAATGATGGGTTTTTCAAATCTAACTCCGATTGCATAGTTTTTTGCTATCAACATTTTGGCGCCATTGTCGAGGTGGCAATGATTCTCGATCTTTTTTCTGCATTTCACGCACTTTATTATTTTTTAACTTGCTTTATTTCTCATCTATTATTTTGCAGATACCTCAACAGGGAATCTTCAAGAGGTAGATCGAAGTAAAGTGCAGTTTAAGACAACTGTAAGTGCTCCTCATTCTTCTTCTTCCATAGATTTCATTTCACAACATTAATTCAAACTCCAATTAACCTAGGTGTTTGCATAAATCCTAGGATTAGTTTGGTTGCTTGGATTTCCACCCACATTCATCTCACCCTCATATAGAAAAAATCAATAAAAAGATACTTCTTGTGGGATAAATCAAACATACACACTACATACACCCACATTCAAGGCACATAACCTAATTGATTTTTATCTACTCAACCGGATTCTAAAATGTGAAATTGGTACATGTAAATCAACATATAAAAGAGTAGAAATCAGTTTATGTTAATCATTTTGTGTGCCTAACTTAGTGGTGCAATTTTGGCCAATTGTTTGAGTTATTTGGGCCACACCACTTCATCTAAAATCAACTCACCAAGTAGCTTCCTTTTAGGGTTTTCAATTTAGGTCAATACCAGGCACTCCACTTTACTTTTCGATTTCAAAAGGAAAAAGATCTTTACCCGTGCTTGAAAATCTGGTTTGCCTCTAAAATTTGATTGAATAAACCTAATTTCCAATCCTAAAAGCTACTTAAGTAAGATCTGAACCTTAAAATCCATTCATCAAAAATAATCTTGCTTGAAAATCACTGATTGTGCACGCACACACATATCAATCAATCATTAAGGGAACAACCCAGATAAAGGGCCCATCACATTCCAAAGCACATTCAAACCTAATCCTAATTAAAATAGAGTAGACGTTGGCCTTAAGGATTGGACTCGCTCTTCGGAGCCCTAACTGAGATTATTTTCGATTAGTTTGTTTCTACTATTCAATCTGATATCTAGCTAGGGGAGTAAAATCAAACGATTGCGGCTAGGAGGTACACTAAGGAAGAACTTTCTCCCTAGTCCCTCCCTCTAACTGGTTGGATTGACCAGAAAGAAGTAGATCAATTTGTTTATTAATCTCAAGATGGGTTTTGGGAGTCTGTAGGTTTTTAGGCTAGCCTACTTAAGGATAGGTTTATTTGTTTGTATTGTAGGGTACCTTTCTTCCTCCTGTTCTATCATGGATCCTTCCACATCTTATTCGCACTTCCACTCCTACCCTTCTACTACTACTTATTTCCAAAATGATTATTATTCCAACCAGACTTATTCTCATTCATCTTCTAGTTGGGATAATCCTGATTGGGAATACAGTTCTGGACTTCCGTGTTCAGGGTTTAACCCTGGACACCATGATCTTGATTCTTATCCTTCTCCGAGCTACATTGATTATAGATCATTGCCCTCATTTGGACAACCTAATATGATCTACAACTAAGAAGGATACACTGATCCTTACCCCTCCCCTGAATACACTGCCTTTAGGTCATCACCACCTTATGGACAACCTGAAATGACCTATTATTAGGGAGGGTATCAAGATTCTCAATTCGTTAACTTCCCTGCACTTATCCCAAACCTACCCTGATGAGAACCTCATCATGAGCCATAACTAGCTCACTTTGACCCAATACAAAGGATAAAAGCTCCTACATAACTCAAGGAAAGGCTTAACTCAGAGAATTCTGAGTTTAAGGAGAAAACAAGTCATAAGGGGTAAAAATGCAATTTTACCAGTATAATCTACATACAGGGTAATTCAGGGTCCAAACACAGGTCAAGCAAACCGAATAAGAAGGAAAGTGGGATGATCTGACAAGGGCTACAGCAATTCCAAGGAACTAAATGATAATCTGTAACCTTAAAACAAACCCACTTCAATTCACGAGGTTCGAGGCAAAGTAAAAATAGAATAAACCCTCTAAAGTTCATAGAAAAATAATCTCTATGGTTTAGAACCTTCAATTTGGTCTTCAGATCCCATTTTGACCTACATTGAGAACCATGCCCAATTAATAAGTTAATTTGGGTTTTTGCATAAATTGACCGGTCAAACAAGGTTTAATCTAGAAATAAAATTCACCATCAAATTCCTTAGGTCCTAATTAGTCATTTATAAAAACTTGAGCCTAAGAAGAAACCTTCTTGACCAACTTTGCACTTTGGTCCTCATATATTTACTTTTTGGCCCTCAACTTTTGAACCCTCACATTTCTGCCCCTAACTCTCCTTCGTTCTTTGCATTCAGGTCCCTCCTGCCAAAACCTGCCAGCACCATGCTCCGGCGACCTTGCGCGGAGCATGGCGCCGCGCAGGGTGAGGGGGAGGGGCTAGCAAGTCAACCGGGGGTGCCCTGCGTCGTCAGCCGTCGCAGGAACACCCCCCTGGTCGCTGCAACCCACCATACCGGCCGTGCGAACGCACGGACGGTATGGGTTTCCATCTCCGACGTCCTCCGGCGAGGGAGACACGTCGTCTCCCTCCGCCCTCCTCTCTGATTCCGCCTCTATAAATACCCCCGTCGCTCCGCCGTTCTCAGGAGCTCGGATCTGACGAAGAAAACCCCCAACTTTCCTCTCTTCTCTCTCCGGCAGACGCCCACCAGCTCCGGTGGTTCTTCCTCCTCCTCCTCTTCGCTCTGCCGCAATACCAGCAGCAGAGACTTCTTCCCCTGCTCTTCCCGCGCCACGCCGCACCCAGCTGGCGCCTCTCCGGCCCTCTGCTCGCCGCCGCCCCTTCCCTCGGGCATCTTCTTCTCCGACGACAGTCGATACGACTGTCGCCCACTCCGGCCCCTCCTCGTCCTGCTAAGTAGGTAGAACTCCTCCTCTTCCTCCCCTCTTCCTTTTCCTCACTTTAAACATCTACTGTCGCCCTCGATCCCAACAAATCACCCTCACCTTCTCCGCCTCTGGCCATCCTCCGGCGAGCCGCTCCCATCACTCCAGCAACCCACACGGCTCGCCGACCACCGCAGAACCTCCGCCTCCTCACCCTGATCAACCCCCGCCCTTCCACTTCCCCCACATCACCCTCTGCAACTCCATCGAACAAACCCATCTTCCGACCCACAGTCCGACCTAGGGCAGCCCTTGCATGCCGCCCCAAGCCTCGCCACCACCCACAAGAGCTTCGCCGCACTCTGGCGAAGCTCCCGGCACCTTCTGATTAGGTCGAGAGGCCGCTTTGCTGTGAACAGGTCACCCGTCATCCGCCGCCATTGTCGTGCAGAAGGAGCTGCTTCCGCCTGCAGCTGCAGGCGCGCCACGCCCAGATTCGACTCCCAGGCCGTGCGAGGCATTTCGACAAAGCGTCAGGCTGCAGCTGAAGCGAAGCCCTCGCGCGAAGGCCTCGCGTAACGCCGCGATTACCAGCTGTTTCCTCCGCGCAGGCGCCAACTCGGGGTGGGACATTTAGTCCCACCTCGGAAAACTCTGAAGAGGCGTAGCGGTATAAAGTGAAAAAGTGCTGGAGGCTTATTGCCTCAACACACGGGGTGAGGTCCCCTTCACCCGGCCGGTTACCTGGTCTCGTCTGCGCTCACGGCCTCGCGGACCTGGCCCGACCCGAATTAGACTGACCTGCACTCCTCGCCCACCACACACGCCGGTGGGCCTGGACCCGGGCGCGATCCGTCCCCGGCAACGACGCCAAAAACTGGTGTCGACCTTCCTCTATAGTTTTATTATTTCGTCGTAGTATAGTATAGAGAGTGGTGATTACCAATTTAATACAATTTGTTACTCGGAAAATAAAAGAGTTCCCGAGGTCGAACTCAGGGAGCAAGTTGTATTCTAGGGGTACAAAGTTTCTTTTACAAAAAAAATATAGATAGAGAGAGAGAGAGATGAAAATTTGTTGGCTTCTCGTCTGTCTTCTTCTTTCTTTTCTCTTCTCTTTGGCTTTTGGTTTCTTTATCTCCTTGTGGTCTTCTTCTTCTTCTTTCTGTCTTTTTTATCTGCAGCGCGGTCCTGTTCTTCTTCTTCTTCTTTCTTTCCTTTCTTTTCCTTTCTTCAGATCTTCTTCTCATGCTCTTTTTCTTCTTTCAGTTCTTGTCTTGGCCTCTCTGCGTTCTCCTCTGCCTCGCCTTCCTTGCCTTCAGGACGTCGTCTGATTTTCCAATCAGACGACTTAAACCGCCGCTGCTACAGTGCCGCTCGGTGATCCTCCTTCCTTCAGCCTTCGTCTTCTTCCACGGTTCTTCTTCACCTGTGCCTGCACACTTACACAGCTTGATCAGAGAGAGGGGCAAAACCTATCTCTACCCTCACCCCGCGTCTCTCTCTCACAGAAGCCACTCATGGGAAAGCTCTCCCAGAGCTGCCGGTGGGCCTGGACCCGGGCGCGATCCGTACCAGTTTTTGGCGCCGTTGCCGGGGAGCAACGGCTATTCTAGAGGTAAACATTCCTGTTTCTTTTTAGTTTCTAATAATCTCCTCTCTTTTGTGCAGCTACAGGAAATCAAGAAGACAAGCAACCGCACGACAACCACTCCGAGGATAGGTAAAATTTTTTTTTCTCTCGCTATTAACCCCTAAACTCTAAAGAGGAAGAAAAGAAAAGAACAAGCAATATAGGGCTAACCTGTCTTCCATACTTAGTAACCATAAAGAGTTGCATGTTTTCAACTCATTAGTCCTGCACACTATTAAGGGTATTTAAGGGCTAACACATTCTTGCTTGAGCCCTAATTACCCAACAAAGAACTAACTGGACCAAGTAGAGCCAACATAAGATTCAACATTAGGGTTTTAGAGACACACTACTTAAATCAAGAATGGAGAAAATCCAAAAGAAGTGTACCTAAACCATTGATTGAAAATACCTATTCAAAGAAAACCTAAAACAATTGGCTCTCTAAACACTTGAACCCAAAAAAAAAAAAAAAAAAGAAAGGACCCAACAGCTCTCAAAGGGAACAAGAGGTAAAGTTGACCCCTTGGGTCAACCAACCTTAAAATTAGGTCACTTTCTCACTCAAAATACCTAAGAGTTCAAGTGTAACTTTAGGCACCCTGATCTTAAACTAAAATTGGTAGACTTAAGAGGTCAAGATCCCCATCCTGGTCTACCTGGAACCGCAGTGACAAGAGAGGTCAGGTGGGGGAAACCCTGTAACCCGTGGGGACGCTCTACCGTGTAGGGGTCTTTGCGGGACTCTCCCTCTCTGGCTGCCCAGGTAATTCTCAGGTGGGCGATCTTTCTGATCAAGGGGTCCATCTGCCCCGAACCTCTATAGTCACCCAACAATTTTTGGGTGTCTTGATTGGGTCCAGCACCTGCTTATCTCATCCAGTCCTTCAGTATTTTGCAGGAGGTCCTTGAAACCTCCTATAGAAATTCACTCTCCCCGAGGCTAAGCCTCGGCTCCCTTGTTTTTGCAGAAATCATTCACATAGCCCCTCTTTCCTCTGATTCTGAACAAAATCCCCTTCTTCCATCTCGATTCAAACTTCTGATTCTATATCTTGATTCCACCACCTGATTCGAAGATGCAGCCTAATTACCTAGCAAGACTACCATGTAAAAAACCTGAATATCTGAGATCCATGAAAGATAAAATGATTGAGGATGCCCTTGAAATCTATGAAATCAAATATAAACCCTCAACACCAATAGGAAACATTCAGGTTGATGTTCCAACAACCACAACTTTCATCATAAACTGTGCCCAAATTCTATTGACTGAAATTTCAAAAGGATCAACCCGAGATATGCTCATGACAGGATACATTGAGATAGAAAAATTACACCAATCTGAATACCTTCAATGCTTGACAAATCCTGTACTTTGGGAACAACACCAAGATGCCCTTATAAAACGGGTAGAAATGATGAAATCAGTGGAACAAATTATCAACCAGAAATACCCGTATATACCAGAAATAGAGGATGAACCATCTTGGAACAGTATTAAGGAACAATCCAGTTTCCCAGATCTCGGGATTGAGGCACAAAGTGGTTGTGAAATCCCAACCCAGATAGAAGACAATGTTGAATTAGGTTGGGATATTGCAGGAGAACACAATGATGAGCCAAACTTAGACCATGAATTGCCAAGCCTAGAATTCCAAAACTCCTGCAATAATGAGATCACTACTGAACCTTTTGAGGGTATAAATTCCGCCCCTTATTTTGATAAGGTGGCCCTCGAAGGTTATTCAGACTTAGGTTCTAATAATTCTACCCACATCCTAAGCCTAGAACCTAGATCTGAAACTTATTGGGAAGATTATGAGGCCCCTTATGAGAAAGATCAAATTTTTACAGAATATGATTCCGGGCCTCTATTTGATGAATATCCCTCTCCAACATCTTCAGAAAATCTGATCGATTTTCCAGAGAACATGCCAATTTATGATACAGAGACTGAGGAGTTGGACGAGTTGGATTGTAATTGGGTCTATCCTACCAGCTTGGAGCTTGAGCCTAGACAGAATACCTTTTCGAGCCCAGAATTGACATATAGGCTAGACCCCAATCAGGCTGCTGATTCCACATCTGAGGATTTTTGCTGTGGTGGAATTCATGATCATGAATCTCATTTTCGCCAACTTTCCGACAATTTCAGATCTGACTATAATTGCGGAGAGATTCCCCTTCCTGAACACACCAGGCCTATCTACGACCTCAGTTCTCATGACTCTGACTCCGACTCTGAGGTCCTGATTCCCGAGATCACTGATAACACAGAATCATTCCTTTTCGATCCTCAGGAACCAAAAATAGAAAATGCCAAGAGTGATTATAACCCAGAATCCAAATTTTTTCTCGAATCCGATTTCTTTCATCCTACAGACACTCTTCCGGCATTTGATAGTTACCCAGAGGACTCTCTACAAGAAACCACCTATCATCCGTTTCTAGCAGAGCCCTCATACACAATGGCCACCTCGTCCGCACACACAGAACGGATCAAAACCTCTTCCCAACCCCAACCCGCAACCGGACTCAATTTCTATACAGATTCACCTCTCACCGAGCCGATTGCATTTCCACATCGGGTTTGGAACACTGATCAGACTACATACCACGCTCCATCATTCTCTGATCACCCCTGTAGGGTTTCCGCGTCATTCATTGATTATTCTACGGATCCCTACTCTGACCAGGCTGATTCGACTCAGCCAAACCCTGCGTTTACACTTCCACATCCATCTGAGCTTCATAGTATATGGTGGGTTCCACACCTTTTTATCCACATCTATCAACCCACCAGATTGATTGGGTTTGGGCTGCATCATCAGCCTGTTGATCTGAACAAGCACCTGGTTGGACCAACCAGGCTCTTAATCAAGGTGCTTGTATTACAAAACTTAGCTGATTTGACCATCGCATTTCCCGCTTGGCTGAAGGCATCAAATTTAGCGCTTAACGGGAGGCAACCCGTCATTTTCCTAAAAATCCAAAACTTTTTCTGACACCTTTTTGCACTTAAGGTTCACCCTTGTAGACAGCCGACCCCACCTCAGATGCTTGCATCTGGGATTAGAAATCGTCCGCAAAAATTCAACCCGACCCATTCACGCATCCAAATTTCTGTCTTAAGGAATGAACTAAGCTAAATAAAAACCCCCTAGGTTACAATGAGGACATTGCAAATCTTAGGCATGGGGGGTATGAAAGTGCAAAACTTGTAAGAAAAGGTTTCAAACAAAAAAATTCACATATGCCAAAAACACCATAAAAATTAAAAATTTTTTGAAAAAGAATAAGAGGAAAAGAGGAGAAGGAAATTTTGTGAAGGAGAAGGAGAAAAGAAACAAAATGAAAAAGGAGCACAAATTTATGAGAAAAGGTGATAGTCATTAGTAAGGAACTAAGGAATTAACCTAAGTTCTAGACCTCATTCAAGAAAATAACTGAAAAGTGCATAATGAGATTAGTAAGAACGCAAACCTTAGGCATTCTTGAATAGACTCTTAGTACCCATTAAGATCTAGGCAATCCTCAAGAGGTTGAGGAAAATGAAAAGCTTAAGTACTAGGTCCAAGGCTTAGGGAGTATTTGGCCTCGTTAACTAATTTTTGGTTTACGGGACTCAGTAACCTAAGCACCCTAACCTCACACACAGCCTGGTTCAGTAAGCGTAAAAATCAAAATCACGCAGAAGCGTCGCAAAATTCTAAAAAGAACACCTAGAATAGGAGCGGCCGATCAACACAAGTTGATTTGGACGAGTTCCCAGCGCGGAGAAGCGGGAAATCCCCTCGAAGATGCGTAACAAAATATCATCTCCTCGGTGCTTGTCTCTTAGGATATTTACATATCCTACTGGGGGCATGTAAGCACTCTGCTGGTTCAGATTCCATGGATGGCATTATCTCGAAGTGTCAATTGCCAGGGTCTGGATTCGGCCACGGAACACCATGGATGGGATTATCTCGAAATCTCAATAGCCAGGGTTCCGGGGGTTGCCATGGGCGGTGCTATCTCGAAGCATCGATCGCCAGGAACCCTTGAGGATTGATGATGGGAGCAAGGAATCTGATACAGACCGTGTTGAAAAGCCAATCCTAGGCTAGAACTAAAAAGAAAAAGAGAGAGAGAACTCTCCAAATAGAAAAACTTTCTATCTCTCTCTTATAAAACGCACTGCGAACTGAGCCAGGGCTAAAATCATTTCAAGCACGGGTGCTTTAACCACAAAGTCCAATAAACCTTAGGTTAGTTCTTATGGGCCTTAAAAACCTTTGCTAAAGACTGAGGCTAAGGCTAGACAGATTTGGATCTTGATTGGTACTAGAGTACCTTTTAGGCCTATGGTCAGCATTCTAACCTAATCTAGGCTCAAATAAAAAAGCACTTATCTAAAGCTATTAAGAACTTCATGGTCTAGAACAAGGGTTGAAACCTTAAGTTTTTGCTAAGGGACTAGCAAAAGCTAGGCATGGGGGTATGATGAGAACCTCATCATGAGCCATAACTAACTCATTTTGACCCAATACAAAGGATAAAAGCTCCTACATAACTCAAGGAAAGGCTTAACTCAGAGAATTCTGAGTTTAAGGAGAAAACAAGTCATAAGGGGTAAAAATGCAATTTTACCAGTATAATCTACATACAGGGTAATTCAGGGTCCAAACACAGGTCAAGCAAACCGAATAAGAAGGAAAGTGGGATGATCTGACAAGGGCTACAGCAATTCCAAGGAACTAAATGATAATATGTAACCTTAAAACAAACCCACTTCAATTCACGAGGTTTGAGGCAAAGTAAAAATATAATAAACCCTCTAAAATTCATAGAAAAATAATCTCTAGGGTTTAGAACCTTCAATTTGGCCTTCAGATCCCATTTTGACCTACATTGAGAACCATGCCCAATTAATAAGTTAATTTGGGTTTTTGCATAAATTGACCGGTCAAACAAGGTTTAATCTAGAAATAAAATTCACCATCAAATTCCTTAGGTCCTAATTAGTCATGTATAAAAACTTGAGCCTAAGAAGAAACCTTCTTGACCAACTTTGCACTTTGGTCCTCATATATTTACTTTTTGGCCCTCAACTTTTGAACCCTCACATTTCTGCCCCTAACTCTCCTTCGTTCTTTGCATTCAGGTCCCTCCTGCCAAAACCTGCCAGCACCATGCTCCGGCGACCTTGCACGGAGCATGGCGCCGCGCAGGGTGAGGGGGAGGGGCTGGCAAGTCAACCGGGGGTGCCCTGCGTCGTCAGCCGTCGTAGGAACACCCCCCTGGTCGCTGCAACCCACCATACCGGCCGTGCGAATGCACAGACGGTATGGGTTTCCATCTCCGGCATCCTCCGGCGAGGGAGACACGTCGTCTCCCTCCGCCCTCCTCTCTGATTCCGCCTCTATAAATACCCCCGTCGCTCCGCCGTTCTCAGGAGCTCGGATCTGACGGAGAAAACCCCCAACTTTCCTCTCTTCTCTCTCCGGCAGACGCCCACCAGCTCCGGCGGTTCTTCCTCCTCCTCCTCTTCGCTCTGCCGCAATACCAGCAGCAGAGACTTCTTCCCCTGCTCTTCCCGCGCCACGCCGCACCCAGCTGGCGCCTCTCCGGCCCTCTGCTCGCCGCCGCCCCTTCCCTCGGGCATCTTCTTCTCCGGCGACAGTCGATACGACTGTCGCCCGCTCCGGCCCCTCCTCGTCCTGCTAGGTAGGTAGAACTCCTCCTCTTCCTCCCCTCTTCCTTTTCCTCACTTTAAACATCTACTGTCGCCCTCGATCCCGACAAATCACCCTCACCTTCTCCGCCTCCGGCCATCCTCCGGCGAGCCGCTCCCATCACTCCAGCAACCCACACGGCTCGCCGACCACCGCAGAACCTTCACCACCTCACCCTGATCAACCCCCGCCCTTCCACTTCCCCCACATCACCCTCTGCAACTCCATCGAACAAACCCATCTTCCGACCCACAGTCCGACCTAGGGCAGCCCTTGCACGCCGCCCCACGCCTCGTCACCACCCACACGAGCTTCGCCGCACTCTGGTGAAGCTCCCGGCACCTTCTGATTAGGCCGAGAGGCCGTTTTGCTGTGAACAGGTCACCCGTCATCCGCCGCCATTGCCGTGCAGAAGGAGCTGCTTCCGCCTGCAGCTGCAGGCGCGCCACGCCCAGATTCGACTCCCAGGCCGTGCGAGGCATTTCGACAAAGCGTCAGGCTGCAGCTGAAGCGAAGCCCTCTCGCGAAGGCCTCGCGTAACGCTGCGATTACCAGCTGTTTCCTCCGCGCAGGCGCCAACTCGGGGTGGGACATTTAGTCCCACCTCGGAAAACTCTGAAGAGGCGTAGCGGTATAAAGTGAAAAAGTGCTGGAGGCTTATTGCCTCAACACACGGGGTGAGGTCCCCTTCACCCGGCCGGTTACCTGGTCTCGTCTGCGCTCACGGCCTCGCGGACCTGGCCCGACCCGAATTAGACTGACCTGCACTCCTCGCCCACCACACACGCCGGTGGGCCTGGACCCGGGCGCGATCCGTCCCCGGCAACGACGCCAAAAACTGGTGTCGACCTTCCTCTATAGTTTTATTATTTCGTCGTAGTATAGTATAGAGAGTGGTGATTACCAATTTAATACAATTTGTTACTCGGAAAATAAAAGAGTTCCCGAGGTCGAACTCAGGGAGCAAGTTGTATTCTAGGGGTACAAAGTTTCTTTTACAAAAAAAATATAGATAGAGAGAGAGAGAGATGAAAATTTGTTGGCTTCTCGTCTGTCTTCTTCTTTCTTTTCTCTTCTCTTTGGCTTTTGGTTTCTTTATCTCCTTGTGGTCTTCTTCTTCTTCTTTCTGTCTTTTTTATCTGCAGCGCGGTCCTGTTCTTCTTCTTCTTCTTTCTTTCCTTTCTTTTCCTTTCTTCAGATCTTCTTCTCGTGCTCTTTTTCTTCTTTCAGTTCTTGTCTTGGCCTCTCTGCGTTCTCCTCTGCCTCGCCTTCCTTGCCTTCAGGACGTCGTCTGATTTTCCAATCAGACGACTTAAACCGCCGCTGCTACAGTGCCGCTCGGTGATCCTCCTTCCTTCAGCCTTCGTCTTCTTCCACGGTTCTTCTTCACCTGTGCCTGCACACTTACACAGCTTGATCAGAGAGAGGGGCAAAACCTATCTCTACCCTCACCCCGCGTCTCTCTCTCACAGAAGCCACTCATGGGAAAGCTCTCCCAGAGCTGCCGGGTGGGCCTGGACCCGGGCGCGATCCGTACCCGGCAACCCGGCAGCTCTGGGAGAGCTTTCCCGTGAGTGGCTTCTGTGAGAGAGAGACGCGGGGTGAGGGTAGAGATAGGTTTTGCCCCTCTCTCTGATCAAGCTGTGTAAGTGTGCAGGCACAGGTGAAGAAGAACCGTGGAAGAAGACGAAGGCTGAAGGAAGGAGGATCACCGAGCGGCACTGTAGCAGCGGCGGTTTAAGTCGTCTGATTGGAAAATCAGACGACGTCCTGAAGGCAAGGAAGGAGAAGGAAGGCGAGGCAGAGGAGAACGCAGAGAGGCCATGACAAGAACTGAAAGAAGAAAAAGAGCACGAGAAGAAGATCTGAAGAAAGGAAAAGAATGGAAAGAAAGAAGAAGAAGAAGAACAGGACCGCGCTGCAGATAAAAAAACAGAAAGAAGAAGAAGAAGACCACAAGGAGATAAAGAAACCAAAAGCCAAAGAGAAGAGAAAAGAAAGAAGAAGACAGATGAGAAGCCAACAAATTTTCATCTCTCTCTCTCTCTATCTATATTTTTTTTGTAAAAGAAACTTTGTACCCCTAGAATACAACTTGCTCCCTGAGTTCGACCTCGGGAACTCTTTTATTTTCCGAGTAACAAATTGTATTAAATTGGTAATCACCTCTCTCTATACTATACTACGACGAAATAATAAAACTATAGAGGAAGGTCGACACCACACCCCACCCTGAACCAAACCATGTGGTTCAGGTTAACCAGGTCCAAGAAAAGGTGTTGGCTAACTTCAGGAATACTATACAATCTTTAGAAGCTCAGCCAACACCTTGCATTGAAGAATTGGAGCCCCTGATTGAAATGATTGATTATCTGAACAAGTATTTGTTGGATTGGCTCCAGGATGTTAAAAATAAGGGCCCGGGTGAGTTTTTACTTGGTAAGTTATCAAAATTGAGGATGAAATCTGTGATTACTCTAATCCAATCTTGGGAGGATTCCCAAGGTGAACCCCTGACAGGAGAGCCAATGTCAGAACCTGCTCAGGCACCTGTTGGGGGGGACATGTGTTACAAGATCGAGATTGACCAGATTGGTCTAGAGCAATCAACTAAGGATGAATTGATTACTTCACCTGCGATCCCTGAGCCGAGGTACGAGGAAATGTATGTCTCCATGGATCAGAAAGTGATTGATGATTTTGAGACATACATTAATGCGGATTTAGGTTTCTTTCATTTTGAAGGTGAAGAATCATTTTGCAAAGTCTCACGTGAGTTTTTAGAACACGATTTCTGTGAGACGACTAGGCCTGAAGAATTCGATGAATATTATGATGGCCCGATAACTAAGGAAACTGATCTTATTGGGGCTTACATGGCAGATTCTGATCCTTACTTTTTGAAGGATTCAATTCAAAGCCCTAATCCTCAATCACACCTTATTGAGCCTATTGGTGATTCTGTTTTTGAGATTACTAGACCCAAGTTAATTATGATTCAGTCACATCTTTTAAACTTGGAAATTTTAGATGGGGTGATTAACATGCATGAGGTCCCGGAATCTGAAATCCTGAATGAGGAGGATAGGAATTGGGAAATGATGATTTGGGATGCCAATTCCGAAGGAAGTAAAAGACCAAGTCTAAGGGTGCCTATTTTTCTGAAACCACCAACCTTCTACCAGGACCCTTATGACATCTTTTCAAAGGATGTTCAACCCAAGCACACATTTTTTGATTATCCTTTTGAGCTTTATTTCTCTATAGCTTGACTTTTTGGTCTTGGGTTGCATCCTCACAAATCGCAGGCTCAACCCCGCTTGCATACTGATCTCAGGTTCTAGGTAATTTTTATCCAGAACCTGAGATATACTCAACCATGGGGTATGGGTCTGCACCACAATCTAGTCCACATCTGTGGACATCTGTTGGCAGGTCTTGAGGTGAATCTTTTTATTCTGATTCTAACCTACACTTGTGAATTCTTTATTTCTTCTTTATTTGGATAGTGTGTCTAGTTGAAGGCACTAACTTTAGCGCATACATAGGTTCTTTTCATCTCGGAGCCGACCTGTTATTCACACAATTCAAGTGCTTTCTACTCTATTCCACTCTGTTTCATGTCTTTTAATACAATGAAAACATTGCATTAGATAGGCATGGGGGGGTGGATATTCATCTCTGAATCATCTTGTTAGCTCAGTTGATTGTTTTTATTTTCTCTTTATTTTTGAAAAAAAAATTGAATTAGGAAAGAATACTTGGGCATTAGGACTTTTCAATCTTAGGAAAAAATATAGTAGCATCTGAATACTAAGAGCCTTCAGGTCTTTGGAATTAATCAGCTCGGGTATCCACTAAAATGTGGAGTTGTTTATTGAGTCATCGCCATCCTGAATTTTATTTCAATTTTATTAAATAATTGGATGATAAGTACACGACTTATCAACCCTCCCTCTGATTTGAGGGAACTTTAAGTCTAAGCATCTACACACTATTCTCGCTGACTTGTTGTTGGACGATTTTAACGGAAATTGGTAAGTTAATGAACCTTCTAGGGTGGTATGGCTAGCAAGTTATCATGGGCAACAACCCATTGGTAGGTTGTCCAGAGCCCAGTCACAGGACCATTCTTTTCCTGCTGCCTTTAGGTAAATCTTAGACCAGGGAAGCCACCTACTTGAAAAAAGAAAAAGAAAGTCCAAAAAAAAAAAGAAAAGGAGAAAAGAAAAGAAAAAAAAATAAGCTACACTTTACCGCATGAGTATGGCTGGAAAATTATTGTGGGTAATAACCCATAGGTTGGTTGTCTAGAATCTAGCTCAAGAAATGCACATTTAATTCCTAAAACACTTAGAAAGAAGCGGAGAAATAGAATAAGCCGGGGAGATATACACTAGATTCACCCTTGTGTTGACCCCATAAAAATAAAGTAGGGAGAAAGCTACTGGTCATATAGATACACCTTTAGGCAGAATTCTTTTTAAGGTCACCTAGGGACATAGAAACCCGAAGTTCATTCTGATTGCCAATCACCGAGTCTATCACATTCACAAAAAAAGATGTTTAGAACTTAGGGTTCTCATCAAGTCTTGGGTGGGTTGAGTGGCCGTAGAAAGCCGCTTTGTAACCTTAAACTCAAAAATCCAAAAAAATTAGAAAAGAAGAAAAAGAGATCCTTCTTTGAATAAGGTGAGGGCTTGAGGCGGTCTGCATTTTGGCAAATACCTAGGCTTTGTTGTGTCTTTGAAGTTAAGGTCCTAAGTAAAAATTTCTTAATGTTGAAAATGACTTTTGCTGGAGTAATCCAATCCTAATTCTTCTATAAATAGCATATAGTTTTTGCTAAGGACTAGCAAAAGATAGGCATGGGGGTGTGATATAAACAAGTTTATATCACATAAACTGTCTATTTTTGTGTGTTCTTAGGTGTACAGTTGCATCATATATTATAAATATTGCATAACATGCATCATCTTGCTTTTAAATAGTTTGTATAAAATTTAGGTTAATTTTCTATTTTTGTGGTCAGGTAACATGGCGACTTTTAATCGGGGCCTAGGAATGAAGATCCAACTATACAGATTTGATCAGGGAGATGATTGGCGTTCAACGATTCCAAGATCACCCCGATTGGACATCCGTAGCATCAGATATAGTCCGAGGAAGATCTGAGATCAGGGGCCGAGATGGTGTCAATCTGCATTTTAGATGATAAATCCGACTGCACAGAAGGGTTCAGATCGACAATCGCGGCCTAATGGCACAAAATTCGACCCAATCTGACATCCGTGGCACCTTCTAGAAGTCACAGAAAATGGACGACCAAGATGGTGCCACGTGGCGCCATCTCAACTGCCCAAATCGACCCAGCAGAAGTTTGAAGACCTGCCGCGCTCTCACTCTCTCCTCAACGCAAGATCAAATCTGGGTTGTTGGATCTTGATCCAACATCCACAAGCGCACGCATCAAGGTTAAAAAGTTGACAAAGAAGAAGGCACAACACAGCGATTAAGGCGTTGAGGGAGCTGAGAGTGCACGTTCGAGTCGTGCGCAACGCATCTCCTCTTCCCGTGCAGGCGCAAAATCCAGTCGCCCGATTTGATGCCAACAACCTAGATCTTCAGATCAGGCGTACGCGCCATTGCACACTCGTCGCGTACACATGATCAGATGTGTGATGTAAAGGGTGGGCTGGCCCGCGATGATGACCCTTCGATCTGGATCCAGAGTCTTGGAATGGGGCTATGTTGCGCCATAACGGGTGAAGACAAAGCGGTAGTGGCGCGATCCTAGCCGTCTGATCTTGATCGGATGGCTGAGATCTACACTCAGTCGCTTAACGTCCGAAGTCAGAGGGGCTCGAGTGCGTTTAAGCCGTCCGATCTTTTGATTGGATGATAACACTGCATCTAGGGGTGATAATTCTATTAAATAAGGCCCATCTTAAGAATAAAAGGCACAACATAAGAAGAATGGGAGCATTGCATGCATCACATGCCAAGATTGCTTATAAAACAGTATTAACGGTCATTTGTATAAGCACTTGTCAAAGCAAACCTCAGATGAGCAATCGGACCACACGGAGGGATTCAGAACGACGAACGGAGTCCAACGGACTCAAAATCGGCCAAATCCAACATCCGAAGCTCCCACAATGGGCCCAAGAAGTTCTAATAGTTGATCTGATGATCAACGACCCTCGATGCGCCACGTGGCGCCCGCTCACCGTGCACCCGCTTCCACCTTCAACTGGAGATCAGATCTCAGCAGTCGATCTCTGATTAGACGGTTGAGAACCGCGCGCACGCCCGCAGTCGCCGCGACAAAGCAGCGGGCGTAGCGCAGCGGTTAACACGCACACCCGCGCCCACGCGGCGCGGGTTCGACCCGCGCAATGCCGAAATCAGAAGATGACTTCGCGCTCGGGCAAAATTGGGCCACCCGATCAGCAGCGGGCGGCCGAGATAGCGGCATGCCCTCAGGCGCTGATTAGCCACGCGAGTGCACATGCCAGACGACAACGCTCGCATGCACGCGCACTCAAGGCGCAATCCAAGCACGCCCAGGTGAAGATCTCAGCCGTCCGATCTTCGATCGGATGGCTCTCATGCCACGCCCACGAATCGAGTGAGAGGAAGAACGGCGCAGGCGAGCGACCGACGGGCTGAGGGCTTCACCGACATTTTTGGAAGGGTTTTAGCGATGTCCCAGATGTCGCTAAAACCCCTTCTTCATTTGGAAAGCCCTTCTCCCTATTTAAACCCCTTCCAACCACCCATTCAAGGCATTCACTCCCCTTGCAACTACTCTACCCCTCTCTTAGCTAGCTTTAGGCCCTTTTGTAATTGCCGGAGACGACGAGCCGCCAACAGAGCCTTCTCCACCACCGTGGCTGCCTCGCCGCCCTCCCTCTCTCTCTCTTTCTTCCTCTCTTTTAAGCTTTACTTTACTTATGTTTAAGCACGTATCTAATGTTGTAATTTATGAACTAAAGCTGCATGATTAATGAAGTTGTTTTCCATTCAGTTGTCTACTTTATTTCCTATTCAAGTTGCATGTTAAAGAATGAAACAACTCTAACCCTAATCTCTCTCTCTCTCTCCCTCACTTTTCACCCGCACCTTTTTGCAAGCAAAACTCCACCATTTTCGTGACAATAAGTGACGAGAAAAGTCTGGTTTTCATGCCTCCCTGAGACCGACACTCGGACTCACATCCGTTTCGTTACTTTAAAACCGACGTTGCAAGTGCAAACTATAACAACACTTCTTAACACACACGCACGAAAGCACGTCAGTTTTTGGCACCGTTGCCGGGGAGGCAATGGATTTGTTTGGTCACTTCCATTCTCACATCGTCTAACGCCTTGTCTCCTTTTTACTTAATGGTTGCAGGAATTTGGCGCTTGGACAGTCAAGCGACACATCCCATGACTGTAACAAGGGAGTAGGCACAACAAGGACCGATAGTGAGTAATTCTTCACTCATGACTGTTTACTTGCATGAAAAACTGAAAAAAAAATTGTAAAACTGAAAAAATTGGCCTGGTGTATGATTACTTGATCCACATCCTTAACACATCACCCAACAAAAAAATGTACACTCTAATATTCTGAATAAATTCTTGGAGTGTTCTTTTCTCTTTTTGAGTGGTGTTTGCAAAGCCACCGTGGATTGACTTGGGCCGCACCACTCAACCCTAAAATTGACTCATCTAATAGAAGTTGCATGATCATTAGGATGAGTACATTAGGGTTTTAGAGCCTCTACACATTAAAAGAAAATCTACTTTCACCAAATTGTATGCAAAACTTGACGTGCCCATTGAAACTTGTCTGAAAACATTAAGACACGTCAACCCTAAAAGACACTAAAGTAAGGATGAAACACTAAAAGACACCACATCTTGAAAAAAATTCTTGCTTGAAAACCATGCTTTGATAGAAGCACATACTCTGAAAGTGGAAAATTAAGAGGCATCACCCCAATCAACGCCTCATCACATAACCCTAGCACAAGCACTATCCTAGCCCTTTTAAAACTGAGTAGACGTGCCCTAGACAGGACTGAGTTAAGTCTCGAAAGGCGAGGTTTTGTTCGCTGGGAACTTGGCTTTCATTTCCTTAGTAGAATCTGGTAACTAGGCCGCGGGGCAGTGTCAAACGACCGTGGTTTTGGGGTCTACTAAACCGAAGGCGCAAGCCAAAGGAAGAACCTTCCCTACAATCCCCTCGTAATCAACTTGGACAGATTAGCCTTGGGAAGGGGAGTCCAGTGCTTACGGACTTAATCACCCTTTGTGAGATTTCTAGGTCTCCTAAGGAATACACCATAAGGACTAGGCTTGTTTGCTTGATTGAACACACTTCTTGCATCTGTCTCTCTCTTCATCCCCTCTTGTTCTTCTCTAGTGTATGCACGGGAGACGCTCACTGTATCCCAAGTTGTTTATTTTGGGATAGGAATCTAGGCGACGTGATTCTATTAGGAACATGGCTGAACCTAGGGTAGATGAGGCTGAGGATCAACCCCCACCAGACACAATGGCCATCATCCAAGCCCAAATTAATGCAAACCATCGGCTTCAGCAACAACAGATCCACACCATCATGCAAGCCATACACCGGTTACAGAACTCACAAGAACAACCACCACCACCTTTCCCAGGCCCACAAGGGCAACCACCACTTGATGTACCACCATTTCAAGATCAACTGAGGCCCCTCTGCGATTTCTACAATCCCTTCGCTATTAGAGTTGAGCCACACCTTAGGATCCCCGAAGGGGGAGATGATTTTGAGCTAAAACCAAATGTCCTAAGTCTAATCCAGAGCCACTTCCATGGAAGCTCAAATGAGGATCCCTTCCAACACCTAGAGGATCTTGACCGAATAGCATGAACTGTGAAACCTAGGAACATAAGCCTTGACATTGTTCTAATTAAGATGTTCCCCTTCTCGTTAAGAGACAAGGCTTCTCACTGGCTTAGAACCCTAGGTAGACCCATCACCACCTGGAAAGAACTGAGGCATGCATTTCTAAGGAAATTCTTCCTCATAGGAAAGGCCAATGCTCTCAGAAGAGCTATTACTACCTTCACACTCCAGGGTGGGGAACAGTTCCATGAGGCGTGGGAAAGATTTAATAAATTTTTGAGGAAATGACCACACCACGAAGTACCAAGGTGGCAATTGGCCCAGATTTTCTACCACGGTCTAGACAGCAACCTACGGAACTTCGTCGATGCCTCATGCGGGGGGAAATTCCTGAACAAGGATGAGGAGAGCGCATTTGAACTCTTTGAGTCCATGAGCGAAAATTTGCTCAACAATGCCTCCTTGACCCAGTTAAACAGATCCAATCAACCCCGTGGCGGGATTTATGAGGTACAAGCAAATTCTGGAATGGTTGACATGGACATCATTGCCAAGAAACTAGATCGAGTGGAATTGGTGGACAAAAAGATTGATGAGCTACTGAACCAGACCAGGAGCCCGCTACAGACCTTCTCCCTAGCCAAGGGAGCACATAATGTTGACCTGGTCCAGCCCTTGACCCAGCTGAACCTGGAACAACCCTTGATCACATTCCAGGGAGGGACCTTTGCTCCCTCAACCCTTGATTACTCTCTTCCCTCTCCATCGACATCGGCTATCCTTGAAGATGTGCAAGCTGTCCAAGGTTATGCTAAACCTAACCCTTTCTCCAACACTTACAACACTGGCTGGCATAACCACCCCAACTTTGGTTGGACAAACCAGAAACCACCGTAATTCCAAAACCAGCCCAGGCCAAACCAGCAGCCACACTTGCCCCGTATCAGCAAGGACCACCAGTTAGACCCCCATATAATCAAAATAGGGCGGCCCCTCCCCCAAAAAACCAAATGGACACCCTAATAAAGATGATGGCTGACATGAACCTGAAACATCAGGAGGAAATGGCCTTGGTAAAGGGATAGTTAAGCCAACTCTTGGACTGTAAACAACAAGGATCCCTACCTTCCCAGCCATAACCGAACCCGCGAAACATAATTAACAGAGGCCCCAATTCGTAAGGGTTCCAAGGCAATCCCGGGCAGGCTCACATGGTCCAGCCAGCCCCACAAATACCCCCTGGGTTTGGTGCTTCTTTGTCCTCGTCTTCTCAAGGATCAACCCATGGTCCCAATGCCTCTGCGAATGCGGTGACCTTGAGAAGCGACACTAAAACCCAGGATCCCAAATGGCCCACTCTCCCTGAGACTTCACTCGTTGAAATACCCAACTCAGAAGAGGCACCAGAAAAACCCAAGGACCCAGAAATAGATCCGATCCATGTTCAGACACCCTGCCCAAAGACCTTGGAGACAATCAAGAAAAAGAAGAATGTTGTGGAAACTGAGGAGCTTTTGGAGATCTTTAAGCAGATACAGATTAATATTCCTCTCCTCGAAGCCGTTAAGCACATCCCGGCTTACGCAAAGTTTTTAAAGGATGCCTGTACACCCAAACGTAAGCCAAGACCTCAAGCACCTAGGAAGGTTGTGCTCTCCGAACAAGCAAGTTCTGTAATATTCAACAACCTTCTACTCAAGCGAACTGACCCAGGAGCACCCCTGATTTCCTGCAATATCAGGGACATGACATTTGATAGAGCGCTCCTGGAATTAAGTGCTTCTATCAATCTGATTCCAACAACCCTGTACCACCAATTTGGTTTCGGAGAGTTGACACCCACACCTGTCACCATTCAGCTGGCTGATAGATCAGTGAAAACACCAAAGGGAGTTGTCGAGGACGTAATCGTACGGGTCAAGGACTTTTATTTCTCGGTCGACTTCTTGGTGCTCGACATGGAAGTCCCTGAAAAATTGCAGAACGCACCCATAATCTTAGGTAGACCTTTCTTAGCTATGGCTAAGGCAAGCATTGATTGTGACACGGGATGTATGGAAACTGCCTTCAGAGACAGGAAAATGCAGTTCGATATCTTCCGGGAGACAAAGTCTTTTGATTACGATTGTGTTGAAGAACATGATCCCGTAGAAACTCTGGTCGAGGAATGCCTCACTCTTAGTTTTGTTTCAGACCACCAAACTCGTAATAACTGTTCTGACCCGTCACCGTCACTACCCGTGGACCTTTGTAAGGTTGATTACCATCACACAACACCATTTGAGGAGATCGATGTTGATCAACTCCTGCCTTTTCCCTTTCCGTCAACTGTGGTTCCACCCGCACCCGAGCTTAAGCCACTACCCGAGAATCTCAAGTATGTCTTCCTGGGACCTGACCAGACTTTCCCTGTGATTATTAATTCTCATCTAACCAAGGATCAAGAACTCAGGTTGACCGTGACCCTTTCAGAACATCGGGCCGCCATTGGTTGGACCATTTCTGACTTGAGAGGAATTAGCCTCAGCTATTGCACCCATAAGATTTACCTGGAAGACGGGGTGCGACCCTCTCGCTAGATGCAGAGACGTTTAAACCCAAACATGCGGGAGGTCGTTAAGAAAGAAATTATCAAGTGGCTTGACGCCGACATCATCTATCCTATCTCCGTTGTCACCAATGATCATGGTGAATCCATCCCCACCCGCATCACCACCGCATGGCGGGTGTGTATTGATTATAAGAAGCTCAATGAAGCCACTAAGAAGGATCATTTCCCCTTGCCATTCATTGACCAGATCCTTGAAAGATTGGCAGGGAAAAAGTATTTTTGCTTCCTGGATGGATATTCAGGATATCACCAAGTCACAATTGCTTTGGAAGATCAAGAAAAGACCACATTCACTTGCCCGTACGGCACGTTTACATTCCGTCGAATGCCGTTCGGGTTATGCAACGCACCTGCTACCTTCTAGCGTTGCATGCTAGCCATTTTTTCAGAAATGGTGGGTGAATAGTTAGAGGTCTTTATGGATGATTTCTCTGTATTTGGGAATTCATTCGACCATTGTCTGAGCAACTTGGAGAAAATCCTGAAACGATATATCAAGGTTAATCTGGTGTTAAGTTGGGAAAAGAGCCATTTTATGGTTCAAGAAGGAATCGTCCTCGGTCACATCATATCACATAGGGGCATTGAGGTAGATCGGGCTAAGGTTGATTTGATTTCCAAACTTCCTCCACCTATCTCGGTCTGACAGATTCACTCATTTCTGGGACACGGCTTCTACCGAAGGTTCATTAAAGACTTTTCCAAGCTTTTCAAACCCTTAACCGACCTTCTAACTAACGACGCCATATTCCACATGTCTTTTGATTGCATCCAGGCTTATCACACCCTCCGGGACTTAGTCTCCACAGCACTTGTACTTCAGCCCCCGGATTGGTCCCAGGACTTTGAGATTATGTGTGATGCATCAGATTTTGCCAAAGGCGCTGTCCTGAGACAAAGACAAGACAAGAAACCCATGGTGATCTACTACGTGAGCAAAACGTTAGACGAGGCCCAATGAAATTATACGGTCACAGAGAAAGAGTTGCTTGCTGTAGTCTTTGGACTTGAGAAGTTTTGATCATACTTGTTGGGATCGCACGTGACCATCTATACTGACCATTCAGCCATCCGGAACCTGTTGGCTAAGAAGGATGCAAAGCCTAGGCTCATCAGATATATCCTACTTTTGCAGGAATTTGACTTGGAAATCCGCGACAAGGCCGGATCGAAAAATGTGGTGGCTGACCACTTGTCTAGACTTCATCCAGACCACATTGGACCCTCCCTACCTCTATCTGACGCCTTCCCCGATGAACACATTCTGGCTGTGCAAGACAAGTGACTGCCTTGGTATGCTGACTATGTCAACTACCTAGTTGTAGGACAAACCCCGCACAGCTGGTCCAGACAACAACGGGACAGGTTCTTGGTTGAGGCCAAGCACTATTTCTGGGATGATCCCATGCTGTTTGCCTCTGTGCCGACCAGATCATCAGGAGGTGTATCCCCGAGAACGAAGTTCAGAGTGTGCTTTCCTTCTGTCATGACCAGGCTTGTGGTGGCCACTTCTCTGGAAAGAAAACGGCTGCAAAGGTTCTGCAGTCCGGATTCTACTAGCCTTTCCTATTTAAGGATGCACACAACTTTGCCAAGACTTCAATTGGGTGCACTTACAGTAGCTGATACTCCAATTTCCACAGGGTTCTTCAGCTACAAGCACGTGAAGAACAGACGTGGGATAGTCTCACATCATGTGCCTCAAGAGCGACTTCAATGTATAAGTGGAATTGATGTTGGTAGCTGATAACTCCACTTTTGTGGACTATTATTTAGCTTAAGTACTATTTAATTATTTGTTCTTAGTTGTTAATTAATTAGGAGTTATATGGCAATTCACCTTGGCCTGCATTTAATTTTATGCTTCAATTTTTACATTTAATAGCATATGTTATGATAATATAATTTATTTGATAAATGAAGGATTAGGTGCAAGAATCAGGAGCTAATTTTTACTTATATAAGATGTCTGGGACTTGGATTGGACGTCTGGAATTATTGTTACAAATTCGCAACATTATATTTTTTTAAGACGTCTGATGCTCCAGATAGACGTCTGAAGAAGGAACCACCCATACTTATCTACCGTTCCAACCACTCACGATCATCGCGAGTAGTTGGAGATACTTGCGACCGAAGGAAAAGGAGGAGAGTGGGGTTCAGAAAGAAGCGGCGTCCTCCGAGGATAGTGGCTGATCTTCCTCCCCTAGCGGGGATCTTCTCCCTCTCACCACTGCATAACAAGCGCACCCTGTGTTTCAAGCTTGCACCGTGGTCTCTGCACACCAACTTCCACCACATGCGCGTGCCCTTACAGCGCCCACAGACGCCGCACCAAGTGCTTGCAGGTGCTGCACCATCAGCCTGCTGATGATGTAAAAATGGTTGTTGTTGACACTGATGCTCCCCGGCAACGGCGCCAAAAAATGGTGATGAAAATTGTTGTAAATGTTTGTTGGTAATAATTGTTGATCATGTCGTTGTAGTATAGGGTGTATAATATAACATTAAGGATGTCGTATAGTGGTGAGTATGGGTGAGTACCAGTCATTACAACCATTATTATCATTTGCTTATTTATCTAATTTTTACTGGTTTTGTTCCAGGTCGTTCTCTGGGAGGCAATTTAGTGAATTTAATTCGGTCACTCTTTGATTATCCCCAAAATTGTCTTCTTATTCAAAAAGAAACTTTACATTTAAAGAATGAATGAATGTTTTATTTACCTAGTTGCTAAGAAGTGCTTGCAAAAAAATACTAACTATGAACAAGCATCAAGCAATCTATTATTATACTCTAAACTATGTATTTACAAGTTATACTATTAACACTAATATGTTAGTTCATACTACATTAGGATACCATAGTGTAAAAACTTAACTTACTAGTCATTTATTTATAGTGACATATATATCAGTTTTAGTGACAGATATAAACGTCGCTAAATCTCAGAAAACACTATATACAACCTAAAGAAGCAAACTGAGGTCTTTAGCGACATTTATAGTGTCGTTTTATTCTGTTAGTAATTATGGGGGTTTACTTATACGTATGTATATTACTTATTCTACTGCTGTATGTACTGTTCGTGTGTTCCTTCTTTTAAGTCGTCTGTCCTTTCAATTTCGTTCTGTGTGGTATTTCAGAGGCTGCGGTGGAGAGTCCTTAGTGTAAAATGTGTTTAATTAGCGGGCGCGCTTTTCGAGGGATACACAGCACCCTTCGGGTGGGACCAGACCTCTACTAAGCGCGCCCTAATCTCAGATTAGGTGCCTTAATTACGTTTTCGTATCAGCGCAGGGCCTCAGCCCAATGCCTTCAACAAGTTCGCACAAGCTCGGGCCTCCAGCCCCACACATGCATCACATATTCAATATCACATATCAGAGTTCAGCACAAATCGGGTTATCGGATCAGACGTAACAGGCAGTGTTTCGGGCGCCCGGCGCCATGACGACTGATTAAGCTATTGCATAAATTATATTTATATGCTGCGTTTGGTTTGCAGCACACGATGTGGCGCTATTCCAGCGCCACATCGTGCGCTGGAAATCAGACGCAGCTGCGTCTGTGCGCGTTTTTGGCCCTCGATTTGGGGGCCATAAATTATTAAAAAAAATAAAATAAAATATGGTAAATAAAATATTTACATAATACTACATAATTGATTAATTAATTTTTAATTTTAAATATTTTTACTATACAAATAAATTCGCTAAACTAGGCTGATTATACAGGTTGATTTAGGTGATTAAATAGTTAATTACTTATAAAATAATTAGTAAATGGTCTAATTGACCTTAAACAGTTTTAACTTACATACTTAAGTATTTAATACATATTTTTATTGTATTTTTACGAATTTATTTATGTTTTATTTAGGCTAAAATAGCAATTCTGTGTAGTTTATAATTAAAACTAAGTTACAGTAAGTTATACTAGGTATAATTATACTTTGACTAACTTAAATTACTTAATATATATATATTCCCAAGTTTATAGATTTATTTACTTGATTATTGCTCTAACTTATTAACTTAGCTACTAAATCAGTAAATATAAATCTGTACATACATATATACATAAATCAGTAAATACATACATACTAGATTAGTATATATACATATTGTTACATAGATTACATATGTATATGAATTTCTGTACATGTTTTATACATATTTACAGTATAACTATGTATCTAACTGATATGCTATAGTTATAGTTATAATACTATGAATGGGTATATTTACAGTTTTAAAATAAGTCTATGCCATTAGGCTTTTGTATAAAGTTAGGGAATTAGAGTTGATTGATTTTTTTTTATTTGAATTTAGACAGCAGCCGCAGCTACTGTCAGAGGAGATGGAGAAGAGAAGAATGTGCTGTTTTAGTGTTGGTTTTAGTTGCTGTTCAGGGTGAGTTTTTGTAGCAGCAGCAGTGGCTTAAGCCACTGTCAAATGGCTAACTGCTGCTGCAGTTAGTCCACTTGAAGAGGGGGGAAGTATTCTACAGAGAAGAGGGAAATTTAGAGAAGAAGGGAGTTTAGAGAAGAGGGGAATGTAGCTGCTAGATGCAACATATTGCTGTGTAACTGGGAGTAAGATAAAATTCAAAACAAACTACAATTTACAGAGTTGAAATCCAAATCTGAAAGGGGTTTAAATCTCACGAAAATCTCATGTAAATTCAGCTCAAATACTCATTAGGAAAAACCTTATCAGAAGCATCCTTTCAGATCAAAACTCAAATGGCATTGAGTTAGTCTTCCTAATGCCATAGACAGCATGAAGGAAGACTTAGCTCGATCAATTAAAACCAAAGAAACACAATCCCAGTTTCTTGCAACCTTAAGGAGTATGGAAAACTCCTTAGGTTAGAGAATCACCATACAGAAATGATCATCAACACAAATAGTGCATGGCAGTTCTGAAATAGCAAAAAGAGACTAAGAATGCATTAAGGAAATTTAATGGAAGCTGGCGAATGCATTCAAAACAAAGTATAAACAGAATTATGAAAGGCTCTTCTGATTGGTTCTCTGTCACCAGAGAACTTCTCAGAATCCTTGCCCACAATGAAAACCAAAAATCCCTTCAATTTGTCAGATCTGTCAAAACATTTCAGAGAGTAAAAATCCTTTAAAAATCCAGATCAAAAGTGCTCTGACAAACTGAGGCAATCCATTTAAAACAGAGGGGCTTTTATGAAACAAATGGAATGAGTGAGAAGCCCCAAATGGTGCTTGTGACGCCACTTTCAGATCTGAGGCAGTGCGCCATCAGATCTGAAATTGGGTCAGGATGTGTGGGTGATTGGTGAAAAATTCATCGTTAAAAAGGAAAAAACAAGAATCAGAATTTGGATGATGGAAAAACAAAACATGAAGAGGGAGATAAATTGAACAATGAACAGATGATTCTTCCCCTCTGATCTGGACTGATCAGAGGAGGTGAGGGAGGGGATCTAATACTAATTCTACTCCTAAGACTAATCTAACTACAGCTAACATTAAACACTAACAATTAAAACTAAATCTATTCTAAACTACTGCAAACTAAATCTAACACTACTTGTGCAGAATTAAAAACTAAACTAAAAGGAAGAATGGGACCTATGGGTCCTTAGCCGGCGGCTAAGGAGGAAGAAAGGAGGAGGGTGACTCCAGCGGAGGGAAGAGTCTGCTAGTGAGACTCTAGGGTCGTCCTCAGGTGCTACGAGGTCCTTAGCGACGAGGAGGGTCGAGAGCAGGCGATGATTCCACAGCCGGTGGCTGTGAAATCAGGGTCTAGATGAGGAGGAGAGACTGGAGTGGAAGAATTGATCGCTAAGAGATGTAGGAGGGAGCGATCCTTTGCGCGCGACACCACTGAGGTGCTTAAATAGCAGCTCAGTGACTGAGATCACCGCAAGGGTGAGGTTAATCAAAATTAGGCCGGCGGTGAGGATGAGATGGGTAGAGCGCGCGGCGAGTCAAGAGAGAGATCTGACCGTCAGATGAGATCTGGGAAGAGAGGTGAACGCACGCACCGAATCGCGCGAAGGTTCCATTTGATTCCAGCCGCAGATCGAGATCAAAAGTGCGATGGACGGTCGAGAATGGCTGTGTTCTTCGCGCGCTACAGTGCGCGTGAAGAACACAGGCTTCTCTCTGAAATGACGGAAAACTTGCAGGAAGACCCTTAAACGAAGGGGTAGAAGAATAGCGTGCAGGTCCAAAAGTGAGAAGAACTATAACTGGAAGGGCCTTGCAGTCATATAGAAGGGTCCCTGCGGCTTGCAAAAAGGTCCAAGAAGGAGTTTTGAAGGGTAGAAATGTAATGCATGAAGGACCTAATTGTAATCTATTTATTTCTAAGCCTAAATGATGTCCAATTGCTTTCAAATTTTTACATGTGCTTAATTGAACATTTAAGACATTGATTTTACTTCTGATTTATCTTTTCAAACTTGTTTATGTGTTCAATTGATGCATGGATCATCATTTGTTCTTTAGTTTTCAGAATATCTCATTTTTGTGACCTAATTAGGAGGTTTTGACACACATTAAAAGTTTTAGGTCTTTTCTTTAATTCCCACACTTAACCCTTTTTATGTGTTAATTTGATATTGTTTTGCTTAGTGTCTAGCTTAATTTCGGCCTTTTAGCTATGATGAGTAGCCACTCATCACCTGCCCACATCCCACCGAGCTCGTGCGTGCCCTTTCAACCTTACCAAGTGCCTGCAGGCGCTGCACCGCCCGCCTTCACCCCACAGCGTAGGCGCCGCACCCTTGCGGCCACGCGCCGTGCGCAACTGCGCCGCGCACAATCCTACAACACGCACAACCCGGCCACGCGCAAGCAGCCACGCGCAGCGCCCACAGACACCGCACTGTTCATCTTCTTCCCCAAAAGAACCCATCGCCGGTCGTCCACCTCCAAGTGCAGCCACCTCCACGCGCCATGAAGCTTCACTCCAATAGCGCCATCGACTCCGCCTTACCCTCACAAGGCTGCCCACACTCGCGGCAGCCCTTCCCGCCGTCCCTACGCAACCACGTGCAAGCCACCGCCGACGGCATCCAAGGCTTCGACCGGCCGCCGCCGGTCACCTCCGTCGACACCACGACCACCAACACGAAGCCCACATCCCGGCTGATCGACTCCGAGCACCGCACCTCCATCCGCACCTTCTCCTCTGCGTGCGCACGAGGGAATGAAATCCCCTATTTGCTACAGTGATTAGTCAATTAATATTTACCTTAAATGCCATTGCGGAAGTTCCTATTCATTTATTTTAGTCATTACATTATTGCAGTGAAATTGCATAGTCCTCCTACTTCATCTAAATTATTTGCACATATATATATCACATGAATGATTGAATGCATGGATTATGGAGAACAAGTCATGTTTTAGAAATTAGTATTTACGGTGCTTATCAGTATAGAGATCATTATTTTACATGATATTATATTATGGTGAATTTGCATAATAGCACCTACATTCTTGATTAATTGGTTAAAACAAGCATTTATGTGAGAAAAAGAAAAGTACGAAGTAGCATGCATATCTATTGAGTTTCCTGAATAAACGAGACACTATTTATTAATTTAAATAAGCTAATTCCTCCCTGTGGAGATGACCTAACTATTCGTGGTTAGATTTTGAAAATTTAAATGTTTTGAAAAGAGATTTTCTACCACGCGATTAAATACAACGACACATCATTTTATGATAAAGTTTTTAACGAAAACGAAGACCGCTCTTTCAAATGGCACCGTTGCAGGGTGGAAAAATGGCTATTAATTTTTTGGGAATTTTATGTTATTTTTATGCTATTTTAAAAGCTTTTCTAAACTATTAACTGTGGATTTTCTTCTGTGCAAAAACACGTGACGAATGCGATGGACGCGTACGGCGAAGACGATCTTTTTGTGGACCTTAACGCCACCTGGAGGACGGCAACAGGAACACGTGGGCCTTGATCCCACGCACATAGGCTTACGGAGAAGCCTATTTCTGATTTGGGCAGTAGGTCTTAATTAGATTTAGTTAGATAGACATTAGAATTTAAATTACTGTCTTTTGGGCCCTTGTTGGGTATTTTTGGGAACGTGTTCCCAGTGCCATTTTATTTCTGATCGCTCTTGTATGCGGGAGCGTATTTTCGGGAGCATGTTCCCATTTATTTAGATTATAGGATTATTTGCACTATTTGAACTGAATTTCGATTAGTTAGTTAGATTAATTCTGTTTGTTTATTATATAAAAAAAAATTTTGAACTGCCTGCTAGAAGCTGCACATCTATAGGACGACCATCTAGGACTGAATGAGCAGCATCTAGTTTATTTTTATTGCATTGTATTCATTACTACACGAAGAAAGCTGGAGTAAGGTATGTCTTCTCTTGAGTATTAATTACTTGTCATGCATATGCATTGAACCTAAATCTAAGACCACTAAAGTGCTTGAATCAAATTAATTCAGTGGTCACTTTAAACAAATTGGGACTGTTAAGAGGTTGGACTTTAAAATCTGTGACTGAAAATTGTGTGCAAAAGGATCCTATTTGCGGAATGTCAAAAAATCAAAACACGATCGTATGCTTGCACACTTGAGACACTGTGCACCTCACACATAAGGTCACTAGATAAATTTCTACCTGTCCTCTTTTGCACCACAAGGGAAGTTAGTCGGAAATCAACAAGCCTATCCACCAAGTTACTTTGGTTCCTCGTGTGTGGGCTCAATTCAAGACTTCCATCCCTTGCGAGTAGGTTATAGGCACCAGCGAAGGTTAGCCTAGGAAGCGTAATTTTTGCAGAACTTGTTTGGCCACCAACTAAACATATAACTCTAAGACTTGTAATCTACTAAAAATAGATCTTGTTGGATTTGTGTTTGCCGTGACAATAGAACTCTTTAGGAAGTTTTTTGCTGAATCCTAAGAAAGTTAAAATTGTTTTGCTTAAAGAAATGAATTACTCTTACTCCTATCATTCAGATTATCAGAGTCAATACTTCCCATCTTTTAATCAGGATCCCATGCTCCGAGCGTATCCATCCTTTGATGGGTACATTGATAATTCATGGGATCATTCTCATTCTTACCCTGGGAGTACTGGCTTGATAACTCCCACTTTTGAGCAGAGCCTAGGAGCGGGATTTTCCAATCCTGAAATCCCTACTTCCATGCAAACACCCAACCCTCCCACCCTTTATGATTTTTCGTATCGAGGTTGGACTGATACCCCTAGGCAACTAGAGCCTGAAATTGACTATCCTCCCCAACCTGATAATAGTAGCCTCTCCTCTTTTATGATAGAAATTCAAAAACAGCAAAAGGAAATAATGGAATCAATGGGAGAGATGTTGAGGAATAGTCAACACTTAAATGAAGAAATATGACAACTTAGCTACACGCTTCCCAATAATCTTGATCCCTACCCAATAAACGATGATTATGAAAATAATTCTGAGGAACCTAACGACAATAGGGATCCAATTTTAGGTAGCCATCACTTAGACTCTTCCAATGAGACATGGCCACTAGAGGATAATGATCATAGTGATTATCCACCTGAATTATATTGTAGTCAAAAGTAAGGGAAGATGGTATCTCTTGAGGACCTTGACCCTAATGACGGTATTCTCCTTACCCCTACCAACCCGGGTCAAGGTTATATTGTTCCTATCACTTCCCCTCTTGATTATTTGGTGGAATCCCATTCTACTCTTAGTGAGCCTACTCCTGACCCTCCACTTAGGGAATCAACACCTACCCTTCAATATTCTGAGGATTCAAATGCACCTAATGAAATTGACCCTAAGGGAATAGAGGATGATCAATTCTGGTCTCAGGGATATGAAGAGTCTAATTCAGAGGATGAGGATGCCCCAATAGAGGAACCTGGACTGAAAATCTGGAGTGAACCACAGGAGAATTATTTATTATTTGAGGATTTACCTCCTGAGGGTAGAAATAATATGATTAAATCCAGCTTCCTCCTTTCTTTTGAGAGCCATCCTCCATCAAAACATGAGTTGATATTAGAGGAGGACAAACAAAATAATGAGAAGTCTATTGGAGACTCTCAGGAACAAAACACGTCAATTCAGGATTTATACCCCGAGAAGAATAACGAATTCAATGATATAGGCTTCCTCCAAAATATTAAGACTGATCCTTCTTTAGAAATAATTGAGGATACTGATCCAACTCCTAATGAATCACATATACACCCTGACAAATATTTCAGTGAACCAAACGAATCTGGGGATGAGCTGAATGATAATGATTCTTACATTTTGACCCTTCCATCAAAAAGTTGTAATTTGGAGTCTACCCTTGATTCAAATATGACTCCTATCATTAATGCTAGGTAGGATAACTTGAAGTTGTCTATTGTTAGGGAGTGTACACAATTCAAATCATTGTTGGAATTGGACCTAACACCTACTAAGCCCTCATTGGACTTAACCATTACCTTCCAACACTATAAACAACTCTTATACTCCCTAACCGATCCTTGGCTCAGATCTCTGCTCATGTACATTCTTTCTGGAGACTATATCAGGCCAATACATCCTAGGGTAGAATGGCGAGTATGGATTGATGCTTGCACTTTTACTCTCGCCATTCAAGGGTTTGAACTAATTATGTGTATATCTTTTAAAACCTGTCATGCTCTGGAGGATCCTTGTTATCCTCCACTTAGTTCGTTTCGGGAGGTCCCTTTTCATATTCTGTTTATTATTCCTAGACCTTCCAAGGTAGCCAACGAGATTTTCTGTTTTCATTTCTTCTGGTGAGCATTTGGAATTACATTGCATCATCAGCTCGCCAACATCCGTGGTTTCCTATTTTTTAGGCCTGCACTGTTACGCATATTCTTAGGGACTAACCTTTTCTGTTTGAAACCTGACTTACAGGTTCCTTATAAGTCTGGCTTATGAGGTGGAAAAATCGACTAATAAAAAATAATGAAAATAACCACTCGTAGAAGAGCGGGTCGTGTCCACAGGGAGGCAATGATGCAATCAATACTTAATTATTTAATATTATTTCGGGTTGTGGGAAATCCCTTTTCAAATCGGACTTAAAATGTGAAGGAAAGTAGATTTACAATAACCTAAAAAGTTAAGGGTATAAGTGTAGTTTTCCCTCACAGAAATCCTCAATAAATTTAGGATGAATTCATGCAGTTTTCAGGTGATGTGTTCTAAAGACAATTAGTACTTAAATTAAGTCCAAAATGAAGCTTTAAACTAGTTAATATCAATACCATGAAATTATAAAGAACTATGAGTGTTTGAATGCAATTCTGTCACAATATAATAAAAATAAAAAAAATCAAATTGGTGGCAATGGCATTGAATGTAAATTTTAATTGAGAGGAAAACATGGCTTTCTTCCTCTCTCCTCCTCACGCGAGAGAGAGAGAACCGCGGGGGTTGATGCGAGGCTCAAGAGGACGACGAGGTCGAGAGCTCTCCGGTGGTGGCAACGGCGGTGACGGAGGTGGCCGGCGGCGGTGGCCGGAGCTCTAGCCTATTGATAAAGAAGGCGTAGGTGCTGCAGTGCCGCCTGCGGTTGTGGCGTGTGGGCTTGCATGCGCGCGCTGGTGCGCGGGCAAGCGCTTGCAGGCTGCGGTCTGCAGGTGGCTGGAGGGGTGCGCTTGCAAATGGGCGGCGGTCTGCAGGAAGGTGGAGCGGTGCGCCTGCAGATGGCGCTGAAGGGAGGGTGCGCGGGCGGAGAGGGCGTGAGCGTCTGCAGTGGCTGGAGGGGGCGAGCGGTAGGGCGCACTGATTTGCAGGGGGCGCTGGTGTGCGGGCAGGCTGATGGCGTGCGGACAAGGTTGAGGCGCTGGCTGGGATGCCTACAGGGTGGAGGGGGGGCGCGTTGGAGATGGTGTGCGGGCCTGCGCTTGCGCTGCAGGGCAGGCTGGAGCGGTGGCTCAAGGTAGGCGCGCGGGCGAGGTTAAGGCGTGGGAGAGGCGTGAAGGTGCTGGAAAGGCAGGAAGGCACACGGTTGCATGCTGCGTGTCTTGCAGGGGCGCGCGTGGGCTGAAGAACTGCTTGCAGTAGGGGGGCGCTGGAGGGCTTGGTGTTGCGCCTATGGGCTCTTAGGAGGGTGATGGCGCGGTGGCTACAGGGGGGGTACGCCTTCTCCACAGTGCGTACTTTCTCCACAGTGGAGAGGAAGGATATCCCCCCAGGGGGAGGAAGAAGGACCCGTCAATCCAGATATTTTCTTTGCTCCCCTCCTCTTCCTTTTTAACTTCTCCCTCGTGCGTGAGTTCAGGGATTTTCCCAAATCCTCGGTCATAGTTGTTGAGAAAGGCGGCGGAAGAAGATTACCCCAATGTTCGACGGGGGAGGGGGGAAAGAGTTGCGGCTGTTTGGGGAAATTTATCCCCCCACCCTTGCTCTTTGTGCATTTTATTACCTGCACATAAAAATAATAAAATCATTAAGTTATAGAATGTTATAACTTAAATCATGAGGTGTACAAATCTTCTACAACTTAATTGTCATTATTAACATACCTAAATTGTACAATTAAAGATACTTAGGCTTAATATTAGTCCATTTTAATGGACTCATCAACCTCTCTTTTCTTTTTATTTGTAATATTCTCTCTCTCTTTTATTCTTTATTCTTTAAGTAGATAGCTAATTTAGATTCAATTCGATTAGCTAATTTACTTCTTTACAATTAAACAACGCGATTTTCAATCAAGTGTCCACCTCCCTGTGTTCGACCCGGAATTTCTTTATGAATTTCGGTAAAATTTTATCAATTAACGGATTGCTTTGTAAATTGAACTACAACGATGGATTTTTCAAATCCAACTCTGGTTGCATAATTTTCCGCCATCAACAGTCCACTAATATTGGTACCCAATCAGTATTAAGTCCAGTTGAGACAAGTTATTATACAGGTTCATCTTAAGTTAGAGGTGGGTTAATTTCAGTTAAGCTCCTTAGGTTCTAAAGAAACCAACATGTTTGGATTTAGGGGGATAGGGTTTGGGGTCAGGTAGATTAAAATGCAAAAAGGGGAAAAAAAGATGAATGTGGGTGTAGATGATAAGATTAGCAACATTTATAGAGCTTATTGCAATACATTTAAAATATTGTTGTAATCTCTCCATTGGTATAGGTAATTAATTTTGTAATACATAGGCATTCTCAAGTTGAAAGATTTTTGTTTTGTTTCCTGTAGGGAATCATCATCTATTAAATAATATAGGCATGGAAAATAAACATTTTCTTTAAAAAGTTCTTGTAGATGGTCTTATTCAACATTACACTTTTTACTTCTACGAATATGCAAATTGCATGTTAAGTTATGCACCTTTTGCTGCTATTAACAAATTTTAGTATGAATGTGTGATGATAGTCATTAAGGACTAAGATTTGAAGTTTAGGAGCACTAGATTTTGATGGAGCTCCTTATTTTTTCATAATGATCTCTCTACTCTAGTCACCCTTTGCAGTACATCCCAACCACAACCAAAGTTCACCAAGAATATTGAAATTGTTGGCAAATATTATACCATGTGGGTCTAATTTATGCAAGTAAAGTAAGGAAATGGAGTTTCTTAACATGCAAAATAATTTTTGTGAACTTTGTGGGAGGTATGTTGTGAACTTTGTGGAAGATATGCTATTAAAAGAAAAGTGTTAGAAATTAGAGGGTATGAAGATTATGTGGAGGTGAAGGTTGATTATCCATACACCTTAAACACTACGAACATTATAGGTGTTAGAAGTACCATTCAGAGAGAAAATTAAGGGTTGATAATTTTTTTTTTCTTATTTCTACGAGAAACCAATGAATTGTATTAAGATGTAATGACGTAGATACTTTATTTTCTAATTTCTTAATTCTTTATTTTTTCTATTGAGTAAGGGAAAATTAGATTTATATGTCAAATAATAAGGAGATTATATATTTTAAAGACATCAAGCTTCCAACTTGATAACTATTTCACCTAAAAGAATCTACTTCCATTCCAAGGCTTAGTTGCGACTCTTGGCTTATTTGGCTTCTCTTTTGGCCTATACGTCCACTTTCCGTTCAATCATACAAATTTCCATATCAACAAATAATAAGAGATAGCGGAGAGGAAGAACTCCACCCCGTACTTCTGTGGAAATTTATACACGTGACCCAACATTTTATGCTATATTACCAAAGTAGCAAATGTTTTCGTACGAGGAACGTCTACCAATTAAAAGCAGACGAGTGGTTTAGACCAGGAAAGAAAGGGAAAAAGGATCAGAAGATCCAAAATTCTACCGAAACCCGAAAGGAGACCCAAGAACAACACGAACTCTGCTCAGATCATTCTTCAAATGGAAAGGATAGAGCACTGATTCGTCAAACAGTTTTACATAGTTTGGCACCTGTCTCTGTACCGTTCCCCTCACCTTTCGTCCCTGCTGTCGATTTGAGGGGGTACCCATGGCGGCAATTCTCCCGTTGGAGGAGTCGAAAGGTGAAAGATCGGTTCTTTTCTCGTAATATTGTCGCTTGGTTTTCCCTTTTTCGAGTTTTGGGTTCGTGGGTTGCTGTCGTCTGATCGTGGGCGTCGCGCAGTCTATGGAGCTATCACAAAAATGCGCAATTTTGATAAATACTTTCATGTCTGACCACTTTGCATATAATCGATTATCGGTACTTATTATTATTTCGATATAAAATTCGCAATTTTACAAACTCTTTATGTTCTGATGCAGCATAATGTGTATCCGTGTGCTTTTGGGTGATTCTAAGTTTTTCTCATCAAACTTCTCATTTTTGGATGTGGAATGTGGTGATTCTTTGCTGTCTTGTGACAACTCTGTTAATAGGAGGTGCACCTTCTTCATGCAGGAAGCACATTCCCCTTTCCTTATTTCCCTGCCACGAATGGATGCAAGATTCCCTTTCTGCTTCTGGTGGGATAGTAGAGTTGGTTACCTGATGGTTTCATGTGATACCATGGTGTTTCTAGACTTCTGCGTTTAATAACGTGTTACTAAATTTTGTATGATTGTATAATTTCTTCGGTGGGCAAGGGAAGAGTCTCGGGTTTGGAGATCGGTTGGATTTGATTCTTCAATGGTATTTGGTGGAAGTGAATTAAAATGAAATTAACATGAAGTTCAAGTTCATAGTCATTTTATTCTAGGTTCAAGCCTTGCCAATGCTACATCCTAGGAAAGTGTTTCTCCAAATACACTATGAGGTGGGCATAATTGTGAATACAGGGGCTTATTTGCTTGCCATCTGTAGGAGTCACACATGCCTTTATGAGATTAAAAAAGGAATTGATATAGACATCTTTGCTTCCCAAGTTGCTGTCTGTATAGGCAATGATTGTGCAACTTAGATCTTGGTAAAATGGGAATCACAGTATCTGCAAACACAGGATGCATGTCAGTTGTTTTTTCTAGTTTGTGACATCATCCAGTTGGATCAAAAAGTATCCAGTCATTGCATATTTGAAGCTGAGACCATGGGGATCTGTATGACTATTTCTGGGCCTTACAAAACTGTTATTTCCTACTTGGCCATGATGAGAGGTGTGCCCTTGTAATCATTTGCTTTTGGCATCCACTGGTCAAGATACGGATGGAACATGTGCTGTCAGGGTGACCAACTTCTAAGTGCTTAGTCCTTGTATTTGTGTAGACTCAGGAAGTTCATCTGATTCGATAGGTTGGAACGAGCTAAAGTTAGACTTGGATGCTTGATCAGCTAGGTCTTGTTCATGAGTTGGAAACTTGTCCTTAAGTTTGATATGCTTGAACATGATTAAAGGCTAATTTAGGCTCTGAACAACATCAATAAGTTATCAATCAGACACTAGACTTGGATTTTCTCTATTGAATTCAAAAATCTCTTCTTGCCGGGCCAATTATGAATATGGAAAAATCTAACGTCACCAAGCATTGTGTTTAATCCCACCTGTTGTACCCTTTCGGTCTTTTAGTTATATTTTTTATTTTATCATCTCTGGTTGTATTTTCTTATCTTTCTGTATGGGGTTATGTGTACTTTTCCTACCTCTCTATATGTTGACGCAATTCATTTCATTCCACTTGGTATCAGAGCAACAATCCTAGATCGGACCTCGATATCCCACCAAAAACCATAGCCTCCCTCACCCTTCGCCAAAACCCCTCACCGTTGTTCCTCCCTTTCCTCTTTGATGGCACTCTCTCCACTCTGGCAGCCTTGCAGTAGCACCGCCAAGGCTTGGCAGGGCCTCCTGCACCTCCAGCAGTGCTGCAACAGTCCCTGCAGCAGTGTTGCCAAGGCCCAGCAGGGCCCTAGTGTCACCATAGGGACCTCCTACTCCCCATGCACCGCTGTAGCAGCCTTTGCATCGGCTGCTGTGTGCCTCGCACCACCTGTAAAGGGCCTCTGTGGTCTTGTGCAGGGGTTCCCTTTCACGTGTATCTGCATGTTTTACTGCCCTCTCTTCTATCTTATACAACAACGGGCTCTTGAAGGGAGAGGTAGTCACTTCCGTGGTCCCTTATTGCCCAGAAGTGATTACTACGCCTACAATACCATATTTTTTAGATCATAAATGATCTGAAACATAATATTCAAATATGATTTACAAGTTCAGATTGAGTTTCTTTTTAAATGGTTGGTAATTGATTGAATGCCTTTGTCTTGATTTGTGACTTTTGGAGGGCTTTGGTTGAAGGAAGATGTCTTGAATAATTTTAGATCTTGGAGTTGTTACCAAGTTTATTATCATGTCAGACTTGATGATTTAGTGTTGTTGAGTTGTACGGGTTGTTTGGGCTTTTATTATAATTGTTTTATTATTTGAGGGTGTGTAGTATTATTTTCCCTTTGTACCTCTCTATATAAAGGTACCTAGGAATAAACAAATTTTTTGTTTGTCCCAACATGGTGTTATAGCAGTGGTCTTAGACCGGTGCTCGAGTACCCTACCAAAACCTTAGCCTCCAATACACTTCCACCTAACTCCTCTTCCTCCTATGTCGCCAGCCTCCTCATCGACGCCGCCAGCGAGCATTGCCCCTATTGATGCTCTCTCTCCCTCTTACCGGTCTAATGGCGCCATTGTGAGTCTAAGACCCATAGTGCCATTGCAGGGCCACACCAGCGTCGTTGGGAGTCTTCCAAGACCCCTAGCATCGCTGCAAGCCTTCTCTCACCATCACAGGGGCCCCACCAGCGTCGCCTTAGGGCCTTCCTAATGCCATCGAGCCGCTTCTCTCCTCCTTATCACCTCCTTAGCACTGCCTCAAGGTCTACTCTTGTGCATGGGAGGGTTGTTCTCCTCTGTATGGGTGCTATAGCACCCTCCCTCATTTCTCGCGTCGACAACAGGTCAAGAGAAAGAGGCAACCCCTACTGGGCTCATTTCTTACCCTCATAGGTGGCTGTTGTGCCTACAATATTGATCTTTAAATCTTTTATGGTCTAAAGTTGATCTTTAGATTGGTTTATGTGCTTCTATTGTGAAACATATGCAGTAGAATGTGTGCAAGAAGTACTTTTGGAGTAGTTGTCTACGAACTGGGTAGTTACGTGAGACCACAAGGAGTTCCTGAGCAACTCAATGGGAAAGTTATCCACCATGAGCACATCTCCACATACGAAGGGAGCATGTATTAAGTTGGATGAATCCAGCTTCTTACTTTGGTCCACATTATTTTCTTGGTTCGTCAGATCACATAGGAAGAAATATATTCTCATGCAAGATGAATCGGTTGTGATGTCTACAAATTTGGAGGCAAATAATGATTAGGTAGCCACGTGCCTCTTAAATAGCATGACGCAGACAATTGCAAAGCAGGTTATGGCATATGCTTTAGCCAAGAAGATGTGGGAGGTGTTATATGAGATATACTCTCATAAGAGTAACATCACTCGTCTTTATCGAGTTGTGGAGGAGATACATACACTTAGGAAGGGTTCTATGCCTATAGCTTAATATTATGGCATGGTGAAGAATTTATGGGATGAACATGAGATGCATCCACCCATATCTTTTGATGTTGCAGTTTTAGCAAAACAACGGGAGGCGATCCGATCCATTCAACTATTGTCTAGTCTTGGCCCTGAATACAAGGGGTTCAAGGACTAGTTTATGATGATGGATGAGATCCCTACACTAGCCTAGATCTATCATCTTCTATTAAGATTGGAGACCTTTGACCTTATATCTATGCCAGATTCCTTCGCCATGGCTTCCATAGGTTGCGGTCGTGGGAGTCCTCTTAGAGGTCGAGGTAGTTGCTGTCGTGGTAGTGCTCGTGGTGGTCGTGGATGGAGCACCCTTTTCTCTGAGTATTGTCACAGGAATGGCTATATTACTGATCGTTGTTGGGTGAAGTACAATTATCCTCAGGGATTGGATCCACATGCTTACCAGGTTTCTATAGAAGGCACTACTCAGGCACATGAGAATGATGGTCAGATTCCTATTTTGAAGGTAGATTGTGAGAGTTTTGTTGCATCCCAAGCCTCCACCTTAGCTAGGACATCAATTAAGCAGTTCATTGGTACCTTTGCCATGTCTTTCAGGTCTCATGCTCTAGCCTGGATTGTTGATTCAGGTGCTTCTTTCCGTATTAATGGTGATGCTGGTTTATTTTCTTCCTTTCAGGATCTTGCTACCCTATTCTAGCTGAAGGTAGCGGATGGGGGTTTGTCACCAGTTACATGACTTGAAATATTTCCATGTCTCCTACTCTGCCCTTATCTGATGTTATGCATACTTTGAAATTTGCACTTAATTTGATGTCAATTAGTTAGATTACTAGAGATCTTCAGTGCCTATTTATTTTTCATGACCAATTTTTTTGCAGGACCTCCAGACGATAAGTTGGATTGGTAGATGATTTGAGCAGAACGACTTATACTATCTCCACATTCCATCGCCTTCATCTACTACTGTTGTTTGTGTCATCACTACTCTTCAGTGGCACCTTCGTCTTGGCCACCGTAGTCCTCCTCTGTTGCATCATAAATTCCCAGATTTATCTTTTCTAGAGTCTTTTCATTGTGAGGCTTGCCAACTTGGTAAGCACCACCGGTCGTCCTTTCCATCTCAAAATAAGCGTACCGAGTCTATTTTTGAGTTGATTCATGCTGATGTTTGGGGCCTATGTGGGGTCCATAGTATTAAAGGTTTTCGGTATTTTCTTTTGCTGGTTGATGGTTCTACCAAGATGTCTTAGGTTTTTATGATGAAAGAGACATTTGAAGTTCCTATTCTTGTTTAGAATTTTATTTAAGAAATAAAGACTCAGTTTTCCACTATTATAAAAATTTTTAGGAGTGATAATGGTCTTGAATTTTTTTTTTTTGAAAAAGGAAAGGTTAGTTATCTTATATCTCATGCTTTCATACCTTCCAACAGAATGGGGTGGTTGAATGTAAACTTCGTCATCTTTTAGATGTTGCTCATACTATTATGTTCCAGATGAATGTTCCCTCATCTTTTTAGGCTGATGTCTTAACTACTACTATTTTGGTGAATTGAGTATCCTATTTGATTTTAGGTGGTAAAGCACCCTACTTTGTGTTGTTTCCTGGTAAAGATTTGTTTCCTATCACTCCTGTTGTGTTTGGTTGTGTGTACTTTGTTCATCTATTTAAGGTGGACAAAATTTCTCCTCGACTAGTCAAGTGTAACCTTTTGGGTTATTTTAGGACAGAGAAAGTATCGTTGTTATGACCCTAGAGCACGACATTTTATGTTTCTACGAATGTAACATTCTTTGAGGAGATTCCCTATTACCTCATAAAGGGGGAGCCTTGCACTCAGGTTTTAACCCAGGAGGTGCCTCTTCCTATGCCTTATGAGCCATCAGAGCCCTCTGAGCCTCTTATACCGAAGGGTGACCTACTTGATCCTGGTATCTTGCGTAGATATCTAAATGTTATAGATACCTTCTCTAGACATTTTTAGCGTAGGTTTATGGATACTCCTTAGGTGGATGAGCCCTTGTCTACAATCCCTGCTTAGTCCTCTCCATCCATTGGTGACTTGTTTGAGGATCTACTACTGATAGCACAAACCTAGACCTTTCCATAGCCCAATGGAAGGCCCAATGATCTTGTGCTAAATATTCTATTTCTTAGTTTATGCCACTTGATCATTGGCCTGCAGTAGGATGATGCCTTTCTTTAGTTGCTGATAGTCACCAGGTTCTGTAGGATCATAGAGATGCCGTCTAGGATCCTTCCTGGACACTTGCTATGGAAGAAGTGATCGCTCTACAGTCTCGCAGAACATGGGAACTAGTAGGCCTACCCCTAGGGGCTACAGTTGTAGGGTGTAGGTGGGTGTTTACCTTGAAATGTCACCTCGATGGCACTGTGGAGTGCTACAAAGCTGCCTTGTCGCTAAAGGTTATACACAAACCTTTGAGGTAGATTACTTTAAGACCTCTCCTGTGGTGTGACTTAATTCTGTTTGAATACTGCTTTTTGTGGCCATAAACAAGGGTTGGACTGTGCATCAATTGGACATTAGAAATGTGTTCCTATATAGAGACCTGGAGGAGGAGGCTTACATGTAACAACCTCCAGGCTTCATCAGTCAGGGGGAGTATCAGAAGATTTGCAGACTAAGGAACACTATTTATGGGCTCAAACATAGTCTGAGGTTGTGGTTTGAGAGATTTTGCAAAGTTGCATGGGAGCATGGCTTTGCTAGGTTTTTTGCAGATCACTCGATGTTCACATTGCACAAGAAACAAGTTCATTAATTCTGATTGTTTATTTAGATGACATTCTATTGATTGACAGTGACAAAAAAGGCATAGTGGACACTAAAGCTTTATTACATTCACGATTTGTAACTAAGGATTTGGGTTCTATTAATTATTTTTTTGGTATTGAGGTATAAATAGAAAAAGGACTTGTACTGTCTTAGCGCATGCATGTGCTAGATATGTTGAAGGAAGCTGGTATGCTTGGATGCAAATTGGCATGTGTGCCTATGGATTCCTAATTGCCTTTTACAGATGCAGACAATCCATTATTGCAGGATGTGACTAGATATCGTGCCATGGTTGGAAAGCTGTTATAATGATAGTTACTAAGCCTAACATTGGCCTTGCTGTGGGAAGGCTGAGTCAGTTTTGTAGGCATCCAAGGAGGTTCGTTGGGATGGAGTCTGCCAAGTGTTGAGATACTTCAAGCGTGCTCTTGGGAAGGGGCTTCACTTCTAGAACTATTGAGTTATGTGGCCTATTCTTATTATTCCTTTACGTACGGGTGTGTGCTTGTGATTTTCTCTTTTGCACCTCTTTATATAAAGGCACATAGGGTTTCTCAATGGAATTGAATTGCTTAGTTGTCCCTACATGATATTAGAGCAGTGATCCTAGATCGGTGCCCGGATACTCCACTAAATCCTAGCATCCCTACCCATCCACCTTAACTCCTCTCTCTTTCTCTCTCTCTCTCTTGGTAGCAGCGGCATCGCGACCACTAGGGTAGTGGCACCGTCGCCATAGCAGCAGAGCAAAGGCACCACCACTTGGTTGGGGGCGTGGGCTGCAGTGCTGTCTGCGGCCTTGCTTGAGGGATGCAACTCTGACAACCACCCTGATCGGGTGGTAGCAACATCATAGGGCCCCTGATTAGGCTGCAGTGTCGCTTGTTGGGTCTTCTTGATCTGGCTGTGGGGGCTACAGTACCTATTTAGGCCTTTGTATGGTCTGAAATTGCACGTTTCAGATCAGTTTTGTGGATCTTATGATCTGATTTTGTGTTGAGGAATTCTTAACTGCTTGTTTCCTACAAACCAGACGTTATGGCTGACAGTAAGGATCCCCCAAGTGACTTGGTGGGGAAATCATCTACCACAAGCGCCTCTTCTTTTATGCAAAGGACCTTTATTAAGTTGGATGATACCATCTTTCTTTTATGGTCGACATCCTTCTCTTGATTTGTGGGTTCACATCGCAAGAAGTATATCTTGCGCAAGATGAGCTTGCAGTTAAGATTGCAGATTGGGAAGCAGACAACGATTGGGTGGCCACCTGTATGTTAAACAATATGAAGGAATCTATCGCCAAGTAGGTTATGTCTTATGCTTCGGCTAAGAAGATGTGGGAAGTCCTCCATGAGATACATTCCCACAAGAGCAACATCAATCGTTTATACAGAGTAATTGAGGAGCTTCATTCTTTTAGAAAGGGAACCATGTCGCTTGCTGAGTATTATGGTTCCATGAAGAATTGATGAGACAAGTAGGATATTCATCAACATAGCTCACCTGATGTTGCATTTATTGCCAAGTAGCGTAAGGTGTTTAGGTCTGTTCAATTACTTGCTGGCCTTGGTCCTAAGTACAAGGCGGTGAAGGATCAACTCATGACCTTAGAGGAGATTCCTATACTGGCCCACATATATGCTTCTCTTACGATTGGAGATTTCTAAGCCTGCCCAACCTTCCGACTCATTTGCAATGGCAGTTATTGGACGTGGTAAAGGAGTCCTTGGAGGCAGGGGGAGAGGATGTAGTGTAAGAGGAGGTCGTGCTAGGGGCCGTACTGGTTTGTTTTTTGAACATTGCCACAAAACAAATCATATAGTGGATTGATGTTGGATAAAGCATGGCTTTTCTCAGAAGCATTAGGCTAACCAGGTTGCATATGATAGTGAAGGAAGTTAGTACTACCAGGAGGAGGAGCAAGTTGGCACCTAGATTACTATCTCCAAGGAGTATGACAGACTCCTATCTTCTCAGGCTGCTTCTACTGCAGGCGCTTTAGTGACTTGCCAGATAGGTACTACTGCTGCTGCTGGACATGTTCGTACACCATCATAGCTTGCTAATTTAGGTGCTTCCTCCTACATTACTAGGGATGCTACAGTGTTCTCATCTCTTAGACCTCTAACTACTTCAGTTCATGTTAGGGTAGGGGATGGTGTCCTGTCCCCTATGACAGGCTTGGGTGACATCTCCTTATCTTCTACTTTGCCCTTATCTGATGTCATGCATATATCTAAGTTTGCTCTAAATTTAATGTCTATAAGTTATTTAACAAAGGCATTGAATTGCAGAGTGGTTTTTCATGATCATTTCTTGTTTCTGCAGGATCTCCAGACGATGAAATAGATTGGACTTGAGCGGGATGGCCTTTACTACCTGCACGTTTCACCTGAGAACCCTTCTATTACTGTTGCTTGTGCCACATCTACTCTTCAGTGGCACCTTCAATTGGGACATCCAAGCATTTCAGTTCTTTGCTGTTAGTTTCCAGACATGCATTTTCCTGATTCTTTATCCTATGAGGCTTGTTAACTTGGTAAGTATCATAGGATGCCTTTTCCGAGTAAAAATAAAAGAGCTATCTCCCTTTAGTCTTGTTCATGCTAATTTATGGGGCTTGTGTCGGGTCAGAAATCTTAGGGTTTTCGTTATTTTTGGTTCTTATGGATGATTGTACCCATGTTTCTTGGGTATTTATGATGAAGTCAGAAACCTATATTGATAAAAAAATTTATTAATGAAATAAAGACTTAGTTTTCTATTCTTATTCGCTTGTTTCAGACTAAGGCTACTAATCCAATTGAACAAATCAAATTCGTTTAATGAAATATTTAATAAAAGTTCATTCGAAAAAAATGAAACTAGGTTCGTTAGCTTAACGAATTGAACTTGAATATAGTGTATGTTCATTTGATAAAAGTTCGAGTTCGAAAATGCATACAGGCTAAAATATGTATCTAATTATGCATTTATGTAGATATGAAGAATCCATTTGATTTTTCAAAAAAAAAAAAGAGTTACCCCTCCCTTCCCAACCACAAAAACAAAAAAAAAAAGAAACTCGAAAAGTCCACCAAATTTGTCCTGACTCCTCACTCAAGTCACCCCTCAACCCCTCCCTTCCCCTTTTGCCCCGCTCTTCCACTTCCCATTGGCAAAACTAAAACCCTAAGCCCTAACCCTAACTTCCACTCTCCCAATCTCCTCTTGCCATTATCACCAAATGCCTCCATCGCCAATGCCAGTGCATCGGCATATTCTTCCATCAGCCGCCAACGTACCATTGCTCTTGAGGTTAGTTCACATGCGATCCTCCCCTCCCCTCCTCTCTTCCTCCTTTACATTTGCTGGATTGTCGCCATCTCCTTCAACACCATCGATACCCTCAACTGGCCATTGCTACCCCCAGCAATCCTTTCTCCTCGCCTACTTGCCACTCATTAGCACTCCCCCATCCTCCTCAACTATCCGCCACTCCCCCCAGACTTCACCTTCCTCGTCCTCCCAGTCCCCTCCGTCCCCTTCTCTGGTCCCCTCCTTCCCCTTTGCCTCCTAGTCCCTTCCACTCCCTCTAACTTGCAGTTGATGAATACACTTCGGTGGATTATAAAGGTTGTAAGTTCCTGCACATTAGGATGGATTTGCATATGCATTTAGATATAAATAATTGCATAAGGAATTAGAGTTGTATGCATCTCCTTACGGAATGGATAGTCTTATGCACCTTAAATATTTATGCACGAGGAATAATTTTATATCTACCTTTTTTTGGCATGCTAGCAATCTATTAGGACTTTGAGTTAACTTTTCTATTTCTTTTATGTAGGACCTAGGTGGAGCAAATAATGCACATCACTAGGAAAATGGTGAAGCAGCCTAGACATGAGTGCAATTCGTCCCTCCCTAAATATGGTGGTCGCCACCTTTGGTGGGATTACACCATAACTGGTTGATCACCTTATTGTGCTTGCCATTTGAAGAGGATATTTCAAAGCTGGCATGACATTCTTTTGGAAAGCCATTAACACATCCTTAAAATGTGGATCCAAGATCCACATTTTAAGGGGAACACCATTGAAGAGGACCCATCATCTCACACACGCAAGAGAGAAGAGAGGGATGGCATGCCCTCTTCTTCCTCCTCTCCTTTCCACTACCATACGTCTATCTTCTCCCCAAGAACTTGGTGGAAGAGGCTTCTACCCCACCTCCCCCTTCTCTAGTTGCCTCCTTCCCCTTTGTCTCCTAGTCCCCTCCACCCCCTCTACCTTGCAGTCACCACCGATCCACCACTAGTACTACCCCAAGCCCCAACCCGACACCACTACCACCACGGTACCACCATGATCAGTCCCAGATGCAGGAGCTTATTTTTCAAAAATGCTTAGTCATTTTTTTTCATTAATGAGTTCATTTTTCCAGGAGCTTATCTTTCTTTTGTGCTGACGAGTTCATTTTTTCCAAATGCAAGAGCTCATTTTTTAGCAATGCTTAGTCTTTTTTTTATGATGAGTTCATTTTTTAGAAATGCAGTCTTTTCTTTTTAATTGAAAAGAAGTGCTTAGCCGTTTGTCATTGACAGTGGTAATAACTTTTCAAAATAAACAATAGCAATTCAGGTTGTATGGATATTACTGTTATTACTAGAAATGAAATGCAAAAAACTACAATGAAGAAAATTAAGAAGTGCTAAGACATTTTCATGTGTTTTATTTAATATTTTTAATTTTTAGTGGATTGACTTTGTTTGGGATCTTTATTTGACTTGTATATGGGATTGTAATTTGACTTCCATTATACATTGTTAGATGTCAACGAACGATCTGTTATCAAACAAACTGTTATTGAACTTTACTTTTGAACATATTATCGTATTTCATCGAACATGTTTGTTCGAATAATGCAAGCAAACTAATAACGAACTAAACTCGAACGTTCGATTTCGTTATTGAACCGAACTCGAATCGAACTCGAACATTGAACATTTCATCAAACTCGAACTTGAACATGCCTATGTTCAACTATGCTTGATTCGATTAGTATCCCTTTTTTGGACTGGCAACAAACTTGAGTTTGTAATTGCCAACTTATCTTAGTTTTTCCAATCGATGGGCATTGTTTACCAGACTTCTTGTGTTCATACATCCCAATAAAATGGGGTGACTGAGTGCAAGTTGAGATGCTTGATGTTGCCCATACTATTATGTTTCAGACACATGTTCTACTTTTTGGGCTGATGCAGTGCTTCCTACTGCTTTCTTGATTAATCAGATTTCCTTTTCCATTCTGGGTGGGGGGACCCCGTACTCTGTTTTGTTTCCAAACTAGGAGTTGTTTTCACTACCACCTAAAGTCTTTGGATGTATTTGTTTTGTTCACTTATTCAAAGTGGATAAACCGTCTCCTCGGTCAATCAAATGTGTCTTTGTAGGGTATTTCAGAATCCAAAAGAGATATGGTGTTTTGATTTGTTGACACAACATTTTTATGTTAGCGTGGATGCTACTTTCTTTAAGGAGATTCCCTATTACTCTTCCACTGGGAAGCCTACTACTGTTTCATAGGATGTCTCGCTTCTTATGCTGACTGTTACGCCTCCAGTGCCCTCTGAGCCACCTATACCTCAGATAGATGTCCTGCTTGACTTTCCTAGACATCCTAAGGCTACAAATACCTTCCCCAGACATTTTCAACACAGGCTGCACTTACCACCAGTCCAAATGAAGAGCCCCTCTTTACTATTCCTGCTTATGTTTATGTTAATCCTGCGGATTCAACTAGAGATCCAGAGTCTACAGTATTAGAGGTAACAAGTGTGGATCTTCCTATTGCCTGGAGGAAGCCACAACGGTCTTGTTCTAAGTATTCTGTTTCAAATTATATGTCACTTGATTATTTGCTTGCAGTAGGGTGACTTCTATCTCTTGCAGTGGATAGCCATCATATTCCCAGGAATTATATAAAGGCCTTCCAAGATCCTTCCTGGACCTTAGCCATGATTTAGGAGATGATAGCTTTCTAGTCTAGAGGGACCTGGGAACTTGTTGACCTACTCTCAAGTGCTACTGTAGTGGCGTATAGGTGGGTGTTTTCCCTCAAGTGCCATCGAGATAGCTCAATCGAAAGATTCAAGGCCCAGTTGGTTTTTAAAGGTTATGCATAAACCTTTGACGTTGACTACTTTGAGATCTTTTTACTTGTGGCTCATCTCAATTTAGTAAGAATTCTACTCTTTGTGGTAGTAAGCAGTGATTGGACGATTTTTCAGCTGAATATTAATAATGCATTCCTTTATGGTGACTTCAAGGAAGTGGTATTGATGGAGAATGTGTGGTTAGTTTAGTATTACATTGTGAGATGTGGAGTGTTGGAATGTGTGGTGGCCTATAAATAGGCGTGTACCCCCACTTGTTTCTTTGAGTAGATTAATAGAGAAATCAACCCTACTAGGGGCGTTCTCTAGTGATTTTCTACCCGCTTTTAGTGAGCGGGTTTTCCATGTAAACCAAAGTATTTTTTATGTGATCCTCTTGAGCTTTTGATATCTTGTTTTATTTCCACTTATTTATATTATTCAACTTGGTATCAGAGCCAGCGGTTTAGGGCTCTTCTCGAGGACATCCAACATACGCAAAATAAGGAAAAGGAGAGAGGAGTTACGCACAAGTGCTATGCATGAATTCTTTATGGGAGAAGCATCTCTGCATGGAACTTCTCCATGTGGACAGTAGCCACGTCACCTTCAACACATTCTCAACGTAGATCTGAGTCCTAGAGCTACTAGTGCCTTCGCAGAGCCAAGAAGGAGGAGGCAGATCGAGGAAGATGGTAGTGAATGAAGCAATGTTGGTCATCGAAGGAGCGAAAAACGCAATAAAACAAGTGAAAAACGAGGAGGAGATTTATCAAAAGGTATTTCAGTTCATATGGTACCTTTGTATTTGATTTTTTATTCTCTAAAAGAGGAGGTTCTTCCGGAATAAAGGGCGTTAAACACTTTAAGAAGATCAAAGGAGCGAAGGACTAGCACTACGGCGATCACGTCGACCTCTGAGGGTGCCAAAGGAGCACCAACTATCGAGAGTGCACTAGGACTGGTGGTTGCCGCATCGACTCCAACTCGAGAACGTGAAGAAGAGGCATAGTGTAGCCTTTAGAAGTTCACCACCATTGCATCGACTTCTCTACTTTCACTTGGTGACCTTGGCTTAAAGAAAGCTGAATGCCTTTTCTCGCTTACGAGCAAGGTGCCATACTTCTCGAGGAGGCACGTGGAATCCTCTAATGCATCGGGGAATGCCGTGATGAAGGGCTCGACTCTCGAGCGTAGAAGAAGATGCATGAAGACTATCCTCAACTCTTCAGAGAAGAACAGTGTAGCAACATTACCAAGTCTTTGCTGTCTTCCGGGTCAACTTGCGGAGGAGTGTTGGGAATCAAGAAAACAAAACAAAAAAAGGAATATGCCACATGGACTGTTACGTGGCACAACAGGCCACATGGACAGTCCACGTGGCCATTACCATCAGTAGCTATCGGTTGCAACAAAGAGAAGGCTCACCGATCATGCTTAGGCTAAGAAAGCTCAAATTAGTTAAGAATAAATTAGGATTTGGTGTTGATTAGTTGGTGATTTAGTTAGTTGTGTTTCTTATTTTAGATTGATTTGTTTCCTAATTTTAGGAAGAGTTGTTATGGAAGTAGGATTGTAATCTCTTTATAAATAAGAGAGAACATTATTATTGTCATTTGAGTTGCATTATAATAAAATCAGATTTACAACTCTCCTTTCTCTTCCATGTGTTGCCTTCCCTCTCCTCTCCCTATTCTGCACACATGAATAGGACAACAAGCCCTGTTAGGCTTGTTACTGTTGCTACTACGTCTCTTCTCTTCATGGGAAGAAGCCTCCATACTCCAATTGCACCCAAAATCTCAACAAAAAGGGCTAAGACTTTCTTACTAGAATAACTAGAAGATCTTTTTCAACATGGCATTAGAGCATGTTTGATCTCATTTGAGAATAAAAGGGAGGGAGAAACCCGTCGAAAGCCCTAAAAAGAGGGCTGCTGGCAGCATTGCCAGGTCTCATGGCCACCAGCAAGCCTTTAGTGGCCCTCCTCTCCAGGCTACCCCTTTAGGGTTTCTCTTCCCTCCTTACTCGATCGAGGTTGAGATCATTTTCTCTCTCTCTTGTGCTTTGGGAGGTGGCCAAAGCAAGTCACCGACACTGCCTCCGACGACTAGGGTTGCAATGAATCCCCTACGTTGCATCGCAAGGCCCTATGTGGCACTTTGATGACTACACATTGCCACCTCCTATGTTGTGCCAGCTAGAGTGCTTTGACTACTACGTTGCCCCTTTAGGTCAAGATCTATTGCGTGAGGCCTCTTACGATCTCGTAGCACTGCCTACAAACCCCATAGCAACCTTCGGTGTTGCTGTTGGTGGGGGGGGGGGAAGGGAGGGGGGTTCTACTTGTAAAGGTTCTTCACCAATGGGACCTTTGGTGGCCTCCTAAGAGAGCCTATCACGTTCTCTTGCTCTTGTTCTTACATCTTGGACTGCGTGTTGTTCCTAATGTGGCCCTAGGTGCTTATGGTTGCTTCTCTTAGTTGTTGCCACGTCTTATTTGGAAGTCATTTTCTTTTCCTTTTATTTCTTGTTATATATTGTTGGGTTGCTTCTTTTGGAAGCATAAACAAAAAAAAAAAAACTCATTCTCTAAGGTCCCCACATTAGAGAAGCTCACTTGCGGTCTCTAGAGAAGAAATACACTTAGAGTTTTCATATGGGAGAGGCCCACTCTCGAGGTCCCCACATAAGAGAAGCTCACTCGCGCTTTCCAGAGAAGAGGTATACTTAGAGTTTCCATGTAGGAGAAGTCCACTCTCGAGGTCTCCACATAAGAGAAACTCACTTGAGGTCTCCAAGGAAGTGGCATATTTCGAGTTTCCATGTGGGAGAGGCCCACTTCTGAGTTATCTTATTCTATTGCGGTTACTACTTTTTCTACAACCACCTACTCCTCTGATCTACTACCTAATCTTACTCCTCCAACCTATTGCTGGCTCCTTTGGATGTCTACATTGTAGGGGAGTTCACTTGTGTAACAGGTTGGGCATTGTATGCTCCAACTTAGGGGGGAGTGTTAAGAAATAAAATTAGTTAGATATTTTAAAGTTGAATTAGTTAGGTTTGAGTGTCCTAGTTTTAGTCTTTCTGATTTTTGGTAAATGTGTTATTGTGTTTCATTGTATATCTAAGCTCTCTCTATGTATAAAGAGGGCTAAGACTTTCTTAATAGAGTAACCATAATCAAAGTTGATCTTTTTCAACGGAAAGGAAGGTGTGGACATCACTGGAATACACAATAGTTCCTTTGTTTCCTTCTGAGACATCTTTTTGTTCAAGGAACGCTTTGCTTGGCATTATTATTTACACATCTGGGCCAACTTGCTTAAGATTGGTGCTTGTACTTTAAGTGTTTGAGTGGTCAGTAATTCTGTTATTTTTTGTAGTAGTAGGTGTTATCTTGAGAATGTTTCTTGGAGTGGCTCCTTTTTAATGCACACTTGGAAGGAGGGTTTGTGACATAATGATGTATAGACAACCTTAAGTCTGTGTTGATTAATAAACTTGGATGACTGATTCAAATTAGTCTTCCCTGATTCTTGCCAACAAAGAGAGAAAAAAAAGAAAACTTAGGTTAGTAATTCCTGCTTAACTAATCATATTATAGATGCGATCAGCTCAAGGAAAGTCAAGGTCCATCTTGTAAATAGCTCTCTCATATATTCTTCCCAATTGGTACAAAAGGGACAATCCCTTCACAGATGAGTTACATTTAACCATTGTACCTTTTGTTGAGAAAAAACACCAGAGAGAAATTGGAAGTGGGTATTGAGCAGGGAGACTTTATAATCCACATTTAAGAATGTTGTAACCGGTAAATGCAACATTTAGAAGGAAATATAGTACTATCTTAACTATTTTTACTAGTTTTTAATCCACGCGTTGCTGCAAGAGTGTAAAGGCCAATCAATACAGGAGTGCAAAAGTCAATCATATGAAAGTCTAACATGATTTTTGATCAGTGCATTTTGATTTTTGATTATTGGAAAACCAACAAATCACGCATTGCAAAATTCATTGTCTGTTGAATCTTGGTTTTCGATCGGTGGAAAAAAAGAAATATTGATCGAAAATCAAAACACAGTGTGCTACAAAATGTATTGCTCGGTGTATGTTGATTTCTAATCGGTGTCTTAGATTATGTTTATACTGTTAGCAAATGCACACCTTTTGTATGAGGGGTCATTTGTTACTTTTATTTCTTGTACTGGTGTTATACCACAACTTTTCCACCTCTTCATTATGTAAGGAGAGGTAGGGCTCAATAATAGAATTATCTTATTTCCTCCAATTTGGTATCAAAGCGATGGTCCTAAATCGAGGCTCTAGGTCTTCCACCCCCAAGGCCTCCAAACCCTAGCCACCAAATCCCATCTCTCTCTCTCTCTCTCTCTCTCTTTGCGCCGATGGATCGGCCTCCATGTGGCAGCGGTGGCGAGAATGAGGCCCAGTGGCGCTGCAGTGTTGGTCTAGCAACGCAACGAGGCATTGATCTAGGTGTTGTGGTGACGCGAGGGGATGCCGATCTAGGCACAGCGAGGATCTGCGGCAAGCACGCGGCAACGCAATCCATGTGCACACAGTCAGAGGCAGTTGTGAGGGGTTTGTAGCCTTGTTCCAAGGGCTGCATCCCTTGTAATCGCAGGGAGAGGGAGTTCCTTGGGGCCATCTCAGGTGTTTTTCCCGTACTTAGGTTAGGCCAACGCTCGTCCAAGGGGCTTTCTGCTAATGATGTAGATTTGAAACCATACACTTTCTGATCTACCGATGTTTCCTTGATGATAAAAGATTGATCTAGGCTTGCGGATTGCGAAGATGGCTTTAGATGATTAGTCCAAGGTGACATCGGGTTCTCTTTCGGACGTTGGGCTACTTAAAAGCCCATTCTTCGGCCCCATCATCAAACTAGATGAGGCCAACTACCCATGGTGGTCGCAGACCTTTCTTATGACCGCTAGGGTCATGGGAAAAGCTACATTCTTACGAATCCAGAGCTTGCAAACAAGACTGGCACAAATGCCAACTGAGACAGAGACAATGCCATGGTTTGTGTATGGCTTATGCAAGCTGTTATTCCCCGAATAGGGGATGAGATTATGTACTATTCGACAACAAAGGAGACGTGGGAGTCTTTGTGTGAGATATACTCACACGCCAAGAACTCCACACATGTTTTTTAGGCCTTTTACGACCTCTTTTACTTGCGTCAGGAGGGACGCACGTTGCCGCAGTACTACTCCCTCAAGAAGGGAATGCTGGAGAGGCATCACTACTATCTGCTGAGGTGTGCCTGTAAGTCCTGAAGGTGTTTTCGGAGACAACTGGTAGTCTCCCTTTTCTTGGCAAGCCTTGGACCTGAGTACAAGGCAGCTAGAGATCAGATTCTTACCGCTCTTGAGCTTCCTACTCTGGAGGAAGCCTATAGTAGACTCAATAGAGTAGTAGCGTGCACTTCTGCTCCTGATTCTGGTGCTCAAACGTCCGCACTGGCTGTGATCCCTGGACGTGGTAGGGGTACCCCCCTCCCTACACGTGATCCTATACGTGCACGCTCTTCTGATACACGTACTTAGTCTTTGTGTACTTATTGTGGCAAGATAGGCCACTTTGAGGCTACATGCTGGCAGAAGCATGGTAGGCCACCTGTGGCCAATCAGGCAGCCGAGGTCACCAATGGAGCCTCCTTGGGTCCTGATGTCAGTTCTCTTAGTACAGAGATTGAGACTCTACGACAGCAAATTACTCAGTTAGCTTAGGCATCCTCCTCTCAGCTTCCAGACACTATAGCATCTGCCTTCTCTTCTGAGGCCCCTGCAACTGGTATGTCGTCTCTTTTATTTCTCAGCGATTTGTTGATTGACTCTAGTGCATCCAAGCACCTGTGTGGCGACAGGAGATCCCTTTCTCAGTTAGCACTTGTTACACTAGCTAGGACTGTACAGGTGGTAGATGGGAGACACTCACCACTTGTTGGCAAGGGAGATATGTCTCTATCTCCAACCTTGCGACTGACGGATGATTTTTACGTTTCTGATTTTCCATTAAGCTTGTTGTCTGTTAGCAGTATTACCAGAGCTCTGAACTGCCAAGCTATAGTTGATGCGTCTTCTTGTGTCTTGCAGGACAAGCTCACTGGGAAGATGATTGGTGGAGGGCATGAGGAACGGGGGATATACCATTTGAGCCGTACTGTTGCTGCTTCTGCTACCCAAGGCCTTGGTTTTGCTGGGTCCCCTTTCTAGGGGCATCATCGCCTTGGTCACCTACCTATTGATTGTCTCAGACTAGTTCTGCCGTCCATACCCTCGACTACTGCTCTTGTGATGCTTATTAGCTGGGCAAGCATTATAGGGTTAGTTTGTCCACGTCTGTTTCTATTTCCTTTGTTATGTTTGATGTGGTTCACATGGATGTTTGGGGTCCCAGTCGTATTCCTAATCGACTTGGGAACATATATTATCTTGTGTTAGTAGATGATTTTTCCTGTTTTTCTTGGCTATTTCTTTTGAAAAATAACTTCGATATGGGATAAATTGTTGAAAATTTTGTCAGAGAAATAAAACTCAGCATTCATGTTTTGTGAAGCAATTTCGATCAGATAATGTCTTAAAATTTTGTATCACTTGGTTGCGTACTTTTTTTTCCAGTTGTGACATTATTCATGAGACTACTTGCCCTTACATCTCTCAGTAGAATGGTGTTGTTGAGAGGAAACACCACCACTTACTTGATGTTGCTCGTACCTTGTTGATTCACCACTCAGTTCCCTCTCTTTATCGGGGTGATGCTGTTTTGACAACTTGTTTTCTAATTAATCGAATGCCTAATGCTGCTTTACACGAGCGGATCCTTTGCAGGTTATGTATCCCGATAGACCCTTGTTTCACGCCCCCCCTAGACCTTTGGTTATGTTACTTTTGTCCATTTGTTAGGATCGGGCCGGGATAAATTAGCACCGAGAGCAGTTAAGTGTGTTTTTCTTGGGTATACTCGGACTCAAAAGTGGTATTGGTGTTTTGATCCGACTATTTTTCAACATTTCATTTCAGCATACGGTACCTTTTATGAGACGATACCCTTCTTTTCCACATTTGCAGCTGAGCTACCTTTTGAGGGTGATATGGCACCCATGCTATTTACTCCCATTTTCCTTGGGAGTTTTCTTGAGATTTCCATCCCTACTGTCCCCCACCACCACCATCTGCTACGCCACCCTTTTCACGTCTGACAGAGCCGCTTCAGGCATGTACCCATCCTCACACTACCTTTCGGGGGCCCCCTCCCTCGCCTTTATTAGTGGATTCTCAGGTGAGTCCCTTAGACACTGATGCTAGTTTGCCACATGTTGATCATAGGGATAGGACATGTGATGTGACAGGAGATGATCTGGATCTTCCGATAGCTGTTCGGAAGAGGCCACGGACTTGTGCTACTTACCCGACAGCTGGCACACTTGCTATTGACAGCCTAGCTCTTGGGTTTGCAGGCTTCACACAGGCATTGGCTACTACTCACATCCCAGCGACATCATGAGGCCATGCTTGATTTAAAATGGCAGGTAGCCATGGAGGATGAGATGGTTGCTCTTAGGGGTTGTGGGACTTGGGAGCTCACTCCACTTCTAGACGGAGCTACTGTTGTTGGCTGTCGATGGGTTTCACAGCGAAGCTCAACCCAGATGGAGGCATCGCCAGATACAAAGCATGCCTTGTGGCAAAGGGGTTCACTCAAACCTATGGGGTGGACTTCTTTGATGTCTTCTCCCTAGTTGCCAGACTTCCTACTGCACGGGTGTTGGTAGTAGTGGCGGTTCAGCTTAGATTGGCCCTTGCATCAGCTGGACGTGAAGAACACATTCCTCTATGGTGATCTCCAAGAGGAAGTCTACATGTAGCAGCCATCAGGATATGAGGTTCAGGGGGAGCGTGTATGCAGACTATGAAAGGCTATATACAGCCTCAAGTGGAGTCCTAGGGCATGGTTCCAGAGGCTGTCTCATGTTGTGGAGGTAGCTGGATTCAGGAGATCGACGACTGATTTCTCTCTTTTTGTCAGGACTAGATGAGGTACTATGGTGCTTCTTGTATACATTGATGACTTGATTGTTATAGGGGATGATGTGTAGGGTGTCACTGAGATCAAGCACATTCTGGCAGAGCAGTTTGTTATGAAAGTTTTGGGGCCTCTGCAATACTTTCTTGGTATTGAAGTTGCCCGGAGTAGGAAGGACGTAGTCCTGTCCCAGAGGAGGTATGCATTGGATATTCTGTCGGAGGTGAGTATGCTTGGGGCCAAGGAAGCCAACATTCTTATGGATCACAAGATGCCACTTTATGGTGAGAAGGCACAGTTGGTGGATGACAGACAGTACAGGCAGCTTACTGAGATCAAGCACATTCTGGCAGAGCAGTTTGTCATGAAAGATTTGGGGCCTCTACAATACTTTTTTGGTATTGAAGTTGCCCAGAGTAGGAAGGGCGTAGTCCTGTCTTAGAGGAGGTATGCATTGGATATTTTGCAGGAGGTGGGTATGCTTGGGGCCAAGGAAGCCAACATTCCTATGGATCCCAAGATGCCACTTTATGATGAGAAGGCACAGTTGGTGGATGCTATACCTAAATATCACGAGGCCTGATATCTCTTCTGCAGTGGGGAAGTTGAGTCAGTTCATGGTCAAGCCAACACGATAGCATTAGGATGCAACATTGATGGTGTTTAGATACATCAAGAAGGCTCCTGGAAAAGGACTTTTTTTCTCCAAGGAGTCTTCTATGACTTTGGTTGGCTACTTTGATGCAGACTACGTTGGATGTCACATGGATCAAAAATCCACTATGGGGTTCTACACCTTTCTGGCAGGGAATCTAATCACATAGAGTAAGAAACAAGGCATGGTTGCTAGGTCGAGTGCCGAGTTTGAGTACAGGGCCATGGCTTGGACGACTGTAGAGATAATGTGGATTAGGTCCCTACTTACTGATTTAGAGGTACAGTTTTCTAGCTCAATGGAGATGCGGTGTGATAGCATAGCAGTTACCTTCATTGTCAAAAACCTAGCATTTCATGAGAGAACGAAGCATGTTGAGGTTGATTGCCATTATACCAAAGACATTATTCAGAAGGGGCTGCTATATATAACACCAGTCATGTTTGAGAAACAGATTGTAGACATTTTTACCAAGCCCTTAGCCAACCCGATATTTGATTTGTGTGTTTCCAAGCTGAGCATGATAGATATCTATGTTCCAGCTTGAGGGGGAGTGTTAGCATGTGCACACCTTTTGTATGAGGGGTCATTTGTTATTTTTATTTCTTGTATTGGTGTTGTGATGCAACTTTTTCACCTCTTCATTATATAAGGAGAAGTAGAGCTCAATAATAGAATTATCTCATTTCCTCCAATTTATACAGCCTAATTTGGTATATGTGTTATTTCGTATCATCCTAGAAACATACTCAATATTGTCTTCTAATGAAAGCACAAGACGAGGAGGTCGATGGCAAAGACGGAATTTGAAATGGACATACGTGCTAAATAGTATGCAAGAAAAATGAAATAAGAGGAGAAGAAAAGATAAGAGAGAGGGTGGGAAAGTCGTGTAGCAAGTAAAAAAAATGCAAAAAACAAAAAAAACAAAATCGCAGGCAGGCCATCAAAAACTAAAAACTAGACAAAATAACCCTACAGGAGCAGCTATAGTGGCTGCTTCATGGGCAATCTAAAGATATACTAGTTTTTGACATACGCGTTGCTACGGGAGTGCACAAGTTAATCATTGCGGAAGTGTAAAAGGTAATTTTGATAAGGGGAAAGTTTTTAAAAGAAGTTACGTAGGAGCTTATTTTGAAAAGGACGTGGATAAGGAAACAAGTGTTTTAACGTGTTTTGTAATGCACGGTTAAAAATCAATCGGTTAAAAATGAGAATCAACTGATCGAAAATGAAAACCAATCGGTTGAAAATCAAGTAGACCAAAACACATCGGTTGGAAATGGTTTTTAATTGGTTGAAAATCAAAATATACCGGTTGAAAATCAAAATACATCGGTTGAAAATTAAAATACACTGGTGTGTTTTGCCTTTTCACTAGTAGAAAATGATTTTTCACTTGAAACGTAAATTTTCAATTGAGAATTGGTTTCTCCACTTGAAAAGTAATTTTTCATCTATGAAAAATGGTTTCCACTGGTGGAAAATCAAAATATACTGATTGAAACCATTACTTTCGTCTGTGCGTTGCAAAACGCGTTTATCTACTTTTTCTCTTTTGGAAATCAGAGTCGGTGCATCATGATTTTTTACTGATGGAAAATCAAAAACACCGATTGAAAATCAAAACATACTGCACGTTGCAAAATACATTGTCTGGTGTATTTTTATTTTTAATCGATGTCTTAGATTGGCCTAATTTTATATTAACTAAATACTAATCTAATTATATATTATCTCATACCCTTGTAGAAATATACTCAATATTGATTTCTAATGGAAGGGTACATGATGAGGTCGATGATGAAGATGGAATCTGAAATAGATGTACTTGCTCAACAATACACAAAAAAAATGAAATAAGCAAAATATAAAAAGAAAAGAAAAGAAAAGAGGAGAGGAAAGAGGAGAGGGTAAAAATTTTTTTTAAAAAAAGACGGATGATTCGGTGTGAACAGTACACACTATAGTACTTGTGTCCACATTGAATCATTTGCATGGGTTAGGGGAATTATTTTGTGATTTTTGCAAGATGAAGTACCAAGGTGCCGATGATCTGGGCTTAAGCTTTTTTGATGAAGTGCACTTAGGAATTTTTGTTTTGATTTTATTTAGAGGGAAATTTTTCTTTAGATCTTATGACCAATATGACATTTGATCATTTTTTGTTATACATGTACATTATGTCCAGTTGTTCGTCAGTAGTCGATTATGTGATTTATTTGTTGGAATTCAACAGGAGTTCGATGGGGCAAAATCTATAAAATAAACTCAGGTACTCTATTTCCCCGGTTGCATTGAACCCTAATTTAGATATCTGAACTTGTTTGTGTGGGGTAGTCCAGTAGTCTATTCTTGTCCAATACAACCCAAATCATTAACAGGATATTTGAGTTTGCCTGACCTTGTTAAGTTATTTGTTTCTTATATTTGGATGCTTCTATATTTTCTTATTTTCTGATGGGGTTATGATGTTATTTGTTCCTACATCTCTCTCTATGAAAAGAGGAAGGGCTTGAGAATAAATTAACTAAATCATCTCTCCCAACTTGGTATCAGAGCAGTGATCCTAGATCAGTGCCCTAGTTACCCCACTAAATATGCCCTCCATACCTTCCATCGATCTCCCTCCCTTTCTCCTCGTCAGCAGCAACTACTTCGCCGACCTCTTCCCTCCAGTAAGCAATCCACCGGCTACTGCATCACTAGCATTACTGCTGGTTGTTGTTCCAGATCCAAGTGCAATGTTACTAGGGTTAGATTGAATCCTAGTGGTGCTGCTACCTGCTACTGGGGGACCTCAGCATTGCTGCCTACTGCTACAAGGGTCCCTGTGTGGTTGTTGCTACTGCAGTTGGCCCTTGGTCTATGTGTAGCACTACTGGGGGTTGTTACTTTGCTAAGGACGTATCTACCTCATCCTCCATCTTCGTTTCATTGTTTTCAAGCATATAAGAGGGAGAAGCTATTTTGTTAGTTGTAGATCTTGTCTTTAACCGGCACAACTATGCTTTGTTTGGTCTGAAATTCAGTATTTCAGACCTTACATCTCAAGTTCGGTGGCTGATTTGATGTTCTAATTGTTTCCTATTGGTCTTGGGTTCGTGGGTGATGGTAAGATGGTGTCCTCTAGTTTGTTTGAGGTGACTTCGGAATTGAATGTTGAGATGGGGGCATTCAAGAGCTCAATTTTTGATCCCATGATTAAATTAGATGAGACTTGTTAGCATATGTTGTGTGGTCTTTTATTTCTCCCCTTATTGTAAGGATTGTGTGTTTTGTTCCTCGGGGGCATTCCTGTACTTCTGACTCTACGATCTCTCTATATAAGAGAGGCCTAGGGTTTCTAATGAAACTAAGTCATTACAACCAATTTGGTATCAGAGCACTGATCCTAGACCGTGGCTCTAGGTATCCCACCTCCACAGCCTTGAAAACCTTAACCACTGAACCCTAATCATCTCTCTCTCTCTCTCATGAGTGGCAACAGCTCTCAGCGGAGCTCCGGCAGCACGCTACAGCATGCACAATGATGTTGCGGCGGCGTAGGTGAGCCTGCTGCACCATTAGTGTTGCTCAGGTGGCATTGTGGTGAGCTTGGGGGCTCTTCTAGCCTCTAGCGACGGTGTTGCAGCATCTTGGCTGATCGCGGTGGCGCTGCGGCGACTTTGGGGGCTCTCCTAGCTTCCGATGGCGATGCTGCAGCACCGAGGGTTGCTCACGGCGGCGCAACGGTGCCCTTGGAGGCCGATCTAGCCTTTGATGACGGCGCAATAACACCTTATTGGGCCTGCGGCGATGCTACAGTTGATTGGCAGCAGCGTAGTAGCAGTAGCTAAGGCTGCTTGTTGGGCCTGCAATGCTGTGCTGCAGGCGGTGCTGACCTACAGTAGCCATGCACGGACCTTCGGCGGCGTTGCTACAGTGGTTTGGGTGGTGGTTGGTAGGGTAGATCGACAGGGAGGCGGTGCGTAATGATTTGATCCCTTTACAGCAGTTGTGAGGGGCTTTTTGTCCTGATCTAGGAATGCTAGTCCATAATGTAGGTCTAAATTTGTTTGATTTCAAATTTGTGGATGATTTCGTGGTGATAGAAGTTTGATTGAGTTTTCCGGATTGTGAAGATGGCTTCAGATGATTTGTCCGAGGTGTCTTTGGGCTCTGTTTTCGACACCGGGGTACTCAAGAACCCTTTCTTTGGTCCTGTTGTTAAGTTGGTTGAGACCAATTACCTACGATGGTCTTAAACCTTTCTTATGACTATCAGGGGTCATAAAAAGAGCCATATTCTTATGGATCTGGAGCCTGAGAATAAGACAGGCACAAATGCTAATTGGGATAGCGACAATGCCATGGTTTGTACATGGCTGATGTAGATGGTTATTCCCTGCATAGGGGATGAGATCATGTACTACACTAGTGCAAAAGAGATGTGGGAGTCTTTACATGATACCTATTCACATGCCAAGAACTTTGCATGAGTTTTTTAGGTCTTCTATGACCTTTTCTATCTGCGTTAGGAGGGACTCACGTTGTCATAGTATTACTCTCTCATGAAGGAAATGTTGGAGAGGCACTACCCCTACCTACTAGGGTGTGCTTGTGAGTCCTGGAGGAGTTTTAGGAGACAATTGGTTGTTTTTCTTTTCTTGGCTGGCCTTGGACCTGAGTATGCAGCAGTTAGAGATCAGATCCTCACTGCTCCTGAGCTTCCTACCCTGGAGGAAGCATATAGTAGACTCAATAGAGTTATAGTACTCACTCCTACTCCTGACACAGTTGCTCAGTCGTTTGCACTGGCTGCGATCCCTGGATGTGGTAGGGGTACTATTTACCATGCACATGGTGGTGGATGTGGATGCTCTTCTGGTACATGTACTAGGACTCCGTGTACTTACTGTGGTAGACTTGGTCACGCTGAGACTACAAGCTGGCAGAAGCATGGTAGGCCACCTGTGGCTAATTAGGCAGTTGAGATCTTCGATGCAGCTCTTCCTACTTTTGATATTAGTTCCGTGAGCATTGAGATTGAGAACTTACGGCAACAGATTGCTCAGTTAACTCAGGTGTCCTCTCAGATTCTAGACACTGCAGCTATGGCTTTCTCTTCAGAGACACTTGCAACTGGTATGTTGTCACTCTTATCTTCTGGTGAATGGTTGATTGATTCTGGTGCATCCAAGCACCTATGTGGTGACTAAGGCTCTTTCTCTCAGTTAGCACCTGTTACACCTACCAGGATAGTATAGGTGGCTGATGGGAGACTCACTATTTGTTGGCAAGGGAGATGTCTTTATCTCTTACTTTGAGACTTGTAGATGTCTATTATGTGCCTGATTTTCCTTTGAGTTTATTGTCTGTTAGCAGCATCACTAGAGATCTGAACTGTCAAGCTATTTTTGATGTGTCCTCTTTTGTCTTACAGGATAAATTCACTAGGAAGACGATTGGTGTAGGGAGTGAGGAATATGGGGTGTACCGTTTAAGCTATAATGCTTTTGCTGCTTTTACTGGATCTCCTCTCTAGTGGCACCACCGCCTTGGCCATTTACCCATTCATTGCCTCAGACGTGTTCTAACGCACATCCCCTCAGCTACTGCTTTCACCTGTGATGCTTGTCAGCTTGGCAAGCACTACAGGGCTAGTTTTTCTAGTTCTACTTATGTTTCGTCTGATGCTGCATTTGATTTGATTCATATGGACATGTGGGGTCCTAAAGGTACTCCTGATTGACTTGGGAACAAATATTATCTTGTTTTAGTTGATGGCTTTCCTCGTGTTTCTGGGATATTTCTCTTGAGAAATAAGTCCGATGTGGGACATTATTGAGAACTTTGTTAAAGAAATAAAAACTCAGCATTCTTGTCTAGTAAATTACTTTCGTTTTGATAATGCCTTGGAATTTTGTATTTTGTGTTTGCACAATTTCTTTTCTAGTTGTGGCATTATCCATGAGACATGTCCTCATACCTCTCAGCAAAATGGTATTGCTGAGAGGAAACATTGCCATATTCTTGATGTTGCTCGTACTTTGTTGATTCACCATTTTGTCCCCTCTATTGGGGTGACCATGTTTTGACTGCTTGTTTTTTTATTAACCGGATGCTTAATGCTACATTGCATGAACGGATTCCTCTTAAGCTTATGTATCCTAATCGTCCCTTGTTTCACGTCACCCCTCGAACTTTTGGTTTTGTTGCTTATGTTCATTTGTTGGGACCGGGTTGGGATAAACTAGCATCGAGGGCAGCTAAGTATGTTTTTTTGGGTATGCCTGGATATGAAAGGGATATCGATGTTTTGATTTGCTTACTTTTCGGCACTATGTTTTAGTGGATGTTACCTTTCATGAAGCTGTACCTTTCTTTTCTGTGACGGCTGCTGAGATGCCTCCCGAGGGTGATATGGCACCTATGCCATATTCTCCCATTTGCTTTAGGAGCTTTCCTGAGATTCCTGTCCCCACCACATTACCACCACCTCCTGCTACGCATCCTTTTCCACGCCTGACTGGGCCACTCTAGACATATGTTCGCTCTTATGCTACCTATCAGGGACCCCATCCTCGCATTCACCATCGGCTTCTCAGGTGAGTCATTTAGACATTGACGTATGTTTGCCTTGTGATGGTAACAAGGATATGACAAGTTATGTGTCAGGCAATGATCTTGATCTTCCAATAGCCATTTGGAAGTGACCACGGACTTACACTACTTATCCTACGGTGGAGGCACTTGCTATTGAAAGTCTAGCTCCTGGATTTACGCAGGCGTTAGCTACTACGCAGATTCCAGCTATTCACCGTGAGGTCATGCTTGATCCAAAATGGCGGGCAGCCATGGAGGATAAGATGGTCGCTCTTATAGGCCGTGGGACTTGAGAGCTTATTCCACTTTCTGATGGTGCTGCACTCATTGGCTGTCGATGGATATTTATTGTAAAGTTCAATTCCGATGGTGGTGTTGCTAGGTACAAAGCTTGTTTTGTGGCGAAGGGGTTCACCCATACTTATGACATGGATTTCTTTGATACCTTCTCCCCAGTTGTCAGATTTCCCACAGTTCGGGTGTTGATTGCAGTGGCAGTTCAGTTAGATTGGCCCTTACATCAGTTAGATGTGAAGAATGCCTTCCTTTATGGTGATATCCAAGAAGAAGTCTATATGCAGCAGCCACCTAGCTTTGAGAGTCAGGGGGAGTGTGTATGCCGATTACGGAAGGTTATATATGGCCTTAAACAGAGTCCCATAGCATGGTTTCAGAGATTTTCACAAGTTGTAGAGGCTGCTGGATTCAGGAAATTGACAGCTGATTTTTCACTTTTTGTCAGGAGGACTAGACGAGGTACTGTGGTACTTCTTGTTTATGTTGATAATTTGATCATCACAGGGGATGATGTAGAGGGTATTGTTGAGGTTAAGCACATCATAGCAGAGCAGTTTATTATGAAGTACCTGGGTGCTTTATGGTATTTCCTTGGTATTGAGGTTGCTTGCAGCGAGGGTATGGTCTTGTCTCAGTGGAAATATGCTTTAGATATCTTGCAAGAGGTTGATATGCTTGTGGCCAAAAAGGTCAATATTCCTATAGACCTCAAGTTGCTACTCTATAATGAGGATGCACAAGTGGTGGATAATAGACGGTATAGACAGCTTGTGGGCAAGCTGCTGTATCTTACTATCATGAGGCTGAACATCTCCTTTGCAGTTGGTAGACTGAGTCAGTTAATGACCAAGCCAACACATCAGCATTAGGATGCAGCATTGATGGTGCTTAGATATGTTAAGAAGGCTCTTGGAAGGGTCTCTTCTTCTCAAAGGGGTCCTCTATGACGTTGGTTGGCTACTCAGACGTAGACTATGCCAGATGCCATGTGGATCGCAAATCCACTACTGGGTTTTGCATCTTCTTAGTAGGAAATTTGATCACGCGGAGAAGTAAGAAACATGGCACAATTGTGAGATCAGTGCTGAGTCTGAGTATAGAGCTATGGCTCAGACGACTACTGAGATGATGTGGATCAGATCCTTGCTTATTGACCTACAGGTGCAGTTTTTTAACCCCATGGAGATGTGATGTGATAATAGTCACCTTCATTGTCAACAACTCAGCATTTCACGAGAGAATGAAGTATGTTGAGGTTGACTGTCACTATACCAGGGACGTTATCCAGAAGGGGTTGCTATATACCACTTCTGTTGCATCTAAGGAGCAGACTGCAGAAATTTTCACTAAACCCTTGGCTAGATCTTCAATTGATTCTTGTATATTCAGGCTGAGCATGATAGATATTTATGCTTCACCTTGAGGGGGAGTGTTAGCATATGTTGTATGGTCTTTTATTTTTCCTCTTATTATAAGGGGTATGTGTGTTTTGTCTCTTAGGGTCATTCCTGTACTTCCGACTCTACAGTCTCTCTCTATATAAGAGAACCCTAAGGTTTCTAATGAAACTAAGTCATTACAACTAATTAGACCAATTACCCTTAATGGTCACAAGCATCTCTTATGACAGTGAGAGGTCATGGAAAGGAGCACGTCCTGCAACACCCAGAGCCCACATAGAAGATAGGAATCAATGCCACTTGGGATAGGGATAACGTAGTGGTGAGTGCTTGGATGATGAATTGTGTTATACCCATGATAGGAGATGAGATTATGTACTACAACACTGCGAAGGAGATGTGGGATACCCTTAGTGAGACCTACTCTCGTGAGAAGAATTTTGCACGTATTTTCCAGACTTATTATGAGCTATTCCAGTTACACCAAGAGGGGTGTTCCTTAGCACAGTATTATTCTACCATGAAGGGTCTCCTAGAGAGATGATGCCTGTAAGCCCGTGTGTGAATGTGCTTCTCAGTGAGAGTTCAGGAAAGAGTTGGCTTTTTCTCTCTTCCTATCAGATCTTGGACCTGAGTTTACTATTGCATGAGACCAGATCTTGACCCTGTTAGAGCTTCCTTCAGTTGAGGATTCATATAGTAGATTGAGGTAGGATTGTAGTATAGTCTCTTGTCACTTTGACCATGGGTCAGACCTTTGCTCTTGCTGCGACCCTTGGACATGGTAGAGGTGCCTCTTATACACGTGGTTGTGGAGCTGGGTGGTGTGGTCGTACCCCATGTACCTATCGTGGATGTCTAGGACATTTAAAGGTCACCTGTTGGACCAAGCATGGTCGACCTATAGTGGCTAATCAGGCTGCTGAGCCTATAGAGACTTCTTCTGGGACAGTATCTTGTGCTGAATTTGATGATCTTTTGCAATAATTTTTACAGGTTTGCCAATCATCAGCACCTTTTGAGACCGTAGTTCTTGCTTCCTCCTCCTTGGTACCGAGCTTGTTTGCTTTCTTCTATGTTACTGTAGGATGAAGACTGGTCGGTAGATTCCGGTGCATCACACCATTTATGTGGGAACCAGAGCTTGTTTCCTTCTCTTAGATCAGTACGTCCAGGACATACTATATAGGTGGCAAACAAGAGACATTCCCATGTTGCAGGATAGGGGGTGATTCCTTTATCTTCCACATTACCATTATCTAATGTACCAGATTTTTTCATGAGCTTATTATCTATCAGTTGTATTACAAAGGAACTAAACTGCAGAGCCATTTTTGATGCTCAGTCTTATGTCTTGCAGAACAAGCTCATGGGGAAGACGATTGGTGAAAGATGTGAAGAAGGGGGGTATATCGCCTGAGCCAAAATACTATTCCTGTTGTAGGTCATGGACAGGTTGCCTTTGCCACTGGATCTCCTTTCCAGTGGCACATCCGCCTTGGCCATCTCTCCTTGGACAGGCTCTGATGTGTTATGCCCCATATCTTTTCCACAACTGTCATCACCTGCGATGCTTGTTAACTTGGCAAACATCACTGTGCTAGTTTCCTATTGTCTCAGAGTTCTGGGTCTACTTTATTATAGCTTATTCATATGTATGTATGGGAGCCTAGTCGAATTCTAGATCGGTTGGGTCACTGTTATTTTTTTATTATTATTGATCATTTTTCTTAGGTGTCATGGGTATTTCTATTGAAAAATAAGTTTGATGATGGTTCTGTTATTGAGAACTTTGTGATAGAAATAAATACTACTATCGAAGTTATTCATTTTGATAATGCTTCGGAATTATGCACACATCATTTACATTCTTTTTATAAATCTCATGGCATCATTAGTCATACTACCTGTGCCCATTTCTGTCAGCAGAATGGGGTTGTCGAGAGGAAACATCATCATTTACTTGATGTTGCTCGCACCCTTTTGATACATTACTCTGTGGCTTCGCTTTGTTGTTGGGGTGATGCGGTTTTGATTACATGTTTCTTTATCAATAGGATGCCTAATTCCGCTATTCATGAGCAAATTCCATGGAATATCTTCTATCTTGATAGAGAGTTTTTTTTATTACTCCCAAGGTCTTTGGATGTGTTGCCTTCATTCATGATTTTACTCTTGGACGGGACAAACTGGCCCCCAAGGTGGTGAAGTGTATTTTCTTGGGGTATTTTATGACATAGAAGGGATATCGATGTTTTGGTCCCTTTTCTACTCATTATTTTGTATCTGTTGATGTTACTTTTTTTGAGTTTATTGCTTTTCTACCATTGGGTGTGATATTTCCATCGATACTACTATTGCCCCTATACTTGTTCCTCCTATACTTTTTGAAGAGATTCCTATTTCCAGGTCACCTTCTACTAACACTACTATTACTAGTGTGCCCTAAAAAATATAATGAACCCATAGTTACTTACAGGTAACCTTATACTACGTTGTAGATGTCCCCCTTCACCACCTCCCTCCTCCCTAGATCAAGTGAGCATAGAGATTTTAGACACTGATGATACTTTGCTTAGTGGTGATGCTACATGGGATACTTCAAGGAGTGATCAGGTAGATATGCCAATGGACTCTGATCTTTCGATTGTCATTAGGAAGGTACTCGTACCTGTGCTAAATATCACGTAGCAGGCAGCATGGCCACTGACAGTCTTCGGAAGGCATGTGGGAGCTTCTATTGTGCACTTGCTACTGCAGAGATACTTGCCACATACTAGTAAGCCATGTTACATCCAAAATGATGCGAAGCCATGGAGGATGAGATAGCTGTTCTTCGATCTTGAGGCATGTGGGAGCTCATGCCCTTACCTCCAAGGGCTGTTGTAGTGGGTTGTTGTTGGCTGTTCACACTCAAATACAATCCTAATTGATCGATTGCCAGATACAAGGCCCGTTTGGTGGCGAAAGGCATTATTTAAACTTATGAGGTTGACTTTTTTGATACTTTTTCCCTGGTTGCATGCCTGGCTACTGTCCTTATATTGATTTCATTTACAGTACAGAAAGATTGGCAGCTTCACTAGTTCGATGTGAAGAATGCCTTTCTATGAGATATATATGCAGTAGCTCCTTGCTTATAAGGTTTAGGAGTGTGTATGTCACTACAGAAGGCCATTTATGGCATGAAACAGAGTCCGATAGCTTGGTGGTGAAGTTAGTTGGCTTTCAGAGGTCATCTTCTGATCATTCCCTTTTTGTTAGGAAGACAGGGAAAGGAGTGGTGGCACTCCTGGTATATGTTGATGATCTGATAGTTACTGGAGATGATACGATAGGTGTGGCAAAGATAAGGAAGCCATTGGTAGATCAGTTTGTTATGAAGGATCTGGGGCCACTACGATATTTTCTCGGGATAGAAGTAGCTTGTAGCAAAGGTGGTATCATTCTATCTTAAAAAGAAATATGGCCTGGATATCTTGAAAGAGACTGGTATGCTGAGTGTCAAGCTAGCTAATGTTCTTATGGATCTCAAGGCACAACTATATGACAGGGATGCAGAGACAGTGGATAATAGATGGTATAGACAACTTGTGGGAAAACTATTATACTTAACCATCACTAGGCATGATATCTCTTTTGCCATTGGAAAGTTGAGCCAGTTCATGGAGAGGCCTACTAGATAGCACTGAGATGCAGCTATGATGGTGCTCAGGTACTCAAAGAGGGCATCAGGATAGAGTCTTCTTTTTACTAAAGGAACATCTATGACAACGGTTGGATACTCACATGCAGATTATGTTGGCAATCATGTCGATTGGAAGTCCACCATAGGCTTCTATACTTATCTTCAAGGAACTTAGTGACTTGGAAAAGTAAAATGTAGACTGATGTTTCTAGGTTAAGTGTGGAGTCTAAGTAGGGCTATGGCTTAGACATCTGCAGAGTTGATTTGGATAAAGTCCCTTTGGACAAATTTGCATGTGGTGATTGATGAATCTATGGAGTTATGATATGATAATTGGGTTGCTACCTATATTGCCAATGACCTCATATTTCATGAGCATACCAAACATGTGGAGGTGGACTATTACTATACTTGAGATTTGATCCAGAAAGGATTCATCTTCATTACATAGGTTGCCTCAGATGATCAGAAGTTGATATCTTCACTAAGCCCTTAACACACTTACCTTTGATGTTTGTACTTTTAAGCTAAGCATGACTGACATCTATGCCTCAACTTGAAGGAGAGTATTGAGTTATTTATTTCTTATGTTTGGGTGCTTCTATATTTTTTTATTTTCTGGTGGGATTACGATGTAATTTATTCCCACCTCTCTTTATACAAGGAGAGGTACTCAATCAATTTGCATGATTAATTTGTTTGGTAAAAGTTTTGGAACGAAGACTAGAACCGAAAGAAACACCAATTAATTTGGATTTTTCTTGATTATTTTTGTTTTAATTTCCTGTTTTAATGTGTTTTTTGTTCACATTTTGTCATAAAATTCCTTTATCTCATAAAGTGTATTCCTCTTGCTGTTTTCTGGCCATCTTAATTGACAGCTTCGCTACTTATATTGCTATTTCTAAATCCTTGTAGCTAAATATTAGCGGCCTTTAGCATGCAACAAGAAGTATTTAAATTCACATATTGTCCATGATCTATTGTATTATTGCTGAATTGTAAGTTCTATGTAACACTTTGGAGAGTGGGTAAGCATTTTCTGGTGCAATGCTAATGCCTACCGTAAAATGATATAATAACAACAACCAAGTCTTTTCCCATACTAACTGGAGTCGGCTATATGGATTCTTTGCCTTCACACAGATCGATTTTCAGTTATTTCAGGACTTAAATTAAAGTAATTAAGGTCAGACTTAATAGTTTCCTTCCAACACTTGTTTGGTCTTCCTCGTCTCCTCCTAGCGGGTTCAGCCTTCAACTCCTCGCATCTCCTAACTGGAGCATCTAGTGGTCTTCTTTGTAAATGTCCAAACCACCTTAGACGTGTCTCTCTTATTTTATCCTCTATCGGTGTCACCCTAACATTTTTTCTAATAATCTCATTTGAAATACGGTCATTTCTTGTATGACCACACATCCATCTTAACATCTTCATTTCTGTCACAGACATTTTCTGTACATGCCTATAGTTTATAGCCAGCATTTAGAATCGTACAACATGGCTGGTCTTATCACAACTCGATAGTATTTTCCTTTGACTTATAAAGAAACCCTCTTATCATAGAAAGCACCACATGCACCCCTCCATTTCAACCACCCTGCATTAATTCTATGTGTAACATCTCCATCAATTCCACCATCATGTTGGAAAATGGATCCTAAGTACTTAAAAACATCTTTCATTGGAATGCACTCTTCTCCAATTTTTACATCAATCCCTTCATTGTTCCCTCTGCTACTAAACTTGCATTCCATATACTCAGTCTTCGTCCTACTTATGCGTAATCCTTTATCTTCCAGGCTTTTCTCCAAAGCTCAAGTTTTCTGTTCACTCCATCTCTTGTCTTATCAACCAACACAATGTCATCAGTAAAAAACATACATCAAGGCACCTCAACTTGGATATGCTTTGTCAACTCATCTATGACCAAGGAAAAAAGATAAGGGCTTAAAGTCGAATCTTGATGTAGACCAATGGTGATATCAAAGTAGTTCATCAAATCATCCTTAGTCTTTACACAAGCTACTGCTCCATAGTACATATCCTTTACAAGGTTGATATATATAACTGGCACTTGTCTCTTCTCTAAAATTCTTTACAAGATATCTCTTGAGACAGAATTATAGGTCTTCTCCAAATTAATAAAAATCATATGTAAATCATTTTTCTTGACTTTGTATGTCTCTATTATACGTCTTAAGAGATGTATTGCCTCAATAGTAGATCTGCTTGGCATAAAGCCAAACTGATTTTCAGTTACCATAGAGACTTGCCTCACCCTTCTTTCAATTATTTTTCCCAAAGTTTCATCATATGACTTATCAACTTAATACCTTTATATTTGGAACAATCTTGTATGTCACCCTTGTTTTTATATAAATGTACCACAAAACTTTTCCTCAATTCCTCTGGCATATTCTTGCCTCTCCACATAGTATTAAATAAATTTGTGAGCCAAGTTATACCCCATTATAGGAATATCATCAGGCTCAATAACCCTTCCACTTTTTATCATCTTCAAAGCCTCCTCTACTTATTTCTCTTGTATCTTTCGATAACATGCTCGATTCACATACTCTTCTGAGTTGGCTAACTCCCTTAAGATGATATCATTCTTTTATTTTTTATTAAATAGCTTATGAAAATATCTTTTCCATCTTATCTTTATATCCTCACTAGCTATAAGCACCATTCCTTCTTCATCCTTGATGCATCATACATGTGTAAGGTCCTTTACTTTCCGCTCTCTTGCTTTAGTTAACTTGAAAATATCTTTTTCACCTTCTTTAGAATCAAGTTTCTTATAAAAATGCTCCTAAGCTTTTGCTTTTACTTTTGCTTCACTAACTATTTTCTTTGCTTCTTTTTTTGCTCTTTGGTAGTTTTCCATATTTTCATCGGTCTTATCTCGATAAAAATGCTTTAAAGCATGCTCTTTTAATTTTAAGCTTTTCCTGCACTTCCTCACTCCACCACCAAGTCTCTTTTTGTCCTGGAACACCTCCTTTAGACACGCCTAATACCTCCTTTGCCACCTTCATAATACAGTTTGCCATATTTAACCACATTTCATCAGCACTACCATCAAGATCCTAAGTCTTTTGTTGCATCATCTTCTCTTTAAATCTCACTTGCTCTTTCTTAAGATTCCACCATTTAATTCTCAAATTCTTAGACACTAATTTTCTCTTCTTTACCTTCAAATGAACATCCAACACCAAAAGACGATGTTGAGCAGTTAAACTCTCCCCTCGAATAATCTTGCAATGTTTACAAGATAAACGATCCCTTCTTCTCAAAGCAAAGTAATCGATCTGTGTTCTTGTTAAGCCACTTTTATAGGTAATCAAATGCTCTTCTCATTTTTTGAAGAAGTTATTTGTTATGAAAAAGTCATAAGCCATAGCAAAATCAAGGAACGTCTTCCCTTCTTCATTCCTAACACCAAAACCATGATTTCCATGCACTCTTACATACTTTAAAGCATCTTTTCCCACATGCCCATTTAAATCTCCACCCAAGAAAATCATTTTTCTCTGTGGGATTCCTTGAATTATCATATCAAGCTCTCCCCAAAATTTATTCTTTATTCTTTCCTCCAGACCAACTTGAGGTGCATAAACTGAAATGACATTCAAGATCTCTTCTTCTAAGACTAATTTTATCAAAATAATTCGATCACCCAATCTCTTAACCTCAACCACACTCTCTTTCAAATCCTTATGAATTATAATGCCCACGCTGTTTCTACCTTTGTCCCTTCCTAACTATCATAGTTTGAAATCTATTCTCTCGATTTCATTTGCTTTTTCTCCAACCCACTTAGTCTCTTGAAGGTAAAGAATTTAAATCCTTCTCCTTACTATTGTATCCACAATCTCCATGAGCTTGTTGGTCAAAGTACCAATATTCCAACTACCGAATCTTAGCATTCTTTGCGACATACTTCGATGGTGAAGTGGTGGAACTAGCTTCTTTACTCACATGCGTTCCTCATGCGAGAACCCTTGCTCATTTTGGACTACATCCAGGTGGTGATGTAGCGGAACTAACTTCTTTACTCGCATGCGTTCCTCATGCGAGAACCTTTGCTCATTTTGGACTACATCCGAGCTACGATGTAGCGGAATTAACTTATTTACTCGCATGCGTTCTTCATACAAGAACCCTTGCTCATTTATCACTACACCTGGGCGTTGATGCAGCGCGTCACAAGTAGGAAACACCCCAACGAAATCTGATTGTTTGTTAGTATCCATGTTTAAAGATCCGACAAATTTTACGCTGGCTGTCGGCTACCTAACGCAACCCTCCTTTATCCGGGCTTGAGACCGGCAATGAAAAGGCACACGAACCTCAACATAGGCGGAGTTGCCTACCGTAAAATGATACTTGGAGAAAATGTTGGAATGAAGAAGACTTGTGAATTGCATTGCTTTGTGGATTTACAAAATAGTGCAGATTTCTGAAACGAGTGACAAAAATAACAGAGGATGTCAAGGTTATGGTTTTATCAAGTTGTTACTTTGTTGTACTTCAACACATTTGTTGTTTCATTGTTTGTTCATGGTGGGGTCAGTATGAGGATTTTATTTTTCGTCTTTCCTTGTGCTTCTCTTTTAGGAATTTTTTTTCTTTCTTCTGATTATGCTAAATCCAAACTTTTGTTTTCACATTTCTGTAGTGGAATCTATTAATGGGACCATATCTGTAGCTTCTGCATTCCCTAGTCACCAGGAAGGTAAAATGTCGGTCTATCTGTTGATGCATCTCATAACGAAAACTGAGGTGATTTCTGTTTGATTAGAATGATATGCATTATGGTCCATTTCTTCAAAATTTTTGTCTACATACAGATAATGTACAAAAAGTCCATTTTTTGTGCCATTATTCTGATGTTTTTCCTTGCTTGATCTTTTGCAACTTAGCTGTCAAGGATAGAGACCTCAAGTTCCTTTCCAAAGCTATTGAAGAGCCATACCATGTTATAGAATGTGGACATGGAGGTCCATTTGGAGCTGTTGTTGTTCAAAATGATGAAATTGTCGTGATCTGTCATAACATGGTTTTGAAGAATACAGATCCTACTGCCCATGCAGAAGTGATAGCAGTTAGAGAGGTATGACAAGAAACATGTCATTTAGAAGTCATCCCTGTTGATGCATTACTTTTTATCTAGTTCAACAGTAACTGTTGTGCACAGCCTAGTACGCTATTTCCCTGCCACATGTGCATAAGCGTGTAGTCGATTTGTTGCCGATCTGCATATCTTGTGGCATGAAAATTGAAAAAAAAATTACTGAGCAATGCCTCCTCCACTATTGCTTGGGAACGTTTCTCATATGTAACTGCTACTTCTGCTACGATCTTTGTCTAGTTCAGTTACAATTTATGTTGAGACTCCTATTTATCTTTACTAGTTTTTGGTGCATTTTGTTATTTCTTATTATTATGGACATGCATTGTCATTTACCCAAACCTCTCTCTATATAAAGCAGTGTTGGGTTTCCTTTGAGAAATAAGACTAGTTATTTTCTCCCACATGGTATCAGAGCACGGTCCTAGGCTAGGTTCTAGTATCCCACCGAAAAATAACCCTTGAAACCCTAACCACCTAAAACCCTAGGTTTCTTCTCACCGTCAACCTCCTCGTTGGTGTAGGGGACCATTGCCAGTCCTCCTCACCGGCAGGAGAGTCAGATAGAGGGACGCTGGGCACTCCTCTCCCTGTTGTAGGTAGCGATGTCCCAGCCTAGGCATCCCAACGGCAACGGTGATGGCGGCAATAGCATCCCACCGGCATCAGGCGTCAGGCGGCGGCAGGTGGTGCTACACTCGCCGAAGGTCTCCAGCAACGTCGGCAGCGCTGTTGGGGGTTGATATCCCTTAGGCAACCCTGCAAGAGGTTTTCTCCTCGTGTTGCGGGTGTGTAGGGCCTTCTTCGAGTTGTATACACTTTGTAGCCTTGCCTAGGGGACCTCTCTGGCCTTGGGCGTGAACTTTCCAACTCTGGTTACCTTGGATCTTCACACCTAAGGTCCCTACTGCCTGTTCAGAGTTATATGATCTAAATTATTTTTTTAGATCTGTTTGTGGCATATTTCTTTAGGTTTTTGGCTCAAAGATGGCGAGTTCTAGCCCTTGGTGATCCTCTTCATCCCTGCTAGGTATAGTGCCAGTCTCTGGAGGAGTAGAGATGGCATTGGATACCGCTACTGCGGCAAGGATGGTGGACTATGTGGGCTTGATGCTGCAGGAGCATTGTAGGAGTCACTATGGTGCTGGATGGTTGGTTGACTCTAGTGCTTCACAACATCTTTATGGGGATCAAGGCTATTTTCGGTCACTCAGTTTTGTTGCACTAGGGAGGATGGTGCAGGTTGCTGATGGCAGGACGCTCCTGTTGTTGGTCAAGAGGAAGTGTCTGTAACCTCCATGTTGCAGTTGCCGAGAGCACTACATGTACTGAAGTTTTCCATGAGCTTGTTGTCCATGTGTAGGATCACGAAAGATCTTCATTGCAGGGTTGCTTTTGATGAGGTTGGATGCATCGTATAGGATAAGTTCATTGGGAAGCCCATTGCTAGAGGTATAGAGGAGAATGGTCTCTATCGCCTTGGCCAGGAGTCGTTTGTAGGAGCCAACAGGTATGATGGTGGGAGTGCCTTATAATCGCACCTTCATCTAGGTCACCTACCTCTGGATTGTCTCAGGATGGTAATTCCACATATTTCACTTGCCACTACTATTAGGTGTGACGCTTGCCAGTTAGGTAAGCATCATCAGTTCTTTTTTCTTGCTAGTACTTCTCCTGGATCAACGACAGCTCTTCAGTTACTCCATATGGATGTTTGAGGATCGGGTAGAGTTCCAGACAGGATGGAACATCGTTATTATGTTGTTGTCGTTGATGATTTTACTAGAATGTCCTAGGTGTTTCTTCTGAAGAACAAGGTAGAGGGTGGTGTTATAGAGACTCTTCTTTTCGAGATTAGGACTTAGTATTCCGTCACAGTGAAGATTATATAGACAGATAATGCCCTCGAGTTCTATACTGTTAGACTTACAGAGTTTTATAGGACTCGTGGGATTATCCATCAGACCACTTGTCCTTATACCTTATAGCAGAATGGAGTTACAGAGTGAAAGCATAGACATCTATTAGAGGTTATCCGCACTCTTCTTATGCACCACAATGTTTCACAAAGATACTGCGGGATGTTGTTTTGACGGCATGCTATCTCATTAATAGGATGCCGAGTTCAGTTTGTCACGAGTAGATACCGATTCTTCTATTACATCTAGATGGTGTGCTTTTCCATGTGTCTCCCAGGATTTTTGGGTGTGTTGCTTTTGTTCATGTGCCATCACCAAGTCGTGACAAGCTTGTTTCTTACGCTGTCAAGTGCATCTTCCTTGGGTACTCTAGGAGTTAGAAGGGGTACCGATATTATGATTCCATCCACCACAGGCATTATGTCAACGCTAATGTGACCTTTCATGAGACTACATATTTTTCAGTTGCTGGGTAGATGAGTGTTTATGATGATGCAACTTTCATGCCTATTCATTTTGTTTCACTATTGGTGATTCCGATCTCCACATCTCAACCGATTCCTTCGGGCTCTATGACCTCCTTGGATGACTACCAGAGATTGCATGGTCTGTTGCGCACGTATTGTAGACCTCATGTGACACTACAGAGGACACCGCCCTAACCAGTGACTAATTCTCCACAGGCAGTTGAGATGGTTTCTGATGACAGTGATAGTCTAGTTTGACTTGATCCCCTTGATAGTGCAGATCATAGTAGTAGTGAGGTTCCTTCTGCAGATGTTTAGTCAGAGGTGTCAGACGATTGTGACCTTCCTATTGCCATTAGGAAGGCGCCCCGCACGTGTGAGTCCAAATATCATGCTGCAGGCAGTTTGGCTACCAATGATCTTGGTTCTCAGTTTGATAGATTTTGCTAGGCACTTATAGCCCCACACATTCCATCTACATATCAACAAGCTATGCTTGATCCAAAGTGGCGTCAAGTTAGGAAGACGAGATGACAGCACTCCGGAGTAGACAAAGTTGGCAGCTTACCTCGCTTCCTACATGCGCACGATTGGTTGGCTTTAGATGAGTCTTTACCTTGAAGTACAACCCTGATGGGTCTATTTCAAGGTATAAGGCTAGGTTGGTGGCAAAGGGGTTCACCCAGACCTATGGGGTGGACTTCTCTGATACTTTCTCCTCCGTTTCATGTCTCGTCACTATTTGCGTACTTATCTCTGTTGTAGCTTACAAAGATTAGCGGCTACATCGGCTTGATGTGAAGAACGCTTTTCTCTATGGAGATCTTTTGGAGGAGGTTTACATGCAGTAGCCCTTGGGTTTTGAGGTTTAGGGAGAGTGTGTGCAAACTTAGAAAGGCCATCTATGGCTTGAAGTAGAGCCCGAAAGCCTGGTTTCAAAAGCTCTCAGATGTGTTGCAAAGGATGGGGATGCAGAGGTCTTCTTCAGATCACTCTTTGTTTGCCAGGAAAATGGAGAGTGGCGTGGTAGCACTACTAGTTTATGTAGATGACTTGATTATTACCAGTGATGGTGAGGCTGGGATAAGTTAGGTTGAGTCTCTTGCACAACAGTTTGTTATGAAGGATCTAGGCTAGCTTAGATACTTTCTGGGAATCGATGTCACTAGGAGTAGAGATGAGATTGTTCTTTCTCAATGCAAGTATGTGTTGGATGTTCTTCAGGAGACAGGTATGCTGGGGTCTATCTAAGCTTGCCAATATTCCTATGGATCTCAAGGCACATGTTTATGATGAGGATGTAGAGGCAGCTAATAGTAGATTATACAGACAGTTGGTTGGGAAGCTACTTTATTTGACCATTACACAGCTTGACATTGCCCTTGCTGTAGGAAAGCTTAGTTAGTTTATGGATAGGCCAACTAAGTAGCATTGGCAGGCTGCAATGCAGGTGCTTAAGTACTTGAGGAAAGTACCTAAATGTGGTATTCTTTTTCAGGTTAGGGCTCCTGTGACAGTTGTGAGATACTCCGATGCAAATTATGCAGGATGTGTTGCAGATAGGAAGTCTACTACAGGCTTCTGTACTTTTGTTACAGGTAACCTTAGTACCTGAAGGAGTAAAAAGTAGGTTGTAGTCTCATGATCTAGTGCTGAGTTAGAGTACAAGGCTATGGCCCAGACTATTACTGAGATGGTGTGGATTAGATCCTTGTTACTGGATCTGCATATCAGGTTGAGGAGCCTATGGAGATGAGATGCGACAATAGAACCGCTGCATAGATCGCCAACAACCCCATGTTTTATGAGCACACCAAACATGTTGAGGTGAACTACCACTACACCAGAGATCTCATTCAGCGTGGTTTGCTGTATATTGCTTATGTCGATCTGAGGATCAGACTGTCGATATGTTCACGAAGCCTCTACCTCCTTTGGCATTTGGTGACTGCTATTTCAAGCTAAGCATGATTGACATCTATGCTCCAGCTTGAGGGAGAGTGTTGAGACTCCTATTTATCTTAACTAGTTTTTTGTGCATTTTGTTATTTCTTATTTTATTATGGACATGCATTGTTATTTACCCAAACCTTTCTTTATATAAAGAGGTGTTGGGTTTTCTTTGAGAAATAAGACTAGTTATTTTCTTCCACTATTTATGCTTGGGATTGACTCCTACAATCAATTCTAGTTTTCAGTGTATGGAATTAATTATCTTCCATCAAACTCTCTAAGTCATTTTTTGCTTCAACTCCACGAGTATTGGATGTTTCTTAATGAAGAGAGATCGTTTGCATGCTTAAAGAAGTCTATAAGCATGCAAAAGTATGTGCGTGATCTACACGCTTGCTCCAGTCCCTCTTACATCAGAAGGGGAGAGCATATGTCAAGTACAAGAATCGTGCTTGAGTGCTAGTTCCAAGTTTTTGCTACAGTCTGTACGTAATCAAGCTCCACGCGTACAGGTATCAGAAGTACAAGTGTCTTGCTCAAAGGAAGATGCCATAGCTTTGAGCCATGTAATCCCTGAACAAGATAATGACTTGTGGTGGGGAAACTGAGCCAAAGACTCAGATGCATCGGTGGAAGTCCTTACTCCCATTTTTTATTCTTCTCCAAGGGGGAGATTTTCCTGGAGGCAGGGTGACCACCATGTGCTTGTGAATGTTTCCCAACTATTGTTCGTGGTCTAGTTCAAAGATTGAAGACCGTTCGTGCGTGTAAAGCCTACATGTGTACTACTACTTGGTGTTCTCTCGCAAGTTGGAGACATTCAACTTGGGGTAGAGTGTTGGAGATATAATGAATCTCCACGTTGCAGATCACAAGATCCCACATAGAGTAGAGGGCAAGGAATCCACCGTACCTAAGTTATCTTATTTCCTTATTTTGGTTTCTAATTTTAGAGTTATCCTTTTAGGAAAGTTTGTTATGTTAGTGATTTATTACGATTAGAGATGTTTTTCCTATTCTAGAAGATTATATTTGGATTAAAAGGTAGCATTGGTCTCTCTATATAAAAAGACCAAATCCCATTTTTTCTATTTGTGTTATACAATAATAAAACTCCAAGTTCTAGTTTGTACACAAAACATTTTAAAAATAATTATGTGGACATTTATGGCTATATACACGTATATTAATAGGATGAACAATTTTTCCTTAAAAGTATTAGGATGCATGGCTTGCGCAATTTCTTACTAACCATAAGTAATGGTTGGATTCCAACAAATAAGCTACCACATCATATAAAATAGTAATTTTTGAAGTTTAAAATAACACGAGCAAATGTGCTAGGATTCGTAAGTCTAAAGGAGACAAGTAATATTTAATTGAACTTGTGCACTCACCATCCTAATTCGACAATTCCAATTAGATTCTATGTTAATGGTATAACACGTATAAGTAATGTTAAAGATGTACCCACACATGATGTGTTATTTCCCAAAGATACATGATCTCTAACCAACAATTTAGGCAATATATAAGCATGAAAGCTAGAATGACCCATTTGCCCACCTCTAGCATGCCACCAAGTCATGTTGAATTATAAAGAATTTTTTCACGAGGATTGTTGCTTTCTTAAGAGTATGAGATAGAGCATTGGATGTGAATACACCGAATGTGGTCTCTATTATTAAGAATGAAGATGTAGTTGTTGCTAATGGTATATCATGCTAGTGGCATACCATCGAAATGGTTGGTTTTTGTAAAACCTCATACCAATAGTCATGCAATATTGAGAAATACAATGTAATTGATGTATCTTGGCAAAATTCTATTGGCACGACTATTGTACTAGTTTGAATGGCAACGTTTTAGTGAAATGCCAAGTGCATTGTTGAAAATGCAGTATGTCAAGTGGTATCCATGATATTTTGCCATCATGGGGGCCTTATGTTGTCTTTATTATGCCATAACTCAAATTACTAGCAAATTTCATGTATGTCCATGCAAAAGTCATGCTTTTCTTTCCTATAAAAGGGATGTATAGGTGGCATACCTCTCTACACATCTTGAATTGAGCGTTTGCTCTTGGAGAAAGCTCGAGCCTTGTTTGAGAGAGAGGATAGGTGCTTGGAAGAAAGTTTGATAGAGTTTTGGAGATGTTGCAAGGTCTTGATTTGCTAGAATCGAGATATTTAAGGCCAATTTTCTAAGATCTCGACTAGATTTAGTTGGTAAGTAGTAACCAGTATTAGTAAGTAGTAATAGGTAGTAGGAACTTCGTAAATACCAACTATTACCAACCACTAAGTGGTAGTAATTGGTAACCACAAAGTTGTGAATGGTACCATCTGCCTCCAAAATTTGCACTATCAAAACATCAAAATAGTGTCGAAATTATCATGTTGAACCTTGTTGTTGCTAAGGCTTTGAGAATCAACTTCCTTGGAATCATGAGGACCCTTGAAGGCATTTCAGGTATATTTATAGCCTATCTAGGGACAATTTGGTCTAAGTGGTTAAAGCTTTTAGGATAAATTTATAAGTAAAGGTGAACAGTTTTTCAATCATTTGCTAAATAAACTCCAAGAATTTTGGTTTGTTAGAAAATTATACAAAATGCATTTGATTTTGATCTATCTATTCTTATTTCTCCTTTTTCTTTTAGCCATAAGTGCTATGTTGGAGAGGGTGGGTTGGTGTTTAGTGTCATATTTAGAGATGTGATTTGTTTGAGTGTGTGGTGGCCTATAAATAGGAATATACCCCTTACTTATTCCTTTGAGAAGAATAATAAAGAAACACGCCTATAGGGGCACTTATCCCGTGGTTTTCTCTCCACTCTTCGTGAGTAGGGTTTCCACGTAAACCCAAGCGTTCTTGATCTCTTTTATTGCTTTTGATATCATACTTCCACCTTATTTTAGATGTCAACTTGGTATCAGAGCAGATTTTGATCTTGAGTTTTATCCTTACTTTATTGCACATATTTTTTCTATTATTTGTTCCGAAGATCTTGTTCCACATTGTTCTGGAGATGTCGTGGTGAAGATTGAAGCAGCAAGGAGATCTGCTCCTCCGGTGGCGAGAAGAGGCAGTGCGACAAGGACCAGACACCCCAACGGTGGCACTGTAGGGGATCTCAGGCCCTGCGGCAGCGCTGTAGGCCCTCCTATTTGACGGTGGTAGCATCCAGAGGAAGGGCGAAGTACGAGACCACCATGTTGATGCACGTGCACGAGAGGGGCTGCTACATCATCTACGACATTGTCATCGACGAGACCACTAGCCTCCTCGAGGAGGTCGATCTTAACGTCATCTCTGCCCTCGGTGCTGCCGTGCTCTCTCGCCCCCCCAATTCTGATGTCTCCCATCGTGTCACCTTCGCAAAGTACGCCTGCCACGTCGCGTGTGGCTCATGCGCTCCGACGAGCTTGTGCTGCTGGATTGCCCTTCACATATGCGTGGCTGAGGGAGAGGCTAAACATGATCTAGGGGTCGAACTACTTGACTGCAACACTGAAGATCACAAACCTCACAGCGGAGGACGGGAAGTATGTATAGGCAGCACAGGGGGTTGAGGTGCCCGAGGGTTTCCTGTAGGGTGCGAACGTGCCACCGCTGAGCACTGCCATGTTGGGTTCTCATGAACCCTAAAGGGGTTTTTTTGGGTGAAAATTGTGTCTTCCTCTCTCCTTTTTATTATTTGCCTTTAGTTCAATAAAAGGGGGAGAGAAGAAATAGAGGATAAAACAGAAGTGGTGGAAAATTAAAAAAAAATGAGAAAAAAGTGATGAGGAAAAATAAAAAAAGGAAAAGAATAGAAAAAAGGAAGAAAAAAGGAATTTGGAGTGAAGAGAAGAGGTGAGGGAGCTCTTCTCTAGTATTGTCATGACTATTGTTTATTTTGATTGTATGTCTTAGTTTTTTTTCTTCTCCCATGTGAGCATGGGAGAAAGGGGGAGTGTTGAGCCTGTTATAGTCACTCTCGTTTAGGAGTCTCTTTGTTGTAGTCCCAAGGCACAATGGGTGACATTGGATACCGCTATAGACTTTTTGGAGTAGCTAATCATCACACGAGGAGCTCAACTTTAGAAGGTCCAGAGTTTCGAGGTCTTCAGAGAAGGAAATCCAATTTTGAGGTTCTTAAAGGAATGACCCAGGCGGTTTCTATGTGAGAGATTCAACTTCGAGGTCTTCAGAGGAAGCCCTTTCATAGGGATACTGAATGGGAAGCCACCAGCACTAGGTCTTTAGAGGAGAGGCCTCTTGTCGGAGCCAACTATGATTCGTCCAGTAGCTCCAGATCTCGCTGATATGTCGTCATCAGTGCACTTGCCTACAAGCAAGAACTAGTCCAGAGAGTTGTATTTTGTTGTGTAGAGTGGGTTTCATTTTTTTATAAGCTGAGCATTTCATGCTTTAGCTTGAGGGGGAGTGTTGGAGAATGTGGGTTGGTGTTGTAGTGGCACATCTAGAGATGTGATTTGTTGGAGTGTGTGGTGGCCTATAAATAGGAGTATACCCCTTACTTATTCCTTTGAGAAGGATAATAAAGAAACACGCCTATAGGGGTACTTATCCCGTGGTTTTCTCTCCGCTCTTCGTGAGTAGGGTTTTCACGTAAACCCAAGTATCCTTGATCTCTTTTATTGCTTTTGATATCATGCTTCTGCTTTATTTTAGATGTCAACTTGCTGTCTCATTTATTGAATACAGAGCTAGGTGCACTTGACTTGTTATGCTAAGGTTACAATAATCTCTTTGACTTTTATTTGATTTATACATAATATAACAAGCATATCAAGACATTTTTGATCTGCACCTTAACAAAAATTTGGAAATTTTCTTTAAAGAAATTAGGATGATTCATAATTGTCTTCATAAGATAGGATGCTAGAAAGGAAAAATAGTCAATAATTGGAGGTGGTATAGAATATTTTCAAATCATACTCTATTTTGGTGGTCTAATCAAGACTTGAGGTATGGCAGTTACCTTAAGTTTTGATAAGTCTTTAGAATGCGAACTAGGTTATAGGGCTTTGGTTGAAGAGCAGTGGGGAAAGGAACCAGCATTTGACTTGACAGCAATAACTCTTGGCTCCAAATTGATGGCTTTGAAGGTATTTTTAAAGGATTATAAGAAGATGGTTAAGGATGAGAGGGGGAAGAGGAAACATGAGTCACTGAATGAGGTCACCAGTCTAGATAGGGTGCATGACTCATGGCCATTATTATAGAAGGAAAGTATAGATAGGGCTAAGCATATGGCTATTGTGGAAGAGGAAAACAAGAAGAATGGGATATAATGAAAACAAAAATCCCAATAGAAATAGGTTAAGGAGATGCAAACATTGAGTTTTTCCATGCTTGCGCCAATGAAAGGAGGAATAATTTTGTTGAGTGCATAAATGACAATGGGCAAAAAGTCAAAGGAAGGGAAGTGGTTGGTGAATTTTTGCTTGCACATTTCAAGAATTTTTACAAGCAGTGGACTACTAGTTCCTGGAGATGGAAAGGGGCTAGTATATAGCAACTCTCATAGGAATGCCATACAAATTTAATGGTAGATGTGATAGAGGATGAGCCTAGGGTCGTTAAGGCTTTAAGAAGCCTATATGCGGATGGTTGCCCAGCCTTGATGGCTCTCCTATTTACTTTTACATAGAGTTTTGGAGCGTTCTTGAGGGTATTATAGTTGATAGGAAACAAATGACCTAGTTTATTCTAAAGAGCCCCACACCCCTTTATATAGAAGAGATGTGTGGGAAAAGTAACACTACATGCCCAGGAAGGAAAAGTAAATAACATGCAACATAATAAAAATAAACTAGTGGGGATATGTCAACACTCTCCCTCAAGCTGGAGCATAGATGTCAATCATGCTCAACTTGAAACAGCATATATCAAAAGCTCCATGTGGCAAAGCCTTCGTGAAGATGTCAACTGTCTGGCCCTCTGAAGTAGCAAATGTTGTGTGTAATACCTTACGCTAGATCAAATCTCTAGTATAGTGGCAGTCAACTTCCACTGCTTGGTGTGTTCGTGGAACATGGGATTGTTGACAATATACATGGAGGCCCTATTGTCACATCTAATCTCCATGAGCTCCTCAACCTAAACATGCAGATCCCGCTACAATGTTCTAATTCAAACCATCTTAGTGGCAGTTTGGGCCATGGTCCTATATTCTGATTCAGTAATAGAACAAGAGACCATAACCTGCTTTTTACTCCTCCAGGTAACCAGGTTACTTGCAATAAAAGTACGAAATCCGGTAGTAGACTTCCTATCTGCAATGCATGTTACATAATCTACATCTGAGTATCCTACTACAGTCATGAGAGCCCTAGCTTGAAAGAGAACACCACATCCAAGTGCTTTCTTTAAGTACCTGAGCACCTGCATAGTAGCCTGTCAATGCTGCTTGATTGGCCTATTCATGAACTGACTGAGCTTGCCTACAACAAGTGCAACATTGGACCGTGTAATAGTCAGATAGAGTAGCTTGCCAACTGTCTGTATGATTTGCTATCAACTGACTAACTCCTCATCATGAAGATGTGCCTTGAGGTTCATGGGAATGTTGGCTAGCTTGGACTTTAGCATACTCCTAAAGAATGTCCAATGCATCCTTGCATTGAGAGAATAATCCTATCCAAGGTTTGAAATGCCGATTTCAATGTCGTGCCGATGAAATTGTAAGTGTGCATTTTGTGGTCATGCCGAAGGCATGCTGTGGAAATGTCCATTTTTCGATGGCAGATTTCGATGATTTCGATGGCTTGAAAAAGAAAGTCATTTCGGATGCATGCCGACAAAAGTGACAAAAGTGATTAAAATGATATAAATTGCAAAAAAAATCAAATGTTGACATGTTAAGAACATGTTGAAGGCCATGTTAGGTAAAAAATGACATATTAAAGCCCGAACTCGTGTGTGTGTGTGACATGTTAAGAAGGCCACGTACGACTAGATAAGGACAAGTTGAAGTCCAAAATGTGTGTGCGGTCACTTGAAGGACATATAGGTAAAAAAATGACATATTGAAGCCCGAACTCTGTGTGTGTGTGTGATTTCAGCCTCCCGCCAGACTAGCTTCCCTCCACCTCCACAACTAAACCCTTTATTCTCTTCCTGGAGGTCGATCCTCCCATAGGTTGGGGTATGCGGTTGGGGTTGTTCTTTGTTTGGATTTGGTCGATGGCTCTCCCTCTCCATATGGTTGTTTTATCCTGCTTCTAGTTGGAGTTGATATCAGAATCGACCTAGAAGCAGGGTTTATTGATGCCAATGGGTTGGGATACATCCCATGCCTATATGGCTTGTTTTAGCTTGATTTCGAGGTTATGGACACCTCAAAACAAGGTTAGCTTTGGAATCCAAATCGACCTATAAGGCTCGATTTGGTACTCAACTGTACTTAGATACCTCAACTCGATTTATGATCGATTTGAACCTTCCCTCAAATTTCAACCTACCACCTGACTAGCTTCCCTCCACAACATTCGAATTTCGAATTTTCGGACTCCCTCCTCGCAGACCACCTTCCCTCTAGCAGCACCTGTCGGCATACCAGTGATAATTGTTGACATGCTGCTGAAATTATCGGTATTTCGCCGGCACGCCTTTAAATCGATACCTCAACCGTATTAGCATGCCCTCCTCCCGAAAACCCCCTTCGCTAGCATGTTGTCGGCATTTAAATCACTAATCCCATCTTTGCTCCTAGCAACCTTGATCCCTAGGAAGTATTGAAGCTGACCCAGATTCTTCATAATAAACTGTTGTATAAGAGACTCCTTGACCTAACTTATCCCATCCTCATCATTATCGGTGATAATCAGTTCATCCACATAAATTAGGAGTGTTACCATGCCCTTCTCTGTTTTCCTGACAAACAGAGAGTGATCTGAGGAGGATCTTTGCATCCCCATCTTGTGCAACACATTTGAGAGATTCTGGAATCATGCTTTGAAGCTTTGCTTTAGACCATAGATGTTCTTCTTGAGTCTGCACATACACTCCCCTTGAGCGTCAAAAACTTGAGGGCTGCTTTATGTAAACCTCCTCCTGAAGATTACCATAGAGGAAAGCGTTCTTCAGATCAAGCTAGTGTAGCCGCTAATCTCTATGAGCTGTAATAGAGATGAGTACACGAACAGTGGCAAGGCAAGCAGCAGGAAAGAGTGTGTTAAAGAACTCTATCCCATAAGTCTGGGTGAACCCCTTTGCCGCCAACCTGACCTTATACCTTGAAATAGACCCATCAGGGTTGTATTTCAAGGAAAAGACCCATTTGCAGTAGATCGGTCATGCGCCTGTGGTAAGCTTCCAAGTTTGTCTACTCCAGAGTGCTTCCATCTCTTCCTCTATGACTTGACACCACTTTGGATCGAGTATGACTTGCTGGTATATAGATGGAATGTGTGAGACTGTAAGTGCTTGACAGAATCTGCTAAACTAAGAACCAAGGCCATCAGTAGGCAAACTACCTGCAACACAATATCTGGACTCACATGTGCGAGGTGCCTTCCTAATGGCAATAGGAAGGTCTGAATCATTTGACACCTCGGTCTAAGTGTTTTAGAAGGAACCTCACTACCATGTGATCAGGACTATCATGATGATCAAGCCTGACCAAACTATCACTGCCATTAGATACATTCTCATCAGCCTGTGGAGCATCATGCACTTTTGGAGAAGAGGGCCTCTGTAGTGTCATATAAAGTCTACTATATGTACATATTGGACCATGCAATTTTTGGAAATCATCCAAGGGGGTTGTAGAACCAGAAGAAGCAGACTAAGAACTCAAAATCGGAATTTCCTCCAAAGGAACGAGAGGAATAGGCATGGGAGCCAGATCATCGGGGGAGCTCATCTATCCAACAACTGAAGAACGATATGGTTTCATGGAATGTCGCATTAGCGCTAACATAGTGTCTACTATGGATGGGATCATAACATCGGTACCCCTTTTTCCTCTTGGAGTATCCTAAGAACATGCACTTGATAGCTCGAGGAGCAAGCTTGTCATGGTCAGGTGATGGCTCAAAAACAAAGACAATACATACGGTCTTGGGAGACACATGGAAGATCTCGTCATCTGGATACAGTAGGAGAATCTATATTTGCACGTAGAGAATTGAGCTCGGCATTCTATTAATGAGATAGCACGCAGTCAAGATCACATCTCAATACCGCTGCGGAATACTATGGTGGATAAGAAGAGTACGAGCAACCTTTAATAGATGTTTGTGCTTCTCCTTTGCAACCTTGTTTTGCTGCAAAGTATAGGGGCAAGTAGTCTGGTGGATGATCCCACGAGCCTTGTAGAACTCTGCAAGTCTCGTAGTGCAGAACTCGAGGGTATTATCTATTCGCACAACCTTTACTATGGCAGAGTACCGTGTCCTAATCTCTAATAGAAGAATCTTTATAACAATTCCAACATTTGCTTTGTTCTTCAGAAGGAACACCAAGATACTTTGGAAAAATCATCTACAACCACAAGATAATATCGATGTCCCATCTTGACCGGACCTCTTCTTGACCTCGAACATCCATATGAAGTAACTCAAAAACAACCGCTAATCTAGGAGAGGTATTGGCAGGAAAAGAAGATCAATGATGCTTACCCAACTGGCAAGCGTCACATCAATAGTAGTGGTAGGAGGGATATGTGGAATCACTCTCCTGAGATGATCTAGAGGTAAGAGACTAAGCCGAACGTGCCACTGCAAAACACTTCATCATACTTGCTGACCCCTGCAAATAGCTCCTACCTAAGATGATACACGCCATTTTCCTTCGTGGATTTGTTAATGGCCTTCCCCGTGAACTTATCCTGGACGATACATCCGACATCATAAAAAATAATCTTTTAGTTAGGTTCCTTTGTAATCTTGCTCACCAATAATAGATTCACTGGAAAGTCAGGTACATGTAACGCCATAAAGTGGGAGTTATAGATACCTCTCCTAACCAACAATGGGAGTGTTTGCTGTCAGCAACCTACACTATTCTCCCTAGTGCAACTAAACTAAGCGACCAGAAATAACTTTGATCGCCACAAAGATGCTGGGAGGCTCCAGAGTCAACCAGCCATCCTGTACCATGGTGACTCCTGTCATGCTCCCGAGGCATTAAGCCTAGATACTCCACTATCCTTGTCATAATATCGGTAACAAATGCCATCTCTGATCCTTTTGAGTATGACATTGTGCCTATAGGGCAAGGAAGATGCCACCAAACATGATCTGAAACACGATTTCAGGTATGAAGCATAGAAATCAAGAAGATAGTGACCTCTTAATCATGAAATCCAAGACCTTGAAGTCCTAGAAATCACCCCAAGAGTCAATGTAGCCCCGTAGAATCAATCGAGATGCATGCTAGGGTACAGGGAAACCCTTAGTAGCGTCCTTAAGGGGTGCTGCCCCCCTGTCGGCATAGTAGAGTGCCTGACCACTTGTTAATGGTGGTGGTGGCGATGCTGTTGCCTTGGGAGGCAATGGTGGCGATCTGTTAGTATTGCTAGGGGCTCCCCCTGTGGTCGGCGGTGGCAGTAGGGAAGCAATAGTTGGAGGGAGAGAGAAAGGGTAAGGGTGTAAGGGTACAGAGGCCTTGTGTAGTTGGGATATCAGAGTATTGATCTAGGATCGCCGCTCTAATACCAAGTTGATAGGAAATAAATGACTTGTTTTATTTCAAAGAGCTTCACACCCCTTTATATAGAAGAGGTGTGAGAAAAAATAACACGTCCAGGAAGGAAAAATAAATAACATGCAACATTATAAAAGTAAACCAGTGGGGATATGTCAACACATATCATTGTCATGATAAAGGAGTTAATGATGGCTAACAGAGGCGCTGAATTCTCTGCGAAACTTCCTCCTTAACCACCATGAACTTCATTGACGAGACAACGTGATTGTCTTGAATCTTCAAGTTCTACATTGAGACGAGGTGGTTCTACCAAAAAGTCAAGAGGATCAATTAGACATTATACATAGGATGATTATAGTCAGAGTCAATCTAGAAGCAGCTACAATACTTTCCTATTGCAGTGACGAAGACTACCAACCATAAATTCATCAATATAATACTTGATACAACTTCATTGTGTTGGACAACTGATGTGACTGTTAGAATATCATAGTTAGAGAAAATCAAAGTAGTATTTAGTTAGGTTAAAACATCATATGGTACTGAAGAAGTCTTCACTTCATGAATGATGATTTAATAGTACTAGTACTATTATATTTTATTTCTAGTGAGTATTATTATGAATATCTTAAGTTAATATCATGTTATGCGCCTTGTTTTTTTAATGTTATGACTTACAATAATTGTTGATATGCTAATAGTGTATTTATATTATGTTTTTATTCAAAATTTATGATTTTGATCTTTTAGGCAATTTTTCATGTATATAGTGGTTATTAAAATGTTTATTTTATTAAATTTGTGCTATTTGTAGCGATTTTCCCAAAATTCATGGATATCAGAGATATATCCCCATTTTGACTTGTCAATACGACTTCGATATCAATATTTAAAACCTTGCTTGTATGCAGCTGCAGAATGTTCTACACCAGATTTTCCTTTGAACTTGTTTTCGGTTACTAGAATCGCAAAGGAATTAAATTGCAAAGTCATTTTTGACCTAGTATCTCATATGTTTCAGGATATACTAATAGGACGGATGATTGGCTGTGGCCATAACGAAGGGGGTGTGTATTGCCTGTTATAGTCACCATATGCTGGTCATGCTACCTTCCATTCTATAGAATCATCTAGCTACTTATGGCACTTGAGGTTTGGACCTATCGTTACCTAAGCTCCAAAGGATGATACTGCAAACCCCTCATTCTACTACTTTTCAATGCGAAGCAGTCAAAGTAGGAAAACACCACAAAAGCTCCTTTCCTGGTCACTAGGGTCACAATGTTAATTCTTTATTTTAATTACTTTTGTGAAGGAGTGAAGCCACGTGGCATAATGGCCACATGGACAGTCCATGTGGCAGTCGGTTAGCGTGTCAAGGTCGTATGGCATGTTTGGGATTTTTGGTGACTTACATGCTAAGTTTTGTGTCACATGCGTCAACTTTTATTTAGTATGAGTCCAATTTAGGAATGAGACAGTTTATGATTAGTTAATTGATTGGTTTTTAGGATTTGATTTGATTGAGAGTTTTCTAGGAGTAGATTTCTTTATATAAAGATCAATAATTATTTGTTTGAGTTGAGTTGCAATGAACATCTTTTATCATCAACAACTCCCTCCTTTCTCTTTCATCGCTAACTCTCCCTCTCTTGCCATCGATCTCCACACTCCACATGTGGATTATCCATGCACCTAGGCTCGCTTAGCTTCCATACGTCCTCACATGGTATCAGAACAATCGGTCTAAGCCTCTTCATTCATCCATGCGTGGAACAAGGAGTAGCAAGAGAGGAGATCACGCACAAGAAAGCCTAGTGTTGTGCGTGAGTCTCCACATGCATCAAACCCTTTAATTTCGAGGCATCTTCATTAACGAGGGAGTTCTCCCAAGAACTCCTTAAAGGACCTTGGTGACTTACGTAAGGCCCAAGGAGACAAGGGGGCCTCGGCAAGTCTCTTCTTTCACGGGTCTGGCGCCTTACGTGGAGCGTAGAAGTAGAGGGAGCCTTGTTCTTTAGGGGTGAAGATGGGTTAAAACGAGAATCAAATTAATACCAGAGAAGAGAAAGTCATTGTTCAAGGCACAATGATCAAGCTTTAGGGTGCCTCAAACTATGTTCTATGGGCGCAAGCATTCAAAATCTTCGTTGGTGGCCAAGACAAGTTGCATGTCCTACTAAAGGAGGAGCTTGAAGCCAAGGATATAATGAAGTGGGAGAAAGAGAACTATATGGTGATGAATTGACTAATGAACTTAGTTGATCCATTCATTGCTTCCAATATGCTATACAAGAAGTCGGCGTTTGAGGTGTGAGATTCCTTGGAGAATAGATACTCTAAGAAGTCCAGCAACGCTTGCATCACTGACATATATGCTCGCATCTGGACCGCAAATCAAGGAGATCTTCCCCTTAATAAATATTAGTCAAACATGGAGACGCTATTTGAGGAGCTCGAGATTTATAAGCCCATATGTTGTAACAAGCAAACTACTACACATGAGAGGTGGCAGGCTACGAGATTTCTATTGGGATTACATCCTCAATATCGACTGGCACGTAATCAAATTTCAGCATTGGATGAGGAGATGGATCTTAAGATGATCTACAATTGTCTCGAGAAACTTGGAGAATTAGAGGCCAAACCTAGTAGAATTGTGGTCTGAAAACACCGCATTGACCACTATTGATGGAGATGCAGGTTGCGGGAAAGGATGAGGTTGAAGCTCGGGTCAAGTATTTCCACCTTGTCAACAATGTGGGCGCACTAATCACCTACAAGATAGATGTTGGGATAAGTTCAGGAGGCTTCCACATGGGACTACTAGCACCTCACGTGTGGACTCCTTTATACTTGCAGATCTTGAGAAAATTCGAGCTATGTTCCATGAAGTGAAGAAGAAGAAGACCACGATGGTTGTAGTGACAACTATTATGGTTGCCCAAGAGGCAACGACTTCGGATGTTGCAAAAGGCTACACTGTGACTTCCAATAGTGACACGTTTGCAAGTTCTGGGCTAGAAAATGATGAAGAGTGGTGGGGGCTCTAGCCTCATCATGAATACACAAGTCTACGGCATGATCCCGCCTCAACTTGAGAGGGAGTGAAGCCACGTGGACTGTCATGTGGCACAGTGGCCACTACTGTGCCACGTGGCAGCCAGTCAGGGTGTCATGGCTGTGCGGCCTCCTTGGGATTTTTGGTGGCTTGCATGCTGAGTGCCACATGTGGTAACTTCTTTTATTTAGGAGTCTAATTTAGGAATGAGATAATTTAGGATTAGTTGATTGATTGGTTTTTAGAATTTGATTTGATTTGATTGAGAGTTATTTTGGGAGTAGATCTCTTTATATAGAGATCAATAATTATTTGTTTAAGTTTCGATAAAGATCTTTTATCATCAACAACTCCCTCCTCTCTCCTTCATCGTCGACTCCCTCTCTCTTCATCGATCTCCATGCTCCACACGTGGACCATCCACACACCTAGGCCCACTTCGCTTCCACAAGTTCTCACAACTTCATTTTTATGTATAGGGTCCTAAGTTTTATCTAGTTGTGGTTGACGATTTCTCTCATTTGTCTTGGGTTTTCTTGTCGAAGTCTAAGTTGGAGATTAGTGATGTAATCAAGAGTTTCCTTATTAAAATAAAGAACTAATTTGGTGCCACTATGAAAATATTTAGAATAGTTAGTGCTTTGGAGTTTGCTGCTTAAACTCTCCACTATATTTTAGGGTAATGGGATCATCCACCAAACAACTTGCCTATATATGCCTCAGTAAAATGGCACCACTGAGAGAAAATACCGTTATATTCTAGATGTAGTTAAGACTTTCATGATCTAGAACAATGTTCCTTTATTATTGTTAGCATATGTTTTATTTTATTTCTCTATTGTACAGTTATGGGGTTTGCTCCTCAAGGAGCATCTATGTACTTTCACCCTTTTTGGTCGCTCTTTATATAAAAGAGCCCTAGGGTTTCAATGACAAGTTGAATCATTTCAACCAATTTGGTATCAGAGCATTGGTCCTAGACCGTGACTCTCGATATCCTACCCCCCAAGGCCTTGAACCCTACCATCGTATCTCCTCTTCCTCTCTCCCTGCGACGGCAGTACAACCCATCGGTGGTGCTTTACGGCCACGATTGGCACTAGCGGCGCTTCAGTGGCTGCAATCTGATCAGGCAACACTTCAGTAGCCGTGATCTGGTTGGGCGACGCTCCAGGTGGCACTCCACGGCCACGATCAGCACCGATTGCACTTCAACGACCATGATCTGATCGGACGGCGCTCCTGCAGCCACAATCTAGTCAGGCGATGCTCCTGTGGTCGCGATCTGGTCGGGCGACACTCCGGTGGTCGTGATCGGGTCGGGCGGCACGTCGGCAACTGCGATTTGGTTGGCACGGTGATCGTGGCTTTTGTCGGGCGATGCTGCTCTTGATTAGCAGCAGGTCTGATCAGTTTTGTAGGGAGAGAGACACCTAGATCTCCTTGGGGCCATCTCGGGTGTTCTTCCACGCACCCGACCGGGGCCAATGTTTGTCTAAAGGGGTCTTCCGTGAAGATGTAGATCTGAATATATCCACATTCAGATCTTTTGATGGTTTCTTGGACATAGAAGGCTAATTGAGGCTTTCGGATTGCGAAGATGGCTTCAGATGCTCAGTCCAAGGTAACATCAGGCACTCTTTCGGACACCGGGGTACTTAAGAATTCATTTTTTGGTCATGTCGTCAAGTTAGACGAGCACAACTACCCGTGGTGGTCCCAGACTTTCCTTATGACTGTCAGGGGTTATAAGAAGAGCCACATTCTTATGAATCCATTTTTTAGTCTTGTCATCAAATTAGACAAGGCTGGTGTAAATGCCAACTGGGATAGCAACAACGCCATGGTTTGTGCATGGTTGATGCAGACAGTTATTTCCTGAATAGGGGATGAGATTGTGCATTACACCACAGCGAAGATGTGGAAGTCACATGCTAAGAACTCCGCACGGGTGTTTCAGGTCTTTTACGACGTCTTCTACTTGCGTCAGGAAGGATGCACACTGTCACAGTACTACTCTCTCATGAAGGGAATGCTGGAGAGGCATCACTCCTATTTGTTGGGGTGTGCCTGTGAGTCTTGATGGAGCTTTAGGAGATAGTTGGAAGTCTCCTTTTCTTGGCAGGTCTCGGACCTGAGTATGTGATAGCTAGAGATCAGATTCTCACCGCTCCTGAGCTTCTTACCTTGGAGGAAGCTTATAGCAGACTCAGTAGAGTAGCCGTGCACACTTCTGCTCCTGACTTTAGTGCTCCGACATTCGCACTGGCTGCGATCCCTGGTTGTGGTAGGGGTGCTCCTTCTCTTGCACGTGGTCGTGGATGTGGACGCTCTTCTGGTGTGTGCACTAGGACTCCGTGCACCTATTGTTGTAGACTTGTCCACTCTAAGGCTACATGCTGGTAGAAGCATGGTAGGCCACTTGTGGCCAATCAAGTAGCCGAGATTATAGATAAAGTTCTCCGTAGTCCTGATGTTAGTTCTCTGAGCACAAAAATTGAGACCTTACAGTAGCAAATCGCTTAGTTGACTCAGGCTTCTTGTTCTCAGTCTCCAGACGCTGCAGCTATTACCACCTCTTCTGAGGCACCTGCAATTGGTATGTCGTCACTCTTATCATCTGGTGATTGGTTGATTGATTCTGGTGCGTCACAATACCTATGTGGCGACATGGGTTCGTTTTCTCAGTTAGCGCTAGTTACACCAGCTAGAACTGTATAGGTGGCAGATGGGAGACATTTGTCACTTATTGGCAAGGGAGATATGTCCTTGTCTCCTGCTTTGAGATTGACAAATGTATTTTATGTGTCTGATTTTTCTTTGAGCTTATTGTTTGTTAGCACGATTACTAAAGACCTAAACTGTCGAGCTACTTTTGACGCGCCTTCTTGTGTTTTGCAGGATAAGTTCACTGGGAAGACGATTGGTGGAGGGCGTGAGGAACGGGGGTTGTATCACTTGAATCGCAATGTTGTTGCTTCTGCTACCTAGGGCTTTGCTTTTGCTGGATCTCCTTTGCAGTGGCATCATCACCTTGGCCACTTGTCTATTGATTGCCTTAGACATATTTTGCTGCATATACCCTCTATTACTACTCTCACCTATGATGCTTGTTAGTTGGGTAAGTACCACAGGACTACTTTTCTCAGTTTTACTTTTATTTCATCTGTTGCTACATTTGATTTGATTCATATGGATGCTTGGGGTCTCAGTCGTACTCCTGATCAACTTAGGAACATATATTATCTTGTTTTAGTTCATGATTTTTCTCGTATTTCCTGGATGTTTCTTATGAAGCATAAGTCCGATGTGGGATAAATCATTAAGCATTTTGTTAAAGAAATAAAAACTTAGCATTCTTGTTTGGCGAAATGTTTTTGGTTTGAAATGCCTTGGAGTTTTGTACTAGCGTTTGCACACTTTCTTTTCTAGTTGTGGCATTATCCATGAGACCACGTGCCTTCATTCCTCTCAGCAAAATGGTGTTGCTGAGAGGAAACATTGCCATATTCTCGATGCTGCTCGTACTTTATTGGTTTACCATTCGGTCTCTTTCCTTTACTAGAGTGATGCTATTTTGACTGCATGTTTCTTGATCAATAGGATGCTTAATGCTGTTGTACATGAACGGATTCCATTGCAGGTTATGTATCCTGATTGCCCCTTGTTTCATGTTACCCTTTGGACTTTTGGTTCTGTTGCCTTTGTCCACTTGTTGGGATTGAGTCAGGATAAACTAGCACCGAGAGCAGTTAAGTGTGCCTTTCTTAGGTATACTCAGACGCAAAAAGGATATTAGTGTTTTGATTTGATTACTTCTCGGCATTTTGTTTCGGCAAATGATACCTTTCATGAGACGATACCCTTCTTTTCTATGTTTGCTGCTGAGATGCTTCATGAGGGTGACACGGCACCTATGCCATTTACTCCCATTCGCTTTGGGAGTTTTCCCGAGGTTCCTGTCCTTACTACGTCACCACCTCCACCTCCTGCTACAAATTCTTTTCCTTGTTTGATTAAGCCATTTCAGACATGTCCACCCCATACTACCCATCAGGGACCTCCACCCTCACCTTCACCATCAACTTCTTATGTGAGTCCTTTAGACACTGACACATGTTTGCCATGTGATGATCATAGGGACATGACAGATGATGTGGCAAGTGATGATCTTGATCTTTCGATAGCCATTTGGAAGTGACCACGAACCTACATTACCCTACGGCTGGGGCACTTGTTACTGACAGCTTAACCCCTTGGTTTACTGGATTCACTCAGGCATTAGTTGCTACTCATCGTGAGGCCATGCTTGATTCGAAATGGTGGTCGGCTATGGAGGATGAGATGGCTGTTCTTAGAGGCCGTGGGACTTGTGAGCTCACTCCACTTCCTAACGGTGCTACACTTATTGGTTTTCGGTGGGTATTCACTGTGAAGTTCAACCCAGATGGCGGTGCGGCCAGATACAAAGCACGTCTCTTGGAAAAGGGGTTCACCGAAACTTATGGAGTGGACTTCTTTGACACCTCACCAATTGTCAGACTTCCTATTATACGGGTGCTAGTCGCAGTGGCAGTTCAGTTAGATTGGTCTTTGCATCAATTGGATGTGAATAATGTCTTTATCTACGGTGATCTCCAAGAGAAAGTCTACATGCAGCAGCCACCTGGATTTGAGGCTTAAGGGGAATGTGTATGCCGACTACGGAAGGTCATTTATGGTCTTAAGTAGAACCCAGAGCCTGGTTTCAAAGGTTGTCACATGTTGTAGAGGCAGCTGGATTCAGGAGATCGACAACTGATTTTTCTCTTTGTCAGAACTAGACGAGGTACAATGGTACTCTTTGTTTATGTTGACGACCTTATTTTCATAGAGCATGATGAGCTGGGTGTTGCTGAGATTAAGCGCATCTTAGTAGAGCAGTTTGTCATGAAGGACTTAGGAGATTTGCGATATTTTCTAGGTGTTGAGGTGTTGAAGAGGTAATCGTCCTAGTTTAGGAAAACGCGTCGTATTATAGCAATGAAAATTGAATCGACACTTAAAATTTATAATCTTGAGAAATGTGAGTTTCCGAGGTCATTCGCAGGGAGCAAAGGTACTCACAATTCAATCACTAATCAAGTATTCAAGTAAAGCTGAAAATATATTCAATGAATAGCAAGAATGTATATCAGAGGCAAAAATAAGAGATATAAAAAAGAATGGTGGTTAGAAGCACCAATTTAATCCTAAAACACTTGGCTATTCTCAATCTCAAGTTCAATATCATAGACGTCTCAAGCACTTAGACAAATCTTCGTTCAAATCAGACAATATTTAACTTTTCCAACTTAGAACCTTCAAACTTAGCTAAATCATGTCTCTGACACTCATCAGACACCTTAAGTATCGAATCCACCTCTATGAAGAGCAAAACCCTCCCCCCTTTCTCTCAAATCCTCTCCTCTTTCTTAGACTCGTGCCAGACTCGGTTCAGACCCAATTGGCTCAGCGCATGGGGGTAGCTCAGTTCAACTCGCAAGGTGTAGGAGAGTGAACTAGAGTGCGTATGCTCGTAAGGAGGGACTCGACCCCTCGTGACCAGGGCGATAAGGCAATGCACGTAAATCAGTATCGAATTTTTTTTAGAATTTTTTGATGTGGGACTTTTGTTGCTCCTTTCTTCGCGTGTGCTGTAGCTGGGAGTCTTTACACTATTTGATGCTGGTGTTGCTGCTGCTTCTTCAATTGGAGTTCCAGTTGCCTTCATGAGGTCCGTCCGTGCTGCTTGGAGGTGGTAGCAACGAGGATGGCGACCAAGTGACGGTAGATGATGACGAAGAGCAACGGAGAGCCGACGAACACCTGGAATCAACAATACAGGCTCTTGGCCCCAATCAAACAGTTCAAAAGTATTGCTAGGGTGCGTGGAGTGCGTAGGTCATGATAATTTAGTGTTTCGTGAGGTGTAGGTGGTGGACGTAGTCGGAGATGACCGTGAGGTTTGGGTTTGTCCGGCGAGGAGGGTAAGTGATTAAAACTCCTAATAAGGATAGGGCTTTTAATCGTAGGAGCCTAAGGGCGTTTTGGTAGTGGCAATTTGGTGTTTGGTGGAGGGGGCACTGACGTGCATTCGTACGTGTGTGCTTAGAAGTGTCGTTATAGTTTGCACTTGCGACGTCGGTTTTCAAGTAAAGAAACCGATGTGAGTTCGAGTGTCGGTCTCAGAGAGGCGTGAAAATCGGATTTTTTTTCACTTATTGTCACGAAAATCGTGGGATTTTGGTTGCGAAAAGGTGCGGGTGAAAAGCGAGAGAGAGAGAGATTAGGGTTAGAGTCATTTCATTTGTAACATGCAATTTAGATAGAAAATAGAGTAAGCAACTGAATGGAAAACAACATTAATCATGCAGCTTTAGTTCATGAATTACAACATTAGATACATGCTTAAACATAAGTAAAGTAAAGCTTAAAAGAAGGGAAGAAAGAGAGAGAGGGAGGGCGGTGAGGCAGCCACGGTGGTGGAGAGGGCTCCGTCGGTGGCTTGTCGTCTCCGGTGATTACAAAAGGGCCTAAAGGTAGCTAAGAGAGGGGTAGAGTAGTTGCAAGTGGAGTGAATGCCTTGAATGAGTGGTTGAAAGGAGTTTAAATAGGGAGAAGGGCTTTCAAATGAAGAAGGGGTTTTAGCGACGTCCGAGATGTCGCTAAAACCCTTCCCAAAACGTTGGTGAAGCCCCCAGCCCACCGGTCGCTCGCCCTTAGCTGTTCTTCCTCGCGCTCGATCCGTGGCCGTGGCATGAGAGCCGTCCGATCTGAGGTCATTGCATGGGCATGCTCAGATCGTGCCTTGAGTCCGCGTGCGCGCAGGCGTTGTCGACTGGCGTGTGCGCACGCGTGGCTGATCGCCGCCTGAGGACGAGCCGCGTGGCGCGATCGTCACCGTTCGCATGTGGATCTACGGCCTTAATCAGTCGCGTCTGCTCGAACAGCGAATTAGGCAGCGCGCGGGGCCTCGAATGCCCGTCGCTGCCTTTCGTTAACAGCGCGCAGCCCGCTGCGCTACCGGGCTGGATTGTCGTGCGGAGGAGGCGAGGCTCGCGGGTGTGGGGCGCTGCGGAGCCGTGCGATGGAGGATCAACAGTCGGGATGCGTCGTGTTGTGCGTGGAAGGGCGGATGCGGGTGCGGTGAGGCTGACATGTGACGGCCCCATGGCTGTTGATCATCAGATCAACGGTCAGAACTTCTTGGGCCCATTGTGGGAGCTCCGGATGTCGGATTTGGTTGATTCCAAGTCCGTTGGACTCCGTTCGTCGTTCTGAATCCATCTGTGCAGTCTGATTGCTCATCTGAGGTCTGCTTTGACAAGTGCTCATACAAATGGTCATTAATACTATTTTATAAGCAATCTTGATACATGATGCATGCAATGCTCCCATTCTACTTATGTTATGTTATTTGTGCCTTTTATTCTTATGATGAGCCCTATTTAACAGAATTATCACCCCCAGATGTAGTGTTATCATACCCCCATGCTTACTCCTTGCTGGTCTCTAGCAAGGTTTATTATAGCCTTTATTTTCTGTCAGAATTTAAGAAGTAATTACTTAGACATTTTGTCACTTGTCAATAGGGGAAAATATACTAAGATCTTAATCTACAAAGACTAAGCAGTGCCCGGGTGTCTGCCAAAATACGAATCGCCTAAATCCTTGCTTGAATGTATGTAAATATACATATGTATATATATATATATTTAGATTTGTTTGGAATTTAGAGTGGGTTGGTAACTTTTTACGGCTACCTAACCCACCCAAAACTCTGTCAAAATCCTAAGTGCTAAGCATCTTGGCGTGAAGATCGTGATAGACTCACTCAACGATAATTCAGACAGACTTAGGGTTTCTACGCCTCTAAGTGATCGGAAGAGGAAGTATTTTGCTTGAAGGTGTATTTGTTCGATTTGTAGCTTTCTCCTTACGTTTTTTTTAATTGGGGTCAACACAAGGATTTTTCCAGTATATATCTCCTCGGCTTGTACTACTTCCCTGCTTCTTCCTTAAGTGTTTTGGTTCTTTTTGTGCAATTACTGAGCTGGGCTCTGGACAATCGACCAATGGGCTGTTACCCACGATCACTTGCCAACCATACTCGTGCGGTGAAGTGTGGTTTATTTTATTTTCTTTTCCCTTTTTTTTTGTAGGTAGCTTCCCTGATCTCAAATGTACCTAGAGGCAATGAAGAAGTGGTCCCGTGGCTGGGTTCTGGACAACCTGTCAATGGGCTGTTACCCATGACAACTTGCCAGCCATACCACCTTAGAGAGTTCATTAGCTACCCAATTTCTGTCAAAATCTCCGAGGAGTGAGTCTGTGCAAAAATGTGTGCAGATGCTTAGACTCAAAGTTCTTCTGAGTTAGAGGGTGAGTTGATAAGTCGTATACTTATCACCTTATTTAGTAGGTGGATTAGAGTAGCTTAAGGTTGTAAGGATTTGAAGCTAAATCCATAGTTTAACGGACAACAGGGCTGATTAAGCCTGAAGGCCTGAAAAGTCTAAGTGTTCAAGTTATTTTTGTATTATTTCCCACTATTGACAAGTTTCTAATGCCTAAGTTTCTTCCTAAATTCAATTTTTTTTATTAAATAAGCCCAGGATCGTGCAATTTACCACCCTCCCATCCTTAAGTTGGACGTCCTCATTGGCAAATAAATGGATGCAACAGGGGTTCAAAAAGAATGTAAAATACTGGATCAGTCTGAATCCTCTGGGTTGCCTGCTAGGAAGCGTTGAGTTTAACGCCTCCAGCTAGGCGGTGCTTCGTGTCATCCCTCAATGAGGGTGACACTCTCCTTTGGGGGAACCTGGGCTAGGAATTGTTTCAATCTTTGACCATTAATTGTAAAAGTGTGCCCAGTGTTTGGATTAGCGATTTCAACCGCCCCATTAGAGTAAGGCTTAACCACCCGAAATGGTCCTGTCCATTTGGACCTGAGTTTCCCCGGAAAGAGTTTTAGGCAGGCATCGAATAACCAGACTTGCTGGTTAGGCTCAAAGGTCTTTCTATGGATGAGTCGGTCGTGGACGGCTTTCATTTTCTCCTTATACAGTCGACTATTCTCAAAGGTGTCCCGACGAATTTCTTCGAGCTCAAAGAGTTAGAGCACCCTCTGCGTACCGGTTAACTGGGAATCTATGTTACATTGCTTGACAGCTCAGTAAGCCCGGTGTTCCAATTCGACAGGAAGATGGCAGGCCTTGCCAAAGACCAGGCGATAAGGCGACATGCCTATTGAGGTCTTGAAAGCGATCCTGTATGCCCACAGGGCATCTAGTCGTGTGGACCAGTCTTTCCTGTCAGGTCTCACAATCTTTTGTAAAATATTCTTGATTTGTCTATTTGAGACCTCGATCTGCCCATTTGTTTGCGGATGATACGGAGTAGCAATGCGGTGGCTAACCCCATATTTTCTAAGCAAGGCACGGAATTGGGAGTGAATAAAATGGCTTCCACCATCACTGATCATGGCCTTTGGTATTCTAAACTGGGAAAAGATGTTCTACTTAACAAAGTCCATGACAGTCCTGTGATCGCATCGGTGGGTGGCGACGGCTTGAATCCATTTAGAAACATCGTCTACTGAGACTAAGATGTACTCAAAGTCGTTGGATGGTGGAAAGGGGCCCATAAAATTGATACCTCAAATGTCAAAGATTTTGACAATCAAAATAGGCTGGAGGGGCATCATATCTTTCTTGGTCATGGTCCCCAGCATTTGGCAGCGTGAGCAAGTCTTGGCAAAGTTGTGTGCATCCTTAAATGGGGAAGGCCAATAAAATCCAGACTGCGGAACCTTCGCAGCTGTTTTCTTTCCAGAGAAGTGGTCACCACAAGCCTGGTCATGACAGAAGGAAAGCACACTCTGAATTTCATTCTAGGGGATACACCTCCTGATGATCTGGTCGGCATAGAGGCGAAACAGCATGGGATCATCCCAGAAATAGTGCTTGGCCTCAGCCAAGAACCTGTCCCGTTGCTGTCTGGACCAGCTGTGCGGGGTTTGTCCTACAACTAGGTAGTTGACATAGTCAGCATACCAAGGCAGTCTCTTGTCTTGCACAGCCAGAATGTGTTCATCGGGGAATGTGTTAGATAAAGGTAGGGAGGGTCCAATGTGGTCTGGGTGAAGTCTAGACAAGTGGTCAGCCACCACATTCTTTGATCCGGCCTTGTCGCAGATTTTCAGGTCAAATTCCTGCAAGAGCAGGATCCATTTGATGAGCCTGGGCTTTGCGTCCTTCTTAGCCAACAGGTGCCGGATGGCTGAATGGTCAGTATAGATGGTCACGTGGGATCCCAGCAAGTACAGTCGGAATTTCTCAAGTCCGAAGACTACAGCGAGCAACTCTTTCTCTGTGACCGTATAATTTCGTTGGGCTTCGTCCAATGTTTTGCTCGCGTAGTAGATCACCACGGGTTTCTTGTCTTGTCTTTGTCCCAAGACAGTGCCTATGGAAAAATCTGATGCATCACACATAACCTCAAAGTCCTGGGACCAATCCAGGGGCTGAACTACAGGTGCTGTTGAGACTAAGTCCCAGAAGGTGTGATAAGCCTGGATGCAATCAGAATACATGTGGAATATGGCGTCATTGGCCAGAAGGTCGGTTAAGGGTTTGGAAAGCTTGGAGAAGTCTTTAATGAACCTTCGATAGAAGCCAACGTGTCCCAGGAATGAGCGAATCTGTCGGATCGAGCTAGATGGAGGGAGTTTGGAAATCAAATCAACCTTAGCCCGATCTACCACGATGCCCCTATGCGATACGATGTGACCGAGGACAATTCCTTCTTGAACCATAAAATGGCTCTTTTCCCAGCTTAACACCAGATTAACCTCGATACATCGTTTTAGGATTTTCTCCAAGTTGTTCAGACAGTGGTCGAATGAATTTCCAAATACAGAGAAATCATCCATAAAGACCTCTAAGTATTCACCCACCTTTTCTGAAAAAATGGCTAGCATGCAACGCTGGAAGGTAGCAGGTGCGTTGCATAGCCCGAACAACATTCGACGAAATGCAAACGTGCCGTACGGGCAAGTGAATGTGGTCTTTTCTTGATCTTTCGGAGCAATTGCGACTTGGTTATATCCTGAATATCCATCCAGGAAGCAAAAATACTTTTGCCCTGCCAATCTTTCAAGGATTTGGTCAATGAATGACAAGGGGAAATGATCCTTCTTAGTGGCTTCATTGAGCTTCCTATAATCAATACACACCCGCCATGCGGTGGTGGTGCGGGTGGGGATGGATTCTCCACGATCATTGGTGATAATGGTGAGCCCGGCTTTCTTTGGAACCACTTGAGTGGTGCTCACCCAGGGGCTATCGGAGATAGGATAGATGATGTCGGCATCAAGCCACTTGATCAACATCGATTTCCTCAAATGGTGTTGTGTGATGGTAATCAGCCTTACAGAGGTCCACAGGTAGCGATGGTGACGGGTCAGAACAGTCATTGCAGGTTTGGTGGTCTGAGACAAAACTAAGGGTGAGGCATTCCTCAACCAGAGTTTCCATGGGATCATGTTCCTCAACACAATCGCAATCAAAAGACTTTGTCGCCCGGAAGATATCCAACTGCATTTTCTTGTCTCCGAAGGCGATTTCCATACATCCTGTGTCACAATCAATGTTTGCCTTAGCCGTAGCTAAGAAAGGTCTGCCTAAGATTATGGGTGCGTTCTGTAATTTTTCAGGGACTTCGATGTCGAGCACCAAGAAGTCGACCGGGAAATAGAAGTCATTGACCCGTACAATTACGTCATCGACAACCTCCTTCGGGGTCTTCACAGATCTATCAGCCAGCTGGATGGTGACAGGTGTGGGTGTCAACTCTCCGAAACTAAATTGGTGGTACAGGGTTGTTGGAATCAGATTGATAGAAGCACCTAAGTCCAGGAGCGCCTTATCAAATATCATGTCCCCGATATTGCAGGAAATCAGGGGTGCTCCTGGGTTAGTTCGCTTGAACGGAAGGTTGCTTGATATTACGGAACTTGCTTGTTCGGAGAGCACAACCTTCTTAGGTGCTTGAGGTCTTGGCTTACGTTTGGGTATACAGGCATCCTTTAAAAACTTGGCGTAAGCCGGGATGTGCTTAACAGCTTCGAGGAGTGGAATATTAATCTGTACTTGCTTAAAGATCTCCAAAAGTTCCTCAGTTTCCACCACATTTTTCTTCTTCTTGATTGTCCCCAAGGCCTCAGGGTAGGGTGTCTGAATATGGATCGGGTCTATTTCTGGGTCCTTGGGTTTTTCTGGTGACTCTTCTGAGCTAGGTATTTCAGCGGGTGAAGTCTCGGGGAGAGTCGGCCATTTGGGGTCTTGGGTTTTGGTGCCGCTTCTCAAGGTTACCGCATTCGCAAAGGCATTGGGACCATGGGTTGATCCTTGAGAAGACGAGGACGAAGAAGCACCAAACCCATGGGGTGTTTGTGCGGCTGGCTGGACTATGTGCGGCTACCCGGGATTGCCTTGGAACCCTTGCGAATTGGGGCCTCTGTTAATTATGTTTTGCGGGTTCGGTTGTGGCTGGGAAGGTAGGGATCCTTGTTTACATTCCAAGTGTTGGCTTAACTGTCCCTTTACTAAGGCCATTTCCTCCTGATGTTTTTGGTTCATGTCAGCCATCATCTTTATTAGGGTGTTCATTTGGTTTTGTGGGGGAGGGGTCGCCCTATTTTTGATTATATAGGGGTTTAACTGGTGGTCCTTGCTGATAGGGGGCAAGTTTGGCTGCTGATTTGGCCTGGGTTGGTTTAGGAATTGCGGTGGTTTTTGGTTTGTCCAACCAAAGTTGGGGTGGTTACACCAGCCAGTGTTGTAAGTGTTGGAGAAAGGGTCAGGTTGAGCATAACCTTGGACAGTTTGCACATCTTCAAGGATAGCCAATGTCGATGGGGAGGGAAGAGAGTAATCAAGGGTTGAGGGAACAAAGGTCCCTCCCTGGATGTGGTCAGGGGTTGTTCCAAGTTCAGTTGGCTTAAGGGCTGGACCAGGTCAACATTATGTGCTCCCTTTGCTAGGGAGGTCTGTAACGGGTTCCTGGTCTGGTTTAGTAGCTCATCAATCTTTTTGTCCACCAATTTCACTCGATCTAGTTTCTTGGCAATGATGTCCATGTCAACCATTCCAGAATTTTCTTGTACCTCATAAATCCCACCACGTGGTTGACTGGATCTGTTAAACTGGGTCATGGAGGCATTGTTGAGCGAATTTTCGCTCATGGACTCAAAGAGCTCAAACGTGCTCTCCTCATCCTTGTTAAGGAAGTTTCCCCTGCATGAGGCATCGATGAAGTTCCGTAGGTTGCTGTCCAGACCATTGTAGAAAATCTGGGCCAATTGCCACCTTGGTACTTCGTGGTGTGGGCATTTCCTCAAGAGTTCATTAAATCTTTCCCATGCCTCATGGAACTGTTCCCTACCCTGGAGTGCAAAGGTAGTAATAACTCTTCTGAGGGCATTGGTCTTTCCTATGGGGAAGAATTTCTTTAGAAATGCATGCCTCAGTTCTTCCTAGGTGGTGATGGGTCTACTTGGGGTTCTAAGCCAGTAAGAAGCCTTGTCTCTCAACGAGAAGGGGAACATCTTAATTAGAGCAATGTCAAGGCTAATGTTCCTAGGTTTCACAGTTCGTGCTATCCGGTCAAGATCCTTTAGGTGCTGGAAGGGGTCCTCATTTGAGCTTCCATGGAAGTGGCTCTGGATTAGACTTAGGACATTTGGTTTTAGTTCAAAATCATCTCCCCCTTCGAGGACCCTAAGGTGTGGCTCGACTCTAATAGCAGAAGGATTGTAGAAATCGCGGAGGGGCCTCGGTTGATCCTGAAATGGTGGTACATCAAGTGGTGGTTGCCCTTGTGGGCCTTGGAAAGGTGGTGGTGGTTGACCTTGTGGGTTCTGTAACCGGTGTATGGCTTGCATGATGGTGTAGATCTGTTGCTGAAGCCGGTGGTTTGCATTAATCTGAGCTTGGATGATGGCCATTGTGTCTGGTGGGGGTTGGTCTTCAATCTCATCTACCCTAGGCTCAGCCATGTTTCTAGTAGAATCAAGTTGCCTGGATTCCCGTCCCAAAACAAATAACTTGGGATGCAGTGAGTGTCTCCCGTGCATACACTAGAGAAGAACAGGAGGGGATGCGGAGAGCGACAGATGCGAGAAGTGTGTTCATTCAAGCAAACAAGCCTAGTCCTTATGGTATGTTCCTTAGGAGACCTAGAAATCTCAAAAAGGGTGATTAAGTCCGTAAGCACTGGACTCCCCTTCCCAAAGCTAATCTGGCCAGGTTGATTACGAGGGGATTGCAGGGAAGGTTCTTCCTTTGGCTTGCGCCGCTGGTTCTGTAGACCCCACAACCGCGGTTGTTTGACATTGCCCCGCAACCTAGTCACCAGATTCTACCAAGGGAATGAAAGCCAAGTGTCCAGCGAACAAAACCTCGCATCTCGAGACTTAATTCAGTCTTGTCTAAGGCACGTCTACTCAGTTTTAAAAGGGCTAGGATAGTGCTTGTGCTAGGGTTATGTGATGAGGCGTTGATTGGGGTGGTGCCTCTTAAGTTTCCACTTTCAGGGTGTGTGCTTCTATCAAAGCATGGTTTTCAAGCAAAGATATTTTTCAAGATATGGTGTCTTTTAGTGTTTCATCCTTATTTTAGTGTCTTTTAGGGTTGACGTGTCTTAATGTTTTCAGACAAGTTTCAGTGGGCACGTCAAGTTTTACACACAATTTGGTGAATGTAGATTTCCTTTTATTCTGTAGAGACTCTAAAACCCTAATGTACTCATCCTAATGATCATGCAGCTTCTGTTAGATGAGTCATTTTTAGGGTTGAGTGGTGCGGCCCAAGTCAATCCAAGATGTTCGCAAACACCACTCAGAAGAGAAAAGAACACTTCAAGAATTTATTCAGAATGTTAGAGTGTACTTTTTTTTTGCTGGGTGATGTGTTAGGGATGTTGGTCAAGTAATCATACACCACGCCAATTTTTTTTGCAATTTTACAACTTTTTCTAGTTTTTCAAGCAAACAAACAGTCATGAGTGAAGAACTATTCACTACTGATCCTTGTTGCGTCTACTCCCTTGTTACCGTCATGGGTTGCGCTACTTCGCCGTCCAAGCGCCGAATTCCTGCAACCATCAAGTAAAAGGAGATAAGGTGTTAGGCGATGCGAGAATGGAAGTGACAAAACAAATCCGTTGCCTCCCCGGCAACGGCGCCAAAAACTGGCGTGCGTCCGTGCATGTGTTTATAAGTGTCGTTATAGTTTACACTTGCGACGTCGGTTTTAAAGTAAAGAAACGGATGTGAGTCCGAGTGTCGGTCTCAGGGAGGCGTGAAAATCGGATTTTTTTGTCAGTTATTGTCATGAAAATCGTGGGATTTTGCTTGCAAAAAGGCGCGGGTAAAAAGCGAGAGAGAGATTAGGGTTAGAGTCATTTCATTTGTAACATGCAATTTAGATAGAAAATAGAGCAAGCAACTGAATGGAAAACAACTTCATTAATCATGCAGCTTTAGTTCATGAATTACAACATGAAATACATGCTTAAACATAAGTACAGTTTAAAAGAAGGGAAGAAAGAGAGAGAGGGAGGGCGGCGAGGCAGCCATGGTGGTGGGGAGGGCTTCGTCGGTTGCTCGTTGTCTCCGGCGATTACAAAAGGGCCTAAAGGTAGCTAAGAGAGGGGTAGAGTAGTTGCAAGTGGAGTGAATGCCTTGAATGAGTGGTTGGAAGGGGTTTAAATAGGGAGAAGGGCTTTCCAAATGAAGGGGTTTTAGCGACGTCTGGGACGTCGCTAAAACCCTTCCCAAAACGTCGGTGAAGCCCCTAGCCCGTCAGTCGCTCGCCCGCAGCAGTTCTTCCTCGCGCTCGATCCGTGGGCATGTCATGAGAGTCGTTCGATCTGAGGTCTTTGCACGGGCGTGCTCGGATCGTGCCTTGAGTCCGCATACGCGCAGGCGTTGTCGATCGGCGTGTGCGCGCGCGTGGCTGATCGCCGCCTGAGGATGAGCCGCGTGGCGCGATCGTCACCGTTCGCATGTGGATCTACGACCTTAATCAACCGCGTTCGCTCGAACAGCGAATTAGGCAACGCGCGGGGTCTCGAACGCCCGCCGCTGCCTTTCGGGAACAGCGCGTAGCCCGCTGCTACCGGGCTGGATTGTCGCGCGGAGGAGGCGAGGCGCGCGGGCGTGGGGCACTGCGGAGTCGTACGATGGAGGATCAACGGCTGGGATGCGTCGTGGTGTGCGTGGAAGGGCGGATGCGGGTGCGGTGAGGCTGACACGTGGTGGCCCCATGGCTGTTGATCATCAGATCAACGGTCAGAACTTCTTGGGCCCATTGTGGGAGCTCCGGATGTCGGATTTGGCCGATTCCGAGTCCGTTGGACTCCGTTCGTCGTTCTGAATCCATCCGTGCGGTCCGATTGCTCATCTGAGGCCTGCTTTGGCAAATGCTCATACAAATGGCCATTAATACTGTTTTATATGCAATCTTGACACATGATGCATGCAATGCTCCCATTCTACTTATGTTGTGTTATCTGTGCCTTTTATTCTTAAGATGAGTCCTATTTGACAGAATTATCACCCCTAGATACAGTGTTATTAGGCACCAACGTAAGCTTGTTAGAGCTTGTGCCGGAGATGGAGAAGATGAGGGCGAAATGGGTGATGCAGTGGGTTTAGCCTAAGTCTAAGGAGCTAAGAGGGCTCTAAGAGGGAAGAGGAAGAAGGGGAGCTTATCGGGGAGGGAGGAGGTTGGGAGCACACCAGTTTGACTTGCTAGACGTGAGGGAGATGAAGACCTCTGGTGGGAGAGAGCGGTGACGATGATGAACTGCTGTGGCCGGTAAAGAGCGAAAGAGAGAGAAGATGGTGAGCCTCCCAATTTAGCCGTTGGGAGGTCGGAGGAAGGGGATCGAGGTGATTCGTAGGAGCCAAGGTCGGAGGCAGCTGAAGGAGGGAAAGAAGAGGATTTTTGGCCTAGAACTTGGCTAATTCTGATCGTGGAACAACAATGGGTTTGTATAGATGAAGATTAGGGCCTCAATTGTATGAAATTCACACATTTATGCTAAGCTTTTGGAAACTAGAATCTCTAATTTTCCTCGAGTTCGGTGGAGCTACTTGCTTCGATTTAGGACTCATGATCTTGTTTACTTGATTCCCTATAGTCTGAACACCAATCCCACCAATTTTGGTGGGATGTGGTGGGGATTTGATGGAGAAATCCTCAAAAAGAAGTTGGCGGTGATGGGTTCTGTGCTTCATTTAGGAAACTTGTTAAAATCAGGCGGCAGGAACCCTTTTGTGAAGAAGATGATGAAGTTAGGGGTCTTTTGGTAAGGAAAATCTCGAGTCTAAGGGTTTAATTGAAATGAATAGAGATTTGGGGACTGTAGTGCAAACTAAGTCAAGATGGTATTTGATTGGACCCAAATTTTGGTGTTAACATAATTTTGACCTAAGGAATCTAATGGTGAACTTGGATTTGGACTTTGACCATGTTTGACTAGGTAAATTACACACAAGCCCAAATCAAGGTAAATTCTCGTCTAAATCTCTGTTTTTGGTCAAAATGGGTTTAGTTGGTCAAAGTGAAGGCATCAAACCTCTTAGAATATTTTTCAATGATTTTTAGGAGGTTTAGATTGAATTTATCTCTATTAGAACCCTTTCAATTTAAGTAAAGCTGAGAATTAGGGTTTTCAGTAATATTTTAATTCTCAAAATGCATGAAACCCTGATTCAGTTATTCTGAGTCCACTTCTTGGTCTTTTAGGTTCGTTTGACCTTGAATTAACTCCTGATGAACCCCGTAGTTAATCTGTATTAGTGATTGGATGTTAAAATGACAGAATTAACCCTTCTTTCTATCTTTTTCTCAGATCAGTTTAGCACGGATTTACGATCCTCAGACGATCATTTAGGAGCATTTAACATTTGATTCTGACTAATTCAAGTTAGTTATGATGAATGATGGTGTTGCCATCACGAGGTTGTTCGCAGTAAAAAGGGCTTGATCTTGTCCCATAGGAAGTATGCCTTAGACATCTTGTAGGAGGTTGGTATGAGTTGGAAAAAATGAGCAAAATCTATGTCTTTCTCTAACTCTACCTCTCTTTATATAGAGAAAGAGGTGGATGCAAATTACATGTAACCCCATAAAGAAAACAAAAATAATAACGCACCACATAACACCATGAAACGAACTAGACTCTGTAACACTCCCCCTCAAGGTGGAGCATAGATATTAATCATGCTTGGCTTGGATACACATGTATCAAATGCGGATTTAGCTAGTGGTTTGGAAAAGATATCAGCCGTTTGATACTTTGAAGTAAAACTTAGGAGGTAAAGATAAATCCCTTCTAAATTAAATCTCTGGTGTAATGGCAATCTACTTCTACATGTTTGGTGCGTTCATAAAACATGGGGTTGTTGGCAATATAAGTGGCAGTTTTGTTGTCACATCGCAACTCCATAAGCCCATCAATCTATATATGTAGATCACTCAGCAAGGATCTCACCCACATCAATTCTGCTGAGATCTGAGCCATAGCACGATATTCAGACTCGGCACTAGATCTGGATACCGTAGTCTGTTTCTTGCTTTTCCAGGTGACCAAATTCCCTGCAACATATGTACAAAAACCTATGGTAGACTTCCTATCATCATGGCTACCTGCATAATCTGCGTCAGAGTATCCAACAACCATCATAGACGTCCCTCTAGTGAAAAGACCTTATCCTGGTGCTCTTTTCACATACCTGAGCACCATCATGGCTGCATCCCAGTGCTGTCCAGTAGGCCTCTCTATAAATTGACTTAGCTTTCCTACCGCAAAGGAAATATCCAGCCTAGTAATTGTCTAGTAGAGCAACTTCCCCACCAGCTGGCGATACTGTCTGCTATTAATTGGTTTTGCATCACTGTCATATAGTCGTGCCTTAGGATCCATGGGAATATTTGCTGGCTTGGTTCCCAGTATACCTATCTCCTTTAGCACATCAAGGGCATATTTTCGTTGAGATAGCACAATACCACGCTTACTACGGGCTACTTCTATCCCAAGGAAATATCTCAATGGCTCTAAATCCTTTATCATAAATTGATCTGCTAAAGTCTATTTGATCTCAGCCACACCTGTTGTATCATCACTAGTGACAATTAAGTCATTAACATAGACCAAAAGAGTAACAATACCTTTCCCCGTCTTCTTAATAAACAAAGAATGATTTGCAAACGATCTGGTGAACCCCACAGACGCTACCACTTGAGAAAGCTTTTGAAACCAAGCTCTTGGGCTCTGCTTGAGGCCATAAATGACCTTTTGCAATCTGCATACACACTCCCCCTGAACCTCGTAACCAGGAGGTTGTTGCATGTAAACCTCCTCTTGCAAATCCCCATAGAGAAGCATTCTTCACATTAAGCTGGTGAAGATGCCAATCTTGCTGAATTGCCACTGAAATCAGAATCCTCACTGTAGATAGCTGAGCCACTAATGAGAAAGTGTCAAAGAAGTCCACCCCATATGTCTGGGTGAACCCTTTGGCAACAAGTCGGGCCTTGTATCATGCATTAGACCCATCTGGATTGTACTTGATTGCAAACACCTATCCGTAGCCAACTACTGTTGCACCCTTTGGAAAAGGTGTAATCTCCCAAGTACCACGAGAAGTAAGAGTAGTCATCTCATTTTCCATGGCATGGCGTCATTTTGGATCAAGCATAGCTTGCTGGTAGGTAGCAGGGATAGATATGGCAGAAAGAGCACGACAGAAGCTCCCAAAAGCTGACCCAAGGCCATCAGTAGCCAGACTACTGGCAACACGGTATCTAGACTCAAAGGTGCAGGGTGCCCTCCTAATGGCAATAGGAAGGTCAAGATCAGCCATTTGATCCTCTTGTACTGGCTGTGAAGCAAAAATATCCTCAGCTAGACATCTATCATCAGGGGGTGTTGTATCATTACTTTGCAACTTGTCTGTGGTCTCCTGAGGTGAAGAAGGTGAAGTCTCTATGGTTGCTATAGGAGGTGGCATCTGGAAGGTACTGTGGGGTCGTTGATATGTAACAGGCTTATAGAACTTCATAAGACCCTCTGTAGTAGGAGGGGTAGAGATAGGTATCTCTTCTAAGGGAACAGGAGGTATAGGCATTGGAGCCTCTGTAACCTCAGGGGATAAATTTCGGGCAGTAGTGGAAAAATATGGGATGGACTTATGAAAGGTGACATCAGCACTCACATAGTGCCTATCAGTAAGAGGATCAAAGCATCTATATCCTTTCTAGGTTCATGAATATCCCAAGAACATACAGTTGACTGCTCGTGGTGCCAACTTGTCTCGCCCTGGAGAAAGAACATGAACAAATGTTGCATATCCAAACACACGTGGTGGTACATGAAACAACTCCTGCTATCGATGCAATATATGCCAAGGAATCTGCTCATGAAGCATTGAACTGGGCATTCTATTGATTAAATAACATGCTGTGAGGACTGCATCACCCCAATATAGCGGAGGCACACTATGATGAATCAATAAAGTGCGGGCCACATCCAAAAGATGTCGGTGTTTCCTCTCAGCCACCCCATTTTACTGAGAGGTATGAAGGCAAGTAGTCTGGTGCATTATCCCATGTGACCTGTAAAATGCTTACAGCCTAGTGGCACATAACTCAAGTGCATTATCATATCTGACTACTTTAATAATAGCTGAATACTGAGTCTTAATCTCCACCATGAAATGCTCATTGATAGAACCAACATTTGACTTGTTCTTCAGCAAGAATACCCATGATAGGTGGGAAAAATCATTCACAACTACTAAATAATAACAGTGACCTTGCCTATCTGGTATCTGACTCGACCCCCACACATCCATGTGCAGTAACTCAAACAAGGTCGTAGATGCAGAATGGGTACTAATCGGGTAGGAGGTACAATAGTGCTTGCCCATCTGGCACGCATCATAACATATCCGAGTTGCAGGAGAGATATGTGGAATGACCCATCGGAGGCTATCTAGGGGAAGATGTCCAAGTCGAAGATGCCACTGAACGGCACTCCCAACGGCAAACGATACTTCCCGACATGTAGAGGTAAGCGGAGTTTGAATCAGACGATAGACTCCACCCTCTACATTTCCACTACCAATCGTCTTCCCTGTTAGTTGTCTTGAATGATGCATCCCACGTCATCAAAGATAGCACAACAATTAAGCTCCTTAATAATCTTACAAACTGAGAATAAGCTCATAGAAAAGTTTGGCACATAACAAACATCAGGTAACCTCAAAGTAGGAGTCACCGGTACCTCCCCCTAACCCGCTATCCTGGAGTGTGCCATCTACAACTTGCACTGTCCTTTCTACAGGTACAGATCTGAGATGGGTAAAATGATCTCGATCTCCACTGAGATGTCGTGAAGCCCCTGAATCAACAAACCACTCCATACTACCCTGATTCCTGCCATGTGCAATAAAACCCAATTCAGTGGCTCCTTGGAGCCCATCATAGTGGCTATAACCTCTGAGTAATTTCTCATACTCACTTTGGGTAATTGTCACTATATCATCTACCAACCTTTGTGTGGCAGAGGTGCTTGGACCAATATGAAAAGAAGCCATACTGATATCGTGAAATCATAGATTCACCAAGAAACAAACCTCTAGAGCATAGGATTAGGGGTAAATCATACCAGAAAAAAAAGGAGACGGAGAATCGATATGAAATTTTCAGATCATGATCATGAGCGGCGGAGGGCGGTGATTGCTTCCTTTAGGCAAAACAACAATAGCCCCCCTCTGGGCGGCAGTGCCCCTGGGTGGAGAAGCAGTAGGTGGAGCAGTAGCGGCACCCCTGGGCGGGTGGTAGCCCCCTGAGCGAGGTGGAGCAGTAGCAGATACCCCTTGGCGGAGCAGCAGCAGCTGTGCCTCTAGGTGGTGGTGCCCCTTGGTGGAGCAATAACAGGTGGAGCAGCAACAACTGCACCTTTGGGCGGCGGCATCGTTGGGTGGAGTAGCAGCAGCTCCCTCTGGGCGGTGCGACAATGGAGGAGTCTGGTAGACTCTTTTGCAGTGTGGGTGGTCGGCGAGTGCTGCCCCACCGCCTCCTCTTCTCTTCATTGAACAGTGACGGCGGTGCTGAGTGAGGTGGCGACGGTGGCGGGGCTGCAAGCCCCCTCGGGTTAGGGTTAGGGTGGAGGTCTCGGAGGCTTATTTGGGTGGGGTATCTAGGGCACCGATCTAGGACCACTGCGCGGATAAAAAGTTGGAAACAATAAGCAAACTCTATGTCTCTCTAACCCCACCTCTCTTTATATAGAGAAAGTGATGGGTGCAAATTACATGTAACCCCATGAAGAAAATAAAAGTAATAACACACCACATGATATCATGAAATGAACTAGATTCCGTAATAGTATGCTTGGGGCCGAGGAGGCCAATATTCCTTTGGGCCCTAAGATGCCACTCTACGATGAGGATGCATAGTTGGTAGACAACAGATAGTACATGCAGCTTATGGGCAAGCTGCTTTACTTTACTATCACGAGGCCAGATATCTCTGCAGTGGGGAGACTGAGTCAGTTCATGGCCAAGTCATAAGATTAATCCCGTCCTCTTGAGCTACAACCATCATCTGCACTTGAGGTAATTTCTACTTCTAACGGTACTAATGCTCCTTCTAGCTTTGTGTCACTGGGTACTACTAGCATTGCTCCTTAGGATAATTCTCAACCACCAAACCTAGTTAAGACAGGTGCATTTGTATATAAGCCTGCCTATGATTGATTGGACCTACCCATTGCCTTATGGAAAGGTACTAGGAAGTGCCTTGTGCATCCTATTTCTGAGCATATATCCATGGTAGGCTTATCTACCTAATATAGGCAGTTCATCATAACTCTTTCCATCGTATAAATGCCTACTACTCAACAGGAGGCACTTTATCTAAAATGGCGTTAGTCCATGGAGGAGATGTTTGCCCCCAACCACCAAAGGACTTGGACCATGGTTGACCTATCAACTAATGCTGCAGTGGTTGGCTACAAGTGGGTTTTCATGGTCAAGTATAAGCCTAATGGATTTGTCAAGACATATAAGGCTCATCTAGTCACCAAAGGGTATGCTCAGATATATAGGGTAGATTATTTTGATACCTTCTCTCTGATGGCACGACCCTCTACAATTTAAATTCTTATCTCAGTGGTTGTTTATTTCAACGGGCAACCTCATCAATTAAATGTCAAGAATGCTTTTATTTGTGAAGACCTTCAAGATGAGGTCTACATGCATCAACCTCTTGGATTTAAGTTGTGGGGGACTATATCAAGGTCTGCAAATTGCTTAAGGTGATTTATGGGCTTAAGTAGAGTTTGCTTGCCTGGTTTTAGAAGTTATCAGATGTCATCAAGAAGACTGGCTTCAAAAGGTCTTCTATAGGTCGTTCTTTATTCTTAAGGAAAATCTAAAAGGGAAGAGTTGTGATGCTTATCTATGTGGATGATGTTATAGTAATTAGGGATGATGTGTGTGGCATGAAGACAACCAAAGTGTTTTGGGTCAAGCACTTTGTCACCAAACACTTAGGCCCACTTTGATACTTTCTTGAGAATAAGTTGCTCAGAATGCAAGGGAAATCGTTCTCTATCAGAGGAAGTATGTGATGGATTTTCTCTTAGAAATTGGCATGTTGGGTACTAAGCCTACCTTCATTCCCATGGGTCCAAGTGTGCGTCTATACAAAGATGACTCTGGTCAAGTCTATGCTAGGAAGCTTAAGTTGCTTGTCGAAAAACTTCCATTTGTCAGAGTGACACAACCTAATATTGGCCTTGCAATAAGGTTAGCCAATTTACGGACAAGCCAAAAAGGGCGCATAAGGATGTAGCTATGATGATTCTCAGGTATCTAAAATCTCCACTAGGGAAAGGCTTGTTGTACACTTACAACAATTCCTTATATGTAATGGCCTACACAGATGTTGATTATACTAGATATCCAAAGGATAAGAAATTCACCACTGGATTTTGCACATTCATCAGAGCCAATTTGGTTACATGGCGAAGCAAAAAACAAACTTTAATAGCCAGATTGAGTGCAGAATTAGAGTATAAGGCTATGGCCCAAACCACTTCTAAGCTCATGTGGATTTGATCCTTTCTTTAGAATCAACGTATTTCAATCATTGGCCCTATGGAGATTGTTATTTATTTATATAGGAGTGTTTTAGTATTTTTTATTTTGTTGAGGGAATCATATGTAATTTTCCCGAAAGCCTCTCTTATATAAAGAGGCTTGGGGTTTCTTTTATAATAAGACAATTCATTCTTTTTCTCCCTTAACAGGATATCAAAGTAAGGTGGGTCCTAGACTCTTTGCACTTAAGTATTGTTCTCCACTAAAACCCTACCCTATAGAGAGAATCTTCTCTTTCTCCTCCTCTCGTCTCTTCTTCCTCGTCGTTTTTTCTTCTCATCACCGTTGATAGCAACAACCACCGACAACAGCAACCCAGCGACGTTGCAAGCCAACAGTGGCCCAGCAACATTGCCAGTGCTAGGCAGCGTAGGAGGGAGGAGCTGTAGCCATAGTTGGTGATTCTGAAGGTTGTTGCTACCCCCTAGTGTTGCCAGCGATGGTTTTAGAGGTTGCTATTGCCCCCTAGCACCACTTGTAGAAGATTCTTGCAGGTGCTTGGGGTCTCATGTGGGATAGTGTGCAGCTGCAGTTCTGTCTTGGTTTCATGTGAGGAAGCATCATCTGTAGTAGATTATCATCTTTGATGAGAGTTTTGGTGATTGTTTAGGTGACTTAACCTATACAACTATCATCCTCTTGATGTCTTGGGGTCACTTGAAGTCTATGCAAGGCTCGTTATCCATGCAAGGTTTTAAATATCGATATTGATATTGTATCGACAAGTCAAAAAATGGATATATCGGGGATATATTAGAGATATATCGTTGATATCGGTGAATTTTGGGGAAATCTCTCATAAAGGCATAAAATATCATAAAATATCACAAAGTTTAAAGGTTAAAATTTTTATGAATAATATATCATGAAAGGATGCCTAGAAAACGTGTGTGTTATATCAAGGATATATCGTCGATATCGATAATTTTTTTACGTGTGTGTGTTCCTACCATTTTCAGCTCTTCAAACCTCCCGCTCAACCATTTTGAAACCTTCCTGCCGAAAGCCACCACCATCAACAGCCAACCAGCCAATATATCGCCGATATCTCGATCAGCGATATCTCCTCATATCGGCGATATCGGGGAAAAAAAATACCTTTGGTGGTATCGATATCACCCAACCCCATAGATATCGATATATCAGCGATATATCGTCGATATATCGCAATATTTCAAACCTTGCATCCACGAGAAGTTGCTGAAGTTGAAGAATAGCTAGTTTTTATTTACTCTTTTAGATTTGAAACAATGAATAACTCGCTTCTTTGGCCCCAACATGGCTGCATGTAGGTCCTCTACCATCTCTAAAGTCAAGCGTGTGACTTCATCTAACTCTCATGTGGTCCAAGGCACCACTATGAAACTCAATGGTGTCAGGAACTACCTACTTTGGGTTCAGGCTTTCAAGATTTTTGTTGGTGCCCAAAAGAAGCTTTACATACTCACGAAGGATCCCCCAAAGACTGATGCTGTAGACTTTGACAAATATGAGCAGGTTAATTATCTTGTAATGAATTGGATGATGAAATGTGGAGCCTCAGATTGTAGTGAATCTTTTATACAAGAAGAATGCTAAAGAAATTTGAGGGAGCTTGGTGAAGTACTCCTAAAGATCTAATCACGCCCGTTTGGCGGATATCTATTGCCGCATATGGTCCACTTCTTAAGGGGATTGCTCTCTACTTGATTATTTTACTTACATGGAGGGACTATTTGAGGAGCTCAATATCTTTTAACCCATTTGTTGTGAGACCTAGATTGGCTAGAGGCAGACCTAGCAAGTCTACAAGTTCTTGGATGGTTTGAGCACTAAGTATGCATCAGCCCATGAGCAAATTCTTGCTATGGATGACATACTTGACTTGGAGGCTATCTTTGGGAGGCTCCAGAAGATTGCATCTAATGTGATATTTGACACTCCTACTACTACTACACCACCTACCACTACGGAGACGTATACCTTTGCAGTCCTTGGTGGGCATGGTGCTCCTGGTACTGGATGTGGAAGAGGCCATGGATGTGGTGGGACCTACAGTCCATGTGTTTATTGCTAGAGGATCAATCATCCTTCTGAGAGGTGCTAGGCTAAATTTGGCTATCTTGGTTGGGCAAATGTAGTAGGAGGAGAATGCCCCTATTTCACTTAGAGTTCCTACTCCGACAGCTGATGATTATGCCAAACTTATGCAGATACCAAGGCAAGGAACCTCAACAGATACTTCTGCATCTCTGGAAACAACTGGGAGCTCTGCTAACTTAGCTACTACTACATCGATTTCATCTTGGATGGTTGACTCAGGTGCTTCCAATCATCTTATTGGTATGAAAGATGCACTTTTGTCTCTGCGATCAGCCTCTATTGTTACTTTGGTATGTCTAGCTAATGAAACCTATTCTCCTATCACTACAGCAAGCAATGTCTAGTTTTGGACTTATTGAAGTTGACAATTATGCTCTTGATTTTCCCTTAAGTTTATTTTCTGTTGGTAGAGCGGTTTGACTTTTTGATAAGGGTGATGAGGAGAAACTGGCGAGAGGGTGGGAGGCGACAGGCGTGACCAAGGTGAACTAGGGATGAGGGACTTCGATCTCATCATCTTAAGGAGGTGATTTGCTTCAAATGTTGAGGCGGAGGGCACTGGGCGAGGGATTGCTGCAATCCAATGGTCTGCCTTCTCTGTTGTGGCATAGGTCACCGGAAGAGTTCCTGTCCAAGGAGACGTAAGTTGAAGGTGACGAGAGGGGAAACACCATTACCATCTCCTCCAGCTTTTCTTCTGGTCTCTTCTGGGATTGAAGTGTCATGGTTGCCTGAGGTAAAGCCCTTGGATAAGCACTTCGCTTATAGGAGTTTCTCAACGTTGGGTGGCTTCTTTGGAGGAAATTAAATCTGTTTGTCACAATCCGACCTGAGTTCGAGAGATTGGAAGATCTCTCTTCTTTTAGAAAAGAAGGTGATTCTTTTTGATTCGGTGAGATCGGATTTTGATCGCCTAAAGTTCAAAGAATGTTTGTATGGAAATGTTTGTGTTCATTGGTCTGATCCTAGCATCAATGAAGGGGCTACCACGGAAAGAATTTCTAAGCGCCCTTTGTCTAGATTTCATATTTTGGGAATTCCTTTAAGGCTTAGGATGGTGGGGATGGTGGTATTGATATGTGATCCTTTTGCACGTGTGCGGCAATGTTTTGGTCTTGGGTCCATGAAGGTGATGTGACCTCTCTTGTGGTAGGAGAATTTTTGGTGGGGAAGCATCTTCCTCGACTGAGATTCTATGTTTCGTGGCATGTTCTTGTGTTATATCCTTTCAGGAGTTGGATTTGGAAGAACATGAGAAGCTTTCATATGCTCAAGCTTTGAAAGCTGGGATCCCAGCACGTGGTGCTAAGTCTGATGATGTCGATCGAGGCCCTTTCACAAAGCGATCTGGAGCTCTGTTCAAGAGGGCAGTGGAAGGAGGTGCTACAAATCGTGGCGACAGGGCTGGGCAGAGCTCCGGTGAGCCCCTCTCGGTTTGAAAACCCGTTCAAAAAGCTTCCAAATCAGAAGATTTTTGAACTACCAAATTGGACCATCCAGCTGGCGCACATTGTTCCTTCGCAATGTGGACTCTTCCATTTTTGGATTTAGATCCAAATATAGGTGCTGAGGTGGTAGAAGATATTTCATGCTCTAAATAGGTGGCTGCCAGATCTGTTTATGGATCTGGATGTCGTAAGTTAAACATATTTTCTCCTAATCCTTTTTTTCCCTTGGAGCACGAAATGTCTGGTGGGCCTGCATTTCTTTTGGACCATCATTTGCAGGATGAGCTTTATGCGGGTAAGTGGAACAAGCAAGGAGCACAATCTGCAGGATTCAGGAGCACGATCTGCACGATGCCACAGGACCGAACATGATTCAGGTGGCAGAACAGCAAGACATGGACATATGGAGGATGCAGAGATTGATTCTATGCATTGAGATCCACAGGTGGACCCCGGACCTATTAATGGGCCCAGTCGTGGTGAGTTAAAATACAACTTCTTTCCTTTATTAGTCTCTGGTTATCCCCATCAAGCCCCTTGCACTATCCATATGCCTTACTGCAGTAGGAACGAAACCCTATCTTCTTTGGATCTATCTTCAATCAAGCTGTGATGGACATTCAAACTAATATTGGCGGCCACATGCTTAGTGAAGGTGAACAGATGGGACCTCTCGTGAAGGAATCTTCTCTCCTGGAGGATGCAGCCTCAGATGTGAAGGGTAGTGGGAAAGTTAATGCTCCTACGATGTCTAGAATCAAAATGAAATCAGTAAAGCAACGATCTATTTCTAGCAAATCTTCTGGTCATACACCTGTCTTTCCACATAGGCATGAGATTATTTGGAGTGCCTGTTATAAGAGAAAGAAGGCTGTGAAGGAATTAGTGGGGTATCAGCAGGAGGAGGTCGATGCACATGTAGCAAAGGTGATTGGTGCCAGGAAAATTCATAAGGAGAGAGTGCAAAAAACTATAATTAATGTTCTTTCTTGGAATGTTCGGGGCTACGGGATGGACGGTGTTCTATATTAAGATGTTACCTTTCGGAGTGGAAAGTTGACATTGCATGCTTGCAAGAAACTCACTTGGAGGAGATCTAGATGGATTTAAAAAGAAGTTTATGTGGTGATTTGTTTACTAATTTCTTAGAGATCAGGGTGAATGACAGATTAGGGGGACTGCTAATGTTATGGCATGATGGTTTATTTGAACTATGTAATGAGCAGAAGTTGAGCAGAGTGCTGACTATGGCTTTTATCAGAAAATTAGATGGTCTCTCCTTTTCTATTTCCACTGTTTATGGTCCTTCTGATGACTCTATTAGAATGCTTTTCTGGGATGAGATAGCGCAGGCATCTTCATTTTCTGGAGGTATGTCGTGGCTAATTGGGGGTGAGTTCAATGCAACATTATCTTTAGAAGACCAACCTGATGGGAGATTTGACTCCTCAACATCTCTTTTCCAACAAGTGGTGTAGGATCTTGAGCTTTTGGATTTGCCATCTACAGGGACTCGATTTACTTGGAGAAATGGTAGGGGTGCAGCATCATGCATCGACAGATTCCTTTGTAACATTGCAATGGCAGAGTCCTTTCAGATGGCAAATGTGTTAGCTTGTGATAGACCTTTTTCAGAGCATACCCCTCTTCTTTGGCGCAGTAATGAAGGCATATGTTTTTCTACCTACTTCAAGTTTCACAAATCTTGGCTCAAAGAGGGTAGCTTTCATGAGCGTATTCAGGAAGTTTGGAATACAACTGCTCCGTCTACGTCTGCAACTCGCACCTTAGTAGTCAAAATCAATGCAGATAGAAAAGCAATGATGAACTTTAAATGGGATCTTAAAACGCTAAGAGAGGAAAGAAAGAATGATGCTCTTGCAAAGATCTCTTATGATAGGATGGAAGATGTTGCATCTCTTTCAAATGAAGATGCTTGTGAAAGACATAAATGTAGGGGATTGTGGCTGAGGAAGATCATAAGAAAAAAATGGATTGGAGGTAAAAATCCAGACAACTTTGGCTAAAGGAAGGAGATGTAAATACACAATACTTCCATGTGGCGCTAGTGCTAGAAGAAGGAAAAATATGATTAATAACATAAAAGTAGGAGATGAGGTTATGAAAGGGAGAGACCATATATGTGAAGCCTTCAAGAATTATTTCCATGAATTTACTCGAAGACAACCAAGGTGTACTTGGTGCTTAACAAATATGCATCAGGAACAAATTGGTGATAATGCAAAATTTGAACTTACTAAAGATGTGGAGGAGGAGGTTCTACGTGCCTTACATGGTCTGAAGGTTGAAGGATCTCTAGGGTTGGACGGCCTTCAAATTATTTTTTTATAAAGAAATGTGGGACGTAGTTGGATCAGATGTAATAACCATGGTTAAAGAACTCTTTAGAGGCAATGAAGGGGTGGTGCGGTTGAATAAATTTTACTTATTTCTTCTACCTAAAAAACAAGGCACAGAGAAAGTTAAAGATTTTAGGCCCATTGCCTTATCTAACACTATCTATATTTTGATTGCAAAGATTCTAGCAAATCGCTTACGTAACATTTTACCTACCTTGATTTCTCCTGTGCAATCAGCTTTTATCAAGGGAGATCATTGTAGGATTGTTTTGTCTTGGCTGAAGAGATGTTGACAGCTTGGAAAAGAAGGAAAAAGATGGCTTTCCTTTGGAAAGTGGATTTCTCCATAGCTTGGTCATACCTTTGGGATATTTTGAAAATGCGAGGTGTCCCGAATCCTTGGGTGGCTCTGATGAAGAGATGTGTGACTACTTCCTCCTTCTCTATCCTTGTTAATGGGTGGTCAAATGGCAATTGGATCCATCCTCAAAGGGGTGTGTGGCAGGGATGCCATCTGGTGCTGATGCTTTTCAATATAGTGGTTGACACGCTTGTAGGGATGGCTTTTAGGGCATGTAACGGGAATCTATTCTCAGGTTTTTCTATAAGCAATGATGGCAGATTACTCACCCCTATTTTGTAGTATGCAGATGACACCACTTTATTGAAGGGGGTTGTAATGAAGCAAAGCACGTCTCCTCTTTGGTGAGATCTTTTGTGGAATTATTGGGCTTGAAGGTAAATATGAACAAGTCAACTCTGTTTCCTTTTTCCATGCAGAAGGAGGAGGAGATTTCTATATCTGCTATGTTGGAAACCCCTGTAGTATGGTTACCAATAATGTATCTTGGCCTTCCATTGAAAGGTAAAAAATTGGTGGCGGTTGATTGGTTACTATTAGACTCTTCTTGGAGTGGGAAATTGTTATCTAGAGGAGGAAGATTGGTCATACTCAAATCGGTGCTATCTTCCATTCTAATTTTCTCTCTCTGTATTTAGGCCCCCTAGAAAATCAAAGATGGGGGTCTTGGTGTAAGATAGCTTGTACCTTTTAATGAAACCCTTCTACTTAAATGGGTGATTAGATTACTTTTTGAAGATACTTCATTGGTGTCATTTATATTGAGAGATTCCTATGGAGATTGTATGGATTTGAACAAAAGAGTGGATGCTTCCAAAAAAGGGGCTTTGGCTTTTTGGCAATCTATTCTTTCTATATTGAGACAATTTTCTATTAATTTTATCCAGTTTTAGGCCATGGAACGTGTTTCAAATTTTGGCTTGATAACTGGACAGACCATGGGGTGTTTTCTAAGATTTTCAATAAAGTTTTTCAACTTGTTGCTGAAAGGAAGCACTGGTGAATGATATGTGGGATACTGAGGTTAAATCATCGAACTTCAATCTGCCACAAGGACTTTCAGGTACTACACTTGCTGAATTTCAGATCCTGCTGCAGCAAATCACAGAGTTTGCCCCATCTCGTGCAACCTGTGATTCCCATCAGTGGAGAGAAGGTGCTTTCACTGTCAAAAAAGCTTATAAATTGCTGACGCTGGCTGGAAATCAACTTGATGAGATGAATGGTGAATTAAAGTTTATATGGAGGTGTAAGATACCACTCAAAGTTAAATTATTCTTGTGGTTCTTTAGAAGAAAGCATTTGGTAACTAAGGTTTATAGAACTAAATGGGCTACCGTGGAAGATACTACTTGGTCATTCTGCCATCAAGTTGATGAAGACATACAACATTTATTTTTTGAGTGCTGGTTCTCTAAAGATGTTTGGGACCAATTCCATCTGCGTATAGTTGATAGGGTTGATTTTGATCAATTCTGGACTACTTTCAGAGATCATATAGATCAAGATATGGTGGACTGGTGCCAGGCTTTTGCAGTGCTGTGGAGCATTTGGTTACAGAGGAATGGCAAGGTTTTCAAGAACGAAAGGTGTTAGGTAGATAATATTGTGAGGCAAATTTTCTTTTTAATTTCTAGCTTCAAAATCCTTTCCTTTTTTTACTAGTGATATAGTTCTGGATGATTACCTTCCTTGGGTAATCTTCCTCTTTCTCAAAAAAAAAGTTTATTGTCTGTTTATAGACTATGTAAAATGGATGAGCATTTTGTATTCTTTCAGGACATTCGAGCAAGGAAGATAATTGGTGAGGGGATTAAGTATGATGGTCTCTGTTACATTGATACTCTTAATATTTTTGCTGGTGCTGCTTCTATCTTGACTGTTCTAGTTTTGTGGCACCATCATCTGGGTCATCCTTTTGTCTCCAACCTTTAGAAGATGTTTCCTAAGTCATCTATTCTAGACAAGTAGATTGTGAGGCTTGCCAACTCAGCAAGCACCATCTTGTCTCTTTTGTCTCTCGCCAAAATAAGAGGAGTTTAACTACCCTTAAGTTGATTTCTTGTGATGTGTGGGGTCCATGTCGAATAAGTCACCGGTCAATCTACTGGTATTTTGTTGTTTTTATTGATGATTGTAGTCGGTTGTCATAGACATCTTTTATGAAGGATCAGTTTGAGATTGGGTCTATTATTCCAAGTTTTTTAATGAAGTGCAGAATTCTTATTCCATGTGTATTAAGAATTTTCGTAGTCACAATGCACTTGAATTTATGAAAAAAATGCTAGTGATTTTTTGTTTGACAATGGCACTCTTTAGCAAACTTCTTGTGCCCACACATCCTAATAGAATAGGGTAGCTAAATGCAAATTGCGCCATCTTCTTAATGTAGCCTAAACATAGATACTTGCTATGAATGTACCTAAGTATTTTTAGGAGGATGCCATTTTTACAGCTACTTATTTGATTAATCAGGTTCTCTCACTTGTGTTTAATGGTGATACTCCTCGACTTCTCTTATAACCAGATACTTTCCTTTTTGCATTGCCATTGTGGATTTTCGGATGCACTTGTTTGGAGTTACTAATAAGTTGTCTCAAAGATCTATTAAGTGTGTTTTTCTAGGGTATTCTAGATCACAGAAAGGGTACATGTGTTTTGATTTGGTGGGTAAACGTTACTATGTGTCGATTGATGTGACTTTCTTTGAGAGTGTTCCATATTTCTTTGATGAGAGGTCCTCTCTTGGTTGGTTTACCTACTCCTATGAGTGTCGTTAGAAGGATACTCTGTCTGCCCCATTGCCTTCTATGTAGGTTGAGGTTACAAAGAAGAATCATGCTGCTCAATCCTCTCCTCCAACATTTAATCTAGATGGTTCATCTCAGTAGTATGTTGACTTGCCTATTGCTCTCAGGAAAGCTATAAGAACTTGCACATCCCATGTCTCATTATACTACTACTGATCACCTTAGTCTAGCAATACAACAGGTCTCTACAGTTCTATCTACCATGGTTGTTCCCTGGCATCATAGTAAAGCTCTATAGGACGTTGGTTGGTGATAAGCCATGGAGGCTGAGATGGCGGCTCTCATCTCTTGTGGCACCTTGGAGTTAACCAACCTCCCAAAAGGTGCCAAGGTTGTAGACTGCAGATAGGTGTACACTGTGAACTATAACCCAAATGGGACTATTGAGCGACTTAAGGCCAGACTTGTGGTGGAACATTACATTCAGACTTATGGTGCAAACTACTACGACACCTTTTCTCCTGTGGTTCACTTTAACTCGATTCGAGTTATTTTTTCACTTGCAGTGAATAAGGCATAACTCCTATATCAGCTTAATGTGAAGAACACTTTCTTGTATGGAGATTTGCAGGAAGAAGTCCACATGGCCCAACCACTTGGCTTTGTGGTTGAATGGGAAAAAGTTTGCAGACTTCAGAAACCTATCTATCGCTTGAAATAGAGTCCACAGTGTAGTTTGAGAGGCTCAGTTCAGAGATTTAGAAGATTGGGTTTCGTAGGTCCACATCTAATCATTCTATTTTTGTGAGATCTAAGCATCCGGTGTTGTGATCCTAGCAGTGTATGTGGATGATATGGTTCTTACTGGTGATGATGCCTTGGGAATAGAGGAGACGAAGAATTTCTTACAGACCACCTTTGTTACTGAGGGACTAGGCAAATTGAGGTGCTTCCTTAGCATTGAGGTAGCCCGGAATTATGTACTTGAGCTTTTGGAGGAGACTGGACTACTAGGTGCAAAGCCCTCTTCTATTTCAGTTGAGTAACAAGGAAGACTTAGGCCCTATTTGTTACACGGTATAAATTTTGTGGGGGCAAGGGATAGAGGGAAAAGTGGGGGATAAATGATTTTTGTTGTTTGGTTGAACATAAGGTGTTGGGGAGGGATAAACATGATGTATCCCTTGTTTGGTGTTCGGTGTAGCCATATGGGTGTGGGATAAATTGGTTGTTATTGGGTCCTATTAGGGGAAAAGGTTGTTGAAAAGTTATCTTTGACCAATTTGCCCTTATGTTGGGTATGATATTTACCATAGTCATTTGAAGGGAAGCAATTCTTGTTAATAAATCCTCCCTTCAATTTTAGGGAAGAAATTGCTATTGAAATCATGACGGTAAGTATTTAAATCTTATGCTATTATTGAAAGTGATGTAATGAAGAAAATATCATGGAATTGGGGCATATTTTGACTGACCAGAATAGAACTTAAAAGAAATTATGATATTCCAAAAGAGACTGGTTGTCAAGTTGGTTGAGCAAGTTAATGGAGAACTGAGTACGTTGAACAAATTATCTTGAAATAATCTTAACCATAAAAGGAAACTTGTGCATATGCACATGAAAGTAAAGGGTGAATTGCTGTATATTAAAACAAAATGTACGGAAATAAGAGTACATTCAACATTGTGATAGATCGAGCACAATCTACCAAGTCTCCTAAAATTTACAGGCCAAATGGTTGTATACAAAGTGAATGATACAAGAGCCATGGAACATGTTGCATCTTCAAAATTAAGATATTGGAAATTAATCTAGGATAATGTAACTACTATTATGGTCAGGTGAAAGGGGAATCCATCGAAAGCAAAATTGATAGATTCAGCAGGTGGAAATGGTTGTATTGGGTTCAGCATGGCCTCTTCTTCGTGGCTTGTTTGGCATTGGAACTCTGGATGTCCTATGGAATCCATCAACATGGTTGATTTTCCAAACCACTTGGTGAAAGTTGAAAAGGCCACAACATTCATGATCTTGTCTATCGGCTTGCCACACTTGTCTGCGATCCCGCTAGGGTTTCCTCTCCAACTATCTCCCGCCCCCAATCGCAAGGGCAATGAGTATGGGGAGGGAAAAAGTCGCACCACATTTGTACAGGTAGGGTGAATCCAGCAGGATAAACACCAACATAGGGGAAGGGGGGTGTGATGTTTCTGCCCGTGTTTCGGACCCCTCACCCGAGATACGCTTAACACAGGAGAAGATGGGCCAAACGCGACATATAAGGCCCAAACCTGTGTAACAAACAGAGCCTTAGTGAGGAAGATGATCCTCTCTTTGAAGATAAGGGAAAGTAAAGGAGCATTGTTGGCAAATTGCTATATGCTACTGTTACTAGACTAAATATTAGTTTTATTGTGAACATAGTAAGTCAGTTTGTGGAGAATCCACACTATAGTCACTAGCAGCCAGTGTACCTCATTCTCAGGTATCTCAAGGACAACCTAAGGAAAGAGGTTTACATCAAGAACAATTGGCATGTTGATCTACATGCCTACTCTGATACTGATTATGCTAGTTCTATAAAGGATAGGTCTACCACTTGATATTCCACCTTTCTTGGTGAGAATCTGGGTACTTGAAGGAGTAAGAAGTAGAGTGTGGTTTCTAGGTCTAGTTTAGTGGCTAAATATAGAGCCATGGCCCATGCAGCTTGTGAGCTTATGTGACTAGTTCATTTTCTTTAGGACCTGGGTGTTCCAGTTAAGCTTCCGGTTCGTGTGTTCTATGATTACAGGCCTACCACCTTCATTGCATCAAATCCCATCTTCCACGAGCATACAAAGCGCATTGAAGTGGATTGTTAATTTGTATGGGATATGGTCTCCACTAGGAAGATATGTACTTCTACCTTATCAGAACAACTTACAGACATCTTCATTAGGGCTCTCTCCAAGAAGTGTCATGAGTTTTTATGTTCCAAGTTGGGCATGTTAGACATATACACTTTTGCTTGATGGTAGAGTTATTTATTAATATAGGAGTGTTTTGGTATTTTCTATCATATGTAGTTTTCCTGTTAGGATTGAAATGAGATAACTTTATTTCAGAAAGACCCTAGGCCTTTATATAGAAAGGCTCCAGAGGGAGAAGTACAAGAATACCCCTTCACTACAAATAAAAATAAAACCACCCAACCCACATAAGTCAACACTCCCCTTCAAGCTGTAGCATAAACATCAAACATACTCATCTTGGAACAAATATAGCGCAATCTCTTCTTGGGAAGTGCTTTAGGGAAGGTGTCTGTTAGTTGGTCTTCAGTGCATATGTAGGGTGTAGAAATTTTCTTAGCTAAAATGGTCTCTCTGATAAAGTGACAATTCACTTCAATATGCTTGGTCTTCTCATGGAAAACAAAATTATTTGCAATAAAGGTGGTAGTTTTGTTGTCACAATGCATCAAAATAGGATCAGGTACTTGTACTCCAAAGTCCTCTAGAATGAAATGAACTCAGAGTAGTTCACAAGTAGTTTGAGACACGGTCCTGTATTTAGACTCAGCACTAGATCTAGATACCACTGCTTATTTCTTGCTCCTCCATGTAGCCAGATTACTCACACCAAATGTGCAGTATCCTATAGTGGGTTTTTGATCCTCATGAGTGACTGCATGGTCTGCATCAGAATATTCACAAACATCCAAGTGCCCATTTATCTTTGAAAAGAAGTCCTTTCCCAGGGGTACTTTTCAAGTATATGAGAATCTGGTAAACACCATCCCAGTGGATTTCTCTTGGCGATTACATGAATTGGCTCAATCTTCCCATTGCAAAGGCAATGTTAGGACAAGTAACAGTTAGATACAAAAGCTTACCAATAACTGCACGGTATCTAGTGACATCTTGTAGTAGAGGGTTGTCATTATCTGTAATAGGCAAGAACACATCAATGGGCACGTATGTTGGTTTGCATCCCAGCATACCCATGTCTCTTAACATGTCAAGAACGTACTTGTGCTGGGATAGCATAAGTTCTCCAGTATGCTACACTTCAATACGAAGGAAATTATTGATGGGGCCTAAATACTTGGTAACAAACTGTGATTGTAGCATCTTCTTTGTCTCTTCTATGCCTTGCCTGTCACTGCCAGTCAGAAGTATGTCATATACATAAATAAGTATGACTGAGCTTGCTTTTTTATGCAATGTAAAAACAGAATGATTAGCAAAAGATCTGGTGAAGCTATAATCCTGAACCACCTTGCTAAACCTCTTAAACTAGGCTCTAGGACTTTGTTTCAATCCATAGATAGCTTTCTTCAATCTACACACCTTCTGACACTTTCCCTGAGTAGGAAGCCTAGTGGCTGCTCTATGTAAGCTTCCTCCTCCAAATCGCCATATAGAAAGGCATTTTTGATATCAAACTGATGGACAGTCCAATGCCTATTGACAGCAAGAGATAGCAGTAGTGTAGCCTTTGGCAACTAAGCGTACCTTGTATCGTTCCACAGTGTCATAGGACGACACTTGAGAGTAAACACCCATCTACACCCTACATCAGTAGCATCTGAGGGTAGATCACCAAGGTCCTATGTGCCATGAAACTGTAAAGCTGCCATCTCTTCCTCCATTGCTAAGGTCCAAGATGGTTCTCGAAAGTCCTCATTGTTGGTGCTAGAGCACCACGATCGTTTATTTTGATGATAACAAAACACGTGTCTTTTAACATTTGCTTTTGAGTCCTAATTTTCAGGTCAAATTGCAAATGGAGACAGGTGTTTAGATGGAGTTTGAGCTCATCCATGTCAGATTGGAGGAGCTTGATAGAGGTGGAGGAACTTCGCGAGGAGCAAAAGCTTGAAGGAAGGAGATGAATAGGATAGATTTCCTTTCTATTGTACTTTATATTTTGTTTCTTTTGTTGCTCTTTATTTTATTTCTTAGATTCTTGTTAAAGAGCCTTAAAGTACCCTAACAGTAGTCCTAGGAACACTTGCATAAACCCTAGGATACTTAGGTTTTCTGTAGAGAACGTAGGAAACCAAAATAGGATTCAGACAGCCTTATTAGACGTCTAATATGGAAATTAGACGTCTGATAGTGACTTTTAAGACGTCTGACTGTTTGATCAGACGTCCAAAACATTTAGGCTAGACTTAATAGGTTCTGTCTGTTAGAATCAGACGTTCAGACCTTTAGTCCAGACGTCTGATGCCTTTGCCAGACGGCCAATAAGACGACCTTGGCCTTAGCAACCTATTATTAGAGAGTTAACATTAGTCTGACATTTTATTAGTTTCCAGACGTCCGTAGTGATTCCTAGATGTCTAATAAATAAACGTTGAGTCTCGTTAGTCGCCAAATCTCCTGTGTCAGATCTCATAGCCGTTAAACTCTCTTGGAAATCTATACTCGCTGTTAACTTAGTTTCTAGATGTCTAGATCTTGTGCCAAACGATTGATCTGTCGTCTGATCACTTAGACCTAGAACCCTGTTTATGTCTGGACAAAAACAGGAAGGATACCCATCTAGAATTAGACATCTGACCTTATGTCCAGATGTCTTTGACGTCCGCTCTGATTCAACATCGTCCAAGAAGATCAACCTACCTAGATTAGACGACTGACTCTAAAATCAGACGACAACCCAGACGTCTGGCCTTAAGTCAAGACGTCTGATAACCCTGTTAGAGTCATGATTGATCTTGATTCCTACTTGATTTGCCTTGGATTTGCACCCAACGGCTATGGAAGCCTTCCAAGGCTTTTTAAAGCCTTCCTAAACCTTTTATAAATAGCGGACCCCTTGGCTTGCACAACACACCATGACACACCTTGTAAGAATATTTCCACTCATTTTGTGTTAAATTGAAGTAGAAGAAGCACTTGCTCTCAAAGGCTAGTTCCACATCCGAGAGCCTAATCCAATTTGTGCACCTGCTCTCCTTCCGCGATTAAGAGAGCGACAAAGCACCGTTGCTTGGCTCACGCACCCGCGTCATCGATTCGATGCACTTCTAAGTAAAGGGAAGTTTCTTTACCTATAGAAGCTTAGTTTAAGAATTACTTTGTTGGCTCTATAGAACTATCTTGTATCTTTTACTTTGTTACTTGATTGGGTATTCGCGTTGCGAATTCCCGTCTCCATCGAGGGACAAAATCCTTTGCATGAAGAGAAGAGGTTTGAGGCACATTACCCTCGTTCAAAGTAGTGTTGTTGTAAGAGATTGAATCACCCTCGTTTAAGTGATCTAGTTAGCGGATTTGATCAACTAGGTCGATCGGAAAATCCTAAGTCGAGAGACTTAGGTGGTGGTTTTCACCCGGGTTGGGTTTCCACCTAAAAATAATTGTGCCATTTGTGTGATTGCTTTTTTGTGAGATTATTAAATTTTTTTATTCTGCATTTTTTATGTCACGTATATCTCACCCCCTCCAAGTAAGAAATTACAATTGGTATTAGAGCAGGTCTCGCATATTTGGCGTTGCACATCGACGAAGATCCGATGGAGGGAAGCGTCACCGCCACCAGAATCGTCGAGGGGCAGTCTACCGTCTGACCGCCTTACTTCGATGGAAGCAACTACAGCTACTGGAAGTTGCGGATGAAGATGTGGCTTCAAGCCACTGACTTCGCTTTATGGGGATGTTGTGAAACCCCATACGAAGTCCCGGAGAAACCAGAGAGAGGCTATTCGCAGCAGCAGACCTGCTAGCTTTCCCTCATTGCGAAAGCTATGAACGCGTTGTACTTCGCTCTTAGCCTGGAGGAGTTCAACCGGATATCTCAGTGCGCCACTGCATATGAGGTATGGCACACTCTAGAAGTTACACACGAAGGTACGTCCAAGGTAAGAGCCTCTAAAATTAATGTTTTATCTCAAGAATTTGAGTCCTTTTCTATGAGGCCTAATGAGTCTTTGAGTGAGATGAACACTAGGTTCACTCTCATTGTAAATGGATTGAAAGCTCTTAGAAAGACCTTCATCAAGGGGGAACTTCAAGGGAAACTTGTTCGCTCCCTTGGACCAGAATGGGAGTAGAAGGTCACCGCCATTGAAGAGGCGAATGAGGTGGAGGAGCTCAACATGGAGGATCTCCTAGGCAACCTAATGGCTTATGAGACAAAGTTGAAGCAGAAGAAAAAGGACACACCGGAACCCAAGCAAAGGAAATCTCTCGCCTTCAAAGCTACGTCGGATAGCGAGGTAAGTTCCGACGACGAAGACTTTAAAATTTTACTTAAGAAAGTTTCAAGGTTTTGTAGGGACTCAAAGAAAGAAAAGAAAGAGAAGGATAAACTAAGACGTTGCTACCACTGCAATGAAAAAGGTCATTTACGACCAGAGTGCCCTCTTCTCAAGAAGGAGAAGGAGAAGGAGAAGAAGAAGAAGACGTTCCAAGCAACTTGGGACGACTCGAGCTCTGATGAAAAAGCGGAGAATTCCGAGGAGGAAATCACCTGCATGGGCTTCATGGTGATAGCAGGTGACAGCGAAAGTGACTTTGACGATGAGGTAAACTTGGATTTACAAGAAGCTTTTAATGAATTATTTGATGTTAGTCAATGATTAAAAGTAGAAAACAAAAGCATGAAAAGAAACTTAGCATGTTAAAATATGAAAATGATAGGTTAGAGAAGCTACTCAAAGACCTAGAAACTAGTCCTAAAAATGATGACTTATTGTTATAAAATCATAACCTTATCATTGAAAATAATAAGTTGATTGAGGAAAATACTAGTTTAAAAATAGAAATTTCTGATTTAAAGTCCAAGATGCATGCTATTGAAGATGAAATTGCATATCATAGGGAGAAATCAAATGATTTGATCAACAAAGTAGAAAATTTATCTAGTCCTGAGGTTAAGAAATAATCTCCTTCAAGGAGATCTGCTAACAGATCTGGATCCAAGCTAACTTGGATACCGAAAGATCAGCTTGAAACTTGTTTTGTAGGTTTCAAGGGAGAGTACAACATAAAAGACTGGACCTACAAGCTCAAAGATGGTCAACTCAAATTGGGAGGACCAAGGAGTAGACCAAGGGGGAAAAAAAGGAGACTGACGAGACGAACAACCGAACAACCCGTCGCACAACGACCTCCAAACTGGACATTGACGCCGATGCCGGACCTCCAAGCTATGGATGGGAGCCTCATCCGATGTAGCATCCACCACCTCCATTTGGGCTATTTTATTGGCCATGGTAGGTGAGGTAAAACCCTTAACCCTATCATTTTATCATTAGCATATACATAGGGGGAGTTAAAATAAATGAGCTATTTGTCCATCTTTAAGGGGGAGTTTCTAAAATAAGTTAGCTATATTTCTTTTAGAAAGAGGGAGAAAAATAGCTATCTTGTTATTACAAAAAGGGGGAGAACATCATTATTGATTAAAAAAAATTTAACCCAAAAACTAGAAAAGCATGTTTTAAGGGAGAGTTTAGGAGAATTAAAATCATAACACCTTTTTAATAGTGTCAAAAAGGGGGAGAATGTTTATGCATTATTATTTATGATTTTGTCATCATCAAAAAGTGGGAGATTGTTGATGTTAGAACACCTGAGCTTTTATTTTTATGATAATAAAACACGTGTCTTTTAACATTTACTTTTGGGCCCTAGTTTTTAGGTCAAATTGCAAATGGAGACAGGTGTTTAGATGGAATTTGAGCTCGCATCCATGGCGGATTGGAGGAGCTTGACAGAGGTGGAAGAACTTCGCGAGGAGCAAAAGCTTGAAGAAGGAAAGAGATGAAGAATACGATAGATTTCCTTTCTATTGTATTTTATATTTTGTTTCTTTTGTTGCTCTTTATTTTATTTCTTAGATTCTTGTTAAAGAGCCTCAAAGTACCCTAACAGTTGTCCTTGGACCACTTGCACAAATCTTAGGATACTTAGGTTTTCTGTAGAGAACTTAGAAAATCAAAATAGGGTTCAGACAGCCTTATCAGACGTCCAATTTGGAAATCAGACGTCTAATAGTGACTTTTAAGGCGTTTGACTGTTTGATCAGATGTCCAAAACATTGAGGCTGGACTTAATAGGTTCTATCTGTTAGAATCAGACGTCCAGACCTTAGTCCAGACGTCTTAGGAGACGTCTGATGCCTTTGCCAGACGACCAATAAGACGACCTTGGCCTTAGCAACCTATTATTAGAGAGTTAATATTAGTCTGACATTTTATTAGTTTCCAGATGTCCGCAGTGATTCCCAGACGTCTAATAAATAGACGTTGAGTCTCGTTAGTTGCCAAATCTCCTATGTCAGATCTCATAGCCATTAAACTCTCTTGGAAATCTATACCCGCTGTTAACTTAGTTTCCAGATGTCTAAATCCTGTGCCAGATGACCGATCTGTCGTCTGGTCACTTAGACCTAGAACCCTATTTAGGTCTGGACAAAAACAGGAAGGATATCCGTCTAGAATTAGACGTCTGACTTTATGTCCAGATGTCTTAAAGGACTTGTTTTGACATCTGCTCTGATTTAACATCGTCTAATAAGATCAACCTACCTAGATCAGACGACTGACTCTAAAATCAGACGACAGCCTAGACGTTTGACCCTAAGTCAAGACGTTTGATAACCTTATCAGAGTCATGATTGATCTTGATTCCTACTTGATTTGCCTTGGATTTGCACCCAACGGCTATGGAAGCCTTCCAAGGCCTTTTAAAGCCTTCCTAGCCCTCTATAAATAGAGGACCCCTTGGCTTACACAACACACCAAGACACATCTTGTAAGAATATTTCCACTCATTTTGTGTTAAATTGAAGTAGAAGAAGCACTTGCTCTCAAAGGCTAGTTCCACATCCGAGAGCCTCATCCAATTTGCTCACCTGCTCTCCCTCCGCGATTAAGAGGGCGACAAAGCATCGTTACGTGGTTCATGCACCTGCGTCACCGATTCGATGCACTTCCAAGCAAAGGGAAGTTTCTTTACCTATAGAAACTTAGTTTAAGAATTACTTTGTTGGCTCTATAGGACTATTCTTGTATCTTTTACTTTGTTACTTGATTGGGTATTCGCGTTGTGAATTCCTATCTCCATCGAGGGACAATCTTTCTTATGAAGAGAAGGGATTTGAGGTACACTACCCTCGTTCAAAGTAGTATTGTTGTAAGAGGTTGAATCACCCTCGTTTAAATGATTCAGTTAGTGGATTTGATCGACTAGGTTGATCGGAAAATCCTAAGTCGAGAGACTTAGGTGGTGGTTTTTACCCGAGTTGGGTTCCCACCTAAAAATAATTGTGCCATTTGTGTGATTGCTTTTTTGTGAGATTATTAATTTTTTTTATTCCGCATTTTTTACGTCACGCACATCTCACCCCCTCTAAGTAGGGAATTACACTCATGATGGTCTCGTGGTACATGCACGTCGTTAATGGCCAGAGAAAACTGGCATTCAATTGTAGACAAGCTGTCAAGTGTCATAAAATGAGATACAAAATATTTAGCATAAGAACGTGGAGCCTTTGTGCAAAAGGAAGGTCCAAAGTAGTATCCTCAGTGGTAGTAGATATTTGGTTCTCAGACAAATCATCAGTAGTTAGTGGGGACTGAGCAGAAACAGTAGACAATGGTTCTTTCACCTAAGAAATATCCTGGGTCCTGCGCTAAAAATACTTAGAAAGGGTATCTGTATCAGGAATCTCAAGACAATATGGGGAAGGACCTGAATCAGGCTAAGTAGCCCTAGATATAGGTGGCTCATTGGGTTGTGGTGGCTTAAAAGCATAGGAAGAGGAACCTCCTGTGGTGGCTCAGTTTTGCTCTCCTTGATTTTGGTAATATGGAATCTCCTTAAAAAACGTGACGTCAGCAGAAACATAACATCTATGTGAAACAAGGTCATAGCATTTGTACCCTTTTTAGGTCTTGGGGTAGCCCAGAAACATATATTTCCTATAGCGAGGAGAAATCTTATCCACTTTATATAAGTGGACAAAACACACATAGCTAAAGATAACCAGAGTGACAGAAAAAAGGTCCTTGCCAGGAAACAACATAGAGTATGGAGTTTTACTCCTTAAGACAGATAAACAAACACGATTTACCAGATAAGTAGCAGTAAGAACAACATTAGTCCAAAAATATGAGGGAACATTCATTTGAAACATAATAAAATAGGCTACATCAAGCAAATGTCGAAGCTTACGTTCAGCACCCCCATTTTGTTGGAAAGTATGAATGCAAGTGGTCTGGTGAATAATATTGAATGATTTGAAAAAAGCAATTGTCCTGGCATTTACAAACTCTAAACCATTGTCACTTTGAAAAATTTTAATGACACTAGAAAATGAGTCATTTACATAACAAAATTTTTGACAATATCAAAAACTTTGGACTTTTCTTTCATCATAAAAACCTATGGCATCTTCGTATGGTCATCCACAAGAATAAGAAAATACCAAAAAACTCTTACACTCCTGACCCTACAAGGACCCCAAACATTAGCATGAACTAAAGCAAAAACAAACTTAGATCTTTTATTCTGTGGTGGAAACAAAGATCTATGATGCTTACCTAATTGATAGGCTTTACACCTTAAAACATCAGGAAACTGATGGCGTCGAACATGCAAAATGGGATGACCAAGTCTCAAATGCCACTGGAGAGTAGTGTGGCACACATAGCATCAAACACTGAAGGAAGGAGGGACATGAAGATAGTAGAGACCATTCTACTCAAGTCCTCCGCCAATTTGCCTCATCGTCTGTAGGTCCTACAAGAAGAAATATTAGTCATGGAACATAACCTGACATCTCAAATCTTTAGGAATCTTCCTAATAAACATTAAATTGAGAGCAAATTTGGGAGCATGCATAACATTTGAGAGAGGAAAAGTGCTAGAAATAGAGATATTTCCGAGTCCAGTAACTGGTGACAAACCCCCATCAACCACTTTAACCTGAAAGGGTGTAGCAAGGTCTTGTATAGAAGAAAATAGGGTAGTGTCACTAGTAATGTGAGAGGAAGCATCTGAATCCTCAAGCCAGACAGGAGCTTGGGATTTGACTGACATGGCTGAAGTACTTGCAGATCTCTAAACTGAAGTAGAAGTAGATGCCTGAGAAGCTATGAAATGCTCATAATCAGCCTTGGAAACAATTATCTAGCTATCATCCTTCTACACCTGAGTGGTATCCTCTATAGATACTTGGTAGGCACGTGGATACATACCCTGTGGTAACCATGCTAGACCTAGCATCGGTCCACAGTGTGTCAATTCCTGTGATAGTATTCACAGAGAAAGAATTTCGATCACGACCATGTCTACGTGCTCCATCACCACTACGAGCTCTGCCATCTCTTCCACTTGAAGTTGCTCTACTACGACCAATAGTAGCCATGGTAGAGGCATCAAAAGTAGGAACAAAATCTGAGGTGGTAAGCTTAGAGAGATGAGCATAGATCTGTTTTGATGAAGGAATCTCATCCAGAGTCATGAATTGATCTTTAACTGCTTTGTACTAAGGGGTGAAGTCCAAACAGAAGCTGAATAGAACGAATAGCTCATCTTTGCTTGGCTATAATAGATGCATCTGTAGAGATAGGCTGATACACATCTTGCTTGTCCCAAAGATTTTTCATGATGTCATAATATTCGGATAAACCCATGTTGCCTTTCTGAAGATTGTGGATATCCTCCACAACTCTATATAGCCTAGTGATATTACTCCTGTGGGAGTGTATCTCATGCAGTACCTCCCACATCTTCTTGGTTAAGGCATGAGCCATGACTTGCTTAGCAATAGTCTGTGTCACACTGTTAAGAATACAAGTGGCCACCTAGTCATTGTCTTCCTCCCAATCTACAGATTTCACATCAGGCACAACTTCAGTCAAGATATATTTCTTCCTATGGGATCCAATGAACTGGGAGAAGGAGGTGGACCATAACAAGAAGTTGGATCCATCCAACTTAATCGATGTCCCCTGTATATGAGAGGGGGCGCTTGTGGTAGAAATCTTCCCCACCAAGTCACCCACAGGTTCTTTTTGATCCCCTGTGATGTCTGGAGTCTAGATCCACAAATAAGACTTACTTATAGGTCTGGAAATCCAATCATAGGGTCTGAAATTAGAGTTTTCACCCAAGAACACCTCTAAATACTGCATCCAAGTCACACCAAGATGATTTTTAGATCATGTACCTTGTTGGTACTTCAATAGGGTTTGTTTGCACATGCTAGGGCATATGAAAAACCCTAGTGTTGTCTTCCAAAGATGATCCGCCACCACATTCTGTGCCCCGGATTTATCTTTGATTTCAAGATCAAATTCTTGAAGAAGAAGAATCCATCGAATAAGTTGGGGTTTAGCATCCTTTTTGGCCGAGACATATCTTTAAGCCGAGTGGTTGGTGAAAATTATAACGTGAGATGCTAAGAGATAAGCCCTGAATTTTTCTAAGGCAAATACTATAGCTAGCAATTCGTTCTTAGTAACAATGTAATTCCTTTGGGCCTCGTCCAGAGTTTTGCTAACATAGTAGATGACAGAGGGCTTTCTGTTGATCTTTTGACCCAAAACAGCTCCGACCGTGTAATTAGAAGCATCGGTCATGATCTCAAATGGGGCTATCCAGATCGGTGGTTGCAACATCGGAGCACAAGTGACTGTCGTTTTAAGAAAATCAAATGCCTTGCAGCATGATTTGTTGAAATTAAACGGCATATCTTTGGCAAGAAGGTTGCTCAAAGATCGAGCAACCTTGGAGAAATCCTTGATGAACCTCCGATAGAATCCCACATGATCGAGAAATAAGCGGATTTGTTTAACAGATGTGGGTGGAGGAAGTTTGGAAATAGCATCAACCTTAGCTTTGTCGATCTCAATTCCTTGTTTAGATATTACATGACCTAAGACAATACTTTCTTGTGTTATGAAATGACTCTTTTCCCAGCTAAGGATGAATCTTGTTTTGATGCATCTTTTAAGGATCAATTTGAGATTAGCCTGGCAAGATTCAAACGAATCTCCAAAAATAGAGAAATCGTCCATGAAAACTTCCATAAATTTTTCCATCATGTCAGAAAAAATGGCTAGCATGCACCTTTGAAAAGTCGTAGGTGGATTGCAAAGCCTGAATAACATTCTACGGAAAGCAAAGGTTCCGTAGGGACAGGTGAAAGTCATCTTTTCCTAATCCTAGGGATGGATCGGGACTTGATTGTATCCCGAGTAACCGTCCAGGAAATAGTACTTTTGCCCGACTAATCTTTCAAGGATTTGATCGATGAAGGGCAAAGGAAAATGATCCTTTTTGGTGGCTGTGTTTAGCTTCCTGTAATCGATACATACTCTCCAGGATGAAGTTGAATGAGTTGTGACGGATTCTCCTTTCTAGTTAGTCACAACGGTAATCCCAGCTTTCTTGGGAACAATTTGCTCGGGACTTACCCACGGACTATATGAGATCGAATAGATGATTCCTGTGTCAAGCCACTTAATAATTTCCTTCTTGACCAGTTCTCGCATATTAGGGTTCAATCTCCTCTACATCTGGCGAGAAGGGCGAGATCCATCTTCAATGAAAATTCTGTGATTGCAGTAAGATGGCTTAATCCCCCTAAGGTCATGAATGGTCCAACCAATTACCTCTTTATGTTCTTTTAAGATCTTGATCAGTTCTATCTCCTGCTCCTTAGTCAATTTAGAACTGATAATCAAAGGGAGCATTTTCTTAGGTCCTAAAAATTGATATTTCAAACTTTCAAGCAATGGTTTCAGTTCAAGCTAGGGCAGGTCTAAAATGGAAGGTAAGGAGGATCCTGATGAAGATTCATCAGGATGATCAAGAGGAAGAGGTTGAAAGTGAACAAAATCAGCAACCTCTTTAGAATGTGGTAGGTTTGCCATGGAGGGTTGTGGGTTGGGTTCATTGATGCAGGAAGAACTCTCAATAGCAGATACAACCATACATGTCTCAATATTCAAATGATCTTCCTTAAGTTCTTCTATAAATCCACAATCCTCAAATTTATTAATCGCCTTGAAAATATCCAATTTCAGTTTTCGATCCCCATAGGCGATTTCCATGCTATCGCTCTAACAGTTGATATTGGCCTTAGTGATAGCTAGGAACGGACGCCCCAGAATGATGGGCGTGTTTCATAAATTCTCAGATACATCCATGTCAAGGACAAGAAAATCTATAGCAAAATAGAAGTCCTTAACCTTGACAATAACATCCTCAATAGCGCCTCTCGGATTTGTGATCGAATTGTCCGCTAACTGCAGCATTACTGAGGTCGACTGAAATTCACCTAATTAGAACTTCTCGTAAAGGGAAGTCGGAATTAGCTTAATGGATGTGCCTAGATCCAAGAGTGTCCGGTCAAAAGTGTAATCTCCAATAACACATGAAATCAAAGGGGCACCTGGATCTCTCTTTTTCGGAGGAAGGTGATGCAGGATAACAGAACTAACATGCTCGGAGAGTATCACCTTCCTTAGAATCGATTCTCTCGGCTTACACTTCTGGGTGCATAAATCCTTTAAGAATTTAGCATAAGCCGATATGTGTTTGATAGCATCGAGGAGTGGGATATTGATTTCAACATTCTTGAATATATTCAAGAGCTCCTCGTCACTATCAACTGGCTTCTTCTTCTTGGGTTTAATCAAGGCCTCAGGAAAAGGAACATGTGTCAGATCCTCGGAATCAAGTTCCTAAGCCTTGATTTCTTCTTCAGAGTTCTCCTTTCTTTCCTTAGGCTCACCAAGGTTTTCTTGACTAGAGCAGGGTAGGTGTGGGTCCTGGGTTTGCCTTCCACTCCAAGTAACATAGTTGGCAGATGCGTACGGGTTTAGGTCTTGGGGAGGGTTAGGAAAGATTGAAGGGATTTGATTAGCCAGAAACCTCAGATTTGATGAAGCAGAAGAGGAAGGACCTTGCTCAACCACCTGAGCATGTGTGTGTGGGTCCTTTTGATTCTCATACCCTTGGGCTTGATTGCCTTAATTCTATATGTTGCATGGGTTAGGTACGGGTTAAGATGGTAGAGATCCAGGCTGACGGGTATTAGCACTCAGCCCGGTTTGCAAGTTGTCCAGCGAGGTTTTCATTTGTTGCATGAGCTGGAGCATAGATCCTTGCATCTCTACCATCTGACGGTTCAAATCAGCCTACCCTACGGGTTGACGGGCATTCCAAACTGGCTGATTGACCTGATTCGAGGGCAACTGAGTATAAACATGACCATGACCCATTGGTATTTGCGGAGCATAGTTGCTGGGTCGAAATTGGGTCTGCTGCCCCAGATTTTTCCAGAAGTTAAGGTGGTTCCTCCAACCCAGATTATAAGCATTGGAATATGGGTTGGACCTAACATTCTCCTATATAGCATAGACATTCTCATAAGGCGAGGATGGGGAGAAAGAACGGGAGCGATCAGAAAAACTGGGATCAAATGCCCCAGTTTGGAACTCGTGGGGTTCCGAGTAATGCTGGCTCACAGGTTGAGGCGCATTCAGTTGATTCACGAACTCTCGTCCAGAAGGAGCTCGTGAAGAATGGATTCCCGAATTCTGGGATTGAGTGGATCGAGAATTGTTCACAGAGTTTCCAGTCATCCACTCCATCCTTTTGGTAACCAAGTCTACCTTATTTAGTTTATTACAAATTAGCTTCATATCGAATGAATGAGTCATGGACCTCATTAACATTCGATCTGGATTGTTGGGACCGGTTAAACATATCAATGGAGGCATGATTGATTGAATTTTCACTCATTTCCTTAAACAAATCATGTGCACTATCTGTGTCTTTGTTAAGGAAATTATTTTCGCAAGAAGCATCCACGTGATTTCTGAGTTGCTTAGTCAACTCATTGTAAAAGATCTACATGAGTTGCCATTTCGACACCTCGTGATGTGGACACTTCCGCAATAGATCCTGGAATCATTCTCAGGCACCATTAAACTGCTCCCTCGACTGCTGGACGAAAGTAGTAATCGCCTGCCTCGGTGCATTGGTACGTCCGATTGAAAAGAATTTCTTTAAGAAAGTCGATTTAAGACCATTCCAAGTTGCGATCGGCCTTCCAATTGTCTGGTACCAATGTGCGGCCTTATCCCTAGGAGAGTGGGGGAAAAGCCTCATGATTATTTTCTTCTTATCCACGTTTCGTGCTTTGGTGGTCTAGACCAAAGTGGTTAATTCCTCCAAATGCTGAAACGGATTTTCAGAGCCAAGCCCTTGGAAATGTTTGATCAGGCTTAACACCTGGGGCTTGATTTCAACGTCTCCGACTGGAATCTGGACACTGGGATGTTCCCTGTAATTTAAAGGATCGTAAAAATCCTTCGAGGGCTGATCACCCTGCATTCTCTAAAACCATTCCTGCATTTGCTGCCTTTGTTCTAGCTACCTTTGCAGCATCTCTTGCAGATTCTGAGGCAGAGGAGATTGTTGGTCGGCCATGAGATCAATTTGACCAAAATCCAACTTACGCCTCCTAGAATGAACTAAGGGTCCTTCTAATCGGGGATTCAATGACCTCCTTCCAAGCATAAACTAGGTAGAGGACGGAAGGACTAGGGACAAGGACCCTGCAGCATAACAAAACAAGCATGTCCTTAAGTTGGGTAGCCTAAGTACCTAAGCTTCAAGATAGATTCAAACTATAATACGAATTTCGTATTGTCCTTAATCCAAAAGCTGGTTAAGTTGGGATGGCGAGATAGGGGGAGCGTGTCCCGAAGGCTGCTAATTATGCCGAACCCTTGCCTGCTTAGGTTGTTTGACAATTCGGTCACCCAACTTAGCACCTTCTGAAGAAAGCATACGCCACAAATTTACACCACAATTCGAAAAATATCCTAAAACAAACAGTTAAGTCCTAAGGCCAACGTTTACTTGATTTTATATTAGGCTTAGGATTGTAGTGCTTATGGAATGTGGTGGGCCCTTAGAATGGGTTATGCCCTTAATGATCGATTAAACACGTGAGTGCGTGCACAACCAAGGTTTTCAAGCAATATTATTCGGATGAGTGGATTTTAACGTTCAAATCTTGCTTAAGTAGCTTTTAGGGTTTAGAATTAGGTGAGTTCAAATAGAGGCAAACCAGATCTTTAAATCACGGGTGAAGATGTTTTCCTTTTAAGATTTAGAATAAAGTGGAGTGCCTGATATTGACCTAAATTGTAAATCGTAAAAGGAAGCTACTTGATGAGTTGTTTTTAAATGAAGTGGTGCGGCCCAAATAACTCAAACAATTGACCTTACCGTACCGCTGAGTTAGGTACATGAATGATTACCTAATTTGATTTCTACTCAATTATGTATTTGAATGTGTGTATACCGATTCCAAAGATCGGTTGACCGGTTGAGTATGAAAATCAAAAGAGGCCGTGCACCTCTATGTTTTTTTAGAATTTCTTTTTTTTTTTATATACGGAGGGTGAGATGGGTGGAGGTGGAAATCAAATAATCAAAACTAACCCTAGGGTTTATGACAACACCTAGGTGTTGGTGCTAGAGCACCACGATCATTTGTTTTGATGATAACAAAACACGTGTTATTTAACATTTGCAATTTGAGTCCTAGATTTTAGGTCAATTGCAAATGTGGACGTGTTTAGACGGAACTCGAGCTCGCATCCAGGATGGATTGGAGGAGCTTAATGAAGAACAGAGGAGGTTCGCGTGGAGTGACAGATTGAAGATAGAAGACAAGAAGAATAGGATAGATTCTTTTTAATCCTTTCGTGTATCTCTTGTCTTTATTTTCTTGCTCTTATTTTCCTTAGAATATTATGTTAAAGAGCCTCAAAGAACCCTAAAAGTAGTCCTAGGAACACCCGCACAACCCTAGGATACTTAGGTTTTCTATAGAATACTTAGAAAACCAATATAGGGTTCAAACAGAGTTTCCAGACGTCTAATTCCAAAATCAGACGTCTGATAAAGTATTTTAAGACGTTTGACTGTTGTTTCAGACGTCTGATAACTATTAGGCTGGACTTAGTATTCTGTCTGATGAAATCAGACGTCCAGACCTTAGTACAGACGTCTTAGAAGACGTTTGATGGACTTGCCAGACGTCCAATTAGTGGACCGTTGGCTAGCTTGGCAAACACTGCAGAATATGACCGTTAGAGCCTTATCAGACGTCCATAGGCCTTTCCAGACGTCTGATAATTGACCGTTTTGCCTCGACTGACCCGAAAATCTCTTCTCAGAGATTTTGTAGCTGTTGCAAATCCATTCCGTAGAAAAAGTTGGTTTCCAGACGTCCGGGCATAGTGCCAGACGTCCTGTATGTCGTCTGATCAACTTGAACAAAAATCCTGTTTAGATCTGATTCAAGTCAGGAGGAAACCCGCATAGAATCAGACGTCTGACCTTGAAATCAGACGTCTTAAAGTGGCTTCCAAACATCTGATTCCATAATTAGACGTCTGATCACCCTATCAAGTGTAATCATTATCCTGATTTTGGCCTAATTCTCTTGGACGTTGCACCCAACGGCTATGGAAGCATTTCCAAGCCTTCCAAAGCCTTCCTAAGGCCTCTATAAATAGAGGGGAACCTTTGCAACAAATATACACACTTGGATACACCCAAGCAACATACTTTCTACCCTTTGATGTCCAAGAAAAGATCTTGCTCTCCAAGCTTAAGTTCCATCACCTAGAGTGCTAAATTACCTTTGCGCACTCGCTCTCCCACCGTTGTTCACGAGAGCGACATTGCGCCATCGCGTGGCACACGCACCGCGTCATCAACTCGACGCACTCCTTGCAAAGGGGAGTTTCCTATTTCCTATAGAAGCTAAGTTTAAATTACTTTCTTGGCTCTATAGGATTATTTGTTTTATTTTATCTGTCTTTTGGTTGGGTATTCGGTTTGCAAATTCCCGTCTCCTTCGTGGGACAAAATCCTTCTCGTGGAGAGAAGGGGTTGAGGAACGCTACCCTCGTACTTGTAGCGTGGTTGTATTGAGGTTGAATCACCCTCGTTTAAAGTGATTCGGTTTAGTGGATCTTGATCAACTTGGTTGATCGGAAAATCCTAACTCGAGAGGGTTAGGTGGTGGTTTTCACCCGGTTTGGGTTTCCACCTAAAAACAATTGTGTACATTGTGTGATTGGTTTTCTTTGGTGAGATTGCTTTATATTTTATTTCCGCATTTATTACGTCAGCCCTCTCCTAGTAGAAAACTACACTAGGTTAATTAGGATTTGAATTTAGGGTTATGAAATGAACACTATGGAGGGGGGAAGAATGGGGAGCACTTACAATTGTCGTCAACTACACTTTACTCATTTCTATTGCTTGAAGATTCCCTGTCGAGGTACTTGCAAAATAATATAGAAGAAATAAGAGAGAGAAAACAGATAAGTGCGCGATGCCCTGTCGAGATTTGTTGCCTCCCCGGCAACGATGCCAAAATGTCAAAGTGAAAAATCTATGCAAAAAGATTAAGTTTGGAAAATCCATCGTTGTAGCGTAATTTGCAAGAAAGTCCATCAACAAATAAATTTACCGAACTCAAAAGGAATTCCAGGTCGAATACAGGGAGGCTATATTAATTCGCAATCCGCAATTATATTTTTTTGTGTAATTTTGATTTTAAGACGTGATAATCACAATGAATCGATACTATATTAAAGAGAGAGAACAAAACACTTTTATAACAGAGGTATTATTTTTACAACTAAAAAGTTTGAAATATTATAACTAGAAAGTAGTAAATCTACTCTAGAAAGCAGTAAAGAGAAAGGAGGTGAGAAATTATCCTCCTTGTCGACTGCTTGGAGGATGAGCTGAACAGGCGACGCCTGGAAGATGGAGAGCGGATACGGAAGACGAAGAATGAAGTGGGAAGAACCGAGGGCGAGGCAAGACGTCGTTGTTGTGGGATTCACTTCCAGAACGGGGGTGAGAAGACGACCTTGGGAGCTCCACGAACGGGGTAAGAAGTGGACAAAATTTTGATTTTAACTTTAAAAGTGCATCCTGGGTTTAAGACAAGCTTCTTTAGAGCTTTAGAGAGGGAGAGAGGTTAAGGAAGGGATGAAGAAAGTGTCAGGGTCGTAGGGCTAATTATATGTGAAGAATGGAGGGGTAATTAGGTCAATTTATATTTAAACATTATAGGGTTTTTAGTGATGGATTTATTCGTCACTAAAACCCTGAATGTAGGCTTAGTGTGTGCTCGCCTACGCCTTCTCAGCTTCAACTGCCTTCAACGCTCACCCACGTCTGTTGATCGTCAGCGATCGGATGGCTTGGGATCGATCTACGCTTGCCTCCTCATCACGCATCCGCACGTGAGATCACGCATGCATGATCTGCGCACTCTGGTGATGCCACGTCTTCGCACCCTAGTCGCTTGATGCTGATCCAACGATGTAATTTTGCTCGCCTTGCCTCTCTGTGGAATTAATCCACTCCACACGGATTGAATGCACACTCACGCCTTGAGAGTGGCGTGTGCCACCAATGTGTTGTGCTGCTGGATGGTGGCGAAAACGAGAATGGCATCTAGAGCTCGTGGCCGTTGGATGGGCGGTCCAAATTGCTTGATGAAGAGTGCTTAGAGATGAAAGGCACGAAATTGGCTTGATCTCGACCATTGGATTCTCTCCAACTGTTGAGATTAAGCGAGTGGTTGAGAGAGACTCGTGCAGGCGTCCATGGGCAGTATGGGCGGCTGAGATGGTATCATGTGGTGTCATCTTAGCCGTCCATCTTCTATAACTTGTAGATGGTGCCACGGATGTCAAATTTGATCGATTTTCGCATCGTTGGGCAGCGATCGTCGATTCAAACCCATCTGTGCGATCAGATTTGTCATATGAGATACTGACTTACACCATCTTGGTCCCTTGACCTTTTATCTTTCTCGAACTACATCTGATGCTACGGAAGTCTGATCAGGGTAATCTTGGAGTCATTGAACTTTTATTGTCGTCCTGATCAGATCCATACGATTGAATCTTCAATCTGAGGTCCTAATATGATATTGCTCTATTACCTGACCACAAAAAGAGAAAATTAATCTAAACTTTATACAATCTAACCTAAATGTAAAATGATGCATGTTATGCAATATTTAAAATGTATAATGTAACTATACACCTAAGAATACACATAAATAGATGGTTTATGTGATATAAACGTATTTACATCATAGTCCATTTATCTCGGGATAAATATGATTTGTTGTTTGGGAGACACATGGGTGATGTGATGGGATAAACTTGGGTTATCCTACATTTTGGGGGTTATGGGTGTTTGGTAATGAGGATAGAGTTGGAGGATAAGTTGGAAGTTATGTGTTTGACTTAGAGGGAAAGTTGGAATGATGAAAATGGATCATAATACCTTAATCTTGACCTTCATATTTCTAAGACAAAGAAAGTTATTATTTTTTAAAGTAGGTACATGACATAAGTCCATAAATATAAGATGTATGATTATATAATTTATGTCATTATTTGATGGAATAATCGATTAAGTTTCGTTTAGTAGGACATTCCTGACATGAAAAATTGATGAAATTGGATTTCGTCATCGCTCACAATCATTACATGTAATATTGTTAACTTTGGTTCTATGCTTAATGGTTGGTTAAACTATACAACAAGATTAATGATAATGAAATGTTATTAGTATCTGAATTTGTTATAAATTTTTATGATATGATGCAAAGGAATAATAATTTAACTCTTTTATGTGATGAGGGAGTAGTTAAGAGCCAAAAATAGATACGTGGCTTTTAATAGACATTTTATGTTATAAACGAAAAAGTCTTTAGATACGATGCTAGAAGTACATTACTTTGTGGTAATCTAAATTATAAAGTTGGTGGGATTAGAAGTTTGTACACATACATTACATTTACATTGTGTAGAAAAAAAGCTGAAATGTACTGACATAACGTCATTTGATTTCATTTGATGTCACAACACATGGTTGAATAATATAATAGAATTTATACAAATATTATATACTATGCAAATAGCAAAATTATGGAGATCCATATGAATATAAATAAATTGAAAATGTAAATTGGGAGAGGTGATTCTAGGGACTTTGAAATGATTTATACATGAAAACTTTGTCAATCCAACTATGATTTCTTATGCAAATGGAATTGCAGTGGAAAAGTTTGTTGGCTCAAGTGGACATTAAAAATTCTTATAGTCCTGGAGTTTAGTCTTGCATATGCATGTCTACCACAATTTATAATAGGATGGAGTATTGGAGAAGCATTTAATTATATAGGATTCAAATAAAAAGTAACTTAATTGATAATTATAAGAAAATACGATAATGCAATTCAACATTTGCAAGAATGTGGAAACATAAAGAGATCGTAACAAACACAATTGAGACATGATTGTCAATGAAAGTGCAGGTTGAAAGGCAGGATACATCAACTGCCACGGATGTAAAAAATATCTTGCCTAATTTGAAATCATGTAAAATAATGGGACGGCATGTGAAAATGAAGTGAATTAAACATGAAATGAATTCATGGATTGTGAGGGCACCAATTGAAATTGGAAAAACATGAACCACAGTGTTTTCATTAGTTCATGTTCTCATGAACCGAAAGTGAAAGACCCTATAAGAAAATAGAATATGAATTGGCCTAGGATTGAAATTCGTGAAAGCAAACGAACGAATTGAAGGAAGTGCATGGAAAAACAGTTATCAAGTGAAACATGTGAAAAACCATCGAAAGGTCATGGGATAATATTATCCAATTCAGTTCAATATTGTGATATATACACTGCAACGACCTTATTTCAAAAGTAATCCATAGCATTTTAGCATAAAAAAAAGAACATGTAAATATTCCAAAGAGGAGAAATTATAAATACAAGAAGCTAAAATAAAAAGGAAATACGAAAATTCAATAGCAGATACCAATGACAACAAAAAAAATTGAACAAGATGCACTATTAACAAGTGTATAAAAGGAATTGACCTGTAAATTTACATATAAAATAATGATTTAGGGTTGACATGAACAACCATCCATACCAATCCCTTCGAAGAGAAAATGATGGGATGGGATTGCCTATATATACTCATCCTTGCCAAACCATTATGTTAGATATTATTGTGTTCTAAAATTATGTGTTAGATGGGGAAATGGTAGGGCATTTATATAACGCTTACTTATCACAGGACTCCTGTTGTAAACTTTTCTTAATTTAGGAATATAGTCCAATTAACATCATTGAATGGAAGAGAACTGCAAATAATAAAAGAAATGAGATTGGTAAGAAAATCTTACTTTGAAAACAATGCAGGATATGTACCTAAACATGAAAATCATAAGTAAGGTGGAGGTTATCACAAATTTTCTCACAACTTGTCTTAATTATACGTTGCATTATATGAAGCAAATTTGATGTTGAAGTTGAACATAGGTCTACATCAAGTTGCTCCTTCTTACTTGTCGAGGATGATAGTACATCTGCAAAATGGAGATTATAAATTACATAGACTAAGAAATATGACATATGAAACACTTATATAAACATGCATTAAGCAGTGAGGAAATTTAAATATCATAATACTAAATCTTCTTTCTGAAAAAAAAAATCTAAATATTGGAGACGAAACGGGTGGGAAGGTGACCATGTCGGCGGGAGGCGACCATGGGGCGGTCGGCGGAAGAACCTGGGACGATGAGGGCTGGACTACATGGAGATCTAGGGCGTGGAGGCGGAAGGAGAGGCAAGGATCTGACGCTACTGGCAGAAGGGAGGCGGATATGAGGAAGACATATAGAGGGAGTTCATGGGGTAACAGAAAGATCATGTGCTTCCTGTGTCGGTGTTGGGGCCATATGGCAGCTATATGTCGCTCTCCCATTGTGTGCCTGGCGTGTGGTGGTTACGGCCATAAGCGGGATTCATGTAAGACAACTGATGTGCAGATAGATGAAGGGCCGTTCAAATATGCACACGGGAGATTTGAATGTTAGGGCACAACTGCCACCACCGCTGCCCCCTCGTACCTATGGGGTTCACATGGTCAATGTCGAGGTTCCTATGACAGAGAACATAAGAGTGGCAGAGTTGATAATGAGAGGGGCGCTGATCGGAGAGGTAATGACCTGTAGTCCATCCTCAGAAAACCTGCACAATCTGGTAAGCTCTCTCTCTCCATCGACCAATTCGTGGCAAATCGCTTTTCTGTCACCAGCACGGTTTGTGCTCTTTGGCTTGGGGATGATGGATGTCGAACGGTTGCATTTTCAATCAAGCTCTTTTGAAGGTCTAATGGTGATTTGGAGGTTAGTCTTCCCCTTTGATGGAGCATTGCCGGAGAGGCCACCTCAGAGATTAGGATCCAGGTCGGGGAGACTTGAGATCAAAGGTCTGTTGCTACACCTGAGGTTAAGGGAGGTGGTGGCGACCATGATATCTAGATTTGCCCTAATGGCAGAAGATACGGAAGTTGGGTTGATGGAGGGCGATGGACGGGTCCTGAGTATGATGGTTGATGTCTTCAAATCAGGGTCAATCCCTGATAGACTGATTTTGAGATGTGGGAGTAGCTCTTGGCTGTTGCTACTGAGTCTCACTGTGGGTGACATTGCTATGAAGAAGTTGCATGATAAGCTGTCTGATTTGCAAGCTGTTGAAGAGGTGAACTTGCAGGTCTTGTGCAAGCCTTCTCCTGAAGAGGCTCCGATAACAAAAAAGCTCAAGGACCATCATCTGGGGGAAAGGGGGGAGATGATGGTTGAGGAGAAGGTGGAATCAGTCAGGAAGGAAACAATGATGGCTGTGATCGAAGATGCAGGGAACGCACAACCAGATGTTGATGACAGTGAGATGTAGGTGCTAAAAGAGATTTCGCCTAACTCTTTGAAGACCCAACAGAAGTTGCAAGAGATGGAGGGTCTAAAATTTGGTACTGGATCTAATACCAAATCTGGTAGGGGTAGGTCACCCTATAGACCTAGATAGAGGAAACCAAAGTCTGATCTACTTTTGGATGAGAACACGGTTGCTGCGATTATGCAGGTCAGTAAATGTCAAAGCCAAAGGGTGGAGGGATCTCATGAAGGAAGATGAGAATCCTCACATGGAATGTGTGCGGGTTGTGTGACAAAAGCTGGAGGGCTTCTTTGATGAGATACTTAAGAGAGTGGGGGATCGATTGTGTGATCATACAAGAGACTCATATTGAGAATGAGTCTGATAGAGTATGGACTGACATGATGGTTACGGGGGCGAATGAATGTGTGATGCTTAATGCACATGGTAGGTCGGGGGGCATTGTTATTTGGTGAAGGGCTTGGGCACACATTTTAGACGTACACAAGGCTCGACATCTGATAACCTGCACGTTCCAAACTCACCAGGGGCAAGATATTATCTGGATTACAGGTGTGTATGGCCCTTGTGCTGCATCTGTGAGACAAGAATTATGGGAGGATTGGGCTGCTGTGGCTAAACTAGTGCAAGGGGAAGCTTGGCTGACAGGAGGAGACTTCAATTGTGTGCTGACAGGGACAGATAGGCCATATGGTGCTACAGATAGTTCATCTATTAGATTTCAGTTGGTAGTTCAATCTCTTGGCCTGAATGAATATCCATCATCAAGAGTTGAGTTCACTTGGCGTAATGGTAATGGCTTATTATCTAAGATTGATAGATTCTTTGGGAATGTGACTATCCTTGATAGATTTCAACTGGCAAGTGTTGCTGGTCTGGACCGCCCTTTCTCTGACCATACTCCTTTGGTCTGGGATAGTAGTGAAGAGATCCAAGCAGGCTCATACTTCAAGTTTAGAAAATCTTGGTTGAGAGAACCTGGATTCCATCAGATGATTGGCTCATGGTGGCAGACCAAACAGGTGGAGGGCTCAGCTACTATTAGGTTTCCCTCCAAGCTGGCAGCTCTACGTATAGTTCTGAAAGAATATGGAGATACTGTGGTCACACTGAGACAGCAGAGGCGTGTAAAGGCTTTGAACAACATCCAGATGCTGGATTCTAAGGAAGCAACAGGCCCTCTATCTAATGAGAAGCTTGCAAACAGAAGAATGTGGCAGGGGGTGGTAGTGGAGGAATATTTCAAACAGGAGATTGATTGGAGGGAGAGGTCAAGACAGTTGTGGCTCAAGGAGGGAGATGCCAACACAAAATTCTTTCACCTTGCAGCCAGCTCTCGGAGGCGAGTAAATTATATCTCTTCGATTCTCAAAGATGGGCACAGACTATCCTCTATGCAGGAAATAAGGGCAGAGGCTATCAAATACTACAAGGGGGCTTCTCGGGCAACAAAGAGAGGGGAATGGAGGATGGCTGTAAATGATGCGCCAAGAGTTACAAGTGATCAGGCCTCTCAACTGACAGCTACTATCACTGAACAGGAAACTATGAATGCCATTAAAGATCTAAATATGGAAGGCTCCCCTAGACCTGATGGTATTCAAGTATTCTTTTATAAAGAAATGTGGAGTGTGATTGGCAAGGAGGTGATGGAAGTCATAAGAGAGTTTGAGAAGGGCAATGCAGGTTTCAACAAGATCAATAAATCTTATCTCTTCTTACTGCCAAAGGCTATGGGAGCTGAGAAGCTTTCAGACTTTAGACCAATCTCTTTGTCGAATTCCATCTACTTAGTGGTGAGTTAGATATTGGCAAACAGATTGAGAACTATTCTACAAAGCTTGATTCACCCTGTACAATCTGCCTTTCTACCCAACAGATCCCTTCAAGAATCTTTCATTATGGCCCAAGAAATGGTGAGTGGATGGCACAGAAGGAAATGTAAGGCATTTATGTGGAAAGTTGACTTCCAAAAGGACTATGACTTGATTTTGTGGCCTTACATCTGGGAGGTATTCAAAAGGAGAGGTTTCCCTCTCATATGGATCCAGTGGATGAAGCGTTGTATCACAACTGCTTCCTTCTCCCCGCTGATTAATGGGAAACCATGTGGTGCTTGGATTCAACCTCAATGTGGGGTTAGACAAGGATGTCCTTTAGCCCCCTTGATTTTTAATCTTGCAGTTGATGGGCTCGCAAGATATGCATGTAAAATGACAGAGGCGGGGGTCATCAGAGGATATTCACTTTCCAATAGGTCTTTGGCTCCTATTTTACAGTATGCAGACGATAAGGTTTTCTTTGTGGAAGGGTCCAATTCTACTGCCCATGCTTTAGGGCATATGGTGAAGATTTTTGGAGACATCTCAGGTTTGAAATTGAATAGGGAAAAGTCTACTTTGATATGCTTTGGCATGAATGAGCAGGAATAGAACACACTAGTGGCTACATTGGGTACACCTCGATCTAAGCTGCCAATCAAATATCTAGGACTACCGTTACGTTCTACGAAAATGAAGAAGAATGATTGGAATGTTCTTTTCGATAAGATCTCTGTCAAACTGGAAGGGTGGAGTAGTAAATTTTTGTCAAAGGGTGGGAGACTAATTCTCTTAAATTCAGTGATAACCTCTATCCCGGTGTTCTAGTTCAGCATCTTTAAAGCCCCGAAATCTATTTGGAAACGGTTGGACGTAATGCGGAAGAATTTTTTTTGGAAAGGGGCAGGTCATGAGGGGAGATTCATGCAGCCTGTGAAATGGGAATAGATCTGCCAGCTAAAGGAAATGGGTGGACTGGGGATTAAGGCACTTAAGGAATTCAATGAGGCCCTTCTAATCAAATGGGCGATCAAGATCTTTGAGGGCAAGGAAGAAATCTGGACAGACCTGATCAGAGATTGCTATGGTGATTCCAATAGTGCACTGAAGAGGTTACATCCAATCAAACCATCTCCTTTTTGGAGATCGGTCATCCTAGCAATTAAAACCAATTGGCATTTGATGCAGCCCAAGCTTGGAGATGGCCATGATTTCAGTTTGTGGAATGAGCAGTGGTCAACTATGGGGATGTTAAGAGATGCTTATCCAAGAGCACATGCTGCAGCTGCAGATAAAGAAGCCCCTATTAGCAGCCTGTGGTCTGTTGCAGGGAACTACTGGAGGCTTAAAGGGTCTAAATATGCAGAACAGGTACACGGCAGTGGGAGGATAGGCAGAATTTGCTATTTGCATTGCAGTAGATATATCCTAGACAGGGTGCGACTGATACATATGGTTGGAATGGGAACTTTACAGTGCAGCAGGCTTATGAAAGGATTATCGGGTCAAACACAAATGTGGAGATTGACCCGATTGATAAGAAAATATGGCTATTGAAGATTCCACTGAAAGTGCAAATTTTCTTATGGCTTTGCAAGAGGGAAGGCTTAATCACGGGTGATTTTAGACACAAATGAATGGGGACAACGTTAAACGCCTACTATCTCTGTGGATTACACACTAACAGTGTGTCTCACATTTTTTCCTCATGCTTGGTCACAGACAAGTTATGGAGGAAAATATGTCAGGAACCTTTACCTACCTAGGAATCCCTTTGGCAGAGGTTTACTACACCTGGATGACCATACAAGTGTATGGCTGCCACCTTATGGTGTGCGTGGAGGGCGAGAAATGAAAAGTTATTTCAGGAGAGACCAGTTCGGTGTGAGCTAATTGTAAATGAGTGATGGTCCCTTATACATAGATGGGATCTAATATGTAATTAGCTTTATTTGTTTAATTTGAAATAAATTGCCCTCCGGATTGCTATCGTTTTACGATAGCTTTCCTCACAGTTAAAAAAATAATAATAATAATACTAAACCACTCAATCCTCCAGAAGATCCACCAAAAAGAAGTATTGCGGGTATAGTTTTGATGGTAATGCCATCATTCGTCATAACTAACTTAAGTTAGTCGGAATCAAGAAATAAATGCTCCTAAATGATCGCCTGAGAATCATAATTCTACTCTAATCTGATTTAAGAAAATAAAATATGGTTAATTTTGTTGTTTAAGCAGTACATCACAAATGTAGATTAACCACGGGGTTACTCAGAGGTTAATTAAAGGTCAAATGAACATAAAAGACCAAGTGGGTTCACATCGACTGAATCAGGGTTTCACGCATTGTGAGAACTAAAACAAGACTGAAAAATCCTAATTATCAGCCCTACTTGAATTGGAAAGATTCTGGTGAGGGTAAAATCAATTTAAACCTCCTAAAATTTATAGAAAAATATTCTAAGAGGTTTGGTTTCTTTGGTTTAACCATCTGAACCCATTTGACCTAAAATAGTTTCAGATGGTAATTTACCCTAATTTGATTTTCTGTGCAATTTACCCAATCAAACATGGTCAAAACTCAAGCCAAAGTTTACCATTAGATTTCTTAGGTCCAAATTAGGTTAACACCAAAATTTAGGCTTAATCAGAGTCCATCTTGACCTAATTTGCATTTTAGTTCTTAGAAACTCTATTTCTCATATTTAGACCCCTAGGTTTTGAGTTTATTACATTTAGCCCCCTAACTTTGTTGTCGTCTTCTCAAAAATACCCCTGTTGCCATTGAAGGTATGAACAATGTCAAACCTAAACCTCGCTAATGTTGATCGACTAAAAAATCATCAAATCAACACCAAATCCTACCAAATTTGGTGGGATTGATGTTCACATGATAGAGAATCAAACTAACCTCATTTCAGAGGTTGAGATTGATCCTCAAGCTCAGGGGAGCTTGAGAAAATTGTGGGAATTTGGGTTTCCTAATCTTTGACCGATTGAGCAACTCTTCTCAATTTGAGATCGCATACATGCTCTATAAAAGCTCCCTGAACCTCCCACGACAATTTAAGTTTGGTTAGGCCATAAATGACCTCTTCTTCACTTTCATCGGCCGCCTCCGGCACAACTCCGGCGAGTTCCCTCAATCCCTTCTCTCTGGCCACTCGACAGTCAAATCGAGTGGCCCTATATCTTCCTCGACTTCCTCCGCTTCTCGCTCACCAATGCAGAAGCTTCCTTGCCCTTTCATCCTCATCGTTCCTCCCATCGGAGAAGTTCATCCCTTCCATGTCTGATAAGCCATGCCAGCGTGGAACTCTCACCCCTTTCATTCGTAATTAGGTTCTTCTTCCTCTCCTTTAGGTTATCTAGCCCCTTAGGAACCTAATCAGACCGCCGATCATCTCTCTCCCCATCCATCTTCCTCGACTCTGGCTGTGACTTCGGCGAGGTCGAGGCGCCTCTACACCGCACCATCGCCTCGCAGTCACTTCCTACACCTTCGCTGCACTCCCTAGAGTAAAGGCTGTTTATCTATTTGGAGTTCCACCCACTCAAACACCTCGCCGGACAACCCATACCATCGCCGTCATCTCCGACCTCCTCCGGCCACTACACACCTCCACACACTCGAATAAGACGACCGTCGCCTTCCTCACCTCACGGTGATTCCCCTAAGCATGTTAATTGGGCCTTAGGGCCATTTTCGTGAATTTTCATGTGTCGCCAGCGAGCTCGCTTCCTCCGCCATCCTCCGCCACCATCGGCTACTCTCAGACATTGCCTCCACCTTGAGCAGCAATGGAACCACTCCGCATAGCCACCTGCATCATCAATTTTACGAAAGACCATCTGGAGCTGCTCCAATTCGAAGCTTCAAACTCTCGCAGCGCACGCAAGAAGATCGTGGGTTTGAGTCCCACATCATGGGAATGCATTTTGGAAATGCGTATTTAACACATTTGCACTGATGGCTCGTTGCCTCTCACATAGGGGGTGAGGTCCCCTTCACTCTCTATCCTCACTCCTCACTCGCCTTCATGCTGGCGAGCCTGGATCCCTCGACCCGATTACCCATTACTGACCCGGTTCTGGAATTGAGAGTGAGAAGAGGAATTTTGAGGAGAGAGGGGGAGGTTTTTGCACTATTGTTCTTTGAAGTGCTTGCCAACACTAAGAGAGTTTCAGAGGTTTGTGCTTTGGCTGCTGTGGTTGGTGACTTAAGGCGTCTGCCTCACGTGCTCGACGTCTGATTGTAACCTTGGTTGAGGGTACTATGGAATTATTTGGCTTTGATCTGACGTGGATATTCTATGCTGACATGGTTTGAAGCACTATTGAAACATTTAGATTATTGTTGTCCTTGGGATTTGTGCTTGATTGTGGGATTTAATTGATGATTCAAATCATCATTTTTATCTTCATTTATATTCTTTTTGTCCCATCAACTCTAAGATACAATTTGCTATTAATTGAACATCTTTTTGAGTAGATCATTTATTCATTGAATATCTTTATTGTGATTGATTTTTGTGCTCATTATTTCTGATACTAGACTAGTATTTGAATTCCATTTTTGCTCCCTACGAACGACATCGGAATTTATGATTTTTCGAGCATTATAAATTTAATTGTTGCATTGATTTTCGTCACTATACTACGACGTGATATTTTCCTAAATATGATAATTTTTGATAACAACATTTTGACGCTATTACCGGGGAGTAATGTGCAATTCACCACTAGTCATATCATTCTTGATTAATTGAGTTGATTTCTAGCTTACCCTATCTGCTTTGTTTTGATTTTGCAGGATACATCACGAGAAGATCTTCCGCACAATCAACCACGCTAGGGGCAAGTAAAAATTCTCTTCTTCCCTAATCACCTCCTAATCTTTGGAAGAGAAAAAGGAAACAAATCAATTTGGATCCACTTGCCTTATTTTCCTAGTGATCATCATTTGAAAGAAAAGAGTTTCCTGATTTACAAAATTACTTGACAAAAGATTGAAGTTGATACGATTTAATTAGAGATTCCCCATTCTTATTTCCTATACCTATTAGGAATTCAAACTAAAATTCTCAAATATCTTAGACTACTCACCTTCTTGTTTGAGTCCAAGGTGTTATATTTGGAATCAAATATTACTTAGGCCTTAATTCATACATTCCGATTTATTTGGAACCATAGTGACAAGGAATGTTAGGTGGGGGAAACCCTGTAACCCGTGAGGACACTTTACCGTGTTGGGGTCTTTGCGGGACTCTCGCTTCCTGGCTGCCCAAGTAATCCTTGGGTGTATGGATTTTTGATCAAAGAGGTCCATTTGCCTCAACAGCCTTAGTCATCCAAAATTCTTGGGTGCCTTGATTGGGTCCAATACACATCGAGTCCCTCATCTATTCTTTAGTGCACACACATAGGAGAGGTCTCTAGATCTGACCTAGAGGCCTCCATTAGAGTTGATCTTTTGGGGGAAATCTAATTTGATTTGATCAATTCAACATGGACTTGAATTTGATTCTACATCCTGATCCACCACCTAATTTGGAGATGTAACCTGACAACATTGGAAAAATGTTTAAGAAACTTGAATCCCACATGAGCATCAAAGAGAAAATGATCGAGGTTTCCCTTAGACATTGGAAAGAATTTGACAGAGCCTCAGATCCCTTTAGGAACATTCAGGTTAATGTACTAGAAACAACAACCCTCATTATGAACCGTGTCGAAATGATGTTTATACAAATGATGCATGGTTCAACACGGGATGCTCTTTTATCATAATACAATGAATTATGGAGATTACATAACATTGTATATTTACATTGTTTAACAAACCCTCCACTTTGGAAAACACACCAGGATCTTATGGAGAAATGTGGGTATATGCTAAATATGGTACAACAAGCCATTGATCAAAAGTACTCAGATTCCCACCCAAGAATTAATGAGACATCTTGGAATAATTTTGAAGATCAATGTAATTTCCCAGAGTCTGAGTACAAAAATGAAGGTTGTTATGGACCCTGACGTTTGTCGGACACGTTTGCGTTCAATCGTTCGTTGTAGAGCATTTACAACGTCAATTTTATATAAAAAATCGGATGTGAGTCAGAGTGTCGAACACAAAGAGACAATAATATGAATCGCTTAGTCACTTTCGTGTCACGTAAAAGTCATTTGTTCGCTTGCAAATCGATTTGAGAAAGAGAGAGAGGGAGAAAGAGATAAAGAGAGAGAGAGTAGGGTTCGAGAATCTAAACATATGAGAATAATATATTAAAAGATGTATTATCTTGACTATCAAATGTTATGACCAACAGAAATATAGATAAATGCTTGAAAAATAGATGAATTACAACTATCAACAATAACAACTGAATGTAAGGTGGCGAATGTCACCGAGACAGCCACACTGGTAGAGGGGCTTCTGTCGGCAGCTCGTCTTCACAACCTTACTTAGGAGCTCTATGAAGTGGTGGAGTTGCTTAGGTAGAACATGAGCAAAAGTGGAGGGGGTAGGCCCTTTTATAATGGAGGGAGAAGGCTAAAAATCTTCCTCGGGTTAACAGGGACAGCTGTAAACGTCACTGAAGACCTGTTGCATGCATCACCATAACCTTCGCCCTCACACCTTCAACACACACGTTGGCCCGCGTGCCCCCCGCCACACCGCGTGCACCGTGTCGTGCGCATGCGCTGATGCTGTGCTGTCACTATGTTGCTGCCCCGTGCACACTGCTGTGCTGCCGCGCACACGGCCACACACGCATGCATGCCCTGCTCGCTTTGCCATGTCAAATTACTAATTGAGGGGGTCGCGGGGGTTTGAACTCGCGCCCTCTCTTTGAGAGTGTGCATCTCGACCAATTCGCCACGAGGGCCTTTATGTGGAGTTCTTGAATTTCCGCAGCGAGGTGGAGGCAGCTTCTCGGTCGTTGGATCTTGATCCAATAATCAAGATTTGATGATGAGGATGAAGAGGAGCTGGTGCTGGGCGTTCATGGCCAGCATTGGGCAGCCTAGATGGCACCACGTTACGCCATCTGGGCCATCCATCTTCTTTCTATTGTAGGAGATGCTATAGTGCTCGGATCGCGATGATTCCTACATCGCCGAACAACGATTGTCGCTCCGGATCCATCCATATGGTCGGATTTTTCATCCGAGGCCTATAAGGATGTCGCATTGCCCCTTGGCCGTTGATATTTCTCGAACTTGTTGTGGGAGCTACGGAGGTCAGATCGAAGTGATTTTGAGTCTGTTGGACTCCGTTCGTCGATCCGGATTCATCCGTACGGTTTGATCGCTCATCTGAGACCCGTTTTAAAATGGACTTGTGTACATGGTCATTAAACATTGATTCTAAGCAATTAAAATGTAAAGATCAAGCAATATGCATGCAGTGCTCCCCAGCCCATTATAATATGTCATTATCTTACAAGTATCCTCGAAATTGACTCTAATTAATAATATTAGCATTGAACATTGTAGAGTTATCATACCCCCATGCCCATTCCTTACTAGTCCTTAGCAAGGTTTGTTCTAAATGTTATTTACAACTAAAATTAGGAATTGATTGCTTAGGTAGAAATTGCTTGTCAACTGGAGGAAATTTCTACTAACAACCTAACTCGCTAAGACTCAACAGTGTCCGGGTTGCCTGCCAAAATGCTGACTTCCCAAGTCGTCTTATTCTACATAGAAGCAAATACATTTTTTTTATCTTTTTTATTTTTTTTTTGGTGTTGAGGATTTTGGGGTAACTTTTTACGACTACCTAATCCACCCAAGGCTTGAAAAGGATTCTCGGTACTAAGCATCTTATTATGAAAGTGATAGACTTACTCAACGACAATTAAAATGGACTTCAGGTTTCTATGCTCCTAGGTGACTCGAAAGAAAAAAAATGTCGCCTAAAGGTGTAGCTATCTGACCGGTAGCTTTTTCCCTACTTTTTACTTTTGTGGAGTCAACATAAAGGTGAATTCAGTGTATATCTCCCTGGATTATGCAATTTCCCGGCTTCTTACTTCTTTTGGAATGCTTGTGCATTTTATGAGCTGGGATCTGGACAATCGGCCAATGGGCTGTTACCCACAATAACTTGCCAGTCATACTCGCGCGGTGAAGTGTGGTTTATTTCTTTTTTTTCTTTTCTCCTTTTCTTTTTTTTCTCTTTTTTTTTATGTTGGTGGCTTTTCTGATATAAGATTTACCTAAAGGTAGTAGTGAAAGAGAATGGTCTTGTGGCTGGACTCTAGACAACCTGCCAATGGGTTGTTACCCATGACAACTTGCTAGCCATACCACCCTAGAAGGTTCATTAGCTACCCAATGTCCGTTAGAACTACCGATGAGTGAGTCAGTGCAAAACGTGTGTAGATGCTTAGACTAAAAATCCCCCTAAATCAGAGGGTGGGCTGATAAGTCGTATATTTATCACCCTACTTTATTGACCAGATTAATATATATTAAGGTGACGAGGATTCGAGACCAAGTCCACATTTTAGTGGACACCTGGATTGATTAAGTCCGAAGACCTGAAGGGTCTTAGTGATTAGGTTCCTAACGTATCATTTTCTAAAGTCGACAAGCTTTTAATACCTAAGTTTTCTTTTCCTAATTTTATTTTATAAAAAAAATAAATAAAATAAAATTAGATCAAGCTGACAATTTTGTACTCAGATCATATGAATTACCATCCCCCATGCATAAGTTGGACAATGTCCTCATTGGAAAAATAAATGTATGCAAGGGAGTAGGGAAAGAAATCACCTGAGTTGTAATCGTGAATCCGGTCAGCTTGAAACCTCTAGGTTGCCTCCTAGGAAACGCTGAGTTTTGTGCCTCCAGCTGGGTGTAGTTCTAGTTTAACCCTCAATGAGGGTCAAAACTTCCTTCGGGGGAATCTGGTAAAAGTGTTTTAATCGTTGACCATTAACAGTGAAGGTTTGCCTAGTCTTAAGATTGGCAATTTTAACCACCCCGTTGGGATAATGTCTGACCACTTGATATGGTCCCGTCCACTTAGATCTCAATTTCTCGGGGAAGAGTTTAAGTCTTGCATCAAATAGCCAGACTTACTGATTTAGCTCGAAGGTTTTTCTATTAATCTGTTTGTCATGGACAACTTTCATCTTCTCCTTATAAAGTCTATTATTCTCGTAAGCGTCCCAACAGATTTCCTTGAGCTCGGAGAGTTGGAGCTTCCTTTGACTTCTGGCCATCTGGGAATCCATATTGCACTACTTAGCAGCCCAGTATGTCCGATGCTCTAATTCGACTGGAAGGTGGCAAGCTTTTCCAAAGACCAATCGATAAGGCGACATGCCTATCTGGGTCTTAAAGGTGGTCCTATATGCCCAAAGGGCATCGTTCAATCGTGTGGACTAATTCTTCTGGTTAGGTCTCATAGTCTTGTATAGAATATTTTTAATCTGCCTATTTGAGACTTCAGTTTGCCCATTCGTTTGCGGGTGATACGGGGTGGCAATGCGGTGAATGACCACGTATTTCTTAAGTAGGGCATGAAATTGGGCATTAATGAAGTGATTCTCACCATCGCTAATCATGGCTTTTGATATCCCAAATCGGGAAAAGATATCTTTCTTAACAAAGTTCATGATAGCCTTATGGTCACATTTTCAGGTAGGTATGACTTCGATCAATTTCGTGACGTAGTCTATTGAGATCAGTATATACTCGAAACTATTTGATGGTGGGGACACAAAATCAATGCCCTATACATCGAAATTTTCGATGATCAAGATGGGCTGCAGAGGTATCATATCTTTCTTGGTCATAATCCTTAAGGTCTGGCATCTAGTGCAAGTCTTTGCAAAGTTATGTGCATCCTTGAAAAGTGATGGCCAGTAAAAACCGCACTGCAAAACATTTGCAGCCGTCTGCTTCATAGAGAAGTGGCCACCACAGGCTTGGTCATGACAGAAGGATAGCACACTTTGAACTTCCTCTTCAGGAATACAGCTCCTAATGATTTGGTCAGCACAAAGTCTAAACAGCATAGGATCATCCCAAAAATAATGCTTGGCCTCAGCCAGGAACTTATCCTGCTACTGTCTAAACCAGCCATGCCGAGTCTGCCCTACCACTAAATAGTTGACTAAGTCCGCATACTAGGGTAGACTTCTTCCATGCACAGTAAGAAGTTGTTCATTAGGGAATGTGTCGGTTAAGGGTAATGAGGGTCTAATGTGTTCCGGGTGAAGTCTGGATAAGTGGTCGGCTACAATGTTCTTGGACCCAGCTTTGTTGCGTATTTCCAGGTCAAATTCCTACAAGAGCAAGATCCATTTGATTAGCCTGGGTTTAGCATCCTTTTTGGCTAAAAAATGTTGGATAGCCAAGTGGTCAATGTAAATAATCACGTAGGATTCTAGAAGGTATGATCTAAACTTTTCTAATCCAAATACTACAGCGAGTAGTTGTTTTTCCGTGACAGTATAATTCCATTGAGCCTCATCTAACGGTTTGCTTGCATAGTAGATCACCACAGGTTTTTTCGCTCTTTGTCCCAAGATTGCTCCAACAGCAAAATCTGATGCATCGCACATTATATCAAAGTCTTGGGACCAATTTGGGGGCTATAAAATAGGTGCAGTTGAGGTTGTATCCCTAAGGGTGTTGTAGGTGTTGATGCAATCAAGTGTCATGTCAAAAAATACATCGTTGGCTAGAAGGTCAGTCAAAGGCTTGGAAAGTTTGGAAAAATCCTTAATGAACCATCTATAGAAGCCAACATATCCTAGGAAATATCGAATTTGCTTGACCGAGCTAGGAGGTGGAACTTTGGAAATTAAATCAACCTTAACTCGATCAACTTTAATGCCCTTCTGCAAGACGATGTGACCGAGGATAATCCCTTATTGAACCATAAAATAGCTCTTTTCCCAGCTTAAAACTAGGTTGACCTTGATACATCACTTCAAGATTTTTTCTAGGTTGCTTAGACAATGGTCGATTGAGTCTCCGAATACAAAGAAATCATTCATAAAGACCTCTAAATATTCACCTACCATCTCTGAAAAGATGGCTAACATGCAACACTGAAAGGAGCGGGTGCGTTGCATAACCCAAATGGTATACGGCGGAATGCAAACATGCCATACGGGCAAGTGAATGTGGTCTTTTCTTGGTCCTCTGGTGTAATAGCAACTTGGTTATATCCTGAATATCCATCCAGGAAGTAAAAATATTTTTGTCTTGCCAGTCGTTCGAGAATCTGGTCAATGAATGGTAGGGGAAAGTGGTCCTTTTTAGTGGCCTCATTAAGCTTTCTATAATCAATGCACACTCGCCACGTTGTTGTGGTGCGGGTGGGGATGGATTCGCCTAGGTCATTCGTGACCACGGTGAGCCCAACCTTCTTTACTACTACTTGAGTAGGGCTCACCCAGGGGCTGTTGGAAATTGGGTAGATGATTTCCACATCAAGCCACTTGATTATTTCTTTTTTAACGACCTCTCGCATATTCGAGTTCAGTCGCCTTTGCATCTGGCGAGAAGGTTGAGCCCCATCTTCCAAATAGATCTTGCGAGTGCAATAAGTAGGGCTAATTCCCCTTAAGTCAGAAATTGTCCACCCAATAGCTACCCGATGTTCAGAAAGGGTAGTAGTCAACCTAAGTTCTTGGTCCCTAGTTAGGTGTGCATTGATAATCACAGGGAAAGTCTGATTAGGTCCTAGGAAGACATACTTAAGGTTGTTGGGCAAAGGTTTCAATTCAGGTGCAAGTGGGACAATGTTTGATGGGTAAGGGAAGGGTGGGAGTTGATTAACATCAATCTTCTCAAATGGAGGTTGCTGGTGATAATCAGCTCTACAGATTTCAACTTCCATGGGCTGGAATGGGTCAGGGTAGTCACCAACTAGTTGAACCAGATGGTCTTCTAAAGAGCTAACCGTGAGGCATTCTTCAACCAGGGTTTCCACAGGATTGTACTCCTCGACCCAACTGCAATCAAAAGACTTAGTCGTCTTGAAGATATCCAATTGCATCTTCTTATCTCCAAAGGCGATTTCTATACATCTCGTATCACAATCAATCTTCGCCTTGGCCGTAACCAAGAAGGGTTTGCCCAGGATGATGGGTGTGTTTTGTAGTTGTTCAGGGACTTCCATGTCAAGGACTAAAAAGTCAACTGGGAAGTAAAAATCCTTAACCCAAACAATCACATCCTCGACTACCCCTTTCAGGGTTTTCACAAATTGGTTGGCCAATTGGATAGTCACAGGTGTGGGCTTTAATTCCCCAAATCCGAACTGGTGATAAAGGGTAGTCGGGATTAAGTTAATTGAAGCACCTAAGTCCAAGAGCGCTCTATCAAATGTCTTGTCACCAATATTGCAAGATATTAGAGGCGCTCCAGGGTTAGTTCTTTTTGGAGGTAGGCTACTCAATATCACTGAACTAGCTTGTTCCGAGAGCACTACCTTCCTAGGTGCTTGGGTTTTCAGCTTATGCTTAGGTGTACAGACATCCTTCAAAAATTTAGCATAAGCCGGGATATGCTTGATTGCATCAAGGAGAGGTATATTAATCTGTACTTATTTAAAAATCTCTAACAACTCCTCGTTCTCAGCCACATTTCTCTTTTTCTTTATTTTCTCCAAGGCTTCAGGGTATGGTATTTGGGTTTGAATTGGTTGAGGCTCATGATCCTTGGGTTCCTCCCGCTCATCCTTAGAATCAGGCATCTTAAGTAGTGAAGTCATGGGAGGGGTTGGCCATTTGGGGTCCTGGGTTTGAGTGTCGCTTCTCAAGGTAACCGCATTAGCTGAGGCATTGGAACCATGGTTAGATCCTTAAGAAGAAGAAGAAGCATTAAATCCAGGAGGTGTCTGTGGGGCATGTTGGATCATGTGGGCATGCCCCTGATTTGATTGGAACCCTTGAGGATTGTGGCCTCTATTCATTACATTCCTCAGGTTCAGTTGTGGCTGAGAAGGAAGGGAGCCCTGTTGTTTTTTATCCAAAAGCTGGCTCAACTGTCTCTTCACTAATGCCATCTCCTCCTGATGTTTCTAATTCATATCAACCATCATTTTAATCAAGGTGTCCATTTGGTTCTGTATAGGGGTTGCCCTCTTTTGGTCATAGGGGGTCTAGTAGGTGGACCTTGCTAATAGGAGGGAGGGTTTTGCCTAGGTTGGTTTTGGAATTGATTCGATTTTTTATTTGACTAGGCAAAATTTAGGTGGTTGCGCCATCCAGGGTTGTAAGTGTTGGAGAAAGGGTCTAGCTTAGAAAATCCCTGGATGGCCTGGGCATCTTTAAAGGTAGAAGGTGCCGAAGGGGAGGGGAAAGAGTAATCAAAGTTTGAGGGATCAAAGGTCTCTCCCTGGAACATGGTCAAAGGTTATTTCGGGTGCATTTGGTTCATAGATTGAGCCAAGTCCACATTGTGAACTCCCTTCGCTAGGGAGGTCTATAACGGGGTTCAGGTTTGGTTCAATAGCTCGTCAATCTTTTTATCCACCAACTCAACCCGATCCAACTTCTTGGCTATAATGTCCATGTCAACCATTCCAGAATTGATTGCATCTCATAAATCCCACTACAGGGTTGACTGGACCGATTAAATTGGGTCATAGAGGCATTGTTAGGTGAATGCTCACTCATTGATTCAAAGAGCTCAAACGCGCTCTCCTCATCCTTATTCAAAAAGTTGCCTCCACATAAAGCATCCACAAAATTCCTAAAATTGTTGTCCAGACCATGGTAGAAAATCTGGGCCAATTGCCACCTTAGAACCTCGTGGTGTGGGCATTTCCTCAATAATTCATTAAATATCTCCCATGCCTCATGAAATTGCTCCACTTTGCAGGGTAAAAGTAGTAATGGCTCTCCTAAGGGCATCAGTCTTTCCTACGGGGAAAAATTTCTTAAGAAAAGCATGCCTTAATTTCGCCCAAGTGGAAATGGGTCTCCCTAAAGTCCTAAGCCAATGAGACGCTTTGTCTCTTAGGGAGAATGGGAACATCTTGATTAAAACAATATCTAAACTGATGTTCCTAGGTTTTACGGTCCAGGCAATTCACTCTAAGTCCTCTAGGTGTTGGAAAGGGTCTTCATTTGAGCTCCCATGGAAATGGCTTTAGATCAAGCTAAGGATATTGGGTTTTAGCTCAAAATCATCTCCCCGTTCTGTTCTGTTCTTAATGAAGAAAAATGCCAAAAGTGTTCTGTTTGAAAAAATTTTTTCTTGAAGATCTAGCTTAGGAGCAGCTCGAAGACACAAGTTGATTGAACAAGTTCCTGGCATGGAGAGGTGGAATGAAAAATACTCCCCTCGAAGATGCATAATAACATATTGTCTCTTTAGTGCTTGTCTCTTAAGATATCTAAATATCCTCTCGGGGGCATGCAAGCATCTTGTGTTGGTTTAGGTGCCATGGGCGGGATTATCTCGAAATGTCGATTGCTAGGACCTGAATTTAGCTACAGAATACCATGGGTGGCACTATCCTGAAGTATCGAAAGTCAGGGCTCTAGGGGTTGCCATGGACGGTGCTATCCCGAAGCATCGAAAGCTAGGGGCCCTTCAAGGATTGATGGTGGGGACAAGGAATCTGATATAGACCGTGTTTAGGGCCAATCTGATGTTGGATTTAGGGAAATGTAAAAGAAAAAGAGAAAACCCTCAGAATAAAATTCCCTCTCTATCTCTTATATAAAAATACATTGGCAAGCTGAACCTAAACTTGCTACAAAGACACACTGGTGCTTTAACCGCTAAGGTCAACATACCTCTGGCCAGTCTTTGTAGATCCTACAAACCTTCGCAGTAGACCCAAGGCTGAGGTTGGTCAAGTCTGGATCTTGGCTGGTACTTGAGTACCTCTAGGCCTATTGTTGGTATTCTGATATGATTTTTAGTGAAGCGGCACAGACAGGCATCTAAACATCAGAAATGTGGTCTAGCTCTCTAGTTCTTTTCACAAGATTTTGTTAGGGACGAGCAAAAGTTAGGCATGGGGGTATGATGGTAACGTCATCATTTGTCATAACTAAATTTAGTCGAAATCAAGAAATAAATGCTCCTAAATGATCGCCTGAGAACTTTAATTTCACTGTGATCTAATTTGAGAAGAAGATAAGAAAACATGATTAATTCTGTTGTTTTAACATAAATGTAAATTAACCACGGGGTTACTCAAGGGTTAATTAAAGGTCAAATGAACGTAAAAGACAAATAAGTGGGCTTACACTGACTGAATCAGGGTTTCACTCATTTTGAAAATCATAATAGGATTGAAAATCCTAATTATCAGTCCCACTAAAATTGGAAAGGTTCTATTATGGGTAAAATCAATCTAAACTTGCTAAAATTCATAGAAAAATATTCTAAGAGGTTTAGTACATTTGGTTTGACCATCTGAACCTATTTTGGCCTAGAATAGAGATTTAGACGAGAATTTACCTTTATTTGGGCTTCTATGAAATTTATACAGTCAAACGTGTTCAAAACTCAAATTCAAGTTCACCATTAGATTCCTTAGGTTCAAATTAGGTTAACACCACAATTTGGACCCAATCAAAGTTCATCTTGACTAGTTTGCATTTTAGCCCTTAGAAACTCTGTGTCTCACATTTAGACCCCTTGGTTTCAAGTTTATTACATTTAGCCCCCTAACTTTGTCATCATCTTCTCAAAAATACCCCTACCACCATTGAAGGTGTGAACAGAGTCAAACCTAAACTCCCCGACATTGACCGACTCAAAACATCATCAAATCAATACTAAATTCCGCCAAATTTGGTGGGATTGGTGTTCACATGATAGAGAATCAAACCAACCACATTTCAAAGGTTGAGATTGATCCTTGAGCTCAAACGAGCTCGAGAAAATTGTGGGAATTTGGGTTTCCTAATCTTCGACCAATTGAGTAACTCTTCCCATTTTGAGATCGCATACATGCTCTATAAAAGCTTCTTGAACCTCCCACGACAATTTGAGTCTGATAGGCCATAAACAACTTCTTCACTTTCTCCGACCGCCTTTGCTGGGACTCCAGCGATCTCCCTCGATCCCCTCTCTCTAGCCACTTGATAGTCAAATAAGTTGCTGAATATCTTCCACAACTTCCTTCACTTCTTGTCGACCAACGTAGAAGTTTCCTCACCTTTTCATCCTCGTTGTTCCTCCCACCAGAGAAGTTCATCCCTTCTATCGGTGCTAGAGGACCACGATCGTTTATTTTGATGATAACAAAATACGTGTCTTTAAACATTTGCATTTAAGTTCTAGTTTTCAGGTCAAATTGTAAATAGAGACAAGTGTTTAGATGGAAGTTCGAGCTCGCATCCATTGCGGATTGGAGGAGCTTGATAGAGGCGGAGGAGCTTTGCAAGGAGCGAAGCTTGAAGAAGGAAGGAGATAAAGAATATGATAGATTTCCTTTCCTTTGTACTATGTATTTTTGTTTCTTTTGTTACTCTTTATTTTTGTTTCTTAGATTCATGTTAAAGAGTCTTAAAGAACCCTCACAGTAGTCCTAGGAATACTTGCACAATCCTACGATACTTAGGTTTTCTATAGAGAACTTAGAAAATCAAAATAGGGTTCAGACAGCCTTTTTAGACGTCTAATCTGGATTTCAGACGTCTGATAAAAACTTTTAAGACGTCTGACTGTTGACTCAGACGTCCGATTATTTAGGTTGGACTTAGTTAGTTCTGTCTGATGAAATCAGACGTCCTGACCTTAGTCCAGATGTCTTAGGAGACGTCTGATGCCTTTGCCAGACGTCTAATTAGTGGACCGTTGGCTTCCTTAGGAAATATTGAAGAAATGACCATTAGCCTCGTATCAGACGTCCGTAGAGGACCCCAGACGTCTGATACATGACTGTTTTGCCTCAGCTGACCCAAAATCTCTTCTCAGAGATTTTCTAACCGTTGTACTCCCTTGCGAATCCATTTTGGCAAAAAAATAGGTTTCCAGACGTCTAGACCTTATGCCAGGCGTCCTGTGTGTCGTCTGATGGACATATACTAGAACCCTATTTAGATTTGATTCAAGTTAGGAAGGAAACTTGCCTAAAATCAGATATCTGACTTACTTCCCAGACATCTTAAACGGGTTTTTCAGACATCTGATGCTAGGACCAGACATCTGATGACCCTGTCAAAATCATGATTAATTCTGACTTCGGCCTGATTCTCTTGAGCCTTGCACCCAACGGCTGTGGAAGCCTTCCAAGGCCTTTCAAAGCCTTCCTAGGGCCTCTATAAATAGCGGACCCCTTGGCTTGAAGATACACCCAAGACACACCCTTGCTAGAACATTTCCACTCACTTGTGTCTAAAAGAAGATCAAATAGAAGAAGGTCTAGCTCTACAAGCACTCACTTCACACCTAAGAGCTTCGTCCTGCTGTGCACCTGCTCTCCCGCCGACGTTACGAGAGTGCTGTTGTGCCAAAGCGTGGTTCACGCATCCGCGTCGTCACTTCGACGCACTTCCACCAAAGGGAAGTTTCCTAACTCCTATAGAAGCTAGGATTATATATTTGAGGCTCTATAGGATTGTTGTATTTTATATTGTCTTTGGTTGGGTATTCGCTTTGTGAATTCCCGTCTCCTTTGAGAGATAAATTCCTTCTTGTGAAGAGAAGGGGTGTTGAGGTACACTACCCTCAGTCCAAGTAGTGTGGTTGTAATTGAGGTTCAGTCACCCTCGTTTAAGTGACTGGGTTTAGTGGTTTTGATAGACTAGACTGATTGGAAAATCCTAACTCGAGAGAGTTAGGTGGTGGTTTTCACCCGATTTGGGTTTCCACCTAAAAATACTTGTGCCCATTGTGTGATTGTTTATTTTGTGAGATTGTCTATTTTAATTCCGTAATTTCTTTTTATTATGTCACGCATATCTCACCTCCTCCAACCAGGGAATTACACCTTCCACGTCCGGCAAGCCACTCCAGTGTGGAACTCTCACCCCTTTCGTCTATAATTAGGTTCTTCGTCCCCTCCTTCTTTAGGTTAGACCTAGCCACTTAGGAACCTAATCCGAGCACTGTTCATCTCTCTCCCCATTTGTCTTCCTCAACTCCGGTAGTGACTTTGGCGAGGTCGACACACCACTACACCTCACCAATCGCCTCGTTGTTACTTCCTACACCTAAGTCGCACTCCCTAGAGTAAATGCCCTCTATCTATTTGGAGTTCCACCTACTTGAACACCTCACCGCATAACCCATACCACCATCGTCATCTCCAACCACCTCCGACCACTACACACCTCTACACACTCAAATAAGATCACCGTCGCCTTCTACGCCTCACGGCGATTCCCCCTGAGCATGTTAATTGGGCCTTAGGGCCATTTTCATGAATTTTCAAGTGTCGTCGATGAGCTCGCTTCCTCTACCGTCCTTTGCCACCGTCGGCTGCTCTCAGACATTGCCCCCACCTCGAGCAGTAGTGGAACCACTTTGCATAGCCACTTGCTTCCTCAATTTGACGAAAGACCATCAGGAGCTGCTCTAATTCGAAGCTTCAAACTCTCATAGTGCATGCAAGAAGATCATGGGTTTTTGTCCCACATCATGGAAACGCATTTTGGAAATACGTATTTAATGCATTTGCGTTGATGGCCCATTGCCTCTCACACAAGGGGTGAGGTCACCTTCACTCTCTGTCCTCACTCCTCGCCCAGCTTCACGTCGACGGTCCTGGACCCCTCGACCTGGTTACCGATTACTGACCCAGTTCTAGAATTGAGAGAGAGAAGAGGAATTCTGAGGAGGGAAGGGGAAGATTTTTGCACTGTTGCTCCTTGAAGTTCGTGTCAACACTTAGCGAGTTTCAGAGTTCCAGAGGTTTGTGCTTTGGCTACTGTGGTTAGTGACTTAAGGCGTCTACCCCATGTGCCCGACGTCTAATTGTGACCTTAGTTGAGGGTACTGTGGAATTATTTGGCTAACGTGATTCTATGCTAACGTGGTTAAGTGGTTTTAAGCACTATTGAAACATTGAGAGTACTGTTGACCTTGGGATTTATGCTTGATTGTGCGATTTAGTTAATGATTCAAATCACCATTTCTATCTTCATTTATATTCTTTTTGTCTCATCAACTCTAAGATACAATTTGCTACTAATTGAACATCTTTTTGAGTAGACCATTTATTCATTGAATATCTTTATTGTGATTGATTTTTGTGTTCATTATTTCTGATACTTGATTAGTGTTTGAATTCCATATTTGCTTCCTGCGAACAACTTCGGAACTCACAGTTTTTCGAGTATTATAAATTTAAATGTCGCGTTGATTTTCATCACTATACTAGGACACATTATTTTCCTAAATACGACCACTTTTGACAGCAACAGGTTTTCCTGTAACGTATCGATGATACTTTGATTCGATGGTTTCCCATGAATATGCCAAAAGTGGAACAACGAGACTTGTCTCGTCATCCCACATCCATCCTTCCATGTCTAAAAGCTGGCAGATCAAGATGTAGATCCGCTTAATCTCCATCCACCTATTATGAAATGCCCACATAAGGACATTGACGCTGAATTGAGTGCTGAAGTTAACAGCAACTTCCCTCCATCCTTTCCTGGTGAGAGTGTTGTTGATCCACTCACCACAAAGTTGTTCATGTTTCATTTTGTTGGAAAACATGATATCCACGTAGGGAGACCAAGCGAATGGAGTGCGCATCCTAATATTGAAGATATGAAGGTAATTCATATGCATAATAATAATAAAACCTAAATGACCACAATCATCATTACAAGAAAGGTATATATCACATGGCACAATATTCAACAAAAGAGGTTGATACTTAGGTTAAAGTATTGCATGAAATAGTCAATATCAAAGTTCGTAATGAAAAGGTAAGCCAAGAAACATTTTTAAGGAAGGTCAATGCAATAACAATGGAATCTAACAGGAAAAATTCCTAAGCTTCTCCACGAATCCTGCATGTTTTGCTTGTAATTCAACTTCTTGCACAATATGCTCAACTTCCTTGTCGGCTACTCTCTCTCACAACCTTTCAACATCAAGCTTATAGGAATTACTTTATGCCTCCATATGATGAAATCTCCTGTCCTTATGCTCCAAGGCCCCTTCCAACTTGTCAACCTTGTTGAGGAGCCATTCAATATACTCCTCATTTGCCTTTCTATCCCTGGAGGCACGAACATGGTCTACCTCCAAGAATTCGCATCTGATAGCCAGAAAGTAGGACTCCGCTCTTGCAGAATCAATCGTTGGTTACAAGGTAGTAGAACAGACCCTGGAGATAACATATTTCCATTAATTTTCAAATATAAATGAACAAATTATTACTTATCAGATAGGAATACTTCATTCTATCTATGGCAAATGTAAAACATACAATCCATCGTGGAAAACTAAGTTTTGTCATACGCCTTTAAAGTCAACTTAACCTAAAGAACCACAGTAACATTTCCAACCATTGGTCATGGTCATGAATCCACCGGCTATACCTGTACTTCTATGCTGTTACTAAGAAACGTACTTACATGTCATGCATCGAATGTCTACTTGAATACGGTTAAGACGGTTCACTATTATAGTCAAAGACAACCTAATTAGATAACATAAGGTTTAGTCAAATTACATTAGACTACCCAATTACATACTACAAGTTCATGACATTTACTTCAACTCATACGAATACGATGAGATAAATCATGAAGTTTCTTAAGAAAATGTTGATTGCATCAGTTTGTTTCCAAAATAGAATCTAAAACCTACTTCATTGGGAATTGGTAGTTGCGGAGCCACCTTAATCGGGGATGAACCTAGAATGAGATTAACTCAGATAATCCACAAGTCATCCATTACCATAACTTAAGTAGATAACATTTCCCTTACCTCATTCCACAAGAGCTTAGTTGCAGGAACCATTGTCTGTGGTTTCGTCCCACCACCAATCAACATCATCAAGTAAATCGTGGATTTCCCGGTGAGTTGACTTTAAAAACATCTATTTGTGAAGGATATCACATTTGATGTAATCGGTATGCAGTCATTCATTGATTTCGACAACGCACTAGCGCCAGGTAGCTGATGTGAAAGCCCCATTCATAAATTAACCTTGAAGCATTAACTTGTATAGAATGAATAACGTCCTATCTCGGTGGATATTCCAATTCTGGGACCTATGACTCATTACTACTAAAAAAGGGAGAACACTAACTACATATTAAAAATAAAGTATCGACAGTGTCCAGAAGGAATATAGTGTCTAACAAAACATAAGAGTTCAATAACAGAAAGTTCAAATAAAGTTACAAGATAAACTACAATATAATGAGAAGTTGCGCAACTAGTTTTGGCCATGGTTACGATTTGCCAATAATGTCATTTGCAATATGCTCTCTAATAAAGTCTCCAGCACGAACAAATTGTCGGTTGATATCCTGCCACGTTATGTCTTCGTCACCATCATCTTGGTATTCACCATAACTATTGGCGAAAAGTTCATCGGCAATATTCTAATGACGAATCATTTTGTGTACAATACAACATGCCATGACAATTTGACATTGGGTTTTTAAAGGGAAGAATGGTTTGGCCTCTAAAATCTTGAATCTCTTTTTCATTCCCCCGAATGAAGGTTCAACAACATTTCGAAGTTGTGCATGTCTGTAGTTATACAACTCCTTGTAGTTCCTATACCTGGTACCATGATTTCTGTAGTCCTGCAAATGATATGAAACACCACAAAAAGGGGCAATGAAGAAATCAGTATTTTGTATCCCAAGTCAACCAGATACCTCCAGCTTTGCAGTACAGTGAGTCAATTACGTGTTGCCCACTTTAAAACCCTCATGTTGGCAGCAAAACCTTGCCATCCTGTTCCAACAAAAATAACTTGTAGGTCAAAATCAATTGTCGCAATGACATTTTGACTTGTCCATCCTTTACGGTTTCGAAGCCTAGCTTAATCAGATAGGGCAACTGTTGCTGATACGTGACACCCATTTATTACTCTCAGAACATCCTTGCATTTACAAATGAGAAATGCTTAAATATGGAGATGTGGAATTGGATATCTTTGTTGCACAGAATAATTACGGGAATACCTTGAAGTATGAGTAGAATTTCCTATTATTTTTTATTTCTGGTGGAACATTCGCATTAATACCAGGAAGTCGAATGAACATCTTGCTTAGTAAACAAATAGCATTCAAACATTGTTAAAATATTGAGATATTGTCTCTCTTGCATGTTGGAGTCTCTCTATTAGATAGCAGTTTGACACTACTTGAGATATTGTCATGAGAAATATGGCAAGTTGCTCGCTTACTGTGACATTGTGGGAATCATACAATTCAGTTATCTCCTTTAATAATTCAACAATAGATGTGAATGCTTCCTTCATCACTTTAAACTTATCGAAACATCTATCATTGTGTCCTCCAAGAATCTCATGTATCCAACTATGGCCGCACAAATTTCAATTAACATTTCGTAATCGACATGGAATTAGGATCTCAATAAATGGTGAGAATTGAAGTGCCATTGGCAATAACGTCAGAATTTTCCAACTACTATCCTCATAACCCATTTCACTATAGGCTGTCCTTTCTTCATCCGAATCCATACCTATAAGCAATGTAAACATTGATGAGTTATGGTAGATGTTATGGTGGAAAATAACTATGTGAAATTGTTTAATTTATATGGCTGAATATTCTGAATTAAAATAGTTTGATATGTTCTATAGGAGTATGATTTCTCTCGAAATATATTACATAACAGAAATGCGGAAGTAGAGGAAAGAAAAATCTATGACGATATCTCCAGGGACTGTTGAAAACAAACAACTCAGAATACGTAGTTACTACCGGTGTGTTTACAGAGGAATGCCCCAAACTTTGCATTGTGGGGAAGGAGATTCTTAAAAATAACTTAATGAGCCCTATGGATGAACAACTCCAAGATGGTGACCATGTCCTCTAGGGTGATGCTAGGGATGTGTTGCCGAAGTAGCCTTAGACATTCATTTATTTCCTTTGATACTAGATCCTGTCTCTGTTGAGAGTTAATGTGATGCTTAACAAGACTTCTCACAAGGTCTGTAAATTCCTTAGCTTTTGTAGCCAATGTCGCTGCTACAGTTGCTCTGAACCTCCTTATGTTCCGCCCACCGACCGATGTTGTGGAAGGATGCTTACTCCCACTTCCATCACTGGGTATCTCCGAACGTACATAATCCACCACATGAGTTGCGTTTGTATTCTGAGTACTTAGTGTATTAGAGCTAGCAAAGGCATTAGAACCACTGTAGGGTTGTTGCAAGTAGGCCCATACATCGTCTGAAGGTGCAAAACTAAACTCATATTACGGAGGTTATGCTGTTTGAACTTCCTTAGTAAGCGGATCTTTTGTGATATCAGTGACATCCATTTCCTTACTTGATGACATTACGTTCTCCTTGATAGTGGTATCATTTCCAACAATTGTGTGAACTTCGTCCCAATATGGGAAAGGCTTGTTCCTTAGGTTTCAAAGTTCACTCGGGAGCTACATGAAAAAAATATACAAAATCCATTAAAAAAATCCTAAAGTGAGTTACAGAGTGAAAAAAGATATCGACACGTATGTGAGGAGATTACCTCATCCCAGACATCTAATGAAGGGGCTACCAGACAATTCGTGATTGGGTCTAATCCCCAATCACTCTTGCCCAACAATTACGCATACTATTCGTGTTTCCGCTTCAGCTCCTTCCACCTATTGAGTACTTGAAAATGTTTGTACTTGGCATGAGTAACTGCTTCAAAGTCTAGATCAATCTCATTCCAAGTTATCTTGTTGAATGATCCATTCACCCAACATCCAAGATCGTAGTATTCCTAAAGATCTTCAGAAGCTCTATGGTCATCTTATAATCCCAATTCTTACATTTAGATGTCTTCAATGACGACGATCTCGCTTGTTTGGAGGGATTCATCCTACAAATGAAGGTCTTTTGTAAGGGATGAAGTCCACAATTCCTAAAAATTGTTACATCAACTTATGTTTTCCCCATCGCTCGTAAGCATCTTGATTAACCTTTAAGTACATATCATTCTAATGAAAGACCTATTAATGGCTTGTGTCTTAGTAATCGTTACAAGACTCAAGCCACATAAGGAAAGTTTCCTTTTCCTTCGAAGAGGATTCTTTGACTTGAAGATATATAGTTTGTAATTAATTTAACATGATATATCATCGATTTTAATCTTATATGTTATGCATGTATAATATGACTATTCATATTTTAGAGCACAAAGGGCAAATAACCATGTCTTGATAGATAGCATTTCAATGGCCATATGGATTTAATTAAATATTTTTTCCATTTTATACTAGCATGACAACCATGTCATTACCATTTTCAGCAATATGTATGGGAAGCAGAATGAATTATTTGGTGTTTTCTATTCCTAAAATTCAATCATGTTGTCTAATAAAACAGAATGTAAATGACTATAAACATTCATACATATGAGGGTTCAAAGAGACAAAATTGAAAAATAATGGACTTTAATATTTAGAATAAAATCATGCTACCAGTGTGGACATAAGAAAATTGTATTCTTCATTATAAAAATTTACTAGGAGGAAAGTAATGCATTGATAGAATATATGTCATTGCTTCCATAAAAACCTTATAATCCGATCGGATCTAATGCAGTGACATTCATCAACATAAAATGACATTTCCATCCGTAATATAGCTTTTTCAGGATGTTTGCAGTGACATTCCTCATTTTTTCTCATACCCCGACTCCCACTGCAGAAGAAGGAAAAGACAACAATCAAAACCCACATTCTTTTGAGCAAGATAATAATGGTTGCTGATTGAACATAAGATGAATTCAATCTTTGGACTAAATATCCTATTGGGCTTTTCACGTGTTACTCCTGATGCAACTAAGCCACATTCATGATCTGACTTCTCAACCAAAAACACAAAGTACCACAACTGAATCCACAAATACTTTTCATTGCAAATTACCTCTATTTAGTGTGATTTGTTTTAGCATTTTTACCCCCAAACGAACTAGTCATCTTATTTGAAATTTGATGAAATTACGATCTCAGATAAAAAGTGCATAATCCAATTACATTGTAAAGATTCACCATAAATTAGTTAGGAATCTAGCAAGAACTATCAACTAAGACATCAACCATATAATTAAATTAGGTAATTCAAATAATAATCAAGTAGCGACAACTAACATCTACCTACACGTTTTATCTAATCCTATATTATCAGGCCTCCCTTTGCATCTTCCACGTTCAGGAGGAGAAAACACTAAAGCCACATTCTTTAAATAGAAGCATACATACGAGATACATATCTTCTCGTGCTAGCAAATGATAACCTCGAAATCAGAATGCTAGTGAAGACGTCGGTTTTGTATTTGTTATAACATTGTAGTAAAGCCGGTTGTTACCAACGTTTCATATAAAAATTTTTTACTCGGAAAAATGAAAGAGTTCCCGAGGTCGAGCTCAGGGAGCAAGTCGTATTCTAGAGATATACATGTTTCTTTTACAAAATAAAGAGAGAGGGAAAGAATTTGTTGTGATGTTCTTTTTTTCTTTCTCTTTCTTCAGATCTCCTTCTTCTTCTTTTTTTGGTTTTCTGCCTTGACCTCTCTTCTTCTTCTTCTACAATCGTGGTGACCTCTCTTTTTTATGGCTGCAGAGCTTCTGCCTTCAGCTACTAAGTCTTCCTTCCTTCTTCTTCTGCTTTGTTCAGATCTTCCCCTCGTGCTCTTCTTCTTCTGTCTTCTGTTCTTCCTTGTTTTCTTCCTTTCTTTTTCTTCAGATCTTCTTCTTCTTTTCTTGCTTCTTGCTTCTCTTCATTTCTTCTTCTTCTTTGTCTTCACCTGTCTTCAGGACGTCCCGCGGATGCTACAGTGCCGCTTCAGTTCTTCTTCTTCCGCAGTCCTTCACCTGTGCCTGCACGCTCAAGAGTTCAGCATCAGAGGGCAAAACCTACTCTACCCCCCTCCCCCGCGTTTCTCTTTCTCTCTGAAATCACTCTTCGGAAGCTCTCCCAGAGCGCTACCGGGTAATCGGGTTCGGGTCAGGCCCGGGTCCAGGCCCACCGGCGTGCGTGGTGGGCGAGGAGTGCAGGTCAGTCTAATCGGGTCGGGCCAGGTCCGCGGAGCGTGGTCACGGATGAGGCCGGGTCGGGTCGGGTGAGAGGGACCTCACCCCGTGGTCAGGAGGCAGACAGCATAAGGCACTTTTTGCCTTTATGCGTCCGCGCGCCTCCGAGAGGTTCCGAGGTGGGACTAAATGTCCCACCCCAATTGAGCACGCGTCGCGGATGGAGCAGTGGGCGATCGTGGCTTCCCGCGCGGCCTTCGCCCCGTCTGTGAACCAGGGACGTTTCGCGGAGAGTCCCTGCGCAACCTGGGAGTCAACCCTGAGCGAAGGCGTGCCTGCACCTGCAGGTGAAGCAGCTCTGCCTGCGCAGTAATGGCGACGGCGGGCGAGTCACCTGGTCACAGAAGAACGACCTCTCGGCCAAATCAGACAGGCGGGGGACCTTCGCCGTGGCACGGCGAAGGTGGTCAGGGGGTTTGCAGGGGGCGAGATGGAGCTAACAGGTCATCCTAGGTCAAACTGTGAGCGAGGAAGTGGGTGTGTTCGGTGGATCTGCAGAGGGTGTTTGGTGGGAAGTGGAGGGGCGGAAGAGGATCAGGGTGAGGAGGCGGAGGTTCTGCGGTGGTCGGCGAGCCGTGTGGGTCGCTGAGGTGATGGGAGCGGCTCGCCGGAGGGTGGTCGGAGGCGGAGAGGATGAGGGTGAACAGGAGCGGTCGAGGGTTTAATTGACTAAATTGAAAGCGGGGAAAGAAAGAGGAGAAGAAGGGGAGTAGGTCTAACTTACTTGCAGGGACGAAGGGGGAGGAACAGGGCGACAGTCGTATCGACTGTCGCCGGAGAAGACGATGCTCAGGGAGAGGGGCGGCGGCGAGCAGAGGGCTGGAGAGGCGCCAGCTGGGTGCGGCGTGGCGCGGGAAGAACAGGGGAGGAAGTTTCTGCTGCTGGTATTGCGGCAGAGCGAAGAGGTGGAGGGGGAGGAAGCCGCCGGAGCTGGTGAGCGTCTGCCGGAGGAAGAAGAGAAGAAAGCTGGGGGTTTTCTCCGTCAGATCCAGGCTGCCCTGGTCGGTGGAGCAGCGGGGGGTATTTATAGGGATGAAACAGGGAGGAAGGCGGAGGGAGACGACGTGTCTCCCTCGCCGGAGAATGGTCGGAACACGAACCCATACCATCCGTGCGTTCGCACGGCCGGTATGGGGGGCTACAATGACCATGGGGGTGCTCATGCGACGGCTGACGACGCAGGGCACCCCCGGTTTACTTGCCAGGTCCCCTACCTCACCCTGCGCGGCGCCATGCTCCGCGCAAGGTCGCCGGAGCATGGTGCTGGCAGGGTTTTGCAGGAGGGACCTGATTGCAAAGAACGAAGGAGAGTTAGGGGCTAAAATGCGAGGGTTCAAAAGTTGAGGGCCAAAGAGTAAATATACGAGGACCAAAGTGTAAAGTCGGTCAAGGAGGTTTCTTCTTAGGCTCAAGTTTTTATACATGACTAATTAGGACCTAAGGAATCTGATGGTGAATTTCATTTTCATATTAAACCTTGTTTGACCGGTCAATTTGCGTAAAGACCCAAATGAAGTTATTAATTGGGCATGGTTCTCAATGTAGGTCAAAATGGGTTCTAAAGGCCAAATTGAAGGTTCTAAACCCTAGAGATTATTTTTCTATGAATTTTAGAGGGTTTATTCTATTTTTACTTTGCCCCAAACCTTGTGAATTGAAGTGGGTCGTTTTAGGGTTACAGATTATCATTTGGTTCCTTGGAAGTGCTGTAGCCCTTGCTAGATCATCTCATCCCACTTTTATTCTTATTAAGCTGTTTTGACCTGTGTCTGGGCCCTGAATTACCCTGTATGCAGATTATACTGGTAAAATTGCACTTTTACCCCTTATGACTGGTTTCCTTCTCAAACTCAGAATTCTCTGAGTTAAGCCTTTCCTTGAGATATGTAGGAGCTTTTATCCTTTGTATTGGGTCAAAATGAGCTAGTTATGGCTCATGATGAGGTTCTCATCATACCCCCATGCCTAGCTTTTGCTAGTCCCTTAGCAAAAACTTAAGGTTTCAACCCTTGTTCTAGACCATGAAGTTTTTAATGGTTTTAGATAAGTGCCTTTTTTATTTGAGCATAGATTAGGTTAGAATGCTGACCATAGGCCTAAAAGATACTCTAGTACCAATCAAGATCCAAATCTGTCTAGCCTTAGCCTCAGTCTTTTAGCAAAGGTTTTTAAGGCCCGCAAGAACTAACCTAAGGTTTATTGGACTTCGTGGTTAAAGCACCCGTGCTTGAAATGATTTTAGCCCTGGCCCAGTTCGCAGTGCGTTTTGTAAGAGAGAGATAGAAAGTTTTTTCTGTTTGGAGAGTTTTCTCTCTCTTTTTCTTTTTAGTTCTAGCCTAGGATTGGCTTTTCAACACGGTCTGTATCAGATTCCTTGCTCCCATCATCAATCCTCAAGGGTTCCTGGCGATCGATGCTTCGAGATAGCAGCGCCCATGGCAACCCCCGGAACCCTGGCTATTGAGATTTCGAGATAATCCCATCCATGGTATTCCGTGGCCGAATCCAGACCCTGGCAATTGACACTTCGAGATAATGCCATCCATGGAATCTGAACCAGCAGAGTGCTTACATGCCCCCCGTAGGATATGTAAATATCCTAAGAGACAAGCACCGAGGAGATGATATTTTGTTACGCATCTTCGAGGGGATTTCCCGCCTCTCCGCGCTGGGAACTCGTCCAAATCAACTTGTGTTGATCGGCCATTCCTATTCTAGGTGTTCTTTTCAGATTTTTGCGACGCTTCTGCGTGATTCTGATTTTTACGCTTACTGAACCAGGCTGTGTGTGAGATTAGGGTGCTTAGGTTACTGAGTCCCGTAAACCAAAAATTAGTTAACGAGGCCGAATACTTCCTAAGCCTTAGACCTAATACTTCAGCTTTTCATTTTCCTCAACCTCTTGAGGAGTGTCCAGATCTTAATGAGTACTAAGAGTCTATTCAAGAATGCCTAAGGTTTGCATTCTTACTAATCTTATTGTGCACTTTTCAGTTATTTTCTTGAATGAGGTCTAGAACTTAGGTTAATTCCTTAGTTTCTTACTAATGACTATCACTCTTTTTTTTTTCTCATAATTTTGTGCTCCTTTTTCATTTTGTTTCTTTTCTCCTTCACAAAATTTTCCTTCTCCTCTTCTCCTCTTATTCTTTTTCGAAGATTTTTTTTTTTTTTTTTTTTTTTTTTTTTGGCATATGTGAATTTTTTGTTTGAAACCTTTTCTTACACGTTTTTGCACTTTCCTACCCCCCATGCCTAAGATTTGCAATGTCCTCATTGTAACCTAGGGGGTCTTAGTTCATTCCTTAAGACAGAAATTTGGATGAGTGAATGGGTCGGGTTGAATTTTTGCGGACGATTTCAAATCCCAGATGCAAACATCTGAGTTGGGGTCGGCTGTCTACAAGGGTGAACTTCGAGTGCTGAAAGGTGTCAAAACAAGTTTCAGGTTTTCAAAGAGAATGACGGGCTGCCTCCCGTTAAGCGCTGAGTTTTACGCCATCGGCTGGGCGCAATAAGCTCAAGGGGAAAGGAGGATATAAGATGCCTCAGCCAAATCAGTAGAAGTTATATCAATGAACGGCTTGAGTCTTTGACCATTCACGATGAAAGGTTCAGAATCGTGGCTGAGTGGACTGATTTCGATTGCTCCATTTCCAAAAACCTGTCGGACCAAATATGGTCCGACCCACTTAGATCTCAGTTTTCCTGGGAAGAGTTTGAGTCGGGCATCAAAGAGTAGGACCTTTTGACCAGGATGAAAGATCTTTCTTGAGATGTGTTTGTCGTGGAAGGCTTTAACCCGCTCCTTGTAGATTTGCGAGTTCTCGTACGCGTCTATGCGCAATTCATCGATCTCGCTGATTTGGAGTTTTCTGTGGGTCCCAGCCTTAGAAAGATCCAGATTACAGTTCCGTACTGCCCAATAGGCTTTATGCTCCAGTTCGACGGGAAGGTGGCATGCCTTTCCGTACACCAATCTAAAGGGAGACATGCCCAATTGGGTCTTGTGGGCGGTCCTATAGGCCCACAATGCTTCCGGAAGTCGGGACGACCAGTCCTTCCTGTCAGGTCGAACAGTGACCTGTAGGATTTTCTTGATCTCCCGATTCGACAGCTCAGCTAGACCATTAGTTTGGGGGTGGTAAGGAGTAGAGATTCGGTGAGACACCCCGTATTTGGTCATCAGTGACCTAAACTGAGCATTTGTGAAATGGGTCCCCCCATCAGAGATTATTGCACGAGGAATCCCGAACCTTGAGAAAATGTGTTGATGAATGAATTTGAGAACGATTTTGTGATCACAGGTTCGGGTCGGTATGGCTTCGATCCATTTGGACACGTAGTCCACAGCCAACAGAATGTATTCGAAACCATCCGAAACAGGAAAGGGGCCCATAAAATCAATCCCCCAAACATCAAAGATTTCGCATACTAGAATCGGTTGCATAGGCATCATGTCGCGATGGCTCATGTTGCCCAAAGTCTGGCAACGACTGCATGCCTTGCAATGACTGTATGCGTCTTTGAACAGTGTGGGCCAGTAAAAGCCGCACTGGAGGACTTTTGATGCGGTTTTATGCCCGGCAAAATGGCCACCGCATGCCTGGTCATGGCAGAAAGAGAGGATATTGCTGACTTCCCCTTCCGGGACACATCTCCGGATGATCTGATCGGCACCTATGCGGAAGAGGTACGGGTCCTCCCAAATGTAATACTTGGCATCGGAGCGTAATTTGTCTTTCTTGGCCTTCGGCCAATCGGACGGGGTCTGATGAGATGCCAAGTAATTTACAATATTAGCAAACCATGGAAGGCTAGTACCAATAGTCAGCAGGTGCTCATCGGGAAAATGCTCAGTGATGGGTCCGGAAGGGTCTATCATTTCAGAAGGAAGACGGGACAAGTGATCAGCTACCACGTTTTGTTTTCCCGCTTTATCGCGAATCTCGAGGTCAAATTCTTGCAACAGCAAGATCCATCGGATCAATCGAGGTTTCGCGTCCTTCTTTGCAAGGAGATGCTTCACAGCCGTGTGATCTGAGTATATGATGACATGGGAACCCAGAAGGTACGATCTGAACTTCTCTAGGGCAAATACTACAGCTAGCAGCTCTTTCTCAGTAACTGTATAGTTACGCTGAGCCTCATCGAGTGTTTTGCTGGCGTAGTAAATGACCACAGGTTTCTTGTCATTTTTCTGCCCCAAAACCGCTCCTACAGCGAAGTCGGATGCATCACACATGATCTCAAAGGGTTGAGACCAATCAGGGGACTGTAGGATCGGGGCTTGGGTAACTCGGTCACGCAGGATTTCAAATGCTTGAGTGCATTCCTTGGAGATTTTGAAGGGAACATCCTTGGAGAGAAGAGTGGTCAGGGGGCGTGCGATTTTTGAAAAATCAGGGATAAATCGTCGATAAAAACCGACATGCCCTAAAAAGGATCGGATGTCCCTGATCGAGCTAGGCATAGGAAGGTGAGAAATCAGATTAACCTTAGCTCGATCCACTTGGATACCTTTCTCCGAAATTGAGTGTCCCAGGACAATTCCCTCAGGCACCATGAAATGGCTCTTCTCCCAAGAAAGAACCAAATTCACGTCGATGCACCGCCTGAGTATCTGGACCAAGTGTTGGAGGCAATCGTCGAATGATGCTCCGAAAACTGAAAAGTCATCCATGAAGACTTCCAGATAATCACCTACCATATCTGAGAATATGGCAAGCATGCATCGCTGAAAAGTAGCGGGTGCATTGCAAAGACCGAAAGGCATCCTTCGGAAAGCGTATGTTCCGAAGGGGCAGGTGAATGTGGTCTTTTCTTGGTCCTCAGGATGGATTGCCACCTGGTTATAACCGGAGTACCCGTCAAGAAAGCAGAAGAACCTATTTCCCGCTAGTTTTTCGAGAATTTGATCAATGAAGGGTAGTGGGAAATGATCCTTCTTCGTGGAGGAATTGAGTCGACGGTAATCTATACAGACTCTCCACGAGTTGGCTAATCGGGTAGGAATGATTTCTCCGGTCTCAGTCGTTATAGTGGTGAGTCCTGCCTTCTTAGGCACGACCTGAATTGGGCTCACCCAACGACTATCGGAGATCGGGTAGATGATCCCGGCATCTAACCACTTGATGATCTCCTTTTTCACGACCTCCTGCAGATTGGGGTTTAAGCGTCTCTGCATTTCACGAGAAGGTCGTGTGCCCTCTTCTGAATAGATATGATGAGTACAATAAGAGGGACTTATTCCAGTCAAATCATCGAGGGTCCATCCGATGGCTCTGCGATGTTGCTGGAGGACAACAATCAGACGGGATTCCTGTTCAGGATTGAGGTTGGAATTGATGATCACAGGAAGGGTCTGATTAGAACCCAAAAAGATGTATTTCAAATGAGCAGGAAGGGGTTTCAGTTCGAGGATGGGGTTTTCAGCAGCAGCGGGTGGTTCAGTATAGATGTGAGGTTCAAGGGTGGGAGTTACTGGGTTGTTCATATCCGGATTGGACTCCTCTGTTTGCGGGTCAAGATCCTTCTGTGGTTGATGAGGCATACTCAAGTCATTCTGGAGGTGTGATTCATCAACCAAAGTCTTGATGTCACAAATTTGCTCGATGACGCCGCAATTAATTCCTTGCTGGGCCTTAAATATATCAATTTTCAGTGTTTGATCTCCAAACTTAAGCTCTATTTGGCCCTCCTCACAGCTGATGTTGGCTCTAGCAGTAGCCAAGAAAGGTCTCCCTAGAATGATTGGTGTATCCCTAGGGTTCTCAGGTGCATCCATGTCTAAGACTATAAAGTCCACTGGAAAATAGAAATCCCGCACTCTCACGATAACATCCTCGAGAATCCCTTTTGGTGACTTTATAGATCGATCTGCTAATTGTAATGTCACCTCGGTTGGTTTCAGCTCAGATTCTTCCAGATGGTCAAGTAAGGATGTGGGTATCAGATTTATAGATGCTCCTAAGTCTAACAATGCTCTATCAAATTGGGTACCACCTATCTTACAGGAGATCAGGGGAGTTCCAGGATCTTTTGCCTTGGGTGGGAGTCTACTAAGGATTACAGAGCTGGCTTGCTCTGACAGAACAATTGGGCTCCCTCCCTTGGTTCGCGGCTTACGCTGGGGTGTACATATATTCTTTAGAAATCGTGCGTAAGCTGGTACGTGGCGGATTGCATCCATTAAGGGGATGTTTATGTGGACCTGCTCAAAGAGCTTGACCAGGTCCTCCTCAGGGGCCACGGGTTTGGTGGTCTTCTTTCCCTTGGTCAGGGCCTCGGGAAACGGGATCTTGGTTGGTTCCTCTAGGATAGGTCCAGGTTGTGGGTCTGGAGCAGCGGTACCTTGGCTAACTATCCTAGGGTCATGGTTATCAGGCTGGGCGTGGTTTGGATAATGCTGGTCCTGAGTTGTCTTACCACTACGTGTTGTTACAGAATTTAATCCGGCCTGATTTTGGTTTGGGTTTGGTAGGAGGGGTGGCTGCTGCTGAAATCCCGCACGCGAAGTTGAGGCTTCCATCTCGTCTGGAGATGGGGCAGTAGGGGCCTGATAAATCCATTGAGCGTGGCCTAAATTTGGATTCATAACGCGCTTCTGGGTTGGCACGTTATTTGGGTTAGGAAGGGGTTGGGAAGGGAGTGTGCCTGGCTGGCGAGAATTTGCTAACTGGGCCAGTTGAGTTTTAACTTCAGTAAGCTCGTCCTTGTGCTGTTTTTGAATGGCCGCATTCGATTTTTGAATGTCAGCCAGAGTCTGAAGGATTAAGGACATTTGATCTTGATTTGGCCCTGATGGATAAGTAGGGTTGGGCCGAGGCTGAGGCGGCTGGTAGTGATGAGAGGGCTGTGGGCGGGACTGAAAAGGTGGTCTTTGGGTTTGGGGATTTCCCGCCCACTGAAAATTGGGATGGTTTCGCCATCCAGGGTTGTAAGTGTTGGAGAATGGGTCGTTCTGGATGGCGTTGAGGTCCTCGCAGGTCTGAGGAACCTCCTGAGAATCAGGGAAAGGAGGAATGGAGTTCCCCCGGCTGGTGAAGAAAGGATCGGATGATCTTCCAGTCCAAGAATCAGATGGGGATGGATATGGATCCATCCCAGGGGAGGATCGGTGTAGGATGTTTTGCACAGTCTCCTGTGTGGAAGGAGGTTGTGCAAAGGAGTTACGCGCAGAGGTGGCTCGCTGCAAGTGCTGAGTCAGCTCATCCACCTTCTTTTCAATGATTGAGACCTTGTCCAATCGACTGGCCATTAATTCCAGGTCGACTGATGCGGACAGGCCCTGCGTCTCATGTGCTCCCTTAAGATTCGTCGCTGCGCGGGTATTCGTCCTGTCGAATAATCCCATGGAGTCATTGTTGATGGAGTTCTCGCACATGTTTTCGAGAATCTCCCATACGGTGTCTTCATGTTGACCCATGATGTTTCCTCCGCAGGTTGCATTGACGAAAAGGCGGATGTCCTCACGGAGTCCCTGGTAAAAAGATTGGACTTGTTCCCATTTAGGAACTCCGTGATGGGGGCACTTCCTCATGAGATCCTGAAAACGATCCCATGCCTCATGGAGAGGTTCTCCTGATTGTTGAGTGAAGTGTGTAATCTGATGGCGCAAGGCGTTGGTCCGACCAACGGGAAAGAACTTTTTCAAAAACTCGGATTGAAGTTCTTCCCAAGTGTTGATCGGCCGGGTCTGAGTTTGATACCAATGGGCGGCCTTGTCCATAAGAGAAAAGGAGAACATCTTCATGAGAAGAATATCCCGATTTTGCGCATCTGATCCAAAAGTGTGGGCCAGATGCTTTAGCTGTTTGATGTGCTGGAAGGGATCTTCAGAATTAAGCCCATGGAATTTAGGTATAGCGTGAATCATGTTGGGCTTTAGTTCGGAATCAGGTCCTCCAATCGGGATTCTAACTCGAGGCTCAATGGCCACCGCAGCAGGATTGTAGTGGTCCCGCATCATAGGACGCTGTGGTGGGTGCACGAAGTTTTGGAAGAGGTCATTGAGTCGCTGGAGCTGGTGTTCCAGATTATTTTCTTCCTCAACTGGCTGAGCCATGATGGTGGTAGAAGAAGAACTTGGTTCTGAATCAGAAGAGAGAATAATGTGAGGGTGTTGCTGCACAAATACGGGCGTCGAGGCTTGGCCTTGACGAGAGCGAATTTCTAATGGAGGTCTTAAGGGTGGTCTTAGAGACCTTCTTCCGTACATGCACAGTTGGGAGAGGTAAGTTTAGAAGGTGCTGGACCCAATCAAGACACCCAAAAATGTGTTGGGTGACTATAGAGGTGCGGGGCAGATGGACCCCTTGATCAGAAAGATCGTCCACCTGGGAATTACCTGGGCAGCCAGAGAGGGAGAGTCCCGCGAAGACCCCTACACGGTAGAGCGTCCCCACGGGTTACAGGGTTTCCCCCACCCGACCTCTCTTGTCACTGCGGTTCCAGGTAGACCAGAATGGGGATCTTGACCTCTTAAGTCTACCAATTTTAAGATCAGGGTGCTTAAGGTTTCACTTGAACTTTAGTCTTTTTAAGTGCAAAGAGTGACCTAATTTAAGGTTGGTTAACCCAAAGGGATCAACTTTACCTCTTGTTTTCTTTGAGAGCTTTTTGGGTCCTGTCTTTTAGGGTTCAAGTGTTTAGAGAGAGCCAATTGTTTAGGATTTTTCTTGTTAATTATTTTCAATCAATGGCTTGGGCACACCTCTTTTGGATTTCCTCAATTCTTGATTAAGGGGTGTGTCTCTACTGAAATCCTAATGTTTGACCTTATGTTGGCTCTACTTGGTCCATTTAACTCTTTGTTGGGCAATTAGGGCTCAAGCAAGAATGTGTTAGCCCTTAAATACCCTTAATAGTGTGCAGGAGTGATGAGTTGAAAACATGCAACTTTTTATGGTTACTAAGTATGGAAGACAGGTTAGCCCTATATTGCTTGTTCTTTTCTTTTCTTCCTCTTTAGAGTGTAGGGGTTAATAGTGAGAGAAAAGATTTTACCTGTCTTCGGAGTGGTTGTGTGGTTGCTTGTCTTCTTGAGTTCCTGTAGCTGCACAAAAGAGAGGAGATTATCAGAACTTAAAAGAAACAGGAATGTTTACCTCTAGAATAGCCGTTGCTCCCCGGCAGCGGCGCCAAAATGAAGACGTCGGTTTTGTATTTGTTATAACATTGTAGTAAAGCCGGTTGTTACCAACGTTTCATATAAAAATTTTTTACTCGGAAAAATGAAAGAGTTCCCGAGGTCGAGCTCAGGGAGCAAGTCGTATTCTAGAGATATACATGTTTCTTTTACAAAATAAAGAGAGAGGGAAAGAATTTGTTGTGATGTTCTTTTTTTCTTTCTCTTTCTTCAGATCTCCTTCTTCTTCTTTTTTTGATTTTCTGCCTTGACCTCTCTTCTTCTTCTTCTGCAATCGTGGTGACCTCTCTTTTTTATGGCTGCAGAGCTTCTGCCTTCAGCTACTAAGTCTTCCTTCCTTCTTCTTCTGCTTTGTTCAGATCTTCCCCTCGTGCTCTTCTTCTTCTGTCTTCTGTTCTTCCTTGTTTTCTTCCTTTCTTTTTCTTCAGATCTTCTTCTTCTTTTCTTGCTTCTTGCTTCTCTTCATTTCTTCTTCTTCTTTGTCTTCACCTGTCTTCAGGACGTCCCGCGGATGCTACAGTGCCGCTTCAGTTCTTCTTCTTCCGCAGTCCTTCACCTGTGCCTGCACGCTCAAGAGTTCAGCATCAGAGGGCAAAACCTACTCTACCCCCCTCCCCCACGTTTCTCTTTCTCTCTGAAATCACTCTTCGGAAGCTCTCCCAGAGCGCTACCGGGTAATCGGGTTCGGGTCAGGCCCGGGTCCAGGCCCACCGGCGTGCGTGGTGGGCGAGGAGTGCAGGTCAGTCTAATCGGGTCGGGCCAGGTCCGCGGAGCGTGGTCACGGACGAGGCCGGGTCGGGTCGGGTGAGAGGGACCTCACCCCGTGGTCAGGAGGCAGACAGCATAAGGCACTTTTTGCCTTTATGCGTCCGCGCGCCTCCGAGAGGTTCCGAGGTGGGACTAAATGTCCCACCCCAATTGAGCACGCGTCGCGGATGGAGCAGTGGGCGATCGTGGCTTCCCGCGCGGCCTTCGCCCCGTCTGTGAACTAGGGACGTTTCGCGGAGAGTCCCTGCGCAACCTGGGAGTCAACCCTGAGCGAAGGCGTGCCTGCACCTGCAGGTGAAGCAGCTCTGCCTGCGCAGTAATGGCGACGGCGGGCGAGTCACCTGGTCACAGAAGAACGGCCTCTCGGCCAAATCAGACAGGCGGGGGACCTTCGCCGTGGCACGGCGAAGGTGGTCAGGGGGTTTGCAGGGGGCGAGATGGAGCTAACAGGTCATCCTAGGTCAAACTGTGAGCGAGGAAGTGGGTGTGTTCGGTGGATCTGCAGAGGGTGTTTGGTGGGAAGTGGAGGGGCGGAAGAGGATCAGGGTGAGGAGGCGGAGGTTCTGCGGTGGTCGGCGAGCCGTGTGGGTCGCTGAGGTGATGGGAGCGGCTCGCCGGAGGGTGGTCGGAGGCAGAGAGGATGAGGGTGAACAGGAGCGGTCGAGGGTTTAATTGACTAAATTGAAAGCGGGGAAAGAAAGAGGAGAAGAAGGGGAGTAGGTCTAACTTACTTGCAGGGACGAAGGGGGAGGAACAGGGCGACAGTCGTATCGACTGTCGCCGGAGAAGACGATGCTCAGGGAGAGGGGCGGCGGCGAGCAGAGGGCTGGAGAGGCGCCAGCTGGGTGCGGCGTGGCGCGGGAAGAACAGGGGAGGAAGTTTCTGCTGCTGGTATTGCGGCAGAGCGAAGAGGTGGAGGGGGAGGAAGCCGCCGGAGCTGGTGAGCGTCTGCCGGAGGAAGAAGAGAAGAAAGCTGGGGGTTTTCTCCGTCAGATCCAGGCTGCCCTGGTCGGTGGAGCAGCGGGGGGTATTTATAGGGATGAAACAGGGAGGAAGGCGGAGGGAGACGACGTGTCTCCCTCGCCGGAGAATGGTCGGAACACGAACCCATACCGTCCGTGCGTTCGCACGGCCGGTATGGGGGCCTACAATGACCATGGGGGTGCTCCTGCGACGGCTGACGACGCAGGGCACCCCCGGTTTACTTGCCAGGTCCCCTACCTCACCCTGCGCGGCGCCATGCTCCGCGCAAGGTCGCCGGAGCATGGTGCTGGCAGGGTTTTGCAGGAGGGACCTGATTGCAAAGAACGAAGGAGAGTTAGGGGCTAAAATGCGAGGGTTCAAAAGTTGAGGGCCAAAGAGTAAATATACGAGGACCAAAGTGTAAAGTCGGTCAAGGAGGTTTCTTCTTAGGCTCAAGTTTTTATACATGACTAATTAGGACCTAAGGAATCTGATGGTGAATTTCATTTTCATATTAAACCTTGTTTGACCGGTCAATTTGCGTAAAGACCCAAATTAAGTTATTAATTGGGCATGGTTCTCAATGTAGGTCAAAATGGGTTCTAAAGGCCAAATTGAAGGTTCTAAACCCTAGAGATTATTTTTCTATGAATTTTAGAGGGTTTATTCTATTTTTACTTTGCCCCGAACCTTGTGAATTGAAGTGGGTCGTTTTAGGGTTACAGATTATCATTTGGTTCCTTGGAAGTGCTGTAGCCCTTGCTAGATCATCTCATCCCACTTTTATTCTTATTAAGCTATTTTGACCTGTGTCTGGGCCCTGAATTACCCTGTATGCAGATTATACTGGTAAAATTGCACTTTTACCCCTTATGACTGGTTTCCTTCTCAAACTCAGAATTCTCTGAGTTAAGCCTTTCCTTGAGATATGTAGGAGCTTTTATCCTTTGTATTGGGTCAAAATGAGCTAGTTATGGCTCATGATGAGGTTCTCATCAGCTAGCTTCGTGGGAGAACGCCTACTCCTCCAGTCGATCCCCTTTCAAGTAATATTCAAAGCACGAAAAAGTTATTTCGTAAGAATCATGTATACACATGATCAAGGATTATGTTCAACAAATTATAAGGTAGAAGAGAGGACCTTTGTCGAAATCGAAGGAGCAAGAGGCACCCTCATTGTCTTCCTCCTGCTTCTTAAGGATAAACAAAGTGATAGCAAGGCCTGTAAGCATTTGGAGATTGGAGGGTGTCTTATAGTCCCTCCTCACATCGACCCTTATCCTACGCCATCTACCACCACTAATGGCGGAGGCGTGGGAAGCACCAAAGTTCGAGGACACCACGAATGGACTCATCAAAGGGTACCTCTGAAAAGGCAACGTTGCCTCTAATGGCCAAGAGGAGGTCCTCTTATGGACAATAGGTCCATGAATGGGAGGAAAGGGGTAGGTAAAGCATTTACAAATCGCATTGAAGACAAGGGAAGAAAACCATTAGACATTTCCCTTTTCACACGAATCCGGGGGAGAAAGCTTCCAACCGAGCTCGTGAAGACCTCAACGACAAACAAGGACAACTATGGGCTGAACCTGACTTGGAATCCAAGTGAGAAAGCAAGATTCGACAAGTAGACAACACAAGCTCGAGAAAACAAAAAAACCTGAAGTACCCATGTGCCACTACAATCAATCTTAGGTACCTCTCACACGACGAAGATCCGCAATGATCCGACAACCTATAGCACCATACAACGCCAACCACTACCGTTGCCATCGCTTGCCATCACAGGAAAGGGGAGTGCCGGGGGTTGGGATCGGAAGACACGATAAAGATAGAGAACAAAATGATCTCCATTAGCGTCGCTGCAACCATAGTCGTTGCCGACCATCACCTCACATTCCACCCTCGTGAACATCAGGAGGTGTACCACTGCGGCCGAAGGGCTAGGTTTCGCGACTGCCACTGCCATGGATTTCGAGGGGTATTGTTGCCCTATGTTAGTGACAATGGGATACCCTGTGGGATAAGCTCAATTCCACGTGGGGGTTGGAATGGGTTTTACTCGAGGTTTCAAGGCTCGACACAGGGGGAAATTCCACACGGGTTATGCGACCCCAAACATGGGATATGGGCTCGTAACCCACAATACAAACGAGCCCTTTAAGTGTTTACATTAGTAGGAATACCTCTTGTGGGATTCGACCCAATTCATTGTTTCTACCGGTAACTAGGTAAATCAACATTAAAGTTTTGTGCTTGCTGACATGCGACCAATTACTAATGTGAGTCATTATCAACTAGTTTAGCTATATTAATAGGAGAAATACTAGAAGATATGCTTCCATTCTCTTATTAGTTATATCATAGTAGAAATCAAGTTTGTGATAGTGAATTCAATTAGCAAAGGAAATAGTTTAGGATGTATAGCTAAGAGTTTTAGGCCTTTAAACTAGAGGTGCCAACATGGCAAGCTTTTTTTAAAGATAAAACCTAAGTGTAGTAGTAACAGTGGTTATTGAATACTATGGATGCTTGGATAAAAATGAAGTAATAGCAATTGACCTAGGTTAGTTTCCCATACTTCTCCTAACACTTCTCAAATGTATGATCAGTGCAGTTGAAGTGGATATATGGATAATAGGCACCAACTCCATCTCAATCAAGACTGTTACGAACGGGCGCTCCAGACGTCTTTTAAGACGTCTGGGAGGTGGCTCAGACGTCGTGCCAGACGTCTGGAATCACTTACAGATGTCTGACCAGACGTCTGAGATCATTTCCAGACGTCTGGAAATCGGTTATTTTGGCATGCTGCTGTTCGTCTGCGCGCCTGAGCGCGCAGACCTGCGTTTTCTCTCTCTCTCCCTCTTTTTCCCTCTCTCCTGCGGCCGTAGACGCCTCTGCCGCGTTCTCTCTCTCCTTCTCGCGCGACCTTAAAAGGGCCATGCCTCTCCCTCACTCCCGTCACCTCCGCCTCCTTCCTCTTCTCTTGCAGCCAGTGCGCGAGAGCGAGCGCGAGGGTGCAGCGGCAGCGGCAACAGCCGCGGCAGGTGCGAGAGGAGGTGCTGCGCGGGGGAGGAAGCGCTCGGCCGTGAGGGTGAGCTCGCCGGGGCTGCTAGGGCCGGTCGGCGGGGGGCGCAGCGGGCGTGGAGCGACGCGGGAGGACTGCTGCGACTCGAGCAGCAGGCGGAGCACTCGCAGCGCGGCCATGCGTCGCGAGCGGAGGGCGAGTGGTGCCCTGGTTCTGGAAAATTTTACAGAATCAGACATCTGTGCTTCTAGCCAGACGACTTGAACGACGTCTGGAAGACTGTCCAGACCTCTGAAAGGTGAGTTTTTCCGTCTTCTTCCTTCCTTTCGATTGACCGTACTAAGAGAGAGGAAATGGGTACGCGCAGGTCGAAGATTCGCATCCAACGCGAATCAGACGTCTGGCTCCAGTGCCAGACGGCGGGAACTACTTCCAGACGTCCTGGGTGACCATCGGATGTCTGGGAACTAGGCCAGACACCCCCGCAGGCTTCTGGACGTCTGAGAGCCCACGCAGAGCGAGGTAATTCCCTGATCCACTTTTTAAGATGTCTGGAAGAAGTTCCAGACGTCTGATTTTACACTGTTTCGTCGTTTTCGACCTGTTTCGGGCCTGTTCGGGCTCCGTTTTCCGCGTTTCGAGTTGCGTTCTTTTCAGAATTACATTCTCTACCTGTCTACAGTAGCTGTATGCTGTTTTGAGAAGTTCCTTGTGTTTGATCCTTGTGATAGGACCCCGTTCCGTTGTAGTCTCGGGGGTTGCGGAGGCACGCGGGATTCCCGACCACGCCCCCAGTTCGCCTCTTGTAACCGGTAGTGTGGCTATAAATATAATCTGTTAAATTATGAAACCATAAATAGAACCTAGGACATTGCATGAATCGTAGGAATGAGAAATAGATTGAATGGTAGATTCCTAGGGTGTTGCATGAATCCTAGGGCTGGAAAAATAGATTGTATGATAGATCCTAGGATATTGCATGAATCCTAGGATGGGAAAACTAGTGGAATGTATGAATACTGCAGTCTTGGAAAATGTGGAAAGGAAATAATAGCTGCCTATTATGAATAAATGAACATGATTAAGAGTATGGGATGTATGAACGTGAAACTGGAATGGTGAAACTGGAATGTCCTGAGTTAAAGAGTTGGAACCCTACGGGGAATTAGGAGTAGAACTCCTGGAAAGTGAATGGAATAGAATTGGGGAAGTAAGCTGGCCCTTGAGTACGGAGTACCAAGGAGAGCGACTGTCCCCTCCTGTTTAGTGCAGAGCAGAGCCAGCCGCCCCAGGGACCCGGGGTTAGGACTGGCTACTCTGTACCGACTTGCTGGCCCTCGTGTACGTAGTACCGAGGAGAGCTACTAGTGTAGGGAGGTACTAGCTACCCCACGGGCCCCGGGGTTCTGCTAGCCTCCCACACCGACTTCTTAGGCCCACTGGGGCAAACCAGGGTAGTCAGGCGAGGGTGCGCGGACTGTGGAGGGGCAAGGCCCCTGTTTGGTTACTGTGGAGGGGTTGGACCCCTGTTACTGAGAGGGCTCTGCCCTGTACTGGTTCCGTGCTGTGTTTTGGGCGCACCCGTTAACGGAAACGACTGACCGCGTGCCAGTGCGGGTTAGCTACCCGTGCGTTTACCGCGTGTGCCGTAGTCACCGTTACGTCTGTCAGTGACCTTGGGGTGGTTGACTGAGAGTAGGATCACCACGGGGGACTCCCGGTCAGGAGAGCACTACGTGCTACTTCTACTGTTCGGAAAAGACTGCAATCAAGATCGTTCCCACGAGGAACATTCGAGATCAAGTGAAGGATCTTAGAAATAGATAAATTGTGAAACAATAGAAAGACGTAAATAAAGGAAGAAAGAAAATTTAAAACAGATACTGTACACTTTACTGTTTCTTTAGTTTAACTGCCACTCTACTCAGCGTTTTGCTGACGTGTTACACTCGTTACCTTTCAGGACCAGGTGTGGAGCAGCCAGGGTCAGCGGCTGCAGAGGACGCTGGACCGAGTAGGGTCCAGTAGAGTTACCACTGTTCTCTTGTACCTCTTTTTGTTCTGTTATAGTGAGTAGTTCTTGTTTCCGCTGTACTTTTCTTTACCTGCAGTTCATATTATGTTATGAATGTTGTTCTACTGTTGTGGTGGTATATACTGTAGTGGTTTCTTTCCTTACTGCTGTATTTCCTTACTGTTAAATATATTCATGCTGAATGTGGTTTATTTTACTACTCTTTTGGTTACTTCCTTGTAGGACGACTAGGACTTGGGATTAGTCGAGTCGGTCCGGTTCTCGTGTCTCGTAGGGACTTGGGAATCGGATCGTTACAAGATGGTATCAAAGCAAGGTCATCCCGAGAAGTGAATCAACTGACTGGAAAATAACCAATTCACATGTATATAACTAGAGTAGCCACCACAACATATCTTTTGACATGAGCTCTTAGACATTTTCGTTCGGTATCGTTCCGTAGTGATGTGTTCCGTTTTGTTTCGCGTCTCCTTGCAGGAGATGCCCTGTCGTGGGACCAGTGAGGCGGGCCGCGGGTGCGGCCGAGGACGAGGTCGGCGAGGTGGGCGTGCCGTTGCCGACACCCCAGTGGACCAGCCACTACTCCCGGGCGTCCAGGCCCAGGACCTCGTCCGGCTGATACGAGACGTTGTACGAGAGGAGCTCCACCCACCACCCCGAGCGCCTCACCCTGGGGCTGCGGAGGGGGAGTCCTCTGTGGGACCACTCGACGGACGCGGCACTGGACACGGGGGAGGGGATGGGCCGCCGCAGCCCCCACCTTCCTCCGATACTTCCGTGCACGAGGCACCTTCGGTGCACCTCCCCTACAGCGCCACTTCGGGCTCTTCGGGCAGTTCCGGAAGTTGAAGCCCCCCTCCTTCAAGGGGGATGAGGACCCGACCGAGGCAGAGGACTGGCTTGAGCAGCTGGAGAAGATTTTCGACACCCTTCGCCCCCGGTGGAGTGCCGCGTGGCCTTTGCCATGTACCAGCTGGAGAGTGCGGCACACAGGTGGTGGAGGGCTGTCCGGGGACAGGAGAGGGACGAGCTGACTTGGGACCGGTTCGTCGCCCTCTTCTGCGAGCAGTACTTCCCCCAGACGTGGCAGGACCAGAGGAGGCGGGAGTTCCACACTCCGCCAAGGGACGATGACCGTGAGCGCGTACCGCACGTGTTTCCTAGAGCTGTCCCGCTTTGCAGCGACAGCGGTAGCTACTGAGGAGGAGCGCCTTTGCAGGTTCACTGAGGGGCTCCGGCCTGCGATTCGGGGGTATGTCAAACCCCTGAAGCTGCCTACATTTTCGAGGGTGGTGGAGGCAGCTATGACTTACGAGGAGACCAACCCGTCCTCGCGAGACACTGACGGCGGGCGGAAGAGGTCCTTTAACAAGACTTTTCACAGGGCAGGCGAGAGAGGAGACACGTGGCGTCCGCAGGAGAGCCGTCACATTTTACAGGGCCATCAGTGGCCTTTGTGGGCCCTCGACAGGGGCCAGTCGCCAGCACCGGACCCCCGCCCAGCCGACAGCAGGGACCCACTAAGGGCGGGAGTCGGGCTCCCCTCTGTTACCAGTGTGGCCAGCCGGGCCACATCAGGAGGGACTGCCCGTCTAGGGCAGGAGGTCAGCAGATACTTCCCTCGCAGAGCACTGGAGGGCGTAGGAGGCTGCGGTTCCCAGGCGCGAGGAGGACAGCAGTCGCGAGGAGGGTGCCGGCCAGCACCTACCCGTCCGACGCAGAGTGTGGCTGCTTCGTCCGCACCTAGAGCTGAGGGACGTATCAACGCCCTAACACACAGGGACGTCAGAGCTTCGGGATCGGTGGTAGCAAGTATGGTTTCAGTTTCCGGCAGACTCGTTCACACGCTTTTCGATTCCAGCGCTACGCACTCGTTTGTCGTAGCCAGTTTCGCAGTTAGTTTGGACCGGGATTATACACTGTTAGAGAATCTGTTCGTATTCAGAGGTCCGAGTGGTCAGCTGTTTGTAGCTGAGGAAGTGTACACGGATTGCAAGGTCAGCGTCGGGGGACATAGCCTGCCAGTTGACCTGATTATGTTACAGATGGAGGACTTTGGAGTGATTCTAGGGATGGATTGGCTGTCCGCTTACCACGTCTTGGTGGACTGTTTTGAGAGGAAGATTGTCTTCTCCATTCCGGAATTGCCTTCTTTCGAGTTTCACGTACAGCGAGTGGATGGAGGTTTCAAGTGCATTTCGGCACTTCGGGCGGCGAGACTTTTGAGCTAGGGGTGTGAGGGCTTCCTAGCTTGTGTGGTGGCAGAGCCCAGCCCTGTGGCAGACTTCCAGAGTATCCCGGTGGTCAGAGAGTACCCTGACATGTTTCCAGACGAGTTACCAGGACTACCACTCGAGCGTGAGATCGAATTTGAGATCTCACTAGTACCAGGGACCAGCCCCATCTCCACCGCACCATACAGGATGGCACTGCTTGAGCTGCGAGAGCTCAAGTCTTAGTTACAGGACCTTTTGGAGAAAGGTTTCGTGAGGCCCAGTGCGTCTCCCTGGGGAGCCCCGGTACTGTTTATGAAGAAGGATGGTACCCTACGCCTTTGTGTGGACTACCGACAGCTGAATAGGGTCACCATCAAAAATAGATATCCGCTGCCGAGGATCGACGACTTATTTGACCAGTTGCGGGGTGCCACGGTGTTTTCCAAGATCGACTTGAGGTCTGGATACCACCAGTTGAGGATCAGGGAGACCGACGTCTCCAAGACAGCTTTCCGCACCCGGTACGGACACTACGAGTTTTTGGTAATGCCGTTTGGGCTGACGAATGCCCCCGCTTCTTTCATGGATCTGATGAACCGGGTGTTTAGACCGTACTTGGACCAGTTCGTGGTGGTTTTCATAGACGATGTACTCGTCTATTCTAGAGATCGGACGTAGCACGGACAGCATTTGCGGATTTTTCTGGACACTCTGAGACGACGCAGGCTGTACGCCAAGTACAGCAAGTGCGAGTTCTGGTTGAGGGAGGTGACCTTCTTAGGTCATGTGATCTCTGGAGACGGCTTGGCGGTGGACCCAGCCAAGGTCGAGGCAGTACTCAGGTGGGAGAGACCGCGTTCAGTTACTGAGATTCGCAGTTTCCTCGGACTGGTAGGCTACTACAGACGATTCATCAGAGGATTTTCACAGATTGCGCGTCCTATGACACAGTTGACCCGGAAGGATGTGCCCTTCGCTTGGACAGACGCCTGTGAGGCATGTTTTCTGGAGCTGAAGGAGAGGTTGACCTCGGCTCCCGTGCTCACCATCCCTGACAGTAGTGGCGGGTCCGTTGTGTACACGGACGCCTCCTTGCAGAGGTTAGGAGGTGTGCTCATGCAGAGGGGTCACGTTGTCGCTTACGCTTCACGACAACTGAAGCCCCATGAGCATACCTACCCTACCCACGACCTAGAGTTGGCAGCTGTTGTCTTCGCGCTGAAGACTTGGAGGCACTACTTGTACGGTGAGACCTTCGAAATTTTCACAGATCACAAGAGCCTCAGATACCTTTTTGATCAGAAGGAGCTCAACATGAGACAGAGACGTTGGTTGAAGCTCCTGAAGGACTACGACTGTAGCATCTCCTACCACTCGGGAAAGGCCAATGTGGTGGCTAACGCCTTGAGTCGTAAGGCGCCCGCACACTTGGCCAGTCTACAGTTACAGAGTTGGAGCCTTTTGGAGGAGGTGGGCAGCTGGCGACCTCTAGAGTTACGGGGGGACTGTGGGGCAGTGACTGTGACACGACAGACTAGGCCAGAGCTGATAGACCACGTCATCACAGGACAGATGGCCAATCCGTACTTGCAGTCCTTGCGCGACAGAGTACTGTCGGGAGACCCGGGGGACTTCTTTTTCACAGACCAGGTGCTGCCCTTGAGGGGACGGTTGTGCGTTCCCAGAGACGAGGAGCTGTTGAGAGAGCTCCTGACTGAGGCACACGGTTCCAGATTCACCATACATCCCGGAAACACGAAGATGTACCACGACTTGAGACGCGAGTTTTGGTGGAGGGGGATGAAGCAGGATGTGGGTGAATTCGTGCAGAAGTGCTTAGTGTGCCAGTAGGTGAAAGTCGAGCATCAGAGGCCTGCAGGGCCGCTATAGCCGCTTCCAGTGCCAAAGTGGAAGTGGGAGAGCATCACCATGGACTTGGTGGTGGGCTTACCTGTTACCCAGCGGGGACACGACGCAGTCTGGGTAATAGTGGATAGACTAACGAAGACGGCGGGATTCTTGCCGATCTGAGTCACTTTGGGACCAGCACAGTTGGTAGAGAGGTATATCTGGGATGTGGTACGACTACACGGAGTTCCGCGGGAGATCGTATCCGACCGGGATACCCGCTTTACGTCCCAGTTTTGGGCTGAGTTTCAGTAGGCCTTGGGGACGCGGTTGAGGTTATTACAGCTTACCACCCCCAGACGGACGGACAGTCTGAGCGCACGATACAGACACTTGAGGACCTTTTGCGTGCCTGTGTACTGGACTGGAGGGGCTCTTGGGAGGAGCACCTACCCCTGGCGGAGTTTGCATACGACAACAGTTATCACTCGAGCATCGGCATGGCTCCCTACGAGGCTCTGTACGGACGGAAGTGTACGGCACCCTTGAGTTAGGTGGAGGTCGGGACCAAGTGGGAGGTTGGCCCCAAGTTGATCCGGCAGAGTCAGGAGGTAGTCGAGCAAATCCACAGGCGACTCCGCACTGTCAGGAGCAGACAGATGCACTACGCGGATCAGAGACACAGAGAGGTGCAGTTTGAGGTTGGGGACCACGTCTTTCTTCGTGTTTCGCCGATGAAGGGCCTGCAGCGGTTTGGGGTGAGAGGGAAGCTCGCGCCGAGGTTTGTGGGCCATTTGAGGTCCTGGAGCGGGTTGGACCCGTTGCTTACAGGCTTGCCCTCCCCCCGCAGCTTTCTGGTATGCACGGCGTGTTCCACGTGTCCAACCTCAGGAAGTACGTAGCCGATCCCAGTCACGTACTGAGTCACGAGAGCGTCAAGGTGGGCGACGACCTGACCTACCCGGAGCGGCCAGTGCAGATTCTAGACCATGCCGTCGACAGTTTGAGACGAAAGCAAGTACCCCTGGTAAAGGTTTTGTGGAGGAGCCAGTGGTACGAGGAGGCCACCTAGGAGCCTGAGGCGGCAATGCGGGAGCGGTACTAGGAACTCTTCGCGGGTACGTCTTTTCGGACTGGCTTTGGTCCTCTTTGAGTTTGTTATGGTTTTTATGACGTTTTCCCGCACCCTAGTTAGCGCAAGTTTCGGGGACGAAACTTCCTTTGGGTTTGTTATATTATTACGAACGGGCGCTCCAGACGTCTTTTAAGACGTCTGGGAGGTGGCCCAGACGTCGTGCCAGACGTTTGGAATCACTTACAAACGTCTGACCAGACGTCTGGGATCATTTCCAGACGTCTGGAAATCGGTTATTTTGGCACGCTGCTGTTCGTCTGCGCGCCTGAGCACGTAGACCTGCGTTTTCTCTCTTTCTCTCCCTCTTTTTCCCTCTCTCCTGCGGCCGCAGATGCCTCTGCCGCGTTCTCTCTCCTCCTCGCGCGGCCTTAAAAGGGCCACGCCTCTCCCTCACTCCCGTCACCTCCGCCTCCTTCCTCTTCTCCTCCAGCCAGTGCGCGAGAGCAAGAGCGAGGGTGCAGCGGCGGCGGCGACAGCCGCGGCGGGTGCGAGAGGAGGTGCTGCGCGGGGGAGGAAGCACTCGGCCGTGAGGGCGAGCTCGCCGGGGCTGCTAGGACTGGCCGGCGGGGGGCGCAGCGGGTGCGGAGCTTCGCGGGAGGACTGCTGCGGCTCGAGCAGCAGGCGGAGCACTCGCAGCGCGGCCGTGCGTCGCGAGCGGAGGGCGAGTGGCACCCTGGTTTTGGAAAATTTTCCAGAATTAGACGTCTGTGCTTCTAGCCAGACGACTTGAACGACATCTGGAAGACTGTCCAGACGTTTGAAAGGTGAGTTTTTCCGTCTTCTTCCTTCCTTTCGATTGACTGTACTAAGAGAGGGAGGAAATGGGTATGCGTAGAGTCGGAGATTCGCATCCAACGCGAATCAGACGTCTGGCTCCAGTGCCAGACGGCAGGAACTACTTCCAGACGTCCTGGGTGACCATCGGACGTCTGGGAACTAGGCCAGATGCCCCCGCAGGCTTCTGGACATCTGAGAGCCCACGTAGAGCGAGGTAATTCCCTGATCCACTTTTTAAGACGTCTGGAAGAAGTTCCAGATGTCTACTTTTACACTGTTTCGTAGTTTTTGACCCATTTCGAGCCCGTTCGGGCTCCGTTTTCCACGTTTCGAGTTGCGTTCTTTTCGGAATTACATCCTCTACCTGTCTATAGTAGCTGTATACTGTTTTGAGAAGTTCCTTGTGTTTGATCCTTGTGATAGGACCCCATTCCGTTGCAGTCTCGGGGGTTGCATAGGCACGAGGGATTCCCGACCGCGCCCCCAGTTCGCCTGTTGTAACCAGTAGAGTGGCTATAAGTATAATTTGTTAAATTATGAAACCATAAATAGAACCTAGGACATTGCATGAATCCTAGGAATGAGAAATAGATTGAATGGTAGATTCCTAGGGTGTTGCATGAATCCTAGGGCTGGAAAACTAGATTGTATGATAGATCCTAGGATATGGCATGAATCCTAGGACGGGAAAACTAGTGGAATGTCTGAATACTGCAGTCTTGGAAAATGTGGAAAGGAAATAATAGCTGCTTGTGAATTGAATTAACAGCTGCCTGTTATGAATAAATGAACGTGATTAAGAGTATGGGATGTATGAACGTGAAACTGGAATTGTAAAATTGGAATGTCCTGAGTTAAAGAGCTGGAACCCTACGGGGAATTAGGAGTAGAACTCTTGGAAAGTGAATGGAATAGAATTGGGGAAGTGAGCTGGCCCTTGAGTACGGAGTACCAAGGAGAGCGACTGTCCCCCCTGTTTAGTGCAGAGCGGAGCCAGCCGCCCCAGGGACCCGGGGTTAGGACTGGCTACTCTGTACCGACTTGCTGGCCCTCGTGTACGTAGTACCGAGTAGAGCTACTAGTGTAGGGAGGTACTAGCTACCCCACGGGTCCCGGGGTTCTGCTAGCCTCCCACACCGACTTGTTAGGCCCACTGGGGCAAACGAGGGTAGTCAGGCGATGGTGCGCAGACTGTGGAGGGGCAAGGCCCCTGTTTGGTTACTATGGAGGGGTTGGACCCCTGTTACTGAGAGGGTTCTGCCCTGTACTGGTTCCGTGCTGTGCTTTGGGCGTACCCTTTAACGGAAACGACTGACCGCGTGTTAGTGCGGGTTAGGTACCCGTGCATTTACCGTGCGTGCCGTAGCCACCGTTACGTCTGTCAGTGACCTTGGGGTGGTTGACTGAGAGTAGGATCACCACGGGGGACTCTCCCGGCCAGGAGAGCACCACGTGCTACTTCTACTGTTCGGAAAAGACTGCAATCAAGATCGTTCCCACGAGGAACATTTGAGATCAAGTGAAGGATCTGAGAAATAGATAAATTGTGAAACAATAGAAAGACGTAAATAAAAGAAGAAAGAAAATTTAAAATAGCTACTGTACACTTTACTGTTTCTTTAGTTTAGCTGCCACTCTACTCAACGTTTTGCTGACGTGTTACACTCGTTACCTTTCAGGACCAGGTGTTGAGCAGCCAGGGTCAGCGGCTGCAGAGGACGCTGGGCCGAGTAGGGTCCAGTAGAGTTACCACTGTTCTCTTGTACCTCTTTTTGTTCCGTTATAGTGAATAGTTCTTGTTTCCGCTGTACTTTTCTTTACCTGCAGTTCATATTATGTTATGAATGTTGTAACGAACGCGTGCCCCAGACGTCTTTTAAGACGTCTGGGAGGTGGTCCAGACGTCTGACCAGACGTTTGGAAATCCGTTAATTTCGACACGCGCGAGTCGTCTGCGCGCCTGAGTGCGCAGACCGGATATTCGCTTATTCCCTCTTTCCCTGCGGCTGCAGACGCCTGCCGCGTCCTCTCTCTCCACGCGCTCCCTCCCGTCGTCTCCACCGTCTCCTCCCTCTTCTCCTTCAGCCAGTGAGCGTGAGCGCGAGCGCGAGGGCGGCCGCAGTGAGCGCGGAGGAGGTGCTGGATGCGAGAGCGGAGCTCTGCCGTGAGGGCGAGCTCGCCAGGGCTGCTAGGGCCGGCCGACGGAGGGCGCAGGGGGCGCGGAGCGACGCGGAGGGGGGACTGCTGTGGTCTGAGCAGCAGGCGCGCGAGGTGCGCCGCGTGCGACGTCGCGAGCGGAAGCCAGGTGGTGCCCTGTTCTGGAAAAATTTCCAGAATCAGACGTCTGGGTTGATAGCCAGACGGCGAGGGCGACGTCTGGTAGATCTTCCAGTCGTCTGAAAGGTGAGTTTTCCGTCTTCTTCTTCCTTCCTGTCGACTGACCGTACTGAGGGAGGAAGATGGGTGTGTGCAGGCTCGGTGATTCGCCATCCAACGCGAATCAGACGTCTGGCTGTTGTACCAGACGGCGGGAGCGACCTCCAGACGTCCGGGGTGACCATCGGACGTCTGGGAGCTAGGACAGACGTCCCCGCAGACTTATGGACGTCCGGGAAACCACGCTGAACAGGTAATTCTCTGATCCACTTTTTAAGACGTCTGGAAGAAGTTCCAGACGTCTGATTTTGCACAGTGTCGTCGTTTTTGACCCGTTCGGGTTCCGTTTTCCGCGATTCAAGTTGCTTTCTTTTCAGAATTAATTCCTCTACCTGTCTACAGTAGCTATACACTGTTTTGAGACTCTCCTTGTGTTTGATCCTTGTGATAGGACATCGTTCAATTGCAGTCCTGGGAGTCGTGGAGGCACGCGGGATTCCCGATCACGCCCCCATTACTCCCGTTGTACCTGGTAGAGTGGCTTTAAGCTATTAATAAAATCTGTTAAATTATGGAACCATAAATAGAACCTAGGACATTGCATGAATCCTAAGAATGAGAAATAGATGGAATGATAGCTCCTAGGTGTTGCATGAATCGTAGGACTGGAAAACTAAATTGTATGATAGATCCTAGGATATGGCATGAATCCTAGGATGGGTAAACTAGAGGAATGTATAATACTGCAGTCTTGGAAAATTGAAAGAGATATAAAGCTGCCTGTAATTTGAATTAACAGCTGCCTGTTGTGAATAAATAACGTGGTTGAGAACATGGATTGTAAGAATGTGAAACTGGAAAGTGAAACCTGGATGTTTGAGTAAAAAGGATGGAACCCTACGGGGAAGTAGGAGTAGAACTCCTGGAAAGTGAATGGAATAGTATTGGGGAAGTGAGCTGGCCCTTGAGTACGGAGTACCAAGGAGAGCGACTGTTCCCCTGTTTAGTGCAGAGCGGAGCCAGCCGCCCTAGGGACCCGGGGTTAGGACTGGCCACTCTGTACTGACTTGTTGGCCCTCGCGTACGTAGTACCGAGGAGAGCTACTAATGTAGGGAGGTATTAGCTACCCCACGGGCCCCGGGGTTCTGCTAGCCTCCCACACCGACTTGTTAGGCCCGCTGGGGCAAACCAGGGTAGTCAGGCGAGGGTGCGCGAACTGTGGAGGGGCAAGGCCCCAGTTTGGTTACTGTGGAGGGGTTGGACCCCTGTTACTGAGAGGGCTCTGCCCTGGACTGGTTCCGTGCTGTGCTTTGGGCGCACCCGTTAACGGAAACAACTGACCGCGTGCCAGTACGGGTTAGCTACCTGTGCGTTTATCGCGCGTGCCGTAGCCACCGTTACGTCTGTCAGTGACCTTGGGGTGGTTGACTGAGGGTAGGATCACCACGGGGGACTCTCCCGGCCAGGAGAGCACCACGTGCTACTTCTACTTTTTGGAAAAGACTGCAAATCAAGATCGTTCCCACGAGGAACATTCGAGATCAAGTAAAAGATCTGAGGAATAAATGAAATAGTGAGACAATTGAAAGATGTGAATAAAGAAAGTAATAGAACATAACAGCTACTGTATACTCTACTGTTGTCTTTAGTTTTAGTTGCCACTCTACTCAACGTTTTGCTGACGTTTTACACTCGTTACCTTTTTCAGGACCAGGTGTTGAGCAGCCAGGGCCAGCGGCTAAAGAGGATGCTGGGTCGAGTAGGGTCCAGTAGAGTTACCACTGTCTTTTGTACCTCTTTGTTTCCGTTATAGTGAGTAGTTCTTGTTTCCGTTGTACTTTTCTTTACCTGCAGTTCATGTTATATGATAAATGTTGTTCTACTGTTGTGGTGGTATATACTGTAGTAGTTTCTTTCCTTACTGCTGTACTTTCTTACTGTTAGCTATATTCATGCTGAATGTGGTTTATTTTTACTGCTCTTTTGGTTACTTCCTCGTTGGACGACTATGTCTTGGGATTAGTCGAGTCGGTCCGATTTTCGTGTCTTGTAGGGACTCGGGAACCGGGTCATTACAAATGTTCTACTGTTATGGTAGTATATACTGTAGTGATTTCTTTCCTTATTGCTGTATTTCCTTACTGTTACTTATATTAATGCTGAATGTGGTTTATTTTACTTCTATTTTGGTTACTTCCTTGTTGGACAACTAGGTCTTGGGATTAGTCGAGTCGGTCCGGTTCTCGTATCTCGTAGGGACTTGGGAATCGGGTCGTTACAAAGACTAAGGCCATCTTTCTCACAGTTAGGTTCCCTAAATCAAGTAGAGCAAACTCCATTTGTATCACCACTTTCCAAATTATATTATTAGTATCAACAAAATAAAATTGTTCTCAACTCTTTAGAACAAACTGAGTTATCTTTATGTCAAGCATGGAACTGATTCCTAGCACCTTGAAACTTAGCAATAAGATTATCCAAACAAGAGAGGAAAATAGGTGGGAAGAAAAGGAAAAACCTAAACTAAAGTGGGTTTTGACAGCATCTCTTCATGTTTCAATCCCAATCTTTAATTTTGATTGAACATGTTGATCACAGCTACCAGGAGAGGTACACAATACAAGAAGAGTAACTTTAAAGTGATTCATTCATAAATATGGATTCTAAAGTGCACATGTTCTATTAGCAATGTTATGGTGGCTTGGCATCCATGGGGAAGAAACGGAAAAACAATAAACTTCTTTGTTTCTTGTGTATCAAGTGAGCTTTTCTTTTACTAGAAGGCTGCCGAAACAACAGAAAAAAGTATTCTTTCTAAAAATAAACTAATTTATATAAAAGAAATATGAAAAAAAAGAAGCCAATGAAGCCATACAAGTGTCAAAAATCTTTTCATCACATGACTGAGGCTAAGATTGAGGCTAAGATTGGGAAGAGAGAAGCAAACAAGGATAACAACACTTTGAGAAGCAAAAACATAAAAAGGCCGTTCAAGTGTGATTGGCCACTAACGGCCATGAGAGGACTGATGTGGTAGTAGTGTATCCCATTGACATCTAAGAGATTAGCAGGTCATAGTTTCAATCCCATGTCCATGATATTTACCATCTCAAAACACAAAAGAAAAAAAAAAAAAAAAAGATTGGTCACCAATTATAGTGATGTAGCAAAAGGAGAAAATTTTGCCTCTAGAACCCTGTTCTTTATGCAGTAGGACATATACAGAAGGATAGCACGTAGGGAAATCTGCAAAAGTAGACAAAAATAGAATGCAGTTCCTCGAGCTTAATCTTAGGTTATTAGATGTCCCATAAAAGTTACAACAAAGAAACATAAGAGAAAAAGAGATTTTGGATTGATAAAAAATACAGCGTAGGTTTTAGTTTGGGTAAATCGAGTTTATTCTCTCGTTATTATTTTGCTAAAATTTGGAAAAGGATCGAGTACTCAGGGCACAAACTCTTCCTGTCTAAGAAAGCTCCCTTAATTGAAAGTCCATGTGAGGAAAATGTGTATGCTTTTTTGCAGTAGTCAAAGTACAGACATTCATTTCTGACTAATGTCAATGCACCTTTTTATACGTTGGAAATGACTTTCAAATTCTTTAAAAAGTACAAAAGGAGGAATCGCAGAAGATCGAAAATTATTAAAGACGGCGTATGGACCACTGCTTTTTGGTTTACTGCAACCATCCATTGGTTCCCGTCAACTTGGATTAAACACAAACTTTTCAAGTTTTCTTATCCTACTTCTTAATTTTACGATTTTATATATTGCCTCGATCCACACAAGCCTCCAGTAACTACATTATTACGAAAGCATTTTTATATTTATGTCCCTACGAATATGTTTAATTACAGCTGTCTTTACTTCATTATCTCATGTATATCCCTACAAACTTGCATCCCATGACGTTTATACCTGCTTGTTAAGCCTCCATCATATTTGAGTGACATTTCCCTGAGTATTTTCTAACAGCTGCTATGGTTACTGGCATAAAATTTGAAAATTATATCATTACTCCTATCTGTATTTTGAAATTATATTAGTACACCTATCTAAGTTTTTTTTCTTATTGTTTCCTCTTTGTTCTTCTACCACCTCTCCCTTTTTTCTTCCTCTTTGATCTTCGATTGCAACTCCTTGTCAGGTGCTATGAGAGCAACAACAATGCCAAGATCGTTGCTAGATCCCACCCACCCCCTTCCTCCTCTCCTCTAGCCACCATCGCACTACCTCCTCCCCAATCACCTTCCCTTGTCTTTCCTCCTCTCACCTCCTCAATCATTGTTTCTTTACCTTCATCCTCCTTCATGTATAAACATATAAATTTGTAGAGCTATCGATGTAATAGTTAAGTATGCTGTACATGTAATTAAAATCATTTATAGAAACAAGGACGTAAAAATCCCTATAATGAAATGCTCCATTTAATTTGCGTGTACTTTCACAACAATGATAAGAGTTACCTATATATTTAGAATTGAGGCAAACATCGACCTTTGATACAATGATATCGTTATATGTTGAACTTTAATCATAATTATCGGGATAGGTCAACTACCACCGATGTTAGATTATCATCGACAAATAGTGGCAATAAACAATATTTTTTCATCGCCTACACGAGTTCTATTATTCCAACGTTTACCCTGTATATGCTCGTGGTATATCTCATGGGATATCCTTAATTAAAGTAATATCTTATGAGGTAATCTAGAAATTAAGGGAGGATATCTTTTCCTCACTTCATCGTATTAATATAAATTTACTATATCACATTAATATTAATATATATTAAAATATATCTATTATCATATATTCAATTGATCACATCAACCAATAGAACTCTTATTATCACAAAGATTATATCAATATACCAATCACCTTTATCTTACAATTTAATCTATTTCCTAAAACAAGCACTCACGTAACTTATTCCGTCAGCTATGTATCATGAGATAACCTCTTTCTCGAGCAAACGTAGCCTTAAATAATTGAGATAAGCTGCACCCACCCAGATGGTAATGGTATAGCTGATGTCGATAGAGGTTGAAAACTTTGTTCTTTCCTTTGAATCACTGTCAGCTACAGATAATTTATTTGAATCTATTGAATTCAATCAGATGGAGACAACGCAAATATGACGTTAATCTACAGCGACTATAGCTTGATGATTTCGATTGCTTCGCGAGCGAATAATTTATTCTTCTTTTGTTCGTTTCTAAAACAAAGAAAAAGAGTCGTTCATGTCACTCATCGACTTTGTAGGTACGTTCTTGCGGAGGATAACTTAAGGATAGGAAGGTAACCCATCTCTACCATATTTTTCCCATTTTGACTAGGGTAGGCGTCGAATTAAGGAGTATATTATAAAATAATATTTTGTGTTAAGAAATAAGAGATACGTAATTATTGTTTAATTTATTATATCGTTAAAAAGTAAATAAATGTAAGTTGAAATGGTTAATGTATAAAGTAAAAATGATGATTTTAATTAATATATTTTTATTTTTTATCAATGAAATTATTTTTTATAGATGAAAAATTATTTTTTAAGGAAAAAATTACTTCTCATAAATAATTTTAAAATAAATAACAAGATTAAATATATCAATATATTTTTATTTTAATCAATATATTTCAATTTTTAATTAATTGAAAAATATTTTTAATTGATATATTTTAATTTTAAATCAATTTACTTCATTTTCAATCGAATGAATTTTATTTTAATCAACAAATATTTATTTTCAATGGATTGATTATCATCCTCAGCGAATTGATTCTGAGTGCAAAAATAGAATGTACTTATTGAAAATGGCAAGAAGCTTGTAAATTTAACGAGGTATAATTTTGCCAAACAAGTAAAGCAATAAGTATATTTTTTCCTCACACAAATGCTAACTTAGTAAATTAGTTGCGGGTCTAAGTTTGAATCATTGAACCCTATGTCATAGTGACTTGACCATACATTCACATATTGAATCTGGCATAAATAAATAAATAAAATGAGTAAATGGAATAAACCGATAAATAAACAAACAAATGCATATTAAATCTCACGATAAACAGGTTGGAGCAATGGGCCGTTTACCTGATCACGCCCTTGAAAAGGCATGGGATGGGCCTCATGTGCTCCAAAGGCCATCAAAGGATATCTATATTTTCACGCCAGTAACTATCAAAAGGAGGGAAGGTCTTGTACGCACAACATTTCACATGCTCCTCATGATTTCCCAAAAATAGACGATAGAGATTTATAATTAGTTTATTCCTTTGGGAAAAAGAAATGATGTTTTTCAAGCGTATCGAAACATTATTTAGTAGTCATAATGTTTCTACCACTTGACGATGTTGGTACATTACTGGAGAGAAAAAATCTCATCATTTAATCACTTACATCTTATTTTATAAGGAAAATGAGTTTGTCAAATGAGTAAAGGAGTAAAAAAAAAGTAAAATAAATAGTAACATAAATGAGTTAATTTATTTAGATAATTTAACGTATTAAAGTTATTACATAAAGAAGATGAAAAAAATTAATCTGTGTTAAGTCTATTTAACTCATCATAAATATGTTAAACAAATACCACATTATTGACTTTTACTATTTTGTGAAGGATTGAAACTAAATTAATCCTCGCATGATGGTGTGGATCAATATTTTAAAAATTAAATTGATTATTAAATTTGTCCAATGTTGGTTTAATTTTTTAATGGTTTAATGTATTGGTTGAATCAGACATCAGTATGATATTAAATTTGAATAAATTCAAAAAAATTGAACTATAAAACTTTTGAATTAATTTATCTTGATTCAACCAAGTTAATCGAGTTGAATCGATATTTAATAAAAAATTACTTAAAAAAGTAATAGGAAAGTTATTTTTTTAAAATAATAGAAAAGTTATTTTGTAACTATAATTATATGAAAATTGACATATTTTTATCAAATATTAAATAAAAATAAAAAGTATAATCGAAATTGAGAATCCTTTAAAAGAAATAATCAAAATTAAGAGTCTAACTTTAAAGAATATATAGATGTTTGAATCTTTATCTTAAATTCTAAAGTCACATCTATTTTTTTATTTAATTTTTTAACTTTAAAAAAAATAATCAAATGATATGGTGGTTTAACCAAATTGATGGATGTGTGAATCTAAGTCGATGTTAATTAATTTACATCAATTTTAACTTTTATCATTGGAATCGATCAGTTCGATTGGTAAGACATTGATTTTCAGTTAAATTAATTAAACTAAGTGATTGGATTAGATTTGTAAAATATTGGTGTGCGCTGAAACTATATCTTAGATGACTCGAATTAAGTATTTGTTATATATGTGAGATTAAGTTTTATCATAATCAATATAACCTTAATTGCGATGAGAAAGGTACATCATGTCTAGACCAATTGCCAATAGAATTTGTGAGTAAATGCCGAATGCATGTAATACATAATTTGAACTAATAGCTAAAAAATTGTGTTGTTACTCCTTACCTTCCATTGCAAGGGGCAATACTTTTTTGAAATCGATGTGATCGCTTTGACGGTGGTGTGGTCCTTAGTCCAAATTGGTCCCATTGAGTGATTAAGAATGGGGGAGCATATGGTCAACTTATGCGGTCCCACAGAGGAATCAACCATTTCGGTCCCCACATTTTGAACCACCCTTCTAGCCCTAAATGAAGTCATCGACTGCAGCTGTTGGGTAGGGCCTCAGTTAGCTTTTGAGACGATTCTAACCCCCCATGATCACCATTCACTCACATATGCTCCACTGTCCCTCCTCTTCAATCCGTCTTCTTTTCTTACGTCTTTAGGCCTCAGGGTCTTGGGGTTTCGAGGGGTTTCTCGTTTTGTCGTTTCTCCTTGGGTGGGTTGCTCTTTCAGCATGGGGCTTCCTTTTGTAGGTGTCAGCTTTGACCTATGGAGCCTCCTCGCCCACCCTATTTTGGTCCTCGGATGGAGATGCTTTCGATTGCAGCAGCTTCGTTTATGGATGGAGCACTGCAGTATCTGTGGCTCCCCTTTGTGTTGACAGTCAATTGGATCCAGACGCACATACCTTATTGATGCTGGCTACTGGTGATCCCGAGTTGACTGCTTCACCTCGTTCACACAATCGTCCTTGGTCATTTTGTAGTTGTGTTTTTTCTTTCATTTTTTTCTATTTTTAGGTTGTTTAGAATCGAGTTTATGAGCTAGCTAGAATCCAAGCTTAATATAATCGGGTCTTTCCTATGTATACTACTAGTTCTATCTCATTTCATGCGAATCATTGATATTGTTTAGATGGTGTGAATCATTATCTAGACATGAAACATGTATCAGAAACAACCTTCATTGGGTACTTGTATCTTTATGTTTGTGTGTTTTTTTATTTTCACCTCCTTGGGCAAATGTTACTCCCTTTTGGAAAGATGCGTTCCCCTCTCAAGAAGGTGTAGTTATTGCTATGTATGCTACCTATGCCCTTTCTCTTAAAAAGGAACTTATTCGATCCCATTGGAGAGGGGATAAAGGATGAAGAAGCTAAACCTATCTCTGATCACACTTTCATCAACTCCGAAAACAATTCTTCGATTCCGAACTTGCGTAAGCCAATGCAAATAAACGGGTGAGAGAGTCTTCCAGGAGAAGACACACAGCTCAAAGCAAATGGCAAAGTCACGTACGACTTTGTCTTGTCTTGCTTTGCCTTTGTCTTCATCTATTTAAGCCTCTTTTATTTGTTTGTTCGCTAGACAACGGGGACATATGCTTCGATCTTCCATGTCCGGAAATATTTTTAAATCGCTGACGTTGAGACCTTTGATTTTGTTGTTCCGTTGATCAGAGAAAGTGAGCCATTTTCCTGGAAATGAATTGATTGAGGTTGGGATTGTACACCCTATAAATGTTTTTTTTTAAATATAGAATTTTGATTAAATAGGAATGAATTAATTACAAGGATACTAAATCTCCAAAGAGAAGAGGGAAAGACAACCGAACACCTGTGTCTCAAGGACGGGGGACACTACATCCCATCTCACGAGGGACAGAGGAACTTCAAACAAGGAAATAAGATAAGTAGAAAATCAAACAAGAAAAGAAAATAAAACTCAAGAAAAATGCCCTCGCAAATAAGTCGGAGTAATCCAATGCTTGCTCCACGTCAAAAGATGACAATGGTGCCACTGAAGAAGTTGCTCTAGCGATTCATGCCGGCGAGATACAGGAAAACCCGTAGCCAAAGAAGATCTGGCAAAGCCTTGATCGTGTAATGCCTTGACTCTAGCGTGGTCCCGACAAAAGCATCGTGGAGGTGGCCAGCGATAACCAAGCATCCCTTCCCCAACACACCCTCATCTTCTCCTCACCACCCCCATCCCCTCCCCAACGAAAGCAGGAACGGAGAAGGAGAAGAAGCACGAGCTCCAGATGGATGAGCAAGGCGTTGGGGGCCCCTTGCCTGAGCTAGAGTTGGAGCCAGAAGGAGAAAAGTGGTCGAAAGAGTTAAAGGGAATGGTGGAGCCACGACATGAAAGTGGTGAAAATGCGAGCCTAAGCTTGAGAAGCACGGGGGAATGAGATCGGTGAAGAGGGGATTGAGGATGCCCCCGATCGACGAGCAACGACCGATCGAGGGTCCAAGTAAAGTTAGGGTTTGGCTTTCAAATTGAAAGAAACGAGAGTGGAAGGGACCCTATTTTTTCACTACTTAGTTGATTACACTATAAAAATGATTATTTTTTAGGAAATCAGATGAAAAGTAACAAATACAAGTAATCACAAGATATCAAGGATTTACATGAAAATACTTCAATGATAGAGAGAAAAGAAGAGAGAGAAATTTAATTATATGGTAAAACATAAAATACAAAACCCACATCTCTAGAAAAATCCTGAGAGAGACGTAACCGGCGACTCTCTCGAAAATAAAAAAAATGAAGATATATCTTTACAAAATCTTAACATGCAAATATAGATCATCAACATTCATTTAATTTTGTGTTTTGAAATATGATCATGTCATGGTTATTTAAGATACGATCAACAGTAACATTGATGGATGCAATGGAAGTTGACAGAGCCGTAGATAGGAATCACATTACTCTGTGTTGGGACGTTGATAGTTTTGTAGGTGACCGTACTTGTCACTTGACTGATTGCAATGATGATAGTTATAATTATATATCCAAGGATTTGTAAAAGTTATTTCATTATTTTAAAATAATTTTAATTTATCAAAACATTAAAATTAATTAATTTATTTATTTCATCATTTATTTTACTCTTTCCATGTTACTTTACTTATTCCTTTCACCGAAACATAAATGTTTAATGATGTTTATGATATTTTCAAAAGTTACCTACCTTCGTTTAATCCTTTATTTTAATGATATTTAATTTTTAAATAAAAAAATAATATTTAGCTCACACGTTACCAAAGTATAAAAGTTTATTATTATGGAAATGTAAAAATCAATTATATAAAAATTTAACATAATTTTTAATTAGTATATCTTAATTTTCAATCGGTGAAAAATCAACACACTGAATATTGTAAAATATATTGGTCGGTGTTTCTTTGTTACGAACGCGCGCTTCAGATGTCCTTTAAGACGTCTCGGAGGTGGCCCGGACATCTGACCAGACGACTGGAACCACTTCCAGATGTCTGGGAATCGGTTATTGTTGGCACGCGCGATTCGTCTGCGCGCCTGAGCGCGTAGACCTGCGTACGCACTCTCTCCCTCTCTTTTTCCCTCTCTCCTGCGGCCGCAGACTACCCTGTCCCGCTCTCTCTCTCCTCCTCGCGCGGCCTTAAAAGGCCACGCCCTCCCCCTCACTCCCGTCACCTCCGCCCCCTTCCTCTTCTCCTTCCAGTCGGTTCGCGAGAGCGAGCGCGAGCGAGCGGGGCGGCGACAGCCGTGGCAGGTGCGGGAGGAAGTGCTGCGCAGGGGAGGAGGCGTCGGCCGTGAGGGCTCGAGCCTGCCGGGGCAGTGGGAGCCGGCTGGCGAGGGCGCAGCAGACGCGGGGTGGCACGGGAGACCTGCTACAGCTCGAGCAGCAGGCGGAGCACTCGCAGCGCGACCGTGCGTCGCGAGCGAAGGGTGAGTGGCGCCCTGATTCTGGGAAATTTTCCAGAATCAGACGTCTGGGAGTCTAGCCAGACGACGTGGGAGACGTCTGGAGGACTGTCCAGACATCTGAAAGGTGAGTTATTCCATCTTCTTCCTCTTCTTCGACTGACCATACTAAGAGAGAGAGGAAATGGGTACACGCAAGTTCTGAGATTCGCATCCAACGCGAATCAGACGTCTGGCTGCAGTGCCAGACGACGGGAACGACGTCCAGACGTCCGGGGTGACCATCAGACGTCTGGGAACTAGGCCAAACGCCCCCGCAGGCTTCTGGACGTCTGAGAGACCACACAGAGCAAGGTAACCCCTAATCCACTTTTTAAGACGTCTGGAATAAGTTCCAGACATCTGATTTTGCACTGTTTCGTCATTTTCGACCCGTTTAGGGCCTGTTCGGGTTCCGTTTTCCGCGTTTCGAGTTGCGTTCTTTTCATAATTAAATCCTCTACCTGTCTACAGTAGCTGTATACTATTTTGAGAAATTCCTTGTGTTTGATCCTTGTGATAGGACCCCGTTCCGTTATAGTCTCGGGGGTTGCGGAGGCACGCGGGATTCCCGACCACGCCCCCAGTTCGCTAGTTGTAACCGGTAGAGTGGCTTTAAGTATAATCTGTTAAATTATGAAACCATAAATAGAACCTAGGACATTGCATGAATCCTAGGAATGAGAAATAGATTGAATGGTAGATCCTAGGGTGTTGCATGAATCCTAGGGCTGGAAAACTAGATTGAATGATAGATCCTAGGATATGGCATGAATCCTAGGACGGGAAAACTAGTGGAATGTATGAATACTGCAGTCTTGGAAAATGTGGAAAGGAAACAATAGCTGCCTGTTATGAATAAATGAACATGATTGAGAATATGGATTGTAAGAACGTGAAACTTGAAAGTGAAACTTGGATGTTCTGAGTTAAAAGAGCTGGAACCCTACGGGGAATTAGGAGTAGAACTCCTGGAAAGTGAATGGAATATAATTGGGGAAGTGAGCTGGCCCTTGAGTACGGAGAACCAAGGAGAGCGACTGTCCCCCTGTTTAGTGCAGAGCGGAGCCAGCCGCCCCAAGGACCCGGGGTTAGGACTGGCCACTCTGTACCGACTTGCTGGCCCTCGTGTACGTAGTACCGAGGAGAGCTACTAGTGTAGGGAGGTACTAGCTACCCCACGGGCCCGGCTAATACGAGACATTGTACGAGAAGAGCTCCACCCACCGCCCCGAGCGCCTCACCCTGGGGCTGCGGAGGGGGAGTCCTCTGTGGGACCACTTGACGGACGCGGCGCTGGACACGGGGGAGGGGATGGGCCGCCGCAGCCCCCACCTTTCTCCGATACTTCTGTGCATGAGGCACCATTGCCTGGGGGTGGACCAGCATCCCCACTGCAGTGCCACTCCGAGCTCTTCGAGTAGTTCCGAAAGCTGAAGCCCCCCTCCTTCAAGGGGGATGAGGACCCGACTGAGGCAGAGGACTGGCTCGAGCAGCTGGAGAAGATTTTCGACACCCTTCGCCCTCCGGTGGAGTGCCACGTGGCCTTTGCCACGTACCAGCTGGAGAGTGAGGCACATAGGTTGTGGAGGGCGGTCCGGGGACAGGAGAGGGATGAGCCGACCTGGGATCGGTTCGTCGCCCTCTTCTGCGAGCAGTACTTTCCCTAGACATGGCAGGACCAGAGGAGGCGGGAGTTCCACACTCTCTGCCAAGGGACGATGACTGTGAGCGCGTACCGCACGCGTTTCCTGGAGCTATCCCGCTTTGCAGCGACAGCGGTAGCTACTGAGGAGGAGCGCTTTTGGAGGTTCACCGAGGGGCTCCGGCCTGCGATTCGGGGGTATGTCAAGCCCCTGAAGCTGCCTACATTTTCGAGGGTGGTAGAGGCAGCTATGACTTACGAGGAGACCAACCCGTCCGCGCGAGACACTGACGGTGGGTGGAAGAGGCCCTTCCAGCTAGACTTTTCACAGGGCCGGCGAGAGAGGAGACACGTGGCGTCCGCAGGAGAGCCGTCACGTTTTGCAGGGCCATCAGTAGCCTTTGGGGGCCCTTGACAGGGGCCAGTCGCCAGCACCGGACCCCCGCCCAGCCGACAGCAGGGACCCACTGAGGGCGGGAGTCGGGTTCCCCTCTGTTACCAGTGTGGCCAGCCGGGCCACATCAGGAGGGACTGCCCGTCTAGGGCAGGAGGTCAGCAGATAGTCCCCGCGCAGAGCACTGGAGGGCGCTCAGGAGGCCGCGGTTCCCAGGCGCGAGGAGGAGGACAGCAGTCACGAGGAGGGTACCGGCCAGCACCTACCCGTCCGACGCAGAGTGTGGCTGCTTCATCCGCACCTAGAGCTGAGGGGCGTATCAACGCCCTGACACACAGGGATGCCAGAGCTTCGGGCTCGGTAGTGGCAGGTATGGTTTCAATTTCCGGCAGACTCTTTTACACACTTTTCGATTCCGGTGCTACGCACTCGTTTGTCGCAGCCAGTTTCGCAGTTAGTTTGGGCCAGGATTATACACTGTTAGAGAATCCGTTCGTAATCAGAGGTCTGAGTGGTCAGCTGTTTGTAGTTGAGGAGGTGTACACGGATTGCGAGGTCAGCGTCGGGGGACATAGCCTGCCAGCTGACCTGATTATGATACAGATGGAGGACTTTGGAGTGATTCTGGGGATGGATTGGCTGTCCGCTTACCACGCCTTGGTGGACTATTTTGAGAGGAAGATTGTCTTCTCCATGCCGGAGTTGCCTTCTTTCGAGTTTCACGGACAGCCAGTGGACGGAGGTTTCAGGTGCATTTTGGTACTTTCGGCGGCGTGACTTTTGAGCCAGGGGTGTGAGGGCTTCCTATCTTGTGTGGTGGCAGAGCCCAGCCCTGTGGCAGACTTCCAGAGTATCCCGGTGGTCAGAGAGTACCCTGACGTGTTTACAGACGAGTTACCAGGACTACTGCTCGAGCATGAGATCGAGTTTGAGATCTCACTAGTACCAGGGACCAGCCCCATCTCCACTGCGCTATACAGGATGGCATCGCTTGAGCTATGAGAGCTCAAGTCTCAGTTGCAGGACCTTTCGGAGAAAGGTTTCGTGAGGCCCAGTGCGTCTCCCTGGGGAGCCCCGGTACTGTTTGTGAAGAAGAAGGATACAGCTTTCCGCACCCGGTACGGACACTACGAGTTTTTGGTCATGCCGTTTGGGCTGACCAATGCCCCCGCTGCTTTCATGGATCTGATGAACCGGGTGTTTAGACCGTACTTGGACCAGTTCGTGGTGGTTTTCATAGATGATGTACTCATCTATTCTCGAGATCAGACGCAGCACGGACAGCACTTGCGGGTGGTTCTGGACACTCTGAGACGACGTAGGCTATATGCCAAATACAGCAAGTGCGAGTTCTGGTTGAGGGAGGTGACCTTCTTAGGTCATGTGATCTCTGGAGACGGCTTGGCAGTGGACCCAGCCAAGGTCGAGGCAGTACTCAGGTGGGAGAGACCGCGTTCAGTCACTGAGATTCGCAGTTTCCTGGGACTGGTAGGCTACTACAGACAATTTATCAGTGGTTTTTCACAGATCGCGCATCCTATGACACAGTTGACCCGGAAGGACGTGCCCTTCGCTTGGACAGACGCCTGTGAGGCATGTTTTCTGGAGCTGAAGGAGAGGTTGACCTCGGCTCCCGTGCTCACCATCCCTGACAGTAGTGGCGGGTTCGTTGTGTACACGGACGCCTCCTTACAGGGGTTAGGAGGTATGCTCATGCAGAGGGGTCACGTTGTCGCTTACGCTTCGCGGCAACTGAAGTCCCATGAGCATACCTACCCTACCCACGACCTAGAGTTGGCAGCTGTTGTCTTCGCGCTGAAGACTTTGAGGCACTACTTGTACGGTGAGACCTTCGAAATTTTCATAGATCACAAGAGCCTCAGATACCTTTTTGATAAGAAGGAGCTCAACATGAGACAGAGACATTGGTTGGAGCTCTTGAAGGACTACGACTGCAGCATCTCCTACCACCCGGGAAAGGCCAATGTGGTGGCTGACGCCTTGAGCCGTAAGGCGCCCGCACACTTGGCCAGTTTACAGTTACAGAGTTGGAGCCTTTTGGAGGAGGTGGGCAGCTGGCGACCTCTAGAGTTACGGGGGTACTGTGGGGCAGTGACTGTGACATGACAGACTAGGCTAGAGCTGATAGACCGCATCATCACAGGACAGATGGCTGATCCGTACTTGCAGTCCTTGCGCGACAGAGTACTGTCGGGAGACCCAGGGGACTTCTCTTTCACAAACCAGGTGCTACGCCTGAGGGGACGGTTGTGCGTTCCCAGGGACGAGGAGCTGTTGAGAGAGCTCCTGACTGAGGCACACGGTTCCAGATTCACCATACATCCCGGAAACACGAAGATGTACCACGACTTGAGATGCGAGTTTTGGTGGAGGGGGATGAAGCGGGATGTGAGTGAGTTCGTGCAGTAGTGCTTAGTGTGTCAGCAGGTGAAAGCCGAGCATCAGAGGCCTGCAGGGCCGCTACAGCCGCTTCCAGTGCCAAAGTGGAAGTGGGAGAGCATCACCATGGACTTGGTGGTCGGCTTACCTGTTACCCAGCGAGGACACGATGCAGTCTGGGTAATAGTGGATAGACTGACGAAGACGGCGCGATTCTTGCCGATCCGAGTCACTTTGGGACCAGCACAGTTCGCAGAGAGGTATATCCGTGATGTGGTATGACTACACGGAGTTCCGTGGGATATCGTATCCGACCGGGATACCCGCTTTACGTCCCAGTTTTGGGCTGAATTTCAGCAGGCCTTGGAGACGTGGTTGAGGTTTAGTACGGCTTACCACCCCCAGACGGACAGACAGTCTGAGCGCACGATACAGACACTTGAGGACCTTTTGCGTGCCTGTGTACTGGACTAGAGGGGCTCTTGGGAATAGCACCTGCCCCTGGCGGAGTTTGCATACAACAACAGTTATCACTCGAGTATCAGCATGGCTCCCTACGAGGCTCTGTATGGACGGAGGTGTACGGCACCCTTGAGTTGGGTTGAGGTGGGGACCAAGTGGGAGGTTGGCCCCAGGTTGATCCGGCAGAGTCAGGAGGTGGTCGAGCAGATCCACAGGCGACTCCGCACTGTCAGGAGCAGACAGAAGAGCTATGCGGATCAGAGACACAGAGAGGTGCAGTTTGAGGTTGGGGATCACGTCTTTCTTCGTGTTTCGCCCATGAAGGGCCTGCAGCGGTTTGGGGTGAGAGGGAAGCTCGCGCCGAGGTTCGTGGAGCCCTTTGAGGTCTTGGAGCAGGTTGGACCCGTTGCTTACAGACTTGCCCTCCCACCGCAGCTTTCTAATGTGCACGACGTGTTCCACGTGTTAAACCTCAGGAAGTACGTGGCCGATTCCAGTCACGTACTGAGTCACGAGAGCGTCGAGGTGGGCGACGACCTGACCTACCCCGAGCGGCCAGTGCAGATTCTAGACCGAGCCGTCTGCAGTTTGATACGAAAGCAAGTACGCCTGGTAAAGGTTTTGTGGAGGAGCCAGCAGCACGAGGAGGCTACCTGGGAGCCTGAGGCGGCAATGCGGGAGCGGTACCCGGAGCTCTTCGCGGGTACGTCTTTTCGGACCGGCTTCGGTCCTCTTTGAGTTTGTTATGGTTATTTTGACATCTTTTCCGCACCCTAGTTAGTGCAAGTTTCGGGGACGAAACTTCCTTTGAGTTTGTTATATTGTTACGAATGCGCGCTTCAGACGTCTTTTGAGACGTCTGGGAGGTGGCCCAGACGTCTGACCAGACGTCTGGGATCACATCCAGACGTCTTGCCAGACGTCTGGGATGGTTTACAGACGTCTGAAAAACCATTATCGTCCACACCCGCGAGTCGTCTGCGCGCCTGCGCGCATAGACCGCATATTCGTTATTCCCTCTTTTTCTTCTGCGGCTGCAGACGCCTGCCACGCCTTCTCTCTCTCCTCTCCGCGCGGCGTTAAAAGGGCCACGCCTCCCCTCCCGTCTCCACCGTCTCCTTCTTCTTCTCCTTCCTGTGCACGAGAGCGAGCGAGCGCAAGGGCTGCAGCGACGGCCGCAGTGAGCGCGGAGGAGGCGCGGCGTGCGAGGGCGGAGCTCTGCCGTGAGGGCGAGCTCGCCGGAGCGGCTTGGCAGGCCGGCGGAGGGCGCAGGGGGCGCGGAACGACGCGGAGAGGGACCTGCTGCAGTCTGAGCAGCAGGAGCGCGAGGTGCGACGCGGGCGGCGTCTCGAGCAGAGTCTGGGTCGCGCCCTGATTCTGGAAAAATTTCCAGAATCAAACGTCTGGGTTGATAGGCAGACGGCGAGGACGACGTCTGGTAGCTCATACCGACGTCTGAAAGGTGTGTATTCCGCTTTCTTCTTCCTTCCTGTCGACCGACCGTACTGAGGGAGGCAGTTGGCTGTGCGCAGGTTCGCTGATTCGCCATCCTTTGCGAATCAGACGTCTGGAAGTTGTACCAGACGGCAGGAGTGACCTCCAGACGTCCGGGGTGACCATCGGACGTCTGGAAGCTAGGACGGACGTCCCCGCAGACTTCTGGACGTCTGGGAAACCACGCTGAACAGGTAATTCTCTGATCCACTGTTTAAGACGTCTGGAAGAAGTTCCAGACGTCTGATTTTGCACAGTATCGTCTTTTTCGACCCGTTTAGGGCCCGCTCGGGCTCCATTTTCCGCGATTCGAGTTGCTTTCTTTTCAGAATTAATTCCTCTACTCGTCTACAGTAGCTATACACAGTTTTGAGACACTCCTTGTATTTGATCCTTGTGATAGGACCTCGTTCAGTTGCAGTCTTGGGAGTCGCGGAGGCACGCGGGATTCCCGATCACGCCCCCATTACTCCCGTTGTACCTGGTAGAGTGGCTTAAGTTTATTATTAAAATCTGTTAAAGTATGGAACCATAACTAGAATCTAGGACATTGCATGAATCCTAGGAACGAGAAATGTATGGAATGATAGCTCCTAGGTGATGCATGAATTCTAGGGCTGGAAAACTAGTTGTATGCTAGATCCTAGGATGTGACATGAACCCTAGGATGGAAAAACTAGCGGAATGTATAATATTGCAGTCTTGGAAAAATGGAAAGGAATATAAAGCTACCTGTAAATTGAATTAACAGCTGCCTGTTATGAATAAAGAAACATGATTGAGATCCTGGATTGTGAGAACGTGGGACTGGAAAGTGAAACATATGATGTTCTGAGATAAAAAGCTGGAACCTTACGGGGAATTAGGAGTGGAACTCCTGGAAAGAAAAAGGAATGGAACTGAGATGTAGTTTGTACTGTCTCTTGGGTACGCAGTACCAAGGGAAGTACCTGTACCTGTTTAGTGCAGAGTGGGGCCAGCCACCCCAGGGACCCGGGGTTAGGATTGGCCACTCTGTACCGACTTGTTGGCCCTCGTGTACGTAGTACCGAGGAGAGCTACTAGTGTTAGGAGAGTACTAGCTACCCCACGGGTCCCGGGGTTCTGCTAGCCTCCTTCACCGACTTGTTAGGCCCACTAGGGCAAACCAGGGTAGTCAGGCGAGGGTGCGCGGACTGTGGAGGGGCAAGGCCCCGGTTTGGTTACTGTGGAGGGGTTGGACCCCTGTTACTGAGAGGGCTCTGCCCTGGTTCCGTGCTGTGCTTTGGGCGCAGCCGTTAACGGAAACGACTGACCGCGTGCCAGTGCGGGTTAGCTACCTGTGCGTTTATCGTGCGTGCCGTAGTCACCGTTACGTCTGTCAGTGACCTTGGGGTGGTTGACCGAGGGTAGGATCACCACTGGGGACTCTCCCGGCCAGGAGAGCACGACGTGCTACTTCTACTTTTGGAAAAGACTGCAATCAAGATCGTTCCCACGAGGACATTCGAGATCAAGTAAAGGATCTGAGAAATAAATGAAATAGTGAGAAAAATTGAAAGATGTGAATAAAGGAAGTAATAGAACATAACAGCTACTGTACACTCTACTGTTTTCTTTAGTTAGTTTGCCACTCTACTCAGCGTTTTGCTGACGTGTTACACTCGTTACCTTTTTCAGGACCAGGTGTTGAGCAGCCAGGGTCGGCGGCTGCAGAGGACGCTGGGCCGAGTAGGGTCCAGTAGAGTTACCACAGTCTTTTGTACCTCTTTTGTTTCTGTTCTAGTAAGTAGTTTTTGTTTCCGCTGTACCTTCTTTACCTGCAGTTCTTGTTATATGATAAATGTTGTTCTACTGTTGTGGTGGTACCTACTGTAGCAGTTTCTTTCCTTACTGCTGTACTTTCTTACTGTTAGTTATATTCATCCTGAATGTGGTTTATTTACTATCTTTTGGTTACTTCCTCGTTGGACGACTAGGTCTTGGGATTAGTCGAGTCGGTCCGGTTCTCGTGTCTCATAGGGACTCGGGAACCGGGTCATTACAAGATGGCATCAGAGCAAGGTCGTCCCGAGAAGTGAATCAACTGACTGGAAAAGAACCAATTCACATGTTTATAGCTAGAGTAGCCACCACAACATACCTCTTGACATGAGCTCTTAGAAGTTTTGTTAGGTACCGTCTGTTTTGACGTTTCCGTTTTGTTTCGCGTCTCCTTGCAGGAGATGCCTCGTCGCGAGACTGGCCGCGGGCGCGGCCGAGGGCGAGGTCGGCGAGATGGACGTGCTGTTGTTGACATCTCGGTGGACCAGCCACCACCCCCTGGCAACCAGGCCCAGGACCTCGCCAGACTGATACGGGATATTATACGAGAGGAGCTCCACCCACCGCCCCGAGCACCTCCTCCTGGGGTTGCAGAGGGGGAGTCCTCTGTGGGACCACGCGACGGACACGGCGCTGGACACGAGGGAGGGGATGGGCCCCTACCACCCCCACCTTCCTCCAACACTTCTGTACACGAGGCACCTTCTCCTGGAGGTGCACCAGCACCTCCCCTACAGCGCTACTTCGAGCTTTACGGACAGTTCCGGAAGCTGAAGCCCCCCTCCTTCAAGGGGGATGAGGACCCGACCGAGGCAGAGGACTGGCTTGAGCAGCTGGAGAAGATCTTCGACACCCTTCGCCCCTCGGTGGAGTGTCGCGTGGCCTTTGCCACGTACCAGCTGGAGAGTGCGGCACACCGATGGTGGAGGGCGGTCCGGGGATAGGAGAGGGACGAGCCGACGTGGGACCAGTTCGTCACCCTCTTCTGCGAGCAGTACTTTCCCCAGACGTGACAGGACCAGAGGAGGCGGGAGTTCCACACTCTCCGCCAAGGGACGATGACTGTGAGCGCGTACCGCACGCGTTTCTTGGAGCTGTCCCGCTTTGCAGCGACAGCGGTAGCCACTGAGGAGGAGCGCCTTTGGAGGTTCACCGAGGGGCTCCGGCCTACGATCCGGGGGTATGTCAAACCCCTGAAGCTGCCGACGTTTTCGAGGGTGGTAGAGGCAGCTATGACTTACGAGGAGACCAACCCGTCCGCGCGAGAGACCGACGGCGGGCGGAAGAGGCCCTTTCAGCCAGACTTCTCACAGGGCCGGCAAGAACGGAGACACGTGGCGTCCGCAGGAGAGCCGTCACGTTGTGCAGGGCCATCAGTGGCCTTTGGGGGCCCTCGACAGGGGCCAGTCGCCAGCATCGGACCCCCGCTTAGCCGACAGCAGGGACTCACTGAGGGCGGGAGTCGGGTTCCCCTCTGCTACCAGTGTGGCCAGCCGGGCCACGTCAGGAGGGACTGCCCATCTAGGCCAGGAGGTTAGCAGATACTTCCCGTGCAGAGCACTGGATGGCGCACAGGAGGCCGCGGTTCCCAGGCACGAGGAGGAGGACAGCAGTCGCGAGGAGGGTACCGGCCAGCACCTACCCGTCCGACACAGAGTGTGGCTGCTTCGTCCGCACCTAGAGCTGAGGGGCGTATCAACGCCCTAACACACAGGGACGCCAGAGCATCGGGATCTGTGGTAGCAGGTATGGTTTCAGTTTCTGGCAGACTCGTTTACACGCTTTTCGATTCCGGCGCTACACACTCGTTTGTCGCAGCCAGTTTCGCAGTTAGTTTGGACCAGGATTATACACTGTTAGAGAATCCGTTCGTAATCAGAGGTCCGAGTGGTCAGCTGTTTGTAGCTGAGGAGGTGTACACGGGTTGCGAGGTCAGCATCGGGGGACATAGCCTGCCAGCTGACCTGATTATGATACAGATGGAGGACTTTGGAGTGATTCTGGGGATGGATTGGCTGTCCGCTTACCACGCCTTGGTAGACTGTTTTGAGAGGAAGATTGTCTTCTCCATTCCGGAGTTGCCTTCTTTCGAGTTTCACGGGCAGCCAGTGGACGGAGGTTTCAGGTGCATTTCGGCACTTCGGGCGGCGAGACTTTTGAGCCAGGGGTGTGAGGGCTTCCTAGCCTGTGTGGTGGCAGAGCCTAGCCCTGTGGCAGACTTCCAGAGCATCCCGGTGGTCAGAGAGTTCCCCGACGTGTTTCCAGACGAGTTACCAGGACTACCGCCCGAGCGTGAGATCGAGTTTGAGATCTCACTAGTACCAGGGACCAGCCCCATCTCCACTGCGCCATATAGGATGGCACCGCTTGAGCTGCAAGAGCTCAAGTACCAGTTGCAGGACCTTTTGGAGAAAGGTTTCGTGAGGCCTAGTGCGTCTCCCTGGGGAGCCCCGGTACTGTTTGTGAAGAAGGATGGGACCCTACGCCTTTGTGTGGACTACCGACAGCTGAATAGGGTCACCATGAAGAACAGATATTCGCTGTCGAGGATCGACGATTTGTTTGACCAGTTGCGGGGTGCCACGGTGTTTTCCAAGATAGACTTGAGGTCTGGATACCACCAGTTGAGAATCAGGGAGACCGACGTCTCCAAGACAGCTTTCCGCACCCGGTACGGACACTACGAGTTTTTGGTCATGCCATTTGGGCTGACCAATGCCCCTGCTGCTTTCATGGACCTAATGAACAGGGTGTTTAGACCGTACTTGGATCAGTTCGTAGTGGTTTTCATAGATGATGTGCTCATCTATTCTAGAGATCGGACGCAGCACAGACAGCACTTGCGGATGGTTCTGGACACTCTGAGACGATGCAGGCTGTACGCCAAATACAGTAAGTGCGAGTTCTGGTTGAGGGAGGTGACCTTCTTGGGTCATGTGATCTCCGGTGACGGCTTGGCGGTGGACCCCGCCAAGGTCGAGGCAGTGCTCAGGTGGGAGAGACCGCATTCAGTCACTGAGATTCGCAGTTTCCTGGGACTGGCAGGTTACTACAGACAGTTCATCAGGGGATTTTCACAGACTGCGCGTCCTATGACACAGTTGACCCGGAAGGATGTGCCTTTCGCTTGGACAGACGCCTGTGAGGCGTGTTTTCTGGAGCTGAAGGAGAGGTTGACCTCGGCTCCCGTGCTCACCATCCCTGACAGTAGTGGCGGGTTCGTTGTGTACACGGATGCTTCCTTGCAGGGGTTAGGAGGTGTGCTCATGCAGAGGGGTCATGTTGTCGCTTACGCTTCACGGCAACTGAAGCCCCATGAGCATACCTACCCTACCCACGACCTAGAGTTGGTAGCTGTTGTCTTCGTGCTGAAGACCTGGAGGCACTACTTGTACGGTGAGACCTTCGAGATTTTTACAGATCACAAGAGCCTCAGATATCTTTTTGACCAGAAGGAGCTCAACATGAGACAGAGACGTTGGTTGGAGCTCCTGAAGGACTATGATTGCAGCATCTCCTACCACCCGGGAATGGCCAATGTGGTGGCTGACGCCTTGAGCCGTAAGGCGCCCGCCCGCTTGGCCAGTCTACAGTTACAGAGTTGGAGCCTTTTGGAGGAGGTGGGCAGTTGGCGACCTCTAGAGTTACGAGGATACTGTGGGGCAGTGACGGTGACACGGCAGACCAGGCCAGAGCTGATAGACCGTATCATCACAGGACAGATGGCTGATCCGTACTTGCAGTCTTTGCGCGACAGAGTACTATCAGGGGACCCAGGGGACTTCTCTTTCACAGACCAGGTGTTACGCTTGAGGGGACGGTTGTGCGTTCCCAGAGACGAGGAGCTGTTGAGAGAGCTCCTGACTGAGGCACACGGTTCCAGATTCACCATACATCCCGGAAACACGAAAAATGTACCATGACTTGAGACGCGAGTTTTGGTGGTGAGAGATGAAGCGGGATGTGGGTGAGTTCGTGCAGCAGTGCTTAGTGTGCCAGCAGGTGAAAGCCGAGCATCAGAGGCCTGCAGGGCCTCTTCAGCCGCTTCCAGTGCCAGAGTGGAAGTGGGAGAGCATCACCATGGACTTGGTGGTGGGCTTACCTGTTACCCAGCGGGGACACGACGCAGTCTGGGTAATAGTGGATAGATTGACGAAGACGGCGCGATTCTTGCCGATCCGAGTCACTTTGGGACCAGCACAGTTGGCAGAGAGGTATATCCGTGATGTGGTGCGACTACACGGAGTTCCGCGGGAGATCGTATCCGACCGGGATACCCGCTTTACGTCCCAGTTTTGGGCTGAGTTTCAGCAGGCCTTGGGGACGAGGTTGAGGTTTAGCACGGCTTACCACCCCCAGACGGACGGACAGTCTGAGCGCACGATACAGACACTTGAGGACCTTTTGCGTGCCTGTGTACTGGACTGGAGGGGCTCTTGGGAGGAGCACCTGCCCCTGGCGGAGTTTGCATACAACAAAAGTTATCACTCGAGCATCGGCATGGCTCCCTACAAGGCTCTGTACAGACGGAAGTGTACGGCACCCTTGAGTTGGGTTGAGGTGGGGACCAAGTGGGAGGTTGGCCCCAGGTTGATCCGGCAGAGTCAGGAGGTAGTTGAGCAGATCCACAGGCGACTCCGCACTGTCAGGAGCAGACAGATGCACTACGCGGATCAGAGACACAGAGAGGTGCAGTTTGAGGTTGGGGACCACGTCTTTCTTCGTGTTTCGCCGATGAAGGGCCTGCAGCGGTTTGGGGTGAGAGGGAAGCTCGCGCCGAGGTTTGTGGGCCATTTGAGGTCCTGGAGCGGGTTGGACCCGTTGCTTACAGGCTTGCCCTCCCCCCGCAGCTTTCTGGTATGCACGGCGTGTTCCACGTGTCCAACCTCAGGAAGTACGTAGCCGATCCCAGCCACGTACTGAGTCATGAGAGCGTCGAGGTGAGCGACGACCTGACCTACCCCGAGCGGCCAGTGCAGATCCTAGACCGAGCCGTCCGCAGTTTGAGACGAAAGCAAATACCCCTGGTAAAGGTTTTGTGGAGGAGCCAACGGTACGAGGAGGCTACCTGGGAGCCTGAGACGGCAATGCGGGAGAGGTACCCAGAGCTTTTCGCGGGTACGTCTTTTAGGATCGGGTTCAGTCCTCTTTGAGTTTGTTATGGTTATTTGGACGTCTTTTCCCGGACCCTAGTTGGCGTAAGTTTCGGGGACGAAACTTCCTTTGAGTTTGTTATATTGTTACGAACGCGTGCCCCAGACGTATTTTAAGACGTCTGGGAGGTGGCCCAGACGTCTGACCAGACGTCTGGGATCACATCCAGACGTCTTGCCAGACGTCTGGGATGGTTTACAGACGTCTGAAAAATCGTTATCGTCCACACCCGTGAGTCGTCTGCGCGCCTGCGCGTGTAGACCGCATATTCGTTATTCCCTCTTTTTCTTCTGTGGCTACAGACGCCTGCCGCGCCTTCTCTCTCTCCTCTCCGCGCGGCGTTAAAAGGGTCACGCCTCCCCTCCCGTCTCCACCATCTCCTTCTTCTTCTCCTTCCTGTGCACGAGAGCGAGCGAGCGCGAGGGCTGCAGCGGCGGCCGCAATGAGCGCGGAGGAGGCGCGGCGTGCGAGGGCGGAGCTCTGCCGTGAGGGCGAGCTCGCCGGAGCGGCTTGGCCGGCCGGCGGAGGGCGTAGGGGGCGCGGAACGACGCGGAGAGGGACCTGCTGCAGTCTGAGCAGCAGGAGCGCGAGGTGCGACGCGGGCGGCGTCGCGAGCAGAGTCCGGGTCGCGCCCTGATTCTGGAAAAATTTCCAGAATCAGACGTCTGGGTTGATAGGCAGACGGCGAGGACGACGTCTGGTAGCTCATACCGACGTCTGAAAGGTGTGTATTCCGCTTTCTTCTTCCTTCCTGTCGACCGACCGTACTGAGGGAGGCAGTTGGCTGTGCGCAGGTTCGCTGATTCGCCATCCTTTGCGAATCAGACGTCTGGAAGTTGTACCAGACGGCAGGAGTGACCTCCAGACGTCCGGGGTGACCATCGGACGTCTGGGAGCTCGGACGGACGTCCCCGCAGACTTCTGGACGTCTGGGAAACCACGCTGAACAGGTAATTCTCTGATCCACTGTTTAAGACGTCTGGAAGAAGTTCCAGACGTCTGATTTTGCACAGTATCGTCTTTTTCGACCCGTTTAGGGCCCGCTCGGGCTCCGTTTTCCGCGATTCGAGTTGCTTTCTTTTCAGAATTAATTCCTCTACCCGTCTACAGTAGCTATACACAGTTTTGAGACACTCCTTGTATTTGATCCTTGTGATAGGACCTCGTTCAGTTGCAGTCTTGGGAGTCGCGGAGGCACGCGGGATTCCCGATCACGCCCCCATTACTCCCGTTGTACCTGGTAGAGTGGCTTAAGTTTATTATTAAAATCTGTTAAAGTATGGAACCATAACTAGAATCTAGGACATTGCATGAATCCTAGGAACGAGAAATGTATGGAATGATAGCTCCTAGGTGATGCATGAATTCTAGGGCTGGAAAACGAGTTGTATGCTAGATCCTAGGATGTGACATGAACCCTAGGATGGAAAAACTAGCGGAATGTATAATATTGCAGTCTTGGAAAAATGGAAAGGAATATAAAGCTACCTGTAAATTGAATTAACAGCTGCCTGTTATGAATAAAGAAACATGATTGAGATCCTGGATTGTGAGAACGTGGGACTGGAAAGTGAAACATATGATGTTCTGAGATAAAAAGCTGGAACCTTACGGGGAATTAGGAGTGGAACTCCTGGAAAGAAAAAGGAATGGAACTGAGATGTAGTTTGTACTGTCTCTTGGGTACGCAGTACCAAGGGAAGTACCTGTACCTGTTTAGTGCAGAGTGGGGCCAGCCACCCCAGGGACCCGGGGTTAGGATTGGCCGCTCTGTACCGACTTGTTGGCCCTCGTGTACGTAGTACCGAGGAGAGCTACTAGTGTTAGGAGAGTACTAGCTACCCCACGGGCCCCGGGGTTCTGCTAGCCTCCTTCACCGACTTGTTAGGCCCACTAGGGCAAACCAGGGTAGTCAGGCGAGGGTGCGCGGACTGTGAAGGGGCAAGGCCCCGGTTTGGTTACTGTGGAGGGGTTGGACCCCTGTTACTGAGAGGGCTCTGCCCTGGTTCCGTGCTGTGCTTTGGGCGCAGCCGTTAACGGAAACGACTGACCGCGTGCCAGTGCGGGCTAGCTATCTGTGCGTTTATCGTGCGTGCCGTAGTCACCGTTACGTCTGTCAGTGACCTTGGGGTGGTTGACTGAGGGTAGGATCACCACGGGGGCTCTCCCGGCCAGGAGAGCACCACGTGCTACTTCTACTTTTGGAAAAGACTGCAATCAAGATCGTTCCCACGGGGACATTCGAGATCAAGTAAAGGATCTGAGAAATAAATGAAATAGTGAGAAAAATTGAAAGATGTGAATAAAGGAAGTAATAGAACATAACAGCTACTGTACACTCTACTGTTGTCTTTAGTTAGTTTGCCACTCTACTCAGCGTTTTGCTGACGTGTTACACTCGTTACCTTTTTCAGGACCAGGTGTTGAGCAGCCAGGGTCGGCGGCTGCAGAGGACGCTGGGCCGAGTAGGGTCCAGTAGAGTTACCACAGTCTTTTGTACCTCTTTTGTTTCTGTTCTAGTAAGTAGTTTTTGTTTCCGCTGTACCTTCTTTACCTGCAGTTCTTGTTATATGATAAATGTTGTTTTACTGTTGTGGTGGTACCTACTGTAGTAGTTTCTTTCCTTACTACTATACTTTCTTACTGTTAGTTATATTCATGCTGAATGTGGTTTATTTTACTGTCTTTTGGTTACTTCCTCGTTGGACGACTAGGTCTTGGGATTAGTCGAGTCGGTCCGGTTCTCGTGTCTCGTTGGGACTCGGGAACCGGGTCGTTACAGAGAGAGAGGAAATGGGTACACGCAGGTTCTGAGATTCGCATCCAATGGGAATCAGACGTTTGGCTGCAGTGCCAGACGACGGGAACGACTTCCAGACGTCCGGGGTGACCATCGGTCGTCTGGGAACTAAGCCAGATGCCCCCGTAGGCTTCTGGACATCTGAGAGACCATGCAGAGCAAGGTAACCCCTGATCCACTTTTTAAGACGTCTGGAATAAGTTCCAGACGTCTGATTTTGCACTGTTTCGTCGTTTTCGACCCGTTTAGGGCCCGTTCGGGTTCCGTTTTCCGCGATTCGAGTTGCGTTCTTTTCATAATTAAATCCTCTACCTGTCTACAGTAGCTGTATACTGTTTTGAGAAATTTCTTGTGTTTGATCCTTGTGATAGGACCCCGTTCCGTTGCAGTCTCGGGGGTTGCGGAGGCATGCGGGATTCCCGACCACGCGCCCAGTTCGCCTGTTGTAACCGGTAGAGTGGCTTTAAGTATAATCTGTTAAATTATGAAACCATAAATAGAACCTAGGACATTGCATGAATCCTAGGAATGAGAAATAGATTGAATGGTAGATCCTAGGGTGTTGCATGAATCCTAGGGCTGGAAAACTAGATTGAATGATAGATCCTAAGATATGGCATGAATCCTAGGATGGGAAAACTAGTGGAATGTATGAATACTGTAGTCTTGGAAAATGTGGAAAGGAAACAATAGCTGCCTGTGAATTGAATTAACAGCTGCCTGTTATGAATAAATGAACATGAATGAGAATATGGATTGTAAGAACGTTAAACTGGAAAGTGAAACCTGGATGTTCTGAGTTAAAAGAGCTGGAACCCTACAGGGAATTAGAAGTAGAACTCCTGGAAAGTGAATGGAATATAGTTGGGGAAGTGAGTTGGCCCTTGAGTACGGAGTACCAAGGAGAGCGACTGTCCCCCTGTTTAGTGCAGAGTGGAGCCAGCCGCCCCAGGGACCCGGGGTTAGGACTGGCCACTCTGTACCGACTTGCTGGCCCTCGTGTACGTAGTACTAAGGAGAGCTACTAGTGTAGGGAGGTGCTAGCTACCCCACGGGCCCCGGGGTTCTGCTAGCCTCCGACACCGACTTGTTAGGCCCACTGGGGCAAACCAGGGTAGTCAGGCGAGGGTGCGCGGACTGTGGAGGGCAAGGCCCCTGTTTGGTTACTGTGGAGGGGTTGGACCCCTGTTACTGAGAGGGTTCTGCCCTGTACTGGTTCCGTGCTGTGCTTTGGGCGCACCCGTTAACGGAAACGCCTGACCACGTGCCAGTGCGGGTTAGCTACCCGTGCGTTTACCGCACGTGCCGTAGTCACCGTTACGTCTGTCAGTGACCTTGGGGTGGTTGACTAAGAGTAGGATCACCATGGGGGACTCTCCCGGCCAGGAGAGCACCACGTGCTACTTTTACTGTTCGGAAAAGACTGCCATCAAGATCGTTCCGACGAGGAACATTCGAGATCAAGTGAAGGATCTGAGAAATAGATAAATTGTGAAACAATAGAAGACGTAAATAAAGGAAGAAAGAAAAATTAAAACAGCTACTGTACACTTTACTGTCTCTTTAATTTAGCTGCCACTCTACTCAGCGTTTTGCTGACGTGTTACACTCGTTACCTTTCAGGATCAGGTGTTGAGCAGCCAGGGTCAGCGGCTGCAGAGGACGCTGGGCCGAGTAGGGTCCAGTAGAGTTATCACTGTTCTTTGTACCCCTTTTGTTTTCCACTGTAGTGAGTAGTTCTTGTTACCGTTGTACTTTTCTTTACCTGCAGTTTCGTATTATGTTATGAATGTTGTTCTACTATTGTGGTGGTATATACTGTAGTGGTTTCTTTCTTTACTGCTGTATTTTCTTACTGTTAGTTATATTCATGCTGAATGTGGTTTATTTTACGGCTCTTTTGGTTACTTCCTCATTGGACGACTAGGTCTTGGGATTAGTCGAGTCGGTCCGGTTCTCGTGTCTCGTAGGGACTCGGAAATCGGGTCGTTACATTCTTGATTTTTAGTTGATCGGAAAAAAATTTCGATGGGAAGTCAAAACATACTGCACATTGCAAAATGTAATGTCTAGTACATTTTGATTCTTCAATCGATGGAAAATCAACACATCGTGTTTTGTAAAATACATGAATTGGTGTATCGCAGTTTTCAACCAATGGGAAAAAGAAATTAATCAAAAGTCAAAATATGTAAAATGAATTATCTGATGTATTTTAATTTTCAATTAATGTTTAAGATTATTTTATATTATCTAATTTTATATATATATTAGTTAATATTTTTATAAAAATATATTTAATATTAAACTTTAATGAAAGAGAATAAGATTAAGAGATCGGTGGAGATAAAATTTAAAATGAACTTAGGCATTAAGTAGTGTGTAAGAGGAAAAAGAAAAAAGAAAATAAAGAAAGAAAGAGAGCATGCGACGTAGAGGGGACCTGCATACCAAAAAGAAATTAACAAAAAAAGCATAATGGGAAGGAAAATAAACGATTCGACGTTAAACCTGCTACGATCTAACGCCGAATCTATGGATAGGTAGATTCTCTTTATTTTTATTTTTTGGAAAATCATCTTTTTTATAAAGGAAAGAACTTGATAGATAAAGTGGTGCCTAAGAGGGGAGGAAAAGCATAAAAACCCTAACACCTTCCAATGAAGGGGAGGTTGCTCTCCAAAGAAATAGGGGAAGTAAAAATAAAATGAAGATAAGATATAAAGGAAAAAAGAGAAAGAAAGACGTAACGAGATATCAGGATCTCGTCAGCCTCTTGAAGGAGGTCGATCCTATACTTATAGATGCGGTAATGTGTCAATGAGATGAATCTTGAAGAATGTGCCAATGAGTGAATCGAATTATATCGACCAAAAGGCCAAAAATGAAACTTGACCTAAGTCAGAAAACATGGCCGTATAAAGCATGGAGTTAAACATATCCCAACCAAAACAACCTAAACTAAAAGGAAAAGAAAAAGAAAGGAACCTCCCACCACAGCACACAACAAGCAAACCCAAGCATACAAACTGTAAAATCACAAAAACACCACAGCGAGATCACCCCACGCTCGAAGTCCACGAGCACCGCCATGCACCACCCCAATCCACGCGAGGAGGACCAACAACCTCTGCCACCAATGCTCCACCGTGCTATTGTGCCACCAACCACGCCCCACCATTCCACGCTATCACACCATCGTGCTCCACCACACCACCATCCACCGTATGTACATTCTGCGGTAAACCCTCTAGTCAATACTTTGTCCCTTTCTAGTTTATTATTGCTTTACGTTTTGTTTGATCAGCTATTGTTGTTTTATGACTGTGTTGGTGGCTGCGATCTTATGGGTGGTTTGTGCTAGTTATTAGCACACGACGACTCGAGTTTCGTCACTTGGCGGGACTCAAGTCGTCACAAATGGTATTAGAGCAAGGTCACCCTACTAGTCATAAGACGACCCAAGAAAGCCTTTCAAGCATGCTCTGACCTACCTACTTAATCAAGTAGTGAATTTTGAGTACATTCTAAGTGAATGTTCACCATAATATCACCATCCCCTAGAGTCTCTCTATTTTGATTATTCCTCAAAGTACTGTTTTCTCCATTACCCTTACCTTAATGGGGTAAGATATAGAATCCTTGATTATAAGATGGTTGCGACCCTTGTCTACTAAGGGAGATGTTTTACACAGTCTCAGGTAAAGGTCTTAACTAGTATTGACACCTCATGCCCAGATGAGACCTTGATTGGCCATCTGGATCACATGTTAATTAATCATCGTTGTTATGTTGTAGTATAGACATAATCCAAACGGATGTTAGATCATTTATTTATTTATGTAATTTTTACTCATTTATTCCAAGTCGTTCACTAGGAGGTAGTTATTGATATACATCACTCTCTATTATCCAAAAATGCTCTTTTATTCCAAAAATGTCAAGTTTATTAACAAAAAAAAGAACGAATCAAATAATGAATGAATCTAAGTTAATTGAATACAAAATGAATCAATTAATGCTAATTACAATGCTTCATATATGTTCACAAGTATAAAGGCATAAAAAATAATCTAAACTACTCTATGTTAGTTATATACAATTATGCTAAACAACGTCTAAGGATAGACACAAAAACAATACAAATATATACTAACATATGTATAATAACATATATATGTATCTATACTGACAGATAATATACCTATAGTGACGTATATAACTGTTACTAAAACCTTGGAAAACCTATATACATATAAAGCAAAAAGTAATGCATACTACTGTATTGAATATATAAATACATTATACATATATACGTATATATTATACTTATATTATTTATACTTATGCTATCTATCTAATATATATACACTCACCTCATATACAAAGCCTAACTTAACACAACACACACACGCGTTCATGCCTCTTCACCTCTCCCTCCCCTCAGCAGAGAAGCAATTACTGTTTAACCCTTGGGCTCCGATTGTCCGTACAGGCCATCAGAGCCCCCCTTCGTCCGGATGCTCCTCCCTACCCTCTGAACCTCTCCTCTACCGATCATGATCCTCTCCTTTGACATGTAGAGGCTAAGGAAGCTCATAGTAGCCATTTCGAAGTCGTGGCGAGGAGGCAGCAATGGTGTTCTATTTGGCTGCGTGGCAATGGGTTTCCTTAGCGCATGGTGGCTGTTGCTCGGTGCTTGGTGGCTGATAGCTTGGTGCGTGGTGGTCCTGTCAGAGAGGATGCTCAACTCGTGGAGTTAATCTGCCAGTGGGCTTAGGCATTGCGGCCACGTGGAGGTCTTGAAGAAGCCAGAGTTCAATTGCTTTGGCTACATGGCTTTCATTGTTGGCAAAGGCCATGCGACGCGAACGAGAGTCAGTGCTATGGTGGTCGTCGGTGGTTTCAAAGGTCACGACGCGACGGCTTGGTCTTCAAATGTTGTTGGATTTGATTCGTTTCGTTGGAGTGTATTGGCCCTTCTTTTTTTTTCCTTTTTTTTGTGATCTTTAATTTTGTCAGGGACCACGTGTGACCCTGAGCTATTACGACTGAGTTTGATTTCGACCTTTGGTCGATCTATTCAATCTCGTTGGCACGTTTCTTCAAGAATCATCTCGTTGGTGCCTTGCCGTACTTATGAGCGTGGGGTCACCCTCTTTTGGGAGGTTGTTCAGCTCCCGATCTAGGGATGCATTCTTTCTTTCCCCTTTGTTTCTTGTCTCATTTTTTGTTTTTGAGTTCTCCCGTTCTACGGGGAATATTTCCCCTTTCGTGGGTGAGGTTTCTCTATCTCTCCTTTTCCCTCTGGGATGCATCTCTTATATCAGGTTCTTCCCTTCAATGAAAAGTTTATGTTAAAAAAAAAAACACAACACACACACACACACTCAACACACTCAATAGAGGCACTCAACACTTAGATTTATTTTTAACTTAACCATAGTTAACTTACAACATTGTGTAAAATTATTGGTTGGTGGGTTCGGACTTTCGCAGGATCGACAACCCTAATGGGTCGGATAGGACCACTACTAGATTAGGCCTTAGTGAATTTATTAGTGTATTTTTGTCCAATTTAGGCCCATTTAGGCCCACAGCCACGTGCCTACGTGTGCGCTTGCATGCTGATGGTAACACCATCATTAGCCATAACTAACTTGAATTAGTCAGAATCAAGAGACAAATGCTCCTGAATAAATGCCTGAGGACAGTAATTCCACTCAAATCCATTCTGAGAAGAAAACATTAAAATAGGGTTAAATCTGCAGTTTTAACATCACATCATAAATGCAGAGTAACCATTAGGTCACCAAGGGTTAATCTAATGTCAAATGAGCATTAAAATCCAAATAATGAGTCAACACGGATAGAAACAGGGTTTTACGCATTCTGAGAACTAAAATTTAACACAAAACTCTAATTTCAGATTCACTTAAATTGAAGAGGTTCTGGTCAGGAGAAAATTCAACTAAAAGCTCTTAAAATTCATAAAAAAATATTTTAAGAGGTTTGGTACCTTTAGTTTGACCATTTGAACATATTTTGACCTAGAATAGAGTTTCAGATGGGATTCTACCCTAATTTGGGAGTCTGTGCAAATTTCCTAATCAAACATGGTTAAAACTGAAATCCAATTTCACCATTAGATTCCTTAGGTCCAAATTAGGTTAAAGCCAAAATTTGGACACAATCAGAGTCCATCTTGACATAGTTTGCAAATTAACCCTTTAAAACTCTATTTCTTACATTTACCCCCTCGATTTTGAATTCTTTGCTAATGGGTTCCTAACTTGTCGTCGTTTTCTTTATTTTGGTCCCTACCTCCATTAGTGTGAATGCAGCTTCTGTAGCAAGATTCTAGGGAGGTTTGCTCCCTCAAATCAGAGCCAAACTCCTCCAAATTTGGAGTGATTGATCACAAGGACTTCCCTAATCTAGTGAACCTCCTTTTGAGATTCGATTCGATCCCCAAAGATTATGTGAGCATGAGAGATTTTGGGGATATTTTTCCCCAAATTTTGAGCAAATCAAGCCTCCTTCTGAGCTTTAGAGCTCAATCTTGAGTCCTATAAAAGAACCCCCAACTCCAGATCGTCCTCAGCAAGGTTTTAGGCCAAAACTCCTCTTCCTCTCCTTCCTCCATCTTGCTCTGACCAAGCTCTGGAGAGTTCCTTGACCATCCAACTACTGGTTCGTACAAAAAGGGGTCGTTATTGTAGTACATGTCACAAATATAAACCATTGTCGTGTCAATTTTATTTAATTACTTAATTTTTACTAGTTTATTCCAGGTTGTTCATTGGGAGGCAGTTATTGATATACATCACTCTCTAAGTCCAATATTATTCTTTAATTCCAAAAAAATTGATTTCATATACAATAATGAATGAATCAATCAAAGAATAAAAAAATGAATCAATTATATACAAATGAATGAATTACAAATAAATACAATGCTTGAAAATAACTATGTACAAACAAGTATCAAAAACTATAAATGAATACTCTATACTATCTATTTATATCTTATATTAATAATACTTAGATATATGTACAATAATAAGTAATAAAATATACTATACTAACTTAACATACTAACATTTACAGTAACATATAATGTATGTACAGCGACATATATAAGCATCGCTAAAACTTAGAAAAACTATATACATAAGCTAAGGTAAAAATATGATCTATACTGACATTTATTCTATCTGCAGTGATAGATATATATGTCACTAAAGTTATCTTTATTTATATACATATATAGCTCAAACATATGTTATACTATGTATACTTATTATAAATATACTTATTTACTTACATATATATACACATATATCAGAATACATATATACATACATACTATTTATACATATATGTATATATTATATTTACATATATACACATGCACACACAACTCACCTAGAGGCACAAGGCCTCTCTCCAACACATAGCCGATTTTTGCCTCTTCTCTTCTGTGTTTCTTCTTCGTCTCTTAAGTAGATTAAGGTATGATTACTCTTCATTTTTAACAAAAATTATGTTCTTAGTTGGCGGGCGGCCTTTTCGAGGGATACATAGTACCCTCTCGAGTGGGACCAGACCTCTACTAAGAGCTGTTTTTATTCGTTAATTAGGACTCTTAATCTCATTTTATGCTCATTAATGGGCCCAATTAGGCCCACACATAGTACCAAGACCCCAGCCTGCATCGTACACCATATCTCAATGCCAAACTCTCATTCATGCTTAAGGGGGAAGGGGTATGGGTTTCATTGGCGCCCAACCCCTGACGACTGCTTCATCAATAGCAGAAAAACAATTTAAGCACCCGCAGGCACTTTGCCACACATGATATGGCACAATTTAGCACGCCTTTAGGCGTTGCAGTTCTCAGTGTAGATGTGCTGGATTCATGATTTTGGCCCTCGATTTGAGGGCCATAAATTATTATAATTTAAAAATAAATTATGGGGTCTTAAAGTATATACATAGGGCTACTTAATTATACAATTTATTTTCAAAAATAATTATATTTACTATATAAATAAATTAGCTAAACACTACACTTTATACAAGTTAAATTAAGGTTTAATTTACTAATTACAGTATAAATTAGTTAATTAATTTTCAAATTTACTTATTACAAAGTTAATATACATAATAAAGTATTTATTACAGATTTTTATTATATTTTACATGGTTTATTTTAATTTATATACATTTACATAATTGATTTCAGACTATTATACATATAATTTAAGTATAAATAGTATAATACATTATAGATATAGTTAAATTAGTTTTACTTACCTAAAATACAATAATACAAATACACAATATAAGTTAGTTCAGTAATAACTTAAGTTACTAATTTATTTTAATTTAATCTAATAACTTAATAACTTAATAAATTAATTATTTATTATATATATAATTAAATTATGTTACAGGCATATTAGTGTACATTATACATAGATAAATACGGATGTACAGTATCACTTATAAATAAGTTAATTTATTAGGGTTTCCATAATTATGTAGCTTATAATACATATAAGTTAATATAATTAATAAATAATTAGATAGATAAGTTATATACATAATAAGTTATCTTGAATACTTAAATTATGCTATATAATATATACATAAGCTATACATACAATTTATATATATTATACACTATATTCATATATTTCACTTAGTAGATAGCCTATATATACATGCATTTACATAGTATACATAGTGTTTTGTATATTTTTAGAGTTTTCCTGATTTTTATGATTTTTATGGGTTTTATAGAGGTAGGAGATGAGAGATAAAGAAAGAGATGAGGAAAATAGAGTGTTTTTGGGATTTTTAAGAGTTGAAGTCTTTTATTAAGTTTTAAAGTAGACTAAATCATCAGCTGGTATGTTCTACCAAGTCGAGGTTCAGAATACCATGAAACTTGGCATGCACTTAAAAATAAACCTAGTCCTACACAAGACACATTTATTTTATTTTTTTCGATTTTTTAAAGCATTTTTATTTATATACAAATTGAACTCATTTTAAGGTCTTCAAAGTATTTTAAAAAAGAACCTAAGACCCTAAATTTCAAATGAGTGGCTAGGATGGCAGTGACAATATTCAGATATGTTCTATAGAGTCTAAGAGATCTGTTCCAGCCATTAAACATGAATTTCATTTAATTTGACATTCATTTCTCATATTAGACAGTTAGGCACAAATTGTAGCTGATAAAGAAGATAAAAAGCAAGATACAAGCTGCTCCAAATGTAATTTAGAATCATCTAATAGTATAAGAATGCTTGTACAAGATATAAACAATACATACAACATCCCAAATAATTTAAAGAACTTAAATCCTAGGCTCTACTGTGCAATGATTTCAGATCATGGAAGTTGTTGCAATCAGGTTGCAACAGTAGCAAGTCCAACATGACAGTAATACGATTGCTGCTGAGTTTCAAAAGCCACAAGGCTTTGTTGCTACTGCAGTTCCAATTCAGATCATCCAAACAGGATTTCAGTCATCCTAAATTGATTTCAAAGGTTTGCAATAGCTCTGAAGTTAATTTTCAGAGACACAACAGGCCTGATTAGGTTCAACAATCCATCACAAAATCAATTCTGATCTCCAATCCCATACTTGAATGTTTAGAATTCCAATGTGATTTTCCCTTTAAAAGATCAATTAGAACCTTTTGATATAATCATGAAAACCATGAAAACCAATTGGTAATTTAGAGGCTAAAATTAGGTAAGATCAGACTTAAGAAGGTTTGATCTAATGCACTTTAAAGCCACAATCGATCAAATCATTTCGAAAACTTCTTTGAAAAATCAGAGATGGAGATCTGAAAATTCATTTGAGTACCTAAATCCATAGAACTCTGATTTGATCTTCACTTCACACCCTAGACAGTGTGATTCATGAAGCTCAAGTCAAGAGTTCAACTCTTGTAAACATGGCACCACAAATTCATTAAGAGTTATCAATAGTTAATTAGATCTCCATTGTTAGGTTGCAGTCAAAATGTACATTGGGAAATAAATGTTGCCCATATAGGACTTTTGCTAGGAATTTAGCATTAATTTAATCACGTTCTTGTCTTGAACACCATTGATTGGTGATCAAGGTAAGTTGGTGAACAAATCATAATGCATTAGATCCTTGTTCTATCTCAAATTAGGGAGACTGATCCTCCTTGATAGAACTCCCCAATAAGTGGCTTAAATAAGGTATACGCTCATCCCTAAATCAAAACAACACTCAAGGACATTGGAATCCTTGCATACACCTAAATCAAGCACTTAAAATCTCAAAAAGCTCAATCAAATCCATGAAGCTCAAATCACATTCCAAATCACCGAATTGGACATTAAAAACCATTTTAAACATGATCGAGTAATGCAAGTTTATAAAACAAGATTGGGGGGTCTTTGTGACTTTGCGAAATGAGTGGGAGACCCCCCAAGGTGATTTGTGGTGCTAATTTTAGATCTAAGACACAAGGTCCTCAGATTTGAAATTAAACCTGATGAAGGGGTGATTAGCGAAATTAAAATTGAGGGAAATCAGAATGCGAAATGGAAATGTGAAGAGGGAGATTAGCGATCAGCGAGTGAGATGGAATCATCTCCTCTTATCTGAAATTATCAGAGGAGGTGGATGTGTGAATTCTACTCTAATCTACTCCTAAGCTAACGATCAAACTAGTGGATTTCCAACTGATCTACTCCTAACTAAGCTACTGTATACTACTTCCTACTCTAAATTACTCTAACAAAGCAGGAAATCCTAATCTAATCAGATGAAGGGGACCTTTGGATCTAGAGCCGGTGGCTGGAGGAAGAATGAAGGGAGATCTCCAGTGAAGGAAAAGCCCACAAGAGGAGCTTTATGCCCCTGCGCAAAGGGGTAGAAAAATAGTAGACGGACCCTTAAGTGGTTAGGAATCCTATCAAAGCAGTCCCTAGAATGTTGCAAATAGGTCCCTGGGGTATCAAATGGGTCCTTTGAGGAATTTCTAAGGCTGAAATGTTATATGTGAAGGACCTAAATGTGAAACTCTAATTGCAAGGTCCTAATGATGTCCAAATGCAATTAAGTTTTTATGGAAGCTTACTTGAATATTTAGGATGTTAATTACACTTTTAATTTGGAGTTTTGAGCTCATTTGTGTGTTCTATCTGCAAATGGATCATCATTTTACATTATTTAATAGAATATCTCAATAAATGACCTAATTATGCATTTTTAGCACAAATTTGACGTTTTAGGTCTTTTCTATTATTTCTTACACTTAACCCTTTCTTTGTGATAATTTGATAGTGTCTAACCTAGTTTCTAGCTTAACTTGGACATTTTAGTTATGAGTCGCAACTCCACTTCTTGATCTCCCTTTGTCTCCCTTTGCCACGTACAATAGGCAGAGGGAACATCTTCCCCGAAGTCTTCCACTCGTTGTACCAAACAGGAGCCACCTCAACCTTTTCTCCTTGTCATCCTCATCACCAGAGCATTCATCTTCTCCGACATCAACCCATCACAGCTGGTGCAGAGCTCCTTTCCCTTCGTTCGTAGAGAAGCAATTCTTCTTCCTCTCTCTCTAGCTTAGGTTTAGACCCTCTACACCTCAATTCAACCTTATTCGCCTCTCTTCTTTTTACGACCCGGTTCCCGCATCCCTACAGGACACGAGAATCGGACCGACTCGACTGATCCCAAGACCTAGTCGTCCAACGAGAAAGTAACCAAAAAGTAGCAAAATAAACCACATTCACTATGCAAGTAACTAACAGTAACAAAAGTCCAACAGTAAAGAAAAGAACAACTACAGTACATACAACCACAACAATAGAGAATTAAACAGGTACAGAAATATGATGCTTACAATAAAAGAGTACAATTGTAACAGAATATACTCACTACAACAGAAAAATGGTACAGTAAGTACAACACAAGTGGAACTACTGGGCTCTACTAGGCCCAGCACCCTCCGCAGCCGCAGGCTCTGGTTGCTCAACACCTGGTCCTGTAAAGGTGACAAAGGTGACACGTCAACGAAACGCTGAGTAGAGTGGCAACCAGCTAGCTAAGAAAAACAGTAAAGGTGGACAAGTAGCTGTTATTTTTAATTTCTTTCTTTATTTCTCTATTTACTCATTCCTGGATTATTTCTTAGATCTTTTTCTTGATCTCGAATGTTCCTTGTGGGAACGATCTTGATTACAGTCTTTTTTGAAAAGTAGAAGTAGCACGTGGTGCTCTCCTGGCCGAGAGAGTCCCCCGTGATGGTCATACCCTCAGTCAACCACCCCAAGGTCATTGACAGACGTAACGGTGACTACGGCACGTGCGATAAACGCAAGGGTAGCTACCCCGCACTGGCACACAGTTAGTCGTTTCCATTAATGGGTAGCATGGCTAGCAGAACCCCGGGGCCCATGGGGTGGCTGGCGCTCTCCCTACACTAGTAGCTCTCCCCGGTACTGTGTACGCGAGGGCCAAAAGTCGGTACAAAGTGGCCTGACCTAACCCCAGGTCCCTGGGGCGGCTAGCTCCGCTCTGTACTAAATAGGGGGATAGTTGCTCTCCTTGGTACTCCGTACTCAAGGGCCAACTCACTTCCCCAATTCCATTCCATTTACCTTTCAGGAGCTCTACTCCTAATTCCCCATAGGGTTCATGCTTATATTTCTCTAGCCAAGCCATTTTAGGTTTCATTATTTCAATTTTATTTTCATATAGCCCGTGTTCCCAATAGTTAATATCCATTCATATACAAGCAGCTGTTATCCAATTACAGGCAATTATCATTGTTCTATCTACTTTTCCAAGACTGCGATTCATGTATTCATGACATTCGTTTCAGTATTTCTGTTCCTAGGATTCATGCCACACCCTAGGATCTATCATTCAATCTAGTTTTCCAGTCCTAAGATTCATGCCATACCCTAGGATCTATCATTCAATCTAGTTTTCAAGTCCTAGGATTTATGCCATATCCTAGGATCTATCATTCAATCTAGTTTTCTGACCCTAGGATTCATGCCATATCCCAGGATCCATCATTCAATCTAGTTTTCAGACCCTAGGATTCATGCCATACCCTAGAATCTATTATTTATCTGAAAGATGCATTAATGATGGTAAATAACCAAGGGGAGCCACTCTACCTGCAAAATTGGGAGTGATGGGGGCGTGATCGACAGGTCCACGTGCCTCCGCAACCCCCAGATCCGCAACAGAATGAGGTTCTCACACAAGGATCAAACACAAGGAACCACTCAGAACACGATACAAGTACTTTAAACAAGTAGAGGAACTAATTCTAAGAAGAACGAAATTTTAAATGCTGAAATCAGACTTCAAACAGATCCTAAATGGGTCAAAAACGACAACTCTGACCCCAATCAGACGTCTATAAAACCTTCCGAACGTCTTAAAAGATGGCCCAGGTCATACCTTACTTTAAGCTATTCTTTAGACGTCCAGGATCCCGCTGAACTGTCTGGACCTAGTTCCAGACATCCGACTATCACTCTAGACATCTGGAGACTCTCTCCGTCGTCTGGTGCTGTGCCTAGATGTCTGATCTGTGTGGGAGGGCGTGTCCTTGCACCTTCCCGAAATGAAACCTGCACGTGTATGCAAACATTCTCAACACAACCACGTCTCAGAGCTTTCGGCATAACGGCCTACATGGCCGCATCCGCAAAAAGAAGAAAGCTGAGAATATTATACCTTTCAGACATCTGGATCTCCCTTGCTTTGGTTTCATGGCCAGAGGAAGCGACAGCGAAAGCGGAAGCGACTCAGACAGCAAGGTAAATCTCGATCTACAAGAAGCTTTTAATGAACTTTTTGAAGTCAGCAAATCATTAAAAAGAGAAAATAATAGCATTAAAAAGAACCTTAGTTTTCTTAAAAATGAAAATGATAGGTTAGAAAAACAACTTAAGGACATAGAAGCTAGTCCTAAAAATGATAACCTATTATTAGAAAATTATAACCTCATCAATAAAAATACTAAATTGATTGAGGAAAATGTTAGTTTAAAATTAGAAATTTCTGATTTAAATACTAAGATGAATATTATAGAAAATGAACTTGCATGTCTTAGGGAGAAATCAAATAAATTGATAAATAGGGTAGATAACCTATATAGCCCTAAGGTTGAGAAAGGATCTCCATCAAGGAGACCCGCTAACAGATCCGGATGCAAGCTCACTTGGATACCGAAGAAAAATTTGGAATCTTGTTTTGTAGGGTTCAGGGATAACTACAACACGAAGGACTGGACCTACAAGCTCAAGGCTGGTCAACTTGAGTTCGGAGAACCAACGAGTAGACCAAGGAGGAGAACAAGAAGAATGACGAGACGGCGAACAAACGACGGACCCACCGCACGTCGACTGCCAGACTGGAGACCGGCGCCAATGCCCGGGCCTCCAAGCTACGGATGGGAGACCCATCCGATGTGGCATCCACCACCACCACCATTCGGGCCATTTTATTGGCCATGGTAGGTAAGGTAAAAATCATTTACCCTATCTTTTTATCATAAGCATTTAGATAGGGGGAGCAAAAAATTATAAGCTAATTGTCAATTTTTAAGGGGGAGATATAAGGTAGCTAAATTTTCTTTATAAAGGGGGAGAAAAATAATAGCTATCTTGTTGTTATAAAAAAGGGGGAGGACATTACCTTTGTTAAAAGAAATTTATAGAAGTGCATGTTTTAAGGGGGAGTTATAGAAAATTTAAAATCAATCAAACCTTTTTGATAATGTCAAAAAGGGGGAGGATTTTTTGCATTATTATTTATGGTTTTGTCACCATCAAAAAGGGGGAGATTGTTGGTGGTAGAGCACCACGATCATTTGTTTTGATGATAACAAAACACGTGTTATTTAACATTTGCACTTGGAGTCTTAGATTTCAGGTCAATTGCAAATGGAGACGTGCTTAGACGGAATTCGAGCTCGCATCCAGGACGGATTGGAGGAGCTTGACGGAGAACAAAGGAGATTCGCGAGGAGCGATAGATTGAAGATGGAAGTACAAGAAGAATAAGATAGAATTCCATTTTATTCCTTTCATGTACTTTTGTCGTTATTTTCTTGCTCTTTATTTTCATAGAACATTATTTTAAAGAGCCTCAAAGTACCCTAACAGTAGTCCTAGGAACACCCGCACAATCCTAGGATACTTAGGTTTTCTGTAGAAAACTTAAAAAACCAATATAGGGTTCAAACAGAATTTCCAGACGTCTAATTCCCAAATCAGACGTCTGATAATGTATTTTAAGACGTCTGACTGTTGATTCAGACGTCTGATAACATGTAGGCTGGACTTAGTTAGTTCTGTCTGATGAAATCAGACATCCAGACCTTAGACCAGACGTCTTAGAAGACGTCTGATGACTTTGCCAGACGTCTAATTAGTGGACCGTTGGCTGGCTCAACAAACACTCAAGGATATGACCGTTAGAGCCTTATCAGACGTCCTTAGGCCTTTCCAGACGTCTGATAGATGACCGTTTTTGCCTTGGCTGACCCAAAATCTCTTCTCAGAGATTTTCTAGCCGTTGCACTCTCTTGGAAATCCATTCCCATGAAAAAGTAGGTTTCCAGACGTCCAGACATAGTGCCAGAAGTCCTGTATGTCGTCTGATGGACTTGCACTAGAACCCTGTTTAGATCTGATCCAAGTTAGGAAGAAACTCGCTTAAAATCAGACGTCTGATGTTGTTCCCAGACGTCTTAAAGTGATCTTCCAGATGTCTGATGCCAGGATCAGACGTCTGATAAGCCTGTCAGTGCAATCGTTGTTCCCGATTTCGGCCTGATTCTCTTGGGCTTTGCTCCCAACGGCTATGGAAGCTTTCCTAAGCCTTCCAAAGCCTTCCTAAGGCCTTTATAAATAGAGAGGAACCTCTTGCACACCAACATACACCTAGATACACAAGAAACACTTTGTAATACACTTTCAAACTCTTTTGTGTCCTAAAGAAGCTCTTGCTCTCCAAGCTCAAGTTCTTCATCTAGAGAGCATCAAGCTTTTGCGCACCCGCTCTCCCACCGTAGTTCACGAGAGCGACGTTGCGCCGTCGCGTGGCTCACGCACCCGCGTCATCGATCCGACGCACTCCTTGCAAAGGGGAGTTTCCTAATTCCTATAGAAGCTAGGTTTAAATTACTTTGTTGGCTCTATAGGATTGTTGTTTCTTTATCTTTGTTATTTGGTTGGATATTCGCTTTGCGAATTCCCGTCTCCTTCGTGGGACAAAATCCTTCTTGTGAGGAGAAGGGGTTTGAGGTACGCTACCCTCGTATAAAGTAGCGTGGTTGTAATTGAGGTTGAATCACCCTCGTTTAAGTGATTCGGTTAGTGGATTTGATCAACTTGGTTGATCGGAAAATCCTAACTCGAGAGGGTTAGGTGGTGTTTTTACCTGGTTTGGGTTTCCACCTAAAAATATTTGTGCACATTGTGTGATTGAATTTTTTGTGAGATTGTTTATTATCTTTTCCGTAATTTTTTACGTCACGCTGATCTCACCCCCTCCGAGTAGGGAATCCACAGCTCAGACAATGGTCGAATGAATTCCCGAATACAGAGAAATCATCCATAAAGACCTCCAAGTATTCACCCACCATTTCTGAAAAAATGGCTAGCATGCAACGCTGGAAGGTCGCAGGTGCATTGGATAACCCGAACGACATTCAACGGAATGCAAACGTGCCATACGGGCAAGTTAATGTGGTCTTTTCCTGATCTTCTGGAGCAATTGCGACTTGGTTATATCCTAAATATCCATCCAGGAAGCAAAAATACTTGTGCCCTGCCAATCTTTCAAGGATTTGGTCAATGAATGGCAAGGGGAAGTGGTCCTTCTTAGTGGCTTCATTAAGCTTCCTATAATCAATACACACCCACCATGCGGTAGTGGTGCGGGTGGGGATGGATTCGCCATGATCATTGGTGATAGCGGTGAGCCCAGCTTTCTTTGGAACCACTTGAGTGGGGCTCACCCAGGGGCTATCGGAGATAGGGTAGATGATGTCGGCGTCAAGCCACTTGATGATTTCTTTTTTAACGACCTCCCACATGTTAGGGTTTAAACGTCTCTGCATCTGGCGGGAAGGTCGGGCCCCGTCTTCCAGGTAAATCTTGTGGGTGCAATAGGTGGGGCTAATTCCTCTTAAATCCGAAATGGTCCAACCAATGGCGGCCCGATGTTCTGAAAGGGTCGCAGTCAACCTGAATTCCTAATCCTTGGTTAGATGAGAATTAATAATCACTGGGAAGGTCTGGTCAGGTCCTAAGAAGACGTACTTGAGATTCTCGGGCAATGGTTTAAGTTCAGGTGCATGTGGGACCACAGTCGATGGGAAGGGAAAGGGCGATAGTTGATCAACATCGATCTCTTCAAATGGTGCCATGTTATGGTACTCAGCCTTACAGAGGTCCATGGGTAATGATGGTGACGGGTCAAAATAGTTACTACGATTTTGGTGGTCTGAGACAGAACTGAGGGTGAGGCATTCCTCGATTAGAGTTTCCACGGGATCATGTTCCTCAGTATAATCACAATCAAAAGACTTTGTCGCCTGGAAGATATCCAATTGCATTTTCCTGTCCCCGAAGGGGATTTTCATACATCCCGTGTCGCAATCAATGTTTGCTTTAGCTGTAGCTAAGAAAGGTCTGCCTAAGATTATGGGTGCGTTTTGTAATTTTTCAAGGACTTCCATGTCGAGCACCAAAAAGTCGACCGGAAAATAGAAGTCCTTGACCCATACAATTACGTCCTCGACAACCCCCTTCGGGGTTTTCACAGATCTATCAGCCAGTTGGATGGTGACAGGGGTTGGTGTCAGCTCCCCAAAACCAAATTGGTGGTACAGGGTTGTTGGAATTAGATTGATAGAAGCACCTAGGTCTAGGAGCGCTCTATCAAACGTCATGTCCCCGATATTGCAGGAAATCAGGGGTGCTCCTGGGTCAGTTCGCTTGAGTGGAAGGTTGCTTGATATCATGGAACTTGCTTGCTCAGAAAGTACAACCTTCCTAGGTGCTTACGGTCTCGGCTTACGCTTGGGTGTACAGGCATCCTTTAAAAACTTGGCGTAAGCAGGGATGTGTTTGACGGCTTCTAGGAGTGGAATATTAATCTGTACTTACTTAAAAATTTCCAACAGCTCCTTGGTTTCCACAGTATTCTTCTTTTTCTTGATTGTTTCCAAGGCCTCAGGGTAGGGTGTCTGAATGTGGATTGGTTCCATGTCTGGGTCCTTGGTTGGTGCCTCTTTTGAGTCGGGTATTTCAACAGGTAAAGTCTCGGGGAGAGTCGGCCATTTGGGATCCTGGGTTTTGGTGCCGCTTCTCAAGGTCACCGCATTCGCAGAGGCATTGGGGCCATGGGGTGATCCTTGAGAAGACGAGGACGAAGAAGCGCCAAACCCAGGAGGTGTTTGCGGGGCTGGCTAGACCATGTGAGCCTGCTCGGGGTTGCTTTGGAACCCTTGCGAATTGGGGCCTCTGTTAATTATGTTTCGTGGGTTCGGTTGTGGTTGGGAAGGTAGGGATCCTTGTTATTTATAGTCCAAGAGTTGGCTTAACTGCCCCTTTACCAAGACCATTTCCTCTTGATATTTCAGGTTCATGTCAGCCATCATCTTTATTAGGGTATCCATTTGGTTTTGTGGGGGAGGGGCCGCCCTATTCTGGTTATATTGGGGTCTAACTGGTGGTCCTTGCTGATAGGGGGGCAAGTGTGGCTGCTGGTTTGGCCTGGGCTGGTTTTGGAATTGCGGTAGCTTCTGGTTTGTCCAACCAAACTTGGGGTGGTTACGCCAGCCGGTGTTCTAAGTGTTGGAGAAAGGGTCAGGTTTCGCATATCCTTGGACGACTTGCACATCTTCTAGGATAGCCGATGTTGATGAAGAGGGAAGGGAGTAATCAAGGGTCGAGGGAGCAAAGGTCCCTCCCTGGAACGTGGTCAGGGGTTGTTCCAGTTTCAGTTGGGTGAAGGGCTGGACCAGGTCAACATTATGTGCTCCCTTTGCTAGGGAGAAAGTCTGCAAGGGGTTCCTGGTCTGATTCAGTAGCTCATCAATCTTTTTGTCCACCAATTCCACTCGATCCAACTTTTTGGCAATGATGTCCATGTCAACCATTCCAGAATTTGCTTGCACCTTCCATGTCAACCATTCCAGAATTTGCTTGCACCTTATAAATCCTGCCACGGGGTTGACTGGACCTGTGAAACTGGTTCATGGAGGCATTGTTGAGCGAATTCTCGCTCATAGACTCAAAGAGCTCAAACGTGCTCTCCTCATCTTTGTTTAGGAAGTTTCCCCGCATGAGGCATCGACGAAGTTCCGTAGGTTGCTGTCCAGACCGTGGTAGAAGATCTGGGCCAATTGCCACCTTGGAACATCGTGGTGTGGGCATTTCCTCAAAAGTTCATTAAATCTTTCCCACGCCTCATGAAATTGTTCCCCACCCTAGAGTGTGAAGGTAGTGATAGCTCTTCTGAGGGCATTGGTCTTTCCTATGGGGAAGAATTTCTTTAAAAATGCATGCCTCAGTTCTTCCCAGGTGGTGATGGGTCTACCTAGGGTTCTAAGCCAATGAGAAGCCTTGTCTCTTAATGAGAAAGGGAACATCTTGATTAGAACAATGTCAAGGCTAATGTTCCTAGATTTCACCGTTCGTGCTATGCGATCGAGATCCTCTAGGTGCTGAAAGGGGTCCTCATTTGAGCTTTCATGAAAGTGACTCTGGATCAGACTTAAGACATTCGGTTTTATCTCAAAATCATCTCCCCCCTCGGGGATCCTAAGGTGTGGCTCGACTCTAATAGCAGAAGGGTTATAGAAATCACGGAGGGGTCTTGGCTGGTCCTGAAATGGTGGTAAATCAAGTGGTGGTTGCCCTGGTATGTCGTGGAAAGGTGGTGGTGGTTGTTCTTGTGGGTTCTGTAACCGTTGTATGGCTTGTATGATGGTATGGGTTTGTTGTTGCTGAAGTCGATGGTTAGCATTGATTTGAGCTTGGATGATGGCCATAGCGTCTGGTGGGGGTTGATCTTCAGCCTCATCTACCCTAGGTTCAGCCATGTTTTCAACAGAATTACGTCGCCTAGATTCCTGCTCTAAAACACACAACTCGTGATGCAGTGAGCGCCTCCCGTGCATACACTAGAGAAGAACAGGAGGGGATGCGGAGGGTGACAGATGCGAGAAATGTGTTTCAATCAAGCACCCAAGCCTAGTCCTTATGGTGTATTCCTCAGGAGACCTAGAAATCTCACAAAGGGTGATTAAGTTCGTAAGCACTGAACTCCCCTTCCCAAGGCTAATCTGGCCAGGTTGATTACGAGGGGATTGCAAGGAAGGTTCTTCCTTTGGCTTGCGCCTCCGGTTCCATAGACCCCACAACTGCGGTCGTTTGACACTGCCCCGCAGCCTAGTCACCAGATTCTACCGAGGGAATGAAAGCCAAGTGCCTAGCGAACAAAACCTCACCTTTTGAGACTTAACTCAGTCCTGCCTAGGGCACGTCTACTCAGTTTAAAGGGTTAGGATAGTGCTTGTGCTTAGGGTGATGTGATGAGGCATTGATTGGGGTGGTGCCTCTTAATTTTCCACTTTCAAAGTGTGTGCTTCTAGTAAAACATGGTTTTCAAGAAAGGATTTGTTAAGATGTGGTGTCTTTTAGTGTTTCATCCTTACTTTAGTACTTTTTTGGGTTGACATATCATAATCTTTTCAAACAAGTTTCAGTGGGCACGTCAAGTTCTACACACAACTTGGTGAAAGTAGATTTCCTTTTCTTTTGTAGAGGCTCTAAAACCCTAGTGTACTCATCCTAGTGATCATGCAGCTTCTATTAGATGAGTCAGTTTTAGGGTTAAGTGGTGCGGCCCAGGTCAACTCACGGTGGCTTCGCAAACACCACTCAAGAAAAAGAAAAGAACACTCCAAGAATTTATTCAGAATGTTAGAGTGTACATTTTTTTGTGGGGTGATGTGTTAAGGATGTGGGTCAAGCAATCATACACCACGCTAATTTTTTTCAGTTTTTACAAATTTTTTTAGCTTTTTCACGCAAGCAAACAATGAGAGACAGGTTACTCACTATCGGTCCTCGAGGCGCCTACTCCCTTGCTACCATTGTGGGATGCGTCGCTTCGCCGTCCATGCGCCGAATTCCTACAACCGTCAAGTAAAAAGGAAAATAGGGCATTAGATGATGTGAGAATGAATGTGGAATGGAGGTGATAAAACAAATCCGTTGCCTCCCCGGCAACGGCGCCAAAAACTGACGTGCTTTTATGCGTGTGTGTTAAGGAGTGTCGTTATAGTCGCACTTGCAACGTCGGTTTTAAAATAATTAAACGGAGGTGAGTCCGAGTGTCAGTCTCAGGGAGCCGTGAAAATCGGATTTTTACTTTACCACTTGTCACGGAAAATGCGGAGTTTTGCTTGCGAAAGGTGCAGTTTTGAAAAGTGAGAGAGAGAGATAGAGAGAGAGAAGGTTTAGGGTTAGAAAGCTCTTTGTTTTGATCATGTAACTTGAATAGAAATTAAAATGGCAACTGAACGGAAAATAACTTCATTAAACATGCACTTGTAGTTCACGACTTACAACATTAAATACATTCTTCAACAAAAATAATAAAAAGCTTGAGAGAGAGAGAGAGAGAGAAAGAGAGTGTGTGTGGAGAGCGACGAGGCGGCCACGGCGGTGGAGGAGGCTCCTTCGGCGGCTCGTCGTCTCCGACGATTACAAGAGTGCCTAAGGCTAGCTAAGAGAGGGGTAGAGTAGTTGCAAGGGGGAGTGAATGCCTTGAATGGTGGTTGGAGGGGGTTTAAATAGAGTTAAGGGATTCCTAAAAGAAGAAGGGGCTTTAGCGACATCCAGAGCGTCGCTAAAATCGCTTAAAAAAGCGTCGGTGAAGCCCTCTCACCGTCGGTCAGCCGCCCGCCTCGTTCCTTCTCGCGCGATCTGCGGTCGCTGAACAAGAGCCGTCCGATCACTGAGAGCCTTTCGCGCCTGCGCTGGGATCGCGCCTCAGGCGCGCTTGTGCGCGCGCGTCTTCGCCCAGCGTGCGCGCGGGCGTGGACGCTTGTGAGCTGTGGTCGCGCCGCATGGCAAGATCCTGGCAGCCCACTGCTGATCAGGCGGCCCAATTTCTCTACGCCCGTCGCCCGTCTTCAATTTCCACCCCACGCAGCTCGAACGCACGTCGCGTGGGTGCGGACATGCGCGCTAACCGTTGCGCCACGCCCACGCTTTGTTGTAGCGACCGCGGGCGGGCGCGTGGATCTCGGCCGTTCGATCGAAGATCGACGACTGAGATCTGATCTTGGGTTGATGAAGGTGCGACGCACGGTGGGGCGGGCTGACGTGGCGCAATCTGGGCCGTTGATCTCCAGATCAACAGTCAGAACTTCTTGGGCCCATTGTAGGAGCTTCGGATGTCGGATTTGGCCGATCTTGAGTCCGTTGGACTCCATTTGTCGTTCTGAATCCATTCGTGCGGTCTGATTGCTCATCTGAGGCCTGCTTTGACAAATGCTTACACAAATGGCCATTAATGCAATTTATAAGCAATCTTGGTACATGATGCATGCAATGCTCCTATTCTACTTATGTTGTGCCTTTTATTCTAAAGATGGGCCATATTCAACATAATTATCACCCCCTTGTGTAGTGTTATCAATAACGCATCTTCGAGGGGTTTATTTTACATTCCTCCTCTCCATGCCGGGAACTCCTCTAATCAACTTGTGTCTTCAAGCTGCTCCTAAGTCAACTTTTCTGGAAAACATTTTCAGAACAGACACTTTTTGGTATTATTCTTTGTTATGCGCACTGAACTAGACTAGTGTATGATTTTTGGGTGCTCAGGTTACCAAGTTCCACAAACCAAAGGGCAGGCAACGGGGCCGAATACTCCCTAAGCCTTAGACTTAATACATCAGCCTTGCAACTCCCTCAACCTCTTGAGGAATAGTTCAAATCTTAACAAATACGTGAGTGTTTAAGCTTTAGAACAGACCCAGGAGGCCTAAAGTCGGTATCCCTCACTTGTCTCCTTTTCTTTAGCACTTTAGGACTTTATTTGTTCATTCATTCAGGCCTAGAACTTAGGTAACTTTTCCATAATCAACTGCTGGGACCAGCACAATTCTACACATTTTCTTCCAGTGTCTCTCAATATATTTGAAATTCAGCTCACAAAGATTTCATCTCCTTTTTCTCTCTTCTTCTCTCTTTTCCTTTTTGTTTTTTTTTTATTATGCAAGATGGATGCCCTAATTGCATGTAGAATATGTATAAATGTTATGAATAACCTCAAGTTATACCCCCCTATGCGTAAATCTGACAATGTCCTCATTGAAAAGCAAGAGCAAGGGCAGATATTACTTGAGGTGGAGTTGGGATACCTTTGCAAATCGGGCTCTAGAAGGGAAATAGAAGGAGACCCAAAGAAGATACGTAACAAAGCTGGCCTGGCTAGTAAGTAGCCCAAGATGTTGGCAAGTTGGTGATGGATAGTGAGGCCAAATACTCGCCAAAAGCAGGTGAAAAGAGGGTACTCCTGAGCTATTTGTGGAGGTTTTACATAATATACATGAGTAGTAACCTCCGGGAGTGTGCGACGAGGAGGCAAAGGCTCCTCAAGCAAATATGTGTGGGGTACAGAGAGTGCGATGAAACATACCCTAAGACTAATGGGCTGACATGGAAAAGTGTCTATCCAAACTCGCCACTCTACCACAGGGTGCATTGGTCAAGATATTCCCTTGTTAATCAAAAGTGTGAGCAGAGATTTCAGGAAGCTGCTTCTGTAGAAGTGTAAGTCTCTCAAGTGTGGTGTAGGAACAAGGGTTAAAGAGGGTGTGAGTAGTTCGATATTCATCCTCGATATCCATTCCAGTTCATGAATGTTATCAGAAGCAGCCTTAGTTACTGATTGCCTTTCATGCTGCATATCATTGGTGTGCGTATCCTGGAATGGGCCCAAATGTTCGTCATCCAAATTGAACCGCTCAAGGGTGTCGCTCATTTCATCATCCTGTAGAAGTGGTTTGGAAGCAATAAGACTGTGAGTGTCCTCAATAATGACATCCCCAAGTTCTTGTTCAATGTTAAGATCCCGCTCATGGGGTGTATACATTCTTTCCTCAAGAGTAGTAATTGCTTCCATTTCTTTCGACTGTTTGAGAGGATGATCTTGATAGTCAAAGGTATGTAGGAATCCATATTTGGCTAATTCAGCAAATCCTTAGGGGGTAAGTCATCGAACACAACATATTCGCCCCTAGAGTCACTCCATACTTTGAGCTTGGGCCCCTCAAAGTCATCATCATCCTTTTCTACATTTTCTCCCTCTTGACTTTGAGCCTCAGGGCAAACTTTCATATCAGGATCATGTGCTTCCTCAAAAATCAACTCTTCGTGTCCCTGAGACCAATATTGATCTAATTCTTCTAATTCCATCTCAAGTTTCTCATGGTCACTTGGGTTGGGGACTTGTGAATCCTAAAAAATTTCAATGACAGGTGTTGGTCCTGTTGATAGAGAAGTGTGATTATTATCACTTCCTTCTAGTATGATTTCCTCTGGTATCCAAGACTCATGGAATTTGTTAACTTCTAGATCACAATCCTCAAGGGGCTCTAACTAAGGTGCAAGGTCCTCAGAAGCGTAAAGTCTGCTCAGGATCTCTAGGATGGGATACAGATTCCACCTCAAGATTCAGACTGGGAGCGGGGTTGACTAATTGACTGCGACCCATTTCATCAAATGTAATGAAGATACTATCATTCAGGTTGAGTTCACCTAATGGGCCCATTTTCTCCTTCCAATTAAGATCAGGTGGATAGTCACCAAGATTGCCTTTTGGTGGGCATATCTCATGAGGGACGTTTAAGTGATAGCTACTCCTCAAAATAGGATCCCTGTTGTCATTGTTTTCCTTGAAATTATCTTGGTAATCGGGGATATAAGGGTAGGGATCAGAATTGACTATAGGAGGATCGCTAAGCTGGTTAATCTCTTCAGTTAATCTTTGACCATTCCTCAAAATCTCTCCCATAGAATCCATCATCTCTTTATGTTGTTTTTGCATTTCTATAATAAAAGAGGAGAGGCTACCATCAGATTGAGTAGGATAGTCAATCTCAAGTTCAAGTTGCCTAGGAGTTTCAGTCCAACCTCGATAAGACAAATCAGGAAGGGTGGGTGAGTTGGGCATGGTCATGGAAGAGCTAGGGTTGGGATACCCTTCTCCTAGGTTCTGCTCATCACCACTGGGTTGGGGTTTAATCAGACCAATGTTCCTATAGTAGGAGTAGAAAGGATCCCAATGCTCATCAGAAGATGGATAACTGGAGGTATTGGGATTGGGTATTCTGAGTTGAACAGAAGTGAAGTAGTTATTATAATCCATTTGAAAGCATGATTTGAAAAACACACCCCAACCAAACACAAGGCAATGGGACTTCTCTTTCTTTCTTAGAGCAGATTCAAGCCAACCTCTAATCGACTCCTTAAAGTTTATCAAATGGAGTCAAGTTTGCACTTGTCCGTTCCCACTTTAGTGGTATAAGAGGGAGATGTGACTTGAGATCCTTGACAAGCTCTTTAGAGAAGATAGAGGTTGTTTACGTTCTCTCTTGGTGGCAAAAGAAGTTTCACAATCAATTATGTGCCTTAAGTTGACCTTCGAGTGCCCTAGGACTTATGCTTTTCTTAGATGATACTCTCAGGTGATCAAGTGAGAAGTTACTCCAAGGACGAACAAAGGGATGCAAGTAGGGTAAACCCTTCCTTTGAGGCAATGCGTAAGCAGTGCCTTTTAACTACCCTTTTGCTCCTTTAAGGGGTGTCCCCCTCCGTGAAGTATCAAAACACTCAGTCAAAAGATAGTACCACCACCACAAAATAAGATAGGAGGGTCTGCATCGATAAAGAAATCGGTGCCTATAGCCTTAAGGGATCGAGCCTTAGTGTGGTGCCTAATGTGCATGCTCAGTGCCAGAAGTGTGCATCACACCACAAATCTTTTATTATTTTGAAAATGCAGACAAGTCCCTTTGAATCAGATCAAGTGTGATTTGATTTTAAGCTCGAATATGATTATCAATCCCAATTTAAGTTAGGCGACCACTGAATTAGTAAATTCAATCAATTTGGTGGTCCTGAATTTAATCCAAATGCAAATGCGTGGACAGGAGCTGGATGCAAAGTTAGTAAGGTATACCTGTCTCCAGCAATCTTTGTGCAATGATGTACGCAATGTAGAGAAAAGATCTAGTATGCTGCTCAATCACCCCTAAATGCACACACCTAAGGGTATGCAACTTCTAAGCAGGTAGCTCGATATTTTCTTTTGTTTGTTTTAGAGGCAAGCAAGCAGAAATTTAACTTTCACACATAGAAAAAAAATATAGCCCTAGCCTCTAAAGAATGTGAGGACAGACCCCCAAAAATATGCCCCAATTACTACCGCGAGAAGACAAAAATAAAACTGCGACGAAGGAGAATCCACTGTGAGAGTGGGATCCAGGTCTCCTACATCTCCTCCACGTGTGAACGTCGCTCAAGGTTGATGTCGTCGCTCTCCCGCACCTCTCCCCGTCAGATTCCTTGCACAGAAAGATAAAGAATGATAAGATAAATGCCTAACTCAAAATAATTAGAAATAAAAATCAGGTGAATCTATTGCATTTGTTGCCTCCCCGGCAACGACGCCATTTGATCGCGAGGTTTTTCGCTTGTAGAAATAATGTCAGAAAAATATGTGGTCGCAATATGTAATGTGGTAGAAAAAACCTCGATCAAAGTTACTAAAATACTGAAATAATACCACACTTCAGGTCGTATCCACAGGGAGGACAAACCAATAGATTCATGACTATGGGGCCATCATATTCATAGAAATATTCATAAAATCGAATATGCAGCTCAGAATGTAACTTTCAATTTCATGAGAAGTTGAAGGCTATTTACGTAAATTTCACATCATAAATCAAGCTCTCAAAAATATGTAAATGATGCATGTGTAGTGGTAGAGTATGCAATTTCTAGTTGCATGCAAAGCTGAATCCAATTTCATTAAGAATTGATGTGCATAATAGGAGCAAATTAAATATGAAAATGAATAAGTATAATGTCGCAATTTCACCCTAATAATTTAATCCAACAAAATATTTTAATACTATTCCGCAATGGCATTTTTGGTAAATATTAATAGCACCCAATAACAAAGGAAATCTTCCTCTTGATCTCGTGCGAGGAGGAAGCAATGGCAGAGGCTAAGGAGCTCGAGGAAGGTTGACCGTGACGAGGGCTTTCCAATGGTGGTGGTGGCTCTCCAAACGGCAGCCGGAGTTGACGCTGGCAATGAGGAAGAGAGGCAGCGGTGTCAACGACTCGCCAGCGATCGTGGCTACTGTGGCCGTGTCTGGAGGCGTGGCCGAGCTCATGGGGTCGAGGAGAGCTCAATGAGGGTGACGGAGTGGAGAATGGTGGCGCAGAGAGGTGGCTGCGTGTGGGGCGTAATCGGCGGTGTTGGGTTCCTCCGTAGTTGTCTGGAGGTTGAAGATGAAGAAGGAGAGGAAGGGGAATGCCTGATGGAGGTGTGGCCACGCCTGTTGCGCGAGGCGGAAGGCCACAGGGCCGGCGCGTGAGGGGCTGCGCGTGCTGCTGGTCACGCTACTGCGAATGCGTGAGGGGCTACGTGCACTGGCCGTGCTGCTGCGGGCGCGTGAGGGGCTATGTGCGTGCTGGCAGCACTACTGTGAGCGCATGAGGGGCTGCACACGCTACTGGTCGCGCTGCAGCAGGCGCGTGAGGAGATAAGGTGGTGGTGGTGCTCAGGGCTTGCACGCGAGGAGGAAGGCCACAAGGTCGGCGCGTGAGGGAAAGGCACACGGTTGCAGTGCAGAGGACATGGCGTTGAGGAGCGCGTTGTCACCACGCTCATCGAGAGGAAGTACGGTTACGGTTGGAGGGCTCGCAGTGGCGGAGTCTTAGGCACGTGGTAGAGGTTGCTGGAGTGCGGTCGTGGGGACTGATAGCGATTTCACGCGGTTTGTTAAAATACGTCGTTGTAACGCGTAAAACCGATCAACTCTTAAATTTATATTCCTAGATAGGGGAGTATCTAGGGTTGTCCAAGGAGGCCAAATGTTTGCAATAGTGATTCTCTTGCTTGGAATACAATCTCAACTTTCTTTTTGGTATTTTTCAATATATCATTTTTTTGTTTTAAATTAAGACAACATGCGGAATGGTGACGGGAAGGTGATTTACACTTCAATTTAAAATACTACTTCTAAGTGGCAAGTAGAGCCTCTCCCTAAGCTCACTCTAGGCAAGTGGAAACCTAGAATAATTAGGGAGAGGAAGTGAAGAATGCTGAAAATAAGCAAATAGAAATGCAAACAAGATATACGAAGAAGGCAACTAGATAATTGATAAAGTGTTTAACAAAAATGCCTAGTAGAGGAATGCTTCTACTACTAGATAATTGAAGTAAAAGAAAACACAAATCCTCTAAATAGATGGTGAAGAAGAGGGCTTCTTGCTCCAAGGTTGGTGGCTCCCAAGCTTGAAAAGAATCCTTCAACTCCTTCCTTGCAGAACTCCGCCAAGGTGATGACCTCCAAGGCAAGCCCTAAGGGGGCGTGCCCTAAGTTTCTCTCCAAGGGTGGAAGTCCACCCTAAGCTTTTCTCCTTTGCTTGGCCATCCTCCTTGAAGTGGGAGAGTCCTCCTCCTTGGCGTGGCCCAAGTTGAAGAGAGTGGGGAGAAGAAGGCACCAAAAGGGCTGGTGGTGTGCCCCTTTAATCTCCTTCTCTACTCCTTCTCCTTGGGCGTAGGTATAGGTGGATGTAGGTAGAAAATACACTAAGGGAGGATGCCCCAAAAATGGTGGTAGGTGGTGGCCTTTTATAGAATAGGAGGGGGGCTATGGTGACCTTTGAAATGGATGGCCAAGATGAGTTGATGGAGGTGGTTGGAGATCCTATGGCCAAGGAGAGTTGGCGCCAACCCAAGGGGTGTTAAAGGGGGTGGTTATGGTGGTGTTGGTGTCTTTTGGTGGTGGAGAGACACCACCATGTTGGCGCCAACATGGGGTCTTCTAGAAGGGGGGTTAGGTGGATGGTGGAGATGGGTTCAAGGGAGATTGTGTGGTGGAGATGAGAGGAGATTTTGGAGGGAAAAGTGGCGCCAATATAGAGGTGGTTAGGGGTGGTTTTTGGCGCCAACTTGAAGTGTCTTTTGGTGAAGATAATGGGGTGAAGGGATGGCTAGGAGGTGGCGCCAACTTGAATAGAGTAGCTAGCTTAGGTAGGCTTGAGTTGGTGGAGCTAGCTAGGGTTGATTTTGGAGGTAATGAAGGGCCAAGGAGCTGGTTGTTAGCTATGCTAAGCTAAGCTAAGATAAGCTAAGCTAGCTTAGCTAAAGGTGGAGTGGAGGAGAAGGTGTTGGAGCTAGGGTTTGGAGGAGGGAGCTGAGGAGAAGAAGTCTGGAGCTGGAGCTGGAGCTGGCTGCTGCTGAAGAGGCTGGCATGGGGATACTCTAGCTGGCTTAGCTTGCTAGTTCTTTGCTAGTTGCTAAGCCAAGCTAAAGTGAGCTAGCTTCTACCAAAATGAGCTAAGGTGAGCTGGGTCTGGTGCTCCCGGGGAGAATCAAGCTGGTTGAGGCAGCTAAGGTAGCTTAGCTCAACTGAGTTGAGCTAAGCTGAGTCCCTGTGAGCTGGACTTGAGCTTCCTGAGCTGGGATGAATTCTTCTTCAGCTGGTTGGAGCTGAGTGGAGCTGGATGTAGCTGGATCTGAGCTGGGGTGAACTCCTGTTAACTCAGCTGAGCTAGCTAGAGCTCCCTGTGAACTAGTGGGAGCTGAGGTGAGCTAGACTCAGCTAAGTTGAGCTGGATCTGAGCTGACTTGAGCTAGGGTGAGCTAAGGTGAACTCTCTTGAGCTGCCATCCAGCTGAGATTAGCTGAATGGAGCTGGGATGAGCTAACCCTAGTTCAAGTAAGCTAGGTTCCAGCTGCGGTGAGCTAGATCAAGCTGAGGTGAGCTGGATCAAGCTGAGGTGAGCTGGATTAGGCTGAGTTCCAGCTAGTCTGGGCTTCTCCTTCACCAATTGCCTTCTTGAGTGCTAGGGTTTTAGGGATCTGTGCATATGGACATCCCTAACACTCACAAAAACTCATTAAAATGATAATAAAAAATGCAATGCATGCCTATCCTAATTTATGCCTAAATGCAGCCCAAAAACCCGTTTGCAGAGTAAAATCCTAAGAGCTAGGTTAGTTTTAAAGAATAAAAATGATGATAAACTGGCGTTTATCAGGAACTCACAGTCGTGGCGTGGGAGAAGTCTTGGTGTAGACGGTGGAGGCTCACGGTGGTGGAGAAGGCACACGTTGAAGGTGGCTGCTTGCAAGGAGGACAGGTGGAGAAGGAGAGGTTCTTCCCTGTGGAGGGGAGATGGCTTCCTTGTCCTGTCGTCCCTATTAAATAAGGAGAAAAAAAGAGAGAATGAGAGAGAGAGATTCAGAGAAGGAAGGAAAACAATCGTGATTTACCATTGCCATTTGAGGAAGAGAGAGATAAGGAAATGAGAGGGAAGAATTGGAAGGTATTTTATTTGCTTTTCTTTCTTCCCTTTTATTATCTCTAGGAAATCAATACATATTCAGTTGACATTTGCTATGAAACTTACTAAAAAAAATGTCCTTTCCTAAATGACCTTGCAACCACATAAGTAATGAACCCCTTTTATATATGGATTAATGCAATTCATACATAAAATGATAAATCTAAGGTTCATATGATTTTATCACTAACATGAAAGTTTTAAATTAATCTCTCATCCAAATAATAATGCACTTAAGCATTAAATTAGTCCACTAAAGTAGACTTATCAAGATCCAGCTACATCCAGCTCCACTCAACTCTAGCCAGCTGAAGAACTCATCCCAGCTCAGGAAGATCAAGTCTAGCGCCTGGGCACTGAGCTTAGCTCAACTTGGTTGAGCTAAGCTACTAAGCTACCTTAGCTATCTCAACCAGCTCAATCCTCCCTGGGAGCACCAGACCCAGCTCACCTCAGCTCCATTCAACAGAAGCTAGCTCACTTTAGCTTGGTTTAGTAGCTAGCAAAGAACTAGCAAGCTAAGCCAGCTAGAGTAGCCCCATGTTGACCTCTTCAGTAGCTGCCAGCTCCACTTCAGCTCCAGATTCTTCAGATCTATCTCCTCCCCCCAAACCCTAGCTCCAACACCTCCTCCTCTACTCCACTATTAGCTAAGCTAGCTTAGCTTAGCTATGCTGTAGCTCCCTTGGCTTTTACCACCTAAAAACCCTACCTAACAACTCCACGAACTAGCTCCACCTAAGCTCCACATAAGCTAACCCTACTTCCACCTCACCTTGGTGCCAACCTAGCCTACCCACTACCTCCAAAAGACACCATAAGTGGTGCCAAAACCACCCTAACTACCTCCTTATTGGCACCACTTTTTCCCTCCAAAACACCCCCACATCATGGCCCTACACATAACCCTACAACCCATCCTAGCCATCCACCTACCCCTCCTTCTAGAGCCCTACTTGGCGCCACCTAAGCCCCCCTTCTAGAAGCCATTTGGCACCAACTTCAAGGGGTGCCACCACCCATAACCACCACCTAGGTACCCCTTGGGTTGGCGCCAATCACCCGTAGCCATAGGATCCCCAACTACACTCATATCCTATCCTAGCCATCCATTCCAAAAGCCACCTATGCCTCCCTTCCTACACTATATATACCCACCTATCTTCCCACATTTTCTTCATCCTCCATTAGTGTATTATTCCACCTACATCCACCAACACCTACGGCCAAGAAGAAGGAGTAGAGAAGAAGATTAAGGGGGCACATCACCAGCCCCTTTGGTGCCTTCTTCTCCCCACTTTCTTCAACTTGTGCCATGTCAAGAAGGAGGAGCATTCTACTTCAAGGAGGATGGCCAGGCAAAGGAGAAGAACCTAGGGTGGACGTCCACCCTTGGAGGAGGAGAAGTAAAGGTGGTAGCTACCACCTTGGAGGACATCATTTGGAGGAGCATCTCACACCAAGGAGAAGAAGTTGTCTTTTCAAGTCAAGGAGCTACTTGGCTTGGAGCAAGAAGCCCTCTTCTTCACCATCTATCTAGAGGATTTGTGTTTTATTTTTCTTGTATTTTCAAGTAGAGTAGAAGCATTCCTCTATAGGTTTTGTGTGCACAATTTTGCTTTAATTCAAAATGCCTTCTTTCAATTTCTGTTGCATAGCTTGTTACAAATTTTACCTAGCAATTGTTTCACTCCCTCTCCCTAATTATTCTAGGCCTCCACGTGCCTAGGGTGAGCTTAGGGAGAGGCTCTACCTGTCACCTTAGGGTTAGGTTTCTTAAATTAGGTTTTAGTTATTTTCTAGCTTTCAACAAAAACTTGCATGTTGCCTTTATTTCAAAAATCATAAAAACTATATATTCAAAAGGACCAAAAGGAAAGTTGAGATTTATATTCCAGCAAGAGATTTAATTTTTGCAAACTTGCCTCCTTGGATGACCCTAGACACCCCACTATCTAGGAATAAAAATTTAAAAGCGAATCCATTTTTGCGCGTTGCAATGACTTAAAACCCTAATTTAACAAATCACGTAAAAATGCAATCAGATACTCCTAATTTAAGCTAACAAATGATGAATTCACTAACTAATTCTACTCCTAACTAATCTAGAGAGTAATAAATCTAATCTAGAAAGCAGTAAACTAATCTAAGAAAACATTAAAAACCTAATCTAATCGGAAGAATGGGACCTATGGATCTCCAATTGGTGGTGGAGAGGAAGAATGGTGGGAGGATCTTGATTGCACAGCAAAAATACACCAACAATTGTGCCATCTTGTGCTATTTCCAAGCATTACCAGTGTATATTAGGCAGCCATAGTCGCATTTGTAAAAATAAACGCATGCATACATTTATTTGAGAGGGGAGGAGAGTGAATAAAATGGCCTTGAAATTAACGTTTTCCTCAAGTGCTCCCTCGCAAATTCACCATCTTTATTTTTATTTTTATTTGATTTTTTAACTTTCTTCTCCGTGGCTGCAAAGCATGGCTTGATATTCTTCGCACCATGCTCTGTATAGCCACTCCTTGCTAGCCATACACAGCCATGCACAGCCCAGGGCATGGTTTTGCTTGCCTTCTTCCTCTTTAAAAAGGCACAGCTATCTTCTTTGCAAGGAAGCCTGGTCCAACAAAAAAAAAACACACACACACAGCAGCCTTCCAGGCCGTCTCCTCCCCTCTCCCCTCCATATGCAGCCTCTCTTCTTCTTGAAGAGCTACACTGCGGGTAGGAGCAGCTTACAGTGGTGCACAACCACCACTGTGAGTCCCACCACCGCCCAGCTCATCAAAGAGCCGGTGGGAGTGGTGGTTCACCGCTCTATTTTCATCATTCCATCCACGTTTGCCATTGCCACAGAGTCAAGCTTTGAAGCTCAACCGCAGCTGTAGCAAGGCGCTGGCCACCGCTCGCCTGCACGCAGGTCTCCGCGCACGCCAGTAGCCGGCGCAGCCCCTTCCGCACGTGCGCTAGCCGCTCCACAACGCCCGCGCATGCTGAACCGGGCGCAGGCAGTTGCGCCAGCCGAGCGCGCACTGTAGCCACTGTTCATGCTAGAGAGCGCGACACTGTGGCTACAGTGCGGTGACCGGTAAGTTTCTCACTTATCCGGTCACCAGGCGCTCTCTCTCTGCACCGCAACCTGCGCTAGCCCGCGCCTGCGTCTTTCCCCGCACCCGCTCCAGCGCCCGCTCTCGCGTCTGCGCTTGCACGCGCCTGCGTGTGCAAGTGCACGCTCCTACGCGCACCATCAGACGACGGCTGAAGTATCCAGACGGCTTAACTCGTCACTTCTTCACTCCAGCAGACACTCTCTCTCTCTCTCTCTCAGCACTCTCTCACTCCCTTAGACACATACACACACACACACTCTCGTACACACACCCACTCACTTATACACTACTATATACTTATATATATATATACATCCATATATATATTTATATATATGTATATTTATATACATATATATATACTTATATATAATAGTACATATATAACTAAGTATAAGTATAGATACATATATATATATATATACACACACATATTTACATATCTATATATATATACATATATATATATACACATATATAGCTACATATACACTTATATAATTATAACCATATCTATCTATATACATATAGATATATATTTACATTTATACATATATATATATTTTTTTCATATCAAATACCACACAATGTATCGCGGGAATATCTGCACCCGTTGCTTTTATTCCCCGATACACGCGTACAAAAAGCATATTTGCACTCATCTTCCGCCAATCCACCTTACACTCTACACGGCACTTCGTCCTGTTGGTTGCGTCTTCCTAGACGATGATCAACTCGACACCGTGCTACACACCATTTCCACCTCCACCCCCACCCCTATATACATATATATATATACTATATTTACTTTATTTCTGTTTCTCTTTCCTTCCATTAAAAAGATAAAAAAATATACAAAAGAGAAAAGATAATCCTTGACTTGTAGGTACTCAGTCTTGCGAATAGCAAGACCAGTTTTGGAACCCTAATTTAGCCCAAAGCCAAGAACCTGATTTTGAGGGTGTATCTCAAGGACAAAAATTATCAGAAAAAAATCTTAAATAGAAAAACACCAAAAACATAATAAACAAACGGAAGAGATTCGTTGTAAGAAGGGCGTAGAAACTTATTCACTTTAATCCCACTTCCCTAAGTTCGACCCTAGGCCTAAAAGTGACCAAGATAAAATCAAATAGGCCAGGTAAAAAGAATTTTGTAAAGAGATGGTTAGGCTAGATTTAGGTTAACCACTATAATCATTTCAACAATAAAATCACCATATTAACACAACCTATCCGGGCCTGACCACACCTCTTTTCTGGTGCCGTTGCCGGGGAAGTGCACATTCAAGTAAGTTTTTACTCCATTCCTTTTATTTTTCTCTTCTCGCACCCTTCTCTTCACGGGTGTTTTTGTTTTTTGGTGTGCAGGTGAACCAGTTGCAAGGAGAAGACAGGCAGATGAAGTCGGAGACGTGGGTAGATCCAAGGCGAGAACGAGAGCCTGAAGTCTCCGGCATCGCACTGGAGCTTCGCATATGTTGCTGAACAAGTAGGTCTTTCTTTCTTAGCAACTTAGGTTAACTTGTCACCTTAATAAAAAAAAAAAACACTTCTTGGGATCTCTTGGGGCAAGTGGATTAAAAATCACTTGTTTGCTTGTTTGTCATCACTCCCATCCCCCCGGGATTTCCCACCAAACTTCGCATTGCGAAGATCCTAGAATCTTGATTCTTGAATCTTTCACCGTGTGAAGTATTCTTTGAAGCAAAAATAAAAAGATTGATTGCACCCCTCTTTGCCTCATTTATCTGCAAATTCGAGATCACATTTTTGGTGGGGAGACTTGGAATTTAGTTGATTCCAACCCCACCATGACCTTTCACGTGCCTAAGATTCTATCCCGAATACTTCAACCCCAACAATTTGATTTTCTTTATTTTATGGTTGAGCCTTGTGTGTGGAAATCATTTTGGTGATTGAGAGCACTTAAATTGAAGTGCTTTGGCTCCCTTTCGCACTAATCTAAAAATTGTTTCGTGCATCCACACATAGAAATCTCCATCTAGGGAAGCCCATTGCATTTTAGCATGCATTAACCAACTGACATTGAAGAAGGGTTTATTGGGCTTAGAAGAAAACTTGTATTCTCTCAAAACCCGAAGATTGGTTGAATTGATAATTCAGAGAAATCCTAAAATCCATACTACTTAAGGCTGAATTCTAAAAACCATTCACCAATTAAAACTTTAATTCGGGAAGATTTCCCCATTGCATGCTTGGTTTACACACTTTGTAAAATCAATCACTTGGGAATTACCCGTAAATAACGCCCTTCACATTCCAAAAGCACTTGATCCTAAGGCTCTAACTAAAACTGGTAGCAACTTGACCCTTATTAAGGATTGGAGGTCTAACTACCTGCGTGTAGCGCCTACATGCTGTGAGGTTCCCGTGTGCTATCAGGTGTCTAAGATTGGGGCAAACGGCCTTTCAATCTGGCTCGGTGGTTCCACGGTGCTCGCATTTGGTTCCGTAGGTTGTGATAGTAGGTAACTTAGATCTTTAGGTCTAAGGGTACACTGTAGAGGTTAGGAATTTGATTGTATTGACTTGTCATCAAGTGTACCTTTGCGGCGTCATTTCTCTCATCTCCTTTTCCTTTCGTATCCCCCCAATTCTTCCTGCGGTAGTGCATGTTTGGGAGGAGGTCACAAAACCCTGAACTGTGTGAATTGCCTGATAATTTTAGAAAAGAAGCCGCATCATCCTCCTCCTCCACAAACATGGCTGCACACCCACCCCCAAATCCCGAGGGAGGAAACCGGCCTCAAAACCCACTAGGTGGCGGAGCCTTGGATCCCATAACCCGCCTCCAAGCCCAAATGGAAATGTATAATGAACAAATTGAGGCCATTAGGGAAACATTGGAGGAAATGTAGAACCCTCCCGAACGGGAGGAGCCTAGGTCTCTTAGCTCCTATCAAAATCCCGTCGCTATAGAGACCATAGGACAAATTCGGGTCCCCATGGGTGGGGACGACTTTGAACTGAAACCTAACATAATTGGCCTGATAAATTTTCACTTCCATGGTCTTGCAAGTGAAGATCCTTTTCTCCACTTGGAAGACCTAACCCGATTGGCTGAAATAGTTAAACCAAGAAATATCAGGTTACCTATAGTCCTCATGAAAATGTTCCTATTTTCATTGTAGGATAAAGCATCACAGTGGTTATGCACCCTTGGGAGAACCATCCACTCTTGGGAAGAGATGCGAACAACATTTCTCAAGAAGTTCTTCCCAATCAGATAAACCAATGCGCTTCGCTGTGCTATCACTTCATTTACGAAACAAAACGACGAACAATTTCATGAGGCATGGGAGAGATATAATGACCTCCTCAGGAAGTGTCCGCACCATGGTCGCCTAAGTGGCATATAGCCCATATTTTCTACTATGGGCTAAATGAGACTTTGAAGCAGATTGTAGACGCTTCCTGCGGAGGGAATTTCATGAATAAAGACGAGAATGGAGCATTCGAATTATTTGAAAATATGAGCGAAAACTCAATGAACAATGCCTCCATTGTTGCCTTTAATCGTACCAGCTTGCCCCGTAATGTCCACGAAGTTGACACGGGACCCTCCCATTCATCCACAGATCTCAGCCTTATCGCACAGAAATTGGATGAAGTCTCTGTCGTGCATAAGAAGTTGGATGAGCTTCTGGCCAACCTCGCCCGTTCTATGGCAAACACCCCCACCTCACCACTTCGTCACAATCCTAATTCTTCCAATACCAGGCTTATCCTGAGAAACCCCATAAGACCTTCCTTACCAAGTGTCGCGTCGAGCGATTCGGTAAGTCATGTGGATTTGGCTTCTACGAGCCAGTATTTCAACATGGAGGACCAAGCCTCTGTGTGCTTGGATGCGTATTTACATGCGGATGCATCTTCTGGCATAGAAGATGCTTGCGCCCTGGGGAACAACCCGTTCTCTGCCACTTATAACCCAGGGTGGCGAAATCATTCGAACTTAGCTTGGTCCAACAACCCATAGTGCCAAAACACCGCGGGTGGACCAATGCGATCGTCCGCACCCATCATCCTAAGGGCCTAGTCTAATCCTATGGCGAATCGGCCATCGGGTCCTTGAGTACCGCAAACAGAACATGCATCAAGTCCTCTTGACAAATTGATGCGAATGATGACGGAAATGTCAAAGCACCATGAAGAGAACATGACCTCTCTTCAGCACCAATTGGCGCAGCAGAATGCTGAGATCAGTCAACTACGCATGGCGACTCGATCTCAGGGCACTCTTCCAGCCCAACCTATTCCAAACCCGCGAAATTTCTACCCCATGGTCCTCAACCACAGGTACGACCTTCTCAGGGGCAGGTACATCAAATTTTGTAGGCTCCGAGCATTCCACCGGGATTTCAGGCTAATCCCGCTACAGCACCTCATTCTTATGTCCCTATTGTGAACCCTCCTCTGCCTTATGATCCCGTTGGACCCGCATCGTCTAATGCGATCACTATGAGGAGCGGTAAGTATACTGTCAATCTACCTCGACCTGATCCTGGACCATCTTCTTCATCACCCTCTCATTCGAGATGCGCACCGCATTCGCGAGAGGACGATACACCCAAAATGGTGCCAAAATCAGTCCCATTACATGAGGCTTTACTGAGGGAGCCAAAAGGCAAGAAGAAGGATACACAGACCTTTGATAACCTGCGTAATTTATTCATGGATGTTGAAATCAAGGTACCCCTGCTCGAGGCTATCGACCACATACCTACTGTCGCCCGATTTTTCAAAGACTACACAACACCCCGGCGACAGTCAAAGAAAACTAAGAATCTGGTGGTTCTCTCGCCTCATGCGAGTTGTGCTATACTGCCAAATCTACCACCGAAGCAGAAAGATCTGGGCACACTACTTATTTCCTATAGCATCCAAGGCTGCAATTTTAACCATGCCCTGCTTGATCTAGGATCTTCCATCAATCTATTACCAACCATCATGCTCGAAAAATTTTCCTTGGGAAATCTGAAACCCACCCCTGTCACTTTACAGTTGGCAGATCGTTCTGTCAAAATTTCGAAGGGTGTGGTGGAAGACGTGGTGGTTAGGGTCAATAGTCTTTGTTTTCCTGTTGACTTTCTTGTTTTAGATATGGAAGTTCCTAGCTCACTTTCTGATTGTCCGATCATACTTGGTCAACCTTTCTTGGCCACAGCCCATGCCTATATCGACTGCGAGTTGGGCTGTATTGAGATTGCTGTTGGATCTGAGAAGCTCAAGCTTAACATCTTCAAGGCAGCCAAGAACTTTGATTGCGATTGCATCGAGGATGACACGTCTGATGAGGACATGACCATCAGTGCGTGTATCAGACTAATTGGGACCTATTCTGACTGCTGCGGACTGCCTTTAAACACTGACAATTGCCTGACCAACACATATTGTGACGTTCCCCCATCCCTCCCTATTCCCATACCTTCTCCTGACCAGACTTCTGATGAGGTTTTCTTTGCTTCCCATACCTCGTGGTCTGAGTCATATCCGGGCTACTCATCATCGGTCCACACTCTTGAAGATCGGATTGCCCTTTCTTTCCCACCAAATTAGGTGGATTTGTAACTCCACACTGGGACCTTGAGCCCACATACTACTCACTGGGGCTATTCCTTTTCAGATCCATCTATCCAAGAAGCTCCTCTTCTTGGCCAATCTAAGGGCCAACTTTTCCCTCCTGACTTATTTTCTGATCCGCCTGGGACACTTTCGTCCCAAGAAATGCCAGATCTTTCACCATCCACTCCCGAGCTGAAAAGCTGCCTAGTACACTTAAGTATGTTTTCCTGGGACCAAATGAAATGCTCCCTGTAATCATCAGTTCAAAATTGACCAGGAAGCAAGAGTGCAAACTAATGAAGGTCCTTATGGAACACAAGCCAGCCATTGGATGGTCTTTATCAGACTTAACTGGCATTAGCCCCTCCTACTGCACTCACTGTATATATATGGAGGAGGAGGCTCGACCTTCCCACGAGATGCAGCGACGTCTCAACCCTAACATGCGGGAGGTCTTTAAAAAGGAAATTATTAAGTGGCTGGATGCAGGTATAATCTACCCAATCAGCGATAACCCCTGGGTGAGTCTGATTCACGTCGTGCCCAAAAAGGCGGGACTCACCATCCGTGTCAATGATAGGGGCGAATCCATCCCTACACGCACTCCTACATCTTGGAGAGTGTGTGTAGATTATAGGAAACTCAATGTTGCAACTAAGAAAGATCACTTTCCGCTACCTTTCATGGACCAAATCCTGGAGTGGTTAGCAGGAAATAAAATTTTCTATTTTCTGGATGGGTTCTCAGGATATAACCAGGTGGCAATTGACCCCCGGGACCAAGGGAAAACCACCTTTACCTGCCCCTTCGGCACCTTTGCATTTAGAAGGATGCCGTTCAGACTTTGTAACACGCCAGCAACTTTCCAGAGATGTATGCTGGCGATATTTCATGACATGGTGGGTGACTTTCTCGAGGTCTTCATGGATGACTTTTCGGTCTTTGGACCATCTTTTGATGAATGTCTTGCCAACCTGACCTGTATCCTTAGGAGATGTATTGATGTAAACCTCGTGCTTTCCTGGGAAAAAAGTCATTTTATGGTACAAGAGGGAATTATTCTCGGGCATATCATCTCCAATTGGGGTATCGAGGTTGACAGAGCTAAGCTTGATGTAATTGCTGATTTACCTGTGCCTGGCTCTATCAAACAAATCCGCTCCTTCCTGGGACACGTCGTGTAATGACCCGATTCCTGAATCCCTACGAGACACGAGAATTGGACCGACTTGACTGACCCCAAGACCCAGTCGTCCAACGAGAAAGTAACCAAAAGAGCAGTAAAATAAACCACATTCAACATGTATATAACTAGCAGTAACAAAATACAGCAGTAGAGAAAAGAAATACTATAGTATACACCACCACAACAGTAGAGAAATAAATCTGGGAAGAATGAAACTTGAAACGTGGAAAATGGATTCCGAACGGACCCTAAACGGGTCAAAAACGACGAGTCTGCCCAAAATCAGACATCTGGAACTTCTTCCAAACGTCTTAAAAGGTCGATCATGCCATACCTTGGTCTGCGCAGTCCTTCAGATATCCAGAAGCCCGCTGGATCATCTGAACTTAGTTTCTAGACGTCCGATTGTCACCCCGGACGTCTGGAGGTCCTCTCCGTCATATGGTACTGTGTCCAGACGTCTGATCGGTGTGGGATGGCGAGCCCTGCCACCCTCCCGAACGATTCCTGCACACACACACACTCGCTCTCATCACGAAGGGGTGCAGAAGAACGTGGCGGACGGCTGCATGGCCGTACACTCGTAAAAAGGAGAAGATAAGAAAATATTGTACCTGTCAGGCGTCTGGACCTTCCTCTAGACATCTTATGCGTCGTCTGGACGTAAGTCCAGACATCTTATTCTGGGAAATTTTCCCAGAATCAGAACCATGCTCGCTCTCCGCCCGCAGCGCACGGCCGTGCCGCGCTGCGTCCGCCTGCTGCCTGAGCTGCAGCAGCTCCTCTGCGACACCCCATGCTCGCTGCTCTCCCACTGACCGGCTCCAGCTGCCCAGGCAAGCTCGTACCCTCACGGTCGAGCTTCTACTTCCTCTCGCAACAACCCCTCCTTCCCGCATGATCGTAGCAGCCGCTGCTGCCGCTCTCGCTGGCAGGGAGAAGGAGAAGAAGAAGGCGGTGGAATGAGGGTGAGGGAGAGGGGAAGCATTTTTATAGGGCAGTCGTGGGGAGAGAGAAGGAGGAAAAACAACGCCTGCAGGGAGAGAAAGAGAAAAACGAAGGCGGCGGGTTCAGTCTGCGCGCGCAGGCTCACAGACGCGAACCTGTACGCCAAAAAAATTTAATACCAGATGTCTGGGAAGGGTTCCAGACGTCTAGGCCACATCCCAGACGTCTTAAACTACGTCTGATGCCCTGCTCGTAACAATATAACAAACTTAAAGTAAGTTTCATCCCCGAAACTTGCGCTAACTAGGGTGCGAGAAAGAATAATATATACATAACAAACTCAAAGAGGACCGAAGTCGGTCCGAAAAGATGTACCCGCAAAAAGCTCCAGGTACTGCTCTCGCATTGCCGCCTCAGGCTCCCAGGTGGCCTCCTCGTACTGCTGGCTCCTCCACAAGACCTTCACCAGGGGTACTTGCTTTCGTCTCAGACTGCGGATGGCTCTATCCAGAATCTGCACTGGTCGCTCGGGGTAGGTCAGGTCGTCGCCCACCTTGACGCTCTCGTGGCTCAGGATGTGACCGGGATCGGCGACATACTTCCTGAGGTTGGACACTTGGAACACGTCGTGCACACCAGAAAGCTGAGGAGGGAGGGCAAGCCTGTAAGCAACGGGTCCAACCCGCTCCAGGTCATGGGTAGGGTAGTTATGCTCATGGGGCTTCAGTTGCCGCGAAGCGTAAGCGACAACGTGACCCCTCTGCATGAGCACACCCCCTAACCCCTGCAAGGAGGCATCCGTGTACACAACGAACTCGCCACTACTGTCAGGGATGGTGAGCACGGGAGCTGAAGTCAGCCTCTCCTTCAGCTCTTGAAAACATGCCTCACAGGTGTCTGTCCAAGTGAAGGGCACGTCCTTCTAGGTCAACTGTGTCATAGGACGTGCAATCTGTGAAAAGCCCCTGATAAATCGTCTGTAGTAGCCTGTTAATCCCAGGAAACTACGAATCTCAGTAACCGTATGTGGTCTCTCCCACCTAAGCACTACCTCGACCTTGGCTGGGTCCACTGCCAAGCCATCTCCAGAGATCAAATGACCTAAGAAGGTCACCTCCCTCAACCAGAACTCGCACTTGCTGTATTTGGCATACAGCCTACGTCGTCTCGGTGTGTTCGAACCATCCGCAAGTGCTGTCCATGCTGCGTCTAATCTCGAGAATAGATGAGCACATCATCAATGAATACCACCACAAACTGGTCCAAGTACGATCTAAACACCCGGTTCATCAAGTCCATGAAGGCAGCAGGGGCATTGATCAACCCAAACGGTATGACCAGAAACTTGTAGTGTCCGTACCGGGTGCGAAAAGCTGTCTTGGAGACGTCTGCCTCCTTGATCCTCAACTGGTGCTATCCTGACCTCAAGTCGATCTTGGAGAATACCGTGGAACCTCGCATCTGGTCAAACAAGTCATCGATCCTCGGCATCAGATATCTGTTCTTGATGGTGACCCTATTCAGCTGTCGGTAGTCCACACAAAGGCGTAGGGTACCATCCTTCTTCTTTACAAACAGTACCAGGAATCCCTAGGGAGACGCACTGGGCCTCACAAAGCCCTTCTCCAAAAGATCCTGCAACTTAGACTTGAGCTCTCGCAGCTCAAGTGGTGCCATCCTGTATGGTGCAGTGGAGATGGGGCTGGTCCTTGGTACTAGTGAGATCTCAAACTTGATCTCACGCTCAGGCGGTAGTCCTGGCAACTCATCTGGGAACACGTCGGGGTACTTTCTGACCACCGGGATACTCTGGAAGTCTGCCACAGGGCTGGGCTCTGCCACCACACAAGCTAGGAAGCCCTCACACCCCTGGCTCAAAAGTCTCGCAGCCCGAAGTACAGAAATGCACCTGAAGCCTCCGTCCACTGGATGACCGTGGAACTTGAAATAAGGCAACTCCAGTATGGAGAAGACAATATTCCTCTCAAAACAGTCCACCAAAGCGTGGTAAGCGGACAGCCAGTCCATCCCTAGAATTACGCCAAAGTCCTCCATCTGTATCATAATCAGGTCAGCGGGAAGGCTATGTCCCCTAATACTGACCTCACAACCCGTGTATACCTCCTCAGATACAAACAGCTGACCATTCAGACCTATGATCACAAACGGATCCTCTAACAGCATATAATCCTGCCCCAAACTAACTGCGAAACTGGCTGCGACAAACGAGTGCGTAGTGTCGGAATCGAAAAGTGTGTAAACGAGTCTACCGAAAACTGAAACCATACCTGCCACCACTGATCCTGAAGCTCTAGCATCCTTGTGTGTCAGGGCATTGATACGCCCCTCAGCCTTAGGTGCGGATGAAGCAGCCACACTCTACGTCGAACGGGTAGCTGCTGGCCGGTACCCTCCTCATGACTGCTGTCCTCCTCCTCGCGCCTGGAAACTGTGGTCTCCTGCTTGCCCTCTAGTGCTCGACGCGGGAAGCATCTGTTGACCTCCTACCCTAGACAGGCAGTCCCTCCTGATGTGGCCCGGCTGGCCACATTGGTAACAGAGGGGAACCCGACTCCCGCCCTCAGTGGGTCCCTGCTGTCAGCTGGGCGAGGATCCGGTGCTAGCAATTGGCCCTTGCTGAGGGCCCCCAAAGGCCACTGATGGCCCTGCAAAACGTGACGGCTCTCCTGCGGACGCCACATCTCTCCTCTCTCGCCGGCCCTGTGAAAAGTCTGGCTGGTAGGGCCTCTTCCCCCCGCTGTCAGTATCTCGCACGGACGGGTTGGTCTCCTCGTAGGTCATAGCTACCTCCACCACCCTCGAGAACGTAGGTAGCTTTAGGGGTTTGACATACCCCCGAATCGCAGGCCGGAGCCCCTCGGTGAACCTCCAAAGGCGCTCCTCCTCAGTGGCTACTGCAGTCGCTGCGAAGCGGGACAGCTCCAGAAAACGTGTGCGGTACGCGCTCACGGTCATCGTCCCGTGGTGGAGAGTGTGGAACTCCAGCCTCCTATGGTCCTGCCACGTCTGGGGAAAGTACTGCTCGCAGAAGAGGGTGACGAACCGGTCCCAGGTCGGCTCGTCCCTCTCCTGTCCCCTGACCGCCCTCCACCACCTGTGTGTTGCACTCTCCAGCTGGTACGTGGCAAAGGACATGCGGCACTCCATCGGGGGGTGAAGGGTGTCGAAAACCTTCTCGATCTACTCGAGCCAGTCCTTCGCCTCGGTCGGGTCCTCTTCCCGCTTGAAGGAGGGGGCTTCAGCTTCCGGAACTGCCCGAAAAGCTCGAAGTGGCGCTGTAGTGGGGATGCTGGTGCACCTCTAGGTAAGGAAGCCTCATGCACAGAAGCGTTGGAGGAAGGTGGGGGCGGTGGCAGCCCATCCCCTCCCCCACGTCCAACACTGCATCCGTCGCGTGGTCCCATAGAGGACTCCCCCTCCGTAGCCCCAGGGAGAGGTGCTCGGGGCGGTGGGTGGAGCTCCTCTCACACTATGTCTCATATCAGCTGGGCGAGGTCCTGGGCCTGAATGCCCGGGAGCAGTGGCTGGTCCACTGAGACGTCGACCGCAACATGCCCACCTCGCCGACCTCATCCTCGGCTGCGCCAGCGGCCAGCCTCGCTAGTCCCTCGTCTAGGCATCTTCTGCAAGGAGACGCGAAATAAAACGGAAACACGTCAATATGGAACGATATATAACGAAGAAGTCTAAGAGCTCATGTCAAAAGAAACGTTGTGGTGGCTACTCTAGTTACAGACACGTGAATTGGTTATTTTCCAGTTAGTTGGTTCACTTCTTGGGACGACCTTGCTCTGATACCATCTTGTAACTAGAAAATCCGCTCGACTACCATCCCTACGAGACACGAGAATCGGACCGACTCAACTGACCCCAAGACCCAGTCATCCAACGAGAAAGTAACCAAAAGAGCAGTAAAATAAACCACATTCAACATGTATATAACTAGCCGTAACAAAATACAGTAGTAGAGAAAAGAAATACTACAGTATACACCACCACAACAGTAGAGAAATAAATCTGGGAAGAATGAAACTTGAAATGCGGAAAAAGGACTCCGAACGGACCCTAAACGGGTTAAAAATGACGAGTCTGCCCAAAATCAGATGTCTAGAACTTCTTCCAGACATCTTAAAAGGTCGATCATGCCATACCTTGGTCTGCGCAGTCCTTTTGATGTCCAAAAGGCTGCTGGATCGTCTGAACTTAGTTTCTAGACATCTGATTGTCACCCCGGATGTCTGGAGGTCCTCTCCGTCATCTGGTATTGTGTCCAGATGTCTGATCGGTGTGGGATGGCGAGCCCTGCCGCCCTCCCGAACGATTCCTGCACACACACACTCGCTCTCATCACGAAGGGGTGCAGAAGAATGCGACGGACGCTGCATGGCCGTACACGCGTAAAAAGGAGATGATAAGAAAATATTGTACCTGTCAAACGTCTGGACCTTCCTCCAAACGTATTATGCGTCGTTTGGACGTAAGTCCAGACGTCTGATTCTGGGAAATTTTCCCAGAATCAGAACCCTGCTAGCTCTCCGCCCGCAGTGCACAGCCGTGCCGCATCGCGTCCGCCTACTGCCCGAGCTGCAGCAGCTCCTCCGCGACACCCCACGCTCGCTGCTCTCCCGCCGTCCGGCTCCAGCTGCCCCGGCAAGCTCGTACCCTCGCGGTCGAGCTTCTACTTCCTCTCGTAACAACCCCTCCTTCCCACATCCTCGCAGCAGCCGCTGCTGCCGCTCTTGCTCCCTCGCGCTCTCGCTGGCAGGGAGAAGGAGAAGAAGAAGGCGGTGGAATGAGGGTGAGGGAGTGGGGGAGCATTTTTATAAGGCAGTCGTGGGGAGAGAGAAGGAGGAAAAACGGCGCCTGCAGGGAGAGAAAGAGAAAAACGAAGGTGGTGGGTTCAGTCTACGCGCGCAGGCGTGTAGACGCGAACCCGTTCGCCAAAAAAATTTAATACCAGACATCTGGGAAGGGTTCCAGATGTCTGGTCAGACGTCTGGGCCACTTCCCAGATGTCTTAAACTACGTCTGATGCCCTGCTCGTAACATGTCGGTTTCTATAGGAGATTTATTAAAGATTTCTCCAAGATTTCTCGACCTTTAACTCATCTCCTATCAACCGACGTACCCTTCGATATGGGCCCCGACTGCATACGAGCATTCACGCAGCTGCGTAATGCTGTCACCAAGGCCCCCGTTCTCCAGCCACCTAATTGGTCCCTCGACTTTGAACTCATGTGTAACGCTTCCAACCTTGCAGTCGGAGCCATCCTAGGACAAAGACGCGATAGACACCCCTTCGTTGTGTACTATGCCAGTAAGACGTTGGACGAGGCCCAGCGTAATTATATTGCCACTGAGAAAGAACTACTGGCAGTTGTCTTTGGGCTGGAGAAATTCCGCTCTTACCTTCTGGGCTCACATTTAATATTGTTTTCACTGATCACGCGGCCATTCGCCATCTCATGCACAAGAAGGATGCCAAGCTTAGATTGATTCGTTGGATCCTTCTGCTCCAAGAATTTGACATTGAGATCCACGATAAGGCCGGAGCCCAGAATGTTGTGGCTGATCATCTTTCTAAACTGGACCCTGACCATATTGGACTTACTCTGCCGATTAATGAGATTTTTCCTGATGAGCACCTATTGGCAATTAATGTGGCAAGTGGACCATGGTATGCCGACATTGCCAATTACCTTGCTTCTGGATCCCTTCCACGTGGCTGGCCTAAAAACCAGTGCAAGCGCCTCATGGCAGAAGAAAAGTATTATTTCTGGGATGATCCACTTCTTTTTCGAATAGGTGCTGATCAAATTATCCTTCGCTGTATTCCTGACAACGAATTCCCCAGTGTGCTATCCTTCTGCCACAATCAAGCCTGCGGAGGCCATTTCTCTGGGAGGAAAACTGCAACCAAGGTGTTGTAGTGCGGTTTCTTTTGGCCCTCCCTTCATCAGGATGCACACAATTATGCCAAACATTGCACTAGGTGCTAGTCGTTAGGGTCAATGTCACGTCGTGACATGATGCCCTTACAACCCATCCTAGCTGTGGAAATCTTCGACATTTGGGGAATTGATTTCATGGGTCCCTTTCCTCCTTCCAATGGCTTCGAATTTATCCACGTGGTTGTTGATTATGTTTCGAAATGGATAAAGGCTATTCCCACGCACCGTGCTGACCATGTTATATCCACTCGATTTGTCAAAGACCACATTTTTGCGTGCTTTGGGATCCCTCGAGCCCTTATCTCGGATGGAGGAAGCCACTTTACCCATGCTTCTTTTTAGGCACTTCTAAGGAAATACGGAGCCCACTATCGTATCGCATCCCCGTATCATCCTCAGACGAACGGCTAGGCAGAAGTGTCGAACCGACAAATGAAGCAAATTCTCCAGAAAACAGTTTGGCCTGACTGTAAGGACTGGTCCGACAAGCTGATTGACACACTTTAGGCGTATCGGACCACCTTCAAGGCTCCCTTTGGTATGTGACGTGGTCTCGTGCGTGTGTGTTAAGAGGTGTCGTTATAGTTGCACTTGATATGTCGATTTTAAAAGAAGTAAACGGAGGTGAGTCCGAGTGTCGGTCCCAGGGAGGCGTGGAAATCAGATTTTGTTTACCACTTGTTGTCACGAAAAAGGCAGAGTTTTGCTTGCGAAAGAGATGGTTTTGAAAAGCGAGAGATAGAGAGAGTTTAGGGTTAGAAAGCTCTTGGTTTTGATCATGCACTTTAAGCAGAAATTAAAATGGCGACTAAATGGAAAATAATTTCATTAAACATGCATTCATAGTTCATGGTTTACAACATTAAATACATGCTTCAACAAAAGTAAATGAAAGCTTAAAAGAGAGAGAGAGGTAGAGAGAGAGTGGAGAGCGACGAGGCAGCCACGGCGGTGGAGGAGGCTCCGTCGGCGGCTCGTCGTCTCCAGCGATTACAAGAGTGCCTAAAACTAGCTAGGAGAGGAGTGGAGTAGTTGCAAGTGGGAGAGTATGCCATGAATGGTGGTAGAAGGGGGTTTAAATAGAGTTAAGGGCTTCCTAAAAGAAGAATGTGCTTTAGCGACATCCAGAACGTCGCTAAGACCGCTTCCAGATACGTCGGTGAAGCCCTCCTGCCACCGGTCAGCTGCCCGCCCCGCTCTCTCTCCATGCGCGATCCGTGGACATTGAACGAGAGCCATCCGATCGAAGATCGGACTGCTGAGATCCTCCTGCGCTCGCGCTGAGATCGCATCTCGGGTGCGCGTGCGTGCGCGCGTTTCCGCCCGGCGTGCTCATGCGCGTGGGCACTCGGGAGCTGTCATCGCGTCGCGTGGCGCGATCCTGGCCGCTCGCTGCTGATCGGGCGGCCCAATTTTTCCGCGCCCTTCGCTCACGCTTGATTTCTGCTCCGCGCGATTCGAACGCGCGTCGCTGCGATGCGGGCATGCACGCTAGCCGTTGCGCCACGCCCGCGCTTTATCGTGGCGACCGCGGGCGAGCGCACTGATCTCGACCGTTCGATCGAAGATCAACGGCCGAGATTCATCCTTGGTTGGCTTGAGGGCGTGCGAGCAGTGGGGTCGGGGCGATGTGGTGCTTTCTGGGCCGTTGATCTCCAGATCAACGGTCAGAATTTCTTGGGCCCATTGTGGGAGCTCCGGTCTTTCGGATTTGGCCGATCTTGAGTCCGTTGGACTCCGTTCGTCGTTCTAAATCCATCCGTGCGGTTCGATTGCTCATCTGGGGCCTGTTTTGACACATGCTTTACACAAATGGCCATTAATGTAGTTTATAAGCAATCTTTGTACTTGATGCATGCAATGCTCCTATTCTACTTTATGTTGTGTCTTTTATTCTAAAGATGGGCCATATTCAACCAAATTACTACCCCCTTGCGTGGTGTTATCAGTATGTCTCCTTATAGAATCGTTTACGGGAAGTCTTGTCATTTGCGTGTGGAGCTGGAGTATCGCGCTTATTGGGCGGTTCGCCAATGTAACCTCGACCCAGACCTGTGTGGTCGAGAAAGGAAACTCCAACTCCAGGAGCTGGAAGAGCTCCGTCGTGAAGCCTATGATTCTGCCTTAACTTTCAAGCAACGCACTAAGGCTTTTCACGACAGCCGTATTCGACGGAAGGAATTTGAGCCATCTCAGCATGTTTGGCTCTACAATGCCCGGCCCAAATTCATTCCTTGGAAATTGAAGTCCAAATGGACTGGTCCTTTCCTGGTCTCGAGACCATTTCCCAATGGGGCCGTTGAGATTGAAGATCCCAAATTCAGGCATAAATTTACGGTCAATGGGCAGCATTTGAAACCCTATCTTACTCATGACCCTGCCCCCGTTGGAGAAACTGTTGCCCTGCTGGAGGGTAACTAATTTTGTACCTCATTCTGAGTCCAGCTGGGGACGTTAAATTCAGCGCTTGTTGGGAAGCACCCCAATAACACTCCGCCACTGTCACATTCACTTCACTTTTCACTTCACCACCCACCATCCACCCACCCTACCACCCTGCTATTTACCCTGCACCTCAGCTCTCGTTACCCGATCTTTCGTCCTTTCTCTACCCTACCTTGCATGCATATGAGGACATAGCATCGTTTGGCATGGGGGGGTGGATAGGCATCCATAGGATCTGGGTATTTTATGGTATCATGCCATTTTCATCTATCTATAAATATTTTTTTAAAAAAAAAGGGTGTTTGGTAATGATCTGAAGGCTAAAACAGAAATACAATAAGTGTTTATGGATATTCAACCACTATTTTGAAGACTTTCCGGGCCATAGAAGCTTGATTCGGTCAGGCTCGGCTTAATTCACTTGAGCATTGACAAGATAGATTGGAATCTCTCCTAACTAAGGACGTATTCTTGCACTTGAGACATCAGTACAGGATCCGTTGGTTTGCTTCTTGATTAGCCCATAGTTGTGGGCTATTTAAGTATTTAAGTGCCAACATATTAGGTTAATTCTAACATTTATTTAGTATAAATTAGGATGTAAATAGATTAATTCATAGTTTTAATCTAATTACAGAATCCATACATTGCATTCATATCTTAAGTGCATTTAGAATTAGCTTAGAATAGCATTCATCTAATTAGATAACAAATTAGGTACATTGTTTTCATTAACATAGAAGTTGAGGGTCTATATATAAATAATCCTAATATTTTAACATTATTTTCTTTATTCTTCTTCTTTCAGAACGGCTGGGTGCCGCTCCAACGCCCGGCTGCTGCAGTGATGAAGCCATTCAAGGGGGAGCGGATGTGGTGGATCTGGTCGGCGGCTGATTTCAAACTTGTTCAGGCCACTACAAAAGGAGCAGGGAGGCAGCCGAGCTCGGGAGGCCTCCGCCACCGACCCACCACTGTGCAGAGAGAACCTCTCTCTTCCACTCCACACTGCCGGCCTCTACTGTGGCGACAAGTCTCCAACACCGTGGGCGTGTGGTGTAACAGGCCACACCGCCATCCGGAGCTCGCCGCATCACCGTGAGCACCTTAGCGTGCATCTTCCTCGCTGTCGTCGCAGACCACCACCACCGAGCTACTGATCAGCCACCCTCTCAGTAACTTAAGACGTCTGCGAAATTTCCCAGACGTCTGAAGTTACCCGCTCACCTCCACTTCCTCAGCCTACACTCTCCAACCGGCCACCAGACCGCCTGCACCCTCCACCGCTCACCGGCTGCAGACCTATGCACGCCTGCAGATCAGCCCACGCCACCTTCCCCGCGCCCATCAGCCTGCAGCACACCTGCACCCACCATCAACCGCGCCTGCAGACCACCGCAGCCATCTCCACGCGCCCGCAGACCACCGCCCACGCCAATCGCGCCAGCGCCCTCCGCAGACCCTCCGCAGCGCACGCCATCCTCAAACCGCGCTGCAGCACCCTCTGCCGCGCTTGCAGAACCGCCTGCAGCGCCCTCTTCCCCGCGCCTGCAGACGAACGCCTGCCACACCAGCCGCAGCAGTGCCCACGGCAGCGGCAGCAGCCACCCCCGCAGCAGCAGCAGGCGGCGGACTTCACGCCAATAGGCTGCGCAAGCTGCCGGCTGCAGCACCTCCGCCGGAGCTCGTCCGGCCACCTCCGGTCGCCGCGCGACTCGCCCCCACCACCGATTCGAAGCCCTTGATCCAAGGGACCTCCTCCGAGCTTCCCGCGCCCGGCCATCGGCTCCTCGTCGCGCAAGACAACAGGGAAAAATTTCCCTATTTTGCTACAGTAAAATGTTAATTAAAATTTACATTTTCTGCCATTGCCACATTTTAATCTGCATTGCGGAAAATATCCTGTAGTTTCTCATAATTTCCATTTCAGCATTGTTTCTTGCTTAAACCTTAATCTAAAGTCAATCTTGGCTTGGTTCTTGTCCAAATTGACTACGAACAAACATTTTCAAGTGGCGCGAATTTTAATACGTTATTGCCTCCCTGTGCATACAACCCTCTCCTCTGCGAGTGGTTATTTCTTGTTAAAAATTGATTAGTCGATTTTTCCACCACATTAAACTACAAACGACTTAAAAGCGAAAGATCGACCAGTCAAATGGCGCCGTTGCTGGGGAGGCAACAGACGCAATAATTTTGCCTAATTTTATTTTGATTATTTGTCAATTGCACAGAGATTTGACCATTCATTATTTTCTTTTCTATGCGAGAAAATTTGTGCAAGAATCAGCCACTGTGAGAGGCGACCCTTGACGTCGCTAGACGAGAAGTGGACAAGCAATTTTGAAAGGAGGAGAAGGACGAGGACGCGACGGACACCATTGTATTTAATCTCTAATTTAATTAGAATAGAATTAAGACTGAAGACTTAATTTTTCATTACAGTTAGTTTGAAACCCTTGTTCTGGGGCATATTTTGAGGGTTTGTTCCTCGATTTTGTTTTGGACCCGTGTTGGGTAATTTTTGGGAGCCTGTTCCCTTTTCTTTAGATTTAGGTTTATTATTTTTTTTATTATTACTTTTATTTGCTTGTGCATAAGTAGTTCTAAAAAAAACAGAAAAAGAAAAAAAAATGAGCTGCCTGCTAGAAGCTGCCTGCCCTAGGACGAACCATTTAGGTCTATATGAGCAGCCTCTAGATTTACTTTTCTGCATTGCGTGCATTTTTGCATTGAAGATCGCTGGAGGAAAGGTACGTATTCTCTTACTTTGCATCCTATTTTTGATCACGCATTGCATTTGGGATTTAATGCGAAGGCCACCTAATCTATACTGAATAAATCTAACAAGTGGTCACATATTTTTTTAGAAAAAGGACTAATTAAAGGAAGGACATTTTAAAAACCAAGGATTTGATTTTCAAACTTGGCGTGTGATTCAAAGTTCAAAATCTTTGACGGTGTATGCACACTTATTTCACTTGCACCACGGCACGCTTCTAGACACTCCTTAGGTTTGGAAATACTAGGACAAGAGCCCTCCTTTCGTTGGATTTTGAAGTGTTCGGAACTTGAGATCAAAGGTTTTGTAAATCCAAAAAGGGGGATACCCTGTCACGGATTTTGGGGGTAGTTGAGGAGCACCGCGAAAGCACAGCTTCAAAGGAAGGCTTACGCCTACTTGCATCCCTCGATCTTCCGTCTTTGGATTTACTTGACCATTTGAGATTTAGGGAAGAACACCTAAGCTCCAACTAGGTCTTTTTAGGCGAGCCGTAGGTCGACAATAGGCGCGTAAATTGATTAAACAAATTGTATTGTCACCTGCAATCTGACTTAAAATCAAAAGCCTAAATTGGGAAAGACCTAAAAGGTCCTTTTTGAATTGTGTCTTGCTTGGGGAATTCTGATTGAAGTGTGAGTTAGAATGGACCACATTGATTTTCATCCTTTCACATCTTGCCCACACCCTCACCCCCACTCTGCATCCTTTGATCCCAGATGCCGAGATGGTCCATTCCTTGATGGACATAATGACAATCATTGGGATACATTTTACTCCTATTATAGGAGTATTGGCCTAGTTAAGCCCCAAATTAGTGAGCAGAACTCAGGAGCGGGATTTGCTTTGCCCAATATCCCACATACCAAAGAAATACCCAACCCACCCTCCCTGAAAACTTATAATGGTTGGACAAACACTCCTGGGTACTATAAGCTTGAGCCTGACTTCTCTTATGATAGAAATGACCTCTCCTCTTTGAAGATGGAAATACAGAAAATGCAAAATGAAATGAGTGAATTGTTAGGAGAATCTTTGAGAGCAGGCCAACAAGAAAGAGATGAAATTAGCCACCCAATCTGCCCCATTGATGATGACGTACACCCCTCTACAATAGATGCATCTCCCGTGGGAAAGCTACACTTTAAGTTGAAGGGAAATTCTGGGGAGAATAGCTACTTTTCGAGGATCGATTTTGAAACCTCTCCATTAGATTACACTTCCTTGAGAGATCTACACTTTAGGTGGGAGGAAAATACACATGAAAGTAGCTATGCATTGGATGAAGAAAGGTGGCAACCCGAGGAAGATGATGATAAGGTTGAGTATCCACCTGAATTATATTGGAGTCAAAAGAAGGGAATGATGGTACCATTGGAAGACCTCGACCCAGATGATAGTATTTTCGTGACATTTGATGAAGTGGGTCAAAGTCAAGTTGTTAATCCTACCCTCCCTTCTGATCACGATATGGAACTCAAACCCACCCTTAGGGAACCTAACCCTAAAGAAATTGACCTATCTGAGGAGCCTGATGTAACCAATGTAAATAATTTACCTCAGATAGAGCACCCTAGGGGATCTGCTGAGATATTAAATGATTCTAGACCTCGGGTACATGATGAATTGTGTGATGAGGAGGAAGACGAATTATATGAGGAACCTACATTCAAGATTTGGAGTGACACTAAGGGTGATTATGTCTTATTTGAAGAGTTAGCCCCTGAGGATGTCACAAATTTGACCAAATTAGGTTTCCTTGGCACACCCATTGATGATATTTCTCCTCATGATAAAATGATGAAAAATTTGGAAGCAATTTCTAAGATTTATGTGGATTCACATATAGACTCCGGGGAAGATTTGAGTAAAGAACAAAAACCCAGGGATGACATTGATAGGATAATCCCTAGATCTGTTGCTTCCAACCTGCCTTCATTCACTTCAAAGTCACCCTCTGATTCGCTTATATCTGAAAGCAAAATTGTGACTCCTGATGAAGAGCAGGAAGATCCACGTGATGGTGCAAGGAATGCTAGGGATGAAATTGAGGATTTAGAAAGAGTGTTTGGGATGGACACCAAGCTGATTAAACCCAACCTAGATCTTATGGCCATCCCACAACCTCGTAACTTGGACACCCTAGACGATCCTTGCCTTAGAGAATTGCTCATTTTTGTTCTGACTAGGGGGCTTAACAGACCAATATTTTCTGTAATGGAGTATCGGGTATGGATTGATGATTTCTTTAGTCAGTCCATTACCTTGGGGGTTTATCTCTATACCATTCCTTCCCCATTCCTTTTGGAGGATCCTTGTCATCCTACCCCTACCCCTTTGGAGGTTATTTTAACTGTTTATCCTTTAGAACCTCTTCTGGTGACCTAGGAAGATTTCATTCCCATTTTAGTTGGGCGAGCATTTGCTATCGGGATTCATCATCAGCTCGCCAACATCCTAGGTTACCTATTTTCTAGGCCAACTTTGCTTTGCTCATTTTTAGGGCCTATTTCTGCAATTCTTGAACCTGATTTGTAGGTTCTTCGGCTATTCAGCCCAGCTTTGACCCAGGTAATATCCTTCTATGCAATGAGGACATTGCAAATTTTAGGCATGGGGGGGTGTACTTGGGGATATACATAGCATAATTGCATACATTTGTACATATAAAAAAAAAAAGTTTTGAGATTAACTAGCTAAGTCCTGCATTCTTAAGCAAATCAGAACTCTAGCGTAGACTAAATTAATTCTAGGGTCAAACTTTAGAAGCTAAATAAGCTACTAGCTTTAGACCTTTAGGGTCCTTTATGGACTTAAAAACTTAACTAGGAGTTAAGTTGCGGACCATTCTTCAAGAGGTTGAGGAAGGGAAGCTAGGGTTTGAGTTAAAAGGTGGGGTAGTACCTGGAGTCTTATTCTACCTTTTGGTTTACGGGTCCTTGTAACCCAAGCATCCAAATTTCACACACTTGGTCTGGTAATTAACTTAATTTCTGAAAAGAGATTTGGTTCTCTTAGTTTTGACTTAAGAAAGGCTTGAAAACACATTTTGATTGGAAGAGTTCCCGCTGCAGGAGAGGTGGAGTATATACTCACCTTGAGGATGCGATGGTAACATATTACCTCCTCGACGCTTGCCTCTTAGGATATCCATCCTACTGGGGGTATGTAAGCGCATTGCGCGGTTCAGGTACCATGGGCGGCCCTATCTCGAAATGCCGATTTCCATAGGCCTGAATTCGCTTAAGAAATCCATGGGCGATACTATCTCGAAGTGTCGATTGCCAGGAGTTCTTGGGGTCGTTATGGGCGGTGCTATCTCGAAGCATCGAAAGCCAGGCACCCTTCGAGGTATGGTAATGGGGACAATGAATCCGACACAGACCGTGTTGATAGCTGATCTGAGGTTACACTTAGATGAATTAAACAAAAAAAAAGAAAAAAGAAAGTATATATATTAAAAAAAAAAAATTCCTTTAACTCAAATAACTCAGACCAATGCACAAGCACAGATGCTTTAATCTCAGGGATTAATAAACTTTAGGGTAGAGTTAGAAATCAGGGAAACTTGTGCCTGCAACTCGTCTTTAGCCGACCTAGTCTGTAACTTAGCAACTACTTAGGAACCTTGGGTCTAGAGCCTGAACTTAATATGCTTCTGAAGGAAGACTAAGTGAGTTGACTAGTTTACTTGGAGTGCTAGGTTTCGCTTAATTTTTCTAGGGACTAGCAAAAACTAGGCATGGGGGTATTTGATTAGCCCATAGTTGTGGGCTATTTAAGTATTTAAGTGCCTACACATTAGGTTAATTCTAACATTTATTTAGTATAAATTAGGATATAAATAGATTAATTCATAGTTTTAATCTAATTACATAATCCATACATTGCATTCATATCTTAAGTGCATTTAGAATTAGCTTAGAATAGCATTCATCTAATTAGATAACCAATTAGGTACATTATTTTTATTAACATAGAAGTTGAGGGTCTATACATAAATAATCCTAATATTTTAACATTATTTTCTTTATTCTTCTTCTTTCAGAACGGCTGGGTGCCGCTCCAACGCCCGGCTGCTGCAGTGATGAAGCCATTCAAGGGGGAGCGGATGTGGTGGATCTGGTCGGCGGCTGATTTCAAACTTCAGGCCACTAGAAAAGGAGCAGGGAGGCAGCCGAGCTCGGGAGGCCTCCGCCACCGACCCACCACTGTGCAGAGAGAACCTCTCTCTTCCACTCCACACTGCCAGCCTCTATTGTGGCGACGAGTCTCCAGCACCGTGGGCGTGTGGTGTGACAGGCCACACCGCCATCCGGAGCTCGTCGCATCACCGTGAGCACCTTAGCGTGCATCTTCCTCGCTATCGTCGCAGACCACCACCACCGAGCTACTGATCAGCCACCCTCTCAGTAACTTAAGACGTTTGCGAAATTTCCCAGATGTCTGAAGTTACCTGCTCACCTCCACTTCCTCAGCCTGCACTCTCCAACCGGCCACCAGACCGCCTACACCCTCCACCGCTCACCGGCTGCAGACCTGCGCACGCCTGCAGATCAGCCCACGCCACCTTCCCCGTGCCCATCAGCCTGCAGCACACCAGCGCCCACCATCAACTGCGCCTGCAGACCACCGTAGCCATCTCCACGCGCCTGCAGACCATCGCCCACGCCAATCGCGCCAGCGCCCTCCGCAGACCCTCCGCAGCGCACGCCATCCTCAAACCGCGCTGCAGCACCCTCTGTCGCGCTTGCAGAACCGCCTGCAGCGCCCTCTTCCCCGCGCCTGCAGACGAACGCCTGCCACACCAGCCGCAGCAGTGCCCACGGCAGCGGCAGCAGCCACCCCCGCAGCAGCAGCAGGCGGCGGACTTCACGCCAATAGGCTGCGCAAGCTGCCGGCTGCAGCACCTCCGCCGGAGCTCGTCCGGCCACCTCCGGTCGCCGCGCGACTCGCCCCCACCACCGATTCGAAGCCCTTGATCCAAGGGACCTCCTCCGAGCTTCCCGCGCCCGGCCATCGGCTCCTCGTCGCGCAAGACAACGGGGAAAAATTCCCCTGCTTTCCTGCAGTAAAACGTTAATTAAAATTTACATTTTATACCATTGCCACATTTTAATCATATTCTATTGACTCTGCATTGCGGAAAATATCCTGTAGTTTCTCATAATTGCCATTTCAGCATTGTTTCTTGCTTAAACCTTAATCTAAAGGCAATCTTGGCTTGGTTCTTGTCCAAATTGACTACGAACAAACATTTTTAAGTGGCACGAATTTTAATACGTTATTGCCTCCCTGTGGATACGACCCGCTCCTCTGCGAGTGGTTATTTCTTGTTAAAAATTAATTAGTCGATTTTTCCACCACATTAAACTACAAACGACTTAAAAGCGAAAGATCGACCAGTCACTTCTACTCGAGAACCTAAGTAATCTTGGTTCACACTACACATATCAAGAAAGACCAGGTGAACATAAGACCCAGCCCTAGTGTTCATTAAGGAAGGTGGAGTCCTTACCTGTGCGCGCAGGTAGACTTTTTATCCCACGCTTTAGTCTTGTGTTTAGGAGAGACTCTTTCCACCAAAAAGGAACTCTCCCACCAAAAAGAAAAGTGTGCTCCTCCAAATAATGTTGTAAGAGATATACTGACATGTGTTTAAAAAAAAAAAAGATGCAAATAAGTCAGTATATCTCGTAAATATTTGTAAAGTCTTCACCCTACAAAAGTTCTTCAGGGCAAGCTACGAATACCCTATTTTCTTTGAGCCACAAATGTCATAAAATGGGAGTTGAGTTTCCATCATCTTTGTAAAGGTCAATTCGAAGACATGAGCGGAAACTGGGACCAACCTGAACTTAAAAATCTGTGAAACCCTGGGCTTGAGTCTTAGTGTTCATTTGGTCAGTCTTGATCCTTCACTAAGCACAAGCCATAATCTCTTGAGCTCTCGAGTATGGCAAAAACCTCCAGGGTCATAGAAATCGTACTTAAGGTTTAAATATCAGGAGTCCAGGTTAGTTGAGAGATGGTCTATGCCATGTGAGACTTAAAGTACTGGTAGTCTTCTCTACAATTGGTTCTCATAATATCCAACAAATAAACACACCTATGTCGCCTCAGAAGAAAATCTTCAGCTTAAGATCATTTCTAAATACAATACAAAAAAATGTTTTGCTAGGGACTAGCAAAAGATAGGCATGGGGGTATGATTGCACAGCAAAAATACACCAACAATTGTGCTATCTTGTGCTATTTCCAAGCATTACCAGTGTATATTAGGCAGCCATAGTCACATTTGTAAAAATAAACGCATGCATGCATTTATTTGAAAGGGGAGGAGAGTGAATAAAATGGCCTTGAAATTAACGTTTTTCTCAAGTGCTGCCTCGCAAATTCACCATCTTTATTTTTATTTTTATTTGATTTTTTGACTTTCTTCTCCGTGGCTGCAAAGCATGGCTTGATCTTCTTCGCGCCATGCTCAGCACAGCCACTCCCTGCCAGCCATACATAGCCATGCACAGCCCAGGGCATGGCTGTGCTTGCCTTCTTCCTCTTTAAAAAGGAATGGCTATCTTCTTTGTAAGGAAGCCTGGTCCAACAGAAAGAAAAACACACACAGCACCCTTCCAGGCCGTCTCCTCCCCTCTCCCCTCCATATGTAGCCTCTCTTCTTCTTGAAGAGCTACGCTGCGGGAAGGAGCAGCTCACAGTGGTGCACAACCACCACTGTGAGTCCCACCATCGCCCAGCTCATCAAAGAGTCGATGGGAGTGGTGGTTCACAGCTCTGTTTTCGTCATTCCATCCACGTCCCCATTGCCACAGAGTCAAGCTTTGAAGCTCAACCACAGCTGCAGCAAGGCGCCGGCCACGACTTGCCCGCACGCAGGTCTCCGCGCACGCCAGCTGCTGGCACAGCCTCTTCCGTGCACGCGCCAGCCGCTCCACAGCGCCCGCGCACGCTAGGCCGGGCGCAGGCGGTTGCGCGAGCCGAGCGTGGACTGTAGCCACTGTTCACGCTAGAGAGCACGACACTGTGGCTACAGTGCGGTGACCGGTAAGTTTCTCACTTATCCGGTCACCAGGCGCTCTCTCTCTGCGCAGCAACCTACGCTAGCCCACACTTGCATCTTTCCCCACGCCCGCTCCAGCGCCCGCTCTCGCGTCTGCGCTTGCATGCGCCTGTGCATGCGTGTGCACGCTCCTGCGCACACCATTAGACGACGGCTGAAGTATCCAGACTGCTTAACTCGCCGCTTCTTCACTCCAGCAGACGCTCTCTCTCTCTCTCACAGCACTCTCTCACTCCCTAAGACACATACACACACACACACTCTCGTACACACACCCACTCACTTATACACTACTATTTACATATATATATATATTTTATATACATATATATATATATATATATATATATATATATATATATAAACCTATATATAGTAGTACGTATATAACTAAGTATAAGTATAGATACATATATATATATACATATATATACAAATATACTTATACATATATATATATATATATATATATATATATATATAGATCTACATAATATACATAGATACTTATACTATTATATATATATATATATACATATACACATATATATAACTATATACATATATTACTATATATATATATATATATACACATCTATATCTATATATAGTGATATATATGTGTATATATATATATATACATATATACATATAGATATACATATATATACATATAGATGTATATATATATATATATGTATATCTATATGTATATATGTATATATATATATATATATACATGTATATATAAATAGATATATATATATATATACATGTATATATACATGTATATATATACACATAGATATATCTATACATATATATACATACATATAAATATATATATATATATATATATATATAGATATAAATAGATATATATATATATATATACATATATATACATATATGTACATATATACATATATAGATATATTTATAGATACATATATACATATATCTATATATATCTATATATATATATGTATATATATATATAATTCTATATATATATATATATACATATATATATGTACATACATATATATATATATATATATACATACAGATATATACATACAGTATATATATACATACAGTATTTAAATTATGAAACCATAAATAGAACCTAGGACATTGCATGAATCCTAGGAATGAGAAATAGGTTGAATGGTAGATCCTAGGGTGTTGCATGAATCCTAGGGCTGGAAAACTAGATTGTATGATAGATCCTAGGATATGGCATGAATCCTAGGACGGGAAAACTAGTGGAATGTATGAATACTGCAGTCTTGGAAAATGTGGAAAGGGATTAATAGCTGCCTGTGAATTGAATTAACAGCTGCCTGCTATGAATAAATAAACGTGATTGAGAACATGGATTGTAAGAACGTGAAACTGGAAAGTGAAACCTGGATGTTCTGAGTTAACAGAGCTGGAACCCTACGGGGAATTAGGAGTAGAACTCCTGGAAGTGAATGGAATAGAATTGGGGAAGTGAGTTGGCCCTTGAGTAGGGAGTACCAATGAGAGCGACTGTCCCCCTGTTTAGTGCAGAGTGGAGCCAGCCGCCCCAGGGACCCTGGGTTAGGACTGGCCACTCTGTACCGACTTGCTGGCCCTCGTGTACGTAGCACTGAGGAGAGCTACTAGTGTAAGGAGGTACTAGCTACCCCACGGGCCCTGGGGTTCTGCTAGCCTCCTACACCGACTTGTTAGGCCCACTGGGGTAAACCAGGGTAGTCAGGCGAGGGTGTGCGGACTGTGGAGGGGCAAGGCCCCTGTTTGGTTACTGTGGAGGGGTTGGACCCCTGTTACTGAGAGGGCTCTGCCCTATACTGGTTCGGTGCTGTGCTTTATGTACACCCGTTAACGGAAACGACTGACCGCGTGCCAGTGCGGGTTAGCTACCCATGTGCTTACCGCACGTGCCGTAGTCACTGTTACGTCTGTTAGTGACCTTGGGGTGGTTGACTGAGAGTAGGATCACCACGGGGGACTCTCCCGACCAGGAGAGCACCACGTGCTACTTCTACTGTTCGGAAAAGACTGCAATCAAGATCGTTCCCACGAGGAACATTCGAGATCAAGTGAAGGATCTGAGAAATAGTTAAATTGTGAAACAATAGAAAGAAGTAAATAAAGAAAGAAAATTAAAACAGCTACTGTACACTTTACTGTTTGTTTAGTTTAGCTGCCACTCTACTCAGTGTTTTGCTGACGTGTTACACTCGTTACCTTTCAGGACCATGTGTTGAGCAGCCAGGGTCAGCGGCTGCAGAGGACGCTGGGCCGAGTAGGGTCCAGTAGAGTTACCACTGTTCTCTTGTACCTCTTTTTGGTTCCACTGTAGTGAGTAGTTCTTGTTTCCGCTGTACTTTTCTTTACCTGCAGTTCATATTATGTTATGAATGTTGTTCTACTGTTGTGGTGGTACATACTGTAGTGGTTTCTTTCCTTACTGCTATATTTTCTTACTGTTAGTTATAATCATGTTGAATGTGGTTTATTTTACTGCTCTTTTGGTTTCTTCCTCGTTAGACGACCAGGTCTTGGGTTTAGTCGAGTCGGTCCGGTTCTCGTGTCTCGTAGGGACTCGGGAATCGGGTCGTTACAAGAAGGTATCAGAGTAAGGTCGTCCCGAGAAGTGAATCAACTGACTAAAAAATAACCAATTCACATGTATATAACTAGAGTAGCCACCACAACATATCTTTTGACATGAGCTCTTAGACGTTTCCATTCGGTATCGTTCCGTAGTGACGTGTTTCATTTTGTTTCGCGTCTCCTTGCAGGAGATGCCTCGTCGTGGGACCAGTGAGGCAGGCCGCGGGCGCGGCCGAGGACGAGGTCGGCGAGGTGGGCGTGCCGTTGCTGACGCCCCAGTAGACCTGCCACTACTCCCGGGCGTCCAGGCCCAGGACCTCGCCCGGCTGATACGAGACATTGTACAAGAGGAGCTCCACCCACCGCCCCGAGCGCCTCACCCTGGGGCTGCGGAGGGGAGTCCTCTGTGGGACCACTCGACGGACGTGGCGCTAGACACGGGGGAGGGGATGGGCCGCGGTAGCCCCCACCTTCCTCCGATACTTCTGTGCACGAGGCACCGTTGCCTGGGGGTGGACCAGCATCCCCTCTGCAGCGCCACTCCGAGTTCTTCGGGCAGTTCCGGAAGTTGAAGCCCCCCTCTTTCAAGGGGGATGAGGACCCGACCGAGGTAGAGGACTGGCTTGAGCAGCTGGAGAAGATTTTCGACACCCTTCGCCCCCCGGTGGAGTGCCGCGTGGCCTTTGCCACGTACCAGCTGGAGAGTGCGGCACACAGGTGGTGGAGGGCGGTCCGGGGACAAGAGAGGGACGAGCTGACCTGGGATCGGTTCGTCGCCCTCTTCTGCGAGCAGTGCTTTCCCAAGACGTGGCAGGACCAGAGGAGGTGGGAGTTCCACACTCTCCGCCAAGGGACGATGACCGTGAGCGCGTACCGCATGCGTTTCTTGGAGCTGTCCCGCTTTGCAGCGACAGCGGTAGCTACTGAGGAGGAGCACCTTTGGAGGTTCACCGAAGGGCTCCGGCCTACGATTTGGGGGTATGTCAAACCCTTGAAGCTGCCTACGTTTTTGAGGGTGGTAGAGGCAGCTATGACTTACGAGGAGACAAACCCGTCCGCGCGAGACACTGATGGCGGGCGGAAGAGGCCCTTCCAGCCAGACTTTTGACAGGGCCGGCGAGAGAGGAGACACGTGGCGTCCGCAGGAGAGCCGTCACGTTTTACAGGGCCATCAGTGGCCTTTGGGGGCCCTCGACAGGGTCCAGTCGCCAGCACCGGACCCCCGCCTAGCCGACAACAGGGACCCACTGAGGGCGGGAGTCGGGTTCCCCTCTGTTACCAGTGTGGCCAGCCGGGCCACATCAGGAGGGACTGCCCGTCTAGGGCAGGAGGTCAGCAGATACTTCCCGCGCAGAGCACTGGAGGGCGCGCAGGAGGCCGCGGTTCCCAGGCGCGAGGAGGAGGACAGCAGTCGCAAGGAGGGTACCGGCCAGCACCTACCCGTCCGACGCAGAGTGTGGCTGCTTCGTCCGCACCTAGAGCTAAGGGGCGTATCAACGCCCTGACACACAGGGACGCCAGAGCTTTGGGATCAGTGGTAGCAGGTATGGTTTCAGTTTCCGGCAGACTCGTTTACACACTTTTCGATTCCGGCGCTACGCACTCATTTGTCGCAACCAGTTTCGTAGTTAGTTTGGACCAGGATTATACACTGTTAGAGAATCCGTTCGTAATCAGAGGTCTGAGTGGTCAGCTGTTTGTAGCTGAGGAGGTGTACACGGATTGCGAGGTCAGCGTCGGGGGACATAGCCTGCCAGTTGACCTGATTATGATACAGATGGAGGACTTTGAAGTGATTCTGGGGATGGATTGGCTGTCTGCATACCACACCTCGGTGGAATGTTTTGAGAGGAAGATCATCTTCTCCATTCCGGAGTTGCCTTCTTTCGAATTTCACGGACAACCAGTGGACAGAGGCTTCAGGTGCATTTCGGCACTTCGGGTGGCGAGACTTTTGAGCCAGGGGTGTGAGGGCTTCCTAGCTTGTGTAGAGGTAGAGCCCAGCCCTGTGGCAGACTTCCAGAGCATCCCGATGGTCAGAGAGTACCCTGACGTGTTTCCAGACGAGTTACCAGGACTACCGCCTGAGCGTGAGATCGAGTTTGAGATCTCACTAGTATTAGGGACCAGCCCCATCTCCACTACGCCATACAGGATGGCACCGCTTGAGCTACGAGAGCTCAAGTCTCAGTTGCAGGACGTTTTGGAGAAAGGTTTTGTGAGGCCCAGTGCATCTCCCTGGGGAGCCCCGGTACTGTTTGTGAAGAAGAAGGATTGGACCTTACGCCTTTGTGTGGACTACCGACAGCTGAATAAGGTCACCATCAAGAATAGATATCCACTGCCGAGGATCGACGACTTGTTTGACCAATTGTGGGGTTCCACAGTGTTCTCCAAGATCGACTTGAGGTCTAGATACCACCAGTTGAGGATCAGGGAGATCGACGTCTCCAAGACAGCTTTCCGCACCCGGTACAGACACTACGAGTTTTTGGTCATGCCGTTTGGGCTGACCAATGCCCCCGCTGCTTTCATGGATCTGATGAACCGGGTGTTTAGACCGTACTTGGACCAGTTTGTGGCGGTTTTCATAGATGATGTACTCATCTATTCTCGAGGTCAGACGCAGCACGGACAGCACTTGCGGATGGTTCTGGACACACTGAGACGACGTAGGCTGTATGCCAAATACAGCAAGTGCGAGTTCTGGTTGAGGGAGGTGACCTTCTTAGGTCATGTGATCTCGGGAGACGGCTTGGCAGTGGACCCAGCCAAGGTCGAGGCAGTACTCAGGTGGGAGAGACCGCGTTCAGTCACTGAGTTTCGCAGATTCCTGGGACTGGCAGGTTACTACAGACGTTTCATCAGAGGTTTTTCACAGATCACGCGTCCTATGACACAGTTGACCTGGAAGGACGTGCCCTTCGCCTGGACAGACGCCTGTGAGGCATGTTTCTTGGAGCTGAAGGAGAGGTTGACCTCGGCTCCCGTGCTCACCATCCCTGACAGTAGTGGCAGGTTCGTTGTGTACACGGACGCCTCCTTACAGGGGTTAGGAGGTGTGCTCATGCAGAGGGGTCACGTTGTCGCTTACGCTTCGCGGCAACTGAAGCCCCTTGAGCATACCTACCCTACCCACAACCTGGAGTTGGCAGCTGTCGTCTTCGCGCTGAAGACCTGGAGGCATTACTTGTACGGTGAGACCTTCGAGATTTTCACAGATCACAAGAGCCTCAGATACCTTTTTGATCAGAAGGAGCTCAACATGAGACAGAGAAGTCGGTTGGAGCTCCTGAAGGACTACGACTGCAGCATCTCCTACCACCTGGGAAAGGCCAATGTGGTGGCTGACGCCTTGAGCCGTAAGGCACCCGCACACTTGGCCATTTTACAGTTACAGAGTTGGAGCCTTTTGGAGGAGGTGGGCAGTTGGCGACCTCTAGAGTTACGGGGGTACTGTGGGGCAGTGACTGTGACACGGCAGACTAGGCCAAAGCTGATAGACCGCATCATCACAAGACAGATGGCCGATCCGTACTTGCAGTCCTTGCACGACAGAGTACTGTCGGGAGACCCAGGGGACTTCTCTTTCACAAACCAGGTGCTACGCCTGAGGGGACGGTTGTGCATTCCCAGGGACGAGGAGCTGTTGAGAGAGCTCCTGACTGAGGCACACGATTCCAGATTCACCATACATCTTGGAAACACGAAGATGTACCACGACTTGAGACGCGAGTTTTGGTGGAGGGGGATGAAGCGGGATGTGGGTGAATTCGTGCAGCAGTGCTTAGTGTGCCAGCAGGTGAAAGCCGAGCATCAGAGGCCTGCAGGGCCACTACAGCCGCTTCCAGTGCCAGAGTGGAAGTGGGAGAGCATCACCATGGACTTGGTGGGGGGCTTACCTGTTACCCAGTGAGGACACAACGCTGTCTGGGTAATTGTGGATAGACTGACGAAGACGGCACGATTCTTGCCAATCTGAGTCACTTTGGGACCAGCATAGTTGGCAGAGAGGTATATCCGTGATGTGGTAAGACTACACAGAGTTCCGCGGGAGATCGTATCTGACCGGGATACCCGCTTTACGTCCCAGTTTTGGGCTGAGTTTCAGCAGGCCCTAGGGACACGGTTGAGGTTTAGTACAGCTTACCACCCCCAGACGGACGGACAGTCTGAGCGCACGATACAGACACTTGAGGACCTTTTGCGTGCCTGTGTACTGGACTGGAGGGGCTCTTGGGAGGAGCACCTACCCCTGGCGGAGTTTGCATACAACAACAGCTATCACTCGAGCATCGGTATGGCTCCCTACGAGGCTCTGTACGGACGGAGGTGTACAGCACCCTTGAGTTGGGTTGAGGTGGGGACCAAGTGGGAGGTTGGCCCCAGGTTGATCCGGCAGAGTCAGGAGGTGGTCGAGCAGATCCACAGGCGACTCCGCACTGTCAGGAGCAGACAAAAGAGCTACGCGGATCGGAGATGCAGAGAGGTGCAGTTTGAGGTTGGGGACCACGTCTTTCTTCATGTTTCGCCCATGAAGGGCCTGCAGAGGTTTAGGGTTAGAGGGTGATGGGTCGGCCCGAATAGGTTGTTAATATGATATTTTTATCGTTGAAATGTGTATAGTGGTTAACCTAATTTGGACCTAACCATCTCTCTACAAAATTTTTAACCTGGCCTAATTGATTTTATCTTATCACTTTCAAGCCCAGGGTCGAACACAGGGAAGTGGGGTTAAAGTCGAGTTTCTACATTTTCCTTAAAAGGCGTCTCTTCCGTTCGTTTATTGTGTTTTTGGTGTTTTTCTTATTTAGGTTTTTTATGGTAATCCTTGTTCTTGAGGCACACCCTCAAAATTGTGTCCTTGGCTTTTAGCCAAACAGAGTCCCAAAACAAGTCTTGCTACTCGCAAGACGAGGTACCTGCAAGTCAAAGATTATCTTTTCTTTTTTATGTATTTTTTTTATCTTTTTACTAACAGAAAAGAAAATAGACAGAAAGTAAATATAGTATTTATATATATATATATGTAGTATATATATAAAGGGGTGGGGGTGGAGGTGGCGATGGAGTGTAGCACTATGTCGAGTCAGTCGACGTCTAGAGAGACGCAACCAACACGACTAGGTGCCGCGTGGAGTGTGGATGGAGGATGGATGATGTATGGGACCACGCTTTTTTTGTACGCGTGTATCAGGGAATATCAGCAACTGGTGCAGATATTCCCGCGATACAGCGTATAATAAATAACATGAAAATATATGTACATATGTATGTATATAAGTAAATATATCTATATATATATATAAATGTATATAAGTATATATATATATATTACTATATATATGTATATATATATGTATATAGATATGTATATATATATATATATGTATATAAGTATATATGTCTATATATATATATATTATATATATATGTATATATATTATATATATGTGTATGTATACATAACTATATATATATACTATGTATATATATATATATGTATGTATGTATATATATATTTATATATATGTTACTATAAGTGTGTGAGTGTGTGTGTATGTGTTGGTATAGGTGTGTGTGCGTCGGTGAATGTGTGTGTGTGTGCGTTGCTGTGAGTGTGTGTCTGTTAGTGAGTAAGAAAGAGAGAGAGAGAGAGAATACGTGAGAGAGAGCGGGAGCGGGCGGGAGAGATCAGCAGAGAGAGAGAGCGGGCGAGAGAGAGAGAGCGGACGCGTGAGTTAAGACGTCTGCTCGCGGCGGCGGACGTCTGGAGTCGCGTCGTCTGGAGAAGGCAGTGGACGTCTGGAAACGGCGGGTGCGGGCGCGCCTTCTTTGCGTAGGGTTCTATAGGCGTGCGCGAAGTCGACGAGCGGGCGATGGCGTGGAGGAGTGAGCGTGGAGGCGGTCTACAGGTGGTCGCGGAGGAGGGCAGGGGTCGGCGCGAGGCCGTAGCCGGCCGCTGCAGTGCGCGCGGCGGTGGCTACGGGTGCAACTGCGAGGCGGACAGAACGGAGACGGAGGCGGGGAACGCCCTGCAGATGCGCGCGGAGGCGGTGAGCGGCTACGGGGACGGTCGCGGAGGAGCGGGGAGGACCTGCTGCTGCTGCGGCTTCAAGCTTTGGAGCTTGGAGCAGCGGCAATGGCGTTAAAGAGAGAAAAAAATGAAACGAGGACGACACCACGCCCATCGGCTCATCGAAGAGCTGGGCGGTGGTGTCCCCACTGTGGTGGTGTGCACCATAGTGGGTACTCCTGCTCGTCGGGTGCCTCCTCGACGGAGGGCCGACGTATGGGAGGGGAAGACGGTGGAGAAGATGGCTACGGGTTTGTTTCGTGCAACCGCCTCTGTTGCGAGGATGAAGCTGCAGCTTCTTATAGAGGAGGAGAGAGTGGCGTGCCGGCTGCAGCAGGGAGAGGGTGCGGGAGTTGCAGCTGTAGGGAGCGGCATTGGTAGGGGGAAGTGACGTGGAGTAAATGCATGCAGCTGCTGCGGGAAGAAGTGCAGCCGCGGGAAGAAGAAAAGAAGAAATCAAGAGAGAAAAAAATAAAAAGAGGTGGAATTTGCAAGGAGGCACTTGGGATAAAATGTAACTATGTAAGCCATTGTTTCACTCCTCTTCTTCTCTTGATTAAATGCATGCATGCAAGCGTTTTTACAAATGCGATTACAGGATCCTATTATGCAATGTTAATGCTAGAAAATAGCACAAGAAGGCGTTATTACAGGCGTGTTTTGAGGTGCAAACAGAGGGAAGCTTGCGCCGAGGTTTGTGGGGCCCTTTGAGGTCCTGGAGAGGGTTGGACCCGTTGCTTACAGGCTTGCCCTCCCTCCCCAGCTTTCTAGTGTGCACGACATGTTCCATGTGTCCAACCTCAGGAAGCACGTAGCCGATCCCAGTCACGTACTGAGTCACGAGAGCGTCGAGGTGGGCGACGACCTGACCTACCCCGAGCGGCCAGTGCAGATTCTAGACCGAGCCGTCCGCAGTTTGAGACGAAAGCAAGTACCCCTGGTAAAGGTTTTGTGGAGGAGCCAGCGGTACGAGGAGGCTACCTGGGAGCCTAAGGCGGCAATGCGGGAGCGGTACCTGGAACTCTTCGCGGGTACGTCTTTTCGGACCGGTTTCAGTCCTCTTTGAGTTTGTTATGGTATTTATGACGTTTTCCCTCACCCTAGTTAGCACAAGTTTCAGGGATGAAACTTCCTTTGAGTTTGTTATATTGTTACGAATCGTGCTTTCAAACATCTTTTAAGACGTCTGGGAGGTGGCCCAGACGTCGTACCAGACGTCTGGTATCACTTCCAGACGTCTGGGATTCATTTTCTGTGGCACGCACCGTTGCGTCTGCGCGCCTGCGCGCGTAGACTTGCTCCGCCTCTTCTTTTTCCCTCTCCTCCTACGGGCGCAGACTGCGCCCCTCTCTTTCGCTCTCTCTCCCCACCCGCGGCTTTAAAAAGCCACGCCCTCTCCCTCACTCTCATCACCTCCGCTCCTCCTTCCTCTTCTTCCAGCGAGTGCGAGTGCGAGCGCCAGCGAGTGCGAGTGCGAGCGCGAGCGAGCGGGGCGGCGACAGCCGCAGTGAGTGCGGGAGGAGGTGCTGCGCGAGAAGAGGAGGCACTCGACCGTGAGGGTGAGCTTGCCGGGGCTGCTAAGGCCGGCCGGCGGGGGGAGCAGCAGACGCGGGGTGGTGCGGGAGGCCTACTGTAGCTCGAGCAGCAGGCGGAGGACTCGTGGTGTGGCCGTGCGTCGCGAGCGGAGGGCGAGTGGCGGCCTGATTCTGGAAATTTTTCCAGAATCAGACGTCTGGGCTTCCAACCAGACGACGGGGAAGACGTCTGGAGGACTGTCCAGACGTCTGAAAGGTGAGTTATTTTCGTACCTTCTTCCTTTCCTACGACCGTCCGTACTGAGAGAGAGAAATGGGTACGTGCAGGTTCGGGGATTTGCATCCAACGCGAATCAGACGTCTGGCTGCAGTGCCAGATGACTGGAATGACTTCCAGACGTCTGGGGTGACCATTGGATGTCTGCGAACTAGGTCAGACGCCCCGCAGGCTTCTGGACGTCTGAGAGACCACGCAGAGCAAAGGTAACCCCTGATCCACTTTTTAAGACATCTGGAATAAGTTCCAGACGTCTGATTTTGCACTGTTCCGTCATTTTCGACCCGTTTAGGGCCCGTTCAGGTTCCGTTTTCCGCATTTCGAGTTGCGTTCTTTTCGGAATTAAATCCTCTACCTGTCTACAGTAGCTATATACTATTTTGAGAAACTCCCTGTGTTTGATCCTTGTGATAGGACCCCGTTCCGTTGCAGTCTCGGGATTTGCGGAGGCACGCGGGATTTCCGACCACGCCCCCAGTACTCTTGTTGTAACCGATAGAGTGGCTTCTAAGTTTATTGGTACAATATGGCATGAATCCTAGGACGGGAAAACTAGTGGAATGTATGAATACTGCAGTCTTGGAAAATGTGGAAAGGGATTAATAGCTGCCTGTGAATTGAATTAACAGCTGCCTGCTATGAATAAATAAACGTGATTGAGAACATGGATTGTAAGAACGTGAAACTGGAAAGTGAAACCTGGATGTTCTGAGTTAAAAGAGCTGGAACCCTACGGGGAATTAGGAGTAGAACTCCTGGAAGTGAATGGAGTAGAATTGGGGAAGTGAGTTGGCCCTTGAGTAGGGAGTACCAATGAGAGCGACTGTCCCCCTGTTTAGTGCAGAGTGGAGCCAGCCGCCCCAGGGACCCTGGGTTAGGACTGGCCACTCTGTACCGACTTGCTGGCCCTCGTGTACGTAGTACTGAGGAGAGCTACTAGTGTAGGGAGGTACTAGCTACCCCACGGGCCCCGGGGTTCTGCTAGCCTCCTACACCGACTTGTTAGGCCCACTGGGGCAAACCAGGGTAGTCAGGCGAGGGTGCGCAGACTGTGGAGGGGCAAGGCTCCTGTTTGGTTACTGTGGAGGGGTTGGACCCCTGTTATTGAGAGGGCTCTACCCTGTACTGGTTCCGTGCTGCGCTTTGGATGCACTCGTTAACGGAAACGACTGACCGCGTGCCAGTGTGGGTTAGCTACCCGTGCGTTTACCGCGCGTACCGTAGTCACCGTTACGTCTGTCGGTGACCTTGGGGTGGTTGACTGAGAGTAGGATCACCATGGGGGACTCTCCCGGCCAGGAGAGCACCACGTGCTACTTCTACTGTTCGGAAAAGACTGCAATCAAGATCATTCCCACGAGGAACATTCGAGATCAAGTGAAGGATCTGAGAAATAGTTAAATTGTGAAACAATAGAAAGACGTAAATAAACGAAGAAATAAAATTAAAACAGCTACTGTACACTTTACTGTTTCTTTAGTTTATCTGCTACTCTACTCAGCGTTTTCCTGACTTGTTACACTCGTTACCTTTCAGGATCAGGTGTTGAGCAGCTAGGGTCAGCGGCTGCAGAGGACGCTGGGCCGAGTAGGGTCCAGTAGAGTTACCACTATTCTCTTGTACCTCTTTTTGGTTCCACTATAGTGAGTAGTTCTTGTTTCCGCTGTACTTTTCTTTACCTGCAATTCATATTATGTTATGAATGTTGTTCTACTGTTGTGGTGGTACATACTGTAGTGGTTTCTTTCCTTACTGCTGTATTTTCTTACTGTTAGTTATATTCATGTTGAATGTGGTTTATTTTACTGCTATTTTGGTTACTTCCTTGTTGGATGACCAGGTCTTGGGTTTAGTCGAGTCGGTCCGGCTTTCGTGTCTCGTAGGGACTCGGGAATCGGGTCGTTACACGTCTGGAGTAAGACCCAGACGTCTAACAGGTACAATATTTTCCTTCCTCCTTCTATTTACGCGTGTACTGCCATGTAGCCGTCTGCCTTTTCGTGATGAGAGCGGATGTGTGTGTGCGCAGGTGTTCTTTGGGAGGGCGCGAGGGCTCGCCTTTCCACATGAGTCAGACGTTTGGCCACCGCACCAAACGACTGGAAGGACCTCCAGACATCCGGAGTGACAATCGGACGTCTGGAAACTAAGTCCAGACGATCCATCCGAATTCTGGACGTCTGAAGGACTGCACAGACCCAAGGTATGACCTGAGCAACCTTTTAAGATGTCTGGAAGAAGTTCTAGACGTCTGATTTTGGGTAGATTCGTCGTTTTAGACCCGTTTAGGGTCCGTTCGGAGTCCATTTTCCGCGTTTCAAGTTGCGTTCATTCCAGATTTATTTCCTCTACCTGTTTACAGTAGTTGTCTACTATTCTGAGAAACTCCTTGTGTTGATCCTTGTGTTAGGATCCCGTTCCGTTACGACTTTGGGGGTTGCGGAGGCACACAGGATTACCGACCACCCCCCAGTACTCCCAATTTCGCGGGTAGAGTGGCCCTTTAAATGATTTAACAAAATTGGTACAATTACGAAATAATTAATAGAGTCTACGGCATTGCATGAACCCTAGGACTGAGAAATTAGATTGAATGATAGATCCTAGGGTATTGCATGAATCGTAGGACTGGAAAATTAGATTGAATGATAAATCCTAGGGTATGGCATGAATCCTAGGACTGAAAAACTAGCTGAATATATAAACATTGCAGTCTTGGAAAAACGGAAAGGAAATGATAAATGCCTGCAAATTGGTTAACAGTTGTCGGTTATGAATGAATAAATACGGTTGAGAACATGGGTTATATGAATATAAAGCTGGAATGGTGAAACCTAAATTGGCTGAGTTAAAAGAGCATGAACCCTACGGGGAATTAGGAGTAAAGCTCCTGGAAATAAATGGAATGGAACTGAGAAAGTACAATGTGACAGTCTGTTGTCTCTTGGGTACTTGGTACCAAAGGAAGCACATATTACCTCTTAGTGTAGAGGGGAGCTTGCCGCCCTCAGGTTGAGACCGGGGTGGGTTTGGCCACTTTGCACCGACTTGCTGGCCCTCGTGTACGTAGTACCGAGGAGAGCTACTAGTGTAGGGAGAGCACTAGCTACCCCACGGGCCCCGGGGTTCTGCTAGCTCTCCTACACTGACTTGTTAGGCGCACTGGGCAAACCAGGGTAGTTAGGCGAGGGTGCGCGGGCTGTGGAGGGGCTGGACCCCTGTTACTGAGAGGGCTCTACCCTATACTGGTTCCGTGCTGTGCTTTGGGCGCACCCGTTAATGGAAACGACTGACTGCGTGCCAGTGCAGGGTAGCTACCCGTGAGTTTATCGCACGTGCCGTAGTCACCGTTACGTCTGTCAGCGACCTTTGGGTGGTTGACTGAGAGTAGGATTACCACGGCGGACTCTCTCGGCCAGGAGAGCACCACGTGTTACTTCTACCTTTCAAAAAAGACTGCAATCAAGATAGTTCCCACGAGGAACATCAAGATCAAGAGAAGGATCTGAGAAATAAATCAACAGTGAATAAATGAAAGGATATAAATAAAGAAAGTAAAAAATATAACAGCTACTATACACTCTACTGCTTCTTTTAGCTTTTAGTTGCCACTCTACTCAGCGTTTCGCTGACATATCACCCCTTGTTACCTTTTCAGGACCAGGTGTTGAGCGGCCAGAGTTAGCAGCTGCAGAGGGCGCTGGGCCTAGTAGAGCCCAGTAGTTTTACCTGTAGTACCTTCTGTACTTTTCTTTCCGCTGTTGTGAATAGTTTTCTGTTACTCAATGTATTCCCTTTATTGTAAGCCTTATGTTATGTACATGTTTATTTCTCTACTGTTGTGGTGATGTATACTGTAGTATTTCCTTTCTTTACTGTTATATTTTGTAACTGCTTGTTATATACATGGTGAATGTGGTTTATTTTACTGCTCTTTTGGTTACTTTCTCGTTGGACAACTAGGTCTTGGGATTAGTCGAGTCGGTCCGATTCTCGTGTCTCGTAGGGATTCGGGAATCGGGTCGTTACAATATATATACATATATATACATATATACATATATACATATATATATATATACACATATATAGATATATATATATATCTATATATATATATATACATATATATATATATATGTCTATAGATATATACATATATATCAATATATATATATATATACATATATATATATGTCTATAGATATATACATATATATCAATATATATATATTTACATTAATATATATATATATATATGTAGATATATATGTAGATATAGATGTATATATATATATATATGTAGATGTATATATATATATATATACATCTATATCTACATATATATCTACATATATATATATATATATATATATTGTAACGACTCGATTCCTGAATCCCTACGAGACACGAGAATCGGACCGACTCGACTAATCCCAAGACCCAGTCGTCCAACGAGAAGTAATCAAAAGAACAGTAAAATAAACCACATTCACCATGTATATATCTAGCAGTCACAAAATACAGCTGTAAAGAAAAGAAATACTACAGCATACACCACCACAACAGTAGAGAAATAAACATGTACATAACATGAAGCTTGCATTACAGAGAGTATAAGGAGCAATAGAAAAAAAAAACTACTCACTACAGTGGAATAAAAGTACAGAAAGTACTACAGGTAACCCTACTGGACCCTACTAAGCCCAGCGTCCTCTGCAGCCGCTGACTCTGGCTGCTCAACATCTGGTCCTGAAAAAGTAACAAGGGTGACATGTCAGCGAAACGCTGAGTAGAGTGGAAACTAAAAGCTAAAGGAAGCAGTAGAGTCTATAGTAGTTGTTATATTTTACTTTCTTTAATTATGTCTTTGTATTTATTCACTACTGATTTATTTCTCATCCTTCTCTTGATCTTGAATGTTTCTCGTGGGAACGATCTTGATTGCAGTCTTTTCCGAAAAGTAAAAGTAACACGTGGTGCTCTCCTGGCCCGGAGAGTACCCCGTGGTGGTCCTACCCTCAGTCAACCACCCCAAGGTCGCTGACAGACGTCACGGTGACTACGGCACGTGCGATAAGCGCATGGGCAGCTATCTTGCACTGGCACGCGGTCAGTCATTTCCGTTAACGGGTACGCCAAAAGCACAGCACTGAACCAATATAGGGCAGAGCCCTCTTAGTAACAGGGGTCCAACCCCTCCACAGTCCGCGCACCCTCGCCTGACTACCCTAGTTTGGCTAATGGGCCTAACAAGTCGGTGTAGGAGAGCTAGCAGAACCCCGGGGCCCGTGGGGCAGCTAGCGCTCTCCCTACATGTAACGACCTGATTCCCGAATCCCTACGAGACACGAGAATTGGACTGACTCGACTAATCCCAAGACCTAGTCGCCCAACGAGGAAGTAACCAGAAGAGCAGTAAAATAAACCACATTCACCATGAATATAACTAGCGGTAACAAAATACAGCAGTAAGAAAAGGAAATACTATAGTATACATCACCAAAACAGAAGGGAAATAAACATGTACATAACATAAAGTTTTCGATAAAGAAAGTACAGGGAGTATCAAAGAAAACTACTCACTACAATGGAAGAAAAGTACAGAAAGTACTACAGGTAACCCTACTGGACCGTACTAGGTCCAGCGTCCTCTGCAGCCGCAGACCTTGGCTGCTCAACACTGATAACACCACGCAAGGGGGTAGTAATTAGTTTGAATATGGCCCATCTTTAGAATAAAAGGCACAACATAAAGTAGAATAGGAGCATTGCATGCATCAAGTACCAAGATTGCTTATAAACTACATTAATGGCCATTTGTGTAAAGCATGTGTCAAAGCAGGCCCCGGATGAGCAATCGGACCGCACGGATGGATTCAGAATGACGAACGGAGTCCAACGGACTCAAGATCGGCCAAATCCGACATCCGGAGCTCCCACAATGGGCCCAAGAAATTTTGACCGTTGATCTGGAGATCAACGGCCCAGAAAGTGCCACGTCACCCCGCCCCCACCGCTCGCACGCCCTCAAGCCAGCCAGGGACGAATCTCGGCCGTTGATCTTCGATCAAACCTCCGAGATCCGTGCGCTCGCCCTCGGTCGCCGCGACAAAGCGCGGGCATGGCTCAACGGCTAGTGCGCGCGTTCGAATCGCGCGGAGTAGAAATCAAGCGCGAGCGAAGGGCGCGGCAAAATTGGGCCGCCGATCAGCAGCAGACTGCCAGGATCGCGCCACGCGGCGTGATGACAGCTCCCGAGCACCCACGCATGCTCGCACGTCGGGCGCAAACTCGCGCGTGCACGCGCGATCTCAGCGCGGGCGTAGGAGGATCTCAGCCGTCCGATCTTCGATCGGACGACTCTCGTTCAACGTCCACGGATCGCGCATGGAGAGAGAGCGGGGCGAGCAGCTGACCGGCGGCTGGAGGGCTTCACCGATGTTTATAGAAGCGGTTTTAGCGACGCTCTGGATGTCACTAAAGCCCATTCTTCTTTTAGGAAGCCCTTAACTCTATTTAAACCCCCTTCTACCACCATTCAAGGCATACTCTCCCACTTGCAACTACTCCACTCCTCTCCTAGCTAGCTTTAGGCACTCTTGTAATCGCCGGAGACGACGACCCGCCGACGGAGCCTCCTCCACCGCCGTGGCTGCCTCGTCGCTCTCCACTCTCTACCTCTCTCTCTCTTTCTTTTAAGCTTTCATTTACTTTTGTTGAACCATGTATTTAATGTTGTAAACCATGAACTATGAATGCATGTTTAATGAAATTATTTTCCATTTAGTCACCATTTTAATTTCTGTTTAAAGTGCATGATCAAAACCAAGAGCTTTCTAACCCTAAACTCTCTCTATCTCTCGCTTTTCAAAACCGTCTCTTTCGCAAGCAAAACTCCGCCTTTTTCATGACAAGTGGTAAACAAAATCTGATTTCTACGCCTCCCTGAGACCGACACTCGGACTCACCTCCGTTTACTTCTTTTAAAATCGACGTATCAAGTGTGACTATAACGACACCTCTTAACACACACGCACGAGACCACGTCAGTTTTTGGCACCGTTGCCGGGGAGGCAATGGATTTGTTTTATCACCTCCATTCCACATTCATTCTCACATCGTCTAATGCCCTATTTTCCTTTTTACTTGACGGTTGCAGGAATTCGACGCATGGACGGCGAAGCGACGCATTCCACGATGGTAGCAAGGGAGTAGGCACCTCGAGGACTGATAGTGAGTACCCTCTCTCTCATTGTTTGCTTGCGTGAAAAAGCTAAAAAAAATCATAAAAACTGAAAAAAATTGGCATGGTGAATGATTGCTTGACCCACATTCTTAACACATCACCCTACAAAAAAATGTACACTCTAATATGCTAAATAAATTCTTGGAGTGTTCTTTTCTTTTTCTCTTGAGTGGTGTTTGCGAAGCCACCGTGAGTTGACCTGGGCCGCACCACTCAACCCTAAAACTAACTCATCTAATAGAAGCTGCACGATTATCAGGATGAGTACACTAGGGTTTTAGAGCCTCTACAAAAGAAAAGGAAATCTACTTTCACCAAGTTGTGTGCAGAACTTGACGTGCCCACTGAAACTTGTTTGAAAATATTAAGACCCGTCAACCCTAAAAATGTACTAAAGTAAGGATGAAACACTAAAAGACATCACATCTTAGCAAATCCTTGCTTGAAAATCATGTTTTGCTAGAAGCACAGACTTTGAAAGTGGAAAATTAAGAGGCACCACCCCAATCAACGCCTCATCACATCACCCTAAGCACAAGCACTATCCTAACCCTCTAAAACTGAGTGGACGTGCCCTAGGAAGGACTGAGTTAAGTCTCAAAAGGCGAGGTTTTGTTTGCTAGGCACTTGGCTTTCATTCCCTTGGTAAAATCTGGTGACTAGGCTGCGGGGCAGTGTCAAACGACCGCGGTTGTGGGGTCTATGGAATCGGAGGTGCAAGGTAAAGGAAGAACCTTCCCTGCAATCCCCTCGTAATCAACCTGGCCAGATTAGCCTTGGGATGGGGAGTCCAGTGCTTATGGAATTAATCACCCTTTGTGAGATTTCTCGGTCTCCTAAGGAATACACCATAAGGATTAGGCTTGCGTGCTTGATTGAAAACACATTTCTCGCATCTGTCGCCCTCCGCATCCCCTGTTCTTCTCTAGTGTATGCACGGGAGGCGCTCACTGCATCCCGAATTGTGTGTTTTAGGGCAGGAATCTAGGCGACGTAATTCTGTTGAAAACATGGCTGAACCTAGGGTAGATGAGGTCGAAGATCAACCCCCACCTGATGCTATGGCCATCATCCAAGCTCAAATCAATGCTAGCCATCGGCTGCAGCAATAACAAATCCAAACCATCATGCAAGCCATACAACGGTTACAGAACCCACCAGAACAACCACCACCACCTTTCCAAAACATGCCAGGGCAACCACCACTTGATTTACCGCCATTTCAGGACTAGCCAAGACCCCTCCGTGATTTCTATAACCCTTCTGCCATTAGAGTCGAGCCACACCTTAGGATCCCTGAAGGGGGAGATAATTTTGAGCTAAAACCTAATGTATTAAGTCTAATCCAGAGCCACTTTCATGGAAGCTCAAATGAAGACCCCTTTCAGCACCTAGAAGATCTCGACCGCATAGCAAGAATAGTAAAACCTAGGAACATTAGCCTTGACATTGTTCTAATCAAGATGTTCCCTTTCTCATTAAGAGACAAGGCTTCTCATTGGCTTAGAACCCTAGGTAGACCCATCACCACCTGGGAAGAACTGAGGCATGCATTTTTAAAGAAATTCTTCCCAATAGGAAAGACCAATGCCCTCAGAAGAGCTATCACTACCTTCACACTCCAGGGTGGGGAACAATTTTATGAGGCGTGGGAAAGATTCAATGAACTTTTGAGGAAATGCCCACACCACGAAGTTCCAAGGTGGCAATTGGCCCAGATCTTCTACCACAGTCTGGACAGTAACCTACGGAACTTCGTCGATGCCTCATGCGGGGGAAACTTCCTAAACAAAGACGAAGAGAGCGTGTTTGAGCTCTTTGAGTCTATGAGCTAGAATTTGCTCAACAATGCCTCCATGAACCAGTTTAACAGGTCTAGTCAACCCCGTGGCGAGATTTATGAGGTGCAAGCAAATTCTGGAATGGTTGACATGGACATCATTGCCAAAAAGTTGGATCGAGCGGAATTGGTGGACAAAAAGATTGATGAGCTTCTAAACCAGACCAGGAACCCCTTGCAGACTTTCTCCCTAGTAAAGGGAGAACATAATGTTGACCTGGTCCAACCCTTCACCCAACTAAACCTGGAACAACCCCCAACCACGTTCCAGGGAGGGACCTTTGCTCCCTCGACCCTTGATTACTCCCTTCCCTCTTCATCAACTTCGGCTATTTTAGAAGATGTGCAAGCCGTCCAAGGTTATGTAAAACCTGACCCTTTCTCCAACACTTACAACACCGGCTGGCGTAATCACCCCAACTTTGGTTGGACAAACCAGAAACCACCGCAATTCCAAAACTAGCCCAGGCCAAACCAGCAGCCACACTTGCCCCCCTATCAGCAAGGACCACCAGTTAGACCCCAATATAACCAGAATAGGGAGGCCCCTCCCCCACAAAACCAAATGGATACCTTAATAAAGATGATGGCTGACATGAACCAGAAACATCAGGAAGAAATGGCCTTGGTAAAGGGGCAGTTAAGCCAACTCTTCGACTGTAAATAGCAAGGATCTCTACCTTCCCAACCGCAGCCGAACCCGTGAAACATTATTAACAGAGGCCCTAATTCGTAAGGGTTCCAAGGCAACCCTGGGCAGGCTCATATAGTCCAGCCGACCCCACAAACACCTCCTGGGTTTGGTGCTTCTTCATCCTCATCTTCTCAAGGATCACCCCATGGCCCCAATGCCTCTGCGAATGCGGTGACCTTGAGAAGTGGCACCAAAACCCAGGATCCCAAATGGCCGACTCTCCCCAAGACTTTACCTGCTGAGATACCCGACTTAGAAGAAGCACCAACCAAGGACCCAGACATGGAACCAATTCAGACACCCTATCCTGAGGCCTTGGAAACAATCAAGAGAAAGAAGAATATTGTGGAAACTGAGGAGCTGTTGGAAATTTTTAAACAAGACAAATTAATATTCCGCTCCTAGAAGCTGTCAAACACATCCCTGCTTACGCCAAGTTCTTAAAGGATGCCTGTACACCCAAGCGTAAGATGAGACCTCAAGCACCTAGGAAGGTTGTACTCTCTGAGCAAGCCAGTTCCGTGATATCAAGCAACCTTCCACTCAAACGAACTGACCCAGGAGCGCCCCTGATTTCCTGCAACATCGGGGACATGACATTTGATAGAGCGCTTTTGGACCTAGGTGCTTCTATCAACCTAATTCCCACAACCTTGTACCACCAATTTGGTTTTGGGGAGCTGGCACCAACCCCTGTCACCATCCAGCTGGCGGATAGATCAGTGAAAACCCCGAAGGGGGTTGTCGAGGACGTGATTGTACGGGTCAAGGACTTCTATTTCCCAGTTGACTTTTTGGTGCTCGACATGGAAGTCCCTAAAAAATTACAGAACGCACCCATAATCTTACGCAGACCTTTCTTAGCTACGGCTAAAGCAAACATCGATTGCGACACGGGATGTCTGGAAATCACCTTCGGAGACAGGAAAATTCAATTGGATATCTTTCGGGCAACAAAGTCTTTTGATTGTGATTACATTGAGGAACATGATCCCATGGAAACTTTAATCGAGGAATGCCTTATCCTCAGTTCTGTCTCAGATCACCAAACCCGTAGTTCTGACCCATCACCATCATTACCTGTGGACCTCTGTAAGGCTGAGTATCATCATATGACACCATTTGAAGAAATCGATGTTGATCAACTACCGCCCTTTCCATTCCCATCGTCTGTGGTCCCACCCACACTTGAACTTAAACCATTGCCCGAGAATCTCAAGTACGTCTTCTTGGGACCTGACCAGACCTTCCCAGTGATTATTAATTCCCATCTAACCAAGGATCAGGAACTAAGGTTGACTGTAACTCTTTCAGAACATCGGGCCGCCATTGGTTGGACCATCTCGGATCTAAGAGGAATTAGCCCCACCTATTGCACCCACAAGATTTACCTGGAAGACGGGGCCCGACCTTCCCGCCAGATGCAGAGACGGTTAAACCCTAACATGCGGGAGGTCGTTAAAAAAGAAATTATCAAGTGGCTTGACGCCGACATCATTTACCCTATCTCTGATAGCCCCTGGGTGAGCCCCACTCAAGTGGTTCCAAAGAAGGCTGGGCTCACCGTTGTTACTAATGATCATGGCGAATCCATCCCCACCCGCACCACCACTGCATGGCAGGTGTGTATTGATTATAGGAAGCTTAATGAAGCCACTAAGATGGACCACTTCCCCTTGCCATTCATTGACCAAATCCTTGAAAGATTGGTAGGCCAGAAGTATTTTTGCTTCCTGGATGGATATTCAGGATATAACCAAGTCGCAATTGCTCCGGAAGATCAGGAAAAGACCACATTCACTTGCCCGTATGGCACGTTTACATTCCGTCGAATGCCATTCGGGTTATGCAACGCACCCGCGACCTTCCAGCGTTGCATGCTAGCCATTTTTTCAGAAATGGTGAGTGAATACTTGGAGGTCTTTATGGATGATTTCTCTATATTTGGGAATTCATTTGACCATTGTTTGAGCAACTTGGAGAAAATCATGAAATGATGTATCGAGGTTAACTTGGTGTTAAGTTGGGAAAAGAGCCATTTTATGGTTCAAGAAGGAATTGTCCTCGGACACATCGTTTCGCATAAGGGCATCGAGGTAGATCGAGCTAAGGTTGATTTAATTTCCAAACTCCCTCCACCTAGTTCGGTCCGGCAGATTTGCTCTTTCCTAGGACATGTTGGCATCTACTGAAGGTTCATCAAAGACTTTTCCAAACTTTCCAAACCCTTGACCGACCTTCTAGCCAACGACGCCACTTTCCACATGTCTGCCGATTGCATCCAGGCTTATTATACCCTCTGGGACTTAGTCTCCACCGCACCTGTACTTCAACCCCCAGACTGGTCCCAAGATTTTGAGATTATGTGTGACACATCAGATTTTGCCATAGGCGCTGTCCTGGGACAAAGGCAAGACAAGAAGCCTGTGGTGATCTACTACGCGAGCAAAACGTTGGACGAGGCCCAACGTAATTATACGGTCACAGAAAAAGACTTGCTCGCTGTAGTCTTTGGACTGGAAAAATTCCGATCATACTTGCTGGGATCCCACGTGACTATCTACACTGACCATTCAGCCATCCGACACCTGTTGGCCAAAAAGGACGCAAAACCCAGGCTCATCAGATGGATCCTGCTTTTGCAGGAATTTGACCTGGAAATTCGAGACAAGGCCGGATCGAAAAATGTGGTGGCTGACCACCTGTCAAGACTTCATCCAGACCACATTGGACCCTCCCTACCTCTATCTGATACCTTCCCTGATGAACACATCCTAGCCATGCAAGACAAGAAAATGCCATGGTATGCTGACTATGTCAACTACTTGGTTATAGGACAAACCCCGCACAGCTGGTCCAGACAGCAACGGGACAGGTTCTTGGCTGAGGCCAAGCACTATTTCTGGGATGATCCCATGCTGTTTCGCCTCTGTGCTGATCAGATCATTAGGAGGTGCCTCCCCAAAGATGAAGTTCAGAGTGTGCTTTCCTTTTGTCATGACCAAGCGTGTGGCGGCCATTTCTCTGGCAAGAAAACAGCTGCAAAAGTTTTGCAGTCTGGATTTTATTGGCCGTCCCTATTCAAGGATGCACACATCTTTGCCAAGACTTGCTCACGATGCCAAACACTAGGGACCATGACCAAAAAAGATATGATGCCCCTTCAGCCCATTTTGATTGTCGAAATTTTCGACATTTGGGGTATCGATTTTATGGGCCCCTTTCCACCATCCAACGGCTTCTAGTACATCCTGGTCTCGGTAGACTATGTTTCCAAATGGATTGAAGCCGTCGCCACCCGACGATGTGATCACAAGACGGTCATGGACTTTGTAAAGAAGAACATCTTCTTCCGGTTTGGAATACCCAAGGCCATGATCAGTGATGGTGGAAGCCATTTTATCCATTCCCAGTTCTGTGCCCTACTTAGAAAATACGGGGTAAACCACCGCATTGCCACCCTGTATCATCCACAAACAAATGGGCAGACTGAGGTCTCAAACAGACAAATCAAGAACATTTTACAGAAGACTGTGAGACCTGACAGGAAAGACTGGTCCACACGACTTGATGATGCCCTGTAGGCATACAGGACTGCTTTTAAGACCCCGATAGGCATGTCACCTTACCGCTTGGTCTTTGGCAAAGCTTGTCATCTCCCTGTCGAATTGGAACACCGGGCTTACTGGGCTGTTAAGCAATGTAACATGGATCCCCAGTTAGCTGGTGCGCAAAGGACTCTTCAATTATCTGAGCTTGAAGAAATTCGTCGAGACGCCTTTGACAATAGTCAGCTATATAAGGAGAAAATGAAAGCCGTCCACGACCGACTCATTCATAGGAAAACCTTTGAGCCAAACCAACAAGTCTGGCTATTTGATGCACGCCTGAAACTCTTCCCAGGGAAACTTAGTTCCAAATGGACAGGACCATTTCGGGTGGTCAAACCCTATTCCAATGGGGCAGTCGAAATCGTCGATTTTAATACCGGGCACACCTTTACAGTCAATGGTCAAATATTGAAGCATTTCCTGGCCCAGGTACCCCCCAAGGAAAGTGTCACCCTTGTTGAGGGCTGACACCAAGCACCGCCCAGCTGGAGGCGTTAAACTCAGCGCTTCCTGGGAGGCAACCTAGTGGATTCAGACTGATCTGGTAGTTTATGTCACTCAGGTACTATCTTTTTGAACCCTTCTGCATCCATGCATCTGCCAATGAGGACATTGTCCAACTTAAGCATGGGGGATGGTAAATTGCATAATCCTGAGCTTAATTGATCAGTCTGAATGAATAAATTAATTGATTAAAAAAAAATAAAAAAATAAAAATTTGAATTTAGGAAGAAAAACTTAGGCATTAGAAACTTGTCAATAGTGGGAAATAATACAAAAAGAACTTAAACACTTAGACTTTTCAGGCCTTCAGGCTTAATCAGCCCTGGTGTCAGTTAAAATATGGATTTAGCGGCGAATCCTTGCAACTTTAAGCTATTCTAATCCACCTAATAAATAAGGTAATAAGTATACGACTTATCAACTCACCCTCTAACTTAGGAAAACTTTGAGTCTAAGCATCTACACACATTTTTGCACAGACTCACTTCTCGGAGATTTTGACAGAAATTGGGTAGCTAATGAACTCTCCAGGGTGGTATGGTTGGCAAGTTGTCGTGGGTAACAGCCCATTGGCAGGTTGTCCAGAACCCAGCCACAGGCCATTTCTTTTTCGCTGCCTCTAGGCACATTTGAGATTAGGGAAGCCACCTACGAAAAAAAAAAAAAAGAAGAAAAGAAAATAAACCACACTTCACCGCACAAGTATGGCTGGCAAGTGATCGTGGGTAACAGCCCATTGGTCGGTTGTCCAGAGCCCAGCTCAATAATTGCACAAAAAAAAGACCAAAACACCTAAGGACGAAGCAGGGAAGTAGTACAAGCCGGGGAGGTATACACTGGAAAATCCTTGTGTTGACCCCAAGTAAAATGAACGTAGGGAGAAAGCTACCAATCGAACAAATACACCTTTAGGCAAAAATTTATTTTCTTTTTCGGTCACCTAGAGGCGTAGAAACTCAAAGTCTGTCTCAATTACCGTTAAGTGAGTCTATCACAACATTCACACCAAGATGCTTAGCACTTAGGGTTTTGACCGAGTTTTGGGTGGGTTGGGTAGCCGTAAAAAGTTACCAACCCACACTGAATTCCGAAAATTCTTAAAAGACATATATAGATATATACGTATACATATGTATAGTTATATATACAAAGCAAGGATTCGGGCGATTCGTATTTTGGCAGACACCCAGGCGCTGCTTAGTCTTTGTAGATTAAGATCTTCGTATATTTCCTCTTATTGATAAGTAACGAAGTGCCTAAGTAATTACTTCTTGAATTTTCCAAAGAAATAAAGGCTAGAATAAACCTTGCTAGGGACTATCAAGGAGTAAGCATGGGGGTATGATAACACCACGCAAGGGGGTAGTAATTAGGTTGAATATGGCCCATCTTTAGAATAAAAGGCACAACATAAAGTAGAATAGGAGCATTGCATGCATCAAGAATCAAGATTGCTTATAAATTGCATTAATGGCCATTTGTGTAAAGCATGTGTCAAAGCAGGCCCCAGATGAGCAATCAGGCCGCACAGATGGATTCAGAACGACGAACGGAGTCCAACAGACTCAAGATCGGCCAAATCCGACATCCGGAGCTCCCACAATGGGCCCAAGAAATTCTGACCGTTGATCTGGAGATCAACGGCCTAGAAAGCGCCACGTCACCCCGCCCCCACCGCTCGCACTCCCTCAAGCCAGCCAAGGACGAATCTCGACCGTTGATCTTCGATCGAACGACCGAGATCCGCACGCTCGCCCGCGGTCGCCGCGACAAAGCGCGGGCGTGGCGCAACGGCTAGCGCGCACACCCGCATCACAGCGACGCGCGTTCGAATCGCGCGGAGCAGAAATCAAGTGCGAGCGAAGGGCGCGGCAAAATTGGGCCGCCTGATCAGCAGCGGGCGGCCAGGATCGCGCCACGCGGCGCGATGACAGCTCCCGAGCGCCCACGTGCGCGTGCACGCCGGGCACGAACGTGCGCGCGCACGCGTGCCCGAGGCGCGATCTCAGCGCGGGCGTAGGAGGATCTCAGCCGTCCGATCTTCGATCGGACGGCTCTCGTTCAACGTCCACTGATCGTGCATGGAGAGGGAGCGGGGCGGGCAGCTGACCGGCGGCAGTAGGGCTTCACCGACGTTTATAGAAGCGATTTTAGCGACGCTCTGGATGTGGCTAAAGCCCATTCTTCTTTTAGGAAGCCCTTAACTCTATTTAAACCCCCTTCTACCACCATTCGGGGCATACTCTCCCACTTGCAACTACACTCCTCTCCTAGCTAGCTTTAGGCACTCTTGTAATCGTCGGAGACGACGAGCCACCGACGGAGCCTCGTCCGCCGCCGTGGCTGCCTCGTTTCTCTCCACTCTCTACCTCTCTCTCTCTCTCTCTCTTTTAAGCTTTCATTTACTTTTGTTGAAGCATGTATTTAATGTTGTAAACCATGAACTATGAATGCATGTTTAATGAAATTATTTTCCATTTAGTCGCCATTTTAATTTCTGTTTAAAGTGCATGATCAAAACCAAGAGCTTTCTAACCCTATACTCTCTCTATCTCTCGCTTTTCAAAACTGTCTCTTTTGCAAGCAAAACTCCGCCTTTTTCGTGACAACAAGTGGTAAACAAAATCTGATTTCCATGCCTCCCTGAGACTGACACTCGGACTCACCTCTGTTTACTTCTTTTAAAACCGATGTATCAAGTGTGACTATAACGACACCTCTTAACACACGCGCACGAGACCACGTCAAACACCTGGTCCTGAAAAGTAACGTGGGTAACACGTCAGCGAAACGTTGAGTAGAGTGGCAACTAAAAGCTAAAGAAGCAGTAGAGTGTACAGTAACTGTTATATTTTTACTTTCTTTAATTCTGTCTTTCTATTATTTCACTATTGATTTATTTCTCAGATCCTTCTATTGATCTCGAATGTTCCTCGTGGGAACGATCTTGATTGCAGTCTTTTCTGAAAAGTAGAAGTGACACGTGGTGCTCTCCTGGCCGGGAGAGTCCCCCGTGGTGGTCCTACCCTCAGTCAACCACCCCAAGGTCGCTGACAGACGTAGCGGTGACTACGGCACGCACGATAAGCGCACGGGTAGCTACCTCGCACTGGCACGTGGTCAGTCGTTTCCGTTAACGGGTGCACCTAAAGCATAGCACGGAACTAGTATAAGGTAGAGCCCTCTCAGTAACAGGGGTCCAACCCCTCCACAGTCTGCGCACCCTCGCCTAACTACCCTGGTTTGCCCATTGGGCCTAACAAGTCGGTGTAGGAGGGCTAGCAGAACCCCGAGGCCCGTGGGGTAGCTAGTGCTCTCCCTACACTAGTAGCTCTCCTCGGTACTGCATATGCGAGGGCCAACAAGTCGGTGTACAGTGGCCAAACCCACCTCGGTCTCAACCCGAGGGCGGCAAGCTCCCCTCTACACTAAGAGGTAATGTGTTCTCTCTTTGGTACCACGTACCCAAGAGACAACACACTTCCATGTTTCACTTTCTCAGTTCCATTCTATTCTCTTTCCAGGTGTTCTACTCGTAATTCCCCGTAGGGTTCATGTTCTTTTCGTTTGGCCATTTTAGGTTTCACCTTTCCAGTTTTACATTCATACAACCCATATTCTCAATCATATTTATTCCTTCATAACAGGCAGCTGTTAATCAATTTACAGGCAGCTATTATTTCATTTCTGCTTTCCAAGACTGTAATGTCTGTATATTCAACTAGTTTTCCAGTCCTAGGATTCATGCCGTAACCTAGGATCTATCATTCAATCTAGTTTTCCAATCCTAGGATTCATGCAATACCCTAGGATCTACCATTCAATCTAATTTCTCAATCCTAGGGTTCATGAAATGCCCTAGACTCTATTAATTGTTTCAGAATTGTAACAAATTTTGTTAAATAAATTAAAAAGCCACTCTACCAGTGAAACCGGGAGTACTGGGGGCATGGTCAGCAATCCCGCGTGCCTCCGCAAACCCTAAGACTGCAACGGAACAGAGTCCTAACACAAGGATCAATCATAAGGAGTTTCTCAGAACAGTATTCAATTACTGGAAAGAACGCAACTCAAAACGCAGAAAACGGACTCCGAACGGGCCCTAATCGGGTCAAAAACGACGAATCTGTCCAAAATCAGACGTCTGGAACCTCTTCCAGACATCTTAAGAGGTGGGTTAGGTCGTACCTTAGTTCTACACAGTCCTTCAGACGTCCAGAAGCCCGCTGGAACGTCTGGCCTTGGTTTCCAGACGTCCAATTGTCACCTTGGACGTCTGGAGGTTCTCTCCGTCGTCTAGCACTGCAGCCAGACGTCTGATTCTCGTGGGATGGCAAGCCCTCACACCCTCCCGAGCAGAACCTGCGCACACACTCTTGCTCTCAGTACGATGAAACGCAAAAGAAATCGTGACGGATGGCTGCATGGCCGTACACGCGAAGAAAAAGAGAAGGTAAGAAATACCTTACTTGTCAGACGTCTGGACCGTCCTGCAGATGTCTTCGGCATCGTCTGGACGTAAGTCCAGACGTCTGATTTTGGAAAATTTTCCAGAACCAGAACCCGATCCGCTCTCCGCCTGCAACGCACAGCCGCGCCACGCCGCGCCCTGTCCGCCTGCTGCCCGAGCTACAGCAGCCCCTCCGCTACACCCTACGCCCGTCGCTCCCCCGTCGGTCGGCTCTAGCTGCCCCGGCAAGCTCGCACCCTCGCGGTCGAGCTTCTTCCTTCCAGTCGCAACCCTTCTCCCCGCACGCTCGCCGCGATCGCTACTGCCACCGCTGCTCACTCGCTCTGTCGGGCTCTCGCTGGTAGGGAAAAGGAGAAGAGAAAGGTGGAGGAGATGAGGGTGAGGGAGAGGGCGAGGGTTTATAAAGCAGCGCGGGGAGAGAGAGAAGCGGGACGGCGTGTCTGCAGGAAGAGAGAGGAAAAGAAGACGAAGGCGGCGGGTGCAGTCTGCGTGCGCACGTGGGCAGACGCAACCTGGTACGCCGAAAAAATTTATTACCAGACATCTGGAAAGGGTTCCAGACGCTGGACAGACATCTGGGCCACTTCCTAGATGTCTTAAAAATCCGTCTGATGCCCACGTTCTTAACACTACACTAGCAGCTCTCCTCGGTACTGCGTACGCAAGGGCCAGCAAGTCGGTGTAAAGTGGCCAAACCCACCTCGGTCTCAACCTGTGGGCAGCAAGCTCCCCTCTACACTAAGAGGTAATACGTGCTCTCTTTGGTTCCACGTACCCAAGAGACAACACACTTCCACGTTTTACTTTCTCAGTTCCATTCCATTCTCTTTCCAGGAGTTCTACTCCTAATTCCCCGTAGGGTTCATGTTCTTTTTGTTTGGCCATTTTGGGTTTCACCATTCCAGCTTTATCTTTATATAACCCAGGTTCTTAATCGTATTTATTCATTCATAACAGGCAGCTGTTAATCAATTTATAGGCAGTTATCATTTCCTTTCTACTTTTCCAAGACTGCAATATTTATATATTCAACTAGTTTTCCTGTCCTAGGATTCATGTCGTACCCTAGGATTTATCATTCAATTCTAGTTTTCCAATCCTAGGATTCATGCAATACCCTAGGATCTATCATTCAATCTAATTTCTCAGTCCTAGGGTTCATGCGATGCCCTAGACTTTATTAATTGTTTCAGAATTATAACAAATTTTGTTAAATAAATTAAAAAGACACTCTACCAGCGAAACCGAGAGTACTGGGGGCGTGGTCGGCAATCCCGTGCACCTCTGCAACTCCCAAGACTGCAACGGAACGGGGTCCTAACACAAGGATCAATCACAAGGAGTTTCTCAGAACAACATACAATTACTGTAAATGGATAGAGGAATTAATTCTGGAAAGAACGCAACTCGAAACGCGGAAAGCAGACTCCGAACGGGCCCTAAACGGGTCAAAAACGACAAATCTATCCAAAATCAGACGTCTTAAAAGGTGGATCAGGTCGTACCTCAGTCTGCGCAGTCCTTCAGATGTCCAGAAGCCCGCTGGAACGTCTGGCATTGGTTTCCAGACATCCGATTGTCACCACGGACGTCTGGAGGTTCTCTCCGTCGTCTCGCACTGTGGCCAGACGTCTAATTCACGTGGAATGGGGAGCCCTCGCGCACTCCCGAGCAGAACCTGCGCACACACACACACCTGCTCTCAGCACGACGAAGCGCAGAAGGACGCGGCGGACGGCTGCATGGCCGTACACGCGTAAAAGGGAGAAGATAAGAAACATCGTACCTGTCAGACGTCTGGACCATCCTCCAGACGTCTTCGGCATCGTCTGGACGTAAGTCCAGAAGTCTGATTCTGGGAAATTTTCCCAGAATCAGGACCTGGTTCGCTCTCCGCCTCGTCCGCCTACTGCCCGAGTCATAGCAGCCCCTCCGCGACACCCCACGCCCATCGCTCCCCCGCTGGCCGGCTCTAGCTGCCCCGGCAAGCTCGCACCCTCGTGGTCGAGCTTCTTCCTTCCTCTCGCAACCCTCCTTCCCGCACGTTCGCCGCGGTCGCTGTTGCCGCTGCCGCTCACTCACTCGCTCGCGCTCTCGCTGGCAGGGAGAAGGAGAAGAGAAAGGCAGAGGAGATGAGGGTGAGGGTGACGGTTTATATAAGGCAGCGCGGGGAGAGAGAGAAGAGAAACGACGCGTCTGCAGGAAGAGAGAGGAAAAGAAGATGAAGGCGGCGGGCGCTGTTTGCACCTCAAAACACGCCTATAAGGACGCCTTCTTATGCTATTTTCTAGCATTAACTATGTATATTATAATCCTATAGTCGCATCTGTAAAAATACTTGCATTCATGCATTTAATTAAGAGGAGGGAAGATTGGAATAAAAGGGCTTCATAATTTACATTTTCCTCAAGTGCCTCTTTACAAAAATCCATCTCTTCTATTTTTTATCTCCACTTGATTTTTATTTTTCCTACGGCTGCAACTTCTCCCTGCCAGCCCTCTCCCTGCCATGCCATTCCCTGCGGCTGCCATTCCATCCCACTCCCCGCATGCTGCATGACCATGCTTTCATCTTCTATAAAGCCACGTCTTCTTCTCTTCAAACCGAACCGGAGGCTGCAGCAAGAAAGGAACGTTGCTGCAATACGCAGCTGGCGGCAGCAAGAACAGAAACACCACCAGCAGGCCGCCACCTTCCTCTCCTCCCTCTCCCCTCCATACGCCGGACCTCCTTCGAGGAGACACCCGGCGGGCAGGAGCTCACTGTGGTGCACACCACCACAGTGGGAGCACCACCGCCCAGCTCTTCAACGAGCCGGTGGGCGTGGTGTGTTCTTTTCTCTTCGTTTGCATCTCCACGCCATTGCTGCCGCTTCAAGGTCCGAAGCTTGAAGCAGCAGCAGCAGCAGCAGCCCAGCGGCGACAGCAGCAGCAGCAGCACCCCCGCCTCCTCCGCGACCTTCCCCGCAGGCGCACAACCCTCCGCGCGCGCCTGCAGGCCCGTTCCCCGCCTCCGTCTCCGTTCTGTCCACGCCACAGTTGCAGCCGCAGCAGGCCGCTGCGCGCACTGCAGCGACCGGCTACGGCCTCGCGCCGACCCCCGCGACCCTCCGCGACCACTGCAGAACCTCCCCTCGCACCTCCGCGACCTTCCCCGCAGGCGCTCAGCTCTCCGCGCGCGCCTGCAGGGCACTTCCCCGTCTCCGCCTCTGCTCTGTCGCCTCTGCAATTCCACCCGCGACAGGCCGCTGCGTGCCTCTGCAGCGGCCGGCCAAGCGTCTCCCCGCCCCCCTGCGGCACCTGCAAGCTCCACTCGTGCCTGCAGGTGCCCTCGCCCTCCAGCCTCGCGCGCTCTGTCGCGAGTTCTTGGTGCACGCAACTGGCAGACGCAGGTCTCCTCCTGCGCGAATACGCGCCCACGACCATCAGACGACGGCCTTCGACTGCAGACGACTTAAAACGTGCTCCCTCGCCTCCTGCAGTGCGGCTGCCTCCGTTCTCTCCTCTCCTGCCAGCTCTCTCCTGCTCTCTCTCTCCCATTCTCTCTCTCTCTCTCTCTCACTCTCTCTCACAACACTTTCTCACACACTACACCGACGCACACAGACATCTACACTCACACTTTCACACACACTCACACACTAATAGTAACTTATATATATACATATATATATATATATATATATATATATATACATATACATATATCTATATATATATATACTTATATATACATAGTATATCTATATAGTTATGTATACATACATATAATATAATATATATATACATATACATATATAATATATATATATATATATACACATACTCATATACATATATATATATATACATATCTATATACTTATACATATACACATATATATATATACATATATATCTAGATACATATATACCTATATACATATATATATATATATCTATGTAGTATTATATATATATACTTATATACATATATACATAGCTATATACATATATACATATATATATATATATATATATATATATATATATATATATATATATACACCTATATATATATATATATCTATCTATATATATCTATACATATATACTTATACATTTATATACATACATATGTACATATATTTTCACGTTATTTATTATACGCTGTATCGCGGGGATATCTGCACCAGTTGCTGATATTCCCTGATACACGCGTACAAAAAAAGCGTGGTCCCATACATCATCCATCCTCCATCCACACTCCACGCGGCACCTAGTCGTGTTGGTTGCGTCTCTCTAGACGTCGGCTGACTCGACATAGTGCTACACTCCATCGTCACCTCCACCCCCACCCCTTTATATATACTACATATAAATATATATCTATAGCCACTATATTTACTTTCTATCTGTTAGTTTCTTTCTTAGTAAAAAGATAAAAAAAAGGTATAAAAGTGAAAAGATAATCTTTGATTTGCAGGTACCCCCCGTCTTGCAAGTAGCAAGACGTGTTTTGAAACTCTGTTTTGGCTAAAAGCCAAGGACACAATTTTGAGGGTGTGCCTCAAGAACAAGGATTACCAGAAAAAAAACCTAAATAAGAAAAATACCGAAAATAGAATAAACGAACGGAAGAAACGCGTTTTAAGGAAAACGTAGAAACTCGACTTGAACCCCACTTCCCTGAGTTCGACCCTGGGCTTAAAAGTGACAAGATAAAATCAATTAGGCCAGGTTAAAAATTTTGTAAAGAGATGGTTAGGTCTGAATTAGGTTAACCACTATACACATTTCAACGATAAAAATATCATATTAACAACCTATCCAGGCCGACCATAATAGCTTTTCTGGCGCCGTTGCTGGGGATGTGCACTTTCGAGTAAGTTTCTATCCAATTCCTTTAAATTTGTCTCTTCTCTCTTCACGGGTATTGTTGTTTTTGGTGTGCAGGTGAACCTGGTGGAAGGAGAAGAAGGCTGACGAAGTCGAGGACGTGAGCAGATCCAAGGCGGGGAACGAGAGCGTGAAGACGCCGACATCGCATTGGAACTTCGCACACGTTGCCGAACAAGTAGGTTTTCTTTTCTCATCAAATTAGGGTTAACTTGCCACCACACAGAAAAAAAAAAAAAAAATTTTAAAACTAAAAATTAGAAAAACTTCTTGGGATTTCTTGAGGGCAAGTGGATTAAAATTCACTTGATTGATTGGTTGTCTTCACTCCCACTGCCCCGGGATTTCCTGCCTTACTTCGCATAGCGAAAATCCGAGAATCTTCATTCTTAGATTTTTCGCCGTGGGAAGTATTCTTTGAGGCAAAGAAAAAGATTGCTTGTATCCCTCTTTTGCCTCACTTATCTTTAATTCAGGATCACATTTTTGGTGGGGAGACTTGAATTGAGTTGATTCCAACCCCACCACGACTTTTCAAATTTGCCTGTGATTCGATCCTTAATACTTCAACCCCAAAAATTTTATTTTCTTTATCTTTTGGTTGAAGCCTTGTGTGTGGAAATCATTTCTGGTGATTGGGAGCACTTGAATTGAAGTGCTTTGGCTCCCTGTCACATTGATATAAAACTGATTCGTGCATCCACACTTAGAAATCTCCATTTAGGGTAGCCCATTGCATTTTAGCATGCATTAACTAACTGATAATTGAAGAAGGGTTTCTTGGGTTTTAGAAGGAAAACCTGTATTTTTGTATAAAACCCGGAGATTGGTTGAATTGGTAATTCAGCAAAACCCTAAAATTCATACTACTTAAGGCTGAACTCTAAAAACCATTCGCCAATAAAACTTCAATTCGGGGAGATTTCCCCGTTGCATGCTTGTTCTTACACACTCTTAAAATCAATCACTTGGGCATTACCCGTAAACAACGTCCTTCACATTCCAAAAGCACTTGACTCTAAGCCTCTAATTAAAACTGGTAGTAACTTGACCCTTACTAAGGATTGGAGGTCTAACTACCTGTGTGTAGCGACTACGTGCTGGTGAGAGTTCCCGCGTGCTATCGGGTGTCTAAGACTGGGGCAAACGGCCTTTCAATCTGGCCCGGTGGTTCCGCGGTACTCGCATTCTGTTCCGTAGTTCGTGATAGTAGGTAACTTAGATCTTTAGGTCTAAGGGCACACTGTAGAGGTTAGGAACTTGACTGTATTGATTTGTAATCAAGTGTACCTTTGCGGCGTCATTTCTCTCATCCCTTTTCCCTTCTCATCTCCCCAATTCTTCCTGCGGTAGTGCATGTTTGGGAGGAGGTCACAAAACCCTGAATTGCTTGTATTGACTGATAAATCTAGAAAAAGAGCCGAATCATCCTCCTCCTCCACAAACATGGCACACACCTCCGCCTCACCACTTCGTCACAATTTCAATTCTTTCAACACCAGGCTTATCCCTGGAAACCCTGTAAGACCTTCCTTATCGAGTGTCGCGCCAAGCGACTCGGTAAGTCATGTGGAACTGGCTTCTGCGAGCCAGTATTTCAACATGGAGGACCAAGCCTCCGTGTACTCGGACACATATGCGGACACGTCTTCTGGCATAGAAGATGCCTGCACCCTGGGGAATAACCCATTTTCTGCCACGTATAACCCAGGGTGGCACAATCATCCCAATTTTGCATGGTCCAACAACCCGCAGCGTCGAAACCCTGCTGGTGGACCAATGCGATCGTCCGCACCCGTCATCCCAAGGGCCCAGTCTAATCCTATGGCAAATCTGCCATCAGGCCCTTGTGTACAGAAAACCAATCACGCATCAAAACCTCTTGATAAATTGATGCGAATGATGACGGAAATGTCAAAGCGCCATAAAGAAAACATGACCTCTCTTCAGCATTTGGCGCAGCAGAATGCTGAGATCAGTCAACTAAGCATGGTGACTCGATCTCAGGGCACTTTTCCCGCCCAACCTGTTCCAAACCCGCAAAACTTTGTACCCTGTGGTCCGCAACCACAGGTACAACCTTCTCAGGAACAGGTTCATCAAATTCTGCAAGCTCCGAGTATTCCTTCGGGATTTCAGGTTAATCCCGCTGCAGCACCGCACTCTTATGATGATAGTGATCACATCAAGGATGACACGTCTGACGAGGACGTGACTGTCAGTACGTGTATCGAACTAATTGGAGCCGATTCAGACTGCTGCAAATTACCTGATGACTGCCTGACCAACACAAACTGTGACGTTCCCCAATCCCTCCCTATTCCTGTACCTTCTCCTGACCAGACTTCTGACGAGGTTTTCTCCGCTTCCCATACCTCGTGGTCTGAGTCATTGCCGGGCTGCTCACCGCCGGTCCACACTATGGAAGACCGGATTGCCCTTTCTTTCCCGCTAAATCAGGCGGATTTGCAAATCCACACTGGGACCTTGAGCCCACAGCTTACTCACCGGGGCTATTCCCTTTTGGATCCATCTATCCAAAAAGCCCCCCTTCTTGGCCAATCTAAGGGCCAACTTCCTCTTCCTGATCTGTTTTCTGATCCGCCTGGGACATTCTCGTCCCAGAAAACGCCAAATCTCTCACCATCCACCATTACTTTTCACGCCTCTATCGCGATTACTTCACTTTTCTCTTCACCACACACCATCCACCCACCCTTCCACCCTGATTTATACCCTAAACCTCAGCTCCTGTTACCCGATCTGTCGTCCGTTCTCTGCCTTTCCTTGCATGCATATGAGGACATAGCATTGTTTGGCATGGGGGGGTGGATAGGCATCCATAGGATCCGGGTATTTTATGGTATCAGACAATTACCACCTATTTATAAATATGCAAGAAAAAGAAAAAAGAAAAGAAAAAAAAAAAAAAAAATATATATATATATATATATATATATATTAGTAATAAATGGTGTTTAGTAATGATCTAAAAGCTGAAACAAAAATACAATAAGTGTTTATGGATATTCAACCTCTGTTTTGAAGAATTTTCAGGCCACAGAAGCTTGATTCGCTCAGGCTCGGCTTAATTCACTTAAAGCATTGACGAAATAGATCAAAATCTCTCCTAACTAAGAACGTTTCTTGTACCTGAGACACCAGTACAGGATTCGTTGGTTTGCTTTTTCTTGAGAGCTTAAGTAAACTTGGTTCACACTACACATATCAGGAAAGATCAGGTGAACATAAGATCCAACCCTAGTGTTCATTAGGAAAGGTGGAGTCCTTACCTGTGCGTGTAGGTAGACTTTTTATCCCAAGCTTTAGTCTTGTGTTTAGGAGTGGCTCTTTCCACCAAAAAGAAACTCTCCCACCAAAAAGAAAAAAAAAAAAAAAAAAAAAAAAAAGAAAAGAAAAAAATATAAAAGAATCAATATATCTCATAAATGTCGGTATAATTTGTTTTTCGAAAATGGGAGTTGAGTTTTCCGTAATCATCTTAAGGGTCAATCCGAAAACACGAGCTGAAACTGGGACCAACCTGTACTTAAAAATTCGTGAAACCCTGGGAGTGAATCTTAAGGTTCATCTAGTCAGTCTTGATCCTTCACTATGCACAAACCATAACCTCTTGAGCTCTCGAGTATGGAAAAACCTCCTGGGTCCTGGAAATCGTACTTAAGGTTTAAATATCAAGAGTCCTGGTTAGTTGAGAGATAATCTTTGTCATGTAAGACTTAACGTACTGGTAGTCTTCTTTACAATTGGTTCTCACAATATCCGATAATAAACACACCGATATCATCTCAGAAGAAAATCTTCAGCTTAAGAACATTTCTAAATACGGTTTTGCTAGGGACTAGCAAAAGATAGGCATGGGGGTATATGTTTGCACCTCAAAACACGCCTATAAGGACGCCTTCTTATGCTATTTTCTAGCATTAACTATGTATATTATAATCCTATAGTCGCATCTGTAAAAATACTTGCATTCATGCATTTAATTAAGAGGAGGGAAGATTGGAATAAAAGGGCTTCATAATTTACATTTTCCTCAAGTGCCTCTTTACAAAAATCCATCTCTTCTATTTTTTATCTCCACTTGATTTTTATTTTTCCTACGGCTGCAACTTCTCCCTGCCAGCCCTCTCCCTGCCATGCCATTCCCTGCGGCTGCCATTCCATCCCACTCCCCGCATGCTGCATGACCATGCTTTCATCTTCTATAAAGCCACGTCTTCTTCTCTTCAAACCGAACCGGAGGCTGCAGCAAGAAAGGAACGTTGCTGCAATACGCAGCTGGCGGCAGCAAGAACAGAAACACCACCAGCAGGCCGCCACCTTCCTCTCCTCCCTCTCCCCTCCATACGCCGGACCTCCTTCGAGGAGACACCCGGCGGGCAGGAGCTCACTGTGGTGCACACCACCACAGTGGGAGCACCACCGCCCAGCTCTTCAATGAGCCGGTGGGCGTGGTGTGTTCTTTTCTCTTCGTTTGCATCTCCACGCCATTGCTGCCGCTTCAAGGTCCGAAGCTTGAAGCAGCAGCAGCAGCAGCAGCCCAGCGGCGACAGCAGCAGCAGCAGCACCCCCGCCTCCTCCGCGACCTTCCCCGCAGGCGCACAACCCTCCGCGCGCGCCTGCAGGCCCGTTCCCCGCCTCCGTCTCCGTTCTGTCCACGCCACAGTTGCAGCCGCAGCAGGCCGCTGCGCGCACTGCAGCGACCGGCTACGGCCTCACGCCGACCCCCGCGACCCTTCGCGACCACTGCAGAACCTCCCCTCGCACCTCCGCGACCTTCCCCGCAGGCGCTCAGCTCTCCGTGCGCGCCTGCAGGGCACTTCCCCGTCTCCGCCTCTGCTCTGTCGCCTCTGCAATTCCACCCGCGACAGGCCGCTGCGTGCCTCTGCAGCGGCCGGCCAAGCGTCTCCCCGCCCCCCTGCGGCACCTGCAAGCTCCACTCGTGCCTGCAGGTGCCCTCGCCCTCCAGCCTCGCGCGCTCTGTCGCGAGTTCTTGGTGCACGCAACTGGCAGACGCAGGTCTCCTCCTGCGCGAATACGCGCCCACGACCATCAGACGACGGCCTTCGACTGCAGACGACTTAAAACGTGCTCCCTCGCCTCCTGCAGTGCGGCTGCCTCCGTTCTCTCCTCTCCTGCCAGCTCTCTCCTGCTCTCTCTCTCCCATTCTCTCTCTCTCTCTCTCTCACTCTCTCTCACAACACTTTCTCACACACTACACCTACGCACACAGACATCTACACTCACACTTTCACACACACTCACACACTAATAGTAACTTATATACATACATATATATATATATATATACACATATACATATATCTATATATATATATACTTATATATACATAGTATATCTATATAGTTATGTATACATACATATAATATAATATATATATACATATACATATATAATATATATATATATATATACACATACTCATATACATATATATATATATATACATATCTATATACTTATACATATACACATATATATATATACATATATATCTAGATACATATATACCTATATACATATATATATATATATCTATGTAGTATTATATATATATACTTATATACATATATACATAGCTATATACATATATACATATATATATATATATATTTATATACACCTATATATATATATATCTATCTATATATATCTATACATATATACTTATACATTTATATACATACATATGTACATATATTTTCACGTTATTTATTATACGCTGTATCGCGGGGATATCTGCACCAGTTGCTGATATTCCCTGATACACGCGTACAAAAAAAGCGTGGTCCCATACATCATCCATCCCCATCCACACTCCACGCGGCACCTAGTCGTGTTGGTTGCGTCTCTCTAGACGTCGGCTGACTCGACATAGTGCTACACTCCATCGTCACCTCCACCCCCACCCCTTTATATATACTACATATAAATATATATCTATAGCCACTATATTTACTTTCTATCTGTTAGTTTCTTTCTTAGTAAAAAGATAAAAAAAAGGTATAAAAGTGAAAAGATAATCTTTGATTTGCAGGTACCCCCGTCTTGCAAGTAGCAAGACGTGTTTTGAAACTCTATTTTGGCTAAAAGCCAAGGACACAATTTTGAGGGTGTGCCTCAAGAACAAGGATTACCAGAAAAAAAACCTAAATAAGAAAAATACCAAAAACAGAATAAACGAACGGAAGAAACGCGTTTTAAGGAAAACGTAGAAACTCGACTTGAACCCCACTTCCCTGAGTTCGACCCTGGGCTTAAAAGTGACAAGATAAAATCAATTAGGCCAGGTTAAAAATTTTGTAAAGAGATGGTTAGGTCTGAATTAGGTTAACCACTATACACATTTCAACGATAAAAATATCATATTAACAACCTATCCAGGCCGACCATCAGGCGCAGTTTGCGTGCGCACGCGCGCAGATGCAATCCGATACGCCGAAAAAATTTATTACCAGACGTCTGGGAAGGGTTCCAGACGTCTGGGCCACTTCCCAGACATCTTAAAATCCGTCTCATGCCACATTCGTAACGTATATATATATATGTAGATATATATATATATGTATGTATATTTACATACATACATAGATACATATATATATGTATCTATATATATATATATATATATATATATATATATATAGATACATATTTATATATATATATATATATATATATATAGATACCTACATATATATATGTATATATATAAATACATAAATAAATATATATCTATATATATATATATATATATAGATGTATATATATATCTACATATATATATATATATATATACATATACATATAAATACATATACATATATAGATATATATATATATACATATATATAGACATATATGTATATATATACATATATATATATATATATATATATACATAGATATATATATATATATACATATATATATATACATAGATATATATATATACATATATATATATATGTATATATATATATCTATGTATATATATATATATGCATATATATATACATACATAGACATATATATATATATACATATATATATATGTACAGATATATATGTATACATATATATATATATATATATATATAGACATATATATATATACATATACATATATATAGATATATATATACATATACATATATATACATATATATATACCTATATGTATATAGATAGATATGGTTATAATTATATAAGTGTATATGTACCTATATATGTGTATATACCTATATATATATATATATATATATATACGTATATACACATATATAGGTACATATACACTTATATAATTATAACCATATCTATCTATATACATATAGATATATATTTACATATATACATATATATATATATTTTAATATCAAATACCACATGTTGCATTGTGGGAATATCTGCACCCGTCGCTGAAATTCCTCGATACATGCATACTGAAAGCGTATTCGCACTCATCTTCCGCCAATCTACCTTACACTCCATGCGGCACTTCGTCCTGTTGGTTGCGTCTTCCTAGACGACGATCAACTCGACACCGTGCTACACACCATTTCCACCTCCACCCCCACCCCTATATACATATATATATACTATATATACTTTATTTTTGTTTCTCTTTTCTACGATTAGAAAGATAAAAAAATATACAAAAGAGAAAAGATAATCCTTGACTTGCAGGTACTCAGCCTTGCGAATAGCAAGACCAGTTTTGGAACCCTAATTTGGCTCAAAGCCAAGAACCTGATTTTGAGGGTGTACCTCAAGGACAAAAATTATTAGAAAAAAATCTTAAATAGAAAAACACCAAAAACATAATAAACGAATGGAAGAGATTCGTTGTAGGAAGGGCGTAGAAACTTATTCACCTTTAATTCCACTTCCTTGAGTTCGACCCTGGGCCTAAAAGTGACCAAGATAAAATCAAATAGGCCAGGTAAAAAAAATTTTGTAAAGAGATGGTTAGGCTTGATTTAGGTTAACCAATATACTCATTTCAACGATTAAATCACCATATTAACACAACCTATCCGGGCCCGACCAGATCTCCAACTAGTGAAGAGCCCACTAGAGGAGCTCCTAGGACGTCTGCTGCTGTTACGTGATCCAACTCGACGTGGATGATCAAGGAAGAAGAAACTCCATCACTATCACCAATGGCGCCGAGTGAAGAAAGGAGAAACTAGAGACGAAGAATGAAGAACCCAAGGAAGTAGGAGGGGGCTTGTCTCTGCGTGTAGTGGTTGTGGGGATGTTTAAATAGGTTGAGGATGAGGTTTGAGCACCGCATAGTGAGATTAGGCAAAATGGGTGGGAACAGTGGGATGAGAGTGAGGTGAGCGCGAGAATATTTTGGATGAAATTCCACCGTAGGATGGGATCTAGAGGGAGTGACGGTGTTGCACACAAAGGCACATGATCTTAGATGGAAAAATGAACGTTGATCTTGAGAGGGAGAAAATCGATGACAGCTGGATGGCGAGTTCTTCCTGGTGTCTAAAGGAGAAATAGCAAAGGATGCCCTTATAGTGAAGGGGTATGATTGTTGTGCAGGAGCCCATAAGTGATGGAAATCAAATTAGAATAGTCCCTGGAACCTTACAAAGGAGCCCCTACAGCTTACAAAGAAGTCCTTGCGACTTTTTAAGTGAAGGAAATTAATGGCGGTATGACTAGGTTTTGTTGTTTTGTTATAGAAATGGCGTTGTAGTACAGATAGTCATTGCCACTATTACAATTTTTACTCGGAAATAAAAGATCTCCCGAGGTCAAACTCAGGGAGCAAACTATATTCTAGAGATACAAAGTTTCTATTACAAAAGTGAAAAGAGAGAGAGAGAGAGAGAGAGATTTATTTTGTTGGCTTTTTCTTCTTCTCTCTTCTTTCTCGTCGTTGTCTTCTTCTCTTCTCTTCTTTTGGGTTCTTCAGTCTTCTTCCTTCTATTCTTCTTATTCCTCTTCTGTTCTTCTTTCTTTCTTCTTTAGAGCTTCTTCTTCTGCGGCAGTGGTGATCCTCCTCTTCTTTTTCTTTCTTTCTTTTCTTTCCTTACTTGAGGTTATGCCTTCTTTCTTTCGTTTCTTCTTCCAAGCTTCTTCTTTTCTTCCTGCAGGCCGTCGTCTGATTTTTTAATCAGACGACTTAAGTAGCTTTTGCTACAGTGTGTCTTCTTTCCTTCTTCTCTGTGTGGTTCTCTTCTTCTTCTTCTCGCAGTCCTTCCTCTTCTTCCTCTCCTGTGCCTGCACACTCACAGTTTGGTCAGAGGGCAAAAACCTACTCTACCCTCCCCCGCGTCTCTCTCTCTCAGAATTCACTCGTAGGATAGCTCTCCCAGAGCTGCCGGGTATTCGGGCACGGGTCGCGCCCGGGTCCAGGCCCACTGGCGTGCGGTGGTGGGCGAGGAGTGCAGGTCGGGTAAACGGGTCGGGCCAGGTCCGCGAGGGGTGGTCGCGAACGAGGCCGGGTCGAGGGTGAGAGGGACCTCACCCCGTGGTAAGGAGGCGAAGAGACTAAGGCACTTTTTTCCTTTATGCGAGCGCGCGGCCTCGAAATCCCACAATGTGGGACTATCTTCTACTGTCTTCGCGTGCGCCCGCAGGACGACTCCACCTCGCCCTCTGATCAGCTGTAGCCGATGTCTGGGCCAACTGAAGAGGAAGAAGCCTTTGCGGACTTCGCCCCAACCTACAGCACCTGGGAATCTGGGGCTGCAGGGCCTGGAGCTCGCCTCAAAGCTGCTTCAGTCGTCGCTAATGGCGGCTGGAGCAGCGAACCTGTTAGATAGGAATACGGCCCTTCGGCCTAATCAAACACGCGGGGGACCTTCGCCGTGGCAAGGCGAAGGTGGTGCGGGGTGTGGCAGGTCATGGGTCGGCGTCTGGTGGCGGGGCTAGGTCCGACTGTAGCCGTGAGAATGGGTTTGTTCGGTGGAGCATGGTGGAGGTGAGGAGTGGCAGTGAAGGGGCGGAAATGGTTCAGTGGGACGAGGCGGAGGTTTTGGGTCGATCGGCAAGTCATATGTAGTGGCGGAATGATGGGAGCGACTCGCCGGAGTTGGGCCGAAGGCGTGGAAGATGATGGTGGTCCGGTTGGTCGAGGGTTTGATTGAGCAAATTAAAATAGGGAAAAGAAAGAGGGGAGGAAGAGAAGTAACTGTTACCTACTTGCAGGGACGAAGGGGGAGGAGCAGGGTGGCAGTCGTGTCGACTGTCGCCGGAGAAGAAGGTACCCAGTGGGGGCGGACGGCGGCGACGACAGGGCTGAAGCAGCGCGCGCGGGTATGGCGCGACGCGGAGGAGAATCAGGAAGAAGTCTCTGCCATTGGTTTTGTGGTAGAGCGAAGAGGAAAGGAAAGGGAGCTCTCCGAAGCTCGCTAGGTGTCTGCCGGAGTGGGAAGAGAAGAAAGTTGTGGGTGGTTCTTCGTCAGAATCGAGCTGGAGAGTGTGGCAGAGTGACGAGGGCTTTTATAGAGGCGAAATCAGAGAGGAGGGTGGAGGGAGACGACGTGCCTCCCTCGCCGGAGTATGCTGGAGATGGAGACCCATACCTTCCGTGCGTTCGCACGGGCGGTATGGGCGGTTGCAGCGACCAGGGAGGTGTCCCTGCGACGGCAAACGTCGTAGGGCACCCCCGGTTGTTTTGGCAGAGGGTCTCCTTCACCCTGCGCGGCGCCATGCTCCGCGCAAAGTCGTCGGAGCATGGCACTGCTCAGGGTTTTGCAAGGAGGACCCAAATGCAAAGAACGAAGAAGAGTTAGGGGCCAAAATGCGAGGGTTACAAAAGTTGAAGGTCAAAAAGTAATAGATGAGGACCAAAATGTAAAGTTGGTCAAGAAGGTCTCTCCTTAGCCTGAAGTTTTTATACATGACTAACTAGGACCTAAGGATTCTGGTGGTGAATTTTATTTCTAGATCAAACCTTGTTTGACCGGTCAATTTATGCAAAAACCCAAATTAAGTTATTAATTGGGCATGGTTCTCAATGTAGGTCAAAATGGGTTCCTAAGGCCAAATTGGAGGTTCTAAACCCTAGAGATTATTTTTCTATGAATTTTAGAGGGTTTATTCGATTTTTTCTTTGCCTCGAACCTCGTGAATTGAAGTGGATTTGTTTTTAGGGTTACAGGATGTCATTTAATTCCTTGTAGTTGCTGTAGCCCTTATTGGATCATCTCATCCCACTTTTCTTCCTATTAGGTTATTTTGACCTATGTTTGGACCCTGAGTTACCCTGTTTTCAGGTTGAATTGGTGAAATTGCATTTTTACCCCTTAGTTTCTGTTTTCTTTACAAACTCAGAATTTCTCTACGCCAAGCCTTTCTAGAGTTATGTAGGAGCTTTTTCTTGCAAATCTGGGTTAGATGGTGCTAGTTTAGGTTTAATGACGAGGTTCTCATCAGAAATGTAATGCATGAAGGACCTAAATGTCATGTCACAGTTTCAAGGTCCTAATGATCTCCAAATCCAATGAGATTTTATTGAAGCTTAATTGAACATATTAAAAGTTAATTCAGCCCATAATTTATACTTCGGAACTCCAATAGGTGTTCAATTGGCATTTGGATCATCACATTGTGTTTATGTATAGAATATCTCATTATTTGACCTAATTATGCATTTTTAACCCAAATTTGATATTTTAGGTCATTTTCATTAATTCCCATACTTAACCCATTTATTATGTTAAGAATATAGTGTTTAACCTAATTTCTAGCCTAACATTGGCATTTTAGCTATGATGAGCCACACCTCATCAGACCTCAAAACCTCACACCTTCAGCCCTGGTGCATCCATTTAATAACTTTGTCAGTGTAGCCCTTAGTGAATTCTGGGCAATAACTAGTAGTTGGAGGATTTTCGATGCCACTCTTGGCATGGATTGGTTGTCAAGGAGCCATGCATCGTTGGATTGTTTCGAGAAGAAGGTTGTCTTCTCGATTCCAAGGGCATCGCAATGGGAGTATTATGGCAGATCTGAGAGCAGACTAATCATGTATATCTCAGCCTTGTAGGCAGCCATGTTACTGAAGGGGGTGTTGGTGCTAGAGCACCACGATCATTTGTTTTGATGATAACAAAACATATGTTATTTAACATTTGCACTTGGAGTCTTAGATTTCAGGTCAATTGCAAATGTAGACGTGTTTAGACGGAATTCGAGCTCGCATCCGGGACGGATTGGAGAAGCTTGATGGAGAACAGAGGGGATTCGTGCGGAGAGATAGATTCAAGATAAAAGGACAAAAAGAATAGGATAGAATTCCATTTTATTCCTTTCATGTACTTTTGTCTTTATTTTCTTGCTCTTTATTTCCTTAGAAAATTATGTTAAAGAGCCTCAAAGTACCCTAACAGTAGTCCTAGGAACACCGGCACAACCCTAGGATACTTAGGTTTTCTGTAGAAAACTTATAAAACCAATATAGGGTTTAAACAGCATTTCCAGACGTCTAATTCCCAAATCAGACGTCTGATAAAGTGTTTTAAGATGTCTGACTGTTGATTCAGACGTCTGATAACATTTAGGCTGGACAAGTTAGTTCTGTCTGATGAAATAAGATGTCCAGACCTTATACCAGACGTCTTAGGAGATGTCTGATGACTTTGCCAGACGTCCAATTAGTAGACCTTTGGCTCTCTTAGCAAACACTCGAGGATATGACCGTTAGAGCCTTATTAGACGTCCTTAAGCCCTTCCAGACGTCTGATAATTGACCGTTTTGCCTCGACTGACCCAAAAATCTCTTCTCAGAGATTTTGTAGCCGTTGCAAATCCATTCCCACGAAAAAGTAGGTTTCCAGATGTCCAGACATAGTGCCAGACGTCCTGTATGTCGTCTGATGGACTTGCGCTAGAACCCTGTTTAGATCTGATCCAAGTCAGGAAGAGACCCGCCCAAAATCAGACGTCTGACCTTATTTTCAGATGTCTTAAAGTGATCTTCCAGATGTATGATGCTAGAATTAGACGTCTGATAACCCTATCAGTGCAATGATTGTTCCTGATTTCGGGTTGATTCACTTGGGCTTTGCACCCAACGGCTATGGAACCTTTCCTAAGCCTTCCAAAGCCTTCCTAAGGCCTCTATAAATAGAGGGGAACCTCTGCAACACAGAAACACACCTAAGGAACATACTTTCTACCATTTTGTGTCTCTCTTGCTCTCAAAGATGAAGTTCTACATCTTGAGAGATTAAGCCTTCGTGCACCCGCTCTCCCGCAGTAGTTCACGAGAGCGAAGTTGCGCCGTCGCGTGGCTCACGCATCCGCGTCGTTGACGCACTCCTTTCAAATGGAAGCATCCTAATTCCTATAGAAGCTTAGGTTAAAAATTACTTTGTTGGCTCTATAGGATTACTTGTTTATTTTATCTTTGTTATTTGGTTAGGTATTCGCTTTGCGAATTCTCGTCTCCTTCGAGGGACAAAATCCTTCTCATGAAGAGAAGGGGTTGAGGAATGCTACTCTCGCACTTGTAGCGTGGTTGTATTTGAGGTTGAATCACCCTCGTTTAAAGAGATTCGCTTAGTGGATTTTGATCAACTTGGTTGATCGAAAAATCCTAACTCGAGAGGGTTAGGTGGTGGTTTTCACCTGATTTGGGTTTCCACCTAAAAAATACTTGTGTACTTGTGTGATTGTCTACTTTGTGAGATTGTTTATATTTATTTCCGCAATTATTACGTCACCCCCTCCTGGTAGGGAATTTCAATTGGTATCAGAGTAGGTTCTTGCATGATAGGAGTAACACCCGGCAAGAAGATCATGGAGGGAAGCATAGCCGCAATCAGAATCTCCGAAGGGCAGTCCACCATCCGACCACCCTATTTCGACGGGAGGGACTTCGGTTATTGGAAGTTGAAGATGAAGACGTGGCTCCAAGCCACTGAGTTTGAGGTATGGGGATATTGCGAAACCACATACGAGATCCCGAAGCGACCCTAAGGAGGCTACTCGCAACTGCAGATTCGAGAGCTTTCACTCAACGCAAAGGCAATGAATGCCTTGTATTGCATGTTGAGTCCGAAGGAATTCGAACAAATCCAAGAGTGCATCACCGCCCATGAGATATGGAGGAGGTTGGAAGGAACTCATGAGGAGACGAGCTCGGAAGAAGATCTCGGGGAGAAGGAAACCGCGTGCCTTGGTTTCATGGCAATCGGAGAAAGTGACGACGACAGCGACAATGAGGTAAACTTGGATTTACAAGATGCCTTTAATGAGTTGTATGAGCTTAGTAAATCACTAAAAATAGAAAACAAAAGCATGAAAAAGAATCTTAGTTTTCTTAAATCTGAAAATGATAGGTTAGAAATAAAACTTAAGGATCTAGAAGCTAGTGCTAAAAATGATAACCTATTATTAGAAAATCAAGACCTCATCAATGAAAATAATAAATTGATTGAGGAAAATGTTAATCTAAAAATAGAAATTTCTAATTTAAAGACTAAGATGAATATTATAGAAAATGAACTTGCATGTCTTAGGGAGAAATCAAATAAATTGATAAATAGGGTAGATAACCTATATAGCCCTAAGGTTGAGAAAGGATCTCCGTCAAGGAGACCCGCTAACAGATCCGGATCCAAGCTCACTTGGATACCGAAGAAAAATTTGGAATCTTGTTTTGTAGGTTTCAGGGATGACTACAACACAAAGGACTGGACCTACAAGCTCAAAGCTGGTCAACTCAAGTTGGGAGAACCAAGGAGTAGACCAAGGAGGAGAATAAGAAGACTGACAAGACAGCGAACAAAGGATGGACCCACCGCACGTTGACCACCAGATTGGAGACCGGTGCCAATGCCCGGGCCTCCAAGCTACGGATGGGAACCCCATCCGATGTGGCATCCACCACCACCATTTGGCCCATTTTATTGTCCATGGTAGGTGAGGTAAAAACCATTTACCATATCTTTTTAACATTAGCATTTAGATAGGGGGAGCAAAAAAAATACAAGCTAATTGTTAATTTTTAAGGGGGAGATATAAGGTAGCTAAATTTCCTTTAGAAAGGGGGAGAAAAATAATAGCTATCTTGTTGTTATGAAAAAAAGGGGGAGGACATTACCTTTGTTAAAAGAAATTTATAGAAGAGCATGTTTTAAGGGGGAGTTATAGGAAATCAATTAAACCTTTTTGATAATGTCAAAAAGGGGGAGGATTTTTTGCATTTTTATTTATGATTTTGTCATCATCAAAAAGGGGGAGAATGTTGGTGCTAGAGCACCACGATCATTTGTTTTGATGATAAAAAAACATATGTTATTTAACATTTACACTTGGAGTCTTAGATTTCAGGTCAATTGCAAATGTAGACGTGTTTAGACGGAATTCGAGCTCGCATCCAGGACGGATTGGAGGAGCTTGATGGAGAACAGAGGGGATTCGCGAGGAGCGATAGATTGAAGATGGAAGGACAAAAAGAATAGGATAGAATTCCATTTTATTCCTTTCATGTACTTTTATCTTTATTTTCTTGCTCTTTATTTCCTTAGAAAATTATGTTAAAGAGCCTCAAAGTACCCTAACAGTAGTCCTAGGAACACCGGCACAACCATAGGATACTTAGGTTTTCTGTAGAGAACTTAGAAAACCAATATAGGGTTTAAACAGCATTTCCAGACGTCTAATTCCCAAATCAGACGTCTGATAAAGTGTTTTAAGACGTCTGACTGTTGATTCAGACGTCTGATAACATTTAGGCCGGACAAGTTAGTTCTGTCTGATGAAATAAGACGTCCAGACCTTAGACCAGACGTCTTAGGAGATGTCTGATGACTTTGCCAGACGTCCAATTAGTAGACCTTTGGCTCTCTTAGCAAACACTCGAGGATATGACCGTTAGAGCCTTATTAGACGTCCTTAAGCCCTTCCAGACGTCTGATAATTGACCGTTTTGCCTCGACTGACCCGAAAATCTCTTCTCATAAATTTTGTAGCCGTTGCAAATCCATTCCCACGAAAAAGTAGGTTTCCAGACGTCCAGACATAGTGTCAGACGTCCTGTATGTCGTCTGATGGACTTGCGCTAGAACCCTGTTTAGATCTGATCCAAGTCAGGAAGAGACCCGCCCAAAATCAGACGTCTGACCTTATTTTCAGACGTCTTAAAGTGATCTTCCAGATGTCTGATAACCCTATCAGTGCAATGATTGTTCCTGATTTTGGGTTGATTCACTTGGGCTTTGCACCCAACGGCTATGGAACCTTTTCTAAGCCTTCCAAAGCCTTCCTAAGGCCTCTATAAATAGAGGGGAACCTTTGCAACACAAAAACAGACCTAAGGAACATACTTTCTACCATTTTGTGTCTCTCTTGCTCTCAAAGCTGAAGTTCTACATCTTGAGAGCATCAAGCCTTCGCGTACCCACTCTCCCGCCATAGTTCACGAGAGCGAAGTTGCACCGTCGCGTGGCTCACGCATCTGCGTCGTCGATGCACTCCTTTCAAAGGGAAGCATCCTAATTCCTATAGAAGCTTAGGTTAAAAATTACTTTGTTGGCTCTATAGGATTACTTATTTATTTTATCTTTGTTATTTGGTTGGGTATTCGCTTTGCGAATTCCCATCTCCTTCGAGGGACAAAATCCTTCTCGTGAAAAGAAGGGGTTGAGGAATGCTACCCTCGCACTTGTAGCGTGGTTGTATTTGAGGTTGAATTACCCTCGTTTAAAGTGATTCGCTTAGTGGATTTTGATCAACTTGGTTGATCGAAAAATCCTAACTCGAGAAGGTTAAGTGGTGGTTTTCACCCGATTTGGGTTTCCACCTAAAAAATACTTGTGTACTTGTGTGATTGTCTATTTTGTGAGATTGTTTATATTTACTTCCGCAATTATTACGTCACCCCCTCCTGGTAGGGAATTTCAGGGGGGTGCAGCAAATACCTTGCCTATATATCTGCAACCCCAGGAGAGAAACCCGAGTTGGGGAGTGTGCCTGTCATACGTGTAGTTTCCCTACTAGGAGGGGGTGACGAAATAAATTGCGGAATAGAATATAAACAATCTCACAAAAAATTCAATCACATAATGTACACAATTATTTTTAGGTGGAAACCCAAACTGGGTGAAAACCACCACCTAACCCTCTCGAGTTAGGATTTTTTGATCAACCAAGTTGATCAAATCCACTAAACAAATCACTTAAACGAGGGTGATTCAACCTCAATTACAACCACGCTACTTTATACGAGGGTAGCGTACCTCAAATCCCTTCTCTTCACGAGAAGGATTTTGTCTCACGAAGGAGAAGGGAATTCGCAAAGCGAATACCCAACCAAAGTAACAAAGATAAATAACAACAATCCTATAGAGCCAACAAAGATTTAAACCTAGCTTCTATAGGAATTAGGAAACTCCCCTTTGATGGAAGTGCGTCGAATCGATGACGTGGGTGCGTGAGCCACGTGACGGTGCAACGTCGCTCTCGTGAACTACGGCGGGAGAGCGGGTGCACAAAGGCTTGATGCTCTCTAGATGAAGAACTTGAGCTTGGAGAGCAAGGGCTTCCATTGGACACAAAAGAGTGGAAATGCTTGTTCTTGGTGTGTCTGTGTGTCTCTTGGTGTGTCTGTGTGTCTCTTGGTGTGCAAGAGGTTCTTCTCTATTTATAGAGGCCTTAAGAAGGCTTTGGAAGGCTTTGGAAAGCTTCCATAGCCGTTGGATGCAAAGCCCAAGAGAATCAGACCGAAATCAGGATCAATCATTGTACTGACAGGGTTATCAGACATCTGATCCTGGCATCAGATGTCTGGAAAACTAGTTTAAGACGTCTGGGAACAAAGTCAGACGTCTGATTTTAGGCAGGGAACCCACCAGAACAACCACCACCACCTTTCCAAAACATGCCAGGGCAACCACCACTTGATTTACCGCCATTTCAGGACTAGCCAAGACCCCTCCGTGATTTCTATAACCCTTCTGCCATTAGAGTCGAGCCACACCTTAGGATCCCTGAAGGGGGAGATAATTTTGAGCTAAAACCTAATGTATTAAGTCTAATCCAGAGCCACTTTCATGGAAGCTCAAATGAAGACCCCTTTCAGCACCTAGAAGATCTCGACCGCATAGCAAGAATAGTAAAACCTAGGAACATTAGCCTTGACATTGTTCTAATCAAGATGTTCCCTTTCTCATTAAGAGACAAGGCTTCTCATTGGCTTAGAACCCTAGGTAGACCCATCACCACCTGGGAAGAACTGAGGCATGCATTTTTAAAGAAATTCTTCCCAATAGGAAAGACCAATGCCCTCAGAAGAGCTATCACTACCTTCACACTCCAGGGTGGGGAACAATTTTATGAGGCGTGGGAAAGATTCAATGAACTTTTGAGGAAATGCCCACACCACGAAGTTCCAAGGTGGCAATTGGCCCAGATCTTCTACCACAGTCTGGACAGTAACCTACGGAACTTCGTCGATGCCTCATGCGGGGGAAACTTCCTAAACAAAGACGAAGAGAGCGTGTTTGAGCTCTTTGAGTCTATGAGCTAGAATTTGCTCAACAATGCCTCCATGAACCAGTTTAACAGGTCTAGTCAACCCCGTGGCGAGATTTATGAGGTGCAAGCAAATTCTGGAATGGTTGACATGGACATCATTGCCAAAAAGTTGGATCGAGCGGAATTGGTGGACAAAAAGATTGATGAGCTTCTAAACCAGACCAGGAACCCCTTGCAGACTTTCTCCCTAGTAAAGGGAGAACATAATGTTGACCTGGTCCAACCCTTCACCCAACTAAACCTGGAACAACCCCCAACCACGTTCCAGGGAGGGACCTTTGCTCCCTCGACCCTTGATTACTCCCTTCCCTCTTCATCAACTTCGGCTATTTTAGAAGATGTGCAAGCCGTCCAAGGTTATGTAAAACCTGACCCTTTCTCCAACACTTACAACACCGGCTGGCGTAATCACCCCAACTTTGGTTGGACAAACCAGAAACCACCGCAATTCCAAAACTAGCCCAGGCCAAACCAGCAGCCACACTTGCCCCCCTATCAGCAAGGACCACCAGTTAGACCCCAATATAACCAGAATAGGGAGGCCCCTCCCCCACAAAACCAAATGGATACCTTAATAAAGATGATGGCTGACATGAACCAGAAACATCAGGAAGAAATGGCCTTGGTAAAGGGGCAGTTAAGCCAACTCTTCGACTGTAAATAGCAAGGATCTCTACCTTCCCAACCGCAGCCGAACCCGTGAAACATTATTAACAGAGGCCCTAATTCGTAAGGGTTCCAAGGCAACCCTGGGCAGGCTCATATAGTCCAGCCGACCCCACAAACACCTCCTGGGTTTGGTGCTTCTTCATCCTCATCTTCTCAAGGATCACCCCATGGCCCCAATGCCTCTGCGAATGCGGTGACCTTGAGAAGTGGCACCAAAACCCAGGATCCCAAATGGCCGACTCTCCCCAAGACTTTACCTGCTGAGATACCCGACTTAGAAGAAGCACCAACCAAGGACCCAGACATGGAACCAATTCAGACACCCTATCCTGAGGCCTTGGAAACAATCAAGAGAAAGAAGAATATTGTGGAAACTGAGGAGCTGTTGGAAATTTTTAAACAAGACAAATTAATATTCCGCTCCTAGAAGCTGTCAAACACATCCCTGCTTACGCCAAGTTCTTAAAGGATGCCTGTACACCCAAGCGTAAGATGAGACCTCAAGCACCTAGGAAGGTTGTACTCTCTGAGCAAGCCAGTTCCGTGATATCAAGCAACCTTCCACTCAAACGAACTGACCCAGGAGCGCCCCTGATTTCCTGCAACATCGGGGACATGACATTTGATAGAGCGCTTTTGGACCTAGGTGCTTCTATCAACCTAATTCCCACAACCTTGTACCACCAATTTGGTTTTGGGGAGCTGGCACCAACCCCTGTCACCATCCAGCTGGCGGATAGATCAGTGAAAACCCCGAAGGGGGTTGTCGAGGACGTGATTGTACGGGTCAAGGACTTCTATTTCCCAGTTGACTTTTTGGTGCTCGACATGGAAGTCCCTAAAAAATTACAGAACGCACCCATAATCTTACGCAGACCTTTCTTAGCTACGGCTAAAGCAAACATCGATTGCGACACGGGATGTCTGGAAATCACCTTCGGAGACAGGAAAATTCAATTGGATATCTTTCGGGCAACAAAGTCTTTTGATTGTGATTACATTGAGGAACATGATCCCATGGAAACTTTAATCGAGGAATGCCTTATCCTCAGTTCTGTCTCAGATCACCAAACCCGTAGTTCTGACCCATCACCATCATTACCTGTGGACCTCTGTAAGGCTGAGTATCATCATATGACACCATTTGAAGAAATCGATGTTGATCAACTACCGCCCTTTCCATTCCCATCGTCTGTGGTCCCACCCACACTTGAACTTAAACCATTGCCCGAGAATCTCAAGTACGTCTTCTTGGGACCTGACCAGACCTTCCCAGTGATTATTAATTCCCATCTAACCAAGGATCAGGAACTAAGGTTGACTGTAACTCTTTCAGAACATCGGGCCGCCATTGGTTGGACCATCTCGGATCTAAGAGGAATTAGCCCCACCTATTGCACCCACAAGATTTACCTGGAAGACGGGGCCCGACCTTCCCGCCAGATGCAGAGACGGTTAAACCCTAACATGCGGGAGGTCGTTAAAAAAGAAATTATCAAGTGGCTTGACGCCGACATCATTTACCCTATCTCTGATAGCCCCTGGGTGAGCCCCACTCAAGTGGTTCCAAAGAAGGCTGGGCTCACCGTTGTTACTAATGATCATGGCGAATCCATCCCCACCCGCACCACCACTGCATGGCAGGTGTGTATTGATTATAGGAAGCTTAATGAAGCCACTAAGATGGACCACTTCCCCTTGCCATTCATTGACCAAATCCTTGAAAGATTGGTAGGCCAGAAGTATTTTTGCTTCCTGGATGGATATTCAGGATATAACCAAGTCGCAATTGCTCCGGAAGATCAGGAAAAGACCACATTCACTTGCCCGTATGGCACGTTTACATTCCGTCGAATGCCATTCGGGTTATGCAACGCACCCGCGACCTTCCAGCGTTGCATGCTAGCCATTTTTTCAGAAATGGTGAGTGAATACTTGGAGGTCTTTATGGATGATTTCTCTATATTTGGGAATTCATTTGACCATTGTTTGAGCAACTTGGAGAAAATCATGAAATGATGTATCGAGGTTAACTTGGTGTTAAGTTGGGAAAAGAGCCATTTTATGGTTCAAGAAGGAATTGTCCTCGGACACATCGTTTCGCATAAGGGCATCGAGGTAGATCGAGCTAAGGTTGATTTAATTTCCAAACTCCCTCCACCTAGTTCGGTCCGGCAGATTTGCTCTTTCCTAGGACATGTTGGCATCTACTGAAGGTTCATCAAAGACTTTTCCAAACTTTCCAAACCCTTGACCGACCTTCTAGCCAACGACGCCACTTTCCACATGTCTGCCGATTGCATCCAGGCTTATTATACCCTCTGGGACTTAGTCTCCACCGCACCTGTACTTCAACCCCCAGACTGGTCCCAAGATTTTGAGATTATGTGTGACACATCAGATTTTGCCATAGGCGCTGTCCTGGGACAAAGGCAAGACAAGAAGCCTGTGGTGATCTACTACGCGAGCAAAACGTTGGACGAGGCCCAACGTAATTATACGGTCACAGAAAAAGACTTGCTCGCTGTAGTCTTTGGACTGGAAAAATTCCGATCATACTTGCTGGGATCCCACGTGACTATCTACACTGACCATTCAGCCATCCGACACCTGTTGGCCAAAAAGGACGCAAAACCCAGGCTCATCAGATGGATCCTGCTTTTGCAGGAATTTGACCTGGAAATTCGAGACAAGGCCGGATCGAAAAATGTGGTGGCTGACCACCTGTCAAGACTTCATCCAGACCACATTGGACCCTCCCTACCTCTATCTGATACCTTCCCTGATGAACACATCCTAGCCATGCAAGACAAGAAAATGCCATGGTATGCTGACTATGTCAACTACTTGGTTATAGGACAAACCCCGCACAGCTGGTCCAGACAGCAACGGGACAGGTTCTTGGCTGAGGCCAAGCACTATTTCTGGGATGATCCCATGCTGTTTCGCCTCTGTGCTGATCAGATCATTAGGAGGTGCCTCCCCAAAGATGAAGTTCAGAGTGTGCTTTCCTTTTGTCATGACCAAGCGTGTGGCGGCCATTTCTCTGGCAAGAAAACAGCTGCAAAAGTTTTGCAGTCTGGATTTTATTGGCCGTCCCTATTCAAGGATGCACACATCTTTGCCAAGACTTGCTCACGATGCCAAACACTAGGGACCATGACCAAAAAAGATATGATGCCCCTTCAGCCCATTTTGATTGTCGAAATTTTCGACATTTGGGGTATCGATTTTATGGGCCCCTTTCCACCATCCAACGGCTTCTAGTACATCCTGGTCTCGGTAGACTATGTTTCCAAATGGATTGAAGCCGTCGCCACCCGACGATGTGATCACAAGACGGTCATGGACTTTGTAAAGAAGAACATCTTCTTCCGGTTTGGAATACCCAAGGCCATGATCAGTGATGGTGGAAGCCATTTTATCCATTCCCAGTTCTGTGCCCTACTTAGAAAATACGGGGTAAACCACCGCATTGCCACCCTGTATCATCCACAAACAAATGGGCAGACTGAGGTCTCAAACAGACAAATCAAGAACATTTTACAGAAGACTGTGAGACCTGACAGGAAAGACTGGTCCACACGACTTGATGATGCCCTGTAGGCATACAGGACTGCTTTTAAGACCCCGATAGGCATGTCACCTTACCGCTTGGTCTTTGGCAAAGCTTGTCATCTCCCTGTCGAATTGGAACACCGGGCTTACTGGGCTGTTAAGCAATGTAACATGGATCCCCAGTTAGCTGGTGCGCAAAGGACTCTTCAATTATCTGAGCTTGAAGAAATTCGTCGAGACGCCTTTGACAATAGTCAGCTATATAAGGAGAAAATGAAAGCCGTCCACGACCGACTCATTCATAGGAAAACCTTTGAGCCAAACCAACAAGTCTGGCTATTTGATGCACGCCTGAAACTCTTCCCAGGGAAACTTAGTTCCAAATGGACAGGACCATTTCGGGTGGTCAAACCCTATTCCAATGGGGCAGTCGAAATCGTCGATTTTAATACCGGGCACACCTTTACAGTCAATGGTCAAATATTGAAGCATTTCCTGGCCCAGGTACCCCCCAAGGAAAGTGTCACCCTTGTTGAGGGCTGACACCAAGCACCGCCCAGCTGGAGGCGTTAAACTCAGCGCTTCCTGGGAGGCAACCTAGTGGATTCAGACTGATCTGGTAGTTTATGTCACTCAGGTACTATCTTTTTGAACCCTTCTGCATCCATGCATCTGCCAATGAGGACATTGTCCAACTTAAGCATGGGGGATGGTAAATTGCATAATCCTGAGCTTAATTGATCAGTCTGAATGAATAAATTAATTGATTAAAAAAAAATAAAAAAATAAAAATTTGAATTTAGGAAGAAAAACTTAGGCATTAGAAACTTGTCAATAGTGGGAAATAATACAAAAAGAACTTAAACACTTAGACTTTTCAGGCCTTCAGGCTTAATCAGCCCTGGTGTCAGTTAAAATATGGATTTAGCGGCGAATCCTTGCAACTTTAAGCTATTCTAATCCACCTAATAAATAAGGTAATAAGTATACGACTTATCAACTCACCCTCTAACTTAGGAAAACTTTGAGTCTAAGCATCTACACACATTTTTGCACAGACTCACTTCTCGGAGATTTTGACAGAAATTGGGTAGCTAATGAACTCTCCAGGGTGGTATGGTTGGCAAGTTGTCGTGGGTAACAGCCCATTGGCAGGTTGTCCAGAACCCAGCCACAGGCCATTTCTTTTTCGCTGCCTCTAGGCACATTTGAGATTAGGGAAGCCACCTACGAAAAAAAAAAAAAAGAAGAAAAGAAAATAAACCACACTTCACCGCACAAGTATGGCTGGCAAGTGATCGTGGGTAACAGCCCATTGGTCGGTTGTCCAGAGCCCAGCTCAATAATTGCACAAAAAAAAGACCAAAACACCTAAGGACGAAGCAGGGAAGTAGTACAAGCCGGGGAGGTATACACTGGAAAATCCTTGTGTTGACCCCAAGTAAAATGAACGTAGGGAGAAAGCTACCAATCGAACAAATACACCTTTAGGCAAAAATTTATTTTCTTTTTCGGTCACCTAGAGGCGTAGAAACTCAAAGTCTGTCTCAATTACCGTTAAGTGAGTCTATCACAACATTCACACCAAGATGCTTAGCACTTAGGGTTTTGACCGAGTTTTGGGTGGGTTGGGTAGCCGTAAAAAGTTACCAACCCACACTGAATTCCGAAAATTCTTAAAAGACATATATAGATATATACGTATACATATGTATAGTTATATATACAAAGCAAGGATTCGGGCGATTCGTATTTTGGCAGACACCCAGGCGCTGCTTAGTCTTTGTAGATTAAGATCTTCGTATATTTCCTCTTATTGATAAGTAACGAAGTGCCTAAGTAATTACTTCTTGAATTTTCCAAAGAAATAAAGGCTAGAATAAACCTTGCTAGGGACTATCAAGGAGTAAGCATGGGGGTATGATAACACCACGCAAGGGGGTAGTAATTAGGTTGAATATGGCCCATCTTTAGAATAAAAGGCACAACATAAAGTAGAATAGGAGCATTGCATGCATCAAGAATCAAGATTGCTTATAAATTGCATTAATGGCCATTTGTGTAAAGCATGTGTCAAAGCAGGCCCCAGATGAGCAATCAGGCCGCACAGATGGATTCAGAACGACGAACGGAGTCCAACAGACTCAAGATCGGCCAAATCCGACATCCGGAGCTCCCACAATGGGCCCAAGAAATTCTGACCGTTGATCTGGAGATCAACGGCCTAGAAAGCGCCACGTCACCCCGCCCCCACCGCTCGCACTCCCTCAAGCCAGCCAAGGACGAATCTCGACCGTTGATCTTCGATCGAACGACCGAGATCCGCACGCTCGCCCGCGGTCGCCGCGACAAAGCGCGGGCGTGGCGCAACGGCTAGCGCGCACACCCGCATCACAGCGACGCGCGTTCGAATCGCGCGGAGCAGAAATCAAGTGCGAGCGAAGGGCGCGGCAAAATTGGGCCGCCTGATCAGCAGCGGGCGGCCAGGATCGCGCCACGCGGCGCGATGACAGCTCCCGAGCGCCCACGTGCGCGTGCACGCCGGGCACGAACGTGCGCGCGCACGCGTGCCCGAGGCGCGATCTCAGCGCGGGCGTAGGAGGATCTCAGCCGTCCGATCTTCGATCGGACGGCTCTCGTTCAACGTCCACTGATCGTGCATGGAGAGGGAGCGGGGCGGGCAGCTGACCGGCGGCAGTAGGGCTTCACCGACGTTTATAGAAGCGATTTTAGCGACGCTCTGGATGTGGCTAAAGCCCATTCTTCTTTTAGGAAGCCCTTAACTCTATTTAAACCCCCTTCTACCACCATTCGGGGCATACTCTCCCACTTGCAACTACACTCCTCTCCTAGCTAGCTTTAGGCACTCTTGTAATCGTCGGAGACGACGAGCCACCGACGGAGCCTCGTCCGCCGCCGTGGCTGCCTCGTTTCTCTCCACTCTCTACCTCTCTCTCTCTCTCTCTCTTTTAAGCTTTCATTTACTTTTGTTGAAGCATGTATTTAATGTTGTAAACCATGAACTATGAATGCATGTTTAATGAAATTATTTTCCATTTAGTCGCCATTTTAATTTCTGTTTAAAGTGCATGATCAAAACCAAGAGCTTTCTAACCCTATACTCTCTCTATCTCTCGCTTTTCAAAACTGTCTCTTTTGCAAGCAAAACTCCGCCTTTTTCGTGACAACAAGTGGTAAACAAAATCTGATTTCCATGCCTCCCTGAGACTGACACTCGGACTCACCTCTGTTTACTTCTTTTAAAACCGATGTATCAAGTGTGACTATAACGACACCTCTTAACACACGCGCACGAGACCACGTCAAACACCTGGTCCTGAAAAGTAACGTGGGTAACACGTCAGCGAAACGTTGAGTAGAGTGGCAACTAAAAGCTAAAGAAGCAGTAGAGTGTACAGTAACTGTTATATTTTTACTTTCTTTAATTCTGTCTTTCTATTATTTCACTATTGATTTATTTCTCAGATCCTTCTATTGATCTCGAATGTTCCTCGTGGGAACGATCTTGATTGCAGTCTTTTCTGAAAAGTAGAAGTGACACGTGGTGCTCTCCTGGCCGGGAGAGTCCCCCGTGGTGGTCCTACCCTCAGTCAACCACCCCAAGGTCGCTGACAGACGTAGCGGTGACTACGGCACGCACGATAAGCGCACGGGTAGCTACCTCGCACTGGCACGTGGTCAGTCGTTTCCGTTAACGGGTGCACCTAAAGCATAGCACGGAACTAGTATAAGGTAGAGCCCTCTCAGTAACAGGGGTCCAACCCCTCCACAGTCTGCGCACCCTCGCCTAACTACCCTGGTTTGCCCATTGGGCCTAACAAGTCGGTGTAGGAGGGCTAGCAGAACCCCGAGGCCCGTGGGGTAGCTAGTGCTCTCCCTACACTAGTAGCTCTCCTCGGTACTGCATATGCGAGGGCCAACAAGTCGGTGTACAGTGGCCAAACCCACCTCGGTCTCAACCCGAGGGCGGCAAGCTCCCCTCTACACTAAGAGGTAATGTGTTCTCTCTTTGGTACCACGTACCCAAGAGACAACACACTTCCATGTTTCACTTTCTCAGTTCCATTCTATTCTCTTTCCAGGTGTTCTACTCGTAATTCCCCGTAGGGTTCATGTTCTTTTCGTTTGGCCATTTTAGGTTTCACCTTTCCAGTTTTACATTCATACAACCCATATTCTCAATCATATTTATTCCTTCATAACAGGCAGCTGTTAATCAATTTACAGGCAGCTATTATTTCATTTCTGCTTTCCAAGACTGTAATGTCTGTATATTCAACTAGTTTTCCAGTCCTAGGATTCATGCCGTAACCTAGGATCTATCATTCAATCTAGTTTTCCAATCCTAGGATTCATGCAATACCCTAGGATCTACCATTCAATCTAATTTCTCAATCCTAGGGTTCATGAAATGCCCTAGACTCTATTAATTGTTTCAGAATTGTAACAAATTTTGTTAAATAAATTAAAAAGCCACTCTACCAGTGAAACCGGGAGTACTGGGGGCATGGTCAGCAATCCCGCGTGCCTCCGCAAACCCTAAGACTGCAACGGAACAGAGTCCTAACACAAGGATCAATCATAAGGAGTTTCTCAGAACAGTATTCAATTACTGGAAAGAACGCAACTCAAAACGCAGAAAACGGACTCCGAACGGGCCCTAATCGGGTCAAAAACGACGAATCTGTCCAAAATCAGACGTCTGGAACCTCTTCCAGACATCTTAAGAGGTGGGTTAGGTCGTACCTTAGTTCTACACAGTCCTTCAGACGTCCAGAAGCCCGCTGGAACGTCTGGCCTTGGTTTCCAGACGTCCAATTGTCACCTTGGACGTCTGGAGGTTCTCTCCGTCGTCTAGCACTGCAGCCAGACGTCTGATTCTCGTGGGATGGCAAGCCCTCACACCCTCCCGAGCAGAACCTGCGCACACACTCTTGCTCTCAGTACGATGAAACGCAAAAGAAATCGTGACGGATGGCTGCATGGCCGTACACGCGAAGAAAAAGAGAAGGTAAGAAATACCTTACTTGTCAGACGTCTGGACCGTCCTGCAGATGTCTTCGGCATCGTCTGGACGTAAGTCCAGACGTCTGATTTTGGAAAATTTTCCAGAACCAGAACCCGATCCGCTCTCCGCCTGCAACGCACAGCCGCGCCACGCCGCGCCCTGTCCGCCTGCTGCCCGAGCTACAGCAGCCCCTCCGCTACACCCTACGCCCGTCGCTCCCCCGTCGGTCGGCTCTAGCTGCCCCGGCAAGCTCGCACCCTCGCGGTCGAGCTTCTTCCTTCCAGTCGCAACCCTTCTCCCCGCACGCTCGCCGCGATCGCTACTGCCACCGCTGCTCACTCGCTCTGTCGGGCTCTCGCTGGTAGGGAAAAGGAGAAGAGAAAGGTGGAGGAGATGAGGGTGAGGGAGAGGGCGAGGGTTTATAAAGCAGCGCGGGGAGAGAGAGAAGCGGGACGGCGTGTCTGCAGGAAGAGAGAGGAAAAGAAGACGAAGGCGGCGGGTGCAGTCTGCGTGCGCACGTGGGCAGACGCAACCTGGTACGCCGAAAAAATTTATTACCAGACATCTGGAAAGGGTTCCAGACGCTGGACAGACATCTGGGCCACTTCCTAGATGTCTTAAAAATCCGTCTGATGCCCACGTTCTTAACACTACACTAGCAGCTCTCCTCGGTACTGCGTACGCAAGGGCCAGCAAGTCGGTGTAAAGTGGCCAAACCCACCTCGGTCTCAACCTGTGGGCAGCAAGCTCCCCTCTACACTAAGAGGTAATACGTGCTCTCTTTGGTTCCACGTACCCAAGAGACAACACACTTCCACGTTTTACTTTCTCAGTTCCATTCCATTCTCTTTCCAGGAGTTCTACTCCTAATTCCCCGTAGGGTTCATGTTCTTTTTGTTTGGCCATTTTGGGTTTCACCATTCCAGCTTTATCTTTATATAACCCAGGTTCTTAATCGTATTTATTCATTCATAACAGGCAGCTGTTAATCAATTTATAGGCAGTTATCATTTCCTTTCTACTTTTCCAAGACTGCAATATTTATATATTCAACTAGTTTTCCTGTCCTAGGATTCATGTCGTACCCTAGGATTTATCATTCAATTCTAGTTTTCCAATCCTAGGATTCATGCAATACCCTAGGATCTATCATTCAATCTAATTTCTCAGTCCTAGGGTTCATGCGATGCCCTAGACTTTATTAATTGTTTCAGAATTATAACAAATTTTGTTAAATAAATTAAAAAGACACTCTACCAGCGAAACCGAGAGTACTGGGGGCGTGGTCGGCAATCCCGTGCACCTCTGCAACTCCCAAGACTGCAACGGAACGGGGTCCTAACACAAGGATCAATCACAAGGAGTTTCTCAGAACAACATACAATTACTGTAAATGGATAGAGGAATTAATTCTGGAAAGAACGCAACTCGAAACGCGGAAAGCAGACTCCGAACGGGCCCTAAACGGGTCAAAAACGACAAATCTATCCAAAATCAGACGTCTTAAAAGGTGGATCAGGTCGTACCTCAGTCTGCGCAGTCCTTCAGATGTCCAGAAGCCCGCTGGAACGTCTGGCATTGGTTTCCAGACATCCGATTGTCACCACGGACGTCTGGAGGTTCTCTCCGTCGTCTCGCACTGTGGCCAGACGTCTAATTCACGTGGAATGGGGAGCCCTCGCGCACTCCCGAGCAGAACCTGCGCACACACACACACCTGCTCTCAGCACGACGAAGCGCAGAAGGACGCGGCGGACGGCTGCATGGCCGTACACGCGTAAAAGGGAGAAGATAAGAAACATCGTACCTGTCAGACGTCTGGACCATCCTCCAGACGTCTTCGGCATCGTCTGGACGTAAGTCCAGAAGTCTGATTCTGGGAAATTTTCCCAGAATCAGGACCTGGTTCGCTCTCCGCCTCGTCCGCCTACTGCCCGAGTCATAGCAGCCCCTCCGCGACACCCCACGCCCATCGCTCCCCCGCTGGCCGGCTCTAGCTGCCCCGGCAAGCTCGCACCCTCGTGGTCGAGCTTCTTCCTTCCTCTCGCAACCCTCCTTCCCGCACGTTCGCCGCGGTCGCTGTTGCCGCTGCCGCTCACTCACTCGCTCGCGCTCTCGCTGGCAGGGAGAAGGAGAAGAGAAAGGCAGAGGAGATGAGGGTGAGGGTGACGGTTTATATAAGGCAGCGCGGGGAGAGAGAGAAGAGAAACGACGCGTCTGCAGGAAGAGAGAGGAAAAGAAGATGAAGGCGGCGGGCGCTGTTTGCACCTCAAAACACGCCTATAAGGACGCCTTCTTATGCTATTTTCTAGCATTAACTATGTATATTATAATCCTATAGTCGCATCTGTAAAAATACTTGCATTCATGCATTTAATTAAGAGGAGGGAAGATTGGAATAAAAGGGCTTCATAATTTACATTTTCCTCAAGTGCCTCTTTACAAAAATCCATCTCTTCTATTTTTTATCTCCACTTGATTTTTATTTTTCCTACGGCTGCAACTTCTCCCTGCCAGCCCTCTCCCTGCCATGCCATTCCCTGCGGCTGCCATTCCATCCCACTCCCCGCATGCTGCATGACCATGCTTTCATCTTCTATAAAGCCACGTCTTCTTCTCTTCAAACCGAACCGGAGGCTGCAGCAAGAAAGGAACGTTGCTGCAATACGCAGCTGGCGGCAGCAAGAACAGAAACACCACCAGCAGGCCGCCACCTTCCTCTCCTCCCTCTCCCCTCCATACGCCGGACCTCCTTCGAGGAGACACCCGGCGGGCAGGAGCTCACTGTGGTGCACACCACCACAGTGGGAGCACCACCGCCCAGCTCTTCAACGAGCCGGTGGGCGTGGTGTGTTCTTTTCTCTTCGTTTGCATCTCCACGCCATTGCTGCCGCTTCAAGGTCCGAAGCTTGAAGCAGCAGCAGCAGCAGCAGCCCAGCGGCGACAGCAGCAGCAGCAGCACCCCCGCCTCCTCCGCGACCTTCCCCGCAGGCGCACAACCCTCCGCGCGCGCCTGCAGGCCCGTTCCCCGCCTCCGTCTCCGTTCTGTCCACGCCACAGTTGCAGCCGCAGCAGGCCGCTGCGCGCACTGCAGCGACCGGCTACGGCCTCGCGCCGACCCCCGCGACCCTCCGCGACCACTGCAGAACCTCCCCTCGCACCTCCGCGACCTTCCCCGCAGGCGCTCAGCTCTCCGCGCGCGCCTGCAGGGCACTTCCCCGTCTCCGCCTCTGCTCTGTCGCCTCTGCAATTCCACCCGCGACAGGCCGCTGCGTGCCTCTGCAGCGGCCGGCCAAGCGTCTCCCCGCCCCCCTGCGGCACCTGCAAGCTCCACTCGTGCCTGCAGGTGCCCTCGCCCTCCAGCCTCGCGCGCTCTGTCGCGAGTTCTTGGTGCACGCAACTGGCAGACGCAGGTCTCCTCCTGCGCGAATACGCGCCCACGACCATCAGACGACGGCCTTCGACTGCAGACGACTTAAAACGTGCTCCCTCGCCTCCTGCAGTGCGGCTGCCTCCGTTCTCTCCTCTCCTGCCAGCTCTCTCCTGCTCTCTCTCTCCCATTCTCTCTCTCTCTCTCTCTCACTCTCTCTCACAACACTTTCTCACACACTACACCGACGCACACAGACATCTACACTCACACTTTCACACACACTCACACACTAATAGTAACTTATATATATACATATATATATATATATATATATATATATATACATATACATATATCTATATATATATATACTTATATATACATAGTATATCTATATAGTTATGTATACATACATATAATATAATATATATATACATATACATATATAATATATATATATATATATACACATACTCATATACATATATATATATATACATATCTATATACTTATACATATACACATATATATATATACATATATATCTAGATACATATATACCTATATACATATATATATATATATCTATGTAGTATTATATATATATACTTATATACATATATACATAGCTATATACATATATACATATATATATATATATATATATATATATATATATATATATATATATACACCTATATATATATATATATCTATCTATATATATCTATACATATATACTTATACATTTATATACATACATATGTACATATATTTTCACGTTATTTATTATACGCTGTATCGCGGGGATATCTGCACCAGTTGCTGATATTCCCTGATACACGCGTACAAAAAAAGCGTGGTCCCATACATCATCCATCCTCCATCCACACTCCACGCGGCACCTAGTCGTGTTGGTTGCGTCTCTCTAGACGTCGGCTGACTCGACATAGTGCTACACTCCATCGTCACCTCCACCCCCACCCCTTTATATATACTACATATAAATATATATCTATAGCCACTATATTTACTTTCTATCTGTTAGTTTCTTTCTTAGTAAAAAGATAAAAAAAAGGTATAAAAGTGAAAAGATAATCTTTGATTTGCAGGTACCCCCGTCTTGCAAGTAGCAAGACGTGTTTTGAAACTCTGTTTTGGCTAAAAGCCAAGGACACAATTTTGAGGGTGTGCCTCAAGAACAAGGATTACCAGAAAAAAAACCTAAATAAGAAAAATACCGAAAATAGAATAAACGAACGGAAGAAACGCGTTTTAAGGAAAACGTAGAAACTCGACTTGAACCCCACTTCCCTGAGTTCGACCCTGGGCTTAAAAGTGACAAGATAAAATCAATTAGGCCAGGTTAAAAATTTTGTAAAGAGATGGTTAGGTCTGAATTAGGTTAACCACTATACACATTTCAACGATAAAAATATCATATTAACAACCTATCCAGGCCGACCATAATAGCTTTTCTGGCGCCGTTGCTGGGGATGTGCACTTTCGAGTAAGTTTCTATCCAATTCCTTTAAATTTGTCTCTTCTCTCTTCACGGGTATTGTTGTTTTTGGTGTGCAGGTGAACCTGGTGGAAGGAGAAGAAGGCTGACGAAGTCGAGGACGTGAGCAGATCCAAGGCGGGAACGAGAGCGTGAAGACGCCGACATCGCATTGGAACTTCGCACACGTTGCCGAACAAGTAGGTTTTCTTTTCTCATCAAATTAGGGTTAACTTGCCACCACACAGAAAAAAAAAAAAAAAATTTTAAAACTAAAAATTAGAAAAACTTCTTGGGATTTCTTGAGGGCAAGTGGATTAAAATTCACTTGATTGATTGGTTGTCTTCACTCCCACTGCCCCGGGATTTCCTGCCTTACTTCGCATAGCGAAAATCCGAGAATCTTCATTCTTAGATTTTTCGCCGTGGGAAGTATTCTTTGAGGCAAAGAAAAAGATTGCTTGTATCCCTCTTTTGCCTCACTTATCTTTAATTCAGGATCACATTTTTGGTGGGGAGACTTGAATTGAGTTGATTCCAACCCCACCACGACTTTTCAAATTTGCCTGTGATTCGATCCTTAATACTTCAACCCCAAAAATTTTATTTTCTTTATCTTTTGGTTGAAGCCTTGTGTGTGGAAATCATTTCTGGTGATTGGGAGCACTTGAATTGAAGTGCTTTGGCTCCCTGTCACATTGATATAAAACTGATTCGTGCATCCACACTTAGAAATCTCCATTTAGGGTAGCCCATTGCATTTTAGCATGCATTAACTAACTGATAATTGAAGAAGGGTTTCTTGGGTTTTAGAAGGAAAACCTGTATTTTTGTATAAAACCCGGAGATTGGTTGAATTGGTAATTCAGCAAAACCCTAAAATTCATACTACTTAAGGCTGAACTCTAAAAACCATTCGCCAATAAAAACTTCAATTCGGGGAGATTTCCCCGTTGCATGCTTGTTCTTACACACTCTTAAAATCAATCACTTGGGCATTACCCGTAAACAACGTCCTTCACATTCCAAAAGCACTTGACTCTAAGCCTCTAATTAAAACTGGTAGTAACTTGACCCTTACTAAGGATTGGAGGTCTAACTACCTGTGTGTAGCGACTACGTGCTGGTGAGAGTTCCCGCGTGCTATCGGGTGTCTAAGACTGGGGCAAACGGCCTTTCAATCTGGCCCGGTGGTTCCGCGGTACTCGCATTCTGTTCCGTAGTTCGTGATAGTAGGTAACTTAGATCTTTAGGTCTAAGGGCACACTGTAGAGGTTAGGAACTTGACTGTATTGATTTGTAATCAAGTGTACCTTTGCGGCGTCATTTCTCTCATCCCTTTTCCCTTCTCATCTCCCCAATTCTTCCTGCGGTAGTGCATGTTTGGGAGGAGGTCACAAAACCCTGAATTGCTTGTATTGACTGATAAATCTAGAAAAAGAGCCGAATCATCCTCCTCCTCCACAAACATGGCACACACCTCCGCCTCACCACTTCGTCACAATTTCAATTCTTTCAACACCAGGCTTATCCCTGGAAACCCTGTAAGACCTTCCTTATCGAGTGTCGCGCCAAGCGACTCGGTAAGTCATGTGGAACTGGCTTCTGCGAGCCAGTATTTCAACATGGAGGACCAAGCCTCCGTGTACTCGGACACATATGCGGACACGTCTTCTGGCATAGAAGATGCCTGCACCCTGGGGAATAACCCATTTTCTGCCACGTATAACCCAGGGTGGCACAATCATCCCAATTTTGCATGGTCCAACAACCCGCAGCGTCGAAACCCTGCTGGTGGACCAATGCGATCGTCCGCACCCGTCATCCCAAGGGCCCAGTCTAATCCTATGGCAAATCTGCCATCAGGCCCTTGTGTACAGAAAACCAATCACGCATCAAAACCTCTTGATAAATTGATGCGAATGATGACGGAAATGTCAAAGCGCCATAAAGAAAACATGACCTCTCTTCAGCATTTGGCGCAGCAGAATGCTGAGATCAGTCAACTAAGCATGGTGACTCGATCTCAGGGCACTTTTCCCGCCCAACCTGTTCCAAACCCGCAAAACTTTGTACCCTGTGGTCCGCAACCACAGGTACAACCTTCTCAGGAACAGGTTCATCAAATTCTGCAAGCTCCGAGTATTCCTTCGGGATTTCAGGTTAATCCCGCTGCAGCACCGCACTCTTATGATGATAGTGATCACATCAAGGATGACACGTCTGACGAGGACGTGACTGTCAGTACGTGTATCGAACTAATTGGAGCCGATTCAGACTGCTGCAAATTACCTGATGACTGCCTGACCAACACAAACTGTGACGTTCCCCAATCCCTCCCTATTCCTGTACCTTCTCCTGACCAGACTTCTGACGAGGTTTTCTCCGCTTCCCATACCTCGTGGTCTGAGTCATTGCCGGGCTGCTCACCGCCGGTCCACACTATGGAAGACCGGATTGCCCTTTCTTTCCCGCTAAATCAGGCGGATTTGCAAATCCACACTGGGACCTTGAGCCCACAGCTTACTCACCGGGGCTATTCCCTTTTGGATCCATCTATCCAAAAAGCCCCCCTTCTTGGCCAATCTAAGGGCCAACTTCCTCTTCCTGATCTGTTTTCTGATCCGCCTGGGACATTCTCGTCCCAGAAAACGCCAAATCTCTCACCATCCACCATTACTTTTCACGCCTCTATCGCGATTACTTCACTTTTCTCTTCACCACACACCATCCACCCACCCTTCCACCCTGATTTATACCCTAAACCTCAGCTCCTGTTACCCGATCTGTCGTCCGTTCTCTGCCTTTCCTTGCATGCATATGAGGACATAGCATTGTTTGGCATGGGGGGGTGGATAGGCATCCATAGGATCCGGGTATTTTATGGTATCAGACAATTACCACCTATTTATAAATATGCAAGAAAAAGAAAAAAGAAAAGAAAAAAAAAAAAAAAATATATATATATATATATATATATATATTAGTAATAAATGGTGTTTAGTAATGATCTAAAAGCTGAAACAAAAATACAATAAGTGTTTATGGATATTCAACCTCTGTTTTGAAGAATTTTCAGGCCACAGAAGCTTGATTCGCTCAGGCTCGGCTTAATTCACTTAAAGCATTGACGAAATAGATCAAAATCTCTCCTAACTAAGAACGTTTCTTGTACCTGAGACACCAGTACAGGATTCGTTGGTTTGCTTTTTCTTGAGAGCTTAAGTAAACTTGGTTCACACTACACATATCAGGAAAGATCAGGTGAACATAAGATCCAACCCTAGTGTTCATTAGGAAAGGTGGAGTCCTTACCTGTGCGTGTAGGTAGACTTTTTATCCCAAGCTTTAGTCTTGTGTTTAGGAGTGGCTCTTTCCACCAAAAAGAAACTCTCCCACCAAAAAGAAAAAAAAAAAAAAAAAAAAAAAAAAGAAAAGAAAAAAATATAAAAGAATCAATATATCTCATAAATGTCGGTATAATTTGTTTTTCGAAAATGGGAGTTGAGTTTTCCGTAATCATCTTAAGGGTCAATCCGAAAACACGAGCTGAAACTGGGACCAACCTGTACTTAAAAATTCGTGAAACCCTGGGAGTGAATCTTAAGGTTCATCTAGTCAGTCTTGATCCTTCACTATGCACAAACCATAACCTCTTGAGCTCTCGAGTATGGAAAAACCTCCTGGGTCCTGGAAATCGTACTTAAGGTTTAAATATCAAGAGTCCTGGTTAGTTGAGAGATAATCTTTGTCATGTAAGACTTAACGTACTGGTAGTCTTCTTTACAATTGGTTCTCACAATATCCGATAATAAACACACCGATATCATCTCAGAAGAAAATCTTCAGCTTAAGAACATTTCTAAATACGGTTTTGCTAGGGACTAGCAAAAGATAGGCATGGGGGTATATGTTTGCACCTCAAAACACGCCTATAAGGACGCCTTCTTATGCTATTTTCTAGCATTAACTATGTATATTATAATCCTATAGTCGCATCTGTAAAAATACTTGCATTCATGCATTTAATTAAGAGGAGGGAAGATTGGAATAAAAGGGCTTCATAATTTACATTTTCCTCAAGTGCCTCTTTACAAAAATCCATCTCTTCTATTTTTTATCTCCACTTGATTTTTATTTTTCCTACGGCTGCAACTTCTCCCTGCCAGCCCTCTCCCTGCCATGCCATTCCCTGCGGCTGCCATTCCATCCCACTCCCCGCATGCTGCATGACCATGCTTTCATCTTCTATAAAGCCACGTCTTCTTCTCTTCAAACCGAACCGGAGGCTGCAGCAAGAAAGGAACGTTGCTGCAATACGCAGCTGGCGGCAGCAAGAACAGAAACACCACCAGCAGGCCGCCACCTTCCTCTCCTCCCTCTCCCCTCCATACGCCGGACCTCCTTCGAGGAGACACCCGGCGGGCAGGAGCTCACTGTGGTGCACACCACCACAGTGGGAGCACCACCGCCCAGCTCTTCAATGAGCCGGTGGGCGTGGTGTGTTCTTTTCTCTTCGTTTGCATCTCCACGCCATTGCTGCCGCTTCAAGGTCCGAAGCTTGAAGCAGCAGCAGCAGCAGCAGCCCAGCGGCGACAGCAGCAGCAGCAGCACCCCCGCCTCCTCCGCGACCTTCCCCGCAGGCGCACAACCCTCCGCGCGCGCCTGCAGGCCCGTTCCCCGCCTCCGTCTCCGTTCTGTCCACGCCACAGTTGCAGCCGCAGCAGGCCGCTGCGCGCACTGCAGCGACCGGCTACGGCCTCACGCCGACCCCCGCGACCCTTCGCGACCACTGCAGAACCTCCCCTCGCACCTCCGCGACCTTCCCCGCAGGCGCTCAGCTCTCCGTGCGCGCCTGCAGGGCACTTCCCCGTCTCCGCCTCTGCTCTGTCGCCTCTGCAATTCCACCCGCGACAGGCCGCTGCGTGCCTCTGCAGCGGCCGGCCAAGCGTCTCCCCGCCCCCCTGCGGCACCTGCAAGCTCCACTCGTGCCTGCAGGTGCCCTCGCCCTCCAGCCTCGCGCGCTCTGTCGCGAGTTCTTGGTGCACGCAACTGGCAGACGCAGGTCTCCTCCTGCGCGAATACGCGCCCACGACCATCAGACGACGGCCTTCGACTGCAGACGACTTAAAACGTGCTCCCTCGCCTCCTGCAGTGCGGCTGCCTCCGTTCTCTCCTCTCCTGCCAGCTCTCTCCTGCTCTCTCTCTCCCATTCTCTCTCTCTCTCTCTCTCACTCTCTCTCACAACACTTTCTCACACACTACACCTACGCACACAGACATCTACACTCACACTTTCACACACACTCACACACTAATAGTAACTTATATACATACATATATATATATATATATACACATATACATATATCTATATATATATATACTTATATATACATAGTATATCTATATAGTTATGTATACATACATATAATATAATATATATATACATATACATATATAATATATATATATATATATACACATACTCATATACATATATATATATATATACATATCTATATACTTATACATATACACATATATATATATACATATATATCTAGATACATATATACCTATATACATATATATATATATATCTATGTAGTATTATATATATATACTTATATACATATATACATAGCTATATACATATATACATATATATATATATATATTTATATACACCTATATATATATATATCTATCTATATATATCTATACATATATACTTATACATTTATATACATACATATGTACATATATTTTCACGTTATTTATTATACGCTGTATCGCGGGGATATCTGCACCAGTTGCTGATATTCCCTGATACACGCGTACAAAAAAAGCGTGGTCCCATACATCATCCATCCCCATCCACACTCCACGCGGCACCTAGTCGTGTTGGTTGCGTCTCTCTAGACGTCGGCTGACTCGACATAGTGCTACACTCCATCGTCACCTCCACCCCCACCCCTTTATATATACTACATATAAATATATATCTATAGCCACTATATTTACTTTCTATCTGTTAGTTTCTTTCTTAGTAAAAAGATAAAAAAAAGGTATAAAAGTGAAAAGATAATCTTTGATTTGCAGGTACCCCCGTCTTGCAAGTAGCAAGACGTGTTTTGAAACTCTATTTTGGCTAAAAGCCAAGGACACAATTTTGAGGGTGTGCCTCAAGAACAAGGATTACCAGAAAAAAAACCTAAATAAGAAAAATACCAAAAACAGAATAAACGAACGGAAGAAACGCGTTTTAAGGAAAACGTAGAAACTCGACTTGAACCCCACTTCCCTGAGTTCGACCCTGGGCTTAAAAGTGACAAGATAAAATCAATTAGGCCAGGTTAAAAATTTTGTAAAGAGATGGTTAGGTCTGAATTAGGTTAACCACTATACACATTTCAACGATAAAAATATCATATTAACAACCTATCCAGGCCGACCATCAGGCGCAGTTTGCGTGCGCACGCGCGCAGATGCAATCCGATACGCCGAAAAAATTTATTACCAGACGTCTGGGAAGGGTTCCAGACGTCTGGGCCACTTCCCAGACATCTTAAAATCCGTCTCATGCCACATTCGTAACGTATATATATATATGTAGATATATATATATATGTATGTATATTTACATACATACATAGATACATATATATATGTATCTATATATATATATATATATATATATATATATATATAGATACATATTTATATATATATATATATATATATATATAGATACCTACATATATATATGTATATATATAAATACATAAATAAATATATATCTATATATATATATATATATATAGATGTATATATATATCTACATATATATATATATATATATACATATACATATAAATACATATACATATATAGATATATATATATATACATATATATAGACATATATGTATATATATACATATATATATATATATATATATATACATAGATATATATATATATATACATATATATATATACATAGATATATATATATACATATATATATATATGTATATATATATATCTATGTATATATATATATATGCATATATATATACATACATAGACATATATATATATATACATATATATATATGTACAGATATATATGTATACATATATATATATATATATATATATAGACATATATATATATACATATACATATATATAGATATATATATACATATACATATATATACATATATATATACCTATATGTATATAGATAGATATGGTTATAATTATATAAGTGTATATGTACCTATATATGTGTATATACCTATATATATATATATATATATATATACGTATATACACATATATAGGTACATATACACTTATATAATTATAACCATATCTATCTATATACATATAGATATATATTTACATATATACATATATATATATATTTTAATATCAAATACCACATGTTGCATTGTGGGAATATCTGCACCCGTCGCTGAAATTCCTCGATACATGCATACTGAAAGCGTATTCGCACTCATCTTCCGCCAATCTACCTTACACTCCATGCGGCACTTCGTCCTGTTGGTTGCGTCTTCCTAGACGACGATCAACTCGACACCGTGCTACACACCATTTCCACCTCCACCCCCACCCCTATATACATATATATATACTATATATACTTTATTTTTGTTTCTCTTTTCTACGATTAGAAAGATAAAAAAATATACAAAAGAGAAAAGATAATCCTTGACTTGCAGGTACTCAGCCTTGCGAATAGCAAGACCAGTTTTGGAACCCTAATTTGGCTCAAAGCCAAGAACCTGATTTTGAGGGTGTACCTCAAGGACAAAAATTATTAGAAAAAAATCTTAAATAGAAAAACACCAAAAACATAATAAACGAATGGAAGAGATTCGTTGTAGGAAGGGCGTAGAAACTTATTCACCTTTAATTCCACTTCCTTGAGTTCGACCCTGGGCCTAAAAGTGACCAAGATAAAATCAAATAGGCCAGGTAAAAAAAATTTTGTAAAGAGATGGTTAGGCTTGATTTAGGTTAACCAATATACTCATTTCAACGATTAAATCACCATATTAACACAACCTATCCGGGCCCGACCAGATCTCCAACTAGTGAAGAGCCCACTAGAGGAGCTCCTAGGACGTCTGCTGCTGTTACGTGATCCAACTCGACGTGGATGATCAAGGAAGAAGAAACTCCATCACTATCACCAATGGCGCCGAGTGAAGAAAGGAGAAACTAGAGACGAAGAATGAAGAACCCAAGGAAGTAGGAGGGGGCTTGTCTCTGCGTGTAGTGGTTGTGGGGATGTTTAAATAGGTTGAGGATGAGGTTTGAGCACCGCATAGTGAGATTAGGCAAAATGGGTGGGAACAGTGGGATGAGAGTGAGGTGAGCGCGAGAATATTTTGGATGAAATTCCACCGTAGGATGGGATCTAGAGGGAGTGACGGTGTTGCACACAAAGGCACATGATCTTAGATGGAAAAATGAACGTTGATCTTGAGAGGGAGAAAATCGATGACAGCTGGATGGCGAGTTCTTCCTGGTGTCTAAAGGAGAAATAGCAAAGGATGCCCTTATAGTGAAGGGGTATGATTGTTGTGCAGGAGCCCATAAGTGATGGAAATCAAATTAGAATAGTCCCTGGAACCTTACAAAGGAGCCCCTACAGCTTACAAAGAAGTCCTTGCGACTTTTTAAGTGAAGGAAATTAATGGCGGTATGACTAGGTTTTGTTGTTTTGTTATAGAAATGGCGTTGTAGTACAGATAGTCATTGCCACTATTACAATTTTTACTCGGAAATAAAAGATCTCCCGAGGTCAAACTCAGGGAGCAAACTATATTCTAGAGATACAAAGTTTCTATTACAAAAGTGAAAAGAGAGAGAGAGAGAGAGAGAGATTTATTTTGTTGGCTTTTTCTTCTTCTCTCTTCTTTCTCGTCGTTGTCTTCTTCTCTTCTCTTCTTTTGGGTTCTTCAGTCTTCTTCCTTCTATTCTTCTTATTCCTCTTCTGTTCTTCTTTCTTTCTTCTTTAGAGCTTCTTCTTCTGCGGCAGTGGTGATCCTCCTCTTCTTTTTCTTTCTTTCTTTTCTTTCCTTACTTGAGGTTATGCCTTCTTTCTTTCGTTTCTTCTTCCAAGCTTCTTCTTTTCTTCCTGCAGGCCGTCGTCTGATTTTTTAATCAGACGACTTAAGTAGCTTTTGCTACAGTGTGTCTTCTTTCCTTCTTCTCTGTGTGGTTCTCTTCTTCTTCTTCTCGCAGTCCTTCCTCTTCTTCCTCTCCTGTGCCTGCACACTCACAGTTTGGTCAGAGGGCAAAAACCTACTCTACCCTCCCCCGCGTCTCTCTCTCTCAGAATTCACTCGTAGGATAGCTCTCCCAGAGCTGCCGGGTATTCGGGCACGGGTCGCGCCCGGGTCCAGGCCCACTGGCGTGCGGTGGTGGGCGAGGAGTGCAGGTCGGGTAAACGGGTCGGGCCAGGTCCGCGAGGGGTGGTCGCGAACGAGGCCGGGTCGAGGGTGAGAGGGACCTCACCCCGTGGTAAGGAGGCGAAGAGACTAAGGCACTTTTTTCCTTTATGCGAGCGCGCGGCCTCGAAATCCCACAATGTGGGACTATCTTCTACTGTCTTCGCGTGCGCCCGCAGGACGACTCCACCTCGCCCTCTGATCAGCTGTAGCCGATGTCTGGGCCAACTGAAGAGGAAGAAGCCTTTGCGGACTTCGCCCCAACCTACAGCACCTGGGAATCTGGGGCTGCAGGGCCTGGAGCTCGCCTCAAAGCTGCTTCAGTCGTCGCTAATGGCGGCTGGAGCAGCGAACCTGTTAGATAGGAATACGGCCCTTCGGCCTAATCAAACACGCGGGGGACCTTCGCCGTGGCAAGGCGAAGGTGGTGCGGGGTGTGGCAGGTCATGGGTCGGCGTCTGGTGGCGGGGCTAGGTCCGACTGTAGCCGTGAGAATGGGTTTGTTCGGTGGAGCATGGTGGAGGTGAGGAGTGGCAGTGAAGGGGCGGAAATGGTTCAGTGGGACGAGGCGGAGGTTTTGGGTCGATCGGCAAGTCATATGTAGTGGCGGAATGATGGGAGCGACTCGCCGGAGTTGGGCCGAAGGCGTGGAAGATGATGGTGGTCCGGTTGGTCGAGGGTTTGATTGAGCAAATTAAAATAGGGAAAAGAAAGAGGGGAGGAAGAGAAGTAACTGTTACCTACTTGCAGGGACGAAGGGGGAGGAGCAGGGTGGCAGTCGTGTCGACTGTCGCCGGAGAAGAAGGTACCCAGTGGGGGCGGACGGCGGCGACGACAGGGCTGAAGCAGCGCGCGCGGGTATGGCGCGACGCGGAGGAGAATCAGGAAGAAGTCTCTGCCATTGGTTTTGTGGTAGAGCGAAGAGGAAAGGAAAGGGAGCTCTCCGAAGCTCGCTAGGTGTCTGCCGGAGTGGGAAGAGAAGAAAGTTGTGGGTGGTTCTTCGTCAGAATCGAGCTGGAGAGTGTGGCAGAGTGACGAGGGCTTTTATAGAGGCGAAATCAGAGAGGAGGGTGGAGGGAGACGACGTGCCTCCCTCGCCGGAGTATGCTGGAGATGGAGACCCATACCTTCCGTGCGTTCGCACGGGCGGTATGGGCGGTTGCAGCGACCAGGGAGGTGTCCCTGCGACGGCAAACGTCGTAGGGCACCCCCGGTTGTTTTGGCAGAGGGTCTCCTTCACCCTGCGCGGCGCCATGCTCCGCGCAAAGTCGTCGGAGCATGGCACTGCTCAGGGTTTTGCAAGGAGGACCCAAATGCAAAGAACGAAGAAGAGTTAGGGGCCAAAATGCGAGGGTTACAAAAGTTGAAGGTCAAAAAGTAATAGATGAGGACCAAAATGTAAAGTTGGTCAAGAAGGTCTCTCCTTAGCCTGAAGTTTTTATACATGACTAACTAGGACCTAAGGATTCTGGTGGTGAATTTTATTTCTAGATCAAACCTTGTTTGACCGGTCAATTTATGCAAAAACCCAAATTAAGTTATTAATTGGGCATGGTTCTCAATGTAGGTCAAAATGGGTTCCTAAGGCCAAATTGGAGGTTCTAAACCCTAGAGATTATTTTTCTATGAATTTTAGAGGGTTTATTCGATTTTTTCTTTGCCTCGAACCTCGTGAATTGAAGTGGATTTGTTTTTAGGGTTACAGGATGTCATTTAATTCCTTGTAGTTGCTGTAGCCCTTATTGGATCATCTCATCCCACTTTTCTTCCTATTAGGTTATTTTGACCTATGTTTGGACCCTGAGTTACCCTGTTTTCAGGTTGAATTGGTGAAATTGCATTTTTACCCCTTAGTTTCTGTTTTCTTTACAAACTCAGAATTTCTCTACGCCAAGCCTTTCTAGAGTTATGTAGGAGCTTTTTCTTGCAAATCTGGGTTAGATGGTGCTAGTTTAGGTTTAATGACGAGGTTCTCATCAGAAATGTAATGCATGAAGGACCTAAATGTCATGTCACAGTTTCAAGGTCCTAATGATCTCCAAATCCAATGAGATTTTATTGAAGCTTAATTGAACATATTAAAAGTTAATTCAGCCCATAATTTATACTTCGGAACTCCAATAGGTGTTCAATTGGCATTTGGATCATCACATTGTGTTTATGTATAGAATATCTCATTATTTGACCTAATTATGCATTTTTAACCCAAATTTGATATTTTAGGTCATTTTCATTAATTCCCATACTTAACCCATTTATTATGTTAAGAATATAGTGTTTAACCTAATTTCTAGCCTAACATTGGCATTTTAGCTATGATGAGCCACACCTCATCAGACCTCAAAACCTCACACCTTCAGCCCTGGTGCATCCATTTAATAACTTTGTCAGTGTAGCCCTTAGTGAATTCTGGGCAATAACTAGTAGTTGGAGGATTTTCGATGCCACTCTTGGCATGGATTGGTTGTCAAGGAGCCATGCATCGTTGGATTGTTTCGAGAAGAAGGTTGTCTTCTCGATTCCAAGGGCATCGCAATGGGAGTATTATGGCAGATCTGAGAGCAGACTAATCATGTATATCTCAGCCTTGTAGGCAGCCATGTTACTGAAGGGGGTGTTGGTGCTAGAGCACCACGATCATTTGTTTTGATGATAACAAAACATATGTTATTTAACATTTGCACTTGGAGTCTTAGATTTCAGGTCAATTGCAAATGTAGACGTGTTTAGACGGAATTCGAGCTCGCATCCGGGACGGATTGGAGAAGCTTGATGGAGAACAGAGGGGATTCGTGCGGAGAGATAGATTCAAGATAAAAGGACAAAAAGAATAGGATAGAATTCCATTTTATTCCTTTCATGTACTTTTGTCTTTATTTTCTTGCTCTTTATTTCCTTAGAAAATTATGTTAAAGAGCCTCAAAGTACCCTAACAGTAGTCCTAGGAACACCGGCACAACCCTAGGATACTTAGGTTTTCTGTAGAAAACTTATAAAACCAATATAGGGTTTAAACAGCATTTCCAGACGTCTAATTCCCAAATCAGACGTCTGATAAAGTGTTTTAAGATGTCTGACTGTTGATTCAGACGTCTGATAACATTTAGGCTGGACAAGTTAGTTCTGTCTGATGAAATAAGATGTCCAGACCTTATACCAGACGTCTTAGGAGATGTCTGATGACTTTGCCAGACGTCCAATTAGTAGACCTTTGGCTCTCTTAGCAAACACTCGAGGATATGACCGTTAGAGCCTTATTAGACGTCCTTAAGCCCTTCCAGACGTCTGATAATTGACCGTTTTGCCTCGACTGACCCAAAAATCTCTTCTCAGAGATTTTGTAGCCGTTGCAAATCCATTCCCACGAAAAAGTAGGTTTCCAGATGTCCAGACATAGTGCCAGACGTCCTGTATGTCGTCTGATGGACTTGCGCTAGAACCCTGTTTAGATCTGATCCAAGTCAGGAAGAGACCCGCCCAAAATCAGACGTCTGACCTTATTTTCAGATGTCTTAAAGTGATCTTCCAGATGTATGATGCTAGAATTAGACGTCTGATAACCCTATCAGTGCAATGATTGTTCCTGATTTCGGGTTGATTCACTTGGGCTTTGCACCCAACGGCTATGGAACCTTTCCTAAGCCTTCCAAAGCCTTCCTAAGGCCTCTATAAATAGAGGGGAACCTCTGCAACACAGAAACACACCTAAGGAACATACTTTCTACCATTTTGTGTCTCTCTTGCTCTCAAAGATGAAGTTCTACATCTTGAGAGATTAAGCCTTCGTGCACCCGCTCTCCCGCAGTAGTTCACGAGAGCGAAGTTGCGCCGTCGCGTGGCTCACGCATCCGCGTCGTTGACGCACTCCTTTCAAATGGAAGCATCCTAATTCCTATAGAAGCTTAGGTTAAAAATTACTTTGTTGGCTCTATAGGATTACTTGTTTATTTTATCTTTGTTATTTGGTTAGGTATTCGCTTTGCGAATTCTCGTCTCCTTCGAGGGACAAAATCCTTCTCATGAAGAGAAGGGGTTGAGGAATGCTACTCTCGCACTTGTAGCGTGGTTGTATTTGAGGTTGAATCACCCTCGTTTAAAGAGATTCGCTTAGTGGATTTTGATCAACTTGGTTGATCGAAAAATCCTAACTCGAGAGGGTTAGGTGGTGGTTTTCACCTGATTTGGGTTTCCACCTAAAAAATACTTGTGTACTTGTGTGATTGTCTACTTTGTGAGATTGTTTATATTTATTTCCGCAATTATTACGTCACCCCCTCCTGGTAGGGAATTTCAATTGGTATCAGAGTAGGTTCTTGCATGATAGGAGTAACACCCGGCAAGAAGATCATGGAGGGAAGCATAGCCGCAATCAGAATCTCCGAAGGGCAGTCCACCATCCGACCACCCTATTTCGACGGGAGGGACTTCGGTTATTGGAAGTTGAAGATGAAGACGTGGCTCCAAGCCACTGAGTTTGAGGTATGGGGATATTGCGAAACCACATACGAGATCCCGAAGCGACCCTAAGGAGGCTACTCGCAACTGCAGATTCGAGAGCTTTCACTCAACGCAAAGGCAATGAATGCCTTGTATTGCATGTTGAGTCCGAAGGAATTCGAACAAATCCAAGAGTGCATCACCGCCCATGAGATATGGAGGAGGTTGGAAGGAACTCATGAGGAGACGAGCTCGGAAGAAGATCTCGGGGAGAAGGAAACCGCGTGCCTTGGTTTCATGGCAATCGGAGAAAGTGACGACGACAGCGACAATGAGGTAAACTTGGATTTACAAGATGCCTTTAATGAGTTGTATGAGCTTAGTAAATCACTAAAAATAGAAAACAAAAGCATGAAAAAGAATCTTAGTTTTCTTAAATCTGAAAATGATAGGTTAGAAATAAAACTTAAGGATCTAGAAGCTAGTGCTAAAAATGATAACCTATTATTAGAAAATCAAGACCTCATCAATGAAAATAATAAATTGATTGAGGAAAATGTTAATCTAAAAATAGAAATTTCTAATTTAAAGACTAAGATGAATATTATAGAAAATGAACTTGCATGTCTTAGGGAGAAATCAAATAAATTGATAAATAGGGTAGATAACCTATATAGCCCTAAGGTTGAGAAAGGATCTCCGTCAAGGAGACCCGCTAACAGATCCGGATCCAAGCTCACTTGGATACCGAAGAAAAATTTGGAATCTTGTTTTGTAGGTTTCAGGGATGACTACAACACAAAGGACTGGACCTACAAGCTCAAAGCTGGTCAACTCAAGTTGGGAGAACCAAGGAGTAGACCAAGGAGGAGAATAAGAAGACTGACAAGACAGCGAACAAAGGATGGACCCACCGCACGTTGACCACCAGATTGGAGACCGGTGCCAATGCCCGGGCCTCCAAGCTACGGATGGGAACCCCATCCGATGTGGCATCCACCACCACCATTTGGCCCATTTTATTGTCCATGGTAGGTGAGGTAAAAACCATTTACCATATCTTTTTAACATTAGCATTTAGATAGGGGGAGCAAAAAAAATACAAGCTAATTGTTAATTTTTAAGGGGGAGATATAAGGTAGCTAAATTTCCTTTAGAAAGGGGGAGAAAAATAATAGCTATCTTGTTGTTATGAAAAAAAGGGGGAGGACATTACCTTTGTTAAAAGAAATTTATAGAAGAGCATGTTTTAAGGGGGAGTTATAGGAAATCAATTAAACCTTTTTGATAATGTCAAAAAGGGGGAGGATTTTTTGCATTTTTATTTATGATTTTGTCATCATCAAAAAGGGGGAGAATGTTGGTGCTAGAGCACCACGATCATTTGTTTTGATGATAAAAAAACATATGTTATTTAACATTTACACTTGGAGTCTTAGATTTCAGGTCAATTGCAAATGTAGACGTGTTTAGACGGAATTCGAGCTCGCATCCAGGACGGATTGGAGGAGCTTGATGGAGAACAGAGGGGATTCGCGAGGAGCGATAGATTGAAGATGGAAGGACAAAAAGAATAGGATAGAATTCCATTTTATTCCTTTCATGTACTTTTATCTTTATTTTCTTGCTCTTTATTTCCTTAGAAAATTATGTTAAAGAGCCTCAAAGTACCCTAACAGTAGTCCTAGGAACACCGGCACAACCATAGGATACTTAGGTTTTCTGTAGAGAACTTAGAAAACCAATATAGGGTTTAAACAGCATTTCCAGACGTCTAATTCCCAAATCAGACGTCTGATAAAGTGTTTTAAGACGTCTGACTGTTGATTCAGACGTCTGATAACATTTAGGCCGGACAAGTTAGTTCTGTCTGATGAAATAAGACGTCCAGACCTTAGACCAGACGTCTTAGGAGATGTCTGATGACTTTGCCAGACGTCCAATTAGTAGACCTTTGGCTCTCTTAGCAAACACTCGAGGATATGACCGTTAGAGCCTTATTAGACGTCCTTAAGCCCTTCCAGACGTCTGATAATTGACCGTTTTGCCTCGACTGACCCGAAAATCTCTTCTCATAAATTTTGTAGCCGTTGCAAATCCATTCCCACGAAAAAGTAGGTTTCCAGACGTCCAGACATAGTGTCAGACGTCCTGTATGTCGTCTGATGGACTTGCGCTAGAACCCTGTTTAGATCTGATCCAAGTCAGGAAGAGACCCGCCCAAAATCAGACGTCTGACCTTATTTTCAGACGTCTTAAAGTGATCTTCCAGATGTCTGATAACCCTATCAGTGCAATGATTGTTCCTGATTTTGGGTTGATTCACTTGGGCTTTGCACCCAACGGCTATGGAACCTTTTCTAAGCCTTCCAAAGCCTTCCTAAGGCCTCTATAAATAGAGGGGAACCTTTGCAACACAAAAACAGACCTAAGGAACATACTTTCTACCATTTTGTGTCTCTCTTGCTCTCAAAGCTGAAGTTCTACATCTTGAGAGCATCAAGCCTTCGCGTACCCACTCTCCCGCCATAGTTCACGAGAGCGAAGTTGCACCGTCGCGTGGCTCACGCATCTGCGTCGTCGATGCACTCCTTTCAAAGGGAAGCATCCTAATTCCTATAGAAGCTTAGGTTAAAAATTACTTTGTTGGCTCTATAGGATTACTTATTTATTTTATCTTTGTTATTTGGTTGGGTATTCGCTTTGCGAATTCCCATCTCCTTCGAGGGACAAAATCCTTCTCGTGAAAAGAAGGGGTTGAGGAATGCTACCCTCGCACTTGTAGCGTGGTTGTATTTGAGGTTGAATTACCCTCGTTTAAAGTGATTCGCTTAGTGGATTTTGATCAACTTGGTTGATCGAAAAATCCTAACTCGAGAAGGTTAAGTGGTGGTTTTCACCCGATTTGGGTTTCCACCTAAAAAATACTTGTGTACTTGTGTGATTGTCTATTTTGTGAGATTGTTTATATTTACTTCCGCAATTATTACGTCACCCCCTCCTGGTAGGGAATTTCAGGGGGGTGCAGCAAATACCTTGCCTATATATCTGCAACCCCAGGAGAGAAACCCGAGTTGGGGAGTGTGCCTGTCATACGTGTAGTTTCCCTACTAGGAGGGGGTGACGAAATAAATTGCGGAATAGAATATAAACAATCTCACAAAAAATTCAATCACATAATGTACACAATTATTTTTAGGTGGAAACCCAAACTGGGTGAAAACCACCACCTAACCCTCTCGAGTTAGGATTTTTTGATCAACCAAGTTGATCAAATCCACTAAACAAATCACTTAAACGAGGGTGATTCAACCTCAATTACAACCACGCTACTTTATACGAGGGTAGCGTACCTCAAATCCCTTCTCTTCACGAGAAGGATTTTGTCTCACGAAGGAGAAGGGAATTCGCAAAGCGAATACCCAACCAAAGTAACAAAGATAAATAACAACAATCCTATAGAGCCAACAAAGATTTAAACCTAGCTTCTATAGGAATTAGGAAACTCCCCTTTGATGGAAGTGCGTCGAATCGATGACGTGGGTGCGTGAGCCACGTGACGGTGCAACGTCGCTCTCGTGAACTACGGCGGGAGAGCGGGTGCACAAAGGCTTGATGCTCTCTAGATGAAGAACTTGAGCTTGGAGAGCAAGGGCTTCCATTGGACACAAAAGAGTGGAAATGCTTGTTCTTGGTGTGTCTGTGTGTCTCTTGGTGTGTCTGTGTGTCTCTTGGTGTGCAAGAGGTTCTTCTCTATTTATAGAGGCCTTAAGAAGGCTTTGGAAGGCTTTGGAAAGCTTCCATAGCCGTTGGATGCAAAGCCCAAGAGAATCAGACCGAAATCAGGATCAATCATTGTACTGACAGGGTTATCAGACATCTGATCCTGGCATCAGATGTCTGGAAAACTAGTTTAAGACGTCTGGGAACAAAGTCAGACGTCTGATTTTAGGCAGGGAACCCACCAGAACAACCACCACCACCTTTCCAAAACATGCCAGGGCAACCACCACTTGATTTACCGCCATTTCAGGACTAGCCAAGACCCCTCCGTGATTTCTATAACCCTTCTGCCATTAGAGTCGAGCCACACCTTAGGATCCCTGAAGGGGGAGATAATTTTGAGCTAAAACCTAATGTATTAAGTCTAATCCAGAGCCACTTTCATGGAAGCTCAAATGAAGACCCCTTTCAGCACCTAGAAGATCTCGACCGCATAGCAAGAATAGTAAAACCTAGGAACATTAGCCTTGACATTGTTCTAATCAAGATGTTCCCTTTCTCATTAAGAGACAAGGCTTCTCATTGGCTTAGAACCCTAGGTAGACCCATCACCACCTGGGAAGAACTGAGGCATGCATTTTTAAAGAAATTCTTCCCAATAGGAAAGACCAATGCCCTCAGAAGAGCTATCACTACCTTCACACTCCAGGGTGGGGAACAATTTTATGAGGCGTGGGAAAGATTCAATGAACTTTTGAGGAAATGCCCACACCACGAAGTTCCAAGGTGGCAATTGGCCCAGATCTTCTACCACAGTCTGGACAGTAACCTACGGAACTTCGTCGATGCCTCATGCGGGGGAAACTTCCTAAACAAAGACGAAGAGAGCGTGTTTGAGCTCTTTGAGTCTATGAGCTAGAATTTGCTCAACAATGCCTCCATGAACCAGTTTAACAGGTCTAGTCAACCCCGTGGCGAGATTTATGAGGTGCAAGCAAATTCTGGAATGGTTGACATGGACATCATTGCCAAAAAGTTGGATCGAGCGGAATTGGTGGACAAAAAGATTGATGAGCTTCTAAACCAGACCAGGAACCCCTTGCAGACTTTCTCCCTAGTAAAGGGAGAACATAATGTTGACCTGGTCCAACCCTTCACCCAACTAAACCTGGAACAACCCCCAACCACGTTCCAGGGAGGGACCTTTGCTCCCTCGACCCTTGATTACTCCCTTCCCTCTTCATCAACTTCGGCTATTTTAGAAGATGTGCAAGCCGTCCAAGGTTATGTAAAACCTGACCCTTTCTCCAACACTTACAACACCGGCTGGCGTAATCACCCCAACTTTGGTTGGACAAACCAGAAACCACCGCAATTCCAAAACTAGCCCAGGCCAAACCAGCAGCCACACTTGCCCCCCTATCAGCAAGGACCACCAGTTAGACCCCAATATAACCAGAATAGGGAGGCCCCTCCCCCACAAAACCAAATGGATACCTTAATAAAGATGATGGCTGACATGAACCAGAAACATCAGGAAGAAATGGCCTTGGTAAAGGGGCAGTTAAGCCAACTCTTCGACTGTAAATAGCAAGGATCTCTACCTTCCCAACCGCAGCCGAACCCGTGAAACATTATTAACAGAGGCCCTAATTCGTAAGGGTTCCAAGGCAACCCTGGGCAGGCTCATATAGTCCAGCCGACCCCACAAACACCTCCTGGGTTTGGTGCTTCTTCATCCTCATCTTCTCAAGGATCACCCCATGGCCCCAATGCCTCTGCGAATGCGGTGACCTTGAGAAGTGGCACCAAAACCCAGGATCCCAAATGGCCGACTCTCCCCAAGACTTTACCTGCTGAGATACCCGACTTAGAAGAAGCACCAACCAAGGACCCAGACATGGAACCAATTCAGACACCCTATCCTGAGGCCTTGGAAACAATCAAGAGAAAGAAGAATATTGTGGAAACTGAGGAGCTGTTGGAAATTTTTAAACAAGACAAATTAATATTCCGCTCCTAGAAGCTGTCAAACACATCCCTGCTTACGCCAAGTTCTTAAAGGATGCCTGTACACCCAAGCGTAAGATGAGACCTCAAGCACCTAGGAAGGTTGTACTCTCTGAGCAAGCCAGTTCCGTGATATCAAGCAACCTTCCACTCAAACGAACTGACCCAGGAGCGCCCCTGATTTCCTGCAACATCGGGGACATGACATTTGATAGAGCGCTTTTGGACCTAGGTGCTTCTATCAACCTAATTCCCACAACCTTGTACCACCAATTTGGTTTTGGGGAGCTGGCACCAACCCCTGTCACCATCCAGCTGGCGGATAGATCAGTGAAAACCCCGAAGGGGGTTGTCGAGGACGTGATTGTACGGGTCAAGGACTTCTATTTCCCAGTTGACTTTTTGGTGCTCGACATGGAAGTCCCTAAAAAATTACAGAACGCACCCATAATCTTACGCAGACCTTTCTTAGCTACGGCTAAAGCAAACATCGATTGCGACACGGGATGTCTGGAAATCACCTTCGGAGACAGGAAAATTCAATTGGATATCTTTCGGGCAACAAAGTCTTTTGATTGTGATTACATTGAGGAACATGATCCCATGGAAACTTTAATCGAGGAATGCCTTATCCTCAGTTCTGTCTCAGATCACCAAACCCGTAGTTCTGACCCATCACCATCATTACCTGTGGACCTCTGTAAGGCTGAGTATCATCATATGACACCATTTGAAGAAATCGATGTTGATCAACTACCGCCCTTTCCATTCCCATCGTCTGTGGTCCCACCCACACTTGAACTTAAACCATTGCCCGAGAATCTCAAGTACGTCTTCTTGGGACCTGACCAGACCTTCCCAGTGATTATTAATTCCCATCTAACCAAGGATCAGGAACTAAGGTTGACTGTAACTCTTTCAGAACATCGGGCCGCCATTGGTTGGACCATCTCGGATCTAAGAGGAATTAGCCCCACCTATTGCACCCACAAGATTTACCTGGAAGACGGGGCCCGACCTTCCCGCCAGATGCAGAGACGGTTAAACCCTAACATGCGGGAGGTCGTTAAAAAAGAAATTATCAAGTGGCTTGACGCCGACATCATTTACCCTATCTCTGATAGCCCCTGGGTGAGCCCCACTCAAGTGGTTCCAAAGAAGGCTGGGCTCACCGTTGTTACTAATGATCATGGCGAATCCATCCCCACCCGCACCACCACTGCATGGCAGGTGTGTATTGATTATAGGAAGCTTAATGAAGCCACTAAGATGGACCACTTCCCCTTGCCATTCATTGACCAAATCCTTGAAAGATTGGTAGGCCAGAAGTATTTTTGCTTCCTGGATGGATATTCAGGATATAACCAAGTCGCAATTGCTCCGGAAGATCAGGAAAAGACCACATTCACTTGCCCGTATGGCACGTTTACATTCCGTCGAATGCCATTCGGGTTATGCAACGCACCCGCGACCTTCCAGCGTTGCATGCTAGCCATTTTTTCAGAAATGGTGAGTGAATACTTGGAGGTCTTTATGGATGATTTCTCTATATTTGGGAATTCATTTGACCATTGTTTGAGCAACTTGGAGAAAATCATGAAATGATGTATCGAGGTTAACTTGGTGTTAAGTTGGGAAAAGAGCCATTTTATGGTTCAAGAAGGAATTGTCCTCGGACACATCGTTTCGCATAAGGGCATCGAGGTAGATCGAGCTAAGGTTGATTTAATTTCCAAACTCCCTCCACCTAGTTCGGTCCGGCAGATTTGCTCTTTCCTAGGACATGTTGGCATCTACTGAAGGTTCATCAAAGACTTTTCCAAACTTTCCAAACCCTTGACCGACCTTCTAGCCAACGACGCCACTTTCCACATGTCTGCCGATTGCATCCAGGCTTATTATACCCTCTGGGACTTAGTCTCCACCGCACCTGTACTTCAACCCCCAGACTGGTCCCAAGATTTTGAGATTATGTGTGACACATCAGATTTTGCCATAGGCGCTGTCCTGGGACAAAGGCAAGACAAGAAGCCTGTGGTGATCTACTACGCGAGCAAAACGTTGGACGAGGCCCAACGTAATTATACGGTCACAGAAAAAGACTTGCTCGCTGTAGTCTTTGGACTGGAAAAATTCCGATCATACTTGCTGGGATCCCACGTGACTATCTACACTGACCATTCAGCCATCCGACACCTGTTGGCCAAAAAGGACGCAAAACCCAGGCTCATCAGATGGATCCTGCTTTTGCAGGAATTTGACCTGGAAATTCGAGACAAGGCCGGATCGAAAAATGTGGTGGCTGACCACCTGTCAAGACTTCATCCAGACCACATTGGACCCTCCCTACCTCTATCTGATACCTTCCCTGATGAACACATCCTAGCCATGCAAGACAAGAAAATGCCATGGTATGCTGACTATGTCAACTACTTGGTTATAGGACAAACCCCGCACAGCTGGTCCAGACAGCAACGGGACAGGTTCTTGGCTGAGGCCAAGCACTATTTCTGGGATGATCCCATGCTGTTTCGCCTCTGTGCTGATCAGATCATTAGGAGGTGCCTCCCCAAAGATGAAGTTCAGAGTGTGCTTTCCTTTTGTCATGACCAAGCGTGTGGCGGCCATTTCTCTGGCAAGAAAACAGCTGCAAAAGTTTTGCAGTCTGGATTTTATTGGCCGTCCCTATTCAAGGATGCACACATCTTTGCCAAGACTTGCTCACGATGCCAAACACTAGGGACCATGACCAAAAAAGATATGATGCCCCTTCAGCCCATTTTGATTGTCGAAATTTTCGACATTTGGGGTATCGATTTTATGGGCCCCTTTCCACCATCCAACGGCTTCTAGTACATCCTGGTCTCGGTAGACTATGTTTCCAAATGGATTGAAGCCGTCGCCACCCGACGATGTGATCACAAGACGGTCATGGACTTTGTAAAGAAGAACATCTTCTTCCGGTTTGGAATACCCAAGGCCATGATCAGTGATGGTGGAAGCCATTTTATCCATTCCCAGTTCTGTGCCCTACTTAGAAAATACGGGGTAAACCACCGCATTGCCACCCTGTATCATCCACAAACAAATGGGCAGACTGAGGTCTCAAACAGACAAATCAAGAACATTTTACAGAAGACTGTGAGACCTGACAGGAAAGACTGGTCCACACGACTTGATGATGCCCTGTAGGCATACAGGACTGCTTTTAAGACCCCGATAGGCATGTCACCTTACCGCTTGGTCTTTGGCAAAGCTTGTCATCTCCCTGTCGAATTGGAACACCGGGCTTACTGGGCTGTTAAGCAATGTAACATGGATCCCCAGTTAGCTGGTGCGCAAAGGACTCTTCAATTATCTGAGCTTGAAGAAATTCGTCGAGACGCCTTTGACAATAGTCAGCTATATAAGGAGAAAATGAAAGCCGTCCACGACCGACTCATTCATAGGAAAACCTTTGAGCCAAACCAACAAGTCTGGCTATTTGATGCACGCCTGAAACTCTTCCCAGGGAAACTTAGTTCCAAATGGACAGGACCATTTCGGGTGGTCAAACCCTATTCCAATGGGGCAGTCGAAATCGTCGATTTTAATACCGGGCACACCTTTACAGTCAATGGTCAAATATTGAAGCATTTCCTGGCCCAGGTACCCCCCAAGGAAAGTGTCACCCTTGTTGAGGGCTGACACCAAGCACCGCCCAGCTGGAGGCGTTAAACTCAGCGCTTCCTGGGAGGCAACCTAGTGGATTCAGACTGATCTGGTAGTTTATGTCACTCAGGTACTATCTTTTTGAACCCTTCTGCATCCATGCATCTGCCAATGAGGACATTGTCCAACTTAAGCATGGGGGATGGTAAATTGCATAATCCTGAGCTTAATTGATCAGTCTGAATGAATAAATTAATTGATTAAAAAAAAATAAAAAAATAAAAATTTGAATTTAGGAAGAAAAACTTAGGCATTAGAAACTTGTCAATAGTGGGAAATAATACAAAAAGAACTTAAACACTTAGACTTTTCAGGCCTTCAGGCTTAATCAGCCCTGGTGTCAGTTAAAATATGGATTTAGCGGCGAATCCTTGCAACTTTAAGCTATTCTAATCCACCTAATAAATAAGGTAATAAGTATACGACTTATCAACTCACCCTCTAACTTAGGAAAACTTTGAGTCTAAGCATCTACACACATTTTTGCACAGACTCACTTCTCGGAGATTTTGACAGAAATTGGGTAGCTAATGAACTCTCCAGGGTGGTATGGTTGGCAAGTTGTCGTGGGTAACAGCCCATTGGCAGGTTGTCCAGAACCCAGCCACAGGCCATTTCTTTTTCGCTGCCTCTAGGCACATTTGAGATTAGGGAAGCCACCTACGAAAAAAAAAAAAAAGAAGAAAAGAAAATAAACCACACTTCACCGCACAAGTATGGCTGGCAAGTGATCGTGGGTAACAGCCCATTGGTCGGTTGTCCAGAGCCCAGCTCAATAATTGCACAAAAAAAAGACCAAAACACCTAAGGACGAAGCAGGGAAGTAGTACAAGCCGGGGAGGTATACACTGGAAAATCCTTGTGTTGACCCCAAGTAAAATGAACGTAGGGAGAAAGCTACCAATCGAACAAATACACCTTTAGGCAAAAATTTATTTTCTTTTTCGGTCACCTAGAGGCGTAGAAACTCAAAGTCTGTCTCAATTACCGTTAAGTGAGTCTATCACAACATTCACACCAAGATGCTTAGCACTTAGGGTTTTGACCGAGTTTTGGGTGGGTTGGGTAGCCGTAAAAAGTTACCAACCCACACTGAATTCCGAAAATTCTTAAAAGACATATATAGATATATACGTATACATATGTATAGTTATATATACAAAGCAAGGATTCGGGCGATTCGTATTTTGGCAGACACCCAGGCGCTGCTTAGTCTTTGTAGATTAAGATCTTCGTATATTTCCTCTTATTGATAAGTAACGAAGTGCCTAAGTAATTACTTCTTGAATTTTCCAAAGAAATAAAGGCTAGAATAAACCTTGCTAGGGACTATCAAGGAGTAAGCATGGGGGTATGATAACACCACGCAAGGGGGTAGTAATTAGGTTGAATATGGCCCATCTTTAGAATAAAAGGCACAACATAAAGTAGAATAGGAGCATTGCATGCATCAAGAATCAAGATTGCTTATAAATTGCATTAATGGCCATTTGTGTAAAGCATGTGTCAAAGCAGGCCCCAGATGAGCAATCAGGCCGCACAGATGGATTCAGAACGACGAACGGAGTCCAACAGACTCAAGATCGGCCAAATCCGACATCCGGAGCTCCCACAATGGGCCCAAGAAATTCTGACCGTTGATCTGGAGATCAACGGCCTAGAAAGCGCCACGTCACCCCGCCCCCACCGCTCGCACTCCCTCAAGCCAGCCAAGGACGAATCTCGACCGTTGATCTTCGATCGAACGACCGAGATCCGCACGCTCGCCCGCGGTCGCCGCGACAAAGCGCGGGCGTGGCGCAACGGCTAGCGCGCACACCCGCATCACAGCGACGCGCGTTCGAATCGCGCGGAGCAGAAATCAAGTGCGAGCGAAGGGCGCGGCAAAATTGGGCCGCCTGATCAGCAGCGGGCGGCCAGGATCGCGCCACGCGGCGCGATGACAGCTCCCGAGCGCCCACGTGCGCGTGCACGCCGGGCACGAACGTGCGCGCGCACGCGTGCCCGAGGCGCGATCTCAGCGCGGGCGTAGGAGGATCTCAGCCGTCCGATCTTCGATCGGACGGCTCTCGTTCAACGTCCACTGATCGTGCATGGAGAGGGAGCGGGGCGGGCAGCTGACCGGCGGCAGTAGGGCTTCACCGACGTTTATAGAAGCGATTTTAGCGACGCTCTGGATGTGGCTAAAGCCCATTCTTCTTTTAGGAAGCCCTTAACTCTATTTAAACCCCCTTCTACCACCATTCGGGGCATACTCTCCCACTTGCAACTACACTCCTCTCCTAGCTAGCTTTAGGCACTCTTGTAATCGTCGGAGACGACGAGCCACCGACGGAGCCTCGTCCGCCGCCGTGGCTGCCTCGTTTCTCTCCACTCTCTACCTCTCTCTCTCTCTCTCTCTTTTAAGCTTTCATTTACTTTTGTTGAAGCATGTATTTAATGTTGTAAACCATGAACTATGAATGCATGTTTAATGAAATTATTTTCCATTTAGTCGCCATTTTAATTTCTGTTTAAAGTGCATGATCAAAACCAAGAGCTTTCTAACCCTATACTCTCTCTATCTCTCGCTTTTCAAAACTGTCTCTTTTGCAAGCAAAACTCCGCCTTTTTCGTGACAACAAGTGGTAAACAAAATCTGATTTCCATGCCTCCCTGAGACTGACACTCGGACTCACCTCTGTTTACTTCTTTTAAAACCGATGTATCAAGTGTGACTATAACGACACCTCTTAACACACGCGCACGAGACCACGTCAAACACCTGGTCCTGAAAAGTAACGTGGGTAACACGTCAGCGAAACGTTGAGTAGAGTGGCAACTAAAAGCTAAAGAAGCAGTAGAGTGTACAGTAACTGTTATATTTTTACTTTCTTTAATTCTGTCTTTCTATTATTTCACTATTGATTTATTTCTCAGATCCTTCTATTGATCTCGAATGTTCCTCGTGGGAACGATCTTGATTGCAGTCTTTTCTGAAAAGTAGAAGTGACACGTGGTGCTCTCCTGGCCGGGAGAGTCCCCCGTGGTGGTCCTACCCTCAGTCAACCACCCCAAGGTCGCTGACAGACGTAGCGGTGACTACGGCACGCACGATAAGCGCACGGGTAGCTACCTCGCACTGGCACGTGGTCAGTCGTTTCCGTTAACGGGTGCACCTAAAGCATAGCACGGAACTAGTATAAGGTAGAGCCCTCTCAGTAACAGGGGTCCAACCCCTCCACAGTCTGCGCACCCTCGCCTAACTACCCTGGTTTGCCCATTGGGCCTAACAAGTCGGTGTAGGAGGGCTAGCAGAACCCCGAGGCCCGTGGGGTAGCTAGTGCTCTCCCTACACTAGTAGCTCTCCTCGGTACTGCATATGCGAGGGCCAACAAGTCGGTGTACAGTGGCCAAACCCACCTCGGTCTCAACCCGAGGGCGGCAAGCTCCCCTCTACACTAAGAGGTAATGTGTTCTCTCTTTGGTACCACGTACCCAAGAGACAACACACTTCCATGTTTCACTTTCTCAGTTCCATTCTATTCTCTTTCCAGGTGTTCTACTCGTAATTCCCCGTAGGGTTCATGTTCTTTTCGTTTGGCCATTTTAGGTTTCACCTTTCCAGTTTTACATTCATACAACCCATATTCTCAATCATATTTATTCCTTCATAACAGGCAGCTGTTAATCAATTTACAGGCAGCTATTATTTCATTTCTGCTTTCCAAGACTGTAATGTCTGTATATTCAACTAGTTTTCCAGTCCTAGGATTCATGCCGTAACCTAGGATCTATCATTCAATCTAGTTTTCCAATCCTAGGATTCATGCAATACCCTAGGATCTACCATTCAATCTAATTTCTCAATCCTAGGGTTCATGAAATGCCCTAGACTCTATTAATTGTTTCAGAATTGTAACAAATTTTGTTAAATAAATTAAAAAGCCACTCTACCAGTGAAACCGGGAGTACTGGGGGCATGGTCAGCAATCCCGCGTGCCTCCGCAAACCCTAAGACTGCAACGGAACAGAGTCCTAACACAAGGATCAATCATAAGGAGTTTCTCAGAACAGTATTCAATTACTGGAAAGAACGCAACTCAAAACGCAGAAAACGGACTCCGAACGGGCCCTAATCGGGTCAAAAACGACGAATCTGTCCAAAATCAGACGTCTGGAACCTCTTCCAGACATCTTAAGAGGTGGGTTAGGTCGTACCTTAGTTCTACACAGTCCTTCAGACGTCCAGAAGCCCGCTGGAACGTCTGGCCTTGGTTTCCAGACGTCCAATTGTCACCTTGGACGTCTGGAGGTTCTCTCCGTCGTCTAGCACTGCAGCCAGACGTCTGATTCTCGTGGGATGGCAAGCCCTCACACCCTCCCGAGCAGAACCTGCGCACACACTCTTGCTCTCAGTACGATGAAACGCAAAAGAAATCGTGACGGATGGCTGCATGGCCGTACACGCGAAGAAAAAGAGAAGGTAAGAAATACCTTACTTGTCAGACGTCTGGACCGTCCTGCAGATGTCTTCGGCATCGTCTGGACGTAAGTCCAGACGTCTGATTTTGGAAAATTTTCCAGAACCAGAACCCGATCCGCTCTCCGCCTGCAACGCACAGCCGCGCCACGCCGCGCCCTGTCCGCCTGCTGCCCGAGCTACAGCAGCCCCTCCGCTACACCCTACGCCCGTCGCTCCCCCGTCGGTCGGCTCTAGCTGCCCCGGCAAGCTCGCACCCTCGCGGTCGAGCTTCTTCCTTCCAGTCGCAACCCTTCTCCCCGCACGCTCGCCGCGATCGCTACTGCCACCGCTGCTCACTCGCTCTGTCGGGCTCTCGCTGGTAGGGAAAAGGAGAAGAGAAAGGTGGAGGAGATGAGGGTGAGGGAGAGGGCGAGGGTTTATAAAGCAGCGCGGGGAGAGAGAGAAGCGGGACGGCGTGTCTGCAGGAAGAGAGAGGAAAAGAAGACGAAGGCGGCGGGTGCAGTCTGCGTGCGCACGTGGGCAGACGCAACCTGGTACGCCGAAAAAATTTATTACCAGACATCTGGAAAGGGTTCCAGACGCTGGACAGACATCTGGGCCACTTCCTAGATGTCTTAAAAATCCGTCTGATGCCCACGTTCTTAACACTACACTAGCAGCTCTCCTCGGTACTGCGTACGCAAGGGCCAGCAAGTCGGTGTAAAGTGGCCAAACCCACCTCGGTCTCAACCTGTGGGCAGCAAGCTCCCCTCTACACTAAGAGGTAATACGTGCTCTCTTTGGTTCCACGTACCCAAGAGACAACACACTTCCACGTTTTACTTTCTCAGTTCCATTCCATTCTCTTTCCAGGAGTTCTACTCCTAATTCCCCGTAGGGTTCATGTTCTTTTTGTTTGGCCATTTTGGGTTTCACCATTCCAGCTTTATCTTTATATAACCCAGGTTCTTAATCGTATTTATTCATTCATAACAGGCAGCTGTTAATCAATTTATAGGCAGTTATCATTTCCTTTCTACTTTTCCAAGACTGCAATATTTATATATTCAACTAGTTTTCCTGTCCTAGGATTCATGTCGTACCCTAGGATTTATCATTCAATTCTAGTTTTCCAATCCTAGGATTCATGCAATACCCTAGGATCTATCATTCAATCTAATTTCTCAGTCCTAGGGTTCATGCGATGCCCTAGACTTTATTAATTGTTTCAGAATTATAACAAATTTTGTTAAATAAATTAAAAAGACACTCTACCAGCGAAACCGAGAGTACTGGGGGCGTGGTCGGCAATCCCGTGCACCTCTGCAACTCCCAAGACTGCAACGGAACGGGGTCCTAACACAAGGATCAATCACAAGGAGTTTCTCAGAACAACATACAATTACTGTAAATGGATAGAGGAATTAATTCTGGAAAGAACGCAACTCGAAACGCGGAAAGCAGACTCCGAACGGGCCCTAAACGGGTCAAAAACGACAAATCTATCCAAAATCAGACGTCTTAAAAGGTGGATCAGGTCGTACCTCAGTCTGCGCAGTCCTTCAGATGTCCAGAAGCCCGCTGGAACGTCTGGCATTGGTTTCCAGACATCCGATTGTCACCACGGACGTCTGGAGGTTCTCTCCGTCGTCTCGCACTGTGGCCAGACGTCTAATTCACGTGGAATGGGGAGCCCTCGCGCACTCCCGAGCAGAACCTGCGCACACACACACACCTGCTCTCAGCACGACGAAGCGCAGAAGGACGCGGCGGACGGCTGCATGGCCGTACACGCGTAAAAGGGAGAAGATAAGAAACATCGTACCTGTCAGACGTCTGGACCATCCTCCAGACGTCTTCGGCATCGTCTGGACGTAAGTCCAGAAGTCTGATTCTGGGAAATTTTCCCAGAATCAGGACCTGGTTCGCTCTCCGCCTCGTCCGCCTACTGCCCGAGTCATAGCAGCCCCTCCGCGACACCCCACGCCCATCGCTCCCCCGCTGGCCGGCTCTAGCTGCCCCGGCAAGCTCGCACCCTCGTGGTCGAGCTTCTTCCTTCCTCTCGCAACCCTCCTTCCCGCACGTTCGCCGCGGTCGCTGTTGCCGCTGCCGCTCACTCACTCGCTCGCGCTCTCGCTGGCAGGGAGAAGGAGAAGAGAAAGGCAGAGGAGATGAGGGTGAGGGTGACGGTTTATATAAGGCAGCGCGGGGAGAGAGAGAAGAGAAACGACGCGTCTGCAGGAAGAGAGAGGAAAAGAAGATGAAGGCGGCGGGCGCTGTTTGCACCTCAAAACACGCCTATAAGGACGCCTTCTTATGCTATTTTCTAGCATTAACTATGTATATTATAATCCTATAGTCGCATCTGTAAAAATACTTGCATTCATGCATTTAATTAAGAGGAGGGAAGATTGGAATAAAAGGGCTTCATAATTTACATTTTCCTCAAGTGCCTCTTTACAAAAATCCATCTCTTCTATTTTTTATCTCCACTTGATTTTTATTTTTCCTACGGCTGCAACTTCTCCCTGCCAGCCCTCTCCCTGCCATGCCATTCCCTGCGGCTGCCATTCCATCCCACTCCCCGCATGCTGCATGACCATGCTTTCATCTTCTATAAAGCCACGTCTTCTTCTCTTCAAACCGAACCGGAGGCTGCAGCAAGAAAGGAACGTTGCTGCAATACGCAGCTGGCGGCAGCAAGAACAGAAACACCACCAGCAGGCCGCCACCTTCCTCTCCTCCCTCTCCCCTCCATACGCCGGACCTCCTTCGAGGAGACACCCGGCGGGCAGGAGCTCACTGTGGTGCACACCACCACAGTGGGAGCACCACCGCCCAGCTCTTCAACGAGCCGGTGGGCGTGGTGTGTTCTTTTCTCTTCGTTTGCATCTCCACGCCATTGCTGCCGCTTCAAGGTCCGAAGCTTGAAGCAGCAGCAGCAGCAGCAGCCCAGCGGCGACAGCAGCAGCAGCAGCACCCCCGCCTCCTCCGCGACCTTCCCCGCAGGCGCACAACCCTCCGCGCGCGCCTGCAGGCCCGTTCCCCGCCTCCGTCTCCGTTCTGTCCACGCCACAGTTGCAGCCGCAGCAGGCCGCTGCGCGCACTGCAGCGACCGGCTACGGCCTCGCGCCGACCCCCGCGACCCTCCGCGACCACTGCAGAACCTCCCCTCGCACCTCCGCGACCTTCCCCGCAGGCGCTCAGCTCTCCGCGCGCGCCTGCAGGGCACTTCCCCGTCTCCGCCTCTGCTCTGTCGCCTCTGCAATTCCACCCGCGACAGGCCGCTGCGTGCCTCTGCAGCGGCCGGCCAAGCGTCTCCCCGCCCCCCTGCGGCACCTGCAAGCTCCACTCGTGCCTGCAGGTGCCCTCGCCCTCCAGCCTCGCGCGCTCTGTCGCGAGTTCTTGGTGCACGCAACTGGCAGACGCAGGTCTCCTCCTGCGCGAATACGCGCCCACGACCATCAGACGACGGCCTTCGACTGCAGACGACTTAAAACGTGCTCCCTCGCCTCCTGCAGTGCGGCTGCCTCCGTTCTCTCCTCTCCTGCCAGCTCTCTCCTGCTCTCTCTCTCCCATTCTCTCTCTCTCTCTCTCTCACTCTCTCTCACAACACTTTCTCACACACTACACCGACGCACACAGACATCTACACTCACACTTTCACACACACTCACACACTAATAGTAACTTATATATATACATATATATATATATATATATATATATATATACATATACATATATCTATATATATATATACTTATATATACATAGTATATCTATATAGTTATGTATACATACATATAATATAATATATATATACATATACATATATAATATATATATATATATATACACATACTCATATACATATATATATATATACATATCTATATACTTATACATATACACATATATATATATACATATATATCTAGATACATATATACCTATATACATATATATATATATATCTATGTAGTATTATATATATATACTTATATACATATATACATAGCTATATACATATATACATATATATATATATATATATATATATATATATATATATATATATATACACCTATATATATATATATATCTATCTATATATATCTATACATATATACTTATACATTTATATACATACATATGTACATATATTTTCACGTTATTTATTATACGCTGTATCGCGGGGATATCTGCACCAGTTGCTGATATTCCCTGATACACGCGTACAAAAAAAGCGTGGTCCCATACATCATCCATCCTCCATCCACACTCCACGCGGCACCTAGTCGTGTTGGTTGCGTCTCTCTAGACGTCGGCTGACTCGACATAGTGCTACACTCCATCGTCACCTCCACCCCCACCCCTTTATATATACTACATATAAATATATATCTATAGCCACTATATTTACTTTCTATCTGTTAGTTTCTTTCTTAGTAAAAAGATAAAAAAAAGGTATAAAAGTGAAAAGATAATCTTTGATTTGCAGGTACCCCGTCTTGCAAGTAGCAAGACGTGTTTTGAAACTCTGTTTTGGCTAAAAGCCAAGGACACAATTTTGAGGGTGTGCCTCAAGAACAAGGATTACCAGAAAAAAAACCTAAATAAGAAAAATACCGAAAATAGAATAAACGAACGGAAGAAACGCGTTTTAAGGAAAACGTAGAAACTCGACTTGAACCCCACTTCCCTGAGTTCGACCCTGGGCTTAAAAGTGACAAGATAAAATCAATTAGGCCAGGTTAAAAATTTTGTAAAGAGATGGTTAGGTCTGAATTAGGTTAACCACTATACACATTTCAACGATAAAAATATCATATTAACAACCTATCCAGGCCGACCATAATAGCTTTTCTGGCGCCGTTGCTGGGGATGTGCACTTTCGAGTAAGTTTCTATCCAATTCCTTTAAATTTGTCTCTTCTCTCTTCACGGGTATTGTTGTTTTTGGTGTGCAGGTGAACCTGGTGGAAGGAGAAGAAGGCTGACGAAGTCGAGGACGTGAGCAGATCCAAGGCGGGAACGAGAGCGTGAAGACGCCGACATCGCATTGGAACTTCGCACACGTTGCCGAACAAGTAGGTTTTCTTTTCTCATCAAATTAGGGTTAACTTGCCACCACACAGAAAAAAAAAAAAAAAATTTTAAAACTAAAAATTAGAAAAACTTCTTGGGATTTCTTGAGGGCAAGTGGATTAAAATTCACTTGATTGATTGGTTGTCTTCACTCCCACTGCCCCGGGATTTCCTGCCTTACTTCGCATAGCGAAAATCCGAGAATCTTCATTCTTAGATTTTTCGCCGTGGGAAGTATTCTTTGAGGCAAAGAAAAAGATTGCTTGTATCCCTCTTTTGCCTCACTTATCTTTAATTCAGGATCACATTTTTGGTGGGGAGACTTGAATTGAGTTGATTCCAACCCCACCACGACTTTTCAAATTTGCCTGTGATTCGATCCTTAATACTTCAACCCCAAAAATTTTATTTTCTTTATCTTTTGGTTGAAGCCTTGTGTGTGGAAATCATTTCTGGTGATTGGGAGCACTTGAATTGAAGTGCTTTGGCTCCCTGTCACATTGATATAAAACTGATTCGTGCATCCACACTTAGAAATCTCCATTTAGGGTAGCCCATTGCATTTTAGCATGCATTAACTAACTGATAATTGAAGAAGGGTTTCTTGGGTTTTAGAAGGAAAACCTGTATTTTTGTATAAAACCCGGAGATTGGTTGAATTGGTAATTCAGCAAAACCCTAAAATTCATACTACTTAAGGCTGAACTCTAAAAACCATTCGCCAATAAAAACTTCAATTCGGGGAGATTTCCCCGTTGCATGCTTGTTCTTACACACTCTTAAAATCAATCACTTGGGCATTACCCGTAAACAACGTCCTTCACATTCCAAAAGCACTTGACTCTAAGCCTCTAATTAAAACTGGTAGTAACTTGACCCTTACTAAGGATTGGAGGTCTAACTACCTGTGTGTAGCGACTACGTGCTGGTGAGAGTTCCCGCGTGCTATCGGGTGTCTAAGACTGGGGCAAACGGCCTTTCAATCTGGCCCGGTGGTTCCGCGGTACTCGCATTCTGTTCCGTAGTTCGTGATAGTAGGTAACTTAGATCTTTAGGTCTAAGGGCACACTGTAGAGGTTAGGAACTTGACTGTATTGATTTGTAATCAAGTGTACCTTTGCGGCGTCATTTCTCTCATCCCTTTTCCCTTCTCATCTCCCCAATTCTTCCTGCGGTAGTGCATGTTTGGGAGGAGGTCACAAAACCCTGAATTGCTTGTATTGACTGATAAATCTAGAAAAAGAGCCGAATCATCCTCCTCCTCCACAAACATGGCACACACCTCCGCCTCACCACTTCGTCACAATTTCAATTCTTTCAACACCAGGCTTATCCCTGGAAACCCTGTAAGACCTTCCTTATCGAGTGTCGCGCCAAGCGACTCGGTAAGTCATGTGGAACTGGCTTCTGCGAGCCAGTATTTCAACATGGAGGACCAAGCCTCCGTGTACTCGGACACATATGCGGACACGTCTTCTGGCATAGAAGATGCCTGCACCCTGGGGAATAACCCATTTTCTGCCACGTATAACCCAGGGTGGCACAATCATCCCAATTTTGCATGGTCCAACAACCCGCAGCGTCGAAACCCTGCTGGTGGACCAATGCGATCGTCCGCACCCGTCATCCCAAGGGCCCAGTCTAATCCTATGGCAAATCTGCCATCAGGCCCTTGTGTACAGAAAACCAATCACGCATCAAAACCTCTTGATAAATTGATGCGAATGATGACGGAAATGTCAAAGCGCCATAAAGAAAACATGACCTCTCTTCAGCATTTGGCGCAGCAGAATGCTGAGATCAGTCAACTAAGCATGGTGACTCGATCTCAGGGCACTTTTCCCGCCCAACCTGTTCCAAACCCGCAAAACTTTGTACCCTGTGGTCCGCAACCACAGGTACAACCTTCTCAGGAACAGGTTCATCAAATTCTGCAAGCTCCGAGTATTCCTTCGGGATTTCAGGTTAATCCCGCTGCAGCACCGCACTCTTATGATGATAGTGATCACATCAAGGATGACACGTCTGACGAGGACGTGACTGTCAGTACGTGTATCGAACTAATTGGAGCCGATTCAGACTGCTGCAAATTACCTGATGACTGCCTGACCAACACAAACTGTGACGTTCCCCAATCCCTCCCTATTCCTGTACCTTCTCCTGACCAGACTTCTGACGAGGTTTTCTCCGCTTCCCATACCTCGTGGTCTGAGTCATTGCCGGGCTGCTCACCGCCGGTCCACACTATGGAAGACCGGATTGCCCTTTCTTTCCCGCTAAATCAGGCGGATTTGCAAATCCACACTGGGACCTTGAGCCCACAGCTTACTCACCGGGGCTATTCCCTTTTGGATCCATCTATCCAAAAAGCCCCCCTTCTTGGCCAATCTAAGGGCCAACTTCCTCTTCCTGATCTGTTTTCTGATCCGCCTGGGACATTCTCGTCCCAGAAAACGCCAAATCTCTCACCATCCACCATTACTTTTCACGCCTCTATCGCGATTACTTCACTTTTCTCTTCACCACACACCATCCACCCACCCTTCCACCCTGATTTATACCCTAAACCTCAGCTCCTGTTACCCGATCTGTCGTCCGTTCTCTGCCTTTCCTTGCATGCATATGAGGACATAGCATTGTTTGGCATGGGGGGGTGGATAGGCATCCATAGGATCCGGGTATTTTATGGTATCAGACAATTACCACCTATTTATAAATATGCAAGAAAAAGAAAAAAGAAAAGAAAAAAAAAAAAAAAAAAATATATATATATATATATATATATTAGTAATAAATGGTGTTTAGTAATGATCTAAAAGCTGAAACAAAAATACAATAAGTGTTTATGGATATTCAACCTCTGTTTTGAAGAATTTTCAGGCCACAGAAGCTTGATTCGCTCAGGCTCGGCTTAATTCACTTAAAGCATTGACGAAATAGATCAAAATCTCTCCTAACTAAGAACGTTTCTTGTACCTGAGACACCAGTACAGGATTCGTTGGTTTGCTTTTTCTTGAGAGCTTAAGTAAACTTGGTTCACACTACACATATCAGGAAAGATCAGGTGAACATAAGATCCAACCCTAGTGTTCATTAGGAAAGGTGGAGTCCTTACCTGTGCGTGTAGGTAGACTTTTTATCCCAAGCTTTAGTCTTGTGTTTAGGAGTGGCTCTTTCCACCAAAAAGAAACTCTCCCACCAAAAAGAAAAAAAAAAAAAAAAAAAAAAAAGAAAAGAAAAAAATATAAAAGAATCAATATATCTCATAAATGTCGGTATAATTTGTTTTTCGAAAATGGGAGTTGAGTTTTCCGTAATCATCTTAAGGGTCAATCCGAAAACACGAGCTGAAACTGGGACCAACCTGTACTTAAAAATTCGTGAAACCCTGGGAGTGAATCTTAAGGTTCATCTGGTCAGTCTTGATCCTTCACTATGCACAAACCATAACCTCTTGAGCTCTCGAGTATGGAAAAACCTCCTGGGTCCTGGAAATCGTACTTAAGGTTTAAATATCAAGAGTCCTGGTTAGTTGAGAGATAATCTTTGTCATGTAAGACTTAACGTACTGGTAGTCTTCTTTACAATTGGTTCTCACAATATCCGATAATAAACACACCGATATCATCTCAGAAGAAAATCTTCAGCTTAAGAACATTTCTAAATACGGTTTTGCTAGGGACTAGCAAAAGATAGGCATGGGGGTATATGTTTGCACCTCAAAACACGCCTATAAGGACGCCTTCTTATGCTATTTTCTAGCATTAACTATGTATATTATAATCCTATAGTCGCATCTGTAAAAATACTTGCATTCATGCATTTAATTAAGAGGAGGGAAGATTGGAATAAAAGGGCTTCATAATTTACATTTTCCTCAAGTGCCTCTTTACAAAAATCCATCTCTTCTATTTTTTATCTCCACTTGATTTTTATTTTTCCTACGGCTGCAACTTCTCCCTGCCAGCCCTCTCCCTGCCATGCCATTCCCTGCGGCTGCCATTCCATCCCACTCCCCGCATGCTGCATGACCATGCTTTCATCTTCTATAAAGCCACGTCTTCTTCTCTTCAAACCGAACCGGAGGCTGCAGCAAGAAAGGAACGTTGCTGCAATACGCAGCTGGCGGCAGCAAGAACAGAAACACCACCAGCAGGCCGCCACCTTCCTCTCCTCCCTCTCCCCTCCATACGCCGGACCTCCTTCGAGGAGACACCCGGCGGGCAGGAGCTCACTGTGGTGCACACCACCACAGTGGGAGCACCACCGCCCAGCTCTTCAATGAGCCGGTGGGCGTGGTGTGTTCTTTTCTCTTCGTTTGCATCTCCACGCCATTGCTGCCGCTTCAAGGTCCGAAGCTTGAAGCAGCAGCAGCAGCAGCAGCCCAGCGGCGACAGCAGCAGCAGCAGCACCCCCGCCTCCTCCGCGACCTTCCCCGCAGGCGCACAACCCTCCGCGCGCGCCTGCAGGCCCGTTCCCCGCCTCCGTCTCCGTTCTGTCCACGCCACAGTTGCAGCCGCAGCAGGCCGCTGCGCGCACTGCAGCGACCGGCTACGGCCTCACGCCGACCCCCGCGACCCTTCGCGACCACTGCAGAACCTCCCCTCGCACCTCCGCGACCTTCCCCGCAGGCGCTCAGCTCTCCGTGCGCGCCTGCAGGGCACTTCCCCGTCTCCGCCTCTGCTCTGTCGCCTCTGCAATTCCACCCGCGACAGGCCGCTGCGTGCCTCTGCAGCGGCCGGCCAAGCGTCTCCCCGCCCCCCTGCGGCACCTGCAAGCTCCACTCGTGCCTGCAGGTGCCCTCGCCCTCCAGCCTCGCGCGCTCTGTCGCGAGTTCTTGGTGCACGCAACTGGCAGACGCAGGTCTCCTCCTGCGCGAATACGCGCCCACGACCATCAGACGACGGCCTTCGACTGCAGACGACTTAAAACGTGCTCCCTCGCCTCCTGCAGTGCGGCTGCCTCCGTTCTCTCCTCTCCTGCCAGCTCTCTCCTGCTCTCTCTCTCCCATTCTCTCTCTCTCTCTCTCTCACTCTCTCTCACAACACTTTCTCACACACTACACCTACGCACACAGACATCTACACTCACACTTTCACACACACTCACACACTAATAGTAACTTATATACATACATATATATATATATATATACACATATACATATATCTATATATATATATACTTATATATACATAGTATATCTATATAGTTATGTATACATACATATAATATAATATATATATACATATACATATATAATATATATATATATATATACACATACTCATATACATATATATATATATATACATATCTATATACTTATACATATACACATATATATATATACATATATATCTAGATACATATATACCTATATACATATATATATATATATCTATGTAGTATTATATATATATACTTATATACATATATACATAGCTATATACATATATACATATATATATATATATATTTATATACACCTATATATATATATATCTATCTATATATATCTATACATATATACTTATACATTTATATACATACATATGTACATATATTTTCACGTTATTTATTATACGCTGTATCGCGGGGATATCTGCACCAGTTGCTGATATTCCCTGATACACGCGTACAAAAAAAGCGTGGTCCCATACATCATCCATCCCCATCCACACTCCACGCGGCACCTAGTCGTGTTGGTTGCGTCTCTCTAGACGTCGGCTGACTCGACATAGTGCTACACTCCATCGTCACCTCCACCCCCACCCCTTTATATATACTACATATAAATATATATCTATAGCCACTATATTTACTTTCTATCTGTTAGTTTCTTTCTTAGTAAAAAGATAAAAAAAAGGTATAAAAGTGAAAAGATAATCTTTGATTTGCAGGTACCCCCGTCTTGCAAGTAGCAAGACGTGTTTTGAAACTCTATTTTGGCTAAAAGCCAAGGACACAATTTTGAGGGTGTGCCTCAAGAACAAGGATTACCAGAAAAAAAACCTAAATAAGAAAAATACCAAAAACAGAATAAACGAACGGAAGAAACGCGTTTTAAGGAAAACGTAGAAACTCGACTTGAACCCCACTTCCCTGAGTTCGACCCTGGGCTTAAAAGTGACAAGATAAAATCAATTAGGCCAGGTTAAAAATTTTGTAAAGAGATGGTTAGGTCTGAATTAGGTTAACCACTATACACATTTCAACGATAAAAATATCATATTAACAACCTATCCAGGCCGACCATCAGGCGCAGTTTGCGTGCGCACGCGCGCAGATGCAATCCGATACGCCGAAAAAATTTATTACCAGACGTCTGGGAAGGGTTCCAGACGTCTGGGCCACTTCCCAGACATCTTAAAATCCGTCTCATGCCACATTCGTAACGTATATATATATATGTAGATATATATATATATGTATGTATATTTACATACATACATAGATACATATATATATGTATCTATATATATATATATATATATATATATATATATATATAGATACATATTTATATATATATATATATATATATATAGATACCTACATATATATATGTATATATATAAATACATAAATAAATATATATCTATATATATATATATATATATAGATGTATATATATATCTACATATATATATATATATATATACATATACATATAAATACATATACATATATAGATATATATATATATACATATATATAGACATATATGTATATATATACATATATATATATATATATATATATACATAGATATATATATATATATACATATATATATATACATAGATATATATATATACATATATATATATATGTATATATATATATCTATGTATATATATATATATGCATATATATATACATACATAGACATATATATATATATACATATATATATATGTACAGATATATATGTATACATATATATATATATATATATATAGACATATATATATATACATATACATATATATAGATATATATATACATATACATATATATACATATATATATACCTATATGTATATAGATAGATATGGTTATAATTATATAAGTGTATATGTACCTATATATGTGTATATACCTATATATATATATATATATATATATATACGTATATACACATATATAGGTACATATACACTTATATAATTATAACCATATCTATCTATATACATATAGATATATATTTACATATATACATATATATATATATTTTAATATCAAATACCACATGTTGCATTGTGGGAATATCTGCACCCGTCGCTGAAATTCCTCGATACATGCATACTGAAAGCGTATTCGCACTCATCTTCCGCCAATCTACCTTACACTCCATGCGGCACTTCGTCCTGTTGGTTGCGTCTTCCTAGACGACGATCAACTCGACACCGTGCTACACACCATTTCCACCTCCACCCCCACCCCTATATACATATATATATACTATATATACTTTATTTTTGTTTCTCTTTTCTACGATTAGAAAGATAAAAAAATATACAAAAGAGAAAAGATAATCCTTGACTTGCAGGTACTCAGCCTTGCGAATAGCAAGACCAGTTTTGGAACCCTAATTTGGCTCAAAGCCAAGAACCTGATTTTGAGGGTGTACCTCAAGGACAAAAATTATTAGAAAAAAATCTTAAATAGAAAAACACCAAAAACATAATAAACGAATGGAAGAGATTCGTTGTAGGAAGGGCGTAGAAACTTATTCACCTTTAATTCCACTTCCTTGAGTTCGACCCTGGGCCTAAAAGTGACCAAGATAAAATCAAATAGGCCAGGTAAAAAAAATTTTGTAAAGAGATGGTTAGGCTTGATTTAGGTTAACCAATATACTCATTTCAACGATTAAATCACCATATTAACACAACCTATCCGGGCCCGACCAGATCTCCAACTAGTGAAGAGCCCACTAGAGGAGCTCCTAGGACGTCTGCTGCTGTTACGTGATCCAACTCGACGTGGATGATCAAGGAAGAAGAAACTCCATCACTATCACCAATGGCGCCGAGTGAAGAAAGGAGAAACTAGAGACGAAGAATGAAGAACCCAAGGAAGTAGGAGGGGGCTTGTCTCTGCGTGTAGTGGTTGTGGGGATGTTTAAATAGGTTGAGGATGAGGTTTGAGCACCGCATAGTGAGATTAGGCAAAATGGGTGGGAACAGTGGGATGAGAGTGAGGTGAGCGCGAGAATATTTTGGATGAAATTCCACCGTAGGATGGGATCTAGAGGGAGTGACGGTGTTGCACACAAAGGCACATGATCTTAGATGGAAAAATGAACGTTGATCTTGAGAGGGAGAAAATCGATGACAGCTGGATGGCGAGTTCTTCCTGGTGTCTAAAGGAGAAATAGCAAAGGATGCCCTTATAGTGAAGGGGTATGATTGTTGTGCAGGAGCCCATAAGTGATGGAAATCAAATTAGAATAGTCCCTGGAACCTTACAAAGGAGCCCCTACAGCTTACAAAGAAGTCCTTGCGACTTTTTAAGTGAAGGAAATTAATGGCGGTATGACTAGGTTTTGTTGTTTTGTTATAGAAATGGCGTTGTAGTACAGATAGTCATTGCCACTATTACAATTTTTACTCGGAAATAAAAGATCTCCCGAGGTCAAACTCAGGGAGCAAACTATATTCTAGAGATACAAAGTTTCTATTACAAAAGTGAAAAGAGAGAGAGAGAGAGAGAGAGATTTATTTTGTTGGCTTTTTCTTCTTCTCTCTTCTTTCTCGTCGTTGTCTTCTTCTCTTCTCTTCTTTTGGGTTCTTCAGTCTTCTTCCTTCTATTCTTCTTATTCCTCTTCTGTTCTTCTTTCTTTCTTCTTTAGAGCTTCTTCTTCTGCGGCAGTGGTGATCCTCCTCTTCTTTTTCTTTCTTTCTTTTCTTTCCTTACTTGAGGTTATGCCTTCTTTCTTTCGTTTCTTCTTCCAAGCTTCTTCTTTTCTTCCTGCAGGCCGTCGTCTGATTTTTTAATCAGACGACTTAAGTAGCTTTTGCTACAGTGTGTCTTCTTTCCTTCTTCTCTGTGTGGTTCTCTTCTTCTTCTTCTCGCAGTCCTTCCTCTTCTTCCTCTCCTGTGCCTGCACACTCACAGTTTGGTCAGAGGGCAAAAACCTACTCTACCCTCCCCCGCGTCTCTCTCTCTCAGAATTCACTCGTAGGATAGCTCTCCCAGAGCTGCCGGGTATTCGGGCACGGGTCGCGCCCGGGTCCAGGCCCACTGGCGTGCGGTGGTGGGCGAGGAGTGCAGGTCGGGTAAACGGGTCGGGCCAGGTCCGCGAGGGGTGGTCGCGAACGAGGCCGGGTCGAGGGTGAGAGGGACCTCACCCCGTGGTAAGGAGGCGAAGAGACTAAGGCACTTTTTTCCTTTATGCGAGCGCGCGGCCTCGAAATCCCACAATGTGGGACTATCTTCTACTGTCTTCGCGTGCGCCCGCAGGACGACTCCACCTCGCCCTCTGATCAGCTGTAGCCGATGTCTGGGCCAACTGAAGAGGAAGAAGCCTTTGCGGACTTCGCCCCAACCTACAGCACCTGGGAATCTGGGGCTGCAGGGCCTGGAGCTCGCCTCAAAGCTGCTTCAGTCGTCGCTAATGGCGGCTGGAGCAGCGAACCTGTTAGATAGGAATACGGCCCTTCGGCCTAATCAAACACGCGGGGGACCTTCGCCGTGGCAAGGCGAAGGTGGTGCGGGGTGTGGCAGGTCATGGGTCGGCGTCTGGTGGCGGGGCTAGGTCCGACTGTAGCCGTGAGAATGGGTTTGTTCGGTGGAGCATGGTGGAGGTGAGGAGTGGCAGTGAAGGGGCGGAAATGGTTCAGTGGGACGAGGCGGAGGTTTTGGGTCGATCGGCAAGTCATATGTAGTGGCGGAATGATGGGAGCGACTCGTCGGAGTTGGGCCGAAGGCGTGGAAGATGATGGTGGTCCGGTTGGTCGAGGGTTTGATTGAGCAAATTAAAATAGGGAAAAGAAAGAGGGGAGGAAGAGAAGTAACTGTTACCTACTTGCAGGGACGAAGGGGGAGGAGCAGGGTGGCAGTCGTGTCGACTGTCGCCGGAGAAGAAGGTACCCAGTGGGGGCGGACGGCGGCGACGACAGGGCTGAAGCAGCGCGCGCGGGTATGGCGCGACGCGGAGGAGAATCAGGAAGAAGTCTCTGCCATTGGTTTTGTGGTAGAGCGAAGAGGAAAGGAAAGGGAGCTCTCCGAAGCTCGCTAGGTGTCTGCCGGAGTGGGAAGAGAAGAAAGTTGTGGGTGGTTCTTCGTCAGAATCGAGCTGGAGAGTGTGGCAGAGTGACGAGGGCTTTTATAGAGGCGAAATCAGAGAGGAGGGTGGAGGGAGACGACGTGCCTCCCTCGCCGGAGTATGCTGGAGATGGAGACCCATACCTTCCGTGCGTTCGCACGGGCGGTATGGGCGGTTGCAGCGACCAGGGAGGTGTCCCTGCGACGGCAAACGTCGTAGGGCACCCCCGGTTGTTTTGGCAGAGGGTCTCCTTCACCCTGCGCGGCGCCATGCTCCGCGCAAAGTCGTCGGAGCATGGCACTGCTCAGGGTTTTGCAAGGAGGACCCAAATGCAAAGAACGAAGAAGAGTTAGGGGCCAAAATGCGAGGGTTACAAAAGTTGAAGGTCAAAAAGTAATAGATGAGGACCAAAATGTAAAGTTGGTCAAGAAGGTCTCTCCTTAGCCTGAAGTTTTTATACATGACTAACTAGGACCTAAGGATTCTGGTGGTGAATTTTATTTCTAGATCAAACCTTGTTTGACCGGTCAATTTATGCAAAAACCCAAATTAAGTTATTAATTGGGCATGGTTCTCAATGTAGGTCAAAATGGGTTCCTAAGGCCAAATTGGAGGTTCTAAACCCTAGAGATTATTTTTCTATGAATTTTAGAGGGTTTATTCGATTTTTTCTTTGCCTCGAACCTCGTGAATTGAAGTGGATTTGTTTTTAGGGTTACAGGATGTCATTTAATTCCTTGTAGTTGCTGTAGCCCTTATTGGATCATCTCATCCCACTTTTCTTCCTATTAGGTTATTTTGACCTATGTTTGGACCCTGAGTTACCCTGTTTTCAGGTTGAATTGGTGAAATTGCATTTTTACCCCTTAGTTTCTGTTTTCTTTACAAACTCAGAATTTCTCTACGCCAAGCCTTTCTAGAGTTATGTAGGAGCTTTTTCTTGCAAATCTGGGTTAGATGGTGCTAGTTTAGGTTTAATGACGAGGTTCTCATCAGAAATGTAATGCATGAAGGACCTAAATGTCATGTCACAGTTTCAAGGTCCTAATGATCTCCAAATCCAATGAGATTTTATTGAAGCTTAATTGAACATATTAAAAGTTAATTCAGCCCATAATTTATACTTCGGAACTCCAATAGGTGTTCAATTGGCATTTGGATCATCACATTGTGTTTATGTATAGAATATCTCATTATTTGACCTAATTATGCATTTTTAACCCAAATTTGATATTTTAGGTCATTTTCATTAATTCCCATACTTAACCCATTTATTATGTTAAGAATATAGTGTTTAACCTAATTTCTAGCCTAACATTGGCATTTTAGCTATGATGAGCCACACCTCATCAGACCTCAAAACCTCACACCTTCAGCCCTGGTGCATCCATTTAATAACTTTGTCAGTGTAGCCCTTAGTGAATTCTGGGCAATAACTAGTAATTGGAGGATTTTCGATGCCACTCTTGGCATGGATTGGTTGTCAAGGAGCCATGCATCGTTGGATTGTTTCGAGAAGAAGGTTGTCTTCTCGATTCCAAGGGCATCGCAATGGGAGTATTATGGCAGATCTGAGAGCAGACTAATCATGTATATCTCAGCCTTGTAGGCAGCCATGTTACTGAAGGGGGTGTTGGTGCTAGAGCACCACGATCATTTGTTTTGATGATAACAAAACATATGTTATTTAACATTTGCACTTGGAGTCTTAGATTTCAGGTCAATTGCAAATGTAGACGTGTTTAGACGGAATTCGAGCTCGCATCCGGGACGGATTGGAGAAGCTTGATGGAGAACAGAGGGGATTCGTGCGGAGAGATAGATTCAAGATAAAAGGACAAAAAGAATAGGATAGAATTCCATTTTATTCCTTTCATGTACTTTTGTCTTTATTTTCTTGCTCTTTATTTCCTTAGAAAATTATGTTAAAGAGCCTCAAAGTACCCTAACAGTAGTCCTAGGAACACCGGCACAACCCTAGGATACTTAGGTTTTCTGTAGAAAACTTATAAAACCAATATAGGGTTTAAACAGCATTTCCAGACGTCTAATTCCCAAATCAGACGTCTGATAAAGTGTTTTAAGATGTCTGACTGTTGATTCAGACGTCTGATAACATTTAGGCTGGACAAGTTAGTTCTGTCTGATGAAATAAGATGTCCAGACCTTATACCAGACGTCTTAGGAGATGTCTGATGACTTTGCCAGACGTCCAATTAGTAGACCTTTGGCTCTCTTAGCAAACACTCGAGGATATGACCGTTAGAGCCTTATTAGACGTCCTTAAGCCCTTCCAGACGTCTGATAATTGACCGTTTTGCCTCGACTGACCCAAAAATCTCTTCTCAGAGATTTTGTAGCCGTTGCAAATCCATTCCCACGAAAAAGTAGGTTTCCAGATGTCCAGACATAGTGCCAGACGTCCTGTATGTCGTCTGATGGACTTGCGCTAGAACCCTGTTTAGATCTGATCCAAGTCAGGAAGAGACCCGCCCAAAATCAGACGTCTGACCTTATTTTCAGATGTCTTAAAGTGATCTTCCAGATGTATGATGCTAGAATTAGACGTCTGATAACCCTATCAGTGCAATGATTGTTCCTGATTTCGGGTTGATTCACTTGGGCTTTGCACCCAACGGCTATGGAACCTTTCCTAAGCCTTCCAAAGCCTTCCTAAGGCCTCTATAAATAGAGGGGAACCTCTGCAACACAGAAACACACCTAAGGAACATACTTTCTACCATTTTGTGTCTCTCTTGCTCTCAAAGATGAAGTTCTACATCTTGAGAGATTAAGCCTTCGTGCACCCGCTCTCCCGCAGTAGTTCACGAGAGCGAAGTTGCGCCGTCGCGTGGCTCACGCATCCGCGTCGTTGACGCACTCCTTTCAAATGGAAGCATCCTAATTCCTATAGAAGCTTAGGTTAAAAATTACTTTGTTGGCTCTATAGGATTACTTGTTTATTTTATCTTTGTTATTTGGTTAGGTATTCGCTTTGCGAATTCTCGTCTCCTTCGAGGGACAAAATCCTTCTCATGAAGAGAAGGGGTTGAGGAATGCTACTCTCGCACTTGTAGCGTGGTTGTATTTGAGGTTGAATCACCCTCGTTTAAAGAGATTCGCTTAGTGGATTTTGATCAACTTGGTTGATCGAAAAATCCTAACTCGAGAGGGTTAGGTGGTGGTTTTCACCTGATTTGGGTTTCCACCTAAAAAATACTTGTGTACTTGTGTGATTGTCTACTTTGTGAGATTGTTTATATTTATTTCCGCAATTATTACGTCACCCCCTCCTGGTAGGGAATTTCAATTGGTATCAGAGTAGGTTCTTGCATGATAGGAGTAACACCCGGCAAGAAGATCATGGAGGGAAGCATAGCCGCAATCAGAATCTCCGAAGGGCAGTCCACCATCCGACCACCCTATTTCGACGGGAGGGACTTCGGTTATTGGAAGTTGAAGATGAAGACGTGGCTCCAAGCCACTGAGTTTGAGGTATGGGGATATTGCGAAACCACATACGAGATCCCGAAGCGACCCTAAGGAGGCTACTCGCAACTGCAGATTCGAGAGCTTTCACTCAACGCAAAGGCAATGAATGCCTTGTATTGCATGTTGAGTCCGAAGGAATTCGAACAAATCCAAGAGTGCATCACCGCCCATGAGATATGGAGGAGGTTGGAAGGAACTCATGAGGAGACGAGCTCGGAAGAAGATCTCGGGGAGAAGGAAACCGCGTGCCTTGGTTTCATGGCAATCGGAGAAAGTGACGACGACAGCGACAATGAGGTAAACTTGGATTTACAAGATGCCTTTAATGAGTTGTATGAGCTTAGTAAATCACTAAAAATAGAAAACAAAAGCATGAAAAAGAATCTTAGTTTTCTTAAATCTGAAAATGATAGGTTAGAAATAAAACTTAAGGATCTAGAAGCTAGTGCTAAAAATGATAACCTATTATTAGAAAATCAAGACCTCATCAATGAAAATAATAAATTGATTGAGGAAAATGTTAATCTAAAAATAGAAATTTCTAATTTAAAGACTAAGATGAATATTATAGAAAATGAACTTGCATGTCTTAGGGAGAAATCAAATAAATTGATAAATAGGGTAGATAACCTATATAGCCCTAAGGTTGAGAAAGGATCTCCGTCAAGGAGACCCGCTAACAGATCCGGATCCAAGCTCACTTGGATACCGAAGAAAAATTTGGAATCTTGTTTTGTAGGTTTCAGGGATGACTACAACACAAAGGACTGGACCTACAAGCTCAAAGCTGGTCAACTCAAGTTGGGAGAACCAAGGAGTAGACCAAGGAGGAGAATAAGAAGACTGACAAGACAGCGAACAAAGGATGGACCCACCGCACGTTGACCACCAGATTGGAGACCGGTGCCAATGCCCGGGCCTCCAAGCTACGGATGGGAACCCCATCCGATGTGGCATCCACCACCACCATTTGGCCCATTTTATTGTCCATGGTAGGTGAGGTAAAAACCATTTACCATATCTTTTTAACATTAGCATTTAGATAGGGGGAGCAAAAAAAATACAAGCTAATTGTTAATTTTTAAGGGGGAGATATAAGGTAGCTAAATTTCCTTTAGAAAGGGGGAGAAAAATAATAGCTATCTTGTTGTTATGAAAAAAAGGGGGAGGACATTACCTTTGTTAAAAGAAATTTATAGAAGAGCATGTTTTAAGGGGGAGTTATAGGAAATCAATTAAACCTTTTTGATAATGTCAAAAAGGGGGAGGATTTTTTGCATTTTTATTTATGATTTTGTCATCATCAAAAAGGGGGAGAATGTTGGTGCTAGAGCACCACGATCATTTGTTTTGATGATAAAAAAACATATGTTATTTAACATTTACACTTGGAGTCTTAGATTTCAGGTCAATTGCAAATGTAGACGTGTTTAGACGGAATTCGAGCTCGCATCCAGGACGGATTGGAGGAGCTTGATGGAGAACAGAGGGGATTCGCGAGGAGCGATAGATTGAAGATGGAAGGACAAAAAGAATAGGATAGAATTCCATTTTATTCCTTTCATGTACTTTTGTCTTTATTTTCTTGCTCTTTATTTCCTTAGAAAATTATGTTAAAGAGCCTCAAAGTACCCTAACAGTAGTCCTAGGAACACCGGCACAACCATAGGATACTTAGGTTTTCTGTAGAGAACTTAGAAAACCAATATAGGGTTTAAACAGCATTTCCAGACGTCTAATTCCCAAATCAGACGTCTGATAAAGTGTTTTAAGACGTCTGACTGTTGATTCAGACGTCTGATAACATTTAGGCCGGACAAGTTAGTTCTGTCTGATGAAATAAGACGTCCAGACCTTAGACCAGACGTCTTAGGAGATGTCTGATGACGTTGCCAGACGTCCAATTAGTAGACCTTTGGCTCTCTTAGCAAACACTCGAGGATATGACCGTTAGAGCCTTATTAGACGTCCTTAAGCCCTTCCAGACGTCTGATAATTGACCGTTTTGCCTCGACTGACCCGAAAATCTCTTCTCATAAATTTTGTAGCCGTTGCAAATCCATTCCCACGAAAAAGTAGGTTTCCAGACGTCCAGACATAGTGTCAGACGTCCTGTATGTCGTCTGATGGACTTGCGCTAGAACCCTGTTTAGATCTGATCCAAGTCAGGAAGAGACCCGCCCAAAATCAGACGTCTGACCTTATTTTCAGACGTCTTAAAGTGATCTTCCAGATGTCTGATAACCCTATCAGTGCAATGATTGTTCCTGATTTTGGGTTGATTCACTTGGGCTTTGCACCCAACGGCTATGGAACCTTTTCTAAGCCTTCCAAAGCCTTCCTAAGGCCTCTATAAATAGAGGGGAACCTTTGCAACACAAAAACAGACCTAAGGAACATACTTTCTACCATTTTGTGTCTCTCTTGCTCTCAAAGCTGAAGTTCTACATCTTGAGAGCATCAAGCCTTCGCGTACCCACTCTCCCGCCATAGTTCACGAGAGCGAAGTTGCACCGTCGCGTGGCTCACGCATCTGCGTCGTCGATGCACTCCTTTCAAAGGGAAGCATCCTAATTCCTATAGAAGCTTAGGTTAAAAATTACTTTGTTGGCTCTATAGGATTACTTATTTATTTTATCTTTGTTATTTGGTTGGGTATTCGCTTTGCGAATTCCCATCTCCTTCGAGGGACAAAATCCTTCTCGTGAAAAGAAGGGGTTGAGGAATGCTACCCTCGCACTTGTAGCGTGGTTGTATTTGAGGTTGAATTACCCTCGTTTAAAGTGATTCGCTTAGTGGATTTTGATCAACTTGGTTGATCGAAAAATCCTAACTCGAGAAGGTTAAGTGGTGGTTTTCACCCGATTTGGGTTTCCACCTAAAAAATACTTGTGTACTTGTGTGATTGTCTATTTTGTGAGATTGTTTATATTTACTTCCGCAATTATTACGTCACCCCCTCCTGGTAGGGAATTTCAGGGGGGTGCAGCAAATACCTTGCCTATATATCTGCAACCCCAGGAGAGAAACCCGAGTTGGGGAGTGTGCCTGTCATACGTGTAGTTTCCCTACTAGGAGGGGGTGACGAAATAAATTGCGGAATAGAATATAAACAATCTCACAAAAAATTCAATCACATAATGTACACAATTATTTTTAGGTGGAAACCCAAACTGGGTGAAAACCACCACCTAACCCTCTCGAGTTAGGATTTTTTGATCAACCAAGTTGATCAAATCCACTAAACAAATCACTTAAACGAGGGTGATTCAACCTCAATTACAACCACGCTACTTTATACGAGGGTAGCGTACCTCAAATCCCTTCTCTTCACGAGAAGGATTTTGTCTCACGAAGGAGAAGGGAATTCGCAAAGCGAATACCCAACCAAAGTAACAAAGATAAATAACAACAATCCTATAGAGCCAACAAAGATTTAAACCTAGCTTCTATAGGAATTAGGAAACTCCCCTTTGATGGAAGTGCGTCGAATCGATGACGTGGGTGCGTGAGCCACGTGACGGTGCAACGTCGCTCTCGTGAACTACGGCGGGAGAGCGGGTGCACAAAGGCTTGATGCTCTCTAGATGAAGAACTTGAGCTTGGAGAGCAAGGGCTTCCATTGGACACAAAAGAGTGGAAATGCTTGTTCTTGGTGTGTCTGTGTGTCTCTTGGTGTGTCTGTGTGTCTCTTGGTGTGCAAGAGGTTCTTCTCTATTTATAGAGGCCTTAAGAAGGCTTTGGAAGGCTTTGGAAAGCTTCCATAGCCGTTGGATGCAAAGCCCAAGAGAATCAGACCGAAATCAGGATCAATCATTGTACTGACAGGGTTATCAGACATCTGATCCTGGCATCAGATGTCTGGAAAACTAGTTTAAGACGTCTGGGAACAAAGTCAGACGTCTGATTTTAGGCAGGTTTCTTCCTGATTTGAAGCAGATCTAAATAGGGTTCTAGTGCAAGTCCATCAGACGACATATAGGACTTCTAGAACTATGTCTGGACTTCTGGAAACCTACTTTTCTGCGGGAATGGATTTCCAGGAGAGTGCAACGGCTAGAAAATCTCTGAGAAGAGATTTTTGGGTCAGCCGAGGCAAAACGGTCATGTATTAGACGTCTGGAAACGCTTATGGATGTCTGATAAGGCTCTAACGGTCATATCTTTCAATGTTTGTTAAGCCAGCCAACAGTCCACTAATTGGACGTCTGGCAAAGTCATCAGACGTCTTCTAAGATGTCTGGACTAAGGTCTGGATGTCTGATTTCATCAGACAGAACTAAATAAGTGCAGCCTAAATGTTATCGGACGTCTGAGTCAACAGTCTGACGTCTTAAAACTCATTATCAGATGTCTGATTTTCGGATTAGACGTCTGAAAAGGCTATTTGAACCCTATATTGATTTTCTAAGTTCTCTATAGAAAATCTAAGTATCCTAGGGTTGTGCAGGTGTTCCTAGGACTACTGTTAGGGTACTTTGAGGCTTTTTAACATGATGTTCTAAGGAACAAAAAGAGCAAGGAAATAAAGACAAAGGTACATGAAAGAAATAAACAGAATTCTACCCTATTCTTCTTGTCCTTCCATCTTCAATCTATCACTCCTTGTGAATCTCCGCTATTCTCCATCAAGCTACTCCAATCCGTCCTGGATGCGAGCTTGAACTCCGTCTAATCACGTCTCCATTTGCAATTTGCCTGAAATCTAAGACTCCAAGTGCAAATGTTAAATGGCACGTGTTTTGTTATCATCAAAACAAACGATCACGGTGCTCTAGCACCAACAATACGAGAATATGCCAATGTGTTCCTAGAGGATCTCCCGGGACTTCCATCTGAGTGGGAGATCGAGTTTGAGATCTCTCTCATTCTAGGGACTAATCCTATATCGATTACCCCATACCGAATGGCACCAGTAGAGTTGAAGGAGCTAATGATGCAGCTTCAGGAACTTCTTGAGAAGGGGTTCATTCGACCTAGTGCCTCACCCTGGGGGGCTCTAGTATTGTTCGTGAAGAAGGATGATACCCTACACCTTTACATTGACTATTGACAGCTGAATAAGGTGACCATTAAGAACAAATATCCCTTTCCGTGAATCAATGACTTGTTTGATCAGTGATATAGCGGAAATTCATGCAAAAAGATTTGAGTTTTGAAAACCCTGCCATCGTAGTGCAATTCATGAGAAAATCTGTCAATCAGATAATTTTTACCAAAACTTAGAATGAGTCTCGGGTCAAACATGGGGAGGCTACATCGATTTGAAATCCGTAGTTATATTTTTTTCATAATTTTTGTTTTTAAACAGGACATTCACAATGATTGCTATTCTAGTTGCAATATAAACACTAAAACAAGAGAAAGAGAGAGACAGAGAGAGAGAGAAACAACTTTCATACTAAAAATAATGTCATTACAGTTATAACTAGAAAGTGAAAAATCTAATCTAGAAAGCGATAAAGAGAAGGGGGTGAAAAGTTATCCTCCTCAACGGCTGCTTGGAGGACAAGCCAGACGGACGTTGCCTGGAAGAGGAAGAGTGAAGATCAAAGATGGAGGATGAATTAGGAAGAACCAGGGGTGAGGCAAGGTGTCAGCGTCGCGGGATCCACTTCCAGAATGGGGGTGAGAAGACGGCTGGCGAGAGCTCTGCGAAGGGAATGAGAGGTGGAAAAATTTATTTTTAACTCTAGCAGAGCTTCCTGCAGCTTGGTAGCACTAGCGAGCTTTAGAACTTGAGTTCTTAGCTCTTAGAGAGGGAGAGGGATGATGGAGGGGATGAAGAAAAAATAGAGGGCGTAGGGCCTTTTATAGGTGAGGTTTGAGGGTAAAAAGGACATTTTAAGCTTTAAAATCATTAACTCAGGGTCTTTAGTGACAGACGTAGCCGTTGCTGAAGCTAAGTGTCGGTGAAGATGCGTGGAGGGAGGAGTTGTGTCAGATCTTGATCATACAGCATGGATCGTGTGTCTCTTCACACGTGCATTATGCCCGGTGAAGGGGCATCTGCTATTAACCGTTCTATTGCAAATGGATGGCCAAGATCACACGTGGTTTGCCTTAAGATCATGCCAACGACTCCGAGTATGATCGTGCTTGCAATCGCGTGTGGTCGTGTGCATGCAGCATGCTTCTCCATCCGACATTGAAGAAGGCACCACGTCACGCCCGCGTAGCCGTTTGATCGTGAATGCATGGGCAAATTTTGCCCACACCAGCCCGCATTGCGAATTTGAGGCACGAGGCGATTCAAACTCGCACCTATTGGTTGTGAGTAGCACGGTCGACCGTTGTGCCATGCTGCTGGAATGTTGCGTGGAGGAACATGGTGGTGCAGGATCTTGACCGTTGGAAGGGCATCCAATGGTTGAGATTGTTCGAGGCTATGCCCCTTCAGAGCTGACGTGCGGGTGCTGGGCTACGTGGCAGCCGTTGGGCCATTGGATGGTGATCCAATGGTCTAGAACGTGTGTTGGAGGCACTATAGAGAGTGGGCAGGCAACCTTGGATGGCTCTAATGGTGCCACGTGGTATCATCTGAGCCGTCCATCTTCTTTGCTCATAGGTAGTGCCATGGTTATCGGATTGAACCGATTTTTGCATCGTTGGGCTGCGATTGTCTATCTAAATCCATCCATGTGGTTGGATTTATCATCTGAGGTATTGATAACACTACATTTTACGATGATAATTCTGCTAAACGGGGTCGGTCTTAAGGGTAACATAGATAACACATCATAAATGGGCATGGGAGCATTGCATGCATCGCACATCGAGATTGCTTATAATGCATTATTAATGGCCATTTGTACAAGTGCATGTCAAAAAAGGCCTCAGATGAGCAATCGGACCACACGGATGGATTCAAAATGACGAACAGAGTCCAACGGACTCAAAATCAACCAAATCTGACATCCGGAGCTCCACAATTGGCCCAAGAAGTTCTGACTGTTGATCTGATTAACGACCATAAAGCCGCCACGTGGCGACATCCGAGTGTGCCCCTCGCTGCTCCTCACCATGCATCACTTTAAGCCATCTGATCCTCCGATCAGACGGCTAAAAACCATCCTCGCCCACGTGCCTAAGCTCCTCTGCAGCAACCTGCGAGCGCACGCACACGAAGATCTGACCGTTGGATCTCCATCAAATGGTCGGCAGCGGCTGAGGATGATCGAAGAATGCGACCAACTGTGGAGGACAATGCAGCAGTTGCGCCCCCTACTACATGCGTAGGAGACGCGCATTCGAGGCACCCGCCTCACTTCAATTCTAAAGTGATCGTGAGGCACGCGATTACGGTCGTTGATTTACAATCAAGTGGCTCGGAAGCAAGCGATACGGCACACTCCCGCGCATCCAATGCAGATGCCTGCGATGACAAGCAGGGAGTAAGCTTAGCAGGTGCAATCCAAAGGCACGACCCGCGAGCGATCTCGACCGTCCGATCTGCGATCGGACTATCCACAGCATGCGCACGAGGATTACGGGCACGATGCGAAGGGAATAAGCATAGTGCACGCAGATGACCGGTGGGCAGATGCCTTCACTAACATTTTGGGAAGGGTTTTAGCGATGTCCCGGACATCGCTAAAACCCCTTCTTCATTTGTAAAGCCCTTCTTCCTATTTAAACCCCTTCCAACCACCTATGAGAGGTATTGAATACCTTTGCAAGTGTTATACCTCCCTCCTAGCTTCCCTTAGCATCTCTTGTAATCAACGGAGTCGACGAGCCGCTGATAGAGCCCTCTTCCACCGCCGTGGCCGCCTCACCGTCTCCCCCTCTCTCTCTTTCTCTCCCTTTACTCTAGCTTTACTTTACTTTTGTTTAAGCATTTAGCTATTGCTGTATTTGTAAAACTCGAGTTGCATGTAAAATATAGTATTGATGTTGTTTTCCATCTTGATCTAAGTGAATGCCATGACTTAAAAGACTCTAACCCTACTCTCTCTCTCTCTCTTTCTCTCTCTCACTTATTTTTCTCTCACATTTTCTCACAAGCGAAAACCCGTTATTTTCATGACACTAAGTGACAAGAAGAATCCGATTTTCACGCCTCCCTGTGTTCGATGCTCGGACTCACATCCGTTTCTTCATTTAAAATCGACGTTGCAAACGCAAACTACAATGATCCTTTTAAACAACGCATCTGTAGCACGTCAGGTATGGATTTAACACCACCTTGGCCCTTGTCCTCTGATCTTTCTCGGACCCTATCTAATGCTATGGAAATCCGATCAGGGTGATCTCAGAGTTGTTGAACTCCGATCATCACCCTGATTAGATTCGTACGGTTGGATCTTCAATCTGAGGCTCCAAAATGATATTACCCTATTCCTTGACCACAAAAAGGGAAATTAACCTATAATTTGTATAATTTAACCTAAATGCATAATGATGCATGTTATGCAATATTTATAATGATGAATGCTTCTATGACATTAGAAACATGCATAAATAGACATTTTAGGTTAATTAGTTGTATGCACATCATACCCCCATGCTTATCTTTTACCAGTCCTTAAGAAAACTATATGCTATTTATAAAAGAATTATAATCAGATTTCTTGGGCAAAAGTTATTTTTCAACACTAGGAAATTTCTACTAAGACTTGAACTATAGAGACACAACAGTCCCAGGTATTTGCCAAAATGCAAACCAGCCAAGCCCTCGCCTTATTCAAAAGAAAAAGCATTTTTTTATTTTTCTTTTTTCTTTTTTCTTTTTTAAATATTTAAGTTTAGGGTTTCGTGGTAGCTTTCTACGGCTACCAAACCCACCTAAGACTCGAAGAGAACTCTAAGTACTAAGCATCCTTTTATGTGAATGTGATAGACTCACTAATCAACGATTAGAATGGACTTCGAGTTTCTACTCTCCTAGGTGACCTTGGAAAGGAATTCTGCCCAAAGGTGTATCATACGACTGGTAGCTTTCTCTCTACTTTTATTTTTATGAGGTCAACCCAAGGGTGAACCCAATATATATCTCCCCAGATTATTCTACATCCCCGCTTCTTCCTAAGTGTTTAGGAATTATACGTGCATTTCATGAGCTGGGCTCTGGATAACCAGTTTATGAGCTGTTTCCACCGACAACTTGCTGGCCATACTCGTGCGGTGAAGTGTGGCTTATTTCTTTCTTCTTTTCTATTTCTTTTTCTTTTCTTCTTAGATATTTTTCTATTTTTTTCCTTTTTTTTCTAAGTAGGTGGCTTCCCTGATCTAAGATTTACCTAAAGGTAGCAGGGAGAGAATGGTCGTGTGGCTGGGCTTTGGACAACCGACTGATGAGTTGTTGCCATCGATAATTTGCCAGCCATATCACCCTAGAAGGTTCATTAGCTACCCAATTTTCATTAAAATTGCCAAACAATGAGTTAGTGCGAAGAGTGTGTAGATGCTTAGACTATAAGTTCCCTCAAATCAGAGGGCGGGTTGATAAGTCATGTACTTATCACCCCAACTTATTAACCAATTAGAAATGAATTTTCAAATGGCAAGGACTCAAGAAATAAGTCCACATTTTAGTGGACACCCAGGCTGATTAAGCTTGAAAACCTGAAGGATCTAAGTGTTCAGGTCATACTGTATTATTTTCTAAGGTTGAAAATTTCTAAAGCCCAAGTTTTCTTTTTCCTAATTCAATTTTTTTTAAATAAAAAGGAAAAATAAGGAAAATTTACAAAGAATCCACAGAGCTAACAATGTGATTCAAAAATGAATCCATGCCCCCATGTGTAGCTTATGTAAGGTCCTCATTGAAAATAAAAGGCATGAGAAAAGGGTAAAATGGAAAAATATCACCAGTATTCCATGATGCTTTGGTCAGCTCCAAGTAAGATTGCACAAGTGTTGAGTTTAATGCCATCTTCTAGGTGGGGTCTAGCCAAAGAAGTCAGATCAAGGTTAAGCAACCTTGTCTGAGACGGGCTATGGAATAACGTGGTCAATATAAGGTTTCAGATGCTATTCGTTGACCTTAAAAGAATTACCCATCTTTGAGTCAAAAATCTCAATGACCTCGTTTGGGAATATCTGATTGATGATGAATGGGCCATTGCACTTGGACTTAAGTTTCCCAGGAAAGAGCTTATGTCGAGAATCAAAGAGCCAGACTTTCTGGTTCAGCTCAAAGCTCTTGCGAGAAATCAACTGGCCATGAAGAGCTTTGGTCCTAGCCTTATAGATCTTGGCATTCTCGTATGCACCATTTCTAAGCTCCTCCAACTCGGATAGTTGGATTTTCCTGGTCTTTCTGGCTAAACTTAAATCAAAGTTGCATTTCTTGATTGCCCAGAATGCCTAATGTTCAAGCTCTATGGGTAAATGGCATGCCTTTCCATACACCAGACGAAATGGTGATATGCCGATAGGTGTTTTGTACACTGTGCGGTAGGCCCAAAGAGTGTCATAAAGCTTTTGAGATCAATCTTTTCTATTAGGCCTAACCGTCTTCTGTAGGATGTTATTGATCTCCCAATTGGAGATCTCGACTTGTCCATTTGTCTGGGGTTGGTAAGGTGTGGAAATTCTGTGATTCACCCCATATTTCGCCAGTAAATTACAAAATTGGGCATTAAAGTGAGTACCACCATTGTTGATGATGGCCCTTAGAATCCCAAACTGACTAAAAATATTCTTTTTGACAAAATCGATGACCACCTTGTGCTCATTGGTTCGGGTGGGAATAACCTCAATCCACTTGGACACGTAGTCAACAACTACGAGAATGTACTGGTGTCCAAATGAAGGGAGGAAAGGTCCCATGAAATCGATGCCCCAAATGTCAAAGATTTTGATGGGAAGAATCGAGTTTAGAGGCATCATGTCTCTCTTGGTTATGCTCCCAAGTTCTTCGCATCAGGAACATGACCTTGAGAATTCCTGGGCATCCTTGAATAAAGACGACCAATAAAATCCAGATTGCAAAATTTTTGCAGCCATTTTTTTTTCCCAGAGAAATGTCCACTACAAAAAGATGCATGGTAGACTCAAATATGCTTTGATACTCATTCTCCAGAACACATCGGCAAATAATTTGATTAGAGCTGATGCGATATAGTTTAGGGTCATCCCAAAAGTAATATTTGGCCTCAGATATAAGTCTATCCCATTGTTGCTTGGTCTAATCCTAGGGGATTTGACCAATGGCCAAATAATTTACCATATCTGCAAACCAAGGGGTTTGGACACCTGAAACTAGAAGAATAGTCTCATATGGAAAAGTATCAGTGATCGGAATATCCAGACAAGAAGAATCAATTAGGAGTCTCGAAAGATGATCCGATACCACATTTTGTGCCCCGAATTTGTCTTTAATTTCAAGATTGAATTCTTGAAGTAAAATAATCCAATGAATGAGGTTTGGCATCCTTTTTTGCTAAGAGATGTCTTAAGGCCGAGTGGTTGGTGTAGATTATAACATGAGATCCTAAGAGATAAGCCTTGAATTTTTCCAAAGCAAATACTACAATTAGCAATTCCTTTTCAGTAATAGTGTAGTTTCTCTGGGTCTCGTCTAGAGTTTTGCTAGCGTAGTAGATGACAGAGGGCTTCTTGTCTATTTTTTGACCCAAAACAACCCCGACCACGTAATCAAAAGCGTCAGTTATGATCTCAAATGGCACTGACCAGATCGGTGGTTGCAGTATTGGAGCATAAGTGACTACCGCTTTAAGAAAATCAAATGCCTTGTAGCATGATTCATCAAAATTGAACGGCGTATCTTTGGCCAGAAGGTTGCTCAAAGGTTGAGCAACCTTAGAAAAGTCCTTGATGAACCTCCTATAAAATCCCACATGATCAAGAAATGATCAAATTTGTTTAACAGATGTGGGAGGAGGAAGTTCGGAGATAGCATCCACCTTAGCTTTATCAACCTCAATTCCCCGCTCAGAGACTACATGACCCAAGACGATGCCTTCTTGTGTCATGAAGTGACTCTTTTCCCAACTAAGGACCAATCGCATTTTGATGCATCCCTTAAGGATCAATTTTAGGTTAGCTAGGCAAGAATCAAATGAATCTCCGAAATTGGAGAAATTGTTCGTGAATAGTTCCATAAACTCTCAAACCATGTCTGAGAAAATGGCTAGCATACACCTTTGAAAAGTCGCAGGTGCATTGCAAAGCGCAAATGGCATTCTACAGAATGTAAAGGTTTTGTAGGGACAGGTGAAAGTCATCTTTTCCTGATCCTTAGGATGGATAGGGACTCGGTTGTATCCCGAGTAACTGTCCATGAAATAAAAATACTTTTACTCGGCTAACCTTTCAAGGATTTGGTCAATGAAAGGTAGAGGGAAATGATTCTTTTTCGTGGCTATGTTCAGCTTCCTGTAATCGATACAGACTCTCCAGGAGGAAGTTGAATGGGTTGTGACAGATTCACCTTTCTCGTTAGTCACAATGGTAATCCCAGATTTCTTAGGAATAATTTGTATGGGACTAACCCAGGGACTATCTGAGATTGGATAAATAATTCCTGCATCAAGCCACTTGATAATTTCTTTCTTGACCACTTCTCACATATTAGGGTTCAATCTCCTCTGCATCTATCATGAAAGGCAGGATCCATCTTCCATAAAAATTCGATGATTACAATAAGATGGCTCAATCCCCCTAAGGTCATGGATGGTCCAACCAATTGCCTCCTTATGTGTTTTTAGGACCTTGATCAGTTTCATCTCCTCCTCTTTAGTCAGTTTTACACTTATAATCACAGGGAGCGTTTTCTTAGCTCCTAAAAATTTATATTTCAGACTCTCAAGCAATGGTTTCAGTTTAAGTTGGGGCGGATTTATGATGGAGGGTAAGGAGGATGCTGATAAAGATTCATCAGGATGGTCTAAAGGAAGATTCATCACCAACCTCTTCAGAATGTGGCAAGTCTACCACAGAGGGTTGTGAGTTGGGTTCATTGGTGTAGCCGGAATTCTCAAGGACGGTAAAAGCCATACAAGTCTCAAGATTCAAATTACCATCCTCGAGTTCCTCAATATATCCACAATCATCAAATTTGTTAATTCATTGAAAATGTCGAGTTTCATTTTTCTATCCCCAAAGGTGATTTCCATACTATTGCTTTCGTAGTTGCTATTGGCCTTAGCGGTAGCTAGGAACAGATGCCCCAGAATGATGGGTGTGTTCCTTAAAATCCTTAGGTACATCTATGTCAAGGACAAGGAAATCTACAAGAAAGTAGAAGTCCTTAACCTTGACGATAACATCCTTAATAATGTCTTTCAAGTTTGTGATCGACGACTCGCTAACTGCAGCGTTACTGAGGTCGGCCTAAGTTCATCTAATCTGAACTTTTCGTAAAGAGAAGTCGGAATTAGGTTAATGGATGCACCTAGATCCAAAAGTGCCCTATCAAAAGAGTAATCCCCAATAACACATGAAATCAATGGGGCACTAGGATCTCTCTTTTTTTGAGGAAGGTGATGCAAGATAATAGAACTAGTCTGCTTGGAGAGTATCACCTTCCTTGGGGCAGATTCCCTCGGCTTGCACTTTTGAGTGCATAAATCCTTTAAGAATTTAGCATAAGCTGAAATGTGTTTAATAGCATCGAGGAGCGGGATATTGATTTTAACATTGTTGAATATACTCAGGAGTTCCTTGTCACTATCAACTGACTTCTTTATGGGTTTAAGTAAGGCTTCAGGGAATGGAACATGTGTTAGATCTTTGGAATTAGGTTCCTAAGACTTGATTTCTTCTTCAGTGTTCTCCTTTCCTTCCTCAAGCTCACCAGGGTGTGATTCACTAGAAGAGGGTAAATTTGGGTCCTAGGTTTGCTGTCCACTCCTCAAGGTAACAACATTTGCAGAAGCATATGGGTTTCGGGTCTTGGGGAGGGTTAGGAAAGATCGTAGGGGCTTGATTAGGCAGATATCCCAGATTAGATGAGGAAGCAGAAGAAGGGCCTTGCTCAACCACCAGAGCATGTGAGTGTTGGTCCCTTTGATTCCCGTACCCTTAGGCTCGATTGCCCTGATTCTGTATGTTGTGAGGGTTGGGTATGGGTTGATATGTGATGTAAACACATTTATTGAGGGTAAAATGCCTATTCATGCATGTTCCTAGGCTTAGATTTGCATTTCATGTTATAAATATTGCATAACATGCATCATTGTGCATTTAGAGTAGTTGTATATATTTTGGGTTAATTAGGTTTTTTTTATGGTCAGGAGAGGAGAGAATTTATTTCAGGGCCTCGAATGGACAATCGGACCATACGGATCTGATTAATACGACGATCGGAGTCTAATGCCTCTGAAATCGTCCAGATCGGAGTCCCATAACATCACATGAAGCTCGAGGAAGATCAACAGCCAGGGGGCAATGCGACATCCATACGGGTTTCGGATAGAAAATCCGACCGTACGGATGAATCCAGAGCGACGATCGCAGTTCGGCATCATGGGTATCATCTCGATTTGAGCACCGTGGCACCCTCTACAAAAGAAAGAAGAATGGACGGCCCAGGTGCCACCACGTGGCACCATCCAGGCCACCCAACGCCAGCCAGCAGTAGTAGCACACGCTCACAGTTGCAGTCGTGCGCAGTGCACGCGCACAGTCGTGGCCACGAGCAGCGCACCACATGTGGCAGCAGCGCAGCGCATGTTGCGTACGCACGCAAGGAGAGGGGAGCAAGGGCACGTGAAGCGCGCAGTGCGCCAGCGGGGCGGGCGCGGATCTTCAGCGACACATCTTTAGTGACGCTTGCAGCTGTCACTAATGGTTTGTGCATGCCAGCAAGAGGATTTTAAGGGTGATCTTCAGCGACAGCTGCAGCTATGTTTACGGGCGTCACTAAAGTCCCATGTGTGCCTGCGAGAGCAATTGAAGGGCAGATCTTTAGCGACATTTGTGGATGTCAGTAAAGACCCATATACGATTTTTGCCTCTCCTCCATTATAAAAGGACCTACACCCCCTCCCTTCCAAGCCATCTCTACCTACTCTACTCCCACCTACTCCTAAGCTCTAGCAAGCCTACCAATGCTCCATTAGAGCTTGTTCTCAAGCTCCCAAGGTGCCTATTAGTGTAGCGAACCTCTCCCCCACCAAATACTCCTCCAACTTCCCATCTCCCTTCATAGGTCACCTTGGAGCCGTCCTCCCACCTCCATTCCGGTAGCAGATCAACTCCATCTTCTCACCTTCATTCCGGAGCTACGTCGAAGCTTTCCTCAACCCAATGTCCTCGCGCATCTCACCTCCGTTGTCTCGCTCCTCACCTCCTTCATCCGAGCTTCCGCCAAGCGTTGTCGTCTCACCAAACAGCCGATTCAGGAGATTTCCTCTCACCTCCCTCTCTTTTTATGCTTTCATAGTAGATTGTAATAGACATTGGATTGATATATATACCATTTTCATTCCACATCTCTATCTTGTGATTCATTTGCTTGTCTTTTATTTCAAAAACACAAAAAAATAACAAAACCCTAAAATACCAAAAAGAAATGAATCGAAGCGTGGTTTTCAATAAAGTAAATGTCGCCTCCCTATGTTCGACCTGGGACTCCCTTGGAGTTTCGGTATAAATTTTATCTGATTGACATGTTTTGCAACTACGATGATGGGTTACTAGTAACTTCAATTTCTAACACGCGAAACACGACACGACCATTTTGGAGCTGTTGTCGGGGAGGCAACGAAATTTACTTTATTATTTATTGCGTTTCTTTGCATTTACATAGCACTAACCCTACTTGTCTTTGATCTACTATCTTGCAGGTACCTTAGCATGGAGATCCAAGTGCGGGAGACTGGAGTAAAGTGCGGGTAGAGTGTTTTGTAAGTGTCCCCCACACCACCCCCATCTTTGTTTTCATTCCATAACCTAATAACTCAAACCCAAATCAACTTAGGTGCTTTTTATAAACCCTAGGATAGATTTGGTTGTTTGTTTGCCACCTACACTCACCTCGCCATCGACATAAAAAAAGTGTTATCTGATTGTGGGATTTTCTGAAAGCTACACACTTAACACCCACAACTTATTATCCTAAGGCACACAACCACTCTGATTCTACCACTTAACTGGGATCTGACCTATGGACCCGGTACACTTCAAGTAAATACACATAAGTGAGTAGAAATCTGAATAGGTTAAGCATTCTTGTGTGCCTTAACTAAGTGGTGCAATAGGCCAATTGATTGAGCTGTTTGGGCCGCACCACTTAATCTAAAACTGATCCATCAAGTAGCTTGCCACTTAGGGTTGATTCTTAGGGCTGAACCAGGCACTCCACATTATTTTTTATTTTTAAAGGAACATATCATCACCCGTGCTTTCAAAACTTGGAGTGTTTTACTAAACCTTGATTGAACCAACCTAAGAATTAAACCCTAAAAGCTACTAAACAAGGTTAAATCCTAAAAGACACATCATCAAATAACCTTGTTTGAAAACCCTGGTTGTGCACACACACACATTTTAACTGATCATTAAGGGCACAACCCATCTAAAGGGCCCATCACATTCCTGAAGCACCATTGTCCCAAGCCTAACTAAAATTGATTAGACGTTGGCCCTAAGGATTGGTTCATTCATCGGGATCCAGATTGAGATTATTCACGATTAACCTACGTATACTAGTCAATCTGATGTCTAGCTAGGGGAGTAGCGTCAAACAACCGCGACTGGGGGGTATACTAGGAACCGAAGGCGTAAGCCAAAGGAAGAACCTTCTCTCCAGTCCCTCCTAACTGGTTGGATTGCCTAGACATAAGTAGAGTAAATCGTCTATAATCTTAGGATGGATTCTTAGAGTCTATAGACCTTTAGGCTTCCCAAACTAAGGACAGGCTTGTATTTTTGTATTGCAGGGATCCTTTCTCTTCTGATTTCCCTCCTTACTTTACCATGTACCCTTCCACATCCTACACACATTTCACATCCTATCCTCCTACCACCACTTATCCCCAAGATGATTACTATCTCGACTTGACTTATAATTACCCATCCACTAGCCGAGATTTCTTTGATTGGGTATATGAATCTGGACCTCAGGGTCCAAGGCCTAGCCCTGGATGACAAGACTATGATTATTATCCTTCCCAGAGCTATAATGATTATGGATCTCCATCCTTTGATGACCAAACCAACCCGATCTACAATTAGGAAGGATATCATAATTATAACACCTACCCTCCCTAGTATTCCACTGAATATAGGTCACCACCATCCTTTGAACAATCTAGAATGACCTACTTTCAGGGAGGGACCCGAGAACCTCGACATCTTGACTCTCCTAGATTTAACCTAAACCCACCCAAACCTGAACCGAACCAGTCGGTTCAGGTGAACTAGATCTAGGATAGGGTGTTGGCTAATTTGAGGAACACTATACAATCTTTAGAGGCTCAACCAACTCCATGCACTGAAGCACTAGAGCTTATGATCAAAATGATTGATGAACTTAATAGTTCTCTATTGGATTTGCTCCAAAGTGTTAAGGATAGGGACTTGGGTGAGTTTCTTCTTGGGAAATTGTTGAGGTTGAGGATGAAATTTGTGGTTGCACTAGTCAAATCTTGGGATGATTCTCAAGATGAACCCCCTTTAGGAGAGCCAATGTCTGAACCCGCTCAGGCGCCTATCGGGGGGGATACATTTTCTGAGACTGGGGATGACCAGGATGGGCTAGAGCAACCATTTGAGGATGAACTGATTGATTGACCTGAGATCCTTGAGCCAGGAAGCGAGGAAAAATATGTCTCCACGGACCATGAAATGACATATGATTTTGAGATATATATAAACGAGGATCATGGATTCTTTGACTCTGAGGGTGAAGAATCTTTTGGTGAAGTCTCACTTGAACTTAAGGAAGAGGATTTTAGTGAGACAAATGGGCTTGAGGAATTTGATAAACCAGTTGATAGCCCAATTATTGAAGATTTCGATTCGGTTGGGGTTAACTTGGAGGATCCGAATCTTGATGATTCAATCAGTGACCCCAGTCCTCATCTACACCCCGAAGAGCTGACTTCTGATATCTTTGTGCCCAAGTCAATCTTGATTCAGCCATGCTTTCTGGACTTGGGAGAATCATATGGGGTGAATAATATGCTAGAGGTCCCGAAGCCTGAGCCCTTGATGTTGGAGGATAGAATTGTTGAAATAAAGATTTGGGAGGCTAATTCTGAGGAAAGTTTGATCTTGGATCTAAGGGTACCTATTGAACTAAAATCACCTACTTTCTACCAGGACCTGACGAGTCGATTGTTCGCTTTAAAGTCGTTTGTAGTTTTATGTGGTGGAAAAATTGACTAATCAATAATTAAAAATAACCACTCGCAGAAGAGCGGGTCGTATCCACAGGGAGGCAATGACGTATTTAAATTTGCATCAGTTAAAAATATTTGTTTGTAGTTAGTTTAGACGAGAATCAAGCCAAATTTTCCTTCAGATTAAGGTTGAATCAAGAAAACATGCTAAAATAGCAATTTTTAATAACTAGAGGTTATTTTTTGCAATGCAGATTCAATAAAATATCATTAAAAGATGACAATGGCAGAAAATGTAATTATTAATGGGATGAGTACTATAATAAAATAGGGGATTTCTTCCCCTTGGCTTTGCGCAAAGAGGAATTAACGGCTGGAGGTGGGAGGCTCGGAGGAAGTTCTTTGGACCGAGAGCTTCGCAGCGGTGGTGGCGGCGAGTTGTGTGGTGGCCGGAGCCAGCCGGACGGAGCTCCGATGAAGGTGGCTCTCGACGATGGCTGTAGCTGCTGGAGGGGTAGCTATGCATGGGAGTTGAGCGCTGTTGCAGGTGGTGCGCGGGCACGCACTGGTGTTGCGGGCACGTGGGAGTTGAGCGCGCTGAGGATTGCTAGCGGGCGCACGCATTGGTGAGGCGCTGCAGATAGCAATGGGGAGGGCGCTGCAGATGGTAGAGGCTTTGTAGGCGGAAGTTGTGGGCGCGCTGGAGGTGATGCGGGAGTTGAGCGCTGCTGCAGGCTGCTAGCAGGCACGTTGCAAGGAGCGGGCGTGGGCTTGGCGCTGCAGATGAGCGCGCTGAAGCGTTGGCAAACACGCGCCTACTGGAGGCAGATGCTGCTGTAGGTTGCATGCTTGAGTAGATGCAGCGCGTGGCGAGGAGTGGCGAGCACACTGCAGGCTGGAGATGGCTTGAAGGCGATTTTACATAGTAGGATGCGCACGAGATTGCAAGGCAGTTGGCGCTGGAGGTGAAGTGAAGCAAGGATGGTTGCTGCTGGAGTGGGGGGTGTTGGAAGCTTCAGACGTCCGGGAAACTTCCCGGACGTCTTAACTGACTGAGGAGTGAAATTGCAGTAGCTGTGATGGTGGTTGTTGGTGACGATGGCGAGGTGCTCACGGTAATGTGGATGATCTCCAGATGGCGGTGTGGCCTGTCACACCACACGCCCACGATGGTGGTGGCTCGTCGCCGCGGTTGAGGCCGGCGGTGGTGAAATGGACGAGATGGACTCTCTGCATAGTGTGGATTATTGGGGTGGAGGCCTGCTTCGCTCGGTAGCCTCTCTCCTCTTTTTGTAGCTGCCCGCACAAATTTGAATGGAGAGGCGAGAGCAAATCCACCTTCTTCGCTAATCCATGAATGTGGGCTTTAGTGCGGTAGGTGGCGTTGCAGCGGTAGTCGAGCCGTTGTTGAAAAGAACAATAAAAGATATTATTAACATATTATGGTTATTTATATACAAACCCTCAACTTTTATGTTAACTTAAATTAATGCATGCAATGCACCTAATTGGTTAACTAATTAAATGAATGCAATTCTAAGTTAATTCTAAATGCATTTAAGATATGAATGCAATGCATGAATTATGTAATTAAATTAAAAATATGAATAATCTATTTACATCCTAATTTATGCTAAATAAATATTAGAATTAACCTAATGTCTAGGTACTTAAATACTTAAATAGCCCACAAATATGGGCTAATCAAATACCCCCATGCCTAGTTTTTGCTAGTCCCTAGCAAAATTAAGCGAAACCTAGCACTCCAAGTAGACTAGTCAACCCAATTGGTCTTCCTTCAGAAGCATATTATGTTTAGACTCTAGACCCAAGGTTCCTAAGTAGTTGCTAAGTTACAGACTAGGTCGGCTAAAGACGAGTTGTAGGCACAAGTTTCCCTGATTTCTGACTCTACCCTAAGGTTTATTGATCCCTGAGATTAAAGCATCCGTGCCTGTGCGTTGGTCTGAATTATTTGAGTTAAAGGAAAAAGTTTTTTTTTAATAATATATATATGTATATTTTGTTTGATTCTTCTAAGTCTAACCTCAGATCAGCTATCAACACGGTTTGTGTCGGATTCATTGTCCCCATTACCATACCTCGAAGGGTGCCTGGCTTTCGATGCTTCGAGATAGCACTGCCCATAATGACCCCAAGAACTCCTGGCAATCGACACTTCGAGATAGTATCGCCCATGGATTTCTTAAGCGAATTCAGGCCTATGGCAATCGGCACTTCGAGATAGGGCCGCCCATGGTACTTGAACCGCACAATGCACTTACATGCCCCCAGTAGGATGGATATCCTAAGAGACAAGCGCCGATGAGGTAATATGTTATCATCGCATCCTCAAGGTGAGTATATACTCCACCTCTCCTGCGGCGGGAACTCTTCCAATCAAAATGTGTTTTCAAGCCTCTCCTAAGTCAAAACTAAGAGAACCAAATCTCTTTTTAGAAAGAAAGAAACTAAGTTAATTACCAGAATAAGTGTGTGAAATTTGGATGCTTGGGTTACAAGGACCCGTAAACCAAAAGGTAGAACAAGACTCCAGGTACTACCCCACCTTTTAACTCAAACCCTAGCTTCCCTTCCTCAACCTCTTGAGGAATGGTCTGCAACTTAACTCCTAGTTAAGTTTTTAAGTCCACAAAGGACCCTAAAAGTCTAAAGCTAGTGGCTCATTTAGCTTCTAAAGTTTGACCCTAGAATTAATTTAGTCTACCTTAGAGTTCTGATTTTCTTAAGAATGCAGGACTTAGCCAGTTAAGCTCAAAACATTTATATATGCATGCTATAAACAAAATGCCTCAGGTCCTCTCCCCCATGCCTGGTTCAAATAATGTTCTCATTGAAAACAAAAATAGCTAAAGGAAGATATTACCTGTGGTGGAGAATGGTAGGAGCTAAGGCTCCTCAAGAGTGACTTCGTCAACTAGATGGCCATCTAAAGTTATGTACAGTTTTAACCGTTGTCCATTAACCGTTGACGATAATGGAAGTTGCTGAAGAGGAAGGATTTTTAATCTCCACAGCTCCATGCGGAAATACTTTGGTGATTATGTAAGGCCCATCCCAAGGAGATTTTAACTTCCCAGGAAAAAGCTTAAGTCTGGAATTGAAAAGCCAGACTTGTTGGTTGGGCTCAAAGGTCTTTCGAAGTATAAACTTATCATGCAAGACCTTAGTTCTTTCTTTATAAGCTTGAGAGGTGCCATAAGCATCATTCCTCAGCTCCTCAAGCTCACTTAATTCTAGAAGTTGTGCCTTACCTGCCTTCTCTAAATTCATGTTAACACTTCGAATAGCCGAAAGTGCCTTATGTTCCAATTCAACAAGTAAATGGCACACTTTTCCATACACAATCCGAAAGGGAGAAGTACCCAAAGGGATCTTATAGGTCGTTCGATAAGCCCACAAAGCATCATCGAGCTTTTGGGACTAGTCTTTCCTATCAGGTCTAACAGTCTTTTCCAAAATATTTTTTATCTCCTTATTTGACACTTCAACCTGGCCACTTGTCTGAGGATGGTAAGGGGTAGCGACCTTGTGAGTAACTCCCAGACTCCTGATTAGCCGATTGAAGTGGTGGTTTCGGAAATGAGGTCCTCCATCACTTATAATAGTCTTGGGGCAGCCGAAACGGGATATGATATTGGCCTTCATAAATTTCAAAACAACAGAGTGGTCGTTTGTGCACGTAGGAATGGCCTCTATCCATTTAGAGACATAATCAACTGCTATCAAGATATATTCATAACCATGGGAAGACGGGAAGGGGCCCATAAAGTCAATTCCCCACACATCAAAAATTTCAACAGATTGAATAGGATGTTGAGGCATTTAATTCTTCTTCCCAATCGTTCCAGTACGTTGACATCTAATACAGGCCTTAACAAAATTATGAGAATCCTTAAAAAAGGAAGGCCACCAAAAATCGGACTGGAGAACCTTAAAAGCAGTTTTCTTAGCACCAAGTGTCCTCCACAATGAAGTTCATGGCAAAAACTCAGCACACTTTATTGTTCCTCTTCAGGTACACAACGTCTCAATACTTGGTCTCGCCCAATTCTAAATAATTCTGGCTCTTCCCAATGAAAATATCTTGCTTGAGAAATGAATCTCTTTCTTTTTTGTTCATCCCAAGAGCCAGGAGTTTGTCTAGTGACCAGGTAATTTACAGTGTCTGCATACCAAGCTAAAGTTGGTGTTACCGCCATCAGAGTTTCATCGAGAAATGTCTCACGAATGTCTCCAAAAATAGAGTCATTAAGAGGAAGGCGAGACAGGTGGTTAGCCACAACATTTTCTACTCCTTCCTTTTCACGTATTTCCAAGTCAAATTCTTGAAGGAGTAGGATCCACCTAATCAGACATGGCTTAGAATCTTTCTTAGCAATGAGATGTTTCACTGCTGCATGATCAGTAAAAATAACCACCTTAGACCCAAGTAGATAAGACCTAAACTTTTCCAGAGCAAAAACTACAGCAAGTAATTCTTTTTCAGTGATGGTGTAGTTTTGCTGAGGTTCGGTTAAAGTCTTGCTTGCATAATGCAACACATGAGGTCTTCCCTCAACCCTTTGTCCAAGGACTGCTCCCACTGCATAATCCGAAGCATCACACATAAGCTCAAATGGGAGTCACCAATCAGGAGCTTGGAGAATAGGCGCAGAGATCAAGGCCTCCTTTAGAGTTTGAAAGGCCTTGGCACACTTTGAATAAAAACTGAAGGAAGATTCCTTCACCAACAAGTCACAAAGCGGCCTAGAAATTTTACTAAAATTTTTAATAAAGCGCCTACAAAAGCCAGCATGGCCCAGAAAGGATCTAATCTGTTTGACATTCGTAGGCAATGGAAGTTTGGAAATAGAATCAATCTTGGCTTTATCTACTTCCAAACCTTGCTCGGATACAACATGCCCAAGTACAATTCCTTTCTGTACCATGAAGTGACTTTTCTCCCAGCTGAGGACTAAACTAGTCTTCTTACATCGCTTCAACACATTCTCCAGGCGCAGGAGACACTGGTTGAAAGACGAGCCATAAATGGAGAAGTCATCCATAAATACTTCAACAGACTCTTCAATCATGTCCGAAAAGATAGACATACACCGCTGGAAAGTTGTAGGGGCATTACATAATCCAAATGGCATATGCCTTAATGCAAAAGTACCGTAAGGACTCGTGAATGTTGTCTTTTCCTGGTCATCAGGAAAGACTATCACCTGATTGTACCCATAATATCCATCGAGAAAGCAATAGTACTAATTCCCTGCCAATTTCTCGAGAATTTGATCAATAAAAGGCAAAGGAAAGTGATCCTTCTGGGTAGGAGTGTTCAGCTTGCGGTAATCAATACAGACCCTCCATCCAGTTGAGGGTCTAGTGACAACTTGTTCACCTTGGTCGTTAAGTTCCATAGTAAAGCCTGCCTTCTTTGGCACCACATGAATGAGACTGACACATTTACTATCAACAATGGGATATATGATCCCGACGTCCAACCACTTCAAGATTTCCTTTTTTACCACCTCCCTCATAGTAGGGTTCAGACGTCTCTGCATGTCCCTAAAAGGCTTGATGGAATCATCAGTATAAATGTGGTGCATGCAGAGTGTAGAGTCTATACCCTTAATGTCAGCAATGCTCCAAGCAATAGCTTCCTTGTGCCTAGACAGGCATTCAATCAAGGCTCCCTCCTGTGCCTCAGATAGCACAGCCGAAATGATAACGGGGAGCGTATCATTGGCACCTAGGAAAACATACTTGAGAGTGTTAGGGAGGGGTTTCAACTCAAGGTCGGGGGCTTGTATGGTTGAGGGTTTCATAATAGATGTCCCCATCTCAGGTAGCAGATCTACCTTTGACGGAAATGATGGGGGAAGAGACTCAGCAGAAACACCTAGCAATTCCTCAAGTTCTAGTATATCCCCTTCACATTCCTCCAAGAGATGGGAATGCTCATTTAGCATGACATGCTGAAGGGGGTCATTACATAACATTGCAGGAGTTGCCTCTTCAATCAGGTCATCTATCACCTCAACTTGAGAATAATCCTCAAGTCCGACTTGTTTGTAAGCATCAAACACATTAAGTCGGATTTTCTTATTCCTAAAGCCCATTTTCAATGCCCCAATATTGCAATTGATTGAAGCATGTGTAGTTGCAAGGAAAGGGCGGCCCAAAATGATGGAGGGTTTGGTTGGCTTATTGGTAGGGTTAGTGTCCAAAACTAAGAAGCCAACGGGAAAGAAGAAATCCTCCACTCTTATGAGGACATCTTCCAAAATTCCCCGTGGTGTCTTAAGTGATCGATCAGCAACTTGAAGGATTATAGGGCTAGGCTTCAGATTGCCTCCCCCAAGTTGTTCATACACGTAGCTCGGAAGGATGTTCACCCCTGCACCCAGATCAAGTAGAGCCTCATCAATTTGTAAGTCACCAATAACCACAGAGATGTAATGAGATTGGATGATGGCACTTTGACTTTCTTGCATAGTTTTCAACATCGCCTTCAATTCATCTATCTCAGAGGTTTTAGGCTGGGCAAAGGTTTGAGGTTGGTTCATTTGATGGTTTTGAAAGGATTGTGGTTTGTAATTCCTTGAATTTGAGACATTTCCTTGTCTCCACGAAAAGTTTGGGTGGTTCCTCCATCCCTCATTATAAGTGTTGGAGAAAGGGTCATTACGAGGTCTAGGATGGAACCCTTGAGCGGCATTCAAATTCGCTTGTACAAGCTTAGGGAATTGGGAGGCCAAGTGGCAATCCACAGTGGCGTGTGTATTGCCTTGGCAAATTAAGCATTTGGAAGCTTGGGATGTGGAGGTGTTAGGTACGAATGAACTCGAGTTTGACATAAGCCTTTCCATGTTTTGATTCAATAATTGAATCTGATAGGCTAAATTCTGGGTGTCCCTTGCCTCATTCGCCTCCAACTTTCTTTGCACGAGAGTGGGCTTTCTATTCATGTAGGCAGAATTCAAGTGAATAGAATTCTCACTCAAAGTATCAAATAAGTTCCAAGCTTCATCCTCAGTCTTAGATAGAAAGGTTCCTGCCAGGCACCATCCACAGTTTTCCTATGCGAATCATTAAGTTCGGTGTAGAACCTTTCAACCAGTTGCCATTTAGGCACCTGGTGATGTGGGCAAAGTCTCAGCAAGTCGTTAAAGCACTCCCACGCATCATGGAATGCTTCCCCATCCTTTTGAACAAAACTCATAATTTCCCTCCTAAAGTGATTTGTTTTGCTCATGGGGAAGTACTTCAAAAACTCCTTCTTCAGGGCATCCCAAGTATTACTATTATCAAGGGTGTGATACCAATACTTGGCTTTGTCCTTAAGGGAGAAGGGAAAGAGGGTCCGCATTTGAGTGTCATCAGTAATGCCCTGCAGCTTCACCGTGGAACAGACCTCGGTGAATTCCTCTATATGCCTGTAAGGGTCTTCCCTAGTAGTACCATAAAAGGAGGTTAGCAAGGATATGGTACTACTTTTGATATCATACGGATTGTCCCCTCCAGGTCTACGTAGTGCAGGGCCAGCTTGATTGGTTGGGATGAAATATTCCTTAAGGCTCCTTTGACCGGCCATTTCTACCCTTGGAAGGTCTCTTTTTAGGATTCTTTTAGATTCAGGATCAAACACAAGTTGTCTCCTAAGAGAACACCTACCAAGCATGCACTACAAACACAATTCAAAAGGACTTGTTCGATCTTTACAAATTTAGGCTTTTGACTTTAATTCAAATTGTAGGTGACAAAGCAACCTGCCCAATCAATTACGTGCCTATTGTCAACCTTCGAAATGCCTCAAATGACCTAGTTGGAGCTTAGGTATTCTTCCCTAAATCTCAAATGGTCAAGTAAATCCAAAGACGGAAGATCGAGGGATGCAAGTAGGCCTAAGCCTTCCTTTGAAGCTATTCTTTTGCGGTGCTTCTCAACTACCCCCAAAAATCCATGATAGGGTTTCCCCCTCTTTGGATTTACAAAACCTTTGATCTCAAGTTTCGAACACTTTAGAATCCAACAGTAGGAGGGCTCTTGTCCTAGTCGTTTCAAGACTTAGGAGTGTCTAAATGAGTGCTGTGGTGCAAAAGATATAAGTGTGCATTCACCGCAAAAAGATTTTGAATTTTGAATCGCACACCACGTTTGAAAGTCAAATCCTTGGTTTTTAAGATGTTCCTCCTTTAATTAGTCCTTTTTCTAGAAAATATGTGACCACTTGTTAGATCGCTTCAAGACAAATTTTGTGGTCTTCAAATTAAATCCAAATGCAATGCATGATCAAAAATATGATGAAAAGTAAGAAAATGCGTACCTTGCTTCTAGCAATCAACGATGCAAGAATGCACGCAATGCAGAGAAGTAAATCTAGAGGCTGCTCATACAGACCTAAATGGTTCATCCTAAGGCAGGCAGCTTCTAGCAGGTAGCTCATTTATTTTATTTTATTTTAAACTACTTATGCACAAAAAAGCAATCCACAAAATAAACTAAAAACCTAAATCTAAAGAAAAGGGAACAGGCTCCCAAAAATTATCCAACATGGGCCTAAAATAAAATCGGGGAACAAACCCCTCAAAATATACCCTAAAACAAGGGTTTCAAACCAAATGCAATGAAAAATTAAATCTAAAGTCTTAATTCTACTCTAATCAGATTAGTGAGTAAATGTACAATGATGACCGTCACGTCCTCGTCCTTCTCCTCCTTTTCAAAGTTGCTCGACCAATTCTCCTCTGGCGACGTCAAGGGTCGCCTCTCACTATGGTTGATTCCTCGCAAAAAATTTCTCGCACAGAAAAAAAAGGTCAAATCACTGTGCAAATGGGAAATAATCAAAATAAAATCAGGTGAAATTATTGCGTCTGTTGCCTCCCCAGCAATGACGCCATTTTGACAAGTCGATTGTTCGCTTTAAAGTCATTTGTAGTTTTATGTGGTGGAAAAATCGACTAATCAATAATTAAAAAGAACCACTCGCAGAAGAGCGGGTCGTATCCACAGGGTGGCAATGACATATTTAAATTCGCACCGGTTAAAAACATTTGTTCGTAGTTAGTTTAGACGAGAATCAAGCCAAATTTGCCTTCAGATTAAGGTTGAATCAAGAAAACATGCTGAAATAGCAATTTTTAATAACTAAAGGATATTTTTTGCAATGCAGATTTAATAAAATATCATTAAAAGATGACAATGGCAGAAAATGTAATTATTAATGGGACGAGTAATGTAGCAAAACAGGGGATTTCTTCCCCTTGGCCATGCGTGAAGAGGAATGAACGGCCGGAGGCGGGAAGCTCGGAGGAAGTTCTTTGGACCGAGAGCTTCGCAGCGGTGGTGGTGGTGAGTTGCATGATGGCTGGAGTCGGTCGGACAGAGCTCCGACGAAGGTGGCTCTCGACGGTGGTTGCAGCTGCTGGAGGGGCGGCTGTGAGTGGGAGTTGAGCGCTGCTGGAGGTGGTGTGTACGCACGCACTGGTGTTATGGGCATGCGGGAGTTGAGCGCGCTAAGGGTTGCTGGTGGGTACACGCACTGGTGAGGCACTACAGGTAGTGGCGGGGAGGGCACTGTAGACGGTAGAGGCTTTGTAGGAGGAAGTTGCGGGTGCGCTAGAGGTGATGTGGGAGTTGAGCGCTGCTGCAGGTTGCTGGCAGGCGCGTTGCAAGGAGCGGGTGTGGGCTTGGCACTGCAGATGAGCGCACTGAAGCACTGGCGAATGCGTGCCTGCTGGAGGCGGATGCTGCTGCAGGCGGCGTGCTTGAGTAGATGCAGCGCACGGTGAGGAGTGAGCGGGCGCACTGCAGGCTGGAGATGGCTTGAAGGCGGTCTTGCGCAGTAGGTTGCGTGCAAGACTGCAAGGTAGTTGGTGCTGGAGGTGATGCGGGCGAAGGTTGGCGGTTGGCGCTGGAGGTGAAGTGCAGCAAGGGTGGTTGCTGCTGGAGTGGCGGGTGCTGGAAGCTTCAGATGTCCGGGAAACTTCCCAGACGTCTTAACTGACTGAGGAGTGAAATTGCAGTAGCTGCGACGGTGGTTGTTGGTGACGACGGTGAAGGAGGTGCACGGCGAGGTGCTCACGGTAATGCGGATGATCTCCGGATGGCGGTGTGGCCTGTCACACCACACGCCCACGGTGGTGGAGGCTCGTCGCAGCAGTTGAGGCCGGTGATGGTGAAATGGACGAGATGGACTCTCTGCACAGTGTGGATTGTTGGGGTGGAGGCTTGCTCCACTCGGTAGCCTCTCTCCTCTTTTTGTAGCTGCCTACACGAATTTGAATGGAGAGGCGGGAGCAGATCCACCTTCTCCGCTAATCCATGAATGTGGGCTTTAGTGCGGCAGGTGGCGTTGCAGCGGCAGCTGAGTCGTTGCTAAAAAGAAGAAGAATAAAAGATATTGTTAAAATATTATCGTTATTTATATACAAACCCTCAACTTTTATGTTAACTTAAATTAATGCATGCAATGTACCTAATTGGTTAACTAATTAAATGAATGCAATTCTAAGTTAATTCTAAATGTATTTAAAATATGAACGCAATGCATGAATTATGTAATTAAATTAGAAATATGAATTAATCTATTTACATCCTAATTTATGCTAAATAAATGTTAGAATTAACCTAATGTCTAGGCACTTAAATACTTAAATAACCCACAAATATGGGCTAATCAGGACCCTTACGATATCTTTCATGTGCAACCCAAGCTTGAAATAACTGATTATTTTTCTGAGCTAGATGTTAAGTGGACAATCGCACCTATTGAACCATATTTACCCGTTGTCCGACACTTTGGTCTTGGGTTGCACACCACTAAACCGCAGGCCCGGCCCCGCAAACACAACAACCTTCAGTTCTGGGTGATTTTCATCCAGAACCTGAGAACCACTCGACCCTGGGGCATGGGCCTACACCATAATCTCGTCCACGTCTGTGGACATCTTCTGCGGATGGGTTTCAGGATCAACCTTTTTATTTTGATTCTGGCATGCACTTGTGAATTCTCAATTTCTTCTTTGTATGTATGTTATGCCTAGCTGAAGGCATTAAACTTAGCGCATGTGTATACACTCTTCTCTCTGCGGGGCTGACCGGATTTTCATGACACTTAGGTGATATTCTGTTTACTTCGCCCTTTTCATATCTTTATTTTTATAATGAGGACATTGCATCATTTTGGCATGGGGGGGTGGATAATCGATTCCTTAAATCATTATGTTAACTTTGTAGAATTTCTTTTAAAATTAAAAAAGAAGAAAATTTAAAAAAAATTAAAAAAAAGAAAGCAATTAGGAAAAGAGAACTTAGGCATTTAGAAGTTATTAACTTTAGGAAATGATACGAGAGGACCTAAACACTTAGACTCTTCAGGTCTTTGGGCTTAATTAGCCGGGTGTCCACTCGAATGTGGACTTAGTCTCGAGTCCTCGCCAATTAAAATTTATTTTAATTTGGTAAATAATTTGGGATGATAAGTATGCGACTTATCAACCCGCCCTCTGATTTGGGGGGACTTTAAGCCTAAGCATCTGCACACATTTTTTTTGCACTGACTCACTTTCCGATGATTTTTACGGAAATTGGGTAGCTAATGGACCGACTTGGGTCGTATGGCTGGCAAGTTGTTGGTGGTAACAGCTCATCGGCCGGTTGTCCAGAGCCCAGCCACAAGACCATTTTTGTTGTACTGCCTTTAGGTAAATCTTAGATTAGGGAAGCCACCTACTTAGAAAAAAAAAAGAAACACTCAAAAAAAAAAAGAGAAAAAGGAGAAAATAAAAAAAAAATAAAACCACACTTCACCGCACGAGTATGGTTGGCAAGTTCTTGGTGGTAATAGCTCATCGATCGGTTGTCCAGAACCCAGCTCACAAAAAAATAAATGCACAATAATTCCCAAAACACTTAGGGAAGAAGCGGGGAAGTACAATAAATCAGGGAGATATACACTCGGTTAGCCCTTGTGTTGACCCATAAATAAAAGTAGGGAGAAAGCTACTGATCGTAAAGATAAACCTTTAGGCAAGGTCACCTAGGGCTGTAGAAACCCAAAGTCTGTCTTAATTGTCATTTTGTGAGTCTATCACTTTTTCACAAATATGCTTAGTACTTAGAGTCCTTTTTGAGTTTTGGGCGGGTCGGGTAGCCGTAAAAAGTTATCCCGGAACTCTTAAACTCCAAAAGTACAAAAAAATTAGAAAAGAAGAAAAATAAAAAAAATATATATTTCTTCCCTTCTTAAATAAGGCGAGAACTTGGGCGGTCTGCATTCTAGCAGACACCTGGGTATTGTTGAGTTTTCGCAGTTCAGGACCTTAGTTGAAATTTTCTATTGTTAATAAATGACTTAGGCTCAAGCGATCTAATCCTAATTCTGCTTTTATACATAGCATATAGTTTAATTTTGCTAGGGACTAGCAAAAGATAGACATGGGGGTATGATGTAAATACATTTATTGAGGGTAAAATGCCTATTCATGCATGTTCCTAGGCTTAGATTTGCATTTCATGTTATAAATATTGCATAACATGCATCATTGTGCATTTAGAGTAGTTGTATATATTTTGGGTTAATTAGGTTTTTTTTATGGTCAGGAGAGGAGAGGATTTATTTCAGAGCCTCGAATGGACGATCGGACCATACGGATCTGATTAATACGACGATCGGAGTCTAACGCCTCTGAAATCGTCCAGATTGGAGTCCCGTAACATCACATGAAGCCCGAGGAAGATCAACGGTCAGGGGGCAATGCGACATCCATACGGGCTTCGGATGGAAAATCCAACTGTACGGATGGATCTGGAGTGACGATCACAGTTGTCATCGCAAAAATCATCCCGATCTGAGCACCGTGGCACCCTCTACAAAAGAAAGAAGAATGGACGGCCCAGGTGCCGCCACGTGGTGCCATCCAGGCTGCCCAACGCTAGCCAGTAGTAGCAGCACATGCGCACAGCCATAGCCGTGCGCAGCGCACATGCACAGCCACGGCCGCACGTAACGCACCACGTGCAGCAGTAACGCAGCGCATGCCGCACGCACATGCAAGGCGCAGGGAGCAAGGGTGCGTGAAGTGCTGATTGCACCGCAAAAATACACTTGCAATAGTGCCTTCTTGTGCTATTTCCTAGCATTACCAATGCATATTAGGGTTCTATAATCGCATTTGTAAAAATGCATGCATGTATGCATTTAATTGAGAGGAGAGGAGAATAAATAAATGGCCTCGCAATTTACTTTTTTTCCTCAAGTGCATCTCTGCTAAATCACCATCTTTTTATTTTTTTATTTCACTTGACTTTCCCTCGGCTGCATGCATCTTCTCCTCGCGCCATGCTTCCCGCAGCTGCAACTTGCCATTCCCTGCTCTACATCCCTCTCCTTGCCAGCCCTTCCCTGCAGCTGCCATTCCCTGCATAAGCCATGCACGGCCATGCCTTCCTCTTCTATTTAATGACCATGGCTCCATCCTTTGCAAGAGGCCTGGTCCCAACCAAAAAACCCACCGGCAGCTCCATCTCCTTCCAGGCCGTCCTCTCCTCCATTCCCCTCCATATGCCGGCCCTCCTCAGAGACACCCGGCGGGCAGGAGCCCTCACTATGGTGCACACCACCATAGTGAGACCACCACTGCCCAGCTCTTCAAAGAGCCGGCGGGCATGGTGGCTCTTTTCTAGCTTTTTCTTCCATTCCAGCACCTTCTGCCATTGGAGCAGCTTCAAGGTCTAAAGCTCAAAAGCTTCGCACGCCCAGCAGTAGCCCCTTCCGTGCATGCCTGCAGGCGCCCTCGCCCTCCGCACGCTCTTGCAGGCGCCCTCACCCTCCGCGTGCGCCTGCAAGCCCTCTTCGCCTTCCGCTTCTTCGCTCTGACGCACGCTCGCTTCCGCTCGCAACCAGCCTCTGCGCACCTCTGCAGCGGCCGGCCAATCACCCCAAGCTCCCTAGCAGCACCAGCAAGCTTCCGCGCAAGCTGTAGGCGCCCTCGCCCTCAAGTCCCGTAATAATGCACTGGTTTGCAATGGCTGATTGATGTGTAATGTGGATAATGTGTAATGGTGTTGGTTGTTGAGATAATGATGTGTTGTAGTATGTTGTGATTTGAAACACCATGAGTGTCGTTGTGGTGAGTTGTATGGAATACTAGTCATTACAACCATTATTATTTACTTATCTAATTTTTACTAGTTTTATTCCAGGTCGTTCACTGGGAGGCAATTATTGAATTACATCGCTCTTTGATCTCAAAATTATCCTATAATTCCAAAAAGAAGCTTTACATCTTATTAAAGAATGAATGAATGTGGACATGGTTTGCCTACTTACTAAGAATTAATTGTAATGCTTACAGAAACTACTACAAACAAGCATCAAACAATTTATCACTATACTTTAAATTGTCTTTACAAGTTATAGTATTAATACTTACATGAAAGTACACAATAGACTAAGATTACATAATATACTAACTTAACTTACTAGTCTGATATTTACAGTAACACATACAACAGTTATAGTGATAGACGTAAGTGTCGCTAAATCCCAGAAAACACTATATACAAACCTGAGGGAAACTGGAGTCTGTAGCGACGCTTATGGTGACATTTTATTCTGTTAGTAAATATATGGGTTTATTTATAAAAATAATTGGCTGTACTACGTATACATATATATATTTATATTTCTCTTGTATTTGTTTTTACTTACGTAAGTACAACTTCTCTCTCTCCTCCTTCGCACCAATCTTCATCAGACGTTCTTCTTCTTCTGTGTTTTCATTTTGCCTTAGTGACTTTAACATGCTGTGGCTAAGAGGCGTTTAACAATCGTCATTAACTCTCTTTAATTAATTAAAAATGTGTTTAATTTGCGGGTGCGCTTTTCGAGGGATACACATCACCTAGAGGGTGGGACCAAACCTCTACTAAGCGTGCCCTAATTCTCATTAGGCCGCTTAATTATGTCTTCAATAACTCAGCACAGGGCCTTCTTAGCCCCACGCACACACGCCTCTCTCCGGGCCCCCGGCCCCATAGATCAAGCTCAGAGTGCTTAGTATATGCTCAATGTAAGTATGATAGTGTGGTTGTTTCGGGCGCCCGGCACCCGTGACGACTGCACTGTCTAAACACAAACTCCATATAAATTGCTGCGAGCGTTTTGCAGTGCACGATGTGGCGCTATTCGAGCGCCACATCTGCGCTGAAAAACGTGTGCAGCTGTGGGCTAGAAGAGATTTTGGCCCTCAATTCGAGGGCCATAATTTATTTAAAAATAAAAATAAATTATGGAAAATAAAGTATTTACATAATACTATATAATTGTTCAATTAATTTGAAATTTTAATTAGATTTACTATATAAATAAATTCACTAAAGTAGCCTATTTTTACACACTGATTTTGGTGTTTTCTTGGTTAATTGCTTATAAATTAGTTATTAGATGGTCTAATTGACCTCATACAGAGTTAGAATACATACATAAGTATTTTATACACATTTTTATTATATTTTTCCGAATTAATGTATGTGTTATTTACATTTAAATAGCAGTTTTAATTGTTCTGCTTATAAATTAAGTTAAACTTAATATAATCAGGTATAAATATACTTAAATTAGCTTAAATTACTTAAAGTATATTAGTCTTATTATACATATTTAATTTAACTTAATTATAATTCTAAATTACTAATTTAACTAATTTAATTTAACAACTTAGCTATAAACTTAATAAATTCATTATTTATTATTTATAAAGGATTAAATTAAGATAAAAGATTTTATTTACTTATAATCTACATATACATAGATATATATATAGTTTTATAGTTTAACTTTACTATTTACTAATCTAGTTAGTTTAATAATACAAATAAATTAGTTTAATTTATGGATAGTTATATAATTATTGTATTTACTGTCTAAACTAGATCTAAAATCTAAATTACAGTACTCATTATATTTACATAGTTAAGTATACAGTATATATATATATACACTACCTATTTACATATGTAGCCTAATATATAGCTTATGTCTATATAAGTATACTTAATATGCACAGTAATATATATGTGTATATATATATTTATTTTTGGTTCTTTTGGGTGTTTCTTTTTACTGTTGTTACAGATTTGACAGAATTAGGAGAGAATGAAGAGTTGACTGAGGAGAGAAAGAGGCTTGTTTCACCGTCTTTTAAAGTTTTTAACCCTTTTTATCATGTTTATGATTGCCTTCTTTCTATATAGCACGAAATTTAGGAAGTGTTTACCCATCTTAATACTGTCCTCAGTTAAGTTTCCAATTTTAAATCATGTTTGGGTGGTGATTTTTGACTAAACTAGCTGACACAATTAAGAAAGATAACACAAGCATGCACAGAAATTAGAGTTCAGTCAGTTAAATAAGAAAGTTTAAATACACAGGGAGTGAATTACATTCAAATGTTAGCTATGTCCAAAACAAAATCTACAGGGTTTTACATTAGAACCTATCTGCTACAACTTATAACAACTAGACAGTAGCAGCAACAAGACATTCCAGGCCCTGCAGCAGCTTAGTTCACTGCCCAAATGGTCTAACTGTTGCTGCAGTTAGTCCATTTGAGATGAAATGTGAGTTTGAGAGAAGAAAAATGTAGCTGCAAGATGCAGCACTTTGCTGTGTCTACTGGGATTAGAATCACAAATCCAAACTGAAAAAGAAAATCTCTCTCAATCCCCAACCTGACAAGGGTTTAATTTCTCACTAAAATCACTAAATACCCCAATTCAAGGCAAAAACCCTTATCAAAAACTTCACTTCAGATTAAATCCACAAATATCACTGATTTAACTCTTCCTAATGCTATAGACAGCATGAAGGAAGAATTAATTCAGTCAATTAAAGCCCTTAGTTCAAATCCCAGTTTCTGAAACCTTAAGGAGTATTGGGAACTCCTTAGGTTAGGAAATCACCAAACAACCTTTCAAAAAACACTTATGAATGCGAGATCAGACTTCAAATTACTACAGTAATTATCCTCAGATCTGACTTGCATTCAATGCATTCAAGAAATTATCAAATCAGATCTATGTATGGCTCTTCTGAGATGATTTCTGTCACCAGAAAACCTCTCAGATTCCTTGCCAACAAGGAATTCAAATCAACTTCATTCAATTTGTCAGATCAGGCAGTAAAACCAAATTGAAAGAAAAATCCTTAAAAATCCAAATTGAGGAGAAATCTAACAAACTGAAAATTTCAACCCAAAATCAGGGGCTTTTGTGACCAAGAGTGAGGTGAGTGGGAAGCCCCTCAAGTGCTTGTTGATGCCAATTTCAGATCTGAGGTTGAAAACCAATCAGATTTGAAATTGGGTCAGAGTGTATGGGTCGAAAGCGAGAAAACATGTCATGGAAAATCAGAACTGGACATGAAAGTATGGAGAGAGAGATAATTTGAAAACATGGTTATATGAAATCTTTCGTTCTAATCTGGAATGATCAGAGGAAGTGAGGATGGGATTTAAGCCTAATTCTACTACTACAGCTACTTTATCCTACAGCGAAATCGAACATTAACAATTACATTAATTCTACTCTAAACTACTTAACTACAGCTAAAACTAATATGCAGAATTATAAACCTAATCTAATAGGAAAAATGGGACCTATGGGTCCTTAGTCGGTGGCTAAAGAGGAAGAAGGGAGGAAGATGACTCCAGCGGAGGGAAGAGTCTGCTAGTGAGGCTCCAGGGTTGTCCTCAGGTGCTACGAAGTCCTTAGCGACGAGGAGGTCGAGCGAAGGTGATGATTTCACAGCCGGTGGCTGTGAAATCAGAGGCTGGATGGGGAGGAGGAACTGGAGTGGACGAATGATCGCTAAGAGGTGTAGGAGGGAGAGATCCCTTGTGCGTGACACCACTGAGGTGCTTAAGTAGCATGCTCAATGGCTGAGATCACCGCGCAGGTGAGGATAATCAAGATGCAACTGGCGGCGAGGATGAGAGGAGCGGAGCGCGTGGTGAGTTAAGCACAAAATCTGACCGTCAGATGAGATCTGAGGAGAAGGGTGATTGCATGCGCCGAATCGTGCGAAGCTTCCATTCAAATCTAACCACAGATCAGGATCATGAAGAGTGACGGACGGCAGAGATTGGCCGTGTTTTTCACACGGTACAGTGCATGCGAAGAGTAGTAGGCCTCTCTATGAAATAAAGGAAAATTGCAGACAGACCCTTGAATGAAGGGATAGAAGAATTGCGTGCCGGCCCATAAGTGAAAAGAACTACAACCGGAAGGGCCTTGCAGCTTTTCAAAAGGGTCCCTGCGGCTTACAAGTAGGTCCAAAGGGGAGTTTTAAGGGCAAGAGTGTAATGCATGAAGGACCTAAGTGTAAACTACCTATTTCATAACCTAAATGATGTCCAATTTCCTTCAAATTTTTATATGTGCTCAATTGAACATTTAAGACATTGATTATACTTCTGATTTGACCTTTCAAACTTATTTATGTGTTCAATTGATGCATGGATCATCATTTGTGCTTTGCTTTCAGAATATCTCATGTTGTGACCTAATTATGAAGTGTTAACATAGAGTAAAGGTTTTAGGTCTTTTTTCTTTAATTCCCACACTTAACCCTTTTTATCTGTTAATCTGATGTTGTTTAACTTAGTGTCTAGCTTAACTTCATCTTTTTAGCCATGATGAGTAGACGCTCATCACCCGCGAGCCCTGTCGCGAGCACTCCGCGCTCGCAACCTGCCGGCGCAGGCCTTCTCCCTCGCGTGCCAACCCGCGTGCGCTAGCCGTGAGCCGGCCTTACTCACAGCATCGCCCACTCCTGGTTGCGTGGCGCGACTGACCACTGTAGCCACTGTTCACGCGAGTCTGCGCGACACTGTGGCTACAGTGGGGTGATCGAAAAGCTTCTCACTTTCCCAGTCACCCGGCGCGCCGTGACCGCTGTTCGCCCGTGCGTGCGCCCGCCTGCGCATCTCTGCCTACGTCGCCCACACCAGCCCACACGTCTACTTCGCCCACTCCCTTCGCCTGCGCTAGCCTTCGCGCAGCACGGTGCGCTGCGTGTCTTCTCTCTGCGCCCTTGCCCTCCAGTGCACACTTGTTTGCGTGCGTGCATGCCTGCGCACGAGCTTGAACCTCCAGACGGCGCGGTGAATCTACAAACGACTTATCCTCCAGCCATCTCTCTCTCTCTCTCTCTCTCTCACAACACTCACAGCACTCTCTACACCGACACCTACACACACCTACACTCACACTTCCACACAAACACACACACCTATACACTATTATATACATATATATATATAAGTATACATATATATATTGATATATATATATTTATATACATATATATATACATATATATATACTTATATTTATACATATAATAGTACCTATATACTTATGTATTAGTATACATACATATATATATATATCTATATACTTATATATATATACACATATATACTTACATATATCTATACATATATTAGTACTTATATAAATATGTATTAGTCTATATACACATATATATATACATATATATATACACATATATATATACATATATATACCTATTTACAACCATATATACATATAGATATATTTACATATATACATATATATATTTTTACATTATTTACCATTCGGTGTATTGCGGGAATATCTGCACCAGTTGCTGATATTCCCTGATACACGCATACAAAAAGCGTGGTTACATACATCTTCCACCATCCATCCCATACTCCACGTGGCACCTAGTCCTGTTGGTTGCATCTTTCTAGACGACAACAGACTCGACATCGTGCTACACTCCATCTCCGCCTGTAACGACCCGATTCCCGAGTCCCTACGAGACACGAGAACCGGACCGACTCGACTAATCCCAAGACCTAGTCGTCCAAAGAGGAAGTAACCAAAAGAGCAGTAAAATAAACCACATTCAGCATGAATATAACTAGCAGTAACAAAATACAGCAGTAAGAAAAGGAACTACTACAGTATATACCACCACAATAGTAGAACAACAATTATAACAAAACATGAAGCTACAAGTAAAAAAAGTACAGAGAGTAACAAGAACTACTCACTACAGTGGAACAAAAAGGGGTACAAAAGAACTGTGGCAACTCTACTGGACCCTACTCGGCCCAGCGTCCTCTGCAGCCGCTGACCCTGGCTGCTCAACACCTGGTCCTGAAAAGTAACGAGTGTAACACGTCAGCGAAACGCTGAGTAGAGTGGCAGCTAAAAGCTAAAGAAACAGTAGAGTGTACAGTAGCGGTTATATTTTTACTTTCTCTATTTACGTCTTTCTATTATTTCATGATTTATTTATTCCTTAGATCCTTCACTTGATCTCGAATGTTCCTCGTGGGAACGATCTTGATTGCAGTCTTTTCCGAAAAGTAAAAGTAACACGTGGTGCTCTCCTAGCCGGAAGAGTCCCCCGTGGTGATCCTACTCTCAATCAACCACCCCAAGGTCGCTGACAGACGTAACGGTGACTACGGCACGCGCGATAAACACACGGGTAGCTACCCCGCACTGGCACACGGTCAATCGTTTCCGTTAATGGGTGCGCCCAAGCACAGCACGGAACCAGTATAGGGCAGAGCCCTCTTAGTAACAGGGGTCCAACCCCTCCACAGTCCATGCACCCACGCCTGACTACCGTGGTTTGCCCAGAGGGCCTAACAAGTCGGTGTAGGAGGCTAGCAGAACCCTGGGGCTCGTGGGGTAGCTAGTGCTCTCCCTACACTAGTAGCTCTCCTCGGTACTGCGTACGCAAGGGCCAGCAAGTCGGTGTACAGTGGCCAAACCCACCCCGATCTCAACCTGAGACAGCAAGCTCCCCTCTACACTAAGAGGTAATGTGTGCTCTCTTTGGTACCACGTACCTAAGAGACAACACACTTCCACGTTTCACTTTCTCAATTCCATTCTATTCTCTTTCCAGGAGTTCTACTCCTAATTCCCCGTACGGTTCCAGCACTTTTAACTCAGCACATTTAGGTTTCACCGTTCCAGTTTTACGTTCATACAACCCATGTTCTCAATCATATTTATTCCTTCATAACAGGCAGCGGTTAAATAAATTTACAGGCAGCTATTGTTTCCTTTCCACCTTTCCAAGACTGCAATATTTATATCCATATCACTAGTTTTCCAATCCTAGGATTCATGCCGTACCCTAGGATCTATCATTAAATCTAGTTTCCAGTCCTAGGTTTCATGCAATACCCTACGATCTATCATTCAATCTAGTTTCCAGTCCTAGGTTTCATGCAGTGCCCTAGACTCTATTAATTATTCCACAATTGTAGAAAATTTGATTAAGTAAATTAAAAGCCACTCTACCAGCTACAATGGGAGTACTGGGGGCGTGGTCAAAAATCCCGCGCGCCTCTGCAAACCCCAAGACTGAAATGAAACGGGGTCCTAACACAAGGATCAAACACAAGGAGTTTCTCAGAATGGTATATAATTACTGTAAACGGGTAGAGGATTTTATTCCGAAAAGAACGCAACTTGAAATGCGGAAAACGGACTCCGAACGGGCCCTAAACGGGTCGAAAACGATGAAACTGCCCAAAATTAGATGTCTGGAACCTCTTCCAGACGTCTTAAAATGTGGGTCAGAGCGCACCTTCGTTCTGTGTAGTCCCTCAGATGTCCAGAAGCCTGCGGGGGCATCTGGCTTAGTTCCCAGACGTCCGATGGTCACCCCGGATGTCTGGAAGTCCTTCCCGTCATCTGGCACTGCAGCCAGACGTCCGATTCACGTGGGATGGCGAGCCCTCGCGCCCTCCCGAGCAGAACCTGCACGCACCCACACCTGTTCTCAGTACGATGCGTCGCAGATGAAGGCGCGGCGGACGGTCGCATGGCCGTACACGTGAAAAAGGAAGAAGGTAGAAATATCTTACCGTCCAAACGTTTGGATAGTCCTCTAGACGTCTTCACCGTCATCTGGTTGGAAGCCCAGACGTCTGATTCTGGAAAAACTTCCAGAATCAGAGCTCGACTCGTTCTTCGCCCGCAACGCACGGCCGCGCCGCGCCCCGTCCGCTTGCTGCTCAAGCTTCAGCAGCCCCTCCGCGACACTGCACTCCCGCTGCAACCCCGCTGACCAGCTCTAGTTGCCCCGGCAAGCTCGAGCCCTCACGGTCGAGCGTCTCCTCCCTCGCACAACACCTCCTCCTGCACACTTGCCGCGGCTGCTGCTGTCGATGCTCACTCTCTCGCTTGCGCTCTCGCACCAGCTGGGAGAAGAAGAAGAGGGACACGGAGGAGATGAGGGTGAGGGAGAGGGCGAGGGGCCTTTTTAGGCTGCGCGGGGAGAGAGAGAGAAGCACTGCGCCCTGCAAGAGGCGAGAGGGAAAAAGATGGAAGAGAGCGACGGTGCAGGTCTGCGCGCGCATGCGCACAAACGCAACCCCGTACACCGAAAAATTAAATAGCAGACGTTTGGAAAGGGTTCCAGACGTCTGGTCAGACGTCTGGGCCACTTCCCAGACATCTTAAAACTATCTTGAGGCTGCATTCGTAACAATATAACAAACTCAAAGGAAGTTTCATCCCCGAAACTTGCGCTAACTAGGGTACGGGAAAGAACGACATATGAAAACATAACAAACTCAAAGAGGACCGAAGCCGGTCCGAAAAGACGTACCCGCGAAGAGCTCCGGGTACCGCTCCCGCATTGCCGTCTCAGGCTTCCAGGTAACCTCCTCGTACCACTAGCTCCTCCACAAAACCTTCACCCGGGGTACTTACTTCCGTCTCAAACTGCGGACGGCTCAATCAAGAATCTGCATTGGCCGCTCGGGGTAGGTCAGGTCGTCGCCCACCTCGATGCTCTCGTGAATCAGTACATGACTGGGATCGGCTACGTGCTTCCTGAGGTTGGACACGTGGAACACGTCGTGCACACCAGAAAGCTGAGGAGGGAGGGCAAGTCTGTAAGCAACGGGTCCAACCCGCTCTAGGACCTCAAAGGGCCCCACGAATCTCGGTGCGAGCTTCCCTCTCACCCCAAACCGCTGCAGGCCCTTCATGGGCGAAACACGAAGGAAGACGTAATCCCCAACCTCAAACTGCACCTCTCTGCGTCTCCGATCTGCGTAGCTCTTCTGCCTGCTCCTGACAGTGCGGAGTCACCTGTGGATCTGCTCGACTACCTCCTGACTCTGCCGGATCAACCTGGGGCCAACCTCCCACTTGGTCCCCACCTCAACCCAACTCAAGGGTGCCATACACCTTCGTCCGTACAGAGCCTCGTAGGGAGCCATACCGATGCTCGAGTGATAGCTGTTGTTGTATGCAAACTCCGCCAGGGGAAAGTGCTCCTCCCAAGAGCCCCTCCAGTCCAGTACACAGGCACGCAAAAGGTCCTCAAGTGTCTGTATCGTGCGCTCCGACTGTCCGTCCGTCTGGGGGTGGTATGCTGTACTGAATCTCAATCGCATCCCCAGGGCCTGCTAAAACTCAGCCCAAAACTGGGACGTAAAGCGAGTATCCCGGTCGGATACGATCTCCTGCGGAACTCCATGTAGTCATACCACGTCGCAGATATACCTCTCTCGTAACTGTGCTAGTCCCAAAGTGACTCGGATCGGCTAGAATCTTGCCGTCTTCGTCAGTCTATCCACAATTACCCAGACTACATCGTGTCCTTGCTGGGTAACAGGTAAGCCCACCACCAAGTCCATGGTGATGCTCTCCCACTTCCACTCTGGCACTGGAAGCGGCTGTAGCGGCCCTACAGGCCTCCGATGCTCGGCTTTCACCTGCTGGCACACTAAGCACTGCTACACGAATTCACCCACATCCCGCTTCATCCCCCTCCACCAAAACTCGCGTCTCAAGTCATGGTACATCTTCGTGTTTCCCGGATGTATGGTGAATCTGGAACTGTGTGCCTCAGTCAGGAGCTCTCTCAATAGCTCCTCGTCTCTAGGAATGCACAACCGTCCCCTCAGGTGCAGTACCTGGTCTGTGAAAGAGAAGTCCCCTAGGTCTCCTGACAGTACTCTGTCGCGTAGAGGCTGCAAGTACGGATCGGCCATCTGTCCTTTGATGATGTGGTCTATCAACTCTGGTCTAGTCTGTTGTGTCACAGTCACTGCCCCACAGTGCCCCTGTAACTCTAGGGGTCGCCAACTGCCTACCTCCTCCAAAAGGCTCCAACTCTGTAACTGTAAACTGGCCAAGTGTGCGGGCGCCTTTCGGCTCAAGGCGTCAGCCACCACGTTGGCCTTTCCCGGGTGGTAGGAAATGCTGCAGTCATAGTCCTTCAGGAGCTCCAACCAACGTCTCTGTCTCATGTTGAGCTCCTTCTGATCAAAAAGGTATCTGAGGCTCTTGTGATCCGTGAAAATCTCGAAGGTCTCACCGTACAAGTAGTGCCTCCAAGTCTTCAATGTGAAGACGACAGGTGCCAGCTCCAGGTCGTGGGTAGGGTATGTGTGCTCATGGGGCTTCAGTTTCCGCGAAGCGTAAGCGACAACGTGACCCCTCTGTATGAGTACACCTCCTAACCCCTGCAAGGAGGCATCCGTGTACACAACGAACCCACCACTACTGTCAGGGATGGTGAGCACGGGAGCCGAAGTCAACCTCTCCTTTAGCTCCTGAAAACATGCCTCACAGGCATCTGTCCAAGTGAAGGGCACATCCTTCCGGGTCAACTGTGCCATAGGAAGCGCAATCTGTGAAAAACCCCTAATAAATCGTCTGTAGTAGCCTGCCAGTCCCAGGAAACTGCAAATCTCGGTGACTGAACGCGGTCTCTCCCACCTGAGCACTGCCTCGACCTTGGCTGGGTCCACTGCCAAGCCATCCCCAGAGATCACATGACCTAAGAAGGTCACCTCCCTCAACCAGAACTCGCACTTGCTGTATTTGGCGTACAGCCTACGTCGTCTCAGTGTGTCTAGAACCATCCGCAAGTGCTGTCCGTGCTGTGTCTGATCTCAAGAATAGTTGAGTACGTCATCAATAAATACCACCACAAACTGGTCCAAGTACGGTCTAAACACCCGGTTCATCAGGTCCATGAAAGCAGCGGGGGCATTGGTCAGCCCAAATGGCATGACCAAAAACTCGTAGTGTCCGTACCGGGTGCGGAAAGCTGTCTTGGAGACGTCTGCCTCCCTGATCCTCAACTGGTGGTATCCAGACCTCAAGTCAATCTTGGAGAACACCGTGGCACCTCGCAATTGGTCAAACAAGTCGTCGATCCTCGGCAGCGGATATCTGTTCTTGATGGTGACCCTATTCAGCTGTCGGTAGTCCACACACAGGTGTAGGGTACCATCCTTCTTCTTCACAAACAGTACCGGGGCTCCCCAGGGAGACGCACTGGGCCTCACGAAGCCCTTCTCTAAAAGATCCTGCAACTGAGACTTGAGCTCTCGTAGCTCAAGCGGTGCCATCCGGTATGGTGCAGTGGAGATGGGGCTGGTCCATGGTACTAGTGAGATCTCAAACTCGATCTCACGCTCGGGCGGTAGTCCTGGTAACTCGTCTGGGAACACGTTAGGGTACTCTCTGACCACCGGGATGCTCTGGAAGTCTGCCACAGGGCTGGGCTCTGCCACCACACAAGCTAGGAAGCCCTCACACCCCTGGCTCAAAAGTCTCACCGCCCGAAGTGCCGAAATGCACCTGAAGCCTCCGTCCACTGGCTGTCCGTGAAACTCGAACGAAGGCAACTCTGGTATGGAGAAGACGATCTTCCTCTCAAAATAGTCCACCAAAGCGTGGTAAGCGGACAACCAGTCCATCCCCAGAATTACGCCAAAGTCCTCCATCTATATCATAATCAAGTCAGCTGGCAGACTATGTCCCCCGATCCTAACCTCGCAACCCGTGTACACCTCCTCAGCCACAAACAGCTGACCACTCGGACCTCTGATTACGAATGGATTCTCTAACAGTGTATAGTCCTGGCCCAAACTAACTGCGAAACTGGTTGCGACAAACAAATGCGTAGCGCCGGAATCGAAAAGTGTGTAAACGAGTCTGCCGGAAACTGAAACCATAATTGCCACCACCGATCCCGAAGCTCTGGCATCCCTGTGTGTCAGGGCGTTGAAACGCCCTTCAGCTCTAGGTACAGACGAAGCAGCCACACTCTGCGTCGGGCGGGTGGGTGCTGGCCAGTACCCTCCTCGTGACTGCTATCCTCCTCCTCGCGCCTGGGAACCGCAACCTCCTGCGTGCCCTCCAGTGCTCTGCGCGGGAAGCATCTGCTGACCTCCTGCCTTAGACAGGCAGTCCCTCCTAATGTGGCCTGGCTGGCCACACTGGTAGCAGAGGGGAACCCGACTCCCGCCCTCTGTGGGTCCCTGCTGTCGGCTGGGTGGGGTTGCAGTGCTGGCGACTGGCCCCTGTCGAGGGCCCCCAAAGGCCACTGATGGCCCTGCAAAATGTGATGCTCTCCCTCGAACACTACGTGCCCCCTCCCTCGCCGGCCTTGTGTAAAGTCTGGCTGGAAGGGCCTCTTCCGCCCGCCGTCAGTGTCTCACGTGGACGGGTTCGTCTCCTCGTAGGTCATAGCTGCCTCCACCACCCTCGAAAACGTAGGCAGCTTCAGGGGTTTGACATACCCCCGAATCGCAGGCTGGAGCCCCTCGATGAACCTCCAAAGGCGCTCCTCCTCTGTGGCTACCGCTGTCGCTGTAAAGCGGGACAGCTCCAGAAAATGCGTGCAGTATGCGCTCACGGTCATCGTCCCCTGGCGGAGTGTGTGGAACTCCCGCCTCCTCTAGTCCTACCACGTCTGGGGAAAGTACTGCTCGTAGAAGAGGGTGACGAACCGGTCCCAGGTTGGCTCGTCCCTCTCCTGTCCCCTGACCGCTCTCCACCACCTGTGTGCAGCACTCTCCAGCTGGTACGTGGCGAAGGCCACGCGGCACTCCACCGGGGGGCGAAGGGTGTCGAAAATCTTCTCGAGCTGCTCGCGCCAGTCCTCTGCCTCGGTCGGGTCCTCATCCCCCTTGAAGGAGGGGGGCTTTAGCTTCCGGAACTGCCCGAAGAGCTCGAAGTGGCGTTGCAGTGGAGATGCTGGTGCACCTCCAGGCAAGGGTGCCTCGCGCACAGAAGTGTCGGAGGAAGGTGGGGGCGGTGGCGGCCCATCCCCTCCCCCGAGTCCAGCGCCACGTTCGCCGTGTGGTCCCACAGAGGACTCCCCCTCCGCAGCCCCAGGGTGAGGCACTCGGGGCGGTGGGTGGAGCTCCACTCGTACAATGTCCCGTATTAGCTGGGTGAGGTCCTGGGCTTGGACGCCCGGGAGCAGTGGCTGGTCCACGGAGGCGTCGACGACGACACGCCTTCCTCACCAGCCTTGTCCTCAGCCGTGCCTGCGGCCCACCTCGCCAGTCCTGTGACGAGGCATCTCCTGCAAGGAGACGTGAAACAAAACAGAAACACGTTAATACGGAACGATATCTAACAAAAAACATCTAAGAACTCATGTCAAAAGATATGTTGTGGTGGCAACTCTAGTTATAGACATGTGAATTGGTTATTTTCCAGTCAGTTGATTCACTTCTCGGGACGACCTTGCTCTGATACCATCTTGTAACCACCCGATTCCCGAGTCCCTACGAGACACGAGAACCGGACCGACTCGACTAATCCCAAGACCTAGTCATCCTATGAGGAAGTAACCAAAAGAGCAGTAAAATAAATCACATTCAGCATGAATATAACTAGCAATAACAAAATATAGCAGTAAGAAAAGGAACTACTACAGTATATACCACCACAACAGTAAAACAACAATTATAACATAACATGAAGCTACAAGTAAAAAAAGTACAGAGAGTAACAAGAACTACTCACTACAGTGGAACAAAAAGGGGTACAAAAGAACTGCGGTAACTCTACTGGACCCTACTCGGCCCAGCGTCCTCTGCAGCTGCTGACCCTGGCTGCTCAACACCTGGTCCTGAAAAGTAACGAGTGTAATACGTCAGCGAAACGCTGAGTAGAGTGGCAGCTAAAACTAAAGAAGCAGTAGAGTGTACAGTAGCTATTATATTTTCTTTCCTCCTTTATTTACGTCTTTCTATTATTTCACAATTTATCTATTTCTTAGATCCTTCACTTGATCTCGAATGTTCCTCGTGGGAACGATCTTGATTGCAGTCTTTTCCGAAAAGTAGAAGTAACACGTGGTGCTCTCCTGGCCAGGAGAGTCCCCCGTGGTGATCCTACTCTCAGTCAACCACCCCAAGGTCGCTGACAGACGTAATGGTGACTACGGCACGCGCGATAAACACATGGGTAGCTATCCCGCACTGGAAAGCGGTCAGTCATTTCCATTAACGGGTGCGCCCAAGGACAGCACGGAACCAGTATAGGGCAGAGCCCTCTTAGTAACAGGGGTCCAACCCCTCCACAGTCTATGCACCCACGCCTGACTACCGTGGTTTGCCCAGTGGGCCTAACAAGTCGGTGTAGGAGGCTAGCAGAACCCTGGGGCTCGTGGGGTAGCTAGTGCTCTCCCTACACTAGTAGCTCTCCTCGGTACTGCGTACGCGAGGGCCAGCAAGTCGGTGTACAGTGGCCAAACCCACCCCGGTCTCAACCTGAGGCAGCAAGCTCCCCTCTACACTAAGAGGTAATGTGTGCTCTCTTTGGTACCACGTATCCAAGAGACAACACACTTCCACGTTTCACTTTCTCAGTTCCATTCTATTCTCTTTCCAGGAGTTCTACTCCCAATTCCCCGTAGGGTTCCAGCTCTTTTAACTCAGCACATTTAGGTTTCACCGTTCCAGTTTTACGTTCATACAACCCATGTTCTCAATCATATTTATTCCTTCATAACAGGTAGCGGTTAAATCAATTTACAGGAAGCTATTGTTTCCTTTCCACCTTTCCAAGACTGCAATATTTATATCCATATCACTAGTTTTCCAGTCCTAGGATTCATGCCGTACCCTAGGATCTATCATTCAATCTAGTTTCCGGTCCTAGGTTTCATGCAATACCTTAGGATCTATCATTCAATCTAGTTTCCAGTCCTAGGTTTCATGCAGTGCCCTAGACTCTATTAATTATTCCACAATTGTAAAAAATTTGATTAAGTAAATTAAAAGCTACTCTACCAGCTACAACGGGAGTACTGGGGGCGTGGTCGGAAATCCCACGTGCCTCGGCAATCCCGAGACTGAAATGGAACGGGGTCCTAACATAAGGATCGAACATAAGGAGTTTCTCAGAACGGTATATAATTACTGTAAACGGGTAGAGGATTTTATTCCGAAAAGAACGCAACTCGAAATGCGGAAAACGGACTCCGAACGGGTCCTAAACGGGTCAAAAAAGACGAAACTGCCCAAAGTCAGATGTCTGGAACCTCTTCCAGACGTCTTAAAATGTGGGTCAGAGCGTACCTTCGTTCTGTGTAGTCCCTCAGACGTCCAGAAGCCTGCGGGGTCTTCTGGCTTAGTTCCCAGACGTCCGATGGTCACCCCAGACGTCTGGAAGTCCTTCCCATCGTCTGGCACTGCGGCCAAGCATCCAATTCACATGGGATGGCGAGCCCTCGTGCCCTCCCGAGCAGAACCTGCACGCACACACACCTGTTCTCAGTACGATGAGTCGCAGACGAAGGCGCGGCGGACGGTCGCATGGCCGTACACGGGAAAAAGGAGGAAGGTAGAAATATCTTACCGTCCAGACGTCTGGACAGTCCTCCAAACGTCTTCACCGTCGTCTGGTTGGAAGCCCAGACGTCTGATTCTGGAAAAACTTCCAGAATCAGAGCTCGACTCACTCTCCGCCCGCGACGCACGGCCGCGCCGTGCCTCGTCCGCCTGCTGCTCGAGCTGTAGCAGCCCCTCCGCGACACTCCACGCCCGCTACTCCCCTGCCGGTTGGCTCTAGCTGCCCCGGCAAGCTCGAGCCCTCACGGTCGAGTGTCTCCTCCCTAGCGCAACACCTCCTCCTGCACACTTGCCGCGGCGTTGCTGCTGACGCTTACTCGCTCGCTCGCGCTCTTGCACTGGCTGGGAGAAGAAGAAGAGGGACACGGAGGAGATGAGGGTGAGGGAGAGGGCGAGGGGCCTTTTAAGGCCGTGCAGGGAGAGAGAGAGAAGCGCCGTGCCCTGCAGGAGGAGAGAGGGAAAAAGAGGGAAGAGAGCGGCGGTGCAGTTCTGCACATGCATGCACGCAGACGCAACCCCGTACGCCGCAAAAATTAAATAACAGACGTCTGGAAAGGGTTCCAGAAGTCTGGTTAGCCGTCTGGGCCACTTCCCAGACATCTTAAAATCGTCTTGAGGCCGCGTTCGTAACACCGCCTCCCCCCTACCCCTTTATACATATATAATATATACATATATATATACACACTATATTTACTTTATTTCTATTTCGCTTTCCTGTTAGTAAAAAGATAAAAAAAAATATAAAAGGGAAAAGATAATCCTTGACTTGCAGGTACTCCGTCTTGCGAATAGCCAGACTCGTTTTGGAACTCTGTTTTGGCTCAAAGCCAAGAATCCAATTTTGAGGGTGTGCCTCAAGGACAAAGATTACCAGAAAAAAATCTAAATAAGAAAAACACCAAAAACACAATAAATGAACGGAAGAGACTCGTTGTAGGAAAGGCGTAGAAACTCGACTTGTAACCCCACTTCCCTGAGTTCGACCCTGGGCCTAAAAGTGACCAAGATAAAATCAATTAGGCCAAGTTAAAAATTTTGTAAAGAGATGGTTAGGTCCGATTTAGGTTAACCACTATACACACTTCAATGATAAAATCATCATATTAACAACCTATCCAGGCTCGACATCATACATCTTTTCTGGCGCCGTTGCCGGGGACGTGCGCCTTCAAGTAAGTTTCTATTCAATCCCTTTAAAATTTTCTCTTCTCTCTTCACGGGTATCTCTGTTTTTGGTGTGCAGAAGAACCTGGTGCAAGGGAAAGGTAGGCAGACGAAGTCAAAGACGTGAGCAAATCCAAGGTGGGAATAAGAGCGTGAAGATGACGACACCGCATTGGAGCTTCGCACACGTTGCCGAACAAGTAGGTCTTCTTTTCTTAGCAACTAAGGTTAACTTGTCACCTTAATAAAAAAAAGAAACTAAAAACTTAAAACTAGAAAAACTTCTTGGGATCTCTTGGGGCAAGTGGATTAAAATTCACTTGTTTGATTGATTGTCTTCACTCCCACCGCCCCGGTATTTCCCGCCCTACTTCGCATAGCGAAAATTCGAGAATCTTGATTCTTGAATTTTTTGCCGTGTGAAGTATTCTTTGAGGCAAATGCAAAAAGATTGATTGCACCCCTCTTTTGCCTCACTTATCTACAATTTGGGATCACATTTTTGGCGGGGAGATTTGGAATTGAGTTGATTCCAACCCCACCACGACTTTTCAATTTGCCTAAGATTCGATCCCGAATACTTCAACCCGAACAATTTGATTTTCTTTATCTTCTGGTTGAAGCCTTGTGTGTGGAAATCATTCCTGGTGATTGGGAGCACTTGAATTGAAGTGCTTTGGCTCCCTTTCACATAAACTCTAAAACTAATTCGTGCATCCACACATAGAAATCTCCATTTAGGGTTGCCCATTGCATTTTAGCATGCATTAACCAACTGATATTGAAGAAGGGCTTGTTAGGCTTAGAAAGAAAACTTGTATTCTCACAAAAACCCAAAGATTGGTTGAATTGGTAATTCAGCAAAATCCTAAAATTCATACTACTTAAGGCTAAACTCTAAAAACCATTCACCAATTAAAAACTTCAATTCGGGGAGATTTCCCTGTTGCATGCTTGTTTTACACACTCTGAAAAAATCAATCACTTGGGCATTACCCGTAAACAATGCCCTTCGCATTCCAAAAGCACTTGACCCTAAGCCTCTAACTAAAACCAGTAGTAACTTGACCCTTCTTAAGGATTGGAGGTCTAACTACCTGCGTGTAGTGGCTAAGTGCTGGTGAGAGTTCCTGCGTGCTATCGGGTGTCTAAGACTGGGGCAAACGGACTTTCAATCTGGCCCGGTGGTTCCGCGGTGCTCTCATTCAGTTTCGTAGTTCGTGATAGTAGGTAACTTAGATCTTTAGGTCTAAGGGCACACTGTAGAGGTTAGGAACTTGACTGTATTGATTTGTAATCAAGTGTACCTTTGCGGCATCATTTCTCTCATCTCTTTTCCCTTCTCATCTCCCCAACTCTTCCTGCGGTAGTGCATGTTTGGGAGGAGGTCAAAAAATCCTGAACTATTTGAATTGACTGATAAATTTAGAAAAGGACCCAAATCATCGTCCTCCTCCACAAACATGGCTGCACGCCCACCCCCAAATCCTGAGGGAGGAAACCACCCTCAGAACCCACCAGGTGGTGGAGCCTTAGATCCCATAACCCTCCTCCAAGCCCAAATGGAAATGTATAATGAGCTAATGGAAGCCATTCGGGAAACATTGGAAGAAATGCAGAACCCTCTCGAACGGGAGGAGCCTAGGTCTCTTAGCTCCTATCAGAATCCCGCTGCTATGGAGACCATAGGACAAATTCGGGTCCCCATGGGCGGGGACGACTTTGAACTGAAACCAAACATTATTGGCCTAATAAATTTTCACTTCCATGGTCTTACAAGTGAATATCCTTTTCTCCACTTGGAAGACCTAACCCGACTGGCTAAAACTGTTAAACCAAGAAATGTCGGGTTACCTATAGTCCTCATGAAAATGTTCCCGTTTTCATTGCTAGATAAAGCATCGCAGTGGTTACGCACCCTTCGGAGAACCATCCACTCTTGGGAAGAGATGCGAACAGCGTTCCTCAAGAAGTTCTTCCCAATGGGGCAAACCAATGCGCTTCGCCGTGCTATCACTTCATTTACTCAACAAAACGGCGAACAATTTCATGAGGCATGGGAGAGGTATAATGACCTCCTCAGGAAGTGTCTGCACCACGGTCTGCCGAAGTGGCATATAGCCCAGATTTTCTACTATGGGCTAAATGACACTTTGAAGCAGATTGCAGACGCTTCCTACGGAGGGAACTTTATGAATAAAGACGAGAATGGAGCATTTGAACTGTTTGAAAATATGAGTGAAAACTTGATGAACAATGCTTCCATTGTTGCCTTTAATCGTACCAGCCAGCCCCGAAATGTCCACGAAGTTGACACGAGACCCTCCCATTCATCCACTGATCTAAGCCTTATTGCACAAAAACTGGATGAAGTCTCCGTCGTGCACAAGAAGCTGGATGAGCTTCTAGCCAACCCCGCCCATTCTATGGCAAACACCACCTCTTCACCACTTCGTCACAATCCAAATTCTTCCAACACCAAGGTTATCCCAAGAAACCCCGTAAGACCTTCCTTACCGAGTGTCGCACCGAGAAACTTGGTAAGTCATGTGGAACTGGCTTCTACGAGCCAGTATTTCGACATGGAGGACCAAGCCTCCGTGTGCTCGGATGCATACTTACATGCGGACACGTCTTCTGGCATAGAAGACGCTTGCGCCCTGCGGAACAACCCGTTCTCTGCCACGTATAACCTAGGGTGGCGTAATTATCCGAGTTTCGCATGGTCCAACAACTCGCAGTGCCAAAACCCCACGGGTGGACCAATGCGACTGTCTGCACCTGTCATCCCAAGGGCCCAGTCTAATACTATGGCAAATCTGCCATCAGGCCCTTGCATACCGCAAGCAGAACACGTATCAAGTCCTCTTGATAAATTGATGTGAATGATGACGGATATGTCAAAGCACCATGAAGAGAACATGACCTCTCTTCAGTACCAATTGGCGCAGCAGAATGCTGAGATCAGTCAACTACGCATGACGACTTGATCTCAGGGCACTCTTCTCACCCATCCTGTTCCAAACCTACGAAATTTCGTACCCTGTGGTCCTCAACCACAGGTACGACCTTCTCAGGGACAAGTTCATCAAATTCTTCAAGCTCTGAGCATTCCACCAGGATTTCAGGCTAATCCCACTGCAGCACCGCACTCTTATGTCCCCATTGTGAACCCTCCTCCGCCGTATGATCCCACTGGACCCGCATCATCCAATGCTATCACTACGAGGAGTGGTAAGCAGACCGTCGATCCGCCTTGACCTGATCCTAGCCGTCTTCTTCTTCATCGCCCTCTCATTCGGGATGCGCACCGCATTCGCGGGAGGACGATACACCCAAATTGTTGCCAGAATCTGTCCCATTCCCTGAGGCTCTACTGAGGGAGCCAAAAGGCAAAAAGAAAGATACGCATGCCTTTGATAACCTGTGTAATCTGTTCAGGGATGTAGAAATCAAGGTACCCCTGCTCGAGGCTATCGACCACATACCTACTATCGCCTGATTTTTCAAAGACTACACAACACCCAAGCGACAGTCAAAGTAAACTAAAAACATGGTGGTTCTCTCACCTCATGCGAGTTGTGATATACTGTCAAACCTACCACCGAAGCAGAAAGATCCGGGCACACCGCTCATTTCCTGTAGCATCCAAGGCTGCAGGTTTAACCGTGCCTTGCTTGATCTAGGATCTTCCATAAATCTCATATCGACCATCATGCTCGAAAAATTTTCCTTGGGAAATCTAAAACCCACCCCTGTCACGTTACAGTTGTCAGATCGTTCTGTCAAAATCCTGAAGGGTGTGGTGGAAGACGTGGTGGTTAGGGTCAATAGTCTCCATTTTCCTGTTGACTTTCTTATTTTAAATATGGAAGTTCCTAGCTCACTTTTTGATTGTCCGATCATCCTCGGTCGACCTTTCTTGGCCACAGCCCGCGCCCTTATCGACTGCGAGTCGGGATGTATTGAGATTGCCGTTGGATCTGAAATGATCAAGCTTAACATCTTCAAGGTAGCCAAGAACTTTGGTTGCGATTGTATCGAGGATGACATGTCTGACGAGGAAATGACCGTCAGTGCGTGTATCGGACTAATTGGGACCTATTCAGACTGCTGCGGATTACCTGTAAACACTGAAGACTGCCTGATCAGCACATATTGTGACGTTCCCCCATCCCTCCCTATTCCCGTTCCTTCTCCTGGCCATATTTCTGACGAGGTTTTCTCCGCTTCCCATACCTCGTGGTCTGAGTCATATCCGGGCTACTCACCGCCGGTCCACACTCTTGAGCCCGCCAAATCACAACCCGTGGTCTGAGTCTTTCCCGCCAAATCAGGCGGATTTGCAATTCCACACTGGGACCTTGAGCCCACATCTTACTCACTGGGGTTGTTCCTTTTTGGATCCATCTATCCAAAAAGCCCCTCTTCTTGGCCAATCTGAGGGCCAACTTCTTCTTCCCGACTTGTTCTTTGATCCGCCTAGGACACTCTCGTCCCATGAAATGCCAGACCTTTCACCATCCACCATCACTTTTCACGCCACTATCACACTCTTCACTTCACCAACCTGTTGTATACCCTGCACCTCAACTCTTGTTACTTGATCTTTCATCCTTTCTCTACCTCTCCCTCCATGCATATGAGGACATAGCATTGTTTGGCATGGGGGGATGGATGGCATCCATAGAATCTGGGTATTTTATGGTATCATACAGTTCCCACCTATTTATAAATATGCAAGAAAAAGAAAAAAAAATATATATATGTATATATATATATGGTGTTTAGTAATGATCTGAAATCTGAAATAAAAAAATACAATAAGTGTTTATGGGTATTCAACCTTTGTTTTGAAGACTTTCCATGCCACAGAAGCTTGATTCGCTCAGGCTCGGCTTAATTCACTTGAGCATTGATAAGATAGATCAGAATCTCTCCTAACTAAGGACGTATTCTTGTACCTGAGACACCAGTACAGGATCCGTTGGTTTGCTTTTACTTGAGAGCTTAAGTAAACTTGGTTCACACTACACATATCAGGAAAGACCAGGTGAACATAAGATCCAATCCTAGAGTTCATTAGGGAAGGTGGAGTCCTTACCTGTGCGTGCAGGTAGACTTTTTATCCCAGGCTTTAGTTTTGTGTTTAGGAGTGACTCTTTCCACCAAAAAGAAAAAAAGTATGCCCCTTTAAAAAAAAAAAAAGTTGTAAGAGATATACTGACATGTGTTTCAAAAAAAAAAAGTTGCAAATAAATCAGTATATCTCACAAATGTCTGTAAAGTCTTCTCCCTACAAGAAGTTCTTCAGGGCAGGTTACAAATACCTTGTTTTCCTGTGAGCCACAAATGTTAGAAAATGGGAGTTGAGTTTTTCGTCATCTTCTTAAGAGTCAATCTGAAAACACAAGATGAAACTGGGGCCAACCTGTACTTAAAGATTCGTGAAACCCTGGGCTTGAGCCTTAATGTTCATCTGGTCAGTCTTGATCCTTCACTATGCACAAGCCATAACCTCTTGAGCTCTCGAGTACGGCAAAAACCTCTTGGGTCCTGGAAATCATACTTAAGGTTTAAATATCAAGAGTCCTGGTTAGTTGAGAGATGATCTATGTCATGTGAGACTTAAAGTTCTGGTAGTCTTCTCTACAATTGGTTCTGACAATATCCAGCAATAAACACACCTATATCACCTTAGAAGAAAATCTTCAACTTAAGATCATTTCTAAATACTATTTTGCTAGGGACTAGGAAAACATAGGCATGGGGGTATGATTGCACTGCAAAAATACACCTGCAATAGTGCCTTCTCGTGCTATTTTCTAGCATTACCAATGCATATTAGGGTTCTATAATCGCATTTGTAAAAATACATGCATGTATGCATTTAATTGAGAGGAGAGGAGAATAAATAAATGGCCTCACAATTTACTTTTTTTCCTCAAGTGCATCTCTGCTAAATCACCATCTTTTTATTTTTTTATTTCACTTGATTTTCCCACGGCTGCATGCATCTTCTCCTTGCGCCATGCTTCCCGCAGCTGCAACTTGCCATTCCCTGCTCTCCATCCCTCCCCCTGCCAGCCCTTCCCTGCGGCTGCCATTCCCTGCATAAGCCATGCATGGCCATGCCTTCCTCTTCTATTTAAAGACCACGGCTCCATCCTTTGCAAGAGTCCTGGTCCCAGCCAAAAAACCCACTGGCAGCTCCATCTCCTTCTAGGCCGTCCTCTCCTCCATTCCCCTCCATACGCCGACCCTCCTCGGAGACACCTGGCGGGTAAGAGCCCTCACTGTGGTGCACACCACCACAGTGAGACCACCACCGCCCTGCTCTTCAAAGAGTCGGTGGGTGTGGTGGCTCTTTTCTAGCTTTTTTTTCCGTTCCAGCACCTTCTGCCATTGGAGCAGCTTCAAGGTCTGAAGGTCAAAAGCTTCGCACGCCCAGCAGCAGCAGCCCCTTCCGCGCACGCTTGCAGGTGCCCTCACCCTCCGCATGCGCCTGCAGGCCCTCTCCGCCTTCCGCTTCTTCGCTTTGACGCACCTATACACTATTATATACATATATATATATACGTATACATATATATATTGATATATATATACTTATATTTATACATATAATAGTACCTATATACTTATGTATTAGTATACATACATATATATATATCAATATACTTATATATATACATATATACATATACTACTATACATATACATATACATATATATATCCATATACTTATATCTATATACTTATATATATATATAGATACATACTTACATATATCTATACATATACTAGTACTTATATAAATATGTATTAGTCTATATACACATATATATATACATATAAACATCTATATACATATATATATATATATACATATATATATATATATATACATATACTTATACATATATATATCTATATAACTATATATACATATATACATATATATATACACATATATATATACATATATATACCTATTTATAACCATATATACATATAGATATATTTACATATATACATATATATATTTTTTCACATTATTTACCATACGCTGTATCGCAGGAATATCTGCACCAGTTGCTGATATTCCCCGATACACGCGTACAAAAAGTGTGGTTACATACATCTTCCACCATCCATCCCATACTCCACGCAGCACCTAGTCCTATTGGTTGCGTCTTTCTAGACGATGACCGACTCGACATCGTGCTACACTCCATCTCCGCCTCCACCCCCACCCCTTTATACATATATAATATATACATATATATATACACTATATTTACTTTATTTCTGTTTCTCTTTCCTGTTAGTAAAAAGATAAAAAGAATATATAAAAGAGAAAAGATAATCCTTGACTTGCAGGTACTCCGTCTTGCGAATAGCCAGACTCATTTTGGAACTCTGTTTTGGCTCAAAGCCAAGAACCCAATTTTTAGGGTGTGCCTCAAGGACAAAGATTACCAGAAAAAAATCTAAACAAGAAAAACACCAAAAACACAATAAACGAACGGAAGAGACTCGTTGTAGGAAAGGCGTAGAAACTCGACTTGTAACCCCACTTCCCTGAGTTTGACCCTGGGCCTAAAAGTGACCAAGGTAAAATCAATTAGGCCAGGTTAAAAATTTTGTAAAGAGATGGTTAGGTTCGATTTAGGTTAACCACTATACACACTTCAACGATAAAATCATCATATTAACAACCTATCCAGGCTCGACACCAAGTGCGCAGTGTCAGCGGAGCACGCCAGCAGGGCGGGTGCGAGTGGGGCAAGCGAGGATCTTCATCGATGTACCTTTAGTGACGCTTGCAGTTGTCACTAATGATTTGCGCATGCCAACAAGAGGATTTGAAAGGTGGATCTTCAGCGACAGCTGCAGCGACGTTTATGGACGTCACTAAAGGCCCGTGTGCGCTAGCGAGACCAATTGAAGGGCGGATCTTCAGCGATAGCTGCAGTGATGTTTGTGGACGTCAGTAAAGACCCAGATACGATTTTTGCCTCTCCTCCACTATAAAAGGACCTACACCCTCTCCCTTCCAAGCCATCTCTACCTACTCTACTCCTACCTACTCCCAAGCTCTAGTAAGCGCTCCAGTAGAGCTTGTTCTCAAGCTCCCAAGGTGTTTATTAGTGTAGTGAACCTCTCCCCCACCAAATACTCCTCCAACTTCCCATCTCCCTTCATAGGTCACCTTGGAGTCATCCTCCCACCTCCATTCCGGTAGCAGATTAACTCCGTCTTCTCACCTTCATTCCGGAGCTACGCTGAAGCTTTCCTCAACCCGACGTCCTCCATCATCTCACCTCCGTCGTCTTGCTCCTCACCTCCTTCATCTGAGATTTCGCCAGGCGTCGTCGTCTCACCAAATAGTCGATTCGGGAGATTTCCTCTCACCTCCCTCTCTTTTTATGCTTTCATAGTAGATTGAAATAGACATTGGATTGATATATATACCATTTTCGTTCCACATCTCTATCTTGTGATTCATTTGCTTGTCTTTTATTTCAAAAACACAAAAAAATAACAAAACCATAAAATATCAAAAAGAAACGAATCGAAGCATAGTTTTCAATAAAGTAAACGTCGCCTCCCTATGTTTGACCTGGGACTCCCTTGGAGTTTCGGTATAAATTTTATCTAATCGATGTGTTTTGCAACTACGATGATGGGTTACTAGTAACCTCAATTTCTAACACGCGAAACACGACAGGACCAATATGGTAGAGATCTAGGTTGACGAGAATTAGCAATAAGCCTAGATTGCAAGTTGTCTAGTGAGATTTTCATTTGTTGCATGAGCTGGAGCATGGATCCTTGCATCTCTACCATCTGTTAGTTCAAATCATCCTGCCTTACAGGTTGACGGGCATTCTAGGTTGGCTGATTGACCTGGTTAGGGGGCAGCTGAGTGTATACATGACCCTGACCCTTTGGTCTTTGTGGTGCATTTTTGCTGGCTTGGATTTGGGTCTACTGCCCTGAATTTTTCTAGGAGAAGTTAGGGTGGTTCATCCAACTTGGATTATAAGAGTTAGAATATGGGTTGGACTTAACATTCTCTTGTACATCATACACATCCTCATAGGGTGAGGATGGTGGGAATGAAGGAGAAGGATCAGAGAAACTGGGATCAAAGGCCCCAGTTTGGAACCCGTGGGGTTTCGAGTAATGCTGGCTCACAGGTTGAGCTGCTTCCAGTTGATTTATGAACTCCCATCCAGTAGGAGCTCGTGAAAAATGGAATCCCGAATTATGGGATTGAGTAGATTGAGAAGTATTTGCAGAGTTTCCAGCCATCCACTCTTCTGATCTTTTTGTAACCAGGTGATGGTGTAATGATTGTAAATGTTTGTTGGTAATAATTGTTGATCATGTCGTTGTAGTATAGGGTGTATAATATAACATTAAGGATGTCGTATAGTGGTGAGTATGGGTGAGTTCCAGTCATTACAACCATTATTATCATTTGCTTATTTATCTAATTTTTACTGGTTTTGTTCCAGGTCGTTCTCTGGGAGGCAATTTATTGAATTTAATTCGGTCACTCTTTGATTATCTCCAAAATTGTCTTCTTATTCAAAAAGAAACTTTACATTTAAAGAATGAATGAATGTTTTATTTACCTAGTTACTAAGAAGTGCTTGCAAAAATACTAACTATGAACAAGCATCAAACAATCTATTATTATACTCTAAACTATGTATTTACAAGTTATACTATTAACACTAATATGTTAGTTCATACTACATTAGGATACCATAGTGTAAAAACTTAACTTACTAGTCATTTATTTATAGTGACATATATATCAGTTTTAGTGACAGATATAAACGTCGCTAAAGCTCAGAAAACACTATATACAACCTAAAGAAGCAAACTGAGGTCTTTAGCGACATTTATAGTGTCGTTTTATTCTGTTAGTAATTATGTGGGTTTAATTTTACATATGTACAGAGTCTTTTCTGTTGTTATCTCGTGTTATCTCTTTTTTTTTTTTTTTTTTTAAGTCGTCTGTCCTTTCATTTTGATCTGTGTAGTCTTTCAGAGGCTGCGGTGGAGAGTCCTTAGTGTAAAATGTGTTTAATTAGCGGGCGCGCTTTTCGAGGGATACACAGCACCCTTAGGGTGGGACCAGACCTCTACTAAGCGCGCCCTAATCTCAGATTAGGTGCTTAATTACGCTTTCGTATCAGCGTAGGGCCTCAGCCCAACGCCTTCAATAAGTTCGCACACACTCGGGCTCCCAGCCCCACACAGGAATCACGCATTCAGTATTCAGCACATATCAGAATCGGGTTATCGGATCAGACGGAACAGGTGAAGTTTCGGGCGCCCGGCGCCATGACGACTAACTAAGCTATAGCATAAATTCTATTTATATAGCTGCGTTTCGTTTGCAGCCCACGATGTGGCGCTATTCCAGCGCCACATCGTGCGCTGGAAACCAGACGCAGCTGCGTCTGTGCGCGTTTTTGGCCCTCGATTTGGGGGCCATAAATTATTAAAAAAAATAAAATAAAATATGGTAAATAAAATATTTACATAATACTACATAATTGATTAATTAATTTTGAATTTTAAATATATTTACTATATAAATAAATTCGCTAAACTAGGCTGATTATACAGGTTGATTACTTATAAAATAATTAGTAAATGGTCTAATTGACCTTAAACAGTTTTAACTTACATACTTAAGTATTTAATACATATTTTTATTGTATTTTTACGAATTTATTTATGTTTTATTTAGGCTAAAATAGCAATTCTGTGTAGTTTATAATTAAAACTAAGTTACAGTAAGATATACTAGGTATAATTATACTTTGACTAACTTAAATTACTTAATATATACATATATATATATTCCCAAGTTTATAGATTTATTTACTTGATTATTGCTCTAACCTATTAACTTAGCTACTAAATCAGTAAATATAAATCTGTACATATATATATACATAGATCAGTAGATACATACATACTAGATTAGTATATATACATATTTTTTACATAGATTACATATGTATACGAATTTCTGTACAGGTTTTATACATATTTACAGTATAACTATGTATCTAACTGATATGCTATAGTTATAATACTATGAATGGGTGTATTTATAGTTTTAAAATAAGTCTATGCCATTAGGCTTTTGTATAAAGTTAGGGAATTAGAGTTGATTGATTTTTTTTATTTGAGTTTAGGCAGCAGCTTCAGCTACTGTCAGAGGAGATGGAGAAGAGAACAATGTGCTGTTTTAGTATTATTTACAGTGGCAGTGGCTTAAGCCACTGTCAAATGGCTAACTGCTGCTGCAGTTAGTCCACTTGAAGAAGGGGGGAAGTATTCTACAGAGAAGAGGGAAACTTAGAGAAGAGGGGAGTTTAGAGAAGAGGGGAATGTAGCTGCTAAATGCAGCATATTGCTGTGTAACTGGGAGTAAGATAGAATTCAAAACAAACTACAATTTACAGAGTTGAAATCCAAATCTGAAAGGGGTTTAAATCTCACGAAAATCTCATGTAAATTTAGCTCAAATACTCATTAGGAAAAAAACCTTATCAGAAGCATCCTTTCAGATCAAAACAGCAAATGGCATTGAGTTAGTCTTCCTAATGCCATAGACAGCATGAAGGAAGACTTAGCTCAATCAATTAAAACCAAAGAAACACAATCCCAGTTTCTTGCAACCTTAAGGAGTATGGAAAACTCCTTAGGTTAGAGAATCACCATTCAGAAATGATCATCAACACAAATAGTGCATGGCAGTTCTGAAATAGCAAAAAGAGACTAAGAATGCATTAAGGAAATTTAATGGAAGCTGGCGAATGCATTCAAAACAAAATATAAACAGAATCATGAAAGGCTCTTCTGATTGGTTCTCTGTCACTGGAGAACTTCTCAGAATCCTTGCCTACAATGAAAACCAAAAATCCTTTCAATTTGTCAGATCTGTCAAAACATTTCAGAGAGTAAAAATCCTTTAAAATCCAGATCAAAAGTACTCTGACAAACTGAGGCAATCCATTTAAAACAGAGGGGCTTTTGTGAAACAAATGGAGTGAGTGAGAAGCCCTAAATGGTGCTTGTGATGCCACTTTCAGATCTGAGGCAGTGCGCCATCAGATCTGAAATTGGGTCAGGATGTGTGGGTGATTGGTGAAAAATTCATCGTTAAAAGGAAAAAACAAGAATCAGAATCTGGATGATGGTAAAAACAAAACATGAAGAGGGAGATAAATTGAACAGTGAACAGATGATTCTTCCCCTCTGATCTGGACTGATCAGAGGAGGTGAGGGAGGGGATCTAATACTAAGTCTACTCCTAAGACTAATCTAACTACAGCTAACATTAAACACTAACAATTAAAACTAAATCTATTCTAAACTACTGCAAACTAAATCTACAACTACTTGTGCAGAATTAAAAACTAAACTAAAAGGAAGAATGGGACCTATGGGTCCTTAGCCGGCGGCTAAGGAGGAAGAAAGGAGGAGGGTGACTCCAGCGGAGGGAAGAGTCTGCTAGTGAGACTCCAGGGTCGTCCTCAGGTGCTACGAGGTCCTTAGCGACGAGGAGGGTCGAGAGCAGGCGATGATTCCACAGCCGGTGGCTGTGAAATCAGGGTCTAGATGAGGAGGAGAGACTGGAGTGGAAGAATTGATCGCTGAGAGATGTAGGAGGGAGCGATCCCTTGCGCGCGACACCACTGAGGTGCTTAAATAGCAGCTCAGTGACTTAGATCACCGCAAGGGTGAGGTTAATCAGAATCAGGCCGGCGGTGAGGATGAGATGGGTAGAGCGCGCGGCGAGTCAAGAGAGAGATCTGACCGTCAGATGAGATCTGGGAAGAGAGGTGAACGCACGCACCGAATCGCGCGAAGGTTCCATTTGATTCCAGCCGCAGATCGAGATCAAAAGTGCGATGGACGGTCGAGAATGGCTGCGTTCTTCGCGCGCTACAGTGCGCGTGAAGAACACAGGCTTCTCTCTGAAATGAGGGAAAACTTGCAGGAAGACCCTTAAACGAAGGGGTAGAAGAATAGCGTGCAGGTCAAAAAGTGAGAAGAACTATAACCGGAAGGGCCCTGCAGTCATACAGAAGGGTTCCTGCGGCTTGCAAAAAGGTCCAAGAAGGAGTTTTGAAGGGTAGAAATGTAATGCATGAAGGACCTAATTGTAATCTATTTATTTCTAAGCCTAAATGATGTCCAATTGCTTTCAAATTTTTACATGTGCTTAATTGAACATTTAAGACATTGATTTTACTTCTGATTTTTCTTTTCAAACTTGTTTATGTGTTCAATTGATGCATGGATCATCATTTGTTCTTTAGTTTTCAGAATATCTCATTTTTGTGACCTAATTAGGAGATTTTAACACACATTAAAAGTTTTAGGTCTTTTCTTTAATTCCCACACTTAACCCTTTTTATGTGTTAATTTGATATTGTTTTGCTTAGTATCTAGCTTAATTTCGGCCTTTTAGCTATGATGAGTAGCCACTCATCATACCCCCATGCTTACGTTTTGCTAGTCCCTTAGCAAACAATCTGTTGAAGTGTAAGGCAATTTAAGTATCAGCAAGGTAAGTGTGTAAAGATATCTTTTTTTTCTTTTTCAGAAATTTTTAAGTGTTTTATGATGATCTTTAAGCTGAAAAAAATTTTTTCAATAAACCAACTGTGTTTTTGGACATTGTGAGAACCTGGTTACTGAGGATAACCTACCAGAACTCGAGGCTTAAATGACATAGACCATCTCTCAACCAACAAGGATTCTTGATATTTAAACCTTAAGTCGAATTCCAGGACTCATGGGGTTTTTACAGAGACTCAGAATGCTATGAAGTTATGGCTGTGCTTTGTGATAAGTCAGGACTAACCAGGTGAATTCTAAGGCTCATTCCCGGGGTTTCACTTCTTTTTAAGTCCAGGTTGGTCCTAACTTCAGCTCATGTTTTCGGATGACTCTCAAAAATTGATGGTATTCAATCACAACCCTTATTGTATTTGTGGCTCAGAGAAGATTTTTTTTTTTTTTTTTGGATAAACAGGGTATTGTTTTGAACCCTGAAAACATTTTTGGTGGAAGAGTAGTTTTTCAGACTTTTTGGAGAACATACTTGACCCCTTTTTTTTTTTTTTTTTTTTTGAACAGTATGTCTCCGAAACTTATTTGGTAGAGCGCACTGTATTTGGTGGGTGGATTTCTTTTGTGGAAAGAGCTTCTCCTAGACACAAAACTAAAGATTAGGACAAAGAGTCTACCTGCACGCACAGGTAAGGACTCCACCTTCCCTAATGAACACAAGGGTTGAGGCTTAGGTTCAAGTGGTCTTTCCTGACACTGTGTAGTGTAAGCCAAGGTTACTTAGACTCCTAAGTCAAAGCAAACCAACGAATCCTGTACTGGTGACTCAGGTACAAGAATTATCCTAAAGTTAGGAGAGACTGTGGTCTATCTTGTCAGGGCTCGAAGTGTATTAAGCCTAAGCTTGTACCAAGCTTCTATGGCCCGGCAGGTCAAACCAGTAACGGTTGAATGTCCATAGACACTTATTCTATTATTATTTTTATTATTTTTTATTTTTTTTATTTCAGCTATAAGATCACTTATCTTTTCTTTCTTTTTCTTTTTCTTTCTCTCCCTCCCCTCTTGAAATGAATGTCCTCCTTTGATAATGAAGTACATGTCCCTTATTGTATTTTTGGAATTTTTCTGATTTGTTATTTTTTTGTATTTTTAGCTTTGCAATTTTTTTTTTTCAAAAAAATTTTTTCAAAATTTTTCAATTTTTTGAAGTATATAATTTTTTGATAATACTATATGTACTATAGTTGTGTCTACAATTGCATTTTGGTTTAAATGGTTTACCATTTACACCCCCCCATGCTTAAATGTTTCAATGTCCTCATTGAATGAAAGGGTGGATGCAAATGCATGCTCTGCTTTTCACTATCCTAGACTGGGTGATGAAAGGAAGTCGGAATGAGGAGATACAATCTCTGTGCGGACGATTTTAAGTCTGATCTAGGATCAGAGTGAACAGTCGGGCTAGGAAGTGAAATGCATGACATGTGTGTCAATAAATGTATGCTCAGAATGCAAGGGTAGACACTATATGCAAATAAAGGCAAGAGTAAGAAAGGTGTAAAACAGCTATATACAAGGGTAGGTGTTTGCTAAGTTTAACGCCGTCAGCTAGGCGAAAACTTAGTTTGGTAGCTCAAAATGTAGGAGCGAAATGGTGGAATTGACAAGTCTGAGATCATGCGGCTCAACGAAAGGTTTCAGTCTTTGTCCATTAACAATAAAGGGTTCAGATTTGTCAAGTTCAGTGATCTCAACGGCTCCATTATCAAATAATCTCAAGATTTTGAAAGGTCCAATCCATTTTGATCTTAACTTCCCAGGAAAGAGTTTCAGTCTAGAGTCGAAGAGAAGGACCTTTTTACCAGGGTGAAAAGATTTCCTAAGAATGTGACGGTCATGGAAGGCCTTAAGTTTGTCCTTATACATCCTTGAGCTTTCATAAGATTCATTCCTTAATTCATCGAGCTCAGACATTTGTAATTTCCTAAGATCACCGGCCTTCTCTAAGTCTAAGTTACACTTTCTGATGGCCCAATAAGCTTTGTGCTCTAATTCGACAGGAAGATGACAGTGTTTCCCGTACACAAGTCTAAAAGGAGACATGCCTAAAGGGGTTTTGTGGGCTGTCCTATATGCCCACAACGCATCAGAAAGGCGGGAAGACCAATCCTTTCTATCAGGTCGGATGGTAGTCAGTAAAATCTTTTTGATCTCCCGATTAGATAATTCAGCAAGTCCATTGGTTTGAGGGTGATAAGATGTAGCAATCCTATGTGACACCCCATACTTTTGCAGTAGGGACTGAAAATGTGTGTTTCTAAAATGAGACCCTCCATCACTAATGATGGCTTTAGGTACCCCGAATCTAGAGAAGATGAAATCTTGAACAAATTGTGTCACAACTCTATGATCATTAGTCCTTGAGGGGATGGCTTCAATCCATTTTGAAACATACTCAACTGCCAACAATATGTACTCGAAGCCATAAGATTTAGGAAAAGGTCCCATGAAGTCAATGCCCCAAATGTCAAAGATTTCGCACACCATGATCGGATTCAAGGGCATCATGTCTCGGCGGCCAATACTACCAAGAGACTGACAGCGTGAACATGCCCTGCTATATTCGTGTGCATCCTTGAAGATTGTGGGCCAATAGAAACCACTCTGCAAAATCTTTGCAGCGGTCTTTTTGCCAGAGAAGTGACCGCCGCACGCCTGGTCGTGGCAGAATGATAAGATGCTTCTAATCTCCTTATCAGGGACGCACTTCCTAAAGATCTGGTCTTTACAATGCTTGAAAAGCCAAGGTTCTTCCCAGTAATAGTGCTTGGCCTCGGATCTAAGTCTGTCTTTTTGATGTCGGACCCAATTAGTGGGGATGAGTCCAGAAGCCAGGTAGTTGACAATGTCAGCATACCAGGGAAGATCAGAATGAATGACCAGCAATTGCTCGTCAGGGAAGTGGTCAGAGATGGGTAAAGAAGGAGAAATCGCTTCAGAAGGAAGGCGGGATAAGTGGTCAGCTACCACATTCTGCTTTCCAGCCTTATCACGAATCTCTAAATCAAATTCCTGTAAAAGTAGGATCCATCTAATCAGACGAGATTCCGCATCCTTCTTGGCGAGAAGATATCGAACTGCCGTGTGGTCAGTGTAGACTATAATGTGGGAACCTAAAAGATAAGGTCTGAATTTTTCCAGTGCATATACTACAGCTAGCAGTTCTTTTTCCGTGACGGTGTAATTCCTCTGAGCTTCATCTAAGGTCTTGCTAGCGTAATAGATGACTGTGGGTTTCCCGTCCAATTTTTGACCAAGGACAGCTCCTACTGCATAATTATAGGCATCACACATGATCTCAAAAGGGTGAGACCAATTCGGGGGTTGCAGTATGGGTGCCTTGGTAATCAGATCACGAAGTGTCGTATAGGCACGAACACAATCGTCAGAGATCTGGAAGTCTACGTCTTTAGAGAGGAGAGTAGTGAGAGGTCGGGCTATTTTCGAGAAATCCGCTATAAAGCGGCGATAAAAACCAACATGCCCGAGGAAAGATCGAATTTGCTTAACCGACGAAGGTAGTGGTAAATCAGAAATCAACTTTACCTTCGCGCGGTCAACCTCAATTCCTCTCTCAGAAATAAGGTGACCTAATACAAGTCCTTCAGTTACCATGAAATGAGATTTCTCCCAGGAAAGTACCAGATTCACATTAATGCATCTTTGCAGGACCTTGGTCAGGTGGTCTAGACATGCATCAAATGTGCTCCCGAAGACCGAGAAGTCATCCATGAAGACTTCTAAACAATCGCCTACTAAGTCAGAAAAGATTGCAAACATACACCGCTGGAATGTAGCAGGTGCGTTGCACAATCCAAAAGGCATCCTACGGAATGCAAAGGTTCCGTAGGTGCAGGTGAATGTCGTTTTCTCCTGATCATCGGGGTGAATTGCCACCTGATTATATCCTGAATAGCCATCCAAAAAGCAGAAAAATCTATTCCCTGCCACTCTTTCCAGTATTTGATCAATGAAGGGCAAAGGGAAATGATCTTTCTTCGTGGCTTGGTTGAGTTTTCGGTAATCTACACATACTCGCCACGAACTAGCAATGCGTGTAGGGATGACTTCTCCAGAATCAGTGGTGATGATGGTAAGTCCGGCCTTCTTTGGCACAACCTGAATAGGACTTACCCATCTACTGTCAGAAATTGGGTAGATAATTCCATTGTCCAGCCATTTAATCATTTCACTTTTTATCACCTCTTGTAATGTAGGGTTTAATCTACGCTGGGGCTGTCTAGTAGGTCTAGATCCTTCTTCAGTGAAAATCCTATGTGTGCAATAAGAAGGACTGATGCCAGTAAGGTCAGAAAGGCTCCATCCTATAGCCTGCCTATGTGCTCTTAGGACAGATAAGAGTCGTGACTCTTGATCAGAAGAAAGGGAAGAGTTAACAATCACCGGATAGGTCTGATCAGGTCCTAAGAAAACATATTTGAGAGAGTCAGGAAGAGGTTTGAGTTCAACAGGCACAGGATCAGAAGGAGCAGGTGTGAAAGTTTCAGGAGATCCTAGAGATACTAATGGAATGGGAGGAAGGTCCTCAGTCTCTAAATTTGGTATCTCAGTGGAAGTCAAGTCAGAGTCCAAAGAGTGTTGAGGTTCTAAATTTAATGAATTGATCAAGGTGTCCTCAACCAATTGATCCAATGAATCCAGGGAGAAGATTTCTTCAATTAAACTACAGGTTGGTCCTCTTTGGGCCTGAAAAATATCAATTTTTATTTTCTGATCTCCAAACTTTAATTCTATAAGGCCCTCCTCACAATTGATGTTTGCCTTGGCCGTAGCCAAGAAAGGTCTTCCTAAAATGATAGGTGTATTCTGGATATCTTCAGGTACTTCCATGTCAAGGACTATAAAGTCTACAGGGAAGTAAAAATCCTTGACCCGCACTATGACATCTTCCAACACTCCCTGAGGTGTCTTAACTGATCTGTCAGCTAATTGCAGGGACACCTTGGTTGGCTTCAAATTGCCAACCTCAAAATGTGTCAGTAGAGAGGTTGGGATAAGATTGATGGAAGCACCTAGGTCAAGTAGTGCTCTATTGAATGTGGTGTTACCTATCATGCAGGATAAGAGAGGGGTGCCTGGGTCTTTCATCTTAGTTGGGAGGGTACTAGAGATGATGGAACTAGCTTGTTCCGAGAGAATGATTGGACTACTCCCTTTTTGAATTCTTGCTTTACGCTTAGGTGTACATAGGTCTTTTAAAAACTTAGCGTAAAGAGGGATGTGGCGGATTGCATCCAACAAGGGATGTTTATGTGGACTTGCTCAAAGAGCTTAAGAAAATCCTCCTCAGGTGCCACACAGGTCTTTTTCTTTCCTTTCTCCTTCTTCTTTAAAGCTTCAGGAAAAGGTACTGGAGTTGTGAGAGGTTCAGTGATAGGTAGAGGAGAAGTAGGAAGTGGAGGAGCAGAACTAGAAGTGGTAGGTGTTGGAAGAGGTGGATCTAGTGTGCATTTACCACTCCTAGTGACTATGGCATTTAGTTCAGCTCTAGAGGTAGATGGTAAATCATTGTTAGGTAGCAGAGGTGGTTGCGTTTGTGCAAGAGAAGAATTTGAGTCAGTGAAGAATTCAGTGTTGTGCACTGCTTGTGAAATGTCATGTGTTTGGTTTTGCAATGCTGGTCTAGGTTGGACATACCTTTGAGCAGGTATGTTCCTAGGGTTGGGTTGTGCTTGGGATGGGAGTGAATGTGGTTGACGGGACTCCGTCAAGTGTGATAGCTGGGCTCTCATCTCAGCTAAGGCCGCGTCCTGTCTCTGCTGCATAGCAATATTCTGTTGTTGCATATCAGCAAGAGCTTTCATGATAGACCCCAACTGGTCATCTCGTGTAGGCCCAGATTGAGAGTATTGGGTGGGCCTGGGTTGGGGTTGCTGGTAGGTACGCGGTGGATATCCGTGTGATTGTGGAGGTGGTGCTCGGATCGGGTTGTGTAATGGTGGTGCAGAAGGTTGTTGAAAAGGAGGTCTTTGTGAATTTCCCGACCACGAGAAATTTGGATGATTACGCCATCCAGGGTTATAGGTTTGTGTGAAAGGATCATTGTGAATGGCATGAAGCTCCTCCGAAGCTCCAGAAGGTGCAGGGAAGTCAGTGAAGGGAGGAACAAAGGTTCCTCCAACCGGTGAAGGATATGGAAATGGAAAATCCGGTAATGCAGTTTGTGTCACAGAAAGGTTATTCACAGTTTCCCTCCCTGTGGGAAACTGAGAAGAAGTGTTTTGTGCTGGTGACTGAGAAGAAGAAGATGGGTGTTTTGAGAGAAATTTCCATACTTCATCTACTTTCTTCTCGATTAAGCCCACTTTATCCAGTTGACTAGCCACTATCTCTAAGTCTTTGCTACTGGATTGGGCTTCATGTACCCCCGTGTGTGAGTGGGAATGTGAGGACTTTCTATTAAACATGCTCATTGAAGCATTATTAATAGAGTTTTCGGCCATGCCTTCAAAGAGCTCAAAGGCTGAGTCCTCGTCCCGACAAAGGAAATTGCCTCCACAAGCGGCATCTACAAAATTCCGTGTGTCATCATGGAGCCCATGGTAGAAGATCTGGACCTGTTGCCAGCGTGGGACACCATGGTGGGGACATTTTCTCAAAAGCTCATGGAATCTCTCCCAAGCCTCGTGCATAGGTTCTCCTGAATTCTGGGTGAAGGTGGTGATGGCACGCCTTAAGGCATTAGTGCGGCCTACAGGAAAGTACTTCTTTAAGAACTCATGTTCTAAAGAAGCCCAGGAATCTATAGGTGTAGTCCGTGCAAGTGTTCTAAACCAAAAGGCTACCTTATCTTTTAATGAAAAGGAGAACATTTTCATCAAAAGCGTGTGCTGATCATGTCCTTGCGGACCCAAAGTTTGGGAAAGATTCTTCAGCTCCTCTAAATGCTGAAAAGGGTCCTCAGAAGCAAGTCCATGGAAGTGAGGAATGAGTGCTATAATGTTCGGCTTTAGTTCAGCAGCACGACCCCCATTGGGATAACGTACCACAGGCATTGGTTGGGCAACTGCGGGATTATAATAATCTCGTAGTTGAGGTCTACGGGGTTGGGGTGGTGCCTGAGGATTTCTAGGTTGAAGTGGTTGTGGTTGGGGGTTAGCTAATAGATTTACAGCTTGAGCAAGCTGTTGCACCTGTTGGGTTAAGGTATTCATTTGTAGTTGTGTATCGAAAAGGTGCTGAAGATGAGGCATAGGTCCTCTCTCCGGGGGTGGATTAGGATGATTAGGATAAGGTGGAGGTTGGAACCTAGGGATAGGTGGTTGCTGTGGTAGAGGATGTGCAACTAAGTCTGGAGGAAGTTCTTCAAAATCCTCAAAGTGTGAAGAATCAAGATCATCCTCTTGGCGAGGGGGATTGTGAAAAGTATTTTGAGACTCAGGAGGTAAGGGATTAGAAGTGGAAGGCAAAGAAGATGATGCAGTAGCTTGGGTAGCAGTACCCAAGGGGAGTACAAGTTCTGGGTTTTGGGATCTCCTACCTTCCATTGAGTTGGTTTTTTTTTTTTTTGAAATCTCGTTTACTCTAATTCGATCCAACTCAATGGGAAAAAATTTTTAACGTTCACAATAAAATAGAAGAATCCCAATAAAATCTCAATTCAAGAAGACCAATCAATCGAAATGAATCGGAGAAAATTTTTCCTAGAGGCTGCTACGCAAAGTATGTTATACGCAAACAATTGTTTCAAGCAATTGTACGTATCCTAAGATAAACCTAGCGAAGTGCAGACCTCTAAAATCCACTGGGAATCTGGATTAGACTGAGCGTGCGGATCCAGATCCTGTGGTTGCAGAAAGATGAGGTAGAAACCCGTGTATTGTGGCCTTAAGTGATCGTGCTGTGTGCACGATAACATTCAACACAAGGCGATTAAAATCTCAAACATGGTTTCACCCAATTTTGCTATCTCCTTTTTGATTTAATTGAAGTGATTAAAATGTGTTTTCTATGCTGCTCGTTTCACTTTTTACTAAATTCAGAACAAGTAGTGGTCTTCTTTAATTTTAAGTCAAATGCAAATATGGCAGGAGTTAGAGTTAGGTAAGAAATGCGTACCTGACTCCAGCAATCTTCTAATGCAGATTTGACTTGAATTAAAATCTAGCAGGAATGAAATGCAATCCTAAAAATGGATGCCTGAGGTTATGCTGCTGCTAGATAAGTATGAGGTCTTTTTGATTTTTTTTTTTTGATTTTTTTGATTTTTCTGAAAAATTTTATATGCAATTCAAAAGTAAGGAAAGAAATTAAGAAGATAAAGAAATAAAGTCCAGATAGTCCAGAATTATTACAAAAATTGTGTGAGAACAAGCTCTCACAACTTATGACTAACAATTGCTCCTAATCAATAAACCTAAAACTATCTATACTAAAACTAATACTAAAATCCTACAGCTACTTCGAGGCAAAACTCCACCAGGAAGATTGATCTGGAGCGCAGCGACTCCACCAGGAAGATGACACTCCCCCTCAAGTGCTGTGGAAAAAACAAATGATTAGTAAAAGAATAAAGGAATGTATACACAATTAATTCAATGGAAAATAAAAGCAATTACAATGAATGAATGAATGATTTCTATATACAAAAGAATGAAAAGAAAATTTTGATGCAAAGAGCGTTGCCTCCCCGGCAACGGTGCCAAAATTATGATGGTGTAATGATTGTAAATGTTTGTTGGTAATAATTGTTGATCATGTCGTTGTAGTATAGGGTGTATAATATAACATTAAGGATGTCGTATAGTGGTGAGTATGGGTGAGTTCCAGTCATTACAACCATTATTATCATTTGCTTATTTATCTAATTTTTACTGGTTTTGTTCCAGGTCGTTCTCTGGGAGGCAATTTATTGAATTTAATTCGGTCACTCTTTGATTATCTCCAAAATTGTCTTCTTATTCAAAAAGAAACTTTACATTTAAAGAATGAATGAATGTTTTATTTACCTAGTTACTAAGAAGTGCTTGCAAAAATGCTAACTATGAACAAGCATCAAACAATCTATTATTATACTCTAAACTATGTATTTACAAGTTATACTATTAACACTAATATGTTAGTTCATACTACATTAGGATACCATAGTGTAAAAACTTAACTTACTAGTCATTTATTTATAGTGACATATATATCAGTTTTAGTGACAGATATAAACGTCGCTAAAGCTCAGAAAACACTATATACAACCTAAAGAAGCAAACTGAGGTCTTTAGCGACATTTATAGTGTCGTTTTATTCTGTTAGTAATTATGTGGGTTTAATTTTACATATGTACAGAGTCTTTTCTGTTGTTATCTGGTGTTATCTCTTTTTTTTTTTTTTTTTAAGTCGTCTGTCCTTTCATTTTGATCTGTGTAGTCTTTCAGAGGCTGCGGTGGAGAGTCCTTAGTGTAAAATGTGTTTAATTAGCGGGTGCGCTTTTCGAGGGATACACAGCACCCTTAGGGTGGGACCAGACCTCTACTAAGCGCGCCCTAATCTCAGATTAGGTGCTTAATTACGTTTTCGTATCAGCGCAGGGCCTCAGCCCAACGCCTTCAATAAGTTCGCACACACTCAGGTGCTACGAGGTCCTTAGCGACGAGGAGGGTCGAGAGCAGGCGATGATTCCACAGCCGGTGGCTGTGAAATCAGGGTCTAGATGAGGAGGAGAGACTGGAGTGGAAGAATTGATCGCTGAGAGATGTAGGAGGGAGCGATCCCTTGCGCGCGACACCACTGAGGTGCTTAAATAGCAGCTCAGTGACTGAGATCACCGCAAGGGTGAGGTTAATCAGAATCAGGCCGGCGGTGAGGATGAGATGGGTAGAGCGCGCGGCGAGTCAAGAGAGAGATCTGACCGTCAGATGAGATCTGGGAAGAGAGGTGAACGCACGCACCGAATCGCGCGAAGGTTCCATTTGATTCCAGCAGCAGATCGAGATCAAAAGTGCGATGGACGGTCGAGAATGGCTGCGTTCTTCGCGCGCTACAGTGCGCGTGAAGAACACAGGCTTCTCTCTGAAATGAGGGAAAACTTGCAGGAAGACCCTTAAACGAAGGGGTAGAAGAATAGCGTGCAGGTCCAAAAGTGAGAAGAACTATAACCGGAAGGGCCCTGCAGTCATACAGAAGGGTCCCTGCGGCTTGCAAAAAGGTCCAAGAAGGAGTTTTGAAGGGTAGAAATGTAATGCATGAAGGACCTAATTGTAATCTATTTATTTCTAAGCCTAAATGATGTCCAATTGCTTTCAAATTTTTACATGTGCTTAATTGAACATTTAAGACATTGATTTTACTTCTGATTTGTCTTTTCAAACTTGTTTATGTGTTCAATTGATGCATGGATCATCATTTGTTCTTTAGTTTTCAGAATATCTCATTTTTGTGACCTAATTAGGAGATTTTAACACACATTAAAAGTTTTAGGTCTTTTCTTTAATTCCCACACTTAACCCTTTTTATGTGTTAATTTGATATTGTTTTGCTTACTATCTAGCTTAATTTTGGCCTTTTAGCTATGATGAGTAGCCACTCATCACCAGGTCCACTTTATCAAGTTTATTGCAAATCAATTCCATATCGAATGAATGAGAGTCATGAACCTCGTTAACAATCAATCTGGGTTGTTGGGACTGATTAAAAGTATCCATGGAGGCATGATTGGTGGAATTTTCAATCATTTCCTCAAACAATTCATGCACACTATCTGCATCCTTGTTGAGGAAATTGCCTCTACAAGAAGCATCCACAGGGTTACGGAGTTGCTCAGTCAACCCATGATAAAAGATCTGTAGGAGTTGCCGTTTCAGCACCTCGTGGATACTTCCGCAAAAGATCTTAGAATTGCTCCCAGGCACCATGAAGTGGTTCCCCTGACTGCTGGACGAAAGTAGTAATCTCTCATCTCAAAGCATTAGTATGCTCGATTGGGAAGAATTTCTTTAGGAAAGTCGATTTAAGATCATTCCAAGTTGCTATCAGCCTTCCAATTGTCTGGTACCAATGTGCAGCCTTATCCCTAAGAGAGTGGGGGAAAAGCCTCATGATCATCTGCTCCTCGTCCACATTTCGAGCTTTGGTGGTCAGGACCAAAGTGGTCAAGTCCCCTAAATGCTGAAACAGGTCTTTAGAGTCAAGCCAATGGAAATGTTTAATCAGGCTTAATACCTGGGGCATGATTTCTATGTCACCGGCTGGAATCTGGACACCGAGGCATCCTTGTAATTATAAGGATATAAAAATCCTTCAAGGGCTGAGTGCTCTGACCATGAATTCACTGGAACCATTCTTGCATTTGCTGCATTTGTTCCAACTGCCTTTGCAGCATCTCTTGAAGATTTTGAGGCAAAGGAGGTGGTTGATCGGCCATGGGATCAATTGGATTAAATTCAACCTATGCCTCCTTAAATGGTCTAATGGTCCTTCCAAGTGAGGATTCAATGACCTCCTTTCAAGCATAAACTAGAAAGGGGTCGGAAGGACTGGGGACAAGAACCTTGCAGCACAACAATACAAGTCTGTCCTTAAGTTGGGTAGCTTAAGGACCTATGCACCAAAATAGACACAAACCACAACATGAATTTTGTGTTGTCCTTAATCTAGAAGTTGGTTAAGTTGGGACGGCGAGATAGGGGGAGCATGTCCTGAAGGCTGCTAATTATGCCAAACCCCTACTTGCTTAAGTCATTTAACAATTAGGCCACTCAACTTAACACCTTCTGGAGAAAGTCGATGTCATAAATTCGAACCACAGTATGAGAAATATCCTAAAACGGACTGATGAGTCCTAGGGCCAACGTCTACTTGATTTTAGGTTGGGCCTGGGATAGTAGTGCTTTTGGAATGTGGTGGGCTCTTAAAATGGGTTGTGCCCTTAATGATTAATTGAATAAGTGTGAGTGAGTGCACAACTAGGGTTTTCAAGCAAGATTATTTGGATGAGTGGCTTTTAGAGTTTAAATCTTGCTTAAGTAGCTTTTAGGGTTTGAATTAAGGTGATTTCAATCAAATTCAAGAGGCACACCAAGATTTGCAAACACAGGTGAAGATGTTTTCCTTTGAAATCAAGATAAGGTGGTGTGCCTGGTATTGACCTTCATTATTAACCCTAATTACCAAGCTACTTGATGAGTTATTTTTATATGAAGTGGTGCGATCCAAACAACTCAAGCAATTGGCCTTAATGCACCACTGAGTTAGGCACACAAGTGGTTACCTATCTGATTTCTACTCAATTATGTGTTTGGTTGTGTGTACTGATTTGAAAGATTGGGAAATCGACTGAGTATGAAGAATCAGAAGAGGTTGTGTACCTTTGTGGTTTTTTTTAGAATTTTTTTTATATTTATGGAGGGTGAGGTGGGTGGAGGTGGAAATCAAAGCAACCAAACTAATCCTAGGATTTATGAGAACACTTAGGTTAATTAGGGATTGAATTAGGGTGATGGAATGAAGTCTATGGAGGGGGAAAGAATGGGGGCACACTTACAGTTGTATTCAACTGCACTTTACTACTTTCTATCACTTGAAGATTCCTGGTTAAAGTACCTGCAAGACAATAGAAAAGGAATACAAGAGAGTTAGAAAGCAAATAACTGCGAGGAATGTGGAAAAGAAATCGAGATCTATTGCCTCCCCAGCAACGGTGCCAAAATGATATAGTGGAAATTCGTGCGAAAAGATTTGAGCTTTGAAAACCCTGTCGTCGTAGTCAATTAGCAAGAAAATTTGTCAGTCAGATAATTTTTACCAAAACTCAGAATGAGTTCTGGGTCAAACACATGGAGGCTACGTCAGTTTGAAATCCACGGTTATATTTTTTTCGTAAATTTCGTTTATAAACGAGACATTTACAATGATCGCTATTCTACTTGCAATATAAACACTAAAACTAGAGAAAGAGAGAGAAAGAAATATATAGAGAGAGAAACAACTTTTATACTAAAAATAATGTCATTACAGCTACAACTAGAAAGTGAGAAATCTAATCTAGAAAGTGATAAAGAGAAGGGGGTGAGAAGTTATCCTCCTTGATGGCAGCTTGGAGGACGAGCTAGACAAACGTCGCCTGGAAGGAGGGAGGATGGATCGGGAAGAATTGGGGGTGAGGCAGGGCATTGACGTCGCAGGATCCACTTCCAGAACGGGGGTGAGAAGATGGCTGGCAAGAGCTCCGCAAAGGGGATGAGAGGTGGAAATTTTTTTTTAACCCTAGCGGAGCTTCTTGTAGCTTGAGATCACTAGAGAGAGCTTCAGAACTTGAATTCTTAGCTCTTATAGAGGGAGAGAGATGATGGAAGGGATGAAGAAGTGGAGGGCATAGGGCCTTTTATAGGTGAGGTTTGAGGGCAAAAAGGACATTTCAAGCTTTAGAATCATTAACTCAGGGTCTTTAGTGATAGATGTAGCCATTGTTGAAGCTAAGCATCGGTGAAGATGTGTGGAGGGAGGAGGGACGTCGGATCTTGATCATAAGGCATGGATTGCGCTTTGCTTCACGCGTGCGTTACGTGCAGTAAAGGGGCATCTGCTCTTAGCCCTTCGATCATGAATGGACGTCAAAGATCATGCGCGGTTCACCTTCAGATTGTACCAATGGCTCCACGTACGATCGTGCATGCAATTGCGTGTGATTGCGCATGTGCGGCAAACTTCTCCATCGGGCTCTCAAGAAGGTGCCACATCGTGCCTGCGTAGCTGCTTGATCGAGATCGCATGGGCAAATTTTGCCTACACCCGCCCACACTGTGGATTTGAGGCACGAGGCGATTCAAACCTGCGCCTATTGGCTGTGAGTAGCGTGGCCGACCATTGCACCATGCTGTTGGAATGTCGAGGGAAGGAAAATGGTGGTGTAGGATCTGGATCGTTGGATGGGCATCCAACGGTCAAGATTGTGCGAGGCTATGCCCCTTCAGAGTTGAGGCTCGGGTGCTGGGCTAAGTAGAAGCTGCTGGGTCGTTGGATGGTGATCCAACGGTCAAGAAAGTTCATTGGTGGCTCCATAGAGAGTGCGCAGGCTGAAGGTTCCCTACCAGGAGGGGTGACGTAATAAAATTGCGGAAATAAAAATATAAAGCAATCTCACAAAAATCAATCGCAAAATGTACACAGGTATTTTTAGGTGGAAACCCAAACCGGGTGAAAACCACCACCTAACCCTCTCGAGTTAGGATTTTCCGATCAACCAAGTTGATCAAAATCCACTAAACGAATCACTTTGAACGAGGGTGATTCAACCTCAGTACAACCACGCTACAAGTACGAGGGTAGCGTTCCTCAACCCCTTCTCTCCACGAGAAGGATTTTGTCCCACGAAGGAGACGGGAATTCGCAAAGCGAATACCCAACCAAAATACAAAGATAAAATAAAACAACAATCCTATAGAGCCAACAAAATTAAACCTAGCTTCTATAGGAAATAGGAAACTCCCCTTTGCAAGGAGTGCGTCGATGATGACGCGGTGCGTGTGCCACGCGACGGCGCTACGTCGCTCTCGTTATCAACAGCGGGAGAGCGGGCGCGCGAAGGCTTGATGCTCTCAAGAGAATGAAACTAGAGCTTGGAGAGCAAGGGCCTCAATTGGACACAAAAGAGTGGAACTAAGTTGCTTAGGTGTGTCTCTTGTTTCTCTTAGTGTGTATATGGTGTGTTTTTGAGTTGCAAAGACTCCCCTCTATTTATAGAGGCCTTAGGAAGGCTTTGGAAGGCTTGGAAAAGCTTCCATAGCCGTTGGGTGCAAAGCCCAAGAGAATCAGGTCGAAATCAGGACAATGATTGCATTTGACAGGGTTATCAGACGTCTAACTCTAGCATCAGACGTCTGGAAGGCCACTTTAAGACGTTTGATTTCAAGGTCAGACGTCTGATTCTATGCGGGTTTCTCCCTGACTTGAATCAGATCTAAACAGGGTTTTTGTGCAAGTCCATCAGACGACATACAGGACGTCTGGCACTAAGTCTGGACGTCTGGAAACCTACTTTTACTGTGGGAATTGATTTCCAAACGTTGCAACGGCTAGAAAATCTCTGAGAAGAGATTTTGGGTTAGCCGAGGCAAAACGGTCATTTATCAGACGTCTGGTAAGTCCTATGGACGTCTGATAAGGCTCTAACGGTCATAATCTTGAGTGTTTTCCAAGGCAGCCAACGGTCCACTAATTGGACGTCTGGCAAAGTCATCAGACGTCTCCTAAGACGTCTGGTATAAGGTCTGGACGTCTGAATTCATCAGACAGAACTAACTATGTCCAGCCTAACAGTTATCAGACGTCTGAAACAACAGTCAGACGTCTTAAAATCCTTTATCAGACGTCTGATTCGTGAATTAGACGTCTGGAAAGTCTGTTTTAACCCTATATTGGTTTTCTAAGTGTTCTACAGAAAACCTACGTATCCTAGGGTTGTGCAGGTGTTCCTAGGACTACTGTTAGGGTTCTTTGAGGCTCTTTAACATAATGCCTAAGGAAAATAAAGAGCAAGAAAATAAATACAAGAGATACATGAAAGGATAAAAAAGAATCTATCCTATTCTTCTTGTCTTCCATCTCCAATCTTTCGCTCCACGCGAACCTCCTCTATTTTCCGTCAAGCTCCTCCAATCCGTCCTGGATGCGAGCTCGAACTCCGTCTAAACACGTCGTCATTTGCAATTGACCTGAAATCTAGGACTCAAATTGCAAATGTTAAATAACACGTGTTTTGTTATCATCAAAATAAATGATCGTGGTGCTCTAGCACCAACACAGGCAACCTCGAATGGCTCTGATGGTGCCACGTGGCATCATCTGAGTCGTCTATCTTCTTTTGCTCATAGGTGGTGCCACGGTTATCGGATTGAATCGATTTTCATGCCGTTGGGTTGCGATCGTCAATCCGAACCCATTCGTGCAGTTGGATTTGTCATCTATGGTATAGATTTAACACAACTTTGGCCCTTGTCCTTTGATCTTTCTTGGACTATATCTAATGCTACGAAAATTTGATTGAGGTGATCTTAGAGTCATTGAACTCCGATCGTCACCTTGAATAGATCTGTATGGTTGGATCTTCAATCCGAGGCCCTGAATGATATTTCCCTATTCCCTGACCACAAAAAGAGAAAATTAACCTATAATTTGTACAATCTAGCTAAATGCATAATGATGCATGCCATGCAAAATTTATAATGGTGAATGCTTCCATGACACTAGGAACATGCATAAATAGACATTTTAGGTTAATTAGATACATGCACATCAATCAGTTCATGGGGCCACAACATTCTCGAAGATCTATCTATGTTTAGGCTACCACCAGCTCAGGATTATGGAAGGGGATGTGCCGAAGACTGCTTTTAGGACTCGTTATGACCACTATGAGTTCTTGGTGATGCCGTTTGGACTAACAAATGCCCCTGCTGCATTCATGGACTTGGTGAACTAGATTTTTAGACCATATCTAGACCGCTTTATTCTAGTATTCATTGATGACGTCCTCATCTAGTCCTGTGGTCAGGTACAACATGAGCAGCACCTCTGGTTGGTCTTGGATACTCTGAGGAAGCATCAATTATATGCCAAGTTCAGCAAGTGTGAGTTCTGGCTGCACAAGGTGGAGTTTTTGGGACATGTGGTGTCAGGTGCAAGGATTTCTGTAGATCCTTCCAAGGTTGAGGCAGTACTGAAGTGGGAGTGACGTAAGACAGTGATGGATATTTGCAGTTTCTTGGGTTTAGCAGGTTACTACAGGTGGTTCATTTAGGGCTTTTCACAAATCACTTACCCGTTAGCCCAATTAACGAGGAAGGATACTCCTTTTATCCGGATCGGTGATTCTGAGACCATTTTCTAGACACTCAAGGAGAAGTTGACTTCAGCCCCTTGATGCGAAGAAAAGTGTGATTTGTAATTAGGGTTTTAAATTGTTTTAACATGCCAATTCTCAATCTCTTTTACAATTTATAAACCTAGATAGCTGTGGTATTTAGGGTCGTCCAAGGAGGAAGGAATGCACTTTAAAACTCTCGCTTGACAATAAGGAAATCAACTTTATTTTTTTAATTTTTGAAAATAAGATTTTTTTGGATTTTCAAATAACGGACAATCAAGAAATTGGAAGCGTGAAAAAGACTACACCTAACTTGCTAAAACTAAAACCTAAGCTACAAGCAATTCCTCTCTCTAAGTTCACCCTACGTACGTGAAGACCTAGGGCAATTAGAGAGAGTGTGAGTGCACTAAGGAAAAAGCAATAAGACGCAAAAAGATGCAACAAGAATTTAAAAGAAAGCAACTTTACTTTAGAAGAAAATTATTTTACAAGAAGACAAGTAGAGGAATGCTTCTACTCTAGCAAATGAAAATAAAAGAAAACAAAAATCCTCCTGTGATGATATTGGTGAAGAAGAGAAGCTTCTTGCTCCAAGCTCAGCTGCTCCTGGGCTTGAAAAGTTCTTGTTCTCCTTCCTTGAAAAGCTCCTTCAAGTTGATGAGATCCTCCTCCTGGCAAGCCCTAGATGGGTGTGCCCTTGCTCCTCCAAGGGTGGAAAACTTCCACCCACAAGAACTCCTCTTAGGGTGGGCGTGCATGATGCGTGTTTTTCACTCAACTCAGTAATTAAGTTAATTTCACTTAATTAAGAGTAGAAGAAATCACTTAGGTTAACTCGAAGTTGTGTCGGTTATGTAATATAGGGTCGAATGAACCCAACATTTTAGAAATTTTTACTGGTTGAGTCTAGGTCGTTCACTGGGAGGCATAATAATTTCTCCAAATTCTCCAATTTCCTTTTATCTCTTTAAGTTTAGGAGGTAAAACTAGTTTAATTTTAAAAACATGAATTTTGTCAAAATATTTAAACCATAAAGGAAATACAAAATTCCATATGCAAACATATTTACTCAAAATGTTGTACTTTATTAACAAGTAAACATGCTAGTTTTTTTTCAATTTTATTTCATTCTAAGAAATTAAGGCAAAAAGTTATCTAAATAAAGCATGTCTTTTACAATTAAGAACAAAAAGTAGTTATGCAAGAGAAAATTCATTTATTTTCATCAACAAAGTATTGATGCCTTTTTATTTTTCTCAGCCTCTAATCTTCTTCTCCTTTTCTTTTCTTCTTTCTCTCTTTTATTTTCTTCTCTTGAGCTTTCTTTCTTCTTTCCTTCTTGTGTTGTTCCTGCCTTCTCATCCTCCTCTTCTTCCTTTTTCCCTTTAATCTTCTCCTGCCATCTCTTCTTCCCTTAGTTTTTCTCCTTTCTTAGTTTTTTTCCTTAACACTCCTTAACGTCTGTGCTCCTTTCCTTAGCATCCTTCAGCAGCTTCTCTTTTCCTTAGGCTTTCAGCTGAACCGGGTTTTTTTTTTTTTAAACTAAAAGTTTTTTTATTTGCGGCGAGGTCCTTTCGAGGATACACAGCACCCTGAGACCAGGGTGGGACCAGACCCTACTCGATCCTCGCCTAATCTCAATTAGGTTCGTTTCGGTTCATTTTTATTGGTTCACAGTATCGAGCCGCATCGGTTCAAGCCGGCCTCCCAGGCCACACTCACCCTCCTAGGGCACATTCACACTCGCACGCCCCCAAGGGCGCACACACCCGCAGGCATATGCCCGCACACTTAGAACAATGCTCAAATTAGAAGGAATCGAAACCGGTGCACCGAGCGCTGATGACTGCATAGCCAAGGGAACAAATCAATTTTATTCCCAGGCGCGCGCTCTTGAATATCCGAGGTGGGACAAAGCTACCCCTTCCAGACCCGAATTCAATCGATCATAACTTTCTACCCAGAGCTCCAAATTAGATGATTTAAAGTTTGTTGGAAAGCTCTAAGGGTAATCTATACAATTTTAGGGTCAATTTAATGTTTTAATGATGTTTGGCTTTTCAATTTAAGAGATGAAATCAGGGGTTTCTACGGGTTTTAAAAAACTTGGAGAGTATTTTAACTTAGGAGAGTCCTCGGATGGACTTCTCTCATCTATTAAAAGGTCTATATATGTTATATAAACAATTTTGCTTCTGTTAGAGTAGATTTTAAGTTCTCAAGACCTACAGAACCTACAGAGAAGCTTTTCTCTTCTCTGAAAACTTCAGAGATTGATTTTCAGATTTCAACAAGTGCAACAGAAACTTTAAAGTGTTCCTAATCTATTTAGATTAATTCTAAGGGCTTTAACAGAACAGTGTTTCTATTGGTTTGGGTTTGAAAGTAACCCAAATTGACAGAAACATAATCTTTACTAAATACATCATCTGAGCTTACTTTATTCTTTCTAAAAACATCAAACAGAATCTCAGAAATAGTTTCCACATCTCAATTCATCAATTCAAGCTCAAAACACCATTATCAAACTCACGTTTGACTATGGAAGCTCGAAAATTGACTTTCTATTCTAAGCTTCCTCCTAAGAAATTAATGCCTCAATTAGAGTCTCCTCATCATTAGAAACTCAATCAGATCTTTAGATTTGTATTTCAACCTTAATTTCTAGGGTTTCAGGCTCGCCGCCTGAACTAAAATAGGAATGTGTTTGACAGAATTAATCAGAGTTTGTTACAATGTTTTGAGAGTTAAAATAGCTTCAGTGCATCTCATTGAAGCTTCTGAGCTCCTTAAGTGTTTCTCAAATCCTTCATAACAGACTTCTCCAACTCGCTGGAGTTGGGGAAGAAGAAGTTACATATAAAGCTCCAGGGGTTAAATTCTCAAACAAATTTCTTTAAAATAATCAGTAATCCTTATTTTATTGTTCTGGAGCCACTTAGCAATTTTTAGAGGCTGCAACACAAAAATGGCTCGCCGGAGCTTGCCGGAGCTCCGGTGAGTCCAGAAAATGTAAATTGTATGTACAGATTGACAAAATTAACTATTTTTGATCCAAAAATGATCCTGAGGTTGCAAGGAACCTCATTATCACATTAAGTTCTTCATTTGTTCATTGAAATAAAAGATTTGACAGTAAGTTTGTTTCTTAAAAATTTTGAATGGTTTAAGCTTAGGACTTGATTTAACCACTCGATTGAGAAGTTAAATCAAGTCAACATATGTTATTAATCATAAATATATATTTAATTTATAGTTTGAAATGTTCTTGTGCCGCCATGGACAGTGAGCTCATAAGCTAAATTAAGAATTAGGCGTTTAATTATAGATGATAATAATAGGTATTATAATGTCGATTAGGTTCATTAGTGGTGATAAGTGATGAAAGAACCCAGTGAAGGTGGAATTAGGCCAATTAATGTCACCATAGACGGTGTCTGTAATTGGTGGAGGTGAGATTTGAATTAGGCATTTAGGTGATTTAATTAATCGATTAAGTGAATTAGAAGTGAACATGGAAGATACAGGAAGGTGTATAGTGTATTAAAAGACAAAATTGAATCTCTGGCGAGCTCAAGGAACTCGCCGGAGCCAGAGGAGATGAAACTAAATTCTAAAATTACTCTAACCTAACTAACTAAACTAACTAACTAAGCTAGCCTACTCCTACTCCTACTCCTAGTCTACTGTTACCTGGACGAAGGGGTCAATAGAGTTCCACCGAAGGTTCATAGCAGATGACGAAATCAGAGGGTTGAAGAAAGATCTCCGGTGGGCGGATTTGAGGTGGAGCGGAGGAATCCTAGTGTCGGCGCCTTTGTCAGAGGTGCTGAAGACCATGGCGAATCTCCTCGGCTACTTAAGATGGACGGAGGAAGTCGGAAGATGGAATGGGGAATCGCCGGAGGTTTGGAAGAATAGCTATCGAAGTTGGCTACAGTGTTAGAAGAGGGAAGGGAGCCAACTTGCCTAAAATCAGAGGTGTGAAGGGGCATTTATAGCAGTCTGTGGCGAAGAGAGAGGCGGGGTCTGGCCGAAGAAGGAGCTTGAGGAGCTTACCTCCGTCGTCGTCTCCGACGACGGTGAGGTTATCTCCCACTGAAAAATAGGATTCTCGGTTAACCCAGACCGATGGATTAAGTGGAGGTGGTGAGAACAAGCTGCAAGAGCTTGGACAAAGAGGAATGACGTCGGTAGGGCGGTGATCGCGCTGTAGGTTGACTCTCTGCCGCCAGCCGTTCATTCGGCTAGAGAAGAAGGGGAAGAAGAAGACGAAGAGGGACTTAGAAGTAATAGAAATTAAGGACCTATGTGAGAAATAAGGACCCGACTGTAATGAAAAGTAAGGACTAAAATGTAAACCCAGGTTTTTAAGGTTTATTTTAATTTAAATCTTTTTCAACTTTTTAGATATGTTAGTAAATAAGGTAAATATTATGTTTACACCTTGAATTTACATTTTTGACCTTTTTAGGTTAATTTATTAGATTAAGTAAAATCACTTAAGTTATTACATATTTAGGTATACATTATATTTAAGTTACTTATCTTATTAATTAAGGAAATGATTAGTAGGATTTCGAGTCCAATTATTATCTAAATTATTAATAATGTTAATTGAACGATAAAATGTCATTTTAAACTTATTTTAAGGTCCTTAAATAAATATCCCTTATTCTATAATTAACCCTTATATATTCATAACCTTAGCTAATTAACTAGGAAGACTAGTTAATTAGGGGTAATTAGAGATCATGATGAGTGTCTCATCAGTGCACCACCCTTAAGATCTCCTCCTAGGCTCTTCCTTGCCTGGCCTTCCTCCTTGATTTGGTGATGACACAAGGTAGAAGAGGATAGGAAGTTGAAGGCACCAAGAGGGCAAGAGCACCCCCTTAATCTTCTTCTTCTCCTCCTCTTCTCCTTGGCCGTTGATAATGGTGGAGTATAGGTAGAGAAATTGTAACCAAGGATCATTTCATGGTGGTGGTTAAGGGGGGTATATATAGGAAGGGATGGGGGGTATTTGGTGTGGAATAAGATGGAAAACTAGGATGAGTTTTGGGTGGTAGTTAGGTGATCTACGAGCTAGAAAAGGTGGCACCAAATGAAGGGGTTTAAAGTGGCCGTAGGTGGCTTTAGGATGGATGGTTAGGATGGGTTTCTAGGGTAGTTAATTGATCCTAAGGCCAACATAAGTTGGTGCCAATTGTAGGGTTGCCTAGGTGAGTAGTTGAGGGTTGGAGACACTTAAAGTTGGCGCCAAAAGTAATCTTCTAGAAGGGTTCTAGGTGGCGCTAACATTGAAGGGTGGAGATTGCTTAAGTGATGAGATGTAGGGCTAGGATAAGGGTTTATTTTGGCACCGAAAGGGGGAGGGTAGTTAGGTGTTTTTTGAGGGAAAACTAGGTGGCTTTTGGTGGTGGTGGTGTGAAGGGATGTGGAGGTTGGTGGTGCCAACTTTGGGTAGAGTAGGTAGCTAGCTTAAGTGGTGGACTTGGAGTAGACTTAGGGTGGAGCTAAGTTAGGGTTTAGGTAGGTGGTGGACAGCCATGGAGAGCTTAGGAGTAGCTAAGCTAAGCTAGCTTAGCTAGTAGAGTAGAGGATGAGTAGGATGGAGCTAGGGTTTAGGGAAGAGGAGCTGAGGAAAAATTGTCTGGAGCTGGAATGCTGAAGAGGCCTTCATGAGGATTCAACTACTCAGCTTAGCTAGCTAGTTCTTATGCTAACAGCTAAGCTTGGGTAGTTAAGCTAAGTTGAGCTGGTTTCAACCTAACTGAAACTAGGTTGGGTTGGAACTGCCTTTGATGAGAACCCCAAAGCTAGCTTAGCTACTAGTTGACAAGTAGTAGCTAAGCTGGAGGAAGTTCAGCTACCATGAGCCAAGTGGAGCTGGGGAGAGCTGGACTTGAGCTGAGGTGGACTCTTGTCAACTTAGTTGAGCTAGCTAGAGCTCCCAGTGAATTGATTGGACCTGAGATGAGCTAGACTCAACTAAGTTGAGCTAGATCTGAGTTGACTTGAGCTAGGTTGAGCTAAGATGAGCTGAATGGAGCTAAATGGAGCTAACCCTAACCCAAGTGAGATGGCATCCAGCCATGATGAGCCAGATCTGGCTAAATCCCAGCTGGATTGAGCTCTCTTCACCATTTGTCTTCTTGAGTGTCAGGGTCTTAGGGATCCGTCTATCTGTTCATCCCTAACACTCAAATAAATGTGTCAAAAACACAACAAAACATGCAATGCATGCCTAACCTAATTGATGCCTAAATATATCCCAAAAACCCATTTACGGAGTTAAAATCCTAAAAGCTAGGTTTGTTTTAGGGCATAAGAATGATGATAAGCTGGCATTTATCTCCCCTTGATCGCCCATTGGGATCGCATGTTAATTAGTCGTTATTAGGTTATAGTATAGATGTAATCCAGACGGATGTTAAATCATTTATTTATTTACATAATTTTTACTGGTTTATTGAAAGTTGTTCACTAGGAGGCAGTTGTTGATATATATCATTCTCTATTATCCAAAAATCCTTTTTTATTCCAAAAATGTTTAGTTTATTTACAAATGAATTAAAGAATGAATTGAATTAAAATCAATTAATGTACAAAATGAATTAATTAATGTTAATTACAATGCCTGAAACATATTCACAACTATAAAGGCATGAAAAACTAGTTAAACTACTCTAGGTTAGTTATGTATGCTATACTAAGAAATGCACAAGTATGAGGCACCAAAACACTAAATAAATATACTAACATATGCTTTACTAACATATATATGTATTTATACTAACACATAATATACCTACAGTGACTGATCTAAGCATTGCTAAAGCCTTACAAAACATATGTACATAATATATAAGGTAAAAAGCATGTATACTACTCTATACTATACATATACTTATATATAATAATATCGTACATATTATATATACAATTAGCACACACTGACACACACTAATATTATACTAAACACTAAGTATATTACACACACAGCCTTATGCACAAGCACACTTAGTTTATATATTAGCACATGCACATAGCACACTACACATACAGACACTTAGGTTTAGTTTTAACTTAACTATAGTGCAAAATTATTGGTTGGTGGGCCCAGACTTTCGCAGGATTAATGGCCCAAATGGGTCAGATTGGTACCATTACTAGACCAAGCCTTAGTTTACTATTAGGTGTATTTTTATGCATTTTTAGGTCCAACAAACCCACACCCTCATGCTCACGCATCCACACATGCGCTCGCATGCACACATGCCCACAGACGCACCCGTAGGCATGCATGCATGCTCCATAGGTACCTGTATGCTCATTTCGTGCCCAGCACTTGATGACTGGTGAGGTCATGAGAGAAGGTCAATTTATAGCACTTTGCACTTTCTCTTTACACGATGTGGAGTTATAGGAGATTGATTTTAGCTGTGGAATTCATTGCATGAAATTGTGCAAGATTGATGATTTCAAGCCTTGATTTGAGTGGCCATTTGATGTCTATTCTCAAAATAAATTCCATCATTGGAAATCCTATACATAGGGCTACCTAATTGTATACTTAATCTATAATGATGAATTATTTCATTATATTTAAAATTTTGTTAAATTTAGCGAATTATACACGATGATTTATTACTTAATTACTTAATTAATGTACAAATTAGTAATATAACCACTCAATTGGGCTATGAATTAGTTAATATACATTATAAAGTATTTATTACACATTTTTTAATTTATTTTTCATCATTTATTTTAATTTATATTCATTTATTTACATGATTTTAATAGATAAATACATATTTAGATTATAAATACTATTATATAGTATAAATATATTAAAAATAGGTTGAAAATAATTAAAATTATTATATATAAGTGTACAAGATAATTTACTTCAATAATTAATTTATTTACTAATTTAATTTATTTTAACTTAATAACTTAGCTAATTAACTTATTAACTTAATTATATATGATAAATACTTAGTTAAATAAATATACAAGTATAGTACAACATATAGTAATCACTTTAATAAGTATATACAGTTATAAATATGTTTGTGCATGCATACATATTTATTTATAATTACCTACATATATGTACATTAAATAGATAATTATATAATTAAGATATATACATTATAACTCAACATAAATATATATTTAAGTAATTATAATAATTATATAAGTTAGTTATGTATGTTATAAGTATATATTTTATTGTTTACATTTAACTTAGTATTTAATTTATATTTACAAGTATAAATACTATATATAACGTATTTTTGGACTTTTTCAAGTTTTTATGGTCTTTTTGTGTTTTATAGACGTAGGAGAAGAGAGAGAGAAGGTGAAATGAGAGAAGAGAGTGTTCCTTTTGGCTTTTTCATATTGCGTTCATTTATTCAATATTAGAGTAGACTAAACTATCTATTGGTATGTTTTACCAGCTATATGGTTCAGAATACTTTCAAACTTTGCAAACATTTAGAAAAATATCTAATCCTACCCAAGACACTTTTATTTTATTTATTTATAATTTTTTTATTTTTTAATGTATTTCTAAGTTCATCTAAACTAGGCCTAAATGAGATATTGAAAGTGGAACCTAAGGCCTTGAATCAACTTTAATGGCTGGAAAAGCAATCTAAGCACTCAAACACACTCAACACATCACATGAAAGATGATTGAACATTTAAACATCATTTTCAACTTCAATTTGATTAAGAATCAATTTTGAATAGTAATATTACATCCCATGCTGCTGACAATGAATGTTTACATGGATTTCAAGCTATTGCATCTTATATTTATGTCACTGAAAATGTACATGAATGCTTTAAGTTTGAATTTCTAACGTTACAATAGATTGTCAGGCCATTTAATCCTCAAATCAACCCTAGAACCTAGCCATTCAGACTTGTTGTTGCTGCAGCTACTGATGTTGCTACCATACTACAAGATCAAGGCATTAAGACTTGAAACACTGCTCCAAAAGATTCATCCTCAGATCAGGTTTCCCAGATCTGAGGAACATTCAACCTTGACACCATTTCATCCCAAAATCAGAGTTCACAATAGAGATCATAGCAGCTGATTAGTGACAAGCGTAGAAATCACGAATTTTGAAATTGTCGGAAATCGTAGTATAGTCGCGAAATCCCCTTGACAAAAATATTTATAATAACGAAACTCGCATATATTTATTTTCTTTTTAGAACAAGAGTCCCGGTCGTTCATCTCTGGGAGGCATGAAAACAAGCTAAGATTTGGATCGGCTTAATCTAACCTAAATCTAATCTAACCTAATATTTTTGTCCTTTTGTGTTTTTGATCTTTATTTTGAAACACAAAATGAAAGCATGCATCAAAGTTGTAAGCCATGAAGATAATAGCATGCATATAAAACCATTAGACAAGAGTATCATGCATCAAAAATTAAGTCACTATTGTAAGCCGTGAAGATAATAGCATGCAAATAAAACCATTAGACAAGAGTATCATGCATCAAAAATTAAGTCACTATAAAATCCAGATACATGGAGAAAAAGCTAAACTAAAAAAAGGGATCAACCAAGAGAGGCACAGGAGAAGCCTTCTTGGCCATCCACTAAAGAGAGGAGGATGGGTGTGTGCAACCAAGTGGAGAGAGGAGGGTGTTGCACCCTTTCTCTACCAATGGCCGTCCTTGAGAAGAGCTTGAAGATGGTCTACTCTATGGCCATTTAAGAGGAAAACAAATGGGGCATGAACCCTCTATGGTGGAGGAAGAAGGCACGCCCACATGGTGTTGCATCCTCATGCTCTTCTTCTTGCCACCCTTGAAGAGGCTTGGAAGAGAGCTTCTTCTAGCTATCCATGGAGGGAGCCTTGGAGGAGGAGGATAGCCTTTAGAGGGAGAGGAGGAGGTGTGGTCGCAAGTTGAGAGGTGGAGAGAATGGATGGAGATGGGATCAATTTCATGGCTCTCTTTCTTCCCTTATGGAAGTCTCCTTTTGGTTGCCACTTTTGGTGGCTCCAAAATTAGCCAATGCCACATTTTTAGGATCTAGGTTTGACACAAGTTTTTAGGGTTTCCAAGAGAGTGTGCATGGGTTTGGTAGAGGTAGAATAGGGAGGTGTGTGTGTGGGTGTGTATTTTTTGTAGGGCTAGGTTGTGGGTTTTGGTAGGATTAGGTGCTAAATAGGTTGGGTTAATCTAGATTAGGTGGGTATGGACCTAATTAGGCTTAGGAAAGTCTAATTGGATAGGAGTGAACCTAATTAGGTCTAGGTCAAGTATAATTGGATGTGTGCATGTGATTAGGCTAGGGTAACCCTAATAGGTATGAGTCAATTAAATCCTGGGTGGATCTAATTGGGCTTAGGTGCACCCAATCAACTGTAGATGCACCCAATTAGGTATAGGACAGTTCAATTAGGTTAGGTATAGGCGAAGTAGGGCTATGGATTGTGGACTAGGCTTAGGAGATCTCTAATTAGGTTTTCTAGGGTGTCTGGTGGGGTTCCTAGGTCAAAATAGGAAAGCTAGGGCTTCCAACACCAAAATCAGGAACTAGACAGTAGTATTAGATGTCCAGGATAGTGGTCAAACATCCTATACTACAAAATTGGACATCTGGACATTAAATTGGACATCCAATTATGTGTCAGTATGAGTTTTGGCATCCTAGATTGTTATTCTGTAGAAATCAGATGTCTAGCCAGATGTCTAGACGTCCTAAAAGGTGTTGGAGAGTGGGTTTTAGGTTTTCTAAGGTGCATTTTGGTTCCTAAGTGTTTGGAGAGGGATAGGGTGGATAAGAACATGGATAGTGCTATCCATGTTTGGGTTTTGAGGCTAAGGTATCCTAATGGAGGTTATTTTGGGTTTAGGAAGGCTATCTTAGGGTTTCTAAGGGTAGAGATAAGGCTATCCTCCTCACTCCTCTTATCTGGATCAGTCTTCTTCTTCCTTTATTGCCTTATTCCACTATCTCCATTTTGGATCACTTTATTTCTTGCAAATAGTAATAAAAACCATTAAATAGCAGGATATCCCATCTTATTCTAAATAGACTGATATAATGCATGATATGCAAGATATGAGTGCAATATTCACAAATTAAGATAGGTTCAAACATTATTTTGGTTGATTAAGACCCATGATTGCTGTGCAATCAATCAGCTGCTCAAATCCATTCATTAAATCTAAATAAACTTGATTAAATCCTCATTGAAATCTATTAAAACTCCTTGAATGATCAGGAACTTGTTGAAATTCAGATCCAACTCAGAACAACTCAAAAACCTTAATAAATCTAGTTTAATCCTTTCTCTTCATCATAGACAACAAAAGAGACATGGAATAATCTAGACATCAATTATCAGGGGTTTATTAAAGGTCATATGGTCATTTATATCTAATAAGTGGGTCCATGTTGAAGGAAACTGATTTTCACACATTTCAAGAATTAAATGACAACTGAAACCCTAAAAACAGACCCGCTTAATTAATTGAGGTTATGGTTAGGATTAAATTCACTTAAAACTTCTAAACATCATAGAAAAATATTCCTTACGGTTTGGTACCTTTGATTTGACCACTGGAACCCAATTTGACCTAAAATAGAGTCTCAGACAGACAATTGCCCTAATTTGGTTTTCTACATAATTTACCTAGTCAAACATTGTCAAAGCCAAAATTAGGCTTCTCCATCAAATTACTTAGGTCCAAATTAGGTCTGTACCAAAATTTGGGCCAATTAGAGATCATGTTGACCAAGTTTGCATCTCAGTCCTGACAGACTATTTTCATTACATAAAAGCCCTTACCTTTTTGAAATCATTACAAAAAGGTCACTAACTTTTTCATCATCTTCACATTTAGGTCCCTATCGCCATTGGTGTGAACACGTCGACCTTCGACGAGATTCGAGCAAGATTTTTTTGCTCGATTCTCAATCAAACAATCCCAAATTTAAATCGGAGATTCCTTGTGAATTTCCCTTCCAAATGAGATTAGTCTTGGATCCTAACTCCTTCCCAAAAGCTCATGCGAACTCTTTTAAAGGAAGGGTATCCGGCTTGAATGAAAAGCACAAAGTTCACGAGCTCCTTTTCAAGCTTAGGACTTCGGTCAATGGCTTATAAATGATCCTACATCAAGTTCCTTACCTTCTTAGCAAGTCTTGGCCTAAGAAACTCCCTCCTCCTTTGGCCACCTTCAGATTTTGCTCCGGTGACCACCTCCGTTCTCCCTCTTCCGGCTGTCCAAACATCAAATTGGACGGCCCAACGTCCCCCCTTCATCCTCACGAACCTCCACAGCCAAAGGGAGGTCGTTCCCTCACCTAGTTCGACATTGCCGCCTTGCCATCTACTTCACCTTCTCTAGCTCTGGTGGACCAACACCGGAGCCTTCTGGCCCTCTTCCTAACCCTTATGACCCTCTACCTTCTCCTCTACTTTCCTACATCACCTTTCCCTCACTCAGACTCCCAATCAGTCATGCAACACACCCTGACACCCTCGCCTTCTTCCGCTCTGGCGAAGCTCTGACGACGCCTTTCCGCTGCTCCACTGCACGAACCTCGCTGCTACCACTTCCATTAGTTTCGTTGCGATCTCCTGGTTAAAAACCTTATCTTTATTAGGGCTATTGACCACTCTACACCCCTGCCGAGCACACCTACCTCCACACACCTTCTTTGACCTCGCTACGCACATACACACACCTGCACACCACACCACACACACTGTTGCACTCGTTGTTCCACGGTGAAGCTTCTGAATTGGTTTGACTTGGCTACAAGGCTATGTTCGTGCTTTCAGGTACTTCGCTGGACCTTCATTGCCACCACCACCTTCTCCTGCTCTGTTTGATGTCTTCTAGTGGTGTTCTTCTTCGCCAACACATCCAGGCGTTGCGGCCCAGCTCTAGGAAGCACTCCAGGTTTCCAATTGAGTGAAGGAACACCTTCAGCACCCCCAATTCGACATCCTTTCTACTGCAGCTAGCATGCGATGAAGCCCTGTTGGATAGTCCCACATCATGGAAAGAGGAGCTATCCGCACGAGATATATTGAATTTGTTCCCCCGACCCCTCACCCAAGACACGAGGGTTGGGTCCCTACACACACGTCGCCCACCTCTCCTGCCATTCACGCAGGCGAGTCCGGCCCAGATTTGGATCTGGTTACTTGATCAATCGGGTTTGAAAAGAGAAAAAGGAAAGAGAGAGGGGAGGGGGGGGTTTTTGCCCTTTGCGCCTCTGCTTTCAACACTTAGTCTCTGAGAGGCTTTCGTGTCTCTGTGCTGTGCTCGTGCCTCTCACTAAGGCTTGAAGAAGAAGAGAGGCCTTTGCCTCTGTTGCTGGTTGTAGGCTACTATTGCATTATTGAGATACTAACTGATGTGGAAATTGGTTGATATTCGATGTTCAAACATTTCAAATAATTGTGATTAAATTGTCTAGGGTTAATTTGGTGATTCAAATCACCATTTTAACCCATTATTTTTGCACATTGGTTTTTGAATTATTGATATATCATTCTTGAATAGTTCTGAATCAAGTTTTGGTTGCAATTGCTTATATATTTTACTTAGAATTGTGATTTTGAGATTGATTTGCTACTTGCTCCCTATGTTCGACCTTGGATTTCCATTTGAGCATAAATTTTATTTGTTTTCGTGCTTTATCAGCTATACTGCGACGTATCATTTTTAAAACCCTGATTTTGACCGAATAACATTTTGGAGCCGTTGTCGGGGAGCAACACACAATTTGATCTCTTGATTACAATTCCTGGCTTGATACTAACTTGCTCTATCTTCTTGGTTGTGATTTGTGTAGGGATTCAATCAAGGATAAAGATCAACTGCACAATAGCCACTCTAGGGGCAGGTAAACCGCGAATCCATCTTTGTTAAGCCCCTGATTCTGAAAAGCTAAAAGAGGAAAGAAATCAATTAGGACCAACTTGCATTCTATTTTTAGATTAATCATCACAAGTTGCCTAATTTGGTACATTTTTAGAAACATCCAAAACCTGATTCTTGCACCTATTTAGGGATTTAAGACACCTAGGGCTACCACCTTCTTGATTGAGCTCTAGGTGCCAGATTTGGAATTAATTGATTGGACCAATTAGAGCCAATTTGGGTTTCCATTCTAGGATTTTAGAGACACTCTTGCTTAAAATAGATTCAATCTTCCCAATTGTGTGTGTCCTAAGCCTTGGTTGAACTTACCTAAATAAGCAAACCTTAAGAATCAAGCTCTAAATCTCACTTGAATCCTAAAAGTGGGACCTAATAATCAAGGACAAATCAGGTGAAGTTGACCCACCTTTTGGGGTCAACCAATCTTCAAATTAGGTCACCACTCACAAAAACATCTTAAAGTTCAAATGAAATACTAAGTACCCACGCTCTAAATTTCAAATTGGTAGACTTAAGAGGTCAAGTTATCCATCTTGGTCTACCTGGTGTAAATCCTTACGGGAGGGGGTGAGATTTGCAGAATATAAAATCAAGGTGGAAATAAATATCACAATCTCACAAAAAGAACAATTGCACAAAATGCATAAGAGATTTTTAGGTGGAAACCCAAACCGGGTAAAAACCACCACCTAACCCTCTCGATTTAGGATTTCCCAATTGACAAAGTCGATCAAATCCACTATATGAGTCACTAAAAATGAAGGTGACTTAACCTCAATACAAGCACGCTACATGTATGAGGGTAGCGTTCCTCAAACCCCTCCTCTTCACGAAGAGTATTTTGTCCCTCGATGGAGACGGGAATTCACAATGCGAATACCCAACCAATAAACAAAGTAAAATACAAATCAAACCTATAGAGCCACAAATAATATAAATGAAACTAGCTACTATAGGTAAAAGATCTTCCCTTAGGTGGAAGTGTGTCGGCTTGATGCGGATGCGTGAATCACGCTGCAGCACTTCGTCGCTCTCGTAACTATAGAGGGAGAGCAGGTGCGCAACAACGATGAAGCTCTCTTGAAGTAGAACTAAAGCTTGGAAAGCTAAGACTTCTTCTCATGATCAAATGGACACAATATGATGTGGAAATTTTTGCTTTGGTGTGTCTAAACAAGGCAAGGGTCCCCCTTTATTTATAGAGGTCCTAGGAAGGCTTTGGAAGGTCTTAAAAGCCTTAGGTAGCCGTTGGGGTTCATCCCAAGGCAAGGCAAGCTGCAATCAGAATCATTAATGATTCTGACAGGGACATCAGATGTCTGGGAAAAAGATCAGACGTCTAAAAGTCACTCTTAGGACGTCTAGGAACTAAGTCAAACGTCTAATTCCAGGTGGGTTTCCTTCCTAACTTGGTTCAGACCTAAACAGGGTTCTAATGTAAAACCATCTGACGACATTCAAGATGTCTGCCACTAGGTCTGGATGTCTAAAAACCTAATTAAGTGTAGGAATGGATTCCTAAGAGCCTATGCGGCTATAGTCCTCAAGACAAGTGATTTCGGCTCAATCGAGGCTCAACGGTCACATATCAGACATCTGGTGTCCTATACAGATGTCTGATAGAAGCCTAAAGGTCATTTTCCTCAATGTTTACTTTATTACCCACCGTTCCACTAATTGGACGTCTGGCACAACCATCAGACGTCTTCTAAGACGTCTGGACTAAGGTCTAGATGTCTGATTTCAACAGACAGAACCTACCAAGTCCAGCCTAGGTTATTAGACGTTTGAATCAATAGTCAGACGTCTTAAAAGTCAAGATTAGACGTCTGATTTCCAGATTGGACATTTGATCAGGCTGTCTGATGCCTATCTTGAATTTCTAAGTTCTCTATGAAAAGCCTAAGTATCTTAGGGTTGTGCAAGTGTACCTAGGACTACAGAATTGTTACATTGGGCTCGTTTTTTTTTTGAACCTGTAAGGAAAGCTATCGTTAAATGATAACAATCTGGAGGGCATTTTATTTCATACTAAACAAATAAAACATAAAGGATAGTTACATATTGGATCCCCATCTATGTATGAGGGACCAACACTCACTTACAATTAGCTCACATGGAACTGGTCTCTCCTGAAATAACTTTTCATTTCTCACCCTCCATACACACCACAAAGTAGCAGCCATACACCTGTATGGTCGTCCAGGTGTAGTAAGCCTCTGCCAAAGGGATTCCCAAGTGGGTAGAGGTTCCTGACATATTTTCCTCCATAACTTGTCTGTGACCAAACATGAGGAAAAAATATGAGACACATTGTTAGTGTGTAATCCACAGAGATAACAGGCATTTAACATTGTCCCCATTCTTTTGTGTCTAAAGTCACCTGTGATCAAGCCTTCCCTCCTGCAAAGCCATAGGAAAATTTGCACTTTCAGTGGAATCTTCAATGGCCATATTTTCTTATCAATCGGGTCACTCTCCACATTTGTGTTTGACTTGATAATCCTTTCTAAGCCTGCTGCACTATATACTTCCCATTCCAGCCATATGTATCAGCTGCGCCCTGTCTAGGACAGATTTGCTGCAATGCAGATAGCAGATTTTGCCTATCCTCCCACTGCCGTGTACCTGTTCTGCAGAAATCAGATCCTTTAAGTCTCCAGCAGTTCCCTGAATCAGACCACAGGCTGCTAACAGGGGCTTCTCTATCTGCAGTTGCTGCATGTGCTCTTGGATAGGCATCTCTTAAAATCCCCATAGTTGATCACTGCTCATTCCACAAACTAAAATCATGGCCATCTCCAAGCTTGGGCTGCATCAGATGCCAATTGGTTTTAATTGCTAGGATGACCGATCTCCAAAAGGGGGATGGTTTGATTGGATGTAACCTCTTCAGTGTGCTATTGGATCCACCATAGCAATCTCTGATCAGGTCTATCCATATTTCTTCCTTGCCCTCAAAGATCTTGATCGCCCACTTGATCAGAGAGCCTCATTGAATTCCTTAAGCGCCTTAATCCCCAGTCCACCCATTTCCTTTGGCCGGCAGATCTGTTCCCACTTCACAGGCTTCATGAACCTCCCCTCATGTCCAGCCCCTTTCCAAAAGAATTTCTTCCGCATTAACCATTTCCAAATAGATTTCGGGGCTTTAAAGATGCTGAAATAGAACACCGGGATAGAGGTTATCACTGAATTTAGGAGAATTAGTCTCCCACCCTTTGACAAAAATTTATTGCTCCACCCTTCCAGTTTGATAGAAATCTTGTTGAAAAGAACATTCCAATCATTCTTCTTCATTTTCGCAGATCGTAATGGCGGCCCCAGGTATTTAATTGGCAGCTTAGACTGAGGTGTACCAATGTAGCCTCTAGTGTGTTCTGTTCCTGATCGTTCATGCCAAAGCATATCAAAGTAGACTTTTCCCTATTCAATTTCAGACCTGAGATGTCTCCAAAAATCTTCACCATATGCCCTAAAGCATGGGTAGCAGGAGTGGACCCTTCCACAAAGAAAATCGTGTCGTCTGCATATTGTAAAATAGGAGCCAAAGTCCTGTTGGAAAGTGAATATCCTCTGATGACACCCGCCTCTGTCATTTTACATGCATATCTTGCGAGCCCATCAACTATAAGATTAAAAATCAAGGGGGCTAGAGGACATCCTTGTCTAACCCCATATTGAGGTTGAATCCAAGCACCACATGGTTTCCCATTGATCAGTGGGGAGAAGGAAGCAGTTGTGATACATCCTTCATCCACTAGATCCATGTGGGGGGAAACCTCTCCTTTTGAAAACCTCCCAAATGTATGGCCACAAAATCGAGTCGTAGGCCTTTTGGAAGTCCACTTTCTACATAAATGCCTTACATTTCCTTCTGTGCCATCCACTCACAATTTATTGGGCCACAATGAAAGAATCTTGAAGGGATCTGTTGGGTAGAAAGGCAGATTGTACAAGATGGATCAAGCTTTGTAGAACAATTCTCAATATGTTTGCCAATATCTTACTCACCACTAAATAAATGGAATTCGACAAAGATATCGATCTAAAGTCTAAAAATTTCTCAGCTCCCATAGTCTTTGGCAACAAGAAAAGATAAGATTTATTGATCTTATTGAAACCTGCATTGCCCTCCTCAAACTCTCTTATGACTTCCATCACCTCCTTGCCAATCACACTCCACATTTCTTTAAAAAGGAACACTTGGAAACCATCTGGATCGGGGGAGCCTTCCATATTTAGATCTTTAATAGCATTCATAGTTTCTTGTTCAGTGATAGTAGCTGTCAGTTGAGAGGCCTGATCACTTGTAACTCTAGGTGCATTACTCACAGCCATCCTCCATTCCCCTCTCTTTGTTGCCCGTGAAGACCTCCTGTAGTACCTAATAGCCTCTGCCCTTATTTCCTGAATAGAGGATAGTCTATGGCCATCTTTGAGAATGGAAGAGATAAAATTTACTCACCTCCGAGAGCTGGCAGCAAGGTGAAAGAATTTTGTGTTGGCGTCTCCCTCCTTGAGCCACAACTATCTTGACCTCTCCCCAATCAATCTCCTGTTTGAAATCCTCCTCCACTACCACCCCCTGCCACATTCTTCTGTCTACAAGCTCCTCATTAGATAAAGGGCCTACTGCTTCCTTAGAATCCATCATCTGAATGTTGTTCAAAGCCTCTACACGCCTTTGCTGCCTCAGTGTGACCACAGTATCTCCATATTCTTTCATAATAGTATGTAGAGCTGTCAGCTTGGAGGCAAACCTGATAGTAGCTGAGCCCTCCACCTATTTAGTCTGCCACCATGAGCCAATCATCTCATGGAATCCAGGCTCTCTTAGCCAAGATTTTCTGAACTTGAAGTATGAGCCTGCTTGGATATCTTCACCACTATCATAGACCAAAGGAGTATGGTCAGAGAAAGGGTGGTACAGTCTAGCAACACTTGATAGTTGAAATCTATCAAGGATAGTAACATTCCCAAAGAATTTATCAATCTTTGATAATAAGCCATTACCATTATGCCAAGTGAACTCAACTCCTGATGATGGATAATCATTCAAGCCAAGGGATTGAACTACCAACTGAAATCCAATAGATGAACTGTCTGTAGCACCATATGGCCTATTTGTCCCTATCAACACACAATTAAAATCTCCTCTTTTCAGCCAAGCTTCCCCTTGCACAAGTTCAGCCACTGCAGCCCAATCCTCCCATAGTTCCTGTCTCACAGATGCAGCACAAGGGCCATACACACCTGTAATCCAGATAATATCTTGCCCCTAGTGAGTTTGGAATTTGCAAGTCATCAGATGTTGAGCCTTGTGTACGTCCAAAATGTGTGCCCAAGCCCTTCTCCACTAAATAACAATGCCCCCCGACCTACCATGTGCATTAAGCATCACACATTCATTCGCCCCTGTAGCCATCATGTCATTCCATACTCTATCAGACTCATTCTCAATATGAGTCTCTTGTATGATCGCACAATCGATCTCCCACTCTCTCAAGTATCTCATCAAAGAAGCCCTCCGGCTTTTGTTGCGTAACCCGCGCACATTCCATGTAAGGATTCTCATCTTCCTTCATGACATCCCTCCACCTTTTGTCTTTGACATTTACTAACATGCATAATCGTAGCAACAGTGTTCTGATCCAAAAGCAGATCAGACTTTGGTTCCCTCTGTCTAAGTCTATAGGGTGACCTACCCTTACCAGATTTGGTATTAGATCCAGTACCAAATTTTAGACCCTCCACCTCTTGCAACTTCTGTTGGGTCTTCAAAGAGTTAGGCAAAATCTCTTTTAACACCTACATCTCAGTGTCGTCAGCACCTGGTTGTGGATCCCCTGCATCTTCGATCACAGGCATCATTGTTTCTTTCCTGACTGACTCCACCTACTCCTCGACCATCATCTCCCCCATTTCCCCCAGATGATGGTCCTTGCGCTTTTTTGTTATCAGAGCCTCTTCAGGAGAAGGCTTATACAAGACCTGTAAGTTCACCTCTTCAACAACTTGCAAATTAGATGGCTTATTGTGCATCTTCTTCACAGCAATGTCACCCACAGTGAACCTCAATAGCAACAGCCAAGAGCTACCCCCACATCTCATAATTAGTCTGTCAGGGATCAACCCTGATTTGAAGACATCAAGCATCACACTCAAGACCCATCCATCGCCCTCCATCAACCCAACTTCCGCATCTTCTGCCATTAGGGCAAATCTAGATATCAAGGTCGCCACCACCTCTCTTGACCACAGGTGTAGTGGCAGACCTTTGATCTCAAGTCTCTCCGACCTGGAGCCTAATCTCTGAGGTGGCCTCTCTGGCAAGGCTCCATCAAAGGGAGAGACTAACCTCCAAATAACCGTTAGACCTTCAAAAGAGCTTGATTGAAAATGCAAACGTTCAACATCCATCATCCCCAAGCCAAAGAGCACAAATCGTGCGGGTGATAGAAAAGCGATTTGCCAGGAATTGGTTGATGGAGAGAGAGCACTTACCAAATTGTGCAGGTTTTCTAAAGATGGATTACTGGTCATTACCTCGTTGATCAATGCCCCTCTCAGTATCAACTCTGCCGCTCTTATGTTCTCTATCATAGGAACCTCAACGTCGATCGTGTGACCCCCATAGGTATGAGGGGGCGGTGGTGGTGGCGGCTGTGCCCTAACATTGAAATCTCCAGTGCGCAGATTCGAACGGCCCTTCATCTGCCCATCAGTTGCCTTACATGAATCCTGCTTATGGCCGTAACGATCGCATGCAAGGCACACAATGGGAGAGCAACATACAGCCGCCATATGGCCCCAATGCCAGCACCGGAAGCACACGATCTTTCTACTACCCCCTGAACTCCCTCTATCTGTCTTCCTCATATCCGCCTCCCATCTGCCAGTAGCGTCGAATCCTCTCCTCTCCTTCCACCTCCATGCCCTAGATCTCCATGTGGTCCAACCCTCGTCATTTCAGATTCTTCCCCCGATCGCCCCATGGTCGCCTCCCTCTAGCATGGTTGCCGACCGGCACCTATCTACTTTGGGCTCTTTAACAAGTAATCTAAGAAATAAAAGAACAAATAACAAAGAGATACAAAGTATAAGATAGAAAAAATACATCTATCCTATTCTTCTGACTTCACGCTTTCGCTCCTTGCGAAGCTCCTTCTCCGTTAAGCTCCTCCAATCCGCCATGGATGCAAGCTTGAACTCCATCTCTACACTTGTCTCCATTTGTAATTTGACTTGAAAACTAGGACTCCAAAGCAAATGTTAAATAACAAGTGTTTTGTTATCATCAAAATAAACGATCGTGGTGTTATGGCACCAACAATCTTCCCCTTTTTGATGATGACAAATTTATAAATAATAATGCATAAAATTCTCCCCCTTTTTGACATTATCAAAAAGGTTTTTAGCAATTTTAATTCTCCTAAACTCCCCCATAAAACATGCTCTTCTAGTTTTGGGATAAATTTCTTTTAACAAGAATAATGTTCTCCCCCTTTTTGTAATAACAAGATAGCTATATATTTTTCTCCCCCTTTCTAAAGGAAATATAGCTAACTTAACAAGTTCTCCCCCTTAATGGTTAACAAAAAGCTCATTAATTTTAATAGTCTCCCACTATCTGCATGTTATAGATAAAAGATAGCGTTAAGAGGTTTTACCTCACCTACCATGGCCAATAGAATGGCCCAAAAGGTGGTGGGTGCCAAACTGGATGGGGTTCCCATCCGTAGCTTGGAGGTCCGGGCATTGGCACCGGTCTCCAGTCTGGCAGTCGACGTGCGACGTATTGGTCAGTTGTTCGTCATCTCGTCAGTCTTCTTGTCCTCCTCCTTGGTCAACTCCTTGGTCTTCCCAACTCGAGTTGACCGTTTTTCATCTTGTAGGTCCAATCTTGGATGTTGAAATCTTTATAACCTACAAAACATGATTCTAGTTGACTTTTCGGTATCCAAGTGAGCTTGGATCTGGATTTGTCAGTTGGTCTCTTTGAAGGAGATCCTTTCTCAACCTTAGGGCTAGACAAATTTTCTCTCTTATTGATCAAATTACTTGATTTCTCCCTAAGACATGTAAGTTCATCTTCAATAGCATGCATCTTGGTTTTTAAGCTAGAAATTTCAAATTTTAAACTTGTGTTTTCCTCAATCAATTTACTATTTTCATTGATTAAGTCTTTATTTTCTAATAAGAAATTATTATCCTTAAAACTAGCTTCTACATCCTTGAGTTTTATTTCTAACCTTTCATTTTCATTTTTAAGAAAACTAAGATTCTTTTTAATGTTTTTATTTTCTACCTTAAGTGATTTACTAATTTCAAACAACTCATCAAAAGTATCTTGAAGTTTAGATTTTACCTCATTGTTTGAGTCACTTTCGCTATCACCTGCCATGGCCATGAAACCCATGCAAGCAATTTCTTCCTCGGGATTTTCCTCTTCCTCCAAGCTTGAGTTGTCCCAAGTTGCTTTGAACGCCTTCTTCTTGTGTTTCTTCTCCTTCCCCTTCTTCTTCTCTTTCTTGAGAAGAGGACACTTGGGTCGTAGATGCCCCTTTTCGTTAAAGTGGTAGTAGTGTTTCAGGCTTTCCTTTTCCTTCTTCTCCTTTTCTTTCTTTGATTCCCTACAAAACGTGGAAAACTTTTTAAGTAAAAACTTAGAGTCTTCGTCATCGGAACTTACTTCGCTATCCGATGCTGTTCTGAAGGCGAGAATCTTCTTCGACTTTGGCTCCGGTGTATCCTTCTTCTGCTTTAGCTTCGTCTTGTAGGCCATTAGATTGCCTAGGAGATCCTCCACATTGAGCTCCTCCACCTCGTTCACCTCCTCAATGGCAGTAACCTTCTGCTCCCATTTCGATCCAAGGGAACGGAGTAGCTTTCCTTGAAGCTCCCCCTTAATGAAGGTCGTCCCTAAAGCTTTCAAATTATTTACTTTGAGAGTGAACCTAGTGTTCATCTCACTTAAAGTTTTGTTAGTCTTCATAGAAAAGGATTCAAATTCTTGAGAAAGTAAGTTGAGTTTAGAAGACTTTACCTTAAAGGTACCCTCGTGGGTTACCTTAAGTATGTGATGAATCTCGTATACAGTTGCACATTGAGAGATTCTGTTAAACTCTTCCAGGCTCAAAGCGTAATACAATGTGTTCATTGTTTTTGTGTTTAGAGAGAGCTCTTGGATCTACTGCTGCGAGTATCCTGCGGCAGGTCTCTCCGGGATGTCAAAGGGGGTCTCGCATCGAGCTCAGATGATGAAGTCGTTGGCTTGAAGCCACGTCTTCATTCTCAGCTTCCAGTACAGGTAGTTGCTCCTATCGAAGAATGGTGGATGAGTCATAGATTGCCCCTCTGAAATTAGAAAAGTGGAACAGCTCCCCTCCATCGGATCTTCTGCGGATGTAACTCCTAAAAAGTGGAAACTTGCTCTGATACCAATTGTAAATCCCTATGGGAGGGGGTGAGATTTGTGGAATATTAAATCGATGTGGAAATAAATATCACAATCTCACAAAAAGAACAATCACACAAAATGCATAAGAGATTTTTAGGTGGAAACCCAAACTGGGTAAAAACCACCACCTAACTCTCTCGAGTTAGGATTTCCCGATCGACAGAGTCGATCAAATCCACTATACGAGTCACTTAAAATGAGGGTGACTCAACCTCAATACAACCACACTACAAGTACGAGGGTAGCGTTCTTCAGGAGGAGTATTTTGTCCCTCGATGGAGACGGGAATTCGCATCGCGAATACCCAACCAATAAACAAAGTAAAATACAAATCAAACCTATAGAGCCATAAATAATATAAATGAAACTAGCTACTACAAGTAAAAGATCTTCCCTTAGGTGGAAGTGCGTCGGCTTGATGCGGATGCGTGAATCACGCAGTGGCACTTCATCGCTCTCGTAACTGGGGAGGGAGAGTGGGTGTGCAACAACGATGAAGCTCTCTTGAAGTGGAACTAAATCTTGGAGAGCTAGGGCTTCTTCTCAAGATCAAATAAACACAATATGATGTGGAAATTGTTGCTTTGGTGTGTCTAAACGAGGTAAGGGCCCCCCTCTATTTATAGAGGGCCTAGGAAGGCTTTGGAAGGCCTTAGAAGCCTTAGGTAGCTGTTGGGGTTCATCCTAAGACAAGGCAAGCCACAATCAGAATCATTAATGATTCTGACAAGGTCATCAGACGTCTGGGAAAAAGATCGAACATCTGGAAGTCACTCTTAAGATGTCTAGGAACTAAGTCAGACGTCTAATTCCAGGTGGGTTTCCTTCCTGACTTGTTTCAGACCTAAATAGGGTTCTAGTGTAAATCCATCAGACGACATACAGGACATCTGACACTAGGTCTGGACGTCTAGAAACCTAATTAAGTGTAGGAATAGATTCCCAAGAGCCTAAATGGCTATAATCCTCAAAACAAGTGATTTCAGCTCAATCGAGGCTCAACGATCACATATCAGATGTCTGGGGTCCTCTATGGACGTCTAATAGAAGCCTAAAGGTCATTTTCCACAATGTTTACTTTGTTAGCCAACGTTCCACTAATTGGACGTCTGGTACAACCATCAGACGTCTTCTAAGATGTCTGGACTAAAGTTTGGATGTGTGATTTCAACAGACAGAACCTACCAAGTCCAACCTAAGTTATTGGACATCTTAAAAGTTAAGATTAGATGTCTAATTTCCAAATTGGATGTTTGATCTTGTTGTCAGAAGCCTATCTTGGATTTCTAAGTTCTCTATGGAAAGCCTAAGTATCCTAGGGTTGTGCAAGTGTACCTAGGACTACAAAATTGTTACTTTGGGCTCTTTAACAAGTAATCTAAGAAATAAAAGAACAAATAACAAAGAGATACAAAGTACAAGATAGAAAAGACATCTATCCTATTCTTCTGACTTCATGCTTTCACTCCTCACGAAGCTCCTTCTTCTCCATCAAGCTCCTCCAATCCTCCATGGATGCAAGCTCAAACTCCATCTCTACGCTTGTCTCCATTTGCAATTTGACCTGAAAACTAGGACTCAAAAGCAAATGTTAAATAGCAAGTGTTTTGTTATCATCAAAATAAATGATCGTGGTGCTCTAGCACCAACACCTGGACCTACAGTGACAAGGAAGGTCGGGTAGGGGAAACCCTGTAACCTATTGGGATGCTCTACCGTGTAGGGGTCTTCTCAGAACTCTCCCTTCCTGGCTGCCTAAGTATTTCTCAGGTAGACGACTTTTTGATCTAGAGGTATCTTCCACCTCAAACCTCTATAGTCATCCAAAAATCTTTGGGTGTCTTGATTGGGTCCACCACACCTTCTGTCCCTCATCTTCTCCAACAGTGCATGTTTAGGAGGAGGTCCTTAAGACCACCCTTGAGGCCTCCATTATCTATTCACTCTCATCGAGGCTAAGCCTCGACCTCCCTGTTTATGCAACAACCCGACCAGATCGATATCTCTTTTGATTCATCTAAGCCTAGATCTCCTTCATCCATAATCATGGAGCACCTAGTAGTAGAAGAAAACAATCTCTAAATCAACTTCAGCGCCTCAACGATCTATTCCAGGCTTTTATGAATCCACCGTAGCATCCTATGATGTGAGATCATTACAATCCCACTACGGTGGCGATCGAACCTCGAGTCCAAATCCCGGCTGGAGGTCCTAATACTGAACTCAAGCCCAACATAATTCATGCTATTGCTAAATTTCATGGGCTTAATTTTGAAGATCCCTTCCAGCATTTCAAGTAACTCAAGCATTTGGCCTAGACCTTCGGATCAGAAGATCAAAATCGGGATATCTTGCTCATGAAGATGTTCTCCTTCTCTCTCATGGACAAGGCTACTCACTGATACTAAACCCTAACTCATTCGATTAACACATGGGCTGAACTGCAATCTGAGTTTCTGAAAAGGTTCTTTCCCGTTGGTCAGACAAATGCTTTGAGGCACCAGATCACGCATTTCACAAAAAATGCAGGAGAACCACTTCATGATGCATGGGATCGCTTTCTGGATCTCATGCGAAAGTGCCCCCATCATGGAGTTCCTATATGGGAACAAGTCTAGTCCTTTTACCAGGGATTCCGTGAGGACATCAGATTATTCATCAATGCGACCTGTGGAGGAAACATCATGGGTCAACACAAAGACACTATGTGGGAGATTCTCGAGAATATGTATGAGAACTCCATAAATAGTGAATCCATGGGCATGTTTGACTGGACAACTACTCATGCATTAACGAATACACGGGGAGAACATGAGACATAGGGCATGTCCTCATTTGTCAATCTGGAATTAATGGCTAGTCTCCTAGACAAGGTCTCAATCATCGAAAAGAAGGTGGACGAACTGACTCGACATCTGCAGCGAGCCACTTCTGCGCAAAACCCGTTTGGACAACCACCCTCTGGGAGAGAGTCTGTGCATAACATCTACCATTGATCTTCTTAGGGAATGGATTCATATCCACCCTTGTCTGATCTATGGTTCATAGGAAACTCTGGATCTACCTACTCTAGTTGGGGGAACTCTAAACCCTTTTCTGATTTCTCCGATGTTCCTCAGATCTGTGAGGACCTTAATGCCATCCAGAACGACCCTTTCTCAAACACTTATAATCCAGGATGGCGTAATCATCCTAACTTCACGTGGTCAAGGAACAATCAAAATTAGAGACCCCAATATCAAACCCGACCACAAGTTTCTCATCCATATCAACCGCCTCAGCCTAGGCCCAACCCAAATCATCAATCTAGGCCAACATGAGAAGATCAAATGACCCTTATCTTTCAGACTCTGGCTGACACTCAGAAATTGAATGCGGTTATGCAAAACTAGCACAAAGACGAGATCATAGAGGTTCGTAATCAACTCGTACAGATGGTACATTCTTGCCAACCTAGTGCACTACCTTCGCAACCTCTATCCAATCCAAATAATATGCTGAACCAGAGGCACGTTATGAACGTGACTCAGAGCCAGGCCTACTACGTTTATTAGGCCCCTTCTGCTCCGTCACACGACAGGATGTAGCCTTGGACATCATACACGGGTTATTAGCAACAACCAACTCTTTTGCCTACCCCAACCTAGAACCAGGCAGGACTAAACTCTGTTACCAACCGTAGTGGTTAAGCAACTCAGGAGTCACCTTATCTAAGCCACTCTCAGCACGGTAGTTCACACCAAAACCCTAGGTTCGTTATCTAGGATACCCCTATCCTAGATCAAGAACCTAGACCAATTCTAGAGGAACCTGCAGAGGTTCCATTTCTGGAGGCCTTGACCAAAGGAAAGAGGAAACCCAAACTCGTGGCTCTCGAGGAGGACCTGGTCAAGTTGTTTGAGCAGGTCCAAATAAACATCCAATTGATGGATGCAATTCACCACGTACTGGCTTCCGTGCGATTCTTGAAAGATGTGTATAGACCCAAGCATAAGATGCGAACCAAAGGGGGGAATCCAATCATACTGTCAGAGCAAGGTAACTCCACCATCTTGAGCAAACTCCCGCCTAAGGCAAAAGACCCTGGTACCCCTTTGATTTCATGCAAGATAGGTGATTTAGAGTTCAACAGAGCCCTTTTAGACTTAGGAGCTTCCATCAATTTGATCCCTACATCCCTACTAGATTATTTCGAGGAGACTGAGCTAAAATTGACTGAGGTGACTTTACAGTTAGCTGACCGATTGATGAAGTCATCTAGAGGAGTTCTTGAGGATGTTCTGGTTCGAATCCACGATTTCTACTTTCCTGTGGATTTCATCGTTTTGGATATGGAGACTTGATGGGAACACCATCATCAACCATAAACTAGCTCAATTTTATATGATTAGGTCTTTAAATGCTTCCATATAACCTTCAAAAGGTCATAATTCATTGCATTAGCATTCTGAGAGAAAGATAAGAAACCAGGGTTAAAACTGTAATTTTACCATCATAACTAGAATACAGTACAACCACGAGTTTTCTCAGGGGTTAATTAAGGGTCAAATGGTCTTTAAAGGATAACAAGTGGGTTAGAACAAATAGAAAAGGATTTTTACGTGTTTTGAGAATTAAATGACTTTTGAAACTCTAAAAATAGACCCGTTTAATTAACTGAAGTTTTGGTCAGGATAAAATTCACCTAAACCCTCTAAAATTCATATAAAAATATTCTCTAGGGTTTGGTACCTTCAAATTGACCATCAGAACCCATTTTGGCCCAAAATAGAGTCTCAAACAGACATTTACCCTAATTTGGGTTTTTGCATAAATTAGCCAGTCAAATGTGGTCAAAACCAAAATCCAACTTTACCATTGGACTCCTTAAGTCCAAATTAGGTTTGTACCAAAATTTGGACCCAAGTTGAAATTATCTTGACCTCGTTTACAACTTGATCCTATCTACTTACATTTATGCCCTTATCTTTCAAAATATTTACAAAAAGACCCCTAATTTTATCATCATTATCACAAATAGGTCCCTACCTCCATTAATCCTATTCCTACAAGCACCAATGACATAAAATTGGCAAGAACTCTTTGATTCCTTGACGAATCCCTTTCAAATTGGAAAGGGAAGTTCGTTAAGGAATTTCTTTCCTTTTGAGCCAAATCCCAAGCCCCAAAACCTTCCCAATCTCTCATGCGAATGCATGGGAAATTTGGGTATCAAAAAATCCCAACTTTGGCGAAGCTTTCCAAGCTTGGGAAGCTTGCTTTCCAAGCCTAAAACCTCCTCTAAAGGCCTATAAAAAGACCTCTAGATCAAATCGTTCTCCTCAAGCTCGATTTCGACTGGATCTACCCTAAATTCCTCTCTCCTAATCCGGATGAAAGGCTCCTCGAGCTTTGGTGATCTCCTCTTACCTCCCTCATCGTCCGTCTGCAATACCAGTGGCGAAGTCATTTTCCTCGTCTTCCCCCACGTCACACCATACCAGCGGGCGTCCCTCCCTCCGTCTTCCTTGTCGTTTCCTTCTCACCGGAGTCACCTTCGTCTCCGGCATTGGTCATACCGAACCAATGTTGCTTCCATCCCTCTTCGTCTGCCAATCACCTAGATAAGTTCCCTAGCTCCTCTACTCCCTTTACACACCAACTGCACTTCACTTCGACCGCCGTATCGCACTGACCACCCTCTTTGTCCTCTGCTCTGGCCACTCCTCCGACAAAGTGTTTCCACCGCTACACACCTCCACCCACCTCGCCAATAAGCCCACAACCTTCACCTCTCCACCCTCTTCAAAATTCCTCTCCCTATTTGCCACTTCGCTCACCCAAATCACCCATCGAACAAACCCAGCCACCACACTCCTCAATTCACCCTAAAATCACCACGACTACCCTCGTCGTCCTCAGGTGATCAGCTTGCGTTGTTTTAATGTGGCCGCAAGGCCTTATTTCGTGTTTCAGGGTGTGACTAGACAACCGCTGTCCCCAGCATCTTCTCCGATGTGTTCAGCTACTTCTAGGTATTGATTTCACCTGCTGCAGCTCCCAATCGACACAGACTCATCTCCTGGTGTTTCCATGAACCTTCAATCAACCCAAGAGATAGCAGCAGCACACCAATTTGGCAAGCAACCACTTGCTGCTGCTACGCAAAGAAAGCTCTGTGGGATAGTCCCACATCGGATATGGATGCCCTTCTTGTGCTGCATAAATTGAATTTGTGTATGGGGCTTATTGCCTCAGACACAAGGGGTGAGGCCCCTCACACCCCTCACGTGCCTCGTCTGCGACATTTCCCCCGCGGACCTGGTGCACCCGACTTGCCTATGCCTTCACTCCTCGGTCACCACCGACTGCTGGTGAGCCTGGACCTGGGTGCGCACCTACTCGATAACTTGACTATCATGATATTGGCCCTGGAGGGTAGATCCTAGCAAGAGAAGGAAGGAGAGAGTGTGTGGGGACAGGGGGGTTTTAGCCCTGAAAGGAGTTGGTTAACACTGAGCCAATTTCATAAGTCTCCCCCTATGCATCAGAAGGCTTGGACAGTAGAAAGAAAGAAGGAAGAAGAAAAGGTGAGCCAGATAGAAAGAAGAAGGAGAGAAGCAGAAAGGCAAAGAAGAAAAGAATCTGAAGAAGAAAGGAGAAGAGAAAGAGAGAAGCAGAGAAAAGAGACCATTAAGTCTCTTGGAAGCCCTGTAGCAAGCAGTTGTTTAAGCCATCCGATACAAGCCTAGATCATCTGATTGCAAACATTTGAAGCTTTATTTCCTTGATACTGTTGATTTAGTTGCTATTATTGTAAGGAGCAATTGGTGATTCAAATCACCATTTTACTCCATTCTTTTTGCACATTGGTATTTGACATTATTATTATTGCAATCTTTTATCTCTTTTATTCAAATTGTGATCTTGAGTTTTAAATTGCCATATTTCTCGTGTTCGACCTCAGAATTTCATTCGAGTAATAAATTTATTTGTTTGAGCGTTATTTTGGCTATATTACAGCGAAGCTATTTTAAAACACTGATTTATCGCTTAAACAAGACTCTTGAGAATTTGAAGAATACAGTGATTATACTAGGAAGTCTGTTCTTAGAGACAGCTAGGGCAAACATTAATTATGAAGAGGGCCAAATTGAGTTGAAGTTCAGGAATAAGACTCTGAAAATTGATATCTTCAAGGCCTAGAAAGGAATTAATTGTGCGGCAATAGAACAAGTGTGCGACATTAATGCTGTGGTTGAGGACTCATTTCTTGAGGATGACCTGAATACCCCTGATCCTCAACCCCAAGCAGATCATACCCCACAGATAGAGGATCTTAGCACCAATCTAGACCCACCCACAACCCCCACCTTTTCTTTTGAGGCCCATCTCGAACTGCCTGCTGCTGCTGATAATCCCATTATGGAACTAAAGCCTCTTCCTGATCATCTGAAATACATCCCTTTGGGTTCCAATCAGACATTTCCTATGATTATCAATTCCTGCCTCACCTCTGATCAAGAAACATGTCTGATTTCTATCCTCTAGCAACATCGGAGAGCCATTGGTTAGACTCTCAATGATCTGACTGGCATTAGCCCTTTGTATTACACACATTGCATTTATAACGAAGAGGGTGCACGACCATCCCGTGAAATGCAAAGACGTCTAAATCCTAATATGCAGGAGGTTGTGAAGGAGATCATCAAGTGGTTAGTTGCAGGGACCATTTACCCAATCTCTGACAACTGCTGGGTGAGTCCAATCCAAGTTGTGCCTAAGAAGGCAGGATTCACCATGATCACGACTGAAACTAGAGAGACCATATTGACCCATATAGAGAACTCATGGAGGTTCTGAATTAATTACAGAAGATTGAATGCCTCCATGAAGAAGGAACATTTCCCACTATCGTTCATTGGTCAGATACTTGAGAAACTAGCGGGAAATCGATTCTTCTGCTTTTTCGATGGGTACTCCAGTTATAATCAGGTGGAAATTCATCTTAAGGACCAAGCAAAGACCACTTCACATGCCCCTATGGGACATACGCATCCTGTAGGATGCCTTTCGGTGTCTGCAATGCACCCACTACCTTTCAGCGATGCCTGCTTGCCATATTCTCAGATATGGTAGGTGAATACCTTGAAGTCTTCATGGACAACTTCTCGGTATTAGGGGAATCTTTTGATGATTGCCTCCTACATTTAGTCCAAATCCTCAGGCGTTGCATCGACGTGAATTTGGTTCTTTCCTAGGAAAAGAACCATTTCATGGTTCCTGAGGGAATTATCCTGGGTCACCTTGTTTTTGAGAATGGCATCTAGGTTGATCGAGCCAAGGTTAATTTGATTTCTAAACTACCCATGCCTAGCTCGGTAAAGGACATTCGCTCTTTTCTGGGGTACGTCAGTTTTTTCTGTTGTTTCATTCCCAATTTCTTGAAAATCGCACGCCCCTTGACTAATCTTATCTCAAAGGATGTCCCTTTCAAGATCATCGATGATTGCACTCACTCATTTGAGAGCCTACATGATTGAGTTGCTCAAGCACCAATCCTACAATCCCCTGACTGGTCTCTACCCTTTGAGATCATGTGATGCGTCTGACTACGTAGTGGGGGTGGTGCTTGGGCAGAAAGTTGATGGGAAACCCATGGTTATCTACTACGCCAGCAAGATGCTGGACGAGGCTTAGTATAACTACATGGTTATTGAGAAAGAGTTGTTGGCAATGGTATTTGGCCTGGAGAAATTCAGATCTTATCTTCTGGGTTCCCCTGTCATCATTTACTTAGATTACAACACTGTAAGGCACTTACTCGCTAAGAAGGATGTAAAACCTTGATTAATCCATTGGATCTTGCTGTTGCAAGAATTTTATCTTGAGATTCACGACAAGGTAGGAAAATAGAACATGGTAGCTGACCATTTGTCCCATCTTCCTTCTTCATTGACCCGTCTGGTCCAATCATGGAGCATTTTCCAGATCAACATCTATTGGCCATTCATGGTCTCCCCTGGTTTGCTGATATGGTAAACTACTTGGTTATAGGGAAAGTCCCGCCAGATTGGGTGACTTCCAGGCGAGACAAACTGATTTCCAAGGTCAAGTACTATATTTGGGAGGAACCATATCTCTTCCACATTGGCAATGATCAAGTAATCCGGAGTCTTGACGACGTGGTCAATGACGTGATCTCATTTTGTCACGACCAGGCCTGTGGTGGCCATTTCTCTAGGCGTAAAATCGCAGCTAAAATTCTCCAATGTGGGTTCTTCTGGCCCACGATGTTCAAAGACGCATAAACGTATTGTAGGGCATGTGCTCGTTATCAGACCCTCGGCAACATGGGCCCACGGGATATGATGCCTTTGAACCCGATAATTGTGTGCGAAATCTTTGACATATGGGAATCAATTTCATGGGACCCTTTCCTGGATCTAATTGCTTTGAATACATCTTGTTCGTTATTGATTACGTCTCTAAATGGATCGAAGCTATCCCTATGAGAACTAGCGATCATAAAGTTGTTCTCTGATTCATCCAGGAGAACATCTTTTCTAGATTTGGGGTTCCTAAGGCCATCATCAGCGATGGAAGGTCTCATTTCAACAATGTGCACTTCCAGTCCCTAATGAAAAAGTATGGAGTGTCGCATCGTATCTCGACTCCTTACCACCCCCATACTAATGGACTGACAAAACTATTAAATTGAGAGATCAAGAAGATCCTTTAAGTTACTATTCGGCCTGACAGGAAGGACTGGTCTACTCGCCTTCCGGAAGCTTTGTGGGCCTATAGGACTGCCCACAAGACCCAATTAGGCATGTCTCCCTTCAGATTAGTGTACGGAAAGGCATGTCACCTTCCCATAGAGATGGAACATAAGGCCTATGGGGTAGTATGGAAGTGCAATCTGGATCTGATGAAGGTTGGAATACACCACCGGTTGTAGATGAGTGAGATCGAGAAACTACGCAATGCTGCGTACGAGAACTCGCGTATCTACAAAGAGCAAGTCAAAGCCTTCCATGACAGGCACATTATGCGAAAATCTTTCCACCTTGGTCAAAAAGTCTTACTCTTTGATGCTAAGCTCAAACTCTTCTCAGGCAAACTTAGATCTAAGAGGATTGGACCTTTCTTGGTAAGAAAAATCTTTGAAAATGGTGATGTCTCTTTTGATCTCCATTCTCCCTAAGCTTATTGCGCCCAGCTGATGGAGTTAAACTTAACGCTTAACCGGAGGCAACCCGTCATCTTTTGGAAAAACCTGAAATCCTTTTGATATATCTCTTCACTGAAATCATATTGCAATGTAGGGATCATCCATTATAATAGCCGACTCCACCTTTGGTACATGTATCAAAGCTTGAAATCATCTACAATAGTCACCCCAACCCGTCCACCCACCCTTTGATCCTATTCTAATGTATGATCTATGTTGAACTCGAACCCACCTAATTTACAAAGAGGACATTGCAAATCATAGGCATAGGGGGGTATTAAAGTGCAAAATGCCATGAAAATCAAAGCACAAAAGGATTTCGTAAAAAAAAAAATGCAGGTTGAGGAAAAAGGTCCGTTCGAGAGAAAAATGAGAAAAAGGAGGGAGGAAAATTAAAAAGAAAAGAAAGGAGCAAAAAGATAAAGAAAAAAATGGAGTCCCTTCAAAATAATATGGAACTTACCTAACTTCTAGGTTGGATCGAATGATAAATTAAGACCTGGAAGCTAGAACTTAAGGGATTAGGGGTGAATACCAACCTTAGGCCTCTTGGATCAGTTCTGAGATTTAAACACTCACGTACTTGTCAAGATTTGAATTAATCCTCAGGAGGTTGAGGAAAATGCAAAGCTTGTTGATGAACACACATGAATTCATGATAAATTACTTATTTATGATAGTTCCTAGGTTTAGAATTGCTTATCATGTTATAAATATTGCATAACATCCATTGCATGGCATTTAGGATAGTAGTATGTTTTGTATATTAATTCCTTCATTTTATATGGCCAGGAGGCAATGTGACATCCTTACAGACTTCGGATGAAAAATCCGACTGTACGGATGGATTCGGAGTGTCGATTGTAGTCTGACAACACAGAAATCTCCTCGATCTAAGCACCATGGCATCCTCTGCAAACAATGAAGTGTGGACGGTCCAGACTACGCCAAGCCTTCATGTGAGTTGCGAGGAGGAATTTGCAGCTACGTGGCACAGCAAGCTCTCAGTTGTTGGATTTGCATCCAACGGCTGAGATCACTTGATGAGCAGCCTTTGAAGATGTGGCAAGTGGCTATGGGTGCTCCAGATGGTGCCACCATCTGGAGCGCCCATAGCCACTTGCCACATCTTCAAAGGCTGCTCATCAAGTGATCTCAGTCGTTGGATGCAAATCCAACAACTGAGAGCTTGCTGTGCCACGTAGCTGCAAATTCCTCCTCGCAACTCACATGAAGGCTTGGCGTAGTGGGTGGGGCGACGGTTCGCAAGGGAGGGGCACGGGTTCGAATCCCCACAGCCCCCCCCATTCTCAATCGCCAGCGCATGCCAGCGCGCACCAGCAGCGCGCGCGTGCATGCACGAAAGCGCACACCAGCGGGCTGCCGTGCAATCCGTGCGCATAAGCAAGCACAACACAGGCAACGACAGCGGACCATGGGGTGGGCGCATGCTCTGTTGGCGCCAACCTACAGCGACGCATGAGCTGGACTTACAGTCGTCGCTAATTCTTCACATGCCAGCAAAGACAACTATGGGTGTGAGCGGGCATGAGCTGTCTACAGCGACACTTCCAGCAATGGCCTGGAGGTCACTAATGGTCCCATGCCTTTTTTGCCTCTTCTCCACTATAAAAAGACTTACACCCCCTCCCTTCCAAGCCATCTTTACCTACTGTTTACATAGTGAAATCGAGTTTAAAATGAAGCGTTGTAATATAGTCGAAATCGCTTTGAAAGCAAATACAATTTTTATTATTTGAAAAGATTCCGAGGTCGAACATGGGGAGCAAATGGAATTCACACACTAATCTCAACAATTAATGTAATTTGAACACAAAATATTACTCAAAAACTAATTTGCAATGTAGAGCATTAGTATATGAAGAGTAAAATGAATTTTAGACAAAATAATGGTGATTTGAATCACCAATTATAAGTCTAATACACAGAATAATTACTCAAATTTACTAAAGGAGAGAGTATGAAATCAGATGTCTGATTTTGCAATCAGACGTCTTAAATGATGTTTGCTACGGCACCCCTTTTGCTTTTCTCTATCAGTGTGTCTCTTCCTTCTTCACTTCTCTTCTTTTTCTGATTCTTCCATTCTTCTATAGCTTGGTCCTCTTTTAGACCTTCCTCTTCTTCTTTAAGCCTTCTTCTTCTCTGGTCCTTCATCTTAGGCCTTCACTTCTTCTTTTCTTCTTCCTTCTCTAGCTCTCCTCTCTCAGAATCCAGCTAAGTGTCAGCCGGACTTCCCTGTGGCAAAAACCCCCCTTCCCCCGTGATGAGCCCATATTTGTGGGCTATTTAGTTACTTAAATGCCTAGGAATTAGATTGATATTGGTGTATACATAGCATGTATTAAGATATAAATAAGTTAGTTTATATATATTTGCTTGTATGCATTACATATATAAATTATTTAGCATGCATTAGAATAACATGCATTAGTCTTTAGGTTACATTATATTCATTAACATTTTATTAAGGGTTTGAACATAAATAAACCAATCTTTTTATTATTATTCATTTTTTCTCCTCTCTGCAGGGAATTTGTTGCTCTAATGCCACCGGCTACCTGCACTGAAACCTTCATTCAAGGACGAGCGGAGAATGTGGATCTGCTCCAGCCTCTCCATTTCAAATCCATGCAGACGGCTACAAGAGAGGGGGAGTTGCTGTCATGCTCGAGAGGCCACCACCCCTTTCCTCACTGTGCAGAGAACCTAGTTTCTCATCCGCTCCTCACCACTGGCCTCAATTGCGGCAGCGCGACTCCACAACCGTGGGCGTGTGGTGTGATAGCCCACACCGCCAATCAGAGTCCTTGCATCACCACACTTCTTCTTCATCAGCTTTTCAACCACCAGCACCATCCCCTTGCATGTCCCTCTCCATGTGGAGGCACCTCTTGCATCACGCACCAAGCGTAGGCACCGCCCTCCAACACCCGCCACGCGTAGGCACCTCCTGAAGCAGCGCCATTCCCATGTGCTTGCCCCTTGTAGCAACTCACTAGCGCATAGAGCACGCTGAACCTCCGCCTGCGCCTCCCTCTCCGCACCTCTTCCTGCAGCATGCAACAAGTGCTCCTCTGCATGCGTCCACACCTCTGCCTGAGAGCCCTCCAGTAGCTCAGCCTGCGTGCCCTCCAGTAGCTCCGTCTGCATGCAGAGCGCGTTGCACCGCATGTGCGCATCCCCCTGCACGCCTCTTCTCCTCCAGCCCATGCGACCACCCTCCAGCACCCGCTAGCATGCAAACACCTCCCTCAAGCAGCCTGCCGCCATCCACTTCAGCACCTCCGCCAGCGTGTAGTAGCGCGCTTGCTTACATAGCAAGCACGTGCATCCAGCAGCAGCCCAAGCGCGTGGCTGCACGCACCTCCTCCCCTCATGCACAGCCGCACGCACCACTCATGTCTCGTCTCTGCGCACAATAGTAGAGAGCTCCACCACACCCACCAACCCACTCCTCGATGTGACTCGCTCCGACCACCATTTTCCATGAGACCACCACCATTGGAAGCGGTGTGGCTCCTTCTCCCTCCAACAAGCTCCTCCCCTCTGGCCATTACCCCTCGTGTGCGCTCACGGCAAGGAAATGTTTTCTCCTGTTTTGCCTCGTATTTGTTTTTACATTGCAATGCCATTGTGGATTCAATGAATTTTAGGTTATTGTTATTATAATTGTAGTCATTTTATAAAGAAGGCCCTCCTCTTTTGCATTATTATTATTTCAGCATATCATGTCATAGATTAACCTAATCTAACGAGGATTTTAACTTGATTTTTAGGGGAAATAAATAGTGAACATTTGTTTATAACCTGTGTGAGTTTAAATAGGCCATTGCCTCCCTATGGATATGACCGGCTCTCTTGAGTGGTTTATTTTAATTATTTTGTTAAGCGGTTTTCCACCACTTTGATTCTAAAACGACAAATCATCTTAATCATATTATTCGAAAGTGAAAACCGCCTTACCAAATGGCGCCATTGCCGGGGAGGCAACGAGCCTGTTACACTTGCATTCATTTATTTATTGGTTCACACATTATTTTTTGAGGCGTATTTAACTTCAATCTTTTTAGTGCGAGGTACTCATATATGCTTGACAAGTTGTTGCACCATCCTCAGCTACATTGAGGTGGACCTTGTTTCCACTTCTCAGAGGACACTGGGAGTTCCATTTCTGAAGGTAGGAGCTCGACGCACTATGGCAGGCCTTGTCACCACCACCGAAGGAGGACATTTGGAGTGATCATCTTCATCTCCGTTGATTTTTTTCAGTAGATAGAATTTAGGTTTTAGAACTTAATTTTCATTACACATTTGGTTTGAGACCCTTGTTCTGAGGTATATTTAAGGGTTTGTTCCCCGATTTTGTTTTAGGCCAATGTTGGGTAATAATTTTCGGGAGTCTGTTCCTTTTTCTTTAGATCTAGGTTTTTATTTTATTTTGTGGTTGTTTAGCATTTTCTTTGCTTGTGCATAAGTAGCTAAACAAAAAGAAAAAAAGGAAACAAGCTGCCTGCTAGAAGTTGCCTGCCTTAGGACGACCATTTAGGTGTGAATGAGTAGCCTCTAGATTTATTTTGCTTGCATTTGTGTGCATCTTGCATTGCTGATTACGGGAGGAAAGGTACGTCCTATTTCTTTGCATTCTATATTGTTCACGCATGTGCATTTGGATTTAATTGCAAGACCACCTAATTGAATTGAAAAGATCTAACAAGTAGTCACATATTTTCTTGAAAAAAGACTTTAAGTTGAGGGACACTAAAAACCAAGGACTTGAATTAAGGCATTGTGCTACGGTTCAAAATTCAAAACTCAAAATTTTATGGTGTATGCACACTTGTAACTCTTGCACCATGGCATGCATTTAGACACTCCTAGGTCTTGGAAGTACTAGGACAAGAGCCCTCCTACCGTTGGATTCTGAAGTGTTCGGAACTTGAGACCAAAGGTTTGTAAATCCAAAGAGGGGGATACTCTGTCACGGATTTTTGGGGGTAGTTAAGAAGAACCGCGAAAGCACAGCTTCAACGAAAGGCTTAGGCCTACTTGTATCCCTCGATCTTCCATCTTTGGAGTTGCTATACCATTTGAGATTTAGGGAAGAACACCTAATCTCCAACTAGGTCTTTTTAGGCATTTCGAAGGTTGACAATAGGCGTGTAATTGATTGGGCAACTTGCTTTGTCACCTGCAATTTGAATTAAAGTCAAAAACCTAAAATGAAAAGACCTAACAAGTCCTTTTGAATTGTGTTTGTAGTGCATGCTTGGTAGGTGATCTCTTAGGAGATAACTTGTGTTTGATCCTGAACCTGAAAGAATCTTAAGAAGGAACCTCCCAAGGGAAGAAATGGCTGGTCAAAGGATCCTTAAGGAATATTTCATTCCAACCAATCAAGCTGGCGCTACACTACATAGACCTGGAAGGGACAATCCTTATGAGATCAAAAGCAGTACCATATCCTTGCTGCTCTCCTTTTATGGCACTGCTAGAGAAGACCCTTACAGGCATATAGAGGAATTCACCGAGGTTTGTTCCACGGTGAAGCTGCAGGGCATTACTGATGACGTTCAAATGCAGACCCTCTTTCCTTTCTCCCACAAGGACAAAGCCAAGGGTTAGTATCATACCCTTGATGATATTTACACTTGGGATGCCCTGAAGGAGTTTTTGAAGAAGTACTTCCCCATGAGCAAAACAAATCACTTTAGGAGGGAAATTATGAGTTTTGTTCAAAAGGATGGGGAAGCTTTCCATTATGTGTGGGAGCGCTTTAATGACCTGTTGAGACTTTGCCCACATCACTAGGTGCCTAAGTGGCAACTGGTTGAAAGGTTCTACATCGGACTTAATATTCACACAGGCAGACTGTGGATGGTGACTGTGCAGGAACCTTTCTATCTAAGACTAAGGATGAAGCTTGGAACCTTTTTGATACTTTGAGTGAGAATTCTATTCACATGAATTCTACTTACATGGATAGAAAACCCACTCTCATGCAAAGAAAGTTAGAGGCGAACGAGGCAAGGGACACCCAGAATTTAGCCTATCAGATTCAATTGTTGAATCAAAACATGGAAAGGTTTATGTCGAGCCCAAGCCAATTCGTATCTAACACCTCCACATCCCAAGCTTCTAAATGCTCCATTTGCCAAGGCAATACACACGCCACTTTGGATTACCACTTGGCCTCCCAATTCTCTAAGCTTGTACAGGTGGATCTGAATGCCGCTCAAGGGTTCCATCCTAGACCTCGTAATGACCCTTTTTCCAACACTTATAATGAGGGATGGAGGAACCACCCAAACTTTTCATGGAGATAAGGAAATGTCTCAAATTTAGGGAATTATAAATCACAATCCTTTCAAAACCATCAAATGAACCAACCTCAAACCTTTGCCCAACCTAAGACCTCTAAGATGGATGAATTGAAGGCAATGTTGAGAACTATGCAAGAAAGTCAAAGTGCCATCATCCAATCTCATGACATGGCTATACATGAAATGAAATCGCAGATAGGATACCTTGTTGAGGTTGTTAGATAGAGGGAAACTGGGAAGCTTCCTAGTGCTACTGAGGAGAATCCTAAAGGAAAAGGGATTGTCTTTAGGGAGCATGCTTAGGCGGTGACTATTCTGAGGAGTTGGAAAGAAATTTCCAAACCCGATGCTCCTATGTTCTTACCCTCTTAAAAACCATCCACCCTGACTTTCACTCCCATCGTAGAAGACCTACCCAAATCTCCTCCGCTTGAAATCACCTCACCGGAAGAAGTTCCCCTTACTCGACATGACAACCCTTCCACCCAGAGATCGAGAGTACCCTTTCAAGAGCACTTATCCACATCTGGGCAGACTTCTGCTAGCTCATTTGGAGCCAAAGATAAGACGGATGAGATCATGGAAACTTTCAAGCAAGTGCAGATTAACCTGCCTTTGCTTGAAGCTATCAGGAAAATTTTGTCTTATGCCTGCTTTTTAAAGGACCTATGCAAGAAAAAGCGGCAATCTAGGAAACAGGTCCAATCAAAAGTTGTCCTGCCTGATTTTGTTAGCTCAATTGTTCAACATGGCATACCCCCGAAACTTAAGGACCTAGGAGCCCCGTACTTCTCAATAGTTATTGGTGACTTACAGATTATTGAGGCTCTACTTGATCTGGGTGTGGGGTTGAACATCCTTCCGAGCTACGTGTATGAACAACTTGGGGGAGGCAATCTGAAGCCTAGCCCAGTAATCCTCCAAGTTGTTGATCGATCACTTAGGACACCGCAGGGAATTTTTGAAGATGTCCTCGTGAGAGTGGAGGATTTCTTCTTCCCCGTTGACTTCTTAGTTTTGGACACTGACCCTACCAACAAGCCAACCAAGCCCTCCATCATTTTGGGCCGCCCCTTCCTTGCAACTTCTCATGCTTCAATCAATTGCAATACTGGGGCATTGAAAATGGAGTTTGGGAACAGGAAAATTCAGCTTAATGTGTTTGATGCTTATAAACAAGATGGGCTTGAGGATTCTTCTCAAGTTGAGGTGATAGATGACCTGATTGAAGAGACAACCCCTGCAATGTTATGTGATGACCCCCTTTAGCATGTCATGCTAAATGAGCATTCCCATCTCTTGGAGGAATGTGAAGGGGATATACTAGAACTTGAGGAGTTGCTGGGTGTTTCTACTGAGTCTCTTTCCCCATCATCTCTTCCTAAGGTAGATTTGCTACCTGAGATGGGAACATCTATTATGAAACCCTCAACCATCCAAGCCCTCGACCTTGAGTTGAAACCCCTCCCTGACACTCTCAAGTACGTCTTCTTGGGTGCCAATGATACGCTCCCCATTATCATTTCGGCTGTGCTATCTGAACACAGGAGGGAGCCTTGATTGAATGCTTGTCTAGGCACAAAGAAGCTATTGCTTGGAGCATTGCTGACATTAATGGTATAGACTCTACACTCTGCATGCACCACATTTATACTGATGATTCCATCAGGCCATTTAGGGACATACAGAGACGTCTGAACCCTAATATGAGGGAGGTGGTTAAAAAGGAAATCCTAAAGTGGTTGGATGCTGGGATCATATATCCCATTGAAGATAGTAAATGGGTAAGTCATACTCAAGTGGTGCCAAAGAAGGCAGGCTTTACTGTGGAATTTAATGACCAAGGTGAACAAGTTGTGACTAGACCCTCAACTGGATGGAGGGTCTGTATTGATTACCACAAGCTGAACACCGCTACCCAGAAGGATCACTTGCCCTTGCCTTTTATTGATCAAATTCTCGAGAAATTGGTGGGGATAAGTACTATTACTTTCTTGATGGATATTCTGGGTACAATCAAGTTGCAGTCTTCCCTGATGACCAGGAGAAGATGACGTTCATGAGTCCTTACGAAACCTTTGCATTCAGACGTATGTTGTTTGGATTATGTAATGCCCCTGCAACCTTCCAGTAGTGTATGATGTCCATTTTTTCAGACATGATTGACGAGTGTGTTGAAGTGTTTATGGATGACTTCTCCATTTATGGCTCATCTTTCGACCAGTGTCTCCTACACTTGGAGAATGTGTTGAAGCGATGTAAGGAGACTGGTTTAGTCCTCAGCTGGGAGAAAAGCCACTTCATGGTACAGAAAGGAATTGTAGTTGGGCATGTTGTATCCGAGCAAGGTTTGGAAGCAGATAAAGCCAAGATTGATTCTATTTCCAAACTCCCATTGCCTACGAACGTCAAACAAATTAGATCCTTTCTGGGCCATGCCGGCTTTTATAGGCACTTTATTAAAAAATTCAGTAAAATTTCTAGGCCACTTTGTGACCTGTTGGTGAAGGAATCTTCCTTCAATTTTGATTCAAAGTGTGCCGAAGCCTTTCAAACTCTGAAAGAGGCCTTGATCTTTGTGCCTATTCTCCGAGCTCCTGATTGGACACTCCCATATGAGTTGATGTGTGATGCTTTGGATTATGCAGTGGGAGCAGTCCTTGGACAAAGGGTTGAGGGAAGACCTCATGTGCTGCATTATGCCAGCAAGACTTTAACTGAATCACAGCAAAACTGCACAGTCACTAAAAAGGAATTACTTGGTGTAGTTTTTGCTCTGGAGAAGTTTAGGTCTTACCTTCTTGGGTCTAAGGTGGTTATTTTCACTGATCATGTAGTAGTGAAACATCTCATTGCTAAGAAAGATTCTAAGCCACATCTGATTAGGTGGATCCTACTCCTTCAAGAATCCGACTTGGAAATACGTGAAAAGAAAGGAGTAGAAAATGCTGTGGCTGACCACCTGTCTCACCTTCCACTTAATGACTCTTCATATGGAGACATCCATGAGACATTTCCTGATGAAACCCTGATGAGAAGCTCATCATGGTCTCTAATTAGCCCTAATTAACTAGTCTTCCTAGTTAATTAGCTAGAAATATGTAAATAAATGGGTTAATTATTAAATAAGGGATAAATAGTAAAGGACCTTAAAATAAGTTAAAAATGCTATATTATCATTTAATTAATATTATTAATAATTGGACTGGAAATATTATCAGCAATTTATTTAATTAATGTGTTAACTAACTTAAGTATAATTTATACCTAAGTGTGTAATAACTTAAGTAACATTACTTAATTAAATAAATTAATCTAAAAAGGTCAAAAATGTAAATTCAAGGTCTAAATATAATAATTGTCTTATTTATAATCATATATAAAAAGTTGAAAAGGATTTAAATTAAAATAAACCATGAAAACTTGAGTTTACATTTTAGTCCTTATGTTTTATTTCAATCGGGTCCTTATTATTCACTTAGGTCCTTAGCTTTCACTACGAACAAGTCCCTGAAACTTTTTCTTCTTTCCTTCTTCAGCCTTCTGGACGGCTGACGACAGGAGGTGCGTCCACCGTCTGATCACTGCACATCTGACGTCATTCCTTCTTCTCCAAGCTCCTGGAGCTTGTGCTCACCATCTTCTTTTCATCCACCGATCTGGATGAAGCTGTAATCCCATTTTTGGGTTGGAGATAACCTCATCGGCATCGGAGAAGACGCCGATGGTTACTCCACTCCTAGCCTCTTCTATGTCCAGATTCAACCTCCATCTCAGTCGCCGCAACCTATAAATACCCCTCCACACCCTCAATTTTCACCAAGTTAGCTCCCTTCCCTCTTCTTCACTGAGCTAATCGATAGGCTATTTTCTCTAAACTTTGGTGACCTTCCTCTGCTTCATCTGTCTTCCTCCATCCATCTTCGATCGCTCTGGATCTCCGCCAAAGTCAGCTGAGTCTCCTTACGCAGTGCTGACTAGGAGCTCCTCTTCGTCACCTCACAAATGCCCGCCGGACTTCTTTCACCAACCCTCTAATTTTCTCCTTTGTTATGCGCCATTGATAGAGATCTTCTATCCCCTTCGTCCAGGTAACAGTAGGTTAGGTAAGTAGATTAGTTAGGATAGTTAGTTAGGTAGATTAAATAGTGTAATGCTAGATTTCGTATTCATCTTCCCCAACTTCAGCAAGCTCTTTGAGCTTGTCAGGAGCAATTCTTTTGTCTTTTTAAGTCACCATTTACCTTCTTTAACCTTTCATGAACATCTCTATCACTTTTAATTACTGAATTGATCATCTAATCGTCTAAACCACTTCCACCTCCACCAACTGCTCCTGCTGTCCATGGCAGAAGTAGTTGAGTTTATTCCACCTCCACTGGGGTCCTCCACCATTTATCCATCACCTAAGGGCCCTAATCCTCACTCTAATTTAAGTAATTACCCCCTATAACTTAAATGTCCAACTGAATTTAAGCTCCTGAGCTCGCTGTCAATGGCGACTCAATAGGAGTTCAAATCAATAATTATTCATCTATAAACCATTGCAAATGCATTTTGACTTGTTTTCTCCACTCAATTGAATGGGAAAACAAGTCCTAAGCCTAATCAAACTCAAAACTTGTCTAATATGAATTCACTATTTAATCTTCACTTTAATGAATAATTGATGAAATTAATGTGTTCCTGAGGTTCCTTGTGACCTCAGGAAGCTTTTTAAATCATTAATGGCATAAGTTCACAATATCTGTACACATTTGCCTATTTCTAGACTCACCGGAGCTCTGGTGAGCTATGGCGAGTCAAACGAGCTCTTCAGCCTGTAGAACTTAGTGTAAAGCTCCAGATCCTTGATTTGAAGTACATTGATCATGTTGAGATAGTTTATTTGAGGTTTTAGTGCTTGGAGCTTCTATTAGATCTTCATCTTCCCCAACTTCGGCAGAGTTGGAGATGTCTGACAGTTAGGTTTAAGACTTATTCAAAAGGTTTAAAAGCTTCAATGCCTTGCCCTGAGACCATTACTATGAGTCAATCACTGTGATAAGCTTTGATTTATTCTGATGAACAAACCCCTCTACAAGCTCAGGCGACAGGCCTGGAACCCTAGGAATCTTTGGTGAAACATCATTCTAAGGGTTTGAATCTGTTCCTGTGGTTAAAGAGAAGATGTTTAAGACTTTAATTTCCTCTGAAATGGTTTAATTCAGAAAGTCAAAATTCGAGGCTTCATGGTCAACCTTTAGTCTAATCCTTGGATTTTGGATTTAAACAGACAAATTGACGAGCTTAATCTGTTGTTGGGATGTTTATAGATGATTCAAATGAGATTTGAATGAGCTATGATGGATTTTATGATAGAATTTGATTTCAGTCAATTTGGGTTGTTTTTGAACCCAAACTGATGGCAGTGGTTTTATGATGACATTTTAATGGAAAATATGCCTAGACAGATACTTAACAACCTCTAGAGGTTGTTCAAATTGATCATTAGGAATTTAGCTGTTTATAGGACCTTTCAGAACTTGAATTACAGTTCTGAAGCTCTTTAGAGAAGCTTTTAGCTTCTGCACCTTCCTTGAAGCTCCTTAGAGCTCACTTCCTTCACCAACAGTCGTGGAATCATCTCCTGAACCTCTTCAATACCTCATTTGGATGTCAAAAGACCTTTTGTAAGACTTTAGAGACAACTTCACTCTACAGGCCAATATAGTCGTAGTGAACCCAGGTCCTTCGCCCTTAACATCGAAGAGCTTAACTTCCCCTAAGTATCAAATTGATACTTCAATTGTGTAGAACATCTTAAGAGCTTTCTAGCAAGCTTTTAGTTTCTTGGAACAAAGCTCTGAGCTGGCTAGAATCAACATTTGAAGTTTGGACTGGGAGGGGGAAACTTAGTCCCACCTCGGTAGGATTGGAGCGACCGCATGGGTGTGAAATTGATTTGTGTTTAGGGCATATCAGTTGACAGCGCATGGCGCAGGAAACAAACTGAGCATTGGGTGTGTGTGTGGGCACGTGTGGTGCGCGTGCTTGGGTGTGTGTGCGCCTATGGGCGTGTGAGTGTGGGCCCGTGAGGGCATGTGCATGGGGCTTGGGAGGCCGTGAGCTGGATGGGCTCGAGACTATGCGAATCGAAAATAAACTGAAACTAAATAAAAGTAGGCTTGGACCTAGTAGGGTCTGGTCCCACCCTGAGAAGGGTGTTGTGTATCCCCGACCGATCCAAGTCGCAAATAAAAAAACCTAATTTTTGGTTCAAAGAGTTAGACCAGTTCGGTTCAGAAGGTCAGCAAGGGCTTAGAAGGAAAGGATGCTAAGGTTCAGAAGAGAAGGAGAAGAAGAAAAGGAAAGCAAGAAAATGAGAAGGAGAGAGCTTGTAAGGAGAAGAAAGGTAAACAGGCACAAGTGCTAAAGAGAAAAGGTAGAGAAGAAAGAAAGAAAAGAAAGAGAAGAATACATGTATAAAAGAAAGAGCTTGAGAAAGATTAAGGAAAAGATTAAGAAGAAGATTAAGAGATAAGAAAAGAGAAAAGAGAGAGAGAGATAAAAAGGAAAAGAAGAGAAAGAAGAGGCTGAAGACAAGAAGAGAAATTAATGGTTTAATTTCTTGCATATTATTCATTCCTTTTGGGTTTAATGTTGTAATAAAGTATATTTCCATTAGAATTACTTTTTCTTGCCTTAATCACTTGAAATAAAAAGAAATAAACATGTTTACTTGTTTGTTAAAGAAGATCATTTGTGTAAATGTGTTTACCTTATGGAATTTTGCATATTCTTTTAAATAGAAATCCTTAAGCAAAATTCATGCTCTTAAAGTAAATTTAATTATACCTTCCATAAGTAGTTTAGATTTAATGGTGAATTCTAATTAAGTTATGTCTCCTAGTGAATGACCTGGACTCAACCAGTTAAAAGAAATAAAATCTAAAATGTTAGGTTAACTTGACCCTATACTACTTAATTGACATAAATTCAAGTTGACCTAAGTTACTTTCTTCTGCACATAATTAAGCACAATTAACTTAATTAATTGTGTTGAGAAAGATGACGATCATTTTATTGGCATCGTTGCTGGGAAGGTAACTGTAATTATATTCGTCATTATTACTATTTTTAGTGTTTTGCATTAATTAGTTTTGTTTTTGTTTTTGTTTTCTATCTTATTTTCAGGTTTACCTCTGCAGGTATTCTCAGGAAAGAAGGTAGGTTTTCTTTTTCTATTTTTCACTATACATACCATTGTAAATATTCTTTCGTTAGTCTCTAGTTTAGTTTGAATTGTTGCATTTAGTTAGTTAAAAATTAAAAAATACAAAAATGCATACTTCCTGACAAGTAGCAGCATGTTTTAGGCATACACTCTTAGGAGTGCATTTACCTGCTAGTAGTTTACGATTTGACTCAGGAAAGATTTCTACTATTTTTCTCGCATCAGCGGGAAAACAAGCGAAAAATCCCGTAGATCCCTATCTTGGAGATAATATCAAGACCACATATTCTTTGAAAATACTTAAAAAGTGGTCACTTTACTTCTTTCTATCATATTTTTGAAAAGATTAAGTAAAAAAAAGGATAATAAAAATTGACTTAAATTTGTTTGCAGAATGCATGCGGGTTTTATCGCTATCGTTTGTCGCATGCTATCGCGCACACAGCTCGATCACTAGAGTCACACGAGTCTAAATTTTCTATCTCTCCTCTTTGCACCTCTTAGGGCTTTGGTCGAAGATCAACAATTCTGTCTCACTACTAGAGCCCCAGGGAGCCAGTAGTGAGCGGTCTCGATCCTAGACCTTAGGCCTTTGAGCTTTAAGGATATGCACTTGCGTAGACACAGGTGTAGAATGCATATTTTGATACTGATATTATACTTGTTTCCATCCAAAGTATTTTGCATATTCTAGGACTCTCTTCTTTCCTTAGAAAGAAGAGAAAAACCCATTTTTTCGTGTTGTTTTGCAGGTTTTGTTGCTGCTGATTTCTGGTGGTGTGAGTGTGCCTTTGCACATTCTTTTCGTTTTATGCACGGGAGGCGATCCTTGAATCCACCTCTTGTAACTCCTTTGATAGGTGCTCCTAAGCTGGTTGCAGCTAAGCAACCAATCAAATTCCCGTTTGATTCATTTGTTTCTATGGATCAATTGCAAAATCAGAATCCCGAGATCCCTTCTTCTGGTCAGGGGGAGATGCTGCCTTTTGACATTCATGAGGCGCTCCTGAACCAGAACCTTAGAATGCTTGAACAAAATTGCCAAATCAATCTTTTAACTGTAGCTTTGAATAATTTACAAAATCTTCAAACCTGTCCTCCACCTCAACCTGAGGCGGGTTTTGACCTTCCTGATTTACCAATCCCTCGTCCTAGGCCTCTACTTCGAGACTACTATAATCTATCTAATGCACAAGTAGAGCCTAATGTTAGGATTCCCATTGGGGAAAATGACCCAGAATTAAAGTCAAACATTATAGATCTAATCCCACATTTTCACGGATTTGCATCCGAGGATCCATTCCAACATATTGAGGATCTTGAAAATCTATCTCAAACTCTTGAACCTCGAAATCAAAATAGGGAAATCCTACTCATGAAGATGTTCTCTTTTAGCCTTAAAGATAAAGTAGCATATTGGTATAGAACTATTGCAAGATCAATCTCAACTTGGTCTAAACTCGAATCTACATTCTTGAAGAAATTCTTTCCTATTGGTCGCACAAATGCTTTAAGGCAAGCAATCACAACTTTTAAGCAAAATCAAGGAGAACCAATTCATGAAGCGTAGGAATGCTTTCATGAATTACAAAGGAAATGCCCACATCATGACATCCCAAGTTGGCAACTAATGCATATCTTCTATTATGGATTGCAAGAGGGCATTCGCAATCTAGTCGATGCCTCTTGTAGAGGGAACTTTCTCAATCGCGACGTAGAATCCGCTTCAGAATTATTTGAAGGGATGGCAGAGAACTCGATCAACAATGAATCCATGTCATAATTTACATGGGGCACAAATACAGCACATCAAAATCCGCATAAGGGCATTCACGAGATCGGTAATCCATCCAATTCAAAGAATTTGGAAATTATTGCAGAAAAACTAGACAAAGTTGACATCGTAGCAAAGCATCTTGATGAGGTCAGAAATACTATGAAAACTCTTACACCTCTACTTGCTACGCAAAATCCCACACATTCACCTGTTTTGCAAATTCCCACAGTGAGGGAATTTGTGAATAATCTGGATTCTAGAGATCCATCTTCCTTGGGTTTTCTATCTACTCCTGCACTAACCCAAGGAGGGACTTTTGTCCCATAATCTTTCCCACCCTCTTCCCCACCCTTTCTTGTTGCAGAAAACATGTCATATCTTTTTGGTTTACACGCCATCTAAGAAAACATTCCAAGATCAAATCCTTATTCTAATACCTATAATCCTGGATGGAGAAGCCACCCAAATTTCTCTTGGGCTGATCAAAATCAAAGACCAAATTATTCGAATCAGACCCACCTAAACCCATCTCCATTGCCTTCTCAGCAACCAAATGTGAGGCCTAATTCCATGAGCATGTAGAATTACTCTGGGTCGATTAGAGATACGTAGCTTGATTAGATTTTGTGAGCTGTGACAGAGAGTCAACGACAAAATGCTGAAGCTCTCGCTGAGATTCAAAGGCAATGTAAGGTACAATTGGTTGATTTACGAAATCAGATCACGCTTTTGGCTGAATCTCGTCAGCCAGGTACTCTTCCATCTCAGCCAATTCTGAATCCTAGGAATCTGCAAAACCCTAGGCAACATCAAAGCCAAGTACATTTCATTAATCAGGCCTTTGATTCTAATAAGAACTCGTCCTCTGTACTTCCTGAAAATAATCCACCAAACCCGCATCAGCAACCTTTATTGTATCAAAATGACCCACCTATTATTGAGAATCAAAATTGACTCTGCTGATCTTTTGAATTTGGTTGGAATCACTTCTTATATTGCCTTAATCTTTAATATTTTATATCTCAACCTAAATCAGAACTGATCTTCACGAGATTCACTCTTATCTTTCTAAGATTTTTATAGGAATTTGATTTTGGTTCTGCGAGATCTATTTTAGGCAATCTCAGGATGAGTTTTTACTGGGTGGTCTTATCTATTTTTCTATTTTTGAACCAATTCTTCCATAACTCCTTTGTTTTTATCATGCATATTCTTTTTAGGAGTTCTTTACTAGGGTTTACGCTTAGCTGAAGGCATAAAACTTAGCATTTTTTACATAGTTGTTTCCTACTTTCTACATTTTTCCCATACACTTTTCTGATTTTTTACTTTATCTTATACTGATTACCTTCATTTAGTCCGACTGTCTACTCTAACTTTTGGTAAGAATTGAAATCGTCCGCACAGAGATTTTTGATCTCCTCTATTTGACTCCTTCCATCACCCTACACTAAATGAAGTGTAATATCTTTTCACCCTTCTTACAGGGAAGACATTGTAAAATCTTGGCTGGGGGGGTGTGAAGTGAAATTTTCACTTCAAGTGTATGTGTAGAGAAAATAAAATAAAAAAACACAAAAAATTAAATACCCACGAAATTAAAAAAATGGAAATACCAAAAATTTTAAAAATTTCAAAATCAAAAATAAAAAAAAAATTTGAAAAGTTTTAAAAAATTCATAAAAATTGGAAAATTTTATAAAACATAAATACAAAAATATATAAATACAAAAATTTGAAAATTGAAAAATTATAAAAATAATAAAATGAGTATTTTAATCTAGAATAAAGAAAAGAAGAAGAAAAAAAATATTTATTAATAATTAAGAGCTTAATCTTTCTTTTAGGTCAGAAACCAAAAAAGAAAAAATATAAAGAATATATAGAGGATATGTATATAAGAGCATTAAATCCTTATTTAGATTTTTACTTATAACATTTTGCAAAAACACACTTTTATTTGCAAAATCTTTAAAGCAAGATTTTATTTGAATTAGAATCTTTAAAACTTAAAGCTTTGTTTTTTTCTATTCTTACCCTGAAATTAAAAAACTAAGGTGTATTAAGTTTAAAATGTAAGTTTTGGAATTAAATTGTAACTATTTAGTCAATTAGATTAAGTAATCCTTTTGCTTTTTAAATATTTGATTTTATCATAAAGTTAAGTAAAAAGGCCAGATATTCAGAATTAATTAAGTAAAGAGTTAGTATAATTTTAGTCTTCAAGTCTATTAGGCTATAGTTAGCTTAATCAACTAAAGGACATTTGGCTAGACTTGGTAAATTTTTGTCTTGACAGATCCTATAGGAGGAAACTAAAAGTTTAAAGAACCTGAGAGTGAATGGCTTTGTTGTCCAAGCTCTGGTTTGAGAGCTAAGTAACCTAAGCATCCAAAATCACACACATAGAATTGTCTTGATGGCATCTGAGACCGCGAAAACATAGAGGTTAAGAGATTGATTCTAAATCCTCTTTAGTCCAAGGATTTCCGCGGGGCGGTTTTTGAAAGGGTGAAGGATGTGCCACTCACCTAGAAAAAGGATTTGGAGTATAAAGTTAGTAAGAAAAATGAGGAGAAAAATAAAAAAAATATATAAAATAAAATACCCTGCAGTTAAGTAACTCGCTACAAATGGGTACTTATGTAGTTTTTCCATAAAAATAAAGCATCTTGGTATAAATAGATGCTACCCTTCCTTCCATCAAATAAAAGAGCACCTCACTATATATGGGTGTTCTAACCTATAGAAAAAGTTGAAAAAAAAATTATGGAGATAAAAATTAGGAATAAGAGACCCAGTGGTCCATCGGGGAGATATACACAAAAAGTGTTGACCTCGGGACAGAAAACTGGTGAGAAAGCAACCAAACCTGAGTGAGGCCAAGCCAAAGGCTTGAATTGGAATAATCTGGATTGGAAATTGATGTCTTAAGATCTGGATTTTTACAAATTTGGATGCCTTCAGGACAACTCTCTTCACAAGCACGGATGTTTTAAAATCATAGCTACTGAACCTTTGTATTGAGCAATGATGCCTAAGAAATCGGGTTTTGAGGATTTGCAGTTGAGGCCTAAAGGAGAAGGATTGACAAAATCCTAGGTCTAGAAGTTTGTCCTTAGTGCTGTAGGCTAGTAGATTAAAGTTTTACTACCCTAAGTTTGATTAATAATGAATATCTGGTTAATTTGCTTAAACATAGATTGATAGAAATCAAATATCATAAACAAAGGATTAACTTAAGTCTATTGAGTTTTTGAGTTAAAATTTAATTTCCAACTCTTAGGTTTTGTTTTCTTAAAACACTTTGAATTCTAAGTTTTTAAGGGTTAAGAATGGTTACAAAGAATAAGTGATGTTTAAGATTCTAATTTTTGATAAAATTCTTGTTAAACTCTATTTTTAATAAAGTGTGTTTTGAAGATGTTTTGAGTTTTAAGTCTAAGTAAGGAAATTTTCACAAAATGCTCTGTATATTAATTATTTATATTTATATTAAATCTAAAAAAATATATTCTGACCTAGGCTTTCCTCTACTTGGTTCTTATTTATATTAATTTAAACCCAAGTGCTTTAAATCATCATATTTTTAGTTAATTTTGCTAGGGACTAGCAAAACTGATGGAGGCATCCGCGAGACATTTTCTGATGAAACCCTCATGGCGGTAACACCAACTTCACCTTGGTATGCTGACCTGTCAATTACTTAGTCAATAGAGAAACTCCTGGCTCTTGGGATGAGTAGAAAAGAAAGTGATTGATTTCCCAAGCTAGATACATTCATTGGGAAGAGACTGAATTATTTAGAATTGGACAGGACCAAGTATCGAGACGATGCGTACCTGAAGAGGAGCAACAAAGTGTGCTTAGTTTTTGCCATGAACTTCATTGTGGAGGACACTTTGGTGCTAAGAAAACTACTTTTAAGGTTCTCCAGTCTGGTTTTTGGTGGCCTTCATTATTTAAGGATTCTCATAATTTTGTTAAGGCCTGCATTAGATGTCAACGGACTGGAACGATTGGGAAGGTGAATGAGATGCCTCAACACCTTATTCAATCTGTTGAAATTTTTTATGTGTGGGAAATTGACTTTATGGGCCCCTTCCCTTCGTCCCATGGTTATGAATATATCTTGGTGGCAGTTGATTATGTCTCTAAATGGATAGAGGCCATTCCTATGCACACAAATGACCACTCTGTGGTTTTGAAATTTGTGAAGGCCAATATCATATCTCGTTTTGGCTACCCCAAGACCATTATAAGTGATGGGGGACCTCATTTCCGAAACCACAACTTCAATCGGCTACTCAAGAGTCTAGGAGTGACTCACATGGTCACTACCCCTTACCATCCTCAGACGAGTGGCCAGGTTGAAGTGTCGTAGGGAGATCAAGAATGTTTTAGAAAAGACTGTTAGACCTGATAGGAAAGACTGGTCCCAAAAGCTCGATGATGCTTTGTGGGCGTATCGAATGGCCTATAAGACCCCTTTGGGTACATCTCCTTTTCGTTGTGTATGGGAAAGCGTGCCACTTACCCATTGAGCTGGAACATAGGGCACTTTGGGCTATTCGAAGTGTTAACATGGATTTCGAAAAGGCAGGTAAGGCATGACTTCTTGAATTAAGTGAGCTTGAGGAGCTGAGGAATGATGCTTATGACCCCTCTCAAGCTTATAAAGAGAGAACTAAGGTCTTGAATGATAAGTATATCCTTAGAAAGACCTTTGAGCCCAATAAACAAGTTTGGCTTTTCAATTCTAGACTTAAGCCTTTTCCAGGGAAATTAAAATCTCATTGGGATGGGCCTTACATAATCACTAAAGTGTTTCCACATGGAGCTGTGGAGATTAAAAGCCCTTCCTCTTCAGCAACTCCCTTTATCGTCAACGGTCAATGATTAAAACCACACATTACTTTGAATGGCCATTTGGTTGACGAGGTCACTCTTGAGGAGCCTTAGCTCCTGTCATTCTCCGCCTCAGGTAATATCTTCCTTTAACTGTTTTGTTTCCAATGAGGACATTGTTTGAACTAGGCATGGGGGAGAGGACTTGAGGCATCTGTTTATAGCATGTCTGCATTTTGCATTCATTCATGCATATTGCATTAAAAAAAAATAAAAATATAAAAATATAAAATATAAAATAAAATAAAATAAAATATTTTCTATTATTGAGCTTAACTGGCTGGGCCTTGCATTCTTAAGTAGACCAGAACTTTAGGTTAGACTAAGTTGATTCTAGGTGTCGAACTTTAGAAACTAAGTGAGCTACTAGCTTTAGACCTTTAGGGTCCTTTGTGGACTTAAAAACTTAAGTAGGAGTTAAGTTGCGGATCATTCCTCAAGAGGTTGAGGAAGGAAAGCTAGGGATTGAGTTAAAGGCTGGGTAGTACCTGGAGTCTTGTTCTACCTTTTGGTTTACTAGTCCTTGTAACCTAGGCATCCACATTTTACACACACTTGGTCTTGTGTAAGTGATCACCCTAATTCATTTCTTTAAGAAAAGTTGGTTCTCTTAGTTTTGACTTAGGAGAAGCTTGAAAACACAATTTGACTGGAAGAGTTCCTGCCGCAGGAGAGGTGGAGTATATACTCACCTTGACGATGTGATGATAACATGTTACCTCCTTGGTGCTTGTCTCTTAGGATATCCATCCTATTGGGGGCATGTAAGAGCATTGTGCGATTCAGGTACCATGGGCGGCCCTATCTCGAAGTGCCAATTTCCATAGGCTTGAATTCGCTTAAAAAATCCATGGGTGATACTATCTCGAAGTGTTGATTGCCAGGAGTTCTTGGAGTTGCCATGGGTGGTGCTATCTCGAAGCATCGAAAGCCAGGCACCCTTCGAGGTACGGTGATGGGGACAATGAATCCGACACAGACCGTGTTGATAGTTGATCCAAGGTTAGACTTAGAGGAATAAAAAAAAATCCTTTTTCCTCTCTAGGTTGGCAATCATACCAACCTCAAATAACTCAGACCAATGCACATGCACAGATGCTTTAATCTCGGGGATCAATAAACTCTAGGGTAGAGTTAGAAATCAGGGAAACCTGTGCCTTCAACTTATCTTTAGTCAACCTAGTCTGCAACTTAGCAACTATTTGGGAACCTTAGGTCTAAAGTCTGAACTTAACATGTTTCTAAAGGAAGACCGATTGGGTTGGTTAGTCTACTTGGAGTGTTAGGTTATTGCTTAGATTTGCTAGGGACTAGCAAAAACTAGGCATGGGAGCATTTGATGAGCCCATATTTGTGGGCTATTTAGTTACTTAAGTGCCTAGGAATTAGATTGATATTGGTGTATACATAGCATGTATTAAGATATAAATAAGTTAGTTTATATATATTTGCTTGCATACATTACATATATAAATTATTTAGCATGCATTAGAATAACATGCATTAGTCTTTCGGTTACATTATATGCATTAACATTTTATTAAGGGTTTAAACATAAATAAACCAATCTTTTTATTGTTATTCATTTTTTCTCTTCTCTGCAGGGAATTTGTCGCTCCAACGCCACTAGCTACCCACACGAAAACCTGCATTCAAGGACGAGCGGAGAATGTGGATCTGCTCCCACCTCTCTATTTCAAATTCATGCAGACGGCTACAAGAGAGGGGGAGTTGCTGTCATGCTCGAGAGGCCACCACCCCTTTCCTCACTGTGCAGAGAACCTAGTTTCTCATCCGCTCCTCACCACTGGCCTCAACTGCGGTAGCGCAACTCTACCACCGTGGGCGTGTGGTGTGACAGCCCACACCTCCAATCAGAGTCCCTGCATCACCATGATTCTTCTTCATCAGCTCCTCAACCACCAGCACCATCCTCGCGTACGTCCCTTTCCACGTGCAGGCACCTCCTACAGCATGCACCAAGCGCAGGCACTGCCCTCCAGCACCCGCCACGTGTAGGCACCTCCTGAAACTACATTTGAAAATATTTTGAAAGTTGGGGGTATAAATGTAATAAGACAGGACCATTTTGCAAACTAGGTCATGACAAGCTCATCTTGGGTCCAAATTTTTCTACAAACCTAATTTGGACCTATAAAATCCAATGGTGAAGTTGGATTTTAGTTTTGACCATGTTTGACGAGGTAATTTATGTAAAAATTCAAATTAATGCAAATATGTGTCTGAGAATCCATTTTGGGTCAAGATGGGTTCTGATGGTCAAATTGAAGGCACTAAACCCTAGAGAATATTTTTCTATGATTTTTAGAGGGTTTAGGTGAATTTTATCCTAATCAGAACCTCGGTTAATTAAGTTGATCTATTTTAGGGTTTCAAAAATCATTTAATTCTCAAAACATACGCAAACCCTTTTCTATCTGATCTAACCCACTTGTTATCTTATTAAGACCATTTTACCTTTATTCAGCCCTTGGGAAAACCCATGGTTGTACTGCATTCATGATAAGCTGTAAAATTGTAGTTTTAACCCTAGTTTCTTATTTTTCTCTCAGAATGGTTATACAGTGAGTTATGGTTTTCTAGTGGTTATGTAGGAGCATTTATTGACTTAATTGGGTCAAAATGTGCTAGTTATGGCTCATGATGGTGTTCCCATCACCTACTCTACTCCCACCTACTCCCAAGCTCTAGTAAGCCTACCAATGCTCTGTTAGAGCTTGCTCTCAAGCTTCCAAGGTGCCTATTAGTATAGCAAACCTCTGCCCCACCAAATACTCCTCTAACTTCTCATCCCCATTCATAGGTCACCTTGGAGCCATCTTCCCACCTCCATTCCGATAACAGATCATCTCTACCTCCTCACCTCCCTTCCGGAGCCACGTCGAAGCTTTCCTCTACTCGACGTCCTCTTGCATCTCACCTCCGTCGTCCCGCTCCTCACCTCCTTCGTTCAAGCTTTCGCCAGGTGCCGTCGTCTCATCGAATAGCGGCTTTGGGAGATTTCCTCTCACCCCCCTCTCTTTTTATGCTTTCATAGAATATTGTAATAGATATTCATGATATATAAAATATTTGTCCCATGTCTCTTGTGAATTATTCTGCTTGTCTTCTTCTTACAAAATACAAAAAATATAACAAAACCATAAAATACCAAAAATAAACAAAATGAAGCACGATTTTCAATTAAAGTAAACATCGCCTCCTTGTGTTCGACTCGGGACTCCCTTGGAGTTTCGGTATAAATTTTATTTGATCACGAGTTTTGCAACTACGACAACGGGTTACTTGTAACCTTGATTTCTAACTTGCAAAACCTGTGCGATCACTTGTGTATTAGGTCTAAGGCTTAGGGATTATTTGGCCTCGTTAACTAACCTCTGGATTGCCGGACTCGATAACTTAAGCACCCTAAAATCACACAGTCTAGTTCAGTGTGCCTAAATATGAAATCATGCCAAAAAGCATTTATGCTATTAAGATCTAGATTTGGAGTGGCTCAAAAAGCACAAGTTGATTGGGATACCGACATAGAGAGGTGGGAAATTCCCCTCGAAGACGCGTAATAACATATCATCTTCTCGGTGCTTGTCTCCTAGGATATTTAAATATTTTACTAGGGGAATGTATTCACCTTGCGCTGGTTCAGATGCCATGGGCAGCATTATCTCGAAATGTTGATTGCTAGGGTTTGGATTTAGCTACTAAACGCCATGGGCAGCACTATCTCGAAGTGTTGAAAGCTAGGGTTCTGGGATTTGCCATGGGCGGTGCTATCTCGAAGCATTGATTGCTAGGGACTCTGCAAGGATTGAAGGTGGGGATAAGGAATCCGATACAGAACGTGTTTAGGGATAATCTGAGGTTGGATCTAAGGAAAAATATAGTGAAAAGAAAAAGAGAGAGAAAGCTCTCCACAAATGAAAATCTTCTTCTATCTATCTCTCTTACAAAAAAATGCACTGGGAAACTGAACCTGGGCTAACCATGTTTCAAGCACGGGTGTTTTAACTGCTGGGTCCAACAAACCTTAGGATAGTTCCTGCAGGCCTTAGAAACCTTCGCGGAGGATTGAGGTGAGAGCTAGTTAGGTCTAGATCTGGGCTGGTAGTACCTTTGGACCTATTGTTGGTACTAAGATCTGATTCCTAGAGATGCGGCTTAGTAGGGCATCTTGACGGTTACATTCGACCTAGATAATAGGTTTGGTCCATAAGGATTTGCTATGAGACTAGCAAAAGCTAGGCATGGAGGTATGATGGGGACACCATCATGAGCCATAACTAGATCAATTTGGTTTGATAAAGTTGATAAAAGCTCCTACATAACCATTAAATGGTCATATAAGCATAATGTTCTGTTTTAAGAAGATAAGAAACTAGGTTATTTATGCAATTTTAAGAACATTTCATAAACTACAGAATAACCACGGGATATTTCAGGGGTTTATTAAAGGCCATATGGTCAGTTATATCTAATAAGTGGGTCTATGTAGAACGAAACGGGTTTTCACGCATTTCAAGAATTAAATGACATCTGAAACCCTAAAAATAGATCTGCGTAATTAATTGAGCTTCTGGTCAGGATTAAATTCACCTAAAACTTCTAAAAATTATAGAAAATATTCCCTAAGGTTTGGTACCCTTGATTTGACCACTGGAACCCAAATTTACCTAAAATAGAGTCTTAGACAAATAGTTGCCCTAATTTGATTTTTTGCACAATTTACATAGTCAAACATGGTCAAAGCCAAAATCCAACTTCGCCATCAGATTCCTTGGGTCAAAATTAGGTCTGTACCAAAATTTGGGTCCAATCAGAGATCATCTTGACACAGTTTGCATCTCAGACCTGACAGACTCTTTTAATTACATAAAAGCCCTTACCTTTTTGAAATCATTACAAATAGGTCCCTAAAATTTTCATCATATTCACATTTAGGTCCCTACCGCCATTGGTGTGAACACGTCGAGCTCCGACAAGATTGGAGCGAGATTTTCTTGCTTGATTCTCAATCAAACAATCCCAAATTTGAATTGCAGATTCCTTGTGAATTTCCCTTCCAAATGAGATCAGTCTTGGATCCCAACTTCTTCCCAAAAGCTCATGTGAACTCTTTGAAAGGAAGGGTATCCAGCTTGAATGAAAAGAACAGAATTTGCGAGCTAAGTTCTAAGGCCTATAAATGATCCTACATCAAGTTCCTCACCTCCTTAGCAAGTCTTGGCCTGAGAAACTCCCTCCTCCTCCAGCCACCTTCGGATTTTACTCTAGCGACCACCTCCGTTCTCCCTCTTCTAGCCATCCAAACATCAAATTGGATGGCCCAACATTCTCCCCTCGTTCTCATGAACATCCCCTGTCGTTCCCTCATCTCGTTCGACATTGCCGCCTCGTCGTCTTCTTCTCCTTCTCTGGCTTCGGTCGACCAACACCGGAGCTTTCCGGCTCTCTTTCTCAGCCCTAAGACCCTCTACCTTCTCCTCTACTTTCCTACATCACCTTTCCCTCACTCACACTCCCAATCAGTCATGCAACGCACCCCGACGCCCTCACCTTCTTCAGCTCTGACGATGCCTTCCCGCTGCTACACTACACAAACCTTGCTGCTACCACCTCCATTAGCTTTTCCATGATCTCCTGGTCAAAATCCCTAACTTTATTAGGGCTATTGACCACTCTACACACCTGTCGAGCACACCCACCTCCACGCACCTTCTTTAATCTCGCTACGCACGTACACACACCTGCACACCACACCACACACACCATTGCACTCGCTGTTCCACGGCGAAGCTTCTGGACTAGTTTGACTTGGCCACACGGTCGTGTTCATACTTTTAGGTACTTCGCCGAACCTCCATCGCCACCACCACCCTCTTTGGCTTCGTCAGATGTCTTCTAGTGGTGTTCTTCTATGCCAACACATCCAAGTGTTGCAGCCCTGCTCCAGGAAGCACTCCAGGTTTCCAATCAAGCGAAGGCACACCTCCAGCACCCCCAATTCGACATCCTTTCTATTGTAGCTTGCACACGACGAAGCCTTGTGGGATAGTCCCACATCGTGGAAGGAGCTGTCCGCGTGAGATATATTGAATTTGTTCCCCTGACCCCTCGCCCAAGACATGGGGGTTGGGTCCCCATGCAAGCCTCAACGCATGCCTCACTCACCATTCACGTAGGTGTGTCTAGCCCAGATCCTAATCCGGTTACCCAATCAATCGGGTTTGAGAAGAGAAAGAAGAAAGAGAGAGAGGGGAGGGGGTTTTTGCCCTTTGTCCCTCTGCTCTCAACACTTAGTCTCTGAAAGGCTTTTGTGCCTTTGTGCTGTGCTCATGCCTCTCACTGAAGCTTGAAGAAGAAGAGAGGCCTTTGCCTCTGTTGCTGGTTCTAGGCTACTGTTGCATTATTGAGATACTAAATGATGTGGAAATTAGTTGATATTCACTATTCAAACATTTCAAATAATTGTAATTAAATTGTCTAGGGTTAATTTGGTGATTCAAATCACCATTTTAACCCATTATTTTTGCACATTGGTACTTGAATTATTGATATATCATTCTTGAATAGTTCTGAATCAAGTTTTGGTTGCAATTGCTTATATATTTTACTTAGAATTGTGAGTTTGAGATTGATTTACTACTTGCTCCCTGTGTTTGACTTTGAATTTCCATTCGAGCATAAATTCTACTTGTTTTTACGCTTTATCGGCTATACTACGATGTATCATTTTAAAACCCTGATTTAAAGCGAATAACACAACTCTAGGATACTTAAGCTTTTGGTAGAAAACCTAGAAAGACAAAATAGGCATCAGACAGCCTGATCAGATGTCCAATTTGGAAATCAGACGTCTGATCTTAAACTTTAAGACGTCTGACTATTTGATCAGACGTCCAAAATACTTAGTCTGGACTTAATGCTTTCTGTCTGTTAATTTCAGATGACCAACCACTAGTCATGACATCTTATAAGACGTTTGATGACCTTGCAAGATGTCCAAGTAGGGAACCATTGGCTTTATCAGACTAATCATTGAGAATTAACCTTTAATCTGACCTACATACACTTTTAGACGTCTGTAGAGATCCCTAGATGATTGATAAATAGACACTAGTCTCAATCTATCCCCAAATCATTTTTGTTAGTGATTATAGCCGTTTAAGCCTCGAGAAAATAATTACTGCAGTAAAACCTATTTCCAGACATCCAAACTTTGTGCTAGACGTCCGACCTATCGTCTGACCAATAAGACCTAGAACCTTGTTTAGGTCTAGACAAAATTAGGAAGGAAACTTGTCTAGAATTCGACGTTTGACGTTAAGTCCAGACTTCTTAAAAGTCATCTTTAGATGATCATTTTGATTCAACACCATCCAGTTGATCCACCCTTATAGATCAGATGATGACGCAAATATCTGATAATAGATTCAAACGTCTAATAGCCCTGTCAGAATCATAAATAGCCATGATATTAGCCTGATTTGCTTTGGGATAAATCCCAACAGCTAGAGAAGCCTTCCAATGGCTAGAAGAGGATTCTAAACCCTTCTTAGGACCTCTATAAATAGAGTAACACCTTTCCTTTGCCATGCACACCAAGCAACACTAGTACTCATTTTGTGTCTAAGAGAAGTTAGAATCAAAGAAGAAGCACTCAAGCCTTAGTCTGCATCTTGAGAGCATCTTCCCAACTGTGCACTCGCTCTCCCGCCTACGTATACGAGAGCGTCTTCATGCCATTGCATAGATCATCACTTCACTTCCATCTCAGGGAAGTACCTGTTGCCTATAGAAGCTAAATTTAAGACAATACTTTGTGGCTCTATAGGTTCGTGTTATTTTCGTTTGTTTTTTGTTGGGTATTCGATTTGCAAATTCCCATCTCCTTCGAGGGACAAAGTACTCCTTGTGAAGAGGAGGGGTTTGAGGCACGCTACCCTCGTCTAAGTAGCATTGTTGTAAGAGGTTGAACTACCCTCATTTGAAGAGTTTGTTAGTGGATTTAATTGAGTCAGTTGATCAGGAAATCCTAAACTGAGAGGTTTAGGTGGTGGTTTTTACCCAGGTTTGGGTTTCTACCTAAAAATCATTGTGTACTTGTGATTGCATTCTTTTGTGAGATTGTTCATTATATTTTCACATTTTTATATATATCACGCAAATCTTACCCCCTCCATTAGAGAACTTACATTTGGTATCAAAGCAGGTCTCACATCATTGGCATTACACACCGGCGAGGATCCGATGGAGGGAAAGACATTCATATACACCAAAGGACACGACACCTCACAACCACCCTATTTTGCAGGTATAGATTTCTTTCATTAGAAAACCCATATGTCCTTGTGGTTGCAGGCCTACGACTTCTGGGTTTGGGAAAAATGTGAGTCCACATTTGTCATTCTGAAGAGACCCGTGCTTGGTTACTCGAAAGATCAAATTTGGGATCACAACCACAACGCAAAGGCTATGAATGCCTTGTATTGTGCATTGAGTTTGGAGGAATTCGAGTGAATCCAAGAGTGCACCACTGCCCACGAGATATGGAGGAAGTTAGAAGTCACTCATGAAGAATCATGCTCATAGGAAGGAGAAGAATCCGATAAGGAGACCGCGTGCCTTGGTCTCATGGCAATCGCAGATAGCGGTAGCGAAAGCGACGACGAAGAGGTAAACTCTCTTACCAACTTAGAGCTACAAGAAGCACTAGAAGAGCTTTATGAAATTAGCAACTTAGAAGAGCTGTATGCAAGAAACTTAGTTTTCTTAAATCTGAAAATGAAAGATTAGAAATTAAAGTTATAGATCTAGAAATTAGTCCTAGCATTTCTAAAAGGGATGACTTGTTGTTAGAAAATAAAAACCTAATCAATGAAATTAGTAGATTGATCGAGGGGAATACTTGTTTAAAGATAGAAATTTCTAGTTTAAAAACTAAGATGCAGGTTATAGAAAAAGAACTTGCATGTCTTAGGGAAAATTCTAATAGTTTGATGAATAAATTAGATAATTTCTATAATGATAAAATTAGCACTAGTAATAAGATTGAGAAAGGATCTCCTTCAAGGAGACTCACTAACAAATACAGATCCAAATTGGCTTGGATACCGAAGAAAGAATTGGATTCTTGTTTTGTATGTCACAAAGAAGATTTCAATATCAAGGACTAGATCTACAAGCTCAATAATGGTCAACTTGAACTGGGAGAACCAAAGAGTAGACCAAAGAGAAAGATGACAAGATCAACGACAAGACCGGCGGGTGATCGAACCACCATGCGTCGACCATTTTATTGGAGACCGACTCCGATGCCTGGACCTCCAAGCTTCTAATGGGAGCCCCATCTATTTTGGCAACCTCCATTTTGGCCATGCTATTGGACATGGTAAGTGAGGTACACCCTTAACCCTATCTTTTTATCTATAGCATTTAGATAGGGGGAGTTTAAAATTGATGAGCTATATGTCAATCATTAAGGGGGAGGAAAATTTTCTTCATCTAGATAGGGGGAGGTCTTAAATGATGTTAGCTATAGTTTCATTAAAGGGGGAGTAAATTATATAGCTATCTTGTTATGTGAAAATGAGTAAATTAGAAGTGCATCTTTTAAGGGAGAGTATAGGATAAGTAAAATTGATTAAACCTTTTTGATAATGCCAAAAAGGGGGAGAATTATTGGATTTATATTTATGGTTTTGTCATCATCAAAAAAAGTAAAGATTGTTGGTGCAAGGGCACCACGATCATTAATTTTGATGATAACAAAACACTTGTAATTTAACATTTGCATTGAGTTTGAGTGTCAGGAAATTGCAATTGGATACAAGTGTGAAGGAGCTAAAGCTCGCGTCCATGGTAGATTAGAGGAGCTTGATGGAGAAGGAGCTTCGTTTGGAGCGAGAGCTTGAAGAAAGGAAAAGAAGAATAGGATAGATGTTTTCATTGTCTTGTACTTTTGTCTTCATATTCTTTGCTCTTTATTGTGTCTAGATGTTTGTTAAAGAGCCTCAAAGTTACCAAACAGTAGTCCTAGGAACACCTACACAACCCTAGCATACTTAGGTTTTTCGTAGAAAACTTAGAAAGACAAAATAGGCATTAGACAGCCTGATCAGACGTCCAATATAGAAATCAGATGTCTGATCTTAGACTTTAAGACGTCTGACTATTTGATCAGACGTCCAAAGCACTTAGGCTTGACTTAATGCTTTCTGTTTATTAATTTTAGACGACCAGCCATTAGTCTAGACGTCTTATAAGATGTCTGATGACCTTGCTAAACATCCAACTAGAGGACCGTTGGCTTTATCAGACTAATCATTGATGATTAACCATTAATCTGACCTACATGCACTTTCAGACGTTCGTAGAGATCCCTAAACGTCTGATAAATAGACGTTAGGCTCAATCTATCCCCAAATCACTTTTGTTAGTGATTATAGCGGTTTGAGCCTCGAGAAATCAATTCCCGCAGTAAAACTTATTTCCAGACGTCTAGACTTTGTGCTAGACGTCCGACCTATCATTTAACCAATAAGACCTAGAACCCCATTTAGGTCTCGACAAAATCAGGAAGGAAACTCATCTAGAATTAGACGTCTGACCTTAAGTCCAGACATCTTAAAAGTCATCTTTAGACGATCATTCTGACTCAACACTGGCTAGCTGATCCACCCTTATGGATCAGATGTTTGACCATAAAATCAGACGATGACCCAGACGTCTGATAATAGATCCAGAGTCAGATAACCTTGTCAGAATCATAAATAGCCCTGATTTTCCTTGGGATAATTCCCAACGTCTAAAGAAGCCTTCTAACAGCTAGAAGAGGCTTCTAAACCCTTCTTAGGACATCTATAAATAGAGGAACACCTTTCCCTTGCCATACACACCAAGCAACACTACTTCCACTCATTTTGTGTCTAAGAGAAGTTAGAATCAAAGAAGAAGTGCTCAAGCCTTAGTCTGCATCTTGAGAGCATCTTCCCAACTATGCACTTGCTCTCCCACTTACATATACGAGAGTGTCGTTGTGCCATTGCATGGATCACGCACTTCACTTCCATCTTAGAGAACTACCTACTGGCTATAGAAGCTAAATTTAAGACAATACTTTGTGGCTCTTTATGTTCATGTTGTTATTTTCATTTGTTTTTGGTTGGGTATTCGCTTTGCGAATTCTCATCTCCTTCGAGGGACAAAATACTCCTCATGAAGAGGAGGGGTTTGAGTTACGCTACCCTCGTCTAAGTAGCATTGTTGTAAGAGGTTGAACTACCCTCATTTGAAGTAGTTTGTTAGTGGATTTGATCGTCTCGGTCGATCAGGAAATCCTAAATCGAGAGGTTTAGGTGGTGTTTTTACTCAAGTTTGGGTTTCCACCTAAAAATATTTGTGTATCTGTGTGATTGATCTTTGTGAGATTCATTTATTTATATTTTCACATTTTTTTATATATCTCGCAAATCTAACCCCCTTCGTTAGACAACCTATAAGGAGAAGAGGAGCACGGGAAGCGTAACATGAAATCCCACCATTAGATGGGATCTAGAGGTGGTAACGGAGCTTTACGCTAAGGTGCACAATCAGAGGTAGCAGATCCACCGTTGGATGAGTGGAATAAAGGATGGACAGCAGCTGTAGCTCATGTTCTTCACGAGCTACAATGCCAAATGTCGCTGTAGGTCTTAAGGAAAATTTACAAAGTGACCCTTATATTGAAGTGTTGAAAAAAATGAGAGAAGTCCCATTAGTGATAGAAACCATAACCAAAAGGCACCTTCATCTAACAAAAAGGTCCTTGTAACCTACAAAGAAGTCCTTTGAACTTTTATATGGATGAAAAGTAATGGAATGAAGGACCTAGTGATTGTGCAGAAATCATAGGACTTCAATAACCTGAATTGAGTTAGAACTTAGCATACTTGTAGCATAATTCATTCATTAGTAGCATACCTTGCATCTTTCCTACTTTATTTAGATATTCATGAAAAAATGCTATAATGATGTACTAATTAGTGTATTGATTGGTTTGTAGGTAACCAAACTCAGGAGATGCCTAAAGCTAGATTTGAAGTAGGATAGAGGCTAGAGTTGCAGTAGAAGCCTTGGAATAAAGCTACTCAAGTTGAAGACATAATGTAGGGAAGAGGTATACTACATTACTTGTAGGATTTTAATGTTTGAATTGAATTATGAAGAACATAGGACATCCCTACACCTATCCCTAGCCTTAGGATAGCCCTAGGCACCTTCCCAAACCCTAGCCACCCTTATATTAGGTCACCTTAGCCTAAAACACCTCAAAACCCACATTCCAACCCACCTTTGGACATCTAGGTAGTATGCTAGACGTCCAAGCTCCTTAGATTCCACCCGCAGGACTTAGAACCCAATCTAATGCAAAATTGGATGTCTAGACAATGTTTTAGATGTCCAATTTCTACAGAAACCCAAGATAGAACCTAAACTCCATACTGATTCAGTATTGGGCATGTAGACTAGGGACTTAGACTTCTGATTTTGAGGTATAAGTCATCTAATCTTAAGATCAGAAGTCTAGAAGTCTTCTCCTATTTCTATTTTTGGAATTAAACCTAGATCTTGATTTCTAAGGCCTCTAAACCCAATCCTACACCCTAGGAAACCTAAATTAAGGTATCCTAAGCCTAGTACACTACCCTAAGACTCTCCTAAGAACCTAATTAGGTTCTCACTAAGCCCAATTGACTTGGATCTAAGTAAATTACACCTTACCTAGTCAATCGGACTCATAGAGTCCAATTGAGCTCAAATCTCAACCAACACAAGTCTAATTAGACTCAGTGAGAGTCCAATTGACTCAAGCCAAATCTAATTGAGAACTCTCTCTCTCAATTACAAACACATTGACCCAATTAAACTTGGCTAAGTCTAATTGGTTCAATCACTCTAGCCATAGGTTGTATAAACCTATTTTTAGAAACCTAGCTAAACCAACTTAGACCTAATAAGAAGTGGACTAAGTGGTCCACTTGACCACCTATTCACACACACACTTAGCAACACATTCACGCACACACACACACACACACACACCCCTACACCTACACACTCACTCACACTCTAGAGAATACTCTAGAACCATTACACATGGTCATTCTTAGATCGACAAAAAGTGAATCTAAGAAGACTAAATATAGCCTTAAGTCGTGACTACTCTAAAGAAGTCTAGAGACTTCTCTTTTGGACTCATAGAGTCCAATTGAGCTCAAATCTCAACCAACACAAGTCTAATTAGACTCAGTGAGAGTCCAATTGACTCAAGCCCAATCTAATTGAGAACTCTCTCTCCCAATTACAAACACATTGACCCAATTAAACTTGTCTAAGTCTAATTGGATCAATCACTCAAGCCATAGGTTGTATAAACCTATTTTTAGAAACCTAGCTAGACCAACTTAGGCCTAATAAGAAGTGGACCAAGTGGTCCACTTGACCACCTATCCATACACACTCTTAGCAACACATTCACGCACGCACACACACACACACACCCCTACACCTACATACTCATGCACACTCTAGAGAATACTCTAGAACCATTACACATGGTCATTCTTAGATCCACAAAAAGTGGATCTAAGAAGACTAAATATAGCTATAAGTCGTGACTACTCTAGAGAAGTTTAGAGACTTCTCTGTTGGACACATAGAGTCCAATTGAGCTCAAATCTCAACCAACACAAGTCTAATTAGACTCAGTGAGAGTCCAATTGACTCAAGCCAAATCTAATTGAGAACTCTCTCTCTCAATTACAAACACATTGACCCAATTAAACTTGGCTAAGTCTAATTGGATCAATCACTATATCCATAGGTTGTATAAACCTATTTTTAGATACCTAGCTAGAACAACTTAGACCTAATAAGAAGTGGACCAAGTGGTCCACTTGACCACTTATTCACACACACACTTAGCCACACATTTACACATGCACGCATGCATGCACACACACACACACACACACACCCCTACACCTACACGCTCACACACACTCTAGAGAATACTCTAGAACCATTACACATGGTCATTCTTAGATCCACAAAAGGTGGATCTAAGAAGACTAAAAATAGCCATAAGTCATGACTACTCTAGAGAAGTCTAGAGACTTCTCTATTGGACACATAGAGTCCAATTAAGCTCAAATCTCAACCAACACAAGTCTAATTAGACTCAGTGAGAGTCCAATTGACTCAAGCCCAATCTAATTGAGAACTCTCTCTCTCAATTACAAACACATTGACCCAATTAAAGTTGGCTAAGTCTAATTGGATCAATCACTCTAGCCATAGGTTGTATAAACCTATTTTTAGAAACCTAGCTAGAACAACTTAGACCAAATAAGAAGTGGACCAAGTGGTCCACTTGACCACTTATTCACACACACACTTAGCCACACATTTACACATGCACGCATGCATGCACACACACACACACACACACACACCCCTACACCTACATGCTCACACACACTCTAGAGAATACCCTAGAACCATTACACATGGTCATTCTTAGATCCACAAAAAGTGGATCTAAGAAGACTAAATATAGCCATAAGTCGTGACTACTCTAGAGAAGTCTAGAGACTTCTCTGTTATAAGCTTTGATACCAATTGAACAAGCTCTGATATCACTTGATAGGATCTAAAGATATGGAATATATATGTATGGCTACGCACACACAAATACTTTAGCACAATGTTAGTAATACAATCAAACCACAAAGGACACAAAATGTATAGTGGTTCCCCTCCCTTGGGTACTCCACTATCTAAGCCTCCTAGCTTAGGGTTTTTAACCCGATTCTCTCAACCCCGAGAGAATCAATTTACTAACTGAGGTAATTAACAGGTTACCTCAACCCAAGTACAATAATAGGTTTGTTACAACCCAACGAGCAACAAGCTCAAATACAAAAGAAGTACAGTTGTAAGACAAAAAGAATCTTACAACTAGAACCTAAGCCTCTCAACAATAATTAAAAGATGATACCAATTTTAGAGCCTAGAATGAGCGTGAATTGCTTTGTAGATGCGTGAGAAAAACACGTCGTTGAAGTGTTTGCAAAAGCGTAGAGAGATTGAGAGTAGCAAACTATTCCTTCTCTTGAATATGTGGTGGAAAAATGTAATATAGCTCTAGAATTTTTCTTCTCTATTTCTTGTGTCTCTTATGTGCAAACAAAGAGTCCTAGGGTCATTTTATAGAGTTTAGGACCTAGGATACTCATCTACTAGATGTTGGGAATTAATTCCCAACATTCACAATGTTGGAATTAATTTTCTAGCCTTTCAGTTTTGATCCAACGGCTACCTGGTACCGATACTAAAGTACCTGTACCGGTACTCGTTGCTTCCAGATTTGGGTTTCAAACTCTTAACACAAATCTGTAACCCACTTGTGCCGGTACTGATCATTAGTACCGGTACTCGTTACCTCCAGTACCGGTACTGATCATGAGTACCGGTACTCGCTGGGTACAGGTTTGTTTCTTGACAAAATCCAAACCTATAACTCACATGTACCAGTACTAAACTTTAGTACCAGTACTTGTGGGTTAACAAGCACCTTTTTTAATTGATTTAATCAATTACGTTCTTTGAAAATGATCGCAATATTAATCCTAATTTATCTCTAATTATTTTTACGATCTAACTTCCATTCCTTTGTTAAGAGGCATATACAATCTATAAATAAAAATCTAAACTAGAAACACTAAAGGTCGAAGATGATCTTCTCCTTCTTGATTCTTCCTTGTCATCTTGCCTCCTTCTTATCATGATCTTCTCCTTTTCATCAAGCCTCCATCATTTCCTGTATGCCTTGATCTTCACCTAAATCTGAAAGAACTCAATTGCAAACGTTAATCCATAATAATTTTGTTAACACCAAAACAAGATATGGAACAAGGTTCCAACATTCTCTTGAGAGCCCTTGGCCATCCCCCTTAGTCTATTTAAGGACTCCCTTGGATGGCCAAGGACCCCCATCTTGGACTTTCCATTGGTTGCTCCCATTTCCATTTTCTTCCTTGATCTCCATCACCACCTCCACTCCACCATTGGACGTCCAAGAGCAAGCTCCTCCACCACCTTCATCAAGAGGTTGGCCACACCACCTTGGCCATCCTCTATTCCTTCCTACCACCTCAAGCCACACGACCATTGGAGACGTCTCCAATGCCCCGGATTCTAGTAGCTTAGATTTACTATTTTTTATAGTTTAATTTCTTTGCATTATTATCTTGCTAAGTAGTAGTAGTATTACTCTCTCCAATAATGCATGCATATCTTTTCTGTTAGCATAGAGTTAGCTCCTTTCATATTGTTGCAAAGCATTCCTCTAGAAGTAATAGTAATGACATTATAATTAAGGAAATAAAACAACAGTTTCTTGGTTCATATCTCTATCTATTGGAATAAAAATGTCAATTCTTGAAGATATTAATGATCTTGCGATTGATGAATTTTCTGTTAATTGCCATCGCGAAGTGAGAATTATGCGACCAAGTACCCACACGTTCACATTTATTATTTATCTGACACACACACACGTTGTGAGAGTTAACAACACGACTGGTGAATCCTGCATTCACAAACTTGAAACCAGCGTTAAATTCTAATCAGGCAAAAGAAGAGAATAAATAAATTAAAAAATCAATTTTGCCATCTTACGCCTCCTTGAGATTGACTGGGACACTCATTGTCACATTATAAAAGTTTTGTTTAAATCGTAATTTGCACTATACTACGATGTTTTCTTAAACAAATCCACATTTTTTGAGTTCAAAAAATGTCATCATTCTCGGGGAGGAAACATGATTTTGGTTTATGATTTCTGAGTTTATTCTTAACATGTTTCCTTCTGCTTGCTTTTGGTGTGTAGGAATAGGAAAAAGCATATTTTGCGCACACATTAGGCGCAGTTGAAGAAAAAATCAAGTACACACCAAAATCTTAGTTTTAGGTTTCTTTTGAATCCTAGGATTAGCTTTGCTTGTTAATAAATGAAAAAGAACAAGATAATATAAAAATTTTCTTTCTAAAGAAGAAAAAAAAGAGATCTTAGATTTAGGTTTCTTTTGAATCTTAAGACTAGAGTTGTTTATAAAAAAAAGAAAAAAAATCTAAAAGAATTCTATAAAAAAAAAGGAAATAATTTTTGAGAAAAGAAAAAAATCTCAAATTTGGAAAAAAAAGCATTTCATGAAAAATCTCTTTTTGATTTGAAAACCCTTTCAAAAGCCCTTTTATCACTCTTTGAAATTTGACCAAATATTTTCAACAACTTCAAAAATTTATTTGTCGAATATTTTGTGATTCAAAAATTCTGAAATTTGGGGTCAAGTTATATTTTCAAATTATCTTTCAAATGGCACAACTAATTTAAAAAATTTGATTTGTGCAATTTTTGAACATTTGCGAAATACAAGGGGGTTAAATAGACTTAGATCCGAATTCTTTTGAATTTCAAAAAGCGATTCTGAACAGCACACAAATTAGATTTACTAAAAATGGTGGGGTTTGAAAGGTTATCAAATTATATTTCATTTTCATATTTTTCCCAATTTTTTGAAGCACAATTGACACTGTTTCAAAAAGAAAAACCAATTAGGGTTAAAATTTCGGATCTGACCCTTTGAGAGTTCAAAATTCGTATTTATTCAATTGAAATAGCAAAAATTCCAAAAAAATATTCTTTGAAAAGTTAATTGAAAAAAAAATCCGCCTGTCAAATTTTAGATCATTTGGATTCAAATTACATTCTGGAGAATTTTTTAAGTTTAATTTTGGTCTATTGCCTGAACTTAGTTAATTGCATTAACCCTCGGTGCAACCTTTAGGGTTACAACTAAAGACCACATTAGACTACCTTAGACTTAATCAAGTCTAGTGGCTAGTTGGTGAGTTAGGTCAACTTGTGGACCACTCACCAGAACCCAAATTGAAGAAAACAATTAAGTAAAAATTTCGTAAAACACATTAAGTAACCTGAATTTGTTATCAAACTATTGGGTCATCACAACCACTTTAGCCAAACCCAATGTCAAATCTATGGGGTAGTGTCAAACGACTGATTATAAGGGGTACAAAGGACCCAGTGGCGAAAGCCAAAGAAAGAATCTTCCCCTTAGTTCCCTCATAACAAATTGGCTGGGTTAGCTTGAGGGGTTGGGATTATTTGCAGTCAATTTTGTAACAAATTTTTCTTCAACAATTAAAATCTTAACGAAGAATATGGTCAACTGATTTTAAGGACCATTTGATTAACAAGGCCTTAGCCTTGTTTGGCTTGGCTACACCAAGCCAGGTTGGTTGGCGTATGTAAGGGAGGAGGTGTTTATATGCTTTCATCGAGTGTTAAAAATATATGCGTTGTAGTATAATCGACAAAATCACACAAACACTTAAATTTGTAAACTTAGAATCTACTTGGAATTTGAGGCCATTCACAGGGAGCAAATGTGAAATTCACACATTAAGCTTAATTCAAAATAAATAAGCACAATAACAGATATTCAATGAATACAACTTGTCAGATTGAAATTCAATGTAAGTCAAGATATCTCATGAAATAGCAAGGGTAAACAGAATAGAAGAAACATAAAAAGTGGTGATTTAGATCACCATTTAGATTCCTCTAATTAAGCATATGCCCCACATTCAAATTATTCAAATAATCCAGTAGTACCTCAATCAGATAACTTAGGTACTTAAATGAGTCAATAGTAACCTGAACCAAAGATTAGACATCGCCTCATAGAACCAGATGACTTAACCTTCACATAGCAGAGCTTCATAGAAGACAAGGCTCTCAAGGCCTTCTCTTTTTCTTCTTCTTTGAGCCTTTCAATGACCAAGGCTTTTCTCTCACAAGCCTTCAAGCACAGCACAAGATCAGGGCCTTTCACTTCACAAAGGCTAAGTATAGAGCCTCTCTTTCTTCAGCATGCACCCAAGGCAAAGGGTTACACAGCAAAACCCTCCCCCTCCTCTCACAAATCTCTTCCTTTTTCTCTTACATAACTGGGTGTATATTCGTGTAAGGCATTGGGTAATCGAATCCTAAGCATTGGCCAGACCCGCTTGCCGTGTGCACGGGCAACGTATGAGAGCGTGAGGAGGCATGTGCATGGCGAACCTGACCCCCCATGTTACTGGGCGAAAAGCTCAGTTCACAAAATCAATTTAAACGCTGCAGTCACTTCCTCATCTAATGATGTGGGACTAAACGTCCCACTCTTCTCTTCGCGCACAACAATAGGTGAAGCTTGGTGAAATTGAAGGTGTACTTGCTGCTGTCTTGGCTAATTGGAAGTCCATGCACCTTCCTGGTGCCAACCCACGCCTGATGGAAGTTGTAACAAAGCTGCAGCGGGTCAGATGAGGTGTGACGGAGTCGGAGATGATGGCGGTGATGACGAACACCTAAAATAGAGAATAACGCCTCACGACCACATAAACATAGCTCAGGAGGGTCATCAGAGGACGACGAAGGTGATGGCAGTGTCTGTGTGGTGTGTGGGTATGTGTAGTGGCCTGGCAAAGTCGAGGAAGAGTTTGGTGATAGGTGGTGTTTGGTGGGTTGAATGGAGGAGTAAGAACCACAATTTCTTGAGGGGTTTTGGTTGTGGAGGTGTTATGAGGTCATTTGGAGGTCTGTGGCATTGGGGTGACCTTGCCGGAGCTCGGCCGAAGCGGAAGAAGACGGTGATGGAAAAGGTAGTTGGATAGTCAAAATAGGGGGAGAAAGAGTTAGGAAGGTTCAGGAGAGGGAGAGGAAGATGCTAAGCTTGCTAAAGGACGAAGGGGATGAGGAGAGGCATTGACTATGATTGGCCAGCGCCAGAGAGGATGAAGCCTTCGGTGGTGGAGCGACGATGTCGAAGAGGGTCAGGGCACTCCTGCTGTGGTTGGCGAGGAGCGGAGGAAGGCGAAGAAGATGGTCCCACCGCCTATAGTATGTGGCAGCGAGTGATGAGAGCCTCATCATGAGCCATAACAAGCCCATTTTAACATAATAAAGAGAATAAAAGCTCCTACATGACTCAGAAGAGGGCTTAATTGGAGGAATAAGTGTTTTGAGAAGAAAACATGAAATAAAGGTTAAAACTACAATTTCACCATTGCAGTAAATAAACGGAATTTCTTAGAGATAGAGCATAGGTCAAATGGTCTAAATGAGATAAAAAGTGGGCTGAATCAATCAGAAATGGGTTCATGTGCAATCCAGGAATTAAATGACATTTGGTAACCGTAAAACAGACCCGCTTAATTCAACAAAGTTCCGGTCAGGATAAAATCAAGTAAACCCTCTAAAATTCATGGAAAAATATCCCCTAGGATTTATAACATTCAAATTGGCCTTTGGAACCTAGTTTGACCTAGAATAAGGTCCTAGCTCATCAATTAACCTAATTTGGGTTTCTACGCAAAATATCTAGTCAAACATGGCAAAAACTAAAATCCAACTTCACCATTGGATTCCTTAGGTCCAAATTATGTTTGTACCAAAATTTGGATTTAAGGGGAGGTCATCTTGACCTACTTTGCAATTTAGTACACCCAATTACATTTCGGTCCCTATATTTTGAAAACCATCACATAAACCCCCCTAGATTTCTCTCCAATCTTACAATCAGGTCCTTCCACCATTATTGGGGAAGAATCCTTTGCCGACGAGGATGACAGGGGGGATACTCTCAGATCCCTCAGAGATCTCCTCCCAGAATTGGAAGGGAGATTCTCTAAGGAATCCCCTTCCATCTGAGCCCGATCATGATCTCTGATTCCTGTCCAATCTCTCGTACGAACGCACGAAAGATTGGGATCCCAACCACCTTCCTTCTCTGGCGAGATGACGGTGGCTAAAAGCTTTCCCTCCATGCACCAGAAGCTCGACCAACACCTATAAAAAGACCTCCGACCCTCTGCGAAATCTCTTAGACTTGTCTTGGTCGTAGAATCCTCCAAATTTCATCTCTCCTCTCTCTAGCCAAGAAACCCGCAAGCTCCGGCGATTACCTCTCCTCCTTCTCGCCACTCTGCTGCCATACTAGCAGCAGAGTCTACTCCGCCTCATCTTCCCGTGTCGCACCGCACCAAGCGCACGCTTCCCTGACCTCCTCCTCGTTGCCGTTATCTCCCTCAGGGTTATCTTCTCCGACGACGGCACAAACGAGCCGTCTGACTCCGCTGCCCCCTTTCTCTCCCAACAGTCTAGATAATTTCCCCATCTTCCACTCTTTCATTTCCCTCACTCTATTTCACACAATCGACCCTCGACCGTCCCTATCCACCGCCACCTTCCTCATCTCCGACCACCCTCCAGCGAGACGCTGCCATCGCTCCACAGCCCCACACGTCTCTCGGACCATCGCATAACCTCCGCCTCACCTCGCTGAGCACCCTCCACTCATCCACATTCTCGCGACACCACCACAACAACCCCCCGAACATACCCACCCGTCTGGCCACAGGGCGACCTAGGCACTCATGCCTAGGCCGCCCAGCGACCTGCCGCATAGCTCCTCACCTTTGCCGTGACACGGCGAAGGTCCCCCAGTGATCTGATTAGGCCGCGAGGAAATTTTTGTGTCAGACAGATCTCAAGCTCCGGCCGCCATTGATGGCAACTTGAGGAAGCTCCACGCTTGCTCCAGGCCTCAGGACTGCAAGATTCTAGGTTCTGCGAACTTGGGCAGGTCTTGAGAAGAAAGTTGACCCAGCAAGCGACGCCAACAGAGCCTGTAGTTGAGGGAATTGAAGGCATGGTCCGCTGCGAGCGTGCGAGGGAAAGCGGTGGGCTTTAGTCCCACATTGGTAAGTCACGACACGCGCGTATCCTTTATATTATTTTTGTCATATAAGCCGGTTGCCTCCAGTCACACTTGGGGTGAGGTCCCTCACCTTACCACTGCACCTCGTCCGTGAGTTCACTACGCGGATCTGGCACGACCCGACCCGACCTTGTCCTGAGCACTCCTCGCGTACCACCCTCACATCGGTGCGCCTGGACCTGGGCTCGCGATCCTACCCGTTTACTCGACTTTGGGAGAGCGTGATGAGTGTGGTTTACACAGTGGGAGAGAGACGCGCTGGTAGAGGGTTAGGTTTTGCTGTGTGTGGTTGTGTGCAGGACACAGGGACTTAGCTGCTACAAACAGAGGAAGAAAGAAGGAAGGAGGCTCTGCCAAGGAAGAAAGGCAAGGCAGAAAAGAAGAAGAGAGGCCAAAGGGAAACGAAACTAAGGAAGGAAGAAGAAGGAAAGAGGCTCTACAGAGGAGAAAGAAAGGCAAAGAAGAGAAGTAGAAGTGAGGCAAGGAGAATAGAACTGAAGAAGATGAAGACAAGGGGCAGACAAAGATTCAAGAAGGCAAAGGAAAAGAAAAGGAAGAAGAAAGAGAGAGGAAAGACAGACCTTGGTCGCAGGAAGAAAAGAAATAAAGAAAGAGAAACAGAAGCAGAAAGGGAAGAGAACAGAAGGAGCTCTATTTTAAGATGTCTGATATTGTATTAGACGTCCATTTTTGTTCCCTTTGAGTAATTTCTTTTTATATCACTCTCATTGAACTAGTCATTTATTCTCATTTTAAAAGTTGTGTTCTCAAGTTTTGGAAGTACTTAGATTGCTCCCTGTGTTTGACCTCGGATACTCTGATTTTTGAGTTATAAATCTTTATTTGTTTTCACGGAAAGTTCGTCTATATTACAATGCAATAATTGTTAAAACACAATCTAGCCACGTCAACATTTTGGCATCGTTGCCGGGGAGCAACAGGCACTTCTAAAGCTTTTGATCACAACTTTTGATCCAATATTTGACGTAATTCCTGTCTTTTATTATGGTTGTTTCAGGGAAAGCAAAGAAAAGAACAGTTGCACAACAGACACTCCAAGGAATAGGTAATTTTCATTAGCCCTCTCTCTTAACTCCCTCAAAGTCTGAAAAGGAACAAAAGAAGAATCAACTTTGGGCTACCTGTTTCATACTTAGTAATTCATCAAAGTTGCCTGATTTTCATTTCAACACATTTTTAACTGCTCATCCAACTAAGGTAACTATGGCTAAAACTTTCTTGATTGAGCCCTAGATACTAAATTTTGAGGCAACTAAATTAGACCAACTAGAGCCAACTTAAGGATTGAAAATCTAGGGGCTTTAGAGACACATCTTCTTTTAAACAAAGAAAAAAGTTTTTCCAAAAAGAGGTGTGCCTAAACCTTGTTTGAAAAGATCTATACAAGAGAAACCCTAAGCAAATCAGGCTTTTAAATCCATTTGAACCTTAAAAGAAAGGACCCAAAACCTCTCAAAGGAACAAGAGGTGAAGTTGATCCCTTGGGTCAACCAACCTTAAAATTAGGTCACTTTTTCACTCAAAAGACCTAAAAGTTCAAGTGGAACCTTAAGCACCTTGATCTTAAGTAAAAAAGGTAGACTTAAGAGGTCATGGTCCCCATTCTGGTCTACCTGGAACCGCAGTGACAAGAGAGGTTGGGTGGGGGAAACCCTGTAACTCGTGGGGACGCTCTACCATGTTGGGGTCTTTGCGGGACTCTCCCTCTCTGGCTGCCCAAGTACTTCTCAAGTGGACGACCTTTCTGACTAAGGGGTATCATCCCCCCCGAACCTCTATAGTCACCCAACAAATTTTGGGTGTCTCGATTGTGTCCAACACCTTCTAATCTCATCACATCCTTCGGTGCATGTTCGGTAGGAGGTCCTTAAGACCATCCTTAAGACCTCCTTTAGAAATTTACGCTCGTCGAGGCCAAGCCTCGACGCCCTTGTTTGTGCAGCAACCCCACCACATAAATCTTCATCTGATTTAGAACCAAGTTCTCCTTCTTCTCCCATCATGGCACAACCCATTGAAGAGGAGAACAACCTTGAGCACCAACTTCAACGCCTGAATGATCTCTTTCAAAACTTTGTAAACCCACCGCAGCGACCTATGATGCGTGATCACTATAATCCTGCTACGGTGGCTATCGAACCTCGAGTCCGAATCCCGATTGGAGGTCCTGATTATGAACTGAAGCCCAATATGATTCATGCCAATACAAAGTTTCGTGGGCTTAACTCTGAGGATCCAATCCAACACATTAAACAACCCGAGCATCTGGCCCAGACCTTCGAGTCAGATCCATAAAATCGGGATATCCTACTCATGAAAATGTTTTCGTTCTCCCTCTTGGACAAGGCCGCCCATTGGTATGAAACTCAGACCCATCCGATCAACACATGGGAGGAACTTCAGTCCAAATTTTTGAAAAAATTCTTCTTCGTTGGCCGGACGAATGCCTTGCGCCACCAGATCACTCATTTCACTCAACAACCAGGGGAACCTCTTCACAAAGCATTTGACCGATTCTTAGATCTCATGCGAAAGTGCCCCCATCACGAAGTTCCTAAATGGGAATAAGTCCAGTCTTTTTACCAGGGACTCCGTGAAGACATTCGATTATTCGTCAATGCAACGTGCGGAGGAAACATCATGGGTCAACATGAGGACACAGTGTGGGAGGTTCTCGAAAACATGTGCGAGAACTCCATAAATAATGACTCCATGGGCTTATTCGACAGGACGAATGCCCGTGTAGCGACAAATCTTAGAGGGGCACATGAGATGCTGGACCTGTCCACTTCCGTCGACTTGGAACTGATGGCCAGTCGGTTGGACAAGGTTTCTACCATAGAAAAGAAGGTGGACGAGCTAACTCGGCATTTGCAGCAAGCCACCTCTGTGCAAAACTCTTTTGCACGACCACCTCTGGCAAGGGAAACTGCGCAAAACATCTAGCACCAATCTGCTAAGGGGATGGACCCATATCCACCCCCGTCTTCCTCTCGGACCAGAGTGACCTCCGATCCATTCTACTCGAGTTGGGGGAACTCTGAACCCTCGTATTCTGACTTTCCTGAGGTTCCTCAGAACTGCGAGGACCTCAATGCCATCCAGAATGACCCATTCTCCAATACCTACAACCCTGGATGGTGAAATCATCCTTACTTTCAGTGGACAGGAAATTCTCAGACTCAAAGACCAACATATCAACCCCGTCCACAAGTCCCTCGTCCATATCAGCCGCCTCAGCCTCAGCCCAATCCCACCTATTAATCCTGGCCAAACCAGGATCAAATGACTCTTATCCTTCAAGCACTGGCTGACATTCAAAAACAAATGCGGCAATGCAAAAACTGCACAAGGATGAGATCACAGAGGTTCGCAACCAACTAGCCCAGATGGCAAATTCCTGCCAACCTGGCACCCTTCCTTCGCAACCTCTGCCAAACCCAAATAACGTGATGACCCAGAGGCGCGTTATGAATCCAAATTCAGGCCACGCACATTTGATTTATCAGGCCCGTGCTACTCCATCACCAGACGGGATGGAAGCTTCGACATCTTATGCGGGATTTCAGCAGCAACCACCCTTCTTACCAAACCCAAACTAAAATTAGGCGGATTAAACTCTATAATAACATGTAGTGGTAAAACAACCAAAGACCCATATTATCCGAACCACTCCAAGCTTGGTAGTAGCCAAGACCTTAGGGTAGTTATCCAAGATACCATTGTCCCAGATCAAGAACCTGGACCTATTCTAGAGGAACCAACTAGGATTCCATTTCCTGAGGCCTTGACCAAAGGAAAAAGGATAACCAAACCCGTGGCCCCCGAGGGGGATCTGGTCAAGCTCTTTGAATAGGTCCAGATAAACATCCCCTTGATGGATGCAATTCGCCACGTACCGGCTTACGCAAGATTCTTGAAAGACGTATGTACACCTAAACGTAAGTGGCGAACCAAGGATGGGAATCCGATCGTACTGTCAGAGCAAGCCAGCTTTGTCATCTTGAGTAAACTCCCACCCAAGGCTAAAGACCCAGGAACTCCCCTGATTTCTTGTAAAATTGGTGAAACCCAATTTAATAGAGCCTTACTAGATCTAGGTGCCTCCATAAATTTAATACCTACATCCCTCCTTGACCACCTTGAAGAATCTGAACTTAAACCAACTGAGGTGACATTGCAGTTAGCCGATCGATCCATCAAGTCACCTAAAGGAATACTCGAGGATGTCATTATTAGGGTACGGGATTTCTACTTCCTGGTGGACTTCATAGTACTAGACATGGATGCACCTGAGAACCCAAGGGACACACCAATCATATTAGGGTGACCCTTTTTGGCCACTGATAGGGCCAACATAAACTGCGAAGAAGGCCAGATAGAATTAAAATTTGGGAATCAATCCCTGAAGATTGACATTTTTAAGGCCCAACAAGGGATTAATTGCGGGGTTATAGAGCAAATATGTGATATCAGAGCCGTGGTTGATGAATTGCATATAGAGGACAACCTGATTATCCCTGATCAACCACTAGAAAATCAAAACCCGCCAACAGAGGAGTGCGAACATGATCTAGACACACCTATGACTCCGACCCTTGTTCCTGATACAAACCCCAAGCCATCCGCTGCTACTGACAATCCTGTCATGGAACTCAAGCCCCTTCCCAAGCATTTGAAGTATGTCTTTTTGGATTCCAGTCAGACGTTTCCTGTGATTATCAACTCTCGACTCACACCTGACCAGGAACTCCATTTGATTACTGTTCTCCAGCAACATCGTAGAGCCATTGGATGGACTCTCGATGATTTGACTGGCATAAGCCCTTCATACTGCACACATCGAATCTACACAGAAGAAGGTGCACGGCCTTCACGAGAAATGCAAAGACGCTTAAACCCTAACCTGCAGGAGTTTGTGAAAAAGGAGATCATAAAGTGGTTAGATGCAGAGATCATCTACCCGACATTCAACAGTCGTTGGGTGAGTCCAATACAGGTGGTGCCTAAAAAGGCCGGACTTACCATCATCACGACTGAAACTGGAGAAGTCATTCCTACCCGAATAGCTAACTCGTGGAGAATCTGCATTGATTATAGAAGACTCAATTCCTCCACGAAGAAGGATCATTTTCCACTGCCGTTTATTGATCAGATCCTCGAGAAACTAGTGGGAAATAGGTTCTTTTGCTTTCTTGACGGGTACTCCGGTTACAACCAGGTGGCAATCCATCCAGAGGACCAAGAAAAGACCATATTCACCTGTCCCTTCAGGACGTACGCATTTCGAAGGATGCCTTTCGGTCTCTGCAATGCACCTGCAACTTTTCAGTGGTGCATGCTTGCCATATTCTTAGATATGGTAGGTGACTATCTGGAAGTCTTCATGGATGACTTTTCAGTTTTTGGATCATCATTTGACGATTGCCTCCAACACTTGGTCCAAATACTCAGGCGGTGCATCGATGTGAATTTGGTTCTTTCCTGGGAAAAGAGCCATTTCATGGTGCCTAAGGAAATTGTCCTGGGACATTTAATCTCATAGAAAGGCATCCAAGTGGATCGAGCTAAGGTTAACCTGATTTCCAAGCTCCCTATGCCTAGCTCAATTAAGGACATCCGATCTTTTTTAGGGCACGTCGGTTTTACTATCGATTTATCCCTGATTTTTCAAAAATCGCACGCCCCCTGACTACTCTTCTCTCCAAGGATGTGCCTTTCGAAATTTCCAAGGAATGCACTCAAGCATTTGAGATCCTACGTGACCGAGTCACCCAAGCCCCGATCCTACAGTCCCCTGATTGGTCTTAACCCTTTGAGATCATGTGCGATGCATCTGACTTCGCTGTAGGAGCGATTTTGGGGCAGAAAATTGACGGGAAACTTGTGGTCATTTACTACACTAGCAAAACATAGGATGAGGCTCAGCGTAACTATACGATTACTGAGAAAGAGCTTCTAGCTGTAGTATTTGCCCTAGAAAAATTCAGATCATACCTTCTGGGTTCCCGTGTTATCATATACTTGAATCACATAGCTGTGAGGCATCTCCTTGCAAAGAAGGACGTGAAACCTCGATTAATCCGATGGATTTTGCTGTTGCAAGAATTGGCCTTGAGATTCATGACAAAGCGGGAAAGCAAAATGTGGTAGCTGATCACTTGTCTCATCTTCCTTCTGAAATAATTGACCCTTCTGGACCCATCACAGAACATTTTCCTGATGAGCACCTCCTGACTATCAGTACAGGCGTTCCATGGTTCGCAGATATAGTAAATTACCTGGCATCACATCAGATTCCGTCCAATTGGCCGATGGCTAAGAAGGACAAATTGCGTTCCGATGCCAAGTATTACCTATGGGAAGACCCGTATCTATTCCGCATTGGTGCTGATTAGATAATTCGACGGTGTGTCACGGAAGTGGAAATCAAAGACGTACTCTCATTTTGCCATGACCAGGCATGCGGTGGACATTTCTCAGGACATAAAATCGCATCAAAAGTCCTCCAGTGTGGCTTTTACTGGTCCACAATTTTCAAGGATGCATACGATCACTGTAAGGCATGTTCCCATTGCCAGACTTTGGGCAACATGAGCCATCGAGACATGATGCCTCAACAGCCGATCTTGGTATGCGAAATTTTTGATATCTAGGGGATTGATTTTATGGGAACCTTCCCGATCTCGGATGGCTTCGAGTACATCTTACTCGCAATTGACTACGTATCCAAGTGGATAGAAGCCATTCTAACCCGAACCAACAATCATAAAGTTGTTATCAAATTCATTCATCAAAATATCTTCTCAAGGTTCGGGATTCCACGAGCAATAATTTCCGACGGAGGGACCCATTTCACAAACGCTCAGTTCAGGTCACTGATGACCAAATACGGGGTGTCACACCAAATCTCTACTCCTTACCACCCCCAAACTAATGGTCTAGCTGAGTTATCAAACCGAGAGATTAAGAAAATCCTTCAGGTTACTGTTCGACCTGACAGAAAAGATTGGTCTTCTCGGCTTTCGGAAGCATTGTGGGCCTATAGGACCACCCACAAGACCCAATTAGGAATGTCTCCCTTCAGACTAGTGTACGGGAAGGCATGTCACCTCCCTGTTGAATTGGAGCATAAAGCCTATTGGGTAGTACGAAATTGTAATTTAGATCTTTCTAAGGCTAGAACCCACAGAAGACTTCAAATAAGCGAGATCGATGAATTACGCCACGACGCGTATGAGAACTCGCGAATTTATAAAGAACGGGTTAAAGCTTTTCACGACAAACACATTTCTAGAAAGATCTTTCATCCTGGTCAAAAGGTTTTACTCTTTGATGCCCGACTCAAATTATTCCCAGGAAAGCTACGATCTAAGTGGGTCAGACCCTACCTAGTCCGACAAACCTTTGGGAATGGAGCCATTGAAATCAGCCCACTCAGCCACAATTCCGAACCCTTTGTTGTGAACAGTCAGAGACTCAAACCGTTTATTGACATGATCGATACAAATTTGGCTGATTCATCCTTTACCCTCCATTCCCCTTGAGCTCATTGCACCCAGCCGATGGCGTAAAACTCAGTGATTAATGGGAGGCAACCCATCATTCTTTGAAAAGCCCAAAACCTTTTCTGACATTTCTACACAGAATTCATATTGCACTTTAGGCTTCATCCATTAGAACACCGACTTCACCTCAAGTACCCCTACCCGAGATTAGAAATTGTTCTCAACAAGTCACTTCGACCCATTCACTCACCACACACCTGCCCTAATGCATGAACTAAGCTGAAATCAAACCCACCTAATTTACAATGGGGACATTGCAAATCTTCGGCATGGGGGGGTATGAAAGTGCAAAATGTCAGGAAAATTCATATCAAGAAAGGGTTTCAATTCAACAAAAAAAAAGACTTGAAGGAGAGGAGAAATAATTCAGGGTCATACAAAATGAGAGGAGGAAAAGAGTAAAATGCCAAAAAAGGAGCACAAAATGAAAAAGAAAAGGAAATAGTCATTAGTAAAAGATTAAGGGATTAACTGAAGTTCTAGACTAGATCAAGAAAAGAGAAAAAAGTGCTAAGGTGACATAATAGGAGATTAGCGGGAACACTGGTTTTAGGCCTCTTGGGCTAGATTCTTTAGCTTAAAAATTCATGTATCCGCTAAAATTTGGATAATCCTCAAGAGGTTAGGGAAAATGCAAAGCTTAAGTATTAGGTCTAAGGCTTAGGAAGTATTTGGCCTCGTTAACTGACCTTTGGTTTGCGGGATTTGGTAACCTAAGCACCCCAAATTCACACACAGTCTGGTTCAGTGTGCAAAAATATCCAAATCATGCAAAAGCGTTTAATGTTTTGCAAAAGTCACCTAGATTAGGAACGGTCGATCAACACAAGTTGATTTGGACGTGTTCCCGGTGCAGAGAGGCGGGAAATCCCCCTCGAAGATGCGTAACAACATATCATCTCCTCAGTGCTTATCTCTTAGGATATTTAAATATCCTACTGGGGGCATGTAAGCACTCTGCTAGTTCAGATACCATGGGTGGCATTATCACGAAATGTCGATCGCCAAGGTCTGAATTCGACCATGGAACGCCATGGGTAGGATTATCTTGAAATCTCGAAAGTCAGGGTTCTGGGGTTTGCCATGGGCAGGATTATCTCGAAATCTCGATAGCCAGGGACCCCTGAGGATTGATAATGGAGACGAGGAATCCGATACAGACCATGTTGAGAAGCTAATCCGAAGCTAGAAATAAAAAGAAAAGAAAGAGACAAGCTCTCCAAACAAATAAATCTTCTGTCTCTCTCTTACAAAAATGCACTGCAAACTGAACCTAGGCTAAAAATGTCTTAATCACGGGTGCTTTAACCGCGGAGTCCAACAAACCCCAAGATAGTTTCTGTGGGCCTTAGAAACCTTTGCGGAGGACTGAGGCTAAAGTGGGTTAGGTCCAGATTTTGGTTGGTACTTGAGTACCTCTAGGCCTATTGTCAGCATTCTGACCTAATCATAAAAGAAAAAGAGAAGCACTTATCATAATTGATGAAAGACACTCAGGGTCTAGAACGGAAGTTAAAACCTTGAAATTTTGCAAAGGGACTAGCAAAATCTAGGCATGGGGGTATGATGAGGGCCTCATCATGAGCCATAACTAGCCCATTTTAACTTAATAAAGAGAATAAAAGCTCCTACATGACTTAGAATAGGGCTTAATTGGAGGAATAAGTGTTCTGAGAAGAAAACATGAAATAAAGGTTAAAACTGTAATTTTACCATTTCAGTAGATAAATGGGATTTCTCAGAGATATAGCATAGGTCAAATGGTCTAAATGAGATAAAAAAGTAGGTTGAATCAATCAGAAATGGGTTCATGTGCAATCCAGGAATTAAATGACATTTGGTAACCCTAAAACAGACCCGCTTAATTCAACAAGGTTCTGGTCAGGATAAAAATGAATTAAACCCTCTAAAATTCATGGAAAAATATCCCCTAGGGTTTAGAACATTCAAATTGGCCTTTGGAACCTATTTTGACCTAGAATAGGGTCCTAGCTCATCAATTGACCTAATTTGGGTTTTTACGTAAAATTTCCAGTCAAACATGGTCATAAATAAAATCCAACTTCACCATTGGATTCCTTAGGTCCAAATTAGATTTGTACCAAAATTTGAATTTAAGGGGAGGTCATCTTGACCTACTTTGCAATTTAGTACACCCAATTACATTTCAGTCCCTATATTTTGAAAACCATCACATAAACCCCCCTAGATTTCTCGCCAATCTTACAATCAGGTCCTTCTACCATTATTGGGGAAGAATCCTTCGCCGACGAGGATGACAGGGGGGATACTCTCAGATCCCTCAGAGATCTCCCAAAATTGGAAGGGAGATTCTTTGAGTAATCCCCTTCCATCTGAGCCTGATCATGATCTTTGATTCCTGTCCAATCTCTCGTGCGAACGCACAAAAGATTGGGATCCCAACCACCTTCCTTCTTCGACAAGACGACGGTGGCTAAAAGCTTGCCCTCCACGCACCAGAAGCTTGGCCAGCACCTATAAAAAGACCTCCGACCCGCTGCTAAATCTCTCAGACTTGGCCGTAGAATCCTCCAAATTTCATCTCTCCTCTCTCCTACCAGGAAACCCGCAAGCTCCGGCGATTACCTCTCCTCCTTCTCGTCGCTCTGCTGCCATACTAGTAGCAGAGTCTACTCCGCCTCATCTTCCCGCATCGCGCCGTACCAAGCGCACGCTTCCCTGACCTCCTCCTCGTCGCCGTTATCTCCCTCAGGGTTATCTTCTCCGACGACGACACAAACGAGCCGTCTGACTCCACTACCCCCTTTCTCTCCCAACAGTTCAGATAAGTTCCCCATCTTCCACTCTTTCATTTCCCTCACTCTATTTCACACAATCGACCCTCGACCGTCCTTGTCCACCGCCACCTTCCTCATCTCCGGCCACCGTCCGGTGAGACTCTCCCGGCGCTCTGCAGCCCCACATGTCTCACTGACCATTGCATAACCTCCGCCTCACCTCACTGAGCACCCTCCACTCATCCACAGTCCCGCGACACCACCACAACAACCCCCCAAACACACCCACCCGTCCGGCCACAGAGCGACCTAGGCACTCACGGCTAGGCCGCCCCGTGGCCTGCCGCATAGCTCCTCACCTTCGCCATGACACGGCGAAGGTCCCCCGGTGATCTGATTAGGTCGCGAGGTAATTTTTGTGTCAGACAGATCTCAAGCTCCAGCCGCCATTGACGGCAACTCGAGGAAGCTCCACGCTTGCTCCAAGCCTCAGGATTGCAAGATTCCAGGTGCTGCGAACTTGGGTAGGTCTGGCGAAGATAGTTGACCCAGCAAGCGACGCAAATAGAGCCTGCAGTTGAGGGAATTGAAGGCACGGTCCTCTGTGAGCATGCGAGGGAAAGCGGTGGGCTTTAGTCCCACATCAGTAAGTCACGATGCGCGTGTATCCTTTATATTATTTTTGTTATATAAGCCAGTTGCCTCCAGTCACACTTGGGGTAAGGTCCCTCACCTTACCACTGCGCCTCGTTCGTGAGTTCACTACGCGAATCTGGCGCGACCCGACCTGACCTTGTCCAGAGCACTCCTCGCATACCACCCTCACGTCGATGCGCCTGGACCCGGGCACGCGATCCGACCCGTTTACCCGACTCTAGGAGAGCATGCTGAGAGTGGTTTACACAGAGGGAGAGAGACGTGCGGGTAGAGGGTTAGGTTTTGCTGTGTGTGGTTGTGTGCAGGACACAGGGACTTAGCCGCCGCAAACAGAGGAAGAAAGAAGGAAGGAGGCTTTGCCAAGGAAGAAAGGCAAGGTAGAAAAGAAGAAGAGAGGGCAAAGGGAAACAGAATCTAGGAAGGAAGAAGAAGGAAGGAGGCTCTGTAGAGGAGAAAGAAAGGCAAGGAAGAGAAGAAGAAGCGAGGCAAGGAGAACAGAACTGAAGAAGAAGAAGACAAGGGACAGACAAAGATTCAAGAAGGCAAAGGAAAAGAAAAGGAAGAAGAAAGAAAGAAGAAAGCCAGACCTTGGTCGCTGGAAGAAAAGAAATAAAGAAAGAGAAATAGAAGCAGAAAGGGAAGAGAAGAGAAGGAGCTCTATTTTAAGACGTCTGATATTGTATCAGACATCCATTTTTGTTCCCTTTGAGCAATTTCTTTTTATATCACTCTCATTGAACTAGTCATTTATTCTCATTTAAAAAGCTGTGTTCTCAAGTTTTGGAAGTACTTAGATTGCTCCTTGTGTTCGACCTCGGATACTCTGATTTTCGAGTTATAAATCTTTATTTGTTTTCGCGGAAAGTTCGTCTATATTACAACGCAATATTTGTTAAAACACGATCTAGCCGCATCAACAGCGAGCAAGGAAGTCAGAGGAAGAAGAGTCGCCAGAGCTGCAATGGAGGTGGCTGGAGAAGGAAGATTGGTGAAGAATTTAGGCCAAACCGAGCTAAGGAGCAAGGTTTGAAACTCCAGGAGCTTTTAGAGAGACCTAGTCAAGCTCTAGATAGGGAAACAAGCCCAAATTGGCTTGTGCTTGATGCACAAAACTCCCACAAATTTCATGGGTTCACTAGGGCTAACGGTGTGATATGGGATCCCAAATTTGGTGGGATTTGGTGTTGATTTGAATAGGATTTGAGGCGGTCAAAAGCTTCTTGGAGGTCGATTGACCTCCAATGGTGGAAAAGACTTGCTTGCAAAGAAGATAAAGAAGTTAGGGACTCAATTGAAGGATTGTCGAAAGTTAGGGGCTTGTTTGAAAGAAATAGAGTTTAAATGGATTGAAATGCAAACTAGGTGAAGATGGACTCTGATTGGGCCCAAATTTTGATAAAAACCTAATTTGACCCAAGTAATCTAGTGGTGGAGTCAGATTTGAGTTTGGACCAAGTTTGACTAGAAAATTTGCATAGAAACCCAAATTAGGGAAGAAATCTATTTATGACTCTATTAAAGGTCAAAATAGGTTCAAATGGTTAAATTAAGGATACCAAACCTCAAGGAATATTTTTATATGAATTTTAGGAGATTAGATAAATTTTATCCTGACCAAAACCTCTATAATTTACGTAGGTCTGAAATCAGGGTTTTAGGTACTGTATCAGCTTTTGAAATGCGTGAATCCCCATTTCTGTTTGTGTGGACCCACTTATTAGTCTTTAATACTCATTATACCTTAGATTGACCCCTAGAAAACCCCATGGTTACTCTTTATTCATAATGTAATGCTAAAACTGCAGAATTAATCCTGTTTTAATGTTCTTTCAAAATGGATATGCATGGAATTATGGCTCTTAGGCGATTATGTAGGAGCATTTGTCACTTAATTATGAATAATTAAAGCTAGTTATGGCTCATGATGATGTTATCATCATACCCCCATGCCTAACCTTTGCTAGTCCCTTAGTAAAATCTTGTGGAAAGAACTAGATCTCTAGATCATGCTTTGATGTTCAGATGCCTGATTTGTTCCACTTTCTAGAAATTAGGTTAGAATGCAAATAATAAGCCTCGAGGTACTCAAGTATCAATCAAGATCTAGACCTGACCAGCTTCAGTCTGAGTTTACAGTGAAGGTTTCTAAAACCTGCAAAAATTGCCTAGAGGTTCGTTGAACCCAATGGTTAAAGCACCCGTGCGTAGAATGTAGCATGTCTAGGTTTAGTTTGCTAGTGCATTTTGATAAGAGAGAGATAGAAGGATTTTTTTCATTTGGAGAGTTTTCTCTCTTTTTCTTCTTATATTTCCCTAGATCCAGCCTTGAATTGGCCCTAAACATGGTTTGTATCGGATTCCTTGTCCCCAGCATCAATCCTCAAAGGGTCCCTAGATTTCGATGCTTCGAGATAGCATCACCCATGGCAACCCCCAGAACCCTGGCTTTCGACACTTCGAGATAGTGCCATCCATGGCATTCTGTAGCTAAATTCAAGCCCTTTCAATTGACATTTCAGGATAGTCCCGCCCATGGTACCTAAACCAGCACAAGGTGCTTACATGCCCCCAGTAGGATATTTAGATATCCTAGGAGACAAGCACTAAGGAGACGATATGTTATTACGCGTGTTCGAGGGAAATTTCCCACCTCTTCGCACCGGGAACTCATTAAATCAACTTGTGTTGTCGAGCCGCTCCTAAGCTAGATCTTCGAGAAAGCTTTTCAAAACAGAACACTTTTGGCATGATTTTATTTATTAATCTCACTGAACCTGACTTAGTGTGTGATTTTTCAGTGCTTAGGTTACTAAGTCCTGCAAACCAAAGTGCAGGCAACGGGGTTGAATAATCCCTAAGCCTTAGACCTACTACATCAGCTTCGCACTTTCCTCAACCACTTGAGGACTAATCCAGATCTTAACAAATACGTGAGTGTTTAAGCTCTAAAATAAGTCCAAGAGGACTAAGATCAGTATTCATACTAATCTCCTTGTCTCTAGTATTTCAGGACTTAATTTTCTTTTGATTAGATCTAGAACTTAAGTACATCCCATAATCAGTTGCTATGACTATCATTTTTCTTGATTTTTCTCCTTTTTGACATTTGAATTTCCTCCCATTTTCCTCTTCAAGAAAGATTTTCAATCATTTCACAAAATTTTCTCTCCTTTCTCCAATTTTTTTTCTTTTTTTTCTTTTTCATCTTTTTATTTTTTATCATTTTTGTTTTTTTTTGTGAGAACCCCTAAGAGAATTGAATTTTCATATGTTTGCACTTTAACACCCCCCCATTCCTAAGTTTTGCAATATCCTCATTGTAAACCAAGAGGGTACAAATTCAGTTTGGATCAAGGTTTAGAACAGGATGAAAGGGTGGGTGAATGGGTCGGGATGGTTGTTGCGAATAATTTCAAGCTTTGATACAAGTATCAAAGGTGGAGTCGGCTATTCCAAAGTTGAACTCAAAAGTGCAGGAGTGTAGCTCAAAAGGATGATCAGAAGGGTCTCGGGTTTTTGGAATGATAGGTTGTCTCCCGTTAAGTGCTAAATTCAATGCCTTCAGCTGAGTAGAAGGTGGTAATGGAGAAGGGGTGGTCAAATCAGAGGAGTTTTGTAGAACGAGCATCTTGATAAGTAGGTTGGTTGGTCCAACCAGGTGCTTGTTTAGATCAATAGGCTGATGATGCAGACCAAACCCAATCAGTCTGGTGGGTTGATGACTATGAATCAGTAAGTGTGGAGCCTACCAGATACTTTAAGGCTTGAAGAGATGTAGAAATGGCAATACAGGGTTTGGCTAAGTCGGCTCAGCCCAATCAGAGTAGGGATCCTCAAAAGAAAATGGATTAGAAGAGGATGTAGGAACCCTACTGGTGAGATCAGAGAAGGATAAGAAGTGATTCTCAGTTTGATCAATGTTCAATACCCGATCAAAAGGTGGAGGTAAATCATATGCAACCGGATTAGAGAGAGGTGAATCAGAGTAGAAATTGATTCTGGTGGTAGGTCGGTGTTGGGATCGGATTTTGGAAGGCTCTGTATGTTGATCAGTAGGTGTAGCTTTTTCAAAATCTGGGGATGGCTTTTATAGGAATGATTCAAAGATAAGTTCATCTAGAGTCTTCTTACTGTTCATTCAAATCAAATGCAAATGCCTAGAGAGTGCTTATAGGATCATGGAATTCTGAGTTAGTAAAAGATTCAAACTCTGGATTGTGGACACTCTCGGCACTTACTGTTTCTGATTCTTGAAGATCATAACATAATGATTCCAACTCAATGGAACATGATTTTGAATCAATGATCTCGGGAATGGGGACCTCAGAGTCAGAATCAAAGAGTGGGTCATGGATACTGAGGTCATAGATTGGCTCGTAATCATCAGGAAACAATGGTTCTCCAAAATCGGAGTATGATTTGAAATCATTGGAGAATCTGCGAAAATCAGTTTCTGAACTTGATTCCAGATTAGGATTTCCACCACAGAATAAATCATGATGCGTAGAATCAACAACCTGACTTGGATCTAACCTAATCTCAAATTCTAAGCTCAAAGAGGTGTCCTTATTAGGCATAGGCTCAGTTTCTTGGCTCCTAGGCTAGACCCAATCAAATCCCAACTCTTCTAACTCCTCTGTTTATGTATCGTAAATCGGTGTAACTTTTGATAGATCAATTTGTACCTTTGAGAAGTTTGGAGAGGTCTAATAATCAAATATGGGCCTAGAATCATAGTCTAGATCCAAAATCTAATTTTCATCACATTGGGCCTCATGGTCATCCCAAATAGGCTCCAATATAGATTCTAGGTTAAAGGTAGGAATTGGATCACTAGAACTTGGACTTGGTTCTATTGGGATGTCAGAATCACTTTCGAGGATTACTTTAATAGGATAAGGTTCAGGAATTACATCCTCAAGAGGTTTTGAAGCTTACTATAGGTGTTTGGGAAATCAATGCATGATAGACTAGCTTCATGGCTCTTTAGGGCTGGTTCAAAATCAAGAACACCTGCAACTGGATCCACCCAACCAACATCAAGATCAGGTATATCAATCTGCACAAAGTTTGAATATGATTCCATTTGGGTTGGGGGCCCACAACAACCAAATTCGGGACTTGGGAAATCATATTGATCCTCAATGTTACTCAAAGATTTCTCATTAGTTCCTGAATGTTGATACGGGTATTTTTGATTAATGGCTTCATACACCCTATTCAATAAATTTCCATGTTCCTCTATGTGACCTTAGTGTTTTTCCATAAGTAGGGGATTTTACCAACATTGTAGATACTCATTGCTATGTAATTTCCTTAGTTCAATATATTCTAATAAGGGATCATGCTGGGTTGAACCATGTGTCATTTGTATCAAAATCATTTCAACACTGTTCAAAATGTGGGTTGTTGTTTTTGAAACATTAACTTGAATGTGCCTAGATGGATCAGAGGTTTTGTAATACTCATCATGATGTCTAAGAGCATCTTCAATCATCTTTTCTTTCATGCTCATTTGGGATTTAGGTTTTCTAAATATTCTTCCTAAATTATCAAGTTGCATTTTCAAGTCAGGTGGTGGATCAAGATGTAGAATCAAATTCAGGTTCAGATTGAATTTATTAGATCAGATAAGAAATCCCATAGAATATCAACTCTAATGAGGTCTCTGGGTCAATAACCTAGGGACATTTCCAGTGTATGTGCTCCAAAGAATAGATGAGGGACTACATATGAATTGGACCCAATTAAGGCACCCAAAGATTTTTGGATGACTAAGGCTGTTTCGAGGCAAATGATACCTCTAAATCAAAAATCCACGCACCCGAGAAGTACTTGGGTAGCCAGGAAGGGAGAGCCTCGCAAAGACCCCTACACGGTAGAGCTTCCCCACAGGTTATAGGGTTTCCCCCACTTGACCTTCCTTGTCACTAGGGTTCCAAGTAGACCGAAATGTATGAATTGAGACCTTAAGTCTACCAATTTTAGTCCTAATTTGTGCCTTGAATTTGACTTGATTAGAAGTTAATTCAATTTGTGACCTAATTTGGAGGTTGATTGGTTCACAAGGTAGACCAACTTCACCTGACTTGCCTTAAAGGATTAAGGATGAGATCTGGGTCAAGACCCAAAAATTCACCTTGAATTGACTCTAAGGTTATTAGGTCCAAAATTTTAGGGTTTCAAGTGAATTTAGAGTCTGATTTTAAGGTTCTCTTGAATAGATCTTTTCAACCAAGGATTTGAGTAGCACACAAATGCAAGAAGATTAATTTCCTTTAATGAAGGCAATTGTATACTAACACTTCCAAACCCTAATGTAGAAATCCTAATTGGTTCTATTTCAAGTCCAATTTGATTTCAAATGTAACACCTTGGACTCAAACAAGAAGGTGAGTAGTCCAAGATGTCAAGAATTTAAGCGAAATCCCTAATAGGTACAGAAATCAGGGTAGGGATCTCTAAACAAATCATCTCATCTCAATCAGATATCAAGTTGAATTTTCAAATTAGGAAACTTGCCTTTAAATGATAATTACTAAGAAAATAAGGCAGGTGAATCCTAATTGATTTTGTTTCCTTTTTCTCTTTCCCAAGATTAGGAGATTGATTAGGGAAGAAGAGAATTTTACCTACCCTAGGAGTGGTTGATTACGCGGAAAATCTCTTCGTGATGTATCTCACAAAATCACAAGCAAAGCAGATAGGGCAAGTTAGTGCTCAGATAAGAAAGATAAGACTAATGGTGAATTGTGCGCTGCTCCCTGGCAACAATGCCAAAATGTTTATATGCTTTTGTCAAGTGTTAAAAATATGAGTTGTAGTATAATAGACAAAATGACACGAACACTTAAATTTGTAAACTTAGAATCTAATTAGAGTCCGAGGTCATTTGCAGGGAGCAAATGTGGAATTCACATATTAATCTTAATTCAGAGTAAATAAGCATAATAAATTGAGCACAATAATAGATATTCAATGAATACAACTTGTCAGATTGATATTCAATGTAAGTTAATGTATCTCATGAAATAGCAAGGGTAAAAGAAACCTAAAAAGTGGTGATTTAGATCACCATTTAGATCCCCCTAATTAATCATATGCCCCACATTCAAATTATTCAAATAATCCAACAATACCTCAATTAGATAACTTAGGTACTTAAACGATCAAACAATAACTAGAACCAAAGATCAGACGTCGCCTCATAGAACCAGACGATTTAACCTTCACATGATAGGATCTAATAGATGGATTGGCTATGCCCACAAACACTCAAGCATATATTAGGAATAACTAGAAAGATTTGTACAATCAATTCAAACCACAAAGGACACAAAGTGTATAGTGGTTTCCCACTCACTTGGGTACTCCACTACCTAAGCTTCCCAACTTAGGGTTTTTAACCAGATTCCCTCAACCCCGAGGGAATCAATTTACTAAATCGAGGTAAATAATGAGTTACCTCAACCCAAATATAGAGACGGGTTTGTTACAACCCAATGAGCAAATCTTAAATGCAAATGAGCACTAGTGTAAGAAAAATAAATCTTACAACAATAACCTAAGCCTCTCAACAATATATAAATGATATTATCGATTTGAGAAACTAGAATGAATGTGAATCGCCTTGAAACATGAGTTAGAAAACACGTCAAAGTGTTTGCAAAATCGAAGAGAAATATGATAGTTGCAAACTATTTCTTCTTCTTCAAATATGGTGGAAATAATGAAAATCAAAGCTTTAGAATTTTCCTTGTCTCTCTTGTGTTTCATGTCTATAAACTAAGAGTCCAAGACTCATTTTATAGAGATAGGACCTCAGAGAATCATCTACTAGATGTTGGGATTTAATTCCTATCGTTCACATTATCAAAATTAATATTCCAGTCATTTTGTTTTAAGCTAACAACTAGCTGGTACTGGTACTAAAGTACCTGTACCGGTACTAGCAGCTCACTGCCACCAGTACATGAGTCCTGGTACCGGTACTCATCATGGGTATTGGTACTTGTGACTCTCAGGATTGAAACTCCTTGGGCACAATAACCTATCTGTATCGGTACTCATCATGGGTATCGGTACTTGTAAGGTTCAGGCTAGAATAAAGGCTTCAACCTGTGGCCAACATGTACCGGTACTCATGGTTGGTACCGGTGCTTGTTCACAGTTTGAGACAAATTCTCAAACCTATGCCTTGCAAATACCAGTACTGATGAACAATACCTGTACTTGCCTGCATGTACCTATTTTAAGTGTGTTAATCCATTACGTACTTTGAAAATGTTCACAATATAAATCCTAATTTATCTCTAATTGATTTTACGATCTAAGTTATGATTCTTTGTTAAAAGGCATATACAATCTATAAATATAAAATTTAAACTAGAAAAACTAAAGGTCGAAGATGATCTTCTCCTCCTTGACTCATCCTTGCCTCCTCCTTGTCATCATCATCATGCCTCCATCACTTTTTGTTTGCCTTGATCTTCACCAAATTCTGAAAGGAACTCAATTGCAAACATTAATCTATAATAATTTTATTAACACCAAAATAAGATGTGGAACAAGGTTCCAACATCACATAGTAGAGCTTCACAGAAGGCAAAGCTCTCAAGGCCTTCTCTTCTTCTTCTTCGAGCCTTTCAAAGACCAAGGCTTTTCTCTCACAAGCCTTCAAGCACAACACATGATCAGGGCCTTTCTCTTCACAGAGACTAAGTATAGAGGCTCTCTTTCTTTAGCACTCACCCAAGGCAAAGGGTTACACAATAAAACCCTCCCCCCTCCTCTCAAAGATCTCTTCCTTCTTCTCTCAGATAGCTGGGTGTATATTTGGGTAAGGCGTCGGGTAATCGGATCCTAAGCAATGGCCAGTCCTGCCTGCCATGTGCATGGACTAGGCAAGAGAATGGGAGGAGGCATGTGCATGGGGGACCCGACCCCTCGTGTTACTGGGCAAAAAGCTCAGTTCGTAAAATCAATTTAAATGCTACAGTCACTTTCTCATCTAGCGATGTGGGATTAAACGTCCTACTCTTCTCTTCGCACATAGCAGTAGGTGAAGCCTGGAAAAATTGAAGGTGTGCTTGCTACTGTCTTGGCTAATTGGAAGTCCAGGAACCCTCATGGTGCCAACCTGTGCCTGATGGAAGTTGTGGCAAAGCTGGAGCAGGTCAGATGAGGCGTGACGGAGTCAAAGATGATGGCAGCGATGGCGAACGATGGTGAACACCTGAGAGAGAGAATAAGGCCTCGTAGAGGCATAAGAATATCTCAAGAGGGTCGCTGGAGGACGACGAAGGTGATGGCAGTGTCTGTGTGGTGTGTAGGTACATGTAGTGGCCTGGCGAAGTCAGGGAAGAGGCCGGCGACAAGTGGTGTCCGGTGGGATGAATGGAAGCATAATCCCCTCAATTTCTTAAGGGGTTTTGGTTTTAGAGGTGTGGCGGAAGTTGTGGAGGTGTTGCGAGGTCTGTGGAGGAAGTTGGGGCGACCATGTCGGAGCTTGGCTAGAGTGGAAGAAGACGATGATGGAACAGGTAGTTGGATGGTCGAAATAGGGGGACAAAGAGTTAGAAAGGTTCAAGAGAGGGAAAGGAAGAAGTTAAGCTAGCTAAAGGACAAAGGGGATGAGGAGAGGCACCGGCTGTGATTGGCTGACATAGGAGAGGATGAAGCCTCCGGTGGTGGAGTGGTGATGACGAAGAGGGTCTGGGCACTTCTACTATGGTTGGCGAGGAGTGGAGGAAGGCGAGGAAGATGGTCCCGCTGCCTATAGTATGTGGCAGCGGGTGAGGAAGTCAGAGGAAGAAGAGTCTCCAGAGCTACGGTGGAGGTGGCCGAAGAAGGAAGATTGGTGAAGAATTTGGGCCAAATCGAGCTAAGGAGCAAGATTTGAAACTCCAGGTGCATTTATAGAGGTCCGGTCGAGCTCTAGACAGGGAAACAAGCCCAAATTGGTTTGTACTTGACGCACAAAACACCAACAAATGTTGTGGGTTCGCTAGGGCTAACAAGTGTGATCTGGGATCCCAAATTGCCTTCAGAGGATTCCTTTTAATGTGAACACCAATCCCACCAAATTTGGTGTGATTTGATATTTCTTTGAGTAGGATTTGAGGTGGTCAAAAGCTTCTTGGAGGTCGGTTGACCTCCACTGGCGGCAGGGACTTTCTTGCAAAGAAGATAAGTAAGTTAGGTACTCAATTACAAGGATTTTCGAAAGTTAGGGGCTTGTCTAAAATAAATAGAGTTTAAATGGACTAAAATGCAAACTTAGTCAAGATGGACTCTGATTGGGCCCAAATTTTGGTAGAAACCTAATTTTGGCCCAATGAATCTAGTGGTGGAGTCAGATCTAATTTTTGACAGAGTTTAGCTAGATAATTTGCATAGAAACCCAAATTAAGGTAGAAATCTGTTTGTGACTATTTAAGGTCAAAATATGTTCAAATGGTCAAATCAAGGATACCAAACCTCAAGGAATATTTTTAGATGAATTTTAGGATATTTAGATGAATCTTATCCTGACCAAAACCTCTGTAATTTAAGCAGGTCTGAAATTAGGGTTTTAGGTACTATATTGGTTCTCGAAATGCATGAATCCCCAATTCTATCTGTGTAGACCCACTTATTAGTCTTTAATGCTCATTAGACCTTAGATTAGCTCTTGGTAAACCCTGTGGTTACTTTGTATTCATAATGTAATGTTAAAACTGCAGAATTAACCCTGTTTTAATGTTCTTCTTTCGTAATGGATATGAATGGAATTATGGCTCTCAAGCGATTATGCAGGAGAATTTGTCACTTGATTATGAATAATTAAAGGTAGTTATGGCTCATGATGATGTTATCATCAGGAGGTCACTTAGACCTCAATTGGTTGGACCTCGGGAACCAATCTTAAGGAGGCGAAGGCTATAATTCCTACGAAGGGGGGTGAGATCGAGCGTGTTAAATGAAATAATGCAGAATAAAAATCACATTGACACAAAATCCAATCTCACCAAACACACAAATATTTTGAGGTGGAAACCCAAACCTGGGTAAAAACCACCACCTAAGCTTCTCGACTTAAGATTTCCCGATCGACCTAGTTAATCAAATCCACTGTCCAAGTCACTTAAATGAGGGTGGCTTAACCCCTTACAACCATGCTTCTATGTACGATGGTTGTGTACCTTAAACTCCCTTCCTCACAAGGAGTATTTTGTCTCGTGAGGGAGAGGAGAATTCGCAAAGTGAATACCAAAACAAAGACAATATACAAAGTTCCTATAGAGCCACATAGTATGTAATAAACCTAGCTACTATAGGCAATAGAAACATTCCTTTGATGGAAGTGTGTTGGCTAGCAACGCGGAGTTCATGAACCATGCAAGGGCACAATGATGCTCTCGTATGCGAAGAAGGGAGAGCGGGTGTGCAGCGATGATGATGCTCTCAAGTGTGTAAAATGATCTTGGAGTGCAACAATACTTCTAGCTGATTTTTTTCTTCACTTGGACACAATATAATGTGGAAGTAGTATGCCAAGGTGTACTTAGCTTAGGAAGGGTGCTCATCTATTTATTGTGGTCTTAAGAAGGCTTTGGAAGGCCTTGGAAGCCTCTTGTAGCCGTTGGGAACAATGCTCAAGAGAGTGGTCCAAAATCCCACCGAAATCAGGGTCATTTATGATTTTGACAGGGTTATTAGATGTCTGGACTTAAGGTCAGACATCTGGGTCTTCATCTGATCTAAAGGTCGGTTGTCTAATCTAGAAGGGTTGATCATCTGAACTGAGTTGGATCAAGACAGACGTCTAAGAATACTTTTTAGGACATCTGAGATATTAATCAGACATCTAATCATAACATGGCTTTCTCCCTATTTTCATAAGGTCGAATAGGGTTCTAGTGTCTTTTAGGTCAGAAGATAAGTTGGTCGTCTGGCAAAGTCTTTGAACATCTGGAAAGACAATCCTCTGTGGGAATGGATTTCTCGAGAGGCTTAACTGCTAAATCCTCTAACAAAAGTGATTTGGGTCAAAAATTAGCCTAACATCTATTTATCAGATGATTGGGATGATTTACGGATGTTTGAAAGTGTTATAGAATTAATTATAAGTTAATCTCCGAGGAGCATCTTCTGACTGTCCAACGGTCCTACTGTTGGACGTCTGCCATTGGCATTAGATGTCTGGACTATGGGCTGGTCATCTAAAATCAATGGGCAGAAAGCACTAAGTCCAACCTAAGTGTTTAGACGTCTAAAAAAAAGGTTAAACATCTTAAAGATCAAGATCATACGTCTAAGGTCCATACTGGATGTCTGATCAAGCTGTCTGAAGCCAATTTTGGTTTTCTGATCTATCCAAGTGTTTGTCTAGGTGTCTTAGTTAGGTGTAAGGTTTTTTAGGACTAAAGTAGGGTACTTTGGGCTCCTTATAAGAATCTAAAGAATAAAAGAGAAAAGTACAAGATAAATAAATATAAGAATATTGATGGGAACACCACCATGAGCCCTAACTAGCTCATTTTGACCTAGAAAAAAAAACAAAAGCTCCTACATAACCAATGGGAGGTCCTAATTCCATGAATAACCATTCTAAGATAAAAGTAAGAAACAAGGGGTGAAACTATAATTTTACCATTGCAGTACAACAACGGATTTTCTCATAGGCTAAACACAGGTCAAATGGTCCTAACAAGACAAAAGGTGGGTTGGTTCAAACAGAAAAGGGTTCGTGTGAATTCTAGGAATTAAATGACTTATTGTAACCCTAAAACAGACCCACTTGATTTAACAAGGTTTTGGTCAAGAGAAAATTCACCTAAACCCTCTAAAAATCATGAAAAAATATTCTCTAGGGTTTAGAACCTTCAATTTGACCCTTGGAACCTATTTTGACCTAAATTGGGGTCAGTCAAATATTTACCCTAAATTGCCCAATCAATCGTGGTCAAACCCAAAATCCAACTTCACCATTGGATTCCTTGGGTCCAAATTAGGTTTGTGCAAAAATTTGGACCTAAGGGGAATTCATCTTAACCCACTTTGCAAATAGGTCTAGCCCAAATTGCATTTCTACCCCTATCTTTTGAAAACCTCTGCAGAAACCAACCTAGATTTGTCTTCGTTCTTAGCAATTAGGTCCCTCTGCCATTATAGCAGAGGGAATCCTACTCCGATGAGATTTCAAGGGCAAGAACTCTCTAATTTCTCAGAGAATACCCTTCAAAATTGAAAGGGAGATTCTCTGAGAAATCTCCTCCAGTATGGACACAATTTGAGGCTCTATTTGGTACCCAATCTCTCATGCGAATGCATGAGAGATTCGAGTCTCCTTCAAGTTGCCTTCTCCGGCAAGCTTGTCAGGCTTGGAAGCTTGGCTTTCAACCACAAATCCATCCTCCAGGGCCTATATAAGCATACCCAAATCACCCTGCATCTCCTAAGCTTGACATTGGCCAGAAAATCCCTCAAATTTGTCTCTTCCTCCTACGGCCAGTGGCTTAGCAAGCTCCGGTGACCTCCCTCTCTTTCCCTCAGTGCCTAGACACAATACCAGTGGCAAGTTTCTCTTCCTCCTATTCGTCCACGTCGCGCCTCACCTGCCAACGCCACTACAGCCCCTTCGTCATCACCGTCCTCCCCCCACTGAGCACTTCGTCTCCGGTGACAGAAATACGAGCCAGCCGCCATCCCTAGCTCCCCCTTCGTCTCTTTACATCCAGATAAGTCCCTTTTCCCTTCTAATCCTTTTTCCCTCTTTATTTCTTGAAAACACCCCTCGATGCACTCAATCACCATCACCCCTTCCAACTCTGGCCAGACCTCCGGTGAGGCATCCCCGTCGCTCTGCACCTCCATCCACCTCACTAGCCACCCCATAAGTTCCGTAACACTTCACTGAACATAAACCCTCACTCCATACACGCAATCACTCTCCCATAAGGGTCCCCTGAACACACCCACTCTCATGCACACAGGGTGTCCTAGGCATGCACACTCAGGCAACACCACACCGTGCCGACCCCCGCAACACATTCGTCGTGTCTCGGCGAAGCCTCCTAAGCATTCTGACGTGGCCACGAGGCCGTTTCATGTTAACAGGTATAGGAAGTTCGTTGCCATTGATGCAAGCGAGAAGCTTGCTTGCAAGCTCTCTTCAGGACTGCCCACTCTAGGCCAACAGTCCCAGGTTGCACGGACTTCCCTCATGCACAGCTCTAAGCAACCAATTGGCTTCGAAGGTCGAAGTATCAGCTGCAATCAAGAAAAGTTCCCTGCTGCTGCGAATGCACATGAAGGGAGGTGGGAAGATAGTCCCACCTCAGAAACTCTTGATCACCCGTAGCTGAATAAATTGTAAAATTGCATAGGGCTTATCGCCTCATAACCACGGGGTGAGGTCCCACTCACCTTCATCCGCCTCGTTCATGTCTCGACCTCCGTGGACTTGGCGTGACCTGTATACCCAACCCAGCACATCTTTCCCACCACTGCACGCTGGTGGGCCTGGTCCCGGGAGAGTACCCGACCCGATTACCCAAGATGGTGACTCTAGGAGAGCGAACCTAAGAGAGAAAGAGGAGAAGAGTGCATGCGCGGGTAGGGGCAGGTTTTGCTCTTGTAGGGAAAGGAGAAGAAGAAGAAGCCAAGGAAGAAGGAGGTGGAGGCCAGAGAAAGCTAAGGAAGGAGAAGGCAAGGCTGAAGAGCTGAAGAAGAAAGAGAAAGAAAGAGAAGAAGGACTGAGGGTAGAAGCAGAAGGAGCCACCAGAGAAAGAGAGAGAAAAAAGAAAGAGAAGTAGCTGAAGGAATCAAAGGTAGAGGCAAAGAAGCAGAGAAAGACCAAGGCACGAAATCAGAAGAAGAGAGAAGAGATCAGAACAGAAAAGAGAAGAAAAAAAAGCACTATAGCAACCATAGTTTAAGACATCTGATTCATCAATCAATACATCCAATTTTTGTGTTTGTTTACATTGATTTCTTTAATCTTGTGTGTCTACATTATTGCACTATAACTCTGGTTTTCATTGCATATTATATTCAACTTCTCAAAGTTATGCTCTTGATTTCTAAACCCTAGATTGCTCCCTGTGTTCGACCTCGGACTTAAAATTTCGAGTAATAAAATCTATTTGCTTTCAAAGCGATTTCAACTATATTACAACGCATTATTTTAAAACCTGATTTCGCTTTGGCAAACATTTTGGCTCTGTTGCCGGGGAGCAACGTGAGATTTAGAAATCTTGATTACAATTTCTGATTTGGTACTAACTTGATATCTCTCTTTGTTGTGATTATTTCAGGGGAGAAGATTCAAAGGAAGACGGCCGCACAGTAAACACACCCGGGGCAGGTAATCTCTGCTTAGTCCTTTCTCTTAACCCCCTCATTCTGAAAAGGGAAAACAAGATAAAATCAATTAGGGCTACTTGCTTTCCATCTTTAGCTAAGTCACCAAAGTTGCCTGATTTGAGTTCAACAACAAATACTGATTTGTGCATCCATTTAAGGTAACTAGAGCTACCACCTTCTTGATTGAGCCCTAGATACCGTATTTTTGGCAACTAAATTGGACCAAAATTAGAGCCAAATTAAGGATTCCAATTTAGGGTTTTAGAGACACATCTTCCTAAGCAAGAATCAACTATCCCAAAAGAGGTGTGCCTAAGCCTTGGTTGAAAAGACTTATTCAAGAAAACCCTAAAAATTTAGGCTCTTAATTTCACTCGAATCATAAAAGAAAGGACCTAAAACTTCTCAAAGGACAAATAGGTGAAGTTGACCCCCTTGTTGGGTCAACCAACCTTGAAATTAGGTCACCTTTGCACTCAGTACATCTAAAGTTCAAGTGAAATCTTAAGCACCTTTGATCTTAAATAAAATTGGTAGACTTAAGAGGTCAGAGTCCCCATCTGGTTTACCTGGAACATCGGTGACAAGAGAGGTTGGGTGGGGGAAACCTTGTAACTCATGGGGATGCTCTACCATGTAGTGGTCTTTGCGGGACTCTCCCTCTCTGGCTGCCCAAGTATTTCTCAGGTGGATGGCTTACTGGCTAAGGGGCATCATCCGCCTCGAACCTCTATAGTCATCCAAATTTTTGGGTGTGTTGATTGGGTCCAGCACATTCTACGCTAGTCCAAACCATCGGTGCATGTTCGGTAGGAGGTCCTTAAGACCATAGTTAAGACCTCCTTTAGTGATTCACTCCCGCCGAGGCCAGGCCTCGACGCCCGTGTTTATGCAACAACCCCACCACATAGACATCTCCTCTAATTCATCAGAACCAAATTCTCCTTCCATCATCATGGCACAACCAGTAGAAGAAGAGAATAACCTTGAGAACCAACTCCAGCGCCTTAATGATTTATTTCAAGCCTTTGTAAACCCGTTGCAAAGTCCTATGAGCAAGATCACTACAATCCCGCTGCAGTGGCAATTGAACATCGAGTCTAAATCCCGACTGGAGGTCCTGATTGTGAACTCAAGCCCAACATGATTCATGCTATTCCAAAGTTTCATGGGCTTAATTCCGAGGATCCCTTCCAGCACATCAAACAACTCAAACATCTGGCCCAGACCTTTGGGTCAGATGTCCAAAATCGGGATATTCTTCTTATGAAGTTGTTTTCCTTCTCTCTCATGGACAAAGCAGCTCACTAGTGTTAGACTCAAACACTTCCAATCAACACGTGGGTTGAACTACAATCCGAATTCTTGAAAAAGTTCTTCCCAATTGGTCGGACGAATGCCTTACGACACTAGATCACACACTTCACCCAGCAAACTGGAGAACCTCTTCATGAAGCATGGGATCATTTCCTGGATCTCATGCGAAAGTTCCCCCATCATGGAGTTCCTAAATGGGAACAAGTCCAGTCTTTTTACCAGGGACTCCATGAAGACATCCGCTTATTTGTCAATGCAACCTGCGAAGGAAATATCATGGGTCAACACAAAGACACTGTGTGGGAGATTCTCGAGAATATGTGCAAGAACTCCATCAATAATGACTCCATGGGCTTATTCAACCAGACAAATGCTCGCGCATCAATGAATCTAAGGGGAGCACATGAGACGTAGGGCTTGTTCGCATCCGTCGACTTGGAATTGATGGCCAGTCGGTTGGACAAGGTCTCTATCATCGAGAAGAAGGTGGATGAGCTGACTCGACATCTGCAGCGAACCACCTCTGCGCAAAACTCGTTTGCACAGTCGCCTTCTGGGAGGGAAGTTGTGCATAACATCTATCATCGATCTTCTTACGGGATGGACCTGTATCCACCCCCATCTGACTTTAGGATCAGACAAAACTCCGATCCAACATACTCTAGTTGGGGGAACTCTGAACCCTCGTACTCTGACTTTCCTGAGGTTCCTCAAACCTGCGAGGACCTCAACGCCATCCAGAATGACCCATTCTCTAACACCTATAACCCTGGATGGTAGAATCATCCCAACTTCCTGTGGATGGGAAATAATCAGAATCAAAGACCACCACATCAGCCCCGTCCACAAGCCCCTCATCCATATCAACCACCTCAGCCTCGGCCCAACACTCCTATCAATCTGGGCCAACTCAAATAGATCAAATGACTCTTATCCTTCAAACTCTGGCTGACATTCAGAAGATGAATGTGGCTATGCAAAAACAGCACAAGGATGAGATCACAGAGGTACGAAATAAACTCGGCCAGATGGCGAATTCCCACCAACCTGGCACACTCCCTTCGCAACCTCTTCCGAATCCAAATAACGTGCCAAACCAGAGGTGCGTTATGAACCCAAATCCGGGCCAAGCCCACATGATTTATCAGGCCCCTTCTGTTCCATCACCCGACGGGATGGAAGCTTCGACATCGTATGCTGGATTTCAGCAGTAGCCACACATTTTACCAACCTCGAACCAAAACCAGGAAGGACTAAATTCTGTAACAATCCGTAGTGGCAAAGCAACACAAGACCCACCTTATCCAAGCAACTTTCAGCCTGGTAGTAACCCAAGCCCTAGGATAGTTATCTAGGACACCCCTGTCCCAGATCAAGAACCTAGACCTATTATAAAGGAACCAACCAAGGTTCCATTTCCCGAGGCATTGACCAAGGGAAAGAGGGCAAACAAACCTGTGGCTCCTGAGGAGGATCTGGTCAGGCTGTTTGAATAAATCCATATAAACATCCCCTTGATGGATGCAATCTGCCATGTACTGGCTTACTCTCAATTTTTGAAAGATGTGTGTACACCCAAGTGTAAGCTGCGAACCAAAAGTGGGACTCCGATAGTATTGTCAGAGCAAGCCAGCTCTGTAATTTTGAGCAAATTCTCACCTAAGGCAAAAGACCTAGGTACTCCCTTGATTTCTTGTACCATTGGTGATACCCAATTTGACAGAGCTTTATTAGATCTAGGAGCCTCCATAAACCTAAAACCTACATCCCTCCTTGATCACCTTGAGGAATCTGAGCTTAAATCGATAGAGGTGACATTGCAGTTGGTTGACCGATCTATTAAGTCACTGAAAGGAGTTCTTGAGGATGTCTTCGTTAGGGTACGGGATTTCTATTTCCTGGTGGATTTTGTAGTCTTGGATATGGATGCTCCAGAAAATCTAAGGGATACACCAATTATACTAGGGAGACCCTTTCTGGCCACTGCTAGGGCCAATATAAATTGTGAGGAGGGCCAAATTGAACTGAAATTTGGGAACCAAACACTAAAGATTGACACCTTTAAGGCCCAACAAGGGATTAATTGCGGTGTTATAGAACAGATATGTGATATTAAGGCTGTGGTTGATGAACTGTATATTGAAGACAACTTGATTACTTCCGATCAACCATAAGAGGATCAAAACCCGCAATCAGAGGAGTCCGAATCTAACTTAGATAAACCCATAACTCCTTCCCTTGCTCCTGACACACACCATAAACCTCCCGTTGCTGCTAATAACCTCATTCTGGAACTCAAGCCTCTTCCCGACCATCTAAAGTACGTCTTTTTGGGTTCCACTCAGACGTTTCCTGTGATTATCAACTCCAGACTCACACCTGACCAGGAATCCCATCTGATTACTGCTCTCCAACAACATCGTAGAGCATTTGGATGGACTCTCGATGATTTGACTGGTATCAGCCCCTCTTACTGCACACACCATATCTGCACCGAAGAGGGCACACGACCTTCCCGTGAAATGCAGAGACGTTTGAATCCTAATTTGTAGGAGGTTGTGAAAAAGGAGATCATCAAGTGGTTAGATGCAGGGATCATCTACACGATCTCCGATAGTCGGTGGGTGAGTCCAATCCAGGTTGTGCCTAAGAAGGCAGGACTCATTGTGATCATGACTGAAACTGGAGAAATCATACCGACCCATGTGGCGAACTCATGGAGAGTCTGCATTGATTACCGAAGACTCAATTCCTCCAAGAAGACGGATCATTTTCCACTACCATTTATTAATCAGATCCTCGAGAAACTAGTGGGAAATAGCTTCTTCTGCTCTTTGGATGGGTACTCTGGTTATAACCAGGTGGCAATCCATCCCAAGGACTAAGAAAAGACCACTTTCACCTGCCCTTTTGGGACGTACATGTTTCAAAGGATGTCATTCGGTCTCTGCAATGCACCCACTACTTTTCAGCGGTGCATGCTTGCCATATTCTCAGATAGGGTAGGTGATTATCTGTAAGTCTCCATGGATGACTTTTCAGTATTCGGAGAATCATTTGATGATTGCCTCCTGCACTTAGTCCAAATCCTCAGGCGATGCATTGACGTGAATTTGGTTCTTACCTGGGAAAAGAGCCATTTCATGGTGCCTGAAGGAATTGTCCTGGGACATCTCATATAAGAAAAAGGTATCTAAGTCGATTGAGCCAAGGTGAACTTAATTTTCGAACTCCCTATGCCTATCTCGATCAAGGACATCTGATCTTTTCTGGAGTACGTCGATTTTTACTGGCGATTCATTCCTGATTTCTCAAAGATCGCACGCCCCCTGACCACTCTGCTTTCTAAGGATGCACCTTTCGAAATCTCCAAGGAAGGCAGTCAAGCATTTGAAATCCTCCGTGATTGAGTTACCCAAGCCTCGATCCTATAGTCCCCTGATTGGTCGCAACCCTTTGAGATCATGTGCGATGCATCTGATTTTGCTGTAGGAGTGGTACTTGGGCAGAAAATTGACGGGAAATTCGTGGTCATCTACTACGCTAGCAAGACACTTGACGAGGCTCAGTGTAGCTACACAGTTACTGAGAAAGAGCTGCTAGCTGTAGTATTTGCCCTGGAAAAATTTAGATCTTATCTCCTGGGTTCCCGCGTTATCAATTACTGGGATCACATAGCTGTCAGGCATCTCCTTGCAAAGAAGGACGCGAAACCTCGGTTAATCCGTTGGATCTTGCTATTGCAAGAGTTTGACCTCGAGATTCGTGACAAAGTGGGAAAACAAAATTTGGTAGCTGATCACTTGTCCCACTTCCCATTTGAGATCATCGACCCTTCCGAGCCCATCATGGAACATTTTCCTAATGAGCACCTCTTGACTAGCAATACAGGACTTCCATGGTTTGCTGATATTGTAAACTACCTGGCATCACATCAGATCCCGTCCGATTGGCCGAGGGCCAAGAGGGACAAATTACTTTCTGATGCCAAGTATTACTTCTGGGAGGACCCGTATCTTTTTCGCTTCGGTGCTGATCAGATCATTCGACGATGTGTCGTGGAAGTGAAAATTCAGGACATATTGTCCTTCTACCATGACCAGGCATGCGGTGGACATTTCTCAGGTCATAAAACTGCAGCGAAAGTCCTCCAGTGCGGCTTCTATTGGCCCACGATTTTCAAAGACTCATACAATCACTGTAGGGCATGCACTCGTTGCCAGACCTTAGGCAACATGAGCCATCATGATATGATGCCCTTACAGCCGATTCTTGTATGTGAAATCTTTGACATATGGGGGATTGATTTTATAGGACCCTTCCCAGTTTCGGACGGCTTCGAGTACATTCTACTCGCTGTTGACTACGTGTCCAAATGGATCGAAGCCATTCTGACCCGATCCAATGATCACAAGGTGGTTATCAAATTCATTCATAAAAACATCTTTACGCGGTTCGGGCTTCCACGTGCTATAGTCTCTAATGGAGGGACCCATTTCACTAACGCTTAGTTCAGGTCACTGATGACCAAATATGGGGTGTTGCACCGAATCTCTACTCCTTACCACCCCCAAACTAATGGTTTAGCTGAGTTATCAAATCGGGAGATCAAGAAAATCCTCCAGGTTACTGTTTGACCTAACAGGAAGGACTGGTCATCCCAACTTCCAGAAGCTTTGTGGGCTTATAGGACCCCCCACAAAACCCAATTAGGTATGTCTCTCTCTAGATTGGTGTACGAGAAGGCATGTCACCTCCCCGTACAATTGAAGCACAAAGCCTATTGGGCAATACGAAACTGCAACCTAGATCTTTCTAAGGCAGGAACCCACAGAAAGCTTCAAATGAGTGAGATCGATGAATTATGCCGTGATGTGTATGAGAACTCGTGAATTTACAAAGAGCGGGTTAAGGCCTTCACGATAAGCACATATCCAGAAAGATCTTTCATCCTGGTCAAAAAGTCCTACTCTTTAATGCCAAGCTTAAACTATTCCTAGGAAAACTACGATCAAAATGGATCGGACCCTACCTTGTCTAACAAATCTTCAGAAATAGATCCATCGAGATCAGTCCACTCAACCATGATTCAGAACCTTTCATTGTGAACGGTCAGAGACTCAAACCGTTCATTGACTTGATCGATACAAATTTGGCTGAGATATCTTTTACCCTCCATTGTCCCTGAGCTCATTGCGCCAACCGATGGCGTAAAACTCAGCACTTAACGGGAGGCAACCTGTCATTTTTTTAAAAACCTGAAAGCTTTCTTGACATTCCTACACTGAATTCACATTGCACTTTAGGGTTCATCCATTAGAACAGTCGACCCCACCTCAGGTACCCGCACCCGAGTTTTGAAATCGTTCGCAATAGTCACCTCGACCCGTTCGCCCACCCAAAATCTGTTCTAATGAATGATCTGAGCTGAACTCGAACCCACCTAATTTACAATGGGGACATTGCAAATCGTAGGTATGGGGGGGTATGAAACTGCAAAACACCATGAAAACTCATCTCACAAGAAAAGGTTTCAACAAAAAAATCTCATATGCCAAAAATAGAAAATCTTGAAAAAGAACAAAAGAATTATGAGGGGAGAGAAAATTTTGAGGCCATACAAATCATGCGGAGAAAAAAGGGAAAAGTGAAAACTGTCAAAAAAGGAGCACAAAATGAAAAGAAAAAAGAAGAGATAGTCATTAGTAAGAAATTAAGGGATTAACTAAGTTCTAGACCATATCATGAAAAAGAAAATGAAAGGAAAAAAAGTGCTAATGAGACACAAAAGAGATTAGTAGGAACGCTGATCTTAGGCCTCTTAGGCTAGACTCCTAGGCTTAAAAATTCAAGTATCCTCTAAGATCTGGATAGTCCTCAAGAGGTTGGGAAAAATGCGAAGCTTGAGTATTAGGTCTAAGGCTTAGGGAGCATTTGGCTTCGTTAACTAACCTTTGGTTTGCGGGACTCGGTAACCTAAGCACCTCAATCCACACACAGTCTGGTTTAGTGAGCATAATTATAAAAATCACGCAAAAGCATTTAAGTGTTCTGAAAAAGTCACCTAGATTAGGAGTGGCCGATCAACATAAGTTGATTTGGATGAGTTTCCTGCACTGAGAGGCGGGAAATTCCCCTTGAAGATGCGTATAACATATCGACTCCTCGGTGCTTGTCTCCTAAGATATTTACATATCCTACTGGGGGCATGCAAGCACCCTGTGCTGGTTCAGATGCCATGGGCGGCATTATCACGTAATGTCGATTTCCAGGGTCTGGACTTAGCTATAGAACACCATAGGCAGGATTATCTCAAAATCTCGAAAGCCAGGGTTCTGGGGGTTGCCATGGGCGGTGCTATCACAAAGCATCGATTGCTAGGGACCCTTCGAGGATTGATGATGGGGACTAGGAATCCGATACAAACTATGTTGAGAAGTTAATCTGAAGCTAGAAATAAAAAGAAAAGAGAGAGAAAACTCTCCAAACAAAAAAAATCCTCTGTCTCTCTCTTACAAGAAATGCACTACAAACTGAACCAAGGCTAAAATATGTTACAAGCACGGGTGCTTTAACCGCGGAGTCCAACGAACTTTAGGATAGTTCCTATGGGCCTTAAAAACCTTCGTGGTGGACTGAGGTTAGAGCTAGTCAAGTCCGGATCTTGGTTGATACTTGAGTACCTCTAGGCCTACTATTGGCATTCTAACCTAATCAAAAAGAAAAAAAGCACTCATCATAATCTCTGAACATCAAGGAACTCATGGTCCAGAACAGAAGTTAAAACCTTAAAATTTTGTTAAGGGACTAGCAAAAGCTAGGCATGGGGGTATGATGGGAACATAATCATGAGCCTTAACTAGCTCATTTTGACCCAGAAAAGAGAACAAAATCTCGTACATAACCAACGGGAGGTCCTAATTCCATGAATAACCATTCTGAGATAAAAGCAAGAAATAAGGGGTAAAGCTACAATTTTACCATTGCAGTACAACAACAGGTTTTCTTATGCACTAAACACAGGTAAAATGGTCTTAACAAGGTAAAAAGTGGGTTAGTTCAAACAGAAAAGGGTTCATGTGAATTCTAAGAATTAAATGCCTTCTTGTAACACTAAAACAGACCCACTTGATTTTACAAGGTTCTGGTTGGGATAAAATTCACCTAAACCCTCTAAAAATCATGGAAAAATATTCTCTAGGGTTTAGAACCTTCGATTTGACCCTTGGAACCTATTTTGACCTAAATTGGGGTCTCAATCAAATATTTTCCCTAAATTAGGTTTTTACATAAATTACCCAGTCAAACGTGGCCAAACCCAAAATCTAACTTCACCATTGGATTCCTTAGGTTCAAATTAGGTTTGTACCAAAATTTGGACCTAAGGGGAATTCATCTTGACCCACTTTGCAAATAGGTCCAACCTAAATTGCATTTCTACCCCTATCTTTTGAAAACCTCTGAAGAAACCCCCTAGATTTGTCTTCGTTCTTTGCAATTGGGTCCTTCTGCCAATATAGCGGAGGGAATCCTACTCCGATGAGATTTCGAGGGCAAGCACTCTCTAATTTCTCAAAGAATCCCCTTCAAAATTGAAAGGGAGATTCTCTGAGAAATCTCCTCTAGTATGAACAAAATTTGAGGCTCTATTTGGAACCCAATTTCTCATGCAAATTCATGAGAGATTTAGGTCTCCTTCAATTTTCCTTCTCCGATGAGCTTGCCATGCTTGGAAGCTTGGCTTCCAAGCACAAATCCATCCTCCAAGGCCTATATATGCATACCCAAATCACCATGCATCTCCTAAGCTTGACATTGGCTGGAAAATCCCTCAAATTCGTCTCTTCCTCCTCCAGCCAGTGGCTCAGCAAGCTCCAATGACCTCCCTCTCTTTCCGTCGTCACCTTGTGATGGGAACACCATCATGAGGCCTAACTAGCTCATTTTAACCTAGAAAAGGAGAACAAAAGCTCCTACATAACCAACTAGACATCCTAACTCAATGAATAACCATTCTGAGAGAAAAGCAAGAAAGAAGTGGTAAAACTACAATTTTACCATTTGTAGTACAACAAAGGGATTTCTCATGGGCTAAACATAGGTCAAATGGTCATAACAAGATAAAAAGTGGGTTGGCAAAAACAGAAAAGAGTTCATGTGAATTCTAGGAATTAAATGACTTCTTATAACCCTAAAACAGACCAACTTGATTTAACAAGGTTCTGGTCAGGATAGAATTCACCTAAACCCTCTAAAAATCATGGAAAAATATCCTCTAGGGTTTAGAACCATCAAATTGGACCTTAGAACCTATTTTGACCTAAATTGGGGTCTTAGTCAAATATTTGCCCTAAATTGGGTTTTTGAAAAAATTGCCCAGTCAAACATGTTCAAACCCAAATTCCAACTTCACCATTGGATTCCTTAGGTCCAAATTAGGTTTGTACCAAAATTTGTACCTAAGGGGAATTCGTCTTAACCTACTTTGCAAACAGGTCTAGCCCAATTACATTTCTACCCCTATCTTTTGAAAACCTTTGCAAAAGCCCCTATTTTTGCCTTCATTCTTTGCAATTAAGTCCCTCCACCATTATAGCAAAAGGAATCCTACTCTGGTGAGAATTCGAGGGCAAGATCTCTCTGATTTCTCAGAGAATCCCCTTCAAAATTGAAAGGGAGATTCTCTGAGAAATCCCCTCCAATGTGGACACAATTTGAGGCTCGATTTGGTACCCAATCTCTCATGCGAATGCTTGAGAGATTCAAGTCTCCTAATTTCCATCTCCGACGATCTTGCTGTGCTTGGAAGCTTGGCTTCCAAGCACAAATCCATCCTCCAGGGCTTATAAAAGCATGCCCAGATCACCCCGCATCCTCCACGCTTGAAATTGGCCAGAGAATCCCTCTATTTCATCTCTTCCCCCTCCGGCCAGTGGCTCAACAAGCTCCAGTGGCCTCCCTCTCTTTCCCTCGTCGCCCATCCACAATACCAGTGGCAGGGTTCCCTTCCTCTTATTCATCCGCATCGTGCTGCACCCGCCGATGCCTCTACAACCCCTTCGTCGTCGCCGTCCTTCCCCCATTGAGTGCTTCGTCTCCGGTGACGGCAATACGAGTCGGCCACCATCTTTGCCTCCCCCTTCATCTCTCTATGCCCAGCTAAGTCCTCTCTCCTTTCTAATCATTTTTCCTCTCTTTATTTCTTGAAAATGCCCATCGACTAACACAACCACCATCACCTTCTTCATCTCCAACCAGACCTCCGGCGAGGTGTCCCCGCTGCTCCACACCTCCATCCACCTCGCCAACCACCCCACAAGCACCACAACACTCCACTGATCATAAACCTTCACTCCACTCACTGCTCCACGCCCCCAAAACACCCCCCGAACACACCCACTCTCACACACACAGGGTACCCTAGGCACGCACACTCCGGTAGCCCCACTCCACGCTGACCCTCGCAACATATTCGCCGTGTTTCGGTGATGCCTCCTGACCTTTCTAATAAGGCCGCAAGGCCGTTTGCATGTTGGCAGGTGTAGGAGGCCCGCCTCCATTAAAGCAAACAAGGGGCTTGCTTGCAAGCCTCCTCTAGGTCTGCCTGCTCCAGGTGCACAACCCCAGGTTGTATGGAACCCCCTCGTGCACAGATCCAAGTGAGAAATTGGCTTCAAAGACCAAAGTAGCTGCTGCAATCAAGTGAAACACCTGTTGCGGATGCACGCGAAGGAAGGTGGGAAGATAGTCCCACCTCGGAAAGGCTTGAAGCACCGCAGCCGAATAAAGTGAAAAAGTGAATTAGGCTTATTGCCTCCTGAACATGGGGTGAGGTCCCATTCACCCTCTCACCGCCTCGTCCATGACCTTGTCTCCACGGACTTGGTGCAACCCATATACCTAACCTGCACTCCTCTCCCACCACCGCATGCCGGTGGCCCTGGTCCCGGGCACGTACTCGACTTGATTACCCAAGAAAGTAGCTATGGGAGAGCGAGCCTAAGAGAGAAGGAGGAAGAGAGAGCGTGGGTAGGTAGAGGGTAGGTTTTACTCTCGCAAGAAAGGAGAAGAAGAAGCCAAGGAAGGAGAAGGCAGAGGCCAGAGAGAAGCTAAGGAAGGAGAAGGCAAGGCTGAAGAGGAAGAAAGCTTAAGTCAGAGAAGGCAAGGCTGAAGAGGAAGAAAGCTGAAGTCGAAGAGGCTGAAGGGCTGAAGAAGAAAGAGAGGGAGAAGGAACTGCAGAACAACCATTAGAGAAAGAAAGAGAAGCCAAAGGCAACGAAAAACAAGCTAAGGCACAAGCACGAGAGCAGAAAAAAAGAAGGAAAGAAGGAGAAGGAAGAAACAACCAGTGACAGAGATCAGAGAAGAGATAGAGAGAAATAGAAGCACTGTAGCACCCATAAGTTTAAGGCATCTGATTCACAAATCAGACGTCCATTTTTTTTGTGCTTGTCTTCATACATTGATTCCTTTATTCTCCTATGCTTACATTTTTGCATTACAACTCCAGTTTTCATTGCTTATTATATTCAATTTTCCAAAGTTGCGCTCTTGATTTTTAAACCCCAATTTGCTCCCTGTGTTCGACCTCGGACTTAAAACTTCGAGTAATAAAATCTATTTATTTTTGAGCGATTTCAACCTATACTACAATGCATAAATTTTATACACCGATTTCGCATTGTGAACACCTAGCCACAATACCAGTGGTAGGTTTCTCTTCCTCCTGTTCGTCTGCATCGCACCGCACCCACTGATGGCTTTACAGCCCCTTCATCGTCGCCATCCTCCCCCCACCAAGCGCTTCATCTCCGGCAATGGCAATATGAACCGACCACCATCCCTCCCTCCCCCTTCATCTCTTTATGCCCAGATAAGTCCATTTTCCCTTCTAATCCTTTTTCTTTCTTTATTTCTTGAAAACACCCTTCGACGCACTCAATCACCATCACCCCTTCCAACTCCAGCCAGACCTCCGGCGAGGCGTCCTCGTTGCTCCGCACCTCCATCCGCCTCGCCAACCACCCCATAAGCTCTGCAACACGTCACTGAACATAAACCCCCACTCCATAGATGCTATCACTCACCCACAAGGGCCCTCGAACACACCCACTCTCATGCACACAAGGTGCCCTAGGCACGCACACTTAGGCAACAGCACTCCATGCCAACCCTTGCAACACATTTGCCGTGTCTCAGTGGAGCCTCTTGATCATTCTGACGTGGCGCGAGGCCGTTTTCGTGCTAACAGGTATAGGAGCTTCGCCGCAATTGATGCAAGCGAGAAGCTTGCTTGCAAGCTCTATTCAGGATCGCCCGCTCCAGGCCAACAATCCTATGTTGCGCGGACTTCCCTCGTGCACAGCTCTAGGGAACCAATTGGCTTCGAAGGACGAAGTATTAGCTGCAATCAAGAGAAGTTCCCTGCTGCGGATGCACGCGAAGGGAGGTGGGAAGATAGTCCCACCTTGGAAACTCTTGATCGCCCACAGCAGAATAAATTGTAAAACTGCATAGGGCTTATTGCCTCATAACCACGGGGTGAGGTCCCACTCACCTTCACCTGCCTTGTCCGTGACCTGACCTCCGTAGACCTGGCGTGACTCGTATACCTAACCCAACATACCTCGCCCACCACCTCACGCCGGTGGGCCTGGTCCCGGGCACGCACCCAACTCGATTACCCGAGACAGTGGCTCCGAGAGAGAGAACCTAAGAGAGAAAGAGGAGAAGAGAGCACGCACAGGTAGGGGTAGGTTTTGCTCTTGTAGGGAAAGGAGAAGAAGATGAAGCCAATGAAGAAGAAGGCAGAGGCCAGAGAAAGCTAAGGAAGGAGAAGGTAAGGCTGAAGAGTTGAAGAAGAAAGAGAAAGAAAGAGAAGGAGAAGGACTGAGGGCAGAAGCAGAAGGAGCCACCAGAGAAAGAGAGAAAGAAAAAAGAAAGAGAAGCAGTTGGAGGAATAAAAGGTAGAGGAAAAGAAGTAGAGAAAGACTAAGGCACGAAATCAGAAGAACAGGGAAGAGATCATAACAGAAAAGAGAAGAAACAAAAGCACTGTAGCAACCATAGTTTAAGACGTCTGATTCATCAATCAAGACATCCAATTTTTATGCTTGTTTACATTGATTTCTTTAATCTTGTGTGTCTACATTATTGCACTATAACTCTGGTTTTCATTGCATATTATATTCAATTTCTCAAAGTTGTGCTCTTGATTTCTAAACCTTAATTTACTCCCTGTGTTCGACCTTAGACTTAAAATTTCGAGTAATTAAATCTATTTATTTTCAAAGCGATTTCAACTATATTACAATGCATTATTTTAAAACCTGATTTCACTTTGACAAACAAATACAAAATATAAGAAAGAAAATTTCTATCATATTCTTCATCACCTTCCTTCTTCTAGCTCTTTCTCCTCCATCAAGCTCCTCTATTCCACCATGGACACGAGCTTGAACTCTTTCACACTTGTATCCATTTGCATTTATCCTGAAACTTGTAAACTCAAATACAAATGTTAAATCACAAGTGTTTTGTTATCATCAAAATTGACAATTGTGGTGCCCTTGCACCAACAATGGCAATTCGTCACATTGCCTGGATCTTCTTCTCCTACTCAATTAGTCGAGATGGCTAACCCTAGACCTAGACCTGGACCTGGTTAGGATCCAGAAAATCTTGACCTGATGGCTCACCTGGAAGCCCAGGTCATTGAATCTGAGTAGCGGTATCAGTAGAACAAAGATAGAATTCTCACTACATTGGATAGAATGTAGCATCCACTAGCAGAGAATAGATATAGGACTTCTACGATCCAGTGGCTCTGATTCTAGCACCTTAAGTTCGAATTTCCGCAGGCGAAGACTGATAAGGTATGGCTCATCATAGTTAAAATGCCCAAGTTAAGCTAAAAACTAGGTTAAATACTACTGAATTAACACATAAAAAGAGTTAAGTATGGGAAATAGTGAAAAAGACATAAAACATCAAATCTGTGTTCAAAACATGAAATTAGGTTATTAAATGAAGTATTCTATTCATTATTGTAAAATGATGATCCATTTGCAAATTGAACACCTTTGAGTCCAAAAGTTCATATCAAAAGTTAAATTAACTTCCTTAATGTTCAATTAAGCTTAAATAAAAACTTTGTTGCATTTAGAGATCATTAAGACCTTGCATTTATTAGATTACATATAGGTCCTCAAGTCACATACATTTTATTCATTTAAAAACCTTCCAGGGACCATTTTGAAAGTTGTAGGGGCCTCTTTACAAATTATAGGGATGGCTTTGATACCCTTCTTGCCACTTCTGGGCCTTACTGTAAACTTTCTACCCCATTGCCCATAAGGGCCTTTGCACAAAAACACCTTTAGAGCTGTTGCGCTGCTTCCACTGTAGCTGCAAGAACACTTGAGAACTTGATTGATCATCTCTTGCTCCCACGATCTGATGGTCCTGCTCCAATCGAAGCTTCACGCGCTTCGGCTTATGTGATTACCTCTCTCCCCAGATCCCATCCAATGGCTACGATTTGGATTGGGACCTCGCACGCACTCTTCTCATCCCTACCGCCCAAGCCTTAAGTGCCTAATCGCACCACTGTGGTGCTCACATTCACTGACTCGGCTACTTAAGTTCCTCCTTGAGCTTGCATGCACACAGATCACCTCCCATGCTACTTTCTTGAGGCGATCCTTTCCTTCCTCTCTAGCTCTCCTAACCTCTTCATTCGCCACATCTATGACAGAGGTGATGTTTTTCACCTCCAATTCCTCCTCACTGCTAGGGATGGTGTACCTCTGAGAAAGACACGGGAGCTCCTCTTGTGGGCTCTTCACTCGTTGGAGATCTCCCCCATTCTTCCTCCTTAGCCACCAGCTTTGGATCCAGGAAACCCCATTCCTCTTGTTAGATTAGGATTTCCTACTTTTTAGATTAATTATAGTGTTAGTTAGAGTAATTTAGGAGTAGATTAGATGTTAGAAATCAAAATTTAGTGATGGATTAGTGTAGATTAGGAGTATATTAGTATAGATTCGATCTCTCCCTCTTTGATCAATTCAGATCAGAGAGGTGTTTTTCCATCTCCATCTCAACGCATAGAGTTTTCTCTATGCTTCACGATTCACTTCTGATTTTTCCTTGCAATTTTATTCATAATCCACCCCTCCATTAAGGTCAAATTCAGATATGAAGCCTTGGCTTCTAGATCTTAATTTGCACCTAAAAACCCATTTGGGGGCTCTCCCACTCACTCCATAAATTTACAAAGACCCCCCGATCTGGTTTAGTGTCTCAAATTGCTCGATTATTTTCAAAGTTGCTTTTAATACCCAATCTTATGATTTTGTGATCATTTGGTTTTATCTAATTCAATCGAGCTTTTTGAGGTTTTTAATTACTTAATTAAGTGTAATGCAATGAATCCAAGGTTTTGGATTTGATTTTTAAAGTGGATGAGCATGCACTTAATTTAAGTGTTATTTGGAGAGTTTGCACAAGGATAATCAGTAATACTGATTTGAGGTCAAACGAGGACCCAATTGATTCTGAGTTAATCGCTAGATCATCTTGAACACCAATCAATGGTGTTTAAGCAGATCAGATGATTATTCAGATATCAAATCACATTAAAAGCCTAAATCAGGGCAACATGGGTTTTTGATATATACAAAATTCAAACTATAAATTATGTTCATTAATGGATTTTCATATTTTCAATTATGAATTTAAAAGGATTTTGGGCAGATTTGATTTTCCAAATGTGTTTTTGTGGATTTCATGTACCTTAGATCAAACCTTCTTAGGTCTGATCAGGGTTGATTTCAGTAATCAGATGTAGCAGCTGTTGCTGTTGAAATAGCAGCAGAAGTTAAGATGTCTGGTAATTTGTTCTTGCACCTGATTTCAATTAATAGCAGTAGCTGCAGATTAGTTGCCAATCTGTTGGCAGCAGATCAGATTTCAGTAGTAATCAGCTGCTGTTATGATGTAGCTGCAACCACTGTATGGTCTGATCAGTGTAAATTTTGGCTGTGTTTTGGAGTGTTTGAGAGGTTGACCTATGTTTAGTGTTAGAATTATTTGTATCAAGTATTCATGTACTGATATGTCTTAGAAATTTGATTTAGATGCTTTGATTTCAAGTTTTAAATTCCTTTGTTAGCCATTTGAATTGCATAACTGTCTAAATATGCATTTTAATGAAAATTAAGATAAAAACTTGGTTTAATTGCTCATACATGTGTAATATAGTGTGTTTGATGTTTTGAGATGTTTAAACTGAATTCCTAGCCACTCCAACTATTTTCAAGGCCTTAGGTTCTCTTTGAAAAACCCTTTGAAGGCCTAAAATGTGTCAACTTTGTAAATAAATAAAAATCTTAAAAAAATTCCAAGAAAATAAAATAAACCTGTGTTGGTCAAGATTAGGTATATTTCAAGTGTGTGCTAAGTTTTAAGGCATTCTGAACTCGACGGTTCAGTATGCCTTGAAACTTAATAAAAGAACCAAACATCAAAAACACCAAAAACAACTCTCTATCTCTCATCACTTTCTTTCTCTTACTACCCGACGGTTCAGTATACCTTGAAACTTAATAAAAGAACCAAACATCAAAAACACCAAAAACAACTCTCTATTTCTCATCTCTTTCTTTCTTTATCTCCCCCTATCTCTAATATATATATATATATATATAACCCGTAAAAATAAGAACATACCTAAAAATGCCTAAAAATACCATGTATACTATGTATATACTTGTATATATTAACTAAATCTAAGCTATAAATAAATATTGTATAATATGTATATAATGTATATAAATAACTTATATATGTATTCTATGTAGTAAATTAAGTATTTATATACCTTATTGTATATATAATCTTATTTTATTATTTTATATTAATTTATATATCTTAAATGTTAAATAACTAAATAATTATACAAACCTATTGAAATGTACGTATCTGTGGATCATACTATACATACGTATTTATATATGTATTATGAATAATGTTATACCTGTAAATTAATTTAATTATATATATACAGTAAGTATTTATGTTATTAAATTATTTAGGTAATTTATTAGGTTAAAATAAAATAAATTAGTAATTTAAGTTAATACTAAGATAACTTATAGTGTATACTTGTAATATATTATACTAAGTATTTTAAAATTATTTATATCATATTTATATTGTATTATAATATTTATAGTTTATTTATATGATAAACTAACTAAAACATGTATTTAAATCTATATAAATTAAAATAAAGCTTCTAAAATATAATGTAAATTTGGAATAAATAATTTACTATGCATATTAATACCGTACTAAGTCAATTTGACAATTAATTACCTAATTTATTTTGTAATTAGCTAATTAAACTATAATTTAATGTGTATAAATGGTAGACTTCACCTAATTTAATTATATAATAAAATAATTTATTTTTCTAAAGTAATGATGAGAGCATCATCATGAACCCTAACTAGCTCATTTTGACCTAAGAAAGAGAATAAAAGCTCCTACATAACCTAGAGAAGGGCCTAATTCAAGGAATAAGTGTTTTGAGAAGAAAACATGAAACAAAGGGTAAAAATATAATTTTACCATTGCAGTACATCAATGGGATTTCTCAGAGGCTAACATAGGACAAATGGTCTTAAGAAGATGAAAAGAGGGTTGGTTCAGTCAGAAAAGGGTTAATGTGTAATTTGGGAATTAAATGACATCCTATAACCCTAAAACAAACCCACTTAATTCAACAAGATTCTGGTCAGGATAAAAATCAATTAAACCCTCTAAAATTCATGGAAAAATATCCTCTAGGGTTTATAACCTTCAAATTGGCCTTTGGAACCTATTTTGACCTAAATAGGGGTCCTAGTCTATTATTTGCCCTAATTTGGGTTTTTGTGTAAAATGCCTACTCAAATGTGGTCAAACCTAAAATCCAACATCACCATTGGATTCCTTATGTCCAAATTATGTTTGTACCAAAATTTGGACCTAAATGGAGGTCACCTTAACTTAGTTTGCAAAATAGTCCACCCAATTACATTTTGATCCCTAGCTTTTGAAAACCATTACGAAGACCCCCCTATCTTCCTCGCCATGCTTTGGAATTAGGTCCCTCCGCCATTACAGTGGAGGAATCCTACTCCGACAAGGATTCAAGAAGGAGATCTCCTTGATTCCTCAGAGAATCCCTCTCAAATTTGGAAGGGAGATTCTCTGAGGGATTCCCTATCATCTGAACGCAATCCCAAGATCTGATTCGCACCCAATCTCTCATGCGAACACTCTAGAGACATGGGTATCCTTCGCACATTCCTACTCTGGAGAGGACTCTTGCACTTGGAAGCTTGCCTTCCAAGCACAAGAGCCTCTGCCAGCACCTATAAAAGGACCCTCATCTCCGACCGCTCAAAATTAGCTTGGCTTGGATGGAGAATCACCTCCAATTTCTTCCCTTCTCCTGTGGCCAAGTGTCTAGCAGGCTCCAATGACTCTTCCTCCTCCTTCTTGTTGCTCTACCACAATACCAGTGGTAAAGCCATCTTCACCTCCTTCCTCCACGTCGCGCCATACCTACATGCGCGCCTCCAGCCTCTTCATCATCGCCGTTCTCCCTCCACTGGAAGCTTCTTCTCTGACGATGGCAGGTATGGCCAGCCACTCTCCTATCCCCCTTCATCCATTAATTTAGGTTAGAACTCTTCCCCTTTTTCCTCTCTTCATTTCCCCCATCTTTCTTTTCACTTTAAACCCCTCGACGCCGCAGAACCACCACCATCATTCCCATCTCCGGTAGACCACCAGCGAGGTGTCTCTGTCACCTCCACACCTCCATCCACCTCGCCAGACCCCTCATAACTTCCGCCATCACCCACTGATCATCTTCCGCCTCTTCATTGGCCGCCAACACCTCCCCAAGTGCCCAACGAACACACCCATTACCATAGCCACAGAGCGACCTAGGCACGCATGCCTAGGTCGCCCCACGGCTAGCCACCCACCGCTTCACCTTCGTTGTGACATGGAGAAGCTCCCCAAGTCATTTGACGAGGCCGTAAGGCCATATTTGTGAGTTTCAGATTCACCCCCCTTTTTGCCATTGGAGCACGACCAAGGAGCTCGCAAGCTCGCGCGAGGCCGCATCACCCCAGGAATACAAGCTCTAGGTGCGCAGAATCCTTCCACGAACCTTTCGCACCTAACAAACAAGGCCCTTAGCGATCGCAGCTGCAGTAATTGAGCGAAAAACCTCCTGTGGGTGTGCAAGAGAAGTGGGTGGGACTTTTAGTCCTACCTTGGAAACTCAGGAGCACGGTGAGTTATTTAAATTGAATTTGTGTTTTCTTCTCTCTGCCTCAAGACATGGGGTGAGGTCCCCTCTCCCACTCTCACTCGCCTCGTCCGTGACCCATGCCCCCCACGGACCTGGCTGACCGACCTGTTTAACCTGCACTCCTCGCGCACCACCCACACCAGTGCGCCTGGACTCGGGTGTGCATAACCCGACCCGATCACCCAGCTGGCTCTGGGAGAGCGAACCCAAGAGAGAAATAGAGAGAGAGTGTACGCGGGAAGGGTAGGGGTAGGTTTTGCACTCTCGTGTGTGTAGGGAAGAAAGAAGGAAGCTGTAGCTGCAGAGAAGCTAAGGAAGAAGCCGAAGCAAGGCTAAGGTAGGAGACGCTAAGGAAGGAAGTTAAAGACTTGAAAGTGCAAAGGCAGAGAAGAAGGAGAAGGTAGAGGAAGCTGAGGCCAAAGAGGAAAGCTGAAGAAAAGATCTTAGAAGCTGAAGAAGAAGGAAAGAAGAGCCAAGCCAGAGAAGGAAGGAAGAAGGCACTGTAGCAGAGAAAGGTGTGGCTAAAGTAGGAAAGAGAAAGAAGGAAATTAGAAGGCAAGCAAGAGAGAAGAAGGCAAGAGAAATCAAGGCAAAGAAGAAGACAAGGAAGAAGAAGCCAAAGCAAGAGAGGAAAAGAAAGAGAAGCTAAGGCAAGCACACCAAAGAAAGGAAGAAAAAGAAGGAAGAAGAAAAGAAAGAGACCAAAGGCAAAGAAGAAAAGAAAGAAGAAAGAAGAAGCTGAAGAACAAAGTCAAAGAGAGAAGAGTCAAAACACTTTTTATCCAATTCTTCTCAATCTCTCTATTTTGCTACATTTTAATATTCATAAACTCCTGCATTATACTCTGAAATAGATTTTGAGTAGATTTAAGTGTTCAAATTACATTGATTGAGATTAGTGAGTAAATTCCATTTGCTTCCTGTGTTCGACTTCGGACTCAACATTCGAGTAATAAAAACTTCTTATTTATTTACAACGCTTGATCGACTATACTACAACGCGACTAACTTAGACTCACTCAAATACCCTGATTCAAGCATATGTAACATTTTGGCGTCGTTTCCAGGGAGCAACATGCAATTTATGACTAATCTCTGCATTCTTTTTTACTATATTTGAACACTAATTTGCCTTATTTTGTTTTGTTGTGATCTTGCAAGGTATTTTACGAGAAGATCGTCCGCGCAAGTCAACCACTCCAGGGAAGGTAATCTCTCTTCTTCCCTAATCCACATCCTAATCTTGGGAAGACAAAAAGGAAGCAAGTAAATTAGGAATCACTTGCCTTCTTTTTATAGTAATCACCATCTTTAAGGCAGAAGTTTCCTGATTTTGCGAAAATTTTTCAAATCTTATTGAAGTTGGAGCGATTTTTTTAGAGATCCTACCCCACAAATTCCTGTGCCTAGTAGAAATCACGCTTAATCTCCATGAACAACACTTCTTGTTTTAAGTCGAAAGAGAACTTTTGTGAAAAGAAAAAAGGATTGGAAATAGAACCAAATTAGGGTTTACAGTAGGGTTTTGGAGTGTTAGTTCACACATGCTTGTATAAAAGGAAATAAACCTACCCGCATTTGTGTGCTACCCAAGCCCTTGATTGAAGAGATCTAAGCAAGACAAACCCGAAAATCACTTGAATCTTAAAAACCTTACACCTAATAAAACCTGGGAGTCAAATCAGGGTGATTTCTAGGTCTTGACCTAGAATCATTCTGCCATCTTTAGGGCAGGTTAGGTGAAGTTGACCCCTTGGGACAACCAACCTTGAAATTAGGTCACAAAGCCAGAACATCTAAAGTTCAAGTGAAACCCTAAGCACCTTTTATCTTAAAAGTGGTAGACTTAAGAGTTCAAGGTCCCCATTCTGGTCTACCTGGAATGTCAGTGACAAGAGAGGTCGGGTGGGGGAACCCTGTAACCCGTAGGGACGCTCTACCTTGTAGGGGTCTTTGTGGGACTCTCCCTCTCTGGCTGCCCAGGTAATTCTCAGGTGGACGACTTTCTGATCCAGGGGTATCATCTGCCCCGAACCTCCATAATCATCCAAACATCTTTGGGTGCCTTGATTGGGTCAAAAACACCTCCAGTCCCTCATCTCTTCTCTTTAGAGCACACACATTTTCAGTGGGATTCTCTATTTAGATCTATTCGCTTCACAACTTGATCTTGAGCCAAATTCTGATTCTACATCTGGATTCCACCATCTGATCCAAATATGCAGCCAAATTACTTAGGACTACCTTTCAAAAAACCTGAATCACAGAGATCCATGAGAGATAGGATGATTGAGGATGCCCTTGAATTCTATGAAATTAAATATAAACCCTCAACACTAATAGAAGACATTCAGGTTAATGTACCAACAACCACAACGTTCATCATAAACTATGCCAAAGTACTATTGACAGAAGCCACAAAAGGATCAACTCGAGACATTCTCATAATAGGATACATGGAGATAGAAAAATTACACAACTTTGAATACCATCAATGCAAGACAAATCCTGTACTTTGGGAACAACACCAAGATGATCTTGAAAAACGGGAAGAGATGATGAGATTATTGAAACAAATTATCGATCGCAATACCCGTACTGCCCCAAACTGATAATGAACCATCTTGGAACAATATCGAGGTCAATCCGATTTTTCAAATCTCAGGTTTGAGGCACAGTGTCGTTATGGATTCCCATCCCAGATGGAGTACAATGAGCCTGATAATGAAGAAGGTTGGGAGGTTCCAATTGTAGGAGAACACAATATAGAGCCAACCTTAGAAACTGGATCACCAAGCTTAGAATTCCAAAACTCCTACAATGATCAGATTAGCATTGAACCTCTCGAGGGTGTAAATCCCACCCCTTATTTTGATAAGGTGACCCTCGAATGTTATTCAGACCTAGATTCTAGTGACTCAACCCACATCCTAAGCCTAGAATCTAGATCTGAAACTTATCGGGAAGATTACGAGGCCCCATATGAAGAAAATCAAATTTTCAATGAAGAATATGATTCTGGGCCTCTATTTGATGAATATCCCTCGCCAACATCCTCAGAGAGACAAATCAATTTTTCGGAAGTCATGCCAATCTACGATACAGAAGTAGAGTAGTTGGATGAGTGGGGTTTTCATTGGGTCTTTCCCACAAGCCTAGAACTTGAGCCTAGACCAAATAAGAACACCTTTTTGAGCTCAGAATATACATATAGGCTAGACCCCAGTCAGGCTGCTAAGTCTACATCATATGATTTATTCTATGGTGGAACTCATGATCTCGAATCTCATTCAGAACTTGATTTTCACAATATCTCCAACGATTTCGAATCTGACCATAATTTCGAAGAACCTCTGTTTCCTAAATACAATGAGCCAATCTACGACCTTAGCTCACATGATTCATTCTTCGACTCTGACTCTGAGGTCCTAGTTCCCGAGATCACTGATTTAAGTTCAGGTTCCAGTGAGATGGAATCATTTCTTTTCGATCCTCAGGAATCAAAACCAGAAAATACTGAGAGTGATTGCAACCTAGAGTTCGAATCTTTTCTCGACTCAGATTTCCCTCATCCTATAAACACTCTCCAGGCATTCACTTTTGAACTTGAAAGGTACCACGAAGACTCTCTCAATGAAACCACCTGTAACTCCTTTCTAGAAGAGCCCTCATACACAATTCTTATTGAAGCCACCTCTTCCATACATACAGAACACATCCAAACCTGTTTTCAACCCCGACCTGCAACCGGACTCAATTTCTATTTTGATTCACCTCTTTCTGAGCCAATTGCAGATGATTCAACTCCACATCTATACTAGGTTTCAGGCATTGATCAGACTGAAAAACATGATCCATCATTCTCTGATCACCCCTGTAGGGTTCCCACATCATTCACTGATTACTTTTCAAATCCCTACTCTGACCAGGGTAATTCGACTCAGCCAAAACTCGAATTCACACTTCCACATCCATCAGAGCTCTATAGCATGTGGTGGGTTCCACATCTTTTGATCTACATTTATCAACCCACTAGATTGATTGGGTTTGGGCTGCATCATCAGCCTATTGATCTGAACAAGCACCTGGTTGGACCAACCAAGCTCTTGATCAAGGTGCTTGTTCTACAAAATTTCGCTGATTTGACCACTCCCTCTACATCCCATTTCCCACTCGGCGAAGGCATCAAATTTAGCACTTAACGAGAGGCAACCTGTCATTCCAAAAACTCGAGATCCGTCTGATTATCCATCTGTACTCCACGTCTATTGCACCTTGAGTTCAGCCTTAGACCAGTCGATCCCACCTTTCGTATACGTACCAGAGCTTGAAATTGTCCGCATCAGTCATTCCTGACCCATTCACCCACCCGATGTATCCTGGTCTAAGTCCCTGAACCCAATACTATTTCACACTCTCCGTTTACAATGAGGACATTGCAAAACTTAAGCATGGAAGGTCGTAAAGTGCATACATATAGAAACCAAGAAAAGTCAGAAGGATTCTTACAAAAAAATCACATATGTCAAAAATACCAAAAAAATAGAAAATGATAAAAAGAACAAAAAAACTAGAGGATGGAAGAAAATTTTGAAGTCACAAACATGAGGAGGAAAAGAGCAAAATGACAAAAAGGAGCACAAAATGAAAAAGAAAAAGACATAGTCATTAGTAAGAGATTAAGAGATTAACCGAAGTTCTAGACCAAATCAAGAAAAAAAAAAGTGAAGAAAAGTGCTAATGAGACACAAAAAGAGATTAGTAGAAACGCTGATCTTAGGCCTTTTGGACTAGACTCTTAGGCTTAAACATTCAAGTATCTACTAAGATCTGGATAGTCCTCAAGAGGTTGGGGAAAATGTGAAGCTTAAGTATTAGGTCTAAGGCTTAGGGAGTATTCAGCCTAGTTAATTGACCTTCGGTTTGTGAGACTTGGTAACCTGAGCACCCCAATCCACACACAGTCTGGTTCAGTGCACATAACTATCACAATCACACAAAAGCATTTAAATGTTCTAAAAAACGTTGCCTAGATTAGAAGCGGCCGATCAACACAAGTTGATTTGGGTGAGTTCCCGACGCGAAGAGGAGGAAAATTCCCCTCGAAGATGCGTAACAACATATCATCTTCTCAGTGCTTGTCTCCTAGTATATTTACATATCCTACCAGGGGCACGTAAGCACTCTGCTGTTTCAGATACTATGGGCGGCATTATCACGAAATGTCGATTGCCAGGGTCTAGATTTGGCCACAGAATGCTATGGGTGGGATTATCTCGAAATCTCTAATGCTAGGGTTCTGGGAGTTGCCATGGGCGGTGCTATCACGAAGCATCGATTGCTTAGGACCTTTGAGGATTGATGATAGGGACGAGGAATCCGATACAAACCATGTTGAGAAGCCAATCCAAAGATGGAAATAAAAAGAAAAAAGCGAGAAAACTCTTCAAACAAATAAATCCTCTGTCTCCCTCTTACAAAAAATGCACTGCAAATAGAACTGAGGCTAAAATATGTCTCAAGCAAGGGTGCTTTAACCGTGGAGTCCAACGAACCTTAGGATAGTTCCTACGGGCCTTAAAAACCTTCACGGAGGATCGAGGCTAGAGCTGGTTAGGTCTGGATCTTGGTTGGTACTTGAGTACCTCTAGGCCTTATGTCAGCATTCTAGCCGAATCAAAAGAAAAAGAAAAAGCACTTATCATAACTGGTGAAAGAAACTCAAGGTCTAGAACAAAAGTTAAAACCTTGAAATTTTGCTAAGGGACTAGCAAAACCTAGGCATGGGGGTATGATGAGAACATCATCATGAGCCCTAATTAGCTCATTTGGACCTAAGAAGGAGAATAAAAGCTCCTACATAACCTAGAGAAGGGCCTAATTCAAGGAATAAGTGTTCTGAGAAGAAAACATGAAACAAAGGGTAAAACTACAATTTTACCATTGCAATACATCAACAGGATTTCTCAAAGGCTAAACATAGGTCAAATGGTCTTAAGAAGATGAAAAGTGGGTTGGTTCAGTCAGAAAATGGTTAATGTGCAATCTGGGAATTAAATGACATCCTGTAACCCAAAAATAAACCCACTTAATTTAACAAGGTTTTGGTCAGGATAAAAATCAACTAAACCCTCTAAAATTTATGGAAAAATATCCTCTAGGATTTATAACCTTCAAATTGGCCTTTGGAACCTATTTTGACCTAAATAGAGGTCCTAGTCTATTATTTGCCCTAATTTGGGTTTTTGTCTAAAATGCCCAGTCAAATGTAGTCAAACCTAAAATCCAACTTCACCATTGGATTCCTTAGGTTCAAATTAGGTTTGTACCAAAATTTGGACCTAAGAGGAGGTCACCTTGACCTACTTTTCAAAATAGTCCAACCAATTACATTTTAACCCCTAGCTTTTGAAAACCATTGTGAAGGCCCCCCTATCTTCCTCGCCACTCTTTGCAATTAGGTCCCTCCACCATTACAGTGGAGGAATCCTACTCTGACGAGGATTCAAGAGGGAGATCTCCTTGATTCCTTAGAGAATCCCTCTCAAATTTGGAAGGGAGATTCTCTAGGGAATTCCCTATCATCTGAACGCAATCCCAAGATCTGATTCGCACCCAATCTCTTGTGCGAACGCTCAAGAGACATGGGTATCCTTCGCACATTCCTACTCCAGTGAGGACTCTTGCACTTGGAAGCTTGCCTTCCAAGCACAAGAGCCTCCGCCAGCACCTATAAAAGGACCCTTGTCTCCGGCCGCTCAAAATCAGCTTGGCTTGGCTGGAGAATCACCTCCAATTTCTTCCCTTCACCTCCAGCCAAGTGTCCAGTAGGCTCTGGTAACTCTTCCTCCTCCTTCTCGTCGCTCTGCCACAATACCAGTGGTAGAGCCGTCTTCACCTCCTTCCTCCACGTCACGCCATACCTGCACGCGTGCCTCCATCCCCTTCATCGTCGTCGTTCTCCCTCCACTGGAAGCTTCTTCTACGACGGTGGCAGGTACGGACAGCCGCTCTCCTATCCCCCTTCGTCCATTAATTTATGTTAGAACTCTTCCCCTTTTTCCTTTCTTCATTTCCCCCCTCTTTCTTTTCACTTTAAACCCCTCGACACTGCAGAACCACCACCATCGTTCCCATCTCCGGCAGACCACCAGCGAGGTGTCTCCATCACCTCCACACCTCCATCCACCTCGCCAAACCCCTCATAACCTCCGCCATCACCCATTGATTATCTTCCGCCCCTTCACTGGTAGCCAACACCTCCCCAAGTGCCCACCAAACACACCCATTACCACGACCACAGAGCGACCTAGGCATGCACGCCTCGGCCACCCCATGGCCAGCCACCCACTACTTCACCTTTGCCGTAACATGGCGAAGTCCCCAAGTCATTTGATGAGCTTGTAAGGTCGTATTTGTGAGTTTAAGATTCACCCCCCTTTCCGCCATTAGAGCACGAGCAAGGAGCTCGCAAGCTCTCGCGAGGCTACATCGCCCCAGGCAGACAAGCTCCAGGTGCACGGAATCCTTCCACGAACCTTTCGCACCCAACAATCAAGAGCCTTAGCAACCGCAGCTGCAGTAATTGAGCGAAAGACCTCCTGCGGGTGTGCGAGCAAAGCAGGTGGGACTTTTAGTCCCACCTCGGAAACTCAGGAGCACGGTGAGTTACTTAAATTGAATTTGTGTTTTCTTCTCTTCACCTCAAGACACAAGGTGAGGTCCCCTCGCCCACGCTCACTCGCCTTGTCCGCGACCCATGCCCCCACAGACCTGGCTGACCGACCTGTTTAACCTGCACTCCTCGTGCACCACCCACACCTGTGCGCCTGGACCTGGGTGTGCGTAACCCGACTCGATTACCCGGTTGGCTCTGGGAGAGGGAACCCAAGAGAGAAATAGAGAGAGTGTACGCGGGAAGGGTAGAGGTAGGTTTTGCACTCTCGTGTGTGCAGGGAAGAAAGAAGGAAAGAAGGAAAGAAGGAAGGAAGCTGTAGCTGTAGAGAAGCTAAGGAAGAAGCTGAAGCAAGGCTAAGGCAGGAGATGCTAAGGAAGGAAGTTAAAGGCTTGAAGGTGCAAATGTAGAGAAGAAGGAGAAGGTAGAGGAAGCTGAAGCCAAAGAGGAAAGTTGAAGAAAAGAAGATCTCAGAAGCTGAAGAAGAAGGAAACAAGAGCCAAGTCTGAGAAGGAAGGAAGAAAGCACTGTAGCAAAGAAAGGCATGGCTAAAGAAGGAAAGAGAAAGAAGGAAATCAGAAGGCAAGCAAGGAAGAAGGCAGGAGAAATCAAGGAAAAGAAGAAGACAAGGATGAAGAAACCAAAGCAAGAGAGGAAAAGAAAGAGAAGCTAAGGCAAGCACGCCAAAGAAGGAAGAAAAAGAAGGAAGAAGAAAAGAAAGAGACCAAAGGCAAAGAAGAAAAGAAAGAAGAAAGAAGAAGCTGAAGAACAAAGTCAAAGAGAGAAGAGTCAAAACACTTGTGATCCAATTCTTCTCAATCTCTCTATTTTGCTACATTTTAATATTCATAAACTCCTACATTATATTCTGAATTAGATTTTGAGTAGATTTAAGTGTTCAAAATACATTGATTGAGATTAGTGAATAAATTCCATTTGTTCCCTGTGTGCGACCTCGGACTCAACATTCGAGTAATAAAAATTCTTATATGTTTTCAAAGTGATTCCGACTATACTACGATGCAATTATTTTAAACCCGACTTCGCGCTCCTCTAAACATTTTTGCGATGTCGCCGGGGAACAATCTCTCGATTTCGCTTCTGTAAACAAGTAACTACATAATTTGTAGCCCTATGTAAGGGCTTTACAACCCTATAATTTAATTTTAATTTAGATTAAATTATGGCCCTCAAATTGAGGGCCAAAAATCGCAAATCAATATAGCAAGCGCGTGACTGCAGTGCTTGAAGGGCACTTGTTTTGGCACCACATCGGAAGCGTTAGAGCAGGTAGCATGTTATAAGAAGATTTTTTCTTCTGTGCTTCCTGGTCATCAAGTGCTGAGCACCAATACACACCTTACTCCTCTCTCGATTTGAATATGGCATGTGCATATGGGTGTGGTGCATGGGCTGAGGGCTGTGTATTGTGCATGGGCTTGTGTGGGTCCAATAACGGGCATTAAACTAGATTGAAATACACCTAATTAACAACTAGGGTGGCCCTAGTAGAAGTCTAGTCCCACCTAGAAATGGGTGTTGTGTATCCCTCGGAAAGGCTTCTCGCACACTAAACCTATTTTTAACCTGGTTGAGTTGAACCAAATCGGTCTGAATCCGCTAAGAGAGAAGGAAGAGAAGAAACTCTCCTAAGTGTTGAACCTTCCCCCTCTGTGTGTTGTGTGTTTGAGTAGTATGTGTGTATATATGTGTATATGTGTCTGTGAGTATGTATATATATGTAAGTATATGGTATATAAAGTATATGTATATAAATAATACATTGTAATAATGCATACTGTAAATAATAGTGTATATTAACGTATGTATAGGTAGTAAGCTTGTTTGAGCTCTTATATGTAAATATATAAAACAAGGCTTTAGTAACAGATTCATCTGCCACTGTAGATAGCTATATATGTTAGTATAAATAATAGTTTTTGTCTTATGTTATGTATATAATTTTACTAAAGTTTTAGCGACACTTATATAGGTTACTGTATATATTATTTATGTTACTATAGATATTAGTATGTTATAATAAGTTAGTATACTAAGTATTATTAACTAGTTTTGTACCACACTTAGGTATTAACTATATTAGTTGTAAATAATTAACATAGAGTAGTATATAATTTTTGATGCTTGTTTGTGTATATTTGTTTCCAAGCATTGTAATGTGTTTTAATTCATTCTTTTGTACATAATCAACCAAATTCTTTTATTCATTGATTCTTTCATTCATTTTTATAAATAAAATCAACATTTTTGGAATTAAAGAATGATTTTGGACTTAGAGAGAGATGTATATCAATAATTGCCTCCCACTAAACGACCTGGAATAAACCAGTAAAAATTAAGTATATAAATAAAGTTGATGCAACATCAATTTGTATTTGTGACATATACTATAACAACGACATTTAAAATCCCTTTTTAGTGCGAACCGGTCGTTGACGATCATATTTTTAGCGCTGTTACCGGGGAGGCAACTCTCTATATGCCAAAATTATTCTTTTATTCTTCACTTGTATATATTTTTGTTTTTCTTTGTAAAAATTATTCTTTTATTCATATTCTTTGCTGTATATAGATTCTTTTATTCATTATATTCATTGATTGGTTTTGTATATAATTGCCTTGCTAATCATTTGTTGTTTTTGCAGCACTTGAGGAGTAGTAGTGATTTCTTCCAGGTGGACTTCTTCCTGGAAGATTCGCTACGCTTTAGACTCAACTTCCTAGTGGAGTTTTTCTAGATGGAACTACATTTCCTACTTTTCTTAGATTAGTTTAGTGGTAGTTAGACTTAGGAATATTTCATAGGACATTTGTGTTAGGCATAAGTTGGAAGAGCCTGTTCTCACACATATTTGTTATAACTTGGACTCTCTGGACTCTCTATATCTCTTTGCTCATCTCTCATCGATGCCATTTTCCTGTATCGCAGTTTTTCTTATTGATTTCTTTTTCCTTTGTTTTTGTTTGTTGCATTAAAAAATCCAAAAAAAAAATTATAAAAAAAATATATCTCATTCCTTATCTAGCAGCAGGATATTCTAGGCATCCATACTTAGGATTGCATTCTTCCTGCTAGATTTTATTTCAAGTCAAATTGCATCAATTGTAGAATTGCTAGAGTCAGATACGCATTTCTATCCTTTTTGAGCTCTTGCTTGATAGCGAAAATACACTATTTGTTAATTAAGGCTTTGGAAATCATTGTAACGTGTAAGTCCATTTTGATTTTAAAATTTCTAACCTAGATAGGAAGTATCTAGGGTCGTCCAGGGAGGCAATATTTTACGAAATCAATCTCTTGCTTGAAAAGTAGAAATCACCTTTCTTTTTGATGTTTTTAATATATCATTTTTCTTTTGGGTTTTTGAATTAAAGGGGCAAATATGAAGTTGTTGACGGAAAAAAGTACCACAACTATGATGCTAAAATCTAACTGACAAATTATCTTCTTTCGAAGCTCAACCTAGGCGCGTGAAGGCCTAGGTTAATTAGAAAGAAATAGTGAGATTATACTAAGATAAAGCAAGTAGTGCAATTAAAAAAGCAATAAGAAATGAAGACAACTTTTTTTATATTAAAGGAATTTGTCTACAAGTATAGGAAAGCTTCTAAAATTTGAAAAGACAAATAAAGAAGAAACAAAATCCTTTAATTGTCGATGATGATGAAGGTGAAGCTCCTCTTGCTCCAAGTCAAGTTGCTCCGTGGCTTCAACTTCTTCTCCTTTGCCTAGCAAGCTCCTCCAATTTGATGTACTCCTAGAAAGCCCAAGGGGGGTGTGCTTGATCTCCTATGAGGTGGATGGAATTCCACCTTCAAAAGCTCCTCCTAAGGTGGCATGGACCACCTTTGATTCCTCCTCCAAGGGTGGTTGTGTACCACCCATCAATCCTCCTCCTAGGGTAGGCGTGCACCCTAGGTTTCCTTCCAATGCCTGGCTGCTTCCCTTGGCTGGTATGGGGTCAAGAAAGAAGAGAAGAGGGGAAGGCACCAAGGGGACAGTGTATCCCCTTAGTCTTCTTCTTCTCTTGACCTTCTATGTAGGTGGAAATATGGGTAGAAAAAATGTAGCCAAGGTTGGATTTTAATGGTGGTGGTAGGGGGTTTTTTTAAGAGTAGGAGGGGGTAGGATTGGTTATAGGATGGATGGTTATGATAGGGGTTAGATGGTGGTTATAGGATCCTAGAGCTAGGATTGTTGGCACCAAAATGGAAGGGTACTTGGTAGTTGGTGCCAACCCTAGGTGGTTGCTAGGGTTAAGGGTTTGGTTAGGTGTATTGTAGGGTGGAGATGGAGTTATGTGGTGGTGGTTATGAGATGAAGGGCTAAGGTGTGTTGGCACCACTTGAAGAGGTATGAATAGGTGTGGTTAGGGGAGAGTTGGCACCAACTTTATTGTGGTTAAAGGGGTAGGGTTGGCATGGACATAAAGGAAGGCTAGGATGGCTTTTTATGGTGGTGGTTATGGGATTAAGGGTAGATATAGGTGGCGCCAAGATGGAAGGGTGTGGGTGGTGTTTTGGCACCAAAATAGTGGTGGTTTAGGGTTGGTTATGGTGGCTTAGGGTTGGCGCCACTAGTGGGCTTCTAGAAGGGGCTAGGTGTAGGGTTTAGATGGGGATAGAGGGAGAGGTGTAGGGCTAGGATGTGGATTCATGTTGGCGCCAAAATGAAGGGATGTATAGGGCTTTTTGACACCAACATGAAGGGGTATCTAGGGTGGTGGTTATGGTGGGTTGGCACCAAAAAGGGTTGGGTTAGGTTAAGGGTAGTTAGGGTTAAGGTGGAGTGGACAACCATGGATTTTTAGGTGGAGCTGGAGCTTAGCTAAGCTAGATAAGCTAGCTTAGCTAGTAAAGTAGAGGTGGAGGAGCTAGGGTTTCATTAAGGAGGAGCTGGGAAAGAAGACTCTGGAGCTAATGGGAGCTATGCTGGAGTTGGGTCTGCTGAGGTAGCTTCAAGGGGAGCTCAACTACTGAGCTCAGCTACTTAGTTCTTATGCAAGCAGCCAAGATTGGGTAGTTGAGCTCAGTTGAGCTGACCTCAACCCGGCTGGAGCTAGGTTGAGCTGGAACTGCCTTTGATGAGAACTCTAGAGCTAGCTAAGCTACTAGTTGACAAGCATTAGCTCAGCTAGCTTGGAGTTCAGCTGCCATGAGCTGGGTGGAGGTGGAATGAGTTGGGACTGAGCTGAGATGGATTCCTGTCAACTTAGTTGAGCTAACTAGAGCTCCTAGTGAACTGATGGGAACTGAGATGAGCTAGACTCAACTAAGTTGAACTGGATCTGAGCTGAGGTGAACTCCAGTCAAGTCAGCTGAGTTAGCTAAAGCTCCCTGTGAACTAATGGGAGATGAGATGAGCTGGACTCAGCTAAGTTGAGCTGAATCTGAGCTGACTTGAGCTAGGGTGAGCTAAGATGAGCTCTCTTGAGCTACCATTTAGCTGAGAAGAACTGAATGGAGCATAGGATGAGCTAACCCTAGTCCAAGTGAGCTAGAGTCCAGCTATGGTAAGTTGGATCAAGCTAAGTTCCAACTTGTTTGAGCTTCTCCTTCACCAGTTGCCTTCTCGAGTGCTAGGGTTTTGGGCATCTAACTCTCTGCTTATCCTTAATGGTCACAGCAAGTTTCATATGTTTGAAATCGGGGTTACAAGTAATTCGTCTTTGTAGTTGCAAAACACGTCGATCAGATAAAATTTATACTGAAACTCCAAGGGAGTCCCAGGTCGAACACAGGGAGGCGATGTTTACCTTAATTGAAAATCATGCTTTGTTTTGTATCTTTTTGATATTTTAGGGTTTTGTTACTTTTTTGTATTTTTGTAAGAAGAAAACAAGAAAATGAATCACAAGATAGAGTTGGAACGAAAATGGTATAGACATCACTTCAATATCTATTACAATCTACTATGAAAGCATAAAAAGAGAGGGTGGTGAGAGGAAATCCCCGAATCGGCTGTTCAACGAGATGACGGCGCCTGACGGAAGCTCGGACGAAGGAGGTGAGGAGCGAGATGACGGAGGTGAGATGCAGGAGGACGTCGAGTTGAGGAAAGCTTCTGTGTGGCTCTGGAATGGAGGTGAGAAGATGGAGGTGATCTGCTATCGGAATGGAGATGGGAGGATGTCTCCAAGGTGACCTATGAAGGGCGATGGGAAGTTAGAGGAGCATTTGGTGGGGGTAGAGGTTCGCTATACTAATAGGTGCCTTGGGAGCTTGAGAACAAGCTCTAATGGAACGCTGGCAGGCTTGCTAGAGCTTGGCAGTAGGTGGGAGTAGAGTAGGTAGAGATGGCTTGGAAGGGAGGGGGTGTAGGTCATTTTATAGTGGAGGAGAAGAGGCAAAAATAGGTATGAGACCATTAGTGACATCTACGTCATCGCTGGAAGAGTCGTTGTAGGTAGCTCATGCCGGCTCACACCCACAGCTGGCTTTGTTGGCACGCAAAGAATTAGCGATGGCTGTAACCGTCGCTGCAGGTCCAGCACATGCGTTGCTGTAGGCCAGCTCATGCATCGCTGGAGCACGCTGTCCTCGCCTTTGCCACATGCTCACGCGCTCGCACTATGCTGTGCGCATGCATGCACCCGCACTGGTACGTGCATGCAATGGCACGTGCATGTGCCTGGGTGGCTTGGGCTATGCCACATGGCTCAATCTGGGCCGTCCATCTTCTTTTCATTGTAGTGGCTGCTACAGAGGTTGCATTGAGTCTATTTTCATGCCAGTAGGCTGCGATCATCGACCCGAATCCATTCACACGGTTGGATTTTTTATTTGAAGCTCCAAATTTTATCATTTAGTCCCTTGGCCGTTGATCTTCCTCGGACTGCATATGGTGCTACGGGACTCCGATCGAGGCAATTTTGGAGGTGTTGGACTTCGATCGCCGTCTTGATCAGATCCATACGGTCGGATTGTCAATCTGGGGCTCCGAAATAAATATCCTTCTCTCCTAATCACAAAAAGGATGCAATTAACCTAAATTATATACAACTACTCTAAATGCAGAATGATGCATGCTATGCAATATTTATAACATGAAATGCAAATCTAAGCCTAGGAACATGCATGAATAGGCATTTTACCCTCAATAAATGTGTTTACATCATACCCCCATGCCTATCTTTTGCTATTCCCTAACAAAATTAAACTATATGTTATGTATAAAAGTCGAATTATGATTAGATCGCTTAGGCCTAAGTCGTTTATTAATAATAGAAAATTTCAACTATGGTCCTAAACTACGAAAGCTCAATAGTACCCGGGTACCAGCTAGAATGCAAACTGCCTAAGTCCTCGCCTTATTTGAAAAGGGAAGATACATTTATCTTGTGAAAATAGTGAAAGACTCACTAGGCGGACGTTAAAACAGACTTCGGGTTTCTACGACCCTAGGTGACATTACGTAGAGGTTTATCTTTTCGAATGGTAGATTTCTCCCTACTTTTATTTATGGGGTCAACACAAGGGCGAACCCAGTATATATCTCCCCGGTTTATTCTACTCCCCCGCTTCTTCCCTAAGTGTTTTGGGAATTATTGTGCATTTTTTTTGTGAGCTGGGTTCTAGACAACTGGCCGATAAGCTATTACCACCGATAACTTGCCAGCCATACTCATGTGGTGAAGTGTGTTTTATTTATTTTTTATTTTCTCCTTTCTCTATTTTTTTCTATATTTTCTTTTCTTTTCTTTCTTTTTTTCTTTTTAAGTAGGTGGCTTTCCTAATCTAAGATTTACCTAAAGGCAGTACAATGGAAATGATCTTGTGACTGGGCTCTAGATAACTGGCTGATGAGCTGTTACTACTGACAACTTGCTAGCCATACCACCCTAGATAATTCATTAGCTACCCAATTTTTGAAGAATCCACCAAAAAGTGAGTCAGTGCAAAAAAATGTGTGTAGATGCTTAGGCTTAAAGTCCCCCCAAATCAGAGGGTGGGTTGATAAGTCACATACTTATCATCCCAATTTATTAGCCAAATTAAAAATGAATTTGAATTGGCAAGGACTCGAGACTAAGACCACATTCGACTGGACACCTAGGCTAATTAAGCCCGAAGACCTGAAGAGTCTAAGTCTTTTGGTCCTCTCATATCATTTCATAAAGTTAATAACTTCCAAATGCCTAAGTTCTCTTTCCCTAGTTTCTTTCTTTTTATATCTTTTTCAAATTTTTAATTTTTTTTAAAATTTTATAAGAAACTAAAAAAAATTCTACAAAGTTAATAAAATGATTTCAGGATTAAGTATCCACCCCCCCATGCCTAAATGATGCAATGTTCTCATTGTAAAAATAAATACATGAAAAGGGCAGAGTAAACAGAATATCACCTGAGTGTCATGAAAATCCGGTCAGCTCTGCAGAGAGAAGAGTGTATACACACGCGCTAAGTTTAATGCCTTCAGCTAGGCATAACATACATACAAAGAAGAAATTGAGAATTCACAGGTGCGGGTAAGAATCAAAATAAAAATATTGATCCTGAAACCTACCAGCAAAAGATGTCCACAGACGTGGACCATATTATGGTGCAGACCCATGCCCCAAGGTCGAGTGGTTCTCAGGTTCTGGATGAAAATCACCCAGAACCGAAGGTTGTTGTGTTTGCAGGGTCGGGCTTGCGGTTTAGTGGTGTACAACCCAAGACTAAAATGGCAGACAATGGGTAGATTTGGTTCACTAGTTTCAGATGTCCACTTAATATTCAGCTCAGAAAAATAATCAATTATTTCGAGCTTAGGTTGCACATGAAAGATATCGTAAGGGTCTTGGTAGAAAGTAGGTGGTTTTAGGTCCATAGGTACCCTTAGATCCAAAATCAAAGTTCCCTCAGAATTAGCCTCCCAAATTTTTATTTCAACAATTCTATCCTCCAACATCGAGAACTCAGGCTCCGGGACCTCTAGCATATCATTCACCCCATATGATTCACCCAAGTCTAGAAATTGTGGCTGAATCAAGATTGACTTGGGCACAATGATCTCAGAAGTCAGCTCTTCGGGGTGCAGATGAGGAATGGGGTCACTGATTGAATGATCAAGATTCGGATCCTCCAAGTTAACCCCAACCGAATTAAATTCCTTTATTATCGGGCTGTTAATTTGTTCATCAGATTCCTCATGCTCTTTTGTCTCACTAAAATCATTTTCCTTATGCTCAAGTGAGACTTCACTAAGAGATTCTTCACCCTTAGAGTCAAAGAATTCATGATCTTTATTTATATATGTCTCAAAATCGATTGTCATTTCCTGGTTCAAAGAGACATATTTTTCCTTGCTCCCTGGCTAGGGGATCTTGGGTGAATCAATCTATTTATCCTCAATGGGTTGCTCTAGCCCAACCTGATCATCCCTAGTCTCACAAAATCTATCCCCCCCGACAGGTGCCTGAGCGGGTTCAGACATTGGCTCTCCTAAAGAAGGTTCATCTTGAGAATCATCCCAAGATTTGACTAAGGCAACCACAAATTTCATCCTCAACCTCGACAATTTCCCAAGAAGAAACTCACCTAGGTCCCTTTCCCTAACACTTTGGAGCAAATCCAATAAAGACCTATTTAGCTCGTCAATCATTTTTATCATAGGCTCCAATGCTTCAGTGCATGGTGTTGGCTGAGCTTCTAACAATTGTATAGTGTTCCTTAAATTAGCCAACACCCCATCCTGGATTTGGTCCACCTGAACTGACTGGTTCGATTCAGGTTTGGGTGGGTTTGGGTTAAATCTAAGGGAGTCAAGATGTCGTGGTTCTCGAGTCCCTCCCTGATAGTAGGTTGTTCTAGGTTGTTTAAAGGTTGGTGGCAACCTATATTCAACATAATTCTGGGGAGGGTAAGTGTTATAATCAACATATCCTTCGTGATTGTAGATTTGGTTAGGTTGATCATCAAAGGATGGAGATCTATTATCATTGTAGCCCTGGGAAGGATATTAATCATAGTCTCATTGTCCAGGGTTAGGCCCTGGACACTAAGGTCCGAATTCATATCCCCAATCAAAGTCATCCTGGCTAGTGGATGGGTAATTACAAGTCAAGTCAAGATAGTAACCATCTTGGAGATAAGTGGTGGTAGGAGGATAGGATGTGAAATGTGTGTAGGATGTGGAAGGGTACCTGATAGAAAAGGAGGGAAAATGGAGAAGAGAAAAGGTGCCCTGCAATACAATCAACCAAACATGTCCTTATGTGGGTAGCCTAATGACCTACAGACTCTCAGGACTTGTCTTGAGATTATAAACGATTTGGTCTACTTTTATTCGGTCAATCCAAACAGTTAGGAGGGATTGGGAAGAAGGTTCTTCCTTTGGCTTACGCCTCTGGTTCCTAGTGTACCCCCCAGCCACAGTCATTTGACACTACTCCCCTAGCTAGGCATCAGATGGACCAACAAAAGCAGATTAATAGAAAAAAATCTCAGTCTGAGCCTCGAAGAGTGAATTAATCCTTAAGGCTAACGTCTACTCAGTTTTAGTTAGGCTTGAGATGATCGTGCTCTTGGAATGTGATGGGCCCTTTAGATGGGTTGTGCCCCTAATGATCAGTTAAAATATGTGTGCGTGCATAACCAGGGTTTGCAAACAAGGTTATTTGATGATGTGTCTTTTAGGATTTAACCTTGTTTAGTAGCCTTTAGGGTTTAATTCTTAGGTTGGTTCAATCAAGGTTTAGTAGAACACTCCAAGTTTTGAAAGTACGGGTGATGATATGTTCCTTGAAAAATCAAAAATAATGTGGAGTGCCTGGTTCAGCCCTAAGAATCAACCCTAAGTGGCAAGCTACTTGATGGATCAGTTTTAGATTGAGTGGTGCAGCCCAAATAGCTCAATCAATTGGTCTGTTGCACCACTTAGTTAAGGCACACAAGAATGCTTAACCTATTCAGATTTCTACTCTCTTATGTGTATTGAGTTGAAGTGTACTGGATCTACAGGTCAGATCCCGATTAAGTGGTAGAATCAAAGTGATTATGCACCTTATGATAAGAAGTTGTGAGTGTTAAGTGTGTAGCTTTCAGTTAAATCCCACAAGAGAAGAATATTTTTTTTATTTTTTTTTATGTATGCGGGTGGGTAAGGTGAGTGGAGTGACAATCAAACAACCAAAATCTACCATAGGGTTTATGCAAAGCACCTAAGTTGATTTGGGTTTGAGTTATTAGGTTATAGAATGAAAACTAAGGTGGGGGTGGTGTGGGGGACACTTACAAAACACTCTACCTGCACTTTACTCCAGTCTATCGCACTTGGATCTCCATGCTAGGGTACTTGCAAGACAATAGATCAGAGATAAGAGAGGTTAGTACTATGTAAATGCAAAGAAGCGCAGAAAACAATAAAGTAAATTATATTGCCTTCCCGGCAACGATGCCAAAATGGTCGCAACGAGTTTCACATGTTTGAAATCGGGGTTACAAGTAGCCTGTCGTCGTAGTTGCAAAACGCGTCGATCAGATAAAATTTATACCGAAACTCCAAGGGAGTCCTGGGTCAAACACAGGGAGGAGACATTTACTTTAATTGAAAATCGCACTTCGTTTTGTTTCTTTTTTGGTATTTTAGGGTTTTGTTATTTTTTTGTATTTTTGTAACAAGAAAACAAGAAAATGAATCACAAGATAGAGATGGAATGAAAATGGTATAGATATCACTTCAATGTCTATTACAATCTACTATGAAAGCATAAAAAGAGAGGGGGTGAGAGGAAATCACCCAAATCGGCTGTTTGACGAGACGACGGCGCCTGACGGAAGCTCAGACGAAGGAGGTGAGGAGAGGGATGATGGAGGTGAGATACAGGAGGACGTTAGGTTGAGGAAAGCTTCTGCGTGGCTCTGGAATGGAGGTGAGAAGACAGAGGTGATCTACTATCGAAATGAACGTGGGAGGATGGCTCCAAGGTGACCTATGAAGGGGGATGGGAAGCTGGAGGAGTATTTGGTGGGGCAGAGGTTCGCTATACTAATAGGAGCCTTGGGAGATTGAGAACAAGCTCTAATGGAGCGCTGGTAGGCTTGCTAGAGCTTTGGAGTAGGTGGGAGTAGAGTTGGTAGAGATGGCTTGTAAGGGAGGGGGTGTAGGTCCTTTTATAGTGGAGGAGAAGAGACAAAAATAGGTATGGGACCATTAGTGACATCCAAGTCATCACTGAAAGCATCACTGTAAGCAGCTCATGCCCACTCATGCTGACAGCTGGCTTTGCTGGAGCACAAAGAATTAGCAACGGCTGTAAGCGTCGCTGTAGGTCCAGCTCATGTGTCGCTAGCATGCGCTATCCCCGCCTTTGCCGCGCACGCGCATGCTCATGCGCTGGCGCTGCGTTGTGTGCATGCGCACACCCGTGCTGCTGCACGCGTGCGCCTGGGTGGCCTGGGCTATGCCACATGGCACAATCTGGGCCGTCCATCTTCTTTTCGTTGCAGTGGCTACTACAGAGGTCGGATTGAGTCAATTTTCATGTCGTTAGGTTGCGATCGTCGACTCGAATCCATCTGCGTGGTTAGATTTTTCATTTAAAACTTTGAATTATGTCACCTAGTCCCTTGGCCGTTGATCTTCCTCAGACTGCATATGGTGCTACAGGACTCCGATTGAGGCGATTTCGGAGGCGTTGGACTCCGATTGTCGTCTTAATCAGATCCGTACGGTCGAATCGTCAATCCAGGGCTCCAAAATAAATATCCTTCTCTCCTGACTACAAAAAGGATGCAATTAACCTAAATTATATACTACTCTAAATGTAGAATGATGCATACTATGCAATATTTATATGATGAAATGCAAATCTAAGCCTAGGAACATGCATGAATGGGCATTTTACCCTCAATAAATGTGTTTACATCACCTAACACTCCAAGAAACACATTAAAAATACAATAACAAATGCAATGCTTGCCTAACCTAATTTATGCCTAAATGCTACCCAAAAATCCATTTGGGGAGCAAAATCTCAAGAGCTAGGTTTGTTTTAATGCATAAGAATGATGATAAATTGACGTTTATCACACCCCATGCTTATCTTTTGCTAGTCTCTTAGCAAAACTTTAATTTTTACAAAATGAAATTGTGGGGAAATCTAATTTTTTCAACTTTTGAGGAGAGAGATTACTGGGCCTTGGTTGGTCTAAATATAGGAGGTACAGGATTTATTAAAGATAAACATTGGGATTTATTTTCAGATCCAAAAATTAGATAAAATTAGGATAAATATATCTTCCAAAAAGTTCACAGATTAACCCCTTGTTGATTCAGATGACTTGAAATTTTTGTTTTTAGGATTTTTCTGGCTCTTGAATCTGATTCGCAACTTTCAATAACCTTTAAAACCTTGTGTTTGTGCTTGTGAAAAGGCAACATTTATTGGGTGTGTTTTTGGTTTAAAACTTTTTTCCTTCTTCTTCCCCCATTCTTATTCTTAGCTTAGTCTTACAATAGATGTGTTGGGATCATCATTCCCGTTACCAATCCTTGAGGGGGCTCTGGCGCTAGTACTTCGAGATAGCACTGTCCATGACACAACCCAGGAGCTCACAACCCTGCTCTTGCTCTAACACTATAGGTAGAGCACCGTCCAAGACACTGGAGCTGCAAAAATGCACTTCAATGCTCCATCTAAAGATATAAAATATAGATATGGAGCAGCATTGAGGTGGTAACGTGTTGACATCGTGTCCTCAAAGGAGGCATTTTCCTCCTTCTCGGCAATGGGAACTCAAACCAATGATCTGCTTCAGACTTTTACTAAGGCCAAACAAGGGGGTTTTTCTAATTTTTAGTTGTTTCTAGGTGTTGGCTTGTGTGTGAAATTTGACATAGGAAGTTTCACATGAAATGGAAGTTTTTGAATTAGAAACTAAGCCAGATACCTTCGATATTACAAAAGAGGATCAACTCACCTGAACTATCACGAGTTCAGGTGGAATTTTGGAGAATGATATCTAATCTAATTTAAAGATAGACCCCGAAATTCTAATGATCAGATCTGTATCCTCATCCCTAGTTTGTTAAAGATAAAATCCTATTGTATCAAAAGTGAGTTTTCAAACTTAGTCCTGATTTCAAAATTTTCCTAAAAAAGTTAATATTTTTATTTTTTTGGGTATGCAAGCAGGAAAATTAAAATGACTAAAGGAAATTGCATGTTTTTAGGCTTCTAAAAACCTAAATCGATCGTCAAAATTTAAAAACACCCCCATGCTTAAGATATGCAATGTCCGCATGCATTAGGAGGGAAAGAGGGAGTACCTTAGCAAAAGGCGATCGCATTTAGGATAGTCAAAACCTGGTGAAAAGAAAGAAAAAGAAAGCAGGAAAAATGATGGGTTACCTCCCATCCAATGCTATCTTTTACACCATTCAGCCGGGCATAGTGTGCATTAGTGATCAGCTATGGTTGGTTCGGTAAAATTGAAAGATTTAGACGAAAGATTCAGGGCATGATCAAAATATGGCTTTAAATGTTGGCCGTTGACTTGAAAAGTTGTATTAGTTTTAAGATCAAAAAGATCAACAGTGCTGTATGGATATGCTTTTAGGACAATAGAGGGGCCGGTCCATTTTGATTTTAACTTTCCAGGAAAAATACTTAATCGTGCATCAAAAACCCAAATGCGTTGCTTAACGTCAAAATGTTTCCGAACAATGTATTTATCATGAAATTTCTTTGTTCGATCTTTATAAATCCGTGCATTTTCATACGAAAAATTACGTAGCTCTTCCAATTCAGTCAATTGTAATTTTCTGTGGATACCAACATCAGATAAGTCCATATTTAATTAATTTATTACCCAAAATGCCCTATGTTGAAGTTCTACTGGGAGATGACCTACCCTCCCAAAAATCAGAGGGAAGGGAGACATGCTAAGCGGGGTTTTGAAAGTGGTACGATAGGCCCATAAAGCATCATCCAATTTGGTGGACTAGTCTTTACGATTGGGCCTAACTGTCTTTTGTAAAATATTTTTGATTTCCTGGTTAGAAACTTCTACTTGAACATTTGTTTGGGGGTGATAAGGTGTGGAAATTTTGTGATTAACCCCATATTTAGAAAAAAGGTAACGGAAGTGTGAGTGAGTGAAGTGTGAGCCTCCGTCATTGATAATGGCCTTTGGAATGCCGAATCTTGAGAAACTATTTTTCTTAATGAATTCAACAACCACATGGTGATCATTGGTGCAGGTGGGTATTGCTTCATTCCATTTAGAAACATAGTCAACTGCGACTAGTATATACAAATACCCACCAGAGTTGATGAACAGTCCCATGAAGTCGATGCCCCATACATTGAAAATTTCAACCTCTAAAATTGCATTAAGGGGCATCATATCCTTCTGAGTCATGTTGCCGATGCTCTGGCAATGCACATAGGACCGAACAAAATTATGAGCATCTTTGTGCAAGCCGGGCCAAAAGAATCCCACATTAAGGATTTTAGTTGCAGTTTTCTTGCCTAAAAAATGTCCGCCACAGGCCATTGAATGGCAATGTGTCAGAATATCATGGATTTTTGAATCAGGGACACATCATCTAATGACTTGATCGGCACAAATGCGAAAAAGGTTGGTCTCCTCCCAAAAATAGTATTTAATATCAGCAAAGAACTTATCCCTTTTGGTTTCTGGCCAATCAGCGGGGATTCGTTTTGTTGCTAAATAGTTTGCATTAGGTGCAAACCAAGGGAGGATGGTGGCAGCTAAAATGCTTTCATCAGGGAATTGATCAATGGGGGTCATCATGTCATTTGTCATAAGACGAGAGAGATGGTCAGCCACTATATTTTGCGATCTCGCCTTATTCTTGATTTCCAGGTCAAATTCCTGGAGTAGCAGGATCCAATGGATAAGACAGGGTTTCACATCTTTTTTCGTCAGCAAATATTTAAGTGCTGAGTGGTCGGATATACAGTAACATGTGATCCCAAAAGATAAGATCTAAATTTTTCCAGGGCAAATACAATGGCAAGAAGTTCTTTTCCAGTAACCATGTAATTCCGTTGTACATCATCAAGTGTTTTGCTAGCATAATAGATCACAACCGGCTTCTTGTCAATTCTTTGCCCTAAAATGGCCCCTACAGCAAAATCTGAGGCATCCGTCATTAATTTAAAGGGACTATTCCAATCAGGTCCCTGCAAAATTGGTGCCTTGGTAACATCCTTCTTTAACCTCAAAAAACTCTCCAGGCATTTATCATTGAAATCGAATGGTTGATCTTTAGTAAGATGCTGACTTAAGGGTTTGGAGATTTGGGAAAAATTTTGTATGAATCTACGATGGAAACCCACATGACCCAAAAAAGATCTAATTTGTTTTATAGTAGTGGGTGGTGGGAGCTTAAATATAGCATCTATTTTTGCTTTATTTACCACAATTCCTCATTTTGATATAACATCACCCAAGACGATACCTTCTTGGACCATGAAATGACTTTTCTCCCAGCTGAGGACCAAATTGACTTCTATGCACTTTTGGAGAGTTCTTTCAAGGTTCTTGAGACAATGGAGGTCAAAAGAATCTCCAAAAATAGAGAAGTCATCCATAAAGACTTCTAAGCATTCACCTACTAGGTCCGAAAATATTCTACGCATACACTTTTGAAAAGTCGCAGGTGCATTGCAAAGACTGAAGGGCATTCTTCTAAAAGCAAAGGTTCCGATGGGGCAGGTGAAAGTTGTTTTGTAATGGTCCTCAGGATGAACTGCTACTTGATTATAGCCAGAATAATCGTCCAAAAAATAGTAAAAGTCCTGTCCGGCTAACCGCTCCAAGATTTGATCAATAAAGGGGAGCGAAAAATGGCCCTTCTTTGTGGCAATGTTTAAGTTTTTGTAATCAATACACACGTGCCAAGAAGAGGCAATTCTAGTGGCTATATTCTCCCCATTTTCATTGGTGACAACTGTTAGTCCATCCTTTTTAGGCACTACTTGTGTGGGACTAACCCAAGAGCTGTCAAAATGGGGTAGATGATATTTGCATCAAGCCACTTAATAATCTCCTTTTTTACCACCTCCTGCATAATAGGGTTCAAGTGCCTTTGTGGTTGGCGGGAGGGGCGAGAATCATCCTCTAGATATATATGATATGTACAGTAGGATGGGTGAATACCCTTAAGATCAGAAAGGGCCCAACCAATAGCTTTCCTATTTTTACTCATAACCTGGAGAAGTTTGTGTTCTTCTGCCCCAGTAAGTCCAGAATTTATAATCAAGGGCAGGGTTTGATTTGGACCTAGGAAAACATATTTAAGAGAGTTGGGTAAGGTTTTTAATTCCAGTTGTGGGCCCAGCTATGAAAGAATTTCTGCTCTTTGTGTTAGTGGTGAAGTGAGAGTGAAAGAGTCAGCTGGAGTGTTAGCTGAATGTGTGGTTAGGGTGGAAGGGTGGGATGAAGTGGATTGTTCTAGAACCGTGTTAATGGCAAAACAGGAACCCAAATGTGAAATCTACAAAGTTTCCTCCACTATATTTTCCATTTCAGAATCCGAGTCATCAAAGAAATCAGGTTCTTGGAACCTCCTAGAAGCTTGAAAAATATCTAGGGTTACAGATTCACTGCCACACATGATCTTCATTTTGCCGGAATCACAATTAATATTTGTGCAGGCGATGGCTAAGAATGGTCTTCCAAGAATTATAGGGATAAACTTTAAAGCTTCTGGTACCTTTATGTCCAGGACTAAAAAGTCTACTGCAAATATATAATTTTTGACCCAGACAAGGACATCCTCAACAATTTCCCTTGGTTTAATTGTAGATCGGTCTGCTAATTGAAGAGTAACCTCAACAGGCATTAATTCACTGATCTTAAATTGCTCAAAAATAATTATGGGGATAAGATTAATTGAGGCATCGAGATCCAATAAGGCCCGATCAAAAGAAGTGTCACTAATGATTACTTGAATCAGGGGAGCACCTGGATCTTTTCTCTTAAGAGCCAGTTGGCTCTGCACAATTGAGCTGACTGTCTTGAGAAGGATCACCTTTCCTAAATTTTTGGGCTGCCTCTTTGTGGTACACAAATCCTTTAGAAATTTTGCATAGGCAGGAATGTATTTTATGGCATATATGAGAGGGATGTTAATTTCAACTTGCCCAAATAAATCCATCAATTTCTTATCAGTGGGCTCGGATTTCTTCTTGTTTTTATTTTGTGAAGAATGGAGGGCTTGTGGAAATGGTGTAGGGTTTTCCTATTTTGCATTATTAGGTTCCTATATAGGGTTAGAGGAAGAGGAGGAAGAGTCGATCTATTTTTCATTAAAATAAGTTTCTTTAATAGGCAAGGGATTTTGAGTGGTTTTCACGTTCCTCAAAGTAATTGCATTTGCAGTCTGGTTGTTTCTTGGATGAGGATGGGAAGCCTGACTATTATTGAAACCTCGGGAATGCTGAGGTGCTGGGTGAATGGGTTGACTGGGATATCCACCTTGGAATTGATTCCGTTGATTATTCAGGTTGGGCATGGGTTGGGAAGGTAAATTCCCAGCAGGTTAATGATCAGGAGTAACCTTAACTTGGTGCTGCAAGTTGGTAATCATGCAGGTTACTTCTATCATTTGGTTCTGCACACCTTGCAGAGTTTTCATGACCAGGGTATTGATATCTTCCTGGGATGGTCTAGGTTGATATACGGGTTGCCCATAATTCCCAAAGTGATATGTGGGTCCTCCAGTTTTGATTGTAAGAGTTGGAGGGGTTTCTAAATTGCTCCTAGAGAGCATAAATATATTCCATGGTGGGATCAAGAATATTCTGATTCAGATAATCAAAATTCTCAGTCAAATCTTATGTAAAATCAGCAGAAAATAGCTGACTAGCAGGTGTGGCATCAATGTTGTGTAGATTTTCTCTTCGGAGAAGTTGTGGAGTGTTAGTGTGTGGAGAGTTAAAGTGTGGAGCACGTTTGTAAGTGAGCTTTTCTTCCATCTTTTTTTGGTGAATTTGCGATAAACAACAGTTTATCATCATTCTTATACATTAAAACAAACCTAGCTCTTAGGATTTTACTCTGCAAATGAGTTTTTGGGTTGCATTTAGGCATTAATTAGGTTAGGCATGCATTACACTTTTTATTGTCTTTTTAATATGTTTTTGTGAGTGTTAGGGATATACAGATTGCCAGATCCCTAAAACCCTAGTACTCAGGAAGGCAACTGGTGAAGGAGAAGCTCTCACCATAGTTGAAATTCAGCTCACCTGAACTAGGGTTAGCATATCCTAGCTCCATTCAGCTCATCACAGTTGAATGGTAGCTCTAGAGAGCTCATCTTAGCTCACCATAGCTCAGGTCAACTCAGATCCAACTCAACTTAGCTAAGTCTAGCTCATCTCAGCTCTCATTAGTCCACAGGGATCTCTAGCTAGCTCAGCTGAGTTGACTGGAGTTCACCCTAGCTCAGGTCCAGCTACATCCAGCTCTACTCAACTCCAGTCAACTAAAGATAACTTCATTTCAGCTCAAGAAGCTCAAGTCCAACTCCTGAGGATTTAGCTTAGCTCAACTTAGTTGAGCTAAGCTACCTTAGCCACCCCAACCAACTTGATCCTTCCCGGGAGCACCAGACCCAGCTCACCTCAGCTCATTATGGTAGAAGCCAGCTCACTTTAGCTTGGCTTAGCAGCTAGCAAAGAACTAGCAAGCTAAGCCAGCTAGAGTAGCTCCATGCCACCCTCTTCAACAACTGCCAGCTCCAGCTCAAGCTCTAGACTTCTCCTCCTCAGCGTCTCTCTTCAAACTCTAGCTCACATTTCCTACTGCTCTACTCCATAGCTAGCTAAGCTAGCTTAGCTTAGCTTAGCTTAGCTAGCAACCAGCTCCTTGGCCATCCACCAACTAAAGCCCTACCTAAGCTCGCCTAAGCTAGCTATCCTACTCCAAGTTGGCGCCACAACCTAGCCACCTCTTCACCCCATCATCACCACCAAAAGGCACCAATTTTGGAGCCAAAACCTAACCCTAACTACCCCCCTTTTTGGCACTAACATCCACCCCCATATCCACCATACACCTAACCCTACAACCACATCTAGCCATCCACCTAACCCCCCTTCTAGAAGCCAATAGTGGTGCCAACTCTAGGTGCCTTTTGGCGACCATAAACACCCCCTTAACACCCTTTAAAGTGGCGCCAAATAGCCCCCTCCCTTAGATCATGATAACCACCCATAACCACCCTATAAGTCCATCCTAGCCCTACATGTGTCCACTCCAACCCCTCCCCTCCTAAACCCTATAAAAACCCATCACCTACCACCATTTCATTATCCTCCATTAGTGTATTATTCTACCTATACCCACCTACACCTACGGCCAAGAAGAAGGAGTAGAGAAGAAGATTAAGGGGGCACATCACCCGCCCCTTTGGTTCCTTCTTCTCTCCACTCTCTTCAACTTGTGCCACATCGAGGAGGAGGGCCATTCTACTTCAAGGGGGATGGCCAGGAAAAGGAGGACCTAGGGTGGACGTCCACCCTTGGAGGAGGAGAATTAAAGCTGGTAGCTACAACCTTGGAGGATGTCATTTGGAGGAGCATCTCAAGAAGGAGAAGGAGTTGTCTTTCAAGTCAAGGAGATACTTGGCTTGGAGCAAGAAGCCCTCTTCTTCACCATCTATCTAGAGGATTTGTGTTTTATTTTTCTTGTATTTTCTAGTTGAGTAGAAGCATTCCTATATGGGTTTTGTGTAAACAATTTTGCTTTAATTTAAATTGCCTTCTTTCAATTTTTGTTGCATAGCTTTTTATCATTTTTGCCTTGCATTTGTTTCACTCCCTTTCCCTAATTATTCTAGGCCTCCACGTGCCTAGGGTGAGCTTAGGGAGAGGTTCTACCTGTCACCTTAGGCTTAGCTTTATTGAAATAGGTATTAGTTGTTTTCTCGCTATCAACAAAAACTCACGTGTTGCCATTATTTCAAAATCATAAAAACTATATATTGAAAATCATCAAAAAGAAGGTTGAGTTCCATCTTGAAAGCAAGGGATTTTGATTTGCATACTTGCCTCCCTAGACGACCCTACATACCCCACTATCTAGGTCTTATAAATTTTAAATGCGAATCGATTTTTGTGCGTTGCAACAACTTAAAATACTAATTTAACAAATCGCACAAAAACGCGAACACTTTTTGGTTCCGTTGCCGAGAAGGCACGACTTTGCATTTTAATTGATTCTCTTGCTTGAAGTGGATCTCATCCCCCTGTCTGTCTTTTCTCTCGTGTGTGAAGGAACTACAGGAAGAAAGTGGGAATTTGGAAGCAAGAGCTCAAAGTTCCTTTTCTTCCCACGGATTTTCAGGTTGGTTTCTTCTCTCTTTTCACACCTAAACTAAAAGACTACCAAAATACACTAAACTTGGCTTTCATGACCCTAAACAACTTAATTAAGTGGAGTGGTACATTTTAAAACTCATTGATTGCTTGTTTGCACCATTAACACCACTCCATTCAAGTATTGGTGTTATGCTTTTTCGGATCCACACTTTTATCCGGATTTGAAAAATCAATTTCGATCACCACAAACCTCCTAAAATCTTGAAATTTCACTTAAGGATTTTAAATCAAGTAGGGAACATCTATTTTAAATTTTAGACTAATTTAATTTTTGTTTAATTTTTAAAAATTCATGGGCTGCCAAGGGGTCACACCCTTTAATCTTCTTATTTTGCTACTATCAACAAATTTTTAGAATTCTTATACTCATCCAATTTTTACAAAATTTAGCTTTCTGGAATCCTTGTGAAATTCTACACTTCATATAAAATCACCAAAATTTATGAAGTTAGTGGTATTGCTGAAAAGTCCAAAATACCCATGGGTATCATTTCTAGACTTTGACACCAGTACAAATAAAAATTCAAAACAATTACCAAACAAATTCCTAAAATCCTAAAAAAATATTTTGTAGAATTCTTGTTTGATTCTCTTCAAAGTAGTGGTGTTGCTTGAATTGTTTTGACCACTACTTAATACAGAAAGCCTAAAAATAATTCATTGGTAGTTAAATTTCTGTCCTAGGATCTACTGGATTAGGATTTCTTTTTCATTTTTAGAGACAAAAAACCAAAAGGAAACGTATCCTTACCCATACAACTTGATTTCCTGTTGTTTGTGGAATCTCAAACTTGTTTGAAAACTTAAAAAGAAAACCCTAATAATACACTAAGTTAAATCCAATCCTAAAAGTCAAAAATACAAAAAACTGTGTGACAACTTATTTTTAATTGGAACCACTTTCCAATTCCTGCACACACACTAAAAATTGAAATAACAGGGCAACAACTCAATCAACGCCCTCCACATTCCGTGTGCACTTTAGTATCCTAGCCCTAACTAAAATTCATAACAATTTGACCCTTAAGGTTTTCATCAACTTAGGCTTTCTATATAGGTCTTAAGTTTTCGACAGTTAGTACCAATTCTATTATCTATATCTGGTGTTCAGGCTGAGGGGTCGTGTCAAACGACTAGGCACGTGTTTGTATAAGCACTTGGGGATTTTCCTGGGAAACGCTTAGGCCCAAACCTCCCCTTAAGCAACTTGGCTAGATTTGTTGACAGAACGGGTATTCACTGTTGATTACTTAGTTCCTAAGTAGACCAAGTCTTAGGTTAATTTCTAGGGAGTCACAATTAAGTTAGGTCTAGAATTTGATTGCTTGTGTGCACACTTCTCTCATCTCCATCTCCTCTCCTCCCCTCCCATTCTTCCATTTTATGCACGAGCGACGGTCTCAAAATCTACACTTGGAAGGACCATTTGATTTCACCCCCACGCAAAAAGACCACTTTTTCTGTTTTCTTCTTCTTCTAAAAGTATGGAAAATCAACAAAATAGGTCCACTAACCCTTCCACTTCCACCTCTAATCCCATCTCTAACCCCACTACTAACCCTAATTCTGACCCTTCCACCCATAACCCCCCCACATTTGACTTCTAGCACCTAGAGTACCTAATATTGATTTGCCTCAATCACAACATCAAGTCCCCCGCCTGTTCTCTTAACAATGATGGCTGAGCAGATTGCTAAATTAACTGCCAATCACCAAACATTGACTAGGAACATCCAAAACCTAGCCAATCAAAGGCCAAACCCACCACCTCGTCAGCAGCCTGTTATTCCTCTAAAAGATTTTTATGATCCGTCTTATTATGAGGAACGAGCAGGGGTGGTCATACTAGAAGGGGACTTCAAGATCAAGCCGGCGGTTCTAAACCTGATTAAACACTTCAATGGCCTTCCTAGGGAAGACCCTTTCAGCTATCTTGAAGAGCTAACTCTTCTTACACAAACAACCCATTCCCAAAATGTGCAAGAAGACCTATGGCTGATGTGGCTTTTTCCATTATCTCTTAAAGATAAGGCCGCCTATTGGTTCAGGACCATTGGCAGACCCATTACCACATGGCCTCAGCTCAAGAGTGCCTTCCTCAGGAAATTTTTCCCTACAGGTCGTATAAATTCATTACGAAGATCAATTACAACCTTCCAACAGAAATCTGGCGAAAGTTTCCATGATTCTTGGGAGAGATTCCAAGATCTTTTAAGAAGTTGCCCACATCATGAGATTCCTTTATAGCAGCTCATGCAGGTCTTCTATAATGGTTTAGAAGATCAACTTCGACACTTTGTTGATGCCTCGTGTGACGAAAGCTTCTTGAATAAGGATGCTGAGAGTGACTATGATCTTTTTGAAGAAATGAGTGAAAACTCATTTAATCAAGTTTCCCTGAACACATTTGGCAGAACACAAAACCCGCGGTTCGGTGTTCATGAAGTAGGCACTCAATCTATCCCTGTCACCCAAGACGATCTTCAAATGATCGCTCAAAAACTCAACCAGATGCATATTAATCAAAAGAAAATTTAGGAAAGACTTGCTACATCAACCCAAGCTCCACACAATCCACATCTAACCCAACTTAACCTTCCACGAAGAGAATTTGCACAATCTCACCACTACCCCTGTTGATTATTACCAATATTCGGAGACTATCTATGATTCTTTGGGGAATTATAACTATTCAGATCTTAACCCCACTAAAAATATTTTTGCTATCCAAGAGCCATTTAAAAATTCTTCCAATTGGAAGAACTACCCAAACTACTCTTGGAATAATCAGGTTCCTCCCCAACCAAATCAATTTTATGGGTATGGATCTAATCCAACCTTTCATCCTGGGCCATCCCAACAAGATATCAATGCCCAGATGATGAGAACACTGCAAGACATGCAGACAAAAAAGACGGAAGTAACCTGCACCATCACAAATCTGAATAATCAGATTGGTGTTACTCCCACTCAAAGACTTGCAGGACATCTTTCCTCCCAACCCATGCCCAACCCTAATCACCAAAGGAACTAATATCAGGGCAGAAATCCACACTACCGGAATCAGCCTCCTACTAATCCACCACCTCAGCAGCCTCCCAGGTTTCCACAACCACAGGCTCCCCCTCCTCCTCCAAATAATAATCTGACTGCACATGCAGTTACATTGAGGAGTGGGAAAACTACCACTGATCCTGGGCCTTCACAAAAACCAAGTGAATCCCCATCCCTATGCAAATTGACTCTCCACCTCCGCATCAGGAAGAAAAAGCAACACAAAAATCTCAAGACACGACTCTTATCCCTTTTCCACAAGCTCTTCACCCCACCACCAATAGAAAAAGAAATCTGTGCCCACCACAGAAGAACTCATGGATTTATTTGGGCAAGTTCAAATCAATATTCCTCTCCTAGATGCCATCAAATATATACCTGCCTATGCCAAATTTTTGAAGGAGATCTGTACTTCTAAAAGGTAGGCCAAAAATCTTGGATAGGTCCATCTTTCAGAGACAGTAAGCTCTGTCATATAGAGCAAGCTGCCTCCTAAGATGAAAGATCCGGGGGTACCATTAATTTCAGTGATTATTGATGATACTACCTTTGATCGCACCCTCCTTGATCTTGGTGCCTCAGTTAATATCATTCCCATGATTTATTTGAAGAATTTCAGATCGATGAATTAAAACTCGTCGAGGTCACCCTGCAATTAGCCGACCGATCTACAATTAAACCTCATGGGATTGTTGAGGATGGTTTAGTCAAGGTCTAGAATTGTGTCTTCCCTGTAGACTTTCTGGTCCTTGACATTAAGGTACCTGAATCTTTATTGAATGCCCCAATAATTCTTGGACGACCCTTTTTGGCCACTGCAAAGGCAAATATCAATTGCCACATAGGAAAAATGGATATCACTTGCTCAGGTCAAACTATCACTCTAGATATTTTCAAATCCTCTAAGAGATTCCATGATGATAATTTTTTTGAGGACTCAGATACTGAAATTCTAAATTTGGTGGAGACAATGTTGATAGATACCCTTACCGACCACAATATTTTTGAGGAATCTGATTTAGAATCAGTGGTCGGCGAAATCAATGATTTGGAGACTTGTCTTGACCAAAAATCCATTCTTGATGAACCCCTTGATCACCCTGACCCACCCACTCTTCCCTCACCCCACCTTTCCACACTAACTTCACCCAATCCTCCTTATCCCTTCCCCGACCCCTTTCCTATGGACCTGCCACTAGACCCACCCAAGTATGGCATCCAACCTAATTTAAAACCATGGCTAGACTCGGGCTACACTTATCATTTTCCATTCAACTTTGATCCCAATATTTCTTCTAATCAATTTTCTAGGGATCCAGAAGAAGACACATTTTATGCTGCCATCCAAGTGTCCAACTATTTACATGATTTTCCATCTTCTGTGCATACCTTCATGCCCGGATGAATGGCGTAAAAGATAGCACTGGATGGGAGGTAACCCATCATTTTTCCTACTTTCCTTTTTCCTTTCTTTTGCCAGGTTTTGAATATCCTAAACTCGACCACCCATCACTAAGGTAATCCCTTTTCCCTCCTAATGCACGAGGACATTACATATCTTAAGCATGGGGGGTGTTTTTAAAATTTTGACGATCGATTTAGGATTTTCAAAACCTAAAAACATGCATTTTTCTTTAGTCATTTATTTTCCTGCTTGCATACCCAAAAAAGATAAAAAAAATAAAATAAAAATGTTGAAAACTTTTTGAGGAAAAATTTCAAATCAGGACTAAGATTGAAAACTCACTTTTGGTACAATGGGATTTAATCTTTAACAAACTAGGGATGAGGATACGAATTTGATCATTAGAACCTCAGGGTTTATTTTTTAGACTAGATCAAATATCCTTCTCCAAAATTCCACCTGAACCCGTGATAGGTGACTTGATCCTCTTTTGTAATATGGAAAGTATCTGGCTTGGTTTCTGATTCAAAAACTTGCTTTTCTTGCGGAACTTCGTGTGTCAAATTTCACACACAAGCCAACACCTAAAAGAAACTACTAAAAATCAGAAAGAACCCTTGTTTGGCCTTAGTAAAAGTCTGAAGCAGATCATTGGTTTGAGTTCCCACCGCCGAGAAGGAGGAAAATGCCTCCTTTGAGGATGCGATGTCAACATGTTACCGCCTCGGCACTACTCCATATCTATATTTCATATCTTTAGATGGAGCATTAAAGCACATTTTAGCAGCTCAAGTGTCTTGGACGGTGCTCTACCTATAGTGTCAGAGCAAGAGCTTGAGTTTGCTTGGAGCGCCCCTTTACACAGCATTGTGTTTTAGGGTTGTGAGCTCCTGGGTGGTGTCATGGACAGTGCTATTCCGAAGTACTGGCGCTAGAGCCCCCTCGAGGATTGGTGATGGGAATGATGATCCCGACACATCTATTGTAAGACTAAGCTAGAAATAAGCACGGGGGACAAAAAAAAAAATGTTTTAAACCAAAAACACACCCTTATAAATGTTGGCTTTTCACAAGCACAGACACAAGGTTTTAAAGGTTATTGCAAGTTGCGAATCAGATTCAAGAGCGAGAAAAATCCTAAAATAGAAATTTCAAGTCATCTGAATTAACAAGGGGTTAATCTATGAATTTTCTAGAGGATATATTGATCCCATTTTGTCTAATTTTTGGATCAGAAAATAAATCCTGATGTTTATCTTTAATAAATCCCATACCTCTTATGTCATCGTGTTGTGTTTCGCATGTTTAGAAATTGGGGTTACAAGTAACCCATCGTCGTAGTTGCAAAACACGTCGATCAGATAAAATTTATACTGAAACTCCAAGGGAGTCCCGGGTCGAACATAGGGAGGCGACGTTTACTTTAGTTGAAAATCGTGCTTCGATTCATTTTTTTTGGTATTTTAGGGTTTTGTTATTTTCTTATGTTTTTGAAATAAAAGACAAGTAGAATGAATCACAAGATAGAAATGGAACAAATACGATATATATATCAATCCAATGTCAATTACAATAAACTATGAAAGCATAAAAAGAGAGGGAGGTGAGAGGAAATTTCCCGAATCGACTGTACGGCAAGACGACGGCACCTGGCGGAAGCTCGGATGAAGGAGGTGAGATGCTGGAGGACGTCAGGTTGAGGAAAGCTTCGGTGTAGCTTCGGAATGGAGGTGAGAAGACCGAGTTGATCTGCTACCAGAATGGAGGTGAGAGGACGACTCCAAGGTGACCTATGAAGGGAGATGGGAAGTTGGAGGAGTATTTGGTGGCGTAGAGGTTCACTACACTAATAGGCACCTTGGGAGCTTGAGAACAAGCTCTAATGGAGCATTGGTAGGCTTGCTAGAGCTTGGGAGTAGAGTAGGTAGAGATGACTTAGAAGGGAGGGGGTGTAGGTCCTTTTATAATGGAGGAGAAGAGGCTAAAAATAGATAAAGGACCTTTAGTGACTTCCAGACCGTCGGTGGAAACGTTGCTGTAGATAGCTCATGGCCGCTGGAACCCAAGGCTGGCCCTGCTGGCATGCAATGAATTATCGACGGCTATAAGCGTCGCTGTAAGTCCAGCTCATGCATTGCTGTAGTCTACCTCACACTGCGTTGGCGCCGCTTCTGCCTTGGCACACGCGTGCGCGCCCACGCACTAGCGCTGCGTGCATGCGTGCCTTCGTGCTCCCGCACACACTGGCACTGCTGCGTGCATGCGGTGCTGCGTGCTTGCACTGGTGGCCTGGGCTGCGCCATGTGGCGCAGTCTGGGCCGTCCATCTTCTTCTTGTTGTAGGGGCTGCTACAGAGGTCGAATTGAGTCGATTTTCGCGTTGTTAGGCTACTATCGTCGACTCGAGTCCATCCGCGAGGTCGGATTTATCCTTTGAAGCTCTGAATTATGTCTCCTAGTCCCTTGGCTGTTGATCTTCCTCGGATTGCATATGGTGCTATGGAACTTCGATCGAGGCGATTTCAGAGGCATTGGACTCCGATCGTCATCTTGATCAGATTCGTACGGTCGGATCATCAATCCAAGGCTCCGAAATAAATATCCTTCTCTCCTAACCATAAAAAGTATGTAATTAACCTAAATTATATACAGCTAATCTAAATGCAGAATGATGCATGCTATGAAATATTTATAACATGAAATGCAAATCTAAGACTAGGAACATGCATGAATAGGCATTTTACCCTCAATAAATGTGTTTGCATCATACCCCCATGATTATCTTTTGCTAGTCCTTAGCAAAATTAAACTATATGCTTTGTATAGAAGTAGAATTAGGATTAGATCACTTAGGCTTAAGTCGTTTATTAACAATAGAAAATTTCAACTAAGGTCCTAAACTACGAAAGCTCAACAGTACCTGAGTGTCTACCAGACTGCAGGCCGCCCAAGTTCTCGCCTTATTTGAGAAGGGAAGATATTTTTTTTTATTTTTCTTCTTTTCTAATTTTATTTGGGATAACTTTTTACGGCTACCCGACCCGCCCAAGACTCGAAAAGGACTCTAAGTACTAAGCATCTTTGTGAAAACGTGATAGACTCACAAATGGCCGTTAAGACAGACTTCAGGTTTCTACGACCCTAGGTGACCTTGCCTAAAGGTTTATCTTTACGATCGGTAGCTTTCTCCCTACTTCTTTTATTTATGGGGTCAACACAAGGGTGAATCTAGTGTATATCTCCCCGATTTATTCTACTTCCCTGCTTCTTCCTTAAGTGTTTTGGGAATTATTGTGCAATTTTTTTGTGAGTTGGGTTCTGGACAATCGGCCGATGAGCTGTTACCATCGATAACTTGCAAACCATACTCGTGCGGTGAAGTGTGGTTTTATTTTTTTATTTTTTTTCTCCCTTTTTTTTTTGACTATTTCATTTTTTTTTAAGTAGGTGGCTTCTCTGATCTAAGATTTACCTAAAGGCAGAACAACGAAAATGGTCTTGTGGCTAGGCTCTGGACAACCGACCGATGAGCTGTTACCACCAACAACTTACCAGCCATAGCACCCAAGTCAGTCCATTAGCTACCCAATTTCCATAAAAATCGCCAAAAAGTGAGTCAGTGCAAAATAATGTGTGTAGATGCTTAGGCTTAAAGTCCCCCAAAATCAGAGGGTGGGTTTATAAGTCGCATACTTATCATCCCAGATTATTTACCAAATTAAAATGAATTTTAATTGGCGAGGACTTGAGACTAAGTCCACATTCGAGTGGACACCCGGGTTAATTAAGCCTAAAGACCTAAAGAGTCTAAGTGTTTAGGTCCTCTCGTATCATTTCCTAAAGTTAATAACTTCCAAATGCCTAAGTTCTCTTTTCCTAATTTCTTTCTTTATTATTATTATTATTTTTTTAATTTTCATTTTTTTTAATTTTATAAGAAACTAAAAGAAATTCTACAGAGTTAACATAATGATTTCAGGAATTGATTATCCACCCCCATGCCTAAATGATGCAATGTCCTCATTGTAAAAATAAAGACATGAAAAGGGTAGAGTAAACAGAACATCACCTGAGTGTTGTGAAAATCTGGTCAGCTCTGCAGAGAGAAGAGTGTATACATACATGCTAAGTTTAATGCCTTTAGCTAGGCATAACATACATACAAAGAAGAAATTGAGAATTCACAAATGCGGGTCAGAATCAAAATCAAAAGGTTGATCCTGAAATCCATCTGCAGAAGATGTCCACAGACGTGGATGAGATTATGGTGCAGACCCATGCCCCAAGGTCGAGTGGTTCTCAGGTTCTGGATGAAAATCACCCAGAATCGAAGGTTATTGTGTTTGCAGGGCTGAGCCTGTGGTTTAGTGGTGTGCAACCCAAGATCAAAGTGTCGGACAATGGGTAAAGATGGTTCAATAGGTGCAGTTGTCCACTTAACATCTAGCTTAGAAAAATAATCAGTTATTCCAAGCTTGGGTCGCACGTGAAAGATATCGTAAGGGTCCGTATAGAAGATAGGTGGTTTCAGGTCAATAGGTACCCTTATATCCAAACTTGTTTTTCCCTCAAAATTAACCTCCCAAATTTTCATTTCCAACTTCCTATCCTCTGAAATCAAGGCTTCCGGGACCTCTAGATCATTGTACACCCCATCTAAAGTACCCAAGACCAACTATTGTGGCTGAATCAGGATTGACTTGGGCACAATGATCTCAAAAGTATGTTTATTTAGCTCTTCAGGGTGTGGTTGAGGAATAGGGCTACTAATTGAGTCGTCAGGTATCAGATCCTCCAAGTTAGCCCCAACCGATTCAGTGTCTTCAGTAGTTGGGCTACCAAATTGGGCGTTATACTCCTCGAGCTCGTATGTCTCACTAAAATCATTCCCCTCAAGTTTAAGTGAGACTTCAGTAAGAGATTCCCCACCCTCAAAATCAAAGAATTCATGATCCTCATTTGTATATTGTAGGTTTGGCCCTTCGAAGAGGGGTGACGTAATAAAATGCGGAAATAAATATAAACAATATCACAGAATAGACAACCACACAAATACACAAAGATTTTTAGGTGGAAACCCAAACCGGGTGAAAACCACCACCTAACCCTCTCGAGTTAGGATTTTCCGATCAACCTAGTTGATCAAATCCACTAACCGAATCACTTTAAAACGAGGGTGATTCAACCTCAGTACAACCACGCTACAAGTACGAGGGTAGCGTTCCTCAACCCCTTCTCTCCACGAGAAGGATTTTGTCCCACGAAGGAGACGGGAATTCGCAAAGCGAATACCCAACCAAAAGACAAAGATAAAATAAAACAAGTAATCCTATAGAACCAACAAAGTAATTTAAACCTAGCTTCTATAGGAAATAGGAAACTCCCCTTTGCAAGGAGTGCGTCGAGTTGATGACGCGGTGCGTGTGCCACGCGATGGCGCAATGTCGCTCTCGTAGACAACGACGGGAGAGCAGGTGCGCGAAGGTAATTTAGCTCTCTAGGTGATGGAACTTAAGCTTGGAGAGCAAGATCTTTTCTTGGACATAAAAGGGTAGAAAGTATGTTGCTTAGGTGTATCCAAGTGTGTATTGTGTTTCTCTTGGTGTGTCTTAGTGTGTAAAGGCTCCCCTCTATTTATAGAGGCCTTAGGAAGGCTTTGGAAGGCTTAGGAAAGGTTCTATAGCCGTTGGGAACAAAGCCCAAGAGAATCAGCCCGAAATCAGGAACAATCATTGTTCTGACAGGCTTATCAGACGTCTAATTTTGGCATCAGACGTCTGGAACACCACTTTAAGACGTCTGATTTCAAGGTCAGACATCTGATTTCATGTGGGTCTCTTCCTAACTTGGATCAGATCTAAACAGGGTTTTTGCGCAAGTCCATCAGACGACATATAGGACGTCTGGTACTATGTTTGGATGTCTGGAAACCTACTTCTACTGTGGGAATTGATTTCCAAACGTTGCAACGGCTAGAAAATCTCTGAGAAGAGATTTTGGGTCAGCCGAGGCAAAACGGTCATTTATCAGACGTCTGGAAAGGCCTAAGGACGTCTGATAAGGCTCTAACGGCCATATTCTTGAGTGCCTGCTAAGCTAGCCAACGGTCCACTATCTGGACGTCTGGCAAGTCCATCAGACGTCTCCTAAGACGTCTAGTATAATGTCTGGACGTCTGATTTCATCAGACAGAACTAGCTATGTGCAGCCTAACAGATATCAGACGTCTGAAACAACAGTCAGACGTCTTAAAATACTTTATCAGACGTCTGATTTGGGAATTAGACATCTGGAAGTGCTGTTTGAACCCTATATTGGTTTTCTAAGTATTCTACAGAAAACCTAAGTATCCTAGGGTTGTGCCGGTGTTCTTAGGACTACTGTTAGGGTACTTTGAGGCTCTTTAACATAATATTCTAAGAAAAATAAAAAGAGCAAGAAAATAAAGACAAGAGATACAAGAAAGGATTAAAAAGAATCTATCCTATTCTTCTTGTCTTCTATCTTCAATCTGTCGCTCCACGTGAACCTCCTCTGTTCTTCATTAAGCTCCTCCAATCCATCCTGGATGCGAGCTCGAATTCCGTCTAAACACGTCCACATTTGCAATTGACCTGAAATCTAGGACTCAAATTGCAAATGTTAAATAACACGTGTTTTGTTATCATCAAAACAAATGATCGTGGTGCTCTAGCACCAACATATATGTCTCAACATTACAAGTCATTCAATCATCCAAGGAGACATAATTTTTTTCGTTTCCTGAGTTGGGGTTCTCGGGTGAATCAATCGATTCATCCTCAAAGGGTTGCTCTAGACTAATCTGGTCATCTCCAATCTCCGAATATGTATGCCCCCTGACAGGTGCCTGAGCGGGTTCAGACATTGGCTCTCCTGAAGAGGGTTCATCTTGAGAATCATCCCAAGATTTGACTAGTGCAACCACAAATTTCATCCTCAACCTCAACAATTTCCCAAGAAGGAACTCACCCAGGTCCCTATCCCTAACACTTTGGAGTAAATCTAATAGAGAACTATTAAGTTCATCAATCATTTTGATCATAGGCTCCAATGCTTCAGTGCATGGTGTTGGCTGAGCTTCTAAAGATTGTATAGTGTTCCTTAAATTAGCCAACACCCTATCTTGGATTTGGTTTACCTGAATCAACTAGTTCGATTTAGGTTGGGTGGGTTTGGGTTGAATCTAGGGGAGTCAAGGTGTCGAGGTTCTCGGGTCCCTCCTTGATAGTAGGTCGTCTCAGGTTGTTTAAAGGTTGGTGGTGACCTAAATTCAGCATAATTCTGGGGAAGATAAGTGTTATAATCAGCATATCCTTCACGGTTGTAGATCTGGTTAGATTGATCATCAAAGGATGGAGATCTATAATTATTGTAGCTCTAGGAAGGATATTAGTCATAGTCTTGTTGTCCATGGTTAAGCCCTGGACACTGAGGTCCGGATTCATATCCCCAATCAAAGTCATCTCGGCTAGTGGATGGATAATTACAAGTTAAGTCGAGATAGTAATCATCTTAGGGGTAAGTGGTGGTAGGAGGATAGGATGTGAAATGTGTGTAGGATGTGGAAGGGTACATGGTGAAGTAAGGAGGGAAATAAGAAGAGAAAGGAGCCCTACAATACAAAAATACAAGCCTGTCCTTAGGTTGGGTAACCTAAAGGTCTACAGACACTCTGAATCTGTCCTAAGATTATAGACGATTTACTCTACTTATGTCCAGGCAATCCAACCAGTTAGAAGGAGGGACTGGGGAGAAGGTTCTTCCTTTGGCTTGCGCTTTCAGTTCCTAGTGTACCCCCCAGCCACGGTCGTTTGACACTACTCCCCTAGCTAGACATCAGATTGACTAGTATAAGTAGGTTAATCATGAACAATCTCAATCTGGATCCCGACAAGCAAACCAGTCCTTAGGGCCAACGTCTAATCAATTTTAGTTAGGCTTGGGACAATGGTGCTTCAGGAATGTGATGGACCCTTTAGATGGGTTGTGCCCTTAATGATCAGTTAAAATGTGTGTGTGTGCACAACCAGGGTTTGCAAACAAGGTTATTTGATGATGTGTCTTTTAGAGTTCAACCTTGTTTAGTAGCTTTTAGGGTTTAATCTTAGGTATATTCAATCAAGTTTAGGAAAACACTAAAAGTTTTGCAAGCACTGGTGTTGATATATTCCTTTAGAAATCAATGAAAAAAATGTGGAGTGCCTGGTTTAGCCCTAAGAATCAACCCTAAGTGGCAAGCTACTTGATGAATTGCTTTTATCTTAAGTGGTGAGGCTCAAACAGTTCAATCAATTGGCCTATTGCACCACTTAGTTAAGGCACACCGAAATTTTTGACCTATTCAGATTTCTACTCACTTATTTGTGTGTTGAATTAAGTGTACCAGGTCCACAGGTCAGATCCCGGTTAAGTGGTAGAATCGATGTGATTGTGCGCCTTAGGGTGAGAAATTGTGGGTGTTAAGTGTGTAGCTTACAGAAAATCCCACAATCAGATAACACTTTTTTTATTTTTTTATTTTTATTTATGTGGATGGCGAGGTGAGTGGAGGTGGCAAACAAACAACCAAATCTATCCTAGGGTTGATAAAAAGCACCTAAGTTGATTTGGGTTTGAGTTATTCGGTTATGGAATGAAAACTAAGGTGGGGGTGGTGTGCGGAACACTTACAAAACACTCTACCCGCACTTTACTCTGGTCTACTACACTTGGATCTCCATACTAGGGTACCTGCAAGACATAGATCATAGACAAGTAGGGTTAGTGCTATGTAAATGCAAAGAAGTGCAATAAACAATAAAGTAAATTCCATTGCTTCCCCGGCAAAGGCGCCAAAATGGTCATGTCCTGTTTCGCATGTTTAGAAATCGGGGTTACAAGTAACCCATCGTCGTAGTTGCAAAACATGTTGATCAGATAAAATTTATATCGAAACTCCAAGGGAGTCCTGGGTCGAACATAGGGAGGTGACGTTTACTTTAGTTGAAAATCGTGCTTCGATTCGTTTCTTTTTGGTATTTTAGGGTTTTGTTATTTTCTTATGTTTTTGAAATAAAAGACAAGTAGAATGAATCACAAGATAGAAATGGAACAAATATGACATATATATCAAGCCAATGTCAATTACAATGAACTATGAAAGCATAAAAAGAGAGGGAGGTGAGAGGAAATCTCCCAAATCGGGTGTTCGGCGAGATAACGACACCTGGTGGAAGCTTGGACGAAGGAGGTGAGGAGTAGGATGATGGAGGTGAGATGCTGGAGGATGTCGGGTTAAGGAAATCTTCGGCGTAGCTCCAAAATGGAGGTGAGAAGACGGAATTGATCTGCTACCGGAATGGAGGTGAGAGGACGACTCCAAGGTAACCTATGAAGGGAGATGGGAAGTTGGAGGAGTATTTGGTGGGCTAGAGGTTCGCTACACTAATAGGCACCTTGGGAGCTTGAGAACAAGCTCTAATGGAGCGTTGGTAGGCTTGCTAGAGCTTGGGAGTTGGTGGGAGTAGAGTAGATAGAGATGGCTTGGAAGGGAGGGGGTGTAGGTCCTTTTATAGTGGAGGAGAAGAGGCTAAAAATCGATGAGGGACCTTTAGCGACCTCCAGACCGTCGCTGGAAACGTTGCTGTAGATAGCTCATGGCTGCTGGCGCCCATAGCTGGCTTTGCTGGCATGCGATGAATTACCGACAGCTGTAAGCGTCGCTGTAAGTCCATCTCATGTGTCGCTGTAGTCCACCTCACGCTGCGCTAGCGTCGCTTCTGCCTTGTCGTGCGCGTGCGCACCCATGCGCTGGCACTGCGTGCATGCATGCCTGCATGCCCCCGCGCGCACTGGCGCTGCTGCGCGCATGCGGTGCTGCGTGCATGCACTGGTGGCCTGGGCTGCACCATGTGGCGAAGTCTGGGCCGTCCATCTTCTTGTTGTAGGGGCTGCTACAGAGGTTGGATTGAGTCGATTTTCGCATCGTTAGGCTCGATCGTCGACCTAAATCCATCCGCGCGGTCGGATTTATCATTTGAAGCTCCGAATTATGTCTCCTAGTCCCTTGGCCGTTGATCTTCCTCAGACTGCATATGGTGCTACGGAACTTCGATCGAGGCGATTTCAGAGGCATTGGACTCCGATCGTCGTCTTGATCAGATCCGTACGGTCGGATCGTCAATCCGAGGCTCTGAAATAAATATCCTTCTCTCCTAACCACAAAAAGGATGCAATTAACCTAAATTATATATAGCTAATCTAAATGCAGAATGATGCATGCTATGCAATATTTATAACATGAAATGCAAATCAAAGCCTAGGAACATGCATGAATAGGCATTTTACCCTTAATAAATGTGTTTACATCACTATGTTTGGATCAACCCATGTCTCATAATCTTTTTCTCCTTGAAAGTTAAAAAAAAAATTTACAGTTCCCAAAAATTCCGTTTTGTAAAAATTAAAGTTTTGCTAAGAAACTAGCAAAAGATAAGCATGGGGGTGTGATAAATGCCAGTTTATCATCATTCTTCTACATTAAAACAAACCTAGCTCTTTGGATTTTACTCCGCAAAAGGGTTTTTGGGCTTCATTTAGGCATTAATTAGGTTAGGCATGCATTGTACTTTTTATTATCTTTTTAATTTATTTTTGTGAGTGTTAGGGATATACAGATTGCCAGATCCCTAGAACCCTAGCACTCAGGAAAGCAACTGGTGAAGGAGAAGCTCTCACCATAGTTGGAATTCAGCACACCTGAACTAGGGTTAGCACATCCTAGCTCCATTCAGCTCATCACAGTTGAATGGTAGCTTTAGAGAGCTCTGATGAGAACCTCATCATGAGCCATAACTAGCTCATTTTGACCCAATACAAAGGATAAAAGCTCCTACATATCTCAAGGAAAGGCTTAACTCAGAGAATTCTGAGTTTGAGAAGAAAACCAGTCATAAGGGGTAAAAGTGCAATTTTACCAGTATAAACTGCATGCAGGGTAATTCAGGGACCAAACACAGGTCAAAACAGCTTAATAAGAATAAAAGTGGGATGAGATGATCTAGCAAGGGCTGCAGCACTTCCAAGGAACCAAATGATAATCTGTAACCCTAAAACAACCCACTTCAATTCACAAGGTTCGAGGCAAAATAAAAATAGAATAAACCCTCTAAAATTCATAGAAAAATAATCTCTAGGGTTTAGAACCTTCAATTTGGCCTTTAGAACCCATTTTGACCTACATTGAGAACCATGCCCAATTAATAACTTAATTTGGGTTTTTGCGCAAATTGACCGGTCAAACAAGGTTTAATATGAAAATAAAATTCACCATCAGATTCCTTAGGTCCTAATTAGTCATGTATAAAAACTTGAGCCTAAGAAGAAACCTCCTTGACCGACTTCACACTTTGGTCCTCATATATTTACTCTTTGGCCCTCAACTTTTGAACCCTCACATTTTGGCCCCTAACTCTCCTTCGTTCCTTGCAATCAGGTCCCTCCTGCAAAACCCTGCCAGCACCATGCTCCGGCGACCTTGCGCGGAGCATGGCGCCGCGCAGGGTGAGGTGAGGGACCTGGCAAGTAAACCGGGGGTGCCCTGCGTCGTCAGCCGTCGCAGGAGCACCCCCCTGGTCATTGTAGCCCACCATACCGGCCGTGCGAACGCACGGACGGTATGGGTTCGTGTTCCAACCATTCTCCGGCGAGGGAGACACGTCGTCTCCCTCCGCCTTCCTCCCTGTTTCATCCCTATAAATACCCCCCGCTGCTCCACCGACGAGGGCAGCCTGGATCTGACGGAGAAATCCCCAACTTCCTTCTCTTCTTTCTCCGGCAGACGCTCACCAGCTCCGGCGGTTTCCTCCCCCTCCTCCTCTTCGCTCTGCCGTAATACCAGCAGCAGAGACCTCCTCCCCTGCTCTTCCTGCGCCACGCCGTACCCAGCTGGCGCCTCTCCAACCCTCTGCTCGCCGCCGCCCCTTCCCCTGGGCATCTTCTTCTCCGGCGACAGTCGATACGACTGTCGCCCTATCTCGGCCCCTTTCGTCTCCATAGCTAGGTCAGAACTCCTCCCCACCTCCCCCTCTTTCTTTTCCTCACTGTCTTTTATTTGATTAAACCCTCGACCGCACCTGTTCACCCTCACCCTCTCCGCCTCCGACCACCCTCCGGCGAGCCGCTCCCATCACCTCAGCGACTCACACGGCTCGCCGACCACCGCAGAACCTCCGCCTCCTCACCCTGATCCTCTTCCGCCCCTCCACTTCCCACCAAACGCCCTCTGCAGATCCACCGAACACACCCACTTCTTCGCTCACAGTTTGACCTAGGACGACCTGTTGGCTCCATCACGCCCCCTGCAGACCCCCTGACCACCTTCGCCGTGCCACGGCGAAGGTCCCCCGCCTGTCTGATTTGGCCGAGAGGCCGTTCTTCTGTGACCAGGTGACTCGCCCGCCGTCGCCATTACTGAGCAGGCAGAGCTCCTTCACCTGCAGGTGCAGGCACGCCTTCGCCCAGGTTCGACTCCCAGGTTGCGCGGGAAGTCTCCGCGAAACGTCCCAGGCTCGCAGATGGGGCGAAGGCCGCACGTGAAGCCACAATCGCCCACTGCTCCCTCCGCGACGGGCGCTCAATTGGGGTGGGACATTTAGTCCCACCTCGGAACTTCTCGGAGGCGCGCGGACGCATAAAGGCAAAAAGTGCCTTATGCTGTCTGCCTCCTGACCATGGGGTGAGGTCCCTCTCACCCGACCCGGCCTCGTCCGTGACCACGCTCCGCGGACCTGGCCCGACCCGATTAAACCAACCTGCACTCCTCGCCCACCACCACACGCCGGTGGGCCTGGACCCGGGCGTGACCCGAACCCGATTACCCGATAGCTCTGGGAGAGCTTTCCCAAGAGTGGTTTCAGAGAGAAAGAGAGACGTGGGGGAGGGAGGGTAGAGTAGGTTTTGCCTCTTGACGAAAAACTCTGAAGTGTGCAGGCCAAAGAAGAAGAAGAAGACCCGCGGAAGAAGAAGTGCAGATGAAGAAGAAGGAGCTGCACTGTAGCAAATGCATAGTTAAGTCGTCTAAGCACCGGGTCAGACGACGGAAAGTCAGCAGCAACAGCAGGAAGAAGAAGGAAGAGCAACGGCCAAAGCAGAAGAAGAAGAAAGAGATCTGAAGAGGAGCATCACCTCTGCAGAACGAAGAAGAAGAACAAGGTGCTCTGAAGAAAGAAGAACATCACCAAAGCAGGAACAGCAGGAAGAAGAAGACGAGCGTCACCACGATTGCAGAAGAAGAAGAAGAGAGGTCAAGGCAGAAAACCAAAGAAGAAGAAGAAAGAAGGAGATCTAAAGAAAGAGAGAAAGAAGAGCATCCCCCTCTGCAGAACAAAGAGAAACAACAAATTCTTTCCCTCTCTCTTTATTTTTGTAAAAGAAACATGTATATCTCTAGAATACAACTTGCTCCCTGAGTTCGACCTCGGGAACTCTTTTATTTTTCCGAGTAAAAAAATTTTTATTTGAAATGTTGGTAATAACCGGCTTTACTACAACGTTATAACAAACCCGGTAAAACCCACGTTCCATTTTGGCGCCGTTGCCGGGGAGCAACGGCTATTCTAGAGGTAAACATTCCTGTATCTTTTAATTTCTGATAATCTCCTCTCTTTTGTGCAGCTACAGGAACTCAAGAAGACAAGCAACCACACGACAACCACTCCGAAGACAGGTAAATTTTTCCTCTCACTATTAACCCCTAAACTCTAAAGAGGAAGAAAAGAAAAGAACAAGCAATATAGGGCTAACCTGTCTTCCATACTTAGTAACCATAAAAAGTTGCATGTTTTCAACTCATCACTCCTGCACACTATTAAGGGTATTTAAGGGCTAACACATTCTTGCTTGAGCCCTAATTGCCCAACAAAGAGTTAAATGGACCAAGTAGAGCCAACATAAGGTCAAACATTAGGATTTCAGTAGAGACACACCCCTTAATCAAGAATTAAGGAAATCCAAAAGAGGTGTGCCCAAGCCATTGATTGAAAATAATTAACAAGAAAAATCCTAAAACAATTGGCTCTCTCTAAACACTTGAACCCTAAAAGACAGGACCTAAAAGCTCTTAAAGAAAACAATAGGTAAAGTTGACCCCTTGGGTCAACCAACCTTAAATTAGGTCACTCTTTGCACTTAAAAAGACTAAAGTTCAAGTGAAACCTTAAGCACCCTGATCTTAAAATTGGTAGACTTAAGAGGTCAAGATCCCCATTCTGGTCTACCTGGAACCGCAGTGACAAGAGAGGTCGGGTGGGGGAAACCCTGTAACCCGTGGGGACGCTCTACCGTGTAGGGGTCTTCGCGGGACTCTCCCTCTCTGGCTGCCCAGGTAATTCTCAGGTGGACGATCTTTCTGATCAAGGGGTCCATCTGCCCCGCACCTCTATAGTCACCCAACACATTTTTTGGGTGTCTTGATTGGGTCCAGCACCTTCTAAACTTACCTCTCCCAACTGTGCATGTACGGAAGGAGGTCTCTAAGACCACCCTTAAGACCTCCATTAGAAATTCGCTCTCGTCAAGGCCAAGCCTCGACGCCCGTATTTGTGCAGCAACACCCTCACATTATTCTCTCTTCTGATTCAGAACCAAGTTCTTTTTCTTCCCCCATCATGGCTCAGCCAGTTGAGGAAGAAAATAATCTGGAACACCAGCTCCAGCGACTCAATGACCTCTTCCAAAACTTCGTGCACCCACCACAACGTCCTATGATGCAGGACCACTACAATCCTGCTGCGGTGGCCATTGAGCCTCGAGTCAGAATCCCGATTGGAGGACCTGATTCCGAACTAAAGCCCAACATGATTCATGCTATACCTAAATTCCATGGGCTTAATTCTGAAGATCCCTTCCAGCACATCAAACAGCTAAAGCATCTGGCCCACACTTTTGGGTCAGATGCGCAAAATCGGGATATTCTTCTCATGAAGATGTTCTCCTTTTCTCTTATGGACAAGGCCGCCCATTGGTATCAAACTCAGACCCGGCCGATCAACACTTGGGAAGAACTTCAATCCGAGTTTTTGAAAAAGTTCTTTCCCGTTGGTCGGACCAACGCCTTGCGCCATCAGATTACACACTTCACCCAACAATCAGGAGAACCTCTCCATGAGGCATGGGATCGTTTTCAGGATCTCATGAGAAAGTGCCCCCATCACGGAGTTCCTAAATGGGAACAAGTCCAATCTTTTTACCAGGGACTCCGTGAGGACATCCGCCTTTTCGTCAATGCAACTTGCGGAGGAAACATCATGGGTCAACATGAAGACACCGTATGGGAGATTCTCGAAAACATGTGCGAGAACTCCATCAACAATGACTCCATGGGATTATTCGACAGGACGAATACCCGCGCAGCGATGAATCTTAAGGGAGCACATGAGACGCAGGGCCTGTCCGCATCAGTCGACCTGGAATTAATGGCCAGTCGATTGGACAAGGTCTCAATCATTGAAAAGAAGGTGGATGAGCTGACTCAGCACTTGCAGCGAGCCACCTCTGCGCGTAACTCCTTTGCACAACCTCCTTCCACACAGGAGACTGTGCAAAATATCCTCCACCGATCCTCCCCTGGGATGGATCCATATCCATCCCCATCTGATTCTTGGACTGGAAGATCATCCGATCCTTTCTACACCAGCCGGGGGAACTCCATTCCTCCTTTCCCTGATTCTCAGGAGGTTCCTCAGACCTGCGAGGACCTCAACGCCATCCAGAACGACCCATTCTCCAACACTTACAACCCTGGATGGCGAAACCATCCCAATTTTCAGTGGGCGGGAAATTCCCAAACCCAAAGACCACCTTTTCAGTCCCGCCCACAGCCATCTCATCACTACCAGCCGCCTCAGCCTCGGCCCAACCCTACTTATCCATCAGGGCCAAATCAAGATCAAATGTCCTTAATCCTTCAGACTCTGGCTGACATTCAAAAAACGAATGCGGCTATTCAAAAACAGCACAAGGACGAGCTTACTGAAGTTAAAACTCAGCTGGCCCAGTTGGCAAATTCTCGCCAGCCAGGCACACTCCCTTCCCAACCTCTTCCTAACCCAAATAACGTGCCAACCCAGAAGCGCGTTATGAATCCAAATTTAGGCCACGCTCAATGGATTTATCAGGCCCCCACTGCTCCATCTCCAGACGAGATGGAAGCCTCAACTTCTCGTGCGGGATTTCAGCAGCAGCCACCCCTCCTACCAAACCCAAACCAAAACCAGGCTGGATTAAATTCTGTAACAACACGTAGTGGTAAGACAACTTAAGACCCGCATTATCCAAACCACTCCCAGCCTGATAACCATGACCCTAGGATAGTTATCCAAGGTACCGCTGTTCCAGACCCACAACCTGGACCTATCCTAGAAGAACCAACCAAGATCCCGTTTCCCGAGGCCCTGACCAAGGGAAAGAAGACCACCAAACCCGTGGCCCCTGAGGAGGACCTGGTCAAGCTCTTTGAGCAGGTCCACATAAACATCCCCTTGATGGATGCAATCCGCCACGTACCAGCTTACGCACGATTTCTAAAGAATATATGTACACCCCAGCATAAGCCGCGAACCAAGGGAGGGAGCCCAATTGTTCTGTCAGAGCAAGCCAGCTCTGTAATCCTTAGTAGACTCCCACCCAAGGCAAAAGATCCTGGAACTCCCCTGATCTCCTGTAAGATAGGTGGTACCCAATTTGATAGAGCATTGTTAGACTTAGGTGCATCTATAAATCTGATACCCACATCCTTACTTGCCCATCTAGAAGAATCTGAGCTGAAACCAACCGAGGTGACATTACAATTAGCAGATCGATCTATAAAGTCACCAAAAGGGATTCTCGAGGATGTTATCGTGAGAGTGCGGGATTTCTATTTTCCAGTGGACTTTATAGTCTTAGACATGGATGCACCTGAGAACCCTAGGGATACACCAATCATTCTAGGGAGACCTTTCTTGGCTACTGCTAGAGCCAACATCAGCTGTGAGGAAGGCCAAATAGAGCTTAAGTTTGGAGATCAAACACTGAAAATTGATATATTTAAGGCCCAACAAGGAATTAATTGCGGCGTCATCGAGCAAATTTGTGACATCAAGACTTTGGTTGATGAATCACACCTCCAAAATGACTTGAGTATGCCTCATCAACCACAGAAGGATCTTGACCCGCAAACAGAGGAGTCAAATCCAGATGTGAACAACCCAGTAACTCCCACCCTTGAACCTCACATCTATACTGAACCACCCGCTGCTGCTGAAAACCCCATCCTCGAACTGAAACCCCTTCCTGCTCACTTAAAATACGCCTTTTTGGGTTCTAATCGGACCCTTCCTGTGATCATCAATTCCAACCTCAGTCCTGAACAGGAATCCCATCTGATTGTTGTCCTCCAGCAACATCGCAGAGCCATCGGATGGACTCTCGATGATTTGACTGGAATAAGTCCCTCTTATTGTACTCATCATATCTATTCAGAAGAGGGCACACGACCTTCTCGTGAAATGCAGAGACGCTTAAACCCCAATCTGCAGGAGGTCGTGAAAAAGGAGATCATCAAGTGGTTAGATGCCGGAATCATCTACCCGATCTCCGATAGTCGTTGGGTGAGCCCAATTCAGGTCGTGCCCAAGAAGGCAGGACTCACCACTATAACGACTGAGACCGGAGAAATCATTCCTACCCGATTAGCCAACTCGTGGAGAGTCTGTATAGATTACCGTCGACTCAATTCCTCCACGAAGAAGGATCATTTCCCACTACCCTTCATTGATCAAATTCTCGAAAAACTAGCGGGAAATAGGTTCTTCTGCTTTCTTGACGGGTACTCCGGTTATAACCAGGTGGCAATCCATCCTGAGGACCAAGAAAAGACCACGTTCACCTGCCCCTTCGGAACATACGCTTTCCAAAGGATGCCTTTCGGTCTTTGCAATGCACCCGCTACTTTTCAGCGATGCATGCTTGCCATATTCTCAGATATGGTAGGTGATTATCTGGAAGTCTTCATGGATGACTTTTCAGTTTTCGGAGCATCATTCGACGATTGCCTCCAACACTTGGTCCAGATACTCAGGCGGTGCATCGACGTGAATTTGGTTCTTTCCTGGGAAAAGAGCCATTTCATGGTGCCTGAGGGAATTGTCCTGGGACACTCAATTTCGGAGAAAGGTATCCAAGTGGATCGAGCTAAGGTTAATCTGATTTCTCACCTTCCTATGCCTAGCTCGATCAGGGACATCCGATCCTTTTTAGGGCATGTCGGTTTTTATCGACGATTTATCCCTGATTTTTCAAAAATCGCACGCCCCCTGACCACTCTTCTCTCCAAGGATGTTCCCTTCGAAATCTCCAAGGAATGCACTCAAGCATTTGAAATCCTGCGTGACCAAGTCACCCAAGCCCCGATCCTACAGTCCCCTGATTGGTCTCAACCCTTTGAGATCATGTGTGATGCTTCCGACTTCGCTGTAGGAGCGGTTTTGGGGCAGAAAAATGACAAGAAACCTGTGGTCATTTACTACGCCAGCAAAACACTCGATGAGGCTCAGCGTAACTATACAGTTACTGAGAAAGAGCTGCTAGCTGTAGTATTTGCCCTAGAGAAGTTCAGATCGTACCTTCTGGGTTCCCATGTCATCATATACTCGGATCACACGGCTGTGAGGCATCTCCTTGCAAAGAAGGACGCGAAACCTCGATTGATCCGATGGATCTTGCTGTTGCAAGAATTTGACCTCGAGATTCGCGATAAAGCGGGAAAACAAAACGTGGTAGCTGATCACTTGTCCCGTCTTCCTTCTGAAATAATTGACCCCTCCGGACCCATCACGGAGCATTTTCCCGATGAGCACCTGCTGACTATTGGTACTAGCCTTCCATGGTTCGCTAATATTGTAAACTACTTGGCATCTCATCAGACCCCGTCCGATTGGCCGAAGGCCAAGAAAGACAAATTACGTGCCGATGCCAAGTATTACATTTGGGAAGACCCGTACCTCTTCCGCATAGGTGCCGATCAGATCATCCGGAGATGTGTCCCGGAAGGGGAAGTCAACAATATCCTCTCTTTCTGCCATGACCAGGCATGCGGTGGCCATTTTGCCGGGCATAAAACCGCATCAAAAGTCCTCCAGTGCGGCTTTTACTGGCCCACACTGTTCAAAGACGCACACAGTCATTGCAAGGCATGCAGTCGTTGCCAGACTTTGGGCAACATGAGCCATCGCGACATGATGCCTATGCAACCGATTCTAGTATGCGAAATCTTTGATGTTTGGGGGATTGATTTTATGGGCCCCTTTCCTGTTTCGGATGGTTTCGAATACATTCTGTTGGCTGTGGACTACGTGTCAAAATGGATCGAAGCCATACCGACCCGAACCTGTGATCACAAAATCGTTCTCAAATTCATTCATCAACACATTTTCTCAAGGTTCGGGATTCCTCGTGCAATAATTTCTGATGGGGGGACCCATTTCACAAATGCTCAGTTTAGGTCACTGATGACCAAATACGGGGTGTCTCACCGAATCTCTACTCCTTACCACCCCCAAACTAATGGTCTAGCTGAGCTGTCTAATCGGGAGATCAAGAAAATCCTGCAAGTCACTGTTCGACCTGACAGGAAGGACTGGTCGTCCCGACTTCCGGAAGCATTGTGGGCCTATAGGACCGCCCACAAGACCCAATTGGGCATGTCTCCCTTTAGATTGGTGTACGGAAAGGCATGCCACCTTCCCGTCGAACTGGAGCATAAAGCCTATTGGGCAGTACGGAACTGTAATCTGGATCTTTCTAAGGCTGGGACCCACAGAAAACTCCAAATCAGCGAGATCAATGAATTACGCATAGACGCGTACGAGAACTCGCAAATCTACAAGGAGCGGGTTAAAGCCTTCCACGACAAACACATCTCGAGAAAGATCTTTCATCCTGGTCAAAAGGTCCTACTCTTTGATGCCCGACTCAAACTCTTCCCAGGAAAACTGAGATTTAAGTGGGTCGGACCATATTTGGTCCGACAGGTTTTTGGAAATGGAGCAATCGAAATCAGTCCACTCAGCCACGATTCTGAACCTTTCATCGTGAACGGTCAGAGACTCAAGCCGTTCATTGATGTAGCTTCTACTGATTTGGCTGAGGCATCTTATATCCTCCTTTCCCCTTGAGCTTATTGCGCCCAGCCGATGGCGTAAAACTCAGCGCTTAACGGGAGGCAGCCCGTCATTCTCTTTGAAAACCTGAAACTTGTTCTGACACCTTTCAGCACTCGAAGTTCACCCTTATAGACAGCTGACCCCAACTCAGATGTTCGCATCTGAGATTTGAAATCGTCCGCAGAAATTCAACCCGACCCATCCACTCACCCAAATTTCTGTCTTAAGGAATAAACTAAGACCCCCTAGGTTACAATGAGGACATTGCAAATCTTAGGCATGGGGGGGTAGGAAAGTGCAAAAACTTGTAAGAAAAGGTTTCAAACAAAAAATTCACATATGCCAAAAATACCATAAAAATTAAAAAAAATTTTCGAAAAAGAATAAGAGGAAAAGAGGAGAAGGAAAATTTTGTGAAGGAGAAAAGAAACATGAGAAAAAGTGATAGTCATTAGTAAGGAACTAAGGAATTAACCTAGGTTCTAGACCTCATTCAAGAAAATAACTGAAAAGTGCACAATGAGATTAGTAAGAATGCAAACCTTAGGCATTCTTGAATAGACTCTTAGTACCCATTAAGATCTGGACACTCCTCAAGAGGTTGAGGAAAATGAAAAGCTGAAGTATTAGGTCTAAGGCTTAGGGAGTATTCGGCCTCGTTAACTAATTTTTGGTTTACGGGACTCAATAACCTAAGCACCCTAATCTCACACACAACCTGGTTCAGTAAGCGTAAAAATCAGAATCACGCAGAAGCGTCGCAAAAATCTGAAAAGAACACCTAGAATAGGAGCGGCCGATCAACACAAGTTGATTTGGACGAGTTCCCAGCGCGGAGAGGCGGGAAATCCCCTCGAAGATGCGTAACAAAATATCATCTCCTCGGTGCTTGTCTCTTAGGATATTTACATATCCTACGGGGGGCATGTAAGCACTCTGCTGGTTCAGATTCCATGGATGGCATTATCTCGAAATGTCAATTGCCAGGGTCTGGATTCGGCCACGGAATACCATGGATGGGATTATCTCGAAATCTCAATAGCCAGGGTTCCGGGGGTTGCCATGGGCGGTGCTATCTCGAAGCATCGATCGCCAGGAACCCTTGAGGATTGATGATGGGAGCAAGGAATCTGATACAGACCGTGTTGAAAAGCCAATCCTAGGCTAGAACTAAAAAGAAAAAGAGAGAGAAAACTCTCCAAACAGAAAAACTTTCTATCTCTCTCTTACAAAACGCACTGCGAACTGAGCCAGGGCTAAAATCATTTCAAGCACGGGTGCTTTAACCACGAAGTCCAATAAACCTTAGGTTAGTTCTTGCGGGCCTTAAAAACCTTTGCTAAAAGACTGAGGCTAAGGCTAGACAGATTTGGATCTTGATTGGTACTAGAGTACCTTTTAGGCCTATGATCAGCATTCTAACCTAATCTATGAAGGCACTTATCTAAAACTATTGAAAACTTCATGGTCTAGAACAAGGGTTGAAACCTTAAGTTTTTGCTAAGGGACTAGCAAAAGCTAGGCATGGGGGTATGATGAGAACCTCATCATGAGCCATAACTAGCTCATTTTGACCCAATACAAAGGATAAAAGCTCCTACATATCTCAAGGAAAGGCTTAACTCAGAGAATTCTGAGTTTGAGAAGAAAACCAGTCATAAGGGGTAAAAGTGCAATTTTACCAGTATAAACTGCATGCAGGGTAATTCAGGGACCAAACACAGGTCAAAACAGCTTAATAAGAATAAAAGTGGGATGAGATGATCTAGCAAGGGCTACAGCACTTCCAAGGAACCAAATGATAATCTGTAACCCTAAAACAACCCACTTCAATTCACAAGGTTCGAGGCAAAATAAAAATAGAATAAACCCTCTAAAATTCATAGAAAAATAATCTCTAGGGTTTAGAACCCTCAATTTGGCCTTTAGAACCCATTTTGACCTACATTGAGAACCATGCCCAATTAATAACTTAATTTGGGTTTTTGCGCAAATTGACCGGTCAAACAAGGTTTAATATGAAAATAAAATTCACCATCAGATGTCTTAGGTCCTAATTAGTCATGTATAAAAACTTGAGCCTAAGAAGAAACCTCCTTGACCGACTTCACACTTTGGTCCTCATATATTTACTCTTTGGCCCTCAACTTTTGAACCCTCGCATTTTGGCCCCTAACTCTCCTTCGTTCCTTGCAATCAGGTCCCTCCTGCAAAACCCTGCCAGCACCATGCTCCGGCGACCTTGCGCGGAGCATGGCGCCGCGCAGGGTGAGGTGAGGGACCTGGCAAGTAAACCGGGGGTGCCCTGCGTCGTCAGCCGTCGCAGGAGCACCCCCCTGGTCATTGTAGCCCACCATACCGGCCGTGCGAACGCACGGACGGTATGGGTTCGTGTTCCAACCATTCTCCGGCGAGGGAGACACGTCGTCTCCCTCTGCCTTCCTCCCTGTTTCATCCCTATAAATACCCCCCGCTGCTCCACCGACGAGGGCAGCCTGGATCTGACGGAGAAATCCCCAACTTCCTTCTCTTCTTTCTCCAGCAGACGCTCACCAGCTCCGGCGGTTTCCTCCCCCTCCTCCTCTTCGCTCTGCCGTAATACCAGCAGCAGAGACCTCCTCCCCTGCTCTTCCTGCGCCACGCCGTACCCAGCTGGCGCCTCTCCAACCCTCTGCTCGCCGCCGCCCCTTCCCCTGGGCATCTTCTTCTCCGGCGACAGTCGATACGACTGTCGCCCTATCTCGGCCCCTTTCGTCTCCATAGCTAGGTCAGAACTCCTCCCCACCTCCCCCTCTTTCTTTTCCTCACTGTCTTTTATTTGATTAAACCCTCGACCGCACCTGTTCACCCTCACCCTCTCCGCCTCCGACCACCCTCCGGCGAGCCGCTCCCATCACCTCAGCGACTCACACGGCTCGCCGACCACCGCAGAACCTCCGCCTCCTCACCCTGATCCTCTTCCGCCCCTCCACTTCCCACCAAACGCCCTCTGCAGATCCACCGAACACACCCACTTCTTCGCTCACAGTTTGACCTAGGACGACCTGTTGGCTCCATCACGCCCCCTGCAGACCCCCTGACCACCTTCGCCGTGCCACGGCGAAGGTCCCCCGCCTGTCTGATTTGGCCGAGAGGCCGTTCTTCTGTGACCAGGTGACTCGCCCGCCGTCGCCATTACTGAGCAGGCAGAGCTCCTTCACCTGCAGGTGCAGGCACGCCTTCGCCCAGGTTCGACTCCCAGGTTGCGCGGGAAGTCTCCGCGAAACGTCCCAGGCTCGCAGATGGGGCGAAGGCCGCACGTGAAGCCACAATCGCCCACTGCTCCCTCCGCGACGGGCGCTCAATTGGGGTGGGACATTTAGTCCCACCTCGGAACTTCTCGGAGGCGCGCGGACGCATAAAGGCAAAAAGTGCCTTATGCTGTCTGCCTCCTGACCACGGGGTGAGGTCCCTCTCACCCGACCCGGCCTCGTCCGTGACCACGCTCCGCGGACCTGGCCTGACCCGATTAAACCAACCTGCACTCCTCGCCCACCACCACACGCCGGTGGGCCTGGACCCGGGCGTGACCCGAACCCGATTACCCGATAGCTCTGGGAGAGCTTTCCCAAGAGTGGTTTCAGAGAGAAAGAGAGACGCGGGGGAGGGAGGGTAGAGTAGGTTTTGCCTCTTGACGAAAAACTCTGAAGTGTGCAGGCCAAAGAAGAAGAAGAAGACCCGCGGAAGAAGAAGTGCAGACGAAGAAGAAGGAGCTGCACTGTAGCAAATGCATAGTTAAGTCGTCTAAGCACCGGGTCAGACGACGGAAAGTCAGCAGCAACAGCAGGAAGAAGAAGGAAGAGCAACGGCCAAAGCAGAAGAAGAAGAAAGAGATCTGAAGAGGAGCATCACCTCTGCAGAACGAAGAAGAAGAACAAGGAGCTCTGAAGAAAGAAGAACATCACCAAAGCAGGAACAGCAGGAAGAAGAAGACGAGCGTCACCACGATTGCAGAAGAAGAAGAAGAGAGGTCAAGGCAGAAAACCAAAGAAGAAGAAGAAAGAAGGAGATCTAAAGAAAGAGAGAAAGAAGAGCATCCCCCTCTGCAGAACAAAGAGAAAACAACAAATTCTTTCCCTCTCTCTTTATTTTTGTAAAAGAAACATGTATATCTCTAGAATACAACTTGCTCCCTGAGTTCGACCTCGGGAACTCTTTTATTTTTCCGAGTAAAAAAATTTTTATTTGAAATGTTGGTAATAACCGGCTTTACTACAACGTTATAACAAACCCGGTAAAACCCACGTTCCAAGCTCATCTTAGCCCACCATAGCTCAGGTCAGCTCAGATCTAGCTCAACTTAGCTGAGTCTAGCTCATCTCAGCTCCCATTAGTCCACAGGGAGCTCTAGCTAGCTCAGCTAAGTTGACTGGAGTTCACCCCAGCTCAGGTCCAGCTACATCCAACTCCACTCAACTCCAGCCAGCTGAAGATGACTTCATTTTAGCTCAGGAAGCTCAAGCCCAGCTCTTGGGGATTCAGCTTAGCTCAACTCAGTTGAGCTAAGCTACCTTAGCCACCCCAACCAGCTTGATCCTCCCTAGGAGCACCAGACCCAGCTCACCTGAGCTCATTATGGTAGAAGCCAGCTCACTTTAGCTTGGCTTAGCAGCTAGCAAAGAACTAGCAAGCTAAGCTAACTAGAGTAGCTCCATGCCACCCTCTTCAACAATTGCCAGCTCCAGCTTAAGCTCCAGACTTCTCCTCCTCAGCGTCTCTCTTCAAACTCTAGCTCACATTGCCTACTCCTCTACTCCATAGCTAGCTAAGCTAGCTTATCTTAGCTTAGCTTAGATAGCAACCAGCTCCTTGGCCATCTACTACCTTCAACTCAACCCTAGATAGCTCCACCAACTAAAGCCCTACCTAAGCTCGCCTAAGCTAACTATCCTACTCCAAGTTGGTGCCACCACCTAGCCACCTCTTCACCCCATCATCACCACCAAAAGGCACCAATTTTGGCACCAAAACCTAACCCTAACTACCCCCCTTTTTGGTGCCAACATCCACCCCCATATCCACCATACACCTAACCCCCCCTTCTTGAAGCCACTAGTCGTGCCAACTCTAGGTGCCTTTTGGCCACCATAACCTCCCCCTTAACACCCTTTAAGGTGGTGCCAAATAGCCCCCTCCCTAGGATCATGATAACCACCCATAACCACCCTATAAGTCCATCCTAGCCCTACATGTGTCCACGCCAACCCCTCCCCTCCTAAACCCTATAAAAACCCATCACCTACCACCATTTTCATCATCCTCCATTAGTGTATTATTCTACTTATACCCACCTACACCTATAGCCAAGAAGAATGAGTAGAGAAGAAGATTAAGGGGGCACATCACCCGCCCCTTTGGTGCCTTCTTCTCCCCACTCTCTTCAACTTGTGCCATGCCGAGGAGGAGGGCCATTCTACTTCAAGGAGGATGGCCAGGCAAAGGAGAAGGACCTAGGGTGGACATCCACCCTTGGAGGAGGAGAATTAATGGTGGTAGCTACCACCTTGGAGGACGTCATTTGGAGGAGCATCTCAAGAAGGAGTTGTCTTTCAAGTCAAGGAGATACTTGGCTTGGAGCAAGAAGCCCTCTTCTTCACCATCTATCTAGAGGATTTGTGTTTTATTTTTCTTGTATTTTCTAGTTGAGTAGAAGCATTCCTATATGGGTTTTGTGTAAACAATTTTGCTTTAATTTAAATTGTCTTCTTTCAATTTTTGTTGCATAGCTTTTTATAATTTTTGCCTTGCATTTGTTTCACTCCCTCTCCCTAATTATTATAGGCCTCCACGTGCCTAGGGTGAGCTTAGGGAGAGGTTCTACCTGTCACCTTAGGCTTAGCTTTATTGAAATAGTTATTAGTTGTTTTCTCGCTATCAACAAAAACTCACGTGTTGCCATTATTTCAAAATCATAAAAACTATATATTCAAAAACATCAGAAAGAAAGTGAGTTCCAACTTTAAAGCAAGGGATTTTGATTTGCAAACTTGCCTCCTTGGACGACCCTAGAGAACCCACTATCTAGGTCTTATAAACTTTAAAAGCGAATCCATTTTTGTGCATTGCAATGACTTAAAACTCTAATTTAACAAACCGTGCAAAAACGCGATCAATTTGCATTTGGTCCAGTCGTTGAGCTAACATATATTGATCATCCTGAGTAAATGGAGCAGTGGTGGATTTGGAGTCAATTTCATTGACTCCGTGTCTGGGGTTTTGAGTTCTACCGAAAGTGCCCATTGAAGTCATATTAAATGAGTTTTCACTCATTTCTTCAAAAAGGAGGTAGGCACTTTCGACATCTTTATTAAGGAAATTTCCCCCACATGAGGCATCCACAAATCACTTTAATTGATCATCTAATCCATGATAGAAGATCTGCACTAACTACCATTGTGGAATTTCATGGTAGGGACAACTTCTTAAAAGTTCTTGGAATCTTTCCCAAGCTTCATGGAGGGGTTCACCAATTTTTTGTTGAAAGGTCATTATGGATCTTCTTAAAGCATTAGTTCGACCAATCGGAAAAATTTTTTTTAGAAAAGTGCTCTTTAATTGGTGCTAGGTGGTGATAGGGCGCCCAACCGTTCTAAACCAGTGTGAAGCTTTATCTTTCAAAGAGAATAAAAAGTCTCATTAACCACATGTCTTCCTACACATTGCGGAAACAAGTGATTTAAGTGAGGATAGTTAATTCCTCGAGATGACAAAAACTGTCCTCTCTCGGAAGACCATGAAAATGCTTGATCAGATTCAGAATAGCTAGTTTGATCTCAAAATCCCCTTGTGGTATGACCACCCTAGGTCTTTCCTTATAGTTGGAAGGATCATAAAAATCCTTAAGAGGAATGACAGGCTGCTGGCAGGGTGGTGGGTTTTGCCCTTGGTTGGCTAGGTTCGTCACAATCCTAGCCAAATTCCCTTGGTTTTATTCTAATCGAACCAAATGGTTGACCATAAAGGCAAAGGGGTTTGTATTTTGAGTTTGGATTTAAGGGCCACCTGGCCCTACAGAATTTTCTGGTTGCTCCAGATGAGGGAGGTTAGGGACGGGGAAGTCAGCTTGTGGGTCGGCTGATAGGTTAGAAGTGGAAGCAGAATTTTTTTGTTAGTTTCCCAGGTTTTCCATATTGTTACAAGAGGAAGAAGAAGAAAACAAATATTTTCTGGTGCGGGGGGCAAAATCAGATGGTCCCTCAAGATGTGGGTTCTGGGACTGTCGCCCGTGCATGCACTTTTTTTGGAAGAATTGGAGGGGAGGAGAAGAGAAAGAGATGAGAGAAAGTGTGCAATTCAAACAACAAATTCTAGACCTAACTTAATTGTGACTCCCTAAAAATTAACCTAAGACTTGGTCTACCTAGGAAATAAGTAATCAATAGTGAATACCTATTTCGTCAACAAATCTAGCGAAGTTGTTTAAGGGGAGGTTTGGGCCCAATCATTTCCCAGGAAAATCCCTAGGGGCTTGTGCAAACCCGCACCTGGTCATTTGACATGGCCCCTGTTGAAGCTACGGGTTACTATGCTATCGTATTTGGTTTTGAAAAACCTGTCATTGTAGTTTGAAAGGGAAGAACTCATGTTCAACAAATAAAATTTATACTGAAATATAAATCCTGGGTCGAACTCAGGGAGGTAGATGTTTAATTAAAAATGAGCATTTGTTTTATTTGTCACGAATCAGAATAATTGATTAGAAATTATCTATCTATTTACAATAAATAGAAGAGAGAGAGAATATTACAAACAAAACCCAAAAAAGAGATATAGAATGAACAAGGAATTCATTATCAAAGAGATTGTTCATTACACTACTCATTATGACTAGAAAGCATAAAATGATTACACAAGAAAGCAGTAAATCTACTCTAGAAAGCATTAAAAAAGAATGGAGAGAGAAATATCCTACTCAACGGTCGATTGGAAGATGAGCCAGATGGGACTACTCTTGGAAGATGGGGAACGAAGTAGGACGAAGGAGGACGATGCGGGAAGAATGGGAACGGGGCAGCACGTCGTCGTCGTCACAAGGTCCACTCCAAAATGGGGACGAAAATTTGACTTTATATCTTGCGAAGCATCCCGGGTGTGGGACAAGCTTCTCTTGAGCTTTGGAGAGGGAGAGAAGAGCAAGGAGGGATGAAAATTTCGTATGGAGAGGGGTCTCCTTTTATAGTTGCAAGGAGTGAGGGCAATTTGATCTTTTTAATTTGAAAAACATTAATTTAGGACCTTTAGTAACGGATAAAACTGTCACTAAAGGTCGGAATGTGGCCTTCATGGGCAGCACTCGCGCACCTGCTCGCCTCCTACGCATTCACATTCTTGAAATCTCAGCCGTTCGATTGTGAGATCGAACGGCTGAGATGCGTCCTTGCCGCGCCTCAACCATGCACTCGCCTGTGTTTGATCTCGCATTACGCGCAGGCATCTGATAAGGCGTGGGCACTATCGAGTGCGCGCGACCGCTTGATCGTGATCGAGCAGTCAATTGAGCCCCCTCGCTACGCCTCAGCAACCGCTCGCCAAGGATCGAACGCGTGCCTCTTCAATGCGTAAGCATGTTCGACCAATGCACTACACAAGTGTTTGTGTCGTGGTTAAGATTTGTGCGTGCACATCCGCAGCCGTTGGATGGTCATCCAACGGCAGAGAAGCAGCACTCAGATTGAAGAAGAGAGGGAGTGGCGGGTGCAGCGACCGATTGGGTGGCTAATATGGCGTCACGTGGTGCCATCTTGGTCGTCCAACTTCTGGATGACGTAGATGGTGCCACGGTTGTCGGATTGAGTCGATTTTTGCGTTGCTAGATTGCGATCGTCAATCCGAATCCATCCATGTGGTCGAATTTGTCATCTGAAGTGCGGATTCACATCATCTTGGCCCTTGATCTTCTAGGGTTCCTCGGTCTCTATCTGATGCTACAGATGTCAAATTAGGGCGATCTTGGAGTCGTTGAACTCCAATTGTCACCCTGATCAAATATGTATAGTTGAATCTTCGATCCGAGGCCTCGATAAAAATTTGCCCTGTCCGTGAACATAAAAGGAGACAATTAACCTCCATTTTATTCAAACTAATCTAAATGCAAGATGATGCATGCTATGCAATATTTATAGTATGTAATGCAATTCTATGCTTAAGAACATGCATAAGTAGACATCTTATGTAGTGTAAACATGTTTACATCACACCCCCATGCCTATCTTTTGCTAGTCCCTCGCAAAAACTACATGCTATTTATAAAAGAATTATGTTGGATATTTGGGCATGAGTTATTTACAATCATTAAGAAAATGTTTACTTACGATTTGAACTTTCAAAGGCACAATAGTAACCGGGTATCTGCCAAAATGTAGACCGCCTCAAGCCCTCACCGTATTCAATGAAAATTTTCTTTTTCTCTTTTTCTTCTTTTCTAAATTTTTTGGATTTTCGAGTTTTAGGGTTTAAGAGTAGCCTTCTATGGCCATTCAACTCACCCAAGATTTGATAAGAACCCTAAGTTCTAAGCATCTTATTGTGAATGTGATAGACTCGTTGATCGGCAGTTCAAACAGACTTCGGTTTCTACGCCTCTAAGTGACCTTAAAAAGAGAATTCTACCTAAAGGTGTATCTTTATGACCGGTAGCTTTCTCCCTACTTTTATTTTTATGGGGTCAACACAAGGGTGAATCCAGTGTATATCTCCCCAGTTTATTCTACTTCTCCGCTTTTTCCTAAGTGTTTTGGGAATTTTTAGTGCATTTATGGAGCTGAGTTCTGGACAACTGGTCGATGAGCTGTTACCACCGACAACTTGTCAGCCATACTCGTTCAGCGAAGTGTGGCTTATTTCTTTTATTTCTTTTCTTTTCTCCTTTTCTTTTTCTTTTCTTTTTGACTTTCTTTTTCCTTTTTTTTTAAAGTTGGTGGCTTCCCTGGAATAAGATTTACCTAAAGGCAGCAAAAAAGAGAATGGTCTAGTGATTGGGCTCTGGACAACCTACCTATAGGCTGTTACCCATGATAACTTGCCAACCATGTCATCCTAGAAAGTTCATTAGCTACCCAATTTTTGTTAGAACCGTCGATTAACGAGTTAGTGACAAGATAGTGTATAGATGCTTTAGGATTAAAGTTCCCTCAAATCAGAGGGCGGGTTGATAAGTCGTGTACTTATCACCCAAACTTATTTACTCAAATTAAAATAGAATTCAGGTTGGCGAGGACTCGAAAAACAAATCCACATTTTAGTGGATACACAGGCTGATTATGTCCGAAGACTTGAAGGGTCTTCGTGTTCAGATCATAATGTTGTATTTCCTAAGATTGAAAATTTTCTTACACCCAAGTTCGCTTTCCTAATTCCGCCATTCTTTTTATATAAATAAAGAAAATAAAATGAATCTACGGAGCTGTCGAATAAATTCAAAGATGAATATCCACCCCCCCATGCCTATCTAATGCAATGTCCTCATTGTATTAAAAAGATAAAATAGAGTGAAATAGAGTAGAAAGCACCTGAATTACATGAATGTTGGGTTCGCTTCGAGATAAACAAAACTATATATGTGATGAATTTAGTGGCTTCAGCTAGGCAAGCTATACAAAGAAGAGAAATAAAGAATTCACAGGTGCAAATCAGAATCAGAATAAACAAAAGAAACCTCTAACCTGCCAGTAGATGTCCACAAATGTAGACCAGATTGTGGTGCAGAGCCATACTCCATAATCGAGAATATCTAAGGTTCTGGATAAAAATTACCTAAAACCTAAAATCAGTATGCAAGCGGGGTCGGGCCTGCGATTTATGAGGATGCAACCCAAGAACAAAAAGTCAGGTTATAGTGAATTCGATATCAAAAGGATAATCAATGAATGTATGCTTGGGTTGAACATCCTCAGAATAAATGTCATAAGGGTTTTGGTTTGATGGTTTCAGATGAATTGGAACCCTTAGACTCGGTCTTCTATTTCCTCCAGAATTTGCTTCCCAAATTAGAACATCCCAGCTTCTGTTCTCCTCATTCAGAATGTCAAGTTTCGGGACCTCCTGCATATTAATCACCCCGTCTGAAATTTCCAAGTCTAAAAGATGTGGTTGAATCAGAATTGACTCGGGTCTAATAATCTCAAAAATAGAATCGTCAATAAGCTCAATGGGGTGTAACTGACAATTGGGGTATTGGATTGAATCTTCCAGAAAATGCGATTCTGGATCTATCATGTGAGCCCCAATAAGATCAGTTTCCTCAGTTATTGGGCTATCAAATGATTTATCAGATTCCTTAGGCCTAATCGTCTCACAGAAATCATGTTCTGTAAACTCACGTGAGACTTCGCAAACTGAATCTTCACCATCAGAATCAAGGAAATCAAAATCCGTATTAATGTATGTCCCAAAATCATCTGTCATTTTCTGGTCCATGGAGACATATGTTTCCTCGTACCCCGGCTCAGGGATTTCAAGTGAAGAAATTAGATCATCCTTAATTGGTTGCTCTAATTCAATCTGGTCAGCCTCGTAACACGTGTCCCCCCAATAGGTGCTTGAGCAGGTTCTAACCTTCACTCTCCTGAAGGAAGTTCATCCTGAGAATCATCCCACGATTAAATTAAAGCAACCACAAATCTCATCCTCAATTTCGCTAACTTCCCAAGTAGAAACTCTCCTGGGTTCTTATCCTTAACATCCTGGAGCCAATCCAACAAATATTTGTTTAAATCATCAATCATTTCAATCAGGGGCTCCAATCTTTCAATGCAAGGTACTGGCTGTACTTCTAAAGATTGAATGGTATTCCTCAAATTAGCCAAAACCTTATTTTGAACCTAGTTAACCTGGACCGAATGACTTTGTTCAGGTTTGGGTGGGTTTGGAATCAGTGCAGAGGAGTTAACGCATTGAGATTCGTTATACCCTTCCTGATAATAGGTCATTTTAGATTGTTCAAAAGGTGGTGATGACCTAAAGGCAATGTAATCAGAGGATGGGAAAGGATTAGTGTATCCTCCTTGACTGTAGATCGTATTAGATTGTCCATGAAAGGGTGGCAATCTATAATCGATGTGGCTCTGTGAAGGATAGAAATCACAATCATAGTATTCAGGGTAAGACCCTAAACACGGAGGTCCGGAACTGTATCCCCAATCCAAGTTATCCCAACTAACTAATGGCTGATTACAATACGAGTTGGGATAATAGTCATGTTGAGGATAACTCATAACAGGAGGGAAAGAGCGGCAATGTGTATAAAATGTGGAAGGATTCATGATAGACGGGAGGAAGAAAGGCGCCCTGCAATACAAGCAATCAAACCTATCCTTAAGTTGGCTAGCCTAAAGACCTACAGAATCCTAGAACCTGTCTTGAGATAAAGAAATGATTTGATCTACTTCTGTCTGTTCAATCCAACCAGTTAGGAGGGACTGGGGAGAAGCTTCTTCCTTTGACTTGCTCCTTCGGTTCCTAGTGTACCCCCCAACCGCGATCGTTTGATTTTGCTCCCCTAGTTAGACATCAGACTGAACAGTAGGAACAGACTAATCGAAAATAATCTCGTTCTGGGCTCCGAAGTGCGAGTCGAATCCTTAAGGCCAACGTCTACTCTATTTTATTTAGGGCTAGGTTTGAATGTGCTTTGGAATGTGATGGGCCCTTTATCTGGGTTGTGCCCTTAATGATTGATTGATGTGTGTGTGCATGCACAACCAGTGGTTTTCAAGCAAGATTATTTTTGGTGAGGTGAATTTTAGGGTTCAAATCTTGCTTAGTAGCTTTTAGGATTCAACTTTAGGTTTTTTTCAAACAAGTTTTGTTGGCACAGCAGGTTTTGAAACAACAGGTGAAGATGTTTTCCTTTAAAACTTAAAAGAATGTGGAGTGCCTGGTAAATCCCTAAGACTTGAACTTATGTAGTAGCTACTTGATGAGTTGATTTTAATTGAAGTGGTGCAGCCCAATCAATTCAAACAATTGGCCTGTTGCACCACTTAGTAAGGCACACAAGTGATTACCTAATCTGATTTCTAATCAATTATGTCTTTGGATGTGTGTATCCGTTCCAAAGATCGGTTTACCGGTTGAGTTTGAAAATTAGATGAGGTTGTGTACCTCTGTGAGATTTTTTCTTATTTTTCTTTTTAAATGTGAAGGTTGAGGCGTGTGTGGGTGTCAAACAAACAAACAAAACTAACCTTAGAGTTTATAAGAACACCTAGGTTGATTGATGTTTGTGTTATTATGTGGTAAAACGAAAACTAATGGGTGGGATGTGGGGGATAACTTACGTAACCTTCAATAGTAATTTGCTCCACTCTATTGCTTTTGGTCGTCTCAAAGGAGTACCTACAATCACAATAAGAAAGGAGAGAAGTGAGGTAAATGATTTGTAAGTTGGAAAACGTGAAAAAAAAAAATCAAAGAGTGTTGCCTCCTCGGCAATGGTGCCAAAATGTTGAAGCTACGGGTTACTATGCTATTGTATTTAGTTTTGAAAAACCTGTAGTTGTAGTTTGAAAGCGAAGAACTCGTGTTCAACAAATAAAATTTATACCAGAATAGAAATCCCGGGTTGAAATCAGGGAGGCAGACGTTTGATTAAAAATACGTGTTTGTTTTATTTGTCATGAAGTAAAATAATTGATTAGAAATTATTTATCTATTTGCAATAAATAGAAGAGAGAGAGAATATTACAAACAAAAATCAAAAAAGAGACATAGAATGAACATGGAATTCATTATCAAAGAGATCGTTCGTTACTACTCATTATGACTAGAAAGTAGAAAATGATTATACCAGAAAGCAGTAAATCTACTCTAGAAAGAATTAAAAAAGAATGGAGAGAGAAATATCCTCCTCGACGGTCTCTTGGAGGATGAGCCGGATGGGACGACGCTTGGAAGACGGGGAACAAAGCAGGACGAAGGAGGATGAAGCGGGAAGAAGGGGAACGGGGCAGCACGTCATCGTCATCATGGGATCCACTTCCGAAATGGGGACAAAAATTTGACTTTATCTCTTGAGAAGCATCCCAGGTGTAGGAAAAGCTTCTCTTTAGCTTTGGAGAGGGAGAGAAGACCAAGAAGGGATGAAATTTCGTATGGAGGGGGTCTCCTTTTATAGTTGTATGGAGTGAGGGCAATTTGGTCTTTTTAATTTGAAAAGAATTAATTTAGGACCTTTAATGACGGACAAAACCGTCGCTAAAGGTCCGAACGTGGCCTTCGTGGGCGACGCTCGTGTGCTCGCTCGCCTCCCGTGCATTCATGTTCTTGAAATCTCAGCCGTTCGATCGCGAGATCAAAAGGCTGAGATGCGTCCTCGCCGCGCCTCAACTGCGTGCTCGCCCGCATCTGATCCTACGTTACGCACTAGTGTCTGATGCGGCGTGAGCGCTATCGAGCGCGTGCGACCGCTTGATTGCGATTGAGCCGTCAATTGAGCCCCCTCGCTGCACCTCAGCAATCGCTCGCCAAGGATCGAACGCACACCTCTTCAACGCGTAAGCGCGTTCGACCAACATGCTACACAAGCGTTTGTGTTGTGATTATGATCTATGCACGCGCATCCACAGCCGTGGGCACGACGGAGAAGCGGCACTCAGATTGAAGAAGAGAGGGAGTGGCGGGTGCAGCGACCGATTGGGCAACTGAGATGGCATCATGTGGCGCCATCTTGGCTATCAATCTTCTGGATGATGTAGATGGTGCCACGGTTGTCGGATTGAGTCAATTTTCATCCTGTTAGACTACGATCGTCAATCTGAATTCATCCGTGCGGTCAGATTTATTGTCTGAAATGTGGATTCACACCATCTTGGCCCTTGATCTTCTAGGGTTCCTCGGTCTCTATTTGATGCCATAAATGTTGGATTAGGGCAATCTTGGAGTCGTTAAACTCCAATCGTCGCCCTGATCAAATCTGTATGGTTGGATCTTCAATCCGAGGCCCCAATAAAAATTTGCCCTATCCATGAACATAAAAGGATACAATTAACCTCCATTTTATTCAAACTAATATAAATGCAAGATGATGCATGCTATGCAATATTTATAGCATGTAATGCAATTCTATGCTTAAGAACATGCATAAATAGAATTCTTATGTAGTGTAAACGTGTTTAAATCAGCCCTCAGCCTGACACCAGATATAGATGATAGAATTGGTATTAACTAGAGAAAACTTAAGACCTATATAGCAAGCCTAAGTTGATGAAACCTTAGGGGTCAAGTTGCTATGAATTTTAGTTTAGTCTAGGATACTGTAGTGCACACGGAATGTGAAGGGCGTTGATTTTGGGAAATGCCCTATTATTTCAATTTTTAGTGTGTGTACAGGAATTGGAAAGTTGATTCCAATGAAAAGCAAGTTGTCACACAATTTTATGTATTTTTGTCTTTTAGGATTTGCTTTAATTTAATGCATTTTAAGGTTTCCTTTCTTAAAACTTCAAACAAGTTTTGAGATCCACAAACAAGAGGAAATCAAGTTGTATGGGTGAGGATATGTTTCCTTTATGTTGTGGGACTAAAAAGAAGGAAAGAAACCCTAATCCAATTAGCCCTAAGACAAAAAATTACTATCGATGAATCTCTTTTAGGCTTTCTGCATTAAGTAGTGGTCCAAACAAATCAAACAACACCACTACTTTGAAGAAAATCAAATAAGGATTTCATAAAAATTTTTTTAAGATTTTAGGAATTTTTTTGATATTTGTTTTTAATTTTTATTTGTGCTAGTGTCAGAGTCTAGAAATGATACCTGTGGGTATTTTGGACTTTTTAGTACGGCCCCCAACCTCAGAAAATTTTATGAGTTTTGGTGACATGTAGAATTTCACGAGGATTCTAGAAAGGTAAATTTCACAAATATTGGATGAGCATAAAAATTCTAAAAATAATTAGACAGTATCAAAATAGGAAGATGAGAGGGTATGACCCTTCTATAGTCCATGAATTTTTAAAAATTAAATACAAAGACAATTAGTTTGAAATTTTGAACAGATGTTCCCAACTTGATTTGGAATCTCTATGTGAAATTTTAAGATTTTAGAAGACCTGTGGTATTCGGAATTGATTTTTCAAATCCGGATAGAAGTCTGGATCTGAAAAATAGAATACCCGCACATAAAGTAGAGTAGTGTTTAATGGGGCAATCAAACAAACAATCGATTTTAAAGGTACTACTCTACCAAAATTTGATGTTTAAGATCCTGAAAGCCAAGTTTAATATATTTTGATAGTCTTTTAGGCTAAGTGTGACAAGAAAGAAGAAACCAACCTAGAATTGTGGGAGGAAAAGGAACTTTGAGCTCTTGCTTCCAAATTCCCACTTTCTTCCTGTAGTTCTTGCACACACAAGAAGAAATAGAGGCAAGGGGATGAGATCCACTTCAAGCAAGAGAAAAATAATTTGCAAAGCCGTGTCTCCCCGGTAATGGTGCTAAAAAGTGATAGTGAAAATACGTAATTTGTTAATAAGGGTTTTGGAAATCATTGTAACGTGTAAATTTGTTTCGCTTTTAAAATTTCTAACCTAGATAGGGAAGTATCTAGGGTCATCCAAGGAGGCAATATTTTACGAAATCAATCTCTTTCTTCAAAAGTAGAAATCACCTTTCTTTTTGTTGTTTTTCAATATATCATTTTTCTTTTGGGTTTTTGAAATAAAGGGGCAAATATGAAGTTGTTGACGGAAAAAAATACCACAACTAAGATGCTAAAATCTAAGTGACAGCCTCTTTCTAAGCTCAAACTAGGCACGTGAAGGCCTAGGTTAATTAGAAAGAGATAGTGAGATTATACTAAGATAAAGAAAGTAGTGTAATTAAAAATGCAATAAGAAATGAAGGCAACTTTTTCTATATTAAAGGAAATTGTCTATGAAGAGTCAATTTTCTCTTACGAAAATGATAAAAAAAATGATTTGTCATTGTATTTTTATGTGGTGGAAAAATCGACTAATCAAGGTATTGAATTGAAATTAACCACTCACAGGAGATCGGGTCGTATCCACAGGGAGGTAGTGACCTATTAAAAACTCGTAAAATGAGAGTAATGATGTTCACCAAGATTCTCCCCAACTAATGAATCCAAAATCCACTTTAAATCAAGATAGCAATGAGAAGATATGCTGAAATTGCATTTGTGTGAAAGTGGAGGGGTATTCAAGAAATGCAACCACAATATAATATTAATTAAATTAAAAATGAAGTTTGGCAATGGCACTCCACTGTAAGTTTTAATTGAAACAAAAATAGGGGATTTCATGGAGAGGCCTGTGCTCCACAAGGAAGCCTCACTGGCCGCGAGGTTTGCGGTGGAGAATAAGTCAGTCGAGGGCTACTCAATGATGGTCGTGGTGTGGCGAATGGTGGTCGGCGGCGGTTGGAGTTATCGTTGGCGAAGAGGAAGTCGCCGGCTGTGGCGGGTGTGCACATGGTGGCAGTCGGCGAGGAAGAGGCCGGCGAGTTGTGTGGAGATCCCCAGTGGTGTTGGCGGAGAGATTAGGTAGCCAGAGATGGGCAGCAACACGTATTGGTGGTTGCTGCTTTGGGTTCTTTTGTTCATGGCAGGGAAGGTGCATGGAGATGAAGAAGAAGAAGAAGCTGTTGATGGAGTGCGACTACAGGTGCTGTGCTGCGGACGTGGCAGAGGCGCAGTGAGGGGCGTGCGCAGGCCGTGCAGGCACGCGCGTGGGATGGCTCTGCTGCACATGGTACGGGAGGCATAGGTGTAGGTGTAGTGCTCTGTAGGTCACGGGCGGAGCTACTGCTAGTGGTGCGTGCGGCAGCTGTGCGCGCGTAGGACGCGGAGGCGAGCAATGGGGCGTGCATGCTGCTGCTGTGTGCACATGGAAGGGGTGGCATGCATTGGTCGCTTGAACCGAGAGGCGCACGAGATCTGGCTGATAGGTGTGTGACGAAAGTGGCTGGGCACCACCTGTGCATGTGGCGAGTGACGGTCGAACCCGGTTAGGTTGTTAATATGGTGATTTTATCGTTGAAGTGTGTATAGTGGTTAACCTAAATCAAACCTAACCATCTCTTTACAAAATTTTTAACCTGGCCTACTTGATTTTATCTTGGTCACTTTTAGGCCCAAGGTCGAACTCAGGGAACTGGGGTTACAATTCAAGTTTCTACGCCTTTCCTACAATGAGTCTCTTCCGTTTGTTTACTATGTTTTTGGTGTTTTTCTATTTAGATTTTTTTTTGGTAATCTTTGTCCTTGAGGCACATCCTCAAAATTAAGTTCTTGGCTTTGAGCCAAATCAGGGTTCTAAAACGGGTCTTGCTATTCGCAAGACGAAGTACCTGCAAGTCAAGGATTATCTTTTCTCTTTTATATATATATATTTTTTATCTTTTTATGGGCATGCAAGAGAAATATAAATAAAGTAAATATAGTATAAATATATATGTATATACTATATATGTATAAAGGGGTGGGGGTGGAGGCGGAGATGGAGTGTAGCACGGTGTTGTGTCAGTTGCCATCTAGAAAGATGCAACCAACAGGACTAGGTGCCGCGTGGAGTGGAGAATGGATGGTGGAAGATGAATGCGAACATGCTTTTTGTTCGCGTGTATCAGGGAATATCAGCAACTGATGCAGATATTTCCGCGATACCATGTATGGTAAGTAATGTGAAAATATATATATGTATATATGTAAATATATCTATATGTATATATATATATATATGTATGTATTTATATAAGTATGTATATATATCTATATAGATGTAAATATATATATATATGTATGTATATAGTAATATATGTATATATAGATATATGTAGATAAATATATATATATGTATATTTGTGTATATATATATATATATACACACACAAATATACATGTATGTATATAGACTAATACATAGTTATATAAGTACTAATATATGTATAGATATATGTATATATATATATATGTATATAAGTATATATATATGTATATATGTATATAAACATATGTATATATATCAATATAAATATGTATACGTATATATATATATATATATACGTATATAATAGTGTATAGGTGTGTGTGTATGAAAGTGAGTGTAGGTGTGTAAGTGTCGGTAAAGAGAGTGCTGTGAGAGAGAGGGAGAGAGGGAGAGAGAGAGAGAGAGCGAGAGAGGCTGCTGGAGGTTAAGGCATCTGAAGGAGCAAGCGTCGTCTGGAGGCTCCACGCGTGCGCGTAGGCGGGTATGCGCGCAGAGAGGAGTGCGCTGGAGGGAGTGGCGCGGCGAGGATCGCAGCGCACAGCGTTGCGTGGAAGGGCTGGAGCGGGCGCTCGCAGGCGCACGTGGGTGAAGAGAGCAGGCGACGCAGGCGGGTACGAGCGCTGGCAGATGCGCCGGCAGGCGCTGGCAGAACGTGGGGTGAGACACGCGCGTGGGAGAAGGCCGGTTGCGGTGCGCCAGGTGATCGGTTAAGTGAGAAACTCACCGGTCACCCCACTATGGCCACAGTGTTCAGCAGAAACGCAGGAACAGTGGCTACAGTGGCTAGGCGAGTCGCGAAACCACCTGCTGTAGGTGTTGTGAGTGAGGACGGCTCGATGCACGCGGTGGAGTGGCTCCGGTTGGTGGCTTGCGGGCAGGATGTCACAATAGAGCACGTGGAGAGGGCTGCTGGCGTGCGCAGTGGAGGGCGACCTGCTACTTGCACGGAGGCTTGTGGGTGCTGCTGGGGTGCGCGGTGAGGCTTGGCTGGCCTCTGCAGTAGCGTGCGGTGGCCAGCTGTAGGCGGGAAGGCGAATGCAGTGCGAACGAGCAGGAGGCGAGGGTGCCTGCAGGCACACGTGGAAAGGCGAGCATGCCCTGCTGTCGCCTTGCTGCTGCTGCTGTGGGGCTCAGCCGGCTGCTGCAGGGCATGCAGTGGCCGGTTGAGCTTCACAGCTGAAGCTTGGTGGTAATGGCTGAAGTGCTGGAAACGAAGAAGTCAGGGAAGAGCCACCACGCCCACCGGCTCTGTGGTGAGCTGGGTGGTGGTGGACTCACGGTGGTGGTTGTGCACCACCGTGAGGTGCTCCTGTCTGCCGGGTGTCTCCTCAGAGGTGGAGGGCTGGCGTATGGATGGAGAGGGAGGAGATGGTGGCTTGGAGAAGAAGAAGCTGCTGTGGGTTCTTTTCATGGAGGACCAGGTTGGTTGTAAGGGAAGAAACCATGGTCCTTTTAAAGAAGAGGAAGCCATGCACAGCCCTGCCCTAGCTGTGCATGGCTTGGCAGGGAGTGGTGCATGCGGCTGCAGGGCTGGCAGGGAGAGGGGGAGCAGGACATGGTGCGAAGAAGTTGTTCCATGCATCCGCGGGAAGAGTTTTAAAAAATCAAAAAGAAATAAAAAATGGAGATGGAAATTTTGTGAAGTAGCACTTGAGGAAAACGTGAATTGCGAGGCCATTTATTTACACTCCTCCCCTCTCAATTAAATGCATGCATGCATGTATTTTTACAAATGATACTATGGAACCCTAATATGCACTAGTAATGCTAGGAAGTAGCACAAGACGACACAATTGCAGGCTTATTTTTGCGGTGCAATCATACCCCCATGCCTATCTTTTGCTAGTCCTTAGCAAAACATTTTTTTGTTGTATTTAGAAATGATCTTTATGCTGAAGATTTTCTCCATAGGTGTGTTTATTGTTGGATATTGTGAGAACCTATTGTAGAGAAGACTACCGGTACTTTAAGTCTCACATGACAAAGATCATCTCTCAACTAACCAGGACTCTTGATATTTAAACCTTAAGTACGATTTCCAGGACCCAAGAGTTTTTTGTCATACTTGAGAGCTCAAGAGATTATGGCTTGTGCTTAGTGAAGGATCAAGACTGACCAGATGAACATTAAGACTCAAGCCCAGGGTTTCACGAATTTTTAAGTACAGGTTGGTCCCAGTTTCAGCTCGTATTTTCGGATTATCCCTTAAGAAGATGACGGAAAACTCAACTCCTATTTTCTAACCTTTGTGGCTCACAGGAAAAACAGGGTATTTGCTACTTGCCCAGAAGAATAATTTTTTTTTTTTAGGGTAGAGACTTTTACAGACATTTGCGAGATATACTGACTTATTTGCAACTTTTTTTTTTGAAACACGTGTCAGTATATCTCTTACAACATTATTTGGAGGAGCACACTCTTCTTTTTGGTGGGAGAGTTCTTTCTTGGTGGAAAGAGTCGCTCCTAAACACAAGACTAAAGCCTGGGATAAAATGTCTACCTGCTCGCACAGGTAAGGACTCCACCTTCCCTAATGAACACTAGGGTTGGATCTTATGTTCACCCGATCTTTCTTGATATGTGTAGTGTGAACCAAGTTTACTTAAGCTCTCAAGAAGAAGCAAACCAACGGATCCTGTACTGATGTCTCAGGTACAAGAATACATCCTTAGTTAGGAGAGATTCCGATCTATCTTGTCAATGCTCAAGTGAATTAAGCCGAGCTTGAACGAATCAAGCTTCTGTGGCCTGGAAAGTCTTCAAAATAGCGGTTGAATATCCATAAACACTTATTGTATTTTTGTTTCAGCCTTCAGAACATTACTAAACACCATTTTTTTTCTATATATAAAAATAGAAACTGCATGATACCATAAAATACCCAGGTCCTATGGATGCCTATCCACCCCCCCATGCCAAACGATGCTATGTCCTCATATGCATGCAGGGAAGGGTAGAGAAAGGATGAAAGATCGGGTAACGAGAGCTGAAGTGCAGGGTATACAGCAGGGTGGTAGGGTGGGTGGATGGTGGGTGGTGAAGTGAAAAGTAAAGTGATCGTGACAGTCAAGTGAAAAGTGATGGTGGATGGTGAGTGTTGTTGGGGTGCCTCCCAACGAGCGCTAAATTTAACGTCCCCAGCTGGACTCAGAATGAGGCAAAGAATTAGTTACCCTCTAGCAGGGCAACGGTTTCTCCAACGGGGGCAGGTTCATGAGTCAGATAGGGTTTCAAACACTGCCCGTTGACCGTAAATTTATGCCTAGATTTGGGATCTTCGATCTCGACAGCCCCGTTGGGGAATGGTCTTGAGACCAGGAAAGGACCAATCCATTTGGACTTCGATTTCCCAGGAAAGAATTTGAGTTGGGCATTATAGAGCCAAACTTGCTGAGATGGCTCAAATTCTTTCCGCCGAATACTACTGTCGTGAAAAGCCTTAGTGCGTTGTTTGAAAGTTAAAGTAGAATCATAGGCTTCATGACGGAGCTCTTCCAACTCCTGGAGTTGGAGTTTCCTTTCTCGACCACACAGGTCTGGGTCGAGGTTACATTGGTGAACCGCCCAATAAGCGCGGTGCTCCAACTTCACAAGCAAATGACAAGGCTTCCCGTAAACGATTCTATACGGAGACATACCAAGGGGAGCCTTGAAGGCGGTCTGATACGCCCAAAGTGCATCAATCAGCTTGTCGGACCAATCCTTACGGTCAGCCCAAATCGTTTTCTGGAGAATCTGCTTGATTTGCTGGTTCGACACCTCAGCCTGGCCGTTCGTCTGAGGATGATACGGGGATGCGATACGATGGTGGACTCCGTATTTCCTCAGAAGTGCCCGAAAAGAAGCATGGGTAAAGTGGCTTCCTCCATCCTAGATAATGGCTTGAGGGATCCCAAAGCGTGCAAAGATGTGGTTTTTGACAAATCGGGTGGATATAACATGGTCATCACAGTGCACGGGAATAGACTTGATCCATTTCGAAACATAGTCAATGGCTACGAGGATGAATTCGAATCTGTTGGAAGGAGGAAAGGGACCTATGAAATCAATTCCCCAAATGTCGAAGATTTTCGCAGTTAGGATGGGTTGCAAGGGCATGATGTCATGACATGACATTGACCCTAACGACTGGCACCTAGTGCAATGCTTGGCATAATTTTGTGCATCCTGGTGAAGGGAGGGCCAAAAGAAACCACACTGCAGCACCTTGGCTGTAGTTTTCCTCCCAGAGAAATGGCCTTCGCAGGCCTGATCGTGGCAGAAGGATAGCACACTAGGGAGCTCGCTATCAGGAATACAGCGACGGATGATTTGATCAGCACCTATCCAAAAAAGAAGTAGATTATCTCAGAAATAATACTTTGCTTCTGCCATGAGACGCTCGCGCTGGTTTTTAGGCCAGCCACGTGGAAGGGATCCAGAAGCAAGGTAATTGGCAATGTCGGCATACCATGGTCCACTTGCCACACTTATTGCCAATAGGTGCTCATCAGGAAAAATTTCATTGATCGGCAGAGTAAGTCCAATATGATCAGGGTCCATTCTGGAAAGGTGATCAGCCACAACATTCTGGGCTCCGGCCTTATCACGGATCTCAATGTCAAATTCCTGGAGCAGAAGGATCCAACGAATCAGTCTAGGTTTGGCATCCTTTTTGTGCATGAGATGGCGAATGGCCGCGTGATCGGTGAAAACAATAACGTGAGAGCCCAGAAGGTAAGAGCGGAATTTCTCCAGCCCAAAGACGACTGCCAGTAGTTCTTTTTCAATGGTAGTATAATTACGCTGGGCCTCGTCCAACGTCTTAATGGCGTAGTACACCATGAAGGGGTATCTATCGCGTCTTTGTCCCAGGATGGCTCCGATTGCAAGGTCGGAAGCGTCACACATGAGTTCAAAGTCGAGGGACCAATTAGGCGGCTGGAGAACAGGGGCCTTGGTGACAACATTACGCAGCTGCGTGAATGCTTGTATGCAGTCGGGGCCCATATCGAAGGGTACGTCGGTTGATAGGAGATGAGTTAAAGGTCGAGAAATCTTGGAGAAGTCTTTGATAAATCTTCTATAGAAACCTATGTGTCCCAGGAAGGAGCGGATTTGTTTGACAGAGCCAGGCACAAGTAAATCAGCAATGACATCGAGCTTAGCTCTGTCAACCTCGATACCCCTATCGGAGATGATATGTCCAAGAATAATTCCCTCGTGCACCATAAAATGACTTTTTTCCCAGGAAAGCACAAGGTTTACATCAATACATCTCCTAAGGATACGAGTCAGGTTGGCAAGACATTCGTCTAAAGATGGTCCAAAGATCGAAAAGTCATCCATGAAGACCTCAAGAAAGTCACCCACCATGTCATGGAATATCTCCAGCATACATCTCTGGAAAGCTGCTGGCGCCTTGCAAAGTCCAAACGGCATCCTTCTAAATGCGAAGGTGCCGAAAGGGCAGGTAAAAGTGGTTTTCTCTTGGTCTCGGGGGTCAATTGCCACCTGGTTATATCCTGAGATCCATCCAGGAAACAGAAAAATTTATTTCCCGCTAATCGCTCCAGGATTTGGTCAATGAATGGTAGCGGAAAGTAATCTTTCTTGGTTGCAACATTGAGTTTCCTATATTCTACACACACTCTCCAAGATGTAGGAGTGCGTGTAGGGATGGATTCGCCCCTGTCATTGACACGGATGGTGAGTCCTGCCTTTTTAGGCACAACGTGAATCGGACTCCCCCAGGGGCTATTGCTGATCGGGTAGATTATACCCACATCCAGCCACTTAATAATTTCTTTCTTAACGACCTCCCGCATGTTAGGGTTGAGACGTCGCTGCATCTCGTGGGAAGGTCGAGCCTCCTCCTTCGTACATATACGGTGAGTGAAGTAGGAGGGGCTAATGCTAGATAAGTCTGATAAAGACCATCCAATGGCTGCCTTGTGTTCTATGAGGCCCTCAGCTAGTTTGCACTCTTGCTCCCTAGTCAATTTTGAACTGATGATTACAGGGAGCATTTCATTTAGCCCTAGGGAAACATACTTAAGTGTACTAGGCAGCTCTTTCAGCTCGGGAGTGGATGGTGAAAGGTCTGGCATTTCTTGGGACGAGAGAGTCCCAGGCAGGTTGGAGAATAGGTCAGGAGGAAGAAATTGGCCTTCTGATTGGCCAGGAAGAGGGGCTTCTTGGATAGATGGATCCAAAAAGGAAAAGCCCCAGTGAGAAGTATATGGGCTCAAGGTCCCAGTGTGGATTTGCAAATCCGCCTGATTGATTGTGCAGCAATCATAGGTCTTAATTGGCTTAGATTAAGCTAGGACTTAGCATAAGTTAGGGTTATTCACGCATACATATGCATTGTCTGCATCTTTACTGCTTTCCTTTAGCTATGCATGAAATAATGTTATAATGTGCTGATTAAGTGCATTATGTCAATTGCAGGCAATAAGCTGATCAGGAGTTGGATCTGAAGTTGGATCAGGAATAACAGGAGTTGTAGCAGAGCTGGAGCAGAAGGCCTAGTTTAGATGTAGGAATAATAATGTAACGGGGTTAAAAGTTTGCTATTCTATTAAGTAGAAATAAAGCAGTAAAATGTGAAGAGCTTAGGTCCATCCTAGCCCTAGGATAGCCTAGAGACTTCCCCAAGCCTTAGCCACCCTTAGATTAGGTCACAACACCCTAGGAAGCCCTAAAACCCTACTTCCAACCATTATCTGGATGTCCAGATAAGCTATAGGATGTCTAGTACCCTTAGCCAACTCCTGCACAGTTCAAACCCACTTCTGCAGTGTTATTGGACGTCCAGACACTTTGTCAGACATCCAATTTCTGCAGAATACCCAAAACAGAACCTGAAATCCTTCCTGACTTTGATTGGATGTCCAGACAACAAGTCTGGACTTCTGATTTTTGAGTATAAGACATCTAATTCTTTATTAAACGTCTGATACTGCTCTCCAATTCCTGTTTTGAGATTTAAGCCTTGATCTTGGATCTCTAGGTCCCTAAACCCAATTCCAACCCCATAGGAACCTAAATTAAGGTGCCCTAACCCTAGTACACCACCTCTAGAACTCCCTAAGGACTTAATTAGGTCCTCACTAAACCTAATTGACTTGGATCTTAGTCAATTCCATCAGCCTATTCAATTGGACTCATTGAGTCCAATTGAGCCCTGATCTCAGCACACACTATCCAATTGGACTCAGTGAGAGTCCAATTGACCTAGACCTGACTTAATTGAGTTGTTTTACTCTCAATTAAGTTTTCACACACCCAATTAAACTTGTATTAAGTTTAATTGCACTTTACCTTAGTGAATTAGGGTTTATAACCCTAATTTGTGACATACCTTGATCTATACCCACTAGAACCTAACCTAATCAACCTAGCCACCTAAGTTTCGACCCACACACACCCACACACACCATCCACACGAAAATACCTAGCCTAGAGTTCTCTAGAACTCTCTACCATGTGTGGTTGCCTTGGTTGCCAAAAATAGCAACCAAGAGCCATTCAATTTTTAGATCCACATTTGGTGGATCTAAACACCACCATCCACCCTCTCTCTCTCACTCTCCCACGAGCTCCCACCATAGGCCTCTCTAGAGAATTCCATAATTCTCTAGAGAGCTTCCCTTAGGTCTATAAAAAGACCCCTTGGGTGGCCATTTGCACCCATTCACTTCCTTGGCATCCATTCCACTTAGAATAGCCACTTCCATCTCCACTCCACCTCCACGAGTTCAGCACCACCATGGAGGCCAACATCTCCATGCTAGGAAGCTGGATCAGCTCCCCAACCTCTCTCCAAGGGCCAGCCTAAGTTCCATTGGCCGCCCCTCCTTCTTCTCTCAACCACTCAAAGGCCATCGGGGACCACCCGTGAATGCTCTTCGTATATTTATTGCATTTATTTACTGCTTAGTGGTGTAGTCTTACTTCTCCCCCAATGATGCATGCGAAATCCCCCCATCGATTCTTGTATGTGATCATTTTCTGGTAGCTAGATTTAATTTTCAAGCATTTATGTACAAGCTTTCCTCTAGATTCCTTGCGCAACAACTCCCAAATGAATGAAAGAAAACACATTTATATATATATATATATATCTCTATCTGTTTGAAATCACCATGAGCTTAATGATTGCTATTATCTTTTGCGTGATTAATGTTGCCTGTTTCTAACTCTTAATATTCTTGCAACTAAGCATGTCGTACGTAAATACATAATATCACGAACCGGCATGCGATTCTAAACAAAGTAGAGCGGCAAAAAGATCGATTTCAAAAGTAAAAGCAATGCCTCCCAGAGACAAACGACCGGGACTCAAGTCTCATTATCTTTAGAAATCAATTTTTGACGACCATTTTTGCGCGACTATACTATGATTTTCGACGACTTCGAAATGCACGAAAATGGCTTTTTGTCACTGATTTGGCAGGAAAGAAAGGGCAATCTGGTCTTCAAGAGTGTGGACCAGTGGTGAGTAGCCCGGATATGACTCAGACCATGAGGTATGGGAAGTGGAGAAAACCTCGTCAGAAGTCTGATCAGGAGAAGGTACGGAGCAAGGGAGGGATGGGGGAACGTCACAATATGTGTTGGTCAGGCAGTCATCAGTGTTTATAGGTAATCCACAGCAGTCAGAATAAGTCCCAATTAGTCTGATACATGAGCTGACGACCATGTCCTCGTCAAACGTGTCATCCTTGATGCAATCGCAATCAAAGTTCTTGGCTGCCTTGAAGATGTTAAGCTTGAGCTTTTCAGATCCAACGACAATCTCAATACAGCCCAACTCGCAGTCGATATGGGCACGGGCTGTGGCCAAGAAAGGTCGACCAAGGATGATTGGACAATCAGAAAGTGAGTTAGGAACTTCCATATCTAAAACAAGAAAGTCAACTGGAAAACAGAGACTGTTGACCTTAACCGCCACGTCTTCCACCACACCCTTCGGGATTTTGACAGAACGATCTGCCAACTGTAACGTGACAGTGGTGGGTTTTAGATTTCCCAAGGAAAATTTTTCGAGCATGATGGTCGGTATAAGATTTATGGAAGATCCTAGATCAAGCAGGGCACGGTTAAAATTGCAACCTTGGATGCTACAGGAAATAAGCGGTGTGCCTGGATCTTTCTGCTTCGGTGGTAGGTTTGACAGTATAGCACAACTCGCATGAGGTGAGAGAACCACCGGATTCTTAGTTTTCTTTGACTATGGCTTGGGTGTTGTGTAGTCTTTGAAAAATCAGGCGACAGTAGGTATGTGGTCGATAGCCTCGAGCAGGGGTACCTTGATTTCTACATCCCTGAACAAATTACGCAGGTTATCAAAGGCCTGCATATCCTTCTTTTTGCCTTTTGGCTCCCTCAGTAGAGCCTTAGGGAATGGGACTGATTCTGGCACCAATTTGGGTGTATCGTCCTCTCGCGAATGTGGTGCGCATCCCGAATGAGAGGGCAATGAAGAAGATGGGCCAGGATCAGGTCGAGGCGGATCGACAGTCTGCTTACCTCTCCTTGTAGTGATAGCATTGGACGATGCGGGTCCAGTGGGATCATACGGCGGAGGAGGGTTCGCAATAGGGACATAAGAGTGCGGTGCTGCAGCGGGATTAGCCTGAAATCCTGGTGGAATGCTCGAAGCTTGCAGAGTTTGATGAACCTACCCCTGAGAAGGTTGTACCTGTGGTTGCGGACCACGGGGTACGAAGTTTCGTGGGTTTGGAATAGGTTGGGTGGGAAGAGTGCCGTGAGATTGAGTCGCCATGCGTAGTTGACTGATCTCAGCATTCTGCTGTGCCAATTGGTGCTGAAGAGAGGTCATGTTCTCTTCATGGCGCTTTGACATATCCGTCATCATTCGCATCAATTTATCAAGAGGACTTGATGCATGTTCAGTTTGCGGTACGCAAGGGCCTGATGGTGGATTTGCCATAGGATTAGACTAGGCCCTTGGGATGACGGGTGTGGATGGTCGCATTGGCCCACCCGTGGGGTTTTGGCACTGTGAGTTGTTGGACCATGCGAAATTCAGATGATTTCACCACCCTGGGTTATAAGTGGCAGAGAATGGGTTGTTCCCCAGGGTGCAAGTGTCTTTTATGCCAGAAGATGCATCCGCATGTAAATATGCTTCCGAGCACACAGAGGTTTAGTCCTCCGTGTCGAAATACTGGCTTGCAGAAGCCAGATCCACATGGCTTACCGAGTCGCTCAGTGTGACACTCGGTAAGGAAGGTCTTACGGGGTTTCTCAGGATAAGCCTGGTGTTGGAAGAATTTGGATTGTGACGAAGTGGTGCAGTGGGGGTGTTTGCCATAGAATGGGCGGGGTTGTCCAAAAGCTCGTCCAACTTCTTGTGCACAACGAAGACCTCATCCAGTTTTTGTGCTATAAGGCTGAGATCAGTCGATGAATGGGAGGGTCCCGTGTCAACTTCGTGGACATTTCAGGGCTGGATGGTATGATTAAAGGTGACAATGGAGGTATTGTTCATTGAGTTTTCACTCATATTTTCTTACAATTCGAATGCTCCATTCTCGTCTTTATTCATAAAATTCCTTCCACAGGAAGCATCTGCAATTTGCTTCAAAGTCTCATTTAGCCCATAGTAGAAAATCTGGGCTATATGCCACTTAGGCAGACCGTGGTGCGGACACTTCCTGAGGAGGTCATTATACCTCTCCCATGCCTCATGAAATTGTTCGCCGTTTTGTTGAGTAAATGAAGTGATAGCATGGCGAAGCGCATTGGTTCGCCTGAATGGGAAGAACTTCTTGAGAAACGCTGTTCGCATCTCTTCCCAAGAGTGGATGGTTCTCCCAAGGGTGTGTAACCACTGCGACGCTTTATCCCACAATGAAAATGGGAACATTTTCATGAGGACTATAGGTAACCCGACATTTCTTGGTTTAACAGTTTCAGCCAATCAGGTTAAATCTTCCAAGTGGAGAAAAGGATCTTCACTTGCAAGACCATGGAAGTGGAAATTTATTAGACCAATTATGTTCGGTTTCAATTCAATGTCGTCCCCACCCATGGGGACCCGAATTTGTCCTATGGTCTCTGTAGCAGCGAGATTCTGATAGGAGCTAAGAGACCTAGTCTCCTCCCATTCGGGAGGGTTCTGCATTTCCTCCAATGTTTCCCGAATGGCTTCAATTTGTTCATTATACATTTCCATTTGGGCTTAGAGGCGGGTTATGGGATCTAAGGCTCCACCACCAAGTGGGTTCTGAGGGCGGCTTCGTCCCTCGGGATTTGGGGGTGGGCGTGTAGCCATGTTTGTGGAGGAGGAGGATGACTCGGCTTCTTTTCTAGATTTATCAGTCAATTCAACAGTTCAGGGTTTTGTGACCTCCTCCAAACATGCACTACTGCAGGAAGAATTGGGGGGATAAGAAGGGAAAAGAGATGAGAGAAATGATGCCGCAAAGGTACACATGATTACAAATCAATATAGTCAAATTCCTAACCTCTACAGTGTGCCCTTAGACCTAAAGATCTAAGTTACCTACTATCACGAACTACGGAACCAAATGCGAGCACCGCAGAACCACCGGGCCAGATTAAAAGGCCGTTTGCCAAGTCTTAGACACCCGATAGCACGCGGGAACCCTCACCAGCACGTAGGCACTACACGCAGGTAGTTAGACCTCCAATCCTTAGTAAGGGTCAAGTTACTACCAATTTTAGTTAGAGGCTTAGGGTCAAGTGCTTTTGGAATGTGAAGGGCGTTGTTTACGGGTAATGCCCATGTGATTGATTTTCAGAGTGTGTAAAATAAGCATGCAACGGGGAAATCTCCCCGAATTGAAGTTTTTAATTGGTGAATGGTTTTTGGAGTTTAGCCTTAAGTAGTATGAATTTTAGGATTTCGCTGAAATACCAATTCAACCAATCTTCAGGTTTTGAGAGAATACAAGTTTTCTTCTAAGCCCAACAAACCCTTCTTCAATTTCAATTGGTTAATGCATGCTACAATGTAATGGGCTACCCTAAATGGAGATTTCTATGTGTGGATGCACGAATCAGTTTTAAATTAGTGTGAAAGGGAGCCAAAGTACTTCAATTCAAGTGCTCCGAATCACCAGAAATGATTTCCACACAAGGCTCAACCAAAAGATGAAGAAAATTAAATTGTTGGGGTTGAAATGTTCGGGATCAAATCTTAGGCAAGTTGAAAAGTCGTGGTGGGATTGGAATCAACTCAATTCCAAGTCTCCCCACCAAAAAGGTGATCCCGAATTGTCGATAAATGAGGCAAAGAGGGGTGCAATCAATCTTTTTGTGTTTGCCTCAAAGAATACTTCACACAGCGAAAAATTCAAGAATCAAGATTCTTGGATTTTTACTATGCGAAGTAAGGCGTGAAACCCCAGGGTGGTGGGAGTAAGGGCAATCAATCAAACAAGTGAATTTTAATCCACTTGCCCCAAGAGATCCAAGAAGTTTTTCTAGTTTTTTAGTTTTTTAGTTTTTTTTTACTAAGGTTACAAGTTAACCTAGGTTGCTAAGAAAGAAAGACTTACTTGTGCAGCAACGTGTGCGGAGCTCCAGTGCAGTGTCAGTGTCTTCATGCTCTCGTTCTCGCCCTTGGATCTGCCCACGTCTCCGACTTCGTCTGCCTGTCTTCTCCCTGCAACAGGTTTACCAGCACACCAAAAACAAAAACACCTGTGAAGAGAAGGGTGTGAGAAGAGAAAAATTACAGGAATGGAGTAAAAACTTACTTGAAGGTGCTCTTCCCTGGCAACGGTGCCAGAAAAGGATGACGGTCGAACCTGGTTAGGTTGTTAATATGGTAATTTTATCGTTGAAGTGTGTATAGTGGTTAACCTAAATCGGACCTAACCATCTCTTTACAAAATTTTTAACCTGGCCTACTTGATTTTATCTTGGTCACTTTTAGGCCTAGGGTCAAACTCGGGGAAGTGGGGTTACAAGTCAAGTTTCTACGCCTTTCCTACAACGAGTCTCTTCCGTTCGTTTATTGTGTTTTTGGTGTTTTTCTATTTAGATTTTTTTCTGGTAATCTTTGTCCTTGAGGCACATCCTCAAAATTAAGTTCTTGGCTTTGAGACAAATCAGGGTTTTAAAACGGGTCTTGCTATTCACAAGATGGAGTACCTGCAAGTCAAGGATTATCTTTTCTCTTTTATATATATATATTTTTTATATTTTTATGGGCATGCAAGAGAAATAGAAATAAAGTAAATATAGTATAAATATATATGTATATACTATATATGTATAAAGGGGTGGGGGTGGATGCGGAGATGGAGTGTAGCACGGTGTCGAGTCGGTCGTCGTCTAGAAAGACGCAACCAACAAGACGAGGTGCCACGTGGAGTGGAGGATGGATGGTGGAAGATGAATGCAAACACGCTTTTTGTACGCATGTATCGGAGAATATCAACAAATGGTGCAGATATTTCCGCGATACCACGTATGGTAAGTAATGTGAAAAAATATATATGTATATATGTAAATATATCTATATGTATATATATATACGGCTATAAATATATAGGTATATATATATATGTAGTTATATCTGTATATATATATGTGTATATATATGTAGATATATATATGTATATAAGTATGTATATATAACTATATAGATGTAAATATATATATATATATGTATGTATATGGTAATATATGTATATATAGATATATGTAGATAAATATATATATATATATATATGTATATATAGTTATATAGATATATATGTATATATGTATGTATATTTGTATATATATATATATATGTATGTAAGTATAAGTGTATGTGTATATATATGTATATATATATAGAAGTATATAGATGTATATATATATATATGTATGTATATAGACTAATACATAGTTATATAAGCACTAATGTATGTATAGATATATGTATATATATAAATGTATATAAGTATATATATATGTAAATATATATGTATATATATATATATGCATACTAATACTTAGTTACATAAATACTACCATATATATAGATATAAGTATATATATATATATGTATATATGTATATAAATATATGTATATATATCAATATATATATATGTATACGTATATATATATATGCATATAATACTGTATAGGTGCGTGTGTGTGTGTATGAAAGTGTGAGTGTAGGTGTGTAAGTGTCGGTAAAGAGAGTGCTGTGAGAGAGAGAGAGAGAGAGAGAGAGAGCGAGAGAGAGGCTGCTGGAGGTTAAGGCATCTGAAGGACCAAGCATCATCTGGAAGCTCCACACGCGTGCGTAGGCATGTATGCTCGCAGAGAGGAGTGCGCTGGAGGGAGTGGCGCGGCGAGGACCGTAGCGTACAGCGCTGGGCGAAAGGGTTGGAGTGGGCACTCGTAGGCACGCGTGGGTGAAGAGAGCGAGCGACGCAGGCGGGTGCAGGCGCTGGCAGACGCGCGAGTGGGTGCTAGTAGAACACGGGGCGAGACGCGCACGCGGGCAAAGGCCGGTTGCGGAGCGCTGGGTGACCGGTTAAGTGAGAAACTCACCGGTCACCCCACTGTAGCCACAGTGTTCCACAGAAACGCGTGAACAGTGGCTACAGTGGATGGGCGAGCCGCGCAACTACCTGCTGTAGGTGCTGTGAGTGCGGACGGCTCGGGGCGAACGGTGGAGTGGCTCCGGCTGGTGGCTTGCGGGTGGGATGTCACGACAGAGTGCGCAGAGAGGGCTGCTGGAATGTGCGGTGGAGGGCGAGGGTGACCTGCTGCTTGCGCGGAGGCTTGCGGGTGTTGCTAGGGTGCGCGGTGAGGCTTGGCCGGCCGCTGCAGTGGTGCGCGGTGGTCGGCTGTGGGCGAGAAGGCGAATGCAGTGCGAACGAGCAGGAGGCGAGGGCGCCTGCAGATGCACACGGAAAGGCGAGCGTGCACTGCTGCCGCCTTGCTGCTACTGCTGTGGGGCTCGGCCGGCTGCTGCAGGGCGTGCGGTGGCCGGTTGAGCTTCACAACTGAAGCTTGGTGGTAATGGCTGAAGTGCTGGAAACGAAGAAGTCAGGGAAGAGCCACCACGCCCACCGGCTCTGTGGTGAGCTGGGCGATGGTGGACTCATGTGGTGGTTGTGCACCACCGTGAGGTGCTCCTGTCCGCCGGTGTCTCCTCAGAGGAGGAGGGCCGGCGTATGGAGGGAGAGGGAGGAGATGGTGGACTAGAGAAGAAGCTGCTGTGGGTTCTTTTCGTGGAGGACCAGGTTGGCTGCAAAGGAAGAAACCGTGGTCTTTTTAAAGAAGAGGAAGCCATGCACAGCCATGCCCTGGCTGTGCATGGCTCATGCATGGCTTGGCAGGGAGTGGTGCATGCGGCTGCAGGGCTAGCAGGGAGAGGGGGAGCAGGACATGGTGCGAAGAAGAAGTTGTTCCATGCAGCCACGGGAAGACTTTTAAAAAATCAAAAAGAAATAAAAAATGGAGATGGAAATTTTGTGAAGCAGCACTTGAGGAAAACGTGAATTGCGAGGCCATTTATTTACTCTCCTCCCCTCTCAATTAAATGCATGCATGCAGATATTTTCACAAATGCGACTATGGAACCCTAATATGCACTGGTAATGCTAGGAAATAGCACAAGGCGGCACAATTGCAGGCGTATTTTTGAGATGCAATCAGCGAGGTGCGGGGGAAGTTGCTGGAGGTGTAGCATTCAGTGCAGCTGGAGAGTGGAGGAGATGGATGTGCGCTGCGGGTGAAGACTGCGGAGGTGTTGTGCGGAGGCGCAGCGAGGGGGTATCAAGCATCCGGGAAACTTCCCGGACATCTTAACTGGATGGGGAGATGAAGGTGCAAGGTGTGGAGTTGCAGTAGTTGCTGATGTTGGTGATGGTGGCAACGCACGCTGAGGTGCTCATGGTAATCTGCATAAGCCAACGGTGGCACAGCAGTCTATCACCCTACTTGCTTGTGGTGGTGTGGACTTGTGCTCGTGGTTGAGGCTGGCAGTGGTGGAATGGAGGAGACCTTGACTCTCTATGCAGTAGCGGATCGGGGGTGATGGCCTACCGGTGATGGTAAGGCTAGAGTCTTCTTTTGTGGTTGCAGGAACATGGAGAAGAGGGAGCAACGTAGAGAAGAGGAAGCGACGACGACGTGCAGGATCCACTCTCCCCAGCCATTAAGGTGCACATTCAGTATTGGGAGGACATTGCTGCAGAGAGGAAGAAAATAAAAAATAAAATGATTATTGGGTTATTTATATGTAAGACCTTAACTTCTATGTTAAATCCAAAACACTATATGTAACGCAACCTATTTCAATGCATGATATTCTAAATAAATTCTAAATGATATTATCAATGCGTGTAATGCATGAAATGCATGAAATAGGTAATTTTATGTTATCCTATTTACACATTAATGTATGTGATGCGAAAAATCGTGTGATTTGTAATTAGGGTTTTTAAAGTCGTTGTCACATGCAAAATCTCATATGCTTTTAAAATTTATATTTCTAGATAGTGGGGTATCTAGGGTCATCCAAGAAGGTAATTTATTTGCAAAAATAGGTCTCTTGCTTGGAAGTGGAAATCAACTTTCTTTTTGGCCTTTTTCAATATATCATTTTTTTTTGTTTTCGAAATCAAGGCAATATGAGAAACTATTGGGGAAAAAATTACTACACCTAGTATGCTAATCTAAGTGACAAAAATTATCCTCTTCCTAAGCTCAACCTAGGCGCGTGGAGGCCTAGGTTAATTACAAAGGAGTGAAACTACACTAAAGAGAAAGCAAGGTAATGCAATAAAAAGAGTGCAACAAGAAATCAAGGCAACTACCTTTTTATATTAAAGGAAATTGTCTACAAGTAGATGAATGCTTCTACAAAAATTTGCAAGAATAAAATAAAGACAAATCCTTTAGATGATGATGGTGATGAAGAGGAGAGGATGAAGCTCTTCTTGCTCCAAGATTGGTAGCTCCCAGGCTTGAAAAGAAACTCCTTCTTTCTATAGCTCAGCCAGAATGGTGTCCTCCAAAGCAAGCCCTAGGGGGGGCGTGCACTCTTCCACCTCAATTCTTTCCTCCAAGGGTGGGTGTGCACCGCCCTTTCTCCACCACTTCCTAAGGTAGGCATGTACCCTAGGTTGTCCTCCAATGCCTGGCTTCCTTCCTTGTCTAGAGTGGGCACAAGAGAGAAGAGAAGAGGGGAAGGCACCAAGGGGACAGAATATCCCCTTAATCTTCTTCTTCTTCTTCTTCTCTTGACCTTCTATGTAGGTGGAAATATAGGTAGAAAAGTTGTAGCCAAGGGTGAATTTTTTTTGGTGGAATATGATGGGTATTTATAGAGGTGAAGAGGGGGGTAGTAGGCGTGGGTTAGGTGGAGGGCTAGGATGTGTTTAGGTGGTGGTTATGGGTAGTTAGAATGATCCTAAGGCTAGGGTTTGTTGGCGCCAAGTAAAGGGGTGCCATGGGGTGGTTATGGTGGTGAAAGGGCACCTATATTTGGCGCCAACTATAGGGTTTCTAGAAGGGGTCTTAGGTGGATGGTGGAGATGGGTTTAAGGCTTAGGTGTAGGGTGGAGATTGATGGGTTTTTGGAGGGAAAGTTGGCACCAAAAGGGAAGGGTTCTAGAAGGTTATTTTGGAGGGAAAATAGGTGGCTTTTGGTGGTGGTGGCGCCAAGTTGCAGTAGGAGTAGGTAGCTAGCTTAGGTGGACTAGTTGGTGGAGCTAGCTATGGTTGAGTTAAAGGTGGTGGATGGCCAAGGGAGCTAGAGTCTAGCTAAGCTAAGCTAGCTTAGCTAGTAGTGGAGTGGAGGAGTAGGCATGTGGAGCTTAGGGTTTGAGGAGAGGAGTTGGATATGAAGAGTCTGGAGCTAAATTGGAGTTGGCAGCTACTGAAGAGGTCAACATGGGGCTACTCTAGCTGGCTTAGCTTGCTAGTTCTTTGCTAGCTGCTAAGCCAAGCTAAAGTGAGCTGGCTTATGATGAATTGAGCTGAGGTGAGTTAGGTCTGGTGCTCCCAGGGAGGATTAAGCTGGTTGAGGCAGCTAAGGTAACTTAGCTCAACTAAGTTGAGTTAAGCTGAGGCCCTGGGAGATGGACTTGAGCCTCCTGAGCTGGAATGAATTCATCTTCAGCTGGCTGGAGTTGATGGAGCTGGATCAGGCTGGTCCTGAGTTGAGGTGAACTCCAGTCAACTCAACTGAGCTAACAAGAGCTCCCTGTGAACTCATGGGAGATGAGATGAGCTAGACTCAACTAAGTTGAGTTGGATTTGAGCTGACCTAAGCTAGGGTGAGCTGACATGAGCTCTCTTGAGCTGCCATTCAGCTAAGATGAGATGAATGGAGCTAGGATGAGCTGACCCTAGTCCAAGTGTGCTGGATTCAAGCTATGGTGAGCTAGATCAAGCTGAGTTTCAGCTAGTTTGAGCTTCTCGTTCACCTGTTGCCTTCCTGAGTGCTAGGGTTCTAGGGATCTGTTAATTTGTTCATCCCTAACACTCACAAAAACACATTAAAAAGATAATAAAAAATGTAATCATGACTAACCTAATTTATGATGCAACCTAAAAACCCTAAGAGCTAGGATTGCTTTAATGCGAAAGAATGATGATAAACTAGCGTTTATCAATATTCTATATAAATGTACATGTTAACTTAATTCTAGGCAATAAAATAAATAATTAGCCCACAACTATGGGTTCATCAGTCTACAAGTATAGGAAAGCTTCTAAAATTTGAAAAGACAAATAAAGAAGAAACAAAATCCTTTAATTGCTGATGATGATGAAGGTGAAGCTCCTCTTGCTCCAAGTCAAGATGCTCCTTGGCCTGAAATGAAGGCTCCTTCTTCTCCTTTGCCTAGTAAGCTCCTCCAATTTGATGTACTCCTCCTAGCAAGCCCAAGGGGGGAGTGCTTGATCTCCTCCAAGGTGGATGGAATTCCACCTTCAAAAGCTCCTCCTGAGGTGGCATGGACCACCTTTGATTCCTCCTCCAATGGTGGTTGTGTATCACCGTTAAATCCTCCTCCTAGGGTAGGCATGCACCCTAGGTTTCCTTCCAACACCTGGTTGCTTCCCTTGGCTGGTGTGGGGTCAAGAAAGAAGAGAAGAGGGGAAGGCACCAAGGGGACAGAGTATCCCCTTAATCTTCTTCTTCTTCTCTTGACCTTATATGTAGGTGGAAATATGGGTAGAAAAAATATAGCCAGGGTTGGATTTTAATGGTGGTGGTAGGGGGTTTTTATAGGAGTAGGAGGAGGTAGTGTTGGTTATAAGATGGACAGTTATGATGGGGGTTAGATGGTGGTTATGGGATTAAGGGTAGATATAGGTGGCGCCAAGATAGAAGGGTGTGGGCGATGTTTTGGTGCCAAAATAGTGGTGGTTTAGGGTTGGTTATGATGGGTTAGGTTTGGCACCACTAGTGGGCCTCTAGAAGGCGTTAGGTGTAGGGTTTAGATGGCGATAGAGGAAGAGGTATAGGGAAAGGATGAGGGTTCATGTTGGTGCCAAAATGAAGGGATGTATAGGGCTTTTTGGCACCAACATGAAGGGGTGTCTAGGGTGGTGGTCATGGTGTGTTGGCGCCAAAAAGGGTTGGGTTAGGGTTAAGGTGGAGGAATGGACTGCCATGGATTTTTAGGTGGAGCTGGAGCTTAGCTAAGCTAGCTAAGCTAGCTTAGATAGTAAAGTAGAGGTGGAGGAGCTAGGGTTTCATGAAGGAGGAGTTGGGAGATAAGACTTTGGAGCTGATGGGAGCTATGCTGGAGCTGGGTCTGTTGAGGCAGCTTCAATGGGAGCTCAACTACTGAGCTCAGCCACTTAGTTCTTATGCAAGTAGCCAAGCTTGGGTAGTTGAGCTGACCTCAACCTGGTCGGAGCTAGGTTGAGCTGCAACTGCCTCTGATGAGAACTCTAGAGCTAGCTAAGCTACTAGTTGACAACCAGTAGCTCAACTAGCTTGGAGTTTAGCTGCCATGAGCTAGGTGGAGCTAGAATGAGCTGGGGCAGAGCTGAGATGGATTCCTGTCAACTTAGTTGAGCGAGCTAGAGCTCCCAGTGAATTGATGGGAGCTGAGATGAGCTAGACTCAACTAAATTGAGCTGGATCTGAGTTGAGGTGAAGTCCAATCAACTCAGCTGAGCTAGCTAGAGCTCCCTGCGAACTAATGGGAGTTGAGATGAGCTAGACTTAGCTAAGTTGAGCTAGATTTGAGCTGACCTGAGCTAGGGTGAGCTAAGATGAGCTCTCTTGAGTTGCCATTCAGCTGAGAAGAGCTGAATAGAGCTTAGGATGAGCTAACCCTAGTCCAAGTGAGCTAGAATCTAGCTATGGTAAGCTGGATCAAGCTGAGTCCTAGCTGGTTTGTGCTTCTCCTTCACCAGTTGCCTTCCTGAGTGCTATGGTTCTGGGGATCTGACCTTCTACTTATCCCTAACACTCCAAGAAACACATTAAAAATACAATAACAAATGCAATGCATGCCTAACCAAATTTATGCCTAAATGCAACCCAAAAACCCGTTTGTGGAGCAAAATCCTAAGATCTAGGTTTATTTTAATGCATAAGAATGATGATAAACAAACGTTTATCACTGCCATCCTTGCATTTGACTTAAAATTAAAAAGACCATCTTGTGTTTGAAAGAAACTAAAAAGCGAGATGAGCTACTTAGAAAGCATCTTCTAATTATTTGAATCAAATTCAAAAGGAGGCACTAAAAATTGTTTGAAACCCTAACTGAGCTTTTCATCGAAATTTTGTTGATTACTATTGTGTACACACTACATGATCAAATTAAGTCACAAATACACGGGTTTCTATCTCATCTCCTTGAGCAACCACAAGGTCTGATTCGTATGCCAGTCTTATCCAGATTCCCGATGGATTTTAGTGGTCTGCACTCTGCTAGGCTTTTTTTAGGACACATACAATTGTTCTAAAACAATTGTTTGTGTACTACTATTTTCTCGTAGTAGAATCTAGGAAAAATTCGGATTTCTTCTTTGATTTTCTTGATTGGTCTTTTGATTGATTGGGATTTCTGATTTTCTGATTTTATTGAGGATTGGTTTACCTTTCTTTTTGAGTTGTGACTGTTTCAAAACTTGTTTCTCAAAAATTGACTTAATGGAAGGTAGGAGATCCCAAAACCCTGAATTAGTACTTCCTTTGGGTACTGATGCCCAAGCTTCCACTTCATTGCCTTCCACATCAAATTTTATACCTCCTAGGCCTCAAACTCCTATCCACCATTCCATCCATCCTAAGGATGATCATGATTCTGCACAATTTGAGGATTTTGAAGAACTTCCTCCACATCTCTCTACACGTCATCCTCCACCACCACCACCAAACCATAGGTTTCAACCTCCTCCATACCTTAACTTTCCTAATCAACCACAACCGGAGAGAGGTCCTATGCCTCATCTACATCACCTATTTGCAACACAACTTCAAATGAATACCCTTACCCAATAGGTGCAATAGCTTGCATAAGTTGTTAATTTCCTAGCAAACCCCATCCTCAACCTAGAAATCCTTAGGCACCACCAAAACCTCGTAGATGTCAACTACGGGATTACTATAATCCTACAGTTGCACAACCTATGCTTGTGGTACACTATCCCTATGGGGGTCGTGCTGCTGAACTAAAGCCGAACATTATATCACTTATACCTCACTTCCATGGTCTTGCTTCTGAGGACCATTTTCAGCATTTATAGGAGCTGAAAAATCTTGTTCAAACTTTGGGTCCGCAAGGTCATGATCAACACACGCTTTTGATGAAAATGTTCTCCTTTTCATTAAGAGATAAGGTAGTCTTCTTGTTTAGAACACTTCCATGGACTACACCAATAGAAGACTGGGCTTCTTTGGAACATGAGTTCCTAAAGAAGTACTTTCCTATAGGACGCACAAAAGCTTTAAGGTGTGCCATCACTACATTCACCCAGAATTCAAGAGAACAAATGCACGAGGCTTGGGAGAGATTCCATGAGCTTCTTAGAAAATGTCCCCACCATGGTGTCCCACGCTAGCAATAGGTGCAGATCTTCTATCATGGACTCCATGATGACATAAAGAATTTTGTAGATGCTGCTTGTGGAGGCAATTTTTTGTGTCGGGACAAGGACTTAGCTTTTGAGCTCTTCAAAGGCATGGTAGAAAATTCTATTAATAATGCTTCGATGAGTATTTTTAATAGAAAGTCCTCTCATTCCCACTCACACACGGCGGTACATGAAGCCCAATCCAGCAATAGAGATTTAGAGATTGTGGCTAGTCAGCTAGATAAGGTGAGCTTAATAGAGAAGAAAGTAGATGAAGTATGGAAATTCTATCTAAACCTTCATCATATTCTTCTTCTCGGTCACCTACACCTCACACTTCTCAGTTTCCCACAGGGAGGGAAACTGTGAATAATCATTCTGTGACACAATCTGCACTACAAGATTATTCTTTTCCAGATCCTTCACTGGTTGGAGGAACCTTTGTTCCTCCTTACACTAAATTCCCTGCACCTTCTGGAGCTTCGGAGGTGCTCCACGCCATTCACAATGACCCTTATTCACAAATCTATAACCCTGAATGGCGGAATCATCCAAATTTCTCATGGTTGGAAAATTCAGAAAGACCTACCTATCAACAATGTTCTACACCACCACTGCACAACCCGATCCAAGCACCACCTCCACAACCACACGGGTATCCACTGCGTGCCTACCAGCAACCCCAACCCAGGCCCACCCAATACTCTCAACTTCGGCCTACACATGATGATTAGTTAGGGAATACCGTGAAAGCTCTCACTGACATACAACAACAAAATATTACTATGCAGCAGAGACATGACACAGCACTAGCTCAGATGAGAGCCCAACATCACATTTGATGGAATCCCATCATCCATATTCACTCCCATCTTAAGCAGAATCCAATGCTAACAACATGCCTGCCTTGAGGTATCTCCAACCCAAACTAAGCCTCCCCAAGGCCAAGCACATGTCATATCACAAGCCTTGCACAATTTTGATCTTTCTACACCTTACTCAGAATAGCAACCACCTCTTCTTCCCAACCCAAATTCATCTTCATCTTGACTCTGCATTCATTGATTTAAGAGGTGGAAGTTGTCGATTTTTCTGGATATTCTATTTCTTTACTTGGACCTTAATCCTAGTAATTCTGAGATGATCTATTTTTGTCTACTTGGACCTTGAGCCAAGTATTTCTGATTTTATTCCCATTCTCTACTTGGGCCTTGTACCAAGTATCTGATTTCGATTGACTATGGAGCTATTCTTCACCTTTGAGATTGACAAAACTTCCATTCTATTCACCATGATCTGAATTCCTTCATTGAGTTTCATTGACTTGTTCATAAGTACACTTTCATGGACCATTATTTGGCTTAAGTACTTTCCAATTAGTTATTCTTATTTGTTAATTAATTAGGAATTATATGACAATTCATCTTAGTCTGCATATAATTTTATGCATCAATTTTACATTTAATAACGTGTGATATGATAATATAATTTATCTGATGAATGTAGGCTAGGTGAGGAGTCCAGACGTGCAATTCTATGTCTATAAAATGTCTGGAGATCAGTATGGATGTCTGGGAAATTGTCATCACAAGTTCCTATTTCTACATATTTTAAGATGTCTAAATATGGCATTAGACATCTGATGGGCATCATGCGGAGCCTATCCTTCTGTTCCAACCACTCGCAATCTTCGTGAGTGGTTGGAGAAACTTCGAGTCGAAGAAAATAGAGTTGTTATTTTTAAAGAAGGATCGGCCATCAACCAAGGGAGCATCTTCTCCCCTTGGCAGGGACTATCTCCATCTTCTCCACCGTGAAGGAGGTGCGCATCGTGGAACCAGCAAGCACTTTGGAGATTCGCGTGCACCGTGACATGAAGAGAACCCACTTCCCTCATCTGCCATGGTACATGGTGACAGCATGCACCACCATCAGCTACCCTCACCCAACCATAAAAACCCACAACCAAACAACATTTCATGCCCTCTCTAATGCCTAAGCTTCTTCTTCGTTTCCCTCATCTTTTTCAACCTCCAGAGAACCCATGCTTCACCCCCTCACCTCCTCTCACCGCAAACCAACAACACTGACTCCTTCTCCTCATCCACTTCTTCTTCTTCATCGTCCTCGTCTTCTTTCCCAACTAGCTACATGCAACTCAACAAAAGAACCCAAAGCATGCTACACACCCACCGCCGGTAGGGGAGCTTCCCAACCGCCAAACTCACCATCAACCTCACTATCGTCTTCATCTCATGCCCATGACCTTCAGTCACCCACCAGCTACCCTCCACGCCGCCTGCAAGTGCCACCTGCCGTCGCTGTCACTGGTGTTCTCCTCCATTGTCCGGCCACGTCCGGCCACCTTCGACCGTACCGCTGCCACCGTTGCGAGCCTCTCCTCCTACACGTCTACTCCACCCATATTCGCGGCCGACAAACCCTCCTCCACGTGTACATGGAGGAGAGAAGGGAAATCCCCTATTTCCTCTCCGATTAAAAATTATGAATCATGCCATTGCGGATGTTCCTATTCATTTATTTAAGGCATTAAATTATGAAAAGTAATTTGCATGGATATACCTCTTGTTTATTTGAATTACTTTCATAAAGGATTTAAAGCATAAGATGAGGTTATAGTAAACAGGGTTATCCTATTGGAGATTAATACTTACATTTATTGCTATATGCCAAGATCACTATTCACTTCTTAACAAAATATTATATTATAGTGATTTTGCATGTGCACCCTTACATTATTGATTAATTATTTAAATCAATAATTTATGTTGAAAACACGTGCACCAGTTAGTATGCGCACACGTTCAGTTTCCCGAATAAACGATACACGATTCACTAGTTTAAATAGGCTAATTCCTCCCTGTGGAGACAACCTAACTCTTCGTGATTAGTTTTGAATTATTAAATATTTTTGAAAAATGATTTTCTACCATGCAATGAACTATAACGACACATCATTTTATGTTAAAGTTTTCAACGAAAATGAAGATCACTCTTTCACTTGTCAATTCTCAACCCATCTTTTTGGCTCCTACATTCTTGACAACTTCTAGTGGGTTTACGCCTAGCTGAAGGTGTTATAGATATTTTTACCTTTCTTATTTTCCATTTCTTGCATTAGGTGTCTACCTTTGCATTTTTAGCATACATTCATTGTCACATATGTAATGCATTTCACTTCTTCTGCTGACTTTCCACTCTGATCTCATATTGGACTTGAAATCATTTGCACAAATATTTTTATCTCCTCATTCCGACTTCCTTTCATCTTCCTGTCTAAGATAGTGAAAAGTAGAGCATGCATTTGCATCCACCCTATTCATACAATGAGGACATTGCATCTTTTAGGCATGGGGAGGTGTAAACGGTGAATCATTTACTAAAATGCAATTGTAGACACACCTGTAGTGTATATAGATAGTATTATAAAAAAAATTTTTGAAAATTTTGAAAAAATTACAATGTCAAAAAATACAAAAAATATCAAAAATAAAAATTCTAAAAATACAATAAGGGACATGAATTTTACTGCTGAGGGAGAACTCCAAAAGATTAAAAACATTGAGAAGAGAAAAAGTATTGAAAAGAATTATAAGTGTTTAATTATGATCTTATAGCTGAAAACAAAAATAGAATAAATGTTTATGGACATCCAACCTTTGCCGGTTAGACTTTCCAGGCCACTGTAGTTTATTTCGCTTAGGATTTGGCTTAATACACTTTAAGCTTTGACAAGATAGACCACGATCTCTCCTAACTTAGGACGTATTCTCGTACCCGAGTCACCAGTATAGGATTTGCTGGTTTACTTTGGCTTAGGAGTCTAAGTAACCTTGGTTTACACTACACAGTGTCAGGAAAGACCTTGTGAATGTGAAATTCAACCTTAGTATTCATTAGGGATGGTGGAGTCCTTAAATGTGCATGTATTAGACTCTTTGTCCTAATCTTTAGTCTTGTGTCTAGGAGAAGCTCTTTCCACCAAAGAGCTCACCCACCAAATAAAGTGTGCTCTACCAAATAAAGTTGTTGGAGACGTACTGACAGTTATTTGTGAAAAAAAAATTCAAAAAGTTTCATAAAAAGACATTCTTTGGAATAAGTCAAGTATGTTCTCCAAGTCCTATAGATAGTTGTCCACAAAAAATAAAAATATTTTCAGGGTGCAATAGAAATACCCTATTTCTACCAAATATTCTTTGAGCCATAACACAATAAGAGTTGGGTTTGAGTTCCTCATTTTTGAGAGTCAATCCAAAAACATGAGCTAAAGCTAGGACCAACTTGGACTTAAACAAATGTGAAACACTGAGATTGAGTTTTGAATTTCACCTGGTTAGTCCTGACCTATCACTAAGCACAACCATAATCACTTAGCTTCTACGTCTTGTAAAGCCCCCTAAGTCCTGGAAATTGCACTTAAGGTTTAAATATAAAGAGTCCTTGTTGGTTGAGAGATGGTCTATGTCATATCAGTCTTAAGTTCTGGTTAGTCTTCCTAAGTGATAGGTTCTCATAATGTCTAGACATAAACATAGTTGGCTTATTGAGAAAATCTTTCAACTTAAAGATCATCTTTAAACACTTAACACTTAACAATTTGAGAGAAAAGAAAAATAGATATCTCATCACACTTACCTTGCTGATACTTAAATGCTTCGCACTTTAATGAGTTGTTAGCTAAAGGACTAGCAAAACCTAAGCATGGGGGAATGATGAGGTATGGCTCATCATCGCTAAAATGCCCAAGTTAAGCTAGAAACTAGGTTAAACACTAGTAAATTAACACATAAAAAGGGTTAACTATGGGAAATAGTGAAAAAGACCTAGAACACTAAATCTGCGTTAAAAATGCGAAATTAGGTCATTAAATGAGGTATTCTATTGATTATTATAAAATGATGATCCATTTGCAAATTGAACACATATTTGAGTCCAAAAGTTCAATTCAAAAGTAAAATTAGCTTCCTTAATGTTCAATTAAGCTTAAATAAAAACTTGGTTGCATTTGGACATCATTAGGAGCTTGCATTTATTAGATTACATATTAGTCCTTAAATCACATGCATTTCATGAATTTAAAAACCTTCCAGGGACCATTTTGAAAGCTATAGGGGCCTCTTTGCAAATTCTAGGGACGGCTTTGATACCTTTCTTACCAGTTATGGGCCTCGCTGTAAACTTTGTACCCCTTCACCCATAAGGGCCTTCGGGCGAAAACACCTTTAGAGTTGCCGTGCCGCTTCCACTGTAGCCGCAAGAACACTTGAGATCTCAACAGTTCATCTCATGCTCCCACGATCTGATGGCCTCACTCCAATTGAAGCTTCGCACGCTTCGGTGCGTGTGATCACCTTTCTCCTCAGATCCCATCCAACGACTGCAATTTGGATTGAAAACTCCCATGCACTCTTCTTCTCATCCCTACCGCCCAAGCCCTAGATGCCTAATCGTAGTACTGTGGTGCTCACATTCACTGATGCGGCTACTTAAGTCCCTCCTTGAGCTCACATGCACGCAGATCACCTCCCCTCCTACTTTCTTGAGGCGATCCTTTCCTCCCTCTACAGCTCTCCTAACCTCTTCACTCGCCACATCTGTGACAGAGGTGTCATTTTTCACCTCTAATTCTCCTCGCCGCTAGGGATGATGTATGCCAGAGGACAACCTAGGAGCTCCTCTTGTGAGCTCTTCACTCTCCCAAGATCTCCCCCATTCTTCCTCCTTAGCTGCCGGCTTTGGTTCCAGGCAACCCAATTCCTCTTGTTAGATTAGGATTTCCTGCTTTTTAGATTAATTGTAGTGTTAGTTAGAGTAATTTAGGAGTAGATTAGATGTTAGAAATCAAAATTCAGTGTTGGATTAGTGTAGATTAGGAGTAGATTAGTATAGATTTGATCTTGCCCTCTCTGACCAATTCAGATCAGAGAGGTGTTTTTCTATCTCCATCTCGACGCATATAGCTTTCTCTACGCTTCATGATTTGCTTCTGATTTTTCCTCGCAATTCTATTCATAATCCACCCCTCCATTAAGGTCAAATTCAGATCTGAAGCCTTGGCTTCTAGACCTGAATTTGCGCCTAAAAACCCATTTACGGGGTCTCCCACTCACTCCATAAATTCACAAAGATCCCCCGATCTGGTTTTAGTATCTCAAATTGCTCGATTATTTTCAAAGTTGCTTTTAATGCCCAATCTTATGATTTGGTGATCATTTGGTTTTATCGGATTCAATCGAGCTTTTTGATATTTTTAATTACTTAATTAAGTGTCATGCAATGAATCCAAGGTTTTGGATTTGGTTTTTAATGTGTGAATGAGCATGCACTTAATTTAAGTGTTATTTAGAGAGTTTGCCCAAGGATAATCAGTAATACTGATTTGAGGTCAAACGAGGACCCAATTGATTCTAAGTTAATCACTATATCATCTTAAACACCAATCAATGGTGTTTAAGCGGATCAGATGATTATTTAGAAATCAAATCACATTAAAAGCCTAAATCAAGGCAACATGGGTTTTTGATATATACAAAATTCAATCTGGAAATTATGTTCATCAATGGATTTTCAAATTTTCAATTATGAATTTAAAAGGATTTTGGGCATATTTGACCTGCCAGATGTGTTTTTGTGGATTTCATGTGCCTTAGATCAAACCTTCTTAGGTCTGATCTAGGTTGATTTTAGTAATCAGATGTAGTAGCTGTTGCTGCTGAAATAGCAGCAGAAGTTAAGATGTTTGGTAACTCGTTCTTGCACCTGATTTCAACTGATAGCAGCCGCTGTAGATTAGCTGCCAATCTGTTGGTAGCAATTGTATGGTCTGAACAATGTAAATTTTGGTTGTGTTTTGGAGTGTTTGAGAGGGTGACCTATGTTCTGTGTTAGAATTATTTGTATCAAGCGTTCATGTACTGATACGACTTAGAAATTTGATTTGGATGCTTTGATTTTAAGTTTTAAATTCCTTTGTTAGCCATTTGAATTGCATAATTGTCTAAATCTACATTTTAATGAAAATTAAGACAAAAACTTGGCTTAATTGCTCATACATGTGTAATATAGTGTGTTGGATGTTTTGAGATGTTTAAACTGAATTCCCGACCACTCCAACTATTTTCAAGGCCTTAGGTTCTCTTTCAAAAACCCTTTGAAGGCCTAAAATGTGCCAACTTTGTTAATAAATAAAAATATTAAAAAAATTCCAAAAAAAATAAACCTTTCTTGGTCAACATTAGGTATATTTTTAGGTGTCTGCCAAGTTTCAAGGTATTCTGAACCCCCAACTTGGTAGAACATACCACCCGACGGTTCAGTATACCTTGAAACTTAATAAAAGAACCAAACATCAAAAACATCAAAAATAACTCTCTCTCTCTCATCTCTTTCTTTCTTTCTCTCCCTTTATACACACATTACTCCTCTCTCTCTCTCTCTCGATCTGAATATGGCATGAGCACATGGGTGCGGTGCATGGGCTGGGGGCCTTGCACTGTGCATGGGCCTATGAGAGCCCAATACCGGGCATTAAACTGAATTGAAATACACATAATTAACAACTAGGGTGGCACTAGTAGAGGTCTGGTCCCACACAGAAATGGGTGTTGTGTATCCCTCGAAAAGGCCACCCTCCCACTAAACCAATTTTTGAACCGATTGAGTTGATCCAAACCGGTTTGAATCGGCTAAGTGTTGAACCTTCCCCCTCTATGTATAGTGTGTTGAGTGTGTGTGTTGTGTGAGTGAGTAGTGTGCATATATATATGTGTATATGTGTATGTGAGTATGTATATATATGTAGGTATATAATATATAAAGTATATGTATATAAATAATATAATGTAATAATGTATACTGTAAATAATAGTGTATATTAACGTATGTATAGGTAGTAAGCATGTTTGAGCTCTTATATGTAAATATATAAAACAAGGGCTTTAGTGACAGATTCATCCTTCACTGTAGATAGCTATATATGTTAGTATAGATAATAGTTTTTGCCTTATGTTATGTATATAATTTTACTATGGTTTTAGTGACACTTATATACGTTGCTGTATATATTATTTATGTTACTATAGATATTAATATGTTATAATAACTTAGCATAGTAAGTATTATTAATTATTTTTGTACCTACACTTTGGTATTAACTATATTAGTTGTAAATAATTAACATAGAGTAGTTGTACATAATTTTTTATGCTTGTTTGTGTACATTTATTTCTAAGCATTGTAATGTATTTTAATTCATTCTTTTGTACATAATTAACCAAAGTCTTTTATTCATTGATTCTTTCATTCATTTTTGTAAATAAAATCAACATTTTTGGAATTAAAGAAAGTTTTTAGACTTAGTGAATGATGTATATCAATAATTGCCTCCCAGTGAACGACCTGGATTAAACCAGTAAAAATTAATTATATAAATAAATTGATGCTACAATGATTTGTATTTGTGACATATACTACAACAACGACCTTTAAAACCCCTTTTTAGTTTGAACCGATCGTTGACGATTATATTTTTGGCATCGTTGCCTGGGGAAAAAATCTGTCAACATCGTTTTATTGTGATTATTTGACAAATGTCGCAAAAAGCTGATTAGAGATGCATTCGAGCTGAAGCCAAACGTAATAAGTCTGATTTAGACTTATTTTTATGGAAACTTGAATAAGGTTCTCTTCCAACACATTGAGGACCTCAGTCGAATCGCAGAAATGGTTCGACCCAGGAATGTTGATTTGGGAATAGTTATCATGAAGTTTTTTCAATTCTCTCTCAAGGATAAAGCTTCATATTGCTTCAAGACCATCGAGACGCCGCTTGGAACCTGGGTGTAATTACGTCATGAATTCCTCCATAAGTTCTTCTCGATTAATTGAACAAATGCAATGAGGCTTGCGATTACGACTTTCTCCCAAGGACCAAGGGAGAAGTTGCATGATGCCTGGGATCCATTTCACAATCTTCTCAAGAAATGCCCATACCATGGTGTGCCCAATTGTCACCTATCTCAGATCTTTTACCATGGGCTGGATGACACAGATCAGTATCTGGCCGATTCATCCAGCAACAGGAATTTCCTCGCAAAGGATGAGAACTGCTCATTTGAGTTGTTCAAATCCTTGGTTGAGAACTCTATGAATTCTACATCAATGAACCAATTTCAATGACCTGGACAACAACGAGTTAGTGTCCATGAAGCTCACGTCAAATCTACTTAAGCTGATATGGACATTATCACCATGAAGTTGGATAAGGTGGATCTGCTCGACAAAAAGCTCGATGAATTGATTCGACCTTGACCCAAATTCTCTGGTAATTCTTCTACATCTAGATCTTCTTATGCACCCCGAGTCCCTTCTGCTCGAGTAAAATTACTCACTCGGGATGCATCTTCTCCATCTTCGCAGGATCTTGCGTATTAGGAACCTGTGAATAATCTCGATCTGGCACCGCATAATTAGGGTTACGCACCACATGATGATTTTAATGCGTATTTCCTTGACGAATATACATCTCAGACATCTTCAGCTTATGAAGATGTCAATGCTATCCACGGATACGGGTGTAATAACCCATACTCAAAGACGTACAATCCTGGTTGGCGCCAGCATCCAAATTTCTCCTAGTTTGGTAACTCGCAAAGACACTTCAAGATCCACACTACCAGATTAGACAATACGGGAATGTGCAAAACACGTACCCAAGGTAGCAGCCATTCCCATCGCAGCAGTAATGCCATTCTATATATCAGTCGTTACATCACATTGCCAGTCACCCTCCAAAGTGGGCTGACCCTTTGGAGGCGTTAAAAGAGGAACTATAAGAATCTATGCAGAAATCTACTCAAGACAGCTTGCAGATCATGAAGGCGATGGCTGACCAAATATAGAGCAGCCAAAACATGTAGAATCAGCTGTTGTAGAAGCATAAATCACAGGAAGCCTTACCCTCCCAACCTGTCCCTAACCTACGATATTCGCAAAACTAGGTCGCCCCACCTAGGATTTAGGCACCGTAAGGACAGGCACATGCTGTATTACAAGTGCCTCCTGCACCACCTGGTTATGCTCAAGGTCAGCCACCTCTACTGCAAAAACCAACCTATTCTGCCCCTTCCTCTCCTCCGCCACCTTATGGATAGCATGCTGATGTGAAATTTGTTACATTGAGGAGCAGGAAGAAGACACATGACCCATCATTTAGGCAGGCGGGTTCTAATTTTTGTTTCCCTTTATCGCAAAATGGTTTGTTTCCTTCCTCTTCTCAAGAGACACCTATTGTAGACAAGGGCAAGATTCCTGTCCCTTTTCCTGAGGCTTTGACATGAGATGTAGCACGGAAAAGGGTATTCAGAATTTCGAGGACCTGAAGGTTATGTTCAAAGAAGTGCATATTCAGGTTCCTCTCCTCGAGGCTATAGATCACATCCCTGCTGCCGCTAGGTTCTCCAAGGACTATTGTACCCCGAAGAGACAGTAGAAAAATGGAGGACATTCGATATTGTCACAGGAAGCTTGCGATGTGATTCTCGCTAACCTACCACCTAAGAAGAAAGACCCTGGTACCCCACTCATTTCCTATTTTTTGTAGGATTCTCCATTTGATCAGGCCCTTCTTAACTTGGGTTCATTCATCAACCTAACTCTGTATATGATTGTTTTTGATTTGGGGAGTTGAAACCCACCTCGGTTATCATTCAACTCGCTGATCGATTAGTAAAAACACCGAGGGGGTGGTTAAGAACATGATCGTTAAGGTCTGTGAATTTTGCTTTCACACGGACTTTTTCATTCTCAATATGGAGGTTCTTCCTAATCTTCATGATGCATCGATTATCTTAGGTCTCTCATTTTTGGTGACAACTTGCGCGAACATCGACTGTGCATCTAGGTGTATGGAGATTGCCCTAGGAAACGAATGACTTAGACTGGACATATTTAGGGCATCACTGAACTTCGACTGTGATCACATCAAGGAGGACGGTGAAGATGAAGAATCAACTTTTTATGGTAACATTGGGCTCCTTTGTAATGATCCAATGTCACATCGTCTTCATTGTCAGGTGGTCGCACACATTTCACATGCTAGAAATCGAGGTTACAAGTAACTCGTCGTCGCAGTTGCAAAACATGTCTATCAGATAAAATTTATACCGAAACTCCAAGGGAGTCCTCGGTCGAACACAGGGAGGCGACGTTTACTTTAACTGAAACCCATGCTTCGATTTGTTTGTTTTTGGTATTTTAGGGTTTTGTTATTTTTTTGTGTTTTTGTAAGAAGTAGATAAGTAGAATAAATCACAAGAGATATGGAACAAATATTTTATATATCATGAATGTCTATTACAATCAGCTATAAAAGCATAAAAAGAGAGGGGGTGAGAGGAAATCTCCTAAATCAACTGTTTGACAAGACGATGGCACCTAGCGGAAGCTCGGATGAAGGAGGTGAGGAGCGGGATGATAGAGGTGAGATGCAAGAGGACGTCCAGTTGAGGAAAGCTTCTACGTGGCTCCGGAATGGAGGTGAGAAGACGAAGATGATCTGCTACCGGACTGGAGGTGGGTGGATGACTCCAAGGCAACCAATGAAGGGGGATGGGAAGTTGGAGGAGTATTTGGTGAGGTAGAGGTTCGCTATACTAATAATCACCTTGGGAGTTTGAGAACAAGCTCTAATGGAGCATTGGTAGGCTTGCTAGAGCTTGAGAGTAGGTGGGAGTAGAGTAGGTAGAGATGGCTTGGAAGGGAGGGGGTGTAGGACTTTTTATAGTGGAGGAGAAGAGGCTAAAAATGGGTAAAGGACCTTTAGCGACCACCAGACCATCGCTGGAAATGATGCTGTAGACAGCTCACATCCACTCACACCCTTAGCTGGCTTTGCTGGCTTGCAATGAAGTAGCGACGGCTATAAGCGTCGTCGTGGGTCAGCCTTAGCTGTCACTGAAAGCTGGCACCAACTGTGCACTCGCCCGTACTGTGCTGCTGCCCATCACGCACGCTAATCGCACAGTGGCTTGCTGGTGTGCACTGGTGCACGCATGCTGTGCTGCCATTGCTGCTTGCGTGCGCTGCTGCCCGGCTGATTTGAGGATTGGGGGGCTGCGGGGATTCGAACCTGCATTTCTCCCTTGAGAACCGCCACTCCTACCATTGCACTAGGTCAACCTTTGTGTCACGAGGAGAAAATCGATGCAAATGCTTCCCAGTCGTTGGATCTTGATCCAACGGCTCAGATTCAAGGGCATGGATGATGAAGGGAGTGGGTGGTGGCTACTGGCTGGTGTTAAGCGATCTGGATGGCACCACGTGGTGCCATCTGGGTCGTCCATCTTCTTCTTGTAGAGGGTGACACGGTGCTCAGATTGAGATGATTCCCGTGAAGCCGAACTGTGATTGTCGCTCCGGATCCATCTGTATGGTCAGATTTTCCATCTGAAACCCGTATGGATGTTGCATTGCCCCCCTGGCCATATAAAATGAAGGAATTAATATACAAAACATACAACTATCCTAAATTCCATGCAATGGATGTTATGCAATATTTATAACATGATATGCAAGCAATTTATCATGATTCATGTGTGTTCATCATCAAGGTTTTCAAACCTTGATCCACACGTGACTGAGACGACTGCAATGCACATTTCCTCCCGCAGATCTGGTTGTTTGGGGTGTTCAGTTGATCACAACACCCCTAATTTTGATTATCTTGAACCATCAATTACTGTATTGCCCCTGCTGACACAGGATGGCATGACTACGATAGATGGGTTTCTTATTAATGTAGTCACAACCGACTACTTTGCAGGAGGGGAATTAGTGGGAATTCACGCATATCAGGATCATCAGATTTTCTCTATTGATTCTTCTCCTTCCACTCACAATTCTGATTCCCCACCCACCTATGATCGAACTAAAGCCCTTACCTGACTCACTTAAATACATGTTTTTGGGTGATAGTGAGACATACCCTGTTATTATTAGTGTTCACTTGACCTTGGAACAAAAGCATCAATTAATTCGGTCTTACAAGATCATAGGGCTGCTATTGGGTGGAGAATTGCTAATCTCTATGGGATTCACCCCTCGTACTACAGTCATCATATTTACATGGATGAGGGGGTGAAACCTTCGAGACAACCTCAAAGATGGCTGAATCCGAATATGCTCGAGGTTGTTAAGAAGGAGATCATTAAATGGCTAGATGCAGGCATTGTATATTTGATTTTCGAAAGCTAGTGGGTGAGTCCTATCTAGATTGTGCTCAAGAAAGTAGGACTCATCATCATTAAAAATGATAAGGGCAAATCCATCCAAATCTGCACCACAACATTGTGGTGGGTTTGCATTGACTATAGGAAACTGAACACATCTACCAAGAAGGATCATTTTCCTTTACCATTTATTGATTAGATCTTAGAAAGGTTAGCTGGACAATGTTTCTTTTGCCTTTTGGATGGATACTCCAGGTATAATCAGGTTGTGGTTAACTCGAAAGATCAAGACAAGACCACTTTCATGTGTCCCTTTGGAACATTTGCTCTTAAGCGAATGCCCTTCAGCCTCTGCAACACATCAGCAACATTTCAGCATTGTATGATGGCCATTTTCTCTGATATGATTAGGGATTATGTGGAAGTATTTATGGATGACTTCCCTATTTTCGGAGATGATTTCTCATCTTGTCTTCATAACCTCACAAAGATCCTAAGGAGGTTCATTGAAGTAAACCTAGTACTATCATGGGAGAAAAGCCATTTTATGGTGAGGCATGGCATTGTACTAGGTCATAGGATCTCATCTAACGGACTTGAGGTCAATAGAGCTAAGTTAGAAGTCATATCCTGATTTCCTCAGCCTATCTCGGTTAAGCAAATCATATCATTCTTGGGTCATGCTGGATTTTATTGAAGATTTATTCGTGATTTCTCAAAAATTGCATGGCCATTTACAAATTTTCTGGTACCCGATGTCCCATTTGAATTCAATTCCTCATGCCTTAGCGCTTTTGAGACTTTACAAAGCGTTGTTTCTAATACCTTGATTCTCCACCTACCTGATTGGTCTCTCGATTTCGAGATGATGTGCGATACCTTCAATTTTGCTATCGGAGCTGTTATAGGCCAACGTTGGGAGCATCATCCTTTTGTAATTTACTACGCTAGTAAGACACTGAATGAGGCTCAATGTAACTATAGAGTTACTGAGAAAGAACTGCTAGCAGCAGTTTTGGGTTGGAAAAATTCCGATCATATCTGCTTGGGTCTAAAATGATAATTTTCACATATCATTCTGCCCTTTGGCATTTGTTGGCAAAGAAGGATGCCAAACTCCATCTTATCGGATCGATCTTTCTTTTGTAGGAATTGTATGACGAAATTCGTGACAAAGCTGGAGCTCATATTGTTGTGGCGGATCACTTTATCTCGATTAAACCCAGCCCATATCCCTTATTCCCATCCTATCTCAGATATATTCTCGGATGAGTCTCTTTTGGTGATTAATTCTGTCAAGTTTCCCTGGTACGTGGATATAGCAAATTATCTTGTCGCAGGCAAGATTCCCACGAGCCTATCGAAGGGCCAGAAACTCAAATTCATTTCTGAGGCCAAATTTTATTTTTGGGGAGGTCCCTTACTTTTCCACACTGGAGCCGATCAAATTATCAGGAGGTGAATCCCTGACTTTGAAATTTCTAGTGTGTTATCATTTTGCCATAGTGAGGCCAGTGGTGCTCATTTTTCGGTTCGAAAAACCACAGCGAAGATTTTGCAGTTGGCTTTTTTCTGGCCGACCATTTTTAGAGATACACACGAATTTGCCAAGTGTTGCAAGCGATGTTAGTTGGTCGGTTCTATGACTCAAAGAGACATGATGCCTCTCCAATCCACTTCATTATAGAAGTGTTTGAAGTGTAGGGCATCAACTTTTTGAGCCCCCTTCCTAACTCGCATGGCTTCGAGTGCATACTTCTCACTATTGATTATGTCTCAAAGTGGGTTGAAGCCATCCCGAGAAGATAGCCCAATCATAAGACCGTCATCTCTTTCGTATAGGAATTTATTTTCACGAAATTTGATGTACCCTGCTCTCTGATTAGCGATAGGGGAAGTTACTTCATCCATGCTCATTTTATGTCTTTATTAAAAACATACGGGGTACATCATCATATTGCTACCTCGTATCACCTACAGACCAATGGGCAAGCTGAAGTGTCTAACCGTCAAATCAAGATGATTGTCTAGAAGACAGGTAGACTAGATAGGAAGGACTGGTCTGATAGATTGATTGATGCACTTTAGGCATATTGGACCATGTACAAGGCCCCACTAGGAATGTCGCCATACCGTATAGTGTATGGAAAGGCTTGCCACCTTCTTGTCGAATTGGATGATTGCACAGCAAAAAATGCACCAACAATTGTGCCATCTTGTGCTATTTCCAAGCATTGCCAGTGTATATTAGGTAGCCATAGTCGCATTTGTAAAAATAAATGCATGCATGCATTTATTTGAGAGGGGAGGAGAGTGAATAAAATGGCCTTGAAATTAACGTATTGCTCAAGTGTTGCCTCACAAATTCACCATCTTTATTTTTATTTTTATTTGACTTTGAATTTCTTCTCCACGGCTGCAAGGCATGGCTTGATCTTTGTCACGCCATTCTCTGCAGCAAGCTTGCCCTGCCAGTCGCATGCACAACCATGCATAGCCCAGGGCATGGCTGTGCTCGCCTCCTTTCTCTTTAAAAAGGGCACAGCCATCTTCCTTGCGGTGGAGCCTGGTCCAACAGATAGCAGCTTTCCTTCTCCAGGCCATCCCCTCCCCTCTCCCCTCCATACACAGCCTCTCTTCTTCCTGAAGAGCTACGCTGCGGGCAGGAGCAGCTCACAGTGGTACACACCCAACACTGTGAGTCCCACCACCGCCTAGCTCATCAAAGAGCTGGTGGGCGTGGTGGTTTACTTCTCTGTTTCGTCGTTCCAGCCCATCGCCACCATTGACAGGAGCTTCAAGCTCGGAAGCTCAAGCAAAAGCAGCGGCAGCCAGCAGCAATGCAGGTCACCACGCACCTCAAGCGCCTAATCCGCGTGCTCTACGCGTGCCAGCAGGTCGCCCTCGCCCCTCTCCGCATGCCCTGTCGCAAAACTCTACCCGCAGCCCCACCGATTTCGCAGGTGCCAGCCGGTCAACTTTTTTCCCTTACATTGTAGCCGCGATCTCACACTGCTACAGTGCGGTGACCGAAAAGTTTCTCACTTATCCGATCACCAGGAACTCTCTCTCCGCACTGCAACCGTCGCCAGCCCACGCCTGCATCTCTCCCCGTGCCTGCTCCAGCACCTACGCTTGCGTCTGCACCAGCCCGTACCAACACCCGCTTCTTCACTCGCATTTCCCTTAGCGTGCAGTGCGGTGCGCTACGGTTCGCAGCGTGCTGCGCTCCACCTTCCTCCCACGCCCGCTCCCTCCAGCATGCGCGCGCATCTTCGCGCCTACGCACCTGCGCCTGCGCGTGGACATCAGACGTCGGCCGCTGCCTCCAGACGGCTTAACTTGCCGTGCCTTCTTCACTCCAGCAGACGCTCTCTCTCTCTGTCTCTCACGGCACTCTCTCACTCTGTCCTACAGACACATACACACACACATGCACTCTCGTACACACACCCACTCACTTATAGACTACTATATACTTATATATATATATACATATATCTATACATATATTAGTACCTATATAACTAAGTATTAGTATATATACATATATATATATATGCATATATACTATATATATATATATATATAGAAATATACATACATATATACATATACCTATAACTATAAATACATATATATATATATATATATATATCCATCTACATATGTCTATATACATAGATACTTATACTAATATATCTATATACAAATATACATATCTATAACTATATACATATATTGCTATATATATATATATATATATATACCTATATATAGTTATATATACGTACATATATATCTAATTATAAATATATAATTATATATATACAAATACATACATCTATCTATACATATATTTACATATCTATATATATATATATATACATATATATATACACATATATAACTACATATACACCTATATAATTATAACCATATCTATATATATACATATAGATATATATTTACATATATACATATATATATATATATATATATATATATATATATATATATTTCTTTTTTTTCATATCACCTACGACATGTTGTATCACGGGAATATCTGCACCAGTTGCTGATATTCCCGATACACGCGTACAGAAAGCATCTTCGCACACATCTTCCACCCATCCATCCTACACTCCACGAGGCACTTTGTCCTGTTGGTTGCGTCTTCCTAGACGACGATCAACTCGACACCGTGCTACACACCATTTTCACCTCCATCTCCACCCCTATATACATATATAATATATACATATATATATACTATATTTACTTTATTTCTATTTCTCTTTCCTGACATTAAAAAGATAAAAAAATATACAAAAGAGAAAAGATAATCCTTGACTTGCAGGTACTCAGTCTTGCGAATAGCAAGACCAGTTTTGGGAATTCTAATTTGGCTCAAAGCCAAGAACCTGATTTTGGGGGTGTACCTCAAGGACAAAAATCATCAGAAAAATCTTAAATAGAAAAACACCAAAAACATAATAAATGAACGGAAGAGATTCGTTGTAGGAAAGGTGTAGAAACTTATTCATCTCTAATCCCGCTTCCCTGAGTTCGACCCTGGGCCTAAAGTGACTAAGATAAAATCAAGTAGGCCAGGTTAAAAATTTTTTGTGAAAAGATGGTTAGGCTCGATTTAGGTTAACCACTATACGCATTTCAACGATTAAATCACCATATTAACACAACTTATCTGGGTCTTCACCACACTTTTTCTGGCACCATTGCGGGGGAAGTGAGCATTTAGGTAAGTTTCTACTCCATTCCTTTAATTTTTCTCTTCTCACACCCTTCTCTTCACAGGTGTTTCTGTTTGTTGGTGTGCTGGTGAACCAGTGGCAAGGAAAAGGCAGGCAGACAAAGTCGGAGACGTAGGCAGATCCAAGGCGGGAACGAGAGCGTGAAGTCACCGACACTGCACTGGAGCTTCGCCCACATTGCTGATCAGGTAGGTCTCTCTTTCATAGCAACTTAGGTCAACTTGTCACCTTAATAAAAAACTAAAAAAAAAACTAAAAACACTTCTTGGGATCTCTTGGGGCAAGAGGATTAAAAATCATTTGTTTGGTTGTTTGCTATCACTCCCACTGCCCCGAGATTTCCCATCAAACTTCGCATAGCGAAGATCCAAGAATCTTAATTCTTGAATTTTTCGCCGTGTGAAGTATTCTTTGAGGCAAAAATAAAAAGATTGATTGCTATCCCTCTTTGCCTCATTTATCTTCAATTCGGGATCACTTTTTTGGTGGGGAGACTTGGAATTGAGTTGATTCCAACCCCACCATGACCTTTCACGTACCTAAGATTCGATCCCAAATACTTCAACCCCAACAATTTGATTTTCTTTATCTTATGGTTGAGCCTTGTGTGTGGAAATCATTTTGGTGATTGGGAGCACTTGAATTGAAGTGCTTTGGTCCCTTTCACACTAATCTAAAATTGATTCGTACATCCACACATAGAAATCTCCATCTAGGGAAGCCCATTGCATTTTAGCATGCATTAACCAACTGACATTGAAGAAGGGTTTGTTGGGCTTAGAAGAAAACTTGTATTCTCTCAAAACCCGAAGATTGGTTGAATTGGTAATTCAGGGAAATCCTAAAATCCATACTACTTAAGGCTAAATTCTAAAAACCATTCACCAATTAAAACTTCAATTCAGGGAGATTTCCCCATTACATGCTTGGTTTACACACTCTACAAAATCAATCACTTGGGCATTGCCTGTAAATAACGCCCTTCACATTCCAGAAGCACTTGATCCTAAGCCTCTAACTAAAATTGGTAGCAACTTGACCCTTATTAAGGATTGGAGGTCTAACTACCGCGTGTAGCGCCTACGTGCTGGTGAGGGTTCCTGCGTGCTATCGGGTGTCTAAGACTGGGGCAAACGACCTTTCAATCTGGCCTGGTGGTTCCGCGGTGCTTGCATTCGGTTTCGTAGGTCGTGATAGAAGGTAACTTAGATCTTTAGGTCTAAGGGCACACTGTAGAGGTTAGGAATTTGATTATATTGATTTTTCATCAAGTGTACCTTTGCGGCGTCATTTCTCTCATCTCCTCTTCCCTTCGCATCCCCCTAATTCATCCTACGGTAGTGCATGTTTGGGAGGAGGTCACAAAACCCTGCACTGTGTGAATTGTCTGATAAATTTAGAAAAGAAGCCGAATCATCCTCCTCCTACACAAACATGGCTGCACGCCCACTCCTAAATCCCAAGGGAGGAAACTACCCTCAAAACCCACCAGGTGGTGGAGCCTTAGATCCTATATCCTACCTCCAAGCCCAAATGGAAATGTATAATGAACAAATTGAAGCCATTAGGGAAACATTGGAGGAAATGCAGAACCCTCCAAAATGGGAGGAGCCTAGGTCTCTTAGCTCCTATCAGAATCTCGCTGCTACAGAGATCATAGGACAAATTCGAGTCCCCATGGGCAGGGACGACTTTGAATTAAAACCTAACATAATTGGCCTGATAAATTTTCACTTCCATGGTCTTGCAAGTGAAGATCCTTTTCTCCACCTGGAAGACCTAACCCGATTGGCTGAAATAGTTAAACCAAGAAATATCGGGTTACCTATAGTCCTCATGAAAATGTTCCCATTTTCATTGCAGGATAAAGCATCGCAGTGGTTACGCACCCTTGGGAGAACCATCCACTCTTGGGAAGAGATGCGTACAGCGTTTCTCAAGAAATTCTTCCCAATCGGGCAAACCAATGCGCTTCGCCGTGCTATCACTTCATTTATGCAACAAAACGGCGAACAGTTTCATGAGGCATGGGAGAGATATAATGACCTCCTCAGGAAGTGTCCGCACCACGGTCTACCTAAGTGGCATATAGCCTAGATTTTCTACTATGGGCTAAATGAGACTTTGAAGCAGATTGCAGACGCTTCTTGCGGAGGGAACTTCATGAATAAAGACGAGAATGGAGCATTCGAATTATTTGAAAATATGAGTGAAAACTCAATGAACAATGCTTCCATTGTTGACTTTAATGGTACCAGCCTGCCCCGTAATGTCCACGAAGTTGACATGGGACCCTCCCATTCATCGACAGATCTCATCCTTATCGCACAGAAATTGGATGAAGTCTCCATCGTACACAAGAAGCTGGATGAGCTTATGGCCAACCCCGTCCGTTCTATGGCAAACACCCCCACCTCACCACTTCATCACAATTCCAATTCTTCCAACACCAGGCTTATCCCTAGAAACCCAGTAAGACCTTCCTTACCGAGTGTCGCGCCAAGTGATTCAGTTAGTCATGTGGATCTGGCTTCTGCAAGCCAGTATTATGACACGGAGGACCAAGCCTCCATGTGCTCGGAAGCATATTTACATGCGGACACGTCTTCTGCCATGGAAGACGCTTGCGCCTTGGGGAACAACCTGTTCTCTACCACTTATAACCCAGGGTGGCGAAATCATCCAAACTTTGCATGGTCCAACAACCCGCAGCGCCAAAACCCCGCGGGTGGACCAATGCGACCGTCCGCACTCATCATCCCAAGGGCCCAGTCTAATCTTATGGTGAATCCGCCATCGGGTCCTTGCTTACCGCAAACAGAACACGCATCAAGTCCTCTTGACAAATTGATGACGGAAATGTCAAAGCGCCATGAAGAGAACATGACCTCTCTGCAGCACCAATTGGCACAGCAGAATGCTGAGATCAGTCAACTATGCATGGCAACTCGATCTCAGGGCACTCTCCCAGCCCAACCTGTTCCCAACCCGCGAAATTTCGTACCCCGTGGTCCTCAACCACAGGCACGACCTTCTCAGGGGTAGGTTCATCAGATTCTGTAGGCTCCGAGCATTCCACGGGGATTTCAGGCTAATCCCGCTGTAGCACCTCACTCTTATGTCCCTATTGAGAACCCTCCTCCTCCTTATGATCCTACTGGACCCGCATCGTCCAATGCGATCACTACGAGGAGCGGTAAGTAGACCGTCGATCTGCCTCGACCTGATCCTGGCCCGTCTTCTTCATCGCCCTCTCATTCGAGATGCGCACTGCATTTGCGAGAGGACGATACACCCAAATTGGTTCCAGAATCAGTCCCATTCCCTGAGGCTCTATTGAGGGAGCCAAAATGCAAGAAGAAGGATACGCAAGCCTTTGATAACCTATGTAATTTGTTCAGGGATGTTGAAATCAAGGTACCCCTATTCGAGGCTATCGACCACATACCGACTGTCGCCTGATTTTTCAAAGACTACACAACACCCAGGCGACAGTCAAAGAAAACTAAGAATCTGGTGGTTCTCTCGCCTCATGCGAGTTGTGCTATACTGTCAAATCTACCACCGAAGCAGAAAGATCCGGGCACTCCGCTTATTTCCTGAAGCATCCAAGGCTGCAATTTTGACCATGCTTTGCTTGATCTAGGATCTTCCATCAATCTTATACCAACCATCATGCTCAAAAAATTTCCTTGGGAAATATGAAACCCACCCCTGTCACGTTATAGTTGGTAGATCGTTTTGTCAAAATTCCAAAGGGTGTGGTGGAAGACGTGGTGGTTAGGGTCAACAGTCTCTGTTTTCTTGTTGACTTTATTATTTTAGATATGGAAGTTCCTAGCTCACTTTCTGATTGTCCGATCATCCTTCGTCGACCTTTCTTAGCCACAGCCCACGCCCATATCAACTGCGAGTCGGGCTGTATTGAGATTGCCGTTGGATCTGAGAAGCTCAAGCTTAACATCTTCAAGGCAGCCAAGAACTTTGATTGCGATTGCATCGAGGATGACACGCTTGATGAGGACATGGCCGTCAGCGCGTGTATCGGACTAATTGGGACCTATTCTGACTGCTACGAATTACCTGTAAACACTAACGATTGCCTGCCCAATACATATTGTGACATTCCCCCATCCCTCCCTTGTCCCATAACTTCTCCTGACCATACTTCTGACGAGGTTTTCTTTGCTTCCCATACCTTGTGGTCTGAGTCATATCTGGGCTACTCACCACCGATCCACACTCTTGAAGACCGGATTGCCCTTTCTTTCCCGCCGAATCAGGCAGAATTGCAACTCCACACTGGGACCTTGAGCCCATTTACTACACTCTGGGGCTATTCCTTTTTGGATCCATCTATCTAAGAAGCCCCTCTTCTTGGCCAATCTGAGGGTCAATTCCTTCCTCCTAACTTGTTTTCAGATCCGCCTGGGACACTCTCATCCCAAGAAATGCCAGATCTTTACCATCCACTCTCAAGCTGAAAGAGCTACCTAGTACATTTAAGTATGTTTTCTTGGGACCAAATGAAATGCTCCCCGTAATCATCAATTCAAAATTGACCAGGGAGCAAGAGTGCAAACTAACGAAGGTCCTTATGGAACACAAGGCAGCCATTGGATGGTCTTTATCAGATTTAACTGGCATTAGCCCATCCTACTGCACTCACTGTATATATACAGAGGAGGAGGCTTGACCTTCCCGCGAGATGCAGCGACGTCTCAACCTTAACATGCGGGAGGTCGTTAAGAAGGAAATTATTAAGTGGCTGGATGTGGGTATAATCTTCCCGCCAAAAAAGGTGGGACTGACCATCCGTGTCAATGACAGGGGTGAATCCATCCCTACACGCACTCCTACATCCTGGAGAGTGTGTGTAGATTATAGGAAACTCAATGCTGCAACTAAGACAGATCACTTTCCACTACCTTTCATGGACCAAATCCTAGAGCGGTTAGTGGGAAATAAATTTTTCTGTTTCCTGGATGGATTCTCAGGATATAACCAGGTGACAATTGACCCCTGGGACCAAGAGAAAACCACTTTTACCTGCCCCTTCGGCACCTTTGCATTCAGAAGGATGCCGTTTGGACTTTGTAACACGGCAGCAACTTTCCAGAGATGTATGCTGGCGATATTCCATGACATGGTGGGTGACTTTCTCGAGGTCTTAATGGATGACTTTTCGATCTTTGGACCATCTTTCGATGACTGTCTTGCCAACCTGACCTGTATCCTTAGGAGATGTATTGATGTAAACCTCGTGCTTTCCTGGGAAAAAAGTCATTTTATGGTACACGAGGGAATTGTTCTCGGGCATATCATCTCTGATAGGGGTATCGAGTTTGACAGAGCTAAGCCTGATGTAATTACTGATTTACCTGTGCCTGGCTCTATCAAACAAATCTGCTCATTCTTGGGACACGTCGGTTTCTATAGGAGATTCAACAAAGATTTCTCCAAGATTTCTCGACCTTTAACTCATCTCCTATCGACCGACGTACCCTTCGATATGGGCCCCAACTGCATACAAGCATTCACGTAGCTACGTAATGCTGTCACCAAGGACCCTGTCCTCCAGCCACCTGATTGGTCCCTCGACTTTAAACTCATGTGTGATGCTTCCGACCTTGCAGTCGGAGCCATCCTGGGACAAAGACGTGATAGACACCCCTTCATGGTGTACTACGCCAGTAAGATGTTGGACGAGGCCCAATGTAATTACTACCACTGAGAAAGAACTACTGGCGGTAGTCTTTGGGCTGGAGAAATTCCGCTGTTACCTTCTGCCTCACATGTAATTATTTTCACTGATCACGCGGCCATTCGCCATCTCATGCATAAGATGGATGCCAAGCCTAGATTGATTCATTGGATCCTTCTTCTCCAAGAATTTGACATTTAAATCCGTGATAAGGCTGGAGCCCAGAATGTTGTGGCTGATCATCCTTCCAGACTAGACCCTGATCATATTGGACTTACTCTGCCAATTAATGAGATTTTTCCTGATGAGCAGATATTGGCAATTAATATGTCTAGTGGACCTTGGTATGCCGACATTGCCAATTACCTTCTGGATCCCTTCCATGTGGCTGGCCTAGAAACCAGTGTGAGTGCCTCATGGCAGAAGCAAAGTATTATTTCTGGGATAATCCATCTCTTTTCTGAATAGGTGCTGATCAATCATCCGTTGCTGTATTCCTAACAGCGAATTCCCCAGTGTGCTATCCTTCTGCCACGATCAGGCCTGCGAAGGCCATTTCTCTGGGAGGAAAACTGCAGCCAAGGTGTTGCAGTGCGGTTTCTTTTGGCCCTCCCTTCACCAAGATGCACACAATTATGCCAAGCATTGCACTAGGTGCCAGTCGTTAGGGTCAATGTCACGCCGTGACATGATGCCCTTGCAACCCATCCTAGCTGCAGAAATCTTCGACATTTGGGGAATTGATTTCATAGGTCCCTTTCCTCCTTCCAATAGCTTCGAATTCATTCTCGTGGCTGTTGATTATGTTTTGAAATGGATCGAGGCTATTCCCACGCGCCATGCTGACCATGTTATATCCACTCGATTTGTCAAAGACCACATTTTTGCACTCTTTGGGATCCCTCGAGCCATTATCTCGGATGGAGGAAGCCACTTTATCCATGCTTCTTTTCGGGCACTTCTGAGGAAATATGGAGTCCACCATCATCTCGCATCCCCATATCATCCTCAGACGAATGGCCAGGAGAGGTGTCGAACCGGCAAATCAAGCAAATTCTCCAGAAGACGGTTCGGCCTGACCATAAGGACTGGTCCGACAAGCTGATTAATGCACTTTGGGCGTATCGAACCACCTTCAAGGTTCCCCTTGGTATGTCTCCTTATAGAATCATTTACGGGAAGCCTTGTCATTTACCCGTGGAGCTGGAGCACCGTGCTTATTGGGCGATTCACCAATGTAACCTCGACCCAGACCTGTGTGGTCGAGAAAGAAAACTCCAACTCCAGGAGCTGGAAGAGCTCCGTCGTGAAGCCTATGATTCTGCCTTAACTTTCAAGCAACGCACTAAGGCTTTTCACGACAGCCGTATTCGGTGGAAGGAATTTGAGCCATCTCAGCATGTTTGGCTCTACAATGCCCGGCTCAAATTCTTTCCTGGGAAACTGAAGACCAAATGGATTGGTCCTTTCCTAGTCTCGAGACCAATTCCCAATGGGGCCGTTGAGATTGAAGATCCTAAATCTGGGCATAAATTTATGGTCAATGGGCAGCGTTTGAAACCCTATCTTACTCATGAACCTGCCCCCGTTGGAGAAACTTTTGGCCTGCTGGAGGGTAACTAATGTTGTGCCTCATTCTGAGTCCAGCTGGGGACGTTAAATTCAGCGCTCGTTGGGAGGCACCCCAACAACACTCCGCCACTATCACACTCACTTTTCACTTCACCACCCACCATCCACCCACCCTACCACCCTGCTGTATATCCTGCACCTCAGCTCTTGTTACCCGATCTTTCGTCCTTTCTCTACCTTACCCTGCATGCATATGAGGACAAAGCATCATTTGGTATGGAGGGGTGGATAGGCATCCATAGGATCTGAGTATTTTATGGTATCATGAAGTCTCCATCTATCTATAAATATGTTAAAAAAAAAAAAAGGTGTTTAGTAATGATCTAAAGGCTGAAACAAAAATACAATAAGTGTTTATGGATATTCAACCACTGTTTTGAAGACTTTCTAGGCCACAGAAGCTTGATTCGCTCAGGCTCAGCTTAATTCACTTGAGCATTGACAAGATAGATCGGAATCTCTCCTAACTAAGGACGTATTCTTGTACCTGAGACACCAGTACAGGATTCGTTGGTTTGCTTCTACTCGAGAGCCCAAGTAATCTTGGTTCACACTACACATATTTAGAAAGACCAGGTGAACATAAGATCCAACCCTAGTGTTCTTAGGGAAGGTGGAGTCCTTACCTGTGCACGCAGGTAGACTTTTTATCCCAGGCTTTAGTCTTGTGTTTAGGAAAGATTCTTTCCACCAAAAACGAACTCCCACCAAAAGAAAAGTGTGCTCCTCCAAATAATTTTGTAAGAGATATACTGACACGTGTTTCAAAAAAAAAAAAAGGGGTACAAATGAGTGAGTATGTCTCACAAATGTCTGTAAAATCTTCCTACAAAAATGTTCTTCAGGGCAAATACCCTATTTTCTTTGAGCCACAAATGTCATAAAATGGGAGTTGAGTTTTCTGTCATCTTTTTAAGGGTCAATCCGAAGACATGAGCTAAAACAGGGACCAACCTACACTTAAAAATTTGTGAAACCCTGGGCTTGAGTCTCAATGTTCATCTGGTCAGTCTTGATCCTTCACTATGCACAAGCCATAATCTCTTGAGCTCTCGAGTATGGCAAAAACCTCCTGGGTCCTGGAAATCGTACTTAAGGTTTAAATATTAAGAGTCCTAGTTAGTCGAGAGATGATCTATGTCACATAAGACTTAAAGTACTGGTAGTCTTCTCTGCAATTAGATCTCACAATATCCAACAATAAACACACTTATGTCGCCTCAAAAGAAAATCTTCAGCTTAAGATCATTTCTAAATACAATACAAAAATGTTTTGCTAGGGACTAGCAAAAGATAGGCATGGGGGTATGATTGCATAGCAAAAATGCACCAACAATTGTGCCATCTTGTGCTATTTCCAAGCATTGCCAGTGTATATTAGGTAGCCATAGTCGCATTTGTAAAAATAAATGCATGCATGCATTTATTTTAGAGGGCAGGAGAGTGAATAAAATGGCCTTGAAATTAACATATTCCTTAAGTGCTACCTCGCAAATTCACCGTCTTTATTTTTATTTTTATTTGACTTTGAATTTCTTCTCCACGGCTGCAAGGCATGGCTTGATCTTCTTCATGCCATTCTCTGCAGCAAGCTTGCCCTGCTAGTCGCATGCACAGCCATGCACAGCCCAGGGCATGGCTGTGCTCGCCTCCTTCCTCTTTAAAAAGGGCACAGCCATCTTCCTTGCGGCAGAGCCTGGTGCAACAGATAGCATCTTTCCTTCTCCAGGCCATCGCCTCCCCTCTCCCCTCCATACGCAGCCTCTCTTCTTCCTGAAGAGCTACGCTGCGGGCAGGAGCAGCTCATAGTGGTACACACCCACCACTGTGAATCCCACCACCGCCCAACTCATCAAAGAGCTGGTGGGCATGGTAGTTCACCTCTCTGTTTCGTCGTTCCATCCCATCGCCGCCATTGACAGGAGCTTCAAGCTCGGAAGCTCAAGCAGACGCAGTGGCAGCTAGTAGTAGCGCAGGCCACCACGCACCTCAAGCGCCTGTTCCACATGCTCTGCGTGTGCCAGCAGGTCGCCCTCGCCACTCTTCGTGCACCTTGTCACAAAACTCCGCTCGCAGCTCAGCCGGTTTCACACGTGCCAGCCAGTCAACTTTTTGCCCTTGCACTATAGTCGCGATCTCACGCTGCTACAGTGCGGTGACTAGAAAGTTTTCCACCTATTCGGTCACCAGGAACTCTCTCTCCGCACTGCAACTGTCACCAGCCCGTGCTCGCATCTCTCCCCATGCCCGATCTAGTGCCTGCGCTCGCGTTTGAACCAGCCCGCTCTAGCGCCCATTTCTCCGCTCGTGTTTCCCTCAGCGAGCAGTGCGCTGTGCTCCACCTTCCTCCCATGCCTGCTCCCTCCAGCGTGTGCACGCATCTTCGTGCCTATGCGCCTGCGCCTGCGCGTGGACATTAGACGTCAGCCGCTGCCACCAGACAGCTTAACTCTCCGTGCCTTCTTCACTCTAGCAGACTCTTTCTCTCTCTCTCTCTCATGGCACTCTCTCACTCCCTCCTGTAGACACATACACACACACACTCTCGTACACACACCCACTCACTTATACACTACTATATACTTATATATATATACATATATATATTTATATATATATTTATATACATATATCTATACATATATTAGTACCTATATTACTAAGTATTAGTATATATACGTATATATATATATATATACAAATATACATACATATATACATATACCTATAACTATAAATACATATATATATATATATCTACATATATCTATATACATAGATACTTGTACTAATATATCTATATACATATATACATATCTATAACTATATACATATATTACTATATATATATAAATCTATACCTATATATAGTTATATATACATACATATATATCTAATTATAAATATATATATATACATATACATACATCTATCTATATATATATTTACATATCTATATATATATATACATATAGATATACATTTACATATATACATATATATATATTTTTGCATATCACCTACCACACGTTGTATCGCAGGAATATCTGCACCAGTTGCTGATATTCTTTGATACTCGCATACAGAAAGCGTCTTCGCACACATCTTCCACCCATCCATCCTACACTCCACGCGGCACTTCATCCTGTTGGGTGCGTCTTCCTAGACAACGATCAACTCGACACCATGCTACACACCATTTCCACCTCCACCCCCACCCCTATATACATATATATATACTATATTTACTTTATTTCTATTTCTCTTTCCTGCCATTAAAAAGATAAAAAAATATATAAAAGAGAAAAGATAATCCTTGACTTGCAGGTACTCAGTCTTGTGAATAGCAAGACCAGTTTTGGGAACCCTAATTTGGCTCAAAGCCAAGAACCTGATTTTGAGGGTGTACCTCAAGGACAAAAATTGTCAGAAAAATCTTAAATAGAAAAACACCAAGAATATAATAAACGAACGGAAGAGATTCGTTGTAGGAAAGGCATAGAAACTTATTCACCTCTAATCCCGCTTCCCTAAGTTCGACCCTGGGCCTAAAAGTCACTAAGATAAAATTAACTAGGCCAGGTTAAAAACTCTTTGTAAAAAGATGGTTAGGCTCGATTTAGGTTAACCACTATACGCATTTCAACGATTAAATCACCATATTAACACAACCTATCCGGGTCTACATCACTGGAGCATTGTGCCTTTTGCGCGGTGCGAACGTTTTGTTTTAACCTCAATGCTGGAGGTTATGAAAGGAAGCTCCAGCTCAGCGAACTAGAAGGAATTCGACGAGAGGCCTACGAGAATGCAAAAATCTACAAAGACAAGATGAAGGCCTTTCACGACCGCCACATCTGAAGGAAAGTATTCACACCTAACCAGTAAGTTTGGTTATTTGATTCATACCTTAAATTCTTTGTGGGAAAGCTGAAGTTCAAATGGACTGGCCCATACATTGTGATTCACCCATATTCAAATGGGGCAGTCCAAATCATAGATCCAAAATTTGGGCATGTTTTTATGGTAAATGGCCAGGACCTCAAGCCATTTATGGCCCAGGAACCTCCTCTTGTTGATGAAATCATTAATTTCATTGAGGATGTGTAATTGAGTTTCGCTCAGTTGGACACGTTAAACTTAGCACTTATACATATGTACATATCTTTTATACATAGCATATGTTCTTTTAGCATATTTTTCTGCATACAATATATCATGATGTTGGCTTATGCTGAATGAAAATTCAGGAGTGATTCTAGGTGATTTCTATCCGCTTACTCCCTATCTTAATTTATTTCCTTTATATTCATGCATGAGGACATGCAAGAACTTAGGCATGGGGGGGTAGTATACACTAAACTAAAAAATTTTATGCCAACACTTAGAAAACCTCCGAGTAGCATGTTAATTGAACTTTAGAGTCCATAATTTAAGAATAACTGACTCCAGCTCCAATGCTCGCACTGGAGCTAGAAATCGTCTGCAATATCCACTTCCGATTCGATCGCTCACTTTTTGTTCTAAATTAGGACTAAGATGAATGTAACTCGATAAGGGAACAATATTAAAGTGCAAATCATAAGAGGTTAATTGTATATAGCATCTTTATATATATTGCATCCATGAATAAAGATTTTTATCAAGAGATTTTATTAGGGATTTTATTCTTTAGTTGATTCCTGTAATCTAGAACCTAGCACAATTTTCACACTCACATGTAGATTTTGCAATGGATTCACTATGAAAACTGATAGACGTCTTTTGTTTATCAAGAAGAAGCAGTGCTTCTTTTCCTGAACCCCTAAACAATGGTTAGGGAGACAGACAAAATCATCTTCTAGTAGATCCATCAAACAGTTGTGAGGTGAGAGTAGAGTGTCTATCGGTGCTCTAAGAATAGTGCAAGGAATTTTAATTTCTGGATAATTAGGTAATGATACTCGGAGTTAGGCATAGTTTTGCTCTCGGTTCCCGCATATGAACTTTGTGTGAATTTCTAAGAGCCACCAAATAAGGCAAATATGAAGAAATTGAGTTCTAATAAAACTAGGGCTAAGGTGGATGGTTACGATCGTCCTTTATGGAATCCTCGACTGAAGGAGGGCAGTGATATCAAGGTCAGAAAATATGCCATCCTATCTATCCCTTTTCCAATGCTGAGAGTAGGCACTTCCACCAGAGAAGACACTCGATATCCTTATGAACACCACCAATCCCCAATAGTTCCTCCTGAATAAAATTCGCGTATGTCGTATGTTGTATTGCATCAAGTTGATATGAATAAACAAAAAGGAAGGAAAATGTGTAGAGAAAAAAGAATAAAAGAAAAAAAAAGAAAATATAGAAAAAAGAGAAAAAAAAGAAAAAATATATAAAAAGAAAAAGAAAAAATGCTTAGTTATAATTGTGTGTACTGCATATATTTCATTACATTAAGGCAACATTACCTACCATAATTGCGATCTACTAAATACAGCCATAACCTGCTTTGCTGTATTTCTGACCGCTTCAATACTTGCCAAGGAATTCTTACTTAGTGTTAGGGTTATCAGAATTGTATTAAAGTGTTAATGCCATGTGAGACCACTAAATACTGAGTTTATTTGTAATTCTGGTGAGATTGTGAGCTTGAGAAAAGAAAAAGAAAAGAAGAAAAGAAAAAGAGAGTAAGTATAAAGGAACCAAAGAGAGCATAGTTTTCCTGCTTCTCTCTGTGTTGTTTTATTTGAGAATCTGGAAATCTTGATTCTGTAGTATTAGTCTCTATGTAGCACCAAATGAGTATGAGCCACCAAATACAAACCCACTTGACTCAGACATCTTCTACCTAAGCTAAAAGCTAGAGTAGAAATTATAGAATATTTTGTTATACCCCAAGCGAAGAAGTTGCCTATCCTGATAGAATTTTATGTTGGAACCTTGTTCCACATCTTGTTTTGGTGTTAACAAAACTATTATGGATTAATGTTTGCAATTGAGTGTTTTTCTAATTTAGGTGAAGATCGAGGCAAACATTGAACTATGGCAAGGAGGCAAGACGACAAGGAGTTATGATAGAAGATCATCTAGAGTTTATTTTTTTAAGTAGATTAGGTTTTTATTTTATTCTTAGAATGTATGCCTTTTAACAAAGAAACATAAATTAGATCGTAAAAATCATATAGAGATAAATTAGGATAAAACATTACGATCATTCAATTTATTTCAAAGTACGCATTATTTAAAAGATAATTTTCTAATGTTTAAAGTATTTGCAAAAATAGAGTAGTAATCTTGTTGTATTCATGTTTAAAAGGATACTTATTAACTCACAAGTACCGGTACTAAAGTTTAGTACCGGTACATTTGAGTTACAGGTTTGGGTTTTTTCAAAGAAACAAACTTGTAACCCGTTAGTACCGGTACTCATGATCAGTACCTATACAAGTGGGTTACAGATTTATGTTAAGTATTTAAAACCCAAATCTAGAAGCAACGAGTACCGGTACTCATGATTAGTATCGGTACCCAATAGGTACTGACTATGACAAGTTAATTTAAAACATAAAACAGTACGTCACTAATACCGATACCCATACTTTAGTGTCGATACTAGTTAACCATTGGCCCAAATCTAAATGGCTAAAAAATTGATTTTGGCAATATGAACATTAGGGTTTAAACCCCAATGTCTACTAGATGTATTACTAAGGTCCTAACTCTATAAAACAACCCTAAGACTTTTAGTTTGCACACAAGAAATAGAAGAGAAAAATTCTAGAGCTATATTTCATATTTCCACCTTCTCAAGAGAAGAAAATAGTGTTTGCTGGTTTCAATCTCTCTATGCTTTTGCAAAGTTTTCGACGTGTTTCTTTCACACATTCACAAGACAATTCACGTCTGCACTAGGCTCTCAAATTGGTAATATAATTTATATACTTGTTGAGAGGCTTAGGTATTTAGTTGTAAGATTTCTTTTGTCTTACACCTATTCTTTATTTGTAATCGAGGTTTTGCTCATTGTTTGGGTTGTAACAAACTCGTTATTGTATTTGGGTTGAGGTAACCCTTAATTACCTCGTTTAGGAAATTGATTCCCTCGGGGTTGAGGGAATCGGGTTAGAAATCATAAGCTGGGAGGCTTAGGTAGTGGAGTACCCAAGTGAGTAGGGAACCACTATACATCTTGTGACAATTTCTGTGAGTGTGATTTGTGCAAATCTTTCTCACGTAGAATAGTAGCCATCTATATTAGATCATACAAGTGGTATCAGAGTGGGTTGCAAGAAGAAGTAAAAAATCTTACTTGCGATGGCATCATCAACCAAGCGCACTGAAGGCCAGTCATCCACACATCCTCCCTATTTCAATGGGACGGACTATGGGTACTGGAAAAGGAGGATGCAAGTCTTCCTCAAGGCGATGGATGAGGTGTCATGGACCCTCATTCAAGAAACATACTCAGATCCAAAGCCACAAGAAGGAGTAGCATGGACGGCGGATAAAAAGAAGAAGATTGTAGGAAATGTAAAGGCAATGAATGCACTTTATTGTGCATTGTCAAGGGAGGAGTTCAACCGTATCTCGGCTTGCGAGTCCGCATACAAGATATGGAACACATTGCAAGTCACCTACGAAGGTACAAACAAGGTAAAAGAAACTCGTATCTCAATTCTAACCGAAAACTATGAGTGTTTCAAGATGCCAAAAGGAGAAACAATTAAAGATATGTATACAAGCTTTGGAGAGATCGTAAATCCCATGAAGAGTCTTGGAGTCAAGATGACAGAGGAGAACTTGTAGGGAAGATCTTGAGATCTCTTACAAGTGATTAGGCTCCAAAGGCCACAGCTATCCAAGAGGCGAAGGACCTCTCCACTCTCCCCTTGGAAGATCTAGTTGGAAGCCTTATAGCCTATGAGGTCCAACTAGAAAATATGAAGAAGTACGAGGAGAAGAAGATATTGAGCAAGAAGAAGAATATTGCTTTTAGAGCAATTAAAGAGGACTCAGATTCAAGCACTTCAGAATCCGAAGATGAAGACATGGAGATGCTCACAAGGAAATTCCAAAAATTTCTCCGGAAGCAAGGTAAGCAAGTTAATAAAATTTCAACTAATGTTGTTTGTTATGAGTGTAAGAAAAAAGGTCACTTGCAAAAGGATTGTCTCATGAACAAGAAGAAAGAAGACAAAAGGAAAGACACAAAAGAAGTCAAAAAGAAGAAGAGTGCTTTCAAAGTGTTCTCGACGCTTTTGTGCGGATTTTAAAGAGAATATGACGTTGTAGTATAGCCAACAAAACGTTCAAACAAATAGAGAATTTTATTACTCGAAAACCAGAGTATCCGAGGTCGAACACAGGGAGCAAATGGAATTTACTACTAATCAAAATGTAATTGAACACTCTAATTTACTCAAAATGTCAATTCAAATATGAATGTATGCGCTTAAAAGTAATTAGGACAAAAAAATATGAAATTGGATGTCTGATCTGGTGATCAGACGTCTTAAAAGTATTTTCCCTTTTTCTTTTGCTTTCTTTCTTCTTCTGTAGTCTCTTTTTCTTCTTCGTCTTCTGTCTTGCCTCTGCCTTGCTCTTCCTTCTTCTCCTGCGAAGGCTTCTTTCCTCTTCCTTCTCTTCCTTGCCTTGCCTGCCTTCTTCTTTGGTCCTTCTGTTCTTCCTGCCTTTCCTTCTTCTTCTTTCTTCTCTTCTTCTTGCAGCCAAGTCATTCTTCCTCAACGTTCAGCCTGCGCCTACACAGAGCAAAACCTACCCTTTTCCATCTACCCGTGCATCTCTCTCTCTAAGCAATTCACTCATAGACGCTCTCCCAAAGCCATATGGGTAATCGGGTCGGATTCGCACCCGAAACCAGGTGCACCTACAAGTGGGTGATGCACGAGGAGTGCTTAAGGATAGGGTCGGGTCGGATGCCGCCAGATCCGCAAGGTCAAGCCGCGGACGAGGCGGGCGTGAGGGCAGTGAGGGACCTCACCCCTGTGCTCTCGGAGGCGATAAGCTCAAAACACAAAAACAATTTATACTCTACCGGTGTTTTGCAATTCCATGATGTGGAACTATCTGGCAGTCCTGCTTTTGCGTGCGCCCGCAGACTTGCGTTCCATCCCCACAGCTGCTGGCTTCTCAACACCCCTGGCTGGACTCAACTGCTTCGCAACACTCGCGTGAACCTGCTGCGCCTGCAACCTGGGAGCCCTGGTGTCTGGAGCTACTATGGAGCTTCTTCAAATGTCGTCCATGGCGGCAGGAGTGTCGACACTGTCAGACACAACCACGGCCTATTGGCCCAATCAGACTAGCTGGACACCTTTGCCGTGGCACGGCGAAGGCGGTGGACGGTGCTGCAGGTCGCAGGTCGGCTTAGGCGTGCGTGCCTAGGTCAACCTGTGGCTGGAAGTGTGGGGTTGTTCGGGGGGCTACTGTGGATATGCGGAGTGGCTGTGGAGGGGTGGAATGTGTTCCTGGTGGTGAGGCAGAGCTTACGAGATGGTCGGCAAGCCGTGTGGAGGGGCGGAATGGTGGGAGCGGCTCGCCGGAGGTCGGTCGGTGATGTGGAAGATGAGGGTGGTCGGCGTTGGTCGAGGGTCGATTAGATGAGATAACAAGGGGAAAAGAGAGAGGGGACTACGGGGAATAGTTCTAACCTAATTATAGGGACGAAGGAGGACAGAGGGCGAACAGCTGTACCTGCTGTCTCCGGAGAAGATGCTGCCCAGTGGGGGAGAACGGCGGCGACGACGGGGCTGAGGCAGCGTGCGCGGGTATTGCACGACGCGGAGGAGAGTGAGGAAGATAACTCTGCCACTCCTTTTGTGGCAGAGCGAAGAGGGAGGGGAAGGGGCATCGCCGGAGCTTGCTGGGAACTTTGGCCGGGCAGGAGGAGATGAATTGGAGGTGGAAACTCAGCCAAATCAAGCTGAACATGAGCGGTCGGAGGTGTGGGTTCTTATATAGGCACTGGGCCAGTCGTTCAGGGCGTGGAGGGCACGCCATTGACTCTGATTGCTCGCTGGAGTAGGAAAGAGGTTAAGATACCCAAATCCCTCATGCGTTCGCACGAGAGATTGGGTTCACACCAGAGGTTGTGATTGGCCTTAAATGGAAGGGAATTCCTCAGAGAATCTCCCTTCCATTTCTGGGAGGGAATCTCTGAGGAATCAGAGAGTAATCTCTCTCTAAACCTCGCCGGAGCTTGGTTCTGCCCTAACAATGGCGGCAGGACCGGTTTGCAAAGGGGGCAGGAACTTAGGGGGCTCTCTGCAAGGATATTCAAAAGATAGGGACCAAATTGTGATTTGGGTGTACTAAATTGCAAAGTAGGCCAAGATAACCTCCCCTTAGGTCCAAATTTTGGTACAAACCTAATTTGGACCTAAGGAATCCAATGGTGAAGTTGGATTTTAGGTTTGACCTCGTTTATCTGGACATTTTGCGTAAAAACCCAAATTATGTTACTTGAAGAGCTAGGACCCTAATCTAGGTCAAACTGGGTTCCAAGGGACAAATTAAGTGTTCCAATCCCTAGAGGATGTTTTTCCATGATTTTTAGAGGGTTTCCTTGATTTTTATCCTGACCGAAAACTTGTTAATTTAAGCGGGTCTATTTTAAGGTTACCAAGTGTCATTTAATTCCTAGATTGCACATAAACCCATTTCTGATTAACTCAACCCACTTTTTATCTCATTTAGACCATTTGACCTATGTTTTGCCTTTGAGAAATCCCGTTTATGTACTGCAATGCTAAAATTGTAGTTTTAACCTTTATTTCATGTTTTCTTCTCAGAGCACTTGTTCCTTTAGTTAAGCCTTCTTCTAGGTTATGTAGGAGCTTTTATCTTCTTTATTGGGTCAAAATGAGCTAGTTATGGCTCATGATGAGGCTCTCATCATACCCCCATGCCTAGCTTTTGCTAGTCCCTTAGCAAAATTTCAAGGTTTTAACTTCTGTTCTAGACCCAGAGTGTCCTCAGTTATGATAAGTGCTTCTTTTGTGATTAGGTCAGAATGCCAATAATAGGCCTAAAGGTACTCAAGTACCAACCAAAATCCGGACCTGTTCTGCTTTAGCCTCAATCCTCCACAAAGGTTTCTACGGCCCACAAAAACTAACCTAGGGTTCGTCGGACTCCGCGGTTAAAGCACCCGTGCTTGAGACATTTTTAGCCTAAGTTCAGTTTGTAGTGCGTTTTTGTAAGAGAGAGATAGAGGATTTATTTGTTTGGAGAGCTTTTCTCTTTCTTTTCTTTTTATTTCTAGCTTCAGATTAGCTTCTCAACACGGTCTGTATCGGATTCCTCGTCCTCATCATCAATCCTCAAGGGTTCCTGACTTTCGAGATTTCGAGATAATCCCGCCCATGTCGTTCCGTGGCCGAATTCAGCCCCTGGCGATCGACATTTCGTGATAATGCCGCCCATGGTATCTGAACCAGCAGAGTGCTTACATGCCCCTAGTAGGATATTTAAATATCTTAAAATACAAGCACTGAGGAGACGATATGTTGTTACGCATCTTCGAGGGGGATTTCCCGCCTCTCCGCGCTGGGAACTCGTCCAAATCAATTTGTGTTGATTGGCCGCTCCTAATCTAGGTGACTTTTTCAGAACCTTAAATGCTTTTCGCATGATTTGGATGTTTATGCGCACTGAACCAGACTGTGTGTGAATTTGGGGTGCTTAGGTTACCGAATCTCGCAAATCGGAGGTCAGTTAACGAGGCCGAATACTTCCTAAGCCTTAGACCTAATACTCAAGCTTCGCATTTTCCTCAACCTCTTGAGGATTATCCAGATTTTAGCGGATACATGAATTTTTAAGCTAACAAATCTAGCCCAAGAGGCCTAAGACCAGCGTTCCCGCTAATCTCTTGTTGTGTCTCCTTAGCACTTTTTCTTTTGTTCCTTTTCTTGATCTGGTCTAGAACTTCAATTAATTCCTTAATCTTTTACTAATGACTATTTCTTTTTCTTTTTCATTTTGCGCTCCTTTTGTCATTTTTGCTCTTTTTCTCCTCCTTATGATTATGTGGCTCACAAAATTTCCTCCCTCCCCCCATTTTTTGTTCTTTTTCATAATTTTTCAATTTTCTGTGTTTTTGACATATGCAAATTTTTTTGTGTGTGAGAATCCTTCTGATTTTTTCTTGGTTCTGTATGTATGCACTTTATCACCCCCCCATGCCTAAGTTTTGCAATGTCCTCATTGTAAACAGAGGGTGTGAATTAGTGTTGAGGTCAGGGGCTTAGAACAGGATACATCGAGTGGGTGAATGGGTCGGAAATGACTGATGCGAACGATTTTAAGCTCTGATACATGTACCAGAAGTGGGATCAACTGTCTAAGGCTGAACTCAAGGTGCAGTAGACGTGGAGTACGAACGGATACTCAGATGGGTCTCTGCTTTTGGGATGACGGGTTGCCTCCCGTTAAGAGCTAAATTTGATGCCTTCAGCCGAGTAGAAAATGGGGTGGAGAGGGAGTGGTCAAATCAATGGAGTTTTGAAGAACAAGCACCTTGATTAAGAGCCTGGTTGGTCCAACCAGGTGCTTGTTGAGATCAGTCGGCTGATGATGCAGCCCAAACCCAATGAGTCTGGTGGGTTGATAGATGTAAATTAACAAATGCGGCACCCACCATATGCAGTGAAGTTCTTATGGATATGGAAGTGAAAACTCGGGTTTAGGCTGAGTCGACTCAGCCTGGTTAGAGTAGGGTTCCGAAAAATAATCAATGTAAGGTGTGGAATCCCTACAGGGGTGATCAAAGGATGAAGGCTCCTGATTTGTGGTCTGATCAATACTCGATACCCGGTATAGATATGGAGTTGAATCATCTGCAATCGGCTCAGTGAGAGGTGAATCAGAATAGAAATTGAGTCCGGTTGCAGGTCGAGGTGGGGAACGGGTTTTGATTGGTTCTGTATATGTGCAACAGGTGGCTTCACAGAGAATTGGCTTGTTATAATCAAGAAGCAGATTTTCTCCGATGTTATGGTCAGATTCAAAATCGTCGGAGAGTTTGCGAAAATCAAAATTTGAATGAGATTCAGGATCATGAGTTCCACCACAGAATAAATCATATGTTGTAGCCTGACTGGGGTCTAGCCTACATGTGAATTCTGAGCTTAAAAAGGTGTCCCTATCTGGTAGAGGCTCAGGTTCTAAGCTAGTAAGGCAGACCCAATCGAAACCCCACTCGTCCAACTCCTCGGTTTCTGTATCGTAGATTGGCGTGACTTCCAAAAAATCGATTAGTTCCTCTAAGGATGTTGGCGAGGGATATTCATCAAATCGAGGCCCAAAATCATATTCTTCATTAAAAGATTGATCTTCTTCATATGGGGCCTTGAAATCTTCAAAATAGGTTTCAGATCTAGATTCTGGGCTTATGATGTGGGTTGAATCACTAAAATCTAGGCCTGAATAACCTTCGAGGGTCACCTTCTCAGAATAAGGGACGGAATTTACACCCTCGAGAGGTTCAGTTCTACTCTCATACTTGTAGGAATCTTGGGATTCTAAAATGGGCTCATCATGGTCTTTTCCTGCATTTGGAGCTTCCCAACCTTCTTCAATATTAGGTGCATTATACTCCATCTAGGTTGGGAATCCACAACCATTTTGTGCCTCAAACCCAAGATCAGATTTATCCTCGCTGTTGTCCCAAGATAGTTCCTCTTCTGTTGGTATGCATGGGTATTTCTGATCAATAACTTGTTTTACTAATCTCATTATCTCTTCCCATTTTTCAAGACTATCTTGGTGTTGCTTCCAAAGTCGAGGATTTGTCACACATTGAAGGTATTCACTATTGTGCAATTTTTCTATCTCAATGTATGCAGTAATGAGCAAGTCACGGGTTGATCCTTTGTTGGCTTCTGCTAATAGTACTTGGGCACAAGTTATGACAAAGGTTGTGGTTGTTGGGACATCAACCTGAATGTTTCCTACTGCTGTTGAGGTTTCTTCATTTTCATAGAATCTCTTGGCATCCTCAATCATTTTATCTCTCATGGATCTCTGATATTCAGGTTTCTTGAATGGTGGTCCTAGGTGATTTGGCTGCATTCTTGGATCAGGTGGAGTCAAGATGTAGAATCAAGTTGGAATCAAGATGTAGTTATGAAGAGATCAGATCTGGATAACGAGTCCCACTGAAAATGTGTATGTGTGCTCTAAAGAGAAAAGATGAGGGACTGGAGATGTTCTTGACCCAATCAAGACACCCAAAGATGTTTGGATGACTATGGAGGTTCGGGGCGGATGGACCCCTGGATCAGAAGATCGTCCACCTGAGAATTACCTGGGCAGCCAGAGAGGGAGAGTCCCGCAAAGACCCCTACACGGTAGAGCATCCCTACGGGTTACAGGGTTTCCCCCACCCGACCTCTCTTGTCACTGAGATTCCAGGTAGACCAGAATGGGGACCTTGACCTCTTAAGTCTATCACTTTTTATTGCAAAGGTGCTTTTAGGGTTCTCACTTGAACTTTAGATGTTTTTGGTATTGTGACCTAATTTAGAGGTTGGTTGACCCAAGGGGTCAACTTCACCTGACCTGTCCAATAGATGGCAGAATGATTCTAAGTTTGGAGCCTAGAGATCACCCTGATTTGACTCCCAGGTTATTAGGTCCAAAAATTTTAAGATTCAAGTGATTTTAGAGCTCAATTTTAGGGTTTGTCTTATTTAGCTCCTTCAATCAAGGGCTTGGGTAGCACACTGATGCGGGAGGGTTTATTTCCTTTTATACAGGCATGTGTGACTAGCACTTCAAGACCCTAATGTGGAAACCCTAAATTGGTTCTATTTCCAATCCTCTTTTCTTTTTCACAAAAGCTCTCTTTGGACTTATAAATAAGAAGTGTGTGGTCCGCCGAGATTAAGCGTTATTTCAATTAGGCACAAGAATTTGTGGGATGGAATCTAAAAAAAATCACTCCACTTCAAGAATATTTGCAGAAATTTTCGCAAAATCAGGAAATGTTTTGCCTTAGAGATGGTGATTACTATATAAAGAAGGCAATTGATTCCTAAATTGATTTTCTTCCTTTTGTCTTTCAAAGAGTAGGGGATGATTTAGGAAGAAAAGAAATTACCTACCCTGGAGTGGTTGACTTGCGAGAGAGATTTTCTCGTGAAGTACCTGCAAGATCACATCAAAGCAAAGTAGGGCAAGTTAGTGTTCAATATGATAAAAAGAATGTAGAGACTAGTGGTAAATTGCACGTTGCTCCCCGGCAACGGCACCAAAATGTTCTCGACGCTTTTGTGCGGGTTTTAAAGAGAATATGACGTTGTAGTATAGCCTACAAAGCGTTCAAACAAATAGAGAATTTTATTACTCAAAAATCAGAGTATCCGAGGTCGAACACAGGGAGCAAATGGAATTTACTACTAATCAAAATGTAATTGAACACTCTAATTTACTCAAAATGTCAATTCAAATATGAATGTATGCGCTTAAAAGTAATTAGGACAAAAAAATATGAAATTGGACGTCTGATCTGGTGATCAGACGTCTTAAAAGTATTTTCCCTTTTTCTTTTGCTTTTTTTCTTCTTCTGTAGTCTCTTTTTCTTCTTCGTCTTCTGTCTTTCCTCTGCCTTGCTCTTCCTTCTTCTCCTACGAAGGCTTCTTTCCTCTTCCTTCTCTTCCTTGCCTTGCCTACCTTCTTCTTTGGTCCTTCTGTTCTTCCTGCCTTTCCTTCTTCCTTCTTCTTTCTTCTCTTCTTCTTGCGGCCAAGTCATTCTTCCTCAACGTTCAGCCTGTGCCTACACAGAGCAAAACCTACCCTTTTCCTTCTACCCACACGTCTCTCTCTCTAAGCAGTTCACTCATGGACGCTCTCCCAGATACGGGTAATCGGGTCAAATTCGCACCCGGGACCAAGCGCACCTGCAGGTGGGTGATGCGCGAGGAGTGCTTAAGGATAGGGTCAGGTCGGATGCAGCCAGATCCGCGAGGTCAAGCCGCCGACGAGGCGGGCGTGAGGGTAGTGAGGGACCTCACCCCTATGCTCTTGGAGGCGTTAAGCTTAAAACACAAAAACAACTTATACTCTACCGGTGTTTTGCGATTCCACGATGTGGGACTATCTGGCAGTCCTGCTTTCGCATGCGCCTGCAGACTTGCGTGCCATCCCCACAGCTGCTGGCTTCTCAACGCCCCTGGCTGGACTCAGCTGCTTCACAGCACTTGCGTGAACCTGCTGCGCCTGCAACCTGGGAGCCCTGGCATCTAGAGCTGCTACGGAGCTTCTTCAAATGTTGTCCATGGCGACAGGAGTGTCGACGCTGTCAGACACAACCACGGCATATTGGCCAAATCAGACTAGCTGGACACCTTCGTCGTGGCACGGTGAAGGCGGTGGACGGTGCTGCAGGCCACAGGTCGGCCTAGGCGTGCGTGCCTAGGTCAACCTGTGGCCGGAAGTGTGGGGTTGTTCGGGGGGCTACTGTGGATGTGCAGAGTGGCAGTGGAGGGGTGGAATGTGTTCCTGGTGGTGAGGCAGAGCTTACGAGATGGTCGGCGAGCCTTGTGGAGGGGCGGAATGGTGGGAGCGGCTCGCCGGAGGTCGGTCGGTGATGTGGAAGATGAGGGTGGTCGGCGTCGGTCGAGGGTTGATTAGATGAGATAACAGGGGGAAAAGAGAGAGGGGACTACGGGGAATAGTTCTAACCTAATTGTAGGGACGAAGGAGGATGGAGGGCGGACAGCTGTACCTGCTGTCGCCGGAGAAGATGCTGCCCAGTGGGGGAGAACGGCGGCGACGACGGGGCTGAGGCGGCGTGCGTGGGTATTGCGCGACGCGGAGGAGAGTCAGGAGGATAACTTTGCCACTCGTTTTGTGGCAGAGCGAAGAGGGAGGGCAGGGGGGATCGCCGGAGCTTGCTGGGAACTTTGGCCGTTTAGGAGGAGATGAATTGGAGGTGGAAACTCAGCCAAATCAAGCTGAAGATGAGCGGCCGGAGGTGTGGGTTCTTATATAGGCACTGGGCCAGTCGTTCAGGGCGTGGAGGGAATGCCATTGCCTCTGATTGCTCACTGGAGTAGGAAAGAGGTTAAGATACCCATATCCCTCATGCGTTCGCACAAGAGATTGGGTTCACACCAGAGGTTGTGATTGGCCTTAAATGGAAGGGAATTCCTCAGAGAATCTCCTTTCCATTTCTGGGAGGGAATCTCTGAGGAATCAGAGAGTAATCTCTCTCTAAACCTCGCCGGAGCTTGGTTCTACCCTAACAATGGCGGCAGGACCGGTTTGCAAAGGGGGCGAGGAACTTAGGGGGCTCTCTGCAAAGATATTCAAAAGATAGGGACCAAATTATGATTTGGGTGTACTAAATTGCAAAGTAGGCCAAGATGACATCCCCTTAGGTCCAAATTTTGGTACAAACCTAATTTTAACCTAAGGAATCCAATGGTGAAGTTGGATTTTAGGTTTGACCTCGTTTGACTGGACATTTTGCGTAAAAACCCAAATTATGTTACTTGAAGAGCTAGGACCCTAATCTAGGTCAAACTGGGTTCCAAGGGCCAAATTAAGTGTTCCAATCCATAGAGGATGTTTTTCCATGATTTTTAGAGGGTTTCCTTGATTTTTATCCTGACCGGAACCTTGTTAATTTAAGCAGGTCTGTTTTAGGGTTACCAAGTGTCATTTAATTCCTAGATTGCACATAAACCCATTTCTGATTGACTCAACCAACTTTTTATCTCATTTAGACCATTTGACCTATGTTTTGCCTCTGAGAAATCCCGTTTATGTACTGCAATGCTAAAATTGCAGTTTTAACCTTTATTTCATGTTTTCTTCTCAGAGCACTTGTTCCTTTAGTTAAGCCTTCTTCTAGGTTATGTAGGAGCTTTTATCTTCTTTATTGTGTCAAAATGAGCTAGTTATGGCTCATGATGAGGCTCTCATCACAAAGCAACGAGGAATGATAGTGACTTTGACAAGGACATCAATTCTGATGAATCGGATGACGACGAGGTTGCACACTTGCTTGATTGCAACTTTGCACGACAGAATATGTGGTAAATCCTGATTTTTCTCTTGAAGAATTGCTAGAAGCTTATGAAGAATTATCATAAAGCTAGATTATTTAAAAAGGAAAATAAAGTCTTAAAAAATAATTATCAAACATTAGAAATAAACAAATCATGTTTAGAAATGGAATTAGAAATGCCAAAAGAGACTAATAATCAGTTGCATGCAAAAATAGTAGAGCTAGAAGATATTTATGAGCATTTTGAGGGAACCTTAAATAATATCAAAACAACAACTAGGTTAAATACTAAATTTTATGATTCTTTAAAATCAAAATTTAAGAGTAAAAAGAATACACAAAATAAATCACATGCACCTAGGCATGCATGGATGTACCAAAAGGCCAAAAGTCCCAAGAATTATAGATCTAACACAAGAGAGGTCTATAAATTTCAGGGTTTGAAAGGTGCTAACCTAAAAGGACCTACAAGAAAATGGGTACCTAGAAAAGACATTTTACATTGTTTTGCAAGAGTAGATCAATGGGATCAAAGTGATCAGTGGGTGTTTAAGGCACAAAATGGAACACTCCAACCATTCTACAAATTACACAAAGATCAAGAAAGGTGGACTAGTGGAGCTTGGTATCCACAAGCACCATTCTACTATTGGTAATTTTATGGTATGATATTCTTTACCCCTTCATTTTTTTGTCATTGACAAAAAGGGGGAGAAAAATAAAGAGCAAATAGTAATATTTTTAGGGGGAGCATATATTGAGGGGAAGGATTAAAATTAAAAAAATTTTTTCTTCATATAACATTGCTAAAAAATTTTTTCTATAATTATCCATTTGCAAGATAGTTTTGTCAACACCAAAAAGGGGGAGATTTTTAGAATCTTGTTCCACATCTTGTTTTGGTGTTAACAAAATTATTATGAATTAATGTTTGCTAATGAGTGTCTTTCAAATTTAGGTGAGGATCAAGGCAAACATTGAACTATGGCAAGGAGACAAGATGACAAGGAGGAGTTGATGATAGAAGATTATCTGAAGTTTACTTTGTTTATTAGATTAGGTTTTTATTTTATTCTTAGAATGTATGCCTCTTAACAAAGAAACATGAATTTGATCCTAAAAATCATATAAAGATAAATTAGGATAAAACATTACGATCATTAGATTTATTTCAAAGTACGTATTGTTTAAAAGATAGTTTTTTAATGTTTAAAGCATTTGCAAAAATAGACTAGTAATCTTGTATTCATGTTTAAAAAGGCACTTGTTAACCAACAAGTACCGGTACTAAAGTTTAGTACCGGTACATTTGAGTTACAGGTTTGGGTTTTTTCAAAGAAACAAACCTATAACCCAAGAGTATCGGTACTCATGATTAGTACCAGTACTGGAGGCAACAAGTACCGGTACTCATGATCAGTACTAATACAAGTGGGTTACAGATTTGTGTTAAGTATTTAAAACCTAAATCTGGAAGCAACGAGTACTGGTACTCATGATTAGTACCGGTACCCAGGTACTGACTATGACAAGTTAATTTAAAAAATAAAATAGTATGTCACTAGTATTGGTACCCATACTTTAGTATCAATACTAGTTAACTATTGGCCCAAATCTGATGGCTAAAAAATTGATTTTAGCAATATGAACATTGGGATTTAAACTCCAATGTTTAGTAGACGTATTACTAAGGTCCTAACTCTATAAAAAGACCCTAAGACTCTTAGTTTGCACACAAGAAATAGAAGAGAAAAATTCTAGAGTCGTATTTCATATTTCCACCTTCTCAAGAGAAGAAAATAGTGTTTGCTACTTTCAATCTCTCTACGCTTTTTCAAAGTTTTCGACGTGTTTCTTTCATGCATTCACAAGACAATTTACATCTTCACTAGGCTCTCATAGCGGTAATATAATTTATGTACTTGTTGAGAGGGTTAGGTATTTAGTTGTAAGATTTCTTTTGTGTTATACCTGTTCTTTATTTGTAATTGAGCTTTTGCTCCTTGTTTGGGTTGTAACAACACCGTTGTATTTAAGTTGAGGTAACCTGTTAATTACCTCATTTAGTAAATTGATTCCCTCAGGGTTGTGGTCGAGGGAATCGGGTTAAAAATCCTAAGCTGGGAGGTTTAGGTAGTGGAGTACTCAAGTAAGTGGGGAACCACTATATATCTTGTGCCAATTTCTATGATTGTGATTTGTGCAAATCTTTCTTGTTATTACTAATACTTTGCTTGAGTGTTTGTGCACGTGGAATAGTAGCCATCTATATTAGATCCTACATTTTACTAGGGGTCAAGAATAGGCTTTATAGGTGAATCGACCTTTCACTTAAATCCGTTGCATAAGCTACACTACTACACTTTCACAATTGTTTAGACTTTTAGATTTTCGGATGAAAACAAAAAGAAAAGAATCTCTAGTCTTACACTTGATAAAAATAACTAGTCCCTTAGGGACACTATTTTTAGATAACTTAGTTTGCATTTTCTAGGGACTAGTAAGATTTAGGCATGAGGGTATGATTGCACAACAATTATAAGACTTAAATAACCTGAATTGAGTAAGAACTTAGCATACTTGTAGCAAAATTCATGCATTAGTAGTGATGATAATATCAATATGAGCCATAACTAGCTTTAATTAGTCAGGATTAATTGACAAATGTTTCTACATAGTCGCCTAAGAGTCGTAATTCCCCCCACATCCATTCTGAGAGGAATACACTAAATCAGGGTTAATTCTGCAGTTTTAACAACACATTATGAAAGAAGAATAATCACGAGATTTCTTAGGGGTTAATCTAAGGTCTAATGAGCATTAAAGTCCAATAAGAGGGTCCACATAGACAGAAATAAGGTTTCACGCATTTCGAGAATTGATACAACTCCAAAAACATTAATTTCAGACCCGCTTGAATTATTGAGGTTCTGGTTAGGTTGAAATCCATATAAACCTTCTAAAATTCATAGAAAAATATTCTATGAGGTTCGGTATCCTTGATTTGACCTTTGGAACCCATTTTGACCTTAAACAAAGTCATAAACATAGTTCTGCCCTAATTTAGGTTTCTACACAAATTGCCTGTCAAACTTGGTCAAAATTGGAATCCAACTTCACCATCAGATTCCTTGAGTTCAAATTAGGTTTGTACCAAAATTAGGCCCAATCAGAGTCCATCTTGACCTAATTTGCATTTTAGTCCAATTATACTCTTCCTCTCTCACATACGCCCCTAGGTTTTGAAATCCTTACAATTAGGCCCCTAAGTTTTTCATCTTCTTTGCATCTAGGTCCCTACCGCCATTAGTGTGAACAGAAGCTTCACCATTGAGATTCAAGAGAGGATTTCTCGCTCGACTCTCAATTAAACACTTCCAAAATTGAAAGGGGATTCCTTGAGGAATTTCCTTCCAAATGAACCTGGCCATGGATCTTGATACCTTCCCAATCTCTCATGCGAACACTTGGAAGATACGGGTATCCTATGTGCACAAAATTCTCCTTTCTTGGAAACGTCCCCTAAGGCCTATAAAAGAGCCAGCAATGCAATTCCGTTCTTCATTAGCTAGGTATAAGGCCAAAAATCCTCTTCTTTCCCTATCTCAAGCCTCCTTTGACTTAGACTCTAGCGGCTTACCTCTTCATCATCCTATGGATGGCCAACAGTCGAATTGGCCCGTCCTTCCTCATCGTCCTCCGCATCTCGCAAGCCACAGCGAGGGCTGCCTCCCCCTCTCCTCACTGCCATCTCCCTCAATGGACCAAGCTTCTTCCACAGCACTGGTAATCACACCAGCACTCGTAATCCTCCCCGCTCATCCTTTAGACTAGGTTCAAACTTCCTCTCTCCCTCTCTAGATCTTTCTAGCTCGTTCCCTGATCATTTCATCCAATGACTATGCCTCTCCCACATCGTCCTCCTCCACTTCAGTGAAGCTTCGACGATGCCTCCCGCACTCCACACTGCACGAAACACCCTCGCAGCACCTCCACAACTTCCTCCTCGCTTCCACCAACAAAACCCCTCATTCTATTTTGTAGATTACCCACTTCAAAGCTCTACCGAGCAAAACCACCTGCACACCACATCCTCAACTTCACCTAATCTCTACGCATGCCTAAACTCCACGAGGACACTGGCATCACCTTCGCCGTCCTTCGATGACCCTCCTAAACTATTTTGACATGGCCACGAGGCCTTATTTCATGTTTTAGGTGTTCACCGTTCGTTCGCTTGCACCGCCATCTTCCCCAGCTCTGTCCACCACCCTTCGGCTATCACACGACCTGCAGCCACTCTTAATCAAAGTAGGTTCCCTTCTGGAGCAGCACTGCATCTCCAATTGAAGCTTCCAGCAAGACTAGCAGCTACAATCAATGCACACCTTCTGCTGCTACCTACGGGAAGAAGAGGGTGGGACTTAGTCCCACCTCATAAGTGAAAGAGCAAACTGATGGGTATAAAAGGTAAAAGTACTATGGGCTCTTTGCCTCAAAACACGGGGTAAGGTCCTCTTCACCTTACCCTGCACTCCTTGATCACCATACATGCTCGGTGACCCTGGTTAGACCCGATTACCCGAATCCATATACCTGGTTATTGACCCAAATATGCCCTAGGGTTGAGAGAGAGAGAGAAGTGTTTGTGAGGAGGAGGGGGGAGGGTTTTACTCTTTTCTTAACCTCAAAATGTGTGCGCTTGGAGAAAAGCTGAATACTTAGCCACTGAAGGAAATTGGTGCTCTTGTGCTGAAGAAGGTAAAGCCTTGAGAACAGAAGCTGTTAAGGAAAGAAGAGAGGCCTAAGAGCCTCTGTGCTACGCTCTGATAAGGCGTCTGGTCATCAGACTCGACGTCTGATTTAGTTGTGAACATTGTGGCACTATTTGAATGATTGATTAGAGTTACTGTTGAATTATTTGAATACTGTGGATGCATGCTTAAATTAGGATGTTATACATGGTGATTTAAATCACCATTTTTTTTTATTCTCTTATTCTTTTTGCTCCATCATACATTGGTTCTCATTGAATATATTTCTGGACATGTTATTCATTGAATATCTCTATTGTGCTCCATTTATTGTTCTCATTCATTTCAATTCAAGATTAGTGTTGTAAATTCCATATTTGCACCCTACGAACGACCTCAGACTCCTTTTAGATTCTGAGTTTATAAATTTAAATATCTTGTTGTGCGATTTAGGAGTGTACTACAATGAATGCATCTTAAAACTCCTAATTTGCCAAACAACAGTAGCATACCTTGTATCTTTCCTACTTTATTTAGATATTCATGAAATAATGCTATAATGATGTACTAATTAGTGTATTGTTTGGTTTGTAGGTAATAAAAGCTCAAGAGATGATTTGAAGTTGGATATGAAGCAGGATAAAGGTTAGAACTGCAGTAGAGCTGGAGCAGAAGACTTGGAATAAAGCTACTCAAGCTGAAGACATAATGTAGGGAAGAGGTATACTACATTACTTGTAAGATTTTAATGTCTGAATTGAATTATGAAGAACATAGGACATCCCTACACCTTTCCTTAGCCTTAGGATAGCCCTAAACACCTTCCTAAGCCCTAGCCACCCTTATATTAGGTCACCTTAGCCTAAAACACCTCACAACCCACATTCTAGCCCAGCTTTGGATGTCGAGGTAGGATGCAAGATGTCCAAGCTCCTTAGATTCCACCTGCAGGACTTAGAACCCAATATGATGCAAAATTGGACGTCCAAATGATGTGTTAGATGTCCAATTTCTACAGAAACCCAAGACAAAACCTAAACTCCATACTGATTTAGTATTAGACGTCCAGACTAGGGACTTAGACTTTTGATTTTGAGGTATAAGTCATTTGATCTCAAGATCAGACATTTGGAACTCTTCTCCTATTGCTGTTTTTGGAATCAAGCCTAGATCTTAATTTCTATGACCCCTAAACCTAATCCTACACCCTAATAAACCTAAATTAAGGTATCCTAAGCCAAGTACACTACCATAAGACTCTCTTAAGAACCTAATTAGGTTCTCACTAAGCCCAATTGACTTAGATTTAAGTCAATTACAACTTACCTAGTCAATTGGACTCATAGAGTCTAATTGAGCTTAAATCTCAACCAGCACAAGTCTAATTGAACTCAGTGAGAATCCAATTAACTCAAGCCCAATCTAATTGAGAACTCACTCTCTCAATTACATGCACATTGACCCAATTAAACTTGGCTAAGTTTAATTATATCAATCACTCTAACCATAGGTTGTATAAACCTATTTTTAGAAACCTAGCTAGACCAACTTAAACCTAATAAGAAGTGGACCAAGTGGTCCACTTGACTACCTATTCACGCACACTTAGCCACACATTCACGCGCACACACACACACCTACATATACACACTTACGCACACTCTAGAGAATACTCTAGAACCATTACACATGGTCATTCTTAGATCCACAAAAAGTGGATCTAAGAAGACTAAATATAGCCATAAGCTGTGACTACTCTAGAGAAGTCTAGAGACTTCTCTTGAGAGCCCTTGGCCGTCCCCCTTAGTCTATTTAAGGACACCCTTGGATGGCCAAGGACCTCCATCTTGGACTCTCCATTGGTTGCTCCCATTTCCATCTTCATCCATGAGCTCCATCACCACCTCCACTCCACCATTGGACGTCCAAGAGCAAGCTCCTCCACCACCTTCATCAAGAGGCCGACAACACCACCTTGTCGTCCCTCTATTCCTTCCTACCACCTCAAGCTACACAACCATTGGAGACACCTCCGATGCTCTTCATAGTTTAATTTCCTTGCATTATTATCTTGCTAAGTAGTAGTAGTATTACTCTCTCCAAGAATGCATGCATAATCTTCCCAAGATCCATGCATGAATATCTTTTCTGTTAGCAAAGAGTTAGCTCTTTTCATTATGTTGCAAAGCATTCCTCTAGAAGTAATTGTAATGACATTATAATTAAGGAAATAAAACAACACTTGCCTACTTCATATCTCTATCTATTGCAATAAAAATGTCCGTTCCTGAAGATATTAATGATCTTGCGATTGATGCATTTTTTGTTAATAGCCATTGCGAAGTGCGAATTATTCGAACAAGTACCCACACGTTCACATTTATTATTTATCTGACACACTCACATGTTGTGAGAGTTAACAACGCGACTGGTGAATCCTACATCTGCAGACTCAAAATCGATGTTCAATTCTAAGCAAGCAAAAGAAGAGACTAAATAAATTAAAAAATTACTCATCGTCTCATTATAAAAGTTTTGTTTGAATCATAATTCGTGCTATACTAAGATGTTTTCTCAAACAAATCTTCATTTTACGAATTCAACACCTAGATGTAATATAATGAATGTAAGGTCCTAATGATGTCTAAATGCCATGAGATTTTCGTGGAAGTAAAATTGAACATGTTAGAACATGATTTAACCCTTAATTTGTACTTCTGAGCCCAAATATGTGTTCAATTTACATTTGGATCATCAAATATGTTTTCTGAATAGAAATTCTCAAAATATGACCTACTTTTGTGTTTTTAGCACAAATTGAGTGTTTTAGGTCATTTCTATTAATTCTCACACTTAGCCTATTTATTATGTTAATTTGATAGTGTTTAACCTAGATTTTAGCTTAACATTGTCATTTAAGCTATAATGAGACACACCTCATCACCCCTGTACTTACCATCTCCATCAGTGATGGCAGATTTATCCTATACACAAATGCTTCACTCCAGGTATGGGCAATGTCTTGGCTGATGCTCTTAGTAGGAAGCCACCAGCCCAATTGGAAGCCCTTCAGGCACAGAGGTGGAGCAGTATGATTGAAGAGCACAGTGGAAGCCATCACAAGTGATAGGATACTTGGGAGAGCTGACGGTGATGAGGCGCACACATGCTGATCTGATATCTCGTGTAGTGGACAGGAAAATGGAGGATGCCAGCTTACGAATCCTTCGTGATCAGGTACTCATGAGAAATCTTGACGAGTTCACTTTTGTGTACGGGGTACTCTGACTTCATGGTAGGCTGTGTGTTCTAAGAGATGAAGCACTTTGAAGGGAGCTATTGTCCGAGGCTCATTGTAGCAGGCTCATTATCCATCCAGGGAACACTAAGATGTACCATGATCTAAAGAGGGGCTTCTGGTGGCATGTTTTAAAGAAGGATGTAGGCGAGTTTGTGAGACAGTGTTTGGTGTGTTGGCAGGTGAGTGTTGAGAATCAGAGACCAGCCGGTCAGTCACAGCCTCTTTCCATTCCTGAGTAGAAGTGGGAGAGCATATCCATGGACTGTGTGACTAGGCTACTGATCGATAATTATTTGTATTGCATGAAAATCTAATTTTATGATGTCGTTGTTGATTGTAGTATAATGCCACAATGTAAACAGATGTCATGTCATTTTTATTTATTTACATAATTTTTATTGGTTTATTCCAGGTCGTTCACTGGGAGGCAGTTATTGATATGCATCACTTTCTATGTTCCCAAAATGTTCTTTTATTCCAAAAATGTCAGTTGTATTTACAAATGAATCAATGAAACAAAGAATGAATGAACTGAGTTAATTATGTACAAAATGAATCAATCAATGCTAACTACAATGCCTTAAACATATGTACAATCAAACAAGCATGAAAAACTACTTACCCTATTCTATGTATTATATACAATTCAATGCCTGAGTCTAGGTAAAAACATAATAAACAAATACACTAACATATATGCAAACCTACTAACTAATATTAAACCTTAGATAAACTATATACAACTTAAGGTAAACAAATACTACAACTATATATATACACTAACTATATATATATATTTACATATGTACTCTACAATATATATATACAAATATAATAAATCTATTTACAAATATATACTTAAATATATATACTCTATATATAGTGCTTGTTATATACTACAATATATATACACACTTATGTACCATATTATCAATGTAAAAAACTTTAACTTAGCTAAATTCATATAAAATACTATACTGACATGCTTAAATGTTACTAAAGCCTCAAAAACTGTCACTAAAGACTATGTACATAAAAAACTAAAACATATATTACTCATATACTCACATACTATACAACACTCACACGTATACACTACATACATACATTTTATTTACTATACATATACTTTAGTATTATATACTTATACTAAATACTGATACATATATAATGTACACACACGACACATCACACTCACTTACAACTCACACAACACTTAGGCATTTTTGAGTTAAGACTCTTATATTCTCTTCTGACTGAGGTGTTCAACATTGGGTCATTTTTCTCACTCATTCCCTCACTCACTTTAGCCCGATCCCTCACATGTACAAAAAATTAGGCTTTTTTATGGTCAAGGTCGGGTATTTCATGAAATACACGGCACCCATACGGGTGGGACCATACCACCACTTTGAACCAGCCGCTAGTTCTTAGTTAGGTGCCTTTTTGTGCATTTAATCCGGCCTAAACTTGGCTCAATTGAATTGGGCCCAAACATTGTACAAACCAAGCTCCTAGCCCTACATATGCTCAGAGGTAAGGATTAGGGGTAATGGCTAACCAAGCAAATTCATTATATATGGTTGTAGTGGCTCTCACGGTAACGATGTGGGACTTTGTTTTGTGCTGACTTGAGTGCATTCATGCATTCTAATGCTGAATTGAGGCCTTGAATTGAGTGCACAAATTTAATCTAAATTTAAATTAAATTACATTATTGGAAAGCCCTTATATATGGCTACATAATTGTATAATTAATTTACAAAATAAGTTATTTAGTTATATATAAAAATTACTTAAAATTAGCTCTCTATACACGTTGATTTTTTATTTAATTACTTAATTAACATATAAATTAATGATTAAATGATTCAATTGACTTTATAAATAGTTAATTTACATAATAAGGTATTTATTAAACATTTTTAATTTATTTTAAAACATTTATTTTAATTTATATACATTTAATTACATGTTATAAATATATATACATATAATTTAGTTATAAATATTATTATATAGTATAAATATATTATAAATAGGATGAAATTAATATATATTAGTATGCAACATGGATTACTTTAGATTTCCTCGTGTTTGCGCCAATACTTGGTGATGGCCAACACTTCTCCGTTTAGCACGATGACTGGTCTAGCCTAGGAGCCCTAAATTCCAGATTTCCTCGTGTTTACAATGCTGCAGCAGATAAATCAGTAGTGGTGAAGGACTGCTGGTATTCGCTGCACAAGAGATGGGACTTGCTGAATCAGGTAGCAAGACAGCGGGGTAGACTGGAAGAGGAATTGGAGCAGCTAAGGAGAGGGCTGGAATCCTTTGAACCAATGGGAGGCTCTGACAAATTTGCATGGACTCATGGATTGTTCACTCCTTCTAAGGCCTACAATTGGATGATTGGTAGAGAATCTTCCAACCCATCACCGATAGACAAGGATTGCAAAATGGTGAGGCTTCAAAAAATACCTCTAAAAATAAAAATATTTCTTTGGTTTAGCAGAAGAAATGGACTCATCACAGGTGATCTAAGGCAACAAGATTGGGTGTACCATCCCAAAATTGCCCTCTTTGAAACTTCCCCACTGACAATGCCTTACACATTTTTTTCTACTTGCCTGGTAACAGATCAAATATGGAGGGCCATCTTGGATGAAGCCTTACCCTCTTGGGAAAACTTATGGACATGTTTCAAAAATTCTTCCAAGCCACGTCCATTGATTGTTGGAGCCTTATGGTGCATTTGGTGCGCTCATAACAAGAAGTTATTTCGTGGGACATCAATAAAAGTGAGGAGCATTGTCATTGAATGTTGGGAGTTAGTGGGAGTGGAGAGTCTCCTTGTAAATATTATAGTGGGTGTCGGAATATTTCCTTGTAATTTTTTCCCGATTGATTTTTTATCTGAATAAAATGCTCCCGGTCTTTCATCGTTAACGATGGCACTCCTCACTCTTTCAAAAAAAAAAAAGTTAAATTATTAATTTATTTTATTTTAACTTAATAATTTACGTAATTAACTTAATAATCTAATTATATACAATAAATACATAAATAAATCAATATATAGGTATAATTAGTTATATAATAATTACTTAAATATGTATGTAAAGTAATAGATACTATTGTATAGGTTTAAATACTTATTTATAATTATTTTAATTTACATACATTTAGTCTATTATAAGTTAGTATATTATTATATAATAAAGTTATATATACAGTAACTCTTCCTAAATACTTATTTAAATATATATAATACATTTATAAGTTATTTATGTACATTATTTACATATATTACAATATTTACATTTAACTTAATATTAAGTTATGTTTACAAGTATAAATACTATATACATGGTATTTTTGTATATTTTTGGGTTTTTCCAGATTTTTATGGTATTTATATATATAATAGAGATAGGAGAAGAGTGAGACAAGGTGAGATGGGAAGACTTATGGACATGTCTAAGAAATTCTTTCAAGCCACGTCCATTGATTACTGGAGCCTTATGATGCATTTGGTGTGCTCGTAACAAGAAGTTATTTCGTGGGACATTAATAAATGTGAGGAGCATTGTCAATGAATGTTGGGAGTTAGTGGGAGTGTGGAGAGTCTCCTTGTAAATATTATAGTGGGGTAGGGAATATTTCCTTGTAATTTTTTCGTGATTGATTTTTTATCTGAATAAGATGCTCCTGGTCTGCCATTGTTAATGATGGCACTCCGCACTCTTTCAAAAAAAAAAGTTAAATTATTAATTTATTTTATTTTAACTTAATAATTTACATAATGAACTTAATAATCTAATTATATACAATAAATACATAAATAAATCAATATACAGGTATAATTAGTTATATAATAATTACTTAAATATGTATGTATAGTAATAGATACTATTGTATAGGTTTAAATACATATTCATAATTATTTTAATTTACATACATTTAATCTATTATAAGTTAATATATTATTATATAATAAAGTTATATATACAGTAACTCTTCCTAAATACTTATTTAAATATATATAATATATTTATAAGTTATTTATGTACATTATTTACATATATTACAATATTTACATTTAACTTAGCATTAAGTTATATTTATAAGTATAAATACTATATACATGGCATTTTTGTATTTTTTGGGTTTTTCCAGATTTTTATGGTATTTATATATATAATAGAGATAGGAGAATAGTGAGACAAGGTGAGATGGGAAAACTTATGGACATGTTTAAGAAATTCTTCGAAGCCACGTCCATTGATTACTGGAGCCTTATGATCCATTTGGTGTGCTCATAACAAGTTATTTCGTGGGACATTAATAAATGTGAGGAGCATTGTCCATGAATGTTGGGAGTTAGTGGGAGCGTGGAGAGTCTCCTTGTAAGTATTATAGTGGGGTGTGGGAATATTTCCTTGTAATTTTTTCCTGATTGATTTTTTATCTAAATAAGATGCTCCTAGTCTCCCATCATTAACGATGGCACTCCTCACTCTTTCAAAACAAAAAGTTAAATTATTAATTTATTTTATTTTAACTTAATAATTTACGTAATTAACTTAATAATCTAATTATATACAATAAATACATAAATAATTCAATATACAGGTATAATTAGTTATATAATAATTACTTAAATATGTATGATAGTAATAGATACTATTGTACAGGTTTAAATACTTATTTATAATTATTTTAATTTACATACATTTAATCTATTATAAGTTAATATATTATTATATAATAAAGTTATATATATAATAACTCTTCTTAAATACTTATTTAAATATATATATATAATACATTTATAAGTTATTTATGTACATTATTTACATATATTACAATATTTACATTTAACTTAGTATTAAGTTATATTTACAAGTATAAATACTATATACATGGTATTTTTGTATATTTTTGGGTTTTTTCCGATGTTTATGGTATTTATATATATAATAGAGATAGGAGAAGAGTGAGACAAGGTGAGATGATAGAAGAAGAATTTCTTTTTGTCTTATTGAATATGTTTCTTTTATTGAATTTCAGAGTAAATCGAATCGTCAACTGGTATGTTCTACTAACTTGGGGGTTTGGAATACTTTGAAATTTCACATATACTTAAGCAAATACTTAATCTTACTCAAGATAGGTTTATTTTATTTTTATTTTACAATTATTTTACAATTCAAAGGCATTCAACATAGCTCATGAAAGATTTATAATCATTTAAACAAGATTTTCAACTCAATTTTCACTCAAATTTGAATTGACAGTTAATACATTCAAAAGTAGTTGACAAAGGATTTTAAACATGAAATTATTAGTCATTCAAGTCAAATTTAAAGTCAATATCAGTACATGAATGCTTGACATGAATTCCTAACATTACACAACCTGCCAGCTACACGAATTCCTCAAAATCCCAACTCAAATCCCCTTTGGATTCCATTTCCAAAACTACTATTGTTGTTTAATTCTTAGCAGCCAATTACTGCTTCAGCTATTATCTCAGACCTAATAGGCCTATTAATAACTTCTAAATTGTCTAGAAGTATTTCTAGATGAACATTAATTAAATTTTTCTCAATGACTCTGATTGATTGCCTCCTTCCATTATAAATAATGGAGAAAACAACCCAGATCAGGCAAACAGAGTAGCAATTGATGCTACTAAAATTATCCAAATTAGTGTATAAAATCCAAGGAAATTCACTCTAAATCAAGGAAAACACTCTTCTGAAGTTCTGAAATCCATTTCAAAGCTAGATCACAAATTAAAAACCCTAGAATTCCTAATTGACTTTTTTTTAAAGCCATAGACAACATAAAAAGAAAAAAATCAAAAAGGGCATTCAAACTCACTCAAAAAATCACTTCCAGACCTTTGCTAGACCCTATCACACCTTAATCAACATCCAGAAATGTAGATTAAACTCTTTGAGAAGAAGTCTAGATGCCGCCACTTGGGCCTTTTGATCTTGCTCGCTAATGTGTTTTGAACATCTAGAGTTCCTGCACACCATTGATTCATGTACAAAATCTCTGGCGATCCATTAAAACTCATTGGATCATTACTCAAGCCTCGAATCAATGCATATGATTTTCATGGGCATGAGCTACCAAACAAAACCAAAAATGAAGGATTGAGTTTAAAAATTGGGTGTAAGCACATTTACTGATAAAAATCAAATCCAATTAGCTTAAGCCCATCGCAATCAAACCAATTTCAGGTATAGAAACTCAGTTCGGTCAATTAAACTCAAATAAAACTCAATTACTCAAGAAATTCTCCAATCAGCTTCAACACTCAAATTCAACTCAATTGACTAAATCCTTTCAATTCAAATCTTAGAGAGGGTGATTGTAGTCCAATGGAGTGAATGGGATCACCCTCAAGTGGGATTGAATGCACTATAGGTCTAAAAGCTATAGAACTTTAGATCCACAGTGGTTCTGATGGATGGGGATGTTTGATGATCAAAATCACTAGGAAAGTGGGTGATCATGAAAATGAAGTGGTGAGGAAGTTGTATGAACAATTTAAAGGGGTGAAATCATCTCCTCTGATCTGAAGTAATCAGAGGAGGTGTAATGGCATTACATTATTCTATGCCTAATTAACTACCAAATTCATGATTAAACTAGCTAATTCTACTCTACTTGATCTACACTACACTAACAATTACATACCTTAGAAAGCATTAAATCCTATACTAAATGGAAGAATGGGACTCTCCTAGATCAACAGCCAGCGGCTGAAGAGGATGAAATGAGGAAGATCTCCAATGAGTGAAGAGCTTACTAGTGAAGCTCTAGGTACATCCTCAGGCTTACATCATCCTTAGCGACGTGGACAAAGGGGGAAGATGAAGCTCCACCTTTGTCACAGGTGTGGTCGAGTGAACTGGGAAGGAACATTGGAGAGGATGAATGACCATCTCGAGAAGAGTAAAGGGGAGATGATACCATGCGCACAAGGTCTGAGGTAAGCTTAAGTAGGCCACAGACTGAATCAAATCACCGCAATGATGAGATTAAGCTCGTAGGGTTTCAACAGTGGATGAATGATTGAGAGGAGCACAGCAGCTTTAAATCAAAAGTGCTCTGTTGGATCAGATCTAAGGGGAGGGGTGATGCTATGCACGGGAGCACGCGAATATTAGATTGAGATCCACCGTAGGATGGAGGTGCAATCAATTGATGGTGCCTATGCATCGTGTTCTTCACAGTGGAATAGTGGAATGAGAAGGGCTCATTCAGGTCAAAAGGAAAATTTGCATGGTAAGCCCAAAAGGTGAAGAGTGATAGCAATTTTCGTGCATGTTTTGAAATATGACGTTGACTTCGTAGTATAGTTGCGCTAGACCCTCGATCAAAAATATTTTAACGAAACTCACATTGATTTCTATTCTTTTATAACATGAGTCCTAGTCATTTGTCTCTAGGAGGCATAAGAAATAAGTTTTAGATTTGGATCCACTTTTCTAAACTAAATCCAACCTAACCTAATCTTTTTGGTATTTTTGTATTTTACGATTTTTTGATTTTTGATTTTTGAAAAACGACATGAAACCTAGATCTAAATATGCTAGTGAAAACCTAATTTTAGCCTAACTAACGAGCATGTATTCATAATGATAAATAGAAGAATGTTGCTAATCATTCAAAGAGAAACTAATCATGCATTAACTAATTATATGAAGTTGCAAAGGTACATAAAAAGAAACTAGAACCAAGCAAATGCTAGGATCAACCAAGAGAGGCTATGAAGAAGCCTTCTTAGCCGTCCAAGAGGAGAAAGAGAGGGAGGGTGTGGGCTCTTCTTTCAAGGAGAGAGAAGGGGGCACAACCATGAAGAAGAAGAGGAGAAGAGGGTGGTGGACCCTTTCTCTTCTAGCCATCCTTGAAGCTTCACTTGGTCGTCCATGGAGGAGCACCTTGGAGGGCCTTCTTTAGGCAACCATGGAGGATGTCTTGGAGAGGAGGAGGAAGAGGACGACCTTGGGTTTTTTGGAGGAGGAAGAAAGATTGCAAGTTAAGGTGTGGAAGGGAATGGAGTGTGACACCTCTTTCCTCTTGGCTTAAATGGAAAGTGGCTTCCTAAAATAGGTAGTCGCCACCTATTTAGGATCTAGGTTTGGTGAGGGTTGACACCTAGGTTGTGGGTCTTTCCTAGAATAGGTGTGCATGGGATTTGTTTTACTAAGGTGGGCGACAACTAGTGGGTGGATAGATTTGGAAGGTGTATGTGTGTTGATGAGCCCATATTTGTGGGCTAATTAGTTAATTAAGTGCCTAGGCATTAGATTAATATTAGCGTATACATAGCATGCATTAAGATATAAATAATTTAGTTTATATATATTTGCTTGTATGCATTACATTCATATATAAATTGTTTAGCATGCATTAGAATAACATGCACTAGTCTTTAGGTTGCATTATATGCATGTATTAGAATTAATATTTTATGTGAGGGTTTGTACATAAATAAACCAATCTTTTTATTATTCATTTTTATTCTCTCTTCTTTGCAGGGAATACACCACCTTCTTGTTGCTAGCTTCGTGCCATTGAAGATGGCTGTCAAGGAGGAGCAGGAGAAGTAGATCCGGTCTCCTCGACTACAATAAAAAGAAGATGGAGGCAGCCTTGTTCGATGAGGCCATCATTCCACTCCACCACCATGTAGCATTCCATCATTGTGGGCCTCCATGGCCAAGCTCCGTCATACCGTAGGCTGGCGGGGTGACAGACCGTTGTGCCAAGATGATGGAGTTGGTCGCCACCATGCACGTGCTCCTTGAAGCTCGCCTACCTTGAGTGCATCTACTAATGCACAACTTGCTACCTTGCTTCCCCTATTCACGATCACCATTACTCCATCGCAGACCACCTCACCAGTCATCGCATCACCATGAGTGCACTGATAGGTACACGACCGCAACAACACCCACGCCTCCACCAAGATCATCCCACACTACCAACACCACCGTCCATCACACGACCATTCCCCTTTCCTCCTTCCATTCTTCTTCCTATATTTCCTTGTTACCCACCAAAAAGAACCCAAACTATCATCACCATCTCCACCACCTCACCGCGTGAAGAGCCCTCCTCTCCACGCGCACCTACAGAGCCACCCTGTGTCCTGATATGAAAAATTACGCAGTTTTTAAGATTAAGGTTTTAAGTCGCTGTAACGTGTAAATCCATTCGCTTTTAAAATTTGTAACCTAGATAGGGGAGTATCTAGGGTCGTCCAAGGAGGTAATATTTTGCAAAATTCAAGTCTCTTGCTCGAGAATGAAACTCAACTTTCTTTTTCTTCTTTTTAAATATATAATTTTTATGGATTTTTGAAATAACAACAATATGAATTTTTGAAGAGATTTGAAAACAACTAACACCTAATCCACTATACTACTACTAAGGTGACAAGTAGAGCCTCTCCCTAAGCTCACTTTAGGCATGTGGAGGCCTAGAGTAATCAGGGAGAGGGAGAGAAAAGTGCTACAACAAAATCAAGCAAATGCGACAAAATTGTAAAGAAGGCAACTTTAATAAAAATGAGGAATTGTTTTACACAAAAACCTAGTAGAGGAATGCTTCAACTACTAGAATTAAAAGTGCAAAAATAAAATAAAAATAGTTATCCTCGAAAATGATGGTGAAGATGGCAAGGCTCTTGCTTCAATTGCGGCTGCTCCCGCAATCAAAAAGTGCTCCTTCTTCTCGCAAGGCTTCTCCAAGTTGATGAACTCCTCCTGACAAGCCCAATGGGGGCGTGCTTGACTCCTCCAAGGTGGATGAAATTCCACCTTCAAGGGTTTCTCCTAAGGTGGCATGGACCACCTTTGATTCCTCCTCCAAGGGTGGTAGTGTACCACTCTCAAATCCTCCACTTCCTAGGGTAGGCATGTACCCTAGGTTGTCCTCCAATGCCTGGTTTCCTTCCTTGGCTGGCGTGGGCACAAGAGAGAAGAGAAGAGGGGAAGGCACCAAGGGGACAGAGTATCCCCTTAATCTTCTTCTTCTTCTTCTCTTGACCTTCTATGTAGGTGGAAATATGGGTAGAAAATTGTAGCCAAGGGTGCCTTTTTTTGGTGGAATATGATGGGTATTTATAGAGGTGGAGAGGGGGGTAGTAGGCATGGGTTAGGTGGATGGCTAGGATGCGTTTAGGTGGTGGTTATGGGTAGTTAGGTTAATCCTAGGGCTAGGGTTAATTGGCGCCAACCAAGGGGGTGCCATGGGGTGGTTAAGTCCATGAAGAGGCACCTATGGTTGGCGCCAATTATGGGGCTTCTAGAAGGTAGGTGAGGGGGATGGTGGAGATAATTTTAGGGAGAGGTGTATGGTGGAGATGAAGGGGATTTTGGAGGGAAACAGTGGCGCCAACATGGGGGTGGTTATGGTGGTTTTGGTGCCACCTTGTTGGTGCTCTTTGGTGGTGGTTGAGGGGTGAAAGGTTGTGAAGGAGGTGGCGCCAACTTGGAGTAGGGTGGAGCTAGCTTAGGTAGGGTTTAGTTGGTGGAGCTAGCTAGGGTTAAGTTGTGGGTGGTGAATGGCCAAGGGAGTTGGAATCTAGATAAGCAAAGCAAAGCTAAGCTAGCTTAGCTAGTAATGGAGTAGAGGAGGAGGTAATGTGAGCTAAGGTTTGAAGAGAGGAGCTGAGGAGAAGTCTGGAGCTTTAACTGGAGCTGGCAGCAGCTGAAGAGGGTGGCATGGAGCTACTCTAGCTAGCTTAGCTTGATAGTTCTTTGCTAGTTGCTAAGCTAAGCTAAAGTGAGCTGGGTCTGGTGCTCCTGGGGAGGATCAAGCTGGTTGAGCTAAGATGACTCCCCGGGAGCTGGACTTCAACTTCCTGAGCTAAAATGAAGTCATCTTTAGCTGGCTGGAGTTGAGTGGAGCTGGATGTAGCTAGACCTGAGCTTGGGTGAACTGCAGTCAACTCAGTTGAGCTGGCTAGGGTTCCCTATGGACTAATGGGAGATGATCTAGACTCAGCTAGGTTGAGCTGGATCTGAGTTGACTTGAGCTAGGGTGAGCTAAAATGAGCTCTCTTGAGCTACCATTTAGTTGAAATGAGTTGAATGGGGCTAGGACGAGCTAACCCTAGTTCAGGTGAGCTGAATTCCAGCCATGGTGAGCTGGATCAAGCTGAGTTCCAGCTGGTAAGAGCTTCTCCTTCACCAGTTGCCTTCCTGAGTGCTAGGGTTCTAGGGATCTGGTAATCTGTATATCCCTAACACTCACAAAAACACATTAAAAAGATAACAAAAAATGCAATGCATGCCTAACCTAAATAGTGCCTAAATGCAGACCAAAAAACCCGTTTGCAGAGCAAAATCCTAAGAGCTAGGTTTTTTTAACGCATAAGAATGATTATAAACTAGCATTTATCACACCCCCATGCTTATCTTTTGCTAGTCTCTTAGCAAAACTTTAATTTTTTACAAAATGAAATTTTTGGGAAATCTAATTTTTTTAACTTTTGAGGAGGAAAAAGATTATGGGACCTTGGTTGGTTTAAATACAGGAGGTACGGGATTTGCTAAAGATAAACATCAGGATTCATTTTTGGATCCAAAAAATTAGACAAAAATGGGATCAATATATCCTCCAAAAATTTCACAGATTAACCTCTTGTTAATTCAGATGACTTGAAATTTTTGTTTTTAGGATTTTTCTATCTCTTGAATCTGATTCGCAACTTGCAAAAGCCTTTAAAACTTTGTGTCATGCTTGTGAGAAGCCAACATTTATAAGGGCATGTTTTTGGTTTAAAAGCCCCTTTTGTTTTGTCCCCCATGCATATTTCTAGCTTAGTCTTACAACAGATGTGTCGAAATCATTATTCTCATTACCAATCCTCAAGGAGGCTCTAGCGCTAGTACTTCAAGATAGCACTATCCATGACACCACCCAGGACCTCACAACCCCAAAACACAATGCAGTGTAAAGGGGCGCTCCAAGCAAACTCAAGCTCTTGCTCCGACACTATAGGTAGAGCACTGTTCAAGACACTTGAGCTGCTAAAATGGCCTTTAATGCTCCATCTAAAGATATGAAATATAGATATGGAGCAGCGTCAAGGCGGTAACATGTTGACATCGCATCCTAAAAGGAGGTATTTTCCTCCTTCTCGGCGGTGGGAACTCAAACCAATGATCTGCTTTAAACTTCTACTAAGTTTAAACAAGGGGGTTTTCTAATTTTTAGTTATTTTTAGGTGTTGGCTTGTGTGTGAAATTTGACACATGAAGTTTCGCAAGAAATGCAAGTTTTTGAATAAGAAACTAAGCCAGATACTTTCCATATTACAAAAGAGGATCAAGTCACCTGAACTATCATGAGTTCAGGTGGAATTCTGGAGAAGGATATCTGATTTAGTCTAAAAATAGACCCTGAGATTCTAATGATCAGATATGTATCATCATCCCTAGTTTGTTAGAGATTAAATCCCATTGTACCAAAATTGAGTTTTCCAACCTTAGTCCCGATTTCAAATTTTTCCTCAAAAAGTTTTCAATATTTATATTTTTTTGGGTATGCATGCTAGAAAATAAAGATGACTAAAAAGAAATGCATGTTTTTATGTTTTGAAAATCCTAAAGCGATCGTCAAAATTTTCAAAACACCCCCCATGCTTAAGATATGCAATGTCCTCATGCATTAGGAGGGAAAGAGGGATTATCGTAGTAAAAGACGGTCGAATTTAGGTAGTCAAAACCTGGGAAAAAGAAAGAAAAAGAAGCAGAAAGAAAATGATGGGTTACCTCCCATCCAGTGCTATCTTTTACGCCATTCAGCCGGGTGTAGTGTGCATCAGTGATCAGCTGTGGTTGGTTCGGTTAGATCGAAAGATTTAGACAAAAGATTTGGGATAAGATCAAAATAGGCCTTTAAATGTTTGTCATTGACTTGAAATGTCATATTAGTTTTAGGATCAAAAAGATCAATAGCACCGTATGGATAAGTTTTAAGGACAATAAAGGGGCCGGTCCATTTGGATTTTAATTTGCCAGGAAAAATATGTAATCTGGCATCAAAAAATCAAACGCGTTGATTAACGTCAAAGTGTTTCCGAACAATGTATTTATCATGAAATTTCTTGGTTTGGTCTTTATAAATCCATGCATTTTCATACGAAAAATTACGTAATTCTTCCAATTCAGTTAATTGTAGTTTTCTATGGATACTGGCATCAGATAAATCCATGTTTAATTATTTTATTGCCCAGAAAATCCTATGTTCTTGTTCTACCGGGAGATGGCATTCCTTCCCAAAAATCAAGCGGAAGGGAGACATTCCGAGCAGGGTTTTAAAAGCAGTACGGTAGGCCCATAAAGTGTCATCCAATTTGGTGGACCAGTCTTTACAGTCGGGCCTAACCGTCTTTTGTAAAATATTTTTGATTTCCCGATTAGAAACTTCTGCCTGGCCATTTGTTTAGGGGTGATAAGGTGAGGAAATTTTGTGATTAACCCTATATTTAGAAAGAAGGTGACGGAATTGTGAATGAGTGAAATGTGAGCCTTCGTCAGTGATAATGGCTTTTGGAATGTCGAATCTTGAGAAAATGTTCTTAAGAAATTCGACAACCACACGGTGATCATTAGTGCGGGTGGGTATTGCTTCTATCCACTTAGAAACATAGCCGACTGTGACTAACATATATAAATACCCACCAGAGTTGATGAACGATCCCATGAAGTCGATGCCCCATACATCAAAAATTTCAACCTCTAAAATAGGATTAAGGGGCATCATATCCTTCCGAGTCATGTTGCCAATGCTCTGGCAACGCACATAGAATCAAACAAAATTATGAGCATCTTTGTGCAAGCTGGGCCAAAAGAATCCTGCATTAAGGATTTTAGCTGTAGTTTTCTTGCCCGAAAAATGTTCGCCATAGGCCATTGAATGACAATGTGTCAGAATATCATGCTTTTCAGAATCAGGGACACATTGTCGAATGACCTGATCGGCACAAATGCGGAAAAGGTTGGGCTCCTCCCAAAAATAATATTTAATGTCAGCAAAGAACTTAACACTTTTTGTTTTTAGCCAATCAATAGGGATTTGATCTATTGCTAAATAGTTTGCGATGGGTGCAAACCAAGGGATGGTGGTGGCAGCTAAAATGCTTTCATTAGGGAATTGGTCAGGTGGGGTCATTATGGCGTTCGTCATAAGATGAAAGAGATGGTTGGCCACCACATTTTGTGAGCCCACCTTATCCTTGATTTCCAGGTCAAATTCCTGGAGCAGTAGGATCTAATGGATAAGGCGAGGTTTTGCATCTTTTTTTGACAGCAAATATTAAGTGTTGAGTGGTCGGTATATACAGTGACATGTGACCCCAATAGATAAGATCTAAATTTTTCTAAGGCAAATATAATGACAAGAAGTTCTTTTTCAGTAACTGTGTAATTCCGTTATGCATCATCAAGAGTTTTGCTAGCATAATAGATCACAATGGTATTCTTGCCAATTCTTTTCCCTAGAATGACCCCCACAGCAAAATCTGAGGCATCTGTCATTAATTCAAAGGGACTATTCCAATCAGGTTCCTACAAAATTGGTGCCTCGGTAACTTCCTTCTTTAACCTCAAAAAACTCTCTAGGCATTTGTCATTGAAATCGAATGGTTGGTCTTTAGTAAGAAGCTAACTTAAGGGCTTGGAGATGTGGGGAAAATTTTGTATGAATCTACAGTAGAAAGCCACATGACCCAAAAGGATATGATATGTTTTATAGTAGTGGGTGGTGAGAGCATAGATATAGCTTTTTTTTTGCTTTATCTACCTCAATTCCTTGTTTTGAAATAACATGACCCAGGACAATACCTTCCTGGACCATGAAATGACTTTTTTCCCAACTGAGGACCAAATTGACTTCTACGCAATTTTGGAGAGTTCTTTCAAGGTTCTTGAGACACTGGTCAAAAGAATCTCCGAAAATAGAGAAGTCATCCATAAAGACTTCTAAGCATTCACCTGCCAAGTTCAAAAATATTGCAAGCATACACCTTTGAAAAGTCACAGGTGCGTTGCAAAGACCAAAGGGCATTCTTAGGAAAGCAAAGGTTCCAAAGGGGCAGGTGAAAGTTGTTTTGTCCTGGTCCTCAAGATGAACCGCTACCTGATTATGGCGGAAATAACCGTCCAGAAAATAGTAAAAATCCTATCCAGCTAACCGCTCCAAGATTTGATCAATTAAGGGGAGCGGAAAATGGTCCTTCTTGATGGTGGTGTTTAATTTTCTATAATCAATACACACGTGCCAAGAAGAGGCAGTTCGAGTGGCTATATTCTCCCCATTGTCATTAGTAACAACTATTAGTCCGGCCTTTTTGGGTACTACTTGTGTTGGACTAACCCAGTAGCTATCAGAAATGGGGTAGATGATATTGGCATCAAGCCACTTAATATTCTCCTTTTTTACTACTTCCTACATATTAAGGTTCAAGTGCCTTTGTGGCTGGCAAGAGGGCTGAGAATCATCCTCTAAATATATATGATATGTATAGTAGGACGGATGAATATCCTTAAGATTAGAAAGGGTCCAGCCAATAGCTTTCCGATACTTACTCAAAACATGGAGAAGTTTGTGTTCTTGTGCCCCAGTAAGTCCAAAATTTATAATTAAGGGCAAGGTCTGATTTGGACCTAGGAAAACATATTTAAGGGAGTCTGGCAAGGGTTTTAATTCCAATTGTGGGCCCGACTCTGAAAGAATTTCTGCTTTTTGTGTTGGTGGTGAAGTGAGAGTGAAAGGGTCAGCTGGAGTGTTAGCTAAATGTGTGGTTATGGTGGAAGGGTGAGAGGAAGTAGATTGTTCAGGAACCGTGTTAATGCCAAAATAGGAACCTAAATGTGAAATTTGCAAAGTTTCCTCCACTATATTTTCCATTTCTGAATCCGAGTCATTAAAGAAATCAAGTTCTTGGAACCTCTTAGAAGCTTGGAAAATATCTAGGGTTACAGATTCACCGCCACACATGATCTTCATTTTACTAGAATCACAATCAATATTTGTGCGGACAGTGGCTAAGAATGGTCTTCCAAGAATAATAGGGGCACACTTTAATGCTTCCGGTACCTAGATGTCCAGTACTAAAAAGTCTACTGCAAATAGATAATTTTTGACCCGGACAAGGACATCCTCAACAATTCCTCTTGGTTTAATTATAGATCGGTCTGCTAATTGAAGAGTAACCTCAATAGGATTTAATTCCCTGATCTTAAATTCCTCAAAAGCAATTGTGGGGATAAGATTAATTGAGGCACCGAGATCCAACAAGGTGCAATCAAAAGAAGTATCATTAATGAAAACTTGAATCAGGGGGCACCTGGATCTTTTCTCTTAAGAGGCAGTCTGAGCTGACTTGAGCTAGGGTGAGCTACGATGAGCTCTCTTAAGCTGCCATTCAGCTGAGATGAGCTAAATGGGGCTAGGATGAGCTAACCTTAGTTCAGGTGAGCTGAATTCCAGCCATGGTGAGCTAGATCAAGCTGAGTTCTAGCTGGTGAGAGCTTCTCCTTCACTAGTTGCCTTCCTGAGTGCTAGGGTTCTAGGGATCTGGCAATCTGTATATCCATAACACTCACAAAAACACATTAAAAAGATAACAAAAAATGCAATGCATGCCTAACCTAATTAATACCTAAATGCAGTCCAAAAAACCCATTTGAATTGCAAAATCCTAAGAGCTAGGTTTGTTTTAATGCATAAGAATGATGATAAATTGGTGTTTATCATGTCCGTGCCTAGTAAGGCTAGTGTCCCCTCGCCGACTCACCGTGCAGCCACGCGCATGCACGCATGCTTGCTACGCACATAGTAGAAGTGTAGGTGCACAACTCGCCATGCCTCCTCTCCCCAGCTGCACGTGTGCACCCCTTCGAGCGCATCTCTAGCAGCAGCTCATGACCTCCACGCATGAGCTCCTCACAGGAGCAGTACCGCCTCCCTTCAGCTGTGCATGGAGCAGCTCCTCACAGCGGCAACCAACCCACCGCCGCCACCCCTCTTTGCTCCATTTCGTCGCCTCCAGTCACCATCCACCATGCCACAACCACCACCGGATGGGCACCGACCTCGCCCACCTCCGGTGAGCTTCTCGCGGTCAGCATCGGCTCCTCCTTACGCATGCGTGCTCGAGCACAAAATGATCTGTTTCAACTCATATTTCTTTTTACATATCTTGCCATTTCCACATCAAATTTATCATTAAATAAATTAAATATTACGGTGCAATTGTTAGTTACTCCCTCCTCTTTCATGTAAACACTATTTCAGCATTATCTCACACTATTTCTTTAATTTAAAGGGGAGTTTGATATGATTTATTTATGAAATCATTAGTGAATATTTTACTTTAACTCGTGCAACTTTTAATAGGCCCTTGCCTCTCTATGGAGATGACCCGCTCCTCTCGAGTGGTTTATTTTAATTCAATACTTTGTTTAGTCAATTATCCAACACTTAGAAATACAAATGACAAATCATTTTAATTATCATCTCGTTAAGCAAAAATCATCTTTTCATGTGTGTGTGTGATTTTCGTAGACTAAGGTGTGTGGGTTTGGTTGGATTAGGTTGGGTCAACCTAGATTAGGTGAGTGTGGACCTAGTTGGGCTTAGGTGAGTCTAATTGGAGAGGAGTAAACATAATTGGGTCTAGGTTGATTCTAATTAGGTTCTACTATGCCTAATTAGACTTGTATGGGTAGGTAGGAGTCAATTAGATCATCAGTGGATCTAACTGGGTTTAGCTGTACCCATTCAATTATAGATGCACCCAATTAGGTATGGGCTAGTTCAATTGGGTTGGGGATAAGATAACTAAGGGTATGGATAGTGGGATAGGCTTAGGAGGTCTCTAATTAGGTTTCCTAAGGTGTTTGGTGGGATTTTAGGTCAAAAAAGGCAAGCTTAGGCTTCTAGCAGCAAAAACAAGAATTAGAGAAGACCTCCAGATGTCCAGACAAGTGATCAGACATCTTATACTCCAAAATTGGATGTATGGAAGTTAGGTTGGACGTCTAATTCTATGTCAGTATAAGTTTTGGCTTCCTAGATTGATTTTCTATAGAAATCAGACATCCAGCCAAATATCTGGACGTCCAAAAATGTGCCGGAGAGTAGGTTTTGGGTTTCTAAGTGTTTAAGAGAGGGATAAGGTCGATAAGAACATGGATAGTGCTATCCATGTTTTGGGTTCTAAGGCTAGGATGTCCTAATGGAAGTGGTTTTGGTTTTAGGAAGGTTGTCCTAGGGTTTCTAAGGGTAGGGATAAGGCTATCCTCCTCACTCCACTTGTCTGGATCAGTCTTCTTCTCTCTTTATTGCCTTATTCCACTCTATCTCACATCTTGGATCACTTTATTACCTGTAAATGGCATCAAAAACATTAATTAGCAAGATGATTTTATCTTATTCTATATAAAATGATGCAACACATGATATGCATGATATGAATGCAATATTTACAAAGTAAGCTAGGTTCAAACATTATTTAGGTTGATTGTGACCTATGATTGCTTCGCAATCATACCCCCATGCCTAAACGTTGCTAGTCCCTAGAAAATGCATGACTAAGTTATTTACAAGTTCGGTCCCTAATGGACTGCTTATTCTTTCTATCTAAAAGTTTGACTAAAGATTTTTCTCCTTTTGTTTTATCTAGAAACCTAGAAATCTAGACAATTGGGAAAGTGTAGTGATGGTAGCTTAAGCAATGGACCCAAGTGAAAAGCCAATTCATACTTAATGTTCATACTTGACCTTTAGTAAAAATTCTGTTGAGATAAGCAAACTCTTCCCTCGGGGATTCGTAACAAATAATATGTGATTGCTACCCCAGCTTTCTGGCACAAGTAGAAGATGTCTGAGTCAAGTGGTTTTATATTTGGTGTCTCACACTCATCTAGTGCTACATATAATCTAGTACTATAGATTATAGATTTCTAAACTATCAAACAAATCAACCTAAAGAGAGGCTAAAAACTATGCTCTCTTTAGTTCTTTCATACTCTCTTTTTCTTTTCGAGCTCACAATCTCATCATATTTTGTCAATGTTCTCAATATTTGGTGACCTCACATGGCATTAACACTTTAATTAAAATTCTAATAACCTTACAACTAAGTCAGAATTCCTCAGTTTGTATTCAGGTGGTCAAAAATACAGAGAAGTAGGTATGGGCCATATTTGGTGAATCGCAATGGTAGTGGGTTTGGTTGCCTCAATTTAAATGACTCAAAAATGAAATAAATAGATAAACGCGAATATGAACTCAACACTTTTTTTTCAGACTTTTCTTCTCTCTTTGTTTTCTTTTTTTTCTCTTTTTTTTCATATATATATATATATCCCTTTTTTTCTTTTCATGCATATCTATGAACACAATACAATACAACACACTCAAATTTTATTCAAGAGGCATTAATAGGGATTGGTGATGTTCAAAGAATATCGGGTGCTTATTTGGTAGAAGTGCCTACTCTCAGCACCGGGAAAGGAACGGATAGGATAACATATTTTCTGACCTTTGACATTAATGCCCTCCTTCAGTAGAGGATTCTGTAGAGGATGGTCGTGACCATCCACCTTAGTTGTAGTTTTATTAGAACTTGATCTCTGCGTATCTGCCTTATTTGGTGGCTCTCAAGAATTCTCACAAGATTCATACATAGGAACTAAGAACAAAAACTATGCCTAACTCCAAGTATTATTATCTAATTATCCAGAGACTAAGAATCCTTGCACTAGACTTAGAGCACCAGTAGACATTCTACTCTCACCTCACAACTATTTGGCGGATCTTAATAGAAGATAGTTTGCCTGACCACTGTCTAAGAGTTTAGGACAAACTAAAAATGTCTATAGGTTTTCAATGGATCCATTGCAAAATCTACATGCAAGTGTAAATATTGTACTAGATTCTAGATTTAGAATCAACTCAAGAATAAAATCCCTAATAAAACTTCCTTGATAAAAATTAATGCATGAATATATATAAATGCTATGTATAACCTTTCAAAGTTGCAATTCAAAGATTTCCCTAATTTGGGTTACATTCAGCTCGACCCTAAATTTAGAATAAAAAGGTGAGCGAATGAGTCATAAGTGGTTGTTGATGATGATTTCTAGCTCCAATGCGAACATTGGAGGTGGAGTCGATTGTTCTTAATTTAAGGACCCTAAAGTGCAATTAGCATGATGTACGAAAGGTTTTTCCTACGTGTTGCTAGAAAAATTTTAGTTCACATATACTACTCCATGCCTGCTTTCTTCCATGTCCTCATGCATGAATATAATGAAAAATAAATTAAGACAGGAGTAAATGGGTAGAAATCACCTAGAACAACTCCTGAATTTTCATTCCACTTATTCCAACACCTAAGAAGTAAAATAAATATGCAGGAAAATATGCCAAATAAAATATGCTATATATAAGTGCTAAAATTAAGTTCTCCAGCTGGGTGTAAACTCGAAAAGGATATGTCAATATAGTATTGAGAACGACAAGTAAAATGATAAGAATTTTAATCTCGTTTGCCAACAGCGGGCCGCAAAAGTGAACCAGCTATCCATGAATTCCAAGTCCAAAGAGTTGAAAAAGTATTTTAATGGGGCTTGGTAAAATCTACAGCCAGATGCTACAGAAGAAATGACAATGAAGGCATCCCGAAGAGGTGATGGAGAATGTGGGTGGTTGGGGTATGAGTGAAGTCATGTGGGGTAAAATCATATGGGTCCTAATAATGGTGATGAATGGAAGGCATGACTCAAGTGAGGTGGTCAGATATGGATGTCAAGGTCCAATGATCATTCCCTGCCTCTACCAAAGATTTTCTTCCTAAGTATCATCTTTTTCTTTCTCCTCTTCCAAATTATTCAATTCCAATTCCCAATTATCACATGATTCAGCAAAATCTTTAGCTTCCTCTGATAACTCATCATATGTAATCCCCAATAATCTTTCAATCTCTTGAATATCTTTTTTGTAGGGGGATATTTCCTCCTCACTTAGATGGAATTGGGCATTAGATTCGGTAGTGAGTCCCTCCATGAAATTGGAATGAGCTACATCATTGATTGAGGAGTCGTTAAAGTCTTTTTGATTTTGTTGTTTAGTGTTTGTGATCATCTGAATCAATTCATCGACATCTATATGGGTACTCTCAAATACAATAAAATCATATCCAAACCCATTAATGCTTAGTTCCTCAAAATGAAATGATTGATATTCAAGCCCTAAATCAAGATTAAGATCCTCAAATGAATCTCCCTCCTCCATTTCAATAGGAACATCAGTATCATCCACCTCGGGTGTCTGATCTACAGAATCCTCAGTGACCACCTTATAATCACAAATCTGTTGTAGCACACCTGGCCTAAATTCAAATGTTTCTAATTTTTGTTGCTTGTCCCAGATTTTATTAAGCTCTTTTCTTATATTATCATATTCTCTTGCACTAGCTTCTTTTATTTCATGAACCACTTTTATCCATTGAGTAATCTCGGATTCATTCAAGGGGCAGGGGTTTGAATTGGGCTAGGTCGGTCAAGATAGTCAACCATACTAACAAAGATTTGATCTTTGATGTAGACACAATTATTGAAGATAAAATGCCTATTCATGCATGTTCCTAAGCTTAGATTTGCATTTCATGTTATAAATATTGCATAGCATGCATCATTCTGCATTTAGAGTAGTTATGTATATTTTAGGTTAATTGTGTCCTTTCTATGGCTAGGAGGGAAGGAGATTTATTTCAGGGCCTTAGATAGACAATCCGACTGTATAGATCTGATTAAGATGATGATTGGGGTCTAACGCCTCCAAAAACATCTAGATCGGAATCCCGTAGCATTATATGAAGTCTGAGGAAGGTCAATGACCAGGGGGCAATGTGACATCCATATAGGATTCAGATGGAAAATCCGACTGTACAGATGGATCTAGAGCGACAATTGTAGTCTGGCAACACGGGAATCATCTTGATCTGAGCACCGTGGCACCCTCTACAACAGACAGAAGATGGACGGTCCAGATGGCACCATGTGGCACCATCTTGGCCACCCAAGGCTCACCACTATCTCTCTCTCTCTTTCACGCCTATCAGATTTGGACCGTTGGATCAAGATCCAACGATCATGAGGAGGCCACGCCACCTTCCTAGCTGGTGCAAGAAATTCATTCTTTGGACAAAGTAAAGAGCATAGCGTGGTGGTAAAAGAGCTTATCACAGAGGGGAGGTCACAGGTTCAAATCCTCGCGGACCCCCCCAAATCCACAATTGGAGGCACGCACGCACAAGCACAACACCGGCGCGTGCATGACCAGCCACAATGCATTGCAAGCAAGCACGCGCACAGGCGCGCACACAGCCAACCATAGCGCTAGTGCTCGAGAGCGCACGCACGACTTGGGGCACGTGATGGGCGGGCCAGCTACGAGCGAGTGCTTTGTTGGCGTAATCTTCAGCGATAGTTGGGCGAGCCTTTAGTGACGCTTGTAGCTGTCACTAATGGCCTATGCTATGTGCGTGCCAGCAAATGAATTGAAGAGTGCCAACAAGCTTTAGCGACATTTGGGGGATTGGCTGGCGCAGATCTACAACGACGCCTTTAAGGTCACTAAATGCCCTCTACACTAATTTCCCTCTTCCCTTCACTATAAAAGGACCCCTACACCTCCCCTTTTTCTTCATCTCTTCCTTTCTTCTCTTCACCACCTCCAAGGCTCTAGAGAGAGCTTGTCCCATGCCCGGGATGCTCCTCTAGAGTAGGAAACAAACATTTGTTCCTGCCTCTCATCCCCCTTCGTGGAGCATCCCGTGGCCGTCTTCTTACCTCCCTTCGGGAAGAAGATCCTCGCCGTGATGTCGTCTTGCCCTGCCCTTCGTTGTCCAGCTCCATCCTCATTCGTCTTGCTCCTCACCACCTTCCTCCAGGCGACGTCAGAGCGAGTCATCCTCCAAGCGACCGTCGAGGGGGATTTCTTTCACCTATCTCTATCTTTATTGCTTTCATAGTATAGTTTTCCCGCTTTCCTAGTTGTAATAAATATTTGATTATAAAAATACATGATTATTTCTCTCTCTCACTTATATTTTTCAAGTAGATTAGTTAGATAAGAATTCATCGACCTAATCTCTTGCTTGCTAAAAATACTAAAAAAATTAGAAAAGACAAAAGCGACAAAAACAAATAAATGCAAAACACGTTTTTTTCAAACCAAACATTCTCCTCCCCATGTTTGACTTGGGACTCACTTTTCGAGTTTCGGTTATAAATTTTGTCTGATCGATGAATTTTCCGACGAATCGAACTACGACGATGGGTTTTCCAAACTCAAACCTTTTCACAATGGAGATCCGCTATTATCATTTTGGTACCGTTGCTGGGGAGGCAATGCTCTTTGGTTTTTTCTCGCATTTTCCCACATTACTTACATATTTTTCTAACCTGTCTTTCTTCTTTGATTTATTGTCTTGCAGGAACCCGATCGAGGAGCCGAAGGCTGTAGGTTGGAGAAAAGTGCGGGTAGAGACATTTGTAAGTTATTCCCCCCACCCACCCACTAGATTTCCATTCCATAACCTAATAACTCAAACTTAAATCAACTTAGGTGCTTGCATAAACCCTAGGATAGATTTGATTGTTTGATTATCACTTCACCTCACCTCACCCACCTGCATTATTAAAAAATAAAAAAAAATTTACTCTTCTCTTGTGGCATTTAATTAAAAGAGACACACTTAACACCCACAAATTCTCATCCTAAGGCGTACAATCACTTTGATTCTACCACTTAACCAGGATCTGACCTATGGACCCAGTACACTTCTACTCAATACACATAAGTGAGTAGAAATTTGAATAGGTTAAACATTTGTGTGCCTTAACTAAGTGGCACAACAGGCCAATTGATTGAACTGTTTGGGCTGCACCACTTAAGGTAAAAGTAATTCATCAGTAGCTTGCCACTTAGGGTTGATTTTTAGGGCTGAACTAGGCACTCCATGTTTTTTTTCTGATTTCTAAAGGAATACATTATCACCAGTGCCTGTAAAACCTAGAGTGTTCTACTAAACCCTGATTAAACCAACCTAAGATTAAACCTTAAAAGCTACTAAACAAGGTTAAACCCTAAAAGACACATCATCAAATAACCTTGTTTGCAAACCTTGGTTGTGCACGCACACACATTTGAATTGATCATTAAGGGCACAACCCATCTAAAGGGCCCATCACATTCCAAGAGCACAATCATCCTAAGCCTAATTAAAACTGGGTAGACGTTGGCCTTAAGGATTGATTCGCTCTTCGGGGCTCAGATTGAGATTTTTTTTCAATTAATCAGCTTCTGCTGGTCCATTTGATGTCTAGCTGGGGGAGTAGCATCAAACGACTATGGATGGGGGGTACACTAGGAATCGGAGGTGCAACCCAAAGTAAGAACCTTCTCCCCAACCCCTCCTTCTAACTGGTTGAATTGAATGGATAAAAGTAGACCAAATCGATTGTAATCACAAGATCGGTCCTGGGAGTCTATAGGTCTTTAGGCTAACCCACCTAAGGACAGGGTTGTTTACTTGTACTATAGGGCACCTTTCTCTCTTCTAATTTCCCCTCCTATTCTACCATGTACCCTTCCACATCCAACATACATTTCGCATCCTATCCTCCTACCACCACTTATCCCCAAGATGATTACTATCCTGACTTGACTTGTAATTACCCATCCACTAGCCTGGATAACTTTGATTGGGGATATGAATATGGACCTCAATGTCCAGGGCTTAACCGTAGACAACAATACTATGATTACTATCCTTCCCAAAGCTATAATGATTATAGATCTTCATCCTTTGATCACCAAACCAACCTGATCTACAATCAGGAAGGATATAAAGATTATAACACTTACCCTCCCCAGTTTTCCACTGAATATAGGTCGCCACCATTCTTTAAACAACCTGAAATGACCTACTATCAGGGAGGGACTCGAGAACCTCCATATCTTGACTCCCCTAGATTTAACCCAAACCGACCCAAACCCAAACTGAACCATTCAGTTCAGGTGAACCAGATCCATGACAGGGTGTTGGCTAATTTGAGGAACACTATACAATCTTTAGAAGCCTAGCGAACACCATGCATTGAAGCATTGGAGCCTATGATCAAAATGATTGATGAACTTAATAGTTCTCTATTGGATTTACTCCAAAATGTTAGGGATAGGGACTTGGGTAAGTTTCTTCTTGGGAAATTATCGAGGGGATGAAATTTGTGGTTGCCTTAGTCCAATCTTGGGATGATTCTCAAGATGAACCCCCTTCAGGAGAGCCAATGTCTGAACCCTCTTAGGCACCTGTCAGGGGGGATACATTTTCTGAGACCAGAGATGACCAGGATGGCCTAGAGCAACCGATTAATTCACCTGAGATTCTCGAACCAGGGAGCATAGAAAAATATGTCTCTATGGATCAAGAAATGACATGCGATTTTGAGACATATATAAATGAGGATCATGAATTCTTTGACTCTGAGGGTGAAGAATCTTTTGGTGAAGTCTCACTTGAACTTAAGGAAGAGAATTTTAGTGAGACAATCAGGCTTGAGGAGCATGGCGAACTATTTGAAAGCTCGATCATTGAAGATTATGATCATATTGGGGCTAACTTGGATGATTCGAATCTTGATGATTTAATCAGTAGCCTCATTCCTCAACCACACCCTAAAGAGCTGAATTATGATATTCTTGTGATCACCAGACCTAAGTCAATCCTGATTAAGCCACAATTATTGGACTTGGGTATTTTAGATGGGGTGTACAATGATCTAGAGGTCCAAGAAACCTTGATTTTGGAGGATAGGAAGTGGGAAATAAAAATCTGGGAAGCTACTTCTGAGGGAACTATGAGTTTGGATTTAAGGGTTCCTGTTGACCTGAAACCACCTACTTTCTACTAGGGTCCTTACGATATCTTTCACGTGCAACCCAAGCTCAAAATAGCTGATTATCTTTATTAGCTCAACTTTAAGAGGACATCAAACCTATTGAACCATCTTTACCTATTGTCCGACACTTTGGTCTTGGGTTCCACACCACAAAACTGCAGGCCTAGCCTCGCAAACATAATAATCTTAGGTTTTGGGTATTTTCATCCAGAACCTTACAACCACTCGACCCTGGGGCTTGTGTCTGCACCATAATCTGGTCCACATCTATGGACATCTTTTGCTGGCAGGCCTGAGGATTAATCTTTTGATTTTGACTCTAACCTGCACTCATGAATTCTCAATTTCTTCCTTGTATGTATGTTATGCATAGCTGAAGGCATTAAATTTAGCACGTGTTTATATTCCACATTCTCTGCAGAGCTGATCGGATTTTCACGTTATTCAGGTGATATTATGTTTACTCCGCCTTTTCATGTCTTTATTTTTATAATGAGGACATTGCATCATTTAGGCATGGGGGGTGGATAATTAATTCTTGAAAATCATTTTGTTAACTCCGTAGAATTTCTTTTAGTTTCCTTTAAAAAAAATGAAAATTCGAAAAGATAAAAAAAAAGAATTAGGAGAAGAGAACTTAGGCTTTTAGAATTTATTAACTTTAGGGAATAATACGATAGGACCTGAACACTCAGACTCTTAAGGTCCTCGAGCTTAATTAGCCTGGGTGTCCACTCGAATGTGGACTTAGTCTCGAGTCCTCGCCAATTCAAATTCATCTTTAATCTACTAAATAAATTGGGATGATAAGTACACGACTTATCAACTCGCTCTCTGATTTGAGGGGACTTTAAGCCTAAGCACCTACATATTTTTTGCACTGACTCACTTTTCATCGGTTTCTTTAGAAATTGGGTAGCTAATGAACCATCTAGGGTGGTATGGCTGACAAGTTGTTAGTGGTAACAGCTCATTGGCTGTTGTCCAAAGCCCAGCCACAAGACCATTTTCTTCGTACTTCCTTTAGGTAAATCTTAAATCAGGGAAGCCACCTAGTTAAAATAAATATAAAGAAAAGGAAAAAAAAGGTGAAAATAAAAAAATAAAAAATAAAACCACACTTCAGCACATGAGTATGGCTGGCAAGTTGCTGTGGGTAACAACCCATTGACCGGTTGTCAAGAGCTCAGCTCACAAAAATGCATAATAATTCCCAAAACACTTAGGGAAGAAGTGGGGAAGTAGAATAAACTGGGGAGATATACACTGGGTTCGCCCTTGTGTTGACCCCATAAATTAAAGAAGTAGGGAGAAAGCTACCATTCGAAAAGATAAACGTCTAGGCAAGGTCACCTCGGGTTGTAGAAACCCAAAGTTCGTTTTAACGGTCGCCTAGTGAGTCTTTCACTCTTTTCACTAGATGCTTAGCACATAGAATCCGTTTCGAGTCTTGGGTAAGTCAGGTAGTCATAAAAAGTTATCCTGAAACTCTCAAACTCCAAAAGTCCAAAAAAATTAGAAAAGAAGAAAAATAAAAAAAAAAATTATCTTCCCTTTTCAAATAAGGCGAAGACTTGGGTGGTCTGCATTCTGACAGACACCCAGGTACTATTGAGTTTTCATAGTTTAGGACCTTAGTTGAAATTTTCTATTGTTAATAAACGACTTAGGACTAAGCGATCGAGTCCTAATTCTATTTTTATACATAGCATGTAGTTTAATTTTGCTCGGGACTAGCAAAAGATAGTCATGGGGGTATGAAGTAGACATAATTATTGAAGATAAAATGCCTATTCATGCATGTTCCTAAGCTTAGATTTGCATTTCATGTTATAAATATTGCATAGCATGCATCATTCTACATTTAGAATAGTTATGTATATTTTAGGTTAATTGCATCCTTTTTAGGGCTAAGAGGGAAGGAGATTTATTTTAGGGCCTTGGATGGACAATCCAACTAAACAGATCTGATCAAGACAACAATTGGAGTCTAACGCCTCCAAAAACGTCTAGATCGGAATCCCGTAGTATCATATGAAGTATGAGAAAAGTAAATGGCCAATGGGGCGATGCGACATCCATACAGGTTTTGAATGGAAAATCTGACCAAACGGATGGATCTAGAGAGACGATCGCAGTTCGACAATGCAGGAATCATCTCGATCTGAGCACCGTGGTACCCTCTACAATAGACAAAAGATGGACGGTCTAGATGGCACCATGTGGCACCATCTAGGTCGCCCAAGGGTCACCACTACCTCTCTCTATCTTTCACACCTATGAGATTTGGACCGTTGGATCAAGATCAAACAGCCATGAGGAGGCCATGCCACCTTCCCAGCTAGCGCAAGAAATTCATTCTTTGGACAAAGTAAAGAGCATAGCATGGTGGTAAAAGAGCTTATCACAGAGGGGAGGTCACGGGTTCGAATCCCCGTAGACCCTCCTAAATCAGTAATTGGAGGCACGCAATCGCAAGTGAAGCACTAGCACGCATGGCTAACTGTAGTGCATATGCACGCACATAGCCAACCGCAACGCCAGCATAGCGCCAGTGCGCAAGCGCGTGCGCGCGACCAGGGGCACTTGATGCGTGGGCCAACTGTGAGCGAGTGCTTGGTTAGAGCGATCTTCAACGATAGTTGGGCGGGCCTTTAGTGACACTCATAGTTGTCACTAATGGCCTGCGCTATGTGAGCGCCAGCAAATGAATTGAAGAGTGCCAGCAAGCTTTAGCGACGTTTGGGGGATTGGCTGGTGTAGATCTACAGCGACGCCTTTAAGGTCACTAAATGCCCTTTACACTAATTGCCCTCTTCCCTTCACTATAAAAGGACCCCTACAGCTCCCTTTTTTCTTCATCTCTTCCTTTCTTTTCTTCACCACCTCCAAGGCTCTAGAGAGAGCTTGTCCCATGCCTGGGATGCTCCTCAAGATTAGAAAACAAACATTTGTTCCTGCCTCTCATCCCCCTTCATGGAGCATCCCGTGGTCGTCTTCTTACCTCCCTTAGAGAAGAAGATCATCACTGCGACACCATCCTGCCCTACCCTCTGTCCTCCAGCTCCATCCTTGTTCGTCCCGCTCCTCACCACCTTCCTCCAGGAGATGTCAGAGTGAGTCGTCCTCTAAGCGACCATCGACGGGGATTTCTCTCACATATCTCTATCTTTACTGCTTTCGTAGTATAATTTTCCCGCTTTCCTAACTGTAATAAACATTTGATTATAAAAATACATGATTATTTCTCTCTCTCTCTTATATTTTGCAAGTAGATTAGTTAGATAAGAATTCATCGACCTAATCTCTTGCTTTCTAAAAATACCAAAAAAATTAGAAAAGACAAAAATGACAAAAACAAATAAAAGTGAAACGCATATTTTTTAAACCAAACGTTTGCCTCCCCGTGTTCGACCCGGGACTCACTTTTCGAGTTTTGGTTATAAATTTTATCTAATCGATAGATTTTCCTGTGAATCAAACTACGACGATGGGTTTTCCAAACTCAAACCTTTTCGTGACGGAGATCTGCCGTTAGTAGATTCCTTATTCGGGTCATGTGGTCCTACCTAAGTGTCAATTGCCATGTTTCTTCTGAATTACCCTCCGGATCACTTTCCGTATCATCCAAAATACACCCTCACCAATTGCCTTCTTGAGTGCTAGGGTTTTAGGGATCTGTATATCTATTCATCCCTAACACTCACAAAAGTACATCAAAAAGATAATAAAAAATGCAATTTATGCCTAACCTAATTAACGCCTAAATGCAACCCAAAAACCAATTTGTAGAGTAAAATCTGACCAGCCGACTTTCCGCTTTGCCTTGTAGTATTTAAGTGGTGGAAAAATCGACTAATAAAAAAAATGAAAATAACCACTCACAGAAGAGCAGGTCGTGTCCACAGGGAGGCAATTATGTAATAAATTCCTAATTATTTTATATTCTTTCGGATAAGTACGAAATCCCTATTCAAATCTAACATAAAATGCAAAGGAAAGTAGATTCACAATAAATTAAAAAGATAAGGGTATATGTGTAGTTTTCCCTCACTGAAATCTTTAATAAATATATGATGATTTTGTGTAATTTTCACATGACGTGTACTAGAGAAAATTAGTGCACAGGTTAAGCCCAAAACCAATCTTGAAATAGGTTAATATCATTAATGTGCAATTATCAGAGAATATGAGTGTGCATGCGCAATTTTGCCACAATATAATAATAAATAAAAATCAAATTCTGGTGGTAATGGCAGTGAATGTAATTTTTAATATGAGAGGAAACAGAGCATTTGCTCTCTCTCCTCCTCGCGAGAGAGAAAGCACCGACGGGGCTTTCACAAGCAAGGGATGTTGGCAAGGATGAGGGCTATCCGATGGAGGCCGTGGTGTCGACAGAGATGGCCGGAGGTGGCCGGACGGTGGAGGAGAAGATGCCGACAGAGGCTGCTGCTGCCGTGAAGTTGCTGCTTCGTGCGGCATATGGAGGTGTGGGCCTGCGGGCCCTGCCTGGCAGAGACGGACGGGTGCTGCCGCGCGTGCTGCAGATGGCGTGCTGCTGGTTGAAGGCACTGGCAGGCTTGTGGGGTGAAGCTGGCGGTGCCGGCAGGAGCAAGCGCTGGACACCTGCGGGTGTGCAGGCGAGAGGGGAGGGGCGTGCCGCAGATGGCCCGGCCTGGAGTGGGGCACAAGCGGATGCTTGCAGGCGCTTGTAGAGGCGCGAGTGCTACAGCAGGCGCGCGGTGCAGGTTGATGCGGTGCAGCGCCTGCAGGCGTTGAAGGCGCTGGCGGGCTTGCAGGGTGAAGGCAGGGGCTAGAGGCTGAGGCGCTGGAAGGTGGGTGCCGGAAGGTGGGCGCGCATCGGCAGAGAGGGCGCACCTGCGGGGAGGCGCTGGTGAGGCGATCTGCAGATGTGCCTGCAGGATGGGCGCGAAGGCAAGCCCTCGAGGGGTGTGCCTGCAGGCACTTGTAGGCAGTGCAGTGCAGGAGTGGGTGCCAGGTGCTGCTGGGGAGAGAGGCACGCAGAGGTGTGCACCTGCGGGATGGCTGGAGATGAGCGCGCGCCTGCGGGCATGCAAGGTGGAGAAGGAGGATGCGCAGTGCAGGCATGGAGGCGGGTTAGGGCTGAGGTGTCCACAGTGCACGCTAGGGTAGTTCCCCGCAAGGGGGAAGATGGCCCTCCACAGTGCACCCCGCCTCCTCTCTTTAACTCCTCTCTCTCCCCACGTGCGCTAATCAAGGGATTTTCAAATCCCTTTTCTAATTTTGGCAGACTGTTGGGGAGGCATTCTTCAGGCCGACGACTGTTGTGAGTGGCCGATGGAAAGGGAACAGATGTCGCCTGTTGTTGGGGAAATTTTCTCCCCAACCCTTGCTCTTTCTAAATATAATTCCTGCACATAAAAACAACAAAATCATTACATATTAAGTTATAGAATGTTATAAACTTAAATCATGATGCATACAAATATTCTACAACTTAATTGTAGTTATTAACCCACCTAAATGGTACGATTAAAGTTACTTAGGCATAATATTAATCCATTAAAATGGACTCATCAAATACCCCCATGCCTAAGATTTGCTAGTCTCTAGAAAAAATGAAAAATAATAAAGTAATCGGAAGATTTCTTCTTTTCTTACTTCAAAACTTTAGAAATCCAGACAAATGTGAAGTGCTAATATCCTAAGTAACGGATCCAAGTGAAAAAGCCAATTTGCATTGGGAGTTCATACTTCACCCTTGGTAAATATTGCGTCAGGATAGGCAACTACTTCCCTCGGGGATAAAGCAGACAATAATATGTAATTTGACCCCGGCATTTGGCTTAGGTAGGAGATATCGAGTTGAATGGATTTATATTTGGTGGCACACACTCATCTGGTGCTACAAATAGTCTAGTACTACAAACTCTAGATCTTTAGACTATTAGATAAGTCAACTCTGAGAGAGGCTACACAATTGTACTTTCTTGATGTTCCTGGGCACTCCCTCTTTTCTTTCTTTTTGAGATCACGAATCTCGCCAGATTTAGAAATTGTACTCACTATTTGGTGGCCTCACATGGCATCCACACTTCAATTAACGTCTTAATAACTCTACAACTAAGTTAGAGTCCTCAACCAGTATTCAGGCGATCAGAAATACTAGAAGGTAGGTATGGGTCATATTTGGTGGAACGCGATAGGTGTTCTGTTGCCTCAGAAATAATGTTACATCATAAACTTGGATTTCTTTTTTTTTGTAATATAACTATTTCTTCTTTTTGTTCTTTCTATTTCTTCTTTTTTTTCTTCTTTTCTCTCTTCCCCTTTTTTTTTATTTCTTCTTGTTTTTGTTTCTTTTTCAATCAACACAACACGATATGGATTTTTATTTACGAGGCATTATTGGGGATGATGATGGTCAAGAGGAAGTTGTGTGGCTTATTTGGTGGAAGTGCCTATTCTTAGCACCGGGAAGGAATGGATAGGACAGGCGTATTTCTAACCTTTGACACTATTACCCTCCTTCAGTCGAGGACTCTATGAAGGACAGTCGTAACCATCCATCAGAGTTATAGCTTTATTAAGACTCAATCTCTGTGTATCTGCCTCATTTGGTGACTCTCAGGAATTCACACAAAATACGCACATAGGAACAGAGAGTGAAAACTACACCTAACTCTGAAGTATCATTATCTAATTATCCAAAACTTAAGAGTCCTTGCACTAGACATAGCACACCAATAATCTCTCTACTTTCTTCTCACAAATATGAGGTGGATCTACTGGAAGATAGTATGCCTGACTTCCTATGAACTGTCCAAGGGTTCAGTGGACTACAAATGCTTATTGGTTTTCCTCAAGGATACATTACCCAGTCTACGTGCACGTGAAATAAATGTACTGAATTCTAAACTTAAGAAATAATTCCAGAAGAGAAACCTCCAATAACAAAGGTATTTTGCTAGGGACTAACCCATTCAGCTCAAGAAAAGGGAAATTTTTTTTTATGCTAACCTAAATGCATGAATACTTCCTAAAATGCAAATACACTCCCCCATGCCTAAATCCTACAATGTCCCCATTGTAAAATTAAAATAGGAGGAGAAAGGAAAAACATCACCTGACATGGTCCGCTGGGTTGCCTCCCAACAAGCACTGCATTTTCTGTCAGCAGCCAAAGTTAGAAGGAACCTATAAGTCTGGTTCTAAATAGAAAAGGTTAGGCCCTAAGAATATGCATAACAGCGCAAGCCTAGAAAATAGGTAACCACAGATGTTGGCAAGCTGATGATGCAATGTAATTCCAAATGCTCGCCAGAAGAAATGAAAATAGAAAATCTCGTTGGCTACCTTGGGAGGTCTAGGAATAATAAATGGAATATGAAAAGGGACCTCCCGAAATGGAATAAGTGGAGGATAATAAGGATCCTCCAGAGCAGGATGGGTTTTAAAAGATATACACATAATTAGTTCAAACCCTTGAATGGTGAGAGTAAAAGTACATGCATCAATCCATACTCGTCATTCTACCCTAGGATGTACTGGCCTGATATATTCTCCTGAAAGAATGTACATGAGCAGAGATCTGAGCCAAGGATTAGTTAGGGAGTATAAGGGTTGTTTGTAGTGATGGAAGGTAATGGTTAAGTCTAATGAGGGCTTAGTTGGTGTTAGGTCCAATTCCAACAATGATTCAGATTGTGTACACTCCCTAATAGTTGTAGACAACTTCAAGTTATCCTGCCTAGCATTAATGATCGGAGTCATATTTGAATCAAGGGTAGACTCCAAATTACAACTTTTTGATGGCAGGGTCAAAATGTAAGAATCATTATCATTCAGCTCATCCCAGATTTGTTTGGTTCACTCAAATATTTGTCGGGATGTATATGTGATTCATTAGGAGTTGGATCAGTATCCTCAATTATTTCTAAAGGAGGATCAGTCTTAATATTTTGGAGGAAGCCTATATCATTGAATTCATTATTGTTCTCGAGGTATAAATCCTCAATTGACGTGTTTTGTCCCCGAGAATCTCCCATAGACTTCTCATTATTTTGTTTGTCCTCCTCTAATATCAACTCCTATTTTGATGGAGGATGACTCTCAAAAAAAAGGAGGAATCTGGATTTAACCATATTATTTCTATCCTCTAGAGGTAAATCCTCAAATGATAAATAATTCTCCTGTGATTCACTCCAGATTTTCAATCCAGGTTCCTCTGTTGGGGCATCCTCATCCTCTGAATTAGACTCTTCATATCTGTGAGACCAGAATTGATCATCCTCTATTCCCTTAGGGTCACCTTCATTGGGTGCAATTGAATCCTCAGGATATTGAATGGTACGTGTTGATTCCCTAAGTGGAGGGTCAGGAGTAGAAAGGGAAGTGATAGGAACAATATAACCTTGACCTGGTTTGGTAGGGGTAAAGAGAATGCTGTCATTGGGGTTAAGGTCCTCAAGAAGTACCATCTTCCCTTGCTTTTGACTCCAATATAGTTCAGGTGGATAATCTCTATGATCGTTGTCCTCTCGTGGCCGTATCTCATTGGGAGAGTCTAAGTGATAGCTACATAAAATTGGATCCCTATTGTCATTAGGTTCCTCAAAATTATTTTCATGATCATGGTCTATTGGGTAGGGATCAGGATTATTGGGAAGCGTGTAGCTAAGTTGTCTTATTTCTTCATTTAATTGTTGACTATTCCTCAACACATCTCCCATTGATTCCATCACTTCCTTTTGCTGTTTTTGCATTTCTATCATAAAAGAGGAGAGGCTACTATTATCAGGTTGGGGAGGATATTCAATTTCAGGCTCTAGTTGCCTAGGGGTATCTGTCCAACCTTGATACAGAAAATCATGAAGGGTGGGAGGGTTGGGTGTTTGCATGGAAGTAGGGATTTCAGGATTGGAAAATCCCGCTCCTAGGCTCTGCTCAAAAGTGGGAGTTATCAAGCCAGTACTCTCAGGATAAGAATGAGAATGATCCCATGAATTGTCAATGTACCCATCAAAGGATGGATATGCTCGGGGCATGGGATCTTGATTAAAAGATGGGAAGTATTGACTCTGATAATCTGAATGATAGGAGTAGGAGTAATCAATTTCTTAAAGCAAAACAATTTTAACTCTCTTAGGATTTAGCAAAATTCTTAATATAAGCAGAAAACTTCTTAGAGAGTTTTATTGTCAAAGCAAACACAAATTCAAAGGGATCTATTTTTAGTAGATTGTAGGTCTTAGAGTTATATGTTTAGTTGGTGGCCAAACAAGTTTTGCAAAAAATTACGCTTCCTAGGCCAACCTTCGCTGGTGCCTATAACCTACTCGCAAGGGATGGAAGTCTCGAATCGAGCCCACACACGAGGAACAGAAGTAACTTGGTGGATAGGCTTGTTGATTTCCAAAAAACTTCCCTTGTGGTGCAAAAGAGGAGAGGTAGAAATTTATCTAGTGACCTTATGTGTGAGGTGCATAGTGTCTCAAGTGTGCAAGCATACGATCATGTTTTGATTTTTAAAATTCCGCAAACAGGATCCTTTTGCACACAATTTTCAGTCACAGATTTTAAAGTCCAACCTCTTAACAGTCCCAATTTCTTAAAGTGACCACTGAATTAATTTGATTCAAACACTTTAGTGGTCTTAGATTTAGGTTCAATGCATATGCATGACAGGTAATTGATGCTCAAGAAAAGACGTACTTTACTCCAGCTTTCTTCGTGCAATATATGAATGCAATGTAATAAAAATAAACTAGATGCTACTCATTCAGTCCTAGATGGTCGTCCTATAGATATGCAGCTTCTAGCAAGCAATTTGATTTTTTTTTTTTAATAATAATAACAAATAGACCTAATCTAACTAACTAACCAAAATGCAGTTCAAAATAGTTCAAATAATCCTATAATCTACATAAATGGGAGCACGCTCCCGAAAATACGCTCTCGCATACAAGAGTGATAAGAAATAAAGTGGCACTGGGAACACGTTCCCAAAAATGCCCGATAAGGGTCCAAAAGATAGAAATTAAATTCTAATGTCTATCTAACTAAATCTAACTAAAACATATAGACTAGATTAGAAATAGGCTTCTCCGTAAGCCTATGTGTGTGGGATCAAGGCCCACGTGTTCCTATCGCCGTCCTCCAGGTGGTGTCAAGGTCCACCAAAATGATCGTCTCCACCGTGCGCGTTGTTCAGGTTCAATGTCGTCGCTCTGCTGCACCTCGTCACCGTGTCAAATTCCTCGCACCATAATAAAAATCATTAGATGATTGCGCAACTCATAATATTCAAAAAATAATAACGTGAATCTATTGCGTCTGTTGCCACCTAAGCAACGGCGCCAATTTGACGAGCTGACAGAAGAGTATTTAAGTGGTGGAAAAATCGACTAATAAAAAAAATGAAAATAATCGCTCACAGAAGAGTGGGTCGTGTCCACAGGGAGGCAATTATGCAATAAATTCTTAATTATTTTATATTCTTTCGGATAAGTGCGAAATCCCTATTCAAATCTGACATAAAATGCGAAGGAAAGTAGATTCGCAATAACTTAAAAAGATAAGGGTATATGTGTAGTTTTCCCTCACTGAAATCTTCAATAAATATATGATGATTTTGTGTAATCTTTACGTGACGTGTACTAAAGAAAATTATTGCACAGGTTAAGCCCAAAACCAATCTTGAAATAGGTTAACATCATGAACGTGCAATTATCAGATAATATGAGTGTGCATGTGCAATTTTGCCACAATATAATAATAATAAATAAAAATCAAATTCTGGTGGTAATGGTAGTGAATGTAATTTTTAATATGAGAGGAAACAGAGCATTTGCACTCTCTCCTCCTCGCGAGAGAGAGAGAGCACCGGCGGGGCTTTCACGAGCAAGGGTGTTGGCGAGGATGAGGGCTATCCGATGGAGGCCGCGGCGTCGACGGAGGCTGCAGCTGCCGTGAAGCAACTGCTTGGTGCGGCGCGTGGAGGTGTGCCCCAATAGGCATGGCCTGGCAGAGGCAAACGGGTGCTGCCGCGTGTGCTGCAGGTTGAAGGCGCTGGCAGGCTTACAGGGTGAACGTGGCGATGCCTGCAGGTGCAAGCGCTGGATGCCTGCAGGCGAGAGGGGAGGGGCACGCTACAGATGGCGCGGCCTGGAGTGGGGTGCGAGCGGATGCCTGCAGGTGCTTGCAGAGGCGCGGGTGCTGTGGCAGGCTCGCGGTGCAGGTTGATGCGGTGCAGCACCTACGGGCGTTGAAGGTGCTGGAGAGCTTGCGGGGTGAAGGCAGGCGCTGGAGGCTAAAGCGCTGGAAGGTGGGCACGCATCTGCAGAGAGGGCATGCCTACGGGGAGGCACTAGTGAGGCGGTCTGCAGATGCGCCTACAGGATGGGCACGAAGGCAGGTGCTGGAGGGGTGTGCCTAAGGGTACTTGCAGGTAGTGCGATGCAGGAGCGGGTGCCAGGTGGTGTTGGGGAGAGAGGCACGTAGAGGTGTGCGCTTGTGGGCTGGCTGGAGATGTGCGCGCGCTTGTGGGCGCGCAAGGTGGAGAAGGAGGATTCACGGTGCAGGCTTGGAGGCAGGTGAGGGCAGAGGTGTCCATGGTGCACGCTGGGGTAGTTCCCTGCAAGGGGGAAGATGGCCCTCCACAGTGCACCCCGCCTCCTCTCTTTAACTCCTCTCTCTCCCTGCGTGCGCCAATCAAGGGATTTTCAAATCCCTTTTCTAATTTTGGCAGTAGACTGTTGGGGAGGAATTCTTCAGGCCGGTGGCTGTTGAGAGTAGCTGATGGAAAGGGAAAAGATGCCGTCGGTTGTTGGGGAAATTTGCTCCCCAACCCTTGCTCTTTCTAAATATAATTCCTGCACATAAAAACAACAAAATCATTACATATTAAGTTATAGAATGTTATAAGCTTAAATCATGATGCATACAAATATTCTACAACTTAATTGCAGTTATTAACCCACCTAAACGGTACGATTAAAGTTACTTAGGCGTAATATTAGTCCATTACAATGGACTCATCAAAATCCTAAGAGCTAGGTTTATTTTAATGCATAAGAATGATGATAAGCTGGCGTTTATCACACTCCCATGCTTATCTTTTGCTAGTCTCTTAGCAAAACTTTAATTTTTTTCGAAGACAGAATTTTTTTGGGAAATCTAATTTTTTCAACTTTTGAGGAGAAAAAGATTAAGGGACCTTGGTTGATCTAAACATAGGAGGCATGGGATTTGTTAAGGATAAACATCAGGATTTGTTTTTGGATCCAACCAAACGGGATCAATATATCCTCCAGAAAATTCAAAAATTAACCCCTTGTTAATTCAGACGACTTGAAATTTTTATTTTTAGGATTTTTTTGACTCATGAATCTGATTTGCAACTTGTAAAATCCTTTAAAATCTTGTGTCCATGCTTGTGAAAAGCCAACATTTATAGGGGTGTGTTAATTTATTTATTTATTCTTTTTTTTTTCCCCTATGCTTATTTTTAGCTTAGTCTTACAACAGATGTGTCGGGATCATCATTCCCGTTACCAATCCTCGAGGGGGCTCTGGTGCCAGTACTTTGGGATAGCACTGTCCATGACACCACCCAGGAGCTCACAACCCCAAAACACAATGCGGTGTAAAGGGGTGCTCCAAGCAAACTCAAGCTGTTGCTCCGACACTATAGGTAGAGTACTATCCAAGACACTTGAGCTGCTAAAATGCACTTTAATGCTCCATGTAAAGATATGAAATATAGATACGGAGTAGCGCCGAGGCGGTAACATGTTGACATCGCGTCCTCAAAGGAGGCATTTTCCACCTTCTCGGCGATGGGAACTCAAACCAATGATCTGCTTCAGACTTTTACTAAGTCCAAACAAGGGAGTTTTTCAAATTTTTAGTTGTTTCTAAGTGTTGGCTTGTGTGTGAAAATTTTACAAGAAGTTCCTTAAGAAATGCAAGTTTTTGAATAAGAAACTAAGTCAAATACTTTCCATATTACAAAATAGGGTCAAGTCACTTGGACTATCATGAGTTCAGGTGGAATTTTAAAGAAAGATATCTAATCTAGTCTAAAAATAGACCCTGAAATTCTAATGATCAGATCCGCATCCTCGTCCCTAGTTTGTTAAAGATTAAATCCCATTGTACCAAAAGTGAGTTTTTCAACCTTAGTCCCGATTTCAAAACTTTTCCTCAAAAGGTTTTCAACATATATATATATATATATATATTTGGGTATGCAAGCAGGAAAATAAAATAACTAAAGAAAAATGCAAGTTTTTAGGTTTCAAAAATCCTAAATCGATCGTCAAATTTTAAAACCAGCCCCCCATGCTTAAGATATGCAATGTTCTCATGCATTAGAAGGGAAAAGGGATCACCTTAATGAAGAGTGGTCGGGTTTAGGCTGGTCAAAACCTGGAAAAAGAAAGGAAAAAGGAAAGCAGGAAAAATGATGGGTTACCTCCCATCTAGTGCTATCTTTTATGCCATTCAGCCGGGCGTGAAGGTATGCATAGAAGATGAAAAATCATGTAAATAGTTGGACACTTGAATGTCTTTAATAAAAGTGTCTTCCTCAAGATCCCTAAAAAGATGAGTGGTAAAGATAAAGGGATAAAAATAAAATAGAGAAATGGAAAAAGGACCCGGGTCTGGCCATGGTTTGAATTGATGGTGAAAGCCAAACTCAGGTGGATCAGGTAGTAGGTCCAATGGACAAGGGAGGGGAAAGGAGTTAGTGAGATGCAGGATGGGTGAAGTTAGTGTGGATATTTTTGGTGAAAAAATAGGAAGATGAAAAGGGGGAAAGTCAAACCCTAGTTGATCTGGAAAGTCTTTGACCACATAATTATCCTTAGAAAAAGAATCAATAAAATCTAGATCAATAGTGGTCAAATATGAATGAGATTGGATCAACATAAACTTCTCAAATACTGCTTCCATTTTATTATCAGTGTCCTTAAAAATTTTGTGATCAATGGACCTCTTGGAAGCTTGAAATAAATCTAATAAGAAGGTCTGGTTACTGCAACTTATATTCATTTTCCCAGAATGAGAATTGATATTAGCTGCTGCCATAATCAGAAAAGGTCTTCCAAGGATGACATTAATGAGAGCCTTCGGTACCTCTATGTCAAGGACCATAAAATTTACCGGAAATAGACAATTCTGGACCTTGATAATATTATCCTCAACAACTCGTCGCGGTTGAATGGTAGATCGGTCTTCCAATTGAAATTGAACCTTAGTAGGTTTTAAATCACTGAATAGAAATTCCACAAATAAGATCGGGGGGATGAGATTACTAAAGGTACCTAAGTCTAGAGGGGTGCAAAAAAAAATGGTGTCAGATATGACAACTGAGATGAGTTATGTGCCCTGGTCCTTTTTTGTGAAAGGCAGCTTGCTCTGAAAAACTGAGTTGGCTATCTTAGAAAGGACCAACCTTTCTAGATTCTGATCATGCCTTTTTGAAGTAAATTTTTTAGAGGCATGGGGAGAATCTAGGAAGGGAATATTCCTCTCGACTTGCTCAAATAAGTCCAAAGGATTGCGGTTAGAGGGCTCTGATTTTGGATTGTTGGATTGCATTTTTGAGAGTGGGAAATAGGGTTTAAATTAGGTGTTTTTGGGATTTCTTTTTCTTCTTCCTTATTGAGGTTAGGGGAGTCAATCTGCATTGGTTGAGAATCAGTTTCATCATTTGAATGTGAAGGCCTTAAATCCATGGTGGTTTCCTCACTCCTCAAAGTCTCTGCATACGCAGCTTGGTGATCACTGGGAGGAGGTGGGGGGGCCTGATGTTGATAGAAACTGGGTTGGTGCTACGATATTGGGTTAATAGGGGGCTGAACTGTGTGGTTCCGATGTTGGTATCTACCCGGGTGATGGTTTCTGTGATTAATAAAGTTTGGTGTGGGTTGGGATGGTGAGTGTCCTGCAGGTCTTTGAGTTGGAATATCCCCAATTTGATCATTGAGATTGTTAATAAGATGGGTTGTTTCCTTTGTTTTTCTTTGTAATTCCTGCAGGGTTTTCATCATCTGAGCATTAATGTCTTCTTGAGATTGCCCAGATTGATAAGTCTGATTTTAACAATACCCTCCAAATAGGTTCTGTTGTTGGTGTGGAACCGGATTGGTCCACGAGTGAGCCAGATAATTCCCCCCATTAGAGGAATTTTTCAATTTCTCCTGGAAAGTAGGGACATTTTGGGTGGGGTGATGATTGGGATAAACATAATTCCCTATTGAACCATAGAAAGCCTCATAATTATAATTATACTCAACACGGGATCTATGCAGATTTTCTCTCTTCCGGGTGTTAAAAGGGGTGAGATGTGGAACGTGTGGAGCTTCGACAGGTGTGGCAGGACTTCCTTGGTTGGCTAGGTTTGTTAAATCCTTATGCAACTGTTGTTGCTTAACTTGCAGTTGAGCCATGATAGAGTAGAGATTAGGTGGAGGGGCCTGATTAAGTAGCACCTAGGTGTAAAAATAGGAGAAAGAAAAATTAGCATGCGGGTTAGAGGACCAATTTTGATTTTCCATTTTGAAAGAAGAGGAAGAATGTAGGAAAAGTCTTTTTTGGGGAGGCAAAATCAAGTGGTCCCTCCAAGTGTGTAGTTTTGGACCGCCACCCGTGCAAAATGGAAGAATGGGAGGGGAGGAGAAGAGAAAGAGATGAGAGAAGTGTGCACACAAGCAATCAAATTCTAGACCTAACTTAATTATGACTCCCTAGAATTTAACCTAAGACTTGGTCTACCTAGGAAATAAGTAATCAATAGTGAATACCCATTCTGTCAACAAATCTAGCCAAGTTGCTTAAGGGGAGGTTTAGGCCCAAGCGTTTCCCAAGAAAATCCCCAGGTGCTTGTACAAACCCGTACCTGGTCGTTTGACACGACCCCTGAGCTTGAACACCAGATATAGATGACAGAATTGGTATTAACTAGAGAAAACTTAAGTCCTATATAGCAAGCCAAAATTGATGAAACCTTAAGAGTCAAATTGTTACAAATTTTAGTTAGGTCTAGGATACTAGTGTGCACACCGAATGTGGAGGGAGTTGTTTAGGTTGTTGCCTTGTTATTTGAATTTTTTTTTTATGTGTGTGCAGGAATTAGAAAGTGATTCCAATTAAAAAGCAAGTTGTCACACAATTTCTTATATTTTTGTCTTTTAGGATTTGATTTAATTAAATGTGTTTTAGGGTTTTCTTTTTAAATTTTTAAAAAAGTTTGAAACTCCACAATCAAAGGAAAAATAAGTTGTATTGGTGATGGTTAATTTCCTTTAATGTAAGTCTCTAAAAAGAAAGAAAGAAACCCTAAGCCAATTGTCCCTAAGATAGAAAATTACTACCAATGAATTATTTTTAGGCTTTCTGTATTAAGTAGTATTCCAAACAATTCAAAAAACACTACTAATTTGAAGAGAATCAAACAAGACTTCCAGAAAAGATTTTTATAAGATTTTAGGAATTTTTTTGATAATTTTTTTGAATTTTTCCTTGTACTAGTGTCAAAGTCCAAAAATGGTACTCGTGGATATTTTGGACTTTTCAGTATTACCACCAAACTTAGAAAATTTTCGTGATTTTATATGATGTTTAAAATTAGAAAAGGATTCCAGAAAGCTAAATTTCACAAAAATTGGATGAGTATAAAAATTCTAAAAATTCATGGATAGTAGCAAAATAGGAAGATTAGAGGGTGTGACCTCTCTGCAGTCCATGAATTTTTAAAAATTAAATACAAAACCAATTGATTTGAAATTTAAAAAAAATGTTCCTAACTCAATTTGGAATCATTGTATGAAATTTTATGATTTTAGGAATCCTATGGTGTTAGGAATTGATTTTTCAAGTCCAGATAGAAATATGGATCTGAAAAATAGAACACCAATACTTGCAATGGAGTGGTGTTAATGAAACATTCAAGCAAACAATGAATTTTTATGGGCGCCGCTCCACTTAATTAAAGTGTTTAGGGTCCTGAAAGCCAAGTTTAATATTTTTTTGGTAGTCTTTTAGCCTAAATGTGACAAGAAAGGGGAACCAACCTTAATTTCAAGGGAAGAAAAGGAACTTTGAGCTCTCACTTCCAGATTCCCGCTTTCTTCCTACAATAGGTCATGCACACACAAGAAAAGAAAGAGAAGGGGATGAGATCCACTTCAAGCAAGAGAAAAATGACTAATGTAAAGTCGTGCCTCCCTGTCAACGACGCCAAAAAGTGGTCGCGCTTTTGCGCAGTTTGTTAATTTAGGGTTTTAAGTCGTTGTAATGCACAAAAATGGATTTTCTTTTAAATTTATATTCCTAGATAGTGGGGTATCTAGGGTCGTCCAAGGAGGCAAGTTTGCAAAAATTAAATCTCTTGCTTGGAATATAAATCTCAACTTTCTTTTTGGTCTTTTTTCAATATATCATTTTTATGCTTTTGAAATTAAGGTAACATGCGAAGTTGTCGGTGGGAAAAATTACTACACCTACTATGCTAATCTAAGTGACAAAAATTATCCTCTTTCTAAGCTCGACCTAGGCACGTGGAGACCTAGGTTAATTAGAAAGGAGGAGTGAAACTATAATAAAGATAAAGCAAGGTAATGCAAAAAGAAAGAGTGCAACAAGAAATTAAGGCAACTTCTTTTTTATACTAAAGGAAAATGTCTACTAGCAGATGAATGCTTCTACAAAAAAACAAAATAAAGACAAATCCTTTAGATGATGATGGTGATGAAGAGGATGAAGCTCTTCTTGCTCCAAGCTTGGTAGCTCCCAGGCTTGAAAAGAAGATCTTCAGCTCCTTCCTCTTATAGCTCTGCCAAGATGATGTCCTCCAAAGCAAGCCCTAAGGGGGCGTGCCCTAAGCTTTTCTCCAGGGGTGTTTGCAAAATTAAAATCCCTTGCTTTAAAGATGGAGCTCAACTTTCTTTTTGGTGTTTTATATATATGATTTTTTTTTTTTTTGGTTTTGAAATAACGAGAACAAGGTAGGTTTGTTGATAGCAAGAAAATTCTCTATACTAATCCACTACACTACTATTAAAGTGATAAGTAGAACCTCTCCCTAAGCTTATTCTACGCATATGGAGGCCTAGAGTAATTACGGAGAGGGAGTGAAAAAGGTTAAACAAGAATTCTACAAGACTATGTAACAAAAAAGATTAAAGAAGGCAACTTTGATTAAAAGAGAGAGTGTTTTACAAAAAATCCTAGTAGATGAATGCTTCTACTACTAGATAATTGCAACAAAGTAAAACACAAATCTTCCTGAATTGCTGGTGAAGAGGGGATGCTCCTTACTCCAAGCTTAGTGGCTCCTAGGCTTGAAAAGGGCTCCTCCTTCTCCTTCCTTGAAAATGGTGTCCTCCAAGGTGGTAGCTACCACCTTTAATTCTCCTCCTCCAAGGGTGGACGTCCACCCTAGGTTCTTCTCCTTTTCCTGGCCATCCTCCTTGAGGTGGAAAGCTCCTCCTCCTTGGCGTGGCCCAAGTTGAAGAGAGTGGGGGGGAAGACGGCACCAAAGGGGCTAGTGATGTGCCCCTTTAATCTTCTTCTCTACTCCTTCTTCTTGGCCGTAGGTATAAGTGGATGTAGGTGGAAGTAAACACTAATGGAGGATGAAGAAAATGTGGGAAGTTAGGTGGGTATATATAGTGTAGGAAGGGGGGCATAGGTGGCTCTTGGAATGGATGGCTAGGATAGGATATGGGGGGTAGTTGGGGATCCTAGGGCTAAGGATAAGTGGAGCCACCTAAGGGGTGCTAAGGGGGGTAGTTATGGCTTTGGTGCCCTTTAGAATTGGTGCCAAAATGGGCCTTCTAGAAGGCTATTAAGTGGCACCACCTTAGGGTTTTAGAAGGGGGTATGTGGATGGCTAGAATGGGCTATGTGGGTAGGTGTAGGGTGGATAAAGGGGCTGAAAGTTGGCGCCAAAAGGGAGGCGATTAGGGTTAGTTTTGGCACCAACTTTTGGTGTCTTTTGGTGGTTAGTTGAGGGGTGAAAGGTGGTGAAGAGGTGGCGCCAAATTTGAGTAGAGGTGAAGCTAGCTTAAGTGGGCTTAGGTGAACTTGGAGTGGTAAGTTATGTAGGTGGAGTTAGGGTTAGGTTTTCGGTGCCATGGAGGTGGATGCTAGCTAAGCTAAGCTAAGCTAAGCTAGCTTAGCTAGCTATAGAGTAGAGGAATATGCATGTGGAGCTTAGGGTTTGAGGAGAGAACCTAAGGAGGAGAAGCCTGGAGCTGAACTAGAGCTGGCAACTGCTAAAGAGGGTGGCATGGAGCTACTCTAGCTGGCTTAGCTTGCTAGTTCTTTGCTAGCTGCTAAGCCAAGCTAAAGTGAGCTGGCTTCTACCATAATGAGCTAAGGTGTGCTGGGTCTGGTGCTCCCGAGGAGGATTAAGCTAGTTAAGGTAGCTAAGGTAGCTTAGCTCAACTGAGTTGAGCTAAGCTGAGTCCCCAGGAGCTGGACTTGAGCTTCCTGAGTTGGAATGAAGTCATCTTCAGCTGGCTGGAGTTGAGTGGAGCTAGATATAGGTGGATCTAAGCTGGGGTGAACTCCAGTCAAATGAGCTGAGCTAGCTAGAGCTCCCTGTGGACTAATGGGAGCTGAGATGAGCTAGACTCAGCTTAGTTGAGCTAGATTTGAGCTGACTTGAGCTAGGGTGAGCTAAGATGAGGTCTCTTGAGCTGCCATTCAGCTGAGATGAGCTGAATGGAGCTAGAATGAGCTAACCCTAATTCAGGTGAGCTGAATTTCAGCTATGGTGAGCTGGATCAAGCTGAGTTCCAACTGGTGAGAGCTTCTCCTTCACCAGTTGCCTTCTTGAGTGCTAGGGTTTTAGGGATCTGTATATCTGTTCATCCCTAACACTCACAAAAACACATCAAAAAGACAATAAAAAATGCAATGCATGCCTAACCTAATTAATGCCTAAATGCAACCCAAAAACCCGTTTGCGGAGTAAAATCCTAAGAGCTAGGTTTATTTTAATGCATAAGAATAATGATAAACTGGCGTTTATCATACCCTATCTTTGTTTTCTTAGCGGCTGCATAAATATCAAAGTGAATCTTCTTATTGCCGCTACTCATTTCCATGCATCCTGAGTAACAGTCAATACATGCATTGGCTGTAGCTAAGAAAGGGTGACCCAAAATAATTGGTGAATTACTTAGCTTCTCCGGTATATCCATGTCCACAACAATAAAATCAACTGGAAAGCTAAGACCTTTCACTTTAATGATCACATCATGAACTACCCCTTGTTGAAACGACGAAGTACTACACTATCAAATTTGGTTTTAAAAACCTGTCCTTGTAGTTTGAATAGCGAAGAACTCAGGTTCAACAAATAAAATTTTTACTGGAATAGAAATCCCGGGTCTAACTCAGGGAGGCTACGTTGATCCAAATTCACAATTATATTTTTTCTGTGTTTTTGATAAAGAGTGGAGTAATTACAATGAAATTAAGCACTATAAAAAATCAAAGAAAGAGAGAGAGAGAGAGAAAACATCCACTTGATACTTCAAAATTTTTATATAACTAAGTAAGTGAGAAATTACACTAGAAAGTAGGAAAACTATTACAACTAGAAAGTAGGAATTCTACTCTAGAAAGTAAGAAAAAGGAATGGGAGAGAGAAGTTATCCTCCTCGACGATCACTTGGAGGATGAGCCGGATGAGACGATGCCTGGAAGACGAAGAACGGAGTGGGAAGAAGGAGGTCAAGGCAGGAAGAATGGGAACGAGGCAGCACATCGTCGTCATCGCAGGATCCACTTCCAAAATGGGGGCAAAAAATTGACTTTATCTCTTGAGGAGCATCCCGGGTGTGAGACAAGCTTCTCTTGAGATTTGGAGAGGAAGAGAAGAGAAGGAAGGGATGAGAAAATTGCATGGAGGGGGTCTCCTTTTATAGTTGCAAGGAGTGAGGGCATTTTGGTCATTACATTTTGAAAAACATTAATTTAAGACCTTTAGTGATGGATAAATCCATCACTAAAGGCCTAAACGTGGCCTTCGTGGGCGATGCTCGCGCTCCAGCTCGCCTTCCATGCCTCAACGTGCACTCCATGTCCTTCAAATCTTGGTCGTCCGATCGTGAGACCGGATGGCTAAGATCTCTCCTCATCGTGCCTCAATCGCATGCCTTGCACGGGAGATCCCACATCACGCGGGGGCGTCAGATAGCACGTGGGCACTATAGGCCGTGCGGCACCATTGGATCTTGATCGCGCGGCTGATCGCGCCCGCACCCCCGCTCCAATTTGAGGCATGCGGAGGCTCGAATCCGCGCCTCCTTGTCTTGATAGGGTGCTTGACCAACACGCTACGGGCACATTTGTGTCGAGCGCTCAACTCAAGCGCATGCACCCCGTAGCCGTTGGATCTTCATCCAATGGTAGAGAAGCGCTGGCCAAATTAGCTTAGGCGGGTGCGTGCGGCCAGTTGGGCAGCTGAGATGGCGCCACATGGCGCCATCTTGGCCGTCCATCTTCTAAGTGATGTAGATGGTGCCATGGGTATCAGATTGGATTGATTTTTACGCTGTTAGGCTACGATCGTCGATCTGAACCCATTCGTGCAGTCAAATTTGTCGTCTAAAGTGCGTATTAACACCATCTTGGCCCTTGATCTTCTAGGGTATCTCGGTCTCTATTTGATCCTATGGATATCCGATTGAGGCAATCTTGGAGTCGTTGAACTCCAATCGTCGCCCTGATTAGATCCATACAGTTGGTTCTTCGATTTGAGGACCCGATAAAAAGTCGCCCTATCCCTGACCATAAAAAGGAGACAATTAACCTACATTTTATTCAAACTAATCTAAATGCAAGATGATGCATGTTATGCAATATTTATAGTATGTAATGCAATTCTATGCTTAAGAACATGCATAAATAGACATTTTATGTAATATAAACATTTTTACATCACCCCCTTAGGTGTGTTGATGGAGCCATCTACCATTTTAATGGTGACAGGTGTGTGGTGCAGATCTCCAAGTCTAGTGCGGTCAAAAAGAGCGGTAGGAATCAAGCTAATGGAAGACCCTAGATCCATAAGGGCTTTATTAAAGGTGAATCCCTTGATGGCACAAGATATGAACAATTTTCTAGGGTCATTATTTTTGGGTGGCAAAGTTCCAGAAACAAATGCACTCATGTGAGCAGATAAAACCACCTCTTTAGGTGTGTAAGTCTTTTTCCTTTCTTGTGACTTTTTTTAAGACTCTAAGAAAAGGTAAATAGGTCAAATCAACATCAGGAGCCTTTTTCTTCTTTTTGTCTCTAGAGTCTAAGTTAGAGCTAGATGAGGGTTCTTTTTGTCTCTAGTCTAACTTAGAGCTAGATGTAATGCAATTCTATGCTTAAGAGCATGCATAAATAGACATTTTATATAATATAAACATGTTTACATCACACCCCCATGCCTATCTTTTGCTAGTCCCTAGCAAAAACTACATGGTATTTATTAAAGAATTAGGTAAGATTACTTAGGCATAAGTTATTTTCAATATTAAGAAAATTTTATACTTAGGATTTGAACTTTCAAAGATACAACAGTGCCCGGGTATTTACCAAAATGCAGACTACCTCAAGCCCTCGCCTTATTCAAAGAAAATTTTCTTTTTCTCTTTTTCTTCTTTTCTAACTTTTTTGGTTTTTTGAGTTTAGGGTTAAAGAGTGGCTTTCTACGACCATTTAACCCACCCAAGATTTGATGAGAGCCCTAAGTTCTAAGCATCTTATTGTGAATGTGATAGACTCGTTGATCGGCAATTAGAACAGACTTCAGGTTTCTACACCTCTAGGTGACCTTAAAAAGAAAGTTTAGCCTAAAGGTATATCTTTACAACCGGTAGCTTTCTCCCTACTTTTATTTTTATGGGGTCAACACAAGGGTAAATCATGTGTATATCTCCCCAGTTTATTCTACTTCTCCGCTTCTTCCTAAGTGTTTTGGGAATTTTAGTGCATTTCTTGAGCTGGGTTCTAAACAACCGGTCGATGAGATGTTACCACCAACAACTTGCCAGCCATACTCATGCGGTGAAGTGTGGCTTTTTCTCATTTGTTTTCTTTTTTTTCTTTTCTCCTTTTCTTTTTCTTTTCTTTTTGACTTTCTTTTTCTTTGTTTAAGTAGGTGGCTTCCCTGGTTTAAGATTTACCTAAAGGCAGTAAAAAGAGAATAGTCCAGTGATTGGGCTCTGGACAACCTACCTATGGGCTATTACCTACAATAACTTGCCAACCATATCACCCTAGAAAGTTCATTAACTACCCAATTTCCGCTAAAACTACTGATCAACAAGTTAGTGAAAAGTTAGTATGTAGATGCTTTAGACTTAAAGTTTCCTCAAATCAGAGGGTGGGTTGATAAGTCGTGTACTTATCACCCAAACTTATTTAAACAAATTACCATAGAATTAAGATGTTGAGGACTCAAAAAACAAATCCACATTTTAGTGGATACACGGGCCGATTAAGCCGAAAGAACTGAAAAGTCCTTGTGTTTAGATCCTAATGTAATATTTCCTAAGATTGAAAAGTCTTAATGTCCAAGTATTCCTTCCAAATTCAAATTATATATATATATATAAGAAGAGAAATATAATTTACAAGAATTTCACAGAGTTGACAAAATGATTCAAAAATGAATCCACCCCCCCATGCCTAGCTGATGCAATGTACACATTGAGAAAAAGAGACATGAAAGAAAGGGTAGAGCATGAAAGATATCACCTGAATATGAAGCTCGGGTCAGCTTTGTGTCATATGTACAACTGCTGAGTTTAATGCCGTCAGCTAAGCGAAGTGCAGCCAAAGAAGTCACAATATGGCTAGAGCAACCGTGTCTGAGATGGGTTCTGGAAGAGTACGGTCAATAACAGGCTTCAGACATTGATCGTTGACTTTAAATGTATTACCTGTTTTTGGGTCAAAGATTTGAATGGCTCTATTTGGAAAAAATCTAGTCTATAATGAACGGGTCGTTCCATTTCGATTTAAGTTTGCCGGGAAAGAGCTTAAGTCGAGAGTCGAATAACCAGACCTTCTGGTTCAACTCAAAGCTCTTGCGAGAAATCAATTGATCATGTCGAGCTTTGGTCCGAGCCTTGTAGATCTTGGCATTCTCATATGCATCATTTCTAAGCTCCTTCAACTCAAATAGTTGGAGTTTCCTGGTCTTCCTGGCTAAACTCAGATCTAAATTGCACTGCATGATTGCCCGAAATGCCCTACGTTCAATCTCTACGGGTAAATGGCATGCCTTTCCATACACCAGACAAAATGGAGACATGTCGATGGTCATTTTGTACGCTGTACAGTAGGCCCAAAGAGCATCCTCAAGCTTTTGAGTCCAGTCATCTAGGGATGGTAAGGTGTGGAGATTCGGTACTTAACCGTATTTAGCCAGCAAATTATGGAGTGCCACCATCACTAATGATGGCCCTAGGAATCCCGAACCTACTGAAGATGTTTTTCTTGACAAAATCGATAACCCCTTGTGGTCATTGGTTCAGGTGGGAATCGCCTCAATCCATTTGGACACATAATCAATAGTGACAAGAATGTACTGATGTCCAAATGAAGGGAGAAAGGGTCCCATGAAATTGATGCCCCAAACGTCGAAGATTTCGATAGGAAGAATTGGGTTTAGGGGCATCATATCTCTCTTAGTTATGCTCTAGAGTGCCTGATATCTGGAACATGACGTTGAGAAATCCTAGGCATCCTTGAATAAAGACAGCCAATAGAAGCCAGATTGCAAAATCTTTGCAGCCGTCTTTTTCCCGGAGAAATGTCCACACACGCAGACACATGCCAGAACTCAAGTATACTGTTGAATTCATTCTCTGGAACACATCAGGATATAATCTGATTAGAGCCGATGTGGTACAGTTCAGGGTCATCCCAGAAGTAGTATTTGGCCTCAAATTTGAGTCTATCCCATTGTTGCTTGGTCCAATCCTGGGGGATTTGACCAATGGCCAAATAATTAACAATGTCAACAAACCACGGGATTTGGACACCTAAAACTATAAGGATGGTTTCGTCCGGAAAAGTATCAACAATTGGAATGTCCGGACGAGAAGAATCACTTAGAAGTCGACAAATGATCCGCCACCACATTTTGTACCCTGGATTTATCCTTGATTACAAGATCAAATTCTTGAAGCAAAAGAATCTAACAAATAAGTAGGGGTTTGGCATCCTTTTTGGCCAAGAGATGTCTCAGGGCTGAGTGGTTGGTATAAATGATGACATGAGACCTTAAGAGATAAGCCTTGAATTTTTCCAAAGCAAATACTACGACTAGTAATTCCTTTTCAGTAACAATGTAATTCCTCTGGGCTTCATCCAAAGTTTTACTAGCGTAGTAGATGACAGAGGGCTTCCTGTCAACTTTCTGACCCAAAACAGCCCTGACCACGTAATCAGAAGCATCGGTCATGATCTCAAAAGGGGCTGTCCAAACCGGTGGTTGCAACATCGGAGCACAAGTGATTGCCATTTTCAGGAAATCAAATACCTTACGACATGATTTGTCGAAAACAAACGTCATTTCTTTGGCGAGAAGATTGCTCAGAGGACGAGCAACCTTCGAGAAATCCTTGATGAATCTTCTGTAGAATCCCACATGACCAAGAAATGATCAAATTTGTTTAACAGATGTGGGAGGAGGAAGTTTAGCGATAGCATCAACCTTAGCTTTATCCACTTCAATTCCCCGTTTAGAGATTACATGACCCAAGATGATGCCTTCTTGTGTCATGAAATGAATCTTTTCCCAGCTAAGGACCAATCGTGTTTTGATGCATCGTTTAAGAATCATTTCTAGATTAGCTAGACAAGAATCAAATGATTCTCCAAAAATAGAGAAATCGTCCATGAAGACTTCCATAAACTCTCCCACCATATTAGAGAATATGGCTATCATACACCTTTGAAAAGTCACAGGTGCATTGCATAAACCGAAAGGCATCCTACAAAAAGCAAAGGTTCCATAGGGATAGGTGAAAATAGTTTTTTCTTGATCCTCGGGATGAATAAGAACTTGGTTGTAATACGAGTAGCCATCAAGAAAATAGTAGTACTTCTACCCAGCTAATCTTTCCAAGATTTGATCAATGAAAGGTAGAGGGAAATGATCCTTTTTCATGCCCGTGTTCAGCTTCTTGTAATCGATACAAACCTTCCAAGAGGAAGCTGAACGAGTTGTGACAGATTCTCCTCTCTCGTTAGTCACAATGGTAATCCCGACTTTCTTGGGAACAATCTGCACGGGACTTACCCAGGGACTATCAGAGATCGGATAAATAATTCCTGCATCGAGCCACTTAATGATCTCCTTTTTGACCACTTCTCATATATTTGGATTTAATCTCCTCTGCAACTGGCGAGAAGGGTGGGATCCATCTTCCAAGAATATTCTATGATTGCAGTAAGATGGCTCGATCCCCCTAAGGTCATGAATGATCCAACCAATTGCCTCCTTATGTTCCTTCAAAACCTTAATCAATTTAATCTCTTGCTCCTTTGTTTATTTAGCATTGATAATCACAGGGAGCGTCTTCTGTGGTCCTAAAAATTGATATTTCAAATTCTCAGGTAATGGTTTCAATTCAAGCTGGGGCGGGTTGCTGATTGAAGGTAAGGAAGATGCTGATGACTCATCAAGAGGAAGAGGTTGAGAGTGAATAAAATCAATAACCTCTTTAGAAGATGGCAGGTCTGCCATAGAGGGTTGCGGGTCCAATTCATCATCAAAGGAGGAACTTTCAATTGCAGAAACCATCAAACAAGTTTCAATGTTCACATTATCCTCCTCAAGTTCCTCAATAAATCCACAATCCTCAAATTTATTAATTGCCTTAAAGATATCCAATTTCATTCATTGATCCCCAAAGGTGATTTCCATGCTACTGCTTTCACAATTAATGTTGGCCTTAGCGGTAGCCAGGAACGGATGCCCCAGAATGATGAGCATGTTCCTCAGATTTTTTGGTACATCCATGTCAAGGACAGGAAATCTATAGGAAAATAGAAATCCTTAACCTTAACTATAACATCTTCAATAACGCCTCGCGGATTTGTGACTGAACAGTCCAAATTTCACCTAATTGCAGCGTTACTAAAGTCGGCCAAAGTTCACCTAATCCAAACTTCTCGTAAAGAGAAGTCGAAATAAGGTTGATGGATGCACCATGATCTGGAAGTGCTCTACCAAAAGTGTAATCTCCGATGACCTTAGAAATCAACGGAGCACCTGGATCTCTCTTTTTCTGAGGGAGGTGGTGCAAGATAACAGAACTAGCATGCTCGAAGAGTACCACCTTTCTTCGGAATAGATTCTCTCGACTTACGCTTTTATGTACATAAATCCTTTAAAAATCTCGCATAAGCCGGTATATGCTTGATAGTGTCGAGGAGCGAGATATTGATCTCAACATTCTTGAAAATATTCAGAAGCTCCTCATTGCTATTAACATACTTCTTCTTTGATCTGATCAAGGCTTCAGGAAAAGGAACATGAGTTAGATCTTTGGAATCAGGTTCCTGAGCCTTGATTTCTTCTCCAGAATTCTCCTCTCTCCTCAAATTCTTTAGGATTCGGTAAATCAGAACAGTGTGGTTGTGGATCCTAGGTTTGTTTACTATTCCTCAAGGTAACAGAATTTGCGGATGCATATGAGTTTGGGTCTTGGGGAGGGTTAGGAAAGATTGGAGGGGCTTGATTAGCCAAGAATTGTTGATGTGCAGAAGAAGAAGAGGAAGGACCCTGCTCAACCACCTGAGCATGTGCATGTGGGTTCCTCTAATTTTCGTACCCATGAGCTTGGTTGCCCAGATTCAGGATATTTCGCGGGTTGGGTACGGGTTGGGATGGTAGAGATCCGGATTGATGAGAGTTAGCTCAAAAGTGGGGTAGCCTATGGATCTACAGACTCCCAAAACTTGCTTTAAGATTATAAATGATTTACTCTACTTATGTTTGCTCAATCCAATCAGTTAGGAGGGACTGGGGATAAGGTTCTTCCTTCGGCTTGCACCTCCAGTTCCTAGTGTACCCCCCAGCGGCAGTCGTTTGACGCTACTCCCCTAGCTATACAAAAGATTAATCAGTACAAGTAGGTTAATCGTGAACAATCTCAAACTAGGCCCCGAAGAGCGAATCGGTCCTTAAGACCAATGTCTACTCGATTTTATTGAGGCCTGGGATTGTAGTGCTTATGGAATGTGATGGGCCATTAAAATGGGTTGTGCCCTTAATGATTGATTAAGTATGTGTAAGTGCATGCACAATCAAGGTTTTCAAGCAAGATTATTTGTGATGCATAGATTTTAATGTTCAAATCTTGCTTAAGTAGCTTTTAGGGTTTAGAATTAGGTTGATTTCAATCAAGTTTGATGCAGACCAGGTTTTCAAGCACTGGTGAAGATTTCTTTCCTTTATAATCAGAAATAAAGTGGAGTGCCTAGTATGAACCTAGATTGAAAACCCTAAGAAGAAGCTACTTGATGTGTTGATTTTAGGTTGAGTGGTGCGGCCCAAACAACTCAAACAACTGGCCACAACTGCACCACTAGGTTAGGCACACAGAAATGGTTAACCTAGAATGGTTTCTACTCTTTTATGTGTTGATTTTTGTGTACCAGTTCCACAGATCAAAATCCAGTTGAGTAGAAGCAAATCAAGTAGGTTAAGTGCCTTGAATGTGGGTGTATGTTGTGTGTATGTTGAAAATTACCCCACAAAATTATCTTTTTGTTTGTCTTTTTTATATATGTGAGGGTGAAATGGGTGTGAGTGGAAATCCAAACAACCAAACTAATCCTAGGATTTATGCAAACACCTAGGTTAATTGGAATTTGAATTTAATGTGATAAATGAATCTATGGAGGGGGAAGAATGGGGAGCACTTACAGTCATCTGCAGCTGCACTTTACTCCAGTCTACCGCTTGACGATTCCCTGATGGAGGTCTCTGCAAAACAATAGACATAAGAGAAAGCAAGTTGAAGACAATAAAATGTGTGAAATGTGAAAAGAAGATCGGAAAATCGTTACCTCCCGGCAACGACGCCAAAATGTTGAAACGACAAAGTATTATGCTATCGAATTTGGTTTTAAAAACCTGTCGTTGTAGTTTGAATAGCGAAGAACTCTGGTTCAACAAATAAAATTTATACCGGAATAGAAATCCCGGGTCGAACTCAGGGAGGCTTTGTCGATCCAAATTCGCAATTATATTTTTTTTGTATTTTTGATAAAGAGCAGAGTAATTACAACGAAATGAAGCACTATAAACAATTAGAGAAAGAGAGAGAGAGAAAGAGAGAAAACATCCACTTGATACTTCAAAATGTTTATACAATTAAGTAAGCGAGAAATTACACTAGAAAGCAGGAAAATTCTACTCTAGAAAGTAGGAAAAAGGAATGGGAAAGAGAAGTTATCCTCCTCGATGATCGCTTGGAGGATGAGCTGGACGAGGCGATGCCTGGAAGATGAAGAACAGAGAGGGAAGAAGGAGGTTGAGGCAAGAAGATTGGAATGAGGCGGCACGTCGTCGTCGTCACAGGATCCACTTCCGAAATGGGGGCGAAAAATTGACTTTATCTCTTGAGGAGCATCTCGGGTGTGGGGCAAGCTTCTCTTGAGCTTTGGAGAGGGAGAGAAGAGAAGGAAGGGATGAGAAATTCGTATGGAGGGGGTCTCCTTTTATAGTTGCAAGGAGCGAGGGCATTTTGGTCATTACATTTTGAAAAATAATAATTTAGGACATTTAGTGATGGATAAATCCATCACTAAAGGCCTAAACATGGCCTTCGCGGGTGGCGCTCGTGCGCTTGCTCGCTTTCTGTGCCTCAACGCACGCTCCACGTCCTTCAAATCTTGGTCGTCCGATCGTGAGATTGAACAACTAAGATCTCTCCTTGTCGCGCCTCAACTGCATGCCTTACACGTGAGATCCCATGTCACACGGGGGCATCAGAGAGTGTGTGGGCGCTATCGGCCGCACAGCGCCGTTGGATCTTAATCGCGCAGCTGATTGCACTCGCACACCCGCTCTAATTTGAGGCGTGCGGGGGCTCAAACCCGCGCCTCCTCGTCTCGATAGGGCGCTCGACCAACGCATTACGGGCGAGTTTGTGTCGAGCGCTCAACTCAAGTGCTTTGCCCTGCAGCCGTTGGATCTTGATCCAATGGCAGAGAAGCGCTAGCCAGATGAGCTTAGGCGGGTGCATGTGGCTGATTGGGTGGCTGAGATGGTGCCACGTGGTGCGATCTTAGCCGTCCATTTTCTGAGTGATGTAGATGGTGCCATGGGTATCGGATTGGATCGATTTTTGCACCGTTAGGCTGCAATCGTCTATCTGAACCCATCTGTGTGGTCAGATTTGTCATCTGAAGTGTGGATTAATACCATTATGGCCCTTGATCTTCTAAGGTTCCTCGATCTCTATCTGATGCTATGGATATCCGATTAGGGCGATCTTAGAGTCGTTAAACTCCAATCGTCGCCCTGATCAGATCCGTACGATTGGATCTTCAATCCGAGGCCCCAATAAAAAGTTTCCCTGTCCCTAACCATAAAAAGGAGACAATTGACCAACATTTTATTCAGACTAACCTAAATGCAAGATGATGCATGTTATGCAATATTTATAGTATGTAATGCAATTCTATTCTTAAGAACATTCATAAATAGACATTTTATGTAATATAAACATGTTTACATCACCTCCTTAGGTGTGTTGATGGAACCATCTGCCATTTTAATGGTGACAGGTGTGTGGTGCAGATCTCCAAGTCTAGTGCGGTCAAAAAGAGTGGTAGGAATCAAGCTGTTGGAAGACCCAAGATCCACAAGGGCTTTATTAAAGGTGAATCCCTTGATGGCACAAGATATGAAAAATTTTCTAGGGTCAGTCTTTTTGGGTGGTAGAGTTCCAGAAGCAAATGCACTCATGTGAGTAGATAAAACCACCTCTTTAGGTGTGCAAGTCTTTTTCCTTTCTTGTGACTGTTTCTTTAAGACTCTAAGAAAAGGTAAATAGGTCAAATCACCATCAGAAGCCTTTTTCTTCTTTTTGTCTCTAGAGTCTAAGTCAGAGCTAGATGAGGGTTCGGTCTTAAGACTTTTGGCTAAGCTCGAATCAAATTGTTTGGGTGGGCTTTTTTAACACGTGAATTTGATGTTATAAAAGATGCGTTGCAGTATAGGTTAAAATCGCTCGAAAATAAATAATATTTATAACTCAAATATCTAAATAAAGTTCGAGGTCGAACACAGGGACCAAATAGGAATTCACATGCTAATCTCAATTAATAAATAAATGAGCACAAGAAATTGAGCTCAATAATGATATTTCAATGAATATTAATCTGCCACATTAAGATATTCAATGAAGCTCAATGTATTACAAGACCAAAAAGATAACTAAGACAAAATAATGGTGATTTAGATCACCAATTATTAGTCTAAACACATGTATTAATTATTCAAATGAAGCTATTCAATGAATATTAATCTGTCACATTAAGATATTCAATGAAGCTCAATGTATTACAAGACCAAAAAGATAACTAAGACAAAATAATGGTGATTTAGATCACCAATTATTAGTCTAAACACATGTATTAATTATTCAAATGAAGCTACAGTAGTTTCCACCATGCAACTTAGGTACTTCAATGTTCCAATAGTATAAGCATTAAACCCAAATCAGATGTCTGGTAGGTGTATCAGATGACTTAACTATCACCTGCTACAGTGTTTTCTTTTTTCTACTTCTTTAGTCACTACTTGCTTCACCTCTTCCTCTTCTTCTCCTTCTTTCTCAGCCTTCTCTTCTCTTCACGCACATGGGTACACACCTTTCCTCAGCAGCCAAGTGTTGAGCCTCCTTCCTTCAGAGCAAAACCCCACCTCCCCTCTCTCTCTTTCTTTCTCTTCTTTCCTCCTCTCTCAGATATCCGGATAATCGGGTATATGGGTATGCGTAATCGGGTCTAGGCTCACCGAGGGTGGTGATGAGAGAGGAGTGATAGGTTTAGGTATTCAGGTCAGGTGCGGGTGTGAGGGATCTCGCCCCATGTGTTCGACGCTATAAAGCCTAAACAGAAAATCAATTTATGCGGCTGCAGTGCTTCTTTTGTCACCGATGTGGGACTATCCCCACTCCTCTTCCTCGTGTCTACAACAGAGATGAAGATGCATTGAATTGGCATTGAAGTCACGTGCTATGCCTCTAATTGAGGACCTGGGAGAGTTCCTGGAGGTCACCCGCACCACCTGCAGGTGCAACCTGGGGCAATCGTGGTTAGAGCACCACGAACAGAGCCATAATGTTGACGCAGCGACGGAGGTCCAGCGAACTACCTGAAATAGAGAATATGACCTCTCAGCCTTGTCAAAATAGTTCAAGAGATTCGCTGGAGCACAATGAAGATGATAGCGGTGTCCCCTTGGTGTAGGAGTGCGTGGAGTGATTGGACAGAGGCAGAGAAGGTGGTTGGTGATGGGTTTGTTCGGGGGGTCACGTGAGTGGATGAGAAGGTGAATAAAGATGGGGGTTTTGATGGGCGTGATGAGGCGGAGGTCGTGGAGAGGGTGGCGAGGTGTTTGGAGTGGTGGAACGTACGGAAGACCTCGTTGGAGGGCAACCGGAGATGGGGAAGATGAAGGGCGAATGTCGACATCAAGGGGTGTTTTTGGGATTTTTGGATAAAAGAATTAACCTAAGGAATTAAAAAGACCTAACTACCTACTTTAAGGGACAAAAGGGATGGAGAGGCATTGGCTTTGATTGGTCGGCACCGTGGAAGGTGAATACTCCAAGAAGGGAGACTGCAGCGAGGAAAGGGTTGGAGATGCCGAGGCTTTAACTGGCCACCTTCAGAGGAAGATGAGGAAGATTGCTATGCATCCAATTTGGCTGTTGGAGGTGCGGATGAGAGAGATCAAGAGTGCCACCGTTGCATAGGTCGGAGCCAGCCGTGGGACGTGGGAGAAGACGGATTTATGGCCTTAAACCTAGCTAAGGAGGTAAGGCATGCATTGAGAGTGCTTTCATAGGGTTTAGGATGGAGTTCCAAGCTTGGAAACAAGCTTGGAAACTCCGAGCTTCTTGCACATGTGGGATACCCACATCTCCCATGCATTCACATGGGAGATTGGGAAAGAATTAGAGCCCAAGAATAGGTTTAGATCGTAGAGGATCCTGTCATGAATCTTCCTTCCAATTTTGGAAAAGTTTGGCTGCGAAATAAGGGAGTAATCCCTGATTGAAGGTCACCAGCAAAGCGAGTTCAGGATTTGAAGGCAATGGGGACCTGTTGGTGAAGAAGATGATGAAGTTAGGGGCATTTTTGCAAAGGTTTCAAAAGTTAGGGGTGTGTGTGTGAGAAAAGAGTTAGATAGGACCAAAATGCAAACTTGGTCAAGGTGATCTCTGATTGGGTCCAAACTTTGATACAAACCTAATTTGGACCCAAGGAATCTGATGGTGAAGTTAGATTTATGTTTTGACTAAATTTGACTCTGTAACTTGAGTAGGAACCCAAATTAGGGCAATTATCCGTCTGAGACTCTATTTTAGGTCAAAATAGGTTCTGATGGTCAAAGAAAACATAACAAACCTTATAAAATATTTTTATATGATTTTTAGAAGGTTTAGGTGAATTTTATCTTGACTAGATCTCAATTAATTAAGTAGGTCTATTTTTAGGATTTCAAATGTCATTTAATTCTCAAGACGCGTGAAAACCCGTTTCTGTCTGCACAGACCCTCTTATTATACATTTATAACCAATTGATCTTTAATTAACCCCTGGGAAATCCCGTGATTGCTCTGCAATTAAGTTATTATGTTAAAACTACAGTTTTACCCCTATTTTAATGTTTATCTCTCAGAATGGTTATGCAGTGAATTAGGGCTCTTTGGTGGTTATGCTGGAGCATTTATCAATGGATTATGACTAATTAAAGCTAAATATGGCTGATGATAATGTTATCATCATACCCCCATGCCTAACTTTTGCTAATCTCTTAGCAAAATCTTATGAAATGAACTCAGATTCTAGACCATGCCTTTGATGCTCAAAGTCCTGATTCTTTCCTTCTTGTTAGAAATTAGATCAAAATGCTAATAGTAGGCCTAGAGGTACTCAAGTATCAACCAAAATCCAGACCTGACCAGCTTTAGCCTCAGTCTGCCGCAAAGGTTTCTAACGCCCGTAGGAACTATCCTAAGGTTCGTTGAACCTAGCACTTAAAGCACCCGTGCTTGTAACATGGTTAGTCTAAGTTCACTTCGCAGTGCATTTTTGTAAGAGAGAGGGATAAAAGAATTTTTTCATTTTTGGAGAAATTTCTCTCTCTTTTTCTTTTCTTTATTTCTAGCTTCAAATTGGCTCAAAAACATGATCTGTATCGGATTCCTTGTTCCTACCATCAACCCTCACAGGGTCCCTGGCAATTGATGCTTAAAGATAGCACCACCCATGGCAACTCCCAGAACGCTAGCTTTTGACACTTCGAGATAGAGCTACCCATGGCATTCTGTAGCTAAATTCAGGCCCTGTCGATTGACATTTCAAGATAATCCTGCCCATGGCACCTGAACCAGTACGAGGTGCTCACATACCCTTGGTAGGATATTTAGATATCCTAGGAGACAAGCACCAATGAGATGGTATGTTATTGCGCATCTTCGAGGGGAATTTCCCGCCTCTCCACATCGGGAACTCGTCCAAATCAACATATGTTGGTAACCTGCTCCTAATCTAGGTAGCTTTTTAGAACAGAGTAAATGCTTTTGCGTGATTTTATTTTATTATTAAGTGCACTGAACCAGACTGTGTGTGGATTAGGGTCTGATGGGAACACCATCATGAGCCATAACTAGCTCAATTTGATCTAATTAAGTTATTAAATGCTCCTACATAACCATCAGAAGGCCATAATTCATTGCAAATCCTTTCAGAGAGAAATACAAGAAACTAGGGTTAAAACTATAATTTTACCATCATATCTTGAATTCAGGACAACCACAGCTTTTTTCAAGGGTTAGATAAAGGTCAAATGGTCTTAATAATCTAACAAGTGGGTTAGAACAGATAAAAAAGGATTTTCATGCATTTTAAGAATTAAATGACATCTAAAACACTAGAAACAGACCCGCTTAAATAACTAAGGTTATAGTCAGGAAAAAATTAACCTAAACCCTCTAAAATCCATAGAAAAATATTCTCTAGGGTTTGGTCTGCTTGATTTAACCATTGGAACCCAATTTGACCAAAAATAGAGTCATAGACAGACATTTGCCCTAATTGGGTTTTTGAATAAATTACTAAGTCAAACGAGGTCAAAACCTAAATCTAACTTCACCATTGGATTTCTTGGGTCCAAATTATGTTTATGCCAAAATTTGAGCCCAATCTGAAATCATATTGACCAAGTTTGCATTTTGGTCCAATCAGACTCTTTTTATCTCATTCATATACTTAACTTTTGAATATCTTACAAATAGCCCCCCAACTTCTTTGTCTTCTTCACTAAAATGTCCCTACCACCATGAATCCTAATCCTACAACTCCGACAACCATAAAATGGCATGTTCTCCTTAATTCCTTGACGAATCCCTCTCAGATTTGAAAGGGAAGTTCATCAAGGAATTTCCTTCCTTTTGAGCCAATTTCTAAGCCTTAAAACTTTCCCAATCTCTCATGAGAATGCATGAGAGATTTGGGTATCATGGAATTCCTATCTCCAGTGAGCTTTCCTAGCTTGGGGAGCTTGCTTCCCAAGCCTAAAACACCATCCAGAGGCCTATAAAAGGACCCTCAAACCTCGCCAAGTTCCCTAATCTTGATTCTTGCCGTAAACCCCTCTCTTCCTCTCTCCACTCCAGCTGAGAAGCTTCCCAAGCTCCAGTGATTTCTTCTGACCTCCTTCGTCGTCTGTCCGCAATACCAGAGGCTAGATTTCCTTCCTCTCTCTCTTTCGCTCTTGGCCGTACCAGCAGGAGACTCCTTCCCATTGTCGCTGTCGTTCCTATCCTCACTAGAGCACTTCATCTTCTTCGTCGCCAACATACCCCCAACGCGGATCTCCCCCCTTTTGTCCATTTAGATTAGGTTAGTAAGGCTTAGTTAGGTCTATAGTATCTTTCCCGCTCTCCATATCCCAATTTCGACCCTCGACGCCGTCGCTCATCCCTATCTTCTCCGTCTCTGACCAGACCTTCGATGAGGCTCTTCGCTCATTCCACTAATCCAAACGCCTCATCGACCACCGCATAACAATCGCCTCATCCTCCCACACAAAATCCCTATCTTATCTCTCCATTCACACACCCAACACTTCCGCCGAACACACCCATCATCGGTTACCTTCCCCTACTCTGACCAGCCACCACAGACCACCATCCTCCACGAAACCACCTCCGCTACACTCGCCATGGTTTGACGAAGCTCCTGAGGTATTCTAACGTGACCACGAGGCCCTATTTCATGTTTTTAGGTAGCAGGTCCTCCGCCGCCATTGTTGTAGCTTCGAGCGAAGCTTGAAGTTTGCTCCAACACCTGCAAGCCCCAGGTGAATATCCAGGCACAGCAAAAAGTCTCCAGGATCACAACCTAGGGACCAATTTGGCCCTTTGACTGGGCATTTGACTGTAATTGAATGAAGCAGCAGATGCAACTGCACACAGAAGAAGCTCGGTGGGATAGTCCCACCTCGGAAGCTGAAGAGCGCTCATAGGCGAATAAATTATTTTTGTGCTTACAGCTTATCCCCTCAGCACGCACAAAGGGTGAGGTCCCCACACCGCATGCACCTCACCCACGGGCCAAACGCAGATCCGACCCGCCTAACCCACGCACTCCTCGCTCACCACCCACTTCTGGTGAGCTTGGTCCCGAGTGCACTCTACCCGAACATCCGATTACCCGACACTATTTGAGGCCCTGGGAGGGTAGATCCCAAAGAGAGGAGGAGAGAGAGAGAGGGGGCATGGGGGGGTTTTGCTCTCTGTGACACTTAGCCAAATTTGAGAGTGCCTCCCTTTGTGTATGAAGAAGAAAGAAGAGGAGAAGAGGCTAAAGATAGGAGGAAAGGAAGAAGGCCTACAAAAGGAGAAAGAAGAAGAAAAGAGAAGCAAAGAAGAGAAGAGGAAGAAGGAGAACAGTGCTTCCCTAGCATTGTAGCACTTGTTGGTTAAGTCGTCTGGTCATCAGACCCGACGTCTGATTTGAGGGTTGATACTTTGAACGATTGATTTAGAATAACAGTTGAGACATTTAAATTGGTTGAATGCTTGATATATATTTATATATGCTTAGAGAGTAATTATTGATTTAAATCACCATTGTTTTAGCTTCTTTACTTTTTTTATTGTCTAAAGATACATGAGAATTCATTGAATATCTAATGTGACAGATTAGTATTTATTGAATATCATTATTTGGTTTAAGTTCTTATGCTCAGTTACATATGATTTAAGATTAGTGTGTGAATTCCTATTTGCTCCCTGTGTTTGACCCCGGACTTTCATTCGAGTAATAAATTCTATTTGTTTTTCACACTGATTCAACCTATACTACACGCATTGATTTTAAAACACGATTCAGAGTGAACAACATTTTGGCGCTGTTGCCGGGGAGCAACGGGCAATTCACCACTACTATGTACATTATTTGATTATATTTGAGCACTGACTTGCCTCGTTTGATTTCTTGTGATTTTGCAAGGTACTTCACGAGGAGATCTTTCACGCAAATCAACCACTCCAGGGCAGGTAACTTCTCTATTCTTCCCTAATAAACCTCCTAGTCTTGGGAAGACAAAAAAGGAAACAATCAATTAGGAATCACCTGCCTTATTTTTCATAGTAATCATCATTTAAAGGGAAAGTTTCTTGATTTGCGAAAATTTTTCAAATTTAATTGAAGATTGAGACAATTTTGTTTAGAATTCCTTACCCCAAATTTCCTATGCCTATTAGGGACTACACTTAGTAATCATCATTTAAAGGGAAAGTTTCTTGATTTGCGAAAATTTTTCAAATTTAATTGAAGATTGAGACAATTTTGTTTAGAATTCCTTACCCCAAATTTCCTATGCCTATTAGGGACTACACTTAATTTCTAATCTTCTTGGACTACGCACTTCTTATTTGAAGTCCAAGGAAAATATTTTAAGATCAAATTGAATGTAGAATAGGGCTAATTAGGGTTTCAATTTTAGGGTTTTGGAGTGCTACCACATTTGTGTGCTACCCAAGCCCTTGGTTGAAGAAAGCTAATCAAGAAAAATCCTAAAATCAATCTCTAAATTTACTTGAACCCTAAAATCCTTGGACCTAATAACATGGGAGTCAAATCAGGGTGATTTCTAGGTCTTGACCTAAATCTCATTCTGCCATCATTAGGATAGATCAGGTGAAGTTGGTCTACATTGTAGGCCAACCAACCTCCAAATTGGGTCACAAGTTGAAATTAACTTCTAAATCAAGTGAAAATCAAGGCACAAATTAGGACATAAAATTAGCAGACTTAAGGACTTAAGTTTGTACATTCCGGTCTACCTGGACCCTCAGTGACAAGGAAGGTCGGGTGGGGGAAACCCTGTAACTCGTGAGGACGCTCTACCGTGTAGGGGTCTTTGCGGGGCTCTCCCTTCCTGGCTGTCCAGGTAATTATCGGGTGTGTGAATTTCTTATTCAGAGGTATCATCCACCTCAAAATTACCTTAGTCATCCAAAAATCTTTGGGTGCCTTGATTGGGTCCAATTCATATCTAGTCCCTCATCTTTTCATTAGAACACACACAGGAGGATCCTTAGGCTTTTAACCAAAGAAGCCTCACCAGATCTTCTTGGGAGTTTCTTTCAAATATGATCAACTTCAATCTAATCTTGAGTTTGATTCTACATCTTGATTCCACCATTTGATTCAAAAATGTAGCCTGACATGTTAGGAAAGGTGATTAGGAAACCTGAGTCCCAAATTGTTGGTGTTAGAGCATCGCAATCATTTATTTTGATGATAACAAAACACGTGTCATTTAACATTTGCACTTGGAGTCTTAGATTTCAGGTCAATTGCAAATGGAGACATGGTTGGATGGAGTTCGAGCTCGCATCCATGGCGGATTGGAGGAGCTTGATGGAGAACAAAGGAACTTCGCGAGGAGCGATAGCTTGAAGATGGAAGGACAAGAAGAATAGGATAGATTTTTGTTTATCTTTTTCTATGTACTTTTGTCATTATTTCCTTACTCTTTTTGTTTCTTAGAATATCTATTAAAGAGCCTCAAAGGATCCTTAAAGTAGTCCTAGGAACACCTGCACTAACTTAGGATACTTAGGTTTTCTGTAGAGAACTTAGAAAACCAAAATAGGGTTCAAACAACCTTTTCAGATGTATAATTTGAAAATCAAGCGTCTGATATTGACTTTTAAGACGTCTGATTGTTGACTCAGACGTCCGATAACATTTAAGTTGGACTTAGTTTTGTCTAATGAAATCAGACGTCTAGACCTTAGTCCGAACATCTTAGAAGGCGTCTGATGATTTTGCCAGATGTCCAATTAGTGGATCGTTGGCTACCTTAGCAAACATTGAAGGAAATGACCGTTACCTCGTATCAGACATCCGTAGAGGACCCCAGACGTTCGATACATGACCGTTTTGCCTCAGCTGACCCAAAATCTCTTCTCCAAGATTTTATGGCCGTTGCACTCTCTTGGAAATTCATTCCCACAGAAAAGTAGGTTTCCAAACGTCTAGACATCACTCCAGACGTCTTGTATGTCGTCTGATGACAATTCACTAGAACCCTATTTAGATCTGATTCAAATCAGGAAGGAAACCCACCTAAAATCAGACGTCTGACTTTGTTCCCAGATGTCTTAAACTAATTTTCCAGACGTCTGATGCCCGGATCAGACATCTGATAACCTTGTCAGTGTAATGATTAACCCTGATTTCGACCTGATTCTCTTGGAGCTTGCACCCAACAGCTATGGAAGCCTTCCAAGGCCTTGCAAAGCCTTCCTAGGGCCTTTATAAATAGAGGAGAACCTTTGCCACTCAAATATGCACCAAGACACACTTAGCAACACACTTTCCACATCTTTTGTGTCCAAGAGAAGTAGCTCAAGCTCTAGCTCTCCAAGCTTAAGTTCTACACTTAGAGAGCTCGATTCCTCTTGCACCCCCGCTCTCCCGCCATAGTTCACGAGAGCACCGTTACACCATCGAGTAGTTCACACATCTGCATCGTCGACGCACTTCTTGCAAAGGGAAGTATCCTAACTCCTATAGAAGCTTAGGTTAAGAATATCTTTGTTGGCTCTATAGGACTATTTTTGTATTTTACTTTGCTTGTGTTGGGTATTCGCTTTGCGAATTCCCGTCTCCTTCGTGAGACAAAATCCTTCTCGTGAAGAGAAGGGGTTGGAGGTACGCTACCGTCGCATTTGTAGCGTGGTTGTAATTGAGGTTGTACTACCCTCGTTTAAGTAGTACATTAGTGGATTTGATCAACTTGGTTGATCGGAAAATCCTAACTCGAGAGGGTTAGGTGGTGGTTTTCACCCGGTTTGGGTTTTCACCTAAAAATCATTGTGTACTTTATGTGATTGCTATTTTGTGAGATTGTTCTATATTTTAATTTCGCATTTTTACGTCATGCTGATCTCACCCCCTCCAAGTAGGGATTTTCACAAATGACTATCAAAGATAAGATGATTGAGGCTGCTTATGAATACCATGAAGAATATTATAGAGCCTTAGATAGGGACATTCAGGATAAATTTGCAGAAACAGCAACCCACATTGTGAACCATGTTGAAATACATTATACTCGAGTCTTACATGGTTCAACCCGGGAGGATCTTTTATCAGAATTCAGTGAATTATGGAGATTGCACAGTACCGAGTGTCTACAATGTTGTTCGAATCCACAATTTTGGGAAACATATTAAAGTCTTAGTAAAATGTGGGGACATGCTAAGTACACTATAAAAGACAATTATTCAAAGATACCAATACATTCCTTCAGAAGACGATGAGACATCTTGGAGCAACATTGAGGAGCAAAATCTTCCAAATCCCAGGGACAAGAATCAAGGTTGTTGTGGACCCCCAACCCAGATAGAATTTAATCCAAAATATGTACAGACTGATACACCTAATTTTAAGTTGGGTTGGGAAGCTTCGATTGCAGGTGATCACGATTTTGAGCCAGCCCTAGAAAATCAAGAGCTTGGTTCACCGAGCTTAGATTTTCTAGACACCTGTGATACTAAGATTACATCAGAACCTCTCGAGGGTGTAAATTCCGTCCCTTATTTTGATAAGGTGACTCTTGAGAGCAATTCTGACATCCCTATAGAGCCCAACCTAGATTCTAGTGATCCAACCCACACCCTTAACCTAGAATCTGGATCTAAGCCTTATTAGGATGATTACAAGGCCCCGTGTGATGGAAATTAGATTTTGAATTTGGATTATGATTCTGGGCCTGTATGTGATGAGTGCACCTCTCCAACCTCCTCAGAGATATAGATTGATTTTTCGGATGTCAGCCAATCTATGATATAGAAACTAAGGAGTTGGAAGAGTTGAATTTTGATTGGGTCTACCTACAAGCCAAGAACCCGAGCCCAAATATAATAAGGACATCTTTGTGAGCTCAGAATTTGAAACTAGGTTAGACCCAAGTTAGTTTGCTGATTGTCCACATCTTGATTTATTTTGTGGTGGAATCTCGGATCCCGAATCTAATTCAGAGCATGATTCTTGTAAGTTCTCCAACGATTTCGAATCATACTCTAATTTCGGAGAATTGTTGTTTCCTGATGACTACAAGCCAATTTATGACCTCAGCAACTAGAACCCATCTTTTGATTCTGATGCTGAGGTCAGTGATTTGAAAGAAAACACCTCTTATATACATGCAGAACCTTCCCAAACCCATTTTCAACCTTGACCCATAACCAGACTCAATTTCTACTCTAATTCTCCTCTCAATGAGCCGATTGCAGATGATTCTCCTCTACATTCCAATCGAGTTTCGGACATCGATTAGACTACAAATCATGCCCCATTCTTCTCTGATCACTCTTGTAGGATTCCTACATCCTCCACTGATTCATTTTCATTTGAGGATCCCTACTCTGAACAGGCTCATCCGATTTAGCCAAACCCCAGCTTTTCATGTCCACATCCTATTAAGCTCCACAGTATCTGGTGGGCACCACATCTTTTGATTCACATTTATCAACCTACTAGATTGATTGGGTTTCGGGTGCATCATCAGCCTGCTGATCTAAACAAGCCCTTGGTTAGACCAAATAGGCTATTGATCAAGGTGCTTGTTCTACAGAACTCATTTGATTTGACCAGTCCTTCTCAATACCATTTTCTGATCGACTGAAGGCATTAAATTTAACGCTTAATGGGAGGCAACCCATCATCCAAAAAACCTGAGATCCTTCTGATTATCTTTCTGTACATCATGCCTATTGCACTCTGAGTTCCGTCTTAGAATAGTTGACTCCACCTCTGGTACTCGTACCAGAGCTTGAAATCATTTGCAACAGTCATTTCCAACTCGTTCGCCCACCTAATAATCCTGTTCTAATTCTTGAACCCTAACTATTTTCATACCCTCCAATTCCTGAACCCTAACTGTTTTCATACCCTCCATTTACAATGACATTGCAAAACTTAGGCATGGGGGATGGTAAAGTGCAAACATGAAATATTCAAAGTTTGGAAGGGTTCTCACAAAAAAAGCACATATTCCAAAAAATCAAAAAAAATTGAAAAAGAACAAAAAAATGAAGGGAGGAAATTTTGAATGAATTAATTGCATATCACTCTTGAGAAGGAAAAGAGAGGAGGTGATTTAAATGTCAAAAGGGAGCAACAGTTTGAAATAAAAAGAGTTAGTCATTAGTAAAAGATTAAGGAATCTACTTAGTTCTAAACCAAATCAAAAGAAAAAATAAAAGAAATAAAAGTGCTAAGAGACAAAAGTGATTAATATGGATGCTAATCTTAGGCCTCATGGGCTTGCGTTTAGGCTTAAAGATTCAAGTATTCATTAAGATTTTGATAGTCCTCAAGAGATTAGGGAAAATGCGAAGCTTAAGTATTAGGTCTAAGGCTTAGGAATTATTCGACCTTGTTAACTGACCTCTAGTTTGCAGGACTCGGTAGACTAAGCACCCTAATCCACACACAGTCTGGTTCAATGCGCTTAATTATGAAAATCACATAAATGCATTAATTCTGTTCTGAAAAAGCTACCTAGATTAGAAGTGGCTTATCAACACAAGTTGATTTGGAAGAGTTCCTAGCATGGAGAGGTGGGAAATTCCCCTCAAAGATGCACAACAACATACTGTCTCCTCGGTGCTTGTCTCCTAGGATATCTAAATATCTTACCGAGGGCATGTAAGCACCTTGTGCTGGTTCAAGTGCCATGGGTGGGATTATCCCAAAATGTCAATTACTAGGGCCTGAATTTAGCTACAGAATGCCATGGGAAGCACTATTTCGAAGTGCCAAAAGCCAGGGTTTTGGGGTTCCCATGGGTGGTGCTATCTCGAAGCATTGATTGCTAGGGACCTTGCAAGGATTGATAGTGGGAGCTAGGAATTCGATATAGACTGTGTTGTAAAGCTAATTCAAAGCTAGAAATAAAGAAAGAAAAGAGAGAGAAAACTCTCCAAAAATAAAAAAATCTTCTATCTCTCTTACAAAAATGCACTGCAAACTGAACCGAGACTAAACATGTTTTAAGCACGGGTGCATTAATCGCAGAGTTCAACGAACCTTAGGTTAGTTCCTGTGAGCCTTACAAACCTTCACGGCGAACTTAGGCTAGAGCTGGTCAGGTTTGGATCTTAGTTAGTACTTGAGTACCTCTAGAACTACTATTGGCATTTTGATCTAATCTACAAAAGAAAGCACACAACAAAAATCTGAGCATAAAAAAGCATGGTCTAGAATTTAAGTTAATTCCATGAGACTTTGCAAAGGGACAAGAAAAAGCTAGGCATGGGGTATGATGGGAACACTATCATGAGCTATAACTAGCTCAATTTGATTTGATTAAATCATTAAATGCTCCTACATAACCATCAGCAGGCCATAATTCATTGCAAATCCTTCCAGAGAGAAATACAAGAAACTAGAGTTAAAGCTATAATTTTACCATCATATCTTGAATGCAGGACAACCATGACTTTTCTCAAGGGTTAGATAAAGGTCAAATGGTCTTAATAATCTAACAAGTGGGTTAGAACAGACATAAAAGGGTTTTCGGGCGTTTCAAGAATTAAATGACATTTGAAACCCTAAAAATAGACCTACTTAAATAACTGAGGTTATGGTCAGGATAAAATTCACCTGAATCCTCTAAAATTCATATAAAAATATTATTTATGGTTTGGTATGCTTGATTTAACCATTGGAACCCAGTTTCACCCAAAATAGAGTCCTAGACAGACATTTGCACTAATTTGGATTTTTGTATAAATTACCTAATCAAATGAGGTCAAAACCTAAATATAACTTCACCATTAGATTCCTTAGGTCTAAATTAGGTTTATACCGAAATTTGATCCCATCTAATATCATCTTGACTAAGTTTGCATTTTGGTCCAATCAGACTCTTTTTATCTCATTCAGATCCTTAACTTTTGAATATCTTACAAATAGCCCCCCTGCTTCTTTGTCTTCTTCACAAAAAGGATCCTACCACCATGAATCCTAATCCTACAACTCTGGTGACCTTCAAATGGCATGTTCTCCTTAATTCTCTGACGAATCCCTCTCAGATTTGAAAAGGAAGTTTGTTAAGGAATTCCCTTCCTTTTGAGTTAATTCCTAAGCCCTAAAACTTTCTCAATCTTTCATGCAAATGCGTGAGAGATTCGGGTATCATGGAATTCCTATCTTCGGTGAGCCTTCCTAGCTTGGGGTAGCTCCCCAAGCCCAAAACACCATCCAAAGGCCTACAAAAGGACCCTCAGACCTCGCCAAGTTCCCTAAGCTTGATTCTAGCCGTGAAACCCCTCCCTTCCTCTCTCCGCTCTAGCCGAGAAGCTTTGCAAGCTCCAACTATTTCTCCTAACTTCCTTCATCGTCCGTCCGCAATACTAGTGACCTGATTTCCTTCCTCTCTCTCATCCGCTCTTGGCCGTACCAACAGGAGCCTCCTTCCCGTCGCCGTCGCCGTTCCTATCCTCACCAAAGCACTTCATCTTCTCTGTCGCTGACATACCCCTAGCATGGATCTCCCCCCTTTCATCAGTTAAGATTAGGTTAGTAAGGCTTGGTTAGGTTTACACTATCTTTCCTGCCCTCCATATCCCAGTTTCAACTCTCGACACTGCCACTCATCCCTGTCTTCTCCGTCTCCAACCAGACCTCCAGCGAGGCTCTTCACTCATTCCACTAATCCAAATGCCTCGCCAACCACTGCATAACATTCGCCTCATCCTCCCTCACAAAAGCCCTCTCCTTATCTCTCCATTCACACACCCAATACTTCCCCTAAACTGACCCATCATTGGTTACATTCCTCAACTCCCATCGGACACCACAGACCACCATCCTCCACGAAACCACCTCCGCTACACTCGTCGTGGTCTGACGAAGCTCCTGAGGTATTCTAACGTGGCCACGAGGCCCTATTTTATGTTTTCAGGTAGCAAGTTTTCCGCCACCATTACCATAGCTTTGAGCGAATCCTGAAGCTTGCTCCAGGACCTGCAAGCCCCAGATGAAGTTCCAGGTGCAGCAGAGAGTCTCCAGGATCACAACCCAGGGACCAATTTGGCCATTTGACCTGTCCTTTGATTGCAATTGAACGAAGCAGTAGCTACAGCTACACGCAGAAGAAGCTTGGTGGAAAAGTCCCACCTCGGAAGCTAAAGAGCACCCACAGCCGAATAAATTGTTTTTGTGCTTACGGCTTATCACCATAGCACGCATAGGGGGTGAGGTCCCCACACTACATGCGCCTCATCTACGAGCCTGGCGCAGATCTAACCTGCCTACCAATGCACTCCTCGCTCACCACCCACTGTCGGTGAGCCTGGTCCCAGGTGCGCTCTACCCTAACATTCGATTACCTGACACTATTTGAGGCCCTGGGAGGCCGGATCCCAAAGTGAGAAGGAGAGAGAGAGTAGGGGCATGGGGGGGTTTTGCGCTCTGTGACACTTAGCCAAATCTGAGAGTGCCTCCCTCTATGCATGAAGAAGAAAGAAGAGGAGAAGAGGCTAAAGACAGGAGGAAAGGAAGAAAGCCTTTGCAGAAGAGGAGGAAAGGAAGAAGGCCTACAGAAGGAGAAAGAAGAAGAAAAGAGAAGCCAAGAAGAGAAGAGGAAGAAGGAGAACAGTGCTTCCCTAGCACTGTAGCACTTGTTGGTTAAGTCGTCTAGTCATCAGACCCGACATCTGATTTGTGGCTTGATACTTGGAACGATTGATTTAGAATTATTGTTGAGATATTTAAATTAGTTGAATGCTTGATATATATATATGCTTAGAGAGTAATTGGTGATTTAAATCACCATTGTTTTAGCTTCTCTACTTTTTTTATTGTCTCAAGATACATGAGAATTCATTGAATATCTAACGTGACAGATTAGTATTTATTGGATACCATTATTTAGTTTAAGTTCTTGTGCTCAGTTACATATGATTTGAGATTAGTGTGTGAATTCCTATTTGCTCCTTGTGTTCGACCTTGAAATTTCATTTGAGTAATAAATTCTATTTGCTTTTCATGCTGATTCAACCTATTCTACACCCATTGATTTTAAAACATGATTCAGAGCAACTAACAGGGTTCTTAGGTTACCGTGTTTCGCAAACCAGAGGACAGTTAACGAGGCTGAATAATTCCTAAGCCTTAAACCTAATACGTAAGCTTCACAATTTCCTCAACCTCTTGAGGACTATCCGATCTAGATCTTAATGGATACTTGAATTTTTAAGCCCTAAAACATGCCCAAGAGGCTTAAGATCAGCACACATACTAATCTTTGTTTCTCTGTTCTTTTATGACTTAATTTTTTTCTTTTGATTTGGTCTAGAACTTAAGTAGATTTCATAATCATTTACTAATGACTATCACTTTTTGTTTCAAATTGTAGCTCCTTTTTGGCATTTAAATCACCCCCTCTTTTTCCTCCTCAAAAATGATATGCAATTAATCTCACAAAATTTCCTCCCCTTTCCATTTTTTTGTTATTTTTCAATTTTTATTTTTTGGTTTTTTGAATGTGAGTAATTTTTTTGTGAGAATCCTTTAGAAACTTGAATTTTTATGTGTTTGCACTTTAACATCCCCCCATGCCTAAGTTTTGCAATGTCCTCATTGTAAATCGGAGAGTATGAAATCAGTTTGGTTCAAGGATTACAATAGGTTTAAAGGGTGGGCGAACAGGTCGAGATGACTGTTGCAGACAATTTCAAGCTCTGGTACGAATACCAAAGGTGGAGTCGGCTATTCTGAAACTGAACTTAAAGTGTAGTAGACGTGAAGCTCAAAAGGATAATCAGAAGGATCTCAAGTTTTTGGAATGATGGGTTGCCTCCCATTAAGCACTGAATTCAATGCTTTCAACCGAGCAGAAAAAGGTCATGGAGGAGTGGTTAAATCAGATGAGTTTTGTAGAACAAGCACCTTGATCGAAAGCCTAGTTGGTCAAACCAGATGCTTATTCAAATCAACAGGCTGATGATGCAGCCCAAACCCAATCATTCTGGTGGGTTGATGGATGTGAATCAAAAGATGTGGTGCCCACCAATTGCTTTGCAGCTTAGAAGGATGTGGAAATGAAAATCTAGGGTTTTGCTTATTCGATTCAGCCTGGTCAGAGTAGGGATCCTCAAAAGAGAACTGATCTATGGAGGATGTGAGATCCCTATGAGAGTGATCATAGAAGGATGGGATGTGATTAGTAGTCTGATCAAAGTCTGAAACTCGATTAAAATGTGGAGAAGAATCATATGCGACCGGATCATCGAGAGGAGAATCAGAGTAGAAGTTGATTCCGGTTGCAGGACGGGGTTGGGATTGGATCTGAGAAGGTTCTGCATGTGGTGTAGAAGAGGTAGTTTCTTTTAAATCATTGACCTCAGTTTCATAATCAAAGGACGAGTTGTAGTCGCTGAGGTCGTAAACAGGTTAGAAGTCATTAGGAAACAAAGTTCTCCGAAATCAGAGTATGATTTGAAATAGTCGGAAAACTTGCGAAGATCATGTTCTGAATTCGATTCCAAATCAGAGGTTCCACCACAAAAAGAATCAAGATAAGTAGAATCAACAACCTGACTTGGATCTAACCTAGTTTCAGATTCTGAGCTTAAAAATGTGTCCTTATTAGGCATGAGCTCAGGTTCTTGGCTCCTAGGATAGACCTAATCAATACCCAACTCATCCAACTCCTCAGTTTCTCTATCATAGATTAGCGTGACTTCTGAAAAATCAATTATTATCTCTGAGGAGGTTAGGGAGGTGTTCATCAAATATAGGCCCTGAATCGTATTTCAAATTTGAAATCTGACTGATGTAAACACATTTACACTACTTAAAATGCCTATTTATGAATGTTCTTAAGCATAGGATTGCATTTCATGATATAGATATTGCATAACATGCATCATCTTGCATTTAGAGTAGTTTGAATAAAATGGAGGTTAATTATCTCCTTTTATGTGCTTGGACAGGGCAAATATTTTATCAGGACCTCGGATCAAAGATCCAACCATATGGATGTGATCAGGGCGACAATTGGAGTTCAACGACTCCAAGATTGCCCTAATCAGGCATCCGTAGCATCAGATAGTGACCTGGGAAACCTAGAAGATCAAGCGCCAGGATGGTGTAAATCCGCACTTTAGATGATAAATCCGACCGCACGGATGAATTCTGATCGACGATCGCAGCCCAACGACACAAAAATCGAGTCAATCCGACATCCGTGGCACCATCTACAACTTCCAGAAGATGGACGGCCAAGATAGCTCCACGTGGTGCCATCTCAGCCGCCCAAGCTGCCGCTTCATCTTGTGAAGGCCTTGCACCCGATCTCTCTCCGCCATTGGATCTTAATCCAACGGCTATGGGCGCTCGCTTTTAAAAGCATCCGCTCGACCATCTGCTCCCCATAGCGCAGTGGTCGAGCGAGCTATCGCGAGCACCGGGCACGGGTTCGAGCCGTGGCAAGGAGCGGCAGGCATGGGCGATTGGGCGCAGGTGGAGCGTCAGATGGAGATCGGACGGCCGCGCACGGACGATAGCATCGACGCGCGATTGGACGCGCAATCGGACGCACAATCAGACGCGCGGGCAGGCACGCAATGCAGCGGGAGAAGGCGCGACTTAAGCCATCCGATCTCGCGATCGGACGGCTGAGGATCGCTGGACATGCGTGGACGTTGATGAGCGGGTAGTAGAGGAGGCACGCGTGGGCGTGGAAGCTACGCCCACGTTGGGGCTTTAGTGACGGATTTATCCGTCACTAAAGACCCCTTATTTATTATTTTGAAGTTGTAATGTCCATTTTGCCCCCACTCCTTGCAACTATAAAAGGAGACCCCCTCCATACGAAATTCTGATTCCTTCTTTCTCTTCTCTACCCCTCCAAAGCTCAAGAGAAGCTTGTCCCACACCCGGGATGCTTCTCGCGAGATAAAGTCCAATTTTCGTTCCCCTTCGGAAGTGGATCCCGCGACGACGACGGCGTGCTGCTCCGTTCGCGTTCTTCTGCTTCGTCCTGCTTCGTTCTCTTTCGTCCAGGCGTCGTCCCGTCTGGCTCGTCCTCCAAGCAATCATCGAGGAGGATAACTTCTCTCTCCTATTCCTATTTACAGCTTTTCTAGTGTAGAATTTTCCTGCTTTATAGTGTAATTGATTTTCCGCTTTCTAGTGTAACTTTTATTTAGTTTGATTATATAAACAATTGAAATATTGAATGCATGTTCTCTTTCTCTCTCTCTCTCTTTCTCTCTCTCTCTCTCTTTCTTTTAGTTTGATAGCTCCATTGTAATTATATCGCCTTGCTTATCAAAAATCCTTAAAAAAATATAATTGCGAATATAGATCAACGCAGCCTCCCTGTGTTCAACCCGGAATTCTTTTCGGTATAAATTTTATTTGTTGAACACGAATTCTTCGCTTTCGAACTACAACGACAGGTTTTCCAAAACCAAACACGTAAGCGTAGTGTTTGAAAACCGTTCAACATTTTGGCGCCGTTGCCGGGGAGGCAACTATTTCTGATCTTTTCTTTGCATTTCTTGCACTTTATTTATTTTTCTAACTAGCTTTCTCTCGTGTCTATTGTTTTGCAGAGACCTCCATCAAGGAATCAACAAGCAGTAGACTGGAGCAAAGTGCAGTTGAAGACAACTGTAAGTGCTCCCCCATTCTTTCCCCCTCCATAGATTTCATTTGCCACATTAAATCCAAATCCCAATTAACCTAGGTGTTTGCATAAATCCTAGGAATAGTTTGGTTGTTTGGATTTTCACTCACATTCATTCCACCTTCATTCATAAAAAAAAATAACAAAAAGATAATCTTGTGGGGTAATTTTCAACAAACACACAACACACACCCACATTCAAGGCACTTGATCAACTTGATTTGTTTTCTACTCAACCGGGTTCTGATCTGTGGAACCGGTACACACAAAGCAACACATAACAGAGTAGAAATTATTCTAGGTTAACCATTTTTGAGTGCATAACTTAGTGGTGCATTTGTGGCCAATTGTTTGAGTTGTTTGGGCCGCACCACTTTATTTAAAACCAACTCATCAAGTAGCTCCTCCTTAGGGTTTTCAATCTAGGTATATTCCAGGCACTCCACTTTCTTTCTGATTTTAAAGGAAAACAATCTTCACCCATGTTTTACAACTTGGTTTGCCTAGAAACTTGATTGCAATTCACCTAATTTGAAACCCTAAAAGCTACTTAAGTAAGATTTGAACACTAAAATTCACACATTATCAATAATCTTGCTTGAAAACCCTGGTTGTGCACGCACTTACACAAATCTCAATCAATCATTAAGGGCACAACCCATTGTAAGGGCCCATCACATTCTATAAGCACCACAATCCCAGGCCTTAATAAAATTGAGTAGACGTTGGCCTTAAGGTTTGATTTGCTCTTCAGGGCCTAGTCTGAGATTATTTTTGATTAACCTACTTATACTGATTAATCTGATGTCTAGCTAGGGGAGCAGAGTCAAACGATCGCGGCTGGGGGGTACACTAGGAACCGGAGGCGAAAGCCAAAGGAAGAACCTTCTCCCAGTCCCTCCTTCAAACTGGTTGGATTAAATAGATGCAAGTAGAGTAAATCACTTACAGTCTTAAGGCTGGTTTTGGGAGTCAGTAGATCCTTAGGCTACCCCACTTAAGGACAGCCTTGTTTTGTTGTGCTGTAGGGTCCCTATCCCCAGTCCTTCCGACCTTCTCCTAGTTTATGCTGGGAAGACGGTCATTGAATCCCCGATTGGAAGGACCGTTAGAACATTCTAGGAGGCGCAAGTTAGATTTTGGTCAATTTGATCCCGTGGCCGAACAACAGCCTCCTCTGCTTGAAAATCCACAGGAAGAATTTCGAAGGCAGTTGGAACAAATGCAGAGAATGCAGGAATGGTTCCAGAGAATGCAGGGCGCTCAGCCCTTGAAGGATTTTTATGATCCTTCGAATTACGGGGAACGTCCCGGCGTCCAGATTCCAGCCGGTGACGTAGAAATCAAGCCCCAGGTGTTAAGCCTAATTAAACATTATCATGGGCTTGGCTCCGAAGATCCATTTCAGCACTTGGAAGATTTGACCACTTTGGTCCAGACCACCAAGGCTCGAAATGTTAACGAGGAGCAAATGATCATGAGGCTCTTCCCCCACTCTCTTAGGGATAAAGTCGCGCATTGGTATAGGACAATAGGAAGACCAATTACAACTTGGAATGAGTTGAAATCGGCCTTTCTAAAGAAATTCTTCACAGTCAGTCGTACCAATGCTTTGAGACGGGCAATCACTACCTTTACCCAGTGGTCGGGGGAGTAGTTTCATGTGGCCTGGGAGCGATTACGGGACTTATTGCGGAGGTGTCCACACCACGAGGTGCCGAAATAGCAACTCGTGCAGATCTTCTATCATGGGTTGAATGAGCAACTCAGAAACCATGTGGATGCTTCTTGCGGAGGCAATTTCCTCAATAAAGATGCAGATAGTGCACATGATTTATTTGAGGAAATGAGTGAGAATTCAATTAATCATGCCTCCATGGATTCTTTTAACCGGTCCCAGCAACCCAGATCAAATGTCAATGAAGTCCATGACTCTCATTCATTTGATATGGAATTGATTTGTAATAAACTTGATAAGGTAGACTTGGTTGCTAAAAGAATGGAAGAGTGGATGGCTGGCAATTCTATGAACAACTCTCAATCCACTCAATCCCAAAATTTGGGATTCCATTCCTCACAAGCTCCTTCTGGATGGGAGTTCGTGAATCAACTTGATGCGACTCAACCTATGAGTCAGCAATTTTTGGAACCCCATGGGTTCCCAACTGGGGCCTTTGATCCCAGTTTTTCTGATCCTTCCCTTTCTCTTCATCCTCACCCTTTGAGGATGTCTGTGCTGTACAAGAGAATGTTAGATCCAACCCCTACTCGAATGCCTATAATCCAGGTTGGAGAAACCACCCTAACTTCTCTTGAAAAAATCCGGGGCAACAGACCCAATTCCGACCCAGCAACTATGCTCCGCAACGACCAATGGGTCAGGGTCAAGTATATACTCAGTTGCCTCCGAATTAGGTCAATCAGCCAGCTTGGAATGCCTGTCAACCCGCAGGGCAGGCTGATTTGAACCGTCAAATGGTAGAGATGTAAGGATCTATGCTCCAACTTATGCAGCAAATGAAAAAATCGCTGGACAACTTGCAATCCGGGCTCATTGCTAACTCTCGTCAACCCGGATCTCTACCATCCCAACCCGTACCCAACCCGCGAAACATTATAAATTCGGGCAATCAAGCCCAAGGGTACGGAAATCAGAGGGACCCACACGCACATGCTCAGGTGGTTGGGCAGGGTTCCTCATCTTCTTCTTCTGCTAATCAACAGTTCATGGTCAATCAAGCTCCTCCAATCTTTCCTAATCCTCCCCAAGACCCAAATTCTTACGCTTCTACAAATTCTGTCACTTTGAGGAGTGGTAAGAAGACTTAGGATCCACAACCACACTATTCTGATCTTTTGAATCCTGAAGAATCTGAGGAGAGAGAGGAGAATTCTACAGGAGAAATCAAGGCTCAGGAACCTGATTCCAAAGATCTGACTCATGTTCCTTTTCCTGAAGCCTTAGCAAAAGCAAAGAAGAAGTCTGTTGATAGCAATGAGGAGCTTCTGAATTTATTTAGGAATGTTGAGATCAATATTCCGCTCCTTGATGCTATCAAGCACATACTAGCTTACGCAAAATTTTTAAAGGAATTATGTACACAAAAGCGTAAGCCGAGAGAATCTTTTCCGAGGAAGGTGGTACTCTTCGAGTAGGCTAGCTCTGTTATCCTGCACCACCTCCCTCAGAAAAAGAGAGATCCTGGTGCTCCTTTGATTTCCTGCATTATCGGAGATTATACATTTGATAGATCACTTTTGGATCTCGGTGCATCCATCAACCTAATTTTGACTTCTCTTTATGAGAAGTTTGGGTTAGGTGAACTTCGGCCAACTTCAGTAACGCTACAGTTAGCAGACCGTTCGGTCACAAACCCGCGAGGCGTTATTGAAGATGTTATAGTTAAGGTCAAGGATTTCTATTTTCCTGTAGATTTCCTTGTCCTTGACATGGATATACCAGATAATCTGAGGAACACGCCCATCATTCTGGGGCATCCGTTCCTGGCTACCGCAAAGGCCAACATTAATTGTGAAAGCGGTAGCATGGTAATCGCCTTTGGGGACCAACGAATGAAATTGGATATTTTTAAGGCGATCAACAAATTTGAGGATTGTGGATTTATTGAGGAACTTGATGAGGATAATGTTAATATTGAAACTTGTTTGATAGTTTCTTCAATTGAAAGTTCCTCTTTGGTTGATGAATTTGACCCACAACCCTCTGACCTGACATCTTCGAAAGAGGTTATTGATTTTGTTCACTCAAAACCTCTTCCTCTTGTTGAATCTTCAGCATCTACCCTACCATCAATCATTACCCCACCCCAGCTTGAATTGAAACCATTGCCCGAGAATTTAAAATATCAATTTTTAGGACTACAGAATACGCTCCCTGTGATTATTAGTGCTAAATTGACAAAGGAGAAAGAGATTAAATTGATTAAGGTCCTAAAGGAACATAAGGAGGCAATTGGTTGGACCATTCATGACCTCAGGGGGATCGAGCCATCTTACTGTAATCATAGAATATTTTTGGAAGATGGATCCCGCCCTTCTCGCCAAATGCAGAGGAGATTGAATCCAAATATGCGACAAGTGGTCAAAAAGGAAATCATCAAGTGGCTCGATGCAGGAATTATTTATCCAATCTCTGACAGTCCCTGGGTAAGTCCCGTTCAGATTGTTCCAAAGAAAGCCAGGATTACTGTTGTGACTAATGAGAGAGGAGAATCTGTCACAACTCGTTCAACTTCCTCTTGGAGAGTTTGTATTGATTACAGGAAGCTGAACACAGCCACTAAAAAGGATCATTTTCCCTTGCCATTCATTGATCAAATCTTGGAAAAATTAGCTGGGCAGAAGTCTTCTGTTTTCTTGATGGCCACTCGGGATACAACCAAGTTCCTATCCATCCCGAGGCTCAGGAAAAAACTACTTTCACCTATCCCTATGGAACCTTTGCTTTTCGTAGGATGCCTTTTGGGTTATGCAATGCACCTGCGACTTTTCAAAGGTGTATGCTAGCCATATTTTCCGACATGGTGGGAGAGTTTATGGAAGTCTTCATGGATGATTTCTCTATTTTCGGAGAATCATTTGACTCTTGCTTGGCTAATTTGGAAATGATTCTTAGGTGATGCATCAAGACACGATTGGTCCTTAGCTGGGAAAAGAGTCATTTCATGACCCAAGAAGGCATTATTTTGGGTCATGTAATCTCTGAATGGGGAATTGAAGTAGACAAAGCTAAGGTTGATGCTATCGCTAAACTTCCTCCTCCCACATCTGTTAAACAAATCAGATCATTTCTTGGCCATGTGGGATTTTATAGAAGATTCATCAAGGATTTCTCGAAGGTTGCTCGTCCTTTGAGCAATCTTCTTACCAAAGAAATGCCGTTTGTTTTTGACGAATCATGCCGAAAGGCATTTGATTTTCTGAAAACAGCAGTCACTGTGCTCCAATTTTGCAACCACCAATTTGGACAACCCCTTTTGAGATCATGACCGACGCTTCTGATTACGCGGTCAGGGCTGTCCTGGGTCAGAAAATTGACCGAAAGCCCTCTATCATTTACTACGCTAGTAAAACTCTGGATGAAGCCCAGAGGAATTACACTGTTACTGAAAAGGAATTACTAGCTGTAGTATTTGCGTTGGAAAAATTCAGGGCTTATCTCTTGGGGTCTCATGTTATTTTTTATACCGACCACTCAGCCTTGAGACATCTCTTGGCTAAAAAGGATGCTAAACCCCAGCTTATTCGTTGGATTCTTCTTCAAGAATTTGATCTTGAAATCAAGGATAAAGCTGGGGTGCAAAATGTGGTAGCGGATCATTTGTCGAGACTCCTAGGTGATTCTTGTCTGGAAATTTCGATTGCTGACACTTTTCTGGACGAAACCATTCTTACAGTTTTAGGTGTCCACACCTCATGGTTTGCTGACATTGTTAACTATTTGGCCGTTGGTCAAATCCCCCAGGATTGGACCAAGCAACAATGAGATAGACTCAAATCTGAGGCCAAATACTACTTTTGGGAGGACCCTGAACTGTATCGCATCGGCTCTGATCAGATTATTCGTCGATGCATACAGGAGAATGAATTCAACAATATACTCGAGTTCTGCCATGCATCTGGGTGTGGTGGATGATGAGAGCCTCATCATGAGCCATAACTAGCTCATTTTGACCCAATGAAGAAGATAAAAGCTCCTACATAACCTAGAAGAAGGCTTAATTGAAGGAACAACTGCTCTGAGAAGAAAACATGAAATAAAGGTTAAAACTGCAATTTTACCATTACAGTACATAAACGGGATTTCTCAGAGGCAAAACATAGGTCAAATGGTCTAAATGGGATAAAAGGTGGGATGAGTCAATCAGAAATGGGTTTATGCGCAATCTAAGAATTAAATGACACTTGGTAACCCTAAAATAGACCCGCTTAAATTAACAAGGTTCCGGTTAGGATAAAAATCAAGTAAACCCTCTAAGAATCATGGAAAAACATCCTCTAGGGTTGAGAACACTTAAGCAGTTTGACCTAAAATAGGGTCCTAGCTCTTCAATTAACCTAATTTGGGTTTTTACGAAAAATGTCGAGTCAAACGTGGTCAAACCTAAAATCCAACTTCACCATTGGATTCCTTAGGTCAAAATAAGGTTTGTACCAAAATTTGGACCTAAGGGGAGGTCATCTTGACCTACTTTGCAATTCAGTACACCCAAATCATAATTTGGTCCCTATCTTTTGAATATCTTTGCAGAGAGCCCCCTAAGTTCTTCGCCCCCTTTGCAATCCGGTCCTGCCGCCATTGTTAGGGAAGAACCAAGCTCCGACGAAGTTTAGAGAGGGATTCCTCTCTGATTCCTCAGAGATTCTCTCCCAGAAATGGAATGGAGATTCTCTGAGGAATTCCCTTCCATTTAAGGCCGATCACAACCGTTGGTGTGAACCCAATCTCTCGTGCGAACGCACGAGAGATTTGGGTATCTTAACTTCTTTCCATCTCCGGCGACCAACCTCAGACGCTAGCGTGCCCTCCACGCTCTGCACACCCGGCCCAGCGTCTATAAAGGAGACTACACCTCCGGCCGCCCGATCGAAGCTTGATTTTGACGGAGATCCCCTCCAAATTCCCTCTCTCCCATCTCTGGCCAAACGACCCACAAGCTCCGGCGACCTCCTCCCCTCCTTCTCGTCGCTCTGCTGCCATACCAGCAGCAGAGTCAACTCCGCCACTTCCTCCTGCGTCGCGCTGTACCACGCGCGCGTGCCCCTGACCTCATCTTCGTTGCCGCTTCCTCCCTCAGGGTCCTTCTTCCCCGACGAAGGCAGTTACGCGTCGTCCTCTCTGCCGCCTCCCTTCCTTCCAGACCACTCCAGATACCTTCTCCCTCCTCTCCTCTCTCTTTTCCCCCTGCTATTTTATCTGATTACCCCTCGACAGTGCCTAACCACCTCTATCGTCCTCGCCTCCGACCTCCCTCCGACGAGCTGCCCACACCACTCCGCCCCTCCACACGGCTCGCCAACCCCCTCGTGAGCTCCGCCTCACCATCAGGAACTCACTTCACCCCACCACTGCCACTCCAGACCTCCACAATCACCCCCCGAACAACCCAACATCTCCAGCCACAGGTTGACCTAGGCACGCACGCCTAGGCCGACCTGCAGCCTGCAGCACCGCCCACCACCTTCGCCGTGCCACGGCGAAGGTTTCTAGCCAATCTGATTGGGCCAATAGGCCGTTCTTGTGTGTGACAGGTTTAAGCTCCGGCCGCCATTATCAGCCGAAGCAGCCAGGAGCTTGCAGCAACTTCAGGTTCCAAGACTCCCAGGCTGCAGGTGCAGCAGACTCACGCGAGTGTCGCGAAGTGAGTGAGGCTAGCAAGTCGCACAGAGAGGCCAGCAGCTAGAGCAATCGCGCGACGAAAGCTCTGCAGGCGCGAAAGCAGGACCGACCAGATAGTCCCACATCGTGGGATTGCAAAACACAGGTATCATATAAATTGTTTTTGTGTTTTAAGCCATTGCCTCCGTAAGCACAGGGTTGAGGTCCCTCACCTGCCCTCACACCCGCCTCGTCTGCAGCTTGACCTCGCGGATCTGGCGGGATCCGACCCAACCTAAACCTATGCACTCCTCGCGCATCACCACTTGCCGGTGTGCCTGGTCCCGGGTGCGAATCCGACCCGACTACCCGTGTGGCTCTGGGAGAGCGTCGTTGAGTGAATTGCTTGAGAGAGAGAGAGATGCTTGGGTAGAGGGACGGGTGTAGGTTTTGCTTTGACTGTTGTGTGTGCAGGAAGGAAGAAGCGAAAGAGGTAGCGAACACTTAGCAGCTGCAGAACAGGAAGAGAAGAAAGAAGAGGCTGTGTAGCAGTGAAAGGAGAAGTTTTCGCAGAGAAGAAGGAAGAAGGAAGACAAGGCAGAAGAGAGAGAAGAACGAAGAGAGGCCAAGTGAAGAAGAAGAAATAAGAGAAAAGAAACGAAGGCAGGAAGAAGAAGCCTGCACAAGACAAGAAGCAAAGGCAGAAAGAGTGAAGAGCAACGAAGAAGAAGAGAGAAAGGAGATTACATTTAAGATGTCTGATACAGAAATCAGACGTCCAATTCTATTTTTATTTCACAAATCCTTTTTAAAATTCTCTCTTTCAATCAATCCTTTTCATTTAATAGTTGTATTCTTTGGTTTTAAAAAGTACTGAGCTTGCTCCCTGTGTTCGACCTCGGATACTTTAGTTTTTCGAGTAATAAAATTCCTTATATTTGTTTAAATGTTTTGTCGATTATACTACAACGTGATATACTTTAAACCCGTAGAAAAACGTGAGAACATTTTGGCGTCGTTGCCGGGGAGCAACGGGCACTTTTAAAGCTTTTGATTACAACTTTTCTATCTAATATCTGACTTAACTTCTCTCTTTTGTTGTGTTCAAGCAGGGAAAGCAAAACAAAAAGGAAAGAACAATAACTGCACAACAGACTCTCCAAGGAACAGGTAATTTCCATAAGCCCTCTCTCTTAACCCTCCCAAAATCTAAAAAGGAAAAAAAAAAAGAGAAAAATCAACTTAGGGCTACCTATTTCATATTTAGTAACTCATTAAGTTGCCTGATTTTCATTTCAACATATTTTTGTCTGTTCATCCAACTAAGGCAACTAGGGCTAAAACTTTCTTGATTGAGCCCTAGGTGCTAATTTCTAAAGCAACTAAATTGGACCTACTAGAGCCAAGTTAGGGATTGCAAAGCTAGGGTTTTTAGAGACACATCTTCTCTTAAATAAAGAAACAAATTTTCCAAAAAGAGGTGTGCCTAAACCGTGTTTGAAAAGATCTATACAAGAGGAACCCTAAGCAAATCAGGCTGTTAATCCATTTGAACCATAAAAAAAGGACCTAAAAACTCTCAAAGGAACAAGAGGTGAAGTTGATCCTTTGGGTCAACCAACCTTAAAATTAGGTCACTTTTTTACACTCAAAATACTTAAAAGTTCAAGTGGAACATTAAGCACCTTGATCTTAAAATAAAAAAAAGGTAGACTTAAGAGGTCAAGGTCCCCATTCTGGTCTACCTAGAACCGCAGTGACAAGAGAGGTCGAGTGGGGGAAACCCTGTAACCCATGGGGACGCTCTACCATGTAGGGGTCTTTACGGGACTCTCCCTCTCTGGCTGCTCAGGTATTTCTCAGGTGGGCGATCTTCTGATCCAGGGGTCCATCTGCCCCGAACCTCTATAGTCACCCAACAATTTTTGGGTGTCTTGATTGGGTCCAGCACCTTCTAATCTCATCACATCTTTTGGTGCATGTTCGGTAGGAGGTCCTTAAGACCACCCTTAAGACCTCCTCTAGAAATTCACTCTCGTCGAGGCCAAGCCTCGACGCCCTTGTTTGTGCAGCAACCCCACCACATAAATCTTTCATCTGATTCAGATCCTGATTCTCCTTCTTCTCCCATCATGGCACGACCCATTGAAGAGGAGAACAACCTTGAACACCAACTTCAACGCCTTAATGATCTCTTTCAGAACTTTGTAAACCCACCACAGCGACCTATGATGCGAGATCACTATAATCCTATTGCGGTGGCAATCGAACCCCGAGTACGAATCCCAATTGGAGGACCTGATTCTGAACTGAAGCCCAATATGATTCATGCCATACCGAAGTTCCATGGGCTTAATTCTAAGGATCCATTCCAACACATCAAACAACTCAAGCATCTGGCCCAGACCTTCGGGTCAGATGTACAAAATCGGGATATCCTACTCATGAAAATGTTTTCGTTCTCCCTCATGGACAAGGCCGCACATTGGTATCAAACTCAAACCCGTCCGATCAACACATGGGAGGAACTGCAGTCCGAATTTTTGAAAAAATTCTTCCCCGTTGGCCGAATGAATGCCTTGCGCCACTAGATCACTCATTTCACTCAACAACCGGGAGAACCTCGTCACGAAGCTTGGGATCGATTCCTAGATCTCATGCGAAAGTGCCCCCATCACGGAGTTCCTAAGTGGGAACAAGTCTAGTCTTTTTACCAGGGACTCCGTGAGGATATTCGTTTATTCGTCAATGCAATGTGCGGAGGAAACATCATGGGTCAACACGAGGGCACGGTGTGGGAGATTCTCGAAAACATGTGCGAGAACTCCATAAATAATGACTCCATGGGCTTATTCGACAGGACGAATGCCCGCGCATCGACGAATCTAAGAGGGACACATGAGATGCAGGACCTGTCCACTTCCGTCGACTTGGAACTGATGGCCAGTCGGCTGGACAAGGTTTCTATCATAGAAAAGAAGGTGGATGAGCTAACTCGACATTTGCAGTAAGCCACCTCTGCGCAAAACTCTTTTGCACGACCGCCTCTGGCAAGGGAAACTGTGCAAAACATCTATCACCAACCTGCCAAGGGGATGGACCCATATCCACCCCCGTCTGCCTCTCGGACCGGAGTAACCTCCGATCCATTCTACTCGAGTTGGGGGAACTCTGAACCCTCGTATTCTGACTTTCTCGAGGTTCCTCAGAACTGCGAGGACCTCAATGCCATCCAGAATGACCCGTTCTCCAATACCTACAACCATGGATGGCGAAATCATCCTAACTTTCAGTGGGTGGGAAATTCTCAAAGACCACCATATCAACCCCGTCCACAAGCCTCTCGTCCAGTTCAGCCGCCTCAGCCTCGGCCTAATCCCACCTACCAATCCGGGCAAAACCAGGATCAAATGACTCTTACCTTCAAGCACTGGCTGACATTCAAAAGACAAATGCGACAATGCAAAAACAGCACAAGGACGAAATCACAGAGGTTCGCCACCAACTGGCCCAGATGGCAAATTCCCGCCAACCTGGCACCCTTCCTTCGCAACCTCTACCCAACCCAAATAACGTGCTAACCCAGAAGCGTGTTATGAATCCAAATTCAGGCCAAACACATGTGATTTATCAGGTCTTCGCTACTCCATCACCAAACGGGATGGAGGCTTCAACATCTTATGTGGGATTTCAGCAGCAGCCACCCCTCCTACTTAACCCAAATCAGGCCGGGTTGAACTCTGTAACAACACGTAGTGGTAAAATAACCCAAGACCCATATTATCCGAACCACTCCAAGCCTGATAGTGGCCAAGACCCTAGGATAGTTATCCAAGATACTACTATCCCAGATCAAGAACCTGGACCTATCCTAGAGGAACCAGCTAGGATCCCATTTCCTGAGGCCTTGACCAAAGGAAAAAGAATAACCAAACCCGTGGCTCCCGAGGAGGATCTGGTCAAGCTCTTTAAACAGGTCCAGATAAACATCCCGTTGATGGATGCAATCCGCCACATACCGGCTTACACAAGATTCTTGAAAGACATATGTACACCTAAACGTAAGCCGCGAACCAAGGATGGGAACCCAATCGTACTGTCAAAGCAAGCCAGCTCTGTCATCTTGAGCAAACTCCCACCCAAGGCTAAAGACCCAGGAACTCCCTTGATTTCTTGTAAAATTGGTGAAACCCAATTTGATAGAGCCCTACTAGATCTAGGTGCCTCCATAAATTTAATACCTACATCCCTCCTTGACCACCTTGAAGAATCTGAACTTAAACCCACTGAGGTGACATTGCAGTTAGCCGATCGATCCATCAAGTCACCCAAAGGAATACTCGAGGATGTCATTGTTAGGGTAAGATATTTTTATTTTCCAGTAGACTTCATAGTACTAGACATGGATGCACCTAAGAACCCAAGGGACACACCAATCATATTAGGGAGACCCTTTTTGGCCACTGCTAGGACCAACATTAACTGCGAAGAGGGCCAGATAGAATTAAAATTTGGGAATCAAAACATGAAGATTGACATTTTCAAGGCCCAGCAAGGGATTAATTGTGGGGTTATAGAGGAAATATGTGATGTCAAAGCCGTGGAGGACAACCTGATTATTCCTGATCAACCACTAGAGAATCAAAAACCGCTAACAGAGGAGTGCGAACATGATCTAGATACACCTATGACTCCTACCATTGCTCCTGATGCAAACCCCGAACCACCCGCTACTGCTGACAACCCTGTCATGGAACTCAAACCCCTTCCCGAACATCTGAAGTACGTCTTTCTGGATTCAAATCAGACGTTTCCTGTGATTATCAATTCTCGACTCACACCTGACCAGGAACTCCGTTTGATTTCTGTTCTCCAGCAACATCGTAGAGCCATTGGATGGACTCTCGATGATTTGACTGGTATAAGCCCTTCATACTGCACACATCGAATCTACACAGAAGAAGGCTCACGACCTTCAAAAGAAATGCAAAGACGCCTAAACCCTAACCTATAGGAGGTCGTGAAAAAGGAGATCATAAAGTGGTTAGATGCAGGGATCATCTACCTGATCTCCGACAGTCGTTGGGTGAGTCCAATACAAGTGGTGCCTAAGAAGGCAGGACTTACCATCATCACGACTGAAATCGGAGAAGTCATTCCTACCCAAATAGCTAACTCGTGGAGAGTCTGCATTGATTACAGAACACTCAATTCCTCCACGAAGAAGGATCATTTCCCACTACCATTTATTGATCAAATCCTCGAAAAACTAGCGAGAAATAGTTTCTTCTGCTTTCTTGACGGGTATTCCGGTTACAATCAGGTGGCAATCCATCCAGAGGACCAAGAAAAGACCACATTCACCTGCCCCTTCGGGACGTACGCGTTTCGAAGGATGCCGTTCGGTCTCTGCAATGCACCTACAACTTTTCAACGGTGCATGCTTGCCGTATTCTCAGATATGGTAGGTGATTATCTGGAAGTCTTCATGGATGACTTTTCAATTTTTGGACAATCATTTGACGATTGCCTCCAACACTTTGTCCAAATACTCAGGCGGTGCATCGAGGTGAATTTGGTTCTTTCCTGGGAAAAGAGCCATTTCATGGTGCCTGAGGGAATTGTCCTGGGACATCTAATCTCAGAGAAAGGAATCCAAGTGGATTGAGCTAAGGTTAACCTGATTTCCAAGCTTCCTATGCCTAGCTCGATTAAGGACATCCGATCTTTTTTGGGGCACGTCGGTTTCTACCGTCGATTCATTCCCGATTTCTCAAAAATTGCGCGCCCCCTAACCAACCTTCTCTCCAAGGATGTGCCTTTCGAAATTTCCAAGGAATGCACTCAAGCATTTGAGATCCTACGTGACCGAGTCACCCAAGCCCCGATCCTACGGTCCCCTGATTGGTCTCAACCCTTTGAGATCATGTCCGATGCATCTGACTTCGCTGTAGGAGCGGTTTTGGGGCAGAAAATTGATGGGAAACCTGTGGTCATTTACTACGCCAACAAAACATTGGATGAAGCTCAGCGTAACTATACGATTACTGAGAAAGAGCTGCTGGCCGTAGTATTTGCCCTGGAAAAATTCAGATCATACCTTCTGGGTTCCCGTGTTATCATATACTCGGATCATACAGCTGTGAGGCATCTCCTTGCTAAGAAGGATGCGAAACCTCGATTAATCCGATGGATCTTGCTATTGCAAGAATTTGACCTTGAGATTCGCGACAAGGCGGGAAAGCAAAATGTGGTAGCCGATCACTTGTCCCGCCTACCTTCTGAAATTATTGATCCTTCCGGACCTATTACAGAACATTTTCCAGATGAGCACCTCCTGACTATCAGTGCAAGTCTTCCATGGTTCGCTAATATAGTTAAATACCTGGCATCACATCAGATTCCGCCCGATTGGCCGAAGGCCAAAAAGGAAAAATTACGTTCCGATGCCAAGTACTACCTATGGGAAGACCCGTATCTATTCCGCATTGGTGCTGATCAGATAATCCGACCGTGCATCGCGGAAATGGAAATCAAAGACATACTCTCATTCTGCCATGACCAGGCATGCGGTGGACATTTTTCAGGACATAAAACCGCAGCAAAAGTCCTCCAGTGTGGCTTTTACTGGCCCACAATTTTCAAGGATGCATACGATTACTGTAAGGCATGTTTCCGTTGCCAGACTCTGGGCAACATGAACCATCGAGACATGATGCCTCTACAGCCGATCTTGGTATGCGAAATTTTTGATATTTGGGGGATTGATTTCATGGGACCCTTTCCGACCTCGGATGGCTTCGAATACATCTTACTCGCAGTTGACTATGTTTCCAAGTGGATAGAAGCCATTCCGACCCGAACCAACAATCATAAAGTCGTTATAAAATTCCTCCATCAAAACATTTTCTCAAGGTTCAGGATTCCGCGTGCTATAATTTCCGACAGAGGGACCCATTTTACAAACGCTCAGTTCAGGTCACTGATGACCAAATATAGGGTGTCACACCAAATCTCTACTACTTATCAACCCCAAACTAATGGTCTAGCTGAGCTATCTAACCGAGAGATCAAGAAGATCCTTCAGGTTACTGTTCGACCTGATAGAAAAGATTGGTCTTCTCGGCTTCCGAAAGCATTGTCGGCCTATAGGAACGCCCACAAGACCCAATTAGGAATGTCTCCCTTCAGACTAGTGTACGGGAAGGCATGTCACCTCCCCGTCGAGTTGGAGCATAAAGCCTATTGGGCAGTACGGACCTGTAATCTTGACCATTCCAAGGCTGGAACCCACAGAAGACTTCAAATGAGCGAGATCGATGAGTTACGCCGCGACGCGTATGAGAACTCGCGAATTTACAAAGAACAGGTTAAAGCTTTTCACGACAAACACATTTCTAGAATGGTCTTCCATCCTGGTCAAAAAGTTTTACTCTTTGATGCCCAACTAAAACTATTCCCAGGGAAGCTAAGATCCAAGTGGGTCGGACCCTACCTAGTCCGACAAATCTTCGGAAATGGAGCAATTGAAATCAGCCCACTTAGCCACAATTCTGAACCCTTTGTCGTGAACGGTCAGAGACTCAAGCCGTTCATTGACATGACTGATATAGATTTGGCTGAGTCATCCTTTACCCTCCATTCCCCTTGAGCTCATTGCGCCCAGCCGATGGCGTAAAACTCAGTGCTTAATGGGAGGCAACCCGTCATTCTTTGAAAAATCTGAAACCTTTTCTGACATCTCTACACGGAACTCATATTGCACTTTAGGGTTCATCCATTATAACAGCCGACTTCACCTCAGGTATACCTACCCGAGATTAGAAATCATTCGCAACAAGTCACTTCGACCCATTCACTCACCACACACCTGTCCTAATGCATGAACTAAGCTGAATTTGAACCCACCTAATTTACAATGGGGACATTGCAAATCTTAGGCATGGGGGGGTATGAAAGTGGAAAATGTCAGAAAATTCATATCAAGAAAAGGGTTTCATAAAAAAAAAAAAAAAAGAGACTTGATAGAGGGGAGGAACAATTCAGGGTCATACAAATGAGAGGAAGAAAAGAGAGCAAAATGACAAAAAGGAGCACAAAAGGAAAATAAAAAGAAATAGTCATTAGTAAAAGATTAAGGGTTAACTGAAGTTCTAGACCAAATCAAGAAAAAAAGGAAAAGAAAAGTGCTGTGGAGACATAACAAGAGATTAGCGGGAATGCTGGTCTTAGGCCTCTTGGGCTAGTATCTTTAGCTTAAAAATTCACGAATCCATTAAAATCTAGATAGTCCTCAAGAGGTTGAGGAAAATGTGAAGTTTGAGTATTAGGTCTAAGGCTTAGGAAGTATTCGGCCTCGTTAACTGACCTCCAGTTTGCGGGATTCGGTAACCTAAGCACCCCAAATTCACACACCGTCGGGTTCAGTGCGCATAAACATCCAAATCACGAGAAAAGCGTTGAATGTTATGAAAAAGTCACCTAGATTAGGAGCGGCCAATCAACACAAATTGATTTGGACGAGTTCCCAGCGCAGAGAGGCGGGAAATTCCCCTCGAATATGCGTAACAACATATCGTCTCCTCGGTGCTTGTCTCTTAGGATATTTAAATATCCTACTAGGGGCAGGTAAGCACTCTGCTGGTTCAGAAGCCATGGGCAGCATTATCACGAAATGTCGATCGCCAGGGGCTTAATTCGGCCACGGAACGCCATGGGAGGCATTATCTCGAAATCTCGAAAGCCAGGGTTCTAGGGGTTGCCATGGGTGGGATTATCTCGAAATCTCGAAAGCCAGGGACCCTTGAGGATTGATGATAGAGACGAGGAATCCGATACAGACAGTGTTGAGAAGCTAATCCAAAGCTAGAAATAAAAAGAAAAGAGCGAGAAAAGCTCTCCAAACAAATAGATCTTCTATCTCTCTCTTACAAAAATGCACTGCAAACTGAACTTAGGCTAAAAAAGTCTCAAGCACGGGTGCTTTAACCGCGGAGTCCAACAAACCCTAGGTTAGTTTTCATGGGCCGTAGAAACCTTTGCGGAGGACTGAGGCTAAAGCAGAACAGGTCCAGATTTTGGCTAGTACTTGAGTACCTCTAGGCCTATTGTCATCATTCCTACCTAATCACAAAAGAAAAAGCACTTATCATCATTGTTGACAGACATTCAGGGTCTAGAATGGAAGTTAAAACTTTGAAATTTTACAAAGGGACTAGCAAAAGCTAGGCATGGGGGTATGATGAGAGCCTCATCATGAGCCATAACTAGCTCATTTTGACCCAATGAAGAAGATAAAAGCTCCTACATAACCTAAAAGAAGGCTTAACTGAAGGAACAAGTGCTCTGAGAAGAAAACATGAAATAAAGGTTAAAACTGCAATTTTACCATTGCAGTACATAAACGGGATTTCTCAGAGGCAAAACATAGGTCAAATGGTATAAATGGGATAAAAGGTGGGTTGAGTCAATCAGAAATGGGTTTATGTGCAATCTAAGAATTAAATGACACTTGGTAACCCTAAAATAGACCCGCTTAAATTAACAAGGTTTCGGTCAGGATAAAAATCAAGTAAACCCTCTAAGAATCATGGAAAAACATCCTCTAGGGTTGAGAACACTTAAGTTGGCCTTTGGAACCCAGTTTGACCTAAAATAGGGTCCTAGCTCTTCAATTAACCTAATTTGGGTTTTTACGAAAAATGTCGAGTCAAACGTGGTCAAACCTAAAATCCAACTTCACCATTGGATTCCTTAGGTCAAAATAAGGTTTGTACCAAAATTTGGACCTAAGGGGAGGTCATCTTGACCTACTTTGCAATTCAGTACACCCAAATCACAATTTGGTCCCTATCTTTTGAATATCTTTGCAGAGAGCCCCCTAAGTTATTCGCCCCCTTTGCAATCCGGTCCTGCCGCCATTGTTAGGGCAGAACCAAGCTCCGGCGAAGTTTAGAGAGGGATTCCTCTCTGATTCCTCAGAGATTCTCTCCCAGAAATGGAAGGGAGATTCTCTGAGGAATTCCCTTCCATTTAAGGCCGATCACAACTGCTGGTGTGAACCCAATCTCTCGTGCGAACGCACGAGAGATTTGGGTATCTTAACTTCTTTCCATCTCCGGCGACCAACCTCAAACGCTGGCGTGCCCTCCACGCTCTGCACACCCGGCCCAGCGTCTATAAAAGAGACTACACCTTCGGCCGCTCGATCGAAGCTTGATTTTGACGGAGATCCCCTCCAAATTCCCTTTCTCCCATCTCCGGCCAAACGACCCGCAAGCTCCGGCGACCTCCTCCCCTCCTTCTCGTCGCTCTGCTGCCATACCAGCAGCAGAGTCAACTCCGCCACTTCCTCCCGCGTCGCGCTGGACCACGCGCGCGTGCCCCTGACCTCATCTTCGTTGCCGCTTCCTCCCTCAGGGTCCTTCTTCCCTGACGAAGGCAGTTACGCGCCGTCCTCTCTGCCGCCTCCCTTCCTTCCAGACCACTCCAGATACCTTCTCCCTCCTCTCCTATCTCTTTTCCCCCTGCTATTTTATCTGATTACCCCTCGACAGTGCCTAACCACCTCCATCGTCCTCGCCTCCGACCTCCCTCCGGCGAGCTGCCCACACCACTTCACCCCTCCACACGGCTCGCCAACCCCCTCGTGAGCTCCGCCTCACCATCAGGAACTCACTTCACCCCACCACTGCCACTCCAGACCTCCACAATCACCCCCCGAACAACCCAACATCTCCGGCCGCAGGTTGACCTAGGCATGCACGCCTAGGCCGACCTGCAGCCTGCAGCACCGCACACCGCCTTCGCCGTGCCACGGCGAAGGTTTCTAGCCAATCTGATTGGGCCAATAGGCCGTTCTTGTGTGTGACAGGTTTAAGCTCTGGCCGCCATTATCAGTCGAAGCAGCCAGGAGCTTGCAGCAACTTCAAGTTCCAGGACTCCCAGGCTGCAGGTGCAGCAGACTCACGCGAGTGTCGCAAAGTGAGTGAGGCTAGCAAGTCGCACAGAGAGGCCAGCAGCTAGAGCAATCGCGCGATGAAAGCTCTGCGGGCGTGAAAGCAGGACCGACCAGATAGTCCCACATCGTGGGATTGCAAAACACAGGTATCATATAAATTATTTTTGTGTTTTAAGACCATTGCCTCCGTAAGCACAGGGGTGAGGTCCCTCACCTGCCCTCACACCCGCCTCGTCCGCGGCTTGACCTTGCGGATCTGGCGGGATCCGACCCAACCTAAACCTATGCACTCCTCACGCATCATCACTTGCCAGTGCGCCTGGTCCCGGGTGCGAATCCGACCCGACTACCCGTGTGGCTCTGGGAGAGCGTCGTTGAGTGAATTGCATGAGAGAGAGAGAGACGCTTGGGTAGAGGGACGGGTGTAGGTTTTGCTTTGACTGTGGTGTGTGCAGGAAGGAAGAAGAGAAAGAGGCAGCGAACACTTAGCAGCTGCAGAACAGGAAGAGAAGAAAGAAGAGGCTGTGTAGCAGTGAAAGGAGAAGTTTTCGCAAATAAGAAGAAGGAAGAAGGAAGACAAGGCAGAAGAGAGAGAATAACGAAGAGAGGCCAAGTGAAGAAGAAGAAAGGCAAGGCAGAAGAAGAAATAAGAGAAAAGAAACAAAGGCAGGAAGAAGAAGCCTGCACAAGACAAGAAGTAAAGGCAGAAAGAGAGAAGAGCAACGAAGAAGAAGAGAGAAAGGAGATTACATTTAAGACGTCTGATACAGAAATCAGACGTCCAATTCTATTTTTATTTCATAAATCCTTTTTAAAATTCTCTCTTTGAATCAATCCTTTTCATTTAACAGTTGTATTCTTTGGTTTTAAAAAGTACTGAGCTTGCTCCCTATGTTCGATCTCGAATACTTTAGTTTTTCGAGTAATAAAATTTATTATATTTTTTTAAGCATTTTGTCGGTTATACTACAACGTGATATACTTTAAAGCCGCAAAAAAAATGTGAGAACAGTGGACATTTCTCAGGGAGAAAGACAGCTGCAAAAATCTTGCAATCTGGCTTCTATTGGCCGTCTTTATTCAAGGATGCCCAGGACTTCTCAAGGTCATGTTCTTGATGTCAGTCACTCGGGAACATAACTAAGAGAGACATGATGCCCCTAAACCCTATTCTTCCTGTAGAAATTTTCGATGTTTGGGGCATCGATTTCATGGGACCCTTTATCCCTTCATTTGGACATCAGTACATTCTTGTTGCTGTTGATTATGTGTCCACATGGATTGAGGCAATTCCCACCCGAACCAATGACCACAAGGTGGTCATCAATTTTGTCAAGAAAAATATCCTCAGTAGGTTCGAGATTCCGAGGGCTATCATCAGTGATGGTGGCACTCATTTTACTAATGCCCAATTCCGAAATTTATTGGCCAAATATGGGGTTAACCATCAAATTTCCACACCTTACCATCCCCAAACGAATGGACAAGCCAAGATCTCCAATCGAGAGATCAAGAACATTCTGCAAAAAATGGTTAGGCCTGATTGCAAGGATTGGACTCAAAAGCTTGAGGACGCTCTTTGGACCTACCGTACGGCGTATAAAATGCCCATCGACATGTCTCCTTTCCATTTGGTGTATGGAAAGGCATGCCATCTACCCGTAGAGATTGAACACAGGGCATTCTGGGCAATCAAACAATGCAATTTAGATCTGAATCTAGTTGGAAAGACCAGGAAACTCCAACTATCTAAGTTGGAGGAGCTTAGAAATGATGCTTATGAGAATGCCAAGATCTACAAGGCTCGGACCAAAGCTCTACATGATCAATTGATTTCCCGCAAGAGCTTTGAGCCAAACCAGAAGGTCTGGTTATTTGATTCTAAACTTAAGCTCTTTCCTGGTAAACTTAGATCTAAATGGAATGGCCCATTCATAATTGATCATATTTTTCCTAATGGTGTCGTTCAGATTTCTGACCCAAAGACGGGTAACACCTTTAAAGTCAATGGTCAACGTTTGAAGCCTGTTGTTGACTGTAATCTTCCAGAACCCGTCTCAGACTCTGTTGCTCTAGCCATTCTGTGACTTCTTTGGCTGGACTTCGCCTAGATGACGGCATTAAACTCAGCAGTTGTACATATGACACAAGGCTAATACGAGCTTCATATCCAGGTGACATCTTTCATATTCTACCCTTTCTTTCATGTCTCTTTTTCAATTAGGACATTGCAACAGCTAGGCATGGGGGGGTGGATTCATTCTTGAATTATTTGGTCAGCTTTGTGAAATCCATATAAATTCTCTCTTCTTATTTAAAAAATAAAAAAAAGGAAGGATTAGTTGGACATTAGGACTTTTCAATCCTAAGAAATTTTACATTAGGAGTTGAACACAAAGACGCCTCAGGTCTTTGGACTTAATTAGCCTGTGTATCCACTAAAATGTGGATTTGTTTTTGAGTCCTCGCCATCTTAATTCTATTATAATTGGAATAAATAAGTTTGGGTGATAAGTACACGACTTATCAACCCGCCCTCTGATTTGAGGGAATTTTGAGTTTTAAGCATCTACACACTTTCTTTGCACTGACTCGTTATTCGACAATTCTAACAGAAATTGGGTAGCTAATGAACCTTCTAGGGTGATATGGCTGGGAAGTTATCGTGGGTGACAGCCCATAGGTAGGTTGTCCAGAGCCCAGTCACTGGACCTTTCTTAGTTTGCTGCCTTTAGGTAAATCTTAGACTAGGGAAGCCACCTACTTAAAAAAAAAAAAAAAGGAGAAAAGAACAAAAAGAAATAAGCCACACTTCGCCGCACGAGTATGGCTAGCAAGTTGTCGGTGATAACAGCTCATCGACCGGTTGTCCAGAACCCAGCTCAGAAAATGCACTAAAAATTCCCAAAACACTTAGGAAGAAGCGGAGAAGTAGAATAAATCGGGGAGATATACACTGGATTCACCCTTGTGTTGACCCCGTAAAAAATAAATAAATAAATAAAAGTAGGGAGAAAGCTACCGGTTGTAAAGATACACTTTTAGGTAGAATTCTGGTTAGGTCACCTAGAGGCGTAGAAATCCAAAGTCCGTTCTAATAGCCGGTCAACGAGTCTATCACAATCACAAAAAGATGCCTAAAGCTTAGGGTTCTCATCGAATCTTAGGTGAGTTGAATGGCCGTAGAAAGCCACTCTTAAACCCGAAAATTTGAAAATCCAAAAAAATTATAAAAGAGAAAAAAGAGAAAAAGAAAATTTTCCTTTAATAAGGCGAGGGCTTGAGGTGGTCTGCATTTTGGCTGATACTCGGGCACTATTGTGTCTTTGAAAGTTCAGTTCCTAAGTAGACAATTTCTTAATGATTGAAAAATAACTCAAGTCCAAATAATCTAACCTAATTCTTTTATAAATAGCATATAGTTTTTGCTAGGGACTAGTAAAAGATAGGCATGGGGGTATGATGTAAATACATTTACACTACATAAAATGTCTATTTATGCATGTTCTTAAGCATAGGATTGCATTTCATGATATAAATATTGCATAACATGCATCATCTTGCTTTTACAGTAGTTTGAATAAAATGGAGGTTAATTGTCTCCTTTTTTGTGCTTGGACAGGGCAAATATTTTATCAGGACCTCGGATCAAAGACCCAACCATATGGATGTGATCAGGGCGACGATTGGAGTTCAACGACTCCAAGATTGCCCTAATCAGGCATTCGTAGCATCAGATAGTGACCTGGGAACCCTAGAAGATCAAGGGCCAGGATGGTGTAAATCCACACTTCAGATGATAAATCCGACTAGACGGATGAATTCGGATCGACGATCGCAGCCCAACGACACAAAAATCGAGTCAATCCGACATCCGTGGCACCATCTACAACTTCCAGAAGATGGATGGCCAAGATTGCTCCACGTGGCGCCATCTCAGCCGCCCAAACGACCGCTTCATCTTGTGAAGGCCCCGCGCCCGATCGCTCTCTGCTGTTGGATCTTAATCCAACGGCGATGGGCGCTCGCTTTTAAAAGCGTCCGCTCGACCATCCGCGCCCCATAGCATAGTGGTCGAGCGCGCTATCGCGAGCACCGGGCGCGGGTTCGAGCCGTGGCGAGGAGCGGCAGGTGCGGGCAATTGAGCGCGGGTGGAGCGTCAGATGGTGATCGGACGGCCGCGCGCACCCGATAGCGTCGACGCGCGATTGGACGCGCAATCGGACGTGCAATCAGACGCATGGGCAGGCGCACAATGCAACGGGAGAAGGCATGACTTAAGCAGTCCGATCTCGAGATCGGACCGCTGAGGATCGCTGGACATGTGTGGACGTTGATGAGCGGGCAGCCGAGGAGGCACGCGTGGGTGCGGAAGCTACGCCCACGATGGGGCTTTAGTGACGGATTTATCCGTCACTAAAGAGCCCTTATTTATTGTTTTGAAGTTGTAATGTCCATTTGCCCCCACTCCTTGCAACTATAAACGAAGATCCCCTCCATACGAAATTCTCATCCCTTCTTTCTCCTCCCTACCCCTCCAAAGCTCAAGAGAAGCTTGTCCCACACCCGGGATGCTTCTCGCGAGATAAAGTCCAATTTTCGTTCCCCTTCGGAAGTGGATCCCGCCACGACGACGGCATGCTGCTCCGTTCCAGTTCTTCTACTTCGCCCTCCTTCGTCCTGCTTCGTTCTCTTTCGTCCAGGCATCGTCTCGTCCGGCTCATCCTCCAAGCAATCGTCGAGGAGGATAACTTCTCCCTCCCATTCTTATTTACAGCTTTTCTAGTGTAGAATTTTCCTGCTTATAGTGTAATTGATTTTCTGCTTTCTAGTGTAACTTTTATTTAGTTTGATTATATAAACAATTGAAATATTGAATGCATGTTCTCTTTCTCTCTCTCTCTCTCTTTCTCTCTCTCTCTTTCTTTTAGTCTGATAGCTCCATTGTAATTATATCGCCTTGCTTATCAAAAATCCTTAAAAAAATATAAGTATGAATATAGATCAACGTAGCCTCCCTGTGTTCGACCCGGAATTCTTTTCAGTATAAATTTTATTTGTTGAACATGAATTCTTCGCTTTCGAACTACAATGATAGGTTTTCCAAAACCAAACACGTAAGCGTAGCGTTCGAAAACTATTCAACACTGACCTTCATCATTTTGGGCCTCATGATTATCGCAAATAGGCTTGAATCTAAATTCTAGGTTAAGGGTAAGGATTGTATCACTAGAATCTAGGCTTGGCTCTACAGGAATGCCAGAATCATTCTCGGGAATCACCTTAACAAGATAAGGCTCGGGATTTACATTCTTGAGAATGTCTGTGTTAAGCTCATCATCATAGGTGTTGGGGAAATCTAAGCTTGGTGAACTAGCTTCCTGGTTTCCTAGGGTCGATTCAGAATCGGGAACAACTGCAATTGGATCCTCCCAACCCACATTAAGATCAGGAATGTCAATTGCTAGGAAATTTGAATCTGAATACATTTGTGTTGGGGGTCCACAACAACCTTGATTCTTGAACTCGGGATTTGAGAAATTATGTTGATCACTAGACTCACTCCAAGATCTTTTATTAATTTCTAACGGGTATTTTTTATTGATGGATCTATATAACTTATTTAGCAATTCTCCCTGTATTTCCAAAAATTTCTGGGGTCTTTCGGAAATGAATGATTCGACCAACATTGTGGAGAATTGTTATTGTGTAGCTTCACCAATTCAGTGTATTCTACTAAACGATCATCCTAGGTTGAACCGTGGTTCATTTATATCCATATTATCTCCACATGGTTCGCGATGTGGTCCATTATTTTATGAAATTTATCCTGAATGTCCCTTTTAAAATATTCCTCATGGTGTCTATAAGCATCCTCAATTATCTTTTCTTTCATACTCATTTGGGACTCAAGTTTTCTAAACAGTCTTCCTAGATTGTTAGGTTGCCTTTTCAAATCACGTGGTGGAATCAATGATGTAGAATCAAAACTCAGGTTAGATTGAAGTTGATCAAATCATATAGAGATTCCCAAGATGATCTAATGTGGTCTCTTAGGTTAACAAAACCTAATGACCTTCCTGTGCATGTGCTCTATAGAAAAGATGAGGGACTGGATGTTATTTGGACCCAATCAAGGCACCCAAAGATTCTTTTGATGACTAAGGCATTTTCAATGCAGATGATACCTCTGAAACAGAAATCCACACACCTGAGAAATACCTGGGCAGCTAGGAAAGGAGAGCCCCGCAAAGACGTCTACACGGTAGAGCATCCCAACGGGTTACACGGTTTCCCTCACCCAACCTTCCTTGGCACTACGGTTCCAAGTAGACCAGAATGTACAGATTTAAGACCTTAAGTCTACCAATTTTATTTCTAATTAGTGCCTTGAGTTTCACTTGATTTAGCAGTTAATTTTACTTGTGACCTAATTTGGAAGTTGGTTGGCCTACAATGTAGGTCTACTTCACCTGACCTGCCCCAAAGATGGCAGAATGAAATCTAGGTCAAGACCCAAAAATCACCCTGAATTGACTCAGGTTATTAGGTCCACAATTTTAGGGTTCAAGTGAATCTTAGAGCCTGATTTCTAGGGTTTTTCTTGCTTAGATCTTTTCAAATAGGGGCTTGGGTAGCACACAAATGCAGGAGGGTTTATTCTCTTTAATGCAGGAAAACGTGAACTAGCACTTCAATCCCCAATGATGAAAACCCTAATTTTCTCTATTCCAAGTCCAATTTGATCTTTAATTGTTCACCTTGGGCTTCAACCAAGAAATGTGTTAGCCCAAAGTGATTTACAAATCAAGCGTAGTCCCTAATAGTTACAAGCAATTTGGGTAGGGAATTCTAAATAGAATTGACTCAAGCTTCAATCAGATATGAAAAATTTTTGCAAATTAGGAAAACTTGCCTTTTAGATAATGATTTACTTAAGAAATTAAGGCAGGTGGTTCCTAACTGATTTTGTTTCCTTTTCTCTCTTCCAAGGAAGGAGATTAAGGAAGAAGAGCTATTACCTACCCTAGGAGTGGCTATTTTGTGCGGAAGATCACCTCGTGATGTACCTCGCAAAATAACAAGAAACAAACAAGGGCAAGTTAGTGCTCAGATATAATCAGATAGAAACAAGAATAATGTTGAATTGCGCATTTCTCCCCAGCAATGGCACTGATGTAAACATGTTTATATTACATAAAATGTCAATTTATGCATGTTCTTAAGCATAGAATTGCATTACATACTATAAATATTGCATAACATGCATCATCTTGCATTTATATTAGTCTGAATAAAATGGAGGTTAATTGTCTCCTTTTATGGTCAAGGACAGGGCAACTTTTTATCAGGGCCTTGGATCAAAGATCCAACCATACGGGTCTGATCAGGGCGACGATTGGAGTTCAACCACTCCAAGATCACCCTAATTGGATATCCATAGCATTAGATAGAGATAGAGGAACCTTAGAAGATCAAGGGCCAAGATGGTGTTAATTCGCACTTCAGATGACAAATCCGACCGTACTGATGGGTTCGGATCGATGATCACAGCCTACCGACGTGAAAATTGACCCAATCCGATACCCATGGCACCATCTACATCACTCAGAAGATGGACGGCCCAGATGGTGCCACATGGTGCCATCTCTGTAGCCCAATCGGCCGCACACACCCGCTGAAGCACTTCGCACCAGCGCTTCTTTGCCGTTGATCAAGATCCAACGGCTGCGAGGCACACGCACTTGAGTTAAGCGCTCGACACAAACATGCCCATAGCGCGTTGGTCGAGCACCTTAACAAGGCAAGGAGGCACAGGATCGAGCCCTCGCACGCCTCAAATTGGAGCTGGCGCGTAGGCGTGATCGACTGCACGATGAAGATCCAACGGCTGTGCGCGGCCGATAGCATCCACGTGCCATCTGATAGCCCCACGTGACGTGGGATCTCACACACAAGGTGCGCGGTTGAGGTGCAGCGAGGAGCGCTCTCAGCGGTTTGATCTCATGATCGGACGACCAAGATCTGATGGACGTGGACGCGTGTTGAGGCACGGGGAGGCGAGCAGGCGCGCACACACCGCTAACAAAGGCCATGTTCAGGCCTTTAGTGACGGATTTATCCATCACTAAAGGTCTTGAATTAATGATTTTCAACATGTAATGACCAAAATTCCCTCACTCCTTCCTATTATAAAGGGAGATCCCCTCCATACGAATTTCTCATCCCTTCTTTCTCTTCTCTCCCTCTCTAAAGCTCAAGAGAAGCTTGTCCCACACCCGGGATGCTCCTCAAGAGATAAAGTCAATTTTTCGTCCCCATTGTGGAAGCTGATCTTGCGACAACAATGACGTGTTGCCTCGTTCTTGTTCTTCCTGCCTCGACCTCCTTGTTCCCGCTCCATTCTTTGTCTTCTAGGCGTCGTCCCGTCCAGCTCGTCCTCCAAGTGATCATCGAGAAGGATAACTTCTCTCTCCCATTCCTTTTTCCTACTTTCTAGAGTAGAATTTTCCTGCTTTCTAGTTGTAATAGTTTTTCTACTTTTTAGTGTAGTTTCTCTCTTACTTAATTGTATAAACATTTTTAAGTATCAAGTGAATGTTTTCTCTCCCTCTCTCTCTCTTATTCTGATTGTTTATAGTGCTTCATTTCATTGTAATTACTACGCATTTTAACAAAAACACAAAAAAAGTATAATTGCGAATTTAGATTGACATAGCCTTCTTGAGTTCAATCTGAGATTTCTATTTCGGTATAAATTATTTTTGTTGAACCCGAGTTCTTCGGTTTTCAAATTACAATGACAGGTTTCTAAAACCAAATTCGATAGCGTAGTAACCCGTCACTTCAACATTTTGGCGTTGTTGCTGGGGAGGCAACAATTTCTGATCTTCTTTTCGCATTTCATGCACTTTATTGTCTTCTAACTTGCATTCTTTTGTGTCTATTGTATTGCAAAGACCTCCATCAGGGAATCGTCAAGCGGTAGACCAGAGTAAAGTGCAGTTGAAGATGACTATAAGTGCTCCCCATTCTTCCCCCTCCATAGATTTCATTTGTCACATTAAATTGAAATTCCAATTAACCTTGGTGTTTGCATAAATCCTAGGATTAGTTTGGTTGTTTGGATTTCCACTCACACCCATTTCGCCCTCGCATATATAGAAAAAATAAACAAAAAGATAATTTTGTGGGGTAATTTTCAACATACACACAACATACACCCACATTTAAGGCACTTAGCCTACTTGATTTGCTTCTACTCAACTGGATTTTGATCTGTGGAACTGGTACACACAAATCAACACATAAAAGAGTAGAAACCATTCTAGGTTAACCATTTCTGTGTGCCTAACCTAGTGGTGCAGTTGTAGCCAATTGTGTGAGTTGTTTGGGCCGCACCACTCAACCTAAAATCAACACATCAAGTAGCTTCTTCTTAGGGTTTTCAATCTAGGTTCATACTAGGCACTCCACTTTATTTTTTATTTTAAAGGAAAGCAATCTTCACCCGTTCTTGAAAACCTAGTCTGCCTCAAACTTTATTGAAATCAACCTAATTCTAAACCCTAAAAGCTACTTAAGCAAGATTTGAACATTAAAATCTATGCATCACAAATAATCTTGCTTGAAAACCCTGGTTGTGCATGCACTTACACATACTTAATCAATCATTAAGGGCACAACCCATTTTAAGGGCCCATCAAATTCCATAAGCACGACAATCTCAGGCTTCAATAAAATCTCGTAGATGTTGGCCTTAAGGACTGATTCGCTCTTCGGGGCCTAGTCTGAGATTGTTCACGATTAACTTACTTGTACTAATTAATCTGTTGTCTAGCTAGGGGAGTAGCGTCAAACGACTACGGCTGGGGGTACACTAGGAACTAAAGGTGCAAGCCGAAGGAAGAACCTTTTCCCCAGTCCCTCCTAAGTGATTAGATTGAGCAGACATAAGTAGAGTAAATCGTTTATAATCTTAAAGCAAGTTTTGGGAGTCTGTAGATCCTTAGGCTACCCCACTTAAGGACAGGCTTGTTTTGTTGTGATGCAAGGTCCTTATCCCCAGTCCTTCTGACCTTTTCCTAGTTTATGCTGGGAAGATGGTCATTGAATCCCCGATTGGAAGGACCACTAGAGTATTCTAGGAGGCGTAAATTGGATTTTGGTCAAATTGATCCCATGGCTGATCAACAGCCTCCTCTACCTCGGGATCCACAGGAGAAATTTTGAAGGTAGCTGGAACAAATGCAGAGATGCAGGAGTGGTTCCAGAGAATGCAGGGCGCTCAGCCCTTGAAGGATTTTTATGATCCTTCAAATTACAGGGAACGTCCCGGCGTCCAAATTCTCGCCGGAGACGTAGAAATCAAGCCCTAGGTGTTAAGCCTAATCAAACATTACCGTGGGCTTGGATCTGAAGACCCGTTTCAGCACTTGGAGGACTTGACCACTTTGGTCTAGACCACCAAGGCACGAAACATGAATGAGGAGAAAATGATCATGAGGCTCTTCCTCTACTCTCTTAGGGATAAAGCTGGTCATTGGTACAGGACTATAGGAAGACCAATTACAACTTGGAATGAGTTGAAATCAGCCTTTCTGAAGAAATTCTTCCCTGTCGGACATACCAATGCTTTTAGACAGGCAATCACTACCTTTACCCAGCAGCTGAGGGAGCAATTTCATGTGGCCTGGGAGCGATTCCAGGACCTATTGCAGAGGTGTCCACACCATGAGGTGTGAAAATGACAAATCGTGCAGATCTTCTACCACGAGTTGACTGACCAACCTAGAAATCATGTGGACGCTTCTTATGGAGGCAATTTCCTCAACAAAGGCGCAAATAGTGCACACGATTTGTTTGAGGAAATGAGAAAGAATTCAATCAATCATACCTCCATGGATACTTTTAACCGATCCCAGCAGTGCAGATCAAATGTTAATGAAGTCCATGACTCCCATTCATTTGATATGGAATTGATTTGTAACAAACTTGATAAGGTGGACTTGGTTGCTAAGAGAATGGAAGAGTGGATGGCTAGAAATTCAATGAACAACTCTCGATCCACTCAATCCTAGAATTCGGGTTTCCATTCATCGCGAGCTCCTTCTGGATGGGAGTTCGTGAATCAACTGGATGCGGCTCAACCTGTGAGTCAGCATTATTCAAAACCCCACGGGTTCCAAATTGGGGCCTTTGATCCTAATTTTTCTGATCCTTCCCTTTCTTTTTCTCCATCCTCACCTTATGAGGATGTTTGTGCTATACAAGAGAACGTTAGATCCAACCCCTACTCTAATGCTTATAATCTGAGTTGGAGAAACCACCCTAACTTCTCCTGGAAAAACCTTGGGCAACAGACCCAATTTCGACCTAGCAACTATGCTCTGCAATGACCAATGGGTCAGGGTCATGTGTATACTCAGTTGGCCCCAAATCAGGTCAATCAGCCAACTTGGAATGCCCGTCAACCCGTAAGGCAGGTTGATTTGAACCGACAAATGGTAGAGATGTAAGGATCCATGCTCCAGCTCATGCAGCAAATGAAAACCTCGTTGGACAACTTGCAAACTAGGCTCATAGCTAACTCTTCTCAAGTCGGATCTTTACCATCCCAACCCGTACCCAACCGCAAAATATCCTGAATTTGGGCAACCAAGCCCTTAGGTATGGAAATCAGAGGGATCCACACACACATGCTCTGGTCGTTGAGCAGGGTCCTTCCTCTTCTTCCTCTGCACACCAACAATTCTTGGCTAATCAAGCCCCTTCAATCTTTCCTAACCCTCCCCAAGACCCAAACACTTATGCATCCGCAAATTCTATTACCATGAGGAGTGGTAAACAAACTCAGGATCCACAACCACACTATTCTGATTTACCGAATCCTGAAGAACCTGAGGAGAGAAAGGAGAATTCTGGAGAAGAAATCAACGCTCAGGAACCTGATTCCAAAGATCTGACTCATGTTCCTTTTCCTGAAGCCTTGATCAAATCAAAGAAGTCTGTTGATAGCAATGAGGACCTTCTGAACATTTTTAAGAATGTTGAGATCAATATCCCGCTCCTTGACGCTATCAAGCATATACCGACTTACGTGAGATTTTTCAAGGATTTATGTACACAAAAGCGTAAGTCGAGAGAATCTATTTCGAGGAAGGTGGTACTCTCCAAGCATGCTAGTTCTGTTATCCTGCACCACCTCCCTCAAAAAAAGAGAGATCCAGGTGCTCCATTGATTTCTTGTGTCATCGAAGATTACACTTTTGATAGAGCACTTCTAGATCTGGGTGCATCCATCAACCTAATTCGGACTTCTCTTTTCGAGAAGTTTGGATTAGGTGAACTTCAGCCGACTTCAGTAACGCTGCAGTTAGCGGACTGTTCAGTCACAAATCTGCGAGGCGTTAATGAAGATGTTATAGTTAAGGTCAAGGATTTCTATTTTCTTGTAGATTTCCTTGTCCTTGACATGGATGTACCAGAAAATCTAAGGAACACGCCCATCATTCTGGGGCGTCCGTTCCTGGCTACCGCTAAGGCCAAAATTAACTGCGAAAGCAGTAGCATGGAAATTGCCTTTAGGGATCAACGAATGAAATTGGATATTCTTAAGGTGATTAATAAATTTGAGGATTGTGGATTTATTGAGGAACTTGAGGAGGATAATGTGAACATTGAAACTTGTTTGATGGTTTCTACAATTGAAAGTTCCTCCTTTGATGATGAATTGGACCCGCAACCCTCTGTGGCAGACCTACCATCTTCTGAAGAGGTTATTGATTTTGTTCACTCTCAACCTCTTCCTCTTAATGAGTCATCAACATCTTCCTTACCTTCAATCATCAACCCGCCTCAGCTTGAATTGAAACCATTGCCTGAGAATTTGAAATATCATTTTCTAAGACCACAGAAGATGCTCCCTGTGATTATCAGTGCTAAATTAACCAAGGAGAAGGAGATTAAATTGATCAAGGTCCTGAATGAACACAAGGAGGCAGTTGGTTGGACCATTCATGACCTTAGGGTGATCGAGCCATCTTACTACAATCATAGAATATTCTTGGAAGATGGATCCTGCCATTCTCGCCAGATGTAGAGGAGATTAAATCCAAATATGCAAGAAGTGGTCAAAAAGGAAATCATTAAGTGGCTCAATGCAGGAATTATTTATCTGATCTCTGATAGTCCCTGGGTAAGTCCCGTGCAGATTGTTCCAAAGAAAGTAGGGATTACCGTTGTGACTAATGAGAGAGGAGAATTTGTTACAACTCGTTCAGCTTCCTCTTGGAGGGCTTGTATCGATTACAGGAAGCTGAACACGACCACGAAAAAGGATCATTTCCCTCTGCCTTTCATTGATCAAATCTTGGAAAGATTAGCCAGGCAGAAGTACTTCTGTTTTCTTGATGGCTACTCAGGATACAACCAAGTTCCTATCCATCCTGAGGATCAGGAAAAAACTACTTTCACGTGTCCCTACAGAACCTTTATTTTCCGTAGGATGCCTTTCGATTTATGGAATGCATCTGTGACTTTTCAACAGTGTATGTTAGCCATATTCTCTGACATGGTGGGAGAGTTTATGGAAGTCTTCATGGACGATTTCTCTATTTTTGGAGAATCATTTGACTCTTGTCTAGCTAATCTAGAAATTATTCTTAAACAATGCATCAAAACATGATTGGTCCTTAGTTGGGAAAAGAGTCATTTCATGACACAAGAAGGCATTGTCTTGGGTCATGTAATTTCTGAATGGGGAATTGAAGTGGATAAAGCTAATGTCAATGCTATCGCTAAACTTCCTCCTCCCACATCTGTTAAACAAATTCGATCATTTCTTGGTCATGTAGGATTCTACAGAAGATTCATCAAGTATTTCTTGAAGGTTGCCCGTCCTCTAAGCAATCTTCTCGCCAAAGAAACGCCATTTGTTTTCGACGAATCATGTCGTAAGGCATTTGATTTCCTAAAAACGGCAGTCATTTATACTCCGGTGTTGCAACCACCAGTTTGGACAGTCCCTTTTGAGATCATGACCAACGCTTCTGATTATGCGGTCAGGGTTGTTTTGGGTTAGAAAGTTGACAGGAAGCCCTCTGTCATCTACTACGCTAGTAAAACTGTATATGAAGCCCAGAGGAATTACACTATTACTGAAAAGAAATTACTAGTTGTAGTATTTACTTTGGAAAAATTTAGGGCTTATCTCTTAGGGTCTCATGTCATCATTTATACCAACCACTCGACCTTGAGACATCTCTTGGCCAAAAATGATGCCAAACTTCGGCTTATTCATTGGATTCTTCTGCTTCAAGAATTTGATCTTAAAATCAAGGATAAATCCAGGGTACAAAATGTGGTGGTGGATCATTTCTCGAGACTTCTAAGTGATTCTTCTCATTCGGACATTCCGATTACTGATACTTTTCCGGACGAAACCATCCTTACAGTTTTAGGTGTCCAAACACCGTGGTTTGCTGACATTGTTAATTATTTAGCCGTTGGTCAAATCCCCCAGGATTGGACCAAGCAACAATGGGATAGACTCAAATTTGAGGCCAAATACTACTTCTGGGAGGACCTTGAACTATACCGCATCAGCTCTGATCAGATTATTTGCTGATGTATTCCGAAGAACGAATTCAATAGCATACTCGAGTTCTAGCATGCATCTGCATGTGTGGACATTTCTCCGGGAAAAAGATGGCTGCAAAGATTTTGCAATCTGGCTTCTATTGGCCATCTTTATTCAAGGATGCCCAGGATTTCTCAAGGTCATGTTCCAGATGTTAGGTACTCAGGAGTATAACTAAGAGAGATATGATGCCCCTAAACCCAATTCTTCCTATCGAAATCTTCGACGTTTGGGGCATCGATTTCATGGGGCCCTTTCTCCCTTCATTTGGACATCAGTACATTCTTGTTGCTGTTGATTATGTGTCCAAATGGATTGAGGCGATTCCCACCTGAACTAATGACCATAAGGTGGTCATCAATTTTGTCAAGAAAAACATCTTCAGCAGGTTCAGGATTCCTAAGGCCATCATCAGTGATGGTGGCACTCATTTTACTAATGCTCAATTATGTAATTTGTTGGCTAAATACGGGGTTAATTACCGAATCTCCACACCTTACCATCCCCAGACGAATGGACAAGTCGAGATCTCCAACCGGGAGATCAAGAATATTCTGCAGAAAATGGTTAGGCCTGATCGCAAGGACTGGACTCAAAAGCTTGAGGATGCTCTTTGGGCCTACCGTACAACGTACAAAATGCCCATCGGTATGTCTCCGTTTCGTCTGGTGTATGGAAAGGCATGTCATTTACCCGTAGAGATTCAACATAGGGCATTCTGGGCAATCAAGTAGTACAATTTAGATTTGAGTTTAGCTGGGAAGACCAAGAAACTCCAACTATCTGAGTTGGAAGAGCTTAGAAATGATGCATATGAGAATGACAAGATCTACAAGGCTTGAACTAAAGCTCTACATGATCAATTGATTTCCTGCAAGAGCTTTGAGCCGAACCAGAAGGTCTGGTTATTCGATTCTCAACTTAAGCTCTTTCTCGGCAAACTTAGATCAAAATGGAACGGCCTGTTCATTATCGACTAGATTTTTTGCAAACAGAGCCGTTCAGATCTCTGACCCTAAGATGGGTAATACATTTAAAGTCAACGGTCAACATCTGAAGCCTGTTATTGACTATACTCTTCCAGAACCTGTCTCAGACACGGTTGCTATAGCCATATTGTGACTTCTTTGGCTGCACTTCGCCTAGCTGACGGCATTAAACTCAGCAGTTGTACATATGACACAAAGCTAACCCGAGCTTCATATTCAGGTGAAATCTTTCATACTCTACCCTTTCTTTCATGTCTCTTTTTCTCAATGTGGACATTGCATCAACTAGGCTTGGTGGGGTGGATTCAATTTTGAATCATTTTGTTAGCTTTGTAAAATTCTTGTAAATTGTATTTCTCTTCTTATATATACATAAAAAAATTAAAAAAAGAAAAAAAAAATTGAATTAGGCAGGAATACTTGGACATTAGGACTTTTCAATCTTAGGAAATAATACATTAGGATCTGAACACAAAGACCCTTCAGCTCTTTAGGCTTAACCAGCCCGTGTATCCACTAAAATGTGGATTTTTTTTTCGACTCCTCGCCATCTTAATTCTATTGTAATTTGATTAAATAAGTTTGGGTGATAAGTACACAACTTATCAACCCACCCTCTGATTTGAGGGAACTTTAAGTCTAAAGCATCTACACACTTTCTTTTCACTGACTTATTGATTGGTGATTTTAACAGAAATTGGGTAGCTAATGAACCTTCTAGGGTGACATGGCTAGCAAGTTATCGTAGGTAACAGCCCATAGGTAGGTTGTCCAGAGCCCAGTCACTGAACCATTCTCTTCTTGTTGCCTTTAGGTAAATCTTAGACCAGGGAAGCCACCTACTTAAAAAGAAAAAAAAGAAAAGAAAAAAAAGAAAAGAAGAAAATAAAAAAAAAGAAGAAAACAAAAGAAATAAGCCACACTTCGCCACACGAGTATGGCTGGCAAGTTGTCGGTGGTAACAGCTCATCGACTGGTTGTCCAGCACCCAGCTCAATAAATGCACTTAAAATTCCCAAAACACTTAGGAAGAAGCAGAGAAGTAGAATAAACCAGGGAGATATACACTGGATTCACCCTTGTGTTGACCCCATAAAAATAAAAGTAGGGAGAAAGCTACCAGTCGTAAAGATACACCTTTAGGCAGAACTCTCTTTTTAAGGTCACCTAGAGGCGTAGAAACCCAAAGTCCATTCTAATTGCCAATCAACGAGTCTATCACTTTCACAATAAGATGCTTAGAACTTGGGGTTCGCATCAAATTTTGGGTGAGTTGAATGGCCGTAGAAAGCCACTCTTTAACACTAAACTCAAAAATCCAAAAAAAGAAATTAGAAAAGAAGAGAAAGAGAAAAAGAAATTTTTCTTTGAATAAGGTGAGGGCTTGAGGCAGTCTGCATTTTGGTAGACACTTGGGCACTGTTGTGTCTTTAAAAGTTCAGATCCTAAGTAAAAATTTTCTTAATATTGAAAATAACTTATGCTCAAGTAATCCAACCTAATTTTTTTTATAAATAGCATGTAGTTTTTGCTAGGGACTAGCAAAAGATAGGCATGGGGGTGTGATGTAAACACGTTTACATTACATAAAATGTCTATCTATGCATGTTCTTAAGCATAGAATTGCATTACATACTCTAAATATTGCATAACATGGAGGTTAATTGTCTCCTTTTATGGTCAGGGACAGGGCAACTTTTTATCAGGGCCTCGGATCGAAGATCCAACCATACAGATCTGATCAGGGCGATGATCGGAGTTCAACGACTCCAAGATCACCCTAATTAGATATCCGTAGCATCAGATAGAGACCTAGGAACCCTAAAAGATCAAGGGACAAGATGGTGTTAATCTGCACTTCAGACAAAAAATTCGACCACACGGATGGGTTCGGATCGACGATCGCAACCTAACGACGTGAAAATCAACCCAATTCGATACCTTTGGCACCATCTACATCACTCAGAAAATGGACGGCCCAGATGTCACCACGTGGCGCCATCTCGACAGCCCAACTGGCCGCACTCACATGCTGAAGTACTTCACGCCAACGCTTCTACACCGTTGGATCAAGATCCAACGACTGTGAGGCGCACGCACTTGAGTTAAGCGCTCGACACAAACGTGCCCGTAGTGCGTTGGTCGAGCGCCTTAACGAGGCGAGGAGGCATTGGATCGAGCCCCGACACACCTCAAATTGGAGCGGGTGGCAAGCACGATCAACCGCACGATGAAGATCCAATGGCTGCGTGCAGCCGATATCGTCCACGTGCCATCTGATGCCCCCGCGTGACGCGGGATTTCACATGCAAGGTGTGCGGTTGAGGCGCGACGAGGAGCACTCTCAACCATTCGATCACACGATCGGACGACCAAGATCTGATGGACGTGGAAGCGTGTTGAGGTGCGGGGAGGCGAGCGAGCACGCGTGTCCTGCCCACGAAGGCCACATTCAGGCCTTTAGTGACGGATTTATCCGTCACTAAAGTCCTGAATTAATGATTTTCAACATGTAATTACCAAAATACCCGTACTCCTTGCAACTATAAAAGGAGACCGCCTCCATACGAATTTCTCATCCTTTCCTTCTCTTCTCCCCCTCTACAAAGCTCAAGAGAAGCTTGTCGCACACCCATGATGCTCCTTAAGAGATAAAGTCAATTTTTCACCCCCATTTCGGAAGCAGATCCAGCAATGACGACGATGTGCTACCTCGTTCTCATTCTTCCTACCTCGACCTCCTTCTTCCTACTCTGTTCTTCATCTTCCATGCGTCGTCCCATCTGGCTTGTCCTCCAAACAATCGTCGAGGAGGATAACTTCTCTCTCCCATTCCTTTTTCCTGCTTTCTAGAGTAGAATTTTCCTGCTTTCTAGTTGTAATAGCTTTTCTGCTTTCTAGTGTAATTTCTCGCTTACTTAATTGTATAAACATTTTGAAGTATCAAGTGAATGTTTTCTCTCCCTCCCTCTCTTATTCTAATTGTTTATAGTGCTTCATTTCATTGTAATTACTCTGCTTTTTAATAAAAACACGAAAGAAATATAATTGCGAATTTAGATTGACGTAGCCTCCCTGAGTTCGACCCGGGATTTCTATTTCGATATAAATTGTATTTGTTGAACCCAAGTTCTTCACTTTATTACAACAACAAGTTTTCAAAACCAAATTCGATAGCGTAGTAACTCATCGCTTCAACAGGCGCCAAAATGTTTAACGCGCGAAATTGATGTTATAAAAGATGCATTGCAGTATAGATCAAAATCGCTCGAAAATAAATAATATTTATAACTCAGATATTTAAATGAATTCCAAGGTTGAACGTAGGGAGCAAATAGGAATTCACACGCTAATCTCAATTAATAAATAAATGAGTATAAGAAATTGAGTGCAATAATGATATTTCAATGAATATGAATCTGTCACGTTAAGATATTCAATGAAGCTCAATGTATTTCAAGACCAAAAAGATAGCTAAGACAAAATAATGGTGATTTAGAACACCAATTATTAATCTAAACACGTGTATTAATTATTCAAATGATGCTACAGTAGTTTCAACTGTGCAACTTAGGTACTTAAATGTTCCAACAGTACTAGCATTAAACCCAAATCAGACATCTGGTTGGTGTATCAGACAACTTAATTGTCGCCTGCTACAGTGTCTTCTTTTTTTGTTCTTCTTCTTTAGGAATGACTTGCTTCACCTCTTCCTCTTTTTCTCTTTCTTTCTCAGCCTTCTCGTATCTTCACGTACAAGGGCTATGCACCCTTCCTCAGCGGCCAAGTGTTGAGCCTCCTTCCTTCAGAGCAAAACCCCCCTCCCCCCACTCTCTCTTTCTTTCTCTTCTTTCCTTCTCTCTCAGATATCCGAATAATCGGGTATATGGGTACACGTAACCCGGTCAAGGCTCACCGAGGTTGTGATGAGCGATGAGTGATAGGTTTAGCAGTCGAGTCCAGTGCGGGTGTGAGGGACCTCACCCCATGTGTTTGACGTGATAAAGCCTAAACAAAAAATCAATTTATGCAGCTATAGCGCTTCTCCCACTGATGTGGGACTATCCCCACTCCTCTACATCGCATCTACAGTAGAGATGAAGATGCATTGAATTAGCAATGACGTCGTGGGAGAGGGCTCTAATTGAGGACCTGGGAGAGTTCCTGGAGGTCATCCACACCACCTGGAGGTGCGACCTGGGGCAATCGTGATTAGAGCACCAAGAACGGAGCCGGAGGGATGATGCGACGGCAGAGGTCCGACGAACTACCTGAGATAGAGAATACAGCCTCTCAGCCTTGTCAAAATAGTTCAAGAGCTTCGCTAGAGCACGACAAAGATGATGGCGGTGTCCCCTTGGTGTAGGAGTGCGTGAAGTGATCGGACGAAGGTGGAGAAGGTGGTCGGTGATGGGTTTGTTCGAGGGGTTGCGTGAGTGGATGAGAAGGTGAATAAAGATGGGGGTTTTGATGGGCATGATGAGGTGGAGGTTGTGGAGAGGGTGGCGAGGTGTTTGGAGCAGTGGAGCGTATGAAAGACCTCACCGGAGGGCGGTCGGAGATAGGGAAGATGAAGGACGAACATCAGCGTTGAGGGGTATTTTAGGGATTTTTGGATAAGAGAATTAACCTAAGGAATTAAAAGGACCTAACTACCTATTTTAAGGGATGAAAGGGACGGAGAGGCGCCAGTTTTGATTGGCTGGCACCGTGGAAGGTGAATACTCTGGGGAAGGAGATGGTGGCGAGGAAAGGGTTGGAGATGCTGGGGCTTTGACTGGCCACCATCGGAGGAAGATGAGGAAGATTGATACGCTTCTAATTTGGCTGTTGCAGTTGTGGATGAGAGAGATTGAGAGAGACACCAAAGCATAGTTCAGAGCCAGCCATGGGACGTGGGAGAAGAGGGATTTGTGGCCTTAAACCTAGCTAAGGAGGTAAGGCATGCATTGGGCGTACTTTTATAGGGCTTAGATGGAGTTCCAAGCTTGGAAACTCCAAGATTCTTGCGCATGTGGGATACCCACTTCTCCCATGCATTTGCATGGGAGATTAGGAAAGAATTAGAGCCCAAGAATAGGTTTAGATTGTAGAGGATCCTCTTACGAATCTTTCTTCCAATTTTGGAAGGGTTTGGCTGCAAAATCATGGAGTAATCCCTGATTGAAGGTCACCGGCGAAGTGGGTGTTGGAGTTGAAGGAGGAAAGGACCTGTTGGTGAAGAAGATGATGAAGTTAGGGCTATTTTTACAAAGGTTTCAAAAGTTAGGGGTGTGTGTGAGAGAGAAAAGAGTTAGACAGGACCAAAATGCAAACTTGGTCAAGGTGATCTCTAATTGGCCCAAATTTTGGTACAAACCTAATTTTGACCCAAGGAATCTGATGGTGAAGTCAGATTTTGGTTTTTACTAAGTTTGACTGGGTAAATTATGTAGAAACCCAAATTAGAGCAACTATCCATCTGAGACTCTATTTTAGGTCAAAATGGGTTCTGATGGTCAAAGCAAGCATACCAAACCTTATAGAATATTTTTTTATGATTTTTAGAATGTTTAGGTGAATTTTATCCTGACTAGAACGTCAATTAATTAAGTGGGTCTATTTTTAGGATTTCAAATGTCATTTAATTCTTAAAATGTGTGAAAACCTATTTCTTTCTACACGGACCCTCTTATTAGACATTTATAACCAATTGACCTTTAATTAACCTCTGAGAAACCCCGTGATTGCTTTGCAATTAAGATATTTTGTTAAAACTACAGTTTTACCCCTGTTTTAATGTTTATCTCTTGGAATGGTTATGTAGTGAATTAGGCCTCTTTGACGATTATGTAGGAGCATTTATCAATGGATTATGACTAATTAAAGCTAGATATGACTGATGATGATGTTATCATCAAGGCTCTTAGCTTTCCTTTTTCTTTTAGAGGCCAAAGAATTGGCACGTGCATAATGGCGCATAGGATAAATTGGAGGGGTCGAAAGAATAGGTGGAGAATAAGAGTGAAGAGGAGCGTGCATACGGGGATAGAATGATTCTTGAAGTCTCTTGATTTGATCCCCTTGAGATTTCACTTAATTTTCCAAATTAGTCAACCTTTCTTCATTTTTCTTGTCAAAGTCCAACAAAAGGTTCATGATATCCTCAAGGGTAGTAGTGGGTTGGGTTGGACTAGATGGTTGCCCTAAAGTAGTTTGAGTGGAATACTAGGCTGGCCTAGATTGATATTCAATCTGAGTTGGTCTCTGTGGTGGCCATGAAAGATCAGGATTGTCTCTCCACTCAAGGTTATACAAATCAGGATATGAATCAAAGTGTGTATCACCCTGCGTGGGGTTGACTATAGAGGAAGTTGATTGCGAACCTGATGTGTGGTCCTGTACTTGTGATCCATTGTTCCAATTCTTAAGTGATATATCATCAAGTATAGGTGTATCAAAAATGGTCCATTCCCCAAGTGATCTACCCAAATTATGAAGTAGGTCCAAAGGTGCCTTCTGGGTTGGCTGAGTCTAGGATACCTCCCCAGGGTAGCAAGAGTCAGTAGAGTAGCTAGTGGATCCACAATATGGGTCATCTGATCAACTAGGCTGGGTATTCCAGGTCTCTTGTTGCTGGGAGGAGTGATAAGATTGAGATTGTGCCTGACATTATCTAATTTGCTCCAAGAGCTTGGCACATTGATCCTTATAATCCTTGTTATACTTCTAAAATTTAGCAACTATGGCCTTCAATCAGTTCTGATCTAGATAAGGGTCAAATCCATGAGGTTTAGGTTCTAAGTAGGTTGTGGGATAAGGAGCATGAGAATAATCATATTCCAGTTGCTGAGGATGAGTCTCCCAACCAGGAGTCAAAATCAGGGCTGGGTTGGGAGAGGGGGAACCTTGAGGATTAAAAGGATGATATGGGTTCGTGGATATTCGAGAATAGAAGAGAATAAGGGGCTGGTGAAAACAAGGCAAAGGCCTAAAATGAGAGACAACCCTAAATCAGGCATACCAGCTAGCCTTAAATTGTATACCCTAAATGGACCTAAACCTGGTACCTTGAAATGGACTTTGGTAAACCAACCCTTGAATTACTTGGCTGGCTAGAAGGGTGGGACCCCCTAAGACACCCCGCACGATGGGACACTGCTAGAGGTTAACGTGGTTATCCCAATGACCTTTCTTGTCACCAGTTGGTCCAAATAAACAAGCCCTTGATTTTCACCCAATTAAACTTTAGTTACCAAGTAATTTAATCCTACCTAGGGCACATCTACTTAGCTTTAGGTTTGGGCTTGAAGTGCTCTTGGAATGTGATTGGGCGTTATGGGGGTGTTTCCCTTAAAATTAGATTTAGCAATGTGAAGTGTACAGATAAAGGATTTACAATACAAGCTTTAATTGGTGTAGTGACTTTTATGCTTCAAGTACTTGTTTTAATTTCTTTTAGGGTTTCCTTATTTAAATTAATTCAAACAAGGTTGTAGTGAAGCACACAAGAGGTTTTGTAAGTCCCAATTTGCTTTATGAATGTCCGTTAAGTGTGTAATGCAAATGTGCTCTACCTTAATGTGGAAACCATACTATTAAATAGGTCTAGATGATGATTTTAAGTCCAACAAGGTAGAAGTGGTGCATGTTGCTCGGAACTAAACAGGAGTTTTTAAAGTCATTTTGTTTTAGCATACACTCCTAAATAGCCCAATCAATAGATAAAATTTACTACTCTAAATCTAAATTGAAGTCCAAGGTCGAACACAGGGATAAAATATAGAATTCGTGTGCTAATCTTTAATTGCATATAAATGAGCATAGGAAATTAAGCACAATGATGATATTCAATGCACAATAACTACTCAAATATGATATTCAATGGAAAACATGAGTACTTCAAGAGTTTAACATGACAAAAAGAAACCTAGGACAAATAATGGTGATTTAAATCACCAATGATTAGTCTAATCACATATATATATCAATTACTCAAATAATGCTACAGCATCCTCAAATGGAAATGCCACGCAATCTTAAGTGGCCAAAGCTTCAAATGCCAAATCAGACATCAGGTCTTTCCACCAGACGACTTAAACGTCACCTTGCTACAGTGCTTCCTTCTCTTCTTTTCAGCTTCTTCTTGAGCTCTCATTTTCTTCTCTTCTTTCACGAGCCTTCTCCTTCTCTTCCCTTCTTCTGTAGAGCTTCTTCTTCACAAGCACAAGGTAACCAAGGCCTCAACGACTAAGTGTCGTATAGGGCACAACAATAGAGAGAAAAACCCCCCCTCTCTCACAATTTCCTCCTCTTCTCTCTTAGATAATCGGGTCGTAATCGGGTATTCGAGGATCCGATTGATCAAGCTTGCGGGTGTGGTGTCGCAAGCGAGGAGTGCGCTTAAGCAGGTATACGGGCAAGTGAGGGTGAATGGGGACCCGACCCCTGTGTTCTTAGGTGAGTAGCCTATGGCAAGAATTCAATTTATCCGCACACAAATTCTCGTCTCTTTATGAGGTGGGACTATGTGTCTCTCTTCCTTTGCATGCAGCTGTAGAAGATGAATTGGTCGAATTGGCAAGCTACAGCTGCTGGGATCCTCAATTGAGGACCTGGAGACTTGCCTAGACCTACTCTGCGTGTCCTAGAAGCAGAACTTGGAGATTTTGTGGCCAGAGCTTGAAGAACAAGGCGAAGATGATGGCGGCGATGGAAGAGCACCGGCGAGGACCTGAAATCACAAGTACGGCCTCACGATCACATTAAATCACCTCAGGAGCTTCGCCAAGTGTTGGTGAGTGTGATGGCGATGTTTGCATGGAGTTAGGCAGCGTATGGAGGGTAGATGGTGATGGAGATGAAGGCGAGAAGGTGGGTTGTTCGGTGGAGGTCATGAGAGGATGGAACACGTATTTGATTGAGGGGCTTGGTGCCGGGATGTTCGACGAAGGTTCTGGAGGTGTTAGCGAGGCATTTGGTGGCTTGTGGAGGTGGGGAAGCCTCGTCGGAGGTGCGGTCGAACGTGGATACGATGACGGTGAACGGCGGTGTCGAGGGTAGAAACTAGGTTTAAAAGAGATAAATAGGAAGTAGGGGAGGAGAGGAACCTAATTAACCTAGTCTAAATGAACAAAAGGAGAGGGTCCGCATCAGTTTTGTCAGGCCGACGACAAAGAAGACGAAGTCTCCAAAGGTGAAGAAGCAGCAACGAAGACAAGGAAGGAGGTGTTCACCGGTGTTGCGAGATGCGGAAGAATGAGATGAAGAGGAATCTGCTGGCTATTGTCCGTAATGGCAGATGAGGAAGGTGGACGAAGGAGCTCGCTGGAGTTGGTGGAGACAGAGGTCGAGGAGAAGGGAAGAAGGAGAGTCCAACCTCCAAACCAAGCTAAGGAGCATGGAAATGCAATGTGGGTCCTTTTATAGGTTTCAAGGGGTTGTCCCAAGCTCGGAAACCAAGCTTGGAAGCTTGATACCTTCACGGAATAAGAAGATCTAGATTTCAAATGGTTTTCATTAGGTTTTGGGCAAGAAATAGAGCTGAAGATGTGGCTCAGATTGAAGAGGATCTCTTCAGGAGTTCTTCCAATTTTGGAAGAGATTAAGCGTGAAATCAAGGAGAACTCCTTGATTGAAAGGTCAATGTTTGATGTGTTCACATGGTAATGGCGGTAGGAACCTATTGGTGAAGAAGATGACAAAGTTAAGGGGGTCTCTGCAATAGATTTTGAAAGTTGAGGGGTTATTTGAGAGAAGAATCAACAAGACCAAAATGCAAACTAGGTCAATATGATCTATGATTTGGCCCAAATTTTGGTAAAAACCTAGTTTTGACCCAAGGAATCTTATGGTGAAGTCAGATTTTGGTTTTGACCAAGTCTGACTGGGTAATTTACATTGAAACCCCAATTAGGGTAACTTTTCGTCTAAGACTCTATTTTAGGTCAAAATGGGTTCAGATGGTCAAATCAAGGATACCAAGCCTTATAAAATATTTTTATATGATTTTTAGAAGATTTAGGTGAATTTTATCCTAACCAAAACCTCATCTAGTTAAGCAGGTTTGAAATTAGAATTTTGAGTGTCCATTAATTCTTGAAATGCATGAAAACTCGTTTCTGTATGCACAGACCATCTTGTTAGTTATTAATGCGCATTTTAACCTTCATTTAACCCCTGGAAAAACTTATGGTTATTCTAAATTTAGGATATGATGATAAAACTGCAGATTTACCCCTGATTTAATGTATTTCTCTTAGAAAGAATATGCAGTGAATTATGACTCTCCGACAGTTATGTAAGACCATTTGTCTTTGATTCTGACTAAATAAAGCTAGTCATGGCTGATGATGATGTTATCATCAGTGCAACCCAATCAAAGAAAACAATGGTCCTAATGCATCACTACTAAGTGAAATAGATCTAAATGGTTGCCTTAGTTGAAATGTAAATTAGTTTAATTTAGGTAGGTGAGGGGTTCAATCAAGAAATAAACCTCACCTACCAGGAAACTAAGCTGATTCAAGTCAGTTTAAGTCTCTATAAAAAATTAAACCCAAAATTTTTATGTCCTAAGGTTTATGCTCTTCCAAAAACCTGCAGTCAAACCCTGTTCTGGCTTGAAATCACTCCCAGATCAGTAAAGGAAGCCAAATAAAATGAAATTTGGTAGAGATCTTTCTTTCTCAATAACTCTTTCAGGGAGTATTTTTTCAAGATTTTTAATATGTCATACAATTTCTCGTGAATTTTTAGATGTTAGGGGATCAAATAGGCTAGATGGACCCCCAATGAGTAATTCAGTTTAAAATAGTATCAAAATAAATCCAAAAATTCTTGAAAACTTCTAGGAAAAACTATGTTTCAGTGGCTTTCCAACCACACAAGTTTCAGATCAATCAGATTTATATAAAGGTTAGAATTAACGTCTAAAACTAGATAAAATCAATGTGTAGACTGTTCTGACCCCCTTCCACTGTGAGAATTTTTAAAATTCGTACAGTGTAAATTTTTCCAAATAAAATAAGACATTGTAAAGCTGATTTGAAACCCTAATAACATACCAAATCCAATGATTTTTGAATTCCTAATTTGGTAGAAATTAATTTTTGTAAATCACAATCAATTTCAAATCAAGTTTCTAAATATAGAGTTAGTGTATTTTAAGTAATTTCCAAGCCAAACATACACCAAACAAAGAGAGATTTTCTTGTAAATTCAAATCTAAAAAGTTGAATTATATATATATATACATATATATTTCAAACCTAAGAAACAAGCAAAATAGAGGATGAAGAACAAATACCTGTGGTCTTCACCTCGAGTCGATGCGTGCGTGGATCCTCGTCTTGATCTTGTGGTCTTCACCATCGGTCAATGTGTGTGCAGATCCTCATCTTGATCCTACAAACAAAACACAAAAATGTTAAGCAAATCTAAATCTAAAAACTCGCCCATTGCCTCCTCAGCAATGACGTCATTTGACAAAGCGATTTTTGCTTGTGTTTTGAAATACGTCATCGACTTCGTAGTATAGTTGTGCTAAACTCTCGATCAAAAATATTGTAACAAAACTCACGTTGATTTGACATATTAGAAGTTAATTCAACCCTTGATTTGTACTTTTGAGCTCAGAAATGTGTTCAATTAGCAATTAGATCATCAATTTACATTTCTAAATAAAATATCTCATTAATTTGACCGAATTATGCATTTTTAACCCAAATTTGATGTTTTAGGTCATTGTATTTAAATCCCACACTTAACCCATTTATTATGTTAATTAGATAGTGTTTAACCCAGTTTCTAACTTAACTTGTGCATTTTGGCAATGATGAGCCACACCTCATCATACCCCCATGGTTAGGTTTTACTAGTCTCTTAGCAAATAACTCATTAAGTGCAAAGCAATTTAGTATCAGCTAGGTATGTGTGATGAGATATCTATTTAATTTTTTCAATTTATTAAGTGTTTAGAGGTGATCTTTTAGCTAAAATTTTTCTGAAAAGCCAACTGTGTTTATATTTGGACATTGTGAGAACCAGTTGCCTAGGAAGACTTACCAGAACTCAAGACTGATAGGACATAGACCATCTCTATACCAACAAGGACTCTTGATATTTAAACCTTAAGTACAATTTCCAGGACTCAAGAGGGTTTTACAAAGCTCAGAAGCTAAGAGGTTATGGTTGTGCTCAGTGAATGGTCAAGACTAACCAAATAAACCATAAAACTCAATCCCAGGGTTTCATGTCTTTTTAAGTCTAGGTTGGTCCTAGCTTCAGCTTATCTCTTTGAATCTACTTTAAAAAATGAGTGAAGACTCAAACCCAAATCTTATTGCGTTGTGGTTCAAAGAATATTTGGTGGAAATAGGATATTTGTAATTCACCCTAAGAAATATTTGGAAATATACAAGACTTTGGAGAACATACTTGACTTATTCAAAATAATATCTTTTTTTCTTCAAATCTTTTCGACTTTTTCATATTTTTTCTACTTTTTCTCATTTTTTTGATTTTTTTATTTTTCTGAAAGCAAATGTCAGTATGTCTCCTTCAACTTTATTTGGTAGAGCACACTTATTTGGTGGGTGAGTACTTTGGTGGAAAGAGCTTCTCCTAAACACAAGGCTAAAGACTAGGACAAAGAGTTTACCTACATGCACAGGTAAGGGCTTCACCTTCCCTAATGAATATGAGGGTTGAATTTTAAGTTCACCAGGTCTTTCCCAACGTTGTGTAGTGAAAACCAAAGTTACTTAGACTCCTAAGCCAAAGCAAACCAGTGAATCCTGTACCGGTGACTCAGGTATAAGAATACGTCCTAAGTTAGGAGAGATCCTGGTCTATCTTGTCTATGCTTAAGTGTTTGAAGCCAAAGTTTGAGCGAATCAAGCTACGGTGGTCCGAGAAGACTAACCAGCAAGGGTTGAAGGTCTATAAACACTTATTTTATTTTTGTTTACAGCTATAAGATCATAATTAAACACTTATAAATATTTTCAAAGTTTTTTTTTTCTCTCCTCAGAAATTCTATTTTAGAGTTCTCCCTCAACAATAAGTACATCAGGTCCCTTATTGTATTTTTGGAATTTTTATTTTTTTCACATTTTTTTGCATTTTTGACTTTGCAATTTTTTCAAACCTTTTAAAAATTTCAATGTTTTGGTTTTTTTAATAATATTATACTATATACAATACAGATGTTTATATAATTGTATTTCAGAAAATGATTTCACCATTTACACCCCCCCATACTTAAATGATGGAATGTCCTCATTGTATGAATAGGGTGGATGCAAATGCATGCTCTGCTTTTCACTAACTTAGGCTCGGTGATGAAAGGAAGTTGGAATGTGGAGATAAGAATCTTTATGCAGACGATTTCAAGTCGGATACAAGTATCAGAGTGGAGAGTCGGGCTAAGAAGTGAAATGCAAGACAAATGTGACTATGAATGCATGCTAAAAATGCAAGGATAGACACCTAAGGAAGAAATGGAAAATAAAAAAGATGAAAACAACTATATACAAGAGATAGTTTGCTAAGTTTAATGCCTTCAGCTAGGCGTAAACCCAGATGTTGTGCCCAAAGTATAGGACCAAGGTGATGGATATAGAATTGACAAGTCAATGAAGCTCAATGAAAGATTTAAGTCATGGTCTATAGAATGGATGAGAGTTGTCAATCTCAAAGGTATGGATAAGCTCCATAATCAATGAAGATCAGAATTAGTTATATGGTACAAGGTCCAAGTACAAATAATGTGGTCAACTCAGAAATACTTGGCTTAAGGTCCAAGTAGAGAAATAGAATTGACAGACATTGTTTTCACACATTTTAAAATTTTCGAAAATCGTAATATAGTCACGCTAAAACGTTCGTCAAAAAAAATGATTTTGTAAAGATAACGAGACTTGAGTCCCCGTCATTCGTCTCTGAGAGGCGTTTATGCAAATCTGAAATCGATCTTTTTCGCTCTACTTGTTTAAAATCGCACGTCGATCTCTAACCATCGGATCAATGTTTTGCCACTTTCATTATGAACCCTGGTTACACACGCATGTGTTAGATAAATGACAAATGTGAAAGTGTGAGTTTCAGTATGCACGATTCTAGTTATGTGGTGGTTGTTTACGGAAAATGCATTAATAGTTAAATACTCAATATTTTCTAGTACCGACATGCTGGTTGCAATAGATAATAATTAAAAGTAGGCAACTTTAATCACACAAAATATATTGTAATCAATAAGCTCATGGTGATTCTCAACATATATATATATATTTCTTTCATTCATTTAGGAGGGTGTTTGCAACATGGAACTAGAGGAAAGCTTGAAAACATAAATCTAACTAACAGAAAATGATCTCATACATGAATCTATGGGGGGATTTTGCATGCATCATTGGGGGATAATAAAGAGCTACACAACTAAGCAGTAATAAAAGCATGTAACTATGAAGAACTAAGCTACTAATCTAGTAGAAATAAGGGCATTCGGAGGTGGCCTCCGATGGCCTTTGAGTGGTTGAGAGGAGGGGCGGCCATTGGTGCTTAGGTTGTCCATTGGAGAGAGGTTGGAGAGGTGATCTAGCATCCTGGCGTGGAGATGGTGGTGACCATGGTGAGGCAACTCATGGAGGTGGAATGTAGCTAACCTAAATGGAAATGAATAAAGCCAAGAGATGGATGGGTGCAAATGGCCAACCCTTAGGTCTTTTTTATAAACCTAAGGGAGCTCAATAGAGAATTATAGAATTAACTATAGATGCCTATGATGGGAGCTCGTGGGAGAGTGTGAGAGAGGATGGATGGCGGTTTTTAGATCCACCAAACGTGGATCTAAAAATTGAATGGCTCTTGGTTGCTAATTTTAGCAACCAAGGCAACAATAGAAGGTAGAGAGTTCTAGAGAACTCTAGGCTAGGTATTTTTGTGTGGATGGTGTGTGTGGGTGTGTGAGGGTCGAAACTTAGGTGGCTAGGTTGATTAGGTTAGGTTCTAGTGGGTTCAAGTTAAGGTAGGTCTCAAATTAGGTTGTAAACCCTAACTCACTAAGGTAAAGTGCAATTAAACTTAATACAAGTTTAATTGGGTGATTGAAAACTTAATTGAGAGTAAAATAACTCAATTAAGTTTGGTCTAGGTCAATTAGACTCTCACTAAGTCCAATTGGACAGTGTGTGTTGAGATCAAGGCTCAATTGGACTCAATGAGTCCAATTGAATAGGTTGATGGAATTGACTGAGATGCAAGTCAATTAGGTTTAGTGAGGGCCTAATTAGGTCCTTAGGGAGGTTTAGACGTGATGTACTAGGGTTAGGGCACCTTAATTTAGGTTCCTATGGGGTTGGAATTGGGTTTAGGGACCTGAAGATCCAAGATCAAGGCTTGAATCTCAAAACAGGGTTTGGAGGGCAGTTTTAGACATCCAATAATAGTGTCAGATGTCTTATAGTGAAAAATCAGAAGTCTAGACTTATTTTCTGGACATCCAATCAGAGTCAGGAGGGATTCTAGGTTCTGTCTTGGCTATTTTGCAGAAATTGGACATCTGACCAAGTGTCTGGACGTGCAATAACACTGCAGAAGTGGGTTTAAGGTGTGCGGGAGTTGGCTAAAAGTTCTGGATGTCCTATAACTTATCTGGACGTCCAAATAGAGGCTAGAATTAGGGTTTTAAGGTTTCCTAGGGTGTGGTGACCTAATCTAAGGGTGACTAAGTCTTGGGGAAGCTTCTAGGCTAGGCTAGGGCTAGGATGGTCATAAGTTCTTAATAATTTACCACTTTATTCATACTTAAATAGAATAGCATACGTCAACCCCTTACATTATTGTCTACTACATCTTATTCTAGGTCTTCTGCTCTAGCTCTGCTGCAACTCCAGTTACTCTTTATTCTTCAGATCCAGCTTTAGATCTACCTTCTAGTCAGCTTATTACCTGTAATTGACATAATGCACCTAACCAGCACATTATAGCATTATTTTATGCATAGCTAAAAGAAAGAAATAAGGATGCAAGTAATGCTTATGCATGCGTGAACTATCCTAACTTATGCTAAGTCCTAGCCTAATTTAGGTCAATTAAGACCTATGATTGCTGTGCAATCATACCCCCATGCCTAAATCTTGCTAGTCCCTAGCAAATGCGAGACTAAATTACTCACAGAAGGGTCCCTAAGGGATTGATTATTTTATCAAGTGTATGCCTAGAGATTTTTCTCCCTTTTGTTTTCATCTTATGCTCTAGAAATTCAGACAATCGTGAAAGTGTAGCTATGTAGCTTTTGCAACGGATTCGAGTGAAAAACTAATTCACCTCTAAAGCCTGTACTTGACCCCTAGTAAAAATTCTAGCGGGATAGGCGGACTTCTTCCCATGGGGTATTCAAGATATTCTATGAATTTCACCCCAGCTTTAGGCTTAGGTAGAGAATCTCTGAGGGGTACGGGTGTTTATTTGGTGGCTCACTCTCACTTGGTGCTACATAGAGATTAGTATTTCAGAATCTACATTCTTAGATTATCAAGTAACTCAACTTAGAGAAAGACGACAAAAACTATGCTCTCTTCTGGTTCCTTTGTATTCATTCTCTCTTTCTCTTTTTCTTTTTCTTTTCTTTTCTTTCTTTCTCTTAGAGTTCACAATCTCACCAGATTCACACATATGACCTGTATTTGATGGTCTCACTTGGCATTAACACTATAATTGAGTTCCCATAACTCTAATAGTAAGTCAGAATTCCTCAGCCAGTATTCGGACGGTCAGAAACACAGAAAATTAGTTTAAGGCTATATTTGGTGGATCTCAAATTTATTTGGTTATATTGCCTCAATGCAACTCAAATAAATGCTAAATATTCACTCTTTTTTCTTTGCTTTTCCTTCTTTTTCTAATTTTTCTCTTTTTCAGTTCTTTTTCTTTTCATCATTTTTTTTTCAACATATACACAACTAGCACACATCCATGAACTTTATTAAGGAGGCATTATTAGGGATTGGCGGTACTCAAGAGACATTGGGTGACTTATTTGGTGGAAGTGCCTACTCATGGCACCGGGAGAGATGGATAGGACAGTGTATTTTTGACCTTGACATCAATACCCTCCTTCAGCTAAGGATTCCGTAAAGAATGTTCGTAACCATCCACCTTAACCCTAGTTTTATGAAAACTCGTTCTCCACGTATTTGCCTTATTTGGTGGCTCTCAAAATTTCACACAAAATGTATACAGAGGAACCAAGAGTGAAAGCTATGTCTAATCTCTGAGTATCATCACCTTATCTAGGACTCTGGATTCCTTGTACTAATCTTAGAGCACTAGTACACTCTACTCTCACCTCACACTATTTGGTGCATTTTTGGAGGAAAATATGCCTGACTCCCAAAACACTGTTTAGAGGTTCAGGAAAAGAAGCACTACTTCTTCTCGATAGATGTTATGAACGCGCAGCTTCAGACGTCTTTTAAGATGTCTGGGAGGTGTCCCAGACGTCTGGAACCCCTTCCAGACATCTGGGATTCGATTTTTTTCGACACGAGCGGTTTAGTCTGCGCGCCTGAGCGCGCAGACCTGCAAGCGCATCTCTCTCTCCCTTTTTCCCTCTCTCCTGTGACCGCAGGCTGCGCCCTCTGTCTGCTCTCTCTCCTCCCCGCATGGCTTTAAAACGCTACGCCCTCTCCCTCACTCTCATCACCTCCGCCCCGTTCCTCTTCTCCTTCCAGCCGGCGCACGAGAGCGAGCGCGAGTGAGCAGCGGCAGCGACAGCCGTAGTGAGAATGGGAGGAGGTACTGCACGAGGGAGGAGGTGCTCGGCCGGAGGGCGAGCTTGCCGGGGCTGCTAGGGCCGACCGGCAAGGGGGAGCAGCAAACGCAGGGTGACGCGGGAGGCCTGCTGCAGCTCGAGCAGCAGGCGGACGAGTCGCGGCGCGGCCGAGCGTCGCGAGCGGAGGGCGAGTCGCGCCCTGATTCTGGAATTTTCTCCAGAATCAGACGTCTGGGCTTCCAACCAGACGGCTGGGAGGACATCTGGAGGACTGTCCAGACGTCTAAAAGGTGAGTTATTTCTGTCTTTCTTCCTCTTCTTCGACTGACCGTACTAAGAGATAGAGGAAATCGGTACGCGCAGGTTCTGGATTTGCATCCAACGCAAATCAGACGTCTGGTTGTAGTGCCAGACGATGGGGCAACTTCCAGATGTCCGGGGTGACCATCGAACGTCTGTGAACTAGGCCAGATGCCCCTGCAGGCTTCTGGACGTCTGAGAGACCACATAGAGCAAAGGTAACCTCTGATCCACTTTTTTAAGACGTCTGGAAGAAGTTCCAGATGTCTGATTTTGCACTGTTTCATCATTTTCGACCCGTTTAGGGCCCGTTCGGAGTCTGTTTTCCTCGTTTCGAGTTACGTGCTTTTCGGGATTAAATCCTCTACCCATCTACAGTAGCTATATACTGTTTTCAGAGACTCCTTGTGTTTGATCCTTGTGATAGGACGCCGTTCCGTTGTAGTCTCGGGGGTTGCGGAGGTACGCGGGATTCCCGAACATGCCCCCAGTACGCCTGTTGTAACCGGTAGAGTGGCTTTTAAGTTTATTAGTATAATCTGTTAAATTATGGAACCATAAATAGAACCTAGGACATTGCATGAATCCTAGGAATGAGAAACTAGAATGAATGGTAGATCCTAGGGTATTGCATGAATCCTAGGGCTGGAAAACTAAATTGTATGATAGATCCTAGTGTATGGCATGGATCCTAGGATGGGAAGAACTAGTGGAATATATGAATACTACAGTCTTGGAAAATGTGGAAAGGAAATAATAGCTACCTATAAATTGGTTTAACAGCTGCCTGTTATGAATAAATGAGCATGTCTGAGAATATGGGATGTATGAATGTGAAACTGGAAAGGTGAAACCTGAATGTGCTGAGTTAAAAGAACTGAAACCCTACGGGGAATTAGGAGTGGAACTCCTGGAAAGAGAAAGGAATGGAACTGAGAAAGAAAGACGTGGTAGTGTGCTGTCTCTTGGGTACGTAGTACCAAGGGAAGTACCTATACCTGTTTAGTGCAGAGCAGAGCCAGCCGCCCCAGGGTCCCGGGGTCAGGACTAGCTACTTTGTACCGACTTGCTGGCCCTCGTGTACGTAGTACCGAGGAGAGCTACTAGTGTAGGGAGGTACTAGCTACCCTACGAGCCTCGGGGTTCTGCTAGCCTCCTACACCGACTTGTTAGGCCCACTGGGCAAACCAGGGTAGTCAGGTGAGGGTCCGCGGACTGTGGAGGGGCAAGGCCCCTGTTTGGTTATTGTGGAGGGGTTGGACCCCTGTTACTAGGAGGGCTCTGCCCTATACTGGTTCCGTGCTGTGCTTTGGGTGCACCCGTTAACAGAAATGACTAACCGCGTGCCAGTGCGGGTTAGCTACCTGTGCGTTTATCGTGCATGCCGTAGTCACCGTTACGCCTGTCCGTGACCTTGGGGTGGTTGACTGAGAGTAGGATCATCACGAGGGACTCTCCTGGCCAGGAGAGCACCACGTGCTACTTCTATTGTTCGGAAAAGACTGCAATCAAGATCGTTCCCACGAGGAACATTCGAGATCAAGTGAAGGATCTGAGAAATAGATAAATTTTGAAACAATAGAAAGACGTAAATAAAGGAAGAAAGAAAATTAATACAGCTACTGTACACTTTACTGTTTCTTTAGTTTAGCTGCCACTCTACTCAGCGTTTTGCTGACGTGTTACACTCGTTACCTTTCAGGACCAGGTGTTGAGCAGCCAGGGTCAGCCGCTGCAGAGGACGCTGGGCCGAGTAGGGTCTAGTAGAGTTACCACTGTTCTCTTGTACCTCTTTTTGGTTCCACTGTAGTGAGTAGTTCTTGTTACCGCTGTACTTTTCTTTACCTGCAGTATCATATTATGTTATGAATGTTGTTCTACTGTTGTGGCGGTATATACTGTAATGGTTTCTTTCCTTACTGCTGTATTTTCTTACTATTAGTTATATTCATGCTAAATGTGGTTTATTTTACTTCTCTTTTGGTTACTTCCTCGTTGGACGACCAGGTCTTGGGATTAGTCGAGTCGGTCCGGTTCTCGTGTCTCGTAGGGACTCGGGAATCGGGTCGTTACAATAGACTAAAGATGTTTATAAGCCTTCACCGTGAATCCATTGCAAATTCTACGTGTGTGTGAAAAGTTGTACTGGATTCCAGATTACAGGAATCAACTAGAGGATAAAAGCCCTAATACATTCTCTTAATAAAATAATCTTATTCATGGATGCACTATGTATATATGCTATAAATAAATAACCTCTTATATTTGTACTTCATGAAATTTCCCTTTTGGGTTACATTCAGCTTGACCCTAAATTTAGAACAAAAGGTGAGTGAGTGAGTCGAAAATGGTTGTTGTAGATGATTTTTAGCTCCAATGCAAGCATTGGAGGTGGAGTTGGTTGTTCTTTTATTTAGGGTCCTAAAGTACGTTTGACATGAAGCTCCGAGGTTTTCCTAAATGTTGACATAAAAATTTTCAATTTTTTTATATCTACCCCCTCATGCCTAAGTTCTTACATGTCCTCATGCATGAATATAAAAGAAAATAAATACAGTAGGGAGCAAATGTGTAGAAATCACCTGTAATTGCTCCTGAAATTATACATTCAGCATCGGCCAACCTGACAATATGCAATATGCAGAAAGAAAATATGCTATATATAAAAATGAATATGTATAGGGTGATGGATGCGGAGTAGATGCTGAGTTTAACGCCTCTAGCTAGGCGAAAACTCAATCACACATCCTCAATAAGATGAAAAATATCGTCAATTGGAGGAGGTTCCTGGGACAAAAATGGCTTGAGGCACTGGCCATTTACCGTAGATATATGCCCATATTTTGGCTCCCTGATCTGGACTGCCCCATTAGGATATGGGTGAATCACAACATATGGGCCAGTCCACTTGGACTTGAGCTTCCCTGCGAAAAGTTTTAATCGTGAATCGAACAACCAGACTTGCTGGTTGGGCGTGAATGCTTTGCTCCGGATGTGGCAGTCATGAAAGGCCTTGGTCTTGTCCTTGTATATCAATGCGTTCTCATAGGCCTCCCACCAGATCTCTTCTAATTCGCTGAGCTGGAGTTTCCGTTCTTGACCTCCTTCATCGAGGTCAAGGTTACATTTTCGCACCACCCAAAAGGCGCGGTGTTCCAGCTCTACAGGAAGATGACAAGCCTTGCCATATACCATACGATATGGTGACATTCCGAGTAGGACCTTGTACACGGTCCGATATGCCCAGAGTGCATCAACTAATTTATCGGACCAGCCCTTCCTGTCTGGTCTAACCGTCTTCTGGAGAATCAGCTTGATTTGACGGTTTGACACTTCAGCCTGCCCATTAGCCTGCGGGTGATACGGGGTGTCTATACAATGATGTACCCCATATTTCTTTAATAATGTCCTGAAGTGGGCGTGGATGAAGTGGCTTCCCCCATCGCTAATCAGAGTGCGGGGTATTCCGAATCTCGCGAATATGTATTGTCATACGAAAGAAATGACGGTCTTATGATCATCCCGTCTCACCGAGATGGCCTCCACCCACTTCGAGACATAATCAACGGCTAGTAATATATACTCGAAGCCATGTGAGTTTGGAAAAGGGCCCATAAAATCGATGCCCCAAACATCGAACACTTCTACAACCATGATGGGCTGGAGTGGCATCATGTCTCTCATGGTCATAGAACCGACCGACTGGCATCGTTTGCAGTGTTGGGCATATTCGTGCGTATCTCCGAAAATAGTTGGCCAGAAAAATCCCGACTGCAAAATTTTTGCAGCTGTTTTCTATCCCGAGAGATGACCACCACAAGCATTATTCTGGCAAAAAGATAACACACTAGGGATTTCATAATTTGGGATGCATCTTCGAATAATCTGATCCGCTCCAATGCGGAAGAGCAGTGAGGTAGAATTTGGCCTCAGTAGTGAATTTGAGTTTCTAGTCCTTGGATAGGTTCACGGGAATCTTGCCTACGACAAGATAGTTTGTGATATCCGCATACCAGGGGAACTCAACAGAGTGAACTGCCAAAAGGGATTCATCCGGAAATTGCTCGTGGATTGGTAGGGAATAAGGAACGTGGGCTGGGTCTAGTCTGGATAGGTGATCCACCACAACATTCTGCTTTCTGGCTTGGTCGCGGATTTCAATATCAAATTCTTGCAATAGAAGGATCCATCTGATGAGCCGGGGTTTGGCATCCTTCTTTGCCAACAAATGCCAGAGGGCAGAGTGGTTAGTGAAGATGATAACTTTGGACCCTAATAAATAAGATCTAAATTTCTCCAACCCGAATACTATTGCTAGCAGTTCTTTTTCGGTGATAGTTGATGAGTCCATTTTAATGGACTAATATTACACCTAAGTAGCTTTAATTTTACCTTTTAGGTTTGTTAATAATTACATTAAGTTATAGAATGTTTACATGCATCATGATTTAAGTTTACATCTATTTTATAGCATTCTATAACTTAATATGTAATGATTTTATGTGCAGGAAGAATGTTGGGAAAAGAACAAGGAGGGGAGGGTAAATTTCCCTTTCAAACAAGCGGTGCCATCTTTTTCCCATCCTCCGGCCAGCCACAACTCTTCCCTCAACAGCCGCTGGCCAAAAATAGCAAAGGGATTTGGAAAATCCCTTAACTCACACATGCAGGGAGAGGAGATAAAGAGGTTGGGAAAAGTTGGATGGAGGGATCTTCTTCCTCCCCCTTAAGGGGACATCCACTGCATTTGAAGGCTTGCACTGTGCACCCACTGCCAGCCACAACCTCTACTGCAAGCGACACCCTTCCAGCTTGCAGCCGCTTCAGGCGCATCGCACCAGTGCTATCACCGCACCCCCTTCCAGTGACATCACCTTCCAGCCTGCACCTGTGCCCAATGCCTGCAGGCGCCCGCTCCGCCCCACCAGCGCTCGCAGGCGCTTCCCCCTTCCAACTCTCACACCACCCCAACCTGCCATCGTGCACCCGCCCACACCCTGCAGGCGCTCGCACCCTCACAAGTGTTGCCCCCACTGCAAGAGCGCCTTCAAGCCCGCAGGCACTCCTTCAAACCTGTAGGCGAACCCACGCCCACAGGCGCTGCGCACCTTCATCACCGCCCGTACGCGCCACCTGCCTCCTACCTGCAGCGTGCCCCCTCCAGCACCACCTCTGCTACACCGCGCCAAAGCCTGCAGGCACTGTGCCCAGCCACCGTGCCCAGCAGGTGCAGCCAAACCAATTGCCCATAGATGCTTGCCGCTCTTCTCCGCACTGCCCGCAGGCGCTTCACCTCACAGCCAAACCCTGCAGGCACTACAAGGGCCAGCTCCAGCACTACCACCAGCGCCCAGCATGCGAGGCGCGCACCCAGCTGCGCGGCTGCAACAGCAGGACACCCAAGCATCCATGCACGGCTATCTCCTTCTCCTCCAATAGGCCGATGGCCCTCCTCTGCCCGCCGGCCATCGCCGGCCACCTCTGACTGCCGCGTCACCGCCATTTTGTAGCCCTCATAGAGCCGCACCTCCCCGCTGACTCTTGCGGTCAACCGTGCACGGCCGCACACACGAGGAGGAGAGAGGAGAAATCCTCTGTTTTTGTCTCCATTAATAATTATATTCAATTCCATTGCCACTTTTATATTAATATTTTATTCATGCCACATTGCACTGATGCACTCAGATTTTCCTGAAATTATTTTACTTGTGTTATGTGCATGATTCTACCTTGAATTTCAAATAAGAATTGCATGAAAGTTGAATTCACATGATAAGCCATTACACATGCATCATACACATATTTTTGGAGCTTAATTCCTGATGTGAAAATTGCACAAATACCCCTGATCCTTTAAGGAAATTGCAAGCTTCATTTAAAATAGCATATTCCTCGCATTAAAGTTGCAGAAGAGTTTGCAAACTGTGTATTCCTTGACTCGTGAATTTATTGGTCTATTCCTCCCTATGGATACGACATCCTTTATTGTTGTTTAAATTCATATCTATGTTAATTTCTGATTGAGAGATTTCCACCACATTAATTACGACATATTCTTCTATTGCTATCGTAAGTAAGTGAAAATCTCTCTGCCAAAATGGCGTCGTTGTCGGGGGTCTCCTCCTCCAACAGGCCGACAGCCCTCCTCCCCCCGCCGACCACCACCGGCCACCTCCGGCCGCCTTGTCACCACCATTGCGTAGCCCTCATCGAGCCACACCTCCCCGCCGACTCTCACGGCCAACCGTGCATGGCCGCACAGGCGAGGAGAAAGGAGAAATCCTCTGTTTTTGTCTCCATTAATAATTACATTTAATTCCATTGTCAATTTTATATTAATATTTTATTCATGCCACATTGCATTGATGCACTCAGATTTTCCAGAAATTATTTTACTTGTGTTATGTGCATGATTCTACCATGAATTTCAAATCAGAATTGCATGAAAGTTGAATTCACATGATAAGCCATTACACATGCATCATACACATATTTTTGGAGCTTAATTCCTGACGTGAAAACTGCATAAATGCCCCTGAACCTTTAAGGAAATTACAAGCTTCATTTAAAATAGCATATTCCTCGCATTAAAGTTGTAGAAGAGCTTGTGAACTGTGTATTCCTTGACTCCTGAATTTATTGGTCTATTCCTCCTTGTGGATATGACATCCTTTATTGTGGTTTAAATTCATATCTATGTTAATTTCTGATTGAGAGATTTCCACCACATTAATTACAACGACATATTCTTCTATTACTATCATAAGTAAGCAAAAATCTCTTTGTCAATAGTATAATTGCGCTGATCCTCATTAAACTTCTTGCTAGCATAATATATGACAAAAGGTTGTTTTTCTCGATGCTAGCCTAAAATAGCACCGACGACAAAATCAAAAGCGTCGCACATCATCTCGAAATCAAGCGACCAGTCGAGTGGTTGGAGAATCGGGGAATCAGTGACAGCGTTTCGTAAAGTCTTGAAGGCGCTGAGACACGAGATGTGGAATTCAAATGGGGCATCGGCAACAAGAAGATTCATCAAAGGTTGTGCAATTTTTGAGAAATCACATATAAATCTCCGATAGAAGCCAATGTAACCCAAGAATGATCTGATCTGCTTGACCGAGCTAGGTGGCGGTAAGTGGGAAATAATCTAAGATTTATCTCGATCGACCTTGAGTCCATTTTTAGAGATCTTGTGTTATAGTACTATGCCATCCCTCACCATGAAATGGCTTTTCTCCCAGGATAGTACTAGGTTTACCTCAATACACCATTTAAGGATTTTGGTCAGGTTATCAAGACATGATGCAAAATCATCTCTGAAAATGGAGAAGTCATCCATGAACACCTCCACATAGTCCCCAATCATGTAAGAGAAGATGGCCATCATACAATGCTGAAATGTTGCTGGTGCATTGCAGAGGTCAAAGGGCATCCGCTTGAAAGCGAATGTTCCAAAGGGGCATGTGAATGTGATCTTGTCTTAATCTTCCGGGCTAATCACTACTTGATTATACCCGGAGTATCCATCCAAAAAGCAAAAGAAACTGCGTCCGTCTAATCGTTCCAAGATCTGATCAATGAAAGGCAAAGGAAAGTGATCCTTCTGGGTAGCCACGTTCAGTTTCCTATAGTCGATGCAGACCCGCCATGATGTCGCAGTACGGGTCGAGGTGGATTCGCCTTTATTATTTTTCACTACAGTGAGTCCTGCTTTCTTGGGCACTATCTGGATCGGACTCACCCATTGGCTATCAGAGATTGGGTATACAATACCTACATCCAGCATTTGATGATCTCCTTTTTAACCACCTCTAGCATATTCAGGTTTAGCCTTCTTTAAGGTTGTCTCAAAGGTTTCACCCCCTCATTCGTGTAAATGTGATGAGTGCAATACAAGGGGTGAATACCATGGAGATCAGCAATGCTCCACCCTATAGCAACCCTATGGTCTTGTAGCATAGAAATCAATTGATGCTCCAATTCTTGGATTAAGTGGCCACTAATAATGACCGGGTATGTCTCACTTTCACCCAAGAACACATAGTTAAGTGAGTTAGGTAAGGGCTTCAATTCAATCACGAGTGGGTCAGAGTCAGAGATGGGAATAGGAGGAACAGACTCGAAGGTGGAAGTCTGATGATCCGTATTCATGTGAATTCCCACTGATTCGCTTCCTGTGAGATAATCGGTTGTGACTGTATTAACGGGAAACCCGTTAGCTGTGGTCACGTCTTCTTGTAACAATAGGGGCGATCCAGTAGTGTATGGATCAGGATAGCTAGATTCAGGGGTGCTGTGGTCAGAAACACACCCTAAGCAGTCAGATCCTTGGGGAGATATGTGCAGTGCAGTGGTCTCAGTCCTGTGTGGATCAAGGTCCAAGAACCCTGATAGTGCAGACAAATGAGACATTGGGTCATCGCAAAGGAATCCAATGTTACCACAGTATGCCAAATCTTCGTCTTCACCATCCTCCTCTATGCGATCACGTCAAAATTCCTTGATGCCCTAAATATGTCAAGTCGAAGTCGCTCATTATCTAGGGCTATCTCCATAGACCCGGATGCATAATCAATGTTTACTTGGGCTGTCGCTTGAAATGGGCGACCCAAAATGATTGGTGCATCTCGGAGATTAGGAGGAACCTCCATATCAAGAACGAAAAAGTCTGTGGGAAAGCAGAATCCATGGACTTTTGCGATCACATTCTCAACCACCCCCCTCGATGTTTTTACTAATCTATCAGCTAGCTGAATCATGACCGAGGTAGGCTTTAACTCCCCAAATCAAAATCGATTAAATACGGCAGTGGGAGTTAGGTTGATGGACAAACCCAGATCTAGAAGGGCCTGATCAAATGGAGAATCCTGCAAGAAGCAGGATATGAGTGGGGTACTAGGGTCTTTCTTTTTTGGTGGCAAGTCAACTAGAATCACGGTGCTAGCTTCTTCTGACGGTACCGCCTGTCGTCCAATTCTAGGCTGTCTCTTCGGGGTACAATAGTCCTTGAAGAACCTAATGACAGCAGGGATGTGATCAATTGGCTCGAGGAGGGGGACCTGAATATGTACTTCCTTAAACATTGACTTCAGGTCAAAATTCTGCATGTGGCGAGCCTTGTGTACATCTAGCAGATGTAACCAAGCCTTCTCCACCAAATAACGATGCCCCCAAACCTACCATATGCATTAAGCATCACACATTCATTTGCCCTTGTAGCCTTCATATCATTCCATGCTCTATCAGATTCATTCTCAATATGGGTCTCTTGTATGATTGCACAATCAATCTCCCACTCTCTCAAATATCTCATCAAAGAAGCCCTCTGGCTCCTGTCGTGCAACCCACGCACATTCCACGTAAGGATTCTCATCTTCCCTCTTGGGACCCCTCCCTCTTTTGGTTTTGGCTCTTGCTAACCTGCATAATCGCAGCTACCGTGTTCTCATCCAGGAGCAGACCAGATTTTAAGCTCCTCTATCTGAGCCTATAGGGTGATCTGCCCACACTAGTCTTGGTAGTAGATCAAGTACCAAATTTTAGGCCCTCCACCTCTTTTAACTTTAGTTGGGTCTTCAAGGAGTTAGTCGATTGGCTCAAGGAGGGGGACCTGAATATGTACTTCCTTAAACAATGACTTTAGGTCCTCAAAATTCTGTGTGCCCTTCTTCCGCACTACATTTCACGTTAGAGCCTCAGGAAAAGGGATGGGAATCTTAGGGTCAAGTGGCCTCTTACCCTTATCTACAATAGGTGGCTCTTGAGATGAAGAAGGAGTCGAACTCGCCTGCGGCGAAGGGTGAGAAAAATCAGGACCTGCCTGCCTATGTGGTGGGTCGAATGTCTTCCTTCCACTCCTCAATGAGACAGCATTTGCATTGGCTTGCTGTCTATGAGGTGGTGGGTGAAGGTTCGTCCCTACCAGGAGGGGTGACGTAATAAAATTGCGGAAATAAAAATATAAAGCAATCTCACAAAAATAAGCAATCGCACAATGTACACAAAGATTTTTAGGTGGAAACCCAAACCGGGTGAAAACCACCACCTAACCCTCTCGAGTTAGGATTTTCTGATCAACCTAGTTGATCAAATCCACTAACCGAATCACTTTGAACGAGGGTGATTCAACCTCAATACAACCACGCTACAAGTACGAGGGTAGCGTTCCTCAACCCCTTCTCTCCACGAGAAGGATTTTGTCCCACGAGGGAGACGGGAATTCGCAAAGCGAATACCCAACCAAAATACAAAGATAAAGTAAAACAACAAACCTATAGAGCCAACAAAGTAATTAACCTAAGCTTCTATAGGATTTAGGAAACTCCCCTTTGCAAGGAGTGCGTCGACGATGACGCGGTGCGTGTGCCACGCGATGGCGCTACGTCGCTCTCGTTATCTACGGCGGGAGAGCGGGTGCGCAACCTGAATTTAGCTCTCAAGATAATGGAGCTTGAGCTTGGAGAGCAAGAGAGACACAAAAGTGTGGAAAGTATGTTGCTTAGGTGTGTCTTGTGTTTTTCTAAGTGTATATGTTGTGTGTTTGTGTTACAAAGGTTCCCCTCTATTTATAGAGGCCTTAGGAAGGCTTTGGAAGGCTTGGAAAAGCTTCCATAGCCGTTGGGTGCAAAGCCCAAGAGAATCAGGCCGAAATCAGGACAATGATTGCATTTGACAGGGTTATCAGACGTCTAACTATGGCATCAGACGTCTGGAAGGCCACTTTAAGACGTCTGATTTCAAGGTCAGACGTCTGATTCTATGCGGGTTTCTCCCTGACTTGAATCAGATCTAAACAGGGTTTTTGTGCAAGTCCATCAGACGACATACAGGACGTCTGGCACTACGTCTGGACGTCTGGAAACCTACTTTTACTGTGGGAATTGATTTCCAAACGTTGCAACGGCTAGAAAATCTCTGAGAAGAGATTTTGGGTCAGCCGAGGCAAAACGGTCATTTATCAGACGTCTGTGAAGTCCTATGGACGTCTGATAAGGCTCTAACGGTCATATTCTTGAGTGTCTTCTAAGCCAGCCAACGGTCCACTAACTGGACGTCTGGCAAAGTCATCAGACGTCTCCTAAGACGTCTGGTCTAATGTCTGGACGTCTGATTTCATCAGACAGAACTAACTATGTCCAGCCTAACAGTTATCAGACGTCTGAAACAACAGTCAGACGTCTTAAAATTCTTTATCAGACGTCTGATTTTGGAATTAGACGTCTGGAAGTGCTGTTTGAGCCCTATATTGGTTTTCTAAGTATTCTACAGAAAACCTAAGTATCCTAGGGTTGTGCAGGTGTTCCTAGGACTACTTTTAGGGTACTTTGAGGCTCTTTAACATAATGTTCTAAAGAATCAAAAAGAGCAAGAAAATAAATACAAGAGATACATGAAAGGATAAAAAGGAATCTATCCTATTCTTCTTTTCTTCCATCTCCAATCTTTCGCTCCACGCGAACCTCCTGTGTTTTCCGTCAAGCTCCTCCAATCCGTCCTGGATGCGAGCTTGAACTCCGTCTAAACACGTCCACATTTGCAATTGACCTGAAATCTAGGACTCAAATTGCAAATGTTAAATAACACGTGTTTTGTTATCATCAAAATAAATGATCGTGGTGCTCTAGCACCAACAATCTCCCCCTTTTTGATGATGACAAAATCGTAAATAATAATGCATAAAAATCCTCCCCCTTTTTGACATTATCAAAAAGGTTTAATTAATTTTATATTTCCTATAACTCCCCCTTAAAACATGCTCTTCTATTTATTTTAACAAAGGTAATGTCCTCCCCCTTTTTATAACAACAAGATAGCTATTATTTTTCTCCCCCTTACTAAAGGAAATTTAGCTACCTTATTTCTCCCCCTTAAAAATTGACAATTAGCTCATCATTTTTTAACTCCCCCTATCTAAATGCTTATGATAATAAGATAGGGTTAAGAATTTTTACCTCACCTACCATGGCCAATAAAATGGCCCGAATGGTGGTGGTGGATGCCACATTGGATGGGGCTCCCATCTGTAGCTTGGAGGCCCGGGCATCGGCGCCGGTCTCCAATCTGGTGGTCGACGTGCGGCGGGTCCGTCGTTTGTTCGCCATCTCGTCGGTCTTCTTCTTCTCCTCCTTGGTCTACTCATTGGTTCTCCCAACTTAAGTTGACCAGCCTTGAGCTTGTAGGTCCAGTCCTGTGTATTGTAGTTATCCCTGAATCCTACAAAACAAGATTCTAATTCTTTTTTCGGTATCCAAGTGGGCTTGGATCCGGATTTGTTAGAGGGTCTCCTTGATGGAGATCCTTTCTCAACCTTAGGGCTATAAAACTTGTCTACTTTGTTGATTAATTTGTTAGAATTTTCCCTAAGACATGCAATTTCTTTTTCTATAATGTTCATTTTAGTCTTTAAATCTGAAATTTCTAATTTTAGACTAACATTTTCCTCAATCAATTTATTATTTTCATTGATGAGGTTATGATTATCTAATAATAGGTTATCATCCTTAGGACTAGCTTCTATGTCCTTAAGTTGTTTTTCTAACCTATCATTTTCATTTTTAAGAAAACTAAGGTTCTTTTTAATGCCTTTGTTTTCTACCCTAAGTGATTTACTAATCTCAAAAAGTTCATTGAAAGCTTCTTGAAGATCATAACTTACCTCATTGTCGCTGTCGCTTCCGCTTTCGCTGTCGCTATTGCTTCCTCTAGCCATGAAACCAAAGCAAGCGGTTTCTTCCTTTTCTTCTTCTTCCTCCGAGCTGGAATCGTCCCAAGTGGCTTGGAACGCCTTCTTCTTAGATTTTTCCTTTTCCTTTTTCTTCTCCTTTTTGAGAAGAGGGCACTCTGGTCGTAGGTGCCCTTTCTTGTTGCAATGGTAGCAACGTCTCGGGCTTTCCTTCTCCTTTTTCTCTTTATTTAATTCCCTACAAAACTTGGAAAAATTTTTAAGTAAAATTCTAAAGTCTTCGTCGTCGGAACTTACTTCGCTATCTGACGCGGCTTTGAAGGCGAGAGTCTTCTTTAGTTTAGGCTCCGGTGTATCCTTCTTCTTCTACTTCAACTTAGTCTCGTAGGCCATCAGATTGCCTAGGAGATCTTCCATGTTGAGCTCCTCCATTTCGTTCGCCTCTTCGATGGCGGTGACTTTCTGTTCCCATTCCGGTCCAAGGGAACGAAGAAGCTTTCCTTGAAGCTCCCCCTTGATGAAAGTCTTCCCTAAAGCTTTCAAGTTATTTACTATGAGAGTGAACCTAGTGTTCATCTCACTTAAAGTTTCGTTAGTTTTCATAGAAAAAGCCTCAAATTCTTGTGAAAGTAAATTGAGCTTAGAAGTTTTTACCTTAGAGGTACCTTCATGAGTTACCTCGAGTGTGTGCCAGATCTCGTATGCGGTGGCGCATTGCGAGATTCTGTTGAACTCCTCCGGGCTGAGCGCGCAATACAACGCGTTCATTGTTTTCGCGTTGAGAGAGAGCTCCCGGATCTGCTGCTGCGAGTATCCTCTGGCGGGTTTCTCTGGGATGTCGAAGGGGGTCTCGCACCTGGCCCAGACTGTGAAGTCGGTGGCTTGAAGCCATGTCTTCATCCGCAACTTCCAGTAGGTGTAGTTGTTCCCATCAAAGTAGGGCGGACGGGTTGTGGACTGCCCCTCGGAAATCCTGCTTGTGGAACAGCTTCCCTCCATGTGATCTTTCCGCAGATGTTACTCCTAACGGCGGAAAACCGGCTCTGATACCAATTGAAGGTTCGTCCCTACCAGGAGGGGTGACGTAATAAAATTGCGGAAATAAAAATATAAAGCAATCTCACAAAAATAAGCAATCGCACAATGTACACAAAGATTTTTAGGTGGAAACCCAAACCGGGTGAAAACCACCACCTAACCCTCTCGAGTTAGGATTTTCTGATCAACCTAGTTGATCAAATCCACTAACCGAATCACTTTGAACGAGGGTGATTCAACCTCAATACAACCACGCTACAAGTACGAGGGTAGCGTTCCTCAACCCCTTCTCTCCACGAGAAGGATTTTGTCCCACGAGGGAGACGGGAATTCGCAAAGCGAATACCCAACCAAAATACAAAGATAAAGTAAAACAACAAACCTATAGAGCCAACAAAGTAATTAACCTAAGCTTCTATAGGATTTAGGAAACTCCCCTTTGCAAGGAGTGCGTCGACGATGACGTGGTGCGTGTGCCACGCGATGGCGCTACGTCGCTCTCGTTATCTACGGCGGGAGAGCGGGTGCGCAACCTGAATTTAGCTCTCAAGATAATGGAGCTTGAGCTTGGAGAGCAAGAGAGACACAAAAGTGTGGAAAGTATGTTGCTTAGGTGTGTCTTGTGTTTTTCTAAGTGTATATGTTGTGTGTTTGTGTTACAAAGGTTCCCCTCTATTTATAGAGGCCTTAGGAAGGCTTTGGAAGGCTTGGAGAAGCTTCCATAGCCGTTGGGTGCAAAGCCCAAGAGAATCAGGCCGAAATCAGGACAATGATTGCATTTGACAGGGTTATCAGACGTCTAACTATGGCATCAGACGTCTGGAAGGCCACTTTAAGACATCTGATTTCAAGGTCAGACGTCTGATTCTATGCGGGTTTCTCCCTGACTTGAATCAGATCTAAACAGGGTTTTTGTGCAAGTCCATCAGACGACATACAGGACGTCTGGCACTACGTCTGGACGTCTGGAAACCTACTTTTACTGTGGGAATTGATTTCCAAACGTTGCAACGGCTAGAAAATCTCTGAGAAGAGATTTTGGGTCAGCCGAGGCAAAACGGTCATTTATCAGACGTCTGTGAAGTCCTATGGACGTCTGATAAGGCTCTAACGGTCATATTCTTGAGTGTCTTCTAAGCCAGCCAACGGTCCACTAACTGGACGTCTGGCAAAGTCATCAGACGTCTCCTAAGACGTCTGGTCTAATGTCTGGACGTCTGATTTCATCAGACAGAACTAACTATGTCCAGCCTAACAGTTATCAGACGTCTGAAACAACAGTCAGACGTCTTAAAATTCTTTATCAGACGTCTGATTTTGGAATTAGACGTCTGGAAGTGCTGTTTGAGCCCTATATTGGTTTTCTAAGTATTCTACAGAAAACCTAAGTATCCTAGGGTTGTGCAGGTGTTCCTAGGACTACTTTTAGGGTACTTTGAGGCTCTTTAACATAATGTTCTAAAGAATCAAAAAGAGCAAGAAAATAAATACAAGAGATACATGAAAGGATAAAAAAGAATCTATCCTATTCTTCTTTTCTTCCGTCTCCAATCTTTCGCTCCACGCGAACCTCCTGTGTTTTCCGTCAAGCTCCTCCAATCCGTCCTGGATGCGAGCTTGAACTCCGTCTAAACACGTCCACATTTGCAATTGACCTGAAATCTAGGACTCAAATTGCAAATGTTAAATAACACGTGTTTTGTTATCATCAAAATAAATGATCGTGGTGCTCTAGCACCAACAGTGGGGGAGCGGAAGGGGCGGAGTATGTGAGGTTCTATAAAGGTGGCTGGCCTTGAGCATAACCAGGTAGTGCAAGAGGCACCTATAATATGGCGTGTGCATGTCCCTGTGGTGCCTGAAAACTAGGCGAGGCGCGTTGGTTCTGCACATACCAAGGGTTCGGGACAGGTTGGGAGGGCAAGGCTCCCTAAGTCCTATGCTCCTGCAACAGATGGTTTTGCATGTTCTATATAGTCTGTATCTGGTTAGCCATCGCCTTCATTATCTACAAGTTGTCCTATGTAGATTTCCTCATCGATTCTTGCAGCTCATCTTTCAGTGCCTCCAGAGGGTCAGCCCGCTTTGGAGTGTGACTACCAGCTTGGTGTAGCGGCTGGTATAAATAACGGGGTTGCTACTGTTGAGACGAGAATTACTGCTGCCTAGGGTATGTGTTTTGCGCATTCCCGTATTTCCTGGTCTGGTAGTATGGATCTTCATGTGGTCTCTGTGAGTTACCAGACAAAGAGAAGTTCGGATGCTGGCACTAACCAGGGTTATATGTCTCTGAATACGGGTTATTACGCCTGTATCCTTGAATAGCACTGACGTCCTCGTAGGTAGAAGATGTCTGAGATGTATATCCATCAAGGGGATACGTATTATAGTCTGCGGGTGGTGCATAACCCTGGTCATATGGTGCCAGATTGGGATTGTTTACGGGATCCTGATATGCAGGATCTCATAAATAAGGAGAAGATGCATCCCAAGTGAGTGGATTAACTCGAGCAGCGGGCTCAGGGTGCATAGGAGGGTCTTGGAGCAGTAGAGTTCAGGTCTGATTGTCCCTGACAAATTTGGTCAATATTTTTCTCGATTAGGTTTATTCTATCCAGCTGCTTGACGATGATATCCATGTCGGCTCGAATAGACTCAATGTGAGCCTCATGGACACTAACCCACTGCTGACTAGGCCACTGGAACTGGTTCATGGATGCAGCATTCATCGAGTTCTATACCAAAGATTCGAACAACTCAAATGCGTTGTTCTCATCTTTTGCAAGGAAATTTCCGCCACTAGATGCATCGGCTAGATATCGATGTGTGTCATCCAGCCCATGGTAAACGATCTGAGCTAGGTGCCATCTAGGTATACCATGGTGCGAGCATTTCCAGAGAAGGTCATGAAATCGGTCCCAGGCGTCATGCAACTTCTCCCCAGCTCCTTGGGAGAAAGTCGTGATCGCATGCCTCATCACGTTCGTTCAACCGATCGGGAAGAACTTTTGAGGAATTCACGTCATAATTCCGACCAGGTTCCAATTGGCTTCCCAATGGTCTTGAACTAGTATGAAGCTTTGTCTCTCAGAGAAAATGAGAAAAGCTTCATCAGAACAATCCCAAGATCAATATTCCTGGGTAGAATCGTTTCTGCGAGTCGACTCAGGTCCTCTAAGTGTTGGAACGGATCTTCGCTTGAGTTTCCATAAAAATGACTGCTGATCAAATCGATCACATTGGGCTTGAGCTCAAACGCATCTCCACCTACAGGAATCCAACCTAAGGGTGCGACGATTGGTGCAGCTGGATCATAGAAGTCTCGAAATTGTTCTCCTCGCGGTGGATGCTGCATTCTATCAAGCGTCGTCAAAATACGGTCCATGCTCTGTTGATGCCGCTCCTTAGATTCAACAACCTAGGCCTCCAGACGAGCCATCGAGTCTAGATTACCGGCGTCCTGACTCGGTCTAGGTCCAAGTCTAGGATTAGCCATTGCGGCTAAGGGAGTAGAAGAAGTAGGGGGAGAAGATGGTCCTGGCGAGGTGACTCACTACCTTGGGAGCGGCTCCCAAGGTCCAACCAGTTGAGGTCTAAGTGACCTTCTTCCTTGCATACACCACCCAACCCCTGGGTTGGTGTAGCTAAGCCAGAAAAGGCTAAGGCCCTATCAATCAGATGATCTTTATGATCGAGTAACCATATTTTTTGTTCTAAGTTTGAATTCCTGAAGAAAAATTTGTCGTACAACCGACTAAAAGTGATTCCGGCCTCTCAAGCTAACCCAGCCAAGAGGTTGAAAGCACCCAGTAGTATGACAATGAATTCAGGTTGATTTCGTGTTTTAGACTTGATTTTATCCCATTTTTCTTCATTGGGTTTGTGGTGAGTGACCCACAAGGTGACCAAGCTCACCGGCTAAGCACTAGACTTGATTAAGTTTATTCTAGCCCAAATGTGATCTCTAGATTGTAACCCTAAAGATGTAACCTAGGGTTCATGCAATTCTAGGATTTTTTTATTTTTTTGTTTTATTCTTCTTCAGCAGACCACAATAATAAAACTAGTTCTCTAAACAAAATTGGAATCCAATTAAATTGAAATTTAGCAAGTAGATTCCTTTTTTAATTATCTTTTTAGAGAATATTTTTTTATAATTTTTACTATTTCAACCAAATTTATAGAGACTTTTAAATGTCAAGGGGTCAGATTTGGAATTTTGACCCCTGGTCGATTTTTCAAATAGAAATAGTATCAAATGATTTTCAAAAATTTGAGAAAAATATGAAACTAAAGCCAATGAGATCAACCTTCAAACCCCACCATTTTTAGTCAAAGCAGATTTGCAGATTACTCGAAATTTCTTTTTGAATTTTGAAAAATCTCAAATCTGGGTCAGTCTGACCACTTTGCACTTCGTGAATTTTTTAAAATTTTTTACTTAAAAGTTTTTAAATGAATGGTGGCGTTTGAAAGATGGTTTGAAAATGAAGTACTAGCCCGAATTTCAGAATTTTTTGTTCACCAATTTTTGGTAATTGAATTTTCAAATCGAAATTTAAAGTCTGGCCGAAAATCAGAGAGTGGTGAAGCTTTCAAAAGGTGTTTGATTTTTTTTTTGAAAATTTTTTTTTGAAAAATTTTGTTGAAAAAAAAAATTTGAAATTTTTTTTTTCAAGAAGGATTTTTTTTCAAAGGATTTTCAACTTTCTTTTTTTATGTTTTTACAAAATTAACCTAGGATTCAAAAAGAAACCTAATCTAACTACCTAGATTTTTTTTCCTTTTCAAGAAAATGAATAAGTGTTTTTTCTTTTCAAATGAAATTGCTAGAAGCAAATCTATCCTAGGGTTCAAAGAAAGACCTAGACTAAGGTAGATATGATGTGCACCTGGAATTTTTTCCCGCGCTCATTGTGTGCACAGATCTTGTTTTTTTCATGTTTTTCTTGCACATCCAAAGATAAGAAAAGGAAGATTTGTCAGTGATAGATCAAAAGATCGAAATCAAAAAATGACGTTGCCTTCTCGGCAATGGCTCCATTTGACAGAAGCTATTTTCGTGCATTTTAAAATCGTTGAAAATTGAAGTATAGTCACACTAAAATGCTCATTAAAAAAATGATTTTGTAAAGATAACAGGACTTGAGTCCCGGTCGTTCGTCTTTGGGAGGCATTTATGCAAATCTGAAATTAATCTTTTTCGCTCTACTTGTTTCAAATCGCACGCCGGTCTCTAATCATCAAATCAATGTTTTGCCACTTTCATTATGAACCCTGATTACGTGCGCATGTGTTAGATAAATGACAAATGTGAAAGTGTGAGTTTCAGTACGCATGATTCTAGTTGTGTGGTGGCTGCTTACGGAAAATGCACAAATAGTTAAATCCTCAATATTTTATGGTACCGACATGCTGGCTGCAATAGATAATAATTAAAAGCAGGCAACTTTAATCACACAAAATATATTGCAATCAATAAGCTCATGGTGATTCTCAACACAGAGATATATATATAAAAAAATTTCTTTCATACATTCAGGAGGGTGTTTGCAACATGGAACTAGAAGAAAGCTTGAAAACATAAATCTAACTAACAGAAAATGATTGCATACATGAATCTATGGGGGGATTTTGCATGCATCATTGGGGGAGAATAAAGGGCTACACTACTAAGAAGTAATAAAAGCATGTAACTATGAAGAACTAAGCTACTAATCTAGCAAAAATAAGAGCATTCGGAGGTGGTCTCCGATGGCCTTTGAGTGGTTGAGAGGAGGAGGGGCGGCCAATGGTGCTTAGGCTAGCCCTTGGAGAGAGGTTGGAGAGGTGATCCAGCATCCTGGCGCGGAGATGTTGGTGGCCATGGTGAGGCAACTCGTGGAGGTGGAATCTAGCTAACCTAAATGGAAGTGAATAAAGCCAAGAGATGGATGGATGTAAATGGCCACCCCTTAGGTCATTTTATAGATCTAAGGGAAGCTCTCTAGAAAATTATGGAATTCTCTATAGAGGCCTATGGTGGGAGCTCGTGGTAGAGTGAGAGAGAGGATGGATGGTGGTTTTTAGATCCACCAAATTTGGACATAAAAATTGAATGGCTCTTGGTTGCGAATTTTAGCAACCAAGGCAACAACACATGGTAGAGAGTTCTAAAGAACTCTAGGCTAGGTATTTTGGTGTGGATGGTGTGTGTGGGTGTGTGAGGGTCGAAACTTAGGTGGCTAGGTTGATTAGGTTAGGTTCTAGTGGGTTCAAGTTAAGGTAGGTCTCAAATTAGGGTTGTAAACCCTAACTCACTAAGGTAAAGTGCAATTAAACTTAATACAAGTTTAATTGGGTGATTGAAAACTTAATTGAGAGTAAAATAACTCAATTAAGTTAGGTCTAGGTCAATTAGACTCTCACTGAGTCCAATTGGACAGTGTGTGCTGAGATCAAGGCTCAATTGTACTCAATGAGTCCAATTGAATAGGTTGATGGAATTGACTAAGATGCAAGTCAATTAGGTTTAGTGAGGACCTAATTAGGTCCTTAGGGAGGCTTATAGGTGACGTACTAGTGTTAGGGCACATTAATTTAGGTTCCTGTGGGGTTGGAATTGGGTTTCGGGACCTAGAGATCCAAGATCAAGGCTTGAATCTCAAAACATGGTGTGGAGGGCAATTCTGGACGTCCAATAATAGTGTAAAATGTCTTATAGTGAAAAATCAGAAGTCCAGACTTGTTGTCTGGATGTCCAATCAGAGTCAGGAGGGATTCTAGGTTTGTCTTGGCTATTCTGCAGAAATTGGACGTCTGACCAAGTGTCTGGACGTCCAGTAACACTGCTGAAGTGGGTTTAAGGTATGCGAGAGTTGGCTAAGGGTTCTGGACATCCTATAACTTATCTGGACATCTAGATAGAGGCTAGAATTAGAGTTTTATGGTTTCCTAGGGTGTGGTGACCAAATCTAAGGGTGGATAAGGCTTGGGGAAGCTTCTAGGCTATCCTATGGCTAGGATGGCCCTAAGTTCTTCATAATTTACTGCTTTATTCCTACTTAAATAGAGTAGCATACCTCAACCCCTTACATTATTGTCTACTACATCTTATTCTAGGTCTTCTGCTCCAGCCCTATTGCAACTCCAGTTATTCTTTATTCTTCAGATCCAGCTTTAGATCTACTTTCTGGTCAGCTTATTACCTGTAATTGACATAATGTACCTAATCAGCACATTATAGCATTATTTTATGCATAGCTAAAAAAAGCAGTAAGGATCGATAAGACTACATTTTACAATGTTAATTCTGCCAAAAGGGGTTGGTCTTAAGGGTAAAATGCACAGATGACACATCATAAATAGGAATGGGAGCATTGCATGCATCACACATCGAGATTGCTTATAGTGCATTATTAATGGCCATTTATACAAGTGCATGTCAAAATAGGCCTCAGATGAGTGATCGAATCGCATGGATGGATTTAGAGCAACGAACGGGGTCCAACAGACTCGAAATTAGCCAAATCCGACATTCGGAGCTCCCTTTATCGGCTTAGGAAGTTATAGTCGTTGATAATCAGATGAACGACCCACAGCACGCCACGTGGAGCCGCCCCCGTGCCCTTCATCACACAACATCGCAGGGCAACACTTTAAGTCATTCGATCTCCGATCAGATGACTGAAAATCATGCTTGCCCGCGCTCTTCGCATCCATGTGCCCAACCTCACACTAAGATCCAACCGTTGGATCCCCATCCAACAGTCGGCAGCAGCCGCACCCAATCTCCTCTGTGCAACCATTTGCGAAGGGCAGCGCAACGGTCGCACCCCCGCAACACGTGCAGAAGGCACGCATTCGAAGCACCCACAATGGCTTGAGCGTAGAAATCAATTGCGCGATCAAATTAGATCGCCCGATCACCATCAAGCGGCCGCGATAGTGCCACACGGTGCAATCAGGAGTGTTCGGCTAAACGCGTGCGATGATGCACGAGCAGCATGCGCCTCAGCAGCGATCCGCGAGCGCACCCTCCACGAGATCTCAGCCATCCGATCTCCGATCAGACGGCCCTCAAGGCAACCACGTGGATTGCACGTGAGAGGAAGAACAGCACGTGCGTGCGATCGCTGGGCATGGTGCTTCACCGATGCTTTGGGAAGGGTTTTAGCGACATCCCGGACGTCGCTAAAACCCCTTCTTCATTTGGAAAGACCTCCCTATTTTAACCCCTTCCAACCACCCATGGAAGGCATTCAATTCACTTAGCAAGTGTTGTATCACCCTCCTAGCCTCCTTTAGCATCTCTTGTAGCCAACAGAGTCGACGAGCCACCGACGGAGCCTTCTTCCACCGCCGTGGCCGCCTCGCCATCTCCCCTCTCTCTCTTTCTCTCCCTTTACTCTAACTTTACTTTCCTTTTGTTTAAGCATTTAGCTATCGTTGTATTTGTAAAACTTGCATTGCATGTTAAATATAGTTTTGATGTTGTTTTCCATCTTGATCTAAGTGATTGCCATGATTTAAAAGACTCTAACCCTACTCCCTCTCTCCCCCCCACTCTCTCTCTCCCACTCGCTTCTCTTCCGTGTCTTCTCGCAAGCAAAAACCCATCATTTCCATGACACTAAGTGACAAGAAAAATCTGATTTTGACGCCTCCATAAGTTCGACACTTGGACTCACGTCGATTTCTTCATTTAAAACTAACGTTGTGAACGCAAACTATAATGATCCTTTTAAACAAACACATCCGTAGCACATTAGTTTTTGGCACTGTTGTTGGGGAGGCAACGAATTTATTTTGTCACTTCCATTTTGCATCCATGCTCACATCATCTAATGCATTTTCTCCTACTTGATGGTTGCAGGAACTCGATGCTTGAATGGCGAAGTAGCGCAACTCATGATGGTAGAGATGGAGTAAGCACAACAAGGACCGATTGTGAGTAGTTCTTCACCCGTGGTTGTTTGCTTGCCTAAAAAAAATCTAAAAAAATTAAAAAAAAAAAAATTGCCGTGGTGAATGATTGCCTGATCCACATCCTCAACGCATCACCCAACAAAAAAAAATATACACTCTAACATTTTTAATAGCCTAATCTTTTTGGAGTGCTCTTTCTTTTTTGATGGTATTTACGAAGCCACCGTGAATTGACATGGGCTGCACCACTCACCCCTAAAATCAACTCATCTAGTACAAGTTGCATGAACACTAGGATGAGCACTTTAGTGTTTTAGAGCCTCTTCACATTAAATGAAATCTACTCTCACCAATTGTGTGCAAAACCTGGTGTGCCCACTTGAAACTTGCTTGAAAACATTAAGACACGTCAACCCTAAAAGACACAAAAGTAAGGACAAACATTAAATGATACCACATCTTAAAATCCTTTCTTGAAAATAATGTTTTGATTGGAGCACACACACTGGAATTGGAAAACTAAGAGGCACCACCCCAATCAATGCCTCATCACATAACCCAAGCACAAGCACTATCCTAGCCCCATTAAAACATAGTAGACGTGCCCTAGGCAGGACTGGGTTAAGTCTCAAGAGGCATTGTTTTGTTTGCTACACACTTGGCTTTCATTCCCTTAGTAGAATATGGTGACTAGGCTGCGGGGAAGTGTCAAACGACTGCGATTGTGGGGTCTACGGAACTAGCGATGCAAGCCAAAGGAAGAACCTTCCCTACAATCCCCTTGTAATCAACCTAGCCAGATTAGCTTTGGGAAGGGCAGTCCAGTGCTTACGAACTTGATTGCTCCTTTGGAGATTTCTAGGTCCCCTAACAAATACACTATAAGGACTAGGCTTGCTTGCTTGTGCACACACACTTCTCGCATCTGTCGCTCTCCGCATCCCCTCCTGTTCTTCTCTAGTGTATGCACGGGAGACAATCACTTCATCCCTAGTTGTTTGTTTTGGGACGGGAATCCAGGAGACCTGATCTTACTAGAAACATAGCCGAACCTAGAGTAGATGAGGTTGAGGACCAACCCCCACTAGACACAATGGCCATCATCCAGGCCTAGATCAACACAAACCACCGGTTTCAGCAGCAACAGATCCACACTATCATGCAAGCCAAACACCAGTTGTAGAACCCACAGGGGCAACCACCACCACCTTTCCAGGACCCGCAAGGACAACCACCACTTGATCCACCACCATTCCAGGACCAACCTAGGCCCCTCCACGACTTCTACAATCCTTTGGCGATTCGGATTGAGCCACACCTTAGGATCCCCAAGGGGGGAGATGATTTTAAGCTGAAACCAAACGTCCTGAATCTGATTCAGAGCCACATCCATGGAAGCTTAAACGAGGACCCCTTCTAGCACCCTAGAGGATCTTGACCGAATTGCCCGAACTGTAAAACCTAGGAACATTAGCCTAGACATTGTTTTGATTAAGATGTTCCCCTTCTCGCTGAGAGACAAAGCATCTTGCTGGCTTAGAACCCCAGGAAGACCCATCACCACCTGGGAAGAACTAAGGCATGCATTCTTAAAGAAATTCTTCCCCATAGGAAAAACTAATGCCCTCAGAAGAGTCATTACTACCTATAGAGGAAATGCCCACACCACGAAGTACCAAGGTGGAAATTGGCTCAGATCTTCTACCACGATCTGGATAGTAACCTTCGAAACTTCGTCGATGCTTCATGAGGGGAAACTTCCTGAACAAAGATGAAGAGAGAGCGTTTGAGCTCCTTGAGTCTATGAGCGAAAATTCGCTCAACAATGCCTCCATGACCTAGTTTAGTCAATCCAGTCAACCCCGTGGTGGGATCTATGAGGTACAAGCAAATTCTGGAATGGTTGACATGGATATCATTACTAAGAAATTGGATCGAGTGGAATTGGTGGATAGAAAGATAGATGAACTACTGAACCAGACCAGGAACCCATTACAGACCCTCTCCCTAGCAAAGGGAGCTCACAATGTTGACCTGGTCCTACCACTAAGCCAAATGAACCTGGAACAACCCTTGACCACATTCCAGGGAGGAACCTTTTCTCCCTCAACCCTTGATTACTCTCTTCCCTCCCCCTCGACATCTGCTATATTTGAAGATGTATAGGCTATCCAAGGTTATTCCAAACCTGACCCATTCTCCAACACTTACAACACGGCTGGCGTAATCACCAAAACTGTGCTTGGACAAATCAGAAACCACCTCAATTTCAGAACCAGCCCAAGCCAAACCAATAGCCAAACCTTCCCCCTATCAGCAAGGACCACCAGTTAGACCCCCCTACAATCCAAATAGGGCGGCCCCTCCCCCACAAAACCAAATGGACACCCTGATAAAAATGATGGTTGAAATGAACCAAAAACACCAGGAGAAAATGGCTTTAGTGAAGGGACAGTTAAGCCAGCTGTTGGATTGTAAACAACAAGGATCCCTGCCCTCCCAGCCACAACGGAACTCGCGAAACATGATTAACAGAGTCCCCAATTCACAAGGGTTCCAAGGCAATCCCGGGCAGGCTCACATGGTCTAGCCAGCCCCACAAACACCCCCTGGGTTTGGCGCTTCTTCTTCCTCGTCTTCTCAATGATCAACCCATAGTCCCAATGCCTCTGCAAATGCGGTAACCTTGAGAAGCGGCACCAAAACCCAAGATCCCAAATGGTCGACTCCCCTATGACTTCACCCTCTGGAATACCTGACTCTGACGAGGCACAGGAAAAACCCAAGGACCCAAAAATAGACCCTATCCACATTCAGACACTATATCCCAAGGCCTTGAAGACAATCAAGAAAAAGAGAAGTGTTATGGAAACTAAGGAGCTTTTGGAGATATTTAAGCAGGTTCAGATTAATATTCTACTCCTCGAAGTCGTTAAGCACATTCCAGCTTATGCCAAGTTCCTAAAGGATGCCCGTACACCAAAACGTAAGCCAAGACCTCAAGCACCTAGGAAGGTTGTGCTATCAGAGCAAGCAAGTTCTGTGATATCAAGCAACCTTCCACTCAAACGAACTGACCCAGGAGCACCTCTGATATCCTGCAATATCGGGGACATGACATTTGATAGAGCACTCCTGGACTTAGGTGCTTCCATCAATCTGATTCCGACAACCCTGTACCACCAATTTGGATTTGGAGAATTGACACCCACACCTGTTACCATTCAGTTGGATGATAGATCTGTGAAAACCTCAAAGGGGGTTGTCGAGGACGTGATTGTGCGGGTCAAGGAATTTTATTTTTCGGTCGACTTCTTGGTGCTCGACATGGAAGTCCCTGAACAACTACAGAACACACCCACCATCCTAGGCAGACCCTTCTTAGCTACGGCTAAGGCAAACATCGTTGTGACACGGGATTTATGGAAATCTCCTTCGAAGACAAGAAGATGCAATTGGATATCTTTCGGGTGACCAAGTCTTTTGATTGCGACTGTATCGAGGAACACGATCCTGTGGAGCCTTTGGTTGAGGAATGCCTCACCCTTAGTTCTGTCTTGGACTACCAATCCTGTAACAACTATTTTGACCCATCACCATCTATACCCATGGACCTTTGTAGGGCTAATTACCATCAACCAACACCATTCGAGGAAATTGATGTTGATCAACTCCCGCCTTTCCCCTTTCCATCAAACATTGTTCCACCCACAACTGAACTGAAGCCACTACCTAAGAATCTCAAGTATGTCTTCCTGGGACTTGACCAGACCTTCCCCATAATTATCAATGCCAACCTAACCAAGGATCAGGAACTTAGATTGACAACGACCCTATCAGAACACAGGGATGCCATTGGCTGGACTATTTTAGATTTGAGAGGAATTAGCCCCAGCTATTGTACCCACAAGATCTACCTAGAAGATGGGGCACGAACCTCTCGTCAGATGCAAAGACGGTTAAACCCAAATATGCGAGAGGTCATTAAGAAGGAAACTATCAAATGGCTTGATGCCGACATCATCTATCCCATCTCCGATAGCCCCTGGGTGAGCCCCACTCAAGTGGTTCCGAAGAAAGCCGAGCTCACCGTTGTCACCAATGAGCATGGAGAATCCATCCCTACCTGCACCACCACCACATGGCGGGTGTGTATTGATTACAGAAAGCTCAATGAAGCAACCAAGAAAGATCATTTCCCCCTGCCATTCATCGACCAGATTCTTGAGCAATTGGCAGGGTAGAAGTATTTTTGCTTCCTGGATGGATATTCAGGATATAACCAAGTCACAATTGCTCCTGAAGATCAAGAGAAGACTACATTCACTTGCCCATATGGTACGTTTGCATTCCATCGTATGCCATTCGGGTTATGCAACGCACCCGCTACCTTTCAGCGTTGCATGCTAGCCATCTTTTCAGAGATGGTGGGTGAATACTTGGAGGTCTTTATGGATGATTTCTCAGTATTTGGGAATTCATTCGACCACTGTTTGAGCAACCTAGAGAAAATCATAAAATGATGTATCAAGGTTAATTTGGTGTTAAGTTGGGAAAAGGGCCAGTTTATGGTTCAAGAAGGAATCATCCTCGGTCACATCATATCACATAGGGCATTGAGGTGGATCGAGCTAAAGTTGATTTGATTTCCAAACTTCCTCCACCTAGCTGTGTCCGGCAAATCTGTTCATTCCTTGGCCATGTTGGCTTTTACCGAAGATTCATCAAAGACTTCTCCAAGCTCTCCAAACCCTTGACCGACCTTCTGGCCAATGATGTCCTATTCCACATGACCTCTGATTGCATCCAGGCTTACCACACCCTCAGGGGTTTAGTCTCCACAGCACCCGTACTTCAGCCCCTGGACTGGTCCCAGGATTTTGAGATAATGTGTGATGCATCAGACTTTGCCATAGGTGCCATCCTGGGATAGAGACAAGACAAGAAACCCGTGGTGATCTATTACGCGAGCAAGACGTTGGACGAGGCCCAACGAAATTATATGGTCACAGAGAAAGAACTGCTCGCTATAGTTTTTGGACTCGAAAAGTTCAGATCTTACCTTCTAGGATCCCACGTGACCATCTATATGGACCATTTGGCCATCCGTCATCTATTGGCTAAAAAGGATGAGAAGCCAAGGCTCACCAGATGGATCCTGTTCTTGCAGGAATTTGACCTGGAAATCAACGACAAAGCCAGATCAAAGAATGTGATGGCCGACACCTATCCAGACTCCACCCAGACCACATTGGGCCTTCCCTACCTTTATCCGACACCTTTCTCGAAGAAAAAATTCTAGCTGTGCAAGACAGGAAACTACCTTGGTATGTCGACTATGTCAACTACCTGGTTGTAGGACAGACCCTGAATAGCTGGTCCAGACAGCAACGGGATAAGTTCTTGGTTGAGGCCAAGCACTATTTCTGGGATGATCCCATGTTGTTTCGCCACTGTGTCGACCAGATCATTAGGAGGTGTATCCCAGAGGATGAAGTTCAGAGTGTGCTATCTTTTTTGTCACGACCAAGCTTGTGGTGGCCACTTCTTACGAAAGAAAACGGCTACAAAGATTCTGCAGTCTAGATTTTACTGGCCTTCCTTATTTAAGGATGCACACAACTTTGCTAAGACTTGCTCTCACTGCCAGACTCTGGGGACCATGACCAGAAAAGACATGATGCCCCTCCAACCCATTCTGATCGTCGAGATCTTCGACGTTTGGGGTATTGATTTTATGGGCCCCTTCCCACCATCCAACGACTTTGAGTACATCTTAGTCTCTGTAGACTATGTCTCCAAATGGATTGAAGCCGTTGCCACCCACCAATGTGATCATAAGGCTGTCATGGACTTTGTTAAGCAGAACATCTTTTTCCAATTTGGAATACCAAAGGCCATGATCAGTGATGGTGGATGTCATTTTATCCACACCCAATTCCCTGCCCTACTCAGAAAATACAAGGTTACCAACCGCATTTCCACCCCGTATCATCCGCAAACAAATGGGCAGGCCGAGGTCTCAAACAAATAGATCAAGAATATTCTACAGAAGACTATGAGACCTGACAGGAAGGACTGGTCCGCATGACTGGATGATGCCCTGTGGGCATACCAGACCGCTTTCAAGACCCCGATAGGCATGTCACCTTATCGCCTAGTCTTTGGCAAAGCTTGCCACCTTCCTGTCGAATTAGAACACCGGGATTACTGGGCCGTTAAGCAGTGTAACATGGATTCCTAGTTAGCCGGTGCGCAGAGGACACTCTAACTCTCCGAGCTTGAGGAAATTTGTCGGGACACCTTTGAGAATAGTCGATTGTACAAGGAGAAAATGAAAGCCGTCTGCGACCTACTCATCCATAGAAAGACCTTCGAGCCTAACCAGCAAGTTTGGCTTTATGACACTCTACTAAAACTATTTCTGGGGAAACTCAGGTCCAAGTGGACAGGATCGTTTAGGGTAGTCAAGCCCTATTCCAATGTGGCGGTTGAAATCACAGATCTGAATACTGGGCATACTTTTACAGTCAATGGTCAGAGATTGAAACACTTCCTCTCCCAAGTTCCCCTAAAGGAGGTTGTCACCCTCATTGAGGGATGACACGAAACACCGCCTAGCTAGAGGCATTAAACTCAACGCTTCCTGGGAGGCAACCCAGATGATTTAGACTGATCAGGTATTTTACTTCACTCAGGTAATATCTTTTTGAACCCCTGTTGCATCCAGGTATTTTTCAATGAGGACATTGTCCAACTTAAGCATCGGGGGGTGGTAAATTGCATGATTCTGAGTTCATTTAATCGGTCTGAATAGAATAAAATAAAATAAAAAAATTGAATTTAGGAAGAAAAAACTTAGGCATTAGGAACTTGTCAATAATGGGAAATAATACAAAAAGAACCTGAACACTTAGACTTTTCAGGCCATCAGGCTTAATCAGCCCGGGTGTCCGATAAAATATGGATTTAGCTTCAAATCCTCCTTGCAGCCTTAATTTATTCTAATCCATCAATAAAATAAGGTGATAAGTATACGACTTATCAACTCGCCCTCTAACTCGGAGGGACTTTTAGTCTAAGCATCTGCACACATTTTTGCACTAACTTACTCCTCGGAGATTCTGACAGAAATTGGGTAGCTAATGAACCTTTTAGGGTGGTATGGCTGGCAAGTTGTCATGGGTAACAGCCCATTGGCCGGTTGTCCAGAGCCCAGCCACAAGACCACCTTTTTTTCATTGCCTCTAGGTAAATTTGAGATCAGGGAAGCCACCTACTAAAAAAAAAATAGAGAGAGAAGAAAAAAAGAACAAAATAAGCCACACTTCACCGCATGAGCTGGCAAGTGATCGTGGGTAACAACCCATTGGTCGATTGTCCAGAACCCATCTCATTAAATGCACAAAAAGACCCAAAACACTTAAGGAAGAAGCGGGGAAGTAGAGCAAGTCGGGGAGATATACACTAGAAAAATCCTTGTGTTGACCCCAAGTAGAACAAAGGTAGGGAGAAAGCTACCAATCAGACAAATACACCTTCAAGCAAAACACTTCCTTTCTCAGTCACCTAAGGGCGTAGAAACCCGAAGTCTGTATGAATTACCGTTGAGTGAGTCTATCACGATCTTAACACCAAGATGCTTAGTACTTAGAGTCTTTTCCAAGTTTTGGGTGGGTTGGGTAGTCGTAAAAAGTTATCAACACACTCTTAACTCCAAAGATCTAAAAATGGAAAAAGTTGAAAAAAGAAAAAATTTATATGTACATGCCTTAAAGCAAGAATTTAGGCGATTCATATTTTGGCAGACACCCGAGCACTGTTTAGTCTCTGTAGATCAAGATCTTAATATATTTCCACCTATTGACAAGTAACAAAATGTCTAAGTAATTACTTCTTGGATTCTGACTGAGAATAATCGCTAGAATAAACCTTGCTAGGGACTAGCAAGGTGTAAGCATGGGGGTATGATAACACTACATTTTACTATGTTAATTCTGCCAAAAGGGGTCGGTCTTAAGGGTAAAATGCACAGATGACACATCATAAATAAGAATAGGAGCATTGCATGTATCGCACATCGAGATTGCTTATAGTGCATTATTAATGGCCATTTGTACAAGTGCATGTCAAAACATGCCTCGGATGAGCGATCAGAATGCACGGATGGATTCAGAGCGACGAACGAAGCCCAACGTACTCGAAATCAGCTAAATCTGACATCCAGAGCTCCCTTTATCGGCCTAAGAAGTTCTAGTCATTGATCATCAGATCAACGACCCACAGCAAGCCACGTGGAGCCACCCCCACGCCCTTCATCATGCAGCACCGCAGGGCAACACTTTAAGTCGTCCGATCTCTGATCGGATGGATAAAAATCACGCTCGCCCACGCTCTCCGCATCCACGTGCCCGACCTCACATGAAGATCCGACCGTTGGATCCCCACCCAACAGTCGACAACAGCCGTACCCAATCTCCTCCGCACGACCATTTGCAGAGGGCATCACAACGGTCGCACACCTGCAACATGCATAGAAGGCGCGCATTCGAAGCATCGACAGTGGCTTAAGCGTAGAAATCAACCGCGCGATCAAATTGGACCGCTCAATCACCATCAAGCGGCCACGACAACGCCACGCGGTGCAATCAAGAGCGTTCGGCCAAACGCGTGCGATGACGCACGAACAACACGCGCCTCAACAGCGATCTGCGAGCGCACCCTCCGTGAGATCTCAGCAGTCCGATCTCTGATCGGACAGCCCTCAAGGCAACCATGCGGATTGCACACGAAAGGAAGAATAGCACACGCGTGCAACCGTTGTGCAGGGTGCTTCACCGACGCTTTGGGAAGGGTTTTAGCGACGTCTTAGATGTCGCTGAGACGTTGCTAAAACCCCTTCTTCATTTGGAAAGACCTTCTCCCTATTTAAACCCCTTCCAACCACCCATGGAAGGCATTCAATTCACTTAGCAAGTGTTGTATCACCCTCCTAGCCTCCTTTAGCATCTCTTGTAGCCAACGGAGTCGACGAACCACCGACGGAGCCTTCTTCCACCGCTGTGGCCGCCTCACCATCTCCCCTCTCTCTCTTTCTCTCCCTTTACTCTAGCTTTACTTTCCTTTTATTTAAGCATTTAGCTATCGTTGTATTTGTAAAACTTGAATTGCATGTTAAATATAGTTTTGATGTTGTTTTCCATCTTGATCTAAGTGATTGCCATGATTTAAAAGACTCTAACCCTACTCTCTCTCCCTCTCTCTCTCTCCCCCACTCACTTCTCTCCCGCATCTTCTCACAAGAAAAAACCCATCATTTCCGTGACACTAAGTGACAAGAAAAATCCGATTTTCACGCTTCTCTGAGTTCGACACTCAGACTCACATCCATTTCTTCATTTAAAACTAACGTTGCGAACGCAAACTATAACGATCCTTTTAAACAAACACATCCGTAGCACGTCAAGGATGCAAGTAATGCTTATGCATGCGTGAACTGTCCTAACTTATGCTAAGTCCTCGCCTAATTTAGGTCAATTCAGACCTATGATTGTTGCGCAATCAAGAATGTATCCATTAAAATCTACAACTTCCATCTTCTCAATCAATGAATTGCAGATCAAGAAGATGAAGATGAATTAGGGTTCGGAAGAAGAGGTGGTTGTTGATCTAAGTAAAGTACAGATGGATAAGAATTGTGCAAGGTTTGTGATATGACATGTTCTTGGCCTTAAGGAGGGTTAGGTTGAACATACCTCTAGGCAGGTACATTCCTAGGGTTGGGTTGTGCCTAAGATGGGAGTGAATATGTTTGACGTGGTGTAGCTAAGTGTTTTAGTTGGGCTCTCATCTCAGCTATGGCCGCATCTTATCTCTACTACTTAACAATGTTTTGTTGCTGCATGTCAGCAAGAGCTTTCATGATATTCCCCAACTGGTCATCTTTTGTAGGCCTAGGTTGAGAGATTGGGCAAGCCTAGGCTGGGGTTGCTGGTAGGCATGCAGTGGATACCCATGTTGTGCTTGTTGTGGTGGACGTGGTGCTCGGATCAGGTTTTGAAGTGGTGGTGAAGAAGGTTTTTAGACCTCATCAATAGGTTTGTGAATACAAATTATTGTGAATGGTGTGAAGCTTTTCCGAAGTTCTGAAAGGTGTAGAGAAATCAATGTATTGAAGAACAAAGGTTCCTCTAGCCAATGAAGGATATGGAAATGAATAGTCAGATTATGGTGGTGGTGGTGTCACAGAAAGGTTGCTCACAGTTTCCCTCCCTATGGGAAACTGAGAAGAAGTGTGCTGAGAAGAAGATGGAGATTTAGATAGAAACATCCATACTTCATCTACCTTCTTCTCTATTAAGCCCACCTTATCCAGCTGACTAGCCACTATCTCTAAGTCTTGTGTGTTGGATTGGGCTTCATGTTCCCCCAAATGTATGTGGGAATGCGAGGACTTCCTATTAAAACCACTCATCGAAGCATTGTTAATATAATTTTCTACCATGACTTTGAAAAGCTCAAAAGCTGAGTCCTTATTCTGACACAAGAAATTGCCTCCACATGTGACATCTACAAAATTTCTTGTGTCATCATGGAGCCCATGATAGAAGATCTGGACCTGTTGCCAATGTGGGACACCATGGTGGGGACACTTACGCAGAATCTCGTGAAATTGCTCCCAAGCCTCAATCATTTATTTTCCTAAATTTTGTGCGAATGTGGTGATAGCATGCCCTAAAGCATTTGTGAGGCCTAGGGAAAGTACTTTCTAAGGAACTCATGTTCCAAAGAAGCCCATGTCTCTATCGGTGTAGTCCATGCTAGTGTTCTACCAGAAGGTAGCTTTGTCCTTAAGTGAGAAGGAGAACATTTTCATCAACAACATGTGCTGATCATGGCCTTGTGAACCCAAGGTCTGGGCAAGATTTTTTAGCTTTTTTAAATGTTAAAAAGGTCAGAAGCAAGACCATGGAAGTGAGGAATAAGTGTAATAATGTTCGGGTTCAATTCAGCAGCACGACCCCCAACGGAATAGCATACTGCGGGCATAGGTGGTGTAACCGTAGGATTATAGTAATCCCGTAGTTGAGGTCTACAAGCCTGGGGACAGGGGTTTGCTGATAATAGATGCACATATTGAGTAAGCTATTACACCTGTTAGGTAAGGGTATTCATTTGAAGTTGTGTATTGTACAGGTGTTGTAGGTTATGTTGTACACCTCTCTCCGGGTGTGGTTGAGTAGGAAAGTTTGGGTAGGGAGGAGGTTGAAACCTATGATGTGAAGGAGGTGGTGGTGAAGGATGTAAATAAAGGTGAAGAGGATCTTCTTCAAAGTCCTCGAATTCTGCATAATCGTGTTCATCCTCCAAATGAAAGAAATGATGAATAGGAGTTTGAGGTTAAGGATGTAAAGGATTGGATGTGGAAGGCATAGAAGTGGATGTGGAAGCTTGAGCATCAGCACCCAATGGAGATACCAAGGATGGGTTTTGGGATCTCCTACCATGCATGAGTCGATTTTTGAAAAATGTATGTCGAAGCAATCACAACTCAAGGAAGGCAATCTCAATCAATCTCAAATCAAAAACAGAAATCCTAATTTCAATCTCACAGCAATCAAGACCAATAAATATCAATCAAGTGAGAAAGTGAGTATTTTACCTAGGGGCCAGCTACGCGAATATATATAGTACGTAAATAATTGTTTAGTACAATTGTATGCATCCTAAATAATACCTAGCAAGGTGCAGACCTCTACAATCCACTCGGAATCAGGATAAGACCGGCGTGCAAATCCAAACCCTGTGGTTGCTCAAGAAGATGAGATAGAAACCTGTGTGTTTGTGTACTTAAGTGTTTGTGCAGTGTGTACACGATAATCAAGCAACAGATAACAATGAAAAGCTCAATCAGGGTTTCAAGCAAGTTTTATGTCTCCTTTTGAATTATGTTTGATATTTAGAAGTGAATTCCAAGCAATTGATCTCACTTTTTAATCTTTTCACACAAGTGATGGTCTTTTTAGCTTAGTCAAATGCAAGAGATGGCAAGAGCTAAGGATAGAAGGTCGTACCTGACTCCAGCAATTCTACAAGTATGAAATTTGACTAGAAAATAAATCTAGCAGGAATAATACAATCCTAAGGATAGAATGCCTATATCAAGATGTTGCTAGATAAAAGATGAGATCTTTTTGCTCTTTTTGTTTTTTATAATTATTTTGGATTTTTTAATGAAACAATACAAAATCAAATCGAAAAAGAAAGAGATACGGAGGAAAACAAGGTCAATGAGAGATGAGTAGAGAGAGAATTAAGAGTCCACAGTCCAAGTTATTACAAGAATGTGTGAGAACAAGCTCTTACAACTTATGCCTATACAAATATCCTAAGTATATACCTAAGTCTAAACTACACTATACTACACTAAGAAAACTGGAAATCTGCAACTACATCAGGAAACAACTCCACTAGGAAGTAGAGTCTAAATCGCAGTGTTTCCTCCAAGATTAAGATTCCTCCAGGAAAGACGACACTACTCCTACTCCTCCTCAAGTGTTGCAAAAACACCAAATGATTATTAAGACAATTATATACAAAATAAATCAAAGAATAAAATTAATAAAAGAATATATGTACAACAAAGAATATGAATGAAAGAATCATTATATACAAAGAAATAAAAAATATGTACAAATTAAGAATAAAAGAAGACTTTTGGCGTATAGAGAGTTTCCCCCAGGGCAACAATGCCAAAAACTTCATTGATGATTATCTGTATTGCTTAAAAATATGATTTTATGATGTCATTGTTGATTGTAGTATAGTGTCACAATGCAAATAGATGTCATGTCATTTTTATTTATTTACATAACTTTTACTGATTTATTCCATGTCATTCACTGGGAGGCAGTTATTGATATACATCATTCTCTAAATGCTCTTTTATTCCAAAAATGTCAGTTGTATTTACAAATAAATCAATGAAACAAAAAAATGAATGAATTAAGTTAATTATGTACAAAATGAATCAATCAATGCTAACTACAATACCTTAAACATATGTACAATCAAACAGGCATGAAAAACTACTTACTTTATTCTATGTATTATATAAAATTCAATACCTAAGTCTAGGTACAAAAGTAATAAACAAATACACTGACATATATGCAAGCCTACTAACAAATATTAAACCTTAGATAAACTATATACAACCTAAGGCAAACAAATACTACAACTATATATATATATTTACATATGTTCTCTGAAAAATATATATACAAAAATAATATATCTATTTACAAACATATACTAATAATACTTAAATATATATACTCTATATATAGTGCTTGTTATATACTACACATATATATACACACTTATGTACAATATTATCAATATACAAAACTTTAACTTAGCTAAATTAATATAAAATACTATATTGACATACTTAAATGTTACTAAAGCCTCAAAAACTATCACTAAAGGCTATTCCCATAAAAAACTAAAACATATATTACTCATATACTCACATACTATACAACACTCACACGTATACACTACATACAACTTTTATATTATATGCTTATACAAAATATTGATACATATATATATACACATTATACATATACTGAACAAACACTTCATAGCACACTCACAGCTCACACAACACTTAGGCATTTTTGAGTTAAGTCTCTCACATTCTCTTCATATTGAGGGGTTCAACACTCGATCATTTCTTTTACTCGTTCCCCCACTCACTTTAGCTTGAGCCCTCACTTGCACAAAAAATTATGTTTTTTTATGGGTAGGATCGATTCATTTCATGGGATACACAACACTCATACAAGTGGGACCAGGCCACCACTTTGAATGAGCCCCTAGTTCTTAATTAAGTGCCTTTTTGTGCATTTAATCCGACCCAGACCTGGCTCAATTGAACAAGGCCCAGACACTATACAGACCAGGCTCCTAGCCCCACACATGCTCGAATATACTCCTATGCTCAAAGGTAAGGATCAGGGGTAATGGTTTGTGGTGCGTCGAGTGCTTGACGATTGCACTGCTAGCCAAGTGAATTCATTATATATGGCTGCAATGTCTCTGATGGTAATGATGTGGGACTTTGTTTTGTGTTGACTTGAGCTCATTCACACATTCTGATGCTAAAATGAGGCCTTGAATTGAGTACCCAAATTTAATCCAAATTTAAATTAAATTACATCATTGGAAAGCCCTTATATAGGGCTACATAATTGTATAATTAATTTACAAAAATAAGATATTTAGTTATATATAAAAATTACTTAAATTTAGTGTTGCGTACACCTTGATTTTTTATTTAATTACTTAATTAATGTATAAATTAATGATTAAATGATTCAATTGACTTTATAAATAGTTAATTTACATAATAAGGTATTTATTAAACATTTTAAATTTATTTTAGACATTTATTTTAATTTATATACATTTAATTACATGCTATAAATAGATATACATATAATTTAGTTATAAATATTATTATACAGTAAAAATATATTATAAATAGGATGAAATTAATATATATAAGTGTTCAACATGGATTACTTTAATATTAAGTTAAATTACTAGCTTATTTTATTTTAACTTAATAATTTACCTAATTAACTTAATAATCTAATTATATACAATAAATACATAAATAATTCAATATACAGGTATAATTAGTTATATAATAACTATTTAAATATATTTATGTACAGCAATAGGTACTATTGTACAAGTTTAAATACTTATTTATAATTATTTTAATTTACATACATTTAATCTATTATAAGTTAATATATTATTATATAATAAAGTTATATATACAATAACTCTTCCTAAATACTTATTTAAATATATATAAGATATTTATAAGTTATTTATGTACATTATTTACATATGTTACAATATTTACATTTAACTTAGTAATAAGTTATATTTACAAGTATAAATACTATATACAATGTAAATAGGAGTGAGACAAGGTGAGATGATAGAAGAAGAATTTCTTGTTGTCCTTTGGAATATGATTTTTTTTATTGAATTTCAAAGTAGACCGAACCATCGACTGGTATGTTCTACCAATTCGAGAGTTTGGAGTGCTTTGAAATTTCACATACATTTAAGCAAATACTTAATCTTACTCAAGATAGGGTTTTTTTTTTACAAATTTTTTAGAACTTTTTAATGTTTTGCAAATCTCCCACAAAAGAGGCCTAAAATTAATTGAAACTAAGTAACCTAAGGCCTTTAATGAGTTCTAAGGGTTGATCAGTAGGTTTAAACATTCAAAAACATTCAACATAGTTCATGGAAGATTTATAATCATTTAAATAAGATTTTCAACTTAATTTTCACTCAAATTTTGAATTGGATAGTTAATACATTAAAAAGTAGTTGACTGATGGTAACACCATCATGGGCCCTAATTAGCCACAATTAATCTAATTCAATTGTTAACTACTCCTACTTGGTCATTTAAGGATCACAATTCTGCAATATTCTGATTTGAGAAGAAAATAAGAAAATAAGATTAATTCTATTATTTTAACAGCACATCACAAATGTAGATTAACCATGGGGATATTCAGGGGTTAATTAAATGTCATTTGAGCATAAAAGTCTAAAAATTAGGTTTACATTGACTGAATCAAGGTCTTATGCATTTCGAGGGCGAAAATAGTATTGAAAACCTTAATTACAACCTGCTTAAACTGAAAATGTTGTGATTAGGATAAAATTAATCTAAACCTCCTAAAATTTATAACAAAATATTCTAAGATGTTTTGTGCCTTTGGCTTAACCATCTGAACCCATTTTGACCTAGAATAGAGTTTCAGACGGGAATTTACCTTAATTTGGGCTTCTTTGCAATTTACCCATTCAAATGTGGTAAAAACTCAAATCCAAGTTTACCATTAGATTTTTTGAGTCAAAATTAGGTTAACACCAAAATTTGAGCCCAATCAAAATCCATCTTGACCTAGTTTGCATTTTAGCCCCTAAAAATTCTATTTCTCACATTTGTACCCCTAGGATTTTAGATCCTTTCCATTATGCCCCTAACTTCTCATTGTTTTCCTCAAAACAGTCCTTGTCACCATGACCGTCTAAACAGGATCTTCAAATCCTCATTGCCGACATTTAATGGAGGAATCAATTGAAGAAACCTCAATCTAGAATCGCCAAACTTGGTAGATTTCTTTCTCAAATCATGGCCAATGATTTAAGCCTTGTCACGAGATCAATTGCCCCCAATTTCACCGGCAACGAATTTACGAAACCCAAGTTCAAAAGTCAATCCGGCCACTTTCCGAATGCATTAGAATTGGCTCAATCTCTTTCGATGCTGGTTCTATGTAAAGCACAGCACATTCGCAAGTGTCGTGGTGTGTTGTCTTCATTGGAATTCCCCTAAAATTCTTCCTCCTTGCCGGCAAAGAGGATCACCACCGAAGCTCTGCAAAACCTCATCATCGCCCCTACAACGTACGATAGGCAGAGGGATCTTCTTCCTCAAGCATTTCCAAAGCTTCTTACGAAGCTTCAGCCTCTTTAACCCCTCCTTCAGCTTCGGTCACTTCATCATCTTCCTCTACTCCAATGTACCTCCAGCAGTATCACCCTCACCTCCTTCCTCCCAATTAGTATAGGGCTTCTCTCTCCCTCTCCCTCAATTACGAATTTAGAGCTTCTTGGCTCGAAATTACCTCTCCTCTGTCTTCCCTGACACCAGCTACTTCACCGCCGACCACCTCCATCGCCGACACACCTCCGCCAATCACATACCCCATAACCACTACCACCAGCATCACCTCACCACTTGTTTGATCGAGTTTTTCAAAGTTTTTAATGTTTCGACGTTGTAGCAAAGTCTCCTAAATAGCTCAATCAACAAATATAATTTATAACTTGAAACCTAAAAGAAGAGTCTGAGGTCGAACATAGGGAGAAAATGTGGAATTCATGCGCTAATCTTAATCAAAATATAAATAAGCACAGGAAATCAATCCAATAATGATATGCAATAAATAATATCTACTCAAAACTGATCTTCAGTGTAAAACATGAGTATATCAAGAGTTTAACAAGGCAAAAAGATATCTAAGACAAAATAATGGTGATTTAAAGCATCAATTATTAGTTTAGATACATATATACTAATTACTCAATATATCAAATAATTGGACAATGCCCTGAACCAATAATGCCACGCAAGCTTAAGTGGCCAAAGTATCAAATGCTCAATCAGATGCCAGCGTTTTAGATCAGAAGACTTAAACGTCCTTCTCTTCTTCTTCTCTTCAAGTCTTTCTCTCATGCACAGGCCTTCTTTTCTTTCTCAAGCTTTCTCCTAATTCTGTTCTTCTTCAAAGCACAAGGGATAACAATTCCCTCACGACTAAGTGTTCAGCTTTCACACAGAGGGGCAAAAACCCCCTACTCCCCTCTCTCTTTCTTCCTCTTATTCTCTAAAATATTTGGGTCATAACCGGGTATTCGGATCATGAACAGTGACCAGGGCTACCGAGGGTGTGTGGTAGCTGAGGAGTGCTCAATAGGTCAGGTTAACGGGTCATGCAGGTGAATGGGGACCCAACCTCCGTGTACTAGGCAATAAGGCATATGCACATATTCAATTTATCTACCATCAGGAACTTGTAACTCCACGATGTGGGATTATATGTCCCATGTTGTCGACGTTTTTGTGCGGGTTTAAAGGATGTCACGTTGTAGTATAACCGACAAAACGTCTAAACATATATAAAGAATTTTATTACTTGAAGACCGGAGTATCCGAGGTCGATCACAGGGAGCAAATGGAAATTACTACTAGTCAAAATGTAATTGAACACTCTAATTTACTCAAAATATCAATTCAAATGTGAATGTATGCAATTAAAAATAATTAGGACAAAAATATGAAATTGGACGTCTAATCACAAGATCAGACGTCTTAAAAGTATTTCTCCTTTTCTTCTTCTTCTACAGTCTCTCATTTTCTTCTTCGTTTGCTTCTTTCTTGTCTTGCGAAGCCTTCTTCTTCTTCTTCTGCTTTCCTGCTTCTCCTGCGAAGGCTTTCTTTCTTTCTTCTTCTTCTCTGTCTTGCTCCTTCTTTCTTTTCTTCTTTGGCTTGCCTTTCCTTCTTCTTCTTCTGTAGCGGCCAAGTCCTTCTTCTCCTGCGTTCAGCCTGCCTGCACAGGAGCAAAACCTAACCCTTCTCCGTCTACCCGCGCATCTCTCTCTTAAGCAGTTCGCTCATGGACGCTCTCCCAGAGCCACAGCGATAATCGGGTCGAATCGTACCTGGGACCAGGCGCACCTGCAGGAGGTGTGATGCGCGAGGAGTGCATGGGCTTAGGTCGGGTCGGATCCACCAGGTCCGCGTGGTCAAGCCGCGGACGAGGTGGGTGTGGGCAGTGAGGGACCTCACCCCTGTGCTTACGGAGGCAACCAGCTTAAAGCACAAATACAATTTATAGCGTACCTGAGTGTTGCAATCCCACGATGTGGGACTAAACATTCCACCCTGATTTCACGCACGCTCGCAGACTCTCGTATGCAATTGCCCAAGCGAATGGCTCTGTTGGCGCTCCGTGCTGGGCTCTCTCACCTCGCGACACTCGCGTGAGTCTCCTGCATCTGCAGCCTGGGAAGCCTGATGCCTGGAGCTTCGTTGGAGCTTCACCGGAGGTCGTCCATGGCGGCAGCGGCTCAAACACTGTCATACACAAAACGAGCCTCACGGCCCAATCAGATCAGCTAGAGACCTTCGCCGTGGCACGGCGAATGCGGTGGACGATGCTGCAGGTTGCCGGTCGGCCTAGGCGTGCGTGCCTAGGTCAACCTGTGGCCGGAGATGGTGGGTTGTTCGGGGGGTGATTATGGAGGTCTGGAGTGGCAGTTGTAGGGTGGAGCGAGTTCCTGGTGGTGAGGCGGAGCTCTCGAGGTGGTTGGCGAGCCGTGTGGGGGGCTGGAATGGTGGAAGCGGCTCGCCGGAGGTCGGTCGGTGATGTGGAAGATGAGGGTGGTCAGCGTCGGTCGAGGGGTAATCAGATGAGATAACAGGGGGAAAAGGGAGAGGAGAGGATGGAGAGGAGTTCTAACCTAATTGTAAGGACGAAAGGGGACGGAAGGCGGACAGCAGTACCTGCTGTCGCCGGAGAAGATGACGCCCAGTGGGGGAGAATGGCAGCGACGACGGGGCTGAGGCGGCGTGCGCGGGTACTGCGCGACGCAAAGGGAAGTCAGGAATCTAACTCTGCCACTGGTTTTGTGGCAGAGCGAAGAGGGAGGAGAGGGGGGCTCGCCGGAACTTGCTGGGACTTTTGGCCGGGCAGGAGGAGACGAATTGGGGGTGGACACTTGGCCAAATCAAGCTCGGGTCCTGCGGCAGGGTCTGGGGGTGTTTTATAGGTGCTGGCCGCTCCTGCCAGCGCGTGGAGAATGCGCCATTAGGTCTGCCGACTTGCTGGAGTTGGAAGGAAGGTGGATACCCAAATCTCTCGTGCGTTCGCACGAGAGATTGGGTTCACACCAGCGATTGTAATTGGCTTTATAAGGAAGGAAATTCCTCAGAGAATCCTCCTTCCATTTCTGGGAGGGAATCTCTGAGGGATTAGAGAGCAATCCCTCTCCGAACCTCACCGGAGCTCGGTTCTGCCCTAGCAATGGCGGCAGGACTGGTTTGCAAAGGAGGCGAAGAACCTAGGGGGCTCTCTGCAAATGTATTCAAAAGATAGGGACCAATTTATGATTTGGGTGTACTAAATTGCAAAGTAGGTCAAGATGACCTCTCCTTAGGTCCAAATTTTGGTAAAAACCTAATTTGGACCTAAGGAATCCAATGGTGAAGTTGGATTTTAGGTTTGACCTCGTTTGACTGGACATTTTGCGTAAAAACCCAAATTAGGTTAATTGAGGAGCTAGGACCCTAATCTAGGTCAAACTAGGTTCCAAAGGCCAAATTAAGTGTTCTAAACCCTAGAGGATGTTTTTCCATGATTTGTAGAGGGTTCACTTGCTTTTTGTTCTGACCGGAACCTTGTTAATTTAAGCGGGTCTGTTTTAGGGTTACCAAGTGTCATTTAGTTCTTAGATTGCACATGAACCCATTTCTGATTGACTCAACCCTCTTTTTATCTCATTTAGACCATTTGACCTATGTTTTGCCTCTGAGAAATCCATTTTACGTACTACAATGGTAAAATTGTAGTTTTAACCTTTATTTCATGTTTTCTTCTCAGAGCACTTGTTCCTTCAGTTAGGCCTTCTTCCAGGTTATGTAGGAGCTTTTATCTTCTTTATTGGGTCAAAATGAGCTAGTTATGGCTCATGATGAGGCTCTCATCATCCCACCTGTCCTTCGCAAAGCTTCCGAGGTGAGGCTCCTAATTTGGTGTGGCTTGCATCGTCGTTAGCTGGAATTGAGTACCTAGGAAGATACCTGGAAGAATTCCGTGTGGCCTGAGAGTTTCCTTGATGAAGAACTCGGCCAGATGCAGCTGCTATAACTGGATAAAGAGGTGGCGGTGGTGGTGCTATGATGAAGACCTAAAAATCATCAACACGGCCTCTTGTCCACATTAAAAAAATCCAAGAGCATTGCCAAAGGGTGTAGAGTGTGGTGGTGGTGGTTGCGTGGCATGAGGGCATGTGTGGTGGTCAGGCAAAGTCGAAAACGGTGGTACGGCAATGGGTTGTTCGAAGGAGGATGGAGGGGTGAATAGCCCTAAATAGGAGAGGGCTTTTGAAGGTGGATGAACGACAGAGCTTTTGGAAGGATTGGTGAGGCATTTGGTGGCGTGAGGTGAGGGGAAGACCTCGCTGGAGATGGGAACAAAGGTGAATGGTGGTGGCGTCCAGGGTTGAAACTAAGATAAAAAGGGATAAATAGGAAGTGGGGGAGGAGATAAACCTAATTAACCTAATCTAAAAGGATGAAAGGGTGGATCCGTGTTGGTTTCGTCAGGCCAACGATGGAGAAGATGAAGTCTCTAGTGGTGAAGGAACGACGAGGAAGATAGGGAAGGGGGAGTTCGCCGGTATTGTGAGACGTGGAAGAATGTGGGGAAGAAGAATCCACTCACTATTGTCTGTGAGGCTGGACGAGGAAGTTAGTCAGAGGGCTCGTCGGAGTCGGCGGAGAAGGAGGTCGGGGATAAGGGAAGAGGGGGTATCCAGCCTCTAAACCAAGCTAAGGAGGTGAGGAATTTGATCAGGGTTCTTTTATAAGAATTAGGAGGGCCTTCCAAGCTTGGAAACCAAGCTTGGAAGCTTGGGACTTACACACAAAAGGGAAACTTGAACCATTGAAAGGTTCGCATGAGCTTTTGGGAAGGAGTTAGGATTCATGACCGGTCTTAATTTGAAGAGAATTCCTCACGGAATCTCCAGTTCAAATTTGGGATTGATTGATTGAGAATCGAGTGAGAAAACCTCCCTCGAATCTCAACGATGAGCTACAGCTACTCCTAATGGAGGAACGGACCTAGATGTGAAGGTGATGACAAAGTTAGGGCAGTCTTTGCAATAATTTTGAAAGTTGAGGGGCCATTTGAGAGAAGAAGAATCAGACTGGACCAAATGCAAACTATGTCAAGATGATCTCTGATTAGGTCCAAATTTTGGTACAAACCCAATTTTGACCCAAGGAATCTAATGGTGAAGTTAGATTTTTGTTTTGACCAAGTTTGAATGGGTAATTTACGTAGAAACCTAAATTATGGCAACTTATTTTGACCAAGTTCTGAGACTCTATTTTAGGTCAAAATGGGTCCCAATGGTCAAATCAAAGGTACCAAACTTTATAGAATATTTTTCTATGATTTTTAGAAGGTTTATGTAAATTTTATCCTGATCAGAACCTTAGTTAATTAAGCGGGTCTATTTTAGGATTTTAGATGTCCATTAATTCTCGAGATGCATGAAAATTCGTTTATGTTTGCATGGACCCTCTTGTTAGACTTTAGTGCACATTTGACCTTTAATAAACCCCTGTGAAACCTCGAGACTATTCTGCATTTATGATCTTCTGTTAAAACTACATATCTAATCCGATTTTAATGTATTCTTCATAGAAATGATATGCAATGAATTGCGGCTCTTCAATGGTTATGTAGGAGAATTTGTCTATTGATTATGACTAATTAAAGCTAGTTATGGCTGATGATAGTACCACTGCAGAACTTCCTAACTCCTCAATTTCACCATTCACCAACACCATCACCTTCCTGCATCACCGCCGACTAGAACTCATCAAAGCTTCTACGCCGCATACCTACGACCACTCGCACCTCCAAACACCTTAGGTTTTTTTTCCGACGAGTAGTGTCAGACCTCTATGTGTGCTTAATTCTAGCTCTAGGGTCGTATTCTTGTCGCAGGTTCTTCGCCATCGTTGGTCATCATCTCTGTCTCTAGCCATTGTCATCCGGACACCACCGGTCTCGCCCCCACTCCCAATCGGTGTAGAACAACTTTAAGGTCACCTCCAGTCCATCAATTTGGTGAAGCATTAGTAGCAACAGGCTGAATTGAGCCATGCTTCTCCACAGTTGCCACAAAGAAGTGTGGGATTTAGTCCCACATCAGGGACTAATGGGCTCTTAAAGGCATATAATACGCATTGTGTGGGATCCCTGGCTACCTCATTACGCATGGGGTTGAGGTACCGTCATCTGCACATGCCTACGCATGCTCTCACCCACTACACCACACTGGCGAGTCTGGGCTCTAACCCAATTACAATTCACCTGATTAGCCTATAACCGAGTCTGGAAAGAAAAAAGAAGGAAATCTAAGGGGGGAGGGGGTGGTTTTGCACCATTACTCCTCGAGATTCATGTCTTCGCCTAATAGTTAGGCAAATTTTTGAAAGGTGTTGAGGCTTTGAAGGTTAAGGCGTCTGATCTTAGTGTTCGACGTCTAATTTGAGGCCACTGTGGATTTATTGAGCATTGGTTTGATGTGGACATTCTTGGATAAGTAATTGAGGGTTACTGTTGAGTTATTTGAGATCTTGAGTACTATTGGGATTAGTGATTAATTGCAGGGCTTAATTAGTGGTTTCAACCACCACTTTTAGTCCTTTATTTTTATTTTTTTGTCCCTAACTTTTGAGAGACATTTTTTCTATTAATTGTATACCATTTGATTCACTTGCATTATTCCTGATTATTGTGGTTAAGTGATTGATTTACTACAATTGCTCCCTATGAACGACCACAGAACTCACGATTTAAATGTCAAAGTGATTTTCGTCATTATACTACGATGCAATATTTTCCTAATTACGATGAATTTCGATCGCAACACTGACAAAAGATTTTAAACATGAAATTATCAGCCATTCAAGTCAAATGTAAAGTCAATATCAATACATGAATGCTTGACATGAATTCCTGGGGACATTTTTTGTCTGAAATTGAACAGGGAGAAGTCTACCTTGATATGCTTTGGTCATAGTGAGCAGGAGCAAGATGCACTCTCAACAATTTTGGGGACCCCTCGCTTAAATCTGGCAATTAGAAACTTGGGGCTACCACTAAGGTGTTCAAAACTAAAGAAGAGTGATTGGAATTTACTCTTTGACAAGATTTCCATCAAGTTGGAAGGATGGAACAGCAAGTTCCTATCTAAGGGCAGAAGACTCATTTTATTAAATTCTGTTATGACCTCCATCCCGATCTTTTATTTCTCTCTCTTTAGAGCTCCAAAGTCTATTTGGAAACGCATGGATTTGATGTGAAAGAGATTCTTTTGGAAGGGGGCACGACATGAGGGTAGATTCATGCAACCTTTGAAATGGCGGCGTCTATGTCATCCCAAGGAAGAAGGTGGATTGGGGATTAGAGCGCTCAAAGAATTCAATGAGGCTCTATTGATTAAATGGGCGATAAAAATTTTCAATGGGGAGGAAAAATTATGGACTGATCTTATCAGAGATGGCTATGGCAGCTCAAATAATGCACTAAAGAGATTATACCCCTCTAAACCGTCCCCATTTTGGCGCTCTATTACTCAGGCTATCAGGAATAATTGGTAATTGGTGCAACCGGTGCTTGGAGATGGCAGGGACTTCAACTTTTGAAGGGAGTAGTGGTTATCGCTGGGCACCTTGAAAGAGACTTATCCGAGGGTATACTCGGCTACAGCTGATAAAGAAGGGCCGGTGAGCAGCTACTAGTCTGAGTCTTGCGATTGCTGGTAGCTGAGTGAACTGATGGCCATCAGGGAGGGAACTTGATTGAGGGAAGAAAGGTAGAACTTGATTTCAGACTTACAAAGTTTCAAACCAAGGCCTGGCATGGAGGACACTTATGCATGGGATGGTACCTACACGGCTCAACAAGCCTATGGAAAAGTCATGAATTATGGTAGTGGTATGGGGAGCGATCACATTGACAAGAAACTTTGGCTACTGAAGATCCCCCTCAAGATGCAAATTTTTCTCTGGCTATGTAGAAGAGAAGGTTTGATCACTGAGGACCTTAGGCCCAAGAGGATGGGTGCAGCATTACATGAATGTCACCTTTGTGGGATGCACACCGATAGCCTATCTCACATTTTCTCTTCCTATTTGATTATCGATACGATTTGGAGAAAAACTTGCCAAGAGTCGATCCCCCCAAGGGAGTCCTTGTGGCATAGCTTTATGACACCTGGGAGACCACATCTGCATATGGCTGTGACCCTTTGGTGTGTGTGGAGGGCGAGGAATGAGAGTTTATTTCAGGAGAGACCAGTATGCTGTGAGCAAATTGTAAATGTGTGTTGGTCCCTCATACATAGATGGGGATCTAATTTGTAGCTCTCCTTGTCGTTCTTTTATATTATTGAATAAAATGCCCTCCCGGATCGCTATCATAACATGATAGCTTTCCTTTCATTTACAAAAAAAAGAAACATTACACAACCTACCAGCAGTAGGTTCTTCCCTACGAGGAGGGGTGACGTAATAATTGCGGAAATAAAATATATAAAGCAATCTCACAAAATAAGCAATCACACAATGTACACAGGTATTTTTAGGTGGAAACCCAAACCGGGTGAAAACCACCACCTAACCCTCTCGAGTTAGGATTTTCCGATCAACCTAGTTGATCAAATCCACTAAACGAATCACTTTAAAACGAGGGTGATTCAACCTCAATAAAACCACGCTACAAGTACAAGGGTAGCGTTCCCCAACCCCTTCTCTCCACGAGAAGGATTTTGTCCCACGAAGGAGACGGGAATTCGCAAAGCGAATACCCAACCAAAATAACAAAGGTAAAATAAAACAACAGGTCCTATAGAGCCAACAAAGTAATTAAGAACCTAGCTTCTATAGGAATAAGGAAACTCCCCTTTGCAAGGAGTGCGTCGAGGATGACGCGGGTGCGTGAGCCACGCAACGGCGCAATGTCGCTCTCGTAGACAACGGCGGGAGAGCGGGTGCGCGAAGGGAATGATGCTCTCAAGATGTAGAACTTGAGCTTAGAGAGCAAGAGCTTCTTAGACACAAGAGTGTGAAAGTGTGTAGCTAAGTGTATCCAAGTGTGTATGTGTGTTGCAAGGGTTCCCCTCTATTTATAGAGGCCTTAGGAAGGCTTTGGAAGGCTTAGAAAGGGTTCTATAGCCGTTGGGAACAAAGTCCAAGAGAATCAGGCCAAAATCAGGACAATGATTACATTTGACAGGGTTATCAGACGTCTAACTATGGTATCAGACGTCTGGAAGGCCACTTTAAGACGTCTGATTTCAAGGTCAGACATCTGATTCTATGCGGGTTTCTCCCTGACTTGAATCAGATCTAAACAGGGTTTTTGTGCAAGTCCATCAGACGACATACAGGACGTCTGGCACTATGTAAGGACGTCTGGAAACCTACTTTTACTGTGGGAATTGATTTCCAAACGTTGCAACGGCTAGAAAATCTCTGAGAAGAGATTTTGGGTCAGCCGAGGCAAAACGGTCATTTATCAGACGTCTGGAAATACCTAAGGACGTCTGATAAGGCTCTAACGGTCATATTCTTGACTGTTTGCTAAGCCAGCCAACGGTCCACTAATTGGACGTCTGGCAAAATCATCAGACGTCTCCTAAGACATCTGGTCTAAGGTCTGGACGTCTGATTTCATCAGACAGAACCAACTATGTCCAGCCTAACAGTTATCAGACGTCTAAAACAACAGTCAGACGTCTTAAAATACTTTATCAGACGTCTGATTTGGGAATTAGACGTCTGGAAGTGCTGTTTGAACCCTATATTGGTTTGCTAAGTATTCTACAGAAAACCTAAGTATCCTAGGGTTGTGCCGGTGTTCCTAAGACTACTGTTAGGGTTCTTTGAGGCTCTTTAACATGAAATATCTAAGGAAATAAAGAGCAACAAAAGAAATGAAAAATACAACAAGTACAAAAGAAGGAAATCTATCCTATTCTTCATTTCCTTCCATCTTCAATCTTTCGCTCCACGCGAACCTCCTCTGTTTTCCGTCAAGCTCTTCCAATCCGTCCTGGATGCGAGCTCGAACTCCGTCTAAACACGTCCACATTTGCAATTGACCTGAAATTTAGGACTCAAATTGCAAATGTTAAATAACACGTGTTTTGTTATCATCAAAACAAATGATCGTGGTGCTCTAGCACCAACAATCTCCCCCTTTTTTAATGATGACAAAACCATAAATAATAATGCAAAAAAAATCCTCCCCCTTTTTGACATTATCAAAAAGGTTTGATTGGTTTTACATTTCCTATAACTCCCCCTTAAAACATGCTCTTCTATGAGTTTCTTTTGACAAAGGTAATGTCCTCCCCCTTTTTGTAACAACAAGATAGCTATTATTTTTCTCTCCCTTACTAAAGGAAATTTAGCTAACTTGTGTCTCCCCCTTAAAAATTGACAATTAGCTCATTAATTTTAACTCCCCCTATCTAAATGCTTATGATAAAAAGATAGGGTAAAGGGTTTTACCTCACCTACCATGGCCAATAAAATGGCCCAAATGGTGGTGGTGGATGCCACATCGGATGGGGCTCCCATCCATAGCTTGGAGGCCCGGGCATTGGCACCGGTCTCCAATCTGGTGGTCGACGTGCGGTGGGTCCGTCGTTTGTTCGCCGTCTCGTCGGTCTTCTTGTTCTCCTCCTTGGTCTACTCCTTGGTTCTCCCAACTTGAGTTGACCAGCCTTGAGCTTGTAGGTCCAGTCCTTTATGTTGTAGTCATCCCTGAACCCTACAAAATAAGATTCTAATTCTTTTTTCGGTATCCAAGTGGGCTTGGATCCGGATTTGTTAGAAGGTCTCCTTGATGGAGATCCTTTCTCAATCTTAGGGCTATAAAAATTATCTACTTTATTGATTAATTTGTTAGAGTTTTCCCTAAGACATGTGATTTCTTTTTCTATAATATCCATCTTAGTCTTTAAATCAGAAATTTCTAATTTTAGACTAACATTTTCCTCAATCAATTTATTATTTTCATTGATGAGGTTATGATTATCTAATAATAGGTTATCATCCTTAGGACTAGCTTCTATGTCCTTAAGTTGTTTTTCTAACCTATCATTTTCATTTTTAAGAAAACTAAGGTTCTTTTTAATGCTTTTATTTTCTATCCTAAGTGATTTACTAATCTCAAAAAGTTCATTAAAAGCTTCTTGAAGATCAAGATTTACCTCGTTGTCGCTGTCGTCGCTTCCACTTTCGCTGTCGTTGTTGGTTCCTCTGGCCATGAAACCAAAGCAAGTGGTTTCTTCTTCTTCTTCCTCCGAGCTTGTCTCCTCATGAGTGCCTTCCAACCTCCTCCATATCTCGTGGGCGGTGGTGCACTCTTGGATTTTCTCGAACTCTTCCGGACTCAACGCGCAATACATGGCATTCATTGCCTTTGCGTTGAGTGAAAGCTCTCGAATATGCTGCTGCGAGTATCCTCCGGCAGGTTTCTCTGGGATGTCGAAGGGGGTCTCGCACCTGGCCCAGACTGAGAAGTCGGTGGCTTGAAGCCACGTCTTCATCCGCAACTTCCAGTAGGGGTAGTTGCTCCCGTCGAAGAACGGCGGACGGGTTGTGGACTGCCCCTCGGAAATCCTGCTTGTGGAACAGCTTCCCTCCATGTGATCTTTCCGCGGATGTTACTCCTGTCGGCGGAAAACCTGCTCTGATACCAAATGTAGGTTCTTCCCTAGGAGGAGGGGTGACGTAATAATTGCGGAAATAAAATATATAAAGCAATCTCACAAAATAAGCAATCACACAATGTACACAGGTATTTTTAGGTGGAAACCCAAACCGGGTGAAAACCACCACCTAACCCTCTCGAGTTAGGATTTCCGATCAACCTAGTTGATCAAATCCACTAAACGAATCACTTTAAAATGAGGGTGATTCAACCTCAATACAACCACGCTACAAGTACGAGGGTAGCGTTCCTCAACCCCTTCTCTCCACGAGAAGGATTTTGTCCCACGAAGGAGACGGGAATTCGCAAAGCGAATACCCAACCAAAATAACAAAGGTAAAATAAAACAACAGGTCCTATAGAGCCAACAAAGTAATTAAGAACCTAGCTTCTATAGGAATAAGGAAACTCCCCTTTGCAAGGAGTGCGTCGAGGATGACGCAGGTGCGTGAGCCACGCAACGGCGCAATGTCGCTCTCGTAGACAACGGCGGGAGAGCGGGTGCGCGAAGGGAATGATGCTCTCAAGATGTAGAACTTGAGCTTAGAGAGCAAGAGCTTCTTAGACACAAGAGTGTGAAAGTGTGTAGCTAAGTGTATCCAAGTGTGTATGTGTGTTGCAAGGGTTCCCCTCTATTTATAGAGGCCTTAGGAAGGCTTTGGAAGGCTTAGAAAGGGTTCTATAGCCGTTGGGAACAAAGTCCAAGAGAATCAGGCCGAAATCAGGACAATGATTACATTTGACAGGGTTATCAGACGTCTAACTATTGTATCAGACGTCTGGAAGGCCAGTTTAAGACTTCTGATTTCAAGGTCAGACGTTTGATTCTATGCGGGTTTCTCCCTGACTTGAATCAGATCTAAACAGGGTTTTTGTGCAAGTCCATCAGACGACATACAGGACGTCTGGCACTATATAAGGACGTCTGGAAACCTACTTTTACTGTGGGAATTGATTTCCAAATGTTGCAACGGCTAGAAAATCTCTGAGAAGAGATTTTGGGTCAGCCGAGGCAAAACGGTCATTTATCAGACGTCTGTAAATACCTAAGGACGTCTGATAAGGCTCTAACGGTCATATTCTTGACTGTTTGCTAAGCCAGCCAACGGTCCACTAATTGGACGTCTGGCAAAATCATCAGACGTCTCCTAAGACGTCTAGTCTAAGGTCTGGACGTCTGATTTCATCAGACAGAACCAACTATGTCCAGCCTAACAGTTATCAGACGTCTGAAACAACAGTAAGACGTCTTAAAATACTTTATCAGACGTCTGATTTGGGAATTAGACATCTGGAAGTGCTGTTTGAACCCTATATTGGTTTTCTAAGTATTCTACAGAAAACCTAAGTATCCTAGGGTTGTGCCGGTGTTCCTAAGACTACTGTTAGGGTTCTTTGAGGCTCTTTAACATGAAATATCTAAGGAAATAAAGAGCAACAAAAGAAACGAAAAATACAGCAAGTACAAAAGAAGGAAATCTGTCCTATTCTTCATTTCCTTCCATCTTCAATCTTTCGCTCCACGCGAACCTCCTCTGTTTTCCGTCAAGCTCCTCCAATCTGTCCTGGATGCGAGCTCGAACTCCGTCTAAACACGTCCACATTTGCAATTGACCTGAAATCTAGGACTCAAATTGCAAATGTTAAATAACACGTGTTTTGTTATCATCAAAACAAATGATCGTGGTGCTCTAACACCAACACCAGCTAGGACTTCCCCATGCCTATAGACTTCCCCAAGCCTTAGCCACCCTTAGATTATGTCACAACACCCTAGGAAGCCCTTAAGGCCTAGTTCCAACCCTTATCTGGACGTCCAGAAAACTTATAGGACGTCCAGGACCCTTAGCCATCTCCTACACACCTCAAACCCACTTCTGCAGTGTTATTGGACGTCTAGACACTTTGTCAGATGTCCAATTTCTGCAGAATACCCAAAATAGAACCCAAAATCCCTACTGACTCTGATTGGACATCCAGACAATAAGTATATACTTTTGCTTTTTGAGTATAAGACATTTGACACTATTATTAGACATCTGATACTGCTCTCCAGTTCCTGTTTTGAGATTTAAGCCTTGATCTTGGATCTCTAGGTCCCTAAACCCAATTCCAACCACATAGGAACCTAAATTAAGGTGCCATAACCCTAGTACATCACCTCTAGACCTCCCTAAGGACCTAATTAGGTCCTCACTAAACCTAATTGACTTGGATTTTAGTCAATTCCATCAGCCTATTCAATTGGACTCATTGAGTCCAATTGAGCTTTGATCTCAGCACACACTGTCCATTTGGACTCAGTGAGAGTCCAATTGACCTAGACCTAAATTAATTGAGTTGTTTTACTCTCAATTAAGTTTTAACACACCCAATTAAACTTGTATTAAGTTTAATTACACTTTACCTTAGTGAATTAGGGTTTATAACACTAATTTAAGACATACCTTGACCTAAACCCACTATAACCTAACCTAATCAACCTAGCCACCTAAGTTTCAACCCACACACACCTAAACACACCCACACACACCATCCACACGAAAATACCTAGCCTAGAGTTCTCTAGAACTCTCTACCATGTGTGGTTGCCTTGTGTTTATTGCACTTGATCGGGTTTTAAAAAATAACACGTTGTAATATAGCTGAAAAAGCATTCAAAACAAATAAAGAATTTTATTACTCGAAAACCGGAGTATCCGAGGTCAAACACAGGGAGCAATCTCAATACTTTTAAAAACTAGAGAATACAACTTTTAAATGAAAGACAATTGATTCAAAGATATTTATAAAAAGTTGCTAAAAAATAACAGGATTGGACGTCTGATTTCTATATCAGACGTCTTAAATGTTGCTATTCTTCTTCCTTTTTGATTCTGTTTTGGCCTTCTCTGCAGTCTTCCTCCTTACTTCTCTCTTCTGCCTTCTTCTTCTGCGTAGTCTTTTCTTTTCTTTTGATCTTACAGGTCTTCTTCTTCCTGCCTTTACTTCTTTTGTCTTCTGTCTTCTTCTTCTTTGGATTCTCTTCTCTTTTCTTCTGCGAAGGCTTTTTCTTCCTTGGTCTTTCTGCCTTGCCATTTTTTCTTCTTTCTTCTTTCTACCTTGCTCAGCCTTTTCTTCAGAGCTTCTTCTTCCTCTCTTCTCCTTCCTGTGGCTGAGCTTCTTCTCTTCAGTGCTCGGCCTACCTGCACACAACACAGCAAAACCTACCCCCTTCCCTCTACCCGCACGTCTCTCTCTCTCTACAAAAAACTCATAGGACGCTCTCCCAGAGCCGCGAGCAATCGGGTCGGGTTTCGTATCCAGGACCAGGTGCACCGACGTGAGGATGATGCGCGAGGTGTGCTCAGATAAGGGTCCGGTCGGATCCCGCCAGATCCGCGAGGTGAAACCGCGGACGAGGCGAGCGTTAGGTGAGGGACCTCACCCCTGTGCGTTCGGAGGTGATAAGAGAATAACACAAATTCAATTTAAACCATACCTGCGCCTCGTAGATTACCGATGTGGGACTATTAGTCCCACCCTACTCTCGCACACGCCTGCAGGAAAATTCTTTGCACTCTGCTCAGCCGCAGCCTCAACTCTCTTCACTGGATAACTGGCTGCCTGCACGCAACTTACTCCAATCTGCAGCAGCTGAAATCCTGAAGCCACGGAGCCTGGAGCGTGCTTGGAAGCTGCTTCCACCGTCGTCAATGGTGGCTGGGGCATGAAAACTGTCAGACAGAAAACAAGCCTCTCGGCTTAATCAGATCACCGGAGGACCTTCGCCATGGCACAGAGAAGGTGGTGCAAGGTGCAGCAGGTTGTGGGACGGCCAAGGCGTGCGTGCCTAGGTCGTCCTGTGACCGGAGATGTGGGTGTGTTCGGGGGAGAGTTGTGTGGGTGTAGAGCGGTAGTGGGTGGGCGGAGGATGTTCCTTGTGGTGAGGAGGAGCCTCTGAGTTGGTCGGCGAGTCGTGCGGAAGTGTGGAGCGACGGGAGCGATTCGCCGGAGGTTGGCCGGAGGGATGGAAGATGGCGGTGGTCAGGCGTGGTCGAGGGGTAATTAAATGAAATGCAAGGGGGAAAAGAGAGAGGGGAAGATGGGGAATGTATCTGGACTATTCTGGAAGAGAAGGAGGCAGCAGAGTGGACGGCTCGTAGCTGCCGTCGTCAGAGAAGAAGCACCCTGAGGGAGGGAGCAGCGACGAGGAAGAGGTCGGGGGAACGCGCGCTTGGTACGGCGTGACGCGGGAGGAAGAGGCGAAGTAGACTCTGCTGCTGGTATGACAGCAGAGCGACGAGAAGGAGGGGAGGAGGTCACCGGAGCTTGTGGGTTCCTTGGTTGGAGAAGGAAGAGAAGAAAATTTGGGGGAATCTCCGCCAAGACAAGTCTGAATTTGAGCGGCCGGACTTGGGGATTCTTTTATAGGTGCTGGCTGAACTTTCTAGTGCGTGGAGGGCGCGTAATCATCTCCGACGGCTTGCCGGAGAAGGAAAGTGGGTGGATACCCAAATCTCTCGTGCATTCGCACGAGAGATTGGGATCAAATCAGAGATCATGGCCAGCCTCAGATGGAAGGGAATTCCTTAAAGAATCTCCCTTCCATTTCTAGGAGGGGATCTCTGAGGAATCAGAGAGTATTCCCTCTCTAATCCTCGCCGGAGAAGGATTATGCCCCAATAATGGCGGAAGGACCTGATTGCAAGGTTGTCGAGGAAGTTAGGGGGCTCTCTGCGATGATTTTCAAAAGATAGGGACCAAATTATGATTTAGGTGTACTGAATTGCAAAGTAGGTCAAGATGACCTCCCCTTAGGTCTAAATTTTGGTACAAACCTAATTTGGACCTAAGGAATTCAATAGTGAAGTTGGATTTTATGTTTGACCACGTTTGACTATATATTTTGCGTAAAAACCCATATTAAGTCAATTAATGAGCTAGGACCCTAATCTAAGTCAAACTGGGTTCACAAGGCCGAATTGAGCATTCTAAACCTTAGAGGATATTTTTTCATGATTTTTAGAGGGTTTACTTGATTTTTATCTTGACCGAAACTTTATTGATTTAAGCGGGTCTGTTTTAGGGTTACCAAATGTCATTTAATTCCTAGATTGCACATGAACCCATTTCTGATTGAATCAACCCACTTTTTATCTTATTTAGACCATTTGACCTATGTTTTGCCTCTGAGAAATCCTGTTTATGTACTGCAATGGTAAAATTACAGTTTTAACCTTTATTTCATGTTTTCTTCTCAGAACACTTATTTCTTCATTTTGGCCTTCTACTAGGTTACGTATGAGCTTTTATTCTCCTTATTATGTCAAAATGAGCTAGTTATGGCTCATGATGAGGCTCTCATCACCTTGGTTGCCAAAATTAGCAACCAAGGGCCATTCAATTTTTAGATCCACATTTGGTGGATCTAAAAACCACCATCCATCCTCTCTCTCTCACGAGCTCCCACCATAGGCCCTTCTAGAGAATTCCATAATTCTCTAGAGAGCTTCCCTTAGGTCTATAAAAAGACCTAAGAGGTGGCCATTTGCACCCATTCACATCCCTTGGCTTCATTGGCACCACTCACCTCATTAGCTCCATACACGTCCACCTTCACTTAGGTTAGCTACTCCACCTCCATGAGCTCACCACCATCATGGAGGACATCATGCCAAGATGTTAGATCAATCCTCCCTCTCTCCAAGGGTCAGCCTAAGCTACATTGGCCGCCCCTCATTCTTCTCCCGACCACTCCAAGGCCATCAGGGACCACCCCTGAATGTCCTCTATTCTGCTAGATTTAGTTTATGCTCTCCATGATTTTTACTGCTTTCATTACTTCTTAGTAGCGTAGTCTTAACTTCTCCCCCAATGATGCATGCGAAATCCCCCCATTGATTCTTGTATGCAGTCATTTTCTGGTAGCTAGATTTTCGTTTCAAGCATTTATCTATAAGCTTTCCTCTAGATTTCTTGTGCAAATAACTCCCCAATGAATGAATGAAAATGCATTTATATATATATATATATATCTTTATGTGTTTGAAATCACCATGAGTTTATTGATTAATATTATATTTGCGTGATTCAAGTTGCCTGTTTCTAACTCCTAATATTCTTGCAACTAAGCATGTCATACTTAACTACGTAATAATCACGAACCGACATGCGATTCTAAACAAAGTAGAGCAATAGAAGATTGATTTTAGAAGTAAACAAATGCCACCCAGAGACAAACGACCGGGACTCAAAGTCGTTATTTTTACAAACTAAATTTTTGGCGAACATTTTTTGTGCGACTATACTACGATTCAAATGACTTTCAAAACGTGTGAAAATGGCTTCTGTCAAATGACACCGTTGCTGGGGAGGCAACGTCATTTTCTTTGAGTTTGATCTTTTAAAACATCACTAACGAATTTGCCTCTGCTTTGTTTTTTATGTGCAGGAAAAACGGAAACAAAATGGGATCTGCGCACTCAACGAGTGCCGAGAACAAATCCAGGTGCACATCATCTCATTTTTAGATTAGATCTACTTTCTGCAATTCCCTTGAAAATTTCTTTGTGAAAAAAAATAAAAAAGAAAAAATTTTTTGAAAAAATCTAGATTAGGTTTCCTTTTTGAATCTTAGGTTAGTTTGAAAAAGAAAAAAAAAAGATATTTTCTTTAGATCTTTTGAAAAATTCTTTTTGTGAAAAAAAATGTAAAATTTTTGAAAAAAGAAAAAAAAGGCATTTTTGGTGGAAAGCTTAGATTTCAAATTCAAACCTCTTCAAAAAGTTTTTCCACCATCTCCTGATTTTCAGCCAGATTTCAAGCTTGATTTGAAAATTCAATTGTCGAAAAATTAGTAAGCGAAAAATTCTGAAATTCAGGGTAGATATTCATTTTCAAACCATCTTTCAAATGCCACTATTATTTTGAAAAAATTTCAAGTATACAATTTTTAAAAATTTGTGAAGTACATGGGGGTCAGTCTGACCCAGATTCAAAATTTTTCAAATTTCAGAAAGCGATTTCGAGCAATCTGTGAATCTGTTTTGAGTAAAAATGGTGGGGTTTGAAATTTTATCTCATTGGCTTTATTTTCCATATTTTTCCTGAATTTTTGAAGGTCATTTGATACTATTTCAAAGTGAAAAATTGCCCAGAGGTCAAAACTTCAAATTTGACCCCCTGATATTCAAAATTCCCTAAAAATTCGGTTGAAACAGTAAAAAAATTGCAAAAAAATATTCTATGGAGAGATAATTGAAAAATAAATCTACTTGCAAAATTTCAAGTTAATTGGTTTCCAATTATTATTAGAGAAAAATATTACATTTGTACTCTGCTGAAAAGAAAAACCCTAGAAGTGCATGCTACTTAGGTTGAATCCTTAGGGTTACAACTAGAGACCACACTTTTGGCTAACCTAAACTTAATCAAGTCTAGTTAGCCGGTGAGCTTGGTCACCTTGTGGGACACTCACCACAAACCCCACTGAAAAAATGGGTTAAAAATTAATTTTAAAATACGAAATCAACCCAAGTCCGTTGTCATACTACTGGGTGTTTTTAATCTCTCTTGCCAAACCTGGCGAATAAGTCTGCGGGGTAGTGTCAAAAGACCGCAGCTCGGGGGTCAACGGAATCGGAGGCGTAAGCCAAAGGAAGAACCTTCCCCTTAGTCCCCTGTAACCAGACTGGCTGGGTTAGCTTGAGAGGCGAGAATCACTTTCAGTTGGTTGAAAGACGAACTTATCTTCACGAATTCAAATTTCTAATGAAAAATCTGGTCACCTGATCCATAAGGACCATTTGATTGACAGGGCCTTAGCCTTATCCTACTTGGCTACCCCAACCCAGGGGTTGGGTGGTGTATGCAAGGAAGGAGGTTGCTTAGACCTCAACTAATTGGACCTTGGGAGCCACTCCCAAGGAGGCGAGTCACTTCTTCTATCTGCTGAGTTGCGATGGCTAACACTGGATCTGGACCTAATCAGGATCCAGAAGAGCTGGACCCACGAGCTTATCTGAGAGCTCGGGTCACTGAATCAGCTCAACCTTGGGATCAGAACCCAAGGTGGCGAAGATGACTTTTCGCTTCGCCTGATCCTTCTCCTCAGGTTACCAAAATGGTTAACCCATATCCTAACCCTGGATATTATGACCCATACCAGTCGGTCCCTCAAAGGACCACATCTTATAACCCAGGATATGGATTTCATACTTCTGCTTCTCACCTATGGAACATGGGTTGACCTGATTCACCCCCCTGGAACCCCTGAAGAGCTACCGGTGCATATGTGGCTGCATTATAGAATACAGAGAGCTATAGCGAGTGCTAAGGAAAAGGCTGCATCCTATCTACATGAAATCTAGGCTATCATTGAGTCAAACCAAAGACAAACATGGATTCCGCATCAACAAGCTGTGATGGAGCTTCTTCGGGAAATTGCAGAGATAACAAGGCTAATATCTCAAGAACTACTACTTTTGAGATATCAAGTGGAAAATAGCCTTGAAGACCTTGAGGAATCTGAAACGATTACATCGGATGGACACACAGAAGATTCTCGGGAGCAGATACTGGAAGATCACTCGGGGGAAAAAGAATCTAGCGTGGCTATGAGACAGGAGCTGGAAGTATGTCGAATGGGTTCATCTGAAATTGAGGAGGAAAGGACTGATATCTCCAGGACTGAGCTGCAATTAGATTATCCTGAATCCTGGGAGACACCTCTCGGGTTAGATAACCCAATTGAGATAAGGAAAGTAGATCCAATTGAGGATATGGATCTTGAGGCAAGCATTACATGCAACACTACTGATTAGCCTAAGCCACTTCCCATTGTAGGTGATCCTGTGCTGGAGACAACATCTTTTGATCTGCACTCTTCTTCTTTCCCCTACATCCCTAATTCAGATGCTAGAGATTTTGAGATGACACTTTCTATCCCCGAGCATGACATCCGAAGACTAGAAATAGCTATGGATGCCGGAATTACTGAAGAACCCAAAGCATATGAGGGTGAAGCTTTAAGAAGAAGGAGCTGGGGACGCACCTATCATCCTAGTCAATCTAATAGATGGCTCGACTCTGAGCCTGAGGAGACAGCCTCTAATGAATCAGAGATGGGTACTGATGAGGACGAAGTAATTTCTGATGAGGATTTCAGTGACCTCCCCACAGATCTTCTACTTTCACGGATACCCCCATATGACCCAGAGCCTGGAGAGGGCATGATCTTTGATGTCAATTATCATTAGGAGGATCCCTATGACTCAGATTCTGGTTCTGAGATACATTTTGATCTACTCCCTTAGCGACTTCCTGCTAAATTGTGGGACATGATAAATCAGCTGAATCAACATCATGATCCCCCCTCTGATTATCCTCTATTTTCCACCACCACTCCACACTTTCTTATAGCTAGACTTTTTGGAGTAGGGGTGCATAATCAACTGGTTTGCATCTCCGGACCACTGATTCTGGGAGCACACGAGCATATCTCTCTTAATCTTAGCTAGCTCTTATGCTAGAAATGACACATCTGATTGAGTTTTTGCTCAGCTGGAGGCGTTAAACTCAGCACGTATAGATACCATTCACTCCACATTCCACCATCATTTATATATAACCATTTTTATACATAGCATATTTTGTTTTAGCATATTTCCCTTTTGTATATTGCATGTTAACAGGTTGGTCTGTGCTAAATGTATAATTTCAGGAGTAAGTACAGGTGATTTCTACCTATTCTCTCTCTACAGTACTTATTTTCTTTTACATTCATGCATGAGGACATGCAAGAACTTAGGCATGGGGAGTAGATACAGAAAAACTGAAAAAAAAAAATTTGCCAACACTTAGGAAAACCTCAGAGCTACATGTAAAGCGTACTTTAGGACCCTAAATAAAATAACAACTGATTCCACCTCCAATGCTCGCATTGGAGCTAGAAATCATCTACAATAGTCATTTCCGACTCACCCACTCACCTCTTATTCTAAATTTAGGGTTAAGCTGATTATAACCCAATACGGAAATTTCATGAAGTACAAATTATACGAGGTTGCTTGTTTATAGCATATATATATAATGCATTCATGAATAAGATTATTTTATTAAGAGAATGCATTAGAGACTTTATCCTCTAGTTGATTCCTGTAATCTGGAATCCAGTACAACTTTTCACACACACGTAGAATTTGCAATGGATTCACGGTGAAGGCTGATAAATGTCTTCAGTCTGTCGAGAAGAAGCAATGCTTCTTTTCCTGAACCCCTGGATAGTGTTTTGGGAGTTAGGCTGATGTTCTTCCAAAAATCCACCAAATAGTGTGAGAGGAAGAGTAGAGTGTACTGTTGCTCTAAGATTAGTGCAAGGAATCAGGAATCCTAGATAATTAGGTGATGATACTCAGAGATTAGGCATAGTTTCTGCTCTCGGTTCTTGCGTATGCATTTATGTGCGAAATAGAGAGCCACCAAACAAGGCAACTACGCGGAGAGCGAGTTTTCATAAAACTAGGGCTAAGGTGGATGGTTACGACCATTCTTACGGAATCCTCGGCTGAAGGAGGGTATTGATGCCAAGGTCAGAAATACACCATCCTATCCGTCTTTCCCGGTGCCGTGAGTAGGCAATTCCACCAAATAAGTCACCCAATGTCTCTTGAGTACTGCCAATCCCTAATAATGCCTCCTCAATAAAGTTCATGGATGTGTGCTAGTTGTGTTATGTTGTGAAAAAAAAAAGAAAGAAAGAACAAAATTGAAATGAAAAAAAAAAATGATGAAAAGAAAGAAAAATTGATAAAAAAAAACTTAGAAAAAGAAGAAAAAGCAAAGAAAAAAAGAGTGAATATTTAGTGTTTATTTCAGTCGCATTGAGGCAATATCACCAAATAAATCTGAGATCCACCAAATATGGCCTTAACCTATTTTTTTGTGTTTCTGACCACCCGAATAATGGCTGAGGAATTCCTACTTAGTGCTAGGGTTATGAGAACTCAATTAAAGTATTAATGCCAAGTGAGACCACCAAATACAGATCGTATATGTGAATCTGGTGAGGTTGTGAGCTCTAAGAAAAAGAAAGAAAAGAAAAAGAGTAAGAGAGAATAGATACAAAGGAATCAAAAGGGAGCATAGCTTTTCTCATCTTTCTCTGAGTTGAGTTACTTAGTAATCCGGGAATCTAGATTCTGTAGTACTAGTCTCTATGTAGCACCAAGTGAGAGTGAGACACCAAATATATAATCTGAGCCCTCAAATATTCTCTACCAAAGCCTAAAGCCAGGGTGGAATTCATAGAATATCTTGAATACCCCGAGGGAAGAAGTCCACCTATCCTGCTAGAATTTTTACTAGGGGTCAAGTACAGGCTTTAGAGGTGAATCAGTTTTTCACTCGAATCTGTTGCAAAAGCTACATAGCTGCACTTTCACGATTGTTTGGATTTCTAGAGCTTAGGATGAAAATAAAAAGGAGAAAAATCTCTACGCATACACTTGATAAAATAATCAATCCCTTAAGTACCTTTGCTATAAATAATTTAGTCTTGCATTTGCTATGGACTAGCAAGATTTAGGCATGGGGGTATGATTGCGCAGCAAACATAGGTCTTAATTGACCTAGATTAAGCTAGGACTTAGCATAAGTTAGGGTGATTCATGCATGCATACGCATTATCTGCATCTTTACTGCTTTCCTTTAGCCATGTATAAAATAATGTTATAATGTGCTGATTAAGTGCATTATGTCGATTGCAGGGAAAAAGCTGATTAGGAGCTGGATCTGAAGCTGGATCAGGAATAATGGGAGTTGTAGCAGGGCTGGAGTAGAAGGCTTAGATTAGATGTAGGAATAATAATATAAGGGAGTTAAAGGTTTGCTATGTTATTAAGCAGGAATAAAGCAGTAAAATGTGAAGAGCTTAGGTCCATCCTAGCCCTATGAAAGCCTAGAGACTTCCCCAAGCCTTAGCCACCCTTAGATTAGGTCACAACACCCTAGGAAGCCCTAAAACCCTAGTTCCAACCCTTATCTGGACGTCCAAAAAAGTTATAGGACGTCCAAGACCCTTAGCCATCTCCCGCACACCTCAAACCCACTTCTGCAGTGTTATTGGACATCCAGACACTTTGTCAGATGTCCAATTTTTGTAGAATACCCAAAACAGAACCCAAAATCCCTATTGACTCTGATTGGATATCCAGACAATAAGTCTGGACCATTGATTTTTGAGTATAAGATGTTTGACACTATTATTTGACGTCTAATACTGCTCTCAGTTCCTATTTTGAGATTTAAGTCTTGATCTTGGATCTCTAGGTCCCTAAACCCAATTCCAACCACATAGGAACCTAAATTAAGGTGCCATAACCCTAGTACATCACCTCTAGACCTCCCTAAGGACCTAATTAGGTCCTCACTAAACCTAATTGACTTGGATTTTAGTCAATTCCATCAGCCTATTCAATTGGACTCATTGAGTCCAATTGAGCTTTGATCTCAGCACACACTGTCCATTTGGACTCAGTGAGAGTCCAATTGACCTAGACCTAAATTAATTGAGTTGTTTTACTCTCAATTAAGTTTTCACACACCCAATTAAACTTGTATTAAGTTTAATTACACTTTACCTTAGTGAATTAGGGTTTATAACACTAATTTAAGACATACCTTGACCTAAACCCACTATAACCTAACCTAATCAGCCTAGCCACCTAAGTTTCGACCCACACACACCCAAACACACCCACACACACCATCCACACAAAAATACCTAGCCTATAGTTCTCTAGAACTCTCTACCATGTGTGGTTGCCTTGGTTGCCAAAATTAGCAACCAAGAGCCATTCAAGTTTTAGATCTACATTTGGTGGATCTAAAAACCACCATCCATCCTCTCTCTCTCACGAGCTCCCACCATAGGCCTCTCTAGAGAATTCCGTAATTCTCTAGAGAGCTTCCCTTAGGTTTATAAAAAGACCTAAGGGGTGGCCATTTGCACTCATTCATATCCCTTGGCTTCATTGGCACCACTCACCTCATTAGCTCCATACACGCCCACCTTCACTTAGGTTAGCTACTCCACCTCCATGAGCTCACCACCATCATGGAGGACATCATGCCGAGATGCTAAATCAATCCTCCCTCTCTCCAAGGGTCGGCCTAAGCTACATTGGCTGCCCCTCATTCATCTCCCGACCACTCCAAGGCCATAGGGGACCACACCTGAATTCCCTCTATTCTGCTAGATTTAGTTTATGCTCTCCATGATTTTTACTGCTTTCATTACTACTTAGTAGCGTAGTCTTAACTTCTCCCCCAATGATGCATGCGAAATCCCCCCATTGATTCTTGTATGCAGTCATTTTCTGGAAGCTAGATTTTCATTTCAAGCATTTATGTATAAGCTTTCCTCTAGATTTCTTGTGCAAACAACTCCCCAATGAATGAATGAAAATGCATTTATACATATATCTCTTTATGTGTTTGAAATCACCATGAGATTATTGATTAATATTATATTTGCGTGATTCAAGTTGCCTGTTTCTAACTCCTAATATTCTTGCAACTAAGCATGTCATACATAACTACGTAATAATCACAAATCGGCATGCGATTCTAAACAAAGTAGAGCAATAGAAGATCGACTTTAGAAATAAACAAATGCCACCCAGAGACGAATGACCGGGACTCAAAGTCTTGTTATTTTTACAAACTAAATTTTTGGCGAACATTTCTTGCGCGACTATACTACAATTCCAGCGACTTTCAAAACGCATGAAAATGGCTTTTGTCACTGTTGAATTCTCAACAGCAAATTGCTACTGTAGCTATTATCTCAGACCTAATAGGCCTAATTCAAACTTTCTGAAATGCCTAGAAGTATTTCTAGATGAACATCAATTCAAATTTTCTCAATGACTTTGACTGGTTGCCCCCTTCCACTATAGACAGTGGAGAAAGCAACCCAGATCAGGTAAATAGAGCAACAATTGTTGCTACTAAATTGTCTAAATTAGTGCATAAAATCTAAGGAAATTCACTCCAAATCAATGCAAACACTCTTCTAAAGTCTTGAAATCCATTTCAATTCCAGATCACAGATCAAAAACCCTAGAAATCCTAATTGACTTCCTTTTAAAGCCATAAACAACATAAAAAGGAAAAATAAAAAATGGCATTCAAACTCACACAACAAATCACTTTCAGACCTTTGCTAGACCCTATTAGACTTTAATCAACATCTAGAAATGTGAATTAAACTTTTTAAGAAGAAATTTAGATGTTGCCACGTGGGCCTTTTGATCTTGCTTGCCAATGTGTTTTGAACATCTAGAGTTCCTGCACACCATTGATTGGTGTACAGGAGCTCCGGGCGATCCATTAAAACTCATTGGATCATTGCTCAAGCTTCGAATCAGTGTATATGATTCTCATTGACTTGAGCTACCAAACAAAACTAGAAATCAGGGATTGAGTTTAAAATTGGGCATAAGCACATTCAGTGATAAAAATCAAACCCAATTAGCATAAGCCCATCACAATCAAACCAATTTCAAGTACAAAAACTCAGTTTGGTCAATTAAACTCGATTAAAACTCAATTACTCAAGAAATTCTCCAATCATCTTCAACAATCAAATTCAGTTCAATTGACCAAATCCTTTCAATTCAAATCTCAGAGAGGATGATTTTGGTCCAATGGAATGTATGGTATCACCCTCAAGTGGGATTAAACACACTATGGGTCTAGAAGCTATAGAGATTTAGATCCACAATAGTTCTAATGGATGCAGGTGTATGATGATCAAAATCACTAAGAAAGTGGGTGAATATGAAAATGACGTGGTGAGGAAGCTATATGAACAATATGAAGGGATGAAAACACCTCCTCTGATTTGAAGTGATCAGAGGAGGTGTAATGGCTTTACACTATTCTACGCCTAATGATTAGCCCATATTTGTGGGCTATTTAAGTATTTAAGTGCCTAGACATTAAGTTAATTCTAACATTTACTTAGCGTGCATTAGGATGTAACTAGATTAATTCATATTTCTGATTTAATTACATAATTCATGCATTGCATTCATAACTAAATGCATTTAGAATTAACTTAGAATTGCATTCATTTAATTAGTTAACCAATTAGGTGCATTGCATGCATCATTTTAATTTAACATAGAAGTTAAGGGATTATGCATAAATAACCATAATATTTTATTCTTTTATTTTTTTCTCTCCTTTGCATAGGTAACTCCTCTGGCTTCGGCTCCACCTCCTCCTCCTGTGAATCACATTTACGCTATGCCATTTTGAATTTGAAACGAAGGTTGTGACTACAAAAGGAGGGAGAGCTACCATGCGGGAGAGGCCACCATCCCCGACCCACCACTGTGCAGAGAGTTGATCTCTCATTCATTCCACACCACCAGCCTCCTTCTGCGAGCATAAGACCACTCCACTGTGCGCAGGCGGGGTGACAGACCGCCGCGCCATCTATGGCTTGTGCATCTCTGTGAGCGTGCACCTGAGGGCCACGCAACCACTTCCAGCAACCACTGTCATCAACCACCTTTAGTTCCTCATCCCCACGCTAGTTAAGACGTCTGGGAATGATCCCAGACATCTTAACTCCCATATCTTCTTCCATCTTCTTTTTATTTCTTATGTTCTGTTTCCCCTCCATTTCAACAAAACCCCTCATCAGTGCACCTCCAGCAGCAGTTGCCACTTGCGGCCAAGCCCACCACGCACCTGCACGGCCAGCACGCCTCCAGCAGCTGAAACCACCACCGCAAACCACAATTCCCAGCGCCCACGCTTGTGCCTACCTCTGCAGCGCTCACCTCCAACACCTCCCTACGTGCACCTACACGCCTTCAGCAGTAGCAACTGCTCAGCACCGCAAGCCTGCCCAACCAGCCCCCAGACACCAGCCTACAGCGCCCGTGAGCACCCAGCAGGCGTGCCTTCTCTTTCACGTGCGCGTGTTGCCTCCAGCGGTCCGCCAGCAGCTCCACGCGCCCACCCCTTCAGCGCCCTCGCCGACCTCCTCTAGCGCACCTCCAGCGTGTAACAGCCCCCTTGCCTACTTCGCTTCCACGCTACACCCCTGCACATAGCAGCTCTACCTACGCATGTCCTCGTCACACAGCCCGCGCGCCTCAGCAGCTCCACGCCTGCAGCACATGCGACAGCAGCAGCTTCTTCACCGTCGCCACTCCTCTCCTCCGACAGGCTGGCTCCGGCCACGTCACAACATATCGCTACAACCATCGCGACGGCCTCACTTCAGCCAACCTCCTGTGGGAGTCTCTCCTCGATTGAACCTCTCTCCCATGTGTAAGGAGGAGAGAGGTAAAATCCCCTGTTTTGGTGTTAATTAAAAATTACATTTAATGCCATTGCCACCAAAATCAATTTTAATTTATGATTATTTTTTTGTGGCGAAATAGTGACCGCATACTCATGCTTTCTAATAATTGCGCGGTTATTGATATTTAACATTGGTTTTGGGATTAAAATGTGCACAAATTTTCTCTAACACATGTCAATTGAAAATTACATAAAATCATCACATATTTATTGAATATTTCAGTGAGGAAAAATTTCACATATACCCTTATATTTTTGAATTATTGTGCATCTTCTTTCCATCGCATTACATATTAGATTTGATTAGGGATTTCACACTTGATTGAAAGACTACGAAATAATCGAGATTTTATTGCATCATTGCCTCCCTGTGGACACGACCCGCTCCTAATTTAGTGGTTATATTAATTGTTGATTAGTCGATTTTTCCACCACATAGAACTATAAACGACGCGTCATTTTATGTGACAAATGACTTTAAAAGTGAAGAATCAACTCGTCAAATGGCATCGTTGCCAGGGAGGCAACAGATGCAATAATTTCACCTAATTTCATTTCTGATTATTTCTCATTGCACAGTGATCAGACCATTTATTATCTTTTCTGTGCAAGAAATTTGTGCGAGGAATTGGAGAGAGGCGAGTGCAACGATCTGCGACACATATTCTACAACTCGCAATCACACCAGCCATCATGAGAGGTGACCCTTGATGTTGCTAGAGGAGAAATTGATCGAGCTACCTTGCAAGGGAGGGGAAGGACGAGAACGCGATGATCATCTTTGTACATTTACTTGTTGATTTGATTAGAGTAGGATTAAGACTTTAGACTTAATTTTTCATTGCACATTTGGTTTGAAACACTTGTTCTGGGGTATATTTTGAGAGGTTTGTTCCCCGATTTTATTTTAGGCCTGTGTTGGATAATTTTTGGGAGCCTATTCCCTTTTCCTTAGATTCAGGTTTTTGATTTATTTTGTGGATTGTTTGCCTTTAATTTGCTTGTGCATAAGTAGCTAAAAAAAAAACTAAAAAAATGAGCTGCCTTCTTGAAGCTGCCTGCTTTTAGGACGAACCATTTAGGTCTGTATGAGCAGCCTCTAGATTTATTTATCTACATTGCGTGCATTCTCGCATCGTTGATTGTTGGAAGCAAGGTATGCATTCTCTTACTTTGCATCCTATTCTTGATCACGCATTGCATTTGGACTAAATTCGAAGACCACATAATTTGTCTTGAAGCGATCTAACAAGCAGTCACATATATTCTTGAAAAAGGACTAATTAAAGGAGGGACATCTAAAAATCAAGGACTTGATTGTCAAATGTGGTGTGCGATTCAAAATTCAAAATCTTTTTGCAGTGTATGCACACTTATATCTTTTGCACCACGGCACGCATTTAGACACTCCTAAGTCTTGGAACGACTAGGACAAGAGCCCTCCTACCGTTGGATTCTGAAGTGTTTGGAACTTGAGATCAAAGGTTTTGTAAATCCGAAGAGGGGGATACCCTGTCACGGATTTTTGGGGGTAGTTGAGAAGCACCGTGAAAGCACAGCTTCAAAGGAAGGCTTAGGCCTACTTTCATCCCTCGATCTTCCGTCTTTGGATTTGCTTTACCATTTGAGATTTAGGGAAGAATACCTAAGCTCCAACTAGGTCTTTTTAGGCATTTCGAAGGTTGACAATAGGCACGTAATTGACTGGGCAACTTGCTTTGTCACCTACAATTTGAGCTAAAGTCAAAAGCCTAAATTTGTAAAGACCGAACAAGTCCTTTTGAATTGTGTTGGTAATGCATGCTTGGTAGGCATTCTCTTAGGAGACAACTTGTGTTTGATCCTAAACCTGAAAGAATCTTAAGAAGAAACCTTCCAAGGGAAGAAATGGCCGATAAAAGGACCCTTAAGATATATTTCATTCCAACCAATCAAGCTGGCCCTGCACTATGTAGACCTGGAGGGGACAATCCTTATGAGATCAAAAGTAGTACCATATCCTTGCTGCCCTCCTTTTCTGGTACTGCTAGGGAAGACCCTTACAGGCATATAGAGGAATTCACCGAGGTCTGTTCCACGGTGAAGCTGCAGGGCGTTACTGATGACGCTCAAATGTGGACCCTCTTTACCTTCTCCCTTAAGGATAACTTCAAGTATTGGTATCACACCCTTGATAATATTAACACTTGGGATGCCCTGAAGGAGTTTTTGAAGTACTTCCCCATGAGCAAAACCAATCACTTTAGGAGGGAAATTATGAGTTTTGTTCAAAAGGATGGGGAAGCTTTCCATGATGCGTAGCAGCGCTTTAACGACTTGCTGAGACTTTGCCCACTTCACCAGGTGCCTAAATGGCAACTGGTTGAAAGGTTCTACACCGGACTTAATGATTCGCATAGGCAAACTGTGGATGGTGCCTGTGCAGGAACCTTTCTATCTAAGACTGAGGATGAAGCTTGGAACCTTTTTGATACTTTGAGTGAGAATTCTATTCACTTGAATTCTGCCTACATGGATAGAAAGCCCACTCTCATGTAAAGAAAGTTGGAGGCGAATGAGGCAAAGGACACCCAGAATTTAGCCTATTAGATTCAATTATTGAATCAAAACATGGAAAGGCTTATGTCGAACTCGAGTCCATTCATATCTAACACCTCCACATCCCAAGCTTCTGAATGCTCAATTTGCCAAGGCAATACACACACCACTATGGATTGCCACTTGGCCTCCCAATTCCCTGAGCTTGTATAAGCAGATCTGAATGTCGCTCAAGGGTTCCGTCCTAGACCTCGTAATGACCCTTTCTCCAACACTTATAATGAGGGATGGAGGAACCACCCAAACTTTTCATGGAGACAAGGAAATGTCTCAAATTCAAGGAATTATAAACCACAATCCTTTTAAAACGATCAAATGAATCAACCTCAGACCTTTGCCCAACCTAAGACCTCTGAGATGGATGAATTGAAGGTGATGTTGAAAACTATGTAAGAAAGTCAAAGTGCCATCATCCAATCTCATGACAAGGCTATACATGAGATGAAATCACAAATAGGACACCTTGTTGAGGCCGTTAGACAGAGGGAAACTGGGAAGCTCCCCAGTGCTGCTGAGTAGAATCATAAAGGAAAAGGGATTGTCTTTAGGGAGCATGCTCAGGCGATGACTATTCTGAGGAGTGGGAAAGAAATTTCCAAACCCGATGCTCCTATAGTCTCACCCCCTAAAAAATCATCCACCCCGACTTTCACCCCCACCGAAGAAGACTTGCCCAAATCTTCTCCGCTTGAAATCACCTCACCGGAAGAAGTTGTCCCCGTTCCACCCCTTACTCAACATGACAACCCTTCCACCCAGAGATCGAGAGTGCCCTTTCCAGAGCGCTTATCCACCTCTAGGTAGACTTCTGCTGGCTCATCTGGAGCTAAAGATAAGATGGATGAGATCATGGAAACTTTCAAGCAAGTGTAGATTAATCTACCTTTGCTTGAAGCTATCAGGCAGATTCCGTCTTATGCCCGCTTCTTAAAGGACCGGTGCACGAAAAAGCAGTAATCTAGAAAATAGGTCCAATCAAAAGTTGTCCTACCTGATTCTGTTAGCTCAATTGTTCAACGTGGCACACCCCCGAAACTTAAGGACCCAGGAGCCCCTGATAAACGCCAGTCTATCATCATTCTTATGCAGTAAAATAAACCTAGCTCTTAGGATTTTACTCCGCAAATGGGTTTTTGGGCTGCATTTAGGCATAAAATAGGTTAGGCATGCATTACATTTTTTATTATCTTTTTAATATGTTTTTGTAAGTGTTAGGGATGTACAAATATATAGATCCCTAAAACCCTAGCACTCACGAAGGAAAATGGTGAAGGAGAAGCCCAGACTAGCTGGAACTCAGCCTGATCTAGCTCACCTCAGCTTGATCCAGCTCACCGCAGCTGGAACCTAGCTCACTTGAACTAGGGTTAGCTCATCCCAGCTCCATTCAGCTAATCTCAACTGAATGGCAGCTCAAGAGAGTTCATCTTAGCTCACCCTAGCTCAAGTCAGCTCAGATCCAGCTCAACTTAGCTGAGTCTAGCTCATCTCAGCTCCCACTAGTCCACAGGGAGCTCTAGCTAGCTCAGCTGAGTTGACAGGAGTTCACCCCAGCTCAGATCCAGCTACATCCAGCTCCACTCAACTCCAGCCAGCTGAAGAAGAACTCATCCCAGCTCAGGAAACTCAAGTCCAGCTCCCAGGGACTCAGCTTAGCGCAACTCAGTTGAGCTAAGCTACCTTAGCTACCTCAACCAGCTTGACCCTCCCCGAGAGCACCAGACCTAGCTCACCTTAGCTCATTGTGGTAGAAGCCAGCTCACTTTAGCTTGGCTTAGCAGCTAGCAAAGAACTAGCAAGCTAAGCCAACTAGAGTAGCTCCATGCCAGCCTCTTCAGCAGCAGCCAGCTCCAGTTTCAGCTCCTGACTTCTCCTCCTTGTTTGCACCTCAAAACACGCCTATAAGAACGCCTTCTTATGCTATTTTCTAGCATTAACTATGTATATTATAATCCTGTAGTTGCATTTGTAAAAATGCTTGCATGCATGCATTTAATTGAGAGGAGAAGAGAATGGAATAAATGGCTTGCATTTTTACATTTTTCTTCAAGTGTCTCTTTGCAAAAAGTCCCCTCTCCATATTTTATTTTCATCTTTCTTTCTTCTTCCCACGGCTTTTCTCTTCTTCCCGCGGCTGCGTCCTTCCCGCGGCTGCACTCTTCCCGCAGCTGCATGCAGCAGCCACGCAGCACCTCTTCCCGTCACGTCTCCCTGCCAACGCCGCTCCCTACAGCTGCAACTAGCACGCCCTCTCCCTGCTGCAGCCAACACGCCCCTCTCCCCTCCTCTATAAGTAGCTGCAGCTTCATCCTCGCGACGGGGAGGTTGCAGCTACTGAAAAAAACCCGCAGCCACCTTCCTCGCCCGTTCTCCCCTCCCATACGCCGGCCCTCCGTCGAGGAGGCACCCGACGAGCAGGAGAACCCACTGTGGTGCTCACCACCACAGTGGGAACACCACCGCCCAGCTCTTCAACGAGCCGGTGGGCGTGGTGTTTTCTTTTCTCTTCGTTTTCATCTCCACGCCATTGCTGCCGCTTCGAGGTCCGAAGCTTGAAGCAGCAGCAGCCCAGCGGCGACAGCAGCAGCAGCAGCACCCCCGCCTCCTCCGCGACCTTCCCCGCAGGCGCGCAACCCTCCGCGCGCGTCTGCAGGCCCGTTCTCCGCCTCCGTCTCCGTTCTGTCCGCCTCGCAGTTGCACCCGTAGCCCGCCGCCGCGCGCACTGCAGCGGCCGGCTACGGCCTCACGCCGACCCCTGCCCCCCTCCGCGACTCTCCGCGACCACCTGCAGACCTCCTCCACGCTCGCTCCTCCGCGCCATCGCCCACTCGTCGACTTCGCGCAGGCCTGCAGAACCCTGCGCAAAGGCGCGCCCGCACCCGCCGTCTTCAGACGTCCGCCTCCGCCTTCAGACGACGCGGCGTCAGACGTCCGCCGCCGTGAGCAGACGTCTTAACTCGCTGCCATCGTCCGCGCTCGCGATCTCTCCCGCCCGCTCTTTCTCTCTCTGGCGCTCTCTATCTCTCTCCCGCTCTCTCTCTCTGCTGATCTCTCTCTCCCGGTCTCTCTCTCTCACGTATTCTCTTTTTTCACTCACTCACAGACACACGCTACACCAACACACACACATCTTCACCGACACACACACACACCCACACACACACTTACACTATACGTATAGTTATATATAGTAACATATATATACTTATATACATCTATATATAATATATACATACATATATATATATATATATATACACTTATATACATAGTAATATCTATAGTTATGTATACATACATATATATATAATATATATACATATATATATAATATATATATATATATATATATATATATATCTAGATACATATATACTTATATACATATATATATATATATACATCTATATAGTATTATATATATATATACTTATATACATATATATATAGCTATATACATATATACGTACATATATATATATACATATACACCTATATATATATATATATATATATATATATATATATACATATAATACATATATATCTATATATATCTATACATATATACTTATACATTTATATACATATAGATATATTTACTCATATATATACATATGTACATATATTTTCACGTTATTTACTATACGCTGTATCACGGGGATATCTGCACCAGTTGCTGATATTCCCTGATACACGCGTACAAAAAAAGCGTGGTCCCATACATCATCCATCCTCCATCCACACTCCACGCGACACATAGTCGTGTTGGTTGCGTCTCTCTAGACGTCAACTGACTCGACATAGTGCTACACTCCATCGTCACCGCCACCCCCACCCCTTTATATATATACTACATATAAATATATATCTATAGCTACTATATTTACTTTCTATCTGTTAGCTTCCTTCTTAGTAAAAAGATAAAAAAAAGGTATAAAAGTGAAAAGATAATCTTTGATTTGCAGGTACCCCTTCTTGCGAGTAGCAAGGCGCGTTTTGGAACTCTGATTTGGCTAAAAGCCAAGGACACAATTTTGAGGGTGTGCCTCAAGAACAAGGATTACCAGAAAAAAAACCTAAATAAGAAAAATACCAAAAACACAATAAACGAATGGAAGAGACGCGTTTTAAGGAAAACGTAGAAACTCGACTTTAACCCCACTTCCCTGAGTTCGACCCTGGGCCTGAAAGTGACAAGATAAAATCAATTAGGCCAGGTTAAAAATTTTGTAAAGAGATGGTTAGGTCTGAATTAGGTTAACCACTATACATATTTCAACGATAAAAACATCATATTAACAACCTATCCAGGCCGACCCATCATGACTTTTCTGGCGCCGTTGCCGGGGAGGTGCGCTTTCGAGTAAGTTTCTATCCAATTCCTTTAAATTTGTCTCTTCTCTCTTCACGGGTATTGTTGTTTTTGGTGTGCAGGTGAACCTGGTGGAAGGAGAAGAAGGCTACGAAGTCGAAGACGTGAGCAGATCCAAGGCGGGAACGAGAGCGTGAAGACGCCGACATTGCATTGGAGCTTCGCACACGTTGCCGAACAAGTAGGTTTTCTTTTCTCATCAAATTAGTGTTAACTTGCCACCACAAAAATAAAAAAAAATAAAAAAAAATTTTAAAACTAAAAACTAGAAAAACTTTTTGGGATTTCTTGAGGGCAAGTGGATTAAAATTCACTTGATTGATTGGTTGTCTTCACTCCCACTGCCCCGGATTTCCCGCCTTACTTCGCATAGCGAAAATTCTAGAATCTTGATTCTTAGATTTTTCGCCATGGGAAGTATTCTTTGAGGCAAAGAAAAAGATTGCTTGTATCCCTCTTTTGCCTCAATTATCTTTAATTCAGGATCACATTTTTGGTGGGGAGATTTGGAATTGAGTTGATTCCAACCCCACCACGACTTTTCAAACTTGCCTGTGATTCGATCCTGAATACTTCAACCCCAACAGTTTTAGTTTCTTTATCTGTTGGTTGAAGCCTTGTGTGTGGATATCTTTCTGGTGATTGGGAGCACTTGAATTGAAGTGCTTTGGCTCCCTTTCACATTGGTATAAAATTGATTCGCGCATCCACACATAGAAATCTCCATTTAGGGTAGCCCATTGCATTTTAGCATGCATTAACTAACTGATAATTGAAGAAGGGTTTCTTGGGCTTTAGAAGGAAAACCTGTATTTTTGCAAAAACCCGGAGATTGGTTGAATTGGTAATTCAGCAAAACCCTAAAATTCATACTACTTAAGGCTGAACTCTAAAAACCATTCGCCAATAAAAACTTCAATTCGGGGAGATTTCCCCGTTGCATGCTTGTTCTTACACACTCTTAAAATCAATCACTTGGGCATTACCCGTAAACAACGCCCTTCACATTCCAAAAGCACTTGACCCTAAGCCTCTAATTAAAACTGGTAGTAACTTGACCCTTTTAAGGATTAGAGGTCTAACTACCTACGTGTAGCGGCTACGTGCTGGTGAGAGTTCCCGCGTGCTATCGGGTGTCTAAGACTGGGGCAAACGGCCTTTCAATCTGGCCCGGTGGTTCCGTGGTGCTCACATTCGGTTCCGTAGTTCGTGATAGTAGGTAACTTAGATCTTTAGGTCTAAGGGCACACTGTAGAGGTTAGGAACTTGACTGTATTGATTTGTAATCAAGTGTACCTTTGCGGCGTCATTTCTCTCATCCCTTTTCTCTTCTCATCTCCCCAATTCTTCTTGCGGTAGTGCATGTTTGGGAGGAGGTCACAAAACCCTGAATTGTTTGAATTGACTGATAAATCTAGAAAAAGAGCCGAATCATCCTCCTCCTCCACAAACATGGCACACACCCCTGCCTCACCACTTCGTCACAATTTCAATTCTTTCAACACCAGGCTTATCCCGAGAAACCCTGTAAGACCTTCCTTATCGAGTGTCGCGCCAAGCGACTCGGTAAGTCATGTGGAACTGGCTTCTGCGAGCCAATATTTCAACACGGAGGACCAAGCCTCCGTGTACTCGGACACATATGCGGACACGTCTTCTGGCATAGAAGATGCCTGCACCCTGGGGAATAACCCATTTTCTGCCACGTATAACCCAGGGTGGCATAATCATCCCAACTTTGCATGGTCCAACAACTCGCAGTGTCGAAACCCCGCTGGTGGACCAATGCGATCGTCCGCACCCGTCATCCCAAGGGCCCAGTCTAATCCTATGGCAAATCTGCCATCAGGCCCTTGTGTACAGAAAACCAAACACGCATCAAAACCTCTTGATAAATTGATGCGAATGATGACGAAAATGTCAAAGCGCCATAAAGAAAACATGACCTCTCTTCAGCATTTGGCGCAGCAGAATGCTGAGATCAATCAACTAAGCATGGCGACTCGATCTCAGGGCACTTTTCCCGCCCAACCTGTTCCAAACCCGCAAAACTTTGTACCCTGTGGTCCGCAACCACAGGTACAACCTTCTCAGGAACAGGTTCATCAAATTCTGCAAGCTCCGAGTATTCCTTCGGGATTTCAGGTTAATCCCGCTGCAGCACCGCACTCTTATGATGATAGTAATGACATCAAGGATGACACGTCTGACGAGGACGTGACTGTCAGTACGTGTATCGAACTAATTGGAGCCGATTCTGACTGCTGCGAATTACCTGACGACTGCCTGACCAACACAAACTGTGACGTTCCCCAATCCCTCCCTATTCCTGTACCTTCTCCTGACCAGACTTCTGACGAGGTTTTCTCTACTTCCCATACCTCGTGGTCTGAGTCATTGCCGGGCTGCTCACCGCCGGTCCACACTATGGAAGACCGGATTGCCCTTTCTTTCCCGCTAAATCAGGCGGATTTGCAAACCCACACTGGGACCTTGAGCCCACATCTTACTCACCGGGGCTATTCCCTTTTGGATCCATCTATCCAAAAAGCCCCCCTTCTTGGCCAATCTAAGGGCCAACTTCCTCTTCCTGATCTGTTTTCTGATCCGCCTGGGACACTCTCGTCCCAGAAATCGCCAAATCTCTCACCATCCACCATTACTTTTCACGCCTCTATCGCGATTACTTCGCTTTTCTCTTCACCACCCACCATCCACCCACCCTTCCACCCTGATTTATACCCTGAACCTCAGCTCCTGTTACCCGATCTGTCGTCCGTTCTCTGCCTTTCCCTGCATGCATATGAGGACATAGCATTGTTTGGCATGGGGGGGTGGATAGGCATCCATAGGATCCGGGTATTTTATGGTATCAGACAATTACCACCTATTTATAAATATGCAAGAAAAAGAAAAAAGAAAAGAAAAAAAAAAATATATATATATATATTAGTAATAAATGGTGTTTAGTAATGATCTAAAAGTTGAAACAAAAAATACAATAAGTGTTTATGGATATTCAACCTCTGTTTTGAAGAATTTCCAGGCCACAGAAGCTTGATTCGCTCAGGCTCGGCTTAATTCACTTAAAGCATTGACAAAATAGATCAAGATCTCTCCTAACTAAGGATGTATTCTTGTACCTGAGACACCAGTACAGGGTCCGTTGGTTTGCTTTTTCTTGAGAGCTTAAGTAAACTTGGTTCACACTACACATATCAGGAAAGACCAGGTGAACATAAGATCCAACCCTAGTGTTCATTAGGGAAGGTGGAGTCCTTACCTGTGTGCGCAGGTAGACTTTTCATCCCAGGCTTTAGTCTTGTGTTTAGGAGCGACTCTTTCCACCAAAAAGAAACTCTCCCACCAAAAAAAAAAAAAAAAAAGATGTGTGTTTCAAAATGTGTTGTAAGAGATATACTGACACATGTTTCAAAAAAAAAAAAAAAAAAAAAAAAAAATCAGAAAATGGGAGTTGAGTTTTCCGTCATCATCTTAAGGGTCAATTCGAAGACATGAGCTGAAACTGGGACCAACCTGTACTTAAAAATTCGTGAAACCCTGGGATTGAGTCTTAATGTTCATCTGGTCAGTCTTGATCCTTCACTATGCACAAACCATAATTTCTTGAGCTCTCGAGTACGGCAAAAACCTCCTGGGTCCTGGAAATCGTACTTAAGGTTTAAATATCAAGAGTCCTGGTTAGTTGAGAGATGATCTATGTCATGTGAGACTTAAAGTACTGGTAGTCTTCTTTACAATTGGTTCTCACAATATTCGATAATAAACACACCTATATCACCTCAGAAGAAAATTTTCAGCTTAAGATCATTTCTAAATACGGTTTTGCTAGGGACTAGCAAAAGATAGGCATGGGGGTATATGTTTGCACCTCAAGACACGCCTATAAGAACGCCTTCTTATGCTATTTTCTAGCATTAACTATGTATATTATAATCCTGTAGTTGCATTTGTAAAAATGCTTGCATGCATGCATTTAATTGAGAGGAGAAGAGAATGGAATAAATGGCTTGCATTTTTACATTTTTCTTCAAGTGTCTCTTTGCAAAAAGTCCCCTCTCCATATTTTATTTTCATCTTTCTTTCTTCTTCCCACGGCTTTTCTCTTCTTCCCGCGGCTGCGTCCTTCCCGCGGCTGCACTCTTCCCGCAGCTGCATGCAGCAGCCACGCAGCACCTCTTCCCGTCACGTCTCCCTGCCAACGCCGCTCCCTACAGCTGCAACTAGCACGCCCTCTCCCTGCTGCAGCCAACACGCCCCTCTCCCCTCCTCTATAAGTAGCTACAGCTTCATCCTCGCGACGGGGAGGTTGCAGCTACTGAAAAAAACCCGCAGCCACCTTCCTCGCCCGTTCTCCCCTCCCATACGCCGGCCCTCCGTCGAGGAGGCACCCGACGAGCAGGAGAACCCACTGTGGTGCTCACCACCACAGTGGGAACACCACCGCCCAGCTCTTCAACGAGCCGGTGGGCGTGGTGTTTTCTTTTCTCTTCGTTTTCATCTCCACGCCATTGCTGCCGCTTCGAGGTCCGAAGCTTGAAGCAGCAGCAGCCCAGCGGCGACAGCAGCAGCAGCAGCACCCCCGCCTCCTCCGCGACCTTCCCCGCAGGCGCGCAACCCTCCGCGCGCGTCTGCAGGCCCGTTCTCCGCCTCCGTCTCCGTTCTGTCCGCCTCGCAGTTGCACCCGTAGCCCGCCGCCGCGCGCACTGCAGCGGCCGGCTACGGCCTCACGCCGACCCCTGCCCCCCTCCGTGACTCTCCGCGACCACCTGCAGACCTCCTCCACGCTCGCTCCTCCGCGCCATCGCCCACTCGTCGACTTTGCGCAGGCCTGCAGAACCCTGCGCAAAGGCGCGCCCGCACCCGCCGTCTTCAGACGTCCGCCTCCGCCTTCAGACGACGCGGCGTCAGACGTCCGCCGCCGTGAGCAGACGTCTTAACTCGCTGCCATCGTCCGCGCTCGCGATCTCTCCCGCCCGCTCTTTCTCTCTCTGGCGCTCTCTATCTCTCTCCCGCTCTCTCTCTCTGCTGATCTCTCTCTCCCGGTCTCTCTCTCTCACGTATTCTCTTTTTTCACTCACTCACAGACACACGCTACACCAACACACACACATCTTCACCGACACACACACACACCCACACACACACTTACACTATACGTATAGTTATATATAGTAACATATATATACTTATATACATCTATATATAATATATACATACATATATATATATATATATATATACACTTATATACATAGTAATATCTATAGTTATGTATACATACATATATATATAATATATATACATATATATATAATATATATATATATATATCTAGATACATATATACTTATATACATATATATATATATACATCTATATAGTATTATATATATATATACTTATATACATATATATATAGCTATATACATATATACGTACATATATATATATACATATACACCTATATATATATATATATATATATATATATATATATATATACATATAATACATATATATCTATATATATCTATACATATATACTTATACATTTATATACATATAGATATATTTACTCATATATATACATATGTACATATATTTTCACGTTATTTACTATACGCTGTATCACGGGGATATCTGCACCAGTTGCTGATATTCCCTGATACACGCGTACAAAAAAAGCGTGGTCCCATACATCATCCATCCTCCATCCACACTCCACGCGACACATAGTCGTGTTGGTTGCGTCTCTCTAGACGTCAACTGACTCGACATAGTGCTACACTCCATCGTCACCGCCACCCCCACCCCTTTATATATATACTACATATAAATATATATCTATAGCTACTATATTTACTTTCTATCTGTTAGCTTCCTTCTTAGTAAAAAGATAAAAAAAAGGTATAAAAGTGAAAAGATAATCTTTGATTTGCAGGTACCCCTTCTTGCGAGTAGCAAGGCGCGTTTTGGAACTCTGATTTGGCTAAAAGCCAAGGACACAATTTTGAGGGTGTGCCTCAAGAACAAGGATTACCAGAAAAAAAACCTAAATAAGAAAAATACCAAAAACACAATAAACGAATGGAAGAGACGCGTTTTAAGGAAAACGTAGAAACTCGACTTTAACCCCACTTCCCTGAGTTCGACCCTGGGCCTGAAAGTGACAAGATAAAATCAATTAGGCCAGGTTAAAAATTTTGTAAAGAGATGGTTAGGTCTGAATTAGGTTAACCACTATACATATTTCAACGATAAAAACATCATATTAACAACCTATCCAGGCCGACCCATCACTCCTCAGCTCCTCCCTCCAAACCCTAGCTCCAACACCTTCTCCTCTACTCCTCCATTAGCTAAGCTAGCTTATCTTAGCTAGCAACCAGCCCCTTGGCCATCAACCACCTTCAAAGTCAACCCTAGCTAGCTCCACCAACTTAAGCCTACCTAAGCTAGCTACCCTACTCAAGTTGGCACCACCTCCTAGCCATCCCTTCACCCCATTATCACCACCAAAAGACACCTTAAGTTGGTGCCAAAAACTACCCCTAACCACCTCTATATTGGCACCAACTTTCAGCCCTTAATCCACCCTACACCTACCCACATAAGCCATCCTAGCCATCAACCTACCCCTCCTTCTAGAATCCCTCTTGGCGCCAACTTAGACCAACTTCTAGAACCCTTTTTGGAGCCAACATCAAGGGGTGTCAACCCCCATAACTACCCCATTGGTGTCTCTTAAGGTGGCGCCAAACACCCTTGGCCATTGGATCCTTAACCACCTCCATCATTCCATCTTGGCCCTCCATTCCAAGAGTCACCTTAGCCCCCCTTCCTACTCTATATAAACCCACCACCTACAACCATTTTAGATCATCCTCCATTAGTGTAATTTGCTACCTAAACCACCTATACCTACTGCCAAGAAGAAGGAGTAGAGAAGGAGATTAAAGGGGCACATCACCATCCCTTTTGGTGCCTTCTTCTCCCCACTCTCTTCAACTTGAGCCACGCCAAGGAGGAGGACTCTTCCACTTCAAGGAGGACGGCCAGGCAAGGGAGAAGGACCTAGGGTGGACGTCCACCCTTGGAGAGAAGCTTAGGGCACGCCCCCTTAGGGCTTGCCTTGGAGGACATTACCTTGGCGGAGCACTGCAAGGAAGGAGTTGAAGGATTCTTTTCAAGCTTGGGAGCCACCAACCTTGGAGCAAGAAGCCCTCTTCTTCACCATCTATCTAGAGGATTTGTGTTTGCTATTCTTTATTTTAATTTTTCTAGTAGTAGAAGCATTCCTCTACTAGGTTTGTTTTGTAAAACACTTTTCATCAATCTAAGTTGCCTTCTTTGCAATTTTCCATTTTGCATTTCTACTTGCTTTGTTTAGCATTTTCCACTCCCTCTCCCTAATTATTCTATGTCTCCACTTACCTAGAGTGAGTTTAGGGAGAGGATTACTTGCCACATAGAAGTAGTATTTAAATTGAAGTGTAAATCACCTTTTCCGCCACCAGTTCGCATGTTGCCTTAGCTTAAAAACAAAAAAATGATATATTGAAAAAATACCAAAAAGAAAGTTGAGATTGTATTCCAAGCAAGAGAATCACTATTGCAAACATTTGGCCTCCTTGGACGACCCTAGATACTCCCTTATCTAGGAATATAAATTTAAAAGCGAAAGCGAATTTACGCATTACAACGACCTAATTAACAAACCGCGTATTTTCGCTATCACTTTTTAGCGCCATTGCCGGGGAGGCACAGCTTTGCATTAACTAATTTTCTCTTGCTTGAGGTGGATCTCATCCCCTTCTCTTTCTTTCTTTTGTGTGTGCAGGAACTACAGCGAGAAGGCAGGAATCTGGAAGCGAGAGCCCAAAGATCCTTTTCTTCCCGCGAAAATTCAGGTTGGTTCCTCTTTCTGGTCACATAATTAATTAAAACTACCAAAAATATATTAAACTTGGCTTTCAGGATACCAAAGAACTTGATTAAGTGGAGTGGTGCCTTATAAAATCCATTGTTTGTTTGTATGCTTCTTTAGCATCACTCCATTGTAAGTATTGGTGTTCTATTTTTCGGGTCCAGATTTCTGTCTGGACTTGAAAAATAGATTCCTAACTCCAAAGGCCTCTTAAAATCATAAAATTTCATAGAGTGATTCCCAATTAAGTTTGGAACATCTGTTCCAAATTTCAGATCAATTGGATTTTTATTTAATTTTTAAAAATTCGTGGATTGCAGAGGGGTCACACCCTTTAATCTTCCTATTTTGCTACTATCCGTGAATTTTTAGAATTTTTATACTCATCTAATTTTTATGAAATTTATCTTGCTGGAATTCTTGTGGAATTTTACACATCATATAAAATCATAAAAATTTTCTGAGGTCAGTGGTAATACTGAAAAGTCCAAAATACCCACAGGTATCATTTCTGGATTTTAACACCAGTGCAATTAAAAATTCAAAATAATTATCAAACAAATTCTTAAAATCTCACAAAAATATTTTTTCGAATCCTTGTTTGATTTTCTTCAAAGTAGTGGTGCTGTTTGACTTGTTTGGACCACTACTTAATTCTGAAAGCCTAAAAATAATTCATTGGTAGTTAAATTTCTATCTTATGGATAATTGGCTTAGGGTTTCTTCTTTCTCTTTAGAGACTCAATTAAAAGGAAATATACAATCACACATACAACTTGTCTTTCCTTTGGTTGTGAACTTTCAAACTTGTTTGAAAACTTAAAGAGAAAAATCCTAAAACTCATTTAACTAAATCAAATCCTAAAAGACAAAAATACAAAAAAATTGTGTGACAACTTGATTTTCATTGGAGCCACTCTCCAATTCCTGCACACACACAAAAAAATATCAAAATAACAGGCCAACATCCCAATAAACGCCCTCCACATTCCGTGTGCACTATAGCATCCTAGACCTAATTAAAACTTGTAGCAACTTGACCCCTAAGGCTTTATCAACTTAGGCTTGCTATTTAGGTCTTAAGTTTTCCTTAGTTAGTACCAATTTTGTCATCTATATCTGGTGTTCAGGCTGAGGGGCCGTGTCAAACAACCAGGCGCGGGTTTGTACAAGCACCTGGGGTTTTCCCTGGGAAACGTTTGGGCCCAAACCTCCCCTTAAGCAACTTGGCTAGATTTGTTGATAGAACGGGTATTCACTATTGACTACTTATTTCCTATATAGACCAAGTCTTAGGTTATTATTAGGGAGTCACATTTAAGTTAGGTCTAGTTTTATTTATTTGAATTGCACACTTTCTCTCATCTCTTTCTCTTCTCCTCCCCTCCTGTTCTTCCATTTTATGCACGGGCGACGGTCTCAAAATCCGCACTTGGAAGGACCATTTGATTTCGCCCCCACGCAAAAAGACCACTTTTTCTGTCTTCTTCTCCTAACAAAATGGAAACACAACAAAATAGGTCCACTGACCCTTCCACTTCCACCTCTAACCCCACCACTAACCCTAATTCTAACCCTTCCACCCAAAACCCACCCACCATTAACTTCCCACACTTGGAGCTCCCTAATCTTGAGTTGCCCACACACAACATCAAGACCCCCTACCTGATCTTTTAAAATTGATGGCCGATCAGATTAATAAATTAAATTCCAATCAACAAACATTGACTAGGAACATCCAAAACCTAGCCAATCCAAGGCCAAACCCACCACCCCGTCAGCAGCCTGTTGTTCCTCTAAAAGATTTCTCTGATCCATCTTATTATGAGGAACGACCAGGGGTGGTCATACAGGAGGGGGACTTTGAGATCAAGCCTGCGGTCCTGAACCTAATTAAACACTTTCATGGCCTTCCTAGGGAAGACCCTTTCAGCCACCTTGAAGAGCTAACTCTTCTTGCACAAACAACCCGTTCCCGAAATTTGCAAGAAGACATATGGCTGATGCGGCTTTTTCCATTATCTCTTAAAGATAAGGCCGCATTTTATTCAGGACCATTGGTCGACCCATCACAACTTGGCCTCAGCTCAAAAGCGCCTTCCTCAAGAAATTCTTTCCCATAGGTCGTACCAATTCCTTGTGAAGATCTATTACGACCTTTCACCAAAAATCTGGCGAGACTTTCCATGATTCTTGGGAAAGATTTCAAGATCTTTTAAGAAGTTGTCCGCACCACAAGATTCCTTTATGGCAGCTCATGCAAATCTTCTATCATGGATTAGAAGATCAAATCCAACATTTTGTCAATGCCTCGTGTGGCGGTAACTTCTTAAATAAAGATGCAGAAAGTGCCTATGACCTGTTTGAAGAAATGAGTGAAAACTCATTTAATCAAGCTTCCATGAACACATTTTGCAGAACTCAAAACCAGCAGTTCGGTGTTCATGAAATAGGCACTCAATCTATCCCTGTCACCCAAGACGATCTTCAATTGATTGCTCAAAAACTCGACCAGATGCATATTAATCAAAAGAAAATTGAGGAAAGACTGGCCACATCAACTCAAGCTCCACACACACATCTAACCCAACCTAACTTTCCACGAAGAGAAAATTTGCACAATCTCAACACTACCCCTGCTGATTATTCTGAGGTTGCCCATGATTCACTGGGGAATTACAACTATCCAGATCTTAACCCCACTCAAAATATTTCTGCCATCCAGGAGCCCTTTAAAAATTCTTCCAATTGGAAAAATTACCCGAACTACTCCTGGAATAATCAAGTTTCCTCCCAACCATATCATTTTAATGGGTATGGGTCGAATCCAAACTTCCATCCTGGGCCATCCCAACAAGACATCAATGCCTAGATGATGCGAACCCTGCAGGATATGCAAACAAAAATGACGGAAGTAACCCGCACCATCACAAATCTGAACAATCAGATTGGGGTTACTCCCACGCAAAGACCTGTAGGACATCTTCCGTCCCAACCCATGCCCAACCCTAATCATCAAGGAAACCATTATACAGGCAGAACTCCACACTATCCGAATCAGCCTCCTCCTAATCCACCACCTCAGTAGCCACCCAGGTTTCTGCAATCACAGGCCCCCACCTCCTCCAAATAACAATCCGACTGCACATGCAGTTACTTTGAGGAGTGGGAAAACCACCACTGACCCAGGGCCTTCACACAAACCTGGTGAAATACCTGTGCAAATTGACTCCCCACCTTCCCATCAGGAAGAAAAAGAAAAACAAAAATCTTAAGACAAGATTCCTATCCCCTTCCCACAAGCTCTTTACCCCACCACCAACAAAAAAAAGAAATCTGAGCCCACTACAGAAGAACTCATGGAGCTATTTGGGCAAGTTCATATCAATATTCCTCTCCTAGATGCCATTAAATATATACCTGCCTATGCTAAATTTTTAAAAGAGATTTGTACTCCTAAAAGGCAGGCCAAAAATCTAGGACAGGTGCATCTTTCGGAGACAGTAAGCTCTGTCATACAGAGTAAGCTGCCTCCTAAGATGAAAGATCCGGGGGCGCCTTTAATTTCTGTAATTATTGATGACAACACATTTAATCGCGCCCTCCTTGATCTTGGTGCCTCAGTTAATATTATTCCCACAAGTTTATTCGAAGAATTTCAGATCGGTGAATTAAAACCCATCGAGGTTACCCTGCAATTAGCCGACCGATCTACAATCAAACCTCGTGGGATTGTCGAGGATGTTTTAGTCAAGGTCCAGAATTGTGTCTTCCCTGCAGACTTTCTGGTTCTTGACATTGAGGCACCTGAATCATTACTGGACTCCCCAATAATCCTTGGACGCCCCTTTTTGGCCACCGTAAAGGCAAATATCAATTGTCACACAGGCAAAATGGATATTAACTGTGCAGGCCAAACTATTACTTTAGATATTTTTAAATCCTCCAGGAGATTCCATGATGATAACTTCTTTGAGGACTCAGATACTGAAATTTCCAATATGGTGGAGGAGACAATGTTAATAGATATCCTTACCGACCACAATTTTTTTGAGGACTCTGACTCAGAATCAGTGGTTGGCGAAATCTGTGATCCAGAAACTTGTCTTGACCCTAAATTTATTCCTGATACCCCCCTAAGCACCCTAACCCACCCACTATTCACGCACCTAACTTTTCCACACTAACTTCACCCAATCCTCACCATTCCTTCCCCGGCCCCTTTCTTACGGACCTGCCACCAACCCCGCCCGAGTTTGGCACCCAACCTAATTTAAAACCATGGCCAGACTCGAGCTACACTTATCATTTTCCATCCAACTTTGATCCCAATATTATTTCTAATCAATTTTCTAGGGATCTAGAAGAAGACACCTTTCTTGCGGGCATCCAAGTGTCCAATTATTTACATGATCTTACGTCTTCCGTGCATACCTTCACGCCCGGCTGAATGGCGTAAAAGATAGCACTGGATGGGAGGTAACCCATCATTTTTTTCTTGCTTTCCTTTTTTTCTTCTTTTTCCCGATTTTGTTCATCCTAAACCCGACCGTTCTTCACTAAGGTGATCCCTTTTTCCCTCCTAATGCATGAGGACATGGCATATCTTAAGCATGGGGGGTGTTTTTAAATTTTTACGATCGATTTAGGACGTTCAAAACCTAAAAACATGCAATTTTCTTTAATTTATTTCCTGCTTGCATACCCAAAAAAATATATATATAAAAATGTTAAAAACTTATTGAGAAAAAAATTTGAAATTGGGACTAAGGTCGAGAAATTCACTTTTGGTACAATGGGATTTAATCTTTAACAAACTAAGGATGAGGATATGGATCTGATCATTAGAATTCCAGGGTCTATTTTAGACTAGATCAGATATCCTTCTATAAAATTCCACCTGAACTCATGATAGTTCAGGTCACTTGATCCTATTTTGTAATATGGAAAGTATTTGACTTAGCTTCTGATTCAAAAACTTGCATGTTTTGAGAAACTTCTTGTGTCACTCTTCACACACAAGCCAATACGTAAAAATAACTAAAAATTTGAAAAACTCCCTTGTTTGGACTTAGTAAAAGTCTGAAACAGATCATTGGCTTGAGTTCCCACCGCCGAGAAGGAGGAAAATGCCTCCTTTGAGGACGCGATGTCAACATGTTACCGCCTCGGCGTTGCTCCATATCTATATTTCATATCTTTAGACGGAACATTAAAGCGCATTTTAGCAGCTCAAGTGTCTTGGACGGTGCTCTACCTATAGTGTCAGAGCAAGAGCTTGAGTTTGCTTGGAGCGCCCCTTTTCACCACATCGTGTTTTGGGGTTGTGAGCTCCTGGGTGGTGTCATGGACAGTGCTATCCTGAAGTACTGGTGCCAGAGCCCCCTCGAGGAATGGTAACGGGAATGATGATCCCGACACATCTGTTGTAAGACTAAGCTAAAAATAAGCATGGGGGAGAAAAAAAAAAAGTAATACTAAATAAATTAACTTGCCCTTATAAATGTTGGCTTTTCACAAGCACAAACACAAGGTTTTAAAGGATTTTGCAAGTTGAGAATCAGATTCATGAGCCAACAAAATCCTAAAAACAAACATTTCAAGTCATATGAATTAACAAGGGGTTAATTTGAGAATTTTCTGGACGATATATTGATCCCGTTCTATCTAATGGTTGAATCCAAAAACAAATCCCGATGTTTATCTTTAACAAATCCCGTACCTCCAGTGTTTTAATCTACCAAGGTCCCTTAATCTCCTTTTCTCCTCAAAAATCGAAAAAATTAGATTTCCCAAAAATTCCATTTTAAGTTTTGCTAAGAGACTAGCAAAAGATAATCATGGGGGTGTGATAAACGCCAGTTTATCATCATTCTTATGCAGTAAAATAAACCTAGCTCTTAGGATTTTACTCCGCAAACAGGTTTTTGGGCTGCATTTAGGCATAAAATAGGTTAGGCATGCATTGCATTTTTTATTGTCTTTTTAATATGTTTTTGTAAGTGTTAGGGATGTACAGATATATAGATCCCTAAAACCCTAGCACTCAAGAAGGAAAATGGTGAAGGAGAAGCCCAGACTAGCTGGAACTCAGCCTGATCCAGCTCACCTCAGCTTGATCCAGCTCACCGCAGGTGGAACCTAGCTCACTTGAACTAGGGTTAGCTTATCCCAGCTCCATTCAGCTAATCTCAACTGAATGCCAGCTCAAGAGAGTTCATCTTAGCTCACCCTAGCTCAAGTCAGCACAGATCCAGCTCAACTTAGCTGAGTCTAGCTCATCTCAGCTCCCACTAGTCCACAGGGAGCTCTAGCTAGCTCAGCTGAGTTGACAGGAGTTCACCCCAGCACAGATCTACCTACATCCAGCTCCACTCAACTCCAGCCAGCTGAAGAAGAACTCATCCCAGCTCAGGAAGCTCAAGTCCAGCTCCCGGGGACTCAGCTTAGCTCAACTCAGTTGAGCTAAGCTACCTTAGCTGCCTTAACCAGCTTGACCCTCCCCGGGAGCACCAGACCCAGCTCACCTTAGCTCATTGTGGTAGAAGCTAGCTCACTTTAGCTTGGCTTAGCAGCTAGCAAAGAACTAACAAGCTAAGCCAGCTAGAGTAGCTCCATGCCAGCCTCTTCAGCAGCAGCCAGCTCTAGTTTCAGCTCCTGACTTCTCCTCCTCAGCTCCTCCCTCCAAACCCTAGCTCCAACACCTTCTCCTCTACTCCTCCATTAGCTAAGCTAGCTTAGCTTAGCTTAGCTTATCTTAGCTAGCAACCAGCCCCTTGGCCATCCACCACCTTCAAAGTCAACCCTAGCTAGCTCCACCAACTTAAGCCTACCTAAGCTAGCTACCCTACTCAAGTTGGCGCCACCTCCTAGCCATCCATTCAACCCATTATCACCACCAAAAGACACCTTAAGTTGGTGCCAAAAACTACCCCTAACCACCTCTATATTGGCGCCAACTTTCAGCCCTTAATCCACCCTACACCTACCCACATAAGCCATCCTAGCCATCCACCTACCCCTCCTTCTAGAATCCCTCTTGGCGCCAACTTAGACCACCTTCTAGAACCCTTTTTGGCGCCAACATGAAGGGGTGTCAACCCCCATAACTACCCCCTTGGTGTCTCTTAAGGTGGCACCAAACACCCTTAGCCATTGCATCCTTAACCACCTCCATCATTCCATCTTGGCCCTCCATTCCAAGAGTCACCTTAGCCCCCCTTCCTACTCTATATAAACCCACCACCTACAACCATTTTAGATCATCCTCCATTAGTGTAATTTGCTACCTAAACCACCTATACCTACGGCCAAGAAGGAGTAGAGAAGGAGATTAAAGGGGCACATCACCAGCCCTTTTGGTGCCTTCTTCTCCCCACTCTCTTCAACTTGAGCCATGCCAAGGAGGAGGACTCTTCCACTTCAAGGAGGACGGCCAGGCAAGGGAGAAGGACCTAGGGTGATTGTCCACCCTTGGAGAGAAGCTTAGGGCACGCCCCCTTAGGGTTTGCCTTGGAGGACATTACCTTGGCGGAGCACTGCAAGGAAGGAGTTGAAGGATTCTTTTCAAGCTTGGGAGCCACCAACCTTGGAGCAAGAAGCCCTCTTCTTCACCATCTATCTAGAGGATTTGTGTTTGTTGTACTTCATTTTAATTTTTCTAGTAGTAGAAGCATTCCCCTACTAGGTTTTTTTTGTAAAACACTTTTCATCAATCTAAGTTGCCTTCTTTGCAATTTTCCATTTTGCATTTCTACTTGCTTTGTTTAGCATTTTCCACTCCCTCTCCCTAATTATTCTATGTCTCCACTTACCTAGAGTGAGTTTAGGGAGAGGATTACTTGCCACATAGAAGTAGTATTTAAATTGAAGTTTAAATCACCTTTTCCGCCACCAGTTCGCATGTTGCCTTAGCTTAAAAATAAAAAAATGATATATTGAAAAAATACCAAAAGGAAAGTCAAGATTGTATTCCAAGTAAGAGAATCATTATTGCAAACATTTGGCCTCCTTTGACGACCCTAGATACTCCCCTATCTAGGAATATAAACTTAAAAGCGAAAGCGAATTTACACGTTACAACGACCTAATTAACATACCGCGTATTTTCGCTATCAGCCCCAGACGTCTCTATAGTTATTGGTGACTTACAAATTGATGAGGCTCTACTTGATCTGGGTGCAGGGGTGAACATACTTCCGAGCTACTTGTATGAACAACTTAGGGGAGGCAATCTGAAGCCTAGCCCTGTAATCCTTCAAGTTGCTGATCGATCACTTAAGACACCATGGGGAATTTTGGAAGATGTCCTCGTAAGAGTGGAGGATTTCTTCTTTCCCGTTGACATCTAAGTTTTGGACACTGACCCTACCAACAAGCCAACCAAACCCTCCATCATTTTGGGCTGCCCCTTCCTTGCAACTTCTCATGCTTCAATCAATTGCAATACTGGGGCATTGAAAATGGGCTTTGGGAACAGGAAAATCAGCTTAATGTGTTTGATGCTTACAAACAAGCCGGACTTGAGGATTGTTCTCAAGTTGAGGTGATGGATGACCTGATTGAAGAGGCAACCCCTGCAATGTTATGTGATGACCTCCTTCAGCATGTCATGCTAAATGAGCATTCCCATCTCTTGGAGGAATGTGAAGGGGATATACTAGAACTTGAGGAATTGCTAGGTGTTTCTACTGAGTCTCTTCCCCCATCATTTCTGCCTAAGGTAGATCTGCTACCTGAGATGGGGACATCTATTATGAAACCCTCAACCATACAAGCCCCCGATCTTGAGTTGAAACCCCTCCCTGACACTCTCAAGTACGTTTTCCTAAGTGCCAATGATACGCTCCCCATTATCATTTCGATTGTGCTATCTGAGGCACAGGAGGGAGCCCTGATTGAATGCTTGTCTAGCCACAAGGAAGCTATTGCTTGGAGCATTGCTGACATTAAGGGTATAGACTCTACACTCTACATGCACCACATTTATACTGATGATTCCATCAAGCCATTTAGGGACATGCAGAGACGTCTGAACCCTAATATAAGGGAGGTAGTTAAAAAGGAAATCTTGAAGTGGTTGGATGCTGGGATCATATATCCCATTGCAGATAGTAAATGGGTAAGTCCTATTCATGTGGTGCCAAAGAAGGCATGCTTTATTGTGGAATTCAACGACCAAGGTGAACAAGTTGTCACTAGACCCTCAACTGGATGGAGGGTCTGTATTGATTACCACAAGCTAAACACCGCTACCTAGAAGAATCACTTTCCCTTACCTTTTATTGATCAAATTCTCGAGAAATTGGCAGGGAATAAGTACTATTGCTTTCTCGATGGATATTCTGGATACAACCAGGTGGCAGTCTTTTCTGATGACCAGGAGAAGACGACATTCATGAGTCCTTACAGTACTTTTGCATTCAGGCGTATGCCGTTTGGATTATGTAATGCCCCTGCAACCTTCCAGCAGTGTATGATGTCTATTTTTTCGGATATGATTGACGAGTGTGTTGAAGTGTTTATGGATGACTTCTTCATTTATGGCTCATCTTTCGACCAGTGTCTCCTACACCTGGAGAATGTGTTGAAGTGATGTAAGGAGACTGGTTTAGTCCTCAGCTGAGAGAAAAGTCACTTCATGGTACAGAAAGGAATTGTACTTGGGCATGTTATATCCAATCAAGGTTTGGAAGTAGATAAAGCCAAGATTGATTCTATTCCCAAACTCCTATTGCCCATGAACGTCAAACATATTAGATCCTTTCTAGGCCATGCTAGATTTTATAGGTTCTTTATTAAAAATTTTAGTAAAATTTCTAGGCCACTTTGTGACTTGTTGGCGAAGGAATCTTCCTTCAATTTTGATTCAAAGTGTACCGAGGCCTTTCAAACTCTGAAGGAGGCCTTGATCTCTGCATCTATTCTCCAAGCTCCTGATTTGACACTCCCATTTGAGCTGATGTGTGATGCTTCGGATTATGCAGTGGGAGCAGTCCTTGGACAAAGGGTTGAGGGAAGACCTCATGTGCTGCATTATGCAAGCAAGACTTTAACCAAACCTCAACAAAAGTACACCGTCACTGAAAAAGAATTACTTGCTGTAGTTTTTGCTCTAGAGAAGTTTAGGTCTTATCTGCTTGGGTCTAAGGTGGCTATTTTTACTGATCATGCAGCGGTGAAACATCTCATTGCTAAGAAAGATTCTAAGCCACATCTGATTAGGTGGATCCTACTCCTTCAAGAATTTGACTTGGAGATACGTGAAAAGAAAGGAGTTGAAAATGTTGTGGCTGAACACCTGTCTCGCCTTCCTCTTAATGACTCTCTTTCTGGAGTCATTCGCGAGACATTTCCTGATGAAACTCTGATAGTGGTAACACCAACTTTACCTTGGTATGCAGATACCGTAAATTACTTGGTCACTAGACAAACTCCTGGCTCTTAGGATGAGCAGAAAAGAAAGAGATTCATTTCCCAAGCAAGATATTTTCATTGGGAAGAGCCAGAATTATTTAGAATTGGACAAGACCAAGTATTGAGATGTTGTATAACTGAAGAGGAACAACAAAGTGTGCTGAGTTTTTGCCATGAACTTCATTGTGGAGGATACTTTGGTGCTAAGAAAACTGCTTTTAAGGTTCTCCAGTCTGGTTTTTTGTGGCCTTCGTTATTTAAGGAGTCCCATAATTTTGTTAAGGCCTGTATTAGATGTCAACGGACTAGAACGATTGGGAAGAGGAATGAAATGCCTCAACATCCTATTCAATCTGTTGAAATTTTTGATGTGTGGGGAATTGACTTTATGGGTCCCTTCCCATCATCCCATGGTTATGAATATATCTTGGTGGCTGTTGATTATGTCTCTAAATGGATAGAGGCCATTCCTACGTGCATAAATGACCACTCTGTGGTTTTGAAATTTGTGAAGGCCAATATCATATCTCGTTTCGGCTACCCCAAGACCATTATAAGTGATGGGGGACCTCATTTTCGAAACCACCACTTCAATCGGCTAATCAGGAGTCTGGGAGTGACTCACAAGGTCACTACCCCTTACCATCCTCAGACGAGTGGCCAGGTTGAAGTGTCGAATAGGGAGATAAAAAATATTTTGGAAAAGACCATCAGACCTAATAGGAAAGACTTGTTCCAAAAGCTCAATGATGCTTTGTGGGCATATTGAACGGCCTATAAGACCCCTTTGGGTACTTCTCCCTTTCGGATTGTGTATGGGCAAGCGTGCCATTTACCTGCTGAGTTGGAACATAAGGCACTTTGGGCTATTCGAAGTGCTAACATGGATTTAGAGAAGGCAGGTAAGGCACGACTTCTGGAAGTAAGTGCGCTTGAGGAGTTGAGGAATGATGCTTATGACACCTCTCAACCTTATAAAGAAAGAACTAAGGTCTTGCATTATAAGTATATACTTCGAAAGACCTTTGAGCCCAACCAACAAGTCTGGCTTTTCAAATCCAGACTTAAGCTTTTTCCTGGGAAGTTAAAATCTCGTTGGGATGGGCCTTACATAATCACTAACATGTTTCCGCATGGAGCTATGGAGATTAAAAGCCCTTCCTCTTCAGTAACTCCCTTTATCATTAACAGTCAACGGTTAAAACCATACATTACTTTGGAAGGCCATCTAGTTGACGAGGTCACTCTTGAGGAGCCTTAGCTCCTACCATTCTCCGCCTCAGGTTTTATCTTCCTTTAACTATTTTTGTTTTCAATGAGGTCATTGTTTGAACTAGGCATGGAGGAGAGGACCTGAGGCATTTTGTTTATAGCATGTCTACATTTTGCATTCATAACTTAAAAACAAAATGTTTTGACCTTAACTGGCTAGGTCCTGCATTCTTAAGCAAATCAGAACTCTAGGTTAGACTAAGTTGATTCTAGGGTCGAACTTTAGAAGCTAAATGAGTTACTAGCTCTAGACCTTTAGAGTCCTCTGTGGACTTAAAAACTAAAGTAAGAGTTAAGTTGCGGACCATTCCTCAAGAGGTTGAGGATGGAAAGCTAGGGTTTGAGTTAAAAGGTGGGGTAGTACCTGGAGTCATATTCTACCTTTTGGTTTACAGGTCCTTGTAACCCAAGCATCCAAATTCACACACTTGGTCTTGTATAGGTAAGTAATCAACTTAATTCCTTTCTTAAAAGAGATTTGGTTCTTTTAGCTTTGACTTAGGAGAGGCTTGAAAACACAATTTGATTGGAAGAGTTCCAACCACAGGAGAGGTGGAGTATATACTCACCTTGAGGATGCGATGATAACATATTACGTCCTCGACGCTTGTCTCTTAGGATATCCATCCTACTGGGGGCATGTAAGCGCATTGTGCAGTTCAGGTACCATGGGCAGCCCTATCTTGAAGTGCCGATAGCCATAGGCTTGAATTCGTTTAAGAAATTCATGGGCGATACTATCTCGAAGTGTTGATTGCTAGGAGTTCTTGGGGTCGTTGTGGGCAGTGCTATCTCGAAGCTTCAAAAGCCAGGAACCCTTCGAGGTACGGTGATGGGGACAATGAATCCGACACAGACCGTGTTGATAGCTAATCAGAGGTTAGATTTAGAGGAATCAAACAAAAACAAAAAAAACAAAAAAAATCCTTTTTCCTTTAACTCAAATAACTCAGACCAATGCACAAGCATGGATGCTTTAATCTCAGGGATCAATAAACCTTAGGGTAGAGTCAGAAATCATGGAAACTTGTGCCTACAACTCGTCTTTAGCTGACCCAGTGTGTAACTTAACAACTACTTGGGAACCTTAGGTCTAAAGTTTGAACTTAATATGTTTCTAAAGGAAGACTGATTGGGTTGGCTAGTCTACTTGGAGTGCTAGGTTTTGCTTGGATTTGCTAGGGACTAGCAAAAACTAGGCATGGGGCATTTGATTAGCCCATATTTGTGGACTATTTAAGTATTTAATTGCCTAGACATTAAGTTAATTCTAACATTTATTTAGCATGCATTAGGATGTAAATAGATTAATTCATATTTCTGATTTAATTACATAATTCATGCATTGCATTCATAACTAAATGCATTTAGAATTAACTTAGAATTGCATTCATTTAATTAGTTAACCAATTAGGAGCATTGCATGCATTGTTTTAATTTAACATAGAAGTTAAGGGCTTATGCATAAATAACCATAATATTTTATTCTTTTTTTTCTCTCCTTTGCACAAGTAACTCCTCCGATTTCGACTCCGCCTCCTCCTCTTGCACATCACATTTACGCTACACCATTTTGAATTTGAAATGAAGGTTGTGGCTACAAAAGGAGGGAGAGTTGCCATGCGGGAGAGGCCACCATCCCCAACCCACCACTGTGCAGAGAGTTGATCTCTCGTTCATTCCACACCACCGGCCTCTTTCCACGAGCACAAGACCACTCCACCGCGCCCAAGCGGGGTGACAGACCGCCGAGCCATCTGTGGCTTGTGCATCACTGTGAGCGTGCACCTGAGGGCCACGCAACCACTTCCAGCAACCACCGTCATCAACTACCTTCAGTTCCTCGTCCCCGCGCTAGTTAAGACATCTGGGAATGATCCTAGATGTCTGAACTCCCATATCTTCTTCCATCTTCTTTTTATTTCTTATGTTATGTTTCCCCTCCATTTCAACAAAACCCCTCACCAACGCACCTCCAATAGCAACTGCCACTTGCGGCCGAGCCCACCACGCACCTACGCGACCAGCATGCCTCCAGCAGCTACAACCACCACCGCACACCACAGTTCCCAGCGCCCACGCCTGCACCTACCTCTGCAGCGCTCACCTCCAGCACCTCCCTACATGCACCTACATGCCTTCAGCAGTAGCAGCTGCTCAGCACCGCGCGCCTGCCCAACCAGCCCCCGGACACCAGCCTATAGCGCCCGTGAGCACCCAGCAGGCGTGCCTTCTCTTCCACGTGCGCGTGTTGCCTCCAGCGGCTCGCCAACAGCTCCACGCGCCCACCCCTTTAGCGCTCTCGCCGACCTTCTCCAGTGCACCTCCAGCGTGCAACAACCCCCTTGCCTCCTGCGCTTCCACACTACACCCCTGCGCGTAGTAGCTCTACCCGCATGTGTCCTCGCCGCACAGCCCGTGCGCCTCAGCAGCTGCACGCCTCAGCAGTTGCATGCCTGCAGCACATGCAACAGCAGCAGCTTCTTCACCGCCGCCACTCCTCTCCTCCGGCAGGCCAGCTCCGTCCACCTCACGACGTACCGCTACCACCATCACGATCGCCTCGCTTCAGCCAACCTCCTGTGGGAGTCTCTCCTCGATTGAACCTCTCTCCCATGGGCAAGGAGGAGAGAGGTAAAATCCCCTGTTTTGGTGTTAATTAAAAATTACATTTAATGCCATTGCCACCAAAATCAATTTTAATTTATGATTATTTTATTAAGGCAAAATTGTGACTACATACTCATTCTTTCTAATAATTGTGCGGTTATTGATATTCACATGTTTTAATATTGGTTTTGGGATTAAAATGTGCATAAATTTTCTCTAACACATGTCAATTGAAAATTACATAAAATCATCACATATTTATTGAATATTTCAGTGAGGAAAAATTACACATATACCCTTATATTTTTGAGTTATTGTGCATCTTCTTTCCATCGCATTTCATGTCAGATTTGATTAGGCTTTTACACTTGATTGAAAGACTACGAAATAATCGGGATTTTATTGCATCATTGCTTTCCTATGGACACGACCCGCTCCTAATTAAGTGGTTATATTAATTGTTGATTAGTCGATTTTTCCACTACATAGAACTACAAACGACGCATTATTTTATGTGACAAACGACTTTAAAAGCGAATAATCAACTCGTCGCCTAATTAACTACCAAATCCATGATTAAACTAGCTAATTATACTCTAGTTGATCTATACTACACTAGCAATTACATTAGAAAGCATTAAATCCTATACTAAATGGAAGAATGGGACTCTTCTGGATCAACAACTGGCAGCTAAAGAGGATGAAAGGAGGCAGATCTCCAACAAGTGAAGAGCTTACTAGTGAAGCTCTAGGGACATCCTCAGGCTTATGTCATCCTTAGCGACGTGGATGAAGGGGTAGATGAAGCTCCACCTATATCATAGGTGTGGCTGAGTGAACTGGGAAGGAAACACTAGAGAGGATGAATGACCAACTCAAGAAGAGTAGAAGGGTGCTGATATGATGTGCGTGAGGTTTGAGGTAAGCTTAAGTAGGCCACAAAGTGAACCAAATCACTGTAATGGTGAGATTAAGCTCGTAGTGTTTCAATGGTGGATGAATGATTGAGAGAAGTGCAGGAGCTTTAAATCAAAAGTGCTCCATTAGATCAAATCTAAGGGGAGGAGTGATGTTATGCGTAGGAGCGTGTGAATATTGGATTGAGATCCATCGTCGGATGAGAGGTGCAATCAATCGACGATGCCTGTGCACCTTGTTCTTCGCAGTGGAACAGTGAAAAGAGAAGGCTTGTTTAGTTCTAAAGGGAAATTTTCATGGTAAGCCCAAAAGGTGAAGGGGTAGAACAATTGTGTAAAGACCCATTAGTGATAATAATTGTAACCAGAGAGTCCCTGAGGGCTATCAGATCGGTCCCAACATGCTTTCACAATGGCCCTTGTGACTTTTATGCTTAAGAAATGTTATGGACTTAGACCTAAATGTAAACAAGTAAATACAAGGTACTATTGATGTCCAAATGCTATGAGATTTTTATGATAGCTTAATTGAACATATTAGAAGTTAATTCAATCCTTGATTTATACTTTTGAGCTCAAAAATGTGTTTAATTAGAAATTAAATCATCAATTTACATTTGTGAATAGAATATCTCATTAATTTGACCTAATTACACATTGTTAACCCAAATTTGATGTTTTAGGTTATTTTCCTTAAATCCCACACTTAACCCATTTATTGTGTTAATTAGAGTGTTTGACCTAGTTTCTAGCTTAATTTAGCCATTTTAGCTAGGATGAGCCACACCTCATTAGCTACCATAAACTCAGAGGAGACACGATGTTGTCTGGGTGGTTGTGGATCACTTGATGAAGTCAGCATGATTCTTGCTGATCAGAGTGACTTATGGTCCTTCACAGCTAGCAGAGTTATATATATGGGAGATTGTACAATCATATAGTGTGCCCAAGGAGATTATTTCAGATAGGGATTCCCGTTTCACATCCTAGTTTTAGGGAAGCTTCCAACAGGCCTTAGGTACACAGTTGAGCCTAAGTACATTCTATCACCCGCAGAGAGATAGGTAGACAGAGGGGACCATTCAGACATTGGAGGACTTGCTGAGGTCTTGTATACTTGAGTGGAAAGGCTCTTGGGAGGAGCACCTACCTCTGGTGGAGCTCACATACAATAACAATTATCACACCAGTATCGACATGGCTTCGTATGAGGCATTGTATGGTCAGAAGTGCACCTCTCCACTTGCTTGGGATGAGGTTGGTGTAAACTAAGAAGTAGGCCCCAAGTGATCAGATGGAGTAAGGAGGTCATCGAGCAGATTCAGAAGAAGCTCATTACTGCACAGAGTTGATAGAAGAACTATGCTGATCGTCGGTGATGAGATGTATAGTTTAAGGTCAGCAACTTTGTGTTCCTCAAAGTGTCACCAATGAAGACGGTTCAAAGATTTGGGGTGAAGGGTAATCTATCTCCAAGATTCGTGAGTTCGTTTGAGATACTAGAGCAAGTCAGACCAGTTGCTTATAGACTTGCCCTACCACCTCAGCTAGCCGACATACACGATGTCTTCTATATCTTCAATCTGTAGAAGTACGTATCAGATCCAGACCACATCCTTAGCTATGAGGGCATAGGAATAGAGGATGAACTAACCTAACCTATTAGGAGCAACCAGTGCAGATACTGGACCGTACCATTCAGAAGCTGTGGAAAAAGGAGATCACTCTAGTGAAATTTCTTTAGAGGAGCCAGAAATATGAGGAGGCAACTTCGAAAACAGAGGTGGAAATGAGGAAGAAGTACTCAAAGCTTTCCACTGGTAAGTTCAAAACTCCCTGGGGTTGTTTCTCTTTAAGGTTGTTATTCCTCTTTAAGGTTGTTATAGACCCGACATGGCTTTTTCTTTTACCTCCACGTTTGCTTGAGTTTCGAGGATGAAACCCCCTTTAAGGTTGTTATATCTATAACATCCCAAAATCCAAGTTTTGAGTCATTTTAGGGTTGTCCAAGTCAATTCGAACCCGAAAATCTAGTTGTGGTTCGGTGCTTGTATCAGTACCTCCTTAAATTACCAAAAAATGCATATTTTGAGTCAACCCCTAGTCAAATGTTGTCAAAATGGTGCAATGTATGGTACCGTTGGATTCCTCTCATTGCAATATTTCCAACGACACTTATTTCACGCAAATCCGAGTTGTATAGATCAAGTTATGACCAAAACAAGTTGAAAATGACCTAAATGTAAGGTAAACCAAACCTAAGGGTAATTTAGGTAAATTACCCCCCTAAACATAAATATAACCAACCCTTTGGTCTATTAAAGGCCCCCTTGGGTCCTTAGGACGTCATTAATCTCTAAACCTCTTAATTAAGAGAGGTAGAGAGAAGGAAAGGCTTAAGACTTCCTTTAGAAAATTAAAGACATTTTCCAAGGACCTCCTCATCATTCCAAGAAGTTCAGACTTCCCACCACAAATTTCATGAAGGCTCCGACAGTGGCAGGTGAGGAGCTTCAGATTTGGGGGTGTGCGCCCAATCAGCGATGCATGTCACACAGAGAGGCAGTGTTGCACATGCATTCGCATGAGGCAGAGGCGTGCGATCGCGCGAGGTACGTGATGCAAAAAATCGCGTGATTTGTAAAAGCGGGTATTTAAGTCGTAACACGTGAAATCGCATACGCTTTTAAATTTCTATTCCTATATAGTGGGATATCTAGGGTCGTCCAAGGAGGCAAGTTTGCAGATCAAAATCCCTTGCTTTAAAGATGGAACTCAACTTTCTTTTTGATGTTTTTGAATATATAGTTTTTATGATTTTGAAATAACGGCAACACATAAGTTTTTCTTGATAGCGAGAAAACAACTAAAACCTATTTCAATAAAGCTAACCCTAAGGTGACAGGTAGATCCTCTCCCTAAGCTCACCCTAGGCATGTGGAGGCCTAGAATAATTAGGGAGAGGGAGTGAAACAAATGCTACGCAAAAATTGTAAAAGGCTATACAACAAAAATTGAAAGAAGGCAACTTGAATTAAAATGAACTTGTTCCACACAAGACTCATATAGGAAAGCTTCTAATCTACTTGAAATGCAAGAAGATAAAAACAAAAATCCTCTAAATGAAATGGTGAAGAAGATGATGGCTTCTTGCTCTAAGCCTGGTAGCTCCCAGGCTTGAAAAGAGTCCTCCAACTCCTTCCTTGCTATGCTCCTCCAAGATGGTGTCCTCCAAGGTGGAAGCTACCACCTTCAATTCTCCTCCTCCAAGGGTGGACGTCCACCCTAGGTCCTTCTCCTTTGCCTGGCTATCCTCCTTGAAGTAGAATGGCTCTCCTCCTTGGCGTGGCATGATAAGATGATTTTCGCTTTCGAATAATGTATTAAGATGATTTATCGTTGTAGGATCAAAGTGGTGGAAAACTGCTTAACAAAATAATTAAAATCAAAATTAAACCACTCACAGAAGAGCGGGTTGTGTCCATAAGGAAGCAATGATGCAATAAAATCATGAATATTTTTCTTGTATTCGTTCAATCAAGTGCGAAATCCCGAGTCAAATCTAACATGAAATGCAATGAAAAAAAGATACACAATAACTCAAACATGTAAGGGTATATGTGCAATTTTTTCTTACTTAAATATTCAATAAATATGTGATGAATCTATGTAATTTCCAATTGACATGCATTAGAGAAAATTTATGCTCATTTTAATCCAAAATCAATGTTAAAACATGTGAATACAAAAACCATGCAATTATAAGAAAGCATGAGTATGAAGTCACAATTTCACCATAATAAAATAATCATAAATCAAAATTCATTTTCATGGAAATGGCATTCAAATGTAAATATTAATCAACCCAAAAATAGAGGATTTCATTTTTTTGTGCGTGCTCAAAGAGGGGGCGATGGCGGCTCGCGGGAAGCTCAGACAAGGATAAGCATGACAAGAGCTTTCCAGTGGTGGTGGTGGCGCTTCGAACGGCTGTCGGTGGTTGCCGGCCGGAGTGGAAGAGGCCATTGGCGGTGAGGCTCTCCTACCAGCCATCGGGTGGTCGATTGGTGCGGCCGGAAGCGTGGTTGTGCTCGGGGAGTCGAGACGAGTCCGATGGAGTTCCGACGTGAAGTTTCGAGGTCGGATTTGATGGCTACGTTTGTGGGTGCTTTGGGTACCTTCGTCAATAGAGAAGAAGAAGAATAAGGAGGAGGAGGAGCCGGCTGGAGTGAAGCACGCTATGCGTACGCTGTTGGTGGCGAGGCCGGGTGCTATTGTTGGGCACGTGGGTGCACGAGCACATGCAGGCGCTTGTGCAACAGTTGCTACGGGTGGTGTGCACACACAGCAGTAGCAGGCATGGGAGGCGAGGCTCTGCAGGCCACAAGGGGTGCACGGGCGTGGGTGTTGGAGTGCGGGCTGCTGGCACACGGGCGAGGTGGTGCAGGTGCTGGTGTGTGGGTTGGAGCCGTTGGTGAAGGCGAAGGCGCGGGCGTGCACTGGCTGAGTTGAGGGCGTGGTGGGAAAGATGAAGGTGAATGCACGGTGGCAGATGGTGCGTGCACTGAAGGTAGGTGCACTGGAGGTGGGTGCGCTGGAGGTGGGTACGTTGGAGGTGGGATGTGCAAAGGCTGGCATGAGTTGCTGGCTAAAGTGAGGAGTTGCAGAGAATCTTTGGCGGTGTGGGCTGTCACCCCACACGCCCACGGTGGTGAGTCATTCTGCCGTGGTGAGGCTGATGGTATGGAATGGAAGAGGAGCAAGGTCCTCTAAACATAGTGAGGAACAAAGGGTGGTGGCCTCCCTCAACGGCAGCTCTCCCTTCTCCTTTTGTAACCACGGCCACACATTTGAAATTCAAAACGCCGTGGAATGAATGTGATGCGCAGGAGGAGGGATCGGAGTTGGAGGAGTTACCTGTGCAAAGGAGAAAAAGAATGAAAGAATAAAATAATTAGGGTTATTTATACATAACTCCTTAACTTCTATGTTAATTAAAATAGTACACCTAATTAATTAACTAATTAAATGTATGCAAACGTAGGTTAATTCTAAAAGCATGAATTATGTACTTAAGCTAAAAATATGAATTAATTTATTTACATCCTAATGTATGCTATCTAAATGTTAAAATTAATTTAATGTCTAGACATTTAGATACTTAAATAGCCCATGAATATGGGCTAATCAAATACCCCCATGCCTAATTTTTGCTAGTCCATAGTAAATCCAAGCAAAACCTAGAACTCCAAGTGGACTAGCCAATCCAATCGGTCTTCCTTTAGAAACATATTAAGTTCAGACTTTAGACCTAAGGTTCCTAAGTAGTTGCTATGTTATAGACTAGGTCAGCTAAAGACGAGTTGCAGGCACAAGTTTCCTTGATTTCTGACTCTACCCTAAGGTTTATTGATCCCTGAGATTAAAGCATCCATGCATGTGTATTGGTCTAAGTTATTTGAGTTAAAGGAAAAAGGATTTTTTTTTTAATAATACATATATATTTTTTATTTGATTCCTCAAAGTCTAACCTCGAATCAGCTATCAACACAGTCTATGTCGGATTCATTGTCCCCATCACCGTACCTAGAAGGGTGCTTGGCTTTCGTTGCTTTGAGATAGCACCACCCATAGCAACTCCAAGAACTCCTGGCAATCGACACTTCGAGATAGTGTCACCCATGGATTTCTTAAGCGAATTCAGGCCTGCGGCAATCGATACTTCGTGATATGGCCGCTCATGGTACCTAAACCGCACAATGCGCTTACATGCCCCCAGTAGGATGGATATCCTAAGAGACAAGCATCGAGGAGGTAATATGTTATCATCGCATCCTCAAGGTGAGTATATACTCCACCTCTCTTGCGGCAGAAACTCTTCCAATCAAATTGTGTTTTCAAGCCTCTCCTAAGTCAAAACTAAGAGAACCAAATTTCTTTTAAGAAATTAATTAAGGTGATTACTTACTTACACAAGACCAAGTGTGCGAAATTTGGATGCTTGGGTTACAAGGACCTATAAACCAAAAGGTACAACAAGATTCCAGGTGCTACCCCACCTTTTAACTCAATCCCTAGCTTTCCTTCCTCAACCTCTTGAGGAATGGTCCGCCACTTAACTCCTCCTTAAGTTTTTAAGTCAACAAAGGACCCTAAAGGTCTAAAGCTAGTAGCTCACTTAGCTTCTAAAGTTCGACCCTAGAATCAACTTAGTCTAACCTAGAGTTCTGATTTGCTTAAGAATGCAGAGCCCAGCCAGTTAAACTCAATAATTACAATTTTTTTTAATGCAAATGTATGCAATGCAGAATGCTTTAACTAAATGCATGAATAAACTATGTATAAATGCTATGTATATCCCCAAGTACACCCCCCCATGCCTAAAATCTGCAATGTCCCCATTGCAGAGAAGGATATTACCTAGGTCAGTGATGGGATGTCGTTCTTTTGTTAGCAGCCGAGTAGCCAAAGAACCTGCAAATTAGGTTCAAGGATCGTAGAAATAGGCCCTAAAAATGAGCAATGTAATGCTGGCCTAGAAAACAAGTAACCTAGGATGTTGGCGAGCTGATGATGAATTCCAATAGCAAATGCTCGCCCAACAAAGATGGGAATGAAATCTTCCCAGGTCACCAAAAGATGTTCTAAAGGATAAGCTGGCATAACAACCTCCAAAGGGGTAGGGGGAGGATGACAAGGATCCTCCAAAAGGAATGGGGAAGGAATGGTGCAGAGATAAACCCCCAGGGCAATGGACTAACTAAAGAAATCATCAATCCATACCCGATACTCCATTACAGGAAATATTGGTTTGTTAAGCCCCCTAGTCAGAATAAAAGTGAGCATATCTCTAAGCCAAGGATCGTCTAGGGTGTCCAAGTTTCGAGGTTGCGGGATGGCCATAAGATCTAGGTTGGGTTTAATTAGCTCGGTGTCCATCCCTAACAATCTTTCCAAATCCTTAATTGCATCCCTAGCATTCCTTGCACTATCACATGTATCTTCCTGCACTTCATCAGGAGTAACAATTTCACCTTCAAACATAAGCGAATTATAGGGTGACTTCGAATCAAATGAAGGCAGGTTGGAAGCAACAAATCTGTGGATTATCCTATCAACGTCATCCTTGGGTTGTTGTTTTTTACTCAAATCTTCCCCAGAGTCTATATGTGAATCCACATAAATCTTAGAAGTTACTTCCAAATTTTCCATCATTCCATCATGAGGAAAAATATCATCGATGGGTGTGCTAAGGAAACCTAATTTGGTCAAATTTGTGACATCCTCATGGGATAACTCTTCAAATAAGACATAATCGCCCTTAGTGCCACTCCAAATCTTGAATGTAGGTTCCTCATATAATTTCTCCTTCTCCTTATCATGAGATTCATCATATGCCCAAGGTCTAGAATTGTAACGACCCGATTCCCGAGTCCCTACAAGACACAAGAACCGGACCGACTCGACTAATCCCAAGACCTAGTCGACCAACGAGGAAGTAGCCAAAAGAGCAGTAAAATAAACCACATTCAGCATGAATATAACTAGCAGTAACAAAAATACAGCAGTAAGAAAAGGAACTACTACAGCATATACCACCACAACAGTAGAACAACATTTATAACATAACATGAACTACAAGTAAAGAAAAGTACAGAGAGTAACAAGAACTACTCACTACAGTGAAATAAAAAGGGCACAAAAGAACAGTGGTAACTCTACTGGACCCAACTCGGCCCAGCGTCCTCTGCAACCGCTGACCCTGGCTGCTCAACACCTGGTCCTGAAAAGTAACGAGTGTAACACGTCAGCGAAACACTGAGTAGAGTGGCAACTAAAACTAAGAAACAGTAGAGTGTACAGTAGCTATTTTATTTTCTTTCTTCCTTTATTTACATCTTTCTATCATCTCATGATTTATTTATTTCTCAGATCCTTCACTTGATCTCGGATGTTCCTCGTGGGAACTATCTTGATTGCAGTCTTTTCCGAAAAGTAGAAGTAACATGTGGTGCTCTCCTGGCCGGGAGAGTCCCCCGTGGTGATCCTACTCTCAGTCAACCACCCCAAGGTCACTGATAGACGTAACGGTGACTACGGCACGCGCGGTAAACGCACGGGTAGCTACCCCGCACTGGCACGCGGTCAGTCATTTCCATTAACCGGTGCTCCCCAAAGCACAGCACGGAACCAGTATAGGGTAGAGCCCTCTCAGTAACAGGGGTCCAACCCCTCCACAGTCCACGCACCCTCGCCTGACTACCCTGGTTCGCCCAGTGGGCCTAACAAGTCGGTGTCGGTGAGCTAGCAGCACCTCGGGGCCCGTGGGGTAGCTAGTACTCGCTCTACACTAGCAGCTGTCCTCGGTACTATGTACACGAGGGCCAAAAGTCGGTACAAAGTGGGCAGACCTAACCCCGGGTCCCTGGGGCGGCTGTCTCCGCTCTGCACTAAACAGGTAACAGGTGCTTCCCCTGACACTACGTACCCAAGAGACAACATACCTCCACATCTTTCCTTCTCAGTTCCATTTCATTCTCTTTCTAGGAGTTCTACTCCTATTTCCCCATAGGGTTCCAGCTCTTTTAACTCAGCACATTCAGGTTTCCCCCTTTCAGTTTCACGTTCATACAACCCATATTCTCAATCATGTTCATTTATTCGTAACAGGCAGCAGTTAAATCAATTTACAGGCAACTATTATTTCCTTTCCACATTTTCCAAGACTGCAATATCTATATTCATATCACTAGTTTTCCAGTCCTAGGATTTATGCCGTACCCTAAGATCTATCATTCAATCTAGTTTCTCACTCCTAGGATTCATGCAATGCCCTAGGTTTTATTAATTGTTCCATAATAGAAAAAAATTATGATAATAATTTTTAAAGCCACTCTACCAGCTATAACGGGAGTACTGGGGGCGTGGTCGGAAATCCCACGTGCCTCCACAATCCCGGAGATTGCAATGGAACGGGGTCCTAACACAAGGATCAAGCACAAGGAGTTTCTCAGAACAGTATATAATTACTATAAACAGGTAGAGGATCTTATTCCGAAAAGAACGCAGCTCGAAACATGGAAAACGGACTCTGAACGGGCCCTAAACGAGTCAAAAACGACGAAACAGACCAAAATCAGACATCTGGAACCTCTTCCAAATGTCTTAAAAGGTGGTTCGGAGGATACCTTCACTCTGTGTATTCCCTCAGACGTCCAGAAGCCTCCAGGGGCATCTAGCTTAGTTCCCAGACGTCCGATGGTCAACCCAGACGTCAGGAACTCCTCTCCGCCATCTGGCACTGCGGCCAGACGTCCGATTCGCGTTAGATGGCGAGTCTCAGAACCTACACGTATCCACTCCTCGCTCTCAGTACGACGGGTCGCAGAAAAGGAAGAAGGATGAAAATAACTTACTTGCCAGACGTCTGGACAGTCCTCCAGACGTCTTCACCGTCGTCTGGTTGGAAGCCTAGATGTCTGATTCTGGAAAAACTTCCAGAATCAGAGCTCGACACGCTCACCACCCGCGACGCACAGCCGCGCCTCGTCCGCCTGCTGCTCGAGCTGCAACAGCCCTCCCGCGTCACTCCACGCCCGCTGCTCCCCCGCCGGCCGGCTCTAGCTACCCCGGCAAGCTCGAGCCCTCACGGTCGAGCGTCTCCTCCCTCACGCAACACCTCCTCCCGCAACTCGCCGCGGCTGCCGCTGCCGCCGCTCGCTCACTCTTGCACCGACTGGAAGGAGAAGGGAGCGGAGGAGACGAGAGTGAGGGAGAGGGTGAGGGCCTTATAAGGCCGCGCAGGGAGAGAGAGAGAGAGAGAGAGAGCGCAGCACTGCGCCTACAGGAGAGAGGAAAAAAGAGGGCGTTCGCAGGTCTGCGCGCGCAGGTGCGCAGAAATTAAATCCCAGACGTCTGGAAGGGGTTCCAGACGTCTGGTCAGACGTCTGGGCCACCTCCCAGACGTCTTAAAAAGACGTCTTGAAACCACGTTCGTAACAATATAACAAACTCAAAGGAAGTTTCATCCCCGAAACTTGCGCCAACTAGGGTACGGGAAAAACGTCATATAAAAACATAACAAACTGAAAGAGGACCGAAGCCGGTCCGAAAGACGTACCCGCGAAGAGCTCCAGGTACCGCTCCCACATTGCCGCCTCAGGCTCCCAGGTAGCCTCCTCGTACCGTTGGCTCCTCCACAAAACCTTCACCAGGGGTACTTGCTTTCATCTCAAACTGCGGACGGCTCAGTCAAGAATTTGCACCGGCCGCTCGGGTAGGTTAGGTCGTCACCCACCTCGACGCTCTCGTGACTCAGTACATGACTGGGATCGGCTACGTACTTCCTGAGGTTGGACACGTGGAACACGTCGTGCACACTGGAAAGGTGAGGAGGGAGGGCAAGTCTGTAAGCAACGGGTCCAACCCGCTCCAGGACCTCAAAGGGCCCCACGAACCTCGGCGCGAGCTTCCCTCTCACCCTAAACCGCTGTAGGCCTTTCATGGGCGAAACACGAAGGAAGACGTGGTCCCCAACCTCAAACTGCACCTCTCTGAGTCTCCGATCCACGTAGCTCTTCTGTCTGCTCCTGACAGTGCGGAGTCGCCTGTGGTTCTGCTCGACTACCTCCTGACTCTGCCAGATCAACCTAGGGCCAACCTCCCACTTGGTCCCCACCTCAACCCAACTCAAGGGTGCCGTACACCTCTGTCTGTACAGAGCCTCGTAGGGAGCCATGCCGATGCTCGAGTGATAGCTGTTGTTGTATGCAAACTCCGCCAGGGGCAGGTGCTCCTCCCAAGAGCCCCTCCAGTCCAGTACACAGGCACGCAAAAGGTCCTCAAGTGTCTGTATCGTGCGCTCAGACTGTCCGTCTGTCTGGGGGTGGTAAGCTGTACTAAACCTCAACCGCGTCCCTAGGGCCTACTGAAACTCAGCCCAAAACTGGGACGTAAAGCGGGTATCCCGGTCGGATACAATCTCCTGCGGAACTCCGTGTAGTCGTACCACATCGCGGATATACCTCTCTGCCAACTGTGCTGGTCCCAAAGTGACTCGGATCGGCAAGAATCGTGCCGTCTTCGTCAGTCTATCCATAATTACCCAGACTGCGTTGTGTCCTCGCTGGGTAATAGGTAAGCCCACCACCAAATCCATGGTGATGCTCTCCCACTTCCACTCTGGCACTGGAAGCGGCTGTAGTGGCCCTGCAGGCCTCTGATGCTCAGCTTTCACCTGCTGGCACACTAAGCACTGCTGCACGAATTCACCCACATCCCGCTTCATCCCCCTCCACCAAAACTCGCGTCTCAAGTCGTGGTACATCTTCGTGTTTCCGGGATGTATGGTGAATCTGGAACCGTGTGCCTCAGTCAGGAGCTCTCTCAACAGCTCCTCGTCCCTGGGAACGCACAACCGTCCCCTCAAGTGCAGCACCTGGTCTGTGAAAGAGAAGTCCCCTGGGTCTCCTGACGGTACTCTGTCGCGCAAGGACTGCAAGTACGGATCGGCCATCTGTCCTGTGATGATGCGGTCTATCAGCTCTGGCCTAGTCTGTCGTGTCACAGTCACTGCCCCATAGTGCCCCCGTAACTCTAGGGGTCGCCAACTGCCCACCTCCTCCAAAAGGCTCCAACTCTATAACTGTAAACTGGCCAAGTGTGCGGGCGCCTTCCGACTCAAGGCGTTAGCCACCGCAATGGCCTTGCCCGGGTGATAGGAAATGCTGCAGTCGTAGTCCTTCAAGAGCTCCAACCAACGTCTCTGTCTCATGTTGAGCTCCTTCTGATCAAAAAGGTATCTGAGGCTCTTGTGATCTGTGAAAATCTCGAAGGTCTCACCGTACAAGTAGTGCCTCCAAGTCTTCAGCGCGAAGACGACAGCTGCCAACTCCAGGTCATGGGTAGGGTAGGTATGCTCATGGGGCTTCAGTTGCCGCGAAGCGTAAGAGACAACGTGACCCCTCTGCATGAGCACACCTCCTAACCCCTGCAAGGAGGCGTCTGTGTACACAACGAACCTGCCACTACTGTCAGGGATGGTGAGCACGAGAGCCAAGGTCAACCTCTCCTTCAGCTCCTGAAAACATGCCTCACAGGCGTCTGTACAAGTGAAGGGCACGTCCTTCCGGGTCAACTGTGTCATGGGACACACAATCTGTGAAAAACCTCTGATGAATCGTCTGTAGTAGCCTGCCAGTCCCAGGAAACTGTGAATCTCAGTGATTGAACGCGGTCTCTCCCACCTGAGCACTGCCTCGACCTTGGCTGGGTCCACTGCCATGCCGTCTCCAGAGATCACATGACCTAAGAAGGTCACCTCCCTCAACCAGAACTCGCACTTGCTGTATTTGGCGTACAGCCTACGTCGTCTCAGTGTGTCCAGAACCATCCGCAAGTGTTGTCCTTGCTGCGTCTGATCTCGAGAATAGATGAGTACATCATCAATGAATACCACCACGAACTGTTCCATGTACGGTCTAAACATCCGGTTCATCAGGTCCATGAAAGCAGCGGGGGCATTGGTCAACCCAAACGGCATGACCAAAAACTCGTAGTGTCCGTACCGGGTGCGGAAAGCTGTCTTGGAGACGACGGTCTCCCTGATCCTCAACTGGTGGTATCCAGACCTCAAGTCGATCTTGGAGAACACCGTGGCACCCCGCAACTGGTCAAACAAGTCGTCGATCTTCGGCAGCGGATATCTGTTCTTGATGGTGACCCTATTCAGCTGTCGGTAGTCCACACAAAGGCGTAGGGTACCATCCTTCTTCTTCACAAATAGTACCGGGGCTCCCCAGGGAGACGCACTAGGCCTCATGAAACCCTTCTCCAAAAGGTCCTGCAGTTGAGACTTGAGCTCTCGTAGCTCAAGCAGTGCCATCCTGTATGGCGCGGTGGAGATGGGGCTGGTCCCTAGTACTAGTGAGATCTGAAACTCGATCTCACGCTCGGGCGGTAGTCCTGGTAACTCGTCTGGGAACACGTCAGGGTACTCTCTGACCACCGGGATGCTCTGGAAGTTTGCCACAGGGCTGGGCTCTGCCACCACACAAGCTAGGAAGCCCTCACACCCTTGGCTCAAAAGTCTCGCCGCCCGAAGTGCCGAAATGCACTTGAAGCCTCCGTCCACTGGCTGTCCGTGAAACTCGAAAGAAGGCAACTCTGGCATGGAGAAGAAAATCCTCCTCTCAAAACAGTCTACCAAGGCGTGGTAAGCGGACAGCCAGTCCATCCCCAGAATTACGCCAAAGTCCTCCATCTGTATCATAATCAGGTCAGTTGGCAGGCTATGTCCCCCGATGCTGACCTCGCAATCCATGTACACCTCCTCAGCTACAAACAGCTGACAACTCGGACCTCTGATTACTAACGGATTCTCTAATAGCGTATAATCCTGGCCCAAACTAACTGCGAAACTGGCTGTGACAAACGAGTGCGTAGCGCCGGAATCAAAAAGTGTGTAAACGAGTCTTCCGGAAACTGAAACCATACCTGCCACCACCAATCCCGAAGCTCCGGCATCCCTGTGTGTCAGGGCGTTGATACGCCCCTCAGCTCTAGGTGTGGACGAAGCAGCCATACTTTGCGTTGGACAGGCAAGTGCTGGTCGGTACCCTCCTCATGACTGCTGTCCTCCTCCTCTCGCCTGGGAACCGCGGTCTCCTGCGCGCCCTCCAGTGCTCTGCACGGGAAGTATCTGCTGACCTCCTACCCTAGACGGGCAGTCCCTCCTGATGTGGCCCAACTGGCCACACTGGTAACAGAGGGGAACCCAACTTCTGCCCTCAGTGGGTCCCTGTTGTCGGCTGGGCGGGGGTCCGGTGCTGGCGACTGGCCCCTGTAGACGGCCCACAAAGGCCACTGATGGCCCTGTAAAATGTGACGGCTCTCCTGCGGATGCCGCATGTCTCCTCTCTTGCCGGCCCTGTGAAAAGTCTAGCTGAAAGGGCCTCTTCTGCCCGCCGTCAGTGTCTCGCGCGAACGGGTTGGTCTCCTCGTAAGTCATGGCTGCCCCCACCACCCTCGAAAACGTAGGCAGCTTCAGGTGTTTGACATACCCCCGAATCGCAGGCCAGAGCCCCTCGATGAACCTCCAAAGGCGCACCTCCTCAGTGGCTACCGCTGTCACTGCAAAGCGGGACAGCTCCAGGAAACGCGTGTGGTATGCGCTCATGGTCATCGTCCCTTGGCGGAGAGTGTGGAACTCCCACCTCCTCTTGTCCTGCCATGTCTGGGGAAAGTACTGCTCGCAGAAGAGGGTGACGAATCGATCCCAGGTCGGCTCGTCCCTCTCCTGTCCCCTGACCGCCCTCCACCACTTGTGTGCCGCACTCTCCAGCTGGTACGTGGCAAAGGCCACGCGGCACTCCACCGGGCGGCGAAGGGTGTCGAAAATCTTCTCCAGCTGCTCGAGCCAGTCCTCTGCCTCAGTCGGGTCCTCATCCCCCTTAAAGGAGGGGGGCTTCAGCTTCCGGAACTACCCGAAGAGCTCGAAGTGGTGCTGCAGTGGAGATGTTGGTGCACCTCCGAGCAAAGGTGCCTCGTGCACAGAAGTGTCGGAGGAAGGTGGGGGCGGCGGCGGCCCATCCCCTCCCCCGTGTCCAGCGCCGCATCCGTCGTGTGGTCCCACAGAGGACTCCCCCACCGCAGCCCCAGGGGGAGGCACTCGAGGCGGTGGGTGGAGCTCCTCTCGCACAATGTCCCATATCACCTGGGTGAGGTCCTGGGCCTGGATGCCCGGGAGTGGTGGCTGGTCCACCGAGGCATCGACCACGGCATGCCCACCATGCCGACCTCGTCAGTCCCGCAGCCTCCGAGGCGCCAGCGACCAGTCTCGCCAGTCCCGCGAAAAGGCATCTCCTGTAAGGAGACGCGAAAGAAAACAAAACACGTCAATATGGAACAATACCTAATGGAAACGTCTAAGAGCTCATGTCAAAAGATATGTTGTGGTGGCTACTCTAGTTATATACATGTGAATTGGTTACTTTCCAGTCAGTTGATTCACTTCTCGGGACGACCTTGCTCTGATATCATCTTGTAACGACCCGATTCCCGAGTCCCTACGAGACACAAGAACCGGACCGACTCGACTAATCCCAAGACCTAGTCAACCAACGAGGAAGTAACCAAAAGAGCAGTAAAATAAACCACATCCAGCATGAATATAACTAGCAGTAACAAAAATACAGCAGTAAGAAAAGGAACTACTACAGCATATACCACCACAACAGTAGAACAACATTTATAACATAACATGAACTACAAGTAAAGAAAAGTACAGAGAGTAACAAGAACTACTCACTACAGTGGAACAAAAAGGGCACAAAAGAACAGTGGTAACTCTACTGGACCCTACTTGGCCCAGCGTCCTCTGCAGCCGCTGACCCTGGCTGCTCAACACCTGGTCCTGAAAAGTAACGAGTGTAACACGTCAGCGAAACGCTGAGTAGAGTGGCAACTGAAACTAAGAAACAATAGAGTGTACAGTAGCTGTTTTATTTTCTTTCTTCCTTTATTTACGTCTTTCTATCATCTCACGATTTGTTTATTTCTCAGATCCTTCACTTGATCTCGGATGTTCCTCGTGGGAACGATCTTGATTGCAGTCTTTTCCGAAAAGTAGAAGTAACACGTGGTGCTCTCCTGGCCGGGAGAGTCCCCCGTGGTGATCCTACTCTCAGTCAACCACCCCAAGGTCACTAACAGACGTAACGGTGACTACGGCACACGCGGTAAACACACGGGTAGCTAGCCCACACTGGCATGCGGTCAGTCGTTTCCGTTAACGGGTGCACCCCAAAGAACAACACGGAACCAGTATAGGGCAGAGCCCTCTCAGTAACAGGGGTCCAACCCCTCCACAGTAACCAAACAGGGGTCTTGCCCCTCCATAGTCCACGCACCCTCGCTTGACTACCCTGGTTCGCCCAGTGGGCCTAACAAGTCGGTGTAGGTGAGCTAGCAGCACCCCGGGGCCCGTGGGGTAGCTAGTACTTGCTCTACACTAGTAGCTCTCCTCGGTACTGTGTACATGAGGGCCAAAAGTCGATACAAAGTGGCCAGACCTAACCCCGGGTCCCTAGGGCGGCTGGCTCCGCTCTGCACTAAACAGGTAACAGGTGCTTCCCCTGGCACTACGTACCCAAGATACAACACACCTCCACATCTTTCCTTTTCAGTTCCATTTCATTCTCTTTCCAGGAGTTCTACTCCTAATTCCCTGTAGGGTTCCAGCTCTTTTAACTCAGCACATTCAGGTTTCCCCCTTTCAGTTTCACGTTCATACAACCCATATTCTCAATCATGTTCATTTATTTGTAACAGGCAGCTGTTAAATCAATTTACAGGCAGCTATTATTTCCTTTCCACATTTTCCAAGACTGTAATATCTATATTCATATCACTAGTTTTCCAGTCCTAGGATTTATGCCGTACCCTAGGATCTATCATTCAATCTAGTTTCTCATTCCTAGGATTCATGCAATGCCCTAGGTTTTATTAATTGTTCCATAATAGTAACAAATTATGTTAATAATTTCTAAAGCCACTCTACAGCTACAACGGGAGTACTGGGGGCGTGGTCGGAAATCCTGCGTGCCTCCGTAATCCCCGAGACTGCAATGGAATGGGATCCTAACACAAGGATCAAGCACAAGGAGTTTCTCAGAATAGTATATAATTACTGTAAACAGGTAGAGGATCTTATTCCGAAAAGAATGCAACTCTAAACGTGGAAAACGGACTCTGAATGGGCCCTAAATGGGTCGAAAACTACGAAACAAACCAAAATCAGACGTCTAGAACCTCTTCCAAACATCTTAAAAGGTGGTTCAGAGGCTACCTTCACTCTATGTAATCCCTCAGACGTCCAGAAGCCTGCAAGGGCATCTGGCTTAGTTCCCAGACGTCTGATGGTCAACCCGGACATCTGGAACTCCTCTCCTTCGTCTGGCACTGCGGCCAGATGTCCAATTCGCGTTAGATGGTGAGTCTCAGAACCTGTACGTATCCACTCCTCGCTCTCAGTATGACGGGTCGCAGAAAACGAAGAAGGACGAAAATAACTTACTTGCCAGACGTCTGGACAGTCCTCCTGACGTCTTCACCATCGTCTGGTTGGAAGCCCAAACGTCTGATTCTGGAAAAATTTCCAGAATTAGAGCTCGACTCGCTCTCCGCTCGTAACGCACGGCCGCGCCTCGTCCGCCTGCTGCTCGAGCTGCAACAGCCCTCCCGCGTCACTCCACGCCCGCTGCTCCCCCGCCGGCTGGCTCTAGCTGCCCCAGCAAGCTCGAACCCTCACAGTCGAGCGTCTCCTCCCTCGCGCAACACCTCCTCCCGCAACTCACCACGACTGCCGCTGCCGCCGCTCGCTCGCTCTAGCACCGGCTAGAAGAAGGAGAAGAAGGGAGCGGAGGAGATGAGAGTGAGGGAGAGGGCGAGGGCCTTATAAGGCCGCATGGGGAGAGAGAGAGAGAGAGAGAGAGAGAGAGAAAGCGTAGCACTGCGCCTACAGGAGAGACGGAAAAAGAGGGAGTTCGCAGGTCTGCACGCGCAGGCGAGCAGACGCAATCCTGCGTGCCGCAGAAATTAAATCCCAGACGTTTGGGCCACCTCCCAGACGTCTTAAAAAGACATCTTGAAATCGCGTTCGTAACAAGAATCATCTAAAATCTCAACAGATCCCCTAGGGCACTCTATCTGAGGTAAATGGTTTACAATGGTAACATCGGACTCCTCAGATAGGTCAATTTCTCCAGGGTTAGGTTCCCTAAGGGTGGGCTTGAGTTCCATCTTGTGATCAGAAGGGAGGGCAGGATTAACAACTTGACTTCGTCCCACTTCATCAAATGTCACGAAAATACTATCATTTGGGTCGAGGTCTTCCAATGGTACCATCATTCCCTTCTTTTGACTCCAATATAATTTAGGTGGATACTCAACCTTATCATCATCTTCCTCGAGTTGCCACCTTTCTTCATCCAATGCATAGCTACTTTAATATGTATCTTCCTCCCACTTAAGGCATGGATCTCTCAAGGAAGTGTCATCTAACAGGGAGGTTTCAAAATCTATCCTCGAAAAGTAGCTATTCTCCCTTACATAATATCCAAAATTTCCCTCCAACTTAAAGTGTGGCTCTCCCACGGGAAATGCATCTAGCATAGAAGGGCGTACATCATCCTCAATGGGGTAGATTGAGTGGCTAATTTCATCTCCTTCTTGTTGGCTTGCTCTTGCAGATTCTCCTAACAATTCAATCATTTAGTCTTGCATTTTCTGTATTTCCATCTTCAGGGAGGAGAGGTCATTTCTATCAGGAGAGAAGTCAGGCTCAGGCTTATAGTACCCAAGAGTGTCTGTCCAACCATTATAATTATTCAGGGAGGGTGGGTTGGGTATTTCTATGGTATGTGGGATATTGGGCAAACCAAATCCCGCTCCTAGGTTCTGCTCACTGATTTGGGGCTTAACCAAGCCAATACTCCTATAATAGGAGTAAAAAGGATCCCAATGATTGTCATTATGTCCATCAAAGGATATACCATCTCAGCGTATGGGATCGAAGGGTGCAGAGTAGGGGTGAGGGTGTGGGCAAGATGTGAAAGGATGAAAATCAATGTGGTCCATTCTAACTCACACCTCAATCAAAAATCCCCAAGCAAAACATAATTCAAAAAGAACTTTTTAGGTCTTTCCCAATTTAGGCTTTTGATTTTAAGTCAAATTGTAGGTGACAATACAATTTCTTCAATCAATTTATGCGCTTATTGTCGACCTATGGATTGCCTAAGAAGACCTAGTTGGAGCTTAGGTGTTTTTCCCTAAATCTCAAATGGTAGAGCAACTCCAAAGATGGAAGATCGAGGGATGCAAGTAGGCCTAAGCCTTCCTTTGAAGCTGTGCTTTCGCGGTGCTTCTCAACTACCCCCAAAAATCCGTGACAGCGTATCCCCCTCTTTGGAGTTACAAAACCTTTGATCTTAAGTTCTAAATACTTCAGAATCCAACGATAGGAGGGCTCTTGTCCTAGTATTTCAAAACCTAAGGAGTGTATGAACGCGTGCCGTGGTGCAAGAGATATAAGTGTGCATACACCGTAAAGATTTTTTAATTTTGAATCGCACGCCAAGTTTGAAAATCAAATCCTTGGTTTTTAAAATGTCCCTCCTTTAATTAGTCCTTTTTCCAGAAAAGATGTGACCACTTGTTAAATCTATTCAATAAAGATTAGGTGGTCTTGAAATTAATCTAAATGCATTTGCATGATAGGTAGAAATGCAAAGTTAGAAGTGCATGCCTGATTCCAACATTCTTCATGCAATATGCGAGATAGGAAATTAGATCTAGATGCTGCTCATTCAATCCTAAATGATACGACCTAGGGGCAGGCAGCTTCTAGCAGGTAGCTCGTGTTTTTTTTTTAGTTTTTTTTTTTAGCTACTTTTGAGCAAGCAAATTAAAGGTAAACAATCCACAAAATAAATTAAAAACCTAAATATAAAGAAAACAGAATAGGCTCCCAAAAATTACCCAACACGAGCCTAAAACAAAATCGGGGAACAAACCCCTCAACTGTACCCCAGAACAAGGGTTTCAAACCAAATGTGCAATGAAAAATTAAGTCTAAAGTCTTAATCCTATTCTAATGAAATCAGCGACTAAATGTGCAAAGATGATTGTTGCATCCTCGTCCTTCCACTCTTAGCAATCCAGTTCCTTGCAAGGTAGCTCGAACAATTTCTCCTCTGATGACGTCAAGGGTCGCCTCTCACGATGGCTGGTGTGATTGCGAGTTGTAGAATGTGTGTCGCAGATCGTTGCACTCACATCAGAAAAAAAATCCAGAGTTAAATATGATTCAAAATTTAAATCAATGTGAATGAATGAATGAATGAATGTGATTTAATTAAGCCTGTTGCCTCCCCGGCAATGGTGCCATTTGATAAGACGATTTTGCTTTCGAATAATGTATTAAGATGATTTATCGTTGTAGGATCAAAGTGGTGGAAAATCGCTTAACAAAATAATTAAAATCAAAATTAAACCACTCACAGAAGAGCGGGTTGTGTCCACAGGGAGGCAATAATGCAATAAAATCATGAATATTTTTCTCATATTCGTTCAATCAAGTGCAAAATCCTAAGTCAAATCTGACATGAAATGCAATGAAAAGAAGATACACAATAACTCAAAAATGTAAGGGTATATGTGCAATTTTTCCTTACTGAAATATTCAATAAATATGTGATGAATCTATGTAATTTCCAATTGACATGCATTAGAGAAAATTTGTGCTCATTTTAATCCAAAACCAATGTTAAAACATGTGAATAACAAAAACCACGCAATTATAAGAAAGCATGAGTATGAAGTCACAATTTCACCACAATAAAATAATCATAAATCAAAATTCATTTTCATGGAAATGGCATTCAAATGTAAATATTAATCAACCCAAAAATAGAGGATTTCATTCCTTTGTGCATGCGCAAAGAGGAGGCGATGGCGGCTCACGGGAAGCTCGGAGAAGGATAAGCATGACGAGATCTTTCCAATGGTGGTGGTGGCGCTCCGAACGGCTGTTGGTGGTCATTGGCCAAAGTGGAAGAGGCCATTGGCAGTGAGGCTCTCTAGCCGGCCGTCAGGTGGTCTATTGGTGCGGCCGAAAGCGTGGTTGTGCTCGGGGAGTCGGGATGAGTCCGATGGAGTTCCTGACGCGAAGTTTCGAGGCTGGATTTGATGGCTGCGTTTGTGGGTGCTTTGGGTACCTTCGTCAACAGAGAAGAAGAAGAAGAAGGAGGAGCCGGCTGGAGTGAAGCATGCTATGCGTGCACTGCTGGTGGCGAGGTCGGGTGCTGCTACCGAGAGCACGAGTGCGCAAGCACTCTGCGGGCCGCTTGGGCACACAGATGCTTGTGCAATAGTTGCTGCGGGCGGCATGCGCACACAACAGCAGCTGGTGCGGGAGGTGCAGCTCTGCAGGCCGCAAGGGGTGCGCGGGCATGGGTGCTGGAGCGTGGGCTGCTGGTGAAGGCACGTGGAGGTTCTGGTGAAGGTGTGCAGGCGAGGTGGTGCAGGTGCTAGTGCATGGGTTGGAGCTGCTGGTGAAGGCGAAGGCGCAGGCACGCGCTAGCTGAGTTGAGGGTGTGGTGGGATGGATGAAGGTGAAGGAACGGTGGCAGATGGCGCGTGCGCTGAAGGTGGGTACACTGGAGGTGGGTGCGCTGGAGGTGGGATGTGCAGAGGCTGGCGTGAGTTGCTGGCTGAAGTAAGGAGTTGCAGAGACTCTTTGGCAGTGTGGGCTGTCACCCCACACACCCACGGTGGTGAGTCATTCTACCGCGGTGATGTCGGTGGTATGGAATGGAAGAGGAGCAAGGTCCTCTAAACACAGTGAGGATCAAAGGGTGGTGGCCTCCCTCAACGGCAGCTCTCCCTTCTCCTTTTGTAGCCACGGCCACACATTTGAAATTCAAAACGCCATGGAATGAATGTGATGCGCAGGAGGAGGAATTGGAGCCGGAGGAGTTACCTATACAAAGGAGAAAAAGAATGAAAGAATAAAATAATTAGGGTTATTTATACATAACTCCTTAACTTCTATGTTAATTAAAATAGTGCACCTAATTAATTAACTAATTAAATGTATGCAACCCTTGGTTAATTCTAAAAGCATGAATTATGTACTTAAGCTAAAAATATGAATTAATTTATTTACACCTAATGTATGCTATCTAAATGTTAAAATTAATTTAATGTCTAGACATTTACAAGTCGAAGAGAGTGGGGAGAAGAAGGCACCAAAGGGGCAGGTGATGTGCCCCCTTAATCTTCTTCTCTACTCCTTCTTGGCTGTAGGTCTAGGTGGGTATAGGTAGAATAAAACACTAATGGAGAATGAAGAAAATGGTGGTAGCTGATGGGTTTTTATAGAGGTGGATGGGGGTGGTTGGCGTGGCCTTTAATGGAGGGCTAGGATAGGCTTTTGGGTGGTGGTTAGAGATCTAGGGCTAGGAACAAATGGCGCCAACCCAAGGGTCATCTAGGGGTGGTAGTTATGGTGGTGTTGGTGGCTTTTGGTGGTGGAGAGACACCACTATTTTGGCACCAACCTAGGGTCTTCTAGAAGGGGGGTTAGGTGGATGGTGGAGATGGATTTAAGGGGAGATATGTGGTGGAGATGAAGGGGATTTTGGAGGGAAAAAGTGGCACCAAAATGGAGGTGGTTATGGTGGTTTTTGTCACCAAAATGGTGGAGTCTTTCGGTGGTGGAGTGGGGTGGAAGGGTGCCTATGGTGGGCACCAAGAGTAGGGTTGACTAGGTAGCTAAAGTGGACTTAGGATTAGGGTTAATTGGTGGAGCTAGTTAGGTGGGGTTTTAAGGTGGAGCTAGTTAGGTGAAAGGCCTCTTCATGTTGTTTCTTTTTGGTGTTTTAGGGTTTTGTGATTTTTTGGTTTTTTTTGTAAAGAAAAGACAAGCAAGATGACTTCACAAAGTGGAGAAACAAATATGATATATCATGCAAATGTTTATTACAATATGCTAAAAAATACAAAAGAGATAGGGGTGAGAAAAAATCTCCCAAATTGGTTGTTTGGTGAGATGACAGCTCTTAAAGGCAGCTTGGCCGAAGAGGGTGAGGTGCTAGAAAATAGAGGTGAGATGTAGAAGGACGCCGAGTAGAGGACTGCTTCACCAAGGCTTCGAAATGGGGATGAGGAGCTGGAGGTGATCTTCTACCGAAATGGAGGTGGGAGGATGACTCCAAGGCTTTTTATGAAGGTGGTGGGATGGAGGATGAATAGTTGGTGGGATATAGGAGAATTACACTAATAAGAGGCCTTTGGAGCTTGGGAATAAGCTCTAAGGGAGCGTTGGTAGGATACTAGAGCTTAGGAGTAGATAGGAGAAGAGTATACAGAGATGGTTAAGCAAGGGAGGTGTGTAGGTCTTTATATAGTGGATGGGAAGGGGTTAAAAATGGACATAGGGTAATTAGCGACCTCCAAGATGTCGCTATAGGTATAGCTCAAGCGTCGCTATAGCCACCTCACGTCCGCCCACGTGCGAGCTATGTTGTCCCTCCAACACACATGCGGATTGTGCTAAGGCCTTGCTGGTGCACGCTGGTGCACGCTGGCATGTGTGAGGGTGCGTGCTTCTGGTGTGTGCTGGCGTACGCGTGGGTGCATGCTGCTGGTGCTCGCTGGCGTGTGCTAGCATGTGCACAATTGCAAATTGGGGAAGGCTTAGGGGGTCTCAAACCCACACCCCTCCCTTGGTGGCCGGGTCCCTAACCAATGCACCAAGCCATCCAAATGGTCGAGAAGATGTCTTAGGACATGTGGTGGAAGAGGGCTCTCAGCATTGGATTTGCATGCAACGGCTGAGATTGCTTGTTGGATAGCCTTTGGAGGGATGTCGGGCGGCCTTGGGCACTTTAGATGGTGCCATGTGGCACCATCTAGACCATCCACCTTTCCTTACTTGCAGAGGATGCCACGGTGTTCGGATCTAAGTGATTTCCATGTTGTCGGACTGCAATCGTAGCTCCAAATCTATCCATACGGCCGGATTCTTCATCAGAAGCCCATAAAGATGTCGCATTGTCTCTTGGCCATAAAATGTCAGAATTACTATACAATATACACAAATTATCCTAAATGTAATGTAATGATGTTATGCACTATTTCTACTTATGGAATGCAATGCTAGGCTTATGAACTATCATAAATAAGCATTTTATCATGAATTTATGCATGTTTATCATGGGAAAATTGCATAAATGGAATTGGATAAATAATAAATTGTAAACGAATGACTTTTGATATAGTGCCCTGATAAGACACTCATCATGATCTCTAATTACCCCTAATTAACTAGTCTTCCTAGTTAATTAGCTAAGGTTATGAACATATAAGGTTAATTATAAAATAAGGGATACTTAGTAAAGGACCTTAAAATAAGTTAAAAATGACATTTTATCATTCAATTAACATTATTAATAATCTAGAAAATAGTTGGACTCGAAATCTTATTAATCATTCCCTTAATTAATAAGTTAAGTAACTTAAACGTAATGTATACCTAACTATAAAATAACTTAAGTAATTTTACTTAATCTAATTAATCTAAAAAGGTCAAAAATGTAAATTCAAGGTGAAAACATAATATTTACCTTATTTACTAACATATATAAAAAGTTGAAAAAGATCTAAGTTAAAATAAACCTTTAAAACCTGAGTTTACATTTTGGTCCATAAAATTCAGTACAATCGGGTCCTTATTTCTCACATAGGTCCTTAAGATTCATTACATTTAAGTCCCTTTCCTTCTTCTTCTCTCTTCTTCTTCTTCAGCCGAATGAACGGCTGGCGACGGAGAGTCACGCCACCGCATGATCACCGCCCTACCGACATCAACCTTCTTTGTCCAAGCTCTTGCAGCTTGCGCTCACCACCTCCTCTTCATCCACCAGTCTGGATTAACCAGAAATCCTAATTTCCAGTGGGAGATAACCTCGCCATCGTCGGAGACGACGCCGGAGGTTAAGCTCCTCAAGCTCCTTCTTCGGCCAGACCCCGCCATTCTCTTCACCGCCAACCATTATAAATACCCCCTCACCCTGCAGATTTTACTCAAGTTGGCTCCCTTCCATCATCTAACACTGAGCCAACCCAATAGGCTATTCGTTTGCAACTCTGACGACTTTCCATCTCACTTTCCGACTTCCTCCATTCATTCTGATCAGTCGAGGAGATCCGCCATGGTCTACTGCATCTCTGACAGAGGTGTCGACCCAAGGAATCCTCTGCTTCCACTCAAATCCGCCCATCAGAGATCTTTCTTTTCACCCTCTGATTTCGTTGTCCACTATGAACCTTCGGCGGAACCCTATTGACCCCTTCGTCCAAGTAACAGTAGATTAGGAGTCGGAGTAGGAGTAGGTTAGCTTAATTAGTTAGTTTAGGTAGTTAGAATAGAGTAATTTTTAAATTTCAGTGTTCATCTTCTCCGACTCCGACGAACTCCTTGAGCTCGCCAGAGACTTAATTTCATCTTTTGAAATCGTTGTCCACCTTTCTTTATCTCCCACGACCACTTCTAATCCACTTAATCATTTAATTGATCACCTAATCACCTAATTCACTTCCACCTCCACCTACTATTGTCACTTTCCATGGCAACAGTAGTAGGCTTAAATTCCACCTTCCTAGGGTCTATCATCATCTATCCATCACTTATGGACCCTAATCGACACTATAATACAAATAAATATCACATATAACCTAAACGCCCAAATTTAATTAAGCTCCTGAGCTCGCTGTCAATGGCAGCTCAAGAGTAGTTCAAATCATTAATTAAATATATATTTAGTATCATAGACATCTGTTGACTTGCCTCAACCACTCAATTGAGTGGGAGATAAAGTCCCGTGCCTCAACCAACTCAATTCTCATTCAAAATAAATTCACTGTCAAATCTTACATATAAAGAGATAATTAGGAATTAAATGTGATTCTGAGCTTCCTTGCAACCTTAGGATCCTTTTTAGATTAAAAATGGCAAGTTTAAACGATCTCTACACAGTTTACATATTTTCTTGACTCACCGGAGCTCCGACGAGCTCCGGAGAGCCAAATATGTACTTCAGCCTACAGAATTTAGCAAGAAGCTCCAGATCAATGATTTAACTATCACTGATTAATTTACAGATGTTTATTTGAGGATTTAGCCACTGAAGCTGTTCATGACCTTAGAATACTGTAACAACCTCTGAATGGCTCTAACGAACAAACACTTTTTCAAGCTCAAGCGACGAGCCTGAAACCCTAGAAATCTTGGTCAAAGCACCTATCTGAGAATCTGAATGAGTTTCTGAGGTTGAGAAGATCCTATTCGAGGCTTTGATTTCCTGTGGAGAAGCTTTTAACAGAAAGTCAACTTTTTGTGCCTTCACAGTCAAACTGAGTTTGATTATGGAGTTCTGAGCTCAATCTGAGGAATGGATGAGTTTAAGCTGTTTCTGGGATCTTGTTGGATGGTTTTAGAGTGATTAAGCTGAGCTCAGGTGAATAATTTAGTGAGAATTCAAATCCTATCAATTTGGGTTATTTTTGAACCCAAACTAACAGCAGTGCCATTGTGTTCAAATTTGAACATGGATCCTACCTAGATTAAAATGTTTCAACCCTTAAAACTTGTTTAAATCGATCAATAATGTTTCTCTGTGTCTGTCTATCTATTTTAAGTCTGAAAATCTGAACTCTGAAGCTTTCAGAGAAGCTTTAAGCTTCTCTGTTGTTCCTGAAGGTCGTGAGAGCTTAAGACTCACTTCAGCAGATGCAGAATTAATTTTAGAACCTATTCAGACCTTTAAATGAGAGAGAAAAGTAAATCTGAGGACTCTGTAGATGTTAAAACCATTTCCAGGCATTAAAAACCCGTAGGAACCCCTAATTTTACCTTTCAAATTGAAGCGGAGAACATCCTCTTATCCTTAAATTGACCCTGCAATCATATAGAGTAACCTTAGAGCTTTCCAACAAACTTTAAATCACTTGAAACGGAGCTCTGAGTAGGGAGTTATGATCATTTGAAGTTGGGTCTGGAAGGGGGGAATATAGTCCCACATCGACAATTTCTGAGCGCGCACATGGGAACAAAAGTAATTTGTTATCCTGGCCCTTCAGTCGTCAGTGCTTGGAACATCGGTTACCGATCTGAGCATTCTGAATCGATCTGAGCATATCTGTGTGTGTGTGCAGGCATGTATGCCCGCGGGTGTGCGCCTGAGTGGGTGTGAGCGACTGTGCCCTGGGAGGCTGGGTTGAGTCGGATGGGCTCGAAAGTATGAATCGAATGAAATAAATCGAAATCAAACCTAATTTAGATTAGAAGAGGACTAAGTAGGGTCCGGTCCCACCCTGGTCTCAGGGTGCTGTATATCCTCAAAAGGACCTCACTGCAAATAAAATAATTTTTGGTTAAAAAGAAAAAAACCTGGTTCAACTGAAGGATTAAAGGAAAAGAAACGAGAAACAGAGAAGCTAATGGCTAAGTGCTGAAGGCTAAGATTAAGTGTTAAAGCTAAAGGCTAAGGAAAGAAAGGAGAACAGGCACTACTAAGGGAACTAAGAAAGAAGAAGAAAGCTAAGAGGAAGAGAATAAGAGGCAGGAAGAGAAGGAGAAGGCAGGAACATAACAGAAGAAGAGGGGTAAGAAAAGAGCTCGAGAAAAAAAATAAAAGATAAAAAGAAAAAGAGAGAGAAAGAAAGGAGAAGAAAAGAGAGGCTAAAGACTATAAAGAAGAATTTGTTTTACTTGCATCATTTTCATTTCTTTTTGTTCTTAAATGTTGTAATAAGGCATGTTTTAATAGAACCACTCATATTTGCCTTAATTTCTTTGGAATAAAATTGGAATTCTAACATGTTTACTTGCTAATAAAGTAGATCATTTGAGTAAATATGTTTTTCATATGGAATTTTGTATATTCTTTATAGTTTAAATATTTTGGAAAACTTCATGTTTTAAAATCAACTTAGCTATACCTCCTAAACTTGAAAGGAAAATAAAAGAAAATTGGTGAATGTAGAAAAGAATTATACCTCCCAGTGAACGACCTAGACTCAACCAGTAAAAATTTCTAAAATGTTAGGTTAATTCGACCCTATACTACACAACCGACACAATTTCGAGTTAACCTAAGTGACTTTTTATACTCTTAATTAAGTGAAATTAACTTAATTACTGAGTTGAGTGGAAGCCATCGACCATTTTAATGGCACCATTGCCGTGGAGGTAATATTTTGCCTCATTTCACTCATCAAAATATTCCTTGACATTGCTTCGTCTACGCATCATTTTAATGGCACCGTTGCCGGGGAAGTAATATTTTGTCTCATTTCACTCATCAAAATATTCCTTGGCATTTCTTCATCTAAGCATCATTTTAATGGCACCGTTGCCGGGGAGGTAATATTTTAATTCACTAGAATTTAGTTGGATTAATTATCTAATTAGGAGGTATTTGTAAATATATGTTTGTTTTTAATTTTTTTCTAATTAGTTGTATTTTGTTCTGTTTATGTTTTATTTTTATTTTTGTTTTCTGTCTTCTTTTCATGTTTACCTTTGCGGGTAATCTCAGGAGAGGGCGGGAATCTGTGTTGCTGTTTTTGTTTTTGTGAGTATTTCTAGTCTTAGTCTTTTGTTTTGTTGTGTTTAAAAAGTAAAAAGAAATACAAAAGCACATCTTTTTCTGACTAGCAGCAGCATATTATAGGCATACACTCTTAAGAGTGCATTTTCTACTAGTATTAGTATGATCTAACTCGGGAATTTTTAAACTATTTTTCTCGCATCAACGAGAAAACACGAGAAAACCCACGTAGATCCCTATCTTCTGAGATTTAAAAAGACCACATATATTTGTTTGAAAAGATTTAAAAAGCGGCCATTGTATTTTAGATTGATATATTTTTGAAAAAGATTAACTAAAAAGAGGAAGTAAAAATTTGTGACTTAAATCTGATTGCAGAATGCATGCGGGTTTTTAAATCGCTATCGTCTGTTGCATGCTATCGCACACACAACGCGATCACTAGAGTCACACGAGTCTATTTTTCTATCTCTCCTCTTTGCACCTCTTAGGGTTTTGGTCAAAAATCGGCAAGTTTGTCTCACTACTAGAGCCCCGGGGAGCCAGTAGTGAGTAGTCTCGATCCTAGACCTTAGACCTTTGAGCTTTAAGGTATGCACCTGCGTAGACACAGATTAGGACATGTATTTTGATATTTTTACTCTATTTGTTTGCATAAAATTACTTTGCGTACCCTAGGAATCTCTTCTTTCCTTTGAAAGAATAGTAAAACCCGTGTCTTTTGAGCAGTTATGCATGTTTTTTGTGCTGCTATTTTCTTTTCGGTGGTGTGTGTGCCCTTGCACATTATTTTTTCGTTTATGGACGGGAGGCGATCCTTGCATCCGCCTCTTGCACCACCGTTGACAGGTGATCCTAAGCCAATTGCAGATAAGCAACCAATGGTTTTCCCGTCTGATCCATCTACTTCTATGGATCCAATGCAGAATCTTAATCCCGAGATCCCTTCTTCTTCTGGTCTGGAGGAGATGCCGCCTTTTGATGTTCATGAGGCGCTCCTAAACCAGAATCTTAGGATGCTAGAGCAAACAAGACAAATCAATTTATTAACAGAAGCCTTAAACAATTTGCAGACTCTTCAAACCCATCCTCCACCTCGACCTGAGGCAGGTTTTGAAATCCCTGATCTACCGATCAATCATCCAAGGCCTCTACTTAGAGATTATTATAACTCATCTAATGCACAAGTAGAGCCTAATGTTATGATTCCTATTGGGGAGAATGATCCTGAATTAAAGCCAAATATTATAGGTTTAATTCCCCACTTTCATGGATTTGCATCCGAGGATCCATTTCAACATATAGAAGATCTTAAAAATCTATCTCAAAGTCTTGGTCCTCAAAATCAAAATAGGGAAATCCTACTTATGAAAATGTTCTCTTTTAGCCTTAAAGATAAAGCTACATATTGGTATAAAACTATAGCAAGACCAATCTCAACTTGGGCTGAACTTGAATCTGCATTTTTGAAGAAATTCTTTCCAATTGGTCGGACCAATGCTTTAAGGTGAGCTATTACTAATTTCAATCAAAACCAAGGAGAACCAATTCATGAAGCGTGGGAACCTTTTCATGAATTGCAAAGGAAATGCCCACATCATGATATCCCTCGTTGGCAACTCATGAATATCTTTTACTATGGCTTACAAGAGGGCATTCGCAATCTAGTAGATGCCTCTTGTGGAGGGAATTTTCTAAATCGCAATGCAGAATCTGCTTCAGAATTATTTGAAGGGATGGCGGAAAACTCGATCAACAACACACCTATGTCGCAATTTACGCGGGACGCGAATACGAATCATCAAAATCTGCATAAGGGCATTCACGAGATCGGTAATCCATCCACTTCAAAGGATTTAGAGATAATTGTAGAAAAACTAGACAAAGTAGATATCATAGCAAAGCATCTTGATAAGGTCAAAAACACAATGAAGACTCTTACGCCTCTACTTGCTACGAATCCCACGTATTCACTGATTTCGCAAATTCCCACGGGGAGGGAATTTGTGAATAATCTAGATTCTAGAGATCCATCTCCTTGGGTTTTCTATCTACTCCTTCACTAACCCAAGGAGGGACCTTTGTACCACATTCTTACCCACCCTTTTCCCCACCCTTTTCTGTTGCGGAAAACATGCCATATCTTTTAGGTTTACAAGCCATCCAGGAAAATACTCCAAGACCAAACCCTTATTCAAATTCCTATAATACTGGATGGAGAAGCCACCCAAATTTCTTTTGGGCTGATCAAAATCAAAATCAAAGACCAAATTATCTGAATCAAACCCATTTTAACCCACCTCCATTGCCTCCTCAACAATCAGATTTAAGGCCTAACCCGATGAGTATGCAGTATTACTTTAGGCCTATTAGAGATACACAGCAAGATCAAATTTTATGAGCTGTGTCAGAGAGTCAGCGACAAAATGCTAAAGCTCTCGCTGAGATCCATAGGAAATGTAAGGTAGAGTTGGCTGATTTACGAAATCAAATCACGCTTTTGGCTGACTCTCGTCGCCAGGTACTTTTCCATCTCAGCCAATTCCGAATCCTAGGAATCTGCCAAATCCTAGGCAAAATCAAGGCCAAGTCCATTTCCATAATCAGGCCTTTGATTCTAATCATAACCCGTCCTCCATATTACTTGAAAATAATCCACCAAACCCGAATCAGCAACCTATTTTGTGTCAAAATGACCCACCTATTAATGAGAATCAAAACTGATTTTGCTGATCTTCTGAACTTGGTGGAATCATCTCTTAAATTGCCTTAATCTTTAACATTCTACATCTTAACCTAAATCAGATCTAATCTTCACAAGTTTCACTCTGATCTTTTTGAGATTTTCACAAGAATCTGATTTTGGGTTCTGCGAGATCTATTTTAGGCAATTTCAGGATGAGTTTTGATTGGGTGTTTTTAATCTGTTTTTTCTTTTTGATCGAATTCTTTCATAACTCCTCGGTTTTTACCAATACTTATTCTTTTAGGAGTTCTTTACTAGGGTTTACACCTAGCTGATGGCGTAAAACTTAGCACTTGTACATAACTGTTTCCTGTTTCTACCTTTTATATTTTATTCTACGCTTACTTTAAAATTTCACTTCATATCATAATGATTACCTTCATTTAGTCCGACTGACCACTCTGACCTTTGGTCAGAATCGAAATCATCCGCACAGAGATTTTTAATCTCCTCTATTCGACTCCTTCCATCACCTTATACTAAATGAAGTGTAATATCTTTTCATCCTTCTTACAATGAGGACATTGTAAAATTTTGGCTTGGGGTTGTTGAAGTGAAATTTTCACATTAAGTGTGGATTAAAAAAATATAAAAACACATAAAAATTAAATATCTACGAAATTTTAAAAAAATAAAAATTCCAAAAATGATAAAAATCTTTAAAAAATAAAAATTTCATAAAAATTTGAAAATTTTTTTGAAAAAAATCATAAAAATTGAAAATTCTTATATACATAAAAATAAAAATATATAAATACAAAAATTTGAAAAAGAAAATTCATAAAAATAATAAGATGGGTATATTCATTTTTAATAAAGTAGAGAAGAAGAAATATATAAATTAAGAGCTTAATTTTCTTTTAGGTCAGAAGTTTAAAATGTATATAGAATATATATAGAATATTTAAGAGCATTCAATTTTTAATTAGATTTTACTTAAACATTCTGTAAAAACACACTTTTGTGTTTAAAATTTTTAAAACAAGATTTTATTTGAATTAGGAATCTTTTAAATCTTTTAAAGATTTATTTTTCTGTTCTTATCCTGAATTAAGAAATTAAGTGTGTTAAGATTTAAACTTAAGTTTTGGAATTAAATTATAACTTTCTAATCAATTAGATTAAGTAATCCTTTTGCTTTTTGAAAATTTGATTCTATCATAAAGTTAAGTAAAAAGACTAGATATTCAGAGTTAATTAAATAGAGAGTTAGTAGAATTTTAGTTTACAAAACTTACAAACTAAAGATAATAACTTGACTTGGTAAATTTTGTCTTGACGAATCCTATAGGAGGAAACTAAGAATTTGAAGAATCTGAGAGTAAAGTGCTTTGTTGTCCAAGCTCTGGTTTGAGAGCTAAGTAACCTAAATATCTAAATTCACACACATAGAATTTTCTTGTTGGCATCTGAGACCGCAAAAACACAGAGGTTAAGAGATCAGTTCTGAATCCTCTTTAGTCCAAGGATTTCCGTGGGGTGGTTCTTGAAAGGGTGAAGGACGTGCCACTAACCTAGGAAAAGGATTTGGAGAATAAAGTTAGTAAGAAAAATGAGAAGGGGGGAAAGAAAAAGAAAAAATAAATAAATAAATAAAACACCCCTGCAGTTATGTTCCTCGTTAAAAAAAGGGTGCTTATGCAGTTTTTCCATAATAAATAAAAGCATCTCAATACAAATGGATGCTACCCTTCCTTCCATCAAATAAAAAGAACACCACATTACAAATGGGTGTTCTAACCTATAGAAAAAGTGAAGAAAAAAATATGGAGAGAAAAATATTATGAATAAGAGACCCAGTGGTCGACCGGGGAGATATACACAAAAAGTGTTGACCTCGGGATAGAAAACTGGTGAGGAGAAAGAAACTAAACCTGAGTAAGGCCAAGCCAAAGGCTTGAATTGGAATAATTGGGATTGGAAAAAGATGTCTTAAGATCTGGATTTTTGCAACTTTGCATGTCTTTAGGACAGTTCTCTTCACTAAGCACAGATGTTTTAAAATCATAGCTATTGAACCTTGGTATTGGGCGATGAAGCCTAAGAAATTGGGTTTTGAAGATTTTAAGTTGAGACGTAAAGGAGAAGAATTGACAGATTCCTAGGTCTAGAAGTTGTACTTTAGTGTTGTAGGCTAGTAAATTAGAGTTTTATTACTCTAAGTTTGATTAATAATGAGTATCTGGTTAATTTGCTTAAACTTATATTGATAAAAGTCAAATGTCATAAACAAAGGATTAACTTAAATCTATTTGAGTTTTTGAGTTAAAATTTAATTCTCAATCCTTAAGTTTTGTTTCTTTAAAACACTTTGTATTCTAATTTGAGTTAAGAATAGTTACAAAGATTAAAGAGATTTTTAAGGAATTCTAATTCAGAGTAAAATTCTTGTTTACAAATTGTTTTAAGTGTGTTTTGGAAAATGTTATAAGTATAAGTCTAAGTAAGAAAATTTCACATGTGCTTTATACATTAATCATTTATATTAAACCTAAAAATTTCTGACCTAAGCTTTCCTATACATAGTTACTATTTATAATAATTTAAACCCAAGTGCTTTAAATCATCATAGTCTTAGTTAATTTTGCTAGGGACTAGCAAAACTTTGGCTTGGGGGTATGATGAGGCACTCATCATGATCTCTAATTACCCCTAATTAACTAGTCTTCCTAGTTAATTAGCTAAGGTTATAAACATATAAGGGTTAATTATAGAATAAGGGATATTTAGTAAAGGACCTTAAAATAAGTTTAAAATAACATTTTATCATTCAATTAACATTATTAATAATCTAGATAATAATTGGACTCGAAATCTTATTAATCATTCCCTTAATTAATAAGTTAACTTAAACATAATGAATACCTAAGTATATAATAACTTAAGTAATTTTACTTAATCTAAATAATCTAAAAAGGTAAAAAATGTAAATTCAAGGTGAAAACATAAAATTTTTCTTATTTACTAACATATATAAAAAGTTGAAAAAGATCTAAGTTAAAATACACCTTCAAAACCTAAGTTTACATTTTGGTCCTTAAAAATCATTACAATCGAGTCCTTATTTCTCACATAGGTCCTTAAGATTCATTACATTTAAGTCCCTTTCCTTCTTCTTCTTCTCTCTTCTTCTTCTTCAGCCAAATGAACGGCTGGCGACGGAGAGTCACGCCACCGCATGATCACCGCCCTGCCGACATCAACCTTCTTTGTCCAAGCTCATGCAGCTTGCACTCACCACCTCCTTTTCATCCACCGGTCTTGATTAACTAGAAATCCTAAATTCCAGTGGGAGATAACCTCACCATCGACTGAGACGACGCCAGTGGTTAAGCTCCTCAAGCTCCTTCTTCGGCTAGACCCCACCATTCTCTTCGCCGCCAACCACTATAAATACCCCCTTACCCTTCAGATTTCACTCAAGTTGGCTCCCTTCCCTCTTCTAACACTGAGCCGACCCAATAGGCTATTTGTCTGCAACTCCGATGACTTTCCATCTCACTTTCCGACTTCCTCCATTCATTCTGATCAGTCGAGGAGATCCTCCATGGTCTGCCACGTCTCTGACACAGGCACCGACCCAAGGAATCCTCTGCTTCCACTCAAATCCGCCCGTCGGAGATCTTTCTTTTCACCCTTTGATTTCGTCGTCCGCTATGAACCTTCGGTGGAACCCTATTGACCCCTTCGTCTAGGTAACAATAGATTAAGAGTAGGAGTAGGACTAGAAGTAGGTTATCCTAATTAGTTAGTTTAGGTAGTTAGATTAGAGTAATTTTCAAATTTCAGTGTTCATCTTCTTCGACTCCCGCGAACTCCTTGAGCTCACCAGAGCCTTAATTTCATCTTTTTAAATCGTTGTCTGACATGCGCGTGATGCATTTTTTTAGAAGAGTCGTTATAGCTTGCGCTCGCAATGTCGATTTTGAAATAAAGAAATGGACGTGAGTCCGAGTGTCGATCTCAGGGAGGCGTGAAAATCGAATTTCTCGTCACTTAATGTCACGAAAATAATGGGTTTTTGCTTGCGAAAAGTCGTGGGTGAAAAGTGAGTGAGAGAGAGAGAAGAGAGAGATTAGGGTTAGAATTGTTTCATTCGCAACATGCAACTTGAATAGAAAATAGAGCAAGCAATTAAATAAAAACTAACTTCATTTAACATGCAACTTTAGTTTATAATTACAACACTAGATAAATGCTTGAACATAAGTAAAGTAAAGCTTAAAAGAAGGAAAGAGAGAGAGAGAGGGGACGGCGAGGCAGCCACGGTGGTGGAGAGGGCTCCATCGGCGGCTCGTCATCTCCGGTGATTACAAAAGGGCTTAAAGGTAGCTAGGAGGGGGGTAGAACACTTGCAAGTGGAGTGAATGCCTTCCATCGGTGGTTGGAAGGGGTTTAAATAGGAAGAAGGGATTTCCAAATGAAAAAGGAGTTTTAGCGACGTCCTTCCCAAAATGTCAATGAAGGCCCCTGCCCGCCGGTCGCTCACGCGTGCCTTGTGCTTCTTCGCGTGATCCACCTGCGCGCATCATAAGCTGTCCGATCAAAGATCGGACGGCCGAGATTCTGTGCGGGGCGCGCACCTGGATCGCACCCACACCCCCACATCATCGCGCGCGTCTAGTCAAGGCGCATCTGCGAGCGCCACATCTCGCAATCACGCCCATACGCTGCCGATCGGGTAGTTCAATTTCACCGCACGTGCCTTCGCCTCACAATTTCCATGCAGTGTGCTTCGAACCCGTGTCGCGTGAGCGCGGGTGAGCGCTTCGACCACTACGTTGCGCCCGCTGCTTTGTCGCGGCGAGGGTAGGTGCACGAGCGGCTCTCAGCCATTCGATCGAAGATCGACAGCTGAGATTCGTCCTCCGGGTGAAGGCGAGATCGGTCGGCGGTCTAGATGCAGCGAGTAGGCGCCACGTAGGCCCATTGCGAGAGCTTCGGATGTCGGATTTGGCCAATTTCGAATCTGTTAGACTCCGTTCGTCGCTCTAAATCCATCCGTGTGGTCTGATTACTCATCTGAGACCTACTTTGACAAGTACTTATACAAATGGCCATTAATATTATTTTATAAGCAATCTTGATGTATGATGCATGCAATGCTCCCATTCTATTTCTGACGTGTTATCTGTACATTTTGTTCTTAAGATGGACCCCATTTAATAGAATTATCACCCCAAGATGCAGTGTTATCATACCCCCATGCTTACTCCTTGCTAGTCCCTAGCAAGGTTTATTCTAGCCTTTATTTTCAGTCAGAATTTAAGAAGTAACTACTTAGACATTTCGTCACTTGTCAATGGGAGGAAATATACTAAGATCTTAATCTACAAAGACCAAGTAGCACCTGGGTGTCTACCAAAATACGAATCGCCTGAATCCTTGCTTTAATGTATGTAAATATATATATATAATTTTTCTTCTTACTTTTTGATTTTTTGGATTTAAGAGTGGGTTGGGAACTTGTTATGGCTACCCAACCCACCCAAAACTCGGACAAAACTCTAAGTGCTAAGCATCTTGGTGTGAAGATCGTGATAGACTCACTCAACGGTAATTTAGACAGACTCTGGGTTTCTACGCCCCTAGGTGACCGGAAGATGAAGTGTTTTGCCTGAAGGTGTATTTGTTCGATCGGTAGCTTTCTCCCTACATTTGTTTTAATTGGGGTCAACACAAGGATTTTTCCTGTGTATATCTCCCCAGCTTGTACTACTTCCCCACTTCTTCCTTAAGTGTTTTGGTTCTTTTTGTGCAATTACTGACCTAGGCTCTGGACAACCGACCAATGGGCTGTTACCCAAGATCACTTGCCAGCCATACTTGTGCAGTAAAGTGTGATTTATTTTGTTTTATTTTTTCTCCTTTTTTTTTTTGGTAGGTGGCTTCCCTGATCTCAAATTTACCTAAAGGTAATGAAGAAGTGGTCTCGTGGGTGGGCTTTGGACAACCTGCCAATGGGCTGTTACCCACGACAACTTGCCAACCATACCACCCTAGAGAGTTCATTAGCTACCCAATTTCTGTCAAAATCTCCGAGGAGTGAGTCTGTGCAAAAATGTGTGCAGATGCTTAGACTCAAAGTCTTTCTGAGTTAAAGGGTGAGTTGATAAGTCGTATACTTATCACCTTATTTAGTTGGTGGATTAAAGTAGCTTAAGGTTGCAAGGATTTGAAGCTAAATCCATATTTTAACGGACACCAGGGCTAATTAAGCTAGTCTAAGTGTTCAAGTTCTTTTTAAATTATTTCTCACTATTGACAAATTTCTAATGCCTAAGTTTCTTCCTAAATTCAATTTTTTTTTATTTTATTCTATTCAGGCTGATTAAATGAGATCAGGATCATGCAATTTACCACCCTCCCCCATGATTAAGTTGAACGATGTCCTCATTGGCAAATACATGGATGCAACAGGGGTTCAAAAAGATATTACCTGAGTGACGTAGAATACTGGATCAGTCTGAATCCTCTGGGTTGCCTCCCTGGAAGCGCTGAGTTTAATGCCTCCAGCTGGGCGGTGCTTCGTGTCATCCCTCAATGAGGGTGACACTCTCCTTTGGGGGAACCTGGGCTAGGAAGTGTTTCAATCTTTGGCCATTGACTGTAAAAGTGTGCCCAGTGTTTGGATCAGCGATTTCAACCACCCCATTGGAGTGAGGCTTGACCACCCTAAATGGTCCTGTCCACTTGGACCTAAGTTTCCCTGGAAAGAGTTTTAGGCAGGCATCGAAAAACCAGACTTGTTGGTTAGGCTCAAAGGTCTTTTTATGGATGAGTCAATCGTGGACAGCTTTCATTTTCTCCTTATACAGTCGACTGTTCTCAAAGGCATCTCGACGAATTTCTTCGAGCTCAGAGAGTTGGAGCATCCTCCGCACACCGGCTAACTAGGAATCCATGTTACACTGCTTGACAGCCCAGTAAGCCCGGTGTTCCAATTCAACAGGAAGGTGGCAGGCTTTGCCAAAGACCAAGCGATAAGGCGACATGCCTATTGGGGTCGTGAAAGCGATCCTATATGCCCACAAGGCATCATCTAGTCGTGTGGACCAATCTTTCCTGTCAGGTCTCACAATCTTCTATAAAATGTTTTTGATTTGTCTATTTGAGACCTTGATCTGCCCATTTGTTTGCGAATGATACGGGGTAGCAATGCGGTGGTTAACCCCGTATTTTCTAAGTAGGGCATGGAATTGGGAGTGAATAAAATGACTTCCACCATCACTGATCATGGCCTTTGGTATTCCAAACCAAGAAAAGATGTTCTGCTTAACAAAGTCCATGACAGTCTTATGATCGCATCGACGAGTGGTGACGGCTTCAATCCATTTAGAAACATAGTCTACCAAGACTAGGATTACTCAAAGTCGTTCGATGGTGGAAAGGGGCCCATAAAATCAATACCCCAAACGTCGAAGATCTCGATAATCAAAATGGGCTGGAGGGGCATCATATCTTTTCTGGTCATGGTCCCCAGTGTTTGGCAGCGTGAGCAAGTCTTGGCAAAGTTGTGTGCATCCTTAAATAAGGAAGGCCAATAAAATCTGAACTGTAGGACCTTCGCAGCCATTTTCTTTCCAGAGAAGTGGCCACCACAAGCTTGGTCATGACAGAAAGATAGCACACTCTGAACTTCATTCTCGAGGATACACCTCCTGATGATCTGGTTGGCACAGAGGCGAAACAGCATGGGATCATCCCAGAAATATTGCTTGGCCTCGGCCAAGAACCTGTCCCGTTGCTGTCTAGACCAATTGTGCAGGGTTTGTCCTACAACTAGGTAGTTGTCAAGGTCAGCATACCAAGGCAGTTTCTTATCTTGCACAGCCAGAATGTGTTCATTGGGAAGGTGTCAAATAAAGGTAGGGAGGGTCCAATGTGGTCTGGGTGAAGTCTGGATAAGTGGTCAGCCACCACATTCTTTGATCCGGCTTTGTCGCGGATTTCCTGGTCGAATTCCTGCAAGAGCAGGATCCATCTGATGAGCCTGGGTTTCGCGTCCTTCTTAGCCAACAGGTGCCGGATGGCTGAATGGTCAGTATAGATGGTCACGTGGGATCCCAGCATGTAAGGTCAGAACTTCTCAAGTTCGAAAACTACAGCGGGCAATTCTTTCTCTGTGACTATATAATTTTGTTGGGCCTCATCCAACGTCTTGCTCACATAGTAGATCACCACGGGTTTCTTATCTTGTCTTTGTCCCCTAACAGCGCCTATGGCAAAATCTGATGCGTCACACATAATCTCAAAGTCTTGGGACCAATCCGGGGGCTGAAGTACAGGTGTTGTGGAAACCAAGTCCCAGAAGGTGTTATAAGCCTGGATGCAATCAGAGGTCATGTGGAATATGGCATCGTTGGCCAGAAGGTCGGTTAAGGGTTTGGGAAGCTTGGAGAAGTCTTTGATGAACCTTCAGTAGAAGCCAACATGTCCCAGGAATGAGCAGATCTGCCGAACTGAGCTAGGCGGAGGAAGTTTGGAAATCAAATCAACCTTAGCCCGATCCACCTCAATGCCCCTATGCGATACGATGTGACCGAGGATGATTCCTTCTTGAACCATAAAATGGCTCTTTTCCCAACTTAACACTAGATTAACCTCGATACATCGTTTCAGGATTTTCTCCAAGTTGCTCAAACAATGGTCGAATGAATTCCCAAATACAGAGAAATCATCCATAAAGACCTCTAGGTATTCACCCACCATTTCCGAATAAATGTCTAGCATGCAACACTGAAAGGTAGCAGGTGCATTGCATAACCCGAACAACAATCGACGGAATGCAAACGTGCCATACGGGCAAGTGAATGTGGTCTTCTCTTGATCTTCAGGAGCAATTGCGACTTGGTTATATCCTGAATATCCATCTAGGAAGCAACAATACTTTTGCCCTACCAATCTTTCAAGGATCTGGTCAATGAATGGCAAGGGGAAATGATCCTTCTTGGTTGCTTCATTGAGCTTCCTGTAATCAATACACACCTGCCATGCGGTGGTGGTGCAGGTGGGGATGGATTCACCATGCTCATTGGTAACAACGGTGAGCCTGGCTTTCTTTGGAACCACTTGAGTGGGGCTCAGCCAGGGGCTATCAGAGATGGGATAGATGATGTCGGCGTCAAGCCACTTGATAATTTCTTTCTTAGCGACCTCCCGCATGTTTGGGTTTAATCGTCTCTGCATTTGGCGGGAGGGTCGTGCCTAGTCCTCCAGGTAAATCTTATGAGTGCAATAGGCGAGGCTAATTCCTCTCAAGTCTGAAATGGTCCATCCAATGGCGGCCCGATGGTCTGAAAGGGTCGCGGTCAACCTGAGTTCCTGATCCTTGGTTAGATGAGAGTTAATAATCACAGGGAAAGTCTGGTTAGGTCCCAGGAAGACATACTTGAGATTCTCAGGTAGTGGCTTTAGTTCGGGTGCGGGTGGAAAACAGTCAAAGGGAAAGGGAAAGGAGGGGGTTGATCAACATCAATCTCATCAAATGGTGTTGTTTGATGGTAATCATCCCTACAGAGGTCCATGGGCAGCGATGGTGATGGGTCAGAACAGTCGTTACAGGATTGGTGGTCTGAGACAGAACTAAGGGTAAGGCATTCCTCGACCAAAGGTTCCACGAGATCATGTTCCTCAACACAATTGCAATCAAAAGACTTGGTCGCCTGGAAGATATCCAACTATATTTTCTTGTCTCCGAAGGTGATTTCCATACATCCCGTGTCACAATCAATGTTTGCCTTAGCCGTAGCTAAGAAAGGTCTGCCTAAGATTATGGGTGCGTTCTGTAATTTTTCAGGGACTTCCATGTCGAGTACCAAGAAGTCGACTGGGAAATAGAAGTCCTTGACCAGCACAATCACGTCCTCGACAACCCCCTTTAGGGTCTTCACAGATGAAACGTCGGGTTTTGTTTTGTTATAACGTTGTAGTAAAGCCGGTTATGACCAACACTTCAAATATAAATTTTTTACTCGGAAAATAAAAGAGTTCCCGAGGTCGAACTCAGGGAGCAAGTTGTATTCTAGAGATATACATGTTTCTTTTACAAAATAAAGACAGAGAGAGGGAAAGAATTTGTTGTTTTCTCTTTGTTCTGCAGAGGGGATGCTCTTCTTTCTCTCTTTCTTTAGATCTCTTTCTTTCTTTTTGTTCTGCAGAGGTGCTTCTTCCTGCTGTTCCTGCTTTGGTGGTTATCTTCTTTCTTCAGAGCTCCTTATTCTTCTACTTCGTTCTGCAGAGGTGATGCTCGTCTTCAGATCTCTTTCTTCTTCTTCCTTGGTTTCTGTCTTGACCTCTCTTCTTCTTTTTCTGCAATTGTGGTGACCCTTTCTCTGTTCCCTTTTCCTCTTTATGGCTGCAGAGCTTCTGCCTTCAGCTACTAAGTCTTCCTTTCTTCTTCTTCTGCTTTGGCCGTTGCTCTTCCTTCTTCTTCAGCCTGCCTTCTTTCCTGCTCTGGCTGCTGACCTTCCGTCGTCTAACCCGGTACTTAGACGACTTAACTACGCATTTGCTACAGTGCAGCTCCTTCTTCTTCCGCGGGTCTTCTTCTTTGCCTGTGCCTGCACACTTCAGAGTTTTTTTTTTTTTTTTTTTCGTCAGAGGCAAAACCTACTCTACCCCCCTCCCCCGCGTCTCTCTTTCTCTCTGAAACCACTATTAGGAAAGCTCTCCCAGAGCTACCGGGTAATCGGGTTCGGGTCATGCCCGGGTCCAGGCCCACCGGCGTGCGTGGTGGGCGAGGAGTGCAGGTCAGTCTAAGTCGGGTCGGGTCAGGTCCGCGGGGCGTGAGTGCGGACGAGACCGGGTAACCGGGCGGGTGTAAGGGGACCTCACCCCGTGTACTGAGGCAATAAGGCCAGTGCACGAAATCAATTTAAACAGTGGAACGGGTGTGAGGCTTACCGATGTGGGACTAAACGCAGACCGTTCCTCGCGTGCACCTGCTGGGAGACCGCGGCCTGGCTTCTGCAGCTGCGGCTTCTATTTGCATAGGTTGCTGGCTGGCTGCCTTCGCAATACTCCCTGTACTCCGCAGCAGCTGGAGACCTGGAGTCCTCAAGCCTGGGGCGCGGGAGAAGCTGCTTCAATGTGCGTTAATGGCGGTCGAACCTCTAAACCTGTCGGACACGAATATGGCCTCGCGGCCTGATCAAACCACTGGGGAACCTTCGCCGTAGCACGGCGAAGGTGAGGAGCTGCGCGGCAGGCCGCAAGGAGGTGTCTGGCGGCACCCCTGGGTCGGACTGCAACCGGAGGAATGGGTTTGTTCGGGGGAATGTTACGGAGGTGTGGAGTGGCAGTGGAGGGGTGGGGGGTGCTCAGTGTGATGAGGCGGAGGTTCGGTGAGGGTCGGCGAGCCGTGTGGGTTGCTGAGGTGATGGGAGCGGCTCGCCGGAGGGTGGTCGGAGGCGAAGGGGGTGAAGGTGGTCAGGGTCGGTAGAGGGCTTAATTGAATAAATTGAAAGCGGGGAAAGAAAGAGGAGGAGAAGGGGAGTAGCTCTAGCTTACTTGCAGGGACGAAGGGGGAGGAATAGGGCGACAGTCGTATCGACTGTCGCCGGAGAAGACGATGCTCAGGGAAACGGGCGGCGGCGAGCAGAGAGCCGGAGAGGCACCAGCTGGGTGCGGCGTGGCGCGGGAAGAGCAGGGGAGGAAATCTTTGCTGCTGGTATTGCGGCAGAGCGAAGAGGTGGAGGGGGAGGAAACCGCCGGAGCTGGTGAGCGTCTGCCGGAGAAAGAAGAGAAGGAAGTTGGGGATTTTCTCCGTCAGATCCAGGCTGCCCTGGTCGGTGGAGCAGCGAGGGGTATTTAAAGGGATGAAACAGGGAGGAAGGCGGAGGGAGACGACGTGTCTCCCTCGTCGGAGAATGGTCGGAAACACGAACCCATACCGTCCGTGCGTTCGCACGGCCGGTATGGTGGGCTACAATGACCAGGGGGTGCCCCTGCGACGGCTGACGACGCAGGGCACCCCCGGTTTACTTGCTAGGTCTCCCACCTCACCCTGCGCGGCGCCATGCTCCGCGCAAGGTCGCCGGAGCATGGTGCTGGCAGGTTTTTGCAGGAGGGACCTGATTGCAAAGAACGAAGGAGAGTTAGGGGCCAAAATGCGAGGGTTCAAAAGTTGAGGGCCAAAGAGTAAATATATGAGGACCAAAGTGTAAAGTCGGTCAAGGAGGTTTCTTCTTAGGCTCAAGTTTTTATACATGACTAATTAGGACCTAAGGAATCTGATGGTGAATTTCATTTTCATATTAATCCTTGTTTGACCGGTCAATTTGCGCAAAAACCCAAATTAAGTTATTAATTGGGCATGGTTCTCAATGTAGGTCAAAATGGGTTCTAAAGGCCAAATTGAAGGTTCTAAACCCTAGAGATTATTTTTCTATGAATTTTAGAGGGTTTATTCTATTTTTACTTTACCTCGAACCTTGTGAATTGAAGTGGGTTGTTCTAGGGTTACAGATTTATCATTTAGTTTCTTGGAATTGCTGTAGCCCTTGCTAGATCATTTCATCCCACTTTTATTCTTATTAAGCTGCTTTGACCTATGTTTGGGCCCTGAATTACCCTGTATGCAGATTATACTGGTGAAATTGCATTTTTACCCCTTATGACTTGTTTTCTCCTTAAACTCAGAATTCTCTGAGTTAAGCCTTTCCTTGAGTTATGTAGGAGCTTTTATCCTTTGTATTGGGTCAAAATGAGCTAGTTATGGCTCATGATGAGGTTCTCATCATACCCCCATGCCTAGCTTTTGCTAGTCCCTTAGCAAAAACTTAAGGTTTCAACCCTTGTTCTAGACCATGAAGTTTTTAATAGTTTTAGATAAGTGCCTTTTTTATTTGAGCATAGATTAGGTTAGAATGCTGACCATAGGCCTAAAAGGTACTCTAGTACCAATCAAGATCCAAATCTGTCTAGCCTTAGCCTCAGTCTTTTAGCAAAGGTTTTTAAGGCCCACAAGAACTAACCTAAGGTTTATTGGACTTCGTGGTTAAAGCACCCGTGCTTGAAATGATTTTAGTCCTGGCTCAGTTCGCAGTGCGTTTTGTAAGAGAGAGATAGAAAATTTTTCTGTTTGGAGAGTTTTCTCTCTCTTTTTCTTTTTAGTTCTAGCCTAGGATTGGCTTTTCAACACGGTCTGTATCAGATTCCTTGCTCCCATCATCAATCCTCAAGGGTTCCTGGCGATCGATGCTTCGAGATAGCACCGCCCATGGCAACCCCCGGAATCCTGGCTATTGAGATTTCGGGATAATCCCATCCATGGTATTCCGTGGCCGAATCCAGACCCTGGCAATTGACACTTCGAGATAATGCCATCCATGGAATCTGAACTAGCAGAGTGCTTACATGCCCCCAGTAGGATATGTAAATATCCTAAGAGACAAGCACCGAGGAGATGATATTTTGTTACGCATCTTCGAGGGGATTTCCCGCCTCTCTGCGCTGGGAACTCGTCCAAATCAACTTGTGTTGATCGGCCGCTCCTATTCTAGGTGTTCTTTTCAGATTTTTGCAACGCTTCTGCGTGATTCTGATTTTTACGCTTACTGAACCAGGCTGTGTGTGAGATTAGGGTGCTTAGGTTACTGAGTCCCGTAAACCAAAAATTAGTTAACGAGGCCGAATACTCCCTAAGCTTTAGACCTAATACTTCAGCTTTTCATTTTCCTCAACCTCTTGAGGAGTGTCCAGATCTTAATGGGTACTAAGAGTCTATTCAAGAATGCCTAAGGTTTGCATTCTTTACTAATCTTATTGTGCACTTTTCTTGAATGAGGTCTAGAGCTTAGGTTAATTCCTTAGTTCCTTACTAATGACTATCACTTTTTCTCATAATTTTGTGCTCCTTTTTCCTTTTGTTTCTTTTCTCCTTCGCAAAATTTCCTTCTCCTCTTTTCCTCTTGTTCTTTTTCGAAAATTTTTTAATTTTTATGGTGTTTTTGGCATATGTGAATTTTTTTTGTTTGAAACCTTTTCTTACGAGTTTTTGTACTTTCATACCCCCCCATGCCTAAGATTTGCAATGTCCTCATTGTAATCTAGGGGGTCATAGTTCATTCCTTAAGACAGAAATTTGGGTGAGTGGATGGGTCGGGTTGAAATTTTTTTTTTTTTTTTTTTTTTTTTTTTTTTGCGGACGATTTCAAATCTCAGATGCGAACATCTGAGTTGGGGTCAGCTATCTGTAAGGGTGAACTTCGAGTGCTGAAAGGTGTCAGAACAAGTTTCAGGTTTTCAAAGAGAATGACGGGCTGCCTCCCGTTAAGCGCTGAGTTTTACGCCATCGGCTGGGCGCAATAAGCTCAAGGGGAAAGGAGGATATAAGATGCCTCAGCCAAATCAGTAGAAGTTACATCAATGAACGGCTTGAGTCTCTGACCGTTCACGATGAAAGGTTCAGAATCGTGGCTGAGTGGACTGATTTCGATTGCTCCATTTCCAAAAACCTGTCGGACCAAATATGGTCCGACCCACTTAGATCTCAGTTTTCCTGGGAAGAGTTTGAGTCGGGCATCGAAGAGTAGGACCTTTTGACCAGGATGAAAGATCTTTCTCGAGATGCGTTTGTCGTGGAAGGCTTTAACCCGCTCCTTGTAGATTTGCGAGTTCTCGTACGCGTCTATGCGTAATTCATCGATCTCGCTTATTTGGAGTTTTCTGTGGGTCCCAGCCTTGGAAAGATCTAGATTACAGTTCCGTACTGCCCAATAGGCTTTATGCTCCAGTTCGACGGGAAGGTGGCATGCCTTTCCGTACACCAATCTAAAGGGAGACATGCCCAATTGGGTCTTGTGGGCGGTCCTATAGGCCCACAATGCTTCCGGAAGTCGGGACGACCAGTCCTTCCTGTCAGGTCGAACAGTGACTTGCAGGATTTTCTTGATCTCCCGATTAGACAGCTCAGCTAGACCATTAGTTTGGGGGTGGTAAGGAGTAGAGATTCGGTGAGACACCCCGTATTTGGTCATCAGTGACCTAAACTGAGCATTTGTGAAATGGGTCCCCCCATCAGAAATTATTGCACGAGGAATCCCGAACCTTGAGAAAATGTGTTGATGAATGAATTTGAGAACGATTTTGTGATCACAGGTTCGGGTCGGTATGGCTTCGATCCATTTGGACACGTAGTCCACAGCCAACAGAATGTATTCGAAACCATCCGAAACAGGAAAGGGGCCCATAAAATCAATCCCCCAAACATCAAAGATTTCGCATACTAGAATCGGTTGCATAGGCATCATGTCACGACGGCTCATGTTGCCCAAAGTCTGGCAACGACTGCATGCCTTGCAATGACTGTGTGCGTCTTTGAACAGTGTGGGCCAGTAAAAGCAGCACTGGAGGACTTTTGATGCGGTTTTATGCCCGGCAAAATGGCCACCGCATGCCTGGTCATGGCAGAAAGAGAGGATATTGTTGACTTCCCCTTCCAGGACACATCTCCGGATGATCTGATCGGCACCTATGCGGAAGAGGTACGGGTCTTCCCAAATGTAATACTTGGCATCGGCGCGTAATTTGTCTTTCTTGGCCTTCGGCCAATCGAACGGGGTCTGATGAGATGCCAAGTAATTTACAATATTAGCGAACCATGGAAGGCTAGTACCAATAGTCAGCAGGTGCTCATCGGGAAAATGCTTAGTGATGGGTCTGGAAGGGTCAATTATTTCAGAAGGAAGACGGGACAAGTGATCAGCTACCACGTTTTGTTTTCCCGCTTTGTCGCGAATCTCAAGGTCAAATTCTTGCAACAGCAAGATCCATCGGATCAATCGAGGTTTCACGTCCTTCTTTGCAAGGAGATGCCTCACAGCCATGTGATCCGAGTATATGATGACATGGGAACCCAGAAGGTACGATCTGAACTTCTCTAGGGCAAATACTACAGCTAGCAGCTCTTTCTCAGTAACTGTATAGTTACGCTGAGCCTCATCGAGTGTTTTGCTGGCGTAGTAAATGACCACAGGTTTCTTGTCATTTTTCTGCCCCAAAACCGCTCCTACAGCGAAGTCGGATGCATCACACATGATCTCAAAGGGTTGAGACCAATCAGGGGACTGTAGGATCGGGGCTTGGGTGACTCGGTCACGCAGGATTTCAAATGCTTGAGTGCATTCCTTGGAGATTTCGAAGGGAACATCCTTGGAGAGAAGAGTGGTCAGGGGGCGTGCGATTTTTGAAAAATCAGGGATAAATCGTCGATAAAAACCGACATGCCCTAAAAAGGATCGGATGTCCCTGATCGAGCTAGGCATAGGAAGGTGAGAAATCAGATTAACCTTAGCTCGATCCACTTGGATACCTTTCTCCGAAATTGAGTGTCCCAGGACAATTCCCTCAGGCACCATGAAATGGCTCTTTTCCCAGGAAAGAACCAAATTCACATCGATGCACCGCCTGAGTATCTGGACCAAGTGTTGGAGGCAATCGTCGAATGATGCTCCGAAAACTGAAAAGTCATCCATGAAGACTTCCAGATAATCACCTACCATATCTGAGAATATGGCAAGCATGCATCGCTGAAAAGTAGCGGGTGCATTGCAAAGACCGAAAGGCATCCTTCGGAAAGCGTATGTTCCGAAGGGGCAGGTGAACGTGGTCTTTTCTTGGTCCTCAGGATGGATTGCCACCTGGTTATAACCGGAGTACCCGTCAAGAAAGCAGAAGAACCTATTTCCCGCTAATTTTTCGAGAATTTGATCAATGAAGGGTAGTGGGAAATGATCCTTCTTCGTGGAGGAATTGAGTCGACGGTAATCTATACAGACTCTCCACGAGTTGGCTAATCGGGTAGGAATGATTTCTCCGGTCTCAGTCGTTATAGTGGTGAGTCCTACCTTCTTAGGCACGACCTGAATTGGGCTCACCCAACGACTATCGGAGATCGGGTAGATGATCCCGGCATCTAACCACTTGATGATCTCCTTTTTCACGACCTCCTGCAGATTGGGGTTTAAGCGTCTCTGCATTTCACGAGAAGGTCGTGTGCCCTCTTCTGAATAGATATGATGAGTACAATAAGAGGGACTTATTCCAGTCAAATCATCGAGAGTCCATCCGATGGCTCTGCGATGTTGCTGGAGGACAACAATCAGACGGGATTCCTGTTCAGGACTGAGGTTGGAATTGATGATCACAGGAAGGGTCTGATTAGAACCCAAAAAGACGTATTTTAAGTGAGCAGGAAGGGGTTTCAGTTCGAGGATGGGGTTTTCAGCAGCAGCGGGTGGTTCAGTATAGATGTGAGGTTCAAGGGTGGGAGTTACTGGGTTGTTCACATCTGGATTTGACTCCTCTGTTTGCGGGTCAAGATCCTTCTGTGGTTGATGAGGCATACTCAAGTCATTCTGGAGGTGTGATTCATCAACCAAAGTCTTGATGTCACAAATTTGCTCGATGACGCCGCAATTAATTCCTTGTTGGGCCTTAAATATATCAATTTTCAGTGTTTGATCTCCAAACTTAAGCTCTATTTGGCCCTCCTCACAGCTGATGTTGGCTCTAGCAGTAGCCAAGAAAGGTCTCCCTAGAATGATTGGTGTATCCCTAGGGTTCTTAGGTGCATCCATGTCTAAGACTATAAAGTCCACTGGAAAATAGAAATCCCGCACTCTCACGATAACATCCTCGATAACCCCTTTTGGTGACTTTATAGATCGATCTGCTAATTGTAATGTCACCTCGGTTGGTTTCAGCTCAGATTCTTCTAGATGGTCAAGTAAGGATGTGGGTATCAGATTTATAGATGCACCTAAGTCTAACAATGCTCTATCAAATTGGGTACCACCTATCTTACAGGAGATCAGGGGAGTTCCAGGATCTTTTGCCTTGGGTGGGAGTCTACTAAGGATTACAGAGCTGGCTTGCTCTGACAGAACAATTGGGCTCCCTCCCTTGGTTCGCGGCTTACGCTGGGGTGTACATATATTCTTTAGAAATCGTGCGTAAGCTGGTACGTGGCGGATTGCATCCATCAAGGGGATGTTTATGTGGACCTGCTCAAAGAGCTTGACCAGGTCTTCCTCAGGGGCCACGGGTTTGGTGGTCTTCTTTCCCTTGGTCAGGGCCTCGGGAAATGGGATCTTGGTTGGTTCTTCTAGGATAGGTCCAGGTTGTGGGTCTGGAACAGCGGTACCTTGGATAACTATCCTAGGGTCATGGTTATCAGGCTGGGAGTGGTTTGGATAATGCGGGTCTTGAGTTGTCTTACCACTACGTGTTGTTACAGAATTTAATCCAGCCTGATTTTGGTTTGGGTTTGGTAGGAGGGGTGGCTGCTGCTGAAATCCTGCATGAGAAGTTGAGGCTTCCATCTCGTCTGGAGATGGAGCAGTGGGGGCCTTGAGCGTGGCCTAAATTTGGATTCATAACGCGCTTCTGGGTTGGCACGTTATTTGGGTTAGGAAGAGGTTGGGAAGGGAGTGTGCCTGGCTGGCGAGAATTTGCCAACTGGGCCAGCTGAGTTTTAACTTCAGTAAGCTCGTCCTTGTGCTGTTTTTGAATAGCCGCATTCATTTTTTGAATGTCAGCCAGAGTCTGAAGGATTAAGGACATTTGATCTTGATTTGGCCCTGATGGATAAGTAGGGTTGGGCCGAGGCTGAGGCGGCTGGTAGTGATGAGAGGGCTGTGGGCGGGACTGAAAAGGTGGTCTTTGGGTTTGGGAATTTCCCGCCCACTGAAAATTGGGATGGTTTCGCCATCCAGGGTTGTAAGTGTTGGAGAATGGGTCGTTCTGGATGGCGTTGAGGTCCTCGCAGGTCTGAGGAACCTCCTGAGAATCAGGGAAAGGAGGAATGGAGTTCCCCCGGCTGGTGTAGAAAGGATCGGATGATCTTCCAGTCCAAGAATCAGATGGGGATGGATATGGATCCATCCCAGGGGAGGATCGGTGGAGGATATTTTGCACAGTCTCCTGTGTGGAAGGAGGTTGTGCAAAGGAGTTACGCGCAGAGGTGGCTCGCTGCAAGTGCTGAGTCAGCTCATCCACCTTCTTTTCAATGATTGAGACCTTGTCCAATCGACTGGCCATTAATTCCAGGTCGACTGATGCGGACAGGCCCTGCGTCTCATGTGCTCCCTTAAGATTCGTCGCTGCGCGGGTATTCGTCCTGTCGAATAATCCCATGGAGTCATTGTTGATGGAGTTCTCGCACATGTTTTCGAGAATCTCCCATACGGTGTCTTCATGTTGACCCATGATGTTTCCTCCGCAAGTTGCATTGACGAAAAGGCGGATGTCCTCACGGAGTCCCTGGTAAAAAGATTGGACTTGTTCCCATTTAGGAACTCCGTGATGGGGGCACTTTCTCATGAGATCCTGAAAACGATCCCATGCCTCATGGAGAGGTTCTCCTGATTGTTGGGTGAAGTGTGTAATCTGATGGCGCAAGGCGTTGGTCCGACCAACGGGAAAGAACTTTTTCAAAAACTCGGATTGAAGTTCTTCCCAAGTGTTGATCGGCCGGGTCTGAGTTTGATACCAATGGGCGGCCTTGTCCATAAGAGAAAAGGAGAACATCTTCATGAGAAGAATATCCCGATTTTGCGCATCTGATCCAAAAGTGTGGGCCAGATGCTTTAGCTGTTTGATGTGCTGGAAGGGATCTTCAGAATTAAGCCCATGGAATTTAGGTATAGCATGAATCATGTTGGGCTTTAGTTCGGAATCAGGTCCTCCAATCGGGATTCTGACTCGAGGCTCAATGGCCACCGCAGCAGGATTGTAGTGGTCCCGCATCATAGGACGCTGTGGTGGGTGCACGAAGTTTTGGAAGAGGTCATTGAGTCGCTGGAGCTGGTGTTCCAGATTATTTTCTTCCTCAACTGGCTGAGCCATGATTGGGGAAGAAGAAGAACTTGGTTCTGAATCAGAAGAGAGAATAATGTGAGGGTGTTGCTGCACAAATACGGGCGTCGAGGCTTGGCCTTGACGAGAGCGAATTTCTAATGGAGGTCTTAAGGGTGGTCTTAGAGACCTCCTTCCGTACATGCACAGTTGGGAGAGGTAAGTTTAGAAGGTGCTGGACCCAATCAAGACACCCAAAAATGTGTTGGGTGACTATAGAGGTGCGGGGCAGATGGACCCCTTGATCAGAAAGATCGTCCACCTGAGAATTACCTGGGCAGCCAGAGAGGGAGAGTCCCGCGAAGACCCCTACACGGTAGAGCGTCCCCACGGGTTACAGGGTTTCCCCCACCCGACCTCTCTTGTCACTGCGGTTCCAGGTAGACCAGAATGGGGAACTTGACCTCTTAAGTCTACCAATTTTAAGATCAGGGTGCTTAAGGTTTCACTTGAACTTTAGTCTTTTTAAGTGCAAAGAGTGACCTAATTTAAGGTTGGTTGACCCAAGGGGTCAACTTTACCTATTGTTTTCTTTAAGAGCTTTTAGGTCCTGTCTTTTAGGGTTCAAGTGTTTAGAGAGAGCCAATTGTTTTAGGATTTTTCTTGTTAATTATTTTCAATCAATGGCTTGGGCACACCTCTTTTGGATTTCCTCAATTCTTGATTAAGGGGTGTGTCTCTACTGAAATCCTAATGTTTGACCTTATGTTGGCTCTACTTGGTCCATTTAACTCTTTGTTGGGCAATTAGGGCTCAAGCAAGAATGTGTTAGCCCTTAAATACCCTTAATAGTGTGCAGGAGTGATGAGTTGAAAACATGCAACTCTTTATGGTTACTAAGTATGGAAGGCAGGTTAGCCCTATATTGCTTGTTCTGTTCTTTTCTTCCTCTTTAGAGTTTAGGGGTTAATAGTGAGAGGAAAATTTTACCTGTCTTCGGAGTGGTTGTCGTGTGGTTGCTTGTCTTCTTGAGTTCCTGTAGCTGCACAAAAGAGAGGAGATTATCAGAAATTAAAAGAAACAGGAATGTTTACCTCTAGAATAGCCGTTGCTCCCCGGCAGCGGCGCCAAAATGAAACGTTGGGTTTTGTTTTGTTATAACGTTGTAGTAAAGCCGGTTATGACCAACACTTCAAATATAAATTTTTTACTCGGAAAATAAAAGAGTTCCCGAGGTTGAACTCAGGGAGCAAGTTGTATTCTAGAGATATACATGTTTCTTTTACAAAATAAAGACAGAGAGAGGGAAAGAATTTGTTGTTTTCTCTTTGTTCTGCAGAGGGGATGCTCTTCTTTCTCTCTTTCTTTAGATCTCTTTCTTTCTTTTTGTTCTGCAGAGGTGCTTCTTCCTGCTGTTCCTGCTTTGGTGGTTATCTTCTTTCTTCAGAGCTCCTTGTTCTTCTACTTCGTTCTGCAGAGGTGATGCTCCTCTTCAGATCTCTTTCTTCTTCTTCCTTGGTTTCTGTCTTGACCTCTCTTCTTCTTTTTCTGCAATTGTGGTGACCCTTTCTCTGTTCCCTTTTCCTCTTTATGGCTGCAGAGCTTCTGCCTTCAGCTACTAAGTCTTCCTTTCTTCTTCTTCTGCTTTGGCCGTTGCTCTTCCTTCTTCTTCAGCCTGCCTTCTTTCCTGCTCTGGCTGCTGACCTTCCGTCGTCTGACCCGGTACTTAGACGACTTAACTACGCATTTGCTACAGTGCAGCTCCTTCTTCTTCCGCGGGTCTTCTTCTTTGCCTGTGCCTGCACACTTCAGAGTTTTTTTTTTTTTTTTTTCGTCAGAGGCAAAACCTACTCTACCCCCCTCCCCCGCGTCTCTCTTTCTCTCTGAAACCACTCTTAGGAAAGCTCTCCCAGAGCTACCGGGTAATCGGGTTCGGGTCACGCCCGGGTCCAGGCCCACCGACGTGCGTGGTGGGCGAGGAGTGCAGGTCAGTCTAAGTCGGGTCGGGTCAGGTCCGCGGGGCGTGAGTGCGGACGAGACCGGGTAACCGGGCGGGTGTAAGGGGACCTCACCCCGTGTACTGAGGCAATAAGGCCAGTGCACGAAATCAATTTAAACAGTGGAACGGGTGTGAGGCTTACCGATGTGGGACTAAACGCAGACCGTTCCTCGCGTGCGCCTGCTGGGAGACCGCGGCCTGGCTTCTGCAGCTGCGGCTTCTATTTGCATAGGTTGCTGGCTGGCTGCCTTCGCAATACTCCCTGTACTCCGCAGCAGCTGGAGACCTGGAGTCCTCAAGCCTGGAGCGCGGGAGAAGCTGCTTCAATGTGCGTTAATGGCGGTCGAACCTCTAAACCTGTCGGACACGAATATGGCCTCGCGGCCTGATCAAACCACTGGGGAACCTTCGCCGTGGCACGGCGAAGGTGAGGAGCTGCGCGGCAGGCCGCAAGGAGGTGTCTGGCGGCAGCCCTGGGTCGGACTGCAACCGGAGGAATGGGTTTGTTCGGGGGAATGTTACGGAGGTGTGGAGTGGCAGTGGAGGGGTGGGGGGTGCTCAGTGTGATGAGGTGGAGGTTCGGTGAGGGTCGGCGAGCCGTGTGGGTTGCTGAGGTGATGGGAGCGGCTCGCCGGAGGGTGGTCGGAGGCGAAGGGGGTGAAGGTGGTCAGGGTCGGTAGAGGGCTTAATTGAATAAATTGAAAGCGGGGAAAGAAAGAGGAGGAGAAGGGGAGTAGCTCTAGCTTACTTGCAGGGACGAAGGGGGAGGAATAGGGCGACAGTCGTATCGACTGTCGCCGGAGAAGACGATGCTCAGGGAAACGGGCGGCGGCGAGCAGAGAGCCGGAGAGGCGCCAGCTGGGTGCGGCGTGGCGCGGGAAGAGCAGGGGAGGAAATCTTTGCTGCTGGTATTGCGGCAGAGCGAAGAGGTGGAGGGGGAGGAAACCGCCGGAGCTGGTGAGCGTCTGCCGGAGAAAGAAGAGAAGGAAGTTGGGGATTTTCTCCGTCAGATCCAGGCTGCCCTGGTCGGTGGAGCAGCGGGGGGTATTTAAAGGGATGAAACAGGGAGGAAGGCGGAGGGAGACGACGTGTCTCCCTCGCCGGAGAATGGTCGGAAACACGAACCCATACCGTCCGTGCGTTCGCACGGCCGGTATGGTGGGCTACAATGACCAGGGGGGTGCCCCTGCGACGGCTGACGACGCAGGGCACCCCCGGTTTACTTGCTAGGTCTCCCACCTCACCCTGCGCGGCGCCATGCTCCGCGCAAGGTCGCCGGAGCATGGTGCTGGCAGGTTTTTGCAGGAGGGACCTGATTGCAAAGAACGAAGGAGAGTTAGGGGCCAAAATGCGAGGGTTCAAAAGTTGAGGGCCAAAGAGTAAATATATGAGGACCAAAGTGTAAAGTCGGTCAAGGAGGTTTCTTCTTAGGCTCAAGTTTTTATACATGACTAATTAGGACCTAAGGAATCTGATGGTGAATTTCATTTTCATATTAAACCTTGTTTGACCGGTCAATTTGCGCAAAAACCCAAATTAAGTTATTAATTGGGCATGGTTCTCAATGTAGGTCAAAATGGGTTCTAAAGGCCAAATTGAAGGTTCTAAACCCTAGAGATTATTTTTCTATGAATTTTAGAGGGTTTATTATATTTTTACTTTGCCTCGAACCTTGTGAATTGAAGTGGGTTGTTCTAGGGTTACAGATTTATCATTTAGTTTCTTGGAATTGCTGTAGCCCTTGCTAGATCATTTCATCCCACTTTTATTCTTATTAAGCTGCTTTGACCTATGTTTGGGCCCTGAATTACCCTGTATGCAGATTATACTGGTGAAATTGCATTTTTACCCCTTATGACTTGTTTTCTCCTTAAACTCAGAATTCTCTGAGTTAAGCCTTTCCTTGAGTTATGTAGGAGCTTTTATCCTTTGTATTGGGTCAAAATGAGCTAGTTATGGCTCATGATGAGGTTCTCATCAACAGATCTGTCAGCCAGCTGGATGGTGACAGGCGTGGGCGTCAACTCTCCGAAACTAAATTGGTGGTATAGGGTTGTTGGAATCAGATTGATGGAAGCACCTAAGTCCAGGAGCGCTCTACCAAATGTCATGTCCCCGATATTGCAGGATATCAAGGGTGCTCCTGGGTCAGTTCACTTGATCTGAAGGTTGCTTGATATTACGGAACTTGCTTGCTCAGAGAGCACAACCTTCCTAGGTGCTTGAGGTCTTGGGTTACGTTTGGGTGTACAAGCATCCTTTAAAAACTTGGCGTAAGCCGGGATGTGCTTAACGACTTTGAGGAGCAGAATATTAATATGAACCTGCTTAAAGATCTCCAAAAGCTCCTCAGTTTCCACAACACTTTTCTTCTTCTTGATTATTTCCAAGGCCTCGGGATAAGGTGTCTGAACATAGATAGGGTCTGTTTCGGGGTCCTTGGGTTTTTCTAGTGCTTCTTCTGAGTCGGGTGTTTCAGCTGGTGAAGTCTCGGGAAGAGTCGGCCACTTGGGATCCTGGGTTTTGGTGCCGCTTCTCAAGGTTACCGTATTTGCAGAGGCATTGGGACCATGGGTTGATCCTTGAGAAGACAAGGACAAAGAAGCACCGAACCCAGGGGGTGTTTGTGGGGTTGGCTGGACCATGTGAGCCTGCCCGGGATTGCCCTGGAACCCTTGCGAATTGGGGCCTCTGTTAATCATGTTTCGCGGGTCCGGTTGTGGCTGGGAAGGTAGGGATCCTTGTTGTTTACAGTCTAATAGTTGGCTTAATTGTCCCTTTACTAAGGGCATTTCCTCTTGATGTTTCTGGTTCATTTCAGCCATCATCTTTATCAGGGTGTCCATTTGGTTCTGCAGGGGAGGGGCTTCCCTAGTCTAATTGTATGGGGGTCTAACTGGTGGTCCTTGCTGATAAGGGGGCAAGTTTGGCTGCTGGTTTGGCTTGGGCTTGTTCTGGAATTGAGGTGGTTTCTGGTTTGTCCAACCAAAGTTGGCATGATTACGCCAGCCAGTGTTGTAAGTGTTGGAGATAGGGTCAAGTTTAGCATAACCTTGGACAGCTTGCACATCTTCAAGGATAGCAGATGTCGATGGGGAAGGAAGAGAGTAATCAAGGGTTGAGGGAGTAAAGGTCCCTCCCTGGAATGTGGTCAGGGGTTGTTCAAGGTTCAGTTGGCTTAAGGGCTGGGCCAGGTCAACATTATGTGCTCCCTTTGCCAGGGAGAAGGTCTGTAACGGATTCCTGGTCAAGTTCAGTAACTCGTCAATCTTTTTATCCACCAATTCCACTCAATCTAGTTTCTTGGAAATGATGTCCATGCCAACCATTCCAAAATTTGCTTGTACGTCATAAATCCCGCCACGGGGTTGACTGGATCGGTTAAACTGGGTCATGGAGGCATTGTTGAGCGAATTTTCGCTCATAGACTTAAAGAGTTCAAACGTGCTCTCCTCATCTTTGTTCAGGAAGTTCCCCCCGCATGAGGCATCAACGAAGTTCCGTAGGTTGCTGTCCAGACCGTGGTAGAAGATCTGGGCAAATTGCCACCGTGGTACTTCGTGGTGTGGGCATTTCCTCAAGAGTTCATTAAATCTTTCCCACGCCTCATGGAACTGTTCCCCACCCTAGAGTGTAAAGGTAGTAATGGCTCTTCTGAAGGCATTGGTCTTTCCTATGGGGAAGAATTTCTTTAGAAATGCATGCCTCAGTTCTTCCCAGGTGGTGATGGGTCTACCTAGGGTTCTAAGCCAATGAGAAGCCTTGTCTCTCAACGAGAAAAGGAACATCTTAATCAAAACAATGTCAAGGCTAATGTTCCTAGGTTTCACAGTTCGGACTATCTGGTCAAGATCCTCTAAGTGCTGGAAGGGGTATTCATTTGAGCTTCCATGGAAGTGGCTCTGAATCAGACTCATAACATTTGGTTTTAGCTCAAAATCATCTCCCCCTTCGGGGATCCTAAGGTGCGGCTTGACTCTAATAGCGGAAGGATTGTAGAATCATGGAGGGGCCTCGGTTGGTCCTGGAATGGTGGTAGATCAGGTGGTGGTTGCCCTTGTGGGTTCTACAACTGGTGTATGGCTTGCATGATAGTGTGGATCTGTTGCTGCTGAAGTCGGTGGTTTTCGTTAATCTGGGCTTAGATGATGGCCATTGTGTCTAGTGGGGGTTGGTCCTCAACCTCATCTACCCTAGGTTCAACCATGTTTCTAGCAGAATCAAGTCACCTGGATTCCCATCCCAAAACAAACAACTCGGGATGCAGTGAGCATCTCCCATGCATACACTAGAGAAGAATAGGAGGGGATGCGGAGAGCGACAGATGCGAGAAGTGTGTTCAACCAAGCAAACAAGCCTAGTCCTTATGGTGTATTCCTTAGGAGACCTAGAAATCTCCAAAAGGGTGATTAAGTCCATAAGCACTAGACTCCCCTTCCCAAATCTAATCTAGACAGGTTGATTACGAGGGGATTGCAGGGAAGGTTCTTCCTTTGGCTTGCGCCGCCGGTTCCATAGGCCCCACAACCGCAGTCGTTTGACACTGCCCCGCAGCCTAGTCACCAGATTCTACTAAGGGAATGAAGCCAAGTGCCCAGCGAACAAAACCTCGCCTCTTGAGACTTAACCCAGTCCTGCCTAGGGCATGTCTCCTCTGTTTTAAAAGTCTAGGATAGTGCCTGTGCTAGGGTTATGTGATGAGGCATTGATTGGGGTAGTGCCTCTTAGTTTTCCACTTTCAGTGTGTGTGCTCCTATCAAAACATGGTTTTCAAGCAAGGATTTTTTTAGATGTGGTGTCTTTTAATGTTTTATCCTTACTTTAGTGTCTTTTAGGATTGACGTGTCTTAATATTTTCAGACAAGTTTCAGTGGGCACGTCAAGTTTTGCACATAATTCAGTGAAAGTTGATTTCCTTTTGTTGTGTAGAGGCTCTAAAACCCTAATGTACTCATCCTAGTGATCATGCAGCTTCTATTGGATGATTCAATTTTAGGGTTGAGTGGTGCGGCCCAAGTCAATTCAAGGTGGCTTCGCAAACACCACTCAAAAAGAAAAAAGAACACTCCAAGAATTTATTCAGAATGTTAGAGTGTATTTTTTTGTTGGTGATGTGTTGAGGATGTGGATCAGGCAATCATACACCACGCCAATTTTTTCCAATTTTACAATTTTTTTAGATTTTTAAGCAAGCAAACAACCATGAGTGAAGAAATACTCACGACCGGTCCTTGTTGCGCTTACTCCCTCATTACCATCACGAGTTGCACTGCTTCGCCATCCAAGCATCGAATTCCTGCAACCATCAAGTAGGAGACAAGGCGTTAGACGATGTAAGCATGGATGTAAAATGGAAGTGACAAAATAAATCCGTTGCCTCCCCGGCAACGGTGCCAAAAACTGACGTGCACGTGACATGTTTGTTTAGAAGAGTCGTTATAGCTTGCGCTCACAACGTCGATTTTAAAATAAAGAAATGGACATGAGTCCAAGTGTCGATCACAGGGAGGCATGAAAATCGGATTTCTCTTGTCACTTAATGTCACGAAAATAATAGGTTTTTGGTTGCGAAAAGTCGTGAGTGAAAAGTGAGTGAGAGAGAGAGAGGAGAGAGATTAGGGTTAGAATTGTTTCATTCGCAACATGCAACTTGAATAGAAAATAGAGCAAGCAATTGAATAAAAAACAACTTCATTTAACATGCAACTTTAGTTCATAATTAAAACACTAGATAAATGTTTGAACATAAGTAAAGTAAAGCTTAAAAGAAGGAAAGAGAGAGAGGGGAAGGCGAGGCAGCCACGGTGGTGGAGAGGGCTCCGTCAGTGGCTCGTCGTCTCCAGTGACTACAAAAGGGCTTAAAGGTAGCTAGGAGGGGGGTAGAACACTTGCAAGTGGAGTGAATGCCTTCCATGGGTGGTTGGAAGGGGTTTAAATAGGAAGAAGGGCTTTCCAAATGAAGAAGGGGTCTTAGCGACGTTTGGGACGTCGCTAAAATCCTTCCCAAAACATCGGTGAAGGCCCCTACCCACCGGTCGTTCACACGTGCCTTATGCTTCTTCGCGCTTGATCCACGTGCACGCATCGTAAGATCGAATGGCCGAGATTCCATGCGGGGAGCGTGCCTGGAGTGCACCCACGCCCCCGCATCATCACGTGCGTCTGGTTAAGGCGCATCTGCAGGCGCCACGTCTCGCAATCGCGCCCGTCCGCTGGTGATCGGGCGGTCCAATTTCGCCCGTGCGCGCCTTTGCCTCGCAATTTTTGCATAGCGCTCTTCGAACCCATGTCACGTGAGAACAGGTGAGCGCTTCGACCGCTACACTGCGCCCGCTGCTTTGTCGCGGCGAGGGCAAGCACGCGAGCAACTCTCGACCGTTCGATCAAAGATCGACGGCTGAGATTCATCCTCTGGGTGAAGGTGAGATCGGTTGGCGGTCTGGATGCAGCGAGCGGGTGCCACGTGGCGCGCCGTGGGTAGTTGATCATCAGATCAATGGTCAGAACTTCTTGGGCCCATTACAGGAGCTCTGGATGTCGGATTAGGCCAATTTTGAGTCCATTGGACTCCATTTGTCTCTCTGAATCCATCCGTGCAGTTTGATTGCTCATCTGAGGCCTTCTTTGACAAGTACTTATACAAATGACCATTAATACTATTTTATAAGCAATCTTGATGTATGATGCATGCAATGCTCCCATTCTATTTATGATGTGTTATCTGTGCATTTTGTTCTTATGATGGACCCCATTTTATAGAATTATCACCCCAAGATGCATTGTTATCATTGTCCACCTTTCTTTATCTCCCACGACCACTTCTAAACCACTTAATCATTTAATTGATCACCTAATCGCCTAATTCACCTTCCACCTCCACCTACTATTGTCATTGTCCATGGCGATAGTAGTAGGCTTAAATTCCACCTTCATAGGGTCTATCATCATCTATCCGTCACTTATGGACCCTAATCGACACTATAATACATATAAATATCACATATAACCTAAATGCCCAAATTTAATTAAGCTCCTAAGCTCGCTGTCAATGGCGGCTCAGGAGTAGTTCAAATCATTAATTAAATATATATTTAGTATCACAGACATTTGTTGACTTGTCTCAACCACTCAATTGAGTGGGAGATCAAGTCTCGTGCCTCAACTAACTCAATTTTCATTCAAAATAAATTCACTGTCAAATCTTACATATAAAGAGATAATGAGGAATTAAATGTGATTCTGAGATTCCTTGCAACCTTATGATCCTTTTTAGATTAAAAATGGCAAGTTTAAACGACCTATACACAGTTTGCATATTTTCTGGACTCACCGGAGCTCCGACGAGCTCCGGCGAGCCAAATCTGTGCTTCAGCCTACAAAATTTAGCAAGAAGCTCCAGATCAATGATTTAACTATCACTAATTAATTTGAAGATGTTTATTTGAGGATTTAGCCACTGAAGCTGTTCATGACCTTAGAATACTATAACAACCTGTGAATGGCTCTGATGAACAAACACTTTTTCAAGCTCAGGCAGCGAGACTAAAACCCTAGAAATCCTGGTCAGAGCACCTATCTGAGAATCTGAATGAATTTATGAGGTTGAGAAGATCCTATTCGAGGCTTTGATTTCCTGTGGAGAAGCTTTTAACAGAAAGTCAAATTTTTGTGCTTTCACAGTCAAACTGAGTTTGATTATGGAGTTCTGAGCTCAATCTAAGGAATGGATGAGTTTAAGTTGTTTCTGGGATCTTGTTGGATGGTTTTAGAGTGATTAAACTGAGCTCAAGTGAATAATTTAGTGAGAATTCAAATCCTATCAATTTGGGTTATTTTTGAACCCAAACTAACAGCAGTGTCATTTTGTTGAAATTTTAACATGAATCCTGCCTAGATTAATCTATTTCAACCCTTAAAACTTGTTTAAATCGATCAATAATGTTTCTCTGTGTCTATCTATCTATTTTAAGTTTGAAAATCTGCACTCTGAAGCTTTCAAAGAAGCTTTAAGCTTCTTTGCTATTTCTGAAGGTCATGAGAGCTTAAGACTCACTTCAGCAGATGCGGAATTAATTTTAGAACCTATTCAGATCTTTAAATGAGAGAGAAAATTCCATCTGAGGACTCTGTAGATGTTAAGACCATTTCCAGGCATTAAAAACCCATAGGAACCCCTAATTTTACCTTTCAAATTGAAGAGGAGAACATCCTCTTATCCTTAAATTGACCCTGCAATCGTATAGAGTAACCTTAGAGCTTTCCAACAAACTTTAAATCACTTGAAACAGAGCTCTGAGTAGGGAGTTATGATCATTTGAAGTTGGGTCTAGAAGGGGGGAATATAGACCCACATCAGCAGTTTCTGAGCGTGCGCATGGGAACAAAAGTAATTTATTATCCTGGCCCTTCAGTCGTCAGTGCTCGGTGCACCGGTTACCGATCTGAGCATTTTGAACCTATTTGAGCATATCTGTGTGTGTGTGCGGGCATGTGTGCCTGTGGGTGTGCGCCCGAGTGGGTGTAAGCGACTGTGCCCTGGGAGGGCGAGGCCTGGGAGGCTAGGTTGAGCCAGATGGGCTCGAAAGTATGAACCGAATGAAATAAACCAAAATCGAACCTAGTTGAGATTAGGCAAGGACCGAGTAGGGTCTGGTCCCACCCTGGTCTCAGGGTGCTGTGTATCCTCAAAAGGACCTCGCCACAAATAAAATAATTTTTGGTTAAAAAGAGAAAAGCCTGGTTCAACTGAAGGATTAAAGGAAAAGAAAAGAGAAGCAGAGAAGCTAATGGCTAAGTGCTAAAGGCTAAGATTAAGTGTTAAAGCTAAAGGCTAAGGAAAGAAAGGAGAACAGGCACTACTAAGGGAACTAAGAAAGAAGAAGAAAGCTAAGACAAAGAGAATAAGAGGTAGGAAGAGAAGGAGAAGGCTGGAACAGAACAGAAGGAGGTAAGAAAAGAGCTCGAGAAAAAAAAATAAAAGATAAAAAGTAAGAGAGAGAAAGAAAGGAGGAGAAAAGAGAGGCTGAAGGCTATAAAGGAGAATTTGTTTTACTTGCATCATTTTCATTTTTTTTTATTCTTAAATATTGTAAAAAGGCATGTTTTAATAGAACCACTCATATTTGCCTTAATTTCTTTGGAATAAAGTTGGAAATCTAACATGTTTACTTGTTAATAAAGTAGATCATTTGAGTAAATATGTTTTTCATATGGAATTTTATATATTCTTTATAGTTTAAATATTTTGGCAAACTTCATGTTTTAAAATCAACTTAGTTATACCTCCTAAACTTGAAAGGAAAATAAAAGAAAATTGGTGAATGTAAAAAAAAATTATACCTCCCAGTGAATGACCTAGACTCAACCAGTAAAAATTTCTAAAATGTTAGGTTAATTCGACCCTATACTACACAACCGACACAATTTTGAGTTAACCTAAGTGACTTTTTCTACTCTTACTTAAGTGAAATTAACTTAATTACTGAGTTGAGTGGAATCCACCGACCATGCCCTTATCCTGTACTTTTTGTTTTAGTTGTTCTACTCTACTCAATTTTTACTGATGTGTTCTTAGGTTCTGTACTTAGGTACCTGGCTGCTAGCTACTATTTGTGAATATCTTGGCTTACATACATACGTTCTGTGGTAAACCTTCTGGTCAATACTTCGTCAATTTCTAGTTCATTATTGCTTTACTTTTTCTTTGATTGGATATTGTTGTTTTATGACTGTGTTGGGTGACTGCGATCTTGTGGGTGGTTTGTGATACTTCTTAGCACATGACAACTTGGGTTTCATCGCTTGGCAGGACTTGGGTCGTCACATGACCAACCACCATGGTCCTAGCCCACTAATCAAATCTACTTGATTAGAGCCACACGTTCTAATGCAACTATCCTAATGACCCAAGATCTAGTTATCCACTACTTCGATCCCTGGAGTGACTAAATCAACTCATTGTACCGAAGGACATCTCAATGTGCCCTCTCCAATGGTACACTTGTACCCTAACTACTAGTTCGCTTCGATCGAGTTTTGGAATCGCGCGTCATAGTATAGATGACCAAAGTGAATTAACATTTAAAATTTGTAATTCTCAAATTGACAGAAAAAGTCGAGGTCATCTTTGGGAGCAAGAAATGCACGAATATCACTATTTAATTTTTATTCAGTTGATTTGGTGAACTTATAGATGAAATCATGAAAATAACATAAGTTCACTGTGGCACTTGGATTATAGAAAATAGAGACTATATGGAGTGCAAAGAAATATTTATTTAAAGCTCAAAAGAAATTATTAATCATTGAGAATCACATATGCATCAAATTAGGCACAAATGAGATTTAACGAAAATGTTTGACAAATTATTACAGTAAAATTTACTTAGATCAGACAATGAAACAAGAATCAATAAATTGTTCGACCTTGGGAACCCTTACATATGGACCCTTTTCTCACGAAAAGCTCCCTCGACCTTTTCTTCTTGTCTCCCTAATCGGTGGCCCTTGTCGGAGCCACTACCAGCTTCCGTCACTAACCGTTGGATGGGGTCGGCTAAGGGGGGAAATGGTCGCGCAAAGGTCACCGACTTGGTGGAGATGATGGATTAACGATCAGAGGAGCAATAATGGTGAAGGGAATGACCAGAAATGGAGAAGGTGATGGGTTCTGGTGGGAACTCCAGCGTGTACCTACACGTCAAAATTTGGGTCGAAAGCTCCAGCATGATGAGCCAGAGCAAAGCCCTAAGAAAATCAATGGTGGAGATGGAAGACGAGGGCTTGCAAAGAAGGTCGTCGCGACTGTGAATGGCGGCGATGGATGCAATGAATGGAGCAACGCACGGAGCCACGAAAATCCAGAAACCTCATTGGGGATGCTACGAAACTAAGCCTTAACCTAATTTGATGAGAGGAGGGGTGAAAAGACCCACCAAACACAAGGAGGAAGAGGACATCGGCAATGATTGGTCAGAGCGAAGGAGAAGGGAAGAAACTACGAAACTTTGCTTGAAGCTTCGTGCGAGGATGGAGAGTGAAACCACCTCTCAATTTCGACGGGAGAGCGGCGAACAAAGGGGTCGAGTGAAGCTCCGAGGTCCTTCAAAGGCAACACACATAGGAGGAAGAAGGTGAGGGCTGCACTCGTGATTTCCAAATGAACCGCTTCGGAATTCGATTGTGGGTCTTTATAGACCTACGCTGGAGCATCTGAGGGAGTATGGTTGCAAGAAATGCTCGAAGAGCTCGCAACAGTCGCATCGGCTTTGACTGTCAAGATAGGACCATAGAGGCGGCCATTGATGGCGAAACAACCATTGGCAGATGCAGAAAGCTAAGAGGAACAATTCCTCTTCAAGCTACGAGGGCAACCGTGGCCTTAGTTAGCCACAATTCGTGTCCAAATCTCGACGCAAAGCTCTGTCAATGATAGCTCGAGGAGGAAGATGGCTCACATTAGCATGACGTCAGTCAGGGACCGTTATGCGAGAGAAAGGACCTAAAAATAATGGTTTTGGACCATATTGAAAAGATTTTGAAAGTTGAGGGCTAAAATGTAAAGTAGGTGCAAATGAGGTCCAAATCAATCCAACTTTTTATGGTAGCTTAATTAGAACATAAGGAATATATTGGTAACCTCAATTTTGTATTTTTATGTTGTTTGTATGGTTAATTTACACTTTGTCTCGAAATGTACCAAATTCCTGTCTACAATTCTATTTTAGATCAAAAGATGTTCTAATTGTCAATTTGACTGTCTCATCCTCATTGAATATTTTTAGATGACTTTTAGAGGATTTAGATTGCATTTATTTTCTATTGAAACATTTTCAATTTGAGTTAGACTAAAATTAGGGTTTAATCATTATTTTTATATCCTGATTTCCAGACAAAACCCTAGATTGACTGTTTTGGGCCGATTTAGCTACCTTTTTAGGTTTCTTTTATGATTCTTCTCCTCTAATCCCTCCTGATAGAATTATATCCCTTTTATGTATAATTTAGGTGAATTTATTCTTAGGATTTAGCAAAATTAGGTTACCTATAGTGAATGATGGCCATGCCATCGTACCCCCATGCCTACCATTTGCTAGTCCCTTAGCAAATTCTAGAGTTCAGCACAGATTTTTAGCATAAGGGTAATTTTTGACATTCAGCTTTAAAATATTCGTCTATCCTTGCCAATTACCAATTTAAATTTAAAATTTATACTTGACCCTTAGTAAAAATTTATAAGGATAGGCAAACTTCTTCCTTCAGGGATGACATAGCAGGTGGTCAGTGATTTAACCCCCGACTTTTAGGCTTAGTTAGAAGATGTATGAGTCAAATGGTTTAATTTTTGGTGGCTCACACTCTTCTGATGCTACATGTAGTTTAGTACTAAAGACTCTAAATTTCTAGACTATCAAACAAATAAACTCAGAGAAATGCTCGAAACTGTGCTCTCTTTTAGTTCCTTTGTGCTCACTCTCTTTCTTTCTCTCTATTTTTTCTATATATAGAGCTCACAATCTCTCTAGATTTGTAAATATATTTGGTGGTCTCTCATGACATTAACATTTTAATTAAGTTCTGATAACCCTATAACTAAGTCAGAAATCTTCAACTAGTATTTGGCCGAACAAAAATACAGAAAAGTAGATCAAGGTTGTATTTGGTGGATCGTAATGGTAGTAGGCGTTATTGCCTCAGTATACTTGACACATAACTCAACACTTTTTTTTTTTCTCTTTATGCAAAGTTCTTTTTCCTTTTCTTTCAAATATATATATATATATACATATATATTCTTTTTTTTTAAAAAATATCTAATATTTCTTTTCTCCTTTTTTTATCTGCTATTTATTTTTTTCTCTTTTTCTCATATTTGTCAACACAACACCTATAACATAAACTTTTATTGACGAGGCATTGTTGGGGAATGATGATGTTCAAGGGGATAATGTGTGGCTTATTTAGTGGAAGTGCCTACTCTTAGCACCAGGAAAGGATGGATAAGACAACGTACTTCTGACCTTTGGCACTAATACCCTCCTTCAGCCAAGGATTCTGTAAATGACGGTCGTAACCATCCACCTTAGTCCTAGTTTTATTGAAATCTGCTCTCTACGTTTTTGCCTTATTTGGTGGCTCTTAGGATTTCACACAAAAAGTTCGCACACAAGAGCTACGAGCAAAAACTATGCCTAACTCCGAGTATCATTATTTAATTATCCAAAATTTAAGAGTCCTCGTACTAGACTTAGAGCACCAGCAGACACTCTACTCTTGCTCACAAATGTTTGGTGGATCTAATGGAAGATAGTTTGCCTGACTCTTTAACTGACTGTCCAAAGGTCCGACAAACTAAAAATGTCTATTGATTTTTCTCTTTTCTTTCTCTCTCTCTCTCTCTTCTCTTTTTTTTTTAGCTATGTATATTTTTTGGTGAAAACCTTTCAGAAATGACTTTAGATGATTGCACTTTAATCCCCCCCCCATGCCTAAGTATTGCAATGCCCTCATTGTAAATAAGATGGGTTCATATTCAGTTTAGTTCATAATTTTAGAATAGGTTAGTTCTTAAATTAGGAACCCTAAAGTGCAGTAAGAATAGATTTCAATTAGATTAAGAAAGGCCTCGGGGTTTTGCAAAAGAATGGCGAGTTACCTCCCATTAAGCGTTAAGTTTACTGCCATCAGCTGGGCACAATGCAGCTCAAGTGGAATGAAGGTCAAGAGACTCACCAATCAGGTGCAAGTCATGAAGTTCGAGAAAAGGTTTGAGACGTTGGCCATTAATAGCAAATGATGTAGAGTCAAGATTGGGAGGTGAGATTTCCACAGATCCGTTACCAAAGATCCTCCTTACAAGAAATGATCCAGTCCACTTAGATCTAAGCTTGCCTGGGAATAATTTGAGACGGGCATCTAACAAAAGTACCTTCTAACTAAGATTGAATGATTTCCGTGAAATGTGCCTACCGTGTAAGGCTTTTATTCGTTCCTTGTAAATTCGCGAGTTCTCGTACGCGTCATTGCGTAACTCATCGAGCTCGCTTATTTGCAAGCAACGGTGAATGCTAGCCTTTCCGAGGTCCAAATTGCACTTCCATACTGCCTAGTAGACTTTATGCTCCATTTCTACAGGAAGGTGGCATGCCTTCCCATAAACAATCCTGAAAGGAGGCATTCCTAACTGGGTCTTATGGGCATTCTATAAGCCCATATTGCTTCTGGAAGTTGGGTTGACCAATATTTTCTATCAGGTCGAACAGTGACATGCAGAATCGTTTTAATCTCTCGATTGGAGAGCTCAGCCAATCCGTTTGTTTCCTGATGATATGTGGTCGGGTTTTTATGCAATTTGTAATTAGGATTTTTAAGATCGTTGTAATGCACAAAAATCAATTCGCTTTTAAGTTTTTAAACCTAGATAGTGGGGTATCTAGGGTCGTCCAAGGAGGCAACTTTTGCAAAATCAATTCTCTTACTTGAACATGGGAAATCACCTTTCTTTTTTTTTTTATTATATAATTTTTATGTTTTGAAATAATGAGCACTTGCAAATTGTTGGCGAGAAAGAGACTAACACCTACAAGCTAACCCTAGAGTGACAAGAATTACCTCTCCCTAAGCTCACTCTAGGCACGTGGAAGCCTAGACTAATTAGGGGGAGGGAGTGAAAAAGTGCTACAAACAAGGAAAGAAATTGCGACAAAAATTTGGAAAGAAGGCAACTTGATTTAAAAAGGAAGATTGTTTTACACAAGAAACCCTAGTAGAGGAATGCTTCTACTACTAGAAAAAAATACAACAAATAACAAAAGCACTAAATCCTCCTGTAATGATGGTGAAAAGGGGAGGATCCTTACTCCAAACTCAGTGGCTCCTTGTCTTGAAAAGGGCCTCTCCAACTCCCTTCAATAGCTCCTCCAAGCTGGTGTTGTCTTCCCAGGCAAGCCCAGAAAGGAGGAGGCGTGCCCTATGCTCCTCCAAGGGTGGGCGTGCACCACCCTAATCTCTCCTCCAATGCCTAGCCATCCTCGTAATGTAGAGAGTCTCCTCCTTAGAGTAATACAAGGAAGAAGAGAGAAGAGAAGGAAGGCACCAAGGGGGTGGGTAGGATGCCCCCTTAATCTTCTTTTCTTCTTCTCCTTCCTTGGCCGTGGGTTATGGTGGGTGTAGGGTAGAAATTAATTAAATGGAGGATGAGTTTTTAGTGGTGGTTAGGAGGGTTTTTATAGAGGTGGAGGTGGGGGGTTGGCATGACCTTTGGATGGGTGGCTAGGATTGGATGATGGAAGGTGGTTAAGAATCCTAGGGTGGAGGGATGTTGACGCAACCTAAGGGATGTTTTAGGGGTGGTTATGGGTGGTGGAGAGACACCTAAAAGTGGTGCCAACCATGGAAGGATGCCATGGTTTTGGCACCACCATGAGGGCTTCTAGAAGGGGGGTTAGGTGGATGGTGGAGATGGGTTTAAGGGGAGATGTGTGGTTGAGATGAAGGGGATTTTGGAGGGAAAAAGGTGGCACCAAAAGGAGGTAGTTATGGTGGTTTTGGCGCCACCTTGTTGGTGCCCTTTGGTGGTGGTTGAGGGGTGAAGGGTGATGATGGTGGTGGCGCCAACTTGGAGTAGGAGTAGGTAGCTAGCTTGGGTGGACTAGTTAGGTGGTGAGGTGGAGTTAGGTTGTAAGTGGTGGATGGATGGTGGATGTCCAAGGGAGCTGGAGCTTAGCTAAGCTAGCTTAGCTAGTAGGTGAGTTGAGGAGGAGGTATCTAGAGCTAGGGTTTTGAGGAAAGGAGCTGAGAAGGTGATGTTTGGAGCTGCATTGGAGATGGTAGCTACTGAAGAAGATGGTAAAGAGCTACTTTAGTTGGCTTATCTTGCTAGTTCTTTGCTAGCTGCTAAGCCAAGCTAAATTAAGTTGGCTTCTGCTAAGGTATGCTAAGGTGAGCTAGGTTTGATCTTCCAGAGGAGGACCTAGCTAGCTGGAGTAGCTAAGGTAGCTTAGCTTAACTAAGTTGAGCTAAGAGGAGTCCCCGAGAGCTAGACTTGAGCTGTCTTGAGCTAGGTCAAGTCATCTTCAGCTGGCTAGAGTTGAGTAGAGCTAGAGTTAGCTGGACCTGAGCTGTAGTGCACTCCAGTCAACTCAGCTAAGCTAGCTAGAGCTCCCAGTGAACTGATAGGAGATGAGCTAGACTCAACTAAGTTGAGCTGAATCTGAGCTGACTTGAGCTAGGGTGAGCTGAGATGAGCTATCTTGAGCAACTATTCAGCTAAAATGAGCTAAATGGAGCTAGGATGAGCTAACCCTAGTTCAAGTGAGCTGGTATCCAGCTATGATGAGCTGGATTAGGCTAAGTCCCAACTGGTTTGAGCTTCTCTTTCACTAGTTGCCTTCCTGAGTGCTAATATTCTAGGGATCTAATTATCTTGTTTAATACCAACACTAAAACAAACATATCAAAAAGATAATAAAATGTAAAATGCATGCCTAACCTAATTTATGCCTAATGCTGCCCAAAAACCCATTTGCAGAGTTAAAATCCTAGGAGCTAGGTTTGTTTTAATGCATAAGAATGATGATAAACTAGCATTTATCAATATGGGGTAGAAATGCGGTGAGAAACCCCTTATTTTCTAAGCACGGACTGAAAACGCACCTTCACAAAATGGGTCCCTCTATCAAAGATGATTACTTTAGGGACACCGAACCAAGAGATGTTATCGTGAATAAATTTGATAACGTCCTTATGGTCATTGGTTCAGATTAGAATGGCTTCAATCCATTTGGACACATAGTCCACAGCGAGAAGAATTTACTCAAAGCCATTCAAGTTTGGAAATGGGCCCATAAAATCAATCCCCTAGATATCAAAAATCTTACACATGATGATTGGGTTCAAGGGCATCATATCACGATGGCCCATGTTCCCCAAGTTCTAGCAATGAACACATGTCCTACAGTAACTGTGTGCATCTTTAAATAAAGTGACCAATAGAAGCTGCTTTGGAGGATTTTTGATGTAGTTTTATGCCCAGAAAAATGGCCTCTGCAAGCCTGGTCATGACAAAATGAAATTATATTATTAACCTTGACATCAAGAATACATCACCGGATGATTTGAGCCACTCCGATGCAAAAAAGATATGGATCTTCCCAAAAGTAATACTTGGCATCTGAAATCAATTTGTCCTTTTTGGCTTTGGGCCAATCAAATAGAATCTAGTTTGATGCCAAGTAGTTCACAATGTCTGCAAACCAGGGAAGCCAAGCATCCATGCTCATAAGATGCTCATCTGAGAAGTGCTCGGTGATAGGTGTCGAAGGATCATTGATAGACGAGGGAAGGCGAGACAGATGATCTACTACAACGTTCTATTTTCCTGCTTTGTCACAAATCTCTAAATCAAATTCTTACAAAAGCAAGATCCACCGAATCAAGTGAGGCTTCGCATCCTTCTTGGTGACTAAGTGCCAAATTGCGGTATGATCCAAGTATATGATAATGTGGGACCCAAGAAGGTACGACCGGAGTTTCTCCAAGGCAAAGACAACAGCCAGAAATTCCTTCTCAGTGACCGTGTAATTACGTTGGGCTTCGTCCAACGTTTTACTCGCATAATAGATCCCTACAAGTTTCCCGTCGATTTTCTAACCAAGAACTGCCCCCACAACATAATCCGAAGCATCGTACATGATCTCAAAGGGTAAAGACCAGTTAAGGGTTTCCAATATTGGTGCCTTGGTAACCCGATCCTTAAGAATTTTGAAAGCTTCGGCATACTCGTCAGAGAAATCAAAGGGGATATCCTTCGATAATAAGTGAGTTAGGGGCCTAGCGATTTTCGAGAAATAGGAGATAAAATGTCTGTAGAACCCGACATGCCCCAAGAAGGATCTAATGTCTTTGACCAAGGAGGGAGAAGGAAGTTTAGATATCAAATTGATTTTCGCTCGGTCAACCTAGATACATTGTTCAAATACAAGGTGTCCAAGAACGATGCCTTGGGGAACCATAAAATGGCTCTTTTCTCAGCTAAAAACCAGATTTACATCAATGCATCATTGGAGGATCTTAGTCAAGTGGCCCAAACATTCATTGAAAGTCTTTCCAAATATAGAGAAATCATCCATGAAGACTCCTTAAAACTCACCTACCATATCAAAGAATATTGCCAACATGCACCACTAGAAGGTATCGAGTGCATTGCAAAGTCTGAATGACATCCTATGGATTGTAAATGTCCCATAGAGGTAGGTAAATTTGATTTTCTCCTGGTCTTCAGGATGAATGGCCACTTGATTATGGCCAAAGTATCCATTCAAGGAGCAGAAGTACTGATTTCCCGCTAATTTTTTGAGAATTTAATCAATAAAGGGTAGTGAGAAATGGTCCTTCGTGGAGGAATTCAATTTCCTATAATCTATGCAGACTCTCCATGAATTTGCAACATGAGTAGGGATGGATTCTCTTGACTCAGATTTAATAACAGTGAGCCCGACCTTCTTAGGCACCACATGAATTGGGCTCACCCAATAGCTGTCAAAGATGAGATAAATAATATCTGCATCAAGCCATTTCATTATCTCTTTCTTCATAACCTCCTTGAGTCAGCGTTGTCCTTCGCATGTAGGTCGTGAGCCTTCTTCAGTAAAGATATGGTGTGTACTGTAAGAAGGGCTTATGCCGGTGAGATCATCCAAGGTCTAACCAATGGCCTTGCGATGCTCTTGGAGGATAGAAATTAGACGTGTTTCTTGATTCATGGATAAAGAAGAATTGATGATCACAAAGAACTTGTTGTTCGAACCCAAAAAGATGTACTTGAGAATGTCAGGAAGCAGTTCTAACTCAAATACCTGATTCTCAGCAGCAGTAGGAAGGTCGGGGCTGGCCTGAGGGGGAACTAGAGGTGGACTAGGTTCCTCAAGGTGTAACTAGGATTGGGCATCTAGATGTTCTTTTTTAAGAGTAATCAAATTCAAATTATCAGAAATCGGGTCCTCAAGAAGTGAATCAATTCTGTTCAATTTCTCAATCACACCACAATTAATTCATCTATAAGTCTTAAAAATGCCAATCTTCATTGTTTTATCCTCAATTTTAATTTCCATCTGGCCCTGCTCACAATTAATGTTCACCTTAGCTATTGCTAGGAATGGTCTCCCCAAGATTGTAGGTGTCTCCTTGAAGTTTTCTGGTGTATTGATTAGCCCATATTTGTGGGCTATTTAAGTATTTAAGTGACTAGACATTAAGTTAATTCTAACATTTATTTAGCATGCATTAGGATGTAAATAGATTAATTCATATTTCTGATTTAATTACATAATTCATGCATTGCATTCATAACTAAATGCATTTAGAATTAACTTAGAATTGCATTAGTTAACCAATTAGGTGCATTGCATGCACTGTTTTAATTTAACATAGAAGTTAAGGGCTTATGCATAAATAACCATAATATTTTACTCTTTTATTTTTTTCTCCTTTGCATAGGTAACTCCTCCGACTTCGGCTCCGCCTCCTCCTCTTGCGCATCACATTTACGCCACGCCATTTTGAATTTGAAACGAAGGCCGTGGCTACAAATGGAGGAGGGAGGCTGCCTTGTACGGGGAGACACCACCCCACTCCACCACCGTGTACTCCATTCCACCACCGTGGTCTCCAAGGCCGAGCTCCACCACACCGTGGGTCGGCGAGGTGACAGCTCGCCGCGCCAAGCTGGTGGACTCGTGCCAACACCATGAGCGTGTGTCCCTGGCCATGCTTCCATCACTGTGCCTCACCAGAATCAGCAACCACCACTGCATCCGCTGCAACTCCATGCCCTGCATTTTCATCTCCTCCGTCAGTTAAGACATCCGAGAAATTTCCTGGACGTCGGAAGCTTCGTCCCCACACACAACAGCAACCGGCCTCTCCTCTAGCCTGCGTTATCACCAGCAGCTTCTCCCCGCTCCATCAGATCCACCCTCGCCTCCAGCCATGCATGCAGCCGGCGTGCCCCTCCGGCTGCATGCGCCCACCAGCGTGCAGCACCGTCCACAACTCCACTGCGCACACTCATCTCTTGCAACACCGCCATCCCCGCGCACGCCCTTGCTGTGTGCACCATCCTCCATGCTCCAGCCCCTAGCGCATGCCCACCAGCTCCCCTCGGCGCACCTCACCTCCTGTAGCAGTGCCACTCCAGCCCACATGCGCCCCTGCTGCACACCTGCTGCAACAAATGCCCTCCAGGCACGTGCGTAGAGTGCGCTGCACTTCCGCCGCACTCCCTGCAGTGCACCGTCGATGCTTGCAGCGTGCGGCCAGCAGCATCCAACAGCAGCAGCTGTGTCCGCCAGCAGTGCCACCCTCTGCGTGCGTGTAGTCCAGCATGTGCGCCTCCTCGCCAAGAGCCTTCCGGCGCTCCACGCACGGCCAGCAGTCACCGGAACCCACCTTCACCGTAGCTCCGTCCGGCCACCTCGGGGCACCTCGCACTTCGCCGCGACCGCCATCACGGAGCCCTCGGTCTAGAGATCCTCCTTCGAGCTTCACACCTCTGGCCATTCCTTCCTCCTCGCACACGGACAAGGGGAAGAAGTTCCCCTATTTTGCTACAGTAAAAGCTCTATTAATATTTACATTCTATTCCATTGTCAACTTTTATTATTATTTTATTAAGCTACATTGCAAAATATATCCCTTAATTGTTCAAAATTGCCATTTCAGCATGTTCTCCTGATGCTTTCTTAATCTAAAGGCAGATTTGGCTCGATTCTCGTTGAATCTAACTGTGAACATATGTTTTTAACCGATGCGAGTTTAAATATGTCCTTGCCTCCCTGTGGACACGACCCACTCTTCTGTAAGTGGTTATTTTAATTATTGATTAGTCGATTTTTCCACCACATAGAACTACAAACGATGTGTCATTTTATGTGACAAACGACTTTAAAAGTGAAGAATCGACTCGTCAAATGGCGCCGTTACCGAGGAGGCAACAGACGTAATAATTTCACCTGATTTTATTTTTTATTATTTCTCATTGCATAGTGATCTGACCATTTATTATTTTTTCTATGCGAGAAATTTGTGCGAGGAATTAGAGAGAGGCGAGTGCAACGATCTGTGACACATATTCTACGACTTGCAATCACACCATCCATCATGAGAGGTGACCCTTGACATCGCCTGAGGAGAAATTGATCGAGCTACCTTGCAAAGGAGGGGAAGGACGAGGGTGGGACGATCATCTTTGTACATTTAGTCGTTGATTTGATTAGAGTAGGATTAAGACTTTAGACTTAATTTTTCATTGCACATTTGGTTTGAACCCCTTGTTCTGGGGTATATTTTGAGGGGTTTGCTCCCCGATTTTATTTTAGGCCCGTGTTGGGTAATTTTTGGGAGCCTGTTCCCTTTTCTTTAGATTTAGGTTTTTAGTTTATTTTGTGGATTGTTTACCTTTATTTGCTTGTGCATAAGTAGCTAAAAAAAAAAAAATAATAATAATAATAATAATAATAATAAATGAGCTAGCTACTAGAAGCTACCCACCCCTAGGACAAACCATTTAGGTCTGTATGAGCAGCCTCTAGATTTACTTCTCTGCATTGCATGCATTCTCACATCGTTGACTGCTGGAAGCAAGGTACGCATTCTCTTACTTTGCATCCTATTCTTGATCATGCATTGCATTTGGACATAATTCGAAGACCACATAATTTGTCTTGAAGCGATCTAACAAGTGGTTACATATATTCTTGAAAAATGACTAATTAAAGGAGGGACATCTAAAATTCAAGGACTTGATTTTCAAACGTGGTGTGCGATTCAAAATTCAAAATCTTTTTGCAGTGAATGCACACTTATATCTTTTGCACCACGGCACGCATTTAGACACTCCTATGTCTTGGAACGACTAGGACAAGAGCCCTCCTACCTTTGGATTCTGAAGTGTTCGGAACTTGAGATCAAAGCTTTTGTAAATCTAAAGAGGGGGATACCCTGTCATGGATTTTTGGGGGTAGTTGAGAAGCACCGCAAAAGCACAGCTTCAAAGGAAGGCTTAGGCCTACTTACATCCTTCGATCTTCCGACTTTGGATTTGCTTTACCATTTGAGATATAGGGAAGAATACCTAAGCTCCAACTAGGTCTTTTTAGGCATTTCGAAGGTTGACAATAGGCGCATAATTGATTGGGCAACTTGCTTTGTCACCTACAATTTGAACTAAAGTCAAAAACCTAAATTTGTAAAGACCGAACAAGTCCTTCTGAATTGTATTTGTAGTGCATGCTTCTTAGGCGTTCTCTTAGGAGACAACTTGTGTTTGATCCTGAACCTGAAAGAATCTTAAGCAGAAACCTTCCAAGGGTAGAAATGGCCGGTCAAAGGAGCCTTAAGGAATATTTCATTCCAACCAATCAAGCTGGCCCTGCACTACGCAGACCTGGAGGGGACAATCCTTATGAGATCAAAAGCAGTACCATATCCTTGCTGCCCTCATTTTATGGTACTGCTAGGGAAGACCCTTACAGGCATATAGAGGAATTCACCGAGGTCTGTTCTATGGTGAAGCTGCAAGGCATTATTGATGATGCCCAAATGCGGACCCTCTTTCCCTTCTCCCTTAAGGACAAAGCCAAGTATTGGTATCACACCCTTGATAATATTAACACTTGGGATGCCCTGAAGAAGGAGTTTTTGAAGAAGTACTTCCCCATGAGCAAAACCAATCACTTTAGGAGGGAAATTATGAGTTTTGTTCAAAAGGATGGGGAAGCTTTCCATGATGTGTGGGAGCACCTTAACGACTTGCTGAGACTTTGCCCACATCACCAGGTGCCTAAATGGCAACTGGTTGAAAGGTTCTACACTGGACTTAATGATTCGCATAGGCAAACTGTGGATGGTGCCTGTGCAGGAACCTTTCTTTCTAAGACTGAGGATGAAGCTTGGAACCTTTTTGATACTTTGAGTGAGAATTCTATTCACTTGAATTCTCCCTACATGGATAGAAAGCCCACTCTCATGCAAAGAAAGTTGGAGGCGAATGAGGCAAGGGACACTCAGAATTTAGCCTATCAGATTCAATTATTGAATAAAAACATGGAAAGGCTTATGTCAAACCCGAGTTCATTTGTATCTAACACCTCCACATCCCAAGCTTCTGAATGCTTAATTTGCTAAGGCAATACACACGCCACTGTGGATTGCCACTTGGCCTCCCAATTCCCTGAGCTTGTACAAGCGAATCTGAATGTCGCTCAAGGGTTCCGTCTTAGACCTCGTAATGACCCTTTCTCCAACATTTATAATGAGGGATGGAGGAACCACCCAAACTTTTCATGGAGACAAGGAAATGTCTCAAATTCAGGGAATTATAAACCACAATCCTTTCAAAACCATCAAATGAACCAACCTCAGATCTTTGACCAACCTAAGACCTCTGAGATGGATGAATTGAAGGCGATGTTGAAAACTATGCAAGAAAGTCAAAGTGCCATCATCCAATCTCATGACAAGGCTATACATGAGATGAAATCACAAATAGGACACCTTGTTGAGGCCATTAGACAGAGGGAAACTGGGAAGCTCCCCAGTGCTTCTGAGGAAAATCCTAAAGGAAAAGGGATTGTCTTTAGGGAGCATGCTCAGGCAGTGACTATTCTAAGGAGTGGGAAAGAAATTTCCAAACCCGATGCTCCTATAGTCTCACCCCCTAAAAAACCATCCACCCCGACTTTCACCCCCACCGGAGAAGACTTGCCCAAATCTTCTCCACTTGAAATCACCTCACCAGAAGAACTTGTCCCCGTTCCACCCCTTACTCGATAGGACAACCCTTCCACCCAGAGATCGAGAGTGCCTTTTCCAGAGCGCTTATCCACCTCTGGGGAGACTTTGGCTAGCTCATCGGAGCCAAAGATAAGACGGATGAGATTATGGAAACTTTCAAGCAAGTGTAGATTAACCTACCTTTGCTTGAAGCTATCAGGCAGATTCCGTCTTATGCCCGCTTCTTAAAGGACTTGTGCACGAAAAAGCGGCAATCTAGAAAACAGGTCCAATCAAAAGTTGTCCTGCCTGATTCTGTTATCTCAATTGTTCAACATGGCACACCCCCGAAAATTAAGGACCCAAGAGCCCCATACATCTCAGTAGTTATTGGTGACTTACAAATTGATAAGGCTCTACTTGATCTGGGTGAGGGGGTGAACATCCTTTCGAGCTACGTGTATGAACAACTTGGGGGAGGCAATCTGAAGCCTAGCCCTGTAATCCTTCAAGTTGCTAATCGATCACTTAAGACACCACGGGGAATTTTGGAAGATGTCCTCATAAGAGTGGAGGATTTCTTCTTTCCCGTTGACTTCTTAGTTTTGGACACTGACCCTACCAACAAGCCAACCAAACCCTCAATCATTTTGGGCTGCCCCTTCCTTGCAACTTCGCATGCTTCAATCAATTGCAATACTGGGGCATTGAAAATGGGCTTTGGGAACAAAAAAATCCGGCTTAATGTGTTTGATGCTTACAAATAAGCCAAACTTGAGGATTGTTCTCAAGTTGAGGTGATAGATGACCTGATTGAAGAGGCAACCCCTGCAATGTTATGTGATGACCCCTTTCAGCATGTCATGCTAAATGAGCATTCCCATCTCTTGGAGGAATGTGAAGGGGATATACTAGAACTTGAGGAATTACTAGGTGTTTCTACTGAGTCTCTTCCCCCATCATTTCTATCGAAGGTAGATGTGCTACCTGAGATGGGGACATCTATTATGAAACCCTCAACCATACAAGCCCCCGACCTTGAGTTGAAACCCCTCCCTGACACTCTCAAGTACGTTTTCCTAGGTGCCAATGATACACTCCCCGTTATCATTTCGACTGTGCTATCTGAGGCGCAGGAGGGAGCCTTGATTGAATGCTTGTCTAGGGACAAGGAAGCTATTGCTTGGAGCATTGCTGACATTAAGGGTATAGACTCTACACTCTACATGCACCACATTTATAATGATGATTAGATCAAGCCATTTAAGGACATGCAGAGACATCTGAATCCTAATATGAGGGATGTGGTAAAAAAGGAAATCTTGAAGTGGTTGGACGCTGGGATCATATATCCCATTGCAGATAGTAAATGGGTAAGTCCTATTCATGTGGTGCCAAAGAAAGTAGGCTTTACTATGGAATTCAACGACCAAGGTGAACAAGTTGTCACTAGACCCTCAACTGGACGGAGGGTTTGTATTGATTACCGCAAGCTAAACACCGCTACCCAGAAGGATCACATTCCCTTGCCTTTTATTGATCAAATTCTTGAGAAATTGGCAGGGAATAAGTACTATTGCTTTCTCGATGGATATTCTAGGTACAATCAGGTGGCAGTCTTTCCTGATGACCAAGAGAAGACGACATTCACGAGTCCTTATGGTACTTTTCCATTCAGGCGTATGCCGTTTGGATTATGTAATGCCCCTGCAACTTTCCAGCGGTGTATGATGTCTATCTTTTCGGACATGATTGACGAGTGTGTTGAAGTGTTTATGGATGACTTCTCCATTTATGGCTCATCTTTCGACCAGTGTCTCCTACACTTGGAGAATGTGTTGAAGCAATGTAAGGAGACTGGTTTAGTCCTCAGCTGGGAGAAAAGTCACTTCATGGTACAGAAAGGAATTGTACTTGGGCATGTTGTATCCGAGCAAGGTTTGGAACTAGATAAAACCAAGATTGATTCTTTTTCCAAACTCCCATTGCCTACGAACGTCAAACAGATTTGATCCTTTCTGGGCCATGCTAGCTTTTATAGGTGCTTTATTAAAAATTTTAGTAAAATTTCTAGGCCACTTTGTGACTTGTTGGCGAAGGAATCTTCCTTCAATTTTGATTCAAAGTGTTCCGAGGCCTTTCAAACTCTCAAGGAGGCCTTGATCTCTGCACCTATTCTCCAAGCTCCTGATTGGACACTCCCATTTGAGCTAATGTGTGATGCTTCGGATTATGCAGTGGGAACAGCCCTTGGACAAAGGGTTGAGGGAAGACCTCATGTGCTGCATTATGCAAGCAAGACTTTAACAGAACCTCAACAAAACTACACCGTCACTGAAAAAGAATTACTTGCTATAGTTTTCACTCTAGAGAAGTTTAGGTCTTATTTGCTTGGGTCTAAGGTGGTTATTTTTACTGATCATGCGGCAGTGAAACATCTCATTGCTAAGAAAGATTCTAAGCCACGTCTGATTAGGTGGATCCTACTCCTTCAAGAATTTGACTTGGAAATATGGGAAAAGAAAGGAGTAGAAAATGTTGTGGCTAACCACCTGTCTCGCCTTCCTCTTAATGACTCTCTTTCTGGAGACATTCGCGAGACATTTCCCGATGAAACTCTGATGGCGGTAACACCAACTTTACCTTGGTATGCAGATACTGTAAATTACTTGGTCACTGGACAAACTCCTAGCTCTTGGGATGAGCAGAAAAGAAAGAGATTCATTTCCCAAGCAAGATATTTTCATTGGGAAGAGCCAGAATTATTTAGAATTGGACAAGACCAAGTATTGAGATGTTGTATAACTGAAGAGGAACAACAAAGTGTGCTGAGTTTTTGCCATGAACTTCATTGTGGAGGACACTTTGGTGCTAAGAAAATTGCTTTTAAGGTTCTCCAGCCTGATTTTTGGTGGCCTTCCTTATTTAAGGATTCTCATAATTTTGTTAAGGCCTGTATTAGATGTCAACGGACTGGAACGATTGGGAAGAGGAATGAAATGCCTCAACATCCTATTCAATCTGTTGAAATTTTTGAAGGGGAATTGACTTTATAGGCCCCTTCCCGTCGTCCCATGGTTATGAATATATCTTGGTGGCAATTGATTATGTCTCTAAATGGATAGAGGCCATTCCTACACACACAAATGACCACTCTGTGATTTTGAAATTTGTGAAGGCCAATACCAAGTCCTGTTTCGGCTGCCCCAAGACCATTCTAAGTGATGGGGGACCTCATTCCCGAAACCACCACTTCAATCGGCTAATCAGGAGTCTGGGAGTGACTCACAAGGTCGCTACCCCTTACCATCCTCAGACAAGTGGCCAAGTTGGAGTGTCAAATCGGGAGATAAAAATATTTTGGAAAAGACCGTTAGACCTGATAGGAAAGACTGGTCCCAAAAGCTCAATGATGGTTTGTGGGCATATCGAATGGCTTATAAGACCCCTTTGGGTACTTCTCCCTTTTGGATTGTGTATGGGAAAGCATGCCATTTACCTGTTGAGTTGGAACATAAGGCACTTTGGGCTATTCGAAGTGTTAACATGGATTTAGAGAAAGCGGGTAAGGCACGACTTCTAGAATTAAGTGAGCTTGAGGAGTTGAGGAATGATGCTTATGATACCTCTCAAGCTTATAAAGAAAGAACTAAGGTCTTGCATGATAAGTTTATACTTCGAAAGACCTTTGAGCCCAACCAACAAGTCTGGCTTTTCAATTCCAGACTTAAGCTTTTTCCTGGGAAGTTAAAATCTCATTGGGATGGGCCTTACATAATCACTAAAGTATTTCCCCATGGAGCTGTGGAGATTAAAAACCCTTCCTCTTCAGCAACTCCCTTTGTCGTCAACGGTCAATGGTTAAAACCATACATTACTTTGGATGGCCATCTGGTTGACGAGGTCACTCTTGAGGAGCCTTAGCTCCTATCATTCTCCACCTCAGGTAATATCTTCATTTAACTATTTTTGTTTTCAATGAGGACATTGTTTAAACCAGGCATGGGGGAGAGGACCTGAGGCATTTTGTTTATAGCATGCATACATTTAAATTTAAAAAAATCTAAATAAATAAAAGTAAAAAATAATTAAAAAAAAAGTTTTGAGCTTAACTGGCTAGGTCCTGCATTCTTAAGAAAATCAGAACTCTAGGGTAGACTAAGTTAATTCTAGGGTCAAACTTTAGAAGCTAAATGAGCTACTAGCTTTAGACCTTTAGGGTCCTTTGTGGACTTAAAAACTTAAGTAGGAGTTAAGTTGCGAACCATTCCTCAAGAGGCCGAGGAAGGAAAGCTAGGGTTTGAGTTAAAAGGTAGGGTAGTACCTGGAGTCTTGTTCTACCTTTTAGTTTATAGGTCCTTGTAACCCAAGCATCCAAATTTCACACACTTGGTCTGGTGTAAGTAAGTAATCAACTTAATTCCTTTCTTAAAAGAGATTTGGTTCTCTTAGTTTTGACTTAGGAAAGGCTTGAAAACATAATTTGATTGGAAGAGTTCCTGCCGCAAGAGAGGTGGAGTATATACTCACCTTGAGGATGCGATGATAACATATTACCTCCTCAGCGCTTGTCTCTTAGGATATCCATCCTACTGGGGGCATGTAAGCGCATTGTGCGGTTTACGTACCATGGGTGGCCCTATCTCGAAGTGCCGATTGCCATAGGCCTGAATTCATTTAAGAAATCCATGGGCGATACTATCTCTAATTGTCGATTGCCAAGAGTTCTTGGGGTCGTTATGGGCGGTGCTATCTCGAAGCATCGAAAGCCAGGCACCCTTCGAGGTATGGTAATGGGGACAATGAATCCGACACATACCATGTTGATAGCTGATCTAAGGTTAGACTTAGAGGAATATATATAAAAAAAAAGCCTTTTTCCTTTAACTCAAATAACTCAGACCAATGCACATGCACGGATGCTTTAATCTCAGGGATCAATAAACCTTAGGGTAAAGTCAAAAATCAGGGAAACTTGTGCCTACAACTCGCCTTTAGCTGACCTAGCTGATCTGACGTGCGCTTGTGCGTGTGTGTTAAGAAGTGTCATTATAGTCGCACTTGCAATGCCAATTTTAAAGTAAACAAATGGAGGTGAGTCCGAGTGTCGGTCTCAGGGAGGCGTGAAAATCAGAATTTGCTTATCACTTGTTGTCACGGAAAGCGCGGAGTTTTGCTTGCGAAAGGTGCGGTTTGAAAAGTGAGAGAGGGATAGAGAGAGAGAGATTAGGGTTAGAGTCGTTTCTTTGCTTGATCGTGCAACTTAAACAGGAAATCAAGTAAACACTGAACGGAAAGTAACTTCAATAATCATGCAGCTTTAGTTCACAGCTTACAACATTAAATACATGCTCAAACAAAAGTAAGGGAAAGCTTAAAAGAGAGGAAGAGAGAGAGGGTCTTACAAGCATAGCATCTGACGCAGTTAAGACGTCTGGGAAGTGGCCCAAACGACTGGAACCCTTCCCAGACATCTGGCAGACGTCTGGTATTAAATTTTTTCGGCGTACGGGTTCATGTCTGCACGCGTGCGCATGCAGACTGAACCCACCACCTTCGTTCTGCTCTCTCTCTCCCTCCCTACAGACATGCCACTTCTCTTTTCTCTCTCCATGTGCTGCCTTTATATAGCACCGCCCTCTCCCTCACCCTCACTCCACCGCCTTCTCCTTCTCCTTCTCTCTGCCAGCGCGAGCGAGCGGGTGCGGCAGTAGCGGCTACAACGAGCGTGTGGGAGGGAGGAGTGTCGCGAGAGGAAGAAGAAGGCTCGACCGCGAGGTGCGAGCTTGCCGGGGAAGCTAGAGACGGTCGGCGGGGGAGTAGCAGGCGTGGGGTGTTGTGGAGGAGCTGCTGTAGCTCGGGCAGCAGGCAGGCGCGGCGCGGCACGGCCGTGGGTCACGGGCGGAGAGCGACAGGGTCTTGATTCTGGGAAAATTTCCCAGAATCGGATGTCTGGACCTTCGTCCATACGACACAAAAGACGTCTGGAGGAAGACCCAAACGTCTGACAGGTACAATATTTTCCTTCCTTTTTCTTTTTACGTGGGTACGGCCATGCAGCCGTATGCCGCGTTCCTCTACGCTTTTCGTGATGAGAGCGAATGCGTGTGTGCGTAGGTGTTGTTCGGGAGTGCGTGAGGGCTCACCTTTCCACACGAATCAGACGTCTGGCCATAGTACCAGACGACGGATAGGACCTCCAGACGTCCGGGGTGACAATCGGACGTCTGGAAACTAAGGCCAGACGATCCAACGGGCTTCTGGACGTCTGAAGGACTGCGCAGACTGAGGTACGACATGATCAACCTTTTAAGACGTCTGGAAGAGGTTCCAGACGTCAGATTTTGGATAGATTCGTCATTTTTGACCCGTTTAGGGCCCGTTCGGAGTCCGTTTTCCGTGTTTCGAGTTGCGTTCTTTCTAGATTTATTTTCTCTACCTTTTTACAGTAATTGTGCACTGTTCTGAGAAACTACTTGCGTTGATCCTTGTGTTAGGTCCCCGTTCCATTGCGGCTCTGGGGGTTGCAGAGGCATGCGGGATTGCCGACCAAGCCCCCAGTACTCTCGATTTCCCGTGTAGAGTGGCCCTTTAATTTATTTAACAAAATTTGTACAATTATGAAATAATTAATAGAGTCGAGGGCATTGCATGAACCCTAGGACTGAGAAATTAGATTGAATGATAGATCCTAGGGCATTGCATGAATCCTAGGATTGGAAAACTAGATTGAATGGTAGATCCTAGGGTACGGCATGAATCCTAGGACTGGAAAACTAGTTGAATATACAAACATTGCAGTCTTGGAAAAGTAGAAAGGAAATGATAACTGCCTATAAATTGGTTAACAGCTGCCTGTTGTGAATGAATAAATATGCTTGAAAACATGGGTTGTATGAACGTAAAGCCGGAATGGTGAAACCTAAATTGGCTGGGTTAAAAGAGCTTGAACCCTACGGGGAATTAGGAGTAGAACTCCTGGAAAGGAAATGGAATAGAATTGGGGAAGTGAGCTGGCCCTTGAGTACGAAGTACCAAGGAGAGCGACTGTCCCCCTGTTTAGTGCAAAGCGGAGCTAGCCGCCCCAGGGACCCGGGGTTAGGTCTGGCCACTTTGTACTGACTTTTGGCCCTCGCGTACACAGTACCGAGGAGAGCTACTAGTGTAGGGAGAGTACTAGCTACCCCATAGGCCCCAGGGTTCTGCTAGCTCACCTACACTGACTTGTTAGGCCCACTGGGCAAACCAGGGTAGTCAAGTGAGGGTGCGCGGACTGTGGAGGGGCAAGACCCCTGTTTGGTTACTGTGGAGGGGTTGGGCCCCTGTTACTGAGAGGGCTCTGCCCTATGCTGGTTCCGTGCTATGATTTGGGCTCACCCGTTAACGGAAACAACTGACCACGTGCCAGTGCGGGGTAGCTACCCGTGCGTTTATCGCGCGTGCTGTAGTCATCGTTACGTCTGTCAGCGACCTTGGGGTGGTTGACTGAGGGTAGGACCACCACGGGGGACTCTCCTGGCCAGGACAGCACCACGTGTTACTTCTACCTTTCGGGAAAGACTGCAATCAAGATTGTTCCTACGAGGAACATTCGAGATCAAGAGAAGGATCTGAGAAATAATCAACAGTGAATAAATGGAAAATATAAGGAAAGAAAGTAAAAATATAACAGCTACTATACACTCTGCTGCTTCTTTTAGCTTTTAGTTGCCACTCTACTCAGCATTTCGTTGACGTGTCACCCTTGTTGCCTTTTCAGTACCAGGTGTTGAGCAGCCAGAGTCAGTAGCTGCAGAGGGCGCTGGGTCTAGTAGGGTCCAGTAGGGTTACCTGTAGTACTTACTGCACTTTTCTTTCCGCTGTAGTAAGTAGTTTTTTGTTGATCCTTGTACTCTCTTTAATGTAAGCTTCATGTTATGTACATGTTTATTTCTCTACTGTTGTGGTGGTGTATGCTGTAGTATTTCCTTTCTTTACTGCTGTATTTTGTTTCTGCTAGTTATATACATGGTGAATGTGGTTTATTTTACTGCTCTTTTGGTTACTTTCTCGTTGGACGACTAGGTCTTGGGATTAGTCGAGTCGGTCTGATTCTCATGTCTCGTAGGGATTCGGGAATCAGGTCGTTACACAGGGGGAGAGCGGCGAGGCAGCCGCAGTGGTTGAGGAGGCTCCGTCAGCGGCTCGTCGTCTCTGGCGATTACAAGAGAGCCTAAAGCTAGCTAGGAGAGGGGTAGAGTAGTTGCAAGGGAAGTGAATGCCTTGAATGAGTGGTTGGATGGGGTTTAAATAGGGAGAAGGGCTTTCCAAAAGAAGAAGGGGCTTTAGCGACGTCCGGGACGTTGCTAAAACCCTTCCAAAAGCATCGGTGAAGCCCTCCAGCCCGCCGATCACACGCCTGCGCCATTCTTCTTCGCGCCTGATCCGCAGCTGCTGCATGAGAGCCGCCCGATCGAAGATCGGACGGCTAAGATCTTCCCTTGGGTGCGCTCGGATCGCACCTCGGGCGTGCTTGTGAGCGGGCGTCATCACCCGACGTGCACGTGTGCTTGGGCGCTCGCTGTCTGAGGGCGCACCGTGTGCCACGATCTCGACCGCCCGCTGCTGATCGGCCGGCCCAATTTCGCCGCACGCTCCTTCGTCTTCAATTCTTCGCACTGCGTGGCTCGAACCTGCGTCGCGTGCGTGCGGGTGTGCACGCTAACCATTGCGCCATACCCATTGCTTTGTCACGGTGATGAGATTTGATCTCAGCTGACGGATGAAGTGGCGTGCGGTGAGCGGAGGGGTGACATGGCGCAACGAGGGCCGTTGATCATCAGATCAACGATCAGAACTTCTTGGGCCCATTGTAGGATCTCTGGATGTCGGATTTGGCCGATCTTGAGTCCGTTGGACTCCGTTTGTCATTCTGAATCCATCCGTGTGGTCTTATTCATCTGAGGCCTGCATTGACAAGTGCTTACACAAATGGCCATTAATACAGTTTTATAAGCAATCTTGGTATATGATACATGCAATGCTCCCATTTTACTTATGTTGTGTCTTTTATTCTTAAGATGGGCCCTATTTAACAGAGTTATCACCCCCATATGCAATGTTATCATACCCCCATGCTTACTCCTTGCTAGTCCCTAGCAAGGTTTATTCTAGTGTTTATTTTCTTTCAGAATTTAAGAAGTAATTGCTTAGACACTTCGTCACTTGTCAATAGGAGGAAATATACCAAGATTTTAATCTACAAAGACTAAGCAGTGCCCAGGTGTCTGCCAAAATATGAATCGCGCGAATCCTTGCTTTAATGTATATAACTATACATATGTATATGTATATATATATATATTTTTAGAATTTTTTTTTTCAGAATTCTACGTGGGTTGGTAACTTTTTACGGCTACCCAACCCACCCAAAACTCGGTCAAAACCCTATGTGCTAAGCATCTTTGTGTGAAGATTGTGATAGACTCACTTAACGGTAATTCAGACAGACTTCAGGTTTCTACGCCCCTAGGTGACCGGAAGAGGAAATATATTTTCCTGAAGGTGTATTTGTTCGATTGGTAGCTTTCTCCCTACGTTTATTTTAATTGGGGTCAACACAAGGATTTTTCCAGTGTATATCTCCCCGGCTTGTACTTCTTCCCCGCTTCTTCCTTAAGTGTTTTGGTTCTTTTTGTGCAATTATTGAGCTTGGCTCTAGACAACTGACCAATGGGATGTTACCCACGATCTACTCGTGTAGTGAAGTGTGGTTTATTTTCTTTTCTTTTCCCCTTTATTTTTCGTAGGTGGCTTCCCTGATCTCAAATGTACCTAGAGGCAATGAAGAAGAGATGGTCCCGTGGCTGGGTTCTGGACAACCTGCCAATGGGCTGTTACCCACGACAACTTGCTAGCCATACCACCCTAGAGAGTTCATTAGCTACCCAATTTCTGTCAAAATCTCCGAGGAGTGAGTCTGTGCAAAAATGTGTGCAGATGCTTAGACTCAGTTTTTCTAAGTTAGAGGGTGAGTTGATAAGTCGTATACTTATCACCTTATTTAGTAGGTGGATTAGAATATCTTAAGGTTGTAAGAATTCGAAGGTAAATCCATATTTTAACGGACACCAGGGCTGATTAAGCCTGACGGCCTGAAATGTCTAAGTGTTTAAGTTCTTTTTGTATTATTTCCCACTATTGACAATTTTCTAATGCCTTAGTTTTCTTCCTAAATTCAAATTTTTTATTTATTTATTTTATTTTATTCAGACTGATTAAATGAGCTCAGGATTGTGCAATTGACCACCCCCCCATGCTTAAGTTGGACAATGTCCTCATTGGCAAATACATAGATGCATAAGGGTTCAAAAAGATAGTACCTAAGTGATGTAAAATACCGGATCATTCTGAATCCTCTGGGTTTCCTCCCAGGAAGCACTGAGTTTAACGCCTCCAGCTGGAAGGTGCTTCGTGTCATCCCTCAACGAGGGTGACACTCTCCTTTAGGGGAGCCTAGGCTAGGAAGTGCTTCAATCTTTGACCATTAACTGTAAAAGTGTGCCCAATGTTAGGATCAGCGATTTCAACCGCCCTATTAGAGTAAGGCTTAACCACCCGAAATGGTCCTGTCCATTTGGACCTGAGTTTCCCCGGGAAGAGTTTTTTTCAGGCGTCAAATAACCAGACTTGCTGGTTAGGCTCAAAGGTTTTTCTATGAATGAGTCGATCATGGACTGCTTTCATTTTCTCCTTATACAGTCAACTATTGTCAAAGGCATCCCGACGAATTCTTCGAGCTCAGATAATTGGAGCATCCTCTGCGCACCGGCTAACAGGGAAGCCATGTTACATTGCTTGACAGCCCAGTAAGCTCGGTGTTTGGTGTCAGACCCGAATAGGTTGTTAATATGATGATTTTATCGTTGAAGTGTGTATAGTGGTTAACCTAAATCGGACCTAACCATCTCTTTACAAAAAAATTTTTTTTACCTGGCCTACTTGATTTTATCTTATTACTTTTAGGCCCAGGATCGAACTCAGGGAAGTGGGGTTACAAGTTAAGTTTCTACGCCTTTCCTACAACGAGTCTCTTCCATTCGATTATTGTGTTTTTGGTATTTTTCTATTTATATTTTTTTCTGGTAATCTTTGTCCTTAAGGCACACCCTCAAAATTAAGTTCTTGGCTTTGAGCCAAAACAGGGTTCCAAAACTGGTCTTGATATTCGCAAGATGGATTACCTGCAAGTCAAAGATTATCTTTTCTCTTTTATATATATGTTTTTTATCTTTTTATGGGAATACAAGAGAAATAGAAATAAGTAAATATAGTATAGATATATATGTATATACTATATATGTATAAAGGGGTGGGGGTGGGAGTGGAGATGGAGTGTAGCACGGTGTCGAGTCGGTCGTCGTCTAGAAAGATGCAACCAAGATGAAGTGCCACGTGTAAGGTGTCGGATGGATGGTGGAAGATGTGTGCGACCACGCTTTTTGAACGCATGTATCGGGGAATATCAGCAACTGGTGCAGATATTCCCGCGATACAGCGTATGGTAAATAATGTGAAAATATATATTTGTATATATGTAAATATATCTATATGTATATATGGTTATAAATATATAGGTATATATATATGTATATATATATATATATTTATAAGTATATGTATATATGTATGTAGCTATATATGTATATATGTATATGTATATATATAGGTATGTGTATGTATATATAACTATATAGAGGTATATATGTATGTATAAGTATATAGTAATATATGTTTATATAGATATATGTAGCTAGATATATATATATATATATGTATATATGTATCTATATATAAGTAGGTGTGTATATATGTGTGTGTGTGTGTGTGTGTATATATATATATATATATGTATGTATCTATACTTAGTTATATAGGTAATAGTATATATATAGATATATGTATATTTATATATATATATATATATATGTATATAAATATATGTATATATATCACTATATATATGTGTATATATATATATATAAGTATATGTATGTATATATATGGACTAATACATAGTTATATAAGTACTAATATATGTATAGATATATGTATAAATATATATATATAAGTATATAGATATATGTATATATATGTATATGTATATGTATATATATATATATATATATATAAGTATGTATCTATACTTAGTTATATAGGTAATAGTATATGTATAGATATATGTATATTTATATATATATATATATATATATATATAAGTATATAGATATACATATATGTATATGTATGTATATAGACTAATACATAGTTATATAAGTACTAATATATGTATAGATATATGTATAAATATATATATATAAGTATATAGATATATGTATATATATGTATATGTATATGTATATGTATATATATAAGTATATAGATATATATATATAAATATATATGTATGCATACTAATACATAAGTATATAGGTACCACTATATGTATAAATGTAAGTATATATATGTGTGTGTGTGTGTGTGTGCGTGTGTGTATATGTATATAAATATATGTATATATATATCAATATATATATGTATACGTATATATATATATATATATATGTATATAATAGTGTATAGGTGTGTGTGTGTGTGTGGAAGTGTGAGCGCATATGTGTGTGAGCGTCGGTAAAGAGAGTGTTGTGAGAGAGAGTGAGAGAGAGCGAGAGAGAGGGCAGGAGAGATGGCGCTACTGAAGTTAAGGCGTCTGGAGCTTCCATGCAACGTCTGATGGCTTCACGCATGCGCGGCACGTATGCACGCGGAGAGGCGCGCGCTCGAGGGAGTGGCCGCACGTAGAGGAGGCTGCAGCACACCACGCTGCCTAGAGAGCAGGCACTGGCGCTCGCAGGTGCATGCGGTGAAGGAAGCGGGCGAAGGTAGGCACTGGGAGAGGGCCGGCGCATGCAGACGTACATGGGCGGGAGCGGGCGATGCGGGCGGAGACGTGCAGGAGGTAGCACGCACAGGCGAACGGCGGTAGCGGCGTGCCGGGTGACCGATAAAGTGACAACCTCACTGGTCACCCCACTGTAGCCACAGTGTCACGTAGACTCGCATGAATAGTGGCTACAGTGTAAGGCCGCGCCGCGTGACCGGGAGCTGCAGGTGCCGTTAGTGCGGCCGGCTCGCGGCTGGTGCGCGAGGAAGAGGGTCTGCGCTGGCCAGTTACGGGCGCGGAGAAGCTCGCGACATAGCTCACGGAGAAGGAGTTGGCATGCGCGGGGGAAGGCGAGGGTGACGCGGGCGCTGCTGGGGTGCGTTGGGGTGCTTGGCCGGCCGCTACAGTGACGTACGGTGGCCGAATGCGGGCGGAAGAGAGAGCATTACAGAGTGAAGATGCAGGAGGCAGATAAACCTGCAGGCATGCGTGGAGGGCGAGGGCGGCCTGCAGGCTTGCACGGAATGGGCTGGGCGGCTGCTGCTGTCGCCTTGCCGCTGCTGCTGGAGCTTTGAGCTTCAAGCTTGAAGCCTGTGCTCCAATGACTAAAGGTGCTGGAACAGAAAAAAACTAGAAAAGAGCCACCACGCCCGCCGGCTCTTTGAAGAGCTGGGCAGTGGTGGTCTCACTGTGGTGGGTGTGCACCACAGTGAGGGCTCCAGTACGCCGGGTGTCTCCGAGGAGGGCCGGCGTGTGGAGGGAGAGGGAGGAGAGGATGGTGGCCTGGAAGGAAGTGGAGCTGAGCTGCTATGTGGGTTTTTTTTGGCTGGACCAGGCTGCCTTTAGGAAAGGAGGAGCCGTGGCTTTTTATAGAGGAAGAAAGCCATGCACACCCATGCCCTGGCTGTGCATGGCTTCCGCATGGAGTGGCAAGGAGTGGGCTACTACGGCTGGTAGGGAGAGGGCTGCTGCAGGGAAGCATGGCACAAGGAGAAGAAGATGCATGCAGCCGCAGGAAAGATTTTAAAAATCAAGTGAAATTAAAAATAAAAAGATGGTGAATTAGCAGAGATGCACTTGAGGAAAAATGTTAATTGGAAGGCCACTTATTTATTCTCCTCTCCTCTCAATTGAATGCGTGCATGCATGTATTTTTACAGATGCGATTATGGAACCCTAATATGCATAGGTAATGCTAGGAAATTGCACAAGAAGGCACTATTGCAAGTGTATTTTTGCGGTGCAATCATACCCCCATGCCTATCTTTTGCTAGTCCCTAGCAAAACATTTTTTGTAGTATTTAGAAATGATCTTTAAGCTGAAGATTTTCTTCTGAGGCGACATAGGTGTATTTATTGTTGGATATTGTGAGAACCAATTGTAGAGAAGACTACCAGTACTTTAAGTCTCACATGACAAAGATCATCTCTCAACTAAATAGGACTCTTGATATTTAAACCTTAAGTATGATTTCCAGGACCCAGGAGGTTTTTGCCGTACTCGAGAGTTCAAGAGATTATGGCTTATGCTTGGTGAAGGATCAAGACTGACCAGATGAACATTAAGACTCAAGCCCAGGGTTTCACGAATCTTTAAGTAAAGGTTGGTCCCAATTTCAGCTCATGTTTTCGGATTGACCCTTAAGAAGATGACGAAAAACTCAACTCCCATTTTCTGACATTTATGGCTCACAAGCAAATAGGGTATTTGCGACTTGCCCTGAAGAACTTTTAGGGTAGAGATTTTATAGATATTTGGAGATATACCGACTTATTTGCATCTTTTTTTTTTTTTAGAAACACGTGTCAGTATATCTCTTACAACATTATTTGGAGCACACTTTTCTTTTTGGTGGGAGAGTTTCTTTTTTTTTTTTTTGGTGGAAAGAGTCGCTCCTAAACACAAGACTAAAACCTAGGATAAAAAGTCTACCTACGCCCACAGGTAAGGACTCCACCTTCCTTAATGAACACTAGGGTTGGATCTTATGTTCACCTAGTCTTTCCAGATATGTGTAGTGTGATCCATGTTTACTTAAGCTCTCAAGTAAAAGCAAACCAACGGATCCTGTACTGGTGTCTTAGGTACAAGAATATGTCCTTAGTTAGGAGAGATTCCAATCTATTTTGTCAATGCTCAAGTGAATTAAGCCGACCCTGAGCGAATCAAGCTTCTGTGGCCTGGAAAGTCTTCAAAACAGAGGTTGAATATCCATAAACACTTATTGTATTTTTGTTTCATCCTTTAGATCATTACTAAACACCATTTATATATATATATATAGAAATTGCATGATACCCTAAAATACCCAGATCCTAAGGATGCCTATCCACCCCCCCATGCCAAATAATGCTATGTCCTCATATGCATGCAGGGAAGGGTAGAGAAAGGACGAAAGATCGGGTAACGAGAGCTGAAGTGCAGGGTATACAGCAGGGTGGTAGGGTGGGTGGATGGTGGGTGGTGAAGTGAAGAGTGAAGTGATCGTGACAGTGAAGTGAAAAGTGATGGAGGATGGTGAGTGTTGTTGGGGTGCCTCCCAACGAGCACTGAATTTAATGTCCCCAGCTGGACTCAAAATGAGGCAAAGAATTAGTTACCCTCCAGTAGGGCAACGGTTTCTCCAACGGGGGTAGGTTCATGAGTCAGATAGGGTTTCAAACTCTGCCTATTGACCATAAATTTATGCCCAGATTTGGGATCTTCGATCTCGACGACCACGTTGGGGAATGGTCGTGAGACCAAGAAAGGACCAGTCCATTTGGACTTCAATTTCCCAGGAAAGAATTTGAGTCAGGCATTATAAAGCCAAACTTGCTGAGATGGCTCAAATTCTTTCCACCGAATACGGTTGTCGTAAAAAGCCTTAGTGCATTGTTTAAAGGTTAAAGCAGAATCATAGGCTTCACGACGGAGCTCTTCCAACTCCTGAAGTTGGAGTTTCCTTTCTCGACCACACAGGTCTGGGTCGAGGTTACATTGGCGAACAACCCAATAAGCACGGTGCTCCAACTCCACAGGCAAATGACAAGGCTTCCCGTAAATGATTCTATACGGAGACATACCAAGGGGAGCCTTGAAGGCGGTCCGATACGTCCAAAGTGTGTCAATCAGCTTGTCGGACCAACCCTTACGGTCAGGCCGAACCGTTTTCTGGAGAATTTGCTTGATTTGCCGGTTCGACACCTCTACCTGGCCGTTCGTCTAAGGATGATACGGGGATGCGATACAATGGTGGACTTCGAATTTGCTTAGAAGTGCCCGAAAAGAATCATGGGTGAAGTGGCTTCCTCCATCCGAGATAATGGCTCGAGGGATCCCAAAGCGCGCAAAGATGTGGTCTTTGACAAATCGGGTGGAAATAACATGGTCAGCACGACGCGCGGGAATAGCCTTGATCCATTTTGAAACATAGTCAACAGCCACGAGGATGAATTCGAAGACATTGGATGGAGGAAAGGGACCCATGAAGTCAATTCCCCAGATGTCGAAGATTTCCGCAGCTAGGATGGGTTGCAAGGGCATCATGTCACGACGTGACATTGACCCTAACGACTAGCACCTAGTGCAATGCTTGGCATAATTGTGTGCATCCTGGTGAAGGGAGGGCCAAAAGAAACTGCACTGCAACACTTTGGCTGCAGTTTTCCTCCCAGAGAAATGGCCTCCGCAGGCTTGATCGTGGCAGAAGGATAGCACACTGGGGAACTCTCTGTCAGGAATACAGCGATGGATGATTTGATCAACACCTATCCAAAAAAGAAGTGGATTATCCCAGAAATAATACTTTGCTTCTGCCATGAGACGCTCGCGCTGGTTTTTAGGCCAGCCACGTGGAAGGGATCCAGAAGCAAGGTAATTGGCAATGTTGGCATACCACGGTCCACTTGCCACATTTATTGCCAATAGGTGCTCATCAGGAAAAATTTCATTGATCGGCAGAGTAAGTCCAATATGGTCAGGGTCTAGTCTGGAAAGGTGATCAGCCACAACATTCTGGTCAAATTCCTGGAGCAGAAGGATCCAACGAATCAGTCTAGGCTTGGCATCCTTCTTGTGCATGAGATGGCGAATGGCCGCGTGATTAGTGAAAACAATAACGTAAGATCCCAGAAGGTAAGAGAGGAATTTCTCCAGCCCAAAGATGACCGCCAGTAGTTCTTTTTCAATGGTAGTATAATTACGCTGGGCCTCGTCCAACGTCTTACTGGCGTAGTACACCACGAAGGGGTGTCTATCGCGTCTTTGTCCCAAGATGGCTCCGACTGCAAGGTTAGAAGCATCACACATGAGTTCAAAGTCGAGGGACCAATCAGGCAGCTGGAGAACAGGGGCCTTGCTGACAACATTACGCAGTTGCGTGAATGCTTGTATACAGTCGGGGCCCATATTGAAGGGTACGTCGGTTGATAGGAGATGAGTTAAGGGTCGAGAAATTTTGGAGAAGTCTTTGATGAATCTCCTATAGAAATCGACGTGTCCCAGGAAGGAGCGGATTTGTTTGACAGATCCAGGCACAGGTAAATCAGCAATGACATCAAGCTTAGCTCTATCAACCTCGATACCCCTATCGGAGATGATATGTCCGAGAACAATTCCCTCGTGCACCATAAAATGACTTTTCTCCCAGGAAAGCACGAGGTTTACATCAATACATCTCCTAAGGATACGAGTTAGGTTGGCAAGACATTCGTCGAAAGATGGTCCAAAGACTGAAAAGTCATCCATGAAGACCTCGAGAAAGTCACCCACCATGTCATGGAATATCACCAGCATACATCTCTGGAATGTTGCTGGCATGTTGCAAAGTCCGAACGACATCCTTCTAAATGCAAAGGTGCTGAAGGGTAGGTAAAAGTGGTTTTCTCTTGGTCTCAGGGGTCAATTGCCACCTGGTTATATCCTGAGAATCCATCCAAGAAATAGAAAATTTTATTTCCCGCTAACCACTCCAGGATTTGGTCAATAAATGGTAGTGGAAAGTGATCTTTCTTGGTTGTAGCACTGAGTTTCATATAATCTAAACACACCCTCCAAGATGTAGGAGTGCGTGTCGGGATGGATTCGCCCCTGTCATTGACATGGATGGTGAGTCCTACCTTTTTGGGCACAACGTGAATCGAACTCACCCAGGGGCTATCGCTGATCGGGTAGATTATACCCGCATCCAGCCACTTAATGATTTCTTTCTTAACGACCTCCGGCATGTTAGGGTTTAGATGTCGCTGCATCTCGCAGGAAGGTCGAGCCTCCTCCTCCGTATATGTACGGTGAGTGTAGTAGGAGGGGCTAATGCCAGATAAGTCCGATAAAGACCATCCAATGGATGCCTTGTGTTCTATGAAGACCTTAGTTGGTTTGTACTCTTTCTCCCTGGTCAATTTTGAACTGATGATTACAGGGAACATTTCATTTGGTCCCAAGAAAACATACTTAAGTGTGTTAGGCAGCTCTTTCAGCTCGGGAGTGGATGGTGAAAGGTCTGGCATTTCTTGGGATGAGAGTATCCTAGGCGGGTTGGAGAACAAGTCAGGAGGAAGAAATTGGCCTTCAGATTGGCCAAGAAGAGGGGCTTCTTGGATAGATGGATCCAAAAAGGAATAGCCCTAGTGAGAAGTATATGGGCTCAAGGTCCCAGTGTGGATTTGCAAATCCGCCTGATTTGGCGAGGAAGAAAGGGCAATCCGGTCTTCGAGGGTGTGGACCGGCGATGAGTAGCCCGAATATGACTCAGACCATGAGGTATGGGAAGTGGAGAAAACCTCGTCAGAAGTCTGGTCAGGAGAAGGTACTAGACAAGGGCGGGATGGAGGAACATCACAATGTGTTGGTCAGGCAGTCATCAGTGTTTATAGGTAATCCGCAGCAGTCCGAATAGGTCCCAATTAGTCTGATACACACGCTAACGGCCATGTCCTTGTCAGACGTGTCATTCTCGATGCAATCACAATCAAAGTTCTTGGCTGCCTTGAAGATGTTAAGCTTGACCTTTTTAGATCCAACGGCAATCTTAATACAGCCTGACTCGCAGTCGATAAGGGCACGGGCTGTGGCCAAGAAAGGTCGACTGAGGATGATCGGACAATCAATAAGTGAGCTAGGAACTTCCATATCTAAAATAAGAAAGTCAACAGGAAACAGAGACTGTTGACCCTAACCACCACGTCTTCCACCACACCCTTCGGGATTTTGACAGAACGATCTGCCAACTGTAACATGATAGGGGTAGGTTTCAGATTTCCCAAGGAAAATTTTTCGAGCATGATGGTCGGTATAAAATTTATGGAAGATCCTAAATCAAGCAGGACACGGTTAAAATTGCAGCCTTGGATGCTACAGGAAATAAGCAGTGTGCCCAAATCTTTCTGCTTTGGTGGTAGGTTTGACAGTATAGCACAACTCGCATGAGGCGAGAGAACCACCGGATTCTTAGTTTTTCTTTGACTGTCACCTGGGTGTTGTGTAGTCTTTGAAAAATTGGGCGACAGTAGGTATGTGTCTATAGCCTCGAGCAGGGGTACCTTGATTTCTACATCCCTGAGCAAATTACGCAGGTTATCAAAGACCTACCTATCTTTCTTTTTGCCTTTTGGCTCCCTCAGTAGAGCCTCAGGGAATGGAACTGATTCTGCCACCAATTTAGGTGTATCGTCCTTTCGCGAATGCGGTGCGCATCTCGAATGAGAGGGCGATGAAGAAGACGGGCCAGGATCAGGTCGAGGTGGATCGAAGGTCTGCTTACCACTCCTCATAGTGATAGCATTGGACGATGTGGGTCCAGTGGGATCATACGGCGAAGGAGGGTTTACAATAGGGACATAAGAGTGCGGTGCTGCAGCGGGATTATCCTGATATCCCAGTGGAATGCTCGGAGCTTGCAGAATTTGATTAACCTGCACCTGAGAAGGTCATACCTGTGGTTGAGGACCACGGGGTACGAATTTTCGTGGGTTTGGAACAGGTTGGGCAAGAAGAGTGCCCTGAGATCGAGTCGCCATGCGTAGTTGACTGATCTCAGCATTCTGCTGCGCCAATTGGTGCTGAAGAGAGGTCATGTTCTCTTCATCGCGCTTTGACATATCCGTCATCATTCGCATCAATTTGTCAAGAGGACTTGATGCGTGTTCTGCTTGCGGTACGCAAGGGCTTGATGGCGGATTCGCCATAGGATTAGACTGGGCCCTTGGGATGACGGGTATGGACTGTCCCATTGGTCCACTAGCAGGATTTTGGCGCTGCGAGTTGTTGGAGCATGTGAAGTTTGGATGATTACGCCACCCTGGGTTATAAGTGGCAGAGAACGGGTTGTTCCCCAGGGTGCAAGTGTCTTCTATTCCAGAAGATGCATCCGCATGTAAATATGCGTCCGAGCACACTGAGGCTTGGTCCTCCATGTCAAAATACTGGCTCGCAGAAGCTAGATTCACATGACTTACCGAGTCACTCGGTACGACACTCTGTAAGGAAGATTTTACGGGGTTTCTTGGGATAAGCCTGGTGTTGGAAGAATCTGGATCGTGAGGAAGTGGTGAAGAGGTGGTGTTTGCCAAAGAATGGGCGGGGTTGGCCAGAAGCTCATCTAGCTTCTTGTGCACGACGGAGACTTCATCCAATTTTTGTGAAATAAGGCTAAGATCAGTGAATGAATGGGAGGATCCCGTGTCAACTTCGTGGACATTTCGGGGCTGGCTGGTACAATTAAAGGCGACATGGAAGCATTGTTCATCGAGTTTTCACTCATATTTTCAAACAATTCAAATGCTCCATTCTCATCTTTATTCATAAAGTTCCCTCCGCAGGAAGCGTCTGCAATCTGCTTCAAAGTCTCCTTTAGCCCATAGTAGAAAATCTGGGCTATAAGCCACTTAGGCAGACCGTGGTGTAGACACTTCCTGAGGAGGTCATTATACCTCTCCCATGCCTCATGAAATTGTTCACCGTTTTATTGCGTAAATGAAGTGATGGCACGCTGAAGCGCATTGGTTCGCCCGATTGGGAAGAACTTCTTGAGAAATGCTATTCGCATCTCTTCCCAAGAGTGGATGGTTCTCCCAAGGGTGCGTAACCACTGCGACGCTTTATCCCGCAATGAAAATGGGAACATTTTCATGAGGACTATAGGTAACCCAACATTTCTTGGTTTAACCGTTTCAGCCAGTCAGGTTAGGTCTTCCAAGTGGAGAAAGGGATCTTCACTTGCAAGACCATGGAAGTGAAAATTTATTAGGCCAATAATGTTAGGTTTTAGTTCAAAGTCGTCCCCGCCCATGGGGACTCGAATTTGTCCTATGGTCTCTGTAGCAGTGGGATTCTGATAAGAGCTAAGAGACCTAGGCTCCTCCCGTTCGGGAGGGTTCTGCATTTCCTCCAATGTTTCCTGAATGGCTTCAATTTGTTCATTATACATTTCCATTTGGGCTTGGAGGCAGGTTATGGGATCTAAGGCTCCACCACCTGGTGGGTTCTGAGGGTGGTTTCCTCCCTCGGGATTTGGGGGTGGGCGTGCAGCCATGTTTGTGGAGGAGGAGGACAATTCGGCTTCTTTTCTAGATTTAGTAGTCAATTCAAATAGTTCAGGGTTTTGTGACCTCCTCCCAAACATGCACTACTGCAGGAAGAGTTGGGGAGATGAGAAGGGAAAAGATATGAGAGAAATGACGCCGCAAAGGTACACTTGATGACAAATCAATTCAATCAAATTCCTAACCTCTACAGTGTGCCCTTAGACCTAGAGATCTAAGTTACCTACTATCACGAGCTACGAAACTGAATGTGAGCACCGCGGAACCACCGGGCCAGATTGAAAGGCCGTTTGCCCCAGTCTTAGACACCCGATAGCACGCGGGAACCCTCACAGCACGTAGTCGCTACACACATGTAGTTAGACCTCCAATCCTTAAGAAGGGTCAAGTTACTACCAATTTTAGTTAGAGGCTTAGGATCAAGTGCTTTTGGAATGTGAAGGACGTTGTTTACGGGTAATGCCCAAGTGATTGATTTTTCAAAGTGTGTAATCCAAGCATGCAATGGGGAAATCTCCCCGAATTGAAGTTCTTAATTAGTGAATGGTTTTTAGAGTTCAGCCTTAAGTAGTATGGACTTTAGGATTTCGTTGAAATACCAATTCAACCAATCTCTGGGTTTTGCAAGAATACAGGTTTTCTTCTAAACCCAACAAACCCCTCTACAATGTCAATTAGTTAATGCATGCTACAATGCAATGGGCTACCCTAAATGGAGATTCTTATGTGTGGATGCACGAATCAGTTTTAGAGTTTATGTGAAAGGGAGCCAAAGCACTTCAATTCAAGTGCTCCCAATCACCAAAAAGATGTCCACACAAGGCTCAACCAAAAGATAAAGAAAATCAAATTGTTGGGGGTGAAATATTCGGGATCGAATCTTAGGCAAGTTGAAAAGTCGTGGTGGTGTTGGAATCAACTCAATTCCAAGTCTCCCCACCAAAAATGTGATCCCAAATTTGCAGATAAGTGAGGCAAAGAGGGGTGTAATCACTCTTTTTGTGTTTGCCTCAAAGAATACTTCACACGGCGAAAAATTCAAGAATCAAGATTCTTGGATTTTCGTGATGCGAAGTAAGGCGGGAAATCCCGGGGCGGTGGGAGTGAAGACAATCAATCAAACAAGTGAATTTTAATCCACTTGCCCAAGAGATCCCAAGAAGTTTTTCTAGTTTTTAGTTTTTAGTTTTTTTTTTTCATTAAGGTGACAAGTTAACCCTAGGTTGCTAAGAAGAGAAGACCTACTTGTTCGGCAACGTGTGCGAAGCTCTAATGCGGTGTCGGCATCTTCACGCTCTCGTTCCCACCTTGGATCTGCTTACGTCTCCGACTTCGTCTGCCTGCCTTCTCCTTGCAACAGGTTCACCTGCACACCAAAAACAGAGACACCCATGAAGAGAGAAGAGAAAAAATTACAGGAATGGAGTAAAAACTTACTTGAAGGCGCACTTCCCCGGCAACGACATCAGAAAAGGTATGGTGTCGGATCCGAATAGGTTGTTAATATGATGATTTTATCGTTGAAGTGTGTATAGTGGTTAACCTAAATCGGACCTAACCATCTCTTTACAAAAAAAATTTTTTTACCTAGCCTACTTGATTTTATCTTGTCACTTTTAGGCCCAGGGTCGAACTCAGGGAAGTCGGGTTACAAGTTAAGTTTCTATGCCTTTCCTAAAACGAGTCTCTTCCATTCGTTTATTGTGTTTTTGGTGTTTTCCTATTTAGATTTTTTTCTGGTAATCTTTGTCCTTGAGGCACACCCTAAACATTAAGTTCTTGGCTTTGAGGGAAAACAGGGTTTCAAAACTAGTCTTGTTATTTGCAAGACGGATTACCTGCAAGTCAAAGATTATCTTTTCCCTTTTATATATATATTTTTTATCTTTTTATGGGCATACAAGAGAAATAGAAATAAAGTAAATATAGTATAGATATATATGTATATACTATATATGTATAAAGGGGTGGGGGTGGAGGCAGAGATGGAGTGTAGCACGGTGTCGAGTCGGTCATCGTCAAGAAAGACGCAACCAACAGGACAAAGTGCAGCGTGTAAGGTGTAGGATGGATGGTGGAAGATGTGTGCGACCACACTTTTTGTACGCGTGTATCGGGGAATATCAGCAACTGGTGTAGATATTCCCACAATACAGCGTATGGTAAATAATGTGAATATATATATATATGTATGTATATATGTAAATATATCTATATGTATATATGGTTATAAATATCTAGGTATATATATATATATATATATATATATGTATATATATATATATTTATAAGTATATGTGTATATGTATATATGTATATGTATATATATAGGTATGTGCATGTATATATAACTATATAGAGGTATATATGTATGTATAAGTATATAGTAATATATGTTTATATAGCTATATGTAGCTAGATATATATATATATGTATATATGTATAGTTATATAGATATATATATGTATATATGTATGTATATATAAGTAGGTGTGTATATATGTATATATATATATATATATATGTGTGTATGTATCTATACTTAGTTATATAGGTAATAGTATATATATAGATATATGCATATAAATATATGTATATATATCAGTATATATATGTGTATATATATATATATATATATATATATATGTATATGTATATGTATGTATATAGACTAATACATAGTTATATAAGTACTAATATATGTATAGATATATGTATAAATATATATATAAGTATATATATATATATGTATGTATACTAATACATAAGTATATAGGTACCACTATATGTATAAATATAAGTATGTGTATATATATGTGTATGTGTGTGTGTGTGTGTAGAAATATATGTATATATATATATATATATCAATATATATATCTATACGTATATATATATATGTATATAATAGTGTATAGGTGTGTGTGTGTGTGTGTGTGGAAGTGTGAGTGTATGTGTGTGTGAGCATCAATAAAGAGAGTGTTGTGAGAGAGAGTGAGAGAGAGAGAGAGAGTGAGAGAGAGGGCAGGAGAGATGGCGCTACTAAATTTAAGGCATCTGGAGCTTCCATGCAACGTTTGATGGCTTCACGCACGTGCAGGCGCGTATGCGCGTGGAGAGGCGCGCGCTCGAGGGAGTGGCTACACACAAAGGAGACCGCAGCACACCGCACTGCGTGGAGAGCAGGCACTGGCACTTGCAGGTGCACGCGGTGAAGGAAGCGGGCGAAGGCAGGCGCACGCAAACGTACGCGGGCGGGTGCAGGCGATGCGGGCGGAGACACGCAGGCGGGCGCATGCACGGGCGAATGGCGGTAGCGGCGCGCCGGGTGACCGGTAAAGTGAGAAGCTCAACAGTCACCCCACTGTAGCCACAGTGTCACGCAGACTCACGTGAACAGTGGCTACAGTGTAAGGCCGCGCCGCGTGACTGGGAGCTGCAGGTGCTGTGAGTGCGGCCTGCTCGCGGCTGGCGTGCGTAGGCTGGCGCGTGAGGAATAGGGTCTGCGCTGGCCGGTTGCGGGCGTGGAGAATCTCGCGATAGAGCGCATGGAGAGGGAGTTGGCATGCGCGAGGGAGGGCGAGGGCGACGCGGGCGCTGCTGGGGTGCGCTAGGGTGCTTGGCCGGCCTCTGCAGTGACGCGCGGTGGCTGGTTGCGGGCAGAAGAGAGAGTGCAACAGAGCGAAGAAGTGGGAGTTGGGTAGGTCTGCCGGTGCGCGCAGAGGGCAAGGGCGGCCTGCAGGCTTACACGGAATGGGCTGGGCGACTACTACTGCTGCCACCTTGCTGCTGCTGCTGGAGCTTTGAGCTTCAAGCTTGAAGCCTGCGCTCCAATGGCTAAAGGTGCTGGAATGGAAAAAAACTAGAAAAGAGCCACCACGCCCACCGACTCTTTGAAGAGCTGGGTGGTGGTGGTCTCACTGTGGTGGGTGTGCACCACAGTGAGGGCTCCTGTCCGCCGGGTGTCTCCGAGGATGGCCGGCGTGTGGAGGGAGAGGGAGGAGAGGACGGTGGCCTGGAAAGAAGTGGAGCTGAGCTACTATGTGGGTTCTTTTTTGGCTGGACCAGGCTGCCTTTAGCAAAGGAGGAGCCATGGCTTTTTATAGAGGAAGAAAGCCATGCACAGCCATGCCTTGGCTGTGCATGGCTTCCGCATGGAGTGGCAAGGAGTGGGCTGCTACGACTGGTAGGGAGAGGGCTGCTGCAGGGAAGCATGGCACGAGGAGAAGAAGAAGATGCATGCAGCCGCGGGAAAGATTTTAAAAATCAAGTGAAATAAAAAATAAAAAGATGGTGAATTAGCAGAGATGCACTTGAGGAAAAATGTTAATTGCAAGGCCACTTATTTATTCTCCTCTCCTCTCAATTAAATGCATGCATGCATGTATTTTTGCAAATGCGATTATGGAACCCTAATATGCATAGGTAATGCTAGGAAATAGGACAAAAAGGCACTATTGCAGGTGTATTTTTGCGATGCAGTCAGTGTTCCAATTCGACAGGAAGATGGCAGGCTTTGCCAAAGACCAGGCGATAAGGCGACATGCCTATCAGGGTCTTGAAAGTGGTCCTGTATGCCCACAGGACATCATCAAGTCGTGTGGATCAGTCTTTCCTGTCAGGTCTCACAGTCTTCTGTAAAATGTTCTTAATTTGTCTATTTGAAACCTCGGTCTGCCCGTTTGTTTGCGAATGATACGGGGTAGCAATGCGGTGTTTCACCCGTATTTTCTAAGTAGGGCACGGAATTAGGAATGGATAAAATGGCTTCCACCATCACTGATCATGGCCTTGGGTATTCCAAACCGAGAAAAGATGTTCTACTTAACAAAGTCCATGACAGTCCTGTGATCACATCGGCAGGTGGCGATGGCTTCAATCCATTTGGAAACATAGTCTACCGAGACTAGGATGTACTCGAAGCCGTTGGATGGTGGAAAGGGGCCCATAAAATCGATACCCCAAACGTCGAAGATTTCGACAATCAAAATGGGCTGGAGGGGCATCATATCTTTCTTGGTCATGGTCCCTAGTGTTTGGCAGCGTGAGCAAGTCTTGGCAAAGTTGTGTGCATCCTTAAATAGTGTCGACCAGTGAAATCTACACTGCAGAACCTTTGCAGCTATTTTCTTTCCAAAGAAGTGGCCACCATAAGCCTGGTCATGACAGAAGGAAAGCACACTCTGAACTTCGTTCTCGGGGATACACCTCCTGATGATCTGGTCAGCACAGAGGTGAAACAGCACGGGATCATCCCAGAAATAATGCTTGGCCTCAACCAAGAACCTGTCCCGTTGCTGCCTGGACCAGCTGTGCGGGGTTTGTCCTACAACTAGGTAGTTGACGTAGTCAGCATACCATGGCATTCTCTTATCTTGCATAGCCAGAATGTGTTCATCAGGGAAGGCATCAGATAGAGGTGGGGAGGGTCCAATGTGGTCTGGATGAAGTCTAGACAAGTGGTCAGCCACCACATTCTTCGATCCGGCCTTGTCTCGGATTTCCAGGTCAAATTCCTACAAAAGTAGGATCCATCTGATGAGCCTGGGCTTTGCATCCTTCTTGGCCAATAGGTGCCGGATGGCTGAATGGTCAGTGTAAATAGTCACGTGGGATCCCAGTAAGTACGATCGAAACTTTTCAAGTCCAAAGACTATAGCGAGCAACTCTTTCTCTATGACTGTATAATTTCGTTGGGCCTCATCCAATGTTTTGCTCGCATAGTAGATCACCACGGGCTTCTTGTCTTGCCTTTGTCCCAGGACAGCGCCTATGGCAAAATCCGATGCATCACACATAATCTCAAAGTCCTGGGACCAGTCTGTGGGTTGAAGTACAGGTGCGGTGGAGACTAAGTCCCGGAGGGTGTCATAAGACTGGATGCAATCAGAAGACATGTGGAATATGGCATCGTTGGCTAGAAGGTCGGTCAAGGGTTTGGAAAGCTTGGAAAAGTTTTAATGAACCTTCAGTAGAAGCCAACATGTCCTAGGAATAAGCGAATCTGTCGGACCGAGCTAGGTGGAGGAAGTTTGAAAATTAAATCAACTTTTAAGATGTGACCGAGGATAATTCCTTCTTGAACCATAAAATTGCTCTTTTCCCAACTTAACACCAGATTAACCTCGATACATCGTTTCAAGATTTTCTCCAAGTTTCTCAGACAATGGTCGAATGAATTCCCAAATACAGAGAAATCATCCATAAAGACCTCTAAGTATTCACCCACCATTTTTGAAAAAATGGCAGCATGCAACGCTGGAAGGTCGTAGGTGCATTGCATAAGCCGAACGGCATTCGACAGAATGCAAACATGCCATACAAGCAAGTGAATGTGGTCTTTTCTTGATCCTCCGAAGCAATTGCGACTTGGTTATATCCTGAATATCCATCCAGGAAGCAAAAATACTTCTGCCCTGCCAATCTTTCAAGGATTTGGTCAATGAATGGCAAGGGGAAATGATCCTTCTTAGTGGCTTCATTGAGCTTCCTATAATCAATACACACCCGCCATGAGGTGGTGGTGCGGGTGGGGATGGATTCGCCATGATCATTGGTGACAATGGTGAGCCCAGTTTTCTTGGGAATCACTTGAGTGGGGCTCACCCAGGGGCTATCGGAGATAGGATAGATGATGTTGGCGTCCAGCCACTTGATAATTTCTTTCTTAACGACCTCCCACATGTTTGGGTTTAAACGTCTCTGCATCTGGCAGGAGGGTCGTGCCCCGTCTTCCAGGTAAATCTTATAGGTGCAATAGGTGGGGCTAATTCCTCTTAAGTCAGAAATGGTCCAACCAATGGCGGCCCGATGTTTTGAAAGGGTCGCAGTCAACTTGAGTTCCTGATCCTTGGTTAGATGAGAATTAATAATCACTGGGAAGGTCTAGTCAGGTCCCAGGAAGACATACTTGAGGTTCTCGGGCAATGGCTTAAGTTCAGGTGAGAGTGGAACCACAGTTGATGGAAAGGGAAAGGGCGGGAGTTGATCAACATCGATCTCCTCAAATGGTGTTGTGAGATGGTACTCAGCCTTACAAAGGTCCACGGGTAGTGATGGTGATGGGTCAGAACAATCATTACAGGTTTGGTGGTCTGATACAAAATTAAGGGTGAGGCATTCCTCGATCAAAGTTTCCACGGGATCATGTTCCTCAACGCAATCACAATCAAAAGACTTTGTCTCCCGGAAGATATCCAATTGCATTTTCCTGTCCCCAAAGGCGATTTCCATACATCCCGTGTCACAATCAATGTTTGCCTTAGCTGTAGCTAAGAAAGGTCTGCCTAAGATTATGGGTGCATTCTGTAATTTTTCAGGGACTTCCATGTAGAGCACCAAAAAGTTGACTGGGAAATAGAAGTCCTTGACTCTTACAATCACGTCCTCTACAACCCCCTTCGGGGTTTTCACTGATCTATCAGCCAGCTGGATGGTGACAAGGGTTGGTGTCAACTCTCCGAAACCAAATTGGTGGTACAGGGTTGTTGGAATCAGATTGATAGAAGCACCTAAGTCCAAGAGAGCTCTATCAAATGTCATGTCCCTGATATTACAGGAAATCAGGGGCACTCCTGGGTCAGTTCGCTTGAGCGAAAGGTTGCTTGATATTACGGAACTTGCTTGTTCGGAGAGCACAACCTTCCTAGGTGCTTGAGGTCTTGGCTTACATTTGGGTGTACAGGCATCCTTTAAAAACTTGGCATAAGCTGGGATGTGTTTGACAGCTTCGAGGAGCGGAATATTAATCTGTACATGCTTAAAGATCTCCAAAAGCTCCTCAGTTTCCACAACATTCTTCTTTTTCTTGATTGTTTCCAAGGCTTCAAGGTAGGGTGTCTGAATGTGGATTGGGTCTATTTCTGGGTCCTTGGTTGGTGCCTCTTCTAAGTCGGGTATTTCAGCGGGTGAAGTCTTGGGGAGAGTCGGCCATTTGGGGTCCTGGGTTTTGGTGCCGCTTCTCAAGGTCACCGCATTCGCAGAGGCATTGAGGCCATGGGTTGATCCTTGAGAAGACGAGGATGAAGAAGCACCCAACCCAGGAGGTGTTTGTGGGGCTGGCTGGACCATGTGAGCCTACCCGGGATTGCCTTGGAACCCTTGCGAATTGGGGCCTCTGTTAATTATGTTTCACGAGTTCGGTTGTGGCTGGGAAGGTAGGAATCCTTATTGTTTATAGTCCAAGAGTTGGCTTAACTGTCCCTTTACCAAGGCCATTTCCTCCTGATGTTTCTGGTTCATGTCAGCCATCATCTTTATTAGGGTGTCCATTTGGTTTTGTGGGGGAGGGGCCACCCTATTCTGATTATATTGGGGTCTAACTGGAGGTCCTTGCTGATAGGGGGGCAAGTGTGGCTGCTTGTTTGGCCTAGGCAGGTTTTGGAATTGCGGTGGTTTCTGGTTTGTCCAACCAAAGTTGGGGTGGTTACGCCAGCCAGTGTTGTAAGTGTTGGAGAAAGGGTCATGTTTCACATAACCTTAGACAGCTTGCACATCTTCAAGGATAGCCAATGTCGATGGAGAGGGAAGAGAGTAATCAAGGGTTGAGGGAGCAAAGGTCCCTCCCTGGAACGTGGTCAGGGGTTGTTCCAGGTTCAGTTGGGTTAAGGGCTGGACCAGATCAACATTATGTGCTCCCTTTGCTAGGGAGAAAGTCTGTAAGGGGTTCCTGGTCTGGTTCAGTAGCTCATCAATCCTTTTGTCCACCAATTCCACTCGATCCAGTTTCTTGGCAATGATGTCCATGTCAACCATTCTAGAATTTGCTTGTACCTCATAAATCCCACCACGGGGTTGACTGGACCTGTTGAACTGGGTCATGGAGGCATTGTTGAGCGAATTCTCGCTCATAGACTCAAAGAGCTCAAACGTGCTCTCCTCATCCTTGTTCAGGAAGTTTCCCTCGCATGAGGCATCGACGAAGTTTCGTAGGTTGCTATCCAAACCATGGTAGAAAATCTGGGCCAATTGCCACCTTGGTACTTCGTGGTGTGGGCATTTCCTCAAGAGTTCATTAAATTTTTCCCACGCCTCATGAAACTGTTCCCCACCCTGGAGTGTAAAGGTAGTAATAGTTCTTCTGAGGGCATTAGTCTTTCCTATGGGGAAGAATTTCTTTAAAAATGCATACCTCAATTCTTCCCAGGTGGTGATGGGTCTACCTAGGGTTCTAAGCCAATGAGAAGCCTTGTCCCTTAATGAGAAGGGAAAAATCTTGATTAGAACATTGTCAAGGCTAATGTTCCTAGGTTTCACGGTTCGTGCTATGCGGTCGAGATCCTCTAGGTGCTGAAAGGGGTCCTCATTTGAGCTTCCTTGAAAATGGCTCTGGATCAAACTTAAGACATTCGGTTTCAGCTCAAAATCATCTCCCCCTTCGGGGATCCTAAGGTATGGCTCGACTCTAATAGCGGAGGGATTATAGAAATCGTGGAGGGGCCTCGGCTGATCCTGAAATGGTGGTATATCAAGTGGAGGTTGCCCTTGTACACCTTGGAAAGGTGGTGGTGGTTGTTCTTGTGGGTTTGATAACCGTTGTATGGCTTGCATGATGGTGTGGATTTGTTGTTGCTGAAGCTGGTGGTTTGCATTAATTTGGGCTTGGATGATGGCCATTGCGTCTGGTGGGGGTTGATCCTCAGCCTCATCTACCCTAGGTTCAGCCATGTTCCTAACAAAATTACGTTGCCTAGATTCCTGCACCAAAACACACAACTCGGGATGCAGTGAGTGTCTCCCGTGCATACACTAGAGAAGAACAGGAGGGGATGCGGAGAGCGACAGATGCGAGAATTGTGTTCAATCAAGAAAATAAGCCTAGTCCTTATGGGGTATTCCTTAGGAGACCTAGAAATCTCACAAAGGGTGATTAAGTCCGTAAGCACTGGACTCCCCTTCCCAAGGCTAATCTGGTCAGGTTGATTACAAGGGGATTGCAGGGAAGGTTCTTCCTTTGGCTTGCGCCTCTGGTTCCGTAGACCCCACAACCGCGGTCGTTTGACACTGCCCCACAACCTAGTCACCAAATTCTACCAAGGGAATGAAAGTCAAGTGCCCAGCGAACAAAACCTTGCCTTTTGAGACTTAACTCAGTCTTACCTAGGGCACGTCTACTCAGTTTTAAAGGGCTAGGATAGTGCTTGTGCTAGGGTTATATGATGAGGCGTTGATTGGGGTGGTTCCTCTTAATTTTTCACTTTCAAAGTGTGTATGTCTATCAAAACATAATTTTCAAGTAAGGATTTTTAAGATGTGGTGTCTTTTAGTGTTTCATCCTTACTTTAGTGCTTTTCAGGGTTGACGTGTCTTAATGTTTTCAGACAAGTTTCAGTGGGAACGTCAAGTTCTGCACACAATTCGGTGAAAGTAGATTTCCTTTTGTTCTGTAGAGGCTCTAAAACCCTAATGTACTCATCCTAATGATCATGCAGCTTCTATTAGATTAGTCGATTTTAGGGTTGAGTGGTGAGGCCCAGGTCAACTCACAGTGGCTTTGCAAACACCACTCAAAGAAGAGAAAAGAACACTCCAAGAATTTATTCAGAATGTTAGAGTGTACATTTTTTTGTGGGGTGATGTGTTAAGGATGTGGGTCAAGCAATCATACACCACGCCAATTTTTTTCAATGTTTACAATTTTTTTTAGTTTTTTCACGCAAGCAAACAATCATGAATTAAGAATTACTCACTATCGGTCCTTGTTGCGCCTACTCCCTTGTTACCGTCGTCGGATGCGTTGCTTCACCATCCAAGCACCGAGTTCCTGCAACCATCAAGTAAAAAGGAAAACAGGGCATTAGACGATGTGAGAATGGATGTGGAATGGAGGTGACAAAACAAATCCGTTGCCTCCCCGGCAACGGCGCCAAAAATGGACGTTCGCTTCTGCGTGTGTGTTAAGAAGTGTCGTTATAGTCGCACTTGCAACGCCGGTTTTAAAGTAAAGAAACGGAGGTGAGTCCGAGTGTTGGCTCAGGGAGGCGTGAAAATCAGAATTTGCTTATCACTTGTTGTCACGGAAAGCGCAGAGTTTTTCTTGCGAAAGGTGCAGTTTGAAAAGTCAGAGAGGGATAGAGAGAGAGAGATTAGGGTTAGAGTCGTTTCTTTGCTTGATCGTGCAACTTAAACAGGAAATCAAGTAAACACTGAACGGAAAGTAACTTCAATAATCATGCAGCTGTAGTTCACAGCTTACAACATTAAATACATGCCCAAACAAAAGTAAGGGAAAGCTTAAAAGAGAGGAAGAGAGAGAGGGGGGAGAGCGGCGAGGTAGCCACGGCGGTGGACGAGGCTTTGTCGGCGGCTCGTCGTCTCCGATGATTACAAGAGGGCTAAAGCTAGCTAGGAGAGGGGTAGAGTAGTTGCAAGGGAAGTGAATGCCTTGAATGAGTGGTTGGAGGGGGTTTAAATAGGGAGAAGGGCTTTCTAAAAGAAGGGGCTTTAGCGACGTCCAGGACATCGCTAAAACCCTTCCAAAAGCATCGGTGAAGCCCTCCAGCCTGCCAGTAACAAGCCCGTGCTGTTCTTCTTTGTGCTTGATCCGCGGCAGTTGCATGAGAGCCATCCGATCGAAGATCGGATGGCTGAGATCTTCCCTTGGGTGCGCTCGGATCGCACCTCAAGCGCGCATGTGCGCGGGAGTCGTTGCTCGGCGTGCGCGCACACGTGGGCACTCGCTGTCTGAGGGCGCACCGCGTGGCGCGATCTCGGCCGCCCGCTACTGATCGGGCATCCCAATTTTACCGCGCGCTCCTTCATCTTCAATTCTTCGCACCGCGCAGCTCGAACCCGTGTCACTTGCGTGCGGGCATGCGAGCTAACTGTTGCGCTACACCGGCTGCTTTGTTGCGACGACTACGAGCGGGCGCGCGGTTCTCGGCCGTCCAATTGAAGATCAACGGTCGAGATTTGATCTCAGCTGACGAATGAAGTGGCGTGCGGTGAGCGAGGGGGTGACGTGGCACAACGAGGGTCGTTGATCATCAAATCAATGGTCAGAACTTCTTGGGCCCATTGTAGGAGCTCCGGATGTCGGATTTGGCCGATCTTGAGTCCGTTGGACTCTGTTCGTCGTTCTGAATCCATCCGTTTGGTCCGATTGCTCATCTGAGGCCTGCTTTGACAAGTGCTTACACAAATGGCCATTAATACAGTTTTGTAAGCAATGTTGGTATATGATGCATGCAATGCTCCCATTTTACTTATGTTGTGTCTTTTATTCTTAAGATGGGCCCTATTTAACAGAGTTATCACCCCCATATGCAGTGTTATCAGTAACTTAGCAACTACTTGGGAACCTTAGGTCTAGAGTCTGAACTTAATATGTTTCTAAAGGAAGATCGATTGGGTTGACTAGTCTACTTGGAGTGCTTGGTTTTTCTTGGATTTGCTAGGGATTAGCAAAAACTAGGCATGGGGGTATTTGATTAGCCCATATTTGTGGGCTATTTAAGTATTTAAGTGCCTAGACATTAAGTTAATTCTAACATTTATTTAGCATGAATTAGGATGTAAATAGATTAATTCATATTTCTGATTTAATTACATAATTCATGCATTGCATTCATAACTAAATGCATTTAGAATTAACTTAGAATTGCATTAGTTAACCAATTAGGTGCATTGCATGCATTGTTTTAATTTAACATAGAAGTTAAGGGCTTATGCATAAATAACCATAATATTTTATTCTTTTATTTTTTTCTCCTTTGCACAGGTAACTCCTCCAGCTTTGGCTTCGCCTCCTCCTCCTGCGCATCACATTTACGCCACGCCATTTTGAATTTGAAACGAAGGCCGTGGCTACAAAAGGAGGAGGGAGGTTGCCTTGTATGGGGAGACACCACCCCACTCCACCACCGTGTACTCCATTCCACCACTGTGGTCTCCAAGGCCGAGCTCCACCACACCGTGGGCCGGCGAGGTGACAGCTCACCGCGCCAAGCCAGTGGACTCGTGCCAACACCGCGAGTGTGTGTCCCTGGCCACGCTTCCATCACTGTGCCTCACCAGAATCAGCAACCACCACCACAGCCGCCGCAACTCCATGCCCTACATTTTCATCTCCTCCGTTAGTTAAGACGTTTAGGAAATTTCTCGGACATCTGAAGCTTCGTCCCCACGCACAACAGCAACCGGCCTCTCCTCTAGCCCGCGCCATCACCAGCAGCTTCTCCCGCTCCATCAGATCCACCCTCGCCTCCAGCCAAGCACGTAGCCGACGCACCCCTCCGGCCGCACGCGCCCGCCAGCTTGCAGCACCGTCCACAACTCCACTGCGCGCACTCATCTCCTACAACACCGCCATCCTCGTGCACGCCCTTGCTGCGTGCACCATCCTCCACGCTCCAGCCCTTAGCGCACGCCCACCAGCTCCCCTCAGTGCGCCTCACCTCCTGCAGCAACGCTACTCTAGCCCACACGTGCCCCTGCCGCACACCTGCAACAACAAACGCCCTCCAGCCGCACGAGTAGAGTGTGCTGCACTTCCGCCGCACTCCCTGCAGCGCACCGTCGATGCTTGCAGTGTGTAGCCAACAGCATCCAGCAGTAGCAACTGCGTCCGCCAGCAGCGCCACCCTCAGCACGTGTGTAGTCCAGAGCGTGCAACCCCTCGCCAGGAGCCTTCCCACACTCCACACACGGCCAACAATCACCGGAACCCACCTGCACCACAACTTCATCTGGCCACCTCGGGGCACCTCGCACTTCGCCGCGACCGCCATCACGGAGCCCTCGGTCTAGAGATCCTCCTCCGAGCTTCACACCTGTGGCCATTCCTTCCTCCTCGCACACGGACAAGGGGAAGAAGTTCCCCTATTTTGCTATGGTAAAAGCTTTATTAATATTTACATTCTATGCCATTGTCAACTTTTATTATTATTTTATTAAGCTGCATTCCAAAATATATCCTTTAGTTGTTCAAAATTGCCATTTCAACATGTTCTCTTGATGCTTTCTTAATCTGAAAGTAGATTTGGCTCAACTCTCGTCGAAACTAACTGTGAACATATGTTTTTAACCGGTGCGATTTTAAATGTCATTGCCTCCCTGTGGATACAACCCGCTCTTCTGCAAGTGATTATTTTAATTATTGATTAGTCGATTTTTCCACCACATAAAACTACAAACGACGCGTCCTTTTATGTGACAAACGACTTTAAAAGCGAAGAATCAACTCATCATGTATCCATGTCTAAAACGATGAAATCAACATGGAAGTAGAAATCCTGGACTCTCACAACTACGTCCTCCAAAATTCCATGAGGTGACTTAATAGATCAATCTGCTGACTGCAAAGCCACATTCGTGGGCTTAAGTACAAGATCCTCAAATTGTTTTAGGAGGGATGTAGCAATAAGGTTAATGGATGCACCTAAATCTCAAAGAGCTCGGTTAAATTCTAAATCTCCAATCTTGCAGGAGATTATTGCACCGCAAAAATACATCTGCAATAATGCCTTCTTATGCTATTTCCTAGCATGACCTGTGCATATTAGGATTCTATAGTTGCGTTTGTAAAAATACATGTATACATGCATCTAATTGAGAGGAAAGAAGAATGAAATAAATGGCTTCACAATTCGCATTTTCCTCAAGTGCCTCTTTGCAAATATCCACCACCTCTATTTTTATTTCCACTTGGTTTTTTTTATCTTTCCCGCGGCTGCATCTTCTATGTGTGCCATGCTGCAGCTGTCCTTCCCTGCAGCTGCCATTCTATCCCTCTCCCTGCAGCTGCATGTGGCCATGCCATTCCTCTTCTATTTAAAGACCGCAGCTCCTGCCTTTGCAAAGAGAGCCTGGTCCCAGCCAAGAAAAATCCCGCAGGCAGCTCCATCTCCAAGCCACACCGTCCTCTCCTCCATTCCCCTCCATAAGCCAATCCTCCTCTGAGGAGAAACCCGGCGGGCAGGAGCTCTCACTATGGTGCACACCACCACAGTGAGACCACCACCACCCAGCTTTTCAAAGAGCCAGTGGGCGTGGTGGGTCTGTTTTCATTTTTTTGGCGTTCCCGCACCTTCCCGCCAATGGAGCAGCTTCAAGGTCTGAAGCTTGAAGCAACAGCAGCAGCTACAGCCATTCCGCGCAAGCCTGCAGGCGCCCCAGCCCCTCCGCGCGCGCTTGCAGGCCTTCTCTGCCTTCACTTTCTCCGCTCTGTCGCACACACTGTTGCCCACAACCAGCCGCTGCGCACCTCTGCAGCAGCCGGCCAAGCGCCTCCCCACCCCCCTACGGCACCTGCAAACTTCCGCGCAAGCTGCAGGCGCCCTCGCCCTCCAGCCCCGCACGCTCTGTCGTGAGCTCTCCGCGCTCGCAACCAGTTGGCGCAAGCTCTCTCCTCTACTCGAATATGCGCCCGCGCGCGTTGAAGACCATCAGATGACGACCTTCACCTGCAGACGACTTAACCTGTAGCCCTTCCTCTCCTGCTCTCTCTCTCTCCCTCTCTCCCTCTCACAACACTCACAGCACTCTACACCGATGCACACACACACCTACACTCACACTTTCACACACACACACACACCTCTATTATAAACATATATATATATACATATACTTATATATAGTGATATATATACATATATTTATATATATATATACTTATATTTATACATATAGTAGTACCTATATACTTATATATATAAATATATGTATATATATATATATACCTATATATATACATACATATATATATATATATACATATATACATATACTACTATGCATATACATATATATATATATATATATACTTATATATCTATATACATATACATACATATCTAGATACATATACCTATATGCCTATATATATATACATCTATATAGTATTATATACATACATGCATATACATATATATATAAAAATATATATATCTGTGTATAGTTATATATACATACACACACACATATATATATACATATACACTTATATATACATATATATCTACATATATATATATATATACCTATACATTTATAACCATATATATATATATATATATACATATAGACATATTTACATATATACATATATACATATATATTTTCACGTTATTTACCATACGCTTTATCGCGGGAATATCTGCACCAGTTGCTGATATTCCCCGATACACGAGCACAAAAAGCATGGTCACATACATCATCCACCATCCATCCCACACTCCACGTGGCACCTAGTCCTGTTGGTTGCATCTCTCTAGACAACGACCGACTCGACACCATGCTACACTCCATCGCTGCCTCCACCCCCACCCCTTTATATACATAATATATACATATATATATATACTGTATTTACTTTATTTCTGTTTCGATTTCCTATTAGTAAAAAGAATAAAATATATATATAAAAGAGAAAAGATAATCTTTGACTTGTAGGTACCCCGTCTTGCAAATAGCAAGATTCGTTTTGGAACTATGTTTTGGCTCAAAGCCAAGAACACAATTTTGAGGGTGTGCCTCAAGGACAAAGATTACCAGAAAAAAATCTAAATAAGAAAAACACCAAAAACACAATAAACGAATGAAAGAGACTCGTTGTAGGAAAGGCGTAGAAACTTAACTTGCAACCCCACTTCCCTGAGTTCGACCCTAGGCCTAAAAGTGACAAGATAAAATCAAGTAGGCCAGGTTAAAACTTTTGTAGAGAGATGGTTAGGTCTGAATTAGGTTAACCACTATACACACTTCAACGATAAAATCACCATATTAACAACCTATCTGAGTCCGACCATACATCTTTTCTGGCGCCGTTGCTGGGGAGGTGCGCCTTCAAGTAAGTTTCTATTCAATTCCTTTCAATTTTTCTCCTCTCTTCACGGGTATCTCTGCTTTTGGTGTGCAGGTGAACCTGGTGCAAGGAGAAGGAAGGCAGACGAAGTCGAAGACGTAAGCAGATCCAAGGCGGGAATGAGAGCGTGAAGACGCCAACACCGCATTGGAGCTTCGCACACGTTGCCGAACAAGTAGGTCTTCTTTTCTTAGCAACTAGGGTTAACTTGTCACCTTAATAAAAAAAAAACTAGAAAAACTTCTTGGGATCTCTTGGGGCAAGTGGATTAAAATTCACTTGGTTGATTGATTGTCTTTACTCCCACCACCCCGGGATTTTCCGCCTTACTTCGCATAATGAAAATCCAAGAATCTTAATTCTTGAATTTCTCGCCGTGTGAAGTATTCTTTGAGGCAAATACAAAAAGATTGATTGCACCCCTCTTTTGCCTCACTTATCTACAATTCGGGATCACATTTTTTGGTGGGGAAACTTGGAATTGAGTTGATTTCAACCCCATCACGACTTTTCAACTTGCCTCAGATTCGATCCCGAGTATTTCAACACCAACAACTTTAGTTTCTTTATCTGTTGGTTGAAGCCTTGTGTGTGGACATCTTTCTGGTGATTGGGAGCACTTGAATTGAAGTGCTTTGGCTCCCTTTCACATAAATATAAAACTGACTCGTGCATCCACACATAGAAATCTCCATTTAGGGTAGCCCATTGCATTTTAGCGTGCATTAACCAACTAATATTGAAGAAGGGTTTCTTGGGCTTAGAAAGAAAACTTGTATTCTCACAAAACCCAAAGATTGGTTGAATTGGTATTTCAGCGAAATCCTAAAATCCATACTACTTAAAGCTGAACTCTAAAAATCATTCACCAATTAAAAACTTCAATTCGGGGAGATTTCCCTGTTGCATGCTTGTTTGACACACTCTCTTAAAATCAATCACTTGGGCATTACCCGTAAACAACACCCTCCACATTCCAGAAGCACTTGATCCTAAGCCTCTAACTAAAACCGGTAGTAACTTGACCCTTACTAAGGATTGGAGGTCTAACTACTTGCGTGTAGCGGCTACGTGCTAGTGAGAGTTCCCGCGTGATATCAGGTGTCTAAGACTGGGGCAAACGGCCTTTCAATCTGTCTCGGTGGTTCCGCGGTGCTCGCATTCGGTTCCGTAGTTCGTGATAGTAGGTAACTTAGATCTTTAGGTCTAAGGGCACACTGTAGAGGTTAGGAACTTGACTGTATTGATTTGTAATCAAGTGTACCTTTGCGGCATCATTTCTCTCATCTCTTTTCCCTTCATATCCCCCCAATTCTTCCTGCGGTAGTGCATGTTTGGGAGGAGGTCACAAAACCCTGAACTGTTTGAATTGACTGCTAAATCTAGAAAACAAGCCGAATTGTCGTCCTCCTCCACAAACATGGCAAACACCCCCACCTCACCACTTCGTCACAATTCCAATTCTCCAACACCAGGCTTATCCCGAGAAACCCTGTAAGACCTTCCTTGCCGAGTGTCGCGCCAAGCGACTCGGTAAGTCATGTGGATCTGCCTTCTGCAAGCCAGTATTTCGACACGGAGGACCAAGCCTCCGTGTGCTCGGATGCATATTTACATGCGAACATGTCTTCTGGCATAGAAGACGCTTGCGTCCTGGGGAACAACCCGTTCTTTGCCAATTATAACCCAGGGTGACGTAATCATCCAAACTTTGCATGGTCCAACAACCCGTAGCACCAAAATCCTGAGGGGGGACCAATGTGACCGTCCGCACCCGTTATCCCAAAGGCCTAGTCTAATCCTATGGTCAATCCGCCATCAGGCCCTTGCATACCACAAACCGAACACGCATCAAGGCCTCTTGATAAACTGATGCGAATGATGACGGAAATGTCAAAGCGCCATAAAGAGAACATGACCTCTCTTCAGCACCATTTGGCGCAGCAGAATGCTGAGATCAGTCAACTACGCATGGCGACTCGATCTCAGGGCACTCTTCCTGCCCAACCTGTTCCAAACCCGCGAAACTTCATACCCTGTGGTCCGCAACCACAGGTACAACTTTTTCAGGGATAGGTTCATCAAATTCTGCAAGCTCCGAGCATTCCACCGGGATTTCAGGCTAATCCCGCTGCAGCACCGCACTCTTATGTTGATTGCGATTGCATCAAGGATGACACATCTGACGAGGACATGACCGTCAGTGCGTGTATCGGACTAATTGGGACCGATTCAGACTACTGCGAATTACCTAACGACTGCCTGACCAACACAAATTGTGACGTTCCCCAATCCCTCCCTATTCCTGTACCTTCTCCTGACCAGACTTCTGACAAGGTTTTCTCCGCTTCCCATACCTCGTGGTCTGAGTCATCGCCGGGCTGCTTACCGCCGGTCCACACTCTGGAAGACCAGATTGCCCTTTCTTTCCTGCCAAATCAGGCAGATTTGCAACTCCACACTGGGACCTTGAGCCCACATCTTACTCACTAGGGCTATTCCCTTTTGGATCCATCTATCCAAAGAGCCCCTCTTCTTGGCCAACCTGAGGGCCAACTTCTTCTTCCCGACTTGTTCTCTGATCCGCCTGGGACACTCTCATCCCATGAAATTCCAGACCTTTCACTATCCACCATCACTTTTCACGCCACTATCACACTCTTCACTTCACCCCCCACCATCCACCCACCCTACCACCCTGCTGTATACCCTGCACTTTAGCTCTCGTTACCAATCTTTCGTCCTTTCTCTACCCTTCCCTGCATGCATATGAGGACATAGCATTGTTTGGCATGGGGGGGTGGATAGGCATCCATAGAATCTGGGTATTTTATGGTATCATACAGTTCCCACCTATTTATAAATATGCAAGAAAAAGAAAAAGAAAAAAAATATATATATATCTAAATAAATGGAGTTTAGTAATGATCTAAAAGCTGAAACAAAAACATTCAATAAGTGTATGGATATTCAACCTCTTTTTTGAAGACTTTCCAGGCCATAGAAGCTTGATTCGCTCACGCTCGGCTTAATTCACTTGAGCATTGACAAGATAGATCGGAACCTCTCCTAACTAAGGACTTATTCTTGTACCTGAGACACCAGTACAGGATTCATTGGTTTAATTCTACTTGAGAGCATAAGAAAACTTGGTTCACACTACACATTTCAGGAAAGACTAGGTGAACATAAGATCCAACCCTAGTGTTCATTAGGGAAGGTGGAGTCCTTACTTGTGTGGGCAGGTACACTTTTTATCCCAGGCTTTAGTCTTGTGTTTAGGAGCGACTCTTTCCACCAAAAAAGAAACTCTCCCACCAAAAAGAAAAAAAAGTGTGCTCCTTCAAAAAATGTTGTAAGAGATATACTAACACATGTTTCAAAAAAAAAAGAGAGATGAAAAAAAGAAGTTGTAAAAGAGTCAGTATATCTCACAAATGTCTGTAAAGTCTTCGCCCTACAAGAAGTTCTTCAGGGCAGGTTACAAATACCTTGTTTTCCTTTGAGCCACAAAAATCAGAAAATGGGAGTTGAGTTTTTCGTCATCTTCTTAAGGGTCAATCCGAAAACACGAGCTAAAACTGGGACCAACCTTTACTTAAAAATTCGTGAAACCCTGGCCTTGAGTCTTAATGTTCATCTGGTCAGTCTTTTTCCTTCACTAAGCACAAGCCATAATCTCTTGAGCTCTCGAGAATGGCAAAAACCTCCTCGGTCCTGGAAACCGTACTTAAGGGTTAAATACCAAGAGTCCTGGTTAGTCGAGAGATGATCTATATCATGTGAGACTTAAAGTACTGGTAGTCTTCTACACAATTGGTTCTCACAATATCCAACAATAAACACACCTATATTGCCTCAGAAGAAAATCTTCAGCTTAAGATCATTTCGAAATACTGTTTTGCTAGGGACTAGAAAAAGATAGGCATGGAGGTATGATTGCACCGCAAAAATACGCCTGCAATAATGCCTTCTTATGCTATTTCCTAGCATTACCTGTGCATATTAGGGTTCCGTAGTTGCATTTGTAAAAATACATGTATACATGCATCTAATTGAGAGGAAAGAAGAATGAAATAAATGGCTTCACAATTCGCATTTTCCTCAAGTGCCTCTTTGCAAAAATCCACCACCTCTATTTTTATTTCCATTTGATTTTTTTTATCTTTCCCGCGGCTGCATCTTCTACGCATGCCATGCTGCAGCTGTCCTTCCCTGCGGCTGCCATTCCATCCCTCTCCCTGCAACTGCATGTGGCCATGCCATTCCACTTCTATTTAAAGGCCGCACTCCTGCCTTTGCAAAGAGAGCCTGGTCCCAGTCAAGAAAAATCCTGCAGGCAGCTCCATCCCCAGGCCACACCGTCCTCTCCTCCATTCCCCTCCATACGCTGGTCCTCCTCCGAGGAGAAATCTGGCGGGCAGGAGCTCTCACTGTGGTGCACACCACCACAGTGAGACCACCACCACCCAGCTCTTCAAAGAGCCGGTGGGCGTGGTGGGTCTGTTTTCATTTTCTTGGCATTCCCGCACCTTCCTGCCATTGGAGCAGCTTCAAGGTCTGAAGCTTGAAGCAGCAGCAGCAACAGCAGCCCCAGCCATTCCGCGCAAGCCTGCAAGCGCCCCAGCCCCTCCGTGCCGTCTGCAGGCCTTCTCCACCTCTGCTTTCTCCGCTCTATCGCACGCACTGTCGCCCGCAACCGGCCGCTGCGCGCCTCTGCAGCGGTCGACCAAGCACCTCCCCGCCCCCTGCGGCACCTACAAGCTTCCGCACAAGCTGCAAGCGCCCTCGTCCTCCAGTCCCGCGTGCTCAGTCGCGAGCTCTCCGTGCTCGCAACCGGTAGGCGCAGGAGCTCTCCTCTGTGCAAATATGCGCCCGCGTGCGTTGAAGACCATCAGACGATGGCCTTCACCTGCAGATGACTTAACCTGCAGCCCTTCCTCTCCCGCTCTCTCTCTCACAACACTCACAGCACTCTACACATACGCACACACACACCTACACTCACACTTTCACACACACACACACACCTCTATTATAAACATATATATATACATATACTTAAAGATAGTGATATATATATACATATATTTATACGCATATATATACATATATACATATATATATATATATACTTATATTTATACATATAGTAGTACCTATATACTTATGTATTAGTATACATACATATATATATATATATATACTTATATATATATATATATACATATACATACATATCTAGATACATATACCTATATACCTATATATATATACATCTATATAGTATTATATACATACATACATATACATATATATATATACATCTATACATATATATATCTATAACTATACATACATACATACATATATATATATATATATACTTAGCTACATATATCTATATATACATATATTACTATACATATATATATATATATATATATATATATGTCTATATAGTTATATATACATACACACACACACATATATATACATATACACTTATATATACGTATATATCTACATATATATATATACCTATAAATTTATAATCGTATATATATATACATATAGACATATTTACATATATACATATATACATATATATATTCATGTTATTTACCATACGCTGTATTGCAGGAATATCTACACCAGTTGCTGATATTCCCCGATACACGTGCACAAAAAGCGTGGTCGCATACATCATCCACCATCCATCCCACACTCCATGCAGCACCTAGCCTTGTTGGTTGCGTCTCTCTAGACGACGACCGACTCGACACCGTGCTACACTCCATCGCCGCCTCCACCCCTACCCCTTTATATACATAATGTATACATATATATATACTATATTTACTTTATTTCTGTTTCTCTTTCCTATTAGTAAAAAGATAAAAAAATATATATAAAAGAGAAAAGATAATCTTTGACTTGCAGGTACCCCGTCTTGCGAATAGCAAGATTCGTTTTGAAACTCTGTTTTGGCACAAAGCCAAGAACATAATTTTAAGGGTGTGCCTCAAGGACAAAGATTACCAGAAAAAAATCTAAATAAGAAAAACACCAAAAACACAATAAACGAACGGAAGAGACTCGTTGTAGGAAAGGCATAGAAACTTAACTCGTAACCCCACTTCCCTGAGTTCGACCGTGGGCCTAAAAGTGACAAGGTAAAATCAAGTAGGCCAGGTTAAAAATTTTGTAAAGAGATGGTTAGGTCTGAATTAGGTTAACCACTATACACACTTCAACGATAAAATCACCATATTAACAACCTATCCGAGTCCAACCATACAGAGATCAGAGGGGTGCCAGGGTCTTTTAATTTCTGCAGAAGCTTGCTCAAAATAATGGAACTAACCTGTTCCAATAGCAAAATAGGACTTCCGTCAGAATTCCTAAGCTTTCGATTAGGTGTTCATAAATTCTTCAAAAATCTTACGTCAGCCTGTACATGACGAATTACATCCATCAAGGGGATGCTGATCTGGACTTGCTCAAAGAGCTTGACCAAGTCCTCCTCAATCTAAGGTGGTTTCCTACCATTACTTCCCTTCCTTAAGGCCTCAGGAAATGGTGTGGACCTAGTCTCATCCTTGATGGGTTCTGTTGATCCTTGGTTATCCTTGATAACCACCCCAAATTGAGACGTACTAGGATTAGGTTTAGTGTATCTCTTAGGCTCAAGATCCTTAGTACATTTACCACTGTGGGTTGTTACAGAATGTAGTCCTGTAGGGTATAGAGGAGTGGGTAGGATTGGTGGCTGCTGCTGCTGAGATGCATTAGGTAAAGAAGTTGATGCTTGTGACACACCTTGAAATAAGGGTGCAAATGGGCTTGGTTGCACATATTGGATTTGGCCCAGTTTTGGGTTCACAACATACCTCTGGTTTGCTACGTTGTTTGAGTTTGCCAGAGGTTGAGAGGGTAATGCGCCTGGTTGGCGAGTCCCAACCATTTGCGCAATCTACTTGCTCATATCTTCCATATCCATTGTATGCTGCCTCTGGATAGCAGTATTGATCTTCTACATATCAGCCAATGTCTAAAGAATTATGCTCATTTGATCATCTTTGTTAGGCCCAGGTTGAAAATTCGAATTTGGCCTAGGTTGAGCTGGCTGATATGAGTGCAGATTTTGTGGTCGAGGTTGATCTTGTGGTCTAGGATTTTTAGGATAAGAGTTCCCCAACCAGGAAAGTTGGGATGATTACTCTATCTAGGATTGTAGGAATTGGAATAGGGGTTGTTCTAGATGGCGTGGAGTTCCTCACAGGGTTGAGCAACTCCAAAGAAATTAGAATATTGGGGTTTAGAGGATCCCCAACTAGAATAAATAGGCTCCAAGTTTCCTCCGAAACTCGAGTCAGAAGAGGATGGATATGTGTCAATCCTAGTGTGGTGTATATTATGCACGGCCTCCCTCCCTACGAGCGAACGTGCATGCGTGTTCTGCTGAGAAGAAGTGACTTGTTGCAGCTAGCGAGTCTAATCGTCAAGCTTCTTCTCTATAATAGAGACCTTATCCAATCGACTGGCCATAATTTCCATATCAGCAGAGGAGGATAGGTCTCCTGCCTCATGTACCCCGCTTGTGTTCATTGATGCACGGGTAGTCATCCTATCGAACATACCTAAGGATGCATTGTTTATGGAATTCGCAGACATATTCTCGAGAATTTCCCAAACGGTGTTCTCATGTTTGCCCATAAAGTTGCCTCCATAGGCTGCATCAACGAAAAGTCAAATATCTTCATGGAGTCCCCAGTAAAAAGATTAGACATGTTCCCATTTGGGAACTCCGTGATGTGGGTATTTCCGCATGAGATTAAGAAAGCAATCCCATGCCTCATGAAGTGGTTCCCCCTCATTTTGTGAAAAATGCATAATCTAAAGCCTTAGGGCTTTAGTATGCCCTACTAGAAAGAATTTTCTCGAAACTTGGCTTGCAATTCATCCCAGGTATTGATCAATGATGCAGAGACCAATACAAGTGGGCAGCTTTCTCTTTAAGTGAGAAAGGGAACATCTTCATGAGCAGAGTGTTCCGATTTTGTACAGTTGGCCCAAGGATCTAAGGCAAATGTTTCAACTCCTGAATGTGTTCGAATGGGTCATCAGAACCCACCCTGTGGAAATGGGGAATCAAGCTGATAATATTAGGTTTGAGCTCAGTCTCAAGTCCCCCAACAGGAATACACACTTTGGGCTCTATAGCCACTCATGCGGGATTATAGTGATCCCGCATTTGTGGACGTGCTTAGGGGTTCGCCAGTCCATTGATAAGATTCGTGAGAGTCTGAAGTTGGTTCTGAAGGTTCTGGATGTCGCCCCCTTCTTCTTCTAGACCAGGGTTCTCCATCGAGTCAAAGTCAGAGTATGAAGAACCTGCGTCAAATGTAGATGTGCTAAAAGATATAAGAACTGGCTCAGAATAGGACCTAAACAAGGTAGCTGGGTTCTGGCCAGGATGTGAGTAAAATAACAGAGGTCTTAAGGACCTCCTCCCGTGCATGCACCAATAAAACAGACGAGGGACCATATATGAATCAGACCTAATCAAGGCACCCAAATATTTTTGGATTACTTAGGCTGGTTCGAGGCAGATGGCCTCTAGATCACAAATTCACTAGCCCGAGAAGGGCAGCTAGACAGGGAGAGTCCCGTGAAGACCCCTACATGGTAGAGCATCCCCACAGGTTACAGGCTTTCCCTCACCCGACCTTTCTTGTCACTACAGTTCCAAGTAGATCGGATATGTGTGAATTGAGTGCTAAGTCTACCAAATTTTAAGCCTATTCGTGCCTTGGATTATCACTTGATTTAGAGTTTGATTCAAGTTGTGACCTAATTTCTAGGTTGATTGGTTCACCAAGTGAACCAGCTTTACCTAACCAGCCTAATGTTTTGGATGTAATCCGAGCTAACTCACCCGAACCACCCTATTTCGTTTTGATAAGCAGGTTATTTAGTCACAACTTTTGGGGTTCAAGTGATCTTAGAGCTTGTATTTTAGGGTTTAGTTCAAATAGGGCTTAGGTAGCACACAATGTGGGTAATTATTTCCTTTATGTCTTTGCAAACGTGTACTAAAAAATCCTAAAATTCAACCCTAATTTGGCTCTAAATTGAGTCCAATTCAATTTAAGTGACCCTTGGACTCAATCAAGAACGTGTTAGTCTAAGGGTTCAATTAATTCATATAATTCCCTATGGGCACAAGAAATGTTGGGTGATGTCCCCTCAACTGATGTATCTTCTTAACCATAATTAGATCTAAAAAATTCTTGCCAAAAATAATACTTCTAAGAAAATAAGGCAAGGTTGAATCCTTTTTCTTTTTTCGTTTGTTCTTTCTATACAAAGGAAGAGGGGATTAAGAAGAAAGAAAATAAACTTACCTACCCGTGGAGTGGTTGTCCACTTCTCGCTTCAAATCCAAGCTCAATTGTTCAGCATACATTTGCAAAAATAACCACCAAAACAAGGTAAATGCATCAGAAATCAGAAATAAAAGAAAATATTCACAAAAGTAGTGATAATTGCACATTACGCCTCGGCAACAGTGCCAAAATGATAGTTCACTTCGATCGGGTTTTGAAATCGCACGTCATAGTATAGATTACCAAAGCGAATTAACATTTAAAATTTATAATTCTCGAATTGATAGAAAAATCTGAAGTCGTCTCTGGGAGCAAGAAATGTACGAATCACTATTTAATTTTTATTCAGATGATTTGGTAAACTTATGGATGAAATCAGGAAAATAAAATAAGTTCACTGTGGCACTCAGATAATAGAAAATAGAGACTGTATGGAGTACAAAGAAATATTTATTTAAAGCTCAATAGAAATTATTAATCAATGAAAATCACATATGCATCAAATTAGGCACAAATGAGTTTTAACAGAAATGTTTGACAAATTATTGCAATAAAATTTACTCAGATCAGACTTTGAAACAAGAATCAATAAGATTTTCAAATTTGTCCTTGCATTGTTTCACTTTGGTCCCTGTAACTTTCGATTAGGTCCTTAGGAACCCTTACAGATAGGTCCTTTTCTTGTGAAAAGGTCCCTCGACCTTTTCTTCTCTTGTTCTCCCCAACCGGTGGCCCTCATTGGAGCACTACCAGCCTTTGTCACCGATTGTTTGATTGGGTCGGCTAAGGGGGGGAAAGGTCGTGGAGAGGTCGCCGACATGGTGGAGGTGATGGATCATCGATCGGAGGAGAGTCAATGGTGGAGGGAATGACCAGAGATGGAGAAGGTGATAGGTTTCGACGGGAACTCCAGCGTGTACCTACACGTCAAAACACAGGTCGAAAGACCCCAATTAAATGCTCAAAAGCTCTAGCGTGATGAGCTGGAGCAAAATCCGAAGCAAATCGATGGTGGAGATGGCGGAAGAGGGCTTGTGAAGAAGATCCTCGCAGCTATGAATGGCGGTGACAGATGTAGTCAATGGAGCAATGCAAGGAGCCACGAAGCTCCAGAAGCTTAATTAGGGATGCTACGAAACTAAGCCCTAACCTAATTTGATGTGAGGAGGGGTGAAGAGACCCACCGAACACAAGGCAGAAGAGGACATCGACGGTGATTGGTCGGAGCAAAGAAGAAGGGAAGAAACTCCAAAACTTCACATGAAGCTTCATGCGAGGATAGAGAGTGAAAGCCCTCTCTCAATTATGGCGGGAGAGTAGCAGACGAAGGGGTCGAGTAAAGCTCCAAGGTCCTTCAATGGCAGCATGCATAGGAGGAACAAGGTAAGGGTTGCGCTCGTGATTTCTAGACGAGCCACTTCGAAATTCGATCATGGGTCTTTATAGACTTATGCTGGTGCATCTAAGGGCGTGTGGTTGCAAGAAATGCTCAGAGAGCTCGCAACAGCCGCACCAGCTTTAATCGTTGAGATAGGACTGTAGAGGCAACCGTTGACAACGAAACAACCATCAACGGGTGCAGAAGGCCAAGATGAACAATTCCTCTTCATGCTACGAGGTCAGCCGTGGCCTTGGTTGGCTGTAATTCGTGCCTGAATTTTGGTGCAGAGCTCTGTTAATGGTGGCCCGAGGAGGAAGACGGCTAACATCAACATGGCATCAGGTAAGGAGCGTTATGCAAGAGAAAGGACCTAAAAGTAATATTTTTGGATCATATTGAAAAGATTTTGAAAGTTAAGGGCTAAAATATAAAGTAGGTGCAAATGAGGTTAAAATCGATCCAACTTTTTATGGTAACTTAATTAGAATATAGGAAATCTATTGGTAACCTCAATTTATATTTTTATGTTATTTGTATAGTCAATTTACACTTTGAGCCAAAATATGTCAAATTCCTGTCTACAATTCTATTTTACATCAAAATATGTTCTAATTGTCAAATTGATTGTTCTCATCCTCATAGAATATTTTTAGATGATTTTTAAACGATTTACGTTGCATTTATTTCCTATTGAAACCTTGTCAATTTGAGTTCGACCAAAATTAGGATTTAATCATTATTTATATAGCCTGATTTCTAAAGAAAATCCTAAATTGACTGTTTTGGGCCTATTTAGTTACCCTTTTGGGTTTGTTTGATAATTAGTCTCCTCTAATCTCTCCTGATTGGATTATACCCATTTTATGTATAATTTAGGTGAATTTATACTTAGGATTTAGTAAAATTAGGCTAGCTATAATGAATGATGGTAATGCCTCATATCCCTATGCCTACCATTTGCTAGTCTCTTAGCAAATTATAAAGTTTAGTATAAATTTTTAGTGTAAGAATATTTTTGACATTCAACTCAAAAATATTCGTCTCCCTCCATTCCACGATGATGTGAATTTGTAAATAATGAGTAAGAATGGCCAATTCATTGAAATCGGTCATTCGATTTGACCATTCCATTAACAGCTAAGAAATTAGAAAAGAAAGAAAAATATATATGACTTTACATATTACACCCACAAAATGACAAACTAGATTTGAAAATAAAGATTTAAAGATCTATATGTTCTTTAAGGTTAGACTTTTAACCTTGATTATACCTTTTATTTTTTTTAGTAGTAACTAAAATCATTTCAATTTTAATATAATTAAAATTATAAAATAACACTTTCAACTATACATTCTTATTAATTTTTTATTTAATTTGGATGCAACCTAGTTGGATCCAGTTGAACCAAGATAAATTAAATTAAAGATTTTATAACTTAAATTTTTAAATTCTTCATATAATAATATCATCACCGATTCAACTGACATAATTCACCGATAAAACTATAAAAGCAATATCCAATCCAATTTACCGTTACTTCAAATTATTATTCTGTTTTCCTTATCTACTTTCGAATAAATTAGTATCTACCTCTTCCTTCCTATTACATTTTGTTCTTTTTTTTCTTGAATGCTTCCGGTTCCTCCCATCACTCTCAAAGTTGCCCTCGCATTGAGACTACCACTTCTGCCGAAGGTATTTTCTTCTCATAAAGGTGTCGTCAATCTCCACACCTCCAATTGTCTGCTTACTACATCATTCGTTCCCTTTGTCCCCCAAGGCGGACCCGTGAATGCATATATATTTTGAGCAGGAAGGTTTTTTTATCACTACCCATGATTGAAGCTCTTTTGCAAAAAGGTTGTCTTTCCTGTTATACGAGGAAAAGGAATCCTTTTAGAAGTGTGATATTTAATGTTACTCCGAAGACCATATCCAGTCAATATGGTCGGACAACTAACTTTCTAACTTTAGGGCCAGCCTTGATTTCTGCCCTCCACTTAGGTCCTTGGTCGGCCGATTGCCCCCATTTCGGTTCATGGTCCCGGTGTCCCTCATCCCTTTTTGTTTCTACTTCCATGGGGGTGGAGAAAGGAGATATTAGGAAGGGGATTTGGTGGATATGAGTGAGTTGCTTAGGTTACGCCTTTCATTTTCGTAGCTCCTTTGCATTGGGATCATGTTAGAGGTCGCAATTACATATAATCGAGATACTGTCGGATCTTCTTCGACTGTCAGGTTTTACGCATCTCGTTGGCATGAATCGTTAGAGTCTCATCTTCATCGACGTCGCCATCATCTTACAACATGGGCAATCATTCCAGATTGCTACACATCGGTTACAAGAGTACTTTCTTTATACTTTTTTTTTCTTCTAATTTTATCTCCTATGTCTGGAGCTCCTCTACTTCTCATGATGGGTGCTATTTTCCTCTCTTCTTGAACAAAATCGATTATCCTTGACAAAATCAATTATCCTTCTGTCTTCTCATTGAAGTTCTTCATCCTTGTAATCTTTACATGCCCATTAAAGAGTGAATATTATTTTTTAGAAAAGTTAAACTCTCTACCTTAAAGCACTAATTAAGCTAAGTCAAAATCCAAACAAATACATGTTAACCTTTCCTTCCTCGACATATCTCCTTTTCCAATAACATATCGTATTTTAAGATTTGTGTCATTTTTTCTTGTAAAGGGAGACCACAATTTTGATTTTACCAAAATATTTTTCCTTTTAACTTTCGACCTGTAGTTGTAGGTTAAAGGACAGCGCCTTGTACGACAGCCCACGGAAAGAATTTTGCATATATTGTACGTTTTTCATTGGATACAAAATTCCCCGTTCCTGCATGCAATATTTTTCATATTCCTTACGTCTCCTTTTTTTTTTTCCAACGGACTCCTTTTTCTTTTCTTGCCTTCTCTTAAGCTGCACGACACCTTCGGGTGGTTGGTACGGATACTTCTACTCAGATAATGTCAACACCATTCAAAACTATGTAATGTAATGTAATGATTTTTTTATATGTATCAATGATAACTTTTGATTATTTTGCCCTTGGTCCTCTATCATTCACTGTGAGATTCGATTGGATTCACGCACACGCACGAGAGAGAGGAATCTTTGAAGAAGGTGGAACGACTACAAAGCGAAAACGGTTGACTGCCTTTTACATTTGTCCACGTAAGTTAATGGGGGTAATAACCTTTCGTTGGCTCGAAATGTTCTTTCTCCTGTGAGAAGTTTACAGGGTCTTAATTACAAAGAATGGAAAATACGAGGGAGATTCGGAAGGAAGAGTATTTCCTCCCTTTCAATAATTGCAATGGTATGGGATCGAAAGAAGCATCATTTCTTTTCGTTTTAATTCCACCGCAACAACATTACGTTTACTTCACGATTCAATTCCTCAAAATCGTGGCAGCAATATTAGGTCAGAAGTTCCGAACCACTGACCTTTGCAGACGGACCCACCTCAAACTATAGGGAAAAAGATATCCACCTACTCAAATAGGGGACGATCCATTTCCCCACGATTTTGTATGACCTTTGGCCATGATTTTCAAACGGTGAGCAAATATTTATTCCAATAGCTAAAAATCATGACTAATACAACCGCATGAAATGTTGCCGGGAAACCACGGGCGTTTTTACCCATGGGTTCAAACTATAGAGGTAAGTCATTGGCCCCAGTTCTAAAATCGTGCGTAATATCATTTTGTCCATGATTTGAAAATAGTAGGCATAAAGCATTTGGCATGGTTACCTAAATCGTTGCCGTGGGTAAAAATTTTTTCTTATTTAATTTTGAAATGTTATAAAAATTAAAATGGTGGGAAAAAAATACTATTAGCAACGATTAAAAGTTGTGAGCACAAGTATTTTTGTGACAAAAAAGTTGTTTCATTTTATTGCTCTTTTTCACATGTAAAACCTAGGTAACTTGTACATTCATGAACAAATATATATTTTCTCATGACCACGTGGCATCACCATCACAAAATCCACAAATATTATATATATATAGATATATATTTATTCATGAAATTCAAATACGAAATGGAAGTATTTACAAATAAAATTAAATGTACGTGCATGCACTACACAAAAGTGACTAAACTATATAGGAGCCACTTGAAAAAATTCAACAAAAGAGAAAAGTATTTATCTTAAGTCTCTATACAAATCTTTCTTGCCTTAGTTCAGGTAAAGTGATTGTCGTCTTGATGCTAAGGTAGGAAGTAGAATGAAGAATGATTCGGTGGACCAAATTAATGTAGCAAATTAACCCTTCATCTGCTCCTATTGCTATAATAATAAGTCAGTCGCCTTAGACAGCTTTGATCAAACATCAACTAACTCCTTCTATCAATATTCCTCTCGACTCTTCATTTCTCACAACCCTATCGTCAGCTCGTTATACTCAGCTGATGATGATGACGACTTCCTTCCATACCACGAGCTAATGGTATGAATTGCCTCAACACTACCGACAAAACCTCCATGCTCGAGTGGCATGACGATCCTAAAGGCCTACTCAACCATTATTAGCTTAGAGCTATCTCATCCATAGCCTCAGCCTCTTGGGGTGCATTAATTGCACCATGTGTGTGCTCTCATATGTATATATAGTTCAAGCACATTATTAAGTGACAGTGAATTAATTTCTCACTACCTTATATTGAAATGGTTTTCTAAGTAACTTATGTGCCTTTCCTGGCATAAATGGTCAAGTCAATTATGGGTGCCATCTAGAGCAACTTTGCTATGACTTACTTCATAGATTGACACTCCATCATGATGGTGATGGGAACACCATCATAGGCCCTAACTAGCCCACTTTAGTCAGAAATAGAAGATAAAAGGTCCTACATATCCATCTAAGGGTCATAACACCACTTCAAGTTGTTTTAAGAAGAAAATAGAAAATTAGGGTTAATTCTATAATTTAACAGCATATCATGAACACAGAATAACCAAGGGGTTGGATAGGAGTGAATTAAAGGTCAAAATAGTATTAAAGTCTAATAAATGGGTACATGCAGACAGAAATAGATTTTTACATATTTCGAGAATTAACAGTAACCTAAAACCCTAATTTCAAATCTGCTTAAATAAAAGAGGTTTTGGTCAGGATAAAATTCATCTAAATCTTCTAAAATTCATAAAAAAAATTTCATAAGGTTTAGTACCTTTGATTTGACCATTGGAACCCATTTTGACCTTAAACAAAGTCTCAGACAGAAAATTACCTTAATTTAGATTTCTACGCAAGTTGCCTAGTTAAAATTGGTCAAAACTAAAATCCAACTTCACCACTAGATTCATTGGGTCTAAGTTAGGTTTGTACCAAAATTTGGGCTCAATCAGAGATCATGTTGACATAGTTTGCATTTTGATCCATTTAGACTCGTTATCTCTCACATACACTCCTAACTTTCGAAAATCCTTGCGAACAGCCCCCCAACTTTGTCATCTTCTTCCCAGGTGGGGCCCTACCGCCATGGCAGGTGTGAACCCATGCAACCAATCTCTCAATTAGAGATTCCTCCCTGATTGCTTGGTCAATCCCATCCAAAATTGGAAGGGATGATCCTCAGGAGATCCCTGATCGATTAAACCTAAATTCCAACTCCAAATCTCTCCATATTGATCGTGTGAACCCTTGGATTTCAGGAATCCTTCTCCTAAAAATTTAAGCTTCTCAAGCTTGTTTCTAAGCTTGGAAGCTCACTTAAGCTCTATAAAAAGGTCCCCCTTGTAATTCCCTACTTGGAGGGGGTGAGATCAATGTGACGTAAAAATAATGTGGAATTATAAATATAACAATCTCACAGAAATAGCAATCGCACAATGTACACAATTATTTTTAGATGAAAACCCAAATCGGGTGAAAACCACCACCTAACCCTCTCGAGTTAGGATTTTTCGATCAACCAAATTGATCAAATCCACTAAATGAGGGTGATTCAAACTCAATTACAACCACGCTACAAGTGTGAGGGTATCGTTCCTCAACCCTTTCTCTTCACAAGAAAGATTTTGTCCCTCGATGGAGACGGGAATTCGCAACGCGAATACCCAACCAAATAACAAAGTAAAATACAAATAAAAATCCTATAGAGTCATAAAGATATTCTTAAACTAAGCTTCTATAGGAGTTATGATGCTTCCCTTTGCTGGAAGTGCGTCGAATCGGTGATGCGGGTGTGTGGGCCACACAACGGTGCAACGGTGCTCTCGTGAACTATGGCGGGAGAGCAGGTGCGCAAATGATCGATGCTCTTTAGATGTAGAACTTAAGCTTGGAGAGCTAGAGCTTCAACTTCTTCTCTTTGACACAAAAGATGTGGAAAGTGGTTTGTTTAGTGTGTCTTGGTGTGTGTATGAGTGGCAAAGGTTCTCCTCTAATTATAGAGGCCCTAGGAAGGCTTTGGAAGGCCTTGGAAGGCTTCCATAGCCGTTAGGTGCAAGCTCCAAGAGAATCAGGCCGAAATCAGGATTAATCATTACACTGAGAGGGTTATCAGACGTCTGGTCCTGGCATCAGACGTCTGGAAAACCAGTTTAAGACGTCTGAGAACAAAGTCAGACGTCTGATTATAGGTGGGTCTCCTTCCTGACTTGAATCAGATCTAAATAGGGTTCTAGTGAATTGTCATCAGACAACACAAAGGACGTCTGGAATGATGTCTGGACGTCTAGAAACATACTTTTCTGTGGAAATGGATTCCCAAGGGAGTGCAACGGCTATAAGATCTCTGAGAAGAGATTTTGGGTCAGTCGAGGCAAAATGGTCATGTATCAGACGTCTGGGGTGCTCTACGGACATCTAATATGAGGCTAACGATCATTTCCTACATTATTTATTAAGCCAGCCAACAATCCACTAATTGGACGTCCGGCAAAATCATCAAACGTCTTCTAAGACGTCTGGACTAAGGTCTAGACGTCTGATTTCATCAGATAGAGCTAACTAAGTCCAGCCTAAATATCATCGGACGTCTGAGTCAACAGTCAGACGTCTTAAAAGTCATTATCAGACATTTGAGTTTCAGATTAGACGTCTTAAAAGGCTGTTTGAATCCTATTTTGGTTTTCTAAGTTCTCTAGGGTAGTGCAGGTGTTCCTAGGACTACTTTAAGGATCCTTTGAGGCTCTTTAACAAATATTCTAAGAAACAAAAAGAGCAAGGAAATAAAGACAAAAGTACATAAAAAAAGATAAACAGAAATCTATCATATTCTTCTTATCCTTCCATCTTCAAGCTATCGCTCCTCGCGAAGTTCCTTTGTTCTCCATTAAGCTCCTCCACTCTGCCATGGATGCAAGCTCGAACTCCATCTAACCACGTCTCCATTTGCAATTGACCTGAAATCTAAGACTCCAAGTGTAAATGTTAAATGACACGTGTTTTGTTATCATCAAAATAAATGATCGTGGTGCTCTAGCACCAACAATCTCACCCTTTTTGATGATGACAAAATCATAAATAATAATGCAAAAAATCCTCCCCCTTTTTGACATTATCAAAAAGTTTTAAATGATTTTAAATTTCCTATAACTCCCTCTTAAAACATGCTCTTCTATAAATGAGTTGAATTTTTTTTAACAAGAGTAATGTCCTCCCCTTTTTGTAACAACAAGATAAAGATTATTTTTCTCCCTCTTAATAAAGGAATTATAGCTAACTTACATCTCTCCCTTAATAATTGACAATTAGCTCATAATTTTAACTCCCCCTATCTATATTCTAATGATAAAAGGATAGGGTAAAGGGTTTTACCTCACATACCATGGCCAATAAAATGGCCCAAATGGAGGTGGTGGATGCCACATCAAATGGTGCTCCCATCCATAGCTTAGAGGCCTAGGCATCAGCGCCAGTCTCCAGTCTGGCGAACGAGTATGGCGGGTCCATCATTTGTTCGCCATCTCGTCGATCTTCTTGTTCTCCTCCTTGGTCTGTTCCTTGGTCCTCGCAACTCGAGTTGACCAGCCTTGAGCTTGTAGGTCCAGTCCTTTGTGTTATAGTCACCCTTGAATCCTACAAAATAAGATTCCAAATCTTTCTTCGGTATCTAAGTGAGCTTGGATCCGGATCTGTTAGCGGGTCTCCTTGATGGAGATCCTTTCTCAACCTTAGGGCTATGCAAATCTTCTACTTTGTTGATTAATTTGTTAGAATTTTCCTAAGACATGCGATTGCTTTTTCTATAATATTTATCTTATTCTTTAAATCAGAAATTTCTAACTTTAGACTAGCATTTTCCTAAATCAATTTAGTATTTTCATTAATTAAGTTATCATTTTTAGGACTAGCTTCTAAATCCTTAAGTTATTTTTCTAACCTTTCATTTTTATTTTTAAGAAAACTAAGGTTATTTTTAATATTTTTATTTCCTATCTTAAGTGATTTACTAACTTCAAAAAGCTCATTAAATGCATTTTGTAAATCGGAATTTACTTCGTTGTCGGAGTCACTTTCGCTTTCGCTGTCACTTTCTTCTAAGGCCATGAAACCAAAGCAAGCAGTTTCATCCTTCATAGACTTTTCTTCTTCCTCTTCCTCCAAGCTCAAGTCATCCCAAGTTTCTTGGAACGCTTTCTTCTTAGACTTCTCCTTTTCCTTCTTTTCCTTCTTGAGAAGTGGGCATTCTGGTCGTAGATGCCCTTTCTCGTTGCAGTGGTAGCAACATCTCGGACTTTCCTTCTTCTCCTTTTCTTTCTTTGATTCCCTATAAAACTTGGAAATTTTCTTAAGTAAAGTTTTAAAGTCTTCGTCGTCGGAACTTACCTCGCTATCCGACGTAACTCTGAATGCAAGGGTCTTTTTCAGCTTTGGCTCTGGTGTATCCTTCTTCTTCTGATTCAGCTTTGTCTTGTAGGCCATTAGATTGCCTAGGAGATCTTTCATGTTAAGCTCCTCCACCTCATTTGCTTCCTCAATAGCAGTAACCTTCTGTTCCCATTCTGGTCCAAGGGAACGGAGTAGCTTTCCTTGAAGCCCCCCTTGATGAAGGTCTTCCCTAAAGCTTTCAAATTATTTACAATGAGAGTGAACCTAGTGTTCATCTCACTTAAATATTCGTTAGACTTCATAGAAAAAGATTCAAATTCTTGAGAAAGTAAATTTATTTTAGAAGTTTTTACCTTAGAGGTACCCTCATGAGTTACCTCAAGTGTGTGCCAAATCTCATATGCGGTGGTGCATTGCGAGATTCTATTGAACTCCTCCGAGCTAAGCGTGCAGTAGAAGGTGTTCATGGTCTTCGTGTTCAAAGAGAGCTCACGAATTTGTTGTTGCGAGTAGCCCCCCGCGGGTTTCTCTGGGATGTCAAACAGTGTCTCACAACGGTCCCATATTGTGAAGTCGGTGGCTTCATGCCACATCTTCATCCGTAACTTCCAGTACCCGTAGTTGCTTCCATCGAAGAAAGGTGATCGGACGGTGGACTGCCCCTCGACGATTCTGGTGGCGGTGACGCTTCCCTCCATCAGATCTTCTTGCTTGGTTGTTACGCCGAAACAGTAAGAACCTGCTCTGATACCAATTGTAATTCCGTACTTAGAGGGGGTGAGATCAGCGTGACGTAAAAATAATGCGGAATTATAAATATAACAATCTCACAGAAATAGCAATCGCACAATGTACATAATTATTTTTAGGTGGAAACCCAAACCGGGTGAAAACCACCACCTAACCCTCTTGAGTTAGGATTTTTCGATTAACCAAATTGATCAAATCCACTAAACGAATCACTTAAACGAGAGTGATTCAACCTCAATTACAACCATGCTACAAGTGCGAGGGTAGCATTCCTCAACCCCTTCTCTTCACGAGAAGGATTTTGTCCCTCGATGGAGACGGGAATTCGTAACGCGAATACCCAACCAAATAACAAAGTAAAATACAAATAGAAATCCTATAGAGTCATAAAGATATTCTTAAACTAAGCTTCTATAGGAGTTAGGATGCTTCCCTTTGCTGGAAGTGCACCGAATCGGTGATGCGGGTGCGTGGGCCACACAACGGTGCAACGGTGCTCTCGTGAACTATGGCAGGAGAGCAGGTGCGCAAATGATCGATGCTCTCTAGATGTAGAACTTAAGCTTGGAGAGCTAGAGCTTCAACTTCTTCTCTTGGACACAAAAGATGTGGAAAGTGGTTTGCTTAGTGTGTCTTGGTGTGTGTATGAGTGGCAAAGGTTCTCTAATTATAGAGGCCCTAGGAAGGCTTTGGAAGGCCTTGGAAGGCTTCCATAGCCGTTGGGTGCAAGCTCCAAGAGAATCAGGCCGAAATCAGGATTAATCATTACACTGAGAGGGTTATCAGACGTCTGGAAAATCAGTTTAAGATGTCTGAGAACAAAGTCAGACATCTTATTATAGGTGGGTCTCCTTCCTGACTTGAATCAGATCTAAATAGGGTTCTAGTGAATTGTCATCAGACGACACAAAGGACGTTTGGAATGATGTCTGGACGTCTAGAAACCTACTTTTCTGTGGAAATGGATTCCCAAGGGAGTGCAACGTCTATAAGATCTCTGAGAAGAGATTTTGGGTCAGTCGAGGCAAAACGGTCATGTATCAGACGTCTGGGGTGCTCTACGGACATCTGATATGAGGCTAACGATCATTTCCTACATTGTTTATTAAGCTAGCCAACGGTCCACTAATTGGACGTCTGGCAAAATCATCAAATGTCTTCTAAGACGTCTGGACTAAGGTCTGGATGTCTGATTTCATCAGACAGAGCTAACTAAGTCCAGCCTAAATATCATCGGACGTCTGAGTCAACAGTCAGACGTCTTAAAAGTCATTATCAGACGTTTGAGTTTTAGATTAGACGTCTGAAAAGGCTGTTTGAATCCTATTTTAGTTTTCTAAGTTCTCTAGGGTAGTGCAGGTGTTCCTAGGACTACTTTAAAGATCCTTGAGGCTCTTTAATAGATATTCTAAGAAACAAAAAGAGCAAGGAAATAAAGATAAAAGTACATAGAAAAAGATAAATAGAAATCTATCCTATTCTTCTTGTCCTTCCATCTTCAAGCTATTGCTCCTTGCGAAGTTCCTTTGTTCTCCATCAAGCTCCTCCAATCCGCTATGGATGCAAGCTCGAACTCCATCTAACCATGTCTCCATTTGCAATTGACCTGAAATCTAAGACTCCAAGTGCAAATGTTAAATGACATGTGTTTTGTTATCATCAAAATAAACGATCGCGGTGCTCTAGCACCAACACCCCTTGCCAGACCGAACTCCTTAACGAGTTATTAGCCCAGCAAACCCTCTTCTCCCCTACCTTCGGCCAGCTCCAACTCTGCTCTGGAGACTCCCTGCTGCCACATACTATAGGTAGCAAGTTCATCTCCCTTAGGTTCCTCCGCACCTTGCCATACCTATGAGGGGCTTTCTACCCCTTCAGAATGTTGCTATTCTACCTCCAGGAGCACCTTCGTCTCTGGATCGACCAATCATAGCTAGTGCCATCTCTGTATCTCCATCATCCGCAACCATCCTCAATCAACTTTGTGACTTCCATTGGTCTGTTTCACACCCTCTCTACCTACTTCAGAACACTCCCTCGCCTGCGCCAACGTCATCTCCCTCATCTTCGGCGTACCTTCGATGACCTCAAAAACCTGCTACATTGCACCAATCCACTCCCTACCAGTCCAAGAACATTTGCTACACGTCACTGACCAAAACCCCTCATTTATTTAAGGGGATTGGCTGCTCATCGACTCCACCCAACTCATGACCTTTCGCACCAACGTCTCGAGGTCATCATACCTCATCACACACACACACATGCACACCACACCGCACCCACCACTACACTCACCGCTCCATGGCAATCCTTCTGAGCCTATTTGACGTGGCTACGAGGCCGTTCTCATGATTTCAGGTGCTGACCAGACCTCCGCCACCGTCCGCGATTTCTCCGACTACGCCTTTAGTCCTCCAACCACAAGTGCTCCAAGCTTCACTCCCACGCTCTGCAGCCAGGTCCCAGGAAGCCACCCAGGTGATCAATTGCATGCCACAGACTTGTCTTCAACCTTAATTGGAAGCCCCTTTAGCTATTGCTACGCGCGACGAAGGAGAGATTAGATAGTCCTACATTGGGGACGTGGGAGTGGTTTTAGCAGGATATAAGGGATTTGTGACCCTAGCTCTTCACCCAAGAACACGGGGGTCGAGTCCCCTTCACCTTCACGATTCGCTTACCCGCCTACTTCACTCCTCAGTCACCATTCACGCCGGTGACCCTGGTCCTATTCACGCCCGGTTCCCTTCCCATTTACCCAGCTAAACCTGAGATTCTAAGAAAAGAAAGAGGAGGAAAAAGAGAGAGGGAAGTTTTTTCCCTTCTGCTCTCTCTGGACTTAGCAGGTTTTGACGGGCCATTGCCTCTGTGTTGCTGTGGTTGCCTCTCTGTTAAGGCATGAAGGGAGAAAGAGGAAGAAGAGGCCTTTGCCTCTCTATGGAAGCTGATCCCCTTGAGCATTTAAGGCATCTGAAGGCTTTGTGCCTTCATCTGATATCTACTGGTTCCTTAGTTATGTTGGGTCAATTACTATTAATATATTTGAGATATTTGAAAGCTTAACTTCAAAGGATTAATTGGTGGTTCAAATCATCATTTTAACCCATTCTTTTTGCACTGAGATACTTGATTTTGTTTATATATCATTTTGAGTTGTTCTGAATGAAGTTTTGATTATAATTGCTTACATTTCCAATTAAATTGTGATTAGTGGGATTGAATTGCCATTATTTGCTCACTATGTTTGACCTTAGACTCTTTTGATTCTGAGTCATAAATTTAAATAATTTGAGCGCGTATGTCCTATACTACAATGCATTTACTTAATGATGACAGCGGATTTGCATGCAAAAAGGATTGGATTTTGGAAAGCTCGTCGTCGTAGTTCGATTCGTGAGAAAATCCATTGATAAGATAAAATTTATAACTAAAACTCGAAAAGTAAGTCCCAGAAACATGGGGAGGAGAACGTTTGGTTTGAAAAATACTCATTTCACTTTTTATTTATTTTTTCCATTTTTATCTTTTGTTATTTTTTTGGTATTTTAATAGGGTAAGAGATCAGGCTGATGAATTCTAGCTAATCTACTTGCAAAATAAAGAGAGAGAGTGAGGGAGAGAGAAACAATCATGTATTTTTATAATCAAATGTTTATTACAACTAGGAAAGCGAGAAAACTATACTACGAAAGCAATAAAAATAGAGATAGGTGAGAGAAATCCCCTTTGACGGTCACTTAGAGGACAACTCGCTCTAATGTCGCCTAGAGGAAGGTGGTGAGGAGCGGGACGAACAAGGACAAAGCAGGAGGACGGGGTAGGAATGGGGATGAGGGGAGGGAAAAATATTTGATTTTACTTTAGAGGAGCATCCCGGGCTTGGGACAAGCTCTCTCTACAGCATTGGAGGTGGTGAGAGGAAGAAAGGAAGAGATGGTGAAGAATGAAGGTGTAGGGGTCCTTTTATAGTGGAGGGAAGAGGAAGAAATTCGTGTAGAGGGCTATATTGACAGCTGCAAGCATCACTAAAGACCCCTGCAGCTATCGTTTGTTTGCACAGCAAAAATGCACCAGCAATTGTGCCATCTTGTGCTATTTCCAAGCATTGCCAGTGTATATTAGGTAGCCATAGTCACATTTGTGAAAATAAACGCATACGTGCATTTATTTGAGAGGGGAGGAGAGTGAATAAAATGGCCTTGAAATTTACATTTTCCTCAAGTGCTGCCTCACAAAATCTCCATCTTTATTTTTTATTTTTATTTGGCTTTCTCCTCCGCGGCTACAAAGCATGGCTGGACCTTCTTCGTTCCATGCTCTGCAAAGCTTGCCCTGCCACTGCATGCACAGCCATGCATAGCCAGGGCATGGCTGTGCATGCCTCTTTCCTCTTTAAAAAGGGGCACGGCTTTCTTCTTTGAGGAGAGCCTGGTCCACACACCCCAACAAACAACACCTTCCTTCCCTTCCAGGCCGTCTCCTCCCCTCTCCCCTCCATACGCAGCCTCTCCTCCTTTTGAGGAGCTACTTTGCAGGCAGGAGCAGCTCACAGTGGTGCACAACCACCACTGTGAGTCCCACCACTACTCAGCTCATCAAAGAGCCGGTGGGCGTGGTGGTTTTCTCCTCTCTGTTTCACCGTTCCAGCATTTCCGCCATTACCGCAGGACTCAAGGTCTGAAGCTCCGCAGCAACAGCAGCAAGGCGGCAGCAGCAGCGCAGGCCACCACGCGTCTCAGGCACCTATTCCGCGAACTCTGCGTGCGCCAACAGGCCGTCGTCGCCCCTCTCCACGTGCCCTGTCGTGAAATTCCACCCGCAGCCCAGCCGGTTTCGCGCGCGCCAGCCGGTCAACTTTTTGCCCCTGTACTGTAGCCGCGATCTCACGCTGCTACAGTGCGGTGACCGGAAAGTTTCTCACTTTTCCAGTCACCAGGCACTCTCTCTCCTCGCAGCAACCATCACCAGCCCGCGCACGCTCCCGCATACGCCAGCGCTCGCTCTCACGTCTGCGCCCGCCAGCTTCAGTGCCCACCTCTTCACACAGCGCGGTGCGCTGCAGTTCTCTCCCTTGCACTCACTCCCTCACGCGTGCGTGCGCGTCTTCGTGCTCCTACGCACTTGCACCTGCGCGTGCCATCAGACGACGGCTGGAGGCTGTGGATGACTTAACTTGCCCGCACCTTCTTCCTCAGCAGACGCTCTCTCTCTCTCTCTCTCACAACACTCTCTCACTCCCTCAAACACTTACACACACACACACACTATCACTTGTACACCCCTATATACACACACACATATATATATACCTATATATAATATATATATACACATATATATACATATATATATATTAGTACCTATACAATTATATATAAGTATATATACATACATACATATATATATATATACTTATATATATATATACACATATATATTTACATATATACATATATTTATATACATATATATATATATATGTATGTATTTATAGTTATAGATATATGTATATATGTATGTAACACATATATATACATACATATATGCATATATCTATAACTATAAATACATACATATATATATATATATATTTATTTACATATATACATATATGTATTTTCATATCACCTACCATACATTGTATCGCGGGAATATCTACACCAGTTGCTGATATTCCCCGATACACGCATACAGAAAGCGTCTTTGCACACATCTTCCACCCATCCATCCTACACTCCACGCAGCACTTCGTCCTGTTGGTTGCGTCTTCCTAGACGACGACTGACTCGACACCTTGCTACACACCATTTCCACCTCCACCCCCACCCCTATATACATATATAATATATACATATATATATACTATATTTATCTTGTTTCTATTTCTCTTTTCTGCAATTAAAAAAATAAAAAAATATATATAAAAGAGAAAAGATAATCCTTGACTTGCAGGTACTCAGTCTTGCGAATAGCAAGACCAGCTTTTGAACCCTAATTTGGCTCAAAGCCAAGAACCTGATTTTGAGGGTTTACCTCAAGGACAAAACTTATCAGAAAAAAAAATTAAATAGAAAAACACCAAAAACATAATAAACGAAAGGAAGAGATTCGTTGTAGGAAAGGCGTAGAAACTTCTTCACCTCTAATCCCACTTCCCTGAGTTCGACCTTCAGCCTAAAAGTGACCAAGATAAAATCAAATAGGCCAGGTAAAAAATTTTGTAAAGAGATGGTTAGGCTAGATTTAGGTTAACCACTATACTCATTTCAACGATAAAATCACCATATTAACACAACCTATCCGGGCTCGACCATCGTTGAAGATTGCGCCCCCACCGCTCATGCCTGCAGCTATCCTCGCGCATGTTGGCTGGATCAGGTGAGGATGAATCCTGACCGTTGGATCACCGATGGATGCTCCAGATTTCTCACGCATCGCACATTTGAGATCGCACCTGTCCGCATGTGATAGCACATCCGTCTATGCATCAGATCTTGTGTGTGTGAATCGCGCGCATCGAGCAACACCACATGGTGAAGCCTCCACCACTTGATGTCATCCAACGAGGGTAATCGAATCGCGCCTGCACTCGCAAAATTGGGCACAGAGATCGGGCTTCGAACATGCGCTCATTGGATGAGAAAGCTCCACCTGCTATGCTGAGGGAGACATTATGTCGCTAATGCGAATGCCATCATGAGCCCTAACTAGCTCATTTTGACCTAACAAAGAGAATAAATACTCCTACATAACCAATTGAAGGTCAGAATTCACTGTATAACCTTTCTGAGAATAAAATAAGAAACTAAGGGTAAAATTACAATTTTACCAATGCAGTGCAACCATGGGTTTTCTCAAAGGCTAAACAAAGGTCAAATGGTCTTAATAAGATTATAAGTGGGTTGGATCAAACAGAAAAGGGTTTGTGTGTATTCTGTGAATTAAATAACTTCTTGAAACCTAAAATAGACCCACTTGATTAACCAAGGTTCTAGTTAGGATAAAATTCACCTAAACCCTCTAAATATCATATAAAAATATTCTCTAAGGTTTAGAACCTTCAATTTGGCCATTAGAACCCATCTTGACTTAGAATGGGGTCTCATACAGATATTTACCCTAAATTGGGTTTTTGCACAAATTTCCTAGTCAAACGTGGTCAAACCCAAAATCTAACTTCCCATTGGATTCCTTATGTCCAAATTAGGTTTGTACCAAAATTTGGACCCAAGATAAGTTTGCCTTGACCTAGTTTGCAAAAAGGTCCAACACGATTAAATTATACCCCTATCTTTTAAAAACCCTTACAAACAACCCCCTAGCTTCTTCATCATTTTTGCAAACAGGTCCCTTCACCATTATAGTGGAGAAATCCTACTTTGGCGAGCTTTGGAAGGAGAGTTCTCCCTAATTACTCAGAGAATCTCTTTCAAAATTGGAAGGGAGATTCTCTAAGAAATTTTCCCCCATCTGAACCCTCATTTGAGATCTGATTCCCTCCTAATCTGTCATGCGGACGCATGAGAGATATGGGTATCTCAATACTTACTTCTCCGGGGAGCCTTCCTTGCTTTGGAAGCTTGCTTCCCAAGCCCTAACCGACCTTCAGAGCGCTATTTAAAGGAGCCCATACCCCTCCAATCACTCCACGCTCGAATTCGACCGCGAACACCCCTAATTTCTCTCTTCTCCTCACGGCCGTAGGCTCCTCAATGTCCGATGAGATTCCCTACCTCTCCTCATCGTCCGATTGCCATACCTGCAGTGGATTCCTCCTCCTTGACTTCATCCGTGTCTCGCCGTACCAGCAGGTGCTTCCCTCTCTTCATCCTCGCCAATCTCCACTCACCGGAGCCACTCTTCGTCTCCGACGTCGGCTACACCAGACGTGACGCCTCCACTCACCACCTTCATCTCTTCACCTCCCAGATAAGCTTCCTCTCCCCTCTACATTCTTCTCCACTCTTTATTCTTCAAAATCAACCACTGCCGACCTCCATCACCTCCATCCCTTCCATCTCTGACCACCAACTCCAGTGAGGCTGCTCCACCTCCGCAGGCCATCCCAACCCTCGCCAACAAGTCCACAAGCTCTGCCTCACTCCACTAAACACTTCCCCTCACTCCACTCACCATGCCACTCACCCATACACCTTACAACACACCCACACACCTCACCGAACACACCCACACATTCGCACACAATATGCCCTAGGCACGCACGAACAGACACTGCCATGCCACGCCAACACCCCCAGCACCTTCGCCGTGGTCCGGCAACCCTCCTGAACATTTTGACATGGCAGCTAGGCCAATCTTGTGTTTTCAGGTTCGTCGCCCCTCCGCCATTGACGAGAAAGCTTGAAGCAAGCTTACTGCAACTCCAGACCTTGCTGTTCCAGGCTTACACCCCCAGGTTGCGCAGAATACCTTCGCACACGTACTCAGGCCTTCAATTGGAGTCGAAGGCCCTCGTAGCAGCTGCAATTGAGAGCTCAACCTCTGCGAGCACACGCAAAAGGAAGGTGGGACATTTAGTCCCACCTCGGAAGTGGAAGACCGCCTGCACTCACATAAAAGGAAAAAGTGTTAGAGGCTCTTTGCCTCCAACACTGAGGGTGAGGTCCTCCTCCCCCCTCTCACTGGACTCGTCCGCGACATAACCCGCGGACCTAGCCACAACCCGACTACCCAACCTATTCACTCCTTGCTCACCACACATGCCAGTGAGCTTAGACCCAGGTCTGCGTTAGGTTCGATTACCCGACCGGTTAAGGCTCTGGGAGAGCGGTCCTGAAATAGAAAAGAGAGAAAGAGAGAGGAGAGCTACACAAGGGAAGGGGGGTTTTGCCTTGGAGAGTTTGGCTCGACACTTAGTCGAATTCAGAGGGCACAGTAGAAGATGAAGGAAGAAGAAGAAGGAAAGGAGGATCGCAGGGCTTAAGGCAAAGAAAAGAAGAAGAAGAGAAGGCAGATGATAGAGAAAGAAGAAGAAGGAAGAAGGAGAAGAGAAATGTAGAAGACAAAGAAAGCTAAAGAGAAAAGAGAAGGATCATAGAAAGCCAAAAGAAGAAGAAGGAGAAGACTGAGAAGAGAAAGAGAAGAAAAACTCAGACACTTTAAGTCGTCTGATTAAGAAATTAGACGACAGATTCTAGCCTCCATTGCATATTTCTATATTGAATCATTTGGTGATATTGTAGGAGTATTTGGTGATCTACACCACCATTTTAATGCCATATTTTCACACTCTGATACTGCTATTATTGAAATTTCTTTTAGTTTAAATTGTGACCTTGATTTCTAAATACCAATTTGCTTCCTGTGTTCAACCTTGGAAATCTTTTCGAGTAATAAAATTATATCTATTTTGAATGCTCTTTTGGCTGTACTACAACGCAATACTCCTTAAAATTCAATTCAACGTGATGAACAATCGCTCAGGATTTAAGGCCACGCACCCACGACCGTTGGATTTTGATCCAACATAGAGATCGTGTGAGGCCATCTCTTCACTTGGCTTGAGGTTGGTGGAGCAGCGCTTGGACGGTTGTTGGATTCAAATCCAACAGTCAAGATTTGCGAGATCAGCTTGGGTGGACTGCTGGTCGGTGTTGGGCAACCTAGATGTCACCACATGGCACCATCTTAGTCGTCCATCTTCTTTCTGTTGCAGAGGGTGCCACAGTTCTCAGATTAAAATGATTTCCACATTGCTGAACTGCAATTGTTGCTCCAAATACATCCGTACAGTCGAATTTTTCATTCAAAGCCTGTAAGGATGTCGCATTGCCCCCTGGCCATTGATCTTCCTCGGATCACATATGGTGATATGGGATTCCGATTAGGACGATCTCGGAGGCGTTGGACTTTGATCATCATCCTGATCAGATTTGTACATTCAGATCATCAATTTGAGGCCCTGAAATAAATCTCCTCCCCTCCTGGTCAAAAAAAAGGACGTAATTAACCTAAAAACACACAACTACTCTAAATACAGGGGATGCCTACTATTCACTATTTATAACATGAAATACAAATCTAAGCTTAGGAACATGTATGAATAGGCATTTTATCCTCAATAGTTGTGTCTACATCATACCCCCATTCCTATCTTTTGCTAGTCCCTAGCAAAATTAAACTACATGCTATGTATAAAAATATAATCAGGAATCGATCGCTTAGGCCTAAGTTGTTTATTAACAATAGAAAATTTCAACTAAGGTCCTAACTACGAAAACTCAGCAGTACTCAGGTGTCTACCAGAATGCAGACAGCCTAAGTCCTAGCTTTATTTGAAAAGGGAAGATACATTTTTTTTTGTTTTCCTTCTTTTCTAATTGTTTTAGACTTTTGGAGTTTGAGAGTTTCGGAATAACATTTTACGGCTACCCGACCTGCCCAAGACTCGAAAAGGACTCTAGGTGCTAAACATCTTGTGAAAGGATGATAGACTCACTAAGTGGATGTTAAAATGGACTTTAGGTTTCTACGACCCTAGGTGACCTCAAGAGTTTCTGGTTAAAGGTTTATCTTTCCGAACAGTAGCTTTCTCCCTACTTTTAAATTTTTTATGGGGTCAACATAAGGGCGAACCCAGTGTATATCTCCCCAATTTATACTACTTCCCCACTTCTTTCCTAAGTGTTTTGGGAATTATTTATACATTTTTGTGAGCTGGGCTATGGACAACCGGCCAATGGGCTGTTACCCACGGTAACTTGCCAGCCATACCCGTGCGATGAAGTGTGGTCTATTTTTTTTCTCCTTTTTCTTTTTTTTTTTTTAGTATCATTTTTTTCTTTTTTTAAGTAGGTAGCTTCCCTGATCTAAGATTTACCTAAAAGTATTAGAATGAGTGTGGTCAAGTAGCTGGGCTCTGGACAACTGGCCAATGGGTTGTTAACTATGATAACTTGCTAGCCATACTACCCTAGAAAGTTCATTAGCTACCCAATTTCTAAAGAAATTGTTGAAAAGTGAGTCAGTGCAAATAGTGTGTAGATGCTTAGATTTAAAGTTCCCTCAAATCGAAGGGTGGGTTGATAAGTCACGTACTTATCATCCCAATTTATTCACTAAATTGAAATAAAATTACTTGGCGAGGACTCGAGACTAAGTCCACATTCGAGTGGACACCTAGGCTAATTAAGCTCGAAGACCTGAAGAGTCTAAGTCTTCAGGTCCTAAATTATCATTTTCTAAAGTTAATAGTTTTCAAAAGCCTAAGTTCTCTTCTCCTAATTCTTTTTTTTTGTCTTTTTGAATATTTAATTTTTTTAAGAAAATAAAAGAAATTTTATAGAGTTAACAAAATGATTTTAGGAATTAATTATCCACCAACCCATGCCTAAATGATGTAATGTCCTCATTGTAAAAATAAAGACATGAAAAGGGCGGAGTAAACAGAATATATCCGAATTTCATGACAATCCAGTTAGCTCTGCAGAGAGAAGAGAGTATACACATGTGCTAAGTTTAATGACTTCCGCGAGGCATAATATACATACAAAGAAGAATTTGAGAATTCACAAGTGCAGGTCAGAATCAAAATAAAAATATTGATCCACAAACCCGCTAATAGAAGATGCCCACAGACGCGGACTAGATTATGGTGTAGACCAATGCCCCAAGGTCGAGTAGTTCTCAAGTTCTGAATGAAAATCACCTAGAATCGAAGATTATTGAGCTTGTGGGACTGGGCCAGCGGTTTTGTAATATGTAACCCAAGACCAAAGTGTCGGACAATGGGTAGAGATCGTTCAATAGGTTTGGATGTCCTTTTAGATTTCAACTCAAAAAGATAATCAATGATTCTGAGCTTGGGTTGCACGTGAAAGATATCATAAGGGTCCTAGTAGAAAGTAGGTGATTTCAAATCAATAGGTACCCTTAGATCCAAAATCGTACTTCCCTCAGAAGTAGCTTCCCAGATCTTTATTTCCAACTTCCTATCCTCCAAGATCAAGGTTTCTAGGACCTTCAAATCGTTGTACACCCCATCTAAAATACCCAAGTCCAACAACTGTGGCTGAATCAGGATTGACTTGGGCATAATGATTTCAAAAGTTATCACTTTGGGGTGCGAATGAGGAATGGGGTCACTAATTGAATCATCAAGATTCGGATCCTCCAAGTTAACCCCAACCGAATCAAATTCCTCTATTATAGGGCTGTTAAATGATTCGTCAGATTCCTCAGGCCTGTTTGTCTCACTAAAATCATCTTCCTTACGCTTAAGTGAGACTTCATTAAGAGATTCTTCATGTTCAAAGTTAAAGATTCTTGATCCACATTTATATATGTCTGAAAATCATATGTCAATTCATGATCCAAGGAGACATATTTTTCTTCGTTCCCTGGCTCAGGGATATTGGGTGAATCAATCGATTCATCCTGAATCAGTTGCTCTAGACCAACCTGGTCATCTCCAGTCTTAGAACATGTATCCCCCCCGACAGGTGCCTGAGCAGGTTCAGATATTGGCTCTCATGAAGGGGGTTCATTTTGAGAATCATCCCAAGATTGGACTTGGGCAACCACAAATTTCATCCTCAACCATGATAATTTCCCAAGTAGAAACTCACCCAGGCCCCTATCTCTAACATTTTGGAGCAAATCCAATAAAGAGCTATTCAACTTATTAATAATTTTTATCATAGGCTCCAATGCTTCAGTGCATGGTGTTGGCTGGGCTTCTAAAGATTATATGGTGTTCCTCAAGTTAGCCAACACCCTGTCTTGGATCTAGTTCACCTGAACTGAATGGTTTGATTCAGGTTTGGGTGGGTTTGGGTTAAATCTAGGGGAGTCAAGATACCAAGGTTCTCGGGTCCCTCCCTGATAGTAGGTCAGTTTAGGTTGTTCAAAGAATGGTGGTGACCTATATTTAGTGGAATACTGGGGAGGGTAAGTATTATAAACAGCATATCCTCCATAGTTGTAAATCTGGTTAGGTTGATCATCAAAGGGTGGAGATCTATAGTCATTGTAGCTCTGGGAAGGATAGTAATCATAGTCTTATTGTCTAGGGTTAGGCCCTGGACACTAAGGTCCGAATTCATATTCCCAATCAAAGTTGTCCCGACTTGGAGATATGTAGTCATAAGTCAAGTCAGGATAGTAATCACCTTGGGGTTAAGTGTTGGTAGGAGGGTAGGATGGGAAATGCATGTAAGATGTGGAAGGATACATGGTAGAATAGGAGGGAAATCAGAAGAGAGAAAGGATCCCTACAATTCAAGAAATCAACCCTGTCCTTAGGTGGGTTTGCCTAAAGACTTATAGACTCCCAGGACCCGTCTTGAGATTATAAACGATTTGGTCTACTTCTACCCAGTCAATCCAACCAGTTAGAGGGAGGGGCTAGGGAGAAGGTTCTTCCTTTGGATTGTGCCTTCGATTCCTAGTGTACCCCCCACCCATGGTCGTTTGACGCTACTCCCTTAGCTAGACATCAGATGGACCAGTAGAAGGAGATTAATCGAAAAAATCTCAATCTGAGCCCCGAAGAGTGAATCAATCCTTAAAGCCAACATCAACTCAGTTTTAATTAGACTTGGGATGATTGTGCTCTTGGAATGTGATGGGCCCTTTAGATGGGTTGTACCCTTAATGATCAATTCAAATGTGTGTGTGTGCACAACTAGGGTTTGCAAACAAGGTTATTTGATTATGTGTCTTTTAGGGTTTAACCTTGTTTAGTAGCTTTTAAGGTTTAATCTTAGGTGTATTCAATCAAGTTCAAGAGAACACTCTAAGTTTTGAAAGCACTAGTGATGATATATTCCTTTAGAAATCAGAAAAAATGTGGAGTGCCTGGTTCAGCCCTAAAAATCAACCCTAAGTGGCAAGCTATTGATGAATCACTTTTATCTTAAGTGGTGTGGCCCAAACAACTCAATCAATCGGCCTGTTGCACCACTTGATTAAGGCACACAAGATGTTTGACCTATCCAAATTCTCTACTCACTTATTTGTGTATTGAGTTAAGATGTACCAAATCCATTGGTCAAATTTTGGTTAAGTGGTAAAATCGATGTGATTGTGCACCTTAGGATGAGAAGTTTAGGGTGTTTAGTGTGTAGCTTTCAGTTAAATCCCACAAGAGAAGAGTATTTTTTTTTATTTCTTAATATATGCTGGTGAGTGAGGCTAAGTGACAATAAAATAATCAAATCTATCCTAGGGTTTTTGCAAGCACCTAAGTTGATTTGAGTTTGAGTTATTAGGTTATGGAATGAAAATCTAGTGGGTGGGTGGTGGGGATAAACTTACAAATGTCTCTACCCACACTTTACTCCAATCTACCACCTTCGGCTCTGATTAGCCCAAATTTGTGGGCTATTTAAATATTTAAGTGTCTCGACATTAAGTTAATTTTAACATTTAGATAGCATACATTAGGATGTAATTAAATTAATTCATATTTTTAGCTTAAGTGCATAATTCATGTGTGACATCCATATCTAAATGCATTTAGAATTAACTTAGAATTGCATTCATTTAATTAGTTAACCAATTTGGTGCATTGCATGCATTATTTTAAGTTAACATAAAAGTTAAGGGTTTATGTATAAATAATCATAATATTTTATTATTATTTTATTCTTCTTCTATGAGTAACGGCTGCATTTCTTCCTCCAGCTACCGCATTGAAGATCCTAGTCAATGAGGAGCGCTAGAAGTGGATCTAGTCTCCTCGACTGGGATAAGGAAAAGATGGAGGCTGCTATGCTCCTTGAAATGCCGCCCCACTCCACCACTGTGCACTCCACTCCACCACCGTGGTCTCCATGGCCAAGCCTCACCACACCGTGGGCCGGCGGAGTGACAGGCCGCCGCGCCAAGCCGGCGAGCTCAGCCACTTACCATGAGCGTGTGCCTCATCAGCCATGCAAAGAACTCCTTTCTTCTTTCTCTTTATTCTCTCTTTTCTTTCCTTTTGCATGATACTATTCATCATCACCTTCGTTACTCTGTTTGCAGGCCTCAACAAACCCACCACCACCATCACCACAGACCACCTTCACGCCAAAGTGGCCAGTAACAGTCGGTCTCTCCTCTAGACTGCACTCCTCCAGCACAACCTAGCTGCTGCACGCCCCTCTCCACGTGGTTCACCTTCTGCAGCACGCACCACGCACATACACCTCCACCCGCGCGCCCTCCAGCAGCTCAGCCCACACACCTTCCAGCCGTACGCAAAGTGCGCTGCACCTCCGCCCGCACTCCCTACAGCGCGCCATTGACACTCGTAGCAGCAGCAGTCGCACATCTTGCAGGCACTCCTACCCTCGCCCACGCGTCCAGAACACCTCCAGCACCCTTCAGCAGCCTGCTGCTGTCCACTTCCAACCTATGCGCACCTCCCCTCTGCGCGTGTCCCCACCTCCTGCCGCACACACCACGCACAGCATCGCCCTCCAGTGCCATTCTTGCCCCCACCCCTCTGCATGCGCACCTCTGCCTGTGCCTCCCTCGCCACACCTCTGCCTGCAGCACCCGCCATGCACCCTCCAGTAACAGAGCATGCCGTCCACCTCCAGCTCGCGCGACCACCCTCCAGCACCCGCTAACGCGCAGGAGCGCACCCTCCAGCCGCTCAGCCTGTGCCTTCGTGTGCTCAACAGTAGCGAGCAGAACCGCTACCCGTCACCTTCCTCTCCTTCTTGCAGCCACCACAAGCTACCATCTGCTGTGCCGTCACCACCGTCAGGTGCGGCCTGAGCAGGGTGACCTTTAGCTGTAGCCTTGATGTTCGTCTCTCCCCCTCCTTTGCGCACTAGCCGCTGCAACAAATCCCCAATTTTAAAGCTAATTAAAATTTACATTTTTTGCCACTGAGGGGGAAGGTATTTTTAGTTAATAATATTCTATTCGATTGACTTTATGAGTATCTCCCTCTTGTTTTACATAACTACAATATCAGCATGATATTATCTTATTCTCTCAATTGAAAAGCGATTTCAATCCGATTTCTTGATGAAACTAATCGTGAACATATGTTTTTAACTAGTGCAAGTTTAAATAGGTCATTGCCTCCCTGTGGATATGACCCACTCTCCTATGAGTGGTTTAATTTTAATTCTAATTGTTTTGATTAGTCATTTTTCCACTACTTAGAAATACAACGATAAATCTTCTTAATCATAATTTTCGAAAGCGAAAACCAACTCGTCAAATGGCACCGTTGCTGGGGAAGCAACACGCTTGTTAAACTCGCATTTATCTATTTATTTGTTCACATTTTAATTTAGGCATATTTAACTTGTTTTATCTAATTTGGTGTGAGGTACGTATATTACATACAAGTTGATGCACCAACCTCAGCGACACTGAGGTGGACCATGTTTCCACCACTTGGAGGAGTAACCAAGCTTCGCATCTACGAGGAGGAGCTTGAACATTGGTGAACCTTGTTGTCACCAATTGGGAGGAGGACATCTGGAGTGATCATTTTCATCTCTGTCGATTTTTTTAGTAGATAGATTTAGGCTTTAGAACTTTACTTTTTTTTTTTCTTGCACATACATTTGGTTTAAGACCCTTGTTCTGGGGTGCATTTTAGGGGTTTGTTCCTCGACTTTCTTTTAGGCCCCTACGTGGGTAATTTTCGGGAGTTTGTTCCCTTTTCTTTAAATCTAGGTTTTCTTTGTGGGTTGTTTATCCTTAATTTGTTTGTGCATAAGTAGCTAAAAAAGAAAAACACAAGCTACCTGCTAGAAGCTGCCTGCCCTTAGGTCAAATCATTTAGGATTGAATGAGAAGCATCTAGATCTAACTTTCTATCTTGCATATTACATGAAGAATGTTGAAATCAGGTATGCACTTCTAACTTTTCATTTCTACCTATCATGAAAATGCATTTGGATTAATTTTTAGACCACACAATCTGTCTTGAAGCAATCTAATAAAGTGGTCACATTTAATTTTTGAAAAAGGACTAATTAAAGGAGGGACATTTAAAAATCAATGACTTGATTTTCAAACTTGGCGTACGATTCAAAATTCAAAATCTTTTGCAGTATATGCACACTTATATCTCTTGTACCAAGGCATGCTTTTAGACACTCCTCAAGTTTGGAACCGCTAGTACTAGAGCCTCCTATTACTGAGGTCTAAAGTGACCCAAACTTGAGTTCAGAGGTGAAGTTACCTCCAAACCTTGCGGATTGAGGGTAGTTAAGAAGCACCACGAAAGCAACGCTTCAAAGGAAGGGTTTAACCCTACTTGCATCCTTCTTTGCTGTGTTTGGTGGTGACTAAACTTTTTGGGCTTTAGGGAGGATCACCTAAGTCCCAGTTAGGTCTTCTTAGGTGATCCATAGTTCAATAATAAGCACGTAAATTGATTGAACAAATTATCTTGTCACCTACAATCTGACTTAAAATCAAAAGCCTAAATTGGGAAAGACCTAAAAAGTCCTTTTTGAATTGTGTTTTGCTTGGGGAATTCTGATTGAGGTGTGAGTTAGAATGGACCACATTGATTTTCATCCTTTCACATCTTGCCCACACCCTTACCCCCATTTTGCAATCTTCGATCCCATACGCCGAGATGGTTCATCCTTTGATGGACATAATGATAATCATTGGGATCCTTTTTACTCCTATTATAGGAGTATTAGCCTGGTTAAGCCCCAAATCAGTGAGCAAAACCTAAAAGCGGGATTTGCCTTGCCCAATATCCTGCACACCATGCAAATACCCAACCCACCCTCCCTTAATGATTATTATGTTTGGACAGATACTCCTAGGTACTACAACCCTGAGCTTGACTTATATTCTAATAGAAATGATGACCTCTCCTCCTTGAAGATGCAAATACAGAAAATGCAAGACGAAATGATTAAATTATTTGGAGAATCTTCGAGAGCAAGCCAACAAGAAAAAGACAAAATTAGCCACCCAATCTACCCCATTGAGGATGAAGTTCACCCCTCTACGCTAGATGCATCTCCCGTGGGAGAGCCACACCCAAAGTTGAGGAATTTTGGGGATTATGTAAGGGAGAATAGCTACTTTTCGAGGATTGATTTTGAACCCTCCCCGCTAGATGACACTTCCTTGAGAGGTCCACGCTTTAACTGGGAGGAGGATATGTATGAAAGTAGCTATGCATTGGATTCAGAAAGGTGGCAACCCGAGGAAAATGATGATCAGGTTGAGTATCCACCTAAATTATATTGGAGTCAAAAGAAGGGAATGATGGTACCATTGGAAGACCTCGACCTAGATGATAGTATTTTCGTCACATTTGATGAAGTGGGTCAAAGTCAAGTTGTTAATCCCACCCTCCATTCTGATCACGAGATGGAACTCAAACCCACCCTTAGGGAACCTAACCCTAAAGAAATTCACCTATCTGAGGAGTCGGCTGTTACCAGTGTAAACCATTTACCCCAGATTGAGTGCCCTAGGGGATATGCTATGATTTTAGATGATTCTAGACCTTGGGTTTATGATGAATCGTATGATGAGGAGAAGGATGAATTATATGAGGAACCTACATTCAAGATTTGGAGTGACACTAAGGGTGATTATGTCTTATTTTAAGAATTAGCCCCTGAGGATGTCACAAATTTGACCAAATTAGGTTTCCTTAGCACACCAATTGATGATATCCCTCCTCATGATGAAATAATGGAAAATGTGGAAGCAACTTTTGAGATTTATGTGGATTCACATATAGACTGCGAGGAGGATTTGAGTAAAGAACAAGAATTAGGGGATGTCGTTGATAGGATAATCTCTAAATCTATTGCTTCCAATCTGCCTTCATTTGATTCAAAGTCACCCTCTGATTTTCCTATGTCTGAAGGTGAAATTTTGACTCCTGATGAAGTGCAGGAAGATACTTGTAATAGTATTAGGGATGCTAGGGATGCGATTGAGGAATTAGGAAGAGTGTTAGGGATGGACACTGAGTCGATTAAACCCAACTTAGATCTTATGACCATTCCGCAACCTCAAAACTTAGACACCCTAGACAATCCCTGGCTTAAAGTTATGCTCACTTTTGTTCTGAATGGGGGGCTTAACTGACCAATATTTTTTGTAATGGAGTATCAGGTATGGATTGATGATTTCTCTGGTCAGTCCATTACCCTGGGGGTTTATCTCTGCACCATTCCTTCCCCATTCCTTTTGGAGGATCCTTGTCATCCTCCCCCTACCCCTTTGGAGGTTGTTATGCCAGTTTATCCTTTAGAACCTCCTCTGGTGACCTGGAATGATTTCATTCCCATCCTGGTTGGACGAGCATTTGCTATTAGGATTCATCATCAGCTCGCCAACATTCTAGGTTACCTATTTTCTAGGCCAACATTACTTTGCTCATTTTTAGGACCTATTTCTATGATCCTTGAACCTGATTTGCAGGTTCTTTGGCTACTCGGCTGTTAACAAAACAATGGCAACCCAACTTTGATCCAGGTAATATCCTTCTATGCAATGAGGACGTTGCAGGTTTTAGGCATGGGGGGTTGTACTTGGGGATATACATAGCATTTATACATAGTTCATTCATGCATTTAGTTAAAGCATTCTGCATTGCATACATTTGCATTGAAAAAAAAGAAAAATTTTGCATTGAGCTTAACCGGCTGGGCCCTGCATTCTTAGGCAGACTAAAGCTTTAGGTTAGACTAAGTTGACTCTTGGTGTCGGAATTTAGAAGCTAAGTTTAGATACTAGCTTTAGACATTTAGGGTCCTTTGTGGACTTAAAAAATTGAGTAGTAGTTAAGTTGTAGACCATTCCTCAAGAGGTGGAGGAAGGAAAGCTAGGGATTGAGTTAAAGGTTGGGTAGTACCTGGAGTCTTGTTCTACCTTTTGGTTTGCGGGCCCTTGTAACCTAAGCATCCAAATTTCACACACACTTGGTCTTGTGTAAGTAAGTGATCACTCTAATTCATTTCTTTAAGAAAAGTTGGTTCTCCTAGTTTTGACTTAGGAGAAGCTTGAAAACACAATTTGATTGGAAGAGTTCCTGCTGCAGGAGAGGTGGAGTATATACTCACCTTGAGGATGCGATGATAACATGTTACCTCCTCGACGCTTGTCTCTTAGGATATCCATCCTACTCGGGGCATGTAAGCACATTGTGTGGTTCAGGTACCATGGGCGGCCCTATCTCGAAGTGCCGATTGCCACACGCCTAACTTCGCTTAAGAAATCCATGGGCAATACTATCTCGAAGTGTCGATTGCTAGGAGTTCTTGGGGTCACTATGGGTAGTGCTATCTTGAAGCATCGAAAGCCAGGCACCCTTCGAGTTACGGTGATGGGGACAATGAATCTGACACAGACCGTGTTGATAGCTGACCCAAGGTTAGACTTAGAGGAATCAAACAAAAATATATATATTAAAAAAAATTCCTTTTTCCTCTCTAAGTTGGCAATCATACTGATTTCACAGCAATCATAGGTCTTAATTGACCTAGATCAAGCTAGGACTTAGCATAATCAGGGGTATTCATGCATGCATAAGCATTATCTGCATCTTTACTACTTTTCTTTAGCTATGCATAAAATAATGTTATAATGTGCTGATTAAGTGTATTATGTCAATTGCAGGCAATAAGCTGATCAGGAGCTGGATCTGGAGCAGGATCTGAAGCTGGATCAGGAATAACGGGAGTTGCAACAGAGCTGGAGTAGAAGGCTTAGCTTAGATGTAGGAATAATGATGTGAGGGAGTTAAGGTTTGCTTAAGCAGTAAAATGTGAAGAGCTTAGGTCCATCCTAGCCCTAGGATAGCCTAGAGACTTCCCCCAAGCCTTGGCCACCCTTAGATTAGGTCACAACACCCTAGGAAGTCCTAAAACCCTAATTCCAACCGTTATTTGGATGTCCAGATAAGTTATAGGATGTCCAGACACTTTGTCAGACATCCAATTTCTGCAGAATACCCAAAACAAAACCTAGATTTCCCCCTGACTTATATTGGATGTCCAGAACTGAAGTCTAGACTTCTGATTTTTGAGTATAAGTCGTATGATTTTGTTTTTGGACGTCTAGGCTGGTCTCCAGTCCTTGTTTTGAGATTCAAGCCTTGATCTTGCATTTCTAGCTCCCTAGACCTAATCCCAACCCCATAGGAACCTAAATTAAGGTGTCCTAATACATCAGTTCTAGACCTACATAAGGACCTAATTAGGTCCTCACCAAACCCAATTGACTTAGATCAAAGTCAATTACCTTCACCTAAGTCAATTGGACTCATTGAGTCCAATTGAGCTTAGATCTCAACCCACACAAGTTCGATTGGACTTAGTAAGAGTCCAATTGACCTAAACTCAACCTAATTGAGTTATTTCACTCTGAATTAGGTTCAGACTCATTCAATTAAACTTAGGTTAAGTTTAATTGCAATTTCCCCTTAGCAATTAGGGTTTGTAACCCTAATTCAAGGCATACACCTACCTAAACCCCTTAGGACCTAACCTAAACACACACACCCACTCACGCACTCCCACACATCTAGAGTTCTCTAGAACTCTCTCCAAGTGGCGCCACTCTTGGTTGCCAAATTTAGCAACCAAGAGGCATTCAAATTGAGATCCACATTTTTTAGATCTCAAAACCACTTCTATCCTCTCATGGCCGGCCACTCTTGGACTCTCTCTAGAGAGTTCCACACCTCTCTACAGAGAATCCCTTAGGTCTATAAAAAGACCTAAGGGGTGGCCATTTCCACCCATTCACTTCCTTGGCTCCATTCACATCCACCTCCACTTAGGCTAGCCACTCCATCTCCACGAGTTGACCACCACCATGAAGGACACCATGCCAGGATGCTGGATTACTCCTCTCTCTCTCCAAGGGCCGACCTAAGCTACATTGGCTACCCCTCATTCTCCTCCTGACCACTCTAAGGCCATCGGAGACCACCTCCGAATGCCCTTCTGCTCTGCTAGATCTAGATTAGTAGTTTATGCTCTTCATAGTTTTACTGCTTTTAATTACTACTAGATCTAGATTAGTAGTCCTTATTCTCCCAGAATGATGCATGCAAAATCCCCCCCGTAGATTCTTGTATGCGATCGTTTTCTAATAACTAGATCTACATATTTAAGCATTCATGTACAAGCTTTCCTCTACAAATTCATATTGCAAACACTCTCCAAATGAATGAATGAAAAATATATTTTCTACATATATATGTCTATGTTTTGAAATCAGCATGAGCTTATTGATTGCCATCATTTTTTTGTGATTCAAGTTGCTTGTTTTCACTCATTTATCTATTCCACAACAAGCATGTCGTTTCCTAAAAATGTAGAAAATCTAACTATAGATGCATTTTCTATAAACAGTCACCACCTCACTAGAATCGTGCGCACAGAAATTCACACTTTCACCTTCGTGATCTATTTAACACATGCGCACGTAATCAGGGTTCATAATAGAAGTGGTGAAATCTTAATCAGGAGATTGGAAATCGGCATGAGATTTTAAACAGAGTAGAGCGGTATAAGATCGAATTCTAAAGTAAAACAAACGCCTCCCAGAGACGAACGATCGGGACTCAAGTCTCGTTATCTTTTTATAAATATTTTTGTTTGATCGTATTGCACACTATACTACGACGCTTTTCCTATCAAAATGCACTTTACGTCCTCAACACATACCAACCTCAAATAACTCAAACCAATGCACATGCACGGATGCTTTATTCTCGGGGATCAATAAACCCTAGGGTAGAGTTAGAAATCAGGGAAACCTGTGCCTGCAACTCGTCTTTAGCCGACCTAGTCTGTAACTTAGCAACTACTTGGGAACCTTAGGTCTAAAGTCTGAACTTAACATGTTTCTAAAGGAAGACCAATTGGGTTGGCTAGTCTACTTGGAGTGTTAGGTTATTGCTTAGATTTGCTAGGGACTAGAAAAAACTAGGCATGGGGGTATTTGATTAGCCCATATTTGTGGGCTATTTAAGTATTTAAGTGCCTCAACATTAAGCTAATTTTAACATTTAGATAGCATACATTAGGATGTAATTAAATTAATCCATATTTTTAGCTTAAGTGAATAATTCATGTGTGGCATCCATATCTAAATGCATTTAGAATTAACTTAGAATTACATTCATTTAATTAGTTAACCAATTAGGTGCATTGCATGCATTATTTTAAGTTAACATAAAAGTTAAGGGTTTGTGTATAAATAACCATAATATTTTATTATTATTTTATTCTTCTTCTTCTATGAGTAACGGCTGCATTTCTTCCTCCAGCTACAGCATTGAAGATCCCAGTCAAGGAGGAGCGCCAGAAGTGGATCTGGTCTCCTCGACTGGGATAAGGAAAAGATGGAGGCTACCATGCTCCTGGAGACGTTGCCCCACTCCACCACTGTGCACTCCCACCACTGTGGTCTCCACGGTCGAGCCTCACCACACCGTGGGCTAGCGAAGTGACAGGCCGTCGCGCCAAGCCGGCGAGCTCAGCCACTTACCGTGAGTGTGTGCCTCATTAGCAACACAAAGAACTCCTTTCTTCTCTCTTTATTCTCTCTTTTCTTTTCTTTTGCATGATACTATTCATCATCACCTTCGTTACTCTATTTATAGGCCTCAACGAACCCACCACCACTATCACCACAGACCACTTCACACCAAAGCAGCCAACAACAAACGGCCTCTCCTCTAGACCGCGCTCGTCCAGTGAAACCCAGCTGCTGCACGCCCCTCTCCACGTGCCTCACCTCTTGCAGCATGCACCACGTGCTCGCACCTCCGCCTATGTGCCCTCCAGCAACTCAGCCCGTGATGAGAGCCTCATCATGAGCCATAACTAGCTCATTTTGACCCAATAAAGAAGATAAAAGCTCCTACATAACCTAGAAGAAGGCCTAAATGAAGGAATAAGTTTTCTGAGAAGAAAACATGAAAAAAGGATAAAACTGCAATTTTACCATTGCAGTACATAAATGGGATTTCTCAGAGGCAAAACATAGGTCAAAAGGTCTAAATAAGATAAAAAGTGGGTTGAGTCAATCAGAAATGGGTTCATGTGCAATCTAGGAATTAAATGACATTTGGTAACCCTAAAACAGATCCACTTAAATCAACAAGGTTCCGATCAGGATAAAAATCAAGTAAACCCTCTAAAATTCATGTAAAAATATCCTCTAGGGTTTAGAACATTCAAATTGGACTTTGGAACCTAGTTTGACCTAGAATAGGGTCCTAGCTCATCAATTGACCTAATTTGGATTTTTACGCAAAATATCCAGTTAAACGTGGTCAAACCTAAAATCCAACTTCACCATTGGAATCCTTAGGTCCAAATTAGGTTTCTACCAAAATTTGGACCTAAGGGGAGGTCATCTTGACCTACTTTGCAATTTAGTACACCCAAATCATAATTTGGTCCCTATCTTTTGAAAATCATCGCAGAGAGCCCCCTAACTTCCTCGCCACCATTGCAATCAGGTCCTTCTACCATTATTGGGGTAGAATCCTTCTTCGGCGAGGATTAGAGAGGGAATACTCTTTGATTCCTCAGAGATCCCCTCCCAGAAATGGAAGGGAGATTCTTTGAGGAATTCCCTTCCATCTGAGGCCTGCCATGATCTCTGATTTGATCCCAATCTCTCGTGCGAACGCACAAGGGATTTGGGTATCCACCCACTTTCCTTCTCCGGCGATCTATCAGAGACAAAGGCGTGCCCTCCAAGCTCTGAACACACGGCCCAATGCCTATAAAAGAACCCCCAAACCCGGCCGCCCAATTTCAGCTCGACCTGGCCGGGGTTTCACCTCAGATTCGTCTCTTCCTTCCCAGCCAGGGTACCCAGCGAGCTCCGGTGAGCTTTCTTTTCTTTCCTCTTCACTCTGCCACAAAACCAGTGGCAGAGACTTCTTCCTGATTCTCCTCCGCGTCACGCAATACCCACGCACGCTGCCTCAGACCCGTTGTCGCCGCCGTCCTCCCCCACTGGGCATCTTCTTCTCCGGCGACAGCAGGTACAACTGTCCGCCTCTCCGCCCCCTTCGTCCCTGTAGTTAGGTTTAAACTATTCTCCTCTATCCCCTCTTTCATTCTCCTCACCTTATTTCATCAATCGACCCTCGACCGTCGCTGACCACCGCCATCTTCCTTGCCTCCGACCAACCTCCGGCGAGTCGCTCCCGTAGCTCCACACTTCCGCACGACTCGCAAACCAATTCAGAGGCTCCGCCTCACCTCACCGAGCAACCTCCGCCCATCCACCATCCCTCTACGCCTCCACAACAGCCCCCCGAACACACCCACACCTCCGGTCACAGGACGACCTAGGCACGCACGCCTAGGCCGCCCCGTGACCTGCTGCACATCGCACGACCTTCGCCGTGCCACGGCGAATGTCTGCAAGTGGTTTGATTAGGCCAATAGGCCGTATTCATGCATGACAGGATCGGAGCTGCAGCCGCCATTGACAATGGTTGAAGCAGCTTCCAAGCACGCTCAGGCTCTGTGGCTTCAGGATTTCAGCTGCTGTGGAGTGGAGTGAGTTGCATGCAAGTAGCCAGTTATCCAGTGAAGAGAGTTGAGGCTGCAACTGAGCGGAGCGCAAAGAGCATTCTACGGGCACGCACGAGAGCAGGGCGGGACTAATAGTCCCACATCGGAAATCTACGAGGCGCAGGTGTAGTATAAAGTGAATTTGTGTTATTTTCTCGTTGCCTCCGAACTCACAGGGGTGAGGACCCTCACCTTACCCACGCTCGCCTCGTCCGCAGTTTCACCTTGCGGATCTGGCGGGACCCGACCCGACCTTATCTGAGCGCACCTCGCACATCACCCTCACGCCGGTGCGCCTGGTCCTAGGTGCGCTACCCGACCCGATTACCCGCGGCTTTGGGAGAGTGTCCTGTGAGTGATTTGCAGAGAGAGAGAGAGATGTGCGGGTAGAGGGACAGGGTAGGTTTTGCTCCCTTGTGCAGGCAGGTTGAGAGTTGAAGAGAAGAGACTTAGCCGCAGAAAGGAGAAGAGAAGGAGCAGAAGAAGAAGAAACTCTGAAGAAGAGGCTGAGCAAGGCAGAGAAGAAGAAGAAGAAAGGCTGCAGAGAAGAAACAGAAGACCAAGGAAGAAGAAGAAGCCTTCGAAGAAGAAAGAAGAGAAGGAAGAAGAGAGAGACTACAGAGAAAGAGAAGCAAGATCAGAGGAAGAAGAATCAAAGAAGGGAAAGACATCTTTTAAGACGTCTGATCTCATGATCAAACGTCCAATTCTTTCTTTTTACCATAATTGCTTTTCAAACTCATGCATTTACATTTGAATTAAAGTTTTGGGTAATTAAAGTATTCAATTACATTGAGATTAGCAGTAAATTCTGATTGCTCCCTGTGTTCGACCTCGGATACTCCGATTTTCGAGTAATAAAAACTTTTATTTGTTGACGACGCTTGATCACCTATACTACGACGCAATAACTATTAAAACACGATCGAGTCAGTCGCTTCAACATTTTGGCGCCGTTGCCGGGGAGTAACGCGTAATTTATCACTAGTCTCTACATTCTTTTTATCATATTGAACACTAACTTGCCCTACTTTGCTTTGTTTTGATCTTGCAGGTATTCCACGAGAAAATCCCTCCCGCAAGTCAACCACTCCAGGGCAGGTAATTTCTTTTCTTCCTTAAACCATTCCCTAAATCCTGAAAGGACAAAAGGAAGAAATCAATTTAGGAATCAATTGCCTTCTTTATATAGTAATCACCATCTTTAATGCAAACATTTCCTAATTTTGCGAAAATTTTTTCAAATGTTCTTGAAGTTGGAGCGATTTTTTAGATTCTATCCCACAAATTCAGGTGCCTAATAAAAATAACGCTTAATCTCTACGGACAACACACTTCTTGCTTTCAAGTCCAAAGAGAATTTTTGTGAAAAAGAAAAAAAGGATTGGAAATAGAACCAAATTAGGGTTTCTATAGTAGGATCTTGGAGTGTTAGTTACACATGCCTGCATAAAAGGAAATAAACCTTCCCGCATCAGTATGTCACCCAAGACCTTGATTGAAGAGATCTAAACAAGACAAACCCTAAAGAAAAAGAAGCTCTGAAATCACTTGAATCTTGAAATTTCTGGACCTAATAACCTGGGAGTCAAATCAGAGTGACCTCTAGGCTCCAAACCTAGAATCATTCTGCCATCTATAGGACAGGTCAGGAGAAGTTGACCCCTTGGGTTAACCAACCTCTAAATTAGGTCACAACATCAAACTATCTAAAGTTCAAGTGAGAACCCTAAAGCACCTTTGAAATAAAAGTGGTAGACTTAAGAGGTCAAGGTCCCCATTCTGGTCTACCTGGAATCTCAATGACAAGAGAAGTCGGGTGGGGGAAACCCTGTAACCCGTGGGGACGCTCTACCGTGTAGGGGTCTTTGCGGGACTCTCCCTCTCTGGCTGCCCAGGTAATTCTCAGGTGGACGATCTTCTGATCTAGGTGTCCATCCGCCCTGAACCTCCATAGTCATCCAAACATCTTTGGGTGTCTTGATTGGGTCAAAAACATCTCCAGTCCCTCATCTTTTCTCTTTAGAGCACACATACACATTTTCAGTGGGACTCGTTATTCAAATCTGATCGCTTCATAACTTGATTCTACATCTTGATTCAAACTCTGATTCTACATCTTGATTCCACCACCTAATCCAAATATGCAGCCAAACCACCTAGGACTACCATTCAAGAAACCTGAATATCAGAGATCCATGAGAGATAAAATGATTGAGGATGCCATGAAATTCTATGAAAATGAAGAAACCTCAACACCAGTAGGAAACATTCAGGTTGATGTCCCAACAACCACAACCTTTATTATAACTTGTGCCCAAATACTATTAGCAGAAGCTACAAAAGGATCAACCCGTGACTTGATCATTACTGCATACATTGAGATAGAAAAACTGCACAATATTGAATACCTTCAATGTATGACAAATCCTCGACTTTGGAAGCAACACCAAGATAGTCTTGAAAAATGGGAAGAGATAATGAGATTAGTAAAACAAGTTATTGACCAGAAGTACCCGTATATACCACAAATAGAGGATGAACCATCTTGGGACAACATCGAGGATAAATCTGATCTCGGGTTTGAGGCACAAAATGGTTGTGGATTCCCAACCCAGATGGAGTATAATGTACCTGATATCGAAGAAGGTTGGGAAGCTCCAAATGCAGGAAAATACCATGATGAGCCCATTCTAGAAATCCAAAACTCCTACAAGTATGAGAGTGGAACTGAACCTCTCGAGGGTGTAAATTCCGTCCCTTATTCTGATAAGGTGACCCTCGAAGGTTATTCAGACCTAGATTCTAGTAATTCAACCCACATCCGAAACCTAGAATCTAGATCTGAAACCTATTTTGAAGATTTCAAGGCCCCATATGAAGATCAATCTTTCAATGAAATATATGATTTTAGGCCTCGATTTGATGAATATCCCTCGCCAACATCCTCAGAGGAACTAATCAATTTTTCGTAAGTCATGCCAATCTACGATATAGAAACCAAGGAGTTGGACGAGTGGGGTTTCGATTGGGTCTGCCCTACTAACTTTGAACCTGAGCCTCTACCAAATAGGGACACCCTTTTAAGCTCAGAATTCACATTTAGGCTAGACCCCAGTCAGACTGCTGAATCTACAACATATGATTTATTCTATGGTGGAACTCATGATCTTGAATCTCATTCAAATTTTGATTTTCGCAAACTCTCCGACGATTTCGAATCTGACCATAACATCGAAGAAAATCTGCTTCCTGATTATAACAAGCCAATTTTCTTTGAAGCCACCTACTCCACATATACAGAACCAATCAAAACCCGTTCTCTACCTCGACCCGCAACCGGACTCAATTTCTATTCCGATTCACCTCTCACTGAGCCGATTGCAGATGATTCAACTCCATATCTATATCAGGTATCGGGCACTGATCAGACCGAAAGTCAGGAGCCATCACTCTTTGATCACCCCTGTAGGGTTTCCACACCACACATTGATTATTTTTCGGAACCCTACTCTGACTAGGCTGATTCGACTCAGCCTAAACCCGAGTTTTCATTTCCATATCCATTTGAACTTCATGGCATATGGTGGGTTCCGCATTTGTTAATCTACATCTAGCAACCCACCAGACTCATTGGGTCTGGGCTGCATCATCAGCCTACTGATCTTAACAAGCACCTGGTTGGATCAACCAGGCTCTTAATCAAGGTGATTGTTTTACAAAATTCCACTGATTTGACCACTCCCTCCCCACCCCATTTTCCGCTTGGCTAAAGGCATTAAATTTAGCGCTTAACGGGAGGCAACCCGTCGTCCCAAAAATAGAGACCCGTCTGATTATCCGTCCGTACTCCACATCCATTGCACCTTGAGTTCAGCCTTAGACAGTTGATCCCACCTCTGGTACACGTATCAGAGCTTGAAATCATCCGCATCATTCATTTTCGACCTATTCACCCACCCGATGTATCCTATTCTAAGTCCCTGACCTCAACACTATTTCATACCCTCCTTTTACAATGAGGACATTGCAAAACTTAGGCATGGGGGGGTGATAAAGTGCATACATACAAAACCAAGAAAAAGTCAGGAGTCTCACACAAAGATTTTTGCATTTGTCAAAAACACAAAAAAATTGAAAAATTATGAAAAAGAACAAAAAATGGGGGAGGGAGGAAATTTTGTGAGCCACATAAACATAAGGACGAGAAAAAGAGCAAAAATGACAAAAGGAGCACAAAATGAAAAAGAAAAAGAAATAGTCATTAGTAAAAGATTAAGGAATTAACTGAAGTTCTAGACTAGATCAAGAAAAGAAATAAAAGAAAAGTGCTAAGGAAACATAACAAGAGATTAGCAGGAACGCTGATTTTAGGCCTCTTGGGCTAGATTCTTTAGCTTAAAAATTCACGTATCCACTAAAATCTGGATAATCCTCAAGAGGTTGGGGAAAATGCGAAGCTTAAGTATTAGGTCTAAGGCTTAGGAAGTATTCGGCCTCGTTAACTGACCTTAGGTTTGCGGGATTCGGTAACCTAAGCACCCCAAATTCACACACAGTCTGGTTCAGTGCGCATAAATATTAAAATCACACAAAAGCGTTTAATGTTCTACAAAAGTCACCTAGATTAGGAGCGGCCAATCAACACAAGTTGATTTGGACGAGTTCCCAGCGCGGAGAGGCGGGAAATTCCCCTTGAAGATGCGTAACAACATATCGTCTCCTCGGTGCTTGTCTCTTAGGATATTTAAATATCCTACTGGGGGCATGTAAGCACTCTGCTTGGTCAGATACCATGGGCGGCATTATCATGAAATGTCGATCGCCAGGGTCTAAATTCAGCCACGGAATGCCATGGGCGGGATTATCTCAAAATGTCGAAAGCCAGGGTTCTGGGGGTTGCCATGGGTGGGATTATCTCGAAATCTCGAAAGCCAGGGACCCTTGAGGATTGATGATGGGAACGAGGAATCCGATACAGACCATGTTGAGAAGCTAATCCGAAGCTAGAAATAAAAAAAAAGAGAAAAGAGAGCGAAAGCTCTCCAAACAAATAAATCTTCTATCTCTCTCTTACAAAAATACACTGCAAACTGGACTTAGGCTAAGAATGTCTCAAGCACGGGTGCTTTAACCGCGGAGTCCAACAAACCCTAGGTTAGTTTCTGTGGGCCTTAGAAACCTTTGCGGAGGACTGAGGCTAAAGCTGAATAGGTCAGGATTTTAGTTGGTACTTGAATACCTCTAGGCCTATTGACGGCATTCTAACCTAATCACAAAACAAAAAGAAAAGCACTTACACTCAGGGTCTAGAACAGAAGTTAAAACCTTGAAATTTTGCTAAGTGACTAGCAAAAGCTAGGCATGGGGGTATGATGAGAGCCTCATCATGAGCCATAACTAGCTCATTTTGACCCAATAAAGAAGATAAAAGCTCCTACATAACCAAGAAGAAGGCCTAAATGAAGGAATAAGTGTTCTGAGAAGAAAACATGAAATAAAGGTTAAAACTACAATTTTACCATTGCAGTACATAAACGGGATTTCTCAGAGGCAAAACATAGGTCAAAAGGTCTAAATAAGATAAAAAGTGGGTTGAGTCAATCAGAAATGGGTTCATGTGCAATTTAGGAATTAAATGACATTTAGTAACCCTAAAACAAACCCGCTTAAATCAACAAGGTTCCAGTCAGGATAAAAATCAAGTAAACCCTCTAAAATTCATGTAAAAATATCCTCTAGGGTTTAGAACATTCAAATTGGCCTTTGGAACCTAGTTTGACCTAAAATAGGGTCCTAGCTCATCAATTGACCTAATTTAGGTTTTTACGCAAAATATCCAGTCGAACGTGGTCAAACCTAAAATCCAACTTCACCATTGGATTCCTTAGGTCCAAATTAGGTTTGTACCAAAATTTGGACCTAAGGGGAGGTCATCTTAACCTACTTTGCAATTTAGTACACCCAAATCATAATTTGGTCCCTATCTTTTGAAAATCATCGCAGAGAGCCCCCTAACTTCCTCGCCACCTTTGCAATTAGGTCCTTCCACCATTATTGGGGCAGAATCCTTCTCCGACGAGGATTATAGAGGGAATACTCTCTGATTCCTCAGAGATCCCCTCCCAGAAATGGAAGGGAGATTCTCTGAGGAATTCCCTTCCATCTGAGGCCTGCCATGATCTCTGATTTGATCCCAATCTCTCGTGCGAACGCACGAGGGATTTGGGTATCCACCCACTTTCCTTCTTCAGCGAGCCGTCGGAGACAAAGGCGTGCCCTCCAAGCTCTGAACACACGGCCCAATGCCTATGAAAGAACCCCTAAACCCGGCCGCCCAATTTCAGCTCGACCTGGCCGGGGTTTCACCTCAGATTCGTCTCTTCCTTCCCGGCCAGGGTACACAGCGAGCTCCGGCGAGCTTTCTTTCCTTTCCTCTTCGCTCTGCCACAAAACCAGTGGCAGAGACTTCTTCCTGATTCTCCTCCTCGTCTCGCAATACCCGCGCACGCTGCCTCAGACCCGTTGTCGCCGCCGTCCTCCCCCACTGGGCATCTTCTTCTCCGGCGACAGCAGGTACAGCTGTCCACCTCTCCGCCCCCTTCGTCCCTGTAGTTAGGTTTAAACTATTCTCCTCTATCCCCTCTTTCATTCCCCTCACCTTATTTCATCAATCGACCCTCGACCATCGCTGACCACCGCCATCTTCCTTTCCTCCGACCAACCTCTGGCGAGTCACTCCCGTCGCTCCACACTTCTGCACGACTCGCCGACCAACTCAGAGGCTCCGCCTCACCTCACCGAGAAACCTCCGCCCATCCACCATCCCTCTACGCCTCCACAACAACCCCCCGAACACACCCACACCTCCTGTCATAGGATGACCTAGGCACACATGCCTAGGCTGCCCCGCGACCTGCTGCATGTCGCACCACCTTCGCCGTGCCACGGAGAAGGTCTGCAGGTGGTTTGATTAGGCCAATAGGCCGTATTCATGCATGACAGGATCGGAGCTGCAGCCGCCATTGACAACGGTTGAAGCAGCTTCCAAGCATGCTCAGGCTCCGTGGCTTCAGGATTTCAACTGCTGTGGAGTGGAGTGAGTTGCGTGCAAGCAGCCAGTTATCCAGTGAAGAGAGTTGAGGCTGCAACTGAGCGGAGCGCAAAGAGCGTTCTGCGGGTGCGCACGAGAGCAGGGCAGGACTAATAGTCCCACATCGAAAATCTACGAGGCGTAGGTGTAGTATAAAGTGAATTTGTGTTATCTTCTCGTTGCCTCTGAACGCACAGGGGTGAGGTCCCTCACCTTACCCACGCTCGCCTTGTCCGCGGTTTCACCTCGCGGATCTGGCGGGACCCGACCAGACCTTATCTAAGCACACCTCGCACATCACCCTCACGCCGGTGCGCCTGGTCTCGGGTGCGCTACTCGACCCGATTACCCACGGCTCTGGGAGAGCGTCCTGTGAGTGATTTGCAGAGAGAGAGAGAGACGTGTGGGTAGAGGGACAGGGTAGGTTTTGCTCCCTTGTGCAGGCAGGCTGAGAGTTGAAGAGAAGAGACTTAGCCGCAGAAAGGAGAAGAGAAGGAGCAGAAGAAGAAACTCTAAAGAAGAGGCTGAGCAAGGCAGAGAAGAAGAAGAAGAAAGGCTGCAGAGAAGAAACAGAAGACCAAGGAAGAAGAAGAAGCCTTCGAAGAAGAAAGAAGAGAAGGAAGAAGAGAGAGACTACAGAGAAAGAGAAGCAAGATCAGAGGAAGAAGAATCAAAAAAGGGAAAGACATCTTTTAAGACGTCTGATCTCATGATCAGACGTCCAATTCTTTCTTTTTACCATAATTGCTTTCCAAACTCATGCATTTACATTTGAATTAAAGTTTTGAGTAATTAAAGTGTTCAATTACATTGAGATTAGTAGTAAATTCCGATTGCTCCCTGTGTTCGACCTCGGATACTCCGATTTTCGAGTAATAAAAACTTTTATTTGTTGACGACGCTGATCACCTATACTACGATGCAATAACTGTTAAAACACGATCGAGTTAGTCGCTTCAACAGCCCGCACGCCTTCCAGCCGCTCGTAGAGCACACTGCACCTCCACCCGCACTCCCTGCAGCGTGTCGTTGACGCTCGCAGCAGCAGTGGCCGCACATCCTCTAGGTGCTCTTGCCCTCGCCCGCACACACAGAGCACCTCTATCGCCCTTCAGCATCCCGTCGTCGTCCACTTCCAGCCCGCGTGCACCTCCCCTCTGCACGCATCCTCACCTCCTGCCGCACGCACCACATGCAGCATCGCCCTCCAACGCCATTCCCGCACCTGCCCCTCTGCGTGCACACCTCTACCTGCACCTCCCTCGTTGCACCTCTGCCCACAGCACCTACCGCGTGCCCTCCAACAGCAAAGCGTGCCGTCCACCTCCATCCTATACGACCGCCCTCCAGCACCTGCCAGCGTGCAAGCGCGTGCCCTCCAACCGCTCAGCCTGTGCCTTCGTGTGCTCAACAGTAGCAAGCAGAACCGCCACCTGCCACCTTCCTCTCCTTCTTGCAGCCACCATAGGCTGCCATCTGCTACGCCGTCACCACCGTCAGGTGCGGCCCGAGTGGGGTGACCTTCAGCTGCAGTCTCGACACCTGTCTCTCCTCCTCCTTTGCGCACTAGCCGCTGCAACAAATCCCCTGTTTTAAAGCTAATTAAAATTTACATTTTTTGCCATTGAGGAGGAAGGTATTTTTAGTTAATAATATTATATTCGGTTGATTTTATGAGTATCTCCCTCTTATTTTAAATAACTATAATATCAGCATGATATTATCTTATTTTCTCAATTGAAAAGCGATTTGATCCAATTTCTTGATGAAACTAATCATGAACATATGTTTCTAACCGATGCGAGTTTAAATAGGTCATTGCCTCCCTGTGGATATGACCCGCTCTCCTGTGAGTGGTTTAATTTTAATTCTAATTGTTTTGATTAGTCGTTTTTCCACCACTTAGAAATACAACGATAAATCTTCTTAATCATAATTTTCGAAAGCGAAAATTGACTCGTCAAGCTCCTCAATTAAGTTCCTGCAAGACAATAAATTGAAGAAGAAAGATAGGTTAGAAAAATATATAGGTAATGTGGGAAAACGTGAGAAAACCAAAGAGTATTGCCTCCCTGACAATGGCGCCAAAATGATGACGGTGGATTCGCACGCGAAAAGGATTGGATTTTGGAAAACCCATTGTTGTAGTTTGATTCACGAGAAAATCCATCGATTAGATAAAATTTATAACCGAAACTCGAAAAGTGAGTCCCGGGTTGAACACGGGGAGAACTCTTGGTTTGAAAAATATACGTTTTGCTTTTTATTTGTTTTTGTCATTTTTATCTTTCGTTATTTTTTTGGTATTTTAATAGGGCAAGAGATCAGGTCGATGAATTCTAGCTAATCTACTTACAAAATAAAAAGAGAGAGACACAGAGAGAGAGAAACAATCAAGTATTTTTATAATCAAATGTTTATTACAACTAGGAAAGTGGGAAAACTATACTACGAAAGCAATAAAGATAGAGATAGGTGAGAGAAATCCCCCTCAATGATTGATTAGAGGAAGACTTGCTTTGACGTCGTCTGGAGGAAGGTGGTGACGAGTGGGACGAACGAGGATAGAGCCAAAGGACGGAGGGCAGGGCAGGACAGCGTCGCTGCGAGGATCTACTTCCCAAAGTAGGTGAGAAGGCAGTCATGGGATGCTCCACGAATGGGCATGAGGGGAGAGAAAAATATTTGATTCTACTCTAGAGGAGCATCCCGGGCTTAGAACAAGCTCTCTCTAGAGCCTTGGAGGTGGTAAGAGGAAAAAAGGAAGAGATGGTGAAGAATGGAGTTGTAGGTGTCCTTTTATAGTGGAGGGAAGAGGAAGAAATTTATGTAGAGGGTTGTAGTGACAACTGTAAGCATCACTAAAGACCCCTACAGCTGTCACTGCAGATTGCGCCCCCACCACTCACGCCTGCAGCTGTCCTCATGCATGTAGGCTGGATCATGCTAGGATGAATCCTGACCGTTGGATCGCCGATGGATGCTTCAGATTTTGCACGCTTGAGATTGCGCCCGCCCACATGTGATAGCACGTCAGTCTACGCGTCAGATCTTGCGTGCGTGAATCACGCACATCGAGCAACGCCATGTGGTGAAGCCTCCACGCTTGATGGCATCCAACGGGCACAATCAAATCACTCTCGCACTCGCGAAATTGGACATAGAAGTCGGGCTTTGAATGTGCGCTCATTGGATGAGAAAGCTCCACCCACTATGCTGAGGGTGGCGCTATGTCGCTCTTAGGATTTAGGGCCACACACCTACGACCGTTGGATTTTGATCCAATAGTAGAGATCGCGCGAGGCCATCTCTTCACTTGACTTGAGGTTGGTGGAGCAGCGCTTGGACGACCATTGGATTCAAATCCAATGATCAAGATTTGAGAGATCAGCTTGGGTGGACTGCTAGCCGATGTTGGGTGGCCTAGATGGTGCCACATGGTGCCATCTAAGTCGTCCGTCTTCTTTCTGTTGCAGAGGGTGCCATGGTGCTCGAATTGAGATGATTTTCACATTGCCAGACTGCAATCGTTACTCCGGATCCATCCGTACGGTCGGATTTTTCATCTAAAGCTCGTAAGGATGTCGCATTGCCCCCTGACCATTGACCTTCCTCAGATTGCAAAAGGTGATACAGGATTCTGATTAGGATGATCTCAGAGGTGTTAAACTCTGATCATCATCCTGATCAGATTCGTACATTTGGATCATCAATCTGAGGTCCTAAAATAAATCTCCTTCCCTCCTGGCCATAAAAAGGATGTAATTAACCTAAAATATACACAACTACTCCAAATGCAGAATGATGCATGCTTTGCAATATCTATAACATGAAATGCAAATCTAAGCCTAGGAACATACATGAATAGGCATTTTATCCTCAATAGTTGTGTCTACATCACTTAACAAATGATGAATTCGTTTAAACAGATGGGCACCCTGAGGGTTTCAAAGTAGAATGTGGGCAAAGAAATGTTTGCAAGCTAAAAAAGTACATCTATGGACTTTAATAGGCTTCTCGTAGCAGAAACATTCAATTTAATGAAACTATAAATAGTTATAGATTTCATCATAACACAGATAAGCCGTGTGTCTACAAGAAGGCTAGTGGGAGTGCTATCACATTTCTTGTACTATATGTGGACAACATCCTACTCATTGGGAATGATATAGGAATGTTATCCAGTGTTAAGCTTTGGTTGTCCTAGAACTTCAAGATGAATGATCTCAGGGATGCCTCTTACATCTTGGGTCTAAAAATGTTTAGAAATAGAGAGAAGAGGATGTTAGAATTGCCTTATAAGGATACATAACCAAGGTATCGGAGAGATTTTGTCGGTGCAAGTGCACCACAATCGTTGCTTTTGATGATAACAAAACACTTGTATTTTAACATTTACATTGAGTTTATAGTTTTAGATTAATTGGAAATGGAAGCAAGTATGAGGAGCTCAAGCTCAAGTCCATCAAGGAGCATGGAGGAGATTGATGGGGGAACAAAAGCATCATGGAGTGTTGGAGTGAAAGCTTGAAGAAGAAGAATAGGACTTTGAAGTTTCTATTGCAATGTTCTTATATTTGTCTTTCTTTTTGCTCTTTATTTCTATAGAATTGTTGTAAAGAGCCCAAGGTATAGCACCCTTAGTCTAAGTATTAACACTTACCTTACCTTAGGACACTTAGGCAAAATCATGAGTTAAATTAGAAAGCCAAAATAGAAATCAAACTGTCTTTTCAGACGTCTAACATTAGTCTCAGACATCTGATATTGACTTATAAGTCATCTAATATGTTGACCAGACGTCCAATTACCTTGGCTGGAAAATCCTATTCTATGATGTTTCCATTTAGACGTCTTGACTCAATTCCAGACATCCTGTCAGACGTCTGATAACCTTAATAGACGTCCAGTAAGAGGACCGTTAGCTTGTTAGAGCAATATGTTCGCGAACCCACTTAGAAATATCTTATTATTGTTCCCAGATGTCCATAGAGACCCTTAAATGTCTGATAAAGAGATGTTAGATCCAAATCATGATTTGTTAGACCAAACCCAACTGTTGGCTCCTAGGGAATCAATTCCCATAGAGCACCTTTATCATCAGATGTCCAATAGCCTATCTAGATGTCTAGTAAGACGTCTGACCACTTTACACTAGAGTCCTATTTCGATCTAGTTCAATCCAAGAACAAACCCCTATTTGATTAGACGTCCAATATTAGTATCAGACGTCTTACAACTCTAGTTCAAATGTCTGATGTATTTTTACAAGATCCCTATTTAGATCCAAACATTTTAAGGAAGACCACTCTTCAAGATTAGACATCCAAAAATCTTGTTAGATGTCTGATAAGTCATTTGACCCTAAAATTAGCCGTCAGATTCTACTATCAGAGTCATTATGACCCTGATTTCGGCTTGATTTGTCTTGGAATCTTTCCCAATGGCTAGGAGCCTTCTCCCAAGTCTTCTTGAAGGTTCCTAAGGCCTTTATAAATAGAGGACCTCTCCTTTGTTGAGATACACCTAGAGATAATTCTTTCCACCATATTAGGCTTATTGAGTAAAAGACTAAAGAAGAAAAATCAGCCCTTACTCTCCAAGCTTCCATATACACATTCGAGAGCATCGTTATGCTGCGTCACTCATGCCTATCCACTTCCTCCATAGGGAAGTCTCTTCACCTATAGAAGCTCAGGATCAACTGTTCATTTAGACTCTATACGTCGTTCTTTTATCTCAATTTTTGTTGGGTATTCATGTGATGAATTTTCGTCTCCTTTGTGAGATAAAATACTCTTCTTGAAGAAGAGGGCTTGAGGTATACTCCCTTGGTTAAAGTAGTGTAGTTGTATTGAGGCTGTATCACCCTTATTTAAGTGATACATTAGTGGATTTGATTTACTTGGTAGATCAGGAAATCCTAAGTCGGGAAGACTTAGGTGGTAGTTTTTACTCGGGTTGGGTTTCCACCTACAAATACTTGTGTCTTATGGTGAGTGCTATTTGTGTGATTGCATTTCATTTGTATTAAATTTTAATTCACTATTCACCCCCCCTTTAGTGCAATTTCAGATTTCTCTTGGATAACTCCAAGAAGGGCTTTCTCCGTATTAGACATAGCGTACACCTGTCAAAAGGAATCTCTCTCCAAACAGTTGAGAAGAAGAAAGCCATGGATGGATGTTCATATGCTTCCGCAATGGGAAACCTGATGTATGCCATGCACTGTATGCGTCTAGACATTTGTCATGTAGTGGGAGTGGTAAGTCGTTACCAGTCCAACCCGGGGCAAGAATATTGGATTGTTGTCAAGAACATACTCAAGTACTTAAGAACAACTAAGGATTATTGACTAGTTTTTGGAGATGGAGATCTCCAGGTGTTAGGGTATACCAATTCCGACTTCTAATCGAATATTGACGATAGAAAGTCTAGGTCAGGGTTCATTTTCCTTTTGAACGGTGGTTTTGTGAGATAGAGAAGAAAGAAACAAAATACTACGGGTGATTCAATAAGTGAAGTTGAATACATCGCTACATCAGATGCTGTGAAAGAGACAGTGTGGATGCGCAAGTTAATATAGGAACTTGCTGTAGTTCCCTTGATACAGTTGTTGAAAACTTCCGTGAACTTAGGCATTTCAATTAATTTTTACGTTAAGGTCATTGTAGAATGGCCTGTCTAAGTACAAATCTTCTTTTAATTACTAACGAACTTAGCTTAGGGTAAGTTCCAATCGTTCTTTTGCAAAGAGGTAATGTGTTCAATCATTTGATTAGGTTAAATCATCTTTGAAATTCAATGCTGATAACAGTCTAATTTATAACCCCAATATGCTTAATTTTAGGCTAGTTCCTAGGTTAAAATATGCATTTAGGTTATAAATAAAGTTATACATACTTACATGCATTATTAGGATTTATACATATTTTAGTGTCTAATCATTATTTTTTTGAATAATGCAGGCATTAAGAGAAAGTGAATAAGTTGAGAAGCTGAAGAATTATTTAGTGGAGGAGAGGCACCTATTTTAAAGACAAATAGTGAAGAATAAAGAAAGATCAAGTCTTGAACCCAAAGAAATAAAAACAAGGAAAAGAAATAGAGACAAGAAGGGATAGTTAGCCTCTTTCTACACCCTCTCTACCCTTGATCCTTAGGATAACCTATCCACCAAATAACCTTGTCCTAAACCTAAAATAGAAACATATTTCCATCCTTGATCATCCATCTTAAGGCCACCTAATGGTAACACCATCATTTTCCATAACTAGCTTGAATTAGATGGAATTAAGAGATAAATGCTTTTGAATGATCGCCTGAGGATAATAATTCCATTCAAATCTATTTTGAGGAGAAAGCAATAAAATAGGGTTAATTCTATTATTTTAACATCATATCACAAATGCAGAGTAACCACAGGATTACCCAGGGGTTAATTAGAGGTCAATTGTGCATTAAAGACCAAGAAATGGCTCCACACTGACAGAAATAGGATTTCATGCATTTCAAGAACCGAATCAGTGCACAAAACCTTAATTCTCAACCCTACTTGAATTTAAGAGCTTCTGGTCAGGATAAAAATCATTTAAACCTCCTAAAATTCATATAAAAATATTCTAAGAGGTTTAGTACCTTTGGTTTGACCATCTGAACCTATTTTGACTTGGAACAGGTTTTAGATGGGATTTTACCTTGATTTGGGCTTCTGTGAAAATTGCCTAGTCAAAGGTGGTCAAAAATTAAATCCAAGTTCACCATTGGATTTCTTGGATCCAAATTAAGTTAGCACCAAAATTTGGGCTCAATCTAAGTTCATCTTGACCTAATTTGCATTTTAGTCCCTAAAGACTATTTCTTACATCCAAGTTCCTAGGTTTCACATTTATTACAAATAAGTCCTTAACTTCTTCATCTTCTTTGTAATTTGGTCCTTGCCGCCATGGCCATTTGAACAGAATCTAAAACCCACTTTGACCGACTTTGACCAACTCAGATCTCCTTCAAATCCTGATCAAATCCCTCCAAATTTAAAGGGATTGATCTTTATGAGATTCCCTAGTGTATGAACTCGATCTTGTATCCTAGTTTGGACCAGAGAGCTCAGGCGAGCCTCCAATTTCATAGATCAAAACTTTCCTAAAATCTTGTTTCCAACTCGCAAGTTCTCCCAAATTAAGCTTGCAAACGTGCTCTATAAAAGCTCCCCGAAGTTCCTAGGTCCAAAGGAGTCCAGTTTGGCCACAAAATCCTTCTTCCTTCTCTCTCTCTGGCCGCCTCAGCTGCAACTTCAGTGAACTCTTCCATTATCCTTTGTAGCCCTCTGCCACGTACAACAACCAGAGGGAACATCTTCTCTTACTTCATCTACTCCTCATCGGTCAAAGCAGGAGCTGCCTTGATCCTTCTTCCTCGCCATTCACCCCACCAGAGGACCTTTGTCTTTAGCGCCGGCCAATCACAGCTGGTGCCAATTCCACCCCTCTCCTCCATCTTAGGTAGTCGTTCTTCTTCCTCTTCTTCTTTAAGTTAGATTCAACCCCTTTCCACTCCAATTCAACCGCCATTCATCCCCTTTCCCCTTCATCTTCTCCAACGCCAGTTGTGCCTCCAATGAGGCCTCACAGTCGCTACACTCAACAAAACACCATGCTACCACTTCCACGAGCTCCGCCTCACCATCCCCTTCAAAAGCCCTAACCCTATTTTGGGTTTCGAGCACTCTACATCTTTGCCGAACACCCATGCTCTCTGTCACCTTCCCTGACATTGACCAACCACAACACACATGCATACATTCAAATACCACCGCTGTTACACCCCTTGACACATGGCAATCATCCTGCGCTGGTTTAATTGGTCCGAGAGGCCATTGGTGACTTTTAGGTGTTCGCCAGCTCAAGCTCTGACATCAACCTTCACTGTAGTGATCCGCCATTCATTGCCACCTCCAATACCCTCATTGTTACCCTTAGCGGACGTGAATTCATCTGGAGAGCTCTACTAAAGTGACAATTGAAGGAAGCATCATGATTACAGTAGTAATCGCAGCAAGCTCCATCCACTACACACATGCAAAGAAGAGAAGAGGAGGGGGACATTTAGCCCCACCCAGTTCATTACAAAGCCAACATAGCGGTATAAAATGCTTGTCTGCCATGGGCTTATCGCCTCATGACATAAGGGTGAGGTCCCTCTCACCTTAACTCTCTCACTCCTCACCGGCGACCACTGCCTGCGAGTCTAGACATCGTACTCGACCCGATTACTCGATTAGATGCTCGATTAGGAGAAATTATGAGGGTGGGGGGTGGTTTTGCACTGTTCATGCCTCAAAATTCGTGCCTAGATGCTTAACACTTAGCGTTTCTAAGGCTTTGTGCTGTTGAGGCTCAATATTGGTCTTGTGCCTTGTTGAGGCTTTGCACTGAAGACTTGAGCTGTGTTTTGATAACTTAAGGCATCTGCTCTCTTTACCTGACGTCTGGTTGTGGGATTGGTTGAGATATTGTGGACATATTCGTGTGCTGTGTTGACGTAGCAAGTGGTTTAAGACTGCTGTAGTGATATTTAATTAGGTTGAAACATTGGATATGTGCTTGATTGGTGAGATTAATTGGTGATCTAAATCACCATTTTTGGAGTTTTTCTTATTCTTTTTATTTCATTGTTTCCTAAGATACAACTACTGCTATTGAACATCATTTTGAGTAAATTTCTATTATTCATTAAATATCTTATTGTGTTTATTATTTTGTATTACGATTAGTACGTGAATTCCATATTTGCTCCTTACAAACGACCTTGGACTCACATTCTTATTTCGAGCACTTACAAATTTAAATGCTGTAGTGATTTTTGTCATTATACTACAACATGATCATTTCCTAAAGTGATGACTTTCGCTCACAACACCACCTAAAGCCCCCTATTTTTAGCAACTTAAATCCACTTGATCTAGACCTTACACACATCATCCTATAGCCTAAGATCACTTACTATTTTTTGCCACTCTCCAAGTCAAGTGGCCAGCCAAATGAGCTTATCCAACACTCCTTATGGTTGACCACATAGGGTCAATCTTAGCCATCCATTTGCAATCCTAAGGCTCCCATTTAGGCTACCAAAAACCTATCCCTTCAACCATTGGTAGCCAGCCATAGGAAGCTTCCTTAGCACCAATAGTGGCTAGCTATAGCCTCTCCTTGATCCCCTCAACCAAACCCAATTCCCATGACATAATCCCATCCATCCATCTCTCCATTAAGGGACCAAATAGCACCAATAGTGGCCATCCAATCTAGGCCCTTCTAGAGTATTCTTAGCTGCCCCCCCCCCCCTCGTGTCCAATTATCCCCTTTGGATGCCCATATAAGAGCTTGATTTAAATTAGAAATGGTGGACACATCCTAGCCCTTCACTTAATCCAATGGCCTACATTATCCCAACTTCTTTGTAAAAGAACCTAAGCTCTTCACCCATAGGATCTTCTCATATTCTACCATAGCTCCACCACCAATAGTGCACACCCACCATCACCTTGTCACTTCCATGGCCATCCACCCTAATTATGTCACCTCCACCATCATGCTACCACCTTACCACCCCCTTAGATAGAAGCCTTCCTTTAGTGCCACTCTTCTTCCCTAGTTCTTCTTCTTCCACACCACTTTGGTGGCTCTACTACAACTCCTCCAATCTTCTCCATCTTTTTCTCGGTTCTTAGATCTAAGGCTTCGCCAGTAACCTCATACAAGCATCCTACAAGTGACTTCATGATTCTTTATTCCATCTCCCTCTTTTTTTATACTCTTCTTATGTTTTTATTATTCTTAGATTTGTATTTTTTTTTGTTATTAATAGAAGCATTTCTTGATAGTTTGATATCCGTAATCTTCTTTGTGGTTTGATATCTATCTTGATCTTGATTCCATTTCAAAAACAAAAAAAAATCATATATGAAAAATGACAAAAAAATAATAACTAAAGGTTTTTGCAAGCAACTATCTCGTCATGATTGACCTAGACTTCATTTTTTTAGTATTGTTTTGGCTAATCATTAGGTTTTCATGCTACAATAATTTCCAAACTTTAAACCACAATTATTTAGTGTATTAGATGCTTGTTTGATCTCTCTTTACTCTCTTCACACATTCTTTTTTTTATTTTTTTTTCTCTTTTCTAACTTATTATGTATTTTAAATAGATGCAACCCTAAGCGAATGATTTATTAGAAAATAAGGAGTTTGCACATCAAAACCTCATTGATTTCATTAGTTTCGTGAAGGACATAGGTGATGTCAAAGTGTATATAAAAAGTGAATGTGTATTTGGATGTTCACACAACCTCGATTATGTGATTACTACTTAAAGCGTGTAGGATACCATGGGGAATGTGATTTGGAGGTTGGAGGACTATGGATCCTAATGGGGAATCTACATGGTAAATAAAGTCATAACCACGTTGCTACCTCCATTATCTCAATCATCACGAAAACATAAGCAAGAACATATAATAGCATTAACATTCATCTATTTCAAAGTAACAAAAATGCAATAAAAATAAATGGAACAATTAAGAAAAGCCACTATGTCAGGAGTGCCAATGAGGCCGTCAGGTCTGTGTAGTGGGGAGGGTTAGTCCTAGTCGTAATGACTGACTACACACTGATCCAAAAGAGATGGAAGAAACCATGGACTTGTGGAAGAAGGTCTTGTCATGCCAATGGAGAAGAGGCTACATGCCCTTGAGAAGAAGTAGGAGGAGGAGAAAGGAGGAGAATGATGGTGGTGGTGGTGGTCGAACACCCTTGGAGGAGGAGGGTGGTGGCCAGCAGCAATTGAAGGTGGAGGGGGAGGGTTGGTGTTGGAGGGTGGTGAGGAGAAGAAGATAGAAAGAAAATGAAGCATGAAAGTTTCAAGTGGTGGTGTTGGTTCCTTTTTATAGAATTAGGTTGGGTTAAGTTAAACCTCACGTGTGACTTAGAAATAGGTTAAGGGAGGTACAACTTAGGTTTGATTAGGTGGTGGACTAGGTTAAGGGTGAACCTAATTGAAAATGATTAGATCTAATTAGGTGGTTAGGTGGTCTAGGTAATCTAATTGGCTAACCAATTAGTCCAATTGAATTTTAAGGGTGACATTTAGTGTGTAGGAAGGTTGCTAAGGGGGAATTTGCTTAGGCATTGGCTAATTCGAATTGGGTGAAAGGTAATTGGGTTGGGTGTTGGTAAGGTTTAGGCTTAGGTTCAGCCATTTGGTCATGGATCATGGGTTTAGGGTTTAATTTTCCTTCTCTTCTCTTCTCTTGTTGCTCTTCTCCTTTCTTTCTTCTTTTGCATTTTATTATTCCACAAATTAAAATATATCAGTGTTTTTGTTAAGAGGGAGATGCACGTTGCAAAGTGCGTTACAATGTGTATTTTTTTAATTTTTGGTTTTGATTTTGAACTAAATGCATCGGTGATTTTTAATTTTACACTAATGCAATTTAATTTTGAATTAAAATACATCAATGATTTTTGCTCTTGTATTGGTGCAATTAGATTCTAAATTAAAATGTACCAGCGATTTTTACTTTTACATCGGTGTAATTTAATTTTAAACTAAATACACTGCTAATATTTGCTCTTGTACCGATGTAATTTGATTGAAAGCTAAAATGTATACTTGTGAATTTTTAATTTTACATTGATATAATTTGATTTTAAATTAAAATATATCGATGATTTTTTATTTTACATAATGTAATTTATTCTAAATTAATGTATATCGATAATTTTTTATTTTTTACCGATGTAATTTAATTTTTCATCCATATATTTTTAATTTAAAAACGATGTTAACTTTTTAAGCGGTGGTGAGCCTTCCCATACTTGTGTTATTTATTATATTATATTTTAAGATATTTTAAATATATCGATATATTTCGTTGACGGTCCCACTAGATGGAGGAAATTCCTACGTGAGAAAGACATGTGATGTGAGGCCCTCTTTTACGTTACATCTTAAGTTAAAAATACGTCCAGTGGACTTGTCCAAATCGGCTGCCGTTCATCTCCTCGGGTATTTCAGATGATATCTCCTTACTATTCTTACTAATCTGCCTCCGCATGGTAGGAAATGTTCAACAACCTCAAATTGAAGGATATGGACTACGCTCTCCTCATCAAATTAATATAAATCCACTCCAAGACAGCAGCAAGAATTGACCTTTGAAATATAACGACTTTTTATGAGAACTCATATATATTTACCGACGTACCAATTATAAAACGCAACAAGATATTATGGTTGCATAGATGAAGTCATGTCCTGGAGTCTATGATCTTTCAGCAGTCTTCTATATTAAAAATATTTTCTAAAAAACATATTATTTTTTGTCAATATCAAATGTCGACGTTAGTATTCCTTGGAATTATCTGCCTTTGTGACCACCGTACGAGTTCCCATTGGAGTTGGTAGTTGATCCTGCCACCTAATTTTACCACGAAATTTTATTATAAACAAAGCCATGTCGAAATCTTTGACTGTTTAGAGGCCTCCTTCCTTGAAAGAAAAATAGTCGCGCATCACGAGGTGGCTGACTGCATAGTATAGATACATGGTTAAATTTTTGTTGTTATAATCTGAGTTTCTAAATCTTTTTTTATGACCCAACACAGTCTCTTAATTAACGTTTATTTAATTTCTCAGTACGTCGACATCTGCAATCTAGAAGATGAAACAATGGAGTGTGTGCATTATTATGTGGAAGTAGAGGATACCCCACGATCTACAAAGTTCTAGTTACTGGTTGTTTCTCACAAGCCCCTTTCTAATATACTATAAAGTGAATCCCTTTTTTTTATCTATAAAAATACGAGTCTATCTTATTAAGTAATAAAAAGAAACATAGAGACTAAGCCAAAACATGTCGGCACATTAAAAAAAAAGGTAAAAATCATAACTTATGATTTAGAACAAAATAAGGCAAAATAGATGCTAACAAGATCCAAAAGACGCAACAAAATGCCACTTAGATAATAACATAAGAGAGTTGAACTTTATCCAACTAAATAATACCTAAAATCTTGCGAGGAAAGCCCTTCAAAGAGGTGAATATACGCTAGTCACCTACTCTAAGATCAGCAATTTGACAGGATAGAAGGTTCACCATCAAATGCACATATGCTAGAGAATGAACTTGCTGGGTGCGGCATAGGAAAGTATTATATTCCATATGAGCTTGCCAATCAACCTGTACCTTACCTGTCCACCAATAATAAAATAGTGTAGAATTTGATTCAACCTCAAGAGGTGAAACCCTGGTCAATGTGAGCACATGATTAAGGAACTTTATAAGAGCAATTTTGTATGCCAGCATGTAAAACATGGCGGAGGCCCCAGTAACAAAATTCCCTGAGTGATCATGGATGTCACATCCAAGGTAGCTATGTAAATCATCATTTGTGGTTGCAATGTTCATTTTATACCTAGAAGATGGATGAACCCAAGAGACAAATTTTTAGGTCGATTAGATCAAAGCCATTTAGTCATTTCAAAATTCTACCAATTCTAAAGGAGAAAGTGCGGGAGCCTAGAAATTTGAAAGGGTTCATTTTTTATTTTGTTTCTGATCCACCAAACATTATACCACACCCACACAAAACAAATCAGGCCCTTGATAACATCAGCTCTTGAAGATCGAGAAGCATTGCGTAGTATAAGGTAGAAAGAACTAGGATCGATAAAGGTAAGATAATTCGTGGAAAACACCCATTTGGAAATGTAACGAACTAGCTGACTCTCAAAGAACAAATGGACAAATGTCTCTAAGGTAGGAAAAGAAGGGTAGTAATAACATTTAGATGGCAAAGATATCCCAAGTTTTCATTGGGAGCCTGTGGTTCAAAGCATGCCAAACACAGATTGGAATCAGTAGGGGAGATTAAGGCCCTAAACATTTTTGGTCGTATTATCCTCCCTCAAATTTCTAAAATGCAGTAAATAGGCCGAAGAAATAGAGAAAGCCGCTGAGGAAAGAGGGGTCTATTCGGCGGAAAATTGCTAAGGAAATAAAGCATTTGACGTAGTGCGATTTTTCGAGATTGAAATAAAATACCAAGACTTTGGTGAGTTCTAAATCAAACACAGGGAGGCGTAGGATTGATTTAACCTAAGTGTAGAAACACGAAATAAATATGAACTAACTTTTTTTTTTTGGTAATTTCTTTAATATAAAGACGGTGATAAGAAGGAGATCAAATCAAGCAAATATAAAGAAGGGGGGCCAGAAGTAGAAATTGCAAATAATATAACTAGAAATCAAACTTTATTACAACTAGAACAAGAGTTCATATTACAACTAGAAAAGCAACTAGAAAACTAACTAGAATTACAACTAGAAAAGCAACTAGAAAACTAACTAGAAATACAACTAGAAAGGAATCTAGAACTAGAACTAGAAAATAGATATGAAATAGAGAAGGTTAGTCAGAGCGTAGCTCGTAGTTGCAGCTACCTTGAAGATGAGATGAAGGTGAGGAAGAATACTCAGAGTAGGTGAGGAGGATGGCCACAAGAGTTGTTACAGAAAGCAGAGAAGGTCTTCTAATGGAGGTGAGGCATTTTACTTAGAAGGGCTATGGAAGGTGGTGAGAGGATGGTGGACTATTTAATACTAAGGAAGAACTAAGTAGGAGCACGGGGGTTATGGGCCCTTATTTATAGAGTTTTCTACTCTCTAGATGGGGGCTAGGATCTATTTAGTTTAGGATCAAGGGTTAGGATGGAAGGTAGGTAGATAGGCTAGGTTGTTTTAGTTGGAAATGAAGGAAGGGATAGGATTGATTTGGAAGGAAGATGGAGGGTTAGATTTAATGGAATGGGGGTGAGGGGGCTACTAAGGGCTGTTTCTAAGTCTTATGGCTGGCCCTAAGGGTGGTGGTTTTAGGCCTTTGGATCATGATTTGAGGGTTGGAATTTAATGGAAGGGATAGGATCAACTAAATAGGTTTTGTTGGAACTTTAGGATAGGATTTACTAGGGCCATAGGATATTGATCTAAGGGTGGAGGATGGGTCTTAGGTTGGTCGGCCAAGGCTGTTCTAAAAGACCTATAGGTAGCGACACTAAGGAGAGGATAGAGCCTAGGGTTTTGATTTTCTAAGGTGTTGTTTAGGAAGGGATAAGGTGAAGTTGTTTTGTTATTGAATTGACCTATATGTTGGCTGGCTAAGTGTGGGTCTTCAAATAGGCTCATGGCTGACCAACATAGGTTGGGAATTAGGATAATAGGTTAGGTCTAGGGTTAGGAAAAATTAGGTCCCTAATTAGACTAATCCTAGGGCTAATTAGGTTAGGGTTTACATGCACATTTGGCTTAGCCTCTTTACATAAGTGAGCTCAACTTCAGAATCACAATCTATAAAGCTCCAAATTGCTCCAAGCATGGTACCTGTGCATATTACAAGGACATCAAGATACCATATATAGATTAGGGAAAAATTGCATAAAAACTCAATAAAATGTAATATTTACAAAATGCACCTGTATAACTAATTTAACCTAGCTAAATGCTTTTTAACGTAATTCACCCTCAAACTAGCATTAGTTAGCCATAATTAATGTTAATAAATATAGAAATATCAGGGACCACAAAGAAAGATCCATACAGTCATCAAGTATGGTATTTCTAATAGCATTACGGATGGAAGTAGGAATATTTGCAAAGAAGGAGCTATTTTGAGGAAGAGTCAAGGCATTGCAAACCAAGATTGGTTGAGGTTTGGAGCCTTTGGGGAGTAGATCCTTCAAAGGGAAGTTTCCTATCCATATATCAAGCCATAAATCAATGGTTCCCTTATGAATTTCTCAATAGATAAATGGATTCATTTCGTTTTAGGCTTCAAACATTGACCAAAATTTGCAAGGGAATGCCATACTATAAGAAGCCAGGTCTATCACCAATAAGACCACATATCAACCTTTCATAGACCAACTCACCAAACAGCACGTTTCGGACCCTCTTCATTCTTAAAGCTTTAATGAAGAACCTTAACCAACATTCTGAGGTCTTATAATCTTATCCTAAGAGATCCAATGGTGATGTGAATCTAATTGTGAGGAGCCCCAGAAAAAATTTGTAAATATGGATATGAGTTTTCGAATGACAGTTTTTGGAATCTTAATGCCTGATAAGATATGAATTGGAATAGAAATAAACACATGCTTGATTAATAGTAGTCTGGCAGGCATAGATAGAAGGTTGGCTTTCCAACCATCAAGTTTGGATTGAATTTTATTGATGATGGCAGAAAAATAAGAGATTTTAGAACGGCCAGCAAAAATAGGGTAGCCCAGATATGTAAACAGAAAGGAGCCCATTTGATAACCAGTGATCGAAAGCAATTGTGGGAGTCTAGCAACCTCTTGGGAAGTGACAATAAACATAACAAAAACTCTTTGATAGGGTGACTTTTTGTCTGAAGGCACTTTCAAAAGATTGTACAAACTCAGAGAGATTAAGCATTTATTTGATATTTTATGGGAACACAATTATGGGCCCTAACTAGCTCACTTTAACCTACAAAAGAGAACAAATGCTCCTACATAACCAAGAGAAGGACCTAATTCAAGGAATAACTGTTCTGAGAAGAAAACATGAAATAAAGAGTAAAACTGCAATTTTACCATTGTAGTGCATCAACGGGATTTATCAGGGGCTAAACATAGGTCAATTTATCTTAAAAAGATAAAAAGTGAGTTGGTTCAGTCAAAAATTGGTTCATGTGCAATCTAAGAATTAAATGACTTCTTGTAACCCTAAAACAGACTCACATAATTCAACAAGGTTCTGGTTAGGATAAAAATCAACTAAACCCTCTAAAATTCATGGAAAAATATCCCTTAGGGTTTATAATCTTCAAATTTTCCTTTAGAACCTATTTTGACCTAAATAGGGGTCCTAGCTAATTATTTGCCCTAATTTGGATTTTTATGTAAAATGTCTAGTCAAACATGGTCAACCCTAAAATTCAACTTTACCATTAGATTCCTTAGATCCAAATTAGGTTTGTGCCAAAATTTTGACCTAAGGGGAGGCCACCTTGACCTACTTTGCAAAACAGTCCACCCAATTACATTTTGACCCTTATCTTTTGAAAATCATTGCACAGACCCCCCTATCTTCCTCGCCACTCTTTGCAATTAGGTCCCTCCACCATTACAGTGGAAGAGTCCTACTCTGGTGAGGATTCGAGGAGGATTTCTCCCTGATTCCTCAGAGATCCCCTCTTATATTTGAAATGGAGATTCTCTGAGGAATTTCCTATCATCTGAACGCAATCTCCAACCTTGATTCGCACCCAATCTCTCATGCGATTGCTCGAGAGACATGGGTATCCCTCGCACATTCCTACTCCGGTGAGGATTCTTGCGCTTGGAAGTTTGCCTTCTAAGCACAAGGACCTCTACCAGTACCTATAAAAGGATCCCCTATCCCTGTTGATCAGATCCAGCTTGGCTTGGCCGGAGAAAACCATCCAATTTCTTCCCTTCTCCTTTGACCAAAGCGTCCAGCGAGCTCCGACGATTCCTCCTACTTCTCGTCGCTCTGCCACAATACCAGTGGCAGAGTCGTCTTCACCTCCGTCCTCCGCGTTGCGCCGCACCAGTGCTGACGCCCAATACCCCTTTGTCGTCACCATTCTCCCTCCACTGGAACTTTCTTCTCCAGTGGCGGCAGGTACGCGCCAGCCACCCTCCTATCTCCCTTCGTCCCTTAAGTAGGTTAGATCTCTTTCCCTCTCTCCTCTCTTCATTTCCCCCTTCTTTATTTCTACTTTCGACCCCTCGACACTGCAGACCACCACCATCATCTCCATCTCCGGCAGACCATCGGCGAGGTGTCTCTATCACCTCCACTGATCCATCCACCTCGCCAAACCCCTCAAAACCTCTGCCATCATCCACTAACCACTTTCCCCATCTCCATTAACCGCCATCACCTCCACACTCGCCCCCTGACCACACCCATCACCACAGCCACAGACTGACCTAGGCACGCACACCTAGGCCGCCTCGCAGCCAGGCATCTACCTAGACACCTTCCCTATGCCATGTGAAGCTTCCTATGTGGTTTAATGAGGCCGCAAGGCCATATTGATTGATCACGGGATCGAGCCCTCATCGCCATTAACGCAAACTTGAAGGAGCTTGCATTCTTTGCTCCAGGCTGCTGCGCTCTAGGCGAACAAGTCAAGGTGACGCGGAATGAGTTCGCGCACACACCCAGCCAGAGAGCAGCTTTGAGAGAGCACATAGCTGCAGCAATTAGGCAGAACATCTCTTGCGGGCACGAGCGAAGCGGGTGGGACTAACGAGCGAAGCGGGTGGGACTTTTAGTCCCACCTTGGAAAGTTTGAAGTGCGGTGAGTACTTTAAATTATTTTTGTGTTTTCTCTTGGTTGCCTCAGAACACGGGGAGAGGTCCCCTCGTCGGCTCACCTATCTCGTCTGTGACCCATGCTACGCGGACCTGGCTTGCCTGACCCGTTTACCCAGCACTCCTCACGCACTACCCACGCCGGTGCTCCCAGACCCGGGTGCGTGTAACCCGACCCGAATACTTAATTGGCTCTGGGAAAGAGAACCTAAGAGAGTAAAGAGAGAGAGCGAACGCAGGGGAGGGTAAGGGTAGGTTTTGCACTCATGTGTGCAGGGAAAGGAAGAAGGGAGAGAAAGCTGTAGCCACAGAGGAGCTAAGGAAGAAGCTGAGGAAGCCAAAGCTAAGGAAGAAGAAGGAAGGAGAAGGCACTGCTGAAGAAGAAAAAGAAAGAAAGAAATCAGAAGCCAGGGAAGAAAGGCAGAGAAGGCAGAAGCTAAGGAAGGAAGAAGAAGCACTGTAGTAGAGAAGGTGCGGCTGAAGAAAAGGCAAAGGCAAGGACCAGAGCAAGAAGAAGGAAAGAAGAACCAAAGCCAAGGAAGAAGAAGGAAGGAGAAATCAAAGAAGAAGAAAGAAGGCATGGCTAAAGTAAAAAGAGCTAAAGTCAGAGAAGATCCAAAGAAGAAAGTCAAAGAGGAAAAGAAAGAAAAGAAGCCAAGAAGGAGTAGGCAGAGAAGGAAAGAAGAACCAAGAAAGAAAAGAAGAGAGCCAAGAGAACAAGAATCAACCTTTTTATTTCATTCCTCTCAATCTCTTTTATTGCTACATTTTAGTATTCATAAACTCCTGCATTATATTTTGAAGTAGATTTTGAGTAACTTTAGGTGTTTAAATTACATTTATTGAGATTAGTGAATAAGTTTCATTTGCTCCCTGTGTTCGACCTCGAACTCAACATTCGAGTAATAAAAATTCTTATTTGTTTACAAGGCGATTTCAACTATACTACGACGCAGCATTTATTTTATAAAACCGATCTCACATTCCCTGTAAACAATATTACCATTGATAAAAAGAATAATATCCTTAGTGTAAAGAAGAGCTAGAGGGGAATCAATCCACACTTAATCGAAAAAGGCTAAATTTTTCAAATGAACGCCAACTCCATGAAGATATCAAATAAAAATGGAGAAAGGGGATTGATTGCACAGCAATCATAGGATCTAATCTACCTGAATTAAGCTAGATTTAGCTTAACTTAGGAACAATGCATATATAAGCATCATAATTTGCATCATAGTTGATTTGCTAGCTTTATAAATAATAATGCCATTTTATGCTCTAAAAGAGAGACAATATAAATTGCAGATGATTCAGGGCCACAGATTATAAATCAGACTGTACGGATCTGATCAGGACGATGATGGGAGTCCAACACTTCCGGAATCGTCTTTATCAGACTTTTGTAGCATCACATACATCCAGTAGAAGATCAGAGGCCAAGGAGCCAAATAACACAAATCCAAATCTCAGATGTTATATTCGACCACACGGATGGATCCGAATCAATGATCACAGTCCAGCAACGCAAAGATAAACCCGATTGGAGCCTTGTAGCACCAACTACAAAAGCGGGAAAATGAACAGTTAGGATGGTGCCATGTGGCACCATCCCAATGATCCACCGCCGCACCCCAACCACTGAAGGGAAAAATGCAGGTCGTTGGATCGTGATCCATTGGTCATGATAAGGCCACGTCACTCCTCTTTGCGCGCCATCAGAAGTGGGAGTCCATCTCAGCAGTTGGATCTTCATCCAACGGTTGAGAGCAATCACGCAAGAAAAGAGGCTGCGACAAAGCACACCTACAACACGTTGGTTACCTCCCTCACATGAGATTAAGTAGTGTGCATTCGACTTGTGCTCAGCACCAATCAGAGGGGCAGTAGTGCTTGCGTTCAATTCGGCCATTAGATCGGAAAGAACGACACGGATGCGGCTACGTGGCACAACGACGATCAACCGATGTGGCTGTGTGGATGCACGTGTGGTTGAACACCCAACTTGATGCCCTACCATACACAGATATCAAGAGGCGATGCTGTGTTTGTTTCAATTCGTCTGATCATGAGATTGGACAACTGAGATTGAAAGCTTGCATAAAGACTAGAGGAAGCACATGTGAAGTGTTGAACGTCGAATGACTATGTGTTGAATGAGTTTGCGAATCGCTACGCTTACGTGTTTGGTTTTGGAAAACCTATCGTTGTAGTTCAAAAGCGAAGAATTCGTGTTCAACAAATAAAATTTATACCGAAAAGAATTCCGGGTCGAACATAAGGAGGCTACGTTGATTTATATTCGCAATTATATTTTTTTTTTAGGATTTTTGTTAAGCAAGGCGATATAATTACAATGGAGTTATCAGACTAAAAGAAAGAGAGAGAGAGAGAGAAAGTGAACATGCATTCAATATTTCAATTATTTATAAAAGTTACACTAGAATGCGAAAAATCAATTACACTATAAAGTAGGAAAATTCTATACTAGAAAAGCTGTAAATAAGAATGGGAGAGAGAAGTTATCCTCCTCGACGATTGCTTGGAGGATGAGCCGGACGGGACGACGCCTGGATGAAGGAGAACGAAGCAGGACGAAGGAGGACGAAGCAGAAGAACATGAATGTAGCAGCACGCCATCGTCGTCGCGGGATCCACTTCCGAAGGGGAACGAAAATTGGACTTTATCTCGCAAGAAGCATCCCGGGTGTGGGACAAGCTTCTTTTGAGCTTTGGAGGGTACAGAGGAGAAAGAAGGGATGATAATTTCGTATGGAGGGGGTCTCCTTTTATAGTTGCAAGGAGTGGGGGCAAAATGGACATTACAACTTCAAAATAATAAATAAGGGGTCTTTAGTGACGGATAAATCTGTCACTAAAGCCCCAACATGGGTGTAGTGGCCGGCTCGTGCACGCCTCCTCGCCTACTCATGCGCTCAACGGCCACGCACGTTTACCTCTTTTCAGCCGTCCGATCGCGAGATCGGACGGCTTAAGATGCGTCCGCGCCCGCTCGTTGTGCGCCTGCCCGCGCATCTGATTGCACGTCCGATTGCGCGTCCAATCGCGCATCGACGCTATCGGGCACGCACGGTCGTCCGATCTCCATCTGACGCTCCACCCGCGCCCAATCGCCACGCCTTCCAGCCCCTCTCCACAGCTCGAACCCGCGCCCCGCGCTCGCGATAGCGCGCTCGATCACTATGCTATGGGGCACGGATGGTCGAGCACATGTTTTTAAATGCGAGAGCCCACAGCCATTGGATTGAGATCCAACGGCGGAGAGCGATCCGGCACGGGGCCTTCACAAGATGAAGCGGCCATTTCGGTGGCTGAGATGGCACCACGTGGCGCTATCTTGGCCGTCCATCTTCTGGAAGTTGTAGATGGTGCCACGGATGTCGGATTGACTCGATTTTTGTGTCGTTGGGCTACGATCGTCGATCCGAATTCATCCGTGCGGTCGAATTTGTCATCTGAAGTGCAGATTTTCACCATCCTGGCCCTTGATCTTCTAGGGTTCCCCGGTCATTATCTGATGCTACGGATGCCTGATTAGGGCGATCTTGGAGTCGTTGAACTACAATCGTCGCCCTGATCACATCCATATGGTTGGATCTTTGATCCGAGGCCCCGATAAAATGTTTGCCCTGTCGAAGCAGATAAAAGGAGACAATTAACCTCCATTTTATTCAAACTACTCTAAATGCAAGATGATGCATGTAATGCAATATTTATATCATGAAATGCAATCCTATGCTTAAGAACATGCATAAATAGACATTTTAAGTAGTGTAAATGTGTTTACATCATACCCCCATGCCTATCTTTTGCTAGTCCTTAACAAAAACTATATGCTATTTATAAAAGAATTAGGTTAGATTATTTGGACTTGAGTTATTTTTCAATCATTAAGAAATTGTCTACTTAGGAACTGAACTTTCAAAGACACAACAGTGCTCGGGTATCAGCCAAAATGTAGACCACCTCAAGCCCTTACCTTATTAAAGGAAAATTTTCTTTTTCTCTTTTTACTCTTTTCTAATTTTTTTGGATTTTCAAATTTTAGGGTTTAAGAGTGGCTTTCTATGGCCATTCAACTCATCCAAGATTTGATGAGAACCCTAAGTTTTAAGCATCTTATTGTGATTGTGATAGACTCGTTGACCGGCAATTAAAACGGACATCGGATTTCTACGCCTCTAGGTGACCTCAAAAAGACTTCTACCTAAAGGTGTATCTTTACAACCGGTAGCTTTCTCCCTACTTTTATTTTTTTACGGGGTCAACACAAGGGTGAATCCAGTGTATATCTCCCCGATTTATTCTACTTCTCCGCTTCTTCCTAAGTGTTTTGGAAATTTTTTAGTGCTTTTACTGAGCTGGGTTCTGGACAACCGGTCGATGAGTTGTTACCACCGACAACTTGCCAGCCATACTTGTGCGGGGAAGTGTGGCTTATTTCTTTTTGTTCTTTTCTCCTTTTTCTTTTTGATTCTTTTTTTCTTTTTCTTTTTTTTAAATAGGTGGCTTCCCTGGTCTAAGATTTACCTAAGGGCAGGAAAAAGAGAAAGCTCCAGTGATTGGGCTCTGGACAACCTACCTATGGGTTGTTACCCACGATAACTTGCCAGCCATATCACCCTAGAAGGTTCATTAGCTACCCAATTTCTGTTAAAATCGCCAAACAACGAATCAGTGCAAAGAAAGTGTGTAGATGCTTAAGACTCAAAATTCCCTCAAATCAGAGGGCGGGTTGATAAGTTGTGTACTTATCACCCAAACTTTATTTACTCTAATTAAAATAAAATTCAAGTTGGCGAGAACTCGAAAAACAAATCCACATTTTAGTGGATACATGGGCTGATTAAGTTCAAAGACCTGAAGGGTCTTTGTGTTCAGATCTTAATGTAGTTTTTCCTAAGATTGAAAATTTTCTTAAACCCAAATTCTCTTTCCTAATTTCGATTTTTTTCTTTTTTTATAATCAAAATAAAACAAATCTACGGAGTTGATGAATGACTTCAGAGATAAATATCCACCCCCCCATGCCTATCTAATGCAATGTCCTCATTGTATTAAAAAGACATAAAACAGAGTGGAAAAGCGAAGAAAGCACCTGAATTGCTTGAATGTCAGGTTCGCTCCGAGATGAAAAATTAAAAAAAACTGTATGTGTGCTGAGTTTAGTGCCTTCAGCTAGGCACACTATACAAAGAAAAGAAATGAAGAATTTACAAGTGCAAGTCAGAATTAGAAAAAATAGAAGAATTCTCTGACCTGTCAGTAGAGGTCCACAGATGGGGACCAGATTGTGGTGCAGACCTACACCCCATAATCGAGAATATCTTAGGTTCTGGATAAAAATTACCCAAAACCTAAAATCAGAATGTAAGCAGGGTCGGGCCTGCGATTTATGAGGATGCAACCCAAGACCAAAAAGTCGGGTTACAGAGAATTGAAGCTCAAAAGGATAATCGTTGAATGTGTGCTTGAGTTGAACATCCTCGAAACAAATGTCGTAAGGGTTCTGATTTGATGGTTTCAGCTTAAAAGGAACCCTTCGACTCAATCTTCCATTTCCTCCAGAATTAACTTCCCAAATCAAAACTTCCCAGCTCCTATCCTCCTCATTTAGCATATCAAATTCCAGGACCTCTTGTATATTCATCACCTCGTCTAAAATCTCCAAGTCTAAATGATGTGGCAGAATCAAAATTGACTTGGGTCTAATTATCTCAGAATTAGAATCATCAATAAGCTCAACAGGGTGTAACTGATAATCAGGGCATTGAATTGATTCCTCCAGAAAATACGATTCTGGATCCGTAATGTGTGCCCTAATAAGATCAGTGTCCTCAGTTATTGGGCTATCAAATGATCTGTCAAATTCCTCAGGCCCAATTGTCTCACAGAAATCGTGTTTAGAAAACTCGCGTGAGACTTCGCAACTTGAATCTTCACCATCAGGATCCGTATCAATGTATGTACCAAAATCATTTGTCACTTTCCGTTCCAAGGAGACATACGTTTCCTCTTAACCCGGCTTAGGGATCTTAGGTGAAGAAATCAGATCATCCTTCATTGGTTGTTTTAATTCAATCTGGTCAGCCTCGTAACACGTGTCCCCCCCAACAGGTGCCTGAGCAGGTTCTGTCATTGGCTTTCCTGAAGAGGGTTCATCCTGGGAATTATTCCAAGATTGAATCAAAGCAACCACAAATCTCATCCTCAATTTCGCTAATTTCCCAAGTAGAAACTCACCCGGGTTCTTATTCGTAACATCCTGGAGCCAATCCAACAAAGACTTGTTTAAATCATCAATCATTTCAATCAGGGGCTCCAATCTCTCAATGCAAGGTATTGGCTGAACTTCTAAAGATTGAATGATATTCCTCAAGTTAGCCAGAACCTTATCTTGAACCTGGTTAACCTGAACCAAATGAGTTGGTTCAGGGTTGGGCGGGTTTGACATCAATGTAGAGGAATTAACGAATTGAGATTCGTTATACCCTTCCTGATAATAGGTCATTTCAGATTGTTGAAAAGATGGTGATGACCTAAAGGCAGTGAAATCAGAGGATGGGTAAGGATCGGTGTATCCTTCTTGATTGTAGATCGTATTAGGTTGTACATGAAAGGAAGATAATCTATAATCGATGTAGCTCTGAGAAGGATAGAAATCAGAATTAAAGTGTTCAGGGTTAGACCCTAAACACGGGGGTCTGGAATTGTATCCTCAATCCGAATTATCCTAACTAACTGATGGTTGATTACAATACGAGTTAGGATAATCTTCATGTTGAGGATAATTCACAATAGGAGGGAAAGAGCAGGAATGCGTGAAATATGTGGAAGGATTCATGAGACATGGGGGGAAGAAAGGTGCCCTACAATACAAACAATCAGACCTGTCCTTAAATGGGTTAGCCTACAGACCTACAGACTCCCAAAACCCGTCTTGAGATAAAGGAACGATTTGATCTACTTCTGTCTATTCAATCCAACCAGTTTGAAGGAGGGACTGGGGAGAAGGTTCTTCCTTCGGCTTGTGCCTCCGGTTCCTAGTGTACCCCCCAGCCATGATCGTTTGACTCTGCTCCCCTAGCTAGACATCAGATTGAACAGTAAAAATAGACTAATCGAAAATAATCTTGTTCTGAGTTCTAAAGAGCGAGTCCAATCCTTAAGGCCAACGTCTACTCTGTTTTATTTAGGGCTAGGTTTGAATGTGCTTTGGAATGTGATGGGCCCTTTAAATGGGTTGTGCCCTTAATAATTGATTAATTTGTGTGTGCGTGCACAACCAGTGGTTTTCAAGCAAGATTATTTTTGATGTGGTGAATTTTAAGGTTCAAATCTTGCTTAGTAGCTTTTAGGATTCAACTTTAGGTGTTTTCAAACAAGTTTCATTGGCACACCAGGTTTTGCAAGCACAGGTGATGATGTTTTCCTTTAAAGTTTAAAAAGAATGTGGAGTGCCTGGTAAATCCCTAAGAGTTGAACCTAATTGGCAGCTACTTGATGAGTTAATTTTAATTTAAGTGGTGCGGCCCAAACAACTCAAACAACTGGCCACATATGCACCACTAAGTTAGGCACACAAAGATGGTTAAACTAGAATGATTTCTACTCTTTTATGTGTTGCTTTATGTGTACCGGGTCCACAGATCAGAACCTGGTTGAGTAGAAACAAATTAATTTGGTTAAGTACCTTTGAATGTGGGTGTACGTTGTGTGTTTGTTGGAAATTGCCCCACAGAATTATCTTTTTGTTTTTTTTTTTATATAAATGAAGGTGGAATGAATGTGAGTGAAAATCCAAACAACCAAACTATTCCTAGGATTTATGCAAACACCTAGGTTAATTGGGATTTGGATTTAATGTGGCGAATGAAATCTATGGAGGGGGAAAGAATGGGGGAGCACTTACAGTTGTCTTCAACTGCACTTTACTCCAGTCTACCACTTGTTGATTCCTTGATGGAGGTCTCTGCAAAATAATAGACACAAGAGAAAGCTAGTTAGAAAACAAATAAAGTGCAAGAAATGCGAAGAAAAGATCAGAAATCGTTGCCACCCCGGCAACGGCGCCAAAATGTTGAACGAGTTTGCGAATCGCTACGCTTACGTGTTTGGTTTTGGAAAACCTGTCGTTGTAGTTCGAAAGCGAAGAATTCGTGTTCAACAAATAAAATTTATACCGAAAAGAATTCCGGGTCAAACACAGGGAGGCTACGTTGATCTATATTCGCAATTATTTTTTTTTTTTAGGATTTTTGTTAAGCAAGGTGATATAATTACAATGGAGCTATCAGACTAAAAGAAAGAGAGAGATAGAGAGAGAGAGGAAAGAGAACATGCATTCAATATTTCAATTGTTTATAAAAGTTACACTAGAATGCGGAAAATCAATTACACTATAAAGTAGGAAAATTCTACACTAGAAAAGCTGTAAATAAGAATGGGAGAGAGAAGTTATCCTCCTCGACAATTGCTTGGAGGACGAGCCGGATGGGACGATGCCTGGATGAAGGAGAACGAAGCAGGACGAAGCAGAAGAATGGGAACGGAGCAGCACGCCATCGTCGTCGTGGGATCCACTTTTGAAGGGGAACGAAAATTGGACTTTATCTCGCAAGAAGCATCCTGGGTGTGAGACAAGCTTCTTTTGAGCTTTGGAGGGGTAGAGAGGATAAAGAAGGGATGAGAATTTCGTATGGAGGGGGTCTCCTTTTATAGTTGCAAGGAGTGGGGGCAAAATGGACATTACAACTTCAAAACAATAAATAAGGGATCTTTAGTGATGGATAAATCCGTCACTAAAGCCCCAACGTGGGCGTAGTGGCCGTCTCGCGCGCGCCTCCTCGCCTGCTAGCGCGCTCAACAGCCACGCACGTTTGCCATTTTTCAGCCGGGGATGAGTCCGCGCTCGCTCGTTGCGCGCCTGCTCGTGCGTCTGATTGCGCGTCCGATTGCGGGTCCAATCGCGCGTCGACGCTATCGGGCGCGCGTGGCCGTCCGATCTCCATCTGACGCTCCACCCGCACCCAATCGCCGCGCCTTCCAGCCCCTCTCCACGGCTCAAACCCGCGCCCCGCGCTCGCGATAGCGCGCTCGACCACTGCGCTATGGGGCACGGATGGTCGAGTGCATGTTTTTAAATGCGAGAGCCCACAGCCATTGGATTGAGATCCAACGGCGGAGAGCGATCCGGCGCGGGGCCTTCACAAGATGAAGCGGCCATTTGGGTGGCTGAATGGCACCACGTGCACTATCTTGGCCGTCCATCTTCTGGAAGTTGTAGATGGTGCCACGGATGTCGGATTGACTCGATTTTTGTGTCGTTGGGCTACGATCGTCGATCCGAATTCATCCGTGCGGTCGAATTTGTCATCTGAAGTGCGGATTTTCACCATCCTGGCCCTTGATCTTTTAGGGTTCCCCGATCATTATCTGATGCTACGGATGCCTGATTAGGGCGATCTTGGAGTCGTTGAACTCCAATCGTCGCCCTGATCACATCCATACGGTTGGATCTTTGATCCGAGACCCCGATAAAATGTTTGCCCTGTCGAAGCAAATAAAAGGAGACAATTAACCTCCATTTTATTCAAACTACTCTAAATGCAAGATGATGCATGTAATGCAATATTTATATCATGAAATGCAATCCTATGCTTAAGAACATGCATAAATAGACATTTTAAGTAGTGTAAATGTGTTTACATCACTATGCTATCAAAATTGGTTTTGAAAACTTTTCGTTGTAGTTCGAATAGCGAAGAAATCCGTTCAACAAATAAAATTTATACTGAAAATTCTATAAAGAAATCCTGGGTCAAACTCAGGGAGGCTATGCCGATCAAAATTCGCAATTATATTTTTTTTGTGTGTTTTTGTTTAAAGAGTGGAATAATCACAATGGAATGGAATAAATATAGACAATAAGAGAGAGTGAGAGAGAAAACATTCACTTGATGTTGCAAAATATTTTTACAACTAAGAAAGCAAGAAAAGATTACACTAGAAAGCGAGAAATTATTACAACTAGAAAGTAGGAAAATTCTACTCTAGAAAGCAGGAAAAAGGAATGGGAGAGAGAAGCTATCCTCCTCGACGATCACCTGGAGGATGAGCCGGACGAGACAACGCCTGGAAGATGAGGAATGGAGCAGGACGAAGGAGGTCGAAGTAGGAGGAACGGGAATGAGGCAGCACATCATCGTCACCACAGGATCTGCTTCCGGAACAAGGGCGAAAACTTGATTTTAGCTCTTAAGGAGCATCCCGAGTGTGGGACAAGCTTTTCTTGAGCTTTAGAGAGGGAGAGAAGAGAAGTAAGGGATCAGAAATCCATATAGAGGGGGTCTCCTTTTATAGTTGCAAGGAGTGGGGGCATTTTGGACATTACAAGTTGAAAAACATTAATTCAGGACCTTTAGTGACAGATTTATCCGTCACTAAAGTCCTGAACGTGGCCGATGTGCGTGCCGCTCACGTGCCCCCTCGCCACCACGCCCTTCAATGCACGTGCACGTTCGCGCGCTCTCAATCGTCCGATCAAGAGATCGGATGGCTTAAAGTGGCTACACCCGTGTCGCGTGCTTGCATGCGATCATGCGTAAGCGCCGCGCGTCTGATCGCGCGTGGGCACTATCACTCGCTCCCCACCATTGGATCTTCATCACATGGCTCTAACCGTGCGCCCACTCGCAGCGAATGCGGCCTTGAACGCTCGACTGCTGCTCTGAGCAAGAGTTTGTGTCGCGTGGATGTTTTAAGGCAAGAGCGTCCGTGGCCGTTGGATGGTGATCTAACGGTCTAGATTCATCGCGTGAGTGAGGAGAGAGAGAGGGCGCGACGGTCTTCCAGATTGGCTGGGCACGATCTCGACCATTGGATGGGCATCCAACGGTTGAGATTTGTCAAGCGGGTAAAGTAGAGCTGTGGTCGGTGTTGGGTGACTATGGCACCATCTGGGCCGTCCATCTTATGAGTGATGTAGATGGTGCCACGAGTGTTGGATTGGACCAATTTTCACGTTATTAGGCTGCGATCGTCGATCCGAACCAATCTGTGCCATCAGATTTGTCGTCTGAGGTACGTATTAACACCATCTTGGTCCTTGCTCTTTAAGGTTCCTCGATCTCTATCTAGTGCTACAGGTGTTCGATTAGGGTGATCTTGGAGTCATTGAACTCCAATTGTAGCCCTGATCAGATCCGTACGGTTGGATCTTCGATCCGAGGCCCTAATAAAAAGTTGCCCTGTCCCTGACCATAAAAAGGAGACAATTACTATACAATTTATACAACTTGATCTAAATGCATGATTATGCATGTTATGCACTATTTACAATGTATGATGCTAATGTGACACTAGGAACATGCATTAATAAACATTTTAGGTTAATCAGATGTATGCACATCATACCCCCATGCCTATCTTTTGCTACTCCCTAGCAAAAACTACATGCTATTTATAAAAGAATTATGTTGGATTACTTGGGCATAAGTTATTTTCAACATTAAGAAATTTCTACTCAGGATCTAAACTTTCAAAGACACAACAGCGTTCGGGTATTTGCCAAAATGCAAACCTCCTCAAGCCCTCACCTTATTCGAAGAAAAATCTCTTTTTCTCTTTTTCTTCTTTTCTAATTTTTTTTGGATTTTTGAGTTTAGGGTTAAAGAGTGGCTTTCTACGGCCACTCAACCCACCCAAAATTTGATGAGAACCTTAAGTTCTAAGCATCTTATTGTGAATGTGATAGACTCATTAATCGGCAATTAAAATGGACTTCGGGTTTCTATGCCTCTAGGTGACCTTAAAAAGAGAGTTCTACCTAAAGGTGTATCTTTAGGACCGGCAGCTTTCTGCCTACTTTTATTTTTATGGGGTCAACACAAGGGTGAGTCCAATGTATATCTCCCCATCTTATTCTACTTCTCTGCTTCTTCCTAAGTGTTTTGGGGATTTTTAATACATTTCTTGAGCTGGGTTCTAGACAACCGGTCGATGAGTTGTTACCACTGACAACTTGCTAGCCATACTCGTGCAGAGAAGTGTGGCTTTTTTCTTTCTTTCTTTCTTTTCTCTTTTTTTTCTTTTTCTTTTTCTTTTACTTTCTTTTTCTTTTCAAGTAGGTGGCTTCCCTAGTCTAAGATTTACCTAAAGGCAGTAAGAAGAGAATGGTCCAGTGACTGTGCTCTGGACAACCTACCTATGGGCTATTACCCACGATAACTTGCCAGCCATATCACCCTAGAAGATTCATTAGCTACCCAATTTCTGTTAAAACTACTGAACAACGAGTCAGTGACAAGATAGTGTGTAGATGCTTAGACTTAAAGTTCCCTCAAATCAGAAGGCAGGTTGATAAGTCCTGTACTTATCACCCAAACATATTTAATCAAATTAAAATAGAATTTAGGATGACAAGGACTTGAAAAAAAATCCACATTTTAGTGGATACCTGGGCTAATTATGCCCAAAGACCTGAAGGGTCATAGTGTTCAGATCCTATTGTAATATTTCCTTAGATTGCGAAGTCCTAATGTTCAAGTATTCCTTCCTAATTCAAAATTTTTTTTTATGTATATATAAGAAGAGAAATAGAATTTACAAGAATTTCATAGAGCTGACAAAATGATTCAAAAATGAATCCACCCCCCCATGCCTAGCTGATGCAATGTCCACATTGAGAAGAAGAGACATGAAAGGAAGGGTAGAGTATAGAAGATATCACCTGAATATGAAGCTCGGGTCAGCTCTGAGTCAGACTGTACAACTGCTGAGTTTAATGCCGTCAGCTAGGCGAAGTCCAGCCAAAGAAGTCACAACATGGCTAGAGCAACCGTGTCTGAGACGGGTTCTGGAAAAGTACGATCAATAACAGGCTTCAGACGTTGACCATTGACTTTGAATGAATTACCCATCTTTGGGTCAGAGGTCAGAACAGCTCTGTTTGGAAATATCTAGTCGATAATGAACGGGTTGTTCCATTTTGACCTAAGTTTGCTAGAAAAGAGCATAAGTCGAGAATTGAATAGCCAGACCTTTTGGTTCGACTCAAAGTGCTTGCGGGAAATCAATTGGTCATGTAGAGCTTTGGTCCGAGCCTTGTAGATCTTGGCATTTTCATATGCATCATCTCTAAGTTCCTCCAACTCAGATAGTTGGAGTTTCCTGGTCTTCCCGGCTAAACTCAAATCTAGATTGCATTGCTTGATTGCCCAGAATGCCCTATGTTCAATTTTTACGGGTAAATGGCATGCCTTTCCATACACCAGACAAAACGGAGAAATGCCGATGGGTATTTTATACATCGTACGGTAGGCCCAAAGAGCGTCCTTAAGCTTTTGAGTCCAGTCTTTGCGATCAGGCCTAACCATTTTTTACAGAATATTCTTGATCTCCCGATTGGAGATCTCGACGTGTCCATTCGTCTGGGGATGGTAAGGTGTGGAGATTCAGTGATTAACCCCGTATTTATCCAGCAAATTATGGAACTGGGCATTAATGAAATGAGTGCCACCATCACTGATGATGGCCCTCAGAATCCTAAACCTGCTGAAGATGTTCTTCTTGACAAAATCGATGACCACCTTGTGGTCATTGGTTCGGGTAGGAATCACCCTGATTCATTTGAACACATAATCAACAGCGACGAGAATGTACTGATGTCCAAATGAAGGGAGGAAAGGTCCCATGAAATTGATGCCCCAAACATTGAAGATTTCGACAGGAAGAATTGGGTTTAGGGGCATCATATCCCTCTTAGTTATGCTCCCAAGTGCCTGGGATCGGGAATACGACCTTGAGAATTCCTGGGCATCCTTGAATAAAGACGATCAATAGAATCCAGATTGCAAAATTTTTGCGGCCGTCTTTTTTCTGGAGAAGTGTCCACCATACGCAAATGCATGGCAGAACTCGAGTATACTATTGAATTCGTTCTCCGGAACACATCGGCGAATAATCTAATCAAAGCCAATGCAGTACAGTTCAGGATCCTCCCAGAAGTAATATTTGGCCTCAGATTTGAGTCTATCTCGTTGTTGCTTGGTCCAATCCTAAGGGATTTGACCAACGGCCAAATAATTAACAATGTCAGCAAACCACGGGGTTTGGATGCCTGAAACTGTAAGGATAGTTTCGTTCGGAAAAGTATCAGCAATCGGAATGTCCGAACAAGAAGAATCACACAGAAGTCTCAACAGATGATCCGCCACCACATTTTGTACCCTAGATTTATCCTTGATTTCAAGATCAAATTCTTGAAGCAGAAGAATCCAATAAGCTAGGGTTTGGCATCCTTTTTGGCCAAGAGATGTCTCAAGGCTGAGTGGTCGGTATATAAAATGACGTGAGACCCTAAGAGATAAGCCCTGAATTTTTCCAAAGCAAATACTACGGCTAGTAATTCCTTCTCAGTAACAGTGTAATTCCTCTGGGCCTCACCCAGAGTTTTACTAGCGTAGTAGATAATAGAAGGCTTCCTATCAACTTTCTGACCCAAAACAGCCCCAACCGTGTAATCAGAAGCGTCAGTCATGATCTCAAAAGGGGCTGTCCAAATCAGTGGTTGCAACATCGAAGCACAAGTGACTACCGTTTTAAGAAAATCAAATGCCTTACGGCATGATTCGTCGAAATCAAACAGCGTTTCTTTGGTGAGAAGATTGCACAAAGGACGAGCAACCTTCAAAAAGTCCTTGATGAATCTCCTGTAGAATCCCACATGACCAAGAAATGATCGAATTTGTTTAACAGATGTGGGAGGAAGTTTAACGATAGCATCAACCTTAGCTTTATCCACTTCAATTCCCCGTTCAGAGATTACATGACCCAAGATGATGCCTTGTGTCATGAAATGACTCTTTACCCAGCTAAGGACCAGTCTTGTTTTGATGCATCATTTAAGAATCATTTCAAGATTGGCTAAACAAGAATAAAATGATTCTCCAAAAATAGAGAAATCGTCCATGAAGAGTTCCATAAACTCTCCTACCATGTCTGAGAATATGGCCAGCATACACCTTTGAAAAGTCGCAGGTGCATTGCGTAAGCCGAATGGCATCCTACGGAAAGCAAAGGTTCCGTAGGGATAGGTGAAAGTAGTTTTTTCCTAATCCTCGAGATGGATAGAAACTTGGTTGTATCCCGAGTAGCCATCAAGAAAACAGAAGTACTTCTGTCCGGCTAATCTTTCCAAGATTTGATCAATGAAAGGCAAAGGGAAATGATCATTTTTCGTGGCCATGTTCAGCTTCCTGTAATCGATACAACCCTCCAAGAGGAAGCTGAACGAGTTGTGACAGATTCTCCTTTCTCATTAGTCACAACGGTAATCCCGACTTTCTTGGGAACAATCTGCACGGGACATACCCAAGGACTATCAGAGATCGAATAAATGATTCCAGCATCGAGCCACTTAATAATCTCCTTCTTGATCACTTCTCACATATTTGGATTTAATCTCCTCTGCATCTGGCGAGAAGGGCGGGATCCATCTTCCAAAAATATTCTGTGATGGCAATAAGATGGCTCGATCCCCCTAAGGTCATGAATGGTCCAACCAATTGCCTCCTTATGTTCCTTTAGGACCTTAATCAGTTTAATCTCCTGCTCCTTTGTTAATTTAGCATTGATAATCACAGGGAGCATCTTATGTGGTCCTAAATACTGATATTTCAGATTCTCAGGCAATGGCTTCAATTCAAGCTGGGGCGGGTTGATGATTGAAGGTAAGGAAGATGTTGATGAAGACTCATCAAGAGGAAGAGGTTGAGAGTGAATAAAATCAATAACCTCTTTAGAAGATGGCAGGTCTGCCAAAGAGGGTTGCGGGTCCAATTCATCATCAGAGGAGGAACTTTCAAATGCAGAAACCATCATACAATTCTCAATATTCATATTATCGTCCTCAAGTTCCTCAATAAATCCATAATCCTCGAATTTATTAATTGCCTTAAAAATATCCAATTTCATTCTTTGATCCCCAAAGGCGATTTCCATGCTACCGCTTTCATAGTTAATATTGGCCTTAGCGGTGGCCAGGAACTGATGCCCTAGAATGATGGGCGTGTTCCCTAGATTTTCAGGTACATCCATATCAAGGACAAGGAAATCTACAGGAAAATAGAAATCCTTAGCCTTAACAATAACATCTTCAATAACGCCTCACGGATTTGTGACCAAACGGTCTGCTAACTGCAACGTTACTGAAGTCGGCCGAAGTTCACCTAATTTGAACTTCTCATAAAGAGAAGTTGGAATTAGGTTGATGGATGCACCTAGATTCAGTAATGCTCTATCAAAAGTGTAATCTCCAATGACACAAGAAATCAAAGGAGCACCTGGATCTCTCTTTTTCTGAGGGAGGTGGTGCAGGATAACAGAACTAGCCTGCTCAGAGAGTACCACTTTCCTCAGAACCATTTCTCTCAACTTACGCTTCTGTGTACATAAATCCTTTAAAAATCTTGCGTAAGCCGATATATGCTTGATAGCGTCAAGGAGTGGGATATTGATCTCGACATTCTTGAAAATATTCAAAAGCTCTTCATTACTATCAACAAACTTCTTCCTTGATCTGATCAAGGCCTCAAGAAAAGGAACATGAGTCAGATCTTTGGAATCAAGTTCCTGAGCTTTGATTTCTTCTCCAACGTTCTCCTTTCTCTCCTCAGGTTCTTTCGGATTCAGTAAATCAGAACAGTGTGGTTGTGGATCCTAAGTTTGTTTACCACTCCTCAAAGTAACAGTATTTGCAGATGCATACGAGTTTGGGTCTTGGGGAGGGTTAGGAAAGATTGGAGGGGCTTCATTAGCCAAGAATCGTTGATTTGCAGAAGAAGAAGAGGAAGGACCCTGGTCAACCACCTGAACATGTGCGTGTGGGTCCCTCTGATTTCCATACCCATGGGCTTGATTGCTCGGATTCAGGATATTTCACAGGTTGGGTACGGGTTAAGATGGCAGAGATCCGAGTTGACGAGAATTAGCTATGAGCCCGGTTTGCAAGTTGTCCAACGAGGTTTTCATTTGCTGCATGAGCTAGAGCATGGATCCTTGCATCTCTACCATTTGTCTGTTCAAACCAGCCTGCCCTATGGGTTGACGGGCATTCCAAGCTGGCTGATTAACCTGATTTGGGGAAAACTGAGCATAAACATGACCCTGACCCATTGGTCATTGCAGAGCATAGTTGCTGGGTCAGAATTGGGTCTGCTGCCCCAGGTTTTTCCAGGAGAAGTTAGGGTGGTTTCTCCAACCCGGATTATAAGCATTGGAATAAGTGTTGGATCTAACATTCTCCTGTACAGCACAAACATCCTCATAGGGTGACGATGGAGAGAAAGAAAGGGAAGGATCTAAGAAACTGGGATCAAAGGCCCCAGTTTGGAACCCTTGGGGTTTCGAATAATGCTGGCTCATAGGTTGAGCCGCATCAAGTTGATTCACAAACTCCTGTCCAGAAGGAGCTCATGACAAATGGAATCCTGAATTCTAGGATTGAGTGGATCAAGAGTTGTTCATTGAGTTTCCAACCATCCACTCCTCCATTCTCTTAGCAACCAAGTCCACCTTATCAACTTTATTACAAATCAATTCCATATCGAATGAATGAGAGTCGTGACTTCATTAACATTCGATCTGGGCTGCTAGGATTGGTTAAAAGTATCCATGGAGGCATGATTGATCGAATTCTTGCTCATCTCCTTAAACAAATCATGCGCGCTATCTGCGTCTTTGTTGAGGAAATTGCCTCCGCAAGAAGCATCCACATGATTTCTGAGTTGCTCAGTCAACTCGTGGTAGAAAATCTACACGAGTTGCCATTTTGGCACCTCCTTGTGTGGACACCTTTGCAATTGGTCTTGGAATCGCTCCTAGGCCACATGAAACTTCTCCCCTGGCCGCTGGGTAAAGGTAGTGATTGCTCGTCTCAAAGCATTGGTGCATCCGACATGGAAAATTTTCTTCAGAAAGGCCGATTTCAACTCATTCCAAGTTGCAATTGGTCTTCCTATAGTCCTGTACCAATGAGAGACTTTATCCCTAAGAGAGTGGGGAAGAGCCTCATGATCATTTGCTCCTCATTCATGTTTCGCACCTTGGTGGTCTGAACCAAAGTGGTCAAATCCTCTAAGTGCTAAAATAGGTCTTCAGAGCCAAGCCCATGAAAATGTTTGATCAGGCTTAACACCTGGGGCTTGATTTCTATGTCTCCAGCAGGAATATGGATGCTGGGATGCTCCCCATAATTTGAAGGATCATAAAAATCCATCAAGGGCTGAGCACCCTGCATTCTTTGGAACCATTATTGCATTCTCTGCATTTGTTCCAGCTGCCTTCGAAATACCTCCTGTGGATCCTGGGGCAGAGGAGGCTGTTGATCGGCCATGGGATCAATTTGGCCAAAATCCAATCTACGCCTCCTAGAATACTCTAGTGGTCCTTCCAATCGGGGATTCAATGACCTTCTTCCCAGCATAAACTAGGAAAAGGTCGAAAGGACTGGGGATAAGAACCCTGCAGCACAACAAAACAAGCCTATCCTTAAGTGGGGTAGCCTAAGGATCTACAGATTCCCAGAACCCACCTTAAGATTATAAACGATTTACTCTACTTGTGTCTTCTCAATCCAATTAGTTAGAAGGAGAGACTGGGGAGAAGGTTCTTCCTTCGGCTTGCGCCTTCGATTCCTAGTGTACCCCCCAGCCACGGTCGTTTGATGCTACTCCCCTAGCTAAACATTAGATTAATCAGTACAAGTAGGTTAATCGTAAACAATCTCAGACTAGGCCCCGAAGAGTGAATCAGTCCTTAAGGCCAACGTCTTCTCGTTGAGGCGTGGGATTGTAGTGTTTTATGGAATGTGGTGGGCCCTTAAAATGGGTTGTGCTCTTAATGATTAATTGAGTATGTGTAAGTGTGTGCATAACCAGGGTTTTCAAGCAAGATTATTTGTGATGCATAGATTTTAATGTTCAAATCTTGCTTAAGTAGCTTTTAGGGTTTAGAATTAGGTTGAATTCAATCAAGTTTGAGGCAAACTAGGTTTTCAAGCATGGGTGAAGATTGATTTCCTTTTAAAATCAGAAATAAAGTGGAGTGCATGGTATGAACCTAAATTGAAAACCCTAAGAGGAAGCTACTTGGTGAGTTGATTTTATGTTGAGTGGTGCAACCCAAACAACTCAAACAATTGGCCATAATTGCACCACTGAGTTAGGCACACAAAAATGATTAACTTAGAATGATTTCTACTATTTTATTTGTTAATTTGTGTGTACCGATTCCACAGATCAGAATCCGATTGAGTAGAAGAAAATTAATTAGGTTAAGTGCCTTGAATGTAGGTGTATGTTGATTTACCCCACAAAATTATCCTTTTGTTTTTTTATATGCGAGGGTGAAATGTGAGTGTGAGTGGAAATCTAAACAACCAAACTAATTCTAGGATTTATGCAAACACCTAGGTTAATTGGAATTTGAATTTAATGTGATGAAATGAAATCTATGGAGGGAGAAGAATGGGGAGCACTTACAGTCGTCTTCAACTGCACTTTACTCCGATCTACCGCATGACGATTCCTTGATAGAGGTATCTGCAAAATAATAGACACGAGAGAAAGCAAGTTAGAAGATAGTAAAGTGCGTGAATGCAAAAAGAAGATTAGAAAATTGTTGCCTCCCCAGCAACGGCGCCAAAATGTTGAACGTCGAATGACTACGCCATTGAAGTTGGTTTTGAAAACTTGTCATTACAGTTCGAAGAGCGAAGAAATCTGTTCAAATAAAATTTATACCTAAAATTCTGTAAAGAAATCCCGGGTCGAACTTAGGGAGGCTACGTCGATCAAAATTCGTAACTATATTTTTTTGTGTTTTTGTTTAAAGAGTGGAATAATCACAATGAAATGGAATAAATATAGACAATAAGAGAGAGTAAGAGAGAAAACATTCACTTGATGTTGCAAAATGTTTTTACAACTAAGAAAATAAGAAAAGATTGCACTAGAAAGCGAGAAATTATTACAACTAGAAAGCAGGAAAATTCTACTCTAGAAAGCAGGAAAAAGGAATGGGAGAGAGAAGTTATCCTCCTCGACGATCGCTTGGAGGACGAGCTGGACGAGACAACACCTGGAAGATGAGGAACAGAGCGGGAAGAAGGAGGTCGAAGTAGGAGGAACGGGAATGAGACAGCACATCGTTGTCGTCGCAGGATCCACTTCCGAAACGGTGGTGAAAACTTGATTTTAGCTCTTGAGGAGCATCCTGGGTGTGGGACAAGCTTCTCTTGAGCTTTGGAGAGGGAGAGAAGGGAAGGAAGGGATCAGAAATCCGTATGGAGGGGGTCTCCTTTTATAGTTGCAAGGAGTGGGGGCATTTTGGACATTACAACTTGAAAAACATTAATTCAGGACATTTAGTGATGGATTTATCCGTCACTAAAGGCCTAAACGTGGCCGACGTGCACGCCGTTCGTGCGCCCCCTCGCCTCTAGGCCCTTCAACGCATGCGCACGTTCGCGCGCTCTCAGCCGTCCAATCAAAAGATCGGACAGCTTAAAGTGGCTACACCCGCGCCGTGCACCCACGTGCGATCACGCGTAAGCGTCGCGTGTCTGATCGTGCGTGGGCACTATCGCTCACTCCTCGCCGCTGGATCTTCATCACGCGGCTTTGATTGCGTGCTTGCTCGCAACGAATGCGGTCTCGAATGCGCGTCACGCTTGCGTAGCACGCTGGACCGCTGTGTTGAACGAGCGTTTGTGTCGCACAGATGTTTTAAGGCGCGGGTGTCTGTGGCCGTTGGATGGTGATCCAATGGTCTAGATTCATCGTGCGGGTGAGGAGAGAGAGAGGGCGCGGCGGACTTCCAGATTGGCTAGGCACGATGTCGGCCGTTGGATGGGCATCTAACGGCTGAGATTTGTCGAGCGGGTGAAGGAGAGCTGTGGCCGATGTTGGGCGGCTATGATGGCGCCACATGGCGCCATCTAGGCCATCCATCTTCTGAGTGATGTAAATGGTGCCACGGGTGTTGAATTGGATCAATTTTCACGTCGTTAGGCTGCTATCGTCGATTTGAACCTGTCCATGCAGTTGGATTTGTCATCTGAGGTGAGGATTAACACCATCTTGGTCCTTGCTTTCTAAGGTTCCTCAGTCTCTATCTGGTGCTACGGATGTTCGATTAGGGTGATGTTGGAGTCGTTGAACTCCAATTGTCGCCCTGATCAGATCTGTATGGTTGGATCTTCGATTCGAGGCCCTGATAAAAAGTTGCCCTATCCTTGACCATAAAACGGAGACAATTACTATACAATTTTTACAACTTTATCTAAATGCATGATTTTGCATGTTAAGCACTATTTACAATGTATGATGCTAATATGCCACTAAGAACATGCATTAATAGAAATTTTAGGTTAATCAGATGTATGCACATCATGAAGGGCGCGCGAATCGAATCCAGTGGCCGAGTGGTTGCTATGTGTCAGCATCTGGTGCGTTTTGCACATATAAGGCATGATTGAAGTTATTTTTAGGTGCGATCTGAGCCATGGATCTCCTGATCGACGGATCTAACAACTCCAAGGGTGTTACACGAGTTTGGGACTCAAATACCAGCTTTGCCTCTCATTTTGGCTATGAAAAGGACCCTAAAGCCCCCATCTAAAGGCATCTCAACTTCCACCAGACACATCTCCAGCCTTTCTCTCTTTGCAACATCTCTCCGGTCTTCTTCTCGACGCTTTAGATCTAAAGTGCTGTCGCACTTCACACAAGCATCCCTCAAGCGATGTCATCCTTCATCTATTTCTCTCTCTCTCTACTCTTCATCATAGTTGTTTTAATTCCTAGTTTGAGAATTATTTCCAAGTAGTAATAAAAATCTGATTATCTAAATAGTTGGTCACTATTTCTATGCTTTCATTAGGACAGATTAGTTAGTACAAAATGTTTTGAAAATTACATTTTGGCTCCTTGCGAATGACTCGATAGTTACCAAAATATTCATAAATTTATTTGTTTCGATGTGATTCGCAACTACAGCGACATAGAAATATTTTCATGCATTTTGCAATGGACAAGTTGACGCCGTTGCTGGGGAGGCAATGGAAATTTTTAAAGCTTTTCTTCCTAGTGCTTATTTGTGATTTCTAACCTATTTTATTTTTGTTGATTTCGTGTGTATAGGAAATGCAGATATCTGAGAAGAAACGCGACAACAAAAAATTGCAGGTTTCCAATCTCAGGTAAGTATTTGTATCTTAGATTAGGTTAAATTTTCTTTCGAAAAAAGAAATCCAAAAGAAAAAGGTGCTTGCTTGATCCTTAAGGTAGCATTTGCTTACTTTTTGAAATAAAAAACCTCGTTTGGTGGATATTATTTTTAAAAAAATCAACAAAATCACCTCTCAAATTTTCTCTTTGCAGTAAACTTCCATCTTAAAAATTCAATTCCCAAAAATTTTCACGACTAAAAATTATAAAATTTTTACTAGACGTGGGTTTTGAAGTCAGGAACAATATATTCAAATTTTGTACTATTTTTAGTTATATAAAAATTTTAAAAATTCACGAACTAAATTGATATGAAATCTGTTATTGCCCCTAATTTTTTGGACTTCAAAAAATCATAGAAATTTTTATAGAACTTCAATTTATCTAAAATTTATTGCATTTTATTCTTGTGATAATATAGAATCTCTAAAATTCTAAAAAAATATTTTCTACATGTTTGGTTTCATGTACTATTCAATCACTAACTAGGGGTCAAAACAAACTGCAGAACCCGTGGTATACTTGAAATTTGAAAAAAATAGAAAACGTGTCTTAAAATTCATGAAAAAATTTTTTTGAGTGCCTAGTTGGTGCAATAGAACCAATTGATTGCATTGATTGGGTCGCGCCACATTCCTGACTTTGGACTTAAAAGGATCATCTTAGTAGCTACTTGTTTCTAGGGTTTCAAACCTTAAGGTAGAGCACCCTTTTCATTGAATACTTCCAAAGAAAATCTATCTCATAGATTGGGACTTGTAAAGAACTCTTGTGTGCTCATCAAAACCTTACTTGAATTTATCTAACTATGAAACCCTAAAACATAATTATACAAGCAATTGAACCTTAAAATTCACTTCATCATAAAAAATTGCTTGTGAACCCCTTGCTTGTGCACTTCACACTTTTGAAATCAATTTTTAATTGGGACACCCCCTAATGCCCATCATATTCCAAAAGTACCTCAAGTCTAAGCCTAAAATTGAGTAGACGTGCCCTAGGTAGGACTAATCGGCTTGGTAACTTGAAATTAGATTGAGCTAAAGTCAAGGCTTTGTCTACTTTGACCCACTGGTGACAAGAAAGGTTGGTGCAGTAACTATGTTACCCTTAGTGGTGTCCCACAGTGCAGGGTGTCTTAGGGGGTCCCACCCTTTTGGCCAGCCAAATAATTCAAGGGTTGATTTAACCTAGTCGTGTTTTCAGGAGAAAAGATTAGGACTAATTAGGGATTACACTCTAAAGACTAGCTTGATTGGTTGTACTATAAGGGTGGGGATTCTCGCATTTGTCTTCTCTCTCTCATCTATAGACATTCTTCTGGTGCATGCAAGGTAGAAGATCTCTACATCCTAATTTGCTACCACCTTTAGAGAGGAACCCTAAGATAAGACTTGATTGTCCGAGATCTGAATCTAAACCTTCTTCAATGGTTAGTCACCACAAGGAAGATGAGGTTGAAGAGGAGGAACAAAATATGGATCCAATGACTCTTTTACAGAGGCAGATTGATAGGCAAGGCTGGCATCATGATAGACAAATGTAGGTTGTATTATAGGACATTACCCGACTACAAAATGGGAGAGTAGGTTGGCCTCTTAGAGACTTTTACAATCCTCCTGATGCCAACTAGAACCTTTTGTTAGGATACCTCAGGATGGGGATGATTTTGAACTTAAACCATAAATCATTAATCTAATTCCCCACTTCCATGGCCACAACTCCGATGACCTCTTCTATCACCTTGAAGAACTTCTACACATAGGAAGGACCTTTGGCCTGAGGAACATGAATAAAAATACCTTAATGATGAAAATGTTCCCATTTTCTTTAAAAGATAAAGTTACTCAATGGTTGAGGACTATTGGTAGACCAATCCTAACTTGGGAAGATTTGAGAAGTACTTTTCTGAAGAAATTCTTTCCCATAGGAAAAATAAATGCCCTTAGATGTGCCATTACAACCTTTAAGAAGAACCCTGGGAACAATTGCATGAGGTTTGGGAGAGATTTAATGACCTACCTAGGAAATGCCCTCATCATGGGATTCCCAAGTGACACTTGGCCCATATTTTCTATTATGGGTTAAGTGACAATTTGAAGAATTTTGTTGATGCAGCATGTGGGGGCAATTTCCTAAGCAAAGATAGTAAGGGAGCCTTTGAATTATTTGAGAATATGAGTGAAAATTCTCTCAACAATGCCTCAATGTCTGCCTTCAATAGATCCAATCAACCAAGAAGCGAAGTCTATGAAATTAAAGATAATTTAAATTCGATTGATTTAGAACTGATTACACGACAATTAGATAAGGTGGAACTTGTTTGTAGAGCGAATTCTTCGTTGTTTAAGAGATGCATCGTAGTATAGGACAAAATCGCTCAAAATAGATAAAATTTATACTCGAATGAAATTCTAAGGTCGTTCGCTGGTTGCTAATATCAATAAATAATATAAATGAGCACAAGTAATTACTCAAAAACTAATGTATGGCATGAGTATATAAAAAGTAAAAAGTAATATAGACAAAATAATGGTGATTTGGATCACCAATTATTAGTCTAACACATGTAGCAATTACTCAAATACAATCAAATGAGGGAACATATAATCAGTTGCTATAGTGCTCCTCTTTGATTTTCTTCTGCCTGCTTCTTGCCTTATCTTTCTCTTCCTTTTCTTTCTCTGCATGCCTCCTCTTCTTCAACCTTTTGTCTCTTCTCTTCCTCTGCTTCTTTTGCCTTTCCTCTTCTTTCCTTCTTCTACTTTAGCCCTTCTGATGCATAGGGGGAAACTCTCCTTCAGATGCAGCTAAGTGTTGAGAACACTGAAGAGCAAAACCCCCCTTAACCCCATGCTTTCTCTCTTCCTTCTCTTCCTCTCTCAGGGGTTCTCCTCTTTCATGCCCTCCTAGGGCCATGCACAGTATCGGGTAGTCGGGTTTCGGATCAAAGTTCACCCGAGACTAGGGCTGCCGGCGTGGGGTAGCAGTCGAAGTGTGTGTGGGCATAGGTGGGTCAAGTTGGAGCAAGGCCTGCATGGTGCGTGCCACGGGCGAGGCAGGTGGGTAAGGAGGACCTCACCCTCGTGTGTTAAGAGGCGGCAAGCAGATGACACAAAATCAATTTACTACACTGTGGACGCTTATTGGTTTTCGAGGTGGGACTAAATGTCCCACCGTCTTCTTTGCGTATGCAGCTGTAAGGATGGCTTCTAATTGAAGTCTGGGATTCAGTCAAAGTGCCCAATTGATCGCCTGCTCCTCTACCTGGGTGGATTCCGCTTCACCTGGAGTGTTGCCTGGGGCTTCAATGGCAAGAGACCTTCTTCAAGCTCCTCGAAGGAGCTTTGGTAATGGCGGTGGTGGTGACAAACCTGAAAATGAAGAACATGGCCTTGCGGCCTCGTCAGATGGTTCAGTAGCTTCATTGTAGCACGACAAATGAGGTGGTGGGTGGAGCGTGGCGTGAGAGTGCGTGAGGTGGCCGAATGACGACGGAAAGTGAGGTGCGAAGGTGGGTAGGTCGACAGGTGATTGGGGTGGTCGAGCGGCCCAATAGAGTTATGGCTTTTGGTAGTGGGCGCACGGTAGAAGTTGTGGGCTTGTCGGCGAGGGGGATGGAGATGTGTAGTGGATGGAAACTCTCACCGGTGATGTCTCCAGAGGTGGAGACGAAGGCGGCTTGCATAGATGTCGAGGGGATATTTTTGGGTTTTTGTGGTGTAAAACTAACCTAAGGATCTAAAGAAGCTAAACTAACCCTAATCTAATAAACGAAGGGGGAGAACAGCACCGGTGTTGGTAGGCCGACGCCGGGCAAGAAAGTACTCCAGTAGGTAGGACGGTGACGACGACGGAGAGAGAGTGGCAGCAGCTGGTATTGTACGACGCGGAGGAAGATGAGGAAGAAGAATCCGCCTCCAGTATTGCGGTTGGATGACGAGGATAGGTAAAGGGAGCCACCGGAGCTCTAGGAGCTATTCAGTCAAAATAGGAGAGAGGAATGTGGGGAATTTCCGATCAAAATCGAGCTTGGAGCAACCATCTGCCCTGGGGGTTCTTTATATAGGAAGTAAGGGGTCAGTTTGTGAAGAAGCCAAGCTTTCAAACTTGGAAGGTCACCGGAATAGGTCACTGGAATGGGGGGAGTTCTAGGATTAGGATTCTAGGGTGGTAGGGACCTTTTTGTGAAGAAGACAAAGAATCTGGGGGGCTTTTTGTGAGGAATTCAAAAGCTGAGGGGCTATTGGAGATAAAGAAAATCAGACTTGGACCAAGGAGCAAACTAGGTCGAAACAATCTTAGATTGGGTCCAAATTTTGATACAAATCTAATTTGGACCCAAGAAAACTAATGGTGAAGTTATATTTAGGTTTTAGCCAAGTTTGACTAGAGAAATTGCATAATTATCCAAATTAGGGTAGAAGTCTGTCTGTGGCTCTATTTTAGGTCAAGACGGATTCTGATGGTCAAATTGAAGGTACCAAACCCTAGAGAATATTTTTCTATGAATTTTAGATGGTTTCTGTAAATTTTATCCTGACTAGAACCTCATTGGATTAAGCAGGTCAGTTTTTATTGTTTCAGATGCCATTTAATTCCGAAAATACGTGAAAACCCTTTTCTGTTTGTATGGACTCACTTGTTAGACATTTAAGACCATTTAATATTTAATTAACCCCTGAGAAATCCCATTATTATTTTGCAATTGAGATATGTTGTTAAAACTGCAGTTTTACCCCTATTTTACTATTATTATCTTAAAATAGATTTGTAGTGAATTAGGGCTCTTTGGCGGTTATGTAGGAGCATTTAATGATGAAATATGACTAAATAAAGCTAGATATGGATGATGATGACGTTATCATCAGAACTCATTGGGAAAAATGTAGAGAGTTTGGATAAGAAATTGGATAAGCTTCTGAAAGGTGGGATTTCCGTAGGCACACATTCCAGAGTAAACCCTATGCCTACCAAAGGAATTTCTATGTTAACCCACACCCTACTCCCCAATCCTTTAAGTCAGGAATTAGTGCACAATATTAATGATCTAATCATGTCTCCACCTATGAGCTAACTTTACTTAGACCCATCTCTTTTTAGGTACCAAGGAGGGACCTTGATGCCCTCAAACTCTAAGTTAGGCATCCCTATGCCAAATTATTCTGAGGATACTAATGCAATTCAAGGATACACTAGAAATGACCCATATTCAAACACCTACAACCCTGGATGGCAAAACCATCCTAACTTTGCTTGGTCAAGTCAGAAACCCTGAATGCACAGCAATCATAGGTCTTAATTGACCTAAATTAGGCTAGGACTTAGCATAAGTTAGGGTAGTTCATGCATGCATAAGCATTATTTGCATCTTTACTGCTTTCTTTTAGCTATGCATAAAATAATGCTATAATGTGCTGATTATGTGCATTATATCAATTACAGGTAATAAGCTAGATCTGAAACTGGATCTGGAGAATAGAAGAATAACGGGTGTTGCAGCAGAGCTGGAGTAGAAGACGCAGATTAGATGTAGTAGATAATAATGTAAGGGAGTTAAGGTATGCTACTCTATTATGTAGGAATAAAGCAGTAAAATGTGAAGAACTTAGGTCCATCTTAGCCTTAAGATAGCCTAGAAACTTCCCCAAACCTTAGCCACCCTTAGATTAGGTCATCGCACCCTAGGAAACCTTAAAACCCTAATTCCAACCTTTATCTGGACGTCCAGATGAATTATAGGATGTCCAAAACCTTTAGCCAACTTTCGCACACCTTAAATCCACTTCTGCAATGTTATTGGATGTCTAGACACTTGGTTAGACGTCCAATTTCTACAGAATAGCCAAGACAAAACTTAGAATCCCTTCTAACTATGATTGGACATCCAGACAACAAGTCTGGACTTCTAATTTTTAAGTATAAGATGTCTGATTCTATTTTTGGACGTCTGGAACTGTTCTCCAGTTCCTGTTTTGAGATTTAAGCCTTGATCTTGGATCTCTAGCTCCCTAAACCCAATTCCAACCCCATAGGAACCTAAATTAAGGTACCCCAACCCTAGTACATCACCTTTAGACCTCTCTAAGGACCTAATTAGGTCATCACTAAACCTAATTAACTTAGATCACAGTCAATTACCATTGCCTAGTCAATTGGATTCATAGGGTCCAATTGAGCTTAGATCTCAACCCACACAAGTCCAATTGGACTCAGGGAGAGTCCAATTGACCTAAGCCCAACCTAATTGAGTCAGTTCAATCTCAATTAGGTTTTCACCCATTCAATTAAACTTATGTTAAGTTAAATTGCAATTCCTCCTTAGCAATTAGGGTTTGCAACCCTAATTTAAGGCCTACACCAACCTAAACCCCTTAGGACCTAACCTAGACCACTTAGCCACATAGGGCATGGCCACACACACACACACACACACCCATTCACGCACACACACTCATCTAGAGTTCTCTATAACTCTCTTCCAAAGGTGGCACCACTCTTGGTTTCCAAAATTAGCAACCAAGAGCCATTCAAATTGAGATCCACTTTTTATGGATCTAAGAACCACCTCTCTCTCTCACTTGGACGGCCACTTATGGGGCTCTCTCTAGAGAGTTCCACGCTTCTCTAGAGAGTCTCCCTTAGGTCTATAGAAAGACCTAAGGGGTGGCCATTTGCATCCATCCCATTCTTGGCATTCATTCACACTTAGGTTAGCTACATTCACCTCCATTCCACCTCCATGAGTTGTGCACCATGGCTACCACCATCTCCACGCTAGAATGCTAGATCATCTCCCTAACCTCTCTCCAACGGCCAGCCTAAGCACCATTGGCCGCCCCTCCTCCTCTCAACCATTCAAAGGCCATTGAAGCCCACCTCTGAATGCCCTTATTTTCTGCTAGATTAGTAGCTAGTTCTTCATATTTAAATGATTTCATTTACTGCTTAGTAGTGTAGCTCTTATTCTCCCCCAATGATGCATGCAAAATCCCCCCATAGATTCCTGTATACAGTCATTTTCTGTTAGCTAGATTTATATTTTCAAGTTTCCTTTATAAGCTTTCCTCTAAATTCCATGTTGCAAACACCCTCCTGAATGAATGAATGAATGAAAGATATATTTTTTATATACATATGTCTGTGTTGAAACTCACCATGAGCTTATTGATTGCAATTTATTTCGTGTGATTTGAGTTTCCTACTCTTCCTTTTTATATATTGCAACCAGCATGTCGATACCAGAAAATATTGAAGATTTAACTATCAATGCATTTTCCGTAAACGGCCACCACATAACTAGAATTGTGTGTACTGAAACTCATACTTTCACCTTCGTCATATATCTAACACATGCACACGTAATCAGAGTTCACAATGAAAGTGGCAAAACTTTAATCCGACGATTGGAAATCGGCGTGCAATTCTAAACAAGTAGAGCAATAAAAGATTGATTTCAGATTTGCATAACGCCTCCTAGAGATGAACAACCGAGACTTGAAGTCTCGTTATCTTTATATAAATATTTTTTTTATCGTATTACGCACTATACTACAACGCATTTTCATATCAAAATGTGCTTTATGTGTCACAACAAACCTGCCCAGGGTCCTAACTTGACTAAGCCAAGCACTTATGGGCAACCCAATAAGTACACACAACCGCACACGTACCAACCATAACCTACTTAGGAAACCCAACCTTTTGATCTGAGTCTGGTCCTCAAAGAATTGCGGGAAATGAATTTAAGACATAAAGAAGAAATGGATCAATTGAGGATCGATTTGATGGAACGATTGGACCAATTAGTTGATGCTAGACAACACAAGATGCTGCCATTCCAACCTGTCCCCAACCCAAGGAACTCCAATAAGGTTAACCAAAGCAACACATGGGAGCAACAGGTGCATATAATTCAACTTGCTCCCCAACACCCACTTGGCTTTGTTAACCCCAACCCAACCTAGGCTCAACCCATTTTGCAAAACCCACCTCACCCTTCTAACCTTAATGCTTATGCCTGTGCTGTCACCTTGAGAAGTGGGAAACAAATCCAAGATCCATATTCTTCTACATCCAAATCTTACCAAGATATTGGGGAGCCCAAATTTGACCTAAGAGACCAAGCTAATCTAGAAAACAAGGCTCAAGATTTGAACACTTATGATTTCTCTCAAGCACCCTTTCCTGAAGCCTTGAATAAATCCAAGGAAAAGAAAACCATTCAATCTAAGGAGTGGCTTGATATTTTAAAGCAAGTCTAAATAAATATACCACTCCTTGAAGCTATTCAGAACATCCCAACCTGTGTGAACTTTCTTAAGGAATTGTGCACATTGAAACTCCATGCCAAATCATAAAAAAAGGTCATAATTTTGAACAAGCTATTGCCATAATCTTAAGTAAGCTCCCTCCTAAAAAGAAAGATCTAGGGACCCCCTTAATTTCATGTGAAATAGATGGTTTTATCTTGGAGTGAGCCTTACTGGACTTTGGTGCCTCCATCAATCTAATTCCCACAGAATTATATGAAGAGTTGGATTTAGGTCCCTTATAACACACATATGTTACCCTTCAGCTTACTGATTGGTCAACTAAGATTCCAAGGAGACTCTTAGAAAATGTCATTATAAAAGTGAGGGATTTTGAGTATCCTATGGACTTTTTAGTTTTAGATATGGAGGCATCAGAAAACTTAAATCACACCCCGATAATCTTAGGAAGAGCTTTCTTGGCCACAACCAAGGCTCTAATCAATTGCAAGATGGGGAATATGCAAATCACTTCTGGAAGGAAAACTTGTCAACTCAATATCCTTAAAGCTTCCCAAAAGAATAAACTGAATTGTGGTTCTATTGAGGTTGCGGGAACAATTGAAGAGGTTTTGGCAATTCACTCCAAGGATAATCCGAATTTTGCCAAATCTCATGATCAACAAGAGAGACAAGGTAGTGATGTACTTGAGGATGCTTCTGATTTATCACCTCCCATAGATAATCAAATTTAAAAAGACATTAATGAGATCAAAAAACTTTTGGGAGTATCTTTTGATGAATTAGATGATGACATAAAGAATCCTCAGTATATCCACCCCGAAATTTAAGAACTATTGGATTTTGAGGGGGTTCGAGAACTTGGACAACCAAAGGACAAGAACCAGGAAAATGAAGAAACAACCTTAAAAAAAGAAGCTCAAATCATGATGGATTGGGGAAGAAATTATAATCCAACTGGTTTAAATGGATGGCTTGATTCTGAGGAAGAAGTGATTTTGGATAAGAAAGAGGTAATTTCTGATGAGGATTTTGAGAAATTCAACACAACTCTACCTTTATCTTCATATGACCCGGATCTTGGAGAATTTATGATTTTTTGACATCAATTACCATTATGAGGATCCTTCTGATTCTAATTCGGAACCAGATTTAAATTTCAATCATGATTTTAATCCAGATCCTCCACCACCTCTTTTAGAATTATGGAATTGGATTAATGAACATGCTCTGTATCATGAACCTCATCTATCTGACCCTATTTTATATTTAGAATCAGAAAAATTCTTTGGAGTGGGGCTAAATTATCAATTGGACCGTATTTGTGGATCATTGATTCTTGGATCACACGATCATATCTTTATTTTAATCCTAAATCTCTCAGCAACAATTATTACTCCTTCTCTTGACCTACAATATTGAAATACATATTTCTTTTGGGTTTAGGTTTGGCAAATGACATTAAACTTAGCGCTGGCTAGAAGGAAACCCAGTATTGTGTACAGGTATTTCTTGATCTAAGCTTACCTGGACTAACAAGCTCAGTCAGGTGATATCTCTTCCTCTCGCTTATTACATTTTGATTTTTCTACATACATTTCAATGAGGACATTGTAATGAATAGGCATGGGGGGGTGGACATTGCATGTCTTATTTTTATGTCAAAAAAAAAAAATTATATTCATGCATAAATAATTTTTATCAAGAAGGTTTTATTAGGGATTTATTCTTAAGTTGATTCCTAAATCTAGAATCCAATATAATTTTACACTTACACATAGAATTTGAAATGAATCATCTGTGAAGATCGATAGACGTCTTTAGCTTGTCGAGAAGAAGCAATGCTTCTTCTCCTGAACTCTTGGACGGTAATTAGGGAGTCAAGTAAATCATCTTCTAATAGATTCACCAAACAATTGCGAGGTGAGAGTAGCGAGTTTACTGGTGCTCTAAGTCTAGTACAAAGAATCTTAGTTTCTGGGTAATTGGATAATGAAACTTGGAGTTCGGCATAGTTTTCGCTCTTAGTTCTTGCGTATAAATTCTTTGTGGGATTTTTTGGAAAGCCACCAAATAAGGAAAATACGTAGAGAATGGGTTCTAATAAAAATAGGACTGAGGTGGATGATTATGACCATCCTTTATGGAATCCTCGGCTGAAAGAAGGTATTAATATCAAGGTCAGAAATACGTTGTCCCATCCATTCCTTTCCCGATGCTGAGAGTAGACATTACCACTAAATAAGCCGCTTGATATCCTCTTGAATACCCCCAATCCCGAATAATGCCTTATGAATAAAAATGTGCATGGGTGCTGCGTTATGTTGTGTTGGTAGAAATAAATATATATGAAAAAAAAATGACAAGCAGAAGGAAAAAATAATATATATATATATATATAGAAAAAAAAGAAGAAAAAAGAGTGTGTTAATTACGTTATGTTTACTTTATGTCAAGCACATTGAGGCAATAACACCCTTTCCCTTTACAATTTCACCAAATATAGCCTTGACCTACTTTTCTGTATTTCTTACCTCCCGAATATTGGTCAAGGATTGCTGACTTAGTCATAGGGTTATTAGAACTTAATCAAAGTGTTAATGCCATGAGAGGCCACCAAATATATTGATAAATCTGGTGAGATTGTGAGCTCGAAAAGAAAAAGAAGAGAAAAGAAAAGAAGAAAAAAAGAGAGAGAAACAGAAAGAATGAGTACAAAGGAACTAAAGAGAGCACAATCCCTCTACCTCTCTTTGAGTGATTTATTTAATAAGTCCGAAAATCTAGGTTCTATAGTGTTAGTTTATGTGTAGCTCCAGAGGAGTATGAGCCACCACATATAAACCCACTTAACTGAGACATCTCTATCTAAGCCAAAAGCCAGGGAAGAAATTACAGATTATTTTATAACCCCAAGAGAAGAAGTTTGCCTATCCTTGTAGAATTTTATTAAGAGTCAAGTATGAGCTTTAGATGTGGATTTACTTTTCACTTGGATCCGTTGCATAGGCTACAACATTACACTTTCACGGCTATCTGAATTTTTAAAATTTTGGATGAAAACAAAAGAAATAAATCTCTAGTCAAGCTCTTGATAGAAATTAGTCATTTAGGACCACTCTACATTTAGTCTTTAATTTGCTAGGGACTAGCAAGATTTAGGCATGGGGTTGTGATTGCACATCAATCATAGGACCTAATCTACTTGAATTAAGTTAGATTTTAGCTTAACTTAGGAACAATGCATGCATAAGCATCATAATTTACATCAAAGTTGATTTACTAGCTTTATAGATAATAATGCTATTTTATTCTCTAAAAGTGAGACAATATTAATTGTGGATGATTTGGGGTAGCAGATTAAAAATCAGATCGTACGAATCTGATTAGGACGATGATGAGAGTCCAATGCTTCTGGAATTGTCCTGATCAGACTTCTGTAGCATTACATACAACCCATAGAAGATCAGAAACCAATGAGCTAGATAGCACAAATCCAAACCTCAGATGTCAAATCCAACTGCACAGATGGATCCGGACCGACGATTGCAGTCCAACAGCACAAAGATCAACTCGATCGGAGCCCTGTAGCACCAACTACAAAAGTGGGAAGATGAACAGTCAGGATGGTGCCACGTGGCACCACCCAACAATCCACCGCCACGCCCAACCACTGAAGGGAAAAACGTGGGCTGTTGGATCATGATCTAACGACCACGATGAGGCCACGTTGCTCCTCTCCGAGCGCCATTAGAAGTGGGAGTCCATCTCAGCCGTTGGATCTTCATCCAACAGTTGAGAGTGGCCATGCAAGAAAACAAGATTGCGACAAAGTGCACTCGCAGTGCATTGGTTACCACCCTCGCACGAGAAGAAGTAGTGCACGTTCAATTCGAGCTCAGTGCCAAATCAAAGAGGTGGTAGCGCTTGCGTTCAATTGGACCATTATATTGGAATGAACGACATAGATGCGGCCACGTGGCGCAACGATGATCGACCGATGTAGCGGTGTAGATGCACGTGCGCTTGAATGCCAACCTGACGCCCTGCCATACGTGGATATCAAGAGGCGGTGTTGCATTTGTTTTAAGCCGTCCGATCATGAGATTAGATGACTGAGATTGAAAGCATGTGTAAAGATGTGAGTAAGCACACGTGAAGGGCACGTGGATCGGATCTAGTGGCCGAGTGGCTGCTACGTGTTAGCATTTGATGCGTTCCGCGTGTATAAGGCGTGATTGAGGTTATTTTTAGGCACGATCTAAGCATTGATCTCCCAATCGATGAGTCTGATTGCTCCAAGGGTGTTGCACGAGTTCGGGACTCAAATACCATCTTTGGCCCTCATTTTGGCTATAAAAAGGACCCCAGAGCCCCCATCTAAAGGCATCTCAACTTCCACTAGACACATCTCCAGCCTCTCTCTCTGCAACATCCCTCTGGTCTTCTTCTCGATACTTTAGATCTGAAGTGTTGCCATACTTCACACAAGCATCCCTCAAGCTTCATTGTCCTCCATCTATTTCTCTCTCTCTTTACTCTTCATCATATTTGTTTTAATTCCTAGTTTGAGAATTGTTTCCAAGTAGTAATAAAAATATGATTCTCTAAATATTTGGTCTCTATTTCTATGCTTTCATTAGGATAGATTAGTTAGTACGAAAAGTTTTGAAAATCATGTTTTGCCTTCTTGGGAACGACTAGGTACGTACCGAAATATTTATAAATTTATTTATTTTGACGTGATTCGCAACTACAGCGATGTAGAAATATTTTCATGCATTTTGCGACAGACAGGGATCCTCCTGACGAAAACCCCAAGAAACCTTAATGAAAAAGGAGCTTCCCACTCAACACGATCATAGGCCTTCTCAAAGTCAAACTAAAGGATACTATTGGATCCAAAAACCTTCTAATAAATTCGTTGGATCAGTAGACACATCTATATAGCTTAACATGACTATTTATGAGGGTTCTTAGGCTCACAATTGCATTTAACATTGTAAATATCATATAACATCCATCATATCGCATTTAGACTAGATTCTGTAAATTATGTGTTAATTAGCCTATTCTGGTGGCTAGGGGATAGGATGATATATTTCTGGGCTTCAGTTTAAAGATCCAGCCATGCGAATCTGATAAGGGTGATGATTAGAGTCCAACGCCTCCGAAATCATCTTGATCGTACCTCTATAACATTATATGTAGTTCAAAGAAGACCAAAGGTCAAGGGTAAGGTGATGCGATTCAGGACCTCAAACGATAGATCCGACTCCACATATGGATTCGGGTCAACGATCGTAGTCTGTCAATGCAAAGATCAACTCAATCGGACATCCATGGCGTCCCCTACAGAGAAAAGAAGATGGATGGCTAGGATGGCGCCATGTGGTGCCATCCCAGCCACCCAAAACCACCCAAGACCCCTGTCCAACTTCTAAAGCACTTGCAGCCTCTAATCTGGGTCGTTAGATCTTGATCCAATGGCTACAAAGCTACCACATTGCCATCTCCTTCGCCCATGCCTTCATCAAGCTCAACTGTTGGATGAAGATCCAACAGTCGGTATGTAGCCACGTCGTCCCAACACATAACCATCCACGTGACACAAACGAGCGCGTGGCTCAATGGTTTCGAGTGCCACTCCTACCGTAAGAGCGCAAGTTCGAAACCTCCACTAGCACTTCAATTCCTCAGGACATTGGGGGCGCTAAATTGGGTCATCTGATTTTCATCAGGCGGCGCAAAATTGATGACATGGCACAACCGATGGAGAGGCACACGATACTGATGGGTCGGCCCGAATAGGTTGTTAATATGATATTTTTATCGTTGAAATATGTATAGTGGTTAACCTAATTTGGACCTAACCATCTCTTTACAAAATTTTTAACCTGGCCTAATTGATTTTATCTTATCACTTTCAAGCCCAGGGTCGAACACAGGGAAGTGGGGTTAAAGTCGAGTTTCTACGTTTTCCTTAAAATGCGTCTCTTCCGTTCGTTTATTGTGTTTTTGGTGTTTTTCTTATGTAGGTTTTTTATGGTAATCCTTGTTCTTGAGGCACACCCTCAAAATTGTGTCCTTGGCTTTTAGCCAAACAGAGTCCCAAAACAAGTCTTGCTACTCGCAAGACGAGGTACCTGCAAGTCAAAGATTATCTTTTCTTTTTAATGTATTTTTTTTATCTTTTCACTAACAGAAAAGCAAATAGACAGAAAGTAAATATAGTATGTATATATATATATATATATGTAGTATATATATAAAGGGGTGGGGGTGGAGGTGGCGATGGAGTGTAGCACTATGTCGAGTTAGTCGACGTCTAGAGAGACGCAACCAACACGACTAGGTGCCGCGTGGAGTGTGGATGGAGGATGGATGATGAATGTGTCCACGCTTTTTTTTTGTACGCGTGTATCGGGGAATATCAGCAACTGGTGTAGATATTCCCGCAATACAGCGTATAGTAAATAACGTGAAAATATATGTACATATGTATATAAGTAAATATATCTATATGTATATAAATGTATAAGTATATATATATAGATATATATAGATATATATGTATATATATATATAGGTGTATATGTATGTATATATATATGTATGTATATATGTATATAGCTAGGTATATATGTATATAAGTATATATATATAATACTATATAGATGTATATATATATATATATATATGTATGTATGTATATAAGTATATGTATCTAGATATATGTATATATAGATGTATAGATATATGTATGTATATATATATATATATATATATAAGTATATGTATAAGTATATAGATATATATATGCGTGTATATATATATATATATAGATATATTATATATATATGTATGTATACATAACTATAGATATTACTATGTATATAAGTATATATGTATATATATATATATATATCTAGATATATGTATGTATATATATATATAGATGTATATAAGTATATATATGTTACTATAAGTGTGTGAGTGTGTGTGTATGTGTTGGTATAGGTGTGTTTGTCGGTGAATGTGTGTGTGTGTGTTGCTGTGAGTAAAAGAGAGAGAAAGAGAGAGAGAGAGAGAACGGAGAGAGAGAGAGCGAATACGTGAGAGAGAGCAGGGAGCGGGCGGGAGAGATCAGCAGAGAGAGAGAGAGTAGACGAGAGAGAGAGAGCGGATGCGCGAGTTAAGACGTTTGCTCGATGCGGCGGACGTCTGGAGTCGCGTCGTCTGGAGAAGGCAACGAACGTCTGGAAACGGCGGGTGCGGGCGCGCCTTCTTTGCGTAGGGTTCTGCAAGCGTGCGCGAAGTCGACGAGCGGGCGATGGCGCGGAGGAGCGAGCGTGGAGGCGGTCTGCAGGTGGTCGCGGAGGGTCGCGGAGGAGGGAAGGGGTCGGCGCGAGGCCGTAGCCGGCCGCTGCAGTGCGCGCGGCGGCGGCTACGGGTGCAACTGAGAGGCGGACAGAACGGAGACGGAGGCGGGGAACGCCCTGCAGACGCGCGCGGAGGCAGTGAGCGGCTGCGGGGACGGTCGCGGAGGAGCGGGGAGGACCTGCTGCTGCTGCTGCTGCTGCGTGGCTGCTGCTTCCGCGGCTTCAAGCTTCGGAGCTTGGAGCGGCGGCAATGGCGTTAAAGAGAGAAAAAAATGAAACGAGGACGACACCACGCCCACCGGCTCGTCGAAGAGCTGGGCGGTGGTGTCCCCACTGTGGTGGTGTGCACCACAGTGGGTACTCCTGCTCGTCGGGTGCCTCCTCGACGGAGGGCCGACGTATGGGAGGGGAAGACGGTGGAGAAGATGGCTACGGGTTTGTTTCGTGCAGCCGCCTCTATTGCGAGGATGAAGCTGCAGCTTCTTATAGAGGAGGAGAGAGTGGCGTGCCGGCTGCAGTAGGGAGAGGGTGCGGGAGTTGCAGCTGTAGGGAGCAGCGTTGGCAGGGGGAAGTGACGTGGAGTAAATGCATGCAGCTGCTGCGGGAAGAAGTGCAGCCGCGGGAAGAAGAAAAGAAGAAATCAAGAGAGAAAAAAATAAAAAGAGGTGGAATTTGCAAGGAGGCACTTGGGATAAAATGTAACTATGTAAGCCATTGTTTCACTCCTCTTCTTCTCTTGATTAAATGCATGCATGCAAGTGTTTTTACAAATGCGATTACAGGATCCTATTATGCAATGTTAATGCTAGAAAATAGCACAAGAAGGCGTTATTACAGGCGTGTTTTGAGGTGCAAACAGATACGCACGATGCGACCATCCATCTTACGTGAAAGCGCATGATCTGGCAAGTGCGGAGGAGCAATCTTGACCCTCCATCACACATCCAACAGCGAAGCTTCTTCCTTCGTGATTCCAGCTACATGTGTGCAAGCGAGCGCACAACGTGAGTGGTGGCCAGGTGCGATACGCGAGCATGAACTAGTGGGCCACATGCAGCATGAGTTTATTGTGGGTCATTGAAGGCCTTGCGTGGAAAATCATTTGCCACAAGCCTTCCAAGCCCTATATAAACCCCTACACCCCTCCACTTCCTTAACATCCCTTCCTTGCTCTTCCTATCCCTCTCCAAAGCTCTCTAGAGCTTGTCTCAAGCCCGGGATGCTCCACTAGAGCTAGAAAATAATTTTTAGTCCTTCTTCTCACCCCTATTCATAGAGCAGCCGTGGCCATCCTCTCTCCCCTATTTCGGAAGTGGATCGTCATTGTGACGTTGCTTACCTCATCCTCCTTCGTCCGACTCCATTCTTCCTCCAGCTCCTCACCACCTTCATCCGAGGTGCCGTCCAAGTGGCTTGTCCTCCAAGTAACCATCAAGGAGGATTTCTCTTATCTCTCTTCTCTTTTACTACTTTCATATCATAGTTTTATTTTCCGCATTAATTCTGTAGTAAACATCTATTGAGATCTAATATATAGTTTTCTCTCTCTCAGACACACTCTCTGTTCTCGCTTTAATTATTTGCTTAATAGATTAGTTAGCTTAGCTTAGATAATATTCTACCTATTTTTCTGCCTTATTTAAAATACCAAAAAAACTTACAAAAGATAAAAACACCAAAAACAAATTATAAAAATGCGATTTTCTCTAGCAAATCAAATAATTGTCTTCCTGTGTTTGACTCAGGACTCACCTGAGTTTCGCTTATAAATTTTATTTGATAAGCAGATTTTCGTGATTACAATGATTGGGTTTTCCCAACCTCAATTATTCTTGTGCAAAATTTTGCTTATCATTGGGTTAATTCAAATGTAGTGGCAATATGATCAAAGATAGATCTCCCTCTAATAAAGCCGGCTTAATTGTTCAAGGGAAATGATTTTAGGAAGGATCCCAGCTAGCCGATGAGCAAAGATTCTAAAAGTAATTTTATAAACCACGTTACACAAGCTTATCAATCTATAATTAGCTAGGTAAAGAGCAACATTTTCTTTGGGATAAGGAAATGAACGTACTATTGAAAGATCTCGAAGATGCTTGTGATAGCGGTTTCACGCGGTTTGTTAATTACGTCGTTGCAACACGTAAATCCGCTTTCGCTCTTAAATTTATATTCCTAGATAGGGGAGTATCTAGGGTCGTCCAAGGAGGCCAAAAGTTTGCAATAGTGACGCTCTTGCTTGGAATAAATCTCAACTTTCTTTTTGGTATTTTTCAATATATCATTTTTTTTTGTTTTTCAATTAAGACAGCATGCAAAATGGTGGCGGGAAGGTAATTTACACTTCAATTTAACTGCTTCTTCTAAGTGGCAAGTAGATCCTCTCCCTAAGCTCACTCTAGGTAAGTGGAGGCCTAGAATAATTAGGGAGAGGGAGTGGAAAATGCTAAAAAAAATAAAGCAAGTAGAAATGCAAAATAGAAAATTGCAAAGAAGGCAACTTAGATTGATAAAAAGTGTTTTACAAAAAAGCCTAGTAGAGGAATGCTTCTACTACTAGAAAAATTAAAATAAAGAAAAGCAAACACAAATCCTCTAGATAGATGGTGAAGAAGAGGGCTTCTTGCTCCAAGGTTGGTGGCTCCCAAGCTTGAAAAGAATCTTTCAACTCCTTCCTTGCAGTGCTCAAACAAGGTGATGTCCTCCAAGGCAAGCCCTAAGGGGGCATGCCCTAATCTTCTCTCCAAGGGTGGACGTCCACCCTAGGTCCTTCTCCCTTGCCTGGCCGTCCTCCTTGAAGTGGAAGAGTCCTCCTCCTTGGCTTGGCCCAAGTTGAAGAGAGTGGGGAGAAGAAGGCACCAAAAGGGCTAGTGATGTGCCCCTTTAATCTCCTTCTCTACTCCTTCTTCTTGGCCGTAGGTATAGGTGGTTTAGGTAGCAAATTACACTAATGGAGGATGATCTAAAATGGTTGTAGGTGGTGGGTTTATATAGAGTAGGAAGGGGGGCTAAGGTGACTCTTGGAATGGAGGGCTAAGATGGAGAGATGGAGGTGGTTGGGGATCCTAAGGCTAAGGGCAATTGGTGCCAACTCAAGGGGTGTTAAGGGGGTGGTTATGGTGGTGTTGGTGGCTTTTGGTGGTGGAGAGACACCACCATTTTGGCGCCATCCTAGGGTCTTCTAGAAGGGGGGTTAGGTGGATGGTGGAGATGGATTTAAGGAGAGGTGTATGGTGGAGATGAAGGGAATTTTGGAGGGAAAGTTGGCGCCAAAAAGGAAGGGTTCTAGAAGGTCATTTTGGAGGGAAAATAGGTGGCTTTTGGTAGTGGTGATGGGATGAAGGGGTGTGATGGTGGTGGCGCCAACTTGGAGTAGGATATCTAGCTTAGGTGAGCTTAGTTGATGGAGCTAGCTAGGGTTGACTTTGAAGGTGGTGGATGGCCAAGGAGCTGGTTGCTAGCTAAGCTAAGCTAAGCTAAAGGTGGAGTAGAGGAGAAGGTGTTGGAGCTAGGGTTTGGAGAGAGGAGCTGAGGAGGAGAAGTCTGGAGCTGAAATTGGAGCTGGCTGCTGCTGAAGAGGTTGGCATGGAGCTACTCTAGCTGGCTTAGCTTGCTAGTTTTTTGCTAGTTGCTAAGCTAAGCTAAAGTAAGCTAGCTTCTACCATGATGAGCTGAGGTGAGCTAGGTCTGGTGCTCCCAGGGGGACTCAAGCTGGTTGAGGCAGCTAAGGTAGCTTAGCTCAACTGAGTTGAGCTAAGCTAAGTCCCCGGGAGCTGGACTTGAGCTTCCTAAGCTGGGATGAGTTCTTCTTCAGCTGGCTGGAGTTGAGTGGAGCTGGATGTAGCTGGATCTGAGCTGGGGTGAACTCCTGTCAACTCAACTGAGCTAGCTAGAGCTCCCTGTGAACTAGTGGGAGCTGAGATGAGCTAGACTCAGCTAAGTTGAGCTGGATCTGAGCTGACTTGAGCTAGGGTGAGCTAAGATGAACTCTCTTGAGCTGCCATTCAGCTGAGATTAGCTGAATGGAGCTGGGATGAGCTAACCCTAGTTCAAGTGAGCTAGGTTCCAGCTGCGGTGAGCTGGATCAAGCTGAGGTGAGCTGGATCAGGCTGAGTTCCAGCTAGTCTGGGCTTCTCCTTCATCATTTGCCTTCTTGAGTGCTAGGGTTTTAGGGATCTATATATCTGTACATCCCTAACACTCACAAAAACATATTAAAAAGACAATAAAAAATGCAATGCATGCCTAACCTATTTTATGCCTAAATGTAGCCCAAAAACCCGTTTGCGGAGTAAAATCCTAAGAGCTAGGTTTGTTTTAATGCATAAGAATGATGATAAACTGGCATTTTTCAGCTTGAGAATTAAAGAAGTAGGAAACCACAACAACTAGGTATGGCTTAACTGTATCCCAAATCTTAATGAAAAATTTTGTGTTAAATACATCAGGGCTAAGGGTTTTGTTTGGTGGTATTTGAGCCAAGATCTAAAAGATCTTAGGCTCCAACAGGGGAGTAACAAGGCTAATACTTTCATCGGGGGTTATTATTGGCGGAATCAAGTGAAGAAATTCCTTGACATTAGAGTGACCCTTGTAAGAGAGTAGATTTTAAAAATAACACAAAACTAAGGAAGCAGTAAAGTCCTAGGACCCCCGCCAACAGTAGAAGCTAAAGAAGATCTAACCTTCTTATCAAATCGTCTTTTAATAGAACTAAAGAAAATTTGTTGCAACCTTCTCCATTTTTAAGCCATTTAATCTTAGCTTTCTGAGCCAAAAAATCATTGAACTTAGCTAGGGCATCATCTAGAAGTGTCATTAAGCTCAGCAAAATGATGATCATTCCATTGGGATGCTAATTTAGCATCAAGGTGTTCATAACGAATCTCCAAGTTCTCAACCATTTTAAGGATGACCTCAAAAGTCGATTTATTCCAAGACCTGAGACCTCTTTTAAGCCAAAAAAGTTTGAATACAATTTTGAGAGAGGATCATAATCGTGATCAAGGGATTGATTCTAAGTCTTATTGACAATGTCTTTAAAATTTGCATCTCGCAGCCACAAATTCTAAAAGCGAAACGAACGAGATTTGGGGGAGAGGGAAGCAGCAAATGATAAAAACATTGGAGCATGATCGAAATTATGCCGAGAAAGATATTTGCCACTAGGGAGAAGATTCATGGCTTTGAGTTTACGAAAACACAGTCAAGCTTTTAATATATCCTGGAACTACCCTATCTATTGTTACACAAGAAACTTGGTTACCACCCAAAGGTAAGCCAATGAGGCTGAGGTTATTAACAAAAGAGAGAAAGGCGATTGATTGAGCGTCACGGTAAGGAAGGCCGACAATCTGTTCAGAGGCAGCAAGAATGCAGTTAAAGTCTGTTACGAACGCGGCCTCAAGACGGGTTTTTAAGATGTCTGGGAAGTGGCCCAGACGTCTGACTAGACATCTGGAACCCTTTCCAGACGTCTGATATTAAATTTTTGCGGCGTACGGGGTTGCGTCTGCGCGCATGCGCACGCAGACCTGCACCCGCCGCTCTCTTCCCTCTTTTTCCCTCTCTCCTCCTACAGGCCGCAGCGCGTCTCTCTCTTTCTCCCTGCGCGGCCTTATAAGGCCCCTTGCCCTCTCCCTCACCCTCATCTCCTCCGCGTCCTTCATCTTCTTCTCCCAGCCGGTGCGAGAGCGCGAGCGAGCAGCGGCAGCAGCGGCCGCGGCGAGTGTGCGGGAGGAGGTGTTGCGCAAGGGAGGAGACACTCGACCGTGAGGGCTCGAGCTTGCCGGGGCAGCTAGAGCCGGCCAGTGGGGGGGGGGAGCAGCAGGCGTGGAGTGTCGCAGAGGGACTGCTGCAGCTTGAGCAGCAGGCGGATGGGGCGCGGCGCGGCCGTGCGTCGCGGGCGGAGAGCCAGTTGAGCTCTGGTTCTGGAAATTTTTCTAGAATCGGACGTCTGGGCTTACGACCAGACGACGGTGAAGACGTCTGGAGGACTGTCCAGACGTCTGTCAGGTAAGATATTTCGATCTTCTTCCTTTTCGCGCGTACAGCCATGCAGCCGTCCGCCGCGCCTTCGTCTGCGGCCCGTCGTACTGAGAGCAGGTATGGGTGTGTGCAGGTTCTGCTCGGGAGGGCGCGAGGGCTTGCCATCCCACGTGAATCGGATGTCTGGCCGTAGTGCCAGACGACGAGAAGGACTTCCAGACGTCCGGGGTGACCATCGGATGTCTGGGAACTAAGCCAGACGCCCCCACAGGCTTCTGGATGTCTGAGGGACTACACAGAAAGAAGGTAGGCTCTGACCCACATTTTAAGACGTCTGGAAGAGGTTCCAGATGTCTGATTTTGGGCAGTTTCGTCATTTTCGACCCGTTTAGGGCTTGTTCGAAGTTCATTTTCTGCGTTTCGAGTTGCGTTCTTTCCAGAATAAAATCCTCTACCCGTTTACAATAATAATTATATACCATTCTGAGAAACTCCTTATGTTTGATCCTTGTGTTAGGACCCCATTCCATTACAGTCTTGGGGGTTGCGGAGGCGCGCGGGATTTTCGACCACGCCCCCAGTACTCCCGTTGTAGCTTGTAGAGTGGATTTTAATTTACTTAATCAAAATTGTTACAATTGTGGAACAAGTAATAGAGTCTAGGGCACTGTATGAACCCTAGGACTGAGAAACTAGATTGAATGATAGATTCTAGGGTATCACATGAAACCTAGGACTGTAAACTAGATTGAATGATAGATCCTAAGGTACGGCGTGAATCCTAGGACTGGAAAAATAGTGATATGTATATAAATATTGCAGTCTTGGAAAGGTGGAAAGGTAATAATAGCTGCCTGTAAATTGATTTAACCGCTACCTGTTATGAATGAATAAATATGATTGAGAACATGGGTTGTATGAACGTAAAACTGGAATGGTGAAACATAAATGTGCTGAGTTAAAAGAGCTGGAACCTTACGGGGAATTAAGAGTAGAACTCCTGGAAAGAGAATGGATGGAACTAAGAAAGAAAGACGTGAAAGTGTGTTGTCTCTGGGGTACGTGGTACCAACGAGAGCACACATTACATCTTAGTGTAGAGGGGAGCTTGCCGCCCTCAGGTTGAGACCGGGGTGGGTTTGGCCACTGTACACCCACTTGCTGGCCCTCACGTACGCAGTACTGAGGAGAACTATTAGTGTAGGGAGAGCACTAGCTACCCCACGGGCCCCGGGGTTCTGCTAGCCTCCTACACCGACTTGTTTGGCCCACTGGGAAAACCAAGGTAGTCAGGCGAGGGTGCGCGGACTGTGGAGGGGTTGGACCCCTGTTACTGAGAGGGCTCTGCCCTATACTAGTTCCGTGCTGTGTTTTGAGCGCACCCGTTAACGGAAATGACTGACCGCGTGCCAGTGTGGGGTAGCTACCCGTACGCTTATCGCGCATGTCGTAGTCACCGTACGTCTGTCAGCGACCTTGGGGTGGTTGACTGAGGGTAGGACCACCACGGGGGACTCTTCCGGCCAGGAGAGCACCACGTGTTACTTCTACTTTTCGGAAAAGACTGCAATCAAGATCGTTCCCACGAGGAACATTCGAGATCAAGTGAAGGATCTGAGAAATAAATAAATCGTGAAATAATAGAAGGACGTAAATAAAGAAAGTAAAATATAACAGCTCCTGTATACTCTACTGTTTCTTTAGTTTTTAGCTGCCACTCTACTCAGCGTTTCGCTGATGTGTTACACTCGTTACTTTTCAGGACCAGGTGTTGAGTAGCCAGGGTCAGCGGCTGCAGAGGACATTAGGCCGAGCAGGGTCCAGTAGTGTTACCCGCAGTTCTTTTTGTACTTTCTGCCACTGTAGTGAGTAGTTTCCTTGTTACTCCTTGTACTTCTTTATTGTAAACTTCACGTTATGTACATATTTGTTGTTCTACTATTGTGGTGGTGTATACTGTAGTAGTTTCTTTTCTTACTGCTGTATTTTGTTACTGCTAGTTATATTTATGCTGAATGTGGTTTATTTTACTGCTCTTTTGGTTACTTCCTCGTTGGACGACTAGGTCTTGGGATTAGTCGAGTCGATCCGATTCTCGTGTCTCGTAAGGACTCGGGAATCGGGTCGTTACAAAGTCTCTGGCAATCACCCAGGGTGACAAGGCAGAAAATCCATGTTATATCGTACATCACTCATGTCTCTGACACAGTTTATATTTTATATACCTAATAACACTATTAAGTAAATGTCACAAGGGTTAGTACCATAGCTTACCACCAATTCAAGTAAACACAAACTGGTATTAGCACCACTCTGCAAGTAAATATAATTACAAGTTAACACTAATTTCATATTTCTTAATACTACTTTCCTGATCTCGTAGGTAAATTAGTCCTAACAAAATTACTAAGAAAAACCAAGGCATCAATTATGTTAGTTTAAGTTCCACTTTGCAAAACCTCAATTCCCTAACTCTTCATATAAACTAACCCTAAGAACTATGGTATTAGGTGTTACAATGTAACATTGCAACAACACAAAACATTTGTTGTGGTGTGGATATTGTAGCATTGGTATTGGTATTAACTACACAATACCAATGCTCAATCACCAACGTTATAGATTACTTAAAGCTAAAGTGGCTTATTGTTGGATGGGTAATGCTTGAATAATATGATATGTGAAACGATGGGGGCATCCATCACGGTAGATGCAAATATGAGCTTCCAAACATTTTTCAGAGAAAAAACTTGCGACGATAAAGCAACCAAAATTAATGAGTTTCCACGTAAATCGACTGCCTCTAAATTTCAACGGGTTATTTCAATTAGTGTCAAAATTATTTTTGGATATTTAAATTTTCAAATTATTTTATTTTAAAATTTAAATTTTAATTTTGAAAAAAAATATTTTATTTTACTCCTCTTAAAAATCAATGACAAGATATTTAATTTTCTAAAATATAAAAGCATTCCATTCCTACTTTCATTTTTTTCTTATTTCTCTTGTAGTTTGAGGTTTTAAGGAAAATAAGATTGTGTTTATCAGGGAGTTTGTTCTATCCCTCATTAGAATTAGATTGAAACAAGTTAAGGAGGCATTTGATTTAAGGGTTTATAATGATTAAAAGCTTGTAATAATTAATATGATGACATTATCTTAGTAGGTGATGTTTTAATATTATAATATAATATGAGTGAGTATATTTTAATATATGTTAAAGTTGATGTGAGGGATATTATGATGTAAGTAGATATTGATATTATGTGATATAAGTAAAAAATAATAAAATTCTCTTAAAAAAACCTTCCTAATCTATTTATATCCTATCTACAAGCCCTGTTCTGCACATAACTCGTTGCCAAACGCAGCAACCGTGCAGTTAAGTAACACATCCATTTGTCCCAAACAAAGGCATTAAGTTCTCCGAGGGGAAAAAGCCACGAGCTGACGTGGCGGCCCGCATATAGTCAAGGCCGGAGACCGACGGGGAACGTTAGGGCTAAGTACCTCATCTCTCCCTCCACCTCGTCGCGCGGGCCCCACAATCCCCAACTGGCACGCACGGTAGTCCTCACGTGTGGGCGCCACCTAAACACCCCCACCACCGTGAGATCGTCTTCGTCTCCCCCTTGTATAACTCCAAGTTGACGAAGGAGAGACCTCATCCCCATCACCCACGTGTCCACCCCTCGCACGCCGTCGGTCCGATCCGACCGATCCGATGCGCAGACGAGTCAAACCCCCGGCTAACTATCCCCTGATCCGCTTCTTCCTCGCCAGTTGTCCACCTCCACGTCAAACCAACCATCATCATCCATCTCTCCCTTTTTAGCTCCCCGCTCTCTCTCTAACCACTCTTATAACAACAATACGATCTCTTCACTCCCCCCAAAAATATCACTTCCACCTCTCCTCCTTTCATGGACGTCCACGGAGAGCATGAGTCTATGCACCACCACAGGCCCCGCAGCAGCGGCCGCGACATCCGCGAGCTGGACTTCTTCGCTGAGTCCCGCAATTCCTCGCGGGATCCGAAACACCTTAGCCACGACAACACCACCAACGCCGACGCCGATGTAGAGGTAAGTAGACGTAGTAGTGAATTATATATATATATATATATATATATATATACTCATGTTTACCAATCTCAGCAGCTGGACTCACGTAACACGCTCGATTTTACATCTCGCAGATTGGGCTGAACCTGTCGAGGGAGGAGGATTCCGCGAAACGGACTGAATCGGCCGATAGTAAAGTGAGTTGTTCTTGCATGGTTCTTGCTGATGATGAGTTTAATTTTGGTTGCGTTTGACAAGTATGGATCTACGTATGTGTGTACGCATAGGTGGGTGCTATCCGAGGTCAGATCGGGCGGCTGCGGGAGGAGAACCGGCGGCTGAAGGCGACGTTGGAGCAGGTGGTTAATAACTACAGCACCCTCCGCAACCACCTCGTTGCCGCCACGCACCGGCTGGCGGCCGTGCCGGGCAGCGAGCAGCACGGTGATCAGGTTTGTATGTGCGGCTTAGTGGATAGTATGTAAATCAACTTGCTTGTCCTAACGTTAGCATGTTCAGATATTTATTCCATTCGTAAGAAAAAGGAGGAAAAATGACATTAAGATGTGGGTCTCATCCTTAATCTTACCCTAAATTCATGCGCGATGACTTGCGAATTAATATTGTTGTCGACGTATCTTAAGTCAAGCAACGATATATATTCGTCCAAACTGCTTCAATATTTATAAGATTGGAATTTTGCGTAGAACGGCACCCTCAATCTGCCGGTGACGCAGCCGCAGCTGGAGCCGGAGCCACTCCTCGGCCTCAGCCCCATCACGAACGGTTCAAACAGCACGGGGCAGACCCGATCAGCCGGCGACGACGAACCGTCAGGTTGTTTGTCGACTGGAATCAACGATACGGCTTCCAGGGAGCAAGGCATCAGACGGGCCTCCTCGAAACGGTCGCTTTCTCTGGACCTCGACGACCCGTCGGACCGGAATTCCCCGAGCTGGACCGGAGGCAAGAGCCAGAAGCCGGTCCCAGAGAACGATGTGGATCAGCTCGCCGATCTACCTTGTAGAAAGGCGCGAGTCTCGGTCCGAGCACGCTCGGAAGCACCCATGGTACACCCCATTCGTTTCATGTCTTACCAAAAACCCGAAACAGTCTAGAAATTGTAACAAGAGTTAGCATGTGCTGTCACCGCAAGGAAACGGAAATTTTTTTTAAACCTTTTTAATTTTTTTTTATGTTTGCCTTGGAATAATTTTAAAACTACCTCAACCTTGAACTAAAATAAAAGTCAAATTAAATTTACTGTAAAGCATTTGTTTGGACCAAACACTTCAAAAGATATGTCACGGATTAAACGTCAATATATGGATGTCAAATATTTGGAAAGGATATATCACATAAGATTTAATTTGACATTTATTTAGTAAAATAACTTAATTGCATAATGATTATTTGGACATTTAGAAAAATAAACTGCGAGAAACTTTTTTCATTGTGATGTTATTTCTGTGACATGATTCAGATTAGCGACGGATGCCACTGGCGGAAGTATGGGCAAAAGATGGCGAAAGGAAACCCGTGTCCGCGGGCGTATTATCGCTGCACCATATCTTCTGGTTGCCCTGTCCGAAAGCAGGTTTGTTCCGCCGAACACCCAAAATAACAATCGAAAGATGGTAAACTACATTAATTATGCTAGCGCAAGCTAGAAAGGTGCCATGGTATCCATTCTTACCAACGGCAAAAAAATAAACATGCCAACAGGTCCAAAGGTGCGCAGAGGACAAGACCGTTTTGGTGACCACTTACGAAGGCATCCACAACCACCCTCTCCCACCAGCAGCCACCGCGATGGCCAACACGACCAAGGCAGCCGCCTCCATGCTCCTCTCGGGCTCCACCATGAGCACAGAAACCGTAACGCAGCCTGGCTTCTTCTCCCCAGTTCCCTACGTCTCCTCCATGGCGACACTATCCACTTCCGCACCTTTCCCAACAATCACCCTCGACCTGACGCAGCCTCCGTCGACTGCCAACCATATGCAGCTGCGGCGATTGCACCCGCTGCTGCCACTCTCGGCATCCATGGGGTCGATGTATCTACCCACTGCAAAGCTCCCTGCTGCCGCGGCTCCAAACAGGCCAGCACCCTCGGTGGTCGAGACAATGAGCGCGGCCATCGCGTCAGATCCGAACTTCACCACCGTGCTGGCTGCTGCTATCACGTCGATGATGGGTGGCATGCCATCGCAGCCTCCGCCGCAAGTCGGCAGCAATGGGTCCCCTCAGCTGCCTCAATCTTGTGCCACCTTTGCCACTAATTGACTTCGTGCAAGACCCGTCCGTGAAAGTACCACTATGTAGATTTTTTCTAAATAAAAATGAGAAATGTTTGGGGCACCAGGGATCCCTCTCCCCTGAATCGGCACAGATCCCATGCTTGTCTTGGGATCCCTACCTGATGGGTGCATGAGGTGGGATCTCGGGTGAGCCTCCGGGTGCCCCTACCACTTCTCAATAAAAAATCATATGCTATTCTATTTTGTACTTATTATAGAAAACTGTTAAAGAAAGTTGTGGACTTGACGTGTACAAAGAATATACATAGGTGATCCTTTTTAGTGTACCCTTTGTTTAATGGATTAGTCATTGCCGGCGATGGTCCAAATTAGGCCTCTGCTAAGTCCGAAAACGTATAATGTGGAAGGATGTCCGCATTAAATGGGTACGTATTATACGACACTTCTATGCGGAATTGCCATAAAGGTTTCGTTCGTAGGGACGTTCACGTACATTGCATGGTTGGATTTTGTTCGATGTTCTCTTTGGACCGTTTTTTTTTTTTTTTTTCCTTCAGGTTGAAACTTGTTAGCAACCATTCAAGTCACCAGGGAAGTTGGGAAAACTCCAATTCTCTCGAAGATTACATCAAAAATAGCATCTCGCCAGTACATGTACAATGTTAACCACTGATCAATCTACTTTTGTCAACAGATAATTAGCATACTCCCCATGGATCATAGCACATATCTAGACAACATATCGTGATTTCCAATATGGCTGCTATTTGTCTAGAATTTGGGTTACCGGAGGTAAAGCATATGATAGCACAACTACCTCCTGCAACCCCATGCCCAGGGCCATTTGCAGGCCTTTGTGAATTATCTATTGATCGACATCTCATGGATGTAGAGTGTCCGACTCAAAAAGTGATCGGACTCCTTAGAGTGACTGGTCTAACCAAAGGATCAAAACAATCTTTTTTTTTGAAATAGAGGGATCAAAACAATCGTACAAATGATGCAGGGGTTGATTACCCAGTTTCACCGCAAGGGGTATACGTTTGAGAGGAGGATGAGATTCCCAACTATACATTAGAATTTTGCAAGATTACAGAGTATAGAATCTCTTGATTTCTCTCGGATTGCTTAGGGGATTATAGTGCGAAGATAAAGCCCCCAGTGACATCTTTTGGGTGGATCGAGCTCAGGCTCCTAGCAGGATTTCCTGAGTGGATCGCACTTCTAGCAAGATTTTCAAAGCAGATATGCTGGCCGGTTATTAATAGCAGCTGCCATTGTCAGCATTTATTGAAAGCGCATGCTTGCTACTCTCATCAAACCTTCAATGGATAGGGCCTCTTGGATCCGGTTGTGCCTCACCTGCTTGTATGCAGGCCAGTTGGACTCCTAGATCTATCTGCGTAGGAGGTTCTCTTGGGTGTAGGTAGGCTGGATCTCCAAACTCGCCTGTATTCAAGCTTCTCCGAGCTAGATATTTCTTTTCGGGCCTATCGCGGGGTTTCGAGTTCGAGGGCATTTTTTTCCCCTCATCATATGCCCCATACTCTCGAGCTAGCATCTACTTACTGAGAGAGTAACACTTAGAGTAGAAACTCCATTGTAGGTGATGTCCCCAAATGCTACCCCAGCTGTATATACAAGCGGAAGAGCATTTGATGTACAACGGGGTTCTTTGGGCTGAAGGCCCATATTTGTATGGGAACATGGACTTGTTATGCCACTAGCCTCAAGATGCGGTTATGAGGCATGTTCACTCGTTATGCCACTGGCCTTAAGAGGCGGCTTTGGGGAGCATTCGCTCGCTATGTTACTGACCTTAAGAGGCAGGTTTGAGGCACATTCGCCTGCTATGTTATCGGCCTTAAGGAGCGATTTTGCAGCGCGTCCACCCGCTATGTTATTGGCCTTAAGAGGCGATTTTGTGGCACGTCTGTCCTCTCCATCCACTATGTTACCGACCTTAAGAGGCAGCTTTGGGTCGCGTCCGCCCCTATGTTACCGACCTTAAGAGGTGGGGCACGTCTGCTCGTTATGTTACTGGCCTTAAGAGGTAGCTTTGAGGCCTATCCGCCCGCTATGTTACCGGCCTTAAGAGATGGCTTTGGGGCACTTCTGCCCACTTTTTCTAGGGGTAATGACTAGTTACCCCGAAGTCGAAATGGTGTCTCATTATCCAAAGAGATCGGCAATTATTACCATTATGATGAGTTGAAGACCTCAAGCGACGTGCCGGCCATTAATGGGACCATCCTTTTTTTTGCGGTAGTGGATATGTGTGCAGGGATGTTAAATGCTTGTAATGATGGCAGATGTTTTCTTCGCCTTTAGCTGTTCATTTGGAATCCGCGTTAGATATGGCGGGATTTCATTTTTTTGAAAGCCTCACCCTGCAAAGGGAGAACCACCCTCCGTGGGGGTTATATATAGGGGTGGTGGGTCATGGTTAATGACCCACCTACCTTGGAGAGTACCTGCGTGGAGAGCGTTTAGTCTCGATAGAGTGGTATGAGGGGACGTCGTTCATCGGAGTGCCACCATGTCGGGACCTCTTAAAAGCAAAAGCCATCATATCAGGTTTCATAAGAAAGGGTAAGTCCATTGCTTCTTCTTCTTTTGGAGTCTTTGCCAAGACCAGGTCCTTGTACAATTTTCGTTGGACTTTCGTAGTCGGTTCGCTATTTTGTTGTTTTTGTGGGAGTATGGGCTTGGCGGGTGTCGTTTGAGGCTTGCAGGTCCAAGACCCATTTGTGTTCAGACAAGATGAAGGACATGTTTATTATATGCAAATATAAAATAGAGCATGGTCTATGGGTGCCATTGAATCCCTTTGTGTCCTCCTTCCTTTGCTTTTATCGCCTTGTCCCTTCGCAGCTCAGCCTTAATTGTTGGCTAGCATTGAACACCTTTACCACCCTCTGCCTTCATTTGGGGTTTGTTTCTCATCTTGCTTTATTTTGCTTGCTTTTTGGGCAGATGCCCTTGAAAGTGAAAAAGGGTAGGTCTCCCTCCGGCACGTATATATCGTATAGCCAGCAAGCTGGATACTGGATAGTAGACCTCCCCAATAGTTTGAAGGGGTAGGACAACCATTTCTTTTTTCTCTCCAATCTTGAAGACCTTGGAGTCCTCTGCACTTGGCAAGGTTTTCCTAAGAAGGACCAGCCACCCCGAGCCAAGGATCTTGACCCATCAGTGCGGGCGGATTCGGAGAAGTTAATTAAGTTTGGTCTGATTGCTTGGTCGGAGCTCAGGCGAAAGGACGTTCGGGAGGCGTTGTCATGGGTGGTGGACGAGTTGTCGACACCATGTAAGTGGGGAGAGGTAAAGGATGGCTTTCATGTCATACCTTGCACCTGCCCATTACTAATATGGAATCTCTGGTTGTAGCTTTCGAGTGGTTCACCCGGTCGGGTGCGCCCAAGCCTTGAGGCAGCATTGTCACCTGTTGCGGGTTGTGGAAAGGCAAGGAAAGGCCTGTGGAGCAAGGGGAGGGGAGTGAATCCTCTCATCATCAGGGGCTGAAGTGTAAAGAGGAAGCCCTTGGAGGGGCCTTGGAGAAGCTAAAGGTCCCCCTGAGGTGGGCGAGGAAGGGTCGCCACGTGGAGCCTTTGCAGGAGGAGTCGGCGACGTCCTTGTTGTGAAGTCTTGACGAGGCCGAAGGGGAAGGTGCCCCTCTCACTCCTCTGGCTCTATTTGAGCCACCTGAGGTGATCTCCCTTGATGACTCTCCCTCGGAGGCATCGTTGGAGGTGGTTTGGTTAGAGGGTACCTCCAGTTTTGCTGTTCGGTCGGCTTTGCCTAGGGCCTTTGCTTTACTATCTCAGGATGCGGCTAGTGCAGGCGACGTTTTTGGACAGCCTACTGCTAGTGAAGTTCTACCTGTGCCCGGGTTCTGGTGGATCCCACTGTGAGGGGGGGCTCGGTGATGTAAACATGTTTATATTACATAAAATGTCTATTTATGCATGTTCTTAAATATAGAATTGCATTATATACTATAAATATTGCATAACATGCATCATCTTGCATTTAGATTAGTCTAAATAAAATGGAGATTAATTATCTCCTTTTATGGTCAGAGACAGGGTGACTTTTTATTGGAGCCTTGGATCGAAGATCCAACCATACAGATCTAATCAGGGTGACGATTGGAGTTCAACGACTCCAAGATCGCCCTGATCGGATATCCGTAGCATCAGATAGAGATTGAGGAACCCTAGAAGATCAAGGGCCAAGATGGTGTTAATCCACACTTTAAATGACAAATCCAACCGCACGGATGGATTTGGATCAACGATCATAGCCTAATGGCATGAAAATCAACTCAATCCGATACCCGTGGCACCATTTACATCACCCAGAAGATGGACAGCCAAGATGGCACCACGTGGTGTCATCTCGGCCGCCCAATCGGCCGCATGCACCACTGAAGCCCTTAGCGCCAATGCTTCTCCACCGTTGGATCAAGATCCAACGGCTATGAAGTGCACAGGCTTAAGTTAAGCGCTCGACACAAACACACTCGTAGCACGTTGGTCGAGCGCCTTAACAAGGCGAAGGAGACGCGGGTTCGAGCCGCGGGGCGCCTCAATTGGAGCGAGCGTGCTGGCGCAATCGATCGCATGATGGAGATCGAGCGGTTGTGCACGCCAAATCGGCTGAACGTGTCATCTGACGCGACAAGGTGACGCACCATCTCACGCGTTGAGGTGCGCAGATGAGGCGGACGAGGAGAGCTCTCAGCCGTTCGATCTCAGGATCGAACTGCCGAGATTGGAAGAACGTGGACGCACGTTAAGGCAGGGTGAAGAGAGCGGGCGTGCGTGCGCCGCCCACTACGACCACGTTCAGGCCTTTAGTGACGGATTTATCTGTCACTAAAGGTCTTGAATTAATGATTTTCAACATGTAATGACCAAAATGCCCTCACTCCTTGCAACTATAAAGGGAGACCCCCTCCATACGAAATTCTCAACCCTTCTTCTCTTCTCTCACCCCTTCCAAAGCTCTAAGAGCTTCATCTCAAACCTGGGATGCTCCTCTAGAGTAAAAATCTTAAATTTCCACCTTCGTCCCCCTTCATGGAGCATTCTACGGTTGTTCTCTCTCTGCATTCGAGAAGTGGATCTCGCGACGAAGATGATGTGCTGTTTCATTCTCGTTCTTCCCACTTCGTCTTCCTTCCCACTCCATTCCCAGTCTTCTAGGTGTCGTCTCATCCGGCTCGTCCTCCAAGCGATCGTCGAGGGGGATATCTCTCTCTCCATTCTTTTTACTGCTTTTTAGTGTAATCATTTCCCGCTTTCTAGTCATAATGAGTAGTGTAATGAACAATTTTTAATAATGAAATTCATGTTTATTCTACATCCCTTTTGCTTTTATTTGTAATATTCTCTTTCTCTCTCTTCTATTTGTTATTTGTTAAATAATTTTCAACTAGCTATCCTGTTTCATGACAAATAAAACAAACGTGCATTTTTAATCAAATGTCTGCCTCCCTGAGTTCGATCCGGGATTTCTATTCTGGTATAAATTTTATTTTCTGAATCGGAGTTCTTCGCTTTTCAAACTACAACGATAGGTTTTCGAAACCAAATTTAAAGCGTAGTAACCCGTAGCTTCAACATTTTGACGCCGTTGCCGGGGAGGTGACGCTCTTTGATTTTTTTCGCATTTTCTAACTTATGAATTATTTACCTCACTTCTCTCATTTCTTATTGTGATTGTAGATACTCTTTTGAGACGAGCAAAAGCGGTAGATTGGAGCAAAGTGCTATTGAAGGTTCTGCAAGTTTTTCCCCCCATTAGTTTTCATTCCACCACGTAATAAAACAAACATAAATCAACCTAGGTGTTCTTATAAACTCTAAGGTTAGTTTTGTTTGTTTGTTTGACACCTACACCTGCCTCAACCTCCACATTTAAAAAGAAAAATTTTAAAAATCTCACAGAGGTACACAACCTCATCTGATTTTCAAACTCAACCGGTAAACCGATCTTTGGAACCGATACACACATCTATACACATAATTGAGTAAAAATCAGATTAGGTAATCACTTGTGTACCTAATTAAGTGGTGCAAAAGGCCAATTGTTTGAGTTGATTGGGTCGCACCACTTCAATTAAAATCAACTCATCAAGTAGCTTCCATATAGGTTCAACTCTTAGGGATTTACCAGGCACTCCACATTCTTTTAAGTTTCAAAGGAAAACATCTTCACCTGTGCTTTCAAAACTTGGTGTGCCAACAAAACTTGTTTGAAAATACCTAAAGTTGAATATTAAAAAGCTACTAAGCAAGATTTGAACCCTAAAATTCACTGCATCTAAAAAATAATCTTGCTTGAAAATCACTGATTGTGCACGCACACACACAGTAATCAATCATTAAGGGCACAACCTAGATAAAGGGCTCATCACATTCCAAAGCACATTCAAACCAAGCCCTAAATAAAATAGAGTAGACGTTAGCCTTAAGGATTCAAGTCGCTCTTCGTAGCTCAGAATGAGATTATTTTGGATTAGTCTGTTTCTACTGTTCAATCTGATGTCTAGCTAGGGGAGCAGAATCAAACGATCGCGGCTAGGGGGTACACTAGGAACCAAAGGTGCAAGCCGAAGGAAGAACCTTCTCTCCAGTCCCTCCTTCTAACTGGTTGGATTGAATAGACAGAAGTAGATCAAATCGTTTCTTTATCTCAAGATGGGTTTTGGGAGTCTGTAGGTCTTTAGGCTAGCCTACTTAAGGACGGGTTTGATTGCTTGTATTGCAGGGCACCTTTGTTCCTCCCATCTATCATGAATCCTTCCACATTTTATACGCATTCCTGTTCTTTCCCTCCTATTATGAGTTATCCTCAACATGACGATTATCCCGACTCGTACTGTAATCAACCATTGGTTAGTTGGGATAACTCGGATTGGGGATACAGTTTTGGACCTCCGTGTTTAGGGTCTAACCCTGAACACCATAATTGTGGTTTCTATCCTTCTCAGATCCACATCGATTATAGATCACCACCCTTTCGTGGACAACCTAATACGATCTACAATCAAGGAGGATACACTGATCCTTACCCATCCTCTCATTACACTGCCTTTAGGTCATCACCACCTTTTGAACAATCCAAAATGACCTATTATCAGGAATGTTATCACGAATCTCAATTCGTTGACTCTACACTGATCCCAAACCCGCCCAACCCTAAAACAAGTCATTTGGTTCAGGGGAACCAGGTTCAAGATAAGGTTTTGGCTAACTTAAGGAATATCATACAATCTTTAGAAGTTCAGCCAATACCATGCATTGAAAACTTGGAGCCCCTGATTGAGATGATTGATGATTTGAACAAGGATTTGTTGGATTGGCTCCAAGATGTTAAGGATATGAACCCGGGTGAGTTTCTACTTGGGAAGTTAAAAAAATTGAGAATGAGATTTGTGGTTGCTTTAGTTCAATCATGGGATGATTCCCAGGATGAACCCCCTTTAGGAGAGCTAATGTCAGAACCCGCTCAGGCACCTTTTTGGGGGGACACATGTTACGAGGCTAACCAGATTGAATTAGAGCAACCAATTAAGGATGATCTAATTTCTTCACTTGAGACCTTGAGCTGGGGTACGAGGAAACGTATGTCTCCATGGATTAGAAAGTGATGGATGATTTTGGGACATACATTAATATGAATTTTGATTTCTTCGATTCTAATGGTAAAGATTCAGTTTGCGAAGTCTCACGTGAGTTTACAGAACACGATTTCTGTGAGACAATTGGGCCTGAGGAATGTGATAGATCATTTGATAGCCTAATAATTGAGGAAACTGATCTTATTAGGGCTCACATGATGGATCCAGAATCGCATTTTCTAGAGGATTCAATCCAATGCCCTGAGTATCAGTTACATCTCATTGAACTTACTGATGATTCTATTTTTGAGATAACTAGACCCAAGTCAATTCTGATTCAACCACATCTTTTAGACTTGGAAATTTCAGACGGGGTGATTATTATGCAGAATATCCCAAAATTTGACATTCTGAAGGAGGATAGGAGCTGGGAAATTTTGATTTGGGAAGTAAACTCTGGAGGAAGTAGAAGACCGAGTCTAAGGGTTCCAATTAAGTTGAAATCATCAAATCAGGACCCTTACGACATTTGTTCTGAGGATGTCCAACCCAAGCACACATTCATTGATTATCCTTTAGAGCTTGATTTCTCTGTAACCCGACTCTTTGGTCTTGGGTTGCATCCTCATAAATCGCAGGCTCGACCCTGCTTGCATACTAATTTTAGGTTTTGGGTAATTTTTATCCAGAGCCTTAGATATTCTCGATCATGGGGTATGGGTTTGCACCACAATCTGGTCCACATCTATGGACATTTGCTGGCAGGTCCTAAAGTGAATCTTTTTATTCTAATTCTGACCTGCACTTTTGAATTCTTTACTTCTCTTCTTTGTATAGTGTGCCTAACTGAAGGCACTAAATTCAGCACATATACAGTTTTTGTTTAACTTGGAGCAGACCCGTTATTCATGCAATTTATGTGCTTTCTACTTTATTCCACTTTATTTTATGTCTTTGTAATACAATGAGGACATTGCATTAGATAGGCATGGGAAGGTGGATATTCATGTCTGAATTAATTCGTCAGCTCCATTTTATTTTCTTTCATTTGTATATATATATAAATTAAAAAAAATTGTGAACTTAGGGAAGAGAACTTGGGCTTAAGAAAATTTTCAATTTTAGGAAATAAAACTATATGATTTGAACGCGAAGACCCTTCAGGTCTTCGGACTTAATTAGCCTATGTATCCACTAAAATGTAGATTTATTTTTCGAGTCCTCACCATCTTAATTCTATTGTAATTTGATTAAATAAGTTTGGGTGATAAGTACACGACTTATCAACCCACCCTCTGATTTGAGGGAACTTTAAGTCTAAAGCATCTACACACTTTCTTTTCACTGACTTGTTGATCAGTGGTTTTAATGGAAATTGGGTAGCTAATGAACCTTCTAAGGTGATATGGCTAGCAAGTTATCATGGGTAACAATCCATAGGTAGGTTATCTAGAGCCCAATCACTAAACCATTCTCTTTTTACTGTCTTTAGGTAAATCTTAGACTAGGGAAGTCACTTACTTAAAAAAAGAAAAAGAAAGTCAAAAAGAAAAGAAAAAGAAAAGGAGAAAAGAAAAAGAAAACAAATGAAATAAGCCACAATTCGCCACACGAGTATGGCTGGCAAGTTGTCGGTGATAACAACTCATCGACCGGTTGTCCACAACTCAGCTTAAGAAATGCATTGAAAATTCCCAAAACATTTAGGAAGAAGCGTAGAAGTAGAATAAATCGGGGAGATATACATTGGATTTACCATTGTGTTGACCCCATAAAAATAAAAGTAGGGAGAAAGCTACCAGTTGTAAAGATACACCTTTAGGCAGAACTCTCTTTTTAAGGTCACCTAGAGGCGTAGAAACTCGAAGTCCGTTCTAATTGTCGATCAACGAGTCTATCACATTCACAATAAGATGCTTAGAACTTAGGATTTTCGCCAAATTTGGGGTGAGTTTAATGGCCATAGAAAGTCACTTTTTAACCCTAAACTCAAAAATAAAAAAAAATAGAAAAGAAGAAAAAGAGAAAAAGAAAATTTTCTTTGAATATGGTGAGGGTTTGAGGTGGTTTGCATTTTGGTAGATACCTAGGCGCTGTTGTGTCTTTGAAAGTTCACATCCTAAGTAAAAATTTCTTAATGTTGAAAATAATTTATACTCAAATAATCCAACCTAATTCTTTTATAAATAGCATGTAGTTTTTGCTAGGGAATAGTAAAAGATAGGCATGGAGGTGTGATGTAAACATGTTTATATTACATAAAATGCCTATTAATGCATGTTCTTAAGCATAGAATTGCATTACATACTATAAATATTGCATAACATGCATCATCTTGCATTTAGATTAGTCTGAATAAAATGGAGGTTAATTGTCTCCTTTTATGGTCAGGGATAGGGCAACTTTTTATCGGGGCCTCGGATCGAAGATCCAACCATACGGATCTAATCAGGACGACGATTGGAGTTCAACGACTCCAAGATTGCCCTAATCGGACATCCGTAGCATCAGATAGAGCCCGAGGAACCCTAGAAGATCAAGGGCCAAGATGGTGTTAATCTGCACTTCAAACGATAAATCCAACCGGACGATGGATTCGGATCGACGATCGTAGCCTAACGGCATGAAAATTGACTCAATTTGATACCCGTGGCACCATCTACATCACCTAGAAGATGGATGGCCAAGATGGCTCCACGTGGTGCCATCTTGGCCGCCCAACCAGCCGCATGCACCACTGAAGCCCTTAGCGCTAACGCTTCTCTGCTGTTGGATCAAGATCCAATGGCTGTGAAGTGCGTGCGCTTAAGTTAAGTGCTCGACACAAACGCACCCATAGTGCGTTGGTCGAGCGCCTTAACAAGTCGAAGGAGACACGAGTTCGAGTCGCGGGGTGCCTCAATTGGAGCGAGCACGCGGGTGCAATCGATGACACGATGGAGATTGAGCGGCTGTGCGTGCCCAATCGGCTGAACGCGCTATCTGACGCGGCGAGGTGATGCGCACTCATGTGTTGAGGTGCTCGGATGAGGCGGGCGAGGAGCGCTCTCAGTCGTTCGATCTCATGATCGAATTGCTGAGATTGGAAGAACATGGATGTGCGTTAAGGCTGGGGGAAGCGAGTGGGCGTGCGTGTGCCGCCCACTACGGCCACGTTCAGGCCTTTAGTGACGGATTTATCTGTCACTAAAGGTCTTGAATTAATGATTTTCAACATGTAATGACCAAAATGCCCTCACTCCTTGCAACTATAAAAGGAGACCCCCTCCATACGAAATTCTCATCCCTTCTTCTCTTCTCTCACCCCTTCCAAAGCTCTAAGAGCTTGTCCCAAACTCGGGATGCTCCTCTAGAGTAAAAATCTTAATTTTTCCACCTTCGTCCCCCTTCATGGAGCGTCCTATGGTTGTCTTCTCTCTGCATTCGAGAAATGGATCCCGTGACGACGATGATGTGCTGTTTCATTCCCATTTTTCCCACTTCGTCCTCCTTCTTCCCACTCCATTCCTTGTCTTCCAGCCGTTGTCTCGTTCGGCTCGTCCTCCAAGCGATCATCGAGGAGGATATCTCTCTCTCCATTCTTTTTACTGCTTTTTAGTGTAATCATTTCCCGCTTTCTAGTTGTAATGAGTAGTGTAATGAATAATTTCTGATAATGAAATTTATGTTTATTCTACATTCCTTTTGCTTTTATTTGTAATATTCTCTTTCTCTCTCTTCTATTTATTATTTGTTAAATAGTTTTCAACTAGATCTTCTGTTTCTTGACAAATAAAACAAACGTGCATTTTTAATCAAATGTCCGCCTCCCTGAGTTCGACCCGAGATTTCTATTCCGGTATTAATTTTATTTGTTGAATCCGAGTTCTTCGCTTTTCAAATTACAATGACAGGTTTTCAAAACCAAATTCAAAAGCGTAGTAACCCATAGCTTCAACACTCAGGGATAATTTGCTGTACTGTCGGGTCCATCATTGGGTCCGTGCTGGAGGGTGCCTTTGTGGGATCCGTACCCAAGCTTGGGGTACCTATTTAGCTGGGGACGTCGAGTGGGCCCCCTGACTTGGAGAGGCAAGTGGTAAGGCACCTAGATGATGCTGTGTCTTGGGCCACTTATGGGCCTCACGGCATGGATTGGAACCACGTGTTCTTCTATTGCATGCGCGTGGTAAGCTTGTGAGGCCTATATTTCATTTGATTTTTGTTTGCCAGAGCTACTTGTATTTTGACATGCTAGTGGTTTTCAGGTGGAGATGCTTGGGTCACGCTGCATTCCATGTGGTGGTGTTCCTTTGGACCTTCCTACTCCTACTGGCCTGAGCAATGTAGCATACCTGGCCACTCTGTAGGTTGTGACGACCAAAGCGGAGCATCGGTAATTGATCCGGCAAGTGGCGGATGCCATTGCTTCTTAAAAGAAGGTAGAGATGGCAGCAGAGGAGGTGGAGCAATGGCTTCACTCCCAGCGAGAGGTTGGTAGCTGTTTGTCGCTCTGAATCGGTGTTTAAAAGTAACACGTTGCAGTATAGCCGATAAATCGCGAAAACACTTAAAATTTATGCTCGAAAGAAATCCGAGGTCGAACGCAGGGAGCAAGATGGTAATTTCAAACTCAAGATCACAATTTGAGTTAAAGATATAAGAAATTACAACCAAGACTTAATAAAAAATTAATATAGAAATGAAGCTCAGTAATGAAGTGCAAAAAGAAGGGGTTATAATGGTGATTTGAATCACCAAATTAACCTTACAATTTAACCATAATTAGTTCAAATGTTTGCACAGTATTAACCATAATTAGTTCAAATGTTTGCACAGTATCAACCACAATTAGTTCATGCAAGATGGGTAAGCAATAGATCTTGAGAGGCTTGGATATGTGAAATTATACGTTGGATGCCTGGATCAAACATCTTAAATGGCCAGTTGCTACAGTGCCTCCAAGAGACTCAAGGGTCTCTTCTTCCTTGCTCTTCTTTAGCTTTCCTTGCCTTGGCACTTTTCGTCCTCTCACGACTAAGTGTCGCACGACTGCTTGCAAGAGAAAAGCCCCCTCCCCCTTCTTTCTTTTCTTCTTCCTTTCCCCCTCTCAGATATATGCTAATCGGATCCAGCTATACGGGTAAACGGTTCAAAGCTTAGACTCGCGTGGCGTGGCCACAGGCGAGAGCATACAATGGGCGTGTGTGTGGGGACCTCACCCCCTGTGTGTGTTGAGGCAATAAGCCAAATGCATAAAATCAATTTAAACCACACGAGGGAGTCTTCTGTATCCGATATGGAACTATCTTGTCCCTTGTTCTTCGCGCAGCAAGTAGCAGCAACTTCTTCATCAAATCCACGTTCTCTGCTAGTCAAAGGGTCTAATTGACGGTCAAAAAGGGGACCTGGAGTGGTTCCGCGTAGCCTGGGTGTGATGCCTGGTGATATCGAGCGTGAAGCAAGCTTCCAGCTTGCTTGAAGCTTGCCTTTAATGGCAGGCATGACTTGTAACCTGAAAACCAAGAATAAGGCCTCTCGGCCATGTTAAAGCACTTCAGAAGAGTCATCGGATGGCGATGTATGGAATGCGTGTAGTGTGGTGGTGTTTCATGGTCGAAACGACCTCTAACGAGGTCGGTGAGTGTGTGCGGTTGAGCATGTGTTTGGTGGAGGGTTCGAGTGATCAATAGCACTAATTATCTTAGAGCTTTAGATCATGAGTGTGTGGTAGAGATGTAGAGCATGGAAGCAGTGGTGTAGGTGGTCTGTGGAAGTGTGGATGAGCTCGTCGGAGTTCTACCGGAGATGAAGAAGATGAAGTGCAAGAGAAGTGGTTGGCGGACGTGTGTGTTGTGAATGTGGGGAAGAGAAGTAGAGTGAGAGAGAGAGTGATAGAGGGACTAAGCTAGGTGAGAGAGAGGCGGAGGCAACCGATTTTGGTCGACCGGCACAGGAGAAGACTGTAGAGTCGGCAAAGCGGCGACGGCGATTGAGGCATAGAAATGACCTCATTTTGGCTGGGGAGGTGCGCAAGGAAGAGAGGAAGACGGTGGCACCACCAATTTGATGGTTGGAGGTGCGGAGTAGTAGGACGGAGAGAGGTCGCTGGAGCAAGGGTTTTGGTGGCCGGAGTGATCGCGTTTTTGCGCGGTTTGTTAATTTAGGGTTTTAAGTTGTTGCAACGCAGAAAAATGGAATTGCTTTTAAATTTATATTCCTAGATAGTGGGGTATCTAGGGTCGTCCATGGAAGCAAGTTTGCAAAAAATTAAATCTCTTGCTTGGAAAATAAATCTCAACTTTCTTTTTGGTCTTTTTGAATATATAGCTTTTATAATTTTTGAAATAAAGGCAACATGCAAGTTTTTGTTGAAAACTAGAAAACAACTAATGCCTAATTCAAGAAACCTAACCCTAAGGTGATAGGTAGAGCCTCTCCCTCAGCTCACCCTAGGCACGTGGAGGCCTAGAATAATTAAGGAGAGGGAGTGAAATAATTGCTAGGCAAAATTTATAACAAGCTATGCAACAAAAATTGAAAGAAGGCAATTTGAATTAAAGCAAAATTGTGCACACAAAACCTATAGAGGAATGCTTCTACTCTACTTGAAAATACAAGAAAAATAAAACACAAATCCTCTAGATAGATGGTGAAGAAGAGGGCTTCTTTCTCCAAGCCAAGTAGCTCCATGACTTGAAAAGACAACTGCTCCTTGGTGTGAGATGCTCCTCCAAATGATGTCCTCCAAGGTGGTAGCTACCACCTTTAATTCTTCTCTTCTAAGGGTGGACATCCACCCTAGGTTCTTCTCTTTTTCCTGGCCATCCTCCTTGAAGTAGAATGCTCCTCCTCCTTGGTGTGGCCTAAGTTGAAGAGAGTAGGGAGAAGAAGGCACAAAAGGGGCGGGTGATGTGCCCCCTTAATCTTCTTCTCTACTCCTTCTTCTTGGCCGTAGGTGTAGGTGGGTATAGGTAGAATAATACACTAATGAAGGATTATTTTTATGTGGTGATATGGTGGGCTTATATAGAGGTGGAGAGGGGGGTAGTTGGCGTGAATAGGTGGAGGGCTAGGATGGAGTTTGGTGGTGGTTATGGGTGGTTAGAATGATCCTAGGGCTAGGGTTAGTTGGCGCCACCTTAAAGGGTGTTAAGGGGGTGGTTATGGTGGTGTTGGTGGCTTTTGGTGGTGGAGAGACTGTAGGATCTGTAAATCACAAGCACACTAGAAGGGGGGATGAATAGTGTAGGAAATAAAAAATTGCAAGACAAATCAAACCGTGAAAACAAAGGCACAAGATGTAAAGTGGTTCCCTTCACCTGGGTACTCCACTACCTAAGTCTCCCGACTTAGGATTTTAAACTCGATTCCCTCAACTTAGAGGGAATCAATTTACTAATATTAGAGGTAATTAATGGGTTACCTCAACCTAATTACAAGATATGAAGAAAAGATAAAAATACAGGTGTAAGCAAAATGTAAATAGAAGCTTACAACTATTTCCTAAGTCTCTAACAAGAATATATCTTATAACAAGTATAATCAAATCTAATGAGAAAAACTAAGGTGTAAAACAAATGATTGATTTCAGAAAAATATGATCGCCTTTGAAGATTTGTTGCAAATGATGTGAAGCCTTGAAATGTATGCAACAAAACAAACTCTCTCTTAGCTTAAAAATGGAGAATTGAAGGTGTAGACAAGAGTATAATTCCTTTATAGAGACGTGTCTAAAACAATACTCAAAGAGTACTTATATAGACCACTAATCACCTCTCCGACGAATTCTAGCCGTTAGGGGTATTTTAGGAACATTAGAATTAAGATTAATTGCAAATTAGCTGTTCAGACTGGTCACAACGGTTAGTTGGTACTGGTACTGAACTCTTGGTACCGGTACTGACTACATACAGTCAGTGCAGCCAAATCACTGGGTACCGGTACTCATTGTGAGTACCGGTACTTGTGATGCACAGTCTTGGGTCCTGTGACCTACATGTACCAGTACTCATGATGAGTACCGGTACTTGTAACGCACAGTCATGGGTCCTGTGACCTTCATGTGCCGGTACTCATGATGAGTACCGGTACTTGTAAGGTCCAGGAAAAACCCCAGTTCACAAACTGTGACCACTTGATACTGGTACTCATGATGAGTACCGGTACTTGATGTTCACAGTTTGGAACTTAGGTCCAAACCTGTGCCAAGCAAGTACCAAAGATCATTAGTGAATCAATTAGAGAAATCCAATTTACTCTAGGCGACTTTGTTTTGAAAGAGTCGACATTGAGTTAAGAACCGAGTAAATGAACGATATTTTGAATCCTAGTTATCTCTACTTTGATTTTATTACCTAGATTATATTTTACTTGTTTGGAGACATACAAAAATTCTAAGATACAATAAAAACTAAAATCTTCAAAAACTTCTTCCTTCATGTGCAATCATTTTTCTTGCATCCATAGATTCTTTTGACCTGTAATCACTTCATAAACATATTAGATTTTAAAATGATTTTGTTAACATCAAAACACAGAAGAGAGATGGAACTAGGGTCCAACAATCTCCCCCTTTTTGATGTTGACAAAATAAATAAGATACTCATTAAAAATAAACAGAGACTTAATAAGAGAAGAATAAAAAACTCCACAAGAGAGTAAAAAACCTCCCCCTCAAACTAAGCTCTCTCTATTTTAGATATGAAGTATCCATTCATTTCATTTCCCCCCTTTTTGTCAAGCAAGCAAAAAATTGAGCAAATACCATAAAAGTTCAAATTTCATAACAAAGTATAAATACATAATCAAACAAAGCATCAAATTTCATAACGTGATAAAGTTCATGACACAAAATAAATATTAAGAGTCGTAGAAGTTTTCTAACAAGCTTACATGACAAAATAAATTTCATAACAATGTTAAGAGTCATACAATCAACAACAAGCTTATATACTTAAAAAACTAAACTAATTTCTACGACGTTTCTAATGAGTGATTGTTCATCCTCATCATCATCATTGTCATCATCATCATTGGTGCCGTTGTCATCATTATCATCATCATTGCCGTCGTCATCATCATCATCGTCTTCTTCATATAAAACATTTTCTTCATCTTCTGTGTCTTCTTCTTCCTCATCTTCATTGATAATTGGTTCTTTTTCTGCTACAAGAGATGGATCTTGGAAGTGCTTTTATCTTCTTTCACTGTATTCCGAAGGTGCTTTTGGTTGATCCGCTTCCTTTGTTTGGTATGTTGAGTGGAAGATGCAACATAGGAAGACTCAAGAGACATAGAAAGATCATGAAATTTGCGTTCCATGTGACGGAAGGCAAAATTTAGATTAGTTAAATTTTGGCCAATGTAATTGAAAGTGTTGATCAAGTTAGGATCGGTGCCAGACTCATAAGATAGGTTCCTCCAAGGAGTTTTGGCTTCCGGAAAAGGATAGGTAATGGGGACAAAAGCCGAAGATGATTCAGGAGGTGGATGAGAAGAAGATTGAGCATTTGGATCAACTTCATCTTCATCATCAGAAGTGGATTCCTCTCTAGTGGGTTTCACTCCCATTTTCCGGAGAGTGGTCCATTTGAAATAAACCACTTTTTTAAGAGGAGTGAAATTAGAAAGGTCAATTTTATGTTTATAAAATATATGAGACACTAAGATATCTAGAGGTAAAGCCAATGCATGGTAGTGAGGTCTTGGAAAGTGAATGAAAATCGTGTTCCAGTTGACCGAAAATCCTGTAATGATAGTGTAAATTAAGGGTAAAATGTCAACGGGAATTTTGTGAAAACCTGAATTTTTAGCCCTTAAATTCCATGCTAAAATACGGAAAAGAACACAAGCAAAAAGAGTCATATTGGGGGCAACCAATGCTTTGCCTTGGAAATTAGGAAGCAATAGAGTTTCATGAATTTTGTGGGTAGGAAATTGCTCCTTAAGTGTGTTAAAAGGATGACCTTCATTAGGGAATTGGGTGATGGTTGATAAAAATTTAGGAGTAATGGTGATTTTTTGACCAAAGAGTTTGGATGTTAAGACAAGATGGTCCTGATTTTCTTGTTCTTGGAGATTAGCAAAAAATAGACAATTAATGTCAGGGTAAACTCTAGGAACATCAGCAAAAAATGCCTCATCAAAGAAATGCATAAGATGCTGATTGGAAAGACAGGTAATGAACTCATAGATTTGTAGAGAAAAATCTTTCCACTCAATAGGCCTACAGTGATGAAGTTCTAGGCCTTTATACCAATCAAATTTAGGTTTAGCATCCTCATTGATGCAAAACTTGTGGAATGCATCTTGAGGTGCTTTTCCCTTACTTTTAGATTTTGGTGCCATCTGAAAACATACAACAACAAGAAATAGGAATACAATTAGAGTTAAAGATTATGTGTTCAAGTAACAACACATTTAGGCCTGCATGTACTGGTATTGGTGATTGGTACTGGTACTGGTTGGTTTCTGTCCCAACCAGAAATATGAGCTACTACTGGTACTCATCTTCAATACCGATACCTGCTCTGTAAAGTAGGTGCTGCTATGCCCAGCTAGTACCGGTACCGATGATGGGTACCGGTACCATCTGGTACCCGATGAAAAACACATTGCAGCAATAGAAATGACGTCAAGAAAGAACAAAAAAAGATGTAAAACAACTCAAGGAAACAAGATTTGATGAGAAGAGAAGAATATACCTAAGGTATGAAGAATGGAGATGATTCTTCTTCTTCTTGGCAAGGGCTTGGAGGGGCTTGAGGTGGAACTAGGGTTTGGTTGTGAAGAAATGAGGTAAGTGTTTGCACTTGACCTCTTTTATATGGGATTTGTCATGTGCTTGTCACATGACCACTTAAGTGGTTGAGAGAAGAAAAATTGACAACTTAGGTGTTGAAAAAATAATGTGATCAACGACCTAAGTTAAGCAATCAAATTGCAAACAACACCCTGGTATTTCCAGACATATGGAAATATTACATTTTACCCCTCTTTTAGTAAGCATGGGTAATTTTCATAAATACAAACAAAGTTTATATCAAACAAAATGTTAGATTAGAATCTCTTTTATTGTACAAAGTCCTAATTTTCTCCTTATAAAGCAGAATCTCTCTGCTACAAGAGGTTTTTTAAAGATGTCTGCCAATTGATTTTGAGTGTCAATAAATTCTAATTGAATAGAACCTTGAAGAACATTATCTATGAGAAAATGATGTCTAATGTCTATGTGTTTGGTACGTGAATGATGTACTGGATTTTTGGATAGATTTATTGCGCTTGTATTATCACATAATATCTTGGATTGCGCAAAAATCAATCCAAAGTCGGACAAAATCTGTCTCATCCAAATGACTTGAGAACAAGCAAGTGAAGCTGCAATATGTTTTGCTTCAGTCGTAGAAAGTGAAACACAAGTCTATTTCTTAGAGAACCATGAGACTAGAGATTCTCCAATAAAATGACATGTGCCGCTTGTGCTCTTTTGGTCTGTCCGACTCCCTGCATAGTCTGCATCACTATAGGATAATAGATCTAGAGATTGTGCTTTTGGATAGAAAAGACCAAGGTCTTTTGTGCTGTTTAGGTATCTAAATATTCTTTTTACTGCATTAAAATGAGATTCCTTGGGTTCAGACTGGAATCTCGCACATAAACATGCAGCAAAAAGAATATCAGGTCTAGAAGCTGTGAGATATAGTAGTGAACCTATCATTCCCTAGTATTACTTTCCATCTACCCTCTTACCGGATAAATCTTCACCAAGAGAAGTAGATAAAGCAATTGGAGTCTCTTTGCCATTTACATTTTCAAAGTCAAATTTCCTGAGAATTTCAAGAACATATTTTGTTTGACTAATGCAAATTCTTGTGCCTAATTATTGAATTTGGAGTCCTAAAAAGAATCTGAGTTCACCCATCATACTCATTTCAAACTTAGTCTTCATAGTCTCACAGAAATGTTGACACATGGACTCCTTATTTGATCCAAATATAATATCGTCGACATATATTTGAATCAATAAGATGTCATTACCTTCTTTTACAAAAAGAGTTGAATCAACAACTCCAATTCTAAAATCGTGCTGAAGAAGGAAGGTCCTGAGCCTATTATACCAGGCCTTGGGAGCTTGTTTAAGTCCATATAACGCCTTATTGAACTTGTATACATGCTCTGGGTGTACTGGGTCCTCAAACCCGGGAGGCTGATGAACATAAACTTCTTCCTTAATATAACCATTAAGAAAAGCGCTCTTGACATCCATTTGATATAACTTGAAGTCCTTTGCACTTGCAAAGGCAAGTAGCATCCGTATGGACTCCAAGTGAGCAACAGGAGCATATGTCTCATCAAAGTCAATACCCTCCTGTTGGTTATAGCCTTGAGCTACAAGTCTGGCTTTATTCCTGATCACTGAACTAGATTCATCCAATTTATTTTGGAACACCCACTTGGTTCCAATGATGGAATTACCCTCAGGAGCGGGTACCAAGTTCCATACATTATTCCTAGTAAATTGGAGTAGCTCCTCCTACATAGCTACAACCCATGATTCATCCTTTAATGCCATATCAACTTTCTTGGGTTCAAGTTGTGAAACAAAAGCATTAAGGACAAAATCAGCTCTAAAGTGAGATCGGGTTTTACACCTTGTTCAATATCACCAATAATATGTTCTTGAGGGTGATCCTTATGGTGTACCCATTCTTTTGGAAGATCATGTACATTTCGTGAATCTTCTATTTTTGATACATCAATGAAGGGGACATCTTCATCATCAGAATCTAAATGATTTGGTTTTGGTTCACCTAAATTTGTTTCATCAAATGAAACATGCAGGGATTCTTCAATGACAAAAGTTCTTTTAAAGACTCAATAAGCTTTGCTTCTTGTTGAATAGCCAATAAAAATGCCTTCATCACCTTTAGCATCAAACTTATCAAGTCGGTCACGGGTGTTTAATAAATAATATCTACTTTCAAACACCTTAAAATATGATATCCTAGGAGACTTCTCATAATAAAGCTCATATGGAGTTTTCTTAATAATAGGCCTTAAGAGTGTTCTATTTAGAACATAACATGTCGTATTAATGGCTTCTGCCCAGAAATATTTTTGAAGCCCAGACTCCAAGAGCAAAGTTTGAGCGCATTCTTGTAGAGTGCGATTCTTGCGCTCTACAACACCATTTTGAGATAGAATTCTGGAAATGAAAATTCATAGGTTATGCCAGAATTGACACAAAAACTTGAAACTTTTTCATTTACAAATTCACCCCCATGATCAGTACTAAGTCTAAGAATAGAAGATGATTTTTCCTTTTGAAGTCTTCGAGTATGACTTAGGAAGGAATCAAATGAGTCATCCTTATATTTCAAGAAGATGACCCAAGTGAACCTAGAGAAGTCATCAACAATAACTAAGCAAAATTTTGATCCATTTAGACTCTCAAATCGTGTTGGTCCAAATAGATCAAGGTGTAACAACTCTAAAGGTCGTGTTGTTGAAACTAAGTCTTTAGGTTTAAAAGAAGCTTTGTGCATTTTTCCGAGTTCACACGACTTTCACAAAACATCCTTCTTATAAGTTAGTTATGGTAGGCCCCTTACTAACTCATTTTTGGCTAACCGATTAAGATGTTTGTGATTAATGTGACCTAGCCTACCATGCCAAAGATCTACTTCAATATGGGAGGCAAGCAGACATTTTACATACTTCTCTTTTGAAAAATGAAGAGCATAGATATTTTCATATCTAAATCCTTCAATTAAAACTGTATTTATTCCTTCTTTTAATATTTTAAATCCAACTTTAGTGAACAAAACATTACATCCATTATCACATATTTGACTAACACTAAGCAGGTTATGTTTTAAGTTTTCTACTAGAAGAACATTACGTACCTGCTTAGAAGAATTTCCTATTATACCTTCACCAATAATGCGACAACGTTTGTTGTCGCCCAACTTGACTTGTCCTCCATCTTCGATTTTGGTCCATTTGATAAAGAGGTCGGAGTGTCCCGTCATGTGCTTGGAACACCCACTGTTTAGGATCCATTTGCCCTTTTTGTCCTGCAAGATAATCTATTAAATCTATTTTAGGTACCCATTTTCTTTTGTGTCCTTGATGGTTAGTACCTTTCAAATCCTTAGGTTTATAGATCATTTTTGTGTTAGATTTATAATTCTTAGGATTATTGACCTTTTGATAAATCCATGCATGTCTAGGTGCATGTGATTTATTTTGTGTGTTCTTTTTATTATTGAACTTAGCTTTTAGATTACTACAAAATTCCATATTCAGCCTAGTTGTTTTTAAATTATTTAAAGTGTCTTCACAGTGTTCATAAGTATCTTCTAATTCTACTATTTTTGCATGTAATTGATTGTTAGTTTCTTTAGACATATCTAATTCTATTTCCAAGCAAGATTTCTCTATTTCTAGAGTTCTATACCTATCATGCAAAACCTTATTTTCTTTTTTAATCATCCTAGCCTTATTATATAAATCTTCATATGCTTGTACTAATTCATTAAAGGTAACTTCAGAATCTACCTCATTTTCTGAGTTGTCGTCGTTTGCCATTAAGCAAAGATGTGCAACTTCTGTTCCTTCAGATTCTTCGAAAGATGATTCCGTGTCAGAATCACTATCATCCCAGGTTGCCTTGTATGCCTTTCTTGAAGTCTTCTTTTTCTTTCGATCGAGTTCTTTGTCCTTCTTTTCTTCCTTCTTCTTCTTGATCATTGGGTAATCTTTTCGTACGTACCCCTTTTTCTTGCACTCGAAACAAATAATGTCACTTGAAAATTTATTGACTTTCTTACCTTGTTTTCAGATGAATCTTCTGAATCTTCTTGTTAGAAGAGCAAGGTCCTCTTCTTCGTCGGAATTTGAGTCTTCAAAGTCCGATACCTCCTTTAAAGCTTTGAAAGCAAGCTCCTTTTTCTTGCTTATGGATTTTTCTTCATTTCTCTTCATATTTTCTAACTGGACTTCGTATGCCATGAGGCTTCCAATTAACTCATCAAATGAGAGAGTAGAAAGATCTTTTGCCACTTGAATGGCTGTGGTCTTTGGAGACTAGTCACTTGTAAGGGATCTTAAGATTTTCCTTACAAGTTATTCCTCCTTCAGTTTGACTCCAAGATTCTTCATTGGATTCACAATCTCTCCAAATCTTGTGTACATCCCTTTAATTGATTCACCTTTCTGCATCCTGAAACACTCACAGCTTTCTGTTAGAATAGAAATATGTGTTTCTTTAACTTTACTCGTACCTTCATAGGTGACTTGCAATGTGTTCCATATCTCATATGAGGACTCGCATGCTGAGATACGGTTAAATTCTTCTCTTGATAATGCACAATAGAGTGCGTTCATCGCTTTTGCATTTCCCACAATCCTTTTCTTTTGTTCTACCGTCCATGCCACTCCTTCTTGTGGCTCTGGATCCATGTACTTCTCTTGGATAAACATCCATGAATCCTCATCCATGGCCTTGAGGAAGATTTGCATCCTCCTCTTCCAATATCCATAGTCCGTCCCATCAAAGTAGGGAGGACGTGTGGATGACTGTCCTTCGGTGCACTTTACTGGAGATTCCATAGCGAAATAGAATTGTCACTTCTTTTTGCAACCTACTCTGATACCACCTATAGGATCTGTAAATCATAAGCACACTAGAAGGGGGGATGAATAGTGTGGGAAATAAAAAATTGCGAGACAAATCAAACCACAAAAACAAAGGCACAAGATGTAAAGTGGTTCCCCTCACCGGGTACTCCACTACCTAAGTCTCCCAACTTAAGATTTTTAACCCGATTCCCTCAACTCAGAGGGAATTAATTTACTAATATCAGAGGTAATTAACAGGTTACCTCAACCTAATTACAAGATATGAAGAAAAGATAAAAATACAGGTGTAAGCAAAATGTAAATAGAAGCTTGCAACTATTTCCTAAGTCTCCAACAAGAATATATCTTATAACAAGTATAATCAAATCTAACGAGAAAAACTAAGGCGTAAAACAAATGATTGATTTCAGAAAAATATGATCACCTTTGAAGATTTATTGCAAATGATGAGAAGCCTTGAAATGTATGCAACAAAACACTCTCTTTCAGCTTAAAAATGGAGAATTGAAGGTGTAGACAAGAGTATAATTCCTTTTTAGAGATGTGTCTAAAATAACACTCAAAGAGTGCTTATATAGACACCACTAATCACCTCTCCCACAAATTCTAGCCGTTAGGGGTATTATAGGAACATTAGAATTAAGATTAATTGCAAATTAGCCGTTGATGCGAAAAATTGCGTGATTTGTAAAAGAGGGTTTTTAATGTCATGTAACACACGAATTCTCATATGCTTTTAAATTTATATTCCTAGATAGGGGAGTATCTAGGGTCATCCAAGGAGGTAAGTTGCAAAAATTAAATCTCTTGCTTTGAAAATAAATCTTAACTTTCTTTTTGATCTTTTAGAATATATAGTTTTTATGATTTTTGAAATAAAGGCAACATGCAGGTTTTTGTTGAAATCTATAAAACAACTAATACCTAATTTAAGTAACCTACCCTAAGGTGATAGGTAGAGCCTCTCCCTAAGCTCACCCTAGGCACGTGGAGGCCTAGAATAATTAGGGAGAGGGAGTGAAATAATTGCTAGGAAAAATTTGTAATAAGCTATGTAATAGAAATTGAAAGAAGGCAATTCGAATTAAATCAAAATTGTGCACACAAAACCTATAGAGGAATGCTTCTACTCTTCTTGAAAATACAAGAAAAATAAAACACAAATCCTCTAGATAGATGGTGAAGAAGAGGGCTTCTTGAACCAAGCTTGGTAGCTCCTGAGCTTGAAAAGAGTCCAACTCCTTCCTTGCTATGCTCCTCTAAGATGATGTCCTCTAAGGTGGTAGCTACCACCTTTAATTCTCTTCCTCCAAGGGTGGACGTCCACCCTAGGTTCTTCTCCTTTTCCTGGCCGTCCTCCTTGAAGTGGAAAGCTCCTCCTCCTTGGCATGGCACAAGTTGAAGAAAGTGGGGAGAAGAAGGCACCAAAGGGGCAGGTGATGTGCCCCCTTAATCTTCTTCTCTACTCCTTCTTCTTGGCCGTAGGTGTAGGTGGGTATAGGTAGAATAATACACTAATGGAGGATGCTCTAAAATGGTGGTAGGTGGTGGGTTTATATAGAGTAGGAAGGGGGCTAAGGTGACTCTTGAAATGGAGGGCTAAGATGGGAAGGTGGAGGTGGTTTGGGATCCTATGGCTAAGGGCAATTGGTGCCAACCCAAGGGACACCTAGGGGTGGTTATGTGTGGTGGCACCCCTTGAAGTTGGTGCCAAAATGGCTTCTAGAAGGGGGGCTTAGGTGGCTCCAAGTAGGGTTATAGAAGGAGGGGTAGGTGGGTGGCTAGGATGGGTTGTAGGGTTTGGTGTATGGTGGATGTGGGGGTGGATGTTGGTGCCAAAAAGGGGGGTAGTTAGGGTTAGGTTTTGGCGCCAAAATTGGTGCCTTTTGGTGGTGATGATGGGGTGAAGAGGTGGCTATGTGGTGGTGCCAACTTGGAGTAGGATATCTAGCTTAAGTAGGGCTTAAGTTGGTAGAGCTAGCTAGGGTTGAGTTGAAGGTGGTGGATGGTCAAGGAGCTGGTTGCTAGCTAAGCTAAGCTAAGCTAGCTTAGCTAGCTATGGAGTAGAGGAGGAGGTATTGGAGCTAGGGTTTGAAGAGAGGAGCTGAGGAGGAGAAGTCTAGAGTTAGAACTGGGGCTGGCAGCTACTAAAGAGGCTGGCATGGAGCTACTGTCGCTGGCTTAACTTGCTAGTTCTTTGCTAGCTGCGAAGCCAAGCTAAAGTGAGCTGGCTTCTACCATAATGAGCTGAGGTGAGTTGGGTCTGGTGCTCCCGGGGAGGATCAAGCTGGTTGAGGCAGCTAAGGTAGCTTAACTCAATTAAGTTGAGCTAAGCTGAGTCCTTGGGAGTTGGACTTGAGCTTCCTGAGTTGGAATGAAGTTATCTTCAGCTGGCTAGAGTTGAGTGGAGTTGGATGTAGCTGGATTTGAGTTAGGGTGAACTCCAGTCAACTCAGCTGAGCTAGCTAGAGCTCCCTGTGGACTAGTGGGAGCTAAAATGAGCTAGACTCAACTTGGTTGAGCTGGATATGAGCTGACTTGAGCTAGGGTGAGCTAAGATGAACTCTCTTGAGCTACCATTCAGCTGAGATTAGCTGAATGGAGTTGGGATGAGCTAACCCTAGTTCAAGTGAGCTAGGTTCCAACTATAGTGAGCTAGATCAAGCTGAGTTCCAGCTAGTCTAAGCTCCTCCTTCACCATTTGCCTTCTTGAGTGCTAGGGTTTTAAGGATCTGTATATTTGTTCATCCCTAACACTCACAAAAACACATTAAAACAACAAAAGAAAATGCAATGCATGCCTAACCTAGTTAATGCCTAAATGTAGCCCAAAAACCCATTTGTGGAGTAAAATTCTAAGAGCTAGGTTTATTTTAATGCATAAGAACGATGATAAACTGGCATTTATCACACCCCCATGCTTATCTTTTGCTAGTCTCTTAGCAAAACTTCAATTTTTTTGGAAAATGGAATTTTTGGGAAATCTAATTTTTTTTTTTTACTTTTGAGGAGAAAGAGATTAAGGGACCTTGGTTGATTTAAACATAGCAGGTATGGGATTTTGATAAACACCAGTTTATCATCATTCTTATGCATTAAAACAAACCTAGCTCTTAGGATTTTACTCCGCAAGTGGGTTTTTGGGCTGCATTTAGGCATTCACTAGGTTAGGCATGCATTGCATTTTCTTTTGTTATTTTAATATGTTTTTGTGAGTGTTAGGGATGAACAGATATACAGATCCCTAAAACCCTAGCACTCAAGAAGGAAATTGGTGAAGAAGGAGTTCAGACCAGCTGGAACTCAGCTTAATCCAGCTCACCACAGCTGGAACCTAGCTCACTTATATGAAGGTTAGCTCATCCCAGCTCCATTCAGCTAATCTCAGTTGAATGGCAGCTCAAGAGAGTTCATCTTAGCTAACCTTAGCTCAAGTCAGCTCAGATCCAGCTCAACTTAGCTGAGTCTAGCTCATCTCAGCTTCCACTAGTCCACAGGGAGCTCTAGCTAGCTCAGCTGAGTTGACGAGAGTTCACCCTAGCTCAGAATCAGCTACATCCAGCTCCACTCAACTCTAGCCAATTGAAGAAGAACTCATCCCAGCTTAGGAAACTCAAGTCCAGCTCCCGGGGACTCAGCTTAGCTTAACTCAGTTAAGCTAAGTTACCTTAGCTGCCTCAATCAACTTGATCGTCCCCAGGAGCACCAGACCTAGCTCACCTCAGCTCATTATGGTAGAAGCTAGCTCACTTTAGCTTGGCTTAGTAGCTAGCAAAGAACTAGCAAGATAAGTCAGCTAGAGTAGCTCCATGCCCGCCTCTTCAGTAGTAGCCAGCTCTAGTTTCAGCTCCAGACTTCTCCTCCTCAGCTCCTCTCTCCAAACCCTAGCTCCAACACCTCCTTCTCTACTCCTCCATTAGCTAAGCTAGCTTAGCTTAGCTTAGCTATGCTCCAACTTCCTTGGCTTGTACCACCCAAAAACCCTACCTAACAACTCCACCTACTAGCTCCACCTAAGCTCCACCTACTTGGCACCAACCTATCCTACTCACCACCTCCAAAATACACCTAAAAGTGGCGCCACTTTTTGCTCCAAAAATCCCCTTCATCTCCACCACACATCTCCCCTTAAACCCATCTCCACCCTCCACATAACCCCACCTTCTAGAAGCCTTAAAGTTGGCACCAACCCATGGCACCTTTCCATGGTTGGCGCCACTTTTAGGTGCCTCTTGACCAACCCTAACTACCCCCCTAGCACCCCTTAGGTGGCGCCAACCATCCTTAACCCTAGGATCATCTAACCACCTCCATCCAACCATCTTAGCCCTCCATTTCAAGAGGCACCTTAACCCCTCACCCTACCCTATAAAAAGACCACTACCCACCACCATTCAATCCATCCTTGGCTAGCAAATTCACTCTCATATTCCACCTAGAAGCCCATGTCCAAGAGAGAAGAAGAAGAAGAAGATTAAGGGGATATTCTGTCTCCTTGGTGCCTTCCCCTCTTCCCATCTCTCTTGAGTCACGCCAGCCAAAGGAGAAGCCAGGCAAGGAAGATCTTTGGAAAAGATCTTGAAGGTGGTCCATGCCACCTTGGAGGAGCGTTTGAGTGTGGTGCACGCCCACCCCTTGGAGGAGAGCATTGAAGGTGGTAGCTTCCACCTTGGAGGAGCTCTCAAGGAAGGAGAAGAAGGAGGCCCTCTTTTCAAGCCAAGGAGCAGTTAGGCTTGGAGCAAGAAGACTCCCTTCTTCACCAAATTTTGCAAGAGGATTAGTGTTTCTTTTATTGCTTTTAAATTTGTTTAGTGCTAGTAGAAGCATTCCTCTACTTGTCCCTGAAAAGAAAACAAATTTTAGTTAATTAAATTACCTTCTTTTAGCTTTTTGTTGCAATTGTTACTGTTGTTCTAGAACTTATTATACTTCCACTCCCTAATCGCTCTAGGCTTCCACTTGCCTAGAGTGAGCTTAGGTAGTGGACTTTTTAATCTCTTAAGTTTTAGTTTAGCATTTTAGGTGTCAGCACTCTTTTGTCACAATTCGCACCTTGCCCGTATTATTTCAAAACACAATATATATATATATATATATTTAAAATACCAAAAAGAAAGTTGAGATGTGTTTTTAGCAAGAGAATTGAATTGCAATTTTTGCCTCCTTGGACGACCCTAGATATTCCCCTATCTAGGATATAAATTTAAAAGGTATGCGAATTCACGTGTTACAATGACGTTAAAAACTCGCCTTTACAAATCATGCGTATTTCGCATCAGATTTGTTAAAGATAAACATCGGGATTTATTTTGGATCCAACCATTAGACAAAACGGGATCAATATATCCTCTAGAAAATTCACAAATTAACCTTGTGTTAATTCAGATGACTTGAAATTTTTGTTTTTAGGATTTTTCTGGCTCATGAATCTGATTTGCAACTTGCAAAATCCTTTAAAACTTGTGTCCGTGCTTGTGAAAAGCCAACATTTATAGGGGCGTGTTAATTAATTAATTAATTAATTTTTTTTCTCCCCCATTCTTATTTTTAGCTTAGTCTTACAACAGATGTGTCGAGATCATCATTCCCATTGCCAATCCTCAAGGGGGCTCTGGCACCAGTACTTCGAGATAGCACTGTCCATGACACCACCCGGGAGCTCACAACCCCAAAATACAATGCGGTGTAAAGGGGGGCTCCAAGCAAACTCAAGCTCTTGCTCCGACACTAAGTAGAGCACCGTCCAAGACACTTGAGCTGCTAAAATGTGCTTTAATGCTCCATCTAAAGATATAAAATATAGATATGGAGCAGCGTCGAGGTGGTAACATGTTGACATCGCATCCTCAAAGGAGGCATTTTCCTCCTTCTCGGCGGTGGGAACTCAAACCAATGATCTGCTTCAGACTTTTACTAAGTCCAAACAAGGGGGTTTTTCTAATTTTTAGTTGTTTTTAAGTGTTGACTTGTGTGTGAAAATTGACAAAAGAAGTTCCTCAAGACATGCAAGTTTTTGAATCAGAAACTAAGTCAAATACTTTCCACATTACAAAATAGGATCAAGTCACCTGAACTATCATGAGTTCAGGTGGAATTTTAGAGAAGGATATTTGATCAAGTCTAAAATAGACCCTAAAATTCTAATTATCAGATCCACATTCTCATCCCTAGTTTGTTAAAGATTAAATCTCATTGTACCCAAAAGTGAATTTTTCATCCTTAGTCTTGATTTCAAAATTTTTCCTCAAAATGTTTTTAATATTTTTATTTTTTTTTGGGTATGCAAGAAGGAAATAAACTAAAGAAAAATGCATGTTTTTAGGTTTTGAAAATCCTAAATCGATCATCAAATTTTAAAAACACCCCCCCATGCTTAAGATATGCTATGTCCTCATGCATTAGGAGAGAAAAGGGATCACCTTAGTGAAGAACGGTCGGGTTTAGGATGATCAAAACCTGGAAAAAGAAGAAAAAAGGAAAGTAGGAAAAAATGATGGGTTACCTCCCATCCAGTGCTATCTTTTACGCCATTCAGCCAGGCGTGAAGGTATGCACGGAAGATGGAAAATCATGTAAATAGTTGGACACTTGCATGCCCGCAAAAAAGGTGTCTTCTTCTAGATCCCTAGAAAATTGATTAGAAGCAATATTGAGATCAAAGTTGGATGGAAAATGATAAGTGTAGCCTGAGTCTGGCCATGGTTTTAAATCAGGTTGGATGCCAAACTCGGTTGGGGTTGGTGGCAGGTCCATAAGAAAGGAGTCGAGGAAGGGATGGTGAGGATTGGGTGAAGTTAGTGTGGAAAAATGAGGTGCGGGAAGAGTGGGTGGGTTAGGGTGATCAGGGGGTGCATCAGGAATGGATTTGAGGTCAAGACAAGTCTCCAGATCACAGATTTCGTCGACCATTGATTCTGAATTAGAGTCCTCAAAAATATTATGGTCTGTAAGGGTATCTATCAACATTGTCTCCTCCACCATATTGGAAATTTCCGTATCTGAGTTCTCAAAAAAGTTATCATCATGGAATCTCTTGGAGGATTTGAAAATATCTAAAGTGATAGTTTGCCCGACGCAAGTGATATCCATTTTACCTGTGTGGTAATTGATATTTGCCTTTACAGTGGCCAGAAAAGGGCATCCAAGAATTATTGGGGAGTCCAGTAATGATTCAGATGCCTCAATGTCAAGAACCAGAAAGTCTGCAGGGAAGACACAATTCTGGACCTTGACCAAAACATCCTCGACAATCCCATGAGGTTTGATTGTAGATCGGTCAGCTAATTACAGGGTAACCTCGACGGGTTTTAATTCATCGATCTGAAATTCTTCAAATAAAATCATGGGAATAATATTAACTGAGGCACCAAGATCAAGGAGGGTGCGATTAAAAATAGTATCATCTGTAATTACTGAAATTAAAGGCGCCCCCAGATCTTTCATCCTAAGAGGCAGCTTGCTCTGTATGACAGAGCTTACTGTCTCCGAAAGATGCACCTGTCCTAGATTTTTGGCCTACCTTTTAGGAGTACAGATCTCCTTCAAAAATTTAGCATAGGCAGGTATATATTTAATGGCATCTAGGAGAGGAATATTGATTTGAACTTGCCCAAATAGATCCATGAGTTCTTCTGTGGTGGGCTCTAATTTCTTTTTTCTGTTGGTGGTGGGGTGGAGAGCTTGTGGGAAAGGGATAGGAATCCTGTCTTAAGATTTTTGTATTTCTTTTTCTTCCTGATGGGGAGGTGGGGAGTCAATTTGCACAAGGATTTTACTAGGTTTGTGTGAAGTCCCGAGATCAGTGGTGGTTTTCCCACTCCTCAAAATAACTGCAGTCGGATTATTATTTGGAGGAGGTGGGGGGGCCTGTGATTGCGGAAACCTGGGAGGCTGCTGAGGTGGTGGATTAGTAGGGGCTGATTTGGGTAGTGTGGAGTTCTGCCCGGATATTGGTTCCTTTGGTGATTAGGGTTGGGCATGGGTTGGGACGGAAGATGTCCTACAGGTCTTTGCATGGGAGTAACCCCAATCTGGTTGTTCAGATTTGTGATGGTGCGGGTTACTTCCATCATTTTTGTTTGCATTTCCTGCAGGGTTCGCATCATCTAGGCATTGATGTCTTGTTGGGATGGCCCAGGATGAAAGGTTGGACTCGACTTATACCCCTTAAAATGATCTGGTTGGGAAGGAACCTGATTATTCCAGGAGTAGTTCGAGTAATTTTCCAAGTGGAAGAATTTTTAAAGGGCTCCTGGATGGCAGAAATATTGTGAGTGGGGTTAAGATCTAGATAGTTGTAATTCCCCAGTGAATCATGGGCAACCTCAGAATACTGGTAATAATCAGCAGTAGTGTTGAGATTGTGCAAATTTTCTCTTCATGGAAAGTTAGGTTCGGTTAGATGTGGACTGTGTGGAGCTTGGGTTAATGTGGCCAATCTTTCCTCAATTTTCTTTTGATTAATATGCATCTGGTCGAGTTTTTGAGCAATCATTTGAAGATCGTCTTGGGTGAAAGGGATTGATTGAGTGCCTACTTCATGAACACCGAATTGCGAGTTTTGAGTTCTGCAAAATGTGTTCATGGAAGCTTGATTAAATGAGTTTTCACTTATTTCTTCAAAAAGGTCATAGGCACTTTCAGCATCCTTATTTAAGAAGTTGTCGCCACACGAGGCATCGACGAAATGTTGGATTTGATCTTCTAATCCATGATAGAAGATTTGCACGAGCTGCCATAAAGGAATCTCGTGGTACAGGAAACTTCTTAAGAGATCTTGAAATCTTTCCCAAGAATCATGGAAAGTCTCACCAGATTTTTGGTGAAAGGTCGTAATAGATCTTCGCAGAGAATTTTATCCTGACCAAAACCTTAGGAATTAAGTGGGTTTGTTTCAAGGGTTTCAAATGTCATTTAATTCCTAAAATATGTGAAAACCCATTTTGTTCTGCTTGAACCCTCTTGTTAGACTCTAAAGCACATTTTGACATTTATTTTACCCCTGAGAAAACCCACGGTTATTCTATTTTTTTGATAGAATGGTAAATTTGTAGAAATAACCCTATTTTCTTATTTTCTTCTCAAATTAGTGTTTTGTGCCCTTAAGACCTTTTGATGGATATGTTGGAGCTTTTATTCATTTAATCCAATCAAATAGAGCTAGTTATGGCTCATGATAGTATTCCAATCATACCCCCATGACTAGCTTTTGCTAGTCCCTTATCAAAAATCATCTGAATCGAACTAGTTATCTAGGTCAGGTTTAACCGTCAGGATGCCCTACTAAGCCACATCTCTAGGAATCAAATCTTAATACCAACATTAGGCCTAGAGGTAGTCAAGTACCACCCTAGATTCAGGCCTGACTAGCTTTCGCCTCAGTCTGCCACGAAGATTTCTAAGGCTTGCAGGAACTATCCTAAGGTTCGTTGGACCCAACGATTAAAGAACCCATGCTTGAAACAAGGTTAGTCTAGTTTAGTTTGCTAATGCATTTTGTAAGAGAGAGATTAGAAGGAGGTTTTTATTTGTGGAGAGCTTTCTCTCTCTATTCTTTTCATTATATTTTTCCTTAGATCCATCCTCGGATTGGCCCTAAACACGGTCTGTATCGGATTCCTTGTCCCCACCATCAATCCTTATAGGGTCCCTGGCAATCGATGCTTCAAGATAGCACCGCCCATGGCAACCCCTAGAACCCTGGCTTTCGAGATTTCGGGATAGTCCCGCCCATGGTGTTCTGTTTGCTAAATCCAGACCCTGGCAATCGACATTTCGTGATAATGATGCCCATGGCATCTGAACTAGCAAAAGGTGCTTACATGCCCCAAGTAAGATATTTAGATATCCTAGGAGACAAGCACTGAGGTGCGCTTCTTCGAGGGGAATTTCCAACCTCCCCACGCCGGGAACTCGTCCAAATCAACTTGTGTTTTCGAGCCATTCCTAATCTAGATCTTAGGACCTTTTTCAGAATAGATTAAATGCCTTTTGGCATGATTTTAACTTTAGAGTTCACTGAACCAGATTGTGTGTGATTTAGGGTACTTAAGTTACTAAGTCCCGCAAATCAGAGGTCAGTTAACGGGGCTGAATACTTCCTAAGCCTTAGACCTAATACACAAGCATTGCATTTTCCTTAACCTCTTCAGGACTAATCTGGATCATGACAAGTACGTGAGTGTTTAAATCGAAATCGATCCAAGAGGCCTAAGGTCGGTATTCGCCACTAATCCCTTAAGTTTTAGCCTTTCAGGTCTTAATTCATCATTCGATCTAACCTAGAAGGTGGGTAGGTTCCAAATTGTTTCTAAGGAACTCAATTTTCTTTTCTCTTTCTTTGTGTTCCTTTCAATTTTCTCTCAAAATGGCTCCTCTTTGTTTTTTTTTTAAGATTTTTTTTTCATTTTTCTGGTTTTTTGGAATATGTAATTTTTTTGATGAAACCCTTTCTTGTGAAGTGATTCTCACAGCGTTTTGCACTCTAATACCCCCCATGCCTACGATTTGCAATGTCCTCATTATAAATTAGGTGGGTTCAAATTCAGCTTAGATCGTACATTATAGCAGGTTTAGGTGGGTGGACGGGTCGGGATGACTATTGCGGATGATTTCAAGCTCTGGTACGGGTACCAGAAGTGGAGTCGGCTGTTTTAATGGATGAACCCTAAAGTGCAATATGAGTTCAGCACAAGATATGTCAAGTGTTTCAATTTTTCCAAAAAGCTGATGGGTTGCCTCCTGTTAAGCGCTAAGTTTAACGCCATCAGCCAGGCGCAATAAGCTCAGGGAGAATGGAGATCAAAAGAGATAGTAGCCAAGTCCAGGTCAGTGAGTTCGATAAATGGTTTGAGTCTCTGACCGTTCACGACAAAAGGTTCATAATCAAGGCTGAGTTCACTAACTTCAACGGCACCATTTCCAAAGATTCGTCTCACCAAGAATGGTCCAATCCATTTCGATCTGAGTTTTCTTGGGAATAGTTTGAGTTTGGCATCAAAGAGTAAGACTTTCTGACCAGGGTGGAAAGATTTTCGTACAATGTGCCTGTCATGGAAGGCTTTGACCCGCTCTATGTAGATACGCAAGTTCTCATACGCATCATTGCGTAATTCCTCGATCTCGCTCAATTGCAACTGACGGTGTATTTCAACCTTCATTAGATTCAGATTGCACTTCCGTACTGCCCAATAAGCCTTGTGCTCCATCTCGACAGGAAGGTGACATGCCTTTTCGTACATTAATATGAAGGGAGACATGCCTAATTAGGTCTTGTAGGTGGTCCTATAGGCCCACAAGGCTTTTGGAAGGCGAGTAGACCAATCTTTCCTATCAGGTCGAACAGTGACCTGAAGGATCTTCTTGATCTCTCAATTTGATAGTTCTGCCAGTCCATTAGTCTAGGGGTAGTAAGGAGTCGAGATATGACGCGACACTCCGTACATTTTAATCAGTGACTGGAAGTGCACATTATTAAAATGAGTCCCTCCATCACTGATGATGGCCTTAGGAACCCCAAATCTGGTAAAGTGTTCTCCTGGATAAATCAGAGGACAACTTTATGATCACTAGCTCTCGTGGGGATGGCTTCGATCCATTTAGAGACATAATCAATAGCGAGTAGAATGTACTTGAAGCCATTAGATCTGGGAAAGGGCCCCATGAAATCAATTTCCCAAATGTCAAAGATTTCGCACACAATAATTGGGTTTAAGGGCATCATATCCTGTGGGCCCATGTTGCTGAGGGTCTGACAACGAGCGCATGCCCTACAATACAACTGTGCCTCTTTGAACATAGTGGGCCAAAAGAACCCACATTGGAGAATTTTCACTGCGGTTTTACGCCTAGAGAAATGGCCACCGCAGATGATGTAAACATGTTTATATTACATAAGATGTCTATTTATGCATGTTCTTAAGCATAGAATTGCATTACATACTATAAATATTGCATAGCATGCATCATCTTGCATTTAGATTAGTTTGAATAAAATGGAGGTTAATTGTCTCCTTTTATGTTCAGGGACAGGGTAAATTTTTATTGGGGCCTCGGATCGAAGATCCAACTGTACAGATTTGTTCAAGGCGACGATTGAAGTTCAACGACTCCAAGATCGCCTTAATCAGACATCTGTAGCATCAGATAGAGACCGAGGAATCCTAGAAGATCAAGGGCCAAGATGGTGTGAATCCATACTTTAGACGACAAATCCTACCACACGGATGGATTCGGATCGACGATTATAGTCTAACAGCACGAAAATCGACTCAATCCGACAATCGTGGCACCATCTACATCATCCAGAAGATGGATGACCAAGATGGTGCCACGTGGCGCCATCTAGCTGCTCAACCGGTCGCTGCACCCATCGCTCCATCTCTTCTTCAATCTGAGCACCGCTTCTCCACCATTGGATGATCATCCACAGCTGTGGATGCGCGTGCACAAAACGTAAGCGCGACACAAACGCGCTTGTATTGCATTAGTCGAACGTACTTACGAGATGAAGAGGCACGCATTCAATCCTTGGCGAGCGGTAGCTGAGGTGTGGCGAGGGAGCTCAATTGATCGCTCGATAGCTCTCACGCCGCATTAGATGCCTGCCCGTAACACGGGATCAGACGTGGGCGAGTGCGCGTTGCGGTGCTGCGGTTATTAAATCTTATCCGTTCGATCTCACGACCGAACGACCAAGATTTGATGAACGTGGGCGGTGTGGAAGGTGAGCGGGCGGCAGGCGCGGCACATGTCACCCACGACTAGGGCTTTAGTGACGCTTAATTCTATCACTAAAGACCGCTTATTTAATATTTTGAAATTGTAAAGACCAAATTGCCCTTACTCCTTGCAACTATAAAAGGAGACCCCCTCCATACGAAATTGGCATCCCTTCCTTCTCTTCTCCTTCTACAGAGCTCAAGAGAAGCTTATCCCAGACCCAGGATGCTCCTCGAGAGATAAAGTCAAAATTTTGCCCTCATTTCGGAAGCGAATCCCATGACGACGACGACGTGCTGCCGCGTTCTCATTCCTCCTGCCTTGACCTTCTTCTTCCTGCTTCATCCTCCTTCTTCCAGGCGGCATCTCATCCAGCTTGTCCTCCAAGCGATCGTCGAGGAGGATAACTTCTCTCTCCCATTCCTTTTTTCAGCTTTCTAGAGTAGAATTTTCCTACTTTCTAGTGTAATTGATTTCTCGCTTTCTAGTGTAATTTTTCTCTGATTTTATTGTATAAACATTTTGAAATATTAAGTGCATGTTTTTTTTCTCTCTCTCTCTCTCTTTCTCTCTCATTTATTCTAATTGTTAATATTGTTTCATTGTAATTACATCGCTTCGCTTTTCAACAAAAACTCTAAAAAATATAATTGCGAATATAGTTCGACGTAGCCTCCTTGAGTTCGACCTAGGATTTCTATTCCGGTACAAAATTTATTTGTTGAACACGAGTTCTTTGCTTTCAAACTATGACGACAGGTTTTTTAAAACCAAATACGATAGCGTAGTAACTCGCAGCTTCAACATTTTGGCGTCGTTGCCGGGGAGGCAACGATTTCCGATCTTCTTTTCGCATTTCACGCACTTTATTGTCTTCTAACTTGCTTTCTCTTGTGTCTATTGTTTTGTAGAGACCTCCATCAGGGAATCGTCAAGCGATAGACCGGAGTAAAGTGCAGTTGAAGACAACTGTAAGTGTTCCCCATTCTTCCCCCCCTCCATAGATTTCATTTGTCACATTAAATCCAAATTCCAATTAACCTAGGTGTTTGCATAAATCCTAGGAATAGTTTGGTTGTTTGGATTCTCATTCACATTCATTCCACCCTCGTTTATAAAAATAAAAATATAAAGATAATCTTGTGGGGTAATTTTCAATAGACACACAATGTACACTCACATTCAAGGCACTTAACCTAATTGATTTGTTTCTACTCAACCAGGTTCTGATCTGTGGAACTGGTACACACAAAGCAACACATAAAAGAGTAGAAATCATTCTAGGTTAATCATCTCTATGTGCCTAACTTAGTGGTGCATTTGTGGCCAGTTGTTTAAGTTGTTTGGGCTGCACTACTTTACTTAAAATCAACTCATCAAGTAGCTCCTCCTTAGGGTTTTCAATCTAGGTCTATTCTAGGCACTCCACTTCATTTTTGGTTTTAAAGGAAAGCAATCTTCACCCATGTTTGACAACCTGGCTTTCCTTAAAACTTGATTGCAATCAACCTAATTTTAAACCCTAAAAGCTACTTAAGCAAGGTTTGAACATTAAAATCCACACATCACAAATAATCTTGCTTGAAAACCCTGGTTGTGCATACACGTACACAATTCTCAATCAATCATTAAGGGCACAACCCATTTTAAGGGCCCATCACATTCCATAAGCACCACAATCCCAGGCCTTAATAAAATTGAGTAGACGTTGGCCTTAAGGACTGATTCGCTCTTCAAGGCCTAGTATGTGATTGTCTTTGATTAACCTACTTGTACTGATTAATCTGATGTCTAGCTAGGGGAGTAGCGTCAAACGATCGCGGCTGGGGGGTACACAAGGAACCGGAGGTGAAAGCCAAAGGAAGAACCTTCTCCCCAGTCCCTCCTAACTGGTTGGATTGAGCAGACACAAGTAGAATAAATCATTTGCAATCTTAAGGCAGGTTTTGTGAGTCTGTAGATCCTTAGGCTACCCCACTTAAGGACAGCCATGTTTTGTTGTGCTGTAGGGTCCCTATCCCCAGTCCTTCTGACCTTCTCATAGTTTATGCAGGGAAGACGGTCATTGAATCCTCGATTGGAAGGACCACTAGAGTATTCTAGGAGGCGAAATTGGATTTTGGTCAAATTGATCCTATGGCCGACCAACAGCCTCCTCTACATGGAGATCCACAGGAGGAATTCCGTAGGCAGCTGGAACAAATGCAGAGAATGCAGGAATGGTTCCAGAGAATGCTGGGTGCTCAACCCTTGAAGGATTTTTATGATTCTTCAAATTATGGGGAACGTCCTGGCGTCCAGATTCTAGCCAACGATGTAGAAATCAAGCCCTAGGTGTTAAGCCTGATCAAACATTATCATGGGCTTGGCTCCGAGGATCCGTTTCAGCACTTGGAGGACTTGACCACTTTGGTCCATACCACCGAGGAACGAAACATGAACGAGGAGCAAATGATCATGAGGCTCTTCCCCCACTCTCTTAGATATAAGGCCGCACATTGGTACAGGACAATAGGAAGACCAATTGCAACTTGGAATGAGTTGAATCGGCCTTTCTGAAGAAATTCTTCCCAATCGGACGTACCAATGCCTTGAGACGGGCAATCACTACCTTTACCCAGCAGCCAAGGGAGTAGTTTCATGTGGCATGGGAGTGATTCCAAGACCTATTGTGGAGGTGTCCACACCACAAGGTGCCGAAATGGCAACTCATGCATATCTTCTATCATGTGTTGACTGAGCAACTCAGAAATCATGTGGATGCTTCTTTCGGAGGCAATTTCCTCAATAAAGACACAGATAGTGCATACGATTTGTTTGAGGAAATGAGCGAGAATTCAATCAATCATGCCTCCATGGATACCTTTAACCAGTCCTAGTAGCCTAGATCAAATGTCAATGAAGTCCATGACTCTCATTCATTTGATATGGAATTGATTTGTAACAAACTTGACAAGGTGGACTTGGTTGCTAAGAGAATGGAAGAGTGGATGGTTGGAAATTCTATGAACAACTCTCAATCCACTCAATCCCAAAATTCGGGATTCCACTCTTCGCGAGCTCCTTCTGGACGGGAGTTCGTGAATCAACTCGATGCGACTCAACCTGTGAGTCAGCATTTTTCAGAACCTCACGGGTTGCAAACTAGGGCCTTTGATCCCAGTTTTTCTGATCCTTCCCTTTCTTTCTCTTCATCCTTACCCTATGAGGATGTCTGTGTTGTACAAGAGAACGTTAGATCCAACCCTTACTCTAATGCTTATAATCCGAGTTAGAGAAACCACCCTAACTTCTCTTGGAAAAACTCGGGGCAATAGACCCAATTCTGACCCGGCAACTATGCTCCACAATGACCAATGGGTCAGGGTCATGTATATACTCAATTGTACCTAAATCAGGTCAATCAGCTAGCTTGGAATGCCTGTCAACCCGTAGGGCAGGCTGATTTGAACCGACAAATGGTAGAGATGTAGGGATCCATGCTCCAGCTCATGTAGCAAATGAAAACCTTGCTGGACAACTTGCAAACCAGGCTCATTGCTAACTCTTGTCAACCTGGATCTCTACCATCCCAACCCGTACCCAACCCGTGAAATATTCTGAATCCGGGCAACCAAGCCCATGGGTATGGAAATCAGAGGGACCCACACGCACATGCTCAAGTGGTTGAGTAGGGTCCCTCCTCTTCTTCTTTTTCTGTAAATCAACAATTCCTAGCTAATCAAGCCCCTCCAATCTTTCCTAACCCTCCCCAAGACCCAAACTCTTATGCATCTGCAAATTCTGTCACCTTGAGGAGTGGTAAGTGATGAGTCCATTTTAATGGACTATTGTTATGCCTAAGTACTTCAATTCTAACATAGTATGTTTGTTAATAACCACATTAGGTCATTAAATAAGTGCATGCATCATTACTTGAGTTTTTATCTATTTTATCTCATTCTATAACTTAGTATGTAATTATTTTACGTCTTGTTGTAGGAATAATGTTGGAAAAGAACAGGGGGTGAAATAAATTTCCCCCAACAAACGGCTGCCTCAACTTCACCTCCCTAACAGCCACCGGCCAAAATTAGTAAGGGATTTGAAAATGCCTTAGCTCACGTGGGGAGAGGAGATAAAAAGGAGGCTTGGCAAAGGAGAGGGGGTGGGTTCTTCTTTCCCCCCCTGAGGGGATATCCTTCTTCTCCACCTTCCCCACCGTGGAGAGGGCGGACACTGTGGAACCAAGCATACACTGCCTTCACCATTCCACCGCACTGCCACAACCGCGCCGTTCAAAGCCCCCACCGCGCCCGTGCAGCCCAAGCGCCCTACAAGCGCGCCCTTCCAGCCCCCACTGCAAGCGCACCCTGTAGGTTTTGCACCAACCCTCTCCAGCCCCCACCGTGCCCTTGCAACCACGCCAGCCTGCCCTCGCCACACCATCGCCCTCACGCCTTCCACCACACTGCCACAGCTGCACCTTCACCTCCCACTGCCCTTGTGCCCTTGCATGCCTTGCAGGCACCGCACCCATCACCCGCGCTACTACCGCAGCTGTGCCTTGCACAGCCTGCACCAAGCGCCTGCAGGCGCTTCACCCACCGCCCTTGCGCGCCGTTCCAGCCTGCACTACACCGCGCCATCGCCCTTCTCCACCTACCCTCACCCGCACTGCCTGCAGGAGCTGCTCCAGCTCTCCCACCACAAGTGCGCCCTTCCAGCCTGCACCCGCGCCCTCACCGCTTTTCGTAGGTGCTGCACGCATAGCGTGCAAAGGCATGCACTACAGACCGCACAGCACCTCCTCTTCATCATCTTCTTCCTCTCCAGCACCTACAAGTACCCAAAACCACGCCCGCAGCAGCGTGCCCACAGCTGCCATGTGCCTGCGGGCAGGGCAGCATAGCCACGCGTGACCACGCGCAAGTGCAGTGCAACCATGCGCACCCATGTGACAGCGCACACAGCAGTAGTGCAGCCACTTGCCGGCGACAGGCCGGTGCTTCTCTCTGCTAGCCGGCTGCCTCGGGCCACCTTCGGCTATCGTGTCACCACCATTGCATAGCCTTTGTCGAGACGTGCCTTCCCGCCGCGTAGCTCCTCCCACGAAGCCTCCTCGTGCGTGAAAGGAAGAGAGAGGAAGTTTCCTCTATTTTATACTCAATTAATATTTACATTTAATGCCATTGCCATTTAGATATTAATATTTTATTCAGGCCACATTGCATTGATGCACTCATAGTTTCCTGAAATTACTTCACTTGTGTTGTGTATCATTTAACTTTGAATTTCAAATCAGATTTGCATGCAAGTTGAATTTACACGATATGCCATTACACATGCATCATATACATATTTTTGGAGCTTAATTCCTGATGTGAAAATTGCATAAATAACCCTGAACTTTTAAGGAAATTGCAAGCTCCATTTAAAATGGCATCTTCCTCGCATTAAAGTTGCGAAAGTGTTTACAAACAGTATATTTCTCTACTCATGAATTTATTGGTCTATTCCTCCCTGTGGATGCGACATCTTTATTGTAGTTAAATTTGATATTTAGTTTTGATTGAGAAATTTTCCACCACATAAAACACGACATATCATTCTATTGCTATCATAAATAAGCGAGAATCTCTTCGTCAGTAAGCAGACTCAGGATCCACAACCACACTGTTCTGATCTACTAAATCCTGAAGAGCCTAAGGAGAGAAAGGAGAATTCTGGACAAGAAATCAAGGCTCAGGAACCTGATTCCAAAGATCTGACTCATGTTCCTTTTCCTGAAGCCCTGATCAAATCAAAGAAGTCTATTGATAGCAATGAGGAGCTTCTGAATATATTTAAGAATGTTGAGATCAATATCCTGCTCCTCGATGCTATTAAGCATATACCAGCTTACACAAGATTTTCAAAGGATTTATGTACACAAAAGCGTAAGTCGAGAGAATTTGTTCCGAGGAAGGTGGTACTCTCCGAGTAGGCTAGTTCTGTTATCCTACACCACCTCCCTCAAAAAAAGAGAGATCCAGGTGCTCCGTTGATTTCTTGTGTCATCGGAGATTACACGTTTGATAGAGCACTTCTGGATTTGGGTGCATCCATCAACCTAATTCCGACTTCTCTTTACAAGAAGTTTGGATTAGGTGAACTTCGGCCAACTTCAGTAATGCTACAGTTAGCGGACCGTTCGGTTACAAATCCGCGAGGCATTATTGAAGATGTTATAGTTAAGGTCAAGGATTTCTATTTTCCTGTAGATTTCCTTATCCTTGACATGGATGTACTTGAAAACCTGAGGAACACGCCCATCATTCTGGGGCATTCATTCCTGGTTACCGCTAAGGCCAACATTAACTGTGAAAGTGGTAGCATGGAAATCGCCTTTGGGGATCAACAAATGAAATTGGACATTTTTAAGGCGATTAATAAATTTGAGGATTGTGGATTTATTGAGGAACTTGAGGAGGATAATGTAAACATTGAAACTTGTTTGATGATTTCTTCAATTGAAAGTTCCTCCTTTGATGACAAATTGGATCTGCAACCCTCTATGGTAGACCTGCCATCTTCTAAAGAGGTTATTGATTTTATTCACTCACAACCTATTCCTCTTGTTGAGTCTTCAGTATCTTCCTTATTGTCAATCAACAACCTGCCCCAGCTTGAACTGAAACCATTGCCTGAGAATTTGAAATAACAATTTTTAGGACCTTAGAAGATGCTCCCTGTGATTATCAGTGCCAAATTAACAAAGGAGCAAGAGAATAAATTGATCAAGGTCCTGAAGGAACACAAGGAGGCAATTGGTTGGACAATTAATGACCTTAGGGGGATCGAGCCATCTTATTGCAATCATAGAATATTCTTGGAAGATGGATCCCGCCCTTCTCGCCAGATGCAGAGGAGATTAATCCAAATATGCGAGAAGTGGTCAAAAAGTAAATCATTAAGTGGCTCGATGCAGGAATTATTTATCCAATCTCTGATAGTCCCTAGGTAAGTCCCGTGGTGATTATTCCAAAGAAAGTTGGGATTACCGTTGTGACTAACGAGAGAGGAGAATCTGTCACAACTTGTTCAGCTTCCTCTTGGAGGATTTGTATTGATTATAGGAAACTGAACACTGCCACAAAGATGGATCCCCTGCCATTTATTGATCAAATCTTGGAAAGACTAGCCAGGCAGAAGTACTTCTGTTTTCTTGATGGCTACTCGGGATACAACCAAGTTCCTATCCATCTCGAGGATCAGGAAAAAACTACTTTCACTTGTTCCTATGGAACCTTTGCTTCCCATAGGATGCCTTTCGATTTATGTAATGCACCTGCGACTTTTCAAAGGTGTATGTTAGCCATATTCTCTGACATGGTAGGAGAGTTTATGGAAGTCTTCATGGATGATTTCTCTATTTTCGGAGAATCGTTTGAGTCTTGTTTGGCTAATCTGGAAATGATTCTTAAGCGATGTATCAAAACACGATTGGTCCTTAGCTGGGAAAAGAGTCATTTCATGACCCAAGAAGGCATCGTCTTGGGTCATGTAATCTCTGAACGGGAAATCGAAGTGGATAAAGCTAAGGTTGATGCTATCGCTAAACTTCCTCCTCCCACCTCTATTAAACAAATCTGATCATTTCTTGGTCATGTGGGATTCTATAGAAGATTCATCAAGGATTTCTCGAAGGTTGCTCGTCCCTTGAGCAATCTTCTCGCCAAAGAAATGCCATTTGTTTTTGACGAATCATGCCGTAAGGCATTTGATTTCCTGAAAACGGCAGTCACCTATGCTCCAGTGTTGCAACCACCAATTTGGACAACCCCTTTTGAGATCATGATCGACGCTTCTGATTACGCGGTCGAGGCTGTCTTGGGTCAGAAAATAGATAGAATGCCCTCTATCATCTACTACGCTAGTAAAGCTCTGGATGAAGCTGATTGCACAGCAAAAATGCACCAACAATTGTGCCATCTTATGCTATTTCCTAGCATTGACAGTGCATATTAGGTAGCCATAGTCGCATTTGTGAAAATACACGCATGCATGCATTTATTTGAGAGGGGAGGAGAGTGAATAAAATGGCCTTGAAATTAATGTTTTCCTCAAGTGTTGCTTCGCAAAATCACCATCCTCATTTTTTATTGACTTTGATTTTCTTCTCCGCGGCTGCAAGGCATGGTAGTTCTTCCTCGCGCCATGCTCTACAACAGCTCTCCCTGCCAGCCACATGCATAGCCATGCATGCAGCCTAGGGCATGGCTGTGCATGCCTCTTTCCTCTTTAAAAAGAGCTCAGCCATCTTCCTTGCGACTGAGCCTGGTCCACCCAACAACAGAAACTCCTTCTCCAGGCCGTCTCCTCCCCTTTCCCCTCCATACGCAGCCTCTCTTCTTCTTGAAGAGCCACGTTGCGGGCAGGAGCAACTCACAGTGGTACACAACCACCACTGTGAGTCCCACCACCGCCCAGCTCATCAAAGAGCTGGTGGGTGTGGTGGTTCTCTTCTCTGATTTCATCGTTCAGCCATTTCTGCCATTGCCACAGGATTCAAGGTCTGAAGCTCCGCAGCAGCAGCAGCCCACGCGCACGCAGGCACTGACCGCAGCACCTTTCTGCGTGCGCAGGTGCCTTCCAGCGCGCGCGCGCAGGCTACACCGGCTGCAACCGGCTGTTCAGAGTGCGCGGCACTGTAGGTACTATTCACGCTAGAGAGCGCGACATTGGAGCTACAGTACGGTGACCGGAAAGCTTCTCACTTATCCGGTCACTCCGTGCTCTCTCTCCAGCCCGCGACTGCTTCCAGCCCGTTCCCGCTTTACGCGTACGCCCACTTCCACGTAAGCCAGCGCCCGTACCCGTCTACGTCCGCATCTTCGCCCGCTTCAGAGCCCGCCTCTTTGCGTAGCACGGTGCGTTGCGGTCCTTCCCCTCGCGCTCACTCCCTCCCGCGTGTGCGCGCCTCTTCACGTGCCTACGCGCCTGCGCCTGCGTGTGGCTATCAGACGACGGCCGCTGCATTCGGACGACTTAAACGCCAGCACCTTCTTCACTCCAGCAGACGCCCTCTCTCTCTCTCTCTCACAGCACTCTGTCACTCCTGTAGACACATACACACACACACTCTCGTACACACACCTACTCACTTATACACTACTATATACTTATATATATATACATATATATATTTATATATATATATATATTTATATACATATATATATATATATATACATATATCTATACATATAGTAGTATCTATATAACTAAGTATAAGTATATATACATATATATATATAAATATACATACATGTATACATATATCTATAACTATAAATACATATATATATATATATGTATATCTATCTACATATATCTATATACATAGATACTTATACTAATATATATATATACATATACACATATATATAACTATATACATATATTACACATATATATAACTATATACATATATTACTATATATATATATATATATATATATATATATATATATATATATATATATATATACACACACATATACATACATCTATCTATACATATATTTACATATCCATATATATATACATATATAACTACATATACACCTATATAATTATAATCATATATATATATACATATAGATATATATATTTACATATATACATATATTTTCATATCACCTACCATACGTTGTATCGCGGGAATATCTGCACCAGTTGTTGATATTCCCCGATACACGCGTACAGCAAGCATCTCCTCACACATCTTCCACCATCCATCCTACACTCCATGCGGCACTCCATCCTGTTGGTTGCGTCTTCCTAGACGACGATCAACTCGACACCGTGCTACACGCCATTTCCATCTCCACCCCACCCCTATATACATATATAATATATACATATATATATACTATATTTACCTTATTTCTATTTCTCTTTCTTGCCATTAAAAAGATAAAAAATATATACAAAAGAAAAAAGATAATCCTTGACTTGCAAGTATTCAATCTTGCGAATAGCAAGACTAGTTTTGAACCTTAATTTGGCCCAAAGCCAAGAACCTGATTTTGAGGGTGTACCTCAAGGACAAAAATTATCATAAAAAAATATTAAATAGAAAAATACCAAAAACATAATAAACTAATGGAAGAGATTCGTTGTAGGAAAGGTGTAGAAACTTATTCACCTCTAATCCCACTTCCTTGAGTTTGACCCTGAGCCTAAAAGTGACCAAGATAAAATCAAGTAGGCCAGGTTAAAAATTTTGTAAAGAGATGGTTAGGATCAATTTAGGTTAACCACTATAGTCATTTCAATGATAAAATCACCATATTAACACAACCTATTCGGGTCCCGACCATAACATCTTTTCTGGTGGCGTTGCCGAGGAAGTGCGCATTCAAGTAAGTTTTTACTCCATTCCTTTAATTTTTCTCTTCTCACACCCTTCTCTTCATGGGTATTTTTGTTTGTTGCTGTGCAGGTGAACCTATTGCAAGGAGAAGATAGGGAGAAGAAGTAGGAGAAGTGGGCAGATCTAAGGCGGGAAACGAGAGCGTGAAGTTGCCGGCACCGCACTAGAGCTTCGTACACGTTGCTGAACAAGTAGGTCTTTCTTTCTTAGCAACTTAAGTTAACTCGTCACATTAAAAATAAATAAAAAAAAAACTAAGAAAAACTTCTTGGGATCTCTTGGGGAAAGTGGATTAAAAATCACTTGTTTGATTGTTTGCCTTCACTCCCACCGCCTTGGGATTTCCCGCCAAACTTCGTATAGCGAAGATCCAAGAATCTTGATTCTTGAATCTTTCGCCGTGTGAAGTATTCTTTGAGGAAAAAATAAAAAGATTGATTGCCATCCCTCTTTGCCTCATCTATCTGCAATTCGGGATCACCTGTTTGGTGGGGAGACATGGAATTGAGTTGATTCCAACCCTACCACGACCTTTCACGTGCCTAAGATTCGATCCCGAATACTTCAATCCTAACAATTTGATTTTCTTTATCTTATGGTTGAGCCTTGTGTGTGGAAATCATTTTGGTGATTGGGAGCATTTGAATTGAAGTGCTTTGGCTCCCTTTCACACTAATCTAAAATTGATTTGTGCATCCACACATAGAAATCTCCATCTAGGGAAGCCCATTGCATTTTACCATGCATTAACCAACTGACATTAAAGAAGGATTTGTTGGGCTTAGAAGAAAACTTGTGTTCTCTCAAAACCTGGAGATTGGTTTAATTGGTAATTCAGAGAAATCCTAAAATCCATACTACTTAAGGCTGAATTCTAAAAACCATTCACCAATTAAAACTTCAATTCAGGGAGATTTCCCTATTCCATGCTTGGCTTACACACTTTGTAAAATCAATCACTTGGGCATTACCCGTAAATAACGCCCTTCACATTCCAGAAGCACTTGATCCTAAGCCTTTAACTAAAATTGGTAGCAACTTGACCCTTATTAAGGATTGGAGGTCTAACTACCTGCGTGTATCGCCTACGTGCTGGTGAGGGTTTCTGCGTGCTATCGGGTGTCTAAGACTGGGGCAAACGGCCTTTCAATCTAGCCCGGTGGTTCTGCGGTGCCCGCATTCGGTTCCGTAGGTCATGATAGTAGGTAACTTAGATCTTTAGGTCTAAGGGCACACAGTAGAGGTTAGGAATTTGATTGTATTGATTTGTCATCAAGTGTACCTTTGCGGCATCATTTCTCTCATCTCTTTCCCCTTCGTATCCCCCCAATTCTTCCTACGGTAGTGCATGTTTGGGAGGAGGTCACAAAACCTTGAACTGTGTGAATTGCCTGATAATTTTAGAAAAGAAGCCGCATCGTCCTCCTCCACAAACATGGCTGCACGCCCGCCCCCAAATCCCGAGGGAGAAAACCGCCCTCAAAACCCACCAGGTGGTGGAGCCTTGGATCCCATAACCTGCCTCCAAGCCCAAATGGAAATGTATAATGAACAAATTGAAGCCATAAGGGAAACATTGGAGGAAATGCAGAACCCTCCCGAATGGGAGGGGCCTAGGTCTCTTAGCTCCTATCAGAATCCCGCTGCTACAGAGACCATAGGACAAATTCAGGTCCCCATTGGTGGGGACGACTTTGAACTAAAACCTAACATAATTGGCTAGATAAATTTTCACTTCCATGGTCTTGTAAGTGAAGATCCTTTTCTCCACTTGGAAGACTTAACCTGATTGGCTGAAACAGTTAAACCAAGAAATATTGGGTTACCTATAGTCCTCATGAAAATGTTCCCGTTTTCATTGCAGGATAAAGCGTCGCAGTGGTTACGCACCCTTGGGAGAACCATCCACTCTTGGGAAGAGATGCGACCAGCATTTCTCAAGAAGCTCTTCCTAATCGGGCGAACCAATGCGCTTCACCGTGCTGTCACCTCCTTTACGCAAAAAAACTACGAACAGTTTCATGAGGCATGGGAGAGATATAATGACCTCCTCAGGAAGTGTCCGCACCACGGTCTGCCTAAGTGGCATATAGCCCAGATTTTCTACAATGGGCTAAATGAGACTTTGAAGCAGATTGCAAATGCTTCCTGCGGAGGGAATTTCATGAATAAAGACGAGAATGGAGCATTCGAATTATTTGAAAATATGAGAGAAAAGTCAATGAACAATGCTTCATTGTCACCCTTAATCGTACTAGCCTGCCCCGTAATGTCCACGAAGTTGACATGGGACCCTCTCAGTCATCCACAGATCTCAGCCTTATTGCACAGAAATTGGATGAAGTCTCCGTCGTGCACAAGAAGCTGGACGAGCTTCTGACCAACCCTACCCATTCTATGGCAAACACCCCCACCTCACCACTTTGTCACAATCCCAATTCTTCGAACACCAGGCTTATCCCGAGAAACCCCGTAAGACCTTCCTTATCGAGTGTCGCACTGAGCGATTCGGTAAGTCATGTGGATCTGGCTTTTGCAAGCCAGTATTTTGACACGGAGGACCAAGCCTCCATGTGCTCGGATGCATATTTACATGCGGACACGCCTTCCGGCATAGAAGACGCTTGCGCCCTGGGGAACAACCCGTTCTCTACCACTTATAACCCAGGGTGGTGAAATCATTCGAACTTCGCATGGTCCAACAACCCGTAGTGCCAAAACCCTGCGGGTGGACCAATGCGACCGTCCGCACCCGTCATCCCAAGGGCCCAGTCTAATCCTATGGCGAATCCGCCATCGGGTCCTTGTGTACGGCAAACAGAACACGCATCAAGTCCTCTTGATAAATTGATGCGAATGATGACGGAAATGTCAAAGTGCCATGAAGAGAACATGACCTCTCTTCAGCACCAATTGGTGCAGCAGAATGCTGAGATCAGTCAACTACGCATGGCGACTTGATCTCAGGGCACTCTTCCAGCCCAACCTATTCCAAACCCACGAAATTTCGTACCCCGTGGTCCCCAACCACAGGTATGACCTTCTCAGGGGCAGGTTCATCAAATTCTGCAGGCTCCGAGCATTCCACTGGGATTTCAGGCTAATCCCACTGCAGCACCTCACTCTTATGTCCCTATTGCGAACCCTCCTCCGCCTTGTGATCCCACTAGACCCGCATCGTCCAATGCGATCACTACGAGGAGTGGCAAGTAGACCGTCGATCCGCCTCGACCTGATCCTGGCCCATCTTCTTCATCGCCCTCTCATTTGGGATGTGCATCGCATTCGCGAGAGGACGGTACACCCAAATTGGTGCCAGAATCAGTCCCATTCCTTGAGGCTCTACTGAGCGAGACAAAAGGCAAGAAGAAGGATACGCAAGCCTTTGATAACCTGCGTAATTTGTTTAGGGATGTCGAAATCAAGGTACCCCTGCTTGAGGCTATTGACCACATACCTACTGTCGCCCGATTTCTCAAAGACTACACAACACCCAGGCGACAGTCAAAGAAAACTAAGAATCCGGTGGTTCTCTAGCCTCATGCGAGTTGTACTATACTGTCAAATCTACCACCGAAGTAGAAAGATCCGGGCACACTGCTTATTTCCTGTAGCATCCAAGGCTGCAATTTTAACCGTGCCCTGCTTGATCTAGGATCTTCCATCAATCTTATACCAACCATCATTCACGAAAAATTTTCCTTGGGAAATCTGAAACCCACCCCTGTCACGTTACAGTTGGTAGATCGTTCTGTCAAAATTCCAAAGGGTGTGGTGGAAGACGTGGTGGTTAGGGTCAACAGTCTCTGTTTTCTTGTTGACTTTCTTGTTTTAGATATGGAAGTTCCTAGCTCACTTTCTGATTTTCCAATCATCCTTGGTCGACCTTTCTTGGCCACAGCCCACACCCATATTGACTGTGAGTTGGGCTGTATTGAGATTGCCGTTGGATCTGACAAGCTTAAGCTTAACATCTTCAAGGCAGCCAAGAACTTTGATTGCGATTGCATCGAGGATGACACGTTTGACGAGGACATGGCCGTCAGCACGTGTATCAGACTAATTGGGACTTATTCTGACTGCTGCAGACTACCTGTAAACACTGACGATTGCCTGAATGACACATATTGTGACATTCCCCATCCCTCCCTTGTCCTGTTCCTTCTCCTAACCAAACTTCTGACGAGGTTTACTCTGCTTCCCATACCTCATGGTCTGAGTCATATCCGGGCTACTTACCGTCGGTCCACACTCTTGAAGACCGGATTGCCCTTTCTTTCCTGCCAAATCAGGCGGATTTGCGACTCCACACTGGGACCTTGAGCCCACATACTACTCACTGGGGCTATTCCTTTTTGGATCCATCTATCCAAGAAGCCCCTCTTCTTGGCCAATTTGAGGGCCAACTTCTTCCTCCTGATTTGTTTTCTGATCCGCCTGGGACACTCTCATCCCTTGAAATGCCAGATCTTTCACCATCCACTCCCGAGCTGAAAGAGCTTCCTAGTACACTTAAGTATGTTTTCTTGGGACCAAATGAAACGCTCCCCATAATCATTAGTTCAAAATTGACCAGGGAGCAAGAGTGCAAACTAATGAAGGTCCTTATGGAACACAAGGTAGGCATTGGATGGTCTTTATCAGACTTAACTGGCATTAGCCCCTCCTACTGCACTCACCGTATATATACGGAGGAGGAGGCTCAACCTTCCCGCGAGATGCAGCGACGTCTCAACCCTAACATGCAGGAGGTCGTTAAAAAGGAAATTATTAAGTGGCTGGATGCAGGTATAATCTACCAGATCAGCGATAGCCCTTGGGTGAGTCCGATTCACGTTGTGCCCAAAAAGGTGGGACTCACCATCCGTGTCAATAACAGGGGCGAATCCATCCCTACACGCACTCCTACATCTTGGAGAGTGTGTGTAGATTATAGGAAACTCAATGCTGCAACTAAGAAAGATCATTTTCCGCTACCTTTCATTGACCAAATCTTGGAGCGGTTAGAGGGAAATAAATTTTTCTGTTTCCTGGATGGATTCTCAGGATATAACCAGGTGGCAATTGACCCCCGGGACCAAGAGAAAATCACTTTTACCTGCCCCTTCGGCACCTTTGCATTTAGAAGGATGCCATTCAGACTTTGTAACATGCCAGCAACGTTCCAGAGATGTATGCTGGTAATTTTTCATGACATGGTGGGTGACTTTCTCGAGGTCTTCATGGATGACTTTTCGATCTTTGGACCATCTTTCGATGACTGTCTTGCCAACCTGACTCGTATCCTTAGGAGATGTATTGATGTAAACCTCATGCTTTCCTGGGAAAAAAGTCATTTTATGGTACACGAGGGAATTGTTCTCGGACATATCATCTCCGATAGGGGTATTGATATTGACAGAGCTAAGCTTGATGTAATTGCTGATTTACCTGTGCCTGGCTCTGTCAAACAAATCCGCTCCTTCCTGGGACACGTCGATTTCTATAGGAGATTCATCAAAGATTTCTCGACCTTTAACTCATCTCTTATCAGCCAACATACCCTTCGATATGGGCCCCGACTGCATACGAGCTTTCACGTAGCTATGTAATGCTGTCACCAAGGCCCCTGTTCTCCAGCCACCTGATTGGTCCCTTGACTTTGAACTCATGTGTGACGCTTCCGACCTTGCAGTCGGAGCCATCCTGCGACAAAGATGCGATAGACACCCCTTCGTGGTGTACTACGCCAATAAGACGTTGGACGAGGCCCAGCGTAATTATACTACCACTGAAAAAGAACTACTGGCGGTCGTCTTTGGGCTGGAGAAATTTCGCTCTTACCTTCTGAGCTCACATGTTATTGTTTTCACTGATCACGCGGCCATTCGCCATCTCATGCATAAGAAGGATGCCATGCCCAGATTGATTCGTTGGATCCTTCTACTCCTAGAATTTGACATTGAGATCCGCGATAAGGCCGGAGCCCAGAATGTTGCGGCTGATCATCTTTCTAAACTGGACCCTGACCATATTGGACTTACTCTGCCAATTAATGAGATTTTTCCTGATGAGCACCTATTGGCAATTAATGTGGCAAGTGGACCTTGGTATGCCGACATTGCCAATTACCTTGCTTCTAGATCCCTTCCATGTGGCTGGCCTAAAAACCAACGCGAGCATCTCATGGCAGAAGCAAAGTATTATTTTTGGGATAATCCACTTCTTTTTCGAATAGGTGCTGATCAAATCATCCGTCGCTGTATTCCTGACAGCGAATTCCTCGGTGTGCTATCCTTCTGCCACGATCAGGCCTGCGGAGGCCATTTCTCTGGGAGGAAAACTGCAGCCAAGGTGTTGCAGTGCGGTTTCTTTTGGCCCTCCCTTCACCAGGATGCACACAATTATGCCAAACATTGCACTAGGTGCCAGTCGTTAGGGTCAATGTCACGTCGTGACATGATGCCCTTACAACCCATCCTAGCTGTGGAAATCTTCGACATTTGGGGCATTGATTTCATGGGTCCCTTTCCTCCTTCCAACGGCTTCGAATTTATTCTCGTGGTTGTGGATTATGTTTCGAAATGGATCGAGGCTATTCCCACATGCCTTGCTAACCACGTTATATCCACTCGATTTGTCAAAGACCATATCTTTGCATGCTTTGGGATCCCTCGAGCCATTATGTTAGATGGAGGAAGCCACTTTACCCATGCTTCTTTTCGGGCACTTCTGAGGAAATATGGAGTCCATCATTGTATCGCATCTCCATATCATCCTCAGACAAATGACCAGGCAGAGGTGTCGAACCGGCAAATCAAACAAATTCTCTAGAAAACGGTTCGGCTTGACCGTAAGGACTGGTACGACAAGCTGATTAACGCACTTTGGGCGTATCGGACTGCCTTCAAGGCTCCCCTTGGTATGTCTCCTTATAGAATCGTTTATGGGAAGCCTGTCATTTGCCCGTGGAGCTGGAGCACCGCGCTTATTAGGCAGTTTGCCAATGTAACCTCGACCCAGACCTGTGTGGTCGAGAAAGGAAACTCCAACTCCAGAGGCTGGAAGAGCTCCGTCGTGAAGCCTATGATTCTGCCTTAACATTCAAGCAACGCACTAAGGCTTTTCACGACAGCCGTATTCGGCGGAAAGAATTTGAGTCATCTCAGCAAGTTTGGCTCTATAACGCCAGGCTCAAATTCTTTCCTGGGAAATTGAAGTTCAAATGGACTGGTCCTTTTTTGGCCTCAAGACCATTTCCCAACGGGGCCGTTGAGATTGAAGATCCCAAATTTGGGCATAAATTTACGGTCAATGGGTAGCATTTGAAACCTTATCTTACTCATAAACCTACCCCCGTTGGAGAAACTGTTGCCCTGCTGGAGGGTAACTAATGATGTGCCTCATTCTGAGTCCAGCTGGGGACGTTAAATTCAGCGCTCGTTGGGAGGCACACCAACAACACTCTGCCTTTATCACGCTCATTTCCTTTTCACTTCACCACCCACCATCCTCTCACCCTACCACCCTGCTGTATACCCTGCACCTCAGCTCTCGTTACCCGATCTTTCATCCTTCCTCTACCCTACCCTGCATGCATATGAGGACATAGCATTGTTTGGCATGGGGGGGTGGATAGGCATCCATAGGATCTGGGTATTTTATGGTATCATGAAGTTTCCATCTATCTATATATATATACAAAAAAAAATGGTGTTTAGTAATGATCTGAAGGCTAAAACAAAAATGCAATAAGTGTTTATTGATATTCAACCACTGTTTTGAAGACTTTCCGAGTCACAGAAGCTTGATTCGCTCAGGCTCGACTTAATTCACTTGAGCATTGACAAGATAGATCGGAATCTCTCCTAACTAAGGATGTATTCTTGTACCTGAGACACCGGTACAGGATTCGTTGGTTTGCTTCTACTTGAGAGCCTAAGTAATCTTGGTTCACAGTACACATATCAAGAAAGATCAGGTGAACATAAGATCCAACCCTAGTGTTCATTAGGGAAGGTGGAGTCCTTACCTATGCACGTAGGTAGACTTTTTATCCCAGGCATTAGTCTTGTGTTTAGGAGAGACTCTTTCCACCAAAAGGAACTCTCCCACCAAAAGGAAAGTGTGCTCCTCCAAATAATGTTGTAGGAGATATATTGACACGTGTTTCAAAAAAAAAAAAGATGCAAATAAGTCAGTATATCTAGCAAATATATGTAAAGTCCTCCCCCTACAAAAGTTCTTTAGGGCAAGTCACAAATACCCTATTTTCTTTGAGCCACAAATATTATAAAATGGGAGTTGAGTTTTCCGTCATCTTTTCAAGGGTCAATCCAAAGACACGAGCTGAAACTGGGACCAACCTGCACTTAAAAATTCGTGAAACCCTGGGCTTGAGTGTTAATGTTCATCTGGTCAGTCTTGATCCTTCACTAAGCACAAGCCATAATCTCTTGAGCTCTTGAGTATGGCAAAAACCTCTTGGATCTTGGAAATCGTACTTAAGGTTTAAATATCAAAAGTTCTGGATAGTCGAGAGATGGTCTATGTCATGTGAGACTTAAAGTACTGGTAGTCTTCTCTGCAATTGGTTCTCACGATATCCAACAATAAACACACCTATGTCGCCTCAGAAGAAAATCTTCAGCTTAAAGATCATTTTTAAATACAATACAAAAAAATGTTTTGTTAGGGACTAGCAAAAGATAGGCATGGGGGTATGACTGCACAGCAAAAATACACCAAAAATTGTGCCATCTTGTGCTATTTCCTAGCATTGCCAGTGCATATTAGGTACCATAGTCGCATTTGTGAAAATACACACATTCATGCATTTATTTGAGAGGGGAGGAGAGTGAATAAAATGGCCTTGAAATTAACATTTTCCTCAAGTGTTGCTTCGCAAAATCACCATCCTCATTTTTTATTGACTTTGATTTTCTTCTTCTCCGTGGCTGCAAGGCATGGCAGTTCTTCCTCGCGCCATGCTCTGCAACAGCTCTCCCTGCCAGCCGCATGCATAGGCATGCATGCAGCCCAGGGCATGGCTATGCATGCCTCTTTCCTCTTTAAGAAGAGTTCAGCCATCTTCCTTGCAGCTGAGCCTGGTCCACCCAATAATAGCAGCTCCTTCTCCAGGCCGTCTCCTCCCCTTTCCCCTCCATACGCAGCCTCTCTTCTTCTTAAAGAGCCACGCTGCTGGTAGGAGCAACTCACAGTGCTACACAACCACCATTGAGTCCCACCACCGCCCAGCTCATCAAAGAGCCGGTGGGCGTGGTGGTTCTCTTCTCTGATTTCGTCGTTCAACCATTTTCGCCATTGCCGTAGGACTCATGGTCTGAAGCTCTACAGCAGCAGTAGCAGCAGCCCGCGCGCACGCAGGTGCCTTCCAGCGTGCCTGCGCACGCCGCATCGGCTGCAACCGGCTGTTCAAAGCCCGTGGCACTGTAGCTACTGTTCACGCTAGAGAGAGCTACACTGTAGCTACAGTGCGGTGATCGAAAAGCTTCTCACTTATCCGGTCACTGCTCTCTCTCTCTCCAGCCTGCGACCGCTTCCAATCCATTCCCGCTTGATGCGTCCGCCCGCTCCCGCGTAAGCCAGCGCCTACACTCGTCTGCGCCCGCATCTTTGCCCGCTTCAGCGCCTACCTCTTCGTGTAGCGCGGTGCACTGCGGTCCTTCCCCTCGCGCTTACTCCCTCCCGCGTGCGCACGCCTCTTCGCGCGCCTATGCGCCTGCACCTGCGCGTGGCTATCAAACGACGGCCGCTGCGTCCGGATGACTTAAACACCAGGGCCTTCTTCACTCTAGCAGATGCCCTCTCTCTCTCTCTCACAGCACTCTCTCACTCCTGCAGACACATACACACACACACACTCTCTCGTACACACACCCACTCACTTATACACTACTATATACTTATATATATATACATATATATATTTATATATATATTTATATACATATATATATACATATATCTATACATATAGTAGTATCTATATAACTAAGTATAAATATATATACATATATATACATATATATTTATACATATATATATATATACAAATATACATACATATATACATATATCTATAACTATAAATACATATGTATATATATGTATATCTATCTACATATATCTATATACATAGATACTTATACTAATATATATATATACATACACACATATATATAACTATATACATATATTACTATATATGTACATATATATATATATACATATCTATATCTATATATAGTGATATATACATACATATATCTAATTATAAATATATATATATATACACACATATACATACATCTATCTATACATATATTTACATATCCATATATATATACATATATACATATATATACATACATATATATATATATATACATACATATATATATATATATATATATATGTATAACTACATATACACCTATATAATTATAACCATATATATATATATACATATAGATATATATATTTACATATATACATATATTTTCATATCACCTACCATACGTTGTATCGCGGGCATATCTGCACCAGTTGCTGATATTCCTCGATACACGCGTATAGCAAGCGTCTCCGCACACATCTTCCACTATCCATCCTACACTCCATGAGGCACTTCGTCCTGTTGGTTGTGTCTTCCTAGACAACGATCAACTCGACACCGTGCTACACGCCATTTCCATCTCCACCCCCACCCCTATATACATATATAATATATACATATATATATGCTATATTTACCTTATTTCTATTTCTCTTTCTTGCCATTGAAAAGATAAAAAAAATATACAAAAGAGAAAAGATAACCCTTGACTTGCAGGTATTCAGTCTTGCGAATTGCAAGACCAGTTTTGAACCCTAATTTGGCTCAAAGCCAAGAACCTGATTTTGAGGCTGTACCTCAAGGACAAAAATTATCATAAAAAATATTAAATAGAAAAACACTAAAAACATAATAAACGAACGAAAGAGATTCGTTGTAGGAAAGGCGTAGAAACTTATTCACCTGTAATCCCACTTCCTTGAGTTTGACCCTGGGCCTAAAAGTGACTAAGATAAAATCAAGTAGGCCAGGTTAAAAATTTTGTAAAGAGATGGTTAGGCTCAATTTAGGTTAACCACTATACTCATTTTAACGATAAAATCACCATATTAACACAACCTATCCGAGTCCTGACTAGAAGCCCAGAGGAATTACACTGTTACTAAAAAGGATTTACTAGCCATAGTGTTCGCTTTGGAAAAATTCAGGGCTTACCTCTTAGGGTCTCATGTTATCATCTATATCGACCACTCGGCCATGAGACATCTCTTGGCCAAAAAGGATGCCAAACCCCGGCTTATTCGTTGGATTCTTCTGCTTCAAGAATTTGATCTTGAAATAAAGGATAAAATTGAGGTTCAAAATGTGGTGGCGAATCATTTGTCGAGACTCCTAAGTGATTCTTCTCGTTCATACATCCCGATTGCTGATACTTTTTCGGACGAAGCTATCCTTACAGTTTCAGGTGTCCAAACCTCGTGGTTTACTGACATTGTTAACTATTTGGCCGTTGGTCAAATCCCCCAAGATTGGACCAAGCAACAATGGGATAGACTTAAATCTGAGGCCAAATACTACTTCTGGGAGGACCCTGAACTGTACTACTTTGGCTCTAATCAGATTATTCGCCAATGTGTTCCAGAGAATGAATTCAACAGTATTCTTGAGTTTTGCCATGCATCTGCATGTGGTGGACATTTCTCTGGGAAAAAGACGGTGCAAAAATTTTGTAATCTGGCTTCTATTGGTCGTCTTTATTTAAGGATGCTCAAGATTTCTCAAGGTCATGTTCTCGATGTCAGGCACTTAGGAGCATAACTAAGAGAGATATGGCACCCTTAAACCCAATTCTTCCTATCGAAATTTTTGATGTTTGGGGCATCGATTTCATGGGACCCTTTCTCCCTTCATTTAGACATTAGTATATTCTTATTGCTGTTGATTATGTGTCCAAATGGATTGAGGCGATTCCCACCCGAACCAATGACCACAAGGTGGTTATTGATTTTGCCAAGAAAAATATCTTCAGTGGGTTCGGGATTCCGAGGGCCATCCTTAGTGACGGTGGCGCTCATTTTACTAATGCCCAATTCCATAATTTGTTAGCCAAATACGGGGTTAATCACCAAATTTCCACACCTTAGCATCCCCAGAAGAATGGACAAGCCGAGATCTCCAATTGGGAGATCGAGAACATTCTGCAGAAAATGATTAGGCCTGATTGCAAGGACTAGACTCAAAAGCTTGAGGACGCTCTTTGGGCCTACTGTACGATGTATAAAATGCCCATCGGCATGTCTCCATTTTGATTGGTGTATGGAAAGTCATGTCATCTACTCGTAGAGATTGAACATAGGGCATTTTGGGCGATCAAACAATGCAATTTAGATTTGAATTTAGCTAAGAAGACCAGGAAACTCCGACTATCTGAGTTGGAAGAGCTTAGAAATGATGCATATGAGAATGCCAAGATCTACAAGGCTAAGACTAAAGCTCTACATGATCAATTAATTTCCCACAAGAGCTTTGAGTTGAATCAGAAGGTCTGGTTATTCGATTCTCGACTTAAGCTTTTTCCTGGCAAACTTAAATCTAAATGAAATGGCCCATTCATTATTGACCAAATTTTTCCAAATGGAGCTGTTTAGATCTCTGACCCAAAGACGGGTAACACATTTAAAGTCAACGATCAATGCCTGAAGCCTATTATTGACCGTACCCTTCCAGAACCCATCTCAGATACGGTTGCTCTAGCCATATTGTGACTTCTTTGGCTAGACTTTGCCTAGCTGACGGCATTAAACTCAGCAGTTGTACATATGACACAAAGCTAACACGAGCTTCATATTTGGGTGGCATCTTTCATACTCTACCCTTTCTTATCTCTTTCTTAATGTGGACATTGCATCAACTTGGCATGGGGGGGTGGATTCATTTTTGAATCATTTTGTCAGCTTTGTGAAATTCATGTAAATTATTTTTCTCTTCTTATTTATACATTAAAAAAAAATTGAATTAGGAAGGAATGGTTGGGCATTAGGATTTTTCAACCTTAGAAAATATTACATTAGGATCTGAACACAAAGACCTTTCCAGTCTTTGGACTTAATCGGCCTGTGTATCCACTAAAATGTGGATTTATTTTTTGAGTCCTCGCCATCTTAATTCTATTGTAATTTGAGCAAATAAGTTTGGGTGATAAGTATACGACTTATCAATCCATCCTTTGATTTGAGGGAACTTTGAGTTTTAAGCATCTACACACTTTCTTTTCACTAACTCGTTGTTCAGCGATTTTAACGGAAATTGGGTAGCTAATGAACCTTCTAGGGTGATATGGCTAGCAAGTTATCGTGGGTAACAACCCATAGGTAGGTTGTCCAGAGCCCAGTCACTGGACCATTCTTTTCTTGCTGCCTTTAGGTAAATCTTAAACTAGGGAAGCCACCTACTTAAAAAAAAAAATGAAAGTCAAAAAGAAAAGAAAAAGAAAAGGAGAAAAGAAAAGAAACAAAAGAAATAAGCCACACTTCGCCGCACGAGTATGGCTGGCAAGTTGTCGGTGGTAATAGCTCATCGATTGGTTGTCCAGAACCTAGCTCAATAAATGCACTGAAAATTCCTAAAACACTTAGGAAGAAGCAAAGAAGTAGAATAAACCAGGGAGATATACACTAGATTCACCCTTGTGTTGACCCCATAAAAATAAAAGTAGGGAGAAAGCTATCGGTTGTAAAGATACACCTTTAGGCAGAATTCTCTTTTTAAGGTCACCTAGAGGCGTAGAAATCCGAAGTTTGTTTTAACGGCCGATCAATGAGTCTATCACATTCACAATAAGATGCTTAGAACTTAGGATTCTCATCAAATCTTGGGTGAGTTGAATGGCCGTAGAAAGATACTCTTAAACCCTAAAACTCAAAAATCCAAAAAAATTAGAAAAGAAGAAAAAGAGAAAAAGAAACTTTTCTTTGAATAAGGCGAGAGCTTGAGGTGGTCTGTACTTTGGCAGATACCCGGGCATTGTTGTGTCTTTGAAAGTTTAGATCCTAAGTAAACATTTTCTTAATGATTGAAAATAGCTCATGCCTAAATAATCCAACCTAATTCTTTTATAAATAGCATATAGTTTTTTCTAGGGACTAACAAAAGATAGGCATGGGGGTGTGATGTAAACATGTTTATATTACATAAAATGTCATTTTATGCATGTTCTTAAGCATAGAATTGCATTACGTACTATAAATATTGCATAGCATGCATCATCTTGCATTTAGATTAGTTTGAATAAAATGGAGGTTAATTGTCTCCTTTTATGTTCAGGGACAGGGCAAATTTTTATTGGGGCCTTGGATCGAAGATCCAACCATATAGATTTGATTAGGGCAACGATTGGAGTTCAACTACTCCAAGATCGCCCTAATCAGACATCTGTAGCATCAGATAGAGATCGAGGAACCCTAGAAGATCAAGGGCCAAGATGGTATGAATCCATACTTCAGAGAACAAATTCGACTGCACGGATGGATTTGGATTGACGATCGTAGTCTAATGGCGTGAAAATCGACTCAATCCAACAACCGTGGCACCATCTACATCATCCAGAAGATGGACGGCTAAGATGGTGCCATGTGGTGCCATCTCAGCCACCCAACCGGTCGCTGCACCCACCGCTCCATCTCTTCTTCAATCTGAGCACCACTTCTCCGCCGTTGGATGATCATCCAATGGCTGTGGATGCGTGCACACAAAACGTAAGCACGACACAAATGCTCTTGTAGCGCGTTAGTCGAACGTGCTTACGCGATGAAGAGGCACGCGTTTGATCCTTGGCGAGCTGCAGCTAAGGCGCGGTGAGGGAGCTCAATTGACCGCTCGATCACAATAAGATCTCACGCCACATCAGATGCCCGCGCATAACGTGGGATCAGATGTGGGTGGGCGTGCGTTAAGGTACTGCGATTATCAAATCTTAGCCGTTCGATCTCATGATTGAACGACCGAGATTTGATGAAAGTGGGCGGCGTGGAAGGTGAGTGGGCGGCAGGTGCGGCACACGTCGCCCACGACTGGGCCTTTAATGAGGCTTAATTCCTTCACTAAAGACCCCTTATTTAATATTTTGAAATTGTAAAGACCAAATTACCCTCACTCCTTACAACTATAAAAGGAGACCCCCTCCATACGAAATTAGCATCCCTTCCTTCTCCTCTCCCTCTCCGAAGCTCAAGAGAGGCTTGTCCCACACCTGGGATGCTCCTCGAGAGATAAAGTCAAATTTTCACCCTCATTTCGGAAGCGGATCCCGCGACAATGACGACGTGCTGCCCTATTCTCATTCCTCCTGCCTTGACCTCCTTCTTCCCGCTCCATCCTCCTTCTTCCAGGCGGCGCCTTGTCCGACTCATCCTCCAAGCGATCGTCGAGAAGGATAACTTCTCTCTCCCATTCCTCTTTTCAGCTTTCTAGAGTAGAATTTTCCTGCTTTCTTGTGTAATTGATTTCCCGCTTTCTAGTGTAATTTTTCTCTGGTTTTATTGTATAAACACTTTGAAATATTAAGTGCATGTTTTTTTCTCTCTCTCTCTTTCTCTCTCATTTATTCTAATTGTTAATATTGTTTCATTGTAATTACGTCACTTCGTTTTTCAACAAAAACTCTAAAAAAATATAATTGCAAATATAGATTGACGTAGCCTCCCTGAGTTCGACTCAGGATTTCTATTTTGGTACAAATTTTATTTGTTGAACATGAGTTCTTCGCTTTCAAACTACAATTACAGGTTTTTCAAAACCAAATACGATAGCATAGTAACTCGCAGCTTCAACAGCAGGCTTGGTCGTGACAAAATGAGATCATGTCATTGACCCCGTTATCAGGAATGCATCTCTGGATCACCTGACCATTGCCAATGTGGAAGAGGTAATGTTCCTACTAAATATAGTACTTGGCCTCGGAAATCAATTTGTCCCGCCTGAAAGTCGCCCAATCTGGTGGGACTTTCCCTGTAACTAAGTAGTTTACAATATCAGCAAACTATGGGAGATTGTGAATGGCTAGCAGGTGCTCGTCTGGAAAACGCTTGGTGATCGGACCAGATGGGTCGATGACTGAAGAAGGAAGACTGGACAAATGGTCAGCTACCATATTCTGCTTTCCTGCCTTATCATAAATCTTGAGATTGAATTCTTGCAACAGCAAGATCCAGCGGATTAGTTGAGGTTTCGTGTCCTTTGCGAGGAGGTGTCTCACTGTGGTGTGATCTGAGTATATAATGACACAAGAACCCAGAAGATAAGATCTAAATTTTTCTAGGCCAAATACTATAGCCAGTTGCTCTTTCTCAGTAACTGTGTAGTTACGCTGAGCCTCGTCCAATGTCTTTCTGGCGTAGTAGATGAGCACGAGTTTCCCGGCAACTTTTTGCCCAAGCATCGCACCCACTACGTAGTCAGACGCATCACACATGATCTCAAAGGGTAGAGACTAGTCAGGGGATTGCAGGATTGGTGCTTGAGTAACTTGATCACGTAAGCTCTCAAATGCTTGAGTTCACTCCTTGGTAATCTCGAAGGAGACATCCTTTGAGAGAAGATTAGTCAAGGGGCGCATGATTTTCGAGAAGTCAGGAATGAAACGATGGTAAAAATCGACGTGCCCCAGAAAGGATCGGATGACTTTGACCGAGCTAGGCATAGGGAGTTTAAAAATCAAATTCACCTTGACTTGATCAACCTGGATGCCTTTTTTAGAGACAATATGTCCAAGCTTGCTCAAGATGATGGAGCTGGCTTGCTCCAACAGTACGATTGAGTTCCCAGCTTTGGTTCGCGACTTACGCTTGGGTGTACACATGTCTTTTAGGAATTGTACATAAGCCGGTATGTGGCGTATTGCATCCATCAAGGGGATGTTTATTTGGACTTGCTCAAAGAGCTTGACCAGGTCCTCCTCAAGTTCCACAGGTTGGGGTTTCCTTTTTCCTTTGGTCAAGGCCTCTAGAAATGGAACCTCTACAGGTTCCTCTAGAATGGGTCTAGGTTCTTGATCTAGGATAGGGGTATCCTAGATGACTATCCCAGGGTTTGGGTTTGCTTTACCAGGTTGAGAGTGGCTTGGATAAGGTGGGTCCTGTGTTGCTTTGCCACTACGGGTAGTAACCGAATTTAGTCTTGCCTAGTTCTGGGTTGGCGTAGGCAAAAGAGGTGGTTGGTTCTGATAACTCGCGTATGATGTCAAAGCCTACATCCTGTCGGGTGATGGAGCAGAAGGGGCCTGATAGACATAGTAAGCTATTAATATGGTGATTTTATCGTTCAAATGAGTATAGTGGTTAACCTAAATCAAGCCTAACCATCTCTTTACAAAATTTTTTTTACCTGGCCTACTTGATTTTATCTTGGTCACTTTTAGGCCCAGGGTCGAACTCAGGGAAGTAGGATTAAAGGTGAAGAAGTTTCTACTCATGTCCTACAACGAATCTCTTCCATTCGCTTATTATATTTTTGGTGTTTTTCTATTTAAGATTTTTTTTCTAATAATTTTTGTCCTTGAGGTACACCCTCAAAATCAGGTTCTTGGCTTTGAGCCAAATTAGGGTTTCAAAACTGGTCTTGCTATTCACAAGACTGAGTACCTGCAAGTCAAGGATTATCTTTTCTCTTTTTTATATATTTTTTTTATCTTTTTAATGGAAAGAAAGAGAAATAGAAATAAAGTTAATATAGCATATATATATGTATATATTATATATGTATATAGGGGTGGGGGTGGAGGTGGAGATGGTGTGTAGCACGGTGTCGAGTTGGTCGTCGTCTAGGAAGATGCAACCAACATGACGAAGTGCCACGTGGAGTGTAAGGTGGATGAGTGGAAGATGTGTGCGAAGACACTTTCTGTATGCGTGTATCAGGGAATATCAGCAACTGGTGCAGATATTCCCGGGATACAATGTATGGTAGGTGATATGAAAATATATATATATGTATATATGTAAATATATATCTATATGTATATATATATATATATATATGGTTATAATTATCTAGGTGTTTTTGTAGTTATATATATATATATACATATATATATGTATATATATATATATAGATATGTATAGATAGATGTATGTATATGTGTATATATATATATTTATAATTGTATATATATGTATGTATATATAACTATATATATTGATATAGATATGTATGCATATATATATATATGTGTGTATATGTATATATATATATTAGTATAAGTATCTATGTATATAGATATATGTAGATAGATATACATATATATATGTATTTATATTTATAGATATAGGTATATATGTATGTATATTTGTATATATATATATGTATAAATATATGTGTATATATATATGTATATATATATATGTATATATACTTATACTTAGTTATATAGGTACTAATATATGTATAGATATATGTATATATATATGTATATAAATATATATAGATATAAATATATATATGTCTATATATATAAGTATATAGTAGTGTATAAGTGAGAGTGTGTGTGTGTGCGAGAGTGTGAGTGTGTGTGTATGTGTCTACAGAGAGAGTGAGAGAGTGCTGTGAGAGAGAGAGAGAGAGAGATCGTCTACTGAGGAAGAAGGTGCGGGCGGGTTAAGTCATCCGCACGTAGCTGTCGTTGTCTGATGCCACCCATAGGCGCAGGTGCGTAGGTGCACGAAGATGCACTCGTACACAAGAGGGAATGAGTGCGAGGGAGGGAGGACCGCAGTGCACCGCACTACGCGAAGAGGCAGGCGCTAAAGCGAGCGAAGATGCGGGCGCAGAAGCGGGTGCGGGGGAAGGCGGGTGCGGGCGCTGGCGTACATGGGTGTGGGTGCGGGCGTGGGCGGACGGGCTAGTGTTGGTAGCGGTGCGGAGAGAGAGCGTCGAGTGACCGAATAAGTGACAAACTTACCGGTCACTGCATTGTAGCCATAGTGTTCCACTGAAATGCGTGAACTGTGGCTATAGTGCGCGCTCGGCTCCCGCGACCAGGTGCTGGTGGTTCCGTGTGTGCAGGTGCTGCTGAGCGAGCTGGCACGTGCGTGGAAGGACTGCGCCGGCTGGGCAGCAGGCGGAGCTTTGGGACAGAGCGCGTGGAGAGGGGCGAAGGCGGCCTACTGGCGAGCGCAGAGGCCGCGGAACCGGTGCCTGAGGCGCGTGGTGGCCTGCGCTGCTGCTGCTAATGCCTTGCTGCTGTTGCGGAGCTTCAGACCTTGACTCTGCGGCAATGGCGGAGATGCTTGGAACGATGAAATTGGAGCGGTGAACCACCACGCCCACTGGCTCTTTGATGAGCTGGGCAGTGGTGGGACTCACAGTGGTGGTTGTGCACCACTGTGAGCTGCTCCTACCCGCAGCGTGGCTCTTCGAGGAGAAGAGAGGCTGCTTATGGAGGGGAGAGGGGAGGAGATGGCCTGGAGAAGAAGGTGCTGTCTGTGTGGTGTTGGACTAGGCTCTCCTTACAAAGAAGATAGCCGTGACTATTTAAAGAAGAAGAAGGCAAGCACAGCCATGCCTTGGCTGTGCATGGCTATGCATGGCGTGCAGGGAGTGGCAGTGCAGGGCAAGCTTTGCAGAGTATGCCGCGAACAAGGTCCAGCCATGCTTTGCAGCCACGGAGAAGAAAGTCGAAATAAAAAATAAAAATAAAGATGGTGAATTTGCGAGGCAGCACTTGAAGAATTTGTTAATTACAAGTCCAATTTATTCACTCTCCTCCCCTCTCAAATAAATGCATGCAAGCATGTATTTTCACAAATGCGACTATGGCTACCTAATATGCACTGGCAATGCTAGAAAATAGCACAAGATGGCACAATTGTTGGTGTATTTTTGCTGTGCAATCATACCCCCATGCCTATCTTTTGTTTGTCCCTAGCAAAACTTTTTTTTTTTTGTATTGTATTTAGAAATGGTCTTAAGCTGAAGATTTTCTTCTGAGGCGACATAGGTGTGTTTATTTGTTGGATATTGTGAGAACCAATTGTAGAGAAGACTACCAGTACTTTAAGTCTCACATGACATAGATCATCTCTCAACTAACATGGACTCTTGATATTTAAAACTTAAGTACGATTTCCAGGATCCAGGAGGTTTTTGCCGTACTCGAGAGCTCAAGAGATTGTGGCTTGTGCTTAGTGAAGGATCAAGACTGACCAGATGAACATTAATACTCAAGCCCAGGTTTTCACGAATTTTTAAGTGTAGGTTGGTCCCAGTTTCAGCTCATGTCTTCTGATTGACCCTTCAAAAGATGACGGAAAATTCAACTCCCATTTTATGACATTAGTGGGTCAAAGAAAATAGGGTATTTGTAACTTGCCCTGAAGAATTTTTGTAAGGGGAAGACTTTACAGATATTTGCGAGATATACTGACTTATTTACTTCTCTTCTCTTTTTTTTTTTGAAACACGTGTCAGTATATCTCTTGCAACATTATTTGGAGGAGCACATTTTTCTTTTTGGTGGGAGAGTTCCTTTTTGGTGGAAAGAGTCTCTCCTAAACACAAGATTAAAGCCTAGGATAAAAAGTATACCTACGTGCATAGGTAAGGACTCCACCTTCCCTAATAAACACGAGGGTTGGATCTTATGTTCACCTGGTCTTTCTTGATATGTGTAGTGTGAACCAAGATTACTTAGGCTCTCGAGTAGAAGCAAACCAACGGATCCTGTACTGATGTCTCAGGTATAAGAATACATCCTTAGTTAGGAGAGATTTCGATCTATCTTGTCAATGCTCAAGTGAATTAAGCCGAGCCTGAGCGAATCAAGCTTCTGTGGCCTGGAAAGTCTTCAAAATAGTGGTTGAATATCCATAAACACTTATTGTATTTTTGTTTCAGCCTTCAGATCATTACTAAACACTTTTTTTTTTTGTACATATTTATAGATAAGTGGAAACTGCATGATACCCTAAAATACCCAGATCCTAAGGATGCCTATCCACCCCCCATGCCAAATGATGCTATGTCCTCATATGCATGCAGGGAAGGGTAGAGGAAGGATGAAAGATCAGGTAACAAGAGCTGAGGTGCAGGGTATACAGCAAGGTGGTAGGGTGGGTGGATGGTAGGTGGTGAAGTGAAAAGTGAAGAGAGCGTGACAGTGAAGTGAAAAGTGATGGTGGATAGTGAGTGTTGTTGGGGTGCCTCCCAACGAGTGTTGAATTTAACATCCCCAGTTGGACTCAGAATGAGACACAAAATTAGTTACCCTCCAGTAGGGCAACAGTTTCTCCAATGGGGGCAGGTTCATGAGTAAGATAGGGTTTCAAACGCTATCCATTGACCGTAAATTTATGCCCAGATTTGGGATCTTTAATCTCAATGGCCCCATTGGGAAATGGTATCGGGACCAGAAAAGGACCAGTCCATTTGGACTTCAGTTTCCCAGGAAAGAATTTGAGTTGGGCATTGTAGAGCCAGACTTGCTGAGATGGCTCAAATTCCTTCCGCCGAATACGGCTGTTGTGAAAAGCCTTAGTGCGTTGCTTGAAAGTTAAAGCAGAATCATAGGCTTCACGACGGAGCTCTTCCAGCTCTTGGAGTTGGAGTTTCCTTTCTCGACCACACAGGTCTGGGTTGAGGTTACATTGGCGAACTGCCCAATAAGCGTGGTGCTCCAGCTCCATGGGTAAATGACAAGGCTTCCCGTAAATGATTCTATAAGGAGACATACTAAGGGGAGCCTTGAAGGCGGTCCGATATGCCCAAAGTGCATCAATCAGCTTGTCGGACCAATCCTTATGGTCAGGCCGAACCATTTTCTGGAGAATTTGCTTGATTTGCCGGTTCGACACCTCTGCCTGGCCGTTCATCTGAGGATGATACGGGGATGCGATACGATGGTGAACTTCGTATTTCCTCAAGAGTGCCCGAAAAGATGCGTGGGTAAAGTGGCTTCCTCCATCCGAGGTAATGGCTCGAGGGATCCCAAAGCATACAAAGATGTGGTCTTTGACAAATCGAGTGGATATAACATGGTCAGCACGGCACGTGGGAATAGCCTCAATCCATTTCGAAGCATAATCAACAGCCACGAGAATGAATTCGAAGCTGTTGGAAGGAGGAAAGGGACCCATGAAATCAATTCCCCAAATGTCGAAGATTTCTGCAGCTAGGATGGGTTGCAAGGGCATCATGTCATGACGTGACATTGACCCTAACGACTGGCACCTAGTGCAATGTTTGGCATAATTGTGTGCATCCTGGTGAAGGGAGGGCCAAAAGAAACCGCGCTACAACACTTTGGCTGCAGTTTTCCTCCCAGAGAAATGGCCTCCACAGGCCTGATCGTGGCAGAAGGATAGCACACTAGGGAATTCGCTGTCAAGAATACAACAATGGATAATTTGATCAACACCTATTCGAAAAAGAAGTGGTTTATCCCAGAAATAATACTTTTCTTCTGCCATGAGACGCTCGCGCCGGTTTTTAGGCCAGCCACGTGGAAGGGATCCATAAGCAAGGTAATTGGCAATGTCGGCATACCAAGGTCCACTTGCCACATTAATTGCCAATAGCTGCTCATCGGGAAAAATCTCATTAATCGGTAGAGTAAGTCCAATATGGTCAGGGTCCAGTCTAAAAAGGTGATCAGCCACCACATTCTGGGCTCCGACCTTATCGCAGATCTCAATGTCAAATTCTTGGAGCAGAAGGATCCAACGAATCAGTCTAGGCTTGGCATCCTTCTTGTGCATGAGATGGCACAGGTAAATCCAACAAATCTTGGAGAAATCTTTGATGAATCTCCTATAGAAATCGACGTGTCCCAGGAAGGAGCGGATTTGTTTGACAGAGCCAGGCACAGGTAAATTCGCAATTACATCAAGCTTAGCTCTGTCAACCTCGATACCCCTATCGGAGATGATATGTCTGAGAACATTTCCCTCGTGTACCATAAAATGACTTTTTTCTCAAGAAAGCACGAGGCTTACATCAATACATCTCCTAAGGATATAGGTCAGGTTGGCAAGACATTCTTCAAAAGATGGTCCAAAGACCGAAAAGTCATCCATGAAGACCTCGAGAAAGTCACCCACCATGTCATGGAATATCGCCAGCATACATCTCTGGAAAGTTGCTGGCACGTTACAAAGTCCGAACGGCATCCTTCTAAATGCAAAGGTGTCGAAGGGGCAGGTAAAAGTGGTTTTATCTTGGTCTCGGGGGTCAATTTCCACCTGGTTATATCCTGAGAATCCATCCAGGAAACAGAAAAATTTATTTCCCACTAACCGCTCCAGGATTTGGTCAATGAAAGGTAGCGGAAAGTGATCTTTCTTAGTTGCAGCATTGAGTTTCCTATAATCTACACACACTCTCCAAGATGTAGGAGTGCGTGTAGGGATGGATTTGCCCCTGTCATTGACACAGATGGTGAGTCCCGCCTTTTTGGGCACAACGTGAATCGGACTCACCTAGGGGCTATCGCTAATCAGGTAGATTATACCCGCATCCAGCCACTCTATAATTTCCTTCTTAACGACCTCCCGCATGTTAGGGTTGAGACGTCGTTGCATCTCGCGGGAAGGTCGAGCCTCCTCCTTCGTATATATACGGTGAGTGCAGTAGGAGGGGCTAATGCCAGATGAGTCTGATAAAGACCATCCAATGGCTGCCTTGTGTTCCATAAGGACCTTAGTTAGTTTGCACTCTTGCTCCTTGGTCAATTTTGAACTAACGATTACGGGGAGAATTTCATTTGGTCCCAAGAAAACATACTTAAGTGTACTAGGCAGCTCTTTCAGCTCGGGAGTGGATGGTGAAAGATCTGTCATTTCCTGGGACGAGAGTGTCCCATGCAGATTAGAAAACAAGTTAGGAGGAAGAAGTTGGCCCTTAGATTGGCCAAGAAGAGGGGCTTCTTGGATAGATGGATCCAAAAAGGAATATCCCCAATGAGAAGTATGTGGGTTCAAGGTCCCAGTGTGGAGTTGCAAATCCGCCTGATTTGGCAGGAAAGAAGGGGCAATCCGATCTTCAAGAGTGTGGACCGGCGGTGAGTAGCCCGGATATGACTCAGACCACGAGGTATGGGAAGCGGAGAAAGCCTCGCCAAAAGTCTGGTCAAGAGAAGGTATGGGAATAGGGAGGGATGGGGGAACGTCACAATATGTGTCAGGCAATCGTCAGTGTTTATAGGTAATCTGCAGCAGTCAGAATAAGTCCCAATTAGTCCGATACACGTGCTAATGGCCATTTCCTCGTCAGACGTGTCATCCTCGATGCAATCGCAATCAAAGTTCTTGGCTGCCTTGAAGATGTTAAGCTTGAGCTTCTTAGATCCAACGGCAATCTCGATGCAGCTCGACTCGCAGTCGATATGGGTGCGGGCTGTGGTCAAGAAAGGTCGACCAAGGATGATCATACAATCAGAAAGTTAGCTAGGAACTTTCATATCTAAAACAAGAAAGTCAACAGGAAAACAGAGACTGTTGACCGTAACCACCACATCTTCCACCACACCCTTTGGAATTTTGACAGAACAATCTGCGAACTGTAACGTGACAGGGGTGGGTTTGAGATTTCCCAGGGAAAATTTTTCGAGCATGATGGTTGGTATAAGATTGATGGAAGATCCTAGATCAAGTAAGGCGCGGTTAAAATTGCAGCCTTGGATGCTACAGGAAATAAGAGGTGTGCCCGGATCTTTTTGCTTCGGTGGTAGATTTGACAGTATAGCACAACTCGCATGAGGCGAGAGAACCACCTGATTCTTAGTTTTCTTTGATTGTCGCCTGGGTGTTGTGTAGTCTTTGAAAAATCAGGCGACAGTAGGTATGTGGTCGATAGCCTCGAGCAGGGGTACCTTGATTTCAACATCCCTGAATAAATTATGCAGGTTATCAAAGGCCTGCATATCTTTCTTTTTTCCTTTTGGCTCCCTTAGTAGAGCCTCAGGGAATGGGACTGATTCTGGCACCAATTTGGGTGTATCATCCTCTCGCGAATGCGGTGTGCATCCCGAATGAGAGGGCGATGAAGAAGACGGGCTAGGATCAGGTCGAGGTAGATCGACGGTCTGCTTTCCGCTCCTCGTAGTGATCACATTGGACGATGGGGGTCCAATCGGATCATAAGGCGGAGGAGGGTTCTCAATAGGGACATAAGAGTGAGGTGCTGCAGCGGGATTAGCCTGAAATCCTGGTGGAATGCTTGGAGCCTGCAGAATTTGATGTACCTGCCCCTAAGAAGGTTGTACCTGTGGTTGAGGACCACAGGGTACGAAATTTCGCGGGTTGGGAACAGGTTGGGCTGGAAGGGTGCCCTAAGATCGAGTCGCCATGCGTAGTTGACTGATCTCAGCATTCTGCTGCGCCAATTGGTGCTGAAGAGAGGTCATGTTCTCTTCATGGCGCTTTGACATTTCTGTCATCATTCACATCAATTTGTCAAGAGGACTTGATGCGTGTTCTGTTTGCAGTACGCAAGGGCCTGATGGCAGATTTGCCATAGGATTAGACTGGGCCCTTGGGATGACGGGTGCGGCTGGTCTCATTGGTCCACCCGTGGGGTTTTGGTGCTGTAGGTTGTTGGACCATGCGAAGTTCAGATGATTTTGCCACCCTGGGTTATAAGTGGTAGAGAATGGGTTGTTCCCCAGGGTGCAAGCGTCTTCTATGCTAGAAGACGTGTCCGCATGTAAATATGCTTCCGAGCACACGGAGACTTGGTCCTCCATGTCGAAATACTGGCTCGCAGAAGCCAGATCCACATGACTTATCGAACGCTCAGCGCGACACTCAGTAAGGAAGGTCTTACGGGGTTTCTCGGGATAAGCCTGGTGTTGGAAGAATTAAAATTATGACGAAGTGGTGATGTGGGGGTGTTTGCCATAGAACGGGCGGGGTTGGCCAGAAGCTTGTCCAGCTTCTTATGCGTGATGGAGACTTCATCCAATTTCTGTGCGATAAGGCTGAGATCAGTGGATGAATGGGAGTGTCCCGTGTCAACTTCGTGGACATTTCAGGGCAGGCTGGTATGATTAAAGGTGACAATGGAGGCATTGTTCATTGAGTTTTCACTCATATTTTCAAATAATTCGAATGCTCCATTCTCGTCTTTATTCATGAAATTCCCTTCGCAGGAAGCATCCGCAATCTGCTTCAAAGTCTCATTTAGCCCATAGTAGAAAATTTGGGCTATATGCCACTTAGGCAGACCGTGGTGTGGACACTTCCTGAGGAGGTCATTATATCTCTCCCATGCCTCATGAAACTGTTCACCGTTTTGTTGCGTAAATGAAGTGATAGCACGATGAAGCACATTGGTTCGCCCGATTGGGAAGAACTTCTTGAGAAATGCTGTTCGCAGCTCTTCCCAAGAGTGGATGGTTCTCCCAAGGGTACGTAACTACTGCGATGCTTTATCCCGCAATGAAAATGGGAACATTTTCATGAGGATAATAGGAAACCCGATATTTCTTGGTTTAACTATTTTAGCCAATCAGGTTAAGTCTTCCAAGTGGAGAAAAGGTTCTTCACTTGCAAGACCATAGAAGTGAAAATTTATCAGGCCAATTATGCTAGGTTTCAGTTCAAAGTCGTCCCCGCCCATGGGGACCCAAATTTGTCCTATGGTCTCTGTAGCAGCAGCATTCTGATAGGAGCTAAGAGACTTAGGCTCCTCCTGTTCGGGAGGGTTCTGCATTTCCTCCAATGTTTCCCTAATGGCTTCAATCTGTTCATTATACATTTCCATTTGGGCTTGGAGGCGGGTTATGGGATCCAAGGCTCCACCACTTGGTGGGTTTTGAGGGCGGTTTCCTCCCTCGGGATTTGGGGGTGGGCGTGCAGCCATGTTTGTGGAGGAGGAGGACGATTCGGCTTCTTTTCTAAATTTATCAGATAATTCACATAGTTTAGGGTTTTGTGACCTCCTCCCAAACATGCACTACTGCAGGAAGAATTGGGGGATACAAAGGGAAAAGAGATGAGAGAAATGACGCCGCAAACGTACACTTGATGAAAAATCAATACAATCAAATTCCTCACCTCTACAGTGTGCCCTTAGAACTAAAGATCTAAGTTACCTACTATCACGACCTACGGAACCGAATGCGAGCACCGCAGAACCACCGGGCCAGATTGAAAGGCCGTTTGCCCCAGTATTAGACACCTGATAGCACGCGAGAACCCTCACCAGCACGTAGGCACTACACGCAGGTAGTTAGACCTCTAATCCTTAATAAGGGTCAAGTTGCTACCAGTTTTAATTAGAGGATTAGGATCAAGTGCTTCTGGAATGTGAAGGGCATTATTTATGGGTAATGCCCAAGTGATTGATTTTACAAAGTGTGTAAACCAAGCATGCAATGGGGAAATATCCCCGAATTGAAGTTTTAATTGGTGAATGGTTTTTAGAATTCATCCTTAAGTAGTATGGATTTTAGGATTTCTCTAAATTAATAATTCAACCAATCTTCGGGTTTTGAGAAAATACAGGTTTTCTTCTAAGCCCAACAAACCCTTCTTCAATGTCAGTTGGTTAATGCATGCTAACATGAAGTGTGCTTCCCTAAATGGAGATTTCTATGTGTGGATGAACGAGTCAATTTTTAGATTAGTGTGAAAGGGAGCCAAAGCACTTCAATTCAAGTGCTCCTAATCACCAAAATGATTTCCACACACAAGGCTCAACCATAAGATAAAGAAAATCAAATTGTTGGGGTTGAAGTATTCGGGATCAAATCTTAGGCACGTGAAAGGTCATGGTGGGGTTGGAATCAACTCAATTCCAAGTCTCTCCACCAAAAAATGTCATCCTGAATTTGCAGATAAATGAGGCAAAGAGGGATGGCAATCAATCTATTTATTTTTGCCTCAAAGAATACTTCATACAGCGAAAAATTCAAGAATCAAGATTCTTGGATCTTCGCTATGCAAAGTTTGGCGGGAAATCTCGGGGCGGTGGGAGTGATGGCAACCAATCAAACAAGTTATTTTTAATCTACTTGCCCCAAGAGATCCAAAGAAGTGTTTTTAGTTTTTTTTTTTTATTAAGGTGACAAGTTAACCTAGGTTGCTAAGAAAGAAAGGCCTACTTGTTCAGCAACGTGTGCGAATTTCCAGTGCGGTGTCGGCGACTTCACGCTCTCGTTCCCGCCTTGGATCTACCTACATCTCCATCTTTGTCTGCCTGTCTTCTCCTTGCAATAGGTTCACCTGCACAGCAACAAACAAAAACACCCGTGAAGAGATGGGTGTGAGAAGAGAAAAATTAAAGGAATGGAGTAGAAACATACTTGAATGCGCACTTCCCCGGCAACGGCGCCAGAAAAGATGTGTGTTCGGGCCTGGATAGGTTGTGTTAATATAGTGATTTTATCATTGAAATGAGTATAGTGGTTAACTTAAATCTAGCCTAACCATCTCTTTATAATTTTTTTTTTTACTTGGCCTACTTGATTTTATCTTGGTCACTTTTAGGCCCAGGGTCAAACTCAGGGAAGTGGGATTAGAGGTGAAGAAGTTTCTATGCCTGTCCTACAACGAATCTCTTCCATTAGCTTATTATGTTTTTGGTGTTTTTCTATTTAAGATTTTTTTTCTGATAATTTTTGTCCTGGAGGTACACCCTCAAAATCAGGTTCTTGGCTTTGAGCCAAATTAGGGTTTCAAAACTGGTTTTGCTATTCGCAAGACTAAGTACCTACAAGTCAAGGATTATCTTTTCTCTTTTGTATATTTTTTTTAATCATTTTAATGGCAAGAAAGAGAAATAGAAATAAAGTTAATATAATATATATATATATATATATATGTATATAGGGGTGGGGGTGGAGGTGGAGATGGCGTGTAGCACGGTGTCGAGTTGGTCGTCGTCTAGGAAGACACAACCAACAGGATGAAGTGCCGCGTGGAGTGTAAGGTGGATGGGTGGAAGATGTGTGCGAAGATACTTTCTGTATGTGTGTATCGGGGAATATCAGCAACTGGTGCAGATATTCCCGCGATACAACGTGTTGTAGGTGATATGAAAATATATATGTGTATATATGTAAATATATATCTATATGTATATATATATGGTTATAATTATCTAGGTGTATATGTAGTTATATATATATATATATATGTAAATATATGTATAGATAGATGTATGTATATGTATATATATATATATATATATATATATTTATAATTGTATATATATGTATGTATATATAACTATATATATAGATATAGATGTGTATATATATATATATGTATATATATAGTAATATATGTATATAGTTATATATATGTGTATATGTATATATGTATATTAGTATAAGTATCTATGTATATAGATATATGTAGATAGATATACATATATACATATATGTATGTATTTATAGTTATAGATATAGGTATATATGTATGTATATTTGTATATATATATATGTATATATACTTATACTTAGTTATATAGGTACTAATATATGTATAGATATATGTATATATATATATGTGTATAAATATATATAGATATAAATATATATATATGTATATATATATATAAGTATATAGTAGTGTATAAGTGAGAGTGTGTGTGCGAGAGTGTGAGTGTGTGTGTGTGTATGTGTCTGTAGAGAGAGTGAGAGAGTGCTGTGAGAGAGAGAGAGAGATAGTCTACTGAGGAAGAAGGCATGGGCGAGTTAAGTTGTCCGCACGCAGCTGTCATCGTCAGTTGCCATGTGCAGGCGCAGGCACGTAGGCGCACGAAGACGCGCGTGCACGTAGGAGGGAATGAGCGCGAGGGAGGGAGGACCGTAGTGCACCGCACTGCGCGAAGAGGTGGGTGCTGAAGCGGGTGAAGATGCGGGCGTAGAAGCAGGTGCAGGAGAAGGCTGGTGCGGGCGCTGGCGTGCGCGGACGGGATGGCACCGGTAGCGGCGCGAAGAGAGAGCACCGGGTGACCGGATAAGTGAGAAACTTACCGGTCCCCGCACTGTAGCCACAGTGTTCCGCTGAAATGCGTGAACAATGGCTACAGTGCGCACTCGGCTCACGCGACCAGGTGTTGGCGGTTCCGTGTGTGCGGGCGCCGCTGAGCGAGTTGGCACGCGCGTGGATGGACTGCGCCGGCTTGGCAGCGGGCGAAGCTTTACGACAGAGCACACGGAGAGGGGCGAAGGCGGCCTGCTGGTGCGTGTAGAGGCCGTGGAACCGGTGCTTGAGGCACGTGGTGTCCTGCGCTGCTGCTGGCTGCCGCTGCTGACGCCTTGCTGCTGCTGCGGAGCTTCAAACCTTGACTCTGCGGCAATGGCATAGATGCTTGGAATGATGAAATCAGAGCGGTGAACCACCACACCTAGTGGTGGTGGGACTCACAGTGGTGGTTGTGCACCACTGTGAGCTGCTCCTGCCCGTAGCGTGGCTCTTCAAGGAGAAGAGAGGCTGTGTATGGAGGGGAGAGGGGAGGAGATGGCCTGGAGAAGAAGGTGCTGTCTGTGTGGTGTTGGACCAGGCTCTCCTTGCAAAGAAGGTAGCCGTGCCTATTTAAAGAGGAAGAAGGCAAGCACAGCCATGCCCTGGCTATGCATGGCTATGCATGGCGTGCAGGGAGTGGCAGTGTAGGGCAAGCTTTGCAGAGTATGGCGCGAAGAAGGTCCAGGCATGCTTTGCAGCCGTGGAGAAGAAAGTCGAAATAAAAAATAAAAATAAAGATGGTGAATTTGCGAGGCAGCACTTGAAGAATTTGTTAATTACAAGGCCAATTTGTTCACTCTCCTCCCCTCTCAAATAAATGCATGCATGCGTGTATTTTCACAAATGCGACTATGGCTACCTAATATGCACTGGCAATGCTAGGAAATAGCACAAGATGGCACAATTGTTGGTGTATTTTTGCTGTGCAATCATAAGCTTGGCCCTGAGTCGTGTTCATAACAGACCTCTGGTTCAGCACGTTTTTCGGGTTAGGCAGAGGTTGCGAAGAAAGTGCACCATGTTGGCGGGGATTTGCATCTAGGCGAGTTGATTGCGAACCTCTGTGATCTCATCTTTATGCTATTTTTGCATAGCCACATTCATTTTCTGAATGTAAGTAAGAGTCTGAAGGATAAGAGTCATCTGATTTTTGTGAGTTGGCCTGGATTGATAAGTTGGGTTGGGCCGAGGCTGAGGCAGCTGATATGGACGAGAATCTTGTGGTTGGGGTTGATATTAAGGTCTCTGGTTTTTATTGTTCCCTAACCACCTGAAATTAGTATGATTACGCCACTCAGGGCTGTAGGTGTTTGAGAATGGATCATTCTAGATGGCATTGAGGTTGTTGCAGGTCTGAGGAGCCTCAGAAAAGTTAGAATATAAGGGTTCAGAGTTCCCCCAACTAGAATAGGCGGGTCGAGAGTTTCCTCCGAACCCAGAATCAGACGGGGGCGAATATGGGTCCATCCCCTGAGAAGATTAGTGGTAGATGTTCTTCATAGCTGATGAGAGCCTCATCATGAGCCATAACTAGCCCATTTTGACCCAATAAAGAAGATAAAAGCTCCTACATAACCTAGAAGAAGGCTTAAATGAAGGAATAAGTGCTCTGAGAAGAAAATATGAAATAAAGGTTAAAATTGCAATTTTACCATTACAGTACATAAATGGGATTTCTCAGAGGCAAAACATAGGTCAAAAGGTCTAAATAAGATAAAAAGTGGGTTGAGTCAATCAGAAATGGGTTCAAGTGCAATTTAGGAATTAAATGACATTTGGTAACCTTAAAACAGGCCTGCTTAAATCAACAAGGTTCCGGTTAGGATAAAAATCAAGTAAACCCTCTAAAAATCATGGAAAAATATCCTCTAGGGTTTAGAACACTTAATTTGGCCTTTGGAACCTAGTTTGACCTAGAATAGGGTCCTAGCTCATTAATTGACCTAATTTGGATTTTTACGTAAAATGACCAGTCAAATGAGGTCAAACCTAAAATTCAACTTCACCATTGGATTCCTTAGGTCCAAATTAGGTTTTTACCAAAATTTAGACCTAAGGGGAGGTCATCTTGACCTACTTTGCAATTTAGTACACCCAAATCACAATTTGGCTCCTATCTTTTGAAAATCATTGCAAAGAGCCCCCTAATTTCCTCGCCACCTTTGCAATCAAGTCCTGCCGCCATTGTTAGGGCAGAATCAAGCTCCGGTGAGGTTTAGAGAGGGAATACTCTCTAAGGGTTCTTCTTCTCCGACGATGGCAGCTACGAGTCGTCCTCTTCGCTGCCTCCCTCCCTTCCAGAACACTCCAGATACATTCTCCATCTTACCCTCTCTCTTTTCCCCCTTTTATTTCATTTAATTGCCCCTCAACCGTCGTTGACCACCTCCATCTTCCTCACCTCCGACCGACCTCCGGCGAGCCGCCCCCATCATTCCGCCCCTCCACACGGCTCGCCAACCGTCTCATAAGCTCCGCCTCACCACAAGGAACAATCTCCGCCCATCCACCATCCCTCTACGCCTCCACCACAGTCCCCCGACCACACGCACACTTTCGATCACAGGTCGACCTAGGCACGCACACCTAGGCCATCCCACGACCTGCAGTACCGTGCACCACCTTCGCCGTGCCACGGCGAAGGTGCCCAGCTGGTCTGATTAAGCCGAGAGGCTTGTTTTATGTTTGATAAGATTTCAACCCCTGCCGCCATTGACGGTTGGAGCAGCTCCAGGCATCAGGTTCTCCAATCTTCAGGTGCAGCATATTCGGGACAGTAGTGCGAAGCATCTGAGTCCAGCAAGGAGCGTAGCAACGTCCGCAGCTGTGGCGATTGCACGAAGGCTCTGCGGGTGCGCGCGAGAGCGGGGCAGAACTAATAGTCCCACATCGGTGAAACGCGAAGTGCAGGTATACTTTAAATTGTTTTTTTGATATTGTCTCATGCCTTCGAACGCACAAGGGTGAGGTCCCTCACCTTATCCCACGCTCGCCTCGTTCGCGGTTTCACCTCGCGGATCTGGTGGGCGCCGACCCGACCCAACCTGAGCACACCTCGCGCATCACCCACTCCTCAGTGTGCCTGGTCCCGGGTGCGAAATCTGACCCGATTACCCGTGGCTCTGGGAGAGCATCCTTGAGTGAATTGCAGAGAAAGAGAGAGATGCGCGGGTAGAGGGACGGGGTAGGTTTTTGCTTCCACCTCTCTGTGCAGGCAGGCTAAATGTTGAGGAAAAGAGACTTAGCCAAAGAAGAAAAAGAAGCAGAAGAAGAGGCTGAGCGAGGCAGAGAAGAGAAGGAATAAAGAAGGACTGCAGAGAGAAGGAAGAAGACCAAGGAAGAAGCCTTCGCAGGAAAGAGAAAAGAAGAGAAAGAAGTTCAAGGAAGAAGAAGACCTGTAGATCAGAAGAAAAGAAGAAGAAGAGCCTACGAAGAAGAAGAAGAAGGTAGAAGAGAGAAGAGAAAGCAAAAATCAGAGAAGGCTAAGACAGAATCAAAATAGGAAGAAGAATAGTTGTATTTAAGACGTCTGATATAGAAATCAGATGTCCAATCCTGTTATCTTTTAGCAATTTTTTTTATAACTCTCTCTCTTTGAATCAATTGTTTTTCATTTAAAAGTTGTATTCTTTAGTGTTTAAAAAGTACTCAGATTGCTCCCTGTGTTCGACCTCGGATACTCCGATTTTCGAGTAATAAAATTCTCTATTTGTTTGAACGCTTTGTCGGCTATATTACAACGTGTTATCTTTTAAAACCCGATCAAGCGCGATAAACATTTTGGCGCCGTTGCCGGGGAACAACGAGCACTTTTAAAGCTTTTGATTACAACTTTTCTATCCAATATTTGACATAACTCCTCTCTTTTGTTGTGCTCAAACAGGGAAAGCAAAAAGGAAAGAAGAGCAGCTGCACAACAGACACTCCAAGGAACAGGTAATTTCCATAAGCCCTCCCTCTTAACTCTCTCAAAATCTGAAAAGAAAAAAAGAGAACAATCAACTTAGGGCTACCTGTTTCATATTTAGTAACTCATCAAGTTGCCTGATTTTCATTTCAACACATTTTTATCTGCTCATCCAACTAAGGTAACTTGGGCTAGAACTTTCTTGATTGAGCCCTAGGTGCTAAATTCTGATGCAACTAAATTGGACCCACTAGAGCCAATTTAAGGATTACAAAGCTAGGGTTTTTAGAGACATCTTCTCTTAAGCAAAGAAATAAATTTTTCCAAAAAGAGGTGTGCCTAAACCTTGTTTGAAAAGATCTACACAAGAGGAACCCTAAGCAAATCAGACTTTTAATCCATTTGAACCCTAAAAGAAAAGGACCTAAAAGCTCTTAAAGGAACAAAAGGTGAAGTTGATCCCTTGGGTCAACCAACCTTAAAATTAGGTCACTTTTTCACTCAAAATACTTAAAAGTTCAAGTGGAACATTAAGCACCTTGATCTTAAAATAAAAAAAGGTAGACTTAAGAGGTCAAGGTCCCCATTCTGGTCTACCTGGAACCGCAGTGATAAGAGAGGTCGGGTGGGGGAAACCCTGTAACTCGTGGGGATGCTCTACCATGTAGGGGTCTTTGCGGGACTCTCCCTCTCTAGCTGCCCAGGTATTTCTCAAGTGGACGACCTTTCTGACTAAGGAGTCCATCCGCCCCGAACCTCTATAGTCACCCAACAATTTTTGGGTGTCTTGATTGGGTCCAGCACCTGCTAATCTCATCACATCCTTCGGTGCATGTTCGATTGGAGGTCCTTAAGGCCACCCTTAAGACCTCCTTTAGAAATTCACTCTCGTCGAGGTCGAGCCTAGACGCCCTTGTTTGTGCAGCAACCCCACCACATAAATCTTTCATCTGATTCAGACCCTGGTTCTCCTTCTTCTTCCATCATGGCACAACCCATTGAAGAGGAGAATAACCTTGAACACCAACTTCAACGCCTTAATGATCTCTTTCAGAACTTTGTAAACCCACCGCAGCGACCTATGATGCGAGATCACTATAATCCCGCTGCGGTGGCAATGGAACCTCGAGTACGAATCCCGATTGGAGGACCTAATTCTGAACTGAAGCCCAATATGATTCATGCCATACAGAAGTTTCATGGGCTTAACTCTGAGGATCCATTCCAACACATTAAACAACTCAAGCATCTGGCCCAGACCTTCGGGTCAGATGTACAAAATTGGGATATCCTACTCATGAAAATATTCTCGTTCTCCCTCTTAGACAAGGCCGCACATTGGTATCAAACTCAGACCCGTCCGATCAACACATGGGAGGAACTTCAGTCCGAATTTTTGAAAAAATTCTTCCTTGTTGGCCGGACGAATGCCTTGAGCCACCAGATCACTCATTTCGCTCAACAACCGGGAGAACCTCTTCACGAAGCATGGGATCGATTCTTAGATCTCATGCGAAAGTGTCCCCATCATGGAGTTCCTAAGTGGGAACAAGTCCAGTCTTTTTACCAGGGACTCCGTGAAGATATTCGTTTATTCTTCAATGCAATGTGCGGAGGAAACATCATGGGTCAACATGAGGACACGGTGTGGGAGATTCTCGAAAACATGTTGAGAACTCCATAAATAATGACTCCATGGGCTTATTCGACAGGACGAATGCCCGCGCATCGACGAATCTAAGAGGGACACATGAGATGCAGGACCTGTCCAATTCTGTCAACTTGGAACTGATGGCCAGTCGGTTGGATAAGGTTTCTATCATAGAAAAGAAGGTGGACGAGCTAACTCGGCATTTGCAGCAAGCCATCTCTGTGCAAAACTCTTTTGCACGACCACCTCTGGCAAGGGAAACTGTGCAAAACATCTATCACCAATCTGCCAAGGGGATGGACCCATATCCACCCCCGTCTACCTCTCGGACCGGAGTGACCTCCGATCCATTCTACTCGAGTTGGGGGAACTCTGAACCCTCGTATTCTGACTTTCCTGAGGTTCCTCAAAACTGCGAGGACCTCAACGCCATCCAGAATGACCCATTCTCCAACACCTACATCCCTAGATGGCGAAATCATCCTAACTTTCAGTGGGCGGGAAATTCTCAAAGACCACCATATCAACCCCGTCCACAAGCCCCTCGTCCATATCAGTCGCCTCAGCCTCGGCCCAATCCCACCTACCAATCCGGGAAAAACCAGGATCAACTGACTCTTATCCTTCAAGCACTGGTTGACATTCAAAAGACAAATGCGACAATGCAAAAACAGCACAAGGACGAGATCACAGAGGTTTGCAACCAACTGACCCAGATGGAAAATTCCCGCCAACCTGGCACCCTTCCCTCGCAACCTCTGCCCAACCCAAATAACGTGCTAACCCAGAAGAGCGTTATGAATCCAAATTCAGGCCAAGGACATTTGATTTATCAGGCCCCTGCTGCTCCATCGCCAGACGGGATGGAAGCTTCGACATTTTCAGCAGCAGCCACCCCTCCTACCTAACCCAAACCAAAATCAGGCCGGATTGAACTCTGTAACAACACGTAGTGGTAAAACAACCCAAGACCCACATTATCCGAACCACTCCAAGCCTGATAATAGCCAAGACCCTTAGGATAGTCATCCAAGATACTACTGTTCCAGATCAAGAACCTAGACCTATCCTAGAGGAACCAACTAGGATCCCATTTCCTGAGGCCTTGACCAAAGGAAAAAGGATAACCAAACACGTGGCCCTCGAGGAGGATCTGGTCAAGCTCTTTGAATAGGTCCAGATAAACATCCCATTGATGGATGCAATTCGCCACATACCGGCTTACGCAAGATTCTTGAAAGACATATGTACACGTAAGTTGTGAACCAAGGATGGGAATCCAATCGTACTGTCAGAGCAAGCCAGCTCTGTCATCTTGAGCAAACTCCCACCCAAGGCTAAAGACCCAGGAACTCCCTTGATTTCCTGCAAAATTGGTGAAACCCAATTTGATAGAGCCTTACTAGACCTAGGTGCCTCCATAAATTTAATACCTACATCCCTCCTTGACCACCTTGAAGAATCTGAACTTAAACCCACTGAGGTGACATTGCAATTAGCCGATCGATCCATTAAGTCACCTAGAGGAATACTTGAGGATGTCATTGTTAGGGTACGAGATTTCTATTTCCCAGTGGACTTCATAGTACTGGACATGGATGCACCTAAGAACCCAAGGGACACACCAATCATATTAGGGAGACCCTTTTTGGCCATTGCTAGGGCCAACATAAACTGCGAAGAGGGCCAGATGGAATTAAAATTTAGGAATCAAAACCTGAAGATTGACATTTTTAAGGCCCAACAAGGGATTAATTGTGGGGTTATAGAGGAAATATGTGATGTCAAAGCCGTGGTTGATGAATTACATATAGAGGACAACCTGATTATCCCTGATCAACCACTAGAGAATCAAAACCTGCTAACAGAGGAGTACGAACATGATCTAGACACACCTATGACTCCTACCCTTGTTCCTGATACAAACCTCGAACCGTCCGTTGCTGCTGACAATCCTGTCATGGAACTCAAGCCCCTTCCCGAACATCTGAAGTACGTGTTTTTGGATTCAAATCAGATGTTTCCTGTGATTATCAACTCTCGACTCACACCTGACCAGGAAATTCGTTTGATTTCTATTCTCCAGCAACATCGTAGAGCCATTGGATGGACTCTCGATGATTTGACTGCCATAAGCCCTTCATACTACACACATCGAATCTACACAGAAGAAGGCACACGACCTTCAAGAGAAATGCAAAGATGCCTAAACCCTAACCTACAAGAGGTCATGAAAAAGGAGATCATAAAGTGGTTAGATGCAGGGATCATCTACTCGATCTCCAACAGTCGTTGGGTAAGTCCAATACAAGTGGTGCCCAAAAAGGCAGGACTTACCATCATCAAGACTGAAATCGGAGAAGTCATTTTGACCCGAATAGCTAACTCGTGGAGAGTCTGCATTGATTACAGAAGACTCAATTCCTCCACGAAGAAGGATCATTTCCCACTACCATTTATTGATCAAATCCTCGAAAAACTAGTGGGAAATAGGTTCTTCTGCTTTCTTGACGGGTACTCCGGTTACAATCAGGTGGCAATCCATCCAGAGGACCAAGAAAAGACCACATTCACCTGCTCCTTCGGGACGTACGCGTTTAGAAGGATGCCATTCGGTCTCTGCAATGCACCTGCAACTTTTCAGCGGTGCATGCTTGCCATATTCTCAGATATGGTAGGTGATTATATGGAAGTCTTCATGGATGACTTTTCAATTTTTGGAGAATCATTTGACGATTGCCTCCAACACTTGGTCCAAATACTCAGGCGGTGCATTGAGGTGAATTTGGTTCTTTCCTGGGAAAAGAGCCATTTCATGGTGCCTGAGGGAATTGTCCTGGGACATTTAATCTTGGAGAAAGGCATCCAAGTTGATCGAGCTAAGGTTAACCTAATTTCCAAGCTCCCTATGCCTAGCTCGATTAAGGACATTCGATCTTTTTTGGGGCACGTTGGTTTTTACCATCGATTTATCCCTGACTTCTCTAAAATTGTGCGCCCCTCGACCAACTTCTCTCCAAGGATGTGCCTTTCGAAATTTCCAAGGAATGCACTCAAGCATTTGAGATCCTACGTGACCGAGTCACCCAAGCCCCGATCCTATAGTCCCCTGATTGGTCTCAACCCTTTGAGATCATGTGCGATGCATCTGACTTCGCTGTAGGAGCGGTTTTGGGGCAGAAAATTGATGGGAAACCTGTGGTCATTTACTACGCCAGCAAAACACTGATGAGGCTCAGCGTAACTATACCGTTACTGAGAAAGAGCTGCTGGATGTAGTATTTGCCCTGGAAAAATTCAGATCATACCTTCTGGGTTCCCGTGTTATCATATACTCAGATCACATAGCTGTGAGGCATCTCCTTGCAAAGAAGGATGCGAAACCTCGATTAATCCGATGGATCTTGTTGTTGCAAGAATTTGACCTTGAAATTCGTGACAAGGTGGGAAAGCAAAATGTGGTAGCTGATCACTTGTCCCGCCTTCCTTCTGAAATAATTAACCCTTCCGGACCTATTACAGAACATTTTCCCGATGAGCACCTCCTGACTATCAGTACAAGTCTTCCATGGTTCGCAGATATAGTAAATTACCTGTCATCACATCAGATTCTCTCTGATTGGCCGAAGGCCAAGAAGGACAAATTGTGTTCCGATGCCAAGTATTACCTATGGGAAGACCCATATCTATTCCGCATTGGTGCTGATCAGATAATTCGACGATGCGTCGCGGAAGTGGAAATCAAAGACATACTCTCATTCTGCCATGATCAGGCATGCGGTGGACATTTCTCAGGACATAAAATCGCATCAAAAGTCCTCCAGTGTGGCTTTTACTGGCCCACAATTTTCAAGGATGCATACGATCACTGTAAGGCATGTTCTCGTTGCCAGACTCTAGGCAACATGAGCCATCTACAGCCGATCTTGCTATGTGAAATTTTTGATATTTGGGGGATTGATTTCATGGGACCCTTCCCAATCTCGGATGGCTTCGAATACATCTTACTCGCAGTTGACTATGTTTCCAAGTGGATAGAAGCCATTCCGACCCGAACCAACAATCATAAAGTTGTTATAAAATTCATTCATCAAAACATTTTCTCAAGGTTCGGGATTCTGCATGCTATAATTTCCGATGGAGGGACCTATTTCACAAACGCTCAGTTCAGGTCACTGATGACCAAATACGGGGTGTCACACCGAATCTCTACTCCTTACCACCCCCAAACTAATGGTCTAGCTGAGCTATCTAACCGAGAGATTAAGAAGATCCTTTAGGTTACTGTTTGACCTGATGAAAAAGATTGGTCTTCTCGGCTTCTGGAAGCATTGTGGGCCTATAGGACCGCCCACAAGACCCAATTAGGAATGTCTCTCTTCAGATTAGTGTACGGGAAGGCATGTCACCTCCCCGTCGAATTGGAGCATAAAGCCTATTGGGCAGTACGGAATTGTAATCTAGATCTTTCTAAGGCTGGAACCCACAGAAGACTTCAAATGAGCGGGATCGATGAATTACGCCACGACGCGTATGAGAACTCGTGAATTTATAAAGAACGGGTTAAAGCTTTTCATGACAAACACATTTCTAGAAAGGTCTTTTATCCTGGTCAAAAGGTTTTACTCTTTGATGCCCGACTCAAATTATTCCCAGGAAAGCTAAGAGCTAAGTGGGTCGGACCCTACCTAGTCCAACAAATCTTCGAAAATGGAGCCATTGAAATCAGCCCACTCAGCCACGATTCTGATCCCTTTGTCATGAACGGTCAGAGACTCAGCCGTTCAATGACATGATTGATATAGATTTGGCTGAATCATCCTTTACCCTCCATTCCTCTTGAGCTCATTGTGCCCAGCCGATGGCGTAAAACTCAGCACTTAACAGGAGGCAACCTGTCATTCTTTGAAAAACCCGAAACCTTTTCTGACATTTCTATGCGGAATTCATATTGCACTTTAGGGTTCATCCATTAGAACAGCCGACTTCACCTCAGGTATCCTTACCCGAGATTAGAAATCGTACACAACAAGTCACTTCGACCCATTCACTCACCACATACCTGTCCTAATGCATGAACTAAGCTGAAATTGAACCCACCTAATTTACAATGGGGACATTGCAAATCTTAGGCATGGGGGGTATGAAAGTGCAAAATGTCAGGAAAATTCACATCAAGAAAGGGTTTCAGCCCAAAAAAAAAAAAGACTTGAAGGAGGGGAGGAACAATTCAGTGTCATACAAATGAGATGAGAGAAAAGAGTAAAATGACAAAAAGGAGCACAAAATGAAAATGAAAAGAAATAGTCATTAGTAAAAGATTAAGGGGTTAACTGAAGTTCTAGACCAAATTAAGAAAAAGAAAAAGTGCTAAGGAGACATAACAAGAGATTAGCGGGAACGCTGGACTTAGGCCTCTTGGGCTAGATTTGTTAGCTTAAAAATTCACGTATCCGTTAAAATCTGGATAATCCTCAAGAGGTCGAGGAAAATGCGAAGCTTAAGTATTAGGTCTAAGGCTTAGGAAGTATTTGGCCTCATTAACTGACCTCCGGTTTGCAGGATTCGGTAACCTAAGCACCCCAAATTCACACACAGTCTGGTTCAGTGTGCATAAACATCCAATCACGCAAAAGCGTTTAATGTTCTACAAAAGTCACCTAGATTAGGAGCGGCCAATCAACATAAGTTGATTTGGATGAGTTCCCGGTGCGGAGAGGCGAGAAATTCCCCTCAAAGATGCGTAACAACATATCGCCTCCTCGGTGCTTGTCTCTTAGGATATTTAAATATCCTACTGGGGGCATGTAAGCACTCTGCTGGTTCAGATACCATGGGCGGCATTATCACAAAATGTCGATCGCCAGGGTCTGAATTCAGCCACGGAACGCCATGGGCGGGATTATCTCAAAATCTCGAAAGCCAGGGTTCTGGGGGTTTCCATGGGCAGGATTATCTCGAAATCTTGAAAGCCAGGGACCCTTGAGGATTGATGATGGGGACGAGGAATCCGATATAGACCGTGTTGAGAAGCTAATCCGAAGCTAGAAATAAAAAGAAAAGAGAGAGGAAAGCTCTCCAAACAAATAAATCTTCTATCTCTCTCTTACAAAAAATGCACTGCAAACTGAACTTAGGCTAAAAATGTCTCAAGCACGGGTGCTTTAACCGTGGAGTCCAACAAACCCTAGGTTAGTTTTTGTGGGCCGTAGAAACCTTTGCAGAGGACTGAGGCTAAAGCGGGTCAGGTCCGGATTTTGGTTGGTACTTGAGTACCACTAGGCCTATTGTCGGCATTCCTACCTAATCACAAAAGAAAAGAAGTACTTATCATGATTGTTGACAGACACTCTGGGTCTAGAACGAAAGTTGAAACCTTGAAATTTTGCTAAGGGACTCGCAAAAGCTAGTCATGGGGGTATGATGAGAGCCTCATCATGAGCCATAACTAGCCCATTTTGACCCAATAAAGAAGATAAAAGCTCCTACATAACCTAGAAGAAGGCCTAAATGAAGGAATAAGTGCTCTGAGAAGAAAACATGAAATAAAGGTTAAAACTGCAATTTTACCATTGCAGTACATAAACGGGATTTCTCAAAGGCAAAACATAGGTCAAAAGGTCTAAATAAGATAAAAAGTGGGTTGAGTCAATCGGAAATGGGTTCAAGTGCAATTTAGGAATTAAATGACATTTGGTAACCCTAAAACAGACCTGCTTAAATCAACAAGGTTCCGGTTAGGATAAAAATCAAGTAAACCCTCTAAAAATCATGGAAAAATATCCTCTAGGGTTTAGAACACTTAATTTGGCCTTTGGAACCTAGTTTGACCTAGAATAGGGTCCTAGCTCATTAATTGACCTAATTTGGGTTTTTACGCAAAATGTCCAGTCAAACGAGGTCAAACCTAAAATCCAACTTCACCATTGGATTCCTCAGGTCCAAATTAGGTTTTTACCAAAATTTGGACCTAAGGAGAGGTCATCTTGACCTACTTTGCAATTTAGTACACCCAAATCACAATTTGGCCCCTATCTTTCGAAAATCATTGCAGAGAGCCCCCTAATTTCCTCGCCACCTTTGCAATCAAGTCCTGCCGCCATTGTTAGGGCAGAATCAAGCTCCGACGAGGTTTAGAGAGGGAATACTCTCTGATTCCTCAGAGATCCCCTCCCAGAAATGGAAGGGAGATTCTCTGAAGAATTTCCTTCCATCTAAGGCCAATCACGATCTCTGGTGTGAACCCAATCTCTCATGCGAACGTACGAGGGATTTGGGTATCCACCCTCTTTCCTTCTCTGGCGAACCATCGGAGATAATTGCGCAGCCCTCCGCACACTAGAAAGTTCGGCCAGCACCTATAAAAGATTCCCCAAACCCAGCAGATGAATTTCAGACTTGTCTTGGCGAAGATTCCCCCAAATTTTCCTCTCTTCCATCTCCAGCCAAGAAACCTGCAAGCTCCGGCAACCTCCTCCCCTCCTTCTCGTCGCTTTGTTGCCATACCAGCAGTAGAGTCCACTTTGTCTCTTCCTCCCGCGTCGCACCGTACCAAGTGCACGTACCCCTGACCTCGTCCTCGTCGCCGCTCCGTCCCTCAGGGTTCTTCTTCTTCGACGACGGCAGCTACGAGCCATCCACTCCTCTACCTCCCTCCATTCCAGAACACTCAAGATACATTCTCCATCTTACCCTCTCTCTTTTCCCCCTTTTATTTCATTTAATTGCCCCTCGACCATCGCTGACCACCTCCATCTTCCTCGCCTCCGACCGACCTCCGGCGAGCTGCCCCCATCATTCCGCCCCTCCACACGGCTCGCCAACCGTCACATAAGCTTCACCTCACCACAAGGAACAATCTCCGCCCATCCACCATCCCTCTACGCCTCCACCACAGTCCCCCGACCACACGCACACTTCCGGTCACAGGTCGACCTAGGCATGCACGCCTAGGCCATCCCACAACCTGCAGTACCGTGCACCACCTTCGCCGTGCCACGGCGAAGGTGCCCAGCTGGTCTGATTAAGCCGAGAGGCTTGTTTTGTGTTTGATAGGATTTCAGCCCCTACCGCCATTGACGGTTGGAGCAGCTCCAAGCTTCAGCAGCTCCAGGCGTCAGGTTCTCCAATCTTCAAGTGCAGCATATTTGGGACAGTAGTGCGAAGCATCTGAGTCCAGCAAGGAGCGTAGCAACGTCCGCAGCTGTGGCGATTGCACGAAGGCTCTGTGGGTGCGCGCGGGAGCGGGGCAGAACTAATAGTCCCACATCAGTGAAACGCGAAGTGCAGGTATACTTTAAATTGTTTTTGTGATATTGTCTCGTTGCCTCCGAATGCACAGGGGCGAGGTCCCTCACCTTATCCCACACTCGCCTCGTCCACGGTTTCACCTAGCGGATCTGGTGGGCACCGACCGGACCCAACCTGAGCACACCTCGCGCATCACCCACTCCCCGGTGCGCTTGGTCCCAGGTGCGAAATCCAACCCGATTACCTGTGGCTCTGGGAGAGCGTCCTTGAGTGAATTGCAGAGAAAGAGAGAGATGCGCGGGTAGAGGGACGGGGTAGGTTTTTGCTTCCACCTCTCTGTGCAGGCAGGCTAAATGTTGAGGAAAAGAGACTTAGCCAAAGAAGAAAAAGAAGAAGAAGCAGAAGAAGAGGCTGAGCAAGGCAGAGAAGAGAAGGAAGAAGACCAAGGAAGAAACCTTCGCAAGAAAGAGAAAAGAAGAGAAAGAAGTTCAAGGAAGAAGAAGACCTGTAGATCAGAAGAAAAGAAGAAGAAGAGCCTACGAAGAAGAAGAAGAAGGCAGAAGAGAGAAGAGAAAGCAAAAATCAGAGAAGGCCAAGACATAATCAAAACAGGAAGAAGAATAGTTGTATTTAAGACGTCTGATATAGAAATCCGACGTCCAATCCTGTTATCTTTTAGCAATTTTTTTTATAACTCTCTCTCTTTGAATCAATTATTTTTCATTTAAAAGTTGTATTCTATAGTTTTTAAAAAGTACTCAGATTGCTGCCTGTGTTCGACCTCGGATACTCCGATTTTCGATTAATAAAATTCTCTATTTGTTTGAACGCTTTGTCGGCTATATTACAACGTGTTATCTTTTAAAACCTGATCAAGCGCGATAAACAATGGCCTCCCCACTAGAGGTCGGTTGCGCGAACGGGTTTTGTGTAGAGGTGGCTCACTGCAGATGTCGAGTCAGCTCATCCACCTTTTCCTCAATAATAGTGACCTTGTCTAGGTGACTGGCCATCAGCTCCAAGTCGACGGAAGAGGACAGGCCCTGCATCTCATGTGCTCCCATTGGATTTGTTGATGCATGGGCATTCGCCTGGTCAAACATGCCCATGGATTCATTATTGATGGAGTTCTCGCACATGTTCTCGAGAATCTCCCACATGGTGTCTTCGTGTTGACCCATGATGTTTCCTCCACAGGTTGCATTGACGAATAATCGAATATCCTCACGGAGTCCCTGGTAAAAAGACTAGACTTGTTCCCATTTAGGAACTCCGTGGTTGGGGCACTTTCACATGAGATCTAGAAAACAATCCCATGCCTCATGAAGTGGTTCTCCTGCTTGTTGCATAAAATGCTTGATCTGGTGCCGTAGAGCACTTGTCCGACCAATAGGGAAGAGCTTTTTCAGAAACTCGAATTGTAGTTCCACCCATGTGTTGATTGGATGGTTTAGGGTTTGGTATCAGTGAGCAGCCTTGTCCATGAGAGAGAAGGAGAACATTTTCATGAGTAAGATATCCTAATTTTGAGCTTTTGACCTGAAGGTCTGGGCCAGATGCTTGAGTTGCTTGATATGCTAGAAAGGATCCTTAGAATTATGCCCATAAATTTAGGAATAGCATGAATCATGTTGGGCTTGAGTTCAGTATCAGGACCTCCAGCTGGGATTTGGACTCGAGGTTCGATCGCCACCGCAGTGGGATTGTAATGATCTCGCATGATAGGATGCTGCAGTGGGTTCATAAAAGCTTGCAATAGATCGTTGAGGCACTGAAGTTGATTCTTGAGATTGTTTTCTTCTACTGGTTGCTCCATGATGATGGATGAATGAGAGCTAGGCTTAGATGAATCAGAAGAGATATCGATCTGGTTGGGTTGTTGCACAAATAGGGAGGTCGAGGCTTGGCCTTGATGGGAGTGAATAGCTAATGGAGGCCTCAAGGGTGGTCTTAGAGATCTCCTCCCGAACATGCACCAATGGATAAGACGAGGGATAGAATGTGATGGACCCAATCAAGACACCCAAAAATTTTGGATGACTATAGAGGTTTGGGGTGGATGATAACCCTAAGTTAGAAAGCCGTCCACTTGAGGATTACCTAGGTAGCCAGGAAGGGAGAGTCCCGCAAAGACCCCTACACGATAAAGCGTCCCCACGGGTTACAGGGTTTCCCCCACCCGACCTTCCTTGTCACTGAGGGTCCAGGTAGACCAGAATGGGGACTTGACCTCTTAAGTCTACCAGTTTTAGATTAAGAGCACGGGTGCTTATGATTTCACTTGAACTTTAGGATGTTTTAGTGCAAGGTGACCTAATTTGAAGTTTGGTTAACCCAACAAAGTGGGTCAACTTCACTTGATTGTCCTTTTGAGAAATTTAGGTCCCTCTTTTAGTGTTCAAATGAAATTAAGAGCCTGATTTTAGAATTTGCTTGAATAGATCAATTCAACCAAGGCTTAGGCAAACACTATTTGGGAAGGTTAATTCTTGATTAAGGAATTGTGTCTCTAAAATCCTAAATTGGAAACCCTAATTGGCTCTGATTGGTCCAATTCAATTCATCCAAATATGGTACTTAGGGCTCAAGCAAGAAGGTGATTGCCCTAAATACCTTAGAACCCTAAGTAGGTGCACCAAACAGGGTTGGGGTGTTCTCTAGAATGTATCAAATCAGGCAACTTGTGATGGTTATTCTAAGAATAGAATGCAAGTAGCCCTAATTGATTTCTTCCCTCTTTTAGTTTTTCAGAATCAGGGGCTTAGGGGAAATTGGATGGAGTTTACTTACCCCTGGAGTGTTCTGATGTGTGGTTAATCTTCCTCCAATGAATCCCTATAACAGATCACAGTCAAAAGAGATAGAGCAAGTTAGTATCAAATCAGATATTGCAATCAAGAGACCAAAGTTGCACGTTGCTCCCCGGCAACGGCGCCAAAATGTTTGTCGCTCTGAATCGGTGTTTAAAAGTAACACGTTGCAGTATAGCCTATAAATCACGAAAACACTTAAAATTTATGCTCGAAAGAAATCTGAGGTCAAACACAGGGAGCAAGATGGCAATTTAAAACTCAAGATCACAATTTGAGTCAAAGATATAAGAAATTGCAACCAAGACTTAACAAAAAATTGATATAGAAATGGAACTCAGTAATAAAGTGCAAAAAGAAGGGGTTAAAATGGTGATTTGAATCACCAAATTAACCCTAGAATTTAACCATAATTAGTTCACGCAAGATGGGTAAGCAACAGATCTTGAGAGGCTTGGATATGTGAAATCAGACGTCGGATGCGTGGATCAGACATCTTAAATAGGCAGTTGCTACAGTACCTCCAAGGGACTCAAGGATCTCTTCTTCCTTTCTCTTCTTCAGCTTTCCTTGCCTTGGCGCTTTTCCTCTTCTCACAACTAAGTGTTGCATGACTGCCTGCAAGAGCAAAACCCCCCTCCCCCTTCTCTCTTTTCTTCTTCCTTTCCCCCTCTCAGATATATGCTAATCGAATCCAGCTATATGAGTAAATGGTTCAAAGCTCAGACCCGCGTGGCATAGCTGTGGGCAAGAGCGTGCAATGGGCGTGCGTGTGGGGACCTCACCCCTTGTGCATGCTGAGGCGATAAGCCAGATGCACAAAATTGATTTAAACCACACGGGGGAGTCTTTCGTATCTGATATGGGTCTATCTTGTCCCCTGTTCTTCGTGCAGCAGGAAGCAATAGCTCCTTCATTGAATTCACGTTCTCTGCTGGTCAAAGGGTCCAATTGACGGTCAAAAAGGGGACCTGGAGTGGTTCCGCGTCACCTGGGCATGATGCCTGGTGCTATCGAGCATGAAGTAAGCTTCAAGCTTGCTCGAAGCTTGCCTTTAATGGCGGGAAAGACCTGTAACCTAAAAACCAACAATAAGGCCTCTTGGCCGTGCTAAAGCACTTCAGAAGAGTTGTCGGATGATGATGAATGGAATGCGTGTGGTGTGGTGGTGTTTCTTGGTCGAAAGGACCTCTGACGAGGTCAGTGAGTGCATGCGGTTGAGCGTGTGTTTGGTGGAGGATTTGAGTGATCAATAGCCCTAATTATCTTAGAGCTTTGGATCATGAGTGTGTGGCAAAGATGTAGAGCATGGAAGCGGCGGCGTAGGTGGTCTGTGGAAGTGCAGATGAACTCGTTGGAGTTCTGCTGGAGAAGTGGTTGGCAACGTGTGTGTGTTGTGAATGTGGGGAAGAGAAGTAGAGTGAGAGAGAGCAATAGAGGGACTTAGCTAGGTGAGAGAGAGGTGAAGGCAGCCGGTTTTGGTCGACTGGCGTTGGAGAAGTTTGTAGAGTCGGCGACGCGGTGACCGCGATTGAGATAGAGAAATTACCTCCCTTTGGCTGGGGAGGTGCACGAGGAAGAGAGTAAGATGGTGGTACCACCAATTTGACAATTGGAGGTGTGGAGGAGCAGGATATAGAGAGGTCACTGGAGCAAGGGTTTTGGTGGCCGGAGGAGGAGAATTAGAGGTGGTTGACTCACCAAAATTTGCTGAGAAGCATGGTGAGGCATTGGGCGTGCTTATATAGGCTATGGGAGGTCCTTCCAAGTTTAGAAAAAGCTTCCAAGCTCAGAAGTTCTTCACGAAATAGGATACCTGAACCTTTGAAAGGTTCGCATGACCTTTTCGAAAAGAATTGGAGCCCAAGACCGATCCCATGTGGAGGGAAATTTCACAAAGAATCTTCGGTTTAATTTTGGAAAGGTTTGATTGAGAATCGAGCGAGAAATCTCTGCTCGAATCTCGTTGGAGCTCAATGTGTTCACACTAATGGCGACAGGACCAGTTTGCAAAGAAGATGGAAATAGTTAGGGACCTAAATCTAAACTTTTTTGAAAGTAAGGGGCACGGTTGTGAAAGAAAGAATCGGATAGGACCAAAATGCAAACTTGGTCAAGATGATCTCATATTAGGCTCAAATTTTGGTACAAGCCTAATTTAGGCCCAAGAAATCCAATGGTGGAGTGGGATTTTGGTTTTAACCAACTTTGACTAGGTAATTTGCTTAGTTACCCAAATTAGGGCAACTTTCTATCTAAGACTCTATTTTAGGTCAAATTAAGTTCTGATTGTGAAAGAAAGCATACCAAAGCCTAGAGAATATTTTTATATGAATTTAGAGGGTTTAGGTGAATTTTATCCTGACTAGAACCTCAGTGAATTATGCGGGCCTATTTTTAGGATTTCAAATGTCATTTAATTCTTGAAATGGGTGAAAACCCATTTTGTTCTACATGAAACCTCTTGTTAGACTCTAAAGCACATTTTGACCTTTATTTAACCTTGAGAAAACCCACGGTTATTCTATTTTGGTGATAGAATCGTAAATTTGTAGAAATAACCCTATTTTCTTATTTTCTTCTCAAATAAGTGTTTTGTGCCCTTATGACCTTTTGATGGATATGTAGGAGCTTTTATTCATTTAATCCAATCAAATAGAGCTAGTTATGGCTCATAATGGTGTTCCCATCACTAGCCAAGTGGGTCGACTGGAGAGGGAGTTGAAGACCTGCTCTCAGCTACAAAGGGCCTCTGCTGCTAGCGAGGAGCTGGAGGAGGAGCTCATGAGGGGGCACCGTGCCCATTTAGTGGCTCTAGGGGACTTGTCTGAACACCTCTCGACCACCTGCGCCAAGGTTGCTTCCTTGAAGGAGGAGGTGCAAGTGCTCAAGGCTGAGCACTCTTCCTCCGTGGAGGGGTACGAGAGGGCTCGTGAGGAGGAGCGCATTCGTTTGAGCGCATTGATCGATAGACTTTCCTTCATACCAGAAAGTTTAGAGAAGGCGGGGGCAGACATTGAAAGGTTGAAGATCAACCTCGTCGAAGCCTAGGAGTTACATCCAAACAGGTCTTGCAGGTGGCAAAGTTAGAGGGGGTGGAGGAACCTGCAGAGGAGGCAGAAGTGCCAAAGCTAAACGTAGAGGTGGTCATGGACTTCTTCGCCAGGGACCCATCTATGGGATCGATCAGGGAGGAGCTTTCACGGGATATCGGGAAGTAGACTCTGACTTCCATCCAGGCCCTTATAGAAGTGAAGCAAGTCTTCACAAAGGAGCTCTGAGGCTGGTCGATCGACCAACTGATGTCAGAATATGGTCACCTCAAGGGGTTAGTCGTACTGCTGACGATAGCTGAGTAGAACCATCTGTGGATCAGTCACCTGACAATGGGGTGGCCCAGATGACTACCCAAGAGGTAGTGCCGTCGGTTGACGAAAGGGCTAGCTCAGCAGAGGTCTCTGGCCCGGCTGCAGGGCTGTTAGTCTGGTTCGTCTTTCTCCTGTAGCCGATTCTGACATGTTCAAGCCGTGGGAGTAGAATCCTTTGGCATTGTTTGCCTTGTTGCCTTTTCTGTCTCCTCTTCTTTTTGTAGTTTTTTTTTTTTTGAGAGGGATGTAACAGACGAAGTTGTTTGGAATGAAAGAAAAAATCCCTTTTCTTTATTACTCATGGGCATCTATATATGATACATTCGTAAGTTGCTTACATGACAAGTATAGGGGATATCCCTACCATCTAGGGCTTGTAATTCGTAGAAGTCACCTAGACTGTCTTTTCGAATCTTGCAAGGCCCTTCCCATGATGGGTCTAGTTACCCACCCGACTGGGTCGCCATGGAGACTTCACACTTATGTAGAACCATGTCTCCTTGAGAGAACTTCTGCGTTTTGACATGCTTATTGTATGAGGCAGTTGTGGCTTCTTTACACTTGAGGGATGTCTCAAAGGCTTTGTCCCTTAGCTCGTCTAGGAGGTCTAGGGATAATTGGACTTGATCATCATTGGTGGTCGGGTCATAAAGTTGCGTCCTGTTCGTGGGGAGGACTGCTTCGATGGGTATTCGAGCTTCCATGCCATATACCAAACTGAATGGTGTGTGACCTGTGGAAGTCCTCTAGAAAGTCTTGTATCCCCAAAGAATGTCTGGAAGTTCCTCCGCCCATCTCCCTTTGGCTGAATCTAGCTAGTGTTTGAGCCCTGAGATGATGATGCGGTTGGTTACTTCTACTTGTCCGTTCGCTTAAGGATGACCCACTGGCGTAAAGCATAGACAGATGTCCCAGCTGGTGCAAAATTCTTTGAATTTTTTGCAAGCGAATTGGGTTTCTTTGTCCATGACTATGTAGTGGGGTATCTCGTATCAAGCTATGATGCTCTTTCGGATGAAGGATATGACCCTATTGGTTGTGGAGCTGGCCATGGCTTCAGCTATGATCCACTTAGAAAAGCAGTTGACAGCTACCAAGATGAACTGCTTTAGAGTCGGTGCCAGTGGGAAAGGGTCGACAAAGTCCATGCCTCATTTTGCAAAGGGGATGGATGGCATGAAGGCTACCAATTTTCCCGGTGAAAAGTGGTGCAGGGTGGCGAACTGCTGGCATTTGTCGCACTTGCGCATGAAGGCTTTGCAATGCTACTTCATTTGGGGCCAGAAGTAGCCTCCCTAGAATAGTCTGGCGAGGAGTGCTTTGTACCCTTCATGGTTCCCGTAAGCACCTCCATGGGTTTCTTGTAGGGCTTGAGTTGCCTCATCCTTAGTTAAGCAATGTAGCAGGGGGTGGAATACCCTCACTTGTACAACTGTCCTTCTATCAGGGTGTACCTAGAGGCCTTGAGGCGGAAGGCCCTGGGTCGGGGTTCTTCCGAGGGTAGCTCACCAAAGCTTAAGTGACGATAGGTGTCATCTAGGAAGTGGATAGCTCTATTGTGAGCTTTCCAGGAGCGAGGATAGTTGGCTCTTTCAGAGTTTGAAGGCAGATGTCCTTGTCTTGCCCTTGAGGGATGGCGCAGTGAGTTTATCCAACACGTCTACGAAGGGGTTGTCTGCTCGGGGTACCCACCTGATGGAGACGATTTTGAAATCCGCCAACTCCACCTTGACGTTGTCTGAGTATAGCATCATGTTTGGATCTCGAGCCTGGTACTTGCTGATGAGACCACAATTGTGGGCTAAGTAAATACTTAAAAGCCTAGTTACTAGATTAATATTTGCATGTACATAGCATATTCTAACATATAAATAGCTTAGCTTCTAAAATTGCTTGCATGCATATTTCATGCATACATAACTATAGGATAGCATGCATTAGAATATAAGTAGATTAGATTATAATTTAGTTAACATTGGCATGCATACATTAGGTATATTCTGTTGGGTTTTTATATAAATAACTCATTTTTTTTCCTACAGAGCACATGCATCGATGCACGTGCTATCGCCAATGAAGGACTCCACTATCGCACCGAGCTTCTCGCAACCACCTTGAGATCATCGTCAAGTTGTTGCGAAAACTTCAGGTGGAAGAAACCAATGGTTCCAGGTATAAATCTAATTGAAGCGTAATAGGGAGAAGAAATTGGATTGAGATAAATTACACAGAGAGGTTGAGCTATTTTTTTAAACTCAGACCCGATTAGATCTTATCCTATTTAGAAATCTAATTCCCATACCCACTTACGTTCATCCAAGCTACCAAATATATACCCATGCACATCCACAGACTCCACACCCAATATCATCACAACATCCAATTTTCCCACAACATTCAATTTTCCCATCCTCTCTAATTTTTTACCACCGAAGATCCCCTCAATTCCCACCTCTCCATCCAACAAACCCCCTATGTACATAGAAAAAACCCGATAATATCCTATTTATCCCTCAAACAGAAATCCTACATAAAGTCCCAACGTACTCTATCCATATAAATAGAAATCCCATCACCACCTTCCCTTATTTAAGCGCCTCCCCTATGTTCACAATGGGGGGATCCAATCTTCTATCTTACGCATCCGCTCCCAGCACCTCCTCTCTTCTTCCTCTCGCTTGCAATATGGAAGCCGCGTGCACTGTGGCCCTCTCAGCGTGCACCATGGTCTCCATGCACATACCTCCGTCTTTCTTCCTCTTGTCAGTCATACGATGATAGTGTGTGGCCACCACTACAGCCACCCATCACCTTCAGCTATGCCCGCTCTCACCGGCCACCAGCCACCATGCATAGGCACCTCGAGAGGCCATGCTCGTGCGTAGTAGTGACCTTACGCATGCCCTCGCTTGCTCATGTGCAGTTAACCCCCTTGCACGTGCCAAAAACCAGTGATAAACACCAGTTTATCATCATTTTTATGCTTTAAAACTAACCTAGCTCTTAGGATTTTACTCCGCAAATGGGTTTTTGGGCTGCATTTAGGCATAAATTAGGATAGGCATGCATTGCATTTTTTATTATTGTTTTAATGTGTTTTTGTGAGTGTTAGGGATGTACAGATTCACAGATCCCTAAAACCCTAGCACTCAAGAAGGCAATTGGTGAAGGAGAAGCCCAGACTAGTTGGAACCCAGCTTGATCCAGCTCACCATAGCTGGAACCTAGCTTACTTGAACTAGGGTTAGCTCATCCCAGCTCCATTCAGCTAATCTCAGCTGGATGGCAGCTCAAGAGAGTTCACCTTAGCTCACCCTAGCTCAAGTCAGCTCAGATCCAGCTCAAGTTAGCTGAGTCTAGCTCACCTCAGCTCCCACTAGTTCACAGGGAGCTCTAGCTAGCTCAGCTGAGTTGACAGGAGTTCACCCCAGCTCAGATCCAGCTACATCCAGCTCCACTCAACTCCAGCCAGCTGAAGAAGAATTCATCTCAGCTCAGGAAGCTCAAGTCCAGCTCCCGGGGATTCAGCTTAGCTCATCTCAGTTGAGCTAAGCTACCTTAGCTGCCTCAACCAGCTTGATTCTCCCCGATAGCACCAGACCTAGCTCACCTTAGCTCATTTTGGTAGAAGCTAGCTCACTTTAGCTTGGCTTAGCAACTAGCAAAGAACTAGCAAGCTAAGCCAGCTAGAGTAGCCCCATGCCAGCCTCTTTAGCAGCAGCCAGCTCCAGCTCCAGCTCCAGACTTCTTCTCCTCAGCTCCCTCCTCCAAACCCTAGCTCCAACACCTTCTCCTCTACTCCTCCATTAGCTAAGCTAGCTTAGCTTAGCTTAGCTATGCTCCAACTTCCTTGGCTTGTACTACCCCAAAAACCCACCTACCAACTCTACCCAACTAGCTCCACCTAAGCTCCACATAAGCTAACCTACTTGGCACCAACCTAACCTACCCACCACCTCCAAAAGACACCTAAAATTGGCGCCAAAAACTACCCATAACCACCCCTTAATGGCGCCACTTTTCCCTCCAAAATCCCCCCCTCATCTCCACCACACAATCCTCCTTGAATCCATCTCCACCATCCACCTAACCCTCCTTCTAGAAGACCCCATGTTGGCGCCAACATGGGGGTGTCTCTCCACCACCAAAAGACACCAACACCACCATAACCACCCCCTTTAACACCCCTTGAGGTGGCGCCAACTAACCCTAGCCATAGGATCACCAACCACCCTCATCCTTCCATCCTAGCCCTCCATTTCAAGGGGTACCTTAACCCCCCATCCTACCCTATAAAAAGACCACTACCCACCACCATTCAAGCCATCCTTGGCTAGCCATTTCACTCTCATATTCCACCAAGAATCCCACGTCCAAGAGAGAAGAAGAAGAAGAAGATTAAGGGGATATTCTGTCCCCTTGGTGCCTTCCCCTCTTCCCTTCTCTCTTGGGTCACGCCAGCCAAAGGAGAAGCCAGGCAAGGAAGATCTTGGAGGAGATCTTGAAGGTGGTCACGCCACCTTGGAGGAGTTTTAAGGGTGGTGCACGCCCACCCCTTTGGAGAGAGCATTAAAGGTGGTAGTTTCCACCTTGGAGGAGCTCTCAAGGAAGGAGAAGAAGGAGGCCCTCTTTTCAAGCCAAGGAGCAGCTAGGCTTGGAGCAAGAAGACAACCTTCTTCACCATTGTTACAAGAGGATTTGTGTTTCTTTTATTGCTTTTAATTTGTTCAATTCTAGTAGAAGGTTTCCTCTACTTTCCTTGAAAAGAACACTCATTCTACTCAATCAAAAATTGCCTTCTTTTAAGCTTTTTATTGCAGTTGTTTGTTTTGGTTCTAGCACTTATTTCACCTCTTCTTCCTAATTACCCTAGGCCTACACTTGCCTAGAGTGAGCTTAGGAAGAAGATATTTCTATCTTTTAGATTTTTAATCATTTGTAGGTGTTAGTTCTTTTCGCTACAATCTGCCGTTTGCCCTCGTCTTTTCAAAATAAAAAAAAAATTACATATTGAAAAATATTAAAAAGAAAGTTGAGATTGTATTCCAAGCAAGAGAATCATTATTGCAATTTTTGCCTCCTTGGACGACCCTAGATACTCCCCTATCTAGGATATAAATTTTAAAAGCGAAAGCGGATTCGCGTGTTACAACGACGTTAAAAAACAGCTTTTACAAATCACGCGTATTTCGCCATCACTTTTTGGCGCCGTTGCCGGGGAGGCACGGCTTTGCATTAACTCATTTTCTCTTGCTTGAAGTGGATCTCATCCCCTTCTCTTTCTTTCTTTTGTGTGTGCAGGAACTACAGCGGGAAGGCGGGAATCTGGAAGAGAGAGCTCAAAGGTCCTTTTCTTCCCGCGAAAATTCAGGTTGGTTCCTCTTTCTGGTCACATAATTAATTAAAACTACCAAAAATATATTAAACTTGGCTTTCATGACCCTAAACACTTAAATTAAGTGGAGTGGTGCATTTTAAAATCCATTGTTTGCTTGTATGCTTCTTTAGCGCCATTCCATTGCAAGTATTGGTGTTTTATTTTTCAGGTCCAGATTTATGTCCAGACTTGAAAAATCGATTCCTAACACCACAGGCCTCTTAAAATCATAAAATTTCATAGAATGATTCCCAATTAAGTTTGGAACATCTGTTCCAAATTTCAGATCAATTGGATTTGTATTTAAATTTTAAAAATTCGTGGATTACAGAGGGGTCACACCCTCTAATCTTCCTGTTTTGCTACTGTCCGTGAATTTTCAGAATTTTTATACTCATCCAATTTTTGTGGAATTTAGCTTGTTGGAATCCCTGTGAAATTTTACATATCATATAAAATCATAAAAATTTTATGAGGTCGGTGGTAATACTGAAAAGTCTATAATACCCACGGGTATTATTTCTGGACTTTGACACCAGTATAATTAAAAATTCAAAACTATTATCAAAAAAATTTCTAAAATCTTAAAAAAATCTTTTCTGGAATCCTTGTTTGATTTTATTCAAAGTAGTGGTATTTTTTAACTTGTTTGGACCACTACTTAATTATGAAAGCTAAAAATAATTCATTGGTAGTTAAATTTCTGTCTTAGGGATAATTGGCTTAGGGTTTCTTCTTTCTCTTTAGAGACTCAATTAAAAGGAAATATACAATCACACATACAACTTGTCTTTCCTTTGATTGTGAACTTTCAAACTTGTTTGAAAACTTAAAGAGAAAAACCTTAAAATTCATTTAATTAAATCACATCCTAAAAGACAAAAATACAAAAAAATTGTGTGACAACTTGACTTTCATTGGAGCCACTCTCCAATTCCTGCACACACACAAAAAAAAAAAAAATCAAATAACAGGGCAACATCCCAATAAACGCCCTCCACATTCCGTATGCACTGTAGTATCCTATACCTAACTAAAATTTGTAGCAATTTGACCCCTAAGGTTTCATCAATTTAGGCTTGCTATATAGGATTTAAGTTTTCTCTAGTTAATACCAATTCTGTCATCTATATCTGGTGTTCAGGCTGAGGGGCCGTGTCAAACGACCAGGCGCGGGTTTGTACAAGCACCTGAGGATTTTCCTGGGAAACGCTTGGGCCCAAACCTCCCCTTAAGCAACTTGGCTAGATTTGTTGACAGAACGGGTATCCACTATTGATTACTTGTTTCCTAGGTAGACCAAGTCTTAGGTTAAATTCTAGGGAGTCACAATTAAGTTAGGTCTAGAATTTGATTGCTTGTGTGCACACTTCTCTCATCCCCATCTCTTCTCCTCCCCTGCCATTTCTTCCATTTTGCACGGGCGGCGGTCCAAAACTCCACACTTGGAGGGACCACTTGATTTTGCCTCCCCAAAAAAAGACTTTTCCTGCATTCTTCCTCTTCTCTCAAAATGGAAAATCAAAATTGGTCCTCTAACCCGCATGCTAATTTTTCTTTCCCCTATTTTTCCACCCAGGAGCTACTTAATCAGGCCCCTCCACCTAATCTCTACTCTATCATGGCTCAGCTACAAGTTAAGCAACAACAGTTGCATAAGGATTTAACAAACCTAGCCAACCAAGGGAGTCCTGCCACACCTACCCAAGCTCCACACATTCCACATCTCACCCCTTTAAACACCCGCAAGAGAGAAAATGTGCATAAATCTCGTGCTGAGTATAATTATTATTCTGAGGCTTTCTATGGTTCAACAGGGAATTATGTTTATCCCAATCATCACCCCACCCAAAATGTCCCTACTTTCCAGGAGAAATTGAAAAATTCCTCTAATAGGGGAAATTATCCAGCTCACTCCTGGACCAATCCGGTTCCACACCAACAACAAAACCCGTTTGGAGGGTATGATTCTAATCAGACTTATCAATCTGGGCAATCTCCAGAAGACATTAATGCCCAGATGATGAAAACCCTGCAGGAGTTACAAAGAAAAACAAAGGAAACAACCCGTCTTATTAACAATCTCAATGATCAAATTGGGGATATTCCGACTCAAAAACCTGCAGGACACCCACCATCCCAACCCACACCAAACATTATTAATCCCAGGAACCAACACCCAGGTGGATACCAATATCAGAACCACATGGTTTAGCCTCCTATTAACCCAATATCACAGCACCAACCCAGTTTCTATCAAAATCAGCCCCCCCCATCTCCTCCAAGTGACCACCAAGCTGCGTATGCAGAGACTTTGAGGAGTGAGGAAACCAACATGGATTTAAGGCCTTCACATTCAAATGATGAAACTGATTCTCAACCAATGCAGATTGACTCCCTTAACCTCAATAAGGAAGAAGAAAAAGAAATCCCAAAAACACCTGATTCAAACCCTATTTCCCACTCTCAAAAACTGCAATCCAACAATCCAAAATCAGAGCCCTCTGACCACAATCCTTTGGACTTATTTGAGCAAGTCAAGAGGAATATTCCCCTCCTAGATTCTCCCCATGCCTCTAAAAAATTTACTTCAAAAAGTCATGATCAGAATCTAGAAAGGTTGGTCCTTTCTAAGACAGCCAGCTCAGTTTTTCAGAGCATGCTGCCTTTCACAAAAAAGGACCAGGGCACATCACTCATCTCATTTGTCATAACTGACACCATTTTTTTTCGCGCCCCTCTCAACTCATGTACCTCTAGTAATCTCATCCCCCCAGTCTTATTTGAGGAATTTCGATTCAGTGATTTAAAACCTCCTAAGGTTCAATTTCAATTGGAAGATCGATCTACCATTCAACCGCGGGGAGTTGTTGAGGATAGTATTATCAAGGTCGGAAATTGTCTATTTCCGGTAAATTTTCTAGTCCTTGACATAGAGGTACCTAAGGCTCTCATTAATACCATTCTTGGAAGACCCCTTTTGATTACCGCAACATCTAATATCCATTCTCATTCTGGGAAAATGAATATAAGTTGTAGTAACCAGACCTTCTCATTAGATTTATTTCTAGCTTCCAAGAGGTCCACTGATCATAAAATTTTTGAGGATACTAATAATAAAATGGAAGCAGTATTTGAAAAGTATATGTTGATCCAATCTCATTCAGCTTTGACCACTATTGATCTAGATTTTATTGATTCTTATTCTAAGGATAATTATGTGGTCCAAGACTTTCCAGATCAACTAGGGTTTGACTTTCCCCCTTTTCATCTTCCTGATTTTTCACCAAAAATATCCACACTAACTTCACACACCCTACATCTCATTGACTCCATTCCCCATCCCTTTCCATTGGACCTATCACTCGACCCACCAGAATCTGGCAATTTACAAGCACTTAAACCATGGCCAGATCCGGGTCATTTTTCCATTTCTCTATTTTATTTTGATCCCTTTATCTTTACCACTCATCTTTTTAGGGATCTTGAGGAAGACACTTTTATTGCGGACATTCAAGTGTCCAATTATTTACATGATTTTCCGGCTTCTGTGCATACCTTCACGCCCGGCTGAATGGCGTAAAAGATAGCACTGGATGGGAGGTAACCCATCATTTTCTTGTTTTCCTTTTTTTCTTTTTCCAGGTTTTGTTCATCCTAAACCCGACCGTCATCACTAAGGTGATCCCTTTTCGCTCCTAATGCATGAGGACATGGCATATCTTAAGTATGGGGGGGTGTTTTTAAATTTTTATGATCGATTCAGGATGTTCAAAACCTAAAAACATGCAATTTTCTTTAATTTATTTCCTGCTTGCATACCAAAAAAAAAAAAAAAAAAAAAAAATAAAAAAAAAATATATATATATATATATATATATATATATATATATATATATATATATGTTTGAGGAAAAATTTTGAAATCGGGACTAAGGTCGAAAAATTCACTTCTGGTACAATGGGATTTAATCTTTAACAAACTAAGGATGAGGATTTGGATCTGATCATTAGAATTCCAGGGTCTATTTTAGACTAGATCAGATATCCTTCTCTAAAATTCCACCTGAACTCATGATAGTTCAGGTGACTTGATCCTATTTTGTAATATGGAAAGTATTTGACTTAGTTTTTGACTCAAAAACTTGCGGTTCTCGAGAAACTTCTTGTGTCAATTTTCACACACAAGCTAACATTTAAAAACAACTAAAAATTTGAAAAACTCCCTTGTTTGGATTTAGTAAAAGTCTGAATCAGGTCATTGGTTTGAGTTCCCACCGTCGAGAAGAAGGAAAATACCTTCTTTGAGGACGCGATGTTAACATGTTACCGCCTCGGCGCTGCTCTATATCTGTATTTCATATCTTTAGACGGAGCATTAAAGCGCATTTCAGCAGCTCAAGTGTCTTGGACGGTGCTCTACCTATAGCGTCGGAGCAAGAGCTTGAGTTTGCTTGGAGCGCCCCTTTTCACCGCATCGTGTTTTGGGGTTGTGAGCTCCTGGGTGGTGTCATGGACAGTGCTATCCCGAAGTACTGGCGCCAGAGCCCCCTCAAGGAATGGTAATGGGAATGATGATACCGACACATCTGTTGTAAGACTAAGCCAAAAATAAGCATGGGGGAGAAAAAAAAAAAAATAATAATAATAATAACACGTCCTTATTAAGGTTGGCTTTTCACAAGCACCGACACAAGGTTTTAAAGGAATTTGCAAGTTGCGAATCAGATTTATGAGCCAGAAAAATCCTAAAAACAAACATTTCAAGTCATCTGAATTAACAAGGGGTTAATTTGTGAATTTTCTGAGGATATATTGATCCCGTTCTATCTAATGGTTGGATCCAAAAACAAATCCTGATGTTTATCTTCAACAAATCCCGTATCTCCTGTGTTTTAATCTACCAAGGTCCCTTAATCTCTTTTTCTCATCAAAAGTAAAAAAAATTAGATTTCCCAAAAATTCCATTTTCCAAAAAAAATTAATGTTTTGCTAAGAGACTAGCAAAAGATAAGCATGGGGGTGTGATAAACACCAGTTTATCATCATTTTTATGCTTTAAAACTAACCTAGCTCTTAGGATTTTACTCCGCAAACGGGTTTTTGGGCTGCATTTAGGCATAAATTAGGATAGGCATGCATTGCATTTTTTATTATTGTTTTAATGTGTTTTTGTGAGCGTTAGGGATGTACAGATTCACAGATCCCTAAAACCCTAGCACTCAAGAAGGCAATTGGTGAAGGAGAAGCCCAGACTAGTTGGAACCCAGCTTGATCCAGCTCACCATAGCTAGAACCTAGCTTACTTGAACTAGGGTTAGCTCATCCCAGCTCCATTCAGCTAATCTCAGCTGGATGGCAGCTCAAGAGAGTTCACCTTAGCTCACCCTAGCTCAAGTCAGCTCAGATCCAGCTCAAGTTAGCTGAGTCTAGCTCACCTCAGCTCCCACTAGTTCACAGGGAGCTCTAGCTAGCTCAGCTGAGTTGACAGGAGTTCACCCCAGCTCAGATCCAGCTACATCCAGCTCCACTCAACTCCAGCCAGCTGAAGAAGAATTCATCTCAGCTCAGGAAGCTCAAGTCCAGCTCCCGGGGATTCAGCTTAGCTCATCTCAGTTGAGCTAAGCTACCTTAGCTGCCTCAACCAGCTTGATTCTCCCCGATAGCACCAGACCTAGCTCACCTTAGCTCATTTTGGTAGAAGCTAGCTCACTTTAGCTTGGCTTAGCAACTAGCAAAGAACTAGCAAGCTAAGCCAGCTAGAGTAGCCCCATGCCAGCCTCTTTAGCAGCAGCCAGCTCCAGCTCCAGCTCCAGACTTCTTCTCCTCAGCTCCCTCCTCCAAACCCTAGCTCCAACACCTTCTCCTCTACTCCTCCATTAGCTAAGCTAGCTTAGCTTAGCTTAGCTATGCTCCAACTTCCTTGGCTTGTACTACCCCAAAAACCCACCTACCAACTCTACCCAACTAGCTCCACCTAAGCTCCACATAAGCTAACCTACTTGGCACCAACCTAACCTACCCACCACCTCCAAAAGACACCTAAAATTGGCGCCAAAAACTACCCATAACCACCCCTTAATGGCGCCACTTTTCCCTCCAAAATCCCCCCCTCATCTCCACCACACAATCCTCCTTGAATCCATCTCCACCATCCACCTAACCCTCCTTCTAGAAGACCCCATGTTGGCGCCAACATGGGGGTGTCTCTCCACCACCAAAAGACACCAACACCACCATAACCACCCCCTTTAACACCCCTTGAGGTGGCGCCAACTAACCCTAGCCATAGGATCACCAACCACCCTCATCCTTCCATCCTAGCCCTCCATTTCAAGGGGTACCTTAACACCCCATCCTACCCTATAAAAAGACCACTACCCACCACCATTCAAGCCATCCTTGGCTAGCCATTTCACTCTCATATTCCACCAAGAATCCCACGTCCAAGAGAGAAGAAGAAGAAGAAGATTAAGGGGATATTCTGTCCCCTTGGTGCCTTCCCCTCTTCCCTTCTCTCTTGGGTCACGCCAGCCAAAGGAGAAGCCAGGCAAGGAAGATCTTGGAGGAGATCTTGAAGGTGGTCACGCCACCTTGGAGGAGTTTTAAGGGTGGTGCACGCCCACCCCTTTGGAGAGAGCATTAAAGGTGGTAGTTTCCACCTTGGAGGAGCTCTCAAGGAAGGAGAAGAAGGAGGCCCTCTTTTCAAGCCAAGGAGCAGCTAGGCTTGGAGCAAGAAGACAACCTTCTTCACCATTGTTACAAGAGGATTTGTGTTTCTTTTATTGCTTTTAATTTGTTCAATTCTAGTAGAAGGTTTCCTCTACTTGTCCTTGAAAAGAACACTCATTCTACTCAATCAAAAATTGCCTTCTTTTAAGCTTTTTATTGCAGTTGTTTGTTTTGGTTCTAGCACTTATTTCACCTCTTCTTCCTAATTACCCTAGGCCTACACTTGCCTAGAGTGAGCTTAGGAAGAAGATATTTCTATCTTTTAGATTTTTAATCATTTGTAGGTGTTAGTTCTTTTCGCTACAATCTGCCGTTTGCCCTTGTCTTTTCAAAATAAAAAAAAAAATTACATATTGAAAAATATTAAAAAGAAAGTTGAGATTGTATTCCAAGCAAGAGAATCATTATTGCAATTTTTGCCTCCTTGGACGACCCTAGATACTCCCCTATCTAGGATATAAATTTTAAAAGCGAAAGCGGATTCGCGTGTTACAACGACGTTAAAAAACTGCTTTTACAAATCACGCGTATTTCGCTGTCAACCAGCTGCATCACCTCCCAGCATGCATTCTAGCGAGCAACCGCCGAGCGCCCCCATGCATGCGTGTGCACGCTCTCGCCATTGTCTGCGCGCGTGCAGCACCTTCCCCTTGCACAAACCATCAAGCACCCTCCTCTTCTTCATCTTCTTCTCCTTCCTCTCTGCCAACCGAAAGTACCCAAAGCCACCAAAACATAGCCATCAACTCAGGCCATGAAGCTTCACGTTGGGACTCCATCGGACTCGCCTCGACCTCCCGAGCACGGCCACATCCTCCAACGGACCAATCGGCCACCGTCTCGCTAGCCAGAGAGCCTCATCACCGGCGAGCACCTTAGCTCCGGCCGTCCACCTCTGACCACCATTGTCGACGCTGAAACTGCCCAAACGAAGCCCTCGACACAGCCAACCTCCTCCGAGCTTCGCACACCCGATCACAGCCTCCTCTTCGCGCACGCACAAAGGAAGCAAATCCTCTGATTTTGGGTTAATTAATATCTACATCTGAGTGCCATTGCCAAACTCTTATTTTGATTTTAATATTTGATATATTAAGTGAAATTGCAACTTCATGCTCATGATTCCTCATAATTGCTTGGCTCTTGATATGCACATCATTCGACATTGGATTTGGACTAAGATTTACATAATTTCTCTTTAGCACATGTGCAATTGGAAATTACATAGATTGATCACGTATCTATTGAATATTTTATTGAATAAAAATTGCACATATAATCTTACATTCTCAAGTTATTATGTGTCTCCTTCATTTTGTCGCATTTCACATCGGATCTGACCATGGATTTCGCACTAGATTGGACAAATACAAGGGAAAAATATTCATGAATTTATTGATCTATTCCTCCTTGTGGATACTGTTGGTGCTAGAGCACTGCGATTGTTTGTTTTGATGACAACAAAACACGTGTCATTTAACATTTGCACTTGGAGTCTTAGATTTCAGGTCAAATTGCAAATGGAGACGTGATTAGACAGAGTTTGAGCTCGCATCCATGATGGATTAGAGGAGCTTGATGGAGAATAGAGGAGATTCGCGAGGAGCGAAATGGATGGACAAGAAGAATAGGATAGAAATCTGTTTATTTCTTTCATGTACTTTTGTCTTTATTTCCTTGCTCTTTTTGATCCTTAGAACATCATGTTGAAGAGCCTCAAAGTACCCTAATAGTAGTCCTAGGAACACCTGCACAACCCTAGGATACCTAGGCTTTCTGTAGAATACTTAGAAAACCAATATAGGGTTCAAACAGCCTTTTCAGATGTCTAATTCCAAAATCAGACGTCTGATAATGAGTTTTAAGACGTCTGACTGTTGATTCAGACGTCTGATAACAATTAGGCTGGACTTGTTAGCTCTGTCTGATGAAATCAGACATCCAGACCTCAATCCAGATGTCTTAGAAGACGTCTGATGACTTTGCCAGACGTCCAATTAGTGGACCGTTGGCTGGCTTAGCAAACATTGAAGGATATGACCGTTAAAGCCTTATAAGACGTCCTTAAGCCTTTCCAGACATCTGATAGATGACTGTTTTGCCTCGACTGACCCAAAATCTCTTCTTAGAGATTTTCTAGCCGTTGCAACTCTTGGAAATCCATTCCCACGAAAAAGTAGGTTTCCAGACGTCCAGACATAGTGCCAGACATCCTATATGTCGTCTGATGGACTTGCACTAGAACCCTGTTTAGATCTGATTTAAGTCAGGAAGAAACCCGCATAAAATCAAACGTTTGACCTTATTTTCAGATGTCTTAAACTGGTTTCCCAAATATCTGATGCCAGGATCAGATGTCTGATAACCCTGTCAGTGCAATCTTTGTTCTTGATTTTGGCCTGATTCTCTTGGGCTTTGCACCCAACGGCTATGGAAGCTTTCCAAAGCCTTCCAAAGCCTTCCTAAGGCCTCCATAAATAGAGAGGAACCTCTTGCACACAAACACACACCTAGATACACAAGACACACCTAGTAATACACTTTCCCACCATTTTGTGTCTCCTGATCCTAAGAAGAAAAGCACTTGCTCTCCAAGCTCAAGTTCTACATCTTGAGAGCATCAAGCCTTTGCGCACCTGCTCTCCCACCGTAGTTCACGAGAGCGACGTTGCGCCGTCGCATGGCTCATGCACCCGCGTCATCGATTCGACGCACTCCTTGCAAAGGGGAGTTTCCTAATTCCTATAGAAGCTAGGTTTAAATCTTTGTTGGCTCTATAGGACTATATTTGATATTTGGTTGGGTATTTGCTTTACGAATTCCCGTCTCCTTCGCGGGACAAAATCCTTCTCGTGAAGAGAAGGGGTTGAGGAACGCTACCCTCGCACTTGTAGCGTGGTTGTAATTGAGGTTGAATCACCCTCGATTAAGTGATTTGTTTAGTGGATTTGATCAACCTGGTTGATCGAAAAATTTTAACTTGAGAGGGTTAGGTGGTGGTTTTCACCTGGTTTGGGTTTCCACCAATAAATAATTGTTCACATTGTGTGATTGAATTTTTTGTGAGATTGTTTATATTCTATTCCGCATTTTATTACGTCCCCCCTCTTGGTAGGGAATCTACAATTGGTATCAGAGCAGGTTCTTGCGAGATCGGAGTAACACCCGGCAAGAAGATCATGGAGGGGAGCATATCTGCAATCAGAATCTCTGAAGGGCAGTCCACCATCCGACCACCCTATTTCGACGGGAGGGACTTCGGATATTGGAAGTTGAGGATGAAGACGTGGCTCCAAGCCACTGAGTTCGAGATATGGGGATGTTGCGAAACCCCATACGAGATCCCGAAGCGACCCTAAGGAGGCTACTCGTAATAACATAATGGTTGTTGTGTAATGGCTGATTGTTATATGATAATGTGTATGTGTAATTGTATTGGTTGTTGAGATAATGATGTGTTGTAGTATGTTGTGATTTGAAACACCATGAGTGTCATTGTGGTGAGTTGTATGGAATACCAGTCATTACAACCATTATTATTTACTTATCGAATTTTTACTGGTTTTATTCCAGGTCGTTCACTGGGAGGCAATTTATTGAATTACATCGCTCTTTGATCTCAAAATTATCCTCTAATTCCAAAAAGAAGCTTTACGTCTTATTAAAGAATGAATGAATGTGGACGTGGTTTGCCTACTTACTAAGAATTACGTGTAATGCTTGCAAGAACTACAAACAAGCACCAAATAATTTATCACTATACTTTAAACTATGTCTTTGCAAGTTATAGTATTAATACTTACATGAAAGTACACAATAGACTAAGATTACATACTATATTAACTTAACTTACTAGTCTGTTATCTACAGTAACACATACAACAGTTTTAGTGACAGACGTAAGCGTCGCTAGATCCCAGAAAACACTATATACAAACCTGAGGGAAACTAGGGTCTGTAGCGACGTTTATGGTGACATTTTATTCTGTTAGTAAATATATGGGTTTATTTATAAAAATAATTGGCTATACTACGTATACATATATATATGTTTATATTTTTAATGTATGTGTATTTACTTACGTATGTACATCTTCTCTCTCTCTTTCTTCATACCAATCTTCATCAGATGTTCTTCTTCTTCTGTGTTTTCATTTTGCCTTAGTGACTTTAACACTCTGTGCTGCGAGGCGTTTAACAGTCGTCATTAACTCTCTTTAATTAATTAAAATGTGTTTAATTTGCGGGTGCGCTTTACAAGGGATACACAGCACCCAGAGGGTGGGGCCAAACCTCTACTAAGCGCACCCTAATTCTCATTAGGCTGCTTCATTACGTTTTTCTTAATTCAGCACAGGGCCTTCTTAGCCCCACGCACACACGCCTCTCCGGGCCCCCGGCCCCACATAAATCATGCTCAAATATGCTCAATGGTATGCTCAGAAGTATGCCTAGAATCTGTTGTTTCGGGCGCCCGGCACCCGTGACGACTACATAGCATAAACACGAATTCATTATATATCGCTGCACGCGGTTTGCAACGCACGATGTGGCGCTATTCGAGCGCCACATCTGCGCTGGAAACCGTGTGCAGCTGTGGGCTGGAAGGGATTTTGGCCCTTAATTCGAGGGCCATAACTTATTTAAAAATAAAAATAAATTATGGAAAATAAAGTATTTACATAATACTATATAATTGTTCAATTAATTTGAAATTTTAATTAGATTTACTATATAAATAAATTCACTATAGTGGCCTATTTTTACACACTGATTATGGTGTTTTCTTGGTTAATTACTTATAAATTAGTTACTCGATGTTCTAATTGACCTCATACAAAGTTAGAATACATACATAAGTATTTTATACACATTTTTCTTATATTTTCCGAATTAATGTATGTGTTATTTACATTTAAATAGCACTTTTAATTATTTTGCTTATAAATTAAGTTAAACATAATATAATCAGATATAAATATACTTAAATTAGCCTAAATTACTTAAAGTATATTAGTCTTAGTATACTGATTCAATTTAACTTAATTATAATTCTAAATTACTAATCAAACTAATTTAATTTAACAACTTAGCTATAAACTTAATAAATTCATTATTTATTATTTATAAAGGATTAAATTAAGATAAAAGATTTTATTTACTTATAATCTACATATACATAGATATATATATAGTTTTATAGTTTAACTCTCTTAATTATACTATTTACTGCTTTAGTTAGTTTACTAATACATATAAATTAGTTCAATTTATTTTTAGTTATATAATTATTGTATTTATTGTCTAAACTAGATGTAAAACCTAAATTATAGTATTCATTATATTTACATTGTTAAGTATAGAGTATATATATATATTTACACTATCAATTTATATATGTGGCCTAATATATAGCTTATGTCTATATAAGTATACTTTATATACAAAGTAATATATATATGTATATATATAGATATATAAATATTTTTACTTCTGGTCCTTTTGGGTGTTTCCTTTTAAATTTTTCTACTGTTGTTACAGGTTTGATAGAAGTAGGAGAGAAGAAGGGAAGAGTTAACTCTTGTTTGGATGGTTATTTTTTTACTAGACCAGCTAACGGAATTGGGAAAGAATAGACAAGCATGCACAGAAGTTAGAGCTCAAGTATTGAAATAAGAAAGTTTGTTTACATAAACACAATCTACTGTCAGTTATGATCAAATTAGAGTCTACAGGATTTAACACTAGAATCTATCTCTTACAACTAACTAGATAGTAGCAGCAACAAGACCTTCCAGATTCTGCAGCAGCTCAAGTCACTGTCCAAATGGTCTAACTGCTGCTGCATTTAGTCCATTTGAGAAGAAATGTGAGTTGGAAGAGGAACAAGTAGCTGCAAGATGTAGCAGTTTGCTTTGTTTACTGGGATCAGAGTCAAAAAAGTAAAAAACCCAAACTGAAAAGAAAATCTCTGTCAATCCAAATCTGACAAGGGTTTAATTTCTCACTAAATCACTAAATACCCCAATTCAAATGCCAAAAACCCTCATCAAAAACTTCATTTCAGATTAAATCCATGAATATCACTGAATTAACTCTTCCTAATGCTATAGAAAGCATGAAGGAAGAATCAATTCAATCAATTAAAGCCCTTAGTTCAAATCCCAGTTTCACGAAACCTTAAGGAGTATTGAGAACTCCATAGGTTAGGAAATCACCAAACAACCTTTCAAAAAAAACACTTATGAATGCGAGATCAGACTTCAAATTACTATAGTAATTATCCTAAGATCTGACTTGCATTCAATGCATTCAAGACATTATCAAATCAGATTTATGTGTGGCTCTTCTGAGATGATTTCTGTCACCAGAAATCCTCTCAGATTCCTTGCCAACAAGGAATTCAAATCAACTTCATTGAATTCGTCAGATCAGGTAGTAAAACCAAAAGAAAGATCCTTAAAATCCAAATTGAGGAGAAATCTGACAAACTGAAAATTTCGACCCAAAATCTGGGGCATTTATGACCAAGAGTGAGGTGAGTGGGAAGCCCCTTAAGTGCTTGTTGACGCCAATTTCAGATCTGATGTTGAAAACCAATCAGATCTGAAATTGGGTCTGAGTGTATGGCTGGAAGATGAGAAAACATGTCATGGAAAATCAGAACTAGACATGAAAATATGGAGAGGGAGATAATTTGAAAACATGGTTCTATGAAGTCTTCCCCTCTGATCTAAAATGATCAGAGGAGGTGAGGGGGGGGGGAATTTAAGCCTAATTCTACTACTACAGCTACTTTATCCTATAGCGAAATTGAACATTAACAATTACCTTAATTCTACTCTAAACTACTTAACTACAGCTAAAACTAATATGCAGAATTATAAACCTAATCTAACAGGAAGAATGGGACCTATGGGTCCTTAGCCGGTGGCTAAGGAGGAAGAAAGGAGGAAGATGACTCCAGCCGAGGGAAGAGCCTGCTAGTGAGGCTCCAGGGTCATCCTCAGGTTCTACGAAGTCCTTAGCGACGAGGAGGTCGAGAGAAGGTGATGATTTCACAGCTGGTGGCTGTGAAATTAGAGGCTTGATGGGGAGGAGGGTCTGGAGTGGACGAATGATTGCTAGGAGGTGTAGGAGGGAGCGATCCCTTGCGCACGACACCACTGAGGTGCTTAAGTAGCATGCTCAGTGGCTGAGATCATTGCGCAGGTGAGGATAATCAAGATGCAATCGGCGGCGAGGATGAGAGGGGCGGAGAGCGCCGTGAGCTAAGCACAAAATCTGACCGTCAGATGAGATCTGGGGAGAGGGGTGATCGCACGCGTCGAATCGCACGAAACTTCCATTTGAATCTAACCGCAGATCAAGATCATGAAGAGCGACGGACGGCTGAGATTGGCCGTGTTCTTCGCGTGCTATAGTGCGTGTGAAGAGCAGCATGCCTCTCTCTGAAATAAAGGGAAAATTACAGACATAACCTTGAATGAAGGGGTAGAAGAATTGCATGCAGGCCCATAAGTGAAAAGAACTATGACTGGAAGGGCCCTGCAGCCTTTCAAAAGGGTCCCTGCGGCTTAAAAGTAGGTCCAACGAGGAGTTTTTAAGGGTAAGAGTGTAATGCATGAAGGACCTAAGTGTAAACTACCTATTTCATAACCTAAATGATGTCCAATTGCCTTCGAATTTTTATATGTGCTTAATTGAACATTTAAGACATTGATTATACTTCTAATTTGGCCTTTCAAACTTATTTATGTGTTCAATTGACACATGGATCATCATTTGTACTTTGCTTTCAGAATATCTCGTTTTGTGACCTAATTATGAAATTTTAACGTAGATTAAAGGTTTTAGGTCTTTTTCTTCAATTCCCACACTTAACCCTTTTTATCTATTAATCTGATGTTGTTTTACTTAGTGTTTAGCTTAACTTCAGCTTTTTAGCCATGATGAGTAGCCACTCATCAACTCGCAACTGCAGATTCGAGAGCTTTCACTCAACGCAAAGGCAATGAATGCCCTGTATTGCGCGTTGAGTCCGAAAGAGTTCGAGCAAATCCGAGAGTGCACTACCGCCTACGAGATATGGAGAAAGTTAGAAGACACTCATGAAGAGATGAGCTCCGAGGAAGAAGAAGAATCAGAGAAAAAGAATGAAACTGCTTGCATGGGTTTCATGGCAATCGGAGAAAGCGACATCGATAGCGAAAGCGATTCCGACAATGAGGTAAACCCGGATTTACAAGATGCTTTTAATGAGCTTTTTGAAGTTAGTAAATCACTAAAAATAGAAAACAATAACATGAAAAAGAATCTTAGCTTTCTTAAAAGTGAAAATGAAAGATTAGAAATAAAACTCAATGATCTAGAAGTTAGTCCTAAAAATGATAACCTGTTATTAAAAAATAAAGATTTAATCAATGAAAATACTAAATTGATTAAGGAAAATGCTAGTCTAAAATTAGAAATTTCTGATTTAAATACTAAGATGAATATTATAGAAAATGAACTTGCATGTCTTAGGGAGAAATCAAATAAATTGATAAATAGGGTAGACAACCTATATAGCCCTAAGGTTGAGAAAGGATCTCCATCAAGGAGACCCGCTAATAGATCCGGATCCAAGCTGACTTGGATACCGAAGAAAGAATTGAAATCATATTTTGTAGGTTTCAGGGATGACTACAACACAAAGGATTGGACCTACAAGCTCAAAGCTGGTCAACTCAAGTTGGGAGAACCAAGGAGTAGACTAAGGAGGAGAACAAAAAGACCGACGAGACGGCGAGCAAATAATGGACCTGTCGCACGTCGACCACCAGACTAGAGACCGGCGCTAATGCCCAGGCCTCCAAGCTATGGATGGGAGCCCCATCCAATGTGGCATCCACCACCACCATTTGGGTCATTTTATTGGCCATAGTATGTGAGGTAAAAATTCTTTGCCCTATCTTTTTATCATAAGCATTTAGATAGGGGGAGTTAAAAAAATTATGAGCTAATTGTCAATTTTTAAGGGGGAGATGTAAGTTAGCTAAATTTGCTTTAGTAAGGGGGAGAAAAATAATAGCTATCTTGTTGTTACAAAAAGGGGGAGGACATTACTTTTATTAAAAGAAATTCATAGAAGAGCATGTTTTAAGGGGGAGTTATAGAAAATTTAAAATCAATCAATCCTTTTTGATAATGTCAAAAAGGGGAAGGATTTTTTTTCCATTATTATTTATGGTTTTGTCATCATCAAAAAGGGGGAGATTGTTGGTGCTAGAGCACCGCGATCGTTTGTTTTGATGATAACAAAACACGTGTCGTTTAACATTTGCACATGGAGTCTTAGATTTCAGGTAAAATTGCAAATGGAGACGTGATTAGACGGAGTTCGAGCTCGCATCCATGATGGATTGGAGGAGCTTGATGGAGAACAGAGGAGATTTGTGAGGAGCGATATGGAAGGACAAGAAGAATAGGATACAAATCTGTTTATTTCCTTGCTCTTTTTGATCCTTAGAACATCATGTTGAAGAGCCTCAAAGTACCCAAATAGTAGTCCTAGGAACACCTGCACAACCCTAGGATACTTAGGCCTTCTGTAGAATACTTAGAAAACTAATATAGGGTTCAAACAGCCTTTTCAGATGTCTAATTCCAAAATCAGACGTCTGATAGTGAGTTTTAAGATGTCTGATTGTTGATTCAGACGTCTGATAACAATTAGGCTAGACTGTCTGATGAAATCAGATGTCCAGACCTCAATCCAGACGTCTTAGAAGACATCCAATTAGTGGACCATTGGCTGACTTAGCAAACACTGAAGGATATGACCGTTAGATCCTTATCAGACGTCCTTAAGCCTTTCCAGACGTCTGATAGATGACCGTTTTGCCTCGGCTGACCCAAATCTCCTCTCAGAGATTTTCTAGCCGTTGCAACTCTTGGAAATCCATTCCCACAAAAAAAAGTAGGTTTCCAGACGTCCAGACATAGTGCCAGACGTCCTATTTGTCATCTGATGGACTTGCACTAGAACCCTATTTAGATCTGATTTAAGTTAGGAAGAAACCTGCATAAAATCAGACATCAGACCTTATTTTCAGACGTCTTAAACTGGTTTCCCAAACGTCTGATGCCAGGATCAGACGTCTAATAACCCTATCAGTGCAATCTTTGTTCCTGATTTCGGCCTGATTCTCTTGGGCTTTGCACCCAATGGCTATGGAAGCTTTCCAAAGCCTTCCAAAGCCTTCCTAAGGCCTCTATAAATAGAGAGGAACCTGATGAGAGCCTCATCATGAGCCATAACTAGCTCATTTTGATCCAATAAAGAAGATAAAAGCTCCTACATAACCTAGAAGAAGGCCTAACTGAAGGAACAAGTGCCTTGAGAAGAAAACATGAAATAAAGGTTGAAACTGCAATTTTACCATTGCAGTACGTAAACGGGATTTCTCAGAGGCAAAACATAGGTCAAATGGTATAAATGAGATAAAAAGAGGGTTGAGTCAATCAGAAATGGGTTCATGTGCAATCTAAGAACTAAATGACACTTGGTAACCCTAAAACAGACCCGCTTAAATTAACAAGGTTTGGGTCAGAACAAAAAGCAAGTAAACCCTCTAAAAATCATGGAAAAACATCCTCTAGGGTTTAGAACACTTAATTTGGCCTTTGGAACCTAGTTTGACCTAGATTAGTGTCCTAGCTCTTCAATTAACCTAATTTGGGTTTTTACGCAAAATGTCCAGTCAAACGAGCTCAAACCTGAAATCCAACTTCTCCATTGGATTCCTTAGGTCCAAATTAGGTTTATACCAAAATTTGGACCTAAGGAGAGGTCATCTTGACCTACTTTGCAATTTAGTACACCCAAATCACAAATTGGTCCCTATCTTTTGAATACCTTTGCAGAGAGCCCCCTAGGTTCCTCGCCTCCTTTGCAAACCGGTCCTGCCGCCATTGCTAGGGCAGAACCGAGCTCCGGCGAGGTTCGGAGAGGGATTACTCTCTAATCCCTTAGAGATTCCCTCCCAGAAATGGAAGGAGGATTCTCTGAGGAATTCCCTTCCTTATAAAGCCAATTACAATCGCTGGTGTGAACCCAATCTCTCGTGCGAACGCACGAGAGATTTGGGTATCCACCTTCCTTCCAACTCCGACAAGTCGGCAAACCTAATTGCACGCTCTCCACGCGCTGACAGGAGCGACCAGCACCTATAAAACACCCCCCAGACCTTGCCACAGGACCCGAGCTTGATTTGGCCGAGTGTCCACCCCCAATTCGTCTCCTCCTGCCCGGCCGAAAGTCCCAGCAAGCTCCGGCGAGCCCCCCTCCCCTCCCTCTTTGCTCTGCCACAAAACCAGGGGCAGAGTTAGCTTCCTGACTTCCCTCCGCGTCGCGTAGTACCCACGCACGCCGCCTCAGCCCCGTCGTCGCCGCCGTTCTCCCCCACTGGGCATCATCTTCTCCGACGACAGCAGGTACTGCTGTCTGCCTTCCGTCCCCTTTAGTCCTTACAATTAGGTTAGAACTCCTCTCCATCCTCTCCTCTCTCTTTTCCCCCTGTTATCTCATCTGATTACCCCTCGACCGACGCTGACCACCCTCATCTTCCACATCACCGACCGACCTCCGGCGAGCCGCTTCCAGCATTCCAGCCCCCCACACGGCTCGCCAACCACTTCGAGAGCTCCGCCTCACCGCCAGGAACTCGCTCCACCCTAGAACTGCCACTCTAGACCTCCATAATCATCCCCCGAACAACCCACCATCTCCGGCCATAGGTTGACCTAGGCACGCACGCCTAGGCCGACCTACGGCCTACAGCATCGTCCACCGCCTTTGCTGTGCCACGGCGGAGGTCTCTAGCTGATCTGATTGGGCCGAGAGGCTCGTTTTGTGCATGACAGTGTTTGAGCTCCTGCCACCATGGACGACCTCTGATGAAGCTCCAACGAAGCTCCAGGGATCAGGCTTCCTAGGCTGCAGATGCAGGAGACTCACGCGAGTGTCACGAGGTGAGTGAGCCCAGCACGGAGCGCCAGCAGAGCCATCCGCTTGGGCAATTGCATACGAGAGTCTGCGGGCGCGCGTGAAATCAGGGCGGAACCTTTAGTCCCACATCGTGGGATTGCAACACTCAGGTACGCTATAAATTGTTTTTGTGCTTCATTCTCACTGCCTCCGTAAGCACAGGGGTGAGGTCCCTCACTGACCCCACACCCGCCTCGTCCGCGGCTTGACCACGCGGATCAGGCGGATTCGACCCGACCTAAGCCAACGCACTCCTCACGCATCACACCACCTGCAGGTGTGCCTGGTCTCGGGTACGATCCGACCCGATTATGGCTATGGCTCTGGGAGATCGTCCATGAGTGAACTGCTTAAGAGAGAGACGTGCGGGTAGAGGGAGAAGGGTTAGGTTTTGCTCCTGTGCAGGCAGGCTGAACGCAGGAGAAGAAGGACTTGGCCGCTACAGAAGAAGAAGGAAAGGCAAGCCAAAGAAGAAAAGAAAGAAGGAGCAAGACAGAGAAGAAGAAGAAAGAAAGAAGCCTTCGCAGGAGAAGAAGGAAAGCAGAAGAAGAAGAAGAAGAAGAAGAAGAAGAAGGCTTCGCAAGACAAGAAAGAAAGCAGAGAAAGAAGCAAACAAAGAAGAAAATGAGAGACTGCAGAAGAAGAAGAAAAGGAGAAATACTTTTAAGACGTATGATCTTGTGATCAGACGTCCAATTTCATATTTTTGTCTTAATTACTTTTAATTGCATACATTCACATTTGAATTGATATTCTGAGTAAATTAGAGTGTTCAATTACATTTTGACTAGTAGTAAATTCCATTTGCTCCCTGTGATCGACCTCGGATACTCCGATCTTCGAGTAATAAAATTCTTTATATTTGTTTAGACGTTTTGTCGGTTATACTACAACGTGACATCCTTTAAACCCAAACAAAACGTCGTTAACATTTTGGCGCCGTTGCCGGGAGCAATGCGCATTTTACCACTAGTCTCTACATTCTTTTTATCATATTGAACACTAACTTGCCCTACTTTGCTTTGATGTGATCTTGCAGGTACTTCATGAGAAAATCTCTCCCGCAAGTCAACCACTCCAGGGTAGGTAATTTCTTTTCTTCCTTAATCATCCCCTAATCTTTGAAAGACAAAAGGAAGAAAATCAATTTAGGAATCAATTGCCTTCTTTATATTAGTAATCACCATCTCTAAGGCAAAACATTTCCTGATTTTGCGAAAATTTCTGCAAATATTCTTGAAGTTGGAGTGATTTTTTTTCCCATCCCACAAATTCTTGTGCCTAATTGAAATAACGCTTAGTCTCGGCGGACCACACACTTCTTGTTTATAAGTCCAAAGAGAACTTTTGAAAAAGAAAAAGAGGATTGGAAATAGAACCAAATTAGGGTTTCCACATTAGGGTCTTGAAGCGCTAGTCACACATGCCTGTGTAAAAGGAAATAAACCCTCCCGCATCAGTGTGCTACCCAAGCCCTTGATTGAAGAAAGCTAAATAAGACAAACCCTAAAATTGAGCTCTAAAATCACTTGAATCTTAAAATTTTTTTGACCTAATAACCTGGGAGTCAAATCAGGGTGATCTCTAGGCTCCGAGCTTAGAATCACTCTGCCATCTATAGGGCAGGTCAGGGTGACCCCTTGGGTCAACCAACCTTTGAATTAGGTCACAATACCAAAAACATCTAAAGTTCAAGTGAGAACCCTAAAAGCACCTTTGAAATAAAAAGTGATAGACTTAAGAAGTCAAGGTCCCCATTCTGGTCTACCTGGAATCTCAGTGACAAGAGAGGTCGGGTGGGGGAAACCCTGTAACCCGTAGGGACGCTCTACCATGTAGGGGTCTTTGTGGGACTCTCCCTCTCTGGCTGCCCAGGTAATTCTCAGGTGGACGATCTTCGGATCCAGGGGTCCATCCGCCCCGAACCTCCATAGTCATCCAAACATCTTTTGGGTGTCTTGATTGGGTCAAGAACATCTCCAGTCCTGCATCTTTTCTCTTTAGAGCACACACACTCATTTTTAGTGGGACTCGTTATTCAGATCTGATCGCTTCATAACACATCTTGAGTCAAACTCTGATCTTGATTCCACCACCTGATCCAAATATGCAGCCGAACCACCTAGGACTACCATTCAAGAAACCTGAATACCAGAGATCCATGAGAGATAAAATGATTGAGGATGCCATGAGATTTTATGAAAATGAAGAAACCTCAACAACAGTAGGAAACATTCAGGTTGATGTCCCAACAACCACAACCTTTGTCATAACTTGTGCCCAAGTACTATTAGCAGAAGCCAACAAAGGATCAGCCCGTGACTTGCTCATTACTGCATACATTTAGATAGAAAAATTGCACAATAGTGAATACCTTCAATGTATGACAAATCCTCTACTTTGGAAGCAACACCAAGATAGTCTTGAAAAATAGGAAGAGATAATGAGATTAATAAAACAAGTGATTGATCAGAAATACCCGTACATACCGCCAACAGAGGATGAGCTATCTTGGAACAACATCGAGGATAAATTTGACCTCGGGTTTGAGGCACAAAATGGTTGTGGATTCCCAACCCAGATGGAATATAATGCACCTGATATTGAAGAAGGTTGGGAAGCTCCAAATGTAGGAAAAGACCATGATGAGCCCATTTTAGAATCCCAAGACTCCTGCAAGTATGAGAGTAGAACTGAACCTCTCGAGGGTGTAAATTCCGTCCCTTATTCTGATAAGGTGGCCCTCGAAGGTTATTCAGACCTAAATTCTAGTAATTCAACCCACATCCTAAGCCTAGAACATAGATCTGAAACATATTTTGAAGATTTCAAGGCCCCAGATGAAGAAAATCAATCTCTTAATGAAGAATATGATTTTGGGCCTCGATTTGATGAATATCCCTCGTCAACCTCCTCAGAGGAACGAATCGATTTTGCGGAAGTCATGCCAATCTACGACACAGAAATCGAGGAGTTGGACGAGTAGGGTTTCAATTGGGTCTGCCCTACTAGATTAGAATCTGAGCCTCTACCAGATAAGGATACCCTTTTAAGCTCAGAATTAACATTTAGGCTAGATCCCAGTCAGGCTGCTGAATATACAACATATGATTTATTCTATGGTGGAACTCATGATCTAGAATCTCATTCAAACTTTGATTTTCGCAAACTCTCCGACGATCTCGAATCTGGCCATAACATCGGAGAAAATCTGTTTCCTGATTATAACATGTCAATCTTCTTTGAAGCCACCTGCTCCACATATACAGAACCAATCAAAACCCGTTCCCCACCCCGACCCGCAGCCGGACTCAATTTCTATTCCGATTCACCTCTCACTGAGCCGTTTGCAGATGATTCAACTCCATATCTAGACCAGGTATCGGGTACTGATCAGACCACAAATCAGGAGCCTCCATCCTTTGATCACCTCTGTAGGGATTCCACACCTTACATGGATAATTTTTCGGAACCCTACTTTGACCAGGTTGATTCGACTCGGCCTGAACCCGAGTTTTCACTTCCATATCCATCAGAACGTCACTGCGTATGGTGGGTTCTGCATCTGCTTATCTACATCTATCAACCCACCAGACTTATTGGGTTCGGGCTACATCATCAGCCCACTGATCTCAACAAGCACCTGGTTGGACCAACCAGGCTCTTAATCAAGGTGCTTGTTTTCCAAAACTCCATTGATTTGACCACTCCCTCCCCACCCCATTTTCTGCTCGGCTGAAGGCATTAAATTTAGCGCTTAAGGGGAGGCAACCCGTCATCCCAAACACAGAGACCCATCTGATTATCCATCTGGACTCCACGTCTATTGCACCTTGAGACCAGCCTTAGACAGAGGATCCCACCTCTGGTACACGTATCAGAGCTTGAAATCATCCGCATCAGTCATTTACGACCCATTCACCCACCTGATGTATCCTGTTCTAAGCCCTTGACCTCAACATTAATTCGCACCCTCTGTTTGCAATGAGGACATTGCAAAACTTAGGCATGGGGGGGCGATAAAGTGCATACATACAGAACCAAGAAAAAAAATCAGGAGTCTCACACACAAAAAATCTACATATGTCAAAAATGCCAAAAAAAAATTGAAAAAAATTAAGAAAAAGAACAAAAAAATAGGGGGAGGGAGGAAATTTTGTGAGCCACTTAAGCATAAGGAGGAGAAAAGAAGAAAAATGACAAAAAGGAGTACAAAATGAAAATGAAAAGAAATAGTCATTAGTAAAAGATTAAGGGGTTAACTGAAGTTCTAGACCGAATCAAAAAAAAGAAAAGAAAAGTGCTACGGAGATATAACAAGAGATTAGCGGCAACGCTAGTCTTAGGCCTTTTGGGCTAGTACCTTTAGCTTAAAAATTCACGTATCCGTTAAAATCTGGATAAACCTCAAGAGGTTGAGGAAAATGCGAAGCTTGAGTATTAGGTCTAAGGCTTAGGAAGTATTCGGCCTCGTTAACTGACCTCCGGTTTGTGGGATTCGGTAACCTAAGCACCCAAATTCACACACAGTCTGGTTCAGTGCGCATAAACATCCAAATCACGCGAGAAGCGTTTAATGTTCTGAAAAAGTCACCTAGATTAGGAGCGGTCAATCAACACAAATTGATTTGGACGAGTTCCCAGCGCGGAAAGGCGGGAAATTCCACTCGAAGATGCGTAACAACATATCGTCTCCTCGGTGCTTGTCTCTTAGGATATTTAAATATCCTATCGGGGGCATGTAAGCACTCTGCTGGTTCAGATACCATGGGCGGCATTATCACGAAATGTCGATCGCCAGGGTCTGGATTCTGCCACGGAACGCCATGGGTGGGATTATCTCGAAATCTCGAAAGCCAGGGTTCCGGGGGTTGCCATGGGCGGGATTATCTCGAAATCTCGAAACCAGGGACCCTTGAGGATTGATGATGGGGACGAGGAATCCGATACAGACCGTGTTGAGAAGCTAATCCGAAGCTAGAAATAAAAAGAAAAGAGAGAGAAAAGCTCTCCAAATAAATAAATCTTCTATCTCTCTCTTACAAAAAAATGCACTGCAAACTGAACTTAGGCTAAAAATATCTCAAGCATGGGTGCTTTAACCGCGGAGTCCAACAAACCCTAGGTTAGTTTCTGTGGGCCGTAGAAACCTTTGCGGAGGACTGAGGCTAAAGCGGAACAGGTTTGGATTTTGGTTGGTACTTGAGTACCTCTAGGCCTATTATCAGCATTCCTACCTAAATCACAAAATAAAAAGAGAAGCACTATTCAGAGTTGTTGACAGACACTCAGGGTCTAGAATGGAAGTTAAAAATTTGAAATTTTGCTAAGGGACTAGCAAAAGCTAGGCATGGGGGTATGATGAGAGCCTCATCATGAGCCATAACTAGCTCATTTTGACCCAATAAAGAAGATAAAAGCTCCTACATAACCTAGAAGAAGGCCTAACTGAAGGAACAAGTGCCTTGAGAAGAAAACATGAAATAAAGGTTAAAACTGCAATTTTACCATTGCAGTACGTAAACGGGATTTCTTAGAGGCAAAACATAGGTCAAATGGTATAAATGAGATAAAAAAGGGTTGATTCAATCAGAAATGGGTTCATGTGCAATCTAAGAACTAAATGACACTTGGTAACCCTAAAACAGACCCGCTTAAATTAACAAGGTTCCGGTCAGAACAAAAAGTAAGTAAACCCTCTAAAAATCATGGAAAAATATCCTCTAGGGTTTAGAACACTTAATTTGGCCTTTGGAACCTAGTTTGACCTAGATTAGGGTCCTAGCTCTTCAATTAACCTAATTTGGGTTTTTACGCAAAATGTCCAGTCAAACGAGGTCAAACCTGAAATCCAACTTCTCCATTGGATTTCTTAGGTCCAAATTAGGTTTATACCAAAATTTGGACCTGAGAGGTTATCTTGACCTACTTTGCAATTTAGTACACCCAAATCACAAATTGGTCCCTATCTTTTGAATACCTTTGCAAAGAGCCCGCTAGGTTCTTCGCCTCCATTGCAAACCGGTCCTACCGCCATTGCTAGGGCAGAACCGAGCTCCGGTGAGGTTCGGAGAGGGATTTCTCTCTAATCCCTCAGAGATTCCCTCGCAGAAATGGAAGGAGGATTCTCTGAGGAATTCCCTTCCTTATAAAGCCAATTACAATCGCTGGTGTGAACCCAATCTCTTGTGTGAACACAAGAGAGATTAGGGTATCCACCTTCCTTCCAACTCCGGCAAGCCGGCAGACCTAATTGCGCGCTCTCCACGCGCTGACAGGAGCGGCCAGCACCTATAAAACACCCCCCAGACCCTGCCGCAGGACCCGAGCTTGATTTGGCCTAGTGTCCACCCCCAATTCGTCTCCTCCTGCCTGGCCGAAAGTCCCAGCAAGCTCCGGCGAGCCCCCCTCCCCTCCCTCTTCGCTCTACCACAAAACCAGTGGTAGAGTTAGCTTCCTGACTTCCCTCCGCGTCGCGCAGTACCCGCGCACGCCGCCTCAGCCCCGTCGTCGCCGCCGTTCTCCCCCACTGGGCATCATCTTCTCCGGCGACAGCAGGTACTGCTCTCCGCCTTCCGTCCCCTTTCGTCCTTACAATTAGGTTAGAACTCCTCTCCATCCTCTCCTCTCTCTTTTCCCCCTGTTATCTCATCTGATTACCCCTCGACCGACGCTGACCACCCTCATCTTCCACATCACCGACCGACCTCCGGCGAGCCACTTCCACCATTCCAGCCCCCCACACGGCTCGCCAACCACTTCGAGAGCTCCGCCTCACCACCAGGAACTCGCTCCACCCTACAACTGCCACTCCAGACCTCCATAATCACCCCCCGAACAACCCACCATCTCTGGCCACAGGTTGACCTAGGCACGCACGCCTAGGCCGACCTGCAGCCTGCAGCATCGTCCACCGCCTTCGCCTTGCCACGGCGAAGGTCTCTAGCTGATTTGATTGGGCCGAGAGGCTCGTTTTGTGCATGACAGTGTTTGAGCTCCTGCCGCCATGGAAGACCTCTGATGAAGCTCCAACGAAGCTCCAGGCATCAGGCTTCCCAGGCTGCAGATGCAGGAGACTCACGCGAGTGTCGCGAGGTGAGTGTGCCCAGCACGGAGCGCCAGCAGAGCCATCCGCTTGGGTAATTGCATACAAGAGTCTGCGGGCGCGCGTGAAATCAGGGCGGAACCTTTAGTCCCACATCGTGGGATTGCAACACTCAGGTACGCTATAAATTGTATTTGTGCTTCATTCTCACTGCCTCCGTAAGCACAGGGCTGAGGTCCCTCACTGACCCCACACCCGCCTCGTCCGCGGCTTGACCGCGTGGATCTGGCGGATCCGACCAGACCTAAGCCAACGCACTCCTCGCGCATCACACCACCTGTAGGTGCGCCTGGTCCCGGGTACAATCCGACTCGATTATGGCTGTGGCTCTGGGAGAGCGTCCATGAGTGAACTGCTTAAGAGAGAGATGCGTGGGTAGAGGGAGAAGGGTTAGGTTTTGCTCCTGTGCAGGCTGGCTGAACGCAGGAGAAGACGGACTTGGCCGCTACAGAAGAAGAAGGAAAGGCAAGCCAAAGAAGAAAAGAAAGAAGGAGCAAGACAGAGAAGAAGAAGAAAGAAAGAAGCCTTCGCAGGAGAAGAAGGAAAGCAGAAGAAGAAGAAGAAGGCTTCGCAAGACACGAAAGAAAGCAGAGAAAGAAGCAAACGAAGAAGAAAATGAGAGACTGCAGAAGAAGAAGAAAAGGAGAAATACTTTTAAGGCGTCTGATCTTGTGATCAGACGTCCAAATTCATATTTTTGTCCTAATTACTTTTAATTGCATACATTCACATTTGAATTGATATTCTGAGTAAATTAGAGTGTTCAATTACATTTTGACTAATAGTAAATTCCATTTGCTCCCTATGATCGACCTCGGATACTCCGGTCTTCGAGTAATAAAATTCTTTATATTTGCTTAGACGTTTTGTCGGTTATACTACAACGTGACATCCTTTAAACTCGCACAAAACGTCGTTAACAGAACCTCTTGCACACAAACACACACCTAGATACATAAGACACCCCTAGTAATACACTTTCACACCATTTTGTGTCTCTTTATCCTAAGAAGAAAAGCTCTTGCTCTCCAAGCTCAAGTTCTACATCTTGAGAGCATCAAGCCTTTGCGCACCCGCTCCCCTGCCATAGTTCAGGAGAGCGATGTTGCGCCGCCGCGTGGCTCACGCACCCACATCATCTATTCGATGCACTCCTTGCAAAGGGGAGTTTCCTAATTCCTATAGAAGCTAGGTTTAAATCTTTGTTGGCTCTATAGGACTATATTTGTTATTTGGTTGGGTATTCGCTTTACGAATTCCCGTCTCCTTCATGGGACAAAATCCTTCTCGTGAAGAGAAGGGGTTGAGGAACGCTACCCTCGCACTTGTAGCGTGGTTGTAATTGAGGTTGAATCACCCTCGATTAAGTGATTTGTTTAGTGGATTTGATCAACTTGGTTGATCAGAAAATCCTAACTTGAGAGGGTTAGGTGGTGGTTTTCACCTGGTTTGGGTTTCCACCTATAAATAATTGTTCACATTGTGTGATTGAATTTTTTGTGAGATTGTTTATATTCTATTCCGCATTTTATTACGTCACCCCCTCTTGGTAGGGAATCTACAATTGGTATCAGAGCAGGTTCTTGCGAGATCGGAGTAACACCCGGCAAGAAGATCATGGAGGGGAGCATATCTGCAATCAGAATCTCTGAAGGGCAATCCACCATCCGACCACCCTATTTCGACGGGAGGGACTTCGGATATTGGAAGTTGAGGATGAAGATGTGGCTCCAAGCGACCGAGTTCGAGATATGGGGATGTTGCGAAACCCCATACGAGATCCCGAAGCGACCCTAAGGAGACTACTCGTAATAACATAATGGTTGTTGTGTAATGGCTGATTGTTATATGATAATGTGTATGTGTAATGATGTTGGTTGTTGAGATAATGATGTGTTGTAGTATGTTGTGATTTGAAACACCATGAGTGTCATTGTGGTGAGTTGTATGGAATACCAGTCATTACAACCATTATTATTTACTTATCTAATTTTTACTGGTTTTATTCCAAGTCGTTCACTGGGAGGCAATTTATTGAATTACATCGCTCTTTGATCTCAAAATTATCCTCTAATTCCAAAAAGAAGCTTTACGTCTTATTAAAGAATGAATGAACGTGGACGTGATTTGCCTACTTACTAAGAATTAATTGTAATGCTTGCAAGAACTACTACAAACAAGCACCAAACAATTTATCACTATACTTTAAACTATGTCTTTACAAGTTATATTATTAATACTTATATGAAAGTACACAATAGACTAAGATTACAAAGTATATTAACTTAACTTACTAGTCTGTTATCTACAGTAACACATACAACAGTTTTAGTGACAGACGTAAGCATCGCTAGATCAGAGAAAACACAATATACAAACCTAAGGAGGGAAACTGGGGTCTGTAGCGACGTTTATGGTGACATTTTATTCTGTAAGTAAATATATGGGTTTATTTATAAAAATAATTGGCTATACTACGTATACATATATATATATGTTTATATTTTTATTTTATGTGTTTTTACTTACGTATGTACATCTTCTCTCTCTCTTTCTTCATACCAATCTTCATCAAATGTTCTTCTTCTTCTTCTATGTTTTCATTTTGCCTTAGTGACTTTAACACGCTGTGCTACGAGGCGTTTAACAGTCGTCATTAACTCTCTTTAATTAATTAAAATGTGTTTAATTTGCGGGTGCGCTTTTCAAGGGATACACAGCACCCAGAGGGTGGGACCAAACCTCTACTAAGCGCGCCCTAATTCTCATTAGGCTGCTTAATTACGTTTTTCTTAATTCAGCACAGGGCCTTCTCAGCCACACGCACACACGCCTCTCCGGGCCCCCGGCCCCACACAAATCATGCATAGATATGCTCAATGGTATGCTCAGAAGTATGCTCAGAATCTGTTCTTTCGGGCGCTCGGCGCCTGTGACGACTACATAGCATAAACACGAATTCAATATATATCGCTGCACGCGGTTTGCAGTGCACGCTGTGGCGCTATTCGAGTGCCACATCTGCGCTGGAAACCCTGTGCAGCTGTGGGCTGGAAGGGATTTTGGCCCTTAATTCGAGGGCCATAACTTATTTAAAAATAAAAATAAATTATGGAAAATAAAGTATTTACATAATACTATATAATTGTTCAATTAATTTGAAATTTTAATTAGATTTACTATATAAATAAATTCACTATAGTGGCCTATTTTTACACACTGATTATGGTGTTTTCTTGGTTAGTTACTTATAAATTAGTTACTCGATGGTCTAATTGACCTCATACAAAGTTAGAATACATACATAAGTATTTTATACACATTTTTCTTATATTTTTCGAATTAATGTATGTGTTATTTACATTTAAATAGCACTTTTAATTATTTTGCTTATAAATTAAGTTAAACATAATATAATCAGATATAAATATACTTAAATTAGCCTAAATTACTTAAAGTATATTAGTCTTAGTATACTGATTCAATTTAACTTAATTATAATTCTAAATTACTAATCAAACTAATTTAATTTAACAACTTAGCTATAAACTTAATAAATTCATTATTTATTATTTATAAAGGATTAAATTAAGATAAAAGATTTTATTTACTTATAATCTACATATACATAGATATATATATAGTTTTATAGTTTAACTCTCTTAATTATACTATTTACTGCTTTAGTTAGTTTACTAATACATATAAATTAGTTCAATTTATTTTTAGTTATATAATTATTGTATTTATTGTCTAAACTAGATGTAAAACCTAAATTATAGTATTCATTATATTTACATTGTTAAGTATAGAGTATATATATATTTACACTATCAATTTATATATGTAGCCTAATATATAGCTTATGTCTATATAAGTATACTTTATATACAAAGTAATATATATATGTATATATATAGATATATAAATATTTTTACTTCTGGTCCTTTTGGGTGTTTCCTTTTAAATTTTTCTACTGTTGTTACAGGTTTGATAGAAGTAGGAGAGAAGAAGGGAAGAGTTAACTCTTGTTTGGATGGTTATTTTTTTACTAGACCAGCTGACAGAATTGGGAAAGAATAGACAAGCACGCACAGAAGTTAGAGCTTAAGTATTGAAACAAGAAAGTTTGTTTACATAAACACAATCTACTGTCAGTTATGATCAAATTAGAGTCTACAGGATTTAACACTAGTATCTATCTGTTACAACTAACTTGACAGTAGCAGCAACAAGACCTTCCAGATTCTGTAGCAGCTCAAGTCACTGTCCAAATGGTCTAACTCCTGCTGCAGTTAGTCCATTTGAGAAGAAATGTGAGTTGGAAGAGGAACATGTAGCTGCAAGATGCAGCACTTTGCTTTGTTTACTGGGATCTGAGTCAAAAAAATAAAAAACCCAAACTGAAAAGAAAATCTCTGTCAATCCAAATCTGACAAGGGTTTAATTTCTCACTAAATCACTAAATACCCCAATTCAAATGCCAAAAACCCTCATCAAAAACTTCATTTCAGATTAAATCCATGAATATCACTGAATTAACTCTTCCTAATGCTATAGAAAGCATGAAGGAAGAATCAATTCAATCAATTAAAGCCCTTAGTTCAAATCCCAGTTTCATGAAACCTTAAGGAGTATTGAGAACTCCTTAGGTTAGGAAATCACCAAACAGCCTTTCAAAAAAACACTTATGAATGCGAGATCAGACTTCAAATTACTATAGTAATTATCCTAAGATCTGACTTGCATTCAATGCATTCAAGACATTATCAAATCAGATTTATGTGTGGCTCTTCTGAGATGATTTCTGTCACCAGAAATCCTCTCAGATTCCTTGCCAACAAGGAATTCAAATCAACTTCATTCAATTCGTCAGATCAGGCAGTAAAACCAAAAGAAAGATCCTTAAAATCCAAATTGAGGAGAAATCTGACAAACTGAAAATTTCAACCCAAAATCAGGGGCTTTTGTGACCAAGAGTGAGGTGAGTGGGAAGCCCCTTAAGTGCTTGTTGACGCCAATTTCAGATCTGAGGTTGAAAACCAATTAGATCTGAAATTGGGTCGGAGTGTATGGGTGGGAGATGAGAAAACATGTCGTGAAAATCAGAACTGGACGTGAAAATATGGAGAGGGAGATAATTTGAAAACATGGTTCTATGAAGTCTTCCCCTCTGATCTGAAATGATTAGAGGAGGTGAGAGGGGGGGGGGGGAATTTAAGCCTAATTCTACTACTACAGCTACATTATCCTACAACGAAATTGAACATTAACAATTACCTTAATTCTACTCTAAACTACTTAACTACAGCTAAAACTAATATGCAGAATTATAAACCTAATCTAACGGGAAGAATGGGACCTATGGGTCCTTAGCCGGTGGCTAAGGAGGAAGAAAGGAGGAAGATGACTCCAACGGAGGGAAGAGTCTGCTAGTGAGGCTCCAGGGTCATCCTCAGGTTCTACGAAGTCCTTAGCGACGAGGAGGTCAAGAGAAGGTGATGATTTCACAGCCGGTGGCTGTGAAATCAGAGGCTTGATGGGGAGGAGGGACTGGAGTGGACGAATGATCGCTAGGAGGTGTAGGAGGGAGCGATCCCTTGCGCGCGACACCACTGAGGTGCTTAAGTAGCATGCTTAGTGGCTAAGATCATCGCGCAGGTGAGGATAATCAAGATGCAATCGGCGGCGAGGATGAGAGGGGCAGAGAGCGCCATGAGCTAAGCACAAAATCTGACCATCAGATGAGATCTGGGGAGAGTGGTGATCGCACGCACCGAATCGCACGAAACTTCCATTTGAATCTAACCACAGATCAAGATCATGAAGAGCGACGGACGACTGAGATTGGCCGTGTTCTTCGCCTGCCATAGTGTGTGTGAAGAGCAGCATGCCTCTCTCTGAAATAAAGGGAAAATTACAGACAGAACCTTGAATGAAGGGGTAGAAGAATTGCATGCAGGCTCATAAGTGAAAAGAACTACGACTGGAAGGGCCCTGCAGCCTTTCAAAAGGGTCCCTGCGGCTTACAAGTAGGTCCAACGAGGAGTTTTTAAGGGTAAGAGTGTAATGCATGAAGGACCTAAGTGTAAACTACCTATTTCATAACCTAAATGATGTCGAATTACCTTCAAATTTTTATATGTCCTTAATTGAACATTTAAGACATTGATTATACTTCTGATTTGGCCTTTCAAACTTATTTATGTGTTCAATTGACACATGGATCATTATTTGTACTTTGCCTTCAGAATATCTCGTTTTGTGACCTAATTATGAAGTTTTAACGTAGATTAAAGGTTTTAGGTCTTTTTCTTCAATTCCCACACTTAACCCTTTTTATCTATTAATTTGATGTTGTTTTACTTAGTGTTTAGTTTAACTTCAGCTTTTTAGCCATGATGAGTAGCCACTCATCAACTCGTAGCTGCAGATTCGAGAGCTTTCTCTCAACGCAAAGGCAATGAATGCCCTGTATTGCGTGTTGAGTCCGAAAGAGTTCGAGCAAATCCAAGAGTGAACTATCGCCTACGAGATATGGAGGAAGTTAGAAGACACTCATGAAGAGATGAGCTCGGAGGAAGAAGAAGAATCAGAGAAAAAGAATGAAGCTGCTTGCATGGGTTTCATGGCAATCGGAGAAAGCGACATCGATAGCGAAAGCGATTCCGACAATGAGGTAAACCCGGATTTACAAGATGCTTTTAATGAGCTTTTTGAAGTTAGTAAATCACTAAAAATAGAAAACAATAACATGAAAAAGAATCTTAGCTTTCTTAAAAGTGAAAATGAAAGATTAGAAATAAAACTCAATGATCTAGAAGTTAGTCCTAAAAATGATAACCTGTTATTAAAAAATAAAGATTTAATCAATGAAAATACTAAATTGATTAAGGAAAATGCTAGTCTAAAATTAGAAATTTCTGATTTAAATACTAAGATGAATATTATAGAAAATGAACTTGCATGTCTTAGGGAGAAATCAAATAAATTGATAAATAGGGTAGACAACCTATATATCCCTAAGGTTGAGAAAGGATCTCCGTCAAGGAGACCCGCTAACAGATCCGGATCCAAGCTCACTTGGATACCGAAGAAAGAATTGAAATCTTATTTTGTAGGTTTCTGGGATGACTACAACACAAAGGATTGGACCTACAAGCTCAAAGCTGGTCAACTCAAGTTGGGAGAACCAAGGAGTAGACTAAGGAGGAGAACAAAAAGACCGACGAGACGGCGAGCAAACAATGGACCTGTCGCACGTCGACCACCAGACTAGAGACCGGCGCCAATGCCCAGGCCTCCAAGCTATGGATGGGAGCCCCATCCAATGTGGCATCCACCACCACCATTTGGGCCATTTTGTTGGCCATAGTATGTGAGGTAAAAATTCTTTGCCCTATCTTTTTATCATAAGCATTTAGATAGGGGGAGTTAAAAAAATTATGAGCTAATTGTCAATTTTTAAGGGGGAGATGTAAGTTAGCTAAATTTGCTTTAGTAAGGGGGAGAAAAATAATAGCTATCTTGTTGTTACAAAAAGGGGGAGGACATTACTTTTATTAAAAGAAATTCATAGAAGAGCATGTTTTAAGGGGGAGTTATAGAAAATTTAAAATCAATCAATCCTTTTTGATAATGTCAAAAAGGGAAGGATTTTTTTTCCATTATTATTTATGGTTTTGTCATCATCAAAAAGGGGGAGATTGTTGGTGCTAGAGCACCGTGATCGTTTGTTTTGATGATAACAAAACACGTGTCGTTTAACATTTGCACATGGAGTCTTAGATTTCAGGTAAAATTGCAAATGGAGACGTGATTAGACGGAGTTCGAGCTCGCATCCATGATGGATTGGAGGAGGTTGATGGAGAACAGAGGAGATTTGCGAGGAGCAATATGGAAGGACAAGAAGAATAGGATAGAAATCTATTTATTTCTTTCATGTACTTTTGTCTTTATTTCCTTGCTCTTTTTGATCCTTAGAACATCATGTTGAAGAGCCTCAAAGTACCCTAATAGTAGTCCTAGGAACACCTGCACAACCCTAGGATACTTAGGCTTTCTGTAGAATACTTAGAAAACTAATATAGGGTTCAAACAGCCTTTTCAGATGTCTAATTTCAAAATCAAACGTCTGATAATGAGTTTTAAGACGTCTGACTGTTGATTCAGACGTCTGATAACAATTAGGCTGGACTTGTTAGCTCTGTCTGATGAAATCAGACGTCCAGACCTCAATCCAGACGTCTTAGAAGACGTCTGATGACTTTGCCAGACGTCCAATTAGTGGACCGTTGGCTGGCTTAGCAAACACTGAAGGATATGACCGTTAGATCCTTATCAGACGTCCTTAGGCCTTTCCAGACGTCTGATAGATGACCGTTTTGCCTCGGCTGACCCAAATCTCCTCTCAGAGATTTTCTAGCCATTGCAACTCTTGGGAATCCATTCCCACAAAAAAGTAGGTTTCCAGACGTCCAGACATAGTGCCAGACGTCCTATATGTCGTCTGATGGACTTACACTAGAACCCTGTTTAGATCTGATTTAAGTTAGGAAGAAACCTGCATAAAATCAGACTTCTGACCTTATTTTCAGACGTCTTAAGCTGGTTTCCCAGACGTCTGATGCCAGGATCAGACGTCTGATAACCCTATCAGTGCAATCTTTGTTCCTGATTTTGGCCTGATTCTCTTGGGCTTTGCACCCAATGGCTATGGAAGCTTTCCAAAGCCTTCCAAAGCCTTCCTAAGGCCTCTATAAATAGAGAGGAACCTCTTGCACACAAACACACACCTAGATACACAAGACACAACTAGTAATACACTTTCACACCATTTTGTGTCTCTTTATCCTAAGAAGAAAAGCTCTTGCTCTCCAAGCTCAAGTTCTACATCTTGAGAGCATCAAGCCTTTGCACACCCGCTCTCTCGCCATAGTTCACGAGAGTGATGTTGCACCGTCGCGTGGCTCACGCACCCGCGTCATCGATTCGACGCACTCCTTGCAAAGGGGAGTTTCGTAATTCCTATTGAAGCTAGGTTTAAATCTTTGTTGGCTCTATAGGACTATATTTGTTATTTTACTTTGTTATTTGGTTGGGTATTCGCTTTGCGAATTCCCATCTCCTTCGTGGGACAAAATCCTTCTCGTGAAGAGAAGGGGTTGAGGAACGCTACCCTCGCACTTGTAGCATTGTTGTAATTGAGTTTGAATCACCCTCGATTAAGTGATTCGTTTAGTGGATTTGATCAACTTGGTTGATCGGAAAATCCTAACTCGAGAGGGTTAGGTGGTGGTTTTCACCCGGTTTGGGTTTCCACCTATAAAGAATTGTGCACATTGCGTGATTGAATTTTTTGTGAGATTGTTTATATTCTATTCTGCATTTTATTACGTCATCCCCTCCTGGTAGGGAATCTACAGATACGACATCCTAACTATTTGTGGTTAGTTTTCATTGATATATTTTTGTTCGGGATTTTTCCACCACGTGATTTTTACTACGACGATGTATTTTTCTGATACAACATATTCTGCAAGCAAAAAACTCCTGATCAAATGGCGCCGTTGCTGGGGAGGTAATCGACAAAATAAATTCACCTGACTTTATTTCTGATTATTCTGAATTGTGCATTTACCTGATCATTTTTTATCTTTTCTATGTGAGGAATCTGACGAGGCGACAGCATAGCTGAGAGACGACGCCACTTGGAGGCCAGCAATGGGTGCTTGTTGGCCTTGATCCCATGCACGTGAAGGCATATGGAGGAGCCTTTCCTGATTTAGTCATTAGATCTTAGTTTAAATTTAGGCTAGATAGACATTAGACATTTAATTTGTCTTTTGTATCCTTGTTGGGCATTTTTAGGAACGTGTTCCCAATACTTTTTATTTCTTATCGCTCTTGTATGCGAGAGCGTATTTTTGGGAGTGTGTTCCCATTTTATTTAGATTATAGGTTTATTTGAATTGCATATTAGTTAGTTAGTTAGTTAAATTCGGTTTGTTTGCTTATTATTAAAAAAAATAAAAAAAAATAAATAAATAAATATTTGAACTGCTTGCTAGAAGCTACATATCAATAGGTCAACCATCTAGGATTGAATGAGCATCATTTAGCTTATATTTCTGCATTGCATACATCTTTGCATGAAGAAAGTTGGAGTAAGGTATGTCTTCTCTTAAGCAACAATTACTTGTCAGGCATCTACATTGGACTTAAATCTAAGTCCACTAAAGTGTTTGAATTAAATTAATTCAGTAGTCACTTTAAAAATTGGGACTGTTAAGCGGTTGGACCGTAAAATCTGTGACTTGAAATTGTGTGTAAAAGGATCTTGTTTGCGAGATTTCAAAATTCAAAATGCAAACGTGTGTTGCACACCTGAGACATTGTGCACATCATACTGAAGGTCACTAGATAAATTTCTACCTTTCCTCTTTTGCACCACAAGGGAAGTTAGTCAAAAATTAACATGCCTATCCACGAAGTTACTTCGGTTCCTTGTGTGTGGGCTCGATTCGAGACTTCCATCCCTTGCGAGTAGGTTGTAGGCACCAACGAAGGTTGGCCTAGGAAACACAATTCTTACAAAACTTGTTTGGCCACCAATTGAACACCAATTTAAGACCTCGAATCTACTAAAAACAGATCCCACTGTATTTGCGTTTGTTTTGGCAGCGGTAGAACTCTCTAGAAAGTTTCTGCTTTTGTTCTGATTTCTTCTAAGAGAATTAAACCTTTGCCTTAAAGAAATGGATCAGCCTTACTCCTATCATTCAGACTATCAGATTCAATACTTCCCGTCTTTTAACCAGGATCCTATTCCCCGAGGATATCCATCCTTTGATGGGTACAATGACAATTCATGGGAGTCGCAGGTTGAACATAGGGAGGTGACATTTACTTTGTATGAAAATCACACTTCGATTTGTTTCTTTTTGGTGTTTTGTGGTTTTGTTATTTTTTTTATTTTTGAAATAAGATGACAAACAATCACAAGAGAGATATAGAATCGAATATGATATATTGCATGAATGTCAATTACAATAATCTAGAAAACATAAAAAGAGAGGGAGGTGAGAAGAAATCTCCCGAAGTGATTGGTGAGACGATGGTGCCTGGAAGAAGCTTGGATGAAGGAGTTGGGAGGCAGGACGACGGAGGTGAGAAACAAGAGGACGTCAGGTAGAGGAAAGCTTCAGCATAGCTCCAGAATGGAGGTGAGAAGGCAGAGTTGATCTGCTACTGGAATGGAGGTGGGGGGATGGCTCCAAGGTGGCCTATGAATGGGGATGGGAAGCTGAGGAGTATTTGGTGGGACAGAGTTCAATTATACTAATAGGCACCTTGGGAGCTTGAGAGTAAGCTCTAACAGAGCGTTGGTAAGCTTGCTAGAGCTTGGGAGTAGGTGGGAGTAGAGCAGGTAGAGATGGCTTGTAAGGGAGGGGGTTTAGGTCCTTATATAGTGGATGAGAAGAGGCTAGAATAGGCATGGGACCATTAGCAACCTCCAGATCGTCACTGTAAGTGTCACTGTAGGCAGCTCACACCCGCTCACACTCGCAGCTGGCCTTGTTGGTGTACGAACAATTAGTGACTGCTATAAGCATCGCTGAATGTTTGCCAGGCTGTCACTGAAGGCTAGCGTCAACCAAGCACGCACCTGCACGTAGCTGGTCCACACATCACGCACCTCCGGTTGCGTGCGTGCTCGCGTGCTGGCTGTGCGCGCGCCTGCATGCATGCGTGTTTGCATTGCGCTGGCGCTGCGCTGGCTGTGCACTGTTTCATGCGCTCAATTGATGGAATGGGAGCTTTAGTGGGGCTCGATCCTGCGACAGTTGGTTGAGCGGTGAGCACTTCACCAATGCGCTATAGGAGTCAGGTGGTTGCGGCAACATTTTAAGGCTCAGCCACTTCAACCATTGGATGCAAAATCAACGATGGATATCGCTTGCTTGGAGGAAGAGGAAGTTCTACGGATGCCCAGGGGCGGTTTAGATGGCACCACGTGGTGCCATTTGGGCCATCCATCTTCGTTCTGTTGCAGAGGGTGCTACGGTGCTTAGATCGAGATGATTCCTACGCTGCCAGACTGTGATCGTTGCTCTGGATCCATCCGTGTGGTTGGATTTTTCATCCGGAGCCCGTATGGTTGTCGCATTGCCCCCTGGCCATTGATCTTCCTCGATCTCCGTATGATGCTATGGGACTCCAATCTAGATGATTTCGGTGATGTTAGACCCCGATCGTCGTCCTGATCAGATCTGTACGATCTGATCGTCCATCTGAGGCCATGAAATAAGTTTTCTTCTCTCCTGACCATAAAAAGGACCTAATTAACCCAGAATATATACAACTACTCTAAATGCAGAATGATGCATGCTATACAATATTTATAAGATGAAATGCAAATCTAAGCCTAAGAACATGCATGATTAGGCATTTTAACCTAAATAGATGTGTCTATATCATACCCCCATGCCTATCTTTTGGTAGTCCCTAGCAAAATTAAACTACATGCTATGTACAAAAACAAAATTAGGATTAGATCGCTTAGGCCTAAGTCGTTTATTAACAATAGAAAATTTCAACTAAGGTCCTAAACAACGAAAACTCAACAGTGCCCGGGTGCCTGCCAGAATGTAGATCGCTCAAGTCCTCGCCTTATCTGAAAAGGGAAGGTACACTTTTTTTTCCTTTTTTTCTTCTTTTCTAATTTTTTTGTACTTTTGGAGTTTGAGAGTTTTGGGATAACTTTTTACGACTACCCGACCTGCCCAAGACTCAAAAAGGACTCTAAGTGCTAAGCCTCTAGTGAAAAGAGTGAAAGACTCACTAGGCGGCCATTAAAACAAACTTTGGGTTTCTATGACCCTAGGTGACCTTGCCTAGACGTTTATCTTTTCAAACAGTAGCTTTCTCCCTGCTTCATTTATTTATGGGGTCAACACAAGGGTGAACTCAGTGTATATCTCCCCAGTTTATTCTACCTCTCTGCTTCTTCCCTAGGTGTTTTGAGAATTATTGTGCATTTTTGTGAGCTGGGCTTTGGACAACCAGCCAATGGGCTATTCCCCACGACAACTTACTAGCCATACTCGTGCGGTAAAGTGTGGTTTTATTTTATTTTATTTTATTTCTCTTTTTTCTATTTTTTTTCCTTTTTTTTTAAGTAGGTTGCTTCCTTGATCTAAGATTTACCTAAAGGCAGTACAACGAAAATGGTTGTAACTAGGCTATGGACAACCGGCTGATGAGCTGTTACCACTGACAACTTACCAGTCATATCACCCTAGATAGTTCATTAGCTACTCAATTTCCGAAGAAACCGCCGAAAAGTCAGTCAGTGCAAAAAAGTGTGTGGATGCTTAGGTTTAAAGTCCCCCCAAATTAGAGGGCGGGTTGATAAGTCGCATATTTATCATCCCAATTTATTTACCAAATTAAAATAAGATTGACTTGGAGAGGACTCGAGACGAAGTCCACATTCGAGTGGACACCTGAGCTAATTAAGCCCAAAGGCCTAAAGAGTCTAAGTGTTTAGGTTAGTTGAAGCTACGAGTTACTATGTTATCGAATTTGGTTTTGAAAATCTATCGTTGTAGTTTGAAAGCGAAGAACTTGTGTTCAAAAAATAAAATTTATACCGGAATAGAAATCCTGGGTCGAACTCAGGGTGGCTACATCGATCTAAATTCGCAATTATATTTTTTAGGATTTTTGTTAAAAAGTGGAGTAATTACAATGAAGCACTATAAACAATCAACATAAGAGAGAGAGAGAAAACATTCACTTGATACTTCAAAATGTTTATACAATTAAGTAAGTGAGAAATTACACTAGAAAGTAGGAAAATTCTACTCTAGAAAGTGGGAAAAAGGAATGGGAGAGAGAAGTTATCCTCCTCGACGATCGCTTGGAGGACAAGCCAGACGGGACGACGCCTAGAAGACGAAGAGTGGAGTGGGAAGAAGGAGGTCGAGGCAGGAAGAACGAGAATGGGGCAGCACATTGTCGTTGTCGTGGGATCCGCTTCAGAAATGGGGGCAAAAATTTGACTTTATCTCTTGAGGAGCATCCCAGGTGTGGGATAAGTTTCTCTTGAGCTTTGGAGAGGGAGAGAAGAGAAGGAAGGGATCAGAATTTCGTATGGAGGGGGTCTCCTTTTATAGTTGTAAGGAGTGAGGGCAATTTGGTCATTACATGTTGAAAATCATCAATTCAGGACCTTTAGTGACGGATAAATCCGTCACTAAAGGCGTGAACGTGGTCGTAATGGGCGACTCGCGCAGCCCCGCTCACCTCCCGTGCCTCAATGCACATCCACGATCTTCCAATCTCGATTGTTCGATCGTGATATCAAATAGCTGAGAGCGCTCCATCGCCTGCCTCATCCGTGCACCTCATTGTGTGCAATGCCGCGTCGCCTCACCGCGTCGGATGGCGTGTGGATCCGATTGGCTGCGCACAGCCGCCCGATCTCCATCGCATGGTCGAATGCGCCCACTCGCTCGCTCCAGAAGATGCGCCCTGCGGCTCGAACCCGTGCCTTAATGCTGAGTTAAGGCGCTCGACCAACGTGCTGTGGGTGCATTTGCGTCGAGCGGTTAACTTAAGCGCAGGCGATTCACAGCCATTGGATCTTGATCTAACGGTGGAGAGGCATCAGCGCTAAGGGCTTCAGCGGTTGCGTGCGGTCAGTTGGGTGGCCGAGATGGCACCACGTGGTGCCATCTTGGCCATCCATCTTCTCGGTGATGTAGATGGTGCCATGGGTATCGGATTGAGTCAATTTTCACGCTGTTAGGCTGCGATCGTTGATCCGAATCCATCCGTGCGATCGGATTTATTGTTTGAAGTGCAAATTAACACTAGGCCCATGATCTTCTAGGATTCCTCGGTCTTTATCTGATGCTATGGATATCCGATTAGGGCAATCTTGGAGTTGTTGAACTCCAATCGTCTCCCTGATCAGATTCGTATGGTTGGATCTTCGAACTGAGGCCTTGATAAAAGGTCGCCCTGTCCCTGACCATAAAAGGAGACAATTAACCTTCATTTTATTCAGACTAATCTAAATGCAAGATGATGCATGCTATACAATATTTATAGTATGTAATGCAATTCTATACTTAAGAACATGCATAAATAGACATTTTATGTAATATAATCATGTTTACATTACACCCCCATGCCTATCTTTTGCTAGTCCCTAGCAAAAACTACATGCTATTTATAAAAGAATTAGGTTGGATTATTTGGGCATAAGTTATTTTCAACATTAGGAAAATGTTTACTTAGGATCTGAACTTTCAAAGATACAACAGCACTCGGGTATCTGCCAAAATGCAAACCACCTCAAGCCCTTGCCTTATTCAAAGAAAAAAAATTCTTTTTCTCTTTTTCTTTTCTAATTTTTTTTTTTTAGAGTTTTTTGAGTTTAGGGTTAATGAGTGGCTTTCTACAGCCATTCAACTCACCCAAGACTTGATGAAAATCCTAAGTTCTAAGCATCTTACTATGAATGTGATAGACTCGTTAATCGGCAATTAGAATGGACTTCGGACTTTTACGCCTCTAGGTGACCTTAAAAAGTGAGTTCTACCTAAAAGTGTATCTTTACAACTGATAGCTTTCTCCTTACTTTTATTTTTTATGGGGTCAACACAAGGGTGAATCCAATGTATATTTCCCCGATTTATTCTACTTCTCTACTTCTTCCTAAGTGTTTTGGGAATTTTTAGTGCATTTCTTTAGCTGAGTTCTGGACAACTGGTCGATGAGCTGTTACCACCGACAACTTGCCAGCCATACTCGTGCGGTAAAGTGTGGCGTATTTCTTTTGTTTTCTTTTTCTTTTCCCCTTTTCTTTTTCTTTTCTTTTTGACTTTTTTTCTTTTTTTTTAAGTAGGTGGCTTCCCTAGTCTAAGATTTACCTAAAGGCAGCAAGAAGAGAATGGTCCAGTGACTGGGCTCTGGACAACCTACCTATGGCTTATTACTCACGATAATTTGCTAGCCATATCACCTTAGAAGGTTCATTAGCTACCAATTTCCGTTAAAACCACCGATCAATAAGTCAGTGAAAAGAAAGTGTGTAGATGCTTTAGATGCAAAGTTCCCTCAAATAAGAGGGTGGGTTGATAAGTCGTGTACTTATTACCCAAACTTATTTAATCAAATTACAATAGAATTAAGATGGCGAGGACTCGAAAAATAAATCCACATTTTAGTGGATACACGGGTCGATTAAGTCCAAAGACTTGAAGGGCCTTTGTGTTCAGATCCTAATGTAATATTTCCTAAGATTGAAAAGTCCTAATGTCTATGTATTCCTTTCTAACTCAATTTTTTTTTAATGTATATATAAGAAGAGAAATATAATTTACAATAATTTTACAAAGCTAACAAAATGATTAAAAAATGAATCCACCCCCCCATGCCTAGCTAATGCAATGTCCACATTGAGAAAAAGAGACATGAAAGAAATGGTAGAGTATGAAAGATATCACCTGAATTTGAAGCTCGGGTCAGCTTTGTATCATATGTACAACTGCTAAGTTTAATGCCGTCAGTTTGGCAAAGTTAGCCAAAGAAGTCACAATATGGCTAGCGCAACCGTGTCTGAGACGGGTTCTGGAAGAGTACGGTCAATAACAGGCTTTAGATGTTGACCATTGACTTTAAATGTGTTACCTGTCTTTGGGTTAGAGATCTGAATGGCTCCATTTGGAAAAATCTGATCGATAATGAATGGGCCATTCCATTTAGATCTAAGTTTGCCGGGAAAGAGCTTAAGTCGAGAATCGAATAACTAGACCTTCTGGTTCGGCTCAAAGCTCTTGCAGGAAATCAATTAATCATGTAAAGCTTTGGTCTGAGCCTTGTAGATCTTGGCATTCTCATATGCATCATTTCTAAGCTATTCCAACTTAGATAGTTGAAGTTTCCTAGTCTTTCCAGCTAAATTCAGATCTAAATTGCATGCTTGATTGCCCAAAATGCCCTATGTTCAATCTCTACGGGTAAATAACATGCCTTTCCATACACAAAATGAAACGAAGACATGCCGATGGGCATTTTATATGTCGTATGGTAGGCCCAAAAAGCGTCCTCAAGCTTTTGAGTCCAGTCCTTGCGATCAAGCCTTACCATTTCTATAGAATATTCTTGATCTCCTGATTGGAAATCTCGGCCAGTCTATTTGTCTAAGGGTGATAAGGTGTGGAGATTTGGTAATTAACCCCATATTTGGCCAACAAATTATGGAACTAGGCATTAGTAAAATGAGTGCCACCATCACTGATGATGGCCCTCAGAATCCCGAACCTGCTGAAGATATTTTCTTGACAAAATCGATGACCACCTTGTGGTCAATGGTTCAGGTGGGAATCACCTCAATCCATTTGGACACATAATCAACAGCGACAAGAATATACTGATGTCCAAATGAAGGGAGAAAGGGTCCCATGAAATCGATACCCCAAGCATCGAACATTTCGACAGGAAGAATTGGGTTAAGGGGCATCATATCTCTCTTAGTTATGCTCCCGAGTGCCTGACATCGGGAACACGACCTTGAGAAATCCTGGACATCCTTGAATAAAGACAGCCAATAGAAGCCAGATTGCAAAATCTTTGCAGCCGTCTTTTTCTCGGAGAAATGTCCACCACACGTAGATGCATGGCAGAACTCGAGTATACTGTTGAATTCATTCTTCGGAACACACTGGCGAATAATCTGATCAGAGCCAATGCAGTACAATTCAGGGTCCTCCCAGAAGTAGTATTTGGCCTCATATTTAAATCTATCCCGTTGTTGCTTGGTCAAATCCTGGGGGATTTGGCCAACGACCAAATAATTAACAAGGTCAGCAAACCACAGGGTTTGGACACCTGAAACTGCAAGGATAGTTTCGTCCGAAAAAGTATTAGTAATCGGAACATCTGGATGAGAAGAATCACTTAGAACTCTTGACAAATGATATGCCACCACATTTTGTACCTCGATTTTATCCTTGATTTCAGAATCAAATTCTTGAAGCAGAAGAATCCAACGAATAAGCTGGGGTTTGGCATCCTTTTTGGCCAAGAGATGTCTCGAGGCCGAGTGGTTGGTATAAATGATGACATGAGACCCTAAGAGATAAGCCCTGAATTTTTCCAAAGCAAATACTATGGATAGTAATTCCTTTTTAGTAATAGTATAATACCTTTGGGCTTCATCCAGAGTTTTACTAACGTAGTAGATGAAGCTACGAGTTACTACGCTATCGAATTTGGTATTGAAAACCTGTCGTTTTAGTTTGAAAGCGAAGAACTCATGTTCAACAAATAAAATTTATACCGGAATAGAAATCCCGGGTCGAACTCAGGGAGGCTACGTCGATCTAAATTCGCAATTATATTTTTTTAGGGTTTTTGTTAAAAAGCAGAGTAATTACAATGAAGCACTATAAATAATTAGCATAAGAGAGAGAGAAAACATTTACTTGATACTTCAAAATGTTTATACAATTAAGTAAGCTAGAAATTACACTAGAAAGTAGGAAAACTATTACACTAGAAAGCAGGAAATTTCTACTCTAGAAAGTGGGAAAAAGGAATGGGAGAGAGAAGTTATCCTCCTCGATGATCGCTTGGAGGACGAGTCGGACAGGACGACGACTGGAAGACAAAGAGCGGAGTAGGAAGGAGGTCGAGGCAAGAAGAACAAGAATGGGGCAGCACGCCGTTGTCGTCGTGGGATTCGCTTCTGAAATGGGGGCAAAAATTTGACATTATCTCTAGAGGAGCATCCTAGGTGCGGGACAAGCTTCTCTTGAGCTTTGGAGAGGGAGAGAAGAGAAAGAAGGGATTAGAATTTCGTATGGAGGGGGTCATCTTTTATAGTTGCAAGGAGTGAGGACAATTTGGTCATTACATGTTGAAAATCATTAATTCAGGACCTTTAGTGACGGATAAATCCATCACTAAAGGCCTGAACGTGGCCGTAGTGGGTGGCTCGCGCACTCCCGCTCACCTTCCCGCACCTCAACGCTTGTCCACGATCTTCCAATCTCGGCCATTCGATCGTGAGATCAAACGGCTGAGAGCGCTTCATCGCCCGCCTCATCCATACGCCTCATCGCGTGCGATGCCGCGTCGCCTCGCCACGTCAGATGGCTTGTGGATCTGATTGGGAGCGCACAACCGCTCGATCTCCATCGTGCAGTCGAATGCGCCCGCTTGCTTGCTCTAGGGGATGTGCCCCATGGCTCGAACCCGTGCCTTAACGCTGAGTTAAGGTGCTCGACCAACGCGCTGTGGGTGCATTTGCGTCGAGCACTTAACTTAAGCGCAGGTGATTCACAACCGTTGGATCTTGATCCAACGGTGAAGAGGCATCGGTGCTAAGGGCTTTAGAGGTTGCGTGCGGTCGGTTGGGCGGCCGAGATGGTGCCATGTGGTGCCATCTTGGCTGTCCATCTTCTTGGTGATGTAGATGGTGCCACGGGTATCAGATTGAGTTAATTTTTGCATCGTTAGGCTGCGATCGTCGATTTGAATCAATACGTGCGGTCGGATTTGTTATTTGAAGTGCAGATTAACACCATCTTGGCCCTTGATCTTCTAGGGTTCCTCGATCTCTATCTGATGCTACGGATATCCGATTAGAGCGATCTTAGAGTCGTTGAACTCCAATCATTGCCCTGATCAGATCTGTATGGTTGGATATTCAATCCGAGGCTCCAATAAAAAGTCACCCTGTCCCTGACCATAAAAGGAGACAATTAACCTCAATTTTATTCAGGCTAATCTAAATGCAAGATGATGCATGCTATGCAATATTTATAGTATGTAATGTAATTCTATTCTTAATAACATGCATAAATAGACATTTTATCTAATATAAACATGCTTACATCAAGGTCCTTGATTGTGCAGCAATCATAGTCTTAATTGACCTAGATTAAGCTAGAACTTAGCATAAGTTAGGCCTATTCATGCATACATACGCATTATCTGCATCTTTATTACCCTCCTTTAGCTATGCATGAAATAATGTTATAATGTGCTAATTAAGTGCACTATGCGATTGTAGGCAATAAGCAGATTTGAAGCTAGATCTGGAGCAGGATCTGAAGTTGGATCTAGAATGACGAGAGTTGCAGGAGAGCTGGAGCAGAAGGCTTAGATTAGATGTAGGAATAATAATGTAAGGGGGTTAAAAGTTTTCTATTTTATTAAGTAGGAATAAAGCAGTAAAATGTGAAAAGCTTAGGCCCATCCTAGCCCTAGGATAACCTAGAGACTTCCCCAAGCCTTAGCCACCCTTAGATTACGCCACAACACCCTAGGAATCCTTAAAACCCAAGTTCCAGCCCTTATCCGGACGTCCAGATGAGTTATAGGACATCCAGGACACTTAGCCATCTCCCGCACAACTCAAACCCACTTCTGTAGGGTTATTGGACGTCCAGATACTTTGTTAAACGTCCAATTTCTACAGAGTGCCCAAAACAGAACCCTGATTCCCCCCTGACTCAAATTGGACGTCCAGAACTGAAGTCTGGACTTATTATTTTTTAGTACAAGTCGTCTGATCCTATTATTGGACGTCTGATGCTGGTCTCCAGTCCCTGTTTTGAGATTCAAGTCTTGATCTTGGATCTCTAGCTCCCTAAACCCAATTCCAACCCCATAGGAACCTAAATTAAGGTGTCCCAATCCTAGTGCATCACCTCTAGGCCAACCTAAGGACCTAATTAGGTCCTCACCAAACCCAATTGACTTAGATCAAAGTCAATTACCTTCACCCACACAAGTTTAATTGGACTTGGTGAGAGTCTAATTGACCTAAACCCAACCTAATTGAGTTATTCTACTCTCAATTAGGTTCACACGCATTCAATTAAACTTAGGTTAAGTTTAATTGCATTTTTCCCTCAGCAATTAGGGTTTGTAACCCTAATTCATGACCTACACCTACCCAAATCCCTTAGGACCTAACCTAAGCCACCTAGCCACATAGAGCACGACCACGCACACACACAGACCATTCACGCACACACTTCTCTAGAATTTTCTAGAGAGCTCTTGAGATGGTGCCACCTCTTGGTTGCCAAATTTAGCAACCAAGAGGAATTCAAATTGAGATCCACAATTCTTGGATCTCATAGACCATCTCCACCCACTTGTGGCTGGCCACTCTTGGATTTTCTCTAGAGAGTTCTACACCTCTCTAGAGAGAAGCCATTGGGTCTATAAAAAGACCCCTTGGGTGGCCATGCACCCCCATTCACTTCCTTGGCATCATTCCACTTAGGCTAGCCACTCCCATCTCCACTCCACCTCCATGAGTTGAGCACCACCATGGAGGCCACCATCTCCATGCCAGGAAGCTGGATCAACTCCCCAACCTCTCTCCAAGGGCCGGCCTAAGCTCCATTGGCCGCCCCTCCATCTTCTCTTAGCCACTCAAAGGCCATCGGAGACCACCTCCGAATGCCCTTCCTTCTGCTAGATTAGTAGCTTAGCTTTTCGTATATTTACTGCTTAATAGTGTAGTCTTACTTCTCCCCCAATGATGGATGCAAAATCCCCTCGTTGATTCTTGTATGCAATCATTTTTTAGCAGTTAGGTTTAATTTTTAAGCATTCATGTATAAGCTTTCCTATAGATTTCCTTGTGCAAGAACTCTCCAATGATGAATGAAATCGCATTATATATATATATCTTATGTGTTTGAAATCACCACGAGCTGAATGATTATCATATTTGCATGATTTAAGTGCCTGTTCTTTAACTGTCGATATATTACGCACCAGCATCTCATTTTCGGAGGATATCGAAAATCTGACAATAAATGCTTTCTCCATAACTAGTCACCACCTCACTAGAATCATGCGCACAGAAACTCACACGTTCACTTTCGTGATTTACTTGACGCATGCGCATGTGATCCGAGTTAATAACAAGAGCGGTGAAGTCTTAGTTAGGAGATTGGAAACTGGCGTGTGTCTTTAAATAAAGTAGAGCGGCTTTAAAAATAAAAGATCGATTTCAAAAGTAAAAGCAACACCTCTCAGAGATGAACAACTAGGACTCAAAGTCTTGTTATTTTTACAAAACAATATCTTTGTTGGATCGTATTTTGCAACTATACTACGATGCTTTTATAAAAAACGTGAGCTATGATTTTCCCCCAACAAAATGGCGCCGTTACCGGGGAGGCAACGTCATTTTTCCTGATTTCGATCTTTTAATTTATCACTGACAAATCTGCCTCTACTTCATTTTTGATGTGCAGAGCAACACGGAACGAAAACATGATCTGTGCACACACTAAGTGCGGTGAAGAAAAATTAGGTGCACATAATCTATCTTAGATTAGGATTATTTTCTGAACCCTAGGATTAGATCTACTTTCTACAATCTCTTTTGTGAAAAAAAAAAGATTTTTCTCATTTTCGTGAAAAATAAAATAAAATCAAAAAGAAAAATTTTGAAAAAAAATCTAGATTAGGTTTCCTTTCGAATCTAGGTTACTTTGAAAGAAAAAAAAAGATATTTTCGTTGAATCTTTCGAAAAATTCTTTCTGAAAAAAAGAAAAGTGCAAAAGTTTTGAAAAAGAAAAAAAATCTTTTTTGTGGGAGGCTTGAACTTCAAATTCAAACCTCTTTAAAAGCTTTTCCACCATCTTCTGATTTTCGACTAGATTTCAAATCTAACTTAAAAATTCGATTGCCGAAAAATTCGTTAGCAAAAAATTCTGAAATTCAGGTTGAACCTTCATTTTCAAACCATCTTTCAAATGCCACCGTTACTTTGAAAAATTCCAAGTATAAAATTTTTAAAAATTCGCAAATTGTACGGGGGTCAAACTGACCCAGATTCAAAATTTTTCAAATTTCAAAAAGCGATTTCGAGCAATCCGCAAATCTGTTTTGACTAAAAATGGTGGAGTTTGAAAGCTGATCTCATTAGCTTTATTTTCCATATTTTTCCTAAATTTTTGAAGATCATTTGATACTGTTTCAAAGTGAAAAATCGACCAGGGGTCAAAATTCCAGATCTGACCCCCTGATATTCAAAATTTTCTAAAAATTCGATTGTAATAGTAAACATTCCAAAAAAATATTCTCTGAAAAACTAATTGAAAAAGGAATATGCTCGCAAAATTTTAAATTAATTTGATTCCAATTATGATCATAAAATCAACATTATTTTTGTGGTCTACTGAAACAGAGAAAAACCCTAGAAGTGCATGCATCCTAGGTCAAACCCTTAGGGTTACAACTAGAGACCACACATTAGGCTAACTTAGACTTGATCAAGTCCAGTTAGCCGTGAGCTTGGTCACCTTGTCGGCCACTCACCTCAAACTCTACTGAAGAAAATGGGTTAGAGTTAACTTTAAAATACGAAATCAACCCGAGTTCGTTGTCGTACTAATGGGTGAGTTTAATCTCTCTTGCCAAACTTGGTGACTAAGTCTACGGGGTAGTGTCAAACGACCACGGCTCGGGGGTCAACAGAATCGGAGGCGTAAGCCAAAGGAAGAACCTTCCCCTTAGTCCCCTCGTAACCAGACTGGCTGGGTTAGCTTGAGAGGCGGGATTCACTTTCAATCGGTTGTACGACGAACTTATCTTCAGGAATTTAAATCCATAACGAAAAATCTGGTCACCTGATCTATAAGGACCATTTGATTGACAGGGCCTTAGCCTTGTCTTGCGTGGCTACTCCAACCAAGGGGTTGGGCGGTGTATGCATGGAAGGAGGTCACTTCAACCTCACTTTGTTGGACCTTGGGAGCCACTCCCAAGGAGGCGAGTCACCTCGCCCAGACCATCTTCTCCCCCCATTTCTTCTACTCCAAGAGCCACCATGGAAAATCTTGGACCTGGACCTAGACCGGGTCAGGACATTGAGAATCTAGACCCGATGGCTTGTCTGGAAGCCTGGGTCACCGAATCTGAGGAGCTGCATCAGCAGAGCATGGAACGTATTCTGACGGCGCTTGACAGGATGCATCACCCGCCATGAGGAGAACAACTGCAAGATTTCTACGACCTAGTCGCACCTATCGTCGCACCGCTAGTCAGAATTCTCGCAGGTGGAGACGTGTTTGAGCTCAAGCCCAATATAATTAGGTTGATCAGTACTCATTTCTATGGAAACTCAAGCGAAGATCCGTTCCAGCACCTTGAGGACTTGAGTTGACATGCTGAAACGATCCGACCCAGGAATATTGATCTCGGGATCGTTCTGATGAAGCTTTTCCCGTTCTCTCTAAGGGACAAAGCTTCATACTGGTTCAAGACTATTGGGAAGCCAGTTGGAACCTGGCCGGAATCACGACATGGATTCCTGCAAAAGTTTTTCCCAATCAATCGAACATATGCAATGCGGTGCGCAATCACGACTTTCTCCCAGGGAGCTGGGGAGAAATTACATGAAGCATGGGATAGATTTCACGACCTTCTCCTGAAATGCCCGCATCATGGTATACCCAGATGGCACTTAGCCCAGATTTTTTACCATGGGCTGGATGACACACATCGGTATCTGGCCGATGCATCTAGCGACGGGAATTTTCTAGCAAAAGATGAGAACAGCGCATTTGAGTTGTTCGAATCATTAGCGGAGAACTCGATGAATGCCACATCTATGAACCAGTTCAAGCGGCCTGGTCAGCAGCAGGTTGGTGTCCACGAGGCTCACACCGATTCTATTCGAGCCGACATGGATATCATCGTCAAGCAGCTAGATAGAAGAAACCTAATTGAGAAGAAGATTGACCAGATCAGTCAAGGTCAATCCGACTCGAGCTCTGCTGTCGTAAGATCCTCCTATGCACCCCGAGCCCCACCTGCTCGAGTTAATCTACTCACTCGGGATGCATCTTCTCCGTATTTATGAGATCCCACATATCAAGATCCCGTGAATAATCCAGATTTGGCACCTTATGACCAAGGTTACGCACCACCCGTAGGTTATAATGCGTATCCCCTTGAAGGATATACGACTCAGATATTTTCGACCCACAGGGACGATAGCGCTATCCAAGGATACAGTCGTAATAACCCGTACTCGGAGACATATAACCTGGTTGGCGCCAGCATCCGAACTTCTCCTGGTCTGGTAATTCACAGAGACCACGTCAAGATCTACACTACCAGACCAGGCAATACGGGAATGTGCAAAACACGTATCCTAAGCAGCAGCCATTCTCGTCTCAGCAGCAGCAACCCCGCTCATTATACCAGCCGCTACACCAAGCTGCCAACCACCCTCCAAAGCGGGCCGACCCTTTGGAGGCGCTGAAAGAGGAGCTGCAAGAATCGATGAGGAAGTCTACACAAGATAGCTTGCAGATAATGAAGGCGATGGTTGATCAGATTCAGACCATACAGAATATGCAGAACCAGCTGTTGCAGGAGCATAGGACTCAGGGAGCCTTGCCCTCCCAACTCGTCCCAAATCCTCGATATGTACAGAACCAGGGAGCCCCACCTAGGTTTTAGGCATCGTAGGGACAGGTACACGCCATACTACAGGTGCCTCCTGCGCTACTCGGTTACACGCAAGGCCAACCGCCTTTGCAGAATCCCGCATATTCTACCCCATCCGCCCCCCCACCACCTCATGGACAGCAAGCCGATGCACACGTTGTCTCATTGTAGAGTAGAAGGAAGACATTCGACCCACCAGATAGGTAGGCGGGTTTTGATTTTTCCCACTCTTCGTCGCAGGCAGATTCGACTCCATCATCTCAGGAGCCACCTGCGGTAGATAAGGGTAAGAGGCCACTTAACCCTAAGATTCCCGTCCCTTTTCCTGAGGCTATGACACGAAATGTAGTACGGAAAAAGGACACGTGGAATTTCGAGGACCTGAAATCGATGTTTAAGGAAGTACATATTCAGGTCCCCCTCCTTGAGGCTATCGATCACATTCTTGCTGTCGCTAGGTTCTTCAAGGACTATTGTACCCCGAAGCGACAGCCGAGAATTGGACAATAGGCGGTACTATCGAAAGAAGCTAGCACCGTGATTCTAGATGACCAACCACCGAAAGACCCTGGCACCCCACTCATATCTTGCTTTTTGCAGGATTATCCACTTTATCGGGCCCTTCTAGATTTGGGTTCGTCCATCAACTTAACTCCCACCACCATATTTTATCGATTTCGATTTGGGGAGTTGAAACCCACCTCGGTTACGATTTAGCTGGCTGATAGATCAATCAAAACACCGAGGGGGTGGTTGAGAACGTGATCATAAAAGTCCGCGGGTTATGCTTTCCCGTAGATTTTTTTGTTCTCGATATGGAAGTTCCTTCTAATCTCCGACATGCACCAATTATTTTGGGTCGCCCATTTCTGGCAACAGCCCGAGCAAACATCGATTGTGCATCCGGTTGTATGGAGATTGCCCTAGGCAATGAGCAACTTTGACTAGACATATTTTGAGTAGCAAAGAACTTCGACTGTGATCGAATAGAGGAGGATGGTGAAGACGAAGATTTGGCTAACTGTGGTAACATTGGGCTCCTTTGTGACGATCTAATGTCTCATTCGTCTACACTATTAGGGTTCTCGGACCTCAATCCACACGGGATTGCAACCACTGCATTACACATATCTCCCCAAGGATCTGACTGTTTGGGGTGTGCTTCTGACCACAGCACCCCTGAATCTAGCTATCTTGATCCATATATTACTGAATCGCCCCTGTTATTACAGGAAGACGTGACTACAGCTAACGGGTTTCCCGTTAACACAGTCACAACAGATTTCACAGGGAGCGACTCAGTGGGAATTCACGTGTACATGGATCAGCAGATTCCCACCCTCGATTTTGCTCCTCCCACTCTCAATTCTGATTCTGATCCACCCGTAATTGAATTGAAGCCCTTACTTGACTCACTCAAGTACGTGTTCTTGGGAGAAAGTGAGACATATCCAGTCATTATTAATACCCACTTAACCCAAGAACAGGAGCATCAATTTATTTCTACACTTCAAGACCATAGGGCTGCTATCGGGTGGAGTGTTGCTGATCTCCGCGGTATTCGTCCCTCGTATTGCACTCATCACATTTACACAGATGAGGGGGTGAAACCTTCGAGACAACCTCAAGGACGGCTAAACCCGAATATGCTAGAGGTTGTTAAGAAGGAGATCATCAAATGGCTGGATGCAGGCATTGTATATCCAATCTCAAATTGCTAGTGGGTGAGTCCGATTCACATAGTGCCCAAGAAAGCAGGACTCACTGTCATAAAAAATGATAAGGGCGAATCCATCCCGACCTGCACTGCGACATCTTGGCGGGTCTGCATTGACTATAGGAAACTAAACATGGCTACCCAGAAGGATCACTTTCCTTTGCCGTTCATTGATCAGATCTTGGAACATTTAGCCGGACGCAGTTTCTTCTACTTTATGGATGGATACTCCAGGAATAATCAGGTAGCAATTAGCCCGGAAGATCAGGACAAGACCACATTCACATGCCCCTTTGGAACATTCGCCTTCAGGCGGATGCCCTTTGGCCTCTGCAGCACACCAGCGACATTTCAGCGTTGTATGATGGCTATCTTCTCCGACATGATTGGGGATTATGTGGAGGTATTCATGGATGATTTCTCTATTTCCAGAGATGATTTCTCGTCTTGTCTTGATAACCTCACCAAGAGCCTGAAATGATGTATTGATGTAAACCTAGTACTATCCTAGGAGAAAAGGCATTTCATGGTGAGGGATGGCATAGTACTAGGGCACAGGATCTCCAAAAATGGACTCGAGGTCGACCGAGCTAAATCAAAGATTATCTCCCACTTACCGCCACCTAGCTCGGTCAAGCAGATCAGATCATTCTTGGGCCACGTCAGCTTCTATCGGAGATTTATACGCGATTTTTCAAAAATTGTGCAGCCTTTGACGAATCTCCTGGTTACCAATGTCCCATTTGAATTTGATACCTCATGTCTCAGCGCCTTCAAGACTTTACGAAGCGCTGTTTTCGACTCCCTGATTCTCCAACCACCCGACTGGTCGCTTTATTTCGAAATGATGTGCGACGCCTCTGATTTTGCCGTTGGTACTGTTTTAGGCCAGTGTCGAGAGAAACAACCTTTTGTCATATACTATGCTAGCAAGACGCTGAATGAGGCTTAGCGTAATTACACTGTCACCAAAAAAGAACTGCTAGCAGTAGTATTCGGATTAGAGAAATTCAGATCATATTTATTAGGGTTCAAGGTCATCATCTTCACTTACCACTCCGCCCTCCGGCACTTGTTGGCAAAGAAGGATGCCAAACCATGACTCATTAGATGGATCCTTCTACTGCAGTGATTTGATATCGAGATTCATGACAAAGCCGGAAATCAAAATGTTGTGGTGGATCACCTATCCAGATTGGACCCAGACCACATTCCTTATTCCCTTCCTATCCATGAACAATTTCCGGATGAATCACTTTTCGCAATTCATTCTGTTGAGTTCCCCTGGTATGTGGATTTCGCGAACTACCTTACCGCAGGCAAAATTCCCGCAAACCTATCCAAGGACCAGAAACTCAAATTCATTGCAGAAGCCAAATACTATCTCTGGGATGACCCACTGCTCTTCCGCATTGCAGCGGATCAGATTATCCACAGATGCATCCCAGACTCTGAGATCCCCAGTGTGTTATCTTTTTGCCACAATAGTGCGTGTGGTGGCCATTTCTCAGGATAGAAAACCGCTGCAAAAGTTTTCCAGTCGGGATTTCACTGGACAACCATCTTCAGAGATACACATGATTATGCCCAACACTGCAAACGATGTCAGTCGATCGGTTCTATGCCCAGGAGAGACATGATGCCACTCCAACCCATCATGGTCGTAGAAGTGTTTGACGTCTAGGGCATCAATTTTATGGGCCCTTTTTCGAATTCACATGGCTTCGAGTACATATTGCTAGCCGTTGATTATGTCTCAAAGTGGGTTGAGGCCATCCCGATGAGACGAGCTGACCACAAGACTGTCATTTCTTTCGTACGGCAAAATATTTTCGCGAGATTCAGAATACCCCACACTCTGATTAGTGACAGGGGAAGCCACTTCATCCACTCCCATTTCAGGTCCTTATTAAAGAAATATGGGGTACATCACCGCATAGCCACTCCGTATCACCCGCAGACCAATGGGTAGGCTGAAGTGTCTAACTGTCAAATCAAGCTGATTCTCCAGAAGACGGTTAGACCAGATAGGAAGGACTGGTCCGACAAATTAATCGATGCACTCTGGGCATATCGGATCGCATACAAGGCCCCACTCGGAATGTCACCATATCTCATGGTATATGGCAAGGCCTATCACCTTCCTGTAGAGCTAGAACACCGTGCCTTTTGGGCGGTGCGAAAATGCAACCTTGACCTCGATGTAGGAGGTTGAGAAAGGAAACTCCAACTCAGTGAATTAGAAGAAATACGGCGGGGGGGCTATGAGAATGCATTAATATACAAGGACAAGACCAAGGCCTTTCACGACCGCCACATCTGGAGGAAAGTATTCGCGCCCAACCAGCGAGTCTGGTTATTTGATTCACGGCTGAAACTATTTGGGGGGAAGCTTAAGTCCAAATGGACTAGCCCGTATGTTGTGATGCAGCCATATCCTAATGGGGCAATCTAGATCAAGGACCCAAAATCTGGGCATATATTCACGGTAAATGGCCAGTGCCTCAAGCCATTTTTGGCCCAGGAACCTCCTCCACCTAACGAGACTGTTCATCTGAGTAAGGACGTGTGATTGAGTGCTCGCCTAGCTGGAGGCGTTAAACTCAGCACATATAGATACCATTCGCCCCACATTCCACAATCATTTATATATAACCATTTTTATACATAGCATATTTCCTTTGCCTAGTGCATGCTGACAGGTTGGCCGGTGCTGAATGTATAGTTTCAGGAGCAATTCTAGGTGACTTCTACCCACTCATCCTCTATGAGATTTGTTTCCTTTTATATTCATGCATGAGGACATGCAAGAACTTAGGCATGGGGGGGTAGATACAGAAAAATTGAAAAAAAAAAATTTATGCCAACACTTAGGAAAACCTCAGAGCTGCATGTAAAACGTACTTTAGGACCTTAAATAAAAAGAACAACCGACCCCACCTCCAACGCTCACATTGGAGCTAGAAATCGTTCGCAATAGCCACTTCCGACTCACTGCTCACCTTTTGTTCTAAATTTAGGGTCAAGCTTACTGTAACCTGATACGGGAAAGTCACGAGGTACAAATTATATGAGGTTACATATTGCATTCATGAATAAGATTATTTTATTAAGAGAATGCATTAGGGGTTTTATCCTTTAGTTGATTCTTGTAATCTGGAATCCAGTACAACTTTCACACACACGTAGAATTTGCAATGGATTCACGGTGAAGGCTAATAAACGTCTTCAATCTGTCAAGAAGAAGCAGTGCTTCTTTTCCTAAACCCTTGGACAGTGTTTTGGGAGTCAGGCAGATTTTCTTCCAAAAATCCACCAAATAGTGTGAGATGAGAATAGAGTGTACTGGTGCTCTAAGATTAGTGCGAGAAATCTAGAATCCTAGATAATTAGGTGATGATGTTCTGAGATGAGACATAGTTTTCGTTCTCGGTTCCTGCGTATGCATTTTGTGCGAAATTGTGAGAGCCACCGAATAAGGCAAATACGCGGAGAGCGAGTTTTCATAAAACTAGGGCTAAGGTGGATGGTTACGACCATTCTTTACGGAATCCTCGGCTGAAGGAGGGTATTAATGTCAAGGTCAGAAATACACCGTCCTATCTATCTTTCCCGGTGCCATGAGTAGGCACTTTCACCAAATAAGCCACCCAATGTCTCTTGAGTACCACCAATCCCTAATAATGCCTCCTCAATAAAGTTCATGGATGTATGCTAGTTGTGTGATGTTGAAAAAGAAAAAGAAAAAGAAAAAAAAAGAGAAAAAAAAGAAAAAGAAAAAAGAAGAAAAAAAAAGAAAAAAAGAAGAAAAGAATGAATATTTAGTGTTTATTTCATCGAGGCAATACCACTAAATAAAATTGAGGTCCACCAAATATGGCCTTAACCTACTTTTCTTGTGTTTCAGACCACCCGAATACTGGTTGAGGAATCCCAACTTAGTGTTAGGGTTATGAGAACTCAATTAAAGTGTTAATGCCTAGTGAGACCACCAAATACAGATCCTATGTGTGAATCTGGTGAGGTTGTGAGCTCTAAGAAAAAGAAAGAAAAAAGAGTAAGAGACAAAGGAATCAAAGAGAGCATAGTTTTTCTCGTCTTTCTCTAAGTTGAGTTACTTAGTAATCTGGGAATCTGGACTTTGTAGTACTAGTCTCTATGTAGCACCAAGTGAGAATGAGCCACTAAATATATAATCCTTTCTCTCAGAGATTCTCTGCCTAAGCCCAAAGCTAGGGTGAAATTCATAGAATATCTTGAATACCCCGAGGGAAGAAGTGCGCCTATCCCGCTAGAATTTTTACTAGGGGTCATGTACAGGCTTTAGAGGTGTATTAGTTTTCACTCGAATCTGTTGCAAAAGCTACATAGCTGCACTTTCACGATTGTCTAGATTTCTAGAGCATAGGATGCAAACAAAAAGGAGAAAAACCTCGAGGTATACACTTGATAAAATAATCAGTCCCTTAGGGACCCGTGCTATAAATAATTTAGTCTTGCATTTGCTAGGGACTAGCAAGATTTAGGCATAGGGGTATGATTGTGCAGTAATCATAGGTCTTAATTGACCTAGATTAAGCTAGAACTTAGCATAAGTTAGGGCTATTCATGCATACATACGCATTATCTGCATCTTTATTGCTCTTCTTTAGCTATGTATGAAATAATGTTATAATGTGCTGATTAAGTGCACTATGTGATTGTAGGCAATAGGCAAATCTGAAGCTTGATTTGGAGCAGGATCTGAAGTTGGATATAGAATAACGAGAGTTGCAGTAGAGCTAGAGCAGAAGGCTTAGATTAGATGTAGGAATAATAATGTTAAAGGGTTAAAAGTTTGCTATTCTATTAAGTAGGAATAAAGCAGTAACATATGAAAAGCTTAGGTCCATCCTAGCCCTAGGATAACCTAAAAACTTCCTCAAGCCTTACCCACCCTTAGATTAGGTCACAACACCCTAGGAAGCCTTAAAACCCTAGTTCCAGCCCTTATTTGGGCGTCCAGATGAGTTATAGGATGTCCAGGGCACTTAGCCATCTCCCGCACACCTCAAACCCACTTCTGTAGTGTTATTGGACGTCCAGACACTTTGTCAGACGTCCAATTTCTGTAGAGTGCCCAAAATAGAACCCTGATTTCCCCCCTGACTCAAATTGGACGTCCAGAACTGAAGTCTGGACTTCTGATTTTTGAGTATAAGTCGGCTGATCCTATTATTGGACGTCTGATGCTGGTCTCCAGTCCATGTTTTGAGATTCAAGTCTTGATCTTGGATCTCTAGCTCCCTAAACCCAATTCCAACCCCATAGGAACCTAAATTAAGGTGTCCTAACCCTAGTGCATCACCTCTAGACCTACCTAAGGACCTAATTAGGTCCTCACCAACCCAATTGACTTAGATCAAAGTCAATTACCTTCACTTAAGTCAATTGGACTCATTGAGTCCAATTGAGCTTAGATCTCAACCCACACAAGTTTAATTGGACTTGGTGAGAGTCCAATTGACCTAAACCCAACCTAATTGAGTTATTCTACTCTCAATTAGGTTCACACTCATTCAATTAAACTTAGGTTAAGTTTAATTGCATTTTCCCATAGCAATTAGGGTTTGTAACCCTAATTCAAGACCTACACCTACCCAAACCCCTTAGGACCTAACCTAAGCCACCTAGCCACATAGAGCACAACCACACACACACACACACCATTCACACACACACTTCTCTAGAATTTTCTAGAGAGCTCTTGAGATGGTGCCACCTCTTGGTTGCCAAATTTAGCAACCAAGAGGAATTCAAATTGAGATCCACAATTCTTGGATCTCATAGACCATCTCCACCCACTTGTGGCTGGCCACTCTTGGATTTTCTCTAGAGAGTTATACACCTCTCTAGAGAGAAGCCATTGGGTCTATAGAAAGACCGCTTGGGCAGCCATGCACCCCCATTCACTTCCTTAGCATCATTCCACTTAGGCTAGCCACTCCCATCTCCACTCCACCTCCATGAGTTGAGCACCACCATGGAGGCCACCATCTCCCTGCTAGGAAGCTGGATCAGCTCCCCAACCTCTCTCTAAGGGCCGGCCTAAGCTCCATTGGCCGCCCCTCCTTCTGTCAGCCACTCAAAGGCCATCGGAGACCACCTCCGAATGCCCTTCCTTCTGTTAGATTAGTATCTTAGCTTTTCGTATATTTACTGCTTTTATTTGCTGCTTAGTAGTGTAGTCTTACTTCTCTCCCAATGATGCATGCAAAATCCCCCCGTTGATTCTTGTATAAAATTGTTTTCTGGTAGTTAGGTTTAATTTTTAAGCATTCATGTATAAGCTTTCCTCTAGATTTCCTTGTGCAACAACTCTCCATTGATGAATGAAATTGCATTATATATATATATCTTATGTGTTTGAAATCACCACGAGCTGAATGATTATCATATTTGCGTGATTTAAGTGCCTGTTCTTTAACTGTCTATATATTACGCACCAGCATGTCGTTTCTGGAGGATATCGAAAATCTAACAATAAATGCTTTCTCCATAACTAGTCACCACCTCACTAGAATCGTGCGCACAGAAACTCACACGTTCACTTTCGTGATTTACTTGACGCATGCGCATGTGATCCGAGTTAATAACAAGAGCGGTGCAGTCTTAGTTAAGAGATTGGAAACTGGCGTGCGTCTTTAAATAAAGTAGAGCGGCTTTAAAAATAAAAGATCGATTTCAAAAGTAAAAGCAACGCCTCTTAGAGACGAACGACCGGGAATCAAAGTCTCATTATTTTTACAAAATAATATCTTTGTTGGATCGTATTTCGCAACTATACTACGATGCTTTTATCAAAAGCGCAAGCTACGATTTTCTCCCAACAGTCCTCTCGTATCATTTCCTAAAGTTAATAACTTTCAAATGCCTAAGTTCTCTTCTCCTAATTCTTCTCTTTTTTTTATCTTTTTGAATTTTCAATTTTTTTTATAAGAATCAAATAACAGGAAATTACTATTACAGCTGACAAAAAGGTTATAAAATATGCCCACCCCCCCTATGCTTAGCTGTTGCAATGTCTTCATTGTGAAAAATGAAAGCATGCAGGAGAGTAGAAGTGGAAGAATAGCATCTGGTTCGTCTGTGAGACTCTGGTCAGTTTGGAACAGTCTTTACATGTGTCGAGTTTAGTGCCTTCAGCAAGGCGAGGTCCTCAATCAAATATAGCTAACATTAAGGTTGCAATAACACAATTTTCGGGCCCCAAGATTTGGGTCCCGGAGAGTGAAAATGGACTTGCCAATGAGATGATCAACGAAAGTGGCAAGCTGGTGGTGCAGGGAGAGCCCAAATGGTCTACAATAGGAGTTTTGTTGATTTATTACAGAGGAGGTGTGGTTGGGTATAGTATTTGTGCAATGGTTGAGTGAAAAAGGACAATGAGGATTTTGCGATGTGCTGGGGATTTATGGGTACTCTAGAATACCTAATGTTTGAAGAGTCCTTCCCCAATGTTCAATTTCATCCTCACACTCTGGGTTCTTAAACCAACCATCCTGATCCTCAGGATTCCCACCCACAAGTTGGACCTCAAACTCTAAGCATACAGGATAAGGTTGTTGTTGGGTTCTAACTTGATCACGTGAATCATCCAACAAATTTCCGATTTCATGTATATCTTCCTCATCCCGTGTTGTTACAATTGATCGTACTTTTGCTTTGTCCTCAATTATTTCCGCAACCGTGTGATCTTCTCGAGTTTGGGTTGAGTTGGCCATTAAAAGGTTGTTTAAAGTATGTATGGCCATTACTTCCTCTATTCTACCAAGCTTCTCCGTCGAATCACACTTAATTTTATTCTTCTTTGAGTCCTCGAAAATATTGAATCGATTTGTCTTATCCCCTGAGGCCATTTCTATATTTCCCGATTCACAATCAATCCTTGCCTTGGTAGTAGCTAGGAAAGGTCTTCCCAAAATAATCGAGGTGTGGTTGAGCTATTTTGGGGCTTCCATGTCCAGGACCATGAAATTAGCAAGGTAATGCAAATCATTAACCTTGACAAAAACATCCTCCAAAATATCCCTTGGTTTTGTAATGGATCTATCGGCTAACTACAAGGTTATGTCAGTGTGTTTTAGGTAGCATAGACCCAATTCCGTGTGCAGTGAGGTGGGGATCACATTAATGGAAGCACCCAAGTCGAGGAGGGCCCGATCAGAAGTACTGTTTCTTATTGTGTAGGAAATCAGCGGGCCTCCTAGGTCCTACTTCTTAGGAGGTAGCTTGTTTAGGATCAGTGTGCTTGTGTTATTGGACAAAACTACGCCTTTCTTTATATGCATTCAAAAAACCTATGGCATAGGTGGGGATTGATTCGATAGCTGTGAGGAGTAAAATGATTGTCAATTTGAAAGCTTGAAGTAAGGACATCCTTTCCTCCAATTTCACCTCCGACTTTTCTGTTTGCCCGTACAACAACAACATACTCCCAAATCAGACTCTGATGTTTTGCTGATCACATTCTTAGTTGGGAGTCTGGAATGCTTGCTGCAGGGCCTAATTGGGTTGTTTAACGAGCGAGATCAATGTTTTAAAATCAATGCGTCGTAGTATAGGTTGAAATCGCTCGAAAATAAATAAATTTTATTACTCGAAGTTTTAAATCCGTGGTCGAACACAGGGAGCAAATTAGGGTTTAAAAATCAAGAGGACAACTTTGGAAAATTGACTCTAATGTGCAATGAAAATCAAAGTTGTAATGCAAAATGTAAATGTAGCTACAAAATATCAATGTATATGAAGAGAAAAAAAAATGGACGTCTGATTTTGTGAATCAGATGTCTTAAACTTGTGATTGCTACAGTGCTATTTCTCTTCTCTGATTTGTCTCTGGCTGCTTCTCTTTCTTCTTCTTCTTTCTTTCTTTTCTTCTGCTCTCGTGCCTGTGCCTTTGTTTTTCTACCTTTAGCCTCTCTGGCCTTTGCCTTCTTCTTCTTCTTCTTTCTCTGGCAGCTTCTCTTTCTTCTGGCTTCAGCTCCTTCTCTTTCTTCTTTCTTCAGCCCTTTAGCCTTCAGCCTCTTCCTCTTCAATTCTTGCCTTCTCCTCCTTCTCTGGCTTCTGCCCTCTTCTTCCTTGGCTTTTACTTCTTCTCCTTCCTTGCGAGAGAGCAAAACCTACCCCTACCTACCCCCGTGATCTCTCTTCCTCTTTCTCTCTTAGGCTCGCTCTCCTAGAGCTGCTTCTTGGGTAATCGGGTCGGGTACGTGCATCCGGGACCAGGCCCACCGGCGTGCAGTGGTGGGTAAGGAGTGCAGGTCGGGTATACGGGTCAAGCAAGGTCCACGGGGATCGGGTCACAGATGAGGCGGTGAGAGGGCGAGTTGGACCTCACCCCGTGGTTAGGAGGTGATAAGCCATATTCACTTTTTCCTCTTATTTCGCTGCGCCTGGTCACAATCTTCCGAGGTGGGACTAAACGTCCCACCTTCCTTTGCTCACGCCCGCAGTAGGAGACCTCCTTGGTTGCAGCAGCTACGGGGTCTTCGAAGACAATCGCTCGTCTGGAGTTGTGCACAAAGGGATTCCGCACACCTGGGGCCATTCACCTGAAGCGGAGAGACTTGGAGGAGGCTTGCAAACAAGCTCCTCGTGTGTGTCAATGGCGGTGGAGATGCCTACACCTGTGAACAAGAAAACGGCCTCGCGGCCTCGTCAAAAGGCTCAGACAGCTTCACCTAGACATGACGAATGTAGTACGGGGGTTGGCATGGCATGGGGTGGCCAGTGTGTGCGTGCCTAGGGTACCCTGTGCACGTGGAAGTGGGTGTGTTCAAGGGGTGTTCTAGGGGTGTGGCGCGATGAGTGGAGTGAGGGTTTAGGGTCAGTGAGGTGTGGCGATGCTTATGGGGTGGTTGGCGAGGCGGATGGAGGCGTGGAGCGGCGGGGATACCTCGTCGGAGGTCTGGCCGAAGATGAAGAAGGTGATGGTGATAGCGTGCGTCGAGGGGCCTTTGCAAGAATAACGGAGAGAAAATTGATTAGAAAGGCGAGAGAACTTAGTTGAGCATTGATAGATGAAAGGGCATGCAGGGATGGCGGCCGGCTCGTATTGCTATCGTTAGAGACAAAATACTCAGTGGAGGAGGATGGCGACGACGAGGGGGCTATAGGGCCGTCGACTGGTGCGACGCGATGCAGACGAAGAGGAGGAAGAGAACCCTACCACTGGTATTGTGGCAGAGCGACGAGGGAAAGAGAGGGATGTCGCTGAAGCTTGCTAAGTCACTGGCTGGAGGGGGATGAGACAAACTAGAGGGTTTCTCTGGCCAACTTCAAGCTTGGAGGATGCGAGGCGATCTGGGCGTGCTTTTATAGGCCTTGGAAGGAGGATTTGTGCTTGGAAGCCAAGCTTCCAAGCACGGCAACCTTACTGGAGATGGAAGGTCGAATGAGACCCAAATCTCTCATGCATTCACATGAGAGATTAAGTACCAAATCGAGCTTGGAATTGTATTCAAACTGGAGATTTCTCATAGAATCTCCTTATTAATTTTGAAGGGGATTCTCTGAGAAATCAGAGAGATCTTTCCCTTGAAACTTTGTCGGAGTAGGATTCCCTTTGCTATAATGGTGGAGGGACCTAATTGCAAAGAATGAAGACAAAGGTAGGGGCACTTCTGTAGAAGTTTTTAAAAGTTAGGGGTAGAAATGTAATTATGCTGGACTTATTTGCAAAGTAGGTCAAGGCGAATTCCCCTTAAATCTAAATTTTGGTACAAACTGAATTTGGACCTAAGGAATCCATTGGTGAAGTTAGATTTTGAGTTTGACCACGTTTGACTGGAAAATTTATGCAAAGGCCCAATTTAGGGCAAACATTTGATTGAGACCATAATTTAGGTCAAAATAGGTTCGAAGGGCCAAATTGAAGTTTTTAAACCCTAGAGAATATTTTTCCATGATTTTTGGAGGGTTTAGGTAAATTTTATCCTGATCAGAACCTTGTTAAATTAAGTGGGTCTATTTTAAGGTTACAAGAAGTCACTTAATTCCTAGAATTCACATGAACCCTTTTTTGTTTGAACCAACCCACTTTTTATCTTGTTAAGACCATTTAACCTATGTTTAGGCCATGAGAAATCCCACTCTTATTTCTTGCTTTTCTCTCAGAATGGTTATTCATTGAGTTAAGACCTCCAGTTGGTTATGTAGGAGCCTTTATTCTCTTTTCTGGGTCAAAATGAGCTAGTTAGGGCTCGTGATGGTGTTCCCATCAGGGGTTGACATGGGGTTGGGTAGGTCCCTTGTGTCTACTACCACTCCTCAAGGTGATGGTGTTTGCAGTGGCAAAATGCTGTTGGTTAGTGTCTAGGGGAGGGTTGGGCAAAACAGGAGGTTCCCAGTTGATTTTGATAGGAACATGGTTCACTTTGGGAGGGGTTGGGGTAGCCTGATAGATAGCATGAGCTTAAGCATATGACTCCCCATTATTACCAAACTCTTGAGGCCCAGCGTCTCGGTTCTATACATTTCTTGGGTTTGGTATAGGTTGTGATGGTAGAGATTTAGACTATCAATTGTTTGCACCAAGTCCGGATTGGAAGGTATCCAGCGAAGTTTTCATTTATTGCATGAGTTGGAGCATTGACCCTTGCATTTCTACCATATTCAGGTTTAAATTAGTCTGCTCGGCGGGTTGCTGAGCATTACACATGGACTGATTAACCTGATTCAAGGGCAACTAAGTATATACATGACCCTGACCCATTAGTTTTTTTGGTATATAGTTGTTGGGTCGATATTGGATCTGTTGACCCTGATCTTTCCAAGAGAAGTTAGGATGATTTTTCCAACTAGAATTATAGGAATTCAAGTAAGGGTTGGACCTAACATTCTCTTGCATAGCCTGAACATCCTCATAAGATGAGGATGAAGAAGGATCAGTAAAATTGGGATCAAAGGCCCCAGTTTGGAACCCATAAGGTTCCCAGAAGAGTTGGTTCGAAGGTCGAGCTGACTCCAGTTGGTTCACAAACTCCCATCCCATAGGAGCTTGTGAAGAATGGAATCTCGATCCCTGGGATTGAGTGGATCTAGAGAAATTAGAGTTTCCAGACATCCACTCTTCCATTCGTTTAGCAACCAGATCCATCTTATCTAATCTATTGCAGATCAATTCCATATTAGATGTATGAGAATCTTAGACCTTATTGGCATTTGATCTAGTTTGTTGGGATCGGTTGAAGGTTTCCATGGAGGCGTGGTTTAAAGAATTTTCACTCATTTCCTCAAACAACTCATATGCACTATCTGCGTCTTTGTTAAGGAAATTGCCTCTACAAGAAGCATCCACATGATTACAGAGTTGATCATTCAACCCGTGATAAAAAATCTGCACAAGTTGCCACTTAGGCACCTTGTGGTGTGGACACTTCTGCAACAGATCCTGGAATCTCTCCCAGGCCCCATGAAACGGTTCCCCCTGTAGCTGGGCAAAAGTGGTAATTGCCTGTCGCAATGCATTGGTTCGCCCAATTGGGAAGAATTTCTTCAGGAAGGCCAATTTCAAAGTTGTCCAGGTAGCAATCGGTCTTCCAATGGTACGATACCAATGTGCGGCCTTATCCCTGAGTGAATGGGGGAAAAGCCTCATTATCATCTGTTCTTCATCCACATTCCACGATTCGGTGGTCTGAACTAGAGTGATCAAGTCCTCGAAATGTTGGAATGGGTCCTTTGAGCCAAGCCTGTGAAAGTGTTTAATTAGACTCAAAACCTGGGGCTTGATCTCAACATCATTGACAGGGATCACAACGCCAGGACGATCCTCATAATTTAAAGGATCATAAAAATCCTTCAAGGGCCGAGTGCCCTGACCATTCATTCATTGGAACCATTGCTGCAACTGCTGCAATTCTTTCAACTGCCTCTGAATCAGTTTCTACTGGTTCGGGGGTAGGGGAGGTGGTTGTTGATCAGCCATGGGATCTGCTTGGCTATAGCTCAACCTCTGCCACCTGGAGTGGTCTAAAGGTCCTTCCAATCTAGGGTTCAATGACCTCCTTCCAAGCATATACTAGAAGGAAGTCGGAAGGACAGGGAAGGGAAGGAGCCCTGCAGCACAAGAATACAAGCCTATCCATAGGTTGGGTAGCTTAAAGGTCTACAGACTCTTAGAATCCATCCTAAGATTATGGATGATTTACTTTACTTATGTCTAGGCAATCCAACTAGTTAGAAGGAGGGACTGGGGAGAAGGTTCTTCCTTTGGCTTGCACCTTTGGTTCCTAGTGTACCCCCTAGTCGCGGTCGTTTGATGCTACTCCCTTAGCTAGACATCGGATTGACTAGTATAAGTAGGTTAATCATGAACAATTTCAATCTGGATCCCGATGAGCGAACCAGTCCTTAAGGCCAATGTCTAATCAATTTTAGTTAGGCTTAGGACAATGGTGCTTCAGGAATGTGATGGGCCCTTAATGGGTTGTGCCCTTAATGATTTGTTTGATAATCTGTGAATGTGCACAATCAAAATGTTTTCAAGCAAGATTATTGAGGATGAGGTGAATTTTAGAGTTCGAATCTTACTTAGTAGCTTTTAGGATTCAAATATTAGGTATATTCAATCAAGTTTTGTGAGGCAATCCAAGTTTTGAAAGCACGAGTTCAAGTATTTTTTCTTTGTAAATCAAGAAAATATGGAGTGCCTAGCTTGACCTAAGTATTGAATCCTATGGGGTAGCTACAAAATGAATATCTTTTAAATTAGGTGGTGTGGCCCAAACAATTCAATCAATTGGCCCAAATGCACCACCGATTAAGGCACACAGAGATGATTAACCTAGACTGATTTCTACTCTTTTATGTGTTGATTTGTGTGTATCGATTCCACAGGTCAGAATCTCGGTTGATTAGATGAAAATCAAGTTAGGTTATGTGCCTTAAATGTGGGTGTATGAAGTGTGTATATTGATTTGTCCCACAGAAATCAAGTTAGATGAAAATCTTTTTTTTTTTTTTTATAAAATGCGGGGGTGAAATGGATGAAGGTGGCAAACAAGACACACAAAGTCTATCCTAGGGTTTATGCAAACACCTAAGTAGTTTCAGTCTTGGTTATGGGTGTGTAGAAATGAAACTAGTGGAGGGGGATTGTGGGGGACACTTACAAAGTACTCTACCCACACATTACTCCAGTCCACCGCACTTGGATCTCCATGCTAGGGTACCTGCAAGATAGTAGATCAAAGACAAACGGGGCTAGTGCTATGTAAATGCAAAGAAGCACAGAAAATAATAAAGTAAATTTTGTTGCCTCCCTGACAATGGCACCAAAATGATCGAACGAGTTTCATGTGTTTGAAATCAGGGTTACGAGTAACCAATTATCATAGTTGCAAAACTCGTTATCAAATATAATTTATACCGAAACTCGAAAGGAGTCCCAGGTCGAACACAGGGAGGTGACGTTTACTTTGTATGAAAATCGTGTTGCGATTTGTTTCTTTTTGGTGTTTTCTGGTTTTGTTATGTTTTTTGTTTTGGAAATAAGATGACAAACAATCACAAGAGAGATATAGAATCGAATATGATATATTGCATGAATGTCAATTACAATAATCTAGAAAACATAAAAAAAGAGGGAGGTGAGAAGAAATCTCCCGAAGTGACTGTTCGGTGAGATGACGGCACCTGGCGAAAGCTCGGATGAAGTTGGGAAGCAGGATGATGAAGGTGAGAAACGGGAGGACGTCGGGTAGAGGAAAGCTTCAATGCAGCTCCGGAATGGAGGTGAGAAGGCGGAGATGATCTGCTATCAAAATGGAAGTGGGAGGACTGCTCCAAGGAGACCTATGAATGGGGATGAGAAGCTAGAGGAGTATTTAGTGGGGCAGAGTTCCGTTACACTAATAGGTGCCTTGGGAGCTTGAGAGCAAGCTCTAACAGAGTGTTGGTAGGCTTGCTAGAGCATGGAGTAGGTGGGAGTAGAGTAGGTAGAGATGGCTTGGAAGAGAGGATGTGTAGGTCGTTATATAGTTGATGAGAAGTTAGAATAGGCATGGGACCATTAGCGACCTCCAGGTCGTCACTGTAAGTGTTGCTGTAGGCATCTCACACCCGCTTACGGTCACAGCTGGCCTTGCTGGCGTACGAACAATTAGCGACGGCTGTAAGCGTCGCTGAAGGCTGGCAAAAAACCAAGCACGCGCCCGCATGCAGTTGGTTCGCACATCATGCACCTCTGGTCACGCACGTACGCTCGCACGCTGGCACTACGCTAGCTATGTGCGTGCCTACGCGCGTGCGTGCTTGCGCTACGGCTGGCATTGCGATGGCTATGCACTGCTTCATGTGCTCAATTGATGGATTGGGAGCTTCGGTGGGGCTCGATGCCGTGACAGCTGGTTGAGCGGTAAGCGCTTCACTAATGCGCTGCAGGAGTAAGATGGTCGTGGATATGTTTTGAGGCTCAACCGCTTCAACCGTTGGATGCAAAATCAAAGGTGGAGATCGCTCACTCGGAGGAAGTGGAAGTTCTATGGATGCCCAGGGGTGGTTCAGATGGCACCACGTGGCGCCATCTGAACTGCCATCTGAGTCGTCCATCTTCATTCTGTTGTAGAGGGTGCTATAGTGCTCAGATTGAGATGATTCTTGCATTGCTGGATTGCGATCGTTGCTCTGGATCCATTTGTACAGTCCAATTTTTCATCTGAAGGCCGTATGGATGTTGCATTGCCCCCTGGCCGTTGACCTTCCTCAATCTTTGTATGATGCTACAGGACTCTAATCTAGATGATTTTGAAGGCGTTAAACCTTGATCATCGCCCTGATCATATCCGTACGGTTTGATCGCTCATCTGAGGCCTTAAAATATGTCTTCTTCTCTCCTGACCATAAAAAGGACCTAATTAAATAAAAATATATAAAACTACTCCAAATACAAAATGATGCAAGCTATGCAATATTTATAACATGAAATGCAGACATTATTTTTATCTTATGAACAGTATCCCAATACACTAGCTGAGGTTAACGCGTCTATGGGTGGCGTCTGTGGGTGACGTGTTTTGGTGAGCACGTCGGCGGGGAGTTGATTGGTGTTGTTGGGCTGTTGTTGGATTGTTGCTTGTTATTTGTTCTCATTTTGTGTAGGTTGTTTGTCACAATGTTTGATTTTGTGGCCCTGCAATGATGGCTAGGGTTAGGGAGGAGGACGATGGATGGATGGTGTGGAGGTCTAGGAGGGGGTGCCAAAGAGAGAGGATGGAGATCGGTCAGGACAAAAATCGTGCTGCTTTTCTGGTCGGCGACTCCTGGAGGAGATGGAGAGGGGGGAATGCAGATGTAGTATGCTACTGATGTAGAAGAAGGGGGCACATGGCGATGGTTTGTAGATCTCCAACGTTGTGTTTGGCATGTGGAGGCTGGGGCCATAAGAAAGATTCGTGCTTGAGGGTGGGGAAGAAGGACCAGCTAGAAGGTGGACAACAAAGGGGCAGAGAAGTGAAGGGGGCGATGCTGCCTCCACCGCCGGTGAGCATAGGGCAAGTGTACGATGTTGAAGTCCCTCATACAGAGGAGGTTAGGGCGGCGGAGATGGTAATAAAGGGTGCCCTGATCGGCGAGATCATGACTGGTTCCTTCTCCCATGAGCGGATACAAAATTTTGTAAGATCCCTATCCTTATCATCTCAGGGCTGGAAGGTGGCGCATCTGGGTGGCACCTACTTTGTGCTTTTTGACCTGGGTGTGAGTGATGTCGAAGGTCTTCTCTTTTGCACAACAATCTTCGAGGAGTTGACTGTTCTATGGAGGTTGGTGTCCCCCTTCGATGAGGCCTTGAAGGACCGCTCTCCGCAAAGGATAGAGAATAGAAGGGGCACCATGGAGATTTGGGGACTCCCTCTTCATCTCTGAACTAGAGGGGTGGTGGCAAGGGTGATGGCGGGTTTTGCTACCTTGGCAGAGGATGCAAGGGTGAGTCTCTGCGAAGGGGATGGGAGATCAGTTAAGGTGGAGGTGTTAGTGCTGAGGGGGGGGGGGCAATTCCAGACAAAATTAGACTCAGGTGTGGGGGAAGCTCGTAGCTCCTTTGGCTGAAGATGGTTAGTCTTCATGTTGAAGAATCATAGCAGGAGCAGCAAAAAGTACACGGGGTAGAGACTGGAGTGCACACTGCTATCAACAGTTGTAGACCTATTGAATCAGATTGGCCAGAACCGAAGAAGAGGAAGGAACTACATTTTTTAAAGATGCAGGAGGAGGAATTGTAGGGGGTGGAACAACCATCAACTGTGAGTGCCATGGTGCAAGAGGCAGAATTCAGTAGGGAAGTTGTAGTAGTGAATCCAGTTAGGCATGGGCAGGAGGTTACACGATTCACTGCAACACATAGTTCAGATCGTTTCCCTTTTATGACCTCGGAGGGCCCGAGTTATGATATGGGGTTGTCATCGAAGGGTAAGGTTGTGCGTTCTCCTTATAAGCTTCGGAAAAGAACAATTGCTAGTGGTCAGCAACATAAAGAGGAGAGGATTGCATCCATCCTAGGTGTAGAGAGAAGGGCTAGGGAGTAGTAGGGGGCTAAAGAAACCAAGGGATGAGGATTACGACTTGGAATGTGCGTGGGTTGCGTAACGGGGTGCGAAGAGCTTTGCTGGCTCGATATCTTCGGGAGTGGGAGGTGGATTGCGCTCTATTGTAGGAAACTCACATTGAGGATGGAGGAGCTCCTCTATGGTAGTCACTTCTTCAGGGTGGTCAAGGTGAGGTCCGGGCTATAGATTCAGAGGGAAGATTTGGAGGCCTGGTTGTGTGGTGGAAGACATCTAGTTTGGTTCTGGAAGAGGTTTGGAAGGGTCAGTTTCAGGTGTCTTGCAAATTTCAATCAGTCGGGGACAGTTTGGACTTAGTCATCTCCAATATCTATGGTCCATGTGTAGATCATTTGAGGAGTAACCTGTGGACTGAGCTGCGGCAGATGTCGGGCAATGTTGAGGGTTTACCGTGGCTTGTGGGAGGAGATTTCAACTGTGTTATCAAAGAATGATAGAGGTAATGGAAGAGTTGACCGAGGTTCCCTTGGGTTCCAACTGATGGTCGCTGAGCTTGGTTTGAATGAGTACCCCTCGGCTGGAGTGGAGTTTACATGGAGGAATGGAAGTGGGCTGGTTTCAAAACTGGATAGGATCTTTGGGAATGCAGACCTATTGGCGAGATTCCAACTCTCGGCTGTGAAAGGAATGCCTAGACCCTACTCGGATCATACTCCGTTATTATGGGATAGCGGGGAGGATTCTATCACAGGTACTTATTTTAAATTCAAGAGGTCTTGGCTTAAGGAAGTGGGTTTTAGAGAAATAGTGAGTTGGTGGTGGGAGCAAAAACAGGCGGAGGGGTCAGTAACCTATTGGCTAGCGAGGAAACTGAAAGAGCTGCAGCTAGTGCTGAAAGAATATAGGCAGATCATTGAGGTGGTGAGAAGTCAATGGAGGACTGATGCTCTGGCAGCACTACAGGACCTAGATGAAAAAGAGGACAGTGGGTTCCTGGCTGAAGATGAGCTGGCACAGAGGAGGATATGGCAAGGTGTGGTTTATGTAGAGGACTTGATGAGAGAGGTGGACTGGAGGGAGAAGTCAAGGTAGCTGTAGCTGAAGGAGGGTGACGTGAATACGAAATTCTTCCACATGGCAGCTAGCTCAAGGAGAAGGGTGAACCTCATCTCCATCTTGAAGGATGGTCAGATTCTAACCTCCTCTAAAGACATTCGTGAGGAGTGATGAGAGACTCATCATAAGCCATAACTAGCTCATTTTGACCCAATAAAGAAGATAAAAGCTCCTACATAACCTAGAAGAAGGCTTAACTGAAGGAACAAGTGCTCTGAGAAGAAAACATGAAATAAAGGTTAAAATTGCAATTTTACCATTGCAGTACATAAATGGGATTTCTCAGAAGCAAAACATAGGTCAAATGATCCAAATAAGATAAAAAGTGGGTTGAGTTAATCAGAAATGAGTTTATGTGCAATCTAAGAACTAAATGACACTTGGTAACCCTAAAACAGACCCGCTTAAATTAACAAGGTTTCGATCAGAATAAAAATCAAGTAAACCCTCTAAACATCATAGAAAAACATCCTCTAGGGTTTAGAACACTTAATTTGGCCTTCGGAACCTAGTTTGACCTAGATTAGGGTCCTAGATCTTCAATTAACCTAATTTGGGTTTTTACGCAAAATGTCCAGTCAAACGAGGTCAAAACTAAAATCCAACTTCACCATTAGATTCCTTAGGTCCAAATTAGGTTTGTACCAAAATTTGGACCTAAGGAGAGGTCATCTTGACCTACTTTGCAATTTAGTACACCCAAATCACAAATTGGTCCCTATCTTTTGAATACCTTTGGAGAGAGCCCCCTAGGTTCTTCACCACCTTTGCAATCCGGTCCTGCCACAATTGCTAGGGCAGAATCGAGCTCCGGTGAAGTTTCGAGAGAGATTGCTCTCTAATTCCTCAGAGATTCTCTCCCAGAAATGGAAGGGGGATTCTCTGAGGAATTCCCTTCCTTCTAAAGCCAATTACAATCGCTGGTGTGAACCCAATCTCTCGTGCGAACGCACGAGAGATTTGGGTATCCACCTTCCTTCCATCTTCGGCGAGCCGGCAACGTTGATTGCGCGGTCTCCACGCGTTGGTAGGTGCGGCCAGCACCTATAAAAGACACCCCAGACCCTGCCGCAGAAGGCAAGCTTGATTTTGACGGAGATCCCTTCCAAATTCCTCTCTCTCCCATCTCCGGCCAAACGACCCACAAGCTCCGGCGACCTCCTCCCCTCCTTCTCGTCGTTCTGCTGCCATACCAGCAGCAGAGTCCCCTCCGTCGCTTCCTCCCGCCTCGCGCTGTACCCCGCGCGCGCGCTTCTGACCTCATCTTCGTCGCCGCTTCCTCCCTCAAGGTCTTTCTTCCCCGACGGCGGCAGTTACGAGCCATCCTCTCCGTCGCCTCCCTTCCTTCCAGACAACCCCAGATACGTTCTCCATCCTCTCCTCTCTCTTTTCCCCCCAAACTATTTTACTTGATTACCCCTCGACAGTACCTAACTGCCTCCATCTTCCTCGCCTCCGACTGCACTCCGGCGAGCCACCCACACCACTCTGCCACTCCACACGGCTTGCCAACCACCTCGTGAGCTTCTCCTCACCACCAGGAACCCATTCCCCCCCATCACTGCCACTCCAGACCTCCACAAGCACCCCCCGACCAACCCACCATCTCCGGCCACAGGTTGACCTAGGCACGCACGCCTAGGCCGACCGGCAACCTGCAGCATCACCTTTCCAGCTATTCTGATTGGGCCAATAGGCCGTTCTGTTGGATGTCAGGTGTACGCCCCATTCGCCATTAACAGCCGAAGCAGCAGGGATCTTCGAGCAGCAGCAGGCGTCAGGCTTCCCAGGCGGCAGGTGCAGCAGACTCTCGCAAGTGTCGCGAAGCAACCGAGGCCAGCCAGTAGCGCAGAGGAGTCAACAGCTTGGGCAATCGAGCGAAAAAACTCTGCGGGCGCATGTGAAGGCGAGACCAGATAGTCCCACATCGTGGGATTGCAACACTCAGGTACCATATAAGTTGTTTTTGTGTTTTCGTCTTAGTGCCTCCGTAAGCACAGGGGTGAGGTCCCTCACTGCCCTCACACACGCCTCGTCCGCGGCTTGACCTTGCGGATCTGGCGGATCCGACCCGACCTATACCCTATGCACTCCTCGCGCATCATCACTTGCCGGTGCGCCTGGTCTCGGGTGCGAACCCGACCCGACTACCCGTGTGGCTTTGGGAGAGCGTTCGTGAGTGAATTGCTTGAGAGAGAGAGGTGCTTGAGTAGAGGGACGGGGGTAGGTTTTTGCTACTGTGTGGTGTGTGCAGGAAGGAAGAATTGACCAAGGCAGCGAACACTTAGCGGCTGCAGAACAAGAAGAGAAGAAAGAAGAGGCTGTGTAGCAGTGAAAGGAGAAGTCTTCGCAGAGAAGAAGAAGAAGGAAGACAAGGCAGAAGAGAGAGAAGACGAAGAAGAAGACAAGGGAAGACTGCAAAGAGATCAGAAGAAAAAGAAGAAGAAGAAAGAAGAAAGGCAAGGTAGGAGAAGAAGGAAAGATACAGAAGCAAAGAAAGGAGAAGAGCCACAAAGAAGAAGAGAGAAAGAGAGATCACATTTAAGACATCTGATACACAAATCAGACGTCCAATTCTACTTTTTTTTCCAAATCCTTTTTAAAATTCTCTCTTTGAATGAATTATATTTGCATTTAACAGTTGTATTCTTTGGTTTTACAAAGTACTGAGATTGCTCCCCGTGTTCGACCTCGAATACTCTAGTTGTTAGAGTAATAAAATTCTTTATATTTGTTTAAACATTTTGTCGGTTATACTATAACGTAATACGCTTTAAATCCGCACAAAATCGTTGAGAACATTTTGGCGCCGTTGCCGGGGAGCAACGGGCACTTTTAAAGCTTTTGAGTACAACTTTTCTATCTAATATCTGACTTAACTTCTCTCTTTTGTTGTGTTCAAGTAGGGAAAGCAAAACAAAAAGGAAAGAATAGCAACTGCACAACAGACTCTCCAAGGAACAGGTAATCTCCATAAGCCCTCTCTCTTAACCCTCTCACAATCTAAAAAAGGAAAAAAAAAGAGAGAGAAATCAACTTAGGGCTACCTGTTTCATATTTAGTAACTCATCAAGTTGCCTGATTTTCATTTCAACATATTTTTGTCTGTTCATCCAACTAAGGCAACTAGGGCTTAAACTTTCTTGATTGAGTCCTAGGTGCTAATTTCTAAGGCAACTAAATTTGTCCCACTAGAGCCAAGTTAGGGATTGCAAAGCTAGGGTTTTTAGAGACACATCTTCTCTAAAACAAAGAAACAAACTTTCCAAAAAGAGGTGTGCCTAAACCGTGTTTGAAACAATTTATACAAGAGGAACCCTAAGCAAATCAGGTTGATAATCCATTTGAACCATAAAAGGAAGGACCTAAAAGTTGTCAAAGGAACAAGAGGTGAAGTTGATCCCTTGGGTCAACCAACCTTAATATTAGGTCACTTTTGCACTCAAAATACTTAAAAGTTCAAGTGGAACATTAAGCACATTGATCTTAAAATAAAAAAAGGTAGACTTAAGAGGTCAAGATCCCCATTCTGGTCTACCTGGAACCGCAGTGACAAGAGAGGTCGGGTGGGAGAAACCCTGTAACCCGTGGGGACGCTCTACCGTGTAGGGGTCTTTGCGGGACTCTCCCTCTCTGGCTGCCCAGGTATTTCTCAGGTGGACGATCTTCTGATCCAGGGGTCCATTTGCCCCGAACCTCTATAGTCACCCAACAATTCTTGGGTGTCTTGATTGGGTCCAGCACCTTCTAATCTCATCACATCTTTCGATGCATGTTCGGTAGGAGGTCCTTAAGACCACCTTTAAGACCTCCTTTAGAAATTCATTCTCGTCGAGGCCAAGCCTCGACGCCCTTGTTTGTGCAGCAACCCCACCACATAAATCTTTCATCTGATTCAGACCCTGATTCTCCTTCTCCCATCATGGCACAACCCATTGAAGAGGAGAAGAACCTTGAACACCAACTTCAATGCTTGAACGATCTCTTTCAGAACTTTGTAAACCCACCGTAGTGACCTATGATGCGAGATCACTATAATCCCGCTGCGGTGGCAATCGAACCCCGAGTACGAATCCCAATTGGAGGACTTGACTCTGAACTGAAGCCCAATATAATTCATGCCATACCGAAGTTCCATGGGCTTAACTCTGAGGATCCATTCCAACACATTAAACAACTCAAGCATCTGGCCCAGACCTTCGGGTCAGATGTACAAAATCGAGATATCCTACTCATGAAAATGTTTTCGTTCTCCCTCTTGGACAAGGCCGCACACTGGTATCAGACTCAGACCCGCCCGATCAACACATGGGAGGAATTACAGTCTGAATTTTTGAAAAAATTCTTCCCTGTTGGCCGGACGAATGCCTTGCGCCACCAGATCACTCATTTCACTCAACAACCAGGAGAACCTCTTCACGAAGCTTGGGATCGATTCCTAGATCTCATGCAAAAGTGCCCCCATCACGGAGTTCCTAAGTGGGAACAAGTCCAATCTTTTTACCAGGGACTCCGTGAGGATATTCGTCTATTCGTCAGTGAAACATGTGGAGGAAACATCATGGGCCAACACGAGCACACGGTGTGGGAGATTCTCGAAAACATGTGCGAGAACTCCATAAACAATGACTCCTTGGGCTTATTCGACAGGACGAATGCTCGCGCATCGACAAATCTAAGAGGGACACATGAGACGCAGGACCTGTCCACTTCTGTCGACCTGGAACTGATGGCCAGTCGGTTGGATAAGGTCTCTATCATAGAAAAGAAGGTGGACGAGCTAACTCGACATTTGCAGCAAGCCACCTCTGCACAAAACTCTTTTGCACGACCTCCTCTGGGAAGGGAAACAGTGCAAAACATCTATCACCAACCTGCCAAGGGGATGGACCCATATCCACCCCCGTCTACCTATTGGACCGGAGAGACCTCCGATCCCTTCTACTCGAGTTGGGGGAACTCTGAACCCTCGTATTCTAACTTTCCTGAGGTTCCTCAGAACTGCGAGGACCTCAACGCCATCCAGAATGACCCATACTCCAATACCTACAACCCTGGATGGCGAAATCATCCTAACTTTCAGTGGGCGGGAAATTCTCAAAAACCACCATATCAACCCCGTCCACAAGCTCCTCGTCCATATCAGCTGCCTCAGCCTCGGCCCAATCCCACCTACCAATCCGGGCAAAATTAGGATCAACTAACTCTCATCCTTCAAACACTGGCTGACATTCAAAAGACAAATGCGGCAATGCAAAAATAGCACAAGGACGAGATCACAGAGGTTCGCAACCAACTGGCCCAGATGGCAAATTCCTGCCAACCTGGCACCCTTCGTTTGCAACCTCTGCCCAACCCAAATAACGTACCGACCCAGAGGCGCGTTATGAATCCGAATCCAGGCCACGCACATTTGATTTATCAGGCCCCTGCTACTCCATCACCAGAACGGGATGGAGGCTTCAACATCTTATGCAGGATTGCAGCAGCAGCCACCCCTCCTACCTAACCCAAACCAAAGTCAGGCCGGATTAAACTCTGTAACAACACATAGTGGCAAAACAACACAAGACCCACATTATCCGAACCACTCCAAGCCTGATAATCGCTAAGACCCTAGGGTAGTCATCCAAGATACTACTGTCCCAGATCAAGAACCTGGACCTATCCTAGAGGAACCAGCTAGGATCCCATTTCCTGAGGCCTTGACCAAAGGAAAAAGGACAACCAAACCAGTGGCTCTTGAGGAGGATCTGGTCAAGCTCTTTGAACAGGTCCAGATAAACATCCCGTTGATGGATGCAATCCGCCACATACTGGCTTACGCAAGGTTCTTGAAAGACATATGTACACCTAAACGTAAGCCGCGAACCAAGGATGGGAACCCAATCGTACTGTCAGAGCAAGCCAGCTCTGTCATCTTGAGCAAACTCCCACCCAAGGCTAAAGTCCCAGGAACTCCCTTGATTTCTTGTAAAATTGGTGAAACCCAACTTGATAGAGCCCTACTAGACCTAGGTGCCTCCATAAATTTAATACCTACATCCCTCCTTGACCACCTTGAAGAATCTGAACTTAAACCCACTGAGGTGACATTGCAGTTAGCCGATCGACCCATCAAGTCACCCAAAGGAATACTCGAGGATGTCATTGTTAGGGTACGAGATTTTTATTTCCCAGTGGACTTCATAGTACTGGACATGGATGCACCTAAGAACCCAAAGGACACACCAATCATATTAGGGAGACCCTTTTTGGCCACTGCTAGGGCCAATATAAACTGCGAAGAGGGCCAGATAGAATTAAAATTTGGGAATCAAAATCTGAAGATTGACATTTTCAAGGCCCATCAAGGAATTAATTGCGGGGTTATAGAGGAAATTTGTGATGTCGAAGCTGTGGTTGATGAACTGCATATAGAGGACAACCTGATTATTCCTGATCAACCATTAGAGAATCAAAAATCACTAACAGAGGAGTGCGGACATGATCTAGACACACCTATGACTCCTACCATTGCTCCCGATACAAACCCCGAACCACCCGCTGCTGCTGACAATCCTGTCATGGAACTCAAGCCCCTTCCCGAACATCTAAAATACGTCTTTTTGGATTCAAATCAGACGTTTCCTATCATTATCAATTCTCGACTCACACCTGACCAGGAACTCCATTTGATTTCTATTCTCCAGCAACATCGTAGAGCCATTGGATGGACTCTAGATGATTTGACTGGTATAAGCCCTTCATACTGCACACATCGAATCTACACAGAAGAAGGCTCACGACCTTCAAGAGAAATGCAAAGACGCCTAAACCCTAACCTACAGGAGGTCGTGAAAAAGGAGATCATTAAGTGGTTAGCTACAGGGATCATCTACCCGATCTCCGAAAGTCGTTGGGTGAGTCCAATACAAGTGGTGCCTAAGAAGGCAGGACTTACCATCATCACGACTGAAACCGGAGAAGTCATTCCTACCCGAATAGCTAATTCGTGGAGAGTCTGCATTGATTACAGAAGACTAAATTCCTCCACGAAGAAGGATCATTTCCCACTACCGTTTATTGATCAGATCCTCGAGAAACTAGCGAGAAATAGATTCTTCTGCTTTCTTGACGGGTACTCCGGTTACAATCAGGTGGCAATCCATCTAGAGGACCAAGAAAAGATCACATTCACCTGCCCCTTCAGGATGTACGTGTTCCGAAGGATGCCGTTCGGTCTCTGCAATGCACCTGCGACTTTTCAGCGGTGCATGCTTGCCATATTCTCAGATATGGTAGGTGATTATCTGGAAGTCTTCATGGATGACTTTTCAGTTTTTGGACAATCATTTGACGATTGCCTCCAACACTTGGTCCATATACTCAGGCGGTGCATCGAGGTGAATTTGGTTCTTTCCTGGGAAAAGAGCCATTTCATGGTGCCTGAGGGAATTGTCCTGGGACATTTAATCTCAGAGAAAGTCATCCAAGTGGATCGAGCCAAGGTTAACCTGATTTCCAAGCTCCCTATTCCTAGCTCGATTAAGGACATCCGATCTTTTTTGGGGCACGTCGGTTTCTACGGTCAATTCATCCCTGATTTCTCCAAAATCGCGCGCCCCCTGACCAATCTTCTCTCCAAGGATGTGCCTTTCGAAATTTCCAAGGAATGCACTCAAGCATTTGAGATCCTACGTGACCGAGTCACCCAAGCCCCAATCCTACAGTCCCCTGATTGGTCTCAACCCATTGAGATCATGTGCAATGCATCTGACTTCGCTGTAGGAGCGGTTTTGGGGCAGAAAATTAACGGGAAACCTGTGGTTATTTACTACGCCAGCAAAACACTGGATGAGGCTCAGTGTAACTATACGGTTACTGAGAAAGAGCTGCTGGCAGTAGTATTTGCCCTGGAAAAATTCTGATCATACCTTCTGGGTTCCTGTATTATCATATACTCGGATCACATAGCTGTAAGGCATCTCCTTGCCAAGAAGGATGCGAAACCTCGACTAATCCACTGGATATTGCTGTTGCAAGAATTTGACCTCGAGATTCGCGACAAGGCGGGAAAGCACAATGTGGTAGCTAATCACTTATCCCGCCTTCTGATGAGAGCCTCATCATGAGCCATAACTAGCTCATTTTGACCCAATAAAGAAGATAAAAGCTCCTACATAACCTAGAAGAAGGCCTAACTGAAGGAACAAGTGCTCTGAGAAGAAAACAAGAAATAAAGGTTAAAACTGCAATTTTACCATTGCAGTACGTAAATGGGATTTCTCAGAGGCAAAACAGAGGTCAAATGGTATAAATGAGATAAAAAGAGGGTTGAGTCAATCAGAAATGGGTTCATGTGCAATCTAAGAACTAAATGACACTTGGTAACCCTAAAATAGACCCGCTTAAATTAACAAGGTTCTGGTCAGAACAAAAAGCAAGTAAACCCTCTACAAATCATGGAAAAACATACTCTAGGGTTTAGAACACTTAATTTGGCCTTTGGAACCTAGTTTGACCTAGATTAGGGTCCTAGCTCTTCAATTAACCTAATTTGGGTTTTTATGCAAAATATCCAGTCAAACGATGTCAAACCTGAAATCCAACTTTGCCATTGGATTCCTTAGGTCCAAATTAGGTTTATACCAAAATTTGGACCTAAGGAGAGGTCATCTTGACCTACTTTGCAATTTAGTACACCCAAATCACAAAGTGGTCCCTATCTTTTGAATACCGTTGCAGAGAACCCCCTAGGTTCTTCGCCTCCTTTGCAAACCGGTCCTGCAGCCATTGCTAGGGCAGAACCGAGCTCCGGCGAGGTTCAGAGAGGGATTGCTCTCTAGTCCCTCAGAGATTCCCTCCCAGAAATGGAAGGAGGATTCTCTGACGAATTCCCTTCCATATAAAGTCAATTACAATCGCTGGTGTGAACCCAATCTCTCGTGCGAACGCACGGGAGATTTGGGTATCCTAACTCCTTTCCATCTCCGGTGACCAACCTCAGGCAATTACGTGCCCTTCACGCCCTGCACACCCAGTCCAGCGCCTATATAAGAACCCACAACTCCGGCCGAAGGGGCTAAGCTTGATTTTGACGGAGATCCCTTCCAAATTCCTCCCTCTCCCATCTCCGGCCAAACGACCCACAAGCTCCGGCGACCTCCTTCCCTCCTTCTCGTCGCTCTGCTGCCATACCAGCAGCAGAGTCCTCTCCGCCGCTATCTCCCGCGTCGCGCAGTACCCCGCGCGCGCGCTTCTGACCTCGTCTTCGTCGCCGCTTCCTCCCTCAGGGTCTTTCTTCCCCGACGATGGCAGTTACGAGCCGTCCTCTCCGCCGCCTCCCTTCCCTCCAGACAACCCCAGATACGTTCTCCATCCTCTCCTCTCTCTTTTCCCCAACTATTTTACTTGATTACCCCTCGACAGTACCTAATCGCCTTCATCTTCCTCGCCTCCGACCGCACTCCAGTGAGCCGCCCACACCACTCCGCCACTCCACACGGCTCGCCAACCACCTCGTGAGCTCTGCCTCACCACCAGGAACTCGCTCCACCCCACAACTGCCACTCCAGACCTCCATAACCACCCCCCGAACAACCCATCATTTCCGGCCACAGGTTGACCTAGGCGCGCACGCCTAGGCCGACCGACAACCTGCAGCATCACCCACCGCCTTCGCCGTGCTACGGCGAAGGTTTCCAGCTATTCTGATTGGGCCAATAGGCCGTTCTGTGGAATCTCAGGTGAACGCCCCGGCCGCCATTAACAGCCGAAGCAGCAGGAAGCTTGGAGCAGCAGCAGGCGTCAGGCTTCCCAGGCAGCAGGTGCAGCAGGCTCTCGCAAGTGTCGCGAGGTGACTGAGTTCAGCGAGGAGCACCAGCAGGGCCTTCAGCGTGGGCGATTGCACACGAGAGTCTGCGGGCGCGCGTGAGGGAAGGCCGAAACCTTTAGTCCCACATCGTGGGATTACAAATCTCAGGTACACTATAAATTTCTTTTGTGATATATTCTTATCGCCTCAGTAAGCACAGGGGTGAGGTCCCTCGCTGACCCCACCCGCCTCGTCCGCGGCCTGACCACGCGGACTTGGCGGATCCAACCCGACCTAGACCTACGCACTCCTCGCGCATCACACCACCTTCAGGTGCACCTGGTCCCGGGTACGATCCGACCCGATTAATGCTTGTGGCTCTGGGAGAGCGGCTCTGAGTGAATTGCTTGAGAGAGAGAGACGTGCGGGTAGCGGGAGAAGGGTTAGGTTTTGCTCCTGTGCAGGCAGGCTGATCGCAGGAGAAGGACTTGGCCGCTGCAGAAGAAGGAAAAGCAAGCCAAAGAAGAAGACAGAAGAAGAAGAAAGAAGCCTTCGCAGGAGAAGGAAAGCAGAAAGATTAGAAGTCTTCGCAGAGAAGAAGAAGAAGGACAAGGGAAGATAGCAAAGAGATCAGAACGGCAAAGCAGAAGGAAAGATACAGAAGCAGAAAGGAGAAGAAGGAAGAAAGAAAGAAAGATCACATTTAAGACGTCTGATACATAAATCAGACGTCTAATTCTACTTTTTCTAAAAACTCTTTGAATCAATTATATTTGCATGTAACAGTTGTATTCTTGGGTTTTCCAAAGTACTGAGATTGCTCCCTGTGTTCGACCTCGGATACTCCGGTTTTCGAGTAATAAAAATCTTTATTTGTTTTGAACGCTTTCGTGGCTATACTACAACGCGATATTATCTTTTAACAAACCGCACAAAAGCGCGACGAACATTTTGGCGCCGTTGCCGGGGAGCTACGGGCACTTTTAAAACTTTTGAGTACAACTTTTCTATCTAATATCCGACTTGACTTCTCTCTTTTGCTGTGTTCATTCAGGGAAAGCAAAACAAAAAGGAAAGAATAGCAACTGCACAACAGACTCTCCAAGGAACAGGTAATCTCCATAAAGTCCTCTCTCTTAACCCTCTCACAATCTAAAAAAAGGAGGGAAATCAACTTAGGGCTACCTGTCTCATATTTGGTAACTCATCAAGTTGCCTGATTTTCATTTCAACATATTTTTATCTGTTCATCCAACTAAGGCAACTAGGGCTAAAACTTTCTTGATTGAGCCCTAGGTGCTAATTTCTGCGGCAACTAAATTGGACCCACTAGAGCCAAGTTAGGGATTGCAAAGCTAGGGTTTTTAGAGACACATCTTCTCTAAAACAAAGAAACAAACTTTCCAAAAAGAGGTGTGCCTAAACCGTGTTTGAAAAGATTTATACAAGAGGAACCCTAAGCAAATCAGGCTGATAATCCGTTTGAACCATAAAAGGAAGGACCTAAAATCTCTCAAAGGAACAAGAGGTGAAGTTGATGCCTCGGGTCAACCAACCTTAATATTAGGTCACTTTTGCACTCAAAATACTTAAAAGTTGAAGTGGAACATTAAGCACCTTGATCTTAAAATAAAAAAAAGTAGACTTAAGAGGTCAAGATCCCCATTCTGGTTTACCTGGAACCGCAATGACAAGAGAGGTCGGGTGGGGGAAACACTGTAACCCGTGGGGACGCTCTACCGTGTAGGGGTCTCTGCGGGACTCTCCCTCTCTGGCTGCCCAGGTATTTCTCAGGTGGACGATCTTCTGATCCAGGGGTCCATCTGCCCCGAACCTCTATAGTCACCCAACAATTCTTGGGTGTCTTGATTGGGTCCAGCACCTTCTGATCTCATCACATCTTTCGGTGCATGTTCGGTAGGAGGTCCTTAAGACCACCGTTAAGACCTCCCTTAGAAATTCATTCTCGTCGAGGCCAAGCCTCGACGCCCTTGTTTGTGCAGCAACCCCGCCACATAAATCTTTCATCTGACTCAGACCCTGATTCTCCTTCTTCTCCCATCATGGCACAACCCATTGAAGAGGAGAATAATCTTGAACACCAACTTCAACGCTTGAATGATCTCTTTCAGAACTTTGTAAACCCACCGCAGCGACCTATGATGCGAGATCACTATAATCCTGCTGCGGTGGCAATCGAACCCCGAGTACGAATCCCAATTGGAGGACCCGATTCTGATCTGAAGCCCAATATGATTCATGCCATACCGAAGTTCCATGGGCTTAACTCTGAGGATCCATTCCAACACATTAAACAACTCAAGCATTTGGCCCAGACCTTCGGGTCAGATGTACAAAACCGGGATATCCTACTCATGAAAATGTTTTCGTTCTCCCTCTTGGACAAGGCTGCACACTGGCATCAGACTCAGACCCGCCCGATCAACACATGGGAGGAATTACAGTCCAAATTTTTGAAAAAATTCTTCCCTGTTGGCCGGACAAATGCCTTGTGCCACCAGATCACTCATTTCACTCAACAACCGGGAGAACCTCTTCATGAAGCTTGGGATCGATTCCTAGATCTCATGCGAAAGTGCCCCCATCACGGAGTTCCTAAGTGGGAACAAGTCCAGTCCTTTTACCAGGGACTCCGTGAGGATATTCGTCTATTCGTCAATGCAACATGTGGAGGAAACATCATGGGCCAACACGAGGACACGGTATGGGAGATTCTCGAAAACATGTGCGAGAACTCCATAAACAATGACTCCTTGGGCTTATTCGACAGGACGAATGCCCGCGCATCGACGAATCTAAGAGGGACACATGAGACGCAGGACCTGTCCACTTCTGTCGACCTGGAACTGATGGCCAGTCGGTTGGACAAGGTCTCTATCATAGAAAAGAAGGTGGACGAGCTAACTCGACATTTGCAGCAAGCCACCTCTGCACAAAATTCTTTTACACGACCTCCTCTGGCAAGGGAAACAGTGCAAAACATCTATCACCAACCTGCCAAGGGGATGAACCCATATCCACCCCCGTCTACCTCTCGGACCGGAGTGACCTCTGATCCCTTCTATTCGAGTTAGGGGAACTCTGAACCCTCGTATTCTGACTTTCCTGAGGTTCCTCAGAACTGCGAGGACCTCAACGCCATCCAGAATGACCCATACTCCAATACCTACAACCCTGGATGGCGAAATCATCCTAACTTTCAGTGGGCAGGAAATTCTCAAAAACCACCATATCAACCCCGCCCACAAGCTCCTCGTCCATATCAGCCGCCTCAGCCTCGGCCCAATCCCACCTACCAATCCGGGCAAAATCAGGATCAACTGACTCTTATCCTTCAAACACTGGCTGACATTCAAAAGACCAATGCGGCAATGCAAAAACAGCACAAGGACGAGATCACAGAGGTTCGCAATCAACTGGCCCAGATGGCAAATTCCCGCCAACCTGGCACCCTTCCTTCGCAACCTCTGCCCAACCCAAATAACGTGCCGACCCAGAGGCACGTTATGAATCCAAATCCAGGCCACGCACATTTGATTTATCAGGCCCCTGCTACTCCATCACCAGACGGGATGGAGGCGTCAACATCTTATGCAGGATTGCAGCAGCAGCCACCCCTCCTACCTAACCCAAACCAAAGTCAGGCCAGATTAAACTCTATAACAACACGCAGTGGTAAAACAACACAAGACCCACACTATCCGAACCACTCCAAGCCTGATAATCGCCAAGACCCTAGGGTAGTCATCCAAGATACTGCTGTCCCAGATCAAGAACCTGGACCTATCCTAGAGGAACCAGCTAGGATCCCATTTCCTGAGGCCTTGACCAAAGGAAAAAGGACAACCAAACCTGTGGCTCCTGAGGAGGATCTGGTCAAGCTCTTTGAACAGGTCCAGATAAACATCCCGTTGATGGATGCAATCCGCCACATACTGGCTTACGCAAGGTTCTTGAAAGACATATGTACACCTAAACGTAAGCCGCGAACCAAGGATGGGAACCCAATCGTACTATCAGAGCAAGCCAGCTCTGTCATCTTGAGCAAACTCCCACCTAAGGCTAAAGACCCAGGAACTCCCTTGATTTCTTGTAAAATTGGTGAAACCCAACTTGATAGAGCCCTACTAGACCTAGGTGCCTCCATAAATTTAATACCTACATCCCTCCTTGACCACCTTGAAGAATCTGAACTTAAACCCACCGAGGTGACATTGCAGTTAGCCGATCGATCCATCAAGTCACCCAAAGGAATACTCGAGGATGTCATTGTTAGGGTACGAGATTTTTATTTTCCAGTGGACTTCATAGTACTGGACATGGATGCACCTAAGAACCCAAGGGACACACCAATCATATTAGGGAGACCCTTTTTGGCCACTGCTAGGGCCAATATAAACTGCGAAGAGGGCCAGATAGAATTAAAATTTGGGAATCAAAATTTGAAGATAGACATTTTCAAGGCCCATCAAAGGATTAATTGCGGGGTGATATAGGAAATTTGTGATGTCAAAGCCGTGGTTGATGAACTGCATATAGAGGACAACCTAATTATTCCTGATCAACCACTAGAGAAGCAAAAACCGCTAACAGAGGAGTGCGGACATGATCTAGACACACCTATGACTCCTACCATTGCTCCCGATACAAATCCCGAACCACCCGCTGCTGCTGACAATCCTGTCACGGAACTCAAGCCCCTTCCTGAACATCTAAAATACGTTTTTTTGGATTCAAATCAAACGTTTCCTGTGATTATCAATTCTCGACTCACACCTGACCAGGAACTCCGTTTGATTTCTGTTCTCCAACAACATCGTAGAGCCATTGGATGGACTCTAGATGATTTGACTGGTATAAGCCCTTCATATTGCACACATCGAATCTACACGGAAGAAGGCTCATGATGAGAACCTCATCATGAGCCATAACTAGCTCATTTTGACCCAATACAAAGGATAAAAGCTCCTACATAACTCATGGAAAGGCTTAACTCAGAGAATTCTGAGTTTAGGGAGAAAACAAGTCATAAGGGGTAAAAATGCAATTTTACCAGTATAATCTGCATACAGGGTAATTCAGGGTCCAAACATAGGTCAAAGCAACTTAATAAGAATAAAAGTGGGATGAGATGATCTAGCAAGGGCTACAGCAATTCCAAGGAACTAAATGATAATCTGTAACCCTAAAACAAACCCACTTCAATTCACGAGGTTCAAGGCAAAGAAAAAATGGAATAAACCCTCTAAAATTCATAGAAAAATAATCTCCAGGGTTTAGAACCTTCAATTTGACCTTAGGAACCCATCTTGACCTACATTGAGAACCTTACCAAATTAATAACTTAATTTGGGTTTTTGCGTAAATTGACCAGTCAAACAAGGTTTAATCCAGAAATAAAATTCACCATCAGATTCCTTAGGTCCTAATTAGTCATGTATAAAAACTTGAGCCTAAGAAGAAACCTTCTTGACCAACTTTACACTTTGGTCCTCATATATTTACTTTTTGGCCCTCAACTTTTGAACCCTCGCATTTTGGCCCCTAACTCTCCTTCGTTCTTTGCATTCAGGTCCCCCCTGCAAAACCTGCCAGCACCATGCTCCGGCGACCTTGCGCGGAGCATGGCGCCGCGCAGGGTGAGGGGGAGAGCCTAGCAAGTAAACCGGGGGTGCCCTGCGTCGTCAGCCGTCGCAGGGACACCCCCCTGGTCGCTGTAACCCACCATACCGGCCGTGCGAACGCACGGACGGTATGGGTTTCCATCTCCGGCGTCCTCCGGCGAGGGAGACACGTCGTCTCCCTCCGCCTTCCTCCCTGGTTCGGTCCCTATAAATACACCCGTCGCTCCACCGTTCTTCCCAGCTGGGATCTGACGGAGAAAACCCCCAACTTTCCTCTCTTCTCACTCCGGCAGACGCCCACCAGCTCCGGCGGTTCTCCCTCCTCCTCCTCTTCGCTCTGCCGTAATACCAGCAGCAGAGACTTCTTCCCCTGCTCTTCTCGCGCCACGCCGCACCCAGCTGGCGCCTCTCCGGCCCTCTGCTCGCCGCCGCCCCTTCCCCCGGGCATCTTCTTCTCCGGCGACAGTCGATACGACTGTCGCCCGCTCCGGCCCCTCCTCCTCCTGCTAAGTAGGTAGAACTCCTCCTCTTCCTCCCCTCTTCCTTTTCCTCACTTTAAACATCTACTGTCGCCCTCGATTCCGACCCCTCACCCTCACCTTCTCCGCCTCCGGCCATCCTCCGGCGGGCCGCTCCCATCACTCCAGCAACCCACACGGCTCGCCGACCACCGCAGAACCTTTGCCTCCTCACCCTGATCAACCCCCGCCCTTCCACTTCCCCCACATCACCCTCTGCAACTCCACCGAACAAACCCATCTTCCGACCCACAGTCCGACCTAGGGCAGCCCTTGCACACCGCCCCACGCCTCGCCACCACCCACACGAGCTTCGCCGCACTCTGGCGAAGCTCCCGGCACCTTCTGATTAGGCCGAGAGGCCGTTTTGCTGTAAACAGGTCACCCGTCCTCCGCCGCCATTGCCGTGCAGAAGGAGCTGCTTCCGCCTGCAGCTGCAGGCGCGCCACGCCCAGATTCGACTCCCAGGCCGTACGAGGCATTTCGACAAAGCGACAGGCTGCAGCTGAAGCGAAGCCCTCGCGCGAAGGCCTCGCATAACGCCGCGATTACCAGCTGTTTCCTCCGCGCAGGCGCCAACTCGGGGTGGGACATTTAGTCCCACCTCGGAAAACTCTGAAGAGGCGCAGCGGTATAAAGTGAAAAAGTGCTGGAGGCTTATTGCCTCAGCACACGGGGTGAGGTCCCCTTCACCCACCCGGTTACCCGGTCTCGTCCGCGCTCACGGCCCCGCAGACCTGGCCCGACCCGACTTAGACTGACCTGCACTCCTCGCCCACCACGCACGCCGGTGGGCCTGGACCCGGGCGCGATCCGTACCCGGCAACCCGGCAGCTCTGGGAGAGCTTTCCCATGAGTGGCTTCTGTGAGAGAGAGACGCGGGGGGAGGGTAGAGATAGGTTTTGCCCCTTTCTCTGATCAAGCTGTGTAAGTGTGCAGGCACAGGTGAAGAAGAACCGTGGAAGAAGACGAAGGCTGAAGGAAGGAGGATCACCGAGCGGCACTGTAGCAGCGGCGGTTTAAGTCGTCTGATTGGAAAATCAGACGACGTCCTGAAGGCAAGGAAGGAGACGGAAGGCGAGGCAGAGGAGAACGCAGAGAGGCCAAGACAAGAACTGAAAGAAGAAAAAGAGCACGAGAAGAAGATCTGAAGAAAGGAAAAGAAAGGAAAGAAAGAAGAAGAAGAAGAACAGGACCGCTCTGCAGAAGAAAAGAAGAAAGAAGAAGAAGAACAGGACCGCTCTGCAGAAGAAAGAAGAGAAGAAAAAGAAGAAGAACAAAAAGAAGAGAGCAGAAGATCTGAGAAGGAAGAAGAGGAGAAGCAAAGAGAAAAGAAGAAAAGCCAACAAATTCTCTCTCTCTCTCTCTTTCTTTATTTTTGTAAAAGAAACTTGTACCCCTAGAATACAACTTGCTCCCTGAGTTCGACCTCGGGAACTCTTTATTTCCGAGTAACAAATTGTATTAAACTGGTAATCACCTCCCTCTATACTATACTACGACGAAATAATAAAACTATAAAGGAAGGACTCCCCAACCAGCTCACGACCTTCAAGAGAAATGCAAAGATGCCTAAACCCTAACATACAGGAGGTCGTGAAAAAGGAGATCATTAAGTGGTTAGATGCAGGGATCATCTACCCGATCTCTGACAGTCGTTGGGTGAGTCCAACACAAGTGGTACCTAAGAAGGCAGGACTTACCATCATCACGACTGAAACCGGGGAAGTCATTCCTACCCGAATAGCTAATTCGTGGAGAGTCTGCATTGATTACAGAAGACTAAATTCCTCCACGAAGAAGGATCATTTCCCACTACCATTTATTGATCAGATCCTCGAGAAACTAGCGGGAAATAAATTCTTCTGCTTTCTTGACGGGTACTTCGGTTACAATCAGGTGGCAATCCATGCAGAGGACCAAGAAAAGATCACATTCACCTGCCCCTTCGGGACGTACGCATTCCGAAGGATGCCGTTCGGTCTCTGCAATGCACCTGCAACTTTTCAGCGGTGCATGCTTGCCATATTCTCAGATATGGTAGGTGATTATCTGGAAGTCTTCATGGATGACTTTTTAGTTTTTGGACAATCATTTGACGATTGCCTCCAACACTTGGTCCATATACTCAGGCGGTGCATTGAGGTGAATTTGGTTCTTTCCTGGGAAAAGAGCCATTTCATGGTGCCTAAGGGAATTGTCCTGGGACATTTAATCTCAGAGAAAGGCATCCAAGTGGATCGAGCTAAGGTTAACCTGATTTCCAAGCTCCCTATGCCTAGCTCGATTAAGGACATCCGATCTTTTTTGGGGCACGTCGGTTTCTACCGTCGACTCATCCCTGATTTCTCCAAGATCGCGCGCCCCCTGACCAATCTTCTCTCCAAGGATGTGCCTTTCGAAATTTCCAAGGAATGCACTCAAGCATTTGAGATCCTACGTGACCGAGTCACCCAAGCCCCAATCCTACAGTCCCCTGATTGGTCTCAACCCATTGAGATCATGTGCGATGCATCTGACTTTGCTGTAGGAGCGGTTTTGGGGCAGAAAATTGACGGGATACCTGTGGTCATTTACTACGCTAGCAAAACACTGGATGAGGCTCAGCGTAACTATACGGTTACTGAGAAAGAGCTGCTGGCCATAGTATTTTCCCTGGAAAAATTCAGATCATACCTTCTAGGCTCCCGTATTATCGTATACTCGGATCACACAGCTGTAAGGCATCTCCTTGCCAAGAAAGACGCGAAACCTCGACTAATCCGCTGGATCTTGCTATTGCAAGAATTTGACCTCGAGATTCGCGACAAGGCGGGAAAGCACAATGTGGTAGCTGATCACTTGTCCCGCCTTCCTTTTGAAATTATTGATCCTTCCGGACCTATTACAGAACATTTCCCTGATGAGCACCTCCTGACTATCAGTACAAGTCTTCCATGGTTCGCCGATATTGTTAATTACCTGGCATCACATCAGATTCCGCCCGATTGGTCGAAGGCCAAAAAGGACAAATTGCGTTCCGATGCCAAGTATTACCTATGGGAAGACCCGTATCTTTTCCGCATTGGTGCTGATCAGATAATCCGACGATGCGTCACGGAAGTGGAAATCAAAGACATACTCTCATTCTGCCATGACCAGGCATGCGGTGGACATTTTTCTGGACATAAAACCGCATCGAAAGTCCTCCAGTGTGGCTTCTACTGGCCCACAATTTTCAAGGATGCATACGAACACTGTAAGGCATGTTCCCGTTGCCAGACTCTGGGCAACATGAGCTATAGAGACATGATGCCTCTACAGCCGATCTTGGTATGCGAAATTTTTGATATTTGGGTGATTGATTTCATGGGACCCTTTCCGACCTCGGATGGCTTCGAATACATCTTACTCGCAGTTGACTATGTGTCCAAGTGGATAGCAGCCATTCCGACCCGAACCAACAATCATAAAGTCGTTATAAAATTCCTCCATCAAAACATTTTCTCAAGGTTCGGGATTCCGCGTGCTATAATTTCCGACGGAGGGACCCATTTTACGAACGCTCAGTTCAGGTCACTGATGACCAAATACGGGGTGTCACACCGAATCTCTACTCCTTACCACCCCCAAACTAATGGTCTAGCTGAGCTATCTAACCGAGAGATCAAGAAGATCCTTCAGGTTACTGTTCGACCTGATAGAAAAGATTGGTCTTCTCGGCTTCCGGAAGCATTGTGGGCCTATAGGACCGCCCACATGACCCAATTAGGATTGTCTCCCTTCAGACTAGTGTACGGGAAGGCATGTCACCTCCCCATTGAATTGGAGCATAAAGCCTATTGGGCAGTACGGACCTGTAATCTCGACCTTTCTAAGGCTGGAACCCACAGAAGATTTCAAATGAGCGAGATCGATGAATTACGCCACGACGCATATGAGAACTCGCGAATTTACAAAGAACGGGTTAAAGCTTTTCACGACAAACACATTTCTAGAAAGGTCTTTCATCCTGGTCAAAAAGTTTTACTCTTTGATGCTCGACTCAAATTATTCCCAGGAAAGCTAAGATCCAAGTGGGTCGGACCCTACCTAGTCCGACAAATCTTCGGAAATGGAGCTATTGAAATCAGCCCACTCAGCCACGATTCTGAACCCTTTGTCGTGAACGGGCAGAGACTCAAGCCGTTCATTGACATGACCGATATAGATTTGACTGAGTCATCCTTTACCCTCCAATCCTCTTGAGCTCATTGCGCCCAGCCGATGGCGTAAAACTCAGCGCTTAACGGGAGGCAACCCGTCATTCTTTGAAAAACCTGAAACCGTTTCTGACATCTCTATGTGGAACTCATATTGCACTTTAGGGTTCATCCATTAGAACAGCCGACTTCACCTCAGGTATACCTACTCGAGAATAGAAATCGTTCGCAACAAGTCGCTTCGACCCATTCACTCACCACACACCTATCCTAATACATGAACTAAGCTGAATTCGAACCCACCTAATTTACAATGGGGACATTGCAAATCTTAGGCATGGGGGGGTATGAAAGTGCAAAATGTCAGAAAATTCATATCAAGAAAGGGTTTCACAAAAAAAAAAAAAAAGAGACTTGATAGAGGGGAGGAACAATTCAGGGTCATACAAATGAGAGGAGGAAAAGAAGAAAAAATGACAAAAAGGAGCACAAAACGAAAATGAAAAGAAATAGTCATTAGTAAAAGATTAAGGGGTTAACTGAAGTTCTAGACCGAATCAAGAAAAAGAAAAGAAAAGTGCTACGGAGACATAACAAGAGATTAGCAAGAACGCTGGTCTTAGACCTTTTGGGCTAGTACCTTTAGCTTAAAAATTCACGTATCCGTTAAAATCTGGATAATCCTCAAGAGGTTGAGGAAAATGTGAAGCTTCAGTATTAGGTCTAAGGCTTAGGAAGTATTCGGCCTCGTCAACTGACCTCCGATTTGCGGGATTCGGTAACCTAAGCATCCCAAAATCACACACAGTCTGGTTCAGTGCGCATAAAACATCCCAAACACGCAAGAGCGTTTAATATTCTGAAAAAGTCACCTAGATTAGGAGCGTTAAATCAACACAAATTGATTTGGACAAGTTCCCAGCGCGGAGAGGCGGGAAATTCCCCTCGAAGATGCGTCACAACATATCGTCTCCTCGGTGCTTGTCTCTTGGGATATTTAAATATCCTACCGGGGGCATGTAAGCACTCTGCTGGTTCAGATATCATGGGCGGCATTATCACGAAATGTCGATCGCCAGGGTCTGAATTCGGCCACGGAACGCCATGGGCGGGATTATCTCGAAATCTCGAAAGCCAGGGTTCCGGGGGTTGCCATGGGTGGGATTATCTCGAAATCTCGAAAGCCAGGGACCCTTGAGGATTGATGATGGGGACGAGGAATCCGATACAGACCGTGTTGAGAAGCTAATCCGAAGCTAGAAATAAAAAGAAAACAGAGAGAAAAGCTCTCCAAACAAATAAATCTTCTATCTCTCTCTTACAAAAAACGCACTGCAAACTAAACTTAGGCTAAAAATATCTCAAGCACGGGTGCTTTAACCGCGGAGTCCAACAAACCCTAGGTTAGTTTCTGTGGGCCGTAGAAACCTTTGCAGAAGACTGAGGCTAAAGCGGAACAGGTCCGGATTTTGGTTGGTACTTGAGCACCTCTAGGCCTATTGTCGGCATTCCCACCTAATCACAAAAGAAAAGGAGAAGCACTTATCATTGTTGACAGACACTCAGGGTCTAGAATGGAAGTTAAAACTTTGAAATTTTGCTAAGGGACTAGCAAAAGCTAGGCATGGGGGTATGATGAGAGCCTCATCATGAGCCATAACTAGCTCATTTTGACCCAATAAAGAAGATAAAAGCTCCTACATAACCTAGAAGAAGGCCTAACTGAAGGAACAAGTGCTCTGAGAAGAAAACATGAAATAAAGATTAAAACTGCAATTTTACCATTGCAGTACGTAAACGGGATTTCTCAGAGGCAAAACAGAGGTCAAATGGTATAAATGAGATAAAAAGAGGGTTGAGTCAATCAGAAATGGGTTCATGTGCAATCTAGGAACTAAATGACACTTGGTAACCCTAAAACAGACCCGCTTAAATTAACAAGGTTCCGGTCAGAACAAAAAGCAAGTAAACCCTCTACAAATCATGGAAAAACATACTCTAGGGTTTAGAACACTTAATTTGGCCTTTGGAACCTAGTTTGACCTAGATTAGGGTCCTAGCTCTTCAATTAACCTAATTTGGGTTTTTACGCAAAATATCTAGCCAAACGAGGTCAAACCTGAAATCCAACTTTGCCATTGGATTCCTTAGGTCCAAATTAGGTTTATACCAAAATTTGGACCTAAGGAGAGGTCATCTTGACCTACTTTGCAATTTAGTACACCCAAATCACAAAGTGGTCCCTATCTTTTGAATACCGTTGCAGAGAACCCCCTAGGTTCTTCGCCTCCTTTGCAAACCGGTCCTGCAGCCATTGCTAGGGCAGAACCGAGCTCCGGCGAGGTTCAGAGAGGGATTGCTCTCTAGTCCCTCAGAGATTCCCTCCCAGAAATGGAAGGAGGATTCTCTGACGAATTCCCTTCCATATAAAGTCAATTACAATCGCTGGTGTGAACCCAATCTCTCGTGCGAACGCACGGGAGATTTGGGTATCCTAACTCCTTTCCATCTCCGGCGACCAACCTCAGGCAATTACGTGCCCTTCACGCCCTGCACACCCAGTCCAGCGCCTATATAAGAACCCACAACTCCGGCCGAAGGGGCTAAGCTTGATTTTGACGGAGATCCCTTCCAAATTCCTCCCTCTCCCATCTCCGGCCAAACGACCCACAAGCTCCGGCGACCTCCTTCCCTCCTTCTCATCGCTCTGCTGCCATACCAACAGCAGAGTCCTCTCCGCCGCTATCTCCCGCGTCGCGCTGTACCCCGCGCGCGCGCTTCTGACCTCGTCTTCGTCGCCGCTTCCTCCCTCAGGGTCTTTCTTCCCCGACGACGGCAGTTACGAGCCGTCCTCTCCGCCGCCTCCCTTCCCTCCAGACAACCCCAGATACGTTCTCCATCCTCTCCTCTCTCTTTTCCCCCAACTATTTTACTTGATTACCCCTCGACAGTACCTAACCGCCTTCATCTTCCTCGCCTCCGACCGCACTCCGGCAAGCCGCCCACACCACTCCGCCACTCCACACAGCTCGCCAACCACCTCGTGAGCCCCGCCTCACCACCAGGAACTCGCTCCACCCCACAACTGCCACTCCAGACCTCCATAACCACCCCCCGAACAACCCACCATTTCCAGCCACAGGTTGACCTAGGCGCGCACGCCTAGGCCGACCGACAACCTGCAGCATCACCCACCGCCTTCGCCGTGCTACGGCGAAGGTTTCCAGCTATTCTGATTGGGCCAATAGGCCGTTCTGTGGAATCTCAGGTGAACGCCCCGGCCGCCATTAATAGCCGAAGCAGCAGGAAGCTTGGAGCAGCAGCAGGCGTCAGGCTTCCCAGGCGGCAGGTGCAGCAGGCTCTCGCAAGTGTCGCGAGGTGACTGAGTTCAGCGAGGAGCACCAGCAGGGCCTTCAGCGTGGGCGATTGCACACGAGAGTCTGCGGGCGCGCGTGAGGGAAGGCCGAAACCTTTAGTCCCACATCGTGGGATTACAAATCTCAGGTACACTATAAATTTCTTTTGTGATATATTCTTATCGCCTCAGTAAGCACAGGGGTGAGGTCCCTCACTGACCCCACCCGCCTCGTCTGCGGCCTGACCACGCGGACTTGGCGGATCCGACCCGACCTAGACCTACGCACTCCTCGCGCATCACACCACCTTCAGGTGAGCCTGGTCCCGGGTACGATCCGACCCGATTAATGCTTGTGGCTCTGGGAGAGCGGCTCTGAGTGAATTGCTTGAGAGAGAGAGACGTGCGGGTAGCGGGAGAAGGGTTAGGTTTTGCTCCTGTGCAGGCAGGCTGATCGTAGGAGAAGGACTTGGCCGTTGCAGAAGAAGGAAAAGCAAGCCAAAGAAGAAGACAGAAGAAGAAGAAAGAAGCCTTCGCAGGAGAAGGAAAGCAGAAAGATTAGAAGTCTTCGCAGAGAAGAAGAAGAAGGACAAGGGAAGATTGCAAAGAGATCAGAACGGCAAAGCAGAAGGAAAGATACAGAAGCAGAAAGGAGAAGAAGGAAGAAAGAAAGAAAGATCAAATTTAAGACGTCTGATACATAAATCAGACGTCTAATTCTACTTTTTCTAAAAACTCTTTGAATCAATTATATTTGCATGTAACAGTTGTATTCTTGGGTTTTCCAAATTACTGAGATTGCTCCCTGTGTTCGACCTCGGATACTCCGGTTTTCGAGTAATAAAAATCTTTATTTGTTTTGAACGCTTTCGCGGCTATACTACAACGCGATATTATCTTTTAACAAACAGCTCAAAAGTGCGACGAACACCTTCCTTCTGAAATTATTGATCCTTCCGGACCTATTACAGAACATTTCCCTGATGAGCACCTCCTGACTATCAGTACAAGTCTTCCATGGTTCACTGATATAGTTAATTACCTAGCATCACGTCAGATTCCGCCCGATTGGTCGAAGGCCAAAAAGGACAAATTGCGTTCCGATGCCAAGTATTACCTATGGGAAGACCCGTATCTTTTCCGCATTGGTGCTGATCAGATAATCCGACGGTGTGTCACTGAAGTGGAAATCAAAGACATACTCTCATTCTGCCATGACCAGGCATGCGGTGGACATTTTTCTAGACATAAAACTGCATCGAAAGTCCTCCAGTGTGGCTTCTACTGGCCCACAATTTTCAAGGATGCATACGATCACTGTAAGGCATGTTCCCGTTGCCAGACTCTGGGCAACATGAGCCATAGAGACATGATGCCTCTACAGCCGATCTTGGTATGCGAAATTTTTGATATTTGGGGGATTGATTTCATGGGACCCTTTCCGACCTCGGATGGCTTCGAATACATCTTACTCGCAGTTGACTATGTTTCCAAGTGGATAGAAGCCATTCCGACCCGAACCAACAATCATAAAGTCATTATAAAATTCCTCCATCAAAACATTTTCTCAAGGTTCGGGATTCCGCGTGCTATAATTTTCGATGGAGGGACCCATTTTACGAACGCTCAGTTCAGGTCACTGATGACCAAATACGGGGTGTCACACCGAATCTCTACTCCTTACCACCCCCAAACTAATGGTCTAGCTGAGCTATCTAACCGAGAGATCAAGAAGATCCTTGAGGTTACTGTTCGACCTGATAGAAAAGATTGGCCTTCTCGGCTTCCGGAAGCATTGTGGGCCTATAGGACCGCCCACAAGACCCAATTAGGAACATGTCCCTTCAGACTAGTGTATGGGAAGGCATGTCACCTCCCCGTCGAATTGGAGCATAAAGCCTATTGGGCAGTACGGACCTGTAATCTCGACCATTCTAAGGCTGGAACCCACAGAAGACTTCAAATGAGCGAGATCGATGAATTACGCCACGACGCGTATGAGAACTTGCGAATTTACAAAGAACAGGTTAAAGCTTTTCACGACAAACACATTTCTAGAAAGGTCTTTCATCCTGGCCAAAAAGTTTTACTCTTTGATGCCCGACTCAAATTATTCCCAGGAAAGCTAAGATCCAAGTGGGTCAGACCCTACCTAGTCCGACAAATCTTCGGAAATGGAGCCATTGAAATCAGCCTACTCAGCCACGATTCTGAACCCTTTGTCGTGAACGGTCAGAGACTCAAGCCGTTCATTGACTTGACCGATATAGATTTGGCTGAGTCATCCTTTACCCTCCATTCCTCTTGAGCTCATTGCGCCCAGCCGATGGCGTAAAACTCAACGCTTAACGGGAGGCAACCCGTCATTCTTTGAAAAACCCGAAACTGTTTCTGACATCTCTATGCGGAACTCATATTGCACTTTAGGGTTCATCCATTAGAACAGCCGACTTCACCTCAGGTATACCTACCCGAGATTAGAAATCATTTGCAATAAGTCACTTCGACCCATTCACTCACCACACACCTATCCTAATACATGAACTAAGCTAAATTCAAACCCACCTAATTTACAATGGGGACATTGCAAATCTTAGGCATGGGGGGGAATGAAAGTGCAAAATGTCAGAAAATTCATATCAAGAAAGGGTTTCACATAAAAAAAAAACAGAGAGACTTGATAGAGGGGAGGAACAATTCAGGGTCATACAAATGAGAGGAGGAAAAGAAAGAAAAATGACAAAAAGGAGCACAAAATGAAAATGAAAAAAAATAGTCATTAGTAAAAGGTTAAGGGGCTAATTGAAGTTCTAGACCAAATAAAAAAAAAGGAACAGAAAAGTGCTATGGAGACATAACAAGAGATTAGCGGGAAGGCTGGTCTTAGGCCTCTTGGGCTAGATTTGTTCGCTTAAAAATCCACGTATCTGTTAAAATCTGGATAATCCTCAAGAGGTTGAGGAAAATGCGAAGCTTAAGTATTAGGTCTAAGGCTTAGGAAGTATTCGGCCTCGTTAACTGACCTCCGGTTTGCGGGATTCGGTAACCTAAGCACCCAAATTCACACACAGTCTGGTTCAGTGCGCATAAACATCCAAATCACGCGAAAAGCGTTTAATGTTCTGAAAAAGTCACCTAGATTAGGAGCGGCCAATCAGCACAAATTGATTTGGACAAGTTCCCAGCGCAGAGAGGCGGGAAATTCCCCTCGAAGATGCGTAACAACATATCGTCTCCTCGGTGCTTGTCTCTTAGGATATTTAAATATCCTACCGGGGGCATGTAAGCACTCTACTGGTTCAGATACCATGGGTGGCATTATCACAAAATGTCGATCGCCAGGGTCTGGATTCGGCCACGGAATGCCATGGGCAGGATTATCTCGAAATCTCGAAAGCCAGGGTTCCGGGGGTTGCCATGGGCGGGATTATCTCAAAATCTCGAAAGCCAGGGACCCTTGAGGATTGATGATGGGGACGAGGAATCCGATACAGACCGTGTTGAGAAGATAATCCGAAGCTAGAAATAAAAAGAAAAGAGGGAGAAAAGCTCTCCAAACAAATAAATCTTCTATCTCTCTCTTACAAAAAATGCACTGCAAACTGAACTTAGGCTAAAAATGTCTCAAGCACGGGTGCTTTAACCGCGGAGTCCAACAAACCCTAGGTTAGTTTCTGTGGGCCGTAGAAACCTTCCCGGAAGACTAAGGCTAAAGTAGAACAGGTCCGGATTTTGGTTGGTACTTGAGTACCTCTAGGCCTATTGTCGTCATTCCCACCTAATCATAAAAGAAAAGGAGAAGCACTTATCATTGTTGACAGACATTCAGGGTCTAGAACGGAAGTTAAAACTTTGAAATTTTGCTAAGGGACTAGCAAAAGCTAGGCATGGGGGTATGATGAGAGCCTCATCATGAGCCATAACTAGCTCATTTTGACCCAATAAAGAAGATAAAAGCTCCTACATAACCTAGAAGAAGGCTTAACTGAAGGAACAAGTGCTCTGAGAAGAAAACATGAAATAAAGGTTAAAACTGCAATTTTACCATTGCAGTACATAAACGGGATTTCTCAGAAGCAAAACATAGGTCAAATGGTCCAAATAAGATAAAAAGTGGGTTGAGTTAATCAGAAATGGGTTTATGTGCAATCTAAGAACTAAATGACACTTGGTAACCCTAAAAAAGACCTGCTTAAATTAACAAGGTTTCGGTCAGAATAAAAATCAATTAAACCCTCTAAAAATCATAGAGAAATATCCTCTAGGGTTTCGAACACTTAATTTGGCCTTTGGAACCTAGTTTGACCTAGATTAGGGTCCTAGATCTTCAATTAAGCTAATTTGGGTTTTTACGCAAAATGTCTAGTCAAAAGAGATGAAAACTAAAATCCAACTTCACCATTGGATTCCTTAGGTCCAAATTAGGTTTGTACCAAAATTTGGACCTAAGGAGAGGTCATCTTGACCTACTTTGCAATTTAGTACACCCAAATCATAAATTGGTCCCTATCTTTTGAATACCCTTGCAGAGAGCCCCCTAGGTTCTTCGCCTCCTTTGCAAACCGGTCCTGCCGCCATTGCTAGGGCAGAACCGAGCTCCGGTGAAGTTTCGAGAGAGATTGCTCTCTAATTCCTCAGAGATTCTCTCCCAGAAATGGAAGGGGGATTCTCTGAGGAATTCCCTTCCTTCTAAAGCCAATTACAATCGCTGGTGTGAACCCAATCTCTCGTGCGAACGCACGAGAGATTTAGGTATCCACCTTCCTTCCATCTCCGGCGAGCCGGTAGCGTTGATTGCGCGGTCTCCACGCGCTGGTAGGTGCGGCCAGCATCTATAAAAGACACCCCAGACCCTGCCGCAGAAGGCAAGCTTGATTTTGACGGAGATCCCTTCCAAATTCCTCTCTCTCCCATCTCTGGCCAAACGACCCACAAGCTCTGGAGACCTCCTCCCCTCCTTCTCGTCGCTCTGCTGCCATACCAGCAGCAGAGTCCTCTCCGCCGCTTCCTCCCGCGTCGCGCTGTACCCCGCGCACGCGCTTCTGACCTCATCTTCGTCGCCGCTTCCTCCCTCAGGGTCTTTCTTCCCCGATGACGGAAGTTACGAGCCGTCCTCCCCGTCGTCTCCCTTCTTTCCAGACAACCCTAGATACGTTCTCCATCCTCTCCTCTCTCTTTTCCCCCCCCCAACTATTTTACTTGATTACCCCTCGACAGTACCTAACCGCCTCCATCTTCCTCGCCTCCGACCACACTCCGGCGAGCCGCCCACACCACTCCGCCACTCCACACGGCTCGCCAACCACCTCGTGAGCTTCGCCTCACCACCAGGAACCCATTCCACCCCATCACTGCCACTCCAGACCTCCACAAGCACCCCCCGACCAACCCACCATCTCTGGCCACAGGTTGACCTAGGCACACACGCCTAGGCCGACCGGCAACCTACAGCATCACCCACCGCCTTCGCCGTGCTACGGCGAAGGTTTCCAGCTATTCTGATTGGGCCAATAGGCCATTCTGTTGGATGTCAGGTGTACGCCCCAGCCGCCATTTACAGTCGAAGCAGCAGGGAGCTTGGAGCAGCAGCAGGCGTCAGGCTTCCCTGGCGGCAGGTGCAGCAGACTCTCGCAAGTGTCGCGAAGCAACCGAGGCCAGCCAGTAGCGTAGAGGAGTCAACAGCTTGGGCAATCGAGCGACAAAACTCTGCGGGCGCGCGTGAAGGCAAGACCAGATAGTCCCACATCGTGGGATTGCAACACTCAGGTACCATATAAGTTGTTTTTGTGTTTTCGTCTTAGTGCCTCCGTAAGCACAGGGGTGAGGTCCCTCACTGCCCTCACACACGCCTCGTCCGCGGCTTGACCTCGCGGATCTGGACGATCCGACCCGACCTAGACCCTACGCACTCCTCACGCATCATCACTTGCCGGTGTGCCTGGTCCCGGGTCCGAACCCGACCCGACTACCCGTGTGGCACTGGGAGAGCATTCGTGAGTGAATTGCTTGAGAGAGAGAGACGCTTGAGTAGAGGGATGGGGGTAGGTTTTTGCTACTGTGTGGTGTGTGCAGGAAGGAAGAACTGACCAAGGCAACGAACACTTAGCGACTGCAGAACAGGAAGAGAAGAAAGAAGAGGCTGTGTAGCAGTGAAAGGAGAAGTCTTCGCAGAGAAGAAGAAGAAGGAAGACAAGGCAGAAGAGAGAGAAGAACGAAGAAGAAGACAAGGGAAGACTACAAAGAGATCAGAAGAAAAAGAAGAAGAAGAAAGAAGAAAGGCAAGGCAGGAGAAGAAGGAAAGATACAGAAGCAAAGAAAGGAGAAGAGCCACGAAGAAGAAGAGAGAAAGAGAGATCACATTTAAGACGTCTGATACACAAATCAGACGTCCAATTCTACTTTTTTTTCCAAATCCTTTTTAAAATTCTCTCTTTGAATGAATTATATTTGCATTTAACAGTTGTATTCTTTGGTTTTACAAAGTACTGAGATTGCTCCCCGTGTTCTACCTCGGATACTCTAGTTGTTCGAGTAATAAAATTCTTTATATTTGTTTAAACATTTTGTCGGTTATACTATAACGTAATATGCTTTAAATCTGCACAAAATCATTTAGAACAAGGAGGTAGTTAGATACTTCAAGGAAGCTACCAAGGCAGCGGGGAGGGAGAATGGAGGATGGCAGCTTCACGTATGCCACGAATAGATGATTCTGCAGCAAAAATTTTGACTGCTGCCATTATTGAATAGGAGGTGATTGACGCAATGGCTGGACTGATTGCTGAAGGTTCTCCGGGCCCGAACAGGTTTCAAGTGTTTTTTTACAAAGAGTTCTGGTCAGTTGTCAAAGGGGATGTTATGGAGGTCATCCAAGAGTTTCAATGTGGAAATTCAGGTGTGGAGCGATTGAATAAGTCATATCTTTTTCTTTTACCAAAGATGTGTGGGGCTGAGAAGGTGTTGGACTTTAGACCCATAGCACTTTCGAACTTGATCTACCTAATTATTAGCAAAGTGCTTGCAAACCGGCTAAGAGGGGTACTAGCTGAGTTGATCAGTCCTATGCAGTCGGCGTTCCTCGCGAATAGGTCGCTTCAAGAATCTTTCATTGTGGCGCAAGAGGTGGTGGCTGGATGGCATAGAAGGAAAAGCAAAGCATATATGTGGAAGGTTGATTTTAGTAGAGCATATGACTCTATTGCTTGATCTTTCTTATGGGAGATCTTCAAGCGATGAGACTTTCCCCTGCTTTGGACCCAATGGATGAAAAGATGCATAGTCACTTCATCCTTCTCACCTTTGGTTAACGGGCGACCATGCAGGGTTTGGCTGCAGCCACAATGTGGAGTGCGACAAGGGTACCCTTTAGTGCCTCTTATCTTTAACTTAGACATGGACACATTGGCTTAGTATACTTGTATGTTGGCCAATGAGAGTTTGGTGAGGGGATACTCCATTTCCAGCTCTACGGCTTTGGCATCAATTCTGCAATACGCCGATGACATGATTTTTTTTGTTGAAGGAGGAAGGGATGAGGCGGAGACCCTCTCCACTTTGGTGAGCATTTTTAGAGAGATTTCGGGTCTTAGACTTAATGGAGCAAAGTCATCTTTGGTTTGCTTCGGTATAGCAGGTCATGAGAGGGATACTATCTTAACCATCCTACATACTCCGTTGGCTACGTTGCCAATTAGATACTTAGGGCTATCACTAAGAGATCGTAAACTAAAGAAGGGGGATTGGGCAATATTGTTCGAAAAGTCTCGGCCAAATTAGAGGGCTGGAGTAACAGAATTTTGTCCAAGGAGGGAGATTGATTCTCCTCAATTTGGTTATCACATCTATCCCTGTTTTCTTCTTCTCTATGTTCAGATCTCCGAAGGCAGTTTGGAAGAGGTTAGATATCATGAGGAAATGGTCCTTTTAAAAAGGTGTGAAGGGGGAAGGAAAATTCTTGCACCCGGTGATGTGGCAGCACCAATGCATACCTCGCTCCAAGGGTGGGATGGGAATTCGATCTCTCAAGGAATTCAACGATGCCCTTCTGCTGAAATGGGCAGTTAAGTTGGTAAATACTGAAGGGAAGATCTGGCCTCAGTTGGTCATGCAGGCACATGGCAGTTCGTAGGTTCAGCTTTGGGTGACCCAGCCTCGTTGTCCTTCCCCATTCAGGTACTCTATCTGGAAAGCAATGCGGGCCAACATGTTAGAATTTGACCCAGCTGCGGGAGACGGAAGGAACTTCAACTTCTGGACAGATCAGTGGTCGAACCTGGGCAAACTAAATAAGGCTTTTCCATGGGCGTATGCTGCAGCTCCAGATGGCAACATCCCCATTGCTAACTACTAGGATTCTGCAGCTGGAAGGTGAAATATAGCAGGGGCTGGTTTGCGCGAGGGCAGACGCACACAGGCCGAACAAGAGAGGCTACTAGTAGACTTGATGGCTTTTCAACCGGTGGACAGGGCAGATGGGTTTATGTGGAAGCATGGGTCATTCACCCTAACCAAGGCGTACAAAAGGTTGTTGACCTCATTGGTTGCAGACCAATCAAGGGAGGAGATGGATTGTGTCAAGATTTGGTTGTTGAAGATACCCTTAAAAATCAACGTGTTCCTTTGGCTTTGCCGTCAGGACGGTCTTATCATCGGTGAAATGAGGTCGAAAAGGATGGGGACGCCTCCCCAAAACTACCCCTTGTGTACATTTCCCTCATATGACAGGATGCACCTTTTTTCTTCGTGTTTGGTGATGGACCGTGTATGGAGGGACATATGTGGAGTCGCTCTACCCACATGGGACAATTTGTGGCAGTCCATCCTGATGAAGGGTGGGGAGCAGGTGAAGATGGTGAGTGTAATGTGGGGTGTATGGCGGGCTTGTGATGAAATTCTGTTTAATGGGGGTGTGTTGAATGTTGGGGGTATTGCAAGGGAGTGTTGGAGATATGCTAGAGAGTGGTGTGACCTCCTGTAACATCATGCTTTTTCCTCATGAATAAATTGTTTGTGGTCTGCTATCGTCATCGATAGCGCTCCTCACTTTTCAAAACAAAAAAAAATATAAAAAAAAAATGAAATGCAAATCTAAGCCTAAGAACATGCATGATTAGGCATTTTAACCAAAATAGATGTGTCTATATCACAGGGTGACGTCAATTTTTCAACTGTTAGGGAGAATAATACAGAATCTGAATTGTTGGACTTGACACAAAGTAGGCCCTCCCTGGACTTAACCATTACCGCCCAACACCACAAACAACCCTTACACTCCCTAACCAATCCTTGGCTTAGGTCTCTACTCATAGACATTCTTTCTGGGGAGAGTATTAGGCCAGTACATCCTTGGGTAGAATGGCGAGTGTGGATTGGTGCTTCTACTTTTACTCTCGCTATTCAAGGGTCTAACATACTTATGGTTACATCTTTTAAAACCCTTCCTGCTTTGGAGGATCCTTGTTATCCTCCACTTATTCTATTTTGGGATGTCCCTTCTTATGTTCCTTTTGCTATTCCTAGACCTCCCCAAGTAGCCTATGAGATTCTCTGCTTTCATGTCTTCTAGCGAGCATTTGGAATCACACTACATCATCAGCTCACCAACATCTGTGGTTACCTGTTTTCTACTCTCGCGCTGTTACGCAAATTTTTAGGGCCTAGCTCTTTCTGTTCAGAACCTGACTTAGAAGTTCCCTATAAGTTTAGCTGCCGAGAGAAAATGCAGCGCTCGTTGGGAGGCACCCCAACGTTCAGAATAACACCATCATCAAGTGATTTCCTTCCTTTCTCCCCTTATTTTAATTTTACAATGAGGACATTGTAGGATTTAGGCATGGGGGGTACATTTTGCATTTTTAGGCAGTATTCATGCATTTAGGTTAGGTTCATCAAAAAAAAAATCCTCTCTTTTCTTGAGCTAAATTGGTTAGTCCCTAGCAAAAGTTCTTATCAAGGAGGTTTTATTAAATATTTTCTTCTTAGATTATTTCTAAGTTTAGAATCCAGTACAGTTACCTCACTTGCACATAGACTAGGTAATGGATCGTTGTAGAAAATCGATAAGCATTTTTAGTCTGGTAAACCCTTGGACAGTTAATAGGGAATCAGGCATACTACCTTCTATTAGATCCACCTAATATTTGTGAGAGGAAAGTAGAGTGACTACTGGTGCACTAAGTTTAGTGTAAGGACTCTTAAGTTCTGGATAATTAGATAATGATACCTCAGAGTTAGACATAGTTTTCGCTCTCTGTTCCTGTGTGCGTACATTGTGTGAATTCCTGAGAGTCACTGAATAAGGCAGATACACAGAGATTGAGTCCTAATAAAATTATGACTATGGTGAATGGTTATGACTGTCCTTCATAGAGTCCTCGGTTAAAGGAGGGTAGTAATGTTAAAGGTTAAAAATACGATTGTCCTATCCATTCTTTCCCAGTGCCGAGAGTAGGCACTTCCACCAAATAAGCCACACAATATCCTCTTGACCATCATCATTCCTAATAATACCTCATAAATAAAAGTATGTGTCATTTTGTGCTTGTAGTTGAAAGAAAAAAAGAGAGAAAAAGAAAAAGAAAAGAGTCCAAGTTTGGAGTTTCATCTTCTTGTCATTTTTTCATTATAATTAGATGTTTTTGAGGCAACAACAAAAACACCCATTGAGATCCACCGAATATGACCCATACCTACTTTTTAGTATTTCTGATCGCCCGAATACTGCTGAGGACCTCTAACTTAGTTGTAGGGTTATTAAGACTTTAATTGAAGTGTGAATGCCATGTGAAGCCACCAAACAGTGAGTATATTTACAAAATCTAGTGAGATTTGTGATCTCAGAAAGAAAAGAAGGAAAAGAGTGAGCATAAAGAAACATCAAGAGAGCACAATTGTTTAGCCTCTCTCTGGGTTGACCCATTTGATAGTCTGGAGAGTTAGAGTCTACAGTACTAGACTACAGGTAGCACCAGATGAGTGTAAGCCACCAAATGTTAATCCATTCAACTCAGTACCTCCTACCCAAGACAAAAAGCAGGGGTCAATTTATAGGACATTGTCTGCTTTATCCCTGAGCGAAGTAGTTGCCTATCCCGATCGAATTGTATCAAGGGTGAAGTACGAACTTCAAATGTAAGTTAGCCTTTCACTAGGATCCATTACCTAGGCTACCATCACTTCACATTTGCTTGGATTTCTAAATTTTTAGAATAAGGGAAGAAGAAATCTTTCGATTACTTCTATTGTTTTTCATTTTTACTCAGAACTAGCAAAAACTAGGAATGGGAGCATTTGATGAGACCACAATTGTGGGCTGAGTAAATACTTAAAAGCCTAGTTACTAGATTAATATTTGCATTACATAGCATATTCTAACATATGAATAGCATAGCTTCTAAAATTGCTTGCATGCATATTTCATGTGTACGTAAACATAGGATAGTATGCTTTAGAATATAAGTAGATTAGATTATAATTTAGTAACATTGGCATGCATACATTAGGTATATTCTATTGGGTTTTTATATAAATAACTCATTTTTTTTCCTGCAGAGCACATGCGCCAATGCACGCACTGTTGCCAACGAAGAAACTTTGCTATTTCACTGTGCTTCTCGCAACCTCGAGATCGTCGTCAAGCTATTGCAAGAACTTCGGGTGGAAGAAAGCAATGGTGCTAGGTACAAATCTAATTGAAGCGTAACAAAGAGAAGAAACTGGATTGAGATAAATTGCACAGAGAGGCTGAGCTATTTTTTTAAACTCAAACCTGATTAGATCTTATCTTATTTAGAAATCCAATTCCCATACCCACTTACGTTCATCCTAGCTACCAAATATATACCCATGCACATCCATAGACTCCACACCCAATATCCCCACAACATCCAATTTTCCCATCCTCTCCAATTTTTCACCACCGAAGATCCTCTCAATTCCCACCTCTCCACCCAACAAACCCCCTACGTACATAGAGAAAATCCTAATAATATCCTATTTATCCCTTGAACAGAAATCCTACGTGAAGTCCCAACATACTCTATCCATCTAAACAAAAATCCCACCGCCACCTTCCTTTATTTAAGCGCCTCCCCTACGTTCACAATGGGGGGGATCCTATCTTCTATCTGACGCATCTGCTCCCAACTCCTATTCTTTTCTTCCTTTCGCTTGCACCGTGGAAGCCACGCGCACTGTGGCCCTCTTAGCGTGCACCATGGTCTCCACGCACATACCTTCGTCCTTCCTCTCGTTGGTCACACAGTGACAGCGTGCGGCCACCACTACAGCCACCCATCACCTTCAACCATGTCATCTCTCACCGGCCACAAGCCACCATAAATAGGCACCCCGAGAAGCCACGCCCGACCTGGTCACACTCGCGCACAGTAGCCACCTTGTGCATGCCCTCATGTGCGCATGTGCGCTTAACCCCCTTTGCGTGTGCCAACAACCAGCCACATCACCTCCCAGCGTGCATTCTAGCACGCAACCGCCGAGCGCCCCCTTGCGTGCGTGTGCATGCTCTCGCCACTATCCGCTCACGTGTAGCACCTTCCCCTTGCGCAGACCATCAAACATCCTCCTCTTCCTCATCTTCTTCATCTTCATCTTCATCTTCTTCTTCTTTTCCTTCCCCTCTATCAACCAAAAGTACCCAAAGCCACCAAAATGCAGCCATCAACTCCGGCCACGAAGCTTCATGTCGGGAACACCATCGAACTCGCCTCGACCTCCCGAGCATGGCTACATCCTCCAATGGACCGATCGGCCACTGTCTCGCCGGCCAGAGAGCCTCACTGCTAGTGAGCACCTAAGCTCCGGCCGGCCATGTTCGACCACCATCGTTGATGCCGTAACCGCCCAAACTAAGCCCTTGACGCGGCCAACCTCCTCCAAGCTCTGCACGCCCGACTATGGCCTCCTCTTCATGTACGCATAAAGGAAGCAAATCCTTTGCTTTTGGGTTAATTAGTATTTACATCTAAGCGCCATTGCCAAACTCTTATTTTGATTTTAATATTGTATATATTGAGTGAAATTACTACTTCATGCTTATGCTTCCTCATAATTTCGTGGCTCTTGTTATGCACATCATTTGACATTGGATTTGGACTAAGATTTACACAATTTCTCTCTAGTACATGTGCAATTAGAAATTACATAGATTGATCACATATTTATTGAATATTTTATTGAGGAAAAATTGCACATATAACCTTACATTCTCGAGTTATTATGTGCCTTCTTCTTTTTGTCGCGTTTTACGTCGGATTTGACCACGGATTTCGCACTTGATTGGACAAATACAAGGGAAAAATATTTGTGAATTTATTGATCTATTCCTCCCTGTGAATATGACATCCTAACTATTCGTGGTTAGGTTTCATTGATATATTTTTGTTCAGGATTTTTCCACCACGCGATTTTTACTACGACAATGTATTTTTCTGATACAACATTATTATGCAAGCAAAAAACTCTTGACCACTCACCGTTTATTTGGTTGGCGACCAACTAGAAGTCCTTGTGAATCTCAAGAGAGGTGATGCCTATGGATTTTGCTACCTAGATGCCTATCATGATGGCCTCGTATTCCACTTGGTTATTTGACGCAGAGAAGCCCAATTTTATGGCGTACTTATGAGTAGCACCATCTGGGGCGGTCAAGGCTATCCCAGCCCTAGACTCGACTGTCATGGATGAGCAGTCGACGTATAGTCACTAGAGGAGTGAGAGGGAGGCATCAGGATCGGTGAATTCGGCAACGATGTCTGCTAGGACTTATGCCTTGATCATCCTTCGTGGCTGACATTTGATGTCAAATTTGGCTAGCTCCATAGCCTATCTGATCTGTCATGTTGACTCCATGGGCTTGTGTAGCATCTGCCGGAGGGGGTAGTCTGATAGGATCATTTTTATGTGAGCTTAGAAGTATGGGTGTAGCTTTCGGGCGACGGTAACGAGGGCAAGCCCCAACTTCTCAATGGTTGTGTACCTAGCTTCCGCACCTTGATAGGTTTTGCTAACGAAGTACATAGGCTACTAGACTCCACCCTAATTGCTGACTAGGATGGTGCTGTTGACCGATGCGGAAGCAGCTAAGTACAGCGAGAGAGCTTCTTTGGGCTAGGGTGCCATCAGGATGGGGGGACTTCTGAGTGTACTTTTGACTTCCTCCAAGTCCTTCTAGCAATGGGGAGTCTAGTGGGAGGCATTGTAGCCTTTGCCCTTTTTTATACACTCAAAGAAGGGTAGGCATTTGTCTGAAGATTGGGACAAGAATTGACCTAATGAGGCAATCTTGCTGACTAACGACTACAACCCTTTCAGTACGCCTGGTGGCTGCAGGTCTTCATTCGCCTAGATCTTTTCTGGGTTGGCTTCGATTCCCTGGCTAAAGACTAGGAACCCTAGAAACTTATCGGTCGAGACCCCCAAGGTACACTTATCAGGGTTCAGGCAGAGGCGGGTGCTCCTTAGAATTTAAAATACCTCAACCAGGTGATAACACCACACAAGGGGGTAATAATTATGTTGAATATGGCCCATCTTTAGAATAAAACGCACAACATAAGTAGAATAGGAGCATTGCATGCATCATGTACCAAGATTGCTTATAAACTGTATTAATGGCCATTTGTGTAAGCATTTGTCAAAGCAGGCATCAGATGAGCAATCGGACTGCACAAATTGATTCAGAACGATGAACGGAGTCCAATGGACTCAAGATCGGCCAAATCCGACATCCGAAGCTCCTACAATGGGCCCAAGAAGTTCTGACCGTTGATCTGGAGATCAACAGCCCAGATGGCACCACGTGACCCCCGCCCCTGCGCTCGCCGTGCCTTCAGCCAGCCGAGATCCGTGCGCTCGAACACGGTCGCCGCGAAAAAGCGCTGGCGTGGCACAACGGTGAGTGCGCACGCCTGCACCCACGCGACGCACGTTTGAGCCGCGCGGAGTGGGATTTGAAGGCGTGCGAAGGGCGCGGAAAAATTGGGCCGCCAGATCAGCAGTAGTCAGCCACGATCTCGCCACGCGACGCGACCGCAGCGCACGAGCGCCCACGCACGTGCACACGCTGGGCGGAGACGCACGCGCACACTTGCGCCCGAGGCGCGATCTCAGCGCGGGCGAGGAAGATTCTCAGCCGTCCGATCTTCTATCGGACGACTCTCGTTCAGCGGCCACGGATCGTGCGGGGAGAAGGAACGAGGCGCGCGGCTGACCGGCGGCGAGAGGGCTACACTGACTCTTTTGGAAGCGGTTTTAGCGACGCTCTGGATGTCGCTAAAGCCCCTTCTTCTTTTAGGAAGCCCTTAACTCTATTTAAACCCCCTCCTACCACCATTCAAGGCATCCACTCCCCCTTGCAACTACTCCACTCCTCTCTTAGCTAGCTTTAGGCACTCTTGCAATCGCCGGAGACGACGAGCCGCCGACAGAGCCTCATCCACCGCCGTGGCTGCCTCGTTGCTCTCCACTCTCTCTCTTTCTCTCTCTCTCTCTCTTTTAAGCTTTCCATTACTTTTGTTGAAGCATGTATTTAATGTTGTAAGTTATGAACTATGAATGCATGATTAATGAAGTTATTTTCCATTCAATTGCCATTTTAATTTTTGTTCAAGTTGCATGATCAAAACCAAAAAGCTTTCAAACCCTAAACTCTCTCTCTCTCTCTATCTCTTTCTCTCGCTTTTCAAAATCGCATCTTTCGCAAGCAAAACTTCGCTTTTTCCGTGACAACAAGTGATGCAAAAATCCAATTTTCACGTCTCTCTGAGACCGACACTCGGACTCACCTCCGTTTACTTATTTTAAAACCGACGTATCAAGTGCAACTATAACGATACCTCTTAGCACACATGCACTACGGCACATCAGTTTTTGGCGCCATTGCCGGGGACCGAACCCGGGTCACCTGCGTGACAGGCTCAAAACCTTTGAGCCTAATCAGTAAGTTTGGCTGTTTGACGCATGCCTAAAACTCTTCCCAGGGAAACTCAGGTCCAAATGGACAGGACCATTTCGAGTGGTTAAGCCCTATTCTAATGGGGCGGTTGAAATCACTGATCTAAACACTGGGCACACTTTTACAGTTAATGGTCAAAGATTAAAGCATTTCCTGGCCCAGGTACCCCCCAAGGAAAGTGTCACCCTCGTTGAGGGTTGACACCGAGCATCGCCCAGCTGGAGGTGTTAAACTCAGCGCTTCCTGGGAGGCAACCCAGAGGATTCAGACTGATCTGGTAGTTTACGTCACTCAGGTACTATCTTTTTGAACCTTTTTGCATCCATGAATCTGCCAATGAGGACATTGTCCAACTTAAGCATGGGGGGATGGTAAATTGCATAATCCTGAGCTCAATTAAGCAGTCTGAATGAATTAAAAAAAAATGAATTTAGGAAGAAAACTTAGGCATTAGAAACTTGTCAATAGTGGGAAATAATACAAAAGGAACTTAAACACTTAGACTTTTCAGGCCTTCAGGCTTAATCAGCCCTAGTGTCCATTAAAATATGGATTTAGCGGCGAATCCTTGCAACCATAAGCTATTCTAATCCACCTATTAAATAAGGTAATAAGTATACGACTTATCAACTCACCCTCTAACTCAGAAAAACTTTGAGTCTAAGCATTTGCACACACTTTTGCACAGACTCACTTCTCGGAGATTTTGACAGAAATTGGGTAGCTAATGAACTCTCTAGGGTGGTATGGCTGGCAAGTTGTCGTGGGTAATAGCCCATTGGCAGTTTGTCCAGAACCCAGCCATGGGCCATTTCTTTTTCGTTGCCTTTAGGTACATTTGAGATCAGGGAAGCCACCTACAAAAAAAAAAAATTGAACAAGAAGAAAAGAAAATAAACTACACTTCACCGCACAAGTATGGCTGGCAAGTGATCGTGGGTAACAGCCCATTGGTCGGTTGTCCAGAGCCCAGCTCAATAATTGCACAAAAAGACCAAAACACCTAAGAAAGAAGCTAGGAAGTAGTACAAGCCGGGGAGATATACATTGGAAAAATCCTTGTGTTGACCCCAATTAAAATAAACGTAGGGAGAAAGCTACCAATCGAACAAATACACCTTCAGGCAGAAATTTATTTCCTTTTCCGGTCACCTAGAAGCATAGACACTCGAAGTCTGTCTCAATTACCGTTAAGTGAGTCTATCACAACATTCTCACCAAGATGCTTAGTACTTAGGGTTTTGACCGAGTTTTGGGTGGGTTGGGTAGCCGTAAAAAGTTACCAACCCACACTGAATTTCGAAAAAAAAAATTTTCTAAAAAATATATATATACATATGTATAGTTATATATATTAAAGCAAGGATTTAGGCGATTCATATTTTGGCAGACACTCGGGCGCTGCTTGGTCTTTGTAGATTAAGATCTTTGTATATTTCCTCTTATTGACAAGTAATGAAGTATCTAAGCAATTACTTCTTAAATTCTGAAAGGAAATAAAGACTAGAATAAACCTTTCTAGGGACTAGCAAGGAGTAAGCATGGGGGTATGATAACACCACACAAGGGGGTATTAATTATGTTGAATATGGCCCCTCTTTAGAATAAAAGGCACAACATAAGTAGAATAGGAGCATTGCATGCATCATGTACCAAGATTGCTTATAAACTGTATTAATGGCCATTTGTGTAAGCATTTGTCAAAGTAGGCATCAGATGAGCAATCGGACTGCACGAATGGATTCAGAACGAAGAACGGAGTCCAACGGACTCAAGATCGGCCAAATCCGACATCCGGAGCTCCTACAACGGGCCCAAGAAGTTCTGACCGTTGATCTGGAGATCAATGGCCCAGATGGCGCCACATGACCCCCGCACTCGCCGCGCCTTCAGCCAGCCGAGATCAAATCTCGGCCGTCGACCTTCGATTGAACGGCCGAGATTCGCGCGCTTGAACCCGATCTCCGCGACAAAGCGCGGGAGTGGTGCAACGGTGAGAGCACACGCCCGCACCCACGCGACGCGCATTCGAGCAGCGCGGAGCGGGATTTGAAGGCGGGCGAAGTTTGCAAAAAAATTAGGCTGCCCGATCAGCAGCGGGCGGCCATGATCTCGCCACGCCGGGTGTGCACACACGTGTGCGCACACGCCGGGCAGAGATGCGCGCCCGAGGCGCGATCTCAATGCAGGCGAGGAAGATTTTCAGCCATCCGATCTTCGACCGGACGGCTCTCGTTCAGTGGCCACTGATCGTGCGGGGAGAAGGAACGGGGTGCACGGCTGACCGGCGGGGAGAGGGCTACACCAACACTTTTGGAAGCGATTTTAGCGACGCTCTGGATGTCGCTAAAGCCCTTCTTCTTTTAGGAAGCCCTTAACTCTATTTAAACCCCCTCCTACCACCATTCAAGGCATCCACTCCCCCTTGCAACTACTCCACTCCTCTCTTAGCTAGCTTTAGGCACTCTTGCAATCATCGGAGACGACAAGCCACCGACGGAGCCTCCTCTACCGTCGTGGCTGCCTCGTCGCTCTCCACTCTCTCTCTCTCTCTCTCTCTCTCTCTCTCTCTCTTTTAAGCTTTCCATTACTTTTGTTGAAGCATGTATTTAATGTTGTAAGTTATGAACTATGAATGCATGATTAATGAAGTTATTTTCCGTTCAACTGCCATTTTAATTTCTGTTCAAGTTGCATGATCAAAACCAAAAAGCTTTCAAACTCTAAACTCTCTCTCTATCTCTTTCTCTCGCTTTTCAAAATCGCATCTTTCGCAAGCAAAACTTCGCCTTTTCCGTGACAACAAGTGATAAGCAAAAATCCGAGTTTCACGCCTCCCTGAGACCGACACTCGGACTCACCTCCGTTTACTTATTTTAAAACCGATGTATCAAGTGCAACTATAACGACACCTCTTAGCACACACGCACTATGGCACATCACCAGGTACTCTAGATGCTATGGGAAGTTTGATCCCTTTACAAGCATGTCATCGATATACACCTCAAATGACTTTCTGATTATTTTTCCAGAAATCATGTTTACAAGGCACTGGTGTGTGGCCCCAGCATTTTATAGGTCGAAGGGCATAACTCTATATTAGAACAGGCCCTTGTCTATAATGAAGGAGGTGTAGGGCCTATTGGCTGGGGCAAGGCTAATCTGGTGGTATCCACTGTAGGCATCCAAGAAGACATGTGGGATTTTTCATTATAGGAGTCCACCCTCTGTAGGGGGAACTCGTCCTTCAGGTAGGCCTCGTTCAAGTTGGTGAAGTCAACGCACATGCACCACTGGCCCTTGGCTTTCTTCTCCATTACGACATTTGAGAGCCCTGTCGGGTATAATGATTCTTCTATGAATCTTGTGTCCAGGAGATTTTGAACCTCTGCCTTGGTCGCCTACCATTGCTCGGCTGACTTATGCTGGCGTGCCTGCTTGAATGGGCACGTGCCTAGCTGAATGTTCAGGTGGTGCTGAATCAGAGACGGCTCCATCTCGGGCAGGTTGTTGGCGGACCAAGCAAAGATGTCTGCATTGGCCTAAAGTAGGAGCAGCAGCTCCTGCACTTCGGAGGGTGCAAGGTTCGCTTCGACCTAGATGAGCTTGGTAGCACCATCGGGATACATCTGTATAGCCATGGTTGACGAGCCCGGCTGTAACCTCGAAGTCGCTGGCTGATCACTAAAAATAGTTCCCTGCTAGATCACCTAGACTTGGTTTCTTTTCTTTCCCCATTTCCATGACTTGGGGGCCTGTGGTTCCAGAGATTGCTCTAGCTCGATTCGGAGGAGCTTTCTCCTGGTCCTTATTGCAGACGAACTAGGGGAGGCTGATTTCTCCCTTTGGCCTCACTTTGCGATTGCCGAACCTTACCACTAGGTGGACCGAAGGGGCTAAGTGCTCTTCTGTGAAACCCAGCTGGCATAGGGTTTTGAGGAAGAGGACCTCTACTACGCTTTCTTCATCGACGAGGAGTCGGGGCAGCTATTGTCCGGCCAGCAAGAGTGTGACCAGTAGTGAGTTAGTGTGTTGTGCTAGGTTAGGAAGAGAGGTGAACAGTTGTGAGGCCTCTCTCGCCCCACTGAAGAGTGGGGAAAGCACTAAGGGCCGATCGTCGTGAGGGGCTGGATTATTGGCTTGGGGCGACGTTGATGCCAAATATGACTTCGACCTTTGCACTCACATGAGCATACTGAGATGACCCAAGAATGACCGCTAGGACCTGGCAATGGTACTTAGTTGGCGGGAGCTGGGAGGATACCACCTACTTGAGATGGCAGGCTGTGGCATTGTCAGGTTCAGGGGCTTCAACGTGTACCACGTTGATTCCACGGAGGTGCTGGAGATTCTCCTTGTGGTAATCCTTTAGGCCTTCCATGGGTCCATTGTCCTTATCCTGGCCCTCGTTTCGCCTAACGAAGTGGACTAGGTTCCCATACCGGATCTGGGACGCTATCTGGCCATGCCGATCGCAGCAGTCTTCGATGGCATGGCCCTGAGCTTTATGATACTTATGGTAAGGCTTGGTGCCTGCCTTCCTCTTCATCAGCTTAGGCAGGGGTATCAAGTCCTTGTCTTTAGACCATTCTTCCGCCAACACATCTACCTGGTTCACTACTAAGGGAGTGTATTATTCAAAATACTCCCACCTAGTTTGGTGGGGTCCATTATTTCAGCCTTTGTCGGGCTGGTCATTCCTCTGCTCCACAAAGCTGGCCTTGCACTTGTTGAAGTGGCCACGTGGATGGGGAAGGGGGCAGGGTCTCCTGGTGCCCACCTTTCTTGGGTCGAGTTGGCATTTTCCTCAGATCCCTCGACTAGCTGGTTGTTGGAGCGAAAAGAGTCGTCTTGTTCCCCAAACCTCGTGGCCCGATCCCAAAGTTCCATAATTCTCTAGGTAGGAACTCATCGATGTTGTACCAAAACCTCTAAGTCAGGAGCCCTGACTTGAAGTACTAGACGACGATGGCATCATGAGACCACTTGCACTTGAAGTACTGGGCCTTAAACCAATCTAGGTACGGTCGGAAGGATTCGCTCCTCTGTTGTCGAACTTCGGATAGCCTCTCAGGGTTATCTCTAACCCTCTACTGTTTGGTGCAATACTTGCAGACCTTGTCGGCCAGTTCTTAGATGCAGGCGATTTGCCTGGCTGACTATTCATTAAACCACTCATGGGCCTTGCCGGACAGATAGGATGGGACTACTCTATCGAGTACTTTGTTGGGGTAGCCATGCACCAGCATCATCTGGCGGTAACTCCCTGATAAACGATAGTTTATCATCATTCTTATACCCTAAAACTGACCTAGCTGTTAGGGTTTTAACTTCGCAAATGATTTTCTGAGCTACATTTAGGCATTTACTTAGGATAGGCATGCATTACATTTTATTGTCTTTTTGATAAGTTTATTTGAGTGTTCGGGATAAGAAAAAAGTCAGATCCCACATACCTTGGCACTCGAGAAGGCAGAAGATGAAGAAGAAGCTCCTTTCAGCTAGATTCTAGCTAGATCCAACTCATCACAACTGGATTCCAGCTCATTCTAGCTAGATCAGCTCATCCTTAGCTCCATTCAGCTCGTCTTAGTTGAATGGTAGCTCTAGCTAGTTCACCTTAGCTCCATTCAGCTCACCATAGCTGGATGGCAGCTCAAACTAGCTTAAGTCAGTTGATCCCAGCTCCATTCTAACTCCTCCAACTCAAAAGAGTTCACTGGAAGTTCAACCTGACGAGGACTAGCTAGTAGCTAGACCTGGTCAGCTGAAGATGACCTTAACTAGCTCAGGCCAGCTTAAGTCTAGCTCCCGGTAGCTCAACTCAACTGAACTTAGTTGAGCTGAGCTACTTGACCTAAGCTAGCTACTCCAGCTAGCTCAGTAATCTTTGGGAAGGCCAGAACCAGCTCACCTCAGCTCACATCAGCATAAGCTAGCTCAACTTAGCTTAGCTTAGTAGCTAACAAAGAACTAGCCAGCTAAGCCAGCTAGGGTAGCTCCTTGTAGCTCTCTTCAGCAACCACCAACTCCAGTGCAGCAAAAGACAACCGCCGCCAGCTCATCACCTCCAAAACCCTATCTCCGTTTACCTCTCCCCCCAACTCCCTACTAGCTAAGCTAGCTGATGAGAGCCTCATCATGAGCCATAACCAGTTCATTTTGACCCAATAAAGAAGATAAAAGCTCCTACATAACCTAGAAGAAGGCTTAACTGAAGGAACAAGTGCTCTGAGAAGAAAACATGAAATAAAGGTTAAAACTGTAATTTTACCATTGCAGTACATAAACGGGATTTCTCAGAGGCAAAACACAGGTCAAAAGGTCTAAATGAGATAAAAAGTGGGTTGAGTCAATCAGAAATGGGTTCATGTGCAATCTCGGAAGTAAATGACATGTGGTAACCCTAAAACAGACCTGCTTAATTCAACAAGGTTTCGGTCAGGATAAAAATCAATTAAACCCTCTAAAAATCATGGAAAAATATCCCCTAGGGTTTAGAACACTTAATTTGGCCTTTGGAACCCAGTTTGACCTAGATTAGGGTCCTAGTTCATCAATTAACCTAATTTGGGTTTTTACGCAAAATGTCCAGTCAAACGAGGTCAAACCTAAAATCCAACTTCACCATTGGATTCCTTAGGTCAAAATTAGGTTTTTACCAAATTTGGACCTAAGGGGAGGTCATCTTGACCAACTTTCAATTTAGTACACCCAAATCATAATTTGGTCCCTATCTTTTGAAAAGCATAACAGAAAGCCCCCTAACTTCCTCACCACCTTTGCAATCAGGTCCTGCCACCATTATTGGTGTAGAATCCTGCTCCGGCGAGGAGTTGAGAGGGAATCCTCTCTGATTCCTTAGAGATCCCCTCCCAGAAATGGAAGGGAGATTCTGTGAGGAATTCCCTTCCATCTGAGGCCAATCTTGATCCCTGGTGTGAACCCAATCTCTCGTGCGAACGCACAAGGGATTTGGGTATCTAAACTCTTTCCATCTACGGTGACCGACCTCAGACGATTGCGTGCCCTCCACGCCTTGAATGACTGGCCCAGTGCCTATATAAGAACCCACACCTCCGGCCGCTCATCTTCAGCTTGATTTGGCCGAGTTTCCACCTCCAATTCATCTCCTCCTGCCCGGCCAAAATTCCCAGCAAGCTCCAGCGAGCCCCCCTCCCCTCCCTCTTCGCTCTGCCACAAAACCAGTGGCAGAGTTATCTTCCTGATTCTCCTCCGCGTCGCGCAATACCCGTGCACGACACCTCAGCCTCGTTGTCGCCGCCGTTCTCCCCCACTGGGCAGCATCTTCTCCGGCGACAGCAGGTACTGCTGTTCGCCTCTCCGTCCCCCTTCATCCCTGTAGTTAGGCCAAATACCTTCTCCACAGTCCCCTCTCTTTTCTCCCCCTGCTATTTTATCTAATTACCCCCCGACAGTGCCTAACCACCTCCATCGCCCTCGCCTCCGACCGCCCTCTGGCAAGCCGCCCACACCACTCCGCCCCTCCACACGGCTCGCCAACCCTCTCGTGAGCTCCGCCTCACCACCAGGAACTCATTCCACCCCTCCACTGCCACTCCAGACCTCCACAATAACCCCCTAACCAACCCCACACCTCCGGCCACAGGTTGACCTAGGCACGCATGCCTAGGCCATCCCACGGCCTGCAGCACCGTCCACCACCTTCACCGTGCCACGGCTGAGGTCTCTAGCTGGTCTGATTAGGCCGAGAGGCTCGTTTTGTGTCTGATAGTGTTGATGCTCCTGCCACCATGGACGACATTTGAGGAAGCTCCGTAGCAGCTCCAGGCTCCAGGGCTCCCAGGCTGCAAGTGCTGCGTATTCATGCGAGTGTTGCGAAGTGCTCTGGTCCAGCAAGGAGCGCTAGCAGAGCCGGCAGCTGTGGGGATGGCACGCAAGTCTGCAGGTGCGCGTGAAATCAAGGCAGAAGCTTTAGTCCCACATCGTGGAGAGACGAGGCGCCGCTGCGCCATAAATTGAATTCGTGTTTTATGCTTAACGCCTCCGAGAGCACAGGGGTGAGGTCCACGGCTTGACCTTGCGGATCTAGCGGGATCCGACTGACTCAAACCTTGAGCACTCCTCGCACATCACCACCTGCCGGTGCGCCTGGTCCCGGGTACGATCCTTTTTTATCCGTGTGGCTCTAGGAGAGCATCCTCGAGTGAACTGCTGAGAGAGAGAGATGCGCGGGTAGAGGGAAAGGGGTAGGTTTTGCTCCTGTGCAGGTAGACTGAGCGTGGAGAGACTTCTCCGCAAGGAGAAGAGAAGAAGCAGAAGAAGAGACCGAGCGAAGGAGACCAAGGAAGAGGAAGAAGCAAGGTAGAGAAGAAGAGAAAAGAAGCCTTCGCAGGAGAAGAAAAAAGAGAAGGAAGGCAAGGTAGGAGAAGAAACAAAAGCAGGAAGAAGAAAGCCTTCGCAAGACAAGAAGCAAAGCAGAAAGAGAGAAGAGAAAGAAGAAATAAAGCAAAGACAGAAGCCGAAGAAGAAAAAGAGACTGCAGAAGAAGAGGAATAATCAAAAGAAAAGAGAAAAATACTTTTAAGATGTCTGATCACAAGATCAGACGTCCAATTTCATTTCTTTTGTCATAGTTACTTTTAATGGCATACATTCATATTTGAATTAACATTTTGAGTAAATTAGAGTGTTCAATTACATTGATTAGTAGTAAATTCCATTTGCTCCCTGTGTTCGACCTCGGATACTCCGATTTTCGAGTAATAAAATTCTCTATTTGTTTGAACGCTTTGTCGGCTATACTACAACGCGATATTATCTTTTAACAAACCGTACAAAAGCGTCATGAACATTTTGGCGCCGTTGCCGGGGAGCAACGCGCAATTTACCACTAGTCTCTACATTCTTTTTATCATATTGAACACTAACTTGCCCTACTTTGCTTTGATGTGATCTTGCAGGTACTTCACGAGAAAATCTCTCCCGCAAGTCAACCACTCCAGGGTAGGTAACTTCTTTTCTTCCTTAATTATGCCCTAATCTTCGAAAGACAAAAGGAAGAAAATCAATTTAGGAATCAATTGCCTTCTTTATATAGTAATCACCATCTCTAAGGCAAAACATTTCCTGATTTTGCGAAAATTTCTGCAAATATTCTTGAAGTTGGAGTGATTTTTTTTTTAGATTCCATCCCACAAATTCTTGTGCCTAATTGAAATAACGCTTAATCTCGGTGGACCACACACTTCTTGTTTATAAGTCCAAAGAGAACTTTTGTGAAAAAGAAAAAGAGGATTGGAAATAGAACCAAATTAGGGTTTCCACATTAGGGTCTTGAAGCGCAAGTCACACATGCCTGTATAAAAGGAAATAAACCCTCCCTCATCAGTGTGCTACCCAAGCCCTTGATTGAAGAGAGCTAAATAAGACAAACCCTAAAATTGAGCTCTAAAATCACTTGAATCTTAAAATTTTTGGACCTAATAACCTGGGAGTCAAATCAGGGTGATCTCTAGGCTCCAAACTTAGAATCATTCTGCCATCTATAGGACAGGTCAGGTGAAGTTGACCCCTTGGGTCAACCAACCTCTAAATTAGGTCACAATACCAAAAACATCTAAAGTTCAAGTGAGAACCCTAAAAGCACTTTTGAAATAAAAAGTGATAGACTTAAGAGGTCAAGGTCCACATTCTGGTCTACCTGGAATCTCAGTGACAAGAGAGGTCGGGTGGGGGAAACCCTGTAACCCATAGGGACGCTCTACAATGTAGGGGTCTTTGCGGGACTCTCCCTCTCTGGCTGCCTAGGTAATTCTCAGGTGGACGATCTTCTGATCCAGGGGTCCATCCGCCCCGAACCTCCATAGTCATCCAAACATCTTTGGGTGTCTTGATTGGGTCAAAAACATCTCCAATCCCTCATCTTTTCTCTTTAGAGCACACACACACATCTTCAAGTGGGACTCGTTATCCAGATCTGATCGCTTCATAACTACATCTTGATTCCAACTTGATTCTACATCTTGACTCCACCACCTGATCCAAATATGCAGCCAAACCACCTAGGACTACCATTCAAGAAACCTGAATATCAGAGATCCATGAGAGATAAAATGATTGAGGATGCCATGAGATTCTATGAAAATGCAGAAACCTCAACAACAGTAGGAAACATTCAGGTTGATGTCCCAACAACCACAACCTTTGTCATAACTTGTGCCCAAGTACTATTAGCAGAAGCCAACAAAGGATCAACCCGTGACTTGCTCATTACTACATACATTGAGATAGAAAAATTGCACAGTAGTGAATACCTTCAATGTATGACAAATCCTCGACTTTGGAAGCAACACCAAGATAGTCTTGAAAAACGGGAAGAGATAATGAGATTAATAAAACAAGTGATGATCAGAAATACCTGTACATACCACCAACGGAGGATGAACTATCTTGGGACAACATCGAGGATAAATCTGATCTCGGGTTTGAGGCACAAAATGGTTGTGGATTCCCAACCCAGATGGAGTATAATGCACCTAATATTGAAGAAGGTTGGGAAGCTCCAAATGCAGGAAAAGACCATGATGAGCCCATTTTAGAATCCCAAGACCCCTGCAAGTATGAGAGTAGAACTGAACCTCTCGAGGGTGTAAATTCCGTCCCTTATTCTGATAAGGTGACCCTCGAAGGTTATTCAGAGCTAAATTCTAGTAATTCAACCCATATCCTAAGCCTAGAACCTAGATCTGAAACATATTTTGAAGATTTCAAGGCCCCAGATGAAGAAGATCAATCTTTTAATGAAGAATATGATTTTGGGCCTCGATTTGATGAATATCCCTCGCTAACCTCCTCAGAGGAACGAATCGATTTTGCGGAAGTCATGCCAATCTACGACATAGAAACCGAGGAGTTGGATGAGCAGGGTTTCAATTGGGTCTGCCCTACTAGCTTAGAATCTGAGCCTGTACCAGATAAGGATACCCTTTTAAGCTCAGAATTAACATTTAGGCTAGATCCCAGTCAGGCTACTGAATATACAACATATGATTTATTCTATGGTGGAACTCATGATCTAGAATCTCATTCAAACTTTGATTTTCGCAAACTCTCCGACGATCTTGAATCTGACCATAACATCGGAGAAAATCTGCCTCCTGATTATAACATGTCAATCTTCTTTGAAGCCACCTGCTCCACATATACAGAACCAATCAAATCCTGTTCCCCACCCCGACCCGCAACCGGACTCAATTTCTATTCTGATTCACCTCTCACTGAGCCGTTTGTAGATGATTCAACTCCATATCTAGATCGGGTATCGGGTAATGATCAGACCACAAATCAGGAGCCTCCATCCTTTGATCACCCCTGTAGGGATTCCACACCTTACATGGATAATTTTTCGGAACCCTACTTTGACCAGGCTGATTCGACTTAGCCTGAACCCGAGTTTTCACTTCCATATCCATCAGAACTTCACTGCATATGGTGGGTTCCGCATCTGCTGATCTACATCTATCAACCCACCAGACTTAATGGGTTCGGGCTGCATCATCAGCCCACTGATCTTAACAAGCTCCTGGTTGGACCAACCAGGCTCTTAATTAAGGTGCTTGTTTTCCAAAATTCCATTGATTTGACCACTCCCTCTCCACCCCATTTTTTGCTCGGCTGAAGGCATTAAATTTAGCGCTTAACGGGAGGCAACCCGTCACCCCAAAAATAGAGACCCATCTGATTATCCATCTGGACTCCACGTCTATTGCACCTTGAGTCCAGCCTTAGACAGTTGATCCCACTTCTGGTACACGTATCAGAGCTTAAAATCGTTCGCATCAGTCATTTCTGACCCATTCACCCACCCGATATCCTCAACACTAATTCACACCCTCTGTTTACAATGAGGACATTGCAAAACTTAGGCATGGGGGGGTGATAAAGTGCATACAGACAGAACCAAGAAAAAATCAAAAGGATTCTCACACAAAAAATTTGCATATGTCAAAAACACAAAAAAATTGAAAAATTATGAAAAAGAACAAAAAAATGGGGGAGGGAGGAAATTTTGTAAGCCACATATTCATAAGGAGGAGAAAAAGAGCAAAAATGAAGAAAGGAGCACAAAATGAGAAAGAAAAAAGTAGTCATTAGTAAAAGAGTAAGGAATTAACTGAAGTTCTACACCATATCAAGAAAAGGAATAAAAGAAAAAGTGCTAAGGAGACACAACAAGAGATTAGCAGGAACGCTGATCTTAGGCCTCTTGGGCTAGATTTGTTAGCTTAAAAATTCACGTATCCGTTAAAATCTGGACAATCCTCAAGAGGTTGGGGAAAATGCGAAGCTTAAGTATTAGGTCTAAGGCTTAGGAAGTATTCGGCCTCGCTAACTGACCTCCGATTTGCGGGATTCGGTAACCTAAGCACCCCAAATTCACACACAGTCTGGTTCAGTGCGCATAAACATCCAAATCACGCAAAAGCGTTTAATGTTCTACAAAAGTCACCTAGATTAGGAGCGGCCAATCAACACAAGTTGATTTGGACGAGTTCCCAGTGCGGAGAGGCGGGAAATTCCCCTCGAAGATGCGTAACAACATATCGTCTCCTCGGTGCTTGTCTCTTAGGATATTTAAATATCCTACTGGGGGCAGGTAAGCACTCTGCTGGTTCAGATACCATGGGCAGCATTATCACGAAATGTCGATCACCAGGGGCTAAATTCGGCCACGGAACGCCATGGGCGGGATTATCTCGAAATCTCGAAAGCCAGGGTTCTGGGGGTTGCCATGGGTGGGATTATCTCGAAATCTCGAAAGCCAGGGACCCTTGAGGATTGATGATGGGGACGAGGAATCCGATACATACAGTGTTGAGAAGCTAATCCGAAGCTAGAAATAAAAATAAAAGGGAGAGAAAAGCTCTCCAAACAAATAAATCTTCTATCTCTCTCTTACAAAAAAAAAAAACACACTGCAAACTGAACTTAGGCTAAAAATGTCTCAAGCACGGGTGCTTTAACTGCGGAGTCCAACAAACCCTAGGTTAGTTTTTATGGGCCGTAGAAACCTTTGTGGAAGACTGAGGCTAAAGCGGAACAGGTCCGGATTTTGGTTGGTACTTGAGTACCTCTAGGCCTATTGTCGGCATTCCTACCTAATCACAAAAGAAAAGGAGAAGCACTTATCATGATTGTTGACAGACATTCAGGGTCTAGAACAGAAGTTAAAACCGAAATTTTGCTAAGGGACTAGAAAAAGCTAGGCATGGGGGTATGATGAGAGCCTCATAATGAGCCATAACTAGCTCATTTTGACCCAATAAAGAAGATAAAAGCTCCTACATAACCTAGAAGAAGGCTTAACTGAAGGAACAAGTGCTCTGAGAAGAAAACATGAAATAAAGGTTAAAACTGTAATTTTACCATTGCAGTACATAAACGGGATTTCTCAGAGGCAAAACACAGGTCAAAAGGTCTAAATGAGATAAAAAGTGGGTTGAGTTAATCAGAAATGGGTTCATGTGCAATCTAGGAAGTAAATGACATGTGGTAACCCTAAAACAGACCCGCTTAATTCAACAAGGTTCCAGTCAGGATAAAAATCAATTAAACCCTCTAAAAATCATGGAAAAATATCCCCTAGGGCTTAGAACACTTAATTTGGCATTTGGAACCAGTTTGACCTAGATTAGGGTCCTAGTTCATCAATTAACCTAATTTAGGTTTTTACGTAAAATGTCCAGTGAAATGAGGTCAAACCTAAAATCCAACTTTACCATTGGATTCCTTAGGTCAAAATTAGGTTTGTACCAAAATTTGGACCTAAGGGGAGGTCATCTTGACCTACTTTGCAATTTAGTACACCAAAATCACAATTTGGTCCCTATCTTTTGAAAAGCATAACAGAAAGCCCCCTAACTTCCTCACCACCTTTGCAATCAGGTCCTGCCGCCATTATTGGGGCAGAATCCTGCTCTGGCGAGGAGTTGAGAGGGAATCGTCTGTGATTCCTCAGAGATCCCCTCCCAAAAATGGAAGGGAGATTCTCTGAGGAATTCCCTTCCATCTGAGGCCAATCTTGATCCCTTGTGTGAACCCAATCTCTCGTGCGAACGCACGAGGGATTTGGGTATCTAAACTCTTTCCATCTCTGGCGACCGACCTCAAACAATTGCGTGCCCTCCACGCCTTGAACGATTGGCCCAGTGCCTATATAAGAACCCACACCTCCGGCCGCTCATCTTCAGCTTGATTTGGCCGAGTTTCCACCTCCAATTCATCTCCTCCTACCCGGCCAAAATTCCCAGCAAGCTCCGGCGAGCCCCCCTCCCCCCCCTCTTCTCTCTACCACAAAACCAGTGGCAGAGTTATCTTCCTGATTCTCCTCCGCGTCACGCAATACCCGCCAAGCCGCCTCAGCCTCGTCGTCGCCGCCGTTCTCCCCCACTGGGCAGCATCTTCTCCGACGACAGCTGGTACTGCTGTTCGCCTCTCCGTCCCCCTTCATCCCTGTAGTTAGGCCAAATACCTTCTCCACAGTCCCCTCTCTTTTCTCCCCCTGCTATTTTATCCAATTACCCCCCGACAGTGCCTAACCACCTCCATCGTCCTCGCCTCCGACCGCCCTCCGGCAAGCCACCCACACCACTCCGCCCCTCCACACGGCTCGCCAACCCTCTCGTGAGCTCCGCCTCACCACCAGGAACTCATTCCACCCCTCCACTACTACTCCAGACCTCCACAATAACCCCCCAACCAACCCCACACCACTGGCCACAGGTTGACCTAGGCACGCACACCTAGGCCATCCCATGGCCTGCAACACCGTCCACCGCCTTCGCCGTGCCACGACGAAGGTCTCTAGCTGGTTTGATTGGGCCGAGAGGCTCGTTTTGTGTCTGATAGTGTTGATGCTCCTGCTGCCATGGACGACATTTGAATAAGCTCCGTAGTAGGTCCAGGCGCCAGGGCTCCCAGGCTACAGGTACTGCGTATTCGTGCGAGTGTCGCGAAGTGCTCTGGTCAAGCAAGGAGCGCTAGTAGAGCCAGCAGCTGTGGGGATGGCACGCAAGTCTGCGGGCGCGCGTGAAATCAGGGCAGAAGCTTTAGTCCCACATCGTGTAGAGACGAGGTGCCGCTGCACCATAAATTGAATTCATGTTTTATGCTTAATGCCTCCGAGAGCACAGGGGTGAGGTCCCTCACCTGCCCTCACACCCGCCTCGTCCGCGGCTTGACCTCGCGGATCTGGCGGGATCCGACTGACCCAAACCTTGAGCACTCCTCGTGCATCACCACCTGCCGGTGCGCCTGGTCCCGGGTACGATTCGACCCGATTATCCATCTGGCTCTAGGAGAGCATCCTCGAGTGAACTACTGAGAGAGAGAGACGCGCAGGTAGAGGGAAAGGGGTAGGTTTTGCTCCTGTGCAGGTAGATTGAGCGTGGAGAGACTTCTCCGCAAGGAGAAGAGAAGAAGCAGAAGAAGAGACTGAGCGAAGGAGACCAAGGAAGAGGAAGAAGCAAGGCAGAGAAGAAGAAGAGAAAAGAAGCCTTCGCAGGAGAAGAAAAAAGAGAAGGAAGGCAAGGCAAGAGAAGAAACAAAAGCAGGAAGAATAAAGCCTTCGCAAGACAAGAAGCAAAGCGGAAAGAGAGAAGAGAAAGAAGAAATAAAGCAAAGACAGAAGCCGAAGAAGAAAAAGAGACTGCAGAAGAAGAGGAATAATCAAAAGAAAAGGGAAAAATACTTTTAAGACGTCTGATCACAAGATCAGACGTCCAATTTCATTTCTTTTGTCATAGTTACTTTTAATGGCATACATTCATATTTGAATTAACATTTTGAGTAAATTAGAGTGTTCAATTACATTGATTAGTAGTAAATTCCATTTGCTCCCTGTGTTCGACCTCGGATACTCCGATTTTCGAGTAATAAAATTATCTATTTGTTTGAACGTTTTATCGGCTATACTACAACGTGATATTATCTTTTAACAAACCACACAAAAGCGTTGCAAACACTAGCTAAGCTAGCTTAGCTTAGCTAGTCCACCTCCATGGCATCCCAACCTAACCCTAAAACCCACCTAACTAGCTCCACCAAATAGGCCCACCTAAGCTCCACATAAACTACCCCTACTTCCACATCACCTTGGTGCCATGTCAACCACAACCCTTCACAACACCACCTCCAAAGGACACCATGTTGTTGGAGTCAACAAGCCTATAACCACCCTACCTTGGCGCCAACACTTTTCCTCCAAGAACCCCTACGTCCTAGCCATACACATACCCCTGCAAGCCATCCCTACCCTACACATAACCCCCCTTCTATAACCCTCCTTGGTGGTGCCAAAATGGAGGCTTCTTTTCATTTTTGGCACCACCTTCTAGGTGCCCTTCCACCCATAACTACCCCCCTTTGCATCCATAAGAATGGTGCCAACTATCCTACACCCTAGGATTCCCATAACAACCCTTAACTACCCACCAAACCTAATCCTAGCCCTACACCTAATTCCCACACCAACCACCACCTTACCTTCCTATAAAAACACATCCAACCACCACCTTAGAAGGATCCCACTCCATTAGTTAGGTTCCATCTTCTTCATTTAGTTTAGGTTCTATCTTCACGCTAATGAGGAAGAAGAACAGAAGAAGATCAAGGGGGCACACACCCGCCCGCTTGGTGCCTTCTTCCTCTCCTTCTTCTCCGTTAGCCACACCAAAGGAGGAGATCTTCAACACTAAGGGGATGGCCAAGCAAGAGGAGGAGTAAGGTGGTTGACACCCACCTTGGAGGAAAGCTTGGAGGAGTCATCATATCAGAAGCAAGAAAGCATTCTTTTCAAGCACAAGAGCTGCTCTGCTTGGAGCAAGGATCCTTCTTCACCATCTCTGGAGGATTTTTCTTCATCTCTATTTTCTTTGTATTATCTAGTGTAGTTTTTCCTTTTGTTGTAAGAAGCATTTAGGTACTTGTCCCTTACTTTTCTAGTAATACAAAGTTGTCTATTGCCTTCAATTTCATGCCTTCTAACTTAGTGTGTCTTTCATGTTGCTATTAGTTTATTAGTGCACCACATCTTCTTCTTCTAATTATCCTAGGCGCACTTGCCTAGGGTGAGCTTAGAAGAGAAGACTCATCCATGTCACTTAGGATTAGTGATAGGTGTAGTCGATAGCGTAATTATCATCTAGATTCTGTTGCCTGATTGTTTCGAAAAATATAACAAAAAATGAAAATCACAAAAATATATGTGTTGATTTTAGAGGCGAGAGAGAGAACCAATTCATGTGATTAACAAATTGGCCTCCTTGGATGACCCTAGATACCACCACTATCTTGGAATATAAATTTGGAAGCTGATCGATTTTATGCGTCTCAACGACAAAAAACCCGCTTTTAACAAACCGCATAAAATCTACATCACTCCCAACAAAGTTGTTGGGGTCCACTGTCCTATCATATGAAGCCATGAAGGGCTGCTTAAATCTCTCAGGCAGGGGGGCTGCCATCAACTCCTCAGTGAAGGGGTAGGTGGTGATGTAGGCTCAGGGGCTGATGTCATGAAACACATTTAATTAATTTGTTCGTTGTAGCGTGCGCTTGCGACATCAATTTTAAAGAGAATAATCGCACGTGAGTACGAGTGTCGAACACAGGGAGGTGAGAAATTAGATCACTTAATTGCTTCAATGTCACAAAATATGTCGTTTAGTTTGCTTGCGAGAGAGAGAGAAAGAGAGAGAAAGATAGGGTTAGAAATTCATGATAAAGAGGTGATAATGGCTAACTATGAAACCAAGCAAGATAATCTATTGCAAAAGATGGAACCGTTTTACAACTATAACATTAGAGGAAAGCTTGAAAATAACATAAACATTAAACTAAAGCGACAAATAGAGAGGCCAGGTAGCCACGGTAGTGGAGGGACTTTCGTCTGCAGCTTGGCATCTCCGGGACCTTGCTTAGGAGCTCTATGGAGTGGTAGTGTCGCTAAATAGAAGATATGAAGAGCTCCCAATGGATGAAGGGGTGTAAATCCTTTTATAGTGAAGATATGAAGGCTGAAAGTATATTGGGGTCAACAGTGACATTCAATTCATTGCTAAAGCTCCACTGCAGGCATTGCTAAAGGACCCAGCTCATGCGCCTGCTGGCGCCCGCAGCTGTCGTGCACAGTCGAAGGTGAGTCGTCCAATGCTTCATCAATGGTTAAGATGAGCCACTGAGATCGCACGCTACTTTAAGGTGTTTGGGCATGCGCTCAGTCGTTAGATCTACATTAGAGTGCTAAGATTACACATGAGATCATGCTTCGGATCGTGCCTTGGGTGCACGTATGATCGGGGGTCAGCATGAGCATCAGGGAGTGCATGGATGAATCATGCACTTCCAGATGCACCACGTAGCCTCTATCAGAGCCGCTCGATGGGGAACGGGCAGCCCAATTTCGCCCGCAACTCGCAGGCATCGAATTTGCACTATATTCCATTTCGATCGCGCATCCTCCGTGCGTAGGTCAAGGCACCGACCGCTGTGCCACAAGCACCACTTTGTCAAGTTTCTGAATTCATGAGCATGCATTCTCAGTCGTTCGATCAAGGATCAACGAGTGATATTTCTTGATGATGGAGCACTGGATGAGAGCAGTGGGTCGAGGACACGTGGATGCACGACACGTGGCACTATGAGGGCCATTGATCATTAGATCAACGGTCAAAATGTAACGACCCAAAAATTTTTGGGTAAATTTTTTTTAACCCACATAAGTAGGGTGTTTGATTGTGGAAATGGGGTGGATCGGAGACATGAGAGGAGAGGAGAGGAGAGGAGAGGTCGACCATGGTGAGGAGAAGGGATGGTCAACATGGCGGTCTAGGGTAGGGCGGAGGAGAGATCGAAGAGTGGAAACCCTAAGGGGTAGTAGTTGGATGGGAGGTGGCCGAATAGTGAGGGAGATATGGAGAAGGGTTAACAGAGAGGTCGTCTATTATAGCTGCCAAAGGAGAGGCCATCTGGCGACGTTTTGCTGATCCCCCCTCGTCTGCCTGGCTTGTGGAGGACATGGGCATAAGAGAGATGCCTACACGAGGACCAGAGGGGGACCTGGTAAGGCATCTGCCTAGCACCCTAAGTCGATGAATAATGCTGGACCATCGCCGTCGCCTGACAGGTACAAGGGTTTTACCATCGACATTGAAGTTCCAATGTCTAAGGATACAAAGACCTCAGAAATTATGCTTAGAGGTGCTTTCGTCGGGGTGGTGATGACTGGCAACCCTTTGCTAGGTCATCTCAAAAAATTGGTACAGTCCCTTGCACGCTCAGTTGAAGGTTGGAAAATCTCTACCCTATCCCCTACGAGATTTGTTCTTTTCAATTTGGGTAGGATGGATGTGGAACGACTTTGGTTTAAATCTTCTATCTTTGAGAATTTTACTGTGATCTGGAGGCTCGTTTCGCCCTTTTACGGGCCTTGCTGGATCGGCCGCCTCAAAGGGTTGGCTCTCAGTCAGGGAGTTTAGAAATCAGTGGTTTATCGCTACACATTAGGTCACGAAGTGTGGTAACATCTGCTCTGGCTGGATATGCGAATGTGGCTGAGGATGTGGAGATTGATTTGAGGGAAGGGGATGGCAGGGCACTATATGTTAATGTGGAGGTCTTCAGAGGAGGATCACTACTAGGGAAGATTATTCTCAGGTGTGGTGGGAGTTCATGGCACTTGCCGTTGAAACTTGGGGAGGTGGTGAATGAGCTCCATGAGTAGAAGGTGTAGCGAACCTATGTGGAGATTGTTAGAGAGGAGCATTCTTTGGGGAAAACAGGGAGATGCACACCTGAGGAGGCTCCCGAGCCAAAGAAGAGGAAAGATCATCATTACACGGAGATGGAAGAGGAGGAGATGGTTGTGATGGGGGACGACCAAGCTGCACAAGAGGACAAATAGTCTATTGGGGTGCTACAAGATATCCCAGTGAACTCGATGGTACAAACTTCCCCTTTCACTGTTGCCAAAGACCTGACGTATGGGGCTAGAGCCTCATCAAAACCATCCTCGGGGAGATCCCCCTTTAAGCTAAGGCAAAGAAGAAAGAATTTGGTGTCCAGGAAGGTGGATGAGAATTCCATTGCAAAGATACTTAGAGCTGAACGCATGCCTCAAGCAAACATAGGGGGTTCTCAAAAGGGGAGATGAGAGTTCTCTCCTGGAATGTGCGTGGGTTGCACGATAAAATTCAAAGGGCCTCACTTATGAGATATCTTAGAGAATGGGATATTGAATGTGCTCTCATTCAAGAAACAAATAATAAATGTGAGAACAACCCCATGTGGATTGATTGGAAGAAGAATGGGTATGTTGGCTGTCTGGAAATAGAGGCAAATGGAAGAGTTGGAGGGATGGCTTTTTGGTGGAATGAGGCATGCCTAGATGTGATTGAGGTTATTAAATCTAGGCATGCTATCTCCTGTTGATGTAAGATGATCCAAGGGGAGATGGAATGTTTAATTACTGGTGTGTATAGATTGTATGCTACTAGCTATCGGTCTGAACTGTGGGAGGACTTAACTAACCTTGTGAGATATTTGGTCGGGGGTTTTTTCGCTTGTAGAATAATGTTGTATCATAAAAATACGTCATCGCAGTAAAATTCGCATGGTGGAAAAATCCCAAACAAAAATATATCAATGAAAACTAACCACGAATAGTTAAGATGTCGTATCCACAGGGAGGAACAAATCAATAAATTCACGAATATTTTTCCCTTGTATTTGTCCAATCAAGTGAGAAATCCATAGTCAAATCCGACGTGAAACTCAACGAAAAGAAGACACACAATAACTCAAGAATGCAAGGTTATATGTGCAAAGTTTCCTCAATAAAATATTCAATAAATATGTGATCAATCTATGTAATTTCCAATTGCACATGTACTAGAGAAAAATTGTGTAAATGTTAATCCAAATCCAAGGTCAAATGATGTGCATAACAAGAGCCAAGCAATTATGAAAAAGCATGAGCATGAAGTTGCAATTTCACTCAATATATCAAATATTAAAATCAAAATAAGAGGTTGGCAATGGCACTCAGATGTAAATACAAATTAACCCAAAAATAGAGGATTTTCTTCCTTTGTGTGTGCGTGAAGAGGAGGCCGTGGTCGGGCGTGCAGAGCTCGGAGGAGGTTGGCCGCGTCAAGAGCTTTGTTTGGGCGGTTACGACGTCGATAATGGTGGTCGGAGGTGGCTGGCTGATGGTCGGCCTGGATAGGTTGTTAATATGATATTTTTATCGTTGAAATGTGTATAGTGGTTAACCTAATTCAGACCTAACCATCTCTTTACAAAATTTTTAACCTGGCCTAATTGATTTTATCTTGTCACTTTTAAGCCCAGGGTCGAACTCAGGGAAGTGGGGTTCAAGTCGAGTTTCTACGTTTTCCTTAAAACGCGTCTCTTCCGTTCGTTTATTCTGTTTTTGGTATTTTTCTTATTTAGGTTTTTTTCTGGTAATCCTTGTTCTTGAGGCACACCCTCAAAAATTGTGTCCTTGGCTTTTAGCCAAAACAGAGTTCCAAAACACGCCTTGCTACTCGCAAGACGAAGTACCTGCAAATCAAAGATTATCTTTTCACTTTTATACCCTTTTTTTTTATCTTTTTACTAAGAAGGAAGCTAACAGATAGAAAGTAAATATAGTAGCTATAGATATATATTTATATGTAGTATATATATAAAGGGGTGGGGGTGGAGGTGACGATGGAGTGTAGCACTATGTCGAGTCAGCCGACGTCTAGAGAGACGCAACCAACACGACTAGGTGCCGCGTGGAGTGTGGATGGAGGATGGATGATGTATGGGACCACGCTTTTTTTGTACGCGTGTATCAGGGAATATCAGCAACTGGTGCAGATATCCCCGCGATACAGCGTATAATAAATAACGTGAAAATATATGTACATATGTATGTATATAAATGTATAAGTATATATGTATAGATATATATAGATATATATATATATATATATAGGTGTATATATATATATATATATATATATATGTATGTATATATGTATATAGCTATGTATATATGTATATAAGTATATATATATAATACTATATAGATATATATATATATATGTATATAAGTATATATGTATCTAGATATATATGTATATATATATGTGTATATGTATAAGTATATAGATATGTATATATATATATATGTATATGAGTATGTGTATATATATATATATATATATATATATTATATATGTATATGTATATATATATTATATTATATGTATGTATACATAACTATATAGATATACTATGTATATATAAGTATATATATAGAGATATATGTATATGTATATATATATATATATATATATATATATGTATGTATATAAGTTACTATTAGTGTGTGAGTGTGTGTGTCGGTGAATGGGTGTGTGTGTGTTGCTGTAAGTGAAAAAAAAGAGAGAGAGAGAGAGAGAGAGAGATAGAGAATACGTGAGAGAGAGAGAGCGGAAGACAGAGAGGGAGCGGGCGGGAGAGATCGCGGAGAGAGAGAGAGCGCCAGAGAGAGAAAGAGCGGGCGGGAGAGATCGCGAGCGCGGACGATGGCAGCGAGGTAAGGCGTCTGCTCGCGGCGGCGGACGTCTGACGATCGCGGATGCAGGCGCGTCTTCGCGCGGAGAAGGTGACGCATCTGCAGGCCGGGTGCGAGGAAGGAGAGCGGGCGATGGCGTGCTCGGAGAGGGCGGCGGGGAGTCTGCAGTCGGTCGCGGAGGGTTGCAGAGGTTCGCCGGGGTCGGTGCGAGAAGGCCTGGCCGGCCGCTGCAGTGCGCGTAGCGGCCGGTCGCGGGTGGAATGGCAGAGGCGACAGAGTAGAGGACTGAGCGGAGAAGTGGCCTGCAGGCGCGCGCGGAGGGTTGCGCGCCTGCGGGGAAGGTCGCGGAGGAGGCGGGGGTCCTGCTGCTGCTGCTGTCGCCGCTGGGCTGCTGCTGCTGCTGCTGCTTCAAGCTTCGGACCTTGAAGCGGCAGCAATGGCGTGGAGATGCAAACGAAGAGAAAATAACACACCACGCCCACCAGCTCGTTGAAGAGCTGGGCGGTGGTGCTCCCACTGTGGCGGTGTGCACCACAGTGGGTTCTCCTGCTCGTCGGGTGCCTCCTCGACGGAGGGCCGGCGTATGGGAGGGGAGAACGGGCGAGGAAGGTGGTGGACTGCAGCGTGGCGATTTTTCAGCAGCTGCCGCAGCTGCGTATTGCAGCAACGTCCCTCCTCCCTTGTCGCGAGGAAGAGCTGCGGCTTTATAGAGGAGGAGAGCATGGCGGGGCATGCGGGGAATGGGGGAGAATGGCAGCTGCAGGGAGAGGTGCGGGAAGGACAGCAGGGAGAGGCGTGGGAAGGACAAGCCGCATGGCGTTGCATGCAGCTGCGGGAGGAAATTCAGCCGTGGGAAGAAGAAGAAAAGATGAAAATAAAAATAGAGAAGGGACTTTTGCAAAGAAACACTTGAGAAAAAAAATAATTATGCAAGCCATTTATTCATTTCTCCTCCTCTCATGATTAAATGCATGCATGCAACCGTTTTTACATATGCGACTATAGGATTATAATATACATAGTTAATGCTAGAAAATAGCATAAGAAGGCGTTATTATAGGCGTGTTTTGAGGTGCAAACACTGGCCGGAGCTAAGGTGCTCGTAGACGGTGAGGCTCTCTAGCCGACGAGACGGTGGTCTATCGGTCTGTTGGAGGATGTGGCCGTGCTTGAGAGGTCGAGGAGAGTCCTATGGAGTTCTCGATGCGAAGCTTCGTGACCAGAGTTGATGGCTGCGTTTTGGTGGCTTTGGGTACTTTTGGTTGGTAGAGAGGAAGGAGAAGAAGAAGACAAAGATGAAGACGAAGAAGATGAAGAAGAGGAGGGTGCATGATGGTCTACATAAGGGGAAGGTGCTGCTCGCGCATGGACAGTGGTGAGAGTGTGCATGTGCACGTGACAGGAGCACTCGGCGGTTGTGAGCTAGAATGCACGCTGGGAGGTGATGCGGCTACGATCAGTGAGTGCGGGAGTTGAGGAAGGGTTGTGCGTGGTGTGCCGGGTGTGCAGGTGATTGCTACGGTGGGGTAGTGAGCTGTCACTGCATCACCAATTACGAGGAGCTCATGGTGGCACCATGGTGCACGCTGAGAGGGCCACAGTGCATGTGGCTTCCACGATGCAGGTGAGAGGAAGAAGATAGGAGGAGTTGGGAGCAAATGCATGAGATCGAAGATAGGATCCTGATTAGCCCATAGTTGTGGGCTATTTAAGTATTTAAGTGCCTATACATTAGATTAATTCTAACATTTATTTAGTATAAATTAGGATGTAAATAGATTAATTCATAGTTTTAATCTAATTACATAATCCATACATTGCATTCATATCTTAAGTGCATTTAGAATTAGCTTAGAATAGCATTCATCTAATTAGATAACCAATTAGGTACATTGTTTTTATTAACATAGAAGTTGAGGGTCTGTACATAAATAACCCTAATATTTTAACAATATTTTCTTTATTCTTCTTCTTTCAGAACGGCTGGCTGCCACTCCAACGCCCGGCTGATGCAGTGAAGAAGCCATTCAAGGGGGAGCGGATGTGGTGGATCTGGTCGGGTGGCTGATTTCAAACTTGTGCAGGCCACTACAAAAGGAGGAGGGAGGCAACCGAGCTCGGGAGGCCTCCGCCACCGACCCACCACTGTGCAGAGAGAACCTCTCCCTTCCACTACACACTGCTGGCCTCTACCGTGGCGGCGAGTCTCCACCACCATGGGCGTGTGGTGTGACAGGCCACACCGCCATCCAGAGCTCGCCCGCATTACCGTGAGCACCTTAGCGTGCAACTCCCTTGCCGTCGTCACCAACCACCACCGCCGCAACCACCGTCACTGCAATCACCTTCTCATTCACTTAAGACGTCCGGAAAATTTCCCGGACTTCTGAAGCTACCCGCTCACCTGCGATCACCTGCCTGCGTACCCGTCTGAACTCCACCCGCACAGGCACTTCCGCCCATCTCACCGTTCACGCCCGCACCACCACCCCCGCTCCTGCAGCTTCATTCGTGCGCGCCCATGCCTGCAGCATCACCCACCAGCCTCCAGCGCAACCGCGCCCACCATCAGCCTTCTCCATCTCCACGCCCTCTAGACCGCGCACGCACTCCTCAGCCTGCAGCACCCACCTCCCGCGCCTGCAGCAGCAACCGTGCCTGCAGAACTCCAACAGCGCCTGCAATCCACGCCGTTCACCCCCGCGCCTGCAGAACCGCCAGCAGCGGCCCCCCTGCCCGCGCTTGCTGCAGCTTGCGCACCCTCGCCAGCTGCAGCTGCACCCGCTCAACCGCCTGCAGACCCGTCCTCCCGCGCCTGCAGAGCCGTCAGCAGCAGCGCGCGAGCAGATCTCACGCCAACAGCCGCGCAAGCTCACCGACTGCAGCACCACCGCCGGAGCTCGTCCGGCCATCTCCGGCCGCCACGCGACTCGCCGCCACCACCGATTCGAAGCTCTTGGTCCAAGGGACCTCCTCCGAGCTTCCCGCGCCCGGTCATCGGCTCCTCGTCGCGCAAGACAACGGGGAAAAATTCCCCTGTTTTGCTACAGGAAACCTTTAATTAAAATTTACATTTTCTGCCATTGCCAAATTTTAATCATATTTTATTGACTCTGCATTGCGGAAAATATCCTATAGTTTCTCATAATTGCATTTCAGCATTGTTTCTTGCTTAAACCTTAATCTAAAGGCAATCTTGGCTTGGTTCTTGTCCAAATTGACTACGAACAAACATTTTTAAGTGGCGCGAATTTTAATACATTATTGCCTCCCTGTGGATACGACCCGCTCCTCTGCGAGTGGTTATTTCTTGTTAAAAATTGATTAGTTGATTTTTCCACCACATTAAACTACAAACGACTTAAAAGCGAAAGATCGACCAGTCAAATGGCGCCGTTGCCGAGGAGGTAACAGACGCAATAATTTTGCCTAATTTTATTTTGATTATTTGTCAATTGCATAGAGATTTGACCATTCATTATTTTCTTTTTTTTGCAAGAATCAGCCAATGTGAGAGGCGACCCTTGACGTCGCCAGACGAGAATTGGGCGAGCCATTTTTAAACGGAGGAGAAGGACGAGGACGCGACGGACACCATTTAGTCATTAGTTTAATTAGAATAGAATTAAGATTGTAGACTTAATTTTTCATTACAGTTAGTTTGAAACCCTTGTTCTGGGGCATATTTTGAGGGTTTTGTTCCCCGATTTTGTTTTGGACCCATGTTGGGTAATTTTTGGGAGCCTGTTCCCTTTTCTTTAGATTTAGGTTTATTTTTTTTATTATTATTTCTTTTATTTGCTTGTGCATAAGTAGTTCTAAAAAAAAATAGAAAAAGAAAAAAATGAGCTGCCTGCTAGAAGCTGCCTGCCCTAGGACGAACCATTTAGGTCTGTATGAGCAGCCTCTAGATTTGCTTTTCTGCATTGCGTGCATTTTTGCATCGAAGATCGCTGGAGGCAAGGTATGCATTCTCTTACTTTGCATCCTATTTTTGATCACACATTGCATTTGTGATTTAATGCGAAGACCACCTAATCTGTACTGAATAAATTTAACAAGTGGTCACATTTTTTTTAGAAAAAGGACTAATTCAAGGAAGGATATTTTAAAAACCAAGGATTTGATTTTCAAACTTGACGTGCGATTCAAAGTTCAAAATCTTTGACGGTGTATGCACACTTATTTCACTTGCACCACGGCACGCTTCTAGACACTCCTTAGGTTTGGAAATACTAGGACAAGAGCCCTCCTTTCGTTGGATTCAGAAGTGTTCGGAACTGGAAATCAAAGGTTTTGTAAATCCAAAGAGGGGGATACCCTGTCACGGATTTTTGGGGGTAGTTGAGGAGCACCGCGAAAGCACAGCTTCAAAGGAAGGCTTAGGCCTACTTGCATCCCTCGATCTTCCGTCTTTGGATTTACTTGACCATTTGAGATTTAGGGAAGAATACCTAAGTTCCAACTAGGTCTTTTTAGGCATTTCGAAGGTTGACAATAGGCGCGTAATTGATTGGGTAACTTGTTTTGTCACCTACAATTTGAATTAAATTCAAAAGCCTAAATCTGTAAAGACCAAACAAGTCCGTTTGAATTGTGTTTGTAGTGCATGCTTGGTAGGCGTTCTCTTAGGAGACAACTTGTATTTGATCCTGAACCGGAAAGAATCCTAAGAAAAGACCTCCCAAGGGTAGAAATGGCCGGTCAAAGGAGCCTTAAGGAATATTTCATCCCAACCAACCAAGCTGGCCTAGCACTACGTAGACCTGGAGGGGACAATCCATATGAGATCAAAAGTAGTACCATATCCTTGCTACCCTCCTTTTATGGTACTACTAGGGAAGACCCTTACAGGCATATTGAGGAATTCACCGAGGTCTGTTCCACGGTGAAGCTGCAGGGCGTTACTGATGATGCTCAAATGCGGACCCTTTTTCCCTTCTCCCTAAAGGACAAAGCCAAGTATTGGTATCACACCCTTGATAATTTAAATACTTGGGATGCCCTGAAAAAGGAGTTTTTGAAGAAGTACTTCCCCATGAGCAAAACAAATCACTTTAGGAGGGAAATCATGAGTTTTGCTCAAAAGGATGGGGAAGCTTTCCATGATGCGTGGGAGCGCTTTAACGATTTGCTGAGACTTTGCCCACATCACCAGGTGCCTAAATGGCAACTGGTTGAAAGGTTCTACACCGGACTTAATGATTCACATAGGCAAACTGTGGATGGTGCCTGTGCAGGAACCTTTCTATCTAAGACTGAGGATGAAGCTTGGAACTTATTTGATACTTTGAGTGAGAATTCTATTCACTTGAATTCTGCCTACATGGATAGAAAGCCCACTCTCATGCAAAGAAAGTTGGAGGCGAATGAAGCAAGGGACACCCAGAATTTAGCCTATCAAATTCAATTACTGAATCAAAACATGGAAAGGCTTATGTCAAACCCGAGTTCATTCACACCTAACACCTCCACATCCCAAGCTTCCGAATGCGTAATTTGTCAAGGCAATACACACGCCACTGTGGATTGCCACTTGGCCTCCCAATTCCCTGAGATTGTACAAGTGGATTTGAATGCCGCTCAAGGGTTCCGTCCAAGACCTCGTAATGATCCTTTCTCCAACACTTATAATGAGGGATGGAGGAACCACCCAAACTTTTCATGGAGACAAGGAAATGTCTCAAATTCAGGGAATTACAAACCGCAATCCTTTCAAAACCATCAAATGAACCAACCTCAGACCTTTGCCCAACCTAAAACCTCTGAGATGGATGAATTGAAGGCGATGTTGAAAACTATGCAAGAAAGTCAAAGTGCCATCATCCAATCTCATGACAAGGCTATACATGAGATGAAATCACAAATTGGACACCTTGTTGAGGCCGTTAGACAGAGGGAGACTGGGAAGTTTCCAAGTGCTGCTGAGGAAAATCCTAAAGGAAAAGGGATTGTCTTTAGGGAGCATGCTCAGGCGGTGACTATTCTGAGGAGTGGGAAAGAAATTTCCAAACCCGATGCTCCTATAGTCTCACCCCCTAAAAAAACATCCACCCCGACTTTCACCCCCACCAAAGAAGATTTGCCCAAATCTTCTCCGCTTGAAATCACCTCACCGGAAGAAGTTGCCCCCGTTCCACCCCTTACTCGACATGACAACCCTTCCACCCAGAGATCGAGAGTGCCATTTCCAGAGTGCTTATCCACCTCTGGGCAGACTTCTGCTCGCTCATCTGGAGCCAAAGATAAGACGGATGAGATTATGGAAACTTTCAAGCAAGTGCAAATTAACCTGCCTTTGCTTGAAGCTATCAGGCAGATTCTGTCTTATGCCCGCTTCTTAAAGGACTTGTGCACGAAAAAGCGGCAATCTAGAAAACAGGTCCAATCTAAAGTTGTCCTGCCTGATTCTGTTAGCTCAATTGTTCAACATGGCACACCCCTGAAACTTAAGAACCCAGGAGCCCCATATATCTCTGTAGTTATTGGTGACTTACGAATTGATGAGGCTCTGCTTGATCTAGGTGCGGGGGTGAACATCCTTCCGAGCTACGTGTATGAACAACTTGGGGGAGGCAATCTGAAGCCTAGCCCTATAATCCTTCAAGTTGCTGATCGATCACTTAAGACACCACGGGGAATTTTGGAAGATGTCCTCGTAAGAGTGGAGGATTTCTTCTTTCCCGTTGACTTCTTAGTTTTGGACACTGACCCTACCAACAAGCCAACCAAACCCTCCATCATTTTGGGTCGCCCCTTCCTTGCAACTTCCCATGCTTCAATTAATTGCAATACTGGGGCATTGAAAATGGGCTTTGGGAATAGAAAAATCTGGCTTAATGTGTTTGATGCTTACAAACAAGCTGGACTTGAGGATTGTTCTCAAGTTGAGGTGATGGATGACCTGATTGAAGAGGCAATCCTGCAATGTTATGTGATGACCCCCTTCAGCATGTCATGCTAAATGAGTATTCCCATCTCTTGGAGGAATGTGAAGGGGATATACTAGAACTAGAGGAATTGCTAGGAGTTTCTGCTGAGTCTCTTCCCCCATCATTTCCGCCGAAGGCAGATTTGCTACCTAAGATGGGGACATCTATTATGAAACCCTCAACCATACAAGCCCCCAACCTTGAGTTGAAACCCCTCCCTGACACTCTCAAGTATGTTTTCCTAGGTGCCAATGATACGCTCCCAGTTATCATTTTGGCTGTGTTGTCTGAGGCACAGGAGGGAGCCTTGATTGAATGCCTGTCTAGGCACAAGGAAGCTATTGCTTGGAGCATTGCTGACATTAAGGGTATAGACTCTACACTCTGCATGCACCACATTTATACTGATGATTCCATCAAGCCTTTTAGGGACATGCAGAGACGTCTGAACCCTAATATGAGGGAGGTTGTAAAAAAGGAAATCCTGAAGTGGTTGGACGCTGGGATCATATATCCCATTGCTGATAGTAAATGGGTCAGTCCCATTCATGTGGTGCCAAAGAAGGCAGGCTTTACTGTGGAACTCAACGACCAAGGTGAACAAGTTGTCACTAGACCCTCAACTGGATGGAGGGTCTGTATTGATTACCGCAAGCTGAACACTGCTACCCAGAAGGATCACTTTCCTTTGCCTTTTATTGATCAAATTCTCAAAAAATTGGCAGGGAATAAGTATTATTGCTTTCTCGATGGATATTCTGGGTACAATCAGGTGGCAGTCTTTCCTGATGACCAAGAAAAGACGACATTCACGAGTCCTTACGGTACTTTTGCATTCAGGCGTATGCCGTTTGGATTATGTAATGCCCCTGCAACTTTCCAGCGGTGTATGATGTCTATCTTTTCGGACATGATTGACGAGTGTGTCGAAGTATTTATGGATGACTTCTCTATTTATGGCTCGTCTTTCGACCAGTGTCTCCTGCACCTGGAGAATGTGTTGAAACGATGTAACGAGACTGGTTTAGTCCTCAGCTAGGAGAAAAGTCACTTCATGGTACAGAAAGGAATTGTACTTGGGCATGTTGTATCCGAGCAAGGTTTGGAAGTAGATAAAGCCAAGATTGATTCTATTTCCAAACTTCCATTGCCTACGAATGTCAAACAGATTAGATCCTTTCTGGGCCATGCTGGCTTTTACAGGCGCTTTATTAAAAATTTTAGTAAGATTTCTAGGCCACTTTGTGACTTATTGGCGAAGGAATCTTCCTTCAGTTTTGATTCAAAGTGTGCCGAGGCCTTTCAAACTCTAAAAGAGGCCTTGATCTCTGCGCCTGTTCTCCAAGCTCCTGATTGGACACTCCCCTTTGAGCTTATGTGTGATGCTTCAGATTATGCAGTGGGAGCAGTCCTTGGACAAAGGGTTGAGGGAAGACCTCATGTGTTGCATTATGCAAGCAAGACTTTAACTGAACCTCAGCAAAACTACACCATCACTGAAAAAGAATTACTTGCTGTAGTTTTTGCTCTGGAGAAGTTTAGGTCTTATTTACTTGGGTCTAAGGTGGTTATTTTTACTGATCATGCAGCTGTGAAACATCTCATTGCTAAGAAAGATTCTAAGCCACGTCTGATTAGGTGGATATTACTCCTTCAAGAATTTGACTTGGAAATACGTGAAAAGAAAGGAGTAGAAAATGTTGTGGCTGACCACCTGTCTCGTCTTCCTCTTAATGACTCTATTTCTGAAGACATTCGCGAGACATTTCCTGATGAAACTCTGATGGCGGTAACACCAACTTTACCTTGGTATGCAGACATTGTAAATTACTTGGTCACTGGACAAACTCCTGGCTCTTGGGATAAGCAGAAAAGAAAGAGATTCATTTCTCAAGCGAGATATTTTCATTGGGAAGAGCCAGAATTATTTAGAATTGGACAAGACCAAGTATTGAGACGTTGTGTGCCTGAAGAGGAATAGCAAAGTGTGCTGACATTTTTTCCATGAACTTCATTGTGGAGGACACTTTGGTGCTAAGAAAACTGCTTTTAAGGTTCTCCAGTCCGATTTTTGGTAGCCTTCCTTATTTAAGGATTCTCATAATTTTGTTAAGGCCTGTATTAGATGTCAACAGACTGGAACGATTGGGAAGAAGAATGAAATGCCTCAACATCCTACTCAATCTGTTGAAATTTTTGATGTGTGGGGAATTGACTTTATGGGTCCCTTCCCGTCGTCCCATGGTTTTGAATATATCTTGGTGGCAGTTGATTATGTCTCTAAATGGATAGAGGCCATTCCTACGCGCACAAATGACCACTCTGTGGTTTTGAAATTTGTGAAGGCCAATATCATATCCCGTTTCGGCTACCCCAAGACTATTATAAGTGATGGGGGACCTCATTTCCGAAACCACCACTTCAATCGGATAATTAAGAGTTTGGGAGTGACTCACAAGGTTGCTACCCCTTACCACCCTCAGACAAGTGGTCAGGTTGAAGTATCAAATAGGGAGATAAAAAATATTTTGGAAAAGACCGTTAGACCTGATAGGAAAGATTGGTCCCAAAAGCTCGATGATGCTTTGTGGGCTTATCGAACGGCCTATAAGACCCCTTTGGGTACTTCTCCCTTTCAGATTGTGTATGGAAAAGCGTACCATTTACCTGTTGAGTTGGAACATAAAGCACTTTGGGCTATTCGAAGTGTTAACATGGATTTAGAGAAGGCAGGTAAGGCACGATTTCTAGAATTAAGTGAGCTTGAGGAGCTGAGGAATGATGCTTATGACACCTCTCAAGCTTATAAAGAAAGAACTAAGGTCTTGCATGACAAGTTTATTCTTCGAAAGACCTTTGAACCCAACCAACAAGTCTGGCTTTTCAATTCCAGACTTAAGCTTTTTCCTGGGAAATTAAAATCTCGTTGGGATGGGCCTTACATAATCACCAAAGTATTCCCCCATGGAGCTGTGGAAATCAAAAATCCTTCCTCTTCAGCAATTCCCTTTATCGTCAACGGTCAATGGTTAAAACCGTACATAACTTTAGATGGCCATCTAGTTGATGAAGTCACTCTTGAGGAGCCTTAGCTCCTACCATTCTCCGCCTCAAGTAATATCTTCCTTTAGCTATTTTTGATTTTCAATGAGGACATTGTTTGATCCAGGTATGGGGGAGAGGACCTGAGGCATTTTGTTTATAGCATGCATTTATAAATAAAAAGAAAGAAAAAGAAAAAAAAAGAAAAAAAGAAAAAAAAAGAGAACAAAAACAAAAAAAAAATATATATATATAAAAAAAAGGTTTTGAGCTTAACTGGCTAGATCTTGCAGTCTTAAGCAAATCAGAACTCTAGGGTAGACTAAGTTAATTCTAGGGTCAAACTTTAGAAGCTAAATGAGCTACTAGCTTTAGACCTTTAGGGTCCTTTGTGGACTTAAAAACTTAAGTAGGAGTTAAGTTGCGGACCATTCCTCAAGTGGTTGAGGAAGGGAAGCTAGGGTTTGAGTTAAAAGGTGGGGTAGTACCTGGAGTCTTATTCTACCTTTTGGTTTACGGGTCCTTGTAACCCAAGCATCCAAATTTCACACACTTGGTCTGGTAATCAACTTAATTTTCGTCTTTCTGAAAAGAGATTTGGTTCTCTTAGTTTTGACTTAAGAGAGGCTTGAAAACACATTTTGATTGGAAGAGTTCCCGCCGCAGGAGAGGTCGAGTATATACTCACCTTGAGGATGCGATGATAACATATTACCTCCTCGGAGCTTGTCTCTTAGGATATCCATCCTACTGGGGTCATGTAAGCGCATTGCGTGGTTCAGGTACCATGGGTGGCCCTATCTCGAAGTGCCGATCGCCATAGGCCTGAATTCGCTTAAGAAATCCATGGGCGATACTATCTCGAAGTGTCGATTGACAGGAGTTCTTGGGGTCGTTATGGGCGGTGCTATCTCGAATCATCGAAAGCCTGGCACCCTTCGAGGTATGGTAATGGGGACAATGAATCCGACACAGACCATGTTGATAGCTGATCTGAGGTTAGACTTAGAAGAATCAAACAAACAAACAAACAAACAAAAAAAAAAGGGTGTATATATAAAAAAATTTTCCTTTAACTCAAATAACTCGAACCAATGCACAAGCACGGATGCTTTAATCTCAGGGATCAATAAACTTTAGGGTAGAGTCAGAAATCAGGGAAACTTGTGCTTGCAACTCGTCTTTAGCCGACCTAGTCTGTAACTTAGCAACTACTTAGGAACCTTGGGTTTAGAACCTGAACTTAATATGCTTCTGAAGGAAGACTAAGTGAGTTGACTAGTCTACTTAGAGTGCTAGGTTTCGCTTAATTTTGCTAGGGACTAGCAAAAACTAGGCATGGAGGTATTTGATTAGCCCATAGTTGTGGGCTATTTAAGTATTTAAGTGCCTATACATTAGATTAATTCTAACATTTATTTAGTATAAATTAGGATGTAAATAGATTAATTCATAGTTTTAATCTAATTACATAATCCATACATTGCATTCATATCTTTAGTGCATTTAGAATTAGCTTAGAATAGCATTCATCTAATTAGATAACCAATTAGGTACATTATTTTTATTAACATAGAAGTTGAGGGTCTGTACATAAATAACCCTAATATTTTAACAATATTTTCTTTATTCTTCTTCTTTCAGAACGGCTGGCTGCCGCTCCAACGCCCAGCTGATGCAGTAAAGAAGCCATTCAAGGGGGAGCGGATTTGGTGGATCTGGTCGGGTGGCTGATTTCAAACTTGTGCAGGCCACTACAAAAGGAGGAGGGAGGCAGCCGAGCTCGGGAGGCCTCCGCCACCGACCCACCACTGTGCAGAGAGAACCTCTCTCTTCCACTCCACACTGCCGGCATCTACCAAGGCGACGAGTCTCCACCACCGTGGGCGTGTGGTGTGACAGGCCACACCGCCATCCGGAGCTCGCCCGCATTACCGTGAGCACCTTAGCGTGCAACTCCCTCGCCGTCGTCACCAACCACCACCGCCGCAACCACCATCACTGCAATCACCTTCTCATTCACTTAAGACGTCCGGAAAATTTCCCAGACGTCTGAAGCTACCCGCTCACCTGCGATCACCCGCCTGCGTACCCGTCTGAACTCCACCCGCACCTGCACAGCCACTTCCGCCCATCTCACCGTTCACGCCCACACCACCACCCCCGCGCCTGCGCCTTCATCCGTGCGCGCCCACGCCTGCAGCGTCACCCACCAGCCTCCAGTGCAACCGCGCCCACCATCAGCCTTCGCCATCTCCACGCCCTCTAGACCGCGCACGCACTCCTCAGCCTGCAGCACCCACCTCCCGCGCCTGTAGCAGCAACCGCGCCTGCAGAACTCCAACAGCGCCTGCAATCCACGCCGTTCACCCCCACGCCTGCAGAACCGCCAGCAGCGCCCCCCCGCCCGCGCTTGCTGCAGCTTGCGCACCCCCGCCAGCTGCAGCCGCACCCGCTCAACCGCCTACAGACCCGTCCTCCCGCGCCTGCAGAGCCGTCAGTAGCAGTGCGCGAGCAGATCTCACGCCAACAGCCGCGCGAGCTCACCGGCTGCAGCACCTCCGCCGGAGCTCGTCCGGCCACCTCCGGCCGCCGCGTGACTCGCCGCCACCACCGATTCGAAGCTCTTGGTCCAAGGGACCTCCTCCGAGCTTCCCGCGCCCGGTCATCGGCTCCTCGTCGCGCAAGACAATGGGGAAAAATTCCCCTATTTTGCTACAGGAAACCTTTAATTAAAATTTACATTTTCTGCCATTGCCAAATTTTAATCATATTTTATTGACTCTGCATTGCAGAAAATATCCTATAGTTTCTCATAATTGCCATTTCAGCATTGTTTCTTGCTTAAACCTTAATCTAAAGGCAATCTTGGCTTGGTTCTTGTCCAAATTGACTACGAACAAACATTTTTATGTGGCGCGAATTTTAATACGTTATTGCCTCCCTGCGGATACGACCCGCTCCTCTGCGAGTGGTTATTTCTTGTTAAAAATTGATTAGTTGATTTTTCCACCACATTAAACTACAAACGACTTAAAAGTGGAAGATCGACCAGTCACATCCCCCCCGTTGTGAACATAGGGGAGGCACTTAAATAAGCAAAGGTGGCCATGGGATTTCTATTTAGATGGATAGAGTACGTTAGGACTTTACGTAGGATTTCTGTTAGAGGGATAAATAGGATATTATTGGGTTTTTTTCTGTGTACGTAGGGGGTTTATTGGATGGAGGGGTGGGAATTGAGGGGATCTTTGATGGTGAAAAGTTGGAGAGGATTGGAAAATTGGATGTTGCGGGGATATTGGGTGTGGAGTCTGTGGATGTGTGTAGGTATATATTTGGAAGCTTGGATGAATGTAAGTGGGTATGGGAATTGGATTTCTAAATAGGATAAGATCTAATTGGATCTGAGTTTAAAAAAATAGCTCAACCTCTGTGTAATTTATCTCAATTCAGTTTCTTCTCCTTATTTTTTTTGAAGCAGAAAGGAAAGCTATCGTCTTATGATAGCTTTCCAGAGCAGTATATTATATAAACAAGTAAGAGGAATTACAAAAGAGATCCCCAAAAATGTATGAGGGACTAGCACTCTCTTACAATTCATTTACAGCACACCGGCCTCTCCTGAAAAAGTCTCCCATTTCTCGCCTTCCACACGCACCATAGGGTGACAGCCATGCATACATGTGGCTTCCCTCTCATACCAAACCCATGCCAGATGGAATCCCAGTCTAGTAGCGGCTCTTGACATGTCCTCCTCCAAATAGCATCAGTGATAAGGCAAGAAGAAAAGATATGGTTTGCATTGTCAGTATGCATCTCACATAAGTAACAAACTTGATGATCAGTTCCCATCCTCCAATGTTGCAGATCACCTGTGATCAATCCATCTCTTCTACATAGCCAAAGAAATATCTGTACCTTAAGGGGAATTTTCAGAAGCCAGATCTTCTTGTCAATGAAGTTGCAGCTCCACCCACTTTCATGGTTTAAAATTCTGTTGTAGCCACTTTGCACATTATAAATCCCCTCCCAAAGGTACTTGTCCTCCACTCCAGGACTTGGCCTAAAGCTCTCAAGGTCTGAAATTAGCTTCCTCCTTTCTTCCCACAGCCGGGTGCCCCTCCTGTTGGAATCCTCCTCATTTAGATTCCAACTGCAGCTGCTGCAAGACCAGACCCTACTGACAGTAGCCTCCTTATCAGATGTTGCAGCAAATGCCCTTGGATATAGCTCCTTCAAGACACCCAACCTTGACCACCCCTCCTTCCAGAAGCTGAAGGGCTTGCCATCCCCAAGAGCCGACTGCAGCAGGTGGAAGTGATCAACCAAAGCTCTTGTCACTGATTTCTAGAAAGGAGAAGGACTGCTAAGCTGAAGTTTGGACAGCACACTATTGGAAGCACCATAGATATCTCTGATCAGGACAGTCCATGGTTTCAGGTCTCCTTGCAAGAGTTTAACTGCCCACTTAAGTAGCAAAGCATCATTGAAGTGTTTTAGAGACTTAATCCCAAGTCCACCCCTATCTTTTGGTATGCAAATCTACTCCCATTTGAGTGGTTGCAAGAATCTGCCCTCATGTTTAGCTCCCTTCCAAAAGAACCTTTTTCTCAACACATCCAACCTTTTCCAAATGGAGTTATGTGCTTTAAATATGGAAAAGTAGAAAATAGGGATGGAGGTGATCACAGAGTTGAGCAAGATAAGTCTTCCACCTTTGGAGAGGAAACTGCTACGCCAACCATCCAATTTCACTGAAATTTTGTCAAAGAGGTAGCTCCAATCTCTCTTTTTCATTCTAAAGCATCTCAAAGGCAGCACCAAGTATCTAATAGGAAGACTAATGCGGGGGATCCTCAAAATAGCAGCTAAAGCACCTTGTTCCTCCTCACATAAGCCAAAGCAGACCAAGCTAGATTTATCCCTATTCAGCCTCAAGCCAGAGAGCTCACCAAAGATATTAACCATATGATACAAAGCCAATGCTTCATCCAAAGAACCCTCTACAAAAAAAATCGTATCATCTGCATATTGAAGAATGGGAGCCAAATTACTCCTGCAAGACAATGAGTACCCTCTAATAAGACCTGCTTCAACAAGCTTACAAGCATACCAGGCCAAGCTGTAAACTTCCAGGTTGAAAATCAGGGGAGCCAGGGGACATCCTTGCCTGATACCACATTGGGGCTAAATCCAAGACCCAAAGGGCTTCCCATTTATCAAAGGGGTGTAAGAGGTAGTGGTGATACATCTTTTCACCCAATGAATCCAAGTAGGAGGAAAGCCTCTTCTTTTAAGCACTTCCCAAAGATAGGTCCAACTGATGGGGTCATAAGCTTTGCGAAAGTCAACCTTCCATAGAAAAGCCTTACATTTTCTCTTGTGCCATCCACAAATCATCTCTTGGGCCATGATAAAGGATTCTTGTAGAGATCTTCCGGGGAGGAAGGCTGATTGAGCAGGATGGATCAATTCTTGCAAAATAGGCCTCAATCTATTGGCTAGGACCTTGCCAATCACCAAGTACAAAGAGTTAGAGAGGGAAATAGGTATAAACTCCTGAAAAGATTCAGCACCTGGAGTCTTTGGCAAAAGAAAGAGATAGGATCTATTAATTCTTTCAAAGCCAAAATTGCCACTCTCAAACTCTTTGATCACTTCCATAACCTCAGTGCCCACAATATCCCATAATTCTTTGTAGAAGAAAACTTGGATCCCATCAGGACCAAGTGATCCTTCACAATTGAGATCCTTGATGGCCTTCAAGACTTCAGCTTCAGATATAGATTCAATCAGGCTGGACCCCTGAATTTGTGTAATTTTGGGAAGATCACTAGCTGCCATCCTCCAACAGCCCCTACCAGCAGCTCTTGAAGACTCCTTGAAGTACCTGACAGCCTCAGCTCTGATATCAGAGATGGAGGTAATTCTCTACCTCTCTTTAACAATAGAGGATATCAGATTAACTCTTCTCCTAGAGCTGGCAGCCAAGTGGAAGAATTTAGTATTTGCATCCCCCTCACTTAGCCACAACTGCCTTGATCGTTCCCTCCAATCCATCTCCAGTTTCAGGTCTTCTTCAGCCACCACCCCTTGCCACTTCTTTCTGTCAGCATAGTCCAGCTCAGACAGCTGAGCCAAAGCTTCCTTTGCATCCAGTTCCTGCATCTTCATCAAGGCCTCTCGACATTTTTGATGCCTGAGGACAGAGATAATATCACCATAATCCTTTACATTCCTTTCAAAGCCAGAATCTTGGAAGCCAACCTGAAGGTAGCCGTGCCTTCAAACTGCTAGGCCCTCCACCAACCAGCAAACATATCTCTGAACCTTGGATCCCTCAGCCAAGACTTCCTAAACTTGAAGTAGGATCCAGCCAAAGCCTATTCCCCATTGTCCCAGACCAAGGGTGTATGGTCAGAGAAGGGACGTTCAAGACCACAAACAAAGGACAATTGGAAGAGATCCATCAGCTCAGCATTGCCAAAAAACCTATCAATCTTGGACATGAGCCTATTACCATTCCTCCAAGTGAATTTAGAGCCCGAGGAGGGAAATTCACATAAGCCCAAAGCTTGGACCATCAACTGGAAGCCAGTGGTAGAGCTATCCACCACCCCATTGGGTCTGTCACTCACCACCAAAACACAATTGAAGTCCCCTCCAACAAGCCAAACTGCCCCATTCACAAAATCTGCAGCTAAGTTCCAATCCTCCCACAGCTCCTGTCTTCTGCTAGGGTCACTAGGACCATACACACCAATCACAAAGAGATCACTGTCTCCCTGGCCTCTTTTGAACCTGCAAGTCAATAGGTGCCTAGCCAAAGAAACCTCCTCCAAATGCAGCACATGCTTCTTCCACCACATGCTTCTTCTCCTTGTTATGCTTCAATTAGATTTGTATCGAGCACCGTTGGTTTCTTCCACCCGAAGTTTTGGCAACAGCTTGATGATGATCTCAAGGCGGTTGCAAGAAGCTCGGTGCGATAGCGAAGTGCATCGACGTGTGTGCTCTACAGGAAATAAAATGAGTTATTTATATAAAAACCCAACAGAATATACCTAATGTATGCATGCCAATGTTAACTACATTATAATCTAATCTACTTATATTCTAATGCATACTATCTTATATTTACGTAGGCATGAAATATTCATGCAAGCAATTTTAGAAGCTAAGATATTTATATGTTAGAATATGCTATGTACATGTAAATATTAATCTAGTAACTAGGCTTTTAAGTATTTACTTTGCCCACAATTATGGTCTCATCAAACACTCCTATGCCTAGTTTTGACAGTCCCGAGCAAAAATGAAAAACAATAGAACGAAAAGATTTCTTCTTCCCTTATTCCAAAAATTTAGAAATCCAAATAAATGTGAAGTGATAGTAGCCTAGGTAATGGATCCTAGTGAAAAGCCAACTTACATTTGAAATTCACACTTCACCCTTGATACAATTCTATTGAGATAGGCAACTACTTCCCTCGGGGATAAAGCAGAAAATGACCTATAAATTGACTCGACTTTTTAGCTTGGGTAGGAGATACTGAGTTGAATGGATTAATATTTGGTGGCTCACATTCATCTGGTGCTATCTGTAGTCTAGTACTGCAAACTCTAGCTCTCCAGACTATCAAATGAGTCAACCGAGAGAGAGGCTAAACAACTGTGATCTCTTGATGTTCCTTTGTGCTCACTCTTTGCCTTCTTTTTTTTCTAAGATCACAAATCTCACTAGATTTTGTAAATGTATTCACTGTTTGGTGGTCTTACATGGCATTCACACTTCAATTAAAGTCCTAAGAATCCTACAACTAAGTTAGTATTTGGGTGAGCAGAAATACTAAAAAGTAGGTATGGGTCATATTTGGTGGATCGCAATGGGTGTTTTCATTGTTGCCTCAAAAACATCGACATATAATGAAAAAATGACAAGAAAATGAAACTCCAAACTTGGACTCTTTTCTTTTTCTTTCTCTCTTTTTTTTCAAATATTTTTTTTCTAAATATAAATATTTCCTTTTTTCTCTCTTTTTCTTTTCTTCTTTTTCATTCTATCAACTACTAACACAAAACGACACATACTTTTATCTATGAGGCATTATTAGGAATGATGATGGTCAAGAGGATATTGTGTGACTTATTTGGTGGAAGTACCTACTCTCAGCACCAGGAAGAAATGGATAGGACAATCGTATTTCTGACCTTTGACATTACTACCCTCCTTCAGCTAAGGACTCTATGAAGGACAGTCGTAACCATCCACCATAGTTATAATTTTATTAGGACTCAATCTCTGTGTATATACCTTATTCGGTGACTCTCAGGAATTCACACAATGTATACACACAGGAATAGAGAGCGAAAACTATGTCTAACTCTGAGGTATCATCATCTAATTATCCAGAACTTAAGGGTCCTTACACTAGACTTAGCGTACCAGTAGTCTTTCTACTTTCCTCTGACAAATATTAGGTGGATCTAATAGAAGGTAGTATGCCTGACTCCCTATTAACTGCCCAAGGGTTTAGCAGACTAAAAATGCTTGTTAATTTTCTGCAAAGATCCATTACCTAGTCTACGTGCAAGTGAAGTAAATGTACTGGATTCTAAACTTAGAAATAATCTAAGAAGAAAATCTTTAATAAAACCTCCTTGACAAGAACTTTTTCTAGGGACTAACCAATTCAGCTCAAGAAAAGAGAGGATTTTTTTTTTTTTTGATGCACCTAACCTAAATGCATGAATATTTCTTAAAAATGCAAAATGCACGCCCCATGCTTAAATCCTATAATGTCCTCATTGTAAAATTAAAGATAGGGGAGAAAGGAAGGAAATCACCTGATGATGGTGTTATTCTGAATGTTGGGTTGCCTCCCAACAAGTGCTACATTTTCTTTCGGTAGCTAGACTTATAGGGAACCTATAAGTCTGGTTCTGAATAGAAAGAGTTAGGCCCTAAAATTATGCATAACAGCATGGGCCTAGAAAACAGGTAGCCATGGATGTTGGTGAGCTGATGATGCAGTGTGATTCCAAATGCTCGCCAGAAGACATGAAAGTAGAGAACCTCGTAGGCTACCCAGGGAGGTCTAGGAATAACAAAAGGAACATAAGAAGGGACCTCCCGAAGTAGAATAAGTGGAGGATAACAAGGACCCTCCAAAGCTGGAAGGGTTTTAAAAGATGTAACCATAAGTATGTTAGACCCTTGAATGGCGAGAGTAAAAGTACAAGAATCAATCCACACTCGCCATTCTACTCGAGGATGTACTGGCCTGATATTCTTCCCGGAAAGAATGTATATGAGTAGAGACCTGTGCCAAGGATTGGTTAGGGAGTGTAAGGGTTGTTTGTGGTGTTGGGCAATAATGGTTAAGCCCAGGGAGGGCCTACTTTATGTCAAATCCAACAATTCAGATTCTGTATTATTCTCCCTAACAGTTGTAGAAAAATTGGCGTCATCCTATTTATCATTAATGATCGGAGTCATATTTTCACCTCCCAGTATATTTGAATCAATGGTGGACTCCAAATTAAATTCCTTTGATGGCAGGGTCAAAGCAACAAAATCTTTTTCATTAATTTCATCCCCATATTCTTTTGGTTCACTCAAGTTTTTGTCAGGGTGTATATGTGATTCACTAGTAAAGAGAGGAGTTGCTTCAGTGTCCTCAATTATTTCTGAAGGAGGATCAGTCTTGATGTTTTGGAGTAATCCTATATCACTCAATTCTTTGTTCTTCTCGAGGCATAAATCCTCAATTGATGTGAAATGTCCCTAAGAGTCTCTCCTAGTCTTCTCACTATTGTGTTCGTCCTCCTCTAATATCAATCCTGGTTTTGAGAAGGATGACTCTCAAAATAAAAAAAAGGGAGGAATCCGGATTTCACTAAATTATTTATATCCTCAAGGGGTAAGTCCTCAAATAACACATAATCCTCTTGTGATTCAATCCAAACTCCAAGGCTAGGTTCCTCCATCGAGTTATCATCCTCCTCTAAAATAGACTCTTTATATCCCTGAGACCAAAATTGATCCAATTCATCCTCCATTCACTTAGGGTTACCTTCATTGGGCGCATTTAAATCCTCAGAATGTTGAATGGTAGGTGTTGATTCCCTAAGTGGAGGGTCAGGATTAGGCTTACTAAGGGTAGAATGGGGTTCTAATAATAATAATATAGAATAGATGATTGCAATGATTGTTGTAGTATGTTGTAGCATGAAACACTAAGAGTGTCAAAGTGGTGAGTTAGGACGAGTACCAGTCATTACAACCATTATTATTATTTACTTATCTAATTTTTACTGATTTTGTTCCAGGTCGTTCACTGGGAGGCAATTTATTGAATTACATCGGTCACTCTTTGATCTTAAAATTATCCTTTAATTCCAAAAAGAAACTTTACATCTTATTAAAGAATGAATGAATATAAAAATGGTTTGCCTACTTACTAAAAGTTAATTATAATGCTTGTAAAAATTAACTAACTAAAAACAAGCACCAAACAATTTATTACTATACTAAAAGCTATGTATTTACAAGTTATAGTATTAATACTAACATGATAGTACCTAATACACTAGGATGCCATAGTGTAAAAACTTAACTTACTAGTCTGTTATCTACAGTAACATATACAGCAGTTTTAATGACAGACATAAGCATTGCTAAATCTCAGAAAACACTATATACAACCTAAGGAGGGAAAACTAAGGTCTTCAGCGACGTTTATGGTGTCATTTTATTCTGTTAGTAATTATATAGGTTTACTTATACAAATGTAATGGGCTATATACTATGTGTACATATGTATATCTTCTTCTGTTATATACACTTAAGTCATCATTAGCTTTTATTAAGCAGTGCAAAACGTGTTTACTTTGCGGATGCGCCATTCGAGGGATACACAGCACCCAGAGGGTGGGACCAAACCTCTACTAAGCGCGCCCTAACCTTGATTAGGCGACTTAATTATGTTCTCAGACTAAGCGCAGGGCCTCACCCATACGCCGGACACACTCATGCTCGGGCCCCCGGCCCCACACACATTCATATACTCATCACATCTCAGACAGAATACTCAGATCATATGCTCAATGGTAATCGGATCCTGTATGTATAGGCAATGTTTTGGGTGCCCGGCGCCCGTGACGACTGGCTAAAAGGGAGCACAAATTCTTATTATAGCGCTGCGCTCGATTTGAAACACACGATGTGGCGCTATTCCAGTGCCACATCTACGCTGGAAATTGAGTGCAGCTGTGCCTGGAAGCACATTTGGCCCTCGATTTGAGGCCATAAATTATAAAAAAAATAAAATAAAATATGGAAAGTAAAGTATTTACATAATACTACATAATTGTTTAATTAATTTTGAATTTTAATTAGGTTTACTATACAAATAAATTAATTAAAGTAGGCTGTTTGTACAGGCTAATTTAGGTGCTTAATTGGTTAATTACTTATAAATTAGTTAATAAATGGTCTAATTGATGTTATACAGATTTAAATTACATACTTAAGTATTTTATACATATTTTTATTATATTTTTACGAATTAATTTATGTTTTATTTATATTAGAGTAGTAGCTTGTGCTTGTTTAACTTATAAAGTAAATAACAGTAATCTAAAATAGGTAAAAATATACTTTACTAGCTTAAATTACTTAATATATATATTAACCTAAGTCTATAGATTCACTTAACTTAGTTATAACCCTAAATTACTAATTTAGCTAAATTAACTTAACACTCTAGCTATAAACTGAATAAATTCATTATTTATATTTGTATATACAATTCAGCTATTATATATGTATAAATTCAATTCAGTAATTCAGTATTTATGTATATATATCTGTAAGTTACATATATATAGATATATACAATTTTATATAGTATACAGTATATATGTATATATACTTACATAGTTATTATATTCATTATAGTTAAAGTTAGTAGTATATGTATATATACAGTATTAGATTTAAGTATTTACAGTTAGATTTCAATAGGAGGATGAGGAAAGAAGGATTGATTGTGTTCAATTTTCTTGTCTAACAGCAGCTTTAGCCACTGTTAGATGGGTGGAGAAGGGGGAGATTGTTAGGAATTCAGTGTTTCTTTCAGCAGCCTAAGCTACTGTCAAATGGGCTAACTGCTGCTGCAGTTAGTCCATTTGAAAAGAGAGATGAATCCAAATGGTGAGAAGGGAAGAGTTTAGAGAGGAGGAAGATATGTAGCTGCAAGATGCAGCAGTTTACTGTGTACTGGGATTAAAAGCAATCAAAATCAACTGTAAAGTAGATAAGTGAATCCCAAATCTGACAAGGGTTTAATTCCTCATGAAAATAACAAAATGTCTTAATTCAAATGCCCAAAAGCCCTCATCAAAAACCTCATTTCAGATTAAATCCAAAAATAACACTGAATTAGCTCTTCCTAATGCTATAGACAACATGAAGGAAGAATTAATTCAGCCAATTAAAACCATAAAATCAAATCTCAGTTTCTTGCAACCTTAAGGAGTATTGAGAACTCCTTAGGTTAGGAATTCACCATACAAATCACCATATTCATTATCACATTAATTATCAAAACAGATAGTGTATGGCAATTCTGAATTATCAAGACAGTACTGAGAATTCATTAAGGGAATTCACAGTAAGTTGTAAATGCATTCAAAACATAGCAAAACAGATAATGGATGGCTCTTCTGAGATAGTTTCTGTCACCAGAAATTCTCTCAGAGTCCTTGCCAACAGGAAATTCCAATCCTCTTCAATCTGTCAGATCAGGCAATGAAATCCAGAAAACAAAAATCCTTAAAATCCACGTTGAAAAGAAATCTGACAAATTGAAGAATTCAACCCAAAATCAAGGGGCTTTTGTGAACAAATATGGGGTGAGTGAGAAGCCCCAAAGGTGCTTGTGACGCCAATTTCAGATCTGAGGTTGTAAACCACCAGATCTGAAATTGGATCAGGGTGTGTGGGTGAAGGATGAGAAAAACTTGTCGTTAAAAAGAAATCAAAACTGGATTGTGAAAAAAACATGGAGAGGGAGATAATTTGAAAAATGATTTGATGAATTCTTCCCCTCTGATCTGGACTGATCAGAGGAGGTGAGGGAAGGGAATTAAAGCTAATTCTACTCCTACAGCTACTTTAACCTACAGCGAAAATTGAACACTAACAATTATGCTAATTCTTCTCTAAACTACTTAACTACAGCTAAAACTAATTATGCAGAATTAAAAACCTAAACTAAAAGGAAGAATGGGACCTATGGGTCCTTAGCTGGTGGCTAAGGAGGAAGAAAGGAGGAAGATGATTCCAGCGGAGGGAAGAGTCTGCTAGTGAGACTCCAGGGTCGTCCTTAGGTGCTACGAAGTCATTAGCGACGAGGACTGTCGAGAGCAGGCGATGATTTCACAGCTGGTGGCTGTGAAATCAGAGGTTGGATGGGGAGGAGAGACTGGAGTGGACGAATTGATCGCTAAGAGGTGTAGGAGGGAGCGATCCCTTGCGTGCGACACCACTGAGGTGCTTAAGTAGCAGCTCAGTGGCTGAGATCACCGCGCAGGTGAGAATAAACAAGATGCAACCGGCGGCGAGGATGTGAGGGGCGGAGCGCGCGGTGAGCTGAGCATAAGATCTGACTGTCAGATGAGATCTAGGGAGAGAGGTGAATGCACGCACTGAATTGCGTGAAAGTTCCAATAGAATCCAACCGCTGATCAAGATCTAAAGAGCAACGGACGGCTGAGATTGGCCGTGTTCTTCCCGCGCTACAGTGCGCATGAAGAGCAGCAGGCTTCTCTCTGAAATGAGGAAAAATTGCAGGAAGACCCTTGAACGAAGGGGTAGAAGAATAGCGTGCAGGCCCATAAGTGAAAAGAACTATAACTAGAAGGGCCCTGCAGGTTTTCAAAAGGGTCCCTGTGGCTTACAAGCAGGTCCAAAAATGAGTTTTTAAGGGTCAAAGTGTAATGCATGAAGGACCTAAGTGTCAACTATCTATTTCATAACCTAAATGATATCCAATTGCCTTCAAATTTTTATATGTGCTTAATTGAACATTTAAGACATTGATTATACATCTTATTTGGATTTTCATAATAATTTATGTGTTCAATTGACGCATGGATCATCATTTGTATTTTATTTTTAGAAAATCTCATTTTGTGACCTAATTAGGAGGTTTTAACACAAAGTAAAAGTTTTAGGTCTTTTTCTTTAATTCCCACACTGAACCCTTTTTTTCTGTTAATTTGATATTGTTTTGCTTAGTGTCTAGCTTAATTTCAGCTTTTTAGTCATGATGAGTAGCTACTCATCAGGTTCCACCATATGATTAATAGGGGAAGTGACATGAACAATACGACCTTTACCCGGGTTATCAGGGGTATTGAAAATATTGTCATCAGGGTCATGGTCCTTAAGAGGTACCATCTTTCCTTTCTTTTGACTCCAATATAGTTCAGGTGGATAATCACTAGGATTGTTCTCCTTTAGTGGCTGTGTCTCACGGGGAGAGTCTAAGTGATAGCTACTCAAAATGGGATCCCTATTGTCATTGGTTTCCTCAGAATTATTTTCATGATCGCAGTTGTACGAGTAGGGATCAGAATCACTAGTGAGACCATAGCTAAGTTGTCTAATTTCCTTGTTCAATTGTTGACTATTCCTTAACATCTCTCCCATAGACTCCATTTCTTTTTTTTGTTTTCGCATTTCTATCATAAAAGAGGAGAGACTACTACTATCAGATTGGGGAGGATAGTCAATCTCAGGCTATGGTTGCCTAGGGTTATCGAGCCAACCTCGATAAGGGAAATCACGAAGGGTGCGAGGGTTGGGTGTTTGCATAGTAGTGGGGATTCCATGTGTGGAAAATCCAGCTCCTAGGCTCTGCTCAAAAGGGGGAGCTATCGGGCCAGGACTCCCAGGATAGGAATATGATTGATTCCATGAATTGTCATTGTACCCATCAAAGGATGGATATTCTCGGGGCATGGGATCCTGGTTAAAAGATGGGAAGTATTGACTCTGATAATTTGAATGATAGGAGTAAGGTTGATCCATTTCTTTAAGCCAAAGGTTTAACTCTCTTAGAAGAAATCAGAACACAAGTAGAAACTTTCTAGAGAGTTCTACCACTGTCAAAACAAACGCAAATATAGTGGGATCTATTTTTAGTAGATTCTAGGTCTTAGAATTGGTGTTTAGTTGGTGGTCAAATAAGTTTTGCAAGAATTACGTTTCCTAGGTCAACTGTTATTCGCTTATGATCGGGTTTTAAATCATTGTGTTGCAGTATGGTCAAAATCTCGAGAAAAATAGATAAAATTTATACTCGAAAAGTTCGAGGTCGTTCGCTGGAAGCAAGTAGGAATTCAATTCTCAAGATTGCAATTTTAAACAACAGAGATAAGAAACTATGATAAAAAATTGATTCGGAATAATGTGGCAATAATATCAAGTGTCAGACTGCAAAAAGAATGGAGTAAAATGGTAATTTGAATCACCAATGACTCCCTACAATAATAGCAAGTGGAACTCAATAACTATGTATGAAATAAACCTAAATCAGCCATCTGATGGTAGGATCAGACGTCTTAAATGTTTGGATTAACAGTGCTCTACTTCTTTTCAATGATTGCAGGCTTTTCTTCTTCAGTTCTGTCTATTTTGCTCTTCTGTAGTTCTTCCTTTATTCTTCTTCTTCTCAGCTTCACTTCTTCAGCTGCTTTCCTTCTTCACAGACTCTTCTACTACTCTTCTTCTCTTCCTCTTCTTTTCTCTACTCTTTTCCTTCTCTTCCTTCACTACTTCTCTTCTTCACGCAGAGGGGGAAAGGGTCTTAAATTTGGCTAAGTGTTTAGCCAATTCTCTAGAGAGAAAAACCCTCCCCTACCCCGCGCACTCCCTCTCTTTCTCTCCTTGGGTCACACTCTCCCAGAGCCTTCAATAGTACCGGGTATACGAGTAATCAGACCTAGAGTGCACCTGGGTCCAAGCTCACCGATAGTGGGTGGTGAGCGAGGAGTGTATAGCTTAGGAGGGTAATTGAACCAGGCCAGATGCATGAGGGCAGTGTCACAGACGAGGCGGAGTGAGGGGTGTGAGGGACCTCACCCCTTATGTCTAAGGTGATAAGCCCCGGGCACAAATTCAATTTATGCGGCTGCAACCACTCGTAAACTTCCGATGTGGGACTATCCGTCCTGCTTTCCTCACGCACGCTGTCGTTGATGCCTTCATCCAATTCGCATGCAAGGAGAAGTCACCAGCTCCAATTGACAAGGCAAGCATGTTCCTAGACCAAATCCGCTTTGTCTGGAGTCGAAGACCTGGAGCTACTGGCTGGGAAGCAAGCTTTGAGCTTGCTCGAAGCTTGGCGTTAATGGTGCTATGACCTGAGACCTGAAAAAGATAAATACGGTCTTTCGACCTATCAGACAAGCTCAAAAGGTTCGCCAAAGCATGGCAAACATGGCGGAGGTGGTTTCGTGGTGTGGCGTGGTCTGTGTGTGTGGGGCAAAGTCGAAACGGTGCTATGACAGTGGGTGTGTTTAGGGGAGTGCGGGATTGGTCAATAGCCCTAACTAAGTTAGGGCTTTTGATCTACGGTGAACGGTGGTGTGGAGTGCGGGAGTGATGGCGTAGGTGGTCTGTGGTGGTCTGTGGTGGCCGCTAGCGCTCGTTGGAGGTTTGCCAACGAGATGGAAGACGGAGTCGCGGAGGACATTGGTGAGGTCAAAATGAAGTGTTGAAGTTGCTACTGTGATGAGGGGAAGCTAAGGAGTCATTTGAGAGAGGTAGCGGATGATGGGGAGCTTAGATGGTGTCAGTTGCAGTATGGCTAGCACCAGAGAAGGAAGGAGCTCCAGTAGGGGTGGACGGCGAGGATGAAGATGATAGGCGCGTCGGCTGGTACTGCTCGACATGGAAGAAGGTAGGGAAGATGGATCTGCAGTTGGTATCACAGTTAGACGACGAGGAGAGGCAAGGGGAGTCACCGGATGTCGAGGATAACTTTGGCCTAGAAAGAAGAGAAGAATTGGAGGTGTTTCTAGCCGAATTCGAGCAAGGATCTTCGGTATGATCTGGGGAGTTTTTTATAGGTTATCAGAGGGTGATTAGAGCTTAAGAAACTTGGCAATTAGAGCTTGGGAAGCAAGCTTCCCAAGCTTAGAAGGTCACCCAAGCTTGAGAACCCAATTTTTAACGAGTTCGCATTAGGATTTGGGCAAGACTTGGAGCCCAAGATGTGGCTCAAATGGAAGGCAACTTCATCAAGAATCTATGTATCTATTTTGGAATTGATTGATTGAGAATCGAGCGAGAAATCCTTGCTCGATCTCAATGGTGAAGCTCAGGGTTGCCTTTAATGGTGCAAGGGACCTATATGAAAAATTGATGAAGAAGTTAGGGGGCTTTTTGTAAGGAATTTTGAAAGTTAAGGCCATGGTTGTGAAACAAATGGTCAGACAGGACCAAATTGCAAACTAAGTCAAGACAATATCAGATTGAGCCTAAATTTTGATACAAACCTAATTTGGACCTAAGGAATCCAATGGTGAAGTTGCATTTTGGTTTTGACCTTGTTTGACTAGGTCATTTATGCAAAAACCCAAATTAGGGCAAATGTCAATCAGATACTTTATTTTGGGTCAAGATAGGTTCTAATGATCAAATTGAAGATACCAAACCCAAGAGAATATTTTTCTATGAATTTTAGAGGGTTTAGGTTAATTTTATCATGGCTAAAACCTCAGTCAATTAAGCAGGTCTGTTTTTAGGGTTTTAGAAGTCATTTAATTCTCAAAACACCCGAAAACCCTTTTCTGTCTGTTCTAACCCAGTTGTTAGCCTTTTAGGACCATTTAACCCTTAATTAATCCCTAAGAAAACCTGTGGTTATTCTGCATTCTTGATATGATGGCAAAATTGTAGTTTTAACCTTGGTTTCTTGTCTTTCCCTCAGAATGATTATGCAATGAATTAGGGTTCTCTGGAGGTTATGTAGGAGCATTTCATGACTTAATCAGATCAAATTGAGCTAGTTATGGCTCATGATGGTGTTCCCATCATACCCCTTTGCCTAGTTTTTGCTAGTCCCTTAGCAAAATCTCAAGGAATTTAACTCAAATTCTAGACCACATTCCTTTTTATGCTCAAAAGTGTGCTTTCTTTTGTATGTTAGGTTAGAATTCCGATAGTAGGCCTAGAGGTACTCAAGTACCAACCAAGATCCGAACCTGACCAGGTCTCGCCTCAATCCACCGCGATGGTTTCTAAGGCTCATAGGAACTAACCTAAGATTCGTTGAACTCTGCGGTTAAAGCACTCGTGCTTGTAACATGTTTTAGCCCAGGTTTAGTTTGCAGTGTGTTTTTGTAAGAGAGACACAAAAGAATTTTTTTCTTAGTTTTTGGATAGTTTTCTCTCTCTTTTATTTTTTTTTATAGCTTCAGATTGGCTTTATAACAGGGTCTGTATTGGATTCTTAGTTCCCACCATCAATCCTCGTAGGGTCCCTAGCAATCGATGCTTTGAGATAGCACAGCCCATGGCAACCCCCAGAACCCTGGCTTTCGAGATTTCGAGATAATCCCACCCATGGCATTCTGTAGCTAAATCCAGACCCTGGCAATTGACATTTCTTGATAATGCCGCCCATGGCATCTGAACCAGCACAAGGTGCTTACATGCCCCGGTAGGATATTTAGATATCCTAGGAGACAAGCACCGAGGATACGGTATGTTATTGTGCATCTTTGAGGGGAATTAGTCACTCTTCCAAATCAACTTGTGTTGATCAGCTGCTTTTAATCTTGGTAGAATTTTCAGAACAGACTTAACACATTTGCGTGATTTTGATAATTAAGCGCACTGAACCAGACTATGCGTGTATTAAGGTGCTTAGGCTACCGAGTCCCGCAAACCAGAAGTCAGTTAACGAGGCCGAATAATTCCTAAGCCTTAGACCTAATACTTAAACTTCACATTTTCCCCAACCTCCTGAGGACTATCCAGATCTTAATGGATACTTGAATTTTTAAGCCTAAAATTACAGCCCAAGAGGCCTAAGATCAGCGTTCATACTAACTTCTTTCGTCTATTAGCACTTTCTGTGTTTCATTTTCTTTCTTTCTGATTTGGTTTAGAACTAAGTCAATTCTTTAATTTTTTACTAATGACTATCTTTTTTTTTCTTTTCAAATTATGCTCCTTTTTGACATTTATTTCACCTCCCCTTTTTCCTCCTCAAAAATGATATGCCATTAATTCACTCAAAATTTCCTCCTTTCTCCTTTTTTTGTTCTTTTTTAGTTTTTTTACTTTTTTGATTTTTGGAATATGTAATTTTTTTGATGAAACCCTTTCTTGTGAAGTGATTCTCACAGTGTTTTGCACTTTAATACCCCCCCATGCCTACGATTTGCAATGTCCTCATTGTAAATTAGGTGGGTTCGAGTTCAGCTTAGATCATACGTTAGAATAGGTTTTGGGTGGGTGGATGGGTCGGGGTGACTGTTGCAGACGATTTCAAGCTCGAGTATAGGTACCAAAGGTGGAGTCGACTGTTCTAATGGGCGAACCCTAAAGTGCAATATGAGTTCAACATAAGATGTGTCAAGAAGGATTTCAGGTTTTTCAAAAAGATGACGGGTTGCCTCTCGTTAAGAGTTGAGTTTAACGCCATTAGCTAGGCACAATGATCTTGGAGAGATGTGATTGTTTTCATGAATGATATGATCATGGTGGATGAGAATTGGATGGCCACAGATAAGTATCAAAGCATGGTAGAGAGTTGTTCTAGAATGTCTCAGATGTAAGTCAGGTTGATTTATTTCTAGATGATCTTTCTTGAGTTTTGGCGGAGGGAACATTTGGAAGGTATAATGATCATGGATTTTGTAGTAGGGTTATGGTGTTTCCAAGGCTTAATAGAAATGGGTCTAGTTAGTATACCCCAGATGTGTGGTTCCTCTCGTGCTCTGTGACCTATCAAATTGATACCCGATGAGTCATTGTGATTCTTTTCTTTTGGGTTTGAGATTGTCTCCTCAGGAAATGACTCATAGATTGGGTCTTCAAATGAATTTCCTTATAATCGTCATCCCAATTAAAAGTGAATGCTTGGAGAGTGCCTTCTGAATCATAAAACTTGAAATCTATAAAGGATTCATATTCTAGGTGAAGGCCACTCTCAGTAACGTCCAATCTTGATTCCTAGTGGTCTTCAAAACAAAAAGTCTCCATATACATGGACTCTAAATTTGGTCTGTCACCATGTTTCCTGACATTGCTAGGCATATCCTCAAGTTCAAAGGTGAAAGCCTCCACTGTACCCATGTCATTATGCTCGACTAGATCATCATCTAGGATGTGAAAGGTTTCTAATTCAGGTTCTAGGTTTGCTATTAAGGATCTTGTCATGAGGTTCTATATAAAACCTAGTTGTTCTGTCAAGCATTTTCCTTTTGTTGCCTCAAAAATATTAATCTCAGTATGTTGATCTCCTGAGGCAATTGTCATATGCCCTGATTCACAATTGATTATGGCTCTCGCAGTGGGTAAGAATGGTCTTCCCAAAAATCATGGGCATATCTTGTATCTATTGTGGTGTCTCCATGTCAAGAATTAGGAAATCTGCTAGGTAGCTGAAATCCTTAACTTTAATTACCACATCCTCTATCATCCCAATTGGTGTGATTAGGGTTTGGTTAGCTAGTTGCAAAGTGACATGAGCGGGTTTTAGCAATCCAATCTGTAATTTTTCAAATAGGTTGGTAGGGATGAGGTTGACTGAGGCGCCCAAGTCTAGTACAGCCTACTTGAAGCTTGTATCACCGATATTGCAAGGAATTAGCAGGGTGTCTAGATCAGATTTCTTAGGGTGTAGACTTTTTGGATTATGGCACTTATATTTTCAGACAGCAGTACCTATCCTAGTGTTTGTTCTTTCATCTCCCTTCTGGGTAAGTCAAGTGAGTTTGGGTTGAGAGTGAGGATATCAAGTAGTGGAATAGTGACTTGTGCATTCCTTAAAGGTCCCATTATATCAATTTCTAACAATCCTTTAGTGTGGAGATGAGATATGACCTGGGATAAGGGAATAGATTGGTTATCTTTAAGGGTGGGTTTCATAACATTGATCATAGCACAATCATGGTGGGGAGGTGAATGGGGAAAAGTTGGGTCTTGCTGTTGTTATGGGGGTGGTGTTGGGTAAGTCATGGTGTGCTTTGGCTCAGCCAAGATGCATGCAGAAAATACGTAGGTATGCGTCGTTGGACCAGGTTGGGTATAACATGTTTGACCTTGGATTTGGTTTACAATGTGTTTTTGGGTAAACATGTTGTTAGGATTTGGCAGAGGTTGGGAAGGAAGTGTGCCAAGCTGGAAAGGATTTGCCATCTGGGCGAGTTAATTGTGAACCTCTATGATCTCATCTTTGTGTTGTTTTTGCATAGCCTCATTCATCTTCTGAATCTCAGCTAGAGTCTGAAGGATAAGAGTCATTTGATCTGCATGTGTCAGCCTGGATTGATAAGTTGGGTTGGGCCGTGGCTGAGGTGGCTGATATGGACGAGGAGCTTGTGGTCGGGGCTGATATTAAGGTCTCTGATTTTGATTGTTCCCTAACCACGTGAAATTAGGATGATTACACCATCTAGGGTTGTAGGTGTTTGAAAATGGATCATTCTGAATGGAGCTGAGGTCCTCGTAGGTCTGAGGAGCCTCGGAAAAGTCAAAATACGAGGGTTCAGAGTTCCCCAACTAGAATAGGTGGGTCTAGAGTTTCCTCCGAAACCAGAATCAGACGGGGGTGGATACGGGTGCATCCCCTGAGAAGATCGATGATAGATGTTATGCACAACCTCCCTACCAGAGGGCAGTTGTGCGAACAGGTTTTACACAGAGGAGGCTCATTGCAAGTGTCGAGTTAGCTCATCCACCTTCTTCTCAATAATAGAAACTTGTCCAGATGACTGGCCATTAGTTCCAAGTCGACGGAAGAGGACAGGCTCTGCATCTCATGTGCTCCCTTTGGATTCGTCAATGCACGGGCATTCGTCTAGTCGAACATGCCCATGGATTCATTATTGATGGAGTTCTCACACATTCTCGAGAATCTCCCACACAGTGTCTTCGTGTTGATCCATGATGTTTCCTCCGCAGGTCGCATTGACGAATAATCGAATATCCTCATGGAGTCCCTAGTAAAAAGACTGGACTTGTTCCCATTTAGGAACTCCGTGGTGGGGGCACTTTCACATGAGATCCAGAAAATAATCCCATGCCTTGTGAAGCGGTTCTCCTGCTTGCTGCGTGAACTGCATGATCTGGTGTCATAAAGCATTTGTCCGACCAACAGGGAAGAACTTTCTTAGAAACTCAGATTGAAGTTTCGCCCAGGTGTTGATTGGATGAGTTTAGGTTTGGTATCAGTGAGTAGCCTTATCCATGAGAGAGAAGAACATTTTCATGAGTAAGACATCCTGATTTTGAGCTTCTGACCTGAAGGTCTAGGCCAGATGTTTGAGTTGCTTGATATGCTAGAAAGGATCCTCAGAATTACGCACATGGAATTTGGGAATGGCATGAATCATGTTGGGCTTGAGTTCAGTATCTGGACCTCCAGCGGGGATTTGTACTTGAGGTTCGATTGCCACTACAACGGGATTGTAGTGATCTCGCATCATAGGACACTATGGTGGGTTCACGAAGGCTTGGAATAGTTCGTTGAGGCATTGAAGCTGATTTTCAAGATTATTTTCTTCTGTTGGTTGCTCTTATATGATGGATGAAGGAGAATTAGGTTCAGATGAATTAGAAGAGATATCGATCGGGTTGGGTTGTTGCACAAACAAGGAGGTCGAGGCTTGGTCTCGAAGGGAATGAGTAGCTAATGGAGGCCTCAAGGATGGTCTTAGAGACCTCCTCCCGAACATGCACCGATGGAGTAGATGAGAGGTAGAATGTGATGGACCCAATGAAGACACCTAAAAATTTTTGGATGACTATAGAGGCTTGGGGCAGATGATACCTTTTAGTCAGAAAGCCGTCCACTTGAGAATTATCTAAGCAGCCAGAGAGGGAGAGTCCCACAAAGACCCCTACACAGTAGAGTGCCACCATGAGTTACAGGATTTTCCCCACCCGACCTCTCTTGTCACTGATGATTCAGGTAGACCAGAACGGGGACTTGACCTCTTATGTTTACTAGTTTTAAGTTAAGAGCAAGGGTTCTTATGATTTCAATTGAACTTTTAAAATATTTTTGTGCAAAGTGACCTAATTTGAAGATTGGTTAACCCAACAAGGTGGGTCAACTTCACCTGTTTTGTCCTTTGAAATATTTAGATCTCTCTTTTAGTGTTCAAATGAATTTAAGAGCTTGATTTTAGGGTTTTGCTTGAATAGATCAATTCAATCAAAGCTTAGGCACACATTGTTTAGAAAGATCAATTCTTGATTAAGCAAGTGTGTCTCTAAAATCCTAAACTAGAATCCTTAATTGGCTTTGATTTGGTCCAATTTAATTTGTCCAAATGTGGTATCTAGGGCTTCAAGCAAGAAGGTGATAGCCCTAGATACCTTAAGCTTCAAGTAGGTGAACAAATCAGGGTTTGAATGTTGTCTAAATAGAATGTATCAAATTAGGCAACTTGATGATTAATCTAAGAATATAATGCAAGTATCCCTAATTGATTTTTTTTCCTTTTTTAGCTTTTCAGAATTAGGGGCTTAGAAAAGGGTAGATGGAGTTTACCTGCCCCTTGAGTGGTTGATGTGCGGTTGATTTTCTTTCAATGAGTCCTAGAAATAGATCATAATCAAAAGAGATAGAGCAAGTTAGTAACAAGTCTGATATTGCAATCAAGAGATCTAAATTATGTGTTGCTTCCCGACAACGACGCCAAAATGTTATTCGCTTGAGATTGGGTTTTAAATCATTGCATTGCAGTATAGTCAAAATCTCAGAAGAAACATATAAAATTTATGCTCGAAAAGTCCGTGGTCATTCTCTGGAAGCAAATAGGAATTCAATTCTCAAGATTGCAATTTTAAACAAAAGAGATAAGAAATTATGATCAGAAATTGATTCAGAATAATATGTCAATAATATCAAGTGTTAGATTGTAAAAGGAATGGAGTAAAATGGTGATTTGAATCACCAATTACTCCCTACAATAATAGAAAGTGGAACTCAATAACTATGTATGAAATAAACTTAAATAAGCCTTCTGATGGTAAGATCAAACGTCTTAAACGCCTGGATGAACAGTGCTCTACTTCTTTTCTTTGATTGCAGACTCTTCTTCTTCAGTTCTGTCTCTTTTGCTCTTCTGCGGCTCTTCTGCTATTCTTCTTCTTCTCTACTTCTCTTCTTCAACTGCTTTCCTTCTTCTTCTTCACAGACTCTTCTACTAATCTTCTTCTCTTCCTCTTCCTCTTTTCTCTGCTCTTTTCCTTCTCTTCCTTCACTGCTTCTCTTCTTCACGCAGAGGGGGAAAGGGTCTTAAATTCGGCTAAGTGTTTAGCCAATTCTCTAGAGAGCAAAACCCTCCACTACCCCGTGCACTCTCTCTCTTTCTCTCCTTGGGTCACGCTCTCCCAGAGCCTTCAATAGTACTAGGTATATGGGTAATCGGACCTAGAGCGCACCCGGGTCCAAGCTCACCAGCATTGGGTGGTGAGCAAGGAGTGTATAGCTTAGGCAGGTAATCGGACCAGGCCAGATCCGCGGGGGCAGTGTCGTAGACGGGGCTATGTGAGGGGTGTGAGGGACCTTACCCCTTGTGTTTGACGTGATAAGCCCTAGGCACAAATTCAATTTATGCGGCTGCAACCGCTCGTAAACTTCCAATGTGGGACTATCCGTCCCCCTTTCCTCGCGCGCACTGCCACTGACGCCGTCGTCCAATTCGCATGCAAGGAGCAGTCATCGGCTCCAATTGACCGGGCGAGTGTGTTCCTGGACCAAATCTGCTTTGTCTGGAGTCGATGACCTAGAGCTACTAGCTAGGAAGCAAGCTTTGAGCTTACTCGAAGCTTCGAGTTAATGGCGCTATGACCTGAGACCTGAAAAAGATAAATAGGGTCTTTCGACCTTGTCAAAAAAGCTCAAAAGGTTTGCCGAAGCATGGCAGACGTGGCGGAGGTGGTTTCGTGGTGTGGCTTGGTTTGTGTGTGTGGGGTGAATTCAGAGCAGTTCTGTGATAGTGGGTGTGTTTGGGGGAGTGTGGGATTGGTCAATTGCCCTAACTAAGTTAGGGCCTTTGATCTACGGTGAACGATGAAGGTGTGGAGTGCGAGAGCGGCGGCATAGGTGGTTTGTGGTGGCCGCTAGTGCTCGTCGAAGGTTTACTGGCGAGATGGAAGACAGAGTCACGAAGGGCGTTGGCGGGGTTGAAATGAAGTGTTGAAGTTGATGCTGTGATGAAGGGAAGCTGAGGAGTCATTTAAGAGAAGTTGCGGACGATGGAGAGCGGAGATGGCGCTGGCTGTGGTATGGCTGACGCCGGAGAAGGAAGGAGCTCTTGTAGGGGTGGACGGTGAGGATGAAGAGGATAGGGGAGTCAGCTGGTACTGCTTGACACAGAAGAAGGCAGGGAAGAAGGATCTGCCATTAGTATCACGGTCAGACGACGAGGAGAGATAGGGGAGTTGTCGGACATTGAGGAGCACTTCGGTTGAGAAAGAAGAGAAGAATTAGCTGTGTTTCTGGCCGGATTTGAGCATGGGATCTTTGGTCTGATCTGGGGAGTCTTTTATAGGTCATCAGAGGACGATTAAAGCTTGAGAAGCAAGCTTCCCAAGCTTAGAAGGTCGCTCAAGCTTGGGAACCCAATTTCTAACGAGTTCGCATTAGGATTTGGGCAAGACTTGGTGCCCAAGATGTGGCTTAAATGGAAGGCAACTTCATCAAGAATCTGAGTATCTATTTTGGGATTGATTGATTGAGAATAGAATGAGAAATCCTTTCTCGATCTCAACGGTGAAGCTCAGGGTTGCCTTTAATGGCACCAGGGACCTATTTGCAAAAATAATGAAGAAGTTAGGGGACTTTTTGTAAGGAATTTTGAAAGTTAAGTTCACTGTTGTGAAACAAAAGGTCAGACAGAACCAAATTGTAAACTAGGTCAAGACAGTCTCAGATTGGGCCCAAATTTTGGTACAAGCCTACTTTGGACCTAGGGAACCCAATGGTGAAGTTGGATTTTGGTTTTGACCTCATTTGACTAGGTAATTTATGCAAAAATTGAAATTAGGGAAAATGTCAATCTGATACTCTCGTTTGGATCAAGACGAGTTCTAATGGTCAAATTGAAGATATTAAACCCTAGAGAATATTTTTCTATGAATTTTAGAGGGTTTAGGTGAATTTTATCCTGACCAGAACCTTAGTTAATTAAATAGGTCTATTTTTAGGGTTTCAGAAGTCATTTAATTCTCAGAACACGTGAAAACCCATTTCTGTCTATTTTAACCCACTTGTTTTATGATATGATGGTAAAATTACAGTTTTAATCTTGTTTCTTGTCTGTCCCTCAGAATGATTATGCAATGAATTAGGATTCTCTGACGATTATGTAGGAGCATTTAATGACTTAATCAGATGAAATTGAGCTAGTTATGGCTCATGATGGTGTTCCCATCACCGACCTTCGTTGTTGCCTACAACCTACTCACAAGATATTGAAGTCTCGAATTGAGCTCACACACAAGGAACCAAAGTAACTTGGTGGATAGGCATGTTGATTTCCGACTAACTTCCCTTGTGGTACAAAAGAGGAGAGGTAGAAATTTATCTAGTGTCCTTATGTGTGATGTGCACAGTGTCTTAGGTGTGCAACACGTTCACATTTTGAACTTTGATATCTCACAAACAAGATCCTTTTGCACACAATTTCAAGTCAATGATTTTAAGGTCCAACCTCTTAACAATCATAATTTTTAAAGTGACCACTGAATTAATTCGATTCAAATACTTTAGTAGTCTTAGATTTATGTCCAATGCAAATGCATGATAGGTAATTGATGCTTAAGAGAAGATGTACCTTACTCCAGCTTTCTTTATGAAAGGATGCATGCGATTTAGAAATATAAGCTAGATGCTACTCATTCAATCCTAGATGGTCGCCCTATTGATATGTAGCTTCTAGCAGGCAGTTCAAATATTTATTTATTTATTTTTAATAATAAAAAAATAAACTAAATCTAACTAACTAACTAACTAATATGCAGTTCAAGTAATTCAAATAAACCTATAATCTAAATAAAATGGGAACACACTCCCAAAAATACGCTCCTACATACAAGAGCGATAAGAAATAAAAAGCACTAGGAACACATTCCTAAAAATGGCCAACAAAGGTCCAAAGACAAATTAAATGTCTAATGTCTATCTAGCCTAAATCTAAACTAAGATCTAATGACTAAATTAGGAAAGGCTCCTCCGTACGCCTTCACGTGCATGGCATCAAGGCCCACAAGCACCCGTTGCTGGCCTTTAGGTGGCATCGTCTCTCAGCTATGCCTATCGCCTCGTCAGATTCCTCGCAAAAAAAAGATAAAGAATGATAAGATAAATGCACAATTCAGAATAATCAGAAATAAAGTCAGGTGAATTTATTGCTTCGATTGCCTCCCCGGCAAAGGCGCCATTTGGTTGGGGTTTTTTCACTTGTAGAATAATGTTGTATCAGAAAAATATGTCGTTGTAGTAAAAATCGTGTGGTGGAAAAATCATGAAAAAAAATATATCAATGAAAACTGATTAGCCCATAGTTGTGGGCTATTTAAGTATTTAAGTGCCTACACATTAGGTTAATTCTAACATTTATTTAGTATAAATTAGGATGTAAATAGATTAATTCATAGTTTTAATCTAATTACATAATCCATACATTGTATTCATATCTTAAGTGCATTTAGAATTAGCTTAAAATAGCATTCATCTAATTAGATAACCAATTAGGTATATTGTTTTTATTAACATAGAAGTTGAGGGTCTATACATAAATAACCCTAATATTTTAATAATATTTTCTTTATTCGTCTTCTTTCAGAACGGCTGGCTGCCGCTCCAACGCCGGCGTGATGCAGTGAAGGAGCCATTCAAGGGGGAGCGGATACGGTGGATCTGGTCGGCCGCTGATTTCAAATTTGTTCAGGCCACTACAAAAGGAGCACGAAGGCAGCCGAGCTCAGCAGGCCTCCGCCACCGACCCACCACTGTGCAAAGAGAACCTCTCTCTTCCACTCCACACTGCCGGCCTCTACCGTGGCGGCGAGTCTCCACCACCGTGGGCGTGTGGTGTGACAGGCCACACCGCCATCCGGAGCTCGCCGCATCACCGTGAGCACCCCAGCGTGCATCTTCCTCGCCGTCGTCGCAGACCACCACCACCTAGCTACTGATCAGCCACCCTCTCAGTAACTTAAGACGTCTGGGAAATTTCCCAGACGTCTGAAGTTACCCGCTCACCTCCACTTCCTTAGCCTGCACTCTCCAACCGGCCACCAGACCGCCTGCACCCTCCACCGCTCACCGGCTGCAGACCTGCGCACGCCTGCAGATCAGCCCGCGCTCTCCTCCAACGCCTGCAGACCAGCCTGCAGCATCCTCCAACAGCCGCCTGCAGCTTCCACCGCACACGCCAACCGCCTGCAGCTTCCACCGCGCCAGCGCCCTCCGCAGACCCTCCGCCCACGCCAGCTTCCACCGCACACGCCAACCGCCTGCAGACCACCGCGCAAGCGCCCTCCTGCAGACCACCGCCCGCGCACAACCGCGCGCCCTCCGTAGACCCTCCGCGCGCCCACGCACAACCGCCTGCAGACCGCCCAACCGACCACCGCGCACGCCAGCCGCACACGCCAGCCGCAGCAGTGCCCACGGCAGCGGCAGCAGCCACCCCCGCAACAGCAGCAGGCGGCAGACTTCACGCCAACAGGCTGCGCAAGCTGCCGGCTGCAGCACCTCCGCCGGAGCTCGTCCGGCCACCTCCGACTGCCACGCGACTCGCCGCCACCACCGATTCGAAGCCCTTGATCCAAGGGACCTCCTCCGAGCTTCCCACGCCCTGCCATCGGCTCCTCGTCGCGCAAGACAACGGGGAAAAATTCCCCTGTTTTGCTACAGTAAAACGTTAATTAAAATTTACATTTTCTGCCATTGCCACATTTTAATCATATTCTATTCACTCTGCATTGCGGAAAATATCCTGTAGTTTCTCGTAATTTCCATTTCAGCATTGTTTCTTGCTTAAACCTTAATCTAAAGGCAATCTTGGCTTGGTTCTTGTCCAAATTGACTCCGAACAAACATTTTTAAGTGGCACGAATTTTAATACATTATTGCCTCCCTGTGGATACGACCCGCTCCTCTGTGAGTGGTTATTTCTTATTAAAAATTGATTAGTCGATTTTTCCACCACATTAAACTACAAACGACTTAAAAGCGAAAGATCGACCGGTCAAATGGCGCCGTTGCCGGGGAGGCAACAGATGCAATAATTTCACCTAATTTTATTTTGATTATTTGTCAATTGCACAGAGATTTGACCATTCATTATTTTCTTTTCTGTGCGAGAAAATTTATGCAAGAATCAGCCACTGTGAGAGGCGACCCTTGACGTCGCCAGACGAGAAGTGGACAAGCAATTTTGAAAGGAGGAGAAGGACGAGGACGCGACGAACACCATTGTATTTAATCGCTAATTTAATTAGAATAGAATTAAGACTGAAGACTTAATTTTTCATTACAGTTAGTTTGAAACCCTTGTTCTGGGGCATATTTTGAGGGTTTGTTCCCTGATTTTGTTTTGGACCCGTGTTGGGTAATTTTTGGGAGCCTGTTCCCTTTTCTTTAGATTTAGGTTTATTATTATTATTTTTTTATTATTTTTTTATTATTTCTTTTATTTGCTTGTGCATAAGTAGTTCTAAAAAAAAAACAGAAAAAGAAAAAAAAATGAGCTGCCTGCCCTAGGACGAACCATTTAGGTCTGTATGAGCAGCCTCTAGATTTGCTTTTCTGCATTGCGTGCATTTTTGCATCGAAGATCGCTGGAGGCAAGGTACGCATTCTCTTACTTTGCATCCTATTTTTGATCACGCATTGCATTTGGGATTTAATGCGAAGACCACCTAATCTGTACTGAATAAATCTAACAAGTGGTCACATTTTTTTTAGAAAAAGGACTAATTAAAGGAAGGACATTTTAAAAACCAAGGATTTCATTTTCAAACTTGGCGTGCGATTCAAAGTTCAAAATCTTTTACGGTGTATGCACACTTATTTCACTTGCACCACGGCACGCTTCTAGACACTCCTTAGGTTTGGAAATACTAGGACAAGAGCCCTCCTTTCGTTGGATTCTGAAGTGTTCGGAACTTGAGATCAAAGGTTTTGTAAATCCAAAGAGGGGGATACCCTGTCACGGATTTTTGGGGGTAGTTGAGGAGCACCACGAAAGCACAGCTTCAAAGGAAGGCTTAGGCCTACTTGCATCCCTCGATCTTCCGTCTTTGGATTTACTTGACCATTTGAGATTTAGGGAAGAACACCTAAGCTCCAACTAGGTCTTTTTAGGCGAGCCGTAGGTCGACAATAGGCGCGTAAATTGATTGAACAAATTGTATTGTCACCTGCAATCTGACTTAAAATCAAAAGCCTAAATTGGGAAAGACCTAAAAGGTCCTTTTTGAATTGTGTCTTGCTTGGGGAATTCTGATTGAAGTGTGAGTTAGAATGGACCACATTGATTTTCATCCTTTCACATCTTGCCCACACCCTCACCCCCACTCTGCATCCTTCGATCCCAGACGCCGAGATGGTCCATTCCTTGATGGACATAATGACAATCATTGGGATCCGTTTTACTCCTATTATAGGAGTATTGGCCTAGTTAAGCCCCAAATTAGTGAGCAGAACTCAGGAGCGAGATTTGCTTTGCCCAATATCCCACATACCAAAGAAATACCCAACCCACCCTCCCTGAAAACTTATAATGGTTGGACAAACACTCCTGGGTACTATAAGTCTGAGCCTGACTTCTCTTATGATAGAAATGACCTCTCCTCTTTGAAGATGGAAATACAGAAAATGCAAAATGAAATGAGTGAATTGTTAGGAGAATCTTTGAGAGCAGGCCAACAAGAAAGAGATGAAATTAGCCACCCAATCTGCCCCATTGACGATGACGTACACCCCTCTACAATAGATGCATCTCCCGTGGGAAAGCTACACTTTAAGTTGAAGGGAAATTCTGGGGAGAATAGCTACTTTTCGAGGATCGATTTTGAAACCTCCCCATTAGATGACACTTCCTTGAGAGATCTACACTTTAGGTGGGAGGAAAAAACACATGAAAGTAGCTATGCATTGGATGAAGAATGGTGGCAACCCGAGGAAGATGATGATAAGGTTGAGTATCCACCTAATTTATATTGGAGTCAAAAGAAGGGAATGATGGTACCATTGGAAGACCTCGACCCAGATGATAGTATTTTCGTGACATTTGATGAAGTGGGACAAAGTCAAGTTGTTAATCCTACCCTCCCTTCTGATCATGATATGGAACTCAAACCCACCCTTAGGGAACCTAACCCTAAAGAAATTGACCTATCTGAGGAGTCTGATGTAACCAATGTAAATAATTTACCTCAGATAGAGCACCCTAGGGGATCTGCTGAGATATTAAATGATTCTAGACCTCGGGTACATGATGAATTGTGTGATGAGGAGGAAGATGAATTATATGAGGAACCTACATTCAAGATTTGGAGTGACACTAAGGGTGATTATGTATTATTTGAAGAGTTAGCCCCTGAGGATGTCACAAATTTGACCAAATTAGGTTTCCTTGGCACACCCATTGATGATAGTTCTCCTCATGATAAAATGATGGAAAATTTGGAAGCAATTTCTAAGATTTATGTGGATTCAGATATAGACTCTGGGGAAGATTTGAGTAAAGAACAAAAACCTGGGGATGACATTGATAGGATAATCCCTAGATCTGTTGCTTCCAACCTGCCTTCATTCACTTCGAAGTCACCCTCTGATTCGCTTATATCTGAAAGCGAAATTGTGACTCCTGATGAAGACCAGGAAGATCCACGTGATGGTGCAAGGAATGCTAGGGATGAAATTGAGGATTTAGAAAGAGTGTTTGGGATGGACACCAAGCTGATTAAACCCAACCTAGATCTTTTGGCCATCCCACAACCTCGTAACTTGGACACCCTAGACGATCCTTGCCTTAGAGAATTGCTCATTTTTGTTCTGACTAGGGGGCTTAACAGACCAATATTTTCTGTAATGGAGTATCGGGTATGGATTGATGATTTCTTTAGTCAGTCCATTACCCTGGGGGTTTATCTCTATACCATTCCTTCCCCATTCTTTTTGGAGGATCCTTGTCATCCTACCCCTACCCCTTTGGAGGTTATTTTAACTGTTTATCCTTTAGAACCTCTTCTGGTGACCTGGGAAAATTTCATTCCCATTTTAGTTGGGCGAGCATTTGCTATCGGGATTCATCATCAGCTCGCCAACATCCTAGGTTACCTATTTTCTAGGCCAACTTTGCTTTGCTCATTTTTAGGGCCTATTTCTGCAATTCTTGAACCTGATTTGCAGGTTCTTCGGCTATTCAGCCCAGCTTTGACCCAGGTAATATCCTTCTATGCAATGAGGACATTGCAGATTTTAGGCATGGGGGGGTGTACTTGGGGATATACATAGCATAATTGCATACATTTGTACATATAAAAAAAAATAAAAGTTTTGAGCTTAACTGGCTAAGTCCTGCATTCTTAAGCAAATCAGAACTCTAGCGTAGACTAAATTAATTCTAGGGTCAAACTTTAGAAGCTAAATAAGCTACTAGCTTTAGACCTTTAGGGTCCTTTGTGGACTTAAAAACTTAAGTAGGAGTTAAGTTGCGGACCATTCTTCAAGAGGTTGAGGAAGGAAAGCTAGGGTTTGAGTTAAAAGGTGGCGTAGTACCTGGAGTCTTATTCTACCTTTTGGTTTACGGGTCCTTGTAACCCAAGCATCCAAATTTTTCACACTTGGTCTGGTAATTAACTAAATTTCTGAAAAGAGATTTGGTTCTCTTAGTTTTGGCTTAAGAGAGGCTTGAAAACACATTTTGATTGGAAGAGTTCCCCCCGCAGGAGAGGTCGAGTATATACTCACCTTGAGGATGCGATGATAACATATTACCTCCTCGGCGCTTGTCTCTTAGGATATCCATCCTACTGGGGCATGTAAGCGCATTGCGCGGTTCAGGTACCATGGGCGGCTCTATCTCGAAGTGCCGATTGCCATAGGCCTGAATTCGCTTAAGAAATCCATGGGCGATACTATCCCGAAGTGTCGATTGCCAAGAGTTCTTGGGGTCGTTATGGGCGGTGCTATCTCGAAGCATCGAAAGCCAGGCACCCTTCGAGGTATGGTAATGGGGACAATGAATTCGACACAGACCGTGTTGATAGCTGATCTGAGGTTAGACTTAGAAGAATCAAACAAAAAAAAAAAAAGAGGGTGTATATATAAAAAAAATTTTCCTTTAACTCAAATAACTCGTACCAATGAACAAGCACGGATGCTTTAATCTCAGGGATCAATAAACTTTAGGGTAGAGTCAGAAATCAGGGAAACTTGTGCTTGCAACTCGTCTTTAGCCGACCTAGTCTGTAACTTAGCAACTACTTAGGAACCTTGGGTTTAGAACCTGAACTTAATATGCTTCTGAAGGAAGACTAAGTGAGTTGACTAGTCTACTTAGAGTGCTAGGTTTCGCTTAATTTTGCTAGGGACTAGCAAAAACTAGGCATGGGGGTATTTGATTAGCCCATAGTTGTGGGCTATTTAAGTATTTAAGTGCCTACACATTAGGTTAATTCTAACATTTATTTAGTATAAATTAGGATGTAAATAGATTAATTCATAGTTTTAATCGAATTACATAATCCATACATTGTATTCATATCTTAAGTGCATTTAGAATTAGCTTAAAATAGCATTCATCTAATTAGATAACCAATTAGGTATATTGTTTTTATTAACATAGAAGTTGAGGGTCTATACATAAATAACCCTAATATTTTAATAATATTTTCTTTATTCGTCTTCTTTCAGAACGGCTGGCTGCCGCTCCAACGCCGGCGTGATGCAGTGAAGGAGCCATTCAAGGGGGAGCGGATACGGTGGATCTGGTCGGCCGCTGATTTCAAATTTGTTCAGGCCACTACAAAAGGAGCACGGAGGCAGCCGAGCTCAGTAGGCCTCCGCCACCGACCCACCACTGTGCAGAGAGAACCTCTCTCTTCCACTCCACACTGCCGGCCTCTACCGTGGCGGCGAGTCTCCACCACCGCGGGCGTGTGGTGTGACAGGCCACACCGCCATCCGGAGCTCGCCGCATCACCGTGAGCACCCCAGCGTGCATCTTCCTCGCCGTCGTCGCAGACCACCACCACCTAGCTACTGATCAGCCACCCTCTCAGTAACTTAAGACGTCTGGGAAATTTCCCAGACATCTGAAGTTACCCGCTCACCTCCACTTCCTCAGCCTGCACTCTCCAACTGGCCACCAGACCGCCTGCACCCTCCACCGCTAACCGGCTGCAGACCTGCGCACGCCTGCAGATCAGCCCGCGCTCTCCTCCAACGCCTGCAGACCAGCCTGCAGCATCCTCCAACAGCCGCCTGCAGCTTCCACCACACACGCCAACCGCCTGCAGCTTCCACCGCGCCAGCGCCCTCCGCAGACCCTCCGCCCACGCCAGCTTCCACCGCACACGCCAACCGCCTGCAGACCACCGCGCAAGCGCCCTCCTGCAGACCACCGCCCGCGCACAACCACGAGCCCTCCGCAGACCCTCCGTGCGCCCACGCACAACCGCCTGCAGACCGCCCAACCGACCACCGCGCACGCCAGCCGCACACGCCAGCCGCAGCAGTGCCCACGGCAGCGGCAGCAGCCACCCCCGCAGCAGCAGCAGGCGGCGGACTTCACGCCAACAGGCTGCGCAAGCTGCCGGCTGCAGCACCTCCACCGGAGCTCGTCCGGCCACCTCCGACCGCCGCGCGACTCGCCGCCACCACCGATTCGAAGCCCTTGATCCAAGGGACCTCCTCCGAGCTTCCCACGCCCTGCCATCGGCTCCTCGTCGCGCAAGACAACGGGGAAAAATTCCCCTGTTTTGCTACAGAAAAACGTTAATTAAAATTTACATTTTCTGCCATTGCCACATTTTAATCATATTCTATTCACTCTGCATTGCGAAAAATATCCTGTAGTTTCTCATAATTGCCATTTCAGCATTGTTTCAGCTTAAACCATAATCTAAAGGCAATCTTGGCTTGGTTCTTGTCCAAATTGACTCCGAACAAACATTTTTAAGTGGCGTGAATTTTAATACGTTATTGCCTCCCTGTGGATACGACCCGCTCCTCTGCGAGTGGTTATTTCTTATTAAAAATTGATTAGTCGATTTTTCCACCACATTAAACTACAAACGACTTAAAAGCGAAAGATCGACCAGTCAAAAACTAACCACGAATAGTTAGGATGTCGTATCCATAGGAAGGAACAGATCAATAAGCTCACGAATATTTTTCTCTTGTATTTATCCAATCGAGTGAGAAATCTGTGGTCAAATCCGACGTGAAATATGACGAAAAGAAGACACACAATAACTCGAGAATGTATGGTTATATGTGCAATTTTTCCTCCATAAAATATTCAATAAATATGTGATCAATATATGTAATTTCCAATTGCACATGTACTAGAGAGAAATTATGTAAATCTTACTCCAAATCCAATGTCGAATGATGTGCATAACAAGAGCCAAGCAATTATGAAAAAGCATGAGAATGAAGTTGCAATTTCACTCAATATATCAAATATTAAAATCAAAATAAGAATTTGGAAATGGCACTCAGATGTAAATACTAATTAACCCAAAAATAGAGGATTTGCTTCCTTTGTGTGTGCATGAAGAGGAGGCTGCCGTCAGGCATGCGGAGTACGGAGGAGGTTGGCCACATGAGAGCTTCATTTGGGCGATTATGGCATCAACGATGGTGGTCGGAGGTGGCCGGCCGAAGCTAAGGTGCTTGCTGACAGTGAGGCTCTCTAACCGGAGAGACGGTGGCCGATCGGTCCATTGGAGGATGTGGTCGTGCTCGGGAGGTTGAGGTGAGTCTGATGGAGTTCCCGACATGAAGCTTCATGGCCAGAGTTGATGGCTGCATTTTGGTGGCTTTGGGTACTTTCGGTTGGTAGAGATGAAGGAGAAGAAGAAGACGATGATGAAGACGAAGAAGATGAAGAAGAGGAGGGTATTTTGATGGTCTGCACGAGGGGAAGGTGTAGTGCACACGCGGACAGTGGTGAGAGTGTGCACGCGCACGTGAGGGGGGTGCTCAGCGGTTGCACCCTAGAATGCACACTGGGATGTGATGCGGTTGCAGTCTACGCATGCGGGGGTTGAGGAAGGGTTGCACGTGGTGTGTTGGGCATGCGCAGGTGATTGCTACGGTGGGGTAGTGCGCTGTCACTGCACCACCTATCGACGAGGAGTTCGTGATGGCGCCACAGTGCACGTTGAGAGGGCCACAATGTGCATGGCTTCCATGGTGCAGGTGAGAGGAAGAAGAGAGGAGTTGGGAGCTGATGCATGAGATCGAAGATAGGATCCCCCCCATTGTGAACGTAGGGGAGGCACTTAAATAAGGGAAGGTGGCGGTGGGATTTCTATTTAGATGGATAGAGTACGTTGGGACTCTACGTAGGATTTCTGTTAGAGGGATAAATAGGATATTATCGGGTTTTTTTTCTATGTACGTAGGGGGTTTGTTGGATGGAGAGGTGGGAATTGAGGGGATCTTCGGTGGTGAAAAATTGGAGAGGATGGGAAAATTGGATGTTGTGGGGATATTGGGAGTGGAGTCCGTGGATGTGCATGGGTGTATATTTGGTAGCTTGGACGAATGTAAGTGGGTATGAGAATTGAATTTCTAAATAGGATAAGATCTAATTGGGTCTAAGTTTAAAAAAATAGCTCAACCTCTGTGTAATTTATCTCAATCCATTTTCTTCTCTCTATTATGCTTCAATTAGATTTATACTTGAAACCGTTGGGTTCTTCCACCCAAAGTTTTTGCAACAGCTTGACGACGATCTCAAGGCGGCTGCAAAAAGCTCGGTGTGATAGTGGAGTCACTTTGTTGGGGACAGTGCATGCGTCAACGCATTTGCTCTACAGGAAAAGAAGTGAGTTATTTATATAAAAACCCAATAGAATATGCCTAATGTATGCATGCCAATGTTAACTAAATTATAATCTAATCTGCTTATATTCTAATGCATACTATCCTATATTTACGTACGCATGAAATATGCATGCAAGCAATTTTAGAAGCTAAGCTATTTATATGTTAGAATATGCTATGTACATGCAAATATTAATCTAGTAACTAGCCTTTTAAGTATTTACTTTGCCCACAATTGCGGTCTCATCAACATTCACAAGGGCTGCCATGGTTAGTCAGGGGTGACTTCAACTGCACCTTGACAGAGTCAGACAAATTGAGTGGATTAATGGATAATGCTTCCCTTGGATTCCAACTAACAGTAAAAGAGATGGGTTTGAACAAGTTTCCTACTGTTGGGGTGGAATTTACATGGAGAAGTGGGAACGACTCGTGCTCAAAATTGATAGATTATTTGGGAATGTGAAGTTGATGGAAAAATTCCACTTATCCTCGGTGGCAGGGCTGGAGCGTCCCTTCTTAGATCATACGCCGTTGGTCTGGGACAGTGGAGACAACATCCATCTTGGGTCTTACTTTTAACTCAGAAAATCTTGGCTTAGAGAGTAGGGGTTCCATGAAATGATTGAATCTTGGTAGAGATCCAACTAGGCTGAGGGCACTGCAACTATCGAGCTGGCTGCTAAACTCGCATCTATGTGTTCCATGCTGAAAGAATATGGTTCCAAAATGGCTATGCTGAGAAACCAAAAACGCAGAGAAGCTCTGGCAGCAATACAATAGCTAGATGCTAAGGAGGAGGCTACCATTCTAACCGAGCAGGAGCAGCTAGACAAGAAAAATTGGTAGAACATAGTGGTTGGGGAAGACTTAAAAAGAGAAATGGATTGGCGCGAGCGTTCATGCCAACTTTGGCTCAAAGAGGGGGACACCAATACCAAATATTTCCATTTGGCAGCTAGCGCATGAAGATGAAAAAACCTTATCTCTTCCATTGTTGTGGATGGTTAGGAAACTTCATCTATTCATGAAATCAAAGTTGCAACCATTAGATACTTCAGGGATAGTTCTCAGGCTGCAGGAACGTGGGTGTGGAAAATGGTAGGATCAGTCTTTCCTCGCATCTCTGTGAAGTAGGTTGGTAGCTTGGTGACTCCTATCTCTGAAAAAGAAGTTTTGGAAGCTCTTAATGATCTAAATAATGAAAGATTGCCAAGTCCAAATTGCATACAAGTCTTCTTTTACAAAGAATTTTGGACTATGTTGAAGGGGGAGGTGATGGAGGTAGTTGGGGAATTTGAAAGGGGTAATTATGGCTTTGACAAAATTAATAGATCATACCTTTTTTCACTCCTAAAAATGCCAGGTGCAAACTGCTTCTCGGAGTTTAAACTAATTGCTTTATCTAACTCCATATACTTGTTGGTGAGTAAGGTTCTGGTAAACGGATTAAGGGAGGTTCTTCAAGACCACATACTACCAGTGTAGTCCGCTTTCCTCCCCAATAGGTCATTACAAGAATCCTTCATTATGGCACAAGAGAAAGTGTAAATTCCTTTGGAAGGTAGATTTCTGGAAGGCATATGATTCGATGTCGTGGCAATATTTATGGGAAATATTCAAGAGAAGGGGGTTTCCACCTCTATGGCTGCAGTGGATGAAACGATGCATCACCACCGCTTCTTCCTCACCCTTGAATAATGGTAGGCCTTGTGGGACGTGGATCCAGCCACAATGTGGTGTTAGACAGGGATGCTCACTTGCACCACTACAACCTTGCGGTTGACACTTTGGAAAGGTATGCTTGCAGATTGTCGGAGGTTGGTGTCATCAGAGGGTATTCCATCTCCAACAGGAATGCCCTGGCTCCTGTTTTGCAATACGCTGACGATATAATGTTTTTTGTAGAAGGGAATGCACAAGAAGCACAACATTGCTCCACATGGTACAGATATTTTGGGAAATATCGGGTTTGAAATTGAAGTGACAAATCTTCCTTGGTGTGTTTTGGGCTAACTGGTGACAAACAAACGTCCATCTTCTCCATATTAGGTGCCCCCCTGATTACTCTCCTGATCAGATATTTGGGCCTACCTCTGAAATGTACTAAACTAAAGAAGAGTGATTGGCATGCTTTATTTGATAAAATCTCTATCAAGCTACAAGGGTGGAGCAGCAGATATCTTTCCAAAGGTGGCAGACTTATTCTCTTAAACTCGGTGATAACTTCCATCCCTGTATTTTTCTTTTCTATGTTTAAAGCACCCAAGTCCATCTGGAAGTGCATTGATGTGATGCTAAAGTGGTTCTTCTGGAAGGGAGCAAATCATGAAGGTAAATTTCTCCAACCATTGAAGTGGGATAGTCTATGTATGCGAAAAGATCAGGGTGGTATGAGAATAAAATCTCTTAAAGAGTTCAATGATACTTTGTTGCTTAAGTGAACCATCAAATTGCTTAATGGTGAGAATAAGAATTGGGTGAATCTTATTAAAGAAAACTATGGCAGCTTGCATAGTTCCCTGGACTAGCTCCAACCACTTAAGCCGTCCCCCTTCTGGAAATCAGTGACTCAAGCTATGAAGAACAACTGGCAGATGTTTTAACCTATCTTAGCTAATGGACGCTCTTTTAAGTTGTTGTAGGCGGAGGGGTCGTCTTTGGGCCAATTAAAGGAAGTCTATCCAAGAGCTTATGCAGCTGACATGAATAAAGAGGACCCGGTCTGCAGGTTTTGGTCTGATGGGGATGATGCCTAGTGGATTGATGGGGGTGACTCTTGCAGAGAAGGCACAAGAACATAGGAGGAAAGGACATGCTTGGAGCAAGACTTGATGACTTTTAGGCCGTTGCCTAGTTCTGAAGACAGGTATAGTTGGGATGGAATCTTCACTCTTGCAAGAGCATATGAAAAGATCATGATGCATTCCCACTCTATGGAGGCTGATGTGGTAGGGAAAAAATTATGGCTACTGAAGTTCCCAATTAAAGTCCATATTTTTCTATGGCTATGCAGGAGGGATGGATTGGTGACAAGTGATCTCAGACATAGAAGATTGGGTACTGTCTTACAATCTTGCCTGTAATGTGGTTTGCCCACCGATAGCTCCACTCATATTTTTTCTTCATGTGTAATCACTGATGCTGTGTGGAGAAGAGTTTGTAGAGAACCTCTTCCCACTTGGGATGATTTGTGGAAAAATTTTTTGCTACATGATAAACTGCCATGTCAAATGGTGGCAGTCATGCGGTGTGTTTGAAGAGCGAGAAATGATTTTTTTTTTTAGGAGAGGCCAATATGTGTGAAGCAAATTGTAAATGTATGTTAGTCTCTCATACATATGTGGGGATCTACTTTGTAATCATGTCTTTATATTAATCAATAAAATGCTTTCCCAGATTGCTATCGTTGCACGATAGCTTTCCTTACTGTTTCAAGAAAAAAAGCCATGATTTTTCCCTCTTTATTGGTAAGGCTTTACATTTTGTGGTGGTGAGGGGCACTTTGCAAGAAAAGATAGTTGAGGGACTTGCTTTCCCCTTAAGTAAGAAATGGAGGGGGGCATGGACCAAATGACCCTTTTGATATTAGGTTTTGGGTTTCTTAGAAAGCCAACGATCATTCTCTTGGCTAGATCATTTTTGGCAAGTGGAGAGGAGGGAACCCTCCATCATTCTCCCTTGGTGGTTGTTCTAGCTACTGCCAGTGCCTTGCTGCTAGTGCTACTGGCATGGGAGGAGAAGGCAAAGTGCAGGAGCAACTGCTACACTTGTTCTTGCAGTGCAGTGGCTGCTGTTGCATTTTGAGCAGATCAGGGAGTAGAAGATAGGAGTTGCAAGCCAAAAGCGTGAGGTAGGGATGCTAACTCTTTATCGTATGACTACCTCTTTAGATTTTGGCTTAATGGTAGCTAGGCTTGTAATGGAGTACATACCTAGGGTTGGTAAATAAAAAGGGGTTGGAGGCATGCAAAGAGAATTAGCCACCTTATCGTGTTTTTTGCGAGGGTTCACTGGGTACTAAGCATGTGATTTATACCTAAAATCTGTGGGATAATGGACTCTACATCAAGAAACAGTGGGTTGTGATGCGGTGTTAAAAATCGTGCTGGACTAGGGCTTGGAACCATCCAGTACCGGTACTGAAGATTAGTACCGGTATTAGATGGCTCCGAAGGTCCCCTTAATGCATTCATCAGGGGAAACAGAACTGGTCCAATACCGATATTGATCATCAGTACCGGTACTGGCCTTAGTGGGGGCCCTAAAGAGAACTAGTCCAGTACCGGTACTAATGATCAGTACTGGTACTGGCCTTAGTAGGGAACTATATAGAACTGGTCCAGTACCAGTACTGATGATCAGTACCGGTACTAGCCTGAATGGTTATGATCTGACTATAGCCGGGGCAGTACCAGCCCAGTACCAGTACTGACGGTCAGTACCTGTACTGGCCTGAGTGACTGTGCTCCTGTTTTAGCACATGAGTAAATAAGGAACGTATGCAAGCCTGGATACGGGGTATGAAGTTAAGAAAAATGCATAAATCTACAAACATCTGAAAGACTACCAGCCAATGGAGGTGATAAATCAACCTTGGAAGGGTGTGAATGAAACCCAAGAAAATGAATTTAGGTATATGGAAGTATACAATACGTTAAATGGTTTCTTCTTAGGATTTAGGTGAAAAACCTTCTTGGATTCCAAAGGTCTGTGGTCAGACCCCAGGAGATCCACTAGGTCTCTAGGATGTTGTTCCAGACTCAGAATTAAATAAAATAAGAATATGGCAGGTCTGCTAGGTGGGCCCGTAAGGTTGTGCCTTAGACTTGGTGAATTGAGTTCACCACTCGGGAAGGAGACCCGAGATGTGGCGGTAGCTAAGAGCTACCCAGGGATTTACCTTGGAATTTGTGGAGTTCCCAGGAGTGGTGACAAGCCTTGGGCCATCATCAGAAGGAGGTATCCGAGCATACGTGAATCTAACTCATGGCAAAAAAAGTACTCGAGCAAGAGGCTCACCAGGCACCCGCATGTTCGGAGAAAGCTGAGGGTACCATGATGGGTTTTGGTTGTGATCTTGTCCAGGGGCGGACTGAGAGGGCACACCTCGTGGTTACGTTCCTAACGGGAGCAAATGGTGTAGCTCGACACTTCTGACCAACCCTACGACATAATCTGTGCAAATTACAACTAAAACTTAGTGGTAGCGAGTAGAGTTGCACCTCGTCGACATGAGGCACTAGCCTAGGTAGCTCCCAAGAGGCCCGAATCTTCTGACTAATGTCAGCAACGTTCTCGATATGTCGAGAATGTGTACTCATTTTGCAAGGGTTGCTTGTCCTGTTAGCCATCCCCTGATCAGGGAGAGGCCACCAGGCTAGGATCTAAGGGGAAGGATACACCGAAATCTCCACTTTTTAAGGAGGGATGATCTTCTAAATCTAATACCTGTGGCGAGTGAGGGAATAGATGTGAGCACTAGAATAAGTTATCTTAAGGATCTAGATAAAATTTGATGGAAAGTGGTGGATAATGTTATAAAAAAAAAAATGTTTATCACCCCCTCTTGCTAGGCTCCACACATAGTTAGATCCCTACTGAGATGTATAGCTCACCCCTTTCTTCTCTTTCGTGACCCATTTTAGGTTCCGATGACGTGGGCAAGCAGATTCTGCCTTACCCACGAGTAGTGCAGGTGCCTGGCAGCGGCGGATCGGCTATTTGTGATGACACTCATACGCTTGGAGAGGGTGATAGTGGAAGCCCAATACCTGGGAAGGTGGGTGGACCCACCTACTGAGTCTGTTGAAAATGCTACCATAGAATTTATAAGGGCTGCCTGTCAACTAGAGTAGGCAATCTATTTTGCAGGTTTTCGACCCCGTGGAACGTGGGAGGATTTTTGAGGGACCGATGCCTCCCTTCACTTAGGGGCCCTCTTTTGCAAACCATCTTTTTTTTTTTGTGAATGTGGACTGTGTGGCTCCCCCCCTTTTTTTTGTAGCCCTTTCCCCTTGTTGATGCGTATTTCTTTTGTGTTATACAAGTTACTTTTGTAATAGGGGAAGAAACAAGGCTTGTACATATATACCTATATGAACGTGTGCTTGTGTATGATAGTATGTATGATAGGGGAAACATTGTGTATGTGTCTAGAAATAAGTGATGTTTTACTACATGGTTTCTATTTCGGTGTATGACTGCTAGGGTGGTATAAATTGCAATTCTTCCCGCAAGTGGGGAGTTTGGAAATCTCCCCTCCAACAAGGATACCCTGTTATTGTTTATTGGATTCTTTTTTTTTATTTGATTTATCTCAATTGAACTAAGCGCCCTTCGGCTTTAACCATTTCACCGCTGGGACATTTCTTCGCCCTCACCCTTGGAAACTCATTGAATGGATTTTCGGGGTGTGACAACGTGGTATCAGAGCGCAAGGTTAGGGTTATAGACCAAAAGTTTATGATAGTTCATGTGCATTGCATACTTTGTTGTTTGACTTCCATGTTAGGTGTTAATAGAGTCTGTGTTCATTTTAGGATGCCTTCGAGACGTAGAAGGCATTCGGGAGGTGAATCGAATCCGCCTAACCCCTTTTCGATCCTCGTGCAATTCCAGGACACCATGCAACACATGCAGGAAACACTGCAAACTGTGGCTTTTGCCATTGGAAAATCTAGTACTGGATTGGGGGATCATAGCTATGGTGGGGGGGTGGCAGCGGGGGTGGTGATAATCCAGGTGGATCCCCACATGATGGGAGGTCTGGCCGGCCACCAGCCGTAACTCTCACTGCCAATGCTAAATTCAAGCAATTCCGGAAGATGAAGCTGCAAATGTTTTTTGGTGCTGGGGATCTGCCTTCTGCTGAAAACTAGATTTTGAAGATTAAGATCTTTTTTTCCCTAAGGGTTACCGAGGAGAATAAGGTGACATTAGCCACTTTCCAATTTGAGGGTATAATTGAAGCAATGGTGGGCCACAGTCGAGACAACGGAGACTACCCTGATCACATGAGACAACTTTTTGAAGCTCTTTAATGACCAATTCTACTCAACGAAGTGGAAGGCTTAGAAATGGGATGAATTTATTCGCCTTCAGTAGGGCCAGATGACTGTTGCTGAATATTGGATAAAATTCTTGGAACTCCACTTCGCAGGGGAAGATTTTGTTGGAGAAGATACTAAAGTATGGTAGTTTGTTAGTGGACTGCAGAATAATTTGCAAATTAAGCTGGTAGGAACCCCGATTGACAGTCTGTCAGGGGTGGCAGAAAGAGCCATGGAACGAGTACTACTTAATGTGCGTGAACAGGAACGGGCACGAAAGAGATATGGCGGGTCGAGTCGACGCCACAACCACCAAGGAAGGAGGTTTAATCCTACTTCGAGTAATTCACTAACATCAAAGCCTACCTCCTCTAGCCAAGTACAGGAAATGACAGTTTCTGAGGCAGTCTTACAAGGCACTCAAGGACCAAAGAAGAAACAGACTAGCCAGTGGAAGAGGCGATAGGGATGTAAGAATTATGGAAAGAACCATCCGGGGGAGTGTAGGCATGAACGACTCTGCTTCTTGTGCCATCAGCCAAGGCACCTGTAGAAGGACTGCCCACTTAACAACCAGTTGGTTCTAGCATCTACGGGGCAGCCCGGTACAAGCCAAGTGATAGGAAGAGTTAATGCCCTAACACTGAAAGATGCACAAGCTTCTACTTCCATGGTCCAAGGTATGGTTTTAATTTGTGATATTTTGGCCAATGTCCTCTTCGACTCGGGGGCTACGCATTCATTTATATCGCTTGGATTGACGAACATGCTGGGTAGGCTTGTGTTAGATCTGGTCACCCCCTATAAGGTCAGCAGGCCTAATGAGCAGCTATTCGTCTCCAAGCTATGGATACCGAACTACCCTGTTTATGTTGCCGACCACAAACTATCGGTTGACTTGGTAACCCTTGATATGAGGGATTTTGATGTAATCCTGGGGATGGATTGGTTAGTCAGACATCACGCCCTATTAGACTGTTTCGAGAAGGAAGTAGTCTTTTCACTACCGAGATGGCCACGATTCAAGATCTAGGGCTAGTGTGATATTGCTAAGAGGATCTCGGTGCTAAAGGCTTGTAGACTGTTATCTAGAGGATGTGATGGTTACCTGGCATGTACGGTTGCAACTAGGGAGGACAGGTCAAAGATTCAAGACATACCTGTGGTCAATGAATTTGTAGATGTCTTTCCTGAGGAATTGCTGGGTATTCCCCCATATCGGAAAATTGAGTTTGAGATTCAACTAGTACTTGGGATGGGTCTGATCTCTAGGGCTCCGTATAGGATGGCTCCCGTTGAGATTAGGGAATTAAAAATTCAACTGCAAGAGCTTTTGAACAAGGGTTTCATCCAACCTAGTGTGTCACCATGGGGAGCCCCTGTGCTATTTGTTAAGAAGAAAGATGGTAGTCTACGACTCTACATTGACTACAAACAATTGAATAAGGTCACCATCAAGAATAAGTACCTGCTACCTTGGATTGATGACCTGCTTGACCAGCTGCAGGGATCCATGGTATTCTCCAAAATTTACTTAAGGTAAGGGTATCATCAGTTGCGAGTTAAAGAAGATATACCAAAATCTGCCTTTTGTACTCGATATGGGCATTATGAGTTTTTGGTTATGTCGTTTGGACTAACCAACACCCCTGTAGCCTTTATGGATATGATGAATCGAGTGTTCTGACCCTTCTTGGACCGGTTCGTTGTAGTATTTATTTATGATGTTTTGATTTACTCGTGAAGTATGGATCTTCATGCGGAACATTTGAGAAGGGTATTGGATACCCTGCGATGTCATCAGGTTTTCGCCAAATTCAACAAGTGTGAATTTTGGCTACCCGAGGTCATATTTCTGGGCCATCTGATTAACAACAGTGGTGTGCCTGTAGACCCTGCCAAGGTTGAAGCAGTGTTAAGGTGGTCTCGACTGAGATCGGTGACTGATATCCGGAGTTTCTTAGGATTAGTAGGATATTATCAGCGTTTTATTCAAAACTACTCCAAGATTGTGGTTCCTCTGACCAACTTAACCAAGAAGGGGGTCAATTTCATGTGGACCTCAGACTGTGAGCGAAGCTTTCAAAAATTGAAGAAGAGATTAACCTCGGGACCAATCTTAGCTCTTCCTTCGGGAAGTGGCAGGTTCGTCGCATATAGTGATGCTTCACACCTTGGTCTCGGTTGTGTGTTGATGCAGAATGAGAGGGTAATTGCTTATGCCTCAAGACAACTATGAAACCATGAACAAAATTATCCAACACATGATTTAGAACTAGCATCTATTATTTTTGCCCTTAAGGTTTGGAGGCACTACCTTTATGGTGAAACCTTTGATATCTTCACCGATCACAAAAGCCTCAAGTATATCTTTTCTCAGAAGGAGCTGAATATGAGGAAATGCCGTTGGATGGACTTGTTAGAAGACTATGACTGTATCATCCAATACCACCCTGGCAAGGGTAATGTAGTGGCTGATGCGCTGAGTCATAATCCGATCGTGATGGTAGCCCAACTCTAGATCAAGGAGTGGGATTGGCTTACTAAGATCAGTAATTGGAAGCCCATCATTTGTCAGAAGTTTTTGGGCACCTTAATGCTGTCACGTAGACTACGACCAGAGTTAATCCATAAGATTAAAGGGATGCAATTCACCTACCCGAAGTTAGCTCGGATTCGAGACAAGGTTCTGATGGGACACCCGCAGGATTTCTCCCTTCTTGGAGGGGCACTTTACCTTCGGAAATGACTTTGTGTCCATAGAAATGAGGTCTTGAAGTGACAACTGATGTATGAGATGCACAACTCCTGACTAACGATACATCCGAGTAGCACCTGTATGAGTAAGGACATCTGTGGAGACTTTTGGTGGAAAGGTATGAAGCGGGATATAGCACGGTATGTCAGTAGGTGTCTAACCTGTTGATCCAGATTTTACGCGGTTTGTAAATTACGTCATTGTAACGCATAAATCGATCAACTCCTAAATTTATAAACCTAGATAGTGGGGCATCTAGGGTCGTCTGAGGAGGCCAAATTGTTTGCAAATCAAATCCCTTGCTTGGAAATAGAAATCTCCTTTCTTTTTGGTCTTTTGAAATATGTATTTTTTTAGGGTTTTGAAATAAAGGGAAACACACAGGTTTGTTGATAGCAATAAAATTGACTACACTAATCCACTACACTATTACTAAAGTGACAAGTAGAGACTCTCCTTAAGCTCACTCTAGGCACATGGAGGCCTAGAGTAATTAAGGAGAGGGGGTGAAAAAAATGCTAGACAATAAATTCTATAAAACTATGCAACAAAAAGATAAAAGAAGGCAACTTGAATTGACAGAAATCTGTTTTACAAAAAGCACATGAAGAGGAATGCTTCTATTCTAACTTGAAACTACAAGAAAGTAAAACACAAATCCTCTAAATGAAATGGTGAAGAAGATGATGGCTTCTTGCTCCAAGCCTGGTAGCTCCCGGGCTTGAAAAGAATCCTCCAACTCCTTCCTAGTATGCTCCTCCAAGATGGTGCCCTCCAAGGTGGAAGCTTCCACCTTAACTTTCCCCCTCCAAGGGTGGGTGTGCACCACCCTTGCTCCTCCTTGCCTGGCCATCCTCCTAGTGGTGGAGTGCTCCTCCTCCTTGGCATGGCACAAGGGAGAAGAAATGGGGAGAAGAAGGCACCAAGGGGGCAGGTGATGTGCCCCCTTAATCTTCTTCTCTACTCCTTCTTGGCCGTAGATATGAGGTGGGTATAGGGTAGATTTTACTAAATGGAGGATGGGAATTATGTGGTGGTAGGGTAGGGTATTTATAGGATGGGGGGGTGGTTATGGTGTTTTTTTGGAGGGAAATGAAGGGGTGCTTGGATATATTTGGAGAAAATGGGAGGGAAATGAAGAGGTGCTTTGGTTTTCCCTCCAAAAATACCTTCTAGAAGGCATTGATTTTGGAGGGAAAAAATGGAGGGGGGAGATGGGTTTTGATGGTGGATGTAGGGTGGTGATGGAAGGGATAGTTGGCACCAAAATAAAGTAGGAGTAGGTGGTCTTTTTGCTGGAGCTTAGGTAGTAGGGTAGTAGGTTTTGGTGCCATGGAGGTGGACTAGCTAAGTTAAGTAGCTTAGCTAGCTTAGCTAGTAGGGAGTAGAGTTGGAGGCATTTGGAGCTAGGGTTTTCAGGGAGAAGAGCTGGAGGTAGTCATCTTGAGTTGCACTAGAGCTAGTGGCTGCTGAAGAGAGCTGCAAGGAGCTACCTTAGCTGGCTTAGCTTGCTAGTTCTTTGCTAGCTACTAAGCCAAGATAAAGCAAGCTAGCTTCTGCTGAAAGGAGCTGAGGTGAGCTAGGTATGGTGCTCCCGGGGAGGATTGAGCTGGTTGAGACAGCTAAGGTAGCTTAGCTCAACTAAGTTGAGCTAAGCTGAGTCCCCGGGAGCTGGACTTAAGCTTCCTGAGTTGGGATGAATTCATCTTCAGCTAGCTGAAGATGAATTCATCCCAACTCAGGAAGCTGGAGTTGGGTGGAGCTGGATGTAGCTGGACCTGAGCTGGGGTGAACTCCAATCAACTCAGCTGAGCTAGCTAGAGCTCTCTGTGGACTAGTGGGAGTTGAGATGAGCTAGACTCAGCTAAGTTGAGCTAGATCTGAGCTGACCTGAGCTAGTGTGAGCTAAGATGAGCTCTCTTGAGCTGCCATTCAGCTGAGATGAGCTGAATGGAGTTAGGATGAGCTAACCCTAGTCCAAGTGAGCTGGATTCCAGCTATGGTGAGCTAGATCAAGTTGAGTTTCAGCTAGTCTGAGCTTCTTCTTCACCAGTTGCCTTGTTGATTGCTAGGGTTTTAGGGATCTGTATATCTGTTCATCCCTAGCACTCACAAAAACACATTAAAAAGACAAGAAAAAATGCAATGCATGTTTAACCTAGTTAATGCCTAAATGCAGCCCAAAAACCCATTTGCAGAGCAAAATCCTAAGAGCTAGGTTTGTTTTAATGCATAAGAATGATGATAAACTGGCATTTATCACCTGCCAACAAGTTAAGGTGCAACACAAAAGCCCTACGGGCTTGTTGCAGCTTCTCCCGATGCCAGAATGGAAGTAGGAGAGTATATCAATGGATTTTGTAGTGGGGTTACCGAGGACGCTTCGTGGGCACCATGCCATTTGGGTCATTGTTGATCGATTTTCTAGGTCAGCTCATTTTGTGGCAACTAAAACCACCTTTAAACCAAGCCAACTTGTTGTGATATATGTTGAGGAGATTATTAGACTTCACGGCAACCCCAAGGACATCATTTCTGACAGGGATACAAGGTTCATATCTCACTTCTAGGACAGTTTGCAAGACGCATTGGGAACTAAGCTGAAATTTAGCTTGGCATATCATCCTCAGACTGATGGACAGTCTGAACGGTCTATTCAAACTTCGGAGGATTTATTGAGATCCTGTGTTCTTGTATGGCAAGGATCTTAGGAGGACCATTTGCCACTGGTCAAATTTGCTTACAATAATAGTTTCCATGCCAGTAGTGGCATGTCACCATTTGAAGCATTGTATGGGTGGAAGTGTCCTTTGCCAATGAACTGGATGGAAATAGGGGAGAAATTCGTGTAAGGTCCGGAGTTGATTCAGCTGATGTCAGAAAAGGTCGCATCTTTCAAGAGGAAGTTGTTGGCCTCCTACTCTAGACAGAAAGTTATAGTGATCGTCGACAATGGGATTTGCAATTTCAAGTTGGGGATAAAGTGTTCCTACGTGTATCACCAATGAAGGGCATTTACCGCTTTGGAATTAAGGGAAAGCTGAGCCCCCAGTACATGGGCCCTTTTGAGATCATGGAATGAGTTGGCCTAGTAGCGTATCACCTCGCCTTGCCTCCGCACTTGTCAACCGTGCATGACGTTTTTCATGTGTCTATGCTCAGAAAGTACATTGCAAATGAGAGCCATGTTGTGTGCTATGATGACTTGCAAATTGAACCAAATCTCAGTTATGAGGATCACCTCGGGCAAATCTTCGATCGTTCGATGAGGAAACTACGCAGTAGGGCAGTGCCCTTGGTAAAGGTATTATGGCATAATCAAAAATTTGAGGAAGCCACCAGGGAACCCGAAGCTATGATGCAGAACCGTTACCCCCACCACTTCCAGCTTTGAGGTATGCTAGATTTCGTGGGATCACCCCAAATGACCCTTTTGATATTAGGTTTTGGCTTTCTTAGAGAGCCAACGATCATTCTCTTGGCTTGATCATTTTTGGCAAGAGGAGAAGAGAAACCCCCATCGTTCTCACCTGGTGGTTGTTCCAACTGCTGCCAGTGCCTTGCTGTTGGTGCTGCTGGCGTGGGAGAAGGCAAAGTGCAGGAGTAGCCGCTGCACTTGTTCTTGTAGTGTTGTGGCTGCTATTGTGTTTTGAGCAGATCGGGGAGGAGTAGAAGATAGGAGTTACAGGCCAAAAGCTTAAGGTAGGGATGCTAACTCTTAGTCCTATGAGTACCTCTTTAGATTTTGGGTTAATGGTTGCTAGGCGTGTAATGGAGTACATACCTAGGGTTGGTGAATAAAAAGGGGTTGGAGGCATGCAAAGAGAATTAGCCACCTTATCGTGTTGTTTGCGAGGGTTCACTAGGTGCTAAGCATGTGTTTTATACCTAAAATCTTTGGGATAATGGACTCTACATCAGGAAACTGTGGGTTGTGATGCGGGGTTAAAATTCATGCTGGACTAGGGCCTGGAACCATCCAATACCGATACTGGAGATCAGTACTGCTATTAGATGGCTTCGAAGGCCCCCTTAATGCATTCATCAGGGAAAACAGAATTGTTCTAGTACCAGTACTGGCTTGAGTGGAGGCCCTAAACAGAACTGGTCCAGTACCGGTACTGATGATTAATACCGGTACTGGCCTGAATGGTTATGATCTGACTATAGCCAGGGTAGTACTAGCCCTGTACTAGTACTGAGGGTCAGTACCGTTACTGGCCTGAGTGACCATGCTCTTGTTTTAGCACTTGAATAAATAAGGAAAGTATGCAAGCCTGGATACGAGGTATGAAGTTAAGAAAAATGCATAAATTTGCAAACACCTGAAAGACTACCAGCCATATGGGGTCATAAATCAACCCTAGAAGGGTGTGAATGAAACCCAAGAAAATGAATTTAAGTATATGGAAGTATACAATACATGAAATGGTTTCTTCTTAGGATTTAAATGAAAAACCCTCTTGGATTCCAAAGGTCTGTGGTCTGACCCCAGGAGATCCACTAGGTCTCTAGGATGTTGTTCCAGACTTGGAACTAAATAAAATAAGAATATGACAGGACTGCTAGGTGGGCCTATAAGGTTGTGCCTTAGACTTGGCGAATTGAGTTCACTCGGAAAGGAGACCCGAGATGTGAAGGTAGCTAAGAGCAACCTAGGGATTTACCTTGGGACTTGAGGAGTTCCCAAGAGTGGTGACAAGCTTTGGGCCATCATCAGAAGGAGGTATCTAAGCATACCCGAATCTACTTCATGGCAAAAAGAGTACTCAAGCAAGAGGCTCACCAGGCACCCGCATTTGCCGAGAAAGCCGAGGGTGCCATGATGGGTTTTGGTTGAGATCTCATCCGGTGGCAGACTGAGAGGGCACACCTCGTGGTTACGTTCCTAGTGGGGGCAAATGGTGTGGCTCGACAATTTTGACCAACCCTGAGACATAATCTGTGCAAATCACAACTAGGCCTTACTAGCGGCTAGTAGAGTTGCTCCTCGCCGACATGAGGCACTGACCTAGGTAGCACCCAAGAGGCCCGAATCTTCTGACTAAGGTCAGCAATGTTCTCGATATGTTGAGAATGGGTACGCCTTTCACAAGGGTCGCTTGTCCTGTTAGCCCTCCCCTGATCAGGGTGATGCCACCAGGCGAGGATCTATGGGGAAGGATACGTCGAAATCTCCTCTAATTAAAGAGGGATGATCTTTTAAATCTGATACCTGTGGCTAGTAAGGGAACAAATGTGAGAACCAGAATAAGTTATCTTAAGGATCTAGATAAAATTTGATGGAAAGTGGTGGATAATGTTATAAAAAAAAACATTTATCACCCCCTCTAGCTAGGCTCCACATGTAGTTAGATCCCTACTGAGCTATATAGCTCACCCCTTTCTTTTCTTTCGTGACCCATTCAACTTCCGATGCCATGGCCAAGTAGATTCTGCCTTACCCACGAGCAGTGCAGGCACCTAGCGGTGGCGAATCGACTATTCATGATGCCACTTATATGCTTGGAAAGGGTGATAATGGAAGCCCAATGCCCAGGAAGGTGGGCGGACCAACCTACTGAGTTTGTTGAAAATGCTGCCACAGAATTTATAAGGGATGCCTATCAACTAGAGCAGGCAATCTGTTTTCGGGTTTTCGACCCCGTGGAACGTGGGAGGACTTTTGAGGGACCGATGCCAGATGAGAAGCTCATCATGGTCTCTAATTACCCCTAATTAACTAGTCTTCCTAGTTAATTAGCTAGAAATATGTGAATATATGGGTTAATTATTAAATAAGGAATAAATAGTAAAGGACCTCAAAATAAGTTTAAAATGCTATATTATCATCCAATTAATATTATTAATAATTTAATTAATAATTGGACTCGAAATATTATCAATAATTCATCTAATTAATGTGTTAACTTAAGCATAATATATACCTAAGTATGTAATAACTTAAGTAACATTATTTAATTAAATAATTAATTTAAAAAGGTCAAAAATGTAAATTCAAGGTCTAATTATAATAATTGTCTTACTTACAATCATATATAAAAAGCTGAAAAAGATTTAAATTAAAATAAACCTTGAAAACCTGAGTTTACATTTTAGTCCTTACATTTTATTTCAATCGAGTCCTTAATCTCCACTTAGGTCCTTAGGTTTCACTACGATTAAGTCCCTGAACTTCTTCTTTTCTTCTTCACCCGTTTGGACGGCAGACGATTGAAGGTGGTCCACCGCCTGATCACCGCCAATCTGATGTCATCCCTTCTCCAAGCTCCTAGAGCTTGCGCTCACCATCCCCTTTTCATCCACCGGTTTGGATGATGCCTAAATCCCATTTTAAGATTGGAGATAACCTCACCGGCATCGGAGAAGATGCCGGTGGTTACTTCCCTCCTAGCCACTAATCCGTCCAGATTCCACCTCCTTCTCAGTCGCCATCACCTATAAATACCCCTTCACACCCTCGATTTCCACCAAGTTGCCTCCCTTTCCACTTCTTCACTGAGCTGACCCAATAGGCTATTCTCTCCAAAACTCCGACGAACTTCCTCAGCCTCATCCGACTTCCTCCATCCATCTTCAATTGCTCTGGATCACCGCCGAAGTCAACCTCATCTTCTGACAAGTGTTGACTAGGAGCTCTCCTGTACTTCACCTCAGAACTGCCCACCGGAGATCTTTCGACAACCCTTTGATTTCCTCCTCCGTTATGAGCCTTCGACGAAGATCCTCTATCCCCTTCATCCAGGTAACAGTAGATTAGGTAGGTAGATTAGTTTAGTTAGTTAGTTAGGTAGGTTAGGTAGCTGTAATGTTAGATTTAGAACTCATCTTCCTCAACTACGGCAAGCTCCTTGAGCTTGTCAGGAGCGATCATTTTGTCTTTTAAGTCACTGTCCACCTTCTTCCATCTTCCATGATCATTTCTATAGCCATTAATTACTAAATTGATCACTTAAATCGCCTAAACCACTTCCACCTCCATCAACTACTTCTGTTGTCCATGGTAGCAGTAGTTGACCTAATTCCACCTTCACTGGGGTCCTCCATCATCTATTCATCATCTAATGACCCTAAACTACACTTTAATTCAAGTAATTACCATCTATAATGTAAACACCCAATTTTAATTAAGCTCCTGAGCTCGCTATCTATGGTGACTCAAGAGTAGTTCAAGTCATTAATTAACTATATATTTATCATAGCAATTATCTGTTGATTTGTTTTCTCTACTCAATTGAGTGGGAAAATAAGTCTTGAGTATAATCCAACTCAGCTTTTATGAAAAATGGATTTACTGTTAAATCTTTACTCTAATGAACAATTGAAGGAATTTATTTGTTCCTGAGGTTCCTTGTGACCTCAGGAAGCTTTTCAAATCATCAATGGCATAATTGCTCATTTTGTACACAATTTTACCTTTTTCTCGACTCACTGGAGCTCCAGCGAGCTCCGACGAGTCAAAACTAGTTCTTCAACCTGCAGAACTGAGTGAGAAGCTCCAGATCAATGAAATGAGGATTACTGATTATGCTGAGGTATTTTAATTGAGATTTTAGTGTCTGGAGTTGTTAGGTCTTCATCTTCTCCAACTCCGGTAGAGTCGATGAAGTCTAACAGTTAGGTTTAAGTTGCAATTAATAGGTCTGGAAGCACCAATGTTATACCCTGAGTTCATTTCTGTGATCCAACCAGTGTAACAACCTCTGATTTGTTCTACGAACAAACACCTTTTCAATCTCAGGCGATGAGCCTGAAACCCTAGGAACTCTAGTTGAAACACCTATCTAAGGATTTGAATCTGTTCCTGTGAGTGAAGAGATGTTGTTTAAGGTGTTAATTTCGTTTGAAATAGCCAAACTCAGAAAGTCAAAACTTGAGGCTTATCAGTCAAACCTGAGTCTGAATCTTGAGTTCTTGATTCAATCTGACAAATTGAGGAATTCAAATTATTTCTGAGATGATTATAAATGATTTAGATGAGATTTGAGTGAGTTCTGATCAACTTTCTAGTGGAAATTGATTTTTTCCAGTTTGGGTTATTTCTGAACCCAAACTAACAACAGAGGCTTTTAGATGAGATTTGAATGCAAATTCTGCCCATATGGATTTGTGTTCGTCACGCTTTTGTGCGGTTTGTTAAAAGATAATATCGTGTTGTAGTATAGCCGCGAAAGCGTTCAAAACAAATAAAGATTTTTATTACTCGAAAATCGGAGTATCCGAGGTCGAACACAGGGAGAAATCTCAGTACTTTGGAAAACCCAAGAATACAACTGTTACATGCAAATATAATTGATTCAAAGAGTTTTTAGAAAAAGTAGAATTAGACGTCTGATTTATGTATCAGACGTCTTAAATGTGATCTTTCTTTCTTTCTTCCTTCTTCTCCTTTCTGCTTCTGTATCTTTCCTTCTGCTTTGCCGTTCCGATCTCTTTGCAATCTTCCCTTGTCCTTCTTCTTCTCTGCGAAGACTTCTAATCTTTCTGCTTTCCTTCTCCTACGAAGGCTTCTTTCTTCTTCTGTCTTCTTCTTTGGCTTGCTTTTCCTTCTTCTGCAGCGGCCAAGTCCTTCTCCTGCGATCAGCCTACCTGCACAGGAGCAAAACCTAACCCTTCTCCCACTACCCTCACGTCTCTCTCTCTCAAGCAATTCACTCAGAGCCGCTCTCCCGGAGCCACATGCATTAAACTGGTCGGATCGTACCCGGGACCAGGCGCACCTGAAGGTGGTGTGATGCGCGAGGAGTGCGTAGGTCTAGGTCGGGTCGGATCTGCCAAGTCCGCGTGGTCAGGCCGCGGACGAGGCGGGTGGGGTCAGTGAGGGACCTCACCCCTGTGCTTTCGAGGCAGTAAAGCTATATCACAAAAACTCTTTATACCATACCTGTGCCTTGAGATTCCACGATGTGGGACTAAACGTTCCGCCCTTCCTTTGCGCGTGCCCGCAGACTCTCATGTGCAATTGCCCACGCTGAAGGCCCTGCTGGTGCTCCTCGCTGAACTCAGTCACCTCGCGACACTTGCGAGAGCCAGCTGCACCTGCCGCCTGGGAAGCCTGACGCCTGCTGCTGCTCCAAGCTTCCTGCTGCTTCGGCTGTTAATGGCGGCTGGGGCGTTCACCTGAGATTCCACAGAACGGCCTATTGGCCCAATCAGAATAGCTGGAAACCTTCGCCGTAGCACGGCGAAGGCGGTGGGTGATGCTGCAGGTTGTCGGTCGGCCTAAGCGTGCGCGCCTAGGTTAACCTGTGGCCGGAGATGGTGGGTTGTTCGGGGGGTGGTTATGGAGGTCTGGAGTGGCAGTTGTGGGGTGGAGCGAGTTCCTGGTGGTGAGGCGGAGCTCACGAGGTGGTTGGCGAGCCGTGTGGAGTGGCGGAGTGGTGTGGGCGGCTCGCCGGAGTGCGATCGGAGGCGAGGAAGATGAAGGCGGTTAGGTACTGTCGAGGGGTAATCAAGTAAAATAGTTGGGGGAAAAGAGAGAGGAGAGGATGGAGAACGTATCTGGGGTTGTCTGGCGGGAAGGGAGGCGGCGGAGAGGACGGCTCGTAACTGCCGTCGTCGGGGAAGAAAGACCCTGAGGGAGGAAGCGACGACGAAGACGAGGTCAGAAGCGCGCGCGCGGGGTACAGCGCGACGCAGGAGATAGCTGCGGAGAGGACTCTGCTGCTGGTATGGCAGCAGAGCGACGAGAAGGAGGGAAGGAGGTCGCCGGAGCTTGTGGGTCGTTTGGCCGGAGATGGGAGAGGGAGGAATTTGGAAGGGATCTCCGTCAAAATCAAGCTTAGCCTCTTCGGCCGGAGTTGTGGGTTCTTATATAGGCGGTGGACTGGGTGTGCAGGGCCTGAAGGGCACGTAATTGCCTGAGGTTGGTCGCCGGAGATGGAAAGGAGTTAGGATACCCAAATCTCCCGTGCGTTCGCACGAGAGATTGGGTTCACACCAGCGATTGTAATTGACTTTATAAGGAAGGGAATTCCTCAGAGAATCCTCCTTCCATTTCTGGGAGGGAATCTCCGAGGGATTAGAGAGCAATCCCTCTCCGAACCTCACCGGAGCTCGGTTCTGCCCTAGCAATGGCGGCAGGACCGGTTTGTAAAGGAGGCGAAGAACCTAGGGGGTTCTCTGCAACGGTATTCAAAAGATAGGGACCAATTTGTGATTTGGGTGTACTAAATTGTAAAGTAGGTCAAGATGACCTCTCCTTAGGTCCAAATTTTGGTACAAACCTAATTTGGACCTGAGGAATCCAATGGTGAAGTTGGATTTTAGGTTTGACCTCGTTTGACTGGACATTTTGCGTAAAAACCCAAATTAGGTTAATTGAAGAGCTAGGACCCTAATCTAGGTCAAACTAGGTTCCAAAGGCCAAATTAAGTGTTCTAAACCCTAGAGTATGTTTTTCCATGATTTGTAGAGGGTTTACTTGCTTTTTGTTCTGACCGGAACCTTGTTAATTTAAGCGGGTCTGTTTTAGGGTTACCAAGTGTCATTTAGTTCTTAGATTGCACATGAACCCATTTCTGATTGACTCAACCCACTTTTTATCTCATTTAGACCATTTGACCTATGTTTTGCCTCTGAGAAATCCTGTTTACGTACTGCAATGGTAAAATTGCAGTTTTAACCTTTATTTCATGTTTTCTTCTCAGGGCACTTGTTCCTTCAGTTAGGCCTTCTTCTAGGTTATGTAGGAGCTTTTATATTCTTTATTGGGTCAAAATGAGCTAGTTATGGCCCATGATGAGGCTCTCATCATACCCCCATGCCTAGCTTTTGCTAGTCCCTTAGCAAAATTTCAAAGTTTTAACTTCCATTCTAGACCCTGAGTGTCTGTCAACAATGATAAGTGCTTCTCCTTTTCTTTTGTGATTAGGTGGGAATGCCGACAATAGGCCTAGAGGTACTCAAGTACCAACCAAAATCCGGACCTGTTCCACTTTAGCCTCAGTCTTCTGCAAAGGTTTCTACGGCCCACAGAAACTAACCTAGGGTTTGTTGGACTCCGCGGTTAAAGCACCCGTGCTTGAGATATTTTTAGCCTAAGTTCAGTTTGCAGTGCGTTTTTTGTAAGAGAGAGATAGAAGATTTATTTGTTTGGAGAGCTTTTCTCTCTCTTTTCTTTTTATTTCTAGCTTCGGATTAGCTTCTCAACACGGTCTGTATCGGATTCCTCGTCCCCATCATCAATCCTCAAGGGTCCCTGGCTTTCGAGATTTCGAGATAATCCCGCCCATGGCAACCCCCGGAACCCTGGCTTTCGAGATTTCGAGATAATCCCGCCCATGGCGTTCCGTGGCCGAATTCAGACCCTGGCGATCAACATTTCGTGATAATGCCGCCCATGGTATCTGAACCAGCAGAGTGCTTACATGCCCCCGGTAGGATATTTAAATATCCCAAGAGACAAGCACCGAGGAGACGATATGTTGTTACGCATCTTCGAGGGGAATTTCCCGCCTCTCCGCGCTGGGAACTCGTCCAAATCAATTTGTGTTGATTGACCGCTCCTAATCTAGGTGACTTTTTCAGAATATTAAACGCTCTTGCGTGTTTTGGATGTTTTATGCGCATTGAACCAGACTGTGTGTGAATTTGGGGTGCTTAGGTTACCGAATCCCGCAAATCGGAGGTCAATTAACGAGGCCGAATACTTCCTAAGCCTTAGACCTAATACTCAAGCTTCGCATTTTCCTCAACCTCTTGAGGATTATCCAGATTTTAATGGATACGTGAATTTTTAAGCTAAAGGTACTAGCCCAAAAAGCCTAAGACCAGCGTTCCCGCTAATCTCTTGTTATATCTCCGTGGCACTTTTCTTTTCTTTTTCTTGATTCGGTCTAGAACTTCAGTTAACCCCTTAATCTTTTACTAATGACTATTTCTTTTCATTTTCGTTTTGTGCTCCTTTTTGTCATTTTTTCTTCTTTTCCTCCTCTCATTTGTATGACCCTGAATTGTTTCTCCCCTCTATCAAGTCTCTTTTTTTTTTCTTTTTTTTTTGTGAAACCCTTTCTTGATATGAATTTTCTGACATTTTGCACTTTCATACCCCCCCATGCCTAAGATTTGCAATGTCCCCATTGTAAATTAGGTGGGTTCGAATTCAGCTTAGTTCATGTATTAGGATAGGTGTGTGGTGAGTGAATGGGTCGAAGCGACTTGTTGCGAACGATTTCTAATCTCGGGTAGGTATACCTGAGGTGAAGTCGACCGTTCTAATGGATGAACCCTAAAGTGCAATATGAGTTCCGCATAGAGATGTCAGAAACGGTTTCAGGTTTTTCAAAGAATGACGGGTTGCCTCCCGTTAAGCGCTGAGTTTTACGCCATCGGCTGGGCGCAATGAGCTCAAGAGGAATGGAGGGTAAAGGATGACTCAGTCAAATCTATATCGGTCATGTCAATGAACGGCTTGAGTCTCTGCCCATTCACGACAAAGGGTTCAGAATCGTGGCTGAGTGGGCTGATTTCAATAGCTCCATTTCCAAAGATTTGTCGGACTAGGTAGGGTCCGACCCACTTGGATCTTAGCTTTCCTGGGAATAATTTGAGTCGAGCATCAAAGAGTAAAACTTTTTGACCAGGATGAAAGACCTTTCTAGAAATGTGTTTGTCGTGAAAAGCTTTAACCCGTTCTTTGTAAATTCGCGAGTTCTCATACGCGTCGTGGCGTAATTCATCGATCTCGCTCATTTGAAATCTTCTGTGGGTTCCAGCCTTAGAAAGGTCGAGATTACAGGTCCGTACTGCCCAATAGGCTTTATGCTCCAATTCGACGGGGAGGTGACATGCCTTCCCGTACACTAGTCTGAAGGGAGACATTCCTAATTGGGTCTTGTGGGCGGTCCTATAGGCCCACAATGCTTCCGGAAGCCGAGAAGACCAATCTTTTCTATTAGGTCGAACAGTAACCTGAAGGATCTTCTTGATCTCTCGGTTAGATAGCTCAGCTAGACCATTAGTTTGGGGGTGGTAAGGAGTAAAGATTCGGTGTGACACCCCGTATTTGGTCATCAGTGACCTGAACTGAGCGTTTGTAAAATGGGTCCCTCCGTCGGAAATTATAGCACGCGGAATCCCGAACCTTGAGAAAATGTTTTGATGGAGGAATTTTATAACGACTTTATGATTGTTGGTTCGGGTCGGAATGGCTTCTATCCACTTGGACACATAGTCAACTGCGAGTAAGATGTATTCGAAGCCATCCGAGGTCGGAAAGGGTCCCATGAAATCAATCCCCCAAATATCAAAAATTTCGCATACCAAGATCGGCTGTAGAGGCATCATGTCTCTATAGCTCATGTTGCCCAGAGTCTGGCAACGGGAACATGCCTTACAGTGTTCGTATGCATCCTTGAAAATTGTGGGCCAGTAGAAGCCACACTGGAGGACTTTCGATGCGGTTTTATGTCCAGAAAAATGTCCACCGCATGCCTGGTCATGGCAGAATGAGAGTATGTCTTTGATTTCCATTTCCGTGACGCACCATCGGATTATCTGATCAGCACCAATGCGGAAAAGATACGGATCTTCCCATAGGTAATACTTGGCATCGGAACGCAATTTGTCCTTTTTGGCCTTCGACCAATCGGGCGGAATCCGATGTGATGCCAGGTAATTAACAATATCGACGAACCATGGAAGACTTGTACTGATAGTCAGGAGGTGCTCATCAGGGAAATGTTCTGTAATAGGTCCGGAAGGATCAATAATTTCAGAAGGAAGGCGGGACAAGTGATCAGCTACCACATTGTGCTTTCCCGCCTTGTCGCGAATCTCGAGGTCAAATTCTTGTAATAGCAAGATCCAGCGGATTAGTCGAGGTTTCGCGTCCTTCTTGGCAAGGAGATGCCTTACAGCTGTGTGATCCGAGTATACGATAATACGGGAACCCAGAAGGTATGATCTGAATTTTTCCAGGGCAAATACTATGGCCAGCAGCTCTTTCTCAGTAACCGTATAGTTACGCTGAGCCTCATCCAGTGTTTTGCTGGCGTAGTAAATGACCACAGGTATCCCGTCAATTTTCTGCCCCAAAACCGCTCCTACAGCAAAGTCAGATGCATCGCACATGATCTCAAAGGTTTGAGACCAATCAGGGGACTGTAGGATTGGGGCTTGGGTGACTCGGTCATGTAGGATCTCAAATGCTTGAGTGCATTCCTTGGAAATTTCGAAAGGCACATCCTTGGAGAGAAGTTTGGTCAGGGGGCGCGCGATCTTGGAGAAATCAGGGATGAATCGACGGTAGAAACCGACGTGCCCCAAAAAAGATCGGATGTCCTTAATCGAGCTAGGCATAGGGAGTTTGGAAATCAAGTTCACCTTGGCTCGATCGACCTGGATGCCTTTTTCTGATATGAGATGTCCCAGGACAATTCCTTCAGGCACAATGTTATGGCCCTTTTCCCAGGAAAGAACTAGATTCATGTCAATGCACCGCCTGAGGATTTGGACAAAGTGCAGGAGGAAATCATCAAATGATTCTCCGAATATTGAAAAGTCATCCATGAAGACTTCCAGATAATCACCTACCATATCTGAGAATATGGCAAGCATGCACCGCTGAAAAGTTGTAGGTGCATTGCAGAGACCGAACGGCATCCTTCGGAACGCGTACGTCCCGAAGGGGCAGGTGAATGTGGTCTTTTCTTGGTCCTCTGGATGGATTGCCACCTGATTGTAACCGGAGTACCCGTCAAGAAAGCAGAAGAATTTATTTCCTGCTAGTTTCTCGAGGATCTGATCAATAAATGGTAGTGGGAAATGATCCTTCTTCGTGGAGGAATTTAGTCTTCTGTAATCAATGCAGACTCTCCACGAATTAGCTATTCGGGTAGGAATGACTTCCCCGGTTTCAGTCGTGATGATGGTAAGTCCTGCCTTCTTAGGTACCACTTGTGTTGGACTCACCCAACGACTCTCGGAGATTGGGTAGATGATCCCTGCATCTAACCACTTAATGATCTCCTTTTTCACGACCTCCTGTAGGTTAGGGTTTAGGCGTCCTTGCATTTCTCTTGAAGGTCGTGAGCCTTCTTCCGTGTAGATTCGATGTGTGCAGTATGAAGGGCTTATACCAGTCAAATCATCTAGAGTCCATCCAATGGCTCTACGATGTTGTTGGAGAACAGAAATCAAACGGAGTTCCTGGTCAGGTGTGAGTCGAGAATTGATAATCACAGGAAACGTCTGATTTGAATCCAAAAAGACGTATTTTAGATGTTCAGGAAGGGGCTTGAGTTCCGTGACAGGATTGTCAGCAGCAGCGGGTGGTTCGGGGTTTGTATCGGGAGCAATGGTAGGAGTCATAGGTGTGTCTAGATCATGTCCGCACTCCTCTGTTAGCGGTTTTTGCTCCTCTAGTGGTTGATCAGGAATAATCAGGTTGTCCTCTATATGCAATTCATCAACCACGGCTTCGACATCACAAATTTCCTCTATCACCCCGCAATTAATCCCTTGATGGGCCTTGAAAATGTCTATCTTCAGATTTTGATTCCCAAATTTTAATTCTATCTGGCCCTCTTCGCAGTTTATATTGGCCCTAGCAGTGGCCAAAAAGGGTCTCCCTAATATGATTGGTGTGTCCCTTGGGTTCTTAGGTGCATCCATGTCCAGTACTATGAAGTCCACTGGAAAATAAAAATCTCATACCCTAACAATGACATCCTCGAGTATTCCTTTGGGTGACTTGATGGATCGATCGGCTAGCTGTAATGTCACCTCGATGGGTTTAAGTTCAGATTCTTCAAGGTGGTCAAGGAGGGATGTAGGTAATAAATTTATGGAGGCACCTAGGTCTAGTAGGGCTCTATCAAGTTGGGTTTCACCAATTTTACAAGAAATCAAGGGAGTTCCTGGGTCTTTAGCCTTAGGTGGGAGTTTGCTCAAGATGACAGAGTTGGCTTGCTCTGATAGTACGATTGGGTTCCCATCCTTGGTTCGCGGCTTACGTTTAGGTGTACATATGTCTTTCAAGAATCTTGCGTAAGTCGGTATGTGGCGGATTGCATCCATCAACGGGATGTTTATCTGGACCTGTTCAAAGAGCTTGACCAGATCCTCCTCAGGAGCCACAAGTTTGGTTGTCCTTTTTCCTTTGGTCAAGGCCTCTGGAAATGGGATCCTAGCTGGTTCCTCTAGGATAGGTCCAGGTTCTTGATCTGGGACAGTAGTATCTTGGATGACTACCCTAGGGTCTTGGCGATTATCAGGCTTGGAGTGGTTCGGATAGTGTGGGTCTTGTGTTGTTTTACCACTGCGTGTTGTTACAGAGTTTAATCCGGCCTGACTTTGGTTTGGGTTAGGTAGGAGGGGTGGCTGCTGCTACAATCCTGCATAAGATGTTGACGCCTCCATCCCGTCTGGTGATGGAGTAGCAGGGGCCTGATAAATCAAATGTGCGTGGCTTGGATTTGGATTCATAACGCGCCTCTGGGTCGGCACGTTATTTGGGTTGGGCAGAGGTTGCGAAGGAAGGGTGCCAGGTTGGCGGGAATTTGCCATCTGGGCCAGTTGGTTGCGAACCTCTGTGATCTCGTCCTTGTGCTGTTTTTGCATTGCTGCATTCGTCTTTTGAATGTCAGCCAGTGTTTGAAGGATAAGAGTCAGTTGATCCTGATTTTGCCCGGATTGGTAGGTGGGATTGGGCCGAGGCTGAGGCGGCTGATATGGACGAGGAGCTTGTGGGCGGGGTTGATATGGTGGTTTTTGAGAATTTCCTGCCCACTGAAAGTTAGGATGATTTCGCCATCCAGGGTTGTAGGTATTGGAGTATGGGTCATTCTGGATGGCGTTGAGGTCCTCGCAGTTCTGAGGAACCTCAGGAAAGTCAGAATATGAGGTTCAGAGTTCCCCCAACTCGAATAGAAGGGATCAGAGGTCACTCCGGTCCGAGAGGTAGACGGGGGTGGAGATGGGTTCATCCCCTTGGCAGGTTGGTGATAGATGTTTTGCACTGTTTCCCTTGCCAGAGGAGGTTGTGTAAAAGAATTTTGTGCAGAGGTGGCTTGCTGCAAATGTCGAGTTAGCTCGTCCACCTTCTTTTCTATGATAGAGACCTTGTCCAACCGACTGGCCATCAGTTCCAGGTCGACAGAAGTGGACAGGTACTGCGTCTCATGTGTCCCTCTTAGATTCGTCGATGCGCGGGCATTCGTCCTGTCGAATAAGCCCAAGGAGTCATTGTTTATGGAGTTCTCGCACATGTTTTCGAGAATCTCCCATACCGTGCCCTCGTGTTGGCCCATGATGTTTCCTCCACATGTTGCATTGACGAATAGACGAATATCCTCACGGAGTCCCTGGTAAAAAGACTGGACTTGTTCCCACTTAGGAACTCCGTGATGGGGGCACTTTCGCATGAGATCTAGGAATCAATCCCAAGCTTCATGAAGAGGTTCTCCCGGTTGTTGAGTGAAATGAGTGATCTGGTGGCGCAAGGCATTTGTCCGGCCAACAGGGAAGAATTTTTTCAAAAATTCGGACTGTAATTCCTCCCATGTGTTGATCGGGCGGGTCTGAGTCTGATACCAGTGCGCAGCCTTGTCCAAGAGGGAGAACGAAAACATTTTCATGAGTAGGATATCCCGGTTTTGTACATCTGACCCGAAGGTCTGGGCCAAATGCTTGAGTTGTTTAATGTGTTGGAATGGATCCTCAGAGTTAAGCCCATGGAACTTCGGTATGGCATGAATCATATTGGGCTTCAAATCAGAATCGGGTCCTCCAATTGGGATTCGTACTCGGGGTTCGATTGCCACCGCAGCAGGATTATAGTGATCTCGCATCATAGGTCGCTGCGGTGGGTTTACAAAGTTCTGAAAGAGATCGTTCAAGCATTGAAGTTGGTGTTCAAGATTATTCTCCTCTTCAATGGGTTGTGTCATGATGGGAGAAGAAGGAGAATCAGGGTCTGAGTCAGATGAAAGATTTATGTGGCGGGGTTGCTGCACAAACAAGGGCGTCGAGGCTTGGCCTCGACGAGAATGAATTTCTAAGGGAGGTCTTAAAGGTGGTCTTAAGGACCTCCTACCAAACATGCACCAAAAGATGTGATGAGATCAGAAGGTGCTGGACCCAATCAAGACACCCAAGAATTGTTGGGTGACTATAGAGGTTCGGGGCAGATGGACCCCTGGATCAGAAGATCGTCCACCTGAGAAATACCTGGGCAGCCAGAGAGGGAGAGTCCCGCAGAGACCCCTACATGGTAGAGCGTCCCCACGGGTTACAGGGTTTCCCCCACCCGACCTCTCTTGTCACTGCGGTTCCAGGTAAACCAGAATGGGGATCTTGACCTCTTAAGTCTACCTTTTTTTATTTTAAGATCAAGGTGCTTAATGTTCCACTTGAACTTTTAAGTATTTTGAGTGCAAAAGTGACCTAATATTAAGGTTGGTTGACCCGAGGGATCAACTTCACCTCTTGTTCCTTTGAGAGCTTTTAGGTCCTTCCTTTTATGGTTCAAACGGATTATCAGCCTGATTTGCTTAGGGTTCCTCTTGTATAAATCTTTTGAAACACGGTTTAGGCACACCTCTTTTTGGAATGTTTGTTTCTTTGTTTTAGAGAAGATGTGTCTCTAAAAACCCTAGCTTTGCAATCCCTAACTTGGCTCTAGTGGGTCCAATTTAGTTGCCGTAGAAATTAGCACCTAGGGCTCAATCAAGAAAGTTTTAGCCCTAGTTGCCTTAGTTGGATGAACAGATAAAAATATGTTGAAATGAAAATCAGGCAACTTGATGAGTTACTAAATATGAGACAGGTAGCCCTAAGTTGGTTTCCCTCCTTTTTTTAGATTGTGAGAGGGTTAAGAGAGAGGACTTATGGAGATTACCTGTTCCTTGGAGAGTCTGTTGTGCAGTTGCTATTCTTTCCTTTTTGTTTTGCTTTCCCTGAATGAACACAGCAAAAGAGAGAAGTCAAGTTGGATATTAGATAGAAAAGTTGTACTCAAAAGTTTTAAAAGTGCCCGTTGCTCCCTGGCAACAGCGCCAAAATGTTCGTCACGCTTTTGTGCGGTTTGTTAAAAGATAATATCGTGTTGTAGTATAGCCGCGAAAGCGTTCAAAACAAATAAAGATTTTTATTACTCGAAAACCGGAGTATCCGAGGTCGAACACAGGGAGCAATCTCAGTACTTTGGAAAACCCAAGAATACAACTGTTACATGCAAATATAATTGATTCAAAGAGTTTTTAGAAAAAGTAGAATTAGACGTCTGATTTATGTATCAGACGTCTTAAATGTGATCTTTCTTTCTTTCTTCCTTCTTCTCCTTTCTGCTTTTGTATCTTTCCTTCTGCTTTGCCGTTTCGATCTCTTTGCAATCTTCCCTTATCCTTCTTCTTCTTCTCTGCGAAGACTTCTAATCTTTCTGCTTTCCTTCTCCTGCAAAGGCTTGTTTCTTCTTCTGTCTTCTTCTTTGGCTTGCTTTTCCTTCTTCTGCAGCGGCCAAGTCCTTCTCCTGCGATCAGCCTGCCTGCACAGGAGCAAAACCTAACCCTTCTCCCGCTACCCTCACGTCTCTCTCTCTCAAGCAATTCACTCAGAGCCGCTCTCCCGGAGCCACAAGCATTAAACTGGTCGGATCGTACCCGGGACCAGGCGCACCTGAAGGTGGTGTGATGCGCGAGGAGTGCGTAGGTCTAGGTCGGGTCGGATCTGCCAAGACCGCGTGGTCAGGCCGCGGACGAGGCGGGTGGGGTCAGTGAGGGACCTCACCCCTGTGCTTTCGAGGCAGTAAAGCTATATCACAAAAACTCTTTATACCATACCTGTGCCTTGAGATTCCACGATGTGGGACTAAACGTTCCGCCCTTCCTTTGCGCGCGCCCGCAGACTCTCGTGTGCAATTGCCCACGCTGAAGGCCCTGCTGGTGCTCCTCGCTGAACTCAGTCACCTCGCGACACTTGCGAGAGCCAGCTGCACCTGCCGCCTGGGAAGCCTGACGCCTGCTGCTGCTCCAAGCTTCCTGCTACTTCGGCTGTTAATGGCGGCCGGGGCGTTCACCTGAGATTCCACAGAACGGCCTATTGGCCCAATCAGAATAGCTGGAAACCTTCGCCGTAGCACGACGAAGGCGGTGGGTGATGCTGCAGGTTGTCGGTCGGCCTAGGCGTGCGCGCCTAGGTCAACCTGTGGCCGAAGATGGTGGGTTGTTCGGGGGGTGGTTATGGAGGTCTGGAGTGGCAGTTGTGGGGTGGAGCGAGTTCCTAGTGGTGAGGCGGAGCTCACGAGGTGGTTGGCGAGCCGTGTGGAGTGGCGGAGTGGTGTGGGCGGCTCGCCGGAGTGCGGTCGGAGGCGAGGAAGATGAAGGCGGTTAGGTACTGTCGAGGGGTAATCAAGTAAAATAGTTGGGGGAAAAGAGAGAGGAGAGGATGGAGAACGTATCTGGGGTTGTCTGGAGGGAAGGGAGGCGGCGGAGAGGACGGCTCGTAACTGCCGTCGTCGGGGAAGAAAGACCCTGAGGGAGGAAGCGGCGACGAAGACGAGGTCAGAAGCGCGCGCGCGGGGTACAGCGCGACGTGGGAGATAGCGGCGGAGAGGACTCTCCTGCTGGTATGGCAGCAGAGCGATGAGAAGGAGGGAAGGAGGTCGCCGGAGCTTGTGGGTCGTTTGGCCGGAGATGGGAGAGGGAGGAATTTGGAAGGGATCTCCGTCAAAATCAAGCTTAGCCTCTTCGGCCGGAGTTGTGGGTTCTTATATAGGCGCTGGACTGGGTGTGCAGGGCGTGAAGGGCACGTAATTGCCTGAGGTTGGTCGCCGGAGATGGAAAGGAGTTAGGATACCCAAATCTCCCATGCGTTCGCACGAGAGATTGGGTTCACACCAGCGATTGTAATTGACTTTATAAGGAAGGGAATTCCTCAGAGAATCCTCCTTCCATTTCTGGGAGGGAATCTCTGAGGGATTAGAGAGCAATCCCTCTCCGAACCTCGCCGGAGCTCGGTTCTGCCCTAGCAATGGCGGCAGGACCGGTTTGCAAAGGAGGCGAAGAACCTAGGGGGTTCTCTGCAACGGTATTCAAAAGATAGGGACCAATTTATGATTTGGGTGTACTAAATTGCAAAGTAGGTTAAGATGACCTATCCTTAGGTCCAAATTTTGGTACAAACCTAATTTGGACCTAAGGAATCCAATGGTGAAGTTGGATTTTAGGTTTGACCTCGTTTGACTGGACATTTTGCGTAAAAACCCAAATTAGGTTAATTGAAGAGTTAGGACCCTAATCTAGGTCAAACTAGGTTCCAAAGGCCAAATTAAGTGTTCTAAACCCTAGAGTATGTTTTTCCATGATTTGTAGAGGGTTTACTTACTTTTTGTTCTGACTGGAACCTTGTTAATTTAAGCGGGTCTGTTTTAGGGTTACCAAGTGTCATTTAGTTCTTAGATTGCACATGAACCCATTTCTGATTGACTCAACCCACTTGTTATCTCATTTAGACCATTTGACCTATGTTTTGCCTCTGAGAAATCCTGTTTACGTACTGCAATGGTAAAATTGCAGTTTTAACCTTTATTTCATGTTTTCTTCTCAGGGCACTTGTTCCTTCAGTTAGGCCTTATTCTAGGTTATGTAGGAGCTTTTATCTTCTTTATTGGGTCAAAATGAGCTAGTTATGGCTCATGATGAGGCTCTCATCAATTTGTAACAACCTCTAGAAGTTGTTTTAATCAATTAAACAGTTCTTTAGCTATCTGTTAGGACATTTCAAAGTGTAATTTTCAGTCCTGAAGCTTCCTAAGAAGCTTTGGGCTTCTACACCACTCCTAAAGCTCCTGAGACCTCAAAACCTCCACCAGCAACTGCGTAAATAATCCTAGGACCTATTTAGAACTTCAGCGGGAAGTTTGTCCACTCTGTGGACTTTATAACCATAAAATCACTTTCCAGGCCATTATAGACATAGACAAGAACAGAATCTTCGCCCTTCAAATTGAAGAGCTTACCTTCCCCTTTGAATCAAATTGACACTTCAATCCTGTAGAACAACTCAAGAGCTTTCCAACAAGCTCTTATTTGCTTGGAACAAAGCTTTGAGCTAGGAGAAATCGTTGCTTGAAGTTTGGTCTGGGAGGGGGTAACTTAGTCCCCCCTCGGAAAGTTCTAAACGACCGTGTAGGTATAAAAGGTTTTTGTTATATTGCCTCTTCAGTCGACAAGCTGTTGGGAGATCGTAGATCGCATTTTTGATAAAAGCGTCATAGTATAGTTGCAAAATACGATCCAACAAAGATATTATTTTGTAAAAATAACGAGACTTTGAGTCCCGGTCGTTCGTCTCTGGGAGGCGTTGTTTTTATTTTTGAAATCGATCTTAAAGCCGCTCTACTTTATTTAAACAACATGCTGGTACGTAATATATAGGCGGTTAAAGAACAGGCACTTAAATCATGTAAATATGATAATCATTTAGCTCGAGGTGATTCCAAACACATAAGAGAGATATATATATATAATGAAATTTCATTCATCATGGGAGAGTTGTTGCACAAGGAAATCTAGAGGAAAGCTTATATATGGATGCTTAAAATTAAATCTAAAATTAAACCTAACTACCAGAAAATGATTACATACAAGAATCAGCGGGGCATTTCGCATGCATCATTGGGGAAGAAGTAAGACTACTCTACTAAGCAGTAAATGAAAGCAATAAAAATTATGAAGAGCATGATCTAGAGCTAGAAGAATAGAGGGCATTCAGGGGTGGTCCCCGATGGCCTTGGAGTGGTCGAGAGGAGAATGAGGGGCGGCCAATGAAACTTAGGCCGACCCTTGGAGAGAAGTAGGGTTGATCCAGCATCCCGGCATGGTGTCCTCCATGGTGGTGGTAGTGAGCTCGTGGAGGTGGACTGACTATGGAGGTGGCGTGAATGGCACCAATGGAGTGCAATTGCCAAAGAAGTAAATGGGTGTAAATGGCTACCCAAGGGGTTTTTTATAAACCTAAGGGAAGCTCTCTAGAGAATTATGGAATTCTCTAGAGAGGCCTACGGTGGGAGCTCATGGGAGAGTGAGAGAGAGAGGGTGGATGGTGATTTTTAGATCCACCAAATGTGGATCTAAAAATTGAATGGCTCTTAGTTGCTATTTTTGGCAACCAAGGCAACCACACATGGTAGAGAGTTCTAAAGAACTCTAGGCTAGATATTTTCGTGTGGATGGTATGTGTGGGTGTGTGTGGGTCGAAACTTAGGTGGCTAGGTTGATTAGGTTGGGTTCTAGTGGGTTTAGGTCAAGATAGGTCTCAAATTAGGGTTATAAACCCTAATTCACTAAGGTAAAGTGCAACTAAACTTAATACAAGCTTAATTGGGTGTGTGGAAACCTAATTGAGAGTAAAACAACTCAATTAAGTCAGGTCTAGGTCAATTGGACTCTCATTGAGTCCAATTGGACAGTGTGTGCTGAGATCAGGGCTCAATTGGACTCAATGAGTCCAACTGAATAGGCTGATGGAATTGACTAAGATCCAAGTCAATTAGGTTTAGTGAGGACCTAATTAGGTCCTTAGGGAGATCTAGAGGTGATGTACTAGGGTTAGGGCACCTTAATTTAGGTTCCTATGGGGTTGGAATTGGGTTTAGGGACCTAGAGATCCAAGATCAAGGCTTAAATCTCAAAACAGGAATTGGAGAGCAGTATAAGACGTCTAATTATATAATCAGACGTCTTATACTCAAAAATTAGAAGTCCAGACTTGTTGTCTGGACGTCCAATCAGAGTCAAGAAGGATTTCAGGTTCTGGTTTGGGTATTCTGTAGAAATTAGACGTCTGACAAGGCGTCTGGACGTCCAATAACACTGCAGAAGTGGGTTTGAAGTGTGCGGGAGTTGGCTAAGGGTCCTGGATGTCTTAAAACTTATCTGGACATCTAGAGAAGGGTTGGAACTAGGGTTTTAGGGCTTCCTAAGGTATTGTGACCTAATCTAAGGGTGGCTAAGGCTTGGGGAAGTCTCTAGGCTATCCTAAGGCTAGGATGGACCTAAGCTCTTCACATTTTACTGCTTTATTCCTACTTAATAGAATAGTAAACTTTTAACCCTCTTACATTATTATTCCTACATCTAAACTAGGCATTCTGCACCAGCTCTGCTACAACTCCTGTTATTCCTGATCCAGCTTCAGATCCAGCTCCTGATCAGCTTTGTCCCTGCAATCGACATAATGCACTTAATCAGCACATTATAACATTATTTTATGCATAGCTAAAGGAAAGCAGTAAAGATGCAGATAATGTGTATGCATGCATGAATAACCCTAACTTATGCTAAGTCCTAGCTTAATCTAGGCCAATTAAGACCTACGATTGCTACGCAATCATACCCCCATGCCTAAATCTTGCTAGTCCCTAGCAAATGCAAGACTAAATTATTTACAGCAATGGTTCCTAAGGGACTGGTTATTTTATCAAGTGTTTGCATACAGATTTTTTTCCCTTTTGTTTTCATCCTATGCTCTAGAAATCCAGACAATCATGAAGGTGCAGCTATGTAGCTTTCGCAATGAATTCGAGTGAAAACTAATACACCTCTAAAGCCTGTACTTGACCCCTAATAAAAATTCTAGCGGGATAGGCGGATTTCTTCCCTCAGGGTATTCAAGATATTTTATGAATTCCACCCTGGCTTTAGGCTTAGGTAGAGAATCTTTGAGGGAAAGGATTGTATATTTGGTGGCTCATTCTCACTTGGTGCTACATAGAGACTAGTACTACAGAATCTAGATTCCCGAATTACTAAGTAACTCAACTCAGAGAAAGACGAGAAAAACTATGCTCCCTTTTGATTCCTTTGTATTCATTCTCTCTTACTCTTTTTCTTTCTTTTTCTTAGAGCTCACAACCTCACCAGATTCACACATATGTTCTGTATTTGATGGTCTCACTAGGCATTAACACTTTAATTGAGTTCTCATAACCCTAAAACTAAGTCAGGATTCCTCAGCCAGTATTTAGGCAGTAAGAAACACAAGAAAAATAAGTTAAGGCTATATTTGGTGGAGCTCAATTTTATTTGGTGGTATTGCCTCGATGAAATAAACACTAAATATTCGTTCTTTTCTTTGCTTTTTCTTCTTTTTCTAATAATTTTTTTTTCATTTTTTTTTCAGTTTTTCTTTGTTTTCATCATTCTTTTTCTTTTTCTTTTTCTCATCTTTTTTTTAATTTCTTTTTTCAGCATAACACAACTGGCATACATCCATGAACTTTATTAAGGAGGCATTATTGGGGATTGGTGGTACTCAAGAGACATTGGGTGTCTTATTTGGTGGAAGTGCCTACTCACGACACTGGGAGAGACGGATAGGACGGAGTATTTCTGACCTTGACATCAATACCCTCCTTCAGCCAAGGATTCTGTAAAGAATGGTCGTAAGCATCCACCTTAGCCCTAGTTTTATGAAAACTCGCTCTCCGCGTATTTGCCTTATTCGGTGGCTCTCAAAATTTTGCACCAAAAATGTATACGCAGGAATCGAGAGAAAAACTATGTCTAAACTCAGAGTATTATTACCTAATTATCTAGGATTCCAGATTCCTTGCACTAATCTTAGAGTACCAATACACTCAACTCTTATCTCACACTATTTGGTGGATATTTGGAATAAAATCAGCTTGACTCCCAAAACACTATTCAAGGGTTCAGGAAAAGAAGCATTGCTTCTTCTCGACAAACTGAAGACATTTATCAACCTTCACCATGAATCCATTGCAAATTCTACGTGTGTGTGAAAAGTTGTACTGGATTCCATATTATAGGAATCAATTAAAGGATAAAATCCCTAATGCATTCTCTTAATAAAATAATCTTATTCATGAATGCAATATCTATATATGGTATAAGCATGTAACCTCGCATAATTTGTACATCGTGAATTTCCCGTATCGGGTTACAATCAGCTTGACCCTAAATTTGGAACAAAAGGTGAGTGGGTGAGTTGAAATTGGTTATTGCGAACGATTTCTAGCTCCAATGCGAGCATTGGAGGTGGAGTTGATTGTTCTTTTATTTAAAGTCCTAAAGTATGTTTTGCATGCAGCTCTGAGGTTTTCGTAAGTGTTGGCACAAAAAATTTTTTTCAGTTTTTCTGTATCTACCCCCCATGCCTAAGTTCTTGCATGTCCTCATGCATGAATGTAAAAGAAAATAAATGCTGCAGGGAGAGAATGGGTAGAAATCACCTGTAATTACTCCTGAAATTATATTCAGCACTGGCCAACCTATTAATATGCAATATAAAAGGGAAATATGCTAAAACAAAACTATGCTATGTATAAAAATGATGGTGGAATGTGGGGCAAATGGTATCTATATGTGCTGAGTTTAACACCTCCAGCTAGGCAAAAGCTCAATGAGATGTATCAATTCTTGCATAGGAGCCGGTCAAAATTAAAAGAAAGATGTGCTCGTATGCTCCTAGAATCAGTGGTCCAGAGATGCGGACTAGCTGATTGTGCACCCCTACTCCAAAAAGTCTAGCTATAAGAAAGTGCGGAGTGGTGGTGGAAAATAGAGGATAATCAGAGGGGGGATCATGATGTTGATTCAGCTGATTTATCATGTCCCACAATTCAGCAGGAAGTTGCTGAGGGAGTAGATCAACATGTATCTCAGAACCAGAATCTGAGTCATAGGGATCCTCATAATGATAATTGACATCAAAGATCATGCCCTCTCCAGGCTCTAGGTCATATGGGGGTATCCGTGAAAGTAGAAGATCTGTGGGGAGGTCACTGAAATCCTCATCAAAAATTACTTCGTCCTCATCAGTACTCATCTCTGATAAATCAAAGGTTGTCTCTTCATGCCCGAGGTCGAGCCATTGACTAGGATGGTAGGTGCGTCCCCAGCTCATTCTGCTCGAAGCTTCACCCTCATATGCATTGGGCTCCTCAATAATTCCTACCTCAGGTAGCATATTTATTTCTTTGTTCGAGTTATCTATAGCTACTTCTGGTTTTCGGATGTTAGGATCAAGGATAGAAAGTGTCATCTTAGAATCTCTAATATCTGAATTAGGGATGTAGGTGAAAGAAGAAGAGTGCAGATCAGAAGATGTTGGCTCTAGCACAGGTTCACCTACAATGGGAAGTGGTCTAGATTGATCAGTAGTGTCGCATGTAATGTTTGCCTCAAGATCCATATCCTCAATTGGATCTACTTCCCTTGTCTTGATCGGGTTATCTAACCCAAAAGGTGTCTCCCAGGATTCAGGATAATCTGATTGCGGCTCAGTCCTGGAGATATCAGTCCTTTCCTCCTCAATTTCAGATGAACCCATTCAGCATACTTCCTGCTCCTGTCTCATATCCATGCTAGATTCTTTTTCCCTTGAGTGATCTTCGGGCATCTGCTCCCGAGAATCTTCTGTGTGTTCTTTCGGCATAGTTGTTTCAGATTCTTCGAGGTCTTCAATGCTATTTTCCACTTGATTCTCAAAAGCAATAGTTCTTGAGTTTCCCGATTTTGTCCAATTCCCCTTGTTATCTCTGTTGTTTCCTGAAGGAGCTCCATCACGTCTTGTTGATGCGGAATCCGGCTTTGTCTTTGGTTCGGCTCAATGATAGCCTGGATTTCATGTAGATAGGATGTGGCCTTTTCCTTAGCACTCGCTATAGCTCTCTGTATTCTATAATGTGGCCGCATATGCATCGGTAGCTCTTCAGGGGTTCCAGGGGGTGAATCAGGTCTACCCATGTTCCATGGGTGAGAAGCAGGAGTATGAAATCCATATCCTGGGTTATAAGATGCGATCCTTTGAGGGACCGACTGGTATGGGTCATAATATCCAGGGTTAGGATATGGGTTAACCATTTCAGTAACCCGAGGAGAAGGATCAAGCGAAGTGAAAAGTCATCTTCGCCACCTTGGGCTCTGATCCCAAGGTTGAGCTAATTCAGTGACCCGAGCTCTCAGATAAGCTCGTGGGTCCAGCTCTTCTGGATCCTGATTAGGTCCAGATCCAATGTTAGCCATTGCGGCTTAGCAGATAGAAGAAATGGGGTAAGAAGATGGTCCGGGCGAGGTGACTCGCCTCCTTGGGAGTGGCTCCCAAGGTCCAACCAAGTGAGGTCGAAGTGACTTCCGTGCATACACCGCCCAACCCCTGGGTTGGTGTAGCCACGCAGAACAAGGCTAAGGCCCTGTCAATCAAATGGTCCTTATAAATCAGGTGACCAGATTTTTTGTTAGGGATTTGAATTCCTGAAGATAAGTTCGTCGTACAACCGACTGAACGTGAATCCCGCCAATCAAGCTAACCTAGCCAGTCTGGTTACGAGGAGATTAAGGGGAAGGTTCTTCCTTTGGCTTATGCCTCCGATTCGGTTGACCCTCGAGCCACGGTCGTTTGACACTACCCTGCAGACTTAGTCACCAGGTTTGGTAAGAGAGATTAAACTCATCCAGTAGTACGACAATGAACTCGGGTTGATTTCGTGTTTTAAAATTAGTTTTTAACCCATTTTCTTCAGTGGGGTTTGTGGTGAGTGGCCCACAAGGTGACCAAGCTCACCGACTAACTAGACTTGATTAAGTCTAGGTTAGCCAAAAGTGTGGTCTCTATTTGTGACCCTAAAGGTTCAACCTAAGTTGCATGCACTTCTAGGGTTTTTTTTTTCTCTACTTCAACAGACCACAAAAATAATGTTGATTCTCTAATAATAATTGGAATCCAATTAATTTGAAATTTTGTAAGTAGATTCCTTTTTTAATTATTTTTTCATAGAATATTTTTTTATAATTTTTACTATTTCAACCGATTTTTTAGGGAATTTTAAATATCAGGGGGTCAGATTTGGAACTTTGACCCCTGGACGGTCTTTCACTTTGAAACCGTACCAAATGATCTTCAAAAATTTGGGAAAAATATGAAAAATAAAGCCAATTAGATCATCTTTCAAACCCCACCATTTTTAGTCAAAACAGATTCGCGGATTGCTCGAAATCACTTTTGGAACTTTGAAAATTTTTGAATCTGGGTCTATCTGACCCCGTGCACTTCACGAATTTTCAAAAATTTTATACTTGGAGTTTTCTTAAATTAACAGTGGCATTTGAAAGATGGTTTGAATATGAAGGTTTTTCCCGAATTTCATAATTTTTCACTAACAAATTTTTTAGCAATCGAATTTTTAGGTGAGATTTGAAATCTCGCCGAAAATCAGAAGGTGGTGGAAAAGCTTTTAAAGAGGTTTGAATTTGAAATTCAAGCCTTCCACCAAAAATATATTTTTTTTCTTTTTAATCTTTTGCACTTTTTTTTAAAAAGGAATTTTTCAAAAGATTCAACAAAAATCTCTTTTCTTTCTTTTTTTTTTCTAACCTAGATTCAAAAGGAAATCCAATCTAGATTTTTTTTTTCAAATTTTTTGATTTTTTTGATTTTTTGTTATTTTCCACGAAAATAAGAAAAATCTCTTTTTTTTTTTTTAAAGAAATTGCTGGAGGTAGATCTAGTCCTAGGGTTCAGAAAATAAACCCAATCTATGATAGATAATGTGCACCTGATTTTTCTTTGCCACGCTCGATGTGTGCGCGGATCCCGTTTTCATTCCGTATTGTCCTGCACATCAAGAACAAAGTAGAGGCCAATTTGTTAGTGATAGTTTCAAGATCAAAATCAAAGAAAATGACGTCGCCTCCCCGGCAACGGTGCCATTTTGTTGGGAGATTGTAGATCGCATTTTTGATAAAAGCGTCGTAGTACAGTTACAAAATACAATCCAACAAAGATATTATTTTCTAAAAATAATGAGACTTTGAGTCTCGGTCGTTCGTCTCTAGGAGGCATTATTTTTGTTTTTGAAATCGATCTTAAAGCCACTCTACTTATTTAAACGACATGCTGGTGCGTAATATATAGGCGGCTAAAGAATAGGCACTTAAATCACGCAAATATGATAATCATTTAGCTCAAGGTGATTTCAAACACATAAGAGATATATATATATAAAATGAAATTTCATTCATCGTGGGAGAGTTTTTGCATAAGGAAATCTACAGGAAAGCTTATACGTGAATGCTTAAAATTAAATCTAAAATTGAATCTAACTACCAGAAAACGATTGCATACAAGAATCAGCGAGGGCATTTCACATGCATCATTGGAGAAGAAGTAAGACTACTCTACTAAGCAGTAAATGAAAGCAATAAAAATTATGAAGAGCATGATCTAGAGCTAGAAGAATAGAGGGAATTCAGGGGTGGTCCCCGATGGCCTTGGAGTGGTCGAGAGGAGAATGAGGGGCGGCCAATGGAACTTAGGCTGACCCTTGGAGAGAAGTAAGGTTGATCCAGCATCCCGGCATGGTGTCCTCCATGGTGGTGGTAGTGAGCTCGTGGAGGTGGAGTGACTATGGAGGTGGCGTGAATGGCACCAATGGAGTGCAATTGTCAAAGAAGTGAATGGGTGCAAATGACCACCCAAGGGGTCTTTTTATAGACCTAAGGAAAGCTCTCTAGAGAATTATGGAATTCTCTAGAGAGGCCTATGGTGGGAGCTCGTGGGAGAGTGAGAGAGAGAGGGTGGAAGGTGGTTTTTAGATCCACCAAATGTGGATCTAAAAATTGAATGGCTCTTGGTTGCTATTTTTGGCAACCAAGGCAACCACACATGGTAGAGAGTTCTAGAGAACTCTAGGCTAGATATTTTCTTGTGGATGGTGTGTGTGGGTCAAAACTTAGGTGGCTAGGTTGATTAGGTTGGGTTCTAGTGGGTTTAGGTCAAGGTAGGTCTCAAATTAGGGTTATAAACCCTAATTCACTAAGATAAAGTGCAATTAAACTTAATACAAGTTTAATTGGGTGTGTGGAAACTTAATTGAGAGTAAAACAACTCAATTAAGTCAGGTCTAGGTCAATTGGACTCTCACTGAGTACAATTGGACAATGTGTGCTGAGATCAGGGCTCAATTAGACTTAATAAGTCCAATTAAATAGGCTGATGGAATTGACTAAGATCCAAGTCAATTAGGTTTAGTGGGGACCTAATTTGGCCCTTAGGGAGGTCTAGAGGTGATGTACTAGGGTTAGGGCGCCTTAATTTAGGTTCCTATCAGGTTGGAATTGGGTTTAGGGACCTAGAGATCCAAGATCAAGGCTTAAATCTCAAAACAGGAATTAGAGAGCAGTATCAGACGTCTAATTATATAATCAGACGTCTTATACGCAAAAATCAGAAGTCCAGACTTGTTGTCTGGACGTCCAATTTGAGTCAGGAAGGATTTCGGGTTCCGTTTTGGGTATTCTGCAGAAATTAGACGTCTGACAAAGTGTCTGGACGTCCAATGACACTACAGAAGTGGGTTTGAAGTGTGCGAGAGTTGGCTAAGGGTCCTGAACGTCTTAAAACTTATCTGGACGTCTAGAAAAGGGTTGGAACTAGGGTTTTAGGGCTTCCTAGGGTTTTGTGACCTAATCTAAGGGTGGCTAAGGCTTGGGGAAGTCTTTAGGCTATCCTAGGGCAAGGATGGACCTAAGCTCTTCACATTTTACTGCATTATTCCTACTTAATAGAATAGCAAACTTTTAACTCCCTTACATTATTATTCCTACATCTAAACTAGGCATTCTGCTCCAACTCTGCTACAACTCCTGTTATTCCTGATCCAGCTTCAGATCCAGCTCCTGATCAGCTTATTCCCTGCAATTGATATAATGCACTTAATCAGCACATTATAACATTATTTATGCATAGCTAAAGGAAAGCAGTAAAGATGCAGATAATGTGTATTGAAACGGTTAGCTTCGGGATAACCGGGTTTTAGTTTGTTATAACGTTGTAGTATAGCCGGTTATTACCAACATTTCAAATATATAAATTTTTTACTCGGAAAATAAAAGAGTTCCCGAGGTCGAACTCAGGGAGCAAGTTGTATTCTAGAGATATACATGTTTCTTTTACAAAATAAAGAAAGAGAGAGGGAAAGAATTTGTTGTTCTCTTTGTTTTCTCCTCGTGATGTTCTTCTTTTTTTTCTTTCTTCAGATCTCCTTCTTCTTTGTTCTGCAGAGGGGATGCTCCTCTTTCTTTCTTCAGATCTCCTTCTTCTTCTTCCTTGGTTTCTGTCTTGGCCTCTCTTCTTCTTTTTCTGCAGTCTCTTCTGTGAAGGTTTCTTCTTCCTTGGCTCTGCTGTATTTCTTCTCTGCAGCCTTTCCTCTTCTTCTGCCTCGCTCAGCCTCTTCTTTAGAGTTTCTTCTTGTTTCTCCTCCCTGCGGCTAAGTGTCAGCTTCTTCTTTTCTTTTTCAGCCAAGGACGTCACCCCTCCTTCCTTCTTTTCCCTTCAGGCCGTCGTCTGATTTCCAAATCAGACGACTTAACTACCTGTTGCTACAGTCAGCTTCCTTCTTCTTCCGCGGGTCTTCTTCTTCGCCTGTGCCTGCACACTTCAGAGTTTTTCGTCAGAGGCAAAACCTACTCTACCCCCCCCCCCCCCCCCGCGTCTCTCTCTCTCTCTGAAACCACTCTTGGGAAAGCTCTCCCAGAGCTGCCGGGTAACCGGGTTCGGGTCAGGCCCACCGGCGTGCGTGGTGGGCGAGGAGTGCAGGTCAGTCTTAAGTCGGGTCGGGTCGGGTCAGGTCCACGGGGCGTGAGCGCGGACGAGACCGGGTAACCGGGCGGGTGAAGGGGACCTCACCCCGTGTGCTGAGGCAGTAAGCCTTCAGCACTTTTGCATCTTATGTCGCTGCGACTCTTCAGGCGTTTCCGAGGTGGGACTAAATGGCCCACCTCAATTGCGCGCCCGCAGCGGGGAAATCAGCAGGAGATGGCGGCGTCACGCGAAGCTTTCTTCCTTAGCTGCGAACCTGGTGTTTTGCCAAAACTCCTCGCAAGGCCTGGGAGTTGAATCTGGGCTTGGCGCTGAGCGTGGCGCGCCTGTAGCTGCAGGCGGAAGTAGTTCCTCCTGCGCGGCAATGGCGGCGGAGGTCGGGTGGCCTGTTCACAAGAAAACGGCCTCTCAGCCTAATCAGAGAGTGCCAGGAGCTTCGCCAGGGTGCGGCGAAGCTCGTGTGGGTGGTGGCGAGGCGCGGGGCAGCGTGCGAGGGCTGCCCTAGGTCGGACTGTGGGTCGGAGGATGGGTCTGTTCGGTGGGGTTGCAGAGGGTGATGTGGGGGAAGTGGCAGGGCGGAGGTTGATCAGGGTGAGGAGGCGGAGGTCCTGCGGTGGTCGGCGAGCCGTGTGGGTCGCTGAGGTGATGGGAGTGGCTCGCCGGAGGGTGGTCGAAAGCGAAGGGGGTGAAGGTGGTCAGGGTCGGTAGAGGGCTTAATTGAATAAATTGAAAGCGGGGAAAGAAAGAGGAGAAGAAGGGGAGTAGCTCTAGCTTACTTGCAGGGACGAAGGGGGAGGAACAGGGCGACAGTCGTATCGACTGTCGCCGGAGAAGACGATGCTCAGGGAAAGGGGCGGCGGCGAGCAGAGAGCCGGAGAGGCGCCAGCTGGGTGCGGCGTGGCGCGGGAAGAGCAGGGGAGGAAGTCTCTACTGCTGGTATTGCGGCAGAGCGAAGAGGTGGAGGGGGAGGAAACCGCTGGAGCTGGTGAGCGTCTGCCGGAGGAAGAAGAGAAGAAAGTTGGGGATTTTCTCCGTCAGATCCAGGCTGCCCCGGTCGGTGGAGCAACGGGGGGTATTTATAGGGATCAAACAGGGAGGAAGGCGGAGGGAGACGACGTGTCTCCCTCGCCGGAGGATGGTCGGAAACAAGAACCCATACCGTCCGTGCGTTCGCACGGCCGGTATGGTGGGTTACAACGACCAGGGGGGTGTCCCTGCGACGGCTGACGACGCAGGGCACCCCCGGTTTACTTGCCAGGTCCCCCACCTCACCCTGCGCGGTGCCATGCTCCGCGCAAGGTCGCCGGAGCATGGTGCTGGCAGGTTTTGCAGGAGGGACCTGATTGCAAAGAACGAAGGAGAGTTAGGGGCCAAAATGCGAGGGTTCAAAAGTTGAGGGCCAAAGAGTAAATATATGAGGACCAAAGTGTAAAGTCGGTCAAGGAGGTTTCTTCTTAGGCTCAAGTTTTTATACATAACTAATTAGGACCTAAGGAATCTGATGGTGAATTTCATTTCCATATTAAACCTTGTTTGACCGGTCAATTTGCGCAAAAACCCAAATTAAGTTATTAATTGGGCATGGTTCTCAATGTAGGTCAAAAAGGGTGCTGAAGGCCAAATTGAAGGTTCTAAACCCTGGAGATTATTTTTCTATGAATTTTAGAGGGTTTATTCTATTTTTACTTTGCCTCGAACCTTGTGAATTGAAGTGGGTTGTTTTAGGGTTACAGATTATCATTTAGTTTCTTGGAATTGCTGTAGCCCTTGCTAGATCATTTCATCCCACTCTTATTCTTATTAAGCTGCTTTGACCTATGTTTGGGCCCTGAATTACCCTGTATGCAGATTATACTAGTAAAATTGCATTTTTACCCCTTATGACTTGTTTTCTTCTCAAACTCAGGATTCTCTGAGTTAAGCCTTTCCTTGAGATATGTAGGAGCTTTTATCCTTTGTATTAGGTCAAAATGAGCTAGTTATGGCTCATGATGAGGTTCTCATCATACCCCCATGCCTAGCTTTTGCTAGTCCCTTAGCAAAAACTTAAAGTTTCAACCCTTGTTCTAGACCATGAAGTTTTTAATAGTTTTAGATAAGTGCCTTTTTTATTTGAGCATAGATTAGGTTAGAATGCTGACCATAGGCCTAAAAGGTACTCTAGTACTAATCAAGATCCAAATCTGTCTAGCCTTAGCCTCAGTCTTTTAGCAAAGGTTTTTAAGGCCCACAAGAACTAACCTAAGGTTTATTGGACTTCGTGGTTAAAGCACCCGTGCTTGAAATGATTTTAGCCCTGGCTCAGTTCGCAGTGCGTTTTGTAAGAGAGAGATAGAAAGTTTTTCTGTTTGGAGAGTTTTCTCTCTCTTTTTCTTTTTAGTTCTAGCCTAGGATTGGCTTTCCAACACGGTCTGTATCAGATTCCTTGCTCCCATCATCAATCCTCAAGGGTTCCTGGCGATCGATGCTTCGAGATAGCACCGCCCATGGCAACCCCCGGAACCCTGGCTATTGAGATTTCGAGATAATCCCATCCATGGTATTCCATGGCCGAATCCAGACCCTGGCAATTGACACTTCGAGATAATGCCATCCATGGAATCTGAACCAGCAGAGTGCTTACATGCCCCCAGTAGGATATGTAAATATCCTAAGAGACAAGCACCGAGGAGATGATATTTTGTTACGCATCTTCGAGGGGATTTCCCGCCTCTCCGCGCTGGGAACTCGTCCAAATCAATCTTGTGTTGATCGGCCGCTCCTATTCTAGGTGATCTTTTCAGATTTTTGCGACGCTTCTGCGTGATTCTGATTTTTACGCTTACTGAACCAGGCTGTGTGTGAGGTTAGGGTGCTTAGGTTACTGAGTCCCGTAAACCAAAAATTAGTTAACGAGGCCGAATACTCCCTAAGCCTTAGACCTAATACTTCAGCTTTTCATTTTCCTCAACCTCTTGAGGAGTGTCCAGATCTTAATGGGTACTAAGAGTCTATTCAAGAATGCCTAAGGTTTGCATTCTTACTAATCTCATTGTGCACTTTTCAGTTATTTTCTTGAATGAGGTCTAGAACTTAGGTTAATTCCTTAGTTCCTTACTAATGACTATCACCTTTTCTTATAATTTTGTGCTCCTTTTTCATTTTATTTTTCTTCTCCTTCACAAAATTTCCTTCTCCTCTTTTCCTCTTATTCTTTTTCGAAAATTTTTTAATTTTTATGGTGTTTTTGGCATATGTGAATTTTTTTGTTTGAAACCTTTTCTTACAAGTTTTTGTACTTTCCTACCCCCCCATGCCTAAGATTTGCAATGTCCTCATTGTAACCTAGGGGTTTTTATTCAACTAAGTTCATACATTAGGATAGCTGTTTTGATGAGTCTCAGATGCAAGCACCTGAGGTGGAGTTGGCTGCCCTAAAGTGTGAACTTCAAGTGCAAAAAAGCTGTCAGAACAAGTTTCAGGTTTTCAAAGAGAATGACGGGCTGCCTCCCGTTAAGCGCTGAGTTTTACGCCATCGGCTGGGCGCAATAAGCTCAAGGGGAAAGGAGGGTATAAGATGCCTCAGCCAAATTAGTAGAAGTTACATCAATGAACGGCTTGAGTCTCTGACCGTTCACGATGAAAGGTTCAGAATCGTGGCTGAGTGGACTGATTTCGATTGCTCCATTTCCAAAAACCTGTCGGACCAAATATGGTCCGACCCACTTAGATCTCAGTTTTCCTGGGAAGAGTTTGAGTCGGGCATCAAAGAGTAGGACCTTTTGACCAGGATGAAAGATCTTTCTCGAGATGTGTTTGTCGTGGAAGGCTTTAACCCGCTCCTTGTACATTTGCGAGTTCTCGTACGCGTCTATGCGTAATTCATCGATCTCGCTGATTTGGAGTTTTCTGTGGGTCCCAGCCTTGGAAAGATCTAGATTACAGTTCCGTACTGCCCAATAGGCTTTATGCTCCAGTTCGACGGGAAGGTGGCATGCCTTTCCGTACACCAGTCTAAAGGGAGACATGCCTAATTGGGTCTTGTGGGCGGTCCTATAGGCCCACAATGCTTCCGGAAGTCGGTACGACCAGTCCTTCCTGTCAGGTCGAACAGTGACTTGCAGGATTTTCTTGATCTCCCGATTAGACAGCTCAGCTAGACCATTAGTTTGGGGGTGGTAAGGAGTAGAGATTCGGTGAGACACCCCGTATTTGGTCATCAGTGACCTAAACTGAGCATTTGTGAAATGGGTCCCCCCATCAGAGATTATTGCACGAGGAATCCCGAACCTTGAGAAAATGTGTTGATGAATGAATTTGAGAACGATTTTGTGATCACAGGTTCGGGTCGGTATGGCTTCGATCCATTTGGACACGTAGTCCACAGCCAACAGAATGTATTCGAAACCATCCGAAACAGGAAAGGGGCCCATAAAATCAATCCCCCAAACATCAAAGATTTCGCATACTAGAATCGGTTGCATAGGCATCATGTCGCGATGGCTCATGTTGCCCAAAGTCTGGCAACGACTGCATGCCTTGCAATGACTGTATGCGTCTTTGAACAGTGTGGGCCAGTAAAAGCCGCACTGGAGGACTTTTGATGCGGTTTTATGCCCGGCAAAATGGCCACCGCATGCCTGGTCATGGCAGAAAGAGAGGATATTGTTGACTTCCTCTTCCGGGACACATCTCCGGATGATCTGATCGGCACCTATGCGGAAGAGGTACGGGTCTTCCCAAATGTAATACTTGGCATCGGAGCGTAATTTGTCTTTCTTGGCCTTCGGCCAATCGGACGGGGTCTGATGAGATGCCAAGTAATTTACAATATTAGCAAACCATGGAAGGCTAGTACCAATAGTCAGCAGGTGCTCATCGGGAAAATGCTCAGTGATGGGTCCGGAAGGGTCAATTATTTCAGAAGGAAGACGGGACAAGTGATCAGCTACCACGTTTTGTTTTCCCGCTTTGTCGCGAATCTCAAGGTCAAATTCTTGCAACAGCAAGATCCATCGGATCAATCTAGGTTTCGCGTCCTTCTTTGCAAGGAGATGCCTCACAGCCGTGTGATCCGAGTATATGATGACATGGGAACCCAGAAGGTACGATCTGAACTTCTCTAGGGCAAATACTACGGCTAGCAGCTCTTTCTCAGTAACCGTATAGTTACGCTGAGCCTCATCGAGTGTTTTGCTGGCGTAGTAAATGACCACAGGTTTCTTGTCATTTTTCTGCCCCAAAACCGCTCCTACAGCGAAGTCGGATGCATCACACATGATCTCAAAGGGTTGAGACCAATCAGGGGACTGTAGGATCGGGGCTTGGGTGACTCGGTCACGCAGGATTTCAAATGCTTGAGTGCATTCCTTAGAGATTTCGAAGGGAACATCCTTGGAGAGAAGAGTGGTCAGGGGGCGTGCGATTTTTGAAAAATCAGGGATAAATCGTCGATAAAAACCGACATGCCCTAAAAAGGATCGGATGTCCCTGATCGAGCTAGGCATAGGAAGGTGAGAAATCAGATTAACCTTATCTCGATCCACTTGGATACCTTTCTCCGAAATTGAGTGTCCCAGGACAATTCCCTCAGGCACCATGAAATGGCTTTTTTCCCAGGAAAGAACCAAATTCACATCGATGCACCGCCTGAGTATCTGGACCAAGTGTTGGAGGCAATCGTCGAATGATGCTCCGAAAACTGAAAAGTCATCCATGAAGACTTCCAGATAATCACCTACCATATCTGAGAATATGGCAAGCATGCATCGCTGAAAAGTAGCGGATGCATTGCAAAGACCGAAAGGCATCCTTCGGAAAGCGTATGTTCCGAAGGGGCAGGTGAACGTGGTCTTTTCTTGGTCCTCAGGATGGATTGCCACCTGGTTATAACCGGAGTACCCGTCAAGAAAGCAGAAGAACCTATTTCCCGCTAGTTTTTCGTGAATTTGATCAATGAAGGGTAGTGGGAAATGATCCTTCTTCGTGGAGGAATTGAGTCGACGGTAATCTATACAGACTCTCCACGAGTTGGCTAATCGGGTAGGAATGATTTCTCCGGTCTCAGTCGTTATAGTGGTGAGTCCTGCCTTCTTGGGCACGACCTGAATTGGGCTCACCCAACGACTATCGGAGATCGGGTAGATGATTCCGGCATCTAACCACTTGATGATCTCCTTTTTCACGACCTCCTGCAGATTGGGGTTTAAGCGTCTCTGCATTTCACGAGAAGGTCGTGTGCCCTCTTCTGAATAGATATGATGAGTACAATAAGAGGGACTTATTCCAGTCAAATCATCGAGAGTCCAGCCGATGGCTCTGCGATGTTGCTGGAGGACAACAATCAGACGGGATTCCTATTCAGGACTGAGGTTGGAATTTATGATCACAGGAAGGGTCTGATTAGAACCCAAAAAGACGTATTTTAAGTGAGCAGGAAGGGGTTTCAGTTCGAGGATGGGGTTTTCAGCAGCAGTGGGTGGTTCAGTATAGATGTGAGGTTCAAGGGTGGGAGTTACTGGGTTGTTCACATCTGGATTTGACTCCTCTGTTTGCGGGTCAAGATCCTTCTGTGGTTGATGAGGCATACTCAAGTCATTCTGGAGGTGTGATTCATCAACCAAAGTCTTGATGTCACAAATTTGCTCGATGACGCCACAATTAATTCCTTGTTGGGCCTTAAATATATCAATTTTCAGTGTTTGATCTCCAAACTTAAGCTCTATTTGGCCCTCCTCACAGCTGATGTTGGCTCTAGCAGTAGCCAAGAAAGGTCTCCCTAGAATGATTGGTGTATCCCTAGGGTTCTCAGGTGCATCCATGTCTAAGACTATAAAGTCCACTGGAAAATAGAAATCCCGCACTCTCACGATAACATCCTCGAGAATCCCTTTTGGTGACTTTATAGATCGATCTGCTAATTGTAATGTCACCTCGGTTGGTTTCAGCTCAGATTCTTCTAGATGGTCAAGTAAGGATGTGGGTATCAGATTTATAGATGCACCCAAGTCTAACAATGCTCTATCAAATTGGGTACCACCTATCTTACAGGAGATCAGGGGAGCTCCAGGATCTTTTGCCTTGGGTGGGAGTCTACTAAGGATTACAGAGCTGGCTTGCTCTGACAGAACAATTGGGCTCCCTCCCTTGGTTCGCGGCTTACGCTGGGGTGTACATATATTCTTTAGAAATCGTGCGTAAGCTGGTACGTGGCGGATTGCATCCATCAAGGGGATGTTTATGTGGACCTGCTCAAAGAGCTTGACCAGGTCCTCCTCAGGGGCCACGGGTTTGGTGGTCTTCTTTCCCTTGGTCAGGGCCTCGGGAAACGGGATCTTGGTTGGTTCTTCTAGGATAGGTTCAGGTTGTGGATCTGGAACAGCGGTACCTTGGATAACTATCCTAGGGTCATGGTTATCAGGCTGGGAGTGGTTTGGATAATGCGGGTCTTAAGTTGTCTTACCACTACGTGTTGTTACAGAATTTAATCCGGCCTGATTTTGGTTTGGGTTTGGTAGGAGGGGTGGCTGCTGCTGAAATCCTGCATAAGAAGTTGAGGCTTCCATCTCGTCTGGAGATGGAGCAGTAGGAGCCTGATAAATCCATTGGGCGTGGCCTAAATTTGGATTCATAACGCGCTTTTGGGTTGGCACGTTATTTGGGTTAGGAAGAGGTTGGGAAGGGAGTGTGCCTGGTTGGCGAGAATTTGCCAACTGGGCCAGTTGAGTTTTAACTTCTGTAAGCTCGTCCTTGTGCTGTTTTTGAATAGCCGCATTCATTTTTTGAATGTCAGCCAGAGTCTGAAGGATTAAGGACATTTGATCTTGATTTGGCCCTGATGGATAAGTAGGGTTGGGCCGAGGCTGAGGCGGCTGGTAGTGACGAGAGGGCTGTGGGCGGGACTGAAAAGGTGGTCTTTGGGTTTGGGAATTTCCCGCCCACTGAAAATTGGGATGGTTTCGCCATCCAGGGTTGTAAGTGTTGGAGAATGGGTCGTTCTGGATGGCGTTGAGGTCCTCGCAGGTTTGAGGAACCTCCTGAGAATCAGGGAAAGGAGGAATGGAGTTCCCCCGGCTGGTGTAGAAAGGATCGGATGATCTTCCAGTCCAAGAATCAGATGGGGATGGATATGGATCCATCCCAGGGGAGGATCGGTGGAGGATGTTTTGCACAGTCTCCTGTGTGGAAGGAGGTTGTGCAAAGGAGTTACGCGCAGAGGTGGCTCGCTGCAAGTGCTGAGTCAGCTCATCCACCTTCTTTTCAATGATTGAGACCTTGTCCAATCGACTGGCCATTAATTCCAGGTCGACTGATGCGGACAGGCCCTGCGTCTCATGTGCTCCCTTAAGATTCGTCGCTGCGCGGGTATTCGTCCTGTCGAATAATCCCATGGAGTCATTGTTGATGGAGTTCTCGCACATGTTTTCGAGAATCTCCCATACGGTGTCTTCATGTTGACCCATGATGTTTCCTCCGCAAGTTGCATTGACGAAAAGGCGGATGTCCTCACGGAGTCCCTGGTAAAAAGATTGGACTTGTTCCCATTTAGGAACTCCGTGATGGGGGCACTTTCTCATGAGATCCTGAAAACGATCCCATGCCTCATGGAGAGGTTCTCCTGATTGTTGAGTGAAGTGTGTAATCTGATGGCGCAAGGCGTTGGTCCGACCAACGGGAAAGAACTTTTTCAAAAACTCGGATTGAAGTTCTTCCCAAGTGTTGATCGGCCGGGTCTGAGTTTGATACCAATGGGCGGCCTTGTCCATAAGAGAAAAGGAGAACATCTTCATGAGAAGAATATCCCGATTTTGCGCATCTGATCCAAAAGTGTGGGCTAGATGCTTTAGCTGTTTGATGTGCTGGAAGGGATCTTCAGAATTAAGCCCATGGAATTTAGGTATAGCATGAATCATGTTGGGCTTTAGTTCGGAATCAGGTCCTCCAGTCGGGATTCTGACTCGAGGCTCAATGGCCACCGCAGAAGGATTGTAGTGGTCTCGCATCATAGGACGCTGTGGTGGGTGCACGAAGTTTTGGAAGAGGTCATTGAGTCGCTGGAGCTGGTGTTCCAGATTATTTTCTTCCTCAACTGGCTGAGCCATGATGGGGGAAGAAGAAGAACTTGGTTCTGAATCAGAAGAAGAGAGAATAATGTGAGGGTGTTGCTGCACACACACGGGCGTCGAGGCTTGGCCTTGACGAGAGTGAATTTCTAATGGAGGTCTTAAGGGTGGTCCTAGGGACCTCCTTCCGTACATGCACAGTTGGGAGAGGTAAGTTAGAAGGTGCTGGACCCAATCAAGACACCCAAAAATGTGTTGGGTGACTATAGAGGTGCGGGGCAGATGGACCCCTTGATCAGAAAGATCGTCCACCTGAGAATTACCTGGGCAGCCAGAGAGGGAGAGTCCCGCGAAGACCCCTACACGGTAGAGCGTCCCCACGGGTTACAGGGTTTCCCCCACCCGACCTCTCTTGTCACTGCTGTTCCAGGTAGACCAGAATGAGGATCTTGACCTCTTAAGTCTACCAATTTTAAGATCAGGGTGCTTAAGGTTTTTACTTGAACTTTAGTCTTTTAAGTGCAAAGAGTGACCTAATTTAAGGTTGGTTGACCCAAGGGGTCAACTTTACCTCTTGTTTTCTTTAAGAGCTTTTAGGTCCTGTCTTTTAGGGTTCAAGTGTTTAGAGAGAGCCAATTGTTTAGGATTTTTCTTGTTAATTATTTTCAATCAATGGCTTGGGCACACCTCTTTTGGATTTCCTCAATTCTTGATTAAGGGGTGTGTCTCTACTGAAATCCTAATGTTTGACCTTATGTTGGCTCTACTTGGTCCATTTAACTCTTTGTTGGGCAATTAGGGCTCAAGCAAGAATGTGTTAGCCCTTAAATACCCTTAATAGTGTGCAGGAGTGATGAGTTGAAAACATGCAACTCTTTATGGTTACTAAGTATGGAAGACAGGTTAGCCCTATATTGCTTGTTCTTTTCTTTTCTTCCTCTTTAGAGTTTAGGGGTTAATAGTGAGAGGAAAAATTTACCTGTCTTCGGAGTGGTTGTCGTGTGGTTGCTTGTCTTCTTGAGTTCCTGTAGCTGCACAAAAGAGAGGAGATTATCAGAAATTAAAAGAAACAGGAATGTTTACCTCTAGAATAGCCGTTGCTCCCCGGCAGCGGCGCCAAAATGAAACGGTTAGCTTCGGGATAACCGGGTTTTAGTTTGTTATAACGTTGTAGTATAGCCGGTTATTACCAACATTTCAAATATATAAATTTTTTACTCGGAAAATAAAAGAGTTCTCGAGGTCGAACTCAGGGAGCAAGTTGTATTCTAGAGATATACATGTTTCTTTTACAAAATAAAGAAAGAGAGAGGGAAAGAATTTGTTGTTCACTTTGTTTTCTCCTCGTGATGTTCTTCTTTTTTTTCTTTCTTCAGATCTCCTTCTTCTTCTTTGTTCTGCAGAGGGGATGCTCCTCTTTCTTTCTTCAGATCTCCTTCTTCTTCTTCCTTGGTTTCTGTCTTGGCCTCTCTTCTTCTTTTTCTACAGTCTCTTCTGTGAAGGTTTCTTCTTCCTTGGCTCTGCTGTATTTCTTCTCTGCAGCCTTTCCTCTTCTTCTGCCTTGCTCAGCCTCTTCTTTAGAGTTTCTTCTTGTTTCTCCTCCCTGCGGCTAAGTGTCAGCTTCTTCTTTTCTTTTTCAGCCAAGGACGTCACCCCTCCTTCCTTCTTTTCCCTTCAGGCCGTCGTCTGATTTCCAAATCAGACGACTTAACTACCTGTTGCTACAGTCAGCTTCCTTCTTCTTCCGCGGGTCTTCTTCTTCGCCTGTGCCTGCACACTTCAGAGTTTTTCGTCAGAGGCAAAACCTACTCTACCCCCCCCCGCGTCTCTCTCTCTCTCTGAAACCACTCTTGGGAAAGCTCTCCCAGAGCTGCTGGGTAACCGGGTTCGGGTCAAGCCCACCGGCGTGCGTGGTGGGCGAGGAGTGCAGGTCAGTCTTAAGTCGGGTCGGGTCGGGTCAGGTCCGCGGGGCGTGAGCGCGGACGAGACCGGGTAACCGGGCGGGTGAAGGGGACCTCACCCCGTGTGCTGAGGCAGTAAGCCTTCAGCACTTTTGCATCTTATGTCGCTGCGACTCTTCAGGCGTTTCCGAGGTGGGACTAAATGGCCCACCTCAATTGCGCGCCCGCAGCGGGGAAATCAGCAGGAGATGGCGGCGTCACGCGAAGCTTTCTTCCTTAGCTGCGAACCTGGTGTTTTGCCAAAACTCCTCGCAAGGCCTGGGAGTTGAATCTGGGCTTGGCGCTGAGCGTGGCGCGCCTGTAGCTGCAGGCGGAAGCAGTTCCTCCTGCGCGGCAATGGCGGCGGAGGTCGGGTGGCCTGTTCACAAGAAAACGGCCTCTCGGCCTAATCAGAGAGTGCCAGGAGCTTCGCCAGGGTGCGGCGAAGCTCGTGTGGGTGGTGGCGAGGCGCGGGGCGGCGTGCGAGGGCTGCCCTAGGTCGGACTGTGGGTCGGAGGATGGGTCTGTTCGGTGGGGTTGCAGAGGGTGATGTGGGGGAAGTGGCAGGGCGGAGGTTGATCAGGGTGAGGAGGCGGAGGTCCTGCGGTGGTCGGCGAGCTGTGTGGGTCGCTGAGGTGATGGGAGCGGCTCGCCGGAGGGTGGTCGGAGGCGAAGGGGGTGAAGGTGGTGAGGGTCGGTAGAGGGCTTAATTGAATAAATTGAAAGCGGGGAAAGAAAGAGGAGAAGAAGGGGAGTAGCTCTAGCTTACTTGCAGGGACGAAGGGGGAGGAACAGGGCGACAGTCGTATCGACTGTCGCCGGAGAAGACGATGCTCAGGGAAAGGGGCGGCGGCGAGCAGAGAGTCGGAGAGGCGCCAGCTGGGTGCGGCGTGGCGCGGGAAGAGCAGGGGAGGAAGTCTCTGCTGCTGGTATTGCGGCAGAGCGAAGAGGTGGAGGGGGAGGAAACCGCCGGAGCTGGTGAGCGTCTGCCGGAGGAAGAAGAGAAGAAAGTTGGGGATTTTCTCCGTCAGATCCAGGCTGCCCCGGTCGGTGGAGCAACGGGGGGTATTTATAAGGATCAAACAGGGAGGAAGGCGGAGGGAGACGACGTGTCTCCCTCGCCGGAGGATGGTCGGAAACAAGAACCCATACCGTCCGTGCGTTCGCACGGCCGGTATGGTGGGTTACAACGACCAGGGGGGTGTCCCTGCGACGGCTGACGACGCAGGGCATCCCCGGTTTACTTGCCAGGTCCCCCACCTCACCCTGCGCGGCGCCATGCTCCGCGCAAGGTCGCCGGAGCATGGTGCTGGTAGGTTTTGCAGGAGGGACCTGATTGCAAAGAACGAAGGAGAGTTAGGGGCCAAAATGCGAGGGTTCAAAAGTTGAGGGCCAAAGAGTAAATATATGAGGACCAAAGTGTAAAGTCGGTCAAGGAGGTTTCTTCTTAGGCTCAAGTTTTTATACATAACTAATTAGGACCTAAGGAATCTGATGGTGAATTTCATTTCCATATTAAACCTTGTTTGACCGATCAATTTACGCAAAAACCCAAATTAAGTTATTAATTGGGCATGGTTCTCAATGTAGGTCAAAAAGGGTTCTGAAGGACAAATTGAAGGTTCTAAACCCTGGAGATTATTTTTCTATGAATTTTAGAGGGTTTATTCTATTTTTACTTTGCCTCGAACCTTGTGAATTGAAGTGGGTTATTTTAGGGTTACAGATTATCATTTAGTTTCTTGGAATTGCTGTAGCCCTTGCTAGATCATTTCATCCCACTCTTATTCTTATTAAGCTGCTTTGACCTATGTTTGGGCCCTGAATTACCCTGTATGTAGATTATACTGGTAAAATTGCATTTTTACCCCTTATGACTTGTTTTCTTCTCAAACTCAGGATTCTCTGAGTTAAGCCTTTCCTTGAGATATGTAGGAGCTTTTATCCTTTGTATTAGGTCAAAATGAGCTAGTTATGGCTCATGATGAGGTTCTCATCATGTATGCATGCATGAATAACCCTAACTTATGCTAAGTCCTACCTTAATCTAGGCCAATTAAGACCTATGATTGCTGCGCAATCACAAGCGCACGACGCAAATGAACCAAACGAGCATATTGGGTGTGTGTGGGCATGTATGTGCCTGAGTGTGTGTGCGCCTGTGGGTGTGCGAGTGTGGGCCTTGGGAAGGCGTAAGCGAGGCTTGGGAGGCTGTGAGCCGGTTTGGCTTGAAATTATGAACCGGAAATAAACCGAAGCTTAATGAACCAGTAGGGTCTGGTCCCACCCTAAGAGGGGTGCTGTGTATCCCCGACTGATCCAAGCCGCCTATAAAAAAAAACCTAATTTTTGGTTAAAAGAAAAAAACCTGGTTCGGTTCAGAAAAGAAAGAAGGTCTGAAGGTTCAAAAGGCAATGCAAGGATGCTAAGGTTGAGAAAGGAGAAGGACGACAAGGAGAATTCATATATGGAAAAGAAGGCTGAATAGGCACTAAAGTGACAAGGAAAAAAGAGAAGATGTGAAAGAAAAGATCTCGAGAAAGATAAGAGGAAAATTAAGAGAAAGAATAAAGAGAAAGATAAGGAAAAGATTATGAGAAGATTAAAAGATAAGTAAAAAGAGAAAGAGAGCAGAAAGAGAAAAGGTAAAAGAAGAAGAAGAAAGAGAGGCTGAAGATAAAGATACAAAGAGAAGAAATGGTTTAAATTCTTGCATTATTTTTAATTCCTTTTCTATTTTAATGTTGTAATGAGGCATTTTTCAATTAGTAAAACTTTCTATTGCCTTAATATCTTTGAAATAAAAAGAAAATAAACATGTTTACTTGTTAAAGAAGATTACTTGTGAAAATATGTTTTCTTATGGAATTTTAAATATTTCTTAAATTTAAAATCATTAGGCAAAGTTCATATTGTTAAAATTAAACTTAATTATACCTTCTATGAGTAGCATAGACTGATAGGTGAATTTTGAATAAGCTATACCTCCCAGCGAACAACCTGGACTCAACCAGTTAAAAGAAATAAAATCTAAAATATTAGGTTAACTTGACCCTATACTACTCAATCGACACAATTCGAGTTAACCTAAGTTACTTTCTTCTACACATAATTAATTACAATTAACTTAATTAACTGTGTTTAGGAGAGGACCCACCATTTTAATGGTTCCGTTGCCAGGGAGGTAATATTTCGCTCTATTTTAATTCACCAAAACATTCCCTTGCATAGTTTTGCCTAATCAACATTTTTATGGCACCATGGGAGGTAACTGTAATTATATTCACCATTATTACTATTTTTTGTTTTGTTTTAATTAGTTTTGTTTGTGTTTTGTTTTCTGTCTTCTTTTCAGGTTTACCTCTATGGGTAATATCATAAAGAAGGCGGGTTTTCTTTGTTCTATTTTCCATTATAAATACCATTGTAAGTGCTCTTTCCTTTGTCTTTAGTTTAGTTTGAATTGTTGCATTTAGTTAGCCAAAAAAATTAAAAAAATATAAAAATACATACCTTTTTCACTAGCAATAGCATGTTATAGGCATACACTCTTAGGAGTGCATTTACCTGCTAGTTTCTTTACGATCTGACTCGAGAAAATTTCTACTATTTTTCTCACATCAGCGGGAAAACACGCAAAAAAAAATCGCATAGATCCCTATCTTGGAGATAATATCAAGACCACTTATATTCTTTGAAAATACTTAAAAAGCGGTCACTTTAATTCTTTCTATCATATTTTTGAAAAGATTAAGTAAAAAAAAGAATAATAAAAATTGTGACTGAAATCTGTTTGCAAAATGCATACGGGTTTTATCGTAATCGTCTGTTGCATGCTATCACGCACACAGCGCGATCACTAGAGTCACACGAGTCTGAATTTTCTATCTCTCCTCTTTGCACCTCTTAGGGCTTTGGTTGAAGATCAACAAATCTGTCTCACTACTAGAGCCCTAGGGAGCCAGTAGTGAGAAGTCTCGATCCTAGACCTTAGACCTTTGAGCTTTAAGGATGCGCACTTGTGTAAACATGAGTTTAGGATGTGTATTTTGATACTGTTACTATACTTGTTTGTGTCCAAAGTATTTTTGTGTATTCTAGGAATCTCTTCTTTCCTTTGAAAGAAGAGAAAAACCCATTTTTTCGCACTATTTTGCAAGTTTTTGTTGCCACTTATTTCTGGTGGTGTGAGTGTGCCTCTGCACATTCTTTTCATTTTATGCACGAGAGGCGATCCTTGCATCTGCCTCTTGTCACTCCTTTGACAGTTGATCCTAAACTGGTTGCAACTAAGCAACAATTTAATTTCCCATCTGATTCGTCTATTTCTATGGAACAATTTCAAAATCAGAATCCCTAGATCCCTTCTTCTGGTCAGGGGGAGATGCTGTCTTTTGACATTCATGAGGCACTCCTGAACCAGAATCTTAGGATGCTTGAACAAAATAGACAAATCAATCTTTTAACAGCAGCCTTAAATAATTTACAAAATCTTCAAACTCGTCCTCCACCTCAACCTGAGGCAGGTTTTGACCTTCCTGATTTACCGATCCCTCGTCCAAGGCCTCCACTCAGAGACTATTATAATGCATCTAATGCACAAGTACAGCCTAATGCTAGGATTCTTATTGGGGAAAATGATCTAGAATTAAAGCCAAACATGATAGGTCTAATCCCTCATTTTCACGGATTTGCATCCGAGGATCCATTCCAACATATTGAGGATCTTAAAAATCTATCTCAAACTCTTGGACCTCGAAATCAAAATAGGAAAATCCTACTTATGAAAATGTTCTCTTTTAGCCTTAAAGATAAAGCAGCATATTGGTATCGAACTATAGCAAGATTAATCTCAACTTGGGCAGAACTCAAATTGAATTCTTGAAGAAATTCTTTCCTATTGGTTGAACAAATGCTTTAAGGCGAGCAATCACAACTTTCAATCAAAATCAAGGAGAACTAATTCATGAAGCATGGGAACGCTTTCATGAATTACAAAGGAAATTCCTACATCATGACATCCGTCATTGGCAACTAATGCATATCTTCTATTATGGATTGCAAGAGGGCATTCGCAATCTAGTTGATGCCTCTTGTGGAGGGAATTTTCTAAATCGCGACGCAGAATCTGCTTCAGAATTATTTGAAGGGATGGCGGAGAACTCGATCAACAATGCAACTATGTTGCAATTTACACGGGGTACGAATATAGCACATCAAAATCTGCATAAGGGCATTCACGAGATCGGTAATCCATCTAGTTCAAAGGATTTGGAAATTATTGCAAAAAAACTGGACAAAGTTGACATCATAGCAAAGCATCTCGATGAGGTCTGAAATACTATGAAAACTCTTACACTTCTACTTGCTATGCAAAATCCCGCGCATTCACCTGTTTCGCAAATTCCCACGGGGAGGGAATTTGCGAATAATCTAGATTCTAGAGATTCATCTTCCTTGGGTTTCCTATCTACTCCTGCACCAACCCAAGGAGGGACCTTTGTCCCACAATCTTTCCCACTCTTTTCCCCACCCTTTCATGTTGCAGAAAACATGCCATATCTTTTTGGTTTACATGCCATCCAGGAAAATATTCCAAGATCAAATCCTTATTCTAATACCTATAATCTTGGATGGAGAAGCCACCCAAATTTCTCTTGGGCTAATCAAAATCAAAGACAAAATTATCCAAATTAGACCCATCTAAGCCCACCTCCATTGCCTCCTCAGCAACCAAACGTGAGGCCTAATCCTATGGGTATGCAGAATTACTCTGGGCCTATTAGAGATATGCAGCTTGACAAGATTTTGCGAGCTGTGTCAGAGATTCAGAGACAAAATGCTGAAGCTCTCGCTGAGATCCAACGGCAATGTTCGGCAGAGTTGGCTGATCTCAGGGGCCAAATCACGCAGTTAGCTGAATCTCGTCAGCTAGGGGCCCTTCCATCTGAGCCAATTTTGAATCCTAGGAATTTCCAAAACCCTAGGCAACATCAAGGCTAGGTACATTTCCTTAATCAGGCCTTTGATTTTAATCAGAACCCGTCCTCTGTACTTCGTCAAAATAATCCACCAAACCCGCATCAACAACCTTTATTGTATCAAAGTGACCCACCTATTATTGAGAATCATTATTAACTCTGCTGATCTTCTAAACTTGGTTGGAATCATTTCTTATATTGTCTCAATCTTTAATATTTTACATCTCAACCTAAATCAGATCTGATCTTTATGAGATTCACTCTTATCTTTCTAAGATTTATATAGGAATCTGATTTTGGTTCTGTGAGATTTATTTTAGGCAATTTCAGGATGAATTTTTTTTACTGGGTGGTCTTATCTATTTTTCAATATTTCTGAATCAATTCTTTCATAACTCATTTGTTTTTACCATACATATTCTTTTTAGGAGTTCTTCACTAAGGTTTACACCTAGCTGAAGGCGTAAAACTTAGCATCTTGTACATAGTTGTTTCTTGCTTTTTACACAGTCTATACACTTTTCTAATTTTTCACTTCATATTATATTAATTACCTTCATGTAGTCCGACTGTCTACTCTAACCTTTGGTCAGAGTTGAAATTGGCCGTATAGAGATATGTGATCTCCTCTACCCGACTCCTTCCATCACCCTATACTAAATGAAGTGTAATATCTTTTCACCCTTCTTACAATGAAGACATTGTAAAATCTTGGCTTGGGGGGTGTGAAGTGAAATTTTCATTTCAAGTGTATGTGTAGAGAAATCAAAAAGAAAACACATAAAAATTAAATACCCACGAAATTAAAAAAAATAGAAATACAAAAATTATAAAAATTTCAAAATAAAAAATACCATAAAAAATTGAAAAATTTTGAAACATTCATAAAAATTGGAAAATTTTATAAACATAAAAACAAAAATATATAAATATAAAAATTTGGAAATTTCAAAATTATAAAAATAATAAAAGGGGTATTTTCATCTGGAATAAAGAAAAGAAGAAGAAAAAAAAATATATATTTATATCAATAATTAAGAGCGTAATTTTTCTTTTAGGTCAGAAACTAAAAAAATATATAAAGAATATACAGAGTATATGTATATAAGAGCATTAAATTCTTATTTAGATTTTTACTTATAACATTTTGTAAAAACACATTTTTATTTTCAAAATCTTTAAACAAGATTTTATTTGAATTAGAATCTTCAAACTTTAAAGCTTTGTTTGTTCTATTCTTACCCTGAAATTAAGAAACTAAGGTGTATTAAGTTTTAAACTTAACTTTTAGAATTAAATTATAACTTTTTAATCAATTAGATTAAGTAATCCTTTTGCTTTTTGAATATTTGATTTTATCGTAAAGTTAAGTAAAAAGGCAGATATTCAGAGTTGATTAAGTAGAGAGTTAGTAGAATTTTAGTCTTCAAGTCTATCAGGCTATAGACATTTGGCTAGACTTGGTAATTTTTGTCTTGAGAGATCCTATAGGAGGAAACTAAAAATTTAAAGAACCTAAGAGTGAATGACTTTGTTGTCTAAGCATTGGTTTAAGAGCTAAGTAGCCTAAACATTCTAAAATTCACACACATAGAATTGTCTTGTTGGCATCTGAGACCACGAAAACATAGAGGTTAAGAGATCGATTCTAAATCCTCTTTAGTCCAAGGATTTCCGCGGGGCGGTTCTTGAAAGGGTGAAGGATGTGCCACTCACCTAGAAAAAGGATTTGGAGAATAAAGTTAGTAAGAACAATGAGAAGGGGGAGAAAAATAAAAAAATAAAATAAAACACCCTACAGTTAAGTACTTCGCTACAAATAGGTACTTATGCAGTTTTTCCATAAAAATAAAGTATCTCGGTATAAATAGATGCTACCCTTTCTTCCATCAAATAAAAGAACACCTCGCTACAAGTAGGTGTTCTAACCTATAGAAAAAGTTGAAAAAAATATGGAGATAAAAATTAGGAATAAGAGACCCAGTAGTCCACTGGGGAGATATACACAAAAAGTGTTGACCTCGGGATAGAAAACTGGTGAGGAGAAAGCAACCAAACCTGAGTAAGGCCAAGCCAAAGGCTTGAATTGGAATAATCTGGATTGGAAATTGATGTTTTAAGATCTAAATTTTTGCAAATTTGGATGCCTTTAGGACAACTCTTCTCACAAAGCACGGATGTTTTAAAATCATAGCAACTGAACCTTAGTATTGTGCAATGAAGCCTAAGAAATCAGGTTTTGAGGATTTAAAGTTGAGACCTAAAGGAGAAGGATTGACAAAATCCTAGGTCTAGAAGTTTGTCCTTAGTGCTGTAGGCTAGTAGATTAAAGTTTTACTACTCTAAGTTTGGTTAATGATGAATATCTAGTTAATTTGCTTAAACTTAGATTGATAGAAATCAAATATCATAAACAAAGGATTAACTTAAGTCTATTGAGTTTTTGAGTTAAAATTTAATTTCCAACTCTTAGCTTTTGTTTTCTTAAAACACATTGTATTCTAAGTTTTAAGGGTTAAAAATGGTTACAAAGAATAAGTGATTTTTCAGATTCTAATTTTTGATAAAATTCTTATTAACAACTCTATTTTTAATAAAGTGTGCTTTGAAGATTTTTTGAGTTTAAGTCTAAGTAAGGAAATTTTCACAGAATGCTACGTATATTAATTATATATATTAAATCTAATTAATTCTGACCTAAGTATTCCTCTACTAGGTTCTTATTTATATTAATTTAAACCCAAGTTCTTTAAATCATCATAGTCTTAGTTAATTTTGCTAGGGACTAGCACAACTTTGACTTGGGGGTATGATGAGAAGCTCATCATGGTCTCTAATTACCCCTAATTAACTAGTCTTCCTAGTTAATTAGCTAGAAATATGTGAATATATGGGTTAATTATTAAATAAGGGATAAATAGTAAAGGACCTTAAAATAAGTTAAAAATGTTATATTATCATCCAATTAATATTATTGATAATTTAATTAATAATTGGACTCAAAATATTATCAATAATTCATCTAATTAATGTGTTAACTAACTTAAGTATAATATATACCTAAGTATGTAATAACTTAAGTAACATTACTTAATTAAATAATTAATCTGAAAAGGTCAAAAATGTAAATTCAAGGTCTAAATATAATAACTGTCTTATTTACAAACATATATAAAAAGTTGAAAAAGATTTAAATTAAAATAAACCTTGAAAACCTGAGTTTACATTTTAGTCCTTACATTTTATTTCAATTGGGTCCTTAATCTCCACTTAGGTCCTTAGGTTTCACTACGATTAAGTCCCTGAACTTCTTCTTCTTTTCTTCTTCACCCGTTTGGACGGCTGACGACTGAAGGTGCATCCACCGCCTGATCACCACCAATCTAACGTCTTCCCTTCTCCAACCTCTTGGAGCTTGTGCTCACTATCCCCTTTTCATCAACCAGTCTGGATGATGCCTAAATCCCATTTTAGGGTTGGAGATAACCTCACCGGCATTGGAGAAGACGCCGGTGGTTACTCCCCTCCTAGCCACTAATCCGTCCAGATTCCACCTTCTCAGTCGCCGTCACCTATAAATACCCCTTCACACCCTTGATTTCCACCAAGTTGGCTCCCTTCCCTCTTCTTCACTGAGCTGACCCAATAGGCTATTCTCTCCAAAACTCCAACGAACTTCCTCCGCCTCATTCGACTTCCTCCATCCATCTTTAATAGCTTTGGATCTCCGCCGAAGTTAGCCGTGTCCTCTGACAAGTGTTGACTAGGAGCTCTCCTCTGCTTCACCTCACAACTACCCGCCAGAGATCTTTCAACAACCCTCTAATTTCCTCCTCCATTATGAGCCTTCGACGGAGATCCTCTATCCCCTTTGTCTAGGTAACGTTAGATTAGGTAGGTAGATTAGTTTAGTTAGTTAGTTAGGTAGGTTAGGTAGCTGTAATGTTAGATTTAGAACTCATCTTCGTCAACTATAGTGATCTCCTTGAGCTTGTCAGGAGTGATCATTTTGTCTTTTAAGTCACTGTCCACCTTCTTCCATCTTCCATGATCATTTCTATAGCCATTAATTACTAAATTGATCACTTAAATCACCTAAACCACTTCCACCTCCACCAACTACTCTTGTTGCCCATGGCAGCAGTAGTTGACCTAATTCCACCTTCATTATCTATTCATCATCTATTCATCATCTAAGGACCCTAAACTACACTTTAGTTCGAGTAATTACCATCTATAATGTAAACACCCAATTTTAATTAAGCTCTTGAGCTCGCTGTCTATGGCGGCTCAAGAGTAGTTCAAGTCATTAATTAACTATATATTTATCATCACAATTGCCTGTTGATTTGTTTTCTCTACTTAATTGAGTGGGAAAACAAGTCCTGAGCTTAATCCAATTCAGATTATATGAAAAATGGATTTACTGTCAAATCTTTACTCTAATGAACAATTGAAGGAATTTATTTGTTCCTGAGGTTCCTTGTGACCTCAGGAAGCTTTTCAAATCATCAATGGCATAATTTCTCATTCTGTACACAATTTTACCTTTTTCTAGACTCACCGAAGCTTTGGCGAGGTCCGGCAAGTCAAAACTAGTTCTTCAGCCTGCAAAACTGAGTGAGAAGCTCCAGATCAATGAAATGAGGATTACTGATTATGCTGAGGTATTTTAATTGAGATTTTAGTGTATGGAGTTGTTGTTAGGTCTTCATCTTCTCCAACTCCAGTAGAGTCAGTGAAGTCTAACAGTTAGGTTTAAGTTGCAATTAATAGGTCTAGAAGCACCAATGTTATACCCTAAGTTCATTTCTATGATCCAACCAGTGTAACAACCTCTGATTTGTTCTGACGAACAAACACCTTTTCAATCTCAGGCGATGAGCCTGAAACCCTAGGAACTCTGGTTGAAACACCTATCTAAGGATTTGAATCTATTCCTGTGAGTGAAGAGATGTTGTTTAAGGTGTTAATTTCGTTTGAAATAACCGAACTCAGAAAGTCAAAGCTTGGGACTTATCAGTCAAACCTAAGTCTGAATCTTGAGTTCTCGATTCAATCTGACAAATTGAGGAATTCAAATTGTTACTGAGATGATTAGAAATGATTTAGATGAGATTTGAGTGAGTTCTGATCAACTTTCTAGTGGAAATTGATTTCTGCCAGTTTGGGTTGTTTTTGAACCCAAACTAACAACAGATGCTTTTAGATGAGATTTGAATGCAAATTCTGCCCATATGGATTTGTAACAACATCTAGAAGTTGTTTTAATTGATTAAATAGGTCTTTAGCTGTCTGTTAGGACATTTCAAAGTGTAATTTTCAGCCCTGAAGCTTTATGAGAAGCTTTGAGCTTCTACACCACTCTTGAAGCCCCTGAGACCTCAAAACCTCCACTAGCAGCTACGGAAATAATCTTAGGACCAATTTAGAACTTCAGCTGGAAGTTTAAGTCCATTCTGTGGACTTTATAACCATAGAATCACTTTACAGGCCATTACAGACATAGACAAGAGTAGAATCTTTGCCCTTCAAATTGAAGAGCTTACCTTCCCCTTTGAATCAAATTGACACTTCAATCCTGTAGAACAACTCAAGAGCTTTCCAACAAGCTTTTATTTGCTTGGAACAGAGCTCTGAGCTAGGAGAAATCGTTGCTAGAAGTTTCGTTTGGGAGGGGGTAACTTAGTCCCACCTTGGAAAGTTCTAAACGGCTGCGTAGGTATAAAAGGTTTTTGTTATATTGCCTCTTCAGTCAACAAGCACGCGGCGAAAATGAACCGAACAAGCATATTGGGTGTGTGTGGGGGCGTATGTGCCTGAGTGTCTGTGCACCTATGGGTGTGCGAGTGTGAGCCATGTGAGTTCGTGCGAGTGTGGGCCGTGGGAGGGCGTGAGCAAGGCCTAGGAGGCCGTGAGCAAGTTTGGCTCGAAACTATGAACCGGAAATAAATCGAAGCTTAATGAACTAGGCTTGGACCTAGTAGGGTCTGATCCCACCCTGAGAGGGGTGCTATGTATCCCCGACCGGTCCAAGCCGCTAATAAAAGAAACCTAATTTTTGGATGAAAGAAAAAAACCCAGTTTGGTTCAGAAAAGAAAGAAGGTCTGAAGGTTCAGAAGGCAATAAGAGGATGCTAAGGTTAAGAAAGGAGAAGGAAGACAGGGAGAATTCGTATAAGGAAAAGAAGCCTGAACAGGCACTAAAGAGACAAGGAAGAAAGAGAAGATGTAAAAGAAAAGAGCACGAGAAAGATAAGAGGAAAAGACTAAAAGACAAGTAAAAAGAGAAAGAGAGCAGAAAGAGAAAAGGTAAAAGAAGAAGAAGAAAGGGAGAGAGGTTGAAGATAAAGATACAAAGAAGAAATGGTTTAAATTCTTACATTATTTTTAATTCCTTTTTTATTTTAATGTTGTAATAAGGCATATTTCAATTAGTAAAACTTTCTATTACCTTAATATCCTTGAAATAAAAAGAAAATAAACATGTTTACTTGTTGTTAAAGAAAATTATTTGTGTAAATGTGTTTTCTTATAGAATTTTGCATATTTCTTAAATTTAAAATCATTAGGAAAAGTTCATGTTGTTAAAATTAAACTTAATTACACCTTTTATGAGTAGCTTAGACTGATTGGTGAATTCTAAATAAGCTATACCTCCCAGTGAATGACCTGGACTCAACCAATTAAAAGAAATAAAATCTAAAATGTTAGGTTAACTTGACCCTTGATTGCGCAGCAATCATATGTCTTAATTGGCCAAGATTAAGCTAGGACTTAGCATAAGTTAGGGTTATTCATGCATGCATACGCATTATCTGCATCTTTACTGCTTTCCTTTAGCTATGCATAAAATAATGTTATAATGTGCTGATTAAGTACATTATGTTGATTGCAGGGAATAAGCTGATCAGGAGCTGGATCTGAAGCTGGATCAGGAATAACAGGAGTTGTAACAGAGTTGGAGCAGGAGGCCTAGTTTAGATGTAGGAATAATAATGTAAGGGGGTTAAAAGTTTGCTATTCTATTAGGTAGGAATTAAGCAGTAAAATGTGAAGAGCTTAGGTCCATCCTAGCCCTAGGATAGGCAAGAGACTTCCCCAAGCCTTAGCCACCCTTAGATTAGGTCACAACACCCTAGGAAGCCCTAAAACCCTAGTTCCAACCCTTCTCTGGACATCCAGATAAGTTTTAAGACGTCCAGGACCCTTAGCCAACTCCCGCACACTTCAAACCCACTTCTGTAGTGTTATTGGACGTCCAGACACTTTGTCAGACGTCCAATTTCTGCAGAATACCCGAAACAGAACCCGAAATCCTTCCTGACTCTGATTGGACATCCAGACAACAAGTCTGGATTTCTGATTTTTAAGTATAAGATGTCTGATTATATAATTAGATGTCTGATACTGCTCTCCAATTCCTGTTTTGAGATTTAAGCCTTGATCTTGGATCTCTAGGTCCCTAAACCCAATTCCAACCCCATAGGAACCTAAATTAAGGTGCCCTAACCTTAGTACATCACCTCTAGACCTCCCTAAGGACCTAATTAAGTCCTCACTAAACCTAATTGACTTGGATCTTAGTCAATTCTATCAGCCTATTCAATTGGATTCATTGAGTCTAATTGAGCCCTGATCTCAACACACACTGTCAAATTGGACTCAGTGAGAGTCCAATTGACCTAGACCTGACTTAATTGAGTTGTTTTACTCTCAATTAAGTTTCCACACACCCAATTAAACTTGTATTAAGTTTAATTGTACTTTACCTTAGTGAATTAGGGTTTATAACCCTAATTTGAGACCTACCTTGACCTAAACCCACTAGAACCCAACCTAATCAACCTAGCCACCTAAGTTTCGACCCACACACACCCACACACACCATCCACACGAAAATATCTAGCCTAGAGTTCTCTAGAACTCTCTATCATGTGTGGTTGCCTTGGTTGCCAAAAATAGTAATCAAGAGCTATTCAATTTTTAGATCCACATTTGGTGGATCTAAAAACCACCTTCCACCCTCTCTCTCTCACTCTCCCACGAGCTCCCACCATAGGCCTCTCTAGAGAATTCCATAATTCTCTAGAGAGCTTCCCTTAGGTCTATAAAAAGACCCCTTGGGTGGCCATTGGCACCCATTCACTCCCTTGGCAATTGCTCTCCATTGGTGCCATTCACGCCACCTCCACTTAGCCACTCACTCCACCTCCATGAGCTCACTACCACCACCATGGAGGACGCCATGTAGGGATGCTAGATCAACCCTACTTCTCTCCAAGGGTCGGCCTAAGCTACATTGGTTGCCCCTCCTTCTCTCGACCACTCCAAGGCCATCGGGGACCACCCCTGAATGCCCTCTTTTCTTCTAGCTTTAAATCATGCTCTTCATAATCTTTATTGCTTTCATTTACTAATTAGTAGTGTAGTCTTACTTCTCCCCCAATGATGCATGCGAAATCCCCCCGTTGATTCTTGTATGCAATCGTTTTCTAGTAGTTAGATTTAATTTTAAGCATTCATGTATAAGCTTTCCTCTAGATTTCCTTGTGCAACAACTCTCCCATGATGAATGAAATTTCATTATATATATATATATATATATCTTATGTGTTTTAAATCACCTTGAGCTGAATGATTATCATATTTGCGTGATTTAAGTGCCTGTTCTTTAACCGCCTATATATTACGCACCAGCATATCGTTTAAATAAAGTAGAGCGGCTTTAAGATCGATTTCAAAAGCAAAAACAACACCTCCTAGAGACGAACGACCGGGACTCAAAGTCTCGTTATTTTCAAAACAATATCTTTGTTGGATCGTATTTCCCAACTATACTATGACGCTTTTATAAAAAATGCGAGCTACGATCTCCCAACAATCCTAAACTACTCAATCGACACAAATTCGAGTTAACCTAAGTTACTTTCTTCTACACATAATTAAGCATAATTAACTTAATTAACTGTGTTGAGGAGAGGACGCAGCAATGCCTCCCTTCTCTTAGGGTCCCTCTTTGGCAAATCATTTTTTTTTTTGGTGAATGTGGATTGTGTGGCTCCCCCCCCTTTTTTTTGTAGCCCTTTTGCCTGGTTGATGTATATTTCTTTTGTGTTATACAAGTTACTTTTGTAATAGGGAAAGAAACAAGGCTTGTACATATATACTTATATGAATGTGTGCATGTGTATGACAGTATGTATGATAGGGGAAACTTCATGTATGTGTCTGGAAATGAATGATGTTTTACTGCATGGTTTCTATTTCGATGTATGACTGCTAGGGTGGTATAAATTACGGTTCTTCCTGTAGGTGGGGAGTTTGGAAATCTCCCCTCCAACAAGGATACCTTGTTATTGTGCATTAGATTCTTTTTTTTTTATTTGATTTATCTCAATTGAGCTAAGCACCCTCCGACTTTAACCATTTCACCGCTGGGACATTTCTCTGCCCTTACCCTCGAAAACCCATTGAATGAATTTTCAAGGTGTGACACAGAACTTCTCAGGTTGTTGTGGGAGCTACGGATGTCGGATTGAGGTGATTTGAGTCTGTTGGACTCCGTTTGTCGATTCAGATCCATCCGTATGGTCCGATTACTCATCTGAGACCTGTTTCAATATGCACTTGTGCACATGATCATTAAACATTAATTATAAGAAATCTTAATGCAGAAATAACACAATATGCAAGCAATGCTCCCAAGTCCACTATAATATGACATTAATGCACATGTGCCCTCGAAATTAACTCTAATTAATAGAATTATCATCATTACATGTAGAGTCATCATACCCCATGCCCACCCCTTGCTAAACTCAAGCAAGGTTAACCTAAATGCTATTTATAACTAAAACTAAGAATCAATCGCCTAGGCATAAGTTACTTGTCAATAAGAGGAAATTACTACTAAGAACCTCACCCACAGAGATTCAACAGCACCTGGGTTGCTTGCCAAAATGCAGATCACCCGAGTCCTCGCCTTATTCTATATAGAGGCAAATATATATTTTTTTCTTTTTCATCGTTTCTAATTTTTTTGGATCTTTTTAGAGTTGAGGATTTCAGGATAACTTTTTATGGCTACCCAACCTACCTAAGACTCGAAAAGGACTCTAAGTGCTAAGCATCTTGTTATGAAAATTGTGATAGATTCACTCAATGGCAATTAAAATGGACTTTGGGTTTCTATGCCCCTAGGTGACCTAAAAATTTTACCTCAAGGTTTATCTTTCTGATCGATAGCTTTCTCCCTACATTTTTTAATTTTTTTATGAGGTCAACACAAGGGCGAACCCAATGTATATCTCCCCAGTTTATTCTACTTCCCTAAGTGTTTTGGATTTTTTGTGTATTTTGTGAGTTGGGTTCTGGACAACTAGCCGATGAGCTATTACCATCGACAACTTGCCAACCATACTCGTGTAGTGAAGTATGATTATTTTTTTTCCTTTTTCTTCTTTTTCCATTTTTTTTTCTATTTCTTTTTTTTTAAGTAGGTAGCTTTCCTGATCTAAGATTTACTTAAAGGCAATAATAAAAGAGAATGGTTCAGTGGTTGGGCTCTGGACAGCCGGTCGATGAGTTGTTACCACCGACAACTTACTAGCCATACCACCCTAGAAGGTTCATTAGCTACTAATTTCCATTAGAATCGCTAATGAGTGAGTTAGTGCAAAACGTTGGTAGATGCTTAGACTAAAAATCTCCCCAAATCAGAGAGTGGGTTGATAAGTTGTGTACTTATCACCCTTCTTTATTGACCAAATTAATATAAATTATGGTGGTGAGGACTTGAGAGCAAGTCTTCATTTTAGTGGACACCTAGACTGATTAAGTCTGAAGACCTAAAGAGTATAAGCATTCAGGTCCTTAACGTATCATTTCCTAAAGTTGACAAGCTCCTAATGGCTAAGTTTCCTTTTCCTAATAATTTTTTTTTGAATAAAAAGAAATAGAAATTAGTTCAAGTTGACAATTTTATACTTAGATCATGAGAATTACCACCCTACCCCCCATGCCCATCTTAGACATTGTCCTCATTGGAAAATAAATTTATGCAAGGGAGTAAGGAAAGAAATCACCTGAGTTGTCACTGTGTATCTGATCAGCTTGAATCATCAAGGTTGCCTCCCAGGAAGTGTTGAGTTTAATGCTTCCAGTTGGGCGAAGTTCCAGTTTAACCCTCAATGAGGATTACAACTTCTTTCGAGGGAATCTGGGTAAGAAAGTGTTTCAATCTTTAGCCATTAACTGTAAAGGTTTGCCAATCTTAGGTTCAGCAATTTCTACTACCCCGTTGGAAAAAGGTCTGACTAGTCGGTACGATCCCGTCCACTTAGATCTCAGTTTCCTGGGAAAGAGCTTAATTCTCGCATCAAAGAGCCAGACTTGCTGATTCGGCTTGAAGGTTTTTCTATTAATGTGCTTGTTGTGGATAGCTTTCATCTTCTTATAAAGTCGATTGTTCTCATAAGCGTCCCGACGGATCTCCTCGAGCTCGGAGAGTTGGATTTTCCGTTGAGTTCCAGCCATCTGGGAATCCATATTACACTGCTTAATGACTCAGTATGCTTAGTGCTCCAACTCGATTAGAAGGTGGTAAGCTTTGCCAAAGACCAATCATTATGGTGACATGACTATTGGGGTCATAAAAGCAGCCTATATGCCTAAAGGGCATCATCCAATCATGTGGACCAATCCTTCCGGTTGGGTCTCACAATCTTTTGTAGAATATTCTTAATCTACCTATTTGAGACCTCAGTTTGCCCATTCATTTGTGGGTGATACGGGGTGGCAATGTGGTGAGTGACCTTGTATTTCCTAAGTAAGGCACGAAACTAGGCATTAATGAAGTGACTCCCACTATCACTGATCATGGCCTTAGGTATCCCAAATTGGGAGAAGATATTTTTCTTAACAAAGTCCATGATAGCCTTGTGGTCTCATTTTCAAGTAGGTACGACTTCGATCCATTTTGAGACATAGTCCACTGATACTGTTATATACTCGAAGTTGTTTGATGGTGAGAAAGGACCCATGAAATCGATTCCCCAGACATCAAAAATTTCGATGATCAGAATGGGTTGTAGAGGCATCATGTCTTTTTTGGTCATGGTCTCTAAGGTCTGGCATCTAGTGCAGGCTTTAGCAAAGTTGTGTGCATCCTTAAATAGTGATGGCCAATAAAAATCGGACTACAAAACTCTTGCAGCCGTATGCTTCCCAGAGAAGTGATCACCACAGACTTGGTCATGATAGAAGGATATCACACTTTGAACCTCCTCTTCAAGGATGCACCTCCTAATGATTTGATTAGCATAAAGTCTAAATAGCATAGGATCATCTCAGAAAAAATGTTTGGCCTCAGCCAAGAACTTACCCTACTGCTATCAAGACCAATCATGTGGAATCTGCCCTACCACTAAATCATTAAGTTTGCATACCAAGGGAGACTCCTTCCATGCACAGCTAGAATTTGGTCATTAGGAAATGTGTCAGTTAAGGGTAGTGAAGGTCTAATATGTTTCAGGTGATGTTTGGATAGGTGGTCAGCTACAACATTCTTGGATTCTGCCTTATCGCATATTTCCAGGTCAAATTCCTGCATGAGTAGGATCCATTTGATCAGCCCAGGTTTAGCATCCTTTTTGGTTAACAAATACTAGATAGCTAAGTGGTTAGTGTAAATGATCAAGACTTTTCTAATCCAAAAATTACGGCAAGTAATTGTTTTTCTATGACAGTGTAATTTCATCGAGCCTCATCCAAAGTTTTGCTCGCGTAGTAGATTACTAAGGATTTCTTCACTCGTCTTTGTCCTAGGATTGCTCCAATCGCAAAGTTTGATGCATCACACATTAATTCAAAGTCTTAGGACCGGTCCAGGGGTTGTAAAATAGGTGCAGTCGAGACTGTATCCCTTAAGGTGATATAGGCCTTGATGCAATCAGGTGTCATGTCAAAAAGCACATAATTGGCTAGAAGGTCAGTCAAGGGCTTGGATAGCTTGGAAAAATCTTTTATGAACCTTCTATAGAAGCCAACATGTCCTAGGAAAGATCTGATTTGATTAACCAAGCTAGGAGGTGGAAGTTTGGAAATTAAATCAACCTTAGCTTGGTCAACTTCTATACCCCTATGCGAGACGATGTGATCGAGGACAATCCCATCTTGAATCATAAAGTGGCTCTTTTCCCAACTTAAAACCAGGTTGACCTCAATCGATTGTTTTAGGATTTTCTCCAGGTTACTAAGATAATGGTCGAATGAGTCTCCAAAAATGGAGAAATTATCCATAAAGACCTCTAAATATTCACCTACGATCTCGGAACAGATGGCTAACATGCAACGTTAACAGGTAGTGGAAGCATTGCATAACCCGAATGGCATACGGTGGAATGTAAATGTGCCATACGAGTAGGTGAACGTGGTCTTCTCTTGATCATTTAGTGCAATAGCAACTTGGTTATATCCTGAATATCCATCCAGGAAGTAGAAATATTTCCGCCCTGCCAGTCGTTCGAGAAGTTGGTCAATGAATGGCAGGGGGAAATGGTCCTTTTTAGTGGCTTCATTTAGCTTCCTATAGTCAATACACACTCGCCACACAGTGGTGTAGGTGGGGATGGATTCGCCTTGGTCATTTGTGACCACGGTGAGCCCAACCATCTTTATTACTACTTGAGTAGGGCTCACCAAGGGCTGTCAGAAATCGAATAGATGGTTTCTACATCAAGCCACTTAATTATTTCTTTGTTAACGACCTCTCGCATGTTCGGGTTTAGTTGCCTTTACATTTGGCGAGAAGGTCAAGCCCCATCTTCCAAATAGATCTTATGTGTACAATAGCTAGGGCAGATTCGCGATGCTCAGAAATTGTCCACCCAACAGCTTCCCGATGCTCAGAAAGAGTAGTAGTCAGCCTAAGTTCTTGGTCCCTAGTCAAGTGTACATCGATAATCATAGGGAAAGTATGATCAGGTCCTAAGAAGACATACTTGAGGTTATTGGGCAAAGGTTTCAATTTAGGTGCAGGTGGTATAATGTTTGATGGGTAAGGGAAGGGAGGGAGTTGAGTGACATCAATCTCCTAAAATGGAGGTTGTCGATGGTAATCAGTTTTGCAAAGTTCTACAATCTCTAGAGATCGAGATGGGTTAGGGTAGTCTACAGTTGGTTGAATTAGATGGTCCTCTAAAGGGCTTACAGTTAGGCCTTGTTCAACCAAGGTTTCCACAGGATCGTATTCCTTGACCCAACCGCAATCGGAAGACTTAGTTGCATTGAAGATATCCAATTGCATCTTTATATCTCCAAAGGCAATTTCCATACATCCCATGTTGCAGTCAATGTTAGCCTTGGTCGTAGCCAAAAAGGGTCTGCCTAAGATGATGGGTGTGTTTTGTAGTTGTTCGGGGACTTCCATGTCAAGGACTAAGAAGTCAACTGGGAATTAGAAGTCCTTAACCCAAACAATTACATCATCGACTACCCATTTCGGGGTTTTCACAGATCGGTCAGCCAGTTGGATAGTCATAGGTGTGGGCTTTAATTCTCCAAATCTGAATTGGTGATAAAGGGTAGTTGGGATTAAGTTAATTGAAGCACCTAAGTCTAATAGTGCTCTGTCAAAAGTTACGTCACCAATATTACACGAGATCAAAGGTGCTCCGAGGTCAGTCCTTTCAGAAGGTAGGCTACTCAATAACACCGAACTAGCCTGCTGAGATAGCACTACCTTCCTAGGTGCTTAGGTTCTTGGTTTACACCTGAGTGTGTACACATCCTTCAAAATCCTTGCATAAGCTGGGATATGCTTGATTGCTTTGAGGAAGGGTATATTGATTTGAACTTGTTTGAAAATCTCCAACAACTCCTCGTTCTCAACCACATTTCTCTTCTTTACCTTATCCAAGGCTTCAAGGTATGGGATTTGGGTTTGAACCAGGCCAGGTTCCTGATCCTTGGGTTCCTCCCACTCACCCTCAGAATCATTTATCTCAAGTAGTGAGGTCACAGGAGGGGTCGACCATTTGGGGTCTTGGGTTTGAGTACCACTTCTCAAGGTAACAACATTGGCTAAGGCATTGGAACCAGGGTTGTGTCCTTGAGAAGAAGAAGTAGCAAGCCCAGGGGCTGTCTATGGGACTTGTAAAATCATATGGGCTTGCCCCTGATTTTGTTGGAAACCATGAGGATTGTGGCCTTTGTTCATTACATTCCTTGGGTTCGGTTGTGGCTGAGATGGAAGGGACCCTTATTGTTTGCTATCCAACAATTGGCTCAATTGTCCCTTCACCAATGCCATCTCCTCCTGATGTTTCTGATTCATATTAGCCATCATCTTGAGCAGGGTGTCCATTTGGTTTTGTTGTGTAGGAGCCACCCTATTCTGGTTATAGGGTGGTCTAGCAGGTGGACCTTGTTGATAGGAGGGAGGGTTAGGCCTGGGTTGGTTTTGGAATTGGTTTGTTTTTTGGTTTGACCAAGCAAAATTAGGGTGGTTGTGTGATTGCACCGCAAAAATACACCTGCAATAGTGCCTTCTTGTGCAATTTCCTAGCATTACCTATGCATATTAGGGTTCCATATTCGCATTTGTAAAAATACATGCATGCATGCATCTAATTGAGAGGAGAGGAGAATGAAATAAGTGGCTTTGCATTTTACTTTTTTCCTCAAGTGCATCTTTGCAAAATCCACCATCTTTTTATTTTTTTTCACTTGATTTTGAAATGCTTCCCACGGCTGCAACTTCTTCTCCTCGTGCCCTCTCCCTGCCAGCCCTTCCCTGCAGCTGCCATTCCCTACCGTGGCCATGCATGAGCCATGCACAGCTAGGGCATGGCCGTGCATGGCTTTCTTATCCTATAAAAAGCCACGATTCCTTCTCAAAAGAGAAGCCTGGTCCACTTCAAAAAAAAAAAAGAACACAGCAGCTCTCCAGGCCACCATCCTCTCCTCCCTCTCCCTCCATACGCCAGCCCTCCTCCTTCTAGGAGACACCCAGTGGGTAGGAGCCCTCACTGTGGTGCACACCACCACAGTGAGACCACCACCGCCCAGCTCTTCAAAGAGCTGGTGGGCGTGGTGGCTCTTTTCTATTTTTTTTTTCCTGCTCCAGCACCATCAGCCATGGCCGCACGCTTCAAGTTCTGAAGCTCGCAGCTTGGCAGCAGCAGCAGCTAGGCGGCGGCAGCAGCAGCAGCCCCAGCCATTCCCGCAGGCCTGCAGGCACCCTAGCCCCTTCCGCACGCGCCTGCAGGCCTCTCCGCCTCCCAGTTTCTCTGCCCCATCGCGCACCCTTCCACCTGCAACCGGACTTTACGCTCCTCTGCAGCGGCCAGCCAAGCGCTTCCCCTCACCCCTGCTAGCACCTGCAAGCTTCCACGCAAGCTGCAGGCACCCTCGCCTCCCTCTCCGCGCGCTCTGTAGCGAGCTCTCCGCGCTCGCAACCGGCCAGTGCAGGCCTTCTCCCTCACATGCCAATCTGCGTGTGCCAGCCACGAGCCAGCCACACACCACCTGCAGCTCCCGGTTGCGCGGCGCGGACAACCACTGTAGCCACTATTCACGCGAGTCTGCGCGACACTGTGGCTACAGTGGGGTGACCGAAAACCTTCTCACTTATCCGGTCACCCGACGTGCCGCAATCGGCCCTCGCCCGCACGTCTGCCAACCCACGCCCACGCGCGCCTGCCTTCACCCGCTCCCTTCGCCCGCGTCTGCGAGCGCCCGCGCCAGCCTTCACGCAGCACAGTGCGTTGCGTCTTCTCTCTACGCCCTCGCCCTCCAGCACGCGCTTGTCTGCGTGCGTGCGCGCCTGTGCGCGCTTAAGGACCTCCAGACGATGCCTGCTGGTCACAGACGTCTTAACTCACCTCCAGCAGCGCGGCTTCTCTCTCTCTCTCCCGCTCTCTCTCTCTCTCTCTCCCGCTCTCTCTCTCTCTCTCTCTCTCTCACTCTCTCCCATAACACTCTCTCACTCTCTCTTTACACCGACGCTCACACACACCTACACTCACACTTCCACACACACACACACCTATACTCTATTATATACATACATACATACATACATACATACATATATATATATATATACGTATACATATATATATATACATATATTTATATACATAAATATATACAGATATATATATATATACTTATATTTATACATATAATAGGACCTATATACTTATGTATTAGTATGCATACATACATACATATATATATATATACTTATATCTATATATATAGTAGTATTTATATAACTAAGTATTAGTATACATATATCTATGTACTTATATATATATATATAGATACATATATATATTTACATATATACATATACTTATATATATATATATATATATATATATATGCAAATATACATACATATATATACATATATATATATATATACATACTTAGCTACATATATCTATATATACACATATTACTATACATACATATATATATACATCTATATAGCATCATATGCATACATATACATATAAATATACACATATCTATATATATATATAGATCTATACATATATCTATCTATATATATACTTATATATATATATATTTACATACCTATATATATATACATATACATATATACATATATAACTACATATATATACTTATATATTTATAACCATATATATATATATATAGATATATTTACATACATATATATATATATATATTTTCAGATTATTTACCATACGCTGTATCGTGGGAATATCTGCACCAGTTGCTGATATTCCTTGATATACGTATACAAAAAGTGTGGTTACGTACATCTTCCACCATCCATCCCACACTCCACGCGGCACCTAGTCCTATTGGTTGCATCTCTCTAGACGGCGACCGACTCGACACCATGCTACACTCCATCTCCACCTCCACCCCCACCCCTTTATATACATAATATATACCTATATATATATACTATATTTACTTTATTTCTGTTTCGCTTTCCTGATAGTAAAAAGATAAAAAAAATATAAAATAGAAAAGATAATCTTTGACTTACAGGTACTCCGTCTTGCGAATAGCAAGACCCATTTTGGAACTCTATTTTGGCCCAAAGCCAAGAACCCAATTTTGAGGTTGAGCCTCAAGGACAAAGATTACCTGAAAAAATCTAAATAGAAAAGCACCAAAAACACAGTAAATGAACAGAAGAGACTCGTTGTAGAAAAGGTGTAGAAACTCGACTTGTAACCCCACTTCCCTGAGTTTGACCCTATTTAAAAATTTTGTAAAGATATGATTAGGTCCGATTTAGGTTAACCACTATACACATTTCAACAATAAAATCACCATATTGACAACCTATTCGGGTCCAACAACATACATCTTTTCTGGCGCCGTTGCCGGGGAAGTGCGCCTTCAAGTAAGTTTCTATTCAATTCCTTTCAATTGTTCTCTTCTCTCTTCACGGGTATCTCTGTTTTTGGTGTGCAGGTAAACCTGTTGCAAGGAGAAGACAGGACGAAATTGGGAACATGGGTAGATCCAAGGCGGGAATGAGAGCGTGAAGACGTCGACACCGCATTGGAGCTTCGCACACATTGCCGAACAAGTAGGTTTTCTTTTCTTAGCAACCTAGGTTAACTTGTAGCCTTAATAAAAAAACTAAAAACTAGAAAAACTTCTTGGGATCTCTTGGGGCAAGTGGATTAAAATTCACTTGTTTGATTGATTGTCTTCACTCCCACTGCCCCGGGATTTCCCGCCGTACTTCGCATAGCGAAAATCCAAGAATCTTGATTCTTGAATTTTTCACCGTGTGAAGTATTCTTTGAGGCAAACACAAAAAGATTGAATGCACCACTCTTTGCCTCATTTACCTGTAATTCAGGATCACCTTTTTGGTGGGGAGACTTGGAATTGAGTTAATTCCAACCCTACCATGACTTTTCAACTTGCCTAAGATTTGATCCCGAATATTTCGACCCTAACAAATTGATTTTCTTTATCTTTTGGTTGGGCCTTGTGTGAAAATCTTTTTGGAGATTGGGAGCACTTGAATTGAAGTGCTTTGGCTCCCTTTCACGCTAATCTAAAACTGATTCGTGCATCCACACATAGGAATCTCCATTTAGGGTTAGCCCATTGCATTTTAGCATGCATTAACTAATTGAAATTGAAGAAGGGTTTGTTCGGCTTAGAAGAAAACCTGTATTCTTGCAAAACCCAGAGATTGGTTGAATTGGTAATTTAGAGAAATTCTAAAATTCATACTACTTAAGGCTGAACTCTAAAAATCATTCACCAATAAAAACTTCAATTCGGGGAGATTTCCCCATTGCATGCCTATTTTACACACTCTGAAATCAATCACTTGGACATTACCCATAAACAACGCCCTTCACATTCCAAAAGCACTTGACCTTAAGCCTCTAACTAAACTTGGTAGTAACTTGACCCTTCTTAAGGATTGGAGGTCTAACAACCTGCGTGTAGCGTCTACGTGCTGGTGAGAGTTCCCGCGTGCTATCGGGTGTCTAAGACTGGGGCAAATGGCCTTTCAATCTGGCCCGGTGGTTCCGCGGTGCTCGCATTCGGTTCCGTAGTTCGTGATAGTAGGTAACTTAGATCTTTTGGTCTAAGGGCATACTGTAGAGGTTAGGAATTGGATCGAATTGATTTGTCATCAAATGTACCTTTGCGGCGTCATTTCTCTCATCTCTTTTCCCTTCTCATCTCCCCAATTCTTCCTGCAATAGTACATGTTTGAGAGGAGGTCACAAAATCCTGAACTGTTTGAATTGACTGATAAATCTAGAAAACAAACCGAATCATCCTCCTCCTTCACAAACATGGCTGCACGCCCACCCCCAAATCCCGAGGGAGGAAACCACCCTCAGAACCCACCAGGTGGTGGAGCCTTAGATTCCATAACCCGCCTCCAAGCCCAAATGGAAATGTATAATGAGCAAATCAAAGCCATTTAGGAAACATTGGAGGACATGCAGAATCCTCCCGAACGGGAGGAGCCTAGGTCTCTTAGCTCCTATCAAAATCCCACTGCTACAGAGACCATAGTACAAATTCGGGTCCCCATGGGTGGGGACGACTTTGAATTGAAACAAAACATAATTGGCCTAATAAATTTTCACTTCCATGGTCTTGCAAGTGAAGATCCTTTTCTCCACTTGGAAGACCTGACCCGACTGGCTGAAACTGTTAAACTAAGAAATGTCGGGTTACCTATAGTCATGAAAATGTTCCCGTTTTCATTGCGGGATAAAGCGTCGCAGTGGTTACACACCCTTGGGAGAACCATCTACTCTTGGGAAGAGATGTGAACAGCGTTTCTTAAGAAGTTCTTCCCAATCGGGTAAACCAATGCGCTTCGCTATGCTATCACCTCTTTTACGCAACAAAATGGTGAACAATTTCATGAGGCATGGGAGAGGTATAACGACCTCCTCAGGAAGTGCCCGCACCATGGTCTGCCTAAGTGGCATATAGCCCATATTTTCTATTATGGGCTAAATGAGACTTTGAAGCAGATTGCAGATGCTTCCTGCGGAGGGAACTTTATGAATAAAGACGAGAATGGAGCATTTGAATTGTTTGAAAATATGAGTGAAAACTCAATGAACAATGCTTCCATTGTCGCCTTTAATCAGACCAGCCAGCCCCGAAATGTCCACAAAGTTGACACAGGACCCTCCCATTCATCCACTGATCTAACCCTTATTGCACAAAAACTGGATGAAGTCTCCGTCGTGCACAAGAAGCTGGATGAGCTTCTGGCCAACCTTGCATGTTCTATGGCAAACACCACCTCTTCACCACTTTGTCACAATCATAATTCTTCCAACACTAGGCTTATCTCGAGAAACCCCGTAAGACCTTCCTTACCGAGTGTCGCGCCGAGCGACTCGATAAGTCATGTGGAACTGGCTTTTGCGAGCCAGTATTTCGACACGGAGGACCAAGCCTCTGTGTGCTCGGACGCATACTTACATGCGGACACGGCTTCTGGCATAGAAGACGCTTGCACCCTGGGGAACAACCCGTTCTCTGCCACTTATAACCCAGGGTGGCGTAATCATCCGAATTTCGCATGGTCCAACAACCCGCAGCACCAAAACCACGCTGGTAGACCAATGCGACCGTCCGCACTGGTCATCCCAAGGGCCCAGTCTAATCCTATGGAAAATCTGCCATCATGCCCTTGCATACCACAAATAGAACACGCATCAAGTCCTCTTGACAAATTGATGCGAATGACGGCGGAAATGTCAAAGCGCCATTGTTTGTACGTTTTTGTGATCGGATTTTAAAAGATAACACGTTGTAATATAGCCGACAAAACGTTCAAACAAATATAGAGAATTTTATTACTCGAAAAACTAGAGTATCCGAGGTCGAACACAAGGAGCAATCTCAGTACTTTTAAAACCAAAGAATACAACTTTTAAATGAAAACAATTGATTCAAAGGGAGAGAGTTATAAAAAGAATTGCTAAAAGAAAACAGAATTGGATGTCTAATTTCTTTATCAGACATCTTAAAAGTAAGTCTTCTTTCTCTCTTCTGCCTTCCTCTTCTTCTTCGTTGGCTCTTCTTCTTCTATTCTTCTGATCCACAAGTCTTTTTCTTCCTTGAACTTCTTTCTCTTCTCTTCTCTTTCCTGCGAAGGCTTCTTCTTCCTGCCTTTGTTTCTCTTCTGTCTTCTTCTTCCTTTTTGTCTGCAGTCCTTCTTTCTTCCTTGTCTTCTCTTCTTCTCCTTCTTCTTCCTTCTTCTCCTTGCGGCTAAGACTCCTCTCTTCACCGCCTGACCTGCCTGCACACAAGGAAGCAAACCTAACCCTTCCCCTCTACCCGAACATCTCTCTCTCTCTCTGCAATTCGCTCAAGGATGCTCTCCCAGAGCCACGGGTATTCGGGTCGGATCTTGCACCCAGGACCAGGCACACCGGCAGGTGGGTGATGCGCGAGGAGTGCTCAGGTTAGGGTCGGGTCGAATCCCACCAGATCCGCGAGGTGAAACTGCGGACGAGGCGGGCGTGGGTCAGGTGAGGGACCTCACCCCTGTGCGTTCGGAGGCGAATAGCAGATAACACAAATTCAATTTAAAGCATACCTATGCGTTGCGTTTCGCCGACGTGGGACTATCTGGCCTGCCCCAATCTCGAGCATGCCCGCAGAGCTTTCTTCATGCAATTGCCAAAGCTGTGGGCTTCGCAGCACTCCTTGCTGGACCCGAGGGCTTCGCACTGCTTGCATGAATCTACTGCGCCTGAAGCCTGGAAGACCTGACGCCTAAAGCTACTGCAAAGCTGCTTCAACCGTCAATGGCGGCAGGACTAAAATCCTGTCAAACACAAGCACGGCCTATTGGCCTAATCAGACCAGCTGGGCACCTTCGCCGTGGCACGGCGAAGGTGGTGAACAGTGCTGCAGGTCGTGGGACGGCCTAGGTGTGCGTACCAAGGTCGTCCTACGATCGGAGGTGTGGGTGAGTTCGGGGGGGCTACTGTGGAGGTGTGGAGTGGTAGTGGAGGGGCAGAGATTGTTCCTTGTGGTGAGGCGGAGCTTATGAGATGATTGGCGAGCTGTGTGGAGGGGCGGAATGGTGGGGGCGGCTAGCCGGAGGTTGGTCGGAGGCGAGGAAGATGGAGGTGGTCAGGCAATGTCGGGGGGCAATTAAATAAAATAACAGGGGGAAAAGAGAGAGGGAAAGATGGAGTGTTTTGGAAGGGAGGGAGGCAGGGGAGTAGACGGCGCGTAGCTGCCGTCGTCGGAGAAGAACCCTGAGGGAGAGAGCGGCGACGAGGACGGGGTCAGGAGAATGTGCGCCTGGTACTGCGCGACGCGAGAGAAAGAGGCGGAGTAGACTCTGCTGCTAGTATGGCAGCAGAGCGACGAGAAGGAGGGGAGGAGGTCGCCGGAGCTTGCGGGTTTCTTGGCCGGAGATGGAAGAGAGGAAAATTTGGGGGAATCTCCACCAAAACAAGTCTGAAGATCTGCAGCCGGGTTTGGGGATACTTTTATAGGTGTTGGCTGAACTTTCTAGTGCGTGGAGGGCTGCGCAATCACCTCTGCCGGCTCGCCGGAGAAGGAAAGAGGGTGGATACCCAAATCCCTCGTGCGTTTGCGCGAGAGATTGGGTTCACACCAGAGATCGTGATTGGCTTTAGATGGAAGGGAATTCCTCAAAGAATCTCCCTTCCATTTCTGGGGGGAAATCTCTGAGGAATCAGAGAGTAATCCCTCTCTAAACCTCGCCGGAGGTCGACTCTGCCCTAACAATGGCGGCAGGACCTGATTGCAAAGGTGGCGAGGAAATTAGAGGACTCTCTGCAAGGATTTTCAAAAGATAGGGACCAAATTATGATTTAGGTATACTAAATTGCAAAGTAGGTCAAGATGACCTCCTCTTAGGTCCAACTTTTGGTACAAACCTAATTTGGACTTAAGGAATCCAATGGTGAAGTTGGATTTTGGGTTTGACCTCGTTTGACTGGATATTTTGCGTAAAAACCCAAATTAGGTCAATTAATGGGCTAGGACCCCATTCTAGGTCAAACTAGGTTCCAAAGGCCAAATTAAGTGTTCTAAATCCTAGAGGATATTTTTCCATGATTTTTAGAGGGTTTACTTGATTTTTGTTCTGATCGGAACCTTGTTAATTTAACCGGGTCTGTTTTAGGGTTACCACATGTCATTTAATTCCTAAATTGCACATGAACCCATTTCTAATTGACTCAACCCACTTTTTATCTTATTTAGACCATTTGACCTATGTTTTACCTCTAATAAATCCCGTTTATGTACTGCAATGATAAAATTGCAGTTTCAACCTTTAATTCATGTTTTCTTCTCAGAGCACTTTTTCCTTCATTTAGGCCTTCTTCTAGGTTATGTAGGAGCTTTTATCTTCTTTATTGGGTCAAAATGAGCTAATTATGGCTCATGATGAGGCTCTCATCATACCCCCATGCCTAGCTTTTGCTAGTCCCTTAGCAAAATTTCAAGGTTTTAACTTCCGTTTTAGACCCAGAGTGTCTGCCAACAATCATGATAAGTGCTTCTCCTTTTCTTTTGTGATTAGGTCGGAATGCCGACAATAGGCCTAGAGGTACTCAAGTACCAACCAAAATCTGGACCTGACCCGCTTTAGCCTCAGTCCTCCGCAAAGGTTTCTACGGCCCACAAAAACTAACCTAGGGTTTGTTGGACTCCGCGGTTAAAGCACCCGTGCTTGAGACATTTTTTGCCTAAGTTCAGTTTGCAATCCGTTTTTTTGTAAGAGAGAGATAGAAGATTTATTTGTTTGGAGAGCTTTTCTCTCTCTTTTCTTTCTATTTCTAGCTTCGGATTAGCTTCTCAACACGGTCTGTATCGGATTCCTCGTCCCCATCATCAATCCTCAAGGGTCCCTGGCTTTCGAGATTTCGAGATAATTCTGCCCATGGCAACCCCCAAAACCCTGGCTTTCGAGATTTCGAGATAATTCCGCCCATGGCGTTCCGTGGCCGAATTCAGACCCTGGCGATCGACATTTCATGATAATGCTGCCCATGGTATCTGAACCAGCAGAGTGCTTACATGCCCCCAGTATGATATTTAAATATCCTAAGAGACAAGCACCGAGGAGACGATATGTTGTTACGCATCTTCGAGGGGAATTTCCCACCTCTCCGCACCGGGAACTCGTCCAAATCAATTTGTGTTGATTGGCCGCTCCTAATCTAGGCGACTTTTTCAGAACATTAAATGCTTTTTGCGTGATTTGGATGTTTATGCACACTGAACCAGACTGTGTGTGAATTTGGGGTGCTTAGGTTACCGAATCCCGCAAACCGGAGGTCAGTTAACGAGGCCGAATACTTCCTAAGCCTTAGACCTAATACTCAAGCTTCGCATTTTCCTCAACCTCTTGAGGATTATCCAGATTTTAACGGATACGTGAATTTTTAAGCTAAAGAATCTAGCCCAAGAGGCCTAAGACCAGCGTTCCCGCTAATCTCTTGCTATGTCTCCTTAGCACTTTTTTTCTTTTTCTTAATTTGGTCTAGAACTTCAGTTAATTCCTTAATCTTTTACTAATGACTACCTCTTTTTCTTTTTCATTTTGTGCTCCTTTTTATCAATTTTGCCCTTTTTTTATTTTTATTGAAACCCTTTCTTGATATGAATTTTCCTAACATTTTGCACTTTCATACCTCCCCATGCCTAAGATTTGCAAAGTCCCCATTGTAAATTAGGTGGGTTCGATTTCAGCTTAGTTCGTACATTAGGACAGGTGTGTGGTGAGTGAATGGGCCGAAGTGACTTGTTGCGAACGATTTCTAATCTCGGGTAGGGATACCTGAGGTGAAGTCGGCTGTTCTAATGGATGAACCCTAAAGTGCAATATGAATTCCGCATAGAGATGTCAGAAAAGGTTTCGGGTTTTTCAAAGAATGACGGGTTGCCTCCTGTTATGCGCTGAGTTTTATGCCATCGGCTGGGCGCAATGAGCTCAAGAGGAATGGAGGGTAAAGGATGACTCAACCAAATCTATATCGGTCATGTCAATGAATGGCTTGAGTCTCTGACCGTTCACGACAAAGGGTTCAGAATCGTAGCTGAGTGGCCTAATTTCAATGGCTCCATTTCCGAAGATTTGTCGGACTAGGTAGGGTCCGACCAACTTAGATCTTAGCTTTCCTGGGAATAATTTGAGTCGGGCATCAAAGAGTAAAACCTTTTGACCAGGATGAAAGACCTTTCTAGAAATGTGTTTGTCGTGAAAAGCTTTAACCCGTTCTTTGTAAATTCGCGAGTTCTCATACGCGTCGTGGCATAATTCATCGATCTCGCTCATTTGAAGTCTTCTGTGGGTTCCAGCCTTAGAAAGATCTAGATTACAAGTCCGTACTGCCCAATAGGCTTTATGCTCCAACTCGACGGGGAGGTGACATGCCTTCCCGTACACTAATCTGAAGGGAGACATTCCTAATTGGGTCTTGTGGGCGGTCCTATAGGCCCACAATGCTTTCGGAAGCCGAGAAGACCAATCTTTTCTATCAGGTCGAACAGTAACCTGAAGGATCTTCTTGATCTCTCGGTTAGATAGCTCCGCTAGACCATTAGTTTGGGGATGGTAAGGAGTAGAGATTCGGTGTGACACCCCGTATTTAGTCATCAGTAACCTGAACTAAGCGTTTGTAAAATGGGTCCCTCCGTCGGAAATTATAGCACGTGGAATCCTGAACCTTGAGAAAATGTTTTGATGAAGGAATTTTATAACGACTTTATGATTGTTGGTTCGGGTCGAAATGGCTTCTATCCACTTGGAAACATAATCAACTGCGAGTAAGATGTATTCGAAGCCATCCGAGATCGGGAAGGATCCCATGAAATCAATCCCCCAAATATCAAAAATTTTGCATACCAAGATCGGCTGTAGAGGCATCATGTCTCAATGGCTCATGTTGCCCAGAGTCTGGCAACGGGAACAGGCCTTACAGTGATCATATGCATCCTTGAAAATTGTGGGCCAGTAAAAGCCACACTAGAGGACTTTTGATGCGATTTTATGTCCTGAAAAATGTCCACCGCATGCCTGGTCATAGCAAAATGAGACTATGTCTTTGATTTCTACTTCCACGATGCACCGTCAAATTATCTGATCAGCACCAATGCGGAATAGATACGGGTCTTCCCACAGGTAATACTTGGCATCGGAACGCAATTTGTCCTTTTCGGCCTTCGGCCAATCGGACGGAATCTGATGTGATGCCAGGTAATTAACTATATCAGCGAGCCATGGAAGACTTGTACTAATAGTCAGGAGGTGCTCATCAGGAAAATGTTCTGTAATAGGTCCGAAAGGGTTAATTATTTCAAAAGGAAGGCGGGACAAGTGATCAGCTACCACATTTTGCTTTCCCGCCTTGTTGCGAATCTCAAGGTCAAATTCTTGCAACAGTAAGATCCATCGGATTAATCGAGGTTTCGCATCCTTCTTTGCAAGGAGATGCCTCACAGCTGTGAGATCCGAGTATATGATAACATGGGAACCTAGAAGGTATGATCTGAATTTTTCCAGGGCAAATACTATGGCCAGCAGCTCTTTCTCAGTAACCGTATAGTTACGCTGAGTCTCATCCAGTGTTTTGCTGGCATAGTAAATGACCACAGGTTTCCTATCAATTTTCTGCCCCAAAATCGCTCCCACAGCGAAATCAGATGCATCGCACATGATCTCAAAGGGTTGAGACTAATCAGGGGACTGTAGGATTGGAGCTTGGGTGACTCGGTCACGTAGGATCTCAAATGCTTGAGTGCATTCCTTGGAAATTTCGAAAGGCACATCCTTGGAGAGAAGATTGGTCAGGGGGGTGCGATTTTGGAGAAATCAGGAATAAATCGACGGTAGAAACCGACGTGCCCCAAAAAAGATCGGATGTCCCTAATCGAGCTAGGCATAGGGAGCTTGGAAATCAGGTTAACCTTAGCTCGATCCACTTGGATGCCTTTCTCCGAGATTAAATGTCCCAGGACAATTCCCTCAGGCACCATGAAATGGCTCTTTTCCCAGGAAAGAACCAAATTCACATCAATGCACCGCCTGAGTATTTGGACCAAGTGCTGGAGGCAATCGTCAAATGATTCTCCAAAAATTGAAAAGTCATCCATGAAGACTTCCAGATAATCACCTACCATATCTGAGAATATGGCAAGCATGCACCGCTGAAAAGTTGCAGGTGCATTGCAGAGACCGAATGGCATCCTTCGAAATGCGTATGTCCCGAAGGGGCAGGTGAATGTGGTCTTTTCATAGTCCTCTGGATGGATTGCCACCTGGTTGTAACCGGAATACCCGTCAAGAAAGCAGAAGAACCTATTTCTCGCTAGTTTTTCGAGGATCTGATCAATAAACGGTAGTGGGAAATGATCCTTCTTCGTGGAGGAATTGAGTCTTCTATAATCAATGCAGACTCTCCACGAGTTAGCTATTCGGGTGGGAATGACTTCTCCGGTTTCAGTCGTGATGATGGTAAATCCTGCCTTTTTAGGCACCACTTGTATTGGACTCACCCAACGACTGTCGGAGATCGGGTAGATGATCCCTGCATCTAACCACTTTATGATCTCCTTTTTCACGACCTCCTGTAGGTTAGGGTTTAGGCGTCTTTGCATTTCTCTTGAAGGTTGTGCGCCTTCTTTTGTGTAGATTCGATGTGTGCAGTATGAAGGGCTTATGCCAGTCAAATCATCGAGAGTCCATCCAATGGCTCTACGATGTTGCTGGAGAGCAGAAATCAAACGGAGTTCCTGGTCAGGTGTGAGTCGAGAGTTGATAAACACAGGAAACGTCTGATTTGAATCCAAAAACACGTACTTTAGATGCTCGGGAAGGGGCTTGAGTTCCATGACAGGATTGTCAGCAGCAGCGGGTGGTTCGGGGTTTGTATCAGGAGCAATGGTAGGAGTCATAGGTGTCTAGATCATGTTTGCACTCCTCTATTAGCGGGTTTTGATTCTCTAGTGGTTGATCAGGGATAATCAGGCTGTCCTCTACATGCAATTCATCAACCACGGCTCTTATATTACATATTTCCTCTATAACCCCGCAATTAATCCCTTGTTGGGCCTTAAAAATGTCAATCTTCAGGTTTTGATTCCCAAATTTTAATTCTATCTGGTCCTCTTCGCAGTTTATGTTGGCCCTAGCAGTGGCCAAAAAGGGTCTCCCTAATATGATTGGTGTGTCCCTTGGATTCTTAGGTGCATCCATGTCCAGTACTATGAAGTCCACCGGGAAATAGAAATCTCGTACCCTAACAATGACATCCTCGAGTATTCCTTTAGGTGACTTGATGGATCGATCGGCTAACTGCAATGTCACCTTAGTGGGTTTAAGTTCAGATTCTTCAAGGTGGTCAAGGAGGCATGTAGGTATTAAATTTATGGAGGCACCTAGGTCTAGTAAGGCTCTATCAAATTTGGTTTCACCAATTTTACAGGAAATCAAGGGAGTTCATGGGTCTTTAGCCTTGGGTGGGAGTTTGCTCAAGATGACAGAGCTGGCTTGCTCTGACAGTACGATTGGATTCCCATCCTTGGTTCGCGTCTTACGTTTAGGAGTACAAATGTCTTTCAAGAATCTTGCGTAAGCCGGTATGTGGCGAATTGCATCCATCAATGGGATGTTTATCTGAACCTGTTCAAAGAGCTTGATCAGATCCTCCTCGGGAGCCACGGGTTTAGTTATCCTTTTTCCTTTTGTCAAGGCCTCAGGAAACGGGATCTTAGTTGGTTCCTCTAGGATAGGTCCAGGTTCTTGATCTGGGACAGTAGTATCTTGGATAACTATCCTAGGGTCTTGGCTATTATCAGGCTTGGAGTGGTTCGGATAATGTGGGTCTTGGGTTGTTTTACCACTACGTGTTGTTATAGAGTTTAATCCGGCCTAATTCTGGTTTGGGTTTGGTAGGAGGGGTGGCTGCTGCTGAAATCCTGCATAAGATGTTGAAGCTTCCATCCCGTCTGGCGATGGAGCAGTAGGGACCTGATAAATCAAATGTGTTTGGCCTAAATTTGGATTCATAACGCACTTCTGGGTTAGCACGTTATTTGGGTTGGGTAGAGGTTGCGAAGGAAGGGTGCCAGGTTGGCAGGAATTTGCCATCTGGGCCAATTGGTTGCGAACCTCTGTGATCTCATCCTTGTGCTGTTTTTGCATTGCCGCATTAGTCTTTTGAATGTCGGCCAGTGCTTGAAGGATTAGAGTCAGTTGATCCTGGTTTTGCCCGGATTGGTAGGTGGGATTGGGCCGAGGCTGAGGCGGCTGATATGGATGAGAGGCTTGTGGACGGGGTTGATATGGTGGTCTTTGACAATTTCCCATCCACTGAAAGTTAGGATGATTTCGCCATTCAGGGTTGTAGGTGTTGGAGAATGGGTCATTCTGGATGGCATTGAGGTCCTCGCAGTTCTGAGGAACCTCAGGAAAGTCAGAATACGAGGGTTCAAAGTTCCCCCAACTCGAGTAGAATGGATCGGAGGTCACTTCGGTCCGAGAGGTAGACGGGGGTGGATATGGGTCCATCCCCTTGGCAGATTGGTCATAGATGTTTTGCACAGTTTCCCTTGCCAGAGGTGGTCATGCAAAAGAGTTTTGCACAGAGGTGGCTTGCTGCAAATGTCGAGTTAGCTCGTCCACCTTCTTTTCTATGATAGAAACCTTGTCCAACCGACTGGCCATCAGTTCCAAGTCGACAGAATTGGACAGGTCCTGCATCTCATGTGTCCCTTTCAGATTCGTCGATGCGCGGGCATTCGTCCTGTCGAATAAGCCCATGGAGTCATTATTTATGGAGTTCTCGCACAATGTTTTCGAGAATCTCCCACACCGTGTCCTCATGTTGACCCATGATGTTTCCTCCGCACGTTGCATTGACGAATAAATGAATGTCTTCACGGAGTCCTTGGTGAAAAGACTGGACTTGTTCCCACTTAGGAACTCCGTGATGGGGACACTTTCCCATGAGATCTAAGAATCGATCCCATGCTTCGTGAAGAGGTTCTCTCGGTTGTTGAGTGAAATGAGTGTTCTGGTGACGCAAGGCATTCGTCCGACCAACGAGGAAGAATTTTTTTAAAAATTCGGACTGCAGTTCCTCCCATGTGTTGATTGGATGGGTCTGAGTTTGATACCAATGTGTGGCCCTGTCCAAGAGGGTGAACGAAAACATTTTCATGAGTAGGATATCCCGATTTTATATATCTGACCCGAAGGTCTGGGCCAGATGCTTGAGTTGTTTAATGTGTTGGAATGGATCCTCAGAGTTAAGCCCATGGAACTTTCGTATGGCATGAATCATATTGGGCTTCAGTTCAGAGTCAGGTCCTCCAATCGGGATTCGTACTCAAGGTTCGATCGCCACCACAGTGGGGTTATAGTGATCTCGCATCATAAGTCGCTGCGGTGGGTTTACAAAGTTCTGAAAGAGATCATTAAGGCATTGAAGTTGGTGTTCAAGGTTATTCTCCTCTTCAATGGGTTGTGCCATGATGGAAGAAGGAGAACCAGGGTCTGAATCAGATGAAAGATTTATGTGGAGGGGTTGCTGCACAAACAAGGGCGTCGAGGCTTGGCCTTGACCAGAGTGAATTTCTAAAGGAGGTCTTAAGAGTGGCCTTAAGGACCTCCTACCGAACATGCACCGAAGGATGTGATGAGATTTAGAAGATGCTGGACCCAATCAAGACACCCAAAAAATTGTTGGGTGACTATAGAGGTTCGAGGCGGATTGACCCCCTAGTCAGAAAGGTCGTCCACTTGAGAAACACCTAGGCAGCCAGAGAGGGAGAGTCCCGCAAAGACCCCTACACGGTAGAGCGTCCCCACGAGTTACAGGGTTTCCCCCACCCGACCTCTCTTGTCACTGCGGTTCCAGGTAGACCAGAATGGAAACCTTGACCTCTTAAGTCTACCTTTTTTATTTTAAGATCAAGGTGCTTAATGTTCCACTTGAACTTTTAGGTATTTTGAGTGAAAAAGTGACCTAATTTTAAGATTGGTTGACCCAAGGGATCAACTTCACCTCTTGTTCCTTTAAGCGCTTTTAGGTCCTTTTCTTTTTAAGGTTCAAATGGATTAAAAGCCTGATTTGCTTAGGGTTCTTCTTGTGTAGATCTTTTCAAACAAGGTTTAGGCACACCTCTTTTGGGAAAATTTGTTTCTTTGTTTAAGATAAGGTGTGTCTCTAAAAACCCTAGCTTTGTAATCCTTAAATTGACTCTAGTGGGTCCAATTTAGTTGCCTCAGAATTTAGTACCTAGGGCTCAATCAAGAAAATTTTAGCCCTAGTTACCTTAGTTGGATGAGCAGATAAAAATGTGTTGCAATGAAAATCAGGCAACTTGATGAGTTACTAAATATGAAACAGGTAGCCCTAAGTTGATTATTCTCTTTTTTTTCTTTTTTCAGGTTTCGAGGGAGTTAGGAGAGAGGGCTTATGGAAATTACCTGTTCCTTGGAGTCTCTGTTGTGCAGCTACTCTTCTTTCCTTTTTGCTTTCCGTCTGTTTGAGCACAACAAAAGAGAGGAGTTAGGTCAAATATTGGATAGAAAAGTTGCAATCAAAAGCTTTAAAAGTGTCTGTTGCTCCCTGGCAATGGCGCCAAAATGTTTGTACGTTTTTGTGATAGGATTTTAAAAGATAACATGTTGTAATATAGCTGACAAAACGTTCAAACAAATATAGAGAATTTTATTACTCGAAAAACTAGAGTATCCGAGGTCGAACATAAGGAGCAATCTCAGTACTTTTAAAACCAAAGAATACAACTTTTAAATGAAAATAATTGATTCAAAGGGAGAGAGTTATAAAAAGAATTGCTAAAAGAAAACAGAATTGGACGTCTAATTTCTTTATCAGACATCTTAAAAGTAAGTCTTCTTTCTCTCTTCTGCCTTCTTCTTCTTCTTCGCTGGCTCTTCTTCTTCTTTTCTTCTGATCCACAAGTCTTTTTCTTCCTTGAACTTCTTTCTCTTCTCTTCTCTTTCCTGCGAAGGCTTCTTCCTGCCTTTGTTTCTCTTCTGTCTTCTTCTTCCTTTTTGTCTGCAGTCCTTCTTTCTTCCTTGTCTTCTCTCCTTCTGCTTCTTCTTCCTTCTCCTTGCGGCTAAGACTCCTCTCTTCACCGCCCGGCCTACCTACACACAAGGAAGCAAAACCTAACTCTTCCCCTCTACCCGAACGTCTCTCTCTCTCTGCAATTCGCTCAAGGACGCTCTCCCAGAGCCATGGGTATTCGAGTCGGATCTTGCACCTGGGACCAGGCGCACCAGCAGGTGGGTGATGCGCGAGGAGTGCTCAGGTTAGGGTCGGGTCGGATCCCGCCAGATCCGTGAAGTGAAACCGCGGACGAGGCTGGCGTGGGTCAGGTAAGGGACCTCACCCTTGTGCGTTCGGAGGCGAATAGCAGATAACACAAATTCAATTTAAAGCATACCTGCACGTTGCGTTTCGCCGACGTGGGACTATCTGGCCTGCCCCAATCTCGAGCACGCCCGCAGAGCTTTCTTCGTGCAATTGCCAAAGCTGTGGGCTTCGCAGCACTCCTTGCTGGACCCGAGGGCTTCGTACTGCTTATGCGAATCTGCTACGCTTAAAGCCTGGAAGACCTGACGCCTGAAGCTGCTGCAAAGCTGCTTCAATCGTCAATGGCGGCAGGACTGAAATCCTGTGAAACACAAGCACGGCCTATTGGCCTAATCAAACCAGCTGGGCACCTTCGCCGTGGCACGGCGAAGGTGGTGAACGGTGCTGTAGGTCGTGGGACGGCGTAGGTGTGCGTACCTAGGTCGTCCTGCGACCGGAGGTGTGGGTGAGTTTGAGGGTGCTACTGTGGAGGTGTGGAGTGGCAGTGGAGGGGTGGAGATTGTTCCTTGTGGTGAGGCGGAGCTTATGAGATGATTGGCGAGCCGTGTGGAGGGGCGGAATGGTGGGGGCCGCTAGCCGGAGGTTGGTTGGAGGCGAGGAAGATGGAGGTGGTCAGGCAATGTCGAGGGGCAATTAAATAAAATAACAGGGGGAAAAGAGAGAGGGAAAGATGGAGAAGGTATCTGGAGTGTTCTGGAAGGGAGGGAGGCAGGGGAGTAGACGGTGCGTAGCTGCCGTCCTCGGAGAAGAAGAACCCTGAGGGAGAGAGCGACGACGAGGACGGGGTCAGGAGAACGTGCGCCTGGTACTGCGCGACGCGGGAGAAAGAGGCGGAGTTGACTCTGCTGCTGGTATGGTAGCAGAGCGACGAGAAGGAGGGGAGGTGGTCGCCAGAGCTTGCCGGTTTCTTGGCCGGAGATGGAAGAGAGGAAAATTTGGGGGAATCTCCGCCAAAACAAGTCTGAAGATCTGTGGCCGGGTCTGGGGATCCTTTTATAGGTGTTGGCCGAACTTTCTAGTGCGCGGAGGGTTGCACAATCACCTCTGCCGGCTCGCCGGAGAAGGAAAGAGGGAGGATACCCAAATCCCTCGTGCGTTCGCATGAGAGATTGGGTTCACACCAGAGATCGTGATTGGCTTTAGATGGAAGGGAATTCCTCAGAGAATCTCCCTTCCATTTCTGGGGGGAAATCTTTAAGGAATCAGAGAGTAATCCCTCTCTAAACGTCGCCGGAGGTCGACTCTGACCTAACAATGGTGGCAGGACCTGATCGCAAAGGTGGCGAGGAAATTAGGGGGCTCTCTGCAAGGATTTTCAAAAGATAGGGACCAAATTATGATTTGGGTGTACTAAATTACAAAGTAGGTCAAGATGACCTCCCCTTAGGTCCAAATTTTGGTACAAACCTAATTTGGACCTAAGGAATTCAATGGTGAAGTTGGATTTTAGGTTTGACCTCGTTTGACTAGACATTTTGCATAAAAACCTAAATTAGGTCAATTAATGAGCTAAGACCCCATTCTAGGTCAAACTAGGTTCCAAGGGCCAAATTAAGTGTTCTAAACCCTAGGGGATATTTTTCCATGATTTTTAAAGGGTTTACTTGATTTTTATTCTGACCAAAACCTTGTTAATTTAAGCAGGTCTGTTTTAGGGTTACCAAATGTCATTTAATTCCTAAATTGCACATGAACCCATTTCTGATTGACTCAACCCACTTTTTATCTTATTTTGACCATTTGACCTATGTTTTGCCTCTGAGAAATCCCATTTATGCACTGCAATGGTAAAATTGCAGTTTTAACCTTTAATTCATGTTTTCTTCTCAGAGCACCTATTCCTTCATTTAGGCCTACTTCTAGGTTATGTAGGAGCTTTTATCTTCTTTATTGGGTCAAAATGAGCTAGTTATGGCTCATGATGAGGCTCTCATCAGCCATGAAGAGAACATGGCCTCTCTTCAGCACCAATTGGCGTAGCAGAATGCTGAAATCAGTCAACTATGCATGGCGACTCGATCTCAGGGCACTCTTCCCGCCCAACTGTTCCAAACCCGCGAAATTTTTACCACGTGGTCCTCAACCACAGGTACGACCTTCTCAGGGGCAGGTTAATCAAATTCTGCAAGCTCCGAGCATTCCACCGGGATTTCAGGCTAATCCCGCTACAGCACCGCACTCTTATGTCCAAATTGCAAACCCTCCTCCGCCGTATGATCCCACTGGACCCGCATCGACCAATGCTATCACTACGAGGAGCGATAAGCAGACGGTCGATCCGCCTCGACCTGATCCTGGCCCGTCTTCTTCTTCATCTCCCTCTCATTCGAGATGTGCACCGCATTCGAGAGAGGACGATACACCCAAATTGTTGCTAGAATCAATCCCATTCCCTGAGGCTCTACTGAGGGAGCCAAAAGGCAAAAAGAAAGATACGCAGGCCTTTGATAACCTGCGTAAGTTGTTCAGGGAGGTAGAAATCAAGGTACCCCTACTCGAGGCTATCGACCACATGCCTACTGTCGCCCGATTTTTCAAAGACTACACAATACCCAGGCGACAGTCAAAACTAAAAATCCGATGGTTCTCTCGCCTCATGCGAGTTGTGCTATACTGTCAAACCTACCACCGAAGAAGAAAGATCCGAGCAAACCGCTGATTTCCTGTAGCATCCAAGGATGCAATTTTAACCGTGCCCTGCTTGATCTAGGATCTTCCATAAATCTCATACCGACGATCATGCTAAAAAAATTTTCCTTGGGAAATCTGAAACCCACCCCTGTCATGTTACAGTTGGCAGATCGTTCTGTCAAAATCCCGAAGGGTGTGGTGGAAGACGTGGTGGTTAGGGTCAACAGTCTATTTTCCTGTTGACTTTCTCATTTTAGATATGGAAGTTCCTAGCTCACTTTCTGATTGTCCGATCATCCTTGGTCGACCTTTCTTGGCCACAACCCGCGCCCATATCGACTGCGAGTCGGGCTGTATCGAGCTTGCCGTTGGATGTGAAAAGATCAAGCTTAACATCTTCAAGGCAGCCAAGAACTTTGATTGCGATTGTATTGAGAATGACATGTCTGACGAGGACATGGTCGTCAGTGCGTGTATCGGACTAATTGGGACCTATTCGGACTGCTGCGGATTACCTATAAACACTGATGACTGCCTGACCAACACATGTTATGACGCTCCCCCATCCCTCCCTTGTCCCGTACCTTCTCCTGACCAGACTTCTGAAGAGGTTTTCTTCGCTTACCATACCTCGTGGTCTGAGTCATATCCGGGATACTCACCGCCGGTCCACACTCTTGAAGACCGGATTGCCCTTTCTTCCCCACCAAATCAGGCGGATTTGCAAATCCACACTGGGACCTTGAGCTCATATACTTCTCACTGGGGCTATTCCTTTTTGGATCCATCTATCCAAGAAGCCCCTCTTCTTGGCCAATCTGAAGGCCAATTCCTTCCTCCTGACTTGTTCTCCAACCCGCTTGGGACACTCTCATCCCAAGAAATGCTAGATCTTTCACCATCCACTCCCAAGCTAAAAGAGCTACCTAGTACACTTAAGTATGTTTTCCTAGGGCAAAATGAAACACTCCCTGTAATCATCAGTTCAAAATTGACTAGGGAGCAGGAGTGCAAACTAACTAAGGTCCTCATAGAACACAAGGTAGCTATTGGATGGTCTTTATCAGACTTATCTGGCATTAGCCCCTCCTACTGCACTCACCGTATATATACGGAGGAGGAGGCTCGACCTTCCCGCGAGATGCAGCGACGTCTTAATCCTAACATACGGGAGGTCGTTAAGAAAGAAATCATTAAGTGGCTGGATGCGGGTATAATCTACCCGATCAGCGATAGCCCCTGGGTGAGTCTGATTCACGTTGTGCCTAAAAAGGCAGGACTCACAATCCGTGTCAATGACAGGGGCGAATCCATCCCCACATGCACTCCTACATCTTGGAGAGTGTGTGGATTATAGGAAACTCAATGCTGCAACCAAGAAAGATCACTTTCCGCTACCATTCATTGACCAAATCCTGGAGTGGTTAGCGGGAAATAAATTTTTTTGTTTCCTGGATGGATTCTCAGGATATAACCAGGTGGCAATTGACCCTCAAGACCAAGAGAAAACCACTTTTGCCTGTCCTTTCGACACCTTCGCATTTAGAAGAACGCCATTCGGACTTTGCAACATGCCAGCAACTTTCCAGAGATGTATGCTGGCGATATTCCATGACATGGTGGGTGACTTTCTCGAGGTCTTCATGGATGACTTTTCGGTCTTTGGACCATCTTTCGACGAATGTCTTGCCAACCTGACTCGTATCCTTAGGAGATGTATTGATGTAAACCTCGTGCTTTCCTGGGAAAAAAGTCATTTTATGGTACACGAGGGAATTGTTCTCGGACATATCATCTCCTATAGGGGTATCGAGGTTGACAAAGCTAAGCTCGATGTCATTGCTGATTTACCTGTGCCAGGCTCTGTCAAACAAATCTGCTCCATCCTGGGACACGTTGGTTTCTATAGGAGATTCATCAAAGACTTCTCCGAAATTTCTCGGCCGGCCAAGAGCTTCCCCGCACCCCTGCCAGCACCTGTAAGCTTCCGCGCAAGCTGCAGGCGCCCTCACCTCCCTCTCCGCGCGCTCTGTCGCGAGCTCTCCATGCTCGCAACCGGCCGGCGGAGGCCTTCTCCCTTGCGCGCCAACCCAAGCGTGCCAGCTGCGAGTCGGCCACACTCACACCACCTGCAGCTCCTGGTTGCGTGGCGCGGACGACCACTATAGCCACTATTCACGCGAGTCTGCGCGACACTGTGGCTACAGTGGGGTGACCGGAAAGCTTCTCACTTATCCGGTCACTCGGTGCGCCACAACCGGCCCTCGCCCATGCGCACGCCCTCCCGCGCATCTGCCAGCCCTCGCCCACGCGCGCCTGCCTTCGCCCGCTCCCTTCGCCCCATCTGCGAGCACCCACGCCAGCCTTCCCACAGCACGGTGTGCTGCATCTTCTCTCTGCTCCCTCGCCCTCCAGCGCGCGCTTGTCTACGTGCGTGCATGCCTGCGCGTGCTTGAGGACCTCCAAACGACGCCCGCTGATCGCAGACGTCTTAATTCACCTCGAGCAGCGTGGCTTCTCTCTCTCTCCCGCTCTCTCTCTCTCTCCCGCTCTCTCTCTCTCTCACTCTCTCTCACAACACTCTCTCACTCTCTCTTTACACCGACGCTCACACACACCTACACTCACACTTCCACACACACACACACCTATACTCTATTATATACATATATATATATACATATATATATATACATATATACATATACTTATATACATATACATATATATATATATATATAGTAGTATTTATATAACTAAGTATTAGTATACATATATATATATATACATATATCTATATATTTATATATATATATAGATACATAAATATATTTACATATATGCATATACTTATATACTTATATATATATATATACACAAATATACATACATATATATATATATATATACTTAGCTACATATATCTATATATACACATATTACTATACATACATATATATATCCATCTATATAGCATCATATACATACATATACATATAAATATACACATATCTATATATATATATATATATATAGATCTATATATATATCTATCTATATATATACTTATATATATATATATTTACATACCTATATATATATACATATACATATATACATATATAACTACATATATATACTTATATATTTATAACCATATATATATATAGATATATTTACATACATATATATATATATATATTTTTTTGCACATTATTTACCATACGCTGTATCGCGGGAATATCTGCACCAGTTGCTAATATTTCCTGATAAACGCATACAAAAAGCGTGGTTACATACATCTTCCATCATCCATCCCACACTCCACGTGGCACCTAGTCCTGTTGGTTGCGTCTCTCTAGACGACGACCGACTCGACACCGTGTTACACTCCATCTCCACCTCCACCCCCACCCCTTTATATACATAATATATACCTATATATATATATATACTATATTTACTTTATTTCTATTTTGCTTTCCTGATAGTAGAAAGACAAAAAAAATATAAAAGAGAAAAGATAATCTTTGACTTATAGGTACTCCGTCTTGCGAATAGCAAGACCCATTTTGGAACTCTGTTTTGGCTCAAAGCCAAGAACTCAATTTTGAGGGTGAGCCTCAAGGACAAAGATTACCTGAAAAAAATCTAAATAGAAAAACATCAAAAACACAATAAACGAACGGAAGAAACTTGTTATAGGAAAGGCATAGAAACTTGACTTGTAACCCCACTTCCCTGAGTTCGACCCTGCGCCTAAAAGTGACAAGATAAAATCAAGTAGGCCAGGTCAAAAATTTTGTAAAGAGATGGTTAGGTCCGATTTAGGTTAACCACTATACACATTTCAACGATAAAATCACTATATTAACTTATTTGGGTCCGACAACATTGTGCCATCTAGGGTTGTAAGTGTTGGAGAAATGATTGGGCTTAGAGTATCCCTAGATGGCATGGGCATCTTCAAAGGTAAAAGGTACTGAAGGGGAGGGGAAAGAATAATCAGGGTTTGAGGGAGTGAAGATCCCTCCTTGGAACGTGGTCAGGGGTTGTTCTAGGTGCACTTGGTTCTAGATTGAACCAGGTTGACATTGTGTGCTCCCTTCGCTAGCTAGGGAGAAGGTCTGCAATGGGGTTCGGGATTGGTTCAAAAACTCATCAATTTTCTTACCCGCCAACTCAACCCGATCTAATTTCTTTGCTATACTGTCCATGTCAACCATTCCAGAATTAGTTTGCACCTCATAAATCCCACCACGGGGTTGCTTGATCTATTGAATTGGGCCATGGAGGCATTATTAAGCGAGTTCTCACTCATTGGCTCAAAGAGCTCGAACGCATTTTCCTCATCCTTATTCAGAAATTTGCCACCACATGAAGCATTCACGAAATTCCTAAGGTTACTGTCCAAACCATGGTAGAAAATCGGGGCCAATTACCACTTTGAAACCTCATGATGTGGGCATTTCCTCAATAATTCGTTAAATCGTTCCCACGCCTTATGGAATTGCTCTCCACTTTGTATGGTGAATGTAGCGATGGCTCTTCTAAGGGCATTAGTCTTTCCTATGGGGAAAATCTTCTTTAGAAATGCATGCCTTAATTCTTCCCAAGTGGAGATGGGTCTCCTTAAGGTTTTAAGCCAATGAGAAGCTCTCTTAGGGAGAATGGGAACATCTTGATTAAAATAATGTCCAAGCAGATGTTCCTTGGTTTTACGGTCCGAGCAATCCGATCTAGGTCCTCCAAGTATTGGAAAGGATCTTCATTTGAACTCCCATGGAAATGGCTTTGAATTAAGCTAAGGACATTAGATTTTAGCTCAAAATCGTCTCCCCCTTCAAGGACCCTAAGGAATGGCTCAACATGGATGGCAGATGGATCGTAGAAATCACGGAGAGGTCTTGGTTGGCCCTCAAGGGGTTGTGGTGGGTTAGGTGGGTTCAGTGGGGTTTGCCCTTGAGGGATTTGCAATTGGTGTATGACCTGCATGATGGTATGAATCTGTTGTTGCTGAAGTTGGTGGTTGGCTATAATCTGAGCTTGAATCATGGCCATGGCATCAGGTTGAGTTTAGTCATCAACATCCTCAATTCTTGGGTCGGCCATTTCTTTAGTCCTACCCCTTGAAAAATCAAGTCTCCTCCGAATCTCTTTATCTAAAGCAACCAATTCAAGATGAAGTGATCACTTCCGTACATACACTAGAGAAGAACCAAGAGGGGTGCAAAGGGAAACAGATGAGAGAGTAGTGTGTGCACAACCAAGTAAACAAATCTAGGCCCTATAGTGTAGATCTAGGTGACCTATGCTTCAGAAATAAATTCTGATTACATGACGAATTCAGTGTTGTCCTTACTACCGAAGGTGCTTAAGTTGGGAAGGCGAAGTAGGGGGAGCATGTCCCGAGGGCCGCTAATTATGCCAAATCCCTACTTAAGTCGTTTGATAATCGGGCCTCTCAACTTAGCACCTTTTGAAGTAAGCAGATGTCATTAATTCGCAATGCATTCAGGAAAATACCATGAAACTGACTCAATGAATCCTAGGGCCAACGTCTACTCAATTTAAATTTAAGGCTTAGTCAATGCTTGTGCTCAGGGATTAAGTGAAGGGTGTTGGGGGGGTTGATGCCCCTAAAAATTCCAATTAAGCTGTGTGCACAATCTGGTGCAAGGACCTAATGGAAACACCATCATGAGCCATAACTAGCTCATTTTGATCCAATTAAGTCAGTAAATGCTCCTACATAACAGCTAGAGAGTCACAAGTTATTGCATAATCATTCTGAAGGAAAAATAAGAAACTAGGATTGAAACTATAATTTTACTAGCTTATCATGAATGCAGTACAACCATAGGTTTTGTCAAGGGTTGAATGAAGGTCAATTGGTCTTAAAATGATAACAAGTGGGTTAGAACAATCAGAAAAGGGTTTGCACATGTTTTGAGAATTAAATAACTTTTGAAACCCTAAAAGCAGATCCACTTAATTAACTGAGGTTCTAATCAGGATAAAATTCACCTAAACCCTCTAAAATTTATAGAAAACTATTATCTAGGGTTTATAATCTTCAATTTGACCATCAGAACCCGTCTTTACCCAAAACAGTCTCAGACTGACATTTGCCCTAATTTGGATTTTTGCGCAAATTAACTAGTCAAACTTGGTCAAAACCTAAATCTTACATCACCATTGGATTCTTTGGTTTCAAATTAGGTTTGTACCAACATTTGGACCCAATCTAAAATCATCTTGACTAAGTTTGCATTTTTGTCCAGTCAGACTTTTTCTATCTCATTCAGACCCCTAACTTTTGAAATCCTTACAAAAGATCCCTATCTTTGTCGTCACTCTTTGCAAATAAGTCCCTCCACCATTATCGTGGAGGAATCCTTCTTCAGGACCTTTCCTTGAAGAGAACTCCTCTGTTCAATTAATCCCTTTCAAAATTGGAAGGGAGATTCTTTGAGGAGTCCTCTTCCTTCTGAATCTGTCCATGAGTTCCATAACCTTCCCAATCTCTCATGCGAATGCAAGAGAGATTCAGGTATCTTTCAAAATCCTACTCCGATGAGCATTCCTAGCTTGGAAGCTTGGCTTCCAAGCTCAAAACACTCTTTAGAGCCCTATATAAAGACCCTCAGACCTCGCCAAGGGGGGAGAGCTTGAATTCCGGCTGGAAAACCCTCCTCTTCAGCTACGAAGCTCCTCAAGCTCTGGCGACCCCTCCTGACCTCCCTCATCATCCGGTCACAAAACCAGTGTCCAGATTCTTTTTCTCCTTCTTGTCCACTCTTGGACGTACCAGCATGAGCCCTTCTACCTCCATCGTCGTCATCGCTCCCTTCATCGGAGCACCTTCTTCCCCAGCTCCGGCCTACAAACGCCGACGCTGTCCTCTCCCTTTCGTCCACTTAGCATAGGTAATTAAGTGACTTTAAGGCCCTTGGAATAGTTCCTTCTACCAAAAACCAAAAATAAACCCCTCGATACCACCGTTCACCCTCATCGTCCTCCACTCTAACCAAACCTCCGGTGAGATGTCTCCACCGCTACACACCTCCATCCGCCTCTCCGAAACTCTCATAAGCTCTACTGCACAACCCTCTATAAAACTCCTTTCCTATTACGACAGTTCCATCTCCGAACTTCCCAACGAGCAACCCACCTCTAAACCTCCATCTCCGCCTTTGCTCCACCTCCACACTCCACGAAACACCATGAAAACACCGCCGTTCACTTCCTCGCCTCACGGCAATGCTATTAAACCTTTTAATCGGGGCTTTTAGCCCATATTTCATGTTTCAGGTGTAGCATCACACCTCTGCTGCCGCAATGTCTCCTCCGGTCGTGTTCGTCATGTTCTAGCCATGTTCTTCATCGCCAACACTCCCAAGTGTTGCGGCTTCACTCAAGGCACATGCCTAGGTCTCCAATTGGGGGAGATATCCTCAGTAGCTGCTACAATCTGGAAGACTCCCACCTGCAGACGCTCATGCAAAGACGGTGGGACATTTAGTCCCACCTCGGAAAGTGGTGGGGCTAAAACGTTACATAAATTGCAAAAGTGTCTGTGGCTATTTGCCTCCAAACACGGGGTGAGGTCCCTCTCACCCACGCACGCCTCATCCGTGATCTCTGCCCGTGGACTTGGCTTGACCCGTTAACCCACCTAACCCTCACCCCTCACTCATCATGCACTACTGGTGAGCCTGGACCTGGGTACACTAGGTCTGATAACCCAATTATCCTGTGGCTCTGGGAGAGCGTGACCTAAGTATAGAAAGAGAGGAGAGAGCTTGCGCGGGGAAGGGGGAGGGTTTTGCTACAGAGCAAATTAGTTGACACTTAGACAATTTGAGAAGTCTTTCCCCTTATGTGAAGAGGATGAGCAGAGGATAGAAGCAGGAGAACCATGGAAGAAGAGAAGAGGAAGAAAAAGGAGAAACTGAAGAAAAAGCACTTTAAGTCATCTGATTGTAAAATCAGACATCTGATTATCTGTTCCTTCATTTGATTATATTCAGTAAATACTATATATGTGTTAAGCTAATAATTGGTGATCCAAATCACCAATATTTTGTTTAAAATTCTTGTTATCTCTTGATATACTCATGTTATACATTACACATTAGTTCTTGAGTAATTTATTGTGCTCATTTATATTATCTATTGAGATTAATGTGTGAATTCCTATTTGCTCCTTGTGTTCGACCTCGAAACTTTTTCAAGTAATAAAATTTATTTGTTTAAGCGCTATTTTGTCTATACTACAACACGACAATCTTAAATACCAATTTAGCGTGAAGGACAAGACCCAATGCCAAAATAAGTGTTCTTTATCAAGCAAGATTGTGATGAATAGCTTTTAGAGTTTGAACCTTGCTTTATTGGATTTTAGGATTCCACTTATTTACAAATTCAATCAAGGCACAAAGATATAGTTATATGGTTGGTGAAGATTGATTTTCTTTAAGGTCTTTTGTGTGACTATGAAGTTAAAAGCACTCCAGTGTGGAAGATCCTAGGGAATGCAACTTCTACTGAATGAATCTTAGTTTTAATTTTAACAAGAGTTCAATCAAAGTAAGCAATAACCCTATCCTGACCAAAATTGAATGAGCTTTTCAAAAAAATCAATTTTAGAATTTTTCAAGGATGATAGACTACCCAACTTCACATTTTTCCAAGAGGGGGTCAATCTATCCAGAACCTCTAGATCAGTGCATAAGTTTAGGAATTGAATCAGAACAAGTATTAATATTTTTCACATGCAAAAATAGTCTTCATAAGAAGTGTAGGGCACTTCAAGAGCTTTCCATAAATATAAATTTCACACAAATCCAAGCTACGTGGAGTTTGCACCAATAGAAATAACCTATGGGTCTCCAGAAATCAAGACAACCTTGCACACTTCTAGTAGAGAATTTCTCACGGCCAAACCACAAAGAGTTTGGCTATCAAAATTTTAGGTGGAGTTCTCTCACTGGAAGGAGAACCTCTAAGAATTTTTTTAGAATTTTTAGAGATATTAAGGGTCCTGTAATCTTGTGCTCAACCCAAATCCAGAAAATAATGTTGCGAAATTAGTGTGTTGGTGTTTCCTTCAACAAGCACAAGAGAGGGTTTTTCTTTTAGAGCACCGCCAATTAAATCTTTTCTTTGGTCCACAAATGAAAGGTTACCTTTGGATCATGGGAAGACAAGATATCAAACCTTCGGGTTGATGGTAGTCTTCTCTTATGCTTCCTTTGATCCAATTTGGTCTACTCTCCTCCCGTTGCCGATGCACAAGATTCCTGCAACCAATAAGAAGAGAGAAAGGCAAGTCAGATAATGCAAGTACAGGTAATGCTCAAGGAAAAGAAAGCAAATAAAAGATCCATGGCCTCCCCAGCAACGATGCTCAAAATTGATATCGTGAAACGCGTTCAATTAATTTGTTCATTGTAGTGTGCACTTACGACATCAATTTTAAAGAGAATAATCACACGTGAGTACGAGTGTCGAACATAGGGAGGCGAGAAATCGGATCACTTAATCGCTTCAAGGTCACAAAAAATGTCATTTAGTTTGCTTGCGAGAGAGAGAGAAAGAGAGAGAGAGAGGGTTAGAAATTCATGATAAAGAGGTGATAATGGCTAACTATAAAGCCAAACAAGATAATCTATTGCTAAAGATAGAACCGTTTTACAACTATAACACTAAAGGAAAGCTTAAAAATAACATAAACAATAAACTAAAGCAACAAATAGAGAGGCGAGGCAGCCACGACGGTGGAGGGGCTTCTGTCAGTTGCTCAGCATCTCTGAAACCTTTCTTGGGAGCTTTATGGAGTGGTAGTGTCACTAGGTAGAAGATATGAAGAGCCCCCATGGATGGAGGAGTGTAGGTCCTTTTATAGTGGAGATATGAAGGCCAAAAGCATATTTGGGCCAATAGCGACATTCAATTCGTCACTGAAGCTCCATTGCAAGCGTTGCTAAAGGACCCAGCTCATGCACCCGTAGCTGTTGCGTGCTATCGAAGGTGAGTCATCCGATGCTTCATCAACGGTTGAGATGAGCCACTGAGATTGTGCATTATTTTAAGGTGTCTGGGCACGTGCTTAGCCGTCAGATTTGCATTAGAGGGCTAAGATTGCATGTGAGATCTCGCTTTAGATCGTGCCTTGGGTGTGCGTATGATCAGGCATTGGCGTGAGCGTAGGGGCGTGCCTGGATGAATCATGTGCTTCCAGATGCGCCACATAGCCTCTATCAGAGCTGCTCGATGGCGATTAGGCAACCTAATTTTGCTTGCAACTCACAGGGGTAGAATTTGCGCTGCATTGCATTTCAATCGTCGTCCTCCGAGCGTAGGTGGAGGCACTGACTGCTGTGTTGCAGGTGCAACTTTGTCAAGTTTCTGAATTCATGCGCATGCGTTCTTAGTTGTTCGATCAAGGATCGATGGTTGAGATTTCTTAATGGAGCATCGGATGAGAGCAATGGGTCGAGGATGCCTAGATGTGCGACATGTGGCACTATGAGGGTCGATCATTAGATAACGATCAGAACTTCTCGGTCTTGTTGTAGGAGCTACGGAGGTCGGATTGAGGTGATTTTGAGTCCGTTGAACTTCATTCGTCGATTCGAATCCATTCGTACAATCTGATTTCTCATCTGAGATCTGTTTCAATATGCACTTGTGCACATGATCGTTAAACATTAATTATAAGCAATCTTAATGCAGGAATAACACAATATGCATGCAATGTTTTCAAGCCCACTATAATATGACATTAATGCACATGTTCTCTCGAAATTGACTCTAATTGATAGAATTATCATCATTATATGTAGAATCATCAGGGGTGTATGCCCCTCATAGCTTGGGTAACCTGGCAGACGATCTCGAGGATCAATCCCCCGCTGCCAGTTGCAAGGTGTTGGGCCCCCGAGATCTCCTCTAAGGTGGGGGGGGTAAGGAGCCTTTGGTAGGTCAAGGGGAACTTCGCCTCTCTGGCTACTAAGCTTTCATTTTAGTTGCTCAAGCTGTTCGTGCAGGCAGGCGTTTTTGTCCTCTACCTCACGGCGCCACCTCAGCTGCTTGTTGTTGGGGCTAGGTTGGCATATCTCCCCTTGTGGGACCGAACCAAGCTCTCGGTTCTATCTGATCTCCAAAAGCTTCTCCATGATTGAGATTTCCTTAGCTTTGAGAGCCACCAGTTTGACTCAAAATTGCTCTTCCTTCACCTGTAGCTCAGGGAGGGAGTCACGCTCGTGGTCCTTCGGCGATTGAGCTGGGGCTCCCTACTTCTCCTTGTTTCACTCTATCAGCAAAGGTCGTCGCTTGGACACTGATACACTTGACTCAGCCTGATCTAGTGCCTTTTCGGGGTCAGTGCAGGAGGAGTTATGAGTCGTGGGATCCATCGTGGAGAACTCGAGAGATAGGAAATGCTCTCAATCAACAATCGCTTCCAACAAACGACGCCCATTGATTGGAACCATGTGGATGCGGAGTGTTAAACTCAAGAAGTGATCGAACTCCCCAGAGTGGGTGGTCTGACCAAGGGATCAAAGCAATCTCACAAATGGCACAGGGGTTGATTACTTAGCTCCACCGCAGGGGGTGTATGCCTAAGGGGAGGATAGGACTCCCAACTATGCATTAGAATTTTGCAAGATTACAGAATATTCAATCTCTCAATTTCTCTCGGATTGCTTGGGGAAGAACTTGAGTGCCTTCCCACCTATTTATAGTGCAGCGATAAAGTTCCTAGCAACATCTTCTAGGCAGATTAGGCTCAGGCTCCTAGCAGGATTTCCTAAGAAGATTATGCTTCTAGTAAGATTTTCTAGGTAGATATGCTGCCAGGTTATTAATGGCAACTGCCACTATCAAGATTTATTGAAGGCACATGCCTGCTGTAGCCTCGTCGAACCTCTAATGAATAGGGCCTCCTAGATTTGGCTGTGCCCCATCTGGTTTTATGCAGGCCGGTTGGACTGCTAGATCCATCTACGCAGGAGGTTCTCTTGGGTGTAGGTGAGCTGGATATCTAAACCCGCCTATATTTAAGCTTCTTCAGGTTGGATCCTTCTTTCGAGCCTATCGCGAGGTTTCAAGTTCCAGGGCATTTTCTGCCCTCATGATGATAACGACATCATTAGCCATATCTACCTTTAATTAGTCAAAATCCATTAATAAATGCTCCTACATAATCACTAGAAGACCATAATTCATTGCATATCCTTTCTAAGAGAAATGCATTAGAACATGGGTAAATATGTAGTTTTAACAGAATATCCTAAATGCAGAACAATAATAGGGTTTTCCTAAGGGTTAAATAAAGGTCAAATGATTATAAATGTCTAATAAGTGGGTTCATGCAGAACAAAATGGGTTTTCACGTGTTTTAAAAATTAATGGACATCTGAAACCCTGAAAATAGACCTATTTAATTAACTGAGGTTCTGGTCAAGATAAAATTTACCTAAACATTTTCAAAATCATAGAAAAATATTCTCTAAGGTTTGATACCTTTGATTTGACCATTAGAACCTATTTTGACCTAAAATAGAGTCTCGGACAGATATTTGCCCGGATTTGAGTTTTTATATAAATTACATATTCAAACTTGGTCAAAACGTAAATCTGACTTCACCATCAGATTCATTGGGTCTAAATTAGGTTTGTATCAAATTTTAGGCCCAATCAGAGATCATTTTGACCTAGTTTGCATTTTAATCCTGTTCTGACTCTTTTCCTTAAAAAGAGCCCCTCAATTTTTGAAATCTTTGCAAAAAACCCCCCAACTTCATCATCTTCATAAGTAGGTCCCCGCTGCTTCCATTGTTGCAGAACTCCTAAACTCATCTTGCGTCGACCTTCAATCAGGGATAACTCCCTAATTTCATGGCCAATCCCTTCCAATTTGGGAAGGGAGGATCTTGAGACCTTCCTCTTCCATCTGAGCTTGTTCATGACCTTCCAATCCATTCAAAAGCTCGTGTGAACTCCTGAAAATTCCTAAACCTATATACGAAATCCGAGCTCTCGAAGCTTGGAGAGTCACCCAAATGCCTATACAAGGACCCACATTGTAAACCTTACATCCTCAGTTAGGTTTTGGGCCAAAATTTCTTCCCTTATATGTTGACAAGCAATTTCGACTATACTGCAATGCAACAATTTTAAAACATCAATTTCACGCATCAACATTTTGGCGCTGTTGCCGAGGAGCAACGCGTAATTCATCGCTATTCTTTGTTTTCTTTGATTATATTTGAGCACTAACTTACCTGTTTTATTTTTTGTGATTTTGCGAGGTACATCACGAGGCTATCTTCCATGCAAATTAATCACTCCCAAGGCAGGTAATCTCTCTTCTTCCCCTCCTAATCCTTGGAAGAAGAAGAAAGGAATAAAAACTAATTAGGAATCACCTGCCTTATTTTTCTAGTAATTACTATTAAAGAGGCAAGTTCTCTGATTTGCGAAAAATTTTTCATATCTAATTAAAGCTTGAAGCGATTCTGTTTAGAATTCCTTACCTTATTTACCTATACCTATTAGGGACTACACTTAATTTCTAGATCACTTTGGGCTAACATGCTTCTTGCTTGAAGCCCAAGGTGAACATTTTGAGATTAAATTGGACTTAAAATAGAGCTAATTAGGGTTTGAAGTGCTAGTTCAAATTTTCCTGCATTAAAGAGAATAAACCCTCCTGCATTTGTGTGCTACCCAAGCCCGTGTTTCAAAAGATCCAATCAATAAGAATCCTAAAAATCAAGCTTTAATTTCACTTGAACCTTAAAAATCTTGGACCTAATAACTTAAGAATCAATTCAGGGTGATTTATAGGTATTGACCTAGATTTTATTCTGCCATCTTTAAGGTAGGTCAGGTGAAGTTAGTCTACTTTGTAAGCCAACCAACCACCAAATTAGGTCACAAATCAAATCAATTTCTAATCAAGTGAAATTCAAGGCATAAATTAGGAATAAAATTGATAGACTTAAGGTTTTAAGTTCATACATTCTGGTCTACTTGGAACCACAGTGACAAGAAAGGTTAGGTGGGGAAAACCCTGTAACCCGTGGGGACACTTTATTGTGTAGGGGTCTTTGCGGAGCTCTCCCTTCCTAACTGCCCAGGTATTTCTCGAGTGTGTGGATTTCTGATTTAAAGGTATCATCTGCCTTGAAACAGCTTTAGTCATCCAAAAATCTTTAGGTGCCTCAATTGGGTCCAAATAATATCCAATCCCTCATCTTTTTTATAGGGCACATACACAGGAAGGTCCTTAGGTTTTTAACCTAAGAGGCCTCATCAGATCTTCTTGGGAATTTCTTTCAGATCTAATCAGTTCCAAGTTGATTTTAAGCTTAATTCTAAATCTTGATTCCACCACTTGATTCAAAAATGCAACCTGACATGTTAGGAAAAGTGATTAAGAAACATGTGTCCCAAATGACCATCAAAGACGAGATGATTGAGGCTGCTTATAGATGCCAGGAGGAATATTTTAAAAGGGACATTCAGGATAAATTTCAAAACACAATGGACCACATCGCGAACCGTGTGGAGATAATATGGATACAAATGAACCACGGTTCAACTCGAGATGATCTCCTAGCAGAACACAGTGAATTGGTGAAATTACATGACAATGATTGCCTACAATGTTGGTCAAATCCTTTATTTCAAGAAGACCTCCAGAAATTTTTGGAAATACGGGGAGAATTGCTGAATAGGTTATATCGATCCATTGATCAAAAATACCCGTCAGAAATTAATAAAACATCTTGGAGTGATTCTAATGATCAACATAATTTCCCAAATCCTAGGTTCAAGAATCAAGGTTGTTGTGGACCCCCAACCCAAATGAATTCAAATTCAAATTTCGTAAGAATTGACAGTCCTGATCTTGAGATGGGTTAGGAGGATCCAATTTCAAGTGTTCATAATTCCAAACCAGCCCTAGGAAACTAGGAAGCTGGTCCATTGAGCTTGGATTTCCCTGACACCTGTGATGATGAGCTTAAATCAAGACTTCTCGAGAATGTAAATCTCGAGCCTTATCCTGTTAAGGTGATTCTTGAGAATGACTCTAACATCCCAATGGAGATCAACCTATATTCTAGTGATCCAACCCTTACCTTTAACCCAGAATCTGGATTCGAGCCTATTTGGGATAATCATGAGGCCCAAAATGATGAAAGTCAAATTTTGAATTTGAATTATGATTCAAGGCCTGTATTTGATGAATACACCTCTCCAACCTCCTCAGAGTCACTAATTAATTTTTTGAAAGTCATGCCAATCTATGATATAGAAAATGAGGAGTTAGATGAGTTGGGAATTGATTGGGTCAATCCTAAGAGCTAAGAACTCGAGCCCATGCCTAATAAGGATACCTTTTTAAGCTCAGAATATGAAAATAGGTTAAATCCAAGTCAGGTTGTTGATTCTACACATCTTGATCCTTTCTGTGGTAGAACCTCTGATCTGGAATCGAGTTCAGAACATGATCTTCACAAGTTCTTCGACGATTTCGAATCTTACTCTAATTTCGGAGAATTGTTGTTTCCTAATGACTCCAAACCAGTTTACAACCTCAGCGACTACGACCCATCCTTTGATTCTAACATTGAGGTCATTGATTCAAAAGAAACCACCTCTTCTACAGCGCATACAGAACCTTCTCGAATCCGATCCCAACCCCGACCTGCTATCAGAGTCAATTTCTACTCTGATTCTCCTCTCGATGATCCGAAGGCACATGATTATTCTCCATCTTTTGATCGGGATTCGGACATCGATCAGAATGCACATCATGTCCTACCCTTCGTTGATCACTCTTGTAGGGAGCTCACATCCTCCACAGACTCTTTTTCATTTGAGGATTCCTACTCTGACCTGGCTTATTCGATTCAGCCAAACCTGCGATTCACACTGCCACATCCTTCTGAGTTACAAGGTATTTGGTGGGCTCCACATCTACTGATTCACATCCACGAATCCACTAGACTGATTAGGTTTGGGCTGCATTATCATCCTGTTGATATAAACAAGCACTTGGTTGGACCAACTAGGCTTTTGATCAAGGTGTTTGTTTTACAAAATTCCATTGATTTGACCACTCCTCCATGACCATCTTCTGCTCGGTTGGGGGCATTGAATTTAGTGCTTAACAGGAGTCAACCCATCATTCCAGAAACCAGAGACCCTTCTGATTATCCTTTTGAGCATCACGTCTACTACATTAAGAGTTTAGATTTAAAATAGCCAATCCCACCTTTGGTATTCATACTAGACCTTGAAATCGTTCGCAACAATCATTTCGACCCGTTCATCCACCTATTTTACCCTGTTCTAACCCATGAACCAAGCTTGCGAAACTTGGGCATGGGGGATCTTAAAGTGCAAACACATAAAAATTAAAGCTTCTGAAGGGTTCTCACAAAAAAAATTACTCATTCAAAAAATCCAAAAAATAAAAAATTTTGAGAAAGAACAAAAAAATGGAAAGGGGAGGAAATTTTAAGAGACTAATTGCAAATCATTTTCGAGTAGGAAGAGATGAGGTGATTCAAAATGTCAAAAAGGAGCTATAATTTGAAACAAAAAAAGGATAGTCATTAGTAAATGATTATGGAATCTACTTAAGTTGTAGACCAAATCAAAAGAAAAAATTAAGTCTTAGAATAATAGAAAGACAAAGAGATTAGTATGATTGCTGATCTTAGGCCTCTTGGACTTATTTTAGGGCTTAAACATTCACGTATCCTTTAAGATCCGGATAGTCCTCAAGAGGTTGAGGAAAATGTGAAGCTTATGTATTAGGTCTAACGCTTAGGGCTTATTCAGTCTCGTTAACTAACCTTTGGTTTACGGAACTCGGTAACCTAAGTACCCTAATCCACACATAAGTCTGGTTCAGTGCGCTTAAATAATAAAAATCTCACAAAAGTGTTTATTCTGTTATGAAAAAGCTACCTAGATTAGGAGTGACTTATCAACACAAGTTGATTTGAACGAGTTTCCAGCGTGGAGAGGCAAAAAATTACCCTCGAAGATGCGCAATAACATATCGTCTCCTCGGTGCTTGTCTCCTAGGATATCTAAATATCTTACCAGGGGCATGTAAGCACCTTGTGCTGATTCAGGTGCCATGGGCGAGATTATCCTAAAATGTCAATTGCTAGGGCCTGAATTTAGCAATATGACGTCATGGGCAGCACTATCTCGAAGTGTCAAAAGCCAAGGTTCTAGGGGTTGCCATGGACGGTACTATCTTGAAGCAACGATTGCTAACAACCCAGCGAGGATTGATGGTGGGAACTAGGAATCTGATACAGATCGTATTTTTAAGCCAATACAAAGTTAGAAATAATCAGAAAAAAGAGAGAAAACTGTCAAAAAATGCAAAAATTCTTCTATCTCTCTCTCTTACAAAAACGCACTGCAAATAGAACCTGAACTAACCATGTTACAAGCACGGGTGCCTTAACCGCTGGGTTCAACAAACCTTAGGATAGTTTCTGTGGGCCGTAAAAACCTTCATGGCAGACTGAGGTTAAAGCTAGTTAGGTCTGGATCTTGGTTGGTACTTGAGTACCTCTAAGCCTACTATTAGCATTCTGACCTAATTTCTAGAAAAAAGAAGAAAGAATCAAGACTCTGAACATCGAAGCATTGTCTAGAATTCAAATTCATTTCATAAGATTTTGCTAATGGACTAGCAAAAGTTAGGCATGAGGGTATGATGATAACATCATCATCAATCATATCTAACTTTAATTAGTCATAATTCATTGATAAATGCTCCTACATAATTGGCAGAAGACCGTAATTCATTGCATATCCTTTCTAGGAGAAATGTATTAAAATAGGGGTAAATATATAGTTTTAACATAATATCCTAAATGCAGAAAAATCATGGGATTTTCCCAGGGGTTAAATAAAGGTCAAATGTTCATAAATGTCTAATAAGTGGGTTCATGTAGAACAAAATGGGTTTTCATGCATTTTGAGAATTAATGGACATCTAAAATCCTAAAAACAAACCTACTTAACTAACTGAGGTTATGGTTATGATAAAATTCACCTAAATCTTTTAAAAATCAGAGAAAAATATTTCCTAAGGTTTAATACCTTTGATTTGACCATTGGAATTAATTTTGATCTAAAATAGAGTCTCAAACAGAAAATTACCCTAATTTAGATTTTTACATAAATTACCTAGTCAAACTTGGTCAAAACCTAAATCCGACTTCACCATCAGATTCCTTGAGTCCAAATTAGGTTTATACCAAAGTTTGGGTTCAATCAGAGATCATCTTGACCTAGTTTGCATTTTAATCCTATTCTGGCTCTTTTTCTTACAAAGAGCCCCTCAGTTTTTGAAATCTTGCAAAAACCCTCCTAACTTCATCATCTTCTTCACAAGTAGGTCCCTGCCACTTCCATGGTTGCAGAACTCCTAAATCCACCTTGCATCGACCTTCAATCAGGGATAACTCCCTGATTTCATGGCCAATCCCTTCCAATTTTGGAAGGGAGGATTTAAGACCTTCCTCTTCCATTTGAGCTTGTTCATGACCTTCCAAATCTGTTCAAAAGCTCGTGCGAACTCCTTGAAATTTCTAAACCTATATACGAAATCCGAGCTCTCCAAGCTTGTTTCCAAGCTTGGAGACACCCAAATGCCTATAAAAGGACCCACATTGCAAACCTTACATTCTTAGCTAGGTTTGGCGCCAAAATTTCTTCTTCTTCCTTATCTCCGGCCCCTCTCCAACCAAGCTTCGACAGTCCTCTTCGTTCTCCTTCATCCGCGGGCCCACCCATCAAATTGGAGGCATAGCTATCCTCCCCTTCTTCCTCTGACGGTGGCCAGCCAAAGCCTCATCGTCCCAAACCTCTTTCCTCGCCGCCGTCCCCCTTAGGAGACTTCATCTTCTCCATCGTCGACCTGCCAAAACCAACGTGGACTCTACCCCCTTTGTCCAATTAGATTAGGTAGTTAGGTTAGTTAGATCTTTAGGTTAATTTCTACTACTCAAAATCCAAAAATACCCCTTCGACCTCCACGCACACCATCATCTTCCACCCCTCTGGTGAGTCTGCCCCACCTCCACAATCCACCAATCAACTCACCAACACTTTCTACACCTCTGCCGTTCCACCACCATCAAAGCCCTCTCATATTTCATCCTCTCGTCCACCTAAACCCGCTGTCGACCAACCCACCTTTGCACATCCTTCTCTGTCACCGACCGCCCTCTACACGCCACCATCCTCCACGTAAACACCACCGTCACCTTAATCGTACTACTGTGAAGATAAGGAACTATTTAACTGGGGCCTTCGAGCCCATATTCGTGTTCCAGGACTTTGCTGGTTCACCACCGCCACTGCCTCCATCACCGACCATGACCAAGCTCCTCCAGCGTTGTAAGAGCCTAGTGCTATTTCCAGGTGATGCAATTTCATTCCAAGACTTCCCCCAGGTCTTTGATTGAAGACCACGCCCTCAGTTGCTGCCACAATTGGAAAGCATTTCACCACAGCAGAACGCGAGAAGAGGCCGTGGCATTAGTCCCACATCATGGTATTCCAATGCAACCTCAGCACAAAAGTTATTTTTGTAATATTGGCTTATTGCCTTAGAACACTTGAGGGTGAGGTCCCTGCTCATCCACTCACATGACCCAACCCGCCTAAGCCCTCTCACTCCTTGGTTGCGACACTCACGCACGCAGCCCTGGACCCGGTTACGCATACACGAATACCCGATTAAGCTTGGGTCTAAGAAAAGAGAAAAGGAAGAAGGAAAGAGAGAGAGTGGGGTGGGTGGGTTTTGCTCTCTGATGCTTAACCAGTCCAACACTTAGCCATGAGAGCTTGAAAGAAGAAGAGGAAGAAGTTGAAGGAGAAGACCTAAAGGAAGACGAAAGGCAACAGAAGAGAAGAAGAAGAAGAAACAACAAAGAGAAGAAAAGAAAGTCTGAAGATTAGATGAAAAACACTATAACAGGCGACATTTAAGTTGTCTAACTTGATAAATCAGACATCTGATCACTATTATTTATTTTATATGCATTGAGTAGTTGATATACATGTACTTAGACTAATAATTGGTGATCTAAATCACCATTATTTTATCTTAGATATCTTTTTGGTCTCTTTAAGTAATGAAATACTTATGTTATCCATTGAATATCTAATGTGACAGATTAATATTAATTGAATATCATTATTCTTGACTTATTTACTTGTGTTCATTTATATTTTAATTGAGATTAGCACGTGAATTTTATATTTGCTCTCTATGGTCGACCTCAAACTTCATTAAATATTCAAGTTATAAATTGTATTTGTTGAGAGATCGATTGAGGATTTTGCACTACAACGATGATAACTTAATCTTAATCTTTTTTAGATCCTTTCAACACCTCATCACACATATTTCAGCTTCAGTACTGGAACAGGTGTCTACTTGTCAAACACAACACCTAATTACATTGCCTGCAACATCACATGCCATAGCTACCACCATCGAATTTTGTTTTCCAACTGCTGCATCAACCTTGATGACATGGTTGAAAGCAGCCCAATCACCACTTCTTTTACATACCTCTGCCCCTAACCTATTCTGCTTGCACTCCCTTTTTTGCATATCATCCATATTGTCCACTTCCTCATATATTCTATAGAAATTTGCCATTGCTTTAGCACTCTTAACTACTTCAATTGGATCCAGTATTACCCCCTCCATTACAACAAAACCTCTATGCCACCACAGAGTGTGTATGGTATAGAAACATAAATTTTTACTACATCCAGCTCTTTAAAATTTCTCATCCAACATTATCAACTTATCACCCCAAAAATCTCCTCATTTCCCAACCTTATTCCTCGCTGAAACCATACTGCCCTCATAAAATCACAATCCCATATCAAGTGTTTCCAATTCTCCTCACGTCTGTTGCAAAGTTGACAGAGAATATATCAACTCCTTTCAATCTCTTCGTCACATTAACTCTAGTTGGCAATGTTTCCATCAATGCCCTGCAAATGAAGACCTTTGTCCTTGGGGCCAATCCTTTTAACCCCATATATAATTTCCTACTTAAAGCCTTTTGGCGCTCCCCTATCCTTTCCTCCCATCCCTTTTCAGCAAGAAGAGTCAGATATGCTGCTCTAAATGAAAATGTCCCCTTGGATGTAGCTTCTAGATCAGAGCATCAGAGTTCTGATGTATAGGTGAAGTAACAATTGCAACTGCTGTGTTTGGTACGAGAATAAGTTGAAGATCTTCCCCTCATCCCAAGCATTTTTCCTTTCATCCATCAATTCTTCCATTTTTGATAATTGCAATGTTCTATCATCCTTTGGTATAACACTCTGCTCAACACTAAAAATCCATCAATCCACTCAAATGTTAATTGAATCCCCTTTCCCTACCAACCATAGTGAGTGCTTCCATAAAATCTCCTTGACCTCATTTAAAGCCTTCATAAAATGACAATGTATAGGATTATAAGCATATTCCCAAAACCCTCTCCTTGGAAATATTTATCCTTAATTTGTTCCAGCCATAATCCTTCCTTCCTTGAAGAAAGTGTCCATGCCATCTTCATAATAAACGCTAAATTCGTTACTCTAGTAAATCTAAACCCACTTTGCCCCAGTATATCAGTTTCTTTTCCACTTCTATGCCCCACCAAAAATCAGTACATAAACTATCAATCTGCTTACATAGCCTTTTGGAAAATAAATTTGTGGACATCAGGTATGTTGGAATAGATGCAAAGGAACTCTGTAATAGGACACCCCGTCCTGCCTATGACAACGTTCTTGCCTTCCAACCTGCCAGCTTTTTTGATAATTTTTTTGATCAGTACTTCTTTTAGCTTGGTCTGTTTTCACCATCCAATAATGGGCAATCCAAATATAGTTCATCTGTAGACATTGTTACACTGAAATAATTTGCAGAACCTACTGCTGCTCCACTTTACTCATTCCAATACTTAAATAAATCCTTGACTTTGCATAATTTATCTTTTCTCCATAACTATATTCATACTCCTATAATATTTTTGTATCTCCTTCACTTCCCCGTCGTTAGCCTTTGCAAATTGAATTATATCATTAGCAAACATTAAATGAGTAATAGATTTTGCAATTCTACGTAGTCTATATCCTGAAATGCAATTATTGTGCAAAGCAATATCTAACAATCTCCACTGTCGAGAGATTTTTCACTTAATGACATTGGTAATGGTAGAATAAAAATAATTCAGTCAATGTACTTTTAACGTGGTAGAAAATTTTTCAATAAAAACTCAATAAAATCTAACCACACGTAAGCTATGTCATTTCCACGAGGAAACACAAATCCAAAAAACTAATAAATAACTGGCATTCACGTTTACAAATCTGCAAGAAAATTTCTTTCATATTAATATTCATTAAATCCATTCCATAGAATTCGTCAGAGATTGATAGAGTTGAGAGAGAGAGAGAGATAGACGTAAGGGATAGAGAGCAACAAAGATAACAAATAGACTAAACAAAATGAATAAATAAAAAAATCGTAATTCTCAATCAAAAATCGATAGGAAAAAAATACCCCTCCTGTAACAAAACAGGGGAAGACTCTTGTGCGTGGGGACCACGACTGCCAACGTGAAGTCGAGCGGATCAACAGGGGATCAAGGACGTCGCAATAGCGGTGTTGGCAACGAGAATGGAGGTCGGAGGTGGCCAAACAATGATGAGGAGGGCGGTCGTGCGTGGAGGAGACTGGCGATGTGGGTTGCCGGTGCGGGCTGTCGAACCACCAGCGAGGTGGCTTTGATGTCGGGGAAGGCGTGGTGGAGTGTGAGGCTCGTCTTAGTTGGCGGCGAGAACGGCGGGTGTTGGTGGTGCGTTGGTGAGGGTGGCTGCAGTGGGTTGTTGGGTTCTCGGTGATGATAGAGGAAGGAGATGAAGAAAAAACGACGGAGAAGAGAAGGGGAAGGTGGGAGCAGGTGGAGTGTCAGTGATGGTGGTTGAAGACGAAGTTCGGTGGAGGGTTGGCGCTATCACCACCGACTCGACGGCGATGTGATCGTGGTTTGAGGTGTTCTGATATCACGGTGTTTGCGGCATCCACAGTGTATGCTTGAGTCACGGTGGTAGAGGTGGATGATGATTGTAGTTGGCAGGCGGTCTCCCCCCGTCAGAGAGGACGAAGAGGAGTTTTCATGCTCCCTCTCCCACTCAAATGGTAGCGAGAACTGCTGGCCTCCTTTAATCACGGCAACCACATGTGGATGGCCAACTGGTGCAGAGCTGATGCTAGGCATGCGCACGAGATGGGAGGTGTGCTTCGGTATTTGGTAGAATTTCCTTCCCCTCCATGCAAATAAATAACCTAACATAAAAGATTTCCCTAGAAAAAATGTAATTGCTTTGCATGCAATCTAATCATAAATATGATGCTGATTGTATGCTAAATAACTCTAGTTGATGTGATTTCAATGCATTAAAGCCTAATTGTGGTCTATAAAAATGGACCTATCAAATATCTCCTTACTTAAGTTTTGTTAATCTTGAGCAATATCTGTATAGAGTCCCAAAGCTCTAGGCTAGAATTAATCGTCAGGGTACCTCAACATCTCCCCACTTAGAAATTAGTTTGAGATACCACCTTTATACCTTGAGGTACCTAAGTATCGGCCAAGATACAAACCTGGTCAGTGAAGGTTTTGGGTCACTGACAATGGTTTCTCTGGCCCAAAAGTTTGTTGGTCTTAGAGCTTTAAGCATCCCTACATTAGTGTGGGTGGTCTTTATTCCGTCTACAGGTGAAAGAATTTGTGTTGGTATGATGGCCAACAAGAGAGGATTTTTTTTTTCTTATCTTTTGTAGTTTTTTTGTTGGATTTATCTAAGTCCAACCTTGGTTCAACTTTCAACATGGTTAGTATCAGATTCATTGTCCTCATCACCGATCCTCCAAGGGTTATTAGCTTTCAATGTTTCAGGATAGCACCGCCCATAGCAATCCAAGGAATCCTTAGCAATTGGCACTTTGAGATAGTACTGTCCATGAATTTCTTAAGCAAATTGAAGACTTTGGCAATCAATACTTCAGGATAGTGTCGTCCATGGTACTTGAACAACACATTATGCTTACATGTCCCCAGTAGGATGGATATCATAAGAGACAAGCATCGAGGAGGTGACATGTTATTACCACGTCATCAAGGGAAGTGTATACCCCACCTCTCATGCGGTAGAAACTTATCCAATTGATCAGGGGCAAAAATTGCCCTCGGATCCAAAACTCTGCACATAACTCGATAGAGGATCCAGCTACCTGGATACATGGCACACAGGCGGAACCGGCACCCCATCCCACCTAATGTCGACAGGATCCCAATCGGCACTAGCCCGACCTACCAAAAGATTTAGCGCAGCATGAGTAGAAGATATGATAAGATGGACCTGACCACCTACGCCCTGACAGCTATCATGTAGCCTTGCAGCTATGGGTACTAAAGCTCATTGGGTAAGGGTTCCCCCTGTAGATTATAAATAGAGAGGGAGGCCCACAAAAGAGGGAGTCTCCTCCCCAAGTGAGGGAGCGAAATCATATAATACCATGTATCCTCAAAATTATGGTGCATAGTTGGGAGCTTTGTCCTCCCCCCAGACGTACACCCCTTGTGGTGGGACTGGGTCACTAAACCCTTGTTCTCCTCTATGTATGCTTGTTGAATTCCACTCTACCCTCCTACACGATGGATGATCTATGACTAAATAGTGCTTCCTACGTTAACAAATCTTTTGGTGGCCTTCCGAGGACCATCAAATGGTGTCGTTTGTGGGAAGCATCAACGAAAGAGCCATTGCTCTACAGAGCATCCGATCACTGGGAGGAAGGGCCCCTTCGGTCCCTACCTCGACTCCCCTGAGTGAGAACTATTGTGGTGGTCGTGACCACCTGTGCTCCTAGTCGTGGCTTCCCTCCCCTTAGAGGGGCCTGGTCGGGGCACGACGTCTTCACGCCCTAGTGACCTCGACTCGTCGCCCGAGGTCCCCAAGCTGGACCCCCCTTCCCCAAGGCGTGGCACAGTAAAGAGGAACCAGGATTTGAATCTAGCCATCTCAGATATACACCCCTGCGCATACCACCTACCAACTCTGGAAAGAGAAAATGGAGGTCCTCCAATGGAATAGCTTAGAGAGCTAACCAAGGCCTGGTGTGAAAGGATGGTGGACCCTAGCTCATGCACCACTCCCTTAGGAGCCACCCTCGAGATAAGCCGATGCTCGGCCGTCCCAAGAGGAGATCCCACCAGGCACCTCCATCGGTGCCTGCCCAGTGAGGGCCCACGTGAGGATTGTTGCTTGTCCAGCTAGATAGCTCCTCCAAGGGTGTGAAGAGCAGGTCCTAGGAGCACTTTGCCAACTGCTTAGGGATCGACGACAACCCCAAGAGTCTATCAGAAGTCGAGCGGTGAAAGACCAAGCCCACCCGATCTTGCTTGGGTTGCTCAAGTTTCAGCATTCTAACGAGGGAGGCCCCATGAGGCAACAAACTCTCAGCGCCCTGAGTTGGGCCATCTAGTTTGCGAGCATGAGCGCAATGCCCTTGATCGCACACTAAAATACCCAACGAGAGACCACAGAGCGAGTTAACTCCTCTTGTGGATTAGCTGAAAAGTGCGGTAGCGACGATAGCCCCGCTGAAGGTGAGAGTACTCTCAGACAGGCATGCCCCGGTGCTCGCCTGCAAATAAGGTTCCTTCCACAAATAAAAGATGCCCACTCTTGAGCTAGCAACTAGCCCCCAGAGGGCCGCAATAACGGGCCATGTTGCGCAAAGGAGTTCCTCAAGGAATGCACTCTCTTAGTTGTGCATCGAGTGGACGTCCTTAAGGGGAATCGATCCACCGAAGGTCGTCGAGGTAGACCCCGTTGAGGAGGAGCCCTCGGGAGAATGCACCCCCCTAGCATGGATTAGGCGTGCATGCTAAAAGGGGGGTGAGCTTATGAACGAGGACCCATTATCCTAAGGCTCCATCGAGTGAAAGGATAGGAGGCCTGTGAAGTGCCTGAAGGACCACTCCAAGACAGGGCCCCAACGACTATAGATGGCTGATGTGGTCTCCTAGGTAAAATTGAGAGCCAGGAGGGTTAGCACCTGTTGAACGTTTACGAATGCTTCGCTAACGTGTTCGATTTTGGAAAACCTGTCGTTGTAGTTCGAAAGCGAAGAATTCGTGTTCAACAAATAAAATTTATATCGAAATTAAAATTCCGGGTCGAACATAGGGAGGCGGACGTTCGATTTAAAAACTACGCGTTTCTTTTGTTGGTACTAGAGCACCACGATCATTTATTTTGATGATAACAAAACACGTGTTATTTAACATTTGCAATTTGAGTCCTAGATTTCAGATCAATTGCAAATGTGGACGTGTTTAGACGGAGTTCGAGCTCGCATCCAGGACGGATTGGAGGAGCTTGACGGAAAACATAGGAGGTTCGCGTGGAGCGACAGATTGAAGATAGAAGACAAGAAGAATAGGATAGATTCTTTTTTATCCTTTCTTGTATCTCTTGTCTTTATTTTCTTGCTCTTTTTATTTTCCTTAGAAAATTATGTTAAAAAGCCTCAAAGAACCCTAACAGTAGTCCTAGGAACACCGGCACAACCCTAGGATACTTAGGTTTTCTGTAGAATACTTAGAAAACCAATATAGGGTTCAAATAGCACTTCCAGACGTCTAATTCCCAAATCAGACGTCTGATAAAGTATTTTAAGACGTCTGACTGTTGTTTCAGACGTCTGATAACTGTTAGGCTGGACATAGTTAGTTCTGTCTGATGAAATTAGACATCCAGACCCTTATTCCAGACGTCTTAGGAGACGTCTGATGGACTTGCCAGACGTCCAGATAGTGGACCGTTGGCTAGATTAGGAAACAGTCAAGATTATGACCATTAGAGCCTTATCAGACATCCTTAGGACTTTCCAGACGTCTGATAAATGACCGTTTTGCCTCGGCTGACCCAAAATCTCTTCTCAGAGATTTTCTAGCCGTTGCAACATTTGGAAATCAATTCCCACAGTAAAAGTAGGTTTCCAGACGTCCAGACTTAGTGCCAGACGTCCTGTATGTCGTCTGATGGACTTGCACAAAAACCCTTTTTAGATCTGATTCAAGTCAGGAGGAAACCCGCATAGAATCAGACGTCTGACCTTGGAATCAGACGTCTTAAAGTGGCCTTCCAGATGTCTGATGCCAGAGTTAGACGTCTGATAACCCTGTCAAATGTAATCATTATCCTGATTTCGGCCTGATTCTATTGGACTTTATTCCCAATGGCTATAGAACCCTTCCTATGCCTTCCAAAGCCTTCCTAAGGCCTCTATAAATAGAGGGGAACCCTTGCAACACAAATACACACTTGGATACACTTAGCTACACACTTTCACACTCTTTTGTGTCCAGAAAAGATCTTGCTCTCCAAGCTTAAGCTCCATTCCCTTGAGAGCATCAAACCTTCGCACACCTGCTCTCCCGCCGTTGTCTACGAGAGCGACATTGCGCCGTTGCGTGGCTCACGCACCCGCGTCATCGTCGACGCACTCCTTGCAAAGGGGAGTTTCCTAAATCCTATAGAAGCTTAGGTTTATTACTTTGTTGGCTCTATAGGTTTGTTGTTTTATTTTATCATTGTCTTTTGGTTGGGTATTCGCTTTGCGAATTCCTGTCTCCTTCGTGGGACAAAATCCTTCTCGTGGAGAGAAGGGGTTGAGGAACGCTACCCTCGTACTTGTAGCGTGGTTGTACTGAGGTTGAATCACCCTCGTTTTAAAGTGATTCGGTTAGTGGATTTGATCAACTAGGTTGATCGGAAAATCCTAACTCGAGAGGGTTAGGTGGTGGTTTTCACCCGGTTTGGGTTTCCACCTAAAAATACTTTGTGTACTTTGTGTGATTGGTTATTTGTGAGATTATTTATATTTCAATTCCGCAATTATTACGTCACCCCTCTTCGAAGGGTCGGAACCTACATTTGGTATCAGAGCAGGTTTTCCGCCGACAGGAGTAACATCCGCGGAAAGATCACATGGAGGGAAGCTGTTCCACAAGCAGGATTTCTGAGGGGCAGTCCACAACCCGTCCGCAGTTCTCCGACGGGAGCAACTACCCCTACTGGAAGTTGCGGATGAAGACGTGGCTTCAAGCCACCGACTTCACAGTTTGGGCCAGGTGCGAGACCCCCTTCGACATCCCAGAGAAACCCGCCGGAGGATACTCGCAGCAGCAGATCCGGGAGCTCTCTCTCAGCGCGAAAACAATGAACGCGTTGTATTGCGCGCTCAGCCCGGAGGAGTTCAACAGAATCTCGCAATGCGCCACCGCATACGAGATTTGGCACACACTTGAGGTAACTCACGAAGGTACCTCTAAGGTAAAAACTTCTAAAATTAATTTACTTTGTCAAGAATTTGAATCTTTTTCTATGAAACCTAACGAGTCTTTAAGTGAGATGAACACTAGGTTCACTCTCATTGTAAATAATTTGAAAGCATTAGGGAAGACCTTCATCAAGGGGGAGCTTCAAGGGAAGCTTCTTCGTTCCCTTGGATCGGAATGGGAACAGAAAGTCACTGCTATCGAGGAGGCGAACAAAGTAGAGGAGCTCAACATGGAAGATCTCCTAGGCAATCTAATGGCCTACGAGACAAAGTTGAAGCAGAAGAAGAAGGATACACCGGAGCCCAAACTGAAGAAGACTCTCGCCTTCAGAGCCGCGTCGAATAGTGAGGTAAGTTCCGACAACGAAGACTTTAGAATTTTACTTAAAAATTTTTCCAAGTTTTGTAGGGAATTAAAGAAAGAGAAAAAGGAGAAGGAAAGCCCGAGACGTTGCTACCATTGCAACGAGAAAGGGCACCTACGACCAGAGTGCCCTCTTCTCAAAAAGGAGAAGAAAAAGGAAAAGAAATCTAAGAAGAAGGCGTTCCAAGCCACTTGGGACGATTCCAGCTCGGAGGAAGAAGAAGAAAAGGAAGAAACCGCTTGCTTTGGTTTCATGGCCAGAGGAAGCAACAGCGACAGCGAAAGCGGAAGCGACGGCAGCGACAATGAGGTAAATTTTGATTTACAAGAAGCTTTTAATGAACTATTTGATATTAGTAAATCACTTAAAATAGAAAACAAAAGTATTAAAAAGAACCTTAGTTTTCTTAAAAATGAAAATGATAGGTTAGAAAAATAACTTAAGGACATAGAAGCTAGTCCTAGAATTGATAACCTATTATTAGAAAATCAAGACCTCATCAATGAAAATAATAAATTGATTGAGGAAAATGATAGTCTAAAGTTAGAAATCTCTAATTTAAAGACTAAGATGAGTATTATAGAAAAAGAAATTGCATGTCTTAGGGAAAACTACAACAAATTAATCAATAAAGTAGATAATTTTTATAGCCCTAAGGTTGAGAAAGGATCTCCATCAAGGAGACCCGCTAACAGATCCGGATCCAAGCCCACTTGGATACCGAAAAAAGAATTAGAATCTTGTTTTGTAGGGTTCAGGGATAATTACAACATAAAGGACTGGACCTACAAGCTCAAGTCTGGTCAACTCGAGTTAGGAGAACTAAGGAGTAGACCAAGGAGGAGAACAAGAAGACCGACGAGACGGCGAACAAACGACGGACCCGCCGCACGTCGACCACCAGATTGGAGACCGGCGCCGATGCCCGGGCCTCCAAGCTACGGATGGGAGCCCCATCCGATGTGGCATCCACCACCACCATTTGGGCCATTTTATTGGCCATGGTAGGTGAGGTAAAACCCTTTACCCTATCTTTTTATCATAAGCATTTAGATAGGGGGAGTTAAAATTAATGAGCTAATTGTCAATTTTTAAGGGGGAGATACAAGTTAGCTAAATTTCCTTTAGTAAGGGGGAGAAAAATAATAGCTATCTTGTTGTTACAAAAAGGGGGAGAATATCACCTTTGTTAAAATAAACTCATAGAAGAGCATGTTTTAAGGGGGAGTTATAGGAAATGTAAAATCAATCAAACCTTTTTGATAATGTCAAAAAGGGGGAGGATTTTTATGCATTATTATTTATGATTTTGTCATCATAAAAAAGGGGGAGATTGTTGGTGCTAGAGCACCACGATCATTTGTTTTGATGATAACAAAACACGTGTTATTTAACATTTGCAATTTGAGTCCTAGATTTCAGGTCAATTGCAAATGTGGACGTGTTTAGACGGAGTTCGAGCTCGCATCTAGGACGGATTGGAGGAGCTTGACGGAAAACAGAGGAGGTTCGCGTGGAGCGACAGATTGAAGATAGAAGACAAGAAGAATAGGATAGATTCTTTTTAATCCTTTCTTGTATCTCTTGTCTTTATTTTCTTGCTCTTTTTATTTTCCTTAGAAAATTATGTTAAAGAGCCTCAAAGAACCCTAACAGTAGTCCTAGGAACACCGGCACAACCCTAGGATACTTAGGTTTTCTGTAGAATACTTAGAAAACCAATATAGGGTTCAAACAGCACTTCCAGACGTCTGATTCCCAAATCAGACGTCTGATAAAGTATTTTAAGACGTCTGACTGTTGTTTCAGACGTCTGATAATTGTTAGGCTGGACATAGTTAGTTCTGTCTGATGAAATCAGACGTCTAGACCCTTATTCCAGACATCTTAGGAGACGTCTGATGGACTTGCCAGACGTCCAGATAGTGGACCGTTGGCTAGCATAGCAAACAATCAAGATTATGACCGTTAGAGCCTTATCAGACGTCCTTAGGACTTTCCAGGCGTCTGATAAATGACCGTTTTGCCTCGGCTGACCCAAAATCTCTTCTCAGAGATTTTCTAGCCGTTGCGACATTTGGAAATCAATTCCCACAGTAAAAGTAGGTTTCCAGACGTCCAGACTTAGTGCCAGATGTCCTGTATGTCGTCTGATGGACTTGCACAAAAACCCTTTTTAGATCTGATTCAAGTCAGGAGGAAACCCGCATAGAATCAGACGTCTGACCTTGGAATCAGACGTCTTAAAGTGGCCTTCCAGACGTCTGATGCCAGAGTTAGACGTCTGATAACCCTGTCAAATGTAATCATTGTCCTGATTTCAGCCTGATTCTCTTGGATTTTGTTCCCAACGGCTATAGAACCCTTCCTAAGCCTTCCAAAGCCTTCCTAAGGCCTCTATAAATAGAGGGGAACCCTTGCAACACAAATACACACTTGGATACACTTAGCTACACACTTTCACACTCTTTTGTGTCCAGAAAAGATCTTGCTCTCCAAGCTTAAGCTCCATTCCCTTGAGAGCATCAAACCTTCGCGCACCCGCTCTCCCGCCGTTGTCTACGAGAGCGACATTGCGCCGTTTCGTGGCTCACGTACCCGCGTCATCGTCGACGCACTCCTTGCAAAGGGGAGTTTCCTAAATCCTATAGAAGCTTAGGTTTATTACTTTGTTGGCTCTATAGGTTTGTTGTTTTATTTTATCATTGTCTTTTGGTTGGGTACTCGCTTTGCGAATTCCCGTCTCCTTCGTGGGACAAAATCCTTCTCATGAAGAGAAGGGGTTGAGGAACGCTACCCTCGTACTTGTAGCGTGGTTGTACTGAGGTTGAATCACCCTCATTTTAAAGTGATTCGGTTAGTGGATTTGATCAACTAGGTTGATCGGAAAATCCTAACTCGAGAGGGTTAGGTGGTGGTTTTCACCCGGTTTGGGTTTCCACCTAAAAATACTTTGTGTACTTTGTGTGATTGCTTATTTGTGAGATTATTTATATTTCAATTCCGCAATTATTACGTCACCCCTCTTCGAAGGGTCGGAACCTACATCTTTTTATTTGTCACAGAATAATTCAATTTAAAACTATCTAATTATTTACAATAAGTAGAAGAGAGAGAGAGTAAGAGGGAAAGAGAATATTACACAGAGAAATCAAAATGAGATGTAGAATAAACAAGGAATTTTTCATTGAGGAGATTGTTCATTAAAACTAGAAAGCATAAAACAATTACTCTAGAAAGCGATAAATTTACTCTAGAAAGCATTAAAAGAATGGAGGGAGAAATGTCCTCCTCGACGATTGCTTGGAGGATGAACAATGATACGCGGCCACTAGAGGACAACAATCATATTGATTATCCACCTGAACTATATTGGAGTCAAAAGCAAGAGAAGATTATTGTTCCTATCACTTCCCCTCTTGATTATTTGGTGGAATCCCATTCTACTCTTCGTGAGCCTACTCCTGACCCTCCACTTAGGGAATCAACACCTACCCTTCAATATTTTGAGGATTCAAATGCACCTAATGAAGGTGACCCTAAGGGAATAGAGGATGATCAATTCTGGTCTCAGGGATATGACGAGTCTAATTCTGAAGATGAGGATACCCTAATAAAGGAACCTGGACTGAAAATCTAGAGTGATTCACAGGAGAATTATTTATCATTTGAGGATTTACCTCCAGAGGGTAGAAATAATATGATTAAATCCAGATTCCTCCTTTCTTTTGAGAGTCATCCTCCATCAAAACAGGAGTTGATATTAGAGGACAAACAAAATGAGAAGTCTATGGGAGACTCTCGGGGATAAAACATGTCATTTGAGAATTTATACCCCAAGAACAATAACGAATTCAATGATATAGGCTTCCTCCAAAATATTAAAACTGATCCTCCCTTAGAAATAATTGAGGATACTGATCCAACTCCTAAGGAATCACAGATACACCCAGATAAATATTTGAGTGAACCAAACGAATCTGGGAATGAGATGAATGATAATGATTCTTAAATTTTGACCCTACCATCAAAAAGTTTTAATTTGGAGTCTACCCTTGATTCAAATATGACTCCGATCATTAATGTTAGGCAGGATAATTTGAAGTTGTCTACTACTGTTAGAGAGTGTACACAATTCGAATCATTGTTGGAATTGAACCTAACACCAACTAAGCCCTCATTGGACTTAACCATTACCTTCCAACACTACAAACAACCCTTATACTCCCTAACTGATCCTTGGCTCAGATCTCTGCTCATGTACATTCTTTCTAGAGAATATATCAGGCCAGTACATCCTAGGGTAGAATGGCGAGTATGGATTGATGCTTGTACTCTTACTCTTGCCATTCAAGGGTTTGAACTAATTATGTGTATATCTTTTAAAACCCATCCTGCTTTGGAGGATCCTTGTTGTCCTCCACTTATTCTATTTCGGGAGGCCTCTTTTCGCATTCCGTTTCTTATTCCTAGACCTCCCCAGGTAGCCAACGAGATTTTTTGTTTTCATTTCTTCTGGCGAGCATTTGGAATTACATTGCATCATCAACTCGCCAACATCCGTGGTTACCTGTTTTCTAGGCCTGCACTATTATGCATATTCTTAGGGCCTAACCTTTTCTGTTTGGAACCTAACTTACAGGTTCCTTATAAGTCTGGCTGCTGACAGAAAATGCGGCGCTTGTTGGGAGGCAACCCAGCAAATTGTGTCAGGTGATATTTTTCCTTTTTCCTCTTGTTTTAATTTTACAATGGGGACATTGTAGGATTTAGGCATGGGGGAGTGCATTTGCATTTTAGGAAGTATTTATGCATTTAGGTTAGTATATAAAAAAAAAAGAGCTAAATGGGTTAGTCCCTAGCAAAATACTTTTGTTATTGGAGGTTCTCCTTCTGGAATTATTTCTTAAGTTTAGAATCCAGTGCATTTATTTCACGTGCACGTAGATTTGGTAATGGATCATTGAGGAAAACCAATGAGCATTTGTAAGTCTATAAACCCTTGGACAGTTCATAGGGAGTCAGGCATACTATCTTCTGATAGATCTACCTCATATTTGTGTAAAGAAAGTAGAGAGATTACTGGTGCGCTAAGTCTAGTGCAATGACTCTTAAATTTTTGGACAACTAGATGATGATACTTTAGCGTTAGGCATAGTTTTCACTCTCTGTTCCTATGTACGTACTTTGAGTGGATTCCTGAGAGTCACCAAATAAGGTAGATACACAGAGATTGAGTCTTAATAAAGCTATAACTATGGTGGATGGTTATGACCGTCCTTCATAGAGTCCTTAGCTGAAGGAGGGTAATAGTGTCAAAGGTCAGAAATACGCTTGTCCTATCCATTCCTTCTCAATGCCGAGAATAGGCACTTCCACCAAATAAGCCACACACAACTTCCTTTTGACCATCATCATCCCTAATAATGCCTCATAAATAAAAGTCCCTATTGTGTTGTGTTGATTGAAAAAGAAACAAAAACAAGAAAAAAAAAAAATATATATATATAAAAGAAGAAAAGAGAAAAGAAGTAGAAAAAGAAGAAATAGAAAGAAGAAAAAGAAGAAAAAGTTATATTACAAAAAAAAAAGGTCCAAGTTTATGATATAATACTGTTTCTGAGGCAACAAAACACCTATCGCGTTCCACCAAATATGACCCATACCTACCTTCTAGTATTTCTAATCGCCTGAATATTGGTTGAGAACTCTAACTTAGTTGTAGAGTTATTAGGACTTAATTGAAGTGTGGATGCCATGCGAGGCCACCAAATAGTGAGTACAATTTCTAAATCTGGCGAGATTCGTGATCTTAGAGAGTGCCCAGGAACATCAAGAGAGCACAATTGTGTAGCCTCTCTCAGAGTTGACTTGTCTAATAGTCTAGAGATCTAGAGTCTGTCGTACTAGACTATATGTAGCACTAGATGTGTGTGTGCCACTGAATACAAATCCATTCGATATCTCCTACCTAAGCCAAACGCCAGGGTCAAATTACAGATTATCGTCTGCTTTGTCCCCGAGGGAAGTATTTGCCAAGGGTGATGTACGAACTCCCAATGCGAATTGGCTCTTTCACTTGGATCTGTTACCTAGGTTATCAGCACTTCACATTTGTCTGGATCTGTAAAGTTTTGAAATAAGAAAGGAAGAAATCTTCTGATTACTTCTATTGTCTTCCATTTTTGCTCGGGACTAGCAAAACTTAGGCATGGGGGCATTTGATAAGTCTACTTTTGTGGACTATTATTTAGCTTAAGTACTATTTAATTATTTGTTCTTAGTTCTTAATTAATTAGGAGTTATATGGCAATTCACCTTGGCCTACATTTAATTTTATGCTTCAATTTTTACATTTAATAGCATACGTTATGATAATATAATGTATTTGATAAATGCAGGTTAGGTGCAAGATCAGGAGTTAATTTTTACATATATAAGACGTCTGGGACTTGGATTGGACGTCTGGAATTATTAATTACAAATCCGTGGCATTATATTTTTAAGATGTCTGATGCTCCAGATAGACGTCTGAAGAAGGAACCGCCCGTACTTATCTACTGTTCCAACCACTCGCGATCGTCGTGAGTAGTTGGAGATACTTACGGCCGAAGGAAATGGAGGAGAGTGGGGTTCAAAAAGAAGTGGCGTCATCCGAGGATAGGGCAGACATTCCCCCCTGCGGGGAACTGCTCTCTCTTCTCCACTATGGAGAGGGCGAGCACTGTGCCGCTCCTTCTCTACCTTGCGTAGTCGCACCCGCGCGTCCATCACCTGCCTGCACCCAATGCCGCACCCGCCAAGCGCCCACTATAGCGTGCCTACAACTTCAGGCGCAGCACCATCACCGTGCTCGCAACAAACGCCTGCATCCTCCACCAACCATCCCTGCAGCACCCGCTCCATCACCTCCGCGCGCTCCTCTCCAGCCCCTCAGCACGCCCATCTTCCAACACGCCATCAACCGCAAGCGTTGCGTGCAGAGCACCCACACACCCCGCCGGCGCCTCCCACCTCTCTGCAGGCGCACCCACAGGCGCTACTGCACCCGCAGCGCCCACTTCGCCCATCTGCAGGCCACAGTGCCGGCACGGCCGCGTTCGCATCCTACCTGCAGAGCACCGTCTCGCCTTAGCTGCCCATCTGCAAGCGCCCGCAGGCCCATCAGCAGGCGCGGCACCACTCGCCCACGCACCAAACCCACAGGCACTAACTGCAGATTGTCGCGCCCACACGAGTAGACCCGCGCCACAACCGCGGCCACAACAGCAACCTTCGTCGGTCCTCATCTCCTCCGCCGGCCGGCCGCCTTCGGCCACCTCCGTCGCCGCCGCTGCCACCGTCGGAAAGCTCTCGACTTCGCCGTCCTCTTAAGCCTTGCATCGACCCCCGTGGCTCTCTCTCTCTCGCGAGGAGGAGAGAGGAAGAATGCTCTGTTTCCATCTTAATTAAAATTTACATTCAATGTCATTGCCACCAATTTGATTTTTTTTATTATTATTATATTATGGCAGAATTGCATTCAAACACTCATAGTTCTTTCTAATTGCATGGTATTGATATTGGCTAGTTTAAAGATTGATTTTGGACGTAATTTAAGTACTAGTTGTCTTTATTACACATCACGTGAAAACTACATGAATTCACCCTAAATTTATTGAGGATTTCTGTGAGGGAAAACTGTACTTACACCCTTAACTTTTTAGGTTATTACAAATCTACTTTCCTTCACATTTTAAGTCCGATTTGAAAAGGGATTTCGCACTATCAGAAATAACAGTAAATAATTAAATATTGATTGCATCATTGCCTCCCTGTGGATACGACCCTCTCTTTTGCAAGTGGTTATTTTCATTATTTTTGATTAGTCAATTTTTCCACCACTTAAATACTATAACGCTAAGCGAAAAGTCGACCATCACCCACCAGGTGGTGGAGCCTTGGATCCCATAACCCGCCTCCAAGCCCAAATGGAAATGTATAATAAACAAATTGAAGCCATTAGGGAAACATTGGAGGAAATGCATAACCCTCACGAACGGGAGGAGCCTAGGTCTCTTAGCTCCTATCAGAATCCCGCTGCTACAGAGACCATAGGACAAATTCGGGTCCCCATGGGCGTGGACGACTTTGAATTGAAACCTAATGTAATTGGCCTGATAAATTTTCACTTCCATGGTCTTGCAAGTGAAGATCCTTTTCTCCACTTGGAAGGCCCAACCCGATTGGCTGAAACAGTTAAACCAAGAAATATCGGGTTACCAATAATCCTCATGAAAATATTCCTATTTTCATTGCGGGATAAAGCGTCACAGTGGTTATGCACCCTTGAGAGAACCATCCACTCTTGGGAAGAGATGCGAATAGCATTTCTCAAGAAGTTCTTCCCAATCGGGCGAACCAATGCGCTTCGCCGTGCTATCACTTCCTTTACTCAACAAAACGGCGAACAGTTTCATGAGGCATGGGAGAGATATAATGACCTCCTCAGGAAGTGTCCGCACCACGGTCTTCCTAAGTGGCATATAGCCCAGATTTTCTACTATGGGCTAAATGAGACTTTGAAGCAGATTGCAGACACTTGCTGCGGAGGGAATTTCATGAATAAAGATGACAATGGAGCATTCGAATTATTTGAAAATATGAAACTGAATGAACAATACTTCCATTGTCGCCTTTAATCGTACCAGCCTACCCTGTAATGTCCACGAAGTTGACACAGGACCCTCCCATTCATCCACAGATCTCAACCTTATCTCATAGAAATTGGATGAAGTCTCCGTCGTGCACAAGAAGTTGGACAAGCTTCTGGCCAACCCTGCCCGTTCTATGGCAAACACTCCCACCTCACCACTTCGTCACAATCCCAATTCTTCCAACACTAGGCTTATCCCTAGAAACCCCGTAAGACCTTCCTTACCGAGTGTCGCGCCGAGCGATTCGGTAAGTCATGTGGATCTGGCTTCTGCAAGCCAGTATTTTGACACAGAGGACCAAGCCTCTGTGTGCTCGGATGTGTATTTACATGCGGAGGCATCTTCTGGCATAGAAGATGCTTGCGCCCTAGGGAACAACCCGTTCTCTGCCACTTATAACCCAGGGTGGCGAAATCATCCGAACTTCGCATGGTCTAGCAACCCACAGCGCCAAAACCCCGCAGGTGGACCAATGCGACCGTCCGCACCCATCATCCCAAGGGCCCAGTCTAATCCTATGGCGAATCCGCCATCGAGTCCTTGCGTACCGCAAATAGAACACGCATCAAGTCCTCTTGATAAATTGATGCGAATGATGACGGAAATGTCAAAGCGCCATGAAGAGAACATGACCTCTCTTCAGCACCAATTGGCGTAGTAGAATACTGAGATCAGTCAACTACGCATGGAGACTCGATCTTAGGGCACTCTTCCAGTCCAACCTGTTCCCAACCCGCGAAATTTCGTACCCCATGGCCCTCAACCACAGGTATGACCTTCTTAGGGGCAGGTTCATCAGATTCTGTAGGCTCCGAGCATTCCACCGGGATTTCAGGCTAATCCCGCGGTAGCACCTCACTCTTATGTCCCTATTGTGAACCATCCTCCGCCTTATGATCCCACTGGACCTGCATCGTCCAATGTGATCACTACAAGGAGCGGTAGGCAGACAGTAGATTCGCCTCGACCTGATCCTGGCCCTTCTTCTTCATTGCCCTCTCATTCAAGATGCGTGCCGCATTCGCGAGAGGACGATACACCCAAATTGGTGCCAGAATCAGTCCCATTCCCTGACGCTCTACTGAGGGAGCCAAAAGGCAAGAAGAAGGATACGCAGGCCTTTGATAACCTATGTAATTTATTCAGGGATGTTGAAATCAAGGTACCCTTGCTAGAGGCTATCAACCACATACCTACTGTGACCCGATTTTTGAAAGACTACACAACACCCAGGCGACAGTCAAAGAAAACTAAGGATTCGGTGGTTTTCTCGCCTCATGTGAGTTGTGCTATACTATCAAATCTACCACTGAAGCAGAAAGATCCGGGCACACCGCTTATTTCCTGTAGCATCCAAGGCTGCAATTTTAACTGTGCCCTGCTTGATCTAGGATCTTCCATCAATCTTATAGCAACCATCATGCTCGAAAAATTTTCCTTGGGAAATCTGAAACCCACCCCTGTCACGTTACAGTTGGCAGATCGTTCTGTCAAAATTCTAAAGGGTGTGGTGGAAGACGTGGTGGTTAGGGTCAACAGTCTCTGTTTTCCTATTGAATTTCTTATTTTAGATATGGAAGTTCCTAGCTCACTTTCTAATTGTCCGATCATCATTGGTCGACCGTTCTTGGCCATAGCCCGCGCCCATATCGACTACGAGTCGGGCTATATTAAGATTGCCGTTGGATCTGAGAAGCTCAAGCTTAACATCTTCAAGGCAGCCAAGAACTTTGATTGTTATTGCATCGAGGATGACATGTCTGACGAGGACATGGCCGTCAGCGTGTGTATCGGACTAATTGGGACCTATTCTGACTGCTGCGGACTGCCTTTAAACACTGACGATTGCCTGACCGACACATATCGTGACATTCCCCCATCCTTCCCTATTCCCGTACCTTCTCCTTACCAGACTTCTGACGAGGTTTTCTTCGCTTCCCATACCTCGTGGTCTGAGTCATATCCGGGCTACTCACCGCCGGTCCACACTCTTGAAGACCGGATTGCCCTTTCTTTCCCGCCAAATCAAGCGGAGTTGCAACTCCACACTGGGACCTTGAGCCCACATACTACTCACTGGGGCTATTCCTTTTTGGATCCATCTATCCAAGAAGCCCCTCCTCTTGGCCAATCTGAGGGCCAAAGGCTTCCTCCTGACTTGTTTTCCGATCCGCCAGAGACATTCTCGTCCCATGAAATGCCATATCTTTCACCATCCACTCTTGAGCTAAAAGAGCTGCCTAGTACACTTAAGTATGTTTTCTTGGGACCAAATGAAATGCTCCCCATAATCATCAGTTCAAAATTGCCCAGGGAGCAAGAGTGCAAACTAATGAAGGTCCTTATGGAACACAAGGCAGCCATTGGATGGTCTTTATCAGACTTAACTGGCATTAGCCCCTCCTACTGTACTCACCGTATATATACGGAGGAGGAGGCTTGACCTTCCCGCAAGATGCAGCGACGTCTCAACCCTAACATGCGGGAGGTCGTTAAGAAGGAAATTATTAAGTGGCTGGATGCGGGTATAATCTACCCGATCAGCGATAGCCCCTAGGTGAGTCTGATTCACGTCGTGCCCAAAAAGGCGGGACTCACCATCCGTGTCAATGATAGGGACGAATCCATCCCTACACGCACTCCTACATCCTAGAGAGTGTGTGTAGATTATAGGAAACTCAATGCTGCAACTAAGAAAGATCACTTTCCGCTACCTTTCATTGACCAAATCCTAGAACGGTTAGCAGGAAATAAATTTTTCTGTTTCCTGGATGGATTCTTAGGATATAACCAGGTGGCAATTGACCCCCAGGACCAAGAGAAAACCACTTTTACCTGCCCTTTCAGCATCTTTGCATTTAGAAGGATGCCGTTCAGACTTTGTAACGCTCCAGTAACTTTCCAGCGATGTATGCTAGTGATATTTCATGACATGGTCGGTGACTTTCTCGAGGTCTTCATGGATGACTTTTCGATCTTTAGACCATCTTTCGATGACTGTCTTGCCAACTTGACCCATATCCTTAGGAGATGTATTGATGTAATCCTCGTGCTTTCCTGGGAAAAAAGTCATTTTATGGTACACGAGGGAATTGTTCTCGGGCATATCATCTTCGATAGGGGTATCGAGGTTGATAGAGCTAAGCTTGATGTAATTGCTGATTTACCTGTGCCTAGCTCTGTCAAACAAATCCGCTCCTTCCTGGGACACGTCGGTTTCTATAGGAGATTCATCAAAGATTTCTCCAAGATTTCTCGACCTTTAAGTCATCTCCTATCGACCGATGTACCCTTCGATATGGGCCCCGATTGCATACGAGCATTCACGCAGTTGCGTAATGCTGTCACCGAGGCCCTTGTTCTCCAGCCACCTGATTGGTCCCTCGACTTTGAACTCAAGTGTGACGCTTCTGACCTTGCAGTTGGAGCCATCCTGGGACAAAGACGCGATAGACAACCCTTCGTGGTGTACTACACCAGTAAGACGTTGGAAGAGGCCCAGTGTAATTATACTACCACTGAGAAAGAACTACTAGCAGTCGTCTTTGGGCTGGAGAAATTCCGCTCTTACCTTCTGGGCTCACATGTTATTGATTTCACTGATCACACGGCCATTCGCCATCTCATGCACAAGAAGGATGCCAAGCCCAGACTGATTCGTTGGATCCTTCTGCTCCAAGAATTTGACATTGAGATCCGCGATAAGGTCGGAGCCCAGAATGTTGTGGCTGATCTTTCTAGACTGGACCCTGACCATATAGGACAGACTCTGCCGATTAATGAGATTTTTCCTGATGAGCACCTATTGGCAATTAATGTGGCAAGTGGACCTTGGTATGCCGACTTTGCCAATTACCTTGCTTCTGGATCCCTTTCACGTGGCTGGCCTAAAAACCAACGCGAGCATCTCATGGCAGAAGCAAAGTATTATTTCTGGGATAATCCACTTCTTTTTCGAATAGGTGTTGATCAAATCATCCGTCGCTGTATTCCTGACAGTGAATTCCCCAGTGTGCTATCCTTTTGCTACGATTAGGCCTGCGGAGGCCATTTCTCTGGGAGGAAAACTGTAACCAAGGTATTACAGTGCGGTTTCTTTTGGCCCTCCCTTCACCAGGATGCACACAATTATGCCAAACATTGCACTAGGTGCCAGTCGTTAGGATCAATGTCACGTCGTGACATGATGCCCTTGCAACCCATCCTAGTTGCAGAAATCTTCGACATTTAGGGAATTGATTTCATGGGTCCCATTCCTCCTTCCAACAGCTTCAAATTTATCCTTGTGGCTGTTGATTATGCTTCGAAATGGATCGAGGCTATTCCCACGCGCCGTGCTGACCATGTTATATCCACTCGATTTGTCAAAGACCACATTTTTGTGTGCTTTGGGATCCCTCGAGCCATTATCTCGGATGGAGGAAGCCACTTTTCCCAGGCTTCTTTTCGGGCACTTCTAAGGAAATATGGAGTTCACCATCATATCGCATCTCTGTATCATCCTCAGACGAACGGCCAGGCAGAGGTGTCGAACCGGAAAATCAACCAAATTCTCTAGAAAACGGTTCGGCCTGACCATAAGGATTGGTCCGACAAGCTAATTGACGCACTTTGGGCATATCGGACCGCCTTCAAGGCTCCCTTTGGTATGTCTCCTTATAGAATCGTTTACGGGAAGCCTTGTCATTTGCCCGTGGAGCTGAAGCACCACGCTTATTGGGCAGTTCGCCAATGTAACCTCGACCCATACCTGTGTGGTCGAGAAAGGAAACTCCAACTCCAGGAGCTGGAAGAGCTCCGTCGTGAAGCCTATGATTCTGCCTTAACTTTCAAGCAACGCACTAAGGATTTTCATGACAGCCGTATTCGACGGAAGGAATTTGTGCCATCTCAGCAAGTTTGGCTCTACAATGCCCGACTCAAATTCTTTCCTGGTAAATTAAAGTCCAAATGGACTGGTCCTTTTCTGGTCTTGAGACCATTTCCCAACGGGGCCATTGAGATTGAAGATCCCAAATCTGGGCATAAATTTATGGTCAATGGGCAGCGTTTGAAACCCTATCTTACTCATGAACCTGCCCCTGTTGGAGAAACTATTGCCTTGCTAGAGGGTAACTAATGTTGTGCCTCATTCTGAGTCCAGTTGAGGACGTTAAATTCAGCGCTCGTTGGGAGGCACCCCAACAACACTCCACCACTGTCACGCTCACTTCACTTTTCACTTCACCACCCACCATCCACCCACCCTACCACCCTGCTGTTTACCCTGCACCTCAGCTCTCGTTACCCGATCTTTGGTCCCTCCTCTACCCTACCTTGCATGCATATGAGGACATAGCATCATTTGGCATGGGGGGGTGGATAGGCATCCATAGGATCTGGGTATTTTAGGGTATCATGCAGTCTCCATCTATCCATAGGCACGCACCACCAGACGTCGGCTGAAGCCTCCGGACAACTTAACTAGCAGCGCCCTCTCTCACAGCCACTCTCTCACTCCCTCCCGCAGACACATACACACACACACACACTCTTGTACACACACTCACTCACTTGTACACGACTATATACTTATATATATATATATACATATATTTATATTTATATATATATTTATATACGTATATATATATACATATATCTATACATATATTATTATCTATACAACTAAGTATAAGTATATATACATATATATATACATATATATACACATATATTTATACATATATATATATATATATATATATACAAATATACATACATATATATAGATATATCTATAGATATAAATACATACATATATATATCTATCTACATATATCTATATACATATATATATATCTATGTACATATATTACTATATATGTATATATATATATCTATATCTATATAGTTATATATACAAACCTATACATCTAATTATAAATATATATATACATCTATCTATATATATACTTACATATATATATATATATACATATACATATATATATCTATATAACTACATATATACCTATATAATTATAACACTATCTATACATATACATATAAATATAAACTTTCCTTCGTATCACCTATCGTGCGTTATATTGTGGGAATATCTGCACTAGTTGCTGATATTCCCTGATACCTGCGTACAGAAAGCGTCTCCGCACACACCTCCACCCATCCATCCTACACTCCACGCAGCACTTCGTCCTGTTGGTTGCATCTTCCTAGACGACGATCAACTCGACACCGTGCTACACGCCATTTCTACCTCCACCCGCACCCCTATATATATAATATATATATATCCTATATTTATCTTATTTCTATTTCTCTTCCCTGCTATTAAAAAGATAAAAAAATATATATAAAAGAGAAAAGATAATCCTTGACTTGCAGGTACTCGATCTTGCGAATAGCAAGACCAGTTTTGGAACCCTAATTTGGCCCAAAGCCAAGAACCTGATTTTGAGGGTGTACCTCAAGGATAAAAATTATCAGAAAAAAATCTTAAATAGAAAAAACACCAAAAACATAATAAATGAATGGAAGAGATTCGTTGTAGGAAAGGCATAGAAACTTATTCACCTCTAATCCCTCTTCCCTGAGTTCGACCCTGGGCCTAAAAGTGACAAAGATAAAATCAAGTAGGCCAAGTTAAAAATTTTGTAAAAAGATGGTTAGGCTCGATTTAGGTTAACCACTATACTCATTTCAACGATTAAATCACCATATTAACACAACCTATCCAAGCCTGACCAGGCTTTCGTCTCTGGCGATGGCAAACACACGCTGCTTGCCTTCCACATCCCCCCTTCATCTAAATACCCTCAATTAAGTTCCTCTCTCCCTACTTTTCATTTCCCCCTTCCTTATTTCACAAAACCCCCTTCGACAGCCATAAACCACCTCCGTCTTCCTCATCTCCGGAAGATCACCGGCGAAGGTGCATCCACTGCTCCACTCACCCACAAGCCTTACCACTGACTGCAGAAGCTTTACCATCACCCACTGGTCGTGCGTGGTTCGCGCGCTTAGAAATCGGGGTTACAAGTAACCCATCGTCGTAGTTGCAAAACATGTCAATCAGATAAAATTTATACCGAAACTCCAAGGGAGTCCCAGGTCGAACATAGGGAGGCGACATTTACTTTACTTGAAAACCACGCTTTGTTTTGTTTCTTTTTGGTAGTTTGGGGTTTTGTTATTTTTTTTATTTTTGAAATAAAAGAAAATAAGCAAATGTATCACAAGATCTAGATGTGGAACAAATATGATATATATTACTTCCAATGTCAATTACAAGAAACTATGAAAGCATATAAAGAGAGGAAGGTGAGAGGAAATCTCCTAAATCGGTTGTTCGACGAGACGACGGCGCTTGGCGGATGCTCGGACGAAGGAGGTAAGTAGTGGGATGACGGAGGTGAGATGCTGGAGGACGTCGGGTTGAGGAAAGCTTTAGCGTAGCTCCGGAATGGAGGTGAGAAGACGGAGTTGATCTGCTACCGGAATGGAGGTGGGAGGACGACTCCAAGGTGACCTATGAAGGGAGATGGGAAGTTGGAGGAGTATTTGTTGGGGCAGAGGTTCGCTACAATAATAGGCACCTTGGGAGCTTGAGAACAAGCTCTAATGGAGCATTGGTAGGCTTGCTAGAACTTGGGAGTAGGTGGGAGTAGAGTAGGTGGAGATGGCTTGGAAGGGAGGGGGTGTAGGTCCTTTTATAGTGGAGGAGGTGAGGCAAAAATCATATCTGTGTCTTTACTGACGTCCACAAACGTCGCTGCAGCTGTCGCTGAAGATCCACCGTTCAATTGTTCTTGCTGGCGTGCAAGGGCCTTTAGTGACATCCACAAACGTCACTGTAGCTGTCGTTGAAGATTCTCCCTTCAATTCCTCTTGCTGGCACGTGCAGGCCTTTAGTGACAGTTGCAAGTGTCGCTAAAGGCCCTCATAAATGTTACTGAAGATCCACGCACCTCCCTGCTGGCGTGCGCTCTGTTGGCGCTGTGCGCTTCGCACACCCGTATCGCGCGCATGCTGGAGTGCACTGGCATGCGCGTGCGCGTACGTTGCGTTGCTGCTGCTACGCGCTGTGCGGCTATAGCTGAGCGGCTGGCCAAACTGGAAATTGGGGGGGCTGCGGGGATTCGAACCCGCGCCCCTCCTTTGCAAACCAGCGCTCCCACCATTGCAGCAATCCATCCCTTGTGTCGTGTGGAGCGGCTTGGTACGTCCACTTCCCAGCTGTTGGATCTTGATCTAACGGCTAGGATTGAAGGGCACGGATGAAGGAGTTGGGCAGTGCTGCTGGCCGGTGTTGGGCGGTTTGGATGGCTCCACGTGGCACCATCTGGACCGTCCATCTTCTTCTTCTTGTAGAGGGTGCTACGGTGCTCAGATCAAGATCATTCCCACGATGCCGAACTGCGATCGTCGCTCCGGATCCATCCGTATGGTCGGATTTTCCATCCGAAACTCGTATTTACGTCGCATTGCCCCCTAGCCATTGATCTTCCTCGGGCTTAATGTGATGCTACGGGACTTCGATCTGGACGATTTCAGAGGCGTTAGTCTCCGATCGTTGTCCCGATCAGATCCATATGGTCTGATCATCCATCCAAGGCCCTGAAATAAATCCTCTTTTCTCCTGACTATAAAAAGTACCTAATTAACCTAAAATATAAACTACTCTAAATGCAGAATGATGCATGTTATGCAACATTTATAAAATGAAATGCAAATCTAAGTCTAAGAACATGCATGAATAGGCATTTTACCCTCAATAAATGTGTTTACATCATACCCCCATGCCTATCTTTTGCTAGTCCTTAGCAAAATTAAACTATATGCTATGTATAAAAGCAGAATTAGGATTAGATCGCTTAAGCCTAAGTCGTTTATTAACAATAGAAAATTTCAACTAAGGTCCTAAACTACGAAAACTCAACAGTACCTAGGTGTCTGCTAGAATGCAGACCGCCCAAGTTCTCGCCTTATTTGAGAAGGGAAGAAATATATATTTTTTATTTTTCTTCTTTTCTAATTTTTTTGTACTTTTGGAGTTTGAGAGTTCCGGGATAACTTTTTACGGCTATCCGACCCACCCAAGACTCGAAAAGGACTCTATGTAATAAACATCTTTGTGAAAAAGTGGTAGACTCACAAAACGACCGTTAAGACGGACTTCGGGTTTCTACGACCCTAGGTGACCTTGCCTAAAGGTTTATCTTTACGATCGGTAGCTTTCTCCCTACTTCTTTTATTTATGGGGTCAACACATGGGAGAACCTAGTGTATATCTCCCTGATTTATTCTACTTCACCGCTTCTTCCCTAAGTGTTTTGGGAATTATTGTGCATTTATTTTTTTAAGAGCTGGGTTTTGGACAACCGGCCGATGAGCTGTTACCACCGAGAACCTGCCAGCCATACTCGTGCGGTGAAGTGTGGTTTTATTTATTTTTTTATTTTCTCCTTTTTCTTTTTGAGTGTTTCTTTTTTCTTTTTCTAAGTAGGTGGCTTCCCTAATCTAAGATTTACCTAAAGGCAGTACAACGAAAATGGTCTTGTGGCTGGGCTTTGGACAACCAGCCGATGAGCTGTTACCACTGACAACTTGCCAGTCATACCACCCAAGTCGATCCATTAGCTACCCAATTTCCATAAAAATTGCCGGAAAGTGAGTCAGTGCAAAAAGATGTGTGCAGATGCTTAGGCTTAAAGTCCCCCCAAATCAAAGGGCGGGTTGATAAGTCGCATACTTATCATCCCAAATTATTTACCAAATTAAAATAAAATTTAATTGGTGAGGACTTGAGACTAAATCCACATTCGAGTGGACACCCAGGCTAATTAAGCCCGAAGACCTGAAGAGTCTAAGTGTTTAGGTCCTCTCATATCATTTCCTAAAGTTAATAACTTCCAAATGCCTAAGTTCACTTTTCTTAATTGCTTTCTTTTTTTTAAATTTTTATTTTTTTTTAATTTTATAAGAAGCTAAAAGAAATTCTACAGAGTTAACATAATGATTTCAAGAATTGATTATCCACCCCCCATGCCTAAATGATGCAATGTCCTCATTGTAAAAATAAAGACATGAAAAGGGCAGAGTAAACAGAACATCACCTGAGTGTCATGAAAATCCGGTCAGCTCCGAGGAGAGAAGAGTGTATACACATGTGCTAAGCTTAATGCCATCAGCTAGGCATAACAAACATACAAAGAAGAAATTGAGAATTCACAAGTGCGGGTCAGAATCAAAATAAAAAGGTTGTTCCTGAAACCCATCTGCAGAAGATGTCCGCAGACTTAGACGAGATTATGGTACAGACCCATGCCCCAGGGTCGAGTGGTTCTCAGGTTCTAGATGAAAATCACCCAAAATCGAAGGTTGTTGTGTTTGCAGGGCCGGGCCTGCGATTTAGTGGTGTGCAACCCAAGACCAAAGTGTCGGACAATGGGTAAAGATGGTTCAATAGTTGCGGTTGTCCACTTAACATCTAGCTCAGAAAAATAATCAGTTATTTCGAGCTTGGGTTGCACGTGAAAGATATCGTAAGGGTCCTGGTAGAAAGTAGGTGGTTTTAGGTCAACAGGTACCCTTAGATCCAAAATCAAACTTCCCTCAGAATTAGTCTCCTAAATCTTTATTTCAACAATTCTATCCTCCAACATCAAGGGCTCAGGCTTCGGGACCTCTAGCATATTATTCACCCCATATGATTCTCCCAAGTCTAGAAATCGTGGCTGAATCAAGATTGACTTGGGCACAAAAATCTCAGAAGTCAACTCTTCGGGGTGCAGATGAGGACTAGGGTCACTGATTGAATCATCAAGATTCGGATCCTCCAAGTTAACCCCAACCGAATCCAAATCTTCAATAATTAGGCTATCAACTGGTTTGTCAGATTCCTCAAGCCCATTTGTCTCACTAAAATCCTCTTCCTTAAGTTCAAGTGAGACTTCACCAAAAGATTCTTCACCCTCAGAGTCAAAGAATCCATGATCCTCATTTATATATGTCTCAAAATCATATATCATTTCATGGTCCGTGGAGACATATTTTTCCTCGCTCCCAGGCTCGGGGATCTCGAGTGAATCAATCGGTTCATCCTCAAATGGTTGCTCTAGCCCATCCTGGTCATCCCCAATCTCAGAAAATGTATCCCCCCGATAGGCGCCTGAGCGGGTTCAGACATTAGCTCTGCTGAAGGGGGCTCATCTTGAGAATCATCCCAAGATTTGACTAATGCAACCATAAATTTCACCCTCAACCTCGACAATTTTCCAAGAAGAAACTCACCCAAGTCCCTATCCCTAACACTTTGGAGCAAATCCAATAGAGAACTATTAAGTTCATCAATCATTTTGATCATAGGCTCTAGTGCTTTAGTGCATGGTGTTGGCTGAGCTTCTAAAGATTATATAGTGTTCGTCAAATTAGCCAACACCCTATCCTGGATCTGGTTCACCTGAACCGACTAGTTTAGTTCTGGTTTGGGTGGGTTCAGGTTAAATCTAGGGGAGTCAAGATGTTGAGGTTCTCAGGTCCCTCCCTGAAAGTAGGTCATTCTAGGTTGTTCAAAGGATGGTGGCGACCTATATTCAGTGGAATACTGGGGAGGGTAGGTGTTATAATCATGATATCCTTCCTGATTGTAGATCGGGTTGGTTTTGTCATCAAAGGATGGAGATCCATAATCATTATAGCTTTGGGAAGGATAATAATCATAGTCTTGTTGTCCAGGGTTAGGACCTAGACCCTGAGGTCCAGATTCATATCCCCAATCAAAGTCATCTTGGCTAGTGGATGGGTAATTACAAGTCAAGTCGGGATAGTAATCATCTTGGGGATAAGTGGTGGTAGGAGGATAGGATGTGGAAGGGTACATGGTGAAGTAAGGAGGGAAATCAGAAGAGAAAGGAGCCCTGCAATACAAAAATACAAGCCTATCCTTAGTTTGGGTAGCCTAAAGGTCTACAGCTCTCAGAATCCATCCTAAGATTATAGACAATTTACTCTACTTATGTCCAGGCAATCCAACCAGTTAGAAGGAGGGACTGGGGAGAAGGTTCTTCCTTTGGCTTGCGCCTCCGGTTCCTAGTGTACCCCTCAGCCGCGGTCGTTTGATGTTACTCCCCTAGCTAGACATCAGATTGACTAGTATAAGTAGGTTAATCGTGAAAAATCTCAATCTGGATCCCGACGAGCAAACCAATCCTTAGGGTCAACGTCTAATCAATTTAGTTAGGCTTGGGACAATGGTGTTTCAGGAATGTGATGGGCCCTTTAGATGGGTTGTGTCCTTCATGATCAGTTAAAATGTGTGTGTGTGCACAACCAGGGTTTGCAAACAAGGTCATTTGATGATGTGTCTTTTAGAGTTCAACCTTGTTTAGTAGCTTTTAGGGTTTAATCTTAGGTATATTCAATCAAGTTTAGGAAAACACTCCAAGTTTTGCAAGGACTGGTGATGATATATTCCTTTAGAAATCAACTCCAAGTTTTGCAAGCACTGGTGATGATATATTCCTTTAGAAATCAAAGAAAAAAAAATGTGGAGTGCTTGGTTCAGCCCTAAGAATCAACCCTAAGTGGCAAGCTACTTGATGAATTGCTTTTATCTTAAATGGTGCAGCCCAAATAGTTCAATCAATTGGCCTATTGCACCCCTTAGTTAAGGCACACATAAATTTTTGACCTATTCAGATTGCTACTCACTTATTTGTTTGTTGAATTAAGTGTATCGGGTCCACAGGTCAAATCCTGGTTAAGTGGTAGAATCGATGTGATTGTGCACCTTAGGGTGAGAAGTTGTAGGTGTTAAGTGTGTAGCTTACCGAAAATCTCACAATCAGATAGCACTTTTTTTATTTTTTATTTTTATTTGTGTGGATGGCGAGGTGAGTGGAAGTGGAAAACAAACAATGAAATCTATCCTAGGGTTCATAAAAAGCACCTAAGTTGATTTGGGTTTGAGTTATTCGGTTATGGAATGAAAACTAAGGTGGGGGTGGTGAGGGGGACACTTACAAAACACTCTACCCGCACTTTACTCCAATCTACCGCACTTGGATCTCCATGCTAGGGTACCTGCAAGACAGCAGATCAAAGACAAGTTGGGTTAATGCTATGTAAATGCAAAGAAATGCAATAAACAATAAAGTAAATTCCGTTGCCTCCCCGGCAACGGCACCAAAATGGTCGCGTGTGTTTCACGTGCTTAGAAATCAGGGTTACAAGTAACCCATCGTCGTAGTTGCAAAACACGTCGATCAGATAAAACTTATACTGAAACTCCAAGGGAGTCCCAGGTCGAACATAGGGAGGCGACATTTACTTTACTTGAAAACCGTGCTTCGTTTTGTTTCTTTTTGGTATTGTGGGGTTTTGTTATTTTTCTGTATTTTTGAAATAAAAGAAAACAAGCAAATGCATCACAAGATAGAGATGTGGAAGAAATATGATATATATTACTTCCAATGTCAATTACAAGAAACTATGAAAGCATATGAAGAGAGGGAGGTGAGAGGAAATCTCCCGAATTGACTGTTCGGCGAGATGACGGCGCTTGGCGGAAGCTCGGACGAAGGAGGTGAGGAGCGGGATGATGGAGGTGAGATGCTGGAGGACGTCGGGTTGAGGAAAGCTTCGGCGTAGCTCCGGAATGGAGGTGAGAAGACAAAGTTGATCTGCTACCGGAATGGAGGTGGGAGGATGACTTTAAGGTGACCTATGAAGGGAGATGGGAAGTTGGAATATTTGTTGGGGCAGAGGTTCACTACACTAATAGGCACCTTGGGAGCTTGAGAACAAACTCTAATGGAGCATTGGTAGGCTTGCTAGAGCTTGGGAGTAGGTGGGAGTATAGTAGGTAGAGATGGCTTTGAAGGGAGGGGGTGTAGGTCCTTTCGTAGTGGAGGAGGAGAGGCAAAAATCATATCTAGGTCTTTACTGACGTCCACAAACGTCGCTGTAGCTATCGCTGAAGATCCACCCTTCAATTGTTCTTGCTGGCGCGCATGGGCCTTTAGTGACGTCCACAAACGTCGCTGCAGCTGTCGCTGAAGATTCGCCCTTCAATCCCTCTTGTTGGCACGTGTGAGCCTTTAGTGACAGTTACAAGTGTCGCTAAAGGTCCCTCATAAATGTTGCTAAAGATCCATGCGCATCCCTGCTGGCATGCGCTCCGCTGGTGCTGCGCGCTTCACGCACCCGTATCGTGCGCGTGCTAGCGTGCGCATGCGCATACGCTACACTGCTGCTGCTGCTGAGTGGTCGACCAAATTGGAATTTGGGGGGGCTGCGGGGATTCGAACCCGCGCCCCTCCTTTGCAAACTAGCGCTCCCACCATTACGGTAATCCGTCCCTTGTGTCGTGTGGAGCGGCTTGGTGCATTTGCTTCCCAGCCGTTGGATCATGATCCAATGGCTAGGAATGAAGGGCGCGGATGAAGGAGTTGGGCGGTGCTGCTGGCTGGTGTTGGGCGGTCTGGATGGTGCCATGTGGCACCATCTGGGTCATCCATCTTCTTCTTCATGTAGAGGGTGCTACGGTGCTTAGATCAAGATCATTCACGCGATGCCGAACTGCGATCGTCACTCCGAATCCATCCGTATAGTCGGATTTTCCATCTGAAACCCGTATGGATGTCGCATTGTCCCCCTGGCCGTTGATCTTCCTCGGGCTTAATGTGATGCTATGGGACTCCGATCTGGATGATTTCAGAGGCGTTACTCTCCGATCGTCGTCCCGATCAGATTCGTATGGCCTGATCATCCATCCGAGGCTCTGAAATAAATCCTCTTTTCTCCTGACCATAAAAAGGACCTAATTAACCTAAAATATGAACTATTCTAAATGTAGAATGATGCATGCTATGCAATATTTATAACATAAAATGCAAATCTAAGCCTACGAACATGCATGAATAGGCATTTTACCCTCAATAAATGTGTTTACATCACCCACTAATCATCATCCACCCCTTCACTGACCGCCACATGCACCCTACACTCTCACCGAACACACGCACTTTCGCAGTCACAGTCCAACCAAGGCACGCATGCCTAGGCCGTTCTGTGCCCCTTCACCTGCTACATCACCTTCGTCGTGACACGGCGAAGCTACTCAAGTGCTTTGACAGGGCTGCGAGGCCGTATTTGTGAGTTGCAAGTTTGACCCCCTGCTGCCATTGGAGCACGAGCAAAGCTTGCTCGCAAGCTCACTCCAGGTCACGTCACTCCAGAAAGAAGAGTCCCAGGTGCGCGGAAACACTCCACGGACCTTTCTTACCTAATAATCGAAGCCACACCGTTCGCAGCTGCAGCAACTAAGCAGGGTTCTCCTTACGCGCACGTGAAGAAGCGGGTGGGACTTTAGTCCCACCTCGAAAGTTTTCAGCACAGGTGAGTGGTTTATATTGTTTTTGTGTTTTAAGCACACCTCAGATCACAGGGTGAGGTCCCCTCGCCTGCTCACCCGCTTTGTCTGCGACCCACGCCATGTGGACCTGGCTACCTGACCCATTTACCTTGCACTCCTCGTGCACCACCCATGCCGGTGCGCCTAGACTCGGGTGCGCTTGACCCGACCATTATACCTGATTGGCTTTGGGAGAGCGAGCCTAAGAGAGAGAAAGAGAGAGAGCATATGCGAGGGAGGGTAGGGATAGGTTTTGCACTTGTATGTGCAGGGAAAGAAGGAAGGAAGAGGAAGTTGCAGCTGAAGAAGCTAAGGGCAGGAGGAGGAGCCGCAAAGGAAGCTGAGGAAGCTGAAGGAAGAAGAAGGAAGGAGAAGGTGCGGCTGAAGAAGAAAGAGAAAGAAGGAAACTAGAAGCCAAGGAAGAAAGGAAGGAAGGCACAGCTAAAGGAAAAGAAGACAGAGAAGGAGAAAGGTGCCAAGGCCAAGGAAAGAAGGAGATCAAAGGCAGAAGAAAAGAAAGAAGCCAAGGCAGAGACAAAGAAGGAAAGAAATCAAAGAAGGAAGAAAAGAGAAGAAAGAAGAAGACATCAGAGAGGAGAGAAGAAAGAAGAGAGAGAACAGACAAAGATTAATTAAATTCTATTTCTCTTTACATCTCTATTCTTCTCTTTAGCATTTATACACATTGAACTCAATTCTTTTACTTCATAGTATTGTTGAATATCACATTTTATCAATTTGAGATTGTGTTCTTAGTTTTTAAATACTAATTTGCTACCCGTGTTCAACCTCGGATTCCTAAGTTTTCGAGTAATAAAATTCTTATTTGTTTTCAACGCTTTTTCGACTATACTGCAACACACCTTTTCAAAACCTGATCAAGCACTGTAAACAGTATCCACCCATATGTTGGTTCTTGTGATTGATAAAGTTTGGTGTGGGCTAGGATGGTGAGTGTACTGCAGATCTTTGGTTTGAAATGACCCCAAATTGATCATTGAGATTATTAATAGCATGGGTCATTTCCATTGTTTTCCTTTGCATCTCCTGCAGGGTTTTCATCATCTGGGCATTGATATCTTCTTGAGATGGCCCAGATTGATAAGTTGATTTTGAACCATACCCTCCAAATAGGTTTTATTGTTGGTGAGGAATCGGATTAGTCCAGGATTAAGCCGGATAATTCCTCCAATTAGAGGAATTTTGCAATTGCTCCTGGAAGGTGGAGACATTTTGAGTGGGGTAATGATTTGGATAAGTATAATTCCTCGTTGAACCATAAAAAGCCTCAGAATAATGATTATACTCAGCACAGGTCGTACGCAAATTTTGTCTCTTTGGGATGTGAGAAGGCGTGAGATGTGGAATTTGTGGAGCTTGGGTAGGTGTGGCAGGACTCCCTTGGTTGGTTAGGTTTGTTCAATCCTTATGCAATTGTTGTTGCTTAACTTATAGCTGAGCCATAATGGAGGAGAAATTAGGTGGAGGGCTTGATTAAGAAGCTCTTGGGTGGAAGAATTGGGGAAAGAATAATTAGCATGTAGGTTAGAGGACCAATTTTGATTTTTCATTTTTAAAGAAGAGGAAAAATGCAAGAAAAGTCTTTTTAGGAAGGCAAAAATCAAGTGGTCCCTCCATGTGTGGAGTTTTGGACCACTGCCCGTGCAAAATGGAAGAAACGGGAGGGGAGGAGAAGAGATGGAGATGAGAGAAAGTGTGCAAACAAGCAATCAAAATTCTAGACCTAACTTAAATTTGGCTCCCTAAAAATAACCTAAGACTTAGTCTACCTAGGAAATAAGTAATCAATAGTGAATACCCATTCTGTCAACAAATCTAGCCAAGTTATTTAAGGGGAGGTTTGGGCCCAAGTGTTTCCCAGGAAAATCCTCAGGTGCTTGTACAAACCCGTGCCTGGTCGTTTGACATGGCCCCTCAGCCTAAACACCAGATATAGATGATAGAATTGATATTAACTAAAGAAAACTTAAGACCTAGATAGCAAGCCTAAGTTGATGAAACCTTAGGGGTTAAATTGCTGCAGATTTTAATTAGGTCTAGGATACTAAAGTGCACATGGAATGTGGAGGGCGTTGATTGGGTTATTGCCCTGTTATTTCAATTTTTCTGAGTGTGTGTGGGGGAATTAGAAGTTGATTCCAATGAAAAGCAAGTTGTCATACAATTTTAAGTATTTCCAACTTTTAGGATTTACTTTAAATTAATGCATTTTAGGGTTTCCTTTCTTAAGACTTCAAACAAGTTTTGAGATTCCACAAACAAGAGGAAATTAAGTTGTATGGGTTGAGATCAATTTCTTTTTAGTGGTTTGTCTCTAAAAATGAAAAAGAAATCCTAATCCAATTGATCCTAGGATAGAAATTTAACTACCAATATATCTTTTTTAGGCTTTTTGTATTAAGTAGTGGTCTAAATAGATCAAACAACACCACTGCTTTATGGAAATCAAATAAGGATTCCAGAAAAGATTTTTTTAGGATTTTAGCAATTTGTTTGGTATTTTAAAAGAATCTTTCTTTGTGCTGGTGTAAAAGTCTAGAATTGATACCTGTGGGTATTTTGGACTTTTCAGTACCACCACCAGCCCCAGAAATTTTTTGTGATTTTATGTGATGTGTAGAATTTCACAAGGATTACAAAAAGATAAATTTCACAAAAATTGGATGAGCATAAAAATTCTAAAATTCACAGACAGTAACAAAATAGGAAGATTAGAGGGTGTGACCCCTCTATAGTCTATGAATTTTTAAAAATTAAATACAAAACCATTTAGTTTGAAATATGGAATAGATGTTTCCAACTTGATTTGAAATCTCTGGGTGAACTTTCAAGATTTTAAGAGGCTCGTGGTGTCGGGAACTGATTTTTGAAATCCAAATAGAAGTCTGGACCCGAAAATCAGAACACCAACACTTGAAGTGAAGTGGTGTTTAATGAAGCATACAAGCAAACAATGGATTGTTAAATTGCACCACTCCACTTAATTAAGATATTTAAGATTGTGAAAGCCAAGTTTAATATTTTTTGGCAGTTTTTAGGGATAAATGTGACAAGAAAGGGAGAACCAACCTGAAATTGTGGGAAGAAAAGGAACTTTTGAGCTCTCACTTGAAATTCCCACTTCCTTCCTGCAATACCTGCACACACAAGAGAAAAGAAAGAGAAGGGCATGAGATCCACTTCAAGCAAGAGAAAAATAGATTAAGCAAAGTCGTGCCTCCTCGGCAACGATGCCAAAAAGTGATCGCTTTTTTTACGCGGTTTGTTAATTAGGGTTTTTAAAGTCATTGCAACATGTGAAATTGCATACGCTTTTACATTTGTATTCCTAGATAGGGGAGTATCTAGGGTCATCCAAGGAGGCCAAATGTTTGCAAAAATATGTCTCTTGCTTGGAAAAAGAAATCACATTTCTTTTTACTCTTTTTAAATATATAATTTTTATGGATTTTTGAAATAATGGCAATACGAATTTTGTTGAGAGCGAGAAACAACTAACACCTAATCCACTATACTACTTCTAAGGTGACAAGTAGAGCCTCTCCCTAAGCTCACTCTAGGTACGTGGAGGCCTAGAGTAATTATGGAGAGGGAGTGAAACAAATGCTAGGAAAAACTTGTAAAAAAAGCTATGCAACAAAAATTAAGAGAAGGCAACTTGATTTAATGAAAATTGTCTACACAAAACCTATAGAGGAATGCTTCTACTCTACTTGAAAATACAAGAAAAATAAAACACAAATCCTCTAGATAAAATGGTGAAGAGGAGGGCTTCTTGCTCCAAGCCAAGTAGCTGGTTGACTTGGGAAGACGACTCCTTCTTCCCCTTTCTTGAGATGCTCCACCAAATGATGTCATCCAAGGTGCAAGCTACCACCTTCAATGATCTCCTTCAAGTGTGGGTGTGCACCACCCTTGCTCCTCCTTGCCTAGTCATCCTCCTAGTGGGGGAGTCCTCCTTGGCGTGGCACAAGGGAGAAGAAAAAGGGGAAGAAGGCACCAAGGGGGTGGGTAGGATGCCCCCTTAATCTTCTTCTCTTCTTCTTCTTGCTTGGCCTTGAATTATGGTTGGTATAGGGTAGAATTAAAGCTAATGGAGGATGGGAATTATGTGGTGGTAGGGTAGGGTATTTATAGGATGAGAAGGGGGGTGGTATGGTGTTTCTTGGAGGGAAATGAAGGGGTGCTTGGATATTTTTGGAGGGAAAAATGGGAGGGCAATGAAAAGGTGCCTTGGTTTTCCCTCCAAAAATACCTTCTAGAAGGTATTGAATTTGGAGGGAAAAAATGGAGGGTGGAGATGAGTTTTGATGGTGGATGTAGGGTGGTGTTGGAAGGGATAGTTGGCACCAAAATAAAGTAGGAGTAGGTGGTGTTTTTGCTGGAGCTTAGGTAGTAGGGTAGTAGGGTAGTTGGTTTTGGTGCCATGGAGGTGGACTAGCTAAACTAAGCTAGCTTAGCTAGCTTACCTAAGAGAGCTTAGCTAGTAGGGAGTAGGGTTGGAGGCATTTAGAGCTAGGGTTTTGAGGAGAGAAGCTGGATAGAGGAAGTCTAGAGTTGAACCAGAGCTAGCAGCTATTGATGTGGGTGGTATGGAGCTACTTTTGCTAGCTTAGCTTGCTAGTTCTTTGCTAGCTCCCAAGCCAAGCTAAAGTAAGCTAGTTTCCACCAAAAGGAGTTGAGGTGAGCTAGGTCTGGTGTTCCCGGGGAGGATCAAGCTGATTGAGGTAGCTAAGGTAGCTTAGCTCAACTCAGTTGAGCTAAGCTAAGTCCCCATGAGCTAGACTTGAGATTCCTGAGTTGAAATGAAGTCATCTTTAGCTGAATGGAGTTGAGTGGAGCTGGATGTAGCTGGACCTGAGCTGGTGTGAACTCCAGTCAACTCAGCTGAGCTAGCTAGAGCTCCCAGTGAACTAATTGGGAGTTGTGATGAGCTAGACTCAGCTAAGTTCAGCTAGATCTGAGCTGACCTGAGCCAGGGTGAGCTAAGATGAGCTCTCCTGAGCTGCCATTCAGCTGAGATGAGTTGAATGGAGATAGGATGAGCTAACCCTAGTCCAAGTGAGTTGAAATCCAGCTATGGTGAGCTGGATCTAGCTAAGTTCCAACTGGTTTCGGCTTCTCCTTCACCAGTTGCCTTCCTGAGTGCTAGGGTTCTAGGGATCTGGCAATTTGCTTATTACTAACACTCACAAAAACACATTAAAAAGACAATAAAAAGTGCAATGCATGCCTAACCTAATTAATGCCTAAATGCAGCCCAAAAACTCATTTGCAGAGCAAAATCCTAAGAGCTAGGTTTGTTTTAATGCATAGGAATGATGATACACTGGCATTTATCAGGTAATGCTCATAGTGCTCTGAGAAGCTCGGGTTGGGAGGACTTCGAAGCTACCCTTTCTGGGTCGATGCTCCCATAGTGCATCTAGCACTCCGGTAAAAATGTCTCCCTTTCCTCCCAACAGCCATTTCGACCATTGACCTTTGGCAATCAAGGAAACAGGAGGGGGGAAGGGAATGGCCCTCCTCCGACTAATTTAGACGGAGATGGGCACCTCAACCTGGTTGCCATGCCTAAGGTGGCCAGGTTGACGATAGAATTAAGTGGCTTGGCTGGCTAATCACCAGTATGCACCTACCACTAGGACCTCCTGTTATGTGCTTGACTCCCTTAGAGGAGGAGCACCGGACGCAGAGAAGTTGCGACCTGACGTAAGCCCCCCAGAATCGAGGCAAAGCACCCCGAGAAACCCATGCGAAGAAGGAAAAGGGGAGCCATGTCCGTACAATTCAGCAAGGGGCTAATCTGGCTGATCTGCCAAGAAACTTCGGGATCACAGTCGGGCTCTTCAGTCGTGGCATTTCCCGCTTCCTACTGTTCCCTTTCGAATGCGTCTAAGCTCGTTGAGGATCGGGAAGGGGATCTCAATCTCCCCAAAAGCCTAAGGACTACGACCCCCCCACCCCCCTCCCCGAGGGTCCAAAGCACCTAAAAGTAGCCTCTTAGTGCCATCAGGGACCATAGAGTCCCCCCTGAGTCCCGGTGATAGTAGGACCACCCCTCAAGGGTGCCTGACGTGAAAAATCCCTCATGTGCACAGTCCTTGCTGCACAAGGAGCGATCCCCTCACTGCCAAAATTGGCACATGAAGCCCATATCCTATCTCGGTGATAGAAAGAGGCCTAACCTACCTTAGTAAGGATAAGGCCCTACCCCTCGCGATGGATGGTCATCGCAAGCAGAGGGTGGCAATTGCCCCTTTCTCTCACCTAGCAACTCACCTCCAAAGGATGGTTGGGAAAAAATTTCGACTAGGCAAGCCACCTCTTAAGGTTGGCGAGAACTTGGACAAATGTGTCCGACGTTCCATGTATTGCCGTCTCTTCAGGCCGGCAAGCCACCTCTTAAGGTTGACGAGAACTCGGATAGACGTGTTTGACATTCCATGTATTGCCGCCTCTTCGGGCCGGTAAGCCACCACTTAAGGTCGGTGAGAACTCGGATAGACGCGTCTGATGTTCCATGTATTGCTGCCTCTTCAGGTCAGCAAGCCACCTCTTAAGGTCGGTAGGAACTCGAACGGATGCATCCAACATTCCACATTTTGCCACCCCTTCAAGCCAACAAGCCACCTCTTAAGGTCAGCGAGAACTCGGACAGAGACGTCCGATGTTTCGTGTATTGCCGCCTCTTCAAGTCGGCAAGACACCTCTTAAGGTTGATGAGAACTCGGACTGATGCATTCGACATTCCACATACTACAGCCTGATGGGAACACCATCATGAGCCATAACTAGCTCAATTTAGTCATTATCAAAGAATAAATGCTACTACATAACTGTCAGAGAGCCCTAATTCATTGCATAATCATTATGAGAGAAAGATAAGAAAATAGGGGTAAAACTATAGTATTAACAGTATATCTCAATTGCAGTACAATCACGGGATTTCTTAGGGGCTAATTAAGGGTCAAATGACCTTAAATGTCCAACAAGTGGGTTAATACAGACAGAAAAGGATTTTTGCGTGTTTTGAGAATTACATGACTTTTGAAACCATAAAAATAGACCCGCTTGATTAACTAAGGTTCTGGTCAGGATAAAATCCACCTAGACCCTATAAAATTCATATAAAAATATTCTCTAAGGTTTGGTACCTTCAATTTGACCATCAAAACTTGTCTTGACCCAAAATAGAGTCTTAGATAGACATTTGAGCTAATTTGGGTTTCTACATAAATAACCCAGTCAAACGAGGTCAAAACTTAAATCTAACTTCACCATTGGATTCCTTGGGTCCAAATTAGGTTTGTACCAAAATTTGGGTCGAATTTGAGATCATCTTGACCAAGTTTACATTTTGATCCAGTCAGACTCTTTCTATCTCATTCAGACCTTTAGCTTTTTGAATTCCTTGCAAATAGCCCCCCAATTTTGTCATCTTCTTCACAGAAAGATCCCTTCGCCATTATTGCTCAGGAATCCTACTCTGGTGAGCTTCATTTGGAGAGATCTCCTTGATTGATTGATGAAACCTTCCCAAAATCAAATCGGAGACTCTTTAGGAAATCCTCTTTCCAATGGGACCAACCTTGAATCCAAACTCCTTCCCAAAAGCTCGTGCGAACGCTTTGAAGGAATGGGTATCTTATTTTTACATAAGCTCCAAGGGTCCCAAGCTTGTTTCCAAGCTTGGAACCCCTGCCTAAGCCCTATTTAAGCACGCCCAATGCATGGCTGTGCTCTCTAGCTAGTTTTAGAGCCAAAAACATCTTCAAAACTCTCCCTCCAACCATCCTCCAACTTAGCTCCGAAGAGCTCCTCCCCTGTCTTCCTATGGATGGCCAATGACCAAATTGGCCTATCCTCTTTCTTCCTTATCTTCATTTGCGCCTGGTGGGCCAAAGCCAGGGAATCCAGATGCCTTTCTTCGCCATCGTCCCCCTCTCAGAGGATTCATCTTCCTTACATCCGACCATCATACCGATGTGGGTTTTCTACCTCCTTTAACCGTTAGATTAGGTTCTTTAGCTTCCTCTACTTCCCTCCTTTTTCCTATTTTTATCTCTCAAAATGACCGCCGACCACATGTCTCCCCCTTCGTCTTGTTCCGCTTCGGCGAAGCTCCAGCAACGCCCAATCACCCCTCCATCGCACGAATCTCGTTGCTATCGCCCCCATCAACATCACCATGACTTCCCCAACAAAACCCTCTATTAATTAGGGCATTCACCCTCTCCATCGCTTCACCGACCAACCCACCCTCGCTCCACCTTCGCTGAATTCGCCACATGCACACACACCATCTTACAGCATGCCACCACCACCATTGCATTAGTCAACGACCAATGATCCTCCTGAGCTATTTTGACGTGGTTGCAAGGCTGTATTATTGTGTTTTAGGTTTTCACCTCTAGTTGCCATTAACGTGCAAGTTTCGAGCTTGCTTGAAGCTTGCTCCAGTGCTTGATGGTTCCAAGTGTAATCTCCAGACGACGTAAAACCCTTTCAGGTTCACTTCCAGGTAGTTAATTGGAGGAGGCTACATCCTCTTCACCTTCAATTGAGCAATGAAGCAACTGCTGCTACTACTGGCTGCACGAGGAAAACAGCTATGGGATTAGTCCCATGTTGGGCACAGAAGGACGTGTAGAGGCACATATAAGTTTTTTCTGCATACGGCTTGTTGCTTCAAGTAAACACAGGGGTGAGGTCCCCACGCCTCACATGCACCTCATCTGCAATACCTTACACGAGAGTCTAGCCAATCCGATAACCTGCCTAACCTAAGCACTCCTTGCTCACCACCCATGCTGGTGAGCCTGGTCCCGGGTGTGCGCCTGCCTATTTATCCGACTATCCTGACTGCGGCCCTGGGAGGGCAGAACCTATGAGGAAGAGAGAAAGAAAGAGAGAGTAGGGTAGGAAGGGTTTCGCCCTGTGCGACACTTAGCCAAATCTGAAGAGATGGCCGCCCTTTGTTCATGAAGAAAGAAGGAAGAAGAGAAGGAAGCCTTCACAAAAGAGGAGGAAAGAAAGAAGGCCTTCTTAGAAGAAGGAAGAAGAGGAGAAGACTTGAGAAGATTGAAGAAGAATGGAGAAAAGCAGAAGTAGAGAAGGAGAGAAGAGAAGAGGAAGAAGAAGAAGAACAGTGCTAGGGATGCATTATAGCATATGATGGTTAAGTCGTTTGGTCATCAGACCCGACGATTGATTTGAGGCTTGATACTTTAGAATTACTATTGAGACATTTAAATTGATTGAATGTTTGATATATATGCTTAGAGAGTAATTGGTGATTTAAATCACCACTATTTTAGCTTCTCTACCTTTTTATTGCCTCAAGATACATAAGAATTCATTGAATATCTAATGTAACATATTAGTTTTTATTGAATATCATTATTTGGTTTAAGTTCGTATGCTCAGTTACATATTATTTGAGATTAGTGTATGAATTCCTATTTACTCCCTGTGTTTGACCTCGGACTTCATTTCTGATATTCGAGTAATAAATATTATTTATTTTTCGTGCTCATTTGATCTATACTACAACACATTGATTTTAAAACCCATTTCAGAGCAAACAACATTTTGGCGCTGTTGCCGCGGAGCAACAAGCAATTCACCGCTATTCTTTGAATTATTTGATTATATTTGAGCATTTACTTGCACTGATTGCTTTTTGTGATTTTTCGAGGTACTTCATGAGGAGATCTTCCACACAAATCAACCAATCTAGGGCAGGTAACTTCTCTATTCTTCCCTAATCAACCTCCTAATCTTGCAAAGACAAAAAAAGGAAACAATCAATTAGGAATCACATGCCTTATTTTTCATAAGTAATCATCATCTAAAAGGCAAAATTTCATGATTGGCGAAAGTATTTTTCAAATCTAATTGAAGTTTGAAGCGATTTTGTTTAGAATTCCCTACCCCAAATTTCCTGTGCCTATTAGGGTCTAACTTAATTTCTAATCACTTTGGGCTAACACATTTCTTGGTTGAAGCCCAAGGTAAACAAGTTAAGATCAAATTGGATGCAGAATAGAGCCAATTAAGGTTTCAATTTTTAGGGTTTTGGAGTGCTTGTTCACACTTGCCTGCATAAAAGGAAACAAACTCACCTGCATTTGTGTGCTACCCAAGCTCTTGGTTGAAAAGATATAATCAAGAAAAATCCTAAAATCAGGCTCTAAATTCACTTGAACCCTAAAATTCTTGGACCTAATAACCTGGGAGTCAAATCAAGGTGATTTCTAGGTCTTGACCTAGATCTCATTCTGCCATCTTTAGGGCAGGTCAAGTGAAGTTAGTCTACATTGGAGGCCAACCAACCTCCAAATTAGGTCACAAGTTGAAATTAACTTCTAATTAAGTGAAAATCAAGGCACAAATTAGGACATAAAATTGGTAGACTTAAGGACTTAAGTTTGTATATTTTGGTCTACCTGGACCCTCAGTGACAAGGAAGGTCGGGTGGGGGAAATCCTGTAACCCTTGGGGATGCTCTACCGTGTAGGGGTCTTTGCGGGGCTCTCCCTTCCTGGCTGCCTAGGTAATTTTCGGGTGTGTGAATTTCTAATTCAGAGGTATCATCTGCCTCAAAATTGCCTTAGTCATAAAAAAAAAATCATTGGATGCCTTGATTGGATCAAATCTCACACCCAGTCCCTCATCCCTTCTATTAGAACACATACACAGGAAGGCTATTGAGAAGCCTCACCAGATCTTCTTGGGAATCTCTTTTCAGATTGAATCACTTTATTCTGAACCTAAATCTGACTTTAAATCCTGATTGCACCACCTGATTTGAAGATGCAACCTGGCAATTTAGGAAAACCATTGAAGAAACCTAAATCTCAAATATTCATGAAAGATAGAATGATTGAGGATGCCCTTAGATTTTATGAGATTGATGACAAAACCTCAAATCCAATTAACGACATTCAAGCTAATATGCCAGTAACAACAAACTTCATCATAAACTATGCCCAATTAATTATAACATAAGTAACAAATGGATCAACCTAGGATATTCTCATGACAGGGTACATCAAGTTAGAGAAGTTGCATAACTTTGAATATCTCCAATGCATGACAAATCCTGTACTTTGGGAAAGACACCAAGATGAACTTGAAAAATGGGAAGAGGTGATAAAATTATTAAAATAGATTATCAATCAAAAATACCTGTACATTCCCCGAGCAGTTAGCGAAACATCTTGGACCAATACTGTGGATCAATCTGATTTTCCAAATCCCATGTTCGAGAATTAAGGTTGTTTTGGACCTCCAACCCAAATGATATATGATCCAACTTATATACGGATTGATACGCCTAATCTTGAGATGGGTTGGCAGGATTCGATTGCTAGTGATCACGATTTTGAACCAGCCCTAGAAAATCAAAAGACTAGTTCACCAGGCTTAGATCTTATAGACACCTGTAATAATAAAACTAAATCAGAACCTCTCGAGAGTGTAAATTCCACTCCTTATTTTGATAAGGTGATCCTCGAAGATAATTCTGACATCTTGTAGAGCCCAACCTAGATTCTAGTGATACAACCCACACCCGTAACGTACAATCTGGATTTGAGCCTTCTTGGGATGATTATAAGGCCCCGTATGATGAAAATCATATTTTCAATTTGGATTATGATTCTGGGCCTTTATTTGATGAATACACCTCTCCAACACCCTTGGAAACATAGATTGATTTTTCAGAAGTCATGCCAATCTACGATACAGAAATCGAGGAGTTGGAAGAGTTGGGTTTTGATTGGGTCTTCCCTACAAGCCAAGAACCTAAGCCCAGACATAATAGGGTCTTCTTTTTGAGCTCCGAATATGAGAATAGGCTAGACTCGAGTTTGGTTGCTGAGTCTACATCTTTTGATTTATTCTGTGGTGGAACCTTTGATCCCGAATCAGATTCAGAACTTGATTCTCACAAGTTCTCCGATGATTTTGAATCTTACTATGATTTCGGAGAACCATTGTTTCTTGATGACTAGGAGCCAATGTATGACCTCAGCATACATGATCCATTCTTCGACTCTAACTTTGAGGTCCCTGACCCTGAGATCATTGATTTAAAATTAGATTCCATTGAGATGGAATCATTTCTTTTTGATACTCAGGAATTAGAAATAGAAATTGCCAAGAATATCTACAACCCAGAGTTCAAATCTTTTCTTGAATCAGATTTCCTTCATCTTATAAACACTCTTCAGGCATTTACTTTTGATTTTGATGGCTACTATAAGGACTCTTTAAATGAACTCACCTTTGAATCCTTTCTAAAGTAGCCCTCACACACAATTCTTATTGATGCCACCTCTTCTACACATGCAGAACCTTCCCAAACCCATTTTTAGCCCTGACTCGGAACCTAAGAGGAAGAGAGAAAGAAAGAGAGAGAGGGGCAGGGAGGGTTTTGCCCTGTGCGACACTTAGCCAAATCTGATGAGATGGCTACCCTCTGTGCGTGAAGAAAGAAGGAAGAAGAGAAGGAAGCCTTTGCAAAAGGGGAGGTGTTTTATCAAAGAGAAATTAGGTTTTAAAATAAATGTGTCGTAGTATAGCCTAAATTGCTTTGAAAACAAATGAATTTTATTACTCGAAAAATGTAAATCTAAGGTCGAACACAGGGAGCAAATTGGGGTTCAAAAATCAAGATTACAACTTTCAAATTTGTAATAATATGCAATGGAGAATCAAAGTTATAATGCAAGAAATGTAATCTCAATGTATATAGAAGCACAAAATAAAATATGGACGTCTGATGTGAAAATTAGATGTCTTAAATGTGTATTTGCTACAGTGCTATCTTTGATTTCTCTGGCTGATCTCCTCTCTTCTTTCCTCTATTCTCTGCCTCTGATGGCCTTGTTTCTTCTTGGCTCTTTCTTCTTCTTCCTCTTCTCTGATTTCTTCTTTCTTTGCTCTGGCCCTTGTCTTCTTCTTTCTCTTCTATCTCTAACTTTAGCTCCTCTTCAACCTTGCCTTCTCTTCAGCTGTGCGTTCACCTTCCTTAGCTTCTCTGGCTTCTGCCCTCTCCTTCTTCTTTCTTTGGCTTCCTCTTAGCTTTTTCTCCTTAGCTTCCTCTGCGGCTTCCTCCTTCTTCTCCCTTGGCTTCACCCTTAGCTTTTTCTTCCTCTTTTTCCCTTGAGAGCAAAACCTACCCCTACCCTCCCTGTGATCTCTCTTCTTTCTTCACTCTTAATCTCGCTCTCCCAAAGCCTTCTCGGGTTAACCGGTCGGGTATGTGCGCCCGAGACTAGACCCACCGGAGTGCGGTGGTGGGTGAGGAGTGCACGGGTAGTCGGGTATCCAGGTCAGAACCATGTCCGCAGGTAGTGGGTTGTGGACGAGGCGGTGGGTGAGTGGGACCTCACCCCATGGTCAGGAGGCGATAAGCCCCTAACACTTTTTCAACTTATATCACCACTTCCGCTTCTGATCTTCTGAGGTGGGACTAAATGTCCCACCTTCCTCGTAGGCACTCGCACAGTAGATGTTCACGTCCAATTGCAGAGCTGCGTGGGGCTTTGACTCCAATTGCTGGGCTGAGAGTGTGAACTAACGAAACCCACACAGCCTGGGACCTGAAGTCCTAGAGCAAGCTTGCGAGCTTCTTCGTGCCTGCTTCAATGGCGATGGAGACCTGTACCCTGTCCATAAGCAAAAGGCCTTGAGGCCTCCTCAAAATACATAGGGAGCTTCGCCTGGACATGGCGAAGGTGGCACGGTGGTTGGCGTGGTGCAGGGTGGCCTGAGCATGCGTGCCTAGGTCACCCTATGCATGTGAATATGGGTGTGTTCAGGGGGTGTTCTGGAGGCGAGTGATGATGAATGAGAAGAGGGGTTATGGTTGTGAGGCATGGCAGAGCTAGTAAGGTAGTTGGTGAGGTGGATGGGTGTGTGGAGTGGCGGGAGCACCTCGCCAGTGGTCTGCCAGAGGTGGAGAAGGTGGTGGTGGTTCGCGAGCGTCGAGGTGTAATAGCAGATATAAGTGAGAGAAAAATGATGAGCAAAAAGAGAGGACTTATCTTAGGGTATTTAGACAAAGGGGGAAGCGGAGGGGGCAGATGGCTCGTATGTACCATTGCCAGAGATGAAAGCCTAGTGAGAGGAGGACGGCGACGACGAGAGGGAAGCAGGAGTGTCGGCTAGTGCGACGTGATGTAGACGAAGGAGATAAAGGTAACTCTACCATTGGTATTGTGGCAGAGCGACGAGAGAGGGAGATAAGTGTTGCCGGAGCTTGCTGGGTGGTTGGTCGGAGGGGAAGAGAGGAAAATGGGGGGTATCTCAGGCCAATTCAAGCTTGGGTTGTGCGGAATGATCTGGGGACCCTTTTATAGCCCCTGGCAGAGGGCCTTGTGCTTTGAAGCCAAGCTTTCAAGCATGGCAACCTTGCCAGAGTTGGAAGGTCAAAAAGACCCAAATCTCTCATGTGTTTGCATGAGAGATTGGGTACAAATCAGGGCTCCAAATTTGGTTCACATGAGAGGGGATTTCTCAGAGAATCTCCCTTTCAAATTTGAAAGGGATTCTCTGAGGAATCAGGGAGTTCTTTCCCTCGAATCCTTGCCGGAGTAGGATTTCCTCCCCTGTAATGGTGGAGGGACCTAATTGCAAAGAACGATGAGGAAGCTAGGGGGTGTCTGCAAGAGTTTTCAAAAGTTAGGGGTAGAAATGTCATTGGACTGGACTAGTTTGCAAAGTAGGTCAAGGTGAATTCCCCTTAGGTTGAAATTTTGGTACAAACCTAATTTAGATCTAAGGAATCCAATGGTGAAGTTGTATTTTAGGTTTGACTACGTTTGGCTAGGCAATTTACATAAAAAGCCAATTTAGGGTAAATATTTGACTGGGACCCTTATTTAGGTCAAAATAGGTTGTAAAGGCCAAATTGAAGGTTCTAAACCCTAGAAAATAATTTTCCATGATTTTTAGAGGGTTTAGGTGAATTTTATCCTGGCAAGAACCTTGTTAAATTAAGTGGGTTTATTTTAGGGTTACAAGAAGTCATTTAATCCCCAGATTTCACATGAACCCTTTTCTATTTGAATCAACCCATTTTTTATCTTTTTAAAATCATTTGACCTATGTTTAGCCCATGAGAAATCCTGTTGTTGCACTGCAATGGTAAAATTATAGTTTTACCCCTTGTTTCTTGCTTTTCTTTTAGAAGTGTTTTTCCTTGAGTTAGGACCTCCAGTTGGTTATGTAGGAGCTTTTGTTCTCTTTTCTAGGTCAAAATGAGTTAGTTAGGGCTCATGATGGTGTTCCCATCAGGAGGAAAGAAAAAAGGCTTGCTTAGAAGAAGGAAGAAGAGGAGAAGACTTGAGAAGACAGAAGAAGAAAGGAGAAAAGTAGAAGCAGAGAAGGAGGGAAGAGAAGAGGAAGAAGAAGAATAGTGCTAGGGATGCACTATAGAATCTGATGGTTAAGTCGTCTGGTCATCAGACCCGATGACTGATTTAAGGCTTGATACTTTAGAATTATTGTTGAGATATTTAAATTGATTGAATGTTTGATATATATGTTTAGAGAGTAATTGGTGATTTAAATCACCATTATTTTAGCTTCTCTACTTTTTTATTGCCTTAAGATACATAAGAATTCATTGAATCTCTAATGTGATAGATTAGTATTTATTGAATATCATTATTTGGTTTAAGTTCTTGTGCTTAGTTACATATTATTTGAGATTAGTGTGTGAATTCCTATTTGCTTCCTATGTTCGACCTCGGACTTCATTTTCGATATTCGAGCAGTAAATATTATTTATTTTTCACGCTGATTCGATCTATACTATAACGCATTGATTTTAAAACCCATTTTAGAGCGAACAACACCGCCTCTTCAGGTTGGAAAGAACTTAGACGGAAGCGTTCGACGTTCCCTATATTGCCTCCTCTTCAAGCCTGCAAGCCACCTCTTAATGTTGGCAAGAACTCGAACAGACACGTCTGATGCTCCGTGTATTGTCGCCTCTTCAGGCTGGCAAGCCACCTCATAAGGTCAGTGATGGAAACACCATCATAGGCCCTAATTGGCCACTTTTAGGCATGCTTAAAGATAAATGCTCCTACATAACCATCTGAGGGTTATAACTCCACTTTGGGCAGTTTTGAGAAGAGAACAAGAAGCCAGGGTTAATTATGTAATTTTAACAGCATGTTATGAACACAGAATAACCAAGGGGTTTGCTAGGGGTGAATTAGAGGTCAAAAGGGCATTGAAGTCTAATAAGTGGCTTCATACAGATAGAAACGGGTTTTCACACATTTCGAGATTTAATAATAACCTAAAAATCTAATTTCAGACCCACTTAAATTAACAAGGTTCTGGTTAGGATAAAATCCATCTAAACCTTCTAATGTTCATAGAAAAATATTCCATAAGCTTTGGTACCCTTAATTTGACCTTTGGAACCTATTTTGACCTTAAATAGAGTCACAAACATAATTCTATCCTAATTTGGGTTTTTGTGCATATTGCCCAGCCAAACTTAGTCAAAACTAAAATCTGACTTCACCATCATATTTCTTGGGTCCAAATTAGGTTTGTACCAAAATTTGGGCCCAATTAGAGTTTATCTTGACCTAGTTTGCATTTTAGCTATTTAAACACTGTTTCTTACAATTGAGCCGATAGTTTTCGAAATCCTTGCATTTAGCCCCCTAACTTCTCTTCATTTTCTTCAAATGGGCCCGTACCGCCATGGCAGGTGTGAACCCATAGATCTGAGCTTTCAATCAAGGATTCTTCCTTGATTGCTCGACCAATCCCTTCCAAAATTGGAAGGGATGATCTTGAGGAAATCCTAAATCATCTAAACCTAGATTTGACCCCAAATCCCCTCATGAAGAACTTGCGAATCTTGGAGTTTAAGGATCTTTTTCTTGAAAATCTGAGCTTCTTAAGCTTGTTTCCAAGCTTGGAAGCTTTCCTGAAAAAGCATCCCTCATGCAGAGCCGAACTCCATAGCGAGATTTAGGCCCAAAAATCCCTCTTCTCCTTTAGCTCCAACTGGTTCCAAACTCTACTCCGGCGACCTCCTCCCTCTGGTCTCCTCTCCTACTGCCACATTCTATAGGTAGCAGGTCCATCTTCCCCATCTTCATCCATACCTTGTTATACTTGCGAGGGGCTCCTTCTCCCTTCAAGCGTCACCGTCCTCCCTCCTGGAGCCACCATCATCTCTGGCACCGGCCAATCATAGCCAATGCCACCTACGCATCCCCTTCATCCACAACCTCCTTCATTCAACTCCACATCTCCCACTAATTTGATTCGCACACCCGACGCTCGCTTCACTGCAGCCTCACGCCTGTGCCATCATTGTCTCCATCATCTTTGGCATACCTCTGGCATCTTCGCGAATCCACTACACTGCACCAAACTCCTCCCCAATGGTCTCAAAAGCTCCTTCGTTTCTTCACAACCAAAACCCCTCAAGTAATTGATGTGATTGGACTCACACGCACTCCACCTGACTCACTCCCCTTCGCATCACCTTTTCGAGGTCGTTAGACCTCTACACTCACATGCAACGCCGCACCCACCAATGCACTTGCTCTTCCATGGTGATCCTTCTAAGCATATTTGACATGGCCGCGAGGCCATTTTTTGCTTTTTAGGTGACCGCCGAACCTTCGCCGCTGCCCTTGACTTCGTCAACCTCATCTGCAGTCATCCAGCCACAATCCCTCCAGGATCCACTTTTAGGCTTTGCAGCTGACTCCTAGGCTTCGCTCCAGGTCTGCAATTGACGAAGCAAGTGCCCTCTTCACCGCAATCAAGGCACTTCATCTGCAGCTTCACGCGAAAGGACTATGGGACATTTAGTCCCACATCTTGAAAGCTGAAGCAGATCGAGCGAGATAAAAGGAATTCTTTTCCTCAACCCCTCACCCAAGACATGGGGGTCAGGTCCCCATAACACCTTCACCTGCTTACCCACCTCTACGCACTCACTTATGATCACATCCCCAAGCCTAGTCTTGTTCAGACCTGATTACTCGATCGATTAGTCAGCTTAGCCTTGGTCTTTGAGAGAAAGAAGAAGAAAGCGAGAGAGAAAGGGGGGTTTTTGCCCTTCGCGCTTCTCTAGACTTATCTGTTTCTGAGGCCTTTGCATCTGTGGTGCTGTGCTTGCCTCTCTTGAGGTAGGAAGGGAAGAGAGAGGAGGCCTTTGCCTCTTTTGTTGAAGCTGTGCCCTTGAGCAACTTAAGGCGTCTGATGCCTTATGCCTTCGTCTGATTTCTGCTGGTGCCTTAGTGATACATACTGTTGAGATATTTAATTCGTTGATGTGGCATATTTGATTGAGAGATGATGTGCATTTACTTGAGCTTAATATTAGGGGTTAATTTGGTGACTTAAATCATCATTTTAACCCAATCTTTTTACACATTGCTACTTGATTTTCATATATATATATCATTTTGAGTAGTTCTAAATAAAGTTTTGATCATATTTGCTTATATTTCTGATTAAATTATGATTCATGAGATTGAATTGCAATTAATTGCTCCCTGTGATCAACCTCGGACTCTTCTTTGATTCCGAGTTATAAATTTAATTATTTTTGAGCAATTGAGGCTTTGCTAGGACGATTACCCCTTAAAACTTGTTGGTGGCTCATTAACAGTCGGTGAGAACTCGGACGGACTCATCTGATGTTCTGTGTATTGTTGCCTCTTCAAGTCAGCAAGCCACCTCTAAAGGTCGGACAAAATAAGAACGAAGGCATCTGACATCCCATCTATTACGGCCTCTTTAAGCTAGCAAGCCACCTTGTAAGGTCGGCTAGAACTCGAACAAATGCATCCGACGTTCCATGTATGGCCGCCTCTTCAGGCTAGTATAAACCTGAACAGACAATTCCAGTGTCCTTTATCTTGCCACCTTACAAGGTTGGCGTGAATTCAAGAGAACCTGCCAAACGCTCTCTTATACCATCACCTATCCAAGCTGGCAGGTCATCTCCTTGGATTGGCCGAAGGTTGGACGAACCCACCCCCCAACCTGGGAAGTTGCCTCCTCTTATGGCCGGCACGCCGAAATGTAGGGCGTTTACTAGCTACCAGAATGCCATCTACGAAAAATGGTGGAACTTGGGATTTCACGCCCTACATTTCGGCGACTAAGACATCAAGTCCCTGGGCCAGTAAGGACTCAGGCTCGTGCGCCTTGAAGTTCCACACACCACCCGTGGGTAGAACACTGATTGTTCCACCCATAGAGGCATCTGCCCATTGGAGCAAATGGCAAGGGTTCGAGCTATCTTGCCCAATGGTCACCATCCTGGCCACCAAAAGCTAAGTTAGGACCCTAGGGCTTTGCATCATGCAACACCCATAATGTAGGCTTGGACCCCCGTGCTCTAAGCCCCCTCTAGTGCGCTTTTAAACCTCTACCAAAAAGATTCCGAGAGCCTGCTCTTGGCTCTTGTCACTACCCTCCAAGGTTGGCCCCACTTCATGGCCACCCTCTATTGAGGATTCCAGGCAACGATCACTCCCAAGGGTCGACCCATGTAGAAATCCCCCTGCTTCTGCCCTCTCCGAGGACACGGCCAAGCAGCTATATGCCTGGCAGTAACACACCCCATGTCCGCAATGACAAAATCCCCCCTCGTTCACATATGATAAGAGCAGGCCCGGCAGAATGGCTAACAGCCTTTGCAGATATGATGGGCCACCTCGCCGTTGCAAAGTGGCCAATGTAATGGATTGCGGTTCAACAACCGGGTTAGAGTTACCCCCTATAGGATTTTGGTTAGGTTCTTTAACCTCGACTATTCGATCCTACCCTGACAACACCACATATCTCGTCCAGGCAAGGGATCCACTCACTCAGGTGACCATCATCCAGCCTCAATAAAAGGCCAGGAAAGGCTAAAAAAACTAAAAAGATAAGGCTCTCCTGGATGCTTGCGATGAGTACGACTCTCAAGGGAAGCGGCAACCCTAAAATGGTCCATGGCCATAAGCCCCTTTGACAGATCTGGCCTCAGGGCTCCCTCATCGAGGATAGGTGCCTAGGCACTGCTGCATTGGACACTTCTACCTAATCCCCACGAGGAAAATGCAGCAAGCACCTCCAAAGACAAAACTATCCCAACCAAGGGGTCCCCCATGAGACCTGACTAAACATCCCCTAGATAAGGGGGCATGTCTTAAGAAGAGGAGGCCCGACTCCTCGCAGTCCTCAACAAAAGGACAGAGTGACAACATCACCAAAGCGGCCATAGCCCCCGTGCCCTCAGCCACCTAGACAAAAGGGTTCGAGTGGCATAGACAGAGCTGGAGCACCCTCTTAACTTTGCCTTAGGAAAACCCCATCAAGCGGCAATTGATCTTGAGGAGTACATGAAGGATTGGGACATTCCGCTCAGAAGTTACCAAGGCAAGTAGGGACTCTCTACCCTCTCCCTCTACCACCCTTCAAGGAAAGTCGTCCGAAGATAATGGTGGAACCAGGGCTCCCATACCCCACGTCTTAGCGGCTACGATGCTAACCCCTTGGGTCGGTAAGGACTCATGCCCATGCGCCCTGAGGTTGAACACACCACCCATGGGCAAAAATCTTGACCACCCTACCCTCAGAGGCATTTGCCCAACATAACGAATGGCAAGGGTTTAGGCTGCCTCGACAAACGGCCACCATATTGGCAAATGGCAAGGGAGCGGAGCCCTAGTGCCCCGTCTCTCGGCCACCCACTAAGGAAGGCCCTCGTAAGCAGCCGACCCCTAGAGGAACACGTAATGGACTGAGGCATCCCGCTTGAAAAGATAGCGATGCAAGCCGGGACTCTCCAACCCCTCCTATTGCCACCTCATAAGGAAAGTCGCTCAAAGGCGAGGCATGCCCAGCAAACGCCCTAAGCCCGACCATTCTGCATCGAAGATGCTACATAACTAGCAGCCTCAACACAACCTCTCACATATAGAGAGCGTGTTGCTCCGGCCTACTAAGGGAATATGTATGTCTTCCCCATCAGGCACATGAGGTGTGGTCAAGGAATTGATTCCACCCACGGCCAATACAGGCAGGTGAACCAAGCGTCAGGCAACTAATCAGCCCATAGAGGCTGCAAGAAGAACCCCAAGGGTAACCTGCCTACGCCCTCATGACATACACCATGGGTGCCTGACCACTACAGCAGATGGCCCTCACCACAAACATCCCAGTAGGCTGATTAGCCCATATTTGTGGGCTATTTAAGTATATGAATGCCTAGACATTAAAATATCTTTAACATTTAGCTAGCATACATTAGGATGTAAATAAATTAATTCATATTTTTAGCTTAATTGCATAATTCATGCGTTGCATTCATATCTAAATGCATTTAGAATTAACTTAGAATTGCATGCATTTGATTAGTTAACCAATTAGGTGCATTACATGCATTGTTTTAATTTAACATAGAAGTTAAGGGTTTGTGCATAAATAATCCTGATATTTTATTATTTTACTATTATTATTCTTCTTCCATAGGTAACGGCTCCACTTCCTCCTCCTACACCCCCAGTCACACCTTACGTCTGCTAGCATTCATTCGCTGGGAAGAGTGGATCTGCTCCCGCTTCTTTGCAATTTAAATCCGTTAGCTGCAGCTATAAGAGAGAGAGGAGGAGATGACCATGGGGGGGAGACTCCGCCCTGACTCCACCACTACGAAGAGTTTTGAGCTCCCCTTCACTCCACCACTGTGAGTCTCCAAGGTTGAGCGTCGGCACACAGTGGGCCGGTGGGGTGACAGACCACCATGCCAATTTGGCGACCTTGAGCATCACCATGCATGTGTGACTCTAGGCCACACAATTATCTATGGTCATTCTCATCACCACCACCTTTCCCCTTCATCTTCTTCCTCATGCTTCACCTGCAACATCAGGAACAAACCCAACATTCACAAACCAACCTCCAGATTGCCTCTTGCCTCCTCGTGCCCAACCATGCTGTCGCCCCTTGTTTGCACCTCAAAACACGCCTATAATAACGCCTTATTGTGCTATTTTCTAGCATTAACTATGTATATTATAATCCTGTAGTTGCATTTGTAAAAATACTTGCATGCATGCATTTAATCATGAGAGGAGGAGAAATGAATAAATGACTTCCTAATTCACATTTTATCTCAAGTGCCTCCTTGCAAATTCCACCTTTTTATTTTTCCTCTTGATTTCTTCTTTTTTCTCATTCCCGCGGCTGCCTTCTTCTTCCCACGCCCACATGCACGCCATGCCTCCTGCAGCAGCCATTCCCTGCGACTGCCACTCCCACGCCATCCCCCCTGCTGCAGCCATGCTTGCAGCCACGCTCTCCTCCTCTATTTAAAGCCACAACCTCTTCCTCGCGAAGGGGGAGGAGACACGCAGTTGCTGCACCAAAACCCGCAGTCCACCTCCTTCCTCCACCGTTTTCCCCTCCCATACGTCGGCGATCCTTCGAGGAGACGCCCGACGAGTAGGAGAACCCACTGTGGTGCTCACCACCACAGTGGGAACACCACCGCCCAGCTCTTCAACGAGCAGGTGGGAGTGGTGTCTTCTTTTCTTTTCGTTTTCATCTCCACGCCATTGCTGCCGCTTCAAGGTCCGAAGCTTGAAGCAGCAGCAGCCAAACCGCGGCGGCGGCGGCAGCAGCAGCTCCCCTCGCACCTCCGCGACCTTCCCCGCAGGCGCTCAGCCCTCTGCGCGCGCCTGCAGGGCACTTCTCCGCTCCGTCCTCTGCTCTGTCGCCTCTGCCCTTGCACCCGCGACTGGCCGCTGCGCGCACTGCAGCGGCCGGCCAGGCCCTCTCGCCGCCCCCTGCCAACCTCTGCAACCCTCCGCGACCGACTGCAGACTCCCCGCCGCCCTCTCCGAGCATGCCATCGCCCGCTCTCCTTCCTCGCACCCGGCCTGCAGATGCCTCACCTTCTCCGCGCGAAGACGCGCCTGCATCCGTGACCATCAGACGTCGGCAGCCATCTGCAGACGACTCGACCTCCAGACGTCGGGCGCCGCCTGCAAACGACGCGGCTCCAGACGTCTGCCGCCATCCACAGACGTCTTAACTCACGCCATCACCAGCTCTCTCGCCCTCTCTCTCTCTCTGGCGCGAGTACTCCCGCGCCCGTCCGCCCTCTCTGCCGCCCGCTCTCTCTCTCTTTTTTTTTACTCACAGCAACACACACACATTCACCGACGCACACACACCTATACCAACACACACACACACACTCACACACTTATAGTAACATATATATAAATATATATATACATATATATATAATATATATACATCTATATACTTATACATATACTTATATACATATATATATATCTAAATATAAATATATATATATACTTATATACATATATAAATATCTATATACATATATATATATATCTATGCACCTATATATATAAACACATATATATCTATTTATATATATCTATACATATATAACTATACATTTATATATATATATATAGATATATTTACTTATATACATACATATGTACATATATTTTCACGTTATTTACTATAAGCTGTATCGCGGGAATATCTGCACCAGTTGCTGATATTCCCTGATACACGCGTACAAAAAAAGCGTGGTCCCATACATCATCCATCCTCCATCCACACTCCACGCGGCACCTAGTCGTGTTGGTTGCGTCTCTCTAGACGTCGACTGACTCGACATAGTGCTACACTCCATCGTCACCTCCACCCCCACCCCTTTATATATATACTACATATAAATATATATCTATAGCTACTATATTTACTTTCTGTCTGTTAGCTTCCTTCTTAGTAAAAAGATAAAAAAAAGTATAAAAGTGAAAAGATAATCTTTGATTTGCAGCTACCCCGTCTTGCAAGTAGCAAGGCGTGTTTTGAAACTCTGTTTTGGCTAAAAGCCAAGGACACAATTTTGAGGGTGTGCCTCAAGAACAAGGATTACCAGAAAAAAACCTAAATAAGAAAAATACCAAAAACACAATAAACGAACGGAAGAGACGCGTTTTAAGGAAAACGTAGAAACTCGACTTGAACCCCACTTCCCTGAGTTCGACCCTGGGTCTAAAAATGACAAGATAAAATCAATTAGGCCAGGTTAAAAATTTTGTAAAGAGATTGCTAGGTCTGAATTAGGTTAACCACTATACACATTTCAACAATAAAATCCCCATATTAACAACCTATCCGGGCCGACCCGTCACCCCTCCTCAAGCTCTACCACACACAACATAACCAAATCCTCACCACCACTAACATCTCCATCTCCTTCTTCATTCCTTGTCTTCCTTTATTTCTCCTCCACCTCAATGAAACCCACCACCACCTTCACCAATGCCCCTCCACCACCGTCATCTCTCTCGTGCACACGTGACCCTCTAGTTCTACCATCTCCCTTGCGTGCTATCACCCTCGCACCAGTAGGCACTCACTGCGTGCCACGCAAAGCCCTTACGCAACAGCCACCGCTTGATGCCTCGCGCGCAACCTAGTGCACAGCACCGCACTCACCGCCTGTCGACCACCTCGCGCTCGTGCATCTCTATGTGTGCACAGCAGTAGCCATCTCCTCACGCATGCACGTGCCCCTGCACCCCCCTCACCTCTGCTTACGCGTGGAGCCACTCCAACAACAGCAGTAGGCTGTCGGACACCCACTCCGCCATCGCTCTGTCCGGCCGGCTCTGGCCACGCCATGACCCGCCTTGAGCACTATCACGTAGCCCTCGATTTTGAGATCCTCCTCCGAGCTTCGCACCTCCGGCCGTTCCCTCGTCCTCGCACATGAGCTCAGGGAAGAAATGCCCTATTTTGGGTTGTATTTCTTTTTACATCTCTTGCCATTGCCACTTCAAATTTATTATTAAATCAGTTAAATATTATGGTGCAATTGCTAGTTACTCCCTCCTCTTTCATGTAAATTCTATTTCAACATCACCTCACACTACTTCCTTAATCTAAAGAGGATTTTGGATTGATACTTAAGGGAAATCAATAGTGGACATCTATTTTTAACTCTTATGAGTTTTAATAGGCCATTGCCTCCCTGTGGACATGACCCGCTCCCTTCGTGAGTGGTTTATTTAATTTGTTTTGATTCACGTTGTTCGCCACTCGATTTCTGTACTGCTACAATCTTGATTTATATTTTTGAAAACTAAAATAACACGGTCAAAAATGGTGTCGTTGACGGGGAGGCAACGAGCCTGATAAACTCGCAGTCATCCATTTGTTCATGCTGATTTGAATTTTTTAGGCATATTTAATCTGTGCTATCTGGTTTGTGCGAGGTACCTTTGGGAGAATCATCGCACCGACCTCAGCATTTTCGCATTGTGGACCTTAGGCCACACACATAACCAGGAGCATTGCATCTCCTACACCATTGTCGAGGTAGACCAAGCTCCACATCTACAAGGAGAAGCTTCATATCTTGGTGGACCTTGACACCACCAACTCGGAGAGAAGAATTTTGAGGAGAAAAAATCATCTTTATCATTTAGATAAACTTAGACTTTAGGATTTCTTGCATTCATTATTTGGGACCCTTGTTCTGGGGTTATATTTTTAGGGGTTTGTTCACCGATTTTGTTTTAGGCTTGTGTTGGGTAATCTTTTCGGGAGCATGTTCCCTTTTCATTAAATTTAGGTTTTCATTTATTTTGTGGGTTGTTTATCCTTTATTTATTTGTGCTTAAGTAGTGTAGTAAAAAAAAAATCAAAACATGAATTGCTTGATAAAAGCTGCATGCCCTAGGACGACCATTTAGGTGTGAATGAGCAGCATCTAGACTTTATTTTCTGCATTGCGTGCATTCTCGCATCGTTGATTGTTGGAAGCAAGGTACTCATCTTCTTACTTTGCATCCATATCTTGAGCATGCATTTGCATTTGGACTTAATTCCAAGATCACCAAGTTTGATTTGAATTGATTTAACAAGTGGTCACCATAAATTTTCTGAAAAGGACTAAGTAAAGGAGGAACATAGTAAAACTCAAGGAGTTGATTTGAGACATTGTGTTGCAGTTTCAAACTTAAAACTTTTACGATATATGCACTTATTTGATCTTTGTACTAAGGCACACATTTAGACACTCCTAGGTTTTAAGTTGCTAGGAAAGAACCCTCCTACCGTTGAATTCTGAAGTGTTCAAAACTCAAGATCAAGGGTTTTGTAAATCCAAAGAGGGGGATACCCTGTCACGAATTTTTGAGGGTAGTTAAGAAGCAATGCGAAAGCACAGCTTCAAAGGAAGTCTTAGGCCTACTTGCATCAATTGATCATCCATCTTTGGAGTTTCTTTACCATTTGAGCTTTAGGGAAGAGCACCTAAGCTCAAACTAGGTATTTTTAGGCATTTTGTAGGTCAACAAATAGGACCGTCATTGATTGGGAAACTTGTTTTATCACCTATAATCTAAACTAAAGTCGAGAGCCTAAACTTGTAAAGACCTAACAAGTCCTTTTGAATTGTGTTTTTAGTGCATGCTTGGTAGGCGATCTCTTAGGAGACAACTTGTGTTTGATCCAGAACCCGAAAGAATCCTAAGAAGAAACCACCCAAGGGAAGAAATGGCTAGTCAAAGGAGCCTTAAGAAATATTTCATTCCCACCAATCACCCTAGCTCTGCACTATGTAGACCTAGAGGGGACAATCCCTATGGGATCAAAAGCAGTTCCATGTCCTTGCTACCCTCCTTTTATGGTACTGCTAGGGAAGACCCCTACAGGCATATAGAGGAATTCACCAAGGTCTGTTCCACTGTGAAGCTGCAGGGTGTTACTAATGACGCCCAAATGCAGACCCTCTTTCCCTTCTCCCTCAAGGGCAAGGCCAAGTACTGGTATCATACTCTAGATGGTATTAACACTTGGGATGCCTTGAAGAAGGAGTTTCTAAAGTACTTCCCTATGAGCAAAAATAATCACTTTCAAAGGGAAATTATGAGTTTTGCTCAAAAGGATGGGGAAGTTTTCCATGATGCGTGGGAGCACTTTAATGACCTTTTGAGACTTTGTCCGCATCACTAGGTGCCCAAGTGGCAACTGGTTGAAAGGTTCTACACCGGTCGTAGTGATTTGCACAGGCAGACTGTGGATGGTGCTTGTGCATGAACCTTTCTATCTAAGACTGAGGATGAAGCTTATAACCTGCTTGATACTTTGAGTGAGAATTCTATTCACCTGAATTCTACCTACTTGGATAGAAAACCCACTCTCATGTAAAGAAAGTTGGAGGCAAATGAGGCTAGGGACACCCAGAATTTAGCCTACCAGATCCAATTGCTGAATCAAAATGTGGAAAGGCTTATGTCGAGCCCAGGCCAATTCACATCTGGTACCTCCACATCCCAAGATTTAGAATGCTCCATTTGCCAAGGCAATACGCATGCCACTGTAGATTTCCATTTGGCTTCCCAATTCCCTGAGCTTGTATAGGCAGACCTGAATGCTGCTCAAGGGTTTCGTCTTAGACCTTGTAATGACCCTTTTTCCAACACTTATAATGAGGGATGGTGGAATCACCCAAACTTTTCATGGAGACAAGGGAATGTCTCAAATTTAGGGAATTATAAACCACAACCCTTTTAACAAGCATGGAAATTGCGCATTTTGAAATTGTCGAAAATCTTAGTATAGTTACGAAATCCCCTTGACAAAAATATTTATAATAATGAAACTCGGAAAGATTTCTTTTCTTTTTAGAACTTGAGTCCTGATCATTCATCTTTGGGAGGTGTGAAAATGAGTCGAGAATTGGATTGGCTTTTCTAACCTAAATCTAATCTAACCTAATATTTTTGGTCTTTTTGTATTTTGCGCTCTTTTTGTGTTTTTGATTTTTATTTTGAAACCGAAATGAAGCCTAGATCTAGATTTGCTAGCGAAAACCTAAGTGATTGCGTGGATCTAAGTGGGGCCATGGTGGTAGTGCATGGTGTGACAAACCTAATTGGGACGCTCCTAAGTACACTAATGAGCATGCATCAAAGTTGTAAGTCGTGAAGATAATAGCATGCATATAAAACCATTAAATTAGAGTATCATGCATAAAAAATTAAGTCACTATAAAATCTAGATACATTGAAATAAAGCTAAACTAAAAAGTGATCAACCAAGAGAGGCTAAGGAGAAGCCTTCCTGGCCGTCCACTAAAGAGAGGAGGATGGGTGTGTGCACCCAAGTGGAGAGAGGAGGGTGTTGCACCCTTTCTCTACCAATGGCCATCCTTGAGAAGACCTTGAGGGGGGTCTTCTCTATGGCCGTCTAAGAGGAAAAGAAAATGGGGGCGTGGATCATCTATGGTGGAAGAAGAGGGCATGCCCACAAGAAGAAAGGAGAAGGTATTGCATCCTTATGCTCTTCTTCTTTTTGCCACCCTTGAAGAAGCTTGGAGGAGAGCTTCTTCCTAGCCATCCATGGAGGGAGCCTTGGGGGAGGAGGATGGCCTTGAGAGGGAGAGGAGGAGGTGTGGTTGCAAGCTGAGAGAGGAAGAGAGTGAATGGAGATGGGAGTGCAATTTTGTGGCTCTCTCTTTGTCCTTATGGGAAGGCTCCATTTGGTTGCCACTTTTGGTGGCTCCAAGAATAGCTAATGCCACCTTTTAAGATCTAGGTTTGACACAAGTTTTTAGGGTTTCCAAGAGAGTGTGCATGGGTTTGGTAGATGTAGAATAGGAAGGTGTGTGTGTGTGTGTGGGTGTGTATTTTTCGTAGGACTAGATTGTGGGTTTTGGTAGGATTAGGTGCTAAATAGGTTAGGTCAATCTAGATTAGGTGGGTATGGACCTAACTAGGCTTAGGAAAGTCTAATTGGATAGGAGTGAACCTAATTAGGTCTAGGTCAAGTCTAATTGGATGTATGCATGTGATTAGGCTAGGGTAACCCTAATAGGTATGAGTCAATTAGATCGTGGGTGGATCTAATTGGGCTCAGGTGCACCCAATCAACTGTAGATGCACCCAATTAGGTATGGGATGGTTCAATTGGATTAGGGATAGGATAAGTAGGGCTATGGATAGTAGACTAGGCTTAGGAGGTCTCTAATTAGGTTTCCTAGGGTGTCTGGTGGGGTTCCTAGGTCAAAATAGGCAAGCTAGGGCTTCCAACACCAAATTAGGAACCAGAGAGCAGTATCAGACGTCTATAATAGTGGTCAGATGTCTTATATAATAAAATTGGACATCTGGACATTAAATTAGACGTCCAATTCTGTGTCAGTATGAGTTCTACATTCGTAGATTTTTTTTCTATAGAAATCAGACGTCTAGCCAGATGTCTAGACATCTTAAAAGGTGTTGGAGAGTGGGTTTCAGGTTTTTTAAGGTGGGTTTTGGTTCCTAAGTGTTTGGGAGTGGGATAGGGTGGATATGAACATGGATAGTGCTATCCATGTTTGGGTTTTGAGGCTAAGGTATCCTAATGGAGGTGGTTTTGTGTTTGGGAAGGCTGCCATAGGATTTCTAAGGGTAGGGATAAGGCTATCCTCCTCACTTCTCTTATCTGGATTAGTGTCCTTCCTTTATTGCTTTATTCCACTATCTCCTTCATCCTGGATCACTTTATTACTTGCAAATAGTAGGATATCTCATCTTATTCTAAATAGACTGATGCAATGCATGATATGCAAGATATGAGTGCAATATCCACAAATTAAGCTAGGTTCAGACATTATTTAGGTTGATTAGGACCCATGATTGCTATGCAATCATACCCCATGCCTAAACTTTGCTAGGCCCTAGCAAATGCAAGACTAAGTGAATGGCTAAGTTATTTACAAGTTCAATCCCTAAATGACTGCTTATTCTTTTTATCAAAGTGCTTGACTAAGGATTTTTCTCCTTTTGTTTCATCCAGAAATCTACAAATCCAGATACATGAAAGTGCAGCTATGTAGCTTTTGAAATAGAATCGAGTGAAAGGTCTGATTCACCTCTAAAGTCTGTACTTAACCCCTAGTCAAATTCTAGCGGGATAGGTAGACTTCTTCCCTCTGGGTATCCAAGATATTTTTTTTGAGTTCCACCCTAGCTTTAAGCTCAGGTAGAGAATGTTAGAGGGAAATGAATGTGTTTATTTGGTGGCTCACTCTCACTTGGTGCTACATAGAAATTAGTACTATAGAATCTAGATTCCTAAATTCTTAAGTAAGTCAACCTAGAGAGACGAGAAAACTATGCTCTCTTATGGTTCCTTTGTATTCATTCTCTCTTTTTTCTTTTTTTTCTTCTTTTCTTTTTCTTTTCTTTTCTTTCTTTTTCTTAGAGCTCACAATCTCACCAGATTCACACATATGACCTGTATTTGGTGGTCTCACTTGGCATTGACACTTTAATTGAGTTCCATAATCCTAACACTAAGTCAAAATTCCTCAGCCAATATTCGAGCAGTCAGAAACACAGAAAGATAGGTTAAGGACTTATTTGGTGGTATTTCCTCAATGCAACTGAAATAAACACTTAATATTCACACACTCTTTTTCTAATTTTTTTCTTTTTCTTCCTTTTTTTCTATGTATAATTTTTTTTTCAACACAACACAAGCTAGCATACATTCATGAACTTTATTGAGGAGGCATTATTAGGGATTGGTGGTACTCAAGAGATATTGGGTAGCTTATTTGGTGGAAGTGCCTACTCACGACACTGGGAGAGATGGATAGGATGGTGTATTTCTGACCTTGACATCAATACCCTCCTTCAGCGGAGGATTCCGTAAAGAATGGTCATAACCATTCACTTTAGCCCTAGTTTTATGAAAACTCGCACTCTGCATATTTGCCTTATTTGGTGGCTCTCCAAATTTCATGCAAAAATGTATACGCAGGATCTAAGAACGAAAATTATGCTTAATCTCTGAGTATCATTACTTAATTATCTAGGATTCCAGATTCCTTGCACTAATCTTAGAGCACTAGTACACTCTACTCTCATCTCACACTATTTGGTGGATTTTTGGAAGAAAATCTGCCTGACTCCCAAAACACTATCCAGGGGTTCAGGAAAAGAAGCACTGCTTCTTCTCGACAGACTAATGACGTTTATCAGCCTTCACCATGAATCCATTGCAAATTCTACATGTGAGTGAAAATTGTACTGGATTCCAGATTACAGGAATCAACTAGAGGATAAAATCCCTAATACATTCTTTTAATAAAAATCTTATTCAAGAATGCAATATATATAAATGCTATTTGTAACCTTTCAAAGTTGAACTTCAAAAATTTCCCTAATTCGAGTTATATACAGCTTGACCCTAAATTTAGAACAAAAAGGTGAATGGATGAGTCGAAAGTGGTTGTTGTGGACAATTTTTAGCTCCAATGCAAACATTGGAGGTGGAGTCAGTTGTTCTTAATTTAAGGAGCCTAAAGTACAATTAGCATGATGTACGAAAGGTTTTTCCTAGGTGTTGGCAAAAAAATTTTTAGTTTACAATTACTACCCCCCTCATGCCTACTTTCTTGCATGTCCTTGATGAGAGGCTCATCGTGATCTCTAATTACCCCTAATTAACTAGTCTTCCTAGTTAATTAGCTAAGGTTATGAACATATAAGGGTTAATTCTAGAATAAGGTATATTTAGTAAAGGACCTTAAAATAAGTTAAAAATGGTATTTTATCATTCAATTAACATTATTAATAATCTAGATAATAATTGGACTCGAAATCCTATTAACCATTTCCTTAATTAATAAGTTGAGTAACTTAAACTTAATGTAAACCTAAGTATATAATAACTTAAGTAATTTTACTTAATCTAATAAATTAACCTAAAAAGGTCAAAAATGTAAATTCAAGGTGAAAATATAATATTTACCTTATTTACTAACATATATAAAAAGTTGAAAAAGATCTAAGTTAAAATAAACCTTCAAAACCTGGGTTTACATTTTGGTCCTTGATATTCATTGCAATCAGGTCCTTATTTCTCATACAGGTCCTTAAGTTTCATTTCATAAAGGTCCCTTTCCTTCTTCTTCAGCTGAATGAACGGCTGGCGACGGAGAGTCATGCCACCGCACGATTACCGCCCTACCAACTTCAACCCTCTTTGTCCTAGCTCTTGCAGCTTGCACTCACCACCTCCTCTTCATCCACCGGTCTGGATTAATCGGAAATCCTAATTTCCAGTGGGAGATAACCTCACCGTCGTCGGAGATGATGCCGAAGGTTAAGCTCCTCAAGCTCCTTCTTCGACCAGACCCCGCCACCCTCTTCACTGCCAACTACTATAAATACCCCCTCACCCCTCTGATTTAACTCAAGTTGGCTCCCTTCCCTCTTCTAACACTATAGTCGACTTCGATAGGCTATTCATCCAAAACTCCGGTGGCTTTCCATCTCACTTTCCGAATTCCTCCATCCATTCTAATCAGCTAAGGAGATCCGCCATGGTCTGCCGTGTCTCTGACACAGGTGCCGACCCAAGGAATCCTCTGCTTCACCTCAAATCCGCCTGCCGGAGATCTTCCTGAAACCCTCTGATTTCATCGTCCGCTATGAAACTTTGGCGGAACCCTATTGTAACGACCCGATTCCCGAGTCCCTACGAGACACGAGAACCGGACCGACTCGACTAATCCCAAGACCTAGTCATCCAACGAGGAAGTAACCAAAAGAGCAATAAAATAAACCACATTCAGCATGAATATAACTAACAGTAAGAAAATACAACAGTAAGAAAAGAAATCACTACAGTATATACCACCACAACAATAGAACAACATTCGTAACATAATACGAACTGCAGGTAAAGAAAGGTACAGCGGAAACAAGAACTACTCACTACAGTGGAACAAAAAGAGGTACAAGAGAACAGTGGTAACTCTACTGGACCCTACTCGGCCCAGCGTCCTCTGCAGTCGCTGACCTTGGCTGCTCAACACCTGGTCTTGAAAGGTAACGAGTGTAACACGTCAGTAAAACGCTGAGTAGAGTAGCAACTAAACTAAAGAAATAGTAAAGTGTACAGTAGCTGTCTTAATTTTCTTTCTTCCTTTATTTACGTCTTTCTATTGTTTCACAATTTATCTATTTCTCAGATCCTTCACTTGATCTCGAATGTTCCTCATGGGAACGATCTTGATTGCAGTCTTTTCCGAACAGTAGAAGTAGCACGTGGTGCTCTCCTGGCCGGGAGAGTCCCCCGTGGTGATCCTACTCTCAGTCAACCACCCCAAGGTCACTGACAGACGTAACGGTGACTACGGCACGCGCGGTAAACGCACGGATAGCTAACCCGCACTGGCACGCAGTCAGTCATTTTCGTTAACGGGTGTGCCCAAAGCACAACACGGAACCAGTACAGGGCAGAGCCCTCTCAGTAACAGGGGTCCAACCCCTCAACAGTAACCAAACAGGGGCCTTGCCCCTCCATAGTCCACGCACCCTCGCCTGACTACCCTGGTTTGCCCCAGTGGGCCTAACAAGTCAGTGAAGGAGGCTAGCAGAAACCCCGGGGCCCATGGGGTAGCTAGTACCTACCTACCTAGTAGCTCTCCTCGGTACTACGTACACGAGGGCCAGCAAGTCGGTACAAGGTGGACAGTCCTAACCCCGGGTCCTTGGGGCGGCTGGCTCCGCTCTGCACTAAACAGGGGGACAGTCGCTCTCCTTGGTACTCCGTACTCAAGGGCCAGCTCACTTCCCCAATTCTATTCCATTCACTTTCCAGGAGTTCTACTCCTAATTCCCCGTAGGGTTCCAGCTCTTTAGCTCAGCGCATTCCGGTTTCACCTTTCCAGTTTCACGTTCATACATCCCATATTCTTAATCATGTTCATTTATTCATAACAGGCAGCTGTTAATTCAATTCACAGGCAGCTATTAATTCACTTCACAGGCAGCTATTATTTCAGTTCACAAGCAGCTATTATTTCCTTTCCACATTTTCCAAGACTGCAGTATTCATACATTCCACTAGTTTTCCCGTCCTAGGATTCATGCCATATCCTACGATCTATCATACAATCTAGTTTTCCAGCCCTAGGATTCATGCAACACCCTAGGATCTACCATTCAATCTATTTCTCATTCCTAGGATTCATGCAATGTCCTAGGTTATATTTATGGTTTCATAATTTAACAGATTATACTTAAAGCCACTCTACCGGTTACAACAGGCGAACTGGGGGCGTGGTCGGGAATCCCGCGTGCCTCCGCAACCCCCGGGACTACAACGGAATGGGGTCCTATCACAAGAATCAAACACAAGGAGTGTCTCAAAATAGTGTATAGCTACTGTAGACGGGTAGAGGATTTAATTTCGAAAAGGACGCAACTCGAAACGCGGAAAACGGAACCCGAACGGGCCCTAAACGGGTCGAAAACGACGAAACAGTGCAAAATCAGACGTCTTAAAATGTGGATCAAGAATTACCTTGCTTTGCGTGGGCTCTCAGATGCCCAGAAGCGTGCGGGGGCGTCTGGCCTAGTTCCCAGACATCCGATGGTCACCCCGGACATCTGGATGTCGCTCCCGTCGTCTGGTACTACAGCCGGACGTCTGATTCGCGTTGGATGGCGAATCACCGAACCTGCGCGTACCCATCTCTCTCTCTCAGTATGGTCAGTCGAAAGGAAGGAAGGAAGACGGAAAAACTCACCTTTCAGACGTCTGTACAATCTTTCAGACGTCTCCCCCTCCGTCTAGCTATAAGCCCAGACATCTGATTCTGGAAAAGTTTCCAGAACCAGGGCGCGACTCGCCTTCCGCTCGCGACGCCCGACCGCGCCGCGAGTGCTCCGCCTGCTACTCGAGCTGCAGCATGCCTCCCGCGCCACTCCGCGCCCGCTGCGCCCCCGTCGGCCGGCTCCCGCTACCCCGGCAGGCTCGAGTCCTCACGACCGACGCCTCCTCCCCCGCGCAGCACCTCCTCCCGCACCCGCCGCGGCTGTCGCCGCCGCCGCTCACCCTCACGCTCGCTCTCGCACACTGGCTGGAAGGAGAACAGGAAGGAGACGGAGGTGACAGGAGTGAGGGAGAGGGCGTGGCCTTTTAAGGCCGCGGAAGGAGGAGAGAGAGAGTGCGACAGAGGGCGCAGGAGGGAGAGGGAAAAAGAGAGAGGGAATTTCCGCAGGTCTGCGCGCTCAGGCACGCAGACGAAACAATCGTGCCAAAATAACCGATTTCCAGATGTCTGTAAATGATCCCAGACGTCTGGAGGTGATTCCAGACGTCGTGCCAAAATAACCGATTTCCAGACGTCTGGAAATGATCGCAGACGTCTTGTCCGACGTCTGGGCCACCTCCCAGATGTCTTAAAAGACGTCTGGAGCGCACGTTCATAACAATATAACAAACTCAAAGGAAGTTTCATCCCTGAAACTTGTGCTAACTAGGGTGCGGAAAAGACGTCATAATAACCATAACTCAAAGAGGACCGAAGCCGGTCCGAAAAGACGTACTCGCGAAAAGCTCTGGGTACCGCTCCCACATTGCCGCTTCAGGCTCCCAGGTAGCCTCCTCGTACCGCTGCCTCCTCCAAAAACCTTTACCAGGGGTACTTGCTTTCGTCTCAAACTGCGGACGGCTCGGTCTAGAATCTGCACTGGCCGCTCGGGGTAGGTCAGGTCGTCGCCCACCTCGACGCTCTCGTGACTTAGTACGTGACTGGGATCGGCTACGTACTTCCTGAGGTTGGACACGTGGAACACGTCGTGCACACTAGAAAGCTGGGGAGGGAGGGCAAGCCTGTAAGCAATGGGTCCAACCCACTCCAGGACCTCAAAGGGCCCCACAAAACTCGGCGCGAGCTTCCCCCCTCACCCCAAACCGCTGCAGGCCCTTCATGGGCGAAACACGAAGGAAGACGTGGTCCCCAACCTCAAACTGCACCTCTCTGCGTCTCCGATCAGCGTAGCTCTTCTGTCGACTCCTGACAGTACGGAGTCGCCTGTGGATCTACTCGACTACCTCCTGACTCTGCCGAATCAACCTGGGGCCAACCTCCCACTTGGTCCCCACCTCAACCCAACTCAAGGGTGCCGTACACCTCCGTCCGTACAGAGCCTCATAGGGAGCCATGCCGATGCTCGAGTGATAACTGTTGTTGTATGCAAACTCCGCCAGGGGAAGGTGCTCCTTCCAAGAGCCCCTCCAGTCCAGTACATAGGCATGCAAAAGGTCCTCAAGTGTCTGTATCGTGCGCTCAAACTGTCCGTCCATCTGGGGGTGGTAAGCCATACTAAACCTCAATTGCATCCCCAAGGCCTGCTGAAACTCAACCCAAAACTAGGACATAAAGCGGGTATCCTGGTCGGATACAATCTCCCGCGGAACTCCGTGTAGTCGTACCACATCACGCATATACCTCTCTGCCAACTGTGCTTGTCCCAAAGTGACTCGGATCGGCAAGAATCGCACCATCTTCGTCAATCTATCCACTATTACCCAGACTGCGTCGTGTCCTCGTTGGGTAAAGGTAAGCCCACCACCAAGTCCATGGTGATGCTCTCCCACTTCCACTCTGTCACTGGAAGCGGCTGTAGCGGCCCTGCAGGCCTCTGATGCTCGGCTTTCACCTGCTGGAACACTAAGCACTGCTGCATAAACTCACCCACATCCCGCTTCATCCCCCTCCACCAAAACTTGCATCTCAAGTCGTGGTACATCTTCATGTTTCCGGGATGTATGGTGAATCTGGAACCGTGTGCCTCAGTCAGGAGCTCTCTCAACAGCTCCTCATCTCTGGGAACGCACAACCGTCCCCTCAGGCGCAACACCTGGTCTGTGAAAGAGAAGTCCCCCAGGTCTCCCGACAGTACTCTGTCGCGCAAGGACTGCAAGTACGGATCGGCCATCTGTCCTGTGATGATGCGGTCTATCAGCTCTGGCCTGGTCTGTCGTGTCACCGTCACTGCCCCACAGTGCCCCCGTAACTCCAGAGGTCGCTAATTGCCCACCTCCTCCAAAAGGCTCCAACTCTGTAACTGTAAATTGGCCAAGTGTGCGGGCGCCTTACGACTCAAGGCATCAGCCACCACATTGGCCTTTCCCGGGTGATAGGAGATGCTGCAGTCGTAGTCCTTCAGGAGCTCCAACCAACGTCTCTGTCTCATGTTGAGCTCCTTCTGATCAAAAAGGTACCTGAGGCTCTTGTGATCTGTGAAAATCTTGAAGGTCTCACCGTACAAGTAGTGCCTCCAGGTCTTCAGCGCGAAGACAACAGCTGCCAACTCTAGGTCGTGGGTAGGGTAGGTATGCTCATGGGGCTTCAATTGCCGCGAAGCGTAAGCGACAATGTGACCCCTCTGCATGAGCACACCTCCTAACCCCTGCAAGGAGGCGTCCGTGTACACAACGAACCTGCCACTACTGTCAGGGATGGTGAGCACAGGAGCTGAGGTCAACCTCTCCTTCAGCTCCAGAAAACACGCCTCACAGGCGTCTGTCCAAGTGAAGGGCACGTCCTTCCGGGTCAACTATGTCATAGGACGCGCAATCTGTGAAAATCCTCTGATGAATCGTCTGTAGTAGCCTGCCAGTCCCAGGAAACTGCGAATCTCAGTGACTGAACGCGGTCTCTCCCGCCTGAGTACTGCCTCGACCTTGGCTGGGTCCACCGCCAAGCCATCTCCAGAGATCACATGACCTAAGAAGGTCACCTCCCTCAACCAGAACTCGCACTTGCTGTATTTGGCGTACAGCCTACGTCGTCTCAGTGTGTCCAGAACCATCCGCAAGTGCTGTCCGTGCTGCGTCTGATCTCTAGAATAGATGAGCACATCATCTATAAAAACCACCACGAACTGGTCCAAGTACGGTCTAAACACCCGGTTCATCAGGTCCATGAAAGCAGCGGGGGCATTGGTCAGCCCAAACGGCATGACCAAAAACTCGTAGTGTCCGTACCGGGTGCGGAAAGCTGTCTTGGAGACGTCGGTCTCCCTAATCCTCAACTGGTGGTATCCAGACCTCAAGTTGATCTTGGAAAACACCGTGGCACCCCGCAACTGGTCAAATAAGTCGTCGATCCTCGGCAGCGGATATCTGTTCTTGATGGTGACCCTATTCAGCTGTCGGTAATCCACACAAAGGCGTAAGGTCCCATCCTTCTTCTTCACAAACAGTACCGGGGCTCCCCAGGGAGACGCACTGGGCCTCATGAAACCTTTCTCCAAAAGGTCCTGCAACTGGGACTTGAGCTCTCGCAGCTCAAGAGGTGCCATCCTGTATGGCGCGGTGGAGATGGGGCTGGTCCCTGGTACTAGTGAGATCTCAAACTCGATCTCACGCTCGGGCGGTAGTCCTGGTAACTCGTCTGGAAACACGTCAGGGTATACTCTGACCACCGGGATGCTCTGGAAGTTTGCCACAGGGCTGGGCTCTGCCACCACACAAGCTAGGAAGCCCTCACACCCCTGGCTCAAAAGCCTCGCCGCCCGAAGTGCCGAAATGCACCTGAAACCTCCGTCCACTGGCTGTCCGTGAAACTCAAACGAAGGCAACTCCGGAATGGAGAAGACGATCTTCCTCTCAAAACAGTCCACCAAGGCGTGGTAAGTGGATAGCCAATCCATCCCCAGAATCACTCCAAAGTCCTCCATCTGTATCATAATCAGGTTAGCTGGCAGGCTATGTCCCCCGACGCTGACCTCGCAATCCGTGTACACCTCCTCAGCTACAAACAGCTGACCACTCGGACCTCTGATTATGAGCGGATTCTCTAACAGTGTATAATCTTGGTCCAAACTAACTGCGAAACTGGCTGCGACAAACGAGTGTGTAGCACCGGAATCGAAAAGCGTGTAAACGAGTCTGCCAGAAACTGAAACCATACCTGCCACCACCGATCCCGAAGCTCTGGCGTCCCTGTGTGTCAGGGCGTTGATACGCCCCTTAGCTCCAGGTGCGGACGAAGCAGCCACACTCTGCGTCGGACGGGTAGGTGCTGGCCGGTACCCTCCTCGTGACTGCTGTCCTCCTCCTCACGCCTGGTAACCGCAGCCTCCTGCGTGTCCTCCCGTGCTCTACGCGGGAAGTATCTGCTGACCTCCTACCCTAGATGGGCAGTCCCTCCTGATGTGGCCCGGCTGGCCACACTGGTAACAGAGGGGAACCCGACTCCCACCCTCAGTGGGTCCCTGCTGTCGGTTGGGCGGGGGTCCGGTGCTGGCGACTGGCCCCTGTCGAGGGCCCCCAAAGGCCACTGATGGCCCTGTAAAACGTGACGGCTCTCCTGCGGACGCCACATGTCTCCTCTCTCGCCGACCCTGTGAAAAGTCTGGCTGAAAGGGCCTCTTCCGCCCGCCGTCAGTGTCTCGCGCGGACGGGTTGGTCTCCTCGTAAGTCATCGCTGCCTCTACCACCCTCGAAAATGTAGGCAGCTTCAGGGGTTTGACATACCCCCAAATCGCAGGCCGGAGCCCCTCGGTGAACCTCCAAAGGCGCTCCTCCTCAGTAGCTACCGCTGTCGCTGCAAAGCGGGACAGCTCTAGGAAATGCGTGCGGTACGCGCTCACGGTCATCGTCCCTTGGCGAAGAGTGTGGAACTCCCGCCTCCTCTGGTCCTGCCACGTCTGGGGAAAGTACCGCTCGCAGAAGAGGGTAACGAACTGGTCCCACGTCGGCTCGTCCCTCTCCTGTCCCCGGACCGCCCTCCACCACCTGTGTGCCGCACTCTCCAGCTGGTACATGGCAAAGGCCCGCGGCACTCCACCGGGGGGCGAAGGGTGTCGAAGATCTTCTCCAGCTGCTCAAGCCAGTCCTCTGCCTCGGTCGGGTCCTCATCCCCCTTGAAGGAGGGGGGCTTCAGCTTCCGGAACTGCCCGAAGAGCTCGGAGTGGCGCTGCAATGGGGATGCTGGTCCACCCCCAGCCAACGGTGCCTCATGCACAGAAGTATCGGAGGAAGGTGGGGGATGCGGCGGCCCATCCCCTCCCCCGTGTCCAGCACCGTGTTCGTCGAGTGGTCCCACAGAGGACTCCCCCTCCGCAGCCCCAGGGTGAGGTGCTCGGGGCGGTGGGTGGAGCTCCTCTCGTACAATGTCCCGTATCAGCCGGGCGAGGTCCTGGGCCTGGATGCCCGGGAGTGGTGGCTGGTCCACCGAGACGTCAACAACGACACGTCCACCTCGCCGACCTCATCCTCGGCCGCGCCCGCGGCCAGTCTCGCCAGTCCCGCGACTAGGCATCTCCTGCAAGGAGACGCGAAACAAAACGAAAAACGTCAAAACAGACGGTACCTAACGAAACGTCTAAGAGCTCATGTCAAGAGATATGTTGTGGGGGCTACTCTAGTTATAGACATGTGAATTGGTTATTTTCCAGTCAGTTGATTCACTTCTCGGGACGACCTTGCTCTGATACCATCTTGTAACGACCCGATTCCCGAGTCCCTACGAGACACGAGAACCGGACCGACTCGACTAATCCCAAGACCTAGTCGTCCAACGAAGAAGTAACCAAAAGAGCAGTAAAATAAACCACATTCAGCATGAATATAACTAACAGTAAGAAAATACAGCAGTAAGAAAAGAAATCACTACAGTATATACCACCACAACAGTAGAACAACATTCGTGACATAATACAAACTGCAGGTAAAGAAAGGTACAGCGGAAACAAGAACTACTCACTACAGTGGAACAAAAAGAGGCACAAGAGAACGGTGGTAACTCTACTGGACCCTACTTGGCCCAGCATCCTCTGCAGCCGCTGACCCTGGCTGCTCAACACCTGGTCCTGAAAGGTAACGAGTGTAACACAACAGCAAAACGTTGAGTAGAGTGGCAGCTAAACTAAAGAAACAGTAAAGTGTACAGTAGCTGTTTTAATTTTCTTTCTTCCTTTATTTACGTCTTTCTATTGTTTCACAATTTATCTATTTCTCAGATCCTTCACTTGATCTCGAATGTTCCTTGTGGGAACGATCTTGATTGCAGTCTTTTCCGAACAGTAGAAGTAGCACGTGGTGCTCTCTTGGCCGGGAGAGTCCCCCGTGGTGATCCTACTCTCAGTCAACCACCCCAAGGTCACTGACAGACGTAACGGTGACTACGGCACGCGCGGTAAACGCACGGGTAGCTAACTTGCACTAGCGCGTAGTCAGTCATTTTCGTTAACGGGTGCGCCCAAAGCACAGCACGGAACCAGTACAGGGTAGAGCCCTCTCAGTAATAGGGGTCCAAACCCTCCACAGTAACCAAACAGGGGCCCTGCCCCTCCACAGTCCGCGCACCCTCACCTGACTACCCTGGTTTGCCCCAGTGGGCCGAACAAGTCGGTGAAGGAGGCTAGCAGAAACCCCGGGGCTCGTGGGGTAGCTAGTACCTCCCTACAGTAGTAGCTCTCCTTGGTACTACGTACACGAGGGCCAGCAAGTCGGTACAAGGTGGACAGTCCTAACCCCGGGTCCCTGGGGCGGCTGGCTCCGCTCTGCACTAAATAGGGGGACAGTCGCTCTCCTTGGTACTTCGTACTCAAGGGCCAGCTCACTTACCCAATTCTATTCCATTCACTTTCCAGGAGTTCTACTCCTAATTCCCCATAGGGTTCCAGCTCTTTAACTTTGCGCACTCCGGTTTCACCTTTCCAGTTTCACGTTCATACATCCCATATTCTTAATCATGTTCATTTATTCATAACAGGCAGCTGTTAATTCAATTCACAGGTAGCTATTAATTCACTTCACAGGCAGCTATTATTTCACTTCATAGGCAGCTATTATTTCCTTTCCACATTTTCCAAGACTGCAGTATTCATACATTCCACTAGTTTTCCCGTCCTAGGATTCATGCCATATCCTACGATCTATCATACAATCTAGTTTTCCAGCCCTAGGATTCATGCAACACCCTAGGATCTACCATTCAATCTATTTCTCATTCCTAGGATTCATGCAATGTCCTAGGTTCTATTTATGGTTTCATAATTTAACAGATTATACTTAAAGCCACTCTACCGGTTACAACAGGCGAACTGGAGGCATGGTCGGGAATCCCACGTGCCTCCGCAACCCCCGGGACTACAACGGAACGGGGTCCTATCACAAGAATCAAACACAAGGAGTGTCTCAAAATAGTGTATAGCTTCTGTAGATGGGTAGAGGATTTAATTCCGAAAGGACGCAACTCGGAATGCGGAAAACGGAACCCGAACGGGCCCTAAACGGGTCGAAAACGACGAAACAGTGCAAAATCAGACGTCTTAAAAAGTGGATCAGGAATTACCTTGCTCTGCGTGGGCTCTCAGACGTCCACAAGCCTGCGGGGGCGTCTGGCCTAGTTCCCAAACATCCGATGGTCACCCCGGACGTCTGGATGTCGCTCCCGTCGTCTGGTACTACAGCCAGACGCCTGATTCGCGTTGGATGGTGAATCACCGAACCTGCGCGTACCCATCTCTCTCTCTCTCAGTACGGTCAGTCGAAAGGAAGGAAGGAAGATGGAAAAACTCACCTTTCAGACGTCTGTACAGTCTTCCAGACGTCTCCCCCTCCGTCTGGCTATAAGCCCAGACGTCTGATTCTGGAAAAGTTTCCAGAACCAGGGCGCGACTCGCCCTTCGCTTGCGACGGCCGGCCACGCATCGAGTGCTCCACCTGCTGCTCGAGCTGCAGCAGGGCTCCCGCGCCACTCTGCGCCCGCTGCGCCCCGCCGGCCGGCTCCCGCTGCCCCGGCAGGCTCGAGCCCTCACGACCGATGCCTCCTCCCCCACGCAGCACCTCCTCCCACACCCACCGTAGTTGTCGCCGCCGCCGCTCACCCTCGCGCTCGCTCTCGCGCAGTGGCTGGAAGGACAACAGGAAGGAGACGGAGGTGATGAGAGTGAGGGAGAGGGTGTGGCCTTTTAAGGCCGCGCGAGGAGGAGAGAGAGAGAGTGACAGAGGGTGCAGGAGGGAGAGGGAAAAAGAGAGAGAGGGAATTTTCGCAGGTCTGCACGCTCAGGCGCGCCGACGAAACAATCGTGCCAAAATAACCGATTTCCAGACGTCTGTAAATGATCCCAGACGTCTGGTCCGACGTTTGGAGGTGATTCCAGACGTTGTGCCAAAATAACTGATTTCCAGACGTCTGGAAATGATCGCAGACGTCTTGTCCGACGTCTGGAGGTGATTCCAGACGTCTGGTCTGACGTCTGGGCCACCTCTCAGACATCTTAAAAGACGTCTGGAGCGCGCGTTCATAACACCTATTGACCCCTTCATCCAAGTAACAATAGATTAGGAGTAGGAGTAGTAGGTTAGCTTAGTTAGGTAGGCATTTTAGGTAGTTAGATTAGAGTTAATGTCAAATTTTTAGTATCGTCTTCTCCGACTCCGGCGAACTCCTTGAGCTCGCTAGAGCCTTAATTTCATCTTTTGAAATTGGTGTCCACCTTTCTTTATCTCTCATGACCATTTCTAATCCACTTAATCATTTAACTGATCACCTAATCGCTTAATTCATCTTTCACCTCCACCAACTACTGTCACTGTCCATGGCGATAGTAGTGGGCATAATTCCACCTCCACTGGGTCCATCATCATCTATCCATCACTTATGGACCCTAATCGACTCTATAATACATATAATTACCACATATAAATTAAACGCCCAATTTTAATTAAGCTCCTGAGCTCACTGTCAATGGTGGCTCAGGAGCAATTCAAATCCTTAGTTAACTATATAATTATAACTGCTATTATCTGTTGACTTGTTTTAACCACTCAATCGAGTGGTTAAACAAGTCTTGAGATTAATCCAAATTAGATTCTTGAAAAATGAAATTCACTGTCACATCTTAATTCTAATGGACAAATGAAGAATTAATTGAGTTCTTTAGGTTCCTTGCAACCTCAGGAACCTTTTTAGATCAAATATGGCAAGTTTAAACAATCTGTACACAGTTTACATATTTTCTAGACTCATCGGAGCTCTGGCAAGCTCCGGCGAGTCATTCTTGAGCTTCAGCCTTTAGAATTTGTTGAGAAGCTCTAGATCAATGATTTAAGGATCACTGATTGTGCTGAGGTATTTTAATTAAGATTTTAGTGTCTGGAGTTGTTGTTAGGTCTTCATCTTCTCCAACTTCGGTAGAGTTGGAGATGAGTGATAGATAGGTTCTAGTCCTATTTAAGAAGTCTAGAATCATCATTGTTGATCCTTGGGTTTATTTCTGTGATCCAATCACTGCCACAACTCTTAGATTCCTCTGACGAACAAACACATTTTGAAGCTCAGGTGGCGAGCCTAAAACCCTAGAAATAATAGTTAGAACACCTATCTGAGAGGCTAAGCAAATTCTTGATGTTGAAAGAACTTGATTTGAGACTTTAATTGCCTGTGGAGAGGCTTTGAACAGAAAGTCAAATTTTTGTGCCATCACAGTCAAACTGAGTTTGATTATGGAGTTCTGAGCTCAATTTGAGGAATTGATGAGATAGAATTGCTTCTGAGAATCTGTTGGATAATCTGAGAGTGATCAAAGTGAGCTTAGATGAGTTATTGTGTGAGAATTTAATTCCTGTCAATTTGGGTTATTTTTAAACCCGAACTGATGACAGTACCATTTTATTGAGATTCAATCTTGAATCCTGCCTAGATCAATCTATTTCAACCCTTAGAATTTGTTTAAATCAATTAGAAGCATTCTTAAGTGTCTGTTCATCTATTTTTAGGTTGTAAATTCAATCTCTGAAGCTTTCAGAGAAGCTTTGAGCTTCTCTATTGTTCCTAAAGGTCTTATGAGCTTAAGACTCACTCTAGCAGCTGTGTAATCATTTGTATTAATTATTCAGACTTTAGTTGAGAGAGAAAACTCCATTTGAGGACTCTGTGACATTAAAATCACTTTCCAGGCATTTTTACCCATACGAACCCCTTATTTTACTCTTCAAATTGAAGAGGAAAATATCCTCTTCTCCTTAAATTGACCGTGCAATCCTATAGAGTGACCTTAGAGCTTTCCAATAAGCCTTGAATCACTTGAAACGGAGCTCTGAGCTGGGGGTTATGATCTGTTGAAGTTGGGTTTGGAAGGGGTTAACATAGTCCCATATCGGTAATTCACGAGTGTGCGCCTTGGAATAAAAGCAATTTATGCTGTAAGCTCCCCAGTCGTCAAGCGCTGGGCACGAACTGAGCATTCTGACCTATCTGAGTATCTGTGTGTGTGCAGGCTTGTGTGCCTGCAGGTGTGCACCTGAGTGGGAGTGAGCGAGTGTGCCCTGGGAGGGCGAGGCCTAGGAGGCCGGTTGAGCCGGATTGGCTCGAAACTATGAACCGAAAAAATAAATCGAAATCGAACCTAATTGAAATCAGGCGAGGACCGAGTAGGGTCTGGTCCCACCCTGGCCTCAGGGTGTTGTGTATCCTCGAAAGGACCTCACCACAAATTAAATAATTTTTGGTTAAAAGGTAAGAAAATCCCGGTTCAACTGATCGTTCAAAGGGAAAGCTAAAAGAAAGAGAAGCTGATGGCTAAAGGCATAGAGACTAAGGAAAGAAAGGAGAGCAGGCACTACTAAGGAACAAAAGAAGGTGAAGACTAGGGGAAGAGAAGAAGGCAGGAACAGAATAGAAGAAGAGAGGTAAGAAAAGAGCTCGAGAGAGAATAAAAATAAAGGAAAAGAAGAGAAAGAAAGAGAGAGGCTGAAGAAGTAAAGAAAGGAAATTATTTTTCTTGCATCATTTTCATTTCTTTTTGTTCTTAAATGTTGTAATAAGGCATGTTTTAATAGAACAACTCTTATTTGCCTTAAGTTCTTTGAAATAAAATAACATGTTTACTTGTTAATAAAGTACATCATTTGAGTAAATGTGTTTTTCGTAAGGAATTTTGTATATTCTTTATATTTTAAATCATTTGACAAAATCCATGCTTTTATAATCAACCTAATTACACCTCATAAACTTGAAAGGAAAATAAAAGAAAATTGGTGAATTTAGAATGAATTATACCTCCCAACGAACGACCTGGACTCAACCAGTAAAAATTTCTAAAATGTTAAGTTAATTAGACCCTATACTATACAACCGACACAATTTTGAGTTAACCTAAATGACTTTTTCTACTCTTAATTAAGTAAAATTAACTTAATTACTCAGTTGAGTGAAAGTTATGCATCATTTTAATGGTGTCATTGTCGGGGAGGTAATCCCTTAATTCACTAAAAATAATTGGATTAATTGTCTAATTAGGAAGTATTTTGTAAATATATTTTTGTTTTTAATAACTTCTATTTTAATTAGTTGTATTTGTTTTGTTTTTGTTTTATTTTTGCTTTTATTTTCTGTCTTCTTTTCACATTTACCTTTGCGGGTAATCTCAGGAGAAGGTGGGAAATTGTTTTCGTGTGTTACTGTTTTTGTTTTTGTGAGTATTTCTTAGTCTTTTGTTTTGTTGCATTTAAAGATAAAAAAATACAAAAAAATACATCTTTTTCTGACTAGCAGTAGCATATCATAGGCATACACTCTTAGGAGTGCATTATCTGCTAGTATTAGTGCGATCTGACTTGGGAAATTTTAACTATTTTTCTCACATCAACGGTAAAACACGAGAAAACCCGTGTAGATCCCTGTCTTCTAAGATTTAAAAAGACCACATATTTTTGTTTGAAAAGATCTAAAAAGCGGCCATTGTATTTTATATTGATATATTTTTTTAAAAAAACTAACTAAAAAGAGGAAGTAAAAATTGTGACTTAAATCTGATTGCAGAATGCATGCGGGTTTTTCAATTGCTATCGTTTGTTGCATGCTATCACGCACACAGCGCGATCAATAGAGTCACACGAGTCTATTTTTCTATCTCTCCTCCTTGCACCTCTTAGGGCTTTGGTCGAAGATCAACAAGTCTGTCTCACTACTAGAGCTCAGGGAGCTAGTAGTGAGCGGTCTCAATCCTAGACCATAGACCTTTGAGCTTTAAGGTACACACATGCATAGACACAGATTAGGATGCGTATTTTGATATTGTTACTCTATTTTTTTGCATCAAATTACTTTGAGTATCTTAGGAATCTCTTCTTTCCTTTGAAAGAAGAGCAAAACCCGCATCTTTTGCACTGTTTTGCAGGTTTTTGTGCCGCTGTTTTCCTATCAGTGGTGTGCGTGTTCCTTTGCACATTATTTTCCATTTATGGACGGGAGGCGATCCTTGCATTCGCCTCTTGCACCACCATTGACAGATGATCTTAGGTCAGTTGCAGATAAGCAACCAATGGTTTTCACGTCTGATCCATCACTTCTATGGATCAAATTCAGAATCTTAATCCTGAGATCCCTTCTTCTTCTGGTCAAGGGGAGATGCCACCTTTTGATGTTCATGAGGTGCTCCTGAACCAGAATCTTAGGATGCTAGAGCAAACTAGACAAATCAATCTATTAACAACATCCTTGAACAATTTATAGACTCTTTAAACTCGTCCTCCATCTCGACCTAACGCGGGTTTTGAAATCCCTGATTTACCAATATCTCATCCAAGGCCTCTGCTTAGAGATTATTATAACCCATCTAATGCACAAGTAGAGCCTAATGTTAGGATTCCTATTGGGGATAATGATCCTGAATTAAAGCCAAACATTATAGGTATAATCCCCCACTTTCACGGATTTACATCCGAGGATTCATTTCAACATCTTGAAGATCTTAAAAATTTATCCCAAACTCTTAGTCCTAAAAATCAAAATAAGGAAGTCCTACTAATGAAAATGTTCTCTTTTAGCCTTAAGGATAAGGCAGCTTATTGGTATAGAACTATAGCAAGACCAATCTCAACTTGGGCTGAACTTGAATCTGCATTTTTGAAGAAATTCTTTCCTATTGGTCGAACCAATGCTTTAAGGCGAGCTATTACTACTTTCAATCAAAACCAAGGAGAACCAATTCATGAAGTGTGGGAACGTTTACATGAATTGCAAAGGAAATGCCCACATCATGATATCCCTCTTTGGCAACTCATGCATATCTTCTATTATGGTTTACAAGAGGGCATTCATAATCTAGTCGATCCCCTTGTGGAGGGAATTTTCTAAATCGCGATGCAGAATCCGCCTCAGAATTATTTGAAGGGATGGCGGAAAACTCGATCAACAACGCATCAATGTCTCAATTCACACGGGGCGCGAACACAAATCATCAAAATCTGCATAAGGGCATTCATGAGATCGATAATCCGTCCAGTTCAAAGGATTTAGAGATTATTGCAGAAAAACTGGACAAAGTCGATATTGTAGCAAAGCATCTCGACAATGTTAGAAACACAATGAAGACTCTTACGCCTCTACTCGCTACAAATCCCATGTATTCACCTGTTTCGCAAATTCCCGCGGGGAGGGAATTTGTGAATAATTCGGATTCTAGAGATCCATCTTCCTTGGGTTTTCTATCTACTCCTTCACTAACCCAAGGAGGGACCTTTGTCCCACAATCTTACCCACCCTTTTCCCCACCCTTTGCTATTGTAGAAAACACGCCATATCTTTTAGGTTTACATGCCATCTAGGAAAATACTCCAAGACTAAATCCTTATTCAAATTCATATAATCCTGGATGGAGAAGCCACCCAAATTTTTCTTGGGCTGATCAAAATCAAAGAACAAATTATATGAATCAGACCCATTTTAACCCATCTCCATTGCCTCCTCAGCAATCAAATTTAAGGCCTAACCGGATGAGTATGCAGAATTACTCTAGGCCTATTAGAGATACACAGCTAGACTAGATTTTAAGAGCTGTGTCAGAGAGTCAGCGACAAAATGCTGAAGCTCTCGCTGAGATCCAAAGGCAATGTAAGGTAGAGTTGGCTGATTTACAAAATCAGATCACGTTTTTGGCTGAGTCTCATCAGCCAGGTACTCTTCCATCGCAGCCAATTCCGAATCCTAGGAATCTGCCAAATCCTAAGCAAAATCAAGGCCAAGTCCATTTCATTAATCAGGCCTTTGATTCTAATCATAACCCATCCTCCGTACTTTTTGAAAATAATCCACCAAACCCACATCAGCAACCTATATTGTATCAAAATGACCCACCTATTATTGAGAATCAAAACTGACTTTGCTGATCTTCTAAACTTGGTGGAAATATTTATAAATTGCCTTAATCTTTAACATTCTACATCTCAACCTAAATTAGATCTAATCTTCACAAGATTCACTCTGATCTTTCTGAGATTTTCATGAGAATCTGATTTTGGGTTCTACGAGATCTATTCTAGGCAATTTCAGGATGAGTTTTGATTGGGTGGTTTAATCTGTTTTCTAATTTTTTGATCTAATTCTTTCATAACTCCTCTGTTTTTACCATATACTTATTCTTTTTAGGAGTTCTTTACTAGGGTTTACGCCTAGCTGAAGGCGTAAAACTTAGCACTTGTATATAGCTGTTTCGTGTTTTTACCTTTTATATTTTCTTCTATAGTTACTTTAAAATTTTACTTCATATCATATTGATTACCTTCATTTAGTCCAATTGACCACTCTGACCTTTGGTTAGAATTGAAATCATCCGTACAGAGATTTTTAATCTCCTCTATTCGACTCCTTCCATCACCTTATACTAAATGAAGTGTAATATCTTTTCACCTTTCTTACAATGAGGACATTGTAAAATTTTGGCTTGGGGGGTTGTTGAAGTGAAATTTTCACTTTAAGTGTAGGTTAAAAAAATAAAACACATAAAAATTAAATATCCACGAAATTTAAAAAAATAAAAATGATAAAAATTTTAAAAAATCAAAAATTTCATAAAAATTGAAAAATCTTATATACATAAAAATAAAAATATATAAATACAAAAATTTGAAAAAGAAAATTCATAAAAATAATAAGAGGGGTTTATTCATTATTAATAAAGAAGAAATGAAGAAGAATATATATATATTATAATTAAGAGCTTAATTTTCTTTTAGGTCAGAAATTAAATTGTATATAGAATATATATAGATATTTAACAGCATTCAATTCTTAATTAGATTTTTATTTAAACATTTTGCAAAAATACATTTTTGTGTTTAAATTTTTAAAACAAGATTTTATTTGAATTACAGATGGCATGATCCAAGTAGTGTGGTCAGATCTGGAAATCAAGGTCCAATGATCAATCTCTATATCTACTAAAGATGTTTGGGTATCATCTTATTTTATCTCTTCAAAAATTTTCAATTCTAATTTCCAATTATCACATGATTCCACAAAACTTTTAGCTTCCTCCGATAACTCGTCACATGAAATCCCCAATAGTATTTCAATCTCTTGAATATCCTTTTCATAAGGGGATATTTCCTTCTTCTCACTTAGATGAAATTGGTCATTAGATTCAATAGTGAGTCCCTCCATGAAAGTGGAATGCGCTAAATCATTGATTGAGGGGTCATTAAGGTCCTTTTGATTTTGTTGCTCTGTGTATGTGATCATTTGAATTAATTCATCAATGTCTCCATGGGTATTCTCAAATACTACAAAATTATATTCAGGTCCCTTAATGCTTGGTTCCTCAAAATGAAATGATTGGTATTCAGGCCCTAAATCAAGATCAAGATTCTAGAATAAATCTCCATTCTCAACTTCAATAGGATTATCAATTATCATCCACCTCGGGTGTTTAATCAATAGAATCCTACATGACCACCACCGAATTACAAATCGGTTGTGACACACCTGACCCAAATTCAAACATTTCTGATTTTTGTTGCTCGTCCCGAATTCTATGAAGCTCTTTTCTTATATCATCATATTCTCTTGCACTAGCTTCTTTTATTTCACGAATCATTTTGATCAATTGACTAATCTATGATTCATTGCAAGGGGCAGGGGTTTGAATTGGGCTAGGTTGATCAAGATAGTCAACCATGCTATCAGAGATTTGATCCTATATTGTTGGTGACATATGTGATCTAGTGGATTGTTGATTCGGGTCATGCGGTTCTACCCTGGTGTCAATTGCCATGGTTTCCTCCGAATTACCCTCTGAATCACTTTCCATATCATCCAAAAAATACCCTGACTTCATTTTCTTAGCGGCTGCATAAATATCAAAGTGAATCTTCTCATTGCCACTACTCATCTCCATACATCTTGAGTAACAGTCAATCTGTGCATTGGCCGTAGCCAAGAAAGGTCGATCCAGAATGATGGGTGAATTACTTAGCTTCTCCGATATATTCATGTCCAAGACAATAAAATCTACTGGAAAGCTAAGACCTTGCACTTTAATAATCCAATCCTGAACTACCCCCTTAGGTGTTTTGATGGAGCCATCTACAATTCTAATGGTGACAGGTGTGTGTTGTAGATCTCCAAGTCTAGTGTAGTCAAAAAGGTTGGTAGGAATCAAGCTAATGGAAGACCTTAGATCCACAAGGGCTCTATTAAAGGTGAATCCCTTGATGGCACAAGATATAAAAGGTTTTCCAGGGTCAGTCAGTTTGGGTGGTAGAGTGCTAGAAACAAATGCACTTAGGTTAGTTGATAAAACCACCTCTTTAGGTGTGCAACTCTTTTTCTTTTTTTGTGACTCTTTCTTTAAGGCCTCAAGAAAAGGTAAATAGGTCAAATCAACTTCAAAAGCCTTTCTCTTCTTTTTGTCCCTAGAGTCTAAGTCAGAGCTGGATGTGGGTTTAGTCTTATGATTTTTGGTTGAGCCTAAATTAGGTCGTTTGGGTGGGCTCTTAGCTTTCCTCTTCCTTTTAGAGTCCAAAGAGTTGGTCCCTGCACAATGGCATGTATGATAGATTGGGGGAGGGGTCAGAAGAATAGGTGGAGAATAGAAGTGAAGAGGAGTGTGCATACGGGGATAAAGTGATTCTTGAAGTCTCTTGATTTGATCCCCTTGAGATTTCACTTGATTTTCTAGCTTAGTTAGCCTTCATTTTTCTTGTCAAAGTCCAACAAAATGTTCATGATATCCTCAAGGGTGGTTGTGGGTTGGGTTGGAGTAGATGGTTGCCCTAAAGTGGTTTGAGTGGAATACTGGGCTAGCCTAGATTGATGTTCAGTCTGACTCGATCTCCGTGGTTGCCATGAAAGATCAGGATTGTCTCTCCACTCAGGGTTATACGAATCTGGATATGAATCAATAGGTGTATCACCCTGAGTGGGGCTGACTATAGAGGGAGTTGATTGAGAACTTGTTATGTGGTCCTGTACTTGTCATCCATTGCTCCAATTACTTAGTGATAAATCATCAGATACAGGTGTATTAGAAACGGTGCATTCCTCAAATGATCAACCCAAATCACAGATTAGGTCCAAAGGTGCCTTTTGGGTTGGCTGAGTCTAGAATGCCTCCCTATGGTAGCAAGAATCAGTAGAGTAGCTAGTGGATCCAAAATATGGGTCACTAGACCCACTAGGCTGGTTGTTCTAGGTCTCTTATTCCTGGGAGGAGTGATAAGATTGAGATTGTGCCTGAGATCATCTAATTTGCTCCAGGAGCTTGGCACATTGATATGTATAGTCCTTGTTATATTCCCAGAATTCAGCAGCTATGGCTTTCAATTGGTTCTGACCTAGATAAGGGTCGGATCCATGAGGTTCAGGCTCTAAATAAGCTGGGGGACAAGGATGATCATATCCTAGCTGGTTAGGATGAGTCTCCCAACTCGGAGGAGTCGAAATCATGGTTGGGTTAGGAGATGGGAGGACCTTGAGGGTCAAAAGAATGATATGGGTTCATGGATATTTGAGAAAAGACGCGAATAGAGATAAGAGATAGTCTTCCTTAGGAAGACACAACCAGCTACAAGGCGCTGGTGGAATTAAGGCAAAGGCCTAAGAAGAAAGATGAGAGAGCCCCAAATCAAGCAAACAAGCTATCCTTAAATTGTATACCCTAATTGGATCTAAACCTGGTGCCCTGAATTTGACTTGGGTTAAACCAACCCTTGAATTACTTGGCTGGCCAGAATGGTGGGACCCCCTAGGGCACCCTGCACGGTGGACACCACTAGAGGTTAACGCGGTTACCGCATCGACCTTTCTTGTCACCAATTGGTCCAAATAGACAAGGCCTTGATTTTTACCGAATTAAATTTTGGTTACCATGTAAATTTGTCCCGCCTAGGGCACGTCTACTTAGTTTTAGGCTTGGCCTTAGAGTGCTCTTGGAATGTGACTGGGCATTTTGGGGGTGTTTCCCTTAAAATTAGATTTAGAAGTGTGAAGTGCACAGACAGAGGGTTTTCCATACAAGCTTTAAATGGTGTAGTGGCTTTTATGGTTCAAGTGCTTGTATTAATTTTTTTTCTTTTATGGTTTCCTTGTTTAAGTCAATTCAAACAAGGTTGTGGTGGAGCACGCAATAGTTTTTGCAAGTCCCAATTTGTTATATGACTTTCCTTTAAGTATGGAATGCAAATATCCTCTACCTTAGTGTGGAAACCCTAATATCAGATAGGTCTATATGATGCTTTTAAGTCCAATAAGGTAGAAGTGGTGCGACCCAATCAAGGAAAACAATGGTCCTAATGCACCACTACTAAATGATATAGACCTAAGTGGTTGCCTAAGTTGAAATGTAGATCAAATTCAATTTAAGTGGGTGAGAGGAAGACAACAAATCAAATCAGATCCCCTCTCTTGCAATCACACCCAAATCAAGCTCAAACGCGTTTGTTTGAGGTCTCTAAATTTAAACCCTAATGTGAAACACTTAGGGTTTATGCTTCTTCTAACAATCTGCAGTCAGACCTTAGTCTGACTTTAAATCATTCCCCAAATCAATAAATAAATAAAAATAAGATGAAATTTGGTATAGATCTTCCTTTTTCAATAAGTATTTTAGGGAATATTTTTTTAAATATTTTTACTATTTTATGTAATTTTTCACGAATTTTTATGTTCTAGGGGGTCGAACGGATCAGATGGACCCCCTACGAGAAATGCAGTTTCAAGCAGTATCGAAAGAAATCCAAAAATTCTTGAAAATTTACAGAAAAAACTAGGTCTTAGCGGGTTTTCAACCCCACAAATTTCATATCAATATGATTTATGTAGAGGTCAGAATTACTATTTAAAATTGAATAAAATCATAGTACAGGCTATTCTGACCCCCTTCCACTGTATGAATTTTGAAAATTCGTACAATGCGAATTTTTCCAAATAAACGGTGGATTTAGAAAGCTTGTTTGAAACCCTAAGATCAAACCATCCCAAGATTTTTGGATGCCTAATTTGACTGTAATAAATTTTTTAAAATCATCAACAATTTTTGGCCGAATTTCCAAATCTAACTTTGGTGTGTTTAACTTTGGTGTGTTTAAATAGTTTCCAAGTTAAAACACAAACACCAAAGAAAGAAATTTTTTTTTTCTAAATTCAAGTCCAAAAATTTGAATTTGAATATATATATATATATATTTTAACCTAAGAAAGCAACAAAGAGAGGATGAAGGAAATACCTGTGGTCTTCACCATGAGTTGATGTGTACGCGGAACCTCGTCTTGACCTACAATCAAATCAAATAGAAGTTAAGCAAATCCAAATCTAAACTTGTGTGGTGCCTCCCTGGCAATTGCTCCATTTGACAAGAGTGGAAATCACGCATTTTCAAATCGTCAGAAATCATAGTATAGTCGCAAAGTCTCCTTGACAAAAATATTTATAATAACAAAACTCGCATAGATTTCTTTTCCTTTTAGAACTTGAGTCGCGGTCATTTGTCTCTGGGAGGCGTGAAAACAAGTCGAGAATTGGATCGACTTTTCTAACCTAAATCTAATCTAACCTAATATTTTTGGTCTTTTTGTATTTTGCACTCTTTTTGTGTTTTTGATTTTTATTTTGAAAGCGAAATGAAACTTAGATCTAGATGTGCTAGTGAAAACCTAAGTGACTGCATGGATCTAAGTGGGGCCATGGTGGCCATGCATGGTGTGACGAACCTAAATGGGACGCTCCTAAGTACACTAATAAGCATGCAGCTGTGAAGAAATTAGCATGCATATAAAACCATTAGACAAGAGTATCATGCATCAAAATTTAAGTCACTATAAAATCTGGATACATGGAAATAAAGCTAAACTAAAGAAAGGGATCAACCAAGAGTGGCTAAGGAGAAGCCTTCTTGGCCGTCCACTAAAGAGAGGAGGATGGGTGTGTGCACCCAAGTGGAGAGAGGAGGGTGTTGCACCCTTTCTTTACCAATGGACATCCTTGAGAAGACCTTGAGGGGGGTCTTCTCTATGGCCGTCTAAGAGGAAAAGAAAATGGGAGTGTGGATCCTCTATGGTGGAAGAAGAAGGCATGCCCAGAAGAAGAAAGGAGAAGGTACTGCATCCTTATGCTCTTCTACTTCTTGCCACCCTTGAAGAAGCTTGGAGGAGAGCTTCTTCCTAGTTGTCCATGGAGGGAGCCTTGGAGGAGGAGGACGGCCTTGAGAGGGAGAGGAGGTGTGGTCGCAAGTTGAGAGAGGAAAAGAGTGAATGGAGATGGGAGTGAAATTTCGTGGCTCTCTCTTTGTCCCTATGGGAAGGCTCCATTTGGTTGCCACTTTTGGTGGCTCCAAAAATAGCGAATGCCACCTTTTTAGGATCTAGGTTTGACACAAGTTTTTAGGGTTTCCAAGAGAGTGTTAATGAGTTTGGTAGGGGTAGAATAGGAAGGTGTGTGTGTGTGTGTGTATTTTTCGTAGGACTAGATTGTGGGTTTTGGTAGGATTAGGTGCTAAATAGGTTAGGTCATTCTAGATTAGGTGGGTATGGACCTAACTAGGCTTAGGAAAGTCTAATTGGATAGGAGTGAACCTAATTAGGTCTAGGTCAAGTCTAATTGGATGTATGCATGTGATTAGGCTAGGGTAACCCTAATAGGTATGAGTCAATTAGATCGTGGGTGGATCTAATTGGGCTCAGGTGCACCCAATCAACAGTAGATGCACCCAATTAGGTATGGGATGGTTCAATTGGATTAGGGATAGGATAAGTAGGGCTATGGATAGTAGACTAGGCTTAGGAGGTCTCTAATTAGGTTTCCTAGGGCATCTGGTGGGGTTCCTAGGTCAAAATAGGCAAGCTAGGGCTTCCAACACCAAAATTAGGAACTGGAGAGCAGTATCCGACATCCAGAATAGTGGTTAGACATCTTATATTATAAAATTGGACATTTGGACATTAAATTAGATGTCCAATTCTGTGTCAGAATGAGTTTTGCCTTCTCGGATTATTATTCTGTAGAAATTAGACGTCCAGCCAAATGTCTGGACATCTTAAAAGGTGTTAGAGAGTGGGTTTTAGGTTTTCTAAGGTGGGTTTTGGTTCCTAAGTGTTTTGGTGAGGTATAGGGTGGATATGAACATGGATAGCACAACATGGATAGTGCTATCCATGTTTGGATTTTGAGGCTAAGGTGTCCTAATGGAGGTGGTTTTGTGTTTGGGAAGGCTATCCTAGGGTTTCTAAGGGTAGGGATAAGGCTATCCTCCTCACTTCTCTTATCTGGATTATTCTTCGTCTTCCTTTATTGCTTTATTCCACTATCTCGTTCATCCTGGATCACTTTATTACCTACAAATAGTAATAAAAACCATTAAATCGTAGGATATCTCATCTAATTCTAAATAGACTGATGCAATGCATGATATGTAAGATATGAGTGCAACATCCACAAATTAAGCTAGGTTCAGACATTATTTAGGTTGATTAGGACCCATGATTGCTATGTAATCACCTTACAAATCCAATAAATGAACCAACCTCAGACCTTTGCCCAACCAAAGATCTCTAAGATGGATGAATTGAAGGCAATGTTGAGAACTATGCAGGAAAGTCAAAGTGCCTTCATCCATTCTCATGACAAGGCTATACATGAAATGAAATCGCAAATAAGACACCTTGTTGAAGTCGTTAGACAGGGGGAAACTGGGAAGCTTCCCAGTGCTGCTGAGGAGAATCCTAAAGGAAAAGGGATTGTCTTTAGGGATCATGCCCAGGCGGTGACTATTCTGAGTGGGAAAGAAATTTCCAAACCTGGTGCTCCTATAGTCCCACCTTCTAAAAACCCATCCACCCCGACATTCACCCCCACCGAAGATAAATTGCCCAACTCTCCTCTACTTGAAATCACCTCACTAGAAGAGGTTGCCCCCATTCCACCCCTTACCCAACATGACAACCCTTCCACCCAGAGACCAAGAGTGCCCTTTCCAGAGCACTTATCCACCATTGGGAAGACTTCTGCTGGCTCATCTGGGGCCAAAGATAAGATGGATGAAATCATGGAGACTTTCAAGCAAGTGTAGATTAACTTGCCTTTGCTTAAGGCTATCAGGTAGATTACGTCTTATGCCCACTTTCTAAAGGAACTGTGCATGAAAAAGCGGCAATCAAGGAAATAGGTCCAATCAAAAGTTGTCCTGCCTAATTCTATTAGCTCAATAGTTCAACATAGCATACCCTTGAAACTTAAGGACCTAGGAGCCCCGTACATCTCGGTGGTCATTGGTGACTTACAAATAGATGAGGCTCTACTTGATTTGGTTGCAGGGGTGAACATCCTTCCGATCTTTATGTATGAACAACTTGGGGGAGGTAATCTGAGGCCTAGCCAAGTAATCCACCAAGTTGCAGATCGATCACTCAAGACACCTTAGGGAATTCTGGAAGATGTCCTTGTGAGAGTGGAGGACTTCTTCCCCATTGACTTTTTAGTTTTGGACACAAACCCTACCAACAAGCCAACCAAGCCTTCCATCATTTTGGGCTGCCCCTTCCTTGCAACCTCACATGCTTTGATCAATTGCAATATTGGGGCATAAAAAATGGGCTTTGGGAATAGGAAAATCTGGCTTAATGTGTTTGATGCTTATAAACAAGATAGGCTTGAGGATTGTTCCCAAGTTGAGGTGATAGATGACCTGATTGAAGAGACAACCCCTGCAATGTTATGTGATGACCCCCTTTAGCATGTCATGCTAAATGAGCATTCCCATCTCTTGGAGGAATGTGAAGGGGATATACTAGAATTTGAGGAGTGGCTTGGTGTTTCTGCTGAGTCTCTTTCCCCATCATCTCTGCCCAAGGTAGATCTATTACCTGAGATGGGGACATCTATTATGAAACCCTCAACCATACAAGCCCCTGACCTTAAGTTGAAACTCTTCTCAGACATTCTCAAGTATGTCTTCTTGGGTGCCAATGATACGGTCCCCGTTATTATTTCGGTTGTGCTATCTGAGGCACAGGAGGGAGCCCTGATTGAATGTTTGTCTAGGCACAAGGAAGTTATTTCTTGGAGCATCGCTAATATTAAGGGTATAGACTCTACAGTCTGCATGCACCACATTTATACTGATGATTCCATCAAGCCATTTAGGGACAAGTAGATACGTCTTAACCCCAATATGACGGAGGTGGTTAAAAAGGAAATTCTGAAGTGGTTGGATGTTGGTATCATATATCCCATTGCAGATAGTAAATGGGTAAACCTATCCATGTGGTGCCAAAGAAGGTAGGCTTTACTATGGAGTTTAATGACCAAGGTGAACAAGTTTTGACTAGACCCTCAACTAGATGGAGGGTTTGCATTGATTATTGCAAGTTGAACACCGCTACCCAGAAAGATCACTTTCCCTTGCCTTTTATTGACCAAATTCATGAAAAATAGTGGGGAATAAGTACTATTGCTTTCTTGATGGATATTCTGGATACAACCAGGTTGTAGTCTTCCCTAATGACCAGGAGAAGACAACTTTCACAAGTCCTTATGATACCTTTGCATTCAGGCGTAAGCTGTTTGGACTATGTAATGCACCGGCAACCTTCCAACGGTGTATGATGTCTATTTTCTCGGACATGATTGACGAGTGTATTGAAGTGTTTATGGATGACTTCTCCATTTACAGCTCGTCTTTCAACCAGTATCTCCTACACCTAGAGAATGTGCTGAAGTGATGTAAGGAGACTGGTGTAGTCCTTAGCTGGCAGAAGAGTCATTTCATGGTACAGAAAGGCATTGTACTTCGACATGTTGTGTCTGAGTGGGGCTTGGAAGTAGATAAAGCCAAGGTTGATTCTATTTCCAAACTTCCATTGGCCACGAATGGCAAAGAGAGTAGATTCTTTCTGAGCCATGCTAGCTTTTATAGGAGCTTTATTAAGAATTTCAGTAAAATTTCTAGGCCACTTTGCGACCTGTTGGTGAAGGAATCTTCCTTCAATTTTGATTCAAAGTGTGCCGAGGCCTTTCATACTCTGAAGGAGGCCTTGATCTCTACGCTTATTCTCTGAGCTCCATATTGAACACTCCCATTTGAGTTGATGTGTGATGCTTCAGATTATGCAGTGGGTGCAGTCCTTGGACAAAGGGTTGAGCGAAGACCACATGTGTTACACTATGCCAGCAAGACTTTAACCGAACCACAACAAAACTACACCATCACTGAAAAGGAATTACTTGCTGTAGTTTTTGCTCTGGAGAAGTTTAGGTCTTATCGTCTTGGATCTAAGGTGGTTATTTTCATTGATCATGCGGCAGTGAAACATCTCATTGCCAAGAAGGATTCTAAACCATGTCTGATTAGGTGTATGCTGATACCGTCAATTACTTGGTCACTAGAGAGACTCCTGGCTCTTGGGATGAGTAGAAAAGGAAGTGATTCATTTCTCAAGCTAGAAACTTTCATTGGGAAGAGTGTGAATTATTTAGAATTGGACAGGACAAAGTATTAAGACGATGCGTGCCTAAAGAGGAGCAACAAAGTGTGCTAAGTTTTTGCCATGAACTTCATTGTGGAGAACACTTTGGTGCTAAGAAAACATTTTTTAAGGTTCTTCAATCCTATTTTTGGTGGCCTACGTTATTTAAGGATTCTCATTACTTTGTTAAGGCCTGTATTAGATGTCAACAGATTGGAATGATTGGGAAGAGGAATGAGATGCCTCAACACCCGATTCAACCTGTTGGAATTTTTGATGTTTGGGGAATAGACTTTATGTGACCCTTCCCTTCTTCCCAAGGTTATGAGTATATCTTTGTGGCATTTGACTATGTCTCTAAATGGATAGAGGCCATTCCTACGCGAACAAATGACCACTCGGTGGTATTGAAGTTTGTGAAGGCCAATATCATATCCCGATTTGGTTGCCCTAAGGCTATTATTAGTGATGGGGGACCTCAATTTCGGACTAACCACTTCAACTAGTTACTCAAGAGTTTAGGGGTCACTCACAAGATTGCTACACCGTACCACCCCCAGACGAGTGGCCAAGTTGAGGTGTCGAATAGGGAGATAAAGAACATTTTAGAAAAGACTGTTAGGCCTGATAGGAGGGACTGGTCCCAAAAGCTCGGTGATGCTTTGTGGGCATATCGAATGGCCTATATGACCCCTTTGGGTACATCTCCCTTTCGGATTGTGTATGAGAAAGTGTTCCATTTACCCGTTGAGCTTGAAATAGGCCACTCTAGGCTATTCGAAGTGTCAACATGGATTTAGAAAAGGTGGGTAAGGCGCGACTTCTAGAATTAAGTGAGCTTGAGAAGCTGAGGAATGATGCTTATGACACCTCTCAAGCTTATAAAGAGAGAACTAAGGTCTTGCATAATAAGTATATCCTTAGAAAGACCTTTGAGCCTAACCAACAAGTCCGGCTTTTCAATTCTAGACTTAAGCTTTTCCCAGGAAAATTGAAATCACGTTGGGATGGGCCATACATAATCACCAAAGTGTTTTCACATGGAGTTGTGGAGATCAAGAGCCCTTCCTTTTCAACAATGCCCTTTACCATCAACGGCCAATGATTCAAATCATATGTTACTTTGGATGGCCATCTAGTTGACCAGGTCACTCTCGAGGAACCTTAGCTCTTGTCATTCTCTGCCTCAGGTAACATCTTCCCTTAGCTGTTTTGCTTCCAATGAGGACATTGTTTGAACTTGGCGTGGGGGGGATAGGACCTGAGACATCTGTTTATAGCATGTCTACATTTTGCATTCATGCGTGCATATTGTATTCAAAAAAAAAAAAGCCATGTTGTTATGCTTAACCTGCTAGGCTCTGGTTCTTTAGGCATGAGACCAAGACTTTAGGTTTGCTTAGCTGACTCTAGGTATCTAATTATAGGAGCTAGGGTTGAACTACTGATCTTAGAACTTTAGGGTTCATTTGGACTAAAAAACTTAAGTAGGAGTTAAGTTGCGGACCATTCCTCAAGAGGTTGAGGAAGGAAAGCTAGGGATTGAGTTAAAGGCTGGGTAGACCTGATGTCTTTTTCTACCTTTTGGTTTATGAGTCCTCATAACCTAAGCATCCACATTTCACACACACTTGGTCTTGTGTAAATAGTGATCACCTTAATTAATTTCTTGAAGAAAATTTGGTTCTCTTAATTCTGATTTAGGAGAAGCTTGAAATCACAACTTGATTGGACGAGTTCCTGCCACAGGAGAGGTGGTGTATATACTCACCTTGATGATGCGATGATAACATGTCACCTCCTCGGTGCTTGTCTTTAGAATATCCATCCTACTGGGGTCATGTAAGCACATTGTGCAGTTTAGGTACCATGGGCGGCCCTATCTCGAAGTGCTGATTGCCATAGGCTTGAATTCACTTAAGAAATCCACGGGTGATACTATCTTGAAGTGTCGATTGCCAGGAGTTCTTGGGGTCGCTATGGGTGGTGCTATCTTGAAGCATCGAAAGCTAGGCACTCTTTGAGGTTCGGTGATGGGGACAATGAATCCGACATAGACCGTGTTGATAGCTGATCCAAGGTTAGACTTAGAGGAATTAACAAAAATATATATATATATATATTACAAGAAAAGAATCCTCTTACTCTCTTTCTAGGTTGGCAATCATACCAACCTCAAATAAATCAGACCAATGCACATGCACGGATGCTTTAATCTCTGGGATCAATAAACCCTAGGGTAGAGTTAGAAATCAGGGAAACTTGTGCCTTCAAGTTGTCCTTATCCGACCTAGTCTGTAACTTAGCAACTACTTAGGTACCTTATGATCTAGGGTTAGATAGTGCAACCTTATTTCTGTGGAAAGGTCAATTCAGTCAGCTTGGACCACTTGGAGTGTTTGGTTGCTGCTTAAATTTGCTAGGGACTAGCAAAAACTAGGCATGGGGCATTTGATTAGCCCATATTTGTGAGCTATTTAAGTATATGAATGCTTAGACATTAAGATATTTTTAACATTTAGCTAGCATACATTAGGATGTAAATAAATTAATTCATATTTTTAACGTAATTACATAATTCGTGTGTTGCATTCATATTTAAATGCATTTAGAATTAACTTAGAATTGCATTCATTTGATTAGTTAACCAATTAGGTGCATTACATTCATTGTTTTAATTTAACATAGAAGTTAAGGGTTTGTGCATAAAGAATCCAAATATTTTATTATTTTATTATTATTCTTCTTCTTCCACAGGTAACGGCTCCACTTCCTCCTCCTGCACCCATTCACTCCTCACAGCTGCCAGCATTCATTTGCCGGGAAGAGTGGATCTACTCCGACCTCTTTGCAATTCAAATCCGTTAGTTGTAGCTACAAGGGAGAGGAGGAGACAACCATGTGAGGGGAGACTCCGCCCTGACTCCACCATTGTGAAGAGCTTCGAGCTCACCACCACGACACCACCGTGAGTCTCCAAGGTCGAGCGCTGCCACACCGTGGGCCGACGGGGTGACAGACCTCCGCGACCATCCGGCGACCTTGACCATCATCGTGCATGTGTGCCTTTGGGCCACACAATTATCTACGGTCATTCTCTTCACCACCACCTTTCTCCTTCATTTTCTTCCTCGTGCTTCACCTGCAACATCAAGAACAAACCCAACATCCACAAACCAACCGCCAAATTGCCTCTTGCCTCCTCACGCCCGACCACGCTGTCGCTCCTCCTCAAGCTCCACCACACACAACATAACCAAATGCCTATTAATAGAGCGAGATCAAGGTTTTAAATGCTGTGTTGTAGTATAAGTTGAAATCGCTTGAAAACAAATAGAATTTATTACTGGAATATCAGAATTAAAGTCCGAGGTCGAACACAGGAAGCAAACAGGAATTCACACACTAATCTCAATAATGTAAATGAGCAAAAGAATTTAAACCAAATAATGATATTCAATAAATACTAATCTGTCACATTAGATATTAAATGAATTCTCATGTATCTTGAGGCAATAAAAAAGTAGAGAAGCGAAAATAATGGTGATTTAGATTACCAATTATTCTCTAAGCATATATATCAAGCATTCAATCAATTTAATTATCTCAACAGTAATTCTAAAGTATCAAGCCATAAATCAGTCGTCGAGTCTGATAACCAGACGACTTAACCATCAAATGCTACAGTGCTTCCCAAGTACTATTCTTCTTTTTCTTCTGCTTCTCTGCTTTTCTCCTTTAACTGCTCTCTTCCTTCTCTTCTTTCTCTGCAGGCCTTCCTCCTTTACTCCTCTTCTGCGAAGGCTTCCTTCTCTTCTTCCTTCTTTCTTCACTCACAGAGGGTGGCCATCTCAAATTTGGCTAAGTGTCACATAGGGCAAAACCCTCCCCTGCCCTGTGCTCTCTTTTTTTCTCTCTTCCTCTTAGGTTCCGCACTCCCAAGGACACAGTCACAATAGTTGGGTAAATGGGCAGACGTGCACCTAAGACCAGGCTCACCTGCGTGGGTGCTGCGTGAGGAGTGCTTAGGTTTAGGCAGGTTATCGGATTGCCCAGACCCGTGGATTAGGTGTCTGATGAGAGCATCATCATGAGCCATAACTAGCTCATTTTGACCTAATAAAGAGAGTAAAAGCTCCTACATAACTTAGAAGAGGGCTTAATTGGAGGAATAAGTGTTCTGAGAAGAAAACATGAAATAAAGGTTAAAATTATAATTTTACCATTGCAGTACATAAACGGGATTTCTCAGAGACAAAACATATGGCAAATTGTCTAAATAAGATAAAAAGTGGGTTGATTCAATCAGAAATGGGTTCATGTGCAATCCAAGAATTAAATGACATCTAGTAACCCTAAAACAGACTTGCTTAATTCAATAAGGTTTCGGTCAGGGTAAAAATCAGGTAAACCCTCTAAAAATCATGGAAAAATATCCCCTAGGGTTTAGAGCATTCAATTTGGCCTTTGGATCCTAGTTTGACCTAGATTAGGGTCCTAGCTCATCAATTGACCTAATTTAGGTTTTTACACAAAATGTCCAGTCAAACGTGGTCAAACCTAAAATACAACTTCACCATTGGATTCCTTAGGTCCAAATTAGGCTTGTACCAAAATTTGGACCTAAGAGGAGGTCATCTTGACCTACTTTGGAATTTAGTACTCCTAATCACATTTTGGTCCCTATGTTTTGAAAACCATCACATAAACACCCCTAGCCTTCCCACCAATCTTACAATCAGGTCCATCCGCCATTAATGGGGAGGAATCCTTCTCCGGCGAGGAAGGCAGGGGGGATACTCTCTGATCCCTCAGAGATCTCCTCCCAGATTTGGAAGGGAGATTCTCTGAGGAATTCCCTTCCATCTGAAATCAATCATGATCCCAGATTTGCACCCAATCTCTCGTGCGAACGCATAAGAGATTTGGGTATATAACCACCTTCCATCTCTGGTGAGACGTCGGTGGTAGAAGGCTTGCCCTCGACACACCAGAAGCTCGGCCAGCACCTATAAATTAACCCCCAACTCCGGCCGTACCTCCTCAGCTCGACTTGGCTGTGATTCCACCTCAAATTCATCTTCTTCTTCGCCGGCCAAGGGGTCTAGCAAGCTTCGGTGAGGCCCCCTCCTCTTCCTCGTTGCTCTACCACAAAACCAGTGGTAGAGCCATCCTCCTCCACGTCGCGCAACACCCGCGCGAGTTGCCCTAGCCCCGTCATTGCCGCCGTCCTCCTCCACTGGACACTTTCTTCTCCGACGACAGCAGGTACTGCCAGCTGCCTTCTCACCCCCTTCGTCCCTTTAGTTAGGTTAAAACTATTCTTCTCTATCCCCTCTTTCATTTCCCTCATTTTATTTCACCAAACGCCCCTCGACCGCCGCTGTTCACCACCCTCTTCTTCATCTCCGGCCACCCTCCTGCGAGACGCTCCCATCACTTCGTAGCCCCACACGTCTCGCCGACCATCGCATAACCTCCGTCTCACCTCACTGAATAACCTCCGCCTATCCATAGACCCTCTACGCCTCCACAACTACCCCCCGACCGGCCACAGGGCGACCTAGCCACGCACGCCTAGGTCGCCCCACGGCCTGCGACCTAGCGCCTCACCTTCGCCATGACACAGGGAAGGTCCCCTGGTGATCTTATTAAGCCGCAAGGCTCTTTTCGTGTCAGATAGACTTCACGCCCCGACCGCCATTAGCGGTGACTCGAGGAAGCTTCTTGCTTACTCCAGGCTGCAATTCTTCAGGGCTCCAGGTCCAGCTAGCTCGGGGAGGCATCATGAAGACATCCGTCCCAGCAAGTGATGCCGCAATGCCTGCAGTCGTGGCAATTGAAGGCACGGACTCCTGCGGGCTGTGAAGTGCTGGAGTAATTTATATTATTTTTATGATATGAGCCTGTTGCCTCCAAACGCACATGGGGTGAGGTCCCTCAGCTATTCTCACCGCCTCGTCCGTGAGTTCACCACATGGATCTTGCGACCTGACCCGACACTATCCTGAGCACTCCTCACGCACCACACTCACGCCGGTGTGCCTGGACTCAGGCGCACGATCCGACTCGTTTACCCGACTTTGGGAGAGCGTGCTGAAGAGTGATAGACAGAGAGAGAGAGTCGCGGGTGTGGGTAGAGGGGTAGGTTTTGCTTTGCTTTGGTTTGTGCAGGGAAGGTAGAAGGAAGAAGTGAAGCTAACACTTAGTCGCTGCTAGCGAAGAAGAAGCAGAAGGAAGGAAGCCTTCGCAGAGGAAAAAGAGAAGGAAAGGAAGAGGCGAAGGAAAAAGAGAAGAGGAACTGAAGAATAAAGAAGAAATAAAGAAAGGTCAAGACAAGTAGAAGAAGAAGAGAAGCTGAAGGCAAGGGAAACCGAACCAAGGAAGGAAGCAAAGGAAGAAAAGCCAAGGAAGAAGAAGAAGACCGGCAGAGAGAAAGAAACTACAAAGAAAAGGAGAAAGAAGCAAGGCAACTGCAGAGAAGAAAGAAGAAAATCGGAAGAAGAAGGACAAGGGAAACCTTTTAAGACGGCTGTTCCCACGATCAGACGTCCAAATTCTTTCTTTTTGTCACAATTAATTTTCAAACTCATGCATTTATATATTTTGAATTAAGTTTTGAGTAATTAAGTGTTCAATTACATTCTTGAGATTAGTAATAAATTCCAATTGCTCCCTATGTTCGACCTCGGATACTTAGGTTTTCGGGTAATAAACTTTTATTTGTTGATAATGCTTGATCACCTATACTACGATGTAACTAACTATTAAAACACAATCTAGCCACGTCAACAGTGTCGTGGGTGAGGCACAGGTGAGGGTGTATGGGACCTCACCTCGTGTTTAGGAGGCGAAGAGTCTATAGGACAAAAGCAATTTATGCCATTTCCGACGCTTGTGAGTTTACAATGTGGGACTAAAGTCCCATCCTTCTTTCTACGTGCAGCTACGAGAGATAGTGCATTCGATTGCAGTTGTTCGGGCCTCAGTGACTCCAATTAGCAGCCTGAGCTCTCTCCTAGAAGTAAGCCTGCATTGCCTGAGACTTCATCTGGGACTCGCAGCAACAAGAAACCTTCTTCAAGCTCCTCGAAGGAGTGCTGTTAATGGTGACGAGGGTGAGTACATGAAAACATAAACATGGCCTTACAACCCAATTAAACAAGCTCAGGAGCATCGCCGTGAGGCGAGGAAGTGAACGGCGATGTCTGTGAGGTGTGAGAGTGTGTGAGGTGGTCGGACGGTGACGAAAAGTGAAGTGCATAGGTGCGGTGTTCAGCATAACGGCTGAGGGCATGATAGGGCGAAATAGGATGGGGGTTTTGAAGAGTGGAGCATAGCGGAGGTCATGAGGTGGTCGGCGAGGTAGATGGAGTTGTATAGCAGTGGAACTGCCTCGCCGGAGTGGTTGTTTCTCACGGAGAAGATGAGGATGAGTGTGTTGAGTAGGGGCTTGAAATGAGGATAGAGAGAGGGAAAGCTAACCAACGATGCTAACTAACCTAACTAGCTACCCTAATGGAGGAAAGGGGGGAGACCCGCACCGATTTTGGCATGCCGGCGATGGAGACGATGAATTCTTCGGTAGGGGAGGAACGGTGACGATAGGAAGGGGGCTGCTGTTGGTACGGCCAAGAGCGGATGAGAGAGAGGAAGGGAATCCGGTCACTGATATTGTGGATGGACGACAAAGGAGGTCAGGAGTCACCGGAGCTTTGTGGCCAGAGGAGGAAGGAGGAATATGAGGATTTCACGACCGAAATCAAGTCTGAGGATTCAGTTGAGCCTTGGATGTGCTTGTAGAGGGCTTAGGAGGTCAATTTGAGCTTGGAAGCCAAGCTTCCAAGCTAGGAATGCTTGCCGAAATAGGAGACCCATCTCTTTGATGGATTCGCATGAGAGATTAGGCGAGATCTGGAGCTTCGGTATTGGCACAAAAGGAAATTCCTTGACAAACTTCCCTTTCAAATTTGAGAGGGATTCATCAAGGAATCAAGAACTTTCCAAATTTAGGTCGTCGGAGTTTGTAGGAATAGGATTCATGGTAGCAGGGACCTTCTTGTGAAAATGATGACAAAATTAGGGGGCCATTTGCAAGGAATTCAAATGCTAAGGATCTGAATGAGATAAAAAGAGTATGACTGGACCAAAATGTAAACTTGGTCAAGATTGTCTCAGATTGGACCCAAGAAATCCAATGATGAAGTTAGATTTAGGTTTTGACCAAGTTTGACTAGGTAATTTATGCAAAAACCTAAATTAGGGCAAATGTCTGACTAGGACTCTATTTTAGGTCAAGACGGGTTCTAATAGTCAAATTGAAGGTACTAAACCATAGAGAATATTTTTCTATGAAGTTTAGAAGGTTTAGGTGAATTTTATCCTGACTAGAACCTTAGTTAATTAAGTAGGTCTATTTTTAGGGTTTCAGAAGTCATTTAATTATCAAAACACATGAAAACCCTTTTTCTGTCTATATTAACCCACTTGATGGACATTTAAGGCCATTTGACCTTTGATTAACCCATGAGAAATCCCGTGATTGTACTACAATTCAGATATATTGTTAAAACTGCAGTTTTACCCCTATTTTCTTTCTTTCTCTCAGAATGATTATGCAATGGATTAGGTCTCTCTAGCGGTTATGTAGGAGCATTTAACGACTTAATCAGGTCAAATTGAGATAGTTATGGCTCATGATGGTGTTCCCATCATACCCCCATGCCTAGCTTTTGCTAGTCTCTTAGCAAAATCTCATGAAATTAACTTAAATTCTAGACCATGCCTTTTTCTTCTCAGAACTTTGTTGTGTGCTTTCTTTTGTAGATTAGGTAAGAATGCCAATAGTAGGCCTAGAGGTACTCAAGTACCAACCAAGATCCAGACCTGACCAGCTCTAGCCTCAGTCCGTCGCGAAGGTTTCTAAGGACCACAGGAACTAACCTAAGGTTAGCTAAGCTCTGTGGTTAAAGCACTCGTGCTTGTAACATGTTTAGCCCCAATTCAGTTTGCAGTTCATTTTTGTAAGAGAGAGACAGAAGATTTTTTTTTTAATTTTTGGAGAGTTTTCTCTCTTTTCTTTCTTAATTTCTAGCTTTGAATTAGCTTTACAACACGGTCTGTATCGGATTCCTGGCTCCCACCATCAATCCTCGCAGGGTCCTTAGCAATCGATGCTTTGAGATAGCACCACCTACGGCAACCCCCAAAACCTTGGGTTTTGAGATTTCGGGATAATCCTACCCATGGCAATATGTAGCTAAATCTTGACCCTGGCAATCGACATTTCGTGATAATGCTGCCCATGGCATCTGAACCAGCACAAGGTGATTGCATGCCCCTAGTAAGATATTTAGATATCCTATGAGACAAGCACCGAGGAGACGATATGTTATTGAGCATCTTTGAGGAAAATTTTCTACCTCTCCATGTCGAGAACTCTTCCAAATTAACTTGTGTTGATCAGCTGCTCCTAATCTAGGTAGCTATTTTCATAACATATTTAATGCATTTGCGTAATTTTGATAATTAAGTGCACTGAACCAGACTGTGCATGGATTGGGGTGCTTAGGTTACTGATTGCACTGCAAAAATACACCTGCAATTGTGCCATCTTGTGCTATTTCCTAGCATTACCAGTGCATATTAGGTTCCCATAGTCGCATTTGTAAAAATACATGCTCTCAATTAAATGCATGCATGCATGCATTTAATTGAGAATGGAAGAGAGTAAATAAATGGCCTTGCATTTAACATTTTTTCCTCAAGTGCATCTTTGCAAAAATTCACCATCTTTTTATTTTTTTTATTTCACTTGATTTTGAACTCTTCCCCGCGGCTGCATGGAGCATCCTCTTCTTCGCTCCATGTCCTGCCTCCCCTCTCCCTGCCAGCCCTACAGCCGCCTCTCCCTGCCGTGAGCCATGCATGAGCCATGCACAGCCAGGGCATGACTGTGCATGCTCTCCTCTTCTTTAAAAAGAGGGCGGCTCCTTCTTGCAAAAGCCAGCTTGGTCCCCCACAGAGAAAACCCAATGCAGCACCACCTTCTTCTCCAAGCCACCATCATCTCCTCCCTCTCCCTCCATACGCAGGACCTCCTCCTCAGAGGAGACACTCTGTAGGCAGGAGTCTTCATTGTGGTGCACACCCACCACCTTGAAACCACCATCGCCCAGCTCTTTAAAGAGCTAGTGGGCGTGGTGGCCTTCGTTCCCTGTTTCAAGTTCAAGCCATTGCAGCCAATGCAGTTGGGGCTTCAAGCTTTGAAGCTCTCACGCTCCGCATAGCAGCAGCAGCTCCACTGCGCACGCCAGTAGCGTGGTGGTCTTCTCTTCCCTGACTTCTTCCTTTCCAGCACTTTCGCCATTGCCGCAGGCTTCAAGGTATGAAGCTCCGTGGCAGCAGTAGCAGCAAGGCAGCAACAGGCGCCCAGGCCACCACGCGCCCGCATGCAAGCCACCGTGCGTGCCTAAAAGCACCCTTGCCTCCCTCTCAGCGTGCTCTGTTGCAAACTTCTCCGCGGCCGCAACCGACCGGCGCAACCCTTCCTCGCGTGCGCCAGCCACAAGCCACCCGCACTCACAGCACCTGCAGCAAGCGGTCGCGCAGCTCGCCCGACCACTGTAGCCACTGTTCACGCATTTCTGTGAAACACTATGGCTACAGTGGGGTGACCGGTGAGTTTCTCACTTAACCAGTCACCCAGCGCGCCACAACTGGCTACAGCCTGCGCACGCGTCTCGACCTGCGTAGCCCGCACCTGCCCGCGTACGTCTACGTGTACCTGCCTCTCCCAACTCCTACCTTCGCCCGCCCCACTCGCCTACGTGCGCCCAGGTCACCTGCTTCCTTCGCTTGCGTATGCCTCTCCGGGCAGTGTTGTGCGCTGCGACCTCTCCTCTCCCCGCCCTCACTCTCAGCGCGCGCCTCTCTGCGTGCATACGTGCCTGCGTGCACGTGGAGCCTCCAGACGATGCTTGGTCCTTCAACCGCCTTAACCCTCAACAGCGCCCTCTCTCTCTCTCTCTCACAGCACTCTCGTTACCGACACTTACACACCTACACTTACACTTTCATACACACACACACCTATACACTATTATATACATATATATATATACGTGTACATATATATATTGATATATATACATATATTTATATATACTTATATCTATATATATATACTATTTATATAACTAAATATTAGTATACATATATATATATACATATATCTATATACTTATATATATATATATATACATATATATTTACATATATACATATACTTATATACATATATATATATATATATTTATACATATATCTATACATATATTAGTACTTATATAAATATGTATTATTCTATATACAAACACACACACATATATATATATACATCTATATACTTATATATATATACATATATACCTATATATTTATAACCATATATATATACATATATTTATATATTTTCACATTACTTACCATACGTGGTATCACGGGAATATCTGCACCAGTTGCTGATATTCGCCGATACATGCGTACAAAAAGTGTGTTCGCATTCATCTTCCACCAGTCCACCTTACATGTGGCACTTCGTCCTGTTGGTTGCATCTTTCTAGACGATGATCGACTCGACACCGTGCTACACTCCATCTCCGCCTCCACCCCCACCCCCACCCCTTTATACATATATAATATATACCTATATATATATATATACTATATTTACTTTATTTCTACTTCTCTTTCGTGCCAATAAAAAGATAAAAGAAATATATAAAAGAGAAAAGATAATCTTTGAATTGCAGGTACTACGTCTTGTGAATAGCAAGACCCGTTTTGGAAACCTGATTTGGCTCAATGCCAAGAACCTAATTTTGAGGGTGTGCCTTAAGGACAAAGATTATCAGAAAAAATCTAAATAGAAAAACACCAAAAACACAATAAACAAATGGAAGAGACTCATTGTAGGAAATGCGTAGAAACATAACTTGTAACCCCACTTCCCTGAGTTCGACCCTAGGCCTAAAAGTGACCAAGATAAAATAAAGTAGGCCAGGTTAAAAATTTTGTAAAGAGATGGTTAGGTCCGATTTAGGTTAACCACTATACACACTTCAACGATAAAATCATCATATTAACAACCTAACCTGGTCCGACACCGCATCTTTTCTGGCGCCGTTGCCGGGGAAATGCACCTTCAAGTAAGTTTTTACTCCATTCTTGTAATTTTTCTCTTCTCACACCCTTCTCTTCACAGGTGTTTTTATTTTTGGTGTGCAGGTAAACCTGTTGCAAGGAGAAGACAGGCAGACGAAGTCGGAGACGTGGGTAGATCCAAGGTGGGAACTAGAGCGTGAAGATGCCGACACCTCACTAGAGCTCCGCACACGTTGCTGCACAAGTAAGTCTTTCTTTCTTAGCAACCTAGGTTAACTTGTAACCTTAGTAAAAAAAAAAAAAACTAAAAAAACTAAAAAACTAGAAAAACTTTTTGGGATCTCTTGGGGCAAGTGGATTAAAATTCACTTGTTTGATTGATTGCCTTTACTCCCACTACCCTGGGATTTCCCACCCTACTTCGCATAGCGAAAATCCAAGAATCATGATTCTTGAATTTTTCACCGTGTGAAGTATTCTTTGAGGCAAATAAAAAGATTGATTGCACCCCTCTTTGCCTCATTTACTTGCAAATTCGGGATCACATTTTTGGTGGGGAGACTTGGAATTGAGTTGATTCCAACCCCACTACGACTTTTCAACTTGCCTAAGATTCGATCTCGAACATTTCAACCCTAACAATTTAATTTTCTTTATCTTTTGATTGAGCCTTGTGTGGAAATCTTTTTGGTCATTGGGAGCACTTGAATTGAAGTGCTTTGGCTCCCTTTCACACTAATTTAAAATTGATTCATGCATCCACACATAGAAATCTCCAACTAGGGAAGCCCATTGCATTGTAGCATGCATTAACCAATTGACATTGAAGAAGGGTTTGTTGGGCTTAGAAGAAAACCTGTATTCTCTCAAAACCCGGAGATTGGTTGAATTGGTATTTCAGTGAAATCCTAAAATTCATACTACTTAAGGATGAATTCTAAAACCATTCACCAATTAAAACTTCAATTCGGGGAGATTTTTCCGTTGCATGCTTGTTTTACACAGTCTGAAAATCAATCACTTGGGCATTAAACAATGCCCTTCACATTCCAAAAGCACTTGACCCTAAGCCTCCAACTAAAATTGGTAGTAACTTGACCCTTATTAAGGATTGGAGGTCTAACTACCTGCATGTAGCATCTACGTGCTGTTGAGGGTTCCCGCTTGCTATCGGGTGTCTAAGACTGGGGCAAACGGCCTTTCAATATGGCCCGGTGGTTCCGTGGTGCTCGCATTCAGTTCCATAGTTTGTGATAGTAGGTAACTTAGATCTTTAGGTCTAAGGGTACACTGTAGAGGTTAGGAATTTGATTGTATTGATTTGTCATCAAGTGTACCTTTACGGCATCATTTCTCTCATCTCTTTTCCCTTCTTATCCCCTTAATTCTTCCTGCGGTAGTGCATGTTTGGGAGGAGGTCACAAAACCCTGAACTGTTTGAATTGACTGATAAATCTAAAAAAGAAGCCGAATCGTCCTCCACAAACATGGCTGCACGCCCACCCCCAAATCCCGAGGGAGGAAACCGCCCTCAAAACCCACCAGGTTGTGGAGCCTTAGATCCCATAACCCGGCTCCAAGCCCAAATGGAAATGTATAATGAACAAATTGAAGCCATTCAGGAAACATTGGAGGAAATGCAGAACCCTACTGAACGGGAGGAGCCTAGGTCGCTTAGCTCCTATCAGAGACCATAGGACAAATCCCGCTGCTACAAAGACCATAGGACAAATTCGGGTCCCCATGGGCGGGGACGACTTTGAACTGAAATTGAACATAATTGGCCTAATTATTTTAACTTCCATGGTCTTGCAAGTGAAGATCCTTTTCTCCACTTGGAAGACCTAACCCAATTAGCTGAAACTGTTAAACCAAGAAATATCGGGTTACCTATAGTCTTCATGAAAATGTTCCCATTTTCATTGCGGGATAAAGCATCGCAATGGTTACGCACCCTTGGGAGAACCATCCACTCTTGGGAAGAGATGCGAACAGCGTTTCTCAAGAAGTTCTTCCCAATCGGGCAAACCAATGCGCTTCGCCGTGCTATCACTTCATTTACGTAACAAAACAGCGAACAATTTCATAAGGCATGGGAGAAGTATAATGACCTCCTCAGGAAGTGTCCGCACCACAGTCTGCCTAAGTGGCATATAGCCTAGATTTTCTACTATGGGCTAAATGAGATTTTGAAGCAGCTTGCAGACGCTTTCTACGGAGGGAACTTTATGAATAAGGACGAGAATGGAGCATTTGAATTGTTTGAAAATATGAGTGAAAACTCAATGAAAAATGTCTCTATTGTCACCTTTAATTGTACCAGCTAGCCCCAAAATGTCCACGAAGTTGACACGGATCCTCCCATTCATCCACTGATCTCAGCCTTATCGCACAAAAACTTGATGAAGTCTCCATCGTGCACAAGAAGCTGGACGAGCTTTTGGCCAACCCTACCCGTTCTATGGCAAACACCCCCACTTCACCACTTCGTCACAATTCCAATTCTTCCAACACCAGGCTTATCCCGAGAAACCCCGTAAGACCTTCCTTACCGAGTGTCATGCCAAGCGACTCGGTAAGTCATGTGGAGCTAGCTTCTGCGAGCCAGTATTTCGACACGGAGGACCAGGCATCCGTGTGCTCGGACCCATACTTACATGCGGACACGTCATCTGGCATAGAAGACTCTTACGCCCTGGGGAACAACCCATTCTCTGCCACATATAACCCAGGGTGGCGCAATCATCCGAACTTCGCATGGTCCAACAACCCGCAGTGCCAAAACCCCATGGGTGGACCAATGTGACCATCCGCACCCGTCATCCCAAGGGCCCAATCTAATCCTATGGCGAATCTGCCATCAGGCCCTTACGTACCGCAAGCAGAACATGCATCAAGTCCTCTTGACAAAATGATGCGAATGATGACGGAAATGTCAAAGCGCCATGAAGAGAACATGACCTCTCTTCAGCACCAATTAGCATAGTAGAATGCTGAGATCAGTCAACTACGCATGGCGACTCGATCTCAGGGCACTCTTCCCGCCCAACCTATTCCAAACCTGTGAAACTTTGTACCCCGTGGTCCTCAACCATAGGTACGACCTTCTCAGGGGTAGGTTAATCAAATTCTGCAAGCTCTAACCATTCCATCGGGATTTCAGGCTAATCCCGCTGCAGCACCGCACTCTTATGTCCCTATTGCAAACCCTCCTTCGTATGATCCCACTGGACCCGCATCGTCCAATGCTATCACTTCAAGGAGCGGTAAGCTGACCGTCGATCTGCCTTGACCAGATCTTGGCCCGTCTTCTTCATCGCCCTCTCATTCGGGATGCGCACCGCATTCACGAGAGGACGATACACCCTAATTGGTGCCAGAATCAGTTCCATTCCCTGAGGCTCTACTGAGGGAGCCAAAAGGCAAAAAGAAAGATACGCAGGCCTTTGATAACCTATGTAATTTGTTCAGGGATGTAGAAATCAAGGTACCTTGCTCGAGGCTATCGACCACATACCTACTGTCGCCCGATTTTTCAAAGACTACACAACACCCAGGCGACAGTCAAAGAAAACCATGAATCCGGTGGTTCTCTCACCTCATGTGAGTTGTGCTATATTGTCAAACCTACCACCGAAGCAGAAAGATCTGGGCACACCGCTTATTTCCTGTAGCATCCAAGGCTGCAATTTTAACCGTGCCCTGCTTGATCTAGGATCTTCCATAAATCTTATACCGACCATCATGCTCGGAAAACTTTCCTTGGGAAATCCGAAACCCACCCCTGTCACGTTACAGTTGGCAAATCGTTCTGTCAAAATCCCGAAGGGTGTGGTGGAAGACGTGGTGGTTATGGTCAACAGTCTCTGTTTTCCTGTTGATTTTCTTGTTTTAGACATGGAAGTTCTTAGTTCACTTTCTGATTGTCCGATCATCCTTGATCAACCTTTCTTGGCCACAGCCCGTGCCCATATTGACTGCGAGTCAGGCTGTATTGAGATTGTCGTTGGATTTGAAAAGCTCAAGCTTAACATCTTCAAGGCAGCCAAGAACTTTGGTTGCGATTGCATCAAGGATGACACATCTAACGAGGACATGGCCGTCAGCGTGTGTATTAGACTAATTGGGACCTATTCGGACTGCTGCGAATTACCTGTAAACACTAACGACTGCCTGACCAACACATATTGTGACGTTCCCCCATCCCTCCCTTGTCCCGTACCTTCTCATGGCCAGACTTCTGACGAGGTTTCTCCGCTTCCCATACCTCATGGTCTGAGTCATATCCGTGCTACTCACCACCGGTCCACACTCTTGAAGACCAGATTGCCCTTTCTTCCCTACCAAATCAGGCAGATTTACAAATCCACACTGGGACCTTGAGCCCATATACTTCTCACTGGGGCTATTCCTTTTTGGATCCATCTATCCAAGAAGCCCCTCTTCTTGGTCAATTTGAGGGCCAACTTCTTCTCCCTGTTGTGTTCTCCAACCCACCTGGGACACTCTCATCCCAAGAATTGCCAGATCTTTCACCATCCACTCCCGAGCTGAAAGAGCTGCCTAGTGTACTTAAGTATGTTTTCCTAGGGCCAAATGAAATGCTCCCTGTAATCATTAGTTCAAAATTGACTAGGGAGCAAGAGTGCAAACTAACTAAGGTCCTCATAGAACACAAGGCAGCTATTGGATGGTCCTTATCAGACTTATCTGGCATTAGCCCCTCTTACTGCAGTCACTGTATATATTCGGAGGAGAAGGCTCGACCTTCCCGCGAGATGCAGCGACGTCTCAACCCTAACATGCGGGAGGTTGTTAAGAAGGAAATCATTAAGTGGCTTGATACGGGTATAATCTACCCGATCAGCGATAGCCCCTAGGTGAGTCCGATTCACGTTGTGCCTAAGAAGACAGGACTCACCATCCATGTCAATGATAGGGGTAAATCCATCCCTACACGCACTCCTACATCTTGCAGAGTGTGTGTAGATTATAGGAATCTCAATGCTGCAACCAAGAAAGATCACTTTCCGCTACCTTTCATTGACCAAATCCTGGAGCGGTTAGCGGGAAATAAATTTTTCTATTTCCTGGATGGATTCTCAGGATATAACCAGGTGGCAATTAACCCTCGAGGCCAAGAGAAAACCACTTTTACCTGCCCTTTTGGCACCTTCGCATTCAGAAGGATGTTGTTCGGACTTTGCAACGCGCCAGCAACTTTCCAGAGATGTATGCTGGCGATATTCCATGACATGGTGGGTGACTTCCTCGAGGTCTTCATGGATGACTTTTCGATCTTTGCACCATCTTTCAACGAATGTCTTGCCAACCTGACTCATATCCTTAGGAGATGTATTGATGTAAACCTCGTTCTTTCTTGGGAAAAAAGTCATTTTATGGTGCACGAGGGAATTGCTCTCGGACATATCATCTCCGATAGGGGTATCGAGGTTGACAGAGATAAGCTCGATGTCATTACTGATTTACCTGTGCCTGGCTTTGTCAAACAAATTCGCTCCTTCCTGGGACACGTCAGTTTCTATAGGAGATTCATCAAAGATTTCTCCAAAATTTCTCGACCCTTAACTCATCTCCAATCAACCGACGTACCCTTCGATATGGGCCCTGACTGCATACGAGCATTCACGTAGCTGCGTAATGCTGTCACCAAGGCCCCTATTCTCCAGCCGCCTGATTGGTCCCTCGACTTTGAACTCATGTGTGACACTTCCGACCTTGCAGTCGAAGCCATCCTGGGACAAAGACACGATAGACACCCCTTCATGGTGTACTACGTCAGTAAGACGTTGGATGAGGCCTAGCGTAATTATACTACCACTGAAAAAGAACTATTGGCGGTCGTCTTTGGGCTGGAGAAATTCCGCTCTTACCTTCTGGGCTCTCACGTTATTATTTTCACTGATCATGCGGCCATTCGCCATCTCATGCACAAGAAAGATGCCAAGCCTAGACTTATTTGTTGGATCCTTCTACTCCAGGAATTTGACATTGAGATTCTTGATAAGGTCAGAGCCCAGAATATTGTAGATGATCACCTTTCCAGACTGGACCCTGATCATATTGGACTTACTTTGTCGATCAATGAAATTTTTCCTGATGAGCACCTATTGGCAATAAATGTGGCAAGTGGATCGTGGTATGCTTACATTGCCAATTACCTTGCTTCTGGATCCCTTCCACGTGGCTGGCCTAAAAACTAGTGCAAGCGTCTCAAGGCAAAAGCAAAGTATTATTTCTGGGATAATCCACTTCTTTTTTGGATAGGTGTTGATCAAATCATCCGTTGCTGTATTCCTGACAATGAGTTCCCCAGTGTGTTATCCTTCTGCCATGATCAGGCTTGCGGAGGCCATTTCTCTGGGAGGAAAACTGTAGCCAAGGTGTTGCAGTGTGGTTTCTTTTGGCCCTCCCTTCACCAGGATGCACACAATTATGCCAAGCATTGCACTAGGTGCCAGTCGTTAGGGTCAATGTCACGTCATGACATGATGCCCTTGCAACCCATTCTAGCTGCGAAAATCTTCGACATTTGGGGAATTGATTTCATGGGTCCCTTTCCTCCTTCCAACAGCTTCGAATTCATCCTCGTAGCCGTTGACTATGTTTCGAAATGGATCGAGGCTGACCATGTTATATCCATTCGATTTGTCAAATACCACATCTTTGCGCACTTTGGGATCCCTCGAGCCATTATCTCGGATGGAGGAAGCCACTTTACCCATGCTTCTTTTCGAGCACTTCTGAGGAAATACGGATTCCACCATCGTATCGCATCCCCGTATCATCCTCAGACGAACGGCCAAGCAGAGGTGTCGAATCAACAAATCAAGCAGATTCTCCAGAAAATGGTTCGGCCTGACTGTAAGGATTGGTCCAACAAGCTGATTGATGCACTTTGGGCGTATCGGACCGCCTTCAAGGCTCCCCTTGCTATGTCTCCTTATAGAATCATTTACGGGAAGCCTTGTCATTTGCCCGTGGAGTTGGAGCACCGCGCTTATTGGGTGGTTCACCAATGTAACCTCGACCCAGACTTATGCGGTCAAGAAAGGAAACTCCAACTCCAGGAGCTGGAAGAGCTTCGTCGTGAAGCCTATGATTCTGCTCTAACTTTCAAACAACGCACTAAGGCTTTTCACGACAGCCGTATTCGGTAAAAAGAATTTGAGCCATCTCAGCAAGTTTGGCTCTATAATGCCCGACTCAAATTCTTTCCTGGGAAATTGAAGTCCAAATGGACTGGTCCTTTCCTGGTCTGAAGACCATTCCCCAACGGGGCAGTCGAGATCGAAGATCCCAAATCTGTGCGTAAATTTACAGTCAATGGGTAGTGTTTGAAACCCTATCTGACTCATGAACCTGCCTCCGTTGGAGAAATCGTTGCCCTACTGGAGGGTAACTAATTCTTTGCCTCATTTTGAGTCCAGCTGGGGACGTTAAAATCAGTGCTCGTTGGGAGGCACCCCAACAACACTCACTATCCACCATCACTTTTCACTTCATTGTCACGCTCACTTCACTTTTCACTTCACCACCCTCCATCCACCCACCCTACCACCCTGCTGTATACCCTACACTTCAGCTCTCATTACCCGATCCTTCATCCTTTCTCTACCCTTCCCCGCATGGATATGAGGACATAGCATTGTTTGGCATAGGGGGGTGGATAGGCATCCTTAGGATCTGGATATTTTATGGTATCATGCAGTTTCTATAATAAAAAAATAAAAAAAATGAAAAATGAATGAAAAAGGGTGTTTAGTAATGATCTGAAGGTTGAAACAAAAATACAATAAGTGTTTATGGATATTCAACCTTTGTTTAGAAGACTTTCCAGGTCAGAGAAGCTTGATTCGCTCAGGCTCGGATTAATTCACTTGAGCATTAACAAGGTAGATCGAAATCTCTCTTAACTAAGGACGTATTCTTGTACCTAAGACACCAGTACAGGATCCGTTGGTTTGCTTCTACTTGAGAGCCTAAGTAATCTTGGTTCACACTACACATATCAAGAAAGACTAGGTGAACATAAGATCCAACCCTAGTATTCATTAGGGAAGGTGGAGTCCTTACCTGTGCTCGTAGGTAGACTTTTTATCCCAGGCTTTAGTCTTGTGCTTAGGAGCGACTCTTTCTACCAAGAAAGAACTCTCCCACCAAAAAGAAAAGTGTGCTCCTCCAAATAATGTTGTAAGAGATATACCGACACGTGTTTCAAAAAAAAAAAAGATGTAAATAAGTCAGTATATCTCACAAATGTCCCTAAAGTCTCTACCCTGAAAAAGTTCTTCAGGGCAAGTCACAAATACCCTGTTTTCTTGTGAGCCACATATGTCAAAAAATGGGAGTTGAGTTTTCTGTCATCTTCTTAAGGGTCAATCCGAAAACACGAGCTGAAACTGGGACCAACCTGTACTTAAAAATTCGTGAAACCTTGGGCTTGAGTCTTAATGTTCATCTGGTCAGTCTTAATTCTTCACTAAGCACAAGCAATAACCTCTTGAGCTCTCGAGTACGGCAAAAACCTCCTGGGTCTTGTAAATCGTACTTAAGGTTTAAATATCAAGAGTCCTGGTTAGTCGAGAGATGATCTATGTCATGTGAGACTTAAAGTACTGGTAGTCTTCTCTACAATTGGTTCTCACAATATCCAACAATAAACACACCTATGATGCCTCAGGAGAAAATCTTCAGCTTAAAGATCATTTCTAAATACTACAAAAAAATGTTATGCTAGGGACTAGCAAAAGATAGGCATGGGGGTATGATTGTACCGCAAAAATACACCTGCAATTTGCCGTCTTGTGCTATTTCCTAGCATTACCAGTGCATATTAGGTTTCCATAGTCGCATTTGTAAAAATACATGCATGCATACATTTAATTGAGAAGGAAAGAGAGTAAATAAATGGCCTTGCATTTAACATTTTTTCCTCAAGTGCATCTTTGCAAAAATTTACCATCTTTTTATTTTTTTTATTTCACTTGATTTTAAAATCTTCCTCGCGACTGCATGGAGCATCCTCTTCTTCGCACCATGTCCTGCCTCCCATCTCCTTGCCAACCCTACAGCCGCCTCTCCCTGCCGTGAGCCATGCATGAGCCATGCACAACCAGGGCATGGCTGTGCATGCTCTCCTCTTCTTTAAAAAGAGGGTGGCTCCTTGCAAAAGCCAGCCTGGGCCCCCACAGAGAAAACCCAACGCAGCACCACCTTCTTCTCCTAGCCACCATCATCTCCTCCCTTTCCCTCCATACGCAGGACCTCCTCCTCAGAGGAGACACTCTGCGGACAGGAGTCTTCACTGTGGTGCACACCCACCATCGCCCAGCTCTTCAAAGAGCTGGTGGGCTTGGCCGCCTTCATTCCCAGTTTCAAGTTCAAGCCATTGCAGCCAATGGAGCGGGAGCTTCAAGCTTTGAAGCTCTCACGTCCGCATAAGAGCAGCAGCTCCACTACGCACGCCAGTAGTTCTGTGGTCTTCTCTTCCCTGACTTCTTCGTTTCCAGCACTTCCGCCATTTCCGCAGGCTTTAAGGTCTGAAGCTCTGCGGCAGCAGCAGAAAGGCGGCAGCAGGCGCGTAGGCCACCGCGCCCTCGCACGCAAGCCACCGCACGTGCCTGCAGGCACCCTTGTCTCCCTATCCGCGTGCTCTGTCGCAAACTTCTCTGCGCTCGCAACCGGCCGGCACAACCCTTCCTCGCGCTTGCCAGCCAACGCGCGCTAGCCGCAAGCTGCCTGCACTCACAGCACCCGCAGCAAGCGGTCGCGCGGCTCGCCCAACCACTGTAGCCACTGTTCACAGGTTTCTGCGGAACATTGTGGCTACAGTGGGGTGACCGGTGAGTTTCTCACTTAACCGGTCACCCGTCGCACTGCAACCGGCCGCAGCTCGCGAGCGCGTCTCAGCCCGTGTCGCCTGCACCCACCCGCGTACGTCTGCATGCGCCCGCCTCTCTAAGCGCCTGCCTTCGCTCGCCCCACTCATCCACGTGCACCCGCATTGCCTGCTTCCTTCGCCTGCGTATGCCTCTCCATGCAGTGCTGTGCGCTGTGACCTCTCCTCTCCCCGTGCTCACTGCCAGCGTGCGCCTCTTTACGCGCATACGCGCCTGCGCGCACGTGGAGCCTCCAGACGATGCTTGGTCCTTCAGACGCCTTAACCCTCAGCAGCGCCCTCTCTCTCTCTCTCTCTCACAGCACTCTCTTTACCGACACTTACACACCTACACTTACACTTTCATACACACACACACCCGTATACACTATTATATACATATATATATATACGTATACATATATATACTGATATATATACATCTATTTATATACATATACATATATATATACTTATATCTATATATATATACTATTTATATAACTAAGTATTAGTATACATATATATATATACATATATCTATATACTTATATATATATATTTATACATATATATTTACATATATACATATACTTATATACATATATATATATAAATTTATTTATACATATATCTATACATATATTAGTACTTATATAAATATGTATTAGTCTATATAGATGTATATATATATATATATATACATCTATATACTTATATATATACATATATTTATACATATATATATATAAATATACATATATATATACATATCTATCTACATATATCTATATACATATATTACCATATATATATATATATATTTACATCTATATAGTTATATATACATACTTATACATATATATATACATATACATACCTATATATTTATAACCATATATATATATACATATAGATATATTTACATATATACATATATTTATATATTTTCACATTACTTACCATACGTGGTATCGCGGGAATAGCTGCACCAGTTGTTGATATTCCCCGATACACGCGTACAAAAAGCGTGTTCGCATTCATCTTCCACCAGTCCACCTTACACGCGGCACTTCGTCCTATTGGTTGCGTCTTTCTAGACGACGACCGACTCGACACCATGCTACACTCCATCTTTGCCTCCACCCCCACCCCTTTATACATATATAATATATACCTATATATATATACTATATTTACTTTATTTCTGCTTCTCTTTCATGCTAATAAAAAGATAGAAAAAATATATAAAAGAGAAAAGATAATCTTTGAATTGCAGGTACTCCGTCTTGCGAATAGCAAGACCTGTTTTAGAAACCTGATTTGGCACAAAGCCAAGAACCTAATTTTGAGGGTGTGCCTCAAGGACAAAGATTATCAGAAAAAAATCCAAATAGAAAAACACCAAAAACACAAGAAACGAACGGAAGAGACTTGTTGTAGGAAAGGCGTAGAAACTTAACTTGTAACCCTACTTCCCTGAGTTCGACCCTAGGCCTAAAAGTGACCAAGATAAAATCAAGTAGGCCAGGTTAAAAATTTTGTAAACAGATGATTAGGTCCAATTTAGGTTAACCACTATACACACTTCAACGATAAAATCATCATATTAACAACCTAACTGGGTCCGACACCAGTTACCGAGTCCCGCAAACCAGAGGTTTGTTAATAAGGTTGAATAATCGCTAAGCCTTAGATCTTAACGAATACTTGAATTTTTAAGCTTAAACACAAGCCCATGAGGCCTAAGATCAGTGTTCATACTAATCTCTTTTGTTTCTTAGCACTTTTATTTCATATTATTTTTTTTCTTTTGATTTGGTCTAAAACTAAGTAGATTCCTTGATCTTTTGCTACTGACTATCCCTTTTTTTCAAATTGTGCTCCTTTTTGACATTTATATCACCTTTGCTTTTCCTCCTCAAGAATGATATGCAAATTGATCTTTCAAAATTTCCTCCCTTCTCCATTTTTTTGTTTTTTAAATTTTTTGTCTTTTTGGTTTTTTGGAATATGTATTTTTTTGTGGGAACCCTTCCAAACTTTGAATTTTTGTATGTTTGCACTTTAACACCCCCCTTTCCTAAGTTTTACAATGTCCTCATTGTAAATGGAGGGTATGAAACAGTTTTGGGTTCGGGAATTAGAATAGGATAATCGGGTGGGCGAACGGGTTTGGAATGACTGTTGCGGACGATTTCAAAGCTCTGATATGAGTACCACAGATGGGATCAACTGTTCGAAAATTGAAATTAGAGTGCAATAGACGTGAAGTACAAAGAGGATAATCAAAAAGATCTCAGATTTTTGGAATGATGGTTGCCTCTCGTTAAGTGCTAAATTCAACACCTTCAGCTGAGTAAAAAATGGTCATGGAGAAGGAGTGGTCAAATCAGATGAGTGTTGTAAGCAAGCACCTTGATCAATAGCCTAGTTGGCCCAATCGGGTGCTTGTTCAGATCAACAGGCTGATGATGCAACCCAAACCCAATCAATCTGGTGGGTTAATAGATGTGGATTAGGAGATGCGGTGCCCACTAGATACTGTGAAGCTCAAAAGGATGTGGAACTGAAAAGCTAGGGTTTGGCTAAATCGGATCATCTTGATTAGAGTAGGGATACTCAAATGAAAAGGAATCATTGGAGGATGTAGGAACCCTACAAGAGTGATTAGAGAAGAATGGGGCATGATTTGTAGTCTGATCGATGTCCGAAACCTGATAAATATGTGAAGGAGAATCATGTGCAACCGACTCATTGAGAGGAGAATCAGAGTAGAAATTGGCTCTGGTTGCGAGTCGGGGTTGAAAACGGGTTTGGGAAGGTTCTGCATGTGTAGAAGAGGTGGCATCAACAAGAATTGTGTGTGAGTGCTCCTCCAGAAAGGATTAAAAGGTGGGTTCATTTAGAGAGTCTTCATAGTAGCCATCAAAAACAAAAGTAAATGCCTGAAGAGTGTTTATCGGTTGATGGAAATCTGAGTCAAGAAAAGATTTGAACTCTGGGTTATAGATACTCTCAACATTTTCTATTTCTGATTCTTGAGGATCAGAAAGAAATCATTCCATCTCAATGGAATCTGATTTTGAATCCATGATCTCAGGATCAGGGACCTTAGAGTCAGAGTCGAGGAATGGATCATGTGTGCTGAGCTCATAGATTGGCTTGTAGTCATCAGGAAATAATGGCTCTCTGAAATTAGAGTATGATTCGAAATTGTCAGAGAATTTGCGAGAATCAAGTTCTGAATCTGATTCGAGATTATAGGTTCCACCATAGAGTGAATCAAAAGATGCAGACTCAGCAACCTGACTTGGGTCTAACCTATTTTCAGATCCTGAGCTCAAAAAGGTGTCCCTATTAGGTTTGGGCTCGGGTTCTTGGCTTGTATGGAAGACCAATCAAAACCCAACTCTTCCAACTCCTCTGTTTCTGTATCATAGATTGGCATGACTTCCAAAAAATCAATTTGTGTTTCTGAGGTGGTCGGAGAGGTGCATTCATCAAATACGGGCCCTAAATCATAATCCAAATTCAAAATTTGATTTTCATCACATGGGGCCTTATAATCATCTTAAGAAAGCTCAAATCCAGATTCTAGGTCATGGGTATGGGTTGGATCACTAGAATCTAGGTTGGGCTCTACAGGGATGTTAGAATTGCTCTCGAGAGTCACCTTACCAGAATAAGGGATGGAATTTACACTCTCGAGAGGTTTTGATTCAATCTTAGTATCATAGGTGTTTGGGAAATCTAGGCTTGGCGAACCAAGGTTTTGATTTTTGAGGGCTGGCCAAAATTTTGAACACCTGTATTCGGATCCTCCCAACTTGTCTCAAGATTAGGAATGTTAATTTGTTTGTAATTTGAATCAGGTTCCATTTGGGTTGGGGGTCCATAACAAGCTTAATCATCAAACCAGGGATTTGAGAAATTACATGGATTACTATAATTACTCCAAGGTGTCATCTCAACTTCTGACGAGTATTTTTGATCGATGAATCTATACAAATTATTTAGCAATTCTCCTCATTTTTTCAAAAAATTCTAGAGTTCTTCCGGAACTGAAGGAATTGACTAATATTGTAGACAATCATTGTTGTGTAATTTCACCAATTCCATGTTGATGAGAACCTCATCATGAGCCATAACTAGCTCATTTTGACCTAATACAAAGGATAAAAGCTCCTACATAACTCAAGGAAAGGCTTAACTCAGAGAATTCTGAGTTTAAGGAGAAAACAAGTCAAAAGGGGTAAAAATGCGATTTTACCAGTATAATCTGCATACAGGTCCAAACATAGGTCAAACAAACCAAATAAGAAGGAAAGTGGGATGATCTGATAAGGGTTACAGCAATTCCAAGGAACAAAATGATAATCTGTAACTCTAAAACAAATCCACTTCAATTCACGAGGTTCAAGGCAAAGCAAAAATGGAATAAACCCTCTAAAATTCATATAAAAATAATCTCTAGGGTTTAGAACCTTCAATTTGGCCTTAGGAACCCATCTTGACCTACATTGAGAACCATACCCAATTAATAACTTAATTTGGGTTTTTGCGTAAATTGACCGGTCAAACAAGGTTTAATCTAGAAATAAAATTCACCATCAGATTACTTAGGTCCTAATTAGTCATGTATAAAAACTTGAGCCTAAGAAGAAACCTTCTTGACCAACTTTACATTTTGGTCCTCATCTATTTACCTTTTGGCCCTCAACTTTTGAACCCTCGCATTTTGGCCCCTAACTCTCCTTCATTCTTTGCGTTCAGGTCCCTCCTGCAAAACCTGACCGGCACCATGCTCCGGCGACCTTGCGCGGAGCATGGCGCCGCGCAGGGTAAGGGGGAGGGTCTGGCAAGTAAACCGGGGGTGCCCTGCGTCGTCAGCCGTCGCAGGGACACCCCCATGGTCGCTGCAACCCACCATACCGGCCGTGCGAACGCCCGGATGGTATGGGTCTCCATCTCCGGCGTCCTCCAGCGAGGGAGACACGTCGTCTCCCTCCGCCCTCCTCTCTGATTCTACCCTATAAGTACCCCCCGTCGCTCCACCGTTCGGGGGAGCTCGGTCCTGACGGAGAAAGACCCCCACTTCCTCTCTTCCCACTCCGACAGGAAGCCCTCCAGCTCCGGCGGCCTCCCCTCTTCCTCCTCGTCGCTCTGCCGCACTACCAGCTGCAGGGTTGCTCTCCCTCACTCTTCCCGCGCCACGCCGCACCCAGCTGGCGCTTCTCCGGCCCTCTCCTCGCCGCCGCCCCTTCCCCTGGGCAGCTTCTTCTCCGGCGACAGTCGATACGACTGTCGCCTGCTCCGGCCCCTCCTCGTCCTGCTAAGTAGGTAGAACTCCTCCTCTTCCTCCCCTCTTCCTTTTCCTCACTTTACATCTTTACTGTTACCCCGATCCGACCAATCGCCCTCACCTTCTCCACCTCCGGCCCCTGCTCCGGCGACCCGCTCCCATCACTCCAGCAACCCACACGGCTCGCCGACCACCGCAGAACCTCCGCCTCCTCACCCTGATCAACCTCCGCCCTCCCACTTCCCCCAAATCACCCTCTGCAACTCCACCGAACAAACCCACCTCCTAACCTGCAGTTTGACCTAGGGCGGCCCTTAGGCTCCGCCCCGCCGCCTGCACACCCCCTGACCACCTTCGCCGTGCCACGGCGAAGGTCCTCCGCGTTTCTGATTGGGCCGAGAGGCCGTTTCTCTGTGGGCAGGTACCTGCGCTCGCCGCCGCCATTATTGAAGCGAAGCAGCTTCTTCACCTGCTGCCCCAGGTGCGCCACGCCCAGGTCACGCTCCCAGGCTGCGCGAGGTGTCTTCGCAAAGCGTCAGGCTACAGTTGAGGCGAAGCCCTCGCGCGAAGCCCTCGTGCGAAGCCTCGACCGCCGCTGCCTCTTCCGCACAGGCATCAAATTGGGGTGGGACATTTAGTCCCACCTCGGAAGGCCCTGAAGGAGCGTAGCGGTATAAAGTGAAAAAGTGCTGGAGGCTTATCGCCTCAGCACACGGGGTGAGGTCCCCTTCACCCGCCCGACTACCCGGCCTCGTCCATACGCACGCCTCGCGGACCTGGCCCGACCCGACTTAGCCCGACTTGCACTCCTCACCCACCACGCACGCCGGTGGGCCTGGACCCGGGCGCGACCCGTACCCGACTACCCGGCAGCTCTGGGAGAGCTTTCCTAAGAGCGGATTCTGTGAGAGAGAGACGCGGGGGGGGGGTAGAGTAGGTTTTTGCCCGCTGACGAGAGCTTTGAAGTGTGCAGGCACAGGCGAAGAAGAAGAAGACGAGCGAGGCAGAGAAGAAGGACGACGAAAGCTGAAGGAAGGAGGAGCACTGTAGCAGCGGCGGTTTAAGTCGTCTGATTGGAAAATCAGACGACGCTCTGAAGGCAGAAAAGAGGAAGAAGAACAGGACCGCAAGGGAAAAGAAAAAGAAAGAGACAAGCAGAAACAAGAGCTGAAAGAAGAAGAAGAACATCAACCCACTGCTGCAGATAAAGAAGACAGAAAGAAAAAGAAGAAAGAAGGAGAGACAACGCCCTGCAGTAAAAGGACTGCAGAGAAAGAAGGAGAACGAAGAAGCCGTGCCGCTGAGCAAGGGACCGCAAGAAGAAAAGCTTTACAGCTGAGGCAGAAAGAAGAAAGAAGAAATAAGAAGAACAGAAGGCAGAAGAAGAAGACCACCAGGAGATAAACAAAGAAGAAAAACCAAAAGCCAAAGAGAAGAGAAAACAAAGAGGAAGAAAGAAGAAATCAAATTTTTATCTCTCTCCCTCTCTCTCTCTCTCTCTCTTTATTTTTGTAATATTTTTTGTAATAAGAATTTGTATCTCTAGAATACAACTTGCTCCCTGAGTTCGACCTCGGGAACTCTTTTATTTCCGAGTAACAAATTGTATTAAACTGGTAATCACTTCTCTATACTATACTACGACGAAATAATAGAACTATAGAGGAAGGTCGTCACCACATGTGTTCTGCTAAGAGGTGATCCCAGGTTGAACCGTGTTTCATTTGTGTCCATATTATCTCTACATAGTTCATGATGATTTTTTTTGTTTTTGCAAATCTTTCCTAAATGTCCCTTGCATAATGTTCTTCATGGTTTCTATAGGCATTCTCAAGTATCTTTTCTTTCAAGCTCATTTGGGACTCACGTTTTCTAAATAGTCTTCCTATATAGCCAGGCTGCATTTTTTGAATTAGATGGTGGAACCAAGATGTAGAATCAAAACTTAGGTTAGATTAAAGTTGATTAGATCTGAAACATATTCCCTAAGATGATCTGTGTATGTGCTTTAATAGAAGGGATGAGGGACTGGATGTAAGACTTGACCCAATCTAGGCACCTAAAGATTTTTGGATGACTAAGGCAATTTCGAGGCAGATGATACCTCTGAATCAGAATTCGCACACTCGAGAAGTACTTGGGCAGCCAGGAAGGGAGAGCCTCGCAAAGACCCCTACACGGTAGAGCATCCCCATAGGTTCAGGGTTTCCCCCACCCAACCTTCCTTGTCAATGAGGGTCTAGGTAGACCGGAATGTATGAACTTAAGTCCTTAAGTCTACAAATTTTATGTCCTAATTTGTGCCTTCAGTTTCACTTGATTAGAAGTTAATTCAACTTGTGACCTAATTTGGAGGTTGGTTGGTCTACATTGTAGTCTAACTTCAACTGACCTACCCTAAAGATGGTAGAATGAGATCTAGCTCAAGACCTAGAAATCGCCCTGATTTGACTCCCAAGTTATTAGGTCCAAGTATTTTAGGGTTCAAGTGAATTTAAAGCCTAATTTTTAGGGTTTTTGTTGATTAGATCTTTTCAGCTAAGGGCTTGGGTAGCACACAAATGTGGGTGGGTATGTTTCCTTTTATGTAGGCAAGTGTGAACTAGCACTCCAAAACCCTAAGAATTGAAATCCTAATTGGCTCTATTCTGCATCCAATTTGATCTTAAAATGTTCTCCTTGGGCTTCAAGCAAGAAATGTATTAGCCCAAAGTGATTAGAAATTAAGAGTAGACCCTAATAGGCACAGGAATTTTTGGGTAGGGAATTCTAAACAGAATCGCTTCAAACTTCACTCAAATTTGAAAAGAATTTCAGCAAATCAGGAAACTTGCCTTTTAAATGATGATTACTATGAAAAATAACATAGGTGATTCCTAATTAATTGTTTCCTCTCTTTATTTTTTGTCTTCTCCAAGATTAGGAGGCAGATTAAGGAAGAATAGAGATGTTACCTGCCCTGGTGTTGTTGATTTGCATGGAAGATCTCCACATGAAGTTCATCTCAAAATCACAAGAAAGCAAACAAGGCAAGTCAGTTTTCAAATATAATCAAATAATGTAGAGAATACCGGTGAACTACGCGTTGCTCCCTGGCAATAGCACCAAAATGTTAACAGCGAGAGATCGAGCTTTTAAATGTTGTGTTGTAGTATAAGCTGAAATCTCTTGAAAATAAATAGAATTTATTACTCAAATATCAAAAATAAAGTCCGAGGTCGAACATAGGTGGCAAATAAGAATTCACACACTAATCTCAATAATGTAAATGAGCACAAGAATTTAAACCAAATAGTGATATTTAATAAATATTAATCTGTCAAATTAGATATTCAATGAATTCTTATGTATCTTGAGGCAATAAAAAAGTAGAGAAGCTAAAATAATGGTGATTTAGATCACCAATTATTCTCTAAGCATATATGTCAAGCATTCAATCAATTTAATTATCTCAACAATAATTCTATAGTATCAAGCCTCAAATCAGTCATCAGGTCTAATGACTAGACGACTTAACCATCAAATGCTACAGTGCTTCCCAAGCACTGTTCTTTTTCTTCCTCTTCTCTTCTCTTCTTCTCTGCTTCTACTTTTCTCCTTTAGCAGCTCTCTTCCTTCTCTTCTTTCTCTGTAGGCCTTCTTCCTTTACTCCTCTTCTACGAAGGCTTCCTTCTCTTCTTCCTTCTTTCTTCATGCACAGAGGGTGGCCATCTCAAATTTGGCTAAGTGTCGCACAGGGAAAAACCCTCCCCTGCTCCGCGCTCTCTTTCTTTCTCTCTTCCTCTTAGGTTTCGCCCTCTGAAGGCCATAGTCAGGATAGTCGGGTAAACATGCAGATGTGCTTCCGGGACCAAGCTCATCGGCCTGGGTGGTGAGAGAGGAATGCTTGGGTTTAGGCGAGTTATTGGATCGACTAGACTCGTGGATTAGGTGTCGTGGGTGAGGCGTAGGTGAGGGTGTATGGGACCTCTCCCTATGGTTAGGAGGTGAAGAGCCTATAGGATAAAAACAATTTTATGCCACTTTCAGTGCTTGCGAGTTTATGATGTGGGACTAAAGTCCCACCCTTCTTTCTACATGTAGCTACGAGAGATGGTGCATTCGATTGCAGTTGTACGGGACTCAGTGACTCCAATTAGCATCCTAGATGATCTCCTGGGAGTAAGCCTGCACTGCCTAAGACTTCATCTGGGACTCGCGGCAACAAGAAACCTTCTTCAAGCACCTTGAAGGAGCACTGTTAATGGTGATGAGGGCGAGTACCTGAAAACATAAACACGGCCTTGCGACCCAATTAAACAAGCTCAAGAGCATCACCGTGAGGCGAGGAAGTGAATGGCGGTGTCCGTGAGGTGCGAGAGTGTGTGAGGTGGCTAGATGGTGACGGAAAGTGAAGTGTGTAGGTGCGGTGTTTGATGTAGTAGCTGAGGGCGTGATAGGGCGAAATAGGATGGGGGTTTTGAAGAGTGGAGCACGACGGAGGTCATGAGGTGGTTGACGAGGCAAATGGAGTTGTGTAGCAATGGAACCACCTCACCAGAGTGGTTGTTGGTCACAGAGAAGATGAGGATGAGTGTGTCGAGTCAGGGCTTGAAATAAGGATAGAGAGAGGGAAAACTAACCTACGATGCTAACTAAACCTAACTAGCTACTCTAATGGATGAAAGGGGGGAGATTTGCATCAGTTTGGCACGTCGGCGACGGAGACGATGAATTCTCCTGTAGGGGAGGAATTACGACGACAACGAGAAGGGGGCTCCTACTGCTACGGCTGAGAGCAAACAAGAGAGGGGAGTGGAATCCAGCCACTGGTATTGTGGATGGACGACGAAGGAGGTTAGGAGGTGTCACCGGAGCTTGCGGAGCTTCGCAGCTGGAAGAGGAAGGAGGAATATGGGGATTTCACGGTTGGAATCAAGTCAGAGGGTTCAACCGAGCCCTGGACGTGCTTATACAGGGCTTAGGAGGTCGATTTGAGCTTGGAAGCCAAGCTTCCAAGCTAGGAGTGGTCGCCAAAATAGGAGATCCATCTCTTTGAAGGATTCACATGAGAGATTGGATGAGATCTGGAGCTTGGGAATTGGCACAAAAGGAAGGAAATTCCTTGACGAACTTCCCTTTCAAGTTAGAGAGGGATTCGTCAAGGAATCACGAAGAACTTACCAAATCTAGGTCACTGGAGTTTGTAGGAATAGGATTCATGGTGGCAGGGACCTTCTTGTGAAAATGATGACAAAGCTAGGAGGCCATTTGTAATGAATTCAGAAAGCTAAGGACTTGAATGACATAAAAAGAGCTTGATTGGACCAAAATGTAAAATTATTCAAGATGATGTCAGATTGGGCCCAAATTTTGGTGCAAACCTAATTTAAACCTAAGGAATCCAATGATAAAGTTAGATTTATGTTTTGACCAAGTTTGACTGGATAATTTTTGTAAAAACCTAAATTAGGGCAAATGTCTGTCTAAGACTCTATTTTTGGTTAAGATGGGTTCTGATGGTCAATTTGAAGGTACCAAACCCTGGATAATATTTTTCTTTGAATTTTAGAATGTTTAGGTGAATTTTATTCTAACCAGAACCTTAGTTAATTGAGTAGGTCTATTTTTAGGGTTTCGGAAGTCATTTAATTCTCAAAACACGTGAAAATCCTTTTCTGTCTGTATTAGCCCACTTGTTGGACATTTAAGGCCATTTGATCTTTGATTAAGCCCTAAGAAACCTCGTGATTATATTGCAATTGAGATATACTGTTAAAACTATAGTTTTACCCCTATTTTCTTGTCTTTCTCTCAGAATGATTATGCAATGGATTAACGCTCTCTAGCGATTATGTAGGAGCATTTAATGACTTAATTAGATCAAATTGAGCTAGTTATGGCTCATGATGGTGTTCCCATCAATGCTCACCACCACCACCATCTCCATCTCCTTGTGTTGACCGGATTAAAATAAAAAGTAGGGAGAAAGCTATCGGTTGGATAGATACACCTTTAGGCAGAACTTCTTTTCAAGTTCACCTAGGGGTGTAGAAACTCAAAGTCTGTTCTGATTGTCGATCTGTGAGTCTATCACATACACATAAAAGGATGCTTAGCACTTAGAGTTCTTTTGAGTCTTGGGTGGGTTGGGTAGTCTTAGAATGCTATCCCAAAACTCCAAACTCAAAAATAAAAAAATTAGAGAAGAGGAAAAGACGAAAAGATGTTTTTGCTTTTGAATAAGGCGAGGGCTTGGGGCGATCTGCATTTTGGTAAATACCCAGGCACTATTGTGTCTCTGTAGTTCAGGTCTTAGTAGAAATTTCTCAATGTTGAAAAATAACTATTGCCCAAGTAATTTGATTCTAACTCTATTTATAAATAGCATATAGTTTTGCTGTGGACTAGCAGAAAATAGGCATGGGGGCGTGGTGTAGATGCATCTATGTCACAAAAACTGTCTATTTATGTGTGTTCTTAGGCATACAATTGCATTCAGCATTATAAATATTGCATAGCATGCATCATTCTGCATTTAGGTTAGATTGTACAAATTATAGGTTAATTTTCCCTTTTTGTGGTCAGGGGATAGGGCAATACCATTTTAGAGCCTCAGATTGAAGATCCAACCATATAGATCTAATTAGGGCGGCGATCAGAGTTCAACTACTCTGAGATTGCCCTGATCAAACTTCCGTAGCATCAAAAGTAGTCTGAGAAAGATCAGCGGCCAAGGATCATGGTGGTGTAAATTTGTAACTCAGACGACAAATCCAACTGCACGGATTGATTTAGATTAACGATCATGCCCAACGACGTGAAAATTGACCCAATTAGACATCCGTGGCACCACCTGAGAATAAAAGAAGATAGATGTTTCAGATGGTGTCACATGACGCCATCCAAGCTGCCCATAGCCTTTGGCCTTCCTCTTCTTCATCTAAACCTCTCAATATTAGCCGTTGGATTTCCATCCAACATCTGAGAGAGCTTGGAGAAAAATTCATCTTCGTAACAAAGAAGCGGTCTTGGCGCAATGGTGATGACTTCAAAATGTGAGCTGAAAGGGCACGTTCAAATCCTGCAGAGCTCCTTCATTCGCGAGTGCCATGCCAAATCAAAATTTCACCTCACGATCATGATCAAGCAGTTATGTAGGTGGCGATGTGGCACTACAGGGAGTGCTGGATGCACACATGTGCGATGACGTGCTATCTGATGCATGATCGCACACGGGTGAGCTGAACGCTCAAAGGTGAAGCGGCATGGTGCGATCTCGACTGTTCGATCGTGTGATCAAATGGCTGATGGCAATTGGATGTGATGAAGGCTGAACGTATGAAGGCGAGGCGACATCGACGTGGCCGAATGAGAGCACTCCAATCAGCGCTCTACGACAGAGATGAAGCATGCGTCTTCACCAACGCTTATGTACAACGACATGTGCATGTGTCACTAATGCCAGTAGGGTTGCTTTTTCAAAGATAATGTTGAAGCTACGAGTTACTACGCTATCGTATTTGGTTTTGAAAAACCTGTCGTCGTAGTTTGAAAGTGAAGAACTCGTGTTCAACAAATAAAATTTGTACCGGAATAGAAATCCCAGGTCGAACTCAGGGAGGCTACGTTGATCTATATTCGCAATTAATTTTTTTTTAGGATTTTTGTGTTGAAAAGTGAAGTGACGTAGTTACAATGAAGTAATATAGACAATCAGAATAAACGAGAGAGAGAGAGAGAGAAAGCATGCACTTAATGTTTCAAAATGTTTATACAATAAAACTAGAGAAAAATCACACTAGAAAGCATGAAATCTGTTACACTAGAAAGCAAGAAAATTCTACTTTAGAAAGTTGAAAAGAGGAATGGGAGAGAGAAGTTATCCTCCTCGACGATCGCTTGGAGGACGAGTAGGACGAGATGACGCCTGGAAGATGAAGGATGGAGCGAGATGAAGGAGGTCGAGGCAGGGGGAACAAGAACGGGGCAGCACGTCATCGTCGTCGTAGGATTCGCTTCCAAAATGAGGGCGAAAATTTGACTTTATCTCTCGAGGAACATCCCGAGTGTGGGACAAGCTTCTCTTAAGCTTTGGAGAGAAAGAGAAGGAAGGGATGAGAATTTCGTATGGAGGGGTCTCCTTTTATAGTTGCAAGGAGTGAGGGCAATTTGGTCTTTACAATTTCAAAATATTAAATAAAGGGCCTTTAGTGATAGAATTAAGCGTCACTAAAGCCTAGGTCGCGGGTGACGTGTGCCGCACCTACCGCCCTCTCACCATTCGTGTCGCCCACAATCATCAAACCTCGATCGTTTGATTGTGAGATCGAACAGCTGAGGATTGATAACCGTAGCGCCTCAACTGAGCGCGCCTCTACGTGCAATCCCATGTCCACGCAACATAGCGTCTGAGCGCACCATGTCTCCGCCCTTGCAGCTGCTCATCCAAGATCCGATGACCCAATTTGTGCCAACCCATGCATCTGCATTCAATTGAGGCTCGCGGGGTTTCGAACCCATGCCTCTTGTCCGCGATAAGTCCTTCAACCACTACGCTACAGTGGTGAAGTTGGTGTGCGGATGTTTTGAGATGCGGCTGTCCATGGTCGTTGGATAGCGATCCAACGGCCAAGATCTAGTACATGGTGGGAGGTTGCGGTGGTCTCCAAGATTGGCTAGGTCGGTTTAGGCACCCGAGATGGTGCCACGTGACGCCATCTTGGCCGTCCATCTTCTGGATGATGTAGATGGTGCCACAGGTGTCAGATTGAGTCGATTTTTGCGCCATTAGGCTGCGATCGTCGATCCAAATCCATCCATGCGGTTGGATTTGTCATCTGAAGTGTGGATTCACACCATCTTGGCCCTTGATCTTCTAGGGTTCCTCAGTCTTTGTTTGATGCTACAGATATCCAATCAGGGCGATCTTGGAATTGTTAAACTTGAATCATTGCCATAATCAGATCCGTACAGTTGGATCTTTGATTTGAGGCCCCGATAAAATGTTTCCCTATCCCTGAATATAAAAGGAGACAATTAACCTCTATTTTATTCAAACTAATCTAAATGCAAGATGATGCATGCTATGGAATATTTATAGTGTGTAATGCAATTCTATGCTTAACAACATGCATAAATAGACATTTGATGTAATATAAACATGTTTACATCACACCCCCATGCCTATCTTTTGCTAGTCCCTAGCAAAAACTATATGCTATTTAAAAAAGAATTAGGTTGGATTATTTGGGCATAAGTTATTTTCAATCATTAAGAAAATGTTTACTTAGGATCTGAACTTTCAAAGACACAACAGTGCCCGGGTATTTGCCAAAATGCAGACCGCCTCAAGCCCTCGCCTTATTCAAAGAAAAATTTCTTTCTCTTTTTCTTCTCTTCTAATTTTTTTGGATTTTTGAGTTTAGGGTTTAAGAGTAGCTTTTAACAGCCATTCAACTCACCAAAAATTTGATGAGAATCCTAAGTTCTAATCATCTTATTGTGAATGAGATAGACTCGCTGATCGGCAATTAGAACGGACTTCGGGTTTTTATGCCTCTAGGTAACCTTAAAAAGAGAGTTCTGCCCAAAGGTGTATCTTTTCAACCCGTAGCTTTCTCCCTACTTTTATTTTTATGGGGTCAACACAAGGGTGAATCCAGTGTATATCTCCCTAGTTTATTCTACTTCACTTCTTCCTAAGTATTTTGGGAATTTTTAAGTGCATTTATTGAGCTAGGTTCTGGACAACAGGTCGATGAGCTGTTACCACCGACAACTTGCCAGCCATACTCGTGCAGCGAAGTGTGGCTTATTTCTTTTGTTTTATTTTTTTTTGTTTCCCCTTTTCTTTTTTTCTTTTTCTTTTTTTTTTTAAGTAGGTGGCTTCCCTGGTCTAAGATTTACCTAAAGGCATCACGAAGAGAATGGTCCAGTGACTGGGCTCTGGACAACCTACCTATGGGCTATTACGCACGATAACTTGCCAGCCATATCACCCTAGAAGTTTCATTAGCTACCATATTTTCGTTAAAATCACCGAACAACGAGTCTGTGAAAAGAAAGTGTGTAGATGCTTAAGACTCAAAGTTCCCTCAAATCAGAGGATGAGTTGATAAGTCGTGTACTTATCACCCAAACTTATTTACTTAAATTACAATAGAATTAAGATGGCGAGGACTCGAAAAAAAGATCCAGATTTTAGTGGATACATGGGCCGATTAAGTCCAAAGACCTAAAGGGTCTTTGTGTTCAATCCTAATGTAATATTTCTTAAGATTGAAAAGTCCTAATGTCCAAATATTCCTTCCTAATTCAAAATTTTGTTTTAAATGTATAAATAAGAAGAGAAATACAATTTGCAAGAATTTCACAAAGCTGACAAAATGATTCAAAAATAAATCCACCCCCCCATGCCTAGCTGATGTAATGTCCACTTTGAGAAAGAGACATGAAAGAAAGGGTAGAGTATGAAAGATGTCACCTGAATATGAAGCTCGGGTCAGCTTTGTGTCATATGTACAACTGCTGAGTTTAATGCCGTCAGCTAGGCGAAGTCCAACCAAAGAAATCACAATATGGCTAGAGCAACCATGTTCGATATGGGTTCTGGAAGAGTATGGTCAATAATAGGCTTCAGACGTTGACCGTTGACTTTAAATGTGTTACCCATCTTTAGGTCAGAGATCTAAATGGCTCCATTTGGAAAAATCTAGTCAATAATGAATGGGCCATTCCATTTAGATCTAAGTTTGCCAGGAAAGAGCTTAAGTCGAGAATCAAATAACCAGACCTTCTGGTTTGGCTCAAAGCTCTTGCGGGAAATCAATTGATCATGTAGAGCTTTGGTCTGAGCCTTGTAGATCTTGGCATTCTCATATGCATCATTTGTAAGCTCTTCCAACTCAGATAGTTGGAGTTTCCTGGTCTTCCCAGCTAAATTCAGATCTAAATTGCATTGCTTGATCGCCTGGAATGCCCTATGTTCAATCTCTATAGGTGGATGCCACACCTTTCCATACACCAAATGAAACGGAGACATGCCAATGGGCATTTTATACATTGTATGGTAGGCCCAAAGAGCGTCCTCAAGCTTTTGAGTCCAGTTCTTGCGATTAGGCCTAATCGTTTTCTACAGAATATTCTTGATCTCCCAATTGGAAATCTCAGCCTGTCCATTTGTCTGGGGATGGTAAGGTGTAGAGATTCGGTGGTTAAGCCCGTATTTGGCCAACAAATTCCAAAATTGGGCATTAGTAAAATGAGTACCACCATCACTGATGATGGCCCTCGGAATCCCGAACTTGCTGAAGATATTTTTCTTGACAAAATCGATGACCACCTTTTGGTCATTGGTTCGGGTGAGAATCGCCTCAATCCATTTGGACACATAATCAACAGCAACAAGAATGTACTGATGTCCAAATGAAGGGAGAAAGGGTCCCACGAAATTGATGCCCCAAGCATCGAAGGTTTCGATAGAAAGAATTGGGTTTAGGGGCATCATATCTCTCTTAGTTATGCTCCCGAGTGCCTGACATCGAGAACATGACCTTGAGAAATCCTGGGCATCCTTAAATAAAGACGGCCAATAAAAGGTAGATTGCAAAATGTTGAAGCTACGGATCACTACAATATCGTAGTTGGTTTTGAAAAACCCATCGTTGTAGTTTGACAGCAAAGAACTCATGTTCAACAAATAAAATTTGTACTGGAATAGAAATCCTGGGTCGAACTCAGGGAGGCTATGTCGATCTATATTAGCAACTATATTTTTTTAGGGTTTTCATGTTGAAAAGTGAAGCGATGTAGTTACAATGAAGCAATATAGACAATCAGAATAAACGAGAGAGAGAGAGAAAACATGCACTTAATGTTTCAAAATGTTTATACAATAAAACCAGAGAAAAATTAAACTAGAAAGAGGGAAATCTATTACACTAGAAAGGCGGAAAATTCTACTCTAGAAAGTTGAAAAGAGGAATGGGAGAGAGAAGTTATCCTCCTCGATGATCGCTTTGAGGATGAGCCAGACGAGATGATGCCTGGAAGATGGAGGGTGGAGTGGGAAGAAGGAGGTCAAGGCAGGAGGAATGAGAATGGGGCAGCATGTCATTGTCGTCGCAGGATCCGCTTCCGAAATGAGGGCAAAATTTGACTTTATCTCTCGAGGAGCATCCTGGGTGTGGGACAGGCTTCTCTTGAGCTTTGGAGAGGGAGAGAAGAGAAGGAAGGGATGAGAATTTCGTTTGGAGGGGGTCTCCTTTTATAGTTGCAAGGAGTGAGGGCAATTTGGTCTTTACAATTTCAAAATATTAAATAAGGGCCTTTAGTGACGAAATTAAGCGTCACTAAAGCACATGTCGTGGGCGACGTGCGCCGTGCCTACTACTTGCTCACCTTTCGCGCCGCCCACGTTCATCAAACCTCGGTCGTTCGATCGTGAGATCGAACGGCTAAGGATTGATAACCACAGTGCCTCAACTGAGTGTGCCTTTGCGTCCAATCCCGCATCCGCACAATGCAGCGTCTGAGCACGCCACGTCTCTGCCCTCGTAGCCGCTCATCCAAGATTCGACAGCCCAATTTGGACCAACCCATGCGTCTACGTTCAATTAAGGCTCGCGGAATTTCGAACCCACACCTCTTGTCCACAATAAGTCCATCCACAGCGCTACAGTGGTGAAGTTGGCACGTGGATGTTTTGAGGTGTGGCTGTCCATGGCCGTTGGATGGTGATCCAACGGCCAAGATCCAACGCATGGTGGGAGGTTACGGTGGTCTCTAAGACTGGCTGGGTTGCTTTGGGATGCCGAGATGGTGCCACGTGGCACCATCTTGGCCGTCCATCTTCTGGATGATGTAGATGGTGCCACAGGTGTCAGATTGAGTCGATTTTCACGTTGTTAGGTTGCGATCGTCGATTTGAATCCATCCATACAGTTGGATTTGTTGTCTGAAGTGTAGATTCACACCTTCTTGTCCCTTGATCGTCTAGGCTTCCTCTGTCTTTGTTTGATGCTACAGATATCCTATCAGGGCGATCTTGGAGTTGTTGAACTCCAATCGTTGCCCTAATTAGATTTGTACAGTTGGATCTTCGATCCGAGACCTTGATAAAATGTTGCCCTGTCCCTGAACATAAAAGGAGACAATTAACCTCCATTTTATTCAAACTAATCTAAACGCAAGATGGTGCATGCTATGCAATATTTATAGTATGTAATGTAATTCTATGCTTAAGAACATGCATAAATAGATATTTTATATAATATAAACATGTTTACATCAGATAAAATAACCCTTTTTGCTCTTGTACCTCAACTATATGAAGACCCTACGCCTTCCACTTTTCTTCATCCCTTTCTGTCTTCTCTTAACCCCTCCAAAGCTCTATAAGCTAGTTCCATGCTCGAGATGCTCCATTAGAGTTATAAAGATAATTTTTCCATCTTCTCACCCCCTTTGTAATGCACACCGCTGTTGTCCTCTCGCCCCATTTAGGAGGCAGATCCCGCTGTGACGTCACCCTATTCCGTCGTCCATCCTCCAGCTTCATCCTCCTTTGTCCAGCATCTCACCACCCTCTTTTGAGCACTTTGTCAATATGGCTCGTCATCTATGAAGTCGTCGAGGAGGATAATTTCTCATCCCCTTCTCTTTTACCACTTTCTAGTGTAGATTTCCTGCTTTCTAGTGTAGCACATAGATGTAATGAACATGTTTCTATTGATAGACTACTTTTCACTTAGCGTTATAGTATTTAAGTGGTGGAAAAATCGACTAATCAAAAATAATGAAAATAACCACTCGCAGAAAAGTGGGTCGTGTCCATAGGGAGGCAATTATGCAATCAATACATAATTATTTAATGTTATTTCAATAGTGCGAAATCCCTATTCAAATCTAACTTAAAATGTGAAGGAAAGTAGATTTGCAATAACTTAAAAAGATAAGGGTATATATGTGCAGTTTTCCCTCACAGAAATCCTCAATAAATTTATGATGAATTTATGCAATTTTCACGAGATGTGTACTAGAGACAATTAGTACTCAAGTTAAGCCCAAAAATCAATCTTTAAACTAGTTAATATTAATATCATTCAATTATAAGGAACTATGAGTGTTCAAACGCAATTTTGCCACAATATAATAATAATAAATAAAATCAAATTAGGTGGCAATGGCATTGAATGTAAATTTTAATTGGTGGGAAAACAGAGCTTTTTTCCTCTCTCCTCGCGAGAGAGTGAGCACCGCGGGGCTGTTGCAAGGCTCAGGAGGACGGCGAGGACGAGGGCTCTCCGGTGGTGGCAGCGATGGCGACGGAGGTGGCTGGAGCACCAGCCTGTTGAACAAGAAGGCAGAGGCACACGCAGCGCCTGCGGCTGGTGGCGTGCGAGCGTGCGCTCATTGGTGTGCGCCCGTGCAGGCGATGAGGCAAAGGCTGGAGTGCAGGCGGTTGGTTGCAGGCTGCAGGTGGGCGGAGGTAGCGCCTACGGGTGTGTTGTTGCAGTGTAGTGAAGAGGTTCTGTGAAGGGAGGGGAGCGGTGCGGTGTCTGCAGCAGGGCGCTGAAGGGAGCGAGTGGTGGGGTGTGCGCTTGGCATGGAGAGGCCCTGTGAGTTGGGGGCGGCCTGCAAGCTTGGTGGTGTGCGGGCGCTTAGTGTGCTGTGTGCCTGTAGATGGAGATGGGAGGAAGGCGCGGTGCGGTGTGTGTAGCAGGGCGGTGGGGCGTGCTGGCGAGAGCTTGCTGCTAGAGGGAGATGCTGTGCGGCACGCGGTTGTGTGCAGTTGGTGATGCGGTGCGGCGTTTGCAGCAGGGCCTTCCAAAGGGATGGGCGCGCTGTTGTGCGCCCTCGGCTGGCTGGAGAGGCTGGAGGGTGCAGGCGTTTGGTGAGGTTTTTCCCTGCAAGGGGGAAGATGGACCACAGTGCACGCTTCTTCTCTTCCTGGATGGCCTTCCTCTTTCCCTGCCTCTTTCTTTTAACTTCTCTCTTTTGCACATGAGTTAAGGGATTTTCCCAAATCTGTTAACTATTTCTGGTCATATTTGTTGAGAAAGGCGGCAGAAGATTACCCCAATGTGCTGGGGTGGGGGGGTTGCGGCTGTTATCAGAAATATGTTGGGAAATTTATCCCCCCACCCTTGTTTTCTCTGAATATCATTGCCTGCACATAAAAATAACAAAAATCATTACATATTAAGTTGTAGAATGTTATAAACTTAAATCATGATACGTACAAATTTTCTATCACTTAATTGCAATTATTAACACACCTAAACGGTATGATTAAAGATACTTAGGCTTAATATTAGTCCATTAAAATGGACTCATCATCTATCATTATGAAATATTTGTTTATTCTCTCTCTATTTTCTCTTTATTTGTATTATTCTCTCTCTCTTTTATTAATTATTCTTCAAGTGGAATAGCTAGTAGACTAATTTCAACCAGCTAATTTGGTTTTGTGGCAATAATTCCAACACAGTTTTTGATTAAACGTTCGCCTCCCCGTGTTCGACCCTAGACTTACTAGAGTTTCGATTAAATTATCTGCTTGACGGATTTTTTGACAACTACAACGACAGGGTTTTCAAACTCAAAACTTTTAGCGTAGAAATCGCGTTCAACAGTGTAGCATGTCCCCATGCCATTATAGCTGCCCTTCAGCCATCCTGCTCTTTTCTGTCACAGTCATCGGAAGCAGCTCAGTGGCACCTACCTCCGGTGAAGGTGTCGTTGGCAGTCGTTCCTTCTCCTACGCATGCGACCTTCATTAAAGCCATGCCCTTTCTTGCTATAAGAGACACTCAATTAATATTTACCTCGCATGCCATTGCCTAATACTATTAACATATTTAATAAGTTATTTTATTATGGTGAATTTGCTAGTTAACACTTGCAAGATTGCGTTATATCAAAACTCTTATTTATCACCTTTGATTGCACGAAATTGGGACTCAGATTTGCACTCTAATACACATGCAAGTGAAAATTACATTGGATGCCACTGCACATGCACTGATCACATCTTTATTGAATTATTTTATTAAGGAAAAATTATGCACATAACCCTAGCCTTGTTGGGTTATTATGTATCTTCTTCTTTTCGCCTCGTTTTGCCTCGGATTTGGGCATGGATCCTGCACTTGATTGGGCAAATATAATGGGAAAGTATTCACGAATTTATTGCATTTGTTCCTCCCTATGGATAAGACCTAATACACCATGGTTAGTTTTCACTAATATGTTTTTGATCTGGGATTTTTCCACCACACGATTTTACTATGACAACGTAATTTTCTGACATTTACTTCTAAAAAGCGAAATCTCCTGATCAGCGGTGAAGGGGGCTTACTATTGGTCCTCTTTTGTCCTTGGAGTGCGGTCGTCGGTGAGCGGCGGCTCTTTGGCTCTCAACGTGAGGTCACGCCTGCGTGACCAATTGATCATCGGTGGTCGGTATGGGTGATCTCTGTTGACATAGATGTGTTTGGCCTTTTCTTTTTCTTTTTTTTTTAGTTAGTTTTGTATGTTGGGGACCATATGTGACCCCAGGCTCATTTTAGCAGAGTTCCCTGATGCGGTTCAGGGGTTGCTTGTTGGTCTTTATGTTGGTAGCACCATCATGAGCCATAAATAGCTTTAATTAATCATAATCAAGTAACAAATGCTCCTACATAATCGCTTGAGTGCCATAATTCCATGAATATCCATTCTGAGAGAACACTAAATCATGGTTAATTCTACAGATTTAACATTACATCTTAAAATCAGAGTAACTACGGGGTTTGCTAGGGGTTAATCTAAGGTCAAATGAGCATTAAAGTCTAATAAGAGGGTCCAGATAGATTGAAACAGGGTTTCATGCATTCCGAGAACCAAAACAATACCTAAAACCCTAATTTTAGACTCGCTTGAATTACAGAGGTTTAGGTCAGAATAAAATTCATCTAAATCTCCTAAAATTCATAGAAAAATATTCCTTGAGGTTTGATATCCTTGATTTGACCATTTGAACCTATTTTGACCTTAAATAGTCACAGACTATTTTCTACTCAAATTTGTGTTTTTGCACAAATTGCCTAGTTAAACTTGGTCAAAATTGAAATCCAACTTCACCATTAGATTTTTTGGGTCCAAATTAGGTTGATAGCAAAATTTGGGCCCAATCAAAGTCCATCTTGATCTAGCTTGCATTTTAGTCCATTTAAACTCTATTTCTTTCAGACAAGCCCCTAACTTTTGAAAATCCTTGTAATTGGGTCCCAACTTCCTTATCTTCTTTGCAAATGGGTCCTTGCCGCCATTTGAGGTCAATTAACCACCAAGCAGCTTTTGACTGCCTAAAATCCTACTTAAATCAACACCAAATCCCACCAAATTTGGTGGGATTGACGTTCACATTACGAAGAATCTTCTGAAGGTGATTAGGAATCCCAGATCATGCCATTTAGCCCTAGCAAACCCATGAGATTCATGGGTGTCTTGTGCATCAATCACAAGCCTATTTGGCCTTGTTTCCTACTTTAAAGCTCGATTAGGAGCTCTATAAATGCTCCTGAACCTCATGCCTCTTTCCTTAGCTCAGTTTTTGGCCTCAAATCTTCAAAGCTTCCTTCTCTGGCCACCTCTGCCTCAGCTTCGGCGACTCCTCTCCCTTCAACTTCTTCGCCCGTTGATCGTTTAATTCCTGAACATAGGTAATTAAGTTATTTAGACTTAATTAGTCGCATGAGAAAGTAACTTAGGTTAACTTGATTTCATGTCGGTTGTGTAGTATAGGGTCAAGTTAACTTAACATTTTAGATTTTAAATTCATTTTAACTAGTTGAGTCTAGGTCATTCACTGGGAGGCATAACTTAATCTTAATTCACCATTAATTCCTAAGTATAAATTCCTAACTACTTAATTAATCAGATTATAATTAAATTACTTTAAGTACATGAATCTTGCATAAGAGATATTCAAATAAAAGCACGCAACATTCCATTAAGAAGGAACATATTTACACATGTGATTTTTCATTGAGAATCAAGTAAACATATTTATTACACCCATTAAAACTAATTGGAAAAGATTAAGGCAAGAAAAAGTTATGCAAGTGAATACAAATGCCTTATTACATCAATTAAACTCAAAATATTAAAAAGAGACATGTTATTGCAATAAAACCACAAAAGTAAAAGACTAGAAGACAACAAGAGATTCTTTTCTTCTTAATCTTCAGCCCTCTCCTCTTTTCTTTACTTCTCTATTGTTACTCTTTCTCTCTCTCTTTTCCTTTATTCATCTTTTTACTTCTCTGTCGTTACTCTTTCTCTCTCTCTTTTCCTTTATTCATCTTGTTTGAGCAATAAATCGATGTTTTAAAATTACTTCGTTGTAATATAGCCAAAATAACGCTCAAACAAATAAATTTATTACTCGAATATCAGAAATGAAAGTCCGAGGTTGAAAATAAGGAGCAAATTGGAATTCACACATGATGGAAACACCATCATGAGCTCTAACTAGCTCATTTGACCTAGAAAAGAGAACAAAAGCTCCTACATAACTTAGAGAAGGGCTTAATTCAAGGAATAACTGTTCTGAGAAGAAAACATGAAACAAAGGGTAAAATTGCAATTTTACTATTGCAGTACATCAACAAGATTTCTCAGAAGCTAAACATAGGTCAATTGGTCTTAATAAAATAAAAAGTGAGTTGGATCAGTCAGAAATGGGTTCATGTGCAATTTAAGAATTAAATGACTTTTGTAACCCTAAAATTGACTCACTTAATTCAACAAGATTTTGGTTAGGATAAAAATCAACTAAACCCTCTAAAATTCATGGAAAAATATCCCCTAGGGTTTAGAACCTTCAAATTGTTCTTTGGAACCTATTTTGACCTAAATAGGGGCACTAGCTAATTATTTGCCCTAATTTGAGATTTTGTGTAAAATGCCTAGTCAAATGTGGTCAAACCTAAAATCCAACTTCACCATTGGATTCCATAGGTCCAAATTATATTTGTACCAAAATTTGGACCTAAGGGGAGGTCACCTTGACCTACTTTGCAAAATAGTCCACCCAATTACATTTTCACCCCTAGCTTTTGAAAACTATTACGTAGACCCCCCTATCTTCCTCATCACTCCTTGCAATTAGGTCCCTCTGCCATTACAGCAGAGGAGTCCTACTCCAGCGAGGATTTGAGGAGGATTTCTCCCTGATTCCTTGGAGATCCTCTCTCAGATTTAAAAGGGAGATTCTTTGAGAAATTCCTTATCATCTGAATACAATCACTAGCCTTGATTCGCACCCAATCTCTCGTGCGAATGCACGAGAGATATGGGTATCTCTCAAATTCTTTCTTCGGTGAGGATTCTTGCACTTGGAAGCTTGCCTTCCAAGCACAAGGACCTCTGCTAGTACCTATAAAAGGACCCTCTGTCCCTGCCGCTCAGATTTAGCTTTGCCTGGACGGAGAAAACCCTCCAATTTCTTCCCTTCCCCTCCGGCCAAAGCATCCAGTGAGCTCCGATGACTCCTCCTCCTTCTCATTGCTCTGCAACAATACCAGTGGCAAAGCTTTCTTCACCTCCTTCCTCCACATCACGCCGTACCTGCGCACGCACTAAAAGCCACTTCGTTGTCGCTGTTCTCTCTCCACTGGCACCTTCGTCTTCGACGATGGCAGGTATGCACCAGCTGCCCTCCTGTCCCCCTTTGTCCATTAAATCTGGTTAGAACTCTTCCTCTTTCTCCTCTCTGTATTTTTGCCTTTTTTATTTCTTCTTTCGACCCCTTGACACCGTAGACCACCACCGTCTTCTCCACCTCCGGCAGACCACTGGCGAGGTGTCTCTGTCACCTCCACTAATCCATCCACCTCACCAGACCCCTCAAAACGTCTGCCACCATCCACTGACTACTCTCCCCATCTCCATCGACCGCCATACCTTCCATAAACTCCCCCCAATCACACCCATCACAACGGCCACAGAGCGACCTAGGCATGCACGCTTGTATCGTCCCACAACTAGCCACCCACCTACACTCCTTTGCCGTGCCACAGTGAAGCTGCCTGTGTGTTCTAATGAGACCACAAGGCCGTATTGCTTGAAGAATAGGTCCGACCTCCGCCGCCATTAGAGCAGGCGTGAAGGAGCTCGCAAGCTTGCTCCAGGCGAACAGGTCCAGGTGACGCGGAAGGAGTTCGAGCACACATCCAGCCAGAGAGCAGCATTGAGAGAGCACACAGCTGTAGCAATTAGGCAAAACATCTCCTGCGGGCACGAGAAAAGCGAGTGGGACTTTTAGTCCCACCTCGGAAAGTTTAGCACACGGTAAGCGATATAAGTTGAATTTGTGCTATCGGTTGGTTGCCTCAGGTGACGGGGTGAGGCCCCCTCGCCCGCTCACCCGCCTCGTCCACGACCCACGCTACGCAGACTTGGCCTGCCTGACCCGTTTACCCAGCACTCCTCACGCACCACCCACGCTGGTGCGCTTGGACCCAGGCGCACTTGCTCGACCCAAATACCCGATTGGCTGGCTTTAAGAGAGTGAACCTAAAAGAGAAAAGAGAGAGAGCATACGTGGGGGAGGTAGGGGTAGGTTTTGCACTTGTGTGTGCAGGAAAAGGAAGAAGGAAGAGGAAGAGGAAGCTGAGGCCAGAGAAGGAAAGAAGGAAGCTGTAGCTGCAGAGGAGCTAAGAAAGAAAAGGCAAGCGCCGAGAAAGCAAAGGCAAAGAAAGAAGGAAGAAGAAGGAAGGAGAAGGTGCGGCTGAAGAAGAAGGAGAAAGAACGAAATCAAAAGCCAAGGAAGAAAGGAAAAGAAGGCAGAAGCTAAGGAAGGAAGAAGAAGTACTGTAGCAGAGAAGGCACGGGTGAAGAAAAGGCAAAGGCAAGGCCAAGGACCAGAGTAAGAAGAAGTAAAGAAGAGCCAAAGTAAAGGAAGAAGACCGCAAAAGGAAGGAGAAATCAAAGAAGAAGAAAGAAGGAACGACTAAAGTAAAAAGAGCTAAAGTCAGAGAAGATCCAAAGAAGAAAGTCAAAGAGCAATAGAAAGAAAAGAAGCCAAGAGGGAGAAAGCAGAGAAGGAAAGAACCAAAGAAGAAAAGAAGATGAAGCTAAAGAGAGAGCCAAAAGAAGAAGAATCAACCTTTTTTCTATTCCTCTCAATTTCTCTTTTATTATTATATTTTAGTACTCATAAACTCTTGCATTATATTCTGAATTAGATTTTGAGTAGATTTAAGTGTTCAAATTACAATTATTGAGATTAGTGAATAAATTCCATTTACTCCCTGTGTTCGACCTCGGACTTAAACATTCGAGTAATAAAATTCTTATTCACCGGTTTAAAACCTGATCAAGTGCTGTAAACATTTTGGCGCAGTTGACGGGGAGCAATATGCAATTTATCACTAATCTCTGCATTCTTTTTTATTATAACTTGATCGCTAACTTGCCATATTTGTTTTGCTGTGATTTTGCAAGGTATTTCACGGGGAAATCTCCCGCATGAATCAACCACTCTAGGGCAGGTAAATTCTCTCTTCTTCCCTAAATCCATCTCTTAATCCTAGGAAGACAAAAGGAAGCAATTAAAGTAGGAATCAACTACCTCCTTTCTATAGTAATTACCATTTAAAGGCAAAAGTTTCCTAATTTTGTGAAAAATTTTCAAATCTTATTGAAAGAGAAGTGATTTTTTTAGAGATCCTACCCCTCAAGTTCCTGTGCCTATTAGGGATCATGCTTAAATTATAAATCTCCACGGACTACATAGTTCTTGTTTGAAGTCCAAAGAGAACTTTTGTGAAAAGCAAAGAGGGTTGAAAGTAGAACCAAATTAGGGTTTCTACAGTAGGGTTTTGGAGTGCTAGTTCACACATGCTTGCATAAAAAGAAACAAACCCACCCGCATTTGTGTGCTACCCAAGCCCTTGATTAAAGAGATCTAAGCAAGACAAACCCTAAAATTGAGCTCTAAAATCACTTGAATCTTAAAAACCTTTGACCTAATAACCTGGGAGTCAAATCAAGGTGATTTCTAGGGCTTGACCTAGAATCATTCTGCCATCTTTAGGGTAGGTCAGGTGAAGTTGACCCCTTGGGTCAACCGATGTTGAAATTAGGTCACAATACCAAAACATCTAAAGTTCAAGTGAAAACCCTAAGCACCTTTGATCTAAAATAAAAGTGGTAGACTTAAGAGGTCAAGGTCCCCATTCTGGTCTACCTGGAATCTCAGTGACAAGAGAGTTCAGGTGGGGGAAACCCTGTAACCCGTGGGGACACTCTACCATGTAGGGGTCTTTGCGGGACTCTCCCTCTCTAGCTGCCTAGGTAATTCTTAGGTGGACGACTTTCCGATTCAGGGGTATCATCCACCTCGAACCTCCATAGTCATCCAAACATCTTTGGGTGCCTTGATTGGGTCAAAAACATCAAGTCCCTCATCCCTTCTCTTTAGAACACACACATAGATTTTCAAGTGGGACTCTCTATTCAGATCTATTCACTTCATAACCTGACTCTACATCTTGATCCAAATTCTGATTCTACATCTTGATTCCACCATTTGATCCAAATATGCAGCTGAGTTACTTTGGATTGCCATTCAAAAAACCTGAATCACAGAGATCCATGAGAGATAGGATGATTGAAGATGCCCTTGAATTCTATGAAATTGAATACAAAACCTCAACACTAGTAGAAGACATTCAGGTTAATGTAATGACAACCACAACCCTCATCATAAACTGTGCCCAAGTATTACTGACAGAAGCCACAAACAGATCAACCCGAGACATTCTCATCACAGGATATATTGAGATAGAGAAATTACACAACTTTGAATACCTTCAATGCATAACAAATCCTGTACTTTGGGAACACCAAGATGATCTTGAAAAATAGGAAGAGATGATGAGATTATTGAAACAAATTATTGATTAGAAATACCTGTACATGCCCCAGACAGATGACGAACCATCTTGGAACAATATCGAGGATCAATCCAATTTCCCAGATCTCAGGTTTAAGGCATAGAATCATTATGGATTCCCATCCCAGATGAAGTACAATGTGCCTGATAATGAAGAAGGTTGGGAGGTTCCAAGTGTAGGAAAACACAATGTAGAGCCAACCCTAGACCATGGATCACCAAGCTTAGAATTCCAAAACTCCTGTAATGATGAGATTAGCACTGAACCTCTCGAGGGTGTAAATCCTGCCCCTTATTCTGATAAGGTGACCCTCGAAGGTTGTTCGAATCGAGATTCTAGTAATTCAACCCACATCCTAAGCCTAGAATCTGGATCTGAAACGTCGTGGGAAGATTACGAGGCCCCATATGAAGAAGATCAAATTTTCAATGAAGAGTATGATTCTGGGCTTCTATTTGATGAATATCCCTCTCCAACATCCTCAGAGAATCAGATTGATTTTTCGGAAGTCACACTAATTTAAGATGTAGAAACCGAGGAGTTGGATGAGTGGGGTGTTGATTGGGTCTTTCCCACAAGCCTAAGAATTGAGCCTAGACCAAATAAGGATACCTTTTTGAGCTCAGAATTTACATATAGGCTAGGCCCCAGTCAGGCTGCTGAATCTAAATCATGTGATTTATTCTGTGGTGGAACTCATGATCTAGAATCTCATTCAGAACTTGATTTTGGCAATATCTCCGACGATTTCGAATCTGACCATGATTTCAGAGAGACTCTGCTTCCTAAATACAACGAGCCAATCTACGACCTCAGCTCACATGATTCAATCACCGACTCCAACTCTGAGGTCCCGACCCCCGAGATCACTGATTTAAGTTTAGGTCCAGTGACATGGAATCATTTCTTTTCAATCCTCAAGAATCAAAACCAGAAAATGCTGAGAGTGACTGCAAACTAGAATTCGAATCTTTTCTCGACTTAGATTTCCATCATCCTAGAGACACTCTTCAGGCATTCACTTTTGATTTTGAAAGCTACTATGTGGACTCTCTACATGAAACCACCTGTCACTCCTTTCTAGAAGAGCCCTCATACACAATTCTCATTGAAGCCACCTCTTCTAAACATATAGAACCCATCAAAACTCGTTTTCAACCCTGACTCGCAACCAGACTCAATTTTTATTCTGATTCTCCTCTCACTGAGCCGATTGCAGATGATTCAACTCCACATCTATACCGGGTATCGAAGATTGATCAGACTGAAAACCATGCTCCATCATTCTCTGATCACCCCAGTAGGGTTTCCACCTCATTCATTGATTACTTCACAGATCCCTACTCTGACCAGGGTGATTCGACTAAGCCAAAACCTGAGTTTACACATCCACATCCATCAGAGCACCATAGCATATGGTGGGTTCCACATCTTTTGATCTACACTTATCAACCCACCAAATTAATAAGGTTTGGGTTGCATCATCAGCCTGTTGATCTCAACAAGCACCTGGTTGGACCAACCAAGCTCTTAATCAAGGTGCTTGTTCTACAAAATTTAGCTGACTTGACCACTCCCTCTCCATCCCATTTCCCACTCAACTGAAGGCATTGAATTTAGTACTTAACGGGAGGCAACCCATCATTCCGAAAACCTGAGATCCGTCTGATTATCCTTCTGTACTCCACGTTTATTGCACCCTGAGTTTAGCCTTAGACCAGTCGATTCCACCTCTAGTACATGTACCAGAGCTTGAAATTGTTCGCATTAGTCATTTCTTGACCCATTCGCCCACCGGATGTATCCTGTTCTGAGTCTTTGGACCCAACACCATTTTACACCCTCAATTTACAATGAGGACATTGCAAAACTTAGGCATGGGGTGGTGGTAATGTGTAAACATACAAAACCAAGAAAAGTCAGAAGGATTCTCACAAAAAATCACATATGTCAAAAATACCAAAAAATAGGAAAATTAAAAAAAAAAGAACAAAAAAAAATGGAGGGAGGAAAATTTTGAAGTCACATAAACATAAGGAGGAAAAGAGCAAAAAGTCAAAAGGAGCACAAAATAAAAAGAAAAAGAATAGTCATTAGTAAGAGATTAAGGGATTAACCCAAGTTCTAGAACACATCAAAGAGAAAAATAGAAAAAAGTGCTAATGAGACACAAAAAGAGATTAGTAGGAACGCTGATCTTAGGCCTTTTGGGCTAGACTCTTAGGCTTAAAAAATTCAAGTATCCGCTAAGATCTGGATAATCCTCAAGAGGTTGGGGAAAATGTGAAGCTTAAGTATTAGGTCTAAGGCTTAGGGAGTATTCAACCTCGTTAACTGACCTTCGATTTGCAGGACTCGGTAACCTAAGCACCCCAACTCACACATAGTTTGGTTCAGTGAGCATAATTATCAAAATCACGTAAAAGTGTTGAAATGTTCTGAAGAAAGTTGGCTAGATTATAAGTGGCTGATCAACACAAGTTGATTTGGACGTGTTCCCAGTGTGGAGAGGCGAGAAATTTCTCTCAAAGATGCATAACACATCATCTCCAAGGTGCTTGTCTCCTAGGATATTTACATATCCTACCAGGGGAGCATAAGCACCCTGCTAGTTAAGCTGCCATGGGTGGCATTATCACGAAATGTCGATTGCCAGGCTCTGGATTTGGCTATAGAGCACTAATGGGTGGGATTATCTCAAAATCTTCAAAGCCAGGGTTCTGGGGGTTGCTATGGGCGGTGCTATCATGAAGTATCGATTGCTAGGGACCTTTGAGGATTGATGATGGGGATGAGGAATCCAATACAGACCATGTTTAGAAGCCAATCCAAAGATAGAAATAAAAAGAAAAGAGAGAGAAAACTCTCCAAACAAATAAATCCTCTTTCTCTCTTACAAAAACACACTACAAACTGAACCAAGGCTAAAATATGTCTCAAGCACAGGTGCTTTAATCGTGGAGTCCACCGAACCTTAGGATAGTTCCTGTGGGCCATAAAAGCCTTCGCGGAGGACTGAGGCTAGAGCTGGTCAGGTTCGGATCTTGGTTGGTACTTGAGTACCTCTAGGCCTACTATCAGCATTTTAACCTAATCACAAAGAAAAAGAAAAAAGCACTTATCATAATTGGTGAAAGAAACTCATGGTCTAGAACAGACGTTAAAACCTTGAAATTTTGCTAAGGGACTAGCGAAAGCTAGGCATGGGGGTATGATGGGAATACCATCATGAGCCCTAAATAGCTCATTTTGACCTAGAAAAGAGAATAAAAGCTCCTACATAACCTCGAGAAGGGCCTAATTCAAGGAATAATTGTTCTGAGAAGAAAACATGAAACAAAGGGTAAAACTGTAATTTTACCATTGCAGTACATCAACAGGATTTCTCATAAGATAAACATAAGTCAATTGTTCTTAACAAAATAAAAAGTGAGTTGGTTCAGTCAGAAATGGGTTCATGTGCAATCTAAGAATTAAATGACTTCTTCTAACCCTAAAATAGACTCATTTAATTCAACAAGGTTCTGGTCGGGATAAAAATCAACTAAATCCTTTAAAATTCATGTAAAAATATCCCCTATGGTTTAGAACCTTCAAATTGGCCTTTGAAACCTATTTTGACCTAAATAGGGGCCTTAGCTAATTATTTACCCTAATTTAGGTTTTTATGTAAAATGCCCAGTCAAACATGGTAAAACCTAAAGTCCAACTTTACCATTGGATTCCTTAGGTCCAAATTAGGTTTGTACCAAAATTTGGACCTAAGGGGAGGTCACCTTGACCTACTTTGCAAAATAGTCCACCCAATTACATTTTGACCCCTAGCTTTTGAAAACTATTGTGCAAACCCCCTATCTTCCTCGCCACTCTTTGCAATTAGGTCCCTCCACCGTTACAGCGGAGGAGTCCTACTTTGACAAGGATTTGAGGAGGATTTCTCCCTGATTCCTCAGAGATCCCCTCTCAGATTTGAAAGGGAGATTCTCTGAGGAATTCCCTATCATCTAAACGCAATCACCAGCCTTGATTCGCACCTAATCTCTCGTGTGAATGCATGAGAGATATGGGTATCTCTCAAATTCCTTCTCTGATGAGGATTCTCGCACTTGGAAGCTTGCCTTCCAAGCACAAGGACCTCTGCCAGTACCTATAAAAGGACCCCCTGTCCCTGCCGCTCAGATTTAGCTTTGCCTGGCTGAAGAAAACCCTTCAATTTCTTCCCCTCCCCTCCGGCCAAAGCATCCAGTGAGCTCCGATGACTCCTCCTCCTTCTCGTCGCTCTGCCACAATACCAGTGGCAGAGCTTTCTTCACCTCCTTCCTCTGCGTCGTGTCGTACCTGCGCACGCTCCAAAAGCCTCTTCGTAATCGTCGTTCTCTCTCCACTGGCACCTTCATCTCTGGTAGTGGAAAGTACGTGCCAGCAGCCCTCTTGTCCCCCTTAGTCCATTAAATTAGGTTAGAACTCTTCCCCTTTCTCCTCTCAGTATTTTCCCCTTTTTTATTTCTACTTTCGACCCCTCGACACAGCAGACCACCACCATCTTCTCTACCTCCAGCAGACCACTGGTAAGGTGTCTCCATCACCTCCGCTGATCCATCTAGGTAGTTGCACTCCAGGCAAACAGGTCCAGGTGATGCAGAAGGAGTTCGCGCACACATCCAGCCAGAGGGCGGCTTTGAGAGAGCACACAACTGCAACAATTAGGCAGAACATCTCCGGTAGGCGTGAGCGAAGCAGGTGGGACTTTTAGTCCCACCTCAGAAAGTGGTGAAAGCCTCATCATGAGTCATAACTAGCTCATTTTGACCCAATAAAGAAGATAAAAGCTCCTACATAACCTAGAAGATGGCTTAACTGAAGGAACAAGTGCTCTGAGAAGAAAGCATGAAATAAAGGTTAAAACTGTAATTTTACCATTGCAGTTCATAAACGGGATTTCTCAGAGGCAAAACATAGGTCAAATGGTCTAAATGAGATAAAAAGTGGGTTGAGTCAATCAGAAATGGGTTTATGTGCAATCTAAGAATTAAATGACACTTGGTAACCCTAAAACAGATCTGCATAAATTAACAAGGTTTTGGTCAGAATAAAAATCAAGTAAACCCTCTAAAAATCATGGAAAAGCATTCTCTAGGGTTTGGAACACTTAATCTGGCCCTTGGAACCCAGTTTGACCTAGATTAGGGTCCTAGCTCTTCAATTAACCTAATTTGGGTTTTTACGCAAAATGTCTAGACAAACGAGGTCAAACCTAAAATCCAACTTCTCCATTGGATTCCTTAGGTCAAAATTAGGTTTGTACCAAAATTTGGACCTAAGGGGAGGTCATCTTGACCTACTTTGCAATTCAGTACACCTAAATCACAATTTGGTCCCTATCTTTTGAATATCTTTGTAGAGAGCCCCCTAAATTCTTCACCCCCTTTGCAATCCGGTCCTGCCGCCATTGTTAGGGCAGAACCGAGCTCCGGCGAGGTTTAGAGAGGGATTCCTCTCTGATTCCTCAGAGATTCTCTCCCAGAAATGGAAGGGAGATTCTCTGAGGAATTCCCTTCCATTTAAGGACGATCACAACTGCTGGTGTGAACCCAATCTCTCGTGCGAACGCACGAGAGATTTGGGTATCTTAACTTCTTTCCATCTCCGGTGACCAACCTCAGACGCTGGCGTGCCCTCCACGCTCTGCACACCCGGCCCAGCGTCTATAAAAGAGACTACACCTCTGGCTGCTCGATCTAAGCTTGATTTTGACGAAGATGCCCTCCAAATTCCCTCTCTCCCATCTCCGGCCAAACGACCCACAAGCTCCGGCGACCTCCTCCCCTCCTTCTCGTCGCTCTGCTGCCATACCAGCAGCAGAGTCAACTCCGCCACTTAATCCCGGGTCGCGCTGTACCACGCGCGCGTGCCCCTAACCTCATCTTCGTCGCCGCTTCCTCCCTCAGGGTCCTTCTTCCCCGACGACGGCAGTTACGCGTCGTCCTCTCCGCCGCCTCCCTTCCTTCCAGACCACTCCAGATACCTTCTCCCTCCTCTCCTCTCTCTTTTCCCCTTGCTATTTTATCTGATTACCCCTCGACAGTGCCTAACCACCTCCATCATCCTCGCCTACGACCGCCCTCCGGCGAGCTGCCCACACCACTCCGCCCCTCCACACAGTTCGCCAACCCTCTTGTGAGCTCCGCCTCACCACCAAGAACTCACTTCACCCCACCACTGCAACTCCAGACCTCCACAATCACCCCCCGAACAACCCAACATCTCCGGCCACAGGTTGACCTAGGCACGCACGCCTAGGATGACCTGCAGCCTGCAGCACCGCTCACCGCCTTCGCCGTGCCACGGCGAAGGCTTCTAGCCAATCTGATTGGGCCAATAGGCCGTTCTTGTGTGTGACAGGTTTAAGCTCCGGTTGCCATTATCAGCCGAAGCAGCAAGGAGCTTGCAGCAGCTTAAGGTACCAGGACTCCCAAGCTACAGGTGCAGCAGACTCATGTGTGTGTCGCGAAGTGAGTGAGGCTAGCAAGTCGCACAGAGAGGCCAGCAGCTGGAGCAATCGCGCGACGAAAGCTCTGCGGGTGCGAAAGCAGGACCGACCAGATAGTCCCACATCGTGGGATTGAAAAACACCGGTATCATATAAATTGTTTTTGTGTTTTAAGCTCATTGCCTCCGTAAGCACAGGGGTGAGGTCCCTCACCTGCCCTCACACCCGCCTTGTCCGCGGCTTGACCACACGGATCTGGCGGGATCCGACCCGACCTAAACCTACACACTCCTCGCGCATCACCACTTGCCGGTGCGCCTGGTCCCGAGTGCGAATCTGACCCGACTACCTGTGTGGCTCTGGGAGAGCGTCTTTGAGTGAATTGCATGAGAGAGAGAGACGCTTGGGTAGAGGGACGGGTGTAGGTTTTGCTTTGACTGTGGTGTGTGCAGGAAGGAAGAAGCGAAAGAGGCAGCGAACACTTAACAGCTGCAGAACTGGAAGAGAAGAAAGAAGAGGCTATGTAGCAGTGAAAGGAGAAGTTTTCGCAGAGAAGAAGGAAGAAGGAAGACAAGGCAGAAGAGGAAATAAGAGAAAAGAAACAAAGTCTGGAAGAAGAAGCCTGCACAAGACAAGAAGCAAAGGCTGAAAGAGAGAAGTGCAACGAAGAAGAAGAGAGAAAGGAGATTACATTTAAGACGTCTGATACAGAAATCAGACGTCCAATTCTATTTTTATTTCACAAATCCTTTTTAAAATTCTCTCTTTGAATCAATCCTTTTCATTTAACAGTTGTATTCTTTGGTTTTAAAAAGTACTGAGCTTGCTCCCTGTGTTCGACCTCGGATACTTTAGTTTTTCAAGTAATAAAATTCCTTATATTTGTTTAAACGTTTTGTCGGTTATACTACAACGTGATATACTTTAAACCCGCACAAAATCGTTGAGAACATTTTGGCGCCGTTGCCGGGGAGCAACGGGCACTTTTAAAGCTTTTGATTACAACTTTTCTATCTAATATCTGACTTAATTTCTCTCATTTGTTGTTTTCAAACAGGGAAAGCAAAACAAAAAGAAAAGAACAATAACTGCACAACAGACTCTCCATGGAACAGGTAATTTCCATAAGCCCTCCCTCTTAACTCCCTCAAAATCTGAAAGAAAAAAGAAAGAAAAATCAACTGAGGGCTACCTATTTCATAGTTAGTAACTCATCAAGTTGCCTGATTTTCATTTCAACATATTTTTGTCTGTTCATTCAACTAAGGCAACTAGGGCTAAAACTTTCTTGATTGAGCCCTAAGCGCTAATTTCTAAAGCAACTAAATTTGACCCACTAGAGCCAAGTTAGGGATTGCAAAGCTAGGGTTTTTAGAGACACATCTTCTCTTAAATAAAGAAACAAATTTTCCAAAAAGAGGTGTGCCTAAACCGTATTTGAAAAGATCTATACAAGAGGAACCCTAAGCAAATCAAGCTATTAATCCATTTGAACCATAAAAAAAGGGACCTAAAAACTCTCAAAGGAACAAGAGGTGAAGTTGATCCCTTGGGTCAACCAACCTTAATATTAGGTCACTTTTGCACTCTAAATACTTAAAAGTTCAAGTGGAACATTAAGCACCTTGATCTTAAAATTAAAAAAAAAAGTAGACTTAAGAGGTCAAGGTCCCCATTCTGGTCTACCTGGAACCGCAGTGACAAGTGAGGTCGGGTGGGGGAAATCTTGTAACCCATGGGGATGCTCTACCGTGTAGGGGTCTTTGCGGGACTCTCCCTCTCTGGCTGCCCAGGTATTTCTCAGGTGGACGATCTTCTGATCCAGGGGTCCATCTACCCCGAACCTCTATAGTCACCCAACAATTTTTGGGTGTCTTGATTGGGTCCAGCATCTTCTAATCTCATCACATCTTTTGGTGCTTGTTCGGTAGGAGGTCCTTAAGACCACCTTTAAGCCCTCCTTTAGAAATTCATTCTCGTCGAGGCCAAGCCTCGACGCCCTCGTTTGTGCAGCAACCCCACCACATAAATCTTTCATCTGATTCAGATCCTGATTCTCCTTCTCCCATCATGGCACAACCCATTGATGAGGAGAATAACATTGAACGCCTTAATGATCTCTTTCAGAACTTTGTAAACCCACCGCAGCGACCTATGATGCGAGATCACTATAATCCCGCTGCGGTGGCAATCGAACCCCGAGTACGAATCCCAATTGGAGGACCTGATTCAAAACTGAAGCCCAATATGATTCATGCCATACCGAAGTTCCATGGGCTTAACTGTGAGGATCCATTCCAACACATCAAACAACTCAAACATCTGGCCCAGACCTTCGGGTCAGATATACAAAATCGGGATATCCTACTCATGAAAATGTTTTCGTTCTCCCTCATGGACAAGGTCGCACATTGGTATCAAACTCAAACCCGTCCGATTAACACATGGGAGGAACTGTAGTCCGAATTTTTGAAAAAATTCTTCCCCGTTGGCCGGACGAATGCCTTGCCCCACCAGATCACTCATTTCACTCAACAACCGGGAGAACATCTTTACGAAGCTTGGGATCGATTCCTAGATCTCATGCGAAAGTGCCCCCATCACGGATTTCCTAAGTGGGAACAAGTCTAGTCTTTTTACCAGGGACTCCATGAGAATATTCGTTTATTCGTCAATGCAACGTGCGGAGGAAACATCATGGGTCAACACGAGGACACGGTGTGGGAGATTCTCGAAAACATGTGCGAGAACTCCATAAATAATGACTCCATGGGCTTATTCGACAGGACGAATGCCCGCGCATCGACGAATCTAAGAGGGACACATGAGATGCAGGACCTGACCACTTCCGTCGACTTGGAACTGATGGCCAGTCGGCTGGACAAGGTTTCTATCATAGAAAAGAAGGTGGATGAGCTAACTCGACATTTGCAGCAAGCCACCTCTGCGCAAAAATCTTTTGCCCGACCTCCTCTGGCAAGGGAAACTGTGCGAAACATATATCACCAATCTACCAAGGGGATGGACCCATGTCCACCCCCGTCTGCCTCTCGGACCGGAGTAACCTCCGATCCATTCTACTCGAGTTGGGGGAACTCTGAACCCTCGTATTCTGACTTTCCCGAGGTTCCTCAGAACTGCGAGGACCTCAACGCCATCCAGAATGACCCGTTCTCCAATACCTACAACCCTGGATGGCAAAATCATCCTAACTTTCAGTGGGCGGGAAATTCTCAAAGACCACCATATCAACCTCGTCCACAAGCCTCTCATCCATTTCAGCCGCCTCAGCCTCGGCCCAATCCCCCTACCAATCTGGGCAAAACCAGGATCAAATGACTCTTATCCTTCAAGCACTGGCTGACATTCAAAAGACGAATGCTGCAATGCAAAAACAGCACAAGGACGAGATCACAGAGGTTTGCAACCAACTGGCCCAGATGGCAAATTCTCGCCAACCTGGCACCCTTCCTTCGCAACCTCTGCCCAACCCAAATAATGTGCCGACCCAGAGGCGCATTATGAATCCAAATTCAGGCCAAACACATGTGATTTATCGGGCCCCCGCTACTCCATCACCAAACGGGATGGAGGCTTCAACATCTTATGCGGGATTTCAGCAGCAGCCACCCCTCCTACCTAACCTAAATCAGGCCGGATTAAACTCTGTAACAACACGTAGTGGTAAAATAACCCAAGACCCACATTATCTGAACCACTCCAAGCCTGATAGTGGCCAAGACCCTAGGATAGTTATCCAAGATACTACTGTCCCAGATCAAGAACCTGGACCTATCCTAGAGGAACCAGCTAGGATCCCATTTCCTGAGGCCTTGACCAAAGGAAAAAGAATAACCAAACCCGTGGCTCCCGAGGAGGATCTGGTCAAGCTCTTTGAACTGGTCCAGATAAACATCCCGTTGATGGATGCAATCTGCCACATACCGGCTTACGCAAGATTCTTGAAAGACATATGTACACCTAAACGTAAGCCGCGAACCAAGGATGGGAACCCAATCGTACTGTCAGAGCAAGCCAGCTCTGTCATCTTAAGCAAACTCCCACCCAAGGCTAAAGACCCAGGAACTCCCTTGATTTCTTGTAAAATTGGTGAAACCCAATTTGATAGAGCCCTACTAGATCTAGGTGCCTCCATAAATTTAATACCTACATCCCTCCTTGACCACCTTGAAGAATCTGAACTTAAACCCACTGAGGTGACATTGCAGTTAGCCGATCGATCCATCAAATCACCCAAAGGAATACTCGAGGATGTCATTGTTAGGGTAAGAGATTTTTATTTTCCAGTGGACTTCATAGTACTAAACATGGATGCACCTAAGAACCCAAGGGACACACCAATCATATTAGGGAGACCCTTTTTGGCCACTGCTAGGGCCAACATTAACTGTGAAGAGGGCCAGATAGAATTAAAATTTGGGAATCAAAACATGAAGATTGACATTTTCAAGGCCCAGCAAGGGATTAATTGCGGGGTTATAGAGGAAATATGTGATGTCAAAGCCGTGGTTGATGAATTGCATATAGAGGACAACCTGATTATTCCTGATCAACCACTAGAGAATCAAAAACTGCTAACAGAGGAGTGCGAACATGATCTAGATACACCTATGACTCCTACCATTGCTCCTGATGCAAACCCCGAACCACCCGCTGCTGCTGACAACCCTGTCATGGAACTCAAACCCCTTCCCGAACATCTGAAGTACGTCTTTTTGGATTCAAATCAGATGTTTCCTGTGATTATCAATTCTCGACTCAAACCCGACCAGGAACTCCATTTGATTTCTGTTCTCCAGCAACATCGTAGAGCCATTGGATGGACTCTCGATGATTTGACTGGTATAAGCCCTTCATACTGCACACATCGAATCTACACAGAAGAAGGCTCACGACCTTCAAGAGAAATGCAAAGACGCCTAAACCCTAACCTACAGGAGGTCGTAAAAAAGGAGATCATAAAGTGGTTAGATGCAAGAATCATCTATCCGATCTCCGACAGTCGTTGGGTGAGTCCAATACAAGTGGTGCCTAAGAAGGCAAGACTTACCATCATCACGACTGAAATCGGAGAAGTCATTCCTACCCGAATAGCTAACTCGTGGAGAGTCTGCATTGATTACAGAAGACTCAATTCCTCCACGAAGAAGGATCATTTCCCACTACCATTTATTGATCAAATCCTCGAAAAACTAGCGGGAAATAGGTTCTTCTGCTTTCTTGACGGGTATTCCGGTTACAATCAGTTGGCAATCCATCCAGAGGACCAAGAAAAGACCACTTCACCTGCCCCTTCGGGACGTACGCGTTTCGAAGGATGTCGTTCGGTCTCTGCAATGCACCTGCAACTTTTCAGCGGTGCATGCTTGCCATATTCTCAGATATGGTAGGTGATTACCTGGAAGTCTTCATGGATGACTTTTTAGTTTTTGGATAATCATTTGACGATTGCCTCCAACACTTGGTCCATATACTCAGGCGGTGCATCGAGGTGAATTTGGTTCTTTCCTGGGAAAAGAGCCATTTCATGGTGCCTGAGGGAACTGTCCTGGGACATCTAATCTCGGAGAAAGGCATCCAAGTGGATAGAGCTAAGGTTAACCTGATTTCCAAGCTTCCTATGCCTAGCTCAATTAAGGACATCCGATCTTTTTTGGGGCACGTCGGTTTCTACCATCGATTCATTCCCGATTTCTCAAAAATTGCGCACCCCCTGACCAACCTTCTCTCCAAGGATGTGCCTTTCGAAATTTCCAAGGAATGCACTCAAGCATTTGAGATCCTACGTGACCGAGTCACCCAAGCCCCGATCCTACAGTACCCTGATTGGTCTCAACCCATTGAGATCATGTGCGATGCATCTGACTTCGCTGTAGGAGCGATTTTGGGGCAGAAAATTGACGGGAAACCTGTGGTCATTTACTACGCCAGCAAAACACTGGATGAAGCTCAGCGTAACTATACGATTACTGAGAAAGAGCTGCTGGCCGTAGTATTTGCCCTGGAAAAATTCAGATCATACCTTCTGGGTTCCCGTGTTATCATATACTCGGATCATACAGCTGTGCGGCATCTCCTTGCTAAGAAGGACGTGAAACCTCGATTAATCTGATGGATCTTGCTATTGCAAGAATTTGACCTCGAGATTCGCGACAAGGCGGGAAAGCAAAATGTGGTAGCCGATCACTTGTCCCGCCTTCCTTCTGAAATTATTGATCCTTCCGGACGTATTACAGAACATTTTCCTAGTGAGCACCTCCTGACTATCAGTGCAAGTCTTCCATGGTTCGCTGATATAGTTAATTACCTGGCATCACATCAGATTCCGCCCGATTGGCCGAAGGCCAAAAAGGACAAATTGCGTTCCGATGCCAAGTATTACCTATGGGAAGACCCGTATCTATTCTGCATTGGTGCTGATCAGATAATCCGACGGTGCGTCGCGGAAGTGGAAATCAAAGACATACTCTCATTCTGCCATGACCAGTTATGCGGTGGACATTTTTCAGGACATAAAACTGCAGCAAAAGTCCTCCACTGTGGCTTTTACTGGCCCACAATTTTCAAGGATGCATACGATCACTGTAAGGCATGTTCCCGTTGCCAGACTTTGGGCAACATGAGCCATCGAGACATGATGCCTCTACAGCCGATCTTGGTATGCGAAATTTTTGATATTTGGGGGATTGATTTCATGGGACCCTTTCCGACCTCGGATGGCTTCGAATACTTCTTACTCGCAGTTGACTATGTTTCCAAGTGGATAGAAGCCATTCCGACCCGAACCAACAATCATAAAGTCGTTATAAAATTCCTCCATCAAAACATTTTCTCAAGGTTTGGGATTCCGCATGCTATAATTTCCGACGGAGGGACCCATTTTACAAACGCTCAGTTCAGGTCATTGATGACCAAATACGGGGTGTCGCACCGAATCTCTACTCCTTACCACCCCCAAACTAATGGTCTAGCTGAGCTATCTAACCGAGAAATCAAGAAGATCCTTCAGGTTACTGTTCGACCTGATAGAAAAGATTGGTCTTCTCGACTTTCAGAAGCATTGTGGGCCTATAGGACCGCCCACAAGACCCAATTAGGAATGTCTCCCTTCAGACTAGTGTACGGGAAGGCATGTCACCTCCCCGTCGAGTTGGAGCATAAAGCCTATTGGGCAGTACGGACCTGTAATCTTGACTTTTCCAAGGCTGGAACCCACAGAAGACTTCAAATGAGCGAGATCGATGAGTTACGCCGCGACGCATATGAGAACTCGCGAATTTACAAAGAATGGGTTAAAGCTTTTCACGACAAACACATTTCTAGAAAGGTCTTTCATCCTGGTCAAAAAGTTTTACTCTTTGATTCCCGACTAAAACTATTCCAAGGGAAGCTAAGATCCAAGTGGGTCGGACCCTACCTAGTCCGACAAATCTTTGGAAATGGAGCCATTGAAATCAGCCCACTCAGCCACGATTCTGAACCCTTTGTCGTGAACGGTCAGAGACTCAAGCCGTTCATTGACATGACTGATATAGATTTAGCTGAGTCATCCTTTACCCTCCATTCCTCTTGAGCTCATTGCGCCCAGCCGATGGCGTAAAACTCAGCGCTTAACGGGAGGCAACCCGTCATTCTTTGAAAAACCCGAAACCTTTTCTGACATCTCTATACGGAACTCATATTGCACTTTAGGATTCATCCATTATAACAACCGACTTCACCTTAGGTATACCTACCCGATATTAGAAATCATTCGCAACAAGTCACTTCGACCCATTCACTCACGACACACCTGTCCTAATGCATGAACTAAGCTGAATTCGAACCCACCTAATTTACAATGGGGACATTGCAAATCTTAGGCATGGGGGGGTATGAAAGTGCAAAATGTCAGAAAATTCATATCAAGAAAAGGGTTTCATAAAAAAAAAAAAAAGACTTGATAGAGGGGAGGAACAATTCAGGGTCATACAAATGAGAGGAAGAAAAGAGAGCAAAATGACAAAAAGGAGCACAAAAGGAAAATAAAAAGAAATAGTCATTAGTAAAAGATTAAGGGGTTAACTGAAGTTCTAGACCGAAACAAGAAAAAGAAAAGAAAAGTGCTATGGAGATATAACAAGAGGTTAGCAGGAATGCTGGTCTTAGGCCTCTTGGGCTAGTATCTTTAGCTTAAAAATTCACGTATCCATTAAAATCTAGATAGTCCTCAAGAGGTTGAGGAAAATGCGAAGTTTGAGTATTAGGTCTAAGGCTTAGGAAGTATTCGGCCTCGTTAACTGACCTCCGGTTTGCGAGATTCGGTAACCTAAGCACCCCAAATTCACACACAGTCGGGTTTAGTGCGCATAAACATCCAAATCACGCGAAAAGCGTTGAATGTTCTGAAAAACTCACCTAGATTAGGAGCGGCCAATCAACACAAATTGATTTGGATGAGTTCCCAGCGCGGAGAGGCGGGAAATTCCCCTCGAAGATGCGTAACAACATATCGTCTCCTCGGTGCTTGTCTCTTAGGATATTTAAATATCCTACTGGGGGCATGTAAGCACTCTGCTGGTTCAGATACCATGGGCGGCATTATCACGAAATGTCGTTCGCCAGGGGCTGAATTCGGCCACGGAACGCCATGGGCGGGATTATCTCGAAATCTCGAAAGCCAGGGTTCTGGGGGTTCCAATGGGCGGGATTATCTCGAAATCTCGAAAGCCAGGGACCCTTGAGGATTGATGATGGGGACGAGGAATCTGATACAGACAGTGTTGAGCAGCTAATCCGAAGCTAGAAATAAAAAGAAAAGAGCGAGAAAAGCTCTCCAAACAAATAAATCTTCTATCTCTCTCTTACAAAAACGCACTGCAAACTGAACTTAGGCTAAAAATGTCTTAAGCACGAGTGATTTAAACCGCGGAGTCCAATAAACCCTAGGTTAGTTTTTGTGGGCTGTAGAAACCTTTGCGGAGGACTGAGGCTAAAGTAGAACAGGTACAGATTTTGGTTGGTACTTGAGTACCTCTAGGCCTATTGTCAGCATTCCTACCTAATCACAAAAGGAGATGCACTTATCATTGTTGACAGACACTCAGGGTCTAGAATGGAAGTTAAAAATTTGAAATTTTGCTAAGGGACTAGCAAAAGCTAGGCATGGAGGTATGATGAGAGCCTCATCATGAGCCATAACTAGCTCATTTTGACCCAATAAAGAAGATAAAAGCTCATACATACCTAGAAGACGGCTTAACTGAAGGAACAAGTGCTCTGAGAAGCAAGCATGAAATAAAGGTTAAAACTGCAATTTTACCATTGCAGTTCATAAATGGGATTTCTCAGAGGCAAAACATAGGTCAAATGGTCTAAATGAGATAAAAAGTGGGTTGAGTCAATCAGAAATGGGTTTATGTGCAATCTAAGAATTAAATGACACTTGGTAACCCAAAAATAGACCCGCATAAATTAACAAGGTTCTGATCAGAATAAAAATCAAGTAAACCCTCTAAAAATCATGGAAAAACATTCTCTAGGGTTTGGAACACTTAATTTGGCCCTTGGAACCCAGTTTGACCTAGATTAGGGTCCTAGCTCTTCAGTTAACCTAATTTGGGTTTTTACTCAAAATGTCTAGACAAACGAGGTCAAACCTAAAATCCAACTTTACCATTGGATTTCTTAGGTCAAAATTAGGTTTGTACCAAAATTTGGACCTAAGGGGAGGTCATGTTGACCTACTTTGCAATTCAGTACACCTAAATCATAATTTGGTCCCTATCTTTTGAATATCTTTGCAGAGAGCCCCCTAAATTCTTCGCCCCCTTTGCAATCCGGTCCTGCCGCCATTGTTAGGGTAGAACCGAGCTCCGGCGAGGTTTAGAGAGGGATTCCTCTCTGATTCCTCAGAGATTCTCTCCCAGAAATGGAAGGGAGATTCTCTAAGGAATTCCCTTCCATTTAAGGCCGATCACAACTGCTGGTGTGAACCCAATCTCTCGTGCGAACACACGAGAGATTTGGGTATCTTAACTTCTTTCCATCTCCGGCGACCAACCTCAGACGCTGGCGTGCCCTCCACGCTCTGCACACCCGGCCCAGTGTCTATAAAAGAGACTACACCTCCGGTCGCTCGATCTAAGCTTGATTTTGATGGAGATCCCCTCCAAATTCCCTCTCTCCCATCTCCGGCCAAACGACCCGCAAGCTCCGGCGACCTCCTCCCCTCCTTCTCATCGCTCTGCTGCCATACCAGCAGCAGAGTCAACTCCGCCACTTCCTCCCACGTCGCGCTGTACCACGCGAGCGTGCCCCTGACCTCATCTTCGTTGCCGCTTCCTCCCTCAGGGTCCTTCTTCCCCGACGACAGCAGTTACTCACCGTCCTCTCCGCCGCCTCCCTTCCTTCCAGACCACTCCAGATACCTTCTCCCTCCCCTCCTCTCTATTTTCCCCCTGCTATTTTATCTGATTACCCCTCGACAGTGCCTAACCACCTCCATCGTCCTTGCCTCCGACCGCCCTCCGGCGAGCTGCCCACACCACTCCGCCCCTCCACACGGTTCGCCAACACCCTCGTGAGCTCCGCCTCACCACCAGGAACTCACTTCACCCCACCACTGCCACTCCAGACCTCCACAATCACCCCCCGAACAACCCAACATCTCCGGCCACAGGTTGACCTAGGCACGCACGCCTAGGCCGACCTGCAGCCTGTAGCACCGCCCACCGCCTTCGCTATGCCACGGCGAAGGCTTCTAGCCAATCTGATTGGGCCAATAGGCCGTTCTTGTGTGTGACAGGTTTAAGCTCCGGCTACCATTATCAGCCGAAGCAGCAAGGAGCTTGCAGCAGCTTCAGGTACTAGGACTCCCAGGCTACAGGTGCAGCAGACTCATGTGTGTGTCGCGAAGTGAGTGAGGCTAGCAAGTCGCACAGAGAGGCCAACAGCTGGAGCAATCGCGCGACGAAAGCTCTGCGGGCGCGAAAGCTGGACCGACCAGATAGTCCCACATCGTGGGATTGCAAAACACAGGTATCATATAAATTGTTTTTGTGTTTTAAGCCCATTGCCTCCGTAAGCACATGGGTGAGGTCCCTCACCTGCCCTCACACCCGCCTCGTCCGCGGCTTGACCTCGTGGATCTGGCGGGATCCGACCTGACCTAAACCTACACACTCCTCGCGCATCACCACCTGCCGGTGCACCTGGTCCCGGGTGCGAGTCCTACCCGACTACCTGTGTGGCTCTAGGAGAGCGTCGTTTAGTGAATTGCATGAGAGAGAGAGAGACGCTTGGGTAGAGGGACGGGTGTAGGTTTTGCTTTGACTGTGGTGTGTGTAGGAAGGAAGAAGCGAAAGAGGCAGCGAACACTTAGCCGCTGCAGAACAGGAAGAGAAGAAAGAAGAGGTTGTGTAGTAGTGAAAGGAGAAGTTTTCGCAGAGAAGAAGGAAGAAGGAAGACAAGGCAGAAGAGGAAATAAGAGAAAAGAAACAAAGTCTGGAAGAAGAAGCCTGCACAAGACAAGAAGCAAAGGCAGAAAGAGAGAAGAGCAACGAAGAAGAAGAGAGAAAGGAGATTACATTTAAGACGTCTGATACAGAAATCAGACGTCCAATTCTATTTTTATTTCACAAATCCTTTTTAAAATTCTCTCTTTGAATCAATCCTTTTCATTTAACAGTTGTATTCTTTGGTTTTAAAAAGTACTGAGCTTGCTCCCTGTGTTCGACCTCGGATACTTTAGTTTTTCGAGTAATAAAATTCCTTATATTTGTTTAAACGTTTTGTCGGTTATACTACAACGTGATATACTTTAAACCCGCACAAAATTGTTGAGAACAGAAAGTTTATCGTGCGGTAAGCGATATAAGTTGAACTTGTGCTATCGGCTGGTTGCCTCAGATCACAGGGTGAGGTCCCCTCGCCCGCTCACCCACCTCGTCCGCTACCCACGCTACGCAGACCTGGCTTGCCTGACTTGTTTACCCAACACTCCTCACACACCATCCACGCCGGTGCGCCTGGACCAGAGTGCGCTTCCCCGACCCAAATACCCGATTGGCTGGCTCTGAGAGAGCGAACCTAAGAGAGAAAAGAGAGAGTGCGTATGCGGGGGAGGGTAGGGGTAGCTTTTGCACTTGTGTGTGCTGGAAAAGGAAGACGGAAGAGGAAGTTGAGGCCAGAGAAGGAAAGAAGGAAGCTGTAGCCGCAGAGGAGCTAAGAAAGAAAAGGCAAGGGCCGAGAAAGCAAAGGCAAAGAAAGAAGGAAGAAGAAGGAAGGAGAAGGTGAGGCTGAAGAAGGAGAAAGAAGGAAATCAGAAGCCAAGGAAGAAAGGCAGAGAAGGCAGAAGCTAAGGAAGGAAGAAGAAGCACTGTAGTAGAGAAGGCACGGCTAAAGAAAACACAAAGGCAAAGACAAGGACCAGAGCAAGAAGGAAAGAAGAGCCAAAGCAAAGGAAGAAGACTGTAGAAGGAAGGAGAAATCAAAGAAGAAAGAAGGCACGACTAAAGTAAAAAGAGCTAAAGTCAGAGAAGATCCAAAGAAGAAAGTCAAAGAGCAAAAGAAAGAGAAGAGGCCAAGAAGGAGAAAGTAGAGAAGGAAAGAACCAAAGAAGAAAAGAAGATGAAGCTAAAGAGATAGCCAAAAGAAGAAGAATCAACCTTTTTTCTATTCCTTTAAATTTCTCTTTTATTGCTATATTTTAGTATTCATAAACTCCTGCATTATATTCTAAATAGATTTTGAGTAAATTTAAGTGTTCAAATTACATTTATCGAGATTAGTGAATAAATTCCATTTGCTCCTTGTGTTCAACCTCGGACTTAAACATTCGACTAATAAAATTCTTATATGTTTTCAACGCTTTTTCGACTATACTGCAACGCCACCGTTTTAAACCCGATGAAGCGTGAAAAACAACACACTAATCTCAAATAGTGCAATTGAGCACAAGAAAATAAACTACTAACAAATGATAATCAATGTAGAACATGAGTATAATAAGAATTCAACATGATAAATGGAGATCTATAAAAAAATAATGGTGATTTAGATCACTAATTATTTAGTATAGTTATATGTAAACTATGGTAATCAATGATGCCGCAGTAATCAGGACCAAATCAATCAAATATTTGCACAGTAGCTTGAATGCTACAGTAATCAGACGTCTCCTTTGAAGATCAGATGCATTAAAAGTTCTACTGCTACAGTGCCTTCTTTGTTTCTTCTTCTTTCCCTTCTTTTCTCCTCCTACTTTCTTCTTCTTCTTATTCTTTTGCTTCTTTTCTTTCCTTCTCTGCTTTCTCTTCATGCACGAGCCTCCTTCCTTTCTTCCTCTTCTACCTTCCTTTTCAGGCCCTCTTCTTCTCTTTTCTGTGACTCTTCTCTTCTTCTTTCTTTCTTCACACACAGAGGGCATCTAACTTAGAAGTGACTAAGTGTTGCACAAGGCAAAACCCTCCCCTACCTTGTACTCTCTCTCTCTCTCTCTCCTTTAAGGTTTTGCCCTCCCAAGGCCACTTAGGCTATTCAAGTTATTGGGTAGGTGTGCACTTGGGTCTAAGCTCACTGGCAGTGGGTGGTGAGCGAGGAGTGAAGGCTTAGGCGGGTTGGGTGCACCAGGTACGCGGGGGAAATATCGTGAACGAGGCACGTGAGGGTGTGGGGCACCTCACCCCCTAAGTGACTTGGGGCAATAAGCCCCAATCACTTTTGCATTTTATTCGGCTGTAATTGCTCCTCAGTCCACGAGGTGGGACTAAATCCCACTACCTTTCTCTGCATGGAGCTGCAGCTGCTTCTTCGCATGATTGTGGTCGGAGGCTCAATTAAAGAGCCTAATTAGCTCCTTAGTTGCACTCCTGGAAGGATTCTGCTGAGCTTGGAGCAAACACCTTGGCAGATCCTTGCATAAACAAGGCCTGAAGCACATGAAGAAGCTTAACAATGGCGGTGAATAGACCTGCTACCTGAAACATGAAATAAGGCCTTGTGGCCGCATTAGAATGGTTCAGGAGCTTCGTTGAACCACGGCGAGTGTGGCAGAGGTGGTCTCATGGAAGATGGTGGTCTGTGGTGGCCAGTCGATGACGGAGTCGGTGTGTGATGATGGGTTTGTTCGGGGGTGAGTTTAGGTGGATGGGAAGGCAAATAGGGAGAGGGGTTTTGAAGAGGGTGGAGAGGTGAAGGTTGTGGGCTTGTCAGTGAGGTGGATGGAGGTGCGTAGCTGTGGAAATACCTCACCAGAGGAGTAGCCAGAGCGGAGGACGAATAGGGTGAACGGCAGCATCGAGGGGTTTATTTTTGGTTTTTGGTAAAGGAAACTAATCTAGGATTGTTGGGGGAACTTTATTAGTGATAAACACCAGTTTATCATCATTTTTATGCTTTAAAACTAACCTAGCTCTTAGGATTTTACTCTGTAAACGGGTTTTTGGGCTGCATTTAGGCATAAATTAGGATAGGCATGCATTGCATTTTTTATTATTGTTTTAATGTGTTTTTGTGAGTGTAGGGATGTACAGATTCACAGATCCCTAAAACCCTAGCACTCAAGAAGGCAATTGGTGAAGGAGAAGCCCAGACTAGTTGGAACCCAGCTTGATCCAGCTCACCATAGCTGGAACCTAGCTTACTTGAACTAGGGTTAGCTCATCCCAGCTCCATTCAGCTAATCTCAGCTGGATGGCAGCTCAAGAGAGTTCACCTTAGCTCACCCTAGCTCAAGTCAGCTCAGATCCAGCTCAACTTAGCTGAGTCTAGCTCACCTCAGCTCCCACTAGTTCACAGGGAGCTCTAGCTAGCTCAGCTGAGTTGACAGGAGTTCACCCCAGCTCAGATCCAGCTACATTCAGCTCCACTCAACTCCAGCCAGCTGAAGAAGAATTCATCTCAGCTCAGGAAGCTCAAGTCCAGCTCCCGGGGATTCAGCTTAGCTCATCTCAGTTGAGCTAAGCTACCTTAGCTGCCTCAACCAGCTTGATTCTCCCCGATAGCACCAGACCTAGCTCACCTTAGCTCATTTTGGTAGAAGCTAGCTCACTTTAGCTTGGCTTAGCAACTAGCAAAGAACTAGCAAGCTAAGCCAGCTAGAGTAGCCCCATGCCAGCCTCTTCAGCAGCAGCCAGCTCCAGCTCCAGCTCCAGACTTCTTCTCCTCAGCTCCCTCCTCCAAACCCTAGCTCCAACACCTTCTCCTCTACTCCTCCATTAGCTAAGCTAGCTTAGCTTAGCTTAGCTTAGCTTAACTTAGCTATGCTCCAACTTCCTTGGCTTGTACTACCCCAAAAACCCACCTACCAACTCTACCCAACTAGCTCCACCTAAGCTCCACATAAGCTAACCTACTTGGCACCAACCTAACCTACCCACCACCTCCAAAAGACACCTAAAAGTGGCGCCAAAAAATACCCATAACCACCCCTTAATGGCGCCACTTTTCCCTCCAAAATCTCCCCTCATCTCCACCACACAATCTCCCTTGAACCCATCTCCACCATCCACCTAACCCCCCTTCTAGAAGACCCCATGTTGGCGCCAACATGGTGGTGTCTCTCCACCACCAAAAGACACCAACACCACCATAACTACCCCCTTTAATACCTCTTGGGTTGGCGCCAACTCTCCTTAGCCATAGGATCACTAACCACCTCCATTCTTCCATCCTAGCCCTCCATTTCAAGGGGCACCTTAACCCCCCATCCTACCCTATAAAAAGACCACTACCCACCACCATTCAAGCCATCCTTGGCTAGCCATTTTCACTCTCATATTCCACCAAGAATCCCACGTCCAAGAGAGAAGAAGAAGAAGAAGATTAAGGGGATATTCTGTCCCCTTGGTGCCTTCCCCTCTTCCCTTCTCTCTTGGGTCACGCCAGCCAAAGGAGAAGCCAGGCAAGGAAGATCTTGGAGGAGATCTTGAAGGTGGTCACGCCACCTTGGAGGAGTTTTTAAGGGTGGTGCACGCCCACCCCTTTGGAGAGAGCATTAAAGGTGGTAGCTTCCACCTTGGAGGAGCTCTCAAGGAAGGAGAAGAAGGAGGCCCTCTTTTCAAGCCAAGGAGCAGCTAGGCTTGGAGCAAGAAGACAACCTTCTTCACCATTGTTACAAGAGGATTTGTGTTTCTTTTCTTGCTTTTAAATTGTTCAATTCTAGTAGAAGCTTTCCTCTACTTGTCCTTGAAAAGAACACTCATTCTACTCAATCAAAAATTGCCTTCTTTTAAGCTTTTTATTGCAGTTGTTTGTTTTGGTTCTAGCACTTATTTCACCTCTTCTTCCTAATTACCCTAGGCCTACACTTGCCTAGAGTGAGCTTAGGAAGAAGATATTTCTATCTTTTAGAATTTTAATCATTTGTAGGTGTTAGTTCTTTTCGCTACAATCTGCCGTTTGCCCTCGTCTTTTCAAAATACAAAAAAATTACATATTGAAAAATATTAAAAAGAAAGTTGAGATTGTATTCCAAGCAAGAGAATCATTATTGCAATTTTTGCCTCCTTGGACGACCCTAGATACTCCCCTATCTAGGATATAAATTTTAAAAGCGAAAGCGGATTCGCGTGTTACAACGACGTTAAAAAACTGCTTTTACAAATCACGCGCGTTTCGCTATCACTTTTTGGCGCCGTTGCCGGGGAGGCACGGCTTTGCATTAACTCATTTTCTCTTGCTTGAAGTGGATCTCATCCCCTTCTCTTTCTTTCTTTTGTGTGTGCAGGAACTACAGCGGGAAAGCGGGAATCTGGAAGCGAGAGCTTAAAGATCCTTTTCTTCCCGCGAAAATTCAGGTTGGTTCCTCTTTCTAGTCACATAATTAATTAAAACTACCAAAAATATATTAAACTTGGCTTTCAGGACCCTAAACACTTAAATTAAGTGGAGTGGTGCATTTTAAAATCATCGTTTGCTTGTATGCTTCTTTAGCACCATTCCATTGCAAGTATTGGTGTTCTGTTTTTTCGGGTCTAGATTTCTGTCCAGACTTGAAAAATCGATTACTAACACCACAGGCCTCCTAAAATCATAAAATTTCATAAAGTGATTTCCAATTAAGTTTGGAACATCTGTTCCAAATTTCAGATCAATTGGATTTGTATTTAATTTTTAAAAATTCGTGGATTACAGAGGGGTCACACCCTCTAATCTTCTTGTTTTGCTACTGTCCGCGAATTTTCAGAATTTTTATACTCATCCAATTTTTGTGAAATTTGTCTTGTTGGAATCCCTGTGAAATTTTACATATCATATAAAATCATAAAAATTTTCTGAGGTCGGTGGTAATACTAAAAAGTCTATAATACCCACGGGTATTATTTTTGGACTTTGACACCAGTACAATTAAAAATTCAAAACTATTATCAAACAAATTCCTAAAATCTTACAAAAATCTTTTTTAGAATCCTTGTTTGATTTTATTCAAAGTAGTGGTGTTGTTTGACTTGTTTGGACCACTACTTAATTCTGAAAGCTAAAAATAATTCATTGGTAGTTAAATTTCTGTCTCAGGGATAATTGGTTTAGGGTTTCTTCTTTCTCTTTAGAGACTCAATTAAAAGGAAATATACAATCACACATACAACTTGTCTTTCCTTTGATTGTGAATTTTCAAACTTGTTTGAAAACTTAAAGAGAAAAACCCTAAAATTCATTTAATTAAATCACATCCTAAAAGACAAAAATATAAAAAAAAAAAAAAAATTGTGTGACAACTTGATTTTCATTGGAGCCACTCTCCAATTCCTGCACACACACAAAAAAATCAAATAACAGGGCAACAACCCAATAATCGCCCTCTACATTCCATGTGCACTATAGCATCCTAGACCTAATTAAAATTTGTAGCAACTTGACCCCTAAGGCTTTATCAACTTAGGCTTGCTATTTAGGTCTTAAGTTTTCTTTAGTTAGTACCAATTTTGTCATCTATATCTGGTGTTCAGGCTGAGGGGCTGTGTCAAACGACCAGGCGCGGGTTTGTACAAGCACCTGGGGTTTTCCCTGGGAAACGTTTGGGCCCAAACCTCCCCTTAAGCAACCTGGCCAGATTTGTTGATAGAACGGGTATTCACTATTGACTACTTAATTCCTACATAGACCAAGTCTTAGGTTTATTTTTTTAGGGAGTCACAACTAAGTTAGGTCTAAAATTTGATTGCTTGTGTGCACATTTCTCTCATCTCTATCTCTTCTCCTCCCCTCCATTTCTTCCAAGTAGTGCATGCACGGGCGACGGTCCCAAAAGCCACACCTTGAGGGACCATCTGATTTCGCCCCCCGTAGCAAGAAATCATTGTTTTCTTCCCCCTCGTCTTCTAGAAAAATGGAAAACCCAGGAAGCCGTCAAAAAAATTCTGCTTCCACTTCTAACCCGTCAGCCGACCCACAAGCTGACTCCACCCTCCCTCACCTTCCTAACTTGGAGCAACCAAAAATATCAGCAGGGCCAGGTGGCCCTCCAATTATAACCCATAATACAAATCCCTTTGCATTAATGGTCGACCATTTGGCTCGGCTACAACAAAATCAAGAAGATCTAGCTAGGACTGTCACGAACCTAGCTAATCAAGGACAAAATCCACCACCTCGCCAACAGCCTGTCATTCCTCTTAAGGATTTCTATGATCCTTCCAATTATGAGGAAAGACCAGGGGTGGTCATACCACAAGGGGATTTTGAAATCAAACCCGCTATTCTAAACCTTATCAAGCATTTTCATGGTCTTCCAAGAGAGGACCCTTTTTGTCATCTCGAGGAATTAACTGTCCTCGCTCAAACCACTCGTTCCCGCCATGTGCAGGAAGACATGTGGTTAATGAGACTCTTTCCTCTCTCTCTCAAAGACAAAGCATCACATTGGTTTTGAACAGTTGGGCATCCTATTACCACCTGGCCCCAATTAAAAAGTGCTTTTCTTAAAAAATTTTTTCCGATCGGTCGAACAAATGCATTAAGAAGATCTATAACGACCTTTCAACAAAAAATTGGTGAACCCCTCCATGAAGCCTGGGAAAGATTTCAGGAACTTCTAAGAAGTTGTCCCCACCATGAAATTCCACAATGGCAGCTAGTGCAGATCTTCTATCATGGATTAGAAGATCAATTAAAACGATTTGTGGATGCCTCATGTGGGGGCAATTTTCTTAACAAAGACGCCGAAAGTGCCTATCTTCTCTTTGAAGAAATGAGTGAAAACTCATTTAACATGACTTCAATGGACACTTTTGGCAGATCACAAAACCCCAGACATGGAGTCCATGAAATTGACTCCAAAACCACCTCTGTTCCAGTCACACAAGATGATTTATATATGTTAGCTCAACGACTGGACCAGATGCAAATTCACCAAAAGAAAATAGAAGAAAAGCTCACAAACAAACAAGCTCCACACGTCCACTCTCCACACACTAACCCCCCACACATTCTCCGAAGAGAGAATCTGCACAATATCGATGCCACATCTGTTGACCAGCAATTCCCGGCTGATTTCCCGCAAGATTTAACCGGGAATTTTGACCAAAATATTGTTGATTCCACCTCGGAAAATATTTATGCTCTCCAGGAGCAATTTAGAAACCCCTCCAACATTTCCAATCAAAATTGGAGGACTAACCCGAATCACTCCTGGAAAAACCCGAATCCGATTTCTCTTCCCAAACAAAACTATTTTGGGAATTATGGGCAACCTTTGTATCAACCTGGACCATCCCAGGATGATATTAATAATCAGGTCATGAAAACTCTGCAAGGAATGCAGACTCAAATGACAGAAGTAACCCGCATGGTTACCAATTTACAACAACAAGTTAAGGTTACTCCTGATCATCGACCTATTGGGAATTTACCATCCCAACCCATGCCCAACCCAAACAATCAAAGGAGTCAATTCCAAGGTGGATATCACAGTCAACCTATTCATCCAGCACCTCAGCATCCGCCGGGTTTCAATAACAGCCAGGCTCCCCGTCCTCACCCTAGAAACAACCAGACTGCAAATGCAGTTACCTTGAGGAATGGGAAAACCACTCAAAATACCCTGCCTGTTAAAGAAACCCGCTCTAATGACACACAGATTAACTCTTCCCCTCCTATTGTTCAGGAACCAATTCACGCAAAACAGGGCAACCCTGCCCCATTTCCACAAGCCCTCCACTCTTCAAAAAAGAAAAAAACAAAATCTGAGCCCACTGAGAAGGAATTAATGGATTTATTTGGGCAAGTAGAAATTAATATCCCTATCCTAGATGCCATTAAGTATATCCCTGCCTATGCAAAATTCTTAAAAGATTTATGTACTCCAAAAAGGCAGCCCAAGAATTTAGGAAAGGTGATTCTTCCAGAGACAGTCAGCTCAGTTGTGCAGAGCCGACTGCCTCTTAAGAGAAAAGATCCCGGCGCCCCCCTAATCCAAGTTATCATTAATGATACCTCATTTGATCGCGCTCTGTTGGATCTTGGTGCCTCAATTAATCTTATCCCAACAATTATTTTTGAGGAATTTAAAATCGGTGAATTGAAACCTGTTGAGGTTACTCTCCAATTAGCCGACCGATCTACGATTAAACCAAGGGGAATTGTTGAAGATGTTCTTGTCCGGGTCAAAGATTGTCTATTCGCAGTAGACTTTTTAGTCCTGGACATAGAGGTACCTGAAGCACTTAAGTTTGCCCCCATTATTCTTGGAAGACCATTCTTAGCCACCGCCCGCGCCAATATTGATTGTGATTCTGGAAAGATGAAGATCATGTGTGGCGGTGAATCTGTAACCCTAGACATTTTTCAAGCCTCTAGGCGATTCCAGGAACCAGATTTCTTTGATGATTCGGATTCAGAAATAGAAAACATTGTGGAGGAAACATTGCAGATTTCCCAATTTGGTTCCTGTTTTGCTGTAAATACGGTTCCTGAACAATCTACTTTTTCTCACCCTTCCACCTCAACTACACAACCAGCTAACATTCCAGCTGACCCTTTCACTCTCACCTCACCTCTAACCCACAAAGCAGAAACTCTTTCGGAACCGGGCCTACAATTGGAATTAAAACCTTTGCCCGATTCACTTAAATATGTTTTCCTGGGTCCAAATCAGACCCTGCCCCTGATTATAAATTCTGGACTCACCGGGGCACAAGAGCACAAACTTCTCCAGGTTTTGAGTAAATATCGAAAAGCTATTGGCTGGACCCTTTCTGATCTTAAAGGCATTCATCCGTCCTATTGTACGCACCGTATATTTTTAGAGGACGATTCTCGCCCCTCCCGCCAACCACAAAGGCGCTTGAATCCTAGTATGCAGGAGGTGGTAAAAAAGGAGATTATTAAGTGGCTGGATGCTGATATCATCTACCCCATTTCTGACAGCTCCTGGGTTAGTCCAACTCAAGTAGTCCCCAAAAAGGCTGGACTAACAGTTGTCACCAATGAAAAGGGGGAAAATATAGCCACTCGAACCGCTTCTTCTTGGCGCGTGTGTATAGATTATCGAAAATTAAACACCGCCACTAAGAAGGATCATTTCCCGCTCCCTTTTATTGATCAAATCTTGGAGCGATTAGCCGGACGGGAATTTTACTATTTTTTGGACGGTTATTCTGGCTATAATCAAGTAGCGGTTCATCCTGAGGACCAGGATAAAACAACTTTCACCTGCCCCTTCGGAACCTTTGCTTTCCGAAGAATGCCCTTCGGTCTTTGCAACGCACCTGCGACTTTTCAAAGGTGCATGCTTGCAATTTTTTCAGACCTGGTAGGTGAATGTTTAGAAGTTTTTATGGATGACTTCTCTATTTTTGGAGATTCTTTTGATCATTGCCTCAAAAATCTTGAAAGAACCCTCCAAAAGTGCATAGAAGTTAACCTGGTCCTCAGCTGGGAAAAAAGCCATTTCATGGTCCAAGAAGGTATTGTCTTGGGCCATGTTATTTCTAAACAAGGAATTGCGGTAGATAAAGCAAAAATAGATGCTATATCTAAGCTCCCACCGCCCACTACTGTCAGACAAATCAGATCCTTTTTGGGTCATGTGGGTTTCTATCGTCGATTCATACAAAACTTTTCCCAAATCTCCAAGCCTTTAAGTCAGCTTCTTACTAAAGACCAGCCATTTGATTTTAATAATAAGTGCCTGGAGAGTTTTTTGAGGTTGAAGAAAGAGGTTACTGAGGCACCAATATTGCAGGGACCTGACTGGAATAGTCCCTTTGAATTAATGACAGATGCCTCAGATTTTGCTGTAGGGGCCGTTCTAGGGCAAAGAATTGGCAAGAAACCCGTTGTGATCTATTATGCCAGCAAAACCCTTGATGACGCACAACGGAATTACACGGTTACTGAAAAGGAACTTCTTGCCATTGTATTTGCCTTGGAAAAATTTAGATCTTATCTGTTGGGGTCACGTGTCACTGTTTATACCGACCACTCAGCAATTAAATATTTGCTGACTAAGAAAGATGCGAAACCCCGCCTTATCCGTTGGATTCTGCTGCTCCAGGAATTTGACCTGGAAATCAAGGATAAGGCGGGATTGCACAATGTAGTGGCCGATCATCTCTCTCGTCTTATGACAAATGACATAATGACCCCACCAGATCAGTTCCCTGATGAAAGTATTTTAGCTGCTACAACCCTCCCTTGGTTTGCACCCATTGCAAACTACTTAGCAACAGAACAAATCCCTGCTGATTGGCCAAAAACAAAACGGGATAAGTTCTTTGCTGATATTAAATATTATTTTTGGGAGGAGCCCGACCTTTTCCGCATTTGTGCCGATCAGGTTATTCGACGATGTGTCCCTGATTCTGAAATCCATGATATCTTAACACATTGTCACTCAATGGCCTGTGGCGGACATTTTTCGGGCAAGAAAACTGCAGCTAAAATCCTTAATGCAGGATTTTATTGGCCCAGCTTGCACAAAGATGCTCATGACTTTGTTCGGTCCTGTGTGCGTTGCCAGAGCATCGGCAACATGACTCGAAAGGATATGATGCCCCTTAATCCTATTTTAGAGGTTGAAATTTTTGATGTTTGGGGCATCGACTTCATGGGACCGTTCATCAACTCTGGTGGGTATTTGTATATATTAGTCGCAGTAGACTATGTTTCTAAATGGATAGAAGCAATACCCACCCGCACTAGTGATCACCGTGTGGTTGTCGAATTTCTTAAGAAAAATATTTTCTCAAGATTCGGCATACCAAAAGCCATTATCAGTGACGGAGGCTCACATTTCACCCACTCACAATTCCGTCACCTCCTTTCTAAATATGGGGTTAATCATAAAATTTCCACACCATATCACCCCCAAACTAATGGCCAGGCTGAAGTTTCTAACCGGGAAATTAAAAATATTCTACAAAAAACGGTTAGGTCCGACCGTAAAGACTGGTCCACCAAATTGGACGACGCTTTATGGGCCTACCGTACCGCTTTTAAAACTCCGCTTGGCATGTCTCCCTTCCGTCTGATTTTCGGGAAGGCATGCCATCTCCCGGTAGAATTAGAACATAGGGCTTTTTGGGCAATAAAACAACTTAATATGGATTTATCTGATGCCGGTAACCATAGAAAATTACAATTAACTGAATTGGAAGAATTACGTAATTTCTCCTATGAAAATGCGAGGATTTATAAAGACCGAACAAAGAAATTTCATGATAAATATATTGTTCGGAAACACTTTGACGTTAATCAACGTGTTTGGCTTTTCGATGCGAGATTACGTCTTTTTCCTGGCAAATTAAAATCTAAATGGACCGGCCCCTTTATTGTTCATAAAACATATCCATACGGCGCTGTTGACCTTCTTGATCCACAAACTAATTCGATATTTCAAGTCAATGGCCAGCGTTTAAAGCCCTATTTTGACCATACGCCTAAAATTCCATCTGAATCTTTTAATTTTACTGAGCCAACCACCCTTGATCACTAGTACACATCACGCCCGGCTGAATGGCGTAAAAGATAGCACTGGATGGGAGGTAACCCATCATTTTCTTGCTTTCCTTTTTTCTTCTTTTTCCAGGTTTTGATCATCCTAAACCCGACCGTCATCACTAAGGTGATCCCTTTTCCCTCCTAATGCATGAGGACATGGCATATCTTAAGCATGGGGGGGTGTTTTTAAATTTTTATGATCGATTCAGGATGTTCAAAACCTAAAAACATGCAATTTTCTTTAATTTATTTCCTGCTTGCATACCCAAAAAAATAAAAATAAAAATAAAAATGTTGAAAACTTTTTGAGGAAAAATTTTGAAATCAGGACTAAGGTCGTAAAATTCACTTCTGGTACAATGGGATTTAATCTTTAACAAACTAAGGATGAGGATATGGATCTGATCATTAGAATTTCAGGGTCTATTTTAGACTAGATCAGATATCCTTCTCTAAAATTCCACCTGAACTCATGATAGTTCAGGTGACTTGATCCTATTTTGTAATATGGAAAGTATTTGACTTAGTTTCTGATTCAAAAACTTGCGGGTCTCAAGAAACTTCTTGTGTCAATTTTCACACACAAGCCAACACTTAAAAACAACTAAAAAAAAATTGAAAAGCTTCCTTGTTTGGATTTAGTAAAAGTCTGAAGTAGATCATTGGTTTGAGTTCCCACCGCCGAGAAGAAGGAAAATACCTTCTTTGAGGACGCGATGTCAACATGTTACCGCCTCGGCGCTGCTCTATATCTATATTTCATATCTTTAGACGGAGCATTAAAGCGCATTTCAGCAGCTCAAGTGTCTTGGACGGTGCTCTACCTATAGCGTCGGAGCAAGAGCTTGAGTTTGCTTGGAGCGCCCCTTTTCACCGCATCGTGTTTTGGGGTTGTGAGCTCCTGGGTGGTGTCATGGACAGTGCTATCCCGAAGTACTGGCGCCAGAGCCCCCTCAAGGAATGGTAACGGGAATGATGATACCGACACATCTGTTGTAAGACTAAGCTAAAAATAAGCATGGGGGAGAAAAAAAAAAAAAAAAAATAATAATAATAATAACACGTCCTTATAAAGGTTGGCTTTTCACAAGCACAGACACAAGGTTTTAAAGGAATTTGCAAGTTGCGAATCAGATTCACGAGCCAGAAAAATCCTAAAAACAAACATTTCAAGTCATCTGAATTAACAAGGGGTTAATTTGTGAATTTTCTGAGGATATATTGATCCCGTTCTATCTAATGGTTGGATCCAAAAACAAATCCTGATGTTTATCTTCAACAAATCCCGTATCTCCTGTGTTTTAATCTACCAAGGTCCCTTAATCTCTTTTTCTCCTCAAAAGTCAAAAAAAAATTAGATTTCCCAAAAATTCCGTTTTCCAAAAAAAAAAAAAATTATTAATGTTTTGCTAAGAGACTAGCAAAAGATAAGCATGGGGGTGTGATAAACACCAGTTTATCATCATTTTTATGCTTTAAAACTAACCTAGCTCTTAGGATTTTACTCTGTAAACGGGTTTTTGGGCTGCATTTAGGCATAAATTAGGATAGGCATGCATTGCATTTTTTATTATTGTTTTAATGTGTTTTTGTGAGTGTAGGGATGTACAGATTCACAGATCCCTAAAACCCTAGCACTCAAGAAGGCAATTGGTGAAGGAGAAGCCCAGACTAGTTGGAACCCAGCTTGATCCAGCTCACCATAGCTGGAACCTAGCTTACTTGAACTAGGGTTAGCTCATCCCAGCTCCATTCAGCTAATCTCAGCTGGATGGCAGCTCAAGAGAGTTCACCTTAGCTCACCCTAGCTCAAGTCAGCTCAGATCCAGCTCAACTTAGCTGAGTCTAGCTCACCTCAGCTCCCACTAGTTCACAGGGAGCTCTAGCTAGCTCAGCTGAGTTGACAGGAGTTCACCCCAGCTCAGATCCAGCTACATTCAGCTCCACTCAACTCCAGCCAGCTGAAGAAGAATTCATCTCAGCTCAGGAAGCTCAAGTCCAGCTCCCGGGGATTCAGCTTAGCTCATCTCAGTTGAGCTAAGCTACCTTAGCTGCCTCAACCAGCTTGATTCTCCCCGATAGCACCAGACCTAGCTCACCTTAGCTCATTTTGGTAGAAGCTAGCTCACTTTAGCTTGGCTTAGCAACTAGCAAAGAACTAGCAAGCTAAGCCAGCTAGAGTAGCCCCATGCCAGCCTCTTCAGCAGCAGCCAGCTCCAGCTCCAGCTCCAGACTTCTTCTCCTCAGCTCCCTCCTCCAAACCCTAGCTCCAACACCTTCTCCTCTACTCCTCCATTAGCTAAGCTAGCTTAGCTTAGCTTAGCTTAGCTTAACTTAGCTATGCTCCAACTTCCTTGGCTTGTACTACCCCAAAAACCCACCTACCAACTCTACCCAACTAGCTCCACCTAAGCTCCACATAAGCTAACCTACTTGGCACCAACCTAACCTACCCACCACCTCCAAAAGACACCTAAAAGTGGCGCCAAAAACTACCCATAACCACCCCTTAATGGCGCCACTTTTCCCTCCAAAATCTCCCCTCATCTCCACCACACAATCTCCCTTGAACCCATCTCCACCATCCACCTAACCCCCCTTCTAGAAGACCCCATGTTGGCGCCAACATGGTGGTGTCTCTCCACCACCAAAAGACACCAACACCACCATAACTACCCCCTTTAATACCTCTTGGGTTGGCGCCAACTCTCCTTAGCCATAGGATCACTAACCACCTCCATTCTTCCATCCTAGCCCTCCATTTCAAGGGGCACCTTAACCCCCCATCCTACCCTATAAAAAGACCACTACCCACCACCATTCAAGCCATCCTTGGCTAGCCATTTTCACTCTCATATTCCACCAAGAATCCCACGTCCAAGAGAGAAGAAGAAGAAGAAGATTAAGGGGATATTCTGTCCCCTTGGTGCCTTCCCCTCTTCCCTTCTCTCTTGGGTCACGCCAGCCAAAGGAGAAGCCAGGCAAGGAAGATCTTGGAGGAGATCTTGAAGGTGGTCACGCCACCTTGGAGGAGTTTTTAAGGGTGGTGCACGCCCACCCCTTTGGAGAGAGCATTAAAGGTGGTAGCTTCCACCTTGGAGGAGCTCTCAAGGAAGGAGAAGAAGGAGGCCCTCTTTTCAAGCCAAGGAGCAGCTAGGCTTGGAGCAAGAAGACAACCTTCTTCACCATTGTTACAAGAGGATTTGTGTTTCTTTTCTTGCTTTTAAATTGTTCAATTCTAGTAGAAGCTTTCCTCTACTTGTCCTTGAAAAGAACACTCATTCTACTCAATCAAAAATTGCCTTCTTTTAAGCTTTTTATTGCAGTTGTTTGTTTTGGTTCTAGCACTTATTTCACCTCTTCTTCCTAATTACCCTAGGCCTACACTTGCCTAGAGTGAGCTTAGGAAGAAGATATTTCTATCTTTTAGAATTTTAATCATTTGTAGGTGTTAGTTCTTTTCGCTACAATCTGCCGTTTGCCCTCGTCTTTTCAAAATACAAAAAAATTACATATTGAAAAATATTAAAAAGAAAGTTGAGATTGTATTCCAAGCAAGAGAATCATTATTGCAATTTTTGCCTCCTTGGACGACCCTAGATACTCCCCTATCTAGGATATAAATTTTAAAAGCGAAAGCGGATTCGCGTGTTACAACGACGTTAAAAAACTGCTTTTACAAATCACGCGCGTTTCGCTATCAATTAGCTATGCTGAGTGGACGAAAAGGAGAGGACATCACCGACGTTGGTAGGCCAGAGCTGGGGAAGAAGGTGCTTCAATGATGGGAACAACGATGATGGAGGAGATAGAAGGGCTCCTGCTGGTATGGCTGATAGAGAGAATTTTGCTTGATTAGGAAGATAATGGAATGATATGTCCTTGTAATTTATGTGGCGGAAATCTCTCAATCAAAGATTAAAATAGATATCAATTTAAACCACAAAAAGAATGTTGTATCCACACGGAGGAATAGATCCAATAAAATAACAACTTTGTAGAAATTGAGTTCGTAGGAGTATTCGTCAAATCAAACAATGCATATGCTGCTCTGAATGTAAACCCAAAATTTAAGGAGAATTCAAGGGCTATTGACGTAAATTTCACATAAGAAAATAGTTCATGTGTAGGGGTATATGTGTACCTTTTACTTCCATGTAGACTAAACTGTAAATCAGAATTCAAATATGATGTATATTGAGATGGATTGTAAGGGCTGAACAATTATGTGGAAGAATAAGCATAGGGCTGCAATTTCACCTCAATTTAATTAATTAAACAAATCAAGAAAATAAAGGTTTGACAATGGCAGTGTTTGTAAATTTTAATTCGAAGGGAAACAGAGGAATTCCCTTCTCTCTTCTTCACGTGCGTGGAGGCGTGGCGGTCGGCTGACTGAAGCCCGATGGCGGTGCATGGTAGAGAGACGGTCGTGATGGTGGTGGAGGCATGGCCGGAGGTGGCCAGTGGTGGTTAGCTGGAGGAATGGTCTTCGGCGGCATGGAGGTCTTGCGAGCAACAATGATCTCTTATGGGTAGCAGCGGCCTTGCGTGGAGGTGGAGGCTTCAACGATGAGGGTGTGGTGAGTGCGTAGGAAATGCCAGCATGAGTCAAGGAGGTTGGAAGAGGGTGGATGGAATGGGAGGAGGAACCTGTGATTTGGGTTCGTTGCTGCAAACAGGGGAGGCATGGGAAGAAGATGAAGAAGAGGAGTGCATAAGTGGGTTGGAGAGCGAGGTATGCTGCGCGTGCACATGGGCTGGAGCACGTGGTCTGCTGCACACGCAAGTGGGATGGAGCGCGTGGTCTACGGCTACGGGGCAAGTCGCTATTGATGGTGGGTTACAGATGCGGTTGCAGAGGTGGTGATGCACGCTGTCACCATGCACCACTGCGGTGATGGAGGTTGATGGCAGTGGAGAATGCTTGCGCCACAGTGCTCGCTGGTTCCACGGTGCATGCCTCCTTCACAGTGGAGAAGATGGAGAACCTAACATCGATTTCCCCCCTGGGGTTGGCTGTGCCTCTTTTTAACTCTTAGTTTGTTTTTTCCGCCGAGATGCTTTCCAACAGTCATGGTGATGGGGCGGTTGCGAGATTGTGGGACGCACTATCACCTTGGATGGGCACGAGTGCACTGTTGGCCACTGGTGGGAGCACGAAGAGGCATGCGGGCATTGCGTTTACGCTGGAAGGAGTTGCACCTTCTGCGGGAAGGAAGAAAACAAAAGAAAAACAAATAAGGTTATTTATAAAATCATCTAAACTAATACATGAAATGCATGTATGCCCCTATATTCGAACATTAATTTATTTACACATCAAAGTATGCTTTGTATATGTAGATGCTACCATAATAATTAGGCATTTATGTATTAATTAGACCACAAATGTGGTCTCATCAAATGCTCCCAAGCCTAAATTTTGGTAGTCCCTAGAAAAAGTGAAAAACAATGGAAGTAACCAAGAGATTTGTTCTTCCCTTATTCCAAAAACTTAGAGATCCAGAAAATTGTTAAGTGATAATAGCCTAAGTAACGGATTCAAGTGAAAAGCCAACTTTCATTTGCAGTTTGTACTTATCCCTTAGTAAATTTTATTGGGATAGGCAACTTCTTCCCTCAGGAATAAAGCAGAAAATAATCTGTAGTTTGACCCTGGCTTTTTTTGGCTTAGGTAGGAGAGACAGAGTCAAATGGATTTATACTTGATGTCTTACACTCATCTTGTGCTACCTGTAGTCTAGTACTGTGGACTCTAACTCTCCAAACTATCAAATGAGTTAACCTAAAGAGAAGCTAAACAACTATGCTCTCCTGATGTTCCATTGTGCTCACTCTTTTCTTTGTTTCTTTCCGAGATCACGAATCTCACCAGATTTGGTAAATGTACGCACTGTTTGGTGGCCTCACATGTCATTCACACTTCAACTAAAATCCTAATAACTCTACAACTAAGTTAGAGCCCTCAGCCAGTATTTGGGCAGTCAGAAATACTGAAAGGTAGGTATGGGTCATATTTGGTGGATCACGATTGGTGTTTTTATTGCCTCAGAAACAACGTCTCGAAGATAAAATTATAAACTTGGACTCTTTTCTTTTTCTTTTCTCTCTCTCTTTTCTTTTTTCTCTCTCTTTCTTTTTTATTAAAAATATAATTATTTCTTTCCTCTCTTTTTTTCTCTTTTTCTTTCTTTATAAATCAACATAACACGACGCAGACTTTTATTTATGAGGCATTATTAAGGATGATGATGGTCAAGAGGATATTGTGTGGCTTATTTTGTCAAAGTGCCTACTCTCGACACTGGGAAGGAATGGATAGGACAAGCGTATCTTCGACCTTTGACACTATTACCCTCCTTCAGCCGAGGACTCTATGAAGGATGGTCGTAACCATCCACCATAGTCATAGCTTTATTATGACTCAATCTCTGTGTATCTGCCTTATTTGGTGACTCTCAGGAATTCACACGATGCACACAGGAACAGAGAGCGAAAACTATGCCTAACTATGAGGTATCGTCATCTAATTGTCCAAAACTTAAGATTCCTTGCACTAGACTTAGCGCACCAGTAATCTCTCTACTTTCTTCTCACAAATATGAGGTGGATTTACTTGAAGATAGTATGCCTGACTCCCTATTAATTGTCCAAGGGTTCAGTAGACTAAAAATGCTTATTGGTTTTCTTCAAAGATCCATTACCCAGTCTACGTACAAGTGAAGTAAATGTATTAGATTCTAAACTTAAGAAACAATTAAAGAAGAAAAATCTTTAATGACACCTCCATGACAAAGTTGTTTTGCAAGGGACTAACCAATTTATCTCAAGAAAATAAAAGATTTTTTTTTTCTTTCTTTATAACTATCCTAAATGTATGCAAATATTTATAAATGCTATAAACATTCTCAGGTTATACCCCCCATGCCTAAGATTGACAATGTCCTCATTGGAAAAATGCAGACATGGAAGAATATCACCTGAGGAGGAGAGTGGGAGGAGCTAAGGCTCCTTAAGTCAAAGTATGTCCAAAACCTGGCCATCTGAAAGAGTAATATAAGGTTTAAGTCACTGGCCATTTACCTTAAAGCTCGTACCAGAAGTAGGGTTCCGAATTTCTATAGCTCCATGAGGGAAAGTATTGATAACAACGTATGGCCCATCCCAGCGGGACTTTAGCTTTCCTGGAAATAATTTAAGTCTGCAATTGAAAAGCTAGACCCACTAGTTAGGGTCAAAAGTCTTTCTAATGATGTGCTTATCATGGAAGACCATTGTACATTGCTTGTAAGCTTCAGAAGTTTCATAGGCTTCATTACGAAGCTCCTCAAGCTCACTTAACTCAAATATACGTGCCTTTCCTGCTTTATCCAGATTCAAGTTAATGTTTTTAATAGCCTAATAGCTTTATGTTGGATTTCAACAGGAAGATGGCATGCCTTTCCATAGACAAGACAAAAAGGAGACATACTCAAGGGAGTCTTATACGCGATTCTGTAGGCCCAAAGAGCATCATTTAGTTTTTTAGACCAATCCTTACGATCGAGTCTGATAGTTTTTTCTAAAATTCACTTAATCTCCCTATTAGACACTTCAACTTGTCCACTCGTTTGGGGATGGTAAGGTGTGGCTATCATGTGGTTGACTCCCAAATTTTGGAGTAGTCTTGTGAAGTGTACATTCTTGAAGTGAGGTCCTGCATCACTTATGATCGTCCTTGGGTACCTGTACCGAGAAATGATATTAGCCTTAACAAAGCCCAAGACCATGGAATGGTCATTGGTTCGCGTGGGTATGGCTTCTATCCATTTTGATACATAGTCCACAGCCACAAGGATGTACTCATATCCAAAGAACACAGGAAAGGGACCCATGAAGTCGATGCCACAAATATCAAAGATCTCAGCAGGGAGGATAGGTTGCTGAGGCATCTCATCCCTTTTTCCAATGGTTCGCATCAACTAGCAATGTAGACATGCGCCCACATATGTATGTGCAACTCGGAATAATGTGGGCCACCAAAAGCCAGACTGAAGAACCTTATGGGTAGTCTTTTTCCCACTAAAATGTCCCCTACAGTGGAGGTTATGGCAGAAACTCAAAACACTTCTCTATTCTTCGTCAGGGATGCAATGGTGGAAAAGTTGGTCAAGGCCTACTCTAAAATGCTCGAGTTCCTCCTAGTGATAAAATTTAGCGTTAGCAAGAAACCTGTCTCACTTTTGCTTGTCCTAACTACCAAGGGTAATGCCTGTGACCAGAAAGTTTGCTAAGTCAGCGAACTAAGGAGTTTTAGCCTCCACAGCCATTAGAGACTCATCAGGGAAAGTCCCTTGAATACTGCTAGTAGGGTTTGATGCCTCAATAGGGATCCTAGATCGATGATCTGCTACCACATTATCAACTCCCTTCTTATCTTTAATTTCTAGGTCAAACTCCTGGAGTAGCAGAATCCAACGAATTAGGTGAGGTTTGGTGTCCTTTTTAGCAAGAAGATGCTTTAAGGCAGAATGATCAGTGAACACCACAGCCTTGGATCCCAAAAGATAAGACCGAAACTTTTCCAAAGCAAATACTACAACAAGAAGTTCCTTTTTAGTGACTGTGTAGTTTTGTTGTGGATCCGTAAGGGTCTTGCTGGCATAATGCAACACATGAGGTTTGCCATCAACCCTTTAACCTAAGACCGCTCCCACTGCAAACTTGGAAGCATCGCACATTAGATCAAATGGGAGGGTCCAATCTGGTGCTTGGAGAATTGGCACGATAATAAGGGCTTTCTTTAAGACTTGTAAAGCATCGCCACATCTATCATCAAAATCGAAGGAGACGTCCTTCGCTAATAGGTCGCAAAGTGGCTTAGAGATTTTACTGAAATCTCTAATGAAGCGACTATAAAATCCAGCATGGCTAAGGAAAGATCTAACCGGATGAACATTGGCGGGAGATGGAAGCTTAGAGATGGAATCAATTTTTGCGGTGTCCACCTCTAATCCTCTCTTGGAAACTATATGCCCTAACACAATGCCCTGCTGGACCATAATGTGGCTTTTCTCCAAGCTAAGCACCAGCTTTGCCTCTTCACAATAGGTTAAAACTTTATCAAGGTGTGAAATGCATCGGTCAAATGATAAGCCGTAAATGGAGAAGTCATCCAAGAAAATTTCAACAAACTTGTCAATCATATCAGAAAAGATAGCCATCATACAACGTTGGAAAGTGGTAGGAGCATTACATAACCCAAATGGCATTTGGCAGAATGTAAATGTGCCATACGGACTCGTGAATGTGGTACGCTCCTGATCGTCAGGAAAAATGGCTATCTAATTATACCCAGAGTGCCCGTCAAGAAAACAGAAGTACTTGTTCCTTACCAGTCGTTCCAAAATTTGATCAATAAACGGTATGGGGAAATGGTCTTTCTGGGTAGCCGTGTTTAAACGGTGGTAATCAATGCAGACCCTCCAACCAGTTGAGGATCTAGTGGTCACCAGCTCTCCTTGGTCATTCTCTTCCACAGTGATTCCTGCCTTTTTGGGTACCACATGAATAGGACTGAACCATTTACTATCTAAAATGGGATAAATAATCTCTGCATCCATCCATTTCATAATCTCCTTTTTAACAACCTCCTGCATATTGGGCTTCAGCCTTCTCTGCATGTCTCGGAAAGGTTTCACGGACTCGTCCGTGTATATATGATGCATGCAAAGGGAGGGATCAACATGCTTAATATCAGCAATTGACCAAGCAATTGCTTCCTTGTGCCTTTGTAAACACTCAAGCAGAGCTCCCTCTTGCGATTCAGATAATGCAAATGAGATAATAATGGGGAGCATGTCATTAGAGCCAAGGAAAGCATATTTCAATGTGCTCAGGAGGGGTTTGACCTCCAACTCAGGAGCCTTTTGGATTGAGGGTTTAAGTTGAGATGTCCCCGCCTCAGGTAGCGGATCTACCTTCACGGTCCACGGTGGGGATAGAGACTCTGTGTGTATCCCCAACAACTCTTCTAATTCGGGTATTTCCCTTTCAGTTTCTTTAATAATCAGAGGATGGCCCTTAGATATGACCTTTTGAAGGGGATCTCTACATAGGAGTGCTGAAGTAGTTTCTTCAATTATTTCATCAATGACCTCAATCTGAGAACAATCTTCAAATCCGAATTGCTTGTAAGTATCAAAACATTCAATTGGATCTTCTTGTTCCCAAAGCCCATTTTAAGTGCCCCTGATCTATAATTGATAGAGGCATTGGCTGTGGCCAAGAAGGGGCATCCCAGAATAATGGACGTCTTTGTGGGCTTATTAGATGGGTCAATATCTAGCACCAGAAAGTCAAAAGGGAAGAAGAAGTCCTCCACTCTCATAAGGTCATCTTCCAGTAATCCCCGTGGTGTCTTAAGTGATCTATCTGCGACCGGGAGGATGACTGGACTAGGTTTTAACTCACTTCCTCCCAAAAGGTCGTAGACAGAGCTCGGTAAAATGTTCACCCCTACTCCAGATCAAGCAGAGCCTCATCAATGTGTTGGTTACCTATAACCATTGAAATATACAGGGCCCCTGGGTCTTTCATTTTGGGGGGTGTTCCATGTTGGAGAATCAAGCTAACATGGTCAAGTAGGATGACCTTGGTTTGGACCTGTTTCCTAGATCAGCGCTGTTGGGTGCACAGGTCCTTCAGAAAATTGGCATAGGACGGGATCTGTTTAATAGCTTCTAATAGAGGCAAGTTGATCTGGACTTGCCTAAAAGTGTCCATAATCTCCTCCATCCTTTCCTTGGCTCCAGGCGAGCCAACAGAATATTCCCCAGGAGTAGATAGGTGCTTTGGATAGGGCACCCTCGACTTCTAGGTAGAGGGTTCATCATGGCAGGAGAGGGGTGGTGGAAGGACGACATCCTTACTGTTGGTGATTTCAATTGAGGGAGAGTAGTGTGGCTCTTCCTTGGTGGAGATGGAAGTCGAGTCGGGTGTAGAAGGGGAATTCTGAGACGTAATCGTAGGAGTGTTATCAGGCTTGTCAATTTTCTTTCCACTCCTCCGCACGGTCATAGCTTGGGCGTGCTCCCTGAATACAACCCCCTTGCCCTTAGGGTTCTCCTCAGAAGAGCTAGGCAACTTCCTCGGATCACGTTGCCTAACTGCCTTAGTAAGATGATCAATTTGGGATTGCATATCAGTAATCATCTTATTCTGAGATTGGATGACCATATTCTGATGTTCTTGCATCGCTTTCACCATGGCTTTAAGTTCATCAATCTTAGAGGGCTTATTCTGAGGAGGGTTTTCATAGGATGGTTGGTATATGGGTTAGGGAGGTAAGGGTCTAGTATTCCCTGAGTTAGAAGCATCACCTTGCTTCCAAGAGAAGTTTGGATGGTTCCACGATTATAGGTATTGGAATAAGGGCTATTATGAGGAGGTGGGCGAAAACCTTCGGCTGCGTTCAAGTCAACCAGAATCAACTCAAGGAATTGATTTGCTTGGTGGCACTCCGCAGTGGCGTGCGTTGTGCTTTGGCAAATGGAGCATTCACTCGAAGCCTGAAAGATAGAAGCTGCTTGTGGGTTCATGCCGGGGTTTGCTAAAACTTATCAAAGTTTTTATTCAATAATTGAATTTGATAAGCCAAATCCTGAGAAGCCCCAGCTTCATGGGCCTCTATCTTCCTTTGCAAGATTGATGGTTTTCTTTCTTGATAGGCAGAGGACAAATGTATGGAATTGTCACTTAATGTTTCAAATAATGCTCAGGCTTCATCCTCAGTTTTGGTCATGCAGGTTCCTGCACAGGCTGCATCGATGGTTTATCTATGTCTTTCAGATAATCCGTTATAGAACCTTTCGACCAATTGCCATCTTGGCACCTGATGGTGGGGGCATAACCTAAGAAGGTCATTAAAGTGCTCCCGAGTCTCATGAAATTGTTCCCCTTCCTGTTGAGTAAAACCCATAATCTCTCCTCTGTAATGGTTGGCCTTACTCATAGGAAAATACTTTTTCAAAAATTCTCCCATAAGGGTGGCCCAAGCATTTACCCTTGCATCGAGGGTATGATACCAGTGCTTGGCCTTATCCTTTAGGGAGAATGGAAATAAAGTCCTCATCAGGTCTTCATCAGTAAAGCCTTGGAGCTTCACCGTGGAACAGACCTCGGTGAATTCTTCCAAATGCCAGTAGGGGTCCTCTCTAGTAGTACCATAAAAGGAGGGCAACAAAGATATGGTACTGCTCTTGATCTCATATGGATTATCCCCAGCCGATCGTCTTAGTGCTTGTGCGGGTTGGTTGGTTGGAATGAAATAGTCCCTCAGGGTCCGTTGTTTATTTGCTCCTTGATCGGCCATGCCTTCTCTTTTCTCTCCTAAGTGAGCTCTCCTAAGAATTCTCTCGGGCTTAGGATCAAACACTAGATTGCCCTCAAGAGAGCGTCTACCAAGCATACAATATCAATCACAATTCAAGTTCTTGTTGATTAAGTGAAACCTCCACTCCAAAGATAGGTCAAAAGGGCAAGGCTTATCCCTTTGTTCCCATGTAAGTGGTATTAGAGGGGTGATGACTTGAGATCTTAACCTTCTTTGTTACGAAGATAGAATTGGTTGATATAGATGGCCAAACAAGTTATTCATTACAATTACGTGCCCTAATTCAACCTTCAAGTGCCCTAGGACCTATACTTTGCTTAGATGATACTCCCAAGTGATCAAGGATGAACAAAGGGATGCAAGTAGGGAGAACCTTTCCTTTGCGGCGATGCGTATGTGGTGCCTCTTAACTACCCTTTTGTTCCTTTAAGGGGTGTCCCCCTCTGTGAAGTATCAAAACACTTGGTCAAAAGATAGTACCACCATCACAAAGCATGGTAGGAGGGTCTGCATCGATAAAGAGATCGGTGCCTATAGCCTTAAGGGATCGAGCCTTAGTGCAGTGCCTAATGTGCATGCTCAGTGTCCGAAGTGTGCATCACACCGCAAATCCTTTTTTTTTTTTGAAAATGCAGACAAGTCCCTTTGAATCAGATCAAGTGTGATTTGATTTTAAGGTTGAATCTAATTATCAGCCACACTTTTAGTTAGTCGACCACTAAATTAGTAAATTCAAACAACTTGGTGGCCTTGAATTTTAATCCTCATGCAAATGCGTGAACAGGAGCTGGATGCAAAAGTTAGAAAGGTGTATCTGTCTCTAGCAATCTTCGTGCCAATATGCTCGCAATGCAACAATGAGATCTAATGTGCTGCTCAATCACCCCTAAATGCGCACACCTAAGGGCATGCAACTCCTAAACAGGCAGCTCGATATTTTCTTTTGTTTATTTTAGAGGCAAGCAAGCAGAAAAACGAATCACGCATGCAGAAGAATGTAAACCCTAGTAGCTAAAGAATGTGGGGACAAACCACTAAAAATTCAGCCCCAATTACTACAAGGGCGAGAAGACATAAATAAAATTTGTGACGAAGGAGAATCCCCTGTGAAAGCGGGATCCACGTCTCCTGCGTTTTCTCCTCGTGTGGGCTTTGCTCAAGGTTGATGTTGCTGCTCTGCTGTGTCTGTCGCCCGTCAAATTCCTCGCACAAAAAGATAAAGAATGAGCAGATAATTGCACAACTCAGAATACTTAGAAATAATCAGGTGAATCTATTGTGTCTGTTGCCTCCCTGGCAACGGCACCATTTGATAGAGAGAATTTCACTTGATTAAGAAGATAATAGAATGATATGTCGTTGTAATTTATGTGGCAGAAATATCTTAATCAAAGATTAAAATAGATATCAATTTAAACCACAAAAAGGATATCATATCCACAGGGAGGAATAGATCCAATAAAATCACAACTATGTAGAAATTGAGTTCACAGGAGTATTCGTCAAATCAAAGAATGCATATGCTGCTCTGAATGTAAACCCCAAATTTAAGGAGAATTAAAGGGCTATTGACATAAATTCACATAAGAAAATAGTTCATGTGTAGGGGTATATGTGTACCTTTTACTTGCATGCAGACTAAAGTGTAAATTAGAATTCAAATATGATGTATATTGAGATGGATTGCAAGGGCTGAACAATTATGTGGAAGAATAAGCATAGGGCTGCAATTTCACCTCAATTTAATTAATTGAATAAATCAGAAAAATAAAGGTTTGACAATGGCAGTGTTTGGAAATTTTAATTTCTAAGGGAAATAGAGAAATTCCCTTCTCTCTTCTTCGTGTGTGTGGAGGTGTGGCAGGTAGCCGACTGAAGCCCGGTGGCGGTTTGTGGTAGAGAGACGGTCGCATGGTAGAGAGATGGTTGGAAGGGATTGATTGAACAGAGGAGTTCTCTTCAATAAAAGGTTGCCGGAGAAGGATTCTTCTACCATAATGGTAGAGGGACCTATTTGTAAAGAGTGACGTCAAAGATAGGAGCCTTTTTGTAAGGAATTCGAAAGTTAGGGGTTTGAATGAGATAGAAAGAGTCTGACTGGACCAAAATGTAAACTTGGTCAAGATGATCTTAGATTGGGTCCAAATTTTGGTACAAACCTAATTTAGACCTAAGGAATCTAATGGTGAGGTTAGATTTAGGTTTTGATCAAGTTTGACTAGGTAATTTATGTAAAAATATAAATTGGGGCAAATGTTTGTCTAAGACTCTATTTTGGGCCAAAACAGGTTCTGATGGTCAAATCAAGCATACCAAACCCTAGAGAATATTTTTATATGAATTTTAGAGGGTTTATACGAGTTTCATCCTGACGAGAATCTTAGTTAATTAAGCGAGTCTATTTTTAGGGTTTCAAAAGTCATTTAATTCTCAAAACACGCAAAAATCCTTTTCTGTCTGTTCTAACCCACTTGTTATCCTTTTAAGATCGTTTGACCCTTAATTAACCCCTAAGAAAACTCGTGGTTGTACTGTATTCAAGTTTTGATGGTAAAATTATAGTTTTAACCCAGGTTTCTTATCTTTCTCTTAGAATGCTAATGCAATGAATTATGACCTTCTGAAGGTTATGTAGGAGCATTTAAAGACTTAATCTGATCAAATTGAGTTAGTTTATGGCTCATGATGGTGTTCCCATCATACCCTCATGCCTAGCTTTTGCTAGTCCCTTGGCAAAATTTCATGGAAATAACTTTAATTCTAGACCACATGTCATTTTATGCTCAGAACTCTGTTGTGTGCTTTCTTTTGTAGATTAAGTTAGAATGCCGATAATAAGCCTAAGGGTACTCAAGTACCAACCAAGATCCGGACCTAACTAGCTCTTGCCTTAGTCTACCGTGCAGGCTTTTAAGGCCCATAGGAACTAACCTAGGGTTTGTTGAACTCTGCGGTTAAAGCACCCATGCTTGTAACATGTTTTTGCCCAAGTTCAGTTCACAGTGCATTTTTGTAAGAGATAGAAGAATTTTTCTTTTTTTTTGGAGAGTTTTCTCTCTCTTTTCATTTTATTTCTAGCCTCAGATGAGCTTTACAATATGGTCTGTATTGAATTTCTAGTTCCCACCATCAATCCTTGCAGGGTCCCTGCAATCAATGCTTCGAGATAGCATCGCCCATGGCAACCCCCAGAACCCTGTCTTTTGAGATTTGAAGATAATTCCACCCGTGGCGTTCTGTACCTAAATCCAGACCCTGGCAATGAACATTTTGTGTTAATGCCGCCCATGGCATCTAAACCAACACAAGGTGCATATATGCCCCCGGTAGGATATTTAGATATCCTAGGAGATAACCACCTAGGAGATGATATGTTATTGCACATCTTCGAGGGAAATTTCCCACCTCTCCGTGCTGGGAACTCGTTCAAATCAACTTGTGTTGATCAGTTGCTCCTAATCTAGGTAACTTTTTCAGAATAGATTTAGTGCATTTGCGTGATTTTGATAATTAAGCGCACTAAACCAGACTGTGTGTGGATTGGGGTGCTTAGGTTATCGAGTGCCGCAAACCAGAGGTCAGTTAGTGAGGCTGAGTAATCCCTAAGCCTTAGACATAATACTTAAGCTTCGCATTTTCCTCAACCTCTTGAGGACTATCCAGATCTTAATGGATACTTGAATTTTTAAGCCTAAAATCACAGCCCAAGAGGCCTAAGATCAGCATTCATACTAATCTCTTTTTGTCTCTTAGCACTTTTTTTCTTTCATCATTTTTCTTTTTTATTTTGGTTTAGAACTAAGTCAATTCCTTAATCTTTTACTAATGATTATCTCTCTTTCTTTTCTTTTCAAATTGTGCTACTTTTTGATATTTTTATCTCCTCCCCTTTTTCTCCTCAAAAATGATATGCAATCAATTCATTTAAAATTTCCTCTTTTCTCCAATTTTTTTTTATTCCTTTTCAATTTTCTATTTTTTTTGGTTTTTTTGGAATATGTATTTTTTTGTGAGAACCCTTCCGAGCTTATGATGTTTTGTATGTTTACACTTTACCACCCCCTCATGCCTAAGTTTTGCAATGTCCTCATTGTAAACGGAGGGTGTGAAATAGTTAAGGTTCAGGAGTTTAGAACAGGATTATCGGGTGGGCGAATGGGTCAGGAATGGCTATTGTGGATGATTTCAATCCCTGGTATGAGTACCATAGGTGGGATCGACTGTTCTAAAACTGAACTCAGAGTGCAATTGATGTGAAGTACAAAAGGATAATTGGAAGGATCTCAGGTTTTTGAAATGATGGGTTCGCTCCCGTTGAGCACTAAATTCAATGCCTTTAGCTGACCGAAAAATGGTATGGAGGAGTGATGAAATTAGATGAATTTTGTAGAACAATCACCTTGATCAAAGGCTTGGTTTGTCCAACTAGGTGCTTGTTCAGATCGACAGACTGATGATGTAGCCCAAACCCAATTAATTTGGCAGGTTGATAGATGTACATCAAGAGATGCGGAACCCACTAGATGCTGTGGAGCTCAAAAAGATATGGAAGTGAAAAGCTAGGGTTTGGCTGAGTTGGATCATCCTGGTCAGGGTAGGGATCCTCAAATGAGAAAGAATCAGTGGAGGATGTGAGAACCCTATGAGAGTGATCAGAGATGGATGAGGTGTGATTTGTAGTCTGATTGAAGTCCAAAACCTGATTTGAATGTGGAGGAGAATCATCTGCAACTGGATCATCGAGAGGAGAATTAGAGTAGAAATTGAGTTCGGTTGCGGGTTGGGGTTTAAAATGGGTTTGGGAAGGTTCTGCATTGGTTTCAAGAATAATTGAGTATAAGGGCTCTTCTAGAAAGGATTCAAAGGTGGGTTCAATTAGAGAGTCCTCATAGTAGCCATCAAACTCAAAGGTAAATACTTGAAGAGTATTTATAGGATGAAGGAAATTTGAGTCAAGAAAATATTCAAACTTTGGGTTGTCGACACTCTCGGAAATTTCTATTTTTGGATTCCTGAGTATCAAAAAGAAATGTTTCCACTTCAATGGAACCTGCTTTTGAATCAATGATCTCAGAATAAGGGACCTCAGAGTTAGAGTCGAAGAGTGGATCATATATGCTGAGTTGTAGATTGGCTCATAATCATCAGGAAACAATGGTTCTCCGAAATCAAAGTAAGATTCAAAATCATCGGAGAACTTGCGAGAATCATGTTCTGAATTTGATTCGGGATCAGAGGTTCCACAACAAAATAGATCAAAAGATATAGACTCAGCAACCTAACTTGGATCTAGCCTATTTTTAGATTCTGAGCTCAAAAAGGTGTTCCTATTAGGCATGGGCTCAGTTTCTTGGCTTGTAGGGAAGACCCAATCAAAACCCAACTCTTCCAACTCATCGATTTCTGTATCGTAGATCAGCATGACTTCCAAAAAATTAATTTGTGTTTTTGAGGATGTTGGAGAGGTGCATTTATCAATTATAGGCCTAGAATCATAATCCAAATTGAAACTCTGATTTTCATCATACGGGGCCTTGTAATCATCCCAATAAGGCTCAGATCTAGATTCTAGGTTAAGGGTATGGGTTGGATCACTAGAATCTCGGTTGGGCTCTATAGGGATGTCAGAATTACCCTCGGGGGTCACCTTATCAGAGTAAGGAGCGGAATTTACACCCTCGAGAGGTTCTAATTCAATCTCATTATCACAGGAGTCTAGGAAATCTAAGCTTGGCGAACCAGGGTTTTGGTTTTCTAGGGCTGGCTCAAAACCGTGTTCTCCTACAATTGGATCCTCCCAACCCATTTCATGATCAAGAATGTTAATTCGTTCGTAATTTGAATCAAGTTCCATTCGGGTTGGGGGTCCATAACAAGCTCGATCATTAAACTCGGGATTTGGAAAATTGTGTTGATCACTAGTCTCACTCCAAGATGTTTTGTTAGATTCTAATGGGTGTTTTTGATCAATTGTCGTATATAACTTATTTAGCAATTCTCCCCATTCTTTTGGAAATTCCTAGAGTTTTTCCGGAAGTGAAGGGTTTGACCAAAATTGCAAATAGTCATTGTTGTATAATTTCACTAATTCACCGTGTTCTGCTAATAGGAGATCCCGGTTTGAACCATATTTCATTTGTGTCCATATTATCTCTACACAGTTCATGATGATCTCTGTTGTTTTTGTAAATCTTTCCTGAATGTCCCTTGCATAATATTCTTCATGGTGTCTATAGGCATTCTCAAGGATTTTTTCTTTCAAGCTCATTTGGGATTCGGGCTTCCTAAATTATCTTCCTATATAACCAGGCTGCATTTTGAATCAAATGGTGGAATCAAGATGTAGAATCAAAACTCAGGTTCAGCTTGGAGTTGATTAGATCTGAAAGAGATTCCCAAGAAAATTTATGTGTGTGCTCTAAGGGAAGGGATGAGGGACTGGATGTGATATTGATCCAATCAAGGCACCCAAAGATTTTTGGATGACTAAGGCAATTTTGAGGTGGATGATACCCTTGAATCAGAAATTCGCACACCCGAGAAATAACTAGGCAACCAGGAAGGGAGAGCCCTACAAAGACCCCTACATGGTAGAGCATCCCCATGGGTTACAGGGTTTCCCCCACCTGACCTTCCTTATCACCGAGGGTCCAGGTAGACTGGAATGTACACACTTAAGTCCTTAAGTCTACCAATTTTAGGTCCTAGTTTGTGCCTTGATTTTCACTTGATTTAGAAGTTTATTTCAATTTGTGGCCTAATTTGGAGGTTGGTTGGCCTACAATGTAGACCAACTTCACCTGACCTACCCTAAAGATGGCAGAATGAGACCTAGGTCAAGACCTAGAAATTATCCTGATTTGACTCCTCGGTTATTAGGTCCAAGGATTTTAGGGTTCAAGTGAATTTAGAGCTTGATTTTTAGGGTTTTTTTTTATCAGATCTTTTTAACTAGGGGTTTGGGTGGCACACAAATGCAGGTGGGTTCGTTTCCTTTTATGTGGGCAAGTGTTAACTAGCACTCCAAAACCCTAATGTAGAAACTCTAATTAGCTTTATTTCTAGGTCCAATTGATCTTGATATGTTCATCTTGGGCTTCAAGCAAGAAATGTGTTAGCCCAAAGTGATTTAGAATTTAAGCGTTGTCCCTAATAGGCAAAGGCAATTTAGGGTAGGATCCCTAAACAAAATTGCTTCAACTCAATGAGATTTGAAAAATTTCACAAATTAGGAAACTTGCCCTTTTAAATGATAATTACTATGAAATAAGGCAGGTGATTCCTAATTACTTATTTCCTTTTTCTTTTGTCTTCCCAAGATTAGGAGGTTGATTAGGGAAGAATGGAGAAGTTACCTGCCCTGGTGTGGATGTTTTGCATGGAAGATCTCCTCGTGAAGTACCTCGCAAAATCACAAGAAAGCAAACAGGGCAAGTCAGTGCTCAAATATAATCAAATAATGCATCGAATAGTGGTGAATTGCTCATTACTCTCCGACAACGATGCCAAAATATCTGAGCGATAAATTGGTGTTTTAAAATTGCTTCGCTGTAATATAGCCAAAATAGCGCTCAAACAAATAAATTTATTACTCGAATATCAGAAATGAAAGTCTGAGGTCGAACACTGGAGGCAAATTGGAATTCACACACTAATCTCAAATAGTGCAAATGAGCATAAGAATTTAAACTACTCAAAAATGATAATCAATGTAGAACATGTGTATAACAAGAATTCAACATGATAAAAAGAGATCTATAACAAAATAATGGTGATTTAGATCACCAATTATTTAGTATAGTTATAAGTAAACTAAGGTAATCAATGATGCCACAGTAATTAGGACCAAATCAATCAAATATCCGCACAGTAGCTTGAATGCTACAGTAATCAGACATCTCCCTTGAAGATTAGATGCCTTAAATGTTCAACTGCTACAGTGCCTTCTTCTTTGTTTCTTCTTCTTTCTCTTCTCTTCTCCTCCTGCTTGCTTCTTCTTCTTCTTCTTTTGCTTCTTTTCTTTCCTTCTCTACTTTCTCTTCATGCATGAGCCTCCTTCCTTTCTTCCTCTTCTACCTTCTTTTTTAGGCCCTCTTCTTCTCTCTTCTATGGCTCTTCTCTTCTTTCTTTCTTCACACATAGAGGGCAGCCAACTAAGAAGTGACTAAGTGTCACACAGGGCAAAACCCTCCCTTGCCCCGCGCTCACTCTCTCTTTCTCTCCTCTTAGGTTTCACCCTCCCAAGGCCACTCAGGGTAGTCGGGTTATTGGATAGGCGCGTACCTGGGTCCAGGCTCACCGGCAGTGGGTGGTGAGCGAGGAGTGAAGGCTTAGGTGGGTCGGGTGCACCAAGTCCATGGGGGAAATATCGCGAATGAGGCATATGAGGGAGTGAGGGACTTCACCCCCCAAGTGACTTGGGGCAATAGGCCTCGATCACTTTTGCATCTTATTCGACTGCAACTGCTCCTCAGTCCACGACGTGGGACTAAATCCCATTGCCTTTCTCTGCGTGGAGCTACAGCTGCTTCTTCGCACGATTGTGGTCGAAGGCTCAGTTAAAGAGCCTAATTGGCTCCTTAGTTGCACTCCGAGATGGATTCCACTGAGCCTGGAGCAAACACCTGGGTGGATCCTTGCATAAAAGAGGCCTGAAGCTTGTGGAGAAGCTCAACAATGGCGGTGAACGGACCTGCTACTTGAAACATGAAATAAGGCCTCATGGCCGCATTAGAATGGTTCAGGAGCTTCGCCGGACCACGACGAGTGTGGCAGGGGTGGTCTCATGGAAGATGGTGGTCTGTGGTAGCCAGTCGATGATGGAGTTGGTGTGTGATGATGGGTTTGTTCGGGGGTGAGTTTGGGTGGATGGGAAGGCAAATAGGGAGAGGGGTTTTGAAGAGGGTGGAGAGGTAAAGGTTGTGGGCTTGTCGGCGAGGTGGATGGAGGTGTGTAGCGGTGGAAACACCTCACTGGAGGAGTGGCTGGAGCGGAGGACGAAGAGGGTGAACGGCGGTATCGAGGGGTTTATTTTTGATTTTTGGTAGAGGAAACTAACCTAGGAGTGTTAAGGGAACTTAATTACCTATGATAAGTGGATGAAAGGGAGAGGACAGCACTGGCGTTGGTAGGCCGATGCTGGGGAAGAAGGTGCTCCGATGATGGGGATGGCAACGATGACAGAGGTAGAAGGGCTCCTGCTGGTACGTCCAAGAGCGGACGAGAGAGAGAAAAAGAATCCAGCCAGTGGTTTTGTGAATGGATGACGAAGGAGGTCAAGAGGGGTCATCAGAGCTTGTGGAGCTTCGCGATCGAAGAGGAGAGAAGAAGAGGAGAGTTTTTAGTCAAAATTCAAGCTTCCGAGCACAGCCGTGCCCTGGGAATGTCTTTGTAGGGCTTAGGAGGGGGTTTTGAGCTTGGAAGCCAAGCTTCGAAGCTAGAAATTGTCACCAGAGTAGGAAATCCAAAACTCTCATACGTTCGCATGAGAGATTGGGAAGGTTACGGAGCTCATGGATGGATTCAAAAGGAAGAGGACTCCTAAAAGAATCTCTATTCCAATTTTGGAAGGGATTCATTGAACAAAGGAGTTCTCTTCAATAAAAGGTTGCCGTAGAAGGATTCCTCCGCCATAATGGCAGAGGGACCTATTTGCAAAGAGTGATGTCAAAGATAGGAGCCTTTTTATAAGGAATTCGAAAGTTAGGGGTCTGAATGAGATAGAAAGAGTTTGACCGGACCAAAATGCAAACTTAGTCAAGATGATCTCAGATTGGATACAAATTTTGGTACAAACCTAATTTGGACCCAAGAAATCTAATTGTGAGGTTAGATTTAGGTTTTTACCAAGTTTGATTAGGTAATTTATGCAAAAACCCAAACTAGGGTAAATGTCTGTCTAAGACTATTTTGGGCCAAAACGGGTTCTGATGGTCAAAGCAAGCATACCAAACCCTAAAGAATATTTTTCTATGAATTTTAGAGGGTTTAGATGAATTTCATTCTGACCAGAATCTCAGTTAATTAAGCAGGTCTGATTTTAGGATTTCAAAAGTCATTTAATTCTCAAAACACGAAAAACCCTTTTCTATCTGTTCTAACCCACTTGTTATCCTTTTAAGATCATTTGACCCTTAATTAACCCTTGAGAAAACCCTTGGTTGTACTGTATTCAAGATATGATGGTAAAAGTATAGTTTTAACCCTAGTTTCTTATCTTTCTCTCAGAATGCTAATGCAATGAATTATGACCTTCTGAAGGTTATGTTGGAGCATTTAAAAACTTAATTAGATCAAATTGAGATAGTTTATGGCTTATGATGGTGTTCCCATCACATCTTTTTCTCTTCTTCTTCCTCTTCCTCTTCCAAACCCTCTCTATTCTCTTTACTTAGCTTTTTCCTTAGGTTTTCTCTCTTCTAAATTTCCCTTAGTACTGTGCATATATGTTCACTCTTAACCAAACAAAAATTTGGTTTTTATAGTTGGCGGCTCAGATCGGTCAGGGATACACAGCACCCCCTAGAGGGTGGGACCAGACTCTACTAGGTTCGAGCCTAGTTTTACTTAGGTATTTTATTTTCAATTCAAGCCCTTGCATAGTCTCCGGTCTCGCAGGCCCGTACACGCCCACTGAGGCCCACGCTCACGCCCATAGGTGCACGTGCACACACATGTGCAAGCATGTGCAACGCACGCACCCGCACCCAAGCTCATTTCATTTCGTGCCCTGCGCAGATGACCGGTAAGGCTTAAGCACTTTTTCGTATTATACTAGTGCAGTGCCTCAATAGTTCCTAAGGTGGGACTATCATTCCCAGGTTCTGGCCGATCTTCTGTCGACGATTCCAGCAGACACACTAGGTGATTTTGATCGATCTATGGCTTGATCGAAAGCCCTTTGGATGCTCTACAAGTATGTAACACCGATTTATTGTTCGAGTTAGATTTTGCTCTTTGATTTGAAGGGCGAAGGTGGTAGGATTTTCATGTCCATAATGGCCTGCAAAAGGTAAGATCAGGTCTTTTGACCTACAGGGAAGTGTCTGACCTCTAGGTGAGGTCAAATAATCTTCAGCTGATGATTTCGCATCCAATGGTGACGAAAGGGAGCATTGTATGGCTTCAAGAAGAGGAAGAAGCTCATGAGCTTCGTAAAGGAGCTTCAAAGCTCCATTTTAAGCTCTGAACATCTCGACAGAGAGCTAAGGATCCCTGGAAAAGATTTAAACAATCTTTGCAAAGAGTTATGATTCAATCTAGGTGAATTTGGCATCCAAATCTCACCAAAAACATACTGAAAGCAGTTTGGGTTCAAAAATGACCCAAATCAAACAGTGATATGATTTGGCCTAAATCCTTAATAAAATAACTTAAAATTTTTGCTAACAACCTCAGAATCACCCTGACATCAGATTCAACTCAATAAACATCGACTTTACTAAAGAATTCTTTAAATCAGACCTAAGTTTTACTATAAAGCTCCAAAAGTTGATTTTCTGAATTAAAGCTTCTCTAACTTAATTAAGACCCTAGTTCAATTCTATTTTACCTCAGGAATTGATCTTGACTCTCAAAAATAGGGCTTGATTAAATACGTTAAGGTCTCGGGCTTGATTAAGTGGGTTTGTTCGGTGGAGAATCCTAGAGGTTTTTAGATCAATAGAAGGTCAAGGATGAATTAAACAAGTCTTACTCTTGCTTTTGAACCTCTTTGAGCAACCTAAACTATAACAGAAATGACTCACCAACAGCACCGGAGTTGGAGAAGATAAAGGTCATCTACAAGCTCTAGGCATCAAAACATAAAATCAACAGTAGATACACATTCCTTAAGTCATAAACAATCAATCTAGAGCTTAGCATGGATTTCTATGGGATGAAGCTTAGTTTCGACTTGTCGGAGCTCGTCGGAGCTCCGGGGAGTCCAAGTAATGTCTGACAATGTACAAAATTCCATCCAACAGACCATTAAAGGTCTTAAGAGCTTCCTGAGGTCAGAAGGAACCATAGGAACTGATCAATTTATCCAATTGATGGTCTAATTAAGGATTCATCAGGGAATTTAGAAATCCTAATCTTTGAGTTTATACGAACTTAGAGTCAGCTGTCTCACTCAATTGAGTGAGGGTTAAGGTTCAACAGAACCTTTGGATGCTATATGAGGGATTAATTAGGTGGGATAACTCTTTCCAGCTCTCCATTGACAGAGAGCTAGAAAGTTGAAATGGAATTAGGTGTTTATTATCTATGAGTTAATTATAATAATTAGGTATAGGATCGAGGCCCTTAGATTATGAAGAGGTGATGGAGGGCCCCAGTGAGTGTGTTCTAATCTCAGAGACCTCCGCTGTGGATAGTGGAGCTCGCTGGTGAATGTGAAGATGAACTAGGCGATTCAGCTGCTAAGACTGAGGGAAAAACAATGCTATGAAATCATGAGAAGGTGAGGAAGGTGATCGATGCGTAAAAATGACAAAAGAGTGGTTCAAACGAGCTCAAAGAGCTTGCCGAAGCTAAGGAAGACAGCATACAATTTGAGCATTTAACCCTAATTAACTACCAAATCTACTGAACTAGGCTATGTTACACTTACCTAAACCTAATCCTACTGTTACTTGGACGAAGGAGGTCGAGGAGTCTCCGTTGACAGTTCTTAATGGAGGATGAAATTATAAGGTTGGAGGAAGAACTTCGGCAGGCGGTTTCGTGGCGTGGAAGCGGAGTCCGGTATCGGTGCTTTGTCGGAGGACGTAGCAGATGGTTGTGGAGATCAGAAGGAATTGGAGATGATCAAAGGAATAGGATGGAGACAGAGAATGGTCACTCGAGTAGGAAGAATAGCCAATCAGTTAGCTGCTGTTGGGGAAGTGGGTAGGGAGCTAACCGCCTAAATCGAAGCGTTCAAGGTATATTTATAGGATTCGACGATGGCTAAGGAGCTTGAATTCGGATGGGTTTGCATCTAGGTGCGGCCTAATTCTAGAGTCGTCTTCGACGTCGGTGAGGTTAACGTTGTCACCTAATTAGGATTTAGGACAAATCTGAACTGATGGATGGATTTGAGGTGGTGAGCGCAAGCTTCAGAGGCTTAGCGAGTGTGGAATGGCGTCAGATGGAGGGTGATCGTGAAGTGTCTTCACCACCGTTCGTCAGCCGTTGAAGCGGCTGAGGAAGAAATGAAGAAGTTCATAGGGACCTATATGAAAGGAAAGATAATGACCAAGGTGAAAGGAAAGGACTCAAATGCAATGAATTCCAAGGATCAAAATGCAAACAAAGGCTTTTAAGGTTAATTTAAATTATTTTCTTTTCTAACTTTTTATATATATTTATAAGTTAGCTAAATATTATATTAAAGCCTTGTATTCACATTTTTGACCCATTTATTTATATTTATTTACTTATTAGCTTACTTAAGTTATTCAAGACTTAGATCTTAAGTTATACTTAAGTTAAATAAGATATTAATTAGGTAATTAATTAATGGTATTTTGACTCCATTTATTAATTAAATTGTTAATAATATTAATTAACATATAATTTATCATTTTAAACTTATTTTAAGGTCCTTTATTGATTTATCCCTAATTACATAATTAACCTTTATATATACATATTCCTAGCTAATTAACTAGAGAAACTAGTTAATTAGAAGTAATTAGAAGCCATGATGAGCCTCTCATCATACCCCCAAGCCAAAGTTTTGCTAGTCCCTAGCAAAATTAACCAGAAATATGATGATTTAAACACCAGGGTTTAAATTATTATAAATAAAAACTAAGTGGAGAAATACTTAGGTCAGAATTTTTAATATTCAATTTTTTAGATTTTTATGTATATATAGATAAGTATCCATAAATATGCAGAGCATTTTTGCAGAAATCTTTACTTTGACTTAAAAACTCAGATACCATTCTCAAAACACACTCCATTAAAAATAGAGTTTTTGACAGGAATTTTAACAAAAATCAGAATACCGAAAACCCACTTGTTCTCTATAATCACTCTAAACACTAGAAACTCAGAAAATAAAACTTAAGAGTTAGAAATTAAATTTTAACTCAAAAACTCAATAGACTTAAGTTAATCATTAAGTTTATGAAATCTGATTTTTATCAATCTGAGTTTCAGCAAATTAGCCAGCCACTCATTATTAACCAAATTCAGAGTAGTAAAACCTTAATCTGCCAGCCCACAACACCGAGGACAAACTTCTAGACCTAGGGTTTTGTCAATCATTCTCCTTTAGGCCTCAACTACATGTCCTCAAAACCCAATTTCTTAGGCTTCATTACCCAATACAAAGGTTCAGTAGCTATGATTTTAAAGCATCCATGCTTGTGAAGAGAATTGTCCTAAAGGCATCCAAAGTTACAAAAATCCAGATCTTAAGACATCAATTTCCAATCTAGGTTATTCCAATTCAAGCCTTTAGCTTGGCCTTACTCAGATTTGGTTGCTTTCTCCTCACCAATTTTCTATCTTGAGGTCAATACTTTTTGTGTATATCTCCCCGGTGGACCACTAGGTTTCTTATTCCTAATTTTTATCTCCATATTCTTTCAACTCTTTTCTATAGGATAGAACACCCATATGTAGCGAGGTGCTCTTTTATTTGATGGAAGGAAGGGTAGCATCTATTTTTACCGAGATGCTTTATTTGGTGGATAAACTGCATAAGCACCCATTTGTAGCGAGGTGCTTAACTGCAGGGTGTTTTATTATTTATTTTTTTTCGTTTCTCCTCATTTTTCTTACGAACATAACACGCCAATTCCTTTTTCTAGGTGAGTGGCACATCCTTCACCCTTTCAAGAGCCACCTCGTGGAAATCCTTGGACCAAAGAGGATTTAGAATCGATCTCTTAACCTCTGTGTTTTTGCAGTCTCATATGCCAACAAGACAATTCTATATGTGAAAATTTTGGACGCTTAGATTACTTAGCTCTCAACCCAGAGCTTGGACAACAAAGCCATTTACTCTCAGGTCCTTTAAACTCTTAGTTTCCTCCCACAGGATCTGTCAAGACATAACTCGCCAAGTCTAGATGAATGTCCTTAGTTGATTAAGCTAACTATAGCATGATAGACCTTAAGAATAAGATTCTACCAACTCTTTACTTAATTAACTTTGAATATTTGGCCTTTTTACTTGATGGTAAAAATAGATGTTCAAAAAGCGAAAGTACTTAATCTAATTGACCAAGAAGTTACAATTTAATTCCAAAACTCAAGTTTAAAACTTAATACACCTTAATTACTTTATTTCAAGGTAAAGAGTGGAAAAACAGATCCTTAGGGTTCAAATTCAAACTTAAACAAAATCCCATTCAAAATTTGGCAAACATATATGTATTTTGAAAAGATTATTTAAATAAAAATCTAAATAAGAATTCAATGTTCTTATAAAATACTATTTACAATATATATATATTGGTTTTTGACCAAAAAGCAAAATTAAGCTCTTAATTACTAATATAATTAAGTTTAAATATATTTTTGCTGTCTTCTTCTTTTTCTTTATTATAAATGTAAAACCCCTTTATTATTTTTATGATTTTGTAATTTTTAATTTTTATATATACATATTTTTGTTTTTATGTTTTATAAAATTTTTAAATTTTTATGAATTTTTCAAAAAATTTTCAAAGTTTTAGGGTATTTTTTACTATTCTAATTTTTAAAATTTTTGGTATTTCTACTTTTTTACATTTCGTGGGTATTTCATTTTTTTTATGTTTTAATATTTTTACTTTTATCTACAAATACACTTGAAGTGAAAATTTTCACTTCACACCCCCCAAGCCAAAATATTATAATGTCATTCTAAGAAGGGTGGAAAAGATATTACACTTCACTTAGTGTAGGGTGACGGAAGGAGTTGGATAGAGGAGATCAAAGATCTTTGTGCGGACGATTTATAATCTGACCAAAGGTCAAAGTGGTCAATCGGACTAAATGAAGGTAATCAGTGTAAAATAAGTGACAATTCACGTACAGATTCGAGTGTATGTGTAGAGAAAAGTGTAGAAAATAGGAAACAACTATATACAGAGTGAGTGGAATGATAGATGTAAACCCTAGTGGAGCATGTAGCAGTCTCCAACAAGACCCAAAACATGTGGTTCCAAAAAAGGATTTAAACATTGACCATTAACTTTGAAGAGTTGATCTTTGTTGGGTTCGGTGATTTCGACAGCTCCATTGTTGAAGACTTTAACTACAATAAATAAACCTTGCCATTTAGACCTATGTTTCCCAGGAAAGAGCTTTAGATGGGCATCAAAGAGCAACACCTTCTAACCAAGTGTGAAAGATTTATGGGAAATGTGTTTATCATGGAAGGCTTTAAGTTTTTCCTTATACAGCTTTGAACTCTTAAAGGAATCATGACGTAATTCCTCAAGTTCACTAAGCTGCAATCTACGGTGATCAAAAACCTTCGCAAGGTCCAAATTATAGGCTTTAATTGCCTAAAAGGCCTTGTGTTCAATTTCTATGGGAAGATGACAGGGTTTCCTGTAAACAAGTTTGTATGGTGACATGCCTATTGGTGTTTTATGGGCAGTCCTATAGGCCCACAAAGCCTCGTCTAAACGAGAAGACCAATCCTTCCTATCGGGTTGGATTGTCATTTGAAGGATCGTTTTGATCTCCCGATTAGAGACCTCAGTTTGCCCATTGGTTTGGGGATGATAAGGTGTAGAAATATGATGTGTAACCCCATATTTTCTAAGTAGGTTCCTAAACTGGTCATTGTTAAAATGGGATTCACCGTCTGAAATGATAGCACGAGGTACCCCAAAACAAGCGATAATATGACTCTGTATGAATGGAATGACAACTCGATGACCATTTGTGAGTGTGGGTATGGCTTCGATCCAACGAGGTACATAATCAATTGCGAGTAAAATATACTCGAAGCCAAAAGAGGATGGAAATTGACCCATGAAATCTATGCCCCAGATATCAAAGATCTCACAAACTACAATCGGGTTCAAAGGCATCATGTCTTTTCAGGACATGCTACCAAGAGTTTGGCAGCGACTACATGCCTTACAAAATGTCTATGAATCTGCAAATAAAGTGGACCAATAAAACCCTCATTGCAGAACTTTTGCAGTGGTCTTACGACCAAAAAATTGACCACCACAAGCCTGGTCATGACAAAAGGAAAGAATAGAATCAATCTCAGAAGAGGAAACACAATGCCTGATGATTTGATCGTTGCAGAGTCGAAACAGGTATGAATCTTCCCAAAAATAATATTTGGCTTCTGATTTAAGTCATGATTTTTGATTCCTGTCCCAATCAGGCGGGAATTGATGTGTAACCAAATAATTGATGATGTTTGCATACCAAGGAAGATCTGATGATATAGTCAAAAGATGTTCATCAGGAAAGTGCTCAGTGATTGGAGGAGATGATTCAATAATCTCAGAAGGAAGGCGGGAAAGGTGGTCAGCAACAACATTCTGTCGTCTTGCCTTATCACGAATTTCTTGGTCGAATACTTGCAAAAGCAGGATCCATCTAATCAACCTAGGTTTCGTGTCCTTTTTGGATAGAAGGTGTCTAATAGCAAAGTGATCAGAGTACACATTGATTTGAGATCCGAGTATATAAGATCTAAACTTTTCTAATCCAAATACTATTGGTAGTAATTCCTTTTCTGTAATCGTGTAGTTCGCTTGTGACTCATTCAAAGTCTTACTAGCGTAGTAAATTACTACTGGATTTTTCTCAATTTTCTATCCCAAAACAGCTCCAACTGCGTAATCTGATGCATCACACATGATTTCAAATGGTAAATCCCAATTAGGTGGTTGCAAGATCGGAGCCTGTGTAACTCTGTCTCTCAATGTCTCAAATGCAGATATACACTCCTCACTTATCTCAAAAGTTGTATCCTTTGTGAGGAGGTTTGTGAGTGGTTAGGCAATCATCGAAAAGTCGAGTATAAATCTTCTATAGAAACCCACATGCCCAAGAAAAGATCTTATGCCCTTGATCAAGTCAGGAATTGGAAGATTTGAGATTTGTTTGATCTTGGCTCTATCTACTTGGATACCTCACTTAGATACAAGGTGGCCAAGTACAATGCCCTCTAGAACCATAAAATGACTCTTTTCCCAACTGAGGACAAGATTCACTTCTGTACATCTCTTAAGAATCTTCGAAAAATTATCCAAACAAATAACAAATGTTTCCCCGAAGACTGAAAAATCATCCATGAATACTTCCATACATTCACCCACCATCTCAGTAAAAATGGCTAACATGCAACACTGAAAAGTCGCGGGTGTGTTGCAAAGCCCAAATGGCATTCTTTGGAAAGCAAAGGTTCCGAATGGGCAGGTGAAAGTCATTTTCTCTTGATCTTCGGGATAAATTGCAATCGGATTGTATCTAGAGTAACCATCCATGAAGCAGAAGAACCTATTACTAGCTAATCTCTCAAGAATTCGATCAATGAATGGAAAGGGAAAATGGTCCTTCTTTGTAACCGTGTTGAGTTTGCGATAATCGATGCAAACCTGCCATGAATTTGCAATTCGTGTGGGAATGGTTTCTCCAAATTCAGTCTTGATTATGGTGACCCTTACCTTTTTAGGTACCACTTGAATTGGACTCACCCAAGGGCAATCGAATATAGGATATATAATGTCACCATCTAGCCACTTGATTATTTCCTTCTTTACGATCTCCTTTAGATTCAGAGTTAAACGTCTTTGAGCTTCTCTTGAAGGTCATGCCCAATCTTCTATATAGATGCAGTGAGTACAATAATTAGGGCTAATCCCGGTGAGATTGTGTAGAGTCCACCCAATTTCCTTCTTATGATCTCGTAAAACCTTGATCAATTTTGATTCTTGTGATTTAGATAGATTGGAATTGATTATTGCAGGATATGTTTGATTAGGTTCGAGATAGACATATTTAAGAGTATCAGGCAATGGCTTCAATTCTAGTGCAGGAGTATAATCAACAATAGGATTTTGGGCAGGATTTTCGATTGCAAAAAGTGGTTGAAATGAGTCATGTGATTCAAATTTAGGATCGAGTACAGATTCTGAAAGCGGATTTTCAACTTGATGGTATAAGATATCAAAAGATGTGTTTTCTAGTTCTAAGGAACTAGGGTCATCCTCAAAAATTGTAATTAATCTAATTTCCTCAATCCATTTGCAATCTAATCCTTGAGAAGCTCTAAATATATCCAATTTTATTATCTTCTCCCTAAATTTTAACTCAATCTTTCCAAACTCACAATCTATGTTGGCCTTTTCTATGGCCAAAAAGGGTCTCCCTAAAATAATTGGGGTATCTCTAATGCATTCGGGTACTTCCATATCAAGTACAATAAAATCCATAGGAAAATAAAAGTCCTGAACTCTTACAATAATATTCTCCAACATTCCCTTAGGTGACTTAATAGATCTATTAGCTAATTGTAAAGTCACATTGGTAGACTTAGGATTTTCTATTTGGAAATGATCTGCTAAGGATGAAGGAATGAGATTAATAGATGCTGCTAAATCTAGAAGAGATCTATCAAAATACTGGTCCCCAATTATACAAGAAATAAATGGAGAACCTGGGTCTTTCCTTTTCAAAGGAAGCATACTCGAAATAATAGAGCTCACTTGCTTTGACAGTACCACAGTGCTTCGTTTCCTCGTGTTACACTTAGGAATACACAACTCTTTGAGAAATCTCGCGTAAGTCAGAATGTGTTCGATAGCATCTACGAGTGGGATATTAATATGTACCTATTCAAAAAATTTTACTAAATCCTCATCTAATGTAACAGGTTGGTTTTGTTTCCTAGTCTTCTTCAAAGCTTCTGGGAATGGGACTTGGATTTCCTATTCTACTAAGGTATTACTTTGATCTTGCGAATAAGCCAGAATTGTAGGATTGGGTGCATCACCTCTTACAGTTGTACAAACAGGGGTTGTTCTAGATGTACTAGGGTCTTGGGATAGGTTTCGTGGATCTACTGGATCCCTAGTGGAAGTTCCACAGCGGGTTGTAATAGAGTTAATACCCGCATGCGAAGAAGAAGTTGGTGAAGAAGAAGATGCCTGATTTTGGAAAGACGGATTAGAGAGTAGAGGTTGGTCGCCTTAAGTCGAAAAAGATTGCTGCTGATTTTGATACTCATAATCATGAGTTGCAGAAGGTGGATTCTGATTTGGATTTTGATTCAGGGATATTTGATTAAGGAAATGGGCTTGTCCCTAATTCAGATATTCAAATCCCTGGTGTGGTCTCTACTAGATATTCCTAGGGTTTGGAACTAGCTGGGATGGAAGGGCCCCTATCTGATGAGACTTAGCTAATTGTGTGATTTAACCCTTAAGATCAGCCAGTTCTGTCGAACATTGCCATTGTACCTCAGCAAGAGCTTCAGCATTCTATCGCTGGCTCTCAGTCACAGCTCGCAAAATCTGATCAAGCTGCGAGTCTTTATTTGGCCCAAGGAAGTTCTGCGAACCCGCGTAAAATGGCCACGCATTTTGTTGCTGAAACAACAATGTAGGCAGGTTTTGCCTGGTCTGAGTCGAATATGATGGTCTTCATGAATGGTCAGACGAAAAGAAATTAGGGTGATTACACCATCCAGGATTATTTAGAATATGGGTTTAATCTCAGTGCATGTCCTTGAAAGGCGTTCTAATCAGAAGGATAAGGCATGTTTTCTGCAAAAATAGGAAGTGGGGATAGAGGTGGGAAAGATTGTGGGACAAAGGTCCCACCTTGGGATGGTGCAGAAGTAGATAGAAAACCCAAGGAAGATGGATCTCTAGAATCCAGATTATTCACAAACTCCCTCCCCACGGGAATTTGCAAAACAGGTAAACGTGCGGAATTCTACGTAGCGAGAAGAGGCGTAAGAGATTTCATCATGTTTCGGACCTCGTCAAGATGCTTCGCTATGATATATACTTTCTCCAGTTTCTTTGCTATAATCTCTAAATCCTTGGAATTGGATAGATTCCCGATCTCGTGAATGCCTTTTTGTGGGTTTTGATGCACTGTACTGGTGGCCCACGTGAATTATGACATTGATGAGTTATTGATCGAGTTTTCCACCATCCCTTCAAATAGTTTTGAGGCGGATTCTGCATCGCGATTTAAGAAATTCCCTCCGCAAGAGGCATCGACTAGATTGTGAATGCCCTCTTGCAATTCGTAGTAAAAGATATGCATTAGTTGCCAGCGAGGAAAGTCGTGATGTGGGCATTTCCTTTGAAATTCATGGAAGCGTTCCCATGCTTCATGAATTGGTTCTACGTGATTCGGAGTGAAGGTGGTGATGGCTCGCCTTAAAGCATTGGTATGACCGATAGGGAAGAATTTCTTCAAAAATGCATATTTGAGTCCAGCCCAAGTAGAGATTGGTCACGCTATAGTTCTATACTAGTAGGTAGTCTTGTCCTTAAGGCTGAAGGAGAATATCTTCATTAATAGGATTTCCCAGCTTTGATTTTGAGGACCAAGAGTCTGAGATAGATTTTTTAGATCTTCAATGTGCTGGAATGGATCCTCAGATGCAAATCCATGAAAGTGTAGGATTAGACCTATAATATTTGATTTTAATTCTGGGTCATTTTCCCCAATGGGAATCCAAACATTAGGCTCTACTTGTTAATTAGATGGATTATAATAGTCGCAGAGTAGAGGCCTAAGATGAGGGATCAGTAAATTAGGTGCTTTCAAAACCAACCTTAGGTCGAGGTGGAGGACGGGTTTGTAGGTTCTGCAAATTCTGAAGAGTAGCCGTCAACAAATTGTTTTGATGGTTTTGCTTGAGCATCTGTAGATTCTAGTTCAGGAGTGCCTCATGAACATCAAAAGGCAACATCTCCCCCTGACTAGAAGAGGAAGGGATCTCGAGATTCTAGTTCTGCATTTGGTCCATAGGATCAAATGCAGAAAAAGTAGATGTATTAGATGGGAAAATTATTGGTTGCTTTAGTGCAATCGGCTTAGGAATACCTATCAACAAAGATACGACAAGTGATTTCAAGGATTGCCTCCCATGCATAAATCAAAAGAATGTGCAAAGTCACACTCACACCACTGAAAACAGTGGCAAACAAGACCCAAAAATAGCGCAAAAAGTGGGTTTTTCTCTTCTTTCAAAGGAAAGAAGAGAGTCCTAGAATACGCAAAGATAATTTGGACGCAAACAAGTATAATATCAATATCAAAATATGCATCCTAAACCCATGTCTACGCAAGTGTGTATCCTTAAGGCTCAAAGGTCTAAGGTCTAGGATTGAGACCGTTCACTACAAGCTCCCCGGGGCTTTAGTAGTGAGATAGACGTGTTGATCTTCGACCAAAGGCCTAAGAGGTACAAAGAGGAGAGGTAGAAAAATTAGATTCATGTGACTCTAGTGATTGCACTGTGTGCACAATAGCATGCAACAGACGTAAGTGAAAAAAAACCCTCATGCATTCTGCAAACAGATTGAGTCACAAATTTTAATTATCCACTTTTTACTTAATCTTTTCACAAAAATGATACAAAGTAAGGTGATCACTTTTTAGGTAATTTCAAATAAAAATATGGTCTTGTTTATTATCTAATGACAGGGATCCACGCGGGTTTTGCACATGTTTTCCAATTGATGTGAGAAAAATAGTAGAAAAATTCTCGAGTTAGATCGCAGATATACTAGCAAGTATGTGCACTACTAAGAGTGTATGCCTAAAACATGCTGCTGTTAGTCAAGAAGGTATGCGTATTTTTATATTTTTTTATTTTTCTAACTAAATGCAAAAATGAAAACTACACTAAAGACTAAGTAAGAAATACTCACAATGGTATGCATAATGGAAAAACAGAAAAATAGAAAACCCGCCTCCTTTCCTAAGAATACCTGCAAAGGTAACCCTGAAAAGAAGATAGAAAACAAAACAAAACAAAGCTAATTAGCAAAAGAAATTATATACAAAACAAAGCAGTAATAGCGAATATAACAATACAGTTACCTCTCGGACAATCGTGCCATTAAAATGATCGTTTAATTCCTCAACACAATTAATTAAGTTATTTAGACTTAATTAATCGCATGAGAAATTAACTTTGGCTAACTTGATTTTATGTGGATTGTGTAGTATAGGGTCAAGTTAACCTAACATTTTACATTTTAAATTCTTTTTAACTAGTTGAGTCCAGGTCGTTGACTAGGAGGCATAACTTAATCTTAATTCACCATTAATTCCTAAGCATAAATTACTAACTACTTAATCAAATCATATTATAATTAAATTACTTTAAGTACATGAATCTTGCATAAGAGATATTCAAATAAAAGCATGCAACATTCCACTAAGAAAGAACATATTTATACATGTGATTTTTCATTAAGAATCAAGTAAACATGTTTATTACACCCATTACAACTAATTACAAAAGATTAAGACAAGAAAAAGTTATACAAGGGAATACAAATGCCTTATTAACTCAAAATATTAAAAGGAGACATGTTATTGCAATAAAAGAACAAAAGTAAAAGATTAGAAGACAACAAGAGACTCTTTTCTTCTTAATCTTCAGCCCTCCCTTCTTTTCTTTACCTCTCTATTGTTACTCTTTCTCTCTTTCTTTTCCTTTATTCATCTTTTTACTTCTCTGTCGTTACTCTTTCTCTTTCTCTTTTCCTTTATTCATCTTTTTCTCTTCTTATTCCTCTTCCTCTTCCAAACCCTCTCTATTCTCTTTACTTAGCTTTTTCCTTAGGTTTTCTCTCTTCTAAATTTCCCTTAGTATTGTGCATATATGTTCACACTTAACCAAACAAAAATTTGATTTTTATAGTTGGCGGCTCAGACCGGTCGGGGATACACAGCACCCCTTACAGGGTGGGACCCAACCCTACTAGGTCCAAGCCTAGTTTTACTTAGGTATTTTATTTTCGATTCAAGCCCATGCATAGTCTTCAGCCTCGCAGGCCCACACATGCCCACTAGGGCCCACGCTCATGCCCACAGGCACATGCACACACACATGCACAGGCACATGCAATGGATGCACCCACACCCAAGCTCGTTTCATTTCGTGCCCTACGCTGACAACTGGTAAGGCTTAAGCACTTTTTCGTATTATACCAGTGCAGTGCCTCAATAGTTCCCGAGGTGGGACTATCATTCCCAGGTTCTGGCCAATCTTCGGCCGACGATTCCAACCGACTCACAAGGTGATTTTGATCGAGCTAAGGATGCTCTACAAACATGTCACACCAATTTGGCGTTTGAGTCAGATTTGGCCCTTCAATTTGAAGGTCAAAGGTGGTAGATTTTCATGGCCATAATGGTCTGCAGAAAGGAAGATCAGGTCTTTTGACTTGTAGGGAAGTGTCTGACCTCTAGGTGAGGTCAGAATCATCTTCAGCTTATGATTCCGCATCTAATGGTGAAGAAAGGGAACTTTATATGGCTTCAAGAACAGGAAGAAGCTCATTAGCTTCATACAGGAGCTTCAGAGCTCCATTTTGAGCTCTGAACATCTCGACAGAGAGCTAAGGATCCCTGGAAAAGATTTAAACAATCTTTGAAAGGAGTTATCATTCAATTTGGGTGAATTTGGCATCCAAATCTCGCCAAAAACATACTGAAAGTAGTTTAGGTTAAAAAATGACCCAAATCGGATAGTGATATGATTTAGCCTAAATCCTCAATAAAACAACTTAAAATTTATTCTAACAACCTAAAAATCACCCTTACATCAGATTCAACTCAATAAACATCGACTTTACTCAAGAATTCTCTAAATCAGATCTGAGTTTGACTATAAAGCTCTAGAAGTTGACTTTCTAAATTAGAGCTTCTCTAACCTAATTAAGACCCTAGTTCAATTCTATTTAACCTCAGGAATTGATCCTAAGTCTCAAAAATAGGGCTTGATTAAGTTCGTTAAGGTCTCAGGCTTCATTGCCTGAGAACCAAAGTGGGTTTGTTCGGTGGAGAATCCTAGAGGTTTTCAGATCAATAGAAGGTTAGGGATGAATTAAGCAAGTCTTACTCTTGCTTTTGAACCTCTTTAAGGAACCTAAACCCTAACAGAAATGACTCACCAACTCCGCCGGAGTTGGAGAAGACAAAGGTCATCTACAAGCTCCAGGCATCAAAACATAAAATCAACAGTATATATACATTCCTCAAGTCATAGACAATCGGTCTGGAGCTTAGCATGAAATTCAATGGGTTGAAGCTTAGTTCCGACTTGCCGGAGCTCGCCAGAGCTCCTGTGAGTCCAAGTAATGTCTGACAATGTACAAAATTCCATCAAACTGACCATTAAAGGTCATAAGAGCTTCCTAAGGTCACAAGGAACCTCAGGAACTCATTAATTTATCCAATTGATGGTCTAATTAAGGATTCATCAGGGAATTTAGAAATCCAATTCTCTAAGCTTATACGAACTCAGAGTCGGCTGTCTCACTCAATTGAGTGAGGGATAAGGTTAAACAGAACCTTACGATGCTATATGAGGGATTAATTAGGTGGGATAACTCTTTCGAGCTCTCCATTGACAGAGAGCTAGAAAGTTGAAATGGAATTAGGTGTTTATTTTCTATGAGTTAATTATACTAATTAGGTATGAGATCGGGGCCCTTAGATTATGAAGAGGTGATGGAGGGCCCTAGTGAGTGTGTTCTAATCTCAGAGACCTCCGCCGTGGACAGCGGAGGTCGCCGGTGAATGTAAAGATGAACTAGGCGATTCAGCTACTAAGAGTGAGGGAAAAACAGTGCTATGAAATCATGAGAAGGTGAGGAAGGTGATCGGTGCATAAAAATGACAAAAGAGTGGTTCAAACGAGCTCAAAGAGCTCACCAGAGCTAAGGAAGACATCATACAATTTGAACATTTAACCCTAACTAACTACCAAATTTACTGAACTAAGCTATGCTACACTTACCTAAACCTAATCCTATTGTTACCTGGATGAAGGAGGTTGAGGAGTCTCCGTTGAAGGTTCTTAATGGAGGTTGAAATTAGAAGGTTGGAGGAAGAACTCCGGCACGCGGTTTCGTCGCGTGGAGGTGGAGTCCAGTATCGGTGCTTTGTCAGAGGACGTAGTGGATGGTAGCGGAGTTCGAAAGCAATTGGAGATGATAGAAGGAATAGGATGGAGATGGAGAATGGTTGCCGGAGTAGGAAGAATAGCCTATCAGTTAGTTGCGGTTGGGGAAGAGGGTAGGGAGCTAATCACCCAAATTAAAGGGTTCGAGGGGTATTTATAGGGTTCAGCAATGGCAAAAGAGCTTGAATCTAGACGAGTTTGCGTCTAGGTGCAGCCTAACTTCCGGCATCATCTCCGACACTGGTTAGATTAACGTTGTGACCTAATTAGGATTTAGGACAAATCTGGTCCGATGGATGGATTTGAGGTGGTGAGCGCAAGCTTCAGAAACTTGACGAGGGTGGAATGGCATCAGATGGAAGGTGATCGTGAAGTGTCTTCACTGCAGTTCATTAAGTTGTTGAAGCGGCTGAAGAAGAAATGAAGAAGAAGTTCACAGGGACCTATATGCAAGGAAAGATAAGGACCTAGGTGAAAGGAAAGGACTCAAATGCAATGAATTCCAAGGATCAAAATGCAAATAATGGCTTTTAAAGTTAATTTAAATTATTTTCTTTTCTTACTTTTTATATATATTTATAGTTTAGCTAAATATTATATTAAAGCCTTGTATTCACATTTTTTACCCATTTATTTATATTTATTTACTTATTAACTTAAGTTATTTAAGACTTAGTTCTTAAGTTATACTTAAGTTAAATAAGATATTAATTTGGTAATTAATTAATGGTATTTTGTGTCAATTTATTAATTAAATTATTAATAATATTAATTAACTTATAATTTATTATTATTAAATTATTTTAAGGTCCATTATTGATTTGTCCCTATTTACATAATTAACCCTTATATATAAATATTCCTAGCTAATTAACTAGGGAAACTAGTTAATTAGGAGTAATTAGAAGCCATGATGAGCCTCTCATCACCCGTTGCCACATACCATAGGCAGTGGGACCGTCTTTGGCTCCTTCCTCCTCTCCTCTCCAGCCATAGCAGGAGTTCCTAGGCCCCCTCATCATCGCCGCTTCTTCCACCGGAGGATTCTCCTTCCTCGGCACCGACCAATCACAGCTGGTGCCGGTCAATCATTGCCGGTTCCATTCTCGTCCTTTCATCCCTTCACGTAGGTCTTAACCTCTTCCTTTTCTTCTCTTGAATCTCTCTATCTCTTTCTCTCCCTATTTTGACTGACCAGCCACTTGTTCTACTATCATCTTCTTCCACTCTGTCCAAACTCTAGCGAGGCCTTCCTCCATAGACCTCTAAATGACCTACTATCACTTCCAAAACATCCGCTACACCTCCATGACCAAAACCATTTAAGAAATTGAGTAAATTACACCCTCAAAACCTTCACCAAACAAACCCATCTCCACACCTCTTCCTTGACTTTGTCAAGCTACCACATGCACATACCACCACACGGACACTGCCACCACCTTCACCATCCTCCGACAATCCTCCTGGACTATCTAATTGGGGCTTTTGAGCCTATATTCCTCCTTTTAGGTTTTGCCATGCCTCGCTGTCACTGTTGTCTTCCTCGGTGTCGTTACGCTCTAACTTTGTCACAACTTCCATTTGATGAGGTTGGCACCACGAAGGTGTTTGGACCACCAATTAACCACGATAACAATAGTATGACGTGCTAATTTTCAACTTTCGATTAAGTTTCACACATGAAATAATGCATTGTTGTAATATTCATGTTGTGGAAAAATTGACTAATCAGCAATTAAAATAACGACTCAATTAGGAGCGGGTCATATCCATAGGGAGGCAATGGCCTATTTAAACTCGCAAGGGTCAAAAATCGATGTTCACTATTAATTTCGTCAAGAAATCAAGCCTAAATTGCTTTTCAATTGAGGTAATAAGACTTTAACATGCTGATATTGTATTTACGAGAAAGAGGGAGGTTCTTTACATAAAATCACCATAATAATTAAATCAGAAAATGAAGTTCACAATGGCATGAATCGTAAAACTAATAGGTGGTTTACTGCAGCAAAATAGGGGAAAACTTCCCCTTGTCCCTATGCGAGGAGGAGGATATGGCCGGAGGTGTGGAGCTCGGAGGAAGATCTTCGGACCGAGGGCTTCGCGGTGGTGGCGGCGGTGAGTTGCGAGGTGGTCCGAGCCGGCCGGATGGAGCTTCGGTGAAGGTGGGTTCTGACGGTGGCTGCTGGCTGCGCTTGTTGGAGGAGACATGGAGGTGTGCGCGGGCGCTGCAGAGGGGCGTGCAGTGAAGATGGTGAGGATGTAGCATGCTCTGTACGCTGGCAGTGTTGCTACGAGGAGGCGTAGAGGTTGCTACTGCGGGCGATGAGCCTGCATGCACTGCTAGAGGCATGTTGGCTACAGGTGCTAGAGCTGCAGGGGTGATGGAGGTGTTGAAGGGGAGAGCGTGTGGAGGTGCTGACGAAGCACGTGCGGGGGAGGAGCCGCACCTGCTACTGTGCACGGAGGGGAGGCGAGCTGGGTGCATTGGAGGGGTGTTGTAACTGCTGGAGGCGCGAGGAGGGCTGCGTGCACTTGGCTACGCATGTAGCGTGGTGCGCGTGGAGGGGTAGGGAGGATGGCGAGGTGCGGAGGCGGCGGGCACGCGGGAATGGTGGCATGTGCTAAGGGTGTTTGGGTTCTTTCTGGTGGAGGAAAAATAGGGGAAGGAACAAACGAAGAGGAAGGTGGAGGTCAGATATCTGGAATCATTCCCAGACGTCTTAACTGGCGTGGATGGTTGTTGGCGGTGGTTGATGGCAGTGGTGGTTGGTGCTAATTGCGTTGCCCTTAGGCACACGCTCGCAGTAAACTGCACAAGCCATGGATAGTGCGGCAGTCTGTCACCCCGCCTGCTCGCGGTAGTGTGGACTTCTGCACATGGTTGAGGCCAACGGTGGTGATGTGAAGAAGCTCAAAAGCTCTGTGTAGTGGTGGGTTGGGATGGTGGTGGCCTGTAGAGACCGGTTGAGGCTCTTCCTTCTTTTATGCTGCAAGAGGAGTGCGGGCAGTGGAGGCAAAGGTTGGTTGAAGAAGAGGTGAAGCGACGTAGATCATGGGAATAAAGATCCACAATTGTCGCTTGTGCATTTAGCCGGCACACTCTCCTGCATGCATCCGTTGGAGATAAAATAAAGAATTAAATGAGGGTTATTTAAGTACAAGCCCTTAAAAGAAATGTGAAATAAAATAATGCATGTAATGCAACCTAAAAGATTAACTATTCTAATGCACGCTATTCTAAATGAATTCTAACTATGAATGTAATGCATGAAATATGTAAATAAATGAATAATTAGACTAATCTATTTACATCTTATTGTATGCAATTTATATGCCAATATTAATCTAATTCCTAGGCATTTAAGTAACTAATTAGCCCCCAAATATGGGCTCATTAAATGCCCCCATGCTTAGTTTTTGCTAGTCCCTAGCAAATTCAAGCAATAACCCAACTCTTCAAGTGGACTAACCAACCCAATCGGTCTTCCTTTAGAAACATGTTAAGTTCAGACTTTAGACCTAAGATTCCCAAGTAGTTGCTAAGTTACAGACTAGCTCGGCTATAGACGAGTTGCAGGTACAGGTTTCCCTGATTTCTAACTCTACCCTAGGGTTTATTGGTGTTAGAGATTAAAGCATCCATGCATGTGCATTGGTCTAAGTTATTTGAGGTTGGTTTGATTGCCAACCAGGAAAGAGAGTAAGAAAGAGATTTTCTTTTTTAAATATATAATTTTTTTTTGTTTGATTCCTCTAAGTTTAACCTTGGATAAGCTATCAGCATGGTCTATGTCAGATTCATTGTCCCCATCATCGAACCTTGACCTGGCTTTCGATGCTTTGAGATAGCACCGCCCATAGCAACCCCAAGAACTCCTGGCAATCGATACTTTGAGATAGCATCGCCCATGGATTTCTAAAGCATATTCAGGCCTGTGGCAATCGGCACTTCGAGATAGGGCCGCCCATGGTACCTGAACCGCACAATGCGCTTACATGTCCCCAGTAGGATGGATATCCTAAGAGACAAGCACCGAGGAGGTGACATGTTATCATCGCATCCTCAAGGTGAGTATGTACTCCACCTCTCCTGCAGTAGGAACTCTTCCAATCAACTTGTGTTTTCAAGCTTCTCCTAAGTCAGAACTAAGAGAACCAAAATTTTCTCCAAGAAAAGAATTAGGGTGATCACTTATTTACACAAGACCAAATGTGTGTGAATTGTGGATGCTTTGGTTACGAGGACTCGTAAACCAAATGGTAGAAAAAGACATCAGGTACTACCCAACCTTTAACTCAATCCCTAGCTTTCCTTTCTCAACCACTTGAGGAATGATCCGCAACTTAACTCCTACTTGAGTTTGCTTAAGTTGACAAAGGATCCTAAAGGTCTAAAGCTAGTAACTAAACTTAGTTTCTAAGTCAAACCCTAGAGTCAACTTAGTCTAACATAAAGTTCTGGTTGACTTAAGAATGCAGGATGCAGCCAGTTAAGCTCAATAATGTAAAATGCTTTTTTCTTTTGACAAATGTATGCAATGCAGAATATTTAAACTAAATGCGTGAATGCACTATGTACAAATGCTATGTACAGATGCCTCAGGTCCTATCCCCCCATGCCTAGTTCAAACAATGTCCGCATTGAAAGTAGAATAACCAAGGGAAGATATTACCTGAGGTAGAAGAGAAAGGAGCTAAGGCTCCTCAAGAGTAACCTCGTCAACCAGATGGCCATCCAAAGTAACGTAAGGTTTTAATCGTTGACTGTTGATGGTGAAGGGTGGTGCTGAAGGGGAAGGGTTCTTGATCTCCACAGCCCCATGCAGAAATACTTTGGTGATAACATAAGGCCCATCCCAACGTGATTTCAACTTTCCTAGAAATAGCTTAAGTCTAGAATTGAAAAGCCAGACTTGTTGGTTGGGCTCAAAGGTATTTCTAAGGATATATTTATCATGCAAGACCTTAGTTCTCTCTTTATAAGCTTGGGAGGTGTCATAAGCGTCATTCCTCAGCTCCTCAAGCTCAGTCAACTCCAATAAACGTGCTTTACTAGCTTGCTTTAAATCAATGTAAACACTTCAGATAGCCTAAAGTGCCCTATGTTGAAGTTCAACGAGTAAGTGGCATGCTTTCCTGTATAAAATCCGGAAGGGAGACATACCCAAATGGGTTTTGTAGGCCGTTCGATAAGCCCATAAAGCGTCATCAAGCTTTTGGGACTAGTCCTTCCTATCTGGCCTAACAGTCTTTTTCTAAAATGTTCTTGAGCTCCCTATTTGACACTTCAACCTGGCCACTTGTCTGAGGGTGATAAGGGGTAGCAATCTTGTGAGCAACTCCCATACTCCTGAGTAACCGATTGAAGTGATGGTTCCGAAAATGAGGTCCCCCATCACTTATAATCATCTTGGGGTAGCCAAAGTGAGATATGATATTGGCCTTCACAAATTTCAAAACCACAGAGTGGTCATTTGTGTGCATAGGAATGACCTCTATCCACTTGGAGACGTAATCCACTACCACCAAGATATATTCAAATCCATGGGATGAAGGGAACGGACCCATGAAGCCTGTCCCCCAAACATCAAAAATTTCAACAGGTTGGATAAGGTGTTGGGGCATCTTATTCCGCTTCCCAATTGTTCTAGTCCGTTGACATTTGAGACAAGCCTTAACAAAGTAATGGGAATCCTTAAATAAAGAAGGCCACCAAAAATCGGACTAGAGAACCTTAAAAGTTATTTTTTTAGCACCAAAGTGTCCTCCATAATGAAGCTCATGGCTAAATCTCAACACACTTTGTTGCTTTTCTTCAAGCATACATCATCTCCAAACTTGGTCTTGTCCAATATGAAATAATTCTGGCTCTTCCTAATGAAAGAATCTAGATTGGCAAATGAATCGCTTCCATTTTTGCATATCCCAAGAGCCAGGAATTTCTCTAGTGACCAAGTAGTTCATTGTATCCGCATACCAGGGATGAAGTTGGTGTAACCGCTGTAAGGGTTTCATTGGGAAATGTCTCGCGGATGTCTCTAGATTGAGAGTCATCAAGGGGAAGGTGAGACAGGTGGTCAACCACTACATTTTCCATTCCTTTCTTTTCACGAATCTCCAAGTCAAACTCTTGAAGGAGTAGAATCCATCTAATTAAATGTAGTTTAGAGTCTTTCTTGGCAATGAGATGTTTTACTGTCGCATGATCAGTAAAAATGACCACCTTGGATCCAAGAAGATAAGACCTAAACTTCTCCAGAGCAAAAAACTACAGCAAATAATTCCTCTTCAGTGGCTGTGTAGCTTTGCTGTGGTTCAGTTAAAGTCTTGCTAGCGTAGTGCAACACATGTGGTTTTCCCTTAACCCTCTATCCAAGAATGGCTCCCAATGCATAATTTGAAGCATCACACATCAGCTTAAATGGGAGTGTCCAATTATGAGCTCGGAGAATAGGCCTAGAGGTCAACGCCTCCTTCAGCGTATGAAAAGCCTCGACACACTTTGAATCAAAATCGAAGGAAGATTCCTTCACCAATAAGTCGCAAAGTGGCCTAGAAAATTTGCTGAAATTCTTAATGAATCGCCTATAAAAACCTGCATGGCCCAGAAAGGATCTAATCTGTTTGACATTCGTGGGCAATGGAAGTTTGAAATAGAATCAACTTTAGCCTTATATACTTCCAAGCTTCTTTTAGACACAACATGCCCAAGTACAATGCCTTTCTGTACCATGAAGTGGCCTTTCTCCCAGCTGAGGACTAAACCAGTCTCTTTACATCTCTTCAGCACATTCTCTAAGTATAGGAGACACTAGTTGAAAGACAAGCCATAAATGGAAAAGTCATCCATAAAAACCTCGACACACTCATCAATCATGTTTGAGAAAATGGACATCATACATCGCTGGAAAGTTGCAGGTGCATTATATAATCCAAACGGCATACACCTGAATGCAAAACTGCCGTAAGGACTAGTGAAAGTTGTCTTATCGTGATCATCAGGGAAGACTGCAACCTGGTTGTACCCAGAATATCCATCTAAAAAGCAAAAATACTTGTTCCCTGCTAATCTTTCAAGGATCTGATCAATAAAGGGCAAGGGAAAGTGATCCTTCTGGGTAGCGGTGTTTAGTTTGCAGAAGTCAATGCAGACCCTCCAACCAGTTGAGGGTTTGGTCACCACTTGTTCACCCTGGTCATTTGTTTCTATAGTGAAGCCTGCCTTCTTTGGCACCACATGGATTGGACTAACCCATTTGCTATCTACGATGGGATAAATGATCCCAGCATCCAACCACTTCAGAATCTCCTTTTTAACCACTTCCCTCATGTTGGGGTCAAGACGTCTCAGTATGTCTTGAAATGGTTTGATGGAATCAGTAGTATAAATATGATGCATGCAAAGCGTAGAGTCTATACCCTTAATATTAGCAATCGTCCAAGCTATGGCTTCCTTGTGCCTTGATAAGTAGTCTAGCAAAGCTCCCTCTTGCACTTTAGACAATGTAGGCGAGATGATTACAGGGAGTGTATCATTTGGCCCAAGGAATACATGCTTGAGAGAGTCAGGGAGGGGTTTCAGTTCAAGGTCGGGGGCTTGTATGGTTGAGGGTTTCATAATAGAAGTCCACATCTCAGGTAGTAGATCTACCTTAGGTAGACATGATGGGGAAAGAGACTCAGTAGAAACTCCAAGCAATTCCTCAAGTTCTAGCACTTCCCCTTCACATTCCTCCAAGAGATGAGAATGCTCATTTAGCATGACATGCTGAAGGGGGTCATCACATAAAATTGCAGGAGTTATCTCTTCAATCAGATCATCTACCACCTTAACTTGGGAACAATCCTCAAATTCAGCTTGTTTATAAGCATCAAACACATTCAGTCGAATTTTCTTGTTCCTAAAGCCCATTTTTAATGCCCCAGTGTGACAATTAATTGAAGTAGTAGAAGTCGCAAGAAAAGGCGGCCCAAAATGATTGAGGGCTTGGTTGGTTTGTTGGTAGGGTCAGTGTCCAGTACTAGAAAGTCAACGGGGAAAAAGAAATCCTCCACTCTCACGAGGACATCTTCCAATAGGTCCCGTGGTGTCGTCAAAGAATGGTCTGCAACTTGGAGGATTACAGGGGAAGACTTCAGATTGCCTCCTCCAAGTTGTTCATATACATAGCTCGGAAGGATGTTCACCCCCGCACCCAGATCAAGCAGAGCCTCATCTATTTGTAGGTCGCCAACGACCATTGAGATGTATGGGGCTCCTGGGTCCTTAAGTTTCGAAGGCGTCCCATGTTGTATAATTGAACTAACAGAATCAGGCAGGACAACCCTTGATTGGATCTGTTTCCTTGATTGCTACTTTTTCATGCATAGGCCCTTAAGAAATTGGGCATAGGATGGAATCTGCTTGATAGCTTCAAGTAAGGGCAGGTTAATTTGCACTTGTTTGAAAGTCTCCATGATTTTGTCCGTCCTATCTTTGGCTCCAGTTGAGCCAGCAGAAGTCTGCCCAGAGTCAGATAAGCACTCTTGAGAGGGCACTCTCGATCTCTGGGTGGAAGGGTTGTCATGTCGAGTAACTGGGGGAACGGGGACAACCTCTTCCATTGAGGTGATTTCAAGTGGAGAAGAGTTGGGCTGCTCTTCTCCAGTAAGGTCGAAAGTCGGGGTGGATGGTTTTTCAGAAAGTGGGACTATAAGAGCATCATGTTTGGAAATTTCTTTCCCACTCCTCAGAATAGTCACCGCCTGGTCTTGCTCCCTAAAAACAATCCCTTTCCCTTTAGGGTTCTCCTTAGATGAACTAGGAAGCTTCCTAATCTCTCTTTTACTCGTGGCCTTGACAAGGTGTCCAATTTGTGATTTCATCTCATTGATTGCCTTGTCATGAGATTTGATGATCATGCTTTGATTCTTCTACATGGCTTTAAGCATGGCTTTAAGCTCATCCATCTCAGAAGTCTTTGATGGTTGGGAAGGCATAGGAGGTTGATTATACTGTTGAGTCTGAAAGGGTTGGAGCCTGTAATTCCCTGAATTAGAGACATTCCCCTGTCTCCATGAGAAATTGGGGTGGTTCCTCCATCCCTCGTTATAAGTGTTGGAAAAAGGCTCATTACAAGGTCTGGGTTGGAACCCTTGGGCAGCACTTAGGTCATCCTGTACAAGGTTAGGGAATTGGGAGGCCAAATGACAATCCACGATAGCGTGCATATTGCCATTACAAATGGAGCATTCAGAAGCTTGGGAAGCAGAGGCATTTGGCATGAGTTGGCTAGGGTTTGTCATAAGCCTTTCCATGTTTTGGTTCAACAATTGAATCTGGAAGGCCAAATTCTGGGTATCCCTAGCCCCAGTTGCCTCAATCTTTCGTTGCATAAGAGTGGGTTTCCTATCCAAATAGGCAGAATTTAAATGGATAGAATTCTCATTCAAGGTCTCAAAAAGATCCCAAGCCTCATCTTCAGTTTTTGTAAGAAAGGTTCCTGCATAGGCTCCATCCACTGTTTGCCTGTGCTTATCATTTAATCCAGTGTAGAAACTTTCTACAAGTTGCCATCTTGGCACTTGATGATGGGGACATAAGCGTAACAAATCTTTGAAGTGCTCCCATGCATCATGAAGTTGTTCTCCATCTTGTTGAGCAAAACCTGTGATTTCCCTCCTGTAGTGATTAGTCTTGCTCATGGGGAAGTATTTTCTCAAAAACTCTCCCTTCAAGGTATCCCAAGTATCCACTCTACCATCTAGAGTGTGATACCAATGCTTTTCCTTATCCTTGAGGGATAAAGGAAAGAGGGTTCGCATTTGGGCGTCATCAGTAACACCCTGCAATCTCATCGTGGAACAGACCTCTGTAAATTCCTCCAGATGCCTGTAGGGGTCCTCCCTAGAAGTACCATAGAATGAGGGCAATAAAGATATGGTACTACTCTTGATTTCATACGGATTATTCCCCCTAGGTATTCTCAGTGCATGGCCAGGTTGATTGTTAGGGATAAAATAATCTCTCAAAGATCATTGGTTTTCCACAATTCTATTCTCTCCTTCCTCGACCATCTCTCTTCTCTCTTGGTTGGCTTTCCTAAGGATTCTTTCAGGTTCTAAATTAAACACAAGTTGCCTCCTTAGAGATCACCTACCAAGCATACACAAAAAAACACAATTCAAAAGAACTTTTGTGTCTTTAATCAATTAAGGCCTTTGAGATTTAAGTCCAGTTGTAGATGACAATACAATTTGCCTAAACAATTATGTGCCTATTGTCGACCTACGAAATGCCTTAATGAAAACCTAATTGGATTTTAGGTGCTCTACCATAAAGTTCAAATGGTAAAGTACTCCAAGGATGGAAGATCGAGGGATGCAAGTAGGCCTAAGCCTTCCTTTGATGTTGTGCTTTTGCGGTGCTTCTTAACTACCCTCAAAAATATGTGTTAGGGTATTTCGCTCCTTGAAGTGACAAAACCTTTGAGCTTAAGTTTCAAGCACTTTGGTATCCAATAATAGGAGAGTTCTTTCCTAGAAGCTCAAAAACCTAGGAGTGTCTAAAAGCGTGCTTTGGTGCAAAGATCAAACAAGTGTGCATACACCGAAAAGTTTGAATTTTTTTTTTTGAATAGCTGCACAATGTCTCAAATCAACTCCTTGGGTTTTATATGTTCCTCCTATTGATTAGTCCTTTTTCAGAAAATGTGACCACTTGTTAAATTGTTTCAAGACAACATATGTGGTCATGGAAATAAGTCCAAAATGCAATGCATGATCAGAATATGGATACAAAGTAAGAGAATGCGTACCTTACTCCCAGCAATCAACGATGCAAGAATGCACGCAATGCAGAGAAATAAATCTAGAGGCTGCTCATACAGACCTGAATGGTTCATCCTAGGGGCAGGCAGCTTCTAGTAGGTAGCTTGTATTTTTTTTTTTTTTTTTAAACTACTTATACACAATCAAGAAAAAAAATAAAATCAATCCACAAAAGAAAGTAAAAATCTAAATCTAAAGAAAAAGGGAACAGACTCCCAAAAATTATCCAACATAGGCCTAGAACAAAATCGGGGAACAAACCCCTAAAACTCTACCCCAGAACAAGGGTCCCAAACCAAATGTATGTGAAGTCTAAACTAAATCTAAACTAATCTAATATACTATCTATTCTATCTATTTAGAATGGAAGAGTTGATGCTTACAGCTTCCTCAAAATGTTCTCTTCCGAATTGTGGCTCAAGGTCCACCTCAGTTGTGCACACAACGGCTATGTTGCTCCTAATGTGTGGCCAACGAATGGTGTCGAGGGTTGCCTGATCTCTGAGGCTGGTGTGGCAAGATGTAGAAGATATGTGTACCTCGCACCAAAAAGATCAAAATTAAATATCCCTAAAAAATAATGTGTGAACAAATAAATAGATAAATGCTAGTTTAACAAGCCCGTTGCTTTCCCGGCAATGGCGCCATTTGATGTGCTGATTTCCCACCTTCGATTAAGTTTCGCACATGAAATAACGTGTTGTTGTAGTATGCAAGTGGTGGAAAAATCGACTAATCAACAATTAAAATAACCACTCAATTAGGAGCGAGTCGTATCCACAGGGAGGCAATGACCTATTTAAACCCGCAAGGGTCAAAAATCGATGTTCACTATTAATTTCGTTAAGAAATCAAGACAAAATTGCTTTTCAATTAAGGTAATAAGACTTTAACATGTTGATATTGTATTTACGAGAAAGAGGGAGGTTCTTTACATAAAATCACCATAATAATTAAATTAGAAAATGAAGTTCACAATGGCATGAATCGTAAAAACTAATAGGTGGTTTACTGTAGCAAAACAGGGGAAAACTTCCCCTTGTCTGTGCGCGAGGAGGACGATATGGCCGGAGGTGTGAAGCTCGGAGGAAGATCTTTAAACCAAGGGCTTCGTGGTGGTGGTAGCAACGAGTTGCGAACGGAGCTCCCGTGAAGGTGGGTTTCGGTGGTGGTTGCTGGCTGCGCTTGCTGGAGGAGGCACGGAGGCATGCGCGGGCGATGTAGGTGGCTGGTAGTGGTGGTTGAAATGTGTTGTTGTAAATGTTTGTTGGTAATAATTGTTGATTATGTCGTTGTAGTATAGGGTGTATAATATAACATTAAGGATGTCGTATAGTGGTGAGCATGGGTGAGTTCCAGTCATTACAACCATTATTATCATTTGCTTATTTATCTAATTTTTACTGGTTTTGTTCCAGGTCGTTCACTGGGAGGCAATTTATTGAATTTAATTCGGTCACTCTTTGATTATCTCAAAATTGTCTTCTTATTCAAAAAAAAAAAACTTTACATTTTATTAAAGAATGAATGAATGTGTGTTTTATTTACCTAATTACTAAGAAATGCTTGCAAAAATACTAACTATGAACAAGCATCAAACAATCTATTATTATACTCTAAACTATGTATTTACAAGTTATCCTATTAGTACTATCATAATAGTATATAATACATTAGAATGCAATGGTGTAGAAATTTAACTTATTAGTTTGTTATGTATAGTAACATATACAGCAGTTTCAGTGACAGATATAAGCGTCGCTAAATCTCAGAAAACACTATATACAACCTAAAGAGGCAAAACTGAGATCTTTAGCGACGTTTATAGTGTCACTTTATTCTGTTAGTAATTATATAGATTTACTTATACGTATGTATACTACTTATTCTTTTTCTTTGTTTCTCTTTCTTTCTTCATCTGTTCTTTGTATTCTTAACTCCTGTTCTTCTTGTGTTCATATTTCTGTTTTCTTCTAAGTATTCATCTTCTTCTTTCTCTTTTTATTACTCTTGTTCTTTTCTCTGTTGTTCTTGTACTCTTTTCTTTTTTTCTCTCGTGTTAACTCTTTGTTCTTCTCTTTGATAACTCTTCTGTCTTAGCATATTTCAGAGGCTGCGGTGGGGAGGGGATTAGGCTAATATCATTAGTTTAAAACGTGTTTAGTTTGCGGGCACGCTTTTCGAGGGATACACAGCACCCTAAGGGTGGGACCAGACCTCTACTAAGCGCGCCCTAATCTCAGATTAGGTGGCTTAATTATGTCTTTAATCTCAGCGCCAGGCCTCAGCCCAACGCCATATGCTCGCACACGCTCGGGCCCCCGGCCACACACACACGTCACATATTTATCGCAAATCAAACAGAGTACTCAGACCAGAGCTCAATGGGTAATCGAGTCAGATGTTCAAAGGCAGTGTTTCGGGCGCCCGGCGCCCGTGACGACTGGCGTATAAGAAACACAAATTACATTTATGTGGCTGCGCTTGACTTGCAGCACACGATGTGGTGCTATTCCAGCACCACATCGTGCGCTGGAAATCAGGCGCAGCTGCGTCTGTTCGTGCTTTTGGCCCTTGATTTGGGGGCCATAAATTATTAAATAAAATAAAATAAAATATGGTTAATAAAGTATTTACATAATACTACATAATTGATTAATTAATTTTGAATTTTAAATATGTTTACTATACAAATAAATTCGCTAAACTAGGCTGATTGTACAGGTTGATTTAGGTGATTAAATAGTTAATTACTTATAAAATAGTTAGTAAATGGTCTAATTGACCTTATACAGATTTAATTTACATACTTAAGTATTTTATACATATTTTTATTGTATATTTACGAATTTATTTCTATTTTATTTAAGTTAAACTAGCTGCTCTGGGTGTTTTAACAGTGTCAGTGGCTTAAGCCACTGTCAAATGGGCTAACTGCTGCTGCAGTTAGTCCATTTGAAGAGGGGGAAAGTATTCACAGATGAGAGGGGAATTTAGAGAAGAGGAGAATTTAGAGAAGAGGGGAATGTAGCTGCAGTTTGGAGCATTTTACTGTATAACTGGGAATAAGAGAAAATTCAGAACAAACTAAAAATTAAAGAGTTGAAATCCAAATCTGATAAGGGTATAAATCTCACGAAAATCACATAAGAATTCAGTTCAAATACCCACAAGGAAAAGCCCTTATCAAAAGCATCATTTCAGATCAAAACACAAATGGCATTGAGTTAGTCTTCCTAATGCCATAGACAGCATGAAGGAAGACTTAACTCAATCAATTAAAACCAAAAACATACAATCCCAGTTTCTTGCAACCTTAAGGAGTATGGAAAACTCCTTAGGTTAGAGAATCACCATACAAAAATAATTATCAAACAGGTGGTGTATGGCAGTTCTGAAATGACAAATCAGAAAAAGAATGCATTAAAGGAATTTATAAAAGCTAGCGAATGCATTCAGATCAAGGCAGAAGCAAATTCATGAAAGGCTCTTCTGATTTGTTCTCTGTCACCAGAGAACTTCTCAGAATCCTTGCCCTCAAGGAAAACCAAAATCCCTTCAATTTGTCAGATCTGTCAAGACATTTCAGAAAGCAAAATCTCTTCAAAACCCATGTTAAAGTGAATCTGACAAACTGAGGCAATCAATCTAAAATAAAAGGGGCTTTTGTGAACATAAATGGGGTGAGTGAGAAGCCCCAAATGGTGCTTGTGACGCCAATTTCAGATCTGAGGCAGTACACCATCAGATCTGGAATTGGGTCCGGATGTGTGGGTGATTGGTGAAAAATTCGTCGTTAAAAGAAAAAAAAAAACAAGAATCAGAATCTGGATGATGGGAAAAACAAAACATGAAGAGGGAGATAAATTGAATAGTGAACAGATGATTCTTCCCCTCTGATCTGGACTGATCAGAGGAGGTGAGGGAGGGGATCTAATACTAATTCTACTCCTAAGACTAATCTAACTACAGCTAACATTAAACACTAACAATTAAAACTAAATCTATTCTAAACTACTGCAAACTAAATCTAACACTACTTGTGCAGAATTAAAAACTAAACTAAAAGGAAGAATGAGACCTATGGGTCCTTAGCCGGCGGCTAAGGAGGAAGAAAGGAGGAGGGTGACTCCAGCGGAGGGAAGAGTCTGCTAGTGAGACTCCAGGGTCGTCCTCAGGTGCTACGAGGTCCTTAGCGACGAGGAGGGTCGAGAGCAGGCGATGATTCCACAGCCGGTGGCTGTGAAATCAGGGTCTAGGTGAGGAGGAGAGACTGGAGTGGAAGAATTGATCGCTAAGAGATGTAGGAGGGAGCGATCCCCTGCGCGCGACACCACTGAGGTGCTTAAATAGCAGCTCAGTGGCTGAGATCACCGCAAGGGTGAGGTTAATCAGAATCAGGCCGGCGGCGAGGATGAGATGGGTAGAGCGCGCGGCGAGTCAAGAGAGAAATCTGACCGTCAGATGAGATCTGGGAAGAGAGGTGAACGCACGCACCGAATCGCGCGAAGGTTCCATTTGATTCCAGCCGCAGATCGAGATCAAAAGTGAGATGGACGGTCGAGAATGGCTGTGTTCTTCGCGCGCTACAGTGCGCGTGAAGAACACAGGCTTCTCTCTGAAATGAGGGAAAATTTGCAGGAAGACCCTTAAACGAAGGGGTAGAAGAATAGCGTGCAGGTCCAAAAGTGAGAAGAATAGCAGCTGGAAGGGCCCTGCAGTCTTACAAAAGGGTCCAAAAAGGAGTTTTGAAAGGTAGAAATGTAATGCATGAAGGACCTAATTGTAATCTATTTATTTCTAAGCCTAAATGATGTCCAATTGCTTTCAAATTTTTACATGTGCTTAATTGAACATTTACGACATTGATTTTACTTCTGATTTGGCTTTTCAAACTTGTTTATGTGTTCAATTTATGCATGGATCATCATTTATTCTTTTATTTTCAGAATATCTCACTTTTGTGACCTAATTATGAAGTTTTAACACACGTTAAAAGTTTTAGGTCTTTTCTTTAATTCCCACACTTAACCCTTTTTATATGTTAATTTGATATTGTTTTGCTTAGTATCTAGCTTAATTTCGGCCTTTTAGCTATGATGAGTAGCCACTCATCATACCCCCATGCTTACGTTTTGCTAGTCCCTTAGCAAACAATCTATTGAAGTGTACGGAAATTTAAGTATCAACAAGGTAAGTGTGTAGAGATATCTTTTTCTTCTTTCAAAAATTTTTAAGTGTTTATGATGATGATCTTTAAGCTGAAACATTTTCCAATACCAACTGTGTTTTTGGACATTGTGAGAACCTGGTTACTGAGGATAACCTACCAGAACTCGAGGCTTAAATGACATAGACCATCTCTCAACCAACAAGGACTCTTGATATTTAAACCTTAAGTCGAATTCCAGGACTCAGGAGGTTTTACAGAGACTCAGAATACTACGAAGTTATGGCTGTGCTTTGTGATAAGTCAGGACTAACCAGGTGAATTCTAAAGCTCAATCCCGGGGTTTCACTTCTTTTTAAGTCCAGGTTGGTCCTAACTTCAGCTCATGTTTTCGGATGACTCAAAAAAAATTGATGGTATTCAAACCCAACCCTTATTGTATTTGTGGCTCAGAGAAGATTTTTTTGGTGGAAAAATAGGGTATTTATTTTGAACCCTGAAAACATTTTTGGTGGAAGAGTTGTTTTTCAGACTTTTTGGAGAACATACTTAACTTCTTCTTTTTTTTTTTTTTTTTTTTTTTTTTTTTTTTTTGAACAGTATGTCTCCAAAGCTTATTTGGTAGAGCGCACTGTATTTGGTGGGTGGATTTCTTTTGTGGAAAGAGCTTCTCCTAGACACAAAACTAAAGATTAGGACAAAGAGTCTTCCTGCACGCACAGGTAAGGACTCCACCTTCCCTAATGAACACAAGGGTTGAGGCTTAGGTTCAAGTGGTCTTTCCTGACATTGTGTAGTGTAAGCCAAGGTTACTTAGACTCCTAAGTCAAAGCAAACCAACGAATCCTGTACTGGTGACTCAGGTACAAGAATTGTCCTAAAGTTAGGAGAGACTGTGGTCTATCTTGTCAAGGCTCGAAGTGTATTAAGCCTAAGCTTGTATCAAGCTCCTATGGCCCGGCAGGTCAAACCAGTAACGGTTGAATGTCCATAGACACTTATTCTATTTTTTTGTTTTCAGCTATAAGATCACTTATCTTTTTTTTTTTCTTTTTCTCCCTCCTCTCTTGAAATGAATATCCTCCTTTGACAAATAAAGTACATGCCCTTATTGTATTTTTGGGATTTTTGATTTGTTATATATATATTTTTTTTTTTTTTTTTGTATTTTTAGCTTTGTAATTTTTTTTCAAAAAATTTTTTTCAAAATTTTCAATTTTTTTTTTTTTTTTTGAAGTATATAATTTTTTGATAATACTATATGTACTATAGTTGTGTCTACAATTGCATTTTGGTTTAAATGGTTTACCATTTACACCCCCCCATGCTTAAATGTTTCAATGTCCTCATTGAATGAAAGGGTGGATGCAAATGCATGCTCTGCTTTTCACTATCCTAGGCTGGGTGATGGAAGGAAGTCGGAATGAGGAGATAAAATCTCTGTGCGGACGATTTTAAGTCTGATCTAAGATCAGAGTGAACAGTCGGGCTAGGAAGTGAAATGCATGACATGTGTGCAATGAATGTATGCTCAGAATGCAAGGGTAGACACTATATGCAAATAAAGGTAAGAGTAAGAAAAGTGTAAAACAGCTATATACAAGGGTAGGTGTTGCTAAGTTTAACGCCTTCAGCTAGGCGAAAACTTACATGGTAATTCAAAATGTAGGAGCGAAATGGTGGAATTGACAAGTCTGAGATCATGCGGCTCAATGAAAGGTTTCAGTCTTTGTCCATTAACAATAAAGGGTTCAGATTTGTCAAGTTCAGTGATCTCAACGGCTCCATTATCAAATAATCTCAAGATTTTGTTGATTCAGTGTTATGCACTGGTTGTGAAATGTCATGTGTTTGGTCTTGCAGTGCTGGTCTAGGTTGGACATACCTTTGAGCAGGTATGTTCCTAGGGTTGGGTTGTGCTTGGGATGGGAGTGAATGTGGTTGACGGAACTCCGTCAAGTGTGATAGCTGGGCTCTCATCTCAGCTAAGGCCGCGTCCTGTCTCTGCTGCATAGCAATATTCTGTTGTTGCATATCAGCAAGAGCATTCATGATAGACCCCAACTGGTCATCTCGTGTAGGCCCAGATTGAGAGTATTGGGTGGGCCTGGGTTGGGGTTGCTGGTAGGTACGCGGTGGATATCCGTGTGATTGTGGAGGTGGTGCTCGGATCGGGTTGTGTAATGGTGGTGCAGAAGGTTGTTGAAAAGGAGGTCTTTGTGAATTTCCCGACCACGAGAAATTTGGATGATTACGCCATCCAGGGTTATAGGTTTGTGTGAAAGGATCATTGTGAATGGCATGAAGCTCCTCCGAAGCTCCAGAAGGTGCAAGGAAGTCAGTGAAGGGAGGAACAAAGGTTCCTCCAACCGGTGAAGGATATGGAAATGGAAAATCCGGTAATGCAGTTTGTGTCACAGAAAGGTTATTCACAGTTTCCCTCCCTGTGGGAAACTGAGAAGAAGTGTTTTGTGCTGGTGACTGAGAAGAAGAAGATGGGTGTTTTGAGAGAAATTTCCATACTTCATCTACTTTCTTCTCGATTAAGCCCACTTTATCCAGTTGACTAGCCACTATCTCTAAGTCTTTGCTACTGGATTGGGCTTCATGTACCTCCGTGTGTGAGTGGGAATGTGAGGACTTTCTATTAAACACGCTCATTGAAGCATTGTTAATAGAGTTTTCGGCCATGCCTTCAAAGAGCTCAAAGGCTGAGTCCTCGTCCCGACACAGGAAATTGCCTCCACAAGCGGCATCTACAAAATTTCGTGTGTCATCATGGAGCCCATGGTAGAAGATCTGGACCTGTTGCCAGCGTGGGACACCATGGTGGGGACATTTTCTCAAAAGCTCATGGAATCTCTCCCAAGCCTCGTGCATAGGTTCTCCTAAATTCTGGGTGAAGGTGGTGATGGCACGCCTTAAGGCATTAGTGCGGCCTACAGGAAAGTACTTCTTTAAGAACTCATGTTCTAAAGAAGCCCAGGAATCTATAGGTGTAGTCCGTGCAAGTGTTCTAAACCAAAAGGCTGCCTTATCTTTTAATGAAAAGGAGAACATTTTCATCAAAAGCGTGTGCTGATCATGTCCTTGCGGACCCAAAGTTTGGGCAAGATTCTTCAGCTCCTCTAAATGCTGAAAAGGGTCCTCAGAAGCAAGTCCATGGAAGTGAGGAATGAGTGCTATAATGTTCGGCTTCAGTTCAGCAGCACGACCCCCATTGGGATAACGTACCACAGGCATTGGTTGGGCAACTGCGGGATTATAGTAATCTCGTAGTTGAGGTCTACGGGGTTGGGGTGGTGCCTGAGGATTTCTAGGTTGAAGTGGTTGTGGTTGGGGGTTAGCTAATAGATTTACAGCTTGAGCAAGCTGTTGCACCTGTTGGGTTAAGGTATTCATTTGTAGTTGTGTATCGAAAAGGTGCTGAAGATGAGGCATAGGTCCTCTCTCCGGGGGTGGATTAGGATGATTAGGATAAGGTGGAGGTTGGAACCTAGGGATAGGTGGTTGCTGTGGTAGAGGATGTGCAACTAAGTCTGGAGGAAGTTCTTCAAAATCCTCAAAGTGTGAAGAATCAAGATCATCCTCTTGGCGAGGGGGATTGTGGAAAGTATTTTGAGACTCAGGAGGTAAGGGATTAGAAGTGGAAGGCAAAGAAGATGATGCAGTAGCTTGGGTAGCAGTACCCAAGGGGAGTACAAGTTCTGGGTTTTGGAATCTCCTACCTTCCATTGAGTTGATTTTTTGAAATCCCGTTTACTCTAATTCGATCCAACTCAATGGAAAAAAAAAAATTTTAACGTTCACAATAAAACAGAAGAATCCCAAAAATCTCAATTCAAGAAGACCAATCAATCGAAATGAATCGGAGAAAAATTTTTCCTAGAGGCTGCTACGCAAAGTATGTTATACGCAAACAATTGTTTCAAGCAATTGTACGTATCCTAAGATAAACCTAGCGACGTGCAGACCTCTAAAATCCACTGGGAATCTGGATAAGACTGAGCGTGCGAATCCAGATCCTGTGGTTGCAGAAAGATGAGGTAGAAACCCGTGTATTGTGGCCTTAAGTGATCGTGCTGTGTGCACGATAACATTTAACACAAGGCGATTAAAATCTTAAACATGGTTTCACCCAATTTTGCTATCTCCTTTTTGATTTAATTGAAGTGATTAAAATGTGTTTTCTATGCTGCTCGTTTCACTTTTTTACTAAATTCAGAACAAGTAGTGGTCTTCTTTAATTTTAAGTCAAATGCAAATATGGCAGGAGTTAGAGTTAGGTAAGAAATGCGTACCTGACTCCAGCAATCTTCTAATGCAGATTTGACTTGAATTAAAATCTAGCAGGAATGAAATGCAATCCTAAAAATGGATGCCTGAGGTTATGCTGCTGCTAGATAAGTATGAGGTCTTTTTGATTTTTTTCTTTCTTTTTGAAAAATTTTATATGCAATTCAAAAGTAAGGAAAGAAATTAAGAAGAGAAAGAAATAAAGTCCAGATAGTCCAGAATTATTACAAAAATTGTGTGAGAACAAGCTCTCACAACTTATGACTAACAATTGCTCCTAATCAATAAACCTAAAACTATCTATACTAAAACTAATACTAAAATCCTACAGCGACTTCGAGGCAAAACTCCACCAGGAAGACGGATCTGGAGCGCAGCGACTCCACCAGGAAGACGACACTCCTCCTCAAGTGCTGTGGAAAAAACAAATGATTAGTAAAAGAATAAAGGAATGTATACACAATTAATTCAATGGAAAATAAAAGCAATTATAATGAATGAATGAAGAATTTCTATATACAAAAGAATGAAAAGAAAATTTTGGTGCAAAGAGCGTTGCCTCCCCGGCAACGGCGCCAAAATAATGGTAGTGGTGGTTGAAATGTGTTGTTGTAAATGTTTGTTGGTAATAATTGTTGATTATGTCGTTGTAGTATAGGGTGTATAATATAACATTAAGGATGTCGTATAGTGGTGAGCATGGGTGAGTTCCAGTCATTACAACCATTATTATCATTTGCTTATTTATCTAATTTTTACTGGTTTTGTTCCAGGTCGTTCACTGGGAGGCAATTTATTGAATTTAATTCGGTCACTCTTTGATTATCTCAAAATTGTCTTCTTATTCAAAAAAAAAAAAACTTTACATTTTATTAAAGAATGAATGAATGTGTGTTTTATTTACCTAATTACTAAGAAATGCTTGCAAAAATACTAACTATGAACAAGCATCAAACAATCTATTATTATACTCTAAATTATGTATTTACAAGTTATCCTATTAGTACTATCATAATAGTATATAATACATTAGAATGCAATGGTGTAGAAATTTAACTTATTAGTCTGTTATGTATAGTAACATATACAGCAGTTTCAGTGACAGATATAAGCGTCGCTAAATCTCAGAAAACACTATATACAACCTAAAGAGGCAAAACTGAGATCTTTAGCGACGTTTATAGTGTCACTTTATTCTGTTAGTAATTATATAGATTTACTTATACGTATGTATACTACTTATTCTTTTTCTTTGTTTCTCTTTCTTTCTTCATCTGTTCTTTGTATTCTTAACTCCTGTTCTTCTTGTGTTCATATTTCTGTTTTCTTCTAAGTATTCATCTTCTTCTTTCTCTTTTTATTACTCTTGTTCTTTTCTCTGTTGTTCTTGTACTCTTTTCTTTTTTTCTCTCGTGTTAACTCTTTGTTCTTCTCTTTGTTAACTCTTCTGTCTTAGCATATTTCAGAGGCTGCGGTGGGGAGGGGATTAGGCTAATATCATTAGTTTAAAACGTGTTTAGTTTGCGGGCATGCTTTTCGAGGGATACACAGCACCCTAAGGGTGGGACCAGACCTCTACTAAGCGCGCCCTAATCTCAGATTAGGTGGCTTAATTATGTCTTTAATCTCAGCGCCAGGCCTCAGCCCAACGCCATATGCTCGCACACGCTCGGGCCCCCGGCCACACACACACGTCACATATTTATCACAAATCAGACAGAGTACTCAGACCAGAGCTCAATGGGTAATCGAGTCAGATGTTCAAAGGCAGTGTTTCGGGCGCCCGGCACCCGTGACGACTGGCGTATAAGAAACACAAATTACATTTATGTGGCTGCGCTTGACTTGCAGCACACGATGTGGTGCTATTCCAGCGCCACATCGTGCGCTGGAAATCAGGCGTAGCTGCGTCTGTTCGTGCTTTTGGCCCTTGATTTGGGGGCCATAAATTATTAAATAAAATAAAATAAAATATGGTTAATAAAGTATTTACATAATACTACATAATTGATTAATTAATTTTGAATTTTAAATATGTTTACTATACAAATAAATTCGCTAAACTAGGCTGATTGTACAGGTTGATTTAGGTGATTAAATAGTTAATTACTTATAAAATAGTTAGTAAATGGTCTAATTGACCTTATACAGATTTAATTTACATACTTAAGTATTTTATACATATTTTTATTGTATATTTACGAATTTATTTCTATTTTATTTAAGTTAAACTAGCCGTTCTGGGTGTTTTAACAGTGTCAGTGGCTTAAGCCACTGTCAAATGGGCTAACTGCTGCTGCAGTTAGTCCATTTGAAGAGGGGGAAAGTATTCACAGATGAGAGGGGAATTTAGAGAAGAGGAGAATTTAGAGAAGAGGGGAATGTAGCTGCAGTTTGCAGCATTTTACTGTATAACTGGGAATAAGAGAAAATTCAGAACAAACTAAAAATTAAAGAGTTGAAATCCAAATCTGATAAGGGTATAAATCTCACGAAAATCACATAAGAATTCAGTTCAAATACCCACAAGGAAAAGCCCTTATCAAAAGCATCATTTCAGATCAAAACACAAATGGCATTGAGTTAGTCTTCCTAATGCCATAGACAGCATGAAGGAAGACTTAACTCAATCAATTAAAACCAAAAACATACAATCCCAGTTTCTTGCAACCTTAAGGAGTATGGAAAACTCCTTAGGTTAGAGAATCACCATACAAAAATAATTATCAAACAGGTGGTGTATGGCAGTTCTGAAATGACAAATCAGAAAAAGAATGCATTAAAGGAATTTATAAAAGCTAGCGAATGCATTCAGATCAAGGCAGAAGCAAATTCATGAAAGGCTCTTCTGATTTGTTCTCTGTCACCAGAGAACTTCTCAGAATCCTTGCCCTCAAGGAAAACCAAAATCCCTTCAATTTGTCAGATCTGTCAAGACATTTCAGAAAGCAAAATCTCTTCAAAACCCATGTTAAAGTGAATCTGACAAACTGAGGCAATCAATCTAAAATAAAAGGGGCTTTTGTGAACACAAATGGGGTGAGTGAGAAGCCCCAAATGGTGCTTGTGACGCCAATTTCAGATCTGAGGCAGTACACCATCAGATCTGGAATTGGGTCCGGATGTGTGGGTGATTGGTGAAAAATTCGTCGTTAAAAGAAAAAAAAACAAGAATCAGAATCTGGATGATGGGAAAAACAAAACATGAAGAGGGAGATAAATTGAATAGTGAACAGATGATTCTTCCCCTCTGATCTGGACTGATCAGAGGAGGTGAGGGAGGGGATCTAATACTAATTCTACTCCTAAGACTAATCTAACTACAGCTAACATTAAACACTAACAATTAAAACTAAATCTATTCTAAACTACTGCAAACTAAATCTAACACTACTTGTGCAGAATTAAAAACTAAACTAAAAGGAAGAATGGGACCTATGGGTCCTTAGCCGGCGGCTAAGGAGGAAGAAAGGAGGAGGGTGACTCCAGCGGAGGGAAGAGTCTGCTAGTGAGACTCCAGGGTCGTCCTCAGGTGCTACGAGGTCCTTAGCGACGAGGAGGGTCGAGAGCAGGCGATGATTCCACAGCCGGTGGCTGTGAAATCAGGGTCTAGGTGAGGAGGAGAGACTGGAGTGGAAGAATTGATCGCTAAGAGATGTAGGAGGGAGCGATCCCGTGCGCGCGACACCACTGAGGTGCTTAAATAGCAGCTCAGTGGCTGAGATCACCGCAAGGGTGAGGTTAATCAGAATCAGGCCGGCGGCGAGGATGAGATGGGTAGAGCGCGCGGCGAGTCAAGAGAGAAATCTGACCGTCAGATGAGATCTGGGAAGAGAGGTGAACGCACGCACCGAATCGCGCGAAGGTTCCATTTGATTCCAGCCGCAGATCGAGATCAAAAGTGAGATGGACGGTCGAGAATGGCTGTGTTCTTCGCGCGCTACAGTGCGCGTGAAGAACACAGGCTTCTCTCTGAAATGAGGGAAAATTTGCAGGAAGACCCTTAAACGAAGGGGTAGAAGAATAGCGTGCAGGTCCAAAAGTGAGAAGAATAGCAGCTGGAAGGGCCCTGCAGTCTTACAAAAGGGTCCAAAAAGGAGTTTTGAAAGGTAGAAATGTAATGCATGAAGGACCTAATTGTAATCTATTTATTTCTAAGCCTAAATGATGTCCAATTGCTTTCAAATTTTTACATGTGCTTAATTGAACATTTACGACATTGATTTTACTTCTGATTTGGCTTTTCAAACTTGTTTATGTGTTCAATTTATGCATGGATCATCATTTATTCTTTTATTTTCAGAATATCTCACTTTTGTGACCTAATTATGAAGTTTTAACACACGTTAAAAGTTTTAGGTCTTTTCTTTAATTCCCACACTTAACCCTTTTTATATGTTAATTTGATATTGTTTTGCTTAGTATCTAGCTTAATTTCGGCCTTTTAGCTATGATGAGTAGCCACTCATCAGTGGCGCGCAAGGGCGTGGAGTGAAATGGCGAGGATGCAGCGTGCTCTGCGCACTGGCGGTGTTGCTACGAGGAGGCGTGGAGGCTGCTGCTATGGGCGATGAGGCTGCACACACTGCTGGAGGCACGTTGGCCGGAGGTACTGGAGCTACGGTGGTGATGGAGGCGCTGAAGGAGCAAGCACATGGAGCTGCTGACGGAGCACGTGCAGGTTATGAGCGCATGGGGGAGAAGGTGCACCTGCTGCTGTGCGCGCCGAAGGGAGGCGAGCTGGGTGCACCGCAGGGGCGTTGTGTTTGCTGGAGCAGCGAGGAGGGCTGCGCCCTTGGCTACGTGCGTGGAGGTGTAGCGAGGATGGTGAGGCGCGGAGGCGGTGGGCGTGTAGGAATGGAGGCGCGTGCTGAGGGTGTTTGGGTTCTTTGGTGGAGGAAAAACAGAGGAAGGAACAAATGTGGAGGGAGGTGGAGGTCAGATGTATGGAATCATTCCCAGAGGTCTTAACTGGCATGGATGGTTGCTGGCGGTGGTTGCTAGCAGTGGTGATTGGTGCTCACTGCGTGGCCTTCAGGCACATGCTCGCGGTAAACTGCACAAGCCACGGATGGCGGGTGGTCTGTCACCTCGCCTGCCTGCAGTAGTGTGGACTTGTGCACACGGTTGAGGCCAACGATGGTGATGTGAAGAAGCTCAAAAGCTTTACGCAGTGGTGGGTCGGGATGGTCGTGGCTTGTAGAGCCCGGTTGAGGCTCTCCCTTCTTCTATGCTGAAAGAGGAGTGCGGGCATTGGAGGCAGACGTTGGTTGAAGAAGAGGTGAAGTGATGCAGATCGTGGGAACAAAGATCCACGATTGTCGCTTGTGCATTTAGCTGGCGCACTCTCCTGCATGCATCCGTTGGAGATAAAATAAAGGAATTAAATGAGGGTTATTTATGTACAAGCCCTTAAAAGAAATGTGAAATAAAATAATGCATGTAATGCAACCTAAAAGATTAACTATTCTAATGCATGCTATTCTAAATGAATTCTAAGTATGAATGTAATGCATGAAATATGTAAATAAATGAATAATTAGACTAGTCTATTTGCATCTTATTGTATGCAATTTATATGCCAATATTAATCTAATTCCTAGGCATTTAAGTAACTAATTAGCCTACAAATATGGGCTCATCACAGTACACATTCAATTTCACCAGACTTGGTTGCAGCTGCATGCGAGCAAAAGAAAAAGGGCCTTAGTCTCACATCATAAGCGTAGGAGTGGGTGACGTGGTTCAAATGCAAAATGTGCATTAGCCCTTTTGCCTAAGACACTGGGGGGTCGGGTCCCTCGCGCACATGCTCAAGCATGCCTCATTTGCGATCTATGCACGTGGGTCTGGCCACTGTTCATGACCCAATAAACCACCTGTATTCCCGATTAGCCTTGGGTTTGAGAGAGAAGAAGAGGGGAGATTTATGAGAGGAGGGTGGAGGGTTTTTCTCTGAGAGAGTTGACCTTGTGCTGTGCTTGTGAAGGTTTGAGGTAGGGAAAAGCAATGCTTGAGAAAACCTTGTTCTTGAGAAGGCCTGAAGAAGAGAAGGCCTTGAGAAGCCTCATTGCCCTTGTGCCTTCTGCGGGGCTGTGCTGTGAAGCTTAAGTCGTCTGATACACATGGGTGATGTGTGATTGAGGTTTATTCTTCTGATAGTATTGGAACATTTAAGTACCTAAGTTGATTAATTGAGAATACTTTTGAATGATTCAAATGCTTAGGATATGTGCTTAATTAAGAAGAATAATTGGTGATTTAAATCACCATTGTTTTATCTTTCTAAGTCTTTCTATCCCTGATCTTTTGAGAAATATTCATTGCATATCTTTTATTGTGCTTATTCACTATGCTCACTTATTCGAAATAGAGATTAGTGCGTGAGTTTTATATTTGCTTCCTGCCAACGACCTCAGACTCCAATTAGATTCTGAGTTTATAAATTTAAGTGTTTGTTGTGCAATTTAGGAGTGTACTACAACGACCATATCCTTAAATCACCTCTTTTCGCCTGCAACACTCTGCTGATTTTATGAGTGTGGGGTTGATCTCCTTTGAGAGATCGTTCGATTCTCGATCTCGGGGCAACTTCTTTTTCTTTTTCCTTTGTTTCTTGTCTTGTCATTTTGCATTTTGGAGTTCCCCCATGCTACAAGACATTTTTTTTTCTTCCCCTTTTGATGGTCAAGTTTTTCTGTCTTTCCCTTATGATAGGTCCACTATAGTGTACTAAATTAGAGCTTAAGTGCATTATCATTGAGAAAAGAATTTAATTTAGAATATGCATTACATTAATAAAATTATTTAAGCCCGTGATTTATCATTCCCACATTTTTTGTGATTAGAAGTGCACCCTTGATATTCATGTACAAATACATTTACATAGTTATGATTGTTGCGAGACTAAATTGGGCATATTGATTTTCACATCCTGGTTTTTATTAGAAAAAGGAAGAGATTCTAAAATATGCATCTTTGAAACTTAGGATTACATCCCATAATCACTTCTATCCATCAGAAATCTTGAGACAAAAAAAAATAAGAATCACCTCCCTCTTATTTCCATGCATGCACATTGCAAACCTTCCTTATTCTCTCTCTCCCTCAAACCTCTCGCTTCTCTTTTGGTAGCAAGAAATAACAAAGTCTTTCCTTCTCTGATTCTCTCTCTCTCAATCTATATATGCAGGGAACTCAATGGCAGGAATGATCGATGTCCCCTCCATGGGGAAGAAGCCCTCCTCCACCTCTCTGGCCTACAGGCAACCTCCTTCACTGTGTGCCTTCTCCACCACCATGAGCCATCCAACCGTAACCATGCTTCCTCTCGAAGAGCGTGGTGACAACGTGCTCCTCGACACCACATCCTCCTCACTGTAACCATGCGCCTAATTCCACCACCGCAAGCCTTCTCAACATCCAACAGAGGGTGGAGGACTTAAGCCGTCCAACCCCTCCAACAGACATCCAGCCAAGGCCCTCTCCCACCATTGCATACCCTCCATTGTGACTCCTCACGACAGCACTCACCATCAACTACGTGCCTCCACGACCCCGCCAACAGAATCGCGTGCCTTCTCTCAACTCACAACCACGACCTTACTGCGGCCTTGACGTCTCTTCTTCGACAGTGCATTCCACGGCCTCTCCTTCCCTCCAACGTACACCACACATAGCACCTTCCTCCTTCATCATCTCAGACTCAAGGTCGTGCCATCTTCTCCTCAACAGAGCCACACACACTATCTCACTGCGCACAGCTAGCCTCCTCCTCAGCCACAGCTGCGTGCCACGACGCCCACGACTGCAGCAGACCTGCATGACCACCCCTGCACGTAGCCACCCACGTGCCAACAGCCTCTTCGTCTTCTTCTTCTCCACAAAGAGAGAAGAAGAACCCAACATCGATCGCTCATCTCGATGCACAGCTGCCTCGTCCGCCCACCCCACTTCATGCCGTTGACGTAGTTGACCTCGCTTCGATACCTCGAGCTCGCCTACATCCACAGCCGGCTCTCCTGTAATCCATGCACGCCGTGGGAAGCCACCACCATCGACGGGTTCTTCTCCACGAACCAGTCATCTCTGGCCACCGCAGACTGCCACACCACCTCTAGAGTGGTCCCCTCCTCCGACCGATCTTCTCCAGTTAAGCTCGACGACCGACGCTCCTTCGATCTGCGCATGCACACGCGAGAATAGCCTCCCCTATTTTGCTACAGTGTGGGAGGCATTAGTTGGGTGAGGATTTTAGGATTGTGAAGCACTATTGACATATTTTTCTACATTAGTTTATTCGGTGCTTATTGCATGCATGCCCTTCTCTTCTTGGTTTATTGTGACAACATTGGTGGGTTGGATTTATTAGTTAATGCACTTTGTTTTCTTTCCTCCCATGACAAGTTGACATCAATGGCAATTTATTTTTCTTGAACATGATTTTATGTGCAATTGATATAGGTGATCTTATTGATTCTATTCCTCCCTGTGATACGACCTGAAGTGTGGTATAATTTTAGTATTTTAGTAACTTTGAACGAAGGTTTTCAACCACTTTATATATTTACTACGATGCATATTTTTCTGACAGCATATTTGAAAAGCGAAAATCCTACCGACCAAATGGCACCATTGCCGAGGAGGCAACAGACGCAATAGATTCACCTAATTTTTATTTGTAGTTATTCTGAGTTGCACAGTGATTTGACTAGTTGTTATCTTTTCTGTGTGAGGAATCTGATAGGGCGACAGGCGCAGCAGAGCGACGACATCGACCTTAAGCTACGTTCACACATGGAGAAGATGTAGGAGACCTGGATCCTGCTCTAATAGGGGATTCTCCTTTGTCGTAATTTTATTTCTATCTTCTCGCCCTTGTAGTAATTGGGGCTTATTTTCAGGGGTCTATCCCCACATTCTTTAGAGGCTAGGGGTTATATTTTTTCTGCATGTGAGAAGCATATTTCTGCTTGCTTGCACCTAAAACAAACAAAAGGAAATATCAAGATGCCTGTTTAGGAGTTGCATGCCCTTAGGTGTGCGCATTTAGGGGTGATTGAGCAGCATACTATATCTCATTGTTGCATTGCGAGCATATTTGCATGAAAATTGCTGGAGACAGGTACACCTTTCTAACTTTTGCATCCAACTCCTGTTCACGCATTTGCATTCAGGTTAAAATTCAAGACCACAAAACTGATTGAAATTACTTAATCCAATGGTCGCCTAACTTCAATTGGGACTGATAATCAGATTTAACCTTAAAACCAATCACACTTGATCTGAATCAAAGGGACTTGTCTGTGTTTGCAAAATCAAAATGATTTGTGGTGTGATGCACACTTCTGATACTAAGCACATACATTAGGCACCGTACTAAGGCTCGATCCCTTAAGGCTATAGGTACTGATCTCTTTATCGGTGTAGACCCTCCTATCTTGCTTTATGGTGGTGGTACTATCTTTTGACCGAGTGTTTTGATACTTCACGGAGGGGGACACCGCTTAAAGGAACAAAAGGGTAGTTAAGAGGAACCGCGTATGCATCGCCTCAAAGGAAGGGTTCGCCCTGCTTGCATCCCTTTGTTCGTCCTTGGAGTAACTTCTCACTTGATCACCTGAGAGTATCATCTAAGCAAAGTATAGGTCCTAGGGCACTCGAAGGTCGACTTAAGGCACATAATTTATTGTGAAACTTCTTTTACCACCAAGAGAGAATGTAAACAATCTCTGTCTTCTCTAAAGAGCTTGTTAGGGATCTCAAGTCACATCTCCCTCTTATACCACTAAAGTGGGAACGGATGGGTGCAAACCTGACTTAATTTGATAAACTTTAAAGAGTCGATTGAAGGTTGGCTTAAATCTGCTCTAAGAAAGAAAAGAAAAGTCCCATTGCCTTGTGCTTTATTGGGGTGTGCTTTTCAAGTCATGTTTTCAAATGGATTACAATAACTACTTCACTTCTTCTTACCCCAAAATACCCAGTCCCAATCCCATGACCTATAGCTATCCATCATCTGATGAGCATTGGGATCCTTTCTACTCCTACTATAGGAACATTGGTCTGATTATTCCCCAATCCTGTGATCATGAGCAGAACCTAGGAGAGGGATACACCATCCTTAACCCATCCATGACTATGCCCAACCCACCCACCCATGATGATTCTTACACTACCAGTTGGACAAAAACTCCTAAGGATTATCACCTTGAGCTTGACTATCCTATCCAATCTGATGGTAGCATCTCTTTTATGATAGAAATGCAAAAGCAACACGAAGAAATGATGGATTCTATGGGAGAAATTTTGAGGAATAGTCAAAGATTAACTCAAGAGATTAACTAGCTTAGCGATCCTCCTACAGTCAATTCTGATCCCTACCTTGATATCCCCGATTACCAAGATAATTTCAAGGAAAACAATGACAACAGGGATCCTATTTTGAGGAGTAGCTATCACTTAGACGTCCCTCATGAGATATGCCCACCAGAAGGCAATCTTGGTGACTATCCACCTGATCTTAATTGGAAGTAGAAATTGGTCCCATTAGATGAACTCGACCCAAATGATAGTATCTTCGTTACATTTAATGAAACGGATCGCAGTCACATAATCAACCCAACTCCCAGTCTGAATCTTGAGGTGGAATTTATACCCTATCCTAGGGATCCTGAGCATATACCATACATTTCTGAGGACCTTGCACCTCAGTTAGATCTACCTAAGGATTGTGATTTAGAAGTTAACAAATTCCAAGAGTCTTGGATACCAGAGGAAATCATACTAGAAGGAAGTGATAATAACCACACTCCTCTATCAAGTGGACCAACACCTTTCGTTGACTATTCTGAGGATTCACAAGTCCCAAACACCAGTGACCATGAGAAAATTGAGATTGAATTGGAAGAACTGGACCAATATTGGTCACAGGAACACGATGAGTTGATTTTTGAGGAAGCTCTTGATCCTTGTGTGAAAGATTTTTTTGAGTCTACGGGATGAAATATTAATGAGGATGATGATGACTTTCAAAGGATTGGACTTAGAGTATGGATTGAATCTAAGGGAGAATATGTTTTGTTCGAGGACTTACCCCCTAACAATCTGACTGAATTAGCCAAATCCAAATCCCTACATATTGTTGACTATCAAGATCATCCTCTCAAACAGTCGAAAGAAATGGAAGCAATTACTATTGAGGAAAGAATCTATACATCCCATGAGTAGGATCTTAACATTGAACAAGAACCTGGGGATGTTATTATTGAGGACACTCACAGTCCTATTGCTTCCAAACCACTTCTACATGATAGTGAAATAAGTGACACCCTTGAGCGGTTCAAACTAGATGACAAACATTTGGGTCCATTCCAGGAGATGCCCACAAATGATATGCAGCATGAAAGGCAATCAGTAACTAAGATTGCTTCTGATAACATTCAAGAACTGGAATGGATATTGAGGATGAATGCCAAACTGCTCACACCCTCTTTAACCCTTATCCCTACACCACACCTGAGAGACTTACACTTCTGCAGAAACAGCTTCCTAAAATCTCTGCTCACACTTTTGATTAATGGGGAAATATCCAGACCAATGAACCCTGTGGTAGAGTGGCAAGTTTGGATTGATGCTTTTCCATGTCAGCCCATCAGTCCTAGGGTATGTTTCATTGCACTCTCTGTACCCCACACGTATTTGCTTGAGGAGCCTTTTCCTACTTGTCGCACACTCTCGGAGGTTACTACTCATGTGTATTATGTAAAACCTCCACAAATAACTCAGGAGTACCTTCTTTTCACCTGCTTCTGGTGAGTATTTCACCTCACTATCCATCATCAACTTGCCAACGTCTTGGGTTACTTACTCGCCAAGCCAGGTTTGTTATGTATCTTCTTTGGGTCTCCTTCTATTTCCCTTCTAGAGCCCGATTTGTGAGGTATCCCAACTCTACCTCAGGTAATATCTTTCCTTGCTTTTGCTTTTCAATGAGGACATTGTCAGAATTAGGCATGGGGGGGTATAACCTGAGGTTATTCATATCATTTCTACATATTCTGCATGTAGTTTGGGCATCCATCTTGCATAAAAAAATGGAAATAGAGAGAAGAAGAGAGGAAAAGGAGATGAAATCTTTATGAGCTAAATTTCAAATATGTTGAGGAGAGACACTAGAAGAAAAAGATAGGAAAGGAAAAATCGTGTTAGTCCTAGCATGTGATTATGAAAGAGTCACCTAAGTTTTGGGCTGGATCGGATGATGAATTAAGTTCTAAAGTGCTAGAGAAAAAGCGATAAGTGAGGAATATTGACTTTAGGTCTCCTGGGTCAATTCTAGGGCTTAACCACTCACATATTTGTTAAGATCTGGACTATTCCTCAAGAGGTTGAGGGAGTTGCGAGGCCGATGTATTAAGTCTAAGGCTTAGGGAGTATTCAAACCCATTGCCTACCCTTTGGTTTGCGAAACTTGGTAACCTGAGCACCCAAAAATCACACACTGGTCTAGTTCAATGCACATAACAAAGAATAATGCCAAAAAAAGTGTCTATTCTGAAACTATTTTCCCGAAAAGTTGACTTAGGAGTGGCTTGAAGACACAAGTTGATTGGATGAGTTCCTGGCGCGAAGAGGAGGAATGCAAAATAAACCCCTTGAAGATGCGTTACAACATATTGTCTCCTCGATGCTTGTCTCCTAGGATATCTAAATATCCTATCGGGGGCACAGAAGCATCTTGTGCTGGTTTAGATGTCGTGGGCGGCATTATCCTGAAATGTCGATTGCCAGGGTCAGAATTCAGCTACAGAATGCCATGGGCGGCACTATACCGAAGTATCGAAAGCCAAGGTTCTGGGGGTTGCCATGGGCTGTGCTATCTTGAAGCATTGATTGCCAGGGACCCTGCGAGGATTGATGGTGGGGACAAGGAATCTGATACAAATTGTGTTTAGGGACAATCCAATGTTGAATCTAGGGGAATTTAAAAAGAAAGAGGGAAAACTCTCAAAATAATATTTCTTCCTCTCTCTCTTACTAAAAATGCACTGGTAAACTGAACCTAACCTTTCTACACATATGCACAGGTGCTTTAACCACTGGGGTCAAAAAACCTTTGGGTAGTTTTTGCAGGCCTTAGAAACCTTCGCAGCAGACCCAAGGCTGAAGTTGGTCAGGTCCGTATCTTGGCTAGTACTTGAGTACCTTTAGTCCTATAGTTGGTATTTCAATCTAATTTCTAGAGTGTGGCATAATATGACATCCTAACAGTAAAATCTGGCCTGGAGACTTGGTCTGTTTCGTATGATTTTGCTCAGGACTAGCAAAACTTAGGCATGTGGGTATTTGATAGGTCCACTGTAGTGGACTAAATTAGAGCCTAAGTGCATTATTATTGAGATAAGAATTTAATTTAGAATATGCATTACATTGATAAAATTATTTAAGCCCATGATTTATCATTCGTACATTTTTTGTGATTAGAAGTGCACCCTTGATATTCATGTACTAATACATTTACATAGTTATGATTATTGCGAGACTAAATTGGGCATATTGATTTTGACATCCTGGTTTTTATTAGAAAAAGGAAGAGATTCTAAAATCTGCATCTTTGAAACTTAGGATTACATCCCATAATCACTTCTTTCCATCAGAAATCTTCTTCCTTATATGAGACAAAAAAAAAATAATCACCTCCCTCTTATTTCCATGCATGCACATTGCAAACCTTCCTTATTCTCTCTCCCTCAAACCTCTCACTTCTCTTTTGGTAACAAGAAATAACAAAGTCTTTCCTTCTCTGATTCTCTCTCTCTCAATCTATATATGCAGGGAACTCAACGGCAGGAAGGATCGATCTCCCCTCCAAGGGGAAGAAGCCCTCCTCCACCTCTTCGGCCTGCAGGCAACCACCTTCACCGTGTGCCTTCTCCGCCACCATGAGCCATCCAACAGTAATCGTGCTTCCTCTAGAAAAGCGTGGTGACAGCACGCTCCTTGGCACCATGTCCTCCTCACTGCAACTGTGCGCCTAATTCCACCACAGTGAGCCACCACGACCACACCCTCACCACGAGCCTTCTAAAAATTCGACAGAGGGTGAAGGACTTGAGCTATCCAACCCCTCCAACAGACATCCAGCCAAGGTCCTCACCCACGATTGTGTACCCTCCACTATGACTCCTCACGACAGCGCTCACCATCAACTGCGTACCTCCACGACCCTACCAATAGAACCACGTGCCTTCTCTCAACTCACAACCATGACCCTACTGCGGCCTTGATGTCTCTTCTTCGACTGTGCATTCCATGGCCTCTCCTTCCCTCCAACGTACACCACGCACAACACCTTCCTCCTTCATCATCTCAGACTCATGGTTGTGCCATCTTCTCCTCAACAGAGTCGCACACACCGTCTCACTGCGCACGGCTAGCATCCTCCTCACCCACGGCTGCGTGCCACGACACCCACAACTGCAGCAGACCTGCGCGACCACTGAAAGAGCGATTTTCACTTTGAATAATTAATATTAAGATAATAAATCATTGTAGCACAAAAGGTGGTGGAAAATCTCTCAATCAAAGATTAAACAGATATGAATTTAAACCACAATAATAGATGTCGTATCCACAGGGAGGACTAGGCCAATAAATTCACGAGTCAAGGAATACAATTTCGTAAACTCTTCTGCAACTTTAATGTGAGGAAAATGCTATTTTAAATGAAGTTTGCAATTTCTTTAAAAATTCAGGGGTGTTTATGCAATTTTCACGTCAAGAATTAAGCCCCAAAATTATGTGTAAGATGAATGTGTACTGGATTATCATGTGGATTCAACTCTCATGCAATTCTAGTTTGAAATTCAAGATAGAAACATGCACATAACAAAAATAAAATAATTTTAGGAAAATCTGAGTGCATCAGTGCAGTGTGGCCAGAATAAAATATTAATATAAACTTGATAATGGCATTGAATGTAATTATTAATAGAGGTAAAAATAGAGGATTTCTCCTCTCTCCTCCTCGCATGTGCAGCCGCGCATGGTTGGCCGCAAGAGTCGGTAGGGAGGTGCGGCTTGACGAGAGCTATGCAATGGCAGTGACACGGCGTCCAGAGGTGGCCGGCGGTGGCTGGCAGACGGAGGAGGGTCACTGGCCAGTTGGAGGAGGAGACTGCTGCAGCCACGCAGCTGGCTACGTGCTGGAGGAGTAGGTGTGCGTGGGTGCGCGCCTGCAGGGTGCAGGTGGCGAGGGTGTGAGCGGGTGCGGGTGAGGTAGTGTGCCTGCAGGGCGTGCTGCGGTGGGTGCTGCAAGGGTGGTGCATACAGGACGAGTGCCTACGGGCGCTGCAGAAGGGTGTGCGCCTGCGAGAGTCGATGGCGAGGGTGGAGCGGCTGCTGGCGTTGGAGAGGGACGCGTAGAGGTTATGGAGCGGGTGCCTGCAGGGACGGCTGGCGGAGGATGCAGGTGCTTGGTGGGTGCGGTGTTGGGTGCAGGCAAACTCTTGCAGTGGTAGCGTGCTACTTGGTGTTGGCACGGGTGGGTGGTGTGCGCCTGCAGTGAGGCATGCTGGTGGTGGAAGCGCCTGCGGGTGCGGCTGGGTTGGGTGTAGGTGCAAGTTGGTGCGGTGACTGGAGAGGCAGTTGGAGATGGGCGCGCGTTTGCGGTCGCGGAAGGTGGAGAAGGAGCGGGCACAGTGCTTGCCCTCTCCACGGTGAAGATAGAGCAGTTCCCCGCAGGGGGGAAGATGGCTTTTTCTAATGCACCCCACCTCCTCTCTTTTAACTCCTCTCTCTCCCTGCGTGCACCAATCAAGGGATTTTCAAATCCCTTTTCTATTTTTGGCCGGAGGAAAGGGAAAAGTTCCGCCGGTTGTTGGGGAAATTTGCTCCCCAACTCTTTCTCTTTCTAAATATAATACCTGCACATAAAAGCAACAAAATCATTACATATTAAGTAATAGAATGTTATAAATGTAAATCATGATGCATAGAATTCTTCTACAACTTAATTGCAATTATTAACACACCTACAAGGTACGATTAAAGATACTTTGGCTTAATATTAGTCCATTAAAATGGACTCATCAAATACCCCCATTCCTAAGATTTGCTAGTTCCTAGCAAAAATGAAAAATAATAGAAGTAATCAGAAGATTTCTTCTTTTCTTATTTCAAAACTTTAGAAATCCAGACAAATGTGAAGTTCTGATAGCCTTGGTAACAGATCCAAGTGAAAGAGTCGATTTGCATTGGGAGTTCATACATCACCCTTGGCAAAAATTTCTGTCGAGATAGGCAACTACTTCCCTCGAGGATAAAGCAGACGATAATCTGTAATTTGACCCCGATGTTTCGCTTAGGTAGGAGATATCGACTGGATTTGTATTTGGTGGCACACACTCATCTAGTGCTACATATAGTCTAGTACTGCAGACTCTAGATCTCTAGACTATTAGACAAGTTAACTCTGAGGGAGACTACACAATTATGCTCTCTTGATGTTCCTGGGCATTCTCTCTTTTTCTTTCTTTCTGAGATCACGAATCTCGTCAGATTTAGAAATTGTACTCACTATTTGGTGTCCTCACATGGCATCCATACTTCACTTAAAGTCTTAATAACTCTACAACTAAGTTAGAGTCCTCAACCCGTATTCGGGCGATCAAAAATACTAAAAGGTAGGTATGGGTCATATTTGGTAGAACGCGAAAGGTGTTTTGTTGCCTCAGAAACAATATTACATTAGAAACTTGGACTCTCTTTTTTTTCTTTTTTTTTTTGTAATATAACTATTTCTTCTTTTTCTTCTTTTTCTACTTCTTTTCTCTTTTCCTTTTTTTTTATTTTTTTTGTTCTTGTTTTTGTTTCTTTTTCAATCAACACAATACGATACAGACTTTTATTTACTAGGCATTAGTAGGGATGATGATGGTCAAGAGGAAGTTGTGTGGCTTATTTGGTGGAAGTGCCTATTCTCGGCACCAGGAAGGAATGGATAGGACAGGCGTATTTCTGACCTTTGATACTATTACCCTTCTTCAGCTGAGGACTCTATGAAGGACGGTCGTAACCATCTACCATAGTTATAGCTTTATTAAGACTCAATCTCTGTGTATCTGCCTTATTTGGTGACTCTTAGGAATTCACTCAAAGTACGCACACAGGAATAGAGAGTGAAAACTACGCCTAACTCTGAAGTATCATCATCTAATTATCCAAAACTTAAGAGTCCTTGCACTAGACATAGCGCACCAGTAATCTCTCTACTTTCCTCTCACAAATATGAGGCGGATCTATTGGAAAGTAGTATGCCTGACTCCCTACGAACTGTCTAAGGGTTCAGTAGACTTACAAATGCTCATTGGTTTTCCTCAAGGATCCATTGCCAAGTCTACGTGCACATGAAATAAATGTACTGGATTCTAAACTTAAGAAATAATTCTGGAAGAAAAACCTCTAATGACAAAGGTATTTTGCTAGGGACTAACCCATTCAGCTCAAGAAAAGAGAATTTTTTTTTTATGCTAACCTAAATGCACGAATACTTCCTAAAATGCAAATGCACTCCCCCATGCCTAAATCCTATAATGTCCCCATTGTAAAATTAAAATAGGAGGAGAAAGGAAAAATATTACCTGACATGATCTACTGGGTTGCCTCCCAACAAGCACTGCATTTTCTATCAGTAGCCAGACTTATAAGGAACTTGTAAGTCAAGTTCTAGACAGAAAAAGTTAGGCCCTAAAAATATGCGTAACAGTGTGGGCCTAGAAAATAGGTAACCACGAATGTTGGCAAGCTGATGATGCAATGTAATTCCAAATGCTCGCCAGTAGAATTGAAAACAGAAAATCTCATTGGCTACCTTGGGAGGTCTAGGAATAATAAACGGAATATGAAAAGGGACCTCCCGAAACGGAATAAGTGGAGGATAACAAGGATCCTCCAGAGCTGGACGGGTTTTAAAAGATATACACATAATTAGTTTAAACCCTTGAATGGAGAGAGTAAAAGTACAAGCATCAATCCACACTCGGCATTCTACTCTAGGATGTAGTGGCCTGATATATTCTCCATAAAGAATGTACATGAGTAGAGATATGAGCCAAGGATCGGTTAGGGAGTATAAGGGTTGTTTGTAGTGTTGGAAGGTAATGGTTAAGTCCAATGAGGGCTTAGTTGGTGTTAGGTCCAATTCCAACAATGATTCAGATTGTGTACACTCCTTAACCATTGTAGACAACTTCAAGTTATCCTGCCTAGCATTAATGATCGGAGTCATATTTGAATCAAAGGTAGACTCCAAATTACAACTTTTTGATGGCAGGGTCAAAATGTAAGAATCATTATCATTCAGCTCATCCCCAGATTTGTTTGGTTCACTCAAATATTTGTCAGGGTGTATATGTGATTCATTAGGAGTTGGATCAGTATCCTCAATTATTTCTAAAGAAGGATCAGTCTTAATATTTTGGAGGAAGCCTACATCATTGAATTTGTCATTCTTCTTGGGGTATAAATCCTTAATTGATGTGTTTTGTCCCCGAAAGTCTCCCATAGACTTCTCATTATTTTGTTTGTCCTCCTTAAATATCAACTCCTGTTTTGATGGAGGATGACTCTTAAAAGAAAGGAGGAATCTAGATTTAATCATATTATTTCTATCTTCTGGAGGTAAATCCTCAAATATATAATTCTCCTATGATTCACTCTAGATTTTCAGTCCAGATTCCTTTGTTGGGGCATCCTCATCCACTGAATTAGACTCTTCATATCCCTGAGACCAGAATTGATCATCCTCTATTCCCTTAGGGTCACCTTCATTAGGTGCATTTGAATCCTCAGAATATTGAATGGTAGGTGTTGATTCCCTAAGTGGAGGGTCAGGAGTACGCTCACTAAGAGTAGAATGGAATTCCACCAAATAATTAATAGGGGAAGTGATAGGAATAATACAACCTTGACTCGGGTTGGTATGGGTAAGGAGAATACTGTCATTGGGGTCAAGGTCCTCAAGAGTTAGCATTTTCCCTTGCTTTTGACTGCAATATAATTCAGGTGGATAATCACTATGATTGTTATCCTCTAGTGGCGTGTCTTATTGGGAGAGTCTAAGTGATGGCTACCTAAAATTGGATCCCTATTGTCATTACGTTCCTCAGAATTATTTTCATGATCATGGTTTATTGGGTAGGGATCAGGATTATTGGGAAGCATGTAGCTAAGTTGTCTTATTTCTTAATTTAATTGTTGACTATTCCTCAACATCTCTCCCATTGATTCCATTATTTCCTTTTGCTGTTTTTGCATTTATATCATAAAAGAAGAGAGGCTACTATTATCAGGTTAGTGAGGATAGTCAACTTCAGGCTCTGGTTGCCTAGGGGTATCGGTCCAACCTCGATATGGAAAATCATGAAGGGTGGGAGGGTTGGGTGCTTGCATGGAAGTAGGGATTTCAGGGCTGGAAAATCCCTCTCCTAGGTTTTGCTCAAAGGTGGGAGTTATCAAGCCAGTACTCCCAGGGTAAGAATGAGAATGATCCCATGAATTGTCAATGTTCCCATCAAAGGATGGATACGCTCGGAGCATGGGATCCTGATTAAAAGATGGGAAGTAATGACTGATAATCTGAATGATAGGAGTAAGAGTAATCCATTTCTTTAAGCAAAACAATTTTAACTCTCTTAGGGTTTAGCAAAATTCAGAATATAAGCAGAAAACTTCCTATAGAGTTCTATTGTCAAAGCAAACGCAAATTCAACGGGATCTGTTTTTAGTAGATTGTAGGTCTTATATGTTTAGTTAGTGGCCAAACAAGTTTTGCAAAAATTACGCTTCCTAGGCCAACCTTCACTGGTGCCTATAACCTACTCGCAAGGGATGGAAGTCTTGAATCGAGCCCACACACGAGGAACCGAAGTAAGTTGGTGGATAAGCTTGTTGATTTCTGACTAACTTCCCTTGTGGTGCAAAAGAGGAGAGGTAGAAATTTATCTAGTGACCTTATGTGTGAGGTACATAGTGTCTCAAGTGTGCAAGCATACTATCGTGTTTAGATTTTTTGAAATTTTGCAAATAGGATCCTTTCGCACACAATTTTCAATCACAGATTTTAAAGTCCAACCTCTTAACAGTCCCAATTTTTTTAAGAGACCACTAAATTAATTTGATTCAAGCACTTTAGTGGTCTTAGATTTAGGTTCAAGAGAAGACATACTTACTCTAGCTTTCTTCATGCAGTAATGAATGCAATGCAATAAAAATAAACTAGATGCTACTCATTTAGTCCTAGATGGTCGTCCTATAGATATGCAGCTTCTAGCAGGCAGTTCGAATTTTTTCTTTTTTTATATAATAAACAAACAGACTTAATCTAATTAACTAATCGAAATTCAGTTCAAAAAGTGCAAATAATCCTATAATCTAAATAAATGGGAACACGCTCCTGAAAATATGCTCCCGCATACAAGAGCGATAAGAAATAAAGTGGCACTCGAGACACGTTCCCAAAAATACCCAACAAGGGTCCAAAAGATAGAATTTAAATTCTAATGTCTATCTAACTAAATCTAACTAAAACCTACTGACTAAATCAGAAATAGGCTTCTCTGTAAGCCTATGTGCGTGGGATTAAGGCCCACGTGTTCCTATTGCCATCCTCCAGGTGGCTTCAAGGTCCACCAATAAGATCGTCTCCGCCGTACGCATCGTTCGGGGTCAATGTCGTCGCTCTGCTGCACCTGCTACCGTGTCAGAATCCTCGCACAATAAAAATAATGATCAAATGATTTCGCAACTCAGAATATTCAAAAAAAATAAGAACGTGAATCTATTGCGTCTGTTGCCTCCCCGGCAACGGTGCCATTTTGAAAGAGCAATTTTCACTTTGAATAATTAATATTAAGATAATAAATCGTTGTAGCACAAAAGGTGGTGGAAAATCTCTCAATCAAAGATTAAACAGATATGAATTTGAACCACAATAACGGATGTCGTATCCACAGGGAGGACTAGGCCAATAAATTCACGAGTCAAGGAATACAATTTTGCAAACTCTTCTGCAACTTTAATGCAAGGAAAATGCTATTTTAAATGAAGTTTTCAATTTCTTTAAAAATTCAGGGGTGTTTATGCAATTTTCACGTCAAGAATTAAGCCCCAAAATTATGTGTAAGATGAATGTGTACTGGATTATCATGTGGATTCAACTTTCATGCAATTCTAGTTTGAAATTCAAGATAGAAACATGCACATAACAAAAATAAAATAATTTCAGGAAAATCTGAGTGCATCAGTGCAATGTGGCCAGAATAAAATATTAATATAAACTTGACAATGGCATTGAATGTAATTATTAATAGAGGTAAAAATAGAGGATTTCTCCTCTCTCCTCCTCACATGTGCAACCGCGCACGGTTGGCCACGAGAGTCGGTAGGGAGGTGCGGCTTGATGAGAGCAACACAACGGCGGTGACGTGATGTCTGGAGGTGGCCGGCGGGTGGAGGAGGGTCGCCGGCTAGTTGGAGGAGAAGGAGACTGCTGCAGCCGCACGGCTGGCTACGCGGTGGAGGCGTAGGTGCACGCGGGTGCGCGCCTGCACGGCGCAGGTGGCGAGGGCGTGAGTGGGCGCGGGTGAGGTGGTGTGCTTGCAGGGCACGCTGCGGTGGGTGCTGTAGGGGCGGTACGTACAGGCCGAGTGCCTGCGGGCGCTGCAGAAGGGCACACGCCTGCGGGAGCGGGTGGCGAGGGCGGAGCGGCTGTTGGTGTTGGAGAGGGGCACGCGGAGGTGATGGAGCGGGTGCTTGCAGGGACGGCTGGCGGACGATGCAGGCACTTGGTGGGTGCGACGTTGGGTGTAGGCAAACTCTTATAGTGGTAGCGTGCTACTTTGTGCGGGCGTGGGTTGGCGGTGTGCACCTGCAGTGAGGTGCGCTAGGGTGGAAGCGCCTGCGGGCACGACTGGGGCAAGGCAATGTGTGTAGTGGTTGGGCGCAGGTGCAGGCTGGTGCGGTGACTGGAGAGGTAGCTGGAGATGGGCACGCGCCTGCGGCCTCGCAAGGTGGAGGAGTGGGCATAGTTCTCACCCTCTCCATGGTGGAGAAGATAGAGCAGTTCCCCATTGGGGGGAAGATGGCTTTTTCCAGTGCACCACACCTCCTCTCTTTTAACTCCTCTCTCTCCCCGCATGCGCCAATCAAGGGATTTTCAAATCCCTTTTCTATTTTTGGCCGACAGGCTTTGGAGGAGACAACTGGAGGAAAGGGAAAAGTTTCACTGGTTGTTAGGGAAATTTGCTCCCCAACCCTTGCTCTTTCTAAATATAATACCTGCACAAAAAAACAACAAAATCATTACATATTAGGTTATAGAATGTTATAAACGTAAATCATGATGCGTACAATTCTTCTACACCTTAATTGCAATTATTAACACACCTACAAGGTACGGTTAATGATACTTAGGCTTAATATTAGTCCATTAAAATGGACTCATCAACAACCCCCGCACGTAGCCACCCACGTGCCAACAACCTCTACGTCTTTTTCTTCTCCACCAAGAGAAACGAAGAACCCAACATCGACCGTTCATCTCGATGCACAGCCGCCTTGTCCGACCACTGCACTCCATGCTGTTGACGCAGTTGACCTCACTTCGATACCTCGAGCTCGCCTACATCCGCAGCCGGCTCTCTTGCAGTCTACGCATGCCGTGGGAAGCCATCACCAGTGATGGGTTCTTCTCCACCAACCAGCCATCTCCAGCCACCGCAAACCGCCGCACCACCTCTAGAGTGCTCCCCTCCTCTGGCCGATCTCCTCCAGCCAAGCTTGACGGCTAGTGCTCCTTCGATCCACACACACACATGTGAGAATAGCCATGACAAGTTGACATGAATGGTAATTTATTTTTCTTGAACATGATTTTATGTGGAATTGATATAGGTGATCTTATTGGTTCTATTCCTCCCTATGATACGACTTGAAGTGTGGTATAATTTCAGTATTTTAGTAACTTTGATCGAAGACTTTCAACCATTTGACGTATTTACTACGATGCATATTTTTCTGACAGCATATTTGAAAAGCGAAAATTCTACCGACCACCTTACGTCTCTTGTATCTGGTTCTTTCCCCTTTTTTTAACGGAAGTTAATCATCGCAAAAAAAAAAAAGATATAAAAAATATTAAAAGTGAAGGGATTTATCACAAATCCATTGTAAGGACAAACATAGCCCAAGCATGATGAGAGCATGGCATTTTTGTTATCGTTTCCCCCTGAGGGTGCTATTTGATGGGCCCCGGTAGGGCATCAAATCATTTATTTGCATAGGAAACGTAACATAGCCATAAGAGGTTTAAAATAAACAAGCAATCACATGCACACGGCAATTGTTGACCCAGATTCATCTCAAGGGGTGTACAATTGTGGAGGGGATCTAATCCTCTATCTTCATTATCAGATGGAAAGATACATATTAGGTGGTAGGCTAAAACCCTTGGCTTGGTCCCCTTTCAGGTTGGTCCCCCTCTACCATGTGTAGGTTGGGGCTATATATAGAATACATGAGAGGGAGGTTGTTAAGAGATAGAGGAGTTGTTGAGAGATATTATGGGGAGTTGTTAGGAGATAAAATGAGGAGTTGTTAAGAGATAAAATGCTGACTCATAACCGCTCTATGGATCACACCTTCTCAGCTTCCTACATGGACCGAGTCCAAGCAGGTTTGACTAGTCTATCCACAAGCCCACTAGACATATTACGTAAGGGCAATTTTTGTCCCACATCAAGTGCCATGACGGAAGGCTTCTATAACAATGTACGACCCTCCCCAATGGGACTTGAGCTTTCTAAGAAATAATTTGAGTCTGGAATTGAAAAGCTAGACCCACTAGTTAGGCTCAAAGGTCACTCTAGTGATATGCTTGTCATGGAATGCCTTTGTACATTATTTGTAAGCTTGGGAGGTTTCATAGTCCTCATTGAGCAACTCCTCAAGCTCACTCTTTGTTGCGCTGAATTGGATTTTAAAGATTATTGCATTGTAGTACAACTGAAATAGCATTCAAAACAGATATAATTTTATTACTTGAAAAGATTTCCGAAGTCGAACACTGGGAGTAAATTGGTATTTAGAAATCAAGATCATAATTTAAACTGAAAGAAATTGCAATAATAGCAGTATTAGAGTGCAATAATATGGGAGTAAAATGGTGATGTAGATCACCAAATACACCTACAATATCACCAAATGATTCAATATAGAAATATGCAATGGAGGCTAGAACCTGTCGTCTGATTCCTTAATCAGATGACCTAAAGTGATTTCTTCTTTTCTTTCTCTTCTCTATCTTCTCCTTCCTTCTTCTTCTTCTTTGGCTTCTATCTGACTTCCGTTGCCTTCACGATTCTTCTCTTTCTCTTCTTCTTTCTACCTTTGCCTTTCTTCCGCCTTAGCTTCTCCTTCTTCTTCCTTCTTCTTCTTCTGGCTTCCTCTTCTTCAACTCCTGCCTTTGCCTTTCTTCTACCTTGGCTTCTCCTTCTTCTTCAGCCTTCTTCCTTCTTCAGCCTTCTGCCTTCTTCACTTTCTCTTTAGCTTTCTCTTCTTCTTCCTTCTGGCTGTGGCTAAGTGTTGGCCTGCAGAACCTGTAGGAAAACCTACCCCTACCCACATGCAACTCTCCTCACTTTCTCTCGTAGGATATGCTCTCCCAGAGCCACACAGATAGTCGGGTAATCGGGTTAGGGGCGTACTTGGGACCAGGCCCATCGGCGTGCGGTAGTGGGCGAGGTGTGTAGTTGGGTCAAGTCAGGTCTGCTGGGCTTGATTGCGGATGAGATTGGGTCAGGTGAGTAGGACCTCACCTCGTGGATCTAAGGCGGCAAGGCTATGTCACTTTTTCCTCTTATGCAGGTGCGGGTGGTCTCTTACTTTTGAGGTGGGACTAAACGTCCCACCTTCCTTTCGTGTGTGCCTGCAGAGATAGCTGACGAATCAATTCTTCACTTTTAAAGTCATTTGTTACATAAAATGATGCGTCGTTTGTAGTTCTATGTGGTGAAAAATTGACTAATCAACAATTAGTATAACCACTCCATTAGGAGTGGGTCGTGTCCATAGGGAGGCAATGGCCTATTTAAACTCACAAGGGTCAGAAACCGATGTTCACTATTAATTTAGTCAAGAAACCAAATCAAAATCACTTTCAGATTAGGTAAATAATAAGTGCTAGTGCTGAAATATCAATTTTGCACAACTAAATGATATATTTTGCAATGCAGCTTAATAAAATAATAATAAAAGTTCACAATGGCACTAAATGTAAATATTAGTAGGAGCTTTACTATAGCAAAATAGGGGAAATTCTTCCCCTTGTACGTGCGTGAGGAAGAGGCCGCAATTGAAGGCGAGAAGCTCACCGGAGGTTGAGTGAGCTGAGGGTTATTAGATGGTGGTGGTCTCATGGCCAACGGTGGTCAGAGGCGGGGGAGAAGAGGAGAGGAGCAATGGTGATCGACGGTGGTTGCAGCTCTCTGCTGTTGCTGGAGATGGAGAGGAGGCATGTGAGTTGAAGGGCTTCATGTGGATGGAGGCGGTGAACGTGCAGGCCGTACGGGTGCATGCTGGTGCTGCTGAGCTCGACCGCAGCTGCTGCTGCTACGCGCTGCAGGCCGCATGTGGGGAGGCGCTGAAGGATGCAGCTGCTGCTGCTGGATGCTGCTGGCCGCAGGCTGCAACCTGCGCGCTGCAGATTGCGCAGACTCGCGGGGAAGCTGCTGTGCACAGTGGCTGCGCGTGTGGGCTGGATGTGTAGCGTAGGCATGTGCGCTAGGGGTGAAGGCTGGGGCTACTTGCTATGCACATGGAGGCGTGGCGGAGGCACAGTGCAAGGAGAGGATGACGGCTGGTGGGTTATTGGCATTGGAGGTGATGTTGGTTTCTTTTTGGTGGAAAGGAAACAGGTAACGTAAGAGGAGGAAAATGGAGGTGGTACTGTTGGGAGCTCAGATGTCTGGGATCATTCCCAGACATCTTAACCAACTGGAAAGATGAAGGTACATGGTTGCGGTGTTGGTTGCTGGTGACAGCAGTGAGGGTGGTAGTGCACACTGAGGTGCTCGTAGTAATCTGCACAAGCCAAATGGTGGCGCAGCAGTCTGTCACCCTGCTTGCCTGTAGTGGTATGGACTTGTGCTCGCGGTAGGTGGCCAGTGGTGGTGGAATGGAGAAGCTCAAAGCTCTGCACAGTGGTGGGTCGGGGATGGTGGCCTCCTCTCAACGGCAGCTCTCCCTTCTTTTGTAGCCATGGCCACACTGATTTCAAATTCAAAATGCCATAGCATGAATGTGATGCACAGGAGGAGGAGGCGGAACCGAAGGAGTTACCTGTGCAAGGAGAAAAATAATAAAAGAATAAAATAATTAGGGTTATTTATATGTAACACCTTCACTTCTATGTTAATTAAAATAGTGCATCTAATTAATTAACTAATTAAATGTATGCAACCCTAGGTTAATTCTAAATGGATGAATTATGTACTTAAGGTAAAAATATGAATTAATTTATTTACATCCTAATGTATGCTACTTAAATGTTAAAATTAATTTAATGTCTAGATATTTAGATACTTAAATAGCCCATGAATATGGGCTAATCAAATACCCCCATGCCTAGTTTTTGCTAGTCCCAAGCAAAATCAAGCAAAACCTAGCACTCCAAGTAGACTAGCCAACCCAATCGATCTTCCTTTAGAAACATATTAAGTTCAGGCCTTAGACCTAAGGTTCCCAAGTAGTTGTTAAGTTACTGACTAGGTTGGCTAAAGACGAGTTGCAGGCACAAGTTTCCCAGATTTCTGACTCTACCCTAAGGTTTATTGATCCCTAAGATTAAAGCATCCGTGCATGTGCGTTGGTCTAACTTATTTGAGTTAAAGGAAAATGGATTTTTTTTTTAATAATATATATATATATATTTTGTTTGATTCCTCTAAGGCTAACCTCGGATCAGCTATCAACACGGTCTATGTTGGATTCATTGTCCACATCACTGTACCTCGAAGGGTGCCTGGCTTTCGATGCTTCGAGATAGCACCGCCCATAGTGAACCCAAGAACTCCTGGCAATCGACACTTCGAGATAGTATCGCCCATGGATTTCTTAAGTGAATTCAGGCCTGTGGCAATCGACACTTCAAGATAGGGCCACCCATGGTACCTGAACCGCACAATGCACTTACATGCCCCAAGTAGGATGGATATCCTAAGAGACAAGCGTTGAGTAGGTAATATGTTATCATCGCATCCTCAAGGTGAGTATATACTCCACCTCTCCTGCGGTAGGAACTCTTCTAATCAAATTTTGTTTTCAAGCCTCTCCTAAGTCAAAACTAAGAGAACCAAATTTCTTTTAAGAAAGGAATTAAGGTGATCACTTACTTACACAAGACCAAGTGTGTGAAATTTGGATGCTTGGGTTACAAGGACCTGTAAACCAAAAGGTAGAACAAGGCTCCAGGTACTACCCCAACCTTTTAACTCAATTCCTAGCATTCATTCCTCAACCTTTTGAGGAATGGTCTGCAACTTAACTCCTACTTAAGTTTTTAAGTCCACAAAGGACCCTAAAGGTCTAAAGCTAGTAGCTCACTTAGCTTCTAAAGTTTGACCCTAGAACCAACTTAGTATCACCAAGAGTTCTGATTTGCTTAAGAATGCAGGACCAACCAGTTAAGCTCAATAATTACAAAATATTTTTCTCTTTGTTCTTTCTCTTTCTTTTTTTAATGCAAATGTATGCAATGTGGAATGCTTTAACTAAATGCATGAATGCACTATGTATAAATGCTATGTATATCCCCAAGTACACCCCCCCATGCCTAAAATATGCAATGTCACCATTGCATAGAAGGATATTACCTGGGTCAGAGATGGGCTACCATTCTTTTGTTAGCAGTCGAGTAGCCAAAGAACCCACAAATCAGGTTCAAGGATTGAAGAAAAAGGCCCTAAAAATGAGCAAAGTAATGTTGGCCTAGAAAATAGGTAACCTAGGATGTTGGCAACCTGATGATGAATCCCAATAGCAAATGGTCGCCCAACTAAAATGGGAATGAAATCTTCCCAAGTCGCCAGAAGAGGTTCTAAAGGATAAACTGGTATAACAACCTCCAAAGGGGTAGGGGGAGGATGACAAGGATCCTCCAAAAGGAATGGGGAAGGAATGGTGCAGAGATAAACCCCTAGGGCAATGGACTGACTAAAGAAATCATCAATCCATACCTGATACTCCATTATAGGAAATATTGGTTTGTTAAGCCCCCCGGTCAGAACAAAAGTAAGCAAATCTCTAACGCAAGGATCGTCTAAGGTGTCCTAGTTTTGAGGTTGCAGGATGGCCATAAGATCTAGGTTGGTTTAATCAGCTTGGTGTCCATCCCTAACAATCTTTCCAAATCCTCAATTACATCCCTAGCATTCCTTGCACTATCGCAAGTATCTTCCTGCACTTCATCAGGAGTCAAAATTTTGCCTTCAGACATAAGCGAATCAGAGGGTGACTTAGAAACAAATGAAGGTAGGTTGGAAGCAACAGATCTAGGGATTATCCTATTAATGTCATCTTCGGGTTCTTGTTCTTTACTCAAATCTTCCCCGGAGTCTATATGTGAATCCACATAAATCTTAGAAGTTGCTTCCAAATTTTCCATCATTTCATCATGAGGAGAAATATCATTAATGTGTGTGCTAAGAAAACCTAATTTGGTCAAATTTGTGACATCCTCAGGGGCTAACTCTTCAATTAAGACATAATCACCCTTAGCGTCACTCCAAATCCTGAATGTAGGTTCCTCATATAATTCGTCTTTCTCCTCATCATATGATTCATCATATACCCGAGGTCTAGAATCATTTAATATCTCAGTAGATCCCCTAGGGTACTCTATCTGAGGTAAATGGTTTACACTAGTAACATCGAACTCCTCAGGTAGGTCAATTTCTTCAGGGTTAGGTTCCCTAAGGGTGGGCTTGAGTTCCATCTCGTGATCAGAAGGGAGGGCAGGATTAACAACTTGCCTTCATCCCACTTCATCAAATGTCACGAAAATACTATCATTTGGGTTTAGATAATCCAATGGTACATCATTCCATTCTTTTGACTCCAATATAATTCAGGTGGATACTCAACCTTACCATCATCTTCCTCAGGTTGCCACCTTTCTTCATCCAATGCATAGCTACATTCATATGTATCTTCCTCCCACTAAGGCGTGGATCTCTCAAGGAAGTGTCATCTAACGGGAGGTTTCAAAATCGATCCTCGAAAAGTAGCTATTCTCCCTTACATAATCCCCAAAATTTCCTTCTAACTTAAAGTGAAGCTCTCCCACGGGAGATGCATCAATTGTAGATGGTTGTTCGTCATCTTCAATGGGGTAGATTGGGTGGCTAATTTCATCTCTTTCTTGTTGGTCTGTTCTCGAAGTTTCTCCTAACAATTCAATCATTTCATCTTGCATTTTCTGTATTTCCATCTTCAAGGAGGAGAGGTCATTTCTATCAGAAGAGAAGTCAGGCTCTAGCTTATAGTACCCAGGAGTGTTTTTCCAACCATTATAATTATTCAGGGAGCGTGGGTTGGGTATTTCTATGGTGTGTGGGATATTGGGCAAAGTAAATCCCGCTCCTAGGTTCTGCTCATTGATTTAGGGCTTAACCAGGCCAATACTCCTATAATAGGAGTAAAATGGATCCCAATGATTGTCATTATGTCCATCAAAGGATGGACCATCTCGGCATATGGGATCGAAGAGTGCAGAGTGGGGGTAAGGGTGTGGGAAAGATGTGAAAGGATAAAAATCAATGTGGTCCATTCTAACTCACACCTCAATCAGAATTCGCCAAGCAAAACACAATTCAAAAAGGACTTTTTAGGTCTTTCCCAATTTAGGCTTTTGATTTTAAGTCAGATTGTAGGTGACAATACAATTTGTTCGATCAATTTACACGCTTATTGTCGACCTACGGCTCACCTAAGAAGACCTAGTTGGAGCTTAGGTGTTCTTCCCTAAATCTCAAATGGTAGAGCAACTCCAAAGACGGAAGATCGAGGGATGCAAGTAGGCCTAAGCCTTCCTTTGAAGCTGTGCTTTCGCGGTGCTTCTCAACTACTCCCAAAAATCCGTGACAAGGTATCCCCCTCTTTGGAGTTACAAAACCTTTGATCTCAAGTTCTAAACACTTTAGAATCCAGTGGTAGGAGGGCTCTTGTCCTAGTATTTCCAAACCTAAGGAGTGTCGAAAAGCGTGCCGTGGTGCAAGAGATATAAGTGTGCATACACCGCAAAAGTTTTGAATTTTGAATCGCACGGCAAGTTTGAAAATAAAATCCTTGGTTTTTAAAATGTCCCTCCTATAATTAGTCATTTTTCTAGAAAATATGTGACCACTTGTTAGATCTATTCAATACAGATTAGGTGGTCTTGAAATTAGTCCCAAATGCATTTGCATGACAGGTAGAAATGCAAAGTTAGAAGTGCATACCTGATTCCAGCATTCTTAATGCAATATGCAAGACAAGAATTAGATCTAGATGCTACTCATTCAGTCCTAAATGATTCAACCTAAGGGCAAGCAGCTTCTAGCAGGTAGCTCGTGTTTTTTATATTTTAGCTTTTTTTAGCTACTTATGCACAAGCAAATTAAAGGTAAAGAATCCACAAAATAAATTAAAAACCTAAATCTAAAGAAAAGAGAACAGGCTCCCAAAAACTACCCAACACGGGCCTAAAACAAAATCGAGGAACAAACCCCTCAATTGTATCCCAGAACAAGGGTTTCAAACCAAATGTGCAATGAAAAATTAACTCTAAAGTCTTAATTCTACTCTAATCAAATCAGCGACTAAATGTGCAGAGATGATCATCGTGTCCTCGTCCTTCTCCTCCTAGTGATCTAGTTCATTGCAAGGTAGCTCGAATAATTTCTCCTCTGGCGATGTCAAGGGTCGCCTCTCAGGATGGCTGGTGTGATTGTGAGTCGTAGAATGTGTGTCGCAGATCGTTGCACTCGCATTAGAAAAAATCCAGAGTTAAATATGATTCAAAATTTAAATCAATGTGAACAAATGAATGAATGAATACGATTTAATTAAGTCTATTGCCTCCCCAGTGCCATTTGACGAGTCGATTCTTCTCTTTTAAAGTCGTTTGTCACATAAAATGATCCATCGTTTGTAGTTCTATGTGGTAAAAAAATCAACTAATCAACAATTAATATAACCACTCAATTAGGAGTGGGTTGTGTCCACAAGGAGGCAATGGCCTATTTAAACTCACAAGGGTCAAAAATCGATGTTCACGATTAATTTAGTCAAGAAACCGAATCAAAATCACTTTCAGATTAGGTAAACAATAACTGCTAATCCTGAAATAGCAATTTTGCACAACTAAAGGATATATTTTGCAATGCAGCTTAATAAAATAATAATAAAAGTTTGCAATGGCACTAAATGTAAATATTAATAGGAGCTTTACTATAGCAAAATAGGGGAAATTCTTCCCCTTGTCCGTGCGCGAGGAAGAGGCCACGATTGAAGGCGAGAAGCTCACCGGAGGTTGAGTGAGCCGAGGGCTATTCGATGGTGGTGGTCTCGTGGCCAATGGTGGTCGAAGGCGGCAGCGGCGAGGAGAGAAGTGGCGGCGGTCGACTGTGGTTGCAGCATTCTACTGTTGCTGGAGATGGAGAGGAGGCGTGTACGATGAAGGGCTTTACGCGGATGGAGGCAGTGGACGCGCAGGCCGTGAGGGCACGCGCGGGGGCTGCTGAGCTTGTCCGCAGCTGCTGCTGTTGCGTGCTGCAGGCCACACGCGGGGAGGCACTGAAGGACGCAGCTGTTACTGCTGGATGCTGCTAGCCGCATGCTGCAACCCGCACGCTACAGATTGTGCGGACTCGCAGGGAAGCTGCTATGCACAGTGGCTGCGTGTGTGGGCTGGAAGTGTAGCGCAGGCGTGTGTGCTGGGGGTGAAGGCCAAGGTTGCTTGCTGTGCACATGTAGAGGTGTGGCGGAGGCACGGTGTGAGGAGAGGATGACGACTGGTGGGTTGTTGGCGTTGGAGGTGATGTTGGTTTCTTTTTGGTGGGAAGGAAACAGGTAATGTAAGAAGAAAAAAATGGAGGTGGTACTGTTGGGAGCTTAGACATCTGGGATCATTCCCAGATGTCTTAACCAACTAGAAAGAAGAAGGTACATGGTTGCGGTGTTGGTTGCCGGTGACGGTGGTGAGGGTGGTAGTGCACACTGAGGTGCTTGCAGTAATCTGCACAAGCCAAATGGTGGCGGAGCAGTCTGTCACCCTGCTTGCCTGTAGAGGTATGGACTTGTGCTCATGGTAGGAGGCTGGTGGTGGTGGAATGGAGAAGCTCAAAGCTCTGCACAGTGGTGGGTCGGGGATGGTGCCCTCCTCTCAACGGCAGCTGTCCCTTCTCCTTTTGTAGCCACGGCCACACTGATTTCAAATTCAAAATGCCATAGCATGAATGTGATGCACAGGAGGAGGAGGCAAAGCTGGAGGAGTTACCTGTGCAAGGAGAAAAAGAATAAAAGAATAAAATAATTAGGGTTATTTATACATAACACCTTAACTTCTATGTTAATTAAAATAGTGTATCTAATTAATTAACTTATTAAATGTATGCAACCCTAGGTTAATTCTAAATGCTTAAATTATGTACTTAAGCTAAAAATATGAATTAATTTATTTACATCTTAATGTATGCTACCTAAATGTTAAAATTAATTTAATGTCTAGACATTTAGATACTTAAATAGCCCACGAACATGGGCTAATCAATAGCCTTCGTGATTGCAGTAGTCGCAGAGGACTTTGACTCCAATTGAGGGCCTGTGTGTGTGCATGAGGGGCTTCCATGCACCAGGGATAGCAGTACCTGGGCTTGGCAGACTTGGAGCTGCAGCAAGCTTGCTTCAAGCTCGCTCGATAATGGCGGAGGGGCGGTGAACCTGAAATCACAAGATCGACCTTGTGGCCACGTCAAAATGTTCGGAGAGGTTCGCCGGACCATAGCAGATGTGATGGGATGTTGGCGTGGCTTGGGGGTGCCTGTGCGAGCATGCCTAGGGCACACTTTGTGAGAGTGTGTGGGTGTGTTCGGGGGGTGGTTTGAGTGAGTGGCGCAGTGAGTGGAGTGAGGGGAAATGTTCAGTGGAGTGAGGTGGAGCTCATCGACTTGTCGACGAGGGTTGGGATGGCCTGTGGTGGTGGAGCGGCCTCGCCGGAGTTGGTGATCAGAGATGGAAGGGATGGAGGTGATGGAGGTTGACAGTGGTTGTTTTTGAAGAATAAATGGTGGAGAAGAATGTAGAGGGGAGAGGAAGCTTATCTGGGAGGTGAAGAGACGAAGGGGGCGAGCGGAGGCCTCGGGTTAGGTGTGGCCGACGTCGGAGACGAAGGTGGCTCTGGTGATTGGTGATCGGCGAGGACGAAGAGAGGGAAGTACCTGCGGGTACGGAGAGGCACGAACGAAGTTAAGGAGGAGGAATTCGCCGCACGTATGGCGATCAGATGAGGAGCAAAGGAGGTCTTTGAACATCGAGAAACCTATGGCCGTGAAGGGAAGAGAGGAATTAGGGGTTTTCGCGGTCGAATTTGAGCGTGAGGAGATTGGAGAGGTCTAGGCTCCTTTAAATAGAGCCTTGGAGGTCGATTAGGGCTTGGGAAGCAAGCTTCCCAAGCAAGGAAAGCTCCCTGGTGATTGAAATCATTGAGATACCCATATCTCTCATGCATTCACATGAAAGATTGGGAGGGAATCGGATCTCAAATGAGGGTTCAGATGAGAGAGAATTTCTCAGAGAATCTCCCTTCCAATTTTGGAAGAGATTCTCTGAGCAATCAGGGAAAACTCTCCTTCCAAAGCTTGTTGGAGTAGGATTCTTCCACTATAATGGCGGAGGGACCTAGTTGTGCAGCTAGGGGGCTTTTTGTAGGGATTTTTGAAAGATAGGGGTACAAATGTAATCAGACTGGACCTTTTTGTAAATTAGGTCAAGGTGAGTTTCCCTTAGGTCCAAATTTTGGTACAAACCTAACTTGGACCTATGGAATCCAATGGTGAAGTTGGATTTTAGGTTTGACCACATTTGACTAGGAAATTTTTGTAGAAACCCATTTTAGGGCAAATATCTATCTGAGACCCCATTCTTGGTAAAGATGGGTTCTAACGGCCAAATTGAAGGTTCTAAACCCTAGGGAATATTTTTCTATGATTTTTAGAGTGTTTAGGTGAATTTTATCCTGACCAAAACCTTATTTAATAAAGTGGGTCTATTTTAGGGTTTCAAGAAGTCATTTAATTCACATGATACACATAAACCCTTTCCTGTTTGATCCAACCCACTTATAATCTTGTTAAGAACATTTGACCTTTGTTTAGCCCTTAAGAAATCCCGTGGTTGCACTGCATTGGTAAAACTACATTTTAACCCTAGTTTCTTATTTCACTCTTAGAAAGGTTATGCAGTGAATTAGGACCTTCAGTCTGTTATGTAGGAGCATTCATTCTCTCAATTATGTCAAAATGAGCTAGTTATGGCTCATGATGGTGTTCCCATCATACCCCCATGGCTAGCTTTTGCTAGTCCCTTAGCAAAATTTTAAGGTTTTAACTTTGATTCTAGACCATGTAATCTTTCAATGCTAAAAAAATTATGATGTGTGCTTTCTTCTGTAAATTAGGTTAGAATTTTGATAGTAGGCCTAGAGGTACTCAAGTACCAACCAAGATCTGGACCTGAGCAGCTCTAGCCTCAGTCTACCGCGAAGGTTTTAAAGGCCCACAGGAACTATCCCAAGGTTCCTTGAATTTTGCGGTTAAAGAACCCATGCTTGTAACATATTTTAGCCTTGATTTAGTTTGCAGTGCTTTTTTTTAAGAGATAGACAGAGGAATTTTCTTTTTGGAGAGTTTTCCCTCTCTTTCTTTTTATTTCTAGATTTGGATTAGCTTCATAACACAGTTTATATCGGATTCGTAGTCCCCATCATCAATCCTCAAAGGGTCCATGGCAATCGATGCTTCGAGATAACACCGCCCATGGCAAACCCTAGAACCCGGGCTTTCGAGATTTCAAGATAATCCCACCCATGGCGTTCTGTAGCTAAATCTAGACCCTGGTAATGAGAAGCTCATCATGGTCTCTAATTACCCCTAATTAACTAGTCTTCTTAGTTAATTAACTAGAAATATGTAAATATATGGGTTAATTATTAAATAAGGGATAAATAGTAAAGGACCTTTAAAATAAGTTTAAAATGCTAAATTACTATCCAATTAATATTATTAATAATTTAATTAATAATTGGACTCAAAATATTATCAGTAATTTATCTAATCAATGTGTTAGCTAACTTAAGTATAATTTATACCTAAGTATTAATAACTTAAGTAACATTACTTAATTAAATAAATTAAGCTAAAAAGGTCAAAAATGTAAATTCAGGGTCTAAATATAATAATTGTCTTATTTATAATCATATATAAAAAGTTGAAAAGGATTTAAATTAAAATAAACCTTGAAAACCTTAGTTTACATTTTAGCCCTTATGTTTTATTTCAATCAAGTCCTTATTCTTCACTTAGGTCCTCAACTTTCATTACGAATAAGTCCCTAAAACTTCTTCTTCTTCATTCCTTCTTTAGCCTCCTCGTCGGCTGACGATAAGAGGTGCTTTCATCCACTGATCACCGCATATCCGACGTCATTCCTTCCTCTCCAAGCTCTTGGAGCTTGTACTCAAGATCTCCTTTTCAACCACTGGTCTGGATGAAGCTGCAATCCTATTTTAGGGCTGTGGATAACCTCACCGACGTCAGAGAAGATGCTGGTGGTTATTCCACTCCTAGCCTCTTCTCCGTCCAGGTCAACCCTCCTCAGCCGCCGCAACCTATAAATACCCCTCCACACCCTTGATTTCACCAAGTTAGCTCCCTTCCCTCTTCTTCACTGTGCTAATCAATAGGCTATTCTTTCCAAACTCCGGTGACCTTCCTCCGCTTCCTCCACATTCCTCTGTCCATCTTTGATCGCTCTGGATCTCCACCGAAGTCAGTCAAGTCTTCTAACGCAGTGCTGACTAGGAGTTCCTCTGCTTCACTCCACATACGCTCGCCGAACTTCTTCCCTGACCCTCTGATTTCCTCCTCCGTTATGGACCATCGACAGAGATCTTCTACATCCTTCGTCCCGGTAACAGTAGGATAGGTAAGTAGATTAGTCAGAATAGTTAGGTAGATTAGATAGGTGTAAAGTTAGAATTCCATTCATCTTCTTCAGCTCCGGTGAGCTCGTTTAGCTTGTCTGGAGCAATCTCTTGTCCTTTTAAATCATCGACCACCTTCTTTAACCTTTCATGAACATTTCTATCACCTTAATTCACTAATTGGATCACCTATTCGCCTAAACCAGTTCCACCTTCATCACTGCTTTCGCTGTCCATGGCGGAAGTGGTTGAGCTTACTCCTCCTCCACTGGGGCCCTCCATCACCTAACCATCACTTAAGGGCCCCAATCCTCACTTTAATTTAATTAATAATCATCTGTAACTTAAACACCTAAATTAATTTAATCTCCTGAGCTCGTTGTCAATGGCGGCTCAGGAGGAGTTCATGTCATTAATTATCCACTTATAATCCATCACAACTTCCTTTTAACTTGTTTTCTCCACTCAAATGAGTGGGAAAATAGGACCTGAGCCAAATCAAACTTGAAATCTGTTCACTGTGAATTCACTGCATCACTTTCAAATTAGTGGATAATTGAAGGAATTAATGTGTTCTTGAGGTTCCTTGTGACCTCAGGAAGTTTTTTAGATCATTAATGGCACATTTTCATGACATTTGTACATTTTAGCCTTTTTCTGGACTCACTGGAGCTCCGGCGAGCTTCGACGAGTCAAATGAGCTCTTCAACCCAAAGAACTTAGCGTAAAGCTCCAGATCACTGATCTGAAGGTCACCGATCATTCTGAAGCAAATTATTTGTGGTTTTAAGACCTAGAGCTTCTATAAGACCTTTGTCTTCTCCAACTTCGGTAGAGTTGGAGATGATTGTTAGTGTTAAGCCTCATTTGAAAGGTCTAAAAGCATCAGTAACATGCCTTGAGACCATTCCAATGTGTCAATCTCTGTGAAAGACCTTGGTTTGTTCTGTCGAATAAACTCATCTAGAATCTCAGGCGACAGGCCTGGAACCCTAGGAAACCTAACTGAAGCATCCTTCTGAGGTCCTGAATCCATTCATGAAATGAAAGGGAAGATAACTAAGGCATTAATTTCTTTTGAAATGATTAAATTTATAAAGTCAAATTTTAATGCTTCATGGTCAACTTTAAGTCTGATTCATGGAATTGGGATTCAATTAGAGGAATTGAGGAGTTCAATATGTTCCTGAGATGTTTCCAAATGATTTAAAATCAATTTGGATGAGCTCTAATCTATTCTATGGAGGAAATTGATTTCTGTTCAGTTTAGGTTATTTTTGAACCCAAATTGACGACAGTAAGTTTATGATGAAATTCAAGTGAATAATCTACCCAGATAGATTCTTAACACCCTTTAGGGGTTGTGTGATTTGATTAAATAGGTCTCTAGCTATCTGTTGGACCAATCGAAACTTGAATTGAAGTTCTAAAGCTTTCTGGCGAAGCCTTTTAGCTTCTTTACCTTCCTGAAGCTTCTTAGAGTTCACTTCCTTCACCTACAGTTGCGGAAACACTCTCTAATTCTATTTAACACCTTATCTGGAGGTCAAAAGCCCTTCTGCAAGACCTTAGAGTCAAAACTCCCTTCTGCAAGCTAATATGGCCGTGGCGACCTAGACCTTTTCATCCTTCAAATCGAAGAGCTAAACCTTCCCTGAGTATCAAATTGATACTACAATCATGTAGATCAACCTTAGAGCTTTCCAGCAAGCCTTCATTAGCTCGGATTGTAGCTCTATGCTGGCTGGAATCATCAAGTGAAGTCTGGACTTGGAAGGGAATACATAGTCCCACATCGGTGGAACTGAAGCAACTGCCTTAGTATAAAAGTAAAAAGTGTTTAAGGCCCTTCAGTCGTCAGCGCAGGGCGGATGAAGGAGCATATGGGTGTGTGTGTGTTTGCGTGCAGTGCACGTGCCTGGGTGTGTGTGCTCATGTGGGCGTGCAAGTGTGGGCCTGTGAGGGCATGTGCATGTGGGCCTGGGAGGCCGTGAGCCGGATGGGCTCAAGACTATGCTCAACCAGAATTAAACCAAGACAAATAAAAACCAGGCTTGGAACTAGTAGGGTTTGGTCCCACCTTGAGAGGAGTGCTTTGTATCCCCGACTGGTCCAAGCCACCAACCTTAAAACCTAATTTTTGGTTGAAAGGGTCAAACCAGTTCGGTTCGGAAGATCTGCAAAGGTTCAGAAGGGCTGCAAAGGAATAGAAGGAGAAGAAGAAAGGATGTAAAGGAAGAGAAGGAGAAGGAGAGCTCGTAAGGATTGAAGAAAGGTAGACAGGCAAAAGAGTTAAAAGGTAATGGGCAAAGTAAGAAGAAAGAAAAGAAAGAGAAGAATAGATGCATAAGAGAAGAGCTCGAGAAAGATTAAGAAGAAGAAATAAGAGAAAAGTAAAAAGAGAAAAGAAAGAGAGAGAGAGAGAGAGAGAGAGAGAGAGAGAGAGAAAGGTAAAGAAGAGAAGAAAGATAAGGCCGAAGGCTAAAAGAAGAATAATTGTGGTTTAGTTTCTTGCATTCTACTAATTTCTTTTGAGCTTAATGTTGTAATATGGCATATATTCATTATAATTACTTTTTCTTGCCTTAATCTCTTGTAAATGAAATGAAATTAAAAGAAATAAACATGTTTACTTGTTTGTTAAAGTAAATCATGTGTAAATGTGTTTACCTTATGGAATTTTGCATATTCTTCTAATTAGAAATCCTTAAGCAAAATTCATACTCTTAATGTAAATTTAATTATAATTCCCATAAGTAGCTTAGATTTAGTGGTGAATTTAATTAAGTTATGCATCCTAGCAAATGACCTGGACTCAACTAGTTAAAAAGAAATAAAATCTAAAATGTTTTGTTAACTTGACCTTATACTACTTAATCGACATAAATTCAAGTTGACCTAAGTTACTTTCTTTTGCACATAATTAAGCATAATTAACTTAATTAACTATGTTGAGAAAGTTAACAACCATTTTAATGGCGCCATTGCTGGGGAAGTAACTGTAAATTATATTCGCCATTATTACTTTTTCTTTTAGTTGTTTTGTACTAATTAGTTTTGTTTTTGTTTTATTTTCTGTCTTCTTTTAAGGTTTACCTCTGCAGGTATTCTCAAGAAAGAAGGCAGGTTTTCTTTTTCTGTTTTGTTCTTCACTATAAATACCATTGTAAGTATTCTTTTCTTAGTCTCTAGTTTAGTTTGTATTGTTGCATTTAGTTAGTAAAAAAGTTAAAAAATACAAAAATACATACTTTCTGACTAGCAGTAGCATGTTATAGGCATACACTCTTAGGAGTGCATTTAACTGCTAGTAACTCTATGATTTGACTCGGGAAAAGTTTTCAACATTTTTCTCTCATTAGCGGGAAAACACGGGAAAAAATCGCGTAGATCCCTGTCCTAGTGTTAATAACAAGACCACACTTCTTTGTTGAAAATACTTAAAAAGTGGTCACTTTACTTCTTTCTATTATTTTTGAAAAGATTAAGTAAAAAAAGAGGATAAAAAAAATTGTGACTTAATTCTGTTTGCAGAATGCATGCGGGTTTTATCGCTATCATCTGTTGCATGCTATCGCGTACATAGCGCGAAAGCTAGAGTCAAATGAGTCTAATTTTCTATCTCTCCTCTTTGCACCTCTTAGGGCTTTGGTCGAAGTTTAACAAGTCTGTCTCACTACTAGAGCCCTGGGGAGCCAATAGTGAGAGGTCTCAATCCTAGACCTTAGGCCTTTGAGCTTTAAGGATATGCACTTGTGTAGACACAGGTTTCGGACGCGTATTTTGATACTGATATTATACTTGTTTGCGTCCAAAGTATTTTGCGTATTCTAGGATTCTCTTCTTTCCTTTGAAAGAAGAGAAAAACCCACTTTTTCACGCTGTTTTGTGGGTTTTGTTATCGCTGATTTTCGGTGGTGTGTGTGCCTTTGCACATTCTTTTCATTTTATGCACGGGAGGCAATCCTTGAAACTGCCTCTTGTAACTCCATTGACAGGTACTCCTAAGCTGGTTGCAGCTAAGCAACCAATAAAATTCCAGTCTAATTCATCTGTTTCTATGGATCAATTGCAGAATCAGAATCCCAAGATCCCTTCTTCTAGTCAGGGGGAGGTGCTGCCTTTTGATATTCATGAGGCACTCTTGAACCAGAACCTTAGAATGCTCGAGCAGAATAGCCAAATTAATCTTTTGACAGCTGCTCTAAATAACTTGCAGAATCTTCAAGCCCGTCCTCCACCTCAACCTGAGGCAGGATTTGACCTTCCTGATTTACCGATCCCTCATCCTAGGCCTCTACTCCGAGACTATTATAATCCATATAATGCACAATTAGAGCCTAATGTTAGGATTCCCATTAGGGAAAAGGACCCAGAATTAAAGCCAAACATTATAGGTCCAATCCCACATTTTTAAAGATTTGCATCCGAGGATCCATTTCAACATATTGTAGATCTTAAAAATCTATCTCAAACTCTTGGACCTCGAAATCAGAATAGCGAAATCCTACTTATGAAGATGTTCTCTTTTAGCCTTAATGATAAAGCTGCATATTGGTATAGAACTATTGCAAGACCAATCTCAACTTGGGCTGAACTCGAATCTGCATTCTTGAAGAAATTCTTTCCTATTGGTTGCATGAATGCTTTAAGGCGAGCTATCACAACTTTCAATCGAAATCAAGGAGAACCAATTCATGAAGCGTGGGAATGCTTTCATGAATTACAAAGGAAATGCCCACATCATGACATCCCTCGTTGGCAACTAATGCACATCTTCTATTATGGATTGCAAGAGGGCATTCGCAACCTAGTCGATGCCTCTTATCGAGGGAACTTTCCAAATCGTGACGCAGAATCCACTTCAGAATTATTTGAAGGGGTGGTGGAAAACTCGATCAACAATGCATCCATGTTGCAATTTACATGGGGCACGAATACAGCACACCAAAATTTGCATAAGGGCATTCATGAGATCGGTAATCCGTCCAGTTCAAAGGATTTAGAGATTATTGCAGAAAAACTGGACAAAGTTGACATCGTAGCAGAGCATCTTGATGAGGTCTGAAATACAATGAAAGCTCTTACACCTCTACTTGTATGCAAAATCCCGTGCATTCACCTGCTTCGCAAATTCCCACAGGGAGGGAATTTGTGAATAATCTGGATTCTAGAGATCCATCTTGCTTGGGTTTTCTATCTACTCCTGCACCAACCCAAGGAGGCACCTTTCTCCCACAATCTTTTCAACCTTTTTCCCCATCTCTTGTTTTTGTGGAAAACACGCCCTATCCTTTAGATTTGAACACCATTTAGGGATATGCACCAAGATCAAACCCATATTCTAACTCCTATAATCTTGGATGGCGTAATCACCCTAATTTCTCTTGGTCTGACCATTCAGAAAGACCATCTTATCTAACTCAGACTAGGCAAAACCCGCCTACATTGCCGTTTCAGCAACATAATGCAAGGCCATTTTACGTGGGTTCGCAGAACCCTGTAGGGCTAAATAGAGATTCACAGCTTGACCAGATTTTGTGAGCTGTGACTGAGAGCCAGCAATAGAATGCTGAGGCTCTTGCTAAAGTCCAATGGTAATGTTCGACAGAATTGGCTGATCTTAGGGGCCAAATCATGCAGTTAGCTGAATCTCGTCAGCTAGGGGCCCTTCCATCCCAGCCAATTCCTAGGAATATCCAGTAGAGACAACACCCAGGAGTGCAAAATCTGAATCAAGGACATGTTCATTTCCTTAATCAATTACCCCTAAATCCAAATCTAAATCAAAATCCAAATCCACCCTCTACTAATCAGGATTTTGAGTATCTTAATCAACAACAATCATTTGCAAATCAACCTTTGATCTCTAATTCAACTTTCCAAAATCAGCAAGCATCTTCTTCATCCACTTCTTCTTCACATGCGGGTATTAACTCTATTACAACCCACCGTGGAACTTCCACTAGGGATCCAGTTTATCCAATGAACCTATCCCAAGACCCTAGTACATCTAGAATGACCCCTGTTTCTACACCTGTAAGAGGTGCAGAACCCGATCCCACAATTCCTGCTAATTTGCGAGATCTGGAAAATACCTCAGTCCAATAGGAAATCCACATCCCATTTCATGAAGCTTTGAAGAAGACTAGGAAACAAAAACAACCTGTTACATTAGATGAAGATTTAATTAAGATTTGTGAACAAGTACACATTAATATCCCACTCCTAGATGCTATCAAACACATTCTGATTTATGCTAGATTTCTTAAGGAGTTGTGTACTCCTAAGCGTAAGCCGAAGAAAGGAAGCACTGTGGTACTTTCAGAGCATGTGAGCTCTATAATTTCAAGTATGCTTAAAAGAAAGACCCAGGATCTCCATTTATTTCCTATATAATTGGGGATCAGTGTTTTGATAGAGTCCTCCTAGATTTAGGAGCACCTATTAACCTCATTCCTTTATCTTTGGTAAAACATTTCAACATAGAAAACCTTAAGTCTACCAATGTAACTTTACAATTAGCTAATAGATCTATCAAGTCACCTAAAGAAATGTTGGTGGATGTAATTGTAAGAGTTTAGGATTTTTATTTCCCAGTAGATTTCATTGTCCTTGATATGGAAGTACTCGAACACATTAGAGATACCCCAATTATCTTAGGGAGACCTTTTTGGCCACTGCGAAGGCCAACATAGATTGTGAATTTGGAAAGATTGAATTGAAATTTGTGGAGAAGATAATTAAATTGGATATATTTAGAGCTTCTAGAGGATTGGATTGCAATTGGATTGAGGAAATCAGTTCTATTGCAGTTTTTTAGGATGAAAGTAGTTCCTTAGAACTAGAGAGCACACCTTTTGATATCTCATACCCTCTAAATGAAACTCTGTTATCAGAATCTTTACTCAATCCTGAATCTGAATCTTATGACTCATCTAACTCACTTCTTGCAATCGAAAATCCTGCCCCAAATCCTGTTGTTGATTCTACTCCTATACTAGAATTGAAACCATTGCCTGACAACCTTAAATATGTCTATCTCAAATCTGATCAAACATATCATGTAATTATCAACTCTCATCTTTCTGAATCACAAGAATCTAAATTGATCAAGGTTCTTCGAGATCACAAGAAGGCAATTGGGTGGACTCTACATGATCTCATCGGGATTAGCCCCAATTTTTGTACTCATCTCATCTATATTGAAGATGGGGCACGACCTTCAAGAGAAGCTCAAAGATGTCTAAATCCAAATTTAAAGGAGGTCGTAAAGAAAGAAATAATCAAGTGGCTAGATGCTGATATTATATATCCCATATCTGATAGCCCTTGGGTGAGTCCAATTCAAGTGGTACCTAAAATGGCAAGACTCACTATAAATAAGACTGAATCTGGAGAAACCATTCCCACACGAATTGCGAATTCATGGCGGGTTTGTATTGATTATCGTAAGCTTAATACAGTTACAAAGAAGGACCATTTTCCTTTGCCATTCATTAATGAAATCCTTGAGAGATTAGCTGGTAATAGGTTCTTCTGCTTTTTAGATGGTTACTCCGGATATAATCAAGTAGCAATCTATCCCGAAGATCAAGAGAAAATGACTTTGACCTACCCCTTCGGAACTTTTGCTTTCCGAAGAATGCCATTTGGGCTTTGTAATGCACCCGCGACTTTTTAGCGTTGCATGTTAGCCATTTTTACTGAAATGGTGGGTGAATATATGGAGGTTTTTATGGATAATTTTTCAGTCTTCGGGGAAACATTTGATATTTGTCTGGATAATTTGTCGAAGATTCTTAAGAGATGTATAGAAGTGAACCTTGTCCTCAGTTGGGAGAAGAGCCATTTTATGATTCCAGAGGGCATAGTACTTGCCCACCTCGTGTTTGAGCGAGGTATCCAAGTAGATCAAGCTAAGATCAATCAAATTGCAAATCTTCCAATTCCTGACTCGATCAAAGGTATTAGATCATTTCTCAGGCATGTGGAATTTTATAGAATATATATACTTGATTTTTCAAAAATTGCCCGACCATTCACAAACCTCCTCACAAAGGATACTACTTTAGAGATGAGTGAGGAGTGTATTTCTGCATTTGAAACATTGAGAGATAGAGTTACATAGGCTCTGATCTTGCAACCACCTAATTGGGATTTACCATTTGAAATCATGTGTGATGCATTAGATTATGCAATAGGAGCTATTTTGGGACAGAAAATTGAGAAGAATCCGGTAGTAATTTACTATGCTAGTAAAACATTGAATGAGACACAAAGGAATTGCACAGTTACAGAAAATGAATTACTAGCAATAGTATTTGGATTAGAAAAGTTCAGATCTTATATAGTCGGATCCCGAATCATTGTGTACTCTGATCAGTTAGCTATACGACTTCTATCCAAAAAGGACACGAAACCTAGGTTGATTAGATGGATCTTACTTTTGCAAGAATTTGACCTAGAAATTCGTGATAACGCAAGACGACAGAAAGTTGTTGCCAATCACCTTTCCCACCTTCCTTCTGATTCTATTGAATCATCTCCTCCAATTACTGAACACTTTCCTGATGAACATCTTTTGACTATATCCTCAGATCTTCCTTGATACACTGATATTGTTAACTATTTGGTTACAAATCAATTCTTGCCAGACTGGGATGGGAATCGTAAATCACGACTCAAATCAGAAGCCAAATACTATTTCTAGGAAGATCCGTATCTTTTCTGACTTTGTAATGATTAAATCATTAGGAGTTGTGTTACTTCTTCTGAGATCGATTCTATCGTCTCTTTTTGTCATGACCAGGCTTGTGGTGGTCATTTTTCTGGTCAAAAGACCACTGCAAAAATTTTGCAATGCGGGTTTTATTGGCCCACTTTATTTGCAGATTCATAGACATATTGTAAGATGTGTAGTCGGTGCCAAACTCTTGGTGGCATGTCACGAAAAGATATGATGCCTTTGAATTTGATTGTTGTCTGTGAAATCTTTGATATTTGGGACATAGACTTTATGGGTCTGTTTCCATCCTCTTTTGGCTTCGAATACATTTTACATGCTGTTGATTATGTTTCTCATTGGATTGAAGCCATACCCACACGCACAAACGATCATCGAGTTGTCACTCCTTTTATACAGAGTCATATTATCACTCGTTTTGGAGTACCTCGCGCCATCATTTCCGACGGCGGTTCCCATTTTAGTAATGCCCAGTTTATAAATCTACTTAGAAAATATGGGGTTACACATCGTATTTCTACACCTTATCATCCCCAAACTAATGGGCAAACTGAAGTCTCTAATCGGGAGATCAAAAAGATCCTTCAAATGACAATCCGACATGATAGGAAGGATTGGTCTTCCCATTTAGATGAGGCTTTGTGGGCTTATAGGACTACCCACAAAACACCGATATGCATGTCACCATACAAACTTGTTTACGGGAAACCCTGTCATCTTCCCGTAGAAATTGAACACAAGGCCTATTGGGCAATTAAAGCCTGTAATTTAGACCTCACGAAGGCTGGTGATCATCGTAGGTTACAGCTTAGTGAACTTGAAAAATTGCATCATGATTCCTATGAGAGTTCAAAGCTATATAAGGAAAAACTTAAAGTCTTCCATGATAGATATATTTCCTGCGAATCTTTTACACCTGGTCAAAAGGTGTTGCTTTTAGATGCCCGTTTGAAGCTCTTCCCTAGGAAACTTAGGTCTAAATGGCAAGGGCCATTTATTGTTGTTAGAGTCTTCGACAACGGAGCTATCGAAATCACCAAACCCAACAAGGATCAACCCTTCAAAGTTAATGGTCAATGTTTAAAACCTTTCTTGGAATCACATCCTTTGGGTCTTGTTGGAGACTGTTACATGCTCCATTAGGGTTTGCTAACTTTCATCCATATTTTGTACATAACTGTTTTTGATTTTCTACACTTTTCTCATCCTATATACTTGAATTTGTATCTGATTTTTCACTTCATCTTACACTGATTACCTTCATTTAGTCCGATTGTCCACTCTGACCTTTAGTCAGAATTGAAATCGTCCACACAGAGATCTTTGATCTCCTCTTTCTGACTCCTTCCATCACCCTACACTAAATGAAGTGTAATATCTTTTCACCCTTCTTACAATGAGGACATTGTAAATTCTTAGCTTGGGGGGGTGTGAAGTGAAATTTTTACTTCAAGGGTATTTGCAGAGAAAATATAAAAAAACCACATAAAAATTAAATACCCATGAAATTTAAAAGAAATGGAAATACCAAAAATTTAAAAATTTCAAAATAAAAAATATCATAAAAATTTGTAAAAATTTCTAAAAAATTCATAAAAGTTGAAAAATTTTATAAAACATAAAAACAAAAATATATAAATACAAAAATTTGAAAATTGTAAAATTATAAAAATAATAAATGGGCTTTTTACATCTAGAATAAAGAAAGAAGAAGAAAGAGAAAAATATATTTATATCAATAATTAAGAGCTTAATTTTTCTTTTAGGTCAGAAACCAAAATATTAAAAGAATATATAGTATATATATATAAGAGCGTTAATTCCTTATTTAGATTTTTACTTATAACATTTTGTAAAACCACACTTTTATTTGTAAAATCTTAAAACAGGATTTTATTTAAATTAGAATCTTTAAACCTTAAAGCTTTGTTTTTCTATTCTTACCCTGAAGTTAAGAAACTAAGGTGTATTAAGTTCAAAACTTAAATTTTGGAATTAAATTGTAACTTTTTAGTCAATTAGATTAGGTAATCCTTTTGTTTTTTGAATATTTGATTTTATCATTAAGTTAAGTAAAAAGGTCAAATATTCAGAGTTAATTAAGTAAAGAGTTAGTAGAATCTTAGTCTTCAAGTCTATCAGGCTATAATTAGCTTAATCAACTAAAGGACATTTGGCTAGACTTGGTGAGTTTTTATCTTGACAGATCCTATAGGAGGAAACTAAAAGTTTAAAGAACCTGAGAGTGAATGGCTTTGTTGTCCAAGCTCTGGTTTGAGAGCTAAGCAACCTAAGCATCCAAAATTCACACACATAGAATTATCTTGATGGCATTTGAGATCACGAAAACACAGAGGTTAAGAGATTGATTCTAAATCCTCTTTAGTCCAAGGATTTCCGTGGGGCACTTCTTGAAAGGGTGAAGGATGTGCCACTCACCTAGAAAAAAGATTTGGAGTATAAAGTTAGTAAGAAAAATGAGAAGGGGGAGAAAAATAAACAAAAAATAAAACACCCTGCAGATAAGTACTTCGCTACAAATGGGCGCTTATGCAATTTTTCCATCAAAATAAAACATCTCGGTATAAATAGATGCTACCCTTCCTTCCATCAAAAAAAAGACCTCGCTACATATGGGTGTTCTAACCTATAGAAAAAGTTGAAAAAAAAAATATGGGGATAAAAATTAGGAATAAGAGACCTAGTTGTCCACCGGGGAGATATACACAAAAAAGTGTTGACGTCGGGATAGGAAACTGGTGAGGAGAAAGCAACCAAACCTGAGTAAGGCCAATCCAAAGGCTTGAATTGGAATAATCTGGATTGGAAATTGATGTCTTAAGATCTGGATTTTTGCAAATTTGGATGCCTTTAGGACAACTCACTTCACAAGCATGGATGTTTTAAAATCATAGCTACTGAACCTTTTTATTGGGCAATAAAGCCTAAGAAATCGAGTTTTGAGGATTTGCAGTTGAGACCTAAAGGAGAAGGATTGACAAAATCTTAGGTCTAGAAGTCTATCCTTAGTGCTATAGGCTGGCAGATTAAAGTTTCACTACTCTAAGTTTGGTTAATAATGAATATTTGGCTAATTTGCTTAAACTTAGATTGATAAAAATCAAATTTCAAAAATAAAGGATTAACTTAAGTCTATTGAGTTTTTGAGTTAAAATTTAATTTCCAACTCATAGGTTTTGTTTTCTTAAAACACTTTGAATTCTAAGTTTTTAAGGGTTAAGAATGATTACAAAGAATAAGCGATTTTTGAGATTCTAATTTTTTATAAAATTCTTGTTGAAAACTCTATTTTTAATAAAGTGTGTTTTGAAAATGTTTTGAGCTTTATGCCTAAGTAAGGAAATTTTCACATGATGCTCTATATATCATTTATTTATATTTAGATTAAATCTAAAAAAATTAATTTTGACTTAAGCTTTCCTCTACTTGGTTCTTGTTTATATTAATTTAAACCCAAGTGCTTTAAATTATCATATTTCTAGTTAATTTTGCTAGGGATTAGCAAAACTTTGGCTTGGGGGTAAGATGAGAAGCTCATCATGGTCTCTAATTACCCCTAATTAACTAGTCTTCCTAGTTAATTAGCTAGAAATATGTAACTATATGGGTTAATTATTAAATAAGGGATAAATAGTAAAGGACCTTTAAAATAAGTTTAAAATGCTAAATTATTATCCAATTAATATTATTAATAATTGGACTCGAAATATTACCAGTAATTTATCTAATTAATGTGGGAACTAACTTAAGTATAATTTATACCTAAGTATGTAATAACTTAAGTAACATTACATAATTAAATAAATTAAGCTAAAAAGGTCAAAAATGTAAATTCAAGGTCTAAATATAATAATTGTCTTATTTATAATCATATATAAAAAGTTGAATAAGATTTAAATTAAAATAAACCTTGAAAACCTTAGTTTACATTTTAGCCCTTATGTTTTCTTTCAATCGAGTCCTTATTCTTCACTTAGGTCCTCAACTTTTGTTGTGAATAAGTCCTTGAAACTTCTTCTTCTTCAGCCTCCTCGACGGCTGACGATAGGAGGTGCTTTCACCCACTGATCACCGTAAATCCGACGTCATTCCTTCCTCTCCAAGCTCCTGGAGCTTGTGCTCACCATCTCCTTTTCATCCACCGGTCTGGATGAAGCTGCAATCCTATTTTAGGGGTGTGGATAACCTCACTGACGTCGGAGAAGACGTCAGTGGTTACTCCACTGCAAGCCTCTTCTATGTCCAGGTACACCCTCCTTCTCAGCCACTGCAACCTATAAATACCCCCCACACCCTCGATTTCACCAAGTTAGCTCCCTTCCCTCTTCTTCACTGAGCTAACCGATAGGCTATTCTTTCCAAACTTCGGTGACCTTCCTCCGCTTCCTCCGTCTTCCTCCGTCCATCTTTGATTGCTTTGGATCTCCGCTGAAGTCAGTCAAGTCTTCTAACGCAGTGCTGACTAGGAGTTCCTCTACTTCACTCCACATACGCCCATCGGACTTCTTCCCTGACCCTCTGATTTCCTCCTCCGTTATGGACCATCAACGGAGATCTTCTACCTCCTTCTTCCAAGTAATAGAAGGATAGGTAAATAGATTAGTTAGAATAGTTAGTTTGGTAGATTAGATAGGTGTAATGTTAGAATTCCATTCATCTTCTTCAGCTCCAACGAGCTCGTTGAGCTTGTTTGGAGCAATCTCTTATCTTTTGAAATCATCGATCACCTTCTTTAACCTTTCATGAACATTTATATCACCTTAATTCACTAATTGGATCACCTATTCGCCCAAACTACTTCCACCTTCATCACTGCTTCCGTTGTCCATGGCGGAAGTGGTTGAGCTTACTCCACCTCCCCTGGGGCCCTCCATCACCTAACCATCACTTAAGGGCCCCTATCTTCACTTTAATTTAATTAATAATCATTTATAACTTAAACCCCTAATTTAATTTAATCTCCTGAGCTCGCTGTCAATGGCAACTTCCTTTTGACTTGTTCCTGAGATGTTTTTAAATGATTTAAAATCAATTTGGATGAGCTCTGATTGATTCTATAGAAGAAATTGATTTCTGTTCAAGTTGGGTTATTTTTTAACTTAAACTGACGACAATAAGTTTATGATGAAATTCAAGTGAATAATCTACCCAGATAGATTCTTAACAACCTCTAGAGGTTGTGTGATTTGATTAAATAGGTCTCTAGCAGCCTGTTAGACCAATCAGAACTTGAATTAAAATTATGAAGCTTTCTAGCAAAGCTTTTTAGCTTCTTCACCTTCCTGAAGCTTCTTAGAGTCACTTCCTTCACCTACAGCTGCAGAAACACTCTCTGAATCTATTCAACACCTTATCTAGAGGTCAAAATCCCTTCTGCAAGACCTTAAAGTCAAAACTCCCTTCTGCAAGCTAATATGGCCGTGGCGACCTAAACCTTTTCACCCTTCAAATCAAAGAGCTAAACCTTCCATGAGTATCAAATTGATACTACAATCATGTAGATCAACCTTAGAGATTTCTAACAAGCCTTCATTTGCTCGAATTGGAGCTCTGTACTGCTAGAATCATCAAGTGAAGTCTGGATTGGGAAGGGAATACATAGTCCCACATTGGTGGAACTGAAGCGGCCGCCTTAGTATAAAAGTAAAAAGTGTTTAAGGCCCTTCAGTCGTCAGCGTAGGGTGCATGAAAGAGCATATGGGTGTGTGTGTGGGTGCGTGCGGTGCACATGATTGGGTGTGTGTGCCCGTGTGGGCGTGTGAGCGTGGGCCTGTGAGGGCGTGTGCATGTGGGCCTGGGAGGCCGTGAGACAGATGGGCTCAAGACTATGCTGAATCGGAATTAAACCAAACCAAATAAAAATCAGTCTTGGACCTAGTAGGGTCTGGTCCCACCTTGAGAGGGGTACTGTGTATCCCTGACTGATCCATGCTTCCAATCTTAAAACCTAATTTTTGGTTCAAAGGGTCAAATCAGTTCGGTTCAGAAGATCTGCAAAGGTTCAGAAGGGCTGCAAAGGAAGAGAAGGAGAAGAAGGAGAGCTTGTAAGGATTGAAGAAAGGTAGACAGGCAAAAGAGTTGAAAGATAATAGGTAGAGTAAGAAAGAAAAGAAATAGAAGAATAGATGCATAAGAGAAGAGCTTGAGAAAGATGAAGAAGAAATAAGACAAAAGTAAAAAGAGAAAAGAAAGAGAGAGAAAGAGAGAAAGGTAAAGAAGAAGAGAAGAAAGATAAGGCTGAAGACAAAAAGAAGAATAATTGTTGTTTAATTTCTTGCATTCTACTAATTTCTTTTGAGCTTAATGTTGTAATAAGGCATATATTCATTAGAATTACTTTTTCTTGCCTTAATCTCTAGTAAATGAAAATAAATTAAAAGAAATAAACATGTTTACTTGTTTGTTAAAGTAAATCATATGTGTAAATGTGTTCTAATTAGAAATCCTTAAGCAAAATTCATACTCTTAAAGTAAATTTAGTTATAATTCCCATAAGTAGCTTAGATTTAGTGGTGAATTTTAATTAAGTTATGCCTCCTAGCGAACGACCTAGACTCAACTAGTTAAAAAGAAATAAAATCTAAAATGTTAGGTTAACTTGACCGTATACTACTTAATCGACATAAATTCAAGTTGACCTAAGTTACTTTCTTTTGCACATAATTAAGCATAATTAACTTAATTAACTGTGTTAAGAAAGTTAACATCCACTTGACAATCGACATTTTGGGATAATACTGCCCATGGCATCTGAACCAGCATAGGGTGCTTACATGCCCTCGGTAGGATATGTAGATATCCTAGGAGATAAGCACCGAGGAGACGATATGTTACTGCACATCTTCGAGGGGAATTTCCCACCTCTCCATGCTGGGAACTCGTCCAAATCAACTTGTGTTGATCAGCTGCTCCTAATCTAGGTGACTTTTTCAGAATAATTTAAATGCATTTGCATGATTTTGATACTTATGTGCACTGAACCAGACTGTGTATGGATTGGGGTGCTTAGGTTACCGAGTCCCACAAACCAGAGGTCAGTTAATGAGGCTGAATACTCCCTAAGCCTTAAACCTAATACTTAAGCTTCGCATTTTCCCCAACCTCATTAATACTATCCAGATCTTAGTGAATACTTGAATTTTTAAGCCTAGGAGTATAGCCCAAGAGGCCTAAAATCAGCGTTCCTACTAATGTCTTCTATGTTTCATTAGCACTTTTTGCCTTTTTTTCTCTTAATATGGTCTAGAACTAAGTTAATTCCTTAATTTCTTACTAATGACTATCTCTTTGTTCTTTTCTTTTCAACTTGTGCTCCTTTTTGACAGTTTTTAGTTCTCCCCTTTTTCTCCTCAAAACTGATGTGCCATCAAAATTTCCTCTCTCATTTTTTGTTCTTTTCCAAGAATTTTTTCATTTTTTTGGTATTTTTAGGATATGTGATTTTTTTGATGAAACCTTTTCTTGTGAGATGATTTTCATGGTGTTTTGCACTTTCATACCCCTCCATGCCTATGATTTGCAATATCCCCATTGTAAATTAGGTGGGTTCGAGTTCAGCTTAGATCATTCATTAGAACAAGGTCTGGGTGGGCGAATGGGTCGAGATGACTGTTGCGAAAGTTTTCAATCTCCGATATGGGTATCAGAGGTGGAGTCAGCTGTTCTAATGGATGAACCCTAAAGTACAATATGAATTCAGCATAGGCATGTCAAGAAAAGTTTCAGGTTTTTCAAAATGATGGGTTTCCTCCCGTTAAGCATTGAGTTTTATGCCATCGGCTTGGTGCAATGAGCTTAGGGTGAATGGAGGGTAAAGGATGTCTCAGCCAAATTTGTATCGGTAAGTTCAATGAACGATTTGAGTCTCTAACCATTCACGACGAAAGGTTCTAAATTGTGGTTGAGTTGACTAATCTCGACAGCTCCATTTCCAAAGATTCGTCGGACGAGATAAGGTCCAATCAATTTGATCTGAGTTTTCCTGGGAACAGCTTGAGTTTGGCATCAAAGAGTAGGACTTTTGGACAAGGGTAAAAGATCTTTCTGGATATGTGCTTGTCGCGAAAGGCCTTAACCTGCTCTTTGTAAATTCATGAGTTCTCGTATGCATTGTGGTGTAATTCGTCTATCTCACTCATTTGAAGCTTTCTATGGGTTCCTGCCTTAGAAAGATCTAGATTACAATTCCATATTGCCCAATAGGCTTTGTGCTCCAATTCGATGGGGGGTTGACATGCCTTCTCGTACACTAATATGAAGGGAGACATACCTAATTAGGTTTTGTGGATGGTCCTATAAGCCCACAAAGCTTCCGAAAGTCAAGATGACCAGTCTTTCCTGTCAGGTTGAACAGTAACCTGGAGGATTTTCTTAATCTCCTGATTTGATGGCTCAACTAGACCATTAGTTTGGGGGTGATAAGGAGTAGAGATTTGATGTGACACCACATATTTGGTCATCAGTGACTTGAACTGAGCATTAGTGAAATGGGTCCCTCCATCAGAGATTATAGCACGTGGAATCCCGAACCGAGAAAAGATGTTCTGATGAATGAATTTGATAACCACCTTACAATCATTGGTTCAAGTCGGAATGGCTTCGATCCATTTGGACACGTAGTCAACAGCAAGTAGAATGTACTCGAAGATGTCTAAAACAGGAAAGGGTCCCAAAAAATCAATCCCCCAGATGTCGAAGATTTCACATACGAGAATCGGCTGTAAGGGCATCATATAACGGTGGCTCATGTTGCCTAAGGTTTGACAACAAGTGCATGCCCTATAGTGATTGCATCTTCGAAAATCATGGGCCAATCGAAGCTGCACTGGAGGACTTTAGCTACGGTTTTATGACCAGAGAAGTGTCCACTGCATGCCTGGTCTTGGTAGAAGGACAAGATGCCCTGAATTTTTGCTTTCGAGACACATCGTTGAATGATTTGATTAGCACCAATGCAGAAACGATAAGAGTCTTCCTAGAAGTAATACCTGGCATCAGAGAGCAATTTGTCCTTCTTGGCCTTCGGCCAATCGGACAGGATCTGATGTGATGCTAGGTAGTTTACTAGATCAGAAAACCATGGAAGACCTGTACTGGTAGTCAGGAGGTGCTCATCAGGAAAATATTCTGTAATGGGTCCGGAAGGGTCGATAATGTCAGAAGGAAGGTGGGACAAGTGATCAGCTACCACGTTCTATTTTCCTGCCTTGTCCCGAATCTCGAGGTCAAATTCTTGCAAAAGCAAGATCCGACGGATTAGTCAAGGTTTCGCGTCCTTCTTCGCAAGGAGATGCCTACAGCTGTGTGATTAGAGTAAATGATAATACGGGAACCCATAAGATACGATTTGAACTTTTCTAGGGCAAATACTACAGCTAACAGCTCTTTCTCAGTAACTATGTAGTTACGGTCAGCCTCGTCAAGTGTCTTGCTAGCATAGTAGATGACATCTGGTTTCCCATCAATTTTTTGCCCTAATACCGCTCTTATAGCGAAATCAGAAGCATTGCACATGATCTCAAAGGGTTGAGATGAATCAGGGGACTGTAGGATCGGGGCTTGGGTAACTCGATCACCTAGGGCTTCAAATGCTTGAGTGCATTCCTTGGAGATTTCAAATGGAACATCCTTAGATAGTAGAGTAGTCAGAGGGCACGCAATCTATGAGAAATCAGGAATGAATCGACGATAAAAATAGATGTGCCACAGGAAAGATCAGATTCACCCTGGCTTGATCAACCTGGATGCATTTTTCCGATATGAGATGTCCCAGGACAATTCCTTCAGGCACCATGAAATGGCTCTTTTCCCAGGAAAGAACCAGATTCACGTCAATGCACCACCAGAGGATCTGGACCAAGTGCAGGAGGAAATCGTCAAATGATTCGCCAAACACTAGAAGTCATCCATGCAGACTTTGAGATAATCACCTACCGTATTTGAGAATATGGCAAGCATGCACTGCTGAAAAGTAGCAGGTACATTGCAGAGATCGAAAGGCATCCTTCGGAATGCGTACGTCCCGAAGGGGCAAGTGAAAGTGGTCTTTTCTTGGTCCTCAGGATGGATTGCCACCTGGTTATAACTGGAGTACCTATCCAAAATGCAGAAGAATCTATTTCCTGCTAGTTTCTCGAGGATCTAATCAATAAACGGTAGTAGGAAATGATCCTTCTTTGTAGAGGTATTGAGTCTTCTATAATCAATGCAGACTCTCCACGAATTTACCACACGGGTCGATATGATTTCTTCAGTTACAGTCATGATCACGGTGAGTTTTGCCTTCTTAGGGACAACCTGGATTGGACTCACCCACCGACTATCGGAGATCGGGTAGATGATCCCCGCATCTAACCACTTGATGATCTCATTCTTCATGACCTCTTGCAGATTAGGATTCAGACGTCTCTGCATTTCATAGGAAGGTCGTGTGCCCTCTTTAGTATAGATGCGGTGTGTGTAGTAAGAGGGGTTGACACCAGTTAAATCATCGAGAGTCCATCCAATGGCTCTTCGATGTTGCTAGAGAATAGTAATTAGACGGGATTCCTGATCAGGTGTGAGTCTGGAGTTGATAATCACAGGAAACGTCTGATTGGAACCCAAAAAGACATACTTTAGATGCCTGGGAAGAGGCTTAAGTTCCAAAATAGGGTTATCAGCAGTAGTGGGTGGGTTAGTGTCTGTGTCAGGAGCGAGTTATGGGTGTGTCTAGGGTAAGTTCAGACTCCTTTAATTGCGAGTTTTGATTCTCTTGTGGTTGATCAGAAGTATTCAGGTTTTCCTCAATATACAAATCGTCAGCCAATGCCTTGATGTCACATATATGTTCTATAACTCTGCAATTAATCCCTTGTTGGGCCTTAAAGATGTCAATCTTTAATGTCTAGTTCTCAAATTTCAGTTCAATTTGACTCTCCTCACAATTTATGTTGGCCCTAGTAGTGGCCAAAAAGAGTCTCCCTAGTATGATTGGTGTATTCCTCAAATTTTATGAAGCATCCATATCTAAGACTACAAAGTCCACTGGGAAATAGAAATCTCTAACCTTAACAATGACATCCTCAAGAACTCCTTTAATCGACTTAATAGATCGATCTGCCAACTGTAATGTCCCCTCTATCGGTTTGAGCTCAGATTCCTCAAGATGGTCAAGTAGGGATGTAGGTATTAGGTTTATGGAGGCTCCTAGATCCAATAATACTCTATCAAATTGTATATCACCAATTATACAGGAAATCAAGGGAGTGATAGTGAAATACGCGTGATTTGTAAAAGCAGGTTTTTAACATCGTTGTAGCACGCAAATTCGCTTTCGCTTTTAAATTTATATCCTAGATAAGGGAAGTATCTAGGGTCATCCAAGGAGGCAATATGTTTGCAAAATTGATTCTCTTGCTTACAAAATAGATCTCAACTTTCTTTGTAGTATTTTTCAATATATCATTTTTTTTTTATTTTTGAAATTAAGGCAACAAGAGAGATTATGGCGGGACAGTGACTTACACTTCAAATTCAATATACTACTTCTAAAGTGGCAAGTAGAGCCTCTCCCTAAGCTCACTCTAGGCAAGTGGAGGCCTAGAATAATTAGGGAGAGGGAGTGAAGAATGCTAAAAACAAAGCAATTAGAAATGCAAATAAAAAAAGTACAAAGAAGGCAACTAGATTAATGAAAAAGTGTTTTACAAAAAAGCCTAGTAGAGGAATGCTTCTACTACTAGAAAAATTGCAATAAATAAAAGCAAACACAAATCCTCTAGATAGATGGTGAAGAAGAGGGCTTCTTGCTCCAAGCTTGGTAGCTCCCAAGCTTGAAAAGAGTCCTCCAACTCCTTCCTTGCTATGCTCCGCCAAGGTGATGTCCTCCAAGGAAAGCCCTAAGGGGGCATGCCCTAAGCTTCTCTCCAAGGGTGGACGTCCACCCTAGGTCCTTCTCCTTTTCCTGGCCATCCTCCTTGAAGTAGAAAAGTCCTCCTCCTTGGCGTGGCCCAAGTTGAAGAGAGTGGGGAGAAGAAGGCACCAAAAGGGCTGGTGATGTGCCCCTTTAATCTTCTTCTCTACTCCTTCTTCTTGGCCGTAGGTGTAGGTGGTATAGGTAGCAAAATACACTAATGGAGGATGAAGAAAATGTGGGAAGTTTGGTGGGTATATATAGTGTAGGAAGGGGGCCATAGGTGTCTCTTGGAATGGATGGCTAGGATAGGATATGGGGGGTAGTTGGGGATCCTAGGGCTAAGAATAAGTGGCGCCACTTAAGGGGTGCTAAGGGGGGTAGTTAAGGCTTTGGTGCCCTTTAGAATTGGCGCCAAAATGGTCCTTCTAGAAGGCCATTAGGTGGCGCCACCTTAGGGTTCTAGAAGGGGGGTATGTGGATGGCTAGGATGGGTTATGTGGGTAGGTGTAGGGTGGATGAAGGGGCTGAAAGTTGGCGCCAAAAGGGAGGTGGTTAGGGTTAGTTTTGGTGCCAACTTTTGGTGTCTTTTGGTGGTTAGTTGAGGGGTGAAAGGTGGTGAAGAGGTGGCACCAAAATGAGTAGGATAGCTAGCTTAGGTAGGGCTTAAGTTGGTGGAGCTAGCTAGGGTTGAATTGAAGGTGGTGGATGGCCAAGGAGTTGGTTGATAGCTAAGCTAAGCTAGGATAGGCTAAGCTAAGCTAGCCTAGCTAATGGAGGAGTAGAGGAGGAGGTATTGGAGCTAGGGTTTGAAGAGAGGAGCTGAGGAGGAGAAGTCTAGAGCTGGAACTGGAGCTGGCTACTGTCGAAGAGGCTGGCATGGAGCTACTCTAGCTGGCTTAGCTTGCTAGTTCTTTGCTAGCTGCTAAGCCAAGCTAAAGTGAACTGGCTTCTACCATAATGAGCTGAGGTGAGCTGGGTCTGGTGCTCCCGGGGAGGATCAAGCTGGCTGAGGCAGTTAAGGTAGCTTAGCTCAACTGAGTTGAGCTAAGCTGAATCCCCGGGAGCTGGACTTGAGCTTCCTAAGTTGAGATGAGTTCTTCTTTAGCTGGTTGGAGTTGAGTGGAGCTGGATGTAGCTGGGTCTGAGCTGGGGTGAACTCCTATCAACTCAGCTGAGCTAGCTAGAGTTCCCTGTGGACTAGTGGGAGCTGAGATGAGCTAGACTCAGCTAAGTTGAGCTGGATCTGAGCTGACTTGAGCTAGGGTGAGCTAAGATGAACTCTCTTAAGCTGCCATTCAGTTGAGATTAGCTGAATGGAGCTGGGGTGAGCTAACCCTAGTTCAAGTAAGCTAGGTTCCAACTATGGTGAGCTGGATCAAGCTGAGTTCCAGCTAGTTTGAGCTTCTCCTTCACCATTTGCCTTCTTGAGTGGTAGGTTTTAGGGATCTATATATCTATTCATCCCTAACACTCACAAAAACATATAAAAAAGACAATAAAAAATGCAATGCATGCTTAACCTAATTTATGCCTAAATGCAGCCCAAAAACCCATTTGCAGAGTAAAATCCTAGGAGGTAGGTTTGTTTTAATGCATAAGAATGATGATAAACTGGCGTTTATCAGGGAGTACCTGGGTCTTTTGCCTTAGGTGGGAGTTTGCTCACAATTACAGAGTTGGCTTGCTCTGACAATACGATTCTGCTCCCACTTTTGGTTCGCGGCTTATGCTTAGGTGTACACATGTCTTTCAAGAATCGTGTGTAAGCTAGTACGTGGCAAATTGCATCCATCAAGGGGATGTTTATTTGGACCTGTTCAAAGAGCTTAACCAGATCCTCCTCAGGTGCCACGATTTTGGTTGTCCTCTTTCCCTTGGTCAAGGCCTCGGGAAATGGAACCTTGGATGGTTCGTCTAAAATAGGTCCAGGTTCTTGATCAGGGACAAGGGTATCCTAGATAACTATCCTAGTGCTTGGGTTAGCACTACCAGGCTAAAAGTGGCTTGGGTAAGGTGGGTCTTGTGTTTCTTTGCCACTACGAGTTGTAACTGAATTTAGTCCTACCTGGTTCTGGTTCGGTGTCAGTAAAATAGGTGGCTACTATTGAAATCTCTAGTATGATGTCGAAGCTTCCATTTCATCAGGTGATGGAGTAGAAGGGACCTGATAAAGCATGTGTGCTTGGCTCGAATTTGGGTTCATAACGCGCCTCTGGTTTGGCACATTATTCGAATTCGGTAGAGGTTGCGAAGGGAGTGTGCCAGGTTGGCAGGAATTTTCCATCTAGGCGGTTGATTGCTAACCTCTGTGATCTCGTCTTTGTGCTATTTTTGCATAGCTACATTCGTCTTTTGAATGTCAGCCAGAGTCTGAAGGATGAGAGTCATTTGATCTACTTGAGTTGGCCCAGATTGATAGGTGGGGTTGGGCTGAGGCTGAGGCAGCTGATATGGATGAGGAGCTTGTGGATGGGGTTGATATGGTGGTCTTTGATTTTGATTGTTTCCCACCCACAAGAAATTGTGATGATTCTGCATCCAGGGTTATAGGTATTAGAGAATGGGTCATTCTAGATGGAGTTGAGATCCTCGCAGGTCTGAGGAACCTCAGAAAAGTCAGAGTACGAGGGTTCAGAGTTCCCTCAACTAGGGTAGGCTAGATCAGAGTTTCCTCTGGTCCTAGAGTCAGATGGGTGTGGATACGAGTCCATCTCCTGAGAAGATCGATGATAGATGTTATGCATAGCTTTCATCCTAGAGGGCGGTTGTGCGAGCGGGTTTTGAGCAGAGGTGGCTCGCTACAGATGTCAAGTTAGATTGTCCACCTTCTTCTCAATGATAGAGACCTTGTCTAAACGACTAACCATCAATTCCAAGTCAACAGATGAGGATAGGCCCTGCATCTCATGTGCTCCCCTTAGATTCGTCGATGCGCGGGCATTCGTCCGGTCGAATAAACCCATGGATTCTTTATTGATGGAGTGCTTGCACATATTCTCAAGAATCTCCCACACAGTGTCTTTGTGTTGACCCATGATATTTCCTCCGCAAGTTGCATTAACGAATAAACATATATCTTTACGAAGTCCTTGGTAAAAATACTGGACTTGTTCCCATTTAGGAACTCCGTGATGGGTGTACTTCCACATGAGATCCAAGAAACGATCCCATGCTTCGTGAAGTGGTTCTCCAAGTTGCTGTGTGAAGTGCATGATCTGGTGTCGTAAAGCATTCGTCTGACCAAATGGGAAGAACTTTTTCAAAAACTCGGATTGTAGTTCAACCCATGTGTTGATTGGATGCATTTAAGTCTAATACCAGTGAGATGCCTTGTCCATCAGAGAGAAGGAGAACATCTTCATGAGAAGAATATCCTGATTTTGGGCATCTGACCCAAAGGTCTGGGCCAAATGCTTGAGTTGTTTGATGTGCTGGAAAGGATCCTCGGAATTGAGCCCATGAAACTTTGGAATAGCATGAACCATGTTGGGCTTGAGTTCAGAGTCAGGACCTCCAGTCAGGATTTGGACTCGAGGTTCAATCAACACCACAGTGGGATTGTAATGATCTCGCATCATAGGACACTACGGTGGATTCACAAAGGTTTGGAATGAATCATTACGGTACCGAAGTTGGTTCTCAAGGTCATTCTCCGCTTCTACGGGTTGTGCCATGATTATGGAAGAAGGAGAATTAGGTTCAGATGAATCAGAGGAGATGTCTATGTGATGGGGTTGTTGCACAAACACGGAAGTCAAGGCCTGGCCTCAATGGGAGTGAGTGACTAAAGGAGGCCTCAAGGATGGTCATAAGGACCTCCTACCGAACATGCACCGATTGTCTGGATGAGAGTAGAATGTGATGGACTCAATTAAGACATCCAAAAAATTTGGATGACTATAGAGGTTCAGGGCAGATGATACCCCTTAGTCAAAAAGTTGTCCACCTAAGAAATACCTGGGCAGCCAGAGAGAGAGAGTCCTACAAAGACCCCTACATGGTAGAGTGCCCCTATAGGTTACAGGGTTTCCCCCACCCAACCTCTCTTGTCACTGATGTTCCAGGTAGACCAGAATGGGGACTTAACCTCTTAAGTCTACTAGTTTTGTTAAAGAACAAGGGTGCTTAAGATTTCACTTGAACTTTAGATGTATTAAGTGCAAAAAGAGACTTAATTTCAAGGTTGGTTGACCCAACAAGGTGGTTCAACATCACCTATTTGTCCTTTGAGAAGTTTTACGTCCCTTCCTTTAGGATTCAAGTGAGATTAAGAGATTGAATTTTAGTGTTTGCTTGAATAAATCACTTCAACCAAGGCTTAGGCACACATCTTCTTGGAGAGTTGATTCTTGCTTTTGAAAGTGTGTCTCTAAAACCCTAACTTGAAATCCTTAATTGGCTCTAATTTTGGTCCAATTAGTTTGCCAAATGTGGTATCTAGGGCTCAAACAAGAAAGTGATAGCCCTAGTTACCTTAACTAGGTGCACAAATCAGATTTTGTTGTTGAAATCAAATCAGGCAACTTGATGAATTAGCTAAGAATGTAAACCAAGTAGCCCTAATTGATTTTGCTCATTTTTCCTTTTCAGAATGAGGGCCTTAAGAGAGTAATCAAAAAGTACCTGCCCCTGGTGTGTTTGATGTGCGGCTGTCTTTTCTTTGAATCTTCTCCTTAAAACAACCACAACAAAAGAGATATATCAAGTTAGTACCAAATCAGAAATTGTAATCAAGAATTCTAAAATGCCTGTTGCTCCCCTACAATGGTGCCAAAATGTTTGTCACGCTGAATCAGGTTTTAAAGAGTATTGCGTTGTAGTACAGCCGAAATAACGTTTAAAATAGATATAATTTTATTACTTGAAAAGATTTCCGAGGTCGAACACAGGGAGCAAATTGGTATTTAGAAATCAAGATCACAATTTAAACTGAAAGAGATTGCAATAATAGCAGTATTAGAGTGCAAAAATATGGGAGTAAAATGGTGATGTAGATCACCAAATACTCCTACAATATCACCAAATGATTCAATATAGAAATATGCAATGGAGGCTAAAATCTATCGTTTGATTCCTTAATCAGATGAGCTAAAGTAATGTCTTCTTTTCTTTCTCTTCTCTGTCTTCTCCTTCCTTCTTCTTCTTCTTTGGCATTTGTCTGACTTCCTTTGCCTTCACGGTCCTTCTCTTTCTCTTCTTCTTTCTACTTTTTCCTTTCTTCTGCCTTAGCTTCTCCTTCTTCTTCCTTCTTCTTCATCCAGCTTCCTCTTCTTTAGCTCCTACCTTTGCCTTTCTTCTGCCTTGGCTTCTCCTTCTTCTTTAGCCTTCTTCCTTCTTCATCCTTCAGCCATCTTCTCTTTCTCTTTAGCTTTCTCTTCTTCCTTCTGGCTACGGCTAAGTGTTGGCCTGAAGATCCTGTAGCAAAACCTACCCCTACCTGCATGCAACTCTCCTCACTTTCTCTCTTAGGATGCGCTCTCCCAGAGCCACACAGATAGTAAGGTAATTGGGTTGGGTGCGTACCCAAGACCAGGCCCACCAGCATGCGGTAGTAGGCGAGGTGTGCAGTCGGGTCGGGTCAGGTCAGATCCGCGGGGCGTGATCTTGGACGAGGCTTGGTTAGGTGAGTGGGACCTCACCCCGTGGATCTGAGGTGACAAGGCTATGTCACTTTTTCCTCTTATGCAGGTGCGAACAGTCTTTCACTTCCGAGGTGGGACTAAATGTCCCACCTTCCTTTCACGTGCACCTGCAGAGATAGCCTTCACAATTGCAGCAGTCGTAGAGGACTTCGACTCCAATTGAGGGCCTGAGTGCATGCGCGAGGGGCTTCCGCGCACCTGGGCTTGGCCCACCTGAAGCTGCATGATATGGATTTTACGTGGTTTGTAAAATACGTCATGGTAATGCGCAAAATCGATCAACTCTTAAATTTATAAACCTATAAAGGGGAGTATCTAGGGTCGTCCAAGGAGGCCAAATGTTTGCAAAATTAATTTTCTTGCATACAAAATAGATCTCAACTTTCTTTTTGGTATTTTAGATATGTAATTTTTTTGTTTTGAAAAGACAAGGGCAAAATGTGAATTGTGTGGTGTTGGGATGGGTAAATCGCGTTTTTGATAGTAAAAAGAAATGCGTCGTAGTATAGTCGTGAGTACGATCCAACAAAGATATTATTTTACAAAAATTATGAGACTTGAGTCCCGGTCGTTCGTCTTTGGGAGGCATTGCTCTCACTTTTGAAATCGATCTTTTTACTACTCTACTTCGTTTAAAGATGCATGCCGGTTTCCAACCTCCTAACTAAAACTTCACCACTTCTATTATTAACTCAGATCACATGCGCATGCGTCAAGTAAATTATGAAAGTGAACGCGTGAGTTTCTGTGCGCACGATTCTAGTGAGGTGGTGACTAGTTATGGAGAAAGCATCTATTGTTAGATTTTCAATATCCTCAGGAAACGACATACTGGTGCGTAATAGATAGGCAGTTAAAGAGCAAGCACTTAAATCACGCAAATACGATAATTATTAAGCTCGTGGTGATTTCAAACATATAAAGGGATATATATATATATAAAACTGCATTGTCATTCATTCATAGGGGAGTTGTTTGCACAAGGAATCTAGAGGAAAGCTTGCACATAAATGCTTGAAAATTAAACCTAGCTACTAGAAAATGATCGCATACAAGAATCGATGGGGGGATTTCGCATGCATCATTGGGGGAGAAGTAAGACGAAACTACTAAGCAGTAAATAAAAGAAATAAAATTATAAAGAGCATGAATTAAATCTAGAAGAAAAAGGGCATTCAGAGGTGGTCCCTGATGGCCTTGGAGTGGTCGGGAGAAGAATGTGGGGTGGTCAATGTAGCCTAGGCCGACCCTTGGCGAGAGGATGGGTTGATCCAGCATCCCGGCATGATGTCCTCCATGATGGTGGTGAACTCGTGGAGGTGGAGTAGCTAGCTAAGTGAAGGTGGGCGTGTATGGAGCTAATGAAGTGAGTGGTGCCAATGGAAGCAAAGGATGTGAATGGGTGCACTTGGCCGCCCATGGGGTCTTTCTATAGACCCAAAGGCTTCTCTCTAGAGAGGTGTGGAACTCTCTGAGAGAGTCCAAGAGTGGCTGGCCACATGTAGGTGGAGGTGGTCTTTGAGATCCAAAAATTATGGATCTCAATTTGAATGCCTCCTGGTTGCTAAATTTGGCAACCAAGAAGTGGCGCCATCTCAAGAGAACTCTAGAGAATTCTAGAGAAGTGTGTGCGTGAATGGGTGTGTGTGTGTGTGTGTGTAGTCGTGCTCTATGTGGCTAGGTGGCTTAGGATAGGTCCTAAGGGGTTGGTGTAGGTGTAGGTCTTGATTTTAGGGTTACAAACCCTAATTACTAAGGTGAAAATGCAATTAAAGTTAACCTAAGTTTAATTGAATGAGTGTAAGCCTAATTGAGGGTGACATAACTCAATTAGGTTGGGTTTAGGTCAATTGGACTCTCACTAAGTCCAGTTAAACTTGTGTGGGTTGAGATCTAAGCTCAAATGGACTCAATAAGTCCAATTGACTTAGGTGAAGGTAATTGACTCTGATCTAACTCAATTGGGTTTGGTGAGGACCTAATTAGGTCCTTAGGTAGGTTTAGAGGTGATGTACTAAGGTTAGGACACCTTAATTTAGGTTCCTATGGGGTTGGGATTAGGTCTAGGGAGCTAGAGATCCAAGATCAAGACTTGAATGTCAAAATAGGGACTGGAGACCAGTATCAGAAGTCCAAAAATAGGATCAAACAACTTATACTCAAAAATCAAAAGTCCAGACTTCTGTTCTGGATGTCTAATTTGAGTCAGGGGGAAATCAAGGTTCTGTTTTGGGTACTCTGCTGAAATTGGACGTCTGCCAAAGAGTCTAGACGTCCAATAACACTGCAAAAGTGGGTTTGAGGTGTGCAGGAGAGGGCTAAGGGTCCTGGACGTTCTATAACTTATCTGGACGTTCGGATAAGGGTTGGAACTAGGGTTTTAAGGCTTCCTAGGGTGTTGTGACCTAATCTAATGGTGGCTAAGGCTTAGGATAGGTCCCTAGGTTATCCTAGGGCTAGGATGGACCTGTGCTCTTCACATTTTACTACTTTTTTTCTACTTAATAGAATACCAAACTTTTAATCCCCTTACATTATTGTTCCTATATCTAAACTAAGCCTTCTGATCCAACTTACTGCAACTCCCGTTATTCCTGATCCAGCTTCAGATCCTGCTCCAGATCCAGCTCCAGATCTACTTATTTCCTGCAATCGACATAATGCACTTAATCAGCACATTATAACATTATTTTATCATAGCTAATGGAAAGCAATAAAGATGTAGATAATGCATATGCATGCATGAATTTCCCTAACTTATGCTAAGTTATAGCCTAATCTAAGTCAATTAAGACCTAAGATTGCTGCGCAATCATACCCCCATGCCTAAATCTTGCTAGTCCCTAGCAAATGCAAGACTAATTTATTTACAGAAGGGGTCCCTAAGGGACTGATTATTTTATCAAGTGTATGCATAGAGATTTTTCTCCCTTTTGTTTTCATTCTATGCTCTAGAAATCTAGAAAATCGTGAAAGTGCAGCTACGTAGCTTTTGCAACGGATTTGAGTGAAAACTAATACACCTCTAAAGCCTGTACTTGACCCCTAGTAAAAATTCTAGCAGGATAGGTGGACTTCTTCCCTCAAGGTATTCAAGATATTCTATGAATTCCACCCCAGCTTTAGGCTTAGGTAGAGAATCTCTGAGGGAAAGGATTATATATTTGGTGGCTCATTCTCACTTAGTGCTACATAGAGACTAGTACTACAGAATCTGGATTCCCAGATTACTAAGTAGCTCAACTCAGAGAAAGACGAGAAAAACTATACTCTCTTTTGATTCCTTTGTATTCATTCTCTCTTTTTCCTTTTCTTAGAGCTCACTACTTCACCAGATTCACACACATGATTGTATTTGGTGGTCTTACTAGGCATTAACACTTTAATTGAGTTCTCATAATCCTAACACTAAGTTGTAATTCCTCAGCCAGTATTTGGGCAGTCAGAAACACAAGAAAAATAGGTTATTTCGCACAAAAATGTATTTGCGGGAATCGAGAGCGAAAACTATGTCTAATATTAGAGTATCATCACCTAATTATCTAAGATTCCAGATTCCTTGCACTAATCTTAGAGCAACAGTACACTGTACTCTCATGCTATTTGGTGGATTTTTGGAGGAAAATCTGCCTGACTCCCAAAACACTGTCCAGGGGTTCAGGAAAAGAAGCACTGCTTCTTCTCGATAGACTGAAGACGTTTATCAGCCTTCACCGTGAATCCATTGCAAATTCTACGTGTGTGTGAAAAGTTGTACTGGATTCCAGATTACAGGAATCAACTAGAGGATAAAATCCCTAATGCATTCTCTTAATAAAATAATCTTATTCATGGATGCACTATGTATATATGCTATGAACAACCTCATATAATTTGTACTTCGTGAATTTCCCGTATCGAGTTACAATCAGCTTGACCCTAAATTTAGAACAAAAGGTGAGCAGGTGAGTCGGAAGTGGCTGTTACGAACGATTTCTAGCTCCAATGCGAGCATTGGAGGTGGAGTTGGTTGTTCTTTTATTTAAGGTCCTAAAGTACATTTTCCATGCAGCTCCTAGGTTTTCCTAAGTGTTGGCAAAAAATTTTCAGTTTTTTTGTATCTACCCCCTGTGCCTAAGTTCTTGCATGTCCTCATGCATGAATATAAAAGAAAATAAATATTGCAGGGAGAATGGGTCGAAATCACCTATAATTGCCCCTAAAATTCTATTCAGCATCGGCCAACCTGTTAGCATGCAATATACAAAGGGGAAATATGCTAAGACAAAAATATGCTATGTATAAAAATGAATATGTATAGGGTGATGGATGCGGAGTAGATGTTGAGTTTAACGCCTCCAGCTGGGCGAACACTCAATCACACATCCTCACTAAGGTGAACAGCCTCGTCAGGTGGAGGAGGTTCCTGGGTCAAAAATGGCTTGTGGCATTGGCCATTTACCGTGAATATATGCCCAGATTTTAGGTCCTTGATCTGGACTGCCCTGTTAGGATATGGTTGTATCACAACATACGGGCTAGTCCGCTTGGACTTAAGCTTCCCCGCAAACAGTTTCAGCCGTGAATCAAATAACCAGACTTGCTGGTTGGGCGTGAATACTTTCCTCTGGATGTGGTGGTCATGAAAGGCCTTGGTCTTGTCCTTGTATATTAATGCATTCTCATAGGCCTCCCGCCGGGTTTCTTCTAATTTGCTGAGCTGGAGTTTCCGTTCTTGATCTCCTGCATCGAGGTCAAGGTTGCATTTTCGCACCGCCTAAAATGCGCGGTGTTCCAGCTCTACAGGAAGGTGGTAGGCCTTGCCATATACCATGCGATATGGTGACATTCCGAGTGGGGCCTTGTATGTGGTTCGATATGCCCAGAGTGCATCGATTAATTTGTTAGACCAATCCTTCCTATCTGGTCTAACCGTCTTCTGGAGAATCAACTTGATTTGACAGTTAGACACTTTAGCCTGCCCATTGGTCTGCGGGTGATACGGGGTGGCTATGCGGTGATGTACCCTGTATTTCTTTAATAACGACCTGAAATGGGCATGGATGAAGTGGCTTCCCCCGTCGCTAATCAGAGCGCGGGATATTCCGAATCTCATGAAAATATTTTGCCATATGAAAGAAATGATGGTCTTATGGTCAGCCCGTCTTGCCGGGACAGCCTCGACCCACTTCGAGACATAATCAATAGCTAGCAATATGTACTCGAAGCCATGAGAGTTCGGAAAAGGGCCCATAAAATTGATGCCCCAGACGCCGAACACTTCTATGACCATGATGGGTTGGAGTGGCATCATGTCTCTCCTGGTCATAGAACCGACTGACTGACATTGTTTGCAGTGTTAGGCGTAATCGTGTGTATCTCTGAAGATGGTTGGCCAGAAAAATCCCGACTACAACATTTTTGCAGTAGTTTTCTGTCCTGAGAAATGGCCACCACAAGCATTATTGTGGCAGAAAGATAATACACTGGGGATCTCAAAGTCTGGGATGCATCTGCGAATAATCTAATCCGCTCCAATGCGGAAGAGCAGTGGGTCATCCCAGAGGTAGTATTTGGCCTCTGCAATGAATTTGAGTTTCTGGCCCTTGGATAGGTTCACGGGAATTTTGCCTGCGGCAAGGTAGTTCACGAAATCCGCATACCAGGGGAACTCAATAGATTGAATTGCCAGAAGAGATTCATCCCCAAATTGTTCATGGATAGGTAGGGAATAAGGAATGTGGCCTGGGCATAATCTGGATAGGTGATCTACCACAACATTTTGTTTTCCGACTTTGTCGTGGATTTCGATATCAAATTCCTGCAATAGAAGGATCCATCTAATAAGCCGTGGTTTGGCATCCTTCTTTGCCAACAAATGCCGGAGGGTGGAGTGGTCAGTGAAGATGATGAGCTTGGACCCTAATAAATATGATCTGAATTTCTCCAACCAGAATACTGCTGCTAGCAATTCCCTTTCAGTGACAGTGTAATTGCGCTGAGCCTCATTCAGCATCTTGCTAGCATAGTATATGACAAAGGGTTGTTTCTCCCGACGCTGGCCTAAAACAGCACCAACGGCAAAATCAGAAGCGTAGCACATCATTTTGAAATCAAGCGACCAGTAGAGTGGTTGGAGAATCGGGGAGTCGGAAATAGCACTTCGTAAAGTCTTGAAGGCACTGAGACACAGGGTATCAAATTCAAATGGGACATCGGTAACTAGGAGATTCGTCAAAGGCCGCACAATTTTTGAGAAATCACGTATAAATCTCTGATAGAAGCCGACGTGACCCAAGAATGATCTATTCTGCTTGACCGAGCTAGGTGGGGGTAAGTAGGAGATAATCTCTGATTTAGCCCAGTCGACCTCGAGTCCATTTTTGGAGATCCTGTGCCCTAGTACTATGCCATCCCTCACCATGAAATGGCTTTTCCCCTAGGATAGTACTAGGTTTACCTCAATACACCGTTTCAGGATCTTGGTGAGGTTATCAATACAAGATGTGAAATCATCTTTGAAAATGGAGAAGTCATCCATGAATACCTCCACATAGTCCCCAATCATGTCAGAGAAGATGGCCATCATACAACGCTGAAAGGTCGCTGGTGCATTACAAAGGCCAAAGGGCATCCGCTTGAAGGCGAATGTTCCAAAGGGGCATGTGAATGTGGTCTTGTCTTGATCTTCCAGGCTAATCTCTACCTGATTATACTCGGAGTATCCATCCAGAAAGCAAAAGAAACTGCATCCCGCTAACCGTTCCAAGATTTGGTCAATGAATGGCAAAGGAAAGTGATCCTTCTGGGTAGCCGTGTTCAGTTTCCTATAGTCAATGCAGACCCGCCAAGATGTCACAATGCGAGTTTGGATGGATTCGCCCTTATCATTTTTCATGACGGTGAGTCTTGCTTTCTTGGGCACTATCTGAATTGGACTCACCCACTGGCTGTCTGAGATTTGATATACAATGCCTACATCCAGCCATTTGATGACCTCCTTCTTAACAACCTCTAGCATATTTGGGTTTAGCCGTCTTTGAGGTTGTCTCGAGGGTTTCACCCCCTCATCTGTGTAAATGTGATGAGTGCAATACAAGGGACGAATACCGCAGAGATCAGCAATACTCCACCCGATAGCAGCCCTATGATCTTGAAGCATAGAAATCAATTGATGTTCCTGTTCTTGGGTTAAGTGTGCATTGATAATGACTGGATATGTCTCACTTTCGCCCAAGAACACGTACTTGAGTGAGTCAGGTAAGATCTTCAATTCAATCATGGGTGGGTTAGAATCAGATATGAGAGTGGGAGGAGTAGAATCGAGGGTGGGAATTTGCTAATCCATGTGCATGTGAATTCTCGCTGAGTCGCCCCCTAGGAAATCGGTTGTGATTGCGTTAACAGGAAACCCGTTAGCTGTAGTCATGTCTTCCTGTAATAATAGGGGCGATTCAAAAATATATGGATCAAGATAGCTGGATTCAGGGGTGCTATGGTCAGAAGCACACCCCAAACAGTCAGATCCTTGGGAGATATGTGTAATGTAGTGGTTTCAGTCTATGTTGATTGAGGTCCGAGAACCCTGATAGTGTAGACGAATGAGAGATTGGGTCGTCACAAAGGAGCCCAATGTTACCAGAGTAAGCTGAATCTTCACCTTCACCATCCTCCTCTATTTGATCACAGTCAAAGTTCTTTGTTGCACTGAATATGTCTAGTCGAAGTCGCTCATTGCCTAGGGCAATCTCCATACACCCAGATGCACAATCGATGTTCGCTCGGGCTATTGCCAAGAATGGGTGACCCAAAATAATTGGTGCATCTCGGAGATTAGGAGGAACTTCCATATCGAGAATGAAAAAATCTGCAGGAAAGCAGAACCCACGAACTTTCACAATCACGTTCTCAACCACCCCCCTCGATGTTTTGACTGATCTGTCAGCTAGCTGAATCGTGACCGAGGTGGGTTTCAACTCCCCAAATTGAAATCGATCAAATATGACGGTGGGAGTTAAGTTGATGGACGAACCCAAATCTAGAAGGGCCCGATCAAATGGAGAATCCTGCAAGAAGTAGGATATGAGTGGGGTACCAGGGTCTTTCTTTTTCAGCGGTAGGTCAGCTAGAATCATGGCGCTAGCTTCTTTCGACAATGCTGCCTATCGTCCAATTCTCAACTGTCGCTTCGGGGTACAGTAGTCCTTGAAGAACCTAACGACAACAGGAATGTGATCGATAGCCTCGAGGAGGGGGACCTCAATATGTACTTCCTTAAACATCGATTTTAGGTCCTCGAAATTTCGCGTGTCCTTTTTCCGTACTACATTTCATGTCAGAGCCTCAAGAAAAGGGATGGGAATCTCAGGGTTAAATGGCCTCTTATCCTTATCTACCACAGGTGGCTGGGTTCCAATTGGCTTCCCAATAGTCTTGAACCAGTATGAAGCTTTGTCCCTCAGCGAGAATGGGAAAAGCTTCATCAGAACAATCCCGAGATCAACATTCCTGGGTCGGATCATTTCAACAAGTCGACTCAGGTCCTCAAGGTGCTGGAATGGATCTTCGCTTGAGTTTCCGTAGAAATGAGTGCTGATCAACCCAATTACATTAGGCTTGAGCTCAAACGCGTCTCTGCCAGCGAGAATTCTGATAAGAGGTGCGACGATTTGTGCAGTTGGGTCATAGAAATCCCACAGTTGTTCTCCTCGTGGTGAGTGCTGCATCCTGTCAAGTGTCATCAGAATACTATCCATGCTCTGCTGATGCCGCTCCTCAGATTCGGCGACCTAGGCTTCCAGATGAGGCATCAGGTCCAGATTCTCGATGTCTTGACCCGGTCTAGGTCCAGGTCCAGGATTTGCCATGGTGGCTCTTGGAGTAGAAGAAATGGGCGGAGAAGATGGTCCGGGTGAGGTGACTCGCCTCCTTGGGAGTGGCTCCCAAGGTCCAACCAAGTGAGGTCGAAGTGACCTCCTTCCGTGCATACACAACCAAACCCCTGGGTTGGTGTAGCCACGCAATACAAAGCTAAGGCCCTATCAATCAAATGGTCCTTATGAATCAGGTGACCAGATTTTTCATTAAAGATTTGAATTCCTGAAGGTAAGTTCGTCGTTCAACCGACTGAAAGTGAATCCTGCCTCTCAAGCTAACCTAGCCAGTCTGGTTACGAGGGGACTAAGGGGAAGGTTCTTCCGTTGGCTTACGCCTCTGGTTCCGTTGACCCCCGAGCCACGGTCGTTTGACACTACCCTGCAAACTTAGTCACCAGGTTTGGCAAGAGAGATTAAAAACACCCAGTAGTACGACAATGAACTCGGGTTGATTTCGTATTTTAAAATTAATTTTTAATCTGTTTTCTTCAGTGGGGTTTATGGTGAGTGGCCCACAAGGTGACCAAGCTCACCAGCTAACTAGACTTGATTAAGTCTAGGTTAGCCCACGTGTGGTCTCTAGTTGTAAAGCTAAAGATTCAACCTAAGTTGCATGCACTTCTAAGGTTTTTTTTTTCTATTTCAGTAGACCACAAAAGCAATGTTGGTTCTCCGATAATAATTGGAATCCAATTAATTTGAAATTTTGCAAGTAGATTCCTTTTTCAATTAGTTTTTCAGAGATTATTTTTTCAGAATTTTTACTAGTTCAACTGAATTTTTAGGGAATTTTGAATATCAGGAGGTCAATTTGGAATTTTGACCTTTGGTCGATTTTTCGCTTTGAAATAGTATCAAATGACATAAAAAAATTCGGGAAAAATATGGAAAATAAAGCAAATAAAATCAGCTTTCAAACCACCATTTTTTGTCAAAACAGATTCGCGGATTGCTCGGAATCGCTTTTTGAAATTTCAAAAATTTTGAATCTGGGTCAATCTGACACTCGTGCACTTCGTAAATTTTTAAAAGTTGTATACTTGGAATTTTTTCAAATAAACAATGGTGTTTGAAAGATGGTTTGAAAATGAAGGTTAGGATGAATTTCAGAATTTTTTGCTTACTAGCTTTTCGGCAATCGAATTTTTAAATCAAGCTTGAAATCTGGCCAAAAATCAGAAGATGGTGGAAAAGCTTTTAAAGAGGTTTAAACTAAAAATCTAAGTTTTCCACCAAAATGATCCTTTTTTTTCAAATATTTTGCACCTTTTTTTTTTTGAAAAGAAAATTTCAAAGGATTCAACGAAAATATCTTTTCTTTTCTTTTTCAAATTAACCTAGATTCGAAAGGAAACCTAATCTAGATTTTTTTCAAAAAAAAAGATTTTTTTTCCTTTTGATTTTTTTTTCACGCAAATGAGTAAAATGTTTTTTTTTTTCTTTTTTTTTCACAAATAATTTTTCAAAGGAAAGTGCGGAAAGTAAATCTACGCCTAGGGTTTAGGAAAAAACCTAATCTAAAGAGATTAATGATGTGCACCTGGATTTGTTCTTTGCTGCGCTCGATGTGTGCTCAGATCCCATTTTTCTTCCTGCACATCAAAAACAAAGTAGAGAGAGATTTGTCAATGATAGTTTCAAAAGAGCAAAATCATAGAAAATGATGTTGCCTCCCCGGCAATGGTGCCATTTGTTGGGATGGGTAAATCGCATTTTTGATAGTAAAAAGAAATGCGTTGTAGTATAGTCGCAAAGTACGATCCAACAAAAATATTATTTTACAAAAATTACAAGACTTGAGTCCCAGTCATTCTTCTTTGGGAGGCGCTGCTTTCACTTTTGAAATCGATCTTTTCACTACTCTACTTCGTTTAAAGACGCACGCCAGTTTGCAACCTCCTAACTAAAACTTCACCACTTCTATTATTAACTCAAATCACATGCGCATGAGTCAAGTAAATTACGAAAGTGAATGTGTGAGTTTCTGTGCGTACGATTCTAGTGAGGTGGTGACTAGTTATGGAGAAAGCATCTATTATTAGATTTTCAACATCCTCAGGAAACGACATGCTGGTGCGTAATAGATAGGCAGTTAAAGAGCAGGCACAAATCATGCAAATGCGATAATTATTAAGCTCGTGTGATTTCAAATACATAAAGAGATATATATATATATATAAAATTGCATTTTCATTCATTCATAGGGGAGTTGTTTGCACAAGGAATCTAGAGGAAAGCTTGTACATAAATGCTTGAAAATTAAACCTAGCTACCAGAAAATGATCGCATAAAAGAATCGATGGGGGGATTTCGCATGCATCATTGGGGGAGAAGTAAGACGACACTACTAAGCAGTAGATAAAAGAAATAAAATTATAAAAAGCATGAATTAAATCTAGAAGAAAAAGGGCATTCAGAGGTGGTCCCCATGATGGGTCAGCCCGAATAGGTTGTTAATATAATATTTTTATCGTTGAAATGTGTATAGTGGTTAACCTAATTCAGACCTAACCATCTCTTTACAAAATTTTTAACCTGGCCTAATTGATTTTATCTTGTCACTTTTAGGCCCAGGGTCGAACACAGGGAAGTGGGGTTAAAGTGGAGTTTCTACGTTTTCCTTAAAACGCGTCTCTTCCGTTCGTTTATTGTGTTTTTGGTGTTTTTCTTATTTCGGTTTTTTTTATGGTAATCCTTGTTCTTGAGGCACACCCTCAAAATTGTGTCCTTGGCTTTTAGCCAAACAGAGTCCCAAAACAAGTCTTGCTACTCGCAAGACGAGGTACCTGCAAGTCAAAGATTATCTTTTCTTTTTTATGTATTTTTTTTTATCTTTTTACTAATAGAAAAGCAAATAGACAGAAAGTAAATATAGTATGTATATATATAAAGGGGTGGGGGTGGAGGTGGCGATGGAGTGTAGCACTATGTCGAGTCAGTCGACGTCTAGAGAGACGCAACCAACACGACTAGGTGCCGCGTGGAGTGTGGATGGAGGATGGATGATGTATGGGACCATGCTTTTTTTGTACGCGTGTATCAGGGAATATCAGCAACTGGTGCAGATATTCCCGCGATACAGCGTATAATAAATAACATGAAAATATATGTACATATGTATGTATATAAGTAAATATATCTATATATATATATATATAAATGTATAGTTATATATGTATAGATATATATATATAGATATATATGTGTATATATATGTATATAAGTATATATACATATATTACTATATATATGTATATATATATGTATATAGATATGTATATATATATATATATGTATATAAGTATATATGTCTATATATATATAAGTATATGTATAAGTATATAGATGTATATATAAGTAGATATATATATATATATATATTATATATATGTATATATATTATATATATGTGTATGTATACACAACTATATAGATATACTATGTATATATATATATATATATGTATGTATGTATGTATATATATATTTATATATATATTACTATAAGTGTGTGAGTGTGTGTGTATGTGTTGGTATAGGTGTGTGTGCGTCGGTGAATGTGTGTGTGTGTGCATTGCTGTGAGTGTGTGTTTGTTAGTGAGTAAAAAAGAGAGAGAGCGAGAGAGAGAATACGTGAGAGAGAGAGAGCGGGAGCGGGCGGGAGAGATCAGCAGAGAGAGAGAGCGGGCGAGCGAGAGATCGCGGACGCGCGAGTTAAGACGTCTGCCGCCTCCGGCGGACGTCTGACGCCGCGTCGTCTGAAGGCGGAGGCAGACGTCTGAAGATGGCGGATGCGGGCGCAGCTTCGCGTAGGGTTCCTGCAGGCGTGCGCGAAGGCGACGGGCGGGCGAAGGCGTGGAGGAGCGAGCGTGGAGGAGGTCTGCAGGTGGTCGCGGAGGGTCGCGGAGGGGGGCAGGGGTTGGCGTGAGGCCATAGCCGGCCGCTGCAGTGCGCGCGGCGGCGGGCTACGGGTGCAACTGCGAGGCGGACAGAACGGAGACGGAGGCGGGGAACGCCCTGCAGACGCGTGCGGAGGCGGTGAGCGACTGCGGGGACGGTCGCGGAGGAGCGGGAGGACCTGCTGCTGCTGCTGCTGCCGTGGCTTCAAGCTTCGAAGCTTGGAGCGGCGGCAATGTCGTTAAAGAGAAAAAACGAAGCGAGGGAATGCACCATGCCCACCGGCTCGTCGAAGAGCTGGGCGGTGGTGCTCCCACTGTGGTGGTGTGCACCACAGTGGGTTCTCCTGCTCGCCGGGTGCCTCCTCGACGGAGGGCCGACGTATGGGAGGGGAAAGCGGTGGAGAAGATGGCTGCGGGTTTTTGTTTCGTTGCAGCAGCCTTGCCTTGCAAGGATGAAGCTGCAGCTACTTATCGAGGAGGAGAGAGTGGCGTGCCGGCTGCAGCAGGGAGAGGGTGTGCGAGTTGCAGCTATAGGGAGCGGCGTTGGCAGGGAGAAGTGACGGGAAGAAGTGCTGCGTGGCTGCTGCATGCAGCTGTGGGAAGAGTGCAGGCTCGGGAAGGAGAGAAAAGAAGAAATCAAGAGGAAAAATAAAAAGAGGGTGATTTTGCAAGGAGGCACTTGAAGAAAAATGTAACTATGCAGGCGATTGTTTCACTCCTCTTCCTCTCTTGATTAAATGCATGCATGCAAGTGTTTTTACAAATGCGATTACAGGATCCTATTATGCAATGTTAATGCTAGAAAATAGCACAAGAAGGAGTTATTACAGGCATGTTTTGAGGTGCAAACATATACCCCTATGCCTATCTTTTGCTAGTCCCTAGCACAATAGTATTTAGAAATGATCTTAAGCTGAAGATTTTCTTCTGAGGTGATACAGGTGTGTTTACTATGGAATATTGTGAGAACCAATTGTAAAGAAGACTACCAGTACTTTAAGTCTCACATGACATAGATCATCTCTCAACTAACCAGGACTCCTGATATTTAAACCTTAAGTACGATTTCCAGGACCCAGGAGGTTTTTGCCGTACTCGAGAGCTCAAGAGGTTATGGTTTGTGCATAGTGAAGGATCAAGACTGACCAGATGAACATTAAGACTCAATCCCAGGGTTTCACGAATTTTTAAGTACAGGTTGGTCCCAGTTTCAGCTCATGTCTTCGAATTGACCCTTAAGATGATGACGGAAAACTCAACTCCCATTTTCTGATTTTTTTTTTTTTTTTTTGTGGCTCACCGAAAAACAAAGTATACAGACATTTATGAGATATACTGACTCTTTTAAAAGATCTCTTTTTTTTTTTTTTTTTTTTTTTTTGAAACACGTGTCAGTATATCTCTTACAACACATTTTGAAGCACACTTTTTTTTTTTTTTTTTGGTGGGAGAGTTTCTTTTTGGTGGAAAGAGTCGCTCCTAAACACAAGACTAAAGCCTGGGATAAAAAGTCTACCTGCGCGCACAGGTAAGGACTCCACCTTCCCTAATGAACACTAGGGTTGGATCTTATGTTCACCTCGTCTTTCCTGATATGTGTAGTGTGAACCAAGTTTACTTAAGCTCTCAAGAAAAAGCAAACCAACGGATCCTGTACTGGTGTCTCAGGTACAAGAATACATCCTTAGTTAGGAGAGATCTTGATCTATTTTGTCAATGCTTTAAGTGAATTAAGCCGAGCCTGAGCGAATCAAGCTTTTGTGGCCTAGAAAGTCTTCAAAACAGAGGTTGAATATCCATAAACACTTATTGCCTTTTTGTTTCAGCTTCAAGATCATTACTAAACACCATTTATTATAATATATATATATATATATATATTTTTTTTCTTTTTCTTGCATAATTATAAATAGGTGGGAACTGTATGATACCATAACATACCCGGATCCTATGGATGCCTATCCACCCCCCCATGCCAAACAATGCTATGTCCTCATATGCATGCAGGGAAAGGCAGAGGAAGGATGGAAGATTGGGTAACAAGAGCTGAGGTTCAGGGTATAGATCAGGGTGGAAGGGTGGGTGGATGGTGGGTGGTGAAGAGAAAAGTGAAGTGATTGCGATAGAGGTGTGAAAAGTGATGGTGGATGGTGAGTGTTGTTAGGGTGCCTCCCAACAAGCGCTGAATTTAATGTCCCCAGCTGGACTCAGAATGAGGCAAAGAATTAGTTACCCTTCAGCAGGGCAACGGTTTCTCCAACGGGGGCAGGTTCATGAGTCAGATAGGGTTTCAAATGCTGCTCATTGACCGTAAATTTACGCCTAGATTTGGGATCTTCGATTTCGACGGCCCCATTGGGGAATGGTCTAGAGACCAGAAAAGGACCAGTCCATTTGGACTTTAATTTCCCAGGAAAGAATTTGAGTCGGGCATTATAGAGCCAAACTTGCTGAGATGGCTCAAATTCCTTCCGTCGAACATGGCTGTCGTGAAAAGCCTTAGTGCGCTGTTTAAAGGTTAGAGCAGAATCATAGGCTTCACGATGGAGCTCTTCCAGCTCTTGGAGTTGGAGTTTCCTTTCTCGACCACACAAGTCTGGGTCGAGGTTACATTGGCAAACCGCCCAATAAGCGCGATGTTCCAACTCCACGGGAAATGACAAGGCTTCCCGTAAATGATTCTATAAGGAGACATACCAAGGGGAGCCTTGAAGGCGGTCTGATACGCCCAAAGTGCGTCAGTCAGCTTGTCGGACCAATCCTTACGGTCAGGCCGAACCGTTTTCTGGAGAATCTGCTTGATTTGCCGGTTCGACACTTCCGCCTGGCCGTTCGTCTGAGGATGATACGGGGATGCGATACGATGGTGGACTCCGTACCTCCTCAGAAGTGCCCGAAAAGAAGCATGGGTAAAGTGGCTTCCTCCATCCGAGATAATGGCCCGAGGGATCCCAAAACGCGCAAAGATATGGTCCTTGACGAATCGGGTGGAGATAACATGGTCAGCACGGCGCGCGGGAATAGCCTCGATCCATTTTGAAACATAGTCGACGGCCACGAGGATGAATTCGAAGCCGTTGGATGGAGGAAAGGGACCCATGAAGTCAATTCCCCAGATGTCGAAGATTTCCGCAGCTAGGATGTGTTGCAAGGGCATCATGTCACGACGTGCCATTGACCCTAATGACTGGCACCTAGTGCAATGTTTGGCATAAGTGTGCGCGTCCTGGTGAAGGGAGGGCCAAAAGAAACCGCACTGCAACACCTTGGCTGCAGTTTTCCTCCTAGAGAAATGGCCTCCACAGGCCTGATCGTGGCAGAAAGATAGCACACTGGGGAACTCACTGTCAGGAATACAGCGACGGATGATTTGATCAGCACCTATCCGAAAAAGAAGTGGATTATCCCAGAAATAATACTTTGCTTCTGCCATGAGACGCTCACACTGGTTTTTAGGCCAACCACGTGGAAGAGATCCAGAAGCAAGGTAATTGGCAATGTCGGCATACCACGGTCCACTTGCCACATTTATTGCCAATAGGTGCTCATCAGGAAAAACTTCATTAATTGGCAGAGTAAGTCCAATATGGTCAGGGTCCAGTCTGGAAAGGTGATCAGCCACAACATTTTGGGCTCCGGCCTTATCACGAATCTCAATGTCAAATTCCTGGAGCAGAAGGATCCAACGAATCAGTCTAGGCTTGGCATCCTTCTTGTGCATGAGATGGCGAATGGCCGCGTGATCAGTGAAAACAATAATGTGAGAGCCCAGAAGGTAAGAACGGAATTTTTCCAGCCCAAAGATGACTGCCAGTAGTTCCTTTTCAGTGGTAGTATAATTACGCTGGGCCTCGTCTAACGTCTTACTGGCATAGTATACCACGAAGGGGTGTCTATCGCGTCTTTGTCCCAGGATGGCTCCGACTGCAAGGTCTGAAGCGTCACACATAAGTTCAAAGTCGAGGGACCAATCAGACGGCTGGAGAACAGGGGCCTTGGTGACAGCATTACGCAGCTGCGTGAATGCTTGTATACAGTCAGGGCCCATGTCGAAGGGCACGTCGGTTGATAGGAGATGAGTTAAGGGTCGAGAAATTTTGGAGAAGTCTTTGATGAATCTCCTATAGAAACCGATGTGTCCCAAGAAGGAGCGGATTTGTTTGACAGAACCAGGCACAGGTAAATCAGCAATGATATCGAGCTTAGCTCTGTCAACCTCGATACCCCTATCGGAGATGATATGTCCAAGAACAATTCCCTCGTGCACCATAAAATGACTTTTTTCCCAGGAAAGCACGAGGTTTACATCAATACATCTCCTAAGGATGCGAGTCAGGTTGGCAAGACATTCTTCGAAAGATGGTCCAAAGACTGAAAAGTCATCCATGAAGACCTCGAGAATGTCACCCACCATGTCATGAAATATCGCCAGCATGCATCTCTGGAAAGTTGCTGGCGCGTTACAAAGTCCGAACGGCATCCTTCTAAAGGTGAAGGTGCCGAAAGGGCAGGTAAAAGTGGTTTTCTCTTGGTCTCGGGGGTCTATTGCCACCTGGTTATATCCTGAGAATCCATCCAGGAAGCAGAAAAATTTATTTCCCGCTAACCGCTCCAGGATTTGGTCAATAAATGGTAGCGGGAAGTGATCTTTCTTGGTTGCAACATTGAGTTTCCTATAATCTACACACACTCTCCAAGATGTAGGAGTGCGTGTAGGGATGGATTCGCCCCTGTCATTGACACGGATGGTGAGTCCTGCCTTTTTGGGCACAACGTGAATCAGACTCACCCAGGGGCTATCGCTGATCGGGTAGATTATACCCGCATCCAGCCACTTAATGATTTCATTCTTAACGACCTCCCGCATGTTAGGGTTGAGACGTCACTGCATCTCGCGAGAAGGTCGAGCCTCCTCCTCCGTGTATATACGATGAGTGCAGTAGGAGGGGCTAATACCAGATAAGTCTGATAAAGACCATCCAATAGCTGCCTTGTGTTCTAGGAGGACCTTAGTTAGTTTGCACTCCTGCTCCATAGTTAATTTTGAACTGATGATTACAGGGAGCGTTTCATTTGGTCCCAGGAAAACATACTTGAGTGTATTAGGCAGCACTTTTAGCTCGGGACTGGATGGGGAAGGATCTGGCATTTCTTGGGACGAGAGTGTCCCAGACGGGTAGGAGAAGAAGTTAGGAGGAAGAAACTGGCCTTCAGATTGGCCAAGAAGAGGGGCTTCTTGGATAGATGGATCCAAAAATGAACAGCCCCAGTGAGAAGTATATGGGCTCAAGGTCCCAGTGTGGATTTGTAAATCCGCCTGATTTGGCGGGGAAGAAAGGGCAATTCGGTCTTCATGAGTGTGGACCGACAGTGAGTAGCCCGGATATGACTCAGACCATGAGGTATGGGAAGCGGAGAAAACCTCGTCAGAAGTCTGGCCAAGAGAAGGTACTGGACAAGGGAGGGATTGGGGAACGTCACAGTATGCGTTGGTCAGGCAGTTATCAGTGTTTATAGGTAATCCGCAGCAGTCCGAATAGGTCCCAGTTAGTCCGATACACGCGCTGACGGCCATGTCCTCGTCAGACGTGTCATCCTCAATGCAATCGCAATCAAAGTTCTTGGCTGCCTTGAATATGTTAAGCTTGAGCTTCTCAGATCCAACGGCAATCTCAATACAGCCCGACTCGCAGTCGATGTGGGCGCGGGCTGTGGCCAAGAAAGGTCGACTGAGGATGATCGGACAATCAGAAAGTGAACTAGGAACTTCCATATCTAAAACAAGAAAGTCAACAGGAAAACAGAGACTGTTGACCCTAACCACCACGTCTTCCACCACACCCTTCGGGATTTTGACAGAACGATCTGCCAACTGTAACGTGACAGGGGTGGGTTTCAGATTTCCCAAGGAAAATTTTTTGAGCATGATGGTCGGTATGAGATTGATGGAAGATCCTAGATCAAGCAAGGCACGGTTAAAACTGCAGCCTTGGATGCTACAGGAAATCAGTGGTGTGCCCGGATCTTTCTGCTTCGGTGGTAAGTTTGACAGTATAGCACAACTCGCATGAGGCGAGAGAAGCACCGGATTCTTAGTCTTCTTTGACTGTCGCCTGGGTGTTGTGTAGTCTTTGAAAAATCGAGCGACAGTAGGTATGTGGTCGATTGCCTCGAGCAGGGGTACCTTGATTTCTACATCCCTGAACAAATTACGTAGGTTGTCAAAGGCCTGCGTATTTTTCTTTTTGCCTTTTGGCTCCCTTAGTAGAGCCTCAGGGAATGGGACTGATTCTGGCACAAGTTTCGGTGCATGATCCTCTCGCGACTGCGGTATGCATCCCGAATGAGAGGGCGAAGAAGAAGACGGGCCAGGATCAGGTCGAGGCGGATTGACGGTCTGCTTACCGCTCCTCGTAGTGATAGCATTGGACGATGCGGGTCCAGTGGGATCATACGGTGGAGGAGGGTTTGCAATGGGGATATAAGAGTGTGGTGCTGCAGCAGGATTAGCCTGAAATCCCGGTGGAATGCTCGGAGCTTGCAGAACTTGATTAACCTGTCCCTGAGAAGGTCGTACCTGTGGTTGAGAACCACGGGGCACGAAATTTCGCGGGTTTGGAACAGGTTGGGTGGGAAGAGCACCCTGAGATCGAGTCGCCATGCGTAGTTGACTGATCTCGATGTTCTGCTGCGCCAATTGGTGCTGAAGAGAGGTCATGTTCTCTTCATGGCGCTTTGACATTTCTGTCATCATTCGCATCAATTTGTCAAGAGGGCTTGATGCGTGTTCAGTTTGTGGTACGCAAGGGCCTGATGGTGGATTTGCCATAGGATTAAACTGGACCCTTGGGATGACGGGTGCGGACGGTCGCATTGGTCCACCCGCGGGGTTTTGGTGCTGCGGGTTGTTGGACCATGCGAAGTTCGGATGATTACGCCACCCTGGGTTATAAGTGGCAGAGAACGGGTTGTTCCCCAGGGCGCAAGCATCTTCTATGCCAGAAGACGCGTCCGCATGTAGATATGCGTCTGAGCACACGGAGGCTTGGTCCTCCGTGTCGAAATACTGGCTCGCAGAAGCCAGTTCCACATGACTTACCGAGTCGCTTGGCGCGACACTCGGTAAGGAAGGTCTAACGGTGTTTCTCGGGATAAGCCTGGTATTAGAAGAACTTGGATTGTGACGAAGTGGTGAAGAGGTGGTGTTTGCCATAGATCGGGCGGGGTTGGCCAGAAGCTTGTCCAGCTTCTTGTGCACGACGGAGACTTCATCCAGTTTTTGTGCAATAAGGCTTAGATCAGTGGATGAATGGGAGGGTCCCGTGTCAACTTCGTGGACATTTCGGGGCTGGCTGGTACGATTAAAGGCGACAATGGAAGCATTGTTCATCGAGTTTTCACTCATATTTTCAAACAGCTCGAATGCTCCATTCTCGACTTTATTCATAAAGTTCCCTCCGCAGGAAGCGTCTGCAATCTGCTTCAAAGTCTCATTTAGCCCATAGTAGAAAATCTAGGCTATATGCCACTTAGGCAGTCCGTGGTGCGGACACTTCCTGAGGAGGTCGTTATACCTCTCCCATGCCTCATGAAATTGTTCGCCGTTTTGTTGCGTAAATGAAGTGATAGCACGGCGAAGCGCATTGGTCCGTCCGATTGGGAAGAACTTCTTGAGAAACGCTGTTCGCATCTCTTCCCAAGAGTGGATGGTTCTCCCAAGGGTGCGTAACCATTGCGACGCTTTATCCCGTAATGAAAACGGGAACATCTTCATGAGGACTATAGATAACCCGACATTTCTTGGTTTAACGGTTTCAGCAAGTCGGGTTAGGTCTTCCAAGTGGAGAAATGGGTCTTCACTTGCAAGACCATGAAAGTGAAAATTGATTAGGCCAATTATGTTTGGTTTTAATTCAAAGTCGTCCCCGCCCATGGGGACCCGAATTTGTCCTATGGTCTCTGTAGCAGCAGGATTCTGATAAGAGCTAAGAGACCTAGGCTCCTCCCATTCGGGAGGGTTCTGCATTTCCTCCAATGTTTCCCGAATGGCTTCGATTTTCTCATTATACATTTCCATTTGGGCTTGGAGGCGGGTTATGGGATCTAAGGCTCCACCACCTGGTGGGTTCTGAGGGCGATTTCCTCCCTCGGGATTTGGGGGTGGGCGTGCAGCCATGTTTCTGGAGGAGGAGGACGATTCGACTTGTTTTCTAGATTTATCAGTCAATTCAAATAGTTCAGGGTTTTGTGACCTCCTCCCAAACATGCACTACCGCAGGAAGAATTGGGGGGATGAGAAGGGAAAAGGGATGAGAGAAATGACGCCGCAAAGGTACACTTGATTACAAATCAATACAGTCAAGTTCCTAACCTCTACAGTGTGCCCTTAGACCTAAAGATCTAAGTTACCTACTATCACGAACTACGGAACCGAATGCGAGCACCGCGGAACCACCGGGCCAGATTGAAAGGCCGTTTGCCCCAGTCTTAGACACCCGATAGCACGCGGGAACTCTCACCAGCACGTAGTCGCTACACACAGGTAGTTAGACCTCCAATACTTTGTAAGGGTCAAGTTACTACCAGTTTTAATTAGAGGCTTGGGGTCAAGTGCTTTTGGAATGTGAGGGGCGTTGTTTACGGGTAATGCCCAAGTGATTGATTTTAAGAGTGTGTAAGAACAAGCATGCAACGGGGAAATCTCCCCGAATTGAAGTTTTTATTGGCGAATGGTTTTTAGAGTTCAGCCTTAAGTAGTATGAATTTTAGGGTTTTACTGAATTACCAATTCAACCAATCTCCGGGTTTTTGCAAAAATACAGGTTTTCCTTCTAAAACCCAAGAAACCCTTCTTCAATTATCAGTTAGTTAATGCATGCTAAAATGCAATGGGCTACCCTAAATGGAGATTTCTAAGTGTGGATGCACGAATCAGTTTTATATCAATGTGACAGGGAGCCAAAGCACTTCAATTCAAGTGCTCCCAATCACCAGAAATGATTTCCACACACAAGGCTTCAACCAAAACATAAAGAAAATAAAATTGTTGGGGTTGAAGTATTCAGGATCGAATCACAGGCAAGTTTGAAAAGTCGTGGTGGGGTTGGAATCAACTCAATTCCAAGTCTCCCCACCAAAAATGTGATCCTGAATTAAAGATAAGTGAGGCAAAAGAGGGATACAAGCAATCTTTTTCTTTGCCTCAAAGAATACTTCCCACGACGAAAAATCTAAGAATCAAGATTCTCGGATTTTCGCTATGCGAAGTAAGGCGGGAAATCCCGGGGCAGTGGGAGTGAAGACAACCAATCAATCAAGTGAATTTTAATCCACTTGCCCTCAAGAAATCCCAAGAAGTTTTTCTAGTTTTTAGTTTTAAATTTTTTTTTTTTTTTTTATTGTGGTGGCAAGTTAACCCTAATTTGATGAGAAAAGAAAACCTACTTGTTCGGCAACGTGTGCGAAGCTCCAATGCGATGTCGACGTCTTCACGTTCCCGTTCCCGCCTTGGATCTGCTCACGTCCTCGACTTCGTCAGCCTTCTTCTCCTTCCACCAGGTTCACCTGCACACCAAAAACAACAATACCCGTGAAGAGAGAAGAGACAAATTTAAAGGAATTGGATAGAAACTTACTCGAAAGCGCACCTCCCCGGCAACGGCACCAGAAAAGTTATGATGGGTCAGCCCGAATAGGTTGTTAATATGATATTTTTATCGTTGAAATGTGTATAGTGGTTAACCTAATTCAGACCTAACCATCTCTTTACAAAATTTTTAACCTGGCCTAATTGATTTTATCTTGTCACTTTTAGGCCCAGGGTCGAACACAGGGAAGTGGGGTTAAAGTGGAGTTTCTACGTTTTCCTTAAAACGCGTCTCTTCCGTTTGTTTATTGTGTTTTTGGTGTTTTTCTTATTTTGGTTTTTTTTATGGTAATCCTTGTTCTTGAGGCACACCCTCAAAATTGTGTCCTTGGCTTTTAGCCAAACAGAGTCCCAAAACAAGTCTTGCTACTCGCAAGACGAGGTACCTGCAAGTCAAAGATTATCTTTTCTTTTTTATGTATTTTTTTTTATCTTTTTACTAACAGAAAAGCAAATAGACAGAAAGTAAATATAGTATGTATATATATATATATATGTAGTATATATATAAAGGGGTGGGGGTGGAGGTGGCGATGGAGTGTAGCACTATGTCGAGTCAGTCGACGTCTAGAGAGACGCAACCAACACGACTAGGTGCCGCATGGAGTGTGGATGGAGGATGGATGATGTATGGGACCACGCTTTTTTTGTACGCGTGTATCAGGGAATATCAGCAACTGGTGCAGATATTCCCGCGATACAGCGTATAATAAATAACATGAAAATATATGTACATATGTATGTATATAAGTAAATATATCTATATATATATATATAAATGTATAGTTATATATGTATAGATATATATATATAGATATATATGTGTATATATATGTATATAAGTATATATATATATATTACTATATATATGTATATATATATGTATATAGATATGTATATATATATATATATGTATATAAGTATATATGTCTATATATATATAAGTATATGTATAAGTATATAGATGTATATATAAGTAGATATATATGTATATATATTATATATATGTGTATGTATACATAACTATATAGATATACTATGTATATATATATATATATATATGTATGTATGTATATATATATTTATATATATATTACTATAAGTGTGTGAGTGTGTGTGTATGTGTTGGTATAGGTGTGTGTGCGTCGGTGAATGTGTGTGTGTGTGTGTTGCTGTGAGTGTGTGTTTGTTAGTGAGTAAAAGAGAGAGAGAGAGAGAGAATACGTGAGAGAGAGAGAGCGGGAGCGGGCGGGAGAGATCAGCAGAGAGAGAGAGAGCGGGCGAGCGAGAGATTGCGGACGTGCGAGTTAAGACGTCTGCCGCCTCCGGCGGACGTCTGACGCCACGTCGTCTGAAGGCGGAGGCAGACGTCTGAAGACGGCGGGTGCGGGCGCAGCTTCGCGTAGGGTTCCTGCAGGCGTGCGTGAAGGCGACGGGCGGGCGAAGGCGTGGAGGAGCGAGCGTGGAGGAGGTCTGCAGGTGGTCGCGGAGGGTCGGGGAGGGGGGCAGGGGTCGGCGTGAGGCCGTAGCCGGCCGCTGCAGTGCACGCGGCGGCGAGCTACGGGTGCAACCCGCGAGGCGAACAGAACGGAGACGGAGGCGGGGAACGCCCTGCAGACGCGCGCGGAGGCGGTGAGAGACTGCGGGGACGGTCGCAGAGGAGCGGGAGGACCTGCTGCTGCTGGGCTGCTGCTGCCGTGGCTTCAAGCTTCGAAGCTTGGAGCGGCGGCAATGTCGTTAAAGAGAAAAAAACGAAGCGAGGGAATGCACCACGCCCACCGGCTCGTCGAAGAGCTGGGCGGTGGTGCTCCCACTGTGGTGGTGTGCACCATAGTGGGTTCTCCTGCTCGCCGGGTGCCTCCTCGACGGAGGGCCAGCGTATGGGAGGGGAAAGCGGTGGAGAAGATGGCTGCGGGTTTTTGTTTAGTTGCAGCAGCCTTGCCTTGCGAGGATGAAGCTGCAGCTACTTATAGAGGAGGAGAGAGTGGCGTGCCGGCTGCAGCAGGGAGAGGGTGTGCGAGTTGCAGCTATAGGGAGCGGCGTTGGCAGGGAGAAGTGACGGGAAGAAGTGCTGCGTGGCTGCTGCATGCAGCTGCGGGTAGAGTGCAGCCGCGGGAAGGAGAGAAAAGAAGAAATCAAGAGGAAAAATAAAAAGAGGGTGATTTTGCAAGGAGGCACTTGAAGAAAAATGTAACTATGCAGGCGATTGTTTCACTCCTCTTCCTCTCTTGATTAAATGCATGCATGCAAGTGTTTTTACAAATGCGATTACAGGATCCTATTATGCAATGTTAATGCTAGAAAATAGCACAAGAAGGCGTTATTACAGGCATGTTTTGAGGTGCAAACACCCCGATGGCCTTGGAGTGGTCGGGAGAAGAATGAGGGGCGACCAATGTAGCTTAGGCCGACCCTTGGAGAGAGGTAGGGTTGATCCAGCATCCCGGCATGATGTCCTCCATGATGGTGGTGAGCTCGTGGAGGTGGAGTAGCTAGCTAAGTGAAGGTGGGCCTGTATGGAGCTAATGATTGAGTGGTGCCAATGGAAGCCAAGGATGTGAATGGGTGCATTTGGCCGCCCATGGGATCTTTTTATAGACCCAATGGCTTCTCTCTAGAGAGGTGTGGAACTCTCTAGAGAGAGTCCAAGAGTGGCCGGCCACATGTGGGTGGAGGTGGTCTTTGAGATCCAAAAATTGTGGATCTCAATTTGAATGCCTCTTGGTTGCTAAATTTGGCAACCAAGAGGTGGCGCCATCTCAAGAGAACTCTAGACAATTCTAGAGAAGTGTGTGCATGAATGGGTGTGTGTGTGTGTGTAGTCATGCTCTATGTGGCTAGGTGGCTTAGGATAGGTCCTAAGGGGTTTGTGTAGGTGTAGGTCTAGATTTTAGGGTTACAAACCCTAATTGCTAAGGTAAAAATGCAATTAAACTTAACCTAAGTTTAATTGAATGAGTGTGAGCCTAATTGAGGGTGACATAACTCAATTAGGTTGGGTTTAGGTCAATTGGACTCTCACTAATTCCAATTAAACTTGTGTGGGTTGAGATCTAAGCTCAATTGGACTCAATGAGTCCAATTAACTTAGGTGAAGGTAATTGACTTTGATCTAAGTCAATTGGCTTTGGTGAGGACCTAATTAGGTCCTTAAGTAGGTCTAGAGGTGATGTACTAGGGTTAAGACACCTTAATTTAGGTTCCTATGGGGTTGGGATTAGGTCTAGGGAGTTAGAGATCCAAGATCAAGACTTGAATCTCAAAACAGGGACTGAAGACCAGTATCAGACGTCCAAAAATAGGATCAGACGACTTATACTCAAATATCAGAAGTCCAGACTTCAGTTCTGAACGTCCAATTTGTGTCAGGCGGAAATCAAGGTTCTATTTTGGGTACTTTGCTGAAATTGGACGTCTAACAAAGTGTCTGGACATCCAATAACACTGCAGAAGTGGGTTTGAGGTGTGCAGGAGATGGCTAAGGGTCCTGGACGTTCTATAACTTATCTAGACATCCGGATAAGGGTTGTAACTAGGGTTTTAAGGCTTCCTAGGGTGTTGTGACCTAATCTAATGGTGGCTAAGGCTTGGGGGAGGTATCTAGGTCATCCTAGGGCTAGGATGGACCTATGCTCTTCACATTTTACTATTTTATTTCTACTTAATAGAATACCAAACTTTTAACCCCCTTACATTATTATTCCTATATCTAAACTAAGCCTTCTACTCTAGCTCTACTGCAACTCCCGTTATTCCTGATCCAGCTTCAGATCCTACTCCAAATCCAGCTCCAGATCTGCTTATTGCCTACAATCGACATAATGCACTTAATCAACACATTATAACATTATTTTATGCATAGCTAAAGGAAAGTAGTAAAGATGTAGACAATGCATATGCATGCATGAATTTCCCTAACTTATGCTAAGTTCTAGCCTAATCTAGGTCAATTAAGACCTATGATCGCTGTGCAATCAAGCGAAAAGTACTAACACCTATAATTACTTAACTAAAACTTAAGAGATAGATATATCCTCTTCCTAAGTGCACTCTAGGCAAGTGGAGGCCTAGAATAATTAGGAAGATGAGGTGAAACAAGTGTTAGAACAAAAATAACAATTGCAATAGAAAGTAAAAAGAAGGCAATTTGATTAACTAGAATTTGTGTTCTTTTCCAAGACAAGTAGAGGAATGCATCTACTAGAAATGAAAAAATATAAAAGCAATAAAAGAAACACAAATCCTCTCACAAAATTTGATAAAGAAGGGAGTCTTCTTGCTCCAAGCCTAGCTGCTCCTTGGCTTGAAAAGAGGGCCTCCTGCTCCTTCCTTGAGAGCTCCTCCAAGGTGGATGCTACCACCTTCAATGCTCTCCTCGAAAGGGTGGGCATGCACCACCCTCAAAAGCTTTTCCAAGGTGGCATGGACCACCTTCAAGATCTCCTCCAAAGATCTTCCTTGCCTGGCTTCTCCTTTGGCTGGCGTGGCTCAAGAGAGAAGGGAAGAGGGGAAGGCACCAAAGGAACAGAATATCCCCTTAATCTTCTTCTTCTTCTTCTCCCTTGGGCGTGGGCTTTAGGTAGAATATGAGAGTGAATTTGCTAGCCAAGGATGATTTTAATGGTGGTGGGTAGTGGTCTTTTTATAGGGTAGGATGAGGGGTTAAGGTGCCTTTTGAAATGGAGGGCGAAGATGGGAGGATGGAGGTGGTTAGATGATCCTAGGGTTAAGGATGGTTGGCTCCACCTAAGGGGTGTAAGGGGGGTAGTTAGGGTTGGTCAAGAGGCACCTAAAAGTGGTGCCAACCATGGAGTGGTGACATGGGTTGGCACCTGTTAGTTCAACTACTCATATAAAATATTCTGATGATTTTACAAAATGTAGAAAATGAAATAATAAATAAAGCGTAGCATATTGTTTTCTCTCTATAATAACATATTTGCAGGAATTCAAAAAGCTTTCCAAGACGGGAGATTAAAAGCGTGAAGACGAGTAGCAAAAGTATTAGGTCTTAGGCTTTTTTCATGTAAACTTTCAAAGGTTGTAATTTTCATCTTATTTGAGTCTAGAAATACTGTAAAGAGCCCCCAAACATAACCTATAAATAGCTAACTTAGGCTCTCTACACTTAGGATAAATTAGAAACAAAAAACCCAACACTTACTTTTATCAGACGTCCATTAAAAAGTCCAGACGTCTGATTTTCCATCATAAGACGTCTGACATGTGTATCAGACGTCTAATTTCAAATATTTCTGCCTTTGTTCATCTCCTCATAAACATCAGTCGAAGGACCTCACTTTCAGACGTCGATAACCGTTCACAGACGTCTGATCCTTTACCCAGACTTCCTCATACTAACCGTTAGACTTTTTATCGGCAAAAATAATTTCTAGACGTCTTGACACACTTACAGACGTCTGCCTTTGAACCGTTGGCCATGATTTTCTGTGCGTATCTGTCTACGGCCACATAATCTTTTGGCAGAAGCAGGAAGGAAGAGTATTTAGGTTTCCAGACGTCTGGTAATGTCCTCAGATGTCCATAACGACGTCTGATCCTCTAAACCTAGAACCCTGTTTGGATCCGATGATAACAGGAACGAATGTACCATTCATTAGACGTCCAGTAAAATAATCAGACGTCTTATGACATAATATCAGACGTCCTTCTTTTGATCCAATAGAGTCCGTTAAGGATATCCTGCAATATTAGACGACCATAGTAAAAATCAGACGTCCTGTAAGACGTCTGATATTAAAATTAGACGTCTGATGTTGCTGTCAGAATCATCATTGCCCTGATTTTGTGTGGATTTCGTCCTAAACTCTTGGGATTTGTCTCCAACGGCTAGAAGAGCTCTCCCAAGTGTTCTTGAAGGTTCCAAACTTGCCTATAAATAGACTACAACTCTTCTTTGGCAAAACACACCTCTTGAGATACAATTCCATTAGAAAAATCTCTTGCTCACTACTCTAAGCTCCATCTTGCCCTTGTGCTGTGCTAATACTCTGATCAAAGGGCAAATCCATACTCCCGGCTCGCTCCGTTCTACAAATCATCAGGGAGTTCTTTTCATGCTTAGTAGAAAGCAACTAAATTATTGGGGTGCTCTATAGGTGTTATTTTTACTTGTTAATTTCTGTATTTTGGGTATCCGGCCTGTCGGGTCCCCGTCTCTTCATCTTGAAGAGAGAAACCTCCGTTTAGGGATCGGAGGTGGGAATTGTAATTGAGGTACACTACCCTCGTTTAAGTAGTGTGGTTAGTGGATTGATCACCTTGTGATCGAAAATCCTAAGTCAAGAGATTGGCTTAGGTGGTGGTTTTCACCCATCTTGGGTTTCCACCTAAAAATAATTGAGTATATTGTGTGATTGAATTTGTTGTATTACAATACAATATAATTTCACTATTCACCCCCCCTCTAGTGCAATTTCATTTGGTATCAGAGCAGGTTTTCCGCCCACAAGAGTAACATCCGCGGAAAGATCACATGGAGGGGAAGGCGATTTCCACAAGCAGATTGGAGGGGCAATCCACCACTCGACCACCACTCTTCGAAGGAACCAACTACACCTACTGGAAGCTGAGAATGAAGATGTGGCTTCAAGCCAACGATTTCTCCATTTGGGAGAAATGCGAATCCGCATACGTCATTCCCGAGAAACCAGAAACTGGTTACACAGTGGAGCAAATCCATCACCTTGGACTGAATGCCAAGGCAATGAACTCACTCTACTGCGCTCTCAGCTCGGAGGAATTCAACCGCATCAGCCAATGCGAAACCGCCCACGAGATCTGGAGAACCTTGGAGGTTACTCACGAAGGTACATCTAAAGTTAAATCCTCAAAGATAAACTTGCTATCACAGGAATTCGAAGCTTTCTCTATGAAGGAGAATGAAAGACTTGGGGACATGTACACCCGATTCACGTTAATCGTGAATAACCTCAAGTCTTTAGGAAAGACATTTATAAAGGGGGAGCTTCAAGGGAAGCTCCTTCGCTCCCTTGGACCTGAGTGGGAGCAAAAGGTAACGGCAATAGAAGAAGCCAACCAAGTAGAGGATCTAGACATGGAAAATCTACTTGGGAATCTCATGGCTTACGAATCAAAAATGGAGCAAAAGAAGAAATCAACCTCATCGGAGCCAAAGAAGAAGACCTTAGCCTTCAAAGCTACGTCGGATGATGAGGTAAGTACCGATGACGAAGAATTTGTTTTATTAGCTAAAAAGTTTAAAAAGTTTCTCAGAAATAGAAGAGAGATCAAGGGAAAGAAAAGAGAAGAAGATCCTCTAATTTGCTATAATTGCAAAAAGAGAGGTCACATAAGGAAAGATTGTCCCTTACTCAAAAGGGATGATGAGAAGAAACACAAGAAGCCTTCTGACTACAAGAAGATCTCCAAATCGAAAGGATTCAAGAAGAAGGCGTTTCAAGCAACATGGGATGACTCCACCTCCGAAGAAGAAGAGGAGGAGGAAACAAATGAAGAAACGGCATGCTTGGGACTAATGGCAACAAATGATGGTTCCGAGTCTGAATCTGAGGAACCTGAGGTAAACCCCTACTCTTTGGATGAATTACAAGATGCCTTTGATTCACTATATATAGATCTTAAGAAAACTAAAACCCAAAGCAAGGCTTTAAAAGAAGAAAAGTTAGAAAATAAGAGATTAATCAATGATCTTGAAGAAAAGAATCTAATTCTTACAAAAGAAACCACTGCTTTAAATATGCAAATAAAAAATCTAATGATTGAGAAAGAGTCATTAACAAATGATTTGTATACAGCAATGAGTGAACAAAAATTTTTAGATAGAGAAGAATTACTCGACAAAATCCATGTGCTTGAAAAATCAAACTCTTTTAAAAAGGATGAAAATGGCTTACTTAGAGTAGAAATTAGGGCATTAGAAGATAAACTAGATATAATGAAAATAGAGATAAATCATCTCAAAGAAAAGTCAAACCAACTTCTTGAGGACCTAGCTAAATTTACAAAGGGGAAGGATAACTTGGACAAACTCATTGCCCATCAAAAACCTTCCTCAAGTAAATTTGGATTAGGCTTTTATGAGCCTAGTCAAAGTGAGCCAAAAAGGGACCCTCCTCTAAAGGAGAACACTAACAAATACGGATCCACTTTACAATGGATACCGAAAAGACAACTCTCACTTTGTTTTGTAGGGATGAAAGGACATCATAATGTCAAAAATTGGATATACAAAATGAAGGATGGACGACTCAAATTAGAAAGACCTATAGAAACACCAAGTCACAATCGAAGATCTTTTGTAGGAGGAAGAAGGTCTACAAGGAGGAAGACAAGGAAACCTCCACCACCAAGGAGGCCGATGGGTGATGGACTCCGGATGCTCCAAACATATGACAGGAGACAAGCACCTATTTTTGGACCTCCAACCTACGGATGGAGGAACAGTTACATTTGGCAACAACCACAAGGGTCATATTATTGGCCTTGGTAAAATAGGTAACCCTCTCTCTCCCATCTCAAATGTTTCTCTAGTTAAAGGTCTAAAACATAATCTTTTAAGTGTAAGTCAAATATGTGATAAGGGTTTTAAAGTAGTGTTTACTTCTAAAATGTTTGAAATTATGCATGCATTAACCAATGAAACCCTTCTTAAGGGAACTAGATTTAAAGACATTTATGTTGTAGAATTTGATAAAATGGCACTTATGAATGTCTTATAGCAAATGATGAGTTAAGTATATGGCATAAAAGACTAGGACATGTTCATATGAAGCTGGTTCAAAAATTAGCTAAACATGAACTAGTCCGAGGTCTTCCTAAAAGAAAATTTTTAAATGAGCTTGTTTGTGATTCATGTAAATTAGGTAAGATTATAAAATCTAGTTTTAAAAGCAAAGAAGTTATATCCACATCAAGACCTTTAGAACTACTTCACCTAGATCTATTTGGACCAACAAAATATGAGAGCCTCAGTGGATGCAAATATTGCCTTGTAATTGTAGATGATTTTTCGAGGTTTTCATGGGTCTCCTTCTTGAGATCTAAAGAAAGAGTGTTTTCTGTCTTTTCTATTTTTTGTAGGAAAATTCAAACTGAAAAAGGCTACCAAATCACTCGTATCCGTAGTGATCATGGGGGCGAGTTTGAAAATTCCTTGTTTGATGATTTTTGTCTAGAGCACGGTATTGCTCATGAGTTCTCTTTTCCTCGAACACCTCAACAAAATGGGGTGGTTGAGAGAAAGAACCGTACTCTTCAAGAATGTGCTCGAACATTGCTCATAGACTTGGGGTTACCGAAGTATTTTTGGGCTGAGGCGGTTAACACGGCTTGTTACGTGTTAAATCGCACCTTAATTCGATCCGGATTGCGAAAAACCTGTTTTGAACTATACTATGGGAAAATACCCAAAATTAGTTATTTTAAAGTTTTTGGATGTCGATGTTTTGTCTTGAATACCCGCTCTAATTTAGATAAATTTGATGCCAAAGGTGAAGAAGCCATCTTTATTGGTTACTCCTCACGTAGTAAGGCATATCGGGTTTTTAACAAGACCACATTAACAGTGGAGGAAACCCTTCATGTCTCCTTCGATGAATCTCCTCATTCCTCCATTGACTGAGTCAATATGGATGATGAAGATGATTCTACTATTGATGTGTCTAACATTCCAAACTCCAATATCCATAATCTTCCAAAAGATTGGATATATCAAAGGGATCATCCCGAAAGTCAAGTCATTGGAAGTGTTTTTGATGGCGTTAAAACCCGATCTCGTTTTAGTTGCACCTTTGGTCTCTCCGCCTTTGTATCTCAAGTTGAACCGAAGAGTGTCGAGGAAGCATGCTCCGAAGAAACTTGGATGATGGCCATGCAGGAGGAACTCAACCAATTCCAAAGGAATGAAGTTTGGGATCTAGTACCTAAGCCTGAAGGGCAAACGGTAATAGGTACCAAATGGGTATTCCGGAACAAGTTGAATGAATCCGGTATAGTTATTCGAAATAAGGCTCGGTTGGTAGCACAAGGGTACAATCAAGAAGAAGGAATTGATTTTGATGAGACCTACGCTCCCGTAGCTCGACTCGAATCAATTCGCATGCTTCTTGCTTATGCCGCCTTTCTTGGCTTTAAACTCTTTCAAATGGACGTTAAGAGCGTGTTTCTTAACGGATTCATTAAGGAGGAAGTTTTTGTAAAACAACCTCCTGGTTTTGAGTCTCATGATAAGCCTCATTTTGTCTACAAATTAAACAAGGCACTATATGGTCTAAAGCAAGCTCCTAGAGCTTGGTATGAAAGGCTCAAAGAGTACTTGTTAAATGCAAAATTCTCTATAGGGGAAGCTGATTCCACATTATTCATTAAAAGAAAAGGAGAAGACATTTTATTAGTTCAAATATATGTAGATGATATTATATTTGGTGCTACTAATGAATCTATGTGTAGAAAGTTTTCAGAAATTATGCAGGAAGAATTCGAAATGAGTTTGATGGGTGAACTCAAGTTTTTCTTGGGCTTGCAAATCACTCAGCTCGAGATTGGAACCTTTGTGTGTCAATCTAAATACACAAAGGAGATGTTGAAGAGATTTGATATGAACAAAAGTAAAGGGAAGAACACTCCTATGAGTGTCACAACTTCCTTAGACTTGGACGAATCAGGTACGCCCATAGATCAAAAGCTCTATCGTAGCATGATTGGATCTTTACTGTATTTAACTTCCAGTAGACCTGATATTTTGTTTAGTACCTGCTTATGCGCTAGGTTTCAATCAAATCCTAAACAATCACACCTAAATGCTGTAAAACGAATATTTAGATATCTAGTTGACACATCTGATTATGGCTTATTCTACCCTAGGAGTCCACAATTCAACTTAGTTACATATAGCGATGCGGACTACGCAGGTAGCCGCACTGATAGGAAAAGTACTAGTGGGACGTGCCAATTCTTAGGCGAATCACTAGTCTCTTGGTTCTCAAAGAAACAATCTAGTGTAGCTTTATCAACTACAGAAGCTGAATACATAGCCACTGCACTAGCATGTTCCCAAGTACTTTGGATGAAAAGTACTTTGAAGGATTTTAACCTGATATTTAATAAGATAAAAATATTATGTGACAATACTAGTGCTATCAACCTCTCGAAAAATCCCGTACATCACTCTCGCACAAAACATATTGATGTTCGACATCACTTCCTAAGAGACAATGTACTTAAGGGAGAAATCGAAGTTGAATTTATTTGTACTGAACTGCAGTTAGCTGATATTTTCACTAAACCTTTGAATTATGATCGCTTTAATTATATACGTAGGAAACTAGGCATATGTAAGCTAAGTGATATTTGAAGAATTTAGTGTTTTAATGGAACCTCTTTTGTCATGAGCATAGATTGAACCTTGATTTCACTAAGCCTTCATTCAAACATCCAAATGCACACTCTGTCCAATATCAGACGTCTGATTAAATAATCAGACGTCTTATACATTAAAATCCGTCGTCTAAACATCTGGGACAGATGACGATTTTATATATAACAAAATAGTAATATCAGACGTCTGGTACTCCACACAGACGTCTGAACTGTCGTCCAAATGTGTTGACAGACGTCTATCTCGGAGACAGAACATGTACTGCCTGTCGGACGTCTGAATATATGGCTAGACGTCGTATGAATCGTCTGGCAGGAAAAACGGACGACCCTGTAACTTTTAACGAAAATCCAGGGAGGTCTGTCTGCAGAAATCGGACGTCTAATATTAAATTTAGACGTCTTCTTTGCCGTCTGAGTAAGAAATCAGACGACAACCTGGAGAATAAATCTTTTTGCTGGGGAGGATTCCTGCAGAAATCAGACGTCTATATTAGAATTAGTCGTCTGATTATTCGTCTGATGAATAAAACAGACGTCTCCCTGAAATAGGCAAAAATTCCTCTGCCAAATCCCGACGTCTGACATCGTTGACAGACGTCTGATCGGGAAAAAATCTGCGCGTCGCGGCTTTTCTCTGGACGATTTGAGATGCAAATCTCCCCAACTTCAGGGGGAGACTTGCTCGGTGACCTTGGGATATAAAATCCCCTTCGCAAAGGTCCCACTCTCCTGTCCAAAATCCCTACCCCACACGATCTGCGCGCCGCTCTCCCTCACACCCGACGGCCCACAGCAGCAGCTGGCGAAGTTCTGCTCGCAGCCAGACGACCGTCGCACCTCTTCGACGACTGACGGAACTGCTGCTCCTCTGCGCGCGTCGTCCCTGCCTCTCGACCGCGCATTTGGAGGCTTCCCTCCTCCCGTGGGTATACCCTCTCAACGCCTAGGGCATTTTCATACTCCTTTTACCCACGGCCTTGTAGCATCTAGTTCACTTCTTGATTCACTTGACCTACATGTGCATTTCATTGTCAGCCCTAACCCTCGGTCAAGAAAACCTTCTTAGCCCTAGCTGCATCTTCCATGGCAAGGGTATTACCTCATGAGGATCAAGCCGACTTTTTAGTGGCTTGCATCCAAAGGTATATTGCCACAACTACATGGCAGGTTGTATTGCCTCAAGGCATACTGCCACATATTTTTTTCATGATGATTACAGTGTTTCAAACTATGTTTTGGGTGAATGTTGCTTGGTTGAATGGGTGTTTCTTTTTTGCAGGTATTCCATCCTCAACTCACCACTCTTTTCTCCTAAACCTAACCACCCATTCCACCAAATATGCCTCCCCGTAGGAAGCAAGTTGAGGGATCTTCCAGTTCCTCTTCCACTTATTTGGCAGATCAATTGCGGGGTGACATCGCTAGGCAGCGATTTCGTCGTTTCGCGAATGCCAAAGTTAAATGCCCTCGTTTTATTGTTTGGAATGATTTTGCCCATTTGAACCTTCGGGAACACTTCCAAACTCTCCATCTTTTCCAATATTTTGACCGTCAATTCCACTCTGGCATTGGAACTCTTGGTGTGTTCCCTGATCTTTGCCGTCTCTTTTATGCCAACATCGTTGAGGACTACAGCAACGATGAACTTGAACTCCATACCCGCCTATTTGGTCGTGAAATACACATCACATCTGAAACTATCTCTGACCTTCTAGCCATCCCCAATGAGGGAAATGATTTCAATGACATACTGAGGCAATACGACCCTGAAATCATCAATCAAGAGTTAGTTCTCCCGGAAAAATATGCTGAAAACCTTGGCACTCTACCGTGCAAAAATCTCAAACCCCTTCCACGTCTACTCTCTCGCATTTTTGGGTGGGACCTCCTAAACAAATCAGGAGGCTTTGATTACATCTCACGCCAACACAAGGCTCTCCTTTTTGCGGCCGTTCGTCATATTCCTTTCAATTATTGCCGCCTCATTGTTCGCGTCATGAATGAGGACCATGGGGCATCACTTCCGTTTGGGTCTATTCTATCCAAAATCTTTTCATCCCATCGGATTTCCATAACTGACCAAGCAGTTGACAAGAAAATTGAGCCTTACAACCGGGCCACAGCCGCCAAGATGCATATACTTAGAGAACATCTTGAGCCCGCCGACGAACCCATGGAAGAAGAGCCCCTTCCACCCTTTCCAGACTTCCATGAACCACGGCCCCTTCAAATAGAAGCTCCCCGCTCGAGCTTTGATGAAGCATGGGATCCAGCCACAGATTCCCTCTCCTCCGGCATCTCCCTCCTGCTGCGTCGAACCGGCGAGATGTACACCTACATGGGAAGCATGCGCCGCGACATCGACGAACTTAGATCAGATGTTCAAAATTTGCAGATAGGACAAGGACCCGCTCGTCGCCGCCGCCGCCAAGATCAAGAAGAATAGTTTTAGTGCTTCTATTTTTCTGTCTTTTATTCTAAGTTTGTATTAAGAGGCCTTGACCCTCTACTTAATATTTTTGGGAACAAATAGCTAGTCCATGCTTAAATATTTCTATTCCTAATCAATTTTCCTTAATGCCTTGTCATCTTTTAAACATGCAATTTTATTCACGCACTCTACTTTGTAGATATTACTCTTGTAGTTTGGATTTTGACTCCCTTTCAACAACCCTTCATGATGATATTCAAAAAGGGGGAGAAGATTGTAGGTAAGAAATTAAGGAATAATAAATAGATAAAGGCTATCAAGTACAACCTTTAGGGGGAGGAAAGAGGAACCTACAGCTATATTTTGAAAATCATCAAAAAGGGGGAGATTGTTAGTTCAACTACTCATATAAAATATTCTGATGATTTTACAAAATGTAGAAAATGAAATAATAAATAAAGCGTAGCATATTGTTTTCTCTCTATAATAACATATTTGCAGGAATTCAAAAAGCTTTCCAAGACGGGAGATTAAAAGCGTGAAGACGAGTAGCAAAAGTATTAGGTCTTAGGCTTTTTTCATGTAAACTTTCAAAGGTTGTAATTTTCATCTTATTTGAGTCTAGAAATACTGTAAAGAGCCCCCAAACATAACCTATAAATAGCTAACTTAGGCTCTCTACACTTAGGATAAATTAGAAACAAAAAACCCAACACTTACTTTTATCAGACGTCCATTAAAAAGTCCAGACGTCTGATTTTCCATCATAAGACGTCTGACATGTGTATCAGACGTCTAATTTCAAATATTTCTGCCTTTGTTCATCTCCTCATAAACATCAGTCGAAGGACCTCACTTTCAGACGTCGATAACCGTTCACAGACGTCTGATCCTTTACCCAGACGTCCTCATACTAACCGTTAGACTTTTTATCGGCAAAAATAATTTCTAGACGTCTTGACACACATACAGACGTCTGCCTTTGAACCGTTGGCCATGATTTTCTGTGCGTATCTGTCTACGGCCACATAATCTTTTGGCAGAAGCAGGAAGGAAGAGTATTTAGGTTTCCAGACGTCTGGTAATGTCCTCAGACGTCCATAACGACGTCTGATCCTCTAAACCTAGAACCCTGTTTGGATCCGATGATAACAGGAACGAATGTACCATTCATTAGACGTCCAGTAAAATAATCAGACGTCTTATGACATAATATCAGACGTCCTTCTTTTGATCCAATAGAGTCCGTTAAGGATATCCTGCAATATTAGACGACCATAGTAAAAATCAGACGTCCTGTAAGACGTCTGATATTAAAATTAGACGTCTGATGTTGCTGTCAGAATCATCATTGCCCTGATTTTGTGTGGATTTCGTCCTAAACTCTTGGGATTTGTCTCCAACGGCTAGAAGAGCTCTCCCAAGTGTTCTTGAAGGTTCCAAACTTGCCTATAAATAGACTACAACTCTTCTTTGGCAAAACACACCTCTTGAGATACAATTCCATTAGAAAAATCTCTTGCTCACTACTCTAAGCTCCATCTTGCCCTTGTGCTGTGCTAATACTCTGATCAAAGGGCAAATCCATACTCCCGGCTCGCTCCGTTCTACAAATCATCAGGGAGTTCTTTTCATGCTTAGTAGAAAGCAACTAAATTATTGGGGTGCTCTATAGGTGTTATTTTTACTTGTTAATTTCTGTATTTTGGGTATCCGGCCTGTCGGGTCCCCGTCTCTTCATCTTGAAGAGAGAAACCTCCGTTTAGGGATCGGAGGTGGGAATTGTAATTGAGGTACACTACCCTCGTTTAAGTAGTGTGGTTAGTGGATTGATCACCTTGTGATCGAAAATCCTAAGTCAAGAGATTGGCTTAGGTGGTGGTTTTCACCCATCTTGGGTTTCCACCTAAAAATAATTGAGTATATTGTGTGATTGAATTTGTTGTATTACAATACAATATAATTTCACTATTCACCCCCCCTCTAGTGCAATTTCAGCACCAACTTTGAGGGTTCTAGAAGGTGGGATTAGGTGGTGCCAAGTAGGGTTCTAGAAGGAAGGGTAGGTGGGTGGGTAGGATGGGTTGTAGGGTTAAGTGTATGGTGGATATGGGGGTGGATGTTGGCGCCAGAAAGGGGGGTTGTTAGGGTTAGGTTTTGACACCAAAATTGGTGCCTTTTGGTGGTGATGATGGGGTGAAGAGGTGGCTAGGTGGTGGTGCCAACTTGGAGTAGGATAGCAAGCCTAGGAAGGGCTTAAGTTAGTGGAGCTAGCTAGGGTTGAGTTGAAGGTGGTGGATGGCCAAGGAGCTGGTTTCTAGCTAAGCTAAGCTAGCTTAGCTAGCTATGGAGTAGAGGAGGAGGTATTGGAGCTTGGGTTTGAAGAGAGGAGCTGAGGAGGAGAGGTCAGGAGCTAGAACTGGAGTTGGCAGTTGCTGAAGAGGCTAGGATGGAGCTACTCTAGCTGGCTTAGCTTGCTAGTTCTTTGCTAGCTGCTAAGCCAAGCTAAAGTGAGCTTGCTTCTACCATAATGAGCTTAGGTGAACTGGGTCAGGTGCTCCGGGGGAGGATCAGGCTAGTTGAGGTAGCTAAGGTAGCTTAGCTCAACTGAGTTGAGCTAAGCTGAGTCCCCGGGAACTGGACTTGAGCTTTCTGAGCTAGGATGAGTTCTTCTTTAGCTGGCTGGAGTTGAGTGAAGTTGGATGTAGCTGGATATGAGCTGAGGTGAACTCTAGTCAACTCAGCTGAGCTAGCTAGAGCTCCCTGTGGACTAGTGGGAACTGAGATGAGCTAGACTCAACTAGGTTGAGCTAGATCTGAGCTGACCTGAGCTAGGGTGAGCTAAGATGAGCTCTCTTGAGCTGCCATTCAGTTGAGATTAGCTGAATGGAGCTGAGATGAGCTAATCCTTGGCCAAGTGAGCTAGGTTCCAACTGTGGTGAGCTAGATCAAGCTACGTTCTATTTAGTCTGAGCTCCTCCTTCACCATTTGCCTTCTTGACTACTAGGGTTTTAGGGATCTGTATATCTGTTAATCCCTAACACTCACAAAAACACATTAAAACAATAAAAGAAAATGCAATGCATGCCTAACCCAGTTAATTCCTAAATGCAGCCCAAGAACCCGTTTGCAGAGTAAAGCTCTAAGAGCTAGGTTTGTTTTTATGCATAAGAATGATGATAAACTGCCGTTTATCACTGCAGCAAGCTTGCTTCAAGCTCGCTCGCTAATGGTGGAGGGGCGGTGAACTTGAAATCACAAGATCAACCTTGCAACCATGTAAAAATGTTCGGAGAGGTTCACCGGACCATGGTGGATGTGATGGGTATGTTGGCATGGCTCTAGGGTGCCTGTGCAAGCGTGCCTAGGGCACACTGTGTGCAAGTGTGTGGGTGTGTTCGAGGGGTGGTTTAAGTGTGTGGCACAGTGAGTGGAGTGGGGGGAAATGTTCAGTGGAGTGAGGCGGAGCTCGTGGACTTGTTGCGAGGGTTGGGATGGTCTATGGAGGTGGAGCGACCTCGCCGGAGTTGGTGATTGGAGATGGAAGGGATGGAGGTGATGGAAGTCGGCAGTGGTTGATTTTGAAGAATAAGGGGTGGAGAAGAATGTAGAGGGGAGAGGAAGCTTATATGGGAGGTGAAGAGATGAAGGGGGCGAGCGGAGGCATCGAGTCTGGTGTGGCTGACGTCGAAGACGAAGGTGGCTCTGGTGAGTGGAGATTGGCAAGGACGAAGAGAGAAAAGTGCCTGCAGGTACGGTGAGGCGTAGAGGAAGTCAAGGAGGAGGAATCCACCACAGGTATGGCGATTGGATGATGAGGAGGTGCAAGGGAGTTCACCGGACGTCGAGGAACCTACGGCCGTGAAGGGAAGAGAGGAATTAGGGGTTTTTGTGGCCGAATTCAAGCGTGAGGAGATCGGAGAGGTCTGGGCTCCTTTAAATAAAGCCCTGGAGGTCGGTTAGGGCTTGGGAAGCAAGCTTCCCAAGCAAGGAAAGCTCGGTAGCGATGGAAATCATTGAGATACCCATATCTCTCATGCATTCGCATGAGAGATTAGGAGGGAATCGGATCTCAAATGAGGGTTCAGAGGAGAGAGAATTTCTCAAAGAATCTCCCTTCCAATTTTGGAAGAGATTCTTTGAGCAATCAGGGAGAACTCTCCTTCCAAAGCTCGTCGGAGTTGGATTCTTCCACTATAATGGAAGAGGGACCTACTTATGAAAATGATGAAGAACCTAGGGGGCTTTTTGTAAGGGTTTTTGAAAGATAGGGGTATAAATGTAATCAGACTGGACTTTTTTGTAAATTAGGTCAAGATGAGTTCCCCTTAGGTCCAAAATTTGGTAAAAACCTAATTTGGACCTAAGAAATTCAATGGTGAAGTTTGATTTTAGGTTTGACCACGTTTGACTGGGAATTTTATGCAAAAACCCATTTTAGGGCAAATATCTATCTGAGACCCCATTCTAGGTCAAGATTGGTTCTAATGGCCAAATTGAAGGTTCTAAACCCTAGAGAATATTTTTATATGATTTTTAGAGGGTTTAGTTGAATTTTATCTTGACCAGAACCTTCGTTAATCAAGTGGGTCTTCTTTAGGGTTTTAAGAAGTCATTTAATTCACAGGATATACACAAATCCTTTTCTGTCTGATCCAACCCACTTATAATCTTATTACAACCATTTGACATTTGTTTAGCCCTTGAGAAAACTCGTTGCTACACTGCATTGGTAAAATTGTAGTTTTAACCCTAGTTTGTTGTTTCACTCTAAGAAAGGTTATGCAGTGAATTAGGACTTTCAGTTGGTTATGTAGGAGCATTTATTCTCTCAGTTGGATCAAAATGAGCTAGTTATGGCCCATGGTGGTGTTCCCATCACTCACTTAGCTCAATCATGCTATCCTTACCTACTCTATCCAGATTTGGATTAACATTTTTAATGTCTTAATAGGCCTTGTGCTATGAAGTGACCCTTCCCTTGGGTCCTGTGAAAATTCTCAAACTTTCGGGGGTTTCCTGATATTTTCCTGCCCTTAATTTCTGCTCGTAGGACCCATGTGGATAATTCCAAGAACTTGAGAGCTTTCTCATAATTTTTGCTACCCACCATTCCCATAAGAGCCCTTACGACCCCCTATAAAATCCCCCAAGACCCTCCTCTCACCCCATTTTTCCCCACTGCAAACAGCATTTTACACCTTCATCCAACCTTTGAGGAGGGAGGGATCGAGTGAGAGGAGAGCTCGCGATCGAGCTTCGACGCCACGCCGATGCGAGGCAGTGTGGCAAAGATGCGACCGCATGAGGGCACGAGGAAGGTGAGCTACTATTGTGCTTGAGATTATGGGGTTGTGCTTGAGCTCCTAGGGCTGTGCGAGGGAAGGAGTAGTTGAGTGGAGTGGAGCGCAGAGTTTCTATACGAGGAAGAAGGTGCATAGAACATCTACAAGTAGCATCAAATGTTCGAAGTATGCCTAGATAGCTGGGACGAACTTTGGACGTCTGAGGGAGCATTAGCTCGAGGTACAGTCTGTCGAGGTGATAGTGGGGTGGTCGCTTTACGTGAGGAGCGTGTGGGAAGGCCATGTTGGGCACTGTGTGCAGGAGGTTTCGAGGCTCTCGGACATCCACCTGATTGAGAGAATTTCCAGAGAGCCAGGAGGATGTCTAGGAGAGCTGCCAAATGCCCGAGACAAGTCCCAGGCAACCAAGACAGACGCCTGACATCCAGGAAAGAGGTGTTGATGATATACGAAATCTGGAGTGTATGCCAGACGTCTGATATGAGACCTAGGCGGGTTTTGGACAAGCAGATTAACAGTTCAGACGAATCGAGTAGACCTGGTCTGGTTCAAGTGAAATAAGGGGGTTGTTGGGCCAGTTCGGGGCCTAGACAGTGTTTGTTTCTCTTATGTGACAGGCTCTAAGTCCAGGGCTCAAGTAGGACCTACAGGGACAGTCGGGCTGGTTCCTTGTACCCCATACCTCTCGTACACCTAGACAGAGTAGCCCCTTTCTGTCCCGATGAGTTAGTTTCATTTTGATTTCATGTTACAAGTAGCTAGTTAGTGAATTATTAAAATTATGCAAATGCATTTTTTGAATGAGATGGATAATTGCTTCATCTTATATACGCACGCAGACACATGCATGCTCTAACTCATAATTGATGAACTTTATACTATTATACATGTGAAGAATGAATAAATCTTGTTGTGTATGAAAATAAACCCTATTGGTCAAGATAAGGACTCTTATTGTAATGGCTCTATTTGTTTACTCCATGTTGAATTTGAAATTATGAATAGAGATGCATGTTATTCGCTGATGCTTGATATAGATTTAAAGGAATTATAAACGAACCTTAGGGAGAACTAGAAGAATAACTTATCTACGATGATATGAAACTCTGATAATGATGGAATAATTCGCTTATTATGAGGGATGGTTGTTGGTTGAGCTCTAAGTTACGAGTGAGCTGGCCCTCATGTATGCACATACCAAGGAGAGTTAATTACCCCTTGTGTAGAGAGTAAGTTGGCCCTCGTGTATGCACGTACCAAGGAGACCCAATCGTCCCTTGTGTAGGGAGAGAGCTAGCTTTCCCTCAAGTTGGGACCCAAGGTAGTAATGGCCTTCCTACACCAACTCCTATTAAGCCCATAGGGCCAACCAGGATAGTCGGCCGAGGGTATGCAGATTGGTGAGGGGAGAGACCCCTATTCTGTTATGTGTTGTACAACTTCGAGCATACCCATTAATGGAAAGGACTAACCACGTGCTAGTGCAGGGTAGCTCCCCGTGCATTTATTGTGCATGCCGTAGTCACCACTACGTCGTGACTATGATGCTGAGGTGGTAGACTGGGTGTAGGGCAAACATGAGGTGTTCTCTCGGCTAGGAGAGCTCTACGTGCATGTTCTGCATCGCAAGAAGATTGCAGCAAGATCGTTTCGTTAAGGAGCATGTGAATCAAGAGATAATTGGACCCTTTACTAGTATAACCGAAATGACAAATAACTAGTATCTATTGTTGGAAATAAAATACGAACATGCTTGAGATGTTTTCTGCTGCCTGAACTATTTACTACTTTCTCTTTAGTTAAATTGTGTTAGTTGCATGTACACTTGCCACTCTACTCAGCTTTTGCTGACGCCTACCACTTGTATCAAGGATAGGGAAGTGAGCAGTTAGTTCAACCAGCTACGGAGGGAGTTGGGCTTAGGCGACCCTTGCCTTAGGTGCTCTTTTTCCTTTTTGTTGTAGTTTGACACTCCTTTTGTTGTTGTGAGTATTTATTTTGGAACCAATTGTATAGTTTCCATTTTGTTAGTATGTTGTGATGGCTATGATCTAATCGTGTTATTCTCTTGTGGTACTGGTTTCAGTTACTGTTACTTTTCAATTTTCTATCTTTTATTCATGCTTCTAGCTACAGTGCATGTGTGGAAAGTAATACGTTTTAGTTTATTACTTGTTGGGTGACTAGATCTTGGGGTAATCGAGGCAATCCCACCCGGGTTCCATGCAGAGTCGGTGCTGGTCGCAACAAGTTGATATCTGAGCAAGGTCATCTCGAGTAATGAATCAAAATAATCTGGAAGTAACCAGTCATGCAGATGTAGCTAGGATAGACATCATAATGTTATTTTGACATCACTCTTGAGTCTCGTATCAGATTTGTGTCATTAGAAATCCTTGTTTTTCTTCTCATCTTCTTACAAGAGATGCCTCCGCATGGCTGCGGGCATCAGGGTGGATGTGTTAGACCTGAGACTGGGGTTGCCTCACCCCTCTTTTAGGGTGTCTAGGCTGAGGATCTTATCCAATTAATTCAGGAGATCATGCAGGAGGAGATTCAACACCCACTGCCTTTGCCACCTTCGTCACCTCCTCATGTATCTTCAGAGGACACGAAGGGGGAGTCTCCCACGAGACAAAGGAGTTGCTGCAGTGTCAGGCGAGCCAGATGAGGTCCTCCCTGCTCGACCACTCTCAGGGCCGTCAGGAGAAGAGACACTTCCTGCCTTAGCACATTGTACCTTTGGGAGAGGCTTTTCGTTCTGTGGGACCACCAGTGACCTTCTGAGGCCCTAGGCAAGGGCTAGGTTCAGGTTCTGTGGTGGAAGGTATGGTTATAGTTTCTGGTAGACTAGTTTACATACTTTTCAATTCTGGTGCCACACACTTGTTTGTTTCTATGAGTTTTGCCGCCAGTTTAGGACCGATCAGTACACTTCTAGAGGACCCATTTTTTATTAGAGGGCTAGGGGGACAGTTGTTCATCACAGAGGAGGTCTTTACTGACTGCGAAGTTACGATAGGAGGATACCTCCTCCCAGCCAACCTAATTACGATCTAGATGGAGGACTTTGGTGTGATCCTAGGGATGGATTGGTTGTCTTCCTATTATGCTATACTAGAGTGCTTTGGGAGGAAGATTATCTTCTCCATTCCTGGGATGCCTCCTTTTGATTTCCTTGGTTAGCTTGTGGATAGAGGGTTTAGGTGCATATCTTTACTTCGGGCAGTGAAGCTACTGAGCCAGGGGTGTCAAGGGCTTGTGTTGTGGCAAAGCCTAGCCTAGCTGTTGACCTGCAGAGTGCTTTGGTAGTCTGCAAGTACCCTGACATCTTTCTTGAGGAGCTACCAGGGCTACTACCTGAGTGTGAGATCGAGTTTGAGGTCTCATTGATACCAGGGACTAGTCCCATCTCTACAGTGCCATATAGAATGGCACCACTTGAGCTGCGGGAGCTCAAGTCTTAGTTGTAGGATTTGTTGGAGAAGGGTTTTGTGAGGCCCAACGTGTTCCCCTGGGGGGTGCATGTTGTGTAATTTCCCTACATTGGAGGAGGTGAGATTAACATAATGTAAAAAATCAAAATTGTGGAATTAAAAATAGAACAATCTCACAAAAAAAATAATCACACAATAGACACAAGTATTTTTAGGTGGAAACCCAACCCGGGTGAAAACCACCACCTAACCCTCTCGAGTTAGGATTTTCCGATCAACCAAGTTGATCAAATCCACTAACGTACTACTTAAACGAGGGTAGTACAACCTCAATTACAACCATGCTACTTTATACGAGGGTAGTGTACCTCAAACCCCTTCTCTTCACAAGAAGGATTTTGTCTCATGAAGGAGATGGGAATTCGCAAAGTGATACCCGACACAAGCAAAGTAAAATATACAAAGAGTAATCTTGTAGAGCCACAAAGATATGAGACCTAGCTGCTATAGGAGTTAGGATGCTTCCCTTTGCAAGAAGTGCGTCGATGTTATGACACGTATGCGTGAATCACGCTTTGGCACAGTAACGCTCTCGTAACGTCGGTGGGAGAGAGGGTGCACAAGAATCAAGCTCTCTAGATGTAGAACTAGGCTTGGAGAGCTAGAGCTTTCTTCTTAAGATCAAAAGACACAAAATGATGTGAAAGTTTGTTGCTTGGTGTGTGTTTGAGTGGCAAGGGTTCTCCTCTTTTTATAGAGGGCCTAGGAAGGCTTTGGAAGGCCTTGGAAGGCTTCCATAGCCGTTGGGTGCAAATCCAAGGCAAAACAAGTCAGAATCAGGATCAATCATGACTCTGACAGTTATCAGACGTCTGGTCCTAGCATCAGACATCTGGAAACTTGTTTAAGATGTCTGGGAACAAAGTCAGATATCTGATTTTAGACAGGTTTCCTTCCTGACTTGAATCAGATCGAAATAGAGTTCTAGTGAAAGTCCATCAGACGACACACAGGACGTCTGGCACAAGGTCTGGACGTCTGGAAACCTATTTGTTCTGCAGGATGGATTCCCAAGGGAGTACAATGACTAGAAAATCTCTGAGAAGAGATTTTGGGTCAGCCGAGGCAAAACGGTCATGTATTAGATGTTTGGGGTCCTCTACGGACGTCTGATACGAGGCTAACAGTCATTTTCTTAATGTTTGTGTAGGAAGCCAACGATCCACTAAATGGACGTCTGGAAAAAGCATCATACGTCTCCTAAGACGTCTGGACTAAGGTTTGGATGTCTGATTTCATCAGACAGAACTAACTAAGTCCAGCCTAAATATTATCGGACGTCTGAGCCAACAGTTAGATGTCCTAAAAGTCATTATCAGATGTCTGATTTTCAAATTAGACATCTGATAAGGCTGTCTGAACCCTATTTTGATTTTCTAAGTTCTTTATAGAAAACTTAAGTAACCTAGGGTTGTGCAAGTGTTCCTAGGACTACTGTTAGGGTTCTTTGAGGCTCTTTAACATGAATCTAAGAAACAAAATAAAAAGCAACAAAAGAAACAAAAATACATAGTACAAAGGAAAGGAAATCTATCCTATTCTTCATCTCCTTCCTTCTTCAAGCTATCGCTCCTCGCGAAGCTCCTTTGTTCTTCATCAAGCTCCTCCAATCTACCATGGATGCGAGCTCGAACTCCGTCTAACCAAGTCCCCATTTGCAATTAACCTGAAATCTAAGACTTCAAGTGCAAATGCTAAATGACACATGTTTTGTTATCATCAAAATAAATGATCGTGGTGCTCTAGCACCAACATGTTGTTTGTGAAGATGGATGGCACCCTTCGAATTTGTGTTGACTACAGACAACTGAATCAGGTCACCATCAATAACAAGTATCCTCTACTCCGCATTGATGATATCTTTGACCAGTTGTGAGATGCCACAATGTTCTCCAAGATAGACTTGAGATCAGGTTACCACCAGTTGAGGATCAGGGAGACCAATGTCTCCAAGGCAGCTTTTTGGACGTAGTATGGACACTATGAGTTTCTGGTCATGCTGTTCGGGCTGACCAATGCCCCTGCTACTTTTATGGATTTGATGAACCATGTTTTCAGGCCCTACTTGGACTAGTTTTTTGTGGTCTTTATTGATGATGTGTTAGTATATTCCCGTGATCAGTCCCAACACGAGCAACATCTATCCATAATTCTGGACACTTTGAGGCAGCATAGGCTGTATGCCAAGTACAGTAAGTGCGAGTTTTGGTTGAGCCAGGTTATCTTTTTGGGTCACGTGATTTTTGGAGATAGGATATCTATGGATCCGACCATGGTTGAGGTCGTGCTTAGGTGGGAGAGGTGATAAACGCCAGTTTATCATCATTCTTATGCCTTAAAACAAACCTAGCTCTTAGGATTTTCCTCCGCAAGTGGGTTTTTGGGCTGCATTTAGGCATAAATTAGGTTAGGCATTCAATGCATTTGTTATTGTCTTTTTGATATGTTTTTGTGAGTGTTAGGGATGAACAGATATACAGATCCCTAAAACCCTAGCATTAAAGAAGGCAAACGGTGAAGGAGAAGCTCATGAAAGTTCCCTACTCGGAGGGGGTGACGTAATAATTACGAAAATAAAATATAAATAATCTCACAAATAAGCAATCCCACAAGTAATTTTAGGTGGAAACCCAAATCGGGTGAAAACCACCACCTAACCCTCTCGAGTTAGGATTTTCCGATCAACCAAGTTGATCAAAATCCACTAAACCAAATCACTTTAAATGAGGGTGATTCACCCTCAATTACAAATCCCACCTCCGATCCCTAAACGGAGGTTTCTCCCTTCAAAATGAAGAGACGGGGACCACAATTACAAATGATCGTGTTTTTTTTTGCATTATTATTTATGATTTTGTCATCATCAAAAAGGGGGAGATTGTTGGTGCTAGAGCACCACGATCATTTGTTTTGATGATAACAAAACATGTGTCATTTAATATTTGCACTTTGAGTCCTAGATTTCAGGTCAATCGCAAATGGATACGTGATTAGACGGAGTTCGAGCTTGCATCCAGGACAGATTGGACGAGCTTGATGGAGAACAGAAGAGATTCGCGAGGAGCGATATATTAAAGATGGAAGGAAATGAAGAATATGATAGATTTCCTTCTTTTGTACTTGTTGTATTTTTCGTTTCTTTTGTTGCTCTTTATTTCCTTAGATAATTCATGTTAAAGAGCCTCAAAGTACCCTAACAGTAGTCCTAGGAACTCCTGCACAACCCTAGGATACTTAGGTTTTCTGTAAAATACTTAGGAAACCAATATAGGGTTCAAACAGAGTTTCCAGATGTCTAATTCCCAAATCAGACGTCAAATAAAGCATTTTAAGACGTCTGACTGTTGTTTCAGACGTCTGATAACTATTAGGATGGACATAGTTATTTCTGTCTGATGAAATCAGACGTCCAGACCTTAAACCGGACGTCTTAGGAGACGTCTGATGGATTTGCCAGATGTCCAATTAGTGGACCGTTGGCTGGCTTAGCATACACTCAAGAATATGACCGTTAGAGCCTTATCAGACGTCCATAGGACTTTCCAGACGTCTGATAATTGACCATTTTGCCTCGGCTGACCCAAAATCTCTTCTCAGAGATTTTCTAGCCATTGCAATGTTTGGAAAATCCATTCCCATGAAAAAGTAGGTTTCCTGACGTCTAGACATAGTGCCAGACGTCCTATATGTCGTCTGATGGACTTGCACTAGAACCCTGTTTAGATCTGATCCAAGTCTGGAAGAGACCCACCCAAAATCAGACGTCTGACCTTGGAATCAAATGTCTTAAAGTGAACTTCCAGACATCTGATGCATGTATTAGACGTCTGATAAGCCTGTCAGAACAATGATTGTTCCTGATTTCAGGCTGATTCTCTTGGGCTTTGTTCCCAACGGCTATAGAACCTTTCCTAAGCCTTCCAAAGCCTTCCTAAGGCCTCTATAAATAGAGGGGAACCTTTGCAACATAAACACACACCTAGATACACACTAAGAGAAACACAAGACACACTTAAGCAACATAGTTTCACTCTCTTGTGTCCTAGATAGCTCTTGCTCTCCAAGCTCAAGTTCTACATCTTGAGAGCATCAAGCTGTTGCGCACTTGCTCTCCCGCCGTTGTTCACGAGAGCGAAGTTGCGTCATCGCGTGGCTCACGCACCGCGTCATCAACTCGACGCACTCCTTGCAAAGGGAAGTTTCCTAATTCCTATAGAAGCTAGGTTTATAATTAGTTTGTTGGCTGGTGTCGACCTTCCTCTATAGTTTTATTATTTCGTCGTAGTATAGTATAGAGAGAGGTGATTACCAATTTAATACAATTTGTTACTCGGAAAATAAAAGAGTTCCCGAGGTCGAACTCAGGGAGCAAGTTGTATTCTAGGGGTACAAAGTTTCTTTTACAAAAAATATAGATAGAGAGAGAGAGAGATGAAAATTTGTTGGCTTCTTCTTTCTCGTCTGTCTTCTTTCTTTTCTCTTCTCTTTGGCTTTTGGTTTCTTTATCTCCTTGTGGTCTTCTTCTTCTTCTTTCTGTCTTCTTTATCTGCAGCAGTGGGTGTGTTGTTCTTCTTCTTCGTCTTTCAGCTCTTCTTTATCTGCAGCAGTGGGTGTGATGTTCTTCTTCTTCGTCTTTCAGCTCTTGTTTCTGCTTTGTCTCTTTCCTTGCGGTCCTTATCCTGTTCTTCTTTCTCTTTTCTTCCTTCAGAGCGTCGTCTGATTTTCCAATCAGACGACTTAAACCGCCGCTGCTACAGTGCCGCTCGGTGCTCCTCCTTCCTTCAGCCTTCGTCTTCTTCCACGGTTCTTCACCTGTGCCTGCACACTTACACAGCTTGATCAGGGGCAAAACCTAACTCTACCCTCCCCCGCGTCTCTCTCTCACAGAAGCCACTCTTGGGAAAGCTCTCCCAGAGCTGCCGGGTTGCCGGGTACGGGTCGCGCCAGGGTCCAGGCCCACCGACGTGAGTGGTGGGCGAGGAGTGCAGGTCAGTCTAAGTCGGGTCGGGCCAGGTCCGCGAGGCGTGAGCGCGGACAAGACCGGGTCGAGCGAGCGAGTGAGTGAGAGGGACCTCACCCCGTGCTCGAGAGGCAACGAGCATAAGGCGCTTTTTGCCTTTATGCAGGCGCTCTCCTCTGAAAGGTTACGAGGTGGGACTAAATGTCCCACCCCAATTTGGGTGCCTACGCGGAGGAAGCAGCGGCAGTCGAGGCGAAGCGCGGGGGCTTCGCGCGAGAGCTTCGCCTCAACTATAGCCTAACGCTTTGCCGAAGTGCCCCCGCACAGCCTGGGAGGGTGACCTGGGCGCTTCGCACCTGGGGCAGCAGGTGAAGAAGCTGCTTCGCTTCAACAATGGCGGCGACGAGCGCAGGTACCTGCCCACAGAAAAACGGCCTCTCGGCCCAATCAGAAACGCGGAGGACCTTCGCCGTGGAACGGCGAAGGTGGTCGAGGGGTGTGCAGGCGGCGGGGCGGAGCCCAAGAGCTGCCCTAGGTCGGACTGTGGGTCGGAAGATGGGTTTGTTCGGTGGAGTTGCAGAGGGTGATGTGGGGGAAGTGGAAGGGCGGAGGTTGATCAGGGTGAGGAGGCGGAGGTTCTGCGGTGGTCGGCGAGCCGTGTGGGTTGCTGGAGTGATGGGAGCGGCTCGCCGGAGGATGGCCGGAGGCGGAGAAGGTGAGGGTGATTGGTCGGAATCGAGGTAACAGTAAAGATGTAAAATGAGGAAAAGGAAGAGGGGAGGAAGAGGAGGAGTTCTACCTACTTAGCAGGAGGAGGAGGGGCCGGAGGGGGCGATAGTCGTATCGACTGTCGCCGGAGAAGAAGATGCCTGGGGGAAGGGGCGGCGGCGAGCAGAGGGTCGGAGAGGCGCCAGCTGGGTGCGGCGTGGTGTGGGAAGAGCAGGGGAAGAAGTCTCTGCTGCTGGTATTGCGGCAGAGCGAGGAGGAGGAGGAACCGCCGGAGCTGGTGGGCGTCTACCGGAGTGGGAAGAGAGGAATTTGGGGGCTTTCTCCGTCAGATCCGAGCTGCTCAGAACGGCGGACCGACGGGGATATTTATAGAGGCGGAATCAGAGAGGAGGGTGGAGGGAGACGACGTGCCTCCCTCGCCGGAGGACGCCGGAGATGGAGACCCATACCGTCCGTGCGTTCGCACGGCCGGTATGGTGGGTTGCAGCGACCAGGGGGGTGCTCCTGCTACGGCTGACGACGCAGGGCACCCCCATTTGTCCTGGCAGGCCCTCCCCCTCACCCTGCGCGGCGCCGTGCTCCGCACAAGGTCGCCGGAGCATGGTGCTGGCAGGTTTTGCAGGGAGGACCTGAACGCAAAGAACGAAGGAGAGTTAGGGGCCAAAATGCGAGGGTTCAAAAGTTGAGGGCCAAAAAGTAAATAGATGAGGACCAAAATGTAAAGTTGGTCAAGAAGGTTTCTTATTAGGCTCAAGTTTTTATACATGACAAATTAGGACCTAAGGAATCTGATGGTGAATTTTATTTCTAGATTAAACCTTGTTTGACCGATCAATTTACGCAAAAACCCAAATTAAGTTATTAATTGGGTATGGTTCTCAGTGTAGGTCAAAATGGGATCTGAAGGCCAAATTGAAGGTTCTAAACCCTAGAGATTATTTTTCTATGAATTTTAGAGGGTTTATTCTATTTTTACTTTGCCTCGAACCTCGTGAATTGAAGTCGATTTGTTTTAAGGTTACAGATTATCATTTAGTTCCTTGGAATTGCTGTAGCCCTTGTCAGATCATCCCACTTTCCTTCTTATTCGGTTTGCTTGACCTGTGTTTGGACTCTGAATTACCCTGTATGCAGATTATACTGGTAAAATTGCATTTTTACCCCTTATGACTTGTTTTCTCCTTAAACTCAGAATTCTCTGAGTTAAGCCTTTCCGTGAGTTATGTAGGAGCTTTTATCCTTTGTATTGGGTCAAAATGAGCTAGTTATGGCTCATGATGAGGTTCTCATCATTGGCTCTATAGGACTTATTGTTTCTTTTATCTTTGTTATTTGGTTGGGTATTCACTTTGCGAATTCCCATCTCCTTCGTGAGACAAAATCCTTCTCGTGGAGAGAAGGGGTTGAGGTACGCTACCCTCGTTTAAGTAGCGTGGTTGTATTGAGGTTGAATCACCCTCGTTTAAAGTGATTCGGTTTAGTGGATTTTGATCAACTTGGTTGATCGGAAAATCCTAACTCGAGAGGGTTAGGTGGTGGTTTTCACCCGGTTTGGGTTTCCACCTAAAATTACTTGTGTACTTGTGGGATTGCTTATTTGTGTGATTATTTATATTTTATTTCCGCAATTATTACGTCACCCCCTCCGAGTAGGGAACTTTCATTTGGTATCAGAGCAGGTCTTGCGAGATTGGAGTAACACCCGGCAAGAGATCAAATGGAGGGAAGCACATCAGCGATCAAAATATCCGAGGGGAAGTCCACCGTCTGACCATCCTACTTCAACGGGAACAGCTACAGCTACTGGAAGCTGAGGATGAGGATGTGGCTTCAAGCCACGGACTTCGCTCTATGGGGACGTTGTGAAGCCCCATACGAGATCCCGGAGCGACCCGACGCAGGATACTCTCAGCAGCAGATTCGGGAACTCTCGCTCAATGCAAAAATAATGAACGCGTTGTATTGCGCGCTCAGCCCGGAGGAGTTCAACAGAATCTCGCAATGCACCACCGCATACGAGATTTGGCACACACTTGAGGTAACTCACGAAGGTACATCTAAGGTAAAAACTTTTAAAATTAATTTACTTTCTCAAGAATTTGAATCTTTTTCTATTAAACCTAACGAGTCTTTAAGTGAGATGAACACTAGGTTCACTCTCATTGTAAATAATTTGAAAGCATTAGGGAAGACCTTCATCAAGGGGGAGCTTCAAGGGAAGCTTCTTCGTTCCCTTGGACCAGAATGGGAACAGAAAGTCACCGCCATCGAGGAGGCGAACAAAGTAGAGGAGCTCAACATGGAAGATCTCCTAGGCAATCTAATGCCCTACGAGACAAAGTTGAAGCAGAAGAAGAAGGATGCACCGGAGCCCAAACTGAAGAAGACTCTCGCCTTCAGAGCCGCGTCGGATAGCGAGGTAAGTTCCGACGACGAAGACTTTAGAATTTTACTTAAAAAATTTTCCAAGTTTTGTAGGGAATTAAAGAAAGAGAAAAAGGAGAAGAAGGAAAGCCCGAGACGTTGCTACCACTGCAACAAGAAAGGGCACCTACGACCAGAGTGCCCTCTTCTCAAAAAGGAGAAGAAGAAGGAAAAGGAAAAGAGATCTAAGAAGAAGGCGTTCCAAGCCACTTGGGACGATTCCAGCTCGGAGGAAGAAGAAGAAAAAGAAGAAACCGCTTGCTTTGGTTTCATGGCCAGAGGAAGCAATAGCGACAGCAAAAGCGGAAGCGGCTCAGACAATGAGGTAAGTTATGATTTACAAGAAGCTTTTAATGAACTATTTGAGCTTAGTAAATCTCTAAAAATAGAAAACAAAAGCATGAAAAAGAATCTTAGCTTTCTTAAATTTGAAAATGATAGGTTAGAAATAAAACTTAAGGACATAGAAGCTAGTCCTAAAAATGATAACCTATTATTAGAAAATCATAACCTCATCAATGAAAATAATAAATTGATTGAGGAAAATGTTAGTCTAAAAATAGAAATTTCTGACTTAAAGACTAAGATGAATATTATAGAAAATGAACTTGCATGTCTTAGGGAGAAATCAAATAAATTGATAAATAGGGTAGATAACCTATATAGCCCTAAGGTTGAGAAAGGATCTCCATCAAGGAGACTCGCTAACAGATCCGGATCCAAGCCCACTTAGATACCGAAAGAAGAATTAGAATCTTGTTTTGTAGGGTTCAGGGATAATTACAACACAAAGGACTGGACCTACAAGCTCAAAGCTGGTCAACTCAAGTTGGGAGAACCAAGGAGTAGACCACAGAGGAGAACAAGAAGACCGACGAGACGGCGAACAAACGACGGACCCGCCGCACGTCGACCACCAGATTGGAGACCGGCGCCAATGCCCAGGCCTCCAAGCTACGGATGGGAGCCCCATCCGATGTGGCATCCACCACCACCATTCGGCCATTTTATTGGCCATGGTAGGTGAGGTAAAAATTCTTGACCCTATCTTTGTTTATCAGTAGCATTTAGATAGGGGGAGTTAAAATTTATGAGCTAATTGTCAATTTTTAAGGTGGAGATATAAGGTAGCTAAATTTCCTTTAGAAAGGGGGAGAAAAATAATAGCTATCTCATTGTTACAAAAAGGGGGAGGACTTTACCTTTGTCAAAAGAAATTTATAGAAGAGCATGTCTTAAGGGGGAGTTATAGGAAATGAAAAATCAATTAAACCTTTTTGATAATGTCAAAAAGGGGGAGGTTTTTTTTTGCATTATTATTTATGGTTTTGTCATCATCAAAAAGGGGGAGATTGCTGGTGCTAGAGCACCACGATCATTTATTTTGATGATAACAAAACACGTGTCATTTAATATTTGCGCTTTGAGTCCTAGATTTCAGGTCAATCGCAAATGGATACATGATTAGACGGAGTTTGAGCTCGCATCCAGGACGGATTGGACGAGCTTGATGGAGAACAGAAGAGATTCGCGAGGAGCGATATATTAAAGATGGAAGGAAATGAAGAATAGGATAGATTTCCTTCTTTTGTACTTGTTGTATTTTTCGTTTCTTTTGTTGCTCTTTATTTCCTTAGATAATTCATGTTAAAGAGCCTCAAAGTACCCTAACAGTAGTCCTAGGAACACCTGCACAACCCTAGGATACTTAGGTTTTCTGTAGAATACTTAGAAAACCAATATAGGGTTCAAACAGAGTTTCCAGACGTCTAATTCCCAAATCAGACGTCTGATAAAGCATTTTAAGACGTCTGACTGTTGTTTCAGACGTCTGATAACTATTAGGATGGACATAGTTATTTCTGTCTAATGAAATCAGACGTCCAGACCTTAAACCAGACGTCTTAGGAGACGTCTGATGGATTTGCCTGACGTCCAATTAGTGGACCGTTGGCTGGCTTAGCATACACTCCAGAATATGACCGTTAGAGCCTTATTAGACGTCCATAGGACTTTCCAGACGTCTGATAATTGACTGTTTTGCCTCGGCTGACCCAAAATCTCTTCTCAGAGATTTTCTAGCCGTTGCAACATTTGGAAAATAGATTCCCACAAAAAAGTAGGTTTCCAGACGTCCAGACATAGTGCCAGACGTCCTATATGTCGTCTGATGGACTTGCACTAGAATCCTGTTTAGATCTGATCCAAGTTAGGAAGAGACCCGCCCAAAATCAGACGTCTGACCTTGGAATCAGACATCTTAAAGTGAACTTCCAGACGTCTGATGCCAGAATTAGACGTCTGATAAGCCTGTCAGAACAATGATTGTTCCTGATTTCGGGCTGATTCTCTTGGGCTTTGTTCCCAACGGCTATAGAACCTTTCCTAAGCCTTTCAAAGCCTTCCTAAGGCCTCTATAAATAGAGGGGAACCTTTGCAACATAAACACACACCTAGATACACACTAAGAGAAACACAAGACACACTTAAGCAACATAGTTCCACTCTCTTGTGTCCTAGATAGCTCTTGCTCTCCAAGCTCAAGTTCTACATCTTGAGAGCATCAAGCTGTTGCGCACCTGCTCTCCCGCCGTTGTTCACGAGAGCGAAGTTGCGCCGTCGCGTGGCTCACGCACCGCATCGTCAACTCGATGCACTCCTTGCAAAGGGGAGTTTCCTAATTCCTATAGAAGCTAGGTTTATAATTAGTTTGTTGGCTCTATAGGACTTGTTGTTTCTTTTATCTTTGTTATTTGGTTGGGTATTCGCTTTGCGAATTCCCGTCTCCTTCGTGAGACAAAATCCTTCTCGTGGAGAGAAGGGGTTGAGGTACGCTACCCTCGTTTAAGTAGCGTGGTTGTATTGAGGTTGAATCACCCTCGTTTAAAGTGATTCGATTTAGTGGATTTTGATCAACTTGGTTGATCGGAAAATCCTAACTCGAGAGGGTTAGGTGGTGGTTTTCACCCGGTTTGGGTTTCCACCTAAAATTACTTGTGTACTTGTGGGATTGCTTATTTGTGAGATTATTTATATTTTATTTCCACAATTATTACGTCACCCCCTCCGAGTAGGGAACTTTCAGCTCAGACTAGCTGGAACTCAGCTTGATCCAACTCACCACAGCTAGAACCTAGCTAAGTTGAACTAGGGTTAGCTCATCCCAGCTCCATTCAGCTAATCTCAACTAAATGGTAGCTAAAGAGAGTTCATCTTAGCTCACCCAAGCTCAAGTCAACTCAGATCCAGCTCAACTTAGCTGAGTCTTGCTCATCTCAGCTCCCACTAGTCCACAGGGAGCTCTAGCTAGCTCAGCTGAGTTGACAGGAGTTCACCCCAGATCAGACCCAGCTACATCCAGCTGAAGAAGAACTCATCTCAGCTCAGGAAGCTCAAGTCCCACTCCTGGGGACTCAGCTTAGCTCAACTCAGTTAAGCCAAGCTACCTTAGCTGCCTCAACCAGCTTGATCCTCCGCGGGAGCACCAGACCCAGCTCACCTTAGCTCATTATGGTAGAAGCCAGCTCACTTTAGCTTGGCTTAGCAGCTAGCAAAGAACTAGCAAGCTAAGCCAGCTAGAGTAGCTCCATGCCAGCCTCTTCAGTAGCAGCCAGCTCTAGTTCCAGCTCCAGACTTCTCCTCCTTAGCTCCTCTCTTCAAACCCTAGCTCTAATACATCCTCCTCTATTCCATAGCTAGCTAAGATAGCTTAGCTTAGCTTAGCTTAGCTAGCACCTAGCTCCTTGGCCATCCACCACCTTCAAATTCAACCCTAGCTAGCTCCACCAACTTAAGCACCTAAGCTAGCTACCCTACTCAAGTTGGCGCCACCTCCTTGCCATCTCTTCACCCCATTATCACCACCAAAAGACACCATAAGTTGGCACCAAAAACTACCCCCAACCACCTCTATATTGGCGCCAACTTTCATCCCTTAATCCACCCTACACCTACCCACATAATCCATCCTAGCCATCCACCTACCCCTCCTTCTAGAACCCTTCTTGGCGCCAACTTAGACCCCCTTCTAGAAGCCATTTTGGCAGCAATATCAAGGGATGTCAACACCCATAACCACCCCCTAGGTGTCCCTTAAGGTGGAGCCAATTCACCTTGGCCATTGGATCCTTAACCACCTCCATCTCTTCATCTTAGCCATCCATTCCAACAGTCACCTTAGACCCCTTCCTATCCTATAAAAACCCACCACCTACCACCATTTTGGGAGATCCTCCATTAGTGTAATTTACTACCTATACCACCTATACATACGACCAAAAAGGAGTAGAGAAGGAGATTAAAGGGGCACATCACCAGCCCTTTTGGTGCCTTCTTCTCCCCACTCTCTTCAATTTGGGCCATGCCAAGGAGAAGGACTCTTCCACTTCAAGGAGGATGGCCAGGAAAGGGAGAAGGACCTAGGGTGGATGTCCACCCTTGGAGAGAAGCCTAGGGCGCGCCCCCTTAGGGCTTGCTTTGGAGGACATCATCTTAGCGGAGCACAGTAGGGAAGGAGTTGGAGGATTCTTTTCAAGATTGGGAGCCACCAACCTTGGAGCAAGAAGCCCTCTTATTCACCATCTATATAGAGGATTTGTGTTTGCTTTTCTTTATTTTAATTTTTCTAGTAGTATAAGCATTCCTCTACTAGGCCTTTTTGTAAAAACTTTTCATTAATCTAGTTGCCTTCTTTGCAATTTCTTATTTGCATTTCTACTTACTTTGTTTTTAGCAGTCTTCACTCCCTCTCCCTAATTATTCTAGGCCTCCACTTTCCTAGAGTGAGCTTAGGGAGAGGTTCTACTTGCCACTTAGAAGTAGTATTTTAAATTTGAAGTGTAAATCACCTTCCCGCCACCATTTCGCATGTTGTCTTAATTCAAAAATAAAAAAAATGATATATTGAAAAATACCAAAAAAGAAAGTTGAGACTTTTATTCCAAGCAAGAGAATCAATTTTGCAAACATTTTGCCTCCTTGGACCACCCTATATACTCCCCTATCTAGGAATATAAATTTAAAAGCGAAGCAGATTTATGGGTTGCAACGACACTAAATTACTTAATTAACAAACCACGTATTTTCGCTATCACTTTTTGGTGCCGTTACCGGGGAGGCACGGCTTTGCATTAGTTAATTTTCTCTTACTTGAAGTGGATCTCATCCCCTTCTCTTTCTTTCTTTTTTGTGTGCAGGAATTACAACAGGAAGGTGGGAATCTGGAAGCGAGAGCTCAAAGATCCTTTTCTTCCCGTGAAATTCAGGTTGGTTCCCCTTTCTTGTCACATTTAGGCTAAAAGACTACCAAAGAAATATTAAATTCGGCTTTCAGGACCCTAAACACTTTAATTAAGTGGGGTGGTGCCCATGTAAAATCCATTGTTTGCTTAAATGCTTCTTTAACACCACACCATTGCAAGTATTGGTGTTCTGTTTTTCGGGACCAGATTTCTGTCTAGACTTGAAAAATCGATTCCTAATACCACAAGCCTCGTAAAATCATAAAATTTCATATAGTGATTCCTAATTAAGCCAGTAACATCTGTGCCAAATTTCAGATCAATGGGATTTGTATTTAATTTTTAAAAATTCATGGACTGCAGAGGGGTCACACCCTCTAATCTTCCTATTTTGCTACTATCCTTGAATTTTTAGAATTTTTATAATTATCCAATTTTTTTGAAATTTATCTTGTTGGAATCCTTGCGAAATTTTACACATCATATAAAATCAAAAAAATTTTATGAGGTCGGTGGTAATACTGAAAAGTCCAAAATACCTACAGGTATCATTTCTGGACTTTAACACCAATACAATTAAAAATTCAAAATAATTATCACAAAAATTCCTAAAATCTTACAAAAATCTTTTTTGGAATGCTTGTTTGATTTTATTCAAAGTAGTGGTGTTTTTTGACTTGTTTGGACCACTACTTAATACAGAAAGCCTAAAATTAATTCATTGGTAGTAATTTTCTGTCTTAGGGATAATTGACTTAGGGTTTCTTTCTTTCTTTTTAAAGACTCACATTAAAGGAAATTAACCATCACCAATACAACTTGTCTTTCCTTTGATTGTGAAATTTCAAACTTGTTTGAAAGTTTAAAGAGAAAAACCCTAAAACACATTTAATTAAATCAAATCCTAAAAGACAAAAATACAAAAAAATTATGTGACAACTTGATTTTCATTGGAGCCACTCTCCAATTCCTGCACACACACAAAAAAATCAAAATAACAGGGCAACAACCAAATAAACGCCCTCCACATTCTGTGTACACTATAGCATCCTAGACCTAATTAAAATTTGTAGCAACTTGACCCCTAAGGCTTTATCAACTTAGGCTTGCTATTTAGGTCTTAAGTTTTCTTTAGTTAGTACCAATTCTGTCATCTATATTTGGTGTTCAGGCTGAGGGGCCATGTCAAACGACTAGGCACGGGTTTGTACAAGCACCTGGGGTTTTCCCTGGGAAACGTTTGGGCCCAAACCTCCCCTTAAGCAACTTGGCTAGATTTGTTGATAGAATGGGCATTCACTATTGACTACTTATTTCCTACATAGACCAAGTCTCAGATTATTATTAGGGAGTCGCATTTAAGTTAGGTCTAGTTTTGTTTGTTTGAATTGCACACTTTCTCTCTTCTCGTTCTCTTCTCCTCCCCTCCCGTTCTTCCATTTTATGCATGGGCGACAGTCTCAAAATCCGCACTTGGAAGGACCATTTGATTTCGCCCCCCATGCAAAAAGACCACTTTTTCTGTCTTCTTCTCCTGAAAAAATGGAAGCACAACAAAATAGGTCCACTGACCCTTCCACTTCCACCTCTAACCCCACCACTAACCCTTCCACCCAAAACCCACCCACCATCAACTTCCCACACTTGGAGCTTCCTAATCTTGAGTTGCCCCAAACACAACATCAAGACCCCCTACCAGATCTTTTAAAATTGATGGCCGAGCAGATTAATAAATTAAATTCCAATCAACAAACATTGACTAGGAACATCCAAAACCTAGCCAACCCAAGGCCAAACCCACCACCCCGTCAGCAGCTTGTTGTTCCTCTAAAAGATTTCTGTGATCCATCTTATTATGAGGAACGACCAGGGGTGGTTATACCAGAGGGGGACTTTGAGATCAAGCCTATTGTCTTGAACCTAATTAAACACTTTCATGGCTTTTTTTTCCTAGGGAAGACCCTTTCAGCCACCTTGAAGAGCTAACTCTTCTTGCACAGACAACCCGTTCCCGAAATATGCAAGAAGACATATGGATGATGCGGCTTTTTCCATTATCTCTTAAAGATAAGGCCGCTTATTGGTTCAGGACCATTGGTTGACCCATCACAACTTGGCCTCAGCTCAAGAGCGCCTTCCTCAAGAAATTCTTTCCAATAGGTCATACCAATTCCTTGCGAAGATCTATTACGACCTTTCACCAAAAATCTGGTGAGACTTTCCATGATTCTTGGGAAAGATTTCAAGATCTTTTAAGAAGTTGCCTACACCACGAGATTCCTTTATGGCAGGTCATGCAAATCTTCTATCATGGATTAGAAGATCAAATCCGACATTTTGTCGATGCCTTGAGTGGCGGCAACTTCTTAAATAAAGATGCTGAAAGTGCCTACGACCTGTTTGAAGAAATGAGTTAAAACTCATTTAATCAAGCTTCCATGAACACATTTTGCAGAACCCAAAACCAGCAGTTCGGTGTTCATGAAATAGGCACTCAATCTATCCCTGTCACCTAAGACGATCTTCAATTGATCGCTCAAAAACTCGACCAGATGCATATTAATCAAAAGAAAATTGAGGAAAGACTAGCCACATCAACTCAAGCTCCACACCCACATCTAACCCAACCTAACATTCCACGAAGAGAAAATTTGCACAATCTCAACAATACTCCTGCTGATTATTCTGAGGTTGCCCATGATTCACTGGGGAATTACAACTATCCCGATCTTAACCCCACTCAAAATATTTCTGCCATCCAGGAGCCCTTTAAAAATTCTTCCAATTGGAAAAATTACCCGAACTACTCCTGGAATAATCAAGTTTCCTCCCAACCATATCATTTTAATGGGTATGGGTCGAATCCAAACTTCCATCCTGGGCCATCCCAACAAGACATCAATGCCCAGATGCTGCGAACCCTGCAGGATATGCAAACAAAAATGACGAAAGTAACCCGCAACATCACAAATTTGAACAATCAGATTGGGGTTACTCCCACGCAAATACCTGCAAGACATCTTCCGTCCCAACCCATGCATAACCTTAATCACCAAGGGAACCATTATATGGGCATAACTCCACACTATCCAAATCAGCCACCTTCTAATTCACCACCTCAGCAGCCTCCTAGGTTTCCGCAATCACAGGCCCCCCCCACCTCCTCCAAATAATAATCCGACTGCATATGCAGTTACTTTGAGGAGTGGGAAAACCACCACTGACCCTGGGCCTTCACACAAACCTGGTGAAATACCTATGCAAATTGAATCCCCACCTCCCCACCAGGAAGAAAAAGACATACAAAAATCTCAAGACAAGATTCCTATCCCTTTCCCACAAGCTCTCCTCCCCACCACCAACAAAAAAAAGAAATCTAAGCCCACTACAGAAGAACTCATGGATCTATTTGGGCAAGTTCATATCAATATTCCTCTCCTAGATGCCATCAAATATATACCTGCATATGCTAAATTTTTGAAGGAGATTTGTACTCCTAAAAGGCAGGCCAAAAATCTAGGACAGGTGCATCTTTCGGGGACAGTAAGCTCTGTCATACAAAGTAAGCTGTCTCCTAAGATGAAAGATCCGGGGGCGCCTTTAATTTCTGTAATTATTGATGACACTACATTTAATCGCGCCCTCCTTGATCTTGGTGCCTCAGTTAATATTATTCCCACGAGTTTATTCGAAGAATTTCAGATCGGTGAATTAAAACCCATCGAGGTTACCCTGCAATTAGCCGACCGATCTACAATCAAACCTCGTGGGATTGTCGAGGATGTTTTGGTCAAGGTCTAGAATTGTGTCTTCCCTGCAGACTTTCTAGTTCTTGACATTGTGGTACTGGAATCATTACTAGACTCCCCAATAATCCTTGGACGCCCTTTCTTGGCCACTGCAAAGGCAAATATCAATTGCCACACAGGCAAAATGGATATCAACTGTGCAGGGCAAACTATCACTTTAGATATTTTTAAATCCTCCAGCAGATTCCATGATGATAACTTCTTTGAGGACTCAGATACTGAAATTTCCAATATGGTGGAGGAGACAATGTTAATAGATACCCTTACCGACCACAATTTTTTTGAGGACTCTGATTCAGAATCAGTGGTCAGCGAAATCTTTGATCCGAAAACTTGTCTTGACCCCAAATTTATTCCTGATACCCCCCCTAAGCACCATAACCCACCCACTATTCACGCACCTAATTTTTCCACACTAACTTCACCCAATCCTCATCATTCCTTCCCCAACTCCTTTCGTACGGACCCGCCACCAACCCCGCCTGAGTTTGGCATCCAACCTGATTTAAAACCATGGCCAGACTCGGGCTACACTTATCATTTTCCATCCAACTTTGATCCCAATATTGCTTCTAATCAATTTTCTTGGGATCTAGAAGAAGACACCTTTTTTGCAGGCATCCAAGTGTCCAATTATTTACATGATTTTACATCTTCCGTGCATACCTTCACGCCTGGCTGAATGGAGTAAAAGATAGCACTGGATGGGAGGTAACCCATCATTTTTTCTTGCTTTCCTTTTTTCTTCTTTTTCTAGGTTTTGTTCATCCTAAACCTGACCGTTCTTCACTAAGGTGATCCCTTTTCCCTCCTAATGCATGAGGACATGGCATATCTTAAGCATGGGGGGGTGTTTTTAAATTTGACGATCGATTTAGGATTTTCAAAACCTAAAAACATGCAATTCCCTTTAATTTATTTCCTGCTTGCATACCCAAAAAAACAAAATAAAATAAAATAAATAAAAATAAAAAAATAAAAATGTTGAAAACGTTTTGAGGAAAAATTTTGAAATCGGGACTAAGGTCAAAAAATTCACTTTTGGTATAATGGGATTTAATCTTTAACAAACTAAGGATGTGGATATGGATCTGATCATTAGAATTACAGGGTTTATTTTAGACTAGATCAGATATCCTTCTCTAAAATTCCACTTGAACTCATGATAGTTCAGGTGACTTGATCCTATTTTGTAATACGGAAAGTATTTGACTTAGCTTCTGATTCAAAAACCTGCATGTTTTGAGAAACTTCTTGTGTCACTCTTCAAACACAAGCCAACACTTAAAAATAACTAAAAATATGAAAAACTCCCTTGTTTAGACTTAGTAAAAGTCTGAAGCGGATCATTGGCTTGAGTTCCCACAGCCGAGAAGGAGGAAAATGCCTCCTTTGAGGACGCGATGTCAACATGTTACCGCCTCGGTGTTGCTCCATATCTATATTTCATATCTTTAGACGGAGCATTAAAGCGCATTTTAGCAGCTCAAGTGTCTTGGACGGTGCTCTACCTATAGTGTCGGAGCAAGAGCCTGAGTTTGCTTGGAGTGCCCCTTTTCACCGCATCGTGTTTTGGGGTTGTGAGCTCTTGGGTGGTGTCATGGACAGTGCTATTCCGAAGTACTGGCGCCAGAGCCCCCTCAAGGAATGGTAACGGGAATGATGATCCCGACACATCTGTTGTAAGACTAAGCTAAAAATAAGCATAGGGGAGAGAAAAAAAAAGTAATAATAAATAAACAAGCCCTTATAAATGTTGGCTTTTCACAAGCACAGACACAAGGTTTTAAAGGATTTTTGCAAGTTGCGAATCAAATTCATGAGCCAGAAAAATCCGAAAAACAAACATTTCAAGTCATTTGAATTAACAAGGGGTTAATTTGAGAAATTTCTGGAGGATATATTGATCTCGTTCCGTCTAATGGTTAAATCCAAAAATAAATCCCGATGTTTATCTTTAACAAATCCCGTACCACTTGTGTTTTTAATTTGCCAAAGTCCCTTAATCTCTTTTTCTCCTCAAAAGTCGAAAAAATTAGATTTCCCAAAAATTTCGTTTTCCAAAAAATTAAAGTTTTGCTAAGAGACTAGCAAAAGATAAGCATGGGGGTGTGATAAACGCCAGTTTATCATCATTCTTATGCATTAAAACAAACCTAGCTCTTAGGATTTTACTCCGCAAGCGGGTTTTTGGGCTGCATTTAGGAATAAAATAGGTTAGGCATGCAATGCACTTATTATTGTCTTTTTGATATGTTTTTGTGAGTGTTAGGGATGAACAGATATATAGATCCCTAAAGCCCTAGCATTCAAGAAGGCAAACGGTGAAGGAGAAGCTCAAACTAGCTAGAACTCAGCTTGATCCAACTCACCACAGCTGGAACCTAGCTCACTTGAACTAGGGTTAGCTCATCCCAGCTCCATTAAGCTAATCTCAACTAAATGGCAACTCAAGAGAGTTCATCTTACCTCACACAAGCTCAAGTCAGCTCAGATCCAGCTCAACTTAGCTGAGTCTAGCTCATCTCAGCTCCCACTAGTCCACAGGGAGCCCTAGCTAGCTCAGCTGAGTTTACGGGAGTTCACCCCAGCTCAGACCCAGCTACATCCAGCTCCACTCAGCTCCAACTAGCTGAAGAAGAAATCATCTTAGCTCGGGAAGCTCAAGTCTAGCTCCTGGGGACTCAGCTTAGCTCAACTCAGTTGAGCTAAGCTACCTTAGCTGCCTCAACCAGCTTGATCCTCCCCGGGAGCACCAGGCCCAGCTCACCTTAGCTCATTATGGTAGAAGCCAGCTCACTTTAGCTTGGCTTAGCAGCTAGCAAAGAACTAGCAAGCTAAGCCAGCTAGAGTAGCTCCATGCCAGCCTCTTCAGCAGCAGCCAGCTCCAGTTCCAGCTCCAGACTTCTCCTCCTTAGCTCCTCTCTTCAAACCCTAGCTCCAATACCTCCTCCTCTATTCCATACTTGCTAAGCTAGCTTAGCTTAGCTAGCACCCAGCTCCTTGGCCATCCACCACCTTCAAATTCAACCCTAGCTAGCTCCACCAACTTAAGCCTACCTAAGCTAGCTACCCTACTCAAGTTGGTGACACCTCCTAGCCATCCCTTCACCCCATTATCACCACCAAAAGACACCATAATTTGGCGCCAGAAACTACCCCTAAGCACCTCTATATTGGCGCCAACTTTCATCCCTTAATCCACCCTACACCTACCCACATAATCCATCCTAGCCATCCACCTACCCCTCCTTCTAGAACCCTTCTTGGCACCAACTTAGACCCCCTTCTAGAAGCCATTTTGGCGCCAATATCAAGGGATGTCAACACCCATAACCACCCCCTAGGTTTCCCTTAAGGTGGCGCCAATTCACCTTGGCCATTGGATCCTTAACCACCTCCATCTCTTCATCTTAGCCCTCCATTCCAACAGTCACCTTAGACCCCTTCCTATCCTATAAAAACCCACCACCTACCACCATTTTGGGAGATCCTCCATTAGTGTAATTTGCTACCTATACCACCTATACCTTTGGCCAAGAAGAAGGAGTAGAGAAGGAGATTAAAGGGGCACATCACCAGCCCTTTTGGTGCCTTCTTCTCCCCACTCTCTTCAAGTTGGGCCACGCCAAGGAGGAGGACTCTTCCACTTCAAGGAGAATGGCCAGGCAAGGGAGAAGGACCTAGGGTGGACATCCACCCTTGGAGAGAAGCCTAGGGCACGCCCCCTTAGGGCTTACTTTGGAGGACATCATCTTGGTGGAGCACAGCATGGAAGGAGTTGGAGGATTCTTTTCAAGATTGGGAGCCACCAACCTTGGAGCAAGAAGCCCTCTTCTTCACCATCTATCTAGAGGACTTGTGTTTGCTTTTCTTTATTTTAATTTTTCTAGTAGTAGAGGCATTCCTCTACTAGGCCTTTTTGTAAAACAGTTTTCATTAATCTAGTTGCCTTCTTTGCAATTTCTTATTTGCATTTCTACTTGCTTTGTTTTTTGCAGTCTTCACTCCCTCTCCCTAATTATTCTAGGCCTCCACTTGCCTAGGGTGAGCTTAAGGAGAGGTTCTACTTGCCACTTAGAAGTAGTATTTTAAATTTGAAGTGTAAATCACCTTCCCGCCACCATTTCGCATGTTGTCTTAATTCAAAAAGAAAAAGAAATGATATATTGAAAAATACCAAAAAAGAAAGTTGAGATTTTTATTCCAAGCAAGAGAATCAATTTTGCAAACATTTGGCCTCCTTGGATGACCCTAGATACTCCCCTATCTAGGAATATAAATTTAAAAGCGAAGCGGATTTACACGTTGCAACGACACTAAATTACCTAATGAACAAACCACGTATTTTCGCTATCAAGAGGCCACGCACAGTGATAGAGATATGTAGTTTCTTGGGGCTAGCAGGCTACTATAGGCAATTTATCAGAGGTTTCTCGCAAATTGTGCATCTCATGACATAGTTGACTAGGAAGGATGTGCCTTTAACCTGGACCGAGGAGTGTGAGGCATGCTTCCAAGAGTTGAAAGGGAAGTTGACTTTAGCTCATGTACTTACCCTTCCAGATAGCAGTGGTGGATTTGTGGTGTATATTGACGCCTCGTTATAGGGGCTAGGTGGTGTGCTCATGCAGCGGGGCCACGTTGTCGCATACGCATCATGCCAGCTGAAGTACGATGAGCACAACTACCCCACTCACTACTTGGAGTTGGCAGCTCATGTAGGAGGTTAGTAGTTGTCGACCTTAGGAGCTAGTGGGCATTATGGGGTAGTGATAGTGACGAGGCAAGTTCAACTCAAGCTCTTAGACCGCATTATCACTGGATAGATGACAGATCCACACTTGCAGATGTTGCAGGACCGAGTATTGGCAGGATTTCCCAAGGATTTCACCTATCTTGATGAGGTATCACGAATGAGAGGGTGGTTATGTGTTCCTAGGGATGAGGAGCTACTAAGAGAGCTTCTAGCAGAGGCACATGGGTCCAGGTTTACCACATTCGTGTAACACCAAGATGTACCTTGATTTGAGTCATGACTTCTTGTGGAGGGGGATGAAGAAGGATGTTGGGGAGTTCGTACAGCAGTGCTCAGTGCTTGGTATGCCAGCAGGTGAAGACCAAACACCAGAGGCCTGTAGTGCCATTATAGCCAATTCTTATGCTAGAATGGAAGTGGGAGAGCAATACTATGGACCTAGTTGTGGGATTGCCAGTGACACAGTGGGGACATGATTCCATTTGGGTCATACTAGGCAGATTGACGAAGACGATGTGGTTCTTGCCGATCTAAGTCACATTTGGACCAGCATAGTGGGCAGAGTGGTACATCCAGGATGTAGTGCATCTTCACGAAGTTCCTTACAACATCATATCAGACAGAGACACCCACTTCACTTCGTAGTTCTGGGGAGAGCTCCAGCAGGCTTTAGGAACCTGCTTGAGGTTCAGTACTGCCTACCACCCGCAGACCGATGGCCAGTTAGAGCACACCATTCAGACACTTCAGTATCTTTTGTGCACTTATGTTTTGGAATGGAGAGGCTCTTGGGAGGAGCATTTACCCTTGGCAAAGTTTGCTTATAATAACAGCTATCATTCGAGCATCGGTATGGCACCTTATAAGGCATTATATGGGCTGAGGTGTACGGCTCCCCTGAGTTGGGTTGAGGTTGGGACCAAGTGGGAGGTTGGGTTGATCCACCAGAGTCTGGAGGTTATAAAGTAGGTTCATAGACGACTTCGTACTATCAGGAGCGAGCAAAAGAGCTGTGCAGATCGGAAGCATAGGGAGGCACAGTTTGAGGTGGGAGACCATGTTTTCCTCCGTGTTTCACCCATGAAGGGCTTGCAGCGGTTTGGGGTGAGGGGGAAGCTCGCACCGAGGTTTGTGGTACCTTTTGAGGTCTTAGGGTAGGTTGGATCCGTTGCTTACCAACTTGCCCATCCACCCCAGTTGTCAGGTGTACAAAATGTGTTCCACGTGTCCAACCTGATGAGATACATTGGCAACCCTAACAACTTACTGAGACATGAAAGCATCGAGGTGGAAGATGACCTTACGTATCTAGAGAGGCCAATGCAGCTTTTAGATAGAGCTGCCAAAAGATTGAGGTGGAATGAGGTGCCTCTGGTGAAGGTTCTATGGAGGAGCCAGAGGTATGAGGAGGCGACATGGGAGCCCGAAGCGACAATGCGAGATCAGTACTTGGAACTCTTTGAGGGTGCATATTTCTGACCGCCTTTGATCCTCTTTAAGTTTGTTATGCGATCATTTTGTTTCCTATCACTTTCTAGTTTAACTTAAGTTTCGAGGGTGAAACTTCTTTTAAGTTATGTTGAAATGACCCTTCCCTAGGGTCCCTGTGAAAATTCTTGAACATTCGAGGGTTTCCCGACATTTTCCTGGCCCTAATTTCTATTCGTAGGATCCACATGGATAATTCCAAGAACTTGAGTGTTTTCTCATAAGTTTTCCTACCCACCATCCCCATTCAAGCTCTTAAGACCCCCTATAAAGCCTCCCAAGACCCTCTTCTCACCCCATTTTTCCCTGCTACAAATGGCATTTCCCACCTTCATCCAAGCTTTGGGAAGGAGACGGGGAGTGAGTGGGAGGAGAGCTCGCGACCGAGCTTCGACGCTGCGCTAATGCAAGGCAGCATGGCGGAGCTGCGGCCGCGTGAAGGCACGAGGAAGGTGAGCTGCTACTATGCTTGATCTCCTGGGGTTGTGCTTGGGCTGCTGGGGTTGTGTGAGGGAAGGAGTAGCCAGGCAGAGTCGAGAGCAAAGTTGCTGTGTGGGGAAGAAGGTGCATCGGATGTCCAGAAGTAGTGTTAGATGTTCGAAGCAAGCCTTAGACAACCAGGATGAACTCCGGACGTTTGAGGGAGTTCGAGGGTCAAGATGCGATCTATCGAGGTGATAGAGGCATGGGCGCTCTATGTGATGAATGCATGGGTAGGTTGTGTTGGGTGTTATGCACTGATAAATGCCGGTTTATCATCATTCTTATGCATTAAAACAAACCTAGCCCTTAGAATTTTGCTCCACAAACGGGTTTTTGGGCTGCATTTAGGCATGCATTTTACTTTTTATTATCTTTTTGATATGTTTTTGTGAGTGTTAGGGATAGATAGTGAGTTAGATCCCCATAACTCTAGCACTCGAGAAAGCAACTGGTGAAGGAGAAGCTCAAACTAGCTAGGACTCAGCTTGATCCAGCTTACCATAACAGGATTCCAGTTCACTTGGACTAGGGTTAGCTCATCCTAGCTCCATTCAGCTCATCTCAGTTGAATGGCAACTCAAGTGAGCTCATCTTAGCTCACCCTAACTCAAGTCAACTTAGATCTAGCCCAACTTAGCTAAGTCTAGCTCATCTTAGCTCCCATTAGTTCACAGGGAGCTCTAGCTAGCTCAGCTAAGTTGACTAAAGTTCACCTCAGCTCAAGTCTAGCTACATCCAACTCCACTCAACTCCAGCCAGCTGAAGATGGCTTCATTTCAGCTTAGGAAGCTCAAGTCCAGCTCCCAGGGACTCAACTTAGGTCAACTCCGTTGAGCTTGTTGGTGCTAGAGTACCACGATAGTTTATTTTGATGATAACAAAACACGTGTCATTTAACATTTGCACTTGGAGTCTTATATTTCAGGTCAATTGCAAATGGAGACGTGATTAGACGGAGTTCGAGCTCGCATCCAGGATGGATTGGAGGAGCTTGATGGAAAACAGAGGAGATTCGTGAGGAGCGATAGATTGAAGATGGAAGGAAAAGAAGAATAGGATAGAATTTTGTTTGTTTCTTTCATGTACTTTTGTCTTTATTTCCTTGCTCTTTTTTGTTCCTTAAAAATCATGTTAAAGAGCCTCAAAGTACCCTAACAGTAGTCCTAGGAACACCGGCACAACCCTAGGATACTTAGGTTTTCTGTAGAGAACTTAGAAAACCAATATAGGGTTCAAATAGCTTCTTCAGACGTCTAATTCCAAAATCAGATGTCTGATAATGTGTTTTATGACGTTTGACTGTTGATTCAGACGTCTGATAACATTTAGGCTGGACTTGTTAGCTCTGTCTGATGAAATCAGATGTCCAAACCTCTGTCCAGATGTCTTAGAAGACGTCTGATGACTTTGCCAGATGTCCAATTAGTGATCGTTGGCTGGCTTAGCAAACACTGAAGGATATGACCGTTAGGGCCTTATCAGATGTCCTTAAGCCTTTCCAGACGTCTGATAAATGACCATTTTGCCTCAGCTGACCCAAAATCTCTTCTCAGAGATTTTCTAGCTGTTGCAACTCTTGGAAATCCATTCCCGCAGAAAAAGTTGGTTTCCAGATGTCCAGACATAGTGCCAGATATCCTGTATGTTGTCTAATGGACTTGCACTAGATCCCAGTTTAGATCTGATTCAAGTCAGGAAGAAACCCGCCTAAAATCAGACGTCTGACTTTGATCCCAGACGCCTTAAACTGGTTTCCCAGATGTTTGATGCCAGAATAAGACGTCTGATAACCCTGTCAGTGCAATCATTATTCCTGATTTCAGCCTGATTCTCTTGGGCTTTGCACCCAACGCCTATGGAAGCTTTCCGAAGCCTTCAAAAGCTTTTCTAAGGCCTCTATAAATAGAGAGGAACCTCTTGCACACAAACACACACCTAGATACACAAGACACACCTAGTAATACACTTTCACACTCTTTTGTGTCCAAGAAAAGCTCTTGCTCTCCAAGCTCAAGTTCTACATCTTGAGAGCATCAAGCCTTTGCACACCCACTCTCCCGCCGTAGTTCACGAGAGTGACATTGTGCCGTCGCGTGGCTTATGCACCTGCGTCATCGATTCAATGCACTCCTTGCAAAGGGGAGTTTCCTAATTCCTATAGAAGCTAGGTTTAAATCTTTGTTGTCTCTATAGGACTATATTTGTTATTTTACTTTGTTATTTGGTTGGGTATTCGCTTTGCAAATTCCCGTCTCCTTCGTGGGAAAAAATCCTTCTCGTGAAGAGAAGGGGTTTGAGGTATGCTACCCTCGTAAAAAGTAGCGTGGTTGTAATTGAGGTTGAATCACCCTCGTTTAAGTGATTCGTTTAGTGGATTTGATCAACTTGGTTGATCGGAAAATCCTAACTCGAGAGGGTTAGGTGGTGGTTTTCACCAGGTTTGGGTTTCCACCTAAAAATAATTATGTACCTTGTGTAATTGTTTATTTTGTGAGATTGGTTTATATTTTATTTCGCATTTTATTACGTCACCCCCTCCTGGTAGGGAATCCACAATTGGTATCAGAGCAGGTTCTTGCAAGATCGGAGTAACACTCGGCAAGAAGATCATGGAGGGGAGCATATCTACAATCAGAATCTGAGAAGGGCAGTCCACCGTCTGACCACCCTATTTCGATGGGAGGGACTTCGGATATTGGAAGTTGAGGATGAAGACGTGGCTCCAAGCCACTGAGTTTGAGATATGGGGATGTTGTGAAACCCCATACGAGATCCCGAAGCGACCGCAAGGAGGCTACTAGCAGCTGCAGATTCGAGAGCTTTCACTCAACGCAAAGGCAATCAATGCCCTGTATTGCGCGTTGAGTCTGAAAGAGTTCGAGCAAATCCAAGAGTGCACTACCACCCACGAGATATGGAGGAAGTCAGAAGACACTCATGAAGAGACGAGCTCGGAGGAAGAAGAAGAATCAGAGAAAAAGAATGAAACTGCTTGCATGGGTTTCATGGCAATCGGAGAAAGCGACATCGACAGCGAAAGCGACTCTGACAATGAGGTAAACCCAGATTTACAAGATGCTTTTAATGAGCTTTTTGAAGTTAGTAAATCACTAAAAATAGAAAACAATAGCATGAAAAAGAATCTCAATTTTCTTAGAAGTGAAAATGATAGGTTAGAAATAAAACTTAAGGACCTAGAAAGTAGCTCTAGTCCTAAGGATAATAACCTGTTATTAGAAAATAAAAATTTTATCAATGAAAATACTAAATTGATTGAAGAAAATGATAGTTTAAAATTAGAAATTTCTTATTTAAAGACTAAGATGCACATTATAGAAAAAGAAATTGCATGTCTTACGAAAAACTCTAACAAATTAATCAACAAAGTAGATAATTTTTATAGCCCTAAGGTTGACAAAGGATCTCCATCAGGGAGACCCGCTAACAAATCTGGATCCAAGCTCACTTGGATACTGAAGAAAGAATTGGAATCTTGTTTTGTAGGTCATAAAGACTACAACACAAACGATTGGACCTACAAGCTCAAGGCTGGTCAACTCGAATTGGGAGGACCAAGGAGTAGACCAAGGAGGAGAAGACCGATGAGACGACGAACAACCGAACAACTCGTCGCACATCGACCGCCAGACTGGACACCGGCGCCAATGCCCAGGCCTCCAAGCTACGGATGGGAGCCCCATCCGATGTGGCATCCACCACCTCCATTTGGGCCATTTTATTGGCCATGGTAGGTGAGGTAAAAATTCTTTACCCTATCTTTTTATTAGCATTTAGATAGGGGGAGTTAAAAAAATTATGAGCTAATTGTCAATTTTTAAGGGGGCGATGTAAGTTAGCTAAATTTGCTTTAGTAAGGGGGAGAAAAATAACAGCTATCTTGTTGTTACAAAAAGGGGGTGGACATTACTCTTGTTAAAAGAAATTCATAGAAGAGCATGTTTTAAGGGGGAGTTATAGAAAATTTAAAATCAATCAAACCTTTTTGATAACGTCAAAAAGGGGGAGGATTTTTTGCATTATTATTTATGATTTTGTCATCACCAAAAAGGGGAGATTGTTGGTGCTAGAGCACCACGATCGTTTGTTTTGATGATAACAAAACACGTGTCATTTAACATTTGCACTTGGAATCTTAGATTTCAGGTCAATTGCAAATGGAGACGTGATTAGACGGAGTTCGAGCTCGCATCCAGGATGGATTGGAGGAGCTTGATGGAAAACAGAGGAGATTCATGAGGAGCGATAGATTGAAGATGGAAGGAAAAGAGGAATAGGATAGAATTTTGTTGATTTCTTTCATGTACTTTTGTCTTTATGTCCTTGCTCTTTTTTGTTCCTTAGAAAATCATGTTAAAGAGCCTCAAAGTACCCTAACAGTAGTCCTAGGAACACCGGCACAACCTTAGGATACTTAGGTTTTCTGTAGAGAACTTAGAAAACCAATATAGTGTTCAAACAGCTTTTTCAGACGTCTAATTCCGAAATCAGATGTCTAATAATGTGTTTTAAGACGTCTGACTGTTGATTCAAACGTCTAATAACATTTAGGCTGGACTTGTTAGCTCTGTCTGATGAAATCAGACGTCCAGACCTCTGTCCAGACGTCTTAGAAGACGTCTGATGACTTTGCCAGACATCCAATTAGTGGATCATTGGCTAGCTTAGCAAACATTGAAGGATATGACCGTTAGGGCCTTATTAGACGTCCTTAAGCCTTTCCAAACATCTGATAAATGACCGTTTTGCCTCGGCTGACCCAAAATCTCTTCTCAAAGATTTTCTAGCCGTTGCAACTCTTGGAAATCCATTCCCGCAGAAAAAGTAGGTTTCCAGATGTGCAGACATAGTGCCAGACGTCCTGTATGTCGTCTGATGGACTTGCACTAGATCCCTGTTTAGATCTGATTCAAGTCAGGAAGAAACCCGCCTAAAATCAGACGTTTGACTTTGATCCCAAACGTCTTAAACTGGTTTCCTAGACGTTTGATGCCAGAATCAGACGTCTGATAACCCTATCAGTGCAATCATTGTTCCTGATTTCGGCCTGATTCTCTTGGGCTTTGCACCCAACGCTTATGGAAGCTTTCCAAAGCCTTCAAAAGCTTTCCTAAGGCCTCCTTAAATAGAGAGGAACCTCTTGCACACAAACACACACCTAGATACACAAGACACACCTAGTAATACACTTTCACACTCTTTTGTGTCCAAGAAAAGCTCTTGCTCTCCAAGCTCAAGTTCTACATCTTGAGAGCATCAAGCCTTTGCGCACCCGCTCTCCCGCCGTAGTTCATGAGAGCGACGTTGTTCCATCACGTGGCTCACGCACCCGCGTCATCGATTCGATGCACTCCTTGCAAAGGGGAGTTTCCTAATTCCTATAGAAGCTAGGTTTAAATCTTTGTTGGCTTTATAGGATTATATTTGTTATTTTACTTTATTATTTGGTTGGGTATTCGTTTTGCAAATTCCCATCTCCTTCGTGGGACAAAATCCTTCTTGTGAAGAGAAGGGGTTTGAGGTACGCTACCCTCGTATAAAGTAGCGTGGTTGTAATTGAGGTTGAATCATCCTCGTTTAAGTGATTCGTTTAGTGGATTTGATCAACTTGGTTGATCGGAAAATCCTAACTCGAGAGGGTTAGGTGGTGGTTTTCACCCGGTTTGGGTTTCCACTTAAAAATAATTGTGTACCTTGTGTGATTGTTTATTTTGTGAGATTGGTATATATTTTATTTCGCATTTTACTACGTCACCGCCTCCTGGTAGGGAATCCATAGAGCTAAGCTACCTTAGCTGCCTCAACTAGCTTAATCCTCCTCGGGAGCACCAGACTTACCTCACCTCAGCTCTCTATGGTAGAACCCAACTTACTTTAGCTTGGCTTAGCATCTAGCAAAGAACTAGCAAGCTAAGCTAGCTAAAGGAGCTCCATACCACCCTCTTTAGCAGCTACTAGCTTCGGTTTAGCTCCAGACTTCCTTTGTCCAGCTGCTCTCCTCAAACCCTAGCTCCCATTGCCTCCTCCTCTACTCCATTACTCGCTAATCTAGCTTAGCTTAGCTTAGCTAAGCTCCTGCTCCTTGGGCCATCCATTACCCTAAAGTCCAACCTAACTACTTCTACCTCAAGCCCACCTAAGCTACACCTAAGCTCCACCTAGTCCACCCTAAGTTGGCACCAACCTTAGGAATCTCTTCTCCTCTCACCTTCCACCAAAAGGTGCCTAGAGTTGGCTCCAAAACCTAACCCTAACCACCTCCCATTTTGGTGCCAACCCTATCTCCCATATCCACCATACACCTAATCATACAATCAATCTATCCATCCACATACCCCCCTTCTAGAACCCTAACATGGCACCACCTAATAGCCTTCTAGAAGGCCCATTTTGGCACCAACTCTAAGGGGCACCAAAGCCATAAGCAACCCCCTTGTGTGCCCTCACTTGGTGCCATTTATTCCTAGCCCTAGGATCCTTAACTACCATCCCATATTCCATCTTAGCCATTTACTCTATCCATGCCAACACCCCTCCTCCCTACTCTTTATATACCCACCTAACTACCCACATTTGGATCATCCCCCCTTTAGTATTATTCTACCTATATCCACCATAACCTAAGGCCCAGGAAGAAGAAGAGAAGAAGATTAAGGGGGCATCCTACCCATCCCCTTGGTCCCCTTCTTTCTTCTCCCTTGTGCCACACCAAGGAGGAGGACATTCTCCACTTAAGGAGGACGGCCAAGCAAGAAGAAAGGGTGGTGCATGCCCACCCTTGGACGAGATCAATTAAGGTGGTAGCTTCCACCTTGGAGGAGCCAAGGCATGCCTACCCTAGGGCTTACCGAAAAGGAGGAGACCTTACCTTGAAGGAGATTACAAGGAGGAGTTGGAGGAGTTCTTTTCAACTACGGGAGCAGCTGTAGTTGGAGAAAGGGCTTCATCATCTCTGCCATCTTCATCATCAGGATTTTTGTTTTAGTTGTTTTGTAGTTTTATTGTTGTTATAGAAGCTTTCCTCTACAAGTGTAGAACAAAAATCCGCTTTTATAAAGTTGCTTTTTAAAATTTGTGTACTTTTTTCTCTACTTTAGTTTGTGTTAGGATTCTTACACCCACTTCCCAATTATCCTAGGCCTTCACTTACCTAGGGTGAGCTTGGGAAGAAGTTACTCTTGCCACTTAATTACTAAGGTAGTGATAGTTTATCTTTCCCGTCAACAAAATCTGCTTTGTCCCCTTATTTCAAAAGTCATAAAAATTATATAATTAAAAAGAGCAAAAAGAAAGGTGAATTTCATTTCCAAGCAAGAGACATATTTTGCAAACAAATTGCCCCCTTAGATGATCCTAGATACCCCACTATCTAGGTTATAAATTTTAAAAGCAAAAGTGGATTTACCCGTCACAACGACTAAAACATAATTTTAACAAACCGCGTATTTTTGCTGCCATGCACACAAGCAGGTTCGAGGGTCTTGGACATCCAACTGATTGGGTAGACATCCGGAGAGCTAAGCAGATGTTCGGGAGTGCTGTCGGACGCCCAGGACAAGTCTCAGGCAGCCAGAACAGATGCCTGATGTCCAAGAGGGAGGTGCTGATGATATAAGACATCTAAGGTGTATGCTAGGTGTCTGATACAAGAACCAAGTGGGTTCTGAACAAGTGGACAGATGGTTTAGATGGACGAAGCCACCCCGGTTTTTTCTAGTGAACTAGGGGGGTTATTGGGCCAGTTCGAGGCCCAAACGGAGTCCATTATTTTTACGCGACAGGTTGAGTCCGGGGCCCATGCAGGACTTGTGGGGACATTCGTGTCAATTTCTCGTGATCCCATAGCTCTCATACACCTAGGTAGAGTGGCCCCTTTCTGTCCTGATGAATTAGTTTCATTTTGAAAGCATGTTACGAGCAGCTAGTTAATGAATTATTAAAATTCTGCAAATGCATGTTGTGAATGAGATGGATAATTGCTTTGTCTTATATACGCAGATAGACACATGCATGCCCTAAGTCAAAATTGATGAACTTTATACTGTTATACATGTGAAGAATGAAGAATGCTTGTTGTGTGTGAAAATGATAACCCTAATGGTCGAGATAAGGACTCTTATTGTAATGGCTCTATTTGTTTACTCCATGTTTAATTTTAAATTATGAATAGAGATGCATGTTATTCGCTGATGCTTGAGATAAAATTAAAGGAATTATTATCAAACCTTAGGGAGAACAAGAAGAATAACTTATCTACGGTGATATGAAACTCTGATAGTGATGGAATAATTTGCTTATTGTGAGGCATGGTTGTTGGTTGAGCTCTGACTTGGGTGTGAGCTGGCCCTCATGTATGCACGTACCGAGGAGAGCTAATTATCCCTTGTGTAGAGAGTAAGTTGGCCCTTGAGTACACACGTACCGAGGAGAGCTAATTAGCCCAAATGTAGAGAGTAAGTTGGCCATCGTTTACACATGTACCGAGGAGAGCTAATAACCCTTGTGTAGGGAGCAAGCTAGCCCTCGTGTATGCATGTACCGAGGAGAGCTAATTATCCCTTGTGTAGAGAGTAAGCTGTCCCTCGTGTACGCACATACCGAGGAGAGCTAATCACCCTTGTGTTGAGAGTAAGCTGGCCCTCATGTATTCACGTACCGAGGATAGCTAGTCACACTTGTGTAGTGAGTGAGTTGTTCCTCGTGTACGCACGTACTGAGGAGAGCCAATCGTCCCTTGTGTAGGGAGAGAGCTAGCCTTCCCTCGGGTTGGGACCCAGTGTAGGAAAGGCCTTCCTACAGTAACTCCTGTTAGGCCCATGGGGCTAATCAGGATAGTCGAGCGAGGGTACGCAGACTACTGAGGGGTGCGGCCCTTGTTCGGGGTATGATTTAGAGTGTACCTATTAGCAGAAAGGACTGACCGTGTGCCAGTGCGGGGTAGCTCCCCATGAATTTATTACGTGTGTCGTAGTCAGTGCTATGTCGCGACTATGACCCCGGGGTGGTAGACCAGGTGTAAGGCAAACATGGGGTGTTCTCTTAGCCAGGAGGGCACTATGTGCACATTCTGCATCGCGGGAAGACTACAGCAAGATCATTCCATTAGGGAATATGTGAATCAAGAGATAACTGGACCCTTTACTAGTATAACCAAAATCACAAATAACTAGTATCTATCATTGGAAATAAAATATGAACATGCTTGAGATGTTTTCTACTTTCTGAACTGTTTACTATTTTCTCTTTAGTTAAACTGAGATAGTTGAATGTACACTTGCCACTCTAATCAGCTTTTGTTGACACCTACCAGTTGTATCCAGGATAGGGAGGTGAGCAGCTAGTTCCACCGACTATAGAGGGAGTTGGGCTTAGTCGAGCCCAACCTTAGGTTCTCTTTCCTTTCTGTTGTAGTTTAACACTCCTTTCGTTGTTGTGAGTATTTATTTTAGAACTAGTTGTATAGTTTCCATTTCTCCAGGATGTTGTGATGACTATGATATAAACGTGTTATTCTCTTGTGGTACTGGTTTTAGTTACTAATACTTTTTAGTTTTCTATCTTTTATTCATGCTTATAACTACGGTGCATGTGTGGAAAGTAATACGTTTTAGTTTATTACTTGTTGGGTGACTGGATCTTGGGGTTCACGAGGCGATCCGACCTAGGTTCCACGTGGAGCTAGTTCGGTCGCAACATGCTGGATCTCAATAGGTAGGTGGTAAGCTTTACCATACTCCATTCTAAAAGGTGACATGCCCAAGGGAGTCTTATGAGCTGTCCTATAGGCCCAAAGCACATCATTTAACTTTTTTGACTAATCTTTTCTGTCAGACCTAGCGGTCTTTTCCAAATTTCGTTTAATCTTCCTATTTGACTCATTGATTTGACCACTTGTTTGGGGATGGTAAGTGTGGTTATAATGTGATTGACTCCCAAACTTTGGAGTAGTTGCGTGAAGTGTGCATTCCTGAAGTGAGGTCTTGTGTCACTTATGATAATCGTTGGGCATTCATACTGAGCAATGATATTAGCCCTGACAAAATCAATGACAATGGAATGGTCATTGGTCCGTGTGGGTATGGCTTCTATCCATTTCGATATATAGTCCATGGCCACATGGATATACTCATATCCGAAAGACACAGGAAAGGGACCCATGAAGTCGATACCCTAAATGTCAAAATCTCTATTGTTGGGCATCCGTACTAAGCAATGACATTAGCCCTGAAAAATCCATGACCATGGAATGGTCATTAGTCCATGTGGGTATGGCTTCTATCCATTTTGATACATAATCCATGGCCACATGGATATACTCATATCTGAAGGACACAGGAAAGGGACCCATGAAGTCGATACCTGATGATGGTTGATGGTGTAATGGTGTTGATGGTTGGTGTAATGTGTGAATGACAATGATAATGACACCGATGATCTACAATGTGTATATAACATAATGGTTGTATGATGATGAATGATTATTGTTATGATCATGTCGTTGTAGTATAGGGTGTATAATATAACCTTAAGGATGTCGTATAGTGGTGAGTATGGGTGAGTACCAGTCATTACAACCATTATTATCATTTGCTTATTTATCTAATTTTTACTGGTTTTGTTCCAGGTCATTCTCTGGGAGGCAATTTATTGAATTTAATTCGGTCACTCTTTGATTATCTCCAAAATTATCTTCTTATTCAAAAAGAAACTTTACACTTAAAGAATGAATGAATGTTTTATTTACCTAGTTACTAAGAAGTGCTTGCAAAAATACTAACTATGAACAAGCATCAAACAATCTATTATTATACTCTAAACTATGTATTTACAAGTTATACTATTAACACTAATATGTTAGTTCATACTACATTAGGATACCATAGTGTAAAAACTTAACTTACTAGTCTTTTATTTATAGTGACATATATATCAGTTTTAGTGACAGATATAAACGTCGCTAAATCTCAGAAAACACTATATACAACCTAAAGAAGCAAACTGAGGTCTTTAGTGACGTTTATAGTGTCGTTTTATTTTGTTAGTAATTATGTGGGTTTACTTATACGTATGTATATTACTTATTCTACTGCTGTATGTACAGTAAGTCTTTCTGTTCTTGTTATCTCTTGTGTTCCTTCTCTTAAGTCGTCTGTCCTTTCAATTTCTTCTGTGTGGTATTTCAGAGGCTGCGGTGGAGACAGGGTTAGGCTAACGTCCTTAGTGTAAAATGTGTTTAATTAGTAGGCGCGCTTTTCGAGGGATACACAGCACCCTACGGGTGGGACCAGACCTCTACTAAGCGCGCCCTAATCTCAGATTAGGTGGCTTAGTAACGTTTACAATCTCAGCGTCAGGCCTCAGCCCAACGGCCTTAAAGCTCGCACACGCTCGGGCCCCCGGCACCGCACACATATCAAAGTTCAGCACACATCGGGTAATCGGATCGGACATAACAGGCAGTGTTTCGGGCGCCCTGCACCTTGACGACTGCTTACGGTATAACATAAATTATATTTATATGGCTGCGTTTGGTTTGCAGCACATGATGTGGCGCTATTCCAGCGCCACATCGTGCGCTGGAAATCAAACGTAGCTACGTCTGTGCGCGTTTTTGGCCCTCGATTTGGGGGCCATAAATTATTAAATAAAATAAAATAAAATATGGTAAATAAAATATTTACGTAATACTACATAATTGATTAATTAATTTTGAATTTTAAATATTTTTACTATACAAATAAATTCGCTAAACTAGGCTGATTATACAGGTTGATTTAGGTGATTAAATAGTTAATTACTTATAAAATAATTAGTAAATGGTCTAATTGACCTTAAACAGTTTTAACTTACATACTTAAGTATTTAATACATATTTTTATTGTATTTTTACGAATTTATTTATGTTTTATTTAGGCTAAAATAGCAGTTCTGGGTGTTTAAAATTAAAACTAAGTTACAGTAAGTTATACTAGGTATAATTATACTTTGACTAACTTAAATTACTTAATATATATATATTCCCAAGTTTATAGATTTATTTACTTGATTATTGCTCTAAATTATTAACTTAGCTACTAAATAAGTAAATATAAATCTGTACATACATATATACATAAATCAGTAAATACATACATATTAGATTAGTATATATACATATTTTTACATAGATTACATATGTATATGAACTTCTGTACAGGTTTTATACATATTTACAGTATAACTATATATCTAACTGATATGCTATAGTTATAATACTATGAATAGGTATATTTACAGTTTTAAAATAAGTCTATGTCATTAGGCTTTTGTATAAAGTTAGGGAATTAGAGTTGATTGAGTGTTAGTGTTCAATTAAGACAGCAGCCACAGCTACTGTTAGAAGAGATGGAGAGAAGAAGAATGTATTTAGTACGTGTTGTTTACAGTGGCAGTGGCTTAAACCACTGTCAAGTGGCTAACTGCTGCTGCAGTTAGTCCACTTAGAGAAAGGGGAACAAAAAATTCACAGATGAAAGGGGAATTTGGAGAAGAGAATTTGGAGATGGAGGGAAATGTAGCTACAAGTTGCAGCATATTGCTGTGTAACTGGGAGTAAGATAAAATTCGAAATAAACTAAAAATTATGAGAGTTGAAATCCAAATCTGATAAGGGTTTAAATCTCACGAAAATCTCATGTAAATTCAGCTCAAACACTCATTAGGAAAAACCTTATCAGAAGCATGCTTTCAGATCAAAATTCAAATGGCATTGAGTTAGTCTTCCTAATGCCATAGACAGCATGAAGGAAGACTTAGCTCGATCAATTAAAACTAAAGAAACACAATCCCAGTTTCTTGCAACCCTAAGGAGTATGGAAAACTCCTTAGGTTAGAGAATCACCATACAGAAATGATCATCAACACAAATAGTGTATGGCAGTTCTGAAATAGAAAAAAGAGACTAAGAATTCATTAAGGAAATTTAATGGACGCTGGCGAATGCATTCAAAACAAAGTATAAACAGAATCATGAAAGGCTCTTCTGATTGGTTCTCTGTCACCAGAGAACTTCTCAGAGTCCTTGCCCACAGTGAAAACCAAAAATCCCTTCAATTTGTCAGATCTGTCAAAACATTTCAGAGAGTAAAAATCCTTTAAAATCCAAATCAAAAGTGCTCTGACAAACTGAGGCAATCCATTTAAAACAGAGGGGCTTTTGTGAAACAAATGGAGTGAGTGAGAAGCCCCAAATGGTGCTTGTGACGCCACTTTCAGATCTGAGGCAGTGCGCCATCAGATCTGAAATTGGGTTAGGATGTGTGGGTGATTGATGAAAAATTCGTCATTAAAAGGAAAAACAAGAATCAGAATTTGGATGATGGAAAAACAAAACATGAAGAGGGAGATAAATTGAACAATGAACAGATGATTCTTCCCCTCTGATCTGGACTGATCAGAGGAGGTGAGGGAGGGGATCTAATACTAATTCTACTCCTAAGACTAATCTAACTACAGCTAACATTAAACACTAACAATTAAAACTAAATCTATTCTAAACTACTGCAAACTAAATCTAACACTACTTGTGCAGAATTAAAAACCTAAACTAAAAGGAAGAATGGGACCTATGGGTCCTTAGCCGGCGGCTAAGGAGGAAGAAAGGAGGAGGGTGACTCCAGCGGAGGGAAGAGTCTGCTAGTGAGACTCCAGGGTCGTCCTCAGGTGCTACGAGGTCCTTAGCGACGAGGAGGGTCAAGAGCAGGCGATGATTCCACAGCCGGTGGCTGTGAAATCAGGGTCTAGATGAGGAGGAGAGACTGGAGTGGACAAACTGATCACTAAGAGATGTAGGAGGGAGCGATCCTTTGTGCGTGACACCATTGAGGTGCTTAAGTAGCAGCTCAGTGATTAGAATCACCACAAGGGTGAGGTTAATCAAAATTAAGCCGGCGGTGAGGATGAAATGGGTAGAGCGCGTGGCGAGTCAAGAGAGAGATATGACCGTCAGATGAGATCTGGGAAGAGAGGTGAACACACGCACCGAATCGCGCGAAGGTTCCATTTGATTCCAGCCACAGATCGAGATCAAAAGTGCGATGGACGGTCGAGAATGGCTGTGTTCTTCGCGTGCTACAATGCGCGTGAAGAACACAGGCTTCTCTCTGAAATGAGGTAAAACTTGCAGGAAGACCCTTGAACGAAGGGGTAGAAGAATAGTGTGCAGGTCCAAAAGTGAAAAGAACTATAACTGGAAGGGCCTTGCAGTCATACAGAAGGGTCCCTGCGGCTTGCAAAAAGGTCCAAGAAGGAGTTTTGAAGGGTAGAAATGTAATGCATGAAGGACCTAATTGTAATCTATTTATTTCTAAGCCTAAATGATGTCCAATTGCTTTCAAATTTTTCCATGTGCTTAATTGAACATTTAAGACATTGATTTTACTTCTGATTTATCTTTTCAAACTTGTTTATGTGTTCAATTGATGCATGGATCATCATTTGTTCTTTAGTTTTCAGAATATCTCATTTTTGTGACCTAATTAGGAGGTTTTAACACACATTAAAAGTTTTAGGTCTTTTCTTTAATTCCCACACTTAACCCTTTTTATGTGTTAATTTGATATTGTTTTGCTTAGTGTCTAGCTTAATTTCGGCCTTTTAGCTATGATGAGTAGCCACTCATCAATACCCCAAATGTCAAAATCTGTACTGGGAGAATAGGTTGCTAGAGCATCTAATCCCTTTTTCCATTGGTTCATGTCTACTGGCTGATGCGTTCCTCTCCTCAACACAGTTAATTAAGTTAATTGTTCTTAATTATGTGTAGAAGAAAGTAACTTTGGTTAACTCGAATTTGTGTTAATTGAGTAGTATAGGGTCAAGTTAACCTAACATTTTAGATTTTATTTCTTTTAACTGGTTGAGTCTAGGTCGTTCACTGGGAGGTATAGCTTATTTAGAATTCACCAATCAATTTATGCTACTCATAGAAGGTATAATTAAGTTAACTTCAACAACATGAACTTTACCTAATGATTTTAAATTTAAGAAATATGCAAAATTCCATAAGAAAACATATTTACACAAATGATCTTCTTTAATAACATGTAAACATGTTTATTTTCTTTTTATTTCAAAAGATTAAAGCAATAGAAAGTTTTGCTAATTGAAGTATGCCTTATTACAACATTAAAATAAAAAAGGAATTAAAAATAATGCAAAAAATTAAATTATTTATTCTCTTTGAATCTTCAGCCTCTCTCTCTTCTTTCACCTTTCTCTCTTTCTTTCTCTCTTTCTCTTTTTACTTATCTCTTAATCTTCTCTTAATCCTTTCCTTTTCCTTTTCTTTATTCTTTCCCTTATTTTTCATGAGCTCTCTTTCTTCTCTTTCTTCTTCTCTACCTTGTCTCTTTAGTGCCTGTTCCTTCTCTCCCTTCTACGAGTTCTCCTCCTTCCTTTCCTTTACTCCTTTTTCCTTAGCATTTTTCCTTAGCAACTTTCCTTCATTCCTTCTCATTGTTCTTACCTTCTGAACCTTCTTCTTAGCCTTAGCATTTTCCTTAACCTTTCCTTCTCTTCATTAGCATCTTTAGCATTGAGCCTTAGCCTTTCTTCCTTCTGAGCCGAATCGGGTTTCTTTCCCTTCAACAAAAAATTAGGTTTATTTAGTGGTAGCTTGGACCATTCGGGGATGCACAGCACCCTTCTCAGGGTGGGACCAGACCCTACTAGGTCCAAGCCTGGTTTATTTAGTTCGGTTTATTTCCGGTTCAGAGTTTCGAGCCAAACTGGCTCATGGCTTCCCAGGCCTCTTACATGCCCTCCTAGGGCCCACACTCTCATGCCCACAAGTGCACACACTCGCAGGCACATACGTGCCCACACACACATACACTTTCTCATTCGTTCATTTGCACCGTGCGCTTGTCGACTGAAGTGACTATACAACTAATCAGTTTTATACCCAAGCAGTCGTTCAGATCTACCCGATGTGGGACTAACTTAACCCCCCCCAGACCAAACTTCAAATGACAATTTCTCGAAGCTCAGAGCTCTGTTCCAAGCAAATAAAAGCTTGTTGGAAAGCTCTTGAGTTGCTCTACGGGATTCAAGTATCAATTTAATGAGAAGAGGAAGTTATGCTCTTCGATTTGAAGGGCGAAGATACTGTTCTATCTACATCAATAATGGCCTGGAAAATGGATTTATGGTTACAAAGTCCACAGACTGGACTTTCACTTCCAGTTGAAGTTCTAAATAGGTTCAAGGGATGATTCCGCAGATGAAGGTGTAGATATTAAGCTCTCAGGAGCTTCAGGAAGTGTGCAGGAGCCTAAAGCTTCTCTGGAAGCTTCAGGACCTTAAATCAAACTTTAAAAAAAGTCCTAACAGACAACTAAGGACCTGCTTAATCAATTAAAATAGCTTCTAGAGGTTGTTACCAAACCATCTGGGCAGAATTTGCATTCAAAACTCATCTAAAATCTACTGTCAACAGTTTGGGTTCAAAAATAACCCAAACTGGCAGAAATTGAATCCTATCAAATTATCCATCAGAGCTCACTCAAATCTCTTTAAAATCATTCACAAGTATTCCAGAAACATCTTGAACTCATCAATTCATCAGATTGAATCTAGAATCAAAGTATCAGTCTTAGAGTTGACTGCAAAGCCTCGAATGTTGACTTTTTAAGTTAAACCTTTTCTCAATAAATTAACACCTTAAACAACATCTCTTCAATCACAGGAACATGCTCAGACCCTTAGATAGGTGTTTCAATTAAAGATTCTAGGGTTTCAGGCTCATTGCTTGAGATGGAAAAGGTGTTTGTTCGTCAGAACAACCTAAGGGTTGTTACACTGGTTCAAGCATTGAAATGAATTCAGTAACAACACTGAAGCTTCTAGACCTATTAATTGCATATTAAAACTAACTATCAGACTTCTCCAACTCTGCCGGAGTTGGAGAAGATGAAGACCTATCTCAAGCTCCAGACTCTCAAATCTCAAATAAACAATCTCTACATAATCAGTGAACCTCAATTCATTGATCTAGAGATTCATACCAAGTTCTACAGACTGAAGACTAGTTTTGACTCGCCGTAGCTCGCCGAAGCTCTAGTGAGTCCAGAAAAAGAGTGAAATTGTGTACAAAATGTGGAATTGTGCCATTAAAGATTTGTAAAGGTTCCTGAGGTCACAAGGAACCTCAGGATCAAGTTAATTCATTCAATTGATTATTGAAATAAAGATTTTTATAAAGTTTGAGTTGATTAAGGCTCAGGACTTGTTTTCCCACTTAGTTGAGTGGATAAAACAAGTCAACAGATGATTGCGATCATAAATATATATATAATTAATGATTTGAACTACTCCTGAGCCGCCATTGACAACGAGCTCAGAAGCTTAATTAAATTGGGCGTTTAAGTTATATGTAGTAATTACTTGAATTAAAGTGATGAATAGCTGATGGAGGATGAAATGAAGGTGGAATTAGCTCAACTACTGCTACCATGGATAGTAGGAGTAGTCGATGGAGGTGGAAGTGGTTTAGGCGATTTAATGATCAGATTAGTAATTAATGGATATAAGAATGATCATGGAAGATTCAAGAATGTGGATAGTGACTTAAAAAGACAAAATTATTTCTCCTGACAAGCTCAAGGAGCACACCAGAGTTTAGGAAGACGAGTCCTAAATCTAACATTACAGCTACCTAACCAACCTAACTAAGTAACTAAGCTAACCTACCTACCTAGTCTACTGTTCCCTGGACGAAGGGGATAGAGGATCTCCATTGAAGGCTCATAACGGAGGAGGAAATCAGAGGGTTGTCGAAAGATCTTCGACGGCGGTTGTGAGGTGAAGCAGAGGAGAGCTCCTAGTCAGCGCTTGTCAGAAGACACGGCTGACTTCGGCGGAGATCCAAGGCTATTGGATATGGATGGGAAGTTGGATGAGGCGGAGGAAGTTCACCGGAGTTTTGGATAGAATAGCCTATTGAAGTCAGCTTAAGGGAGCCAACTTGGTGGAAATCGTGGGTGTCAAGGGGTATTTATAGTTGATGGCGACTGAGGAGGTTGAATCTGGACAGATTTGTGGCTAGGAGGGGGATAACCACCGGCATCTTCTCCGATGCTGGTGAGGTTATCTCCAACCCTAAAATGGGATTTAGGCATCATCCATACCGGTGGATGAAAAGGGGATGGTGAGCGCAAGCTCCAAGAGCTTGGAGAAGAAGGTATGACATCAGATTGGAGGTGATCAGGCGGTGGCTGCACCTTTAGTCGTCAGCCGTCTAGACAGGTGAAGAAGAGAAGAAAAAGAAGAAGTCCAGGGACTTATTCGTAGTGAAACATAAGGACCTAAGTGGAAAATAAGGACCCGATTGAAATAAAATGTAAGGACCAAAATGTAAACTCAGCTTTTCAAGGTTTATTTTAATTTAAATCTTTCTCAACTTTTTAGATATGGTTATAAATGAGACAATTATTATATTTAGACCTTGAATTTACATTTTTGACCTTTTTAGATTAATTTATTTAATGTTACTTAAGTTATTACATACTTTGTTATAAATTATGCTTAAATTAGTTAACACATGAATTTGATGAATAATTAGTAATATTTCGAGCCTGATTATTAATTAGATTATTAATAATATTAATTCGATGATAATATAGCATTTTAAACTTATTTTATGGTCCTTTACTATTTATCCCTTATTTAATAATGAACCAATATATTCACATATTTCTTGCTAATTAACTAGGAAGACTAGTTAATTAAGGGTAATTAGAGACCATGATGAGCTTCTCATCATACCCCTAAGCCAAAGTTTTGCTAGTTCCTAGCAGAACTAACTAAGAATGTGATGATTTAAAGCACTTGGGTTTAAATTAATGTAAATAAGAACCAAGTAGAGGAAAGCTTAGGTCAGAGAATTTTTTATAGATTTAATATAAATAACTAATATACAGAGCATTCTATGAAAATTTTCTTACTTAAATTTTTACTCAAAACATTTTCAAAACACTCTTTAAAAATAGTGTTATTAACAAGAATTTTATAGAAAATTAGAATCTCAAAAATCACTTATTCTTTGTAACCATTCTTAACCCTTAAGACTTAGAATTCAAAGTGTTTTAAGAAAACAAAACCTAAGAGTTGGAAATTAAATTTTAACTCAAAAACTCAATAGACTTCAGTTAATCATTTGTTTATGATATTTGATTTTATCAATCTAAGTTTAAGCAAATTAACCAGATATTCATTATTAATTAAACTTAGAGTAGAAAAACTCTAATCTACTAGCTTATAGCACTAAGGACAAACTTCTAGACCTAGGATTTTGTCAATTCTTCTCCTTTAGGTCTTAACTGTAAATCCTCAAAACCCAATTTCTTAGGCTTCATTGCCCAATACCAAGGTTCAGTAGCTATGGTTTTAAAACATCTGTGCTTTGTGAAGAGAGTTGTCCTAAAGGCATCCAAATTTGCAAAAATCCAGATCTTAAGACATCAATTTCCAATCCAGATTATTCCAATTCAAGCCTTTGGCTTGGCCTTACTCAAGTTTGGTTGCTTTCTCCTCACCAGTTTTCTATCCTGATGTCAACACTTTTTGCGTATATCTCCCCAGTGGACCACTGGGTATCTTATTCCTAATTTTTTTATCTCCATATTTTTTTCAACTTTTCTATAGGTTAGAACACCCATATGTAGCGAGGTGTTCTTTTATTTGATGGAAGGAAGGGTAGCATCTATTTATACCGAGATGCTTTATTTTTATGGAAACACTGCATAAGTACCCATTTCTAACAAGGCACTTAATTGCAGGGCATTTTATTATATTTTTTCCATTTGTAACAAGGCACTTATTAATGATGCATTCCTCTCCTCAGCACAGTTAATTAAGTTAATTGTGCTTAATTATGTGTAGAAGAAAGTAACCTAGGTTAGCTCAAATTTGTGTCGATTGTGTAGTATAGGGTCAAGTTAACCTAATATTTTAGATTTTATTTATTTTAACTGGTTGAGTCTAGGTTGTTCGTTGGGAGGTATAGCTTATTCAGAATTCACCGATCAATTTATGCTACTCATAGAAGGTATAATTAAGTTAACTTCAACAACATGAACTTTTCCTAATGATTTTAAATTTAAGAAATATGCAAAATTCCGTAAGAAAACATATTTACACAAATGTTCTTTAATAACAAGTAAACATGTTTATTTTCTTTTTATTTCAAAAGATTAAGGCAATAGAAAGTTTTGCTAATTGAAGTATGCCTTATTACAACATTAAAATAAAAAAGGAATTAAAAATAATGTAAGAAATTAAATCATTTATTCTCTTTGAATCTTTAGCCTCTCTCTCTTCTTTCACCTTTCTCTCTTTCTTTCTCTCTTTCTCTTTTTACTTATCTCTTAATCTTCTCTTAATCCTTTCCTTTTCCTTTTCTTTATTCTTTCCCTTATTTTTCTCGAGCTCTCTTTCTTCTCTTTCTTCTTCTCTACCTTGTCTCTTTAGTGCCTGTTCCTTCTCTTCCTTCTTCTAATTCTCTTCCTGCCTTTCCTTTGCTTCCTTTCCTTTGCTCCTTCTTCTTCTTTTTCCTTAGCATTTTTCCTTAGCAACTTTCCTTCATTCCTTCTCTTTGTTCTTACCTTCTAAACCTTCTTCATAGCCTTAGCATTTTCCTTAACCTTTCCTTCTCTTCCATAGCATCTTTAGCATTGAGCCTTACCCTTTCTTCCTTCTGAGCCGAACAAGGTTCCTTTCTCTTCAACAAAAAATTAGGTTTATTTATTGGCAGTTTGGACCATTCGGGGATACATGGCACCCTTCTCAAGGTGGGACCAGACCCTACTAGGTCCAAGCCTAGTTCATTTAGTTCGGTTTATTTCTGGTTCAGAGTTTTGAGCCAAACTGGTTCACGACCTCCCAGGCCTCGCACATGCCCTACCGGGGCCCACACTCTCACGCTCACAGGTGCACACACTCGTAGGCACATACGTGGCCAATCACACATACACATGCTCATTCGTTCATTTGCACCGTGCGCTTGTCGACTAAAGTGGCTATACAATAAATTAGTTTTATACCCAAGCTACCATTCAGATCTACTCGATGTGGGACTAACTTAACCCCCCCTAGACCAAACTTCAAACAAAAATTTCTCCTAGCTCAGAGCTCCATTCCAAGCAAATAAAAGCTTGTTGGAAAGCTCTTGAGTTGCTCTACAGGATTGAAGTGTCAATTTAATGTGAAGGGGAAGTTAGCTCTTCGATTTGAAGGGCAAAGATACTATTCTATCTACGTCTATAATGGCCTAAAAAATGGATTTTTGGTTACAAAGTCCACAGGACTTTCACTTCCAATTGAAGTTCTAAATGGGTTCAAGGGATGATTCCACAGATGCAGGTGTAGATATTAAGCTCTCAGGAGCTTCAGGAAGTGTGCAGGAGCCTAAAGCTTCTCTGGAAGCTTTAGGACCTTAAATCAAACTTTAAAAAGTCCTAATAGACAACTAAGGACCTGCTTAATGGATTAAAACAACTTCTAGAGGTTGTTACCAAACATCTGGGCATTCAAAACTCATCTAAAATCTACTGGCAATAGTTTGGGTTCAAAAATAACCCAAACTGGCAGAAATTGAATCCTATCAAATTATCGATCAGTGCTCACTCAATTCTCTTTAAAATCATTCACAAGTATTCTAAAAACATCTTGAGATCATCAATTCATTTGATTGAATCCAGAATCAAAGAATTAGACTCAGAGTTGACTGTAATGCCTCAAATGTTGACTTTCTAAGTTTAACCTTTTCTCAGGAATTTAACACCTTAAACAACATCTCTTCAATCACAGGAACATGCTCAGACCCTTAGATATGTGTTTCAATTAAAGATTCTAGGGTTTCAGGCTCATCACCTAAGATGGAAAATGTGTTTGTTTGTTAGAACAACCTAAGGGTTGTTACATTGGTTCAAGCATGGAAATGAATTCAGTGCACAACACTGAAGCTTCTAGACCTATTAATTGCATCTTAAAACTAACTGTCAGACTTCTCCAACTCTGCTGGAGTTGGAGAAGACGAAGACCTATCTCAAGCTCCAAACTCTCAAATCTCAAATAAACAATCTCTACATAATCAGTGAACCTCAATTCATTGATCAGGAGATTCATACCAAGTTCTATAGGCTGAAGACTAGTTTTGACTCATCGGAGCTCTGGTGAGTTGAAACGTGAAACGGCAACCGGGCTTGAGGGTTTTGGTTTTGTTATAACGTTGTAGTAAAGCCGGTTATTACCAACATTTCAAATAAAATTTTTTTTTTACTCGGAAAATGAAAGAGTTCCCGAGGTCGAACTCAGGGAGCAAGTCGTATTCTAGAGATATACATGTTTCTTTTACAAAAAGAAAGAGAGAGGGAAAGAATTTGTTGTTTTCTCTTTGTTCTGCAGAGGGGGATGCTCTTCTTTCTCTCTTTCTTTAGATCTCCTTCTTTCTCTCTGTTCTGCAGAGGTGATATTCTTCTTCTGCAATGGTGATGCTCTTCTTCTTCTTCCTGCTGTTCCTGCGTTGGTGATGTTCTTCTTTCTTCAGAGCTCCTTGTTCTTCTTCTTCTTTGGTTTTCTGCCTTGACCTCTCTTCTTCTTCTTCTGCAATCGTGGTGTCCCTTTCTCTTTTCCCTTTTCTTCTTTATGGCTGCAGAGCTTCTGCCTTCAGCTACTAAGTCTTCCTTTCTTCTTCTGCTTTGGCCGTTGCTCTTCCTTCTTCTTCAGCCTGCCTTCTTTCCTGCTCTGGCTGCTGACTTTCCGTCGTCTGACCCGGTGCTTAGACGACTTAACTATGCATTTGCTACAGTGCAGCTCCTTCTTCTTCGCCTGCACTTCTTCTTCCGCGGGTCTTCTTCTTCTTCTTTGGCCTGCACACTTCAGAGTTTTTCGTCAAGAGGCAAAACCTACTCTACCCTCCCCCCCCGCGTCTCTCTTTCTCTCTGAAACCACTCTTGGGAAAGCTCCCAGAGCTACCGGGTAATCGGGTTCGGGTCAGGCCCGGGTCCAGGCCCACCGGCGTGCGTGGTGGGCGAGGAGTGCAGGTCAGTCTAAGTCGGGTCGGGTCAGGTCCGCGAGGCGTGAGCGCGGACGAGACCGGGTAACCGGGCGGGTGTAAGGGGACCTCACCCCGTGTACTGAGGCAATGAGGCTAGTGCACGAAATCAATTTAAACAGTGGAACGTGTGTGAGGCTTACCGATGTGGGACTAAACGCAGACCGTTCCTCGCGTGCGCCTGCTGGGAGACCGCGGCTTGGCTTCTGCAGCTGCGGCTTCTATCTGCATAAGTTGCTGGCTGGCTGCCTTCGCACGACGCCCCGTACTCCGCAGCAGCTGGAGACCTGGCGTCCTCAAGCCTGGAGCGCGGGAGAAGCTGCTTTAATGTGCGTCAATGGCGGTCGGACCTCAAAACCTGTCGGACACGAATATGGCCTCGCGGCCTAATCAAACCACTGGGGAACCTTTGCCGTGGCACGGCGAAGGTGAGGAGCTGCGCGACAGGCCGCAAGGAGGTGTCTGGTTGCAGCCCTGGGTCGGACTGCAACCGGAGGAATGGGTTTGTTCGGGGGAGTGTTACGGAGGTGTGGAGTGGCAGTGGAGGGGTGGGGGGTGCTCAGTGTGATGAGGCGGAGGTGCGGTGAGGGTCGGCGAGCCGTGTGGGTTGCTGAGGTGATGGGAACGGCTCGCCGGAGGGTGGTCGGAGACGAAGGGGGTGAAGGTGGTCAGGGTCGGTCGAGGGCTTAATTGACTAAATTGAAAGCGGGGAAAGAAAGAGGAGAAGAAGGGGAGTAGCTCTAGCTTACTTGCAGGGACGAAAGGGGAGGAACAGGGCGACAGTCGTATCGACTGTCGCCGGAGAAGACGATGCTCAGGGAAAGGGGCGGCGGCGAGCAGAGAGCCGGAGAGGCGCCAGCTGGGTGCGGCGTGGCGCGGAAAGAGCAGGGGAGGAAGTCTCTGCTGCTGGTATTGCGGCAGAGCGAAGAGGTGGAGGTGGAGGAAACCGCCGGAGCTGGTGAGCGTCTGCCGGAGGAAGAAGAGAAGAAAGTTGGGGATTTTCTCCGTCAGATCCAGGCTGCCCTGGTCGGTGGAGCAGCGGGGGGTATTTATAGGGATGAAACAGGGAGGAAGGCGGAGGGAGACGACGTGTCTCCCTCGCCGGAGAATGGTCGGAACACGAACCCATACCGTCCGTGCGTTCGCACGGCCGGTATGGTGGGCTACAATGACCAGGGGGGTGCTCCTACGACGGCTGACGACGCAGGGCACCCCCGGTTTACTTGCCAGGTCCCCCACCTCACCCTACGCGGCGCCATGCTCCGCGCAAGGTCGCCGGAGCATGGTGCTGGCAGGGTTTTGCAGGAGGGACCTGATTGCAAAGAACGAAGGATAGTTAGGGGCCAAAATGCGAGGGTTCAAAAGTTGAGGGCCAAAGAGTAAATATATGAGGACCAAAGTGTGAAGTCGGTCAAGGAGGTTTCTTCTTAGGCTCAAGTTTTTATACATGACTAATTAGGACCTAAGGAATCTGATGGTGAATTTCATTTTCATATTAAACCTTGTTTGACCGATCAATTTGCGCAAAAACCCAAATTAAGTTATTAATTGGGCATGGTTCTCAATGTAGGTCAAAATGGGTTCTAAAGGCCAAATTGAAGGTTCTAAACCCTAGAGATTATTTTTCTATGAATTTTAGAGGGTTTATTCTATTTTTACTTTGCCTCGAACCTTGTGAATTGAAGTGGGTTGTTTTAGGGTTACAGATTATCATTTGGTTCCTTGGAAGTGCTGTAGCCCTTGCTAGATCATCTCATCCCACTTTTATTCTTATTAAGCTGTTTTGACCTGTGTTTGGGCCCTGAATTACCCTGTATGCAGATTATACTGGTAAAATTGCACTTTTACCCCTTATGACTGGTTTTCTTCTCAAACTCAGAATTCTCTGAGTTAAGCCTTTCCTTGAGATATGTAGGAGCTTTTATCCTTTGTATTGGGTCAAAATGAGCTAGTTATGGCTCATGATGAGGTTCTCATCATACCCCCATGCCTAGCTTTTGCTAGTCCCTTAGCAAAAACTTAAGGTTTCAACCCTTGTTCTAGACCATGAAGTTTTTAATGGTTTTAGATAAGTGCCTTTTTTATTTGAGCATAGATTAGGTTAGAATGCTGACCATAGGCCTAAAAGGTACTCTAGTACCAATCAAGATCCAAATCTGTCTAGCCTTAGCCTCAGTCTTTTAGCAAAGGTTTTTAAGGCCCGCAAGAACTAACCTAAGGTTTATTGGACTTCGTGGTTAAAGCACCCGTGCTTGAAATGATTTTATCCCTGGCTCAGTTCGCAGTGAGTTTTGTAAGAGAGAGATAGAAAGTTTTTCTGTTTGGAGAGTTTTCTCTCTCTTTTTCTTTTTAGTTCTAGCCTAGGATTGGCTTTTCAACACGGTCTGTATCAGATTCCTTGCTCCCATCATCAATCCTCAAGGGTTCCTGGCGATCGATGCTTCGAGATAGCACCGCCCATGGCAACCCCCGGAACCTTGGCTATTGAGATTTCGAGATAATCCCATCCATGGTATTCCGTGGCCGAATCCAGACCCTGGCAATTGACACTTCGAGATAATGCCATCCATGGAATCTGAACCAGCAGAGTGCTTACATGCCCCCCGTAGGATATGTAAATATCCTAAGAGACAAGCACCGAGGAGATGATATTTTGTTACGCATCTTCGAGGGGATTTCCCGCCTCTCCGCGCTGGGAACTCGTCCAAATCAACTTGTGTTGATCGGCCGCTCCTATTCTAGGTGTTCTTTTCAGATTTTTGCGACGCTTCTGCGTGATTCTGATTTTTACGCTTACTGAACCAGGCTGTGTGTGAGATTAGGGTGCTTAGGTTACTGAGTCCCGTAAACCAAAAATTAGTTAACGAGGCCGAATACTCCCTAAGCCTTAGACCTAATACTTCAGCTTTTCATTTTCCTCAACCTCTTGAGGAGTGTCCAGATCTTAATGGGTACTAAGAGTCTATTCAAGAATGCCTAAGGTTTGCATTCTTTACTAATCTTATTGTGCACTTTTCTTGAATGAGGTCTAGAACTTAGGTTAATTCCTTAGTTCCTTACTAATGACTATCACTTTTTCTCATAATTTTGTGCTCCTTTTTCATTTTGTTTCTTTTCTCCTTCACAAAATTTTCTTCTCCTCTTTTCCTCTTATTCTTTTTCGAAATTTTTTTTTTTAATTTTTATGGTGTTTTTGGCATATGTGAATTTTTTTGTTTGAAACCTTTTCTTACAAATTTTTGTACTTTCATACCCCCCCATGCCTAAGATTTGCAATGTCCTCATTGTAACCTAGGGGGTCTTAGTTCATTCCTTAAGACAGAAATTTGGGTGAGTGGATGGGTCGGGTTGAATTTTTGCGGACGATTTCAAATCCCAGATGCAAACATCTGAGTTGGGGTCGGCTGTCTATAAGGGTGAACTTCGAGTGCTGAAAGGTGTCAGAACAAGTTTCAGGTTTTCAACGAGAATGACGGGCTGCCTCCCGTTAAGCGCTGAGTTTTACGCCATCGGCTGGGCGCAATAAGCTCAAGGGGAACGGAGGATATAAGATGCCTCAGCCAAATCAGTAGAAGTTACATCGATGAACGGCTTGAGTCTCTGACCGTTCACGATGAAAGGTTCAGAATCGTGGCTGAGTGGACTGATTTCGATTGCTCCATTTCCAAAAACCTGTCGGACCAAATATGGTCCGACCCACTTAGATCTCAGTTTTCCTGGGAAGAGTTTGAGTCGGGCATCAAAGAGTAGGACCTTTTGACCAGGATGAAAAATCTTTCTCGAGATGTGTTTGTCGTGGAAGGCTTTAACCTGCTCCTTGTAGATTTGCGAGTTCTCGTACGCGTCTATGCGTAATTCATCGATCTCGCTGATTTGGAGTTTTCTGTAGGTCCCAGCCTTAGAAAGATCCAGATTACAGTTCCGTACTGCCCAATAGGCTTTATGCTCCAGTTCGACGGGAAGGTGGCATGCCTTTCCGTACACCAGTCTAAAGGGAGACATGCCTAATTGGGTCTTGTGGGCGGTCCTATAGGCCCACAATGCTTCCGGAAGTCGGGACGACCAGTCCTTCCTGTCAGGTCGAACAGTGACTTGCAGGATTTTCTTGATCTCCCGATTAGACAGCTCAGCTAGACCATTAGTTTGGGGGTGGTAAGGAGTAGAGATTCGGTGAGACACCCCGTATTTGGTCATCAGTGACCTAAACTGAGCATTTGTGAAATGGGTCCCCCCATCAGAGATTATTGCACGAGGAATCCCGAACCTTGAGAAAATGTGTTGATGAATGAATTTGAGAACGATTTTGTGATCACAGGTTCGGGTCGGTATGGCTTCGATCCATTTGGACACGTAGTCCACAGCCAACAGAATGTATTCGAAACCATCCGAAACAGGAAAGGGGCCCATAAAATCAATCCCCCAAACATCAAAGATTTCGCATACTAGAATCGGTTGCATAGGCATCATGTCGCGATGGCTCATGTTGCCCAAAGTCTGGCAACGACTGCATGCCTTGCAATGACTGTATGCGTCTTTGAACAGTGTGGGCCAGTAAAAGCCGCACTGGAGGACTTTTGATGCGGTTTTATGCCCGGCAAAATGGCCACCGCATGCCTGGTCATGGCAGAAAGAGAGGATATTGTTGACTTCCCCTTCCGGGACACATCTCCGGATGATCTGATCGGCACCTATGCGGAAGAGGTACGGGTCTTCCCAAATGTAATACTTGGCATCGGAGCGTAATTTGTCTTTCTTGGCCTTCGGCCAATCGGACGGGGTCTGATGAGATGCCAAGTAATTTACAATATTAGCAAACCATGGAAGGCTAGTACCAATAGTCAGCAGGTGCTCATCGGGAAAATGCTCAGTGATGGGTCTGGAAGGGTCTATTATTTCAGAAGGAAGACGGGACAAGTGATCAGCTACCACGTTTTGTTTTCCCACTTTGTCGCGAATCTCAAGGTCAAATTCTTGCAACAGCAAGATCCATCGGATCAATCGAGGTTTCGCATCCTTCTTTGCAAGGAGATGCCTCACAGCCGTGTGATCCGAGTATATGATGACATGGGAACCCAGAAGGTACGATCTGAACTTCTCTAGGGCAAATACTACAGCTAGCAGCTCTTTCTCAGTAACTGTATAGTTACGCTGAGCCTCATCGAGTGTTTTGCTGGCGTAGTAAATGACCACAGGTTTCTTGTCATTTTTCTGCCCCAAAACCGCTCCTACAGCGAAGTCGGATGCATCACACATGATCTCAAAGGGTTGAGACCAATCAGGGGACTGTAGGATCGGGGCTTGGGTGACTCGGTCACGCAGGATTTCAAATGCTTGAGTGCATTCCTTGGAGATTTCGAAGGGAACATCCTTGGAGAGAAGAGTGGTCAGGGGGCGTGCGATTTTTGAAAAATCAGGGATAAATCGTCGATAAAAACCGACATGCCCTAAAAAGGATTGGATGTCCCTGATCGAGCTAGGCATAGGAAGGTGAGAAATCAGATTAACCTTAGCTCGATCCACTTGGATACCTTTCTCCGAAATTGAGTGTCCCAGGACAATTCCCTCAGGCACCATGAAATGGCTCTTTTCCCAGGAAAGAACCAAATTCACGTCGATGCACCGCCTGAGTATCTGGACCAAGTGTTGGAGGCAATCGTCGAATGATGCTCCGAAAACTGAAAAGTCATCCATGAAGACTTCCAGATAATCACCTACCATATCTGAGAATATGGCAAGCATGCATCGCTGAAAAGTAGCGGGTGCATTGCAAAGACCGAAAGGCATCCTTCGGAAAGCGTATGTTCCGAAGGGGCAGGTGAACGTGGTCTTTTCTTGGTCCTCAGGATGGATTGCCACCTGGTTATAACCGGAGTACCCGTCAAGAAAGCAGAAGAACCTATTTCCCGCTAGTTTTTCGAGAATTTGATCAATGAAGGGTAGTGGGAAATGATCCTTCTTCGTGGAGGAATTGAGTCGACGGTAATCTATACAGACTCTCCACGAGTTGGCTAATCGGGTAGGAATGATTTCTCCGGTCTCAGTCGTTATAGTGGTGAGTCCTGCCTTCTTAGGCACGACCTGAATTGGGCTCACCCAACGACTATCGGAGATCGGGTAGATGATCCCGGCATCCAACCACTTGATGATCTCCTTTTTCACGACCTCCTGCAGATTGGGGTTTAAGCGTCTCTGCATTTCACGAGAAGGTCGTGTGCCCTCTTCTGAATAGATATGATGAGTACAATAAGAGGGACTTATTCCAGTCAAATCATCGAGAGTCCATCCGATGGCTCTGCGATGTTGCTGGAGGACAACAATCAGACGGGATTCCTGTTCAGGACTGAGGTTGGAATTGATGATCACAGGAAGGGTCTGATTAGAACCCAAAAAGATGTATTTCAAATGAGCAGGAAGGGGTTTCAGTTCGAGGATGGGGTTTTCAGCAGCAGCGGGTGGTTCAGTATAGATGTGAGGTTCAAGGGTGGGAGTTACTGGGTTGTGCACATCTGGATTTGACTCCTCTGTTTGCGGGTCAAGATCCTTCTGTGGTTGATGAGGCATACTCAAGTCATTCTGGAGGTGTGATTCATCAACCAAAGTCTTGATGTCACAAATTTGCTCGATGACGCCGCAATTAATTCCTTGTTGGGCCTTAAATATATCAATTTTCAGTGTTTGATCTCCAAACTTAAGCTCTATTTGGCCCTCCTCACAGCTGATGTTGGCTCTAGCAGTAGCCAAGAAAGGTCTCCCTAGAATGATTGGTGTATCCCTAGGGTTCTCAGGTGCATCCATGTCTAAGACTATAAAGTCCACTGGAAAATAGAAATCCCGCACTCTCACGATAACATCCTCGAGAATCCCTTTTGGTGACTTTATAGATCGATCTGCTAATTGTAATGTCACCTCGGTTGGTTTCAGCTCAGATTCTTCCAGATGGTCAAGTAAGGATGTGGGTATCAGATTTATAGATGCACCTAAGTCTAACAATGCTCTATCAAATTGGGTACCACCTATCTTACAGGAGATCAGGGGAGTTCCAGGATCTTTTGCCTTGGGTGGGAGTCTACTAAGGATTATAGAGCTGGCTTGCTCTGACAGAACAATTGGGCTCCCTCCCTTGGTTCGCGGCTTACGCTGGGGTGTACATATATTCTTTAGAAATCGTGCGTAAGCTGGTACGTGGCGGATTGCATCCATCAAGGGGATGTTTATGTGGACCTGCTCAAAGAGCTTGACCAGGTCCTCCTCAGGGGCCACGGGTTTGGTGGTCTTCTTTCCCTTGGTCAAGGCCTCGGGAAACGGGATCTTGGTTGGTTCCTCTAGGATAGGTCCAGGTTGTGGGTCTGGAACAGCGGTACCTTGGATAACTATCCTAGGGTCATGGTTATCAGGCTGGGAGTGGTTTGGATAATGCGGGTCCTGAGTTGTCTTACCACTACGTGTTGTTACAGAATTTAATCCGGCCTGATTTTGGTTTGGGTTTGGTAGGAGGGGTGGCTGCTGCTGAAATCCCGCACGAGAAGTTGAGGCATCCATCTCGTCTGGAGATGGAGCAGTGGGGGCCTGATAAATCCATTGAGCGTGGCCTAAATTTGGATTCATAACGCGCTTCTGGGTTGGCACGTTATTTGGGTTAGGAAGGGGTTGGGAAGGGAGTGTGCCTGGCTGGCGAGAATTTGCCAACTGGGCCAGTTGAGTTTTAACTTCAGTAAGCTCATCCTTGTGCTGTTTTTGAATGGCCGCATTCGATTTTTGAATGTCAGCCAGAGTCTGAAGGATTAAGGACATTTGATCTTGATTTGGCCCTGATGGATAAGTAGGGTTGGGCCGAGGCTGAGGCGGCTGGTAGTGATGAGAGGGCTGTGGGCGGGACTGAAAAGGTGGTCTTTGGGTTTGGGAATTTCCCGCCCACTGAAAATTGGGATGGTTTCGCCATCCAGGGTTGTAAGTGTTGGAGAATGGGTCGTTCTGGATGGCGTTGAGGTCCTCGCAGGTCTGAGGAACCTCCTGAGAATCAGGGAAAGGAGGAATGGAGTTCCCCCGGCTGGTGTAGAAAGGATCGGATGATCTTCCAGTCCAAGAATCAGATGGGGATGGATATGGATCCATCCCAAGGGAGGATCGGTGGAGGATGTTTTGCACAGTCTCCTGTGTGGAAGGAGGTTGTGCAAAGGAGTTACGCGCAGAGGTGGCTCGCTGCAAGTGCTGAGTCAGCTCATCCACCTTCTTTTCAATGATTGAGACCTTGTCCAATCGACTGGCCATTAATTCCAGGTCGACTGATGCGGACAGGTCCTGCGTCTCATGTGCTCCCTTAAGATTCGTCGCTGCGCGGGTATTCGTCCTGTCGAATAATCCCATGGAGTCATTGTTGATGGAGTTCTCGCACATGTTTTCGAGAATCTCCCATACGATGTCTTCATGTTGACCCATGATGTTTCCTCCGCAGGTTGCATTGACGAAAAGGCGGATGTCCTCACGGAGTCCCTGGTAAAAAGATTGGACTTGTTCCCATTTAGGAACTCCGTGATGGGGGCACTTTCTCATGAGATCCTGAAAACGATCCCATGCCTCATGGAGAGGTTCTCCTGATTGTTGAGTGAAGTGTGTAATCTGATGGCGCAAGGCGTTGGTCCGACCAACGGGAAAGAACTTTTTCAAAAACTCGGATTGAAGTTCTTCCCAAGTGTTGATCGGCCGGGTCTGAGTTTGATACCAATGGGCGGCCTTGTCCATAAGAGAAAAGGAGAACATCTTCATGAGAAGAATATCCCGATTTTGCGCATCTGATCCAAAAGTGTGGGCCAGATGCTTTAGCTGTTTGATGTGCTGGAAGGGATCTTCAGAATTAAGCCCATGGAATTTAGGTATAGCATGAATCATGTTGGGCTTTAGTTCGGAATCAGGTCCTCCAATCGGGATTCTGACTCGAGGCTCAATGGCCACCGCAGCAGGATTGTAGTGGTCCCGCATCATAGGACGCTGTGGTGGGTGCACGAAGTTTTGGAAGAGGTCATTGAGTCGCTGGAGCTGGTGTTCCAGATTATTTTCTTCCTCAACTGGCTGAGCCATGATGGGGGAAGAAGAAGAACTTGGTTCTGAATCAGAAGAGAGAATAATGTGAGGGTGTTGCTGCACAAATACGGGCGTCGAGGCTTGGCCTTGACGAGAGCGAATTTCTAATGGAGGTCTTAAGGGTGGTCTTAGAGACCTCCTTCCGTACATGCACAGTTGGGAGAGGTAAGTTTAGAAGGTGCTGGACCCAATCAAGACACCCAAAAATGTGTTGGGTGACTATAGAGGTGCGGGGCAGATGGACCCCTTGATCAGAAAGATCGTCCACCTGAGAATTACCTGGGCAGCCAGAGAGGGAGAGTCCCGCGAAGACCCCTACACGGTAGAGCGTCCCCACGGGTTACAGGGTTTCCCCCACCCGACCTCTCTTGTCACTGCGGTTCCAGGTAGACCAGAATGGGGATCTTGACCTCTTAAGTCTACCAATTTTAAGATCAGGGTGCTTAAGGTTTCACTTGAACTTTAGTCTTTTTAAGTGCAAAGAGTGACCTAATTTAAGGTTGGTTAACCCAAAGGGGTCAACTTTACCTCGTGTTTTCTTTGAGAGCTTTTTGGGTCCTTTCTTTTAGGGTTCAAGTGTTTAGAGAGAGCCAATTGTTTAGGATTTTTCTTGTTAATTATTTTCAATCAATGGCTTGGGCACACCTCTTTTGGATTTCCTCAATTCTTGATTAAGGGGTGTGTCTCTACTAAAATCCTAATGTTTGACCTTATGTTGGCTCTACTTGGTCCATTTAACTCTTTGTTGGGCAATTAGGGCTCAAGCAAGAATGTGTTAGCCCTTAAATACCCTTAATAGTGTGCAGGAGTGATGAGTTGAAAACATGCAACTTTTTATGGTTACTAAGTATGGAAGACAGGTTAGCCCTATATTGCTTGTTCTTTTCTTTTCTTCCTCTTTAGAGTGTAGGGGTTAATAGTGAGAGAAAAGATTTACCTGTCTTCGGAGTGGTTGTGTGGTTGCTTGTCTTCTTGAGTTCTTGTAACTGCACAAAAGAGAGGAGATTATCAGAACTTAAAAGAAATAGGAATGTTTACCTCTAGAATAGCTGTTGCTCCCCGGCAACGGCGCCAAAATGAAACGTGAAACGGCAACCGGGCTTGAGGGTTTTGGTTTTGTTATAACGTTGTAGTAAAGCCGGTTATTACCAACATTTCAAATAAAATTTTTTTTTTACTCGGAAAATGAAAGAGTTCCCGAGGTCGAACTCAGGGAGCAAGTCGTATTCTAGAGATATACATGTTTCTTTTACAAAAAGAAAGAGAGAGGGAAAGAATTTGTTGTTTTCTCTTTGTTCTGCAGAGGGGGATGCTCTTCTTTCTCTCTTTCTTTAGATCTCCTTCTTTCTCTCTGTTCTGCAGAGGTGATATTCTTCTTCTGCAATGGTGATGCTCTTCTTCTTCTTCCTGCTGTTCCTGCGTTGGTGATGTTCTTCTTTCTTCAGAGCTCCTTGTTCTTCTTCTTCTTTGGTTTTCTGCCTTGACCTCTCTTCTTCTTCTTCTGCAATCGTGGTGACCCTTTCTCTTTTCCCTTTTCTTCTTTATGGCTGCAGAGCTTCTGCCTTCAGCTACTAAGTCTTCCTTTCTTCTTCTTCTGCTTTGGCCGTTGCTCTTCCTTCTTCTTCAGCCTGCCTTCTTTCCTGCTCTGGCTGCTGACTTTCCGTCGTCTGACCCGGTGCTTAGATGACTTAACTATGCATTTGCTACAGTGCAGCTCCTTCTTCTTCGCCTGCACTTCTTCTTCCGCGGGTCTTCTTCTTCTTCTTTGGCCTGCACACTTCAGAGTTTTTCGTCAAGAGGCAAAACCTACTCTACCCTCCCCCCCCACGTCTCTCTTTCTCTCTGAAACCACTCTTGGGAAAGCTCCCAGAGCTACCGGGTAATCGGGTTCGGGTCAGGCCCGGGTCCAGGCCCACCGGCGTGCGTGGTGGGCAAGGAGTGCAGGTCAGTCTAAGTCGGGTCGGGTCAGGTCCGCGAGGCGTGAGCGCGGACGAGACCGGGTAACCGGGCGGGTGTAAGGGGACCTCACCCCGTGTACTGAGGCAATGAGGCTAGTGCACGAAATCAATTTAAACAGTGGAACGTGTGTGAGGCTTACCGATGTGGGACTAAACGCAGACCGTTCCTCGCGTGCGCCTGCTGGGAGACCGCGGCTTGGCTTCTGCAGCTGCGGCTTCTATCTGCATAAGTTGCTGGCTGGCTGCCTTCGCACGACGCCTCGTACTCCGCAGCAGCTGGAGACCTGGCGTCCTCAAGCCTGGAGCGCGGGAGAAGCTGCTTTAATGTGCGTCAATGGCGGTCGGACCTCAAAACCTGTCGGACACGAATATGGCCTCGCGGCCTAATCAAACCACTGGGGAACCTTTGCCGTGGCACGGCGAAGGTGAGGAGCTGCGCGGCAGGCCGCAAGGAGGTGTCTGGTGGCAGCCCTGGGTCGGACTGCAACCGGAGGAATGGGTTTGTTCGGGGGAGTGTTACGGAGGTGTGGAGTGGCAGTGGAGGGGTGGGGGGTGCTCAGTGTGATGAGGCGGAGGTGCGGTGAGGGTCGGCGAGCCGTGTGGGTTGCTGAGGTGATGGGAACGGCTCGCCGGAGGGTGGTCGGAGACGAAGGGGGTGAAGGTGGTCAGGGTCGGTCGAGGGCTTAATTGACTAAATTGAAAGCGGGGAAAGAAAGAGGAGAAGAAGGGGAGTAGCTCTAGCTTACTTGCAGGGACGAAAGGGGAGGAACAGGGCGACAGTCGTATCGACTGTCGCCGGAGAAGACGATGCTTAGGGAAAGGGGCGGCGGCGAGCAGAGAGCCGGAGAGGCGCCAGCTGGGTGCGGCGTGGCGCGGAAAGAGCAGGGGAGGAAGTCTCTGCTGCTGGTATTGCGGCAGAGCGAAGAGGTGGAGGTGGAGGAAACCGCCGGAGCTGGTGAGCGTCTGCCGGAGGAAGAAGAGAAGAAAGTTGGGGATTTTCTCCGTCAGATCCAGGCTGCCCTGGTCGGTGGAGCAGTGGGGGGTATTTATAGGGATGAAACAGGGAGGAAGGCGGAGGGAGACGACGTGTCTCCCTCGCCGGAGAATGGTCGGAACACGAACCCATACCGTTCGTGCGTTCGCACGGCCGGTATGGTGGGCTACAATGACCAGGGGGTGCTCCTGCGACGGCTGACGACGTAGGGCACCCCCGGTTTACTTGCCAGGTCCCCCACCTCACCCTGCGCGGCGCCATGCTCCGCGCAAGGTCGCCGGAGCATGGTGCTGGCAGGGTTTTGCAGGAGGGACCTGATTGCAAAGAACGAAGGAGAGTTAGGGGCCAAAATTCGAGGGTTCAAAAGTTGAGGGCCAAAGAGTAAATATATGAGGACCAAAGTGTGAAGTCGGTCAAGGAGGTTTCTTCTTAGGCTCAAGTTTTTATACATGACTAATTAGGACCTAAGGAATCTGATGGTGAATTTCATTTTCATATTAAACCTTGTTTGACCGGTCAATTTGCGCAAAAACCCAAATTAAGTTATTAATTGGGCATGGTTCTCAATGTAGGTCAAAATGGGTTCTAAAGGCCAAATTGAAGGTTCTAAACCCTAGAGATTATTTTTCTATGAATTTTAGAGGGTTTATTCTATTTTTACTTTGCCTCGAACCTTGTGAATTGAAGTGGGTTGTTTTAGGGTTACAGATTATCATTTGGTTCCTTGGAAGTGCTGTAGCCCTTGCTAGATCATCTCATCCCACTTTTATTCTTATTAAGCTGTTTTGACCTGTGTTTGGGCCCTGAATTACCCTGTATGCAGATTATACTGGTAAAATTGCACTTTTACCCCTTATGACTGGTTTTCTTCTCAAACTCAGAATTCTCTGAGTTAAGCCTTTCCTTGAGATATGTAGGAGCTTTTATCCTTTGTATTGGGTCAAAATGAGCTAGTTATGGCTCATGATGAGGTTCTCATCATGAGTCTAGAAAAAGAGTGAAATTGTGTAGAAAACATGAATTGTGCCATTAAAGATTTGTAAAGGTTCCTGAGGTCACAAGGTACCTCAGGATCAAGTTAATTCCTTCAATTGATTATTGAAATAAAGATTTAACAGTGAATTCAATTTTTATAAAGTCTGAGTTGATTAAGGCTCAGGACGTGTTTTCCCACTTAATTGAATGGATAAAACAAGTCAACAGATGATTACGATCATAAATATATATATAATTAATGATTTCAACTACTCCTAAGCTGCCATTGATAGTGAGCTCAGGAGCTTAATTAAATTTGGGCGTTTAAGTTATATGTGGTAATTACTTGAATTAAAGTGATGATTAGGATCCTTAGAAGATGAATAGGGGATGGAGGATCCAATGAAGGTGGAATTAGCTCAACTACTGTGCCATGGACAGTAGGAGTAGTCGGTGGAGGTGGAAGTGGTTTAGGCAATTTAATAATCCGATTAGTAATTAAAGGATATAGGAATGATAATGGAAGATTAAAGAATGTGGATAGTGACTTAAAAAGGCAAAATTAATGCTCCTGACAAGCTCAAGGAGCTCGTCAGAGTTTAGGAAGATGAGTTCTAAATCTAACATTATAGCTACCTAACCTACCTAACTAATTAACTAAACTAACCTACCTACCTAGTCTCCTGTTACCTGGACGAAGGGGATAGAGGATCTCCGTCGAAGGCCCATAATGGAGGAGGAAATCAGAGGGTTGTCGAAAGATCTCCGACGTCAGTTGTGTGGTGAAGTAGAGGAGAGCTCCTAGTCAGCGCTTGTCAGAAGATGCGGCTGACTTCGACGGAGATCCAAAGCTATTGGATATGGTTGGAGGAAGTCGGATGAGGTGGAGGAAGTTTGCCGGAGTTTGGGAGAGAATAGCCTATCGAAGTCGGCTTCAGTGAAGAAGAGGGAAGGGAGCCAACTTGGTGGAAATCGAGGGTGTCAAGGGGTATTTATAGTTGACGGCGACTGAGAAGGAGGTGGAAACTGGACGGATTTGTGTCTAAGAGGGGGATAACCACCGGCATCTTCTCTGACGCCAGTGAGGTTATCTCCAACTCTAAAATGGGCTTTAGGCATCATCCAGACCAGTGGATGAAAAGGGGATGGTGAGCGTAAGCTCCTGGAGCCTGGAAAAGAAGGTATGACATCAGATTGGTGGTGATCAGGCAGTGGCTGCACCTTCAGTCGCCAGCAGTCCAGACGGGTGAAGAAGAGAAGAAGAAGAAGTCCAGGGACTTATTCGTAGTGAAACCTAAGGACCTAAGTGGAAAATAAGGACTCGATTGAAATAAAATGCAAGGACCAAAATGTAAACTCAGGTTTTCAAGGTTTATTTTAATTTAAATCTTTCTCAAATTTTTATATATGGTTATAAATGAGACAATTATTATATTTAGACCTTGAATTTACATTTTTGACCTTTTTAGATTAATTTATTTAATGTTACTTAAGTTATTACATACTTAGAAATTATGCTTAAATTAGTTAACACATTAATTTGATGAATAATTAATAATATTTCGAGTTTGATTATTAATTAGATTATTAATAATATTAATTCGATGATAATATAGCATTTTTAACTTATTTTAAGGTCCTTTACTATTTATCCCTTATTTAATAATGAACCCATATATTCACATATTTCTAGCTAATTGACTAGGAAAACTAATTAATTAGGGGTAATTAGAGACCATGGTGAGCTTCTCATCATTGGCAATAAAGACATCCGCCCACAAATGTATGTGCTCATTGAATAATGTGGGCTCCCAAAAAGCCAGACTGCAGAACCCTGTGGGCAGTCTTGTTTTATTAAAATGCCCTAGACAGTGGAGGTCATGGAAGGAACTCAGAACACTGTTTTATTCTTCCTCAAGGATGCAATGACGGAGTAACTGGTCAGGACCAATTCTAAACATCTTACGTTCCTCCCAATGATAAATTTAGCTTCAGCGAGAAATTTGTCTTATTTCTTCTTGTCCCAAGTACTAGGGTTAATACCTGTGGCCAGATAGTTCACTATATCTGCGAACTAAGGAGATTTGGCCTCCATGACCATCAAAGCCTCATTAGGGAGGGCCTTGTGAATATCTCCAGTGAGGGTTGATGCTTCAATATGGATCCTAAACAAATGATCTACTACAACATTCTTGGCTCTTTTTTATCCATGATTTCTAGGTCAAACTCTTGGAGTAGCAGAATCCAATGAATCAGTCTAGGTTTGGTGACCTTTTTATCAAGCAAGTGCTTTAAGGTCGAGTGATCTGTATACACTAAAACCTTAGATCCCAATAAATATGACCTAAACTGCTCTAAAGCAAAGACTACAATGAGGAGTTCTTTCTCGATAACTGTATAGTTTTGCTGAGGATTCATTAAGGTCTTATTGGCATAGTGTAGAACATGAGGTTTACCATCAACTCGTTGACCCAAGACCACTCCCACAGCATAGTCAGATGCGTCACACATTAATTCAAAAGGGAGGGTTCAATCTTGTGCTCAGAGAATGGGCACTATAATAAGGGCCTTCTTTAAGACCTAGAAGGCCTTACCACATCTATCATCAAAATCAAAGGAAACATCCTTCACCAATAGGTCGCAAAATGGCTTAGAGATTATTCTAAACTATCTAATGAAGCATCAATAGAATCCAACATAGCTATGAAAGGATCTAACTTGATGAACATTGGTGGGTAGTGGAAGTTTAGAGATGGACTCGATTTTAGCCATATCTACCTCTAATCCCCTCTTGGAAACTACATGCCCCAAAAAAATGCCCTACTGGACCATAAAATGACTCTTCTCTCACTTAAGCACTAGCTTACCCTATACACAATGAGTAAACACTTTATCAAGGTGCGAGAGGCATAGGTCAAATGATGGGTCATATATGGAAAAGTCATCCATGAAAATCTCAACAAGCTCATCCATCATATTAGAAAAGATAGCCATCATACAACATTGGAATGTGGTAGGAGTGTTACACAGCCCGAACAACTTTTGACAGAATGCAAATGTTCCATATGGGCTAGTAAAGGTCTTGCACTCTGACAGGTGACTTGCTGTCTGCAATAAAAATGTTATATTAAAGTGTTGTTGTAGTAAAGGTGTCACAATGCAAACTGATGTCACGTCATTTTTATTAACTATAATTTTTACTAGTTAGTTTTCAGGTCGTTCACTGGGAGGTAGTTATTGATATACATCACTCTCTAAGTACAAAAATGTTCTTTTATTCCAAAAAAGTTAAAGTTTCTTTACAATAAAAATGAATGAATGAATCAATTACTAAATTCTGTTAATTATATACAAAAAGAATCAGTTAATATGGATTACAATGCCTTAAACATATGTACAATAAACAGGTATAAAAAACTAGCTACTACTACACTATGTTAATTATATACAACTAATGTAAGCAATACTTAAGTATAGGTACAAAAATAGTTATTGGTATATACTATGTTAAGTTAAATTAACATACTAATATCTTTAGTAACATATATTATATATACAGTAATATATATATGTCACTATAGAATTAGTAACATATATACATAACCTAAGGCGAAAAGAACTAGTCATACTAACGTATATGCATATATATAGTGATAGATATATCTGTCGCTAAAGTTCTAATGTTTATCTACATATAATACTCCAAGTACAGCTCTACTTTATTTACGTTTATATTTGTATCTTACCTATGTACATATACATTATCTACATATATTATTTACTACATATATACATTATTATACATATATAAACTCATACAATATATATATATATACATATGTACACATAGACAACACACGCATACAAACACTTAGCCGCTGCACTAGTTCTCACTCTCCTCTCTTAACTTCTCAACACTTAGCCAATTTGGGAAGTTCTCCTCTCAAACACACATGTATTGTTCATGGGCTCGAAAATTTGGTTTAATGGGTTGGTCAGCCCACGTTCGTGGGATACATAGTGCCCACAAGGGCGGGACCAGACCTCTACTAGTGGGCTGACCCTAGTTAATTTTAGGTGCTATTTTATCTAATTCCAAGCCCAATATCAAGCCCACACGTGCTCACGTGACCACACACACACCTATGCACGCCCGTAGGCGTATACGGCATGTGCCTCGAGAGTAACCAAGATATGATCAGTAGAGTTGCGCCCTGTGCTAACTACCGAGAGGCCATCAATGCAAAAGCGTGATATATTGCTGCGGGTGATAAGTGGTGCACGATGTGCCGCTAATCATCGCACTAATTAAGTGCGCTCCAATGCTACAATACGTCCTGATTGAGGAGATTTGTCCCTCGATTCAAGGGCCATAAATTACTTTCAATTATAAATAAATTATGTAATTATAAAGCCCTTATATAGTGCTACTAGTGGTATAATTAATTTAGAGAAATATATTATTAAGTTGTACAATAAAATTAGCTAAAATTTTATTGTTTATACATGATAAATTTTGTGCCAATTTCTTAATTAAAGTTTAAATTAGTTAATTAAACATACAATTGTCCTTATACAGAGTTGATCTACATAATAAATTATTTATTACTCATTTTTATTGTATTTTAGAAACTTTATTTTAATTTATTTACAATTAAATGCATGTTTTAGTTAGTTATATACAAATAATTTATAAAAACTACAATACACTATAACCACAGTATAAATAAGTTGAAATATTTAACATAATATTATACAAGTATACATTATAAATTATCTCAGTGTTAACTTAAATTACTAATTTATTTTATTTTAAGTTAATAAATTACTTAATTAACTTAATAAATTAGTTACCTACTATAATTACCTAACTAAATTAAATTACAGGTATTATACAGTTCATATTACATGGTTAAATATGTATATATAGTATGAGATATAATTATGTACACATAGATAGGTTTATATAATTACTTAGATTAATACACTTTTAGTTTATATAAATTAATATATAATAATACAATAAAGTTATATATACAATAAATCATTTTAAATATTTAATTTAATATATAGGATACATATATAAGTTGTTTATACTCATTATCTCCATATTATACAATATATACATTTAACTTAGTTTTAAGTCATATTTACAAGTATATTAATAGTATACAATGTATTTTTGGGTATTCTAGGAAATTTTCTATTTTTTATGATTTTTATATGTATAATAGAGGTAGGGGATGAGATGAGAGAGAAGAAGTTCTTTTTTTTATTTTTCATATTTGATCTTTTATTAAATTCGAAGGTATATTGAACCGTCGACTGGTTCGAGGGTTCAGAATACCTTGAAACTTAGCATACACCTAGAGAAATACCTGATCTTACTCAAGATAAGTTTATTTTATTTTTTCAGTAATTTTTCATGATTTTATTTATATTACGAGTTAACACATGTCTAGACCATAAAGGATGTTTGAAGTGAAACCTAAGGTCATGAAATGAACTCTGAGTGCTGAAATTGAAGTTTAAACACTTAAGCACATCCAACACTTCATATGAAACATGTTTGGGTCAATTAAGCATAATTTCCACTTAGATTTTCGTTAAATCACACTCTAGACAGATAACATAGCTTGAATGGACTGAAATTTAGCTCAAAATATTGATTCAGGCTATTACAAATCAAATTCTAGATCTGAAATTGGAATTTAACTATATATAAACCTTTAGAAAACATGATTAAACTTTAAAACATGATTTTTGACATTGATTTCATCAAATCACAGATAGGACAGTCAAATAGCTGATAATGTTTTCAAACTAAATTCACATGACAAGTAAGATCAAATTTAAGCTCGAGCACATGTACATGAATGCTTTTAAATGGAATTATAATAATACATTACATTCTTAGCTACACTAAATCCCCAAATAGACCCAAATTTCCACTCCCAAGTTGATCATCTCATATCAGTTTAGTTAGCTGCTACCAAGAATATCTAGTAGTTGCTACTGCTGGCCTTTAGCACAATTGCATCTGCCCATTTAGGAAAGATTTAGCGACTATGTTGCTGCTAACTCAAATGTCTTAAAGTAGAGATGTAGCTACTGTTGCTGTTGTTCAGTGTTGTTGTCCAATAGTAGCAATTGCTGCTCAATCTCTGATGCTGAGAGTTGCTTGTATGTCCTTACTCTGATTAGACCCAGTAGGTCTGATCTGAAGCTCAAGTCAAACTCCAAATCAGAGCTTAAACTCCATTGAAAACATGCTCGAATCTTCCAGTGCTTGAAATTAGGGTCAATCCCATATAATGTAGTTAATGAGCAACTCTTTTGTGTATTGATGTGGGAAAGTTTCAACCAAAAAGCACATGATCAAGCAATCATTTAAAACATAGTCTGACTCAGAACTCATTCAAAATTGAATTGAAATGCTGAAATGTTCACCAAACAATCTCAGAATTCATGAAACTCATTTGAAATTATCTTGAAAACTAATAGAAGTTTCAGATACTCTCCCACAAAATCCTTGAGATCTTAATATGATCCTCATCTTATATTATAGACAATGTAAGAAGAAGATGCAAATCAAGATTTCAATGGCGATAAATACAAATTTAGAAGTACCTCATATATTCTCTACTAGATCTGGGATACATTTACTCTTGATTAAAGCTTAAAAACCAAGGAAAACATTGATTTACTATTTCTCTTATGCCATAGACAACACAAAGAGAGTTTAAATCAATCGATGAAATCCAAAAATTGAATCCTAGATCCTTAGATCTTTCAAAAACTAGGAGTTACTTCGTTCAAAACCATGTGAGGATCATTGTGTTCAGATGAAATGAATGGAGTGATCCTCATATGAGGTTTGGCACTCAAATAGATCTGGATGCTCAAGGGCATTCATATCTAATTTGATGCCTTAACGAGCAGATGGTTGGCAAATAACATGAGAGGAAATCAGTGAATGTGGGCAATGTGATGTAGAGGGAGATCACGGTATCGAAGTGAATGCGAGAAATCACTTCTCTAATCTAAATTGATCAGAGAGGGCAAAAGCAATCTAATTTACTCTAATTCTAACTAAGACATCCATCAATTCATCATCTAAACTACTCTAACTAAACAACAGTACACTAATCACTACTGTAAATAACTCTAGAAAGTAGGGAGATCCTAATTAAAGTGAAGAACGGGATGCCTGGGTTGCAGCTGGTCACTACAGCGATGAAGGGTGATGAGGAGATCTCTAGCGAAGAATGAGGTCCCTGGATCGCCAGTGGGTTGCTGTGGGGACAAAATTTGGAGGGAAGAACCACCCCTATCATCGGTGACTCTGATAAAGGAGGAAGAAGAATTGGAAAATGGATGAGATGATCAGCTTTGGTGGTAGGGAGTCTGAATAAATGATTTTCACTTTTGAAGTAGTTTTGCACATAAAACGATGCATTGAAGTAGTATGTAAGTGGTGAAAAATTGCTAATCAAAATAATTAAAAATAACCACTCGAGAAGAGCAGGTCGTGTCCACAGGGAGGAACATGCCTATTAAAACTCGTAAGGTTTGAAAACTAATGTTCACAAATTAGTTCCTCAAGAAATCAAGGCCAAAACCCCCTTTAGATTAAGGAAATGATGCGAGATAAAATTGGAATTGAAATTACTAGAAAGCGGGAGGTCCTTTGCATAAACTAACCATAATATTTAATTAATAAAATCAAAAATAAAGTTGTGGCAATGGTATTGAATGTAAAATCTAATTGAGAGGGAAACAAGGGATTTCTTCCCCTTGTGCTTGTGCACAGAGGAGGCCACGACTACAGACAAGGCTCGCGGTGGAGGATAAGTCAGCTGAGGGCTATGCGACAATGGTGGTAGCGTGGTGCATGGTGGTCAGAGCTGGTTGGATGGAGGAAATGTTGGAGGTGGGTGGCATTAGTTGTTGCAATCGTGTTGAGTATGAAGCAGCCATGTGAGTGCATGCTGTACACACGCGAGGTGAGGGTGTCAGCAAGTAGGAGAGGGTGCGTAAGGGCGACACCGCTGGTTAGTAAGGAGTCGAGGGTAGAGCAGTGCATGAGAGCTGGTGGCCGCACAGGTGGTCATGCGGGTGTGGAGCTAGCAGTGGGCGGTTGGCTTTGGACAGAGGGGCGTGGCTGGTGGCGAGGTGAGCTGTTGGTCATGCGAGGAAGGTGGTGATGATGGCTACCGAAGATGGTGGCTGTGAGCGGGAATGGTGGTGAAGGTTATGGGTTCTTTGGTGTGTAACAGAGATAGAATATGGGGTAGAAGGTGAACAGTGGCATTGAGTTGGTGATGGTGGTGGTGGTGGCGGTTCACATAGAGGGTGAAAATAGGGGAGAAGGATGTCTAGGAAGGTGGTAGCTATGGGTGTTGTTGTGGTCGTGCACCAGTAGATACACTCATAGTGGTGCGGCGAGGTAGATGGCGATATGGCCTATCATGCCACATGCCCACAGTGGAGGAGTTGCTTCAAGGGCCGCACATGGTGGTGGTCAAGTCCACTATCTTGGTGTGGCGGTCTGTCACCTCACTGGCCCACGGTGTGGCGGAGATCGACCTTGGAGATGCATGATGGTGTAGTGGATATGAGCTCGAAGCTCTTCATGGTGGTGGAGTTGGGGCGTAGTCTCCTCGAGCACGGCTGCTTCAATCTTCTTCTTATAGCAGTCGAGGAGTCTTTGAAATGAAGTTAGGAGGGAAGGTGCATCAGAGGAGGCAACCGACCGGATCAACTTCTCCCACTCTTCCTTGAATGCAGGTCTTCAATGGCCGGGCAGCTGTTGTGAAGAGTGTCGTGGATTCCCTACAGAGAAAGAAAAGAAAAAAATGAATAATTAAAAGGTGGTTTATTTATGTATAAAACCTTTTAGAATATCTAAATGTTAAACAACGCCTGTAATGTATGCATGCAAACTATGTAATAACTAACCTACTTAATTTCTGATGCATGCTAAATAATTTATATATGAATGTAATGCATACAAGCAAATATATATAAACTAAATTATTTATATCTTAATGCATTCTATGTATATGTTAATATTAATCTAATGTCTAAGCATTTAGGTAACTAATTAGCCCACAAACATGGGCTCATCAAATACCCCCATGCCTAGTTTTTGCTAGTCTCTAGCAAATTCAAGCATGACCTAGCTCTCCAAGTAGGTGAACCAACCCAATCGATCTTTCATTAGAAATATGTTAAGTTATAGGCTTTTGACTTAAGGTTCCCAAGTAGTTGCTAAGTTATAGACTAGGTTGGCTAAGGACAAGTTGCAGGCACAGGTTTCTTTGATTTCTAGCTCTACCCTAGGGTTTCTTGGTCCCAGAGTTTAAAACATCGTGCATGTGCATAGGTCTTATTTATTTGAGGTTGGTATGATTGACAACCTAGAAAGAGAGTAAGAAGGATTTTTTTTCTTTTGTAATATATATATATTCTTTTTGATTTGATTCCTCTAAGTCTAACCTTGGATCAACTATCGGCACGGTCTGTGTCGGATTCATTGTCCCTGTCATCAAACCTCGAAGGGTGCCTAGCTTTCGATACTTCAAGATAGCACTGCCCATGACGACCCCAATAAACCCTGGCAATCGACATTTCAAATAGTATCGCCCATGCATTTATTAAGCGAATTCAAGCCTATGGCAGTCGGTACTTCGAGATAGGGCCGCCCATGGTACCTGAACCGCACAATGCGCTTACATGCCCCCAATAGGATGAATATCCTAAGAGACAAGTACCGAGGAGGTGACATGTTATCATCGCATCATTAGGGTGAGTATATACTCCACCTCTCATGCGGCAAGAACTCGTCTAACCAAGTTGTGTTTTCAAGCTTCTCCTAAGTCTGAACCGAGTGAAGCAAATTTTCTTTAACGAATTAAGTTGATCATTATTTACATAAGACCAAGTGTGTGTGAAATGTGGATGCTTAGGTTACGAGGAGCTGTAAACCAAAAGGTAGAAAAAGACACCAGGTACTACCCAGCCTTTAACTGAATTCCTAGCTTTCCTTCCTTAACCTCTTGAGGAATGGTTTACAACTTAACTTCTACTTAAGTTTTTAAGTCCACAAAGGACCCTAAGGGTCTAAAGCTAGTAACTCAACTTAGCTTCTAAAGTCAGACACCTAGAGTCAACTTAATCTAACCTAAAGCCCTAGTCTTACGCTTAAGAATGCAGGACCCAACCAATTAAGCTCAGTTTTATCTTGGACCTAAACTCAATTTTTCTTTTGCATGCTATGCAACGTTATGCAGATGTATGCAATTATATATATATGCGATGTATATTCCCTAAGTACACCCCCCCATGCCTAAAATCTACAATGTCCCAATTGTATAGAAGGGTATTTCCTGGGTCAGAGTTGGGTAGCCATTATTTTGTTGGTAGCCTAGTAGCCAAACAAACATGCAAGTCGAGTTCAGGGATTGTAGAAATAGGCCCTGAAAATGAGCGTAACAATATATGCCTAGAAAATAGGTAACCTAGGATGTTGGTGAGTTGATGATGAATCCTGATAGCAAATGCTCATCCAACCAAGATGGGAATAAAATCTTCCCAGGTCACCGAAGGAGGTTCTAAATGATAGGCGGGAATAACGACCTCCAGTGGGGTAGGAAGAGGATGACAAGGATCCTCCAAAAGAGATGGGGAAGGAATGGTGCAAAGATATACCCCTAGGTTAATGGACTGACCATAGAAAACATCAATCCATACCCAGTACCCCAATACAAGAAATGTTGGTCTAATAAGCACCCCAGTCAAAGTAGTAGTGAGCATGTTTTTAATCCAAGGATTGTCTAGGGTGTTGATGAGTGGCTACTCATCATAGCTAAAAGGCCGAAATTAAGCTAGACACTAAGCAAAACAATATCAAATTAACACATAAAAAGGGTTAAGTGTGTGAATTAAAGAAAAGACCTAAAACTTTTAATGTGTGTTAAAACCTCCTAATTAGGTCACAAAAATGAGATATTCTGAAAACTAAAGAACAAATGATGATCCATGCATCAATTGAACACATAAACAAGTTTGAAAAGATAAATCAGAAGTAAAATAAATGTCTTAAATGTTCAATTAAGCACATGTAAAAATTTGAAAGCAATTGGACATCATTTAGGCTTAGAAATAAATAGATTACAATTAGGTCCTTCATGCATTACATTTCTACCCTTCAAAACTCCTTCTTGGACCTTTTTGCAAGCCGCAGGGACCCTTCTGTATGACTGCAAGGCCCTTCCAGTTATAGTTCTTCTCACTTTTGGACCTGCACGCTATTCTTCTACCCCTTCGTTCAAGGATCTTCCTGCAAGTTTTCCCTCATTTCAGAGAGAAGCCTGTGTTCTTCACGCGCACCGTAGCACGCGAAGAACACAGCCATTCTCGACCGTCCATCGCACTTTTGATCTCGATCTGCAGCTGGATTCTATTGGAACCTTCGCGCGATTCGGTGCGTGCGTTCACCTCTCTTCCCAGATCACATCTGACGGTCAGATTTCCCTCTCGACTCGCCGCGCGCTTTACTCATCTCATCCTCACCGCCAGCCTAATTTTGATTAACCTCACCCTTGCGGTGATTCCAGTCACTGAGCTGCTACTTAAGCACCTTAGTGGTGTCGCGCGCAAAGGATCGCTCCCTCCTACATCTCTTAGCGATCAATTCTTCCACTCCAGTCTCTCCTCTTCATCTAGCCCCTGATTTCACAGCCACCGGCTGTGGAATCATCGCCTGCTCTCGACCTTCCTCGTCGCTAAGGACCTCGTAGCACCTGAGGACGACCCTGGAGTCTCACTAGCAGACTCTTCCCTCCGCTGGAGTCACCCTCCTCCTTTCTTCCTCCTTAGCCGCCGGCTAAGGACCCATAGGTCCCATTCTTCCTTTTAGTTTAGTTTTTAATTCTGCACAAGTAGTGTTAGATTTAGTTTGCAGTAGTTTAGAATAGATTTAGTTTTAATTGCCAGTGTTTAATGTTAGCTGTAGTTAGATTAGTCTTAGGAGTAGAATTAGTATTAGATCCCCTCCCTCACCTCCTCTGATCAGTCCAGATCAGAGGGGAAGAATCATCTGTTCATTGTTCAATTTATCTCCCTCTTCATGTTTTGTTTTTCCATCATCCAAATTCTGATTCTTGTTTTTCCTTTTAACGACGAATTTTTCATCAATCACCCACACATCCTGACCCAATTTCAGATCTGATGGCACACTGCCTCAGATCTGAAAGTGGCGTCACAAGCACCATTTGGGGCTTCTCACTCACTCCATTTGTTTCACAAAAGCCCCTTTGTTTTAAATGGATTGCCTCAGTTTGTCAGAGCACTTTTGATTTGGATTTTAAAGGATTTTTACTCTCTGAAATGTTTTGACAGATCTGACAAATTGAAGGGATTTTTGGTTTTCGTTGTAGGTAAGGATTCTGAGAAGCTCTCTGATGACAGAGAGCCAATCAGAAGAGCCTTTCATGATTCTGAGTATACTTTGTTTTGAATGCATTCGCCAGCTTCCATTAAATTTCCTTAATGCATTCTTAGTCTCTTTTTGCTATTTCAGAACTGCCATACACTATTTGTGTTGATGATCATTTCTGTATGGTGATTCTCTAACCTAAGGAGTTTTCCATACTCCTTAAGGTTGCAAGAAACTGGGATTGTGTTTCTTTGGTTTTAATTGATCGAGCTAAGTCCTCCTTCATGCTGTCTATGGCATTAGGAAGACTAACTCAATGCCATTTGAATGTTGATCTGAAAGGATGCTTCTGATAAGGTTTTTCCTAATGAGTGTTTGAGCTGAATTTACATGAGATTTTTGTGAGATTTAAACCCCTTTCAAATTTGGATTTCAACTCTGTAAATTGTAGTTTGTTTTGAATTTTATCTTACTCCCAGTTACACAGCAATATGCTGCATCTAGCAGCAACATTCCCCTCTTCTCTAAACTCCCTTCTTCTCTAAATTTCCCTCTTCTCTGTAGAATACTTCCCCCCTCTTCAAGTGGACTAACTGCAGCAGCAGTTAGCCATTTGACAGTGGCTTAAGCCACTGCCACAGTAAACAACACATACTAAATACATTCTTCTTCTCTCCATCTCTTCTGACAGTAGCTGTGGCTGCTGTCTTAATTGAACACTAACACTCAATCAACTCTAATTCCCTAACTTTACACAAAAGCCTAATGGCATAGACTTATTTTAAAACTGTAAATATACCTATTCATAGTATTATAACTATAGCATATCAGTTAGATACATAGTTATACTGTAAATATGTATAAAACCTGTACAGAAGTTCATATACATATGTAATCTATGTAAAAATATGTATATATACTAATCTAGTATGTATGTATTTACTGATTTATGTATATATGTATGTACAGATTTATATTTACTTATTTAGTAGCTAAGTTAATAAGTTAGAGCAATAATCAAGTAAATAAATCTATAAACTTGGGAATCTATATATATATATCAAGTAATTTAAGTTAGTCAAAGTATAATTATACCTAGTATAACTTACTGTAACTTAGTTTTAATTTTAAACACCCAGAACTGCTATTTTAGCCTAAATAAAACATAAATAAATTCGTAAAAATACAATAAAAATATTTATTAAATACTTAAGTATGTAAGTTAAAAATGTTTAAGGTCAATTAGACCATTTACTAATTATTTTATAAGTAATTAACTATTTAACCACCTAAATCAACCTGTATAATCAGCCTAGTTTAGCGAATTTATTTGTATAGTAAAAATATTTAAAATTAAAAATTAATTAATCAATTATGTAGTATTACGTAAATATTTTATTTACCATATTTTATTTTATTTTTTTTAATAATTTATGGCCCCCAAATCGAGGGCCAAAAATGCGCACAGACGCAGCTGCGTCTGATTTCCAGCGCACGATGTGGCGCTGGAATAGCGCCACATTGTGTGCTGCAAATCAAACGCAGCCATATAAATATAATTTATGCCATATGTTAACCAGTTGTCGAGGTGCAGGGCGCCCGAAAAAGTGCCTGCTATGTCTGGTCTGATTACCCGATATGTGCTGAACTCTGATATGTGTGTGTGGGGCCGGGGGCCCGAGCGTGTGCGAGCTTTAAAGCCGTGTTGGGCTGAGGCCTGACGCTGAGATTGAAAGCGTAACTAAGCCACCTAATCTGAGAATAGGGCGCGCTTAGTAGAGGTCTGGTCCCACCCGTAGGGTGCTGTGTATCCCTCGAAAAGCGCACCCGCTAATTAAACACATTTTACACCCGTCTCCACCGCAGCCTCTGAAATACCACACAGAAGAAAATGAAAGGACAGACGACTTAAAAAAAAAAGAGAGAACACGAGATAACAAGAACAGAAAAGACTCTGTACATATAGCAGTAGAATAAGTAATACACATACGTATAATTAAACCCACATAATTACTAACAGAATAAAACGACACTATAAACGTCGCTAAAGACCTCAGTTTGCTTCTTTAGGTTGTATATAGTGTTTTCTGAGATTTAGCGACGTTTATATCTGTCACTAAAACTGATATATATGTCACTATAAATAAAAGACTAGTAAGTTAAGTTTCTACACTATGGTATCCTAATGTAGTATGAACTAACATATTAGTGTTAATAGTATAACTTGTAAATACATAGTTTAGAGTATAATAATAGATTGTTTGATGCTTGTTCATAGTTAGCATTTTTGCAAGCACTTCTTAGTAACTAGGTAAATAAAACATTCATTCATTCTTTAAGTGTAAAGTTTCTTTTTGAATAAGAAGACAATTTTGGAGATAATCAAAGAGTGACCGAATTAAATTCAATAAATTGCCTCCCAGAGAACGACCTGGAACAAAACCAGTAAAAATTAGATAAATAAGCAAATGATAATAATGGTTGTAATGACTGGTACTCACCCATACTCACCACTATACGACATCCTTAAGGTTATATTATACACCCTATACTACAACGACATGATCATAACAATAATCATTTATCACCATCAACCATTTACAACCAACGATCAACCATCATTTTTTGGCGCCGTTGCCGGGGAGCATCGGTGTCAACAACAACGAACACCATTATTTTGGCGCCGTTGCTGGGGAGGCAACGCTCTTTGCACCAAAATTTTCTTTTTATTCTTTTGTATATAGAAATTCTTTATTTCATTCATTCATTCATTATAATTGCTTCTATTTTCCATTGAATTATTTGTGTATACATTCTTTTAGTCATTTACTAATCATTTGTTTTTCCACAGCACTTGAGGAGTGTCGTCTTCCTGGTGCAGTCGCTGCGCTCCAGATCTGTCTTCCTGGTGGAGTTTTGCCTTGAAGTAGCTGTAGGATTTTAGTATTAGTTTTAGTATAGATAGTTTTAGGTTTATTAATTAGGAACAATTGTTAGTCATAAGTTGTGAGAGCTTGTTCTCACACAATTTTTGTAATAATTCTGGACTATCTGGACTTTATTTCTTTATCTTCTTAATTTCTTTCCTTACTTTTGAATTGCATATAAAATTTTTTTCAGAAAAATCAAAAAATCAAAAAAATCAAAAAGATCTCATACTTATCTAGCAATAGCATAACCTCAGGCATCCATTTTTAGGATTGCATTTCATTCCTGCTAGATTTTAATTCAAGTCAAATCTACATTAGAAGATTGCTGGAGTCAGGTACGCATTTCTTACCTAACTCTAACTCCTGCCATATTTGCATTTGACTTAAAGTTAAGAAGACCACTACTTGTTCTGAATTTATTAAAAAGTGAAACGAGCAGCATAGAAAACACATTTTAATCACTTCAATCAAATCAAAAGGAGATATTCAAAATTGGGTGAAACCATGTTTGAGATTTTAATTGCCTTGTGTTGAATGTTATCGTGCACACAGCACGATCACTTAAGGCCACAATACACGGGTTTCTACCTCATCTTTCTGCAACCACAGGATCTGGATTCGCACGCTCAGTCTTATCCAGATTCCCAGTGGATTTTAGAGTTCTGCACATCGCTAGGTTTATCTTAGGATGCGTACAATTGTTTGAAACAATTGCTTGCGTATAACATACTTTGCGTAGATTGATTGGTCTTCTTGAATTGAGATTTTATTGGGATTCTTCTGTTTTATTGTGAACGTTAAAAATTTTTTCCCATTGAGTTGGATCGAATTAGAGTAAACGGGATTTCAAAAAAACCAACTCAATGGAAGGTAGGAGATCCCAAAACCCAGAACTTGTACTCCCCTTGGGTACTGCTACCCAAGCTACTGCATCATCTTCTTTTCCTTCCACTTCTAATCCCTTACCTCCTGAGTCTCAAAATACTTTTCACAATCCCCCTCGCCAAGAGGATGATCTTGATTCTTCACACTTTGAGGATTTTGAAGAACTTCCTCCAGACTTAGTTGCACATCCTCTACCACAGTAACCACCTATCCCTAGGTTCCAACCTCCACCTTATCCTAATCATCCGAATCCACCCCCGGAGAGAGGACCTATGCCTCATCTTCAGCACCTTTTCGATACACAACTACAAATGAATACCTTAACCCAACAGGTGCAACAGCTTGCTCAAGCTGTAAATCTATTAGCTAACCCCAAACCACAACCACTTCAACCTAGAAATCCTCAGGAACCACCCCAACCCGTAGACCTCAACTACGAGATTATTATAATCCCGCAGTTGCCCAACCAATGCCTGTGGTACGTTATCCCAATGGGGGTCGTGCTGCTAAACTGAAGCCGAACATTATAGCACTCATTCCTCACTTCCATGGACTTGCTTCTGAGGACCCTTTTCAGCATTTAGAGGAGCTGAAGAATCTTGCCCAAACTTTGGGTCCGCAAGGACATGATCAGCACACGCTTTTGATGAAAATGTTCTCCTTTTCATTAAAAGATAAGGCAGCCTTTTGGTTTAGAACACTTGCACGGACTACACCTATAGATTCCTGGGCTTCTTTAGAACATGAGTTCTTAAAGAAGTACTTTCCTGTAGGCCGCACTAATGCCTTAAGGTGTGCCATCACCACCTTCACCCAGAATTCAAGAGAACCTATGCACGAGGCTTGGGAGAGATTCCATGAGCTTTTGAGAAAATGTCCCCACCATGGTGTCCCACGCTGGCAACAGGTCTAGATCTTCTACCATGGGCTCCATGATGACACACGGAATTTTGTAGATGCCGCTTGTGGAGGCAATTTCCTATGTCGGGACGAGGACTCAGCCTTTGAGCTCTTTGAAGGCATGGCCGAAAACTCTATTAATAATGCTTCAATGAGCGTGTTTAATAGAAAGTCCTCACATTCCCACTCACACACGGGGGTACATGAAGCCCAATCCAGTAGCAAAGACTTAGAGATAGTGGCTAGTCAACTGGATAAAGTGGGCTTAATCGAGAAGAAAGTAGATGAAGTATGGAAATTTCTCTCAAAACACCCATCTTCTTCTTCTCAGTCACCAGCACAAAACACTTCTTCTCAGTTTCCCACAGGGAGGGAAACTGTGAATAACCTTTCTGTGACACAAACTGCATTACCGGATTTTCCATTTCCATATCCTTCACCGGTTGGAGGAACCTTTGTTCCTCCCTACACTGACTTCCATGCACCTTCTGGAGCTTCGGAGGAGCTCCATGCCATTCACAATGATCCTTTCACACAAACCTATAACCCTGGATGGCGTAATCATCCAAATTTCTCGTGGTCGGGAAATTCACAGAGACCTCCTTTTCAACAACCTTCTGCACCACCACTGCACAACCCGATACGAGCACCACCTCCACAATTACACGGTTATCCACCGCGTGCCTACCAGCAACCCCAACCCAGGCCCACCCAATACTCTCAATCTGGGCCTACACGAGATGACCAGTTGGGGTCTATCATGAAAGCTCTTGCTGATATGCAACAACAGAATATTGCTATGCAGCAGAGACAGGACGTGGCCTTAGCTGAGATGAGAGCCCAGCTATCACACTTGACGGAGTCCCGTCAACCACATTCACTCCCATCACAAGCACAACCCAACCCTAGGAACATACCTGCTCAAAGGTATGTCCAACCTAGACCAGCACTGCAAGACCAAACACATGACATTTCACAACCAGTGTATAACACTGAATCGACATGATCTTGAGACTTTTTGATAATGGAGCTGTTGAGATCACTGAACTTGACAAATCTGAACCCTTTATTGTTAATGGACAAAGACTGAAACCTTTTATTGAGCCGCATGATCTCAGACTTGTCAATTCCACCATTTCGCTCCTACATTTTGAGCTACCAACTAAGTTTTCGCCTAGCTGAAGGCGTTAAACTTAGCAAACACCTACCCTTGTATATAGCTGTTTTACACCTTTCTTACTCTTGCCTTTATTTGCGCATAGTGTCTACCCTTGCATTCTGAGCATACATTCATTGACACACATGTCATGCATTTCACTTCCTAGCCCAACTGTTCACTCTGATCCTAGATCAGACTTAAAATCGTCCGCACAGAGATTTTATCTCCTCATTTCGACTTTCTTCCATCACCCAGTCTAGGATAGTGAAAAGCAGAGCATGCATTTGCATCCACCCTTTCATTCAATGAGGACATTGAAACATTTAAGCATGGGGGGGTGTAAATGGTGAACCATTTAAACTAAAATGCAATTGTAGACACAACTATAGTACATATAGTATTATCAAAAAAATATATACTTCAAAAAAATTGAAAAATTTTGAAAACTTTTTTTTTTTAAATTACAAAGCTAAAAATACAAAAAAATAACAAATCAAAAAAAAAAAAATCCAAAAATACAATAAGGGACATGTACTTAATTTGTCAAAGGAGGACATTCATTTCAAGAAGGGAGGGAGAAAAAGAAAAAGATAAAAGATAAGTGTTTAACTATGATCTTCTAACTGAAAACAAAAATATAGAATAAGTGTCTATGGACATTCAACCGTTACTAGTTTGACCTGCCGGGCCATAGAAGCTTGGTACAAGCTTAGGCTTAATACACTTCGAGCCTTGACAAGATAGACCACAGTCTCTCCTAACTTTAGGATAATTCTTGTACCTGAGTCACCAGTACAGGATTCATTGGTTTGCTTTGACTTAGGAGTCTAAGTAACCTTGGCTTACACTACACAGTGTCAGGAAAGACCACTTGAACCTAAACTTCAACCCTAGTGTTCATTAGGGAAGGTGGAGTCCTTACCTGTGCATGCAGGTAGACTCTTTGTCCTAATCTTTAGTTTTGTGTCTAGGAGAAGCTCTTTCCACAAAAGAAATCCACCCACCAAATACAGTGCGCTCTACCAAATAAGTTCTGGAGACATACTGTTCAAAAAAAAAAAAAAAAAAAAAAAAAAAAAGGGGTCAAGTATGTTCTCCAAAAACCTCAGAAAAAATAACTCTTCCACCAAAAATGTTTTCAGGGTTCAAAACAATACCCTGTTTGTCCACCAAAAAAAAAAAAAAAACTTCTCTGAGCCACAAATACAATAAGGGTTGTGATTGAATACCATCAATTTTTGAGAGTCATCCGAAAGCATGAGCTGAAGTTAGGACCAACCTGGACTTAAAAAGAAGTGAAACCCCGGGATTGAGCCTTAGAATTCACCTGGTTAGTCCTGACTTATCACAAAGCACATCCATAACTTCATAGCATTCTGAGTCTCTGTAAAAACCCTCTGAGTCCTGGAATTCGACTTAAGGTTTAAATATCAAGAGTCCTTGTTGGTTGAGAGATGGTCTATGTCATTTAAGCCTCGAGTTCTGGTAGGTTATCCTCAGTAACCAGGTTCTCACAATGTCCAAAAACACAGTTGGTTTATTGAAAAAATTTTTCAGCTTAAAGATCATTATAAAACACTTAAAAATTTTTTGAAAGAAGAAAAAGATATCTTTACACACTTACCTTGCTGATACTTAAATTGCCTTACACTTCAACAGATTGTTTGCTAAGGGACTAGCAAAACGTAAGCATGGGGGTATGATGAGTGGCTACTCATCATAGCTAAAAGGCCGAAATTAAGCTAGACACTAAGCAAAACAATATCAAATTAACACATAAAAAGGGTTAAGTGTGTGAATTAAAGAAAAGACCTAAAACTTTTAATGTGTGTTAAAACCTCCTAATTAGGTCACAAAATGAGATATTCTGAAAACTAGAGAACAAATGATGATCCATGCATCAATTGAACACATAAACAAGTTTGCAAAGATAAATCAGAAGTAAAATAAATGTCTTAAATGTTCAATTAAGCACATGTAAAAATTTGAAAGCAATTGGACATCATTTAGGCTTAGAAATAAATAGATTACAATTAGGTCCTTCATGCATTACATTTCTACCCTTCAAAACTCCTTCTTGGACCTTTTTGCAAGCCGCAGGGACCCTTCTGTATGACTGCAAGGCCCTTCCAGTTATAGTTCTTCTCACTTTTGGACCTGCACGCTATTCTTCTACCCCTTCGTTCAAGGGTCTTCCTGCAAGTTTTCCCTCATTTTAGAGAGAAGCCTGTGTTCTTCACGCGCACTGTAGCACGCGAAGAACACAGCCATTCTCGACAGTCCATCGCACTTTTGATCTCGATCTGCGGCTGGATTCTATTGGAACCTTCGCGCGATTCGGTGCGTGCGTTCACCTCTCTTCCCAGATCACATCTGACGGTCAGATTTCCCTCTCGACTCGCCGCGCGCTTTACTCATCTCATCCTCACCGCCGGCCTAATTTTGATTAACCTCACCCTTGCGGTGATTCTAGTCACTGAGCTGCTACTTAAGCACCTCAGTGGTGTCGCGCGCAAAGGATCGCTCCCTCCTACATCTCTTAGCGATCAATTCTTCCACTCCAGTCTCTCCTCCTCATCTAGCCCCTGATTTCACAGCCACCGGCTGTGGAATCATCGCCTGCTCTCGACCCTCCTCGTCGCTAAGGACCTCGTAGCACCTGAGGACGACCCTGGAGTCTATCTGGCAGACTCTTCCCTCCGCTGGAGTCACCCTCCTCCTTTCTTCCTCCTTAGCCGCCGGCTAAGGACCCATAGGTCCCATTCTTCCTTTTAGTTTAGTTTTTAATTCTGCACAAGTAGTGTTAGATTTAGTTTGCAGTAGTTTAGAATAGATTTAGTTTTAATTGCTAGTGTTTAATGTTAGCTGTAGTTAGATTAGTCTTAGGAGTAGAATTAGTATTAGATCCCCTCCCTCACCTCCTCTGATCAGTCCAGATCAGAGGGGAAGAATCATCTGTTCATTGTTCAATTTATCTCCCTCTTCATGTTTTGTTTTTCCATCATCCAAATTCTGATTCTTGTTTTTCCTTTTAACGACGAATTTTTCATCAATCACCCACACATCCTAACCCAATTTCAGATCTGATGGCACACTGCCTCAGATCTGAAAGTGGCGTCACAAGCACCATTTGGGGCTTCTCACTCACTCCATTTGTTTCACAAAAGCCCCTCTGTTTTAAATGGATTGCCTCAGTTTGTCAGAGCACTTTTGATTTGGATTTTAAAGGATTTTTACTCTCTGAAATGTTTTGACAGATCTGACAAATTGAAGGGATTTTTGGTTTTCGTTGTAGGCATGGATTCTGAGAAGCTCTCTGATGACAGAGAGCCAATCAGAAGAGCCTTTCATGATTCTGAGTATACTTTGTTTTGAATGCATTTGCCAGCTTCCATTAAATTTCCTTAATGCATTCTTAGTCTCTTTTTGCTATTTCAGAACTGCCATACACTATTTGTGTTGATGATCATTTCTGTATGGTGATTCTCTAACCTAAGGAGTTTTCCATACTCCTTAAGGTTGCAAGAAACTGGGATTGTGTTTCTTTGGTTTTAATTGATCGAGCTAAGTATTCCTTCATGCTGTCTATGGCATTAGGAAGACTAACTCAATGCCATTTGAATGTTGATCTGAAAGGATGCTTCTGATAAGGTTTTTCCTAATGAGTGTTTGAGCTGAATTTACATGAGATTTTCGTGAGATTTAAACCCCTTTCAGATTTGGATTTCAACTCTGTAAATTGTAGTTTGTTTTGAATTTTATCTTACTCCCAATTACACAGCAATATGCTGCATCTAGCAGCTACATTCCCCTCTTCTCTAAACTCCCTTCTTCTCTAAATTTCCCTCTTCTCTGTAGAATACTTCCCCCCTCTTCAAGTGGACTAACTGCAGCAGCAGTTAGCCATTTGATAGTGGCTTAAGCCACTGCCACTGTAAACAACACATACTAAATACATTCTTCTTCTCTCCATCTCTTCTGACAGTAGCTGTGGCTGCTGTCTTAATTGAACACTAACACTCAATCAACTCTAATTCCCTAACTTTATACAAATGCCTAATGGCATAGACTTATTTTAAAACTGTTAATATACCTATTCATAGTATTATAACTATAGCATATCAGTTAGATACATAGTTATACTGTAAATATGTATAAAACCTGTACAGAAGTTCATATACAAATGTAATCTATGTAAAAATATGTATATATACTAATCTAGTATGTATGTATTTACTGATTTATGTATATATGTATGTACATATTTATATTTACTTATTTAGTAGCTAAGTTAATAAGTTAGAGCAATAATCAAGTAAATAAATCTATAAACTAGGGAATCTATATATATATATCAAGTAATTTAAGTTAGTCAAAGTATAATTATACCTAGTATAACTTACTGTAACTTAGTTTTAATTTTAAACACCCAGAACTGCTATTTTAGCCTAAATAAAACATAAATAAATTCGTAAAAATACAATAAAAATATGTATTAAATACTTAAGTATGTAAGTTAAAACTGTTTAAGGTCAATTAGACCATTTACTAATTATTTTATAAGTAATTAACTATTTAATCACCTAAATCAACCTGTATAATCAGCCTAGTTTAGCGAATTTATTTGTATAGTAAAAATATTTAAAATTAAAAATTAATTAATCAATTATGTAGTATTACGTAAATATTTTATTTACCATATTTTATTATTTTTTTTTAATAATTTATGGCCCCCAAATCGAGGGCCAAAAACGCGCACAGATGCAGCTGCGTCTGATTTCCAGCGCACGATGTGGCGCTGGAATAGCGCCACATCGTGTGCTGCAAATCAAACGCAGCCATATAAATATAATTTATGCCATATGTTAACCAGTCGTCGAGGCACAGGGCGCCTGAAAAAGTGCCTGCTATGTCTGGTCCGATTACCCGATATGTGCTGAACTCTGATATGTGTGTGTGGGGCCGAGGGCCCGAGCGTGTGCGAGCTTTAAGGCCGTGTTGGGCTGAGGCCTGACGCTGAGATTGAAAGCGTAACTAAGCCACCTAATCTGAGATTAGGGCGCGCTTAGTAGAGGTCTGGTCCCACCCGTAGGGTGCTGTGGATCCCTCGAAAAGCACGCCCGCTAATTAAACACATTTTACACCCGTCTCCACCGCAGCCTCTGAAATACCACACAGAAGAAAATGAAAGGACAGACGACTTAAAAAAAAAGAGAGAACACGAGATAACAAGAACAGAAAAGACTCTATACATACAGCAGTAGAATAAGTAATACACATACTTATAATTAAACCCACATAATTACTAACAGAATAAAACGACACTATAAACGTCGCTAAAGACCTCAGTTTGCTTCTTTAGGTTGTATATAGTGTTTTCTGAGATTTAGCGACGTTTATATCTGTCACTAAAACTGATATATATGTCACTATAAATAAAAGACTAGTAAGTTAAGTTTCTACACTATGGTATCCTAATGTAGTATGAACTAACATATTAGTGTTAATAGTATAACTTGTAAATACATAGTTTAGAGTATAATAATAGATTGTTTGATGCTTGTTCATAGTTAGCATTTTTGCAAGCACTTCTTAGTAACTAGGTAAATAAAACATTCATTCATTCTTTAAGTGTAAAGTTTCTTTTTGAATAAGAAGACAATTTTGGAGATAATCAAAGAGTAACCGAATTAAATTCAATAAATTGCCTCCCAGAGAACGACCTGGAACAAAACCAGTAAAAATTAGATAAATAAGCAAATGATAATAATGGTTGTAATGACTGGTACTCACCCATACTCACCACTATACGACATCCTTAAAGTTATATTATACACCCTATACTACAACGACATGATCATAACAATAATCATTTATCACCATCAACCATTTACAACCATCAGTAACCATCAGGTGTCCAAGTTTCGAGGTTGTGGGATGGCCATAAGATCTTGGTTGGGTTTAGTCGGCTTAATGTCCATCCCTAACAATCATTCTAATTCCTCAATTGCATCCCTAACATCCTTACTGATGTCATGTATATCTTCCTGCACTTTATTAGTGATCATTTCAAGGTATGGAGTCAAAATTTCAACTTCAGACAAAGGCAAATCAGAGGGTGGCTCTGAATCAAATGAGGGCAGGTTGGAAGCAATAGATTTAGGAATTACCCTATCAATCTCCTCCTTGGAGTCTATATGTGAATCCACATAAATCTCAGAAGTTGCTTCCACGTTTTCCATTATTTCATCATGAGGAGGGATATTATTAATAGGAGCACGGAGGAAACCTAAGTTGATCATATCTATGACATCCTCAAAGGCTAATTCTTCAAATAAGACATAATCACCATTAATGTCACTCCAATGTGGGTTCCCCACATAATTCATCCTCCTCCTTAATTAATTCATCATTCACCTGAGTAGTATAGTCATCAAATCCCTTAGGGCACTCTATTTGGGGTAATGGATTTATATTTGTATCATCAGACTCCTCAGATAGGTGAAATGTAGGGTCAGGTTCCCTAAGGGTGGGTTTAAGTTCCATTAGTTGATCATCATCATAAGGGAGGGTAGGATTAATAACTTGACTTCAACCCACTTCATTAAATGTCATGAAAATACTATCATCTGGGTCAAGGTCTTTTAATGGTACCATCATTCCCTTCTTTTGACTCCAATATAATTTAGGTGGATACTCAACTTGATCATCATCTTCCTTGGGTTGCCACCTTTCTTCATCCAATGCATAGTGATTGCAAATCAATCATGCAACCTAAAACACCTGAATTAAGCTAGATTCAAGCATTACTTAGGGACAATGTATGCACATGCATCATAATTTGCATAATGGTTAGTTTAATTAGCTGCATAGATAAAATCATCATTTTATGTACTAATGAGAGTTGATTTTAATCACAGATAATTTGAAGCTGCGGATGATAGATCAGACTGGACAGATCTGATTAGAATGACAACGGGAGTCTAACACCTCTGAAATTGTCTCGATCAGACAACTAGAGCATCGTGTGTAGTTCATAGAAGAGCGAAGATCATGGTGCCAAAGGATAAAGATCTGAGCCTCAGATGAAAGATCTTACCCCAGGGATGGATCCAGATTAATGATTGCAGTCGAATGGTGTAAAAATCAACTCAATCAGAGGTCTACATCACCATATACAAGGAAAAGAAGATGGATGGCCATGATGGTGCCACGTGTCACCATCACAGTCGCCCCCTTGTCGTCACCCCATCTGTGAAGGCTTCTCTTCGCACGCTGTGGGCCATTGGATCTCCATCTAACGGTTACAAACGTGCTGTGTTTTCGCCTTCACGTGCTTCATCATGGAGTGATTCTCGGCCGTTGGATCTTCATCCAACGGCCGAGAGCACATGTCAACAAAAACTAAAACACAACAAGAAGTACGGATGGCGTGTTGGTTGAAGCCCTCTCCACGGAGAGATGGGAGCATGTTCGAGTGGCACCTCGCGTGAAATGAGGTGCGGATTAAATAGCGTTGTTGGATCACAAGCGAAGCGCGGAGATGCAGCCACGCGGGGAGTCAAGAGCAGATTGCGGCCGAACGCCTGATCCAATGCATGATCCAACGTAGTTTCTAAAGTGTAAAGGTGAGGGGCGTGCACGTTTAAGCCGTCCGATCATGAGATTGGATGGCTGATGTTGAGGTGCATTTTGAAGGCGAGCGACAAGTGAGAAAATGCAACACACACGAGGAGAGATCGACAGCCGTCCGATCTTGATCTAACGCATGAGAGCATGCTACATGTTAGCCAGAAATTGAATCCAAGCGATAAGGAGGCTTTTGAAGGTGTTTCAAGGCCTAATTAGGTCCGTTGATCTCTCGATCAACGAATCTGATTAGCCAAGAGGTTGTTACATGAATTTAAGGACTCAAATGCCCTATTTTCCCCTCAACACAACTATAAAAGAAGGCCCAAGGCCCCCCAGTTGAAGAACATACTCCCACCATCTCTTCCATACAACTCTTCCACCTTCCTCCAAGCCAAAGCCTCTCTCTCTGCAACTCTGACCTTCGTCCTAGCACTCTGGATCTGAGGTGCTACCTCACCTCGCACAAGCATTCTACAAGCGATGTCATCTCTCTGCCTTCTTCTTCTCTCTATCTCTCTCTCTCTCTCGTTCTATCTATCTGTCTCTACTTTTCACATAGAAATTTCTACTATGAAAAACTCTTTATCAATGCAATGAAATTTGATGTTATGGATATCTAATGCCTCTTTATACATATATACATATATAAATACCTGTTAGAACTAGTTTTATTGAAAAGCTTCTATTAAAATGAAGATTGTCTCCCTGTGAATGACCTGGAACTCACCGGTCTTTATAAATTTATTTGTCGACGTGTTTTTGCTCTATACTACAACTAAATAATCTTTTAAAACAAGATTTATGCACCGGACACATAGCTACTTTCATTCATATTTTCCTCCTACATAAGGTGTGGACCTCTCAAGGAAGTGTCATTTAACGGGGAAGGTTCAAAATCAATCCTCAAAAAGTAGCTATTCTTCCTTACATAATCCCCAAAATTTTCCTCCAACTTAGGGTGTGGCTCTCTCACGGGATATGCATCTAGAGTAGAGGGGTGCAACTCATCCTCAATGGGTTAAGTTGGGTGGCTAATGTCTTCTTTGTCTTGTTAGCTTGCTCTCGAAGACTCTCCTAAGAGTTCCATCATTTGTATTTGCATTTTCTATATTTCTATCTTCATGGTGGAGAGGTCATCATTACTATCAGGAGAGAAGTTAAACTCAAGCTTATAGTACGTAGGAGTTTCTATCCAACCGTTAAAATCATTCAGGGAGGGTGGGTTGGGTATGTCTTCATTATTTGGGATATTGGGCAAGGCAAATCTTGCTCCTAGGTTCTGGTCACTGATTTGAGGCTTAATTAAACCAATACTCCTATAGTAGGAGTAAAAGGATTCCAATGACTATCATTACATCCATCAAAGGATGGACCATCTCGGTGTATGGGATCAAAGATTGCAGAATGGGGGTCAGGGTGTAGGCAAGAAGTAAAAGGATGAAAGTCAACGTGGTCCATTCTTACTGACACCACAGTCAGATTTCTCAAAGCAAACACAAATCAAAGGACTTTTCAGGTCTTTAATCAGTTAAGGCTTTTGAGGTTTAAGTCCAATTATAGGCAACAAATCAAGTTATCTAAACAGTTGTGCACCTACTTGTTGACCAACGATACGCCTAAGAAGACCTAACTAAGACTTAGGTGATCCTCCCTAGAGCCCAAAAAGTTTAGTCACCCTTAAACATGATAAAGAGGGATGCAAATAGGATCAAACCCTTCCTTTGAAGCATTGCTTTCATAGTGCTTCTTAACTACCCTCAATCTACAAGGTTTGGAGGTAAGTTCACCTCTAAACTAAAGTTTGGGCCACTTTAAACCCCAGTAATAGGGGAGGCTCTAGTCTCAGCGGTTCCAAACCTAAGGAGTGTCTAAATGCGTGCCGTGGTGCAAGCGATACAAGTGTACATACACAGCAAAAGATTTTAAATTTTGAATCACACGCTACGTTTGAAAATCAAGACCTTGGTTTTTAAATGTTCCTCCTTTAATTAATCCTTTTTCAGAAAATTAAATGTGACTAGTTTATTAAATCGCTTCAACACATATTATGTGGTCTAGGAATTAAGTCCAAATGCAAATGCGTGAACAAATATAGATGCAAAGAAAGAGGACGTACCTTCCTTCCAGCAATCAGCAATGCAAGAATGCACGCAATGCAAAAAACTAAAGTCTAGATGCCGCTCATACAATCCTAAATGGTCATCCCTAACAGTAGGCAGCTTTTAGCAGGTATCTCATGTGTTTTTTTTTACCTACTTATGCACAATAAAAATGATAAACTAACCACAAAATAAAACAAAAACTTAAAGCTAAAGAAATGGGAATAGCCTCTCGAAAAGTTACCTGCACAGGGGCTTAAAACAATGGCGGGGAGCAAACCCCTAAAAAGATGTGTGACCCTAGAACAAGGACCTTCCAATGAATGTGCTAAAAATAAATAAAGAAAATAATAAAATCTATCCACTGAAGATCGGCGGAGATGAAGATGATCATTCCAGATGTCCTCCTTCGGCAGTGGAAACAAGGTCTACCTTGGTGTCGCTGAGGCTGGTGCAACAACTCATCTTTAGATATGTATACCTTGCACCAAATAGATAATTGAAGTGAAATATACCTTAAGTAAGATGTGATAAACGGATGAATGCGAGTTTAATAGGCCCGTTGCCACCCCAACAACGGTGTCATTGGAACAGATAGCTTTCACTTTCGAAGTAGTTTTGTACATAAAATGATGCGTTGAAGTAGTATGTAAGTGGTGGAAAATCACTAATAAAAATAATTAGAAATAACCACTTGAGAAGAGTAGGTCTTGTCCACAGGGAGGAATGTGCCTATTAAAACTCGCATGGTTCTAAAACTAATGTTCACAAATTAATTCCTCAAGTAATCAAAGCCAAAACCCCCTTTAGATTAAGGAAATGATGCGAGATAAAGCTAGAATCGCATTTACGAGAAAGAGGGAGGTCCTTTGCTTAAAATAATCATCATATTTAATTAATAAAATAAAAAATAAAGTTATGGCAATGGCATTGAATGTAAAATCTAGTTGAGAGGGAAACAAGGGATTTCTTCCCCTTATGCTTGTGCACGGAGGAGGCCACGGCTAAAGACGAGGCTCACGGTGGAGGATAAGTTGGACGAGGGCTACGCGATGGTGGTGGTAGCATGTTGCATGGTGGCTGGAGCTAGTCAGATGGAGGAAACATTCATAATTGGTGGCGTTGGCTACTGCAGTGGTGTTGAGCATGCAGCAACCACGCAAGTACATGTCATGTGCTCATGAGGTAAGGGCAAGGATGTATGAGGGAACATAAGGGCGACGTCACTGGTCAGCGAGGAGTTGAGGGTCGAGTAGCACATCGGAGCTGGTGGTCGTGCAGGTGGTTGCTTGGGCATGGAGTTAAAAGAGGGTGGTCGATGTTGGACAGAGGGCGTGGCTGGGGCGAGTGCAACCGTTGGTGGTGCATTTGATAAGTCGATTTTTGCTTTTGAATAATGTGAGTAAGATGACTTGTCATTTTAGTAACAAAGTGGTGGAAAACTGCTTAACAAAACAATTACAATAAAAATTAACCACTTACAAAAAAGCGAGTCGTGTCCATAAGGAGACAATGATGCAATCAATTCATGAATATTTTTCTCATACTCGTTCAATCAAGTGTGAAATCCATAGTCAAATCTGACATGAAATGCGACGAAAAGAAGACACACAATAACTTGAAAATGTAAGGTTATATATGCAATTTTTCCTCACTGAAATATTCAATAAATATGTGATTAATATATGTAATTTTCAATTGACATGCATTAGAGAGAATTTGTGCACATCTTAACCCAAAACCAATGTCAAAAAATGTGAATAACAAAAGCCAAGCAATTATGAGAAAGATGAGCATGAAGTTGCAATTTCACACAATATTTCAAATATTAAAATAAAAATGAAAGTTTGGCAATGGCATTCAAATGTAATTATTAATGAGAGTAAAAGCAGAGGATTCTACCTCTCTCCTCCTCACGCATGGGAGAGAGGTTCATTCAAGGAACTCTTCTGGGAATAGGTTGGTTGGAGCGAGGGCTTCGCAACGGTGGTGGCGGCAGGTTGCGAGACGGCCTGAGTCAGCCAAATGGAGGAGAGAAGCGGCGGCAGTGGTGGAGGGTACTACTGCTGGCTGCGCTTGCTGCAAGTGCGAGGAGGTGACGTGCGCTGAAGGGGCGGGTGCTCTGCAGGTCGCATGGGCGCACGCGGGGTATGGTGGTCTCATGGCTGCAGGTGCTGCAGGGGGAACTGGAGGCATTGAAGCGGGGGTGTGTGGAGGTGAAGGCGCGGGGCCGTGCAGGCGCTGAGTCGAGGGTGCAGGGGCGTGCAGGCGCTGTGGTGAGGGCGTTGGAGGTGAAGGTGTGCAGGCATGCTGGCGCTGAGGTGAGGGCATTGGAGGTGATGGCGTGCGGGCTAACTGATGTGCACGCGATGGGGTGCTGGCTGGAGGTGCAGGCGGCGATTGAGGTGGTCATGTGCACGCCTGCTGCGGTGGAGGTGCAACGCGTGCACGTAGTCTGCTGCAGAAGATGAAGTGCACCAAGGGGAGGCATGCACGGTGGCGCGCTCGGCAGGGCTAAGGCATGGGGAGGTGGCCCTGTTTGCTGCAGTGGGCGTGGCAAGGGTGCTTGGGGCGTGCAGCAGCTGGGATATGCGTGTGGATTGGAAGATAAAGCACAGTGATGTGGGGACTCTTGGCAGTGTGAGCTATCACACCACACGCCCACGGTGGTGTAGTCGCATTGCCGCGGTTAGGGCCAATGGTGAGGAGTGGATGAGAAACGTAGCTCTCTACGTAGTGAGGAAAGGGGTGGTGGCTTCCCTTGAACGACAGCCCTTCCTCTCTCCTTTGTAGCCATAGCTACAAAGATTTGAAATTCAAAAGGCCACCGTCGAGTCAATGTTGATGCATAGGAGAAGGAGGCGGAGACGGAGCGGTTACCTGCAAAGGAGAAGAAAAGAAAACAAAAAAGAATAATAAAATAATTAGGATTATTTATACATAACTCCTTAACTTGTATGTTAATTAAAATAGTGTATGCACCTAATTAGTTAACTAATCAAATGTATGCAATCCTAGGTTAATTCTAAATGCATGAATTATGCACTTAAGCTAAAAATATGAATTAGTTTATTTACATCCTAATGTATGCTATCTAAATGTTAAATTAACTTAATGTCCAGACACTTAAATATTTAAATAGCCCAGAAATATGGGCTAATCAAATACCCCCATGCCTAGTTTTTGTTAGTCCCTTGCAAATCCAAGCAAAAACCTAGCATTCCAAGTTGACTAACCATCCCAAACGGTCTTCCTTTAGAAACATGCTAAGTTCAGACTTTAGAACTAAGGTTCCCAAGTAGTTGCTAAGTTACAGACTAGGTCAGCTAAAGACAAGGTGCAGGCACAAGTTTCTCTGATTTCTGACTCTATCCTAAGGTTTATTGATCCCTGAGATTAAAGCATCCGTGCATGTGCATTGATTTGAGTTATTTGAGGTTGGTATGATTGCCAACCTAGAAAGGAAAAAGGATTTTATATATATGTATATTGTTTGATTCCTCTAAGTCTAACCTCGGCTTAGCTATGAACACTGTCTATGTCGGATTCATTGTCCCCATCACTGTACCTCAAAGGGTGCCTGGCTTTCGATGCATCAAGATAGCACCGCCCATAGTGACCCCAAGAACTCCCGGTAATCGACACTTTGAAATAGTATCACCCACGGATTTCTTAAGCGAATTCTGGCCTGTGGCAATTGGCACTTTGAGATAAGGCTGCCCATGGTACCTGAACTGCACAATGTGCTTACATGCCCCCAGTAGGATGGATATCCTAAGAGACAAGTGCCGAGGAGGTAATATGTTATCATCACATCCTCAAGGTGAGTATATACTCCACCTCTCCTACGGCAGGAACTCTTCCAGTCAAATTGTGTTTTCAAGCCTCTCCTAAGTTAAAACTAAGAGAACCAAATTTCTTTTAAGAAAGGAATTGAGGTTATCACTTACACAAGATCAAGTGTGTGAAATTTGGATGCTTGGGTTACAAGGACCTGTAAACCAAAAGGTAGAACAAGACTCAAGGTACTACCCCACCTTTTAACTCAATCCCTAGCATTCCTTCCTCAACCTCTTGAGGAATGGTTGCAACTTAACTCCTACTTGAGTTTTTAAGTCCATAAAGGACCCTAAAGGTCTAAAGGTAGTAGCTCACTTAGCTTCTAAAGTTTGACCTTAGAATCAACTTAGTTTAACCTAGAGTTCTGATTTGCTTAAGAATGCAGGGCCCAGCCAGTTAAGCTCAAAATTTATTTATTTATTTATTTATTATTTTTATTTTTTTAATGCAATATGCATGAATGAATGCAAAATGATGCAATAAACAGATGCCTCAGGTCCTCCCCCCATTCCTGGTTCAAACAATGTCCTCATTGGAAACAAAAACAGTTAAAGGAAGATGTTACCTGAGGCGGAGAATGGTAGGAGCTAAGGCTCCTCAAGAGTAACCTTGTCAACCAAATGGCCATCCAAAGTAATGTATGGTTTTAACTGTTGATCATTGACAATAAAGGGAGTTGCTGAAGAGGAAGGGCTTTTAATCTCCATGGCTCCATGTGGAAACACTTTAGTGATTATGTAAGGCCCATTGCAACTAGATTTTAATTTCCCTGGAAAAAGCTTAAGTCTGGAATTGAAAAGCCAGACTTGTTGGTTGGGCTTAAAGGTCTTTCGAAGTATATACTTATCATGCAAGACCTTGTTCTCTCTTTATAAGCATGAGAGGTGTCATAAGCATCATTCCCCAGCTCCTCAAGCTCACTTAATTCCAGAAGTCGTGCCTTACCTGCCTTTTCTAAATCAATGTTAACACTTTGAATAGCCCAAAGTGCCCGATGTTCCAGCGCAACGGGTAAATGGCACTCTTTCCCATACACAATCTGAAAGGGAGATGTACCTAAAGGGATCTTGTAGGCCATTCGATACGCCCACAAAGCATCATCGAGCTTTGATGAGAGCCTCATCATGAGCCATAACTAGCTCATTTTGACCCAATAAAGAAGATAAAAGCTCCTACATAACCTAGAAGAAGGCCTAACTGAAGGAACAAGTGCTCTGAGAAGAAAACAGGAAGTAAAGGTTAAAACTGCAATTTTACCATTGCAGTACATAAATGAGATTTCTCAGAAGCAAAACATAGGTCAAATGGTCCAAATAAGATAAAAAGTGGGTTGAGTTAATCATAAATGGGTTTATGTGCAATCTAAGAACTAAATGACATGTGGTAACCCTAAAATAGACCCGCTTATATTAACAAGGTTCCGTCAGAATAAAAATCAAGTAAACCCTCTAAAAATCATAGAAAAACATCATCTAGGGTTTAGAAAACTTAATTTGGCCTTTGGAACCTAGTTTGACCTAGATTAGGGTCCTAGCTCTTCAATTAACCTAATTTGGGTTTTTACGCAAAATATCCAATCAAACGAGGTCAAACCTGAAATCCAACTTCGCCATTGGATTCCTTAGGTCCGAATTAGGTTTATACCAAAATTTGGACCTAAGGGGAGGTCATCTTGACCTACTTTGCAATTTAGTACACCCAAATCACAAATAGGTCCCTATCTTTTGAATACCTTTGCAAAGGGCCCCCTAGGTTCTTCGCCTCCTTTGCAAACCGGTCCTGCCGCCATTGCTAGGGCAGAACCGAGCTCCGGCGAGGTTCAGAGAGGGATTGCTCTCTAATCACTCAGAGATTCCCTCCCAGAAATGGAAGGGGGATTCTCGGAGGAATTCCCTTCCTTATAAAGCCAATTACAATCGCTGGTTTGAACCCAATCTCTCGTGTGAACGCACGAGAGATTTGGGTATTCACCTTCCTTCCAACTCTGGCAAGCCGGCAGACCTAATTGCGCTCTCTCCACGCGCTGACAGGAGCGGCCAGCACCTATAAAACACCCCCCAGACCCTGCCGCAGGACCCGAGCTTGATTTGGCCGAGTGTCCACCCCCAATTCGTCTCCTCCTGCCCGGCCAAAAGTCCCAACAAGCTCCGGCGAGCCCCCCTCCCCTCCCTCTTCGCTTTGCCACAAAACCAGTGGCAGAGTTAGCTTCCTGACTTCCCTCCGCGTTGCGCAGTACCCGCGCACGCCGCCTCAGCCCCGTCGTCGCCGTTCTCCCCCACTGGGCATCATCTTCCCCGGCGACAGCAGGTACTGCTGTCTGCCCTCCATTCCCTTTCGTCCTTACAATTAGGTTAGAGCTCCTCTCCATCCTCTCCTCTCTCTTTTCCCCCTGTTATCTCATCTGATTACCCCTCGACCGACCTCCGGCGAGCTGCTTCCACCATTCCAGTCCCCCACACGGCTCGCCAACCACCTCAAGAGCTCTGCCTCACCACCAGGAACTCGCTCCACACCACAACTGGCACTCCAGACCTCCATAATCACCCCCCGACCAACCCACCATCTCCGGCCACAGGTTGACCTAGGCACGCACGCCTAGGCCAACCTGCGGCCTGCAGCATCGTCCACCGCCTTCGCCGTGCCACGGCGAAGGTCTCTAGCTGATCTGATTGGGTCGAGAGGCTCGTTTTGTGCATGACAGTGTTTGAGCTCCTGCCACCATGGACGACCTCTGATGAAGCTCCAACGAAGCTCCAGGCATCCAGTCTCCCAGGCTACAGGTGCTGCATACTCGCGCGAGTGTCGCGAGGTGAGGGAGTCCAGCAAGGAGCGCCAGCAGAGCCAGCAGCTGTGGCGTTTGCACGCAGGTCTGCGGGCGCGCGCAAAGGCAGGGCGGAACCTTTAGTCCCACATCGTGGAATCGCGAGGTGTGAGCATACCATAAATTGAATTCGTGCTTCATTCTCACTGCCTCCGTAAGCATAGGGGTGAGGTCCCTCATTGACCCCACACCTGCCTCGTCCGCGGCTTGACCACGCGGATCTGACGGATCCGACCTGACCTAAACAGACGCACTCGTCGCGCATCACACCACCTGCAGGTGCGCCTGGTCCCGGGTACGATCCGACCCGATTATGGCTGTGGCTCTGGGAGAGCGTCCATGAGTGAATTGCTTGGGAGAGAGAGACGCGTGGGTAGAGGGAGAAGGGATAGGTTTTGTTCTGTGTAAGCACAGGCTGAACATTGAGGAAGAAGGACTCGGTCGCGAGAAGGAAAATAAGAAGGAAGAAGGAAAAGGCAGGAAGAACAGAGAAGACCAAAGAAGAAAGAAAGAAGTTCGCAGGAGAAGAAGAAGGAGCAAGATAGAGAAGAAACAAGGCAGAGAAGAAGAAGAAAGAAAGAAGCCTTCGCAAGAGAAGAAGAAAGAGAAGAAAAGAAAGCTAACACAGCAGCAGAAAAGGAAGAAACAGAGAGACTGCTGAGGAAGAAGAACAATCAAGAGGAAAAGGGAACCTACTTTTAAGACGTCTGATCTTGTGATCAGACGTCCAATTTCATTTCTTTTTGTCCTAACTACTTTTAATCACATACATTCATAGTTGAATTGATATTTTGAGTAAATTAGAGTGTTCAATTACATTTTGACTAGTAGTAAATTTCATTTGCTCCCTGTGATCGACCTCGGATACTCCGATTTTCGAGTAATAAAATTCTTTATATTTGTTTAGACGTTTTGTCGGTTGTACTAGAAGGTGATATACTTTAAACCCGCACAAAACGTCGACAACATTTTGGCGCCGTTGTCGGGGAGCAATGCGCAATTTACCACTAGTCTCTACATTCTTTTTATCATATTGAACACTAACTTGCCCTACTTTGCTTTGATGTGATCTTGCAGGTACTTCATGAGAAAATCTCTCTCGCAAGTCAACCACTCCAGGGCAGGTAATTTCTTTTCTTCCTTAATCATCCCCTAATCTTTGAGAGACAAAAGGAAGAAAATCAATTTAGGAATCAATTGCCTTCTTTATATAGTAATCACTACCTCTAAGGCAAAACATTTCCTGATTTTGCGAAAATTTCTACAAATATTCTTGAAGTTGGAGTAATTTTTTTCCCCATCCCACAAATTCTTGTGCCTAATTGAAATAACGCTTGGTCTCGGCGGACCACACACTTCTTGTTTATAAGTCCAAAGAGAACTTTTGAAAAAGAAAAAGAGGATTGGAAATAGAACCAAATTAGGGTTTCCACATTAGGGTCTTGAAGCGCTAGTCACACGTGCCTATGTAAAAGGAAATAAACCCTTCCGCGTCAGTGTGCTACCCAAGCCCTTGATTGAAGAAAGCTAAATAAGACAAATCCTAAAATTGAGCTCTAAAATCACTTGAATCTTAAAATTTTTTTTGACCTAAGAACCTGGGAGTCAAATCAGGGTGATCTCTAGGCTCCGAGCTTAAAATCACTCTGCCATCTATAGGACAGGTCAGGTTGACCCCTTGGGTCAACCAACCTCTAAATTTGGTCACAATACCAAAAACATCTAAAGTTCAAGTGAGAACCCTAAAAGCACCTTTGAAACAAAAAGTGATAGACTTAAGAGGTCAAGGTCCCCATTCTGGTCTACCTGGAATCTCAGTGACAAGAGAGGTCGGGTGGGGGAAACCCTGTAACCCGTAGGGACGCTCTACCATGTAGGGGTCTTTGCGGGACTCTCCCTCTCTGGCTGCCCAGGTAATTCTCAAGTGGACGATCTTCAGATCCAGGGGTCCATCTGCCCCGAACCTCCATAGTCATCCAAGCATCTTTTGGGTGTCTTGATTGGGTCAAGAACATCTCCAGTCCTGCATCTTTTCTCTTTAGAGCACACACACTCATTTTCAGTGGGACTCATTATTCAGATCTGATCTCTTCATAACACATCTTGAGTCAAACTCTGATCTTGATTTCACCACCTGATCCAAATATGCAGCCGAACCACCTAGGACTACCATTCAAGAAACCTGAATACTGGAGATCCATGAGAGATAAATTGATTGAGGATGCCATGAGATTTTATGAAAATGAAGAAACCTCAACAACAGTAGGAAACATTCAGGTTGATGTCCCAACAACCACAACCTTTGTCATAACTTGTGCCCAAGTACTATTAGCAGAAGCCAACAAAGGATCAACCCGTGATTTGCTCATTACTGCATACATTGAAATAGAAAGATTGCACAATAGTGAATACCTTCAATGTATGACAAATCCTCGACTTTGGAAGCAACACCAAGATAGTCTTGAAAAACGGGAAGAGATAATGAGATTAATAAAACAAGTGATTGATCAGAAATACCCGTACATACCACCAACAGAGGATGAGCTATCTTGGAACAACATCGAGGATAAATCTGACCTCGGGTTTGAGGCACAAAATGGTTGTGGATTCCCAACCCAGATGGAATATAATGCACCTGATATTGAAGAAGGTTGAGAAGCTCCAAATGCAGGAAAAGACCATGATGAGCCCATTTTAGAATCCCAAGACTCCTGCAAGTATAAGAGTAGAACTGAACCTCTCAAGGGTCTAAATTTCGTCCCTTATTCTGATAAGGTGACCCTCGAAGGTTATTCAGACCTAGATTCTAGTAATTCAACCCACATCCTAAGCCTAGAACCTAGATCTGAAACATATTTTGAAGATTTCAAGGCCCCAGATGAAGAAAATCAATCTTTTAATGAAGAATATGATTTTGGGCCTCGATTTGATGAATATCCCTCGTCAACCTCCTCAGAGGAACGAATCAATTTTGTGGAAGTCATGCCAATCTATGACACAGAAACCGAGGAGTTGGACGAGCGGGGTTTCAATTGGGTCTGCCCTACTAGCTTAGAATCTGAGCCTCTACCAGATAAGGATACCCTTTTAAGCTCAGAATTAACATTTAGGCTAGATCCCAGTCAGGCTGCTGAATATACAACATATGATTTATTCTATGGTGGAACTCATGATCTAGAATCTCATTCAAACTTTGATTTTCGCAAACTCTCCGACGATCTCGAATCTGACCATAACTTCGGAGAAAATCTGCCTCCTGATTATAACATGTCAATCTTCTTTGAAGCCACCTGCTCCATATATACAGAACCAATCAAAACCCGTTCCCCACCCCGACCCACAACTGGACTCAATTTCTATTCCGATTCACCTCTCACTAAGCCGTTTGCAGATGATTCAACTCCATATCTAGACCAGGTATCGGGTACTGATCAGACCACAAATCAGGAGCCTCCATCCTTTGATCACCTTTGTAGGGATTCCACACATTACATGGATAATTTTTCGGAACCCTACTTTGACCCGGCTGATTCGACTCAGCCTGAACCCGAGTTTTCACTTCCATATCCATCAGAACGTCACTGCATATGGTGGGTTCCGCATCTGCTGATCTACATCTATCAACCCACCAGACTTATTGGGTTCGGGCTGCATCATTAGCCCACTGATCTCAACAAGCACCTGGTTGGACCAACCAGGCTCTTAATCAAGGTGCTTGTTTTCCAAAACTCCATTGATTTGACCACTCCCTCTCCACCCCATTTTCTGCTCGGCTGAAGGCATTAAATTTAGCACTTAACGGGAGGCAACCCGTCATCCTAAACACAGAGACCCGTCTGATTATCCATCTAGACTCCACGTCTATTGCACCTTGAGACCAGCCTTAGACATATGATCCCACCTCTGGTACATGTATTAGAGCTTGAAATCATCCGCATCAGTCATTTACGACCCATTCACCCACCCGATATATCCTGTTCTAAGCCCCTGACCTCAACACTAATTCCCACCCTCTGTTTACAATGAGGACATTGCAAAACTTAGGCATGGGGGGGTGATAAAGTGCATACATACAGAACCAAGAAAAAAATCAGGAGTCTCACACACAAAAAAATTTGCATATGTCAAAAATGCAAAAAAATTGAAAAAAATTAAGAAAAAGAACAAAAAAATGGGGGGAGGGAGGAAATTTTGTGAGCCACTTAAGCATAAGGAGGAAAAAAAAGAAGAAAAATGACAAAAAGGAGCACAAAATGAAAATGAAAAGAAATAGTCATTAGTAAAAGATTAAGGGGTTAACTGAAGTTCTAGACTGAATCAAGAAAAAGAAAAGAAAAGTGCTACAGGAGATTAGCGGGAACGCTGGTCTTAGGCCTTTTGGGCTAGTACCTTTAGCTTAAAAATTCACGTATCCGTTAAAATCTGGATAATCCTCAAGAGGTTGAGGAAAATACGAAGCTTGAGTATTAGGTCTAAGGCTTAGGAAGTATTCGGCCTCGTTAACTGACCTCCGATTTGCGGGATTCGGTAACCTAAGCACCCAAATTCACACACAGTCTGGTTCAGTGTGCATAAACATCCAAATCACGCGAAAAGCGTTTAATGTTCTGAAAAAGTCACCTAGATTAGGAGCGGTCAATCAACACAAATTGATTTGGACGAGTTCCCAGCGCGGAGAGGTGGGAAATTCCCCTCGAAGATGCGTAACAACATATCGTCTCCTCGGTGCTTGTCTCTTAGGATATTTAAATATCCTACCGGGGGCATGTAAGCACTCTGCTGGTTCAAATACCATGGGCGGCATTATCATAAAATGTCGATCGCCAGGGTCTGGATTCGACCACGGAACGCCATGGGCGGGATTATCTCGAAATCTCGAAAGCCAGGGTTCCAGGGGTTGCCATGGGTGGGATTATCTCGAAATCTCGAAAGCCAGGGACACTTGAGGATTGATGATGGGGACGAGGAATCCGATACAGACCGTGTTGAGAAGCTAATCCGAAGCTAGAAATAAAAAGAAAAGAGAGACAAAAGCTCTCCAAACAAATAAATCTTCTATCTCTCTCTTACAAAAAATGCACTGCAAACTGAACTTAGGCTAAAAATGTCTCAAGCACGGGTGCTTTAACCGCGGAGTCCAACAAACCCTAGGTTAGTTTCTGTGGGCCGTAGAAACCTTTTTGGAAGACTGAGGCTAAAGCGGAACAGGTCCGGATTTTGGTTGGTACTTGAATACCTCCAGGCCTATTGTCGGCATTCCTACCTAAATCAAAAAATAAAAGGAGAAGCACTTATCATAATTGTTGACAGACACTCAGGGTCTAGAATGGAAGTTAAAACCTTGAAATTTTGCTAAGGGACTAGCAAAAGCTAGGCATGGGGGTATGATGAGAGCCTCATCAAGAGCCATAACTAGCTCATTTTGACCCAATAAAGAAGATAAAAGCTCCTACATAACCTAGAAGAAGGCCTAACTGAAGGAACAAGTGCTCTGAGAAGAAAACATGAAATAAAGGTTAAAACTGCAATTTTACCATTGCAGTACATAAATGGGATTTCTCAGAAGCAAAACATAGGTCAAATGGTCCAAATAAGATAAAAAGTGGGTTGAGTTAATCAGAAATGGGTTTATGTGCAATCTAAGAACTAAATGACACGTGGTAACCCTAAAATAGACCCGCTTAAATTAACAAGGTTCCGGTCAAAATAAAAATCAAGTAAACCCTCTAAAAATCATAGAAAAACATCCTCTAGGGTTTAGAACACTTAATTTGGCCTTTGGAACCTAGTTTGACCTAGATTAGGGTCCTAGCTCTTCAATTAACCTAATTTGGGTTTTTACACAAAATGCCTAGTCAAACGAGGTCAAACATGAAATCCAACTTCGCCATTGGATTCCTTAGGTCAAAATTAGGTTTATACCAAAATTTGGACCTAAGGGGAGGTCATCTTTGACCTACTTTGCAATTTAGTACACCCAAATCACAAATAGGTCCCTATCTTTTGAATACCTTTGCAGAGGGCCCCCTAGGTTCTTCGCCTCCTTTGCAAACCGGTCCTGCCGCCACTGCTAGGGCAGAACCGAGCTCCGACGAGGTTCAGAGAGGGATTGCTCTCTAATCCCTCAGAGATTCCCTCCCATAAATGGAAGGGGGATTCTCTGAGGAATTCCCTTCCTTATAAAGCCAATTACAATCGCTGGTGTGAACCCAATCTCTCGTGCGAACGCACGAGAGATTTGGGTATCCACCTTCCTTCTAACTCTGCCAAGCCGGTAGAGCTAATTGTGCGCTCTCCACGCGCTGACAGGAGCGGCCAGCACCTATAAAACACCCCCCAGACCCTGCCGCAGGACCCGGGCTTGATTTGGCCGAGTGTCCACCCCCAATTCGTCTCCTCCTGCCTGGCCAAAAGTCCCAGCAAGCTCCGGCGAGCCCCCCTCCCCTCCCTATTCGCTCTGCCACAAAACCAGTGGCAGAGTTAGCTTCCTGACTTCCCTCCGCATCGCGCAGTACCCGCGCACGCAGCCTCAGCCCCATCGTCGCCACCGTTCTCCCCCACTGGTGATCATCTTCTCCGGCGACAGCAGGTACTGCTGTCCGCCCTCCGTTCCCTTTCATCCTTACAATTAGGTTAGAACTCCTCTCCATCCTCTCCTCTCTCTTTTCCCCCTGTTATCTCATCTGATTACCCCTCGACCGACCTCCGGCGAGCCGCTTCCACCATTCCAGTCCCCCACATGGCTCGCCAACCACCTCGAGAGCTCCGCCTCACCACCAGGAACTCGCTCCACACCACAACTGCCACTCCAGACCTCCATAATCACCCCCGACCAACCCACCATCTCTAGCCACAGGTTTACCTAGGCATGCATGCCTAGGCCAACCTGCGGCCTGCAGCATCGTCCACCGCCTTCGCCGTGCCACGGCGAAGGTCTCTAGCTGATCTGATTGGGCCGAGAGGCTCGTTTTGTGCATGACAGTGTTTGAGCTCCTGCCGCCATGGACGACCTTTGATGAAGCTCCAACGAAGCTCCAGGCATCCGGTCTCCCAGGCTACAGGTGCTGCATACTCGCGCGAGTGTCGCGAGGTGAGGTAGTCCAGCAAGGAGCGCCAGTAGAGCCAGCAGCTGTGGCATTTGCACGCAGGTCTGCGGGCGCACGTAAAGGCAGGGAGGAACCTTTAGTCCCACATCGTGGAATCGCGAGGTGCGGGCATACCATAAATTGAATTCGTGCTTCATTCTCACTGCCTCAGTAAGCACAGGGGTAAGGTCCCTCACTGACCCCACACCCACCTCGTCCGCGGCTTGACCACGCGAATCTGGTGGATCCGACCCGACCTAAACAGACACACTCCTCGCGCATCACACCACCTGCAGGTGCGCCTGGTCCCGGGTACGATCCGACCCGATTATGGCTGTGGCTCTGGGAGAGCGTCCATGAGTGAATTGCTTGGGAGAGAGAGACGCGTGGGTAGAGGGAGAAGGGATAGGTTTTGTTCTGTGTAGGCACAGGCTGAACGTTGAGGAAGAAGGACTCGATCGCGAGAAGGAAAAGAAGAAGGAAGAAGGAAAAGGCAGGAAGAACAGAGAAGACCAAAGAAGAAAGAAAGATGTTCGCAGGAGAAGAAGAAGGAGCAAGACAGAGAAGAAACAAATGCAGAGAAGAAGAAGAAAGAAAGAAGCCTTCGCAAGAGAAGAAGAAAGAGAAGAAAAGAAAGCTAACACAGCAGCAGAAAAAGAAGAAACAGAGAGACTACTGAGGAAGAAGAATAATCAAGAAGAAAAGGGAACGTACTTTTAAGACGTCTGATCTTGTGATCAGACGTCCAATTTCATTTCTTTTTGTCCTAACTACTTTTAATCACATACATTCATAGTTGAATTGATATTTTGAGTAAATTAGAGTGTTCAATTACATTTTGACTAGTAGTAAATTCCATTTGCTCCCTGTGATCGACCTCGGATACTCCGATTTTCGAGTAATAAAATTCTTTATATTTGTTTATACATTTTGTCGGTTGTACTACAACGTGATATACTTTAAACCCACACAAAACGTCGACAACAAGCTTTTGGGACCAGTCTTTCCTATCAGGTCTAACAGTCTTTTCTAAAATATTTTTTATCTCCCTATTCGACACTTCAACCTAGCCACTCGTCTGAGGATGGTAAGGGGTAGCAACCTTGTGAGTCACTCCTAGACTCCTGATTAGCCGATTGAAGTGGTGGTTTCGGAAATGAGGTCCCCCATCACTTATAATGGTCTTGAGGCAGCCAAAACGAGATATGATATTGGCCTTCACAAATTTCAAAACCACAGAGTGGTCATTTGTGTCCATAGGAATGGCCTCTATCCATTTAGAGACATAATCAACTGCCACCAAGATATATTCATAACCATGGGATGAAGGGAAGGGGCCCATATAGTCAATTCCCCACACATCAAAAATTTCAACAGATTGAATAGGGTGTTGAGGCATTTCATTCCTCTTCCCAATTGTTCTAGTCTGTTGACATCTAATATAGGCCTTAACAAAATTATGAGAATATTTAAATAAAGAAGGCCACCAAAAATCGAACTGGAGAACCTTAAAAGTAGTTTTCTTAGCGCTAAAGTGTCCTCCACAATGAAGTTCATGGCAAAAACTTAGCACACTTTATTGTTCCTCTTCAGGTACACAATGTCTCAATACTTGGTCTTGTCTAATTCTAAATAATTCAGGCTCTTCCCAATGAAAGTATCTCGCTTGGGAAATGAATCTCTTTCATTTCTACTCATCCCAAGAGCTAGGAGTTTCTCCAGTGACGAAGTAATTTACGGTATCAGCATACCAAGGTGAAATTGGTGTTACCACCAAAAGGGTTTCATCAGGAAATGTCTCACGAATGTCTCCGGATAGAGATTCATTAAGTGGAAGGTGAGACAGGTGGTTAGCCACAACATTTTCTACTCCTTTCCTTTCACGTATCTCCAAGTCAAATTCTTGAAGGAGTAGGATCCACCTAATCAGACGTGGCTTAGAATCTTTCTTAGCAATGAGATGTTTCACTGCCGCATGATCAGTGGAAATAACCACCTTAGACCCAAGAAGATAAGACCTAAACTTCTCCAGAGCAAAAACTATAGCAAGTAATTCTTTTTCAGTGACGATGTAGTTTTGCTGCGGTTTAGTTAAAGTCTTGCTGGCATAATGCAGCACATGAGCTCTTCCCTCAACCCTTTGTCCAAGGACTACTCCCACTGCATACTCCGAAGCATCACACATCAGCTCAAATGGGAGTGTCCAATCAGGAGCTCGGGGAATAGGCATAGAGATCAAGGCCTCCTTCAGAGTTTAAAAGGCCTTGACACACTTTGAATCCAAATTGAAGGAAGATTCCTTCGCCAACAAGTCACAAAGTGGCATAGAAATTTTACTGAAATTTTTAATAAAACACCTATAAAAGCCGGCATGGCCCAGAAAGGATCTAATCTATTTGACATTCATGGGCAATGGGGGTTTGGAAATAGAATCAATCTTGGCTTTATCTACTTCCAAACCTCGCTCAGACACAACATGCTCAAGTATAATTCCTTTCTGTACCATGAAATGACTTTTCTCCTAGCTGAGGACTAAACCAGTCTACTTACATCACTTTAACACATTCTCCAGGTGCAGGAGACACTGGTCGAAAGACGAGCCATAAATGGAGAAGTCATCCATAAACACATCAACACACTCATCAATCATGTCAGAAAAAATGGACATCATACTGTTGGTGCTAGAGCACCACGATCATTTGTTTTGATGATAACAAAACACGAGTTATTTAACATTTGCACTTGGAGTCTTAGATTTCAGGTCAATTGCAAATGTAGACGTGACCAGACGGAGTTCGAGCTCGCATCCAGGATGGATTGGATGAGCTTATGGAAAATAGAGGAGATTCGCGAGGAGCGATAGATTGAAGAAGGAAGGAGATGAAGAATAGGATAGATTTCCTTCTCTTGTACTCCTTGTATTTTTCGTTTCTTCTGTTTCTTTTATTTTTGTTACTTAGATTCATGTTAAAGAACCTCAAAGTACCCTAACAGTAGTCCTAGGAACACCGGATAACCCTAGGATACTTAGGTTTTCTGTAGAGAACTTAGAAAACCAATATAGGGTTCAAACAGCATTTCCAGACATCTAATTCCAAAATCAAATGTCTGATAATGTGTTTTAAGACGTCTGACTGTTGATTCAGACGTCTGATAACATTTAGGCTGGACATAGTTAGTTCTGTCTGATGAAATCAGAAGCCCAGACCTTAGACCAGACGTCTTAGGAGACGTCTGATGACTTTGCCAGACATCCAATTAGTGGACCATTGGCTCTCCTAGTATACACTCAAGGATATGACCGTTAGAGCCTTATCAGACGTCCTTAAGCCCTTCCAGACGTCTGATAATTGACCGTTTTGCCTCGACTGACCCGAAAATCTCTTCTCGGAGATTTTCTAGCCATTGCAAATCCATTCCCATGAAAAAGTAGGTTTCCAGACGTCCAGACATAGTGCCAGACGTCCTGTATGTCATCTGATGGACTTGCGCTAGAACCCTGTTTAGATATGATTCAAGTCAGGAAGAGACCCGCCCAAAATCAGACGTCTGACCTTATTTTCAGACGTCTTAAAGTGTTATTCCAGACGTCTGATGCCAGAATCAGACGTCAGATAACCCTGTCACTTGGGCTTTGCACCCAACGGCTATGGAGGCTTTCCTAAGCCATCCAAAGCCTTCCTAAGGCCTCTATAAATAGAGGGGAACCTCTTGCACACCAAGACACACCTAAGAAACACAAGACACGCACCTTGCAATACACTTTCAAACCATTTTGTGTCTCTCTTGCTCTCTAAGCTCTAGTTCTACATCTAGAGAGCATCAATTTGTTTTGCGCACTCGCTCTCGCGCCATAGTTGACGAGAGCAACGTTGCACCATTGCGTGGCTCACGCACTCGCGTCATCGACTCGACGCACTCCTTGCAAAGGGGAGTTTCTTAATTCCTATAGAAGCTTAGGTTTAAAATTACTTTGTTGGCTCTATAGGATTATTTGTTATTTGGTTGGGTATTTGCTTTGCGAATTCCCATCTCCTTCATGGGACAAAATCCTTCTCGTGGAGAGAAGGGGTTAAGGAACGCTACCCTCGCACTTGTAGCGTGGTTGTAATTGAGGTTGAATCACCCTCGTTTAAAGTGACTCATTTAGTGGATTTTGATCAACTTGGTTGATCGAAAAATCCTAACTCGAGAGGGTTAGGTGGTGGTTTTCACCCGGTTTGGGTTTCCACCTATAAATCTTTATGTACTTTGTGTGATTGTATTTTGTGAGATTGTTTATATTTTATTTCCGCAATTATTACGTCACCCCTCCTGGTAGTGACGATTCTACACATACACCGCTAGAAGGTTGCAGGGGCATTACATAATCCAAACTGCATATGCCTGAATGCAAAAGTACCATAAGGACTCGTGAATATTGTCTTCTCCTGGTCATCAGGGAAGACTGCAACCTGGTTGTACCCAAAATATCCATCGAGAAAGCAATAATACTTATTCCCTACCAATTTCTCGAGAATTTGATCAATAAAAGGCAAGGGAAAGTGATCCTTCTGGGTAGTGGTGTTCAACATGTGGTAATCAATACAGATCGTCCATCCAGTTGAGGGTCTAGTGACAACTTGTTCACCTTGGTCATTAAATTCCACAGTAAAGCCTGCCTTCTTTGGCACCACATGAATAGGACTTACCCATTTACAATCTGCAATGGGATATATGATCCCAGCGTCCAACCACTTTAGGATTTCCTTTTTAACCACCTCCCTCATATTAGGGTTCATACGTCTCTGCATGTCTCTACATGGCTTGATGGAATAGTCAGTATAAATGTGGTGCATGCAGAGTGTAGAGTCTATACCCTTAATGTCAGCAATGCTCCAAGCAATAGCTTCCTTATGCCTAGACAAGCATTCATTCAGGGCACCCTCCTGTGCCTCAGATAGCACAATCGAAATGATAATAGGGAGCGTATCATTGGCACCTAGGAAGACGTACTTCAGAGTGTCAGGGATGGGTTTCAACTCAAGGTTAGGGGCTTGTATGGTTGAGGGTTTCATAATAGATGTCCCCATCTTAGGTAGTAGATCTACCTTGGGCAGGGATGATGGGGGAAGAGACTCAGCAGAAACACCCAACAACTCCTCAAGTTCTAGTATATCCCCTTCACATTTCTCCAAGAGATGGTAATGCTCATTTAGTATGACATGCTGAAGGGGGTCATCACATAACATTGCATGGGTTTCCTCTTCAATCAGGTCATCTATCACCTCAACTTGAGAACAGTCCTCAAGCCCAGCTTGTTTGTAAGCATCAAATACATTAAGCCAGATTTTCCTGTTCCCAAAGCCCATTTTCAATGCCCCAGTATTGCAATTGATTGAAGCATGCGAGTTGCAAGGAAGGGGTGACCCAAAATGATGGAGGGTTTGGTTGGCTTGTTGGTAGGGTCGGTGTCCAAAACTAAGAAGTCAACGGGGAAGAAGAAATCCTCCACTCTTACGGGGACATCTTCCAAAATTCCCCATGGTGTCTTAAGTGATAGATCAGCAACTTGGAGTATTACTGGGCTAGGCATCAGATTGCCTCCCCCAAGTTATTCATACATGTAGCTCGGAAGGATGTTCACCCTTGCACCCAGATCAAGTAGAGCCTCATCAATCTATAAGTCACCAATAACCACTGAGATGTACGGGGCTCCTGGGTCGTTAAGTTTTGCGGGTGTGCCATGTTGAACAATTGAGCTAACAGAATCAGGTAGGACAACTTTTGATTGGACCTATTTCCTAGATTGCCGCTTTTTCGTGCATAGGTCCTTTAAGAAGCAGGCATAAGACAGAATCTGCCTGATAGCTTCAAGCAAAGGTAGGTTAATCTGCACTTGCTTGAAAGTTTCCATGATCTCATCCGTCTTATCTTTGGCTCCAGATGAGCCAGTAGAAGTTTTCCCAGAGGTGGATAAGCACTCTGGAAAGGGCACTCTCGATCTCTGGGTGTAAGGGTTGTCATGTCGAGTAAGGGGTGGAACGGGGGCAACTTCTTCCAGTGAGGTGATTTCAAGTGGAGAAGATTTAGACAAGTCTTCTCTAGTGGGGGTGAAAGTCAGGGCGGATGGTTTTTCAGGAGGTGAGACTATAGTAGCATCGGGTTTGGAAATTTCTTTCCCACTCCTCAGAATAGTCACCGCCTGAGCATGCTCCCTAAAGATAATCCCTTTTCCTTTAGGATTCTCCTCAGTAGCACTGGGGAGCTTCCTAGTTTCCCTCTATCTAACGGCCTCAACAAGGTGTCCTATCTGTGATTTCATCTCATGTATTTCCTTCTCATTAGATTGGATGATGGCACTTTGACTTTCTTGCATAGTTCTCAACATTGCCATCAATTCATCCATCTTAGAGGTCTTAGGTTGGGCAAAGGTCTAAGGTTGGTTCATTTGATGGTTTTGAAAGGATTGTGGTTTATAATTCCCTGAATTTGAGACATTTCCTTGTCTCCATTAAAAGTTTGGGTGGTTCCTCCATCTCTCAATATAAGTGTTGGAAAAAGAGTCATTACGAGGTCTAGGATGGAACCCTTGAGTGGCATTCAGGTCCACCTATACAAGCTCAGGGAATTGGGAGGACAAGTGGTAATCCACGGTGGCATGTGTATTGCCTTGGCAAATGGAGCATTCAGAAGCTTGGGATGTGGAGGTGTTAGATATGAATTGGCTCGGGCTTGACATAAGCCTTTCCATGTTTTGATTCAATAATTGAATCTGATAGGCTAAATTCTGGGTGTCCCTTGCCTCATTCGCCTCCAACTTTCTTTGGATGAGAGTGAGTTTTCTATTCATGTAGGCAGAATTCAAGTGAATAGAATTCTCATTCAAGTATCATAAAGGTTCCAAGCTTCATCCTCAGTCTTAGATAGAAAGGTTCCTACACAGGCACCATCCATGGTTTGCCTATGCGAATCATTAAGTCCGGTGTAGAACCTTTCAACCAGCTGTCACTTAAGCACCTGGTGATGTGGGCAAAGTCTCAACAAGTCATTAAAGCGCTCCCATGCATCATGGAAAGCTTCCCCATCCTTTTGAACAAAACTTATAATTTCCCTCCTAAAGTGATTTGTTTTGCTCATGGGGAAGTACTTCAAAAACTCCTTCTTCAGGGCATCCCAAGTGTTAATATCATCAAGGGTGTGATACCAATACTTGGCTTTATCCTTGAGGGAGAAGGGAAAGAGGGTCCGCATTTGAGCATCATCAGTAACGCCCTGTAGCTTCACCATGGAACAGACCTCGGTGAATTCCTCTATATGCCTGTAAGGATCTTCCCTAATAGTACCATAAAAGGAGGGCAACAAGGATATGGTATTGCTTTTGATCTCATAAGGATTGTCCCCTCTAGGTCTACGTAATGCAGGGCCAGCTTGATTGGTTGGAATGAAATATTCCTTAAGGCTCCTTTGATCGACCATTTCTTCCCTTGGGAGGTTTCTTCTTAAGATTCTTTTAGGTTCAGGATCAAACACAAGTTGTCTCCTAAGAGAATGCCTACCAAGCATGCACTACAAACACAATTCAAAATGACTTGTTTGGTCTTTACAAATTTAGGCTTTTGACTTTAGTTTAAATTGTAGGTGACAAAGCAAGTTGCCTAGTCAATTACGTGCCTATTGTCGACCTTTGAAATGCCTAAAAAGACCTAGTTGGAGCTTAGGTGTTCTTCCCTAAATCTCAAATGGTAGAGCAAATCCAAAGATGGAAGATTGAGGGATGCAAGTAGGCCTAAGCCTTCCTTTGAAGCTGTGCTTTCACGGTGCTTCTCAACTACCCCCAAAAATTTGTGACAGGGTATCCCCCTCTTTGGATTTACAAAACCTTTGATCTAAAGTTCCGAACACTTCAGAATCCAATGGTAGGAGGGCTCTTGTCCTAGTAGTTCCAAGACTTAGGAGTGTCTAAATGCATGCCGTGGTGCAAAAGATATAAGTGTGCATACACCACAAAAGATTTTGAATTTTGAATCGCATGCCACATTTGAAAATCAAGTCCTTGATTTTTATATGTCCCTCCTTTAATTAGTCCTTTTTCAAAAATTAAATGCGACCACTTTATTAGATCGCTTCAAGACAGATTATGTGGTCTAAAAATTAATCCAAATGCATTTGCATGATAGGTAGAAATGCGAAGTTAGAAGTGCATACCAGATTCCAGCATTCTACATGAAATATGCAAGACAAGAATTAGATCTAGAAGCTGCTCATTCAGTCCTAAATGATTCGACCTAAGGGCAAGCAGCTTCTAGCAGGTAGCTCATGTTTTCTTTTTTATTTTTTTAGCTACTTATGCACAAGCAAATTAAGGATAAACAATCCACAAAATAAATTAAAAACCTAGATCTAAAGAAAAGGGAATAGGTTCTCGAAAATCAGCCACAATTACTACAAGGGCAAGAAAATAGTAATAAAACTTATGACAATGGAGAATCCCCTATGGAAGCGAGATCCAGGTCTCCTGCGTCTTCCTAGTGTGTAGGCGTCGCTCAAGATCAACGTCGTCTCCCAGATGTGCCTGTCACCTCTCTCCTCCTCGCATAGAAAAGATAATAAATGGTCAGATCATTGTGCAACGAGAAATAATCAGAAATAAAAATCAGGTGAAATTATTGCATTTGTTTCCTCCCCAGCAACGGTGACATTGATAAGTCGATTTTTACTTTCGAATAATGTGAATAAGATGATTTGTCGTTTTAGTAACAAAGTGGTGGAAAATCGCTTAACAAAACAATTACAATAAAAATTAACCACTCACAGAAGAGTGGGTCGTGTCCACAAGGAGACAATGATGTAATAAATTCACGAATATTTTTCTCGTATTCGTTCAATCAAGTGCGAAATCCATAGTCAAATCTAACATGAAATGCGACGAAAGGAAGACACACAATAACTTGAAAATGTAAGGTTATATATGTAATTTTTTCTCACTGAAATATTCAATAAATATGTGATTAATCTCTATAATTTCCAATTGACAAGTATTCGAGAGAATTTGTGCACATCTTAACCCAAAACCAATGTCAAAAGATGTGAATAACAAAAGCCAAGCAATTATGACAAATGATGAGCATGAAGTTGCAATTTCACACAATATTTCAAATATTAAAATAAAAATGAAAGTTTGGCAATGGCATTCAAATGTAATTATTAATGAGAGTAAAAGCAGAGGATTCTACCTCTCTCCTTCTCGTGCACGGGAGAAAGGTTCATTCAAGGAACTCTTCTGGGAATAGGTTGGTCGGAGTGAGGGCTTCGCAACGATGGCGGCGGCAGGTTGTGAGACAATCGGAGTCAGCAAAATAGAGGAGAGAAGTGGCGGCGGTGGTGGAGGTTGCTACTGCTGGCTGCGCTTGCTGTAGGCACGAGGTGGCAACGCGCACTGAAGGGGTAGGCGCTTTGTAGGCCGCACGGGCATGTGTGGGGTCTAGTGGCCGCACGGCTGCAAGTGCTGCAGAGGGTACTGGAGGCACTGAAGCGGGGGAGTGTGGAGGCGAAGGCGTGGGGGCATGCAGGTGCTGAGGCGAGGGTGAGGGGGCGTGCAGGTGCTAAGTTGAGGGCGCTGGAGGTGAAGGTGCATGGGTGTGCAGGCGCTGAGGCGAGGGCACTGGAGGTGAAGGCGCATGGTCTAACTGCTGTGCGCACGGTGGGGTGCTGGCTAGAAGTGCGGCCATGGTTAAGGTGGGCGCGCGCATGCCTGCTGCGGTGGTGGTGCAACGCGTGTGCGTGGTCTGCTGCAGAAGATGAAGTGCACCAAGGGGAGGCACGCGCGGTGGAGCGCTCGGCAGGGCTAAGGCATGGGGAGGCGGTTGCAGCCCTGTGTGCTGCAGTGGGCGTGGCGAGGGTGCTTGGGGCGTGAAGCAGCTGGTATCTGCGTGTGGAAGGGAAGATGAAGCACGATGATGTAGGGACTCTTGGCTGTGTGGGCTGTCACACCACGCGCCCATGGTAGTGGAGTTGCACTACCGCAGTTGAGGCCAGTGGTGAGGAGTGAATGAGAAACATAGCTCTCTACGCAGTGAGGAAAGGGGTGGTGGCTTCCCTTGAACGGCAGCCATTCCTCTCTCCTTTGTAGCCACAGCTACAAAGATTTGAAATTTAAAAGGCCACCGTCAAGTCAATGCTGATGCACAGGAGGAGGAGGCGGAGATGGAGCGGTTACCTGCAAAGGAGAAGAAAAGAAAACAAAAAAGAATAATAAAATAATTAGGATTATTTATGCTTAACTCCTTAACTTCTATGTTAATTAAAATAGTGTATGCACCTAATTAATTAACTAATCAAATGTATGCAATCCTAGGTTAATTCTAAATGCATGAATTATGCACTTAAGCTAAAAATATGAATTAATTTATTTGCATCCTAATGTATGCTATCTAAATGTTAAAATTAACTTAATGTCTAGACACTTAAATATTTAAATAGCCCACAAATGTGGGCTAATTAGTGCGAGGGAGCCAATGATGGTTGTTAGAGATGGTGGTTGTGAGCAGGAATGGTGGTGAAGGTTATGGGTTCTTTGGTGTGTAACATAGAATGAAGATGGGGAAGAAGGTGAACAGTGGCATTGAGTTGGTGATGGTGGTGGTGGTGGCAGTCACATAGAGGGTGAAAATAGGGGAGGAGGTCTAGGAACACGGTGGCCATTGGTGTTGTTGTGGTTGTGCACCGGCAGATGCATTCACGGTGATGTGGCGAGGTAAATGGCGATCTGGCTTCTTGATTGCGCAACAATCATAGGTCTTAATTGACCTAAATTAGGCTAGGACTTAGCATAAGTTAGGGTAATTCATGCATGCATAAGCTTTACTAGTACCTTTACTGCTTTCTTTTAGCTATGCATAAAATAATGCTATAATGTGTTGATTAGATGCATTATGCCACTTGCAGGTAATAAGCTGACCAGAAGGTAGATCTGAAGCTGGATCTAAAGCTGGATCTGAAGAATAAAGAATAATTGGAGTTGCATCAGAGCTGGAGCAGAAGACCAAGAATAAGATGTAGTTGACAATAATGTAAGGGGTTGAGGTATGCTATTCTATTTAAGTAGGAATAAAGTAGTAAATTATGAATAACTTAGGACCATCCTAGCCATAGGATAGCCTAGAAGCTTTCCCAAGCCTTAGCCACCCTTAGATTAGGTCACCACACCCTAGGAAACCTTAAAACCCTAATTCTAGCCTCTATCTGGACGTCCAGATAAGTTATATGACGTCCACAACCCTTAGCCAACTCCCGCACACCTTAAAGCCACTTTTGCAGTGTTATTGGACGTCCAGACACTTGGTCAGACGTCTAATTTTTGCATAATAGCCAAGACAAAACCTAGAATCCCTCCTAACTCTGATTGGACATCCAGACAACAAGTTTGGACTTTTGATTTTTCACTATAAGACGTCCGACACTATTATTAGATGTCCAGAACTACCCTCTAAACACTATTTTGAGATTCATGCCTTGATCTTGGATCTCTAGGTCCCTAAACCCAATTCCAACCCCATAGGAACCTAAACTAAGGTGCCCTAACCTTAGTACATCACCTCTAGACCTCCCTAAGGACCTAATTAGGTCCTCACTAAACCTAATTGACTTCGATCATGGTCAATCTCTTCAGTCTATTCAATTGGACTCATTGAGTCCAATTGAGCCCTAATCTCAGCACACACTATCCAATTGGATTCAGTGAGAGTCCAATTGACCTAGACCTAACTTAATTGAGTTATTTTACTATCAATTAAGCTTTCACACACCCAATTAAACTTGTATTAAATTTAATTGCACTTTACCTTAGTGAATTAGGGTTTACAACCCTAATTTGAGACCTACCATGACCTAAACCCACTAAAACCTAATCTAATCAACCTAGCCACCTAAGTTTTGACCCACACACACCCACACACACCATCCACACGAAAATACCTAGCCTAGAGTTCTCTAGAACTCTCTACCATGTGTTGTTGCCTTGGTTGCTAAAATTAGCAACCAAGAGCCATTCAATTTTTAGATCCACATTTGGTGGATCTAAAAACCACCATCCATCCTCTCTCTCTCACTCTCCCACAAGCTCCCACCATAGGCCTCTCTAGAGAATTCCATAATTCTCTAGAGAGCTTCCCTTAGGTCTATAAAAAGACCTAAAGGGTGGCCATTTGCACCCATCAACTCTTGGTTCCATTTAGCTTAGTTTCATTCCACATCCACTCCACCTCCATGTCCATGAGTAGCTTCACCATGGCCACCACCATCTCCATGCCAAGATGTTGGATCACCTCCTCAACCTCTCTCCAAGGGCTAGCCTAAGCACCATTGGCTGCCCCTCCTCCTCTCAAACAACTCAAAAGCCACCGGAGCCCACCTCCGAATGCCCTTATTTCTATTAGACTAGATTATAGTTCTTCTTAGATTTACATGCTTTATTTACTGCTTAGTAGTGTAGCTCTATATTCTCCCCTAATGATGCATGCAAAATTCCCCCATAGATTCATGTATGCAGTCATTTTCTGGTCGTGAGTAGTTTTATTTCCCAGTACAAGCATTCCTCTACCTATGATCTACAACTCTGATATCATCATCATTTATATATATATAAATATATATGTTGAAAATCACCAAGTGCCTAGTTATCACCTTTTGGTGTGATTGAAGTTGCATGTTTTAATTACTATCTTTTGGCAACTAGCATGTTGTACATCAATACATGAATCACCATAAATCGGCATGAGATTTTGAGCAAGTAGAGAGAAAGAGATCGATTTCAAATTTGCATTTCCATAAACGCCTCCCAGAGACGAATGACCAGGACTCCAAGTCTCGTTATCTTTACAAATCATTTTTGACGAGCATTTAGCGTGACTATACTACGATTTCCAATGATTTCTAAATGCGCGAAAATGGGATTGTCACTTGTCACGCAACACTCCCATGGTGGAGTCGCTCCAAGAGTTGCACACAATGATGATCAAGTTTACTATCTTGGCGTAGTGGTCTGTCACCTCGCCGGCCCACGGTGTGGTAGAGCTAGATGTTTAGAGAAGGCGAGATCAGTTTAATAAAGATAAATGATGTTGCGTCATAGTATAGTTGAAATTGCCTTGTAAAAAAATAAGAATTTTTATTACTCGAATGTTGAGTCCGAGGTCGAACACAGGGAGCAAATGGAATTTATTCGCTAATCTTAATCAATGTAATTTGAACACTTAAATCTACTCAAAATCTAATTAAAAATATAATGCAGGAGTTTATGAATTAAAATGTAGCAAAAATAGAGAGATTGAGAAGAATGGGGTAAAAAGTCTGATTCTCTTTCTCTTGTCTCTCTTCTTTAGATTCTTTTTTTTTGAGATGAAAAGGAATGCTATCGAATCACTGATAGCAATCCAGGAGAGCTTTTATTGATAAAAATATAATGAAAAAGGTTACGTGATTGAACCCCATTGGTGTATGAGATTCTAGCAACTATTGACAATATTATCTACATTCATTGGACTCTCCTGAAACAAGCTCTCATTTCTAGCTCTCCATACAGACCATAAAACAGCCTCCATATGCAAGTATGGTTTATTCGCCCTTAAGAAAGAACTCCAGAGATTCTCCCACGTGGGAATAGATTCCCTACACACCTTTTTCCAGACATAATTCGTAATCACATAAGTAGAAAATATATGAATACTAGAATCATTATGCATCCCACACAAGTGGCAGAAGTGGGTAGGGGTTCCCATTCTCCTGTGCCTCAGGTCTCCAGTTATTAGGCCATCTCTTCTGCATAACCAGAAAAAAATTTGTATCTTTAGTGGTACCTTCAATTTCCATAGCTTTTTCGCAGCCTCATTGATTGCACAGCAAAAATACACCAGCAATTGTGCCATCTTGTACTATTTCCAAGCATTACCTGTGTATATTAGGTAGACATAGTCGCATTTGTAAAAATACATGCATGCATGCATTTAATTGAGGGGAGGAGAGTGAATGAAATAGCCTTGTAATTGACAAATTCTTCAAGTGCTGCCTCGCAAAATTTCCATCTTCATTTTTATTTCTATTTGATTTTTTTAGTTTCTTCTCCGCGGCTGCAATGCATGGCAGCCTCTTCCTCGCGCCATGTCCTGCTCAGATTGCCCTACACAGCCACTCCCTGCCAAGCCATGCAGAGGCATGCATAGCCAGGGCATGGCTGTGCATGCCTTCTTCCTCTTTAAAAGGGCACAGCTTCTTTGCAAAGGAGAGCCTAGTCCACACACCTACAGCAGCCTTCTACCCTTCCAGGCCGTCTCTTGCCCTCTCTCCCTCCATACGCAGCCTCTCCTCCTCTGAGGAGCCACTCTGCAGGCAGGAGTACCTCACTGTGGTGCACAACCACCACCGTGAGTCCACCACCGCCTAGCTCATCAAAGAGCTGGTGGGCGTGGTGGTTCTCTTCCCTGTTTCATCGTTCCAAGCCAACCCCACCATTGCCATAGGAGCTTCAAGCTTTGAAGCTCAACCGGCCACCGCTCGAGCTCCGCAGCAGCAGTAGCAAGGCGGGAGCAGCAGCGCAGGCCACCGCGCGGGCCTGCAGGTGCCCTCGCCCCCCGCTTCTTCGTGTCTTCACCTGCCTCTCCACAAGCCAGCAACCGATGCAGCCTCTTCAGCGCGCGTGCCAGCCGCTCCACACCTCCCGCACTCATAGCACCAGGAGCACCCGGTCACGCGGCTCGACCATGCACAGTAGCCACTATTCATGCTAGTCTGCGGAACACTATGGCTATAGTGCAGTGACCGGTAAGTTTCTCACTTATTCGGTCACCTGGCGCATCGCTACCGGCCCCAACCCGCACCCGCGTCCTTCCTCGCGCCCGTTCTAGCGCCCGACCTTGCATCTGCATTTGCCCGCGTCTTCGCTCGCTTCAGCGCCCGCGTATGCCAGCATATGCCTGCCCGCTTTAGCGCCCGCCTCACCATGCAGCGCGGTGCGCTGCGGCCTCTCTCCCTCGTGCTCACTCCCTCCAGTGCGCACGTCTTCGCTCGCCTACGTGCCTCCTCATGCCCGTCAAACCATCAGACGATGCCCCACTACTGCAGACGACTTAAACGCCTTCTTCACTCTAGAAGTCTCTCTCTCTCTCTCTCTCATAGCACTCTCTCACTCTCTCTGCCGACACATACACACACATATACATTATTACCTATATAACTAAGTATAAGTATAGATAGATATATATATATATACATATATATACACATATACTTATACATATATATATATATACAAATATACATACATATATACATATATATCTATAACTATATATATATATACATATCTATCTACATATATCTATATGCATATATTACTATATATATATATATACATATATATATATATATATGTATATATATATATATATATATGTAGTTATATATACATACATATACATATATATATATCTATACATATATTTACATATCTATATATATATACATACATATATATATATACATATATACATATATAAGTACACATACACCTATATAATTATAACTATATATATATATATACATATAGATATATATTTACATATATACGTATTTATAGTTTCATATCACCTACCATACGTTGTATCGCTGGAATATCTGCACTAGTTGCTGATATTCCCCGATACATGCATGCAGAAAGCGTGTTCGCAGTCATCTTCCACCAGTCCACCTTACACTCCAGGAGGCATTTTGTCCTGTTGGTTGCGTCTTTCTAGACGACGACTGACTCGACACCGTGTTACACGCCATCTCCACCTCCACCCCCACCCCTTTATACATATATAATATATACATTTATATATATACTATATTTACTTTATTTCTGTTTCTCTTTCCTACCAGTAAAAAGATAAAAAATATATATATAAAAGAGAAAAGATAATCCTTGACTTGTAGGTACACAGTCTTGCAAATAGCAAGACCAGTTTTGGAACCCTAATTAGGCTCGCAGCTAAGAACCTGATTTTGAGGGTGTGCCTCAAGGAGAAGAATTATCAGAAAAAAAATATTAAATAGAAAAACACCAAAAACATAATAAACGAGTGCAAGAGATTTGTTGTAGGAACGGAGTAGAAACTCATTCACTTCTAATCCCACTTCCCTAAGTTCGACCCTGGGCCTAAAAGTGACCAAGATAAAATCAAGTAGGCCAGGTTAAAAATTTTGTAAAGAGATGGTTAGGCTCGATTTAGGTTAACCACTATACACATTTCAATGATAAAATCACCATATTAACACAACCTATCCAGGTCTGACCATACCTCTTTTCACTCATCCACTTCTGCCATCCTGGATGAGTTGACAAGCTTGTCATAGGTAGCTGCTGAGGAGAACCTACCCTCCCATTTGTATGTGTCATATTCCTCAGGTGTGGGTTTGAAAGCAGCAAGTTCCTGCATGAGATGCTCATTTTCTACTCGTGTTCTTGTTTCATGACCATTCCACATCACATTGTTCAGAGACCAATTTTCAGAGGCCATGTCCCAGTAATCACATACCACAGCATTTTTATCAGAAGCAACTGAAAATGCAAGAGGGTACCTATCTTTTATCACCCCACCAGGAAGCCACTTTTCCAACCAGAATTTGAAGCTTTTCCCATCACCTAAGACGGAATTGAACATGCTCCAATTATCTGCCAAGGCACGCACCACTGATGACCAAAAAGGAGATGGTTTGTGTGGCTTTAGGCGGTTCTTCTCGTCATTGGCAGCCCCATAGCTACCCTGAATGATCTTTGTCCACATTTTTTTTCCCCATGTAGCAACTGAATAGCCCACTTTAGAAGTAGGGCATCATTAAATTCTATGAGGGATTTAATTCCCATGCCACCGAACTTCTTTGGCAAACAAATTGATTCCCACTTTACAGGTTGGAGGAAAGCCCTGTGATGAGAAGCCCCTTTCCAGAAGAACCTCTTGTGCATCACATCAAGTTTTTTCCAAATTGATTTTGGGGCTCTAAGAATAGAGAAGAAAAAAATTGGAATGGATGTAATGACCAAGTTCAGTAAAATATACCTCCCACCTTTTGATAAGTAATGACTACTCCAGCCTTCTAGTTTCGTAGCCACCTTTTCATATAGGAAGGACCAATCTGCTTTCCTCAGTTTTGTGCACTTCAAAGGTAACCCCAGATATTTGATAGGCAGTGAAATCACAGGCTTGCCCAAGACGGTCGATATGTCATTCTGGACCAGTCCATTCATACCAAAGCAAACAAAGGAGGACTTGCTTCCATTATGTTTTAAACTAGAAATCTCGCTAAAAATTTTAACCATATAATGTAGCGCTTGCGCTTCCCTCTTCCCCCCTTCCACAAAAAAAATAGTGTCATCCGCATATTGGAGAATTGGGGCCAAGGCCCGGTTGTTAGACATAGAATACCCCCTTATCAATCCATCAGCTGCTAGTTTGCATGCATATCTTGCCAATGTATCCACTGCAAGATTAAAGATCAGAGGGGCAAGTGGGCACCCCTGCCTTACCCCGCACTGGGGCTAAATCCAGGCTCGACATGGTTTCCCATTTATTAGAGCAAAGTATGAAGCAGTCATGATACATCTCTTCAGCCATTGTATCAAAAGGGGGGGAATTTTCTCCTTTTAAGGATTTCCCAAAGGTATAGCCAGGAGATTGAGTCATAGGCTTTGGTGAAATCAACTTTCCAAAGAAAGGCCTTGGACTTTCGCCTGTGCCACCCCATCACCATCTCTTGCACCATGATGAAGGATTCTTGCAGAGACCTCCTAGGTAGAAAGGCAGATTGGACAGGCATTATCAAATCTTGTAGTACATCACGCATTCTACTGGTTAAAGTCTTGCTGATAATAAGGTAAATGGAATTTGAGAAGGCGATGGGTCTATAGTTTGAAAAGTTCTCCGCACTCGACTTCTTTAGTAGCAAGAACAAGTAGGACTTATTCAGTCTCTCAAACCCAGAGTTGCCCAATTCAAATTCATGGATAACATTCATCACATCCTTTTTAATGACATTCCACATTTCTCTGTAAAAAAATACTTGAGCCCCATCCGGTCCAGGAGCCCCCTCATTATTCAAGTCTTTAATTGCTTTCATTATTTCTTGTTCAGAAATAGGAGCAATTAGCATGGCCACCTGATCATTACTGATACTTGGGAAGTTTGCCGATGCCATCCTTCAAGAACCCCTTGGTGCAGCCTTGGCAAGCTCTTTGAAATACCTTCCAGCTTCACATCTGATTTCATTGATAGATGTGATAGTTCTGTCACCCATTTTAATTGATGAAATGAGATTGAACCTCCTCCTAGCACTGGCCGCAAGATGAAAGAACTTCGTGTAGGCATCACCGTCCTTGAGCCATAATTATCTAGATCTTTCACGCCAGTCCATATTTTTTTTCAAATCCTCCTCCCCAACAACCTACTGCATCTGCTGCCTTTGTTGCTGTTCTTGAGAACTCAGTGGCTGCCTGCATTCCTTCAAATCTAGACTTTGGATCACTGCCAGTGCCTCTACCCTCCTCTGCTCCCTGATCAGTGCCACTATCTGCCCATACTCTTTTAGCATAGATTGCATGCCTGCCAACTTGGAAGCCAACTGCTATGTGGCAGATCCATGCACAACCTTGTTCTGCCACCAACTGGATAACATCTCAACAAAGCCCTCTTCCCTAAACCAAGATTTCATGAGTTTGAAGTATGACTCGATGTCAGAGTTCACCCCACTGTCCCGCACAAGTGGAGTGTGGTCAGAAAAAGGGCTATCAAGGCTCATAGCAGATGACAGTTGGTATCTCTCTAGCAAGCTTGGGTTACCAAAGAATCTATCCAACTTAGAGGCCTGTCCACTACCATTTCTCCAAGTGAACTCAACCTCACTGATAGGATACTCAGTGACACTCAAATTCTGCACAGCCATCTAGAATCCAGCCATAGCACAATTAGTTCTGCCCCCAGGTCTGTCATCACATGAAAGAGGACAATTGAAGTCACCTCCTATGAGCCATGGTACCTCCTGCACTCTTTGATGCATAGCTGACAGCTCATCCCACAATTCTGCCCGATCAGCAGCTGCACATGGGCCATAGATGCAAAAAACATACCACTCCAAATTCCCTTGGAGGTTTTGGCATTTGTAGGTGAGCACATGCCTACCATGAAAGACTTCTGTTATATTGAGACAAGAATTTCTCCACCATATTGCCATTCCACCAAACCTTCTAGCTGCTCCCTTCACCACACAGTCTGCATTCCCTGACTATCTAAGAAGATCCCATATTTGGCCATCTCCTCCTCCAAATGTGTCTCTTGGATGAGAGCACAGTCAATTTCCCACTCAGAGAGATATTTACTTTGAGATGCCCTTCTCACCTTGTTGCACAGCCCACGCACATTCCATGTTAGCACTCTCATTCCTTGCAAGGCTGATCCCCTTGAACCAAACTATCCACATACTCAACCATGATCGATTTTGTGACAGTTTCCTCCACTATAGGGGCCAAGTTCTCCTTCCTTCTCCTTCTGAGCTTGTAAGGGGAGTGACCCAGCCCCCTTTTCTTATTTGTCCCACTTCCAAACTTTAGATCACCTTGGATAGTGAACTGCACTTGGTTCACCTCCTTGAGGGCCCTTCTACCACTGCTGAGTACTATTTCCATACCCGATTTCCCCTCCTCTGTTCTAATAGGATTGTCTGAGTCCCTCACTAAAACATCTGCATCATCCATAGAGCCATTACCTTTGGCCACAAGGGCTTGGCTGCTACATCCCAAGACAGTAACATCTTCCATGGGCATCAAGTCCCTCTCTGCAGAGTCCTGCTGACAATCCTTCCTCTTCTTTGATTCAGGGGCCTCATATGATGATTCACGACCAAGCAGTTCAGCCTGTTGCACCTCCTCAGATCTAGCCACAAACGTCTTAATATAGCCCTATTCTGGTAGCCTATAGACCTACCCAACCATTGCTAGGCGGATGAGCCACGATGATCCCCCACACCTGAGAGTAACTCTGTCAGGAATTGACCCACTTTTAAGGACTTCAGCCTTAAGTCAAAGTGAACGAACATCACCCTCTCCAATCATTATTTTAGAGCCTTCACAGATAGATGCAAAACTTGCAACCATCTTGACGACAACCCTTTTAGATCTTAAGTGCAATGGCAATCCTTTAATCTCAAGAATCACCCTCCTAGTTCCCATCATCTGGGGGGTCGATCAGGGAGAGCCCCATCAAATGGGGAAACCATCCTCCAAAGCACATTGATATCTTCGAAGGAGCTCGACCAAAAATGCAACCTTTCCACATCTATCATCCCTAGACCAAATACAAGAAAATGGGACTGGGATAGAATTGCTACCTTCCAGCCCAATGACACAAGTTGTAGGGAACTCACCAATTGTTGAAACCTCTCGATCAAGGATTTGCCTATCATGATCTCACCGATCAGCGCTCCCATCAGCATGATCTTCGCAGAAAGAATCTCCTCAAATAATGGGATCTCCACTTCTATTGAGTGACTGCCAAGCGCCAGCGGTGGTGGTAGTCGGGGCTCCTTCACTGCCTCCTAAACTAGGCACTAAGGGGTCATCTTTGTGTGCAACGGCTTCACCCTAGGGCATGAGTCGCACTTGTGCCCTTCACACCTACAAGCTAGGTAAACAAGAGGGTTTCTACATACCGCAGCCATGTGACTCCTTCGTCAGCATCTGAAGCACAAATCTCACCATTGGCTCTCCTCTAGGCCCCTCTTGGGTTGAATTTGACCACCCTACCATCATGTGCTTGCCATCCCCTCTCCCTCCTCCAGTTTCTCAATCTCTAGGTCTCCCCCATCCTCAGCCCTAGCCACTTCCACGCCACCACCCCCTGTCGCTTGACGCCACACACCTTCTCTCCCTCTCTCCCTCAATTTTCAACCCATCTCTCCAAGAGCCAGCCCTTCTTTAGCTTCTTCTTTCTTTTCTTCTTCTTCTATGGTTCTTCTCTGCTTCTTGGCTCTTCTTTCTGTCTTCTTCTCTTCTTCTTCCTTCTTTTCTTTCCTTAGCTTTCCTCTTTCCTTTCCTCTCTGACTCTGGTTCTTGGCTTCTTCTTCCTTGTTGCCTTCTCCTTCCTTTAGCTTTGGCTCTTCTTTCTTTGAGTGCTTGCCTTGGCTTTTCCCTTTTCTTCCTTAGCTCCTTTGCTACAGTGCCTTCTTCCTTACAGCCTTCTCCTTCCTTTAGCTTTGCCTTGCTTCTGCCTTAGCCTCAGCTTCCTCTTCTTTTCTTTCTTGGCTTCAACCTTCTCTTCCTTCTCCTTCTTGCTTTAGCCTCTCAGCTTCTTCCTCATCTTGCACACATGAGAGTGCAAAACCTATCCCTTACCCTCCCCATGTACACTCTCTCTATTTCTTCTCTTGGGTTCGCTCTCCCAGAGCCAGCTGGGTAATTGGGTCGGGTTACGTGCATCCGGGTCCAGGTGCACCGGCGTGGGTGGTGCACGAGGAATACGGGGTTAAACGAGTCGGTCAGCCAGGTCCGCAGAGGTGTGGGTTGCAGACGAGGTGGGTGAGCATGGGCGAGGGGACCTCACCCCGTCTTCTGGGGCGACCAAGAAGAAACACAAAATCAACTTATAGCACGCATCTCACTCCTAAGTTTCCGAGGTGGGAGTAAAAGTCCCACCCACTTCGCTCACACCTGCAGGTCATTGCTTCGCCTAATTGTCACTGCTACGATCCCTCTCAAGGCCAATTGACTGCTAAATGCGTGTGCGAGACCAACCCACACCACCTGCGCCTGTTTTTTCTGGAGTGAAGCAGCCTGGAGCGAGGATACAAGCTCCTTCAAGCTAGCGTTAATGGCGGTAGAGGTCAGACCTGGGTTTCAAATAGTATAGCCTTTCAGCCCCACTAGAGCACACAAGAAACTTTGCCGTGGCATGGCGAAGGTGTCTCGGTGGGTGGCTGGCCGCGGGGTAGCCTAGGCGTGCGTGCCTAGGTTGCTCTGTGGCTGTGAAGGTGGGTTTGGTCATGGAGCGCTTGTGAAGGGTATGGCGATCAATGAAGGTGGGTAAAATGCTTAGTGGATGATGGCAGAGGTTATGAGGGGTCTGGCGAGGTGGATGGAGGTGTGGAGGTGACGGAGACACATCGTCAGTGGTCTGTCGGAGGTGAGAACGATGGTGGTGGTCTGCAGCGTCGAGGGAATAAAAGTAGAAATAAAGATAGGGGAAATAAAGAGAAGAGAGAGGGGAAGCATTCTAGGCTAACTAAGTAGACGAGCGGGGATAGGAGGGCGACTGACCGTACCTACCGCCACTGGAGAAGAAAGCTTCCAATGGAGGGAGAACGACGATGACAAAGGGGCTGGAGGTGCATGCGCGGGTATGGCGCGATGCGGAGGAAGGAGATGAAGACGTCTCTGCCACTAGTATTGTGGTAGAGTGACAAGAAGGAGGAGAGGTCGCTGGAGCCTGCTGGACACTTGGCTGGAGGAGAAGGGAAGAAATTGGAGGTGATTCTCTGGCCAAGCCATGCTGAATCTGTGCAGTAGGGGATGAGGGTCCTTTTATAGGTACTGGCAGAGGCTCTTGTGCTTGAAAGACAAGCTTCCAAGCACAAGAATCCTCACTGGAGAAGGAATGTGGGACATACCCATATCTCTCGTGCATTTGCACGAGAGATTGGGTGCAAATCAAGCCTTAGAATTGTGTTCAGACGAAAGGAAATTCCTCAGAGAATCTCCCTTTCAAATCTGAGAGATCTCTGAGGAATCAGGGAGAAATGCCCCTCAATTCCTTGTCGGAGTAGGGCTCCTCCACTTTAATGGCGAAGGGACCTAATCGCAAGGAGTGGCGAGGAATATAGGGGTGTCTGCGCAATGGTTTTCAAAAGCTAGGGGTCAAAATATAATTGGGTGGACTATTTTGCAAAGTTGGTCAAGGTGACCTCCCCTTGGTTCCAAACTTTGGTACAAACCTAATTTGAACTTAAGGAATCCAATGGTGAAGTTGGATTTTAGGATGACCACGTTTGACTGCACATTTTACACAAAAATCCAAATTAGGTCAAATAATTAGCTAGGACCCCTACTTAGGTCAAAATAGGTTCCAAAGGCCAGTTTGAAGGTTCTAAACCTTAGAGGATATTCTTCCATGAATTTTATAGGGTTTAGTTGATTTTTATCCAGATCATAACCTTATTGAATTAAGTGAGTCTATTTTAGGGTTACAAGATGTCATTTCATTATTAGATTGCACATGAACCCATTTCTGACTGAACCAACTCACTTTTCATCTTCTTCAGACCATTTGACCTATGTTTAGCCCCTGAGAAATCCCTTTGATGTACTGCAATGGTAAAATTGCAGTTTTACCCTTTATTTTATGTTTTTCTCGCAGAACAATTATTCCTTGAATTAGGCCCTTCTCTTGATTATGTAGGAGCTTTTATTCTTAGGTCAAAATGAGCTAGTTAGGGCTCATGATGATGTTCTCATCACTCGACCTTTGTGACGTACGGTGGTGGAGTGGAGATGAGCTCGACGCTCTTCACAGAGGTGGAGTCGGGGCGGAGTCTCCTCGAGCACGGCTACTTCCAGCTTCTTATAGCAGTCGAGGAGTCTTTGAAATGAAGGTAGGAGGGAAGGCACGTCAGAGGAGGCAACCAACCAGATCCACTTCTCCTGCTCCTCCTTGAAAGCAGGTCTTCAATGGCCGCATAGATGTTGCGAAGAGGACCGCGGATTCCCTACAGAGAAAGAAAAGAAAAAAATGAATAATTAAAAGGTTGGTTTATTTATGTATAAAACCTTATAGAATATCTAAATTTTAAACAATGCATGTAATATATGCATGCAAACTAAATAATAACTAACCTTCTTAAATTCTAATGCAGGCGAGATAATTTATATATGAATGTAATGCATACAAGCAAACATATATAAACTAAATTATTTATATCTTAATGCATGCCATGTATATGTTAATATTAATCTAATATCTAGGCATTTAAGTAACTAATTAGCCCATAAATATGGGCTTATTAGAGTCGATGCCTTACGTGCGAGATCAAGGATGTGTTTAAGTAGTCACACGAGTTGAATCACATCACCATGAGGGTGAGATTAAGCAAATAGGGTTTTCATAGTGGATTTGAGAGATATGAGGTACGGAAGGGTCCAAATCAAAGATGAGTTGTAGGATCAGATATAGACAAGGGGTGATTCTATGTGCAAATGCACCATGAATTACAGGAAGATCGACCATTAGATCAAGAGTACATAGGATTAACGGCAGCTATAGCACGGGTTCATTGAGAGCTACAATGCCTAAGGCACCTACAGGTGTGTTGGAAAATTGCGCTCTAGCCCAAATGGCGAAACAATAGAAAGATTATACGTAGGCCCATAAGTGGCGAAGAATTGATGTAGAGCGGTCCCTATGATTTGCGAAGAGTCCTCCGATGATTTTCAGAACAGTCCTTGAGACATTTTAGCTTAAGAAATTTTAATGACCTAAGGACCTAAATGTAATTTAATGATTGCAAAGTCTTAATGATGTCTAAATGTAACCAAGATTTTATTGAAGCATAACTGAACATTTAGGAAGTTGATTTCACTTTCAATTTGATCTTTTGAACTTAAATATGTGTTCAATTTGCAATTTGGATCACCATATTACAATTTGAATAAAAAAGCTCAATTTGTGACCTAATTTTGCATTTTTAACACAAATTTGTTGTTTAGGCCATTTTAGTTATTTCCCACACTTAACCCTTTTCATGTGTTAATTATGTCGTGTTTATCCTAGTTTCTAGCTTAACTTGGGCATTTTGACTTTGATGAGACACACCTCATCATACTCCCATGCTTAGGTTTTGCTAGTCCCTTAGAAAATAACTCATTAAAGTGCAAAGCATTTTAGTATTAGATAGGTAAGTGTGATGAGATATCTATTTTCCTTTTTCAATTGTTAAGTGTTTAGAGATGATCTTTAAGATGAAATTTTTTTTCTGATCAACCAACTGTGTTTATGTCTGGACATTGTGAGAACCAGTTGCTTAGGAAGACTGATTAGAACTTAAGATTGATATGACATAGAGAATCTCTCGATCAACAAGGACTCTTGATATTAATACCTTAAGTGCAATTTCTTAGACTTAGAAGGTTTTACAAAGCTCAGAAGCTAAGTGGTTATGATTGTGCTCAGTGAAAGGTCAAGACTAACTAGGTGAACTTTAAAAGTCAATCCTGGGGTTTCACATCTTTTTAATTCCAGGTTGGCCCTAGCTTCAGCTCATGTCTTGGATCGACGCTAAAAAATAAGACTCAAACCCAACTCTTATTGCATTGTGGCTCAAAGAATATTTGCTGGAAATAGGATATTTGTAATGCACCGTGAAAATATTTTTGGTGGAAGTATTTAAAGGACTTGGATAACATACTTGATTTATTCTAAAGAATGTCTTTTTTAACCTTTTTTTTTTGCAAATAAATGTCAATATGTCTTCAACAACTTTATTTGGTAGAGCACACTTATTTGGTGGGTGAGTATTATGGTAGAAAGAGCTTCTCCTAAACACAAGACTAAAGACTAGGACAAAGAGTCTACTTGCATGCACAGGTAAGGACTCTACCTTCCCTAATGAACACTAGAGTTGAATTTCAAGTTCACAAGATCTTTTTTGACACTGTGCAGTGTAAACCAAAGTTACTTAGACTCCTAAGCCAAAGCAAACTAGCGAATCCTGTACTGGTGACTCAAGTATAAGAATATGTCCTAAATTAGGAGAGATCGTGGTCTATCTTGTCAAAACTTAAAGTCTATTAAGCCAAAGCTTGAGCGAATCAAGCTATAGTGGCCTAGAAAGTCTAACCAGTAAAGGTTGAATGTCCATAAACACTTATTCTATTTTTATTTTTAGCTAGAAGATCATAATTAAACACTTAGGATTCTTTTAATACCTTTTCTTTCCTCAATTTGAATTTTGGAGTTCTCCCTCAACAATAAGTACAGTAGCTCCTTTATTGTATTTTTGGAATTTTTATTTTTGACATTTTTTTTGTATTTTTGAATTTGTAATTTTTATCAAATTTTCTAAATTTTTTCAAAATTTCTTTGGTATTTTTGATAATACTATACTATATACAATATAGGTGTGTATATAATTGTATTTCAGTAATTGATTTCACCATTTACACCCCTTATGCTTAAATGCTGCAATGTCCTCATTGTATGAATAGGGTGAATGCAAATGCATGCTTTGCTTTTTCACTAACTTAGATAAGGTGATAGAAGGAAGTTAGAATGGGTTGGAAAAAATCTCTGTGTGGACGATTTCAAGTCTGATACAAGATCAGAGTGGGAAGTCGAGCTAAGTAGTGAAATGCATGACAAGTGTGGCTATGAATGCATGCTAAAAATGCAAGGATAGACACCTAATGCAAGAAATAGAAAACAAGAAAAGTGAAAACAGTTATATACAAGAGATAAGTTTGCTATGTTTAATGCCTTCAGCTAGGTGTAAACCCAGTAGAAGTGTCAAAAATGTAGGAGCCAAAAGGATTGGTAGAGAATTGACAAGTTTGAAGAAGCTCAATGAATGATACAGATCATAGTGTGTAGAAGGATGAGAGTTTGGAAATCTCAAATGTGAAAAATAGCTCCATAATCAATGCTAAATTAGAATTAGAATACTTGGTACAAGGTCCAAGTAAAGAATGGGCATCAAATCATACATACTTGGCTCAAGGTCCAAGTACACAAAATTGAGTTAACACAGAATTACTTTGCTCAAGGTCCAAGTAGAGAAACAATATATCCAGAAAGAATCTACAGCTTCCTGACAAGTGAGTTTTCACGCATTTTTAAATTGTCAGAAATCGTAGTATAGTCGCACTAAACCCTTGATCAAAATATTTAATTGTTTACGAAACTCACTTAGATTTCTTTTCTTTTTAGAATTTGAGTTTCGGTCGTTCGTCTCTGGGAGGCATGAAAACAAGTGAAGATTTAAATCAGCTTTTCTAACCTAAATCTAACCTAACCTAATATTTTTGCCTTTCTTGTGCTTTTGATTTTTATTTTGAGACACAAAATGAAACCTAGATCTAAACGTGCTAGCTAAAACCTAAGTGACTACATGCATCTAAGTGGGGCCATGGTGGCTGTGCATGGTGCGGTGATTGCACAGCAAAAATACACTAACAATTGTGCCATCATGTGCTATTTGCTAGCATTGCCAGTGCATATTAGGTAGCCATAGTTGCATTTGTGAAAATACACGCATGCATGCATTTAGTTGAGAGGGGAGGAGAGTGAAATAAATGGCCTTGTAATTGACAAATTCTTCAAGTGCTGCCTCGCAAAATTTCCATCTTTATTTTTTATTTCTATTTGATTTTGAATTTCTTCTCCGCGCCTGCAAAGCATTGCAGCTTCCTCCTTGCACCATTCTGTGCAGAAGCTTGCCTTGCACCGCCACTCCCTGCACAGCCATGCACAGCCAGGGCATGGCTGTGCATGCCTTCTTCCTCTTTAAAAAGGCATGGCTACCTTCTTTGCAAATAGAGCCTGGTCCACCCACACAAACAACACCTTCTTCTCCAGGCCATCTCCTCCCCTCTCCCCTCCATATGCAGCCTCTCCTCCTTCTGAGGAGACACTCTGCGGGCAGGAGTAGCTCACAGTGGTGCACAACCACCACTGTGAGTCCCACCACCACCCAGCTCATCAAAGAGCCGGTGGGCGTGGTGGTCTTCTTTTCTCTCTGTTTCAACGTTTAGCCACTTCTACCATTGCCGCAGGCTTCAAGGTCTGAAGCTTCGCGGCAGCAGCAGCAGCGTAGCCCTCCAGCGCGCGCATGCAGGCCACCCTCACCTCCCGCTTCTTCGCACCCGCCTCTCCGTGCAAGCCAGTAGCCGATGCAGCCTCTTCAGCACGTGCACCAACCGCTCCACACCGCCTGCACTCATGGAACCGCTGGCACTCGATCGCGCGAGCCGAGCGGCACTGTAGACATTGTTCACGCTAGTCAGCAGAACACTGTGGCTACAATGCAGTGACGGGTAAGTTTCTCACTTATCTGGTCACCCGACATGCCGCGACCGTCTGCTGCCCATCCTCGCACGCCCACGCTCGCTCCCACGTACACTAGCGCCTGCCTGCGTCTTTGCCCGCTTCAGCGCATAGCTCCTTTGCCTGCACCTACCTTACCATGCAGCGCAGTGCGCTGCGGTTCCTCCCATGCCCGCTCCCTCCTGTGTGTGCACACGTCTTCGCGCGCCTATGCGCCTGCGCGTGCACGTGGACCACCAGACAACGCTTGGAGGATGCAAACGACTTAAACGCCTTCTTCACTCCAGCAGTCTCTCGATCTCTCTCTGTCTCTCACAGCACTCTCTCACTCTCTCTGCCAACACATACAAATAGACACTCACACTCTCGCACACACACCCACTCACCTATACACTATTATATACTTATATATATATACATATACATATATATATTGATATATATACATATATATATATACATATATCTATACATATATTAGTACTTATATAACTATGTATAAGTATATATACATATATATATATATACATATATATACACATATATTTATACATATATATATATATATTTGTATATCTATCTACATATATCGATATACATAAATACTTATACTAATATATATATACATATACAGATATATAGTTATATATACATACATATATATACCATTATGCATATATATATATATATATATCAATACATATATCTATCTATACATATATTTACAAATCTATATACATACATATATATATATACATATAGATATATATTTACATATATACATACATATATATATTTTTTCATATCACCTACCATACGTTGTATCGTAGGAATATCTTCACCAGTTGATGATATTCCCCGATACATGAGTACAGAAAGCGTGTTCACATTCATCTTCCACCATCCATCTTACACTCCACTCGGCACCTCGTCCTGTTGGTTGCGTCTTCCTAGACGACGACCGACTCGACACCGTGTTACACGCCATCTCCACCTCCACCCTAATCCCTGTATACATTTATAATATATACATATATATATATACTATATTTACCTTATTTCTATTTCTCTTTTCTTGCCATTAAAAGGATAAGAAAAATATACAAAAGAGAAAAGATAATCCTTGACTTGCAGGTACTCAATCTTGCGAATAGCAAGACCAGTTTTGGAACCCTAATTTGGCTCAAAACCAAGAACCTGATTTTGAGGGTGTACCTCAAGGACAAGAACTATCAGAAAAAAAATCTTAAATTGAAAAACTCCAAAAACATAATAAACAAACGGAAGAGATTCGTTGTAGGAAAGGCGTAGAAACTTATTCACTTCTAATCCCACTTCCTTGAGTTCGACCCTGGGCCTAAAAGTGACCAAGATATAATCAGGTAGGCCAGGTAAAAAATTTTGTAAAGAGATGGTTAGGCTCAATTTAGGTTAACCGCTATACGCATTTGAACGATAAAATCACCATATTAACACAACCTATCCGGGCTCGACCAATACATCTTTTTCATGGCTGCGTTGCCGGGGAAGTGCACATTCAAGTAAGTTTCTACTCCATTCTTTTAATTTTTCTCTTCTCACACCTTTCTCTTCACGGGTGTTTCTGTTTGTTGCTATGCAGGTGAACCTATTGCAAGGAGAAGACAGGCAGACGAAGTCAGAGATGTGGGCAGATCCAAGGTAGGAACGAGAGCATGAAGTCGCCAGCACCGCACTGGAACTTTGCACACGTTGCTGAACAAGTAGGTCTTTCTTTCTTAGCAGCTTCGGTCAACTTGTCACCTTAAAAAAAAAAAAAACAACTAAAGAAAAACTTCTGGGGATCTCTTGGGGCAAGTGGATTATAAATCACTTGTTTGATTGTTTGTCATCACTCCCACCGCCCTGAGATTTCCTGCTAAACTTCGCATAGCGAAGATCCAAGAATCTTGATTCTTGAATCTCTCTCCGTGTGAAGTACCCTTTGAGGAAAAAATAAAAAGATTGATTGCCATCCCTCTTTGCCTCATTTACCTGCAATTCGGGATCACCTTTTTGGTGGGGAGACTTGGAATTGAGTTGATTCCAACCCCACCACGACCTTTCACGTGCCTAAGATTTGATCTCTAATACTTCAACCCCAATAATTTGATTTTCTTTATCTTATGGTTGAGCCTTGTGTGTGGAAATCATTTTAGTGATTGGGAGCACTTGAATTGAAGTGCTTTGGCTCCCTTTCACACTAATCTAAAATTGATTCGTGCATCCACACATAGAAATCTCCATCTAGGGAAGCCCAATGCATTTTAGCATGCATTAACCAATTGACATTGAAGAAGGGTTTGTTGGTCTTAGAAGAAAACTTGTATTCTCTCAAAACCCGAAGATTGGTTGAATTGGTAATTCAGAGAAATCCTAAAATCCATACTACTTAAGGTTGAATTCTAAAACCCATTCACCAATTAGAACTTCAATTCGGGGAGATTTCCCTGTTGCATACTTGGTTTACACACTTTGTAAAATCAATCACTTGGGCATTACCTGTAAATAACGCCCTTCACATTCCAGAAGCACTTGATCCTAAGCCTCTAACAAAAACTGGTAGCAACTTGACCCTTATTAAGGATTGGAGATCTAACTACCTACGTGTAGCACCTATGTGCTGGTGAGGGTTCCCGTGTGCTATTGGGTGTCTAAGACTGGGGCAAATGGCCTTTCAATTTGGCCCGGTGGTTCCGCGGTGCTCGCATTCGGTTCTATAGTTCGTGATAGTAGGTAAGTTAGATCTTTAGGTCTAAGGGCACACTGTAGGAGTTAGGAATTTGATTGTATTGATTTGTCATCAAGTGTACCTTTGCGGTGTCATTTCTCTTATCTCTTTTCCCTTCTTATCTCCCTAATTCTTCATATGGTAGTGCATGTTTGGGAGGAGGTCACAAAACCCTAAACTGTGTGAATTGCCTGATAAATTTAGAAAATAAGCCAAATTATCCTCCTCCTCCACAAACATGGCTGCACACCCACCCCTAAATCTTGAGGGAGAAAATCGCCCTCAAAACCCACCAGGTGGTGGAGCCTTGGTTCCCATAACCTGCCTCCAAGCCCAAATGGAAATGTATTATAAACAAATTGAGGCCATTAGGGAAACTTTGGAGGAAATGCAGAACCCTCTCGAAAGGGAGGAGCCTAGATCGCTTAGCTCCTATCAGAATCCCGCTGCTATAGAGATCGTAGGACAAATTCGAGTCCCCATGGGCAGGGACGACTTTGAACTGAAACCTAATATAATTGGCCTAATAAATTTTCACTTCCATGGTCTTGCAAGTGAAGATCCTTTTCTCCACTTGGAAGACCTAACCTGATTGCCTGAAACTGTTAAACCAAGAAATATCGGGTTACCTATAGTGCTCAAGAAAATGTTCCCATTTTCATTGCGAGATAAAGCGTCGCAGTGGTTACGCACCCTTGGGAGAACCATCCACTCTTGGGAAGAGATGCGAACAGCGTTTCTCAAGAAGTTCTTCCCAATCGGGCGAACCAATGCGCTTCGCCGTGCTATCACTTCATTTACGCAACAAAATGGTGAACAGTTTCATGAGGCATGGGAGAGATATAATGACCTCCTCAGGAAGTGTCCGCACCACGGTCTTCCTATGTGGCATATAGCCCAGATTTTCTACTACGAAATAAATGAGACTTTGAAGCAGATTGCAGACGCTTCCTGCGGAGGAAATTTCATGAATAAAGACGAGAATGGAGCATTCGAATTATTTGAAACTATGAGTGAAAACTCAATGAACAATGCTTCCATTGTCGCCTTTAATCATACCAGCTTGCTCCGTAATGTCCACGAAGTTGACATGGGACCTCCCATTCATCCACAGATCTCAGCCTTATCGCACAGAAATTGGATGAAGTCTCTGTCGTGCACAAGAAGCTAGAGGAGCTTCTGGCCAACCTCGCCCGTTCTATGGCAAACACCCCCACCTCACCACTTCATCACAATCCCAATTCTGCCAATACCAGGCTTATCCCGAGAAACCCCGTAAGACCTTCCTTACCGAGTGTTGCGCCGAGCGATTCGGTAAGTCATGTGGATCTGGCTTCTGCGAGCCAGTATTTCGACACGGAGGACCAAGCCTCCGTGTGCTCGGAAGCGTATTTACATGCAGATGCATCTTCTGGCATAGAAGATGCTTGCGCCCTGGGGAACAACCCGTTCTCTGCCACTTATAACCCAGGGTGGCAAAATCATCCAAACTTCTCATGGTCCAACAACCTGCAACACTGGTGTCAAGCCTGGATAGGTTGTTAATATGATGATTTTATCGTTGAAGTGTGTATAGTGGTTAACCTAAATCGGACCTAACCATCTCTTTACAAAAATTTTAACCTGGCCCACTTGATTTTATCTTGGTCACTTTTAGGCCCACGGTCGAACTTAGGGAAGTGGGGTTACAAGTCAAGTTTCTATGCCTTTCCTACAATGAGTCCCTTCCTTTCATTTATTGTGTTTTTGGTGTTTTTCTTATTTAGATTTTTTCTAGTAATCTTTGTTCTTGAGGCACACCCTCAAAATTGGGTTCTTGGCTTTGAGCCAAAATAGGGTTCCAAAACTGGTCTTGCTATTTGCAAGACTGGGTACCTGCAAGTCAAGAATTATCTTTTCTCTTTTATATATTTTTTTATCTTTTTACTAACAGGAAAGCAAAATAGAAATAAAATAAATACAGTATATATATGTATATATTATGTATATAAAGGGGTGGGGGTGGAGGCGGAGATGGACTATAGCACGGTATCCAGTCGGTCATCATCTAGAGAGACGCAACCAACAGGACTAGGTGCCGCGTGGAGTATGGGATGGATGGTGGAAGATGTACGTAACCACGCTTTTTGTATGCATGTATCGGGGAATATCAGCAACTGGTGCAGATATTCCCATGATACAGCGTATGGTAAATAATGTGAAAATAAATATATATGTATATATGTAAATATATCTATATGTATATATATATATGGGTATAAATATATAAGTATATATATATGTAGATATATATGTATATATATAAGTGTATATGTATATATATATATATGTGTGTGTATGTATATATAACTATATAGAGGTATATATATATGTATGTATAAGTATATAGTAATATATGTACATATAGATATATGTAGCTAAGTATATATATATGTATGTATATATAGTTATATATATATATATAGATGTACATATATATATATATATATATATATATATATATATGTTTGTATGTATGTATATAATACTATATAGATGTATACATATATATGTATATATATATAATAATAATATATGTATATAGGTATATGTATCTAGATATGTATATATATGTATAGATGTATATATAGTTATATAGATATATATATGTATATATGTATGTATGTATAAGTAGGTGTGTATATATGTATCTATATATATATATATATATATATATGTATGTATGTATGTATACTAATACATAAGTATATATGTATAAATATAAGTATATATATATGTGTATATATATGTATATATATATATGAATATAAATATATGTATATATATATATATATATCAATATATAAGTATACGTATATATATATATATATGTATACAATGGAGTATAGGTGTGTGTGTTTGTGTGGAAGTGTGAGTGTAGGTGTGTGTGAGCGTCGGTGTAAAGAGAAAGTGAGAGAGAGAGAGAGAGAGAGCGGGAGAGAGCAGCTGCGCTGCTGGAGTGAAAGGCTGGAGCGGCTAGGGCGTCAGCGCGTGAAGGCCATCGTCTGATCCACGCGGGCTTGTGCAGGCGCGTATGCGCAGCGAGGAGCGTGTGGGAGGATTGGGCGCGGAGAGGAAAGGTAGCACACCGTGCTGTGCGAAGGCTGGAGCGAGTGCTTGCACTCGCAGGTGCACGTGGGCGAGTGCAAGTGAGGAAGACGGGTGCAGGTGAGTGCGGGCAACGCGGCCGGAGACGCGGGCGTGGGCTGCGGCACGTCAGGTGACCGGTAATGTGAGAAGCTTTCCGGTCACCCCACTGTTGGCACAGTGTCGTGCAGACTCACGTGAACAGTGGCTACAGTGGTCGTCCGCGCCACGCAACAGGGAGCTTCAGGTCTTGTGAGTGTGGTCGGCTTGTGGCTGGCGTGTGTGGGCTGGCGTGCGTGGGAGAAGGCCTGCACCGGTCGGTTGCGAGCACGGAGAGCTCGCGACAAAGCATGCGGAGAGGGAGGCGAGGGCGCCTGCAGCTTGCGCGGAAGCTTGCAGCTGTTGGCAGGGGTGCGGCGAAGAGCTTGGCCGGCCGCCACAGAGGAGCGCAAGGGCCGATTGCAGGCGGAAGGGTGCACGATAGGGCGGAGAAGGCGGGAGGCGGAGAGGGCACGCAGGTGTGCGTGGAGGGCGAAGGCGCCTACAGGCGTGCGCGGAAGGGGCTACTGCTGCTGCTGCTGCCGTCGAGCTTCGATCTTGAAGCTTGAAGCTTGAGGCAATGGCTGAAATGGCTGGAATGGAGAAAACAGTGAAGAAAGCCACCACGCCCATCGGCTCTTTGAAGAGCTGGGCAGTGGTGGTCTCACTGTGGTGGTGTGCACCACTGTGAGGGTCTTGCCCGCCAGGTGTCTCCTCGGAGGAGGAGGGCCAGCGTATGGAGGGAGGAGGAGAGGACGGCCTGGAAGGAGAAGTTCTGCAGGTGTTTTTTTTTGGCTGTTGAACCAGGCTTGCTTTTGCAAGAAGGAGCCGTGGCTTTTTATAGGAGAAGAAGGCATGGCCGTGCATGGCTCATGCATGGCTACGGTAGGGAATGGCAGTCATAGGGAAGGGCTGGCAGGGAGAGGGATGGAGAGCAGGGAATGGCAAGTTGCAGCCGTGGGAAGCATTTCAAAAATCAAGTGGAAAAAATAAAAAGATGGTGGATTTTGCAAAGATGCACTTGAGGAAAAATGAAATCGTGAGGCCGTTTTATTTCATTCTCCTCTCCTCTCAATTAAATGCATGCATGCATGTATTTTTACAATGCAACTATGGAGACCTTATATGCATTGATAATGCTAGGAAATAGCATAAGATGGCACAATTGCAGGCGTATTTTTGCGGTGCAATCATACCCCCATGCCTATCTTTTGCTAGTTCCTAGCAAAACAATCTTTCATAGTATTTTGAAATGATCTTAAGCTGAAGATTTTCTCCTGAAGCAACATAGGTGTGTTTATTATTGGATATTGTGAGGACTAATTGTAGAGAAGACTACTAGTACTTTAAGTCTCACATGACATAGATCAATTCTCGACTAACCAGGACTCTTGATATTTAAACCTTAAGTACGATTTCCAGGACACAGGAGGTTTTTGCCATTCTCGAGAGCTCAAGAGGTTATGGCTTATGCATAGTGAAGGATCAAGACTGACTAGATGAACATTAAGACTCAAGCCCAGGGTTTCACTAATTTTTACGTACAGGTTGGTCCCAGTTTCAGCTCATGTCTTCGGATTGACCCTTAAGAGGATGACGGAAAACTCAACTCCCATTTTTTGACATTTGTGGCTGACAGGAAAACAAGGTATTTGTAACATGCCCTGAATAACTTCTTGTAGGGCGAAGACTTTACGGACAATTGTGAGATATATTGACTTATTTGCAACTTTTTTTTTTTTTGAAACACATGTCAGTATATCTCTTACAACATTTTTTGAAGGAGCACACTTTTTTTTCTTTTTGGTGGGAGAGTTTCTTTTTTGGTGGAAAGAGTCGCTCCTAAACACAAGACTAAAGCCTGGGATAAAAAGTCTACTGCGTGCACAGGTAAGGACTCCACCTTCCTTAATGATCACTAGGGTTGGATCTTATGTTCACCTGGTCTTTCCTGATATGTGTAGTGTGAACCAAGTTTACTTAAGCTCTCAAGTAGAAGCAAACCAACGAATCCTATACTGGTGTCTCAGGTACAAGAATACATCCTTAGTTAGGAGAGATTCCAATCTATCTTGTCAATGCTCAAGTGAATTAAGCCAAGCCTGAGCAAATCATGCTTCTGTGGCCTGGAAAGTCTTCAAAATAGAGGTTGAATATCCATAAACACTTATTGTATTTTGTTTCAGCTTTCAGATCATTACTAAACACCATTTATATATATATATATATTTTTTTTTTTTCTTCTTCTTTTTTTGCATATTTATAAATAGGTGAAAACTGCATGATACCATAAAATACCTAGATCCTATGGATGCCTATCCACCCTCCCATGCCAAACAATGCTATGTCCTCATATGCATGCAGGGAAGGGTAGAGAAAAGACAAAAGATCGGGTAACGAGAGCTGAAGCGCAGGGTATATAGCAAGGTGGTAGGGTGGGTGGATGGTGGGTGGTGAAAGATCTGGCATTTTCTGGGACGATAGTTTCCCAGGAGGAACAGAAAATAGGTCGGGAAGAAGTTGGCCCTCAGATTGGCCAAGAAGAGGGGCTTCTTGGATAGATGGATCCAAAAAGGAATAGCCCCAGTGAGTAGTATGTGGGCTCAAGGTCCCGGTGTGGAATTGCAAATCCTCCTGATTTGGCAGGAAAAAAAGGGCAATCCGGTCTTCAAGAGTGTGGACCGGCAGCGAGCAGCTTGGATATGACTCAGACCACGAGGTATGGGAAGTAGAGAAAACCTTGTCAAAAGTCTGGCCAGGAGAAGGTATGAGACAAAGGAGGGATGGGGGAACATCACAGTATGTGCTGATCAGGCAGTTGTCAGTGTTTATAGGTAATCCGCAACAGTCTGAATAGGTCCCAATTAGTCTGATACACGTGCTGACGGTCATGTCTTCGTTAGACGTGTCATCCTTGATGCAATCGCAATCAAAGTTCTTGGCTTCCTTGAAGATGTTAAGCTTGATCTTTTCAGATCCAACGGCAATCTCAATACAGCCCGACTCGCAGTCGATAAGGGCATGGGCTGTGGCCAAGAAAGGTCGACCAAGGATGATCGGACAATCAGAAAGTGAGCTAGGAACTTCCATATCTAAAATAAGAAAGTCAACAGGAAAATAGAGACTGTTGACCCTAACCATCACGTCTTCCACCACACCCTTTGGGATTTTGACAGAACGATCTGCCCACTGTAATGTGACAGGGGTGGGTTTCAGATTTCCCAAGGAAAATTTTTCGAGCATGATGGTCGGTATGAGATTGATGGAAGATCCTAGATCAGGCAGGGCATGGTTAAAATTGCAGCCTTGAATGCTACAGGAAATTAGTGGTGTGCCCAGATCTTTCTGCTTCGGTGGTAGGTTTGACAGTATAGCACAACTCGCATGAGGCGAGAGAACCACCGGATTCTTAGTTTTCTTTGACTGTCTCCTGGGTGTTGTGTAGTATTTGAAAAATCGGACGACAGTAGGTATGTGATCGATAGCCTCGAGTAGGGGTACCTTGATTTCTACATTCTTGAACAAATTATGCAGGTTATCAGAGGCCTACGTATCTTTCTTTTTGCCTTTTGGCTCCCACAGTAGAGCCTCAGGGAATGAGACTGATTCTGGCACCAATTCGGGTGTATCATCCTCTCGTGAATGTGGTGCACATCCCGAATGAGAGGACGATGAAGAAGAAGATGGGCCAGGATCAGGTCGAGGCGGATCAATGGTCTGCTTACAGCTCCTCGTAGTGATAACATTGGACGATGCGAGTCCAGTGGGATCATACGACGGAGGAGGGTTCGCAATAGGGACATAAGAGTGCGGTGCTACAGCAGGATTAGCCTGAAATCCTGGTGGAATGCTCGGAGCTTGCAGAATTTGATTAACCTGTCCTTGAGAAGGTCGTACCTGTTGTTAAGGACCACGGGGTATGAAGTTTCGTGGGTTTGGAACAGGTTGGGCGGGAAGAGTGCCCGGAGATCGAGTCGCCATGCGTAGTTGACTGATCTCAGCATTCTGCTGCGCCAAATGGTGCTGAAGAGAGGTCATGTTCTCTTTATGGTGCTTTGACATTTCTGACATCATTCGCATCAATTTATCAAGAGGACTTGATGCGTGTTTTGTTTGCAGTATGCAAGGGCCTGATGGCGGATTTGCCATAGGATTAGACTTGGCCCTTGGGATGACGGGTGCGGACGGTCACATTGGTCCACTCGCAGGGTTTTGGCACTGCGGGTTGTTGGACCATGCAAAATTTTGATGATTTCTCCACCCTGGGTTATACGTGGCAGAGAATAGGTTGTTCCCTAGGACGCAAGCGTCTTCTATGCCAGAAGATGTGTCCGCATGTAAATATGCGTCTGTGCACACGGAGGCTTGGTCCTCCGTGTCGAAATACTGGCTTGCAGAAGCCAGTTCCACATGACTTACCGAGTCGCTTGGAGTTAGAAGGTCTTACAGGGTTTCTCGGGATAAGCCTGGTGTTGGAAGAATTGGAATTGTGACGAAGTTGTGAGGTGGGGGTGTTTACCATGTTTGTGGTGGAGGAGGACAATTCGGCTTGTTTTCTAAATTTATCAGTCAATTCAAGCAGTTCAGGGTTTTGTAACCTCCTCCTAAACATGCACTACCACAGGAAGAGTTGGGGAGATGAGAAGGGAAAAGAGATGAGAGAAACGACGCTGCAAAGGTACACTTGATGACAAATCAACACAATCAAATTCCTAACCTCTACAGTGTGCCCTTAGACCTAAAGATCTAAGTTACCTACTATCATGAACTACGAAACCGAATGCGAGCACCGCGAAACCACCGAGCTAGATTGAAACGCCATTTACCACAGTCTTAGACACCCGATAGCACGCGGGAACTCTCACCAGCATGTAGACGCTACATGCAGGTAGTTAGACCTCCAATCCTTAGTGAGGGTCAAGTTACTACCAATTTTAGTTAGAGGCTTTGGGTCAAGTGCTTCTAGAATTTGAAGGGCGTCTTTTACGGGTAATGCCCAAGTGATTGATTTTTCAAAGTGTGTAATCCAAGCATGCAACAGGGAAATCTCCTCGAATTGAAGTTCTTAATTGGTGAATGGTTTTTAGAGTTCAGCCTTAAGTAGTATGAATTTTAGAATTTCTCTAAATTACCAATTCAACCAATCTCCGGGTTTTGCAAGAATACAGGTTTTCTACTAAGCCTAACAAACCCTTCTTCAATTTCAATTAGTTAATGCATGCTAAAATGCAATGGGCTACCCTAAATGGAGATTTCTATGTGTGGATGCACGAATCAATTTTATATTAGTGTGAAAGGGAGCCAAAGCATTTCAATTCAAGTGCTCCCAATCACCAGAAATGATTTCCACACACAAGGCTCAACCAAAAGAAAATCAAATTGTTGGGGGTTGAGGTATTCGAGATCGAATCTTAGGCAAGTGAAAAAGTCATGGTGGGTTGGAATTAACTCAATTCCAAGTCTCCCCACCAAAAATGTGATCCCAAATTGTAGATAAGTAAGGCAACAGAGGGGTGCAATCAATCTTTTTATTTGCCTCAAAGAATACTTCCCACGGCAAAAAATTCAAGAATCAAGATTCTCGGATTTTTGCTATGCGAAGTAGGGCGGGAATCCCGGGGCGGTGGGAGTGAAGACAATCAATCAAACAAGTGAATTTTAATCCACTTGCCCCAAGAGATCCTAAGAAGTTTTTCTAGTTTTTAGTTTTTAATTTTTTTTTTATTAAGGTGACAAGTTAACCCTAGTTGCTAAGAAAAGAAGACCTACTTGTTCGGCAACGTGTGCGAAGCTCTAATGCGGTGTCGGCGTCTTCACGCTCTCATTCCCGCCTTGGATCTGCTCACGTCTTCGACTTCGTTTGCTTGCCTTCTCCTTTCACCAGGTTCACCTGCACACCAAAAACGGAGATACCTGTCAAGAGAGAAGAGAAAAATTGAAAGGAATTGAATAGAAACTTACTTGAAGGTGCACTTCCCTAGCAACGGTGCCAGAAAAGAGTATGGTGTCGAGCCTGGATTGGTTGTTAATATGATGACTTTATCATTGAAGTGTGTATAGTGGTTAACCTAAATCGGACCAAAACATCACTTTACAAAATTTTTAACCTGGCCTACTTGATTTTATCTTGGTCACTTTTTGGCCCAGGGTCGAACTCAGGGAAGTGGGGTTACAAGTCAAGTTTCTATGCCTTTCCTACAACGAGTCTCTTCCTTTCGTTTATTGTGTTTTTGGTGTTTTTCTTAATTATTTTTTTTCTGGTAATCTTTGTTCTTGAGGCACACCCTCAAAATTGGGTTCTTGGCTTTGAGCCAAAACAGGGTTCCAAAACTGGTGTTGCTATTTGCAAGATGGGGTACCAGCAAGTCAAGGATTATCTTTTCCCTTTTATATATTTTTTTATCATTTTAGTAACAGGAAAGCAAAATAGAAATAAAGTAAATACAGTATATATTTAAATATATATATGTATATATTATGTATATAAAGGGGTGGGGGTGGAGGCAGAGATGGAGTGTAGCACGGTGTCGAGTCGGTCATCGTCTAGAGAGACGCAACCAACAGGACTAGGTGCCACGTGGAGTATGGGATGGATGGTGGAAGATGTATTTAACCGCGCTTTTTGTACACGTGTATCGGGGAATAACAGCAACTGGTGCAGATATTCCCGCGATACAGCGTATGGTAAATAATGTGAAAATAAATATATATGTATATATGTAAATATATCTATATGTGTATATATATATATATGGGTATAAATATATAGGTATATATATATGTATATATATGTGTATATATATAAGTGTATATGTATATATATATATGTGTATGTATATATAACTATATAGAGGTATATATATATGTATGTATAAGTATATAGTAATATATGTATATAAAGATATATGTAGCTAAGTATATATATATATGTATGTATATATAGTTATATATATATATAGATGTGTGTATATATATATATATATATGTTTGTATGTATGTATATAATACTATATAGATGTATACATATATATGTATATATATATAATAATAATATATGTATACAGGTATATGCATGTAGATATGTATATATATGTATATATGTATGTATATATAAGTAGGTGTGTATATATGTATCTATATATATATATATATATATATATATGTATGTATGTATGTATACTAATACATAAGTATATAGATACTACTATATGTTCAAATATAAGTATATATATATATATATGTATATATATGTGTATATATATATATGTATATATAGATATATGTATACATATATGTATATATATATCAATATATAAGTATACGTATATATATATATGTATACAATGGAGTATAGGTGTGTGTGTTTGTGTGGAAGTGTGAGTGTATGTGTGTGTGAGCGTCGATGTAAAGAGAAAGCGAGAGAGAGAGAGAGAGAGCGGGAGAGAGCAGCCGCGCTGCTGGAGTGAAAGGCTGGAGCGGTTAGGGCATCTGCGCGTGAAGGCCGTCATCTGATCCACGCGCGCTTGCGTAGGTGCGTATGCGCAGAGAGGTGCGCGCGGGAGGATTGGGCGCGGAGAGGAAAGGCAGCTCACCGTGCTGCGCGAAGGCTGGAGTGGGTGCTGGCAGTCGCAGGTGTGCGTGGGAGACTGTAGGCGAGGTAGACGGGTGTAGGCGAGTGCGGGAGACGTGGGCGGAGACGTGCGCATGGGTTGCGGCTTGTTGCGGCGTGCCCGGTGATCGGTAAAGTGAGAAGCTTTCCGGTCAGCCCACTATAGCCACAGTGTCGCGCAGACTCGCGTGAGCAGTGGCTACAGTGGTCGTCCGCGCCGTGCAACCGGGAGCTTCAGGTGGTGTGAGTGTGGCCGGCTCGCAGCTGGTGCGCACGGGCTGGCGCACGAGGGAGAAGGCCTGCGCCGGTCGGTTGCGAGCACGGAGAGCTCGCAACAGAGCAGGCGGAGGGGGAGGCGAGGGCACCTGCAGCTTGTGCGGAAGCTTGCAGGTGATGATAGGGGTGCGGGGAAGCTCTTGGTCAGCCGCTGCAGAGGAGCGCAAGGGCTGGTTACGGGCGAAAGGGTGCGCGATAGGGCGGAGAAGGAGGGTGGCGGAGAGGGCACGCAGGTGTGCGTGGAGGGTGAAGGCACCTGCAGGCACGCGCGGAAGGGGCTACTGATGCTGCTGCTTTGCCGCTACTGCTGCCGTCGAGCTTCGAGCTTGAAGCTTGCGGTAATGGCTGAAATGGCTGGAATGGAGAAAACAGTGAAGAAAACCACCACGCCCACCGGCTCTTTGAAGAGTTGGGCGGTGGTGGTCTCACTGTGGTGGTGTGCACCACTGTGAGGGCTCCTACCCGCCGGGTGTCTCCATGGAGGAGGAGGGACGGCGTATGGAGGGAGAAGGAGGAGAGGACGGCCTAGAAGGAGAAGTTCTACAGGTGGTTTTTTTTGGATGTTGGACAAAGCTTGCTTTTGCAAGAAGGAGCCGTGGCTTTTTATAGGAGAAGGCATGGTCGTGCATGGCTCATGCATGGCTACGGTAGGGAATGGTAGTCGTAGGGAAGGGCTGGCAGGGAGAGGGATGGAGAGCAGGGAATGGCAAGTTGTAGCCACAGGAAGCATTTCAAAAATCAAGTGGAAAAAATAAAAAGATGGTGGATTTTGCAAAGATGCACTTGACGAAAAATGTAATCGCGAGGCCATTTTATTTCATTCTCCTCTCCTCTCAATTAAATGCATGCATGCATGTATTTTTACAATGCAACTATGGAGACCTAATATGCATTGGTAATACTAGGAAATAGCACAAGATGGCACAATTGCAGGCGTATTTTTGCGATGCAATCAACCACCAAAACCCAGTGGGTGGACCAATCAGGACCTTGCGCACCGCAAACAGAACACTCATCAAGTCCCCTTGATAAATTGATGCGAATGATGACGAAAATGTCAAAGCGCCATGAAGAAAACATGACCTCTCTTCAGCACCAATCGGCGCAGCAGAATGCTGAGATCAGTCAGCTACACATGGCGATTCGATCTCAAGGCACTCTTCCTGCCCAACCTGTTCTAAACCCGTGAAATTTCATGCCCCATGGTCCTCAACCACAGGTACGAACTTCTCAGGGGCAAGTACATCAAATTCTATAGGCTCCGAGCATTCCACTGGGATTTCAGGCTAATCTCGCTGCAGCACCTCACTCTTATGTCCCCATTGCGAACCCTCCTCCGCCTTATGATCCCACTAGACCCGCATTGTCTAATGCTATCACTACTAGGAGCGGTAAGCGGACCGTCGATCCGCCTCGACCTGATCCTGGCCCATCTTCTTCATCGCCCTCTCATTCGGGATGTGCACCGCATTCGCAAGAGGACGATACACCCAAATTGGTGCCAAAATCAGTTCCATTCCCTGAGGCTCTACTCAGGGAGCCAAAAGGCAAGAAGAAAGATACGCAGGCCTTTGATAACATGCGTAATTTGTTCAGGGATGTTGAAATCAAGGTACCCCTGCTAGAGGCTATCGACCACATATCTACTGTCGCCCGATTTTTCAAAGAAACCTAAGAATCCGATGGTTCTCTCGCCTCATGCAAGTTGTGCTATACTATCAAATCTACCACCGAAGCAGAAAGATCTGGGCACACCGCTTATTTCCTGTAGCATCCAAGGCTGCAATTTTAACCGTGCCCTGCTTGATCTAGGATCTTCCATAAATTTTATGCCAACCATCATGCTCGAAAAATTTTCCTTGGGAAATCTGAAACCCACCCCTATCATGTTACAATTGGCAAATCATTCTGTCAAAATTTTGAAGGGTGTGGTGGAAGACGTGGTGGTTAGGGTCAACAGTCTCTGTTTTCCTATTGACTTTCTTGTTTTAGATATGGAAGTTCCTAGCTGACTTTCTGATTGTCCGATCATCCTTGGTCAACCTTTCTTGGCCACAGCCAAGCCCATATCAACTGCGAGTCAGGCTGTACTGAGATTGCCGTTGGATCTGAGAAGCTCAAGCTTAACATTTTCAAGGCAGCCAAGAACTTTGATTGCGATTGCATCGAGGATGACATTTCAAACGAGGACATGGCCATCAGCACGTGTATCGGACTAATTGGAACCTATTTTGACTGCTACGGATTACCTGTAAACACTGACAATTGCCTGACCGACACATATTGTGACGTTCCCCTATCCCTCCCTTATCCCGTACCTTCTCCTGACCAGACTTCTGACGAGGTTTTCTCTGCCTCCCAAACCTCATGGTCTGAGTCATATCCGGGCTACTCACCGCCGGTCCACACTCTTGAAGACCGGATTGCCCTTTCTTTCCCACCAAATCAGGTGGATTTGCAACTCCACACTGGGACCTTGAGCTTATATACTACTCACTAGCGCTATTCCTTTTTGGATCCATCTATCCAAGAAGCCCCTCTTCTTGGCCAATCTGAGGGCCAACTTCTTCCTCCTGACTTGTTCTCTGATCCGCTTGGGACACTCCGTCCCAAGAAATGCCAGATCTTTCACCATCCACTCCCGAGTTGAAAGTGCTGCCTAGTACACTTAAGTATGTTTTCCTGGCACCAAATGAAACGCTCCCCATAATCATCAGTTCAAAATTGACCAGGGAGCAAGAGTGCAAACTAATGAAGGTCCTTATAGAGCACAAGGTAGCCATTGGGTGGTCTTTATCAGACTTATCTGGCATTAGCCCCTCCTACTGCACTCAACGTATATATACGGAGGAGGAGGCTCGACCTTCCCGTGAAATGCAGTGACGTCTCAATCCTAACATGTGGGAGGTCGTTAAAAAGGAAATTATTAAGTGGCTGGATGCGGGTATAATCTACCCGATCAGCGATAGCCCCTAGGTGAGTCCGATTCATGTTGTGCCCAAAAAGGCGGGAGTCACCATCCATGTCAATGATAGGGCGAATCAATCCCTACACGCACTCCTACATCTTGGAGAGTGTGTGTAGATTATAAGAAACTCAATGCTGCAACTAACAAAGATCACTTTCCGCTACCTTTCATTGACCAAATCCTGGAGTAGTTAGCGGGAAATAAAATTTTCTATTTCCTGGATGGATTCTCAGGATATAACCGGGTGGCAATTGACCCCCGGGACCAAGAGAAAACCACTTTTACCTGCCCCTTCGGCACCTTTGCATTTAGAAGGATGCCGTTCAGACTTTGTAACATGCCAGCAACTTTCCAGAGATGTTTTCTGGCAATATTCCATGACATGGTGGGTGACTTTTTCGAGGTCTTCATGGATGACTTTTCGGTCTTTGGACCCTCTTTCGGTGAATGTCTTGCCAACCTGACCCGTATCCTTAGGAGATGTATTGATGTAAACCTCATGCCTTCCTGGGAAAAAAGTCATTTTATGGTACACGAGGGAATTGTTCTCGGACATATCATCTCCGATAGGGGTATCGAGGTTGACAGAGCTAAGCTTGATGTAATTGTTGATTTACCTGTGCCTGGCTCTGTCAAACAAATCCGCTCCTTCCTGGGACACGTCGGTTTCTATAGGAGATTCACCAAAGATTTCTCCAAGATTTCTCGACCTTTAACTCATCTCCTATTATTACGAGCAAGGCATCAGACGTAGTTTAAGACGTCTGGGAAGTGGCCCAGACGTCTGGAACCCTTCCCAGAGATCTGGTATTAAATTTTTTCAGTGTATGGGTTCGCGTCTGCGTGCCTACGCGCGTAGACTGAACCTGCCACCTTCGTTTTTCTCTTTCTCTCCCTACAGGCGCCGTTTTTCCTCCTTCTCTCTCCCTGCGGCTGCCTTATAAGAACGCTCCCCCTCTCCCTCACCCTCACTCCACCGTCTTCTTCTTCTCCTTCTCCCTACCAGCGAGAGCGCGACTGAGCGAGAGTGGCAGCAGCGGCAACTACGAGTGTGCGGGAAGGAGGGGTTGTTGCGAGAGGAAGTAGAGCTCAACCTTGAGGGTGCGAGCTTCCTGGGGCAGCTAGAGCCGACCGACGGGGGAGCGGCGAGCGTGGGGTGTCGCAGAGGAGCTGCTGCAGCTCGAGCAGCAGGCGGATGCGGCGTGGCATAGCTGTGCGCTGTGGGCGGGGAGCAAGCTGAGTTCTGATTCTGGGAAAATTTCCCAGAATCAGACGTTTGGACTTGCATCCAGAAGAAGCATAAGACATCTGGAGGAAGGTCTAGATGTCTGACAGGTACAATATTTTCTTACCTTCTCCTTTTTACGCGTGTACGGCCATGCAGCCGTCCACCGCATCCTTCTGCACCCTTCGTGGTGAGAGCGAGTGTGTGTGTGTGCAGGAATCGTTCGGGAGGGCGGCAGGGCTCGCCATCCCACAACGATCAGACGTCTGGACATGGTACCAGACGACGGGGAGGACCTCCAGACATCCGGGGTGACAATCAGACGTCTAGAAACTGAGTTCAGACGATCCAATAGGCTTCTGGACGTCTGAGGGACTGCGTAGACCAAGGTATAGCATGATCAACCTTTTAAGACGTCTGATTTTGGGTGGACTCATCGTTTTTGACCCGTTTAGGATCCGTTCGGAGTCTGTTTTCCGCGTTTCAAGTTTCATTCTTCCCAGATGTATTTCCTCTACCTGTTTACAGTAATTGTATACTATTTTGAGTAACTCCTTGTGTTGATCCTTGTATTAGGACCCCGTTCCATTGCTGCTGTGGGGGTTGCGGAGGCACATGGGATTGCCGACCACACCCCCAGTACTTCCGATTTTGCGGGTAGAGTGGCCTTCTAATTTAATTATCAAAAATTATACATTTATGAAATAATTAATAGAGTCTAGGGCATTGCATGAACCCTAGGGCTGAAGAATTAGATTGAATGATAGATCCTAGGGTATTGCATGAATCCTAGGACTGGAAAACTAGATTGAATGATAAATCCTAGGGTATGGCATAAATCCTAGGATTGGAAAACTAGTTGAATATATACATTGCAGTCTTGGAAAAGTGGAAAGGAAATGATAACTACATGTAAATTGGTTAACAGCTGCCTGTCATGAATGGATAAATACGGTTGAGAACATGAATAGTATGGATATAAAGCTGGAACGGTGAAACCTAAATTGGCTGAGTTAAAAGAGCATGAACCCTATGGGGAATTAGGAGTAGAACTCCTGGAAAGTGAATGATATAGAATTAGGGAAGTGAGCTGGCCCTTTAGTACGGAGTACCAAGGAGAGCAACTATCCCCCTGTTTAGTGTAGAGCGGAGCTAGTCGCCCCAGGGACCCGGGGTTAGGTCTGGCCACTTTGTATCGACTTTTGGCCCTCGTGTACACAGTATCGAGGAGAGCTACTAGTGTAGGGAGAGCACTAGCTACCCCACGGGCCCCAGGGTTCTGCTAGCCCTCCTACATCGACTTGTTAGGCCCACTAGGAAAACCAAGGTAGTCAGGCGGGGTGTGCGGACTGTGGAGGGGCAAGACCCCTGTTTGGTTACTGTGGAGGGGTTGGACCCCTGTTACTGAGAGGGCTCTGCCCTATACTGGTTCTGTGCTGTGCTTTGGGTGCACCTGTTAACAGAAATGACTGACCGCGTGCCAGTGTGGGGTAGCTACTTGTGAGTTTATCGCACGTGTCGTAGTCACCATTACGTCTGTCAGCAACCTTGGGGTGGTTGACTGAGGGTAGGACCACCACGGGGGACTCTCTCGGCGAGGATAGCAACACGTGTTACTTTTACTTTTTGGAAAAGACTGCAATCAAGATCGTTCCCACGGGGAACGTTCAAGATCAAGAGAAGGATCTGAGAAATAAATCAATAGTGAATAAATGGAAAAATATAAAGAGAGAAAGTAAAAGTTATAACAGCTACTGTCCACTCTACTATTTCTTCTAGCTTTTAGTTGCTACTCTACTCAGCGTTTCACTGGCGTGTCACCCTTGTTACTTTTTAGGACCAGGTGTTGAGCAGCCAGAGTCGGCGGCTGCAGAGGGCGCTGGGCCTAGTGGAGCCCAGTAGTGTCACTTGTAGTACCTACTATACTTTTTTTGCTGTTGTTGTGAGTAGTTTCTGTTACCCCCTGTACTCTTTTCATTGCAAACTTCATGTTTATGTCTGTAGTATATCTTTTCTTTACTGCTGTATTTTGTTACTGCTAGTTATATACCAGGTGAATGTGGTTTATTTTACTGCTCTTTTGGTTACCTTCTCGTTGGACGACTGGGTCTTGGGATTAGTCGAGTCGGTCCAAATCTCGTGTCTCGTAGGGATTTGGGAATCAGGTCGTTACACCTATCGACCGACGTACCCTTCGATATGGGCCTCGACTGCATACGAGCATTCACGCAGCTGTGTAATGCTGTCACCAAGGCCCCTATTCTCCAGCCACTTGATTGGTCCCTCGACTTTGAACTGATGTGTGACGCTTCCGACCTTGCAGTTAGAGCCATCCTGGGACAAAGACGCGATAGACACCCCTTTGTGGTGTACTACGCCAGTACGACGTTGGACGAGGCCCAGCGTAATTATACTACCATCGAAAAAGAACTACTGCTAGTCGTCTTTGGGCTGGAGAAATTCCACTCTTACCTTCTGGGCTCACATGTTATTGTTTTCACTGATCACGCGGCCATTCGCTATCTCATGCACAAGAAGGATGCCAAGCCTAGACTGATTCGTTGGATCCTTCTGCTCCAAGAATTTGACATTGAGATCCGCGATAAGGTCGAAGCCCAAAATGTTGTGGCTGATCATCTTTCCATACTGGACCCTGACCATATTGGACTTACAGATTACACCGCAAAAATACGCTTGCAATTGTGCCATCTTGTGCTATTTCCTAGCATTACCAATGCATATTAAGTCTCCATAGTTGCATTGTAAAAATACATGCATGCATGCATTTAATTGAGAGGAGAGGAAAATGAAATAAGTGGCCTTGCATTTTACATTTTTCCTCAAGTGCATCTTTACAAAATTCCCATCTCTATTTTTATTTCCACTTGATTTTTAATTTTTCCCGCTGCTACATGCATCTTCTCCTCGTGCCATGCTTCCAGCGGCTGCAACATGCCATTCCCTGCACTCCATCCCTTTCCCTGCCAGCCCTTCCCTGCGGCTGCCATTCTCTACAGTAGCCATGCCTTCTCCTATAAAAAGGCCATGGCTTCTCCTTCAGCAGCAGGCCCGGTCCCAGCCAAAAATCCCACAGGCAGCTCCATCTCCTTCCAGGTCGTCCTCTCCTCCCTTTCCCTCCATATGCCGGTCCTCCTCCGAGGAGACACCCGGCGGGCAGGAGCCCTCACTGTGGTGCACACCACCATAGTGAGACCACCAACGCCCAGCTCTTCAAAGAGCCAGTGGGTGTGGTGGCTCTTTTCTAGCTTTTTTTTCCCATTCCAGCACCTTCTGCCATTGGAGCGGTAGCTTCAAGGTCTGAAGCTCAAAAGCTTCACACGCCCAGCAGCAACAGCAGCACGCAGCAGCCGCCCAGCCTCCTTCCGCTCATGTCTGCAGGCATCCCAGCCCTCCGCGCGTGCCTGCAGGCCCTCTCCACCTCCTGCTTCTCCGCTCTGTTGCACCCTCTTCAGCCCGCAACCAGCTGCTGCGCGCCTCTGCAGCAGCCGGCCAAGCGCTTCCCGCCCCCCTGCCATCATCTGCAAGCTTCCGCGCGCACCTGCAGACACCTCGCCTCCCGCTTCTTCGCTCTGTCGCGAGCTCTCCGGGTCGCAACCAGCCGGCGCAGGCCTTCTCCCTCGAGCGCCAGCCTGCGCGCGCCAGCCGCAAGCCAGCCTCACTCACAGCACCGCCCACCACCGGTTGCGTGGCGCGGACGACCACCATAGCCACTGTTCATGTGAGTCTGCGCGACACTGTGGCTACAATGGGGTGACCGGAAAGCTTCTCACTTTCCCGGTCACCCGACGCGCCGCAACCGGCCCTCCCCATGCATGTGCCCGCCTGCGCGTCTCCGCCCGCGTCGCCCGCACCAACCCGGGCGTCTACTTTGCCCACTCCCCTCACCCGCACCCGTCTGCGTCGCGCACTCCCTTCACCCGCGCTTGCGAGCGTCCGTGCCAGCCTTCGCGCAGCACTGTGCACTGCGTCTTCTCTCCTCGCCCTCGCCCTCCAGCGTGTGGGCTTGAACCTCCAGACGGCATGGTGAATTTGCAGACGACTTAACCTCCAGCCATCTCTCCCGCTCTCTCTCTCTCACTCTCTCTCACAACACTCACAGCACTCTCTACACCGACGCTCACACACACCTACACTCACACTTCCACACAAACACACACACCTATACTCTATTGTACACGCATATATATATATACGTATATTTATATATTGATATATATATACATATATATATATACATATATATATATACATATATATATATATATAGATATATATACCTATATTTATACATATAGTAGTATCTATATACTTATGTATTAGTATACATACATATATATATATCTATATAACTATATATACATATATACATATATATACATATCTAGATACATATACCTATATACGTATATTATTATTATTATATATATATATAGATGTATATATATATAGTATTACATACATACATACATATATATATCTATAACTATAGATACATACATATATATATATATATACTTAGCTACATATATCTATATATACATATATTACTATATACTTATACATTGAAATATATATACCTCTATATAGTTATATATACATACACATATATATATATACATATACACTTATATATACATATATATCTACATATATATATACCTATATATTTATAACCAGATATATATATATATATACATATAAATATATTTACATATATACATATATATATTTTCACATTATTTACCATACGCTGTATCACGGGGACATCTGCACCAGTTGCCGATATTCCCTGATATACGAGTACAAAAAGTGTGGTTACATACATCTTCCACCATCCATCCCATACTCCACACGCCACCTAGTCCTGTTGGTTGTGTCTTTCTAGACGACGATCGACTCGACACCGTGCTACACTCCATATCCGCCTCTACCCGCACCCCTTTATATACATATTATATACCTATATATATATATACTATATTTACTTTATTTCTGTTTTGCTTTCATGATAGTAAAAAGACAAAAAAAAATATATAAAAGAGAAGATAATCTTTGACTTGCAGGTACTCCATCTTGAGAATAGCAAGACCCGTCTTGGAACTCTATTTTGGCACAAAGCCAAGAACCCAATTTTGAGGGTGTGCATTAAGGACAAAGATTACCAGAAAAAAATCTAAATAAGAAAAACACCAAAAACATAATAAACGAACGGAAGAGACTCATTGTAGGAAAGGCATAGAAACTCAACTTGTAACCCCACTTCCTTGAGTTCGACCCTGGGCCTAAAAGTTACAAGATGAAACCAAGTAGGCCAAGTTAAAAAGTTTGTAAAGAGATGGTTAGGTCCGATTTAAGTTAACCACTATACACACTTCAACGATAAAATCATCATATTAACAACCTATCCGGGCTCGACATCATACTCTTTTCTGAGAAAGCAGGAGAGAGTAGCCACGTTGCTGGAGTGAAAGGCTACCTATTGGTAATTAATGTGGCAAGTGGACCTTGGTATGCCGACATTGCCAATTACCTTGCTTTTGGATCCCTTCCATGTGGCTGGCCTAAAAAGCAGCGCGAGTGTCTCATGGTAGAAGCAAAGTATTATTTCTGGGATAATCCACTTCTCTTTCGAATAGGTGCTGATCAAATCATCCGTCGCTGTATTCCTGACAGCGAATTCCCCAGTGTGCTATCCTTCTGCCATGATCAGGCCTGCGGAGGCCATTTCTCTACGAGGAAAACTGCATCCAAGGTGTTGCATTGCAGTTTCTTTTGACCCTCACTTCATCAGGATGCACACAATTATGCCAAACATTACACTAGGTGCCAATCGTTATGGTCAATGTCACGTCGTGACATGACGCCTGATGTAAACACATTTACACTACTTAAAATGTCTATTTATGCATGTTCTTAAGCATAGGATTGCATTTCATGATATAAATATTGCATAACATGCATCATCTTGCATTTAGAGTAGTTTGAATAAAATGGAGGTTAATTGTCTCCTTTTATGTGCTTGGACAAGGCAAACATTTTATCAGGGCCTCGGATCAAAGATCCAACCGTATGGATGTGATCAGGGCGACGATTGGAGTTCAACGACTCCAAGATCGCCCTAATCAGGCATCCGTAGCATCAGATATAGACCAGGGAACCCTAGAAGATCAAGGGCCAGGATGGTGTAAATCCGTACTCCAGATGACAAATCTGACCGCACGGATGAATTCGGATCGACGATCGCAGTCCAACGACACAAAAATCGAGTCAATCCGACATCCGTGGCACCATCTACAACTTCCAGAAGATGGACGGCCAAGATGACGCCACGTGGTGCCATCTCAGCCGCCCAAACAGCCGCTTGCATCTTGTGAAGACCGCGCACCTGTCTCCTCTCCGCCGTTGGATCTTGATCCAACGGCTGCGACGCGCCCGCGCTGAAGTCAAGCGCTCGACACAAATGCGACCGCAACGCAGCGGTCGAGCACTTTAATGCGAAGCAGCGACGCGCGTTCGAGCCGCGCCCCGCAGAAATTGGAGCGGTGGCACGCCTCCAATCGGCAGCACGATCGCGATCCAACGGCTGCGCATGCCCGATAGCATCGACGCGCGCGTGAACGTGCGATCGCACGCACAGGCGGGCGGGCGGCAGCGGTGAAGGCGTGATTTTAAGCCGTCCGATCTTGCGATCGGACGGCTGAGACTTTGTGGATGTGCGTAGGCGTTACGCACGCGGGCAGCCGAGCGGGCGCGCGTGGGCGCGGCGGCGACGGCCACGTCGAGGCTTTAGTGACGGATTTATCCGTCACTAAAGACCCCTTATTTATTATTTTGAAGATGTAATGTCCATTTTGCCCCCACTCCTTGCAACTATAAAAGGAGACCCCCTCCATACGAAATTTTCATCCCTTCTTTCTCCTCTCTACCCCTCCAAAGCTCAAGAGAAGCTTGTCCCACACCCGGGATGCTTCTCGCAAGATAAAGTCCAATTTTCGTTCCCCTTCGGAAGTGGATCCCGCGACGACGACGACGTGCTGCTTCGTTCCCGTTCTTCTAATTCGTCCTCCTTCGTCCCTCTTCATTCTCCTTCGTCCAGCCGTCGTCCCGTCTGGCTCGTCCTCCAAGCAATCGTCGAGGAGGATAACATTTCTCTCCCCATTCTTATTTACAGCTTTTCTAGTGTAGAATTTTCTGCTTTATAGTGTAATTGATTTTTCGCATTCTAGTGTAACTTTTATAAACTATTGAAATATTGAATGCATGTTCTCTTTCTCTCTCTCTCTCTCTCATAGTTTGATAGCCCCATTGTAATTATAACGCCTTGCTTAAAGAAAATCTTAAAAAAAATATAATTGCGGAATAGATCAACGTAGCCTCCCTGTGTTCGACCCGGAATTATTTTCGGTATAAATTTTATTTGTTGAACACGAATTCTTCGCTTTCAAACTACAACGATAGGTTTTCCAAAATCGAACACGTTAGCGTAGGTTCGTAACGTTCAACATTTTGGCGCCATTGCCGGGGAGGCAACGATTTCCGATCTTTTCTTCGCATTTCTTACACTTTATTTGTTTTCTAACTAGCTTTCTCCTGTGTCTATTGTTTTGCAGAGACCTCCATTAAGGAATCAACAAGCGGTAGACTGGAGTAAAGTGCAGTTGAAGACAACTGTAAGTGTTCCCCCATTCTTTCCCCCTCCATAGATTTCATTCGCCACATTAAATCCAAATTTCAATTAACCTAGGTGTTTGCATAAATACTAGGAATAGTTTGGTTGTTTGGATTTCCACTCACATTCATTCCACCTTCGTTCATAAAAAAAAAAAGATAACAAAAAGATAATCTTTTGGGGTAATTTCCAACAAACACACAACACACACCCACATTCAAGGCACTTGATCAACTTGATTTGTTTTCTACTCAACCGGGTTCTGATCTATGGAACCGGTACACATAAAGCAACACATAACAGAGTAGAAATCATTCTAGGTTAAGCATCTTTGAGTGCCTAACTTAGTAGTGCAATTGTGGCCAATTGTTTGAGTTGTTTGGGCCGCACCATTTTATTTAAAACCAACTCATCAAGTAGCTCCTCCTTAGGGTTTTCAATCTAGGTATATTGCAAGCACTCCACTTTTTTTTCTGATTTTAAAGGAAAACTATCTTCACCCGTGTTTTACAACTTGGTTTTCCTAGAAACTTCATTGCAATTCACCTAATTTGAAACCCTAAAAGCTACTTAAGCAAGATTTGAACATTAAAATTCACGCATAATAAATAATCTTGCTTGAAAACCCTGGTTGTGCACGCACTTACACAAATTTCAATCAATCATTAAGGGCACAACCCATTGTAAGGGCCCATCACATTCCATAAGCACCACAATCCCAGGCCTTAATAAAATTGAGTAGACGTTGGCCTTAAGGTTTGATTCGCTCTTCAGGGCTTAGTCTGAGATTGTTTTTGATTAACCTACTTGTACTAATTAATCTGATGTCTAGCTAGGGGAGTAGCGTCAAACGACCGCTGCTGGGGGGTACACTAGGAACCGGAGGCGAAAGCCAAAGGAAGAACCTTCTCCTCAGTCCCTCCTTCTAACTGGTTGGATTAAACAAACGCAAGTAGAGTAAATCACTTACAGTCTTAAGGCTGGTTTTGGGAGTCAGTAGATCCTTAGGCTACCCCAATTAAGGACAACCTTGTTTTGTTGTGCTGCAGGGTCCATATCCCCAGTCCTTCCGACCTTCTCCTAGTTTATGCTGGGAAGAAGGTCATTGAATCCCCGATTGGAAGGACCATTAGAACATTCTAGGAGGCGCAAGTTAGATTTTGGTCAATTTGATCCCATGGCCGAACAACAACCTCCTCTGCTTGAAAATCCACAGGAAGAATTTAGAAGGCAGCTGGAACAAATGCGGAGAATGCAAGAATGGTTCCAGAGAATGCAGGGCGCTCAGCCCTTGAAGGATTTTTATGATCCTTCGAATTATGGGGAACGTCCCGGCGTCCAGATTCCAGTCGGTGACGTAGAAATCAAGCCCCAGGTGTTAAGCCTGATTAAACATTATCATGGGCTTGGCTCCGAATATCCGTTTCAGCACTTGGAGGATTTGACCACTTTGGTCCAGACCACCAAGGCTCGAAACGTTAACGAGGAGCAAATGATCATGAGGCTCTTCCCCCACTCTCTTAGGGATAAAGCTGCGCATTGGTATAGGACAATAGAAAGACCAATTACAACTTGGAATGAGTTGAAATCGGCCTTTCTGAAGAAATTCTTCCCAGTCGGTCGTGCCAATGCTTTGAGATGGGCAATCACTACTTTTACCCAGCGACCGGGGGAGCAGTTTCATGTGGCCTGGGAGCGATTCCAGGACTTATTGCAGAGGTGTCCACACCACGAGGTGCCGAAATGGCAACTTGTGCAGATCTTCTATCATGGGTTGAATGAGCAACTCAGAAACCATGTGGATGCTTCTTGCGGAGGTAATTTCCTCAATAAAGATGCAGATAGTGCACATAATTTATTTGAGGAAATAAGTGAGAATTCAATTAATCATGCCTCCATGGATACTTTTAACTGGTCCCAGCAACCCAGATCAAATGTCAATGAAGTCCAGGACTCTCATTCACTTGATATGGAATTGATTTGTAATAAACTTGATAAGGTGGACTTGGTTGCTAAAAGAATGGAAGAGTGGATGGCTGGCAATTCTATGAACAACTCTCAATCCACTCAATCCCAAAATTCGGGATTCCATTCCCCACGAGCTCCTTCTGGACGGGAGTTCGTGAATCAACTCGATGTGACTCAATCTATGAGTTAGCATTTCTCAGAACCCCATGGGTTTCCAACTGGGGCCTTTGATCCCAGTTTTTCTGATCCTTCCCTTTCTTTCTCTCCATCCTCACCCTATGAGGATGTCTGTGCTGTACAAGAGAATGTTAGATCCAACCCCTACTCGAATGCCTATAATCCAGGTTGGAGAAACCACCCTAACTTCTCTTGGAAAAATCCGGGACAACAGACCCAATTCCGACCCAGCAACTATGCTTCGCAACGTCCAATGGGTCAAGGTCAAGTATATACTCAGTTGCCTCCGAATCAGGTCAATCAGCCAACTTGGAATGCCCGTCAACCCGCAGGGCAGGCTGATTTGAACCGTCAAATGGTAGAGATGCAAGGATCTATGCTCCAGCTTATGCAGCAAATGAAAAACTCGCTGGACAACTTGCAATCTGGGCTAATTGCTAACTCTCGTCAACCCGGATCTCTACCATCCCAACCCGTACCCAACCCGCGAAACATTATAAATTCGGGCAATCAAGCCCAAGGGTACGAAAATCAGAGGGACCCGCACGCACATGCTCAGGTGGTTGCGCAGGGTTCCTCGTCTTCTTCTTCTGCTAATCAACAATTCATGATCAATCAAGCCCCTCCAATCTTTCCTAACCCTCCCCAAGACCCAAATTCTTATGCTTCTGCAAATTCTGTCACTTTGAGGAGTGGTAAGAAGACTCAGGATCCACAACCACACTATTCTGATCTTTTGAATCCTGAAGAATCTGAGGAGAGAGAGGAGAATTCTAGAGAAGAAATCAAGGCTCAGGAACCTGATTCCAAAGATCTAACTAATGTTCCTTTTCCTGAAGCCTTAGCCAAAGCAAAGAAGAAGAAGTCTGCTGATAGAAATGAGGAGCTTCTGAATTTATTTAAGAATGTTGAGATCAATATTCCGCTCCTTGATGCTATCAAGCACATACCGGCTTACGCAAAATTTTTAAAGGAATTATGTACACAAAAGCGTAAGTCGAGAGAATCTATTCCGAGGAAGGTGGTACTCTCTGAGTAGGATAGCTCTGTTATCCTGGACTACCTCCCTCAGAAAAAGAGAGATCCTGGTGCTCCTTTGATTTCTTGCGTTATCGGAGATTACACATTTGATAGAGCACTTTTGGATCTCGGTGCATCCATCAACCTAATCCCAACTTCTCTTTATGAGAAGTTTGGGTTAGGTGAACTTCAGCCAACTTCAGTAACGCTACAGTTAGTGGACCGTTCGGTCACAAACCCGCGAGGTGTTATTGAAGATGTTATAGTTAAGGTCAAGGATTTCTATTTTCCTGTAGATTTCCTTGTCCTTGACATGGATGTACCAGATAATCTGAGGAACACGCCCATCATTCTGGGGCGTCCGTTCCTGGCTACCGCAAAGGCCAACATTAATTGTGAAAGTGGTAGCATGGAAATCGCCTTTGGGGACCAACGAATGAAATTGGATATTTTTAAGGCGATAAACAAATTTAAGGATTGTGGATTTATTGAGGAACTTGATGAGGATAATGTTAATATTGAAACTTGTTTGACAGTTTCTTCAATTGAAAGTTCCTCTTTGGTTAATGAATTTGACCTGCAACCCTCTGAACTGACATCTTCGGAAGAGGTTACTGATTTTGTTCACTCAAAACCTCTTCCTCTTATTGAATCTTCAGCATCTACCCTACCATCAATCATTACCCCACCCCAGCTTGAATTGAAACCATTTCCCGAGAATTTAAAATATCAATTTCTAGGACCGCAGAATACGCTCCCTGTGATTATTAGTGCTAAATTGACAAAGGAGCAAGAGATTAAATTGATTATGGTCCTAAAGTAACATAAGGAGGCAATTAGTTAGACCATTCATGACCTCAGGGGGATCGATCCATCTTACTGTAATCATAGAATATTTTTGGAAGATGGATCCCGCCCTTCTCGCCAGATGCAGAGGAGATTAAATCCAAATATGCGAGAAGTGGTCAAAAAGGAAATCATCAAGTGGCTCGATGCAGGAATTATTTATCCAATCTCTGACAGTCCCTGGGTAAGTCTCGTTCAGATTGTTCCAAAGAAAGCCGAGATTACTGTTGTGACTAATGAGAGAGGTGAATATGTCACAACTCGTTCAGCTTCCTCTTGGAGAGTTTGTATTGATTACAGGAAGTTGAACACAGCCACTAAAAAGGATCATTTTCCCATACCCTTCATTGATCAAATCTTGGAAAAATTAGCTGGGCAGAAGTACTTCTGTTTTCTTGATGGCTACTCGGGATATAATCAAGTTCCTATCCATCCCGGGGATCAGGAAAAAATTACTTTCACCTGTCCCTATGGAACCTTTGCTTTTCGTAGGATGCCTTTTGGGTTATGCAATGCACCTGTGACTTTTCAAAGGTGTATGCTAGCCATATTTTCCGACATGGTGGGAGATTTTATGGAAGTCTTCATGGATGATTTCTCTGTTTTCGGAGAATCATTTGACTCTTGTTTGGCTAATTTAGAAATGATTCTTAAGCGATGTATCAAGACACGACTGGTCCTTAGCTGGGAAAAGAGTCATTTCATGACCCAAGAAGGCATCGTTTTGGGTCATGTAATCTCTGAACGGGGAATTGAAGTGGACAAAGCTAAGGTTGATGTTATCGCTAAACTTCCTCATCCCACATCTGCTAAACAAATCAGATCATTTCTTGGCCATGTGGGATTTTATCGAAGATTCATCAAGGATTTTTCAAAGGTTGCTCGACCTTTGAGCAATCTTCTTGCCAAAGAAATGCCGTTTGTTTTTGACGAATCATGCCGAAAGGCATTTGATTTTCTGAAAACGGCAGTCACCTGTGCTCCAATTTTGCAACCACCAATTTGGATAGCCCCATTTGAGATCATGACTGATGCTTCTGATTACGCGGTCGGGGCTGTCCTGGGTCAGAAAATTGACCGAAAGCCCTCTGTCATTTACTACGCTAGTAAAACTCTGGATGAAGTCCAGAGGAATTATACTATTACTGAAAAGGAATTACTAGCTATAGTATTTGCTTTGGAAAAATTCAGGGCTTATCACTTGGGGTCTCATGTTATTGTTTATACCGACCACTCGGCCTTGAGACATCTCTTGGCTAAAAAGGATGCTAAACCCTGGCTTATTCGTTGGATTCTTCTTCTTCAAGAATTTGATCTTGAAATCAAGGATAAAGCCGGGGTACAAAATGTGGTAGCGGATCATTTGTCGAGACTCCTAGGTGATTCCTCTTGTCCGGTATTCCGATTGCTGACACTTTTCCGGATGAAACCATTCTTACAGTTTTAGGTGTCCACTCCCCATGATTTGCTGACATTGTTAACTATTTGGCCGTTGGTCAAATCCCCCAGGATTGGACCAAGCAACAATGAGATAGACTCAAATCTGAGGCCAAATACTACTTTTGGGAGGACCCTAAACTGTATCGCATCGGCTTTGATCATATTATTCGCCGGTGCATACCGGAGAATGAATTCAACAGTATACTCGAGTTTTGCCATGCATCTGGGTGTGGTGGACATTTCTCCGGAAGAAAGACGGCTGCAAAAATCTTGCAATCTGGCTTCTATTGGCCGTCTTTATTCAAGGATGCCCAGGATTTCTCAAGGTCATGTTCTCAATGTCAGGCACTCGGGAGCATAACTAAGAGAGACATGATGCCCCTAAACCCTATTCTTCCTATCGAAATTTTTGATGTTTGGGGCATCGATTTCATGGGACCCTTTATCCCTTCATTTGGACATCAGTACATTCTTGTTGCTGTTGATTATGTGTCCAAATGGATTGAGGCAATTCCCACCCGAACCAATGACCACAAGGTGGTAGTCAATTTTGTTAAGAAAAATATCTTCAGTAGGTTCGGGATTCCGAGGGCTATCATCAGTGATGGTGGCACTCATTTTACTAATGCCCAATTCCGGAATTTATTGGCCAAATACAGGGTTAATCATAGAATTTCCACACCTTACCATCCCCAAACGAATGGACAAGCCGAGATCTCCAATCGAGAGATCAAGAACATTCTGCAAAAAATGGTTAGGCCTGATCGCAAGGATTGGACTCAAAAGCTTGAGGACGCTCTTTGGGCCTGCCGTATGACGTATAAAACTCCCATCGGCATGTCTCCATTCCGTTTGGTGTATGGAAAGGCGTGTCATCTACCCGTAGAGATTGAACATATGGCATTCTGGGCAATCAAACAATGCAATCTAGATCTAAATCTAGCTGGGAAGACCAGGAAACTCCAACTATCTGAGTTGGAGGAGCTTAGAAATGATGCTTATGAGAACGCTAAGATCTACAAGGCTCGGACCAAAGCTCTACATGATCAAATGATTTCCCGCAAGAGCTTTGAGCCAAACCAGAAGGTCTGGTTATTCAATTCTAAACTTAAGCTCTTTCCTGGTAAACTTAGATCTAAATGGAATCGCCCATTCATAATTGATCAGATTTTTCTAAATGGTGCCATTCAGATTTCTAACCCAAAGATAGGTAACACCTTTAAAGTCAACGGTCAACGTCTGAAGCCTGTTGTTGACTATAATCTTCCAGAACCCGTTTCAGACTCTGTTGCTCTAGCCATTCTGTGACTTCTTTGGCTGAACTTCACCTAGCTGACGGCATTAAACTCAGCAATTGTAAATATGACACAAGGCTAATACGAGCTTCATATCCAGGTGACATCTTTCATATTCTACCCTCTCTTTCATGTCTCTTTTTCAATGAGGACATTGCATCAGCTAGGCATGGGGGGGTGGATTCATTCTTGAATTATTTGGTCAGCCTTGTGAAATCCATGTAAATTGTTTCTCTTCTTATATAAAAAAAAAAGAAAAAAAAAGGAAGGATTAGTTGGACATTAGGACTTTTCAATCCTAAGAAATACTACATTAGGATCTGAACACAAAGACCCCTCAGGTCTTTGGACTTAATTAGCCTGTGTATCCACTAAAATGTGGATTTGTGTTTGAGTCCTCGCCATCTTAATTCTATTATAATTGAAATAAATAAGTTTGGGTGATAAGTACACGACTTATCAACCCGCCCTTTGATTTGAGGGAATTTCGAGTCTTAAGCATCTACACACTTTCTTTGCACTGACTCGTTGTTCGGCGATTTTTACGGAAATTGGATAGCTAATGAACCTTCTAGGGTGATATGGCTGGCAAGTTATCGTGGGTAACAGCCCATAGGTAGGTTGTCCAGAGCCCAGTCACTGGACCTTTCTCTTTTTGCTGCCTTTAGGTAAATCTTAGACCAGGGAAGCCACCTACTTAAAGAAAAAAAAGAAAAAAAAAATCAAAAAGGAGAAAAGAACAAAAAGAAATAAGCCACACTTCGCCGCACGAGTATGGCTGGCAAGTTGTCGGTGGTAATAGCTCATCGACCGGTTGTCCAGAACCCAGCTCAGAAAATGCACTAAAAATTCCCAAAACACTTAGGAAGAAGCGGAGAAGTAGAATAAACCGGGGAGATATACACTGGATTCACCCTTGTGTTGACCTCGTTAAAAAATAAAAGTAGGGAGAAAGCTACTGGTTGTAAAGATACACCTTTAGGCAGAATTCTTTTTGAGGTCACCTAGAGGCGTAGAAATCCGAAGTCCGTTCTAATTGCCGGTCAACGAGTCTATCACAATCACAATAAGATGTTTAAAACTTAGGGTTCTCATCAAATCTTGGGTGAGTTGAATGGTCGTAGAAAGCCACTCTTAAGCCCTAAAATTTGAAAATCCAAAAAAAATTAGAAAAGAGTAAAAAGAGAAAAAGAAATTTTTCTTTGAATAAGGCGAGGGCTTGAGGCGGTCTGCATTTTGGCTAATACCCGGGCACTGTTGTGTCTTTGAAAGTTTAGTTCCTAAGTAGAAAATTTCTTAATGATTGAAAGTGACTCAGGTCCAAATAATCCAACCTAATTCTTTTATAAATAGCATATAGTTTTTGCTAGGGACTAGCAAAAGATAGGCATGGGGGTATGATGTAAACACAATTACACTACTTAAAAGGTCAATTTTTGCATGTTCTTAAGCATAGGATTGCATTTCATGATATAAATATTGCATTACATGCATCATCTTGCATTTAGAATAGTTTGAATAAAATGGAGGTTAATTGTCTCCTTTTATGTGCTTGGACAGGGCAAATATTTTATCAGGGCCTCGGATCAAAGATCCAACCGTATGGATGTGATCAGGGCGACGATTGGAGTTCAACGACTCCAAGATCGCCCTAATCAGGCATCCGTAGCATCAGATAAGTGACCCAGGAACTCTAGAAGATCAAGGGCCAGGATGGTGTAAATCTGCACTTCAGATGATAAATCCGACCGCACGGATGAATTCGGATCAACGATCGCAGCCCAACGACACAAAAATCAAGTCAATCCGACATCCGTGGCACCATCTACAACTTCCAGAAGATGGACGGCCAAGATGGCGCCACGTGGTGCCATCTCAGTCGCCCAAATGGCCACTTGCATTTTGTGAAGGCCCCCACCCGATCGCTCTCCGCCGTCAGATGGAGATCAAACGGCTGTGGTCGCTCGTGCTTAAAAGCGTCCGCGAGACCATTTCATCCGCGTAGCGCAGCGGCGACGCAACTGCGGGCGAAGCAGAGGTCGCGGGTTCGAGCCGCGGTGAGGGGGTGAAAGGCGCGGGCGAGCGGGCGCGGACGAGCGTCAGATGAAGATCCAATGGCTGTGCGCGCTCAATCAGGACGACGCGCGACTGGACGCCGGGCGTAACGCGCGATCGCACGCGGGCGGGCGTGCTACGCAGCGGGCGCGGACGCAATTTAAGCCGTCCGATCTCGCGATTGGACGGCTGAGACTTCGCGGACGTGCTTAGGCGTTATGTGCGCGGGCAGCCGAGCAGGCGCGCGTGGGCGCGGAGGCTACGCCCACGTTGGGGGCTTTAGCGACAGTTTTATCCGTCACTAAAGACCCCTCATTTATTGTTTTGAAGTTGTAATGTCCATTTTGCCCTCACTCCTTGCAACTATAAAAGGAGACCCCCTCCATACGAAATTTTCATCCCTTCTTTCTCCTCTCTACCCCTCCAAATCTCAAGAGAAGCTTGTCCCACACCCGGGATGCTTCTCGCGAGATAAAGTCCAATTTTCGTTCCCCTTCGGAAGTGGATCTCGCGACGACGACGACGTGCTGCTTCGTTCCCGTTCTTCTGATTCGTCCTCCTTCGTCCCGCTTCGTTCTCCTTCGTCCAGGCGCCGTCCCGTCCGGCTCGTCCTCCAAGCAATCATCGAGGTGGATAACATTTCTCTCCCCATTCTTATTTACAGCTTTTCTAGTGTAGAATTTTCTGCTTTATAGTGTAATTGATTTTCCGCATTCTAGTGTAACTTTTATAAACTATTGAAATATTGAATGCATGTTCTCTTTCTCTCTCTCTCTATCTTTCTCTCTCTCTCTCTCATAGTTTGATAGCCCCATTGTAATTATAACGCCATGCTTAAAGAAAATCTTAAAAAAAATATAATTGCGGAATAGATCAACGTAGCCTCCCTGTGTTCGACCCGGAATTATTTTCGGTATAAATTTTATTTGTTGAACACGAATTCTTCGCTTTCGAACTACAACGACAGGTTTTCCAAAACCAAACACGTTAGCGTAGGTTCGTAATCGTTCAATATTTTGTGGTTAGATTATTTGGACCTGAGTTATTTTCAATCATTAAGAAATTGTCTACTTAGGAACTGAACTTTCAAAGACACAACGGTCCCCGGCAACGGCGCCAAAATGTTGAACGATTACGAACCTACGCTAACGTGTTTGGTTTTGGAAAACCTGTCGTTGTAGTTCGAAAGCGAAGAATTCGTGTTCAACAAATAAAATTTATACCGAAAATAATTCCGGGTCGAACACAGGGAGGCTACGTTGATCTATTCCACAATTATATTTTTTTTAAGATTTTCTTTAAACAAGGCGTTATAATTACAATGGGGCTATCAAACTATGAGAGAGAGAGAGAGAGAGAAAGATAGAGAGAGAGAGAGAAAGAGAACATGCATTCAATATTTCAATAGTTTATAAAAGTTACACTAGAATGCGGAAAATCAATTACACTATAAAGCAGAAAATTCTACACTAGAAAAGCTGTAAATAAGAATGGGGAGAGAAACCTTATCCTCCTCGACGATTGCTTGGAGGACGAGCCAGACGGGACGATGCCTGGACAAAGGAGAACGAAGCGGGACGAAGGAGGACGAATCAGAAGAACAGGAACGAAGCAGCACGTCATCGTCATCGCGGGATCCACTTCCGAAGGGGAACGAAAATTGGACTTTATCTCGCGAGAAGCATCCCGGGTGTGGGACAAGCTTCTCTTGAGCTTTGGAGGAGTAGAGAGGAGAAAGAAGGGATGAAAATTTCGTATGGAGGGGGTCTCCTTTTATAGTTGCAAGGAGTGGGGGCAAAATGGACATTACAACTTCAAAACAATAAATGAGGGGTCTTTAGTGACGGATAAAACCGTCGCAAAAGCCCCCAACGTGGGCGTAGCCTCCGCGCCCACGCGCGCCCGCTCGACGGCCCGCGCGCGTAACGCCTACGCACGTCCGCGAAGTCTCAGCCGTCCGATCGCGAGATCGGATGGCTTAAATCGCGTCCGCGCCCGCTGCGTAGCGCGCCCGCCTGCGTGCGATCGTGCGTTACGCTCGGCGTCCAATCGCGCGTCGTCCTGATTGAGCACGCACAGCTGTTGGATCTTCATCTGATGCTCGTCCGCGCCCGCTCGCCCACGCCTTTCACCCCCTCACCGCGGCTCGAACCCGCGACCTCTGCTTCGCCCGCAGCTGCGTCGCCGCTGCGCTATGCGGATGAAATGGTCGCGCGGACGCTTTTGAGCGCGAGCAACCACAGCCGTTGGATCTCCATCTGACGGCGGAGAGCGATCGGGCAAGCGGCCGTTTGGGCGGCTGAGATGGCACCACGTGGCGCCATCTTGGCCGTCCATCTTCTGGAAGTTGTAGATGGTGCCATGGATGTCGGATTGACTTGATTTTTGTGTCGTTGGGCTGCGATCGTCGATCTGAATTCATCCGTGCGGTCGGATTTATCATCTGAAGTGCAGATTTACACCATCCTGGCCCTTGATCTTCTAGGGTTCCCAGGTCACTTATCTGATGCTACGGATGCCTGATTAGGGTGATCTTGGAGTCGTTGAACTCCAATCGTCACCCTGATCACATCCATACGGTTGGATCTTTGATCCGAGGCCCTGATAAAATATTTGCCCTGTCCAAGCACATAAAAGGAGACAATTAACCTCCATTTTATTCAAACTATCTAAATGCAAGATGATGCATGTAATGCAATATTTATATCATGAAATGCAATCCTATGCTTAAGAACATGCAAAAATAGACCTTTTAAGTAGTGTAATTGTGTTTACGTCAACACCCTTACAACCCATCCTAGCTAGCTACGGAAATCTTCGACATTTGGGGAATTGATTTCATGGGTCCCTTTCCTCCTTCCAACGGCTTCGAATTCATTCTCGTGGCTGTTGATTATGTTTCAAAATGGATCAAGGCTATTCCTACACGACGTGCTGACCATGTTATATCCACTCGATTTGTCAAAGACCACATTTTTGCATGCTTTGGGATCCCTCGAGCCATTATCTCTGATGGAGGAAGCCACTTTACCCATGCTTCTTTTCGGGCACTTCTGAGGAAATACGAAGTCCACCATCATATCGCATCTCCGTATCATCCTCAGACGAATGGCCAGGCAGAGGTGTCGAACCAACAAATCAAGCAAATTCTCCAGAAAACGATTCGGCCTGACTGTAAGGATTGGTCCGACAAGCTGATTGATGCACTTTGGGCATATCAGACTGCCTTCAAGGCTCCTCTTGGTATGTCTCCTTATAGAATCGTTTACAGGAAGCCTTTTCATTTGCCTGTGGAGTTGGAAGACCGTGCCTATTGGGCGGTTCACCAATGTTTCCTCGACCTAGACCTGTGTGGTCGAGAAAGGAAACTCCAACTATAGGAGCTGGAAGAGCTCCGTCGTGAAGCCTATGATTCTGCCTTAACTTTCAAACAACGCACTAAGGCTTTTCATGACAGCTGTATTCGGCGGAAGGAATTTGAGCCATCTTAGCAAGTTTGGCTCTACAATACCCAGCTCAAATTCTTTCCTGGGAAATTGAAGTCCAAATGGACTGGTCCTTTTCTGGTCTCGAGACCATTTCCCAACTGGGCCATTGAGATTAAAGATCCCAAATCTGGGCATAAATTTATGGTCAATGGGAAGCGTTTGAAACCCTATATTACTCATGAACTTGCCCCCATTGGAGAAACTGTTGCCCTGTTGGAGGGTAACTAATTTTGTGCCTCATTCTGAGTCTAGCTGGGGACGTTCAATTCAGTGCTCGTTGGGAGGCACCCCAACAACACTCACCTTCCACGATCACCTTTCACGCCACTGTCACGATCACTTCACTTTTCACCTCACCACCCACCATCCACCCACACAACCACCCTGCTGTATACCCTGCACTTCAGCTCTTGTTACTCGATCTTTCATCCTTCCTCTACCCTTCCCTGCATGCATATGAGGACATAGCATCGTTTGGCATGGGGGGGTGGATAGGCATCTATAGGATCTGGGTATTTTATGATATCATGTAGTTTTCATCTATATATATATATATATATAAAGGTTGTTTAGTAATGATCTGAAGGCTGAAACAAAAATACAATAAGTGTTTATGGATATTCAACCACTGTTATGAGGACTTTCTAGGCCACAAAAGCTTGATTCGCTCAGGTTCGGCTTAATTCACTTGAGCATTGACAAGATAGATCAGAATCTCTCCTAACTAAGGATGTGTTCTTGTACCTGAGACACCAGTACAGGATCCGTTTGTTTGCTTCTACTCAAGAGCCTAAGTAATCTTAGTTCACACTACACATATCAAGAAAGACCAGGTGAACATAAGATCCAACCCTAGTGTTTATTAGGGAAGGTGGAGTCCTTACTTGTGTGTGTAGGTAGACTTTTTATCCCAGGCTTTAGTCTTGTGTTTAGGAGAGACTCTTTCCACCAAAAAGGAACTCTCCCACCAAAAGAAAAGTATGCTCCTCCAAATAATGTTGTAAGAGATACACTGACACGTGTTTCAAAAAAAAAAAGGTACAAATAAGTCAGTATATCTCACAAATGTCTATAAAATCACCCTACAAAAGTTCTTCAGGGCAGGTTACAAATACCATGTTCTCTTTGAGCCACAAATTCATAAAATGGGAGTTGAGTTTTCCGTCATCTTTTTAAGGGTCAATCCGAAGACACAAGCTGAAACTGGGACCAACCTGTAGTTAAAAATTCGTGAAACCCTAGGCTTGGGTCTTAATGTTCATCTAGTCAGTCTTGATCCTTCACAAAGCACAAGCCATAATCTCTTGAGCTCTCGAGTACAGCAAAAAACCTCCTGGGTCCTGGAAATCATACTTAAGGTTTAAATATCAAGAGTCCAGGATAGTTGAGAGATGATCTATGTCATGTGAGACTTGAAGTACTGGTAGTCTTCTCTAAAATTGGTTCTCACAATATCCAACAATAAACACACCTATGTCGCCTCAGAAGAAAATCTTCAGCTTAAAGATCATTTCTAAATACAATACAAAAAAATGTTTTGCTAGGGACTAGCAAAAGATAGGCACGGGGGTATGATTGCACAGCAAAAATACACCAACAATTGTGCCATCTTGTGATATTTCCTAGCGTTTCCAATGCATATTAGGTAGCCATAGTCGTATTTGTTAAAATACACGCATGCATGCATTTAATTGAGAGGGGAGGAGAGTGAAATAAATGGCCTTGTAATTGATAAATTCTTCAAGTGCTACCTAGCAAAATTTCCATCTTTATTTTCTATTTCTATTTGATTTTGAATTTCTTCTCCGCGGTTGCAAAGCATTACAGCTTCCTCCTTGTGCCATTCCCTGCAGAAGCTTGCCCTGCACCGCCACTCCCTACACAGCCATGCACAGCCAGGGCATGCCTGTGCATGCCTTCTTCCTTTTTAAAAAGGCACGGCTACCTTCTTTGCAAAGAGAGCCTAGTCCACCCACACGAACAACACCTTCTTCTCCAGGCCGTCTCCTCCCCTCTCCCCTCCATACGTAGCCTCTCCTCCTTCTGAGGAGCCACTCTGCGGGCAGTAGTAGCTCACAGTGTTGCACAACCACCACTGTGAGTCCCACCACCGCCCATCTCATCAAAGAGCCGGTGACGTGGTGGTCTTCTTTTCTCTCTATTTCGACGTTTAGCCACTTCCGCCATTGCCGCAGGCTTCAAGGTCTGAAGCTTCGCGGCAGCAGCAGCAAGGCGGCAGCAGCAGTGCAGCCCTCCAGCGTGCTCCTACAGGCCGCCCTTGCATCCACCACGCGCCTGTAGGCCGCCCTCACCTCCCACTTCTTCGCACCCGCACCTGCCTCTCCACGCAAGCCAGTAGCCGGCGCAGCCTCTTCAGCACGTGCGCCAGCCGCTCCACACCTCCCGCACACACGGAACCGCTGGCTCCCGGTCGCGTGAGCCGAGCTGCACTGTATCCACTGTTCACGCTAGTCAGCGAAACATTGTGGCTACAGTGTGGTGACCGGTAAGTTTCTCACTTATCCGATCACCTAGCACGCCGCGACCGTCTGCTGCCCGTCGGCGCACGCCCGCGCCCGCTCCTGCATACGCCAGCGCCCACCAGCGTCTTCGCCCACATCTTCTCCCGCTTCAGCGCATAGTGCCTTCGCCATCACCCGCCTCACCGCGCAACGCAGTGCGCTGCGGTTCCTCCCACACCCGCTCCCTCTTGTGTGCATGCACGTCTTCGCCTACCTACACACTTGCGCGTGCGCATGGACCACCAGACGACGCTTGGAGGCTGTAGACGACTGAAATGCCTTCTTCACTCCAACAGTCTCTCGATCTCTCTCTCTCTCTGTCTCTCTCTCTCACAGCACTCTCTCACTCTCTCTGCTGACACATACAAACACACACTCACACTCTCGCACACACACCCACTCACCTATACACTGTTATATACTTATATTTATATACATATACATATATATATTGATATATATACATATATTTATATACACATATATATATATATACATATATATATATAAATATATATACACATATATTTATACATATATATATATATACATACATATGCCTATAACTATAAATAAATAAATATATCTACATATATCGATATACATAAATGCTTATACTAATATATATATATACATATACTCATATATATAACTATATACATATATTACTATATATATACCTATATATATATATATACATACATATCTATATCTACATATATAGTTATATATACATACATATATATACCATTATACATATATATATATATCTATACATATATCTATCTATACATATATTTACATACCTATATACAAATATATATATATACATATAGATATATATTTACATATATACATACATATATATATTTTCTCATATCACCTACCTTACGTTGTATCGCGGGAATATCTGCACCAGTTGCTGATATTCCCCGATACACGTGTACAGAAAGCGTGTTCGCATTCATCTTCCACCATCCATCTTACACTCCACGCGGCACCTCGTCTTGTTGATTGCGTCTTCCTAGACGACGGCCGACTCGACACCGTGCTACATGCCATCTCCATCTCCACCCCCATCCCTATATACATATATATATATACTATATTTACCTTATTTCTATTTCTCTTTTCTTACCATTAAAAAGATAAAAAAATATACAAAAGAGAAAAGATAATCCTTGACTTGCAGGTACTCAATCTTACGAATAGCAAGACCAGTTTTGGAACCCTAATTTGGCTCAAAGCCAAGAACCTTATTTTGAGGGTGTACCTCAAGGACAAGAACTATATGAAAAAAAAATCTTAAATAGAAAAACACCCAAAACATAATAAACGAACGGAAGAGATTCGTTGTAGGAAAGGCGTAGAAACTTATTCACTTCCAATCCCACTTCCCTGAGTTCGACCTTGGGCCGAAAAGTGACCAAGATAAAATCAAGTAGGCCAGGTAAAAAATTTTGTAAAGAGATTGTTAGGCTCGATTTAGGTTAACCACTATACGCATTTCAACGATAAAATCTTAACACAACCTATCCGGGCTCGACCAACACTCTTTTCATGCGGAAAACCTAAATGGGGCGCTCCTAAGTACACTAATAATCATGCATCAAAGTTGTAAGCTGTGAAGATAATATCATGCATATAAAACCATTCGACAAGAGTATCATGCATCATAAATTAAGTCATTATAAAATCCGGATACATGGAAATAAAGCTAAACTAAAGAAAGGGATCAACCAAGATGGGATAAGGACAAACCTTCTTGGCCATCCACTAAAGAGAGGAGGATGGATGTGTGCACCCAAGTGGAGAGAGGAGGGTGTTGCACCCTTTCTCTACCAATGGTTGTCCTTGAGATGACCTTGAGGAGGGTCTTCTCTATGGCCATTTAAGAGGAAAATAAATGGGGCATGGACCCTCTATGGTGGAGGAAGAAGGCATGCCCACATGGTGTTGCATCCTCATGCTCTTCTTCTTGCCACCCCTGAAGAAGCTTGCTGGAGAGCTTCTTCCTAGCCATCCGTGGAGGGAGCCTTGGAGGAGTTGGATGGCCTTGAGAGGGAGAGGAACAGGTGTGGTAGCAAGTTGAGAGAGGAAGATAGTGAATGAATTTGGAATTTCATGGCCCTCTCTTTGCCCTTATGGGAAGGCTCCATTTGGTTGCCACTTTTGGTGGCTCCAAAAATAGCCAATGCCACATTTTTAGGATCTAGGTTTGACACAAGTTTTAGGGTTTCCAAGAGTGTGTGCATGGGTTTGGTAGGGGTAAAATAGGAAGGTGTGTGTGTGTGTGTGTGTGGGTGTGTGTGTGTTTTTCGTAGGGCTAGGTTGTGGGTTTTGATAGGATTAGGTGCTAAATAGGTTGGGTCAATCTAGATTAGGTGGGTATGGACCTAAATAGGCTTAGGAAAGTCTAATTGGATAGGAGTGAACCTAATTAGGTCTAGGTCAAGTCTAATTGGATGTGTGCATGTTATTAGGCTAGGGTAACCCTAATAGGTATCAGTCAATTAGATCTTGAGTGGATCTAATTGGGCTCAGGTGCGCCCAATCAACTGTACATGAACCCAATTAGGTATGGGATGGTTAAATTGGGTTAGGGATAGGATAAGTAGGGCTATGGATAGTGGACTAGGTTTAGGAGGTCTCTAATTAGGTTTCCTAGTGTGTTTGGTGGGGTTCCTAGGCCAAAGTAGGCAAGCTAGGGCTTCCAACACCAAAATTATGAACCAGAGAGCAGTATCAGATGTCTTATATTACAAAATTTGACATCTGGACATTAGATTAGACATCCAATTCTGTGTCAGTATAAGTTCTGCCTTCCTAGATTTTTATTCTGCAGAAATCAAACGTCCAGCCAGATGTATGGACGTCTTAATAGGTGCTGGAGAGTGGGTTTTAGGTTTTCTAAGGTGGGTTCTAGTTCGTAAGTGTTTAGGAGAGGGATAGGGTGGATAAGAACATGGATAGTGCTATCCATGTTTGGGTTTTGAGGCTAAGGTGCCCTAATGGAGGTGGTTTTGGGTTTTGGAAGGTTGTCCTAGGGTTTCTAAGGGTAGGGATAAGGCTATCCCCCTCGCTTCTCTTATCTAGATCAGTCTTCTTCTTCCTTTATTGCTTTATTCCACTTTCTCCATCCTGGATCACTTTGTTGCCTGCAAATAGTAATAAAAACTACTAACTAGTAGGATATCTCATCTTATTCTAAATAGACTGATGCAATGCATGATATGCAAGATATGAGTGCAATACCCACAATTTAAGCTAGGTTCAGAGATTATTTAGATTGATTAGGACCCATGATTGTTGTGCAATCACTTCCACCTCTTCAATCAATGAACACAGGATCAAGATGAAGAAGATGAATTTGGGTTGGGAAGAAGATGTGGTTGCTAATCTGAGTATGGTGCTGAAGGTTCAGGATTGTGCAAGGCCTGTGATATGACATGTGCTTGGCCTTGGGGAGGATTAGGTTCAACATACCTCTGGGTAGGTATATTCCTAGGGTTGGGTTCTGCTTGAGATGGGAGTGAATGTGGTTGATGGGATTCCGTCAAGTGAGATAGCTAGGCTCTCATCTCAGCTAATGTTGCATCCTATCTCTGCTACATAGCAATATTTTGTTGTTGCATATCAGCGAGAGCTTTCATGATGTTCCCCAACTAATCATCTCGTGTAGGCCTTGGTTGAGAGTATTAGGTGGGCTTGGGTTGGGGTTACTGGTCGGCAAGTGGTGGATACGCGTGTTATTGTGGAGGAGGTGCTCGGATCGAGTTGTGAAGTGGTGGTGCAGAAGGTTGTTGGAAATTGGATCTTTATGAATTTTCTGACCACAAGAAATTTGGATGATGTTACGAGCAGGGCATCAGACATAGTTTAAGACATCTGGGAAGTGGCCCAGACGTCTGGAACCCTTCCCAGATGTCTGGTATTAAATTTTTTTGGCCTATGGGTTCGCATCTACGTGCCTGCATGCACAGACTGAACCTGCCGCCTTCGTTTTTCCCTTTCTCTCCCTGCAGGCACCGTTTTTACTCTCTCCCTACGGCTGCCTTATAAGAACGCTCCCCCTCTCCCTCACCCTCACTCCACCATCTTCTTCTTCTCCTTCTCCCTGCCAGCGAGAGCGCAAGCAAGAGAGAGCGGCAGCAGCGGTTGCTGCGAGCATGCGGGAAGGAGGGGTTGTTGCAAGAGGAAGTAGAGCTCGACCGCGAGGGTACGAGCTTGCCAGGGCAGCTAGAGTCGGCCGGCGGGAGAGCGGTGAGTGTGGGGTGTCGCGGAGGAGTTGCTGCAGCTAGGGCAGTAGGCAGACGCAGCGTAGCACGGTCGTGCGCTGCGGGCGGAGAGTGAGCAGGGTTCTGATTTTGGGAAAATTTCCCAGAATTAGACATCTGGACTTACGTCCAGACGACGCATAAGATGTCTGGAGGAAGGTCCAGACGTCTGACAGGTACAATATTTTCTTACCTTCTCCTTTTTACGCATGTACGGCCATGCTGCCGTCCGCCGCGTTCTTCTGCACCCTTCGTGATGAGAGTGAGTGTGTATGTGTGCAGGAATCGTTCGGGAGGGCGGCAGGGCTCGCCACCCCACACCAATCAGACGTCTGGACATGATACCAGACGATGGGGAGGACCTCCAGACGTCTGGGGTGACAATCGGACGTCGGGAAACTGAGTTCAGATGATCCAGTGGGCTTTTGGACGTCTGAAGGATTGCGCAGACCAAGGTATGGCATGATCAACCTTTTAAGATGTTTGGAAGTTCCAGACGTCTGATTTTGGGAAAACTCGTCATTTTTGACCCGTTTAAGGTCCGTTCGGAGTCTGTTTTCCGCGTTTCAAGTTTCATTCTTCCCAGATTTATTTCCTCTACCTGTTTACAGTAATTGTATACTGTTCTAAGTAACTCCTTGTGTTGATCCTTGTATTAGGACCCCGTTCCGTTGCGGCTATGTGGGTTACGGAGGCACACGGGATTGCCAACCATGCCCCCAGTACTTCCGATTTTGCGGGTAGAGTGGCCTTCTAATTTAATTATCAAAAATTATACATTTATGAAACAATTAATAGAGTCTAAGGCATTGCATGAACCCTAGGGCTGAAGAATTAGATTGAATGATAGATCCTAGGGTATTGCATGAATCCTAGGACTGGAAAACTAGATTGAATGATAGATCCTAGGGTATGGCATGAATCCTAGGACTGGAAAACTAGTTGAATATATACATTGCAGTCTTGGAAAAGTGGAAAGGAAATGATAACTGCCTGTAAATTGGTTAATAGCTGCCTGTTATGAATGGATAAATACGATTGAGAACATGAATTGTATGGATATAAAGCTGGAACGGTGAAACCTAAATTAGCTAAGTTAAAAGAGCATGAACCTTACGGGGAATTAGGAGTAGAACTCCTGGAAAGTGAATGAAATTGAATTGGGGAAGTGAGCTGGCCCTTGAGTACGGAATACTAAGGAGAGAAACTGTCCCCCTATTTAGTACAGAGCGGAGCTAGCTGCCCCAGGGACCCAAGGCTAGCTCTGGCCACTTTGTACCGACTTTTGGCCCTCGTGTACACAGTACCGAGGAGAGCAACTAGTGTAGGGAGAGCACTAGCTACCCCACAGGCCTCGGGGTTCTCCTAGCCCTCCTACACCGACTTGTTAGGCCCACTGGGCAAACCAGGGTAGTCAGGTGAGGGTGCGCGAACTGTGGAGGGGCAAGACCCCTGTTTGGTTATTGTGGAGGGGCTGGACCCCTATTACTGAGAGGGCTCTACCCTAGACTGGTTCCGTGCTGTGCTTTGGGCACACTCGTTAGTGGAAACGACTGACCGCGTGCCAGTGCGAGGTAGCTACCCGTGCGTTTATCACGCGTGCTGTAGTCACCATTACGTCTGTCAGCAACCTTGGGGTGGTTGACTGAGGGTAGGACCACCACGGGGGACTCTCCCAACCAGGAGAGCACCACGTGTTACTTCTACTTTTCGGAAAAAACTGCAATCAAGATCATTCCCACGAGGAACATTCAAGATCAAGAGAAGGATCTGAGAAATAAATCAATAGTGAATAAATGGAAAAATATAAAGAAAGAAAGTAAAACTTATAACAGCTACTATCCACTCTACTGTTTCTTCTAGCTTTTAGTTGCCACTCTACTCAGCGTTTCACTGGCGTGTCACCCTTGTTACTTTTTAGGACCAGGTGTTGAGCAGCCAGAGTCGGCGGCTGCAGAGGGCGCTGGGCCTAGTGGAGCCCAGTAGTGTCACTTGTAGTACCTACTGTACTTTTTTTGCTATTTTTGTGAGTAGTTTCTGTTACCCCCTATACTCTTTTCATTGCAAACTTCACGTTTATTTACATGTTTAAATTCTCTACTGTTGTGGTGGTGTATACTGTAGTATATCTTTTCTTTATTGCTATATTTTGTTACTGCTAGTTATATACTTGGTGAATGTGGTTTATTTTACTGCTCTTTTGGTTACCTTCTCGTTGGATGACTGGGTCTTGGGATTAGTTGAGTCGGTCCGATTTTCATGTCTCGTAGGGATTCGGGAATCAGGTCATTACAGATGATTACTCCATCCAAGGTTGTAGGTTTGTGATAGGGATCATTGTGAATGGCGTGGAGCTCCTTTGAAGCTCTGGAAGATGCAGGGAATTCAGTTTAAGGAGGAACAAAGGTTCCTTCAATTGGTGAAGGATAGGAAAGTGACTAGTCTGGTAGTGCAGGTTGTGTCATAGAAAGATTGTTCACAATTTCCCTCCCTATTGGAAACTAGGAAGAAGTGTGAGGTGCAAGTGACTGAGAAGAAGTAGATGATGAAGGTTTAGATAGGAACTTCCATACTTCATCTACTTTCGTTTCTATTATGCCCACCTTATCTGGCTGACTAGCTACAATCTCTAGATATCGTGTGCTGGATTGGGCTTCATGTACCACCATGTGTAAGTGGGAATGTGAGGACTTTTTATTAAACATGCTCATCGAAACATTGTTAATAGAACTTTCGGCCATGCCTTCGAAGAGCTCAAAGGCTGAGTCCTCATCCCTACACAAGAAATTGCCTCCACATGCAGCATCAATAAAATTCCTTATGTCATCATGGAGCCCATGATAGAAGATCTGGACATGTTGCCAATGTGAGACACCATGGTAGGGACACTTACACAAAAGCTCATGGAATCTCTCCCAAGCCTCATGCATTTATTCTCCTAAATTCTATGTAAATGTGGTGATAGCACGCCTCAAGGCATTTGTGCAGTCTACAGGAAAATACTTCTTAAGGAACTCATGTTCCAAAGAAGCTAGGGTATCTATTGGTGTATTCTATGCCAGAGTTCTAAACCAAAAGGCACCCTTGTCCTTAAGTGAAAAGGAGAGTATTTTCATCAATAAAGTGTGCTGGTCATGGCCCTGCAGACCCAAGGTCTGAGAGAGATTTTTCAGCTCCTCTAAGTGTTGAAAAGGGTCCTCAAAAGCATGACCATGGAAGTGAGGAATAAGTGCTATAAGGTTCGGCTTTAGTTCAGCAGTACGACCCCCAGTGGGATAACATACTACAGGCATAGGTTGTGCAACTACGGGATTATAGTAATCCTGTAGTTGAGGTCTACGAGGTTGAGGTGCCTGGGGAGCTCGAGGTTGAGGTTGGGGGTTCTCTAAAAGATTAAGAGCCTAAGTAAGCTATTGCACCTATTAGGTTAAGGTATTCACTTGAAATTATGTCTCAAATAGGTGTTGAAGTGTAGGTTGTCGACCTCTCTCCGATGGTGGTTTGTTGGGAAAGTTAGGGTAAGGGGGAGGTTGGAACCTATGGTTTGGTGGTGGTGGTGGTGGTTGAGGATGAGTAAAGAGATGTGGAGGAAGTTCTTCGAAATCCTCAAATTATGCAGAATCGTTGTCATCCTCTGGATGAACAGAATGGTGGATGGGAGTTTGAGTCCTAAGAGGTGAAGGATTGAATGTGGAAGGCATTGAGGTGGAAGTAGAAGCTTGGGCATCACCACCCAAGGGAGGTACTAACTCAGGATTTTGGGATCTTCTACCTTCCATTGAGTCAATTTTTGAAAACACTTTTCGAAATAGTCACAACTCAAAAGAAGGTAAACACTCTCTATCAATCTCAATCAGAATAAAACCAGAAATCCCAATCAATCAATCTCCAATCAAAAGACCAATCAAACAATCAAGTGAGATAAACACGAATTTTCCTAGGGTCTGCTACATGAAAAATAGTAGTACACAAACAAATGTTTTTAATACAATTGTATGCGTCCTACATAAAACCTATCGAAGTGCAAACATCTAAAGTCCACCTAGAATCTGGATAAGACTGGAATGCCAATCTAGACCTTATGGTTGCTCAAGGAGATGAGATAGAAACCCATGTGTTTGTGATCTTATGTGATCGTGTAGTGTATACAGGATAAGCAATCAAGAAGAAGACGGTGAAAAGCTAATACAAGGTTTCACACAATCTTAATGTTGCCTTTTGAATTTGATTCTAGTATTTAAGAAGTGTTTTCTATGTAGATCATCTTGCCTTTTTGTCTTTTCAAGCACTAGATGGTCTTTTTAGTTTTAAGTCAAATGCAATGGATGGCAGGAGCTCATAATGGATAGAAGATGTGTACCTGACTCCAGCAATTCTGCAACATGCACCTTGACTATATTGAAATCTAGTAGGAAGACTGCAACCTAAGTATGGATGCCTATGAGATGTTGCTACTAGATAAGAGATGAGATTTTTTGGTATTTTGATTTTATAATTTTTTTTGGATTTTTCTAATGCAAGAAATAGAATCAAATTGAAAAAGAAATCGTTGCAGAAAAATCGAGTCAATGAGAGATGAGTAGAGAGAGATAAAGAGAGAGTCCAGAGAGTCTAAGTTATATAAAGCGTGTGTGAGAACAGGCTCTCACAACTTATTCCTAACAAATATAATCCTAAGAGTATACCTAAATCTAAACTACCACTAAACTAGTCTATACTACTAAAAACTGGAAACTGCAGCTCTTGCAGGAAACACTCCTCCGGGAAGTCGGGTCTGAAGTGCAGCAAATCCACCAAGAAGAAGAATCCCACCTGGAAGAAGTCACTACTCCTCAAGTGCAACAAAAACACCAAATGATTAGTAAGACAATTATATACAAAATAAATCAAAGAATATAATTGCATAAAAGAATTTATATACAACAAAGAATATAAATAAAAGAATGATTATTTTCAAAAAAAAAAAAATTTACAAATAAAGAATAAAAGAAAAATTTTGGCATATAGAAAGTTGCCTCCCCAGCAACGGTGCCAAAAAATTGACGAACTGAATTGCAATAAAAATGATGTTTTATGTCTCGTTGTTGTAGTAAAGGTGTCATAATGTAAACCGATGTCATGCTATTTTTATTTAATTATAATTTTTACTAGTTAGTTTCTAGGTTGTTCACTAGGAGGCAGTTATTGATATACATCACATCTATAAGTCCAAAATTGTTCTTTTATTCCAAAAATGTTAAATTTTATTTACTGTAAGAATGAATGAATTTTGTCAATTATATACAAAAAAATCAATTAATATGTATTACAATGCTTTAAACATATGTACAACAAACATACATCAAAAACTAGTTAGTACTACACTATGTTAATTGTATATAACTAATTTAAGTGATGTAGACACATTTATTTAGCTTAAAATGCCTATTTATGCATGTTCTTAAGCTTAGAGATGCATTTCATATTATAAATATTACATAGCATGCATCATTCTACATTTAGAACAGTTTGTATAAATTTTAGATTAATTTGCATCCTTTTATGGTCAGAAGAGAAGGAGATTTATTTCGGAGCCTTAGATTGATGATCCAACCATATGAATCTGATCAGGATGACGATTGAAGTCCAACTCCTCTGAAATTGCCTTGATCGGAGTTCCGTAGCACATTATGTAGTCTGAGGAAGATCAAAGGCTAAGGGGCAAGTTGGCGCCAATCTGACCACACAAATGGATCCAGATCAACGATCGCATCCCAACAGTGCAAAAATCGACATCCGTGGCGCCACCTACAAAGTAAAGAAAATGGACGTCCATGATGGCGCCACGTGGTGCCATCATAATTACCCAAATTCGTCCAAGCCCCTCCACTCCATCTTGCAGGCAATGCCATCACGTGATCGCAACCGTTGGATTGAGATCCAACGACTGAGAATCACCTCAACGCACCGCTCTACATCAAAGGAGAACGTGAGGATGAGATGTTGACCATTGGATTGAGATCCAACGGTCGAGAGCAAGTGCACGAAATTCCCTCCATGTGACCATCGGCTACGACAGTGCGTTGGACTACGACTTCGCCCACACCACATGGACACACGTTTGAAGCTCGGTCGTAGCACCTGATTTTGCGAGCATGAGTGTAATTCAATTGCGTCCATTGGATGGCCATCAAGCGGCGGAGACTTCATGATGTGACACTATCAAAATTGCACGATCTGCATGCCTACGATTACATGTTGATCGACAATCCATCTGACATGCTATCTGAGCGCATGATCATCACGCTATCATGGCTACTCATCTTGGATCCAACGGTGGAGATTGAGCCATGCACAACAGCTCTGAGCAAGCATATGTGTGAGCTGGAGACCTACAGTGATGTTTCTGGCAGAGCTATAGAGATGTCTTTGATATCGCTATTGACCATTGATGACTAAAGCCTCTTCTCGTCTACTATAAATGGACCCCTACACCTCCCATTTCTCTCCATCCATTGCTATGCTATCCTCATCTACTTTAGAGCTCAAAACACACCTTGAGCTTGTGTCCCAAGTCCTTGGGATGCTCCACTAGAAAAAAGAAACACACCATTCGTGGAACTCTCATCGACCATCATCTGCACCCCATACTAGGAAGCAGATCACACCGTGATGCCACCCATCCTCCCCTCCTCTTCTGACATCGTTCTTCTTCTTCCAAGTCTTCATCTGCATCGTTTGGGCCCTATCAATGTAGCTTTGCCCTCCAAGCAGTCTACAAAGAGGATTTTTCTCTCCCCCTTTCCCTTTTACTACTTTCATAGTGTAGAAGCATTTGTAATAAACATTTGTCAAGCATTTATCTAGAAGTAATTTTCTATCATTTGCAATTAGAATAGCTCTTTCCTACTTTCTAGAATAGCTTAGTGCAAATACTATTCTTGCTTGTTTCTTTGCTATCTCAAAATACAAAAAAAGGAGCAAACACAAAGTATGAAAAAGAAACAAAGTAAAGTGCAATTCTCAAAGCATCAAACATTGCCTCCCTGTGCTCAACTTGGGGCTCACCTCAAGCTTTGGTAAATTTATTTGGTAGCAATTTTTGTGGCTATGATGATGGGTTCTCCAAAACCCTAACTTTTCCTTATGAAAATACTCTCATCAGTAAGTAATACCTAAGTATAGGTACAAAAATAGTTATTGGTAATATACTATGTTCAGATAAATTAACATACTAATATCTTTAGTAACATATATTATGTATACAGTAACATATATACGTCGCTATAGCGCTAGTTACATATATATACATAACCTAAGGCAAAAAAACTACTTATATTAATGTATATACATATATACAGTGACAGATATATTTGTCGCTAAAGTGCTAATGTTATTTATTTACATATAAGACTCCAACTATTGCTCTACTTTATTTTACGTTTATATATGTATCTTGCCTATATACATATACATTATCTACATATATTATTTACTACATATATACATCTACTTATATATATTATACATACATATACTCATACAATACATACATATATATATGTACACACAAACAACACACGCATACAAACACTTAGTCGCTACACTGGTTCTCTCACTCTCTTATCTCCTAACTTCTCAACACTTAGCCGATTTAGGAAGTTCTCCAATCAAACACACATGTGCTGTTCATGGGCACAAAAATTTGGTTTAATGGACGAGCCGGCTCACGTTCAAGGGATACACAGTACCCATAAGGGCGAGACCAGACCTCTACTAGTGGGCCAGCCCTAGTTAATTTTAGGTGCATTTTTATCTGATTCCAGGCCCAATATTAGGCCCACACGTGCTCACACGGCACTCACACCTACGCATGCCCACAGGCGCATGCGGCATGTGCCTGAGAATAACTAGGATACGCTTAGGAGAGTTGTGCCCTGCATTGACGACTGAGAGGCCATCAATGCAAAAGCGTGATATATTGCTATGGGTGGTAAGCGGTGCATGATGTGGCACAAATCATCATGCCAATTAAGCGTGCTCCAATGACACAGTGCGTCCTAATTGAGGAGATTTGGCCCTCGATTCGAGGGCCATAAATTATTTTAAATTATAAATAAATTATATAATTATAAAGCCCTTATATAGGGCTACATGGTGGTACAATTAATTTAGATAAATAAATTGTTTAGATATATAATAAAATTGGCTAAAATTTATTGTTTATACATGACAAATTATGTGTTAATTTCTTAATTAAGGTAAAATTAGTTAACTAAACATACAATTAACCTTATACAGAGTTGATTTACGTAATAAATTATTTATTACACATTTCTATTGCATTTTAGAAACTTTATTTTAATTTATTTTACAATTAAATACACGTTTCAGTTAGTTATGCACATAAATAATTTATAAATACTATAATACAATATAAATATAGTATAAATAAGTTGACAATATTTAACACAAAGTTATACAATTATACATCATAAATTATCTCAGTATTAACTTAAATTACTAATTTAATTTATTTAAGTTAATAAATTACTTAAATAACTTAATAACTTTGTTACCTACTATAATTACCTAACTAAATTAAATTACAGGTATTATACAGTTCATTTTACATGGTTAAATATGTATATACAATATGAGATATAATTATGTACATATAGATAGGTTTATATAATTACTTAGATTAATAAACTCTTAGTTTATATAAATTAATATATAATAATACAATAAAGTTATATATACAATAAATCATCTTAAATATTTAATTTAGTATATAGAATACATATATAAGTTATTTATGCTAATTATCTCCACATTATATAATATATACATTTAACTTAGTTTTAAGTCATTTACAAGTATATACATAGTATATAATGTATTTTTGGGTATTTTTGAAAATTTTTTTATTTTTATGATTTTTATATGCATAATAGAGGTAGGGGATGAGAGAGAAAGGATGAGATGAGAGAGAAGTTTTTTTTGTGATTTTTCATATTTGATCTTTTATTAAATTTCGAGGTATATCAAACTGTTGGCTGGTATGTTCTACCAAGCTAGGGGTTTAGAATATCTTGAAACTTGGCATACACCTAGAACAATACCTGATATTACTCAAAGCAGGTTTATTTTATTTTTTTAGTGATTTTTTGATCATTTTATTTATATTACAAGTTAACACATGTCTAGACCTTAAAGGGTATTTGAAGTGAAACCTAAGATCATGAAAGGAACTATGAGTTTTGGAATTGAAGTTCAAAAACTTAAGCACATCCAACACTTCGTATGAAATATGTTTGGGTCAATCAAACATAATTTCCACTCAGATTTCCATTAAATCACACTTTAGATAGATAAATTAGCTTGAATGGACTGAAATTGAGCTTAAAATATTGATTCAGGCTATTACAAATCAAATTGAAATTTAACTTTATAGTAACCTTTAGACAACATGATTAAACCTTAAAACATGGTTTTTGACATTGATTTCATCAAATCATAGATGGGACAATCAAATAGCTGACAATGTTTTAAAACTAAATTCACATGCCAATTAAGATCAAATTTAAGCTCGAGCACATGTACATGAATGCTTATAAATGGAATTCTAAAAATACATTACAATCTCAACTCCACTAAATCCCCAAATAGACCTAAATTTCCACTCCCAAGCTGATAAGCTTAGATCAGTTCATGTAGCTGCTACCTAGAATATCCAGCAGCTGCTACTGTTGCCATTCAACACCAATGTAGCTGCCGATTCAAGAAAGATTCAGCATCTATGTTGCTGCCACCTCAAACGTCTTAAAGTAGAGATGCAGCTACTGCTGTTGCCATTTAGTGTTGTTGTCCAATGGCAACAATTGCTACGCAATCTCAGATGTTGAGAGTAGCTTGTATGCCCTTACTTTGATTAGACCCAGGAGGTTTGATTTGAAGCTTAAATCCAACTCCAAATCAGAGCTTAAACTCCACTGAAAACATGCTCGAATCTTTAAATGCTTGAAATCAGGGTCAATCCCATATAATGTAGCTGATGACCAGCACTTCTATGTATTGATGTGGGAAAGTTTCAACCAAAAATCTCTTGATCAAGTAATCATTTAAAACATAATTTGACTGAGAACTCATTCAAAGTCGAATTCAAATGCTGAAATGTTCACCAAACACTCTCAAAATTCATGAAACTTATACGAAATTATCTTGAAAACCAATAAAAGTTTCAAATAGTCTCCCAAAAAATCCTTGAGATCTTAATATGATCCTCATCTTGCATTATAGATAATGAAAGATGAAGATGCAAATCAAGATTTCATTGGCAATAAATCCAAATTTAGAAGTACCTCAGATATTCTCTACTAGATTTGGGATACATTTACTCGATTAAAGCTCAAACACCAAGAAAAACATTGATTTACTCTTTCTCTTATGCCATAGACAACGTAGACAACACAAAGAGTGAGTTTAAATCAATTGATGAAATCCAATAAAATTGATCCCAGATCTTCAGATCTTTCAAAAACTGGGAGTTACTTCATTCAGAACCATGTGAGGATCATTATGTTGAGAAGAAATGAATGGAGTGATCCTCATATGAGGTTTGGTGCTCAAATAGATCTGGATGCGCAAGAGCATGCAGATCTGATTTAATGCCTTGATGAGTGGATGGTTGGCAAATAACATGTGAGGAAATCAGTAAATGTGGTCCATGTGATGTAGAGGGAGATCAAGGTGTCTAAGTGAAAGTGGGAAATCACCTCTCTAATCTGAATTGATCAGAGAGGGCAGAAGCAATCTAATCTACTCCAATTGTAACTAACACATCCATCAATTCATCATCTAAACTACTCTAACTAAACTATAGTACACTAATCACTACCCTAAATTACTTTAGAAAGTAGGGAACTCCTATTTTAAAGGGAAGAATGGGATGCCTGGGCTGCAGCTGGTCACTGCAGGGATGAAGGGTGATGATATCTCCAATGATGAATGAGGTCCTTGGATCCACAGTGAGTTGCTATGGCAATGACATTTGGAGAGAAGAATCACCCCTGTCACTGGCAACTCTGATGAATGAGGAAGAAGAACTGGAGAATGGTCAAGTTGATCGACTCAGGTGGTAGGGAATCGATGCCTTGTGCGCAAGCTCAAGGGAGTGTTTAAGTAGGTGCACAAGCTGAATCACATCACTGTGAGGGTGAGATTAAGCAAATAGGGTTTTTACAATCGATTTACGAGAGATGAGGCATGAGAAGGTTCAAATCAAAGATGAGTCGTAGGATCAGATCTGGTCAAGGGGGTGATTCTGCACGTAAATGTGTCATGAATTAGAGGAAGATCGACTGTCAGATCAAGAGTACATGGGATCAATGATAGCTGTAGCACGAGTTCATCATGAGCTACAATGCCTAAGGCAGCCACAGGTGTGTTTGAAAATTTTGCTCAAGCCCAAATGGCAAAACGTTAGAAGGATTACACGTAGGCCCATAAGTGATGAAGAATTGATGCAGAGTGGTCCTTGTGATTTGCAAAGAGGCCCTCGATGGTTTCAGAATGGTACTTGAGACATTTTAGCCTAAGAAATGTGAATGCCCTAAAGACCTAAATGTAATTTAGTGATTGCAAGGTCCTAATGATGTCCCAATGTAGCTAAGCTTTTATTGAAGCACAATTGAACATTTAGGAAGTTGATTTCACTTTCAATTTGGTCTTTTGAATCCAAATATGTGTTCAATTTACAATTAAGATCACCATATTACACTTTGAATAGAATATCTCAATTTGTGACCTAATTTTGCATTTTTGACACAAATTTGTTGTTTTAGGTCATTTCTATTATTTCCCACACTTAACCCTTTTCATGTGTTAATATGTAGTGTCTAACCTAGTTTCTAGCTTAACTTGGCATTTTAGCTATGATGAGCCACACCTCATCATGCTCCTAATCATCAGGGAAGAAGGCCATTTGACTATACCTAGGGTTCCCATCTAAGAAACAGAAGTACTTATTCCTCACCAAATTTTCCAGAATTTAATTAATAAAAGGTAAGGGGAAGTGGTCATTTTGGGTGGTCGTATTCAAACGACAGTGATCAATGTAGACTCTCCAGCCAATTGAGGATCTGGTGGTAGCCAATTCTCCATGGTCATTCTTCTCTACATTAATTCTTGTCTGTTTAGTCACCACATGTATGGGGCAGACCCATTTATTGTTTAAAATGGGATAGATAATGCCTGCATTCATTTCAGAATCTCCTTCTTAAGAACCACCTTCATATTGGGGTTGAGCCTTCTCAGCATGTAATGGAAGGGTTTCATGGACTCATCCATGTATATATGATGCATGCAGAGGGACAGGTCATGACACTTAATATCAGCTATAGTCCAAGCAATAGCTTCCATGTGCCTTTATAAACACTCAAGCAAAGCTCCCTCCTGCGATTCAGATAATGCAGATGAGATAGTGACAGGGAGTGTGCCATTGGGGCTAAGGAAAGCATACTTTAGCATGCTCGGGAGTGGTGTGCACTCTCAACAACTCTTCCAATTTGAGTATATCCCCCTCATTTTCATCGATAACCTGAGGGTGATCGCTAGACATGGCCATTTGAAGGGGGGTCACTACATAAGAATGCTGGAGTAGTCTCTTCTACAATCTCATCAGCCACCTCAATTTGGAGACAATCTTCTAATCTGAGTTTCTTGTAGGAATAAAAAACATTTAACCGGATTTCCCTATTGCGAAAGCACATTTTAAGTGCCCTTGATTTACAATTGATAGAGGCGTTGGCTATGGTCAAGAAGGGGCATCCCAAGACAATGGATGGCTCTGTGGGCTTATTCAATCGGTCAGTGTCAAGCACAAGAAAATCAACAGGGAAGAAGTCCACTCTCACAAGGACATCTTCTAACAATCCTCGTGGTGCCTTATGTGAATTGTCTACTACTTGGAGGATGACAGGACTAGGCTTCAAATCACCTCCTCCTAGAAGGTTGTAAATAGAGTTTGATAAAATGTTTACCCCTGTGCCCAGATTGAGCAGAGCCTCATCAATGTATTGGTTTCCTATAACCACTGAAATATACAAGGCTTTTGGGTTTTTCAACTTGGGGGTTGTTCTATGTTGGAGCACCGAGCTAACATGATTAGGCATAATGATCTTAGCTTGGACTTGTTTCCTAGATCGACGTTTCTGGGTGCATAGGTGCTTCAGAAACTTGTCATAGGATGGGATTTGTTTATATCATCCAACAAAGGCAAGTTGATATGGACTTTCCTAAAAGTGTCCATAATCTCGTCTGTCCTATCCTTGGCTCCAGATGAGCCAACAGAAGATTCCCCAAGAGCAAATAAGTGCCCTGGATAGGTCACCCTTGATTTCTGGGTAGAGGGGTCATCATGTCAGGAAAGGGGTAGCGGAATGACAATGTCCTCTAGGGGGGTTGTTTCAAACGAGGGAGGGTAGTGTGGCTCTTCCTCGGTGAGGGTGGAAGGTAGGGTCAATGTAGGAAGAGAATTTTGAGGGGTGACCATAGGGGTGCAATCAGGTTTGACAATCTCTTTGCCACTCCTCAGCATGGTCACAGATTGAGCGTGTTCCCTGAATGTGATTCCCTTACCCTTGGGGTTCTCCTTAAAAGAGCTGGGCAATTTCCCCAAATCTCGCTACCTAACCGCCTCTGTAAGATGACCAATTTGGGATTGCATTTTAGTGCTCATCTTATTCTAACATTGGATGACCATATTCTAATGCTCTTGCATTGCCTTCATGATGGCTTTAGTTCATCCATCTCATAGGGCTTATTCTAAGGAGGCGTCGTATATGATGGCTACTACATGGGTTGGGGAGGTTGGGGTCTTGCATTCCCTAAGTTGGAAGCATCACCTTGCTTCCACGAGAAAATTAGGTGATTTTGCCACCCAGGGTTGTAGGTATTGGAATAGAAGTTATTATGAGGGGGTGGTTGGAATCCTTAGGCCACATTCAGGCTGGCTTGCAATAATTTTGGGAACTGATTTACCAAATGGCACTCCACAATGGCGTGTGAGGTACTTTAGCAAATAGAACACTCATCTCATGCTTGGACTGTGGAGGCTCCTTGGGTACTCAAGCTAGGATTCAACACTAACCTATCAAAGTTTTTATTTAACAATTGAATTTAATAGGCTAATCCTTGAGTGGCCTCAGCATCCTAAGCCTCCATTTTCCTCTATATGGTGGTTGGTTTTTTCTCTTGATATGCAGAGGTAAGGTGAATGGAATTACCACTCAATGTTTCCAAGATGGTCCAAACCTCATCCTTCATTTTATTCATAAAGGTTCTAGCATAGGCTCCATCAACCATTTGCCTATGCCTATTAGATAAGTCGGTATAAACCTTTTGACTAAGTGCCATTTTGGCACCTGATGATGGGAATAAAGTCTCAGTAGGTGTAACGACCCGATTCCCGAATCCCTACGAGACACAAGAATCGGACTGACTCGACTAATCCCAAGACCTAGTCATCCAACGAGAAAGTAACCAAAAGAGCAGTAAAATAAACCACATTCAGCATGAATATAACTAGCAGTAACAAAATACAACAGTAAGAAAAGGAAATACTATAGTATACACCACCACAACAGAAAGGAAATAAGCATGTACATCACATAAAGTTTCGATAAAGTACAGAGAGTAACAAAGAAACTACTCACTATAGTGGAAGAAAAGTACAGAAAGCACAACAAGTAACCCTACTGGACCCTACTAGGCCCAGCATCCTCTGCAGCCGCTGACCCTAGCTGCTCAACACCTGGTCCTGAAAAGTAACGAGGGTACACATCAGCGAAACACTGAGTAGAGTGGCAACTAAAAGCTAAAGAAGCAGTAGAGTGTATAGTAGTTGTTATATTTTTACTTTCTTTATTTACGTCTTTCTATTATTTCACGATTGATTTATTTCTCAGATCCTTCACTTGATCTCGAATGTTCCTCGTGGGAATGATCTTGATTGCAGTCTTTTCCGAAAAGTAGAAGTAACACGTGGTGCTCTCCTGGCCGAGAGAGTCCCCCGTGGTGGTCCTACCCTCAGTCAACCACCCCAAGGTCGCTGACAGACGTAACGGTGACTACGGCACATGCGATAAGCGCACAGGTAGCTACCCCGCACTGGCACGCGGTCAGTCGTTCACGTTGACGGGTGCACTCAAAACACAGCACGGAACCAGTATAGGGTAGAGCCCTCTAAGTAAAAGGGGTCCAACCCCTCCACTGTCCGTGCACCCTCGCCTGACTACCCTAGTTTGCCCAGTGGGCCTAACAAGTAGGTGTAGGAGGCTAGCAGAACCACGGGGCCCGTGGGGTAGCTAGTGTTCTCCCTACACTAGTAGCTCTCCTCGGTACTACGTACGCGAGGGCCAGCAAGTCGGTATACAGTGGCCAAACCCACCTCGGTCTAAACCTGACGGCGGCAAGCTCCCCTCTACACTAAGAGGTAATGTGTGCTCTCTTTGGTACCACGTGCCCGAGAGACAACACACTTCCACATTTCACTTTCTCAGTTCCCTTCTATTCTCTTTTCTAGGAGTTCTACTCCTAATTCCCGGTAGGGTTCGTGTTCTTTTTGTTTGGTCATTTTAGGTTTCACCATTCCAGTTTTACGTTCATACAATCCATATTCTCAATCATATTTATTCATTCATAATAGGCAGTTGTTAAATCAATTTACAGGAAGCTATTATTTCCTTTCCACTTTTCCAAGACTGTAATATTTATATATTCCACTAGTTTTCCTGTCCTAGGATTCATGCCGTACCCTAGGATCTATCATTCAATCTAGTTTTCCAGTCCTAGGATTCATGCAATGCCCTAGACTCTATTAATTGTTCCACAATCGTAACAAATTTTGTTAAATAAATTAAAAGCCACTCTACCAGTGAAACCGGGAGTACTGGGGCCATGGTCAGCAATCCCGCGCACCTCCACAACCCCTAAGACTGCAATGGAATGGGGTCCTAACACAAGGATCAATCACAAGGAGTTTCTCAGAATGGTATACAATTACTGTAAACGGGTAGAGGAATTTATTCTAGAAAGAATGCAACTCGAAACGTGGAAAACAGACTTCGAATGGGCCCCAAACGGGTCAAAAATGATGAAACTATCCAAAATCAGACGTCTGGAAGAGGTTCCAGACGTCTTAAAAGGTTGATCTATTGTACCTCAGTTCTGTGTAGTCCTTTAGACATCCAGAAGCCCACTGGAATGTCTAACCATGGTCCCCAGACGTCCGATTGTCACCCCGGATGTCTGGAAGTCCTCCCCGTCGTCTGGCACTGCGGCCAGACGTCTGATCCACGTGGGATGGCGAGCCCTCGCGCCCTCCCGAGCAGAACCTGCACACACACACACCTGTTCTTAGCACGACGAAGCACAGACGACGTCGCGGTGAACGGCTCCATGGCCGTACACGCGAAAAAGGGAGAAGATGAAATATCTTACCTGTCAGATGTCTTGACAGCCCTCCAGACGTCTTGAACGTCGTCTGGACATAAGTCCAGACATCTGATTCTGGAAAATTTTCCAGAACCAGAACGTTGGCCTTCCCCAGGTGGTAGGAAATGCTGCAGTCATAGTCCTTCAGGAGCTCCAACTAACGTCTCTGTCTCATGTTGAGCTCCTTCTGATCAAAATGGTATCTGAGGCTCTTGTGATCTGTGAAAATCTCGAAGGTCTCACCATACAAGTAGTGCCTCCAGGTCTTCAGCGCGAAGACAACAGCTGCCAGCTCCAGGTCATGGGTAGGGTAGGTATGCTCATGGGGCTTCAGTTGCCGCGAAGCGTAAGTGACAACGTGCCCCCTCTGCATGAGCACACCCCCTAACCCCTGCAAGGAGGTGTTTGTGTACACAACGAACCTGCCACTACTGTCAGGGATGGTGAGCATGGGAGCCGAAGTCAACCTCTCCTTCAGCTCCTGAAAACATGCCTTACAGGTGTCCGTCCAACTGAAGGGCACGTCCTTCCGGGTCAATTGTATCATAGGACACGCAATTTGTGAAAAACCTCTGATGAACCGTCTGTAGTAGCTTGCCAGTCCTAGGAAACTGCGAATCTCAGTGACTGTACGCAGTCTCTCCCACCTGAGCACTGCCTCGACCTTGGCCGGGTTCACCACCAAGCCGTCTCCAGAGATCACATGACCTAAGAAGGTCACCTCCCTCAACCAAAACTCGCACTTGCTGTATTTGGCATACAGTCTACGCCGTCTCAGTGTGTCCAGAACCATCCGCAAGTGCTGTCCGTGTTGTGTCTGATCTCGAGAGTAGATGAGTACATCATCAATGAACACCACCACGAACTGGTCCAAGTACGGTCTAAACACCCAGTTCATCAGGTCCATGAAAGCAGCGGGAGCATTGGTCAGCCCAAACGGCATGACCAAAAACTCGTAGTGTCCGTACCGGGTGTGGAAAGCTGTCTTGGAGACGTCTGCCTCCCTGATCCTCAACTGGTGGTATCCAGACCTCAGGTCGATCTTGGAGAATACCGTGGCACCTCGCAATTGGTCAAACAAGTCATCAATCCTCGGCAGTGGATATCTGTTATTGATGGTGACCCTATTCAGCTGTCGGTAGTCCACACAAAGGCGTAGGGTAACATCCTTCTTCTTTACAAATAGTATCGGGGCTCCCCAAGGAGACGCACTGGGCCTTACAAAGCCCTTCTCCAAAAGATCCTGCAACTGAGACTTGAGCTCTCGCAGCTCAAGCGATGCCATCCTGTATGGTGCGGTGGAGATGGGGCTAGTCCCTAGTACTAGTGAGATCTCAAACTCGATCTCACGCTCGGGTGGTAGTCCTGGTAACTCATCTGGGAACACGTCAGGGTACTCTCCGACCACCGGGATGCTCTGGAAGTCTGCCACAGGGCTGGGCTCTGCCACCACACAAGCTAGGAATCCCTCACACCATTGGCTCAAAAGTCTCTTCGCCCGAAGTGTTGAAATGCACCAGAAGCCTCCGTCCACTGGCTGACCGTGAAACTCGAAAGAAGGCAACTCTGGTATGGAGAAGACGATCTTCCTCTCAAAACAGTCCACCAAAGCATGGTAAGCGGACAGCCAGTCCATCTCCAGAATTACGCCAAAATCCTCCATCTGTATCATAATCAGGTCAGCTGGCAGACTATGTCCCCCGATACTGACCTCACAACCCGTGTATAACTCCTCAGCTACAAATAGCTGACCACTCGGACCTCTGATTATGAATGAATTCTCTAATAGCATATAATCCTATCCCAAACTAACTGCGAAACTGGCTGCGACAAACGAGTGCGTAGCGCCGAAATCGAAAAGTGTGTAAACGAGTCTGTCGGAAACTGAAACCATACCTGCCACCACCGATTCCGAAGCTCTGGCATCCCTGTGTGTCAGGGCGTTGATACGCCCCTCAGCTCTAGGTGCGGATGAAGCAGCCACACTCTGCGTCGGATGGGTAGGTGCTAGCCGGTACCCTGCTCGTGCCTGGGAACCGCGGCCTCCTGCGTGCCCTCCAGTGCTTGGCGCGGGAAATATCTGCTGACCCCCTGCCCTAGACGGGCAGTCCCTCCTGATGTGGCCCAGCTGGCCACACTGGCAGTAGAGGGGAACCCGACTCCTGCCCTCAGTGGGTCCCTACTGTCGGCTGGGCGGGGGTCCGGTGCTGGCAACTGGCCCCTGTCGAGGACCCCTAAAGGCCACTGATGGCCCTGCAAAACGTGACAGCCCTCCTGCGGACGCCACGTGTCTCCTCTCTCGCCGGCCCTGTGAAAAGTCTGGCTGGAAGGGCCTCTTCCGCCCGTCGTCAGTGTCTCACGCGGACGGGTTGGTCCTCTCGTAGGTCATAGCTGCCTTCACCACCCTAGAAAACGTAGGCAGCTTCAGGGGTTTGACATACCCCCGAATCACAGGCCGGAGCCCCTCGGTGAACCTCCAAAGGAGCTCCTCCTCAGTGGCTACTACTGTCGCTGCAAAGCAGGACAGCTCCAGAAAACGCATGCGGTACGCGCTCACGGTCATCGTCCCTTGGCAGAGAGTGTTGAACTCCCACCTCCTCTAGTCCTGCCACGTCTGGGGAAAGTACTGCTCGCAGAAGAGGGTGACGAACCGATCCCAGGTCGGCTCATCCCTCTCCTGTCCCCTGACCGCCCTCCACCACCTGTGTGCCGCACTCTCCAGCTGGTACGTGGCAAAGGCCACACGGCACTCCACCGAGGGGCGAAGGGTGTCGAAAATCTTCTCAAGCTACTCGAGCCAGTCCTCTGCCTCGATCGGGTCCTCATCCCCCTTGAACGAGGGGGGCTTCAGCTTCCGGAACTGCCCGAAAAGCTCGAAGTGGCGCTGCAGTGGAGATGTTGGTGCACCTCTAGGTAAAGGTGCCTTGTGCACAGAAGTGTCGGAGGAAGGTGGGGGCAATGGCGGCCCATCCCCTCCCCAGTGTCCAGTGCCGCGTCCGTCGTGTGGTCCCACAGAGGACTCCCCCTCCACAGCCCCAGGGTGAGGCGCTCGGGGCGGTGGGTAGAGCTTCTCTTGGACAATATCCCGTATTAACTGGGAGAGGTCCTGGGCCTGAATGCCCAGGAGCAGTGGCTGGTCCATTGAGGCGTCGACAGCAACACGCCCACCTCGCCGACCTTGTTCTCGGCCGCGCCCGCGGCCCGCCTCGCTAGTCCCGCGACGAGGCATCTCCTGCTAGGAGACGTGAAATAGGATGGAAACACATCAATATGGAACGATAGCTAATGAAAAATTCTAAGAGCTCATGCCAAAAGAAATGTTGTGGTGGCTACTCTAGTCACAGACATGTGAATTGGTTATTTTCCAATCAGTTGGTTCACTTCTCGGGACGACCTTGCTCTGATACCATCTTGTAACGACCCGATTCCCGAATCCCTACGAGACATGAGAATCGGACCGACTTGACTAATCCCAAGACCTAGTCGTCCAACGAGAAAGTAACCAAAAGAACAGTAAAATAAACCACATTCAGCATGAATATAACTAGCAGTAACAAAATACAGCAGTAAGAAAAGGAAATACTACAGTATACACCACCACAACAGAAAGGAAATAAACATGTGCATCACATAAAGTTTCGATAAAGTACAGAGAGTAACAAAGAAACTACTCACTATAGTGGAAGAAAAGTAGAGAAAGCACAACAACCCTACTATACCCTACTAGGCCCAGCGTCCTCTACAGCCGCTGACCCTGGCTGCTCAACACCTGGTCCTGAAAAGTAACGAGGGTACACCTCAGCGAAACGCTGAGTAGAGTGGCAACTAAAAGCTAAAGAAGTAGTAGAGTGTAGAGTAGCTGTTTTACTTTTACTTTCTTTGTTTACGTCTTTCTATTATTTCATGATTGATTTATTTCTCAGATCCATCACTTGATCTTGAATGTTCCTCATGGGAACGATCTTGATTGTAGTCTTTTCCAAAAAGTAGATGTAACACGTGGTGCTCTCTTGGCCGGGAGAGTCCCCCGTGGTGGTCCTACCCTCAGTCAACCACCCCAAGGTCGCTGACAGACGTAACGGTGACTACGTCACATGCGATAAGCGCACAGGTAGCTACCCCGCACTGGCACGCGGTCAGTCGTTCACGTTAACGGGTGCACTCAAAACACAGCACGGAACCAGTATAGGGTAGAGCCCTCTAAGTAAAAGGGGTCCAACCCCTCCACAGTCCGTGCACCCTCGCCTGACTACCCTAGTTTGCCCAGTGGGCCTAACAAGTAGGTGTAGGAGGCTAGCAGAACCCCGGGGCCCGTGGGGTAGCTAGTGTTCTCCCTACACTAGTAGCTCTCCTCGGTACTGTGCACGCAAGGGCCAGCAAGTCGGTGTACAGTGGCCAAACCCACCACGGTCTCAACCTGAGGGCAGCAAGCCCCCCTCTACACTAAGAGGTAATGTGTGCTCTCTTTGGTACCACGTACCGGAGAGACAACACACTTCACGTTTCACTTTCTCAGTTCCCTTCTATTCTCTTTTCAAGGAGTTCTACTCCTAATTCCCCGTAGGGTTCGTGTTCCTTTTGTTTGGTCATTTTAGGTTTCACTGTTCCAGTTTTACGTTCATACAATCCATATTCTCAATCATATTTATTCATTCATAATAGGTAGCTGTTAAATCAATTTACAGGAAGCTATTATTTCCTTTCCACTTTTCCAAGACTGCAATATTTATATATTCCACTAGTTTTCCTATCCTAGGATTCATGCCGTACCCTAGGATCTATCATTCAATCTAGTTTTCCAGTCCTAGGATTCATGCAATACCTTAGGATCTATCATTCAATCTAGTTTTCCAGTCCTAGGATTCATGCAATGCCCTAGACTCTATTAATTGTTCCACAATTGTAACAAATTATGTTAAATAAATTAAAAGCCACTCTACCAGCAAAACCGGGAGTACTGGGGGCATGGTCAGCAATCCTGCGTGCCTCTGCAACCCCCAAGACTGCAACGGAATGGGGTCCTAACACAAGGATCAATCATAAGGAGCTTCTCAGAATGGTATACAATTACTGTAAACAGGTAGAGGAATTTATTCTGGAAAGAACGCAACTCAAAATGCAGAAAACGAACTCCAAACGGGCCCTAAACGGGTCAAAAATGACGAAACTGTCCAAAGTCAGACATCTGGAAGAGGTTCCAGACGTCTTAAAAGGTTGATCGATCGCACCTCAGTTCTGCGCAGTCCTTCAGACGTCCAGAAGCCTGCTGGAACATCTGACCATGGTTCCAAGACGTCCGATTGTCACCCCGGACGTCTGGAAGTCCTCCCCGTCGTCTAGCACTGCGGCCAGTCGTCTGATCCGCGTGGTATGGCGAGCCCTCGCGCCATCCCTAGCAGAACTTGCACACACACTTGTTCTCAGCACGACGAAGTGTAGACGAAGTCGCGGTGGACGGCTGCATGGCCGTACACTCGAAAAGGGAGAAGATGAAATATCTTACCTGTCAGACGTCTTGACGGCCCTCCAGACATCTTGAACTTCGTCTGGACATAAGTCCAGACGTCTGATTCTGGAAAATTTACCAGAACCAGAACTCGATTCGCTTTCCGCTCGCGACGCACGGCCGTGCCGCTCCCCGTCCGCTTGCTGCCCGAGCTGCAGCAGCTCCTTCCACGACACCCCACACCCGCTGCTCCCCCACCGGCCGGCTCTAGCTACCCCAGCAAGCTCGAACGCTCGTAGTCGAGCTTCTTCCTTCCACTCGCAGCCCTCCTTCCCGCACGCTCGCTGCGGCCGCTGCTGCCGCTCACTCGCTCGCTCGCGCTCTCACACTGGCAGGGAGAAGGAGAAGGAAAAGGAGGAGGAGATGAGGGTGAGGGAGAGGTCAAGGGTGTTTTATAAGGCTGCGTGGGGAGAGAGAGAAAAGGGCGGTGCGTCTACAGGAAGAGAGAGGGAAAGAAGAACGAAAGCGTCGGGTGCAGTCTGAACGCGCACGCACGCAGACGCAACCTCGTACACTGAAAAAATTTATTACCAGATGTCTGGAAAGTGTTCCAGACGTCTGGGCCACTTTCCAGATGTCTTAAAAACCCATCTGATGTCACATTCGTCACAGCATGTTAAAGTATTCGCATGTTTCATGGAATTGATCCCCATCATTCTGAGTAAAACCCATACTCTCTCTCCTATAATGATTGGTTTTACTCATAGGAAAATACTTCTTTAAAAATTCTCCCTTAAGGGTAGCCTAATCATTTACTCTTGCATCAAGGGTATGATACTAATGCTCAGCTTTGTTCTTTAAGGAGAACAAAAATAAGGTTCTCATCAGTATAGCCCTAAAGCTTCATCGTGGAAAAAATTTTGATGAACTCCTCAAAATGCCTATAGGGGTCTTCCCTAGCAGTACCAAAGAAAGAGGGCAGTAAAGATATGGTATTGTTCTTGATTTCATACAGATTCTCCCCCCCCCCCAAGTCTTCTTACAACTTGAGCTTGGGTAGTAGGTAGAAAGTAGTCCCTAAGAGTTCTTTGGTTCTCCACCACCCTATTCTCTCTATCTTCTCCCTTTGTCATCTTCTTTCTCACTTGGTTGGCTCTCTTAAGAACCAGTTTAGGTTCAGGATTAAACACAAGGCTTCTCCTAAGGGAGCATCTACCAAGTATACAATGGCAACCAAACACAATTCAAGTTCTTACAAATTTGAGTAGGCTTAGCTCTTTAATCAACCCCTAAACTAACTTCACATATTAGCCAAATAGATTCAAGGCTGTATTCCTTCGTTCCTACTTAAGTGGTATAAGAGGAATGAGGCAACTGTAAATTCCTAACCAATTCTGTTGTGACAAAGGTTGAGGTCAAATTAGTTGTTATAGGTGGCCAAACAAGTTATACATTCTAGTTATGCAACCTAAGCCATCCTTCGAGTGCCTTAGGACCTACACCTTGCTTAAATGATATTCTCAAGTGATCCAGTGAAGAGGTACTCAAAGGATGGAACTAAGGGATGCAAGTAGGGTGAACCCTTCCTTTGAGATGATGTGTTTGTGGTGCCTCTTAACTGCCCTTTTGTTCCTTTAAGGGTTGTCCCCCTCCTTAAAGTCTCAAATAACTTGGTCATAGGATAATATCAGTGCCACAAGGTGAAGTAGGAAGGTTTGCATGGATAAAGAGATTGGTGCCTATAGCCTTAACGGATAGAGACCTAGTGTAGTGTCTAAAGTGCATGCCTGGTGTAGGAAGTGTGCATCAAACTGCAAAAATGATTTTCTTTCAAAAACTGCAAACAAGTTTTCAAAAGACTTCCCATTAATTTTAATCTTTCTTCTCTCTTAATCCCTTTTCAAAACTAAAGTAACCATTTGATTAATCTTTTCAAATCAAATTAGGTGGTTTTTTAATTAAATCCCAAATGTAGTGCGTGTACAAATAGTTGATGCAAAAGATAGGAACTACATACCTTACTCCAACACTCTACAATGCAAGAATGTACGTAATGTAGAAAAGAAGGCTAGATGCTGCTCAACAATCCTATATGGTCATCCTATGGTTATGCAGCTTCTAGCAGGTAGCTCAGATTTTTTTTTTAAGTTATAACGCAAACAAAGGAAATCTATTCACACACAAAGTTAAATAAAAATAAAATAAACCTAATGTCAAAATAAAAGGGGACACTCCCCCGAAAACCAGCCCCAGAACTACAAGAGCAAGAAAGCAATAACCTAAAGAGTCTAAAGTCTATTCTAATTCTAATTTAAGATCTAATAAAAAAATAAAAATATCCAACTGCTCCTCTACACTTGTGTGATCAAAGCCCATGTTCGCCTATGATTGCTTCTTAGGGTGGCATCAAGGTCAACTAGATGATAAGTCCAATGTGTGTTCCTCCTCCATGAGACATACCTCTCAATTAATTCCAGAATAATATATCAATTAATATATAGCCTCAATAAAAAAAATCAATGTGAATAGGAAATGTTTGCAAGCTTATATTGGTCGAGGGATTTTTCATTTAATGACAGTGACAACAGTAGAATAAAAATAATTTATTCGTTGTAATAGTTTAACGTGGTGGAAAATCTCTCAATCAAAAATCAATAAAATCTAACCACATAAGCTAGGTCATTTCCACGGGGAAGCACGAACCCAATAAACTAACAAATAACTCGCATGTACGTTCACAAATTTGTAAGGAATTTTATTTCATATAAATATTCATTAAATCCATTCCATAAAATCCGTTAGAGAATGATAGAGTTGAGAAAGAGAGACATGGGGGATAGAGAGTAACAAAGATAACAACCAGACTAAATAAAATGAATAAATAAACCAATAGTAATTCTCAATAAAAAATCAATAGAAAAATAAATACCCTCCCTCCTATAGCAAAAAAGGGGAGGATTCCTGTGCGTGCGTAGCCATGCGTGGGGACTACGACTATCGATTTGAAGCCGAGGGGTTCAACAGTGGAGTAAGACTGTCACAACAGTAATGTTGGCGACGAGAACAGAGGCCGGAGGTGGCTGGAAGGTGATGAGGAGGGCGACCATGCATGGAGGATACCGGCGGTGTGGGTTACTGGCGTGGGTTGTTGAGCCACCGGCGAGATGGCTTTGATATCAGGGAAGGCATGGTGGAGTGTGAGGCTCGTCTCAGTGGTGTTAGCGACGAGAACGGTAGGTGTTGGTGGTGCATTGGTGAGGGTGGTTGTAGTGGGTTGTTGGGTTCTTGATGATGACAGAGGAAGGAGATGAAGAAAAAATGAAGGAGAATAAGAAGGGGAAGGTGGGTGCGGGTGGAGTGGGGATGATGGTGGTTGAAGACAAAGTTTGGTGGAGGGTCGCATTGTCACCACCAACCTGGCAACGATGGGAACGTGTTTGAGGTGGCCGGATATAATAGCGTTCGCGGCATCTACAGTGTACGCTTAAGTCATGGTGGTAGAGGTGGATGATGATTGTAGTTGGCAGGCAGTCTCCCCCCCCCCCCCCCCCCAACCTTGGCTACGAGGTAGAGGAGTTTTTATACTCCGTCTCCCATTTGAATGGTAGTAAGAACAACTGACCTCCTTTAATCATGCCTAAGGATAAGGGATTTTGAATCCTCTACTGATGTACCTTCAGGACTACTTGTTAATTATGGTTAATTAATCATGTCGTAGTATGGTGTCACAATCTAGATGGATGTCATTTATTTATTTGCAATTTTTATTGGTTTTATTCCATGTCGTTTATTGGGAGGAAGTTATTGATAAGCATCACTCTCTATTATCCAAAAACCATCTTTTATTCTAAAAAATGTTTTATTTACATCAAAATGAATTATGAAAGAAAGAATCAAAGAATAAACTAATCTAAGTCAATTATGTACAACAATAAATGAATTATGTTGATGACTGATGATAACATCATCATCTAGCGTAACTAGCTTTAATTAATCACAATCAAGAGACAACTACTACATAACCGCCGAAGAGTCGTAATTGACTGCATATGCTTTCTAAGAAGAATACATTAAATTAGGGTTAAATCTACAGTTTTAACATATCTTAAATGCATAACAATCATGGGATTTCCCAGGGGTTAAATAAAGGCCAAATGAGCATTAATGATTAATAAGAGGATTCATACAAACAAAAATGGGTTTTTGCGCATTTCAAGAATTCATGGACATCCGAAACCCTAATTGCAGACCCACTTAAATAACAAAGGTTGTGGTCAGGATAAAATTCACCTAAACTTTCTAAAATTCATAGAAAAGTATTCTATATGGTTTGGTATCCTTGATTTGACCATTGGAACCCATTTTGACCTAAAATAGAGTCTCAGGCAGAAAGTTACCCTAATTTGGATTTCTGCATAAATTATCAAATAAAACATGGTCAAAACCAAAATCCAACTTCACCATCAGATTCCTTGGGTCCAAATTAGGTCTGTACCAAAATTTGGGCCCAATCAGATATCATCTTGACCTAGTTAGCATTTTGGTCTAGTTTGAGTCTTTTACTCTTAAATAACCCCTCAGCTTTGAAAATCTACTGCGAACTGCCCCCTACATTTGTCATCACCTTCACAAAAAGACCCCTGGTACCATTAGGAGTAAGCTGCAGCTCACTATTGAGATTTGAGTGAGATTTTCTCGCTCAATTCTCAATCAATCAGCCCCAAAATTGAGAGAGAGATTCCTTGAGAAATTCTCTTCCAATTGAGACCGGCCATGAATCCTATTTCCTTCCCAATCTCCCATGCAAATAAATGGTAGATGTGGGTATCCCTTGTGCACGAAGTATCCGAAGCTTGGAAAGCTTCTTTCCTTGCTTGGGAGCACCCCCTAAGGCCTATAAAGGATCTCATGAGACAAACCTTATATCCTTAGCTTGGTTTGGAGGCAAGACTCTCCTTCTTCCCTTCTCCCCGAATGCCATCTCCACCAACTCCTGTGAGCTCCTTGTCCTACCTTCTTCGCCAGCCACCACAAATTATAGTCATCCGGATCTTCCTCCTCACGTTCTTCCATGTCTCGCAACACCGGTGAATGCTCCCTTCCTCGTTCTCCTCACTGCTTCTTCACCACCGGAGACTTCACCTTCCACGGTGCCAGCCATACCATAACTTGCGCCCTCTCTCCCCTTTCGTCCAATTAGGATTGTGTAGTTAGGTCCCTCTTCTCCTCTACTTTCTTTTTATCTCATTTATTACCCAATTCGACCCACGCCGATACCGTACGCCGTCATCTTCTCAGTCTCCAGCTACATCTTCGGCGGGGCTTTCCTATCATTCCACTGCACCACATGCCTCACAACACTCTCACAAGCTTCACTGCTCATCCTGAGACAAAACCCCTCTACCTATTCGCCACTCCACCCACCCAAAAGTTCTACCAAACAATCAACCTTCTCACCTCCATCTCCATCACTGTCCACCTTCCACACGCACCTTCACGCCACAAAATCACCACCAACACCTTTGCCATGCTTTGGCGAAGCTCCTAAAGTAATTTAATGCGGCTGAGAGGCCGTTCTTTGGTATTTTAGGTATACACTGTTGCCCTTCACTGCCACCATCATCACCGGCATTTCTCTCAGTCCTTCGATGAATCTTAGGGCCTAATTGAACCTCCAGTCCTCGTGCACTCCTCCAGGTGCTTGCTCAAGGCCTCTAATTGATGACCCGAAGACTTAGACACTCCAATTGAAGGAACTGCTGCTGCTTGAATGCATGGAGACCTACGGGATTTAGTCCCACATCGATGGAATATGAGTGACTGCACATGGATATATTGGATTTGTGTCTTAGTCTATTCACCCAAGAACATGGGGGTCGGGTCCCCATACCCCTCACGACCCACTTAACCCGCCTATATTACTCCTCACCTGCGACACCACACACGTAGGCCTGGACCTGATGTTGCTTAACCCAGATCCCTGATTACCCCATTGGCTGCCCGGTTGTCTTAGAGATAAGAGGAAGGGAAGAGAGAGAGAGCAGGAGTAGGAGGGTTTTGCTCCTCTGTGCAGTGGCTAACACTTAGTCGCTGAAGGATTTAGTTTCCTTATGTGCTGTGAAGGGAAGAAGAGGCTTTGAAGAGAAAGGGAAGGCAAGAAGACTTAGAGAAGAGGGAGAAGGATCGAGAAGAAGCTGACATGATGAAGAAGAGAAGAAAAGAAGGAAAGCAGAAGAAGTGATAAGAAATAGAGAAAAACGCTTTAAGAAGCTTGATCATTTAAGTCGTCAAGTGGAATGACTCGACGTCTGATTTAGCATTTGAAACTTTGGCGACTTAAGCTTGTGTGGCATTTCCAATTGAGGTTACTTTAGCATTATTTGAGTAATTGATATATATGTGCTTAGACTAATAATTGGTGATTTAAATCATGATTTTTTTGTCCTAGGTTTCTTTTTGTTCTGTTAAACTCTTGAAGTACTCATGTTTGCCATTGAATATCAGATTTGAGTTGTTATTGTGCATTGAGTATCATTATTGTGCTTAATTTCTTGTGCTCATTTATATTTTGATTAAGATTAGCATGTAAATTCCACATTTGCTCTCTGTGTTCGACCTCGAACTTCAATTTAGATTTTGAGTTTATAAATTGTATCTATTGATTGAGCTATTTAGGAGGCTTTGCTACAATGAAATGACTTATAAAACTCCTCGATAGCCCATTCAATAATGATAATGCCTCAAAGATATAAACAGGTATAAAGGCATCAAAAATTGATCTAAACTAATTTAAGTTAATTATATACACTAATTATATATACTAATATCACAGTAATGCCTTAATATAGGCATAAAAAGAATATATATATATACAACTATATTACTTACTATACTAACATATGTATACTATGTATACTAACACATATAAACGTCACTAAAAAGCCTTAAAAACATTTATATAGAAAAAGGCAAAAGAATATCTATATATATAGAACATAAGATATATACTCTATACATATGTATATACATGTATTATATTACTCTCTCTTTCTCTCTCTATATATATATACCAACTACTTATGTGCATGTACTAACACACACATGTTCATATACTTACTAAAACTTAAACACAATACATACACACATTACACACAGCACTTAGTTAATTAACACTTACACTCATATGTACAAAGCACCAACACTTAGTTAACTTTTTACTTTAGCTACACTCTAATCCAAAAATTTATTTAATTGGAGACCCAACCCTTCGTAAGATCAACAACCCATTAGAGGCTGGATCAATCATTATTAATCTTGGGCCTATAGTTTTTATTCAGTGTTTTTGCATAGTTTCGGGCCAATATCGACCCACATGAATGGCTCGCGGCCCAGCCACTCACCCACACAGGGCTTTCTCTCTCTCTCTCTCTCTCTCAATGCATGGTCGAAGGTCAGGTTTAGTAATAGGGATCCGACCCCTTTATTGAACATGTAGGCTTCAAGTGCATATACTTATATACAGCCATAGCCAATCAACTCTTTCCGACATGGGACTATGTTGGCATGCCCAATTGAGGTGCCCAACATGTTTTATTGCCATTTTTATGGTTTAATTAAGGTATGAAATAATTAATTATTTTAAAACTAAATTATATATACATGTAGCGTATACATATGGCTTCTTATTGTTATAGTTTATTTACAATAATTAAATATATAAATATATTTAAAAATTTATTAAAGTTATAGATAAATAAACATTGATTTAATACTTAATTCCTTAATTAAAGTATAAATTAATGGATTACTAGTACAATTGACTTATAATTTAGTTGACTTACATTATTAACTTATTATTACATATTTTTAATTTATTTTTATTTATTTCTATTTATACATTTTTAAATATATGATTTACATATATATACATATATATATAGTATAAATACTATTCTACAATATGTATAAGTTATAAACATATTGAAAAATACTTTAAACTACAGTATACAAGTATACAACATAATTTACTTCATTAATTTATTAATTTACTAATTTAAATTACATTAACTTAATAATATAACTAAATAACTTATAAACATAAATACGTACAATATATAGGTAAATAAATAAATATAAGGGTTTATTACTATACATAGTAATTACCTTAAGCTATATATATAGTTATAATTACAATTCTAATTATATACATAGCTATTTATAAATACATAAGGATTATGTACATATAATATAAATAAATATTTACATAATAATATTATTATAATATATACTATATAACTCAATATAAATACCTATCTAACTAATAAAATAAATATTTAAGTTATTTACATATTTTATATATATATAAGTTACTTTATACACTTAATTAGTATTATTTACAAATATAAATACTATGTACAAAGTATTTTTATGGATTTTTCAAGTTTTTCATAATTTTATTTTGTTTTTGTGTTTTACAGAGATAAGGAAAGAAGAGAGAAAGATAAGAAGAGAAGAAGAAACACTCCTTTTGGTATTTTTGTCTTAGTTTTTCTATTTCTAACGAAAGAAGACCTAAACTTCTACTGGTATGTTCTCCTAACTAGATAGCTCAAAACCTAAATCTAACTCAACACACACCTAAAACTAAACCTAATCTAACTCAACACACATTTATGTTATTTATTTACAATCATTTTTTATTTTTTTATGTATTTACAGGTTGGGCAAAATGATGCTCAATAGAGGTTTAAATATGAATTCTAAAGCCTTAAAATGCATTCTCATCTGCTAGAATTAGTGAATAAGCAATACAAACTTCCAGAGATCATTAGATATCTGAATATGACAAACAAATATGTTTTAATCACTTAATAATACAAAGTTGCTCAGTTTAGACAGTTTTCAGCAATTATAAATATTGATAGAAGTCTTAATTAGACTTTACAAAGGATCATAATTCTTTTCCAAGCCAAAAAAAAGTTATCCAAATACATGAAATCTTGTTACATTAAACTTAACCAATACATGCTCTCAGAATATTCAAATGAACTCAAACAAGATCATAAATCTTGAAATCAACTTCACCTAGTTCTATGAGTAGTTGCTATTGAAAAACCTTCACATATAATCAACTAAAATCTTGTTTAAGTGTTTTCAGCTCTAATTAGGCATCAGATGTATATGTCCAAACCAAATTTAAACTCAAGAATGTATTACAACAAAGTCTCATTCAAAACTCCCATTAAAATACACGATAGACACCTATTCAAAAGTCATCTAGATAACACAGCAACTTTTGCTATAGCTACGGTTCCAGCTGATGTCACACTGGTTTTGACAACTCAAATACCTCATTACATTATAAAATCATGAAAGCTATCTTCAAGCTTAAATCTATGCATCAGAATCTTTGATAAATGGTTAAAAGTTGAAAATTAGTTCAGATCTGAGTCATGAAGTGTGACATTCCGAATTTCATTCAAACCCCACTAAAAGATTGCTCAAAATTGTTGTAAATACTCTCTGATGTATCTGGAATCTTCCACATATCAAATTAAAATTCCTTCAACCAAGAAACCCTAGTTTGATCCTCTATTCTATGCTCTAGACAACATGAAGGAGAAGATCAAATCAGGCTTTCTTGTCACTTAAAAACCATGCTCAAGCCTCAAATAGCATCTTTCAAACCTCATATGAACCTTAAATAATAGATTAAAATAATTTAACACCAAAATACCATATCACCCAATAGGGAGTTTAATGTGGTTTTGCCATCATGAAATACTCATCTAGGACACCTACACACCATTGATTGGTGTGTAGGTGTTCTATGTGATGCTTAAGAACCATCTAGATCATTGCTTTGGTGTCAAATCAGTGCAACTGATTTTCATAGACTCAGCTCCCTTAGGTGATGAACAAATATAGGAACTAGCATAAAAATTGGGTGCTAATGTAACGAACGCGTGCCCCAGACGTCTTTTAAGACGTCTGGGAGGTGGCCCAGACGTCGGACCAGACGTCTGGGATCGTTTCCAGACGTCTGGAAATCTGTTATCTTCCACACGCGTGGGTCGTCTACCCGCCTGAGTGCGCAGACCCGCATATTTGTTTATTCCCTGCGGCTGCAGACGCCCTGCCGCGTCCTCTCTCCTCCTCGCACGGCCTTAAAAGGCCACGCCTCCCCTCACTTCCGTCACCACCGACTCCTCCCTCTTCTCCTTCAGCCAGTGAGCGTGAAAGCGAGCACAAGGGCAGCAGCGGCGGCCGCAGTGAGAGTGGAGGAGGTGCTGCGTGCGAGAGCGGAGCTCTGCCGTGAGGGCGAGCTCGCCGGGGCTGCTAGGGTCGGCCTGCGGAGGGCGTAGGGGGTGCGGAGCGACGCGGAGGGGGGACTGCTGTGGTCTGAGCAGCAGGCGCGCGAGGTGCGACGCGGGCAGCGTCGCGAGCGGAGGCCGAGTGGCACCCTGATTTTGGAAAAATTTCCAGAATCAGACGTCTGGGTTGATAACCAGACGGCAAGGGCGACGTCTGGAAGACCATCCAGATGTCTGAAAGGTGAGTTTTCCGTCTCCTTCTTCCTTCCTGTCGACTGACCGTACTAAGGGAGGGAGATGGGTGTGCGTAGGCTCGGTGATTCTCCATCCTTCGCGAATCAGATGTCTGGCAGTAGTACCAGATGGCGGAAGCGACCTCCAGACGTCCGGGGTGATCATCGGACATCTAGGAGCTAGGCCAGACGTCCCCGCAGACTTCTGGACGTCTGGTAAACCACACTGAACAAGGTAATTCTCTGATCCACTTTTTAAGACGTCTGGAAGAAGTTCCAGACGTCTGATTTTGCATAGTGTCGTCATTTTTGACCCGTTTAGGGCCCGTTCGGGTTCCGTTTTCCGCGATTCGAGTTGCGTTCTTTTCAGAATTAATTCCTCTACGCGTCTACAGTAGCTATACACTATTTTGAGACACTCCTTGTGTTTGATCCTTGTGATAGGACCCCGTTCTATTGCAGTCTCGGGGGTCGCGGAGGCATGCGGGATTCCCGACCACGCCCCCATTTCTCTCGTTGTACCTGGTAGAGTGGCTTTAAGTTATTAATAAAATCTATTAAATTATGAAACCATAAATAGAACCTAGGACATTGCATGAATCCTAGGAATGAGAAATAGATGGAATGATAGCTCCTAGGTGTTGCATGAATCCTAGGGCTGGAAAACTAGATTGTATGATAGATCCTAGGATATGGCATGAATCCTAGGATGGGAAAACTAGTGGAATGTATAATACAGCAGTCTTGGAAAATGGAAAGAGATATAAAGCTGCCTGTAATTTGAATTAACAGCTGCCTGTTGTGAATAAATAACGTGGTTGAGAACATGGATTGTAAGAATGTGAAACTGGAAAGTGAAACCTGGATGTTTGAGTAAAAAGGATGGAACCCTACGGGGAAGTAGGAGTAGAACTCCTGGAAAGTGAATGGAATAGTATTGGGGAAGTGAGCTGGCCCTTGAGTACAGAGTGCCAAGGAGAGCGACTGTACCCCTGTTTAGTGTAGAGTGGAGCCAGCCGCCCCAGGGACCCGGGGCTAGGACTAGCCACTCTGTACCGACTTGCTGGCCCTCACGTACGTAGTATCGAGGAGAGCTACTAGTGTAGGGAGGTACTAGCTACCCTACGGGCCTCGGGGTTCTGCTAGCCTCCCACACCGACTTGGTAGGCCCGCTGGGGCAAACCAGGGTAGTCAGGTGAGGGTGCGCGGACTGTGGAGGGGCAAGGCCCCTGTTTGGTTACTGTGGAGGGGTTGGACCCCTGTTACTGAGAGGGCTCTACCCTGGACTGGTTTCGTGCTATGCTTTGGGCGCACCCGTTAACGGAAACGACTGACCGCGTGCCAGTGCGGGTTAGCTACCTGTGAGTTTATCACGCGTGCCGTAGTCACCGTTACGTCTGTCAGTGACCTTGGGGTGGTTGACTGAGGGTAGGATCAGCACGGGGGACTCTCCCGACCAGGAGAGCACCACGTGCTACTTCTACTTTTTGGAAAAGACTGCAATCAAGATCGTTCTCACGAGGAACATTCGAGATCAAAAAAATGATCTGAGGAATAAATGAAATAGTGAGACAATTGAAAGATGTGAATAAAGAAAGTAATCGAACATAACAGCTACTGTACACTCTACTGTTGTCTTTAGTTTAGTTGCCACTCTGCTCAGCGTTTTGCTGATGTGTTACACTCGTTACCCTTTTCAGGACCTGGTGTTGAGCAGCCAGGGTCAGCGGCTGCAGAGGATGCTGGGCCAGTAGGGTCCAGTAGAGTTACCACTGTCTCTTGTACCTCTTTTTGTTACGTTGTAGTGAGTAGTTCTTGTTTCCACTGTAGTTTCTTTACCTGCAGTTCAAATTATATTATGAATGTTGTTCTGCTATTGTGGTGGTACATACTATGGTAGTTTCTTTCCTTACTGCTGTACTTTCTTACTGTTAGTTATATTCATGTTGAATGTGGTTTATTTTACTGCTCTTTTGGTTACTTCCTCGTTGGACGACTAGGTCTTGGGATTAGTTGAGTCGGTTCGGTTCTCGTGTCTCGTAGGGACTCGGGAACCGGGTCGTTACAAGATGGTATCAGAGCAAGGTCGTCCCGAGAAGTGAATCAATTGATTGGAAAATAACCAATTCACATGTTTATAACTAGAGTAGCCACCACAACCTATCTCTTGACAAGAGCTCTTAGAAGTTTCGTTAGATACCGTCTGTTTTGACGTTTTTTTTTTTTCCATTTTGTTTCGCGTCTCCTTACAGGAGATGCCTCGTCGCGGGACTGGCGAGACTGGCTGCGGGCGCGGCCGAGGATGAGGTCGGCGAGGTGGACGTGCTATTGTTGACGTCTCGGTGGACCAGCCACCACTCCCGGGCATCCAGGCCTAGGACCTCGCCAGACTGATACAGGACATTGTACGAGAGGAGCTCCACCCACCGCCCCGAGCACCACCTCCTGGGGCTGTAGAGGGGGAGTCCTCTGTGGGAGCATGCGACGGACACGGCGCTAGACACGAGGGAGGGGATGGGCTGCTGCCGCCCCCACCTTCCTCCGACACTTCTGTACACGAGGCACCTTCACCTGGAGGTGCACCAGCACCTCCCCTACAGTGCCACTTCGAGCTTTTCGGACAGTTCCGGAAGCTGAAGCCCCCCTCCTTCAAGGAGGATGAGGACCCGACCGAGGCAGAGGACTGGCTTGAGCAGCTGGAGAAGATCTTCGACACCCTTCGCCCCCCGGTGGAGTGCCGTGTGGCCTTTTCCATGTACCAGCTGAAGAGTGTGGCACACCAGTGGTGGAGGGCGGTCCGGGGACACGAGAGGGACGAGCCGACGTGGGACCAGTTCGTCACCCTCTTCTGCGAGCAGTACTTTCCCCAGACGTGGCAGGACCAGAGGAGGCAGGAGTTCCACACTCTCCGCCAAGGGACAATGACTGTGAGTGCCCACCGCACGCGTTTCTTGGAGCTGTCCCGCTTTGCAGCGACAGCGGTAGCCACTGAGGAGGAGCACCTTTGGAGGTTCACCGAGGGGCTCCAACCTGCGATCCGGGGGTATGTCAAACCCCTGAAGCTGCATATGTTTTCGAGGGTGGTAGAGGCAGCTATGACTTACGAGGAGACCAACCCTTCCGCACGAGACACCGACGGCAGGCGAAAGAGGCCCTTCCAGCCAGACTTTTCACATGGCCGGCGAGAACGGAGACACGTGTTATCCGCAAGAGAGCCGTCACGTTGTGCAAGGCCATCAGTGGCCTTTGGGGGCCCTCGACAGGGGCCAGTCGCCAGCGCCGGACCCCCGCCTAGTCGACAGCAGGGACCCACTGAGGGCGGGAGCGGGTTCCCCTCTGCTACCAGTGTGGCCAGCCGGGCCTCGTCAGGAGGGACTGCCCATCTAGGGTAGGGGGTCAGCTGATACTCCCCGCGCAGAGCACTAGAGGGCACGCAGGAGGCCGCGATTCCCAGGCGCGAGGAGAAGGACAGCAGTCGCGAGGAGGCTACCGGCCAGCACATACCCGTCCGACGCAGAGTGTGGCTGCTTCGTTCGCACCTAGAGTTGAGGGGCGTATCAACGCCCTCACACACAGGGACGGCAGAGCTTCGGGATCGGTGGTAGCAGGTATGGTTTCTGTTTCTGGCAGACTCGTTTACACGTTTTTCGATTCTGGCACTACGCACTCGTTTGTCGCAGCCAGTTTGGACCAGGATTGTACACTGTTAGAGAATCCGTTCGTAATCAGAGGTCCGAGTGGCCAGCTGTTTGTAGCTGAGGAGGTGTACATGGATTGCGAGGTCAGCGTCGGAGGACATAGCCTGCCAGCTGACCTGATTATGATCCAGATGGAGGACTTTGGAGTAATTCTGGGGATGGATTGGTTATCCGCTTACCACGCCTTGGTGGACTATTTTGAGAGGAAGATTGCCTTCTCCATTCCGGAGTTGCCTTCTTTTGAGTTTCACGGACAGCCAGTGGACAGAGGTTTCAGGTGCATTTCGGCACTTCGGGCGGCGAGACTTTTGAGCCAGGGGTGTGAGGGCTTCCTAGCTTGTGTGGTGGCAGAGCCCAACCCTGTGGCAGACTGCCAGAGCATCCCGGTGGTCAGAGAGTACCCCGACGTGTTTCCAGACGAGTTACCAGGACTACCGCCCGAGCATGAGATTGAGTTTGAGATATCACTAGTACCAGGGACCAGCCCCATCTCCACCGCACCATACAGAATGGCACTGCTTGAGCTGCGAGAGCTCAAGTCCTAGTTGCAGGACCTTTTGGAGAAAGGTTTCGTGAGGCCCAGTGCGTCCCCCTGGGGAGCCCCGGTATTGTTTGTGAAGAAGAAGGATGGGACCCTACGCCTTTGTGTGGACTACCGACAGCTGAACAGGGTCACCATCAAGAACAGATATCCGCTGCCGAGGATCGACGATTTGTTTGACCAGTTCGGGGTGCCACGGTGTTTTCCAAGATAGACTTGAGGTCTGGATACCACCAGTTGAGGATCAGGGAGACCGACATCTCGAAGATAGCTTTCCACACCCGGTACGGACACTACGAGTTTTTGGTCATGCCGTTTGGGCTGACCAATGCCCCCGCTGCTTTCATGGACCTGATGAACCGGGTGTTTAGACCGTACTTGGACCAGTTCGTGGTGGTTTTCATAGATGATGTACTCATCTATTCTAGAGATCGGACGCAGCACGGACAGCACTTGCAGATGGTTCTGGACACTCTGAGACGACGCCGGCTGTACGCCAAATACAGCAAGTGCGAGTTCTAGTTGAGGGAGGTGACCTTCCTAGGTCATGTGATCTCTGGAGACGTCTTGGCGGTGGACCCAGCCAAGGTGAGGCAGTGCTCAGGTGGGAGAGATCACCTTCAGTCACTGAGATTCGCAGTTTTCTAAGACTGACAGGCTACTACAGACGATTCATTCGAGGATTTTTGCAGATTGCGCGTCCTATGACACAGTTGACCCGGAAGGACGTGCCTTTCGCTTGGACAGACGCCTGTGAGGCATGTTTTCTGGAGCTGAAGGAGAGGTTGACCTCGGCTCCCGTGCTCACCATCCCTGACAGTAGTGGCGGGTTTGTTGTGTACACGGATGCCTCCTTGCAGGGGTTAGGAGGGGTACTCATGTAGAGGGGTCATGTTGTCGCTTACGCTTCGCGGCAACTGAAGCCCCATGAGCATACCTACCCTACCCACGACCTAGAGTTGGCAGTTGTTGTCTTCGCACTGAAGACTTGGAGGCACTACTTGTACGGTGAGACCTTCGAGATTTTTACTGATCACAAGAGCCTCAGATACCTTTTTGATCAGAAGGAGCTCAACATGAGACAGAGACGTTGGCTGGAGCTCCTAAAGGACTACGACTGCAGCATCTCCTACCACCCGGGAAAGGCCACTGTGATGGCTGACGCCTTGAGCCGTAAGGCGCCCGCACGCTTGGTCAGTCTACAGTTACAGAGTTGGAGCCTTTTGGAGGAGGTGGGCAGTTGGCGACCTCTAGAGTTACGAGGGTACTGTGGGGCAGTGACGGTGACACGGCAGACCAGGCCAGAGCTGATAGACCGCATCATCACAGGGCAGATGGCCGATCTGTACTTGCAGTCTTTGCGCGACAGAGTACTGTCAGGAGACCCTGGGGACTTCTCTTTCACAGACCAGGTGCTACACTTGAGGGGACGGTTGTGCGTTCCCAGAGACAAGGAGCTGTTGAGAGAGCTCTTGACTGAGGCACACGGTTCCAGATTCACCATACATCCCGGAAACACAAAAATGTACCACAACTTGAGATGCGAGTTTTGGTGGAGAGGGATGAAGCGGGATGTGGGTGAGTTCGTGCAGCAGTGTTTAGTGTGCCAGCAGGTGAAAGCCGAACACCAGAGGCCTGTAGGGCCGCTTCAGCCGCTTCCAGTGCCAGAGTGGAAGTGGGAGAGCATCACCATGGACTTGGTGGTGGGCTTACCTGTTACCCAGTGGGCACACGACGCAGTCTGGGTAATAGTAGATAGACTGACGAAGACGGTGCGATTCTTGCCGATCCGAGTCACTTTGGGACCAGCACAATTGGCAGAGAGGTATATCTGTGATGTGGTACGACTACACGTTGTTCCGCGAGAGATCGTATTCGACCGGGATACCCGCTTTACATCCCAGTTTTGGGCTGAGTTTCAGCAGGCCTTGGGGACGAGGTTGAGGTTTAGCACGGCCTACCACCCCCAGACGGACAGACAGTCTGAGCGCACGATACAGACACTTGAGGACCTTTTGTGTGCCTGTGTACTGGACTAGAGGGGCTCTTGGGAGGAGCACCTGCCCCTGGCGTAGTTTGCATACAACAACAGTTATCACTCGAGCATCGGCATGGCTCCCGACGAGGCTCTGTATGGATGGAAGTGTACGGCACCTTTGAGTTGGGTTGAGGTGGGGACCAAGTGGGAGGTTGGCCCCAGGTTGTTCCGGCAGAGTCAGGTGGTAGTCGAGCAGATCCACAGACGACTCCGCACTATCAGGAGCAGACAGAAGAGCTACGCGGATCGGAGACGCAGAGAGGTGCAGTTTGAGGTTGGGGACCACGTCTTCCTTCGTGTCTCGCCCATGAATGGCTTACAATGTTTTGGGGTGAGAGGGAAGCTCGCACCGAGGTTTGTGGGGCCCTTTGAGGTCCTGGAGTGGGTTGGACCCGTTGCTTACAGGCTTGCCCTCCGCCCACAGCTTTCTGGTGTGCACGGCGTGTTCCACGTGTCCAACCTCAGGAAGTACGTAGCCGATCCCAGTCACGTACTGAGTCACGAGAGCGTCGAGGTGGGCGACGACCTGACCTACCCCGAGTGGCCAGTGCAGATCCTAGACCGAGCCGTCCGCAGTTTGAGATGAAAGCAAGTACCCCTGGTAAAGTTTTGTGGAGGAGCCAGCGATACGAGGAGGCTACCTGGGAGCCAGAGGTGGCAATGCGGGTCCTGTACCCGGATCTTTTTGCGGGTACGTATTTTCGGACCGACTTCGGTCCTCTTTGAGTTTGTTATGGTTAATTGGACATCTTTTCCTGCACCCTAGTTGGCGCAAGTTTCAGGGACGAAACTTCCTTTGAGTTTATTATATTGTAACGAACGCGTGCCCCAGACGTCTTTTAAGACGTCTGGGAGGTGACCCAGACGTCAGACCAGACGTCTGGGATAGTTTCCAGACGTCTGGAAATCCGTTATCTTCCACACGCGCGGGTCGTCTGCGCGCCTGAGCGTGCAGACCCGCATATTCGTTTATTCCCTGCGGCTGCAGATGCCCTATTGCGTCCTCTCTCCTCCTTGCACGGCCTTAAAAGGCCACGCCTCCCCTCACTTCCGTCACCACCATCTCCTCCCTCTTCTCCTTCAGCCAGTGAGCGTGAGTGCGAGAGCGAGGGCGGCAGCGGCGGCCACAGTGAGCGCGGAGGAGGTGCTGCATGCGAGAGCGGAGCTCTGCCATGAGGGCGAGCTCGCCGGGGCTGCTAGGGCCGTGCGGCGGAGGGCACAGGGGGCGCGGAGCGACGCGGAGGGGGGACTGCTGCGGTCTGAGCAGCAGGCGCGCGAGGTGCGACTCGGGAGGCGTCGCGAGCAGAGGTCGAGTGGCACCCTGATTCTGGAAAAATTTCCAGAATCAGATGTCTAGGTTGATAGCCCGACGGCGAGGGCGACGTCTGGAAGACCATCCAGACGTCTGAAAGGTGAGTTTTCCGTCTCCTTCTTCCTTCCTGTCGACTGACCGTACTGAGGGAGGGAGATGGGTGTGCGCAGGCTTGGTGATTCGCCATCCATCGCGAATCAGACGTCTGGCAGTAGTACCAGACGGCGGAAGCGACCTCCAGACGTCCGGGGTGACCATCGGACGTCTGGGAGCTAGGTCGGACATCCCAACAGACTTCTGGACATTTGGGAAACCATGCTGAACAAGGTAATTCTCTGATCCACTTTTTAAGACGTCTGGAAGAAGTTCCAGACGTCTGATTTCGCACAGTGTCGTCATTTTTGACCCGTTTAGGGCCCGTTCGGGTTCCGTTTTCAGCGATTCGAGTTGCGTTCTTTTCAGAATTAATTCCTCTAACCGTCTACAGTAGCTATACACTGTTCTGAGACACTCCTTGTGTTTGATCCTTGTGATAGGACCCGTTCTATTACAGTCTCAGGGGTCGCGGAGGCACGCGGGATTCCCGACCACGCCCCCATTTCTCCCGTTGTACCTGGTAGAGTGGCTTTAAGTTATTAATAAAATCTGTTAAATTATGGAACCATAAATAGAACCTAGGACATTGCATGAATCCTAGGAATGAGAGCTCCTAGGTGTTGCATGAATCATAGGGCTGGAAAACTAGATTGTATGATAGATCGTAGGATATGGCATGAATCCTAGGATGGGAAAACTAGTGGAATGTATAATACAGCAGTCTTGGAAAATGGAAAGAGATATAAAGCTGCCTGTAATTTGAATTAACAGCTGCCTGTTCTGAATAAATAACGTGGTTGAGAACATGGATTGTAAGAATGTGAAACTAGAAAGTGAAACCTGGATGTTTGAGTAAAAAGGATGGAACCCTACGGGGAAGTAGGACTAGAACTCCTGGAAAGTGAATGGAATAGTATTGGGGAAGTGAGCTGGCCCTTGAGTATGGAGTACCAAGGAGAGAGACTGTCCCCCTGTTTAGTGCAGAGCGGAGCCAGCGGCCCCAGGGACCCGGGGTTAGGACTGGCCACTCTGTACCGACTTGCTGGCCCTCGCATACGTAGTACCGAGGAGAGCTACTAGTGTAGGGAGGTACTAGCTACCCCACGGGCCCCGGGGTTCTGCTAGCCTCCCACACCGACTTGTTAGGCCCGCTGGGGCAAACCAGGGTAGTCAGGCGAGGGTGCGCGGACTGTGGAGGGGCAAGGCCCCGGTTTGGTTTCTGTGGAGGGGTTGGACCCCTGTTACTTAGAGGGCTCTGCCCTAGACTGCTTCCGTGCTGTGCTTTGGGCGCACCCGTTAACGGAAACGACTGACCGCGTGCCAGTACGGGTTAGCTACCTGTGCGTTTATCGCGCGTGCCGTAGTCACCGTTACGTCTGTCAGTGACCTTGGGGTGGTTGACTGAGGGTCGGATCACCACGTTCTACTTCTACTTTTTGGAAAAGACTGCAATCAAGATCGTTCCCACGAGGAACACTTGATATCAAGAAAAAGATCTGAGGAATAAATGAAATAGTGAGACAATTGAAAGATGTGAATAAAGAAAGTAATCGAACATAACAGCTACTGTACACTCTACTGTTGTCTTTAGTTTAGTTGCCACTCTACTCAGCGTTTTGCTGACGTGCTACACTCGTTACCCTTTTCAGGACCAGGTGTTGAGCAGCCAGGGTCAGCGGCTGTAGAGGACGCTGGGCCGAGTAGGGTCCAGTAGAGTTACCACTGTCTCTTGTACCTCTTTTTGTTACATTGTAGTGAGTAGTTCTTGTTTCCGCTGTACTTTCTTTACCTGCAATTCAAATTATATTATGAATGTTGTTCTACTGTTGTGGTGGTACATACTGTGGTAGTTTCTTTCCTTACTGCTGTACTTTCTTACTGTTAGTTATATTCATGCTAAATGTGGTTTATTTTACTGCTTTTTTGGTTACTTCCTCGTTGGACGACTAGGTCTTGGGATTAGTTGAGTCGGTCCGGTTCTCGTGTCTCATAGGGACTCAGGAACCGGGTCGTTACAGCTAACAACTCAAAGCAAGGAAATCCAATTCAATGAGTCCAAACTCATCGCAATCATCCCAACTACTCAATTAAAAACCCAATTCAGTCGACTAAAACAAATTTAAACCCGATTGAATCCCAATTCTATAGATTGGGCATGAAACTCAAATTAAAGTGAATCAAGTGAATTGCAATCAATTCACAACACGGAGAGGGCATTTGTGATTGTATAGGTTGAATGAGATGCCCTCAGATTGATTTTGAGCACTTAAATAGATCTGAAAGCTAATGTGCTTCAGATCTATTGAATGCTTTGGTGGATGGAATGAGATGTGATTAAACTCAAGGAAATCATGTGAAAATGAATGTGAAATGTAGAGGGAGATTAATGATGTGCTTGTGAGAGAGTGAATACACCTCTCTAATCTGAATTGATTAGAGAGGATTGATCGAGGTAGGAGGGAATTAATACTGATCTACATCTAATCTAAAGCAATGGAGATGCTAATTCAACTTTATTCTATCTAAATTACACTAGACTATACTAGAAAGTATTAAAACTAATCTAATAAAGTAATTAAAGTTACTCTACAAATGAAAGTGGTGTCCAAGAGCCATTCGTTGTTGGTTGATGGTAATGAAAGGGAGGGGACCTCCAGCAGATGGAGATGTCCTAGGATACACCGGCCATCGGCCAATGGCGAGGGAATGTGAGAGGGAACCAATGCTGTCACCACAGGTAATGAAAGGGTAATTGGAGTTGGAGGGATGTAGGAAGGGACCGCTCAAGGGGGAGGGAGTGGTAAAAGAGCAAGGGAGCTTAGTAGTGCTCTTTAAATAGGCATAGGCAGGCTTGGGTGACAAGATCAATGGGTGAGAGCCATTTAAGATCCACTGCAGGGGGTGAAGCTAGGAAGTGTGGGAAGATTTTAGAGCAAAAGTGGATCATTGGATCAGATCTATGAGGTGGCGCGAAGGAGGTGACACCGGTGCTAGCCAGTAGGTTACGGATCCATCATTGGATCAATAGATCAAAGAATGGATGGCTCACAACTCGTGTGCTACAGTATCAGGCGCTTGTGCTCATCAGGTCTATTGGAAATTTGCAGTGAAGCCCAAGGGGCTGAAGTGGTGGAACATTTATGGATAAACCCATAAGTGACAAGAATGCTAACCAATAAGTCCTTAAGAACTATCAAGAAGGACACTGTGATATGCAATCAAGTCCTTGAAAAGTTTTCATGCATAGAATGTTAATGCTTAAAGGACCTATACGTAAACCATTAAATGTAAGGTCTTAATGATGTCCAAATATAATATAATTTTTATGTCATGTTAATTGAACATATCAAAATATAATCCAATCATTGATTTGTACTTTCAAGCTCAAATTGGTGTTCAATTGGCATTCTGAACATCCAAGTGTATTTTACGTATAGAATATCTTAAAATTGACTTAATTATACATTTTTAGCACAAATTGAGTGTTTTAAGTCTTTTTCCATAATTCCCACACTTAAACCCAATTCTTGTCTTAATAGATAGTGTTTTAATCGCATTTCTAAATTAGGCATTTTAGCTATGACGAGACACCTCGTCACCTGCTACCTTTAACCTCGACCACATATGGAAGGTTGGCTAGTGTGGAGTTGATGCTGGGAGTGCACATGAGATGGGAGGCATGCTTCTGTATTGGTTAGAATTTCCCTCTCCTACATGTAAATAAATAGCCCAACATAAAAGGTTTATCTATAAAACATGTAAGTACTTCGCATGCAATCTAATCACAAATATGATGTGGGTTCTACGCTCAATAACTCTAGTTGATGTGATTTTAATGCACTTAGGCCTAATTGTGGTCCATAAAAATGGACCTATCACTTGTCTTATTCCCCTAGATGGAATTATAACACTTATACGAGCACCATTTCTTAACACTTGAAAAGAGGTTGAAGCTATACATGAGATAATCAAATTAACAAAAGGAGACGAAACATGCAGCTGTGACAAACAAAATTCTACAAAATTCCATTCAATTTTATCGAACACTTTTTCCATATCAAGTTTAACTGCCATTGATCCTTTCTTTCTTCTAGATTTCTTCATATCATGTAAAACCTCTTTTGCCAACACCATATTATTTGATATTTGCCTCTTAGACAAAAAACCTGCGTAATTTACTGATACTACTCTCTTCAAGATTGGCTTTAACCTCTTGGCAGCCAACTTAGCAACAACCTTGTAAAGCGTATTTGCTAAGATAATAGGGTGGTAATCCTTCATCTCTAAAGGAGAGTTGAGTTTGGGAGCTAAAGTTAGGAATGTACTGCTTATCTGTTTAGGCATCATTGGCTCCTTAAGCATTCTTGCACAAAAGAAATAACTTCATTTTTCACCACATTCTAGCTCTTTTGATACAATAAGGTTGGGTAGCCATTGAAATTGGGCTAGAGGGGGATGAATAGTGAAATTGAAGATGTAATAAGCAAATAAAATTTCAATCACACAATAACACAATAATTTTTTAGGTGATAACCCAAACAGGGAGAAAACCACCACCTAAGTCAAACTTAGGATTTTCGATCACCTAGTTATCAATCCACTAACCATACTACTTAAAACGAGGGTAGTGTACCTCAATTACAGTTCTCACCTCCGATCCCAAAATAGAGGTTTCTCCCTTCACGAGGAAGAGACGGGGATCCACTGCGTCAAAAATTGTCATAAAAATATCGCGTTGTAGTATATGACGAAAATCAATGCGACATTTAAATTTATAATTCATGAAAAATCGAGAGTTTCGAGTTCATTTGTAGGAAGCAAATATGGAATTCAAATACTAGTCAAAATGAGAAATAATGAGCATAATAATTCACAACAGAGATATGCAATGAATAATCAAATATACTCAAAATGATATTCAATAATAGCAAATTGTGTCAGAAATCAATGGGACAAAAAGAATAATTAGAACATAAAAATGGTGATTTGAATCACTAATTAATTCCCACAATCAAGCACATATTCCAAAGATACTCAATATCAATTCACAGCCAAATTTCTCAACAGTGGTCTAGAACCACTTATCTAGAGATATCCATGTCAGCACAATATCAAATATCTCTACAGTGCCCTAAATCAACCACTATCAGACATTGGGCACCAATGTCAGATGCCTTAGAGTGTTAAAAGCCTCAACCCAAGACAACTCAGAAACACCTAAGTGTTGGCATGCTTACACACACCCCGAGGCAAAAACCTCCCCCAACCTCCTTAGACTTTCTCCTCTTTCTCAAATCTAGATCGAGTAATCTAATAGGCGGGTAATGCGGTTATCGAGTCATGAGTAGTGTCCAGACCCATAGGTAGTGATCACAAGTGAGGAGTGAAGGCTAAGGTGAGCAGGGACCTCAACCCCTTATGTTGAGGCAAGCAGCCCTCTTCACAAATTCCTCTTATTTCACTGTTTTGGTTTGGAAGCATACTTTGTGGGACTAAATCCACGGTCTTCTTCGTATGCAACTATCATGGATTGAGGTTTCGATTGCAGCCACTCCTAAGGTGCCTTCGTCAAAATAAAGGCCTGGAATCCTTCGTGGATGGGTTTCGCATGGTTGGAGCTGAGGATGACGACGACGATAGCGGTGCTTCAATAAAACCCTGAAAGGCAAAATACAACCTTGTGGCCCAATTAAAATTGCTCAAATGCTTCACCACGGTAAGTGGAGTGCGATGAAGGTGATGGTGTGGTGAATGGTGGTTTATGGAGGTTAGGAAAAGTTGGAACAAATGACGGAGACATGGGTTGTTCGGTGGAGCGAAGGAATGAGCAAAAGTACTAATAAGTTTAGGGCTTTCACTCGTAAGGGTGAGTGGATAGTTGTGTTGGCGATGGTGGTGAGTTTGGTCGAGTGTAGCGACCAAATGAAACTTGTCGGAGCTTTGCCGACCATAAAGAAGATGATGGGGTAGAGCAGTGATCCGTGGTGGAATTGGGGCTCTAAGGGTCCTAATCCTAACTAGAGAAGGAGAGTGAAAGGAAGAACCTACTAATTGGTCGAAGGAGAGGGAAACTTGCACCAGCATGGCTTGTCAGTGTCGAGGGAGATGAACTTCTCCTGGGAAGTAGACAGGGAGGAGGAAAGGGGGAGGATGCCTCCACTTTGTTCAGCAAGAAGCGAACAAAGGCAAGGAGGAAGACACTCTCAATTTGGTGGTTGAGAGGCCGTAGGAGGACAGAAAAGGAGGTCACCAAAGTTGAGGTCTGAGACAGCCAAATGAGATGTAGAAGACTTGTTTTGGCTTGAAACCTTGCTAATGAACACGCTGGGATGTAGGGGAACTTAAATAGAGCTAAAACATGCATCAATTAGGAAGAATTCGTGAAGTAGGAATCATGAATTTGGGAAATAGCGATTGGGAGATTCCTAAGCTTGCTGGAGCTCTAAGCATCAAATCAGGCATCAAGATCATGTTCAAATGATGGGGAATCTTCTTGTGATTGCTCTTCCAATTTTAGGAGTGTTTAGTTATAGATTGAGAGAGAAATGTCAGATTGAAGGAGTTTGGCCCATGGGTTTGATTCTATTCAAACCTTAATGGCGACAGGGACCAGATTGCATAGAAGATGAATAAGTTAGGGGCTTATTTATAATAAACGTGAAACCTAGGGACTTGGATGTGAGAAATAAAGTCTTTAGGGACTAAAATGCAAACTAGGTCAAGACGGACTTTGATTCAGCCCAAATTTTGGTGCTAACATAATTTAGACCTAAAAAATATAATGGTGAACTTGGATTTGAGTTTTGACCAATTTTGACTTGGTAAATTGCATAGGAGCCTAAATTAGCACAAATTCTCATTTGAAACTCTATTTTGGGTCAAAATGGGTTCAGATGGTCAAACTAAAGGTATTAAACCTCTTAGCATATTTTCATTTGAATTTTAGGATGTTTAGATTAATTTTATCCTAAACAGAACCTTTCCAATTTAAGTGTGGCTGATAATTAAGGTTTTCAATCCTATTTTTGCCCTTGAAATGCGTAAAATCCTGATTCTATTAGTGTAAGCCCACTACATGCCTTTTATGCTCATTTTGCCTTTAATTAACCCTTGAGCAACCCCTTGGTTAATTTGCATTTGTGATGTGCTGTTAAAACAACAAAATTAACCATATTTTCTTGTTTTCTTCTTAAATAAGATCAAAGTGGAATTATGGTCCTCAGGTGATCAAGTAGGAGCATTTACCAATTGAATCTGACTAATTATGGATAGTTAGGGGCCATGATGGTGTTACCATCAGGATCTGATAAGCCAGATACCTAAGTACAGTAGAATATTAAAATGGAAATGAAAGACACCTTATAGATCTCCCCAAATACATTTATAAGTAATCTAGTAACTATGGTGAGAGTACTCCTTGGAGAAAATAGCAGTAGCATAGTAGTAAGGGAGTGGGCATTTGCCTAAGGAATGAATTTGCACACTAGTAGCACAATATGAGAGTATAGAGGTAGCTTTTCTTATGAATTATCTCTCCAAGGTATGTTTGGCTTAAGAGAGGTTAAGGGATATATATAGGTCTCAAAAGAACCTTCAAGAAGGCTTGGGAGGCTCCCCCTAGCCATTAGGGACATTTCCCAATAGATTTGGTTGAAATCAAAATCAGATCATTCTTATGATGACTCTAACAATAGAATATGACGTCTAATATTTAAGATAAAAGTCTTACCAAGTGTCTAACTATATTGTTGGTCGTCTAATATGAGGGGTCAAAGTTCCTGCATTTAGTTGGATGGAAATAGGGTTCTAGGTCAGACATCTAGGATGTCATTTTATGACGTCTGATAAAAATTTTAGACGTCTAATTTAGTGTAGGTTTGTTCCTAGATTGAACCAGATCCAAGCAGGGTTCTAGTGTATGGAGGTCAAGCAGGGTTCTAGTGTATGGAGGTCATACATCTGACTGGATGTCTGACGATGGATCTGGACGTCTGGAAGTCATGATGACTTCGAATACTAGATTACTTGTGAATCTAAAAGCAAGAAAACATTTGACAAAATCTCTAGGGTTAAAGTTAGGGATTTATACATGTTAATTTAAGGCTTAAATCCATAATTAGTGCACAAATTGATAAGTTAATAATTCAGTTGACTTTATAAATAGTTAATTAACATATTAAGGTATTTATTATACATTTTAATTTATTTTAGAACATTTATTTTAATTTATATACATTTAAATACACGTTACATATAGATACACACATAATTTGGTTATAAATATTATTATACGGTATAAATATATTATAAATAGATTGGAAATATTTAAAATTATTATATATAAGTGTACAATATAAGTTACTTCAGTAATAAATTAAACTACTAATTTATTTTATTTTAACTTAATAATTTACCTATTTAACTTAATAACTTAATTACCTACAATAAACAAATAAATAAATAAATATAAAGGTATAGTTAGGTATATAATAAATACTTAAATGCATATGTATAATATGAGACACTATTATTCAAGTATACTTATTTATTTGTAATTACTCTAGTATAAATACATTGACTCTAATATAAATTAATATATAATTATATAATAAAGTTATATGTACAATAACTCAACGTAATTGCTTATTTAAATATATATAATACAATTATAAGTTATTTATGTATATTATTTATCTATATTACAATATTTACGTTTAGATTAGGAATAAATAGATATTTACAAGTAAAAAAACTATATACATGGTATTTTTATGCAATTTTAAGATTCTTCTGATATTTATGGTGTTTTTGTGTAATAGAGATAGGAGAAGATAGAGAGAAGGTGGGATGAGAGGAGAAGGACTCTTTTTGTATTTTTGGATTTGAATTCTTTTATTAAGTTTCAGAGTAGATTGAACCGTCTACTAGTATGTTCTACCAGTTAGAGGGCTCATATCACTTTGGAACTTTGGTCACACCTAGAAATATATCTAAACCTACTCAAGGTACCTTCATTTTTTTTTTCTATGATTATTATTTATTTACAAAACTAACCCAAATTAGGCCTAATTGAGTTTGAAATAAAGAACTTAAGGCCTAAAATGGACTCTAATGACTAGAACTGAGGATCAGACATTCAAAAGTGTCCAATGCATAAGATGAAAGGTGTTTGACCATATGAACATGATTTTAACCTTTAATTTCATTAGAAACACATTTTGGACAGATTTCTAACATAAAGTGCTGACAATGAGTTTCAAACATGATCTACAAGCTATTTAATATCAGATTTAAATCCACACTTGTACATACATGCTTGTTCATGGAGTTCTAATAGTATACAGTAATAAAAGCTCATCAGACTGCTAATCTCCAACTCAATTCTAGCCATATAGAGGTTGCAACTGTTGCAAAATAGTGTAGCAGGTCAGATGTTGCTGCTGCAGCTGAATCAGATTATTCAGGTCAAAAATCTACTCCAAAGGACCACTCTCAGATCTGAGAATCCAAATCAACTCCTATCAAATCCTAGTAAAATATTTCACCTTCAAATCTCTCGAAACCTTGGGATTCAAATCCACAATTAGTCATCCAAATTGATATAACAGAGCAGCAATCAACTGCTGCTCAAATCAGATGAAAACCACTAAAAATCATCATTTAGATTTATCACAAATACTCCTCTGAAGATTTGAAACTTGATTCAAACCAATCAAGAATTCACAAACCCTAGAACTCTAGTTTGATCATTTCTCTTTGTCGTGGACAACACAAAAGGAGTGGTCAAACTAACATTTAATTCCACTTGCAATTCAAATTGGTCACCATTAAGACCTTCTAAATCTTACTCAGACCTCAGATATCAAATTAAAAGCCCTGTAAATCAGCAACCAATGTCGCCCACCTGGCCTTTTAACGTGAGATCACCAATGGCAATTGGTTACTTAGGTAATCTACACACCATTGATTAGTGCTCATAATACCCTTAAGATCCTCTTAAACTAACTAGGTCATTGCTTTGACCTCGAATCAATGTATTTGATTCTCCTCTACCAAACTACCTCAAAATAGTAACAATGGTAAAATTTTAGGCATAACCAAGTTATGCACTCAAATTTCATTCAAACTAGCTCAAACCAATCGTATACAACTCAATTACATGCATATAAACTCAATCTGAGCGATTAAAATCGATTAGACCAAATTACTTGGAAAATTCTTCAGTCAACCGTAAAATCCAAATCAGCCTTAACCAATTAAATCAAATCCAACTCCATACATAAGGAGGACCTTTATGATCTGTGGAATGTATGAGGAGGTCCTCATTTGATGTTAGCACACCATTAGATCTGATAGTTAATGAACTTTAGATCTAATGGCTACTACAATGGAGGAGGTGCATTGTCAATAAAAATGCAAGGGAAACAACTAGAAGTGAACTGTGGAGTGTAAGGGGAGAACAATGGATCGGAATGAAGGTGGAAAGACACATCTCTGATTTGAATTGATCAAAGAGGGAGAGATTGAATCTAACTAAACTAATCCTAATCTACAGCAACTAATCTATGAATTCGCTATCTAAACTACTATAATTGATCTACACTACACTAGAAAGCATTAGATCTATCATAGAAAGCTTTAAATCCTATATTAAATGGAAGAATGGGACCTTGAAGGAGAACTACAGCCGGTGGCTGGAGTGAGGAAGGAGGGAGGTACTTCGGCGAAGGGAAGGTCAGCTAGTGAAGCTCAAAGTCACCCTCAAGAGTTACATGATCCATAGCGGCGAGGAGAGTCAGAGAAATGGAGCTCCACTATAGTAGTGATAGAATTGGGGGTAGAGTGAGGAGATGAAACTGGGGGGAATGAATGACCAGCTAAAGAGATGTAGGGGGGGCTGATCCCTTGCACACAAGCCTAGGGAAGTGCTTAAGTAGGCTCTCAAGTGAATCAAATCACAGCAAGGTAAGTTTATGCTCGATAAGGGCAGATGGTGGATTTGAGGAAGATGGATGTGCGGGAAGCTTTAACTCAAAAACACATCGTTGGATCAGATCTGGGGAAGAAGTGATGTTACGCACAAGAATGCATGGAAAATGGATGCAGATCTGCCATTGGATGAGGGGCGCAATGAATCAACGGTGCCTGTGCATAGTGTTCTTTGGTGCTACAGTGCATGCACAATATCAGGTGTGTGTGGGTAAATTGCAAGGCCTTTAAGTGAAACAATGGAATATTTGCATGAAGAATCCATTAGTGAAAGGAACAATAACTAAGTGACCCTTGATGGCTTACAAAAAGGGCCTTGCATGTTATAAGAAGGTCCTTGCGACTTTTTAGCTTAAGAGAATGTTAATGCATGAAGGACCAAAGTGAATGTGATGGTTTCAAGGTCCTATTGATGTCTAAATACAATGAGATTTTTATTGAAACTTAATTGAACATATTAGAAGATGATTTTACTCTTGATTTGAGCTTTTGAGCTCAGAAATATGTTCAATTGGAAATTGGATCATCATTTTGAATTTGTGAATAAAATATGTCATTAATTGACTTAATTATGCATTTTTAACCCAAATTTGATGTTTTAGATCTTTTTCCTTAATTTCCACACTTAACCATTTTATCATGTTAATAATATAGTGTTTAACCTAGTTTCTAGATCAACTTGGGCATTTTAACTATGATGAGTCACACCTCATCAACACTCAACAAGTTATGCTTTACTCCTTTGACCAAAGAAACATTTGAACTTGGGGATAAAGGATTGCCTATCTTACCAAGGTCAATAATATGGCCTTTGTGGTTGTTACCAAATGTGACAGTTCCCCCATCGGTAGGTTAGAGGTCCAAGAATAGGTGTTTGTCTCCCATCATATGCTTCGAACATCTAGAATCCATTACCCATTGACATCCTTGCTGGTGGTCACTTCATCGTCTTTCTTGTAGGTCTTCTTGTTCCTATGAAAGACCTTCTTTAGTGATTTTGGAAATCCTCAGCTCATTCTAGTTTGAGTTGTCCTTCCTTCATTCTATAGATCTAATTCTTGACATTAGAGTGTCCCTTGAAGCCTACAAAATAAAGGTCAAGTTTTCTTTCTGGTATCCACATTTGTGTGGATGCAGATTTGTTAGTGGTACTCTTTGAGGGAGGATCCTTTTCCGACACACTTTGGCTATTGCTAGTCTCATAGTAACCTAGTCCAAATTTGCTAGAGGAAGGTTTTTGGTGGGCAAAAATATTGTCCAAATTTTCTTTTCCTTTAGTGAATTTGGCTAAGTCCTTAAGCAATTGATTTGATTTTCTTTTAAGGTGAGTTATCTCTACTTTCATTATATCTATTTTATTTTCTAATCCTTTAATCTCAAATCTTAGTAAACTATTTTAATCCTTTTTGAAGGACTTTATTTTCTCAAGAACATGAATTTTGTCAAGTAGCTCTTCTCCATCAAGAAATTTTTGTTCTCTCATTGCTGTGCATAGATCATTTGTTAATGATTCCCTTTTCATCATCAAGTTTCCTATTTGCATAGTTAAGGCAGTTGTTTCCTTAGTAAGAATTAGATTCTTTTCCTTAAGGTTCTTGATCATTTCCTTATCTTCTAGATTTTCAATTTTTAGTGACTTCCTTTTAGTCTTTACTTCTTTAAATTCTAAGTATAACGAATCAAAGGCATCTTGTAATTCATCTAGAGTGTAAATGTTTACCTTAGATTCGTCAGAGTCGGATGTGGAGTCTTCATTTATTGCCATGAGCCCCAAGCATGCAGTTTCGTCATTTGACTCTACTTCTTCTTCTTCGAAGCTTTAGTCATCCCAAGTTGCTCGGAATGTTTTCTTCTTGAATGGATTTGTCTTTGAGAATTTCTTGTGGTCTAATGGCTTCTTACCTTTCTTTTCTTCATCCCTTCTCAATAAGGGACATTCCTTCCTCATGTGACCTCTTTTCTTCCAATTGTAGCATGAAAGGTTTGTCTTCCCTTTTCTTTCTCTTGATTTCTCTCCTATCCCTAAGGAACTTTTTAGACTCTTTAGTTAATAAAATAAATTCTTTGTGATCAGTACATACCTTGTCATCCAATGTAGCTTTGAAGACCAAAGTCTTTTTCTTTGGCTTGGGTGTGAGAGACTTCTTCCTTTTATCCATCTTAGTCTTTTAGGCCATCAGATTTCCATGTAGGTTGTCCATGTTTAGGTCTTCTACCTGGTTTGCCTCTTCTATTGTCGAGACTTTTTGCTCCTATTCCAATCCAAGGGAGCAGGGGAGCTTGAAGTTCTCCATGAATGAACGTCTTTCTAAGAGATTTGAGGTTGTTCACAAGTACTGTGAATTGGGTGTATGATGTGCACACATCTAATTAGCCAAAAATGTCTATTTATGCATGTTCCTAGTGTTATAGAAGCATCATGCATTATAAATATTCCATAATATGCATCATCATGCATTTATGTTAATTTGTACAAAATATAGGATAATTTCCTGTTTTGTGGCTAGGGTCAAGGTGATATTATTTTGGGACCTTATATTGAAGATCCAACCATACGAATCTGATTAGGGTGACGATCATAGTCCAATGCCTCCAAAATCGCCTCGATCGGACCTCTATAGCATTAGATGCAGTTCGAGGAAGATTAAAGGCCATGGGGCAGTGTTGTGTAAATTCGTACCTCAAATGACAAATCCAACCACACTGATGGGCTCAGATCGATGATCACAAGCCAACGATGTGATAATCAACCCAATCCAACATCTGTGACACCATCTACAAACATGGGAAAATAGATGACCCAGATTGTGCCACATGGCACCATCGAAGCCATCCAAGACCTCCAACGCTCCCTCCTTAGCAAAGGTCGCATGATCTCAACCATTGGATCGAGATCTAATGGCTGCAAGTGTTGCAGCCTTAAAACAAGAATGCGACACAAAGGGGAGCTTGGTGCATTGGCACAGATGGGTTTGGATCAATGATCGCAGCCCAACGACGCGAAAATCAACCCAATCCGACATCCGTGGCACCATCTACAAACATGGGAAAATGGATGGCCCAGATGGCACCACGTGGTACCATCCAAGCTATCCAAAGCCTCTAGTGCTCCCTCCTTAGCAAAGGCTTCACAATCTCTATGGTTGTCCTCTCACCGCCATTTGAGAAGCAGACCCCGCAATGACGTCACCCTATTCCATCCTCCGTCCTCTTTCGTCCAACATCTCACCACCCTCATTTGGGCACTCCGTCAACGTGACTTATCCTACAAGTAGTCGTCAAGGAGGATAACTTCTCTCCCCCTTCTCTTTTTATCGCTTTCAAGATTAGATTTCCCGCTTTCTAGTGTAGCAATTAGATGTAATGAACATGAATTTGTGGTTATGAAATATTTCTTAATTCTCTTCCTATTTTCTCTTTATTTCTATTATTCTCTCTCTGTCTTCTATTATTTAATCTTTAAGTAGAATAGCTAGGGTAGATTTAATTTGACTAGCTACTCTACTTTGTGACAATAAATCAAACACGCCTTTTGATCAAATGTTCGCCTCCCCATGTTCGACCCGGAACTCACCAGAGTTTTGATTAAATTGTCTATTTGATGGTTTTTTACACGACTATAATGACAGGGCTTTCAATCTCAAATCTCTTAGCATAGAAATCACGTACAATATTTTGGCGCCGTTGCCGGGTAGGCAATGCTCTTTGATTTCCTACGTTTTTCACTTTACTGATTGTTTACCTCACTTTTATCTTTCCTTACTTTGATTGCAGGTACTCTTTTGAGGCGAGACAAGGCCGTATGATTGGAGTAAAGTGCAGTTGAAGGGTCTGTAAGTATATGCCACCTCCCACCCACTAGTTTTCATTCCATCACCTAATAACACGAACCCTAATTAACCTAGGAGCTCTCATGAACCCAAGGCTTAGTTTGGTCGTTTGGTTGTCACCTCCACCCACCTCAGCCTCTGCTTATAAAAAAAAATCCCACAGAGGTACACAACCTCTTCTGGTTCTTCATACTCAATCAGTAACCCGATCTTTGGAATCGGTACACCTATCAACACATAATTGAGTAGAAATTAGATTAGGTAATCACTTGTGTGCCTAATTCAGTGGTGCATTAGGCTAATTGCTTGAGTTGTTTGCGCCGTACCACTTCATCTAAAAGCAAGTCATTAAGTAGCTGCCTCTTAGGGTTCAACATTTAGGAATTAACCAAGCACTCCACATTCTTTTAAGTTTTAATGGAAGACATCTTCACCTATGCTTTCAAAACTTGGTGTGCCAATTGAACTTGATTGAATACACCTAAAGTTGAATCCTAAAATCTACTAAGCAAGATTTAAACCCTAAAATTCACTGCATCAAAAAATAATCTTTCTTGAAAATCATTGGTTGTGCATGCACACACATCAAAACTAATCATTAAGGGCACAACCCAGATAAAGGGCCATCACATTCCAAAGCACATTCAAACCCAATCCTAATTAAAATAGAGTAGACTTGGCCTTAAGGATTGAACTCGATCTTTGGGGCACAGATCGAGATAACTTTTGATTAATCTACATCTACCATTCAATCTAGTGTCTAGCAAGGGGAGTAGAGTCAAACGACCGCAGTTGGGGGGTATTAAAGGAACTTGAGGTGAAAGCCAGTGGAAGAACCTTCTCCCCAATCCCTCCCTCTAGCTGGTTGGATTGACCGGAAAGAAGTAGATCAAATCGTTATTTTCATCACAAGATGGGTTCTGTGAATCTGTAGATCTCTAAGCTACACCACTTAAGGACAGGTTTGATTGTTTGTATTTCAGGGCACCTTTCTTCCTCCCACTTTACCATGGGTCCTTCCTTATCGTACTCGCATTTCCACTCTTATCCTCCTACCACTACTTATTCCCAAGATGATTATTATCCCAACCAGACTTATTCTAACCCATCTACTAGTTGGGAAAATCCTGATTGAGGATATAGTTCCGGACCTCCGTGTTTAGGGTCTAACCCTAAGCACCATGATTGTTATTTCTACCCTTCTCTAAGGTGTAATGATTATAGATCACTGCCCGTTGATGATCAATTTAACTCGATCTACAAACAAGATGGATATGCTGTTGACAACTCATACCCTCCCCAAGATTACGCTGCATATAGGTCACCACCCCTCTTTGAACAACCCGAAGTGACCTATTATTAGGGAGGATACCAAGAACCTCAATTCCTTGACACCCCTTGACTGAACCCAAACCCACCTGATATAGACACAACTATTTAGGTTAAAATGACTAATCATGCATGTTCTTAGGCTTAGATTTGCATTTCATGTTATAAATATTGCATAGCATGCATCATTCTATATTTAGAGTAGTATATATTTTAGGTTAATTAGGTCCTTTCTATGGTCAGGAGAAAAGAAGATTTATTTCAGGGCCTCGGATGGACAATCGGACCATATGGATCTAATCAAGATGACGATCGGAGTTTAACGCCTCTCAAATCATCTTGATCGGAGTCCTATACCATCATATGAAGTCTGAGGAAGATCAATGGCCAGGGGACAATGCAACATCCATACGGGTTTTGGATGGAAAATCCAATCATATGGATGGATCTGGAGTGACGATCGCAGCCTGGTAGTGCGGGAATCATCTTGATCTGAGCATCGTGGCTCCCCCTGCCATAGGAAGAAGATGGACAACCCAGATGATGCCACATGGCACCATCTAGGTCGCCCAACATTGGCCAGCTGTTAACAGAGTGAAATCGAGGTTTATAAATGTTGTGTTGTAGTATAAGTTGAAATCGCTTGAAAACAAATAGAATTTATAACTCGAATAGAAGTTCATGGTCGAACACAGGGAGCAAATACGAATTCACACACTAATCTCAAATAAGATGAAACTGAGCACAAGAACTTAAACCAAATAATGATATTTAATAAATACTAATTTTTCACATTAGATATTCAATGAATTCTCATGTATCTTTGAGGGAATAAAAAAAAGTAGAGAGCTAGAATAATGGTGATGTAAATCACCAATTACTCTCTAAGCATATATATCGAGCATTCAATCAATTTAAATATCTCAACAATAATTCTAAAGTATCAAGCCTGAAATCATTCATCAGGTTTGATGACCAGACGACTTAACCGATAGGTGCTGCAGTGCTTCCCTAGCACTGTTCTTCTTCTTCTTCTTTTCTCTCCTTCTATGCTTCTGCTTCTCTCCTTTCTTCTTCTATCTTCTCAAGCCCTCTCTACTTTTGCTTGTCTTTAACCTCTTCTCCTATTCTTTCTCTGCAGGCCTTCTTCCTTTCCTCCTCATCTATGAAGGCTTTCTTTTCTTCTTCCTTCTTTCTTTACGCACAGAGGGCAGCCATCTCAGATTTGGCTAAGTGTTGCACAGGGCAAAAACCCTCCGTTGCTTCGTGCTCTCTTTCTTTCTCACTTCCTCTTAGGTTTCACCCTCCCAAGGCCACTGTCAGGGTAGTCAGGTAAACGGGTAAATGTGCACCTGGGACGAGGCTCACCAGTGTGGGTGGAGAGCAAGGAGTGCTTAGGTTAGGCGAGTTATCGGATCGGCCAAACCCACGAGTTAGGTGTCACGGGTGAGGCGCATGTGCGGTGCATGTGGGGACCTCACCCCTGTGCTTGCTGAGGCGATAAGCCTAGGTGACTAATTCAATTTATGTAGTGTCGCTTGGTCATCAACTTTCGAGGTGGGACTAAATGTCCCACCCTTCCTTCATCCAGTAGTAGGTAGCAATTGTGAGGTTCTTTGTCCAATTGCATGGATGCATCTGATGGAGTTCCTGATGGAGGACCTGGAGGCTCTCCATGGAGCTATTCCGTGTTGCCTAGGCATGATATTGGTGAAGAACATGGCCATAGGAGCTCGAATGGAGTCGAAGATGGAGGCGATGATGGGCGGAGGATGGTGATGACTTGAAACATAAAATAGGGCCTCACAGCCCAATTAAGCTGGCTCAGGAGCTTCGCTGTAGGGCGTGGAGTGCATTGGTGGTGTTACCATGGCTTGTTGAAGAGTGTGGCGGTCGGTCGGAGTCAGGGAAGGTAACCAGTGATGGGTTTGTTCGAGGGAAGTGTTGGGTGTGTTAATGGAGAGATAAGGAGAGCGTTTTTGTGTGAGAGGATGAGATGAAGGTTTTAAGGTGGTCAGCGAGGTAGATGGAGTTGTGTAGCAATGGAACCGCCTCGCCGGAGTGGTCGATAGTCACGGAGAAGATGAGGATGAGCGTGTCGAGTAGGGGTTTGAAATGCGGATAAAGAAGGGAAAACTAACCTACGATGCTAACTAAACCTAACTAGCTATTCTAATGGACGAAAGGGGGGAGATTCGCACTTGTTTTGGCATGCCGGCGATGGAGAAGACGAACTCTCTAGTAGGAGAGGAATGACGACGATGACAGGAAGGAGGCTCTTGCTGGTATGACCAATAGTGGATGAGAGAGAGGAAAGGAATCCGGCCATTGGTATTGTGGATGGATGATGAAGGAGGTCAGGAGGAGTTGCCGGAGCTTGTGGAGCTTCGTGGCCGGAAGAGGAAGGAGGAATATGGGTATTTCACAGCTAGAATCAAGTTTGGAAAGTTCGGTTTGATATGGGGGTCCTTTTACAGGCCTCTGGAGGGAGTTTTGAGCTTGGAAGCCAAGCTTCCAAGCTAGGAATGTTTGCTGGAATGGGAGACCCATCTTTTTGAAGGATTCGCATGAGGGATTGGGTGAGATTTGCAGCTTGGGAATTGGCACAAAAGGAAGGGAATTCCTTGACGAACTTCCCTTTCAAATTTGAGAGGGATTCGTGAAGGAATCATGGAGAACATGCCATTTTAAGTTTGCCGAAGATTGTAGGATTAGGATTCATGGTGGCAAAGAGCTTTCTATGAAGATGATGATAAAGTTAGGGGGCCATTTGCAAGGAATTCAAAAAGCTAAGGATCTGAATGAGATAAAAGGAGTCTGACTGGAGCAAAATGCAGACTTGGTCAAGATGATCTCAGAGTGGGCCCAAATTTTAGTGAAAATCTAATTTGGACCCAAGGAATCCAATGGTGAAGTTATATTTGGGTTTTGACCAAGTTTGGCTGGGTAATTTATGAAAAAACCCAAATTAGGGCAAGTGTCTATTTAGGACTCTATTTTGGGTTAAGATGGGTTATAATGATCAAATTGAAGGTACCAAACCCTAGAGAATATTTTTATATGAATTTTAGAGGGTTTAAGTGAATTTTATCCTGACCAGAACCTTATTTAATTAAGCAAATTTGTTTTTAGGATTTTAGAAGTCATTTAATTCTCAAAACATGCAAGAACCCTTTTCTATTTGAACTAACTCACTTGTTAGACTTTTAATACCATTTAACCTTTATCTAACCCTTGGGAAAACCAGTGGTTGTTCTGCATTCAAGATATGATGGTAAAATTACCATTTTAACCCTATTTTCTTGTCTTTCTCTTAGAATGATTATGCAATGAATTATGGCCTTTTGATGGTTATGTAAGAGCATTTATTCCTTAATAATGACTAAATTGAGCTAGTTATGGCTCATGATGGTGTTCCCATCATACCCCCATGCCTAGATTTTGCTAGTCTCTTAACAAAATCTCATGGAATTAACTTAGATTCTAGACCATGCCTTTTAATGCTCAAAACTCTATTGTGTGCTTTCTTTTGTAGATTAAGTCAAAATACCAATAGTAGGCCTAGAGGTACTCAAGTACCAACCAAGATCCGAACCTGACCAGCTCTAGCCTCAGTCTGCCGCAAAGGTTTCTAAGGCCCACAAGAACTAACCTAAGGTTCAAAGAACTCTGTGGTTTAAATCATTTGTGCTTGTAACATGTTTAGCCCAGGCTCAGTTTGCAATGCGTTTTTGTAAGAGAGAGACAGAAGATTTTTTTATTTTTGAAGAGTTTTCTCTCTCTTTTCATTCTTTATTTCTAGTTTCAGATTGACTTTAGAACACGGTCTGTATCGGATTCTTAACTCCCACCATCAATCCTTGAAGGGCCTTTGGCAATCGATGTTTTGAGATAGCACCACCTATGGTAACCCCCAGAACCATGGCTTTTGACACTTCGAGATAGTGCCACCCATGGCATTCTGTAGCTAAATTTAGGCCCTGGCGATCGACATTTCAGGATAATCCTGCCCATGGCACCTGAACCAGCACAAGGTGCTTACATGCCCTCGGTAGGATATTTAGATATCCTAGGAGACAAGCACCAAGGAGACGATATGTTATTACGCATCTTTGATGGGGATTTCCCACCTCTCCATGCCAGGAACTCTTCCAAATCAACTTGTATTGATCAGCCGCTCCTAATCTAGGTTGCTTTCTCAGAATAGATTTAACGCATTTGCGTGATTTTGATAATTAAGCACACTGAACAAGATTGTGTGTGGATTGCGGTGCTTAGGTTACTGAGTCCCCCTAACCAAAGGTCAGTTAATGAGGTCGAATAATCCCTAAGCCTTAGACGTAATACTTAAGCTTCGCATTTTCCCCAACCTCTTGAGGACTATCCAGATCTTAATGAATACTTGAATTTTTAAGCCTAAACACAAGCCCAAGAGGCCTAAAATCAGCGTTCATACTATTCTCTTTTGTCTCTTAGCACTTTTATTTCTTTTATTTATTTCTTTTGATTTGGTCTAGAATTAAGTAAATTCCTTAATCTTCTATAACTGACTATCACTTTTTTTTTTCAAATTATGTTCCTTTTTGACATTTATATTATCTCCCCTTTTCCTCCTCAAGAATGATATGCAATTAATTCACTCAAAATTTCCTCCCTTCTCCATTTTTTTATTCTTTGTCAATTTTCTATTTTTTTTTGGTTTTTGGTAATATGTATTTTTTTTTGTGAGAATCCTTCCGAACTTTGAATTTTTGTATGTTTGCACTTTATCACCCCCTATGCCTAAGCTTTGCAATGTCCTCATTGTAAACGAAGGGTATGAAACAATTTTGTCTTCAAGAATTAGAATAAGATAATCGGGTGGGTGAACAGGTCGGGAATGACTGTTGCGGATAATTTCAAGCTCTGATACGAGTACCAGAGGTGGGATCAACTGTTCTAAAATGGAACTTAGAGTGCAGTAGATGTGAAGTACAAAAAGATAATTAGAAGAATCTCGGGTTTTTGGAATGGTAGGTTGCCTCCCGTTAAGAGCAAAATTCAATGCCTTTAGCCGAGTAGAAATGGTCATGAAGTAGTGGTCAAATTAGGTGAGTTTTGTAGAACAAACACCTTGATCAATAGCCTGGTTGGCCCAACCAGGTGCTTGTTCAGATCAACAGGCTGATAATGCAGCCCAAACCCAATTAATCTAGCGGGTTAATAGATGTGGATCAAGAGATGCGGTGCCCACCAGATACTATGGAGCTCAAAAGGATGTGGAAGTGTATAGCTAGGGTCTGGCTAAGTCAAATTAGCCTGGTCAGAGTAGGGATCCTCAAATGACCAAGAATCAGTGGAGGATGTAGGAACCCAACGAGAGTGATCAGAGAAGGATGGGGCATGATTTGTAGTCTGATAGATGTCTGAAACATGATAAAGATATGGAAGAGAATCATGTGCAACCTAATCATTGAGAGGAGAATTAGAGTAGAAATTGAGTCTAATTACGGATCAGGATTGAGAATGGGTTTGGGAAGGTTCTGCATGTGTAGAAGAGGTGGCATCAATAAGAATTGTGTGTAAGGGCTCCTCTAGAAAGGATTCAAAGGTGAGTTCATTAAGAGAGTACTCATAGTAGCCATTAGAATCAAAGGTAAATGCTTGAAGAGTGTTTATAGGATCAAGGAAATCTGAGTCAAGAAAAGATTCGAACTTTGGGTTGTAGATACTCTCAGTATTTTCTGTTTCTGATTCCTAAGGATCAAAAAGAAATGATTCCATCTCAATGGAATCTGATTTTGAATCAATGATCTTGGGATCAGGGACCTCAGAGTCAGAGTCGAAGAATGAATCATGTATGCTGAGGTCGTAGATTGGCTCGTAGTCATTAGGAAATAGGGTTCTCCAAAATTAGAGTAAGATTCAAAATCGTCGAAGAACTTGCGAGAATCAAGTTCTGAATCTGATTCAGGATCAGGGGTTCCACCATAGGAAAAAACAAAAGATGTAGATTTAGCAACCTGACTTGGGTCTAGCCTATTCTCAGATTTTGAGCTCAAAAAGGTATTCCTATTAGCCATGGGCTCAAGTTCTTGGTTTGCAAGGAAGACCCAATCAAAACCCAAGTCTTCCACCTCCTCATTTTCTGTGTCATAAATAGGCATGACTTTCAAAAAATCAATCTATATCTCTGAGGAAGTTGGAGAGGTGCACTAATCAAATACGGGCCCTGAATCATAATCCAAATTCAAAATTTGGTTTTCATCACATGTGGCCTTGTAATCATACCAAGAAGGCTTAGATCCAGATTCTAGGTTAAGGGTGTAGGTTGGATTACTGGAATCTAGGTTGGGATCTATAGGGATGTCAGAATTGTTCTCAAGAGTCACCATATCAGAATAAGGGATGGAATTTACACCCTCGAGAGGTTCTGATTCAATCTTATTATCACAAGAGTCTAGGAAATCTAAGATTGGCGAACTAGGGTTTTATATCTCTAAGGTTGGCTCGAAATTGTGATCTCCTGCAATTGGATCCTCCCAACCCTCATCAAGATCAGGAATGTCAATTGGTATGAAATTTGAATTCGAATTTATTTAGGTTGGGGATCCACAGTTATCATCATTGAACCTAGGATTTGGGAATTTGTGTTGATCACTAGTCTCACTCCAAGATGTTTTGTTGGTTTTTAACAGGCATTATTGATCAATTGTTATATATAACTTATTCAACAATTCTCCCCATTTTTCTAAAAATTCATCAAATTTTTTTGGAAGTGACGAGTTTGACCAACATTGCAGACAATCATTGTTATGTAATTTTACCAATTCACTGTGTTCTGCTAATAGATCCTGAGTTGAACCGTATTTCATTTGTGTCCATATTATTTATACATAGTTCATGATGATTTATGTTGTTTTTGCAAATCTTTTCTTAATGTCCCTTGCATAATATTCTTCATGGTTTCTGTAGGCATTCTCAAGTATCTTTTCTTTGAAGCTCATTTGGGATTCAGGTTTCTTAAATAGTCTTCCTATATAGTCAGGCTGCATTTTTGAATTAGATGGTAGAATCAAGATGTAGAATCAAAACTCAGGTAAGATTGAAGTTGATCAGATCTGAAAGAGATTCCCTAAGATGATCTATGTATGTTCTTTAATAGAAGGGATGAGGGGCTGGATGTGAGATTTGACCCAATCAAGTCACCGAAAGATTTTCTTTTTTTGGATGACTAAGACAATTTCGAGGTGGATGACACCTCCGAATCAGAAATTCGCACACTTGAGAAATACTTGGGTAGCCAGGAAGGGAGAGCCTCGCAAAGACTCCTACACGGTAGAGTGTCCCTACTGGTTACAGGGTTTCCCCCACCCAACCTTCCTTGTCACTGAGGGTCCAGGTAAATCGGAATGTATGAACTTAAGCACTTAAGTGTACCAATTTTAGGTCCTAATTTGTGCCTTGAGTTTCACTTGATTAGAAGTTAATTCAACTTGTGACCTAATTTGGAGGTTGGTTGGCCTACAGTGTAGACAAACTTCACCTGACCTGCCCTAAAGATGGTAGAATGAGATCTAGGTGAAGACCTAGAAATCACCCTGATTTGATTCCCAGGTTATTAGGTCCAAATATTCTAGGGTTCAAGTGAATTTAGAGCTTGATTTTTAAGGTTTTTGTTGATTAGATCTTTTCAATCAAGGGCTTGGGCAGCACACAAATGCGGGTGGATTTGTTTCATTTTATGCAGCCAAGTGTGAAGTAGCACTCCAAAACCCTAAAAATTGAAACCCTAATTGGCTCAATTTACAAGTCTAATTGATCTTTAAAAATGTTCACCTTATGCTTCAAGCAAGAAATGTGTTAGCCCAAAGTGATTAGAAATTAAGTGTAGACCCTTAATAGGCACAGGAAATTTGGGGTAGGGAATTCTAAATAGAATTGCTTCAAACTTCACTTAGATTTGAAAACAATTTTTGCAAATCAGGAAACTTGACTTTTAAATGATGATTACTATGAAAAATAAGGCAAGTGATTCCTAATTGATTGTTTCCCTTTTTTTTGGTCTTCCCAAGATTAGGAGGTTCATTAGGGAAGAATAGAGATGTTACCTACCCTGGTGTGGCTGTTTTGCACGGAAGATCTCTTCGTGAAGTACCTCGCAAAATCACAATAAAGCATAAAGGGTAAGTCAGTGCTAAAATATAATCTAATAATGTTGAAAATAGCGATGAATTGCATGATCAATCCCTGGCAACGACGCCAAAATGTTAATAAAGAGAAATCGAGGTTTATAAATGTTGTGTTGTTGATCGTCGGATGACTACGCTATCGGAGTTGGTTTTTAAAACCTGTCGTCGTAGTTCGAATAGCGAAGAAATCCATTCAACAAATAAAATTTATACCGAAAATTCTGTAAAGAAATCCCAAGTCGAACTCAGGGAGGCTACGTCGATCAAAATTCACAATTATATTTTTTTTGTATTTTTATTTAAAGGGCAGAATAATCAAAATGGAATGGAATCAATAAAAACAATAAGAGAGAGAGAGGGAAAACATTCACTTGATATTACAAAATGTTTTTACAACTAAGAAATCAAGAAAAGATTGCACAAGAAAGCGAGAAATTATTACAACTAGAAAGTAGAAAAATTGTACTCTAGAAAGTAGGAAAAGGAATGGGAGAGAGAAGTTATCCTCCTCGACGATCGCTTGGAGGACGAGCTGGACGAGACAATGCTGGGAAGACAAGGAATGGAGTAGGAAGGAGGTCGAAGTAGGAGGAACAGGAACGAGGCAGCACGTTGTCGTCATCGCAGGATCCGCTTTCGGAATGGGGGTGAAAACTTGATTTTAGCTCTTGAGGAGCATCCTGGGTGTAGGACAAGCTTCTCTTGAGCTTTAGAGAGGGAGAGAAGAGAAGGAAGGGATGAGAAATCTGTATGGAGAGGGTCTCCTTTTATAGTTGCAATGAGTGGGGGCATTTTGGACATTACAACATGAAAAACATTAATTTAGGACCTTTAGTGGAAAATTTATCCGTCACTAAAGGCCTCAACAGGGCCAATGTGCATGCCGCTCACGCGCCCCCTTGCCGCCGCGCCCTTTAACGCACATGCACATTAGCGTGCTCTCAGCCGTCCGATCAAGAGATCAGACGACTTAAAGTGGCTACCTCACGCCATGCGCTCGTGTGTGATCACGCATAAGCACCTCGCATCTGATCGTGCGTGGGCACTATCACTCACTTCCCGCCACTAGATCTTCATCGCGCGGCTTTAGTCGCATACCTGCTCCATGCTCACGTCTTGATTCGGGGCACTGCGGGGATCGATCCCGCGACCTCTGCCTCGCCCATGGGCGTGCAACCACTGCGCTAAGTTGGTCGTTGGTCGCGGTTTTGACATAGGCTCAAGCGTGCTCAGTTGTTGGATCTTCATCCAACGGTCGAGATAAAACGTAGCATATGCCTTCAGAAAAGGAGGCCATTGGATGAGAGATGGCGTGGCATGATCTCGACCGTTGGATGGGCATCCAACGGCTGAGATTTATCGAGCGGGTGAAGAAGGAGGGTTGTGGCCGGTGTTGGGCAGCTATGATGGCACCACGTGGTGCCATCTAGGTCGTCCATCTAATAAGTGATGTAGATGGTGTCATGGGTGTTGGATTGGACCGATTTTTGCATTGCTAGGTTGCGATCGTCAATCTGAACCCATCCGTGCGGTCAGATTTGTCATTTGAGGTGCGAATTAACACCATCTTGGCCCTTGCTCTTTAAGGTTCCTCGTTCTTTATCTGGTGCTACAAGTGTTCGATTAGGGCGATCTTGGTGTCATTAAACTCCAATCGTCGCCTTGATCAGATCTGTACGGTTGGATCTTCGATTCGAGGCCCTGATAAAAGGTCGCCCTAACCCTGACCATTAAATGGAGACAATTACTATACAATTTATACAACTTGATCTAAATACATGATTATGCATGTTATGCACTATTTACAATGTATGATGCTAATGTGACACTAAGAACATGCATTAATCTTCATTTTAAGTTAATTAGATGTATGCACATCACACCCTCATGCTTATCTTTTGCTAGTCCCTAGCAAAAACGAAATGCTATTTATAAAAGAATTAGGTTGGATTACTTGGGCATAAGTCATTTTCAACATTAAGAAATTTTTACTCAGGATCTGAACTTTCAAAGACACAATAGTGCTCGGGTATCTGCCAAAATGCAGACAGCCTCAAGCCCTCGCCTTATTCAAAGAAAAATCTCTTTTTCTCTTTTTCTTCTTTTCTAATTTTTTTTGGACTTTTGAGTTTAGGGTTAACGAGTGGCTTTCTATAGCCACTCAACCAACCCAAGATTTGATGAGAACCCTAAGTTCTAAGCATCTTATTGTGAAAGTGATAAACTCGTTGATCGATAATTAGAACAGACTTTGGGTTTCTACGCCTCTAGGTGACCTTAAAAAGAGATTTCTACTTAAAGGTGTATCTTTACGATCGGTAGCTTTCTCCCTACTTTTATTTTTATGGGGTAAACACAAGGGTGAGTCCAGTGTATATTTCCCTGGATTATTCTACTTCTCCGCTTCTTCCTAAGTGTTTTGGAAATTTTTAGTGCAATTCTTGAGATGGGTTCTGGACAACCGGTCGATGAGTTGTTATCATCGACAACTTTCCAGCCATACTCGTGTGGCGAAGTGTGGCTTATTTCTTTTGTTTTCTTTTTTTCTTTCTTTTCTCCTTTTTCTTTTTCTTTTTCTTTTCTTTTTGACTTTCTTTTGCTTTTTAAGTAGGTGGCTTCCTTGGTCTAAGATTTACCTAAAGGCAGCAAGAAGAGAATGGTCCAGTCACTGGGCTTTGGACAACCTACCCATGGGCTATTACCCAAGATAACTTGCCGGCCATATCACCTTAGAAGGTTCATTAGCTACCCAATTTCCCTTAAAATCACTGAATAATGAGTCAATGACAAGATAGTGTGTAGATGCTTAGACTTAAAGTTCCCTCAAATCAGAGAGTGGGTTGATAAGTCGTGTACTTATCACCCAAACTTATTTAATCAAATTAAAATAGAATTCAGGATGGCGAGGACTCAAAAAATAATTCCACATTTTAGTGGATACCCAAGCTGATTAAGCCTAAAGACCTGAAGGGTCGTAGTGTTCAGATCCTATTGTAATATTTCCTAAGATTGAAAAGTCCTAATGTCCAAGTATTCTTTCCTAGTTCAAATTATTTATATATATGTATATATATATAAGAATAGAATTTACAAGTTATAAGAATTTCACAGAGTTGACAAAATGATTCAGAAATGAATCCACCCCTTTATGCCTAGCTGATGCAATATCCTCATTGAGAATAAAAGACATGAAAGGAAGGGTAGAGTATGGAAGATATCACCTGAATATGAAGCTCGGGTCAGCTCTGAGTTAGACTATACAACTGCTGTGTTCAATGCTGTCAGCTAGGCGAAGTCCAACCAAGGAAGTCGCAACATGGCTAGAGCAGCCACGTCTGAGATGGGTTCTGGAATAGTACGATCAATAACAGGCTTCAGACGTTGACCGTTGACTTTGAATGAATTACCCATCTTCGGGTCAGAGTTCTAAATAGCTCCATTTCGAAATATCTGGTCGATAATGAATGGGTCATTCCATTTCGACCTAAATTTGCTGGGAAAGAGCTTAAGTCGAGAATCGAATAGCCAGATCTTTTGGTTCAGCTCAAAGCTCTTGCGGGAAAGTAATTGGTCATGTAGAGCTTTGGTCCAAGCCTTATAGATTGTGGCATTCTCATATGCATCATTTCTATGCTCCTCCAACTCAGATAGTTGGAGTTTCCTGGAATTCCTGGCTTAACTCAGATCTAGATTGCACTTCTTGATTGCCCAGAATGGCCTATGTTCAATTTCTACGGGTAAATGGCATGCCTTTCCATACACCAGACGAAATGGAGACATTCCAATGGGAGTTTTATACGCTGTATGGTAGGCCTAAAGAATGTCCTCAAGCTTTTGAGTCTAGTCTTTGCAATCAGGCCTAACCGTTTTCTGCAGAATATTCTTGATCTCCCAATTGGAGATCTTGTCTTGTCCATTCGTCTGGGGATGGTAAGGTGTGGAGATTCGGTGATTAACCCCGTATTTTGCCTACAAATTATAGAACTGGCCATTAGTGAAATGAGTATCACCATCACTGATGATGGCCCTCAGAATCCTGAACCTGCTAAGGATATTCTTCTTGACAAAATCGATGACCACGTTGTGGTCATTAGTTCGGGTGGGAATCTCGTCGATCCATTTGGACATGTAATCAACAGCGACGAGAATGTACTGATGTCCAAATGAAGGGAGGAAGGGTCCCATGAAGTCGATGCCCCAAACATCGAAGATTTCGATAGGAAGAATTAGGTTTAGGGGCATCATATCTCTCTTAGTTATGCTCTCGAGTGCCTGGCATTGGGAACACGACCTTGAGAATTCCTGGGCATCCTTGAATAAAGACGACCAATAGAATCAAGATTGCAAAATTTTTGCAGCCGTCTTTTTCCCGGAGAAGTGTCCACCACATGCAGATGCATGGCAGAACTCGAGTATACTATTGAATTCGTTCTCTGGTACACATTGACGAATAATCTAATTAGAGTTGATGCGGTATAGTTCAGGGTCCTCCCAAAAGTAATATTTGGCCTCAGATTTGAGTCTGTCCCGTTGTTGCTTGGTCCAATCCTGGGGCATTTGACCAATGGCCAAATAATTAACAATGTCAGCAAACCATGGGGTTTGGACACTTGAAACTGTAAGGATGGTTTCGTCCGGAAAAGTATTTGCATTCGGAATGTCCGGACAAGAAGAATCACTCAGAAGTCTCGACAGATGATCCACCACCACATTTTGTACCCTGGATTTATCCTTGATTTCAAGATCAAATTCATGAAGCAGAAGAATCCAATGAATAAGTGGGGGTTTAGTGTCCTTTTTGGCTAAGAGATGTCTCAAGGCAGAGTGGTCAGTATATATAATGACGTGAGACCCTAAGAGATAAGCCCTGAATTTCTCCAAAGCAAATACTACGGCTAGTGATTCCTTCTTAGTAACAGTGTAATTCCTCTGGGTCTCATCTAGAGTTTTACTAGTGTAGTAGATAACAGAGGGCTTCCTATCAACTTTTTGACCCAAAATAGCCCTGACCACATAATCAGAAGCGTTGGTCATGATCTCAAAAGGGGCTGTCCAAACCGGTGGTTGCAATACCGGAGCACAAGTGACTGCCATTTTAAGAAAATCAAATGCCTTATGCATGATTCGTCGAAATCAAACGTCTTTGGCGAGAAGATTGCTCGGAGGATGAGCAACCTTTGGAAAGTCCTTGATGAATCTCCTGTAGAATCCCACATGACAAAGAAAGGATTGAATTTGTTTAACAGATGTGGGAGGAGGAAGTTTGGCGATAGCATCAACCTTAGCTTTATCCACTTTGATTCCCCATTCAGAGATTACATGACCCAAGACGATGCCTTCTTGTGTCATGAAATGGCACTTTTCCTAGCTAAGGACCAGTCTTGGTTTGGTGCATCGTTTAAGAATCATTTCAAGATTAGCTAGACAAGAGTCAAACGATTCTCCAAAAATAGAGAAATCGCCCATGAAGACTTCCATAAACTCTTCCACCATGTCTGAGAATATGGCCAGCATACAACTTTGAAAAGTCACAGGTGCATTGCATAAGCCGAATGGCATCTTACGGAAAGCAAAGGTTCCGTAGGGACAAGTGAGAGTAGCTTTTTCCTGATCCCCGGGATGGATAGGAACTTGGTTGTATCCCGAGTAGCCATCAAGAAAATAGAAGTACTTTTGCCCAACTAATCTTTCCAAGATTTTATCAATGAAAGGCAAAGGGAAATGATCCTTTTTCGTGGCTGTATTCAGCTTCCTGTAATCGATACAAACCCTCCAAGAGGAAGCTAAATGAGTTGTGACAGATTCTCCTTTCTTATTAGTCACAACAGTAATCTCAACTTTCTTGGGAACAATCTGCATGGGACTTACCCAAGGACTATCAGAGATTGGATTACTGAGTCCTGCATCGAGCCACTTAATAATCTCCTTCTTGGCCACTTCTCGCATATTTGGATTTAATCTCCTCTGCATCTGGCGAGAAGGGTAGGATCCATCTTCCAAAATTATTCTGTGGTTGCAATAAGATGGCTCGATCCCCGTAAGTTAATGAATGGTCCAACCAATTGCTTCCTTGTGTTCCTTCAAGGCCTTAATCAGTTTAATCTCTTGCTCTATTAATTTAGCACTGATAATCACACGAAGCATCTTATGTGGTCCTAAAAATTGATATTTCAGATTCTCAGGTAATGGTTTCAATTCAAGATGGGGTAGGTTGATGATTGAAGGTAAGGAAGATGCTGATGAAGACTCATCCTGAGGAATAGGTTGAGAGTGAACAAAATCAATAACCTCTTCAGAAGATGGCGGGTCTTCCATAAAGGGTTGCAGGTCCAATTCATCATCAAAGGAGGGACTTTCAAATGCAGAAACCATCATACAAGTCTTAATATTCATATTATCGTCCTCAAGTTCCTTAAAAAATCCACAATCCTCGAATTTATTAATTGCCTTAAAAATATCCAATTTCATTATTTGATCCCCAAAGGTGATTTCCATGATACCACTTTTACAGTTAATGTTGGCCTTAGCGGTAGCCAAGAACGGACGGCCCAGAATGATGGGCGTGTTCCTCAGATTTTCAGGTACATCCATGTCAAGGATAAGGACATATATAAGAAAATAGAAATCCTTAACCTTAACAATAACAACTTCAATAACACCTCATGGATTTGTGACCGAACGGTTCGCTAACTGCAACGTTACTGAAGTCGGTCGAAGTTCACCTAATCCGAACTTCTTGTAAAGAGAAGTCAGAATTAGGTTGATGGATGCACCCAGATCCAGTAGTGCTCTATCAAAAGTGTAATCTCCAATGACACAAGAAATCAAAGGAGCATCTGGATCTCTCTTTTTTTGAGGGAGGTGGTGCAGGATAATAGAACTAGCCTACTTGGAGAGTACCACCTTCCTTGGAATAGATTCTCTCGACTTACGCTTTTGTGTACATAAATCCTTTAAAAATCTTGTGTAAGCCGGTATATGTTTGATAGCATCGAGGAGCGGGATATTGATCTCAACATTCTTGAAAATATTCAGAAGCTCCTCATTACTATCAATAGACTTCTTCTTCCTTGATCTGATCAAGGCTTCAGGAAAATGAACACGAGTCGAATCTTCAGAATTAGGTTCCTGAGCCTTGATTTCTTCTCCAGAATTCTCCTTTCTGTCCTTAGGTTCTTTAGGATTTGGTAAATCAAAACAATGTGGTTGTGGATCTTGAGTTTGTTTAGCACTCCTCTAGGTAACAGAATTTGCGGATGCATGAGAGTTTGGGTCTTGGGGAGGGTTAGGAATGATTTGAAGGGCTTCATTAGCCAAGAATCGTTGATTTGTAGAAGAAGAAGAGGAAGGACCCTGCTCAACCACCTGAGCATGTGCATGTGAGTCCCTCTGATTTCCATACCCATGGTCTTGATTGCTCGGATTCAGGATATTTGGTGGGTTGGGTGTGGGTTGAGATGGTAGAGATTCAGGTTGACGAGAATTAGCTATGAGCCCAGTTTGTAAGTTTTCCAGCGAGGTTTTCATTTGCTGCATGAGTTGGAGCATAGATCCTTGCATCTCTACCATTTGTCGGTTCAAATCAGCGTGCCCTACGGGTTGACGGGTGTTCCAAGATGGCTGATTGACCTGATTTGGGGGCAACTGAGTATAAACATGACTCTGACCCATTGGTGATTGCGGAGGATAGTTGCTGGGTCAGAATTGGGTCTGCTGCCCTCGATTTTTCTAATAGAAGTTAGGGTGGTTTCTCCAACCCAGATTATAAGCATTGCAATAGGGGTTGTATATAACATTCTCCTGTACAGCACAAACATCCTCATAGAGTGAGGATGGAGAGATAGAAAGGGAAGGATCAGAGAAACTAGGATTAAAGGCCCTAGTTTGGAACTCGTGGGGTTTCGAATAATGTTGTCTCGCAGGTTGAGTCGCATCAAGTTGATTCATGAACTCTTGTCCAGAAGGAGCTCATGATGAATGGAATCCTGAATTCTGGGATTGAGTGGATCAAGAGTTGTTCATTGAGTTTCCAGCCATCCACTCCATTCTCTTAGCAACCAAGTCCACCTTATCAAGTTTATTACAAATCAATTCCATATCGAATGAATGAGAGTCGTGGACTTCATTAACATTTGTTCTAGGCTGCTAGGAATGGTTAAAAGTATCCATGGAGGCACGATTGATTGAATTCTCTCTCATTTCCTCAAATAAATCATGTGCGCTATCTGCGTCTTTGTTGAGGAAATTGCATCCGCAAGAAGCGTCCACGTGATTTCTGAGTTGCTCAGTCAACTCGTGGTAGAAGATCTACACGAGTTTCCATTTTGGCACCTAGTGGTGTGGACACCTCTGCAATAGGTCCTGGAATCGTTCCCAAGCAACATGAAACTGCTCCCCTGGCCGCTGGGTGAAGGTAGTGATTGCTCGTCTCAAAGCATTGGTACGTCCAACTGGGAAGAATTTCTTCAGAAAGGCTGATTTCAATTCATTCCAAGTTGCAATTGGTCTTCCTATAGTGCTGTACCAATGAGCGGCTTTATCCTTAAGAGAATAGAGGAAGAGTGTCATGATCATTTGCTCCTCATTCATGTTTCGCGCCTTGGTGGTCTAGACAAAAGTGGTCAAATCCTCCAAGTGTTGAAATGGGTCTTTAGAGCTAAGCCCATGAAAATGATTGATCAGGCTTAACACCTGGGGCTTGATTTCTACATCTCCGGTAGGAATCTGGATGCCGGGACATTCCTCGTAATTTGAAGGATCATAAAAATCCTTCAAGGGCTGAGCACCCAGCATTCTCTGGAACCATTCTTGCATTCTCTGCATTTGTTCCAATTGCCTTCCAAATACCTCCTGTGGATCCTGGGGCAGAGGAGGCTATTGATCGGCCATGGGATCACTTTGGCCAAAATCCAATCTACACCTCCTAGAATACTTTAGTGGTCCTTCCAATCAGGGATTCAATGACCTTCTTCCTAGCATAAACTAGGAAAAGGTCAGAAGGACTAAGGATTAGAACCCTGTAGCACAACAAAACAAGCCTGTCCTTAAGTGGGATAGCTTAAGGATCTACAGACTCCTAGAACCCACCTTAAGATTATAAACGATTTACTCTACTTATGTCTACTCAATCCAACCAGTTAAAAGGAGGGACTGGGGAGAAGGTTCTTCCTTCGGCTTCTGCCTTCGATTCTTAGTGTACCCCCCAGCCATGGTCATTTGATGCTACTCCCCTAGCTAGACATCAGAATGATCAATACAAGCAGGTTAATTGTAAACAATCTCAAACTAGGCCCGGAAGAGCGAATCAGTCCTTAAGGCCAATGTCTACTCGATTTTACTGAGGCCTGGGATTGTAGTGCTTTTGGAATGTGGTGGGCCCTTAAAATGTGTTGTGCCCTTAATGATCAATTAAGTATGTGTAAGTGCATGCACAACCAGGGTTTTCAAGCAAAATTATTTATGATGAGTAGATTTTAATGTTCAAATCATACTTATGTAGCTTTTAGGGTTTAGAATTAGGATGAATTCAATCATGTTTGAGGCAAACCAGGTCTTCAAGCATGGGTGAAGATTGCTTTCCTTTTAAAAATCAGAAATAAAATGGAGTGCCTGGTATGAACCTAGATTGAAAACCCTAAGAGGAAGCTACTTGGTGAGTTGATTTTAGATTGAGTGGTGCAGCCCAAACAACTCAAACAATTGGCCACAATTGCACCACTGAGTTAGGCATGCAAAAATGATTAACCTATAATGATTTCTACTCTTTTATGTGTTGATTTTGTGTACCGATTCCATATATCATAATCCGGTTGAGCAAAAGAAAATCAATTAGGTTAAATGCCTTGAATGTGGGTGTATGTTGTGTATGTTGAATTACCCCACAAAAATATCTTTTTTTGCTTTTTTTTCACATGCGAGGGTGAACTGAATGAGTGGAAACCCAAATAACCAAACTAATCCTAGGATTTATGCAAACACTTGGGTTAATTGGAATTTGAATTTAATGTGATGAAATGAAATCTATGGAGGGGGAAGAATGGGGAGCACTTACAGTAGTCTTCAACTGCACTTTACTCCAATCTACTGCTTGACAATTCCCTGATAGAGGTATTTGCAAAACAATAGGTACAAGATAAAGCAAGTTAGAAGATAGTAAAGTGCGTGAAATGCGAAAAGAAGATCAGAAAATTGTTGCCTCCTCAGCAACGGCGCCAAAATGTTGAACGTCGGATGACTACGCTATCGGAGTTGGTTTTTAAAACCTGTTATTGTAGTTTGAGTAGCGAAGAAATCCGTTCAACAAATAAAATTTATACTGAAAATTCTGTAAAGAAATCCTAGATTGAACTTCGGGAGGCTATGTCGATTAAAATTGGCAATTATATTTTTCTACGTTTTTGTTTAAAGGGTGGAATAATCACAATGAAATGGAATATAAACAATAAGAGAGAGAGAGAGGGAAAACATTCACTTAATATTGCAAAATGTTTTTACAACTAAGAAATTAAGAAAAGATTACACTAGAAAGAGAGAAATTATTACAACTAGAAAGCAGGAAAAAGAATAGGAGAGAGAAGTTATCCTCCTAAACGATTGCTTGGAGGACAAGCCGAACGAGACAGTGCCTGGAAGATGAGGAACTAAGCAGAAAGAAGGAGGTCAAAGCTGGAGGAACGGGAATGAGGCAGCATGTTGTCGTCCTTGAGGGATCCGCTTCCGGAACTGGGGTGAAAACTTGATTTTAGCTCTTGGGGAGCATCGCAGGTGTGGGACAAGCTTCCCTTGATCTTTGGATAGGGAGAGAAGAGAAGGAAGGGATGAGAAATCCGTATGGAGGGGGTCTTCTTTTATAGTTGCAAGGAGTGGGGGCATTTTGGACATTACAACTTGAAAAAGATTAATTCAGGACCTTTAGTGATGGATTTATTCATCACTAAAGGCCTGAATGTGGCCAACATGCATGCCGCTCGCGTGCCCCCTCGCCTTTGTGCCCTTCAATGCATGCGCACGTTCGCGTGCTCTCAACCGTCCAATCAAGAGATTGGATGGACTAAAGTGGCTACACCTGCACTGCGCGCCCGCGTGCGATCAAGTGTAAGCGTCGTGCGTCTGATTGCACGTGGGCACTATCGCTCGCTTCCCGCCACTAGATTTTCATCGTGCGTCTCCTATCACGCGCCCGGTCCACGCTCATGCCTTGATTTGAGGCACCGCAGGGATCGATCTCGCGACCTCTACCTCGCTCATGGGCACGCAACCGCTGCAAGATCTCGGCAGTTGGATGGGCATCCAACGGTTGAGATTTATCGAGCAGGTGAAGGAGGGTTGCAGCTAGTGTTCGGCGGCTATGATTGTGCCATGTGGCACCATCTAGGCCGTCCATCTTCTGAGTGATGTAGATGGTGCAATGGGTGTCAGATTGGACCAATTTTCACGTCGTTATGCTGCGATCGTCGATCTGAATCCATCCGTATGGTTGGACTTGTTGTCTAAGGTGCAGATTAACACCATCTTGGCCCTTGCTCTTTAAGGTTCCTCGATCTCTATCTGGTGCTACGGATGTCCGATTAGGGTGATCTTGGAGTTGTTGAACTCCAATCGTCACCCTGATCAGATCTATATGGTTGGATCTTCGATCTGAGGCCCTAATAAAAAGTCACCCTGTCCCTGACCATGAAAAGGAGACAATTACTGTACAATTTATATAACTTGATCTAAATGCATGATTATGCATGTTATGCACTATTTACAATGTATGATGCTAATGTGACACTAAGAACATGTATTAATAGACATTTTTGGTTAATCAGATGTATGCACATCATGCGTTGTAGTATAAGTTGAAATCGCTTGAAAACAAATAGAATTTATAACTCGAATAGAAGTCTGAGGTCGAACACAGGGAGCAAATAGGAATTCATACACTAATCTCAAATAAGATGAAACTGAGCACAAGAACTTAAATCAAATAATCATACTCAATAAATACTAATCTATCACATTAGATATTCAATGAATTCTCATGTATCTTTAAGGCAATAAAAAAAAGTAGAGAAGCTAAAACAATGGTGATGTAAATCACCAATTACACTCTAAGCATATATATCAAGCATTCAATCAATTTAAATATCTCAATAGTAATTCTAAAGCATCAAGCCTCAAAACAGTCGTCAAGTCTGATGACCAAATGACTTAACCGACAAGTGCTACAGTGCTTCCCTAACACTATTCTTCTTCTTCTCTTCTTCTCTGCTTTCGCTTTTCTCCTTTCTTCTTTTGTCTTCCCAAGCCCTTCTCTGCTTCTACTTGTCTTTAACCTCTTGTCCTCTTCTTTCTCTACAGGCCTTCTTCCTTTCCTCCTCTTTTGTGAAGGCTTTCTTTTCTTCTTCCTTTTTTCTTCACGCACAGAGGGCAAACATCTTAGATTTGGCTAAGTGTTGCACTGGACAAAAACCCTCCCCTGCCCCGTGCTTTCTTTCTTTCTCACTTCCTCTTAGGTTTCGCCCTCCCAGGGCCACAGTCAGGGTAGTTGGCTAAATAGGTAGACGCGCACTCTGGTCCAGGCTCACTGGCATGGGTGGTTAATACAATGATGGATTTTGTTAATGACTGATGTGATAATGTATGCATTGTAGTATGTTATGATTTGAAACATCATGAGTGTCATTGTGGTGAGTTGTATGGAATACTAGTCATTACAACTATTATTATTTACTTATCTAATTTTTACTGGTTTTATTCCAGTTCATTCACTGGGAGGCAATTTATTGAATTACATCGCTCTTTGATCTCAAAATTATCCTCTAATTCGAAAAAGAATCCTTTACATCTTATTAAAGAATGAATGTGGACATGGTTTGCCTACTTACTAAGAATTAATTGTAATGCTTGCAAAAACTAATTATAAACAAGCACCAAAGAATTTATCACTATACTTTAAACTGTCTCTACAAGTTATAGTATTAATACTTACATGAAAGTACACAATAGAATAAGATTACATAGTATATTAACTTAACTTACTAGTCTGTTATCTACCGTAACACATACAACAGTTTTAGTGACAGACGTAAGCGTCGCTAGATCTCAGAAAACACTATATACAAACCTAAGGAGGGAAACTGGGGTCTGTAGCAACACTTATGGTGACATTCTATTCTGTTAGTAAATATATGGTTTTATTTATAAAAATAATTGGCTGTACTACGTATACATATATTTATATTTTTATTGTATATGTGTTTACTTACGTATATACATCGTCTCTCTCTCTTCTCCTTCACACAAATTCTCAACAGATGTTCTTCTTCTGTGTTTACACTTTGTCTTAATGACTTTTGCACGCTGCGGAGGAGAGGCTTTTAACAACTGTCATTAACTCTCTTTAATCAATTAAAAATGTGTTTAATTTGCGGGCTCACTTTTTGAGGGATACATAGCACCCAGAGGGTGGGACCAAACCTCTACTAAGCGTGCCCTAATTCTCATTAGGCGGCTTAATTACGTTTTTCTTAACTCAGCACAGGGCTTTCTCAGCCCCACACACGCGCTTCTCCAGGCCCCTGACCCCACAGACAGAATATGCTCAGAAATGCTCATATGTATGCTCGGTAAAGGTTTTTTCGGGCGCCTGTGACGACTGAAGAGCATATGCACATTTTCAAAATATACCACTGCATGTGATTTGCAGCACACGATGTGGCGCTATTCGAGCGCCACATCTACGCTGGAAACCGTAGGAAGTTGTGGGCTGGAAGCGATTTTGGCCCTCAATTTGAGGGCCATAATTTATTTAAAAATAAAAATAAATTATGGAAAATAGAGTATTTACATAATACTATATAATTGTTTAATTAATTTTAAATTTTAATTAGATTTACTATATAAATAAATTCACTAAAGTAGCCTATTTTTACACATTGATTTTGGTGTTTTCTTAGTTAATTACTTATAAATTAGTTAGTGAATGGTCTAATTGACCTCATACAAAGTTAGAATACATACATAAGTATTTTTTACACATTTTTATTATATTTTTCTGAATTAATGTATGTGTTATTTACATTTAAATAACAGTTTTAATTGTTCTGCTTATAAATTTAGTTAAACTTAATATAATCAGGTCTAAATATACTTAAATTAGCTTAAATTACTTAAAGTATTTTAGTCTTAGTATACAGATTCAATTTAACTTAATTATAACTCTAAGTTACTAATTTAACTAATTTAATTTAACAACTTAGCTATAAACTTAATAAATTCATTATTTATTATCTATAAAGGATTAAATTAAGATAAAAGATTTTATTTACTTATAATCTACATATACATAGATATATATACAGTTTTATAGTTTAAACTACTTACTGATCTATTGAGTTTAATACTACATATAACTTAGTTCAATTTATACATAGTTATATAATTATTATATTTATTGTCTAAAGTAGATCTAAAACCTAAATTACAGTATTATATTTACATAGTAAAGTATACAATATATATATATATTTACACTATCTATTTACATGTGTAGCCTAATATATAACTTATGTCTATATAAATATACTTACTATACAAAGTAATATGTATATGTACATATATAGCTATATAACTATTTTTATTTCTCTTTTGGGTGTTTCATTCTAATTAGTTTACTATTGTTATAGGTTTAGCAGAAGTAGGAGAGAAGAAGGGAAGATTTTACTAAGGAGAGAGTCCTCAGTTCAGTTCTCTCTTTTAAAACTTCTTTAGGATGGGATTCCTGACTAAACTAGCTGACAGAGTTGAGAAAGAGTAGACATGTATGTATCGAAATTAGATCTCAAGTATTGAACAAGAAAATTTGTTTACATATGAGATGAAATACAATCTACTGTCAGCTCAGATCAAATTAAAGTCTACAGGATTTAACACTAAAACCTATCTGTTACAACCTACTAGAAGTAGCAGCAACAAAACTTCCAGACTCAGCCGCAGCTTCAGCCACTGTCCAAATGGGCTAACTGCTGCTGCAGTTAGTCCATTTGAGAAGAAATGTGAGTTGGAAGAGGAAAACATGTAGCTGCAAGATGCAACACTTTGCTTTGTTTACTGGGATCAGAGTCAAACAAATCCAAACTGAAAAGAAAATCAGTCAATCCCAAATTTGACAAGGGTTTAATTTCTCATTAAATCACTAAATACCCCAATTCAAATGCCAAAAACCCTCATCAAAAACTCCATTTCAGATGAAATCCATGAATATCACTGAATTAGCTCTTCCTAATGCTATAGACAGCATGACGAAAGAATCAATTCAATCAATTAAAGCCCATAGTTCAAATCCCAGTTTCATGAAACCTTAAGGAGTATTGAGAACTCCTTAGGTTAGGAAATCACCAAACAACCATTAAAAAAAACTTATGAATGCGAGATCAGACTTCAAATTACCACAGTAATTATCCTTAGATCTAACTTGCATTCAATGCATTCATGACATTATTAAATTAGATTTATGTATGGCTATTCTGAGATGATTTCTGTCACCAGAAATCCTCTCAGATTCCTTGCCAACAAGGAATCCAAATCAACTTCATTCAATTCGTCAGATCAGGTAGTAAAACCAAAAGGAAAAATCCTTAAAATCCACATTGAGGAGAAATCTGACAAACTGAAAATTTTGACCTAAAATCAAGGGCTTTTGTGACCAAGAGTGAGGTGAGTGGGAAGCCCCTTAAGTGCTTGTTGATGCCAATTTCAGATCTGAGGTTGAAAACCAACCAAATCTGAAATTGAGTCAGAGTGTATGGGTGGAAGATGAGAAAACATGTCGTGGAAAATCAGAAATGGATATGACAGTATGGAGAGGTAGAGAATTTGAAAACATGGATATATGAAATCTTCCCCTCTGATCTAGAATGATCAGAGGAGGTGAGGGGGGAAATTTAAGCCTAATTCAACTACTACAGCTACTTTATCCTACAGCGAAATAAAACATTAACAATTACCTTAATTCTACTCTAAACTACTTAACTATAGCTAAAACTAATATGCAGAATTATAAACCTAATCTAACAGGAAGAATGGGACCTATGGGTCTTAGCCGGTGGCTAAGGAGGAAGAAGGAGGACGATGACTCCAACGAAGGGAAAAGTCTACTAGTGAGTCTCCAGGGTCATCCTCAGGTGCTACGAAATCCTTAGCGACGAGGAGGTCGAGAGAAGGTGATGATTTCACAGTCGGTGGCTGTGAAATCAGAGACTAGATGGGGAGGGGGACTGGAGTGGACGAATGATCGCTAAGAGGTGTAGGAGGGAGCGATCCTTTGCGTGCGACACCACTGAGGTGCTTAAGCAGCATGCTCAGTGGCTGAGATCACCGCGCAGGTGAGAATAATCAAGATGCAACCGGTGGCAAGGATGAGAGGGGTGGAGCGCACGGTGAGCTAAGCACAAAATCTGACCGTCAGATGAGATCTGGGGAGAGGGGTGATCGCATGCGCCGAATCGCGCGAAGCTTTTATTCAAATCTAACCGCAGATGAAGATCATGAAGAGCAACGGACGGCTAAGATTGGTCGTGTTCTTCACGCGCTACAGTGCGTGCGAAGAGCAGCATGCCTCTCTCTGAAATAAGGGAAAATTATAGATACACCCTTGAACGAAGGGGTAGAAGAATTGCATGCAGGCCCATAAGTGAAAAGAACTACAACCGGAAGGGCCCTGCAGTCTTTCAAAAGGGTCCCTACGGCTTACAAATAGGTCTAAAGGGGAGTTTTTAAGGGTAAGAGTGTAATGCATGAAGGACCTAAGTGTAAACTACCTATTTCATAACATAAATGATGTCCAATTGTCTTCAAATTTTTATATGTGCTTAATTAAACATTTAAGACATTGATTATACTTCTGATTTGGCCTTTCAAACTTATTTATGTGTTCAATTGGCGCATGGATCATCATTTGTACTTTGCTTTCAGAATATCTCATTTTGTGACCTAATTATGAAGTTTTAACACAGAGTAAAGGTTTTAGGTCTTTTTCTTTAATTCCCACACTTAACCCTTTTTATCTGTTAATTTGATGTTGTTTTACTTAGTGTCTAGCTTAACTTCAGCTTTTTAGCCATGATGAGTAGCCACTCATCAGTGGTGAGCATGGAGTGCTTAAGTTATGCTGGTTATCGGATCGGCCAGACCCGCGGGTTAGGTGTCATGGGTGAGGTGCGTGTGAGGTGCGTGCGGGGACCTCACCCCCTATTCTTACTGAGGCGATAAGCCTAGGCGACAAATTCAATTTATGTAGTGTCGCTTGGTCATCAGCTTTCGGGGTGGAACTAAATGTCCCACCCTTCCTTCACACATTACCAGGTAGCAGCTGCGTGGTTCTTTGTCCAATTGTGTGGATGCGTCTGATGGAGTTCCTGATTAAGGACCTGGAGGCTCTCCCTAGAGCTATTGTACATTACCTGGGCGTAATATTGGTGAAGAACACGGCTAGAGGAGCTCCAATGGCGTCGGAGATGGAGGCGGTGATGGGTGGAGGATGGCGATGACCTGAAACATAAAATAGGGCCTCACAACCCAATTAAATAGCTCAGGAGCTTCGTCGTAGGGTGTGGAGTGCATTGGTGGTGTTACCATTGCTTGTGGAGGAGTGTGGTGGTCAGTCGGAGTCGGGGAAGGTAACCGATGATGGGTTTGTTCGGGGAAAGTGTTGGGTGTGTGAATGGAGAGATAAGGAGAGGGTTTTTGTGTGGAAGGACGAGGTGAAGGCTTTGAGGTGGTCAGTGTGGTAGATGGAGTTTTGTAGCAGTGGAACCGCCTCATTGGAGTGGTCGCCGATCAGGGAGAAGATGAGGATGAGCATGTTGAGTCAGGGTTTGAAATGAGGATAGAGAGAGGGAAAACTAACTTATGATGCTAACTAAACCTAGGTAGCTATTCTAATGGACAAAAGGGGGCAGATCTGTGCAGGTTTTTGGCACGTCAGCGATGGAGAAGACGAACTCTCCGGTAGAGGAGGAATGGTGATGATGACAGGAAGGAGGCTCCTACTGGTATGGCCAAGAGTGGACAAGAGGAAAGGAATATGGCCACTGGTATTGTGGATGGACAACGAAGGTGGTCAGGAGGAGTCGTCGGAGCTTGCGGAGCATTGCGGTTTGAAGGGGAAAGAGGAATATAGGGATTTCACGATCAAAATCAAGTCTGGGAAGTTCGATTTGATCTAGGGGTCCTTTTATAGGTCTCTGGAGGGAGTTTTGAGCTTGGAAGCTGATTGCACAGCAAAAATGCACCAACAATTGTGCCATCTTATGCTATTTCCTAGCATTACCAATGCATAATAGGCAACCATAGTCGCATTTGTGAAAATCACGCATGCATGCATCAATTTGAGAGGGGAGGAGAGTGAATAAAATGGCCGTGAAATTAACGTTTTCCTCAAGTGCTGCTTCGCAAATTCACCATCTTTATTTTCAATTTTATTTGAATTTGAATTCTTCTCCGCGGCTGCAAGGCTGGCAGCTCTTCTTCGCTCCATGTCCTGCTCAGCTTGCCTTGCATAGCCACTCCCTACCAGCCGCATGCACAGCCATGCACAGCCAGGGCATGGCTGTGCATGCCTTCTTCCTCTTTAAATAGGCTCGGCTTGCTTCTTTGCAAGGGGAGCCTGGTCCACACGCCAAAACCCAACACAGCAGCTTCCTCCAGGCCGTCTCCTCCCCTCTCCCCTCCATATGCATCTTCTCCTCCTTCTGAGGAGCCACGCTGCGGGCAGGAGCAACTCACAGTGGTGCACAACCACCACTGTGAGTCCACCACCTCCCAACTCATCAAAGAACCAGTGGGCGTGGTGGTTCTCTCTCTGTTTTGACGTTTAGCCACAACTACGCCATTGCCACAGATATTCAAGCTTTGAAGCTCAAGCTCTGCACAGCAGCAGCACGGCACCGGACTCCTCTTCCACGTGCACAGCCAGCAGGCTACCCTCGCCTCTCTCCCCGGAAGCCAGCAAGTCGCCCTCACCCTCCACCGCGCACTCCCCAGCCGGCGCAGACCTCCTGTGCGTGCGCCAGCTCGCGCAGCGGCTCCCGCACTCACAGCACCGGGCACAGGCGGTCACGCGAGCCAACTGCGCACTGTAGCCACTGTTCACGCATTTCAACGGAACACTGCGGCTACAGTGAGGTGACCGGTAAGTTTCTCACTTATCTGGTCAGCCGACATGCCGCAACCTGCGCTAGCCCACGCCCATGTCTTTCCCTGCGCCCACTCTAGCGCCAGATCTCGCGTCTTTGCCCGCTTCAGCACATAGCGCCTTCACCAGCATATGCCCCCCCGCTTCAACGCCCGCCTCACCACGCAGCGTGGTGCGCTGCGGCCTCTCTCCCTCACGCTCACTCCCTCCAATGCGCACATCTTCGCGTGCCTATGCACCTGCGCGTGCGCGTGCGGCATCAGACGACGCTTAGAGGCTGCAGATGCCTTAACTTGCCCGTGCTTCTTCTATAGCAGAGATGATCTCTCTCTCTCTCTCTCTCTCTCTCACAGCACTCTCTCACTCTCGCTGCCGACACATACACACACACTCACACTCTCGCACACATACACTCTCACCTATACACTACTATATACTTATATATATATATACGTATATATATTTATATCTATATATATTTATATACATATATATATATACATATATCTATACATATATTATTACCTATATAACTAAGTGTAAGTATAGATACATATATATATATACATATATATACACATATACTTATACATATATATACATACATATATACATATACCTATAACTATAAATACATATATATATATATTTTTGTATATCTACCTACATATATCTATATAGGTAAATACTTATACTAATATATATACACATATACACATATATATAACTATATACATATATTACTATATATACATATATATGCATATATATACATATATATATATATATATATATCTATATCTATACATATAGTTATATATACATGCATATATATCTAATTATATATATATTCATATATATACATCTATCTATACATATATTTACATATCTATATATACATCTACATATATATATATATATACATACATAACTACTTATACACTTATATAATTATAACCATATATATATATATATACATATAGATACATATTTACATATATACATATAGATACATATATTTTCATATCACCTACCATACGTTGTATCGCAGGAATATCTGCACCAGTTGCTGATATTCCCTGATACATGCGTACAGAAAGTGTGTTCGCAGTCATCTTCCACCAATCCACCTTACACTCCACGCTGCACTTCGTCCTGTTGGTTGCGTCTTCCTAGACGACGATCAACTCGACACCATGCTACACACCATCTCCACCTCCACCCCCACCCCTTTATATATATAATATATTCATATATATATACTATATTTACTTTATTTCTGTTTCTCTTTCCTCCCAGTAAAAAGATACAAAAGAGAAAAGATAATCCTTGACTTGCAGGTACTCAATCTTGCGAATAGCAAGACCAATTTTGGAACCCTAATTTGGCTCAAAGCCAAGAACCTGATTTTGAGGGTTTGCCTTAAGGACAAGAATTATCAGAAAAAAATCTTAAATAGAAAAACACCAAAAACATAATAAATGGACGGAAGAGATTCGTTATAGGAAAGGCATAGAAACTCATTCACTTCTAATCCCACTTCCCTGAGTTCGACCTTGGGCCTAAAAGTGACCAAGATAAAATCAAGTAGGCCAGGTTAAAAATTTTGTAAAGAGATGGTTAGGCTTGATTTAGGTTAACCACTATACACATTTCAATGATAAAATCACCAAATTAACACAACCTATCCAGGTCCAACCAAACAACATCTCTATCATGGTGCCGTTGCTGGGGAAGTGTGCATTCAAGTGAGTTTCTAATCCATTCCTTTAATTCTTATCTTCTCACACCCTTCTCTTCACGGGTGTTTTTGTTTGTTGCTGTGCAGGTGAACCTGTTGCAAGGAGAACACAGGAAGACGAAGTCGAAAACGTGGGCAGATCCAAGGTGGGAATGAGAGCGTGAAGTCACTGTCACCGCACTGGAGCTTCGCACACGTTGCTGCACAAGTAGGTTGTTCTTTCCTATCAACCTAGGTTAACTTGTAACCTTAATAAAAATAAAAAAAAACCAAAACTAAAAACACTTCTTGGGATCTCTTGGGGCAAGTGGATTAAAAATCACTTGTTTGATTGTTTGTCATCACTCCCACCGCCCTAGGATTTCCCACCAAACTTCGCATAGCGAAGATCCAAGAATATTGATTCTTGAATCTTTCACCGTGTGAAGTATTCTTTGAGGCAAATAAAAAGATTGACTGCCACCCCTCTTTGCCTCATTTATCTACAAATTCGGGATCACATTTTTGGTGGGGAGACTTGGAATTGAGTTAATTCCAACCCTGCCATGACTTTTCACGTGCCTAAGATTCGATCCCGAATACTTCAACCCCAATAATTTGATTTTCCTTATCTTATGGTTGAGCCTTGTGTGTGGACATCATTTTGGTGATTGGGAGCACTTGAATTGAAGTGCTTTGGCTCCCTTTCACACTAATCTAAAATTGATTCGTGCATCCACACATAGAAATCTCTATTTAGGGAAGCCCATGGCATTTTAGCATGCATTAACCAACTAACATTGAAGAAGGGTTTGTTGGGCATAGAATAAAACTTGTATTCTCCCAAAACCCAAAGATTGGTTGAATTGGTAATTCAGAGAAATCCTAAAATCCATACTACTTAAGGCTGAATTCTAAAAACCATTCACCAATTAAAACTTCAATTCGGGGAGATTTCCCCGTTGCATGCTTGGTTTACACACTCTACAAAATCAATCACTTGGGCATTACCCGTAAATAACACCCTTCACATTCCAGAAGCACTTGATCCTAAGCCTTTAACTAAAACTGGTAGCAACTTGACCCTTAATAAGGATTGGAGGTCTAACTACCCGCGTGTAGTGCCTACGTGCTGGTGAGGGCTCCCGTGTGCTATCGGGTGTCTAAGACTGGGGCAAACGGCCTTTCAATCTAGCCCAGTGGTTTCGTGGTGCTCGCATTCGGTTCCATAGTTCATGATAGTAGCTAACTTAGATCTTCAGGTCTAAGGGCACACTGTAGAGGTTAGAAATTTGATTGCACTAATTTGTCATCAAGTGTACCTTTGCAGCGTCATTTCTCTCATCTCTTTTCCCTTCGTATCCCCCCAATTCTTCCTACGGTATTGCATGTTTGGGAGGAGGTCACAAAACCCTAAACAGCGTGAATTGTTTGATAAATTTATAAAAGAAGCCGAATCATCCTCCTCCTCCACAAATATGGCTGCACGCCCACCCCTAAATCCCGAGGGAGGAAACTGCCCTTAGAACCCACTAGGTGGTGGAGCCTTAGATCCCATAACCTTCCTCCAAGCCCAAATGGAAATGTATAATGAACAAATTGAAGCCATTCGGGAAACATTGGAGGAAATGCAGAACCCTCCCGAATGGGAGGAGCCTAGGTCTTTGAGCTCCTATCAGAATCCCGCTGCTACAGAGACCATAGGACAAATTCGGGTCCCCATGGGCACGGACGAATTTGAACTAAAACCTAACATAATTTGCCTGAGAAATTTTCACTTCCATGGTATTGCAAGTGAAGATCCTTTTCTCCAATTGGAAGACCTAACCCGATTGGATGAAATAGTTAAACCTAGAAATATCAGGTTACCTATAGTCCTCATGAAAATATTCCCATTTTCATTGCAGGATAAAGCGTCACAGTGGTTACGCACCCTTAGGAGAACCATCCACTCTTGGGAAGAGATGCGAACAGCGTTTCTCAAGAAGTTCTTCCCAATCAGGCAAACCAATGCACTTTGTTGTGCTATCACTTCATTTACGCAACAAAACGGCGAACAGTTTCATGAGGCATGGGAGAGATATAATGACCTCCTCAGGAAGTGTCCGCACCACGGTTTGCCTAAGTGGCATATAGCCCAGATTTTCTACTATGGGCAAAATGAGACTTTGAAGCAGATTGCAGACGCTTCCTGCGAAGGGAATTTCATGAATAAAGACGAGAATGGAGCATTCGAATTATTTGAAAATATGTGTGAAAACTCAATGAACAATGCCTCCATTGTCGCCTTTAATCATACCAGCCTGCCCCGTAATGTCCACGAAGTTGACACGAAACCCTCCCATTCATCCACTGATCTCAACCTTATCGCACAAAAATTGGATGAAGTCTCCGTCGTGCCCAAGAAGCTGGATGAGCTTCTGGCCAACCCTACCCGTTCTATGGCAAACACCCCCTCTTCACCACTTCGTCACAATCCCAATTCTTCCAACACCAGGCTTATCCCGAGAAACCCTGTATGACCTTCCTTACCGAGTTTCGCGCCAAGCGACTCGGTAAGTCATGTGGAACTGGCTTCTGCAAGCCAGTATTTCGACACAGAGGACCAATCCTCCGTGTGCTCGGATGCATATTTACATGCAGACACAACTTCTGGCATAGAAGATGCTTGTGCCTTGGGGAACAACCCGTTCTCTGCCACTTATAACCCAGGGTGGCGAAATCATCCAAACTTTGCTTGGTCCAACAACCCTCAGTGCCAAAACCCCGCGGGTGGACCAATGCGACCATCCGCACCCGTCATCCCAAGGGCCCAATCTAATCCTATGCCGAATCCGCCATCGGGACCTTGCACACCACAAACAGAACACGCATCAAGTCCTCTTGATAAATTGATGTGAATGATGACAGAAATGTCAAAGTGCCATGAAGAGAACATGACCACTCTTCAGCACCAATTGGCGCAGTAGAATGCTGAGATCAGTGAACTACGCATGGTGACTCGATCTCAGGGCACTCTTCCTACCCAACCTGTTCCCAACCCACGAAATTTCGTACCCCATGGTCCTCAACCACAGGTACGACCTTCCCAGGGGCAGGTTCATCAAATTCTGCAGGCTCCGAGCATTCCACTAGGGTTTCAGGCTAATCCCGTTGCAGCACCTCACTCTTTTGTCACTATTGTGAACCCTCCTTCGCCGTATGATCCCACTGGACCCGCATCGTCCAATGCGATCACTACGAGGAGTGGCAAGTAGACCGTCGATCCGCCTCGACCTTATCCTGGCCCATCTCCTTCATCGCCCTCTCATTCGGGATGCGCACCACATTCGTGAGAGGACGATACACCCAAATTGGTGCCAGAATCAGTCCCATTCCCTAAGGCTATACTGAGGGAGCCAAAAGGCAAGAAGAAGGATACGTAGGCCTTTGATAACCTACGTAATTTGTTTAGGGACGTTGAAATCAAGGTACCCCTACTATGGCTATCGATCACATACCTACTGTCGCCCGATTTTTCAAAGACTATACAACACCTAGGCGACAATCAAAGAAGACTAAGAATCTGGTGGTTCTCTCGCGTCATGCAAGTTGTGCTATACTGTCAAATCTACCACCGAAGCAGAAAGATCTGGGCACACCGCTTATTTCCTGTAGCATCCAAGGTTGCAATTTTAACCGTGCCCTGCTTGATCTAGGATCTTCCATAAATCTTATACCAACCATCATGCTCGAAAAATTTTCCTTGGGAAATCTGAAACCCACCCCTGTCACGTTACAGTTGGTAGACAGTTCTATCAAAATTCCAAAGGGTGTGGTGGAAGACATGGTGGTTAGGGTCAACAGTCTTTGTTTTCCTGTTGACTTTCTTGTTTTAGAAATGGAAGTTCCTAGCTCACTTTCTGATTGTCCGATCATCCTTGGTCAACCTTTCTTGGCCACAACCCACGCCCATATCGACTGCGTGTCGGGCTGTATTGAGATTGCCGTTGGATTTGAGAAGCTCAAGCTTAAACATCTTTAAGGCAACTAAGAACTTTGATTGCGATTGCATCAAGGATGACACGTCTGACAAAGACATGGCCGTCAGTGAGTGTATCGGACTAATTGGGACCTATTCTGACTACTACAGATTACCTGTAAACATTGACGACTACCTGACTGACACATATTGTGATGTTCCCCCATCCCTCCCTATTCCTGTACCTTCTCCTAACCAGACTTCTGACGAGGTTTTCTCCACTTCCCATAACTCGTGGTCTGAGTCATATCCGGGCTACTCACCACCGGTCAACACCCTTGAAGATCGGATTGACCTTTCTTTCCTACCAAATTAGGCGGATTTGCAACTCCACACTGGGACCTTGAGCCCATATACTTCTCACTGGGGCTATTCCTTTTTGGATCCATCTATCCAAGAAGCCCCTCTTCTTGGCCAATCTGAGGGCCAACTTCTTCCTCCTGACTTGTTTTTTGATCCGCCTGGGACACTCTCGTCCCAAGAAATGCCAGATCTTTCACCATCCACTCCCGAGCTGAAAGAGCTACCTAGTACACTTAAGTATGTTTTCTTGGGACCAAATGAAATGCTCCCTGTAATCATCAGTTCACAAGTGACCAGGGAGCAAGAGTGCAAACTAACTGAGGTCCTTATAGAACACAAAGCAGCCATTGGATGGTCTTTATTAGACTTATCTGGCATTAGCCCCTCCTACTGCACTCACTGTATATACACGGAGGCGGAGGCTTGACCTTCCTGTGAGATGCAGCAATGTCTCAACCCTAACATGTGGGAGGTCGTTGAGAAGGAAATTACTAAGTGGCTGGATGCGGGTATAATCTATCCGATCAGCGATAGACCCTGGGTGAGTCCGATTCACGTTGTACCCAAGAAGGCGAGACTCACCATCCGTGTCAATGACAGGGGCGAATCCATCCCTACATGCACTCCTACATCTTGGAGAGTGTGTGTAGATTATAGGAAACTCAATGCTGCAACTGAGAAAGATCACTTTCCGCTACCTTTCATTGACCAAATCCTGGAGCGGTTAGCGGGAAATAAATTTTTCTGTTTCTTGGATGGATTCTCAGGATATAACTAGGTGGCAATTGACCCCCGAGACCAAGAGAAAACAACTTTACCTGCCCCTTCGGTACCTTTGCATTTAGAAGGATGCCGTTCGGACTTTGTAACGCGCCAGCAACTTTCCAGAGATGTATGTTGGTGATATTCCATGAAATGGTGGGTGACTTTCTCGAGGTCTTCATGGATGACTTTTCAATCTTTGGACCATCTTTCGATGACTGTCTTGCCAACCTGACCCGTATCCTTAGGCGATGTATTGATGTAAACCTCATGCTTTCCTGGGAAAAAAGTCATTTTATGGTACACGAGGGAATTGTTCTCAGACATATCATCTCCGATAGGGGTATCGAGGTTGACAGAGCTAAGCTTGATGTAATTGCTGATTTACCTGTGCCTGGCTCTGTCAAACAAATCCTCTCCTTCCTGGGACACGTCGGTTTCTATAGGAGATTTATCAAAGATTTCTCCCAGATTTCTCGACCTTTAACTCATCTCCAATGGACCGACATACCCTTTGATGTGGGCCCCGACTGCATACGAGCATTCATGCAGCTACGTAATGCTATCACCAAGGCCCCTGTTCTCCAGCCACCTGATTGGTCCCTCGACTTTGAACTCATGTGTGATGCTTTCGACCTTGCAATCGAAGCCATCCTAGGACAAAGACGCGATAGACACCCCTTCATGGTGTACTACGCCAGTAAGACGTTGGACGAGGCCCAGCGTAATTATACTACCACTGAGAAAGAACTACTGGCGGTCATCTTTGGGCTGGAGAAATTCCACTCTTACCTTCTGGGCTCACATGTTATTGTTTTCACTGATCACGCAGCCATTCGCCATCTCATGCATAAGAAGGATGCTAAGCCTAGACTGATTCATTGGATCCTTCTGCTCCAAGAATTTGACATTGAGATCCGCGATAAGGCCGAAGCACAGAATGTTGTGGCTGACCATCTTTCCAGAATGGACCCTGACAATATTGGACTTACTCTATCGATTAATGCGATTTTTCTTGATGAGCACCTATTGGCAATTAATGTGGTAGGTGGACCTTGGTATGCCGACATTGCCAATTACTTTGCTTCTGGATCCCTTCCACGTGGCTGGCCTAAAAACCAGCACAAGCATCTCATGGCAGAAGCAAAGTATTATTTCTGGGATAATCCACTTCTTTTTCACATAGGTGCTGATCAAATCATCCGTCGCTGTATTCCTGACAGCGAATTCCCCAGTGTGCTGTCCTTCTGCCACGATTAGGCTTGCGGAGGCCATTTCTCTGGGAGGAAAACTGCAGCTAAGTTGTTGCAGTGCAGTTTGTTTTGGCCCTCCCTTCACCAGGATGCACACAATTATGCCAAGCATTGCACTAGGTGCCAGTCGTTAGGGTCAATGTCATGTCGTGACATGATGCCCTTACAACCCATCCTAGCTACGAAAATCTTCGACATTTGGGGAATTGATTTCATGGGTCCCTTTCCTCCTTCCAATGGCTTTGAATTTATCCTTGTGGCTGTTGATTATGTTTTGAAATGGATTGAGGCTATTCCCACGTGCCATGCTGACCATGTTATATCCACTCAATTTGTCAAAGACCACATCTTTGCGCACTTTGGGATCCCTCGAGCCATTATCTCAGATGGAGGAAGCCACTTTACCCATGCTTCTTTTCGGGCACTTATGAGGAAATATGGAGTCCACCATCGTATTGCATCTCCGTATCATCCTCAGACGAACGGCCAGGCAGAGGTGACGAACCGACAAATCAAGCAAATTCTCTAGAAAACGGTTCGGCCTGACGGTAAGGATTGGTCCGACAAGCTGATTGACGCACTTTGGGTGTATCAGAACACCTTCAAGGCTCCCCTTGGTATGTCTCCTTATAGAATCATTTACGGGAAGCCTTGTCATTTGCCTGTGGAGTTGGAGCACCTTGCTTATTGGTCGGTTCACCAATGTAACCTCGACCCAGACCTGTGTGGTCGAGAAAGGAAACTCCAACTCCAGGAGCTGGAAGAGCTCCATTGTGAAGCCTATGATTCTGCTTTAACTTTCAAACAACGCACTAAGGCTTTTCACAACAGCCGTATTGGGCGGAAGGAATTTGAGCCATCTCAGCAAGTTTGGCTCTACAATGCCCGGCTCAAATTCTTTCCTAGAAAACTGAAGTCTAAATGGACTGGTCCTTTCCTGGTCTCGAGACCATTTCCCAACGGGGTCGTTGAAATTGAATATCCCAAATCTGAGCATAAATTTATGGTCAATGGGAAGCATTTGAAACCCTATCTTACTCATGAACTTGCCCCCGTGGGAGAATCTATTGTCCTGCTAAAGGGTAACTAATTTTGTGCCTCATTCTGAGTCCGGCTGGGGACGTTAAATTCAGTGCTTGTTGGGAGGCACCCCAACAACACTCACCATCCACCATCACTTTTCATGCCACTGTCAGGATCACTTCAACTTTCACTTCACCACCCACCATCCACCCACCCTACCACCTTGTTGTATACCCTGCACCTCAGCTCTCGTTACCCGATCTTTCGTCCTTCCTCTACCCTTCCCTGCATGCATATGAGGACATAGCATTGTTTGGCATGGTGGGTGGATAAGCATCCTTAGTATCTAGTTATTTTAGGGTATCATGCAGTTTCCACTTATCTATAAATATGTACAAAAAAAAAATATGGTGTTTAGTAATGATCTGAAGGCTGAAACAAAATATAATAAGTGTTTATGGATATTCAACCACTGTTTTGAAGACTTTCCAGGCCACAGAAGCTTGATTCGCTCAGGCTCAGCTTAATTCACTTGAGCATTGACAAAATAGATCAGAATCTTTCCTAATTAAGGACGTATTCTTGTACCTGAGACACCAGTATAGGATTCGTTGGTTTGCTTCTACTGGAGAGCCTAAGTAATCTTGGTTCACACTACACATATCAAGAAAGAACAGGTGAACATAAGATCCAACCCTAGTGTTCATTAGGGAAGGTGGAGTCCTTACCTGTGCACGTAGGTAGACTTTTTATCCCAGGCTTTAGTCTTGTGTTTAGGAAAGACTCTTTTCACCGAGAAGGAACTCTCCCACCAAAAGGAAAAGTGTGCTCCTCCAAATAATGTTGTAAGAGATATACTGACACGTGTTCAAAAAAAAAAAAAAGAGAGAGAGAGAAGATGCAAATAAGTCAATATATCTCACAAATGTCTGTAAAATCTTCCTACAAAAAATTTCTTCAAGGAAAATACCCTGTTTTCTTTGAGCCACAAATGTCAGAAAATGGGAGTTGAGTTTTCCGTCATCTTTTTAAGGGTCAATCCGAAGATACAAGCTAAAACTAGGACCAACCTGTACTTAAAAATTTGTGAAACCCTAGGCTTGAGTCCTAATATTCATCTGGTCAGTCTTGATCCTTCACTAAGCACAAGCCATAATCTCTTGAGCTCTCGAGTATGGCAAAACCTCCTGGGTCCTGGAAATCGTACTTAAGGTTTAAATATCAAGAGTCTTGGTTAGTTGAGAGATGATCTATGTCACATAAGACTTAAAGTACTGGTAGTCTTCTTTGCAATTGGTTCTCACAATATCCAACAATAAACACACCTATGTCGCCTCAGAAGAAAATCTTTAGCTTAAAGATCATTTCTAAATACAATACAAAAAAAAAATGCTTTGCTAGGGACTAGCAAAAGATAGGCATGGGGGTATGATTGCATAGCAAAAATGCACCAACAATTGTACCATCATGTGCTATTTCCTAGCATTACCAGTGCATAATAGGCAACCATAGTCGCATTTGTGAAAATTCATGCATGCATGCATCTATTTGATAGGGTAGGAAAGTGAATAAAATGGTCGTGAAATTAATGTTTTCCTCTAGTGCTGCTTCGCAAATTCACCATCTTTATTTCTAATTTTAATTGCCTTTGAATTCTTCTCCACGGCTGCAAGGCTGGCAGCTCTTCTTCGCACCATGTCCTGCTCAGCTTGCCCTGCACAGCCACTCCCTGCTAGCCGCATGCACAGCCATGCACTGCCAAGGCATGGCTCTGCATGCCTTCTTCCTCTTTAAATTGGCTCAGCTTGTTTCTTTGCAAGGGGAGCCTGGTCCACATGCCAAAACCCAACACAGCAGCTTCCTCCAGGCCGTCTCCTCCCCTCTCCCCTCCATACGGAGCTTCTCCTCCTTCTGAGGAGCCATGCTGCAGGCAAGAGCAACTCATAGTGGTGCACAACCACCACTGTGAGTCCACCACCGCCCAGCTCATCAAAGAGCCGGCGGGCGTGCTGGTTCTCTCTCTGTTTCGACATTTAGCCACAACTCCACCATTGCCACAGAGCTTCAAGCTTTGAAGCTCAAGCTCCGCACAGCAGCAGCACGGCACTAGACTCCTCTTCCACACGAGCAAGCCAGTAGGCCGCCCTCGGCTCTCTCCGCGCAAGCCAGCAGGTCGCCCTCGCCCTCCACCATGCACGCCCCAGCCGGCACAGACCTTTCGTGCGCGTGCCAGCTTGTGCAGTGGCTCCCGCACTCACAGCACCAGGCACAGGCGGTCGCACGAGCCGACCATGCACTGTAGCCATTGTTCACGCGTTTCAGCGGAACACTGTGGCTACAGTGCGGTGACCAGTAAGTTTCTCACTTATCCGGTCACCCGACGCGCTGCAACCTGTGCTAGCCCGCGCCCGCATCTTTCCTCGCGCCCGCTCCAACGCCCGATCTCACGTCTGTGTTCGCCCGCTTCTTCACCCGCTTCAGCGCATAGCACCTTTGCTTGAGTATGCCCACCCGCTTCAGCGCCTGCCTCACCACGCAACGCAGTGCGCTGTGGCCTCTCTCCCTCGCACTCACTCCCTCCAGTGTGCACGTCTTCGCCCGCCTACGTGCCTACGTGTGCGCATGCGACATCAGATGACTCTTAGAGGCTGCAGATGCCTTAACTCGCTCATGCTTCTTCTCTAATAGAGACGATCTCTCTCTCTCTCTCTCTCATAGCACTCTCTCACTCTCTTTGCCGACACATACACACACACTCACACTCTCGCACACACACACTCTCACCTATACACTACTATATACTTATATATATATATTTATACATATATATATATATACATATATTATTGCCTGTATAACTAAGTATAAGTTTAGATACATATATATCTATTTATATATATATACATATATATACACATATACTTATACATATATATATATATACATACATAACTACTTATTCACTTATATAATTATAACCATATATATATACATATAGATACATATTTACATATATATATATATACATATATTTTCAAATCACCTACCATACATTATATCGCAGGAATATCTGCACCTGTTGCTGATATTCCCCGATACATGCATACAGAAAGCGTGTTCGCACTCATCTTCCACCAATCCACCTTACACTCCATGCGGCACTTCATCCTATTGGTTGCGTCTTCCTAGACGACGACCGACTCAATACCGTGCAACACACCATCTCCACCTCCACCCCCACCCCTTTATATATATAATATATACATATATATATACTATATTTACTTTATTTCTGTTTCTCTTTCTTGCTAGTAAAAAGATAAAAAAAAATATACAAAAGGGAAAAGATAATCCTCGACTTGCAGGTACTCAATCTTGCGAATAGCAAGACCAGTTTTGGAACCCCAATTTGGCTCAAAGCCAAGAACCTGATTTTGAGGGTTTGCCTCATGGACAAGAATTATCAGAAAAAAATCTTAAATAGAAAAACACCAAAAACATAATAAACGGACAGAAGAGATTCGTTATAAGAAAGGCGTAGAAACTCATTCACTTCTAATCCCACTTCCCTGAGTTCGACCCTAGGCCTAAAAGTGACCAAGATAAAATCAGATAGGCCAGGTTAAAAATTTTGTAAAGACATGGTTAGGCTCGATTTAGGTTAACCACTATACACATTTCAACGATAAAATCACCATATTAACACAACCTATCCGGGTCTGACCAAACAACCTCTCTTTCAGAAGCCAAGCTTCCAAGCTACGAATGTTTGCCAGAATAGGAGATGCATCTCTTTGGAGGATTCACATGAGAGATTGGGCAAGTTCTGGAGCTTGGGAATTGGCACAAAAGGAAGGGAATTCCTTGACGAACTTCCCTTTCAAATTTGAGAGGGATTCGTCAAGCAATCAAGGAGAACATGCCATTTAAGGTCGCCAAAGCTTGTAGGATTAGGATTCATGGCGATAGGGACCTTTCTGTGAAGATGATGATAAAGTTAGGTGGCAATGTTCAAGGAATTCAAAAATCTAAGGATCTGAATGAGATAAAAGGAGTCTGACTAGATCAAAATCAGACTTGTCAAGATGATCTCAGATTGGGCCTAAATTTTGGTACAAATCTAATTTGGACCCAAGGAAACTAATGGTGAAGTTAGATTTAGGTTTTAACCAAGTTTGACTGGGTAATTTATGCATAGACGTAAATTAGGGTGAATGTCTGTTTAGGACTCTGGTTTGGGTCAAGATGGGTTCTAATGGTCAAAGTGAAGGTACTAAACCCTAAAGAATATTTTTTAATGAATTTTAGAGGGTTTAGGTGAATTTTATCCTGACCAGAACCTCAGTTAATTATGTGGGTTCATTTTTAGGGTTTCAAAAGTTATTTAATTCTTAAAACATGTGAGAACCCTTTTCTGTCTATACTAACCCATTTTTTAGACTTTTAAGACCATTTGACCTTTATCTAACCCTTAGGAAAACCTGTGGTTGTTCTGCATTCGAGATATGATGGTAAAATCATATTTTTAAGCCTATTCTCTTGCCTTTCTCTCAGAATGATTATGCAATGAATTATGTCCTCATGATGGTTATGTAGGAGCATTTATTCCTTGATAATGACTAAATTTGGCTAGCTATGGCTCATGATGGTGTTCCCATCACCAGCACCCACTCTTCATCATGGCATCACCCATTCTCAGCCGTTGGATCTTGATCCAATGGCTGAGGATTCATCTCCACCGCGTGCCTTTAAAACATCTTCACAACAAACTCTTGGTCACGGCGCATTGGTTGTGAAGGCACCTCAAAAAGAGAGGGTGCTAACAAGTTGATTTTCTGCTTTTGATTAAGTTTCGCAAATGAAATAACATGTTGTTGTAATATTTAAGTGGTGGAAAAATCGACTAATCAATAATAAAAATAACCACTCACAGAAGAGCGAGTCGTGTCCACAGGGAGGCAATGATGCAATAAACTCTCGATTATTTCGTATTCTTTCGATCAAGTGCGAAATCCCTAATCAAATCCGACATGAAATGCGAAAAGAAGATGCACAATAACTCAAAAAATATAAGGGTATACGTGCAATTTTTCCTCACTGAAATATTCAATAAATATGTGATGATTTTATGCAATTTTCAATTGACATATATTAGAGAAAATTTGTGCACATGTTAATCCCAAAACCAATGTTGAAACATGTGAATATCAATAATGCGTAATTATCAGAAAGCATGAGTGTACAGTCACAATTTCAGCATAATAAAATAATCATAAATTAAAATTGATTTTTTGTGGCAATGGCATTGAATGTAATTTTTAATGGGGAAGAAACCAGGGGATTTCACCTCTCTCCTTCTTGCGCATGGGAGAGAGGTTCAATCAAGGAGAGACTCCCACAGGAGGTTGGCTGGAGCGAGGCCATTGCGGTGATGGCAGTGATGCATCGTGAGTTGGCTAGAGCTGGCCTGCCGGAGGAGAGGATTAGCGGTGGTGGAGAAGTTGCAGCTGGCCTCACGTGCTGCAGGTGTAAGGAGGCATGGAGGCATAGGTGCACGGTCGTTCTGCAGAGCGCACAGGCGCACGCGGATGTGGGTGTGGCTGCATCTGCAGATGTTGTCGCGCGGTTGCAGGCAATAGTGCGGCGAAGTGCAGGTGCACACACTAAAGTGCGCACGGTCTGGAAGTGTGGGGTGAGGCACTACAGGCCCACAGGGAGGGCACGGGCCTTCTGCTGTTGAAGGCACACGTGGACCTGTAGGCATGCAAGGGTAGGCAGGCGGTGGAGGAGGTGGAGAGTGCAATGATGGCAAGGGTGCTGAAGGGGTGCGGACGTTCTACAGAGGTGAAGTGCAACGCCTGTGTGCACTGGTTGGTGGGTGCGGTGCTGCGGGTGTGCAAGGCAGGTGTAGGATAGAGTGGTGCTGGAGGGGTGCGGACCTGGCGCTGGAGAGGGGGAAGCGCCTGTGGGAAGAAGGCACAAGGGCGGTGGGCAGTAGGGTGCGGGTGCGGCTATGCCTGTGCATGCGGGTGGAGGGCGTGCGGTGCATAGTGCAAGCACAATTGCATGGTTCCTTCTCTTTCCCTCTCCAATCCCCTTCACCTCTGCTCTATATTTCTTCTCTTTCACCTCCCAAGGGATTGTCAAAATCCTTTCTGTAATTTTGGCAGGTGGTTGTTTGCATTTGTTGAGGGATGCATTGAGGGTGGCCGGAAGATGGGGAAAAGATGGCGCCGGTTATTTGAAAGGGGAATTTACCCTCCCCTCCTTGTTCTTTTCCCAATATTCTTTCTACACATAAAAACAAAAAATCATTACATATTAAGTTATAGAATGCTATAAAATAGATGTAAGCTTAAATCATGATGCATGCAAACATTCTATAACTTAATGTAGTTATTAATAAACCTAAAAGGTAAGATTAAAGTTACTTAGGCGTAATATTAGTCCATTAAAATAGACTCATCAAATACCCCCATGCCTAAGATTTATTAGTCCCTAGCAAAAATGAAAAATAATAGAAGTAATTAGAAGATTTCTTCTTTTCTTATTTTGAAACTTTAGAGATCCAGAAAAATGTGAAGTGATGATAGCCTAGGTAACAGATCCAAGTGAAAAAGTCAATTCGCATTGGAAGTTCGTACTTCACCCTTGGTAAATATTTCTGTCGAGAGAGGCAACTACTTCCCTCGGGGATAGAGCAGAAGATAATCTGTAATTTGACCCCAGCTTTTTGGCTTAGGTAGGAGATATCGAGTAGAATGGATTTGTATTTGGGGGCACACACCCCTCTGGTGCAACATGTAGTCTAGTACTACAGACTCTTGATTAATAGATTATTAGACAAATCAACTCTGAGCAAGGCTACACAACTGTGCTCTCTTGATATTCCTGGGCACTCACTCTTTTCTTTCTTTCTAAGATCACAAATCTCGCCAGATTTAGTAATTGTACTCACTGTTTGGTGGCCTCACATGGCATCCACACTTCAATTAAAGTCCTAATAACTCTACAACTAAGTTAGAGTTCTCAACCAGTATTCAGGCGATCAGAAATACTAGAAGGTAAGTATGGGTCATATTTGGTGGAACACGATAGGTGTTCTGTTGCCTCAGAAACAATGTTACATTATAAACTTAGGCTTTTTTTTTATAATATAACTGTTTCTTCTTTTTCTTTTTTTCTTTTTATAAATCAACATAATACGACACAAACTTTTATTTATGAGGCATTATTAGGGATGATGATGGTCAAGAGGATATTGTGTGGCTTATTTGGTAGAAGTGCCTATTCTCAGCACCGGGAAGGAATGGATAGGACAGGTGTATTTCTGACCTTTGACACTATTACCCTCCTTCAGTTGAGGACTCTATGAAGGACAGTCGCAACCATCCACCATAGTCATAGCTTTATTAAGACTCAATCTTTGTGTATCTGTCTTATTTGGTGACTCTCAGGAATTCACACAAAGTACGCACACTGGAACAGAGAGCGAAAACTATGCCTAACTCTGAAGTATCATCATCTAATTGTCCAAAACTTAAGAGTCCTTGCACTAGACTTATTGCACTAGTAATCTCTCTACTTTCTTCTCACAAATATGAGGTGGATCTACTAGAAGATAGTATGCCTGACTCCCTATGAACTGTCCAAGGGTTTAGTAGACTACAAATGCTTATTGGTTTTCTTCAAGGATCTATTACCAAGTCTATGTGCACGTGAAATAAATGTACTGGATTCTAAACTTAAGAAATAATTTTAAGAAGAAAAACCTCCAATGACAAAGGTATTCTGCTAGGGACTAACCCATTCAGCTCAAGAAAAGAGAATTTTTTTTTAATATATATATAAATATATATGTATGCAAATATTTATAAATGCTATAAACATTCTCAGGTTATACCCTCCCATGCTTAAGACTGACAATGTCCTCATTGGAAAAAAAAATGCAGACATAGAAGAATATCACCTGAGTGGGAGGAGCTAAGGCTCCTCAAGCCGAAGTGCATCCAAAACCTGGCCATCTGAAAGACTAATATACGGTTTAAGTTGCTGGCCATTTACCTTAAAGCTTGCACTTGAAATAGGGTTCCAAATCTCTACAGCTGCATGAGGGAAAGTATTCATAACAATGTATGGTCCATCCCAGCAGGATTTGAGCTTTCCAGGAAATAATTTAAGTCTAGAATTGAAAAGCTAGATCCACTGGTTGGGCTTAAAAGTCTTTCTAATGATGTGCTTGTCAGGGAAGACTTTTGTACGCTACTTGTAAGCTTGAGAAGTTTCATAAGCTTCATTACGAAGCTCCTTAAGCTCACTTAATTCTAACATACATGCCTTTCCCGCTTTATCCAGATTCAAGTTAACATTTTTAATAACCCAATATGCTTTATGTTGGATTTCAACGGGAAGGTGGCATGTTTTTCCGTAGACAAGACGGAAAGGATACATGCCCAAGGGAGTCTTATACGAACTTCTGTAGGCCCAAAGAGCATCATTTAGTTTTCTAGACCAATCCTTTCGATCAGGCCTGACAATTTTTTCTAAAATTCACTTAATCTCCCTATTAGACACTTCAACTTGTTCACTTGTTTGGGGATGATAAGGTGTGGCTATCATGTGGTTGACTCCCAAATTTTGGAGTAGACTTATGAAGTGTACATTCTTAAAGTGAGGTCCTCCATCATTTATGATCGTCCTTGGACACCCATACCGAGAAATGATATTAGCCTTAACAAAGCCCAAGACCACGGAATGATCATTGGTTCGCGTGGTATGGCTTCTATCCATTTCGATACTTAGTCTACAGCCACAAGGATGTATTCATATCCGAAGGACACCAGAAAGGGACCCATGAAGTCAATGCCCCAAATATCAAAGATTTCAATAGGGTGAATAGGTTGTTGGGACATCTCATCCCTTTTTCCAATGGTTCCTGTATGCTGGCAATGTAGACATGCGCCCACATACATATGTGCATCTCGAAATAATGTGGGTCACCAAAAGCCAGACTGAAGAACCTTATAGGCAGTCTTCCTCCCACTCAAATGTCCCCCACAGTGGAGGTCATGGCAAAAACTCAGAATACTTCTTTGTTCTTCCTCAGGGATGCAATGGCGAAAAAGCTGGTCAGGGCCTATTCTAAAAAGATCAGGGTCCTCCTAGTGATAAAATTTAGCGTTGGTGAGAAACCTGTCTCGCTTCTGCTTGTCCCAAGTACTGGGGATAATGCCTATGACTAGATAGTTCACTATGTCAGCGAACCAAGGAGTTTTAGCTTCCACGGCCATCAGAGACTCAATAGGGAAAGTCTCTTGAATACCGCCAATAGGGTTTGATGCCTCAATAGGGATCCTAGACAAATGGTCTGCTACCACATTCTCAACTCCTTTCTTGCCTTTAATTTCCAAGTCAAATTCTTGGAGTAGCAGAATCCAACGAATTGGCGAGGTTTGGTGTCCTTTTTAGGCAGAAGATGCTTTAGGGCAGAATGATTAGTGAACACTACAACCTTGAATCCCAAAAGATAAGACCGAAACTTTTCCAAAGCAAATACTACAGCAAGTAGTTCCTTTTCAGTGACCGTGTAGTTCTGCTGAGGATCCGTAAGGGTCTTGCTAGCATAATGCAGCACAGGAGGTTTGCCATCAACCCTTTGACCTAAGATCGCTCCCACTACAAAATCAGAAGCACCGTACATAAGCTCAAACAGGAGGGTCTAATCTGGTGCTTGGAGAATTGGCGTGGTAGTGAGGGCTTTCTTCAAAACTTGGAAAGCCTCACCACATTTATCATCAAAATCGAAGGAGACATCCTTCGCTAACAGGTCACAGAGTGGCTTAGAGATTTTACTGAAATCTGTAATGAAGTGCCTATAAAATCCAGCATGGCCAAGGAAAGATCTAACCTAACGAACATTGGCAGGCAATGGAAGCTTAATGATGGAATCAATTTTTGCGGTGTCCACCTCTAATCCTCTCTCGGAAACTATATGCCCTAAAACAATGCTTTGCTGGACCATAAAGTGGCTTTTCTCCCAGCTAAGCAGCATGTTTGCCTCTTTGCAACAGGTTAAGACTTTATCAAGGTGTGAAAGGCATAGGTCAAATGACGAGCCATAAATGGAGAAGTCATCCATGAAAATTTCAATGAACTCATCAATCATATCAGAAAAGATAGCCATCATACAATGTTGGAAAGTGGCAAGAGTATTACATAACCTGAATGGCATTCAATGGAATGCAAAAGTGCCATACGGACTTGTGAATGTGGTACTCTCCTAATCGTCAAGAAAAATGGCTATCTGATTGTATCCAGAGTACCCATCAAGAAAACAAAAGTACTTGTTGATGAGTCCATTTCAATGGACTAATATCACGCCTATGTAACTTTAATTATATCTTTTAGGTTTGTTAATAACTATTAAGTTATAGAATGTTTGCATGCATCATGATTTAGGTTTACATCTATTCTATAACTTAATATGTGCTTTTTATGTGCAAGAAAAATAAGTGGCAAAAGAAGGAGGAGGTAAGGGTAAAATACCCTTTCAAATAATCGACGGCTGCTCTCTTCCCTTTCCATCGGCCACCCTCAACAGCCGCCGGCCTGAAGAATGTCTCCCCAACAGCCTCCTGCCAAAATTAGAAAAGGGATTTGAAAATCCCTTGTTTGGCGCACGTGCAAAGGAGAAGAGTTAAAAGAAGAGGCGGAGAAAGAGGAGAGGATCATCCAGGGGGAGAAGAACTTGCACCATCTTCTCCAGCATGCACTGTGGATCCATCTTCCCCCTTGCGGGGAAAAACCCCATCTTCAGTGGCAAGTACACCCTCTCACCACATGCCCTCAACATAGTAGGCGCACGCCAAGCATCCTCCAGCCACGCCCGCAGGTGTGCTCCAGCCTCTCCAGCCAGCTCGCAGGCACACACCTCCGCACGCCCACCTCCCTTCCAGCACCTTCCTCCAGTGCACCAAGCCTGCACCTGCATAGCGCCTCTCCACGCCAGGCCTGTACCCGCTCACCCCCCTCAAGCCGGACCTGTAGGCGCTAGCTCTGCCACACCGTACGCCCACCTCCCTTCTCAGCGCCTCCTCACCTGCACCCGCACCGCACCAAGCCTGCAGCCATGCCCTCGCCCCTCTACAGACCTGCCTCACCGTAGGCGCCCCAATTTCTCCAGCACCTCCCCACAGGCGCGCGCCCCTGCAAGCGTCTGCAGCCGCACAGCACCAAGCCTGCAGCCATGTCCTCGCCCCTCTGCAGACCCTCCTCACTGCAACCACCCCAACCTCTCCAGCGATCCCTGCAGGCGTGCAAGCCAATCATATCCAACGCTTCCTGCAGGTGAACCTTAGCACGCCCACCTTCCATGTGCTCTCCAACCTTCTCCAGTGCCTCCCCGCAGGCGCACCTTCTCTGCACCGTGCACCTGCCGCAGCAGCAGCACCATCTGCAGTGCCTGGAGGCATCTTCCTTGCGTGCCTGCCGACCCGCACCTCTACCCGCAGGTGCGCGCATGCCAAACTCCACCTAGAGCCAGCGCCTTCAACCTTCAACAGAACCTTCACGGCAGCAGCAGCAGCCTCCGCCGGCGTCTTCTCCTCCACAGGCCAGCCACCTCCAGCCAGCTCCGTCGACGCCGCAGCCGCCATTGAATAGCCCTCATCCTCGCCGACCTCCCTAGCCTCTCCAACGCCCGCCGATACTCTCTCTCTCTCGCGAGGAGGAGAGAGAGCAAATTCTCTGTTTTGAAGTCCATTAATATTTACATTCACTGGGATTGCCACATAATTTGATTATTTATTTATTATTATTATATTATGGAAAAATTGCGCATGCACACTTATATTCTCTAATAATTGCACATTCATGATATCATCTATTTCAAGATTGATTTTGGGCTTAACCTGAGCACTAATTTTCTCTAGTACACTTCACGGGAAAATTGCATAAATTCATCATAAATTTATTGAAGATTTCAGTAAGGAAACACTGCACATAGACCCTTATCTTTTTAAGTTATTGCAAATCTACTTTCCTTCTCATTTTATGTCAGATTTGAATAGGGATTTCGCACTTATCCGAAGTAATATAAAATAATCAAGAATTTATTGCATAATTGCCTCCCTATGGACACGACCCGCACTTTTGCGAGTGGTTATTTTAATTTTTTTTATTAGTCAATTTTTCCACCACTTAAATACTACAATGCAAAGCAGAAAGTCGGCTTGTCAAATTGGCACCGTTGCCGAGGAGGTAACAGACATAGTAGATTTACTTCATTATTTTTAAATCTTCTAAGTTGCGAAATTATCTAATCAATTTTTTTACTGTGCGAGGAATCTGAAAGGTGACGAGGCACAACAGAGCGGCGATAGCAATCACGAGTTAAGCTACACGAGGAAAAGACGAAGGAGACCAAGATCCTATTTTCGCAGAGGATTCTTCATCGTCACAAATTTAATTCTATCTTTTCACCCTTGTAGTAATTGGCGCTAAATTTTTGGGGGTTTGTCCCAGCATTTTTTTAGCTACTAGGGCTTACATTATTTTTAGTGCATGCGTGATTATATTTTCTGCTTGCCTGTTTTTAAAAACCAATAAAGAAAATATTGAGCTGCCTATTTAGGAGTTGCATGCCCTTAGGTGCATGCATTTAGGGGTGATTGAGCAGCACATTAGATCTTATTATTGCATTGCAAGCATATTAGCACGAAAATTGCTGGAGACAGGTATATCTTTCTAACTTTTGCATCCAGCTCCTGTTCACGCATTTGCATTGAAATTTAAATTCAAGACCACCAAGTTGTTTGAATTTACTAATTCAGTGGTCACATAACTAAAAGTGGAACTAATAATCAGATTCAACCCTAAAAGCAATTCACATTTGATCTGATTATAAGAGACTTGTCTGCGATTTCAAAAGAAATTACAAAGATTTGCGGTGTGTTGCACACTTCTGACACTAAGCACGCACATTAGGCACCGCACTAAGGCTTGATCCCTTAAGGCTATAGGCACTGTTCCCTTTATCGATGCAGACCCTCCTATTGTGCTTTGTGGTGGTGGTGATACTATCTTTTGACCAAGTGTTTTGATACTCCACGGAGGGGGACACCCCTTAAAGGAATAAAAGGGTAGTTAAGGGGCACCGCATACACATTGCCTCAAAGGAAGGGTTCGCCCTACTTGCATCCCTTTGTTCATCCTTGGAGTAACTTCTCACTTGATCACCTGGGAGTATCATCCAAGCAAAGTATAGGTCCTAGGGAACTTGACGGTTGAATTAAGGCACGTAATTACAGTGAAAAACTTGTTTGGCCATTTATATTAACTAATTCGACATCCACAATAAAGAAGGCTAAGATTTCAAGTCCACACCCCTCTTATACCACTTACGTGGGAACGGAGGGATAAGTCTTGATCTTTTGACTTATCTTTGGAGTGGAGGTTTAACTTCCTCAATAAAAAGAAAAAAATCTGAATTGTGTATTGTATGCTTGGTAGACGCACTCTTGAGGATAGTCTAGTGTTTGATCCTGAGCCTGAGAGAATTCTTAGGAGAGCTCACCTAGGAGAAGAAAAAGAAGGAATGGCTGAGCAAGGTGCAAATCAACAAAGGACCCTAAGGGACTATGTTGAACGTGTACAAACCTACGCTAAAGAGATTGGTTTTGGAAAACCTGTCATTGTAGTTCGAAAGCAAAGAATTCGTGTTCAACAAATAAAATTTATACCGAAAATAATTCCGGGTCGAACACAAGGAGGCTACGTTGATCTATTTCCGCAATTATATTTTTTTTTAAGATTTTCTTTAAGCAAGGCATTATAATTACAATGGGGCTATCAAACTATGAGAGAGAGAGAGAGAGAAAGAGAGAGAGAGAGAAAGAGAACATGCACTTAATATTTCAATAGTTTATAAAAGTTACACTAGAATGCGGAAAATCAATTACACTATAAAGCAGAAAATTCTACACTAGAAAAGCTGTAAATAAGAATGGGGAGAGAAATGTTATCCTCCTCGACGATTGCTTGGAGGACGAGACGGACGGGACGACGCCTGGACGAAGAAGAATGAAGCGGGACGAAGGAGGACGAATCAGAAGAACGGGAACGAAGCAGCACGTCGTCGTCATCGCGGGATCCACTTCCGAAGGGGAACGAAAATTGGACTTTATCTCGCGAGAAGCATCCCGGGTGTGGGACAAGCTTCTCTTGAGCTTTGGAGGGGTAGAGAGGAGAAAGAAGGGATGAAAATTTCGTATGGAGGGGGTCTCCTTTTATAGTTGCAAGGAGTGGGGGCAAAATAGACATTACATCTTCAAAATAATAAATAAGGGGTCTTTAGTGACGGATAAATCCGTCACTAAAGCCCCGACGTGGCCGTCGCCGCCGCGCCCACGCACGCCCGCTCGGCTGCCCGCGTGTGTAACGTCTACGCACGTCCGCGAAGTCTCAGCCGTCCAAGATCGGACTGCTTAAAATCGCGCCTTCACCGCTGCCACCCGCCCGCCTGTGCGTGCGATCGCGCGTTCTCGCGCGCGTCCAATCGCGCGTAGGCGCTATCGGGCGCGCACGGCCGTTGGATCGCGATCGTGCGGTCGATTGGAGGCACGCCACCGCTCCAATTTCTGCGGGGCGCGGCTCGAACGAGCGTCCCTGCTTCGCGTTAGAGCGCTCGACCGCTGCGCTGCAGTCGCATTTGTGTCGAGCACTTGACTTCAGCGCGGGCGCGTCGTAGCCGTTGGATCGAGATCCAACGGCGGAGAGGAGACGGGTGCACGGTCTTCACAAGATGCAAGCGACCGTTTGGGCGGCTGAGATGGCGCCACGTGGCATCATCTTGGCCGTCCATCTTCTGGAAGTTGTAGATGGTGCCACGGATGTCGGATTGACTCGATTTTTGTGTCGTTGGGCTGCGATCGTCCATCCGAATTCATCCGTTCGGTCGGATTTGTCATCTGATGTGCGAATTTACACCATCCTGGCCCTTGATCTTCTAGGGTTCCCCGGTCTCTATCTGATGCTACGGATGCCTGATTGGGGCGATCTTGGAGTCGTTGAACTCCAATAGTCGCCCTGATCACATCCATACGGTTGGATCTTTGATCCGAGGCCCCGATAAAATGTTTGCCCTGTCCAAGCACATAAAAGGAGACAATTAACCTCCATTTTATTCAAACTACTCTAAATGCAAGATGATGCATGTTATGTAATATTTATATCATGAAATGCAATCTTATGCTTAAGAACATGCATAAAGACATTTTAAGTAGTGTAAATGTGTTCACATCATACCCCCATGCCTATCTTTTGCTAGTCCCTAGCAAAAACTATATACTATTTATAAAAGAATTAAGTTAGATTATTTGGACTTGAGTTATTTTCAATCAATAAAAAAAATTGTCTACTTATGAACTGAACTCTCAAAGACACAATAGCACCCGAGTATCAACCAAAATGCAGACCGCCTCAAGCCCTCGCCTTATTCGAAGAAAAATTTCTTTTTCTCTTTTTACTCTTTTCTAATTTTTTTGGATTTTCAAATTTTAGGGTTTAAGAGTGGCTTTCTACGGCCATTCAACTCACCCAAGATTTGATGAGAACCCTAAGCTTTAAGCATCTTATTGTGATTGTGATGGACTCGTTGACCGGCAATTAAAATGGACTTCGGATTTCTACACCTCTAGGTGACCTCAAAAAGAATTCTGCCTAAAGGTGTATCTTTACAACCGGTAGCTTTCTCCCTACTTTTATTTTTTTAACGAGCTCAACACAAGGGTGAATCCAGTGTATATCTCCTCGGTTTATTCTACTTCTCCGCTTCTTCCTAAGTGTTTTGGGAATTTTTAGTGCATTTTCTGAGTTAGGTTCTGGACAACCGGTCGATGAGCTGTTACCACCGACAACTTGCCAGCCATACTCGTGCGGCGAAGTGTGGCTTATTTCTTTTTGGTCTTTTCTCCTTTTTGATTTTTTTTTTCTCTTTTTTTTTTTTAAGTAGGTGGGTTTCCTGGTCTAAGATTTACCTAAAGGCAGCAAAAAGAGAAAGGTCTAGTGACTGGGCTCTCGACAACCTACCTATGGGCTGTTACCCACGATAACTTGCCAGCCATATCACCCTAGAAGGTTCATTAGCTACCCAATTTCCGTTAAAATCGCCGAACAATGAGTCAGTGCAAAGAAAGTGTGTAGATGCTTAAGACTCAAAATTCCCTCACATCAGAGGGCGGGCTGATAAGTCGAGTACTTATCACCCAAACTTATTTACTCCTATTAAAATAAAATTCAAGTTGGCGAGAACTCGAAAAACAAATCCACATTTTAGTGGATACATGGGCTGATTAAGTTCAAAGACCTGAAGGGTCTTTGTGTTCAGATCTTAATGTAGTATTTCTTAAGATTGAAAATTTTCTTAAACCCAAATTCTCTTTCCTAATTCTGATTTTTTTTTTATATAAAACAAATCTACGGAGATGACGAATGAATTCAGAGATGAATATCCACCCCCCCATGCCTATCTAATGCAATGTCCTTATTGTATTAAAAAGACATAAAACAGAGTGGAAAAGCGTAGAAAGCACCTGAATTGCGTGAATATCAGGTCCGCTCCAAGATGAAAACGAAAAAGAACTGTATAAGTGCTGAGTTTAGTGCCTTCAGCTAGGCACACTATACAAAGAAAAGAAATGAAGAATTCAAATGTGCAGGTCAGAATTAGAATGAACAGAAGAATCCTCTGACCTGTCAGCAGAGGTCCACAGATGTGGACCAGATTGTGGTGCAGACCCACACCCCATAATCGAGAATATCATAGGTTCTGGATAAAAATTACCCAAAACCTAAAATCAGAATGTAAGCGGGATCGGGCCTGCGATTTCTGAGGATGCAACCCAAGACCAAAAAGTCAGGTTACAGAAAATTGAAGCTCAAAAGGATAATCATTGAATGTGTTCTTGAGTTGAACATCCTTGAAACAAATGTCATAAGGGTTCTGATTTGATGGTTTCAGCTTAAAAGGAACCCTTCGACTCAATCTTCCATTTCCTCCAAAATTAACTTCCCAAATCAGAACTTCCCCGCTCCTATCCTCCTCATTAAGTGTTTCAAATTCCAAGACCTCTTGTATATTCATCACCCCGTCTGGAATCTCCAAGTCTAAATGATGTGGCAGAATCAAAATTGACTTGGGTCTAATTATCTCAGAATTAGAATCATCAATAAGCTCAACAGGGTGTAACTGATAATCAGGGCATTGAATTGATTCCTCCAGAAAATGCGATTCTGGATCCATATCGTGTGCCTAATAAGATCAGTTTCCTCAGTTATTGGGCTATCAAATTCCTCAGGCCCAATCGTCTCACAAAAATCGTGATATGAAAACTCATGTGAGACTTCGCAACTTGAATCTTCACCATCAAAGAAATCATGATCCGTATCAATGTATGTCCCAAAATCATTTGTCACTTTGTGTTCCAAGGAGACATACGTTTCCTCGTAACCCGGCTCAGGGATCTCAGGTGAAGAAATCAGATCATCCTTAATTGGTTGTTTTAATTCAACCTGGTCAACCTCATAACACGTGTCCCCCCCAACAGGTGCCTGAGCGGGTTCTGTCATTGGCTTTCCTGAAGTGAGTTCATCCTGGGAATTATTCCAAGATTGAATCAAAGAAACCACGAATCTCATCCTCAATTTCGCTAATTTCCCAAGTAGAAACTCACCCGGGTTCTTATCCTTAACATCCTGGAGCCAATCCAACAAAGACTTGTTTAAATCATCAATCATTTCAATCAGGGGGTCCAATCTCTCAATGTAAGGTATTGGCTGAACTTCTAAAGATTGAATGATATTCCTCAAGTTAGCGAGAACCTTATCTTGAACCTGATTAACCTGAACCAAATGAGTTGGTTGAGGGTTGGGCGGGTTTGGGCTCAATGCAGGGGAATTAACGAATTGAGATTCGTTATACCCTTCCTGGTAATAGGTCATTTCAGATTGTTGAAAAGATGGTGATGACCTAAAGGTAGTGAAATCAGAGGATGGGTAAGGATCGGTGTATCCTTCTTGATTGTAGATCGTATTAGGTTGTTCATGAAAGGAGGACGATCTATAATCAATGTAGCTTTGAGAAGGATAGAAATCAGAATCAAAGTGTTCAGGGTTAGACCCTAAACACGGGGGTCCGGAATTGTATCCCCAATCCGAATTATCCCAACTAACTGTTGGTCAATTACAATACGAGTTGGGATAATCGTCATGTTGAGGATAATTTACAACAGGAGGTAAAGAGCGGGAATGCGTGAAATATGTGGAAAGATTCATGATACACAAGAGGAAGAAAGGTGCCCTGCAATACAAACAATCAAACCTATCCTTAAATAGGTTAGCCTAAAGACCTACAGACTCTGAAAACCCGTCCTTGGGATAAAGGAACAATTTGATCTACTTCCGTCTGTTCAATCCAACCAGTTAGAAGGAGGGACTGGGGAGAAGGTTCTTCCTTCGGCTTGCGCCTCCGGTTCCTAGTGTACCGCCCAGCCGCGATCGTTTGACTCTACTCCCCTAGCTAGACATCAGATTGAACAGTAGAAACAGACTAATCGAAAATAATCTCGTTCTGGGTTCTGAAGAGCGAGTCCAACCTTAAGGCCAACGTCTACTCTGTTTTATTTAGGGCTAGTGATTAGCCCATAGTTGTGGGCTATTTAAGTATTTAAGTGCCTACACATTAGGTTAATTCTAACATTTATTTAGTATAAATTAGGATGTAAATAGATTAATTCATAGTTTTAATCTAATTACATAATCCATACATTGCATTCATATCTTAAGTGCATTTAGAATTAGCTTAGAATAGCATTCATCTAATTAGATAACCAATTAGGTATATTGTTTTTATTAACATAGAAGTTGAGGGTCTATACATAAATAACCCTAATATTTTAATAATATTTTCTTTATTCGTCTTCTTTCAGAACGGCTGGCTGCCGCTCCAACGCCCGGCTGCTGCAGTGATGAAGCCATTCAAGGGGGAGCGGATGTGGTGGATCTGGTCGGCGGCTGATTTCAAAATTGTTCAAGACACTACAAAAGGAGCACGGAGGCAGCCGAGCTCAGGAGGCCTCCGCCACCGACCCACCACTGTGCAGAGAGAACCTCTCTCTTCCACTCCACACTGCCGGCCTCTACCGTGGCGGCGAGTCTCCACCACCGTGGGCGTGTGGTGTGACAGGCCACACCGCCATCCGGAGCTCGCCCGCATTACCGTGAGCACCTTAGCGTGCAACTCCCTCGCCGTCATCGCCGACCACCGTCACCAACCTACTGATCAGCCACCCTCTCAGTAACTTAAGACGTCTGGGAAATTTCCCAGACGTCTGAAGTTACCCGCTCACCTCACCGCACACGCCTGAAGTCGCCTGCAGACCCCTTCCCGCACCTGCAGAACCTTCAGCGCACCCACGTCCGTCAACCTTCAGCTCAAACGCGCCTCAACTCTCCAACAGCCACGCCTCCGCTCAACAGCCTGCAGAACCTTCAGCGCACCCACGCCTGCGCCCTCCACCGCCCACGCACAACCGTGCACCCTCTGCAGAACCTCCGCGCACCCACGCACAACCGCCTGCAGTCCACGCCGTTCACCACTGCGCCTGCAGAACCGCCAGCAACCGACCTCTGCAGACCCTCTGCCCACGCCAGCTTCCACCGCACACGCCCACCGCCTGCAGACCACCGCGCAAGCGCCCTCCTGCAGACCACCGCCCGCGCACAACCGCGCGCCCTCCGCAGACCCTCCGCGCGCCCACGCACAACCGCCTGCAGACCGCCCAACCGACCACCGCGCACGCCAGCCACACACGGCAGCCGCAGCAGCCACCCCCGCAGCAGCAGCAGGCGGCGGACTTCACGCCAACAGGCTGCGCAAGCTGCCGGCTGCAGCACCTCCGCCGGAGCTCGTCCGGCCACCTCCGACCGCCGCGCGACTCGCCGCCACCACCGATTCGAAGCGCTTGATCCAAGGGACCTCCTCCGAGCTTCCCGCGCCCGACCATCGGCTCCTCGTCGCGCAAGACAACGGGGAAAAATTCCCCTGTTTTGCTACAGTAAAACGTTAATTAAAATTTACATTTTCTGCCATTGCCACATTTTAATCATATTCTATTCACTCTGCATTGCGGAAAATATCCTGTAGTTTCTCATAATTGCCATTTCAGCATTGTTTCTTGCTTAAACCTTAATCTAAAGGCAATCTTGGCTTGGTTCTTGTCCAAATTGACTCCGAACAAACATTTTTAAGTGGCGCGAATTTTAATACGTTATTGCCTCCCTGTGGATACGACCTGCTCCTCTGCGAGTGGTTATTTCTTATTAAAAATTGATTAGTCGATTTTTCCACCACATTAAACTACAAACGACTTAAAAGCGAAAGATCGACCGGTCAGCTAGGTTTGAATGTGCTTTGGAATGTGATGGGCCCTTTAAATGGGTTGTGCCCTTAATGATTGATTGATTCGTGTGTGAGTGCACAACCAGTGGTTTTCAAGCAAGATTGTTTTTGATGTGGTGAATTTTAAGATTCAAATCTTGCTTAGTAGCTTTTAGGATTCAACTTTAGGTGTTTTCAATCAAGTTTCGTTGGCACACCAAGTTTTACAAGCACAGGTGAAGATGTTTTCCTTTAAAGTTTAAAAAGAATGTGGAGTGCCTGGTAAATCCCTAAGAGTTGAACCTAATTGGCAGCTACTTGATGAGTTGATTTTATTTTAAGTGGTGCGGCCCGATCAACTCAAACAATTGGCTTGTTGCACCACTTAATTAGGCACACAAATGATTACCTAATCTGATTTCTACTCAATTATGTGTTTGGATGTGTGTACCGGCTCCTAAGATTGGATTACCGGTTGAATTTGAAAATCAGATGAGGTTGTGTACCTGAGATTTTTTTTTTTCTTTTTAATGTGGGGGTTGGGGTGAGTATGAGTGTCAAACAACAAACAATCTAACCTTAGAGTTTATAAAAACACCTAAGTTGATTGATGTTTGAGTTATTATGTGATGAAATGAAATCTAATGGGTGGGAGATGGGGGGTAACTCACAAAACCTTCTACAGCACTTTACTCCAATCTACCGCTTTTGCCTGCCTCAAAAGAGTACCTGCAATTACAATAAGAAAGGAGAAAAGTGAGGTAAATGATTTGTAAGTTACAAAACGCGAAGAGAAATCAAAGATCGTTGCCTCCCTGACAACGGCGCCAAAATGTTGAACGTGTACGAACCTATGCTAACGAGATTGGTTTTGGAAAACCTGTCGTTGTAGTTCGAAAGTGAAGAATTCGTGTTCAACAAATAAAATTTATACCGAAAATAATTCCGGGTCGAACACAGGGAGGCTACGTTGATCTATTTCCACAATTATATTTTTTTTTAAAATTTTCTTTAAGCAAGGCGTTATAATTACAATGGGGCTATCAAACTATGAGAGAGCGAGAGAGAGAGAAAGAGAGAGAGAGAGAGAAAGAGATCATGCATTCAATATTTCAATAGTTTATAAAAGTTACACTAGAATGCGGAAAATCAATTACACTATAAAGCAGAAAATTCTACACTAGAAAAGCTGTAAATAAGAATGGGGAGAGAAATGTTATCCTCCTCGACGATTGCTTGGAGGATGAGTCGGACGGGACGACGCCTGGACGAAGAAGAATGAAGCGGGACGAAGGAGGACGAATCAGAAGAACGGGAACGAAGCAGCACGTCGTCGTCGTCGCGGGATCCACTTCCGAAGGGGAACGAAAATTGGACTTTATCTCGCGAGAAGCATCCCGGGTGTGGGACACGCTTCTCTTGAGCTTTGGAGGGGTAGAGAGGAGAAAGAAGGGATGAAAATTTCGTATGGAGGGGGTCTCCTTTTATAGTTGCAAGGAGTGGGGGCAAAATAGACATTACACCTTCAAAATAATAAATAAGGGGTCTTTAGTGACGGATAAATCCGTCACTAAAGCCCCGACGTGGCCGTCGCCGCCGCGCCCACGCGTGCCCGCTCAGCTGCCTGCGTGTGTAACGTCTACGCACGTCCGCGAAGTCTCAGCCGTCCGAGATCGGACTGCTTAAAATCGCGCCTTCACCGCTGCCACCCGCCTGCCTGTGCGTGCGATCGCGCGTTCTCGCACGCGTCCAATCGCGCGTAGGCGCTATCGGGCGCGCATGGCCGTTGGATCGCGATCGTGCGGTCGATTGGAGGCACGCCACCGCTCCAATTTCTGCGGGGCACGGCTCGAACGAGCGTCCCTGCTTCGCGTTAGAGCGCTCGACCGCTGCGCTGCAGTCGCGTTTGTGTCGAGCACTTGACTTCAGCGCGGGCGCGTCGTAGCCGTTGGATCGAGATCCAACGGCGGAGAGGAGACGGGTGCACGGTCTTCACAAGATGCAAGCGACCGTTTGGGCGGCTGAGATGGCGCCACGTGGCACATCTTGGCCGTCCATCTTCTGGAAGTTGTAGATGGTGCCACGGATGTCGGATTGACTCGATTTTTGTGTCGTTGGGCTGCGATCGTCCATCCGAATTCATCCGTTCGGTCGGATTTGTCATCTGAAGTGCGAATTTACACCATCCTGGCCCTTGATCTTCTAGGGTTCCCCGATCTCTATCTGATGCTACGGATGCCTGATTAGGGCGATCTTGGAGTCGTTGAACTCCAATAGTCGCCCTGATCACATCCATACGGTTGGATCTTTGATCCGAGGCCCCGATAAAATGTTTTCCCTGTCCAAGCACATAAAAGGAGACAATTAACCTCCATTTTATTCAAACTACTCTAAATGCAAGATGATGCATGCTATGCAATATTTATATCATGAAATGCAATCTTATGCTTAAGAACATGCATAAAGACATTTTAAGTAGTGTAAATGTGTTTACATCATACCCCCATGCCTATCTTTTGCTAGTCCCTAGCAAAAACTATATGCTATTTATAAAAGAATTAAGTTAGATTATTTGGACTTGAGTTATTTTCAATCATTAAAAAAAAATTGTCTACTTATGAACTGAACTCTCAAAGACACAACAGCACCTGAGTATCAACCAAAATGCAGACCGCCTCAAGCCCTCGCCTTATTCAAAGAAAAATTTCTTTTTCTCTTTTTACTCTTTTCTAATTTTTTTGGATTTTCAAATTTTAGGGTTTAAGAGTGGCTTTCTACGGCCATTCAACTCACCCAAGATTTGATGAGAACCCTAAGCTTTAAGCATCTTATTGTGATTGTGATAGACTCGTTGACCGGCAATTAAAATGGACTTCGGATTTCTACACCTCTAGGTGACCTCAAAAAGAATTCTGCCTAAAGGTGTATCTTTACAACCGGTAGCTTTCTCCCTACTTTTATTTTTTTAACGAGCTCAACACAAGGGTGAATCCAATGTATATCTGCTCGGTTTATTCTACTTCTCCGCTTCTTCCTAAGTGTTTTGGGAATTTTAGTGCATTTTCTGAGTTAGGTTCTGGACAACCGGTCGATGAGCTGTTACCACCGACAACTTGCCAGCCATACTCGTGCGGCGAAGTGTGGCTTATTTCTTTTTGGTCTTTTCTCCTTTTTGATTTTTTTTTCCCTTTTTTTTTTTAAGTAGGTGGCTTTCCTGGTCTAAGATTTACCTAAAGGCAGCAAAAAGAGAAAGGTCTAGTGACTGGGCTCTGGACAACCTACCTATGGGCTGTTACCCACGATAACTTGCCAGCCATATCACCCTAGAAGGTTCATTAGCTACCCAATTTCCGTTAAAATCACCGAACAACGAGTCAGTTCAAAGAAAGTGTGTAGATGCTTAAGACTCAAATTTCCCTCACATTAGACGGCGGGCTAATAAGTCGTGTACTTATCACCCAAACTTATTTACTCCTATTAAAATAAAATTCAAGTTGGCGAGAACTTGAAAAACAAATCCACATTTTAGTGGATACACGGGCTGATTAAGTTCAAAGACCTGAAGGGTCTTTGTGTTCAGATCTTAATGTAGTATTTCTTAAGATTGAAAATTTTCTTAAACCCAAATTCTCTTTCCTAATTCTGATTTTTTTTTATATAAAACAAATCTACGGAGATGACGAATGAATTCAGAGATGAATATCCACCCCCCCATGCCTATCTAATGCAATGTCCTTATTGTATTAAAAAGACATAAAACAGAGTGGAAAAGCATAGAAAGCACCTGAATTGCGTGAATATCAGGTCCGCTCCAAGATGAAAACGAAAAAGAACTGTATAAGTGCTGAGTTTAGTGCCTTCAGCTAGGCACACTATACAAAGAAAAGAAATGAAGAATTCACATGTGCAGGTCAGAATTAGAATGAACAGAAGAATCCTATGACCTATCAGCAGAGGTCCACAGATGTGGACCAGATTGTGGTGCAGACCCACACCCCATAATCGAGAATATCTTAGGTTCTGGATAAAAATTACCCAAAACCTAAAATCAGAATGTAAGCGGGATCGGGCCTGCGATTTCTGAGGATGCAACCCAAGACCAAAAAGTCAGGTTACAGAAAATTGAAGTTCAAAAGGATAATCATTGAATGTGTTCTTGAGTTGAACATCCTTGAAACAAATGTCATAAGGGTTCTGATTTGATGGTTTCAACTTAAAAGGAACCCTTCGACTCAGTCTTCCATTTCGTCCAAAATTAACTTCCCAAATCAGAACTTCCCCGCTCCTATCCTCCTCATTAAGTGTTTCAAATTCCAAGACCTCTTGTATATTCATCACCCCGTCTGGAATCTCCAAGTCTAAATGATGTGGCAGAATCAAAATTGACTTGGGTCTAATTATCTCAGAATTAGAATCATCAATAAGCTCAACAGGGTGTAACTGATAATCAGGGCATTGAATTGATTCCTCCAGAAAATGTGATTCTGGATCCGTATCGTGTGCCCTAATAAGATCAGTTTCCTCAGTTATTGGGCCGTCAAATGATCTATCAAATTCCTCAGGCCCAATCATCTCACAAAAATCGTGATATGAAAACTCATGTGAGACTTCGCAACTTGAATCTTTACCATCAAAGAAATCAGGATCCGTATCAATGTATGTCCCAAAATCATTTGTCACTTTGTGTTCCAAGGAGACATACGTTTCCTCGTAACCCGGCTCAGGGATCTCAGGTGAAGAAATCAGATCATCCTTAATTGGTTGTTTTAATTCAACCTGGTCAACCTCGTAACACGTGTCCCCCCCAACAGGTGCCTGAGCGGGTTCTGTTATTGGCTTTCCTGAAGAGAGTTCATCCTGGGAATTATTCCAAGATTGAATCAAAGCAACCACGAATCTCATCCTCAATTTCGCTAATTTCCCAAGTAGAAACTCACCCGGGTTCTTATCCTTAACATCCTGGAGCCAATCCAGCAAAGACTTGTTTAAATCATCAATCATTTCAATCAGGGGGTCCAATCTCTCAATGTAAGGTATTGGCTGAACTTCTAAAGATTGAATGATATTCCTCAAGTTAGCCAGAACCTTATCTTGAACCTGATTAACCTGAACCAAATGAGTTGGTTCAGGGTTGGGCAGGTTTGGGCTCAATGCAGGGGAATTAACGAATTGAGATTCGTTATACCCTTCCTGGTAATAGGTCATTTCAGATTGTTGAAAAGATGGTGATGACCTAAAGGTAGTGAAATCAGAGGATGGGTAAGGATCGGTGTATCCTTCTTGATTGTAGATCGTATTAGGTTGTTCATGAAAGGAGGACGATCTATAATCGATGTAGCTCTGAGAAGGATAGAAATCAGAATCAAAGTGTTCAGGGTTAGACCCTAAACACGGGGGTCCGGAATTGTATCCCCAATCCGAATTATCCCAACTAACTAATGGTCGATTACAATACGAGTTGGGATAATCGTCATGTTGAGGATAATTTACAACAGGAGGGAAAGAGCAGGAATGCGTGAAATATGTGGAAAGATTCATGATACACGAGAGGAAGAAAGGTGCCCTGCAATACAAACAATCAAACCTATCCTTAAATAGGTTAGCCTAAAGACCTACAGACTCTGAAAACCCGTCTTGAGATAAAGGAACGATTTGATCTACTTCCGTCTGTTCAATCCAACCAGTTTGGAGGGACTGGGGAGAAGGTTCTTCCTTCGGCTTGCGCCTCCGGTTCCTAGTGTACCGCCCAGCCGCGATCGTTTGACTCTACTCCCCTAGCTAGACATTAGATTGAACAGTAGAAACAGACTAATCGAAAATAATCTCGTTCTGGGTTCTGAAGAGCGAGTCCAACCTTAAGGCCAACGTCTACTATGTTTTATTTAGGGCTAGGTTTGAATGTGCTTTGGAATGTGATGGGCCCTTTAAATGGGTTGTGCCCTTAATGATTGATTGATTCGTGTGTGAGTGCACAACCAGTGGTTTTCAAGCAAGATTGTTTTTGATGTGGTGAATTTTAAGATTCAAATTTTGCTTAGTAGCTTTTAGGATTCAACTTTAGGTGTTTTCAATCAAGTTTCGTTGGCACACCAAGTTTTACAAGCACAGGTGAAGATGTTTTCCTTTAAAGTTTAAAAAGAATGTGGAGTGCCTGGTAAATCCCTAAGAGTTGAACCTAATTGGCAGCTACTTGATGAGTTGATTTTATTTGAAGTGGTGCGGCCCGATCAACTCAAACAATTGGCCTGTTGCACCACTTAATTAGGCACACAAATGATTACCTAATCTGATTTCTACTCAATTATGTGTTTGGATGTGTGCACCGACTCCTAAGATTGGATTACCGGTTGAGTTTGAAAATCAGATGAGGTTGTGTACCTGAGATTTTTTTTTTTTTCTTTTTAATGTGGGGGTTGGGGTGAGTATGAGTGTCAAACAACAAACAATCTAACCTTAGAGTTTATAAAAACACCTAAGTTGATTGATGTTTGAGTTATTATGTGATGAAATGAAATCTAATGGGTGGGAGGTGGGGGGTAACTCACAAAACCTTCTACAGCACTTTACTCCAATCTACCGCTTTTGCCTGCCTCAAAAGAGTACCTGCAATTACAATAAGAAAGGAGAAAAGTGAGGTAAATGATTTGTAAGTTACAAAACGCGAAGAGAAATCAAAGATCGTTGCCTCCCTGGCAACGGCGCCAAAATGTTGAACGTGTACGAACCTACGCTAACGAGATTGGTTTTGGAAAAGCTGTCGTTGTAGTTCGAAAGTGAAGAATTCGTGTTCAACAAATAAAATTTATACCGAAAATAATTCCGGGTCGAACACAGGGAGGCTACGTTGATCTATTTCCACAATTATATTTTTTTTTAAGATTTTCTTTAAGCAAGGCGTTATAATTACAATGGGGCTATCAAACTATGAGAGAGCGAGAGAGAGAGAAAGAAAGAGAGAGAGAGAAAGAGAACATGCATTCAATATTTCAATAGTTTATAAAAGTTACACTAGAATGCGGAAAATCAATTACACTATAAAGAAGAAAATTCTACACTAGAAAAGCTGTAAATAAGAATGGGGAGAGAAATGTTATCCTCCTCGACGATTGCTTGGAGGATGAGTCGGACGGGACGACGCCTGGACGAAGAAGAATGAACCGGGACGAAGGAGGACGAATCAGAAGAACGGGAACGAAGCAGCACGTCGTCGTCGTCGCGGGATCCACTTCCGAAGGGGAACGAAAATTGGACTTTATCTCGCGAGAAGCATCCCGGGTGTGGGACAAGCTTCTCTTGAGCTTTGGAGGGGTAGAGAGGAGAAAGAAGAGATGAAAATTTCGTATGGAGGGGGTCTCCTTTTATAGTTGCAAGGAGTGGGGGCAAAATAGACATTACATCTTCAAAATAATAAATAAGGGGTCTTTAGTGACGGATAAATCCGTCACTAAAGCCCCGACGTGGCCGTCGCCGCCGCGCCCACGCGCGCCCGCTCGGCTGCCCGCGTGTGCAACGTCTACACACGTCCGCGAAGTCTCAGCCGTCCGAGATCGGACTGCTTAAAATCGCGGCTTCACCGCTGCCACCCACCCGCCTGTGCATGCGATCACGCGTTCTCGTGCGCGTCCAATCGCGCGTAGGCGCTATCGGGCGCGCACGGCCGTTGGATCGCGATCGTGCGATCGATTGGAGGCACGCCACCGCTCCAAGTTCTGCGGGGCGCGGCTCGAACGAGCGTCCCTACTTCGCGTTAGAGCGCTCGACCGCTGCGCTGCAGTCGCGTTTGTGTCGAGCACTTGACTTCAGCGCGGGCGCGTCGTAGCCGTTGGATCGAGATCCAACGGCGGAGAGGAGATGGGTGCACGGTCTTCACAAGATGCAAGCGACCGTTTGGGCGGCTGAGATGGCGCCACGTGGCGTCATCTTGGCCGTCCATCTTCTGGAAGTTGTAGATGGTGCCACGGATGTCGGATTGACTCGATTTTTGTGTCGTTGGGCTGCGATCGTCCATCCGAATTCATCCGTTCGGTCGGATTTGTCATCTGAAGTGCGAATTTACACCATCCTGGCCCTTGATCTTCTAGGGTTCCCCGGTCTCTATCTGATGCTACGGATGCCTGATTAGGGCGATCTTGGAGTCGTTGAACTCCAATAGTCGCCCTGATCACATCCATACGGTTGGATCTTTGATCCGAGGCCCCGATAAAATGTTTGCCCTGTCCAAGCACATAAAAGGAGACAATTAACCTCCATTTTATTCAAACTACTCTAAATGCAAGATGATGCATGTTATGCAATATTTATATCATGAAATGCAATCTTATGCTTAAGAACATGCATAAAGACATTTTAAGTAGTGTAAATGTGTTTACATCATACCCCCATGCCTATCTTTTGCTAGTCCCTAGCAAAAACTATATGCTATTTATAAAAGAATTAAGTTAGGTTATTTGGACTTGAGTTATTTTCAATCATTAAAAAAAAATTGTCTACTTATGAACTGAACTCTCAAAGACACAACAGCACCAGAGTATCAACCAAAATGCAGACCGCCTCAAGCCCTCGCCTTATTCAAAGAAAAATTTATTTTTCTCTTTTTACTCTTTTCTAATTTTTTTGGATTTTCAAATTTTAGGGTTTAAGAGTGGCTTTCTACGGCCATTCAACTCACCCAAGATTTGATGAGAACCCTAAGCTTTAAGCATCTTATTGTGATTGTGATAGACTCGTTGACCGGCAATTAAAATGGACTTCGGATTTCTACACCTCTAGGTGACCTCAAAAAGAATTCTGCCTAAAGGTGTATCTTTACAACCGGTAGCTTTCTCCCTACTTTTATTTTTTTAACGAGCTCAACACAAGGGTGAATCCAGTGTATATCTCCTCGATTTATTCTACTTCTCCGCTTCTTCCTAAGTGTTTTGGGAATTTTAGTGCATTTTCTGAGTTAGGTTCTGGACAACCGGTCGATGAGCTGTTACCACCGACAACTTGCCAGCCATACTCGTGCGGCGAAGTGTGGCTTATTTCTTTTTGGTCTTTTCTCCTTTTTGATTTTTTTTCTCTTTTTTTTTTTAAGTAGGTGGCTTTCCTGGTCAAAGATTTACCTAAAGGCAGCAAAAAGAGAAAGGTCTAGTGACTGGGCTCTGGACAACCTACCTATGGGCTGTTACCCACGATAACTTGCCAGCCATATCACCCTAGAAGGTTCACTAGCTACCCAATTTCCGTTAAAATCGCCGAATAACGAGCCAGTGCAAAGAAAGTGTGTAGATGCTTAAGACTCAAAATTCCCTCACATCAGACGGCGGGCTGATAAGTCGTGTACTTATCACCCAAACTTATTTACTCTTATTAAAATAAAATTCAAGTTGGCGAGAACTCGAAAAACAAATCCACATTTTAGTGGATACACGGGCTGATTAAGTTCAAAGACCTGAAGGGTCTTTGTGTTCAGATCTTAATGTAGTATTTCTTAAGATTGAAAATTTTCTTAAACCCAAATTCTCTTTCCTAATTCTGATTTTTTTTTATATAAAACAAATCTACGGAGATGACGAATGAATTCAGAGATGAATATCCACCCCCCCACGCCTATCTAATGCAATGTCCTTATTGTATTAAAAAGACATAAAACAGAGTGGAAAAGCATAGAAAGCACCTGAATTGCGTGAATATCAGGTCCGCTCCAAGATGAAAACGAAAAAGAACTGTATAAGTGCTGAGTTTAGTGCCTTCAGCTAGGCACACTATACAAAGAAAAGAAATGAAGAATTCACATGTGCAGGTCAGAATTAGAATGAACAGAAGAATCCTATGACCTATCAGCAGAGGTCCACAGATGTGGACCAGATTGTGGTGCAGACCCACACCCCATAATCGAGAATATCTTAGGTTCTGGATAAAAATTACCCAAAACCTAAAATCAGAATGTAAGCGGGATCGGGCCTGCGATTTCTGAGGATGCAACCCAAGACCAAAAAGTCAGGTTACAGAAAATTGAAGCTCAAAAGGATAATCATTGAATGTGTTCTTGAGTTGAACATCCTTGAAACAAATGTCATAAGGGTTCTGATTTGATGGTTTCAACTTAAAAGGAACCCTTCGACTCAATCTTCCATTTCCTCCAAAATTAACTTCCCAAATCAGAACTTCCCCGCTCCTATCCTCCTCATTAAGTGTTTCAAATTCCAAGACCTCTTGTATATTCATCACCCCGTCTGGAATCTCCAAGCCTAAATGATGTGGCAGAATCAAAATTGACTTGGGTCTAATTATCTCAGAATTAGAATCATCAATAAGCTCAACAGGGTGTAACTGATAATCAGGGCATTGAATTGATTCCTCCAGAAAATGTGATTCTGGATCCGTATCGTGTGCCCTAATAAGATCAGTTTCCTCAGTTATTGGGCTATCAAATGATCTATTAAATTCCTCAGGCCCAATCGTCTCACAAAAATCGTGATATGAAAACTCATGCGAGACTTCGCAACTTGAATCTTTACCATCAAAGAAATCAGGATCCGTATCAATGTATGTCCCAAAATCATTTGTCACTTTGTGTTCCAAGGAGACATACGTTTCCTCGTAACCCGGCTCAGGGATCTCAGGTGAAGAAATCAGATCATCCTTAATTGGTTGTTTTAATTCAACCTGGTCAACCTCGTAACACGTGTCCCCCCAACAGGTGCCTGAGCGGGTTCTGTCATTGGCTTTCCTGAAGAGAGTTCATCCTGGGAATTATTCCAAGATTGAATCAAAGCAACCACGAATCTCATCCTCAATTTCGCTAATTTCCCAAGTAGAAACTCACCCGGGTTCTTATCCTTAACATCCTGGAGCCAATCCAGCAAAGACTTGTTTAAATCATCAATCATTTCAATCAGGGGGTCCAATCTCTCAATGTAAGGTATTGGCTGAACTTCTAAAGATTGAATGATATTCCTCAAGTTAGCCAGAACCTTATCTTGAACCTGATTAACCTGAACCAAATGAGTTGGTTCAGGGTTGGGCGGGTTTGGGCTCAATGCAGGGGAATTAACGAATTGAGATTCGTTATACCCTTCCTGGTAATAGGTCATTTCAGATTGTTGAAAAGATGGTGATGACCTAAAGGTAGTGAAATCAGAGGATGGGTAAGGATCGGTGTATCCTTCTTGATTGTAGATCGTATTAGGTTGTTCATGAAAGGAGGACGATCTATAATCGATGTAGCTCTGAGAAGGATAGAAATCAGAATCAAAGTGTTCAGGGTTAGACCCTAAACACGGGGGTCCGGAATTGTATCCCCAATCCGAATTATCCCAACTAACTAATGGTCGATTACAATACGAGTTGGGATAATCGTCATGTTGAGGATAATTTACAACAGGAGGGAAAGAGCGGGAATGCGTGAAATATGTGGAAAGATTCATGATACACGAGAGGAAGAAAGGTGCCCTGCAATACAAACAATCAAACCTATCCTTAAATAGGTTAGCCTAAAGACCTATAGACTCTGAAAACCCGTCTTGAGATAAAGGAACGATTTGATCTACTTCCGTCTGTTCAATCCAACCAGTTAGAAGGAGGGACTGGGGAGAAGGTTCTTCCTTCGGCTTGCGCCTCCGGTTCCTAGTGTACCGCCCAGCCGCGATCGTTTGACTCTACTACCCTAGCTAGACATCAGATTGAACAGTAGAAACAGACTAATCGAAAATAATCTCGTTCTGGGTTCTGAAGAGCGAGTCCAACCTTAAGGCCAACGTCTACTATGTTTTATTTAGGGCTAGGTTTGAATGTGCTTTGGAATGTGATGGGCCCTTTAAATGGGTTGTGCCCTTAATGATTGATTGATTCGTGTGTGAGTGCATAACCAGTGGTTTTCAAGCAAGATTGTTTTTGATGTGGTGAATTTTAAGATTCAAATCTTGCTTAGTAGCTTTTAGGATTCAACTTTAGGTGTTTTCAATCAAGTTTCGTTGGCACACCAAGTTTTACAAGCACAGGTGAAGATGTTTTCCTTTAAAGTTTAAAAAGAATGTGGAGTGCCTGGTAAATCCCTAAGAGTTGAACCTAATTGGCAGCTACTTGATGAGTTGATTTTATTTGAAGTGGTGCGGCCCGATCAACTCAAACAATTGGCCTGTTGCACCACTTAATTAGGCACACAAATGATTACCTAATCTGATTTCTACTCAATTGTGTTTTTGGATGTGTGTACCGGCTCCTAAGATTGGATTACCGGTTGAGTTTGAAAATCAGATGAGGTTGTGTACCTGAGATTTTTTTTTTTTCTTTTTAATGTGGGGGTTGGGGTGAGTATGAGTGTCAAACAACAAACAATCTAACTTTAGAGTTTATAAAAACACCTAACTTGATTGATGTTTGAGTTATTATGTGATGAAATGAAATCTAATGGGTGGGAGGTGGGGGGTAACTCACAAAACCTTCTACAGCACTTTACTCCAATCTACCACTTTTGCCTGCCTCAAAAGAGTACCTGCAATTACAATAAGAAAGGAGAAAAGTGAGGTAAATGATTTGTAAGTTACAAAACGCGAAGAGAAATCAAAGATCGTTGCCTCCCTGGCAACGGCGCCAAAATGTTGAACGTGTACGAACCTACGCTAACGAGATTGGTTTTGGAAAACCTGTCGTTGTAGTTCGAAAGTGAAGAATTCGTGTTCAACAAATAAAATTTATACCGAAAATAATTCCGGGTCAAACACAGGGAGGCTACGTTGATCTATTTCCACAATTATATTTTTTTTTAAGATTTTCTTTAAGCAAGGCGTTATAATTACAATGGGGCTATCAAACTATGAGAGAGCGAGAGAGAGAGAAAGAGAGAGAGAGAGAAAGAGAACATGCATTCAATATTTCAATAGTTTATAAAAGTTACACTAGAATGCGGAAAATCAATTACACTATAAAGCAGAAAATTCTACACTAGAAAAGCTGTAAATAAGAATGGGGTGAGAAATGTTATCCTCCTCGACGATTGCTTGGAGGATGAGCCGGACGGGACGACGCCTGGACGAAGAAGAATGAAGCGGGACGAAGGAGGACGAATCTGAAGAACGGGAACGAAGCAGCATGTCATCGTCGTCGCGGGATCCACTTCCGAAGGGGAACAAAAATTGGACTTTATCTCGCGAGAAGCATCCCGGGTGTGGGACAAGCTTCTCTTGAGCTTTGGAGGGGTAGAGAGGAGAAAGAAGGGATGAAAATTTTGTATGGAGGGGGTCTCCTTTTATAGTTGCAAGGAGTGGGGGCAAAATAAACATTACATCTTCAAAATAATAAATAAGGGGTCTTTAGTGACGGATAAATCCGTCACTAAAGCCCCGACGTGGCCATCGCCGCTGCGCCCACGCGTGCCCGCTCGGCTGCCCGCATGCGTAACGCCTACACACGTCCGCGAAGTCTCAGCCGTCCGATCGCGAGATCAGATGGCTTAAAATCGCGCCTTCACCGCTGCCGCCCGCCCGCCTGTGCGTGCGATTGCGCGTTCACGCGTGCGTCGGCGCTATTGGCCATGCGCGGCCGTTGGATCGCGATCGTGCGGTCGATTGGAGGCACGCCACCTCTCCAATTTCTGCGCGGTGCGGCTCGAACGTGCGTCCCTACTTCGCGTTAGAGCGCTTGACTTCAGCGCAGGCGCGTCGCAGCCGTTGGATCGAGATCCAACGGTGGAGAGGAGACGGGTGCACGGTCTTCACAAGATGCAAGCGACCGTTTGGGCGGCTGAGATGGCGCCACGTGGCGTCATCTTGGCCGTCCATCTTCTGGAAGTTGTAGATGGTGCCACGGATGTCGGATTGACTCAATTTTTGTGTCGTTGGGCTGCGATCGTCCATCTGAATTCATCTGTGCGGTCGGATTTGTCATCTGAAGTGCGAATTTACACCATCCTGGCCCTTGATTTTTTAGGGTTCCCCGGTCTCTATCTGATGCTACGGATGCCTGATTAGGGCGATCTTGGAGTCGTTGAACTCCAATAGTCGCCCTGATCACATCCATACGGTTGGATCTTTGATCCGAGGCCCCGATAAAATGTTTGCCCTGTCCAAGCACATAAAAGGAGACAATTAACCTCCATTTTATTCAAACTACTCTAAATGCAAGATGATGCATGTTATGCAATATTTATATCATGAAATGCAATCTTATGCTTAAGAACATGCATAAATAGACATTTTAAGTAGTGTAAATGTGTTTACATCAGACTATTTTATTCCTACTAACCAACCTGCACAAGCACTAAGACAACCAGCAGGGGATAATTCGTATGAGATCAAGAGCAGTACCATATCTCTATTGCCCTCTTTTTATGGTACTACTAGGGAGGACCCCTACCAGCATTTGGAGGAATTCACCAAGGTCTGTTCCATGGTGAAGCTCCAGGGCTTTACTGATGAAGCCCTGATGAGGACTCTATTTCCTTTCTCCCTAAAGGATAAGGCCAAGCACTGTTATCATACCCTTGATGCAAGGGTAAATGATTGGGCCACCCTTAAGGGAGAATTTTTAAAAAAGTATTTTCCTATGAGTAAAACCAACCATTACAGAAGAGAGATTATGGGTTTTACTCAAAAGGAAGGGGAGGAATTTCATGAGACTTGGGAGTGCTTTAATGACCTTCTTAGGTTATGCCCCCACCATCAAGTGCCAAGATGGCGGTTGGTCAAAAGGTTCTATAACGGATTATCTAAAAGGCATAGGAAAACCGCTGATGCAGCCTGTGCAGGAACCTTCATGACCAGAACTGAGGATGAAGCCTGGGCATTATTTGAAACATTAAGCGACAACTCCATACATCTATCCTCTACCTATCAAGAAAGAAAACCATCAATTTTGCAGAGGAAGATAGAGGCCCATGAAGCTGGGGCTTCTCATGATTTGGCTTATTAGATTCAACTATTGAATAAAAACTTTGATAGGCTTTTAGCAAACCCTGGCATGAACCTACAAGCAGCTTCTATTTTTCAGGCTTCAAGAGAATTCTCCATTTGCCAAAGCACAACGCACGCCACTACGGAATGCCATCAGGCAAACCAATTCCCTGAGTTGATTCAGGCTGACTTGAACGTGGCCCAAGGTTTCCGCCCCCTCGGAATAACTCTTATTCCAATACTTATAATAAAGGGTAGAGAAACCATCCAAACTTCTCTTGGAAGCAAGGTGATGCTTCTAACTCAGGGAATACAAGACCCTTACCTCCCCAGCAAATATACCAACCTTCTTATGAAAACCCTCCTCAGAATAAGCCCTCTGAGATGGATGAACTGAAGGCCATGATGAAAGCAATGCAAGAGCATCAGAATATGGTTATCCAATCTCAGAATAAGATGATTACTGATATGCAATCCCAAATTGGTCATCTTACTGATGTAGTTAGGCAACGTGATCCAGGGAAGCTTCCTAACTTTTCTGAGGAGAACATTAAGGGCAAGGGGGTTGTATACAAGGAGCACGCCCAAGTAGTGACCGTGTTGAGGAGTGGAAAAACGATTAACAAGCCTGATAACACTCCTACGGTTACATCCCAGAATTCCCCTTCCACACCTAACTCGACTTCCATCTCCACCAAGGAAGAGCCACACTGCTCTCCCTCGCACAAAATCACCCACAATGAGGTGTCGTCCTTCCACCACCCGTTTCCCGCCATGACGACCCCTATACCCGAAAGCTGAGGGTGCCCTATCCAGAGCGTCTATCTGCTCCTGGGGAATCTTCTGTTGGCTCGTTTGGAGCCAAGGATAGGATGGAAGAGATTATGGATACTTTTAGGCAAGTTTAGATTAACTTGCCTCTGTTGGAAGTGATTAAATAGATTCCATCCTATGCCAAGTTTCTGAAGGACCTGTGCACCCAGATGCACCGATCTAGGAAACAGGTCCAAACCAAGGTCATCCTGCCTGACCATGTTAGCTCGGTTCTCCAACATGGAACGCCCCCCCAAATGAAAAACCTAGGGGCCCCGTATATTTCAGTGGTTATAGGTAACCAACACATTGACGAGGCTCTACTTGATCTGGGTGTGGGGGTGAACAATCTACCGAGCTCTGTCTACGACCTTTTGGGAGGAGGAAAGCTGAAGCCTAGTCCAGTAATCCTCCAGGTTGCAGACAGATCACTTAAGACATCGCCGGGATTGTTGGAAGATGTCCTTGTGAGAGTGGAGGATTTCTTCTTCCCCATTGACTTTCTTGTACTTGATACTGACCCATCTAATAAGCCCACAAAGTCGTCCATTATTCTAGGATGCCCCTTCTTGGCCACAGCCAATGCCTCTATAAATTGTAGATCCGGGGCACTTAAAATGGGCTTTGGGAACAAGAAGATCCGGTTGAATGTTTTTGATACTTACAAGCAACCTGGATTTGAAGATTGTTCTCAGATTGAGGTCGTTGATGAAATAATTGAAGAGGCTACTCCAGCACTCTTATGTAGAGATCCCCTTTAGAAGGTCATATCTAAGGACCATCCCTCGATTATTAAAGAAACTGAAAGGGAAATGCCTGAATTAGAAGAGTTGCTGGGGATACACATTGAGTCTTTGTCCCCACCCTAGACTGTGAAGGTAGATCCACTACCTGAGACAGGGACATCTCAACTAAAACCCTCAATCCAAAAGGCTCCTGAATTAGAGTTGAAACCCCTCCCGAGCACATTGAAATATGCTTTCCTTGGCCCTAATAACACGCTCCTCATTATTATCTCCTCTGCATTATCTAAATTGCAGGAGGGAGCTCTGCTTGAATGTTTACAGAAACATAAGGAAGCAATTGCCTGGACAATTGCTGATATTAAGGGTGTTGATCCCTCTCTTTGCATGCATCATATATACACGGATGAGTCCATGAAGCCTTTCCGAGATATGCAGAGAAGGCTCAATCCAAATATGCAGGAGGTTATTATAACGGAGATTCTGAAATGGCTGGATGCAGGGATTATCTATCCCATTTCAGATAGTAAATGGGCCAGTCCTATTCACGTAGTTCCCAAAAAAGCAGGAATCACTATGGAAGAAAATGACCAAGGAGAAATGGTGACCACTACACCCTCAACTAGTTGGAGGGTCTGCATTGATTACTGTCGTTTAAACACGGCTACCCAGAAAGATCATTTCCCCTTACCGTTTATCGATCAAATTCTAGACCGATTGGCGGGGAACAAGTACTTTTGTTTTCTTGATGGGTACTCTGGGTACAATCAGATAGCCATTTTTCTAGATGATCAGGAGCGTACCACCTTCAGGAGTCCGTATGGCACTTTTGTGTTCCGCCGAATGCCATTCAGGTTATGTAATGCTCCTGCCTCTTTCCAACATTGCATGATGGCTATCTTTTCTGATATGATTGACAAGTTCATTGAAATTTTCATGGATGACTTCTCCATTTATGGATCATCATTTGACCTATGCCTTTCGCACCTTGATAAAGTCTTAACCCATTGCAAAGAGGCAAAGCTGCTACTTAGCTGGGAGAAAAGCCACTTTATGGTCTAGCAGGGCATTGTGTTAGGGCATATAGTTTCCTAGAGAGGATTAGAGGTGGACACAGCAAAAATCGGTTCCATCTCAAAGCTTCCATTGCCCGCCAATGTTCATAAGGTTAGATCTTTCCATGGCCATGCTGGATTTTATAGGCGCTTCATTAGAGATTTTAGTAAAATCTCTAAGCCACTCTGTGACCTGTTAGCGAAGGATGTCTCCTTCGATTTTGATGATAAATGTGGTGAGGCTTTCCAAGTTTTGAAGAAAGCCCTCATTACCACGCCGATTCTCCAAGCACCAGATTGGACCCTCCCATTTGAGCTTATGTGTGGTGCTTCTGATTTTGTAGTGGGAGCGATCTTAGGTCAAAGGGTTGATGGCAAACCTCTTGTGCTGCATTATGCCAGCAACACCTTTACGGATCCTCAAGAAAACTACACAATCACTGAAAAGGAACTACTTGCTGTAGTATTTGCTTTGGAAAAGTTTCGATCTTATCTTTTGGGATCCAAGGTTGTAGTGTTCACTAATCATTCTGCCCTAAAGCATCTTCTGGCTAAAATGGACACCAAACCTCACCTAATTCGTTGGATTCTTCTACTCCAAGAATTTTACTTGGAAATTAAAGACAAGAAAGGTGTTGAGAATGTGGTAGTAGACCATTTCTCTAGGATCCCTATTGAGGCATCAAACCTTGCTGGCAGTATTCAAGAGACTTCCCCTGATGAGTCTATAATGGCCGTGGAATCTAAAACTCCTTGGTTCGCTAACATAGTGAACTATCTGGTCACGGGCATCACCCGCAGAACTTGTGACAAGCAGAAGCGAGACAGGTTTCTTGCCAACGCTAAATTTTATCATTGGGAGGAACCCGAGCTTTCTAGAATAGGCCTTGACCAGCTGTTTCGCCATTGCATCCCTGATGAAGAACAAAGAAGTGTTCTGAGTTTCTGCCATGACCTCTACTGTGGGGGGCATTTTAGTGGGAAGAAGACTGCCCATAAGGTTCTTCATTCTAGTTTTTGGTGGCCCACATTATTCCGAGATGCACATACGTATGTGGGCGCATGTCTACGTTGCCAGTAGATGGGAACCATTTGAAAAAGGGATGAGATGTCCCAACAACCTATCCTCCCTGTTGAAATCTTTGATATTTGGGGCATTGACTTCATGGGTCCCTTTCATGTGTCCTTCAGATATGAATACATCCTTGCGGCTGTAGACTATGTATCAAAGTGGATAGAAGCCATACCCACGCGAACCAATGACCATTCCGTGGTCTTGGGCTTTGTTAAGGCTAATATCATTTCTCGATATGGGTGCTCAAGGACGATCATAAGTGATGGAGGACCTCACTTTAAGAATGTACACTTCATAAGACTACTCAAAAATTTGGGAGTCAACCACATGATAACCACACCTTATCCTCCCCAAAAGAGTGGACAAGTTGAAGTGTCTAATAGGGAGATTAAGTGAATTTTAGAAAAAACTGTCAGGCCTGCTCGGAAGGATTGGTCTAAAAACTAAATGATGCTCTTTGGGCCTACAGAACTGCGTATAAGACTCCCTTGGGCATGTCTCCTTTTTGTCTTATCTACGAAAAAGCGTGCCACCTTCCCGTTGAAATCCAACATAAAGCTTATTGGGCTATTAAAAACGTTAACTTAAATATGGATAAAGCGGGAAAAGCACGTATGTTAGAATTAAGTGAGCTTGAGGAGCTTCGTAATGAAGCTTATGAAACTTCTCAAGCTTACAAGCAACGTACAAAAGTCTTTCATGACAAGCACATCATTAGAAAGACTTTTGAGCCCAACCAGTGGGTCTGGCTTTTCAATTCTAGACTTAAATTATTTCCTGAAAAGCTCAAGTCCCGCTGGGATGGGCCATATGTTGTTATCAATACTTTCCCTCATGGAGCTGTAGAGATTAGGAACCCTATTTCAGGAGCAAGCTTTAAAGTAAATGGCCAGTGACTTAAACTGTATGTTACTCTTTCAGATGGACAGGTTTTAGATGCACTACGGCTTAAGGAGCCTTACCTCCTCCCACTCTCCTCCTCAGGTGATATTCTTCTATGTCTGTATTTTTCCAATGAGGACATTGTCAATCTTAGGCATGGGGGCGTATAACCTGAGAATGTTTATAACATTTATAAATATTTGCATACATATTTATATATATATAATTCTCTTTTCTTGAGCTGAATGGGTTAGTCCCTAGTAAAATACATTTGTCATTGGAGGTTTTTCTTCCCGAATTATTAGAATCCAGTACATTTATTTCACATGTACATAGACTTGGTAATAGATCCTTGAGAAAAACCAGTAAGCATTTGCGGTCCACTGGATCCTTGGATAGTTCATAGGGAGTCAGGCATACTATCTTCTAATAGATCCACCTCATATTTTTGAGAAGAAGTAGAGAGATTACTGGTGCACTAAGTCTAGTGCAAGGACTCTTAAGTTTTGGATAATTAGATGATGATACTTCAGAGTTAGGCATAGTTTTCACTCTCTGTTCCTGTGTGCGTACTTTGAGTGAATTCCTGAGAGTCACCACATAAGGTAGATACACAGAGATTAAGTCTTAATAAAGCTATGACTATGGTGGATGGTTACAACCGTCCTTAATAGAGTCCTTCGCCGAAGGAGGGTAATAGTGTCAATGGTCAGAAATATGCCTGTCCTATCCATTCCTTCCCGGTGCCAAGAATAGGCACTTCCACCAAATAAGCCACACAACTTCCTCTTGACCATCATCATCCCTAATAATGCCTCATAAGTAAAAGTCCGCATCATGTTGTGTTGTTTGAAAAAGAAACAAAAATAAGAAGAAATAAAAAAAAAAGGAAGAAAGAAAAGAAGAAGAAAAAGAAGAACAAAAAGAACAAAAAGAAGAAATAGTCATATTAAAAAAAAAAGTCTAAGTTTATGATGTAACACTGTTTCTAAGGCAACAGAACACCTATCGCGTTCCACCAAATATGACCCATACCTATCTTCTAGTATTTCTGATCGCCTGAATACTGGTTGAGGACTCTAACCTAGTTGTAGAGTTATTAGGACTTTAATTGAAGTGTGGATGCCATGTGAGGCCACCAAATAGTGAGTACAATTTCTAAATCTACCAAGATTTGTGATCTCAGCAAGAAAGAAAAGGGGGAGTACCCAGAACATCAAGAGAGCACAGTTGTATAGCCTTGCTCAGAGTTGACTTGTTTAATAGTCTAAAGATATAGAGTGTACAGTACTAGACTATTTGTAGCACCAGATGAGTGTGTGCCACCAAATACAAATCAATTCAACTCGATATCTCCTACCTAAGCCAAACGCCAGGGTCAAATTACAGATTATTGTCTGCTTTATCCCCGAGGGAAGTAGTTGCCTATCTCGGCAGAAATATTTACCAAGGGTGAAGTACGAACTCCTAATGCAAATGGGCTTTTTCACTTGGATCTATTACCTAGGCTATCAGCACTTCACATTTTTCTGGATTTCTAAAGTTTTGAAGTAAGAAAAGAAGAAATCTTCTGATTACTTCTATGATTTTTCATTTTTGCTAGGGACTAGCAAATCTTAGGCATGGGGGTATTTGATGAGTCCATTTTAATGAACTAATATTACGCCTAAGTAACTTTAATTATATCTTTTAGGGTTGTTAATAACTATATTAAGTTATAGAATGTTTGCATGCATCATGATTTAGGTTTACATCTATTCTATAACTTAATATGTGCTTTTATGTCCAGGAAAAATAAGTGGCAAAAGAAGGAAGAGGAAAGGGTAAAATACCCTTTCAAATAACGGTGGTTGCTCTCTTCCCTTTCCATCAGTCACCCTCAACAGCCGCCGGACTAAAGAATGTCTCCCCAACAGCCTCCTGCCAAAATTAGAAAAGCGATTTGAAAATCTCTTGATTGGCAGACGCGTAAAGGAGAAGAGTTAAATGAAGAGGCGGAGAAAGAGGAGAGGATCATCCAGGGGGAGAACTTGCACCATCTTCTCCAGCGTGCACTGTGGATCCATCTTCCCACTTGCTGGGAAAAACCCCATCTTCAGCACCAAGTGCACCCTCTCACCGCACGCCCTCACCATAGTAGGTGCATGCCAAGCATCCTTCAGCCACACCCGTAGGCGTGCGCTCCAGCCACTCCAGCCAGCCCGCAGGTGCACACCTCCGCGCGGCCATCTCCCTTCCAGCGCCTACCTCCAGCACACCAAGCCTGCACCTGCACAGTGCCTCTCTGCGCCAGGTCTACACCCAAACCTGCACCTCTAGCCGAACCTGTAGGCACTAGCTCTACCTCACTACGTGTCCGCCTCCCTTCTGTAGCACCTCCCCGCAGGCGCCCGCACCGCACCAAGCCTGCAGTCGTGCCCTCGCCCCTCTGCAGACCCAGCTCACCATAGGTGCCTCAATTTCTTCAGCACCTCCCCGCAGGTGCACGCCCTTGCAAGCGTCTGCAGCCGCATCGCACCAAGCCTACAGCCATGCCCTCGCCCCTCTGCAGACCCACCTCACCGCAGGTGCACCAATTTCTCCAGCACCTCCCCGCAGGCGCACGCCCCTGCAAGCATCTGCAGCCGCATCGCACCAAGCCTGCAGCCGTGCCCTCGCCCCTCTGCAAACCCACGTCACCGTAGTCACCCCAACCTCTCCAGCGCTCCTTGCAGGTGCGCAAGCCAAGCATCTCCAACGCTTCTTACAGGCGAACCTCAGCAAGCCCACCTTCCATGCATGCTCCAACAATCTCAGCGCCTCCCCGCAGGCGCTCCTTCTCCGCACGACGTGCCTGCCATAGCACCAGCGCCATTTGTAGTGCCTGCAAGCATCCGCCTTGCGCACCCGCTGACCCGCTCCTCTGCCCGCAGGCATGCGCATGCTAAACTTTGCCTGCAGCCAGCGCCTTCAACCTTCAACATAACCTTCACGACAGTAGCAGTAGCCTCCGTCGGCGTCTACTCCGCCAGTCGGCCACCCCGTCAACACTGTAGCTACCATCGGATAGCCCTCATCCTCGCCGACCTCCCTAGCCTCTCCAACGCCCTCCGGTGCTCTCTCTCTCTCGTGAGGAGGAGAGAGAGCAAATGCTCTATTTTGAAGTCCATTAATATTTACATTCACTGCCATTGCTACAGAATTTGATTTTTTATTTATTATTATTATATTGTGGAAAAATTGTGCATGCAGACTTATATTCTCTGATAATTGCACATTCATGATATTCATCTATTTCAAGATTGATTTTGGGCTTAACCTGAGCACTAATTTTCTGTAGTACACGTCATGTGTAAATTGCATAAATTCATCATAAATTTATTGAAGATTTCAGTAAGGGAAAACTGCACATGTACCCTTATCTTTTTAAGTTATTGCGAATCGACTTTCCTTCGCATTTTATGTCAGATTTGAATAGGGATTTCGCACTTATCCAAAATAATATAAAATAATTAAGAATTTATTGCATAATTTCCTCCCTGTGGACACGACCTGCTCTTCTGTGAGTGGTTATTTTCATTTTTTTTTTTTAGTCGATTTTTCCACCACCTAAATACTATAATGCAAAGCGGAAAGTCGGCTTGTCACTTGTTCCCCGCCAATCGGTCTAGAATTTGATCAATAAACGGTAAGGGGAAATGGTCTTTCTGGGTAGCCGTGTTTAAACGACAGTAATCAATGCAGACCCTCCAACCAGTTGAGGGTCTAGTGGTCACCATTTCTCCTTGGTCATTTTCTTCCACAGTGATTCCTGCTTTTTTGGGAACTACGTGAATAGGACTGACCCATTTACTATCTGAAATGGGATAGATAATCCCTGCATCCAGCCATTTCAGAATCTCCTTTTTAATAACCTCACGCATATTTGGATTGAGCCTTCTCTGCATATCTTGGAAAGGCTTCACGGACTCATCCGTGTATATATGATGCATGCAAAGAGAGGGATCAACACCCTTAATATCAGCAATTGTCTAGGCAATTGCTTCCTTATGTGTTTGTAAGCATTCAAGCAGAGCTCCCTCCTGCAATTTAGATAATGCAAAGGAGATAATAACGGGGAGCGTGTTATTAGGGCCAAGGAAAGCATATTTCAATGTGCTCGGGAGGGGTTTCAACTCTAATTCAGGAGCCTTCACAGTCCAGGGTGGGGACAAAGACTCAATGTGTATCCCCAGCAACTCTTCTAATTCAGGCATTTCCCTTTCAGTTTCTTTAATAATCGAGGGATGGTCCTTAGATATGACCTTCTAAAGAGGATCTCTACATAAGAGTGCTGGAGTAGCCTCTTCAATTATTTCATCAATGACCTCAATCTAAGAACAATCTTCAAATCCGAGTTGCTTGTAAGTATCAAAAACATTCAACCGGATCTTCTTGTTCCCAAAGCCCATTTTAAGTGCCCCAGATCTGCAATTTATAGAGGCATTGGCTATGGCCAAGAAGGGGCATCCCAGAATAACGGACTGCTTTGTGGGCTTATTAGATGGGTCAATATCAAGTACAAGAAAGTCAACGGGGAAGAAGAAATCCTCCACTCTCACAAGGACATCTTCCAACAATACTCGCGATGTCTTAAGTGATCTGTCTACAACCTGGAGGATTACTGGACTAGGCTTTAGCTTTCCTCCTCCCAAAAGGTCGTACACAGAGCTCGGTAGAATGTTCACCCCCACACCCAGATCGAGTAGAGCCTCGTCAATGTGTTGGTTACCTATAACCACTGAAATATACGGGGCCCCTGGGTCTTTCATTTTGGGGGGTGTTCCACGTTGGAGAACCGAGCTAACATGGTTAGGCAGGATGACCTTGGTTTGGACCTATTTCCTAGATCGGTGCTTTTGGGTGCACAGGTCCTTCAGAAACTTGGCATAGGACGGAATCTGTTTAATCACTTCCAACAGAGGCAAGTTAATCTGGACTTGCCTAAAAGTATCCATAATGTCTTCCATCCTATCCTTGGCTCCAAACGAGCCAACAGAAGATTCCCCAGGAGCAGATAGATGCTCTGGATAGGGCACCCTCAGCTTTTGGGTAGAGGGGTCATCATGGCGAGAAAAGGGGGGTGGAAGGACGACATCCTCATTGTGGGTGATTTTGTGCGAGGGAGAGCAGTGTGGCTCTTCCTTGGTGGAGATGGAAGTCAGGTTAGGTGTGGAAGGGGAATTCTGGGATGTAACAGTAGGAGTGTTATCAGGCTTGTTAATCTTTTTTCCACTCCTCAACACGGTCACTGCTTGGGTGTGCTCCTTGTATACAACCCCCTTGCCCTTAATGTTCTCCTCAGAAGTGTTAGGCAGCTTCCCTAGATCACGTTGCCTAACTGCCTCAGTAGGATGACCAATTTGGGATTGCATATCAGTAATCATCTTATTCTGAGATTGGATAACCATATTCTGATGCTCTTGGATTGCTTTCATCATGGCCTTCAGTTCATCCATCTCAGAGGGCTTATTCTGAGGAGGGTTTTCATAAGAACGTTGGTATATTTGCTAGGGAGGTAAGGGTCTTGTATTCCCTGAGTTAGAAGCATCACCTTGATTCCAAGAGAAGTTTGGATGGTTTCACTACCCTCTATTATAAGTATTGGAATAAGAGTTATTCCGAGGGGGTGGAAACCTTGGGCCACATTCAAGTCAGCCTGAATGAACTCAGGGAATTGGTTTGCCTGATGGCACTCCGCAGTGGCATGCATTGTGCTTTGGCAAATGGAGCATTCTCTTGAAGCTTGAAAAATAGAGGCTGCTTGTGGGTTCATGCTGGGGTTTGCTATAAGCCTATCAAAGTTTTTATTCAATAGTTGAATATGATAAGCCAAATCCTGAGAAGCCCCAGCTTCATGGGCCTCTATCTTCCTCTACAAGATTGATGGTTTTCTTTCTTGATAGGTAGAGGACAGATGTATGGAGTTGTAGCTTAATGTTCCAAATAATGCCCAAGCTTCATCCTCAGTTCTGGTCATGAAGGTTCCTGCACAGGCTGGATCGATGGTTTGCCTATGCCTTTCAGATAATCCGTTATAGAACCTTTCGACCAACTGCCGTCTTGGCACTTGATGGTGGGGGCATAACCTAAGAAGGTCATTAAAGCGCCCCAAGTCTCACGAAATTTCTCCCCTTCCTGTTGAGTAAAACCCATAATCTCTCTTCTGTAATGTTTGGTTTAACTCATAGGAAAATACTTTTTCAAAAATTCTCCATTAAGGGTGGCGAATCATTTACCCTTGCATCGAGGGTATGATACCAGTGCTTGGCCTTATCCTTTAGGGAGAAAGGAAATAGAGTCCTTGTTCGTATCACTTTTGTGCGGGTTTGAAAGAGAATATGATGCTGTAGTATAGCCGACAAAGCGTTCAAACAAATAGAGAATTTTATTACTCGAAAATCGGAGTATCCGAGGTCGAACACAGGGAGAAAATGGAATTTACTACTAATCAAAATGTAATTGAACACTCTAATTTACTCAAAATGTCAATTCAAATATGAATGTATGCGCTTAAAAGTAATCAGGACAAAAAAATATGAAATTGGACGTCTGATTTGGTGATCAGACGTCTTAAAAGTATTTTCCCTTTTTCCTTCTTTCTTCTTCTGTAGTCTCTTTTTCTTCTTCATCTTCTGTCTTGCCTCTGCCTTGCTTTTCCTTCTTCTCGTACGAAGGCTTCTTTCCTCTTCCTTCTCTTCCTTGCCTTGCCTGCATTCTTCTTTGGTCCTTCTGTTCTTCCTGCCTCTCCTTCTTCCTTCTTCTTTCTTCTCTTCTTCTTGCGGCCAAGTCTTTCTTCCTCAACATTTAGCCTGTGCCTACACAGAGCAAAACCTACCCCTTTCCCTCTACCCGCGCGCCTCTCTCTCAGCAATTCACTCAAACATGCTCTCCCAGAGCCACATGGGTAATCGGGTTGGATTCGCACCCGGGACCAGGTGCACCTGCAGGTGGTGATGCGCGAGGGTGTATAGGATAGGGTCGGGTCAGATGCCGCCTGATCCGTAAGATGAAACCGCGGACGAGGCGGGCGTGAGGGCAGTGAGGGACCTCACCCCTGTGCTTTCAGAGGCGTAAAGGCTATATCACAAAAACAACTTATAGCATACCTACGCCTCGCGATTGCACGATGTGGGACTAAAGGTTCTGCCTTGATTTCGTGCGCGCCCGCAGACCTGCGTGCAATCGCCAAGGCTGCTGGCTTTGCAGCGCCCTTTGCTGAGCCAGACCTCTTCGCCCTGCTCACCCGAACCTGCTATGCCTGGAAATGCATTGGAGCTGCTTCAAATGTCGCCAATGGCTGTAGGAGCTGAGATCTTGTCTGACACAAAATGAGCCTCTCAGCTCAATTAGACCAGCTAGGGACCTTCGCAATAGCACGGTGAAGGTGGTGAGCCATGCTGCAGGCTGCAGGATGGCCTAAGCGTGCGTGCCTAGGTCAACCTGTGGCCAGATGTGTGGGGTTGTTCAGGGGGCTACTGTGGATGTGAGGAGTGGCAGTGGAGGGGTGGAATGTGTTCCTGGTAGTGAGGCGGAGCTTACGAGATGGTCGGCGAGCCGTGTGGAGGGGCGGAATGGTGGGAGCGGCTCGCCGGAGGTCGGTCGGTGATGTGGAAGATGAGGGTGGTCAGCATCGGTCGAGGGTCGATTAGATGAGATAACAGGGGGAAAAGAGAGAGGGGATTACGGGGAATAGTTCTAACCTAATTGTAGGGACGAAGGAGGATGGAGGGCGGACAGCTGTACCTGCTGTCGTCGGAGAAGACGCTTCCCAGTGGGGGAGAATGGCGGCGACGACGGGGCTGAGGCGGCGTGCGCGGGTACTGCGCGACGCGGAGGAGAGTTAGGAAAATAACTCTACCACTGGTTTTGTGGTAGAGCGAAGAGGGAGGGGAGGGGGGCTCGCCGGAGCTTGCTGGGAACTTTGGCCGGGCAGGAGGAGATGAATTGGAGGTGGAAACTCGGTCAAACCAAGCTGAAGATGAGCGGCCGGAGGTGTGGGTTCTTATATAGGCACTGGACCAGTCGTTTAGGGCGTGGAGGGCACGCCATTGCCTCTGATTTCTTACCGGAGTAGGAAAGAGGTTAAGATACCCAAATCCCTCGTGCGTTCACACGAGAGATTGGGTTCACACCAGAGGCTGTGATTGGCCTTAAATGGAAGGGAATTCCTCAGAGAATCTCCTTTCCATTTCCGGGAGGGAATCTCTGAGGAATCAGAGAGTAATCTCTCTCTAAACCTCGCTGGAGCCTGGTTCTACCCCAACAATGGAGGCAGGACCGGTTTGCTAAGGGGGCGAAGAACTTAGGGGGCTCTCTGCAAAGATATTCAAAAGATAGGGACCAAATTATGATTTGGGTGTACTAAATTGCAAAGTAGGTAAAGATGACCTCCCCTTAGGTCCAAATTTTGGTATAAACATAATTTGGACCTAGGGAATCCAATGGTGAAGTTGGATTTTAGGTTTGGCCACGTTTTACTGGACATTTTGCGTAAAAACCAAAATTAGGTTAATTGAAGAGCTAGGACCCTAATCTAGGTCAACTGGGTTCCAAAGGCCAAATTAAGTGTTCTAAACCCTAGATGATGTTTTTCCATGATTTTTAGAGGGTTTACTTGATTTTTATTCTGACCGGAACATTGTTAATTTAAGTGGGTCTATTTTAGGGTTACCAAGTGTCATTTAATTCTTAGATTGCACGTAAACCCATTTCTGATTGACTCAACCCACTTTTTATCTCATTTAGACCATTTGACCTATGTTTTGCCTCTGAGAAATCCCGTTTATGTACTGCAATGGTAAAATTGCAGTTTTAACCTTTATTTCATGTTTTCTTCTCAGAGCACTTGTTCCTTCAGTTAAGCCTTCTTCTAGGTTATGTAGGAGCTTTTATCTTCTTTATTAGGTCAAAATGAGCTAGTTATGGCTCATGATGAGGCTCTCATCAGTCCTCACCAGGGCTTCATCAGTAAAGCCCTGGAGCTTCACCGTGGAATAGACCTCGGTGAATTCCTCCAAATGCCGTTAGGGGTCCTCCCTAGTAGTACCATAAAAAGAGGGCAATAAAGATATGGTACTGCTCTTGATCTCATACGGATTATCCCCTGCCGGTCGTCTTAGTGCTTGTGCAGGTTGGTTAGTTGGAATAAAATAGTCCCTTAGGGTCCTTTGTTGATTTGCTCCTTGATCAGCCATTCCTTCTTTTTTCTCTCCTAGGTGAGATCTCCTAAGAATTCTCTCAGGCTTAGGATCAAACACTAGACTACCCTCTAGAGAGCGTCTACCAAGCATACAAAACACAATTCAGGTTCTTATTGAGTAAGTGAAGCCTCCACTCCAAAGATAAGTCAAAAGATCAAGACTTATCCCTCTATTCTCACATAAGTGGTATAAGAGTGGTGTGGACTTGAAATCTTAATATAAATGGCAAAGGTCGAATTAGTTAATATAAATGGCCAAACAAGTTTTTCACTGCAATCACGTGCCTTAATTCAACCTTCGAGTGCCCTAGGACCTATACTTTGCTTTGATGATACTCCAAGGTGATCAAGTGAGAAGTTACTCCAAGGACAAACAAAGGGATGCAAGTAGGGCAAACCTTTCCTTTGAGGTGATGCATATGCGGTGCCCCTTAACTGCCCTCTTGTTCCTTTAAGGGGTGTCCCCCTCTGTGGAGTGTCAAAACACTTGGTCAAAAGATAGTATCACCACCACCACAAAGTACAATAGCAGGGTTTGCACCGATAAAGAGATCGGTGCCTATAGCCTTAAGGGATCAAGCCTTAGTGTGGTGCCTAATGTGCGTGCTCAGTGTCAGAAGTGTACAACACACCTCAAATCTTTGTAATTTCTTTTGAAATCGTAGACAAGTCCCTTAGAATAAGATAAAATGTGAATTGCTTTTAGGGTTGAATCTGATTATCCCACTTTTAGTTATGCGACCACCGAATTAGTAAATTCAAACAACTTGGTGGTCTTGAATTTTAATTTGAATGCAAATGCGTGAACAGGAGCTGGATGCAAAAGTTAGAAAGGTGTACCTGTCTGTAGCAATCTTTGTGCTAATATGCTTGCAATGCAATAATATGATCTAATGTGATACTCAATCACCCCTAAATGCATGCACCTAAGGACATGCAACTTCTAAATAGGCAGCTCGATATTTTCTTTATTGGTTTTAAAGGTAGGCAAGTAGAAAATAGAATCATGCATGCAAAAAAAAATGTAAGCCCTAGTAGCTAAAGAATGTGGGGACAAACCCCCAAAAATTCAACCCCAATTACTACAAGGGAGAAAAGACAGAAATAAATTTTGTGACAATGGAGAATCCTTTGTGAAAGAAAGATCTTTGTCTCCTACATCTTTCCCTCGTGTGACTTAGCTCGTGGTTGCTATCACCGCTCTATTGCGCCTCATCGCCTTATCAGATTCCTCTCACAATAAAAAAAGAATTGATTAGATAATTGCACAACTCAGAATATTCAAAAATAATGAAGTGAATCTATTGCATCTGTTGCTTCCCTGGCAACGATGCCAATTTAAAAGTCGATTTTCCACTTTCGATTAAGTTTCGCAAATGAAATAATGCATTGTAATATTTAAGTGGTGGAAAAATCGACTAATCAATAATAAACTTAACCACTCACAAAAGAGCGGGTTGTATCCATAGGGATGCAATGATGCAATAAACTCTCGATTATTTTGTATTCTTTCGATCAAGTGAGAAATCCCTAATCAAATCTGACATGAAATGCAATGGAAAGAAGATGCACAATAACTCAATAATATAAGGGTATATGTGCAATTTTTCCTCACTGAAATATTCAATAAATATGTGAGGATTTTATGTAATTTTCAATTGACCTATATTAGAGAAAATTTGTGCACATGTTAATCCCAAAACCAATGTTGAAACATGTGAATATCAATAAGGTGCAATTATCAGAAAGCATGAGTGTGCAGTCACAATTTCACCATAATAAAATAGTCAAAAATTAAAATTGATTTTTGGTGGCAATTGCATTGAATGTAATTTTTAATGGGGAAGAAAACAGGGTATTTCACCTCTCTCCTCCTTGCACATGGGGGAAAGGTTCAATCGAGCAGAGACTCCCACGGGAGGTTGGCTAGAGCGAGGTCGTCGCGGTGATGGCAACGATGCATCGTGAGTTAGCCGAAGCCGGCCTGCCGGAGGAGAGGAGTGGCGGCGGTGGAGAAGCTACAACCGACCACGCGTGCTGCAAGTGCAAGGAGGCGCAAAGGCCTAGGCACACGGTCGTTCTGCAAACCGCACAGGCACGCGTGGACGTGGGTATGGCTGCATCTACAGGTGCAGGCACGCGGTTGTAGGCAGTAGTGCGGTGAAGTGAAGGCACACACACTGAAGTGCGTGCAGTTTGGAAGCGCAGGGTAAGGCACTGCAAGCCCGTAGGGACGGCACGGGCGTTCTACTGTTGAAGGTGCATGCGAACCTATAGGGATGCAAGGGTAGGCTGGCGCTGGAGGCGAGCATTGGAGGCGGTGGAGAGTGCGATGATGGCGAGGGCGCTGAAGGGGCGTGGGCCTTCTGCAGAGGTGAAGTGCAGCACCAGCATGCACTGGTTGGCGGGTGCGGTGCTGCGGGGCTGCAAGGCAGGTACAGGATAGGGTGGTGCTGGAGGGGCGCGGACCTGGTGCTGGAGAGGGGGAAGTGCCTGCAGGGAGAAGGCGCAAGGGCGGTGGGTAGCAGGGTGCGGGTGCAGCTGTGCCTGCCCTTGCAGATGGTGCGGGTGCGCGGTGGGCAGGTGGAGTGCAAGCTGTTGGTGTTTGAGGTGGAGGGCACACGGTGCACAGTGCAAGCACGATTTCACTGTTCCTTCTCTTCCCCTCTCCAATCACCTCCGCCTCACCTCTTTATTTCTTCTCTTCCACTTCCTAAGGGATTTTCAAAATCCTTTCTCTAATTTTGGCCGACAGCGGTTTGCATTTGTTGAGGGATGCGTTGAGGGTGGCCGGAGGATGGGGAAAAGATGGCGCCGGTTGTTTGAAAGGGGAATTTACCCTCCCCTCCTTGTTCTTTTCCCAATATTTTTCATGCACATAAAAACATAAAATCATTACATATTAAGTTATAGAATGCTATAAAATAGATGTAAACTTAAATCATGATGCATGCAAACATTCTATAACTTAATGTAGTTAGTAACAAACCTAAAAGGTATGATTAAAGTTACTTAGGCGTAATATTAGTCCATTAAAATGAACTCATCAGGTGTGAGTTCGAAACCCGCTACCCCCTCAATTGGACACTTGAGGCACGGCGCAGCAGCTAAGCACACATGCACGCGTGCACGCAGGAGAGCAGTTAAGCGGCAATGCAAGGTAGCACAGCTACGCACAGCGCAGTGCTAGCGTGTGAGTGTGCGTGCACGACATGGAGAGAGCGATGTCACGCCATCGGAGCATGAGCAGCAGGTGGATCTTCAGCAGCAGCTTGGAAGACTTTTAGTGACGTTTACAGCCATCGCTAATTATTCAATGGTGCAAGGCCAGCGACGCATGCCAATGGGCACGAGCTTACTACAACAACACTTATAGCGACATCCTAGAGATCTTTAATGGTCCCATGCCTATTCTAGCCTCTTCTCACCCACTATAAAAGGACTTACACCCCCTCCCTTGCAAGACATCTCTACCTACTTGTTGATGCGGCTAGATCGTGTTTTAATAGTTAATTACGTCGTAATATAGGTGATCAAGCATCGTCAACAAATAAAAGTTTTATTACTAGAAAACCTAAGTATCCGAGGTCGAACACTGGGAGCAATTGGAATTTACTACTAATCTCAAGAATATAATTGAACACTTTAATTACTCAAAACTTTAATTCAAATATAAATGCATGAGTTTGAAAAGCAATTGTGGCAAAAAGAAGAAATTGGACGTCTGATCAGAAGAAATTGGACGTCTGATCCTATGATCAGACATCTTAAAAATAGGTTTCCCTTCTCTTATTCTTCTTCTAATTTTCTTCCTTTCCTCTCCTTTGTGCTTCTTCTTTCTCTTTTGCAGTGCTTCTTTTCTTCTTATTTTCTTCTGCCTTGCTTCTTTCTTCTTTACGGGTCTTCTTCTTCCTTGGCTCTGCTTCCTTTGCTTCAGTTTCTCTTTTTCTTCTTCTTCTTCTTCTTGTCTTCACCTTTCTCTATTTCTTCTTCAGTTCTTCTACTTTTTCCTTCACCTCTTCCTTTTCTTCTCTTTTTCTTCTACGAAGGCTTCCTTACTTCTTCATTTCCCTTGCTAGCAGCAGCTAAGTGTTGGCTTCATTCCTTCCTTCTTTCTTCCTTCCCTGCATAACCACAGCAAAGCAAAACCTAACCCTCTACCCACACCCGTGCATCTCTATCTCTGTGTAAACCACTCTCAGCATGCTCTCCCAGAGCAGGGTAAACGGATTGGATCGCGTGCCCGAAACCAGGCGCACCGGCGTGAGGGTGGTTTACGGGGTGTGCTCAAGACAAAGTCGGGTCGGGTCTTGCTAGATCTGCATGGTGAACTCACGGATGAGGCGTAGTGAGATAGGTGAGAGACCTCACCCCAAGTGCGTTCGGAGGCAGTGCACCCATATCACAAAAAAAATATAAACCATGGCAGCACTTTGTAAGTTACCGATGTGGGACTAATGGTCGCTGCCTTCGTTCACGCGCCCGCAGAAATCCATGCCTTCAATTCCCGCAACTGCAGGATCTGTGGCATCGCTCGCTAGACCCCTTGCCTTCGCAAGACCTGTCCACGTTCGCAGCACCTAGAAACTTGCGGTCTTGAGGCCTGGAGCAAGCGTGGAGCTTCTTCAAGTTGCTGTCAATTACGGCCGGAGCTTGAGATCTGTCAGACATGAAAAGAGCCTTGCGGCTTAATCAGATCACCGGGGGACCTTCACTGTGTCACGGCGAAGGTGAAGAGCTAGGTGGCAAGCCGCAGGGTGGCCAAGGCATGCGTGCCTAGGTCACCCTATGGCCGGATGGATGGGTGAGTTTGGGGGACTGTTGGGTAGGTGTAGAGGGACTGTGGATGAGCGGAGGTTACTCAGTGAGGTGAGGCGGAGGTTATGTGATGGTCGGCGAGGCGTGTGGGGCTGCGGAGTGATGGGAGCATCTCGCCGGAGGGTGGCCAGAGATGAGGAAGGTGATGGTGAATAGGGACGGTCAAGGGTCGATTGTGTGAAATAGAGTGAGGGAAATGAAAGAGGGGATAGAGAAGAAGAGTTTTAATCTAACTAAAGGGACGAAGGGGATGAAGAGGCAGACGGTAGTACCTGCTGTCGCCGGAGAAGAAAGAACCCAGTGGAGGAAGACGGCGGCGACAACGGGGCTAAGGCAGCTCGCGCGGGTGTTGCGCGACGCGGAGGGGGATGAGGAAGACTACTCTGCCACTGGTTTTGTGGCAGAGAGAAGAGGAAGGGGAGGGGGGCTCACCGGAGCTCGCTGGACACCTTGGCCGGAGAAGGAGATGAATTTGAGGTGGAATCCCAGCCAAGTCAAGCTGAGGAGGTGCGGCCGGAGTTAAGGTTTAATTTATAGGTGCTGGCCGTGCGTCTGGTGCGTGGAGGGCACGCCTTCTGTCACCGACCTCTCACCGGAGATGGAAGGTGGTTAGATACCCAAATCTCTCATGCGTTCGCATGAGAGATTGGGTGCAAATCTGGGATCATGATCAGGCTCAGATGGAAGGGGATTCCTCAAAGAATCTCCCTTCCAATTCTGGGAGGGGATCTCTGAGGGATCACAGAGCATTCCCTCTCTAATCCTCGCCGGAGAAGGATTCTTCCCCAATAATGGTGGAAGGGCCTGATTGTAGGATTGGCGAGGAAGCTAGGGGGGTCTATGCGATGGTTTTCAAAAGATAGGGACCAAAATGTGATTGGATGTACTAAATTGCAAAGTTGGTCAAGATGACCTCCCCTTAGGTCCAAATTTTGGTAAAAATGTAATTTTGACCTAAGGAATCCAATGGTGAATTTGGATTTTAGGTTTGACCACGCTTGACTGGAAATTTTGCATAAAAACCCAAATTAGGTTAATTGATGAGCTAGGACCCTAATCTAGGTCAAATTAGGTTCCAAAGGCCAAATTGAATGTTCTAAATGCTAGGGGATATTTTTACATGATTTTTAGAGGGTTTACTTGATTTTTATCCTGATCGGAACCTTGTTGAATTAAGCGAGTCTGTTTTAGGATTACAAGATGTCATTTAATTCCTGAATTACACATGAACCCATTTCTGATTGATTGAACCCACTTTTTATCTCATTTAGACCATTTGACCTATGCTATATCTTTGAGAAATCCCATTTATGTACTGCAATGGTAAAATTACAGTTTTAACCTTTATTTCATGTTTTCTTCTCAAAACACTTATTCCTTCAATTAGGCCCTCTTCTAAGTCATGTAGGAGCTTTTACTCTCTTTATGAGGTTTAAATGGGCTAGTTATGGCTCATGATGAGGCTCTCATCATACCCCCATGCCTACCTTTTGCTAGTCCCTTAGCAAAATTTCAAGGTTTTAACTTCCATTCTAGACCCTGTGTGTCTGTCAACAATTATGATAAGTGCTTTTTGTGGTTAGGTCAGAATGCTGACAATAGGCCAAGAGGTATTCAAGTACCAACCAAAATCCGGACCTGACCCGCTTTATCCTGAGTCTTCCGCAAAGGTTTTTAAGGCCCACAGAAACTTGCCTAGGGTTTGTTGGACTCCGCGGTTAAAGCACCCATGCTTGAGACATTTCTAGCCTAGGTTTAGTTTGTACTGCATTTTTGTAAGAGAGAGACAGAAGATTTATTTGTTTGGACAGCTTTCTCTCTCTTTTCCTTTTATTTCTAGCTTCGGATTAGCTTCTCAACACGGTCTGTATCGGATTCCTCATCCCCATCATCGATCCTCAAGGGTCCCTAGCTATCGAGATTTTGAGATAATCCCGCCCATGGCAACCCCCAGAACCCTGGCTTTCGAGATTTCGAGATAATCCTGCCCATGGCGTTCCATGGCCGAATTCAGACCCTGGCGATGGACATTTCGTGATAATGCCGCCCATGGTATCTGAACCAACAAAGTGCTTACATGCCCCCAGTAGGATATTTAAATATCCTAAGAGACAAGCACCGAGGAGATGATATGTTGTTACGCATCTTCAAGGGGAATTTCCAGCCTCTCCACATCAGGAGCTCGTCCAAATCAACTTGTGTTGATCGCCCGCTCCTAATTTAGGTGACTTTGTCAGAACATTAAACGCTTTTGCGTGATTTGGATATTTATGCACACTGAACAAGACTGTGTGTGAACTTGGGATGCTTAGGTTACCGAATCCCGCAAACCGAAGGTCAGTTAATGAGGCCGAATACTTCCTAAGCCTTATACCTAATACTTAAGCTTCGCATTTTCCCCAACCTCTTGAGGATTAAACAAATTTTAGCGAATATGTGAATTATTAAGCTAAAGAATCTAGCCCAAGAGGCCTAAGACCAACGTTCCCACTAATATCTTGTTATGTCTCCTTAGCACTTTTCTTTTATTTCTTTTCTCTTGATCTGGTCTAGAACTTCAGTTAATCCCTTAATCTTTTACTAATGACTGTTGGTGCTAAAGCACCACGATCATTTGTTTTGATGATAACAAAACACGTGTTATTTAACATTTGCAATTTGTGTCCTAGATTTCAGGTCAATTGCGAATGTGGACGTGTTTAGACGGAGTTCGAGCTCGCATCCAGGACGGATTGGAGGAGCTTGACAGAAAATAGAGGAGGTTCGCGTGGAGCGAAAGATTGAAGATGGAAGGAAATGAAGAATAGGATAGATTTCCTTCTTTTGTACTTGTTGTATTTTTCGTTTCTTTTGTTGCTCTTTATTTCCTTAGATATTTCATATTAAAGAGCCTCAAAGAACCCTAACAGTAGTCCTAGGAACACCGGCACAACCCTAGGATACTTAGGTTTTCTGTAGAATACTTAGAAAACCAATATAGGGTTCAAACAGCACTTCCAGACGTCTAATTCCCAAATCAGACGTCTGATAAAGCATTTTAAGACATCTGACTGTTGTTTCAGACGTCTGATAACTGTTAGGCTGGACATAGTTGGTTCTGTCTGATGAAATTAGACGTCCAGACCTTAGACCAGACGTCTTAGGAGACATCTGATGACTTTGCCAGACGTCCAATTAGTGGACCGTTGGCTGGCTTAGCAAACAGTCAAGAATATGACCGTTAGAGCCTTATCAGACATCCTTAGGACTTTCCGGACGTCTGATAAATGACCGTTTTGCCTCGGCTGACCCAAAATCTCTTCTCAGAGATTTTCTAGCCGTTGCAACGTTTGGAAATCAATTCCCACAGTAAAAGTAGGTTTCCAAACGTCCAGGCATAGTTCCAGACGTCCTGTATGTCATCTGATCGACTTGCACAAGAACCCTATTTAGATCTGATTCAAGTCAGGAGGAAACCCGCATAGAATCAGACGTCTCACCTTGAAATCAGACGTCTTAAAGTGGCCTTCCAGACGTCTGATGCCATAATTAGACGTCTGATAACCCTGTCAAATGCAATCATTGTCCTGATTTCGGCCTGATTCTCTTGGGCTTTACACCCAACGGCTACGGAAGCTTTTCTAAGCCTTCCAAAGCCTTCCTAAGGCCTCTATAAATAGAGGGGAGCCTTTTCACACCTAGACACACAAGAAACACACTTGGATACACTTAGCTACACACTTTCACACTCTTGTGTCTAAGAAGCTCTTGCTCTCTAAGCTCAAGTTCTACATCTTGAGAGCATCAAACCTTCGCGCACCCGCTCTCCCGCCATTGTCTACGAGAGCGACATTGCGCCGTTGCGTGGCTCATGCACCCGCGTCATCGTCGGCGCACTCCTTGCAAAGGGGAGTTTCCTATTTCCTATAGAAGCTAGGTTTAAATTACTTTGTTGGCTCTATAGGTTTGTTGTTTTATTTTATCTTTGTTATTTGGTTGGGTATTCGCTTTGCGAATTCCCGTCTCCTTCGTGGGACAAAATCCTTCTCGTGGAGAGAAGGGGTTGAGGAACGCTACCCTCGTACTTGTAGCGTGGTTGTACTGAGGTTGAATCACCCTCATTTTAAAGTGATTCGGTTAGTGGATTTGATCAACTAGGTTGATCGAAAAATCCTAACTCGAGAGGGTTAGGTGGTGGTTTTCACCCGGTTTGGGTTTCCACCTAAAAAATACCTTGTGTAGTTGTGCGATTGTTTTTTTTTTGTGAGATTGCTTTATATATTTATTTCCGCATTTTATTACGTCATCCCCTCCTCGTAGGGAAGAACCTTCAATTGGTATCAGAGCAGGTCTCGCGAAATCGGTGTTACAAACCGGCAAGGATCTAGATCATGGAGGGAAGCATAGCCGCAATCAGAATCTCCGAAGGGCAGTCCACCGTCCGACTACCCTACTTTGACGGGAACAACTACAGCTACTGGAAGCTGAGGATGAGGATGTGGTTTGAAGCCACGGACTTCGCTCTATGGGGACGTTGCGAAGCCTCATACGAGATCCCGGTGCGACCGGATGCAGGCTACTCGCAGCTGCAGATTCGAGAGCTCTCACTCAACGCAAAGGCAATGAACGCCTTGTACTGCGCATTGAGTCCGAAAGAATTCGAACGAATCCAAGAGTGCACCACCGCCCACGAGATATGGAGGAGGTTGGAAGGCACTCATGAGGATTCCAGCTCGGAGGAAGAAGAAGAAGAAAAAGAAGAAGAAACTGCTTGCTTTGGTTTCATGGCCAGAGGAAGCAACAGCGACAGTGAAAGCAGAAGTGACTCAGGCAACGAGGTAAGTTACGACTTACAAGAAGCTTTTAATGAACTTTTTGAAGTTAGTAAAGCACTTAAGATAGAAAACAAAAGTATTAAAAAGAACCTTAGTTTTCTTAAAAATGAAAATGATAGCTTAGAAATAAAACTTAAGGATCTAGAAACTTGTCCTAAAAATGATAACCTATTATTAGAAAATCATAACCTCATCAATGAAAATAATAAGTTGATTGAGGAAAATGATAGTCTAAAGTTAGAAATCTATGATTTAAAGACTAAGATGCAAACTGTAGAAAAAGAAATTGCATGTCTTAGGGAAAATTCTAACAAATTAATCAACAAAGTAGACAAGTTTTATAGCCCTAAGATTGAGAAAGGATCTCCATCAAGGAGACCCGCTAACAGATCTGGATCCAAGCTCACTTGGATACCGAAGAAAAAATTAGAATCTTATTTTGTAGGGTTCAGGGATGACTACAACATAAAGGACTGGACCTACAAACTCAAGTCTGGTCAACTCGAGTTGGGAGAACCAAGGAGTAGACCAAGGAGGAGAACAAGATGGCCGATGAGACGGCGAACAAACGACGGACCCGCCGCACGTCGACCACCAGATTGGAGACCGGCGCCGATGCCTGGGCCTCCAAGCTACGGATGGGAGCCCCATCCGATGTGGCATCCACCACCACCATTTGGGCCATTTTATTGGCCATGGTAGGTGAGGTAAAACCATTTGCCCTATCTTTTTATCATAATCATTTAGATAGGGGAGTTAAAAAATGATGAGCTAATTGTCAATTTTTAAGGGGGAGATATAAGGTAGCTAATTTTCCTTTAGTAAGGGGGAGAAAAATAATAGCTATCTTGTTGTTACAAAAAGGGGAGAATATCACCTTTGTTAAAATAAATTCATAGAAGGGCATGTTTTAAGGGGGAGTTATAGGAAATGTAAAATCAATCAAACCTTTTTGATAATGTCAAAAAGGGGGAGGATTTTTATGCATAATTATTTACGATTTTGTCATCATCAAAAAGGGGGAGATTATTGGTGCTAAAGCACCACGATCATTTGTTTTGATGATAACAAAACACGTGTTATTTAACATTTGCAATTTGAGTCCTAGATTTCTGGTCAATTGCAAATGTGGACGTGTTTAGACGGAGTTCGAGCTCGCATCCAGGACGGATTGGAGGAGCTTGACGGAAAATAGAGGAGGTTCGCGTGGAGCGAAAGATTGAAGATGGAAGGAAATGAAGAATAGGATAGATTTCCTTCTTTTGTACTTGTTGTATTTTTCGTTTCTTTTGTTGCTCTTTATTTCCTTAGATATTTCATGTTAAAGAGCCTCAAAGAACCCTAACAGTAGTCCTAGGAACACCGGCACAATCCTAGGATACTTAGGTTTTCTGTAGAATACTTAGAAAACCAACATAGGGTTCAAACAGCACTTCCAGACGTCCAATTCCCAAATCAGACGTCTGATAAAGCATTTTAAGACGTCTGACTGTTGTTTCAGACGTCTGATAACTGTTAGGCTGGACATAGTTGGTTCTGTCTGATGAAATCAGACGTCCAGACCTTAGAACAGACGTCTGATGACTTTGCCAGGCGTCCAATTAGTGGACCGTTGGCTGCCTTAGCAAACAGTCAAGAATATGACCGTTAGAGCCTTATCAGATGTCCTTAGGACTTTCCAGACGTCTGATAAATGACCGTTTTGCCTTGGCTGACCCAAAATCTCTTCTCAGAGATTTTCTAGCCGTTGCAACGTTTGGAAATCAATTCCCACAGTAAAAGTAGGTTTCCAGACGTCTAGGCATAGTGCCAGACGTCCTGTATGTCGTCTGATCGACTTGCACAAGAACCCTGTTTAGATCTGTTTCAAGTCAGGAGGAAACCCTCATAGAATCAGACGTCTTACCTTGAAATCAGACGTCTTAAAGTGGCCTTCCAGACGTCTGATGCCATAATTAGACGTCTGATAACCCTGTCAAATGCAATCATTGTCCTGATTTCGGCCTGATTCTCTTGGGCTTTGAACCCAACGGCTATGGAAGATTTTCTAAGCCTTCTAAAGCCTTCCTAAGGCCTCTATAAATAGAGGGGAGCCTTTTCACACCTAGACACACAAGAAACACACTTGGATACACTTAGCTACACACTTTCACACTCTTGTGTGTAAGAAGCTCTTGCTCTCTAAGCTCAAGTTCTACATCTTGAGAGCATCAAACCTTCGCGCAGCCGCTCTCCCGCCGTTGTCTACGAGAGCGACATTGCGCCGTTGCGTGGCTCACGCACCCGCATCATCGTCGGCGCACTCCTTGCAAAGGGGGGTTTCCTATTTCCTATAGAAGCTAGGTTTAAATTACTTTGTTGGCTCTATAGGTTTGTTGTTTTATTTTATCTTTGTTATTTGGTTGGGTATTCGCTTTGCGAATTCCCGTCTCCTTCGTGGGACAAAATCCTTCTCGTGGAGAGAAGGGGTTGAGGAACGCTACCCTCATACTTGTAGCGTGGTTGTACTGAGGTTGAATCACCCTCGTTTTAAAGTGATTCGGTTAGTGGATTTGATCAACTAGGTTGATCGGAAAATCCTAACTCGAGAGGGTTAGGTGGTGGTTTTCACCCAGTTTGGGTTTCCACCTAAAAAATACCTTGTGTAGTTGTGCGATTGTTTTTTTTTTGTGAGATTGCTTTATATATTTATTTCCGCATTTTATTACGTCATCCCCTCCTCGTAGGGAAGAACCTTCAATTGGTATCAGAGCAGGTCTCGCGAAATCGGTGTTACAAACCGGCAAGGATCCAGATCATGGAGGGAAGCATAGCCGCAATCAGAATCTCCGAAGGGCAGTCCACCGTCCGACTACCCTACTTTGACAGGAACAACTACAGCTACTGGAAGCTGAGGATGAGGATGTGGTTTGAAGCCACGGACTTCGCTCTATGGGGACGTTGCGAAGCCTCATACGAGATCCCGGTGCGACCGGATGCAGGCTACTCGCAGCTGCAGATTCGAGAGCTCTCACTCAACGCAAACGCAATGAACGCCTTGTACTGCGCATTGAGTCTGAAAGAATTCAAATGAATCCAAGAGTGCACCACCGCCCACGAGATATGGAGGAGGTTGGAAGGCACTCATGAGGATTCCAGCTCGGAGGAAGAAGAAGAAGAAAAAGAAGAAGAAACCGCTTGCTTTGGTTTCATGGCCAGAGGAAGCAACAGCGACAGCGAAAGCAGAAGTGACTCAGACAACGAGGTAAGTTACGACTTACAAGAAGCTTTTAATGAACTTTTTGAAGTTAGTAAAGCACTTAAGATAGAAAACAAAAGTATTAAAAAGAACCTTAGTTTTCTTAAAAATGAAAATGATAGCTTAGAAATAAAACTTAAGGATCTAGAAACTTGTCCTAAAAATGATAACCTATTATTAGAAAATCATAACCTCATCAATGAAAATAATAAGTTGATTGAGGAAAATGATAGTCTAAAGTTAGAAATCTATGATTTAAAGACTAAGATGCAAACTGTAGAAAAAGAAATTGCATGTCTTAGGGAAAATTCTAACAAATTAATCAACAAAGTAGACAAGTTTTATAGCCCTAAGATTGAGAAAGGATCTCCATCAAGGAGACCCGCTAACAGATCCGGATCCAAGCTCACATGGATACCGAAGAAAAAATTAGAATCTTATTTTGTAGGGTTCAGGGATGACTACAACATAAAGGACTGGACCTACAAACTCAAGTCTGGTCAACTCGAGTTGGGAGAACCAAGGAGTAGACCAAGGAGGAGAACAAGATGGCCGATGAGACGGCGAACAAACGACGGACCCGCCGCACGTCGACCACCAGATTGGAGACCGGCGCCGATGCCCGGGCCTCCAAGCTACGGATGGGAGCCCCATCCGATGTGGCATCCACCACCACCATTTGGGCCATTTTATTGGCCATGGTAGGTGAGGTAAAACCATTTACCCTATCTTTTTATCATAATCATTTAGATAGGGGGAGTTAAAAAATGATGAGCTAATTGTCAATTTTTAAGGGGGAGATATAATGTAGCTAATTTCCCTTTAGTAAGGGGGAGAAAAATAATAGTTATCTTGTTGTTACAAAAAGGGGGAGAATATCACGTTTGTTAAAATAAATTCATAGAAGAGCATGTTTTAAGGGGGAGTTATAGGAAATGTAAAATCAATCAAACCTTTTTGATAATGTCAAAAAGGGGGAGGATTTTTATGAATTATTATTTACGATTTTGTGATCATCAAAAAGGGGGAGATTGTTGGTGCTAAAGCACCACGATCATTTGTTTTGATGATAACAAAACATGTGTTATTTAACATTTGCAAATTGAGTCCTAGATTTCAGGTCAATTGCAAATGTGGACGTGTTTAGACGGAGTTCAAGATCGCATCCAGGACAGATTGGAGGAGCTTGACGGAAAACAGAGGAGGTTCGCGTGGAGCGAAAGATTGAAGATGGAAGGAAATGAAGAATAGGATAGATTTCCTTCTTTTGTACTTGTATTTTTCGTTTCTTTTGTTGCTCTTTATCTCCTTAGATATTTCATGTTAAAGAGCCTCAAAGAACCCTAACAGTAGTCCTAGGAACACCGGCACAATCCTAGGATACTTAGGTTTTCTGTAGAATACTTAGAAAACCAATATAGGGTTCAAACAGCACTTCCAGACGTTTAATTCCCAAATCAAACGTCTGATAAAGCATTTTAAGACGTCTGACTATTGTTTCAGACGTCTGATAACTGTTAGGCTGGACATAGTTGGTTCTGTCTGATGAAATCAGACGTCCAGACCTTAGACCAGACGTCTGATGACTTTGCCAGGCGTCCAATTAGTGGACCGTTGGCTGGCTTAGCAAACAGTCAAGAATATGATCGTTGGAGCCTTATCAGACGTCCTTAGGACTTTCCAGACGTCTGATACATGACCGTTTTGCCTCGGCTGACCCAAAATCTCTTCTCAGAGATTTTCTAGCCGTTGCAACGTTTGGAAATCAATTCCCACAGTAAAAGTAGGTTTCCAGACGTCCAGGCATAGTGCTAGACGTCCTGTATGTCGTCTGATCAACTTGAACAAGAACCCTGTTTAGATCTGATTCAAGTCAGGAGGAAACCCGCTTAGAATCAGATGTCTGACCTTGAAATCAGACGTCTTAAAGTGGCCTTCCAGACGTCTGATGCCATAATTAGACGTCTGATAACCCTGTCAAATGCAATCATTGTCCTGATTTCGGCCTGATTCTCTTGGGCTTTGCACCCAACGGCTATGGAAGCTTTTCTAAGCCTTCCAAAGCCTTCCTAAGGCCTCTATAAATAGAGGGGAGCCTTTTCACACCTAGACACACAATAAACACACTTGGATACACTTAGCTACACACTTTCACACTCTTGTGTCTAAGAGGCTCTTGCTCTCTAAGCTCAAGTTCTACATCTTGAGAGCATCAAACCTTCGCGCACCCGCTCTCCCGCCATTGTCTATGAGAGCGACATTGCGCCGTTGCGTGGCTCACGCACCCGCGTCATCGTCGGCGCACTCCTTGCAAAGGGGAGTTTCCTATTTCCTATAGAAGCTAGGTTTAAATTACTTTGTTGGCTCTATAGGTTTGTTGTTTTATTTTATCTTTGTTATTTGGTTGGGTATTCGCTTTGCGAATTCCCATCTCCTTCGTGGGACAAAATCCTTCTCGTGGAGAGAAGGGGTTGAGGAACGCTACCATCGTACTTGTAGCGTGGTTGTACAGAGGTTGAATCACCCTCGTTTTAAAGTGATTCGGTTAGTGGATTTGATCAACTAGGTTGATCGGAAAATCCTAACTCGAGAGGATTAGGTGGTGGTTTTCACCCGGTTTGGGTTTCCACCTAAAAAATACCTTGTGTACTTGTGCGATTGTTTTTTTTTGTGAGATTGCTTTATATATTTATTTCCGCATTTTATTACGTCATCCCCTCCTCGTAGGGAAGAACCTTCAATGACTACCTCTTTTTCTTTTTCATTTTGTGCTCCTTTTTGTCATTTTTGCTCTTTTTCTCCTCCTTATAATTATGTGGCTCACAAAATTTCCTCCCTCGCCCATTTTTTGTTCTTTTTCATAATTTTTCAATTTTTTGTGTTTTTGACATATGTGAATTTTTTTTTTGTGTGAGAATCCTTATGATTTTTTCTTGGTTCTGTATGTATGCACTTTATCACCCCCCCATGCCTAAGTTTTGTAATGTCCTCATTGTAAACGAAGGGTGTGAAATAGTGTTGAGGTCAGGGACTTAGAATATGATACATCAGGTGGGTGAATGAGTCAAAAATGACTGATGCGAACGATTTCAAGCTCTGGTACATGTACCAAAGGTGGGATCAACTGTCTAAGGCTAAACTCAAGGTGCAATGGACGTGGAGTACTGACGGATAATCAGACGGGTCTCTATTTTTGGGATGACGGGTTGCCTCCTGTTAAGCGCTAAATTTGATGCCTTCAGCCGAGCGGGAAATGGGGTGGAGAGGGAGTGGTCAAATCAGCGAAATTTTGTAAAACAAGCACCTTGATTAAGAGCCTGGTTGGTCAAACCAAGTGCTTGTTAAGATCAGTGGGCTGATGATGCAGCCCAAACCCAATAAGTCTGGTGGGTTGATAGATGTAGATCAACAGATGCGGAACCCACCATATGCAACGAATTTCTGATGGATATGGAAGTGAAAACTCGGGTTTAGGCTGAGTCGAATCAGCCTGGTCAAAGTAGGGTTCCGAAAAATAATCGATGTGTGGTTTGGAAATCCTACAGGGGTGATCAAGGAATGATGTCTCCTATTTTTCGGTCTGATCAATACCCGATACTTGGTATAGATATGGAGTTGAATCATCTGCAAACGGCTCAGTGAGAGGTGAATCGGAATAAAAATTGAGTCTGGTTGCGGGTCGGGGTAGAGAACGGGTTTTGATTGATTCTGTATATGTGGAGTAGGTGGCTTCAAAGAGAATTGGCTTGTTATAATCAGGAAGTAGATTTTCTCTGATTTTATGGTCAGATTCGAAATCGTTGGAGAATTTGCAAAAATCAAAATCTGAATGAGATTCAAGATCATGAGTTCCACCATAGAATAAATCATATGTTGTAGATTCAGTAGCCTGATTGGGGTCTAGCCTAGGTGTTAACTCTAAGTTTAGAAAGGTGTCCCTAGCTGGAAGAAGCTTAGGTTCTATGCTAGTAGGGCAGACCCAATTGCAACCCCACTCGTCCAACTCCTCAGTTTCTGTATCGTAATTTGGTGTGACTTCCAAAAAATCGATTAGTTCCTCTGAGGATGTTGGCGAGGGATATTCATCAAATAGAGGCCCAAAATCATATTCTTCATTGAAAGATTAATCTTCTTCATATGGGGCCTTGAAATCTTCAAAATAGATCTCAGATCTAGGTTTTAGGCTTAGGTTGTGGGTTGAATCACTAGAATCTAGGTCCGAATAACCTTCGAGGGTCACCTTATCAGAATAAGGGACGAACTTTACACCCTCGAGAGGTTCAGTTCTACTCTCATTATTGCAGGAGTTTTATGATTCTAAGCCTGGTGATTTATGGTCTAAAGTGGGCTCAACATGGTGTTTTCCTGCATTTGGAGCTTCCCAACCTTCTTCAATATCAGGCACATTGTATTCCATCTGGGTTGGGAATCCACAACCATTTTGTGCCTCAAACCCGAGATCAGATTGATCCTCGATGTTGTCCCAAGATGGTTCATCTTCTATTTATGGTATATACAGGTACTTCTGGTCAATAATTTGTTTCACTAATCTCATTATCTCTTCCCATTTTTCAAGACTATCTTGGTGTTGCTTCCAAAGTCGAGGATTTGTCATACATTGGAGATATTCAAGATTGTGCAGTTTTTCTATCTCAATGTATCCAGTAATGATCAAGTCACGAGTTGATCCTTTTGTGGCTTCTGCTAATAGTACTTGGGCACAAGTTATGATAAAGGTTGTGGTTGTTCGGACATCAACCTGAATGTTTCCTACTAGTGTTGAGGTTTCTTCTTTTTCATAGAATTTCATGGCATCCTCAATCATTTTATCTCTCATGGATCTCCGATATTCAGGTTTCTTGACTGGTAGTCCTAGGTGGTTTGGCTGCATATTTGAATCAGGTGGTGGAATCAAGATGTAGAATCAGAGTTTGAATCAAGATGTAGAATCAAGTTATGAAGCGATTTGATCTGAATAACGAGTCCCACTGAAAATATGTGTGTGCTTTAAAGAGAAAAGATGAGGGACTGGAGGTGTTTTTGACCCAATCAAGACACCCAAAGATGTTTGGATGACTATGGAGGTTTGGGTGGGATGGTACCCCTGGATTAGAAGGTCATCCACCTAAGAATTACCTGGGCAGCCAGAGAGGGAGAGTCCCACAAAGACCCCTACATGGTAGAGCGTCCCCACAGGTTATAGGGTTTCACCCACCCGACCTCTCGTCACTGAGATTCCAAGTAGACCAGAATGGGGACCTTAACCTCTTAAGTCTACCACTTTTTATTTCAAAGGTGCTTTAGCGTTCTCACTTGAACTTTAGATGTTTTGATGTTGTGACCTAATTTAGAGGTTGGTTGACACAAGGGGTCAACTTCACCTAACCTGTCCTATAGATGGCAGAATGATTCTAGGTTTGGAGCCTAGTGATCACCCTGATTTGATTCCCAGGTTATTAGGTCCAAGATTTTAAGATTCAAGTGATTTTAGAGCTCAATTTTTCTTACGGTTTGTCTTGTTTAGATCTCTTCAATCAAGGGCTTGGGTACCACATTGATGCGGGAGGGTTTATTTCCTTTTATATAGGCATGTGTGACTAACACTCCAAGACCCTACTGTAGAAACCCTAATTTGGTTCTATTTCCAATCCTCTTTGTCACAAAAATTCTCTTTGGACTTAAAAGCAAGAAGTGTGTTGTCCGCCAAGATTAAGCGTGATTTCTATTAGGCACATGAATTTGTGGGAAAGAATCTAAAAAATCGCTCTAACTTCAAGAAGATTTGAAAAATTTTCATAAAATTAGGAAACGTTTGCCTTAAAGATGGTGATTACTATAGAAAAAAGGCAATTGATTCCTAAATTAATTTTCTTCCTTTTGTCTTTCGAAGCTTAAGGGATAGTTTAAGGAAGAAAAGAAATTACCTGCCCTGGAGTGGTTGACTTGCGGGAGGGATTTTTCTCATGAAATACCTGCAAGATCAAAACAAAGCAAAGTAGGGCAAGTTAGTGTTCAATATGAAAAAAAGAATCTCGAGACTAGTGATAAATTGTGCGTTGCACCCCGGAAACGGTGCCAAAATGTTGACACTGAACTCGATCGTGTTTTAACAGTTAATTACATCGTAGTATAGGTGATCAAGCATCATCAACAAATAAAAGTTTTATTACTCGAAAACCTAAGTATCCGAGGTCGAACACAGGGAGCAATTGGAATTTACTACTGATCTCAAGAATGTAATTGAACACTTTAATTACTCAAAACTTTAATTCAAATATAAATGTATGAGTTTGAAAAGCAATTGTGGCAAAAAGAAGAAATTGGACGTCTGATCCTATGATCAGATGTCTTAAAAATAGGATTCCGTTCTCTTATTCTTCTTCTTCTGATTTTCTTCCTTTCCTCTTCTTTGTGCTTCTTCTTTCTCTTTTGCAATGCTTCTTTTCTTCTTATTTTCTTCTACCTTGCTTATTTCTTCTTTACGTGTCTTCTTCTTCCTTAGATCTGCTTACTTTACTTTAGTTTCTCTTCTTCATCTTCTTGTCTTCACCTTTCTCTATTTCTTCTTCAATTCTTCTACTTTTTCCTTTGCCTCTTTCTTTTTCTTCTGCGAAGGCTTCCTTACTTCTTCATTTCCCTTGCTAGCAGCGGCTAAGTGTTGGCTTCATTCCTTCCTTCTTTCTTCCTTCCCTGCACAACCACAGCAAAGCAAAACCTAACCCTCTACCCACACCCGCGCATCTCTCTCTCTCTGTGTAAACCACTCTCAGCACGCTCTCCCAGAGCTGGGTAAATGGGTCGAAATGCGCACCTGCGACCAGGCGCACCGGCGTGAGGGTGGTGCGCAGGGTGTGCATAGGACAAGGTCGAGTCGGGTCTCGCCAGATCCGCGTGGTAAACTCACGAACGAGGCGCAGTGAGATAGGTGAGGGACCTCACCCCAAGTGCATTCGGAGGCACTGTACCCATATCACAAAAATAATATAAACCATGGCAACGCTTTGTAAGTTACCGATGTGGGACTAATGGTCGCTGCCTTCGCTCGCGTGCCCGCAGAAATCCATGCCTTCAATTCCCGCAACTGCAGGCTCTGTGGCATCGCTCGCTAGAACCCTTGGCTTCGCAACACCTGCTCACGTTTGCAGCACCTGGAAACTTGCAGTCCTGTGGCCTGGAGCAAGAGTGGTGCTTCTTCAAGTTGCTGTCAATGGCGGCCGGAGCTTGAGATCTGTCAAACACGAAAAGAGCCTTGCAGCTTAATCAGATCACCGAGGGACCTTCGCCGTGTCACGACGAAGGTGAAGAGCTAGGTGGCAGGCCGCGGGGTGACCTAGGCGTGCGTGCCTAGGTCGTCCTATGGCCGGATGGATGGGTGAGTTCGAGGGACTGTTGGGTAGGTGTAGAGGGACTGTGGATGAGCAGAGGTTACTCAGTGAGGTGAGGCGGAGGTTATGTGATGGTCGGCGAGGCGTCTAGGGCTGCGGAGCGATGGGAGCGTCTCGCCGGAGGGTGGCCGGAGATGAGGAAGGTGATGGTGAATAGGGACGGTCGAGGGTCGGTTGTGTGAAATAGAGTGAGGGAAATGAAAGAGGTGATAGAGAAGAGGTTTAACCTAACTAAAGGGACGAAGGGGATGAAGAGGCGGACAGCAGTACCTGCTGTCGCCGGAGAAGAAATCACCCAGTGGAGGAAGACGGCGGCGACGACGAGGCTAGGGCAGCTCACGTGGGTGTTGCGCGATGCTGAGGAGGATGAGGAAGATGACTCTGCCACTGGTTTTGTGGCAGAGCGAAGAGGAAGGGGAGGGGGGCTCGCTGAAGCTCGCTGGACACCTTGGCCAGAGAAGGAGATGAATTTGAGGTGGAATCTCGGCTAAGTCAAGCTGAGGTGGTGCAGCCGGAGTTAGGGTTTAATTTATAGGTGCTAGTAGTGCATATGGTGCATGGAGGGCACACCTTCTGTCACCGACGTCTTGCCGGAGATGGAAGGTGATTAGATACCCAAATCTCTCGTGCTTTCGTACGAGAGATTGGGTGCAAATCTGGGATCATGATCAGGCTTAGATGGAAGGGGATTCCTCAGAGAATCTCCCTTCCAATTCTGGGAGGGGATCTCTAAGGGATCAGAGAGTATTCCCTCTCTAATCCTCGCCGGAGAAGGATTCTTCCCCAATAATAGCGGAAGGACCTGCTTGTCAGATTGGTGAGGAAGCTAGGGGGTTTATGCGATGGTTTTGAAAAGATAGGGACCAAAATGTGATTGGGTGTACTAAATTGCAAATTAGGTCAAGACGACCTCCCCTTAGGTCCAAATTTCGGTACAAACCTAATTTTACCTAAGGAATCCAATGGTGAAGTTGGATTTTAGGTTTGACCACGTTTGACTAGACATTTTGCGTAAAAACCCAAATTAGTTTAATTGATGAGCTAGGACCCTAATCTAGGTCAAACTAGGTTCCAAAGGCCAAATTGAATGTTCTAAACCCTTGGGGATATTTTTCCATGATTTTTAGAGGGTTTACTTGATTTTTATCCTGATCGAAACCTTATTGAATTAAGCGGGTCTATTTTAGGGTTACAAGATGTCATTTAATTCCTAGATTGCACATGAACCCATTTCTGATTGATTCAACCCACTTTTTATCTCATTTAGACCATTTGACCTATGCTTTGTCTCTGAGAAATCCCATTTATGTACTGCAATGGTAAAATTGCAGTTTTAACCTTTATTTCATGTTTTCTTCTCAAAACACTTATTTCTTTAATTAGGCCCTCTTCTAAGTCATGCAGGAGCTTTTACTCTCTTTATTAGGTTAAAATGGGCTAGTTATGGCTTATGTTGAGGCTCTCATCACTACTCTACTCCCACCTACTCGAAGCTCTAGCAAGCCTACCAACGCTCTGTTAAAGCTTGCTTTCAAGCTCCCAAGGCACCTATTAGTGTAACGAAACTCTGCCCCACTAAATACTCCTCTAACTTCCTATCCCCATTCATAGGTTGCCTTGGAGCCGTCCTCCTACTTCCATTCCGGTAGTAGATCATCTCTGCCTTCTCACCTCCATTCCAGAGCTGTGCTGAAGCTTTCCTCCACCCGATGTCCTCTCGCATCTCACCTCTGTCGTTCTGCTTCCAAACTCCTACATCCAAGCTTCCGCCAAGCGCTGTCCTTTCACCGAACAACCGCTTTGGGAGATTTCTTCTCACCTCCCTCTCCTTTTATGTTTTCTAGATTATTGTAATTGACATTCATGCAATATATCATATTCAATTCTATCTCTCTCTTGTGATTGTTTGTCATTTTATTTCAAAAGCAAAAAAGTAACAAAACCATAAAACACCAAAAAGAAACAAATCTCAGTGCGATTTTCATACAAAGTAAACATTGCCTCCCTATGTTTGACCCTGGACTCCCTTGGAGTTTCACTATAAATTATAGTTGATCATGAGTTTTGTAACTACGATTTCAAACATGCGAAACCCATGCGATCAGGCGTCGTTGCCGAGGAGGCAGTGGAATTTACTTTATTGTTTTCTGTGCTTCTTTGCATTTACATAGCACTCACCCTGCTTGTCTTTGATCTACTATCATGCAGGTACCCTAGCATGGAGATCCAAGTGCAGTAGATCGAATTAAAGTGTCACATTCCCCCCCACTAGTTTCATTTCACCATACTCATAACCAAGACCAAATCTACTTAGGTGCTTGCTTAAATCCTAGGATAGAATTGTTTGTCTTGTTTGGCACCTTCATCCATTTCATCCTCTCATTCTTAAAGGCAAAAAAAACAAAAAGATACTTTTTGTGGGATGAATCAATTTACATACTTTATACACCCACATCAGAGGCACATAATCAGACTTGATTTTCATCTACTCAATTGGGATTCCAACCTATGGACTCGGTACACTTAATCAACACATAAAAGAGTAGAAATCATATTAGGTTAATCATCTTTTTGTGTGCCTTAATCGGTGGTGCATTTGAGCCAATTGATTGAATTGTTTGGGCCACACCACTCAATCTAAAACTGATCCAGCAAATAGCTTGCCACTTGGGGTTGATTCTTAGGGCTTAACCAGGCACTCCACATTATTTTTGATTTTTAAAGGAACATATCATCACCCGTGCTTTCAAAACTTGGACTGTTCTACTAAACCTTGATTGAACTAACCTAAGAATTAAACCCTAAAATCTACTAAACAAGGTTAAACCCTAAAAGACACATCATCAAATAACCTTGTTTGAAAACCCTGGTTGTGCATGCACACACATTTTAACTGATCATTAAGGGCACAACCCATCTAAAGGGCCCATCACATTCCAGGAGCACAATCATCCCAAGCTTAACTAAAACTGATTAGATGTTGGCCTTAAGGATTGATTCTCACTTTGGGGCTCCAACTAAGAATTTTTTTGATTAATCAACTTCTACTGGTCCATCTGATGTCTAGCTAGGGGAGTAGTGTCAAATGACCGTGGCTGGGGGGTACACTAGGAATCGGAATTGTAGGCCAAAGGAAGAACCTTCTCCTCAGTCCCTCCTAAATGGTTGGATTGACTGGACATAAGTAAAGTAAATCATCCATAATCTCAAGATGGGTCTTGGGAGTCTGTAGGTATTTAGGCTACTCACATAAGGATAGGTTTGGTTGATTGTACTGCAGGGTACCTTTCTTTCTTCTGTTTTCCCTCCTACTTCACAATGTATCCTTCCACATCTTTCACACATTTCTAATCCTACCCTCCTACCACCACTTTTCCTTAGGATGATTACTCTTCTGACTTGACTTGTAATTACCCGTCCACTAGCTGGGATGACTTTGATTAGGGATATGAATATGGACCTCAATGTACAGGGCCTAATATTGGACAACAAGGTTATGATTACTATCCTTCCTAGAGCTACAAAGATTATAGATCTCCATCCTTTGATGGTCAACCAAATCAGATCTACAATAAGGAAGGATATGATGATTATAACACCTACCCTCTCTACTATTCCATTGAAAATAGGTCACCACCATCCCTTAAATAACCTGAAATGACCTACTATCAGGAAGGGACTTGAGAACCTCAATATCTTGACTCCCCTAGATTTAACTTAAACCCACCCAAACCTGAACCGAATCATTCGGTTCAGGTGAACTTGATCCAGGATAAGGTGTTGGCTAATTTGAGGAACACTATACAATCTTTAGAAGCTTAGGCAACACCATGCACTGAAGCATTGGAGCATGTGATCAAAATGATTGATGAACTTAATAGTTCTCTATTGAATTTGCTCCAAAATGTTAGGGATAGGAACCTGGGTGAGTTTCTTCTTGGAAAATTATTGAGACTGAGGATGAAATTTGTGGTTGCCCTAGTTAAATCATGGGATGATTCTGAAGATGAACCCCCTTCAGGAGAGCCAATGTCAGAACCCACTCAGGAGCCTGTTGGGGAGGATACATTTTCTAAAATCGGAGATGACCAGGTTAGGTCAGAGCAACCCATTGAGGATGAACCAATTGATTCACCTGAGATCCCCGAGCCAGGGAGTGAGGAAAAATATGTCTCTTTGAAGTAGGAAATGATAATCGATTTTGAGACATATATAAATGAGGATCATGAATTCTTTAACACTTAGTTTGAAGAATCTTTTGGTGAAGTCTCACTTAAACTTAAGGAAGAGGATTTTAGTGAGATAATCAAGCTCGAGGAGCACGACGAACTATTTGATAGCACGATCATTGAGGATTATGATCATGTTGGGGCTAACTTGGATGATTCGAATCTTGATGATTCAATCAGTAGCCCCATTCCTCAACCACACCCTAAAGAATTGAATGATGATATTTTTTAGATCACTAAACCCAAGTCAATCTTGATTCAGCCACAATTGGACTTGGGTACTTTAGATAGGGTGTACAATGATTTGGAGGTCTCGGAAACATTGATTTTAGAGGATAGGAATTTGGATATGAAAATATGGGAGGGTAATTCTAAGGGAACTATGATTTTGGATCTAAGGGTACCTATTGACCAGAAACCAGCTATCTTCTATCAGGACCCTTATGATATCTTTCATGTGCAGCCCAAGCTCGAAATAACTAATTATTTTTCTAAGCTGAACATTAAGTGGACATCCGCACCTATTAAGCCATCTTTACCCATTGCTCGACACTTTGGTCTTGGGTTGCACACCACAAAATCGCAGAACTAACCCCGCAAGCTTAACAACCTTCGATTTTGGGTGATTTTCATCCAAAACATTAGAACCACTCGACCCTGGGGCATGGGTCTACACCATAACTTGGTCCACATCTGTGGACATATTCTATTGGCAGGTCTGAGGATCAATATTTTTATCTTGATTCTGACCCGCACTTGTGAATTCTTCATTTCTTGCTTGTATGTATTTTATGCCTAGCTAAAGGCATTAAATTTAGCATATGTTTATATTTCATGTTCTCTGTGGAGATGACTGGATTTCTCATGATATTCAAGTGATATTCTATTTACTCCACCTTTTAATATCTTTATTTTTATAATGAGGACATTGCATCATTTAGTTATGCGGGGGTGAATACTTTATCCTGAAATTATTTCATTAGCTCTATAGAATTTCTTTTATTTTCTTTTAAAAAAAATTTGAAAAATCAAAAAGATAAAAAAAAGAAGAATTAGGAGAAGAGAACTTAGGCATTTAGAAGTTATTAACTTTAGAAAATGATACGATAGGGCCTAGTACTTAGACTCTTTAGGTCATCGGGATTAATTAGCCTGGGTCTCCACTCTAATGTGGACTTAGTATCAAGTCCTCGCCAACTCCAATTCATTTTAATTTGGTAAACAAATTGGGGTGACAAGTATTTGACTTATCAACCCGCCCTCTGATTTAATGGGACTTTAAGCCTAAGCATCTACACATTTTCTACACTGACTCACTTTTCAGTGGTTTCTTTGGAAATTGGGTAGCTAATGAATTATCTACGGTGGTATGGCTGGCAAGTTGTTGATGGTAACAGCTCATCGACCAGTTGTCTAGAGCCCAGCCACAAGACCATTTTCGTCGTACTACCTTTAGGTAAATCTTAGATCAGGGAAGCCACCTAGTTAAAAAATAATAAAACAAAAAGAAAAAGAAAAAGAAAAAGAAAAATATATAAAAAAAGGAAAAAAATAAAAAAATAAAACTACACTTCACCGGATGATTATAGCTGGCAGGCTGTCGTGGGTAACAGCCCATTGGCCGGTTGTCTAGAGCTCAGCTCACAAAAATGCACAATAATTCCCAAAACACTTAGGGAAGAAGCGGGGAAGTAGAATAAACCGGGGAGATATACACTGGGTTCGTCCTTGTGTTGTCCTCATAAATAAATGAAGTAAGGAGAAAGCTATCATTCGACAAGATAAACCTCTAGGTAAGGTCACCTAGGGTCATAGAATCCTAAAGTCTGTTTTAACAGCTACCTACTGAGTCTTTTACTCTTTTCACTAGATGCTTAGCACTTAGAGTCCTTTTCGAGTCTTGGGCTAGTCAGGTAGCCATAAAAAGTTATCCCGGAACTCTTAAACTCGAAAAGTACAAAAAAATTAAAAAAGAAGAAAAATAAAATAATCTATCTTCCCTTTTCAAATAAGGCGATGGCTTGGGCGGTTTGCATTTTGGCAGACACCCGGGCATTGTTGAGTTTTCATTGTTTAGGACCTTAGTTGAAATTTTCTATTGTTAATAAACAACTTAGTCCTAAGCGATCTAATCCTAATTTTTTTTTTATACATAGCATATAGTTTAATTTTGGTAGGGACTAGCAAAAAATAGGCATGGGGGTATGACATAGACACATCTATTTAGGTTAAAATTCCTAATCATGCATTTTCTTAGGCTTAGATTTGTATTTCATGTTATAAATATTGCATAGGATGCATCATTATGCATTTAGAGTAATTGTATATATTTAGGTTAATTAGGTCATTTTTATGGTCAGGAGAAAAGAAGATTTATTTCACGGCCTCGGATGTACGATCGGACCGTACGAATCTGATCAGGATTACAATCGGAGTCTAACGCCTCCGAAATCATCTAGATTGGAGTCCCGTAGCATCATACAAAGTCCGAGGAAGATCAATGGGAGGGGGGCAATGTGACATCCATATGTGTTTCAGATGGAAAATCTAACCATAAGGATGGATCCGGAGCGATGATCGCAGTCCGGTAATGTAGGAATCATCTCGATCTGTGCATCGTGCCACCCTCTACAACAAGAAGAAGATGGACGGCCTAGATGGCACCACGTGGTGCCATCTAGGTCGCCCAACACCAGCCAGCACCCACTCTTCATCATGGCATCACCCATTCTCAGCTGTTGGATCTTGATCTAACGACTGAGGATTCATCTCCATCGCGTGCCCTTAAAAGATCTTCACAACAACTCTTGGTCACGGTGCATTGGTTGTGAAGGCACCTAACAAAGAGAGGGAGCGAGTTCGAAACCCGCTGCCCCTCAATTGGATGCTTGAGGCATGGCGTAGCAGCTAAGCATGCATGCATGCACGCTTGCAGGAGCATAGCTAGGTGGCAGTGCAGCTATGCACAGCGTAGTGCCAACGAGTGAGCGTGCGCACGGGATAAGGAGAGCGAGATGTGTGTGCCAGCGGAGCATAAGCAGTAGGTGGATCTTTAGCGATAGCCTAGCGGACATTTAGTGATGCTTACAACTATCGCTAATTGTTCGCAGGCGCAAGGCCAGCTGCGCGTGCCAGTGGGCATGAGCTGGCTGCAACGACACTTACAACAACGTCCTAGAGGTCTCTAATGGTCCCATGCCTATTCTAGGCTCTTCTCATCAACTATAAAAGGACCAACACCCCCACCCTTCCAAGCCATCTCTACCTACTCTACTCCAACCTATTCCCAAGCTCTAGCACGCCTTCCAACGCTCTGTTAGAGCTTGTTCTCAAGCTCCCAAGGCACCTATTTGTGTAATGAAACTCTGCCCCACCAAATACTCCTCTAACTTCCCATCCCCATTCATTGGTCTCCTTGGAGTCGTCCGCCAACCTCCATTCCGGTACTAGATCATCTCCACCTTCTCACCTCCATTTTGGAGCTATGCTGAAGCTTTCCTCTACCCGACGTCCTCCCGCATCTCACCTCCGTCGTCCTGCTTCCCAACTCCTTCATCCAAGCTTCCGCTAGGCGCCGTCGTCTCATCGAATAGCCACTTCGGGATATTTCTTCTCACCTCCCTCTCTTTTTGTGTTTTCTAGATTATTGTAATTAACATTTATGCAATATATCATATTCGATTCTATCTCTCTTTTGTAATTGTTTGTCATTTTATTTCAAAAACAAAAAAATAACAAAACCACAAAACACCTAAAAGAAACAAATCGAAGCATGATTTTCATACAAACCAAATGTCGCCTCCCAGTGTTTGACCCGAGGCTCCCTTGGAGTTTCGGTATAAATTATATTTGATCATGAGTTTTGCAACTACGGCGACGGGTTACTCGTAACCACAATTTAAAACACGTGAAACCCGTGTGATCACCACCCAACCCTAAACCAAACCATTTGGTTCAGGTGAACCAAGTCCAAGATAAGGTGTTAGCTAACTTAAGGAATATCATTCAATCTTTAAAAGCTCAGCCAACACCCACCATTGAAGAATTGGAGCCTCTAATTCAAATGATTGATGATCTTAACAAATATTTGTTAGATTGGCTCCAAGATGTTAAGGATAAGGACCCAGGTGAGTTTTTACTTAGGAAGTTGCCAAAATTGAGGATGAAATTTGTAGTTGCTTTAGTCCAATCTTGGGATGATTCCCAAGATGAATCCCCTTTAAGAGAGCCATTTCAGAACCCACTCAGCACCTGTAGGGGGGACACATTTTACGAGATCGAGGTTGACCAGGTTGGTCTAGAGCAACTAGTTGAGGATGAATTGATTACTTCACTCGAGATCCATAAGCTAGGGTACGAAGAAAAGTATGCCTCCATGGACTAGGACATGATAAATGATTTTGAGGCATATATAAATGCAGATCCAGAATTCTTTGATTTTGATGGTGAAGAATCATTGTGTGAAGTCTCACTTGAGTTTGAGGAAGATACTTTTAGTGAGACAACTGGGCATGAGGAATTCAATGAATCATTTGATGGCCTTATAATTGAGGAAATTGATCCTATTGGGGCTAGCTTAGAAGTTACAAATCCAGATTTCATGGATAATTCAATTCATAGCTCCATTCCTCAATCACACCCCATTCATAATAATGACAATTTTTATTTTAAGATCACTAGACCTAAGTCAATTCTAATTTAGCCATAAATCTTGGACTTGGAAATTTTAGATGGGTTATTAACATGCAGGAGGTCCCGGAATCTGAAATCCTGATTTTGGAGGATAGGAATTTGGAAATGAACATATGGGAAGCCAATTCCGAGGGAAGCAGAAGTCTGAATCTAAGGGTTTCTATATATTTGAAAGCACCAACCTTAACCAAGACCATTTTAACATTTTCTACTCCGAGGATGTCCAACCCAAGCAAAAATTCATTGATTATCTTTTTGATTTTCCTATTATCTGACTTTTTGGACTTGGGTTGCATCCTCACAAATCACTGGCCCGACCCTACTTGCATATTGATTTCAGGTTTTGGGTAATTTTTATCCAGAACCTTGGATACACTCGATCCTGGGGTATTGGACTGCACCATAATCTGGCCTACATTTTTGGACATCCGTTGGTAGGTCGTGAGGTTAATCTTTTTATTCTGATTCTGACATGCACTTGTGAATTCTTTATTTCTTCTTTATTTGCATAGTGTGCCTAGCTGAAGGTAATAAATTTAGCACGTATACAATCTATTTTCATCTCGAAGTCAACTTGCTAATCATGAAATTCAGGTACTTTCCACTCTATACCTCTCTTTTCCATGTATTTTTAATACAATGAGAACATCGCATTAGATAGGCATGGGGGGGTGGATATTCATCTCTGAATCATCCTGTTTGCTCCATAGATTTTTTTATTTTCTCTTTATTTTTGAAAAAAAAATTGAATTAGGAAAAGAGAACTTGGGCTTTAGAAATTTATCAATCGCAGAAAATAATACGTTAGGACCTGAACACTTAGATTCTTTAGGTCTTTAAGCTCAATCAGTCCGAGTTCCCACTAAAATGTGGACTTGTTCTCGAGTCCTCGCCATTCATAAATTTATTTCTAATTGGTTAAATAAGTTGGGTTGATAAGTACACGACTTATCAACTCGCTCTCTAATTTGAGGGGACTGTAAGTCTAAGTATCTACACACTCTTTGCACTGACTCATTGTTTAGAGGTTTTAATGGAAATTTGGTTGCTAATGAACCTTCTAGGGTGTTATGGCTGGTAAGTTATCGGTGGTAACAGCTCATTGGCTGATTGTCCAGAGCCTAGCCACACTTTCATTCTCTTCCTACTGGTTTTAGGTAAATCTTAGATTAAGGAATCTACCTACTTAGAAAAAAAGAAAAAAATAGATAAATATCCAAAAAGAAAAGAAAAAGAAATAGAAAAAAGGAAACAAGCCACACTTCACTACACGAGTATGACTGGCAAGTTGTCGATGGTAACAACTCAATGGCTGGTTGTACAGATCCCAGCTCATGAAATGCATGTATAATTCCTAAACACTTACGAAGAAGCAGGGAAGTAGAATAATCTGGGGAGATATACGCTAGATTCACCCTTGTACCGATCATGTAGATACACCATATGTAAAATTCTTTTCAATGTCACCTAAAGGCATAGAAACCCAAAGTCCATTCTGACCGTCGATTAGTGATTCTCTCACATTTACACAAAAAGATGCTTTGTACTTAGAGTTCTCTTTGAGTCTTGGGTGGATTAGGTAGCTTTAGAAAGCTGCCTCGAAACCTTAAACTCAAAAATCCAAAAAAAAAATTAGAAAAGAAGAAAGAGAAAAAAGATGCTTTTGTTTTTTAATAAGGCGAGGGCTTGAGCAGTTTGCATTTTGGCAGACACTCGGGCACTGTTGTGTCTCTGTAGTTTAGGCCTTACTGGAAATTCCCTAGTGTTGAAAAATAACTTTTTCCTAAGAAATCTGATGCTAATTCTTTTATAAATAGATGGTAGTTTTTCTAGGAACTAGCAAAAGATAGGCATGGGGGTGTGATCTATACACATCTAATTGACCTAAACTGTCTAGTTATTCTTGTTTCTAGTGTCATAGAAGCATTCGTGCATTATAAGTATTGCATAACATGCATCATTATGCATTTAGGTTAGATTGTATAAATTTTAGGTTAATTCTCCTTTTTTGTGGTCAAGGAATAGAGCAACATTTATCGGGGCCTTGGATTGAAGATCCAACCATACAGATTTGATCAGGGTGAGAATCAGAGTTCAACGACTCTGAGATTGCCCCGATCGAATTTCCATAGCATCAGATGCAATTTAAGAAAAATCAGAGGTCAAGGGCCAAGGTAGTGTAAAATTAGCACCTCAGATGACAAATCCAACCACAAGGATAGGTTCAGATTGACGATCGCAGCCCAACGATGTGAGAATCAGTCTAATCCAACATCCGTCACACCACCTACAAGAAAAAGAAGATGGATGACCCAAATCACATCACATGGCATCATTCGGGCCGCCCATGGACCAACCATAACCTCCCTTCCTCCATGGATGGCCTTCCCTTTCCACCGTTGGATGAAGATCCAACAGCCTTGAGCGTTGAAGCATGAATTCGTCCACTTGATGATCTAGGGGTTGTAGCACATTGGTTAAGCACTCTATCTTTCATGGAGGTCGTAGGTTCGAGTCTTAGGGAGCCCTAATTCCCTCTCCAATTCCACTTTGCATGCGAATTGAGGCATGGGCATCCACATCAGACAACTTGAAGTGGGAGGCCTCCATGAGTTTTCCAATGCATGTGGATTTGTTCCATGCATTGAAGAGGCATGTGCATGGGATTTTATTTCTCTACAGCAACGTTGGAAGTGATGAGTGACGTGCATGAATGTGGGAACGTGGGTGCCATTAAGGCCCATGTTTTCCTTTGTGTTTTTACCCAAATACCCCCTTTCAAAAGCTTATAAAAGGAGCCCATATTCTCTTAGCATCTCACCACCCTCGTTCGGGTGCTTCGGCAACGTGAGTCGTCCTCTAAGCAGTCGTCGAGGAGGATAACTTCTCTCCCCCTTCTCTTTTTACCACTTTCTAGATTATATTTCTCGCTTTCTAGTATAGTAATTAGATGTAATGAACATGAATATGTGGTTATGAAATATTTGTTTATTCTCTCTCTGTCTTCTATTATTTAATCTTTAAGTAGAATAGCTAGGGTAGATTTAATTCGACTAGATACTCTGACTAGTTACTCTGCTTCGTGACAATAAATCAAACCCGTTTCTTGCTCAACCGTTTGCCTCCCCGTGTTCGACCCATGACTCACCAGAGTTTTGGTTAAATTATCTGTTTGATGGATTTTTACGTGACTACAACGACAGGGTTTTCAAACTCAAATCTCTTAGAGTAGAAATTACATACAACAAGCACCTTATGTGATATGCCGAGTGCAGGTTTGAATCCTCATTGGTGCCTCTAATCGGCAGCATGGGCATGAGCGCACAATCGGGTCGTCTGATCGACATCGAGCGGGCGTGACGACTCCACGTGTTGCAAGGGGATGCCAGCACTTGAGAACACGCGAATATACGCACGATAGCATAGAGGTGGAATTGAACGTGCGATGGAGCGTGGATCTGAACCCTTAAATCCTCATTTGATGCTTCACGTTCTTCCTAGTCCTGATCTCAGTACACAACCTTAAGACGTCCGCAACTTCTCACAGCCATCCGATTAAGATTGGGTGAGGATAAGGAGCTAAGGACCAAAGGTGAAGAGCTCGCAGACATGGCTAGATGTAGGTGCTTCAATCACGATCAAAGGGTCCACGTTCTATGCATACTTCAGCGACGTGGGCCTTTAGTAATGCTTACAAGAGTCACTAAACGCCTTGCATTTATTGTAATGGCCTTAAATGACCCTTTTGCCCCCAATTTTTACACCTATAAAAAGGACAACCCTACCACTCATTTCTTCATCTCTTTTCTTCTCCTCTCACCTCCTCCAAAGCTCTATGAGCTGGTCCCATACCTGGAATGCTCCATTAGTGTTAGAGTAAAGTAATTTTCCCATCTTCTCACCCCCTTCGTGGAGCATCCCGTGGTTGTCTTCTCGCCACCATTCGGGAAGCGGATCCCACTGCGACGCCACCCTGTTTCATCCTCTATCCTCTAGCCCTATTCTCCCTCATCTAGCATCTCACCACCCACGTTTGGGTGCTCTGTCAATGCGGCTCATCCTCCAAGAAGCCATCGAGGAGGATTTTTGCATCCCTTTCTTTTTATTGCTTTCTAGTTATAGCAAGTAGATGTAATGGACAAGATGCTATGGTTATGAAATACTTGTTAATTCTCTCACTAGTTTCCCTTTCTCAGTATTATTCCTTCTCTATCTTCTATTGTTTATTCTTTAAGTAGAATAGCTAAGGTAGATTAATTTCAACCAACTAATCTACTTCATGGAAATAATTCTAAAAGCAATTTTTAATCAAACATTCACCTCCCTAAGTTCGACTCGGGACTCACTTTGAGTTTCGATTATAAACTTTATCTAATTGATGGATTTTTACGCAACTACGATGGGTTTTCAAACTCAACCTTTTAGCGTACGAAATCGTGTTCATCAGTGTACATGTCCCCAGGTCTCTCATTTTCTTTCATCGTAAATGTTTCAAATTCCTGAGACAAGAGATTAATCATAGATGTTTTAACTTTAGACATACCTTCGTGAGTTACCTCTAAATTTATCCATATCTCGAAGGCAATGCGGCATTGACTCATGTTGTTGAATTCCTTCGAGCTAAGTGCACAGTGCAGCGAGTTCGTTGCCTTTGCATTTACTTCGAGGTGGTGGTTTGCTCCATGGTGTATCCTATCTCTGGCTTGTTGGGAATCTCATAGTGGGATTCGTACTTCTCCCACATGGAGAAGTCGTTGGCTTGAAGCCACATATTCATTTGGATCTTTTAATATGAATAATTGCTCCTGTTGAAGAGTGGTGGATGAGTGGTATACTATCCCTCCATACAACTTGTGGAGATCATCTTCCCCTCCATTGATCTCTCAAGGAAATTACTCCTGAGATGCGAGGACCTACTCTGACATCAACTGAAATTGAACTAGAGGGGGGTGAATAGTGAAATTGAAGATGTAATAAGCAAATAAAATTTCAATCACATAGTAATACAATAATTTTTTAGCTGAAATCACAAATTGAGAGAAAACCACCACCTAAGTCAGCCTTGACTTAGGATTTCCAATTACCTAGTGATCAACCCACTAACCACACTACTTAAAATGAGGGTAGTGTACCTCAATTACAATTCTCACCTCTGATTCGAAAATCAAGGTTTCTCCCTTTACAAGGAGGGAATCCGACAAGCCGAATACCTAAGTACAACAGAATGTGAAAATGGAAATGAAAGACACCCTATAGAGCTTCCTAAATATATATCTAAGTAATTTAGTAACTATGGTGAGAGTACCCCTAGAGAAGATAGCAGTAGCATGGTAGTAAAGGAGAGAGCGTTTGCCCAAGGAGTGAATTTGCAAACTAGTAGTGCAATATGAGAGTATGGAGCTAGCTTTTCTTGTGAATTGTCTTTCCAAGGTATGTTTGGCCTAAGAGGGGTTAAGGGATATATAGGCCTCACAAGAACCTTCAAGAAGGCTTGGGAGGCTTCGTCTAGCCGTTGGGGACATTCGCCAATAGATTTGGTCGAAATCCAAATCAGATCAGGCTCACGATGACTCTAATAGCATAATCTAACATTTAATTTTTAGGTCAAACCTCCTATCAGATGTTTGATATGAGTGGTTAGAGTTCATGCATTTAGTTGGATGGAAACAAGGTTCTAGGTCAAACATCTGGGATGTCATTTTAAGGCATCTGATAAAAATTTTATATGTTTAATTTAGTGCAAGTTTGATCCTTGATTGAACCAAATCTAAGTAGGGTTCTAGTATATGGAGGTCAAACATCTGACCAGATGTCTGATGATGGATGTGGACATCTAGAAGTCATGATGACTTCAAGTACTAATGGTAGCACCATCATTGGCATTAATGAGCATAAATTAGACTAACTATTGTAATAAATGCTCCTAAATATTCATCTGGAGATCATAACTATCTTCTGAAGTGAATCTGTAGAGAAGACAAGAAAATGGGTTAATTTTTATTGTTTTAACATCTTATCATTAATGCAAATTAACTAACAGGTTAATTAGGGGTTGAAAAAGGTTAAAAGAAGTTAAAAGACTAAGAAGTTGGTTTACAATAGCTGAATTAGGGTTTCATGCAATTTGAAGACCATTTTAGTATAGAAAAACCCTAATTATTAGCCTCAATCATATTAAAAGGGTTTTGGCAAAAATAAATTCAATCTAAACCTCCTAAAAATTATTTAAAAATCTTCTAAGAGGTTTGGTACCTTCACCTTGACCATCGGAACCCATGTTGATCGAAAATGGAGATTCAGATGGGAATTTGCCCTGATTTGGGCTCATGCATAAATTTACCCAATCAAACATGGTCAAAATCTAAATCTACATTCACCATTAGATTCCTTGGGTCCAAATTAGGTTAGCACCAAAATTTTAGCTCAATCAAAGTCCATCTTGACCAAGTTTGCATTTTAGCTCCCAATTCTCCATCCTCTACGACCCGACCCCTAATTTCTATCCTCTTCTTACAATCAAGCCCCTAACTTCTCGTCATCTTGACCAAAAGGTCCCTACTTCCTGATTCTTTAGAGTTTCTTTAATAGAACTCCTAAACCCATTAATGGTCGATTTCAATCAAGTATTGCTACTTCACTTTGCGACCAAATCCGTCCAATCTTTCTTCCACCATTTGAACATGATCATGGGCTCCCATATGGAGCATAGAGCTCTGACGAGCTCGCGGAAATTATGGGACTTGTGTTTCCAAAATTACAACTCTAGCTCACAAATTTCTCACATTTGAAGCCTAATTCTTCCTTTATATAAACTCCTTCATCTCCCAATGTATTCCTTAGTAGAGTTTGGCCATGATTCCACCCTCTCCCCCACGTCTGGCCACCTTCACCCATGGCTTCGGCGAACCCCCCTGCCCTCCCTCCTCCACAAGTGCCATGGAACAATTGAGACTACTAATGTCTTCCTATCCTCCTCACGACCGTAGCTGACCCAAGCACAGCCGTCTTCAGCTCCTTCCTCCTCGCCATTCGATTCACCAGATTCTTCATCTTCTTCAAGTCTGGTCGGCCAACGTTCGATGCAATTCGCTTCCCTTTATCCACTAGATTAGGTCATCCTCTCCCTCTCTTTCTCTAGAGTAATTCTAGGCCTTCAGGAGTTAGTTTTAGCCACCATCTTCCCCATTCCTCCACTTTCTTCTTCGCCTTAGGTGGCAGCTCTAATTAGCTCACACCGATGCTACACTTCATCGACCACAAACCACCACCTCCAAAACCTTCCTCTTGTTTCAGAGATCAAAAACTCGAAAGAAATTTAGGGTTTTGACCTTTGAAACCCTTGGCCGAATAAGTCACCATCTAACCATCTTCAACGCATGATTCATCCAATCATCACCACCATTGCACACCTCGCTTCACGGCGAGCCTTATGAGCTTTTTAATTTGGGCTTTTAGCCTGTATTACTTATTTTAGGGATTCGCCATTGTCAAGGTCAACTCTGCCACTATCCGCCATCATCTGCCGACCGCTGACCCCACTTCCACCTCCAGCTGATGCGGAAGCACCTACAGATGCCTTCTAAAGCTTTAATTTTACGAAGGAGAAGCAACATCGTCGCCAATTGGAGGAAGCTCTTCTCAACTGTTGCACACAAAGGAAAAGCCTACTGGATGGTCCCACATTAGGTAATTACAATTTGGATTTGCATACATAAGGAGTTACGTGCAAGGGCTTGTTGCCTTCAAGACACTGGAGTCAGGTCCCTACCCACACGAGCTTAGTCACAACCCTCTCCTGTGCACATGCATGCAGGATTGGGTCCGGATCTATTTACCTGAATAGAGAAAGAAGACAGAGAGAAAGAGGAAATGTTAAGAGAGAAAAGGGGGGCTTTTGCCTTTGAAAGGGTTAAGCTCAAACTTAGGCAAATTTGTGGAGATAAGTGATGCGGATTTTACGCGGTTTGTAATTGCGGGTTTTTTTATTGAAACGTGTAAAACCCATCAACTCTTAAATTTATAATACCTAGATAGGGTGGGTATCTAGGGTCATCAAAGGAGGGAAAATTGTTAACCACATGAAATGGTTCTCTCTCTAGCCTCTCAAATCTGCACTTTGTACTTTTGTATTTTCAATTCTATTTTTTTTTTTGGGCTTTCAAAATATCAGGCACTTGAAAGCAAAAGTGATTATGCTAAAGTTACGCCTATCAACTACTCCTAACTGACAAGAAGAAAACCTTTCCTTCTAAGCTCACCCTAGGCAAGTGCACCTAAGGTAACTAGAAGGTGTGATGCACTAAGCTACTAAAAACATGAAAACACACTAAGTAGAAAACAACAATTTGGAAGGTAGTGAAGATCTTTGTATTACTAACAAGTTAACAACAGGTAGTTGAATGTTTTTTAGAATAAAAGGAAAAACTACACTTGGTAATACAACGAAAATAGAGAAGAAGAAAAGTCCTCTAAAAATGATGAAAAAGGAGTGGTCCTTGCTCCAAGCACAGCATCTCCTGTGCTTGAAAAGAACTTGCTTCAAATATGATGTCTCCTCCAAACTTTCTCCTCCAAGGTGGACATCCACCACCTTGATAGAGATCTTCTCCTTGCCTGGCCGTCCTTCTATAGGAAAGCTTCTCCTCGTTGGAGCAACACAAGGGAGAGGAAGAAAGAGGAAGAAGGCACGAAGGGGGTAGGTAGGTTTCCCCCTTGATCTTCTTCTCTTCTTCTTCCATGGCTGTAGGTAGTAGGTGGTATAGGTGGAATTTACACTAAGGGAGGTTGGTTCTATGGGGGTGGTTAGAAGGGGTAGATATAGGAAGGGAGAGGTGGTGGTTGGCGTGGATTGAATGGATGGCCAAGATGGGCTTTCATGGGTGTTTGTAGGATCCTATGGTGTAGGATAGTTGGCGCCGCCTTAACGATTGTGGGAGGTGGTGGTTATGGGTAGAATCAACCCTTTGGTGGACGTCCATGGGTGTAAGGGTGCATGCAATTGGCACCAAACGGGGGTAGGTTCTAGAAGGGTTGGTTTTAGAGGGAAAAAGAATGGTGGTGATGGATTTGAAGGTGATGTGTAGGGCTAGAATTGTCCTCTTGTTTTGGCTCCAAAGTAAGGGGTAGTTATGGTGGGTTGGCACCACTTTTAGTGGTGGCCTTTCGTAGTGGTTGAGGGTTGAAGGGATGTGTGGTGGTGGTGCCAACATGTACTGGGAGTAGGGGTAGCTTTGGTGGAGCTTAGGTAGGCTTATTTGGTGGATCTAGTTAGGTGGGTTTTAGGGTTAGGTTGGGATGCCATGCAGGTGGACTAGCTAAGCTAAGCTAGCTAAACTAGTGGATGGATGGAGTAGGAGGTAGAGGGAGCTAGGTTTTTGGAGGAAGAACTGAGGAGGAGCTACTTCTAAGCTATACTGGAGCGGATGGCTACTGAAGAGAGCTGCACGGAGCTACCATAGCTAGCCTAGCTAGCTACTAGGCCAAGCTAAGATGAGCTAGCTTCTGCTAATGTGAGCTGAGGTGAGATGGGTCTAGTCCTTTCGGAGATTACCTAGCTAGCTGGAGTAGCTCGGTTAGGTCAAGCAGCTCACCTCAACCAAGTTGAGCTGAGTTGAGTCTCTAGGAGCTGGACTTGAGCTGGCTTAAGCTGGTTGACATCTTTTTCAGTTGACTAGGCTTAGCTAGTTGATGGCAGTAGCTAGTCCAAGTCAGGTAGAGCTTCTTGTGAGCTGTTTTGAGTTGGAGGAGCTGGAATGGAGCTGAGGTCAATTGTCTTATACTAGTTTGAGCTACCATCCAGCTGAGGTGAGTTGAATGGAGCTGAGGTGAACTAATGATGAGTCCATTTTAATGAACTAATATTACGCCTAAGTAACTTTAATTATATCTTTTAGGTTTGTTAATAACTATATTAAGTTATAGAATGCTTGCATGCATCATGATTTAGGTTTACATCTATTCTATAACTTAATATGTGCATTTTATGTGCATGAAAAATAATTGGCAAAAGAATGAGGAGGAAAGGATAAATTATCCTTTCAAATAACCGGTGTTGAACGAGAATCTACGCTAACGTGTTTGGTTTTGGAAAAACCTATCGTTGTAGTTCGAAAGCGAAGAATTCGTGTTCAACAAATAAGATTTATACCGAAAAAGAATTCCGGGTCGAACTCAGGGAGGCTACGTTGATCAATATTCGCAATTATGTTTTTTTAGGATTTTTGATAAACAAGGCGAAATAATTACAATGGAGCTATCAAACTAAGAGAGAGAGAGAGAGAGAGAGAAAGAGAACATGCATTCAATATTTCAATTGTTTATACAAGCAAACGAAATGAAAGTTACACTAGAAAGCGGAAAATCAATTACACTATAAAGCAGGAAAATTCTACACTAGAAAAGCTGTAAATAAGAATGGGAGAAAGAAGTTATCCTCCTCGACGGTCGCTTGGAGGACGAGCCGGACGGGACGACGCCTGGACGAAGGAGAATGAAGCGGGACGAAGGAGGACGAAGCAGAAGAACGGGAACGAAGCAGCACGCCGTCGTCGTCGCGGGATCCACTTCCGAAGGGGGACGAAAATTTGGACTTTATCTCGCGAGAAGCATCCCGGGTGTGGGACAAGCTTCTCTTGAGCTTTGGAGAGGTAGAGAGGAGAAGGAAGGGATGCAAATTTCGTATGGAGGGGGTCTCCTTTTATAGTTGCAAGGAGTGGGGGCAAAATGGACATTACATCTTCAAAATAATAAATAAGGGGTCTTTAGTGACGGATAAAACCGTCGCTAAAGCCCCGCCGTCGCCGTCGCCGCCGCGCCCACGCGCGCCCGCTCGGCTGGCCTGCGCGCGTAACGCATACGCACGTCCGCGTCGTCTCAGCCGTCCGATCGCGAGATCGGACGGCTTAGATCGCGTCCGCGCCCGTTGCGTAGCGCGCCGCCCGCGTGTGATCGCGCGCCCACCAGAGCGTCCAATTGCGCGTCGGCGCTATCGGGCGCGCGCGGCCGTTGGATCTTCATCTGACGCTCGTGTGCGCCCGCTCGCCCGCGCCTTCGACCCCCTCACTGCGGCTCGAACCCGCGACCTCCGCTTCGCCCGCAACTGCGTCGCCGCTGCGCTATGCGGGCGAAATGGTCGCGCGGACGTTTTTAAACGCGAGCGACCGCAGCCGTTGGATCGAGATCCAACAGCGGAGAGGAGACGGTGCGCGGTCTTCACAGGCTCCTGCGGCCGATTGGGCGGCTGGGATGGCGCCACGTGGCGCTATCTTGGCCGTCCATCTTCTGGAAGTTGTAGATGGTGCCACGGATGTCGGATTGACTCGATTTTTGTGTCGTTCGGCTGCGATCGTCGATCCGAATTCATCCGTGTGGTCGGATTTTCCATCTGAGGTGCGGATTTACACCATCCTGACCCTTGATCTTCTAGGGTTCCCCGGTCTCTATCTGATGCTACGGATGCCTGATTAGGGCGATCTTGGAGTCGTTGAACTCCAATCGTCGCCCTGATCATATCCATACGGTTGGATCTTTGATCCGAGGCCCCGATAAAATATTTGCCCTGTCCAAGCACATAAAAGGAGACAATTAACCTCCATTTTATTCAAACTACTCTAAATGCAAGATGATGCATGTAATGCAATATTTATATCATGAAATGCAATCCTATGCTTAAGAACATGCATAAATAGACATTTTAAGTAGTGTAAATGTGTTTACATCATACCCCCATGCCTATCTTTTGCTAGTCCCTAGCAAAAACTATATGCTATTTATAAAAGAATTAGGTTAGATTATTTGGACCTGAGTTATTTTCAATCATTAAGAAATTGTCTACTTAAGAACTGAACTTTCAAAGACACAACAGTGCCCGGGTATCAGCCAAAATGCAGACCGCCTCAAGCCTCGCCTTATTCAAAGAAAATTTTCTTTTTCTGTTTTTACTCTCTTTTTTTTTTTTTTTTTTTTTTTGGATTTTCAAATTTTAGGGTTTAAGAGTGGCTTTCTACGGCCATTCAACTCACCCAAGATTTGATGAGAACCCTAAGTTTTAAGCATCTTATTGTGATTGTGATAGACTCGTTGACCGGCAATTAAAACGGACTTCGGATTTCTACGCCTCTAGGTGACCTCAAAAAGAATTCTGCCTAAAGGTGTATCTTTACAACCGGTAGCTTTCTCCCTACTTTTATTTTTTTTAACGGGGTCAACACAAGGGTGAATCCAGTGTATATCTCCCCAGTTTATTCTACTTCTCCGTTTCTTCCTAAGTGTTTTGGGAATTTTTAGTGCATTTTCTGAGCTGGGTTCTGGACAACCGGTCGATGAGCTGTTACCACCGACAACTTGCCAGCCATACTCGTGCGGCGAAGTGTGGCTTATTTCTTTTTGTTCTTTTCTCCTTTTTGATTTTTTTTTTCTTTTTTTTTTTTTTTTTTTTTTTTAAGTAGGTGGCTTCCCTGGTCTAAGATTTACCTAAAGGCAGCAAAAAGAGAAAGGTCAGTGACTGGGCTCTGGACAACCTACCTATGGGCTGTTACCCACGATAACTTGCCAGCCATATCACCCTAGAAGGTTCATTAGCTACCCAATTTCCGTTAAAATCGCCAAACAACGAATCAGTGCAAAGAAAGTGTGTAGATGCTTAAGACTCAAAATTCCCTCACATCAGAGGGCGGGTTGATAAGTCGTGTACTTATCACCCAAACTTATTTTCTCCAATTAAAATAAAATTCAAGTTGGCGAGAACTCGAAAAACAAATCCACATTTTAGTGGATATACGGGCTGATTAAGTCCAAAGACCTGAAGGGTCTTTGTGTTCAGAACATAATATAGTATTTCTTAAGATCGAAAATTTTCTTAAACCCAAATTCTCTTTCCTAATTTTGATTTTTTTTTTTTTTTAAATAAAACAAATCTACGGAGCTGACGAATGAATTCAAAGATAAATATCCATCCCCCCATGCCTATCTAATGCAATGTCCTCATTGTATTAAAAAGACATAAAACAGAGTGGAAAAGCGTAGAAAGCACCTGAATTGTGTGGATATCGGGTCCGCTCCGAGATGAAAATGAAAAAGTACTGTATATGTGCTAAGTTTAGTGCCTTCAGCTAGGCACACTATACAAAGAAAAGAAATGAAGAATTCACGTGTGCAGGTCAGAATTAGAATAAACAGAAGAATCCTCTGACCTGTCAGCAGAGGTCCACAGATGTGGACCAGATTGTGGTGCAGACCCACACCCCATAATCGAGAATATCTTAGGTTCTGGATAAAAATTACCCAAAACCTAAAATCAGAATGCAAGCGGGGTCGGGCCTGCGATTTGTGAGGATGCAACCCAAGGCCAAAATGTCGGGTTACAGAGAATTGAAGCTCAAAAGGATAATCGTTAAATGTGTGCTTGAGTTTGACATCCTCGAAACAAATGTCGTAAGGGTTCTGATTTGATGGTTTCAGTTTAAAAGGAACCCTTCGACTCAATCTTCCATTTCCTCCCAAATTGACTTCCCAAATCAGAATTTCCCAGCTCCTATCCTCCTCATTCGGCATATCAAATTCCATGACCTCTTGTATATTCATCACCCCGTCTGAAATCTCCAAGTCTAGATGATGTGGCAAAATCAAAATTGACTTGGGTCTAATTATCTCAGAATTAGAATCATCAATAAGCTCAACAGGGTGTAACTGATAATCAGGGCATTGAATTAATTCCTCCAGAAAATGCGATTCTAGATCCGTATCGTGTGCCCTAATAAGATCAGTTTCCTCAGTTATTGGGCTATCAAATGATCTATCAGATTCCTCAGGCCCAATCGTCTCACAAAAATCGTGATCTAAAAACTCGTGTGAGACTTCGCAACTTGAATCTTCACCATCAGGATCCGTATCAATGTATGTCCCAAAATCATTTGTCACTTTGCGTTCCAAGGAGACATACTTTTCCTCGTAACCCGGCTCAGGGATTTCAGGTGAAGAAATCAAATCATCCTTAATTGGTTGTTTTAATTCAATTTGGTCAGCTTCGTAACACGTGTCCCCCCAACAGGTGCCTGAGCGGGTTCTGTCATTGGCTTTCCTGAAGAGAGTTCATCCTGGGAATTATTCCAAGATTGAATCAAAGCAACCACGAATCTCATCCTCAATTTCGCTAATTTCCCAAGTAGAAACTCACCCGGGTTCTTATCCTTAACATCCTGGAGCCAATCCAACAAAGACTTGTTTAAATCATCAATCATTTCAATCAGGGGCTCCAATCTCTCAATGCAAGGTATTGGCTGAACTTCTAAAGATTGAATGATATTCCTCAAGTTAGCCAGAACCTTATCTTGAACCTGATTAACCTGAACCAAATGAGTTGGTTCAGGGTTGGACGAGTTTGACATCATTGTAGAGGAATTAACGAATTGAGATTCGTTATACCCATCCTGATAATAGGTCATTTCAGATTGTTCAAAAGATGGAGATGACCTAAAGGCAGTGAAATCAGAGGATGGGTAAGGATCAGTGTATCCTTCTTGATTGTAGATCGCATTAGGTTGTTCATGAAAGGAGGACGATCTATAATCGATGCAACTCTGAGAAGGATAGAATTGAGAATCAAAGTGTTCAGGGCTAGACCCTAAACACGGGGGTCCGGAATTGTATCCCCAATCCGAATTATCCCAACTAACTGATGGTCGATTACAATACGAGTTGGGATAATCGTCATGTTGAGGATAATTTACAACAGGAGGGAAAGAGCGGGAATGCGTGAAATATGTGGAAGGATTCATGAGACACGGGAGGAAGAAAGGTGCCCTGCAATACAAACAATCAAACCTGTCCTTAAATGGGTTAGCCTACAGACCTACAGACTCTCAAAACCCGTCTTGAGATAAAGGAACGATTTGATCTACTTCTGTCTGTTCAATCCAACCAGTTAGAAGGAGGGACTGGGGAGAAGGTTCTTCCTTCGGCTTGCGCCTCCGGTTCCTAGTGTACCCCCCAGCCGCGATCGTTTGACTCTGCTCCCCTAGCTAGACATCAGATTGAACAGTAGAAACAGACTAATCGAAAATAATCTCGTTCTGAGTTCTGAAGAGCGAGTCCAATCCTTAAGGCCAACGTCTACTCTGTTTTATTTAGGGCTAGGTTTGAATGTGCTTTGGAATGTGATGGGCCCTTTAAATGGGTTGTGCCCTTAATGATTGATTGCTTTGTGTGTGCGTGCACAACCAGTGGTTTTCAAGCAAGATTATTTTTGATGTGATGAATTTTAAGGTTCAAATCTTGCTTAGTAGCTTTTAGGATTCAACTTTAGGTGTTTTCAATCAAGTTTCATTGGCACACCAGGTTTTGCAAGCACAGGTGAAGATATTTTCCTTTAAAGTTTAAAAAGAATGTGGAGTGCCTGGTAGATCCCTAAGAGTTGAACCTAATTGGCAGCTACTTGATGAGTTGATTTTATTTGAAGTGGTGCGACCCAAACAACTCAAACAACTGGCCTGATGCACCACCTAATTAGGCACACAAATGATTACCCAATCTGATTTCTACTCGATTATGTGTTTGGATGTGTGTACCGGCTCCTAAGATTGGTTTACCGGTTGAGTTAGAAAATCAGATGAGGTTGTGTACCTCTGTGAGATTTTTTTTATTATTATTTTTTTTAATGTGGGGGTTGGAGTGAGTATGGATGTCAAACAACAAACAATCTAACCTTAGAGTTTATAAGAACACCTAGGTTGATTGATGTTTGAATTATTATGTGATGAAATGAAATCTAATGGGTGGGAGGTGGGGGATAACTTACAAAACCTTCCACAGCACTTTACTCCGATCTACCGCTTTGGCCTGTCTCGAAAGAGTACCTGCAATTACAATAAGAAAGGAAAAAAAGTGAGGTAAATGATTTGTAAGTTACAAAACGCGAAGAGAAATCAAAGAGCGTTGCCTCCCCGGCAACGGCGTCAAAATGTTGAACGAGAATCTACGCTAACGTGTTTAGTTTTGGAAAAACCTATCGTTGTAGTTCGAAAGCGAAGAATTCGTGTTCAACAAATAAGATTTATACCGAAAAAGAATTCCGGGTCAAACTCAGGGAGGCTACGTTGATCTATATTCGCAATTATGTTTTTTTAGGATTTTTGATAAACAAGGCGAAATAATTACAATGGAGCTATCAAACTAAGAGAGAGAGAGAGAGAGAGAAAGAGAACATGCATTCAATATTTCAATTGTTTATACAAGCAAACGAAATGAAAGTTACACTAGAAAGCGGAAAATCAATTACACTATAAAGCAGGAAAATTCTACACTAGAAAAGCTGTAAATAAGAATGGGAGAAAGAAGTTATCCTCCTCGACGGTCGCTTGGAGGACGAGCCGGACGGGACGACGCCTGGACGAAGGAGAATGAAGCGGGACGAAGGAGGACGAAGCAGAAGAACGGGAACGAAGCAGCACGCCGTCGTCGTCGCGGGATCCACTTCCGAAGGGGGACGAAAATTTGGACTTTATCTCGCGAGAAGCATCCCGGGTGTGGGACAAGCTTCTCTTGAGCTTTGGAGAGGTAGAGAGGAGAAGGAAGGGATGCAAATTTCGTATGGAGGGGGTCTCCTTTTATAGTTGCAAGGAGTGGGGGCAAAATGGACATTACATCTTCAAAATAATAAATAAGGGGTCTTTAGTGACGGATAAAACCGTCGCTAAAGCCCCGCCGTCGCCGTCGCCGCCGCGCCCACGCGCGCCCGCTCGGCTGGCCTGCGCGCGTAACGCATACGCACGTCCGCGTCGTCTCAGCCGTCCGATCGCGAGATCGGACGGCTTAGATCGCGTCCGCACCCGTTGCGTAGCGCGCCGCCCGCGTGTGATCGCGCGCCCACCAGAGCGTCCAATTGCGCGTCGGCGCTATCGGGTGCGCGCGGCCGTTGGATCTTCATCTGACGCTCGTGCGCGCCCGCTCGCCCGCGCCTTCGACCCCCTCACCGCGGCTCGAACCCGCGACCTCCGCTTCGCCCGCAACTGCGTCGCCGCTGCGCTACGCGGGCGAAATGGTCGCGCGGACGTTTTTAATCGCGAGCGACCGCAGCCGTTGGATCGAGATCCAACGGCGGAGAGGAGACGGTGCGCGGTCTTCACAGGACTCCTGCGGTCGATTGGGCGGCTGGGATGGCGCCACGTGGCGCTATCTTGGCCGTCCATCTTCTGGAAGTTGTAGATGGTGCCACGGATGTCGGATTGACTCGATTTTTGTGTCGTTCGGCTGCGATCGTCGATCCAAATTCATCCGTGTGGTCGGATTTTCCATCTGAAGTGCGGATTTACACCATCCTGGCCCTTGATCTTCTAGGGTTCCCCGGTCTCTATCTGATGCTACGGATGCCTGATTAGGGCGATCTTGGAGTCGTTGAACTCCAATCGTCGCCCTGATCATATCCATACGGTTGAATCTTTGATCCGAGGCCCCGATAAAATATTTGCCCTGTCCAAGCACATAAAAGGAGACAATTAACCTCCATTTTGTTCAAACTACTCTAAATGCAAGATGATGCATGTAATGCAATATTTATATCATGAAATGCAATCCTATGCTTAAGAACATGCATAAATAGACATTTTAAGTAGTGTAAATGTGTTTACATCAACCGGCAACTGCTCTTTTCCCCATCCCCCAGGCACCCTCAACAGCCGCCGCCCAGAAATAGTTAAGGGATTTGAAAATCCCTTAACTCTCGCAGGCACAAACGAGGAGTTAGAAAGGCAAGGTGGAGAAAGGAGAGGGCCATCTTCCCCTTGCGGGGAACAACCCCAAGGGTGCACTGTGCATAACCTCTCCAACGCCACTGCCAAAGCCTCCTCCCCGCGCACCCAAAGCTACATGCTCCCCACCGCTCCTATAGCCGCACCTCACCAAGCCTGCACCTACCAGCACCATCTCAAGCGCCCATCTCCCATCCAGTGCCTCCTCTTTCCCGCTCCTGCACCACACCGCCCACACCACCAGACGCCTGCGCCATCTGCAGGCACGCCCTCTCCTCCCTGCAGAGAGCCCTCTCTCCCGCAGGTGTCCAACGCTTGCTCCAACACCACCCGCAGGCACGCGCGCAAACCAAGCACCTCCAGCACTCTCCACTGTAGAGCGACCCGCAGACACCACAGCCCTCCTCAACCTCCAACGCCCGCCTTCGTGCCCATCCTGCAGGCGCATCTGCAGACTGCCTCACCCACGCCCCCTCCTTCAGGTAGCCAGGCGCACCCTTAACTCCTGCAGGCACTGCAACCTGCTCCCGCAGGCGTCCAACGCCTGCTGCTACAGGCACCGCGCACATCGCAGCACCCACTCCGCTTCAACAGCCACAGGTGCTACCTCCCTTCCAGCGCCTTCAACCCCCGCAGCTGCTACATCGCACCGCAGCGTCTCCACCGCCCGCTTTCAGCCATAGGTGCGTGCCCACCTTAACCTCCAGTGCCTCAACCCGCTACAACACCCGCAGACCCGTGCCTCAGCCCGCAGGCACCCGCAGACACTGCACCGCGCCCTCCTTCTAGCCCGCAGGCGCACACACGCCAAATCCCTCCTGCAGGCGCTTGCGCCATAGCCACAACACCTTCAGAGCAGTAGCAGCCTCCTCCGACATCTTCTTCTCCACCATCCGGCCACCTCCAGCCATCTCTGTCGACACCGCGGCCTCCATCGGATAGCCCTTATCCTCGCCAACAACCCTTGCTCATGAAAGCCCCACCATCTCGCGAGGAGGAGAGAGAGCAAATGCTCTGTTTCCTCTCATATTAAAAATTACATTCACTGCCATTTCCACTATAATTTGATTTTTATTTATTATTATTATATTGTGGAAAAATTGCTCATGCACACTCATATTCTCCGATAATTGCACATTAATGATATTCACCTATTTTAAGATTGGTTTTGGGCTTAAACTGTGCACTAATTTTCTCTAGTACAGGTCACATGAAAATTACATTAAATTAGCATATATTTATTGAAGATTTCAGTTAGGAAAAATTGCACATATACCCTTATCTTTTTAAGTTATTGTGAATCTACCTTCCATTGCATTTTATGTCAGATTTGAATAGGGATTTCACAATTTACTGAAAGGATATAAAATAATCAAGAGTTTAGTGCATAATTACCTCCCTGTGGACATGACCCTCTCTTCTATGAGTGGTTATTTTTATTTTTGATTAGTCAATTTTTCCACCACTTAAATACTACAACACAAAGTGGAAAGTCGACTCTTTCAAATTGGCGCCGTTGTCGGGGAGGCAACAGATGCAATAGATTCACGTTATTATTTTTTTTTTAATATTATGAGTTCGTAATCATCTAATCATTTTTATTATTGTGCGAGGAATCTAACACGGCAATGAGGCGCAGTAGAGCGACGACATTGAACCTGAACGACGCACACGGCGGAGACGATCTTTTTGGTGGACCTTGACGCCACCTGGAGGACGGCAATAGGAACACGTGGGCCTTGATCCCATGCACATAGGCTTACAAAGAAACCTATTTCTGATTTAGGCAGTAGATCTTAGTTAGATTTAGTTAGATATACATTAGAATTTAATTTCTGCCTTTTAGACCCTTGTCAGGTATTTTTGGGAACGTGTTCCTAGTGCCATTTTATTTCTTATCACTCTTGTATGCAGGAGCATATTTTCGAGAGCGTGTTCCCATTTATTTATATTATAGGATTACTTAAACTGTTTGAAATGCATTTCGATTAGTTAGTTAGATTAAGTTTATTTGTTATTATTATTAATATATATATATCGAACTACCTGCTATAAGCTGCATATTTATAGGACGACCATCTAGGACTAAATGAGCAGCATCTAGTTTATTTTTATTGCATTGCATACATTGCACGAAGAAAGCTGGAGTAAGGTACGTCTTCTCTTGAGCTTCAATTACCTATCATGCATATGCATTGAACTTAAATCTAAGACTACTAAAGTGCTTGAATCAAATTAATTCAGTGCTCACTTTAAAAATCGGGACTGTTAAGAGGTTGGACCTTAAAATTTGTGACTGAAAATTGTGTGCAAAAGGATCCTGTTTGCGAAATTTCAAAAAAAATCAAAACACGATCGTATGCTTGTACACTTGACACACTGTGCATCTCACACATAAGGTCACTAGATAAATTTATACCTCTCCTCCTTTGTACCACAAAGGAAGTTAGTCGAAAATCAACAAGCCTATCCACCAAGTTACTTCGGTTCCTTATGTGTGGGCTCGATTCGAGACTTCCATCCCTTGCAAGTAGGTTATAGGCACTAGCGAAGGTCGGCTTAGGAAGCGTAATTTTTTGCAAAACATGTTTGGCCACCAACTAAATATATAACTCTATGACCTATAATCTACTAAAAATAGATCCCTTTGAATTTGTGTTTGCTTTGACAATAGAACTCTCTAGGAAGTTTTCTGCTTATATTCTGAATTTTGCTAAATCCTAAGAGAGTTAAAATTATTTTTCTTAAGGAAATGGATTACCCTTACTCCTATTATTCAAATTATCAGAGTCAATACTTTCTATCTTTTAATCAGGATCCCATGCCCTGAGCGTATCCATCCTTTGATGGATACATTGATAATTCATGGGATCATTCTCATTCTTATCCTCGGAGTACTGGCTTGATAACTCCCACTTTTGAGTAGAGCCTAAAAGCAGGATTTTCCAATCCTGAAATCCCTACTTCCATGCAAACACCCAACCCTCCCACCCTTCATGATTTTTCGTATCGAGGTTGGACCGATACCCCTAGGCAACCAGAGCCTGAAATTGACTATCCTCCCCAACCTGATAATAGTAGCCTCTCCTCTTTTATGATAGAAATGGAAAAACAGCAAAAGGAAGTGATGGAATCAATGGGAGAGATGTTGAGGAATAGTCAACAGCTAAATGAAGAAATAAAACAAGTTAGCTACATGCTTCCCAATAATCCTGATCCCTACCGATATGATCATGATCATGAAAATAATTCTGAAAAACCTAATGACAATACGGATCCAATTTTATGTAGCTATCACTTAGACTCTCCCAATGGGACACGGCCACTAGAGGACAATGATCATAGTGATTATCCACCTGAATTATATTCCAGTCAAAAGCAAGGGAAGATGCTACATCTTGAGGACCTTGACCCCAATGACAGTATTCTCCTTACCCCTACCAACCTGGGTCAAGATTGTATTATTCGTATCAATTCCCCTGTTAGTTATTTGGTGGAATCCCATTCTACCCTTAGTGAGCCTACTCCTGACCCTCTACTTACGGAATCAACACCTACCATTCAGTATCCTGAGGATTTAAATGCACCCAATGAAGGTGACCCTAAGGGAATAGAGGATGATCAATTTTGGTCTCAGGGATATGAAGAGTCTAATTTAGAAAATGAGGATGCCCCAGTAGAGGAACCTGGACTGAAAATATGGAGTGAATCACAGGGGAATTATTTATCATTTGAGGATTTAGCTCCAGAGGATAGAAATAATATGATTAAATCCAGATTCCTCCCTTTTTTTGAGAGTCATCCTCCATCAAATCAGGACTTGCTATTAAAGGAGGAAAAACAAAATAGTGAGAAGTTTATGGGAGACTCTCGGGGACAAAACATGTCATTTGAGGATTTATACCCTGAGAACAATAACGAATTCAATGATATAGGCTTGCTCCAAAATATTAAGACTGATTCTCCTTTAGAAATAATTGAGGATACTGATCCAACTCCTAATGAATCACATATACACCCCGACAAATATTTGAGTGAACCAAACGAATCTGGGGATGAGCTGAATGATAATGATTCTTACATTTTGACCCTGCCATCAAAGAGTTATTTGGAGTCTACCCATGATTCAAATATGACTCCGATCATCAATACTAGGTAGGGTAACGTGAAGTTGTCTACAACTAGGGAGTGTACACAATCTGAATCATTGTTGGAATTGGACCTAACACCAATTAAGCCCTCATTGGACTTAACCATTACCTTCCAACATTACAAACAACCCTTAAACTCCCTAACCGATCCTTGGCCCAGATCTCTGCTCATGTACATTATTTCTAGAGAACATATCAGGCCAGTACATCCTTGGGTAGAATGGCGAGTGTGGATTGATGCTTATCCTTTTACTCTCGCCATTCAAGGGATTGAACTAATAATGTGTATATCTTTTAAAACCCATCCTGCTCTAGAGGATCCTTATTATCCTCCACTTTTTCCATTTTAGGAGGTCCCTTTTCATATTCCGTTTATTATCCCTAGACCTCCAAAGGTAGCTAACGAGGTCTTTCGCTTTCATATCATCTGGCGAGCATTTGGTATTACGTTGCATCATCAACTCGCTAACATCCATGGTTACCTATTTTCTATGCTGCGCTGTTATGCATATTCTTAGGGCCTAACCTTTTCTGTTTGGAACCAGACTTGTAGGTTCCTTCTTAGTCTGGCTGCTGATAGAAAATGCAGCGCCTGTTGGGAGGCAACCCAGCGGATCATGTCAGGTGATGTTTTTTTTTTTTCCTTTCTCCTCCTATTTTAATTTTACAATGGGGACATTGTAGGATTTAGGCATGGGGGAGTGCATTTGCATTTTAGGAAGTATTCATACATTTGGGTTAGTATAGAAAAAAAAATTCCTCTTTTCTTGAGCTAAATGGGTTAGTCCCTAGAAAAATACCTTTGTTATTGGAGGTTTTTCTTCTGGAATTATTTCTTAAGTTCAGAATCCAGTACATTTATTTCACGTACACATAGACTAGGTAATGGATCCCTAAGGAAAACCAATGAGCATTTCTAGTCCACTGAACCTTTGGACAGTTCATAAGGAGTCAGGCATACTATCTTCCAGTAGATCCACCTCATATTTGTGAGAAGAAAGTAGAGAGATTGCTGGTTCTCTAAGTCTAGTGCAAGGACTCTTAAGTTTTGGATAATTAAATGATGATACTTCAGAGTTAGGCATAGTTTTCACTCTCTGTTCCTGTGTGCGTACTTTGAGTGAATTCCTAAGAGTCACCAAATAAGGTAGATACACAGAGATTGAGCCTTAATAAAGCTATAACTATGGTGGATGGTTACGACCGTCCTTCATAGAGTCCTCGGCTGAAGGAGGGTAATAGTGTCAAAGGTCAGAAATACGCCTGTTCTATCCATTCCTTCCCGATGTCAAGAATAGGCACTTCCACCAAATAAGCCACACAACTTCCTCTTGACCATCATCATCCATAATAATGCCTCGTAAATAAAAGTCCGTATCGTGTTGTGTTGATTGAAAAAGAAACAAAAACAAGAAGAAATAAAAAAAAAAGGGAAGAGAGAAAAGAAGAAAAAGAAGAAATGGAAAGAACAAAAAGAAGAAATAGTTATATTAGAAAAAAAAATCCAAGTTTATGATGTAATATTGTTTCTGAGGCAACAGAACACCTATCGCGTTCCACCAAATATGACCCATACCTACTTTCTAGTATTTCTGATCGCTGGAATACTGGTTGAGAACTCTACTTAGTTGTAGACTTATTAGGACTTTAATTGAAGTGTGGATGCCATGTGAGGCCACTAAATAGTGAGTACAATTTCTAAATCTGGCAAGATTTGTTATCTCAGAAAGAAAGAAAAGAGGGAGTACCCAGGAACATCAGAGAGCACAGTTGTGTAGCCTCGCGCAGAGTTGACTTGTCTAATAATCTAGAGATCTAGAGTCTGCAATACTAGACTATAGGTAGCACCAGATGAGTGTGTGCCACCAAATACAAATCCATGCAACTCGATATCTCCTACCTAAGCTAAACGCCGGGGTCAAATTATAGATTATCCTCTGCTTATCCCTGAGGGAAGTAGTTGCCTATCCCAACGCAATATTTACCAAGGGTGAAGTATGAACTTCCAATGCAATTTTCACTTGGATCTATTATTTAGGCTATTATCACGCCACATTTGTCTGGATCTCTAAAGTTTTGAAATAAGAAAAGAAGAAATCTTCTGATTACTTCTATTTTTGCTAGGGACTAACAAATCTTAGGCATGGGGGTATTTGATGAGTCCATTTTAATGGACTAATATTACGCCTAAGTAACTTTAATTATATCTTTAAGGTTTGTTAATAACTATATCAAGTTATAGAATGCTTGCATGCATCATGATTTAGGTTTACATCTATTCTATAACTTAATATGTGCTTTTTATGTGCTGGAAAAATAATTGGCAAAAGAATCGAGAGGAAAGGGTAAATAACCCTTTCAAACAACTGGTGGCTACTCTTTTCCCCATCCCCCAGGCACCCTCAACAGCCTTCAGCCAGAAATAGTTAAGGGATTTGAAAATCCCATAATTCTCGCAGGGGTAAACAAGGAGGAGTTAAAAAGGCAAGGCGGAGAAAGGAGAGGGCCATCTTCCCCCTTGTGGGGAACAACCCCAAGCGTGCACTATGCACAACCTCTCCAATGCCACTACCAAAGCCTCCTCCCCGCGCACCCAAAGCTGCATGCTCCCCACCGCTCCTGCAGCCGCACCGCACCAAGCCTTCACTTGCCAGCACCATCTCAAGCGCCTGATTAGCCCATAGTTGTGGGTTATTTAAGTACTTAAGTGCCTACACATTAGGTTAATTCTAACATTTATTTAGTATAAATTAGGATGTAAATAGATTAATTCATAGTTTTAATCTAATTACATAATCCATACATTGCATTCATATCTTAAGTGCATTTAGAATTAGCTTAGAATAGCATTCATCTAATTAGATAACCAATTAGGTATATTGTTTTTATTAACATAGAAGTTGAGGGTCTATATATAAATAACCCTAATATTTTAATAATATTTGCTTTATTCGTCTTCTTTCAGAACGGCTGGCTGCCGCTCCAACGCCCGGCTGCTGCAGTGATGAAGCCATTCAAGGGGGAGCGGATGTGGTGGATCTGGTCGGCGGCTGATTTCAAAATTGTTCAAGACACTATAAAAGGAGCACGGAAGCTGCCGGCTGCAGCAGGCCTCCGCCACCGACCCACCACTGTGCAGAGAGATCCTCTCTCTTCCACTCCACACTGCCGGCCTCTACCGTGGCGGCGAGTCTCCACCACCGTGGGCGTGTGGTGTGACAGGCCACACCGCCATCCGGAGCTCGCCCGCATTACCGTGAGCACCTTAGCGTGCAACTCCCTCGCCGTCATCGCCGACCACCATCACCAACCTACTGATCAGTCACCCTCTCAGTAACTTAAGACGTCTGGGAAATTTCCCAGACGTCTGAAGTTACCCGCTCACTTCACCCCACACGCCTGAAGTCGCCTGCAGACCCCTTCCCGCACCTGCAGAACCTTCAGCGCACCCACGTCCGTCAACCTTCAGCTCAAACACGCACAACCGCCTGCAGTCCACGCCGTTCACCACTGTGTCTGCAGAACCGCCAGCAACCGACCCCTGCGCCCTCCACCGCTCACCGGCTGCTGACTTGCGCACGCCTGCAGATCAGCCCGCGCTCTCCTCCAACGCCTGCAGACCTCCGCAGACCCTCCACGCGCCCACGCACAGCCATCTGCAAACCACCGCGCAAGCGCCCCCTCTGCAGCTTCCACCGCACACACCAGCGCCCGCCTGCAGACCACCGCAGCCACCCTCCGCGCGCCAGCGCCCTCCGCAGCCCCTCCGCGCGCCCACGCACAGCCATCTGCAAACCACCGCGCAAGCGCCCCCTCTGCAGCTTCCACCGCACACACCAGCGCCCGCCTGCAGACCACCGCAGCCACGCCTCCGCGCGCCAGCGCCTTCCGCAGACCCTCCGCGCGCCCATGCACAACCGCCTGCAGCACCTCCGCCGGAGCTCGTCCGGCCACCTCCGGCCGCCGCGCGACTCGCCGTCACCACCGATTCGAAGCCCTTGATCCAAGGGACCTCCGCCGAGCTTCCCGCGCCCAGCCATCGGCTCCTCATCGCGCAAGACAACGGGGAAAAATTCCCCTGTTTTGCTACAGTAAAGCATTGATTAAAATTTACATTTTCTGCCATTGCCAGATTTTATTCATATTCTATTCAGTCTGCATTGCGGAAAATATCCTGTAGTTTATCATAATTGCCATTTCAGCATTATTTCTTGCTTAAACCTTAATCTAAAGGCAATCTTGGCTTGGTTCTTGTCCAAATTGACTCTGAACAAACATTTTTAAGTGGCGCGAATTTTAATACGTTATTGCCTCCCTGTGGAAACGACCCACTCCTCTGCGAGTGGTTATTTCTTATTAAAAATTGATTAGTCGATTTTTCCACCACATTAAACTACAAACGACTTAAAAGCGAAAGATCGACACGGTCAAATGGCGCCGTTGCCGGGGAGGCAACAGACGCAATAATTTCGCCTAATTTTATCTTCATTATTTGTCAATTGCACAGAGATTTGACCATCTATTATTTTCTTTTCTGTGCGAGAAATTTTGTGCAAGAATCAGCCACTGTGAGAGGCGACCCTTGACGTCGCCAGACGAGAAGTGGACAAGCAATTTTGAAAGGAGGAGAAGGACGAGGACGCGACGGACACCACTGTATTTAATCGCTAATTTAATTAGAATAGAATTAAGACTGAAGACTTAATTTTTCATTACAGTTAGTTTGAAACCCTTGTTCTGGGGCAAATTTTGAGGGGTTTGTTCCCTGATTTTGTTTTGGACCCGTGTTGGGTAATTTTTGGGAGCTTGTTCCCTTTTCTTTAGATTTAGGTTTATTTTTTTTATTATTTCTTTTATTTGCTTGTGCATAAGTAGTTCTAAAAAAAATAGAAAAAAAGAAAAAAAAAACGAGCTGCCTGCTAGAAGCTGCCTGCCCTAGGACGAACCATTTAGGTCTGTATGAGCAGCCTCTAGATTTGCTTTTCTGCATTGCGTGCATTTTTGCATCGAAGATCGCTGGAGGCAAGGTACGCATTCTCTTACTTTGCATCCTATTTTTTATCACTCATTGCATTTGGGATTTAATGCGAAGACCACCTAATCTGTACTGAATAAATCTAACAAGTGGTCACATTTTTTAGAAAAAGGACTAATTAAAGGAAGGACATTTTAAAAACCAAGGATTTGATTTTCAAAATTGGCGTGTGATTCAAAGTTCAAAATCTTTGACGGTGTATGCACACTTATTTCACTTGCACCACAGCACGCTTCTAGACACTCCTTAGGTTTGGAAATACTAGGACAAGAGCCCTCCTTTCGTTGGATTCTGAAGTGTTCGGAACTGGAAATCAAAGGTTTTGTAAATCCAAAGAGGGGGATACCCTGTCACGGATTTTTGGGGGTAGTTGAGGAGCACCGCGAAAGCACAGCTTCAAAGGAAGGCTTAGGCCTACTTGCATCCCTCGATCTTCCATCTTTGGATTTACTTGACCATTTGAGATTTAGGGAAGAACACCTAAGCTCCAACTAGGTCTTTTTAGGCGAGTCGTAGGTCGACAATAGGCACGTAAATTGATTGAACAAATTGTATTGTCACCTGCAATCTGACTTAAAATCAAAAGCCTAAATTGGGAAAGACCTAAAAGGTCCTTTTTGAATTGTGTCTTGCTTGGGGAATTCTGATTGAAGTGTGAGTTAGAATGGACCACATTGATTTTCATCCTTTCACATCTTGCCCACACCCTCACCCCCACTCTGCATCCTTTGATCCCAGACGCCGAGATGGTCCATTCCTTGATGGACATAATGACAATCATTGGGGTCCGTTTTACTCCTATTATAGGAGTATTGGCCTAGTTAAGCCCCAAATTAGTGAGCAGAACTCAGGAGCGGGATTTGCTTTGCCCAATATCCCACATACCAAAGAAATACCCAACCCACCCTCCCTGAAAACTTATAATGGTTGGACAAACACTCCTGGGTACTATAAGCCTGAGCCTGACTTCTCTTATGATAAAAATGACCTCTCCTCTTTGAAGATGGAAATACAGAAAATGCAAAATGAAATGAGTGAATTGTTAGGAGAATCTTTGAGAGCAGGCCAACAAGAAAGAGATGAAATTAGCCACCCAATCTGCCCCATTGACGATGACGTATACCCCTCTACAATAGGTGCATCTCCTGTGGGAAAGCTACACTTTAAGTTGAAGGGAAATTCTGGGGAAAATAGCTACTTTTCGAGGATCGATTTTGAAACCTCCCCATTAGATGACACTTCCTTGAGAGATCTACACTTTAGGTGGGAGGAAAATACACATGAAAGTAGCTATGCATTGGATGAAGAAAGGTGGCAACCCGAGGAAGATGATGATAAGGTTGAGTATCCACCTGAATTATATTGGAGTCAAAAGAAGGGAATGATGGTGCCATTGGAAGACCTCGACCCAGATGATAGTATTTTCGTGACATTTGATGAAGTGGGTCAAAGTCAAGTTGTTAATCCTACCCTCCCTTCTGATCATGATATGGAACTCAAACCCACCCTTAGGGAACCTAACCCTAAAGAAATTGACCTATATGAGGAGTCTAATGTAACCAATGTAAATAATTTACCTCAGATAGAGCACCCTAGGGGATCTGCTGATATATTAAATGATTCTAGACCTCGGGTACATGATGAATTGTGTGATGAGGAGGAAGATGAATTATATGAGGAACCTACATTCAAGATTTGGAGTGACACTAAGGGTGATTATGTATTATTTGAAGAGTTAACCCCTGAGGATGTCACAAATTTGACCAAATTAGGTTTCCTTGGCACACCCATTGATGATATTTCTCCTCATGATAAAATGATGGAAAATTTGGAAGCAATTTCTAAGATTTATGTGGATTCACATATAGACTCCGGGGAAGATGTGAGTAAAGAACAAAAACCCGGGGATGACATTAATAGGATAATCCCTAGATCTGTTGCTTCCAACCTGCCTTCATTCACTTCGAAGTCACCCTCTGATTCTCTTATAACTGAAAGCGAAATTGTGACTCCTGATGAAGAGCAGGAAGATCCACGTGATGGTGCAAGGAATGCTAGGGATGAAATTGAGGATTTAGAAAGAGTGTTTGGGATGGACACCAAGCTGATTAAACCCAATCTAGATCTTATGGCCATCCCACAACCTCGTAACTTGGACACCCTAGACGATCCTTGCCTTAGAGAATTGCTCAGTTTTGTTCTGACTAGGGGGCTTAACAGACCAATATTTTCTGTAATGGAGTATCGGGTATGGATTGATGATTTCTTTAGTCAGTCCATTACCCTGGGGGTTTATCTCTATACCATTCCTTCCCCATTCTTTTTGGAGGATCCTTGTCATCCTACCCCTACCCCTTTGGAGGTTATTTTAACTGTTTATCCTTTAGAACCTCCTCTGGTGACCTGGGAAGATTTCATTCCCATTTTAGTTGGGCGAGCATTTGCTATCGGGATTCATCATCAGCTCGCCAACATCCTAGGTTACCTATTTTCTAGGCCAACTTTGCTTTCCTCATTTTTAGGGCCTATTTCTGCAATTCTTGAACCTGATTTGCAGGTTCTTCGGCTATTCAGCCTAGCTTTGACCCAGGTAATATCCTTCTATGCAATGAGGACATTGCAGATTTTAGGCATGGGGGGGTGTACTTGGGGATATACATAGCATAATTGCATACATTTGTACATATAAAAGAAAAAAAAAGAAAAAGTTTTGAGCTTAACTGGCTAAGTCCTGCATTCTTAAGCAAATCAGAACTCTAGCGTAAACTAAATTAATTCTAGGGTCAAACTTTAGAAGCTAAATAAGCTACTAGCTTTAGACCTTTAGGGTCCTTTGTGGACTTAAAAACTTAAGTAGGAGTTAAGTTGCGGACCATTCTTCAAGAGGTTGAGGAAGGGAAGCTAGGGTTTGAGTTAAAAGGTGGGATAATACCTGGAGTCTTATTCTACCTTTTGGTTTACGGGTCCTTGTAACCCAAGCATCCAAATTTTTCACACTTGGTCTGGTAATTAACTTAATTTCTGAAAAGAGATTTGGTTCTCTTAGTTTTGACTTAAGAAAGGCTTGAAAACATATTTTGATTGGAAGAGTTCCCGCCGCAGGAGAGGTCGAGTATATACTCACCTTGAGGATGCGATGGTAACATATTACCTCCTCGGCGCTTGTCTCTTAGGATATCCATCCTACTGGGGGCATGTAAGCGCATTGCGCGGTTCAGGTACCATGGGCGGCCCTATCTCGAAGTGCCGATTGCCATAGGCCTGAATTCGCTTAAGAAATCCATGGGCGATACTATCTCGAAGTGTCGATTGCCAGGAGTTCTTGGGGTCGTTATGGGCGGTGCTATCTCGAAGCATCGAAAGCCAGGCACCCTTCGAGGTATGGTAATGGGGACAATGAATCCGACACAGGCTGTGTTGATAGCTGATCTGAGGTTAGACTTAGAAGAATCAAACAAAAAAAAAAAAAAAAAAATATATATATATATATATATATATTAAAAAAAAAAAATTCCTTTAACTCAAATAACTCGGACCAATGCACAAGCACGGATGCTTTAATCTCAGGGATCAATAAACTTTAGGGTAGAGTCAGAAATCAGGGAAACTTGTGCTTACAACTCGTCTTTAGCCGACCTAGTCTGTAACTTAGCAACTACTTAGGGACCTTGGGTTTAAAACCTGAACTTAATATGCTTCTGAAGGAAGACTAAGTGAGCCGACTAGTCTACTTAGAGTGCTAGGTTTCGCTTAATTTTGCTAGGGACTAGCAAAAACTAGGCATGGGGGTATTTGATTAGCCCATAGTTGTGGGTTATTTAAGTACTTAAGTGCCTACACATTAGGTTAATTCTAACATTTATTTAGTATAAATTAGGATGTAAATAGATTAATTCATAGTTTTAATCTAATTACATAATCCATACATTGCATTCATATCTTAAGTGCATTTAGAATTAGCTTAGAATAGCATTCATCTAATTAGATAACCAATTAGGTATATTGTTTTTATTAACATAGAAGTTGAGGGTCTATATATAAATAACCCTAATATTTTAATAATATTTGCTTTATTCGTCTTCTTTCAGAACGGCTGGCTGCCGCTCCAATGCCCGGCTGCTGCAGTGATGAAGCCATTCAAGGGGGAGCGGATGTGGTGGATCTGGTCGGCGGCTGATTTCAAAATTGTTCAAGACACTATAAAAGGAGCACGGAAGCTGCCGGCTGCAGCAGGCCTCCACCACCGACCCACCACTGTGCAGAGAGATCCTCTCTCTTCCACTCCACACTGCCGGCCTCTACCGTGGCGGCGAGTCTCCACCACCGTGGGCGTGTGGTGTGACAGGCCACACCGCCATCCGGAGCTCGCCCGCATTACCGTGAGCACCTTAGCGTGCAACTCCCTCGCCGTCATCGCCGACCACCATCACCAACCTACTGATCAGTCACCCTCTCAGTAACTTAAGACGTCTGGGAAATTTCCCAGACGTCTGAAGTTACCCGCTCACTTCACCCCACACGCCTGAAGTCGCCTGCAGACCCCTTCCCGCACCTGCAGAACCTTCAGCGCACCCACGTCCGTCAACCTTCAGCTCAAACACGCACAACCGCCTGCAGTCCACGCCGTTCACCACTGTGTCTGCAGAACCGCCAGCAACCGACCCCTGCACCCTCCACCGCTCACCGGCTGCTGACTTGCGCACGCCTGCAGATCAGCCCGCGCTCTCCTCCAACGCCTGCAGACCTCCGCAGACCCTCCGCGCGCCCACGCACAGCCATCTGCAAACCACCGCGCAAGCGCCCCCTCTGCAGCTTCCACCGCACACACCAGCGCCCGCCTGCAGACCACCGCAGCCACCCTCCGCGCGCCAGCGCCCTCCGCAGCCCCTCCGCGCGCCCACGCACAGCCATCTGCAAACCACCGTGCAAGCGCCCCCTCTGCAGCTTCCACCGCACACACCAGCGCCCGCCTGCAGACCACCGCAGCCACGCCTCCGCGCGCCAGCGCCTTCCGCAGACCCTCCGCGCGCCCACGCACAACCGCCTGCAGCACCTCCGCCGGAGCTCGTCCGGCCACCTCCGGCCGCCGCGCGACTCGCCGTCACCACCGATTCGAAGCCCTTGATCCAAGGGACCTCCGCCGAGCTTCCCGCGCCCAGCCATCGGCTCCTCGTCGCGCAAGACAACGGGGAAAAATTCCCCTGTTTTGCTACAGTAAAGCATTGATTAAAATTTACATTTTCTGCCATTGCCAGATTTTATTCATATTCTATTCAGTCTGCATTGCGGAAAATATCCTGTAGTTTATCATAATTGCCATTTCAGCATTATTTCTTGCTTAAACCTTAATCTAAAGGAAATCTTGGCTTGGTTCTTGTCCAAATTGACTCTGAACAAACATTTTTAAGTGGCGCGAATTTTAATACGTTATTGCCTCCCTGTGGAAACGACCCGCTCCTCTGCGAGTGGTTATTTCTTATTAAAAATTGATTAGTCGATTTTTCCACCACATTAAACTACAAACGACTTAAAAGCGAAAGATCGACACGGTCAGCGCCCATCTCCCTTCCAATGCCTCCTCTTTCCTGCTCCTGCACCGCACCGCCCACACCACCAAATGCCCGCGCCATCTGCAGGCACGCCCCCTCCTCCCTACAGAGTGCCCTCTCTCACACAGGCATCCAACGCTTGCTCCATCACCGTTCGCAGGCACGCATGCAAGCCAAGCACCTCCAACGCTCTCCACTGCAGAGCGACCTGCAGACACCCTAGCGTGCCTTAACCTCCAGTGCCCGCCTTCGCACCCATCCTGCAAGCTCATCTGCAGACCGCCTCACCAGCGCCCCCTCCCTCAGGCAGCTAGGCGCACCCTTAACTCCCGTAGGAACTGCAACCTGCACCTGCAGGCATCCTACGCTTGCTGCTGCAGGCACCATGCACACTGCAGCGCCCGCTCCGCTTCAACAGCCACAGGCGCTACCTCCCTTCCAGTGCCTTCAACCCCCGCAGGCACTGCACCGCACTGCAGCGTCTCCACCGCCTGCTTTCAGCTGCAGGCGTGTGCCCACCTCAACCTCCAGTGCCTTCAACCCTCTACAGTGCCCGCAGACCCACGCCTTTGCCAGCAGGCACCCACAGACATTGCACCGTGCCCTCCTTCCTACCTGCAGGCGCACGCACGCTAAACCCCTCTTGCAGGTGCTTGCGCCACAGCCACAGCACCTTCACGGTAGCAGCAGCCTCCTCCGATGTCTTCTCCTCCACCGTCCGGCCACCTCCGGCCATCTTCGTCGACGCCGCAGCCTCCATCAGATAGCCCTCATCCTCGCCAACATCCCTTGCTCGTGAAATCCCTGCCGATGCTCTCTTTCTCTCGCAAGGGGGAGAGAGAGCAAATGCTCTATTTCCTCTCATATTAAAAATTACATTCACTGCCATTTCCACAAGAATTTGATTTCTATTTATTATTATTATATTGTTGCAAAATTGCGCATGCACACTCATATTCTCCAATAATTGCACATTAATGATATTCACCTATTTCAAGATTGGTTTTGGGTTAACCTGTGCACTAATTTTCTCTTGTACATGTCACATGAAAATTACATTAAATTAGCATATATTTATTGAAGATTTCAGTGAGGAAAAATTGTACATATACCCTTATCTTTTTAAGTTATTGTGAATCTACCTTCCATTGCATTTTATATCAGATTTGAATAGGGATTTCACAATTTATTGAAAGAATATAAAATAATAGAGAGTTTATTGCATAATTGCCTCCCTGTGGACATGACCTGCTCTTTTATGAGTGGTTTTTTTTATTTTTGATTAGTCAATTTTTCTACCACTTAAATACTACAACGCAATGCGGAAAGTCGACTCTTTCAACTAGCTTGAGCTAACATTTAGCTGAGATGAGCTGAATGGAGCTAAGGATGAGTTGATCCAACTAGAAGGAGCTGTGATCCAGCTAGAATGAGCTGGATCTAGCAAAGATCTAGCTGATGTGGGCTTCTCTGCCTTCTAGAGTGCTAAGGTTTGTGGGATCTAACTATCTACCTATCCCTAACACTCAAGTAAATGCATAAAAAATATAATAAAATGCAATGCATGCCTATCCTAAGTGAATGCCTGAATGTAGCCCAAAAACCATTTACGAAGTAAAACAGTAAGAGCTAGATCACTTTTAAGTCATAAGAATGATGATAAACTAGCATTTATCAATAAGCCATCTAAGGCCTTTGTGTGACATCTAAAGCCTTTGAGAGTAGCAGTCTGACTTGAGTTTGAATTGAAAATAGCCAAAGTATTCAAGGGTTTCTTTGTTGTTCTCAACCACCATCTTTTTTGGGCTTCATATATCTTTTCTTCTCATTATTTTTCTCCATTGACTCTCATATACATTTTGATATTCATTGAATATATTTCTCATATATCTTGAGTTTTGTTTTAATCTTGGATTAGTGTTTGATTTGCGATCCTTTGCTTCCTAGGAACAATCTCGAAAATTCATATTTCTCAAGCTTATAAATTTTAAATGTTGATTCAATTTTGTTTGCTATACTGCGATGTGTATTTTTCAAAAATAACAGAAATTTGCTATCGACAAGTACTAGATTACTTATGAATCTAAAAGCGAGATTACATTTGAAAAAATCTTTGCCAAGTGATTTTAAATGTAATGGTTCTATTGTGGATGTTTAGAGGCTTATCTAGACGTCTGGGAATGATAAAAAATAATTCTTCTATGCCAACAGAAATTTTGTTTAGCTCAAACTCAACGGTCAGGTTATTAGACGTCTGTTATGGTCTATGGACGTTTGGTTTAGTGATAGGTTGTCTAAAACCTAATGTTCAAAACCCTAAGTCATTGTATATGGCATCTAGTCATCTGATGCATACAACAGATGACTTATCTTTCAATATTAGACATCTAGCAACACCTACAGACGTCTGATTTTATGGTATATGAATTTTTATGCATTCAGTTTTGTTTCTAAATTTTGCCTAAGTGTTGAGAGCCTCCGTCTAGAGATTATATATTTAGATAGAGACTCTTTACAAAATATCTAGAATCAATAAATACAAAATTACAACTTAATTCAAGAATGAACATTAGAACCTAAACCTAGACATCTTCATCTTCTAGTCCTTTATGACATTTACAGGTAGACTAAGGACCTACAATGGTGCTATGATAAGAATAGAAATAGTGGTTTATTTAAGTTTATTATTTTGTTAAATCATCAAAGCATATAATTGGAGGGGTTGAACTAACAGCCATCAGGACCATGGCTCTTACTTTGAGGCATAGAAAATATAAAAATATAAATTCTTCTACATTAGGAACTTCCAAACACCATCTTACTTTACCATTAGTAGGCCAATCCTGAGACACAAATAGCTCTTTAAAATTTCACATATTTTCCTTAGAAGTATATAATTTGCAGGAATAATCGTAGAAACATCTTATTTTCATTCTATCACATGTTTCCTCGCCATTTGGAAGCCTGATCCAGTCTACTGTGTTTTTCTTCTTTCTAATTTTTGCATAAGTGAGGTAAAACTTCATATTCCAATCACCACTTTGCACCCACCTATGCCTTGACCTCTAACGCTAGTATATTTCTTCTTGTAATAATATCTCATCCTATTGTCTTTGAAGATGTTTTTCTCTATTCACATTGCTATTTGAAATTTCTTTCCCTTGTAATTGGGTCAACTCTGCCTCAATGTCAACCTTCCATCTTTCTAGTTAACATCTGACCTCGCTTGCCATTTATTAAAGTTCTGTGTCAACCTTTTATGCTTTTCCCATATAAGAATAATACCTCCTTCTCATCCTTCCTCCACTACCAAGTGATAATCATTCCTTAAACACCATTCTGCTCCCAATCTCCAAACATTCCTTAGCTTTTCCTCCCTTTTTGTCAGTCTTAGCAGTATTGGGCAATGATCACTTCCCAAGGTAGGGAGATGTAGTACCCTAGCCTGAGGAAATTGAGCAATCCAATTAGTAGAGCCCAACACTCTATCAATTCTTTCCTTGATCGGATATTTTGCTTGTCATTTATTTCTCCTTGTGAATGCTTGCCCTAAGAATCCTAGATCTACTAAACACAACCTTGAGATAAAATTCTTCAGATGATATAGCTCCCTTGATGGAATAGCTCTTTCTCCCATTTTATCTACCATTGAGAGAATCACATTATAGTCTCCTATGTAAACCAAAAAATATGCATAATCCTCCAACAAACGAGCCAATCTTTGCCAAAATTTCTTCCTATAGTTCTGCTTCGACATTCCATACACACAAGGCAAGTACCAAGAAAACCCTTTATCTTTTATTTTCATTAGCATACAATGCATCTCAGAGTATCTCATATTTACATCCAGTATTTCATTATATAACAAACCCAACCCTCCAAATTTATCTTCAACATCTATAGTAAAAGATGAGCAGTTTTTTAGCTTCTAACCTATTTTCTCAAAATTGTACTTTTTGAATAAGTTTCTAATACAAAAATTATATCTGCTACTATAGCTTTGACCAAGGATTTTAAGTGTTAAATTGCAGAGGGTGATTCCAAACCTCTATAGTTCCATGCAAGAATATTCATGGTTAATGCGACAGCTGCTTCGACCCAGCTTCCATAGGCGTTTCAGTTTCACTATCTTGCAGATGAATTTTCTTTGCTTGAGCTTGATCCCCTCTTACATCTCCTTCCTCCCACTCTTTCCTCTTCTTGATCAGCTGCATTTAGATATTCCTGACATTTCTATCTTTTGCTATCTTTTTAAAATTTCTTCTTTTCCTCTCTTTTTTCCTACCCTTCTATAGTATGATCTTCACACTTTCTAGCAGTTTCACAGTGCTTCCTTCTATCTCTTCCATGTTCTTGCCTTCTGCCTTTGATGTCCCCTTTTCCTCATCTGATAACACATCTATATTACGTTCCATTTGAGCTGGGAAATCATGCACTGACTCTGATGGTTTCCACATCAAGTAATATGCTATCTGCTCCATCATGGCAAGATCCACTTTAACCCTTTCCATAACATCATAGGCTATTAGCGATAACACCTTTGTGCCCTATCGTTCATCTTGCTATAGTTCTCAACCCTCTAAATCCACCATTTCCACCCCTTTGAGGAGTTCCTTTCCCTTTTGCAATGCATTGTTACCGTCCATAGCTTCCATCTCCCAAATTCTACTACTGGTTGATCTTTCTTCATTTCTTGAATGCCTTTTAAATGGGACCTCTTCCTCTGTATCTTCAGTAGACACCCCTTCATCCCCCCTCCCTACCCTCCTTGCTTTTAAGCTAAAATATTGGACAACTTCTTTACCAACTCTACCCTCCTCTAAACTCTACTCCACATCGTTGTTCCACTTCCTTCCTTTAGCTCTGATAGAGTCATCAAAATAAATTATCTCAACTTCCAATTTTCTTCATACCCCCACCGATTGCACCTTTATAATTTTCAGTTTTGCTATTAATAATTCATCACAGTCTTTGTTTTCATGTCCCATTATCCCACAGAATGAGCATGTTCTAGGAAGCCTTTCATAGCATATCAGAATAATTACAGAATTAATTATAGAATCACCATCAATAAGGTTCAATTTTAACTTCCTGACCAAAGGCTTAACCAATTCTATCTCAACCTCTTCCTTTTTTCTCATCTAGATCATTTTCATTGATAGTTGCAAAGGCTCACTCTACACGCCTCAAATCCTGGTTACATTTGTATTTATGAGGTAACTCATAAAGATGGATCCACAAAGCCACCATATTAAACGAATAATCAGATGGTCTCCTTCCTAACTTTTCAGTTTCCATTGCTATCATATTTCCATCAAAATGACATGGCCCTCTTTTTATCACCGTTCTAACATCCGCTTCCTTCCCAAAACTATCCACCCAAACATTCTCCTCTACTTCAACAATGGTGAATGGTTTCATAAAAGCAGCCTTCAACATCACTTCTATAATTGACTTACTCCTCACCTTCTTATTTGTCATCACCGTGAAGAATATTATTTTTTTCCATTTGTTGGGCTCTTTCAGGCCTTCGAAAGATAGCGAGATGATGAGGTGTGGCCCATCATAGCTAAAATGCCCAAGTTAAGCTAGAAACTAGGTTAAACACTATCAATTAACATGATAAATGAGTTAAGTGTGGAAATTAATGAAAATGACCTAAAACATAAAAAATGTGTTAAACATATTTGAGGGATTCTATACAAAATATGTAAATGGATGATCCAAATGCCAAATTGAGCACTAAATGAGCCCAAATTCACAAATCAACTATGGGATTAAATTCTAATATGTTTAATTAAGTTTCCATAAAAATCTCATTGCATTTGGACATCATTAAGGCCTTGAAATCACTGCATTACACTTAGGTCCTCCATACTAAACATTTCATTAGGTTTAAAACAACCAGGGTCCTCTTTGTAAGTTTCCAGGGATATGGGTGCATTATTTCTAATCACTTCTGTGTTCTTTAGAAAAATGCCTACTATTCCACTATAAGGGTATTGGTGCAAATTCACCAATACACTTGATGGCCACTCTTATGCACTATTCATGTGTGAAGAACATGCACATTCTGTGCCGTTGGTTCCTTGATCCACAAATCCAATGGTGGATCTTCCACCAACCTCTGATCCCCGATGCAAGCACCTTCATGCCAAGTCCCAGATCTCATCTGATGATTACATCATCATGAGCCATAACTAGCTTTAATTAGTCAGGATTAATTGACAAATGCTTCTACACAATCGCTTGAGTGTCATAATTCCTTGCATATCCTTTCTGAGAGAAGAACATTAAAATAGGGTTAATTCTACAGTTTTAACATCACATCATGAAAGTAGAGTAATCGTGGTGTTTTCCAAGGGTTAATCTAAGGTCTAATGAGCATTAAAGTCTAATAAGAGGGTCTACATAGATAAAAATAGGGCTTCACGCATTTTGAGAACCAATGCAGTAACCAAAACCCTAATTTCAGACCTACTTAAATTACAGAGGTTTTGGCCATGATAAAATTCATCTAAATTTTCTAAAATTCATATAATAATATTCTTTGAGGTTTGGTATCCTTGATTTAAACTTTGGAACCTATTTTGACCTTGAATAAAGTCTCAGACAGAATTCCACCCTAATTTGGGTTTCTGCACAAATTACCCCGTAAAACTTGGTCAAACTAAAATCCGACTTCACCACTAGATTCCTTGGGTCCAAATTATGTTTGTACCAAAATTTAGGTCCAATCAAAGTCCATATTGACCTAGTTTGCATTCTAGTCCCTTAAAACTCCATTCTTCACATATAAGCCCCTAACTTTTGAAATTCTTTGCGATTAGCCACCCAGGTTTGTTGCCTTCTTGACGAAAAGAGCCCTTCTGCCATTGGAGGTGAACCGACCTCCAGGATGGCTTTGACCATGCCTAAACCTATTAAAATCATCATTAATTCCCACCAAATTTGGTGGGATTGATGTTCACACTATGAATAAGAGATTGGGACAGATTTTAGCTCTTGAATTGCATGGATTAGGTCATGCGAATGCACAAAATTCATGGGTTCTTCTTGACTCCTAATGAAGCCAATTAGCATTTCTTCCCTATCTAGAGCTTGGCTGGAGAGTTACAAAAGTTTGCTCATTGCAAAATCAAGCTCCTTAGCTCAGTTTGGTCTCATCTCTTCAACTTCTTCTCTCTCTGGCCGCCTCTGACCGTAGCTCGGGTGAGCTCCTCCATCCTCTATCTTCAGCCTCTACCACATACCATAGGTAGAGGGAAATGTCTTCCCTCCGTTGTCCGCTTCTCGCAATACCAGCAGGACTCACCCTACTCCTTCCTCTCCATTCCCCCTACTGGAGGTCTTCATCCTTATGCGATCGGCCAATCACAACCATCGTAATTCTCTCTCTCTTCTTCCGTAAATAGGTTCAATCTCTTCCTCTACCTCTGTAGATCCTCACCAACCCCTCTACCTCTCAATTCAACTGACAACCACCTCCCTTCCTCACTGTCTTTGCCAAGTCCGATGGGAACTCCGGTGAGTTCGCACAGGCAATCCATGCCACGAAACCTCACTCCACCTGGTCCATAAGCTCACCCACAACTATGCGAGAGAAACCCCCTCAAGAAATTGAGGGTTTTGCTCACACATAGCCCTGGCTACAGATCCCATCAATCCACCGATCATCCCTTCACCCTCCAGCCACCATACGCCACTGTTCACCTAATCGACCTCACCATCACCTTTCTCACCTCATAGCGAAGCTCCTGAGCATTTTAACCGAGGCTTTTGAGCTCGTATTTGTGAAATGCTAGTTCACCGTTCGCTCACCATCACCATCATCTTCCCCAACCACATCTGCCGTGCTCTGAGTAGCTCTAACCTCGCTACCACATTCAGACGCTGCGGCCTAATCCCAAGAACCGTTCCAGGGCTTCAATCCAAGAGAAGTGCAGCTACAACACCTTCAATTAGAGTGAGCTCCACTAGCTACTGCTACGCGAAGAAATGCCCAACAGATAGTCCCACATCTTGTGGGACAAACTAACTACAGCACTTTAATTGATTTTGTGCTATCACCTTATCACCCAAGTCACCGGGGTTTGGGTCCCAACTCATGCGCCTCCTCGTACCTCACACCTCGCTCGTGCACACACTCACGTGAGTCTAGCCACTCCCTAGGATCCAATAACCCGATATGAAACCCAATTGACCCTGGGTCTGAGAGAGAAGAGAAGATGAGGAGAAATTTATGAGAGGAGGGAGGGTTTTGCTGTGCAGCCCTTTGCCTTGCCCCTATGCTGAAGAAGAGGCATGCACTTAACCTTTGAAGAAAAGTTGTGAAGAAAAGCCTCTTGTGCTTGTGAAGGCTTGAGAGAATTAGCTCTTGTGCTTGAAAGGCCTTGGTACCCTTGCGTGCCTTCTGTGAGTTTTTGCTATATTTAGACGATTAAGTCTTCTACTTTACGTAGGCAATGTCTGAAAGGTTGATGTTGGTACTGTTAAATTATTTAAGAACCTAAGTTTAGTTGATTAAGATACTGTTGAGTTATTTGAATAACTTGAATATGAGATGCATGCTTAATTAGAGGATCTAAATGGTGATCTAAATCACCACTTTTTAGGTTTTCTCTATTCTTTTTGTCTCATGATCATTGGATTACATTGAATATTAATCTGACAAATTGTATTCATTGCATATCTTTTATCTTTTATGTGTTTATCTTTTCTGAATGAAGATTAATGTGTGAATTCTACATTTTCTCCGTGCAAATGACGCCAGACTCCATTAGAATCTGAGTTTATAAATTTACATTTTTTGTTGTGTGATTTAGGAGTGTACTAAAATGAATGCATATTTAAAACCTCCTCTTTGCGCACGCAACATCATCCAACGATTACTTTTCATCCAAAAATATCTCACTCTCTCCTTGACCTCCTCTCGTTCATTGATACCATACAACGCTAATCTCCTGATCCGATAACTACATTTGCCTCACACCTATATAAGGACCAGCCCTAAGCTCCTGCAATCCTTTATTGACTCCCTCCCCCTTGAGCTGATCATCGTCCAACCCTCCAACTCCATTTTCCCCTTTCTCAGCTACCAGTGATAGCTATAGCTTCGTCCCTCAGTTCTTCTCCCTTAGCTATTGGTCATTGGTCTCAGAGAGTCTCCTTCATTTGCTAGGAGGCCTTCTTCCCTTTCATCCATTTTAGCCGCCAGCTGTTGATCCTTGAGAGTCACCTTCGTCCCTTATAGTAGATTTATAGCTTCATAGATAGATTTGAATGCTTTCTAGTTAGATTTACTACTTTCTAGCTTAGTTAGATAGTTTAGATCAGAATTTATCAAGTGATTATGTTAGATCTAGGAGTTGAATAGATTAGATTGTAGGTCCTTCAATCAGTCCTCTTTGATCAATCCTAATCAGAGAGGCAAATTCTCACCCATCCATTGATTCATACAGCTCCCTCATCACTTCATGATCACTTCCTATTGATTCATTGTTGCTTTTAGTCACAATTCACATCCATCCATTAGAGTCATTTAAGGACTGATCTTTCTAGCTTATAGGTCTTAAGTGTGCTCAAATCCACTTGAGGGCTATTCCATTCACTTCATACATTCATAATGGCCTCCTTCATTTGAATTGAATAGATTCACTCTATTCATTTGGCATTGATTTTTATGCATGATCGATAGATCTTGGATTCAATATGGTTTAAATCAATTTTAATTGAATGAATTGAGTTGCTAATCATTTAATTAGAATACTTGCGATGGGTTTGAGCTTTTGTGCTTTGATTTTGATTACTTAGTAATCTCACACCCAAATTTCTAATTTAGTACTATTTTTTACCTTTACTGGATAGAAGGGGCCGCTGTAATCATTGCACTAAATTGAGGTCCTTGCTATGATCCAATCATTTCTATAGGATCATTCAAGGTCATTGAACACCAATCAATGGTGTGTAGAGGTCTAGAATGATCAAATCATCTCAGCGATCTCATACTAAAAGCCCACCTAGGCTATATATTAATTTGATCCTAAAGTCTTTCAATCTGTTGATAAGAGTCTGAATGGGGTTTGGAACATTTTAGTGAAGGTCTAGGATTCAATTCTGATGGGTTTTATTACTTGATTTGAGTTCTCTCTTTCACACTATCTATAGTGTAAAGTGGGAAATCAATTAGGGTTTCTAGGATTTTTGTATCTTTGATTTGAAATGTAAAGAGTTCCAGAATGGTTATTGATTGTTTGTGACACCAGAAATTGGGATTTAAATGCATTGAACTTGATCTGGGAAATTTGTTCTCAAAATTTATATCTCAGAATGACCTAGAGATTTGATGCTTCAAAAGCCTCTAATGCTTAGAGGAGATTCTAAAAGGATTTTCTTATGATTAAGTATCTTGGATGAATGGTTTTACTAAATTTTTTAGTTTAAAAAGGCAGGACTGAGGACTTTTTAAAGAATAGTAGCAGCTGTTTTGTTCTGGATGAATTTTGAATGGATTTTAATCAAGGAATCTACATGGTTTTTGAATGATTTTGAATGGTAACTGGTGAGTGAGATTTCGTACGTGAAAAGTTGAGTTAGAAAACCTGTCATTGTAATGCATAGAAATCTGCTACCAGATAAAATTTATAACTGAATCACGAGGTGAGCCTTGTGTCGAACACGAGGAGGCAAACATTTGGTTTTGAAAATCCACACTTTGCTTTTATTTACTTTTAGTGTTTTTATCTTTTGTGATTTTTTTGGTATTATTATAAGGCAAGAGATTTGATCAAGAAAAACTTTATCTAGCTAATCTACTTGCAAAGTAAGAGAGAGAGAGAATATTTCATAGAATGGAGCAATGTCTATTACAACTAATTAAAGCTACACTAGAAAGCAATAAAAGATATAGGGGTAAGAGAAATCCTCCTCGACGATTGCTTAGAGGATGACTCGCTTTGACGACATCTCGGACAAAGGTGGTGAGAGTCTAGATGAAGAAGAACAAAGCTAGAGGATGGAGAATGCGGTAGGGCGATGTTGCGGCGAGGATCTTCTTCCAGAAGGTGGTGAGAGGACATATTAACTTGACCCTATACTACTTAATCGACATAAATTCAAGTTGACCTAAGTTACTTTCTTTTGCACATAATTAAGCAAAATTGACTTAATTAAGTGTGTTGAGAAATTTATTCTTTGCAATCATTCTTAACCCTTAAAAACTTAGAATTTAAATTGTTTTAAGAAAACAAAACCTAAGAGTTGGAAATTAAATTTTAACTCAAAAACTCAATACACTTAAGTTAATATTTTATTTATGAAATTTGATTTCTATAAATCTAAGTTTAAGCAAATTAGTCAAATATTCATCATTAACCAAACTTAGAGGAGTAGAACTTTTAATTTGCCAGCTTACAGCACTAAGGACAAACTTCTAGACCTAGGATTTTGTCAATCCTTCTCCTTTAGGTCTCAACTACAAATCTTCAAAACCCGATTTCTTAGGCTTCATTACCCAATACAAATGTTCAGTAGCTATGATTTTAAAACATCCGTGCTTGTGAAGAGAATTGTCCTAAAGGCATCCAAATTTGCAAAAATCCATATCTTAAGGCATCAATTTCCAATCCAGATTATTTCAATTCAAGCCTTTGGCTTGGCCTTACTCAGGTTTGGTTGCTTTCTCCTCACCAGTTTTCTATCCTGAGGTCAACAATTTTTGTGTATATCTCCCTGGTAGACCACTGGGTCTCTTATTCCTAATTTTTATCTCCCTATTTTTTTTTCAACTTTTTCTATAGGTTAGAACACCCATATGTAGTGAGGTGTTCTTTTATTTGAAGGAAGGAAGGGTAGCATCTATTTATATCGAGATGCTTTATTTTTGTGGAAAAACTGCATAGTACCCATTTGTAGCGAGGTACTTAACTGAAGGGTGTTTTACTTTATTTTTTTATTTTTCTCCCCCTTCCCATTTTTCTTACTATCTTTATACTCCAAATCCTTTTTCTAGGTGAGTGGCACATCCTTCACCCTTTCAAGAATCGCCCCGCGGAAATCCTTGGACTAAAGAGGATTTGGGATTGATCTCTTAACCACTGTGTTTTCGCGATCTCAGATGCCATCAAGACAATTCTATGTGTGTGATTTTTCGATGCTTAGGTTACTTAGCTCTCAAACCAGAGCTTGGACAACAAAGCCATTCACTCTCAGGTTCTTTAAACTCTTAGTTTCCTCCTATAGGATCTGTCAAGACAAAAACTCACCAAGTCTAGCCAAATGTCCTTTAGTTGATTAAACTAACTATAACCTGATAGACTTGAAGACTAAGGTTCTACTAACTCTTTACTTAATTAACTCTGAATATCTGGTCTTTTTACTTAACTTGATGATAAAATCAAATATTCAAATAGCAAAAGGATTACTTAATCTAATTGATTAAAAAGTTACAATTTAATTCCAAAACTTAAGTTTTGAACTTAATACACCTTAGTTTCTTAATTTTAGGGTATGAATAGAAAAACAAAGCTTTAGGGTTTAAAGATTCTAATTTAAATAAAAACCTATTTTAAGATTTTGCAAATAAAAGTGTGTTTTACAAAATGTTATAAGTAAAAATCTAAATAAGGATTTAATGCTCTTATATATATTCTATATTTTTTATTATTTTGATTTCTAACCTAAAGGAAAAATTAACCTCCTAATTATTGATATAAATATATTTTCTTCTTCTTCTATTCTTCTTTATTCTAGCTGTAAAACCCCTTTTTTTCAAAATTTTTCAAATTTTTAAGATATTTTTTATTTTAAAATTTTTAAATTTTTGGTATTTAAATTTTTTTAAAATTTTGTGGGCATTTTAATTTTTATATGTTTTTTTATATTTTCTCTGCAAATACACTTGAAGTGAAAATTTCACTTCACACCCCCCAAAGTTAAGATTTTACAATGTCATCATTGTAAGATGGGTGAAAAGATATTACACTTCATTTAGTGTAGGGTGACAGAAGGAGTCGGATAGAGGAGATCAAAGATCTCTGTGTGGGTGATTTCAATTCTGACCAAAGGTCAGAATGGATAGTCGAACTAAATGAAGGTAATCAGTGTGAGATGAAATGAAAAATCAGAAAAGTGTATAGGAAGAGAAAAGTGTAGAAAATAGGAAACAGCTATGTACAAAATGCTAAGTTTTATGCCTTTAGCTAGGCGTAAACCCTAGTAAAGAATTCCTAAAAAGAATATCCATGGTAAAAACAAAGGAGTTAAGGAAGAATTGGTTCAAGAAAAATAGAAAAATAGATAAGACCACCCGGTAAAAACTCGTCCTGAGATTGCCTGAAATAGATCTTGCAGAACCAAAATCTGATTCCTATGAAAAATATTAGAAAGATCAGAGTGAATCTCTTGAAGATCAGATCTGATTTAGGTTGAGATGTGAAATATTAAAGATTGAGGCAATCTAAGAAGAAATTCCAACCAAGTTCAGAAGGTCAGCAGAGTCAATTCTGATTCTCAATAATAGGTGGATCATTTTGATACAATAAAGGTTGCTGATCGGGTTTGGTGGATTAGTTTCATGAAGTATAGAAGATGGGTTTTGATTAGAATCAAAGGCTTGATTAATGAAATGTACTTGGCCGTGATGTTGCCTAGGGTTTTGCAGATTCCTAGGATTCGGAATTGGCTTAGATGGAAGAGTACCTGGCTGACGAGATTCAGCCAAAAGCGTGATCTAATTTCATAAATCAGCCAATTCTACCTTACATTAGCTTTGAATCTCAGCAAGAGCTTCAGTATTTTATCGCTAACTCTTTGTAACAGCTCGTAAAATATGATCGAGTTGTGTATCTTTAATCGACCTAGAGTAATTCTTCATACTTGTGGAATTAGGCCTAGCATTTGGTTGCTGAGAAGGCAACGGAGATGGGTTTAGGTGGGTCTGATTTGGATAACTTGGTCTTTGATTTTGATCAGACCAAGAGAAGTTTGGGTGGCTTCTCCATCCGGAATTATAGGTATTAGAATAAGGGTTTGATCTTGGAATGTTTTCATGGATGGCATTCAAATCTAAAGAATAGGGTGGGTTTTCCACAAAAATAGGAGATGGGGAGAAAGGTGGGAAAGATTGTAGGACAAAGGTCCCTCCTTGGGTTGGTGCAGCAGTAGATAGAAAACCCATGGAAGATGGATCTCTAGAATCCATATTATTCGCAAATTCCCTCCCGGTGGGAATTTGTGAAACAGGTGAATGCGCAGGATTTTGCATAGCAAGTAGAGGTGTAAGAGTTTTCATTGTATTTCTGACCTCATCAAGATGCCTTGCTATGATGTCCACTTTGTCCAATTTTTCTGCAATAATCTTTAAATCCTTTGAACTGGATGAATTACCGATCTCATGAATGCCCTTATGCAGATTTTTATGTGCTGTATCAGTGCCCTGCATAAATTGTGACATGGATGCATTGTTGATCAAGTTTTCTGCCATCCCTTCAAATAATTCTAAAGCAGATTCTATGTCGTGATTTAGAAAGTTCCCTCCACAAGAGGCATCGACTAGATTGCGAATGCCTTCTTGCAATCCATAATAAAAGATGTGCATTAGTTGCCAATGAGGGATGTCATGATGTGGGCATTTCCTTTGTAATTCATGAAAGCATTCCCAAGCTTCATGAATTGGTTCTCCTTGATTTTGATTAAAAGTTGTGATAGCCCGCCTTAAAGCATTGGTGCGACCAATAGGGAAGAATTTCTTCAGGAATGAAGATTCGAGTTCAGCACAAGTTGAGATTAGTCTTGCAATTGTTCTATACCAATATGTAGCTTTATCTTTAAGGCTGAAAGAGAACATCTTCATGAGTAGGATTTCCTTATTTTGATTTTGAGGTCCAAGGGTTTGAGATAGATTTTTTAGATCCTCAATATATTGAAATGTATCCTCGGATGCAAATCTGTGAAAATGTGGTATTAGACCTATAATGTTTGGCTTTAATTCTGAGTCATTTTCCCCAATGAGAATCCTAACATTAGGCTCTACTTGTGCATTAGATGGATTATAATAATCTCAGAGTAGAGGCCTAGGACGAGGGATCGGCAAATCAGGAAGATCAAAACCCACGTCAGGTTGTGGAGGAGGATGATGTGAAAATAAGCGTGATTGTAATTAGAGCTTTTAAAGTCGCTGTAACATGAGAATTTGCATACGCTTTTAAATTTATATTCCTAGATAGGGGACTATCTAGGGTCATCCAAGGAGGAAATTTTGCAATTCAAATCTCTTTCTTTAAAGGGAAACTCAATCTTTCTTTTTCGTATTTTAAATATATAATTTTTATGTTTTCAAATAATAAGGGCAAAAATGCAAATTGTTGATGAAAAAGTAAGTAACGCCTACAATCACTAAGCTAAAACCTAAGAGACAAAAATGATCCCTCCCTAAGCTCACTCTAGGCAAGTGGAGGCCTAGAGTAATTAGGAAGTGGAAGTGAAAAAAGTACTAGAACAAAGGCAAGCAATTGCAATAGAAATTAAAAAGAAGGCAAATTAATTTAGTAGAATTTGTGTTCTTTTACAAAGACATGTAGAGGAATGCTTCTACTAGAAATGGAAAATGTAAAAGCAATAAGAAGAAACACAAATCCTCTTGCAGAATCTGGTGAAGAAGGGAGTCTTCTTACTCCAAGCCTAGCTACTCCTTGGCTTGGAAAGAAGGTCTCCTTCTTCTCCTTCCTTGAATGCTCCTACAAGGTGGATGCTCTCCACCTCAATTCTTTCCTCCAAGGGTGGGCATACACCACCCTCAAGCTCTCCTCCAAGGTGGCGTGGACCACCTTCAAGATCTCCTCCAAAGGTCTTCCTTGCCTGGCTTTTCCTTTGGCTGGTGTGGGCATAAGAGAGAAGGGAAGAGGGGAAGGCACCAAGGGGACAGAATATCGCCTTAATCTTCTTCTTCTTCTCTCTTGGGCGTGAGCTTTAGGTAGAGTATGTGAGGTATTTTGCTAGCCAAGGATGGGTTGTAAGGTGGTGGGTGTCGGTCTTTTTATAGGGTAGGGTGACGGGGTTAAGGTGGCTCTTGAGATGGATGGCTAAGATGGGAGAATGGAGGTGGTTAGGTGATCCTAGGGCTAAGGAGAGTTGGTGCCAAGTGGGGGGGGTGTGAAGGTGGTGGTTATGGTGGTGAAGGGCCACCTAATGGTGGTGCCAACCATGGAGAGATGCCTTGGTTTTGGTGCCACCATGAAGGCTTCTAGAAGGGGGATTAGGTGGATGGCTAGGATGGGTTGTAGGGTATGTGTAGGGCCGAGTGTTTTGGTGCCAAAAGGGAGGGCTTCTAGAAGGGTATTTTGGTGCCAAAACAAGGTGTCCTTTGGGTGTAGTTGAGGGGCTAGGAGGTGCCCATCTTAGCGCCAAAATAGAATAGGGGTTAGGTAGCTTAGGTGGACTAGGTAAGATTAGTTGGTGGAGCTAGCTAGGGTTAAGTTGAAGGTGGAGGATGGCCAGGGAGCTAGATGTTAGCAAAGATAAGCTAGGCTAAGATAGCTTAGCTAGCTATGGAGTAGAGGAGTATGCATGTGGAGCTTAGGGTTTGAGAAGAGGAGCTAGATATGCAGAGTCTGGAGCTAAATTGGAGCTAGCAGCTACTAAAGGGGTCAACATGGGGCTACTCTAGCTGGCTTAGCTTGCTAGTTCCTTGCTAGCTGCTAAGCCAAGCCAAAGTGAGCTGGCTTCTGTTGAATGGAGCTGAGGTGAGCTGGGTCTGGTGCTCTTAGGGAGGATTGAGCTAGTTGAGACAGCTAAGGTAGCTTAGTTCAACTAAGTTGAGCTAAGCTGAGTCCTCGGGAGCTGGACTTGAGCTTCCTGAGCTGGGATGAATTCACCTTCAGTTGGCTGGAGTTGAGTAGAGCTGGATGTAGCTGGACCTGAACTAGGGTGAACTCCAGTCAACTCAGCTGAGCTAGCTAGAGCTCCTTGTGGACTAGTGGGAGCTGAGATAAGCTAGACTCAGCTAAGTTGAGTTGGATCTGAGCTGACCTAAGTTAGGGTGAGCTAAGATGAGTTCTCTTGAGCTGCCATTCAGCTAAGATGAGCTGAATGGAGTTAGGATGAGCTATCCCTAGTCCAAGTGGGCTAGATTCCAGCTGTGGTGAGCTAGATCAAGTTGAGTTCTAGCTAGTTTGAGCTTCTTCTTCACCAGTTGCCCTCTTGAGTGATAGGGTTTTAGGGATCTGTATGTCTGCTCAGCCCTAACACTCACAAAAACACATTAAAAAGGCAAGAAAAAATGCAATGCATGCCTAACCTAGTTAATGCCTAAATGCAACCCAAAAACCTGTTTACGGAGCAAAATCCTAAGAGCTAGGTTTGTTTTAATGCATAAGAATGATGATAAACTGACATTTATCACACCCCCATGCTTATCTTTTGCTAGTCTCTTAGTAAAACTTTAATTTTTTGGAAAACGAAATTTTTGGAAATCAAATTTTTTTGACTTTTGAGGAAAAAAAGATTAAGGTACCTTGGTTGATCTAAACATAGGAGGCATGGGATTTGTTAAGGATAAACATCAGGATTTATTTTTGGATCCAAAAAATTGACAAAACAGGATCAATATATCCTCCAGAAAATTCACAAATTAACCCCATGTTAATTCAGATGACTTGAAATTTTTGTTTTTAGGATTTTTCTGGCTCTTGAATCTGATTCGCAACTTGCAACATCCTTTAAAACCTTGTGTCCGTGCTTGTGAAAAGCCAACATTTATAGTGGCGTGTTTTTGGTTTAAAACTTTTTTTTTCTCCCCCATGCTTATTTTTAGCTTAGTCTTACAATAGATGTGTCGGGATCATCATTCTCGTTACCAATCCTTGAGGGAGCTCTACCACTAGTACTTCGGGATAGCACTATCCATGACATCACCCAAGAGCTCACAACCCCAAAACACAATGCAATGTAAAAGGGTGCTCAAAGCAAACTCAAGCTCTTGCTCCGACACTATAGGTAGAGCACTATCTAAGGCACTTGAGCTGCTAAAATGCGCTTTAATGCTCCATCTAAAGATATGAATATAGATATGGGGCAGTGCCAAGGCAGTAACATGTTGACATTGCATCCTCAAAGGAGGCATTTTCCTCCTTCTCGACGGTGGGCGCTCAAGCCAATGATCTACTTCAGACTTTAAATAAGTCCAAACAAGGGAGTTTTTGTTTTCAAGTGTTGGCTTGTGTGTGAAAATTGACACAAGAAGTTCCTCAAGAAATGCAAGTTTTTGAATCAGAATCTAAGTTATATACTTTCCACATTACAAAAGAGGATCAAGTCACCTGAACTATCATGAGTTCAGGTGGAATTTTAGAGAAGGATATCTGATCTAGTCTAGAAATAAACCCTAAAATTCTAATAATTAGATCCACATCCTTATCCCTAGTTTGTTAAAGATTAAATCCCATTGTACCAAAAGTGAGTTTTTCGACCTTAGTCCCAATTTCAAAATTTTTCCTCAAAAAGTTTTCAACATTTTTATATTTTTGGGTATGCAGGCATGAAAACTAAAAATGTATGTTTTTAGGTTTTGAAAATCCTAAATCGATCGTCAAATTTTAAAAACACCCCCTGATGAGAACCTCATCATGAGCCATAACTAGCTCATTTTGACCCAATACAAAGGATAAAAGCTCCTACATATCTCAAGGAAAGGCGTAACTCAGAGAATTCTGAGTTTGAGAAGAAAATAAGTCATAAGGGGTAAAAGTGCAATTTTACCAGTATAATCTGCATACAGGGTAATTCAGGGCCCAAACATAGGTCAAAACAGCTTAATAAGAATAAAAGTGGGATGAAATGATCTAGCAAGGGCTACAGCAATTCCAAGAGACTAAATCTGTAACCCTAAAACAACCCACTTCAATTCACAAGGTTCGAGGCAAAGTAAAAATAGAATAAACCCTCTAAAATTCATAGAAAAATAATCTCTAGGGTTTAGAACCTTCAATTTGGCCTTTAGAACCCATTTTGACCTACATTGAGAACCATGCCCAATTAATAACTTAATTTGGGTTTTTGCGCAAATTGACCGGTCGAACAAGGTTTAAGATGAAAATGAAATTCACCATCAGATTCCTTAGGTCCTAATTAGTCATGTATAAAAACTTGAGCCTAAGAAGAAACCTCCTTGACCGACTTTACACTTTGGTCCTCATATATTTACTCTTTGGCCCTCAACTTTTGAACCCTCGCATTTTGGCCCCTAACTCTCCTTCGTTCTTTGCAATCAGGTCCCTCCTGCAAAACCCTGCCAGCACCATGCTCCGGTGACCTTGCGCGGAGCATGGCGCCGCGCAGGGTGAGGTGGGGGACCTGGCAAGTAAACCGGGGGTGCCCTGCGTCGTCAGCCGTCACAGGGGCACCCCCCTGGTCATTGTAGCCCACCATACCGGCCGTGCGAACGCACGGACGGTATGGGTTCGTCTCCGACCATTCTCCGGCGAGGGAGACACGTCGTCTCCCTCCGCCTTCCTCCCTGTTTCATCCCTATAAATACCCCCCGCTGCTCCACCGACCAGGGCAGCCTGGATCTGACGGAGAAAACCCCCAGCTTTCTTCTCTTCTTCCTCCGGCAGACGCTCACCAGCTCCGGCGGCTTCCTCCCCCTCCACCTCTTCGCTCTGCCGCAATACCAGCAGCAGAGACTTCCTCCCCTGCTCTTCCCGCGCCACGCCGCACCCAGCTGGCGCCTCTCCGGCTCTCTGCTCGCCGCCGCCTCTCTCCCTGAGCATCGTTTTCTCCGGCGACAGTCGATACGACTGTCGCCCTGTTCCTCCCCCTTCGTCCCTGCAAGTAAGCTAGAGCTACTCCCCTTCTCCTCCTCTTTCTTTCCCCGCTTTCAATTTAGTCAATTAAGCCCTCTACCGACCCTGTTCACCCTCACCCTCTCCGCCTTCGACCACCCTCCGGCGAGCCGCTCCCATCACCTCAGCGACCCACATGGCTCGCCGACCACCGCAGAATCTCCGCCTCCTCACCCTAATCCTCTTTCGCCCCTCCACCTCCCACCAAACGCCCTTTGCAGATCCACCGAACACACCCACTTCTTCGCTCACAGTTTGACCTAGGACGACCTGTTGGCTCCATCACGCCCCCTGCAGACCCCCTGACCACCTTCGCCGTGCCACGGCGAAGGTCCCCCGCCTATCTGATTTGGCCGAGAGGCCGTTCTTCTATGACCAGGTGACTCGCCCGCCGTCGCCATTACTGAGCAGGCAGAGCTCCTTCACCTGTAGGTGCAGGCACGCCTTCGCCCAGGTTCGACTCCCAGGTTGCGCAGGGAGTCTCCGCAAAACGTCCCAGGTTCGCAGATGGGACGAAGGCCGCGCGGGAAGCCACGATCGCCCACTGCTCCCTCCGCGACGGGCGCTCAATTGGGGTGGGACATTTAGTCCCACCTCGGAACTTCTCGGAGGCGCGCGGACGCATAAAGGCAAAAAGTGCCTTATGCTGTCTGCCTCCTGACCACGGGGTGAGGTCCCTCTCACCCGACCCGGCCTCGTCCGTGACCACGCTCCGCGGACCTGGCCCGACCCGATTAAACCGACCTGCACTCCTCGCCCACCACCGCACGCCGGTGGGCCTGGACCCGGGCGTGACCCGAACCCGATTACCCGGTAGCTCTGGGAGAGCTTTCCCAAGAGTGGTTTCAGAGAGAAAGAGAGACGCGGGGGAGGGAGGGTAGAGTAGGTTTTGCCTCTTGACGAAAAACTCTGAAGTGTGCAGGCCAAAGAAGAAGAAGAAGACCCGCGGAAGAAGAAGTGCAGGCGAAGAAGAAGGAGCTGCACTGTAGCAAATGCTCAGTTAAGTCGTCGAAGCACCGGGTCAGACGACGGAAAGTCAGCAGCCAGAGCAACACAGAAGGCAGGCTGAAGAAGAAGGAAGAGCAACGGCCAAAGCAGAAGAAGAAGGAAGGAAGACTTAGTAGCTGAAGGCAGAAGCACCACGATTGCAGAAGAAGAAGAAGAGAGGTCAAGGCAGAAAACCAAAGAAGAAGAAGAACAAGGAGCTCTGAAGAAAGAAAAACATCACCAACGCAGGAACAGCAGGAAGAAGAAGAAGAGCATCACCATTGCAGAAGAAGATTATCACCATAGTAGAAACCAAGGAAGAAGAAGAAGGAGATCTGAAGAAAGAGAAAGAAAGAAGAACATCACAACAAATTCTTTCCCTCTCTCTTTATTTTGTAAAAGAAACATGTATATCTCTAGAATACGACTTGCTCCCTGAGTTCGACCTCGGGAACTCTTTCATTTTCCGAGTAAAAAATTTTATTTGAAATGTTGGTAATAACCGGCTCTACTACAACGTTATAACAAACCCGGTGAAACCCGACGTTCCATTTTTGGCGCCGTTGCCGGGGAGCAACGGCTATTCTAGAGGTAAACATTCCTGTATCTTTTAATTTCTGATAATCTCCTCTCTTTTGTGCAGCTACAGGAACTCAAGAAGACAAGCAACCACACGACAACCACTCCGAAGACAGGTAAATCTTTTCTCTCACTATTAACCCCTACACTCTAAAGAGAAAGAAAAGAAAAGAACAAAGCAATATAGGGCTAACCTGTCTTCCATACTTAGTAACCATAAAAAGTTGCATGTTTTCAACTCATCACTCCTGCACACTATTAAGGGTATTTAAGGGCTAACACATTCTTGCTTGAGCCCTAATTGCCCAACAAAGAGTTAAATGGACCAAGTAGAGCCAACATAAGGTCAAACATTAGGATTTCAGTAGAGACACACCCCTTAATCAAGAATTGAGGAAATCCAAAAGAGGTGTGCCCAAGCCATTGATTGAAAATAATTAACAAGAAAAATCCTAAACAATTGGCTCTCTCTAAACACTTGAACCCTAAAAGACAGGACCTAAAAGCTCTTAAAGAAAACAATAGGTAAAGTTGACCCCTTTGGGTTAACCAACCTTAAATTAGGTCACTCTTTGCACTTAAAAAGACTAAAGTTCAAGTGAAACCTTAAGCACCCTGATCTTAAAATTGGTAGACTTAAGAGGTCAAGATCCCCATTCTGGTCTACCTGGAACCGCAGTGACAAGAGAGGTCGGGTGGGGGAAACCCTGTAACCCGTGGGGACGCTCTACCGTGTAGGGGTCTTCGCGGGACTCTCCCTCTCTGGCTGCCCAGGTAATTCTCAGATGGACGATCTTTCTGATCAAGGGGTCCATCTGCCCCGCACCTCTATAGTCACCCAACACATTTTTTGTCTTGATTGGGTCCAGCACCTTCTAAACTTACCTCTCCCAACTGTGCATGTACGGAAGGAGGTCTCTAAGACCACCCTTAAGACCTCCATTAGAAATTCGCTCTCGTCAAGGCCAAGCCTCAACGCCCGTATTCGTGCAGCAACACCCTCACATTATTCTCTCTTCTGATTCAGAACCAAGTTCTTCTTCTTCCCCCATCATGGCTCAGCCAGTTGAGGAAGAAAATAATCTGGAACACCAGCTCCAGCGACTCAATGACCTCTTCCAAAACTTCGTGCACCCACCACAGCGTCCTATGATGCGGGACCACTACAATCCTGCTGCGGTGGCCATTGAGCCTCGAGTCAGAATCTCGATTGGAGGACCTGATTCCGAACTAAAACCCAACATGATTCATGCTATACCTAAATTCCATGGGCTTAATTCTGAAGATCCCTTCCAGCACATCAAACAGCTAAAGCATCTGGCCCACACTTTTGGATCAGATGCGCAAAATCGGGATATTCTTCTCATGAAGATGTTCTCCTTTTCTCTTATGGACAAGGCCGCCCATTGGTATCAAACTCAGACCCGGCCGATCAACACTTGGGAAGAACTTCAATCCGAGTTTTTGAAAAAGTTCTTTCCCGTTGGTCGGACCAACGCCTTGCGCCATCAGATTACACACTTCACTCAACAATCAGGAGAACCTCTCCATGAGGCATGGGATCGTTTTCAGGATCTCATGAGGAAGTGCCCCCATCACGGAGTTCCTAAATGGGAACAAGTCCAATCTTTTTACCAGGGACTCCGTGAGGACATCCGCCTTTTCGTCAATGCCACCTGCGGAGGAAACATCATGGGTCAACATGAAGACACCGTATGGGAGATTCTCGAAAACATGTGCGAGAACTCCATCAACAATGACTCCATGGGATTATTCGACAGGACGAATACCCGCGCAGCGACGAATCTTAAGGGAGCACATGAGACGCAGGGCTTGTCCGCATCAGTCGACCTGGAATTAATGGCCAGTCGATTGGACAAGGTCTCAATCATTGAAAAGAAGGTGGATGAGCTGACTCAGCACTTGCAGCGAGCCACCTCTGCGCGTAACTCCTTTGCAAAACCTCCTTCCACACAGGAGACTGTGCAAAACATCCTACACCGATCCTCCCCTGGGATGGATCCATATCCATCCCCATCTGATTCTTGGACTGGAAGATCATCCGATCCTTTCTTCACCAGCCGGGGGAACTCCATTCCTCCTTTCCCTGATTCTCAGGAGGTTCCTCAGACCTGCGAGGACCTCAACGCCATCCAGAACGACCCATTCTCCAACACTTACAACCCTGGATGGCGAACCCATCCCAATTTTCAGTGGGCGGGAAATTCCCAAACCCAAAGACCACCTTTTCAGTCCCGCCCACAGCCCTCTCATCACTACCAGCCGCCTCAGCCTCGGCCCAAACCTACTTATCCATCAGGGCCAAATCAAGATCAAATGTCCTTAATCCTTCAGACTCTGGCTGACATTCAAAAATCGAATGCGGCCATTCAAAAACAGCACAAGGACGAGCTTACTGAAGTCAAAACTCAGCTGGCCCAGTTGGCAAATTCTCGCCAGCCAGGCACACTCCCTTCCCAACCTCTTCCTAACCCAAATAACGTGCCAACCCAGAAGCGCGTTATGAATCCAAATTTAGGCCACGCTCAATGGATTTATCAGGCCCCCACTGCTCCATCTCCAGACGAGATGGAAGCCTCTACTTCTCGTGCGGGATTTCAGCAGCAGCCACCCCTCCTACCAAACCCAAACCAAAATCAGGCCGGATTAAATTCTGTAACAACACGTAGTGGTAAGACAACTCAGGACCCGCATTATCCAAACCACTCCCAGCCTGATAACCATGACCCTAGGATAGTTATCCAAGGTACCGCTGTTCCAGACCCACAACCTGGACCTATCCTAGAGGAACCAACCAAGATCCCGTTTCCCGAGGCCCTGACCAAGGGAAAGAAGACCACCAAACCCGTGGCCCCTGAGGAGGACCTGGTCAAGCTCTTTGAGCAGGTCCACATAAACATCCCCTTGATGGATGCAATCCACCACGTACCAGCTTACGCACGATTTCTAAAGAATATATGTACACCCCAGCGTAAGCCGCGAACCAAGGGAGGGAGCCCAATTGTTCTGTCAGAGCAAGCCAGCTCTGTAATCCTTAGTAGACTCCCACCCAAGGCAAAAGATCCTGGAACTCCCCTGATCTCCTGTAAGATAGGTGGTACCCAATTTGATAGAGCATTGTTAGACTTAGGTGCATCTATAAATCTGATACCCACATCCTTACTTGACCATCTGGAAGAATCTGAGCTGAAACCAACCGAGGTGACATTACAATTAGCAGATCGATCTATAAAGTCACCAAAAGGGATTCTCGAGGATGTTATCATGAGAGTGCGGGATTTCTATTTTCCAGTGGACTTTATAGTCTTAGACATGGATGCACCTGAGAACCCTAGGGATACACCAATCATTCTAGGGAGACCTTTCTTGGCTACTGCTAGAGCCAACATCAGCTGTGAGGAGGGCCAAATAGAGCTTAAGTTTGGAGATCAAACGCTGAAAATTGATATATTTAAGGCCCAACAAGGAATTAATTGCGGCGTCATCGAGCAAATTTGTGACATCAAGACTTTGGTTGATGAATCACACCTCCAGAATGACTTGAGTATGCCTCATCAACCACAGAAGGATCTTGACCCGCAAACAGAGGAGTCAAATCCAGATGTGAACAACCCAGTAACTCCCACCCTTGAACCTCACATCTATACTGAACCACCCGCTGCTGCTGAAAACCCCATCCTCGAACTAAAACCCCTTCCTGCTCATTTGAAATACATCTTTTTGGGTTCTAATCAGACCCTTCCTGTGATCATCAATTCCAACCTCAGTCCTGAACAGGAAACCAGTCTGATTGTTGTCCTCCAGCAACATCGAAGAGCCATCGGATGGACTCTCGATGATTTGACTGGAATAAGTCCCTCTTATTGTACTCATCATATCTATTCAGAAGAGGGCACACGACCTTCTCGTGAAATGCAGAGACGCTTAAACCCCAATCTGCAGGAGGTCGTGAAAAAGGAGATCATCAAGTGGTTAGATGCCGGGATCATCTACCCGATCTCCGATAGTCGTTGGGTGAGCCCAATTCAGGTCGTGCCTAAGAAGGCAGGACTCACCACTATAACGACTGAGACCGGAGAAATCATTCCTACCCGATTAGCCAACTCGTGGAGAGTCTGTATAGACTACCGTCGACTCAATACCTCCACGAAGAAGGATCATTTCCCACTACCCTTCATTGATCAAATTCTCGAAAAACTAGCGGGAAATAGGTTCTTCTGCTTTCTTGACGGGTACTCCGGTTATAACCAGGTGGCAATCCATCCTGAGGACCAAGAAAAGACCACGTTCACCTGCCCCTTCGGAACATACGCTTTCCGAAGGATGCCTTTCGGTCTTTGCAATGCACCCGCTACTTTTCAGCGATGCATGCTTGCCATATTCTCAGATATGGTAGGTGATTATCTGGAAGTCTTCATGGATGACTTTTCAGTTTTCGGAGCATCATTCGACGATTGCCTCCAACACTTGGTCCAGATACTCAGGCGGTGCATCGACGTGAATTTGGTTCTTTCCTGGGAAAAGAGCCATTTCATGGTGCCTGAGGGAATTGTCCTGGGACACTCAATTTCGGAGAAAGGTATCCAAGTGGATCGAGCTAAGGTTAATCTGATTTCTCACCTTCCTATGCCTAGCTCGATCAGGGACATCCGATCCTTTTTAGGGCATGTCGGTTTTTATCGACGATTTATCCCTGATTTTTCAAAAATCGCACGCCCCCTGACCACTCTTCTCTCCAAGGATGTTCCCTTCGAAATCTCCAAGGAATGCACTCAAGCATTTGAAATCCTGCGTGACCGAGTCACCCAAGCCCCGATCCTACAGTCCCCTGATTGGTCTCAACCTTTTGAGATCATGTGTGATGCATCCGACTTCGCTGTAGGAGCGGTTTTGGGGCAGAAAAATGACAAGAAACCTGTGGTCATTTACTACGCCAGCAAAACACTCGATGAGGCTCAGCGTAACTATACAGTTACTGAGAAAGAGCTGCTAGCTGTAGTATTTGCCCTTGAGAAGTTCAGATCGTACCTTCTGGGTTCCCATGTCATCATATACTCGGATCACACGGCTGTGAGGCATCTCCTTGCAAAGAAGGACGCGAAGCCTCGATTGATCCGATGGATCTTGCTGTTGCAAGAATTTGACCTCGAGATTCGCGATAAAGCGGGAAAACAAAACGTGGTAGCTGATCACTTGTCCCGTCTTCCTTCTGAAATGATAGACCCTTCCGGACCCATCACTGAGCATTTTCCCGATGAGCACCTGCTGACTATTGGTACTAGCCTTCCATGGTTTGCTAATATTGTAAATTACTTGGCATCTCATCAGACCCCGTCCGATTGGCCGAAGGCCAAGAAAGACAAATTACGCTCCGATGCCAAGTATTACATTTGGGAAGACCCGTACCTCTTCCGCATAGGTGCCGATCAGATCATCCGGAGATGTGTCCCGGAAGGGGAAGTCAACAATATCCTCTCTTTCTGCCATGACCAGGCATGCGGTGGCCATTTTGCCGGGAATAAAACCACATCAAAAGTCCTCCAGTGCGGCTTTTACTGGCCCACACTGTTCAAAGACGCATACAGTCATTGCAAGGCATGCAGTCGTTGCCAGACTTTGGGCAACATGAGCCATCGCGACATGATGCCTATGCAACCGATTCTAGTATGCGAAATCTTTGATGTTTGGGGGATTGATTTTATGGGCCCCTTTCCTGTTTCGGATGGTTTCGAATACATTCTGTTGGCTGTGGACTACGTGTCCAAATGGATCGAAGCCATACCGACCCGAACCTGTGATCACAAAATCGTTCTCAAATTTATTCATCAACACATTTTCTCAAGGTTCGGGATTCCTCGTGCAATAATCTCTGATGGGGGGACCCATTTCACAAATGCTCAGTTTAGGTCACTGATGACCAAATACGGGGTGTCTCACCGAATCTCTACTCCTTACCACCCCCAAACTAATGGTCTAGCTGAGCTGTCTAATCGGGAGATCAAGAAAATCCTGCAAGTCACTGTTCGACCTGACAGGAAGGACTGGTCGTCCCGACTTCCGGAAGCATTGTGGGCCCATAGGACCGCCCACAAGACCCAATTAGGCATGTCTCCCTTTAGACTGGTGTACGGAAAGGCATGCCACCTTCCCGTCGAACTGGAGCATAAAGCCTATTGGGCAGTACGGAACTGTAATCTGGATCTTTCTAAGGCTGGGACCCACAGAAAACTCCAAATCAGCGAGATCGATGAATTACGCATAGACGCGTACGAGAACTCGCAAATCTACAAGGAGCGGGTTAAAGCCTTCCACGACAAACACATCTCGAGAAAGATCTTTCATCCTGGTCAAAAGGTCCTACTCTTTGATGCCCGACTCAAACTCTTCCCAGGAAAACTGAGATCTAAGTGGGTCGGACCATATTTGGTCCGACAGGTTTTTGGAAATGGAGCAATCGAAATCAGTCCACTCAGCCACGATTCTGAACCTTTCATCGTGAACGGTCAGAGACTCAAGCCGTTCATTGATGTAACTTCTACTGATTTGGCTGAGGCATCTTATATCCTCCTTTCCCCTTGAGCTTATTGTGCCCAGCCGATGGCGTAAAACTCAGCGCTTAACGGGAGGCAGCCCGTCATTCTCTTTGAAAACCTGAAACTTGTTCTGACACCTTTCAGCACTTGAAGTTCACCCTTGTAGACAGCCGACCCCAACTCAGATGTTCGCATCTGAGATTTGAAATCGTCCGCAAAAAAATTCAACCCGACCCATCCACTCACCCAAATTTCTGTCTTAAGGAATGAACTAAGACCCCCTAGGTTACAATGAGGACATTGCAAATCTTAGGCATGGGGGGGTAGGAAAGTGCAAAAACTTGTAAGAAAATGTTTCAAACAAAAAATTCACATATGCCAAAAATACCATAAAAATTAAAAAATTTTTCGAAAAAGAATAAGAGGAAAAGAGGAGAAGGAAAATTTTGTGAAGGAGAAAAGAAACAAAATGAAAAAGGAGCACAAAATTATGAGAAAAAGTGATAGTCATTAGTAAGGAACTAAGGAATTAACCTAAGTTCTAGACCTCATTCAAGAAAATAACTGAAAAGTGCACAATGAGATTAGTAAGAATGCAAACCTTAGGCATTCTTGAATAGACTCTTAGTACCCATTAAGATCTGGACACTCCTCAAGAGGTTGAGGAAAATGAAAAGCTGAAGTATTAGGTCCAAGGCTTAGGAAGTATTCGGCCTCGTTAACTAATTTTTGGTTTACGGGACTCAGTAACCTAAGCACCCTAATCTCACACACAGCCTGGTTCAGTAAGCGTAAAAATCAGAATCACGCAGAAGCGTCGCAAAAATCTGAAAAGAACACCTAGAATAGGAGCGGCCGATCAACACAAGTTGATTTGGACGAGTTCCCAGCGCGGAGAGGCGGGAAATCCCCTCGAAGATGCGTAACAAAATATCATCTCCTCGGTGCTTGTCTCTTAGGATATTTACATATCCTACGGGGGGCATGTAAGCACTCTGCTGGTTCAGATTCCATGGATGGCATTATCTCGAAGTGTCAATTGCCAGGGTCTGGATTCGGCCACGGAATACCATGGATGGGATTATCTCGAAATCTCAATAGCCAGGGTTCCGGGGGTTGCCATGGGCGGTGCTATCTCGAAGCATCGATCGCCAGGAACCCTTGAGGATTGATGATGGGAGCAAGGAATCTAATACAGACCGTGTTGAAAAGCCAATCCTAGGCTAGAACTAAAAAGAAAAAGAGAGAGAAAATTCTCCAAACAGAAAAACTTTCTATCTCTCTCTTACAAAACGCACTGCGAACTGAGCCAGGGCTAAAATCATTTCAAGCACGGGTGCTTTAACCACGAAGTCCAATAAACCTTAGGTTAGTTCTTATGGGCCTTAAAAACCTTTGCTAAAAGACTGAGGCTAAGGCTAGACAGATTTGGATCTTGATTGGTACTAGAGTACCTTTTAGGCCTATGGTCAGCATTCTAACCTAGTCTATGCTCAAATAAAAAAAGGCACTTATCTAAAACTATTAAAAACTTCATGGTCTAGAACAAGGGTTGAAACCTTAAGTTTTTGCTAAGGGACTAGCAAAAGCTAGGCATGGGGGTATGATGAGAACCTCATCATGAGCCATAACTAGCTCATTTTGACCCAATACAAAGGATAAAAGCTCCAACATATCTCAAGGAAAGGCGTAACTCAGAGAATTCTGAGTTTGAGAAGAAAATAAGTCATAAGGGGTAAAAGTGCAATTTTACCAGTATAATCTGCATACAGGGTAATTCAGGACCCAAACATAGGTCAAAACAGCTTAATAAGAATAAAAGTGGGATGAAATGATCTAGCAAGGGCTACAGCAATTCCAAGAGACTAAATCTGTAACCCTAAAATAACCCACTTCAATTCACAAGGTTCGAGGCAAAGTAAAAATAGAATAAACCCTCTAAAATTCATAGAAAAATAATCTCTAGGGTTTAGAACCTTCAATTTGGCCTTTAGAACCCATTTTGACCTACATTGAGAACCATGCCCAATTAATAACTTAATTTGGGTTTTTGCGCAAATTGACCGGTCGAACAAGGTTTAAGATGAAAATGAAATTCACCATCAGATTCCTTAGGTCCTAATTAGTCATGTATAAAAACTTGAGCCTAAGAAGAAACCTCCTTGACCGACTTTACACTTTGGTCCTCATATATTTACTCTTTGGCCCTCAACTTTTGAACCCTCGCATTTTGGCCCCTAACTCTCCTTCGTTCTTTGCAATCAGGTCCCTCCTGCAAAACCCTGCCAGCACCATGCTCCGGCGACCTTGCGCGGAGCATGGCGCCGCGCAGGGTGAGGTGGGGGACCTGGCAAGTAAACCGGGGGTGCCCTGCGTCGTCAGCCGTCACAGGGGCACCCCCCTGGTCATTGTAGCCCACCATACCGGCCGTGCGAACGCACGGACGGTATGGGTTCGTCTCCGACCATTCTCCGGCGAGGGAGACACGTCGTCTCCCTCCGCCTTCCTCCCTGTTTCATCCCTATAAATACCCCCCGCTGCTCCACCGACCAGGGCAGCCTGGATCTGACGGAGAAAACCCCCAGCTTTCTTCTCTTCTTCCTCCGGCAGACGCTCACCAGCTCCGGCGGCTTCCTCCCCCTCCACCTCTTCGCTCTGCCGCAATACCAGCAGCAGAGACTTCCTCCCCTGCTCTTCCCGCGCCACGCCGCACCCAGCTGGCGCCTCTCCGGCTCTCTGCTCGCCGCCGCCTCTCTCCCTGAGCATCGTCTTCTCCGGCGACAGTCGATACGACTGTCGCCCTGTTCCTCCCCCTTCGTCCCTGCAAGTAAGCTAGAGCTACTCCCCTTCTCCTCCTCTTTCTTTCCCCGCTTTCAATTTAGTCAATTAAGCCCTCTACCGACCCTGTTCACCCTCACCCTCTCCGCCTTCGACCACCCTCCGGCGAGCCGCTCCCATCACCTCAGCGACCCACACGGCTCGCCGACCACCGCAGAATCTCCGCCTCCTCACCCTGATCCTCTTCCGCCCCTCCACCTCCCACCAAACGCCCTCTGCAGATCCACCGAACACACCCACTTCTTCGCTCACAGTTTGACCTAGGACGACCTGTTGGCTCCATCACGCCCCCTGCAGACCCCCTGACCACCTTCGCCGTGCCACGGCGAAGGTCCCCCGCCTGTCTGATTTGGCCGAGAGGCCGTTCTTCTGTGACCAGGTGACTCGCCCGCCGTCGCCATTACTGAGCAGGCAGAGCTCCTTCACCTGCAGGTGCAGGCACGCCTTCGCCCAGGTTCGACTCCCAGGTTGCGCAGGGAGTCTCCGCAAAACGTCCCAGGTTCGCAGATGGGACGAAGGCCGCGCGGGAAGCCACGATCGCCCACTGCTCCCTCCGCGACGGGCGCTCAATTGGGGTGGGACATTTAGTCCCACCTCGGAACTTCTCGGAGGCGCGCGGACGCATAAAGGCAAAAAGTGCCTTATGCTGTCTGCCTCCTGACCACGGGGTGAGGTCCCTCTCACCCGACCCGGCCTCGTCCGTGACCACGCTCCGCGGACCTGGCCCGACCCGATTAAACCGACCTGCACTCCTCGCCCACCACCGCACGCCGGTGGGCCTGGACCCGGGCGTGACCCGAACCCGATTACCCGGTAGCTCTGGGAGAGCTTTCCCAAGAGTGGTTTCAGAGAGAAAGAGAGACGCGGGGGAGGGAGGGTAGAGTAGGTTTTGCCTCTTGACGAAAAACTCTGAAGTGTGCAGGCCAAAGAAGAAGAAGAAGACCTGCGGAAGAAGAAGTGCAGGCGAAGAAGAAGGAGCTGCACTGTAGCAAATGCTCAGTTAAGTCGTCGAAGCACCGGGTCAGACGACGGAAAGTCAGCAGCCAGAGCAACACAGAAGGCAGGCTGAAGAAGAAGGAAGAGCAACGGCCAAAGCAGAAGAAGAAGGAAGGAAGACTTAGTAGCTGAAGGCAGAAGCACCACGATTGCAGAAGAAGAAGAAGAGAGGTCAAGGCAGAAAACCAAAGAAGAAGAAGAACAAGGAGCTCTGAAGAAAGAAAAACATCACCAACGCAGGAACAGCAGGAAGAAGAAGAAGAGCATCACCATTGCAGAAGAAGATTATCACCATAGCAGAAACCAAGGAAGAAGAAGAAGGAGATCTGAAGAAAGAGAAAGAAAGAAGAACATCACAACAAATTCTTTCCCTCTCTCTTTATTTTGTAAAAGAAACATGTATATCTCTAGAATACGACTTGCTCCCTGAGTTCGACCTCGGGAACTCTTTCATTTTCCGAGTAAAAAAATTTATTTGAAATGTTGGTAATAACCGGCTCTACTACAACGTTATAACAAACCCGGTGAAACCCGACGTTCCACCCCCCCAAGCTTAAGATATGCAATGTCCTCATGCATTAGGAGGAAAAAGGGATCACCTTAATGAAGAAAGGTCGGGTTTAGGATGGTCAAAACCTGGAAAAAGAAGGAAAAAGGAAAGCGGGAAAAATGATGGGTTATCTCTCATCCAGTGCTATCTTTTACGCATATTCAGCTGGGCGTAGTTTGCATTAGTGATCAAAGGTGGTTGGCTCAGTGAAATCGAAAGATTCAGATGGAAGATTTGGAGTATGATCAAAATAGGGCTTTAGATGTTGGTCATTGACTTGAAATGTCGTATTAGTTTTAGGATCAAAAAGATCAATAGAGCCGTATGGATAAGTTTTATGGACAATAAAGGGGCCAGTCCATTTGGATTTTAATTTGCCAGGAAAAAGACATAATCTAGCATCAAAAATCCAAACGTGTTGATTAACATCAAAGTGTTTCTGAACAATGTATTTATCATAAAATTTCTTTGTTCGATCTTTATAAATCCTCACATTTTCATAGGAAAAATTTCGTAATTCTTCCAATTCAGTTAATTGTAGTTTTCTATGGATACTGGCATCATATAAATCCATGTTTAATTATTTTATTGCCCAAAAAGCCCTATGTTCTAGTTCTACTCGGAGATGGCATGCCTTCCCAAAAATCAGACGGAAGGGAGACATACCGAGTGAAGTTTTAAAAGCAGTACGGTAGGCCCATAAAGCGTCGTCCAATTTGGTGGACCAATCTTTACGGTCGAGCCTAACCGTCTTTTGTAAAATATTTTTAATTCCTAGTTAGAAACTTTTGCCTGGCCATTTGTTTGGGGGTGATAAGGTGTGAAAATTTTATGATTAACCCCATATTTAGAAAGAAGGTGACGAAATTGTGAGTGAGTGAAATGTGAACCTCTGTCACTGATAATGGCTTTTGGAATGCCGAATCTTGAGAAAATATTTTTCTTAAGAAATTCGACAACAACATGGTGATCACTAGTGCGGGTGGGTATTGCTTCTATCCACTTTGAAACATAGTCGACTGCGACTAGTATATATAAATACCCACCAGAGTTGATGAACAGTCCCATGAAGTCGATGCCCCAAACATCAAAAATTTCAACCTCTAAAATAGGATTAAGGGGCATCATATCCTTCCAAGTCATGTTGCTGACGCTCTGGCAATGCACACAGGACCGAACAAAGTGATGAGCATCCTTATGCAAGCTTGGCCAAAAGAATCACGCATTAAGGATTTTAGCTGCAGTTTTCTTGCCTGAAAAATGTCCGCCACAGGCCATTGAGCGATAATGTGTCAAAATATCATGGATTTCAAAATCAAATACACATCGTTGAATGACCTGATCGGCACAAATGCAGGAAAGGTCGGGCTCCTCCCAAAAATAGTATTTAATATCAGCAAAGAACTTATCCCATTTTGTTTTTGGCCAATAAGCCGGGATTTGTTCTATTGCTAAATAATTTGCGATGGGTGCAAACCAAGGGAGGGTAGTAGCAGCTAAAATGCTTTCATCAGGGAATTGATCAGGTGGGGTCATTATGTCATTCGTCATAAGACGAGAGAGATGGTCGGCCACTACATTATGCGATCCCGCCTTATCCTTAATTTCCAGGTCAAATTCCTTGAGCAGCAGAATCCAATGGATAAGGCGAGGTTTCGCATCTTTCTTTGTCAGCAAATATTTAATTGCTGAGAGGTCGGTATATACAGTGACATGTGACCCCAAAAGATATGATCTAAATTTTTTTAAGGCAAATACAATGGCAAGAAGTTCCTTTTCAGTAATCGTGTAATTTTTTTGTGCATCATCAAGAGTTTTGGTAGCATAATAGTTCACAACAGGCTTCTTGCCAATTCTTTACCCTAGAATGGCCCCTACAGCAAAATCTGAGGCATCTGTCATTAATTCAAAGGGACTATTCCAATCAGGTCCCTGTAAAATTGGTGCCTCAGTAACCTCCTTCTTCAACCTCAAAAAACTCTCTAGGCATTTATCATTAAAATCAAATGGCTGGTCTTTAGTAAGCAACTGACTTAAAGGCTTGGAGATTTGGGAAAAATTTTGTATGAATCTACAGTAGAAACCCACATGACCCAAAAAGGATCTAATTTGTTTGACAACAGTGGGTCGTGGGAACTTAGGTATAGCATCTATTTTTGCTTTATCTACCACAATTCCTTATTTTGAAATAACATGGCCCAAGACAATACCTTCCTTGACCATGAAATGACTATTTTCCCAACTGAGGACCGGATTTACTTCTATGCATTTTTGGAGAGTTCTTTCAAGGTTCTTGAAACAATGGTCAAAAGAATCTCCAAAAATAGAGAAGTCATCATAAAGACTTCTAAGCATTAACCTACCAGGTTAGAAAATATTGCAAGAATACACATTTGAAAAGTCGCAGGTGCGTTGCAATGACCGAAGGGCATCCTTTGGAAAGCAATGGTTCCAAAGGGGAAGGTGAAAGTTGTTTTGTCCTGGTCCTCAGGATGAATCGCTACCTGATTATAGCTGGAATAACCGTCCAGAAAATAGTAAAAATCCCGTCCGGATAAACACTCCAAGATTTGATCAATAAAGGGGAGCGGAAAATGGTCCTTCTTGGAGGCGGTGTTTAATTTTCTGTAATCAATACACATGCTCCAAGAAGAGGCGGTTTGAGTGGCTATATTCTCCCCATTGCCATTGGTGACAACTGTTAGTCCAGCCTTTTTGGGCACAACTTGTGTTGGACTAACCCAGGAGCTGTCAGAATGGGGTAGATGAGATTAGCATCAAGCCACATAATAATCTCCTTTATAACCACCTCCTGCATGATAGGGTTCAAGTGCCTTTGTGGTTGGCGGGAGGGGCGAGAATCGTCCTCTAAATATATACGATGTGTACAATAGGACGGATGAATACCCTTAAGATCAGAAAGGGTCTAGCCAATAGCTTTTTTATATTTACTCAAAACCTGGAGAAGTTTGTGCTCTTGTGCCCCAGTAAGTCCATAATTTATAATAAGGAGCATGGTCTGATTTGGACCTAGGAAGACATATTTAAGGCAGTCGGGCAAAGATTTTAATTCCAATTGTAGGCCTAACTCTGAAAGAATTTTTGCTTTGTGGGTTAGTGGTGAGGTGAGAGTAAAAGGGTCAGCTGGAGGGTTAGTTGGATGTGTGGTTAGGGTGGAAGGGTGAGAAGAAATGGATTGTTCAGGAACCGTGTTGATGGAAAAACAGGAACCTAAATGGGAAACCTGCAAAGTTTCCTCCACAATATTTTCTATTTTTGAATCTGAATCATCAAAGAAATCAAGTTCTTGGAACCTCCTAGAAGCTTGGAAAATGTCTAGGGTTACATATTCATCGCCACACATGATCTTCAGTTTTCCAGAATGATAATCAATATTTGCGCGGGCAGTGGCTAAGAATGGTCTTTCAAGAATTATGGGGGCAAACTTTAGTGCTTCCGGTACCTCTATGTCCTGGACTAAAAAGTCTACTGCAAATAGACAATTTTTGACCCGGACAAGGGCATCCTCAACAATTCCCCTTGGTTTAATTGTAGATTGGTCGGCTAATTGAAGAGTAACCTCAACAGGCTTTAATTCACTGATCTTAAATTCCTCAAAAATAATTGTGGGGGCAAGATTAATTGAGGCACCGAGATCCAACAAAGCTCGATCAAAAGAGGTATCATTAATGATAACTTGAATCAGGGGGCACCAGGATCTTTTCTCTTAAGAGGTAGTCAACTCTGAACAACTGAGTTGACTGTCTTAGGAAGGATCACCTTTCCTAAATTTCGGGGCTGCCTTTTCGGGGTACACAAATCTTTTAGGAATTTTGCATAGGTAGGGATGTATTTTCTAGCATCTAGGAGAGGGATGTTAATTTCAACTTACCCAAATAAATCCATTAATTCCTTTTTAGTGGGCTCAGATTTCTTCTTTTTCTTATATGTTGAAGAATGGAGGGCTTATGGAAATGATGCAGGGTTTCCCTGTCTTAATAGGTTCTTGAATAATGTGAGAGGAGATGAGGAAGAGTTGATCTGTGTTTCATTAAAATGAGTTTCTTTAATAGGCAGGGGATTGTGAGTGGTTTTCCCATTCCTCAAAGTAACTGCATTTGTAGTCTGGTTGTTTATAGGATGAGGATGGGAAGCTTGACTATTATTGAAACTTGGTGGATGCTGAGGTGCTGGTTGAATGGGTTGACTGGGATATCCACCTTGGAACAGATTCCTTTGATTATTCAGGTTGGGCATGGGTTGGGAAGGTAAATTCCCAACAAGTTGATGATCAGGAGTAACCTTAACTTGGTGTTGCAAGTTGGTAATCATGTGGGTTACTTCTGTCATTTGATTCTTCATACCTTGCAAAGTTTTCATGACCTGAGTGTTAATATCTTCATGGGATGGTCCAGGTTGATACACAGGTTGCCCATAATTCCCAAAATAATTTTGTTTGGGAAAAGGAATTGGGTTCGGGTTTTTCCAGGAGTGATTCGGGTTAGTCTGCCAGTTTTGATTGAAAGTGTTGGAAGGGTTTCTAAATTGCTCCTGGAGAGCATAAATATTTTCCGTGGTGGGATCAAAAATATTTTGATCAAAATTCCCAATCAATTCTTGTGGGAAATTAGTTGGAAACTGCTGACCAGCAGGTGTGGTATCAATGTTGTGCAGATTTTCTCTTCGGAGAAGTTGTGGAGTGTTATTGTGTGGAGAGTTAACATGTGGAGCTTGTTTATTTGTGAGCTTTTCTTCCATTTTTTTCTGGTGAATTTACTTCTGGTCCAGTCATTGAGCTAACATATATAGATCATCTTGAGTGACTAGAACAGAGGTGGATTTGAAGTCAATTTCATGGACTTCGTGTCACGGGTTTTGTGTTCTACCAAAAGTGTTCATTGAAGTCATATTAAATGAGTTTTGACTCATTTCTTCAAAGAGGAGATAGGCACTTTCGGCATCTTTATTAAGGAAATTGCCCCCACATGAGGCATCCACAAATCACTTCAATTGATCTTCTAATCCATAATAGAAAATCTGCACTAATTGCCATTGTGGAATTTCATGGTGGGGACAACTTCTTAGAAGTTCTTGAAATCTTTCCCAGGCTTCATGGAGGGGTTCACCAATTTTTTGTTGAAAGGTCATTATGGATCTTCTTAAAGCATCAGTTCGACCAATTGTAAACATTTTTTTGAGAAAAGCGCTCTTTAATTGGGGCCAGGTGGTAATCGGGCACCCATCCATTCTAAACCAATGGGAAGCTTTGTCGTTAAGAGAGAGAGGAAAAAGTCTCACTAACCACATGTCTTCTTGCACATTGCGGGATCGAGTGGTTTGAGTGAGGACAGTTAATTCCTCGAGATGACAAAAAGGGTCCTCTCTTGGAAGACCATGAAATGTTTGATAAGATTTAGAATGGCTAGTTTGATCTCGAAATCCCCGTGTGGTATGACCACCCCGGGTCTTTCCTCATAATTGAAAGGATCATAGAAATCCTTAAGAGGAATGAGAAGTTGTTGGCGGGGTGGTGGATTTTGCCCTTAGTTAGCCAGGTTCGTGACAATTCTAGCCAAATCTTCTTGATTTTGTTGCAGTCGAACCAAATGGTCCACCATCAAGGCAAAGGGGTTTGGATTTTGACTTAGAATTGGAGGTCCACCTGGCCCTGCAGGAACTTTCGGTTGCTCCAAATGAGGGAGGTGAGGGAGAGGGAAGTCAACTTATGGGTCGGCTTACGGGTTAGAAGTGGAAGTAGATTTTTTTTGTCGGCTTCCTAGGTTTTCCATTTTCTTAGAAGAGGAGGGAGAAGAAAACAACAATTTTTTGCTACGGGAGGGGAAATCAGATGGTCCCTCATGATGTGGTTTTTGGGACCTTCGCCCGTGCATGCATTGTTTTAGAAGAATTGGAGGGGAGGAGAAGAGAAAGAGATGAGAGAAAGTGTGCAATTCAAACAACAAAAGATAGACCTAACTTAAGTGTGACTCCCTAAAAATAAACCTAAGACTTGGTCTACTTAGGAAATAAGTAATAAATAGTGAATACCCGTTTTGTCAACAAATCTAGCCAAGTTGCTTAAGGGGTGGTTTGGGCCCAAACGTTTCTCAGGGAAAACCTCAGGTGCTTGTACAAACCCGCACCTTGTCGTTTGACATGGCCTTTCAGCCTAAACACCAGATATATATGATAGAATTGGTATTAACAAGAGAAAACTTAAGACCTATATAGCAAGCCTAAGTTGATGAAGCCTTAAGGGTCAAGTTGCTATGGATTTAAGTTAGGTCTAGGATACTATAGTGCACATGGAATGTGGAGGGCATTAATTTGGGTTATTGCCCTGTTATTTTAATTTTTTTGTGTGTGCAGGAATTGGAAAGTTGTTCCAATGCAAAGCAAGTTGCCACACAATTATTGTATTTCGGATTTAAGTTAGTGTATTCTTTGGGTTTTCTTTTTAAGTTTTCAAACAAGTTTGAGATTCCAAAAACAAGAGGAAATCAAGTTGTATGGGTGAGGATATGTTTCCTTTTGGTTATTTGTCTCTAGAAATGAAGAAAGAAACCCTAATCCAATTGAACCTAGGATAGAAATTTAACTACGAATGAGTTGTTTTTAGGATTTCTGTATTAAGTAGTGGTCCAAACAATTCTAACAACACCACTACTTTGAAGAGAATCAAACAAGGATTCCACAAAATATTTTTGGAAGATTTTAGGAATTTGTTTGATATTTGTTTTGAATTTTTATTTGTGCTGGTGTCAAAGTTCAGAAATGATACCTGTGAGTATTCTGGACTTTTTGTGCCACCACTGGCCTCATAAAATTTTGGTGAGTTTATGTGAGATGTAAAATTTTACAAGGATTCTATAAAGATAAATTTCTAAAAAGTTAGATGAGTATAAAAATTCTAAAAATTCACAGACAGTAGCAAAATAGGAACTTAGACGGTGTGACCTCTCAACAGTCCATGAATTTTTAAAAATTAAATACAAAGACAACTGATCTGAAATTTGGAACAGACGTTCCAAATGTGATTTGAAATCACTATGTGAAATTTTAGAATTTTAGGAGACTTGTTGTGTTAAAAATTGATTTTTGAAGTCTAGACAAAAATCTGGACTCGAAAATCAGAATGGCAACACTTGGATTGGAGTGGTGTTTAATGAAGCTTACAAGCAAACAATGAACTTTAAGGGACACCACTCCACTTAATTTAAGATGTTTGGGATCCTAAAAGCCAAGTTTAATATTTTTTTGCTAGTTTTAATTGACTGTGACCAGAAAAGAGAACCAACCTAAATTTTACTGGAAGAAAAGGAACTTTGAGCTCTCGCTTCCAAATTCCCGCTTTCCTCCTACAATACCTACACACACAAGAGAAAAGAAAGAGAAGGGGATGAGATCCACTTCAAGCAAGATAAAAATGATTAATACAAAGCCATGCCTCCCCGACAACGGTGCCAAAAAGTGATGCAAAAATAAGCGTGATTGTAATTACGGTTTTTAAAGTCGCTATAACATGCGAATTCGCATATGCTTTTAAATTTATATTCCTAGATAGGGGAGTATCTAGGGTCATCCAAGGGGGCAAGTTTGTAATTCAAATCTCTTGCTTCAGAGGGAAACTGAATCTTTCTTTTCGGTATTTTAAATATGTAATTTTTATGCTTTGAAATAATAAGGGTAAAAATGCGAATTGTTGATGAAAAAGTAACTAACACCTATAATCACTAAGCTAAAACCTAAGAGACAAAAATGATCCCTCCCTAAGCTCACTCTAGGCAAGTGGAGGCCTAGAGTAAATAGGAAGTGAAGTGAAAAAAGTTCTAGAACAAAGACAAGCAATTGCAATAGAAATTAAAAAGAAGGCAAATTGATTTAGTAGAATTTGTGCTCTTTTACAAAGACATGTAGAGGAATGCTTCTACTAGAAATGGAAAATATAAAAGCGATAAGAAGAAACATAAATCCTCTTGCAGAATCTGGTGAAGAAGGGAGTCTTCTTGCTCCAAGCCTAGCTTGTCCTTGGCTTGAAAAGAAGGTCTCCTTCTTCTCCTTCCTTGAATGCTCCTCCAAGGGTGGGCGTGCACCACCCTTAAGCTCTCCTCTAAGGTGGCGTGGACCACCTTCAAGACCTCCTCCAATGGTCTTCCTTGCCTGGCTTCTCTTTTGGCTGGCGTGGGCACAAGAGAGAAGGGAAGAGGGGAAGGCACTAAGGGGATAGAATATCCCCTTAATCTTCTTCTTCTACTTCCCTCTTGGGCGTGAGCTTTAGGTAGAGTATTGTTGAAGCTGTGAGTTATTACGCTATCGTATTTGGTTTTGAGAAACCTATCATTGTAGTTTGAAAGCGAAGAACTCGTGTTCAACAAATAAAGTTTGTACCAGAATAGAAATCTCGGGTCGAACTCAGGGAGGCTACGTCAATCTATATTCACAATTATATTTTTTTAGGGTTTTTGTTGAAAAGTGAAGCGACGTAATTACAATGAAGCAATATTAACGATCAAAATAAATGAGAGAGAGAGTAAACATGCCCTTAATATTTCAAAATGTTTATACAATAAAACCAGAGAAATTACACTAGAAAGTGGGAAATCTATTACACTAGAAAGCAGGAAAATTCTACTCTAGAAAGTTGAAAAGAGGAATGGGAGAGAGAAGTTATCCTCCGCAATGATCGCTTGGAGGATGAGCTGGACGAGACGCCACCAGGAAGACGAAGGACAGAGTGGGAAGAAGGAGGTCGAGGCAGGAGGAACAAGAACAGGGCAACACGTCATTATCGTTGCAGGATCTGCTTCTGAAATGAGGGTGAAAATTTGACTTTATCTCTCGAGGAGCATCCCGGGTGTGGGAGAAGCTTCTCTTAAGCTTTGGAGAGGGAGAGAAGAGAAGGAAGGGATGCCAATTTCATTTGGAGGGGTTCTCCTTTTATAGTTGCAAGGAGTGAGGGCAATTTGGTCTTTAGAAGTTCAAAATATTAAATAAGGGCTCTTTAGTGATGGAATTAAGCATCACTAAAGCCCAAGTCATGGGCGACATGTGTTGCACCTTCCGCCCGCTCACCTCCTACACCACCTATGGAACGTGGGTTTTACTGGGTTTGTTATAACGTTGTAGTAAAGCCGGTTATTACCAACATTTCAAATAAAAATTTTTTTACTCGGAAAAATAAAAGAGTTCCCGAGGTCGAACTCAGGGAGCAAGTTGTATTCTAGAGATATACATGTTTCTTTTACAAAAATAAAGAGAGAGGGAAAGAATTTGTTGTTTTCTCTTTGTTCTGCAGAGGGGGATGCTCTTCTTTCTCTCTTTCTTTAGATCTCCTTCTTTCTTCTTCTTCTTTGGTTTTCTGCCTTGACCTCTCTTCTTCTTCTTCTGCAATCGTGGTGACGCTCGTCTTCTTATTCCTGCTGTTCCTGCTTTGGTGATGTTCTTCTTTCTTCAGAGCTCCTTGTTCTTCTTCTTCGTTCTGCAGAGGTGATGCTCCTCTTCAGATCTCTTTCTTCTTCTTCTGCTTTGGCCGTTGCTCTTCCTTCTTCTTCCTGCTGTTCCTTCTTTCCTGCTCTGGCTGCTGACTTTCCGTCGTCTGACCCGGTGCTTAGACGACTTAACTATGCATTTGCTACAGTGCAGCTCCTTCTTCTTCGTCTGCACTTCTTCTTCCGCGGGTCTTCTTCTTCTTCTTTGGCCTGCACACTTCAGAGTTTTTCGTCAAGAGGCAAAACCTACTCTACCCTCCCTCCCTGCGTCTCTCTTTCTCTCTGAAACCACTCTTGGGAAAGCTCTCCCAGAGCTACCGGGTAATCGGGTTCGGGTCACGCCCGGGTCCAGGCCCACCGGCGTGTGGTGGTGGGCGAGGAGTGCAGGTTGGTTTAATCGGGTCGGGCCAGGTCCGCGGAGCGTGGTCACGGACGAGGCCGGGTCGGGTGAGAGGGACCTCACCCCGTGGTCAGGAGGCAGACAGCATAAGGCACTTTTTGCCTTTATGCGTCCGCGCGCCTCCGAGAAGTTCCGAGGTGGGACTAAATGTCCCACCCCAATTGAGCGCCCGTCACGGAGGGAGCAGTGGGCGATTGTGGCTTCACGTGCGGCCTTCGCCCCATCTGCGAGCCTGGGACGTTTCGCGGAGACTTCCCGCGCAACCTGGGAGTCGAACCTGGGCGAAGGCGTGCCTGCACCTGCAGGTGAAGGAGCTCTGCCTGCTCAGTAATGGCGACGGCGGGCGAGTCACCTGGTCAGAGAAGAACGGCCTCTCGGCCAAATCAGACAGGCGGGGGACCTTCGCCGTGGCACGGCGAAGGTGGTCAGGGGGTCTGCAGGGGGCGTGATGGAGCCAACAGGTCGTCCTAGGTCAAACTGTGAGCGAAGAAGTGGGTGTGTTCGGTGGATCTGCAGAGGGCGTTTGGTGGGAAGTGGAGGGGCGGAAGAGGATCAGGGTGAGGAGGCGGAGGTTCTGCGGTGGTCGGCGAGCTGTGTGGGTCGCTGAGGTGATGGGAGCGGCTCGCCGGAGGGTGGTCGGAGGCGGAGAGGGTGAGGGTGAACAGGAGCGGTCGAGGGTTTAATCAAATAAAAGACAGTGAGGAAAAGAAAGAGGGGGAGGTGGGGAGGAGTTCTGACCTAGCTATGGAGACGAAAGGGGCTGAGACAGGGCGACAGTCGTATCGACTGTCGCCGGAGAAGAAGATGCCCAGGGGAAGGGGCGGCGGCGAGCAGAGGGCTGGAGAGGCGCCAGCTGGGTACGGCGTGGCGCAGGAAGAGCAGGGGAGGAGGTCTCTGCTGCTGGTATTACGGCAGAGCGAAGAGGAGGAGGGGGAGGAAACCGCCGGAGCTGGTGAGCGTCTGCCGGAGAAAGAAGAGAAGGAAGTTGGGGATTTCTCCGTCAGATCCAGGCTGCCCTCGTCGGTGGAGCTGCGGGGGGTATTTATAGGGATGAAACAGGGAGGAAGGCGGAGGGAGACGACGTGTCTCCCTCGCCGGAGAATGGTCGGAACACGAACCCATACCGTCCGTGCGTTCGCACGGCCGGTATGGTGGGCTACAATGACCAGGGGGGTGCTCCTGCGACGGCTGACGACGCAGGGCACCCCCGGTTTACTTGCCAGGTCCCTCACCTCACCCTGCGCGGCGCCATGCTCCGCGCAAGGTCGCCGGAGCATGGTGCTGGCAGGGTTTTGCAGGAGGGACCTGATTGCAAGGAACGAAGGAGAGTTAGGGGCCAAAATGCGAGGGTTCAAAAGTTGAGGGCCAAAGAGTAAATATATGAGGACCAAAGTGTGAAGTCGGTCAAGGAGGTTTCTTCTTAGGCTCAAGTTTTTATACATGACTAATTAGGACCTAAGGAATCTGATGGTGAATTTTATTTTCATATTAAACCTTGTTTGACCGGTCAATTTGCGTAAAAACCCAAATTAAGTTATTAATTGGGCATGGTTCTCAATGTAGGTCAAAATGGGTTCTAAAGGCCAAATTGAAGGTTTTAAACCCTAGAGATTATTTTTCTATGAATTTTAGAGGGTTTATTCTATTTTTATTTTGCCTCGAACCTTGTGAATTGAAGTGGGTTGTTTTAGGGTTACAGATTATCATTTGGTTCCTTGGAAGTGCTGTAGCCCTTGCTAGATCATCTCATCCCACTTTTATTCTTATTAAGCTGTTTTGACCTGTGTTTGGTCCCTGAATTACCCTGCATGCAGTTTATACTGGTAAAATTGCACTTTTACCCCTTATGACTGGTTTTCTTCTCAAACTCAGAATTCTCTGAGTTAAGCCTTTCCTTGAGATATGTAGGAGCTTTTATCCTTTGTATTGGGTCAAAATGAGCTAGTTATGGCTCATGATGAGGTTCTCATCATACCCCCATGCCTAGCTTTTGCTAGTCCCTTAGCAAAAACTTAAGGTTTCAACCCTTGTTCTAGACCATGAAGTTTTCAATAGTTTTAGATAAGTGCCTTCATAGATTAGGTTAGAATGCTGATCATAGGCCTAAAAGGTACTCTAGTACCAATCAAGATCCAAATCTGTCTAGCCTTAGCCTCAGTCTTTTAGCAAAGGTTTTTAAGGCCCGCAAGAACTAACCTAAGGTTTATTGGACTTCGTGGTTAAAGCACCCGTGCTTGAAATGATTTTAGCCCTGGCTCAGTTCGCAGTGCGTTTTGTAAGAGAGAGATAGAAAGTTTTTCTGTTTGGAGAGCTTTCTCTCGCTTTTTCTTTTTAGTTCTAGCCTAGGATTGGCTTTTCAACACGGTCTGTATCAGATTCCTTGCTCCCATCATCAATCCTCAAGGGTTCCTGGCGATCGATGCTTCGAGATAGCACCGCCCATGGCAATCCCCGGAACCCTGGCTATTGAGATTTCGAGATAATCCCATCCATGGTATTCCGTGGCCGAATCCAGACCCTGGCAATTGACATTTCGAGATAATGCCATCCATGGAATCTGAACCAGCAGAGTGCTTACATGCCCCCCGTAGGATATGTAAATATCCTAAGAGACAAGCACCGAGGAGATGATATTTTGTTACGCATCTTCGAGGGGATTTCCCGCCTCTCCGCGCTGGGAACTCGTCCAAATCAACTTGTGTTGATCGGCCGCTCCTATTCTAGGTGTTCTTTTCAGATTTTTGCGACGCTTCTGCGTGATTCTGATTTTTACGCTTACTGAACCAGGTTGTGTGTGAGATTAGGGTGCTTAGGTTACTGAGTCCCGTAAACCAAAAATTAGTTAACGAGGCTGAATACTCCCTAAGCCTTAGACCTAATACTTCAGCTTTTCATTTTCCTCAACCTCTTGAGGAGTGTCCAGATCTTAATGGGTACTAAGAGTCTATTCAAGAATGCCTAAGGTTTGCATTCTTACTAATCTCATTGTGCACTTTTCAGTTATTTTCTTGAATGAGGTCTAGAACCTAGGTTAATTCCTTAGTTCCTTACTAATGACTATCACTTTTTCTCATGTTTCTTTTCTCCTTCACAAAATTTTCCTTCTCCTCTTTTCCTCTTATTCTTTTTCGAAAAAATTTTTTAATTTTTATGGTATTTTTGGCATATGTGAATTTTTTGTTTGAAACCTTTTCTTACAAGTTTTTGCACTTTCCTACCCCCCCATGCCTAAGATTTGCAATGTCCTCATTGTAACCTAGGGGGTCTTAGTTTATTCCTTAATACAGAAATTTGGGTGAGTGGATGGGTCGGGTTGAATTTCTGCGGACGATTTCAAATCTCAGATGCGAACATCTGAGTTGGGGTCGGCTGTCTATAAGGGTGAACTTCGAGTGCTGAAAGGTGTCAGAACAAGTTTCAGGTTTTCAAAGAGAATGACGGGCTGCCTCCCGTTAAGCGCTGAGTTTTACGCCATCGGCTGGGCGCAATAAGCTCAAGGGGAAAGGAGGATATAAGATGCCTCAGCCAAATCAGTAGAAGCTACATCAATGAACGGCTTGAGTCTCTGACCGTTCACGATGAAAGGTTCAGAATCGTGGCTGAGTGGACTGATTTCGATTGCTCCATTTCCAAAAACCTGTCGGACCAAATATGGTCCGACCCACTTAGATCTCAGTTTTCCTGGGAAGAGTTTGAGTCGGGCATCAAAGAGTAGGACCTTTTGACCAGGATGAAAGATCTTTCTCGAGATGTGTTTTTCGTGGAAGGCTTTAACCCGCTCCTTGTAGATTTGCGAGTTCTCGTACGCGTCTATGCGTAATTCATCGATCTCGCTGATTTGGAGTTTTCTGTGGGTCCCAGCCTTAGAAAGATCCAGATTACAGTTCCGTACTGCCCAATAGGCTTTATGCTCCAGTTCGACGGGAAGGTGGCATGCCTTTCCGTACACCAATCTAAAGGGAGACATGCCCAATTGGGTCTTGTGGGCGGTCCTATAGGCCCACAATGCTTCCGGAAGTCGGGACGACCAGTCCTTCCTGTCAGGTCGAACAGTGACTTGCAGGATTTTCTTGATCTCCCGATTAGACAGCTCAGCTAGACCATTAGTTTGGGGGTGGTAAGGAGTAGAGATTCGGTGAGACACCCCGTATTTGGTCATCAGTGACCTAAACTGAGCATTTGTGAAATGGGTCCCCCCATCAGAAATTATTGCACGAGGAATCCCGAACCTTGAGAAAATGTGTTGATGAATGAATTTGAGAACGATTTTGTGATCACAGGTTCGGGTCGGTATGGCTTCGATCCATTTGGACACGTAGTCCACAGCCAACAGAATGTATTCGAAACCATCCGAAACAGGAAAGGGGCCCATAAAATCAATCCCCCAAACATCAAAGATTTCGCATACTAGAATCGGTTGCATAGGCATCATGTCGCGATGGCTCATGTTGCCCAAAGTCTGGCAACGACTGCATGCCTTGCAATGACTGTGTGCGTCTTTGAACAGTGTGGGCCAGTAAAAGCCGCACTGGAGGACTTTTGATGCGGTTTTATGCCCGGAAAAATGGCCACCGCATGCCTGGTCATGGCAGAAAGAGAGGATATTGTTGACTTCCCCTTCCGGGACACATCTCCGGATGATCTGATCGGCACCTATGCGGAAGAGGTACGGGTCTTCCCAAATGTAATACTTGGCATCGGCGCGTAATTTGTCTTTCTTGGCCTTCGGCCAATCGGACGGGGTTTGATGAGATGCCAAGTAGTTTACAATATTAGCGAACCATGGAAGGCTAGTACCAATAGTCAGCAGGTGCTCATCGGGAAAATGCTCCGTGATGGGTCCGGAGGGGTCAATTATTTCAGAAGGAAGACGGGACAAGTGATCAGCTACCACGTTTTGTTTTCCCGCTTTATCGCGAATCTCGAGGTCAAATTCTTGCAACAGCAAGATCCATCGGATCAATCGAGGTTTCGCGTCCTTCTTTGCAAGGAGATGCCTCACAGCCGTGTGATCCGAGTATATGATGACATGGGAACCCAGAAGGTACGATCTGAACTTCTCTAGGGCAAATACTACAGCTAGCAGCTCTTTCTCAGTAACTGTATAGTTACGCTGAGCCTCATCGAGTGTTTTGCTGGCGTAGTAAATGACCACAGGTTTCTTGTCATTTTTCTGCCCCAAAACCGCTCCTACAGCGAAGTCGGAAGCATCACACATGATCTCAAAGGGTTGAGACCAATCAGGGGACTGTAGGATCGGGGCTTGGGTGACTCGGTCACGTAGGATTTCAAATGCTTGAGTGCATTCCTTGGAGATTTCGAAGGGAACATCCTTGGAGAGAAGAGTGGTCAGGGGGCGTGCGATTTTTGAAAAATCAGGGATAAATCGTCGATAAAAACCGACATGCCCTAAAAAGGATCGGATGTCCCTGATCGAGCTAGGCATAGGAAGGTGAGAAATCAGATTAACCTTAGCTCGATCCACTTGGATACCTTTCTCCGAAATTGAGTGTCCCAGGACAATTCCCTCAGGCACCATGAAATGGCTCTTTTCCCAGGAAAGAACCAAATTCACGTCGATGCACCGCCTGAGTATCTGGACCAAGTGTTGGAGGCAATCGTCGAATGATGCTCCGAAAACTGAAAAGTCATCCATGAAGACTTCCAGATAATCACCTACCATATCTGAGAATATGGCAAGCATGCATCGCTGAAAAGTAGCGGGTGCATTGCAAAGACCGAAAGGCATCCTTTGGAAAGCGTATGTTCCGAAGGGGCAGGTGAACGTGGTCTTTTCTTGGTCCTCAGGATGGATTGCCACCTGGTTATAACTGGAATACCCGTCAAGAAAGCAGAAGAACCTATTTCCCGCTAGTTTTTCGAGAATTTGATCAATGAAGGGTAGTGGGAAATGATCCTTCTTTGTGGAGGAATTGAGTCGACGGTAATCTATACAGACTCTCCACGAGTTGGCTAATCGGGTAGGAATGATTTCTCCGGTCTCAGTCATTATAGTGGTGAGTCCTGCCTTCTTGGGCACGACCTGAATTGGGCTCACCCAACGACTATCGGAGATCGGGTAGATGATTCCGGCATCTAACCACTTGATGATCTCCTTTTTCACGACCTCCTGCAGATTGGGGTTTAAGCGTCTCTGCATTTCACGAGAAGGTCGTGTGCCCTCTTCTGAATAGATATGATGAGTACAATAAGAGGGACTTATTCCAGTCAAATCATCGAGAGTCCATCCGATGGCTCTGCGATGTTGCTGGAGGACAACAATCAGACGGGATTCCTGTTCAGGACTGAGGTTGGAATTGATGATCACAGGAAGGGTCCGATTAGAACCCAAAAAGGCGTATTTTAAGTGAGCAGGAAGGGGTTTCAGTTCGAGGATGGGGTTTTCAGCAGCAGCGGGTGGTTCAGTATAGATGTGAGGTTCAAGGGTGGGAGTTACTGGGTTGTTCACATCTGGATTTGACTCCTCTGTTTGCGGGTCAAGATCCTTCTGTGGTTGATGAGGCATACTCAAGTCATTTTGGAGGTGTGATTCATCAACCAAAGTCTTGATGTCACAAATTTTCTCGATGACGCCGCAATTAATTCCTTGTTGGGCCTTAAATATATCAATTTTCAGTGTTTGATCTCCAAACTTAAGCTCTATTTGGCCTTCCTCACAGCTGATGTTGGCTCTAGCAGTAGCCAAGAAAGGTCTCCCTAGAATGATTGGTGTATCCCTAGGGTTCTCAGGTGCATCCATGTCTAAGACTATAAAGTCCACTGGAAAATAGAAATCCTGCACTCTCACGATAACATCCTCGAGAATCCCTTTTGGTGACTTTATAGATCGATCTGCTAATTGTAATGTCACCTCGGTTGGTTTCAGCTCAGATTCTTCTAGATGGGCAAGTAAGGATGTGGGTATCAGATTTATAGATGCACCTAAGTCTAACAATGCTCTATCAAATTGGGTACCACCTATCTTACAGGAGATCAGGGGAGTTCCAGGATCTTTTGCCTTGGGTGGGAGTCTACTAAGGATTACAGAGCTGGCCTGCTCTGACAGAACAATTGGGCTCCCTCCGTTGGTTCGCGGCTTACGCTGGGGTGTACATATATTCTTTAGAAATCGTGCGTAAGCTGGTACGTGGCGGATTGCATCCATCAAGGGGATGTTTATGTGGACCTGCTCAAAGAGCTTGACCAGGTCCTCCTCAGGGGCCACGGGTTTGGTGGTCTTCTTTCCCTTGGTCAGGGCCTCGGGAAACGGGATCTTGGTTGGTTCTTCTAGGATAGGTCCAGGTTGTGGGTCTGGAACAGCGGTACCTTGGATAACTATCCTAGGGTCATGGTTATCAGGCTGGGAGTGGTTTGGATAATGCGGGTCTTGAGTTGTCTTACCACTACGTGTTGTTACAGAATTTAATCCAGCCTGGTTTTGGTTTGGGTTTGGTAGGAGGGGTGGCTGCTGCTGAAATCCCGCACGAGAAGTTGAGGCTTCCATCTCGTCTGGAGATGGAGCAGTGGGGGCCTGATAAATCCATTGAGCGTGGCCTAAATTTGGATTCATAACGCGCTTCTGGGTTGGCACGTTATTTGGGTTAGGAAGAGGTTGGGAAGGGAGTGTGCCTGGCTGGCGAGAATTTGCCAACTGGGCCAGCTGAGTTTTAACTTCAGTAAGCTCGTCCTTGTGCTGTTTTTGAATAGCCGCATTCGTTTTTTGAATGTCAGCCAGAGTCTGAAGGATTAAGGACATTTGATCTTGATTTGGCCCTGATGGATAAGTAGGGTTGGGCCGAGGCTGAGGCGGCTGGTAGTGATGAGATGGCTGTGGGCGGGACTGAAAAGGTGGTCTTTGGGTTTGGGAATTTCCCGCCCACTGAAAATTGGGATGGTTTCGCCATCCAGGGTTGTAAGTGTTGGAGAATGGGTCGTTCTGGATGGCGTTGAGGTCCTCGCAGGTCTGAGGAACCTCCTGAGAATCAGGGAAAGGAGGAATGGAGTTCCCCCGGCTGGTGTAGAAAGGATCGGATGATCTTCCAGTCCAAGAATCAGATGGGGATGGATATGGATCCATCCCAGGGGAGGATCAGTGGAGGATATTTTGCACAGTCTCCTGTGTGGAAGGAGGTTGTGCAAAGGAGTTACGCGCAGAGGTGGCTCGCTGCAAGTGCTGAGTCAGCTCATCCACCTTCTTTTCAATGATTGAGACCTTGTCCAATCGACTGGCCATTAATTCCAGGTCGACTGATGCGGACAGGCCCTGCGTCTCATGTGCTCCCTTAAGATTCGTCGCTGCGCGGGTATTCGTCCTGTCGAATAATCCCATGGAGTCATTGTTGATGGAGTTCTCGCACATGTTTTCGAGAATCTCCCATACGGTGTCTTCATGTTGACCCATGATGTTTCCTCCGCAAGTTGCATTGACGAAAAGGCGGATGTCCTCACGGAGTCCCTGGTAAAAAGATTGGACTTGTTCCCATTTAGGAACTCCGTGATGGGGGCACTTTCTCATGAGATCCTGAAAACGATCCCATGCCTCATGGAGAGGTTCTCCTGATTGTTGGGTGAAGTGTGTAATCTGATGGCGCAAGGCGTTGGTCCGACCAACGGGAAAGAACTTTTTCAAAAACTCGGATTGAAGTTCTTCCCAAGTGTTGATCGGCCGGGTCTGAGTTTGATACCAATGGGCGGCCTTGTCCATAAGAGAAAAGGAGAACATCTTCATGAGAAGAATATCCCGATTTTGCGCATCTGATCCAAAAGTGTGGGCCAGATGCTTTAGCTGTTTGATGTGCTAGAAGGGATCTTCAGAATTAAGCCCATGGAATTTAGGTATAGCATGAATCATGTTGGGCTTTAGTTCGGAATCAGGTCCTCCAATCGGGATTCTGACTCGAGGCTCAATGGCCACCGCAGCAGGATTGTAGTGGTCCCGCATCATAGGACGCTGTGGTGGGTGCACGAAGTTTTGGAAGAGGTCATTGAGTCGCTGGAGCTGGTGTTCCAGATTATTTTCTTCCTCAACTGGCTGAGCCATGATGGGGGAAGAAAAAGAACTTGGTTCTGAATCAGAAGAGAGAATAATGTGAGGGTGTTGCTGCACAAATACGGGCGTCGAGGCTTGGCCTTGACGAGAGCGAATTTCTAATGGAGGTCTTAAGGGTGGTCTTAGAGACCTCCTTCCGTACATGCACAGTTGGGAGAGGTAAGTTTAGAAGGTGCTGGACCCAATCAAGACACCCAAAAAATGTGTTGGGTGACTATAGAGGTGCGGGGCAGATGGACCCCTTGATCAGAAAGATCGTCCACCTGAGAATTACCTGGGCAGCCAGAGAGGGAGAGTCCCGCGAAGACCCCTACACGGTAGAGCGTCCCCACGGGTTACAGGGTTTCCCCCACCCGACCTCTCTTGTCACTGCGGTTCCAGGTAGACCAGAATGGGGATCTTGACCTCTTAAGTCTACCAATTTTAAGATCAGGGTGCTTAAGGTTTCACTTGAACTTTAGTCTTTTTAAGTGCAAAGAGTGACCTAATTTAAGGTTGGTTGACCCAAGGGGTCAACTTTACCTATTGTTTTCTTTAAGAGCTTTTAGGTCCTATCTTTTAGGGTTCAAGTGTTTAGAGAGAGCCAATTGTTTTAGGATTTTTCTTGTTAATTATTTTCAATCAATGGCTTGGGCACACCTCTTTTGGATTTCCTTAATTCTTGATTAAGGGGTGTGTCTCTACTGAAATCCTAATGTTTGACCTTATGTTGGCTCTACTTGGTCCATTTAACTCTTTGTTGGGCAATTAGGGCTCAAGCAAGAATGTGTTAGCCCTTAAATACCCTTAATAGTGTGCAGGAGTGATGAGTTGAAAACATGCAACTTTTTATGGTTACTAAGTATGGAAGACAGGTTAGCCCTATATTGCTTGTTCTTTTCTTTTCTTCCTCTTTAGAGTTTAGGGGTTAATAGTGAGAGGAAAAATTTACCTGTCTTCGGAGTGGTTGTCGTGTGGTTGCTTGTCTTCTTGAGTTCCTGTAGCTGCACAAAAGAGAGGAGATTATCAGAAATTAAAAGATACAGGAATGTTTACCTCTAGAATAGCCGTTGCTCCCCGGCAACGGCGCCAAAATGGAACGTGGGTTTTACCGGGTTTGTTATAACGTTGTAGTAAAGCCGGTTATTACCAACATTTCAAATAAAAATTTTTTTACTCGGAAAAATAAAAGAGTTCCCGAGGTCGAACTCAGGGAGCAAGTTGTATTCTAGAGATATACATGTTTCTTTTACAAAAATAAAGAGAGAGGGAAAGAATTTGTTGTTTTCTCTTTGTTCTGCAGAGGGGGATGCTCTTCTTTCTCTCTTTCTTTAGATCTCCTTCTTTCTTCTTCTTCTTTGGTTTTCTGCCTTGACCTCTCTTCTTCTTCTTCTGCAATCGTGGTGACGCTCGTCTTCTTCTTCCTGCTGTTCCTGCTTTGGTGATGTTCTTCTTTCTTCAGAGCTCCTTGTTCTTCTTCTTCGTTCTGCAGAGGTGATGCTCCTCTTCAGATCTCTTTCTTCTTCTTCTGCTTTGGCCGTTGCTCTTCCTTCTTCTTCCTGCTGTTCCTTCTTTCCTGCTCTGGCTGCTGACTTTCCGTCGTCTGACCCGGTGCTTAGACGACTTAACTATGCATTTGCTACAGTGCAGCTCCTTCTTCTTCGTCTGCACTTCTTCTTCCGCGGGTCTTCTTCTTCTTCTTTGGCCTGCACACTTCAGAGTTTTTCGTCAAGAGGCAAAACCTACTCTACCCTCCCTCCCCCGCGTCTCTCTTTCTCTCTGAAACCACTCTTGGGAAAGCTCTCCCAGAGCTACCGGGTAATCGGGTTCGGGTCACGCCCGGGTCCAGGCCCACCGGCGTGTGGTGGTGGGCGAGGAGTGCAGGTTGGTTTAATCGGGTCGGGCCAGGTCCGCGGAGCGTGGTCACGGACGAGGCCAGGTCGGGTGAGAGGGACCTCACCCCGTGGTCAGGAGGCAGACAGCATAAGGCACTTTTTGCCTTTATGCGTCCGCGTGCCTCCGAGAAGTTCCGAGGTGGGACTAAATGTCCCACCCCAATTGAGCGCCCGTCGCGGAGGGAGCAGTGGGCGATTGTGGCTTCACGTGCGGCCTTCGCCCCATCTGCGAGCCTGGGACGTTTCGCGGAGACTTCCCGCGCAACCTGGGAGTCGAACCTGGGCGAAGGCGTGCCTGCACCTGCAGGTGAAGGAGCTCTGCCTGCTCAGTAATGGCGACGGCGGGCGAGTCACCTGGTCACAGAAGAACGGCCTCTCGGCCAAATCAGACAGGCGGGGGACCTTCGCCGTGTCACGGCGAAGGTGGTCAGGGGGTCTGCAGGGGGCGTGATGGAGCCAACAGGTCGTCCTAGGTCAAACTGTGAGCGAAGAAGTGGGTGTGTTCGGTGGATCTGCAGAGGGCGTTTGGTGGGAAGTGGAGGGGCGGAAGAGGATCAGGGTGAGGAGGCGGAGGTTCTGCGGTGGTCGGCGAGCCGTGTGGGTCGCGGAGGTGATGGGAGCGGCTCGCCGGAGGGTGGTCGGAGGCGGAGAGGGTGAGGGTGAACAGGAGCGGTCGAGGGTTTAATCAAATAAAAGACAGTGAGGAAAAGAAAGAGGGGGAGGTGGGGAGGAGTTCTGACCTAGCTATGGAGACGAAAGGGGCCGAGACAGGGCGACAGTCGTATCGACTGTCGCCGGAGAAGAAGATGCCCAGGGGAAGGGGCGGCGGCGAGCAGAGGGCTGGAGAGGCGCCAGCTGGGTACGGCGTGGCGCAGGAAGAGCAGGGGAGGAGGTCTCTGCTGCTGGTATTACGGCAGAGCGAAGAGGAGGAGGGGGAGGAAACCGCCGGAGCTGGTGAGCGTCTGCCGGAGAAAGAAGAGAAGGAAGTTGGGGATTTCTCCGTCAGATCCAGGCTGCCCTCGTCGGTGGAGCAGCGGGGGGTATTTATAGGGATGAAACAGGGAGGAAGGCGGAGGGAGACGATGTGTCTCCCTCGCCGGAGAATGGTCGGAACACGAACCCATACCGTCCGTGCGTTCGCACGGCCGGTATGGTGGGCTACAATGACCAGGGGGGTGCTCCTGCGACGGTTGACGACGCAGGGCACCCCCGGTTTACTTGCCAGGTCCCTCACCTCACCCTGCACGGCGCCATGCTCCGCGCAAGGTCGCCGGAGCATGGTGCTGGCAGGGTTTTGCAGGAGGGACCTGATTGCAAGGAACGAAGGAGAGTTAGGGGCCAAAATGCGAGGGTTCAAAAGTTGAGGGCCAAAGAGTAAATATATGAGGACCAAAGTGTGAAGTCGGTCAAGGAGGTTTCTTCTTAGGCTCAAGTTTTTATACATGACTAATTAGGACCTAAGGAATCTATGGTGAATTTTATTTTCATATTAAACCTTGTTTGACCGGTCAATTTGCGCAAAAACCCAAATTAAGTTATTAATTGGGCATGGTTCTCAATGTAGGTCAAAATGGGTTCTAAAGGCCAAATTGAAGGTTCTAAACCCTAGAGATTATTTTTCTATGAATTTTAGAGGGTTTATTCTATTTTTATTTTGCCTCGAACCTTGTGAATTGAAGTGGGTTGTTTTAGGGTTACAGACTATCATTTGGCTCCTTGGAAGTGCTGTAGCCCTTGCTAGATCATCTCATCCCACTTTTATTCTTATTAAGCTGTTTTGACCTGTGTTTGGTCCCTGAATTACCCTGCATGCAGTTTATACTGGTAAAATTGCACTTTTACCCCTTATGACTGGTTTTCTTCTCAAACTCAGAATTCTCTGAGTTAAGCCTTTCCTTGAGATATGTAGGAGCTTTTATCCTTTGTATTGGGTCAAAATGAGCTAGTTATGGCTCATGATGAGGTTCTCATCAACCTACGTTCATCAAATCTCAGTCGTTTAATCATGGGATCGAACTGTTGGGATTTGATAACCGTAGCACTTTAATTGAGCGTGCCTTCGCTTGCAATCCCATGTCCACGCAACGCATCCTCTAAGCTCGCCACGTCTTTGCCATTGCAACCATTCATCCAAGATCTAACGGCCTAATTAGCGCCATCCCATGTGCCTGCGTTAAGTTGAAGCTTGCGGGGTTTCGAACTTGCACCTCTTGTTCGCAATGAAGTTTCACCCACTATGCTATGGTAGGGAAATAGGCATGTGGGTGTTTTGAGGTGCGGCTGCCCATGGCCGTTGGATGGCGATCCAACGGCCAAGATCCAATGCACGGTGGAAGGGTGCAGTGGTCTCCGAGATTAACTGGGCCAGTTTGGGCGACCGAGATGGTACCACATGGCACCATCTTGGCAGTCCATCTTCTGGATGATGTAGATGGGGCCACGATTGTCGGATTGAGTCAATTTTCATGCCATTAGGCTACGATCGTTGATCCAAATCCATCCATACGTTCGGATTTGTCATCTGAAGTGTGGATTCACACCATCTTGGTCTTTGATCTTCTAGGGTTCCTTGATCTCTATCTGATGCTACAGATGTCTGATTAGGGCAATCTTGGAGTCGTTGAACTCCAATCGTCGCCCTAATCAAATATGTATGGTTGGATCTTTGATCCGAGGCCCCGATAAAAATTTGCCCTATCCCTGAACATAAAAGGAGACAATTAACCTCCATTTTATTCAAGCTAATCTAAATGCAAGGTGATGCATGCTATGCAATATTTATTGTATGTAATACAATTCTATGCTTGAGAACATGCATAAATAGACATCTTATGTAATATAAACATGTTTACATCACACCCCATGCCTATCTTTTGCTAGTCCCTAGTAAAAGATATATGCTATTTATAAAAGAATTAGGTTGGATTATTTGGGCATAAGTTATTTTCAATCATTAAGAAAATGTTTACTTAGGATTTGAACTTTCAAAGACACAACAGTACCTGAGTATCTGCCAAAAGGCAGATCGCCTCAAGCCCTCGCCTTATACAAAGAAAATTTTCTTTTTCCCTTTTTCTTCTTTTCTAATTATTTTGATTTTTGAGTTTAGGGTTTAAGAGGCTTTCTACGGCCATTCAACTCACCCAAGATTTGATGAGAACCCTAAGTTCTAAGCATCTTATTGCGAATGTGATAGACTCGTTAATCGACAATTAGAATGGACTTCGGGTTTCTACGCCTCTAGGTGACCTTAAAAAGAGAGTTCTGCCTAAAGGTGTATCTTTTCAACCGGTAGCTTTCTCCCTACTTTTATTTTTATGGGGTCAACACAAGGGTGAATCCAGTGTATATCTCCCCTGTTTATTCTACTTCTCCGCTTCTTCCTAAATGTTTTAGAAATTTTAAGTGCATTTCTTGAGCTGGGTTCTGGACAACCGGTCGATGAGCTGTTACCACCGATAACTTGCCAGCCATACTCGTGCGGCGAAGTGTGGCTTATTTCTTTTGTTTTCTTTTCTTTTCTCCTTTTCTTTTTCTTTTCTTTTTGACTTTCTTTTTCTCCTTTTTAAGTAGGTGGCTTCCCTAGTCTAAGATTTACCTAAAGGCAGCAAGAAGAGAATGGTCTAGTGACTAGGCTCTGGACAACCTACCTATGGGTTGTTACCCACGATAACTTGCCAGCCATATCACCCTAGAAGGTTCATTAGCTACCCAATTTCCATTAGAACCACTGATTAACGAGTCAGTGACAAGATAGAGTGTAGATACTTTAGACTTAAGGTTCCCTCAAATTAGAGGGCGGGTTGATAAGTTGTGTACTTATCACCCAAAGTTATTTACTCGAATTAAAATAGAATTTAGGTTGGCGAGGACTTGGAAAACAAATCAACATTTTAGTGGATACACAGGCTAATTAAGTCTGAAGACCTGGAGGGTCTTTGTGTTCAGATCCTAATGTAATATTTCCTAAGATTGAAAAGTCCTAATGTCCAAATATTCCTTCCTAATTCAATTTTTTTTTAATGTATAAATAAAAAGAGAAATACAATTTAGAAGAATTTCACAAAGCTGACAAAATGATTCAAAAATGAATCCACCCCCCCCCCATGCCTAGCTGATGCAATGTCCACATTGGGAATGAGACATGAAAGAAAGGGTAGAGTATGAAAGATGTCACCTGAATATGAAGCTCGTGTCAGCTTTGTGTCATATGTACAACTGCTGAGTTTAATGTTGTCAGCTAGGCAAAGTCCATCCAAAGAAGTTACAATATGGCTAGATCCACCGTGTTTGAGACGGGTTCTGGAAGAGTACTGTCAATAACAGGCTTCAAACGTTGATCGTTGACTTTAAATGTGTTACCTGTCCTTGGGTTAGAGATCTGAATGGCTCCATTTGGAAAAATCTGGTCAATAATGAATGGGCCATTCCATTTAGATCTAAGTTTGCCAAGAGAGAGCTTAAGTCAAGAATCGAATAACCAGACCTTCTAGTTTGGCTCAAAGCTCTTGTGGGAAATCAATTGATCATGTAGAGCTTTGGTCCTAGCCTTGTAGATCTTGGCATTCTCATATGCATCATTTCTAAGCTCTTCCAACTAAGATAGTTGGAGTTTCCTGGTCTTCCCAGCTAAATTTAGATCTCAATTTCATTGTTTGATCGCCCAGAATGCCCGTTCAATTTCTATGAGTAGATTGCATGCCTTTCCATACACCAAATGAAATGGAGACATGCTAATGGGCGTTTTATATGCCGTATGGTAGGCCCAAAGAGCATCCTCAAACTTTTCAGTCCAATCCTTGCAATCAGGCCTAACCATTTTCTGTAGAATGCTCTTGATCTCCTGATTAGAGATCTCGGCCTATCCATTCTTTTGGGGATGGTAAGGTGTGGCAATTCGGTGATTAACCCCGTATTTGGCCAACAAATTCTGAAATTGGGCATTAGTAAAATGAGGGCCATCGTCACTGATGATGGCCCTCGGAATCCTAAACCTACTGAAGATATTTTTCTTGACAAAATCGATGACCACCTTGTGGTCATTGGTTCGGGTGGGAATTGCCTCAATCCATTTGGACACAAAATCAATAGCAACAAGAATGTACTTATGTCCAAATGAAGGAAGAAAGGGTCCTATGAAATCGATGCCCCAAACATCGAAGATTTCAACAAGAAGAATTGGGTTTAGGGGCATCATATCTCTTTTAGTTATGCTCCCGAGTGCCTGACATAGAGAACATGACTTTGAGAAATCCTGAGCATCCTTAAATAAAGATGGCCAATAGAAACCAGATTGCAAAATTTTTGCAGTCATCTTTTCCCCTGAGAAATGCCTACCACACGCAGATGCATGGCAGAACTCGAGTATACTGTTGAATTCATTCTCCGGAACACATCGGCGAATAATCTGATCAGAGCCGATGCGGTACAGTTCAGGGTCCTCCCAGAAGTAGCATTTGGCCTCAAATTTGAGTCTATCCCGTTGTTGCTTGGTCCAATCCTGGAGGATTTGACCAATGGCCAAATAGTTAACAATGTCAGCAAACCACGGGGTTTGGACACCTGAAACTGTAACGATAGCTTCATCAGGAAAAGTGTTAGCAATCAAGATGTTCGAATGAGAAGAATCACTTAGGAGTCTCGATAAATGATTCTCCACCACATTTTGTACCCTAATTTTATCCTTGATTTCAAGATCAAATTCTTGAAGCAGAAGAATCCAATGAATAAGCCAGGGTTTGGCATCCTTTTTGGCCAAAAGATGTCTCAAGGCCGAGTGGTCGGCATAGATGATAACATGAGACCCTAAGAGATAAGCCCTAAACTTTTCCAAAGCGAACACTACGGCTAGTAATTCCTTTTCAGTAATAGTGTAATTCCTCTGGGTTTCATCTAGAGTTTTACTTGCGTAGTAGATGACAGAGGGATTTCTATCTATTTTCTGACCCAAGATAGCCCCGACTGCATAATCAAAAGCGTCGATCAAGATCTCAAATGGGGTTGTCCAAATCGATGGTTGCAACACTAGAGCACAAGTGACTGCCATTTTCAGGATATCAAATGCTTTATGGCATGATTCATCGAAAACAAATGGCATTTCTTTGGAGAGAAGATTGCTCAGGGGACAAGCAACCTTCGAGAAATCCTTGATGAATCTTCTGTAGAATCCCACATGACCAAGAAATGATCAGATTTGTTTAACAGATGTGGGAGGAGGAAGTTTAGCGATAGCATCAACGTTAGCTTTATCCACTTCAATTCCCCATTCAAAGATTACATGACCCAAGACGATGCCTTCTTGGGCCATGAAATGACTCTTTTCCTAGGTAAGGACCAATCGTGTTTTGATACATCGCTTAAGAATCATTTCTAGATTAGCTAAACAAGAGTCAAACGATTCTCCAAAAATAGAGAAATCGTCTATGAAGACTTCCAAAAACTCTCCCACCATGTCAAAGAATATGGCTAACATACACCTTTGAAAAGTTGCAGGTGCATTACATAAATCGAAAGGCATCCTACGGAAAGCAAAGGTTTTGTAGGGATAGGTGAAAGTAGTTTTTTCCTGATCCTCAGGATGCATAGGAACTTGGTTGTATCCCGAGTAGCCATCAAGAAAACAGAAGTATTTCTGCCTGGCTAGTCTTTCCAAGATTTGATCAATGAAAGGTAAGGGAAAATGATCCTTTTTCGTGGTCATGTTCAGCTTCCTATAATCACTACAAACTCTCTAAGAGGAAGCTGAATGAGTTGTGACAGATTCTCCTTTCTCGTTAGTCACAATGGTAATCCAACTTTCTTCGAAACAATCTGCATGGGACTTACCTAGGGACTATCAAAGATTGGGTAATTAATTCCTGCATCGAGTCACTTAATGATTTCCTTTTTGACCACTTCTCGCATATTTGGATTTAATCTCCTCTTCATCTAGTTGGAAGGCCGGGATCCATCTTCTAAGAATATTCTATGTTTGTAGTAAGATGGCTCCATCCCCCTAAGGTCATGAATGATCCAACCAATTGCCTCCTTGTGTTCCTTCAGGACCTTGATCAATTTAATCTCTTGCTCCTTTGTTAATTTAGCGCTAATAATCACAGGGAGCGTCTTTTGAGGTCCTAAAAATTGATATTTCAAATTCTCAGGTAATGGTTTCAATTCAAGCTGGGGTAGGCTGATGATTGACGGTAAGGAAGATGCTGAAGAGTCAACAAGAGGAAGAGGTTGTGAGTGAACAAAATCAATAACCTCTTCAGAAGATGGTCAGTCTGCCATAGAGGGCTGCGGGTCAAATTCGTCATCAAAGGAGGACCTTTCAATTGAAGAAACCATCAAACAAGTTTCAATGTTTACATTATCCTCCTCAAGTTCCTCAATAAATCCACAATCCTCAAATTTATTAATTACCTTAAAAATATCCAATTTCATTCGTTGATCTCCAAAGGAGATTTCCATGCTACTGCTTTCACAGTTAACGTTGGCCTTAGCGGTAGCTAGGAATGGATGCCCGAAAATGATGGGCATGTTCCTCAGATTCTCAGGTACATCCATGTCAAGGACAAAGAAATCTACAGGAAAATAGAAATCCTTGACCTTAACTATAACATCTTCAATAACGCCTCGCAGATTTGTAACCGAACGGTCTGCTAATTATAGCGTTACTGAAGTCGGCCGAAGTTCACCTAATCCAAACTTCTCGTAAAGAGAAGTCGAAATTAGGTTGATGGATGCACCCAGATCTAGAAGTGCTCTATCAAACATGTAATCTCCGATGACACAAGAAATCAACGGAGCACCTGGATTTCTCTTTTTCTGAGGGAGGTGGTGCAGGATAACAACACTAGCCTGCTCAAAGAGTACCACCTTCCTCGGAATAGATTCTCTCAACTTACGCTTTTGTGTGCATAAATCCTTTAAAAATCTCGTGTAAGCCGGTATATGCTTGATAGCATCAAGGAGTGGGATATTGATCTCAACATTCTTAAATATATTCAGAAGCTCCTCATTGCTATCAACAGACTTCTTCTTCTTTGATTTGATCAAGGCTTCAAGAAAAGGAACATGAGTCAGATCTTTGGAATCAGGTTCCTGAGCCTTGATTTCTTCTCCAGAATTCTCCTCTCTCTCCACAAATTCTTCGGGATTCGGTAGATCAAAATAGTGTGGTTGTGGATCCTGAGTCTGCTTACCACTCCTCAATGTGACAGAATTTACAGATGCATAAGAGTTTGGGTCTTGAGGAGGGTTAGGAAAGATTGGAGGGGCTTGACTAGCCAGGAATTGTTGATGTGCAGAAGAAGAAGAAGAAGAAGAGGGGGAGGGACCTCGCTCAACCACCTGAGCATGTGCGTATGGGTCCCTTTAATTTTCGTACCCATGGGCTTGATTGCTCAGATTCAGAATATTTGACAGGATGGGTACAGGTTGGGATGGTAGAGATCTGGGTTGACGAGAGTTAGCAATGAGCCCAGTCTGCAAGTTGTCCAATGAGGTTTTCATTTGTTGCATGAGCTAGAGCATGGATCCTTGCATCTCTACCATTTGCCGGTTCAAAGCAGCCTGCCCTACAAGTTGACGGCCATTCCACCTGATTTGGAGGCAACTGAGTATACACATGACCCTGACCCATTGGTCATTGCAGAGCATAGTTGCCATGTCAAAATTGGGTTTGTTGCCCTGGGTTTTTCCAAGAGAAGTTAGGGTGGTTTCTCCAACTCGAATTATAAGCATTAGAATAGGGGTTGGATCTAACATTCTCCTGTACACCGCAGACATCCTCATAAAGTGGAGATGGAGAGAAAGAAAGGGAAGGATCAGAAAAACTGGGATCAAAGGCCCCAGTTTGGAACCCATGAGGTTTCGAAAAATGCTGACTCATAGGTTGAGCCGCATCGAGTTGATTCACGAACTCCCATCCAGAAGGAGCTCACGAAGAATAGAATCCCAAATTTTGGGATTGATTGGATCGAGAGTTGTTCATAGAATTTCCAGCCATCCACTCTTCCATTCTCTTAGCAACCAAGTCCACCTTGTCAAGTTTGCTAAAAATCAATTCCATACAAAATGAATGAGAGTCATGGGCTTCATTAACATTTTATCTAGGCTGCTGGGATTGGTTAAAGATATCCATGGAGGCATGATTGATTGAATTCTCGCTCATTTCCTCAAACAAATTGTGCGCACTATCAATGCCATTGTTGAGGAAATTGCCTCTGCAAGAAGCATCCACATGATTTCTGAGTTACTCGTCAACCCATGATAGAAGATCTGCACGAGTTGCCATTTCGGCACCTCGTGGTGTGGACACCTCCGCAATAGGCCCTGGAATCGCTCCAGGCCACATGAAACTGCTCCCTCGACCACTGGGTAAAGGTAGTGATTGCCCGTCTCAAGGCATTAGTATGTCCGACTAGGAAGAATTTCTTCAAAAAGGCTGATTTCAGCTCATTCCAAGTTGCAATTGGTCTTCCTACTGTCCCGTACCAATGCTCACCCTTATCCCTAAGAGAGTGGGGGAAGAGCCTCATGATCATTTCCTCCTCATTCATGTTTTGTGCCTTGGTGGTCAGAACCAAAGTGGTCAAGTCCTCCAAGTACTGAAATGGATCTTCCGAGCACAGCCCATGATAATGTTTGATCAGGCTTAACACCTGGGGCTTGATTTCTATATCTCCAGCAGGAATTTGGATGCCAGGACGTTCCATGTAATTTGAAGGATCATAAAAATCCTTCAAGGGATGAGCGCTTGGCATTCTCTGGAATCATTCTTGCATTCTCTACATTTATTCCAGCTGCCTTCAGAATTCCTCCTGTGGATCCCGAGGCAGAGGAGGCTGTTGGTCGGCCATGGGATCAATTTGACCAAAATCCAATTTGTGCCTCCTAGAATACTCTAGTGGTCCTTCCAATCGGGGATTCAATGACTGCCTTCCCAGCATAAACTAGGAGAAGGTTGGAAGGAGTGGGGATAGGGACCCTGCAGCACAATAAAATAACTCTATCCTTAATTGAGGTAGCCTAAGGATCTACAGATTCCCAAAACCCGCCTTAAGATTGTAAATGATTTACTCTACTTTCGTCTGCTCAATCCAACCAGTTAGAAGGAGGGACTGGGGAGAAGGTTCTTCCTTCGGCTTTCACCTCTGGTTCCTAGTGTAACCTGATAACACCATGCAAGGGGGTAGTAATTAGGTTGAATATGGCACATCTTTAGAATAAAAGGCACAACATAAAGTAGAATAGGAGCATTGCATGCATCAAATACCAAGATTGCTTATAAACTGCATTAATGGCCATTTGTGTAAGGCATGTGTCAAATCAGGCCCCAGATGAGCAATCGGACCACACGGATGGATTCATAACGACGAACGAAGTCCAATGGACTCAAGATCGGCCAAATCTGACATCCGAAGCTCCCAAAATGGGCCCAAGAAATTCTGACCGTTGATCTGGAGATCAACGGCCCAGAAAGTGCCACGTCGCCCCGCCCCCACCGCTTGCACGCCCTCAAGCCAACCAAGGACGAATCTCGGCCATTGATCTTCGATCGAATGGCCGAGATCCACAAGCTCGCCCGCGGTCGCCGCGACAAAGCACGGGCGTGGCGCAACGGCTAGCGCGCACGCCCGCATCGTAGCGACGCGCGTTCGAATCGTGCGGAGCAGAAATCAAGCGCGAGCGAAGGGTGCGGCAAAATTGGGCCGCCCGATCAGCAGCAGGCGGCCAGGATCGCGCCACGCGGCGCGATGACAGCTCCTGAGCTCCCACGCGCGCACGCACTCCGGGCGGAAACGCGCACGCACACGCTCGCCCGAGGCACGATCTCAGGGCGGGTGCGGGAGGATCTCAGCCGTCCGATCTTTGATCGGATAGCTCTCATTCAACGTCCACGGATCGCGCATGGAGAGAGAGCGGGGCGGGCAGCTGACCGGCTGCAGGAGGGCTTCACCGACGTATCTAGAAGCAGTTTTAGCGACGTTCTGGATGTCGCTAAAGCACATTCTTCTTTTAGGAAGACCTTAACTCTATTTAAACCCCCTTCTACCACCATTCAAGGCATCCTCTCCCACTTGCAACTACTCCACTCCTCTCTTAGCTAGCTTTAGGCACTCTTGTAATCACCGGAGATGACGAGCCGCCGACGGAGCCTCCTCCACCGTCGTGGCTGCCTCGTCGCTCTCCACTCTCTCTCTACCTCTCTCTCTCTCTCTTTTAAGCTTTCATTTACTCTTGTTGAAGCATGTATTTAATGTTGTAAACCATGAACTATGAATGCATGTTTAATGAAATTATTTTCCGTTTAGTCACCATTTTAATTTCTATTTAAAATGCATGATCAAAACCAAGAGCTTTCTAACCCTAAACTCTGTCTCTCTATCTCTCGCTTTTCAAAACCATCTCTTTCACAAGCAAAACTCCGCCTTTTTCGTGACAACAAGTGGTAAACAAAATCCGATTTCCACGCCTCCCTAAGAAGGACACTCGAACTCACCTCCATTTACTTCTTTCGAAACCGACGTATCAAGTGCAACTATAACGACACCTCTTAACACACACGCACGAGACCACGTCAGTTTTTGGCACCGTTGCCGGGGAGGCAACGGATTTGTTTTATCACCTCCATTCCACCTTCATTCTCATATCGTCTAATGCCCTATTTTCCTTTTTACTTGACGGTTGCAGGAATTCGGTGCATGGACGGTGAAGCGACGCATTCCACGACGGTAGCAAGGGAGTAGGCACCTCGAGGACCGATAGTGAGTACCCTCTCTCTCATTGTTTGCTTGCGTGAAAAAGCTAAAAATAAATCATAAAAACTGAAAAAAATTGGCATGGTGAATGATTGCTTGACCCACATTCTTAACACATCACCCTACAAAAAAATGTACACTCTAATATGCTGAATAAATTCTTGGAGTGTTCTTTTCTTTTTCTCGAGTGGTGTTTGCGAAGCCACAGTGAGTTGACCTGGGCCACACCACTCAACCCTAAAAACTGACTCATCTAATAGAAGCTGCACGATCTTTAGGATGAGCACACTAGGGTTTTAGAGCCTCTACAGAATAAAAAGGAAATCTACTTTCATCAAATTGTGTGCAGAACTTGACGTGCCCACTGAAACTTGTTTGAAAACATTAAGACACGTCAACCATAAAAAGTACTAAAGTAAGGATGAAACACTAAAAGACACCACATCCTAACAAATCCTTGCTTGAAAACCATGTTTTGCTAGAAGCACACACTTTGAAAGTGGAAAATTAAGAGGCACCACCCCAATCAACGCCTCATCACATCACCCTAAGCACAAGCACTATCCTAGCCCTTTAAAAATGAGTAGACATGCCCTAGGCAGGACTGAGTTAAGTCTCAAAAGGTGAGGTTTTGTTTGCTAGGCACTTGGCTTTCATTCCCTTGGTAGAATCTGGTGACTAGGCTGCGGGGTAGTGTCAAACGACCGCGGTTGTGGGGTCTATGGAACCGGAGGCGCAAGCCAAAGGAAGAACCTTCCCTGCAATCCCCTCGTAATCAACCTGGCCAGATTAACCTCGGGAAGGGGAGTCTAGTGCTTACAGACTTAATCAACCTTTGTGAGATTTCTTGGTCTTCTAACGAATACACCATAAGGACTAGGCTTGTTTGCTTGGTTGAGGACACAACTCTCTGGCATCTGTTCTTCCCACATCCCTCCATTTCTTCCAAACCATGGATTTCAATGCCTATCCATCTTACCCAAACTACCCCCAATAGGATTTGTATGCTAACCCAAGTGGACCATACCCACAGCCTACTTGGGCTAACCAACCACCAAGTTGGGGGTACAACCTTGAATATCCCTCTTGGCCCAACTATGACCAAACCGCACCAACCTCTTATTGGAATACAACCAACATAGCCACCCAAGGGTACGATTCAAATCATGGGGCTCCATTTCTCGATTGTCCTCACGATGCCTCCTCATTTAGGTTCGACCCGCTCTACTGTGATAGGACCTACACTTTAGGAGAACACCAAGAACCCTACCCATCTCAGGATAATAACCAACAAAGGCCATCTGAATTCAACAACCTTGCCTACTTGACCTTTGGATTAGAAGGAGTTCTAGACAAATGGAAATCAGAAAATGATCAGAAATCTAGGCAAGCCCAGGATCATCAACCTTTGATTTGGTCCCCTGATGAAGAATCTGACTGGGAGGAGGACTTATAACCTCAACTATTCTGGAGTAGGACCAAACAGAGAATGGTTCCTCTTGAAGAACAGGACCCTGAACATGATAGAATAGAGGACTCACCCATGAACCTAAACACCAATATGGATTCTGATCCACAACCTCAACCATACTCTCTTAACCTGGATTTCAAGGAGGAAATCCAAAGGACACCAAATGACACCATGTCAATTCTTGATAACCTCCAGTTAGAACTGCACAGACAGAATCAAGAATTGGTTAAAGGGCAACATGCCATGTTGGAGTTGTTCCAACAATTGGGGGAAGAAGGCCAAAGAAAGCTATTGCACACAACGCCATTCATGGAATTCATAAAGCAAGGACCTACCATGATCAATTGGACTACACCTGGTCATCCTGATTTGGTTCAGTCCACCATTGATACCCCTCAAGAGTTGGATAGCTCAGTGGATAAGGACAATAAGGATTCCTTGGAACACAATTTGGGGAGCATTGAGAACAAACATCAGGAGGAAACTGAGAAGGTGAGGGGAGAGACCTTGGAATCTGAATCTAATCGGCCCAAGACAAGTAATCCGGTGGGAGTAGCAGCCAACGTCGGAGATGGAGAATGGAGTTACAATTTCAAAGAAATTGATTATGAATCGGTTAGAATCCCCATCACAAATTTGGAGGAGGGCCGAGAGAAAGAATATGATCTAGAGGATGAAATTGACCCTACCTCTAATGTAATCCAAAACAGTGAATCTGATACAGAGGAGGTTGAAGAAAATATTCTTGAGATCAAGGACTTGGAGGAAATGAGCAATGAAACCATAGTTGCGGGAGAGATGGATTCGTCTTTGGAGAGAGGCGTCATGCTTGGTTGTAGGGCTCAGTATGAAGCTCTGGACTTTGTTACCTGCCCTACCAGAATAAGAATCCCGCAACCCGAATGCACTGGAATTGATACATTTTCGATGGATTACAATTTTATGGGGACACAAGCTGAATATAAAACCTACATCTTTAGTGTCTGGCGTGTCATATTTGGGGTGCGTTCATCCACAACAACTTGTTTGCATGCCCACAAACTAAGAGAGGTTCTAACACGGGCATGCATGATACAGAATTCCCGCCCCTTAGGAACGGGGCTCCACCACAACCTTATTTGCATTTGTGGACTTCTAATTTTGGGTCTGATTAATTTTGAACATATCTCCTTGACCCAAACCATTCCTATTTGTGCACCGCCCAGCTGGAGGCGTTAAACTCAACGCTTCCTGGGAGGCAACCTAGCGGATTCAGACTGATCTGGTAGTTTACGTCACTCCGGTACTATCTTTTTGAACCCTTTTGCATCCATGCATCTGCCAATGAGGACATTGTCCAACTTAAGCATGGGGGGGATGGTAAATTGCATAATCCTGAGCTTAATTAATCAGTCTGAATGAATAATTAATTGATTAAAAAAAAAATTGAATTTAGGAAGAAAAACTTAGGCATTAGAAACTTTTCAATAGTGGAAAATAATAAAAAAGAACTTAAACACTTAGACTTTTCAGGCCTTCAGGCTTAATCAGCCCTGGTGTCCGTTAAAATATGGATTTAGCGGCGAATCCTTGCAACTTTAAGCTATTCTAATCCACCTAATAAATAAGGTAATAAGTGTACGACTTATCAACTCACCCTCTAACTCAAGAAAACTTTGAGTCTAAGCATCTACACACATTTTTGCGCAGACTCACTTCTCAGAGATTTTGACAGAAATTGGGTAGCTAATGAACTCTCTAGGGTGGTATGGCTGGCAAGTTGTCGTGGGTAACAGGCCATTGGCAGGTTGTCCAGAACCCAGCCACAGGACATTTCTTTTTCGCTGCCTCTAGGTACATTTGAGATTAGGGAAGCCACCTACGAAAAAAAAAAAAAGAGAAGAAAAGAAAATAAACCACACTTCACTGCACAAGTATGGCTGGCAAGTGATCGTGGGTAACACCCCATTGGTCGGTTGTCCAGAGCCCAGCTCAATAATTGCACAAAAAAGACCAAAACACCTAAGGACGAAGCGGGGAAGTAGTACAAGCCGGGGAGATATACACTGGAAAATCCTTGTGTTGACCCCAAGTAAAATGAACGTAGGGAGAAAGCTTCCAATCGAACAAATACACCTTCAGGCAAAAATTTATTTTCTTTTCCGGTCACCTAGAGGCGTAGAAACTCGAAGTCTGTCTCAATTACCGTTAAGTGAGTTTATCACAACATTCAGACCAAGATGCTTAGCACTTAGGGTTTTGACCGAGTTTTGGGTGGGTTGGGTAGCCGTAAAAAGTTACCAACCCACACTGAATTCTGAAAATTCTAAAAAGACATATATAGATATATATGTATACATATGTATAGTTATATATACAAAGCAAGGATTCGGACGATTCGTATTTTAGCAGACACCCGGGCGCTGCTTAGTCTTTGTAGATTAAGATCTTCGTATATTTCCTCTTATTGACAAGTAACGAAGTGCCTAAGCAATTACTTCTTGAATTCTCCAAAGAAATAAAGGCTAGAATAAACCTTGCTAGGGACTATCAAGGAGTAAGCATGGTGGTATGATAACACCACGCAAGGGGGTAGTAATTAGGTTGAATATGGCCCATCTTTAGAATAAAAGGCACAACATAAAGTAGAATAGGAGCATTGCATGCATTAAGTACTAAGATTGCTTATAAACTGCATTAATGGCCATTTGTGTAAAGCATGTGTCAAATCAGGCCCCAGATGAGCAATCGGACCGCACGGATGGATTCATAACGACGAACGGAGTCCAATGGACTCAAGATCGGCCAAATCCGACATCCGGAGCTCCCACAATGGGCCCAAGAAATTCTGACCGTTGATCTGGAGATAAACGGCCCAGAAAGCGCCATGTCGCCCCGCCCCCACCGCTCGCACGCCGTCAAGCCAGCCAAGGACGAACGGCCGAGATCCGCGCGCTCGCTCGCGATCGCCACGACAAAGCGCGGGCGTGGTGCAACGACTAGCGCGCACGCCTGCATCACAGCGACGCGCGTTCGAATCGCGCAGAGCAGAAATCAAGCGCGAGTGAAGGGCGCGGCAAAATTGGGCAGCCCGATCAGCAGCGGACGGCCAGGATCGCTCCACGCGGCGCGATGACAGCTCCCGAGCGCCCATGCGCGCGCGCACGTCGGGCGGAAATGCGCGCGCGCACGTGCGCCCGAGGCACGATCTCAGCGCGGGCGCGGGAGGATCTCAGCTGTCCAATCTTCAATCGGACGGCTCTCGTTCAATGTCCACGGATCGCGCATGGAGAGAGAGCGGGACGGGCAGCTGGCCGGCGGCAGGAGGGCTTCACCGACGTATCTGGAAGCGATTTTAGCGACGTTCTGGATGTCGCTAAAGCACATTCCTCTTTTAGGAAGCCCTTAACTCTATTTAAACCCCCTTCTACCACCATTCAAGGCATCCTCTCCCACTTGCAACTACTCCACTCCTCTCTTAGCTAGCTTTAGGCACTCTTGTAATCACCGGAGACGACGAGCCACCGATGGAGGCTCCTCCACCGCCGTGGCTGCCTCGTCGCTCTCCACTCTCTCTCTACCTCTCTCTCTCTCTCTTTTAAGCTTTCATTTACTTTTGTTGAAGCATGTATTTAATGTTGTAAACCATGAACTATGAATGCATGTTTAATGAAATTATTTTCCGTTTAGTCACCATTTTAATTTCTATTTAAAGTGCATGATCAAAACCAAGAGCTTTCTAACCCTAAACTCTCTCTCTATCTCTCGCTTTTCAAAACCATCTCTTTCGCAAGCAAAACTCTGCCTTTTTCATGACAACAAGTGGTAAACAAAATCTGATTTCCATGCCTCCCTGAGACCGACACTCGGACTCACCTCCATTTACTTCTTTCAAAACTGGCGTATTAAGTGCAACTATAACGACACCTCTTAACACACACGCACGAGACCACGTCATAACCCCTGGTCGGGGTAGTTTGATGCTACTCCCCGAGCTAGACATCAAATTAATCAGTACAAGTATGTTAATCGAAGACAATCTCAAACTAGTCCTCGAAGAGCGAATCAGTCCTTAAGGCCAACATATACTCAATTTTATTAAAGCCTGGGATTGTAGTGCTTATGGAATGTGATAGTGCAACTATAACGACACCTCTTAACACACACGCACGAGACCACGTCATAACCCCTGGTCAGGGTCGTTTGATGCTACTCCCTGAGCTAGACATCAAATTAATCAGTACAAGTATGTTAACCGAAGACAATCTCAAACTAGGCCTCGAAGAGCAAATCAGTCCTTAAGGCCAACATATACTCAATTTTATTAAAGCCTGGGATTGTAGTGCTTGTGGAATGTGATAGGCCCTTAAAATGGGTTGTGCCCTTAATGATTGATTGAGAATTATGAAAATGCATGCACAACCAGGGTTTCCATGCAAGATTATTTGTGATGTGTCGATTTTAATGTTCAAATCTTGCTTAAGTAGCTTTTAGGGTTTAAAATTATGTTGATTCAATCAAGTTTGCGGCAAACCAAGTTTTCAAACACGGGTGAAGATTGTTTTCCTTTAAAATCATAAATAAAGTGGAGCGCCTGGAATAGACCTAGATTGAAAGCCTTAAGGAGGAGCTACTTGATGAGTTTATTTTAGGTAGAGTGGTGCAGCCCAAACAACTCAAACAACTAGCCACAACTGCACCACTAGGTTAGGCACACAGAGATGATTAACCTAGAATGATTTCAACTCTTTTATGTGTTGCTTTGTGTGTACTAGTTCCACAGATCAGAACTTGGTTGAGTAGAAAGAAATCAATTAGGTTAAGTGCCTTGAATGTGGGTGTACGTTGTGTGTTTGTTGAAAATTACCCCACAAAATTATCTTTTTATTTTTTTTAAACGAGGGTGGAACGAATGTGGGTAAGAATCCAAACAACCAAACTAATCCTAGGATTTATGCAAACACCTAGGTTAATTGGAATTTGGATTTAATGTGATAAATGAAATCTATGGAGGGGGGAAGAATGGGAAGCACCTACAGTTGTCTTCAACTGCACTTTACTCCAGTCTACCGCTTGATGATTCCTTGATGGAGGTTTTTGCAAAATAATAGACACAAGATAAAGCAAGTTAGAAGATAATAAAGTGAGTGAAATGCGAAAAGAAGATCGAAAATCGTTGCCTCCCCGGCAACGGTGCCAAAATGTTGAAGCTACTAGTTATTACGCTATCGTATTTGGTTTTGAAAAAAATGTTGTCGTAGTTTGAAAGCGAAGAACTCGTGTTCAACAAATAAAATTTCTACTGGAATAGAAATCATGGGTCAAACTCAGGGAGGCTACATCAATCTATATTTGCAATTATATTTTTTTAGGGTTTTTGTTGAAAAGCAAAGCGACATAATTACAATGAAGCAATATTAACAATCAAAATAAATAAGAGAGAGAGAGAGTAAACATGCACTTAATATTTCAAAATGTGTATACAATAAAACCAGAGAAAACTTACACTAGAAAGTGGGAAATCTATAAAGTAGGAAAATTCTACTCTAGAAAGCTGAAAAGAGGAATGGGAGAGAGAAGTTATCCTCCTCGACAATCGCTTGGAGGATGAGCCGGATGAGACGCCACTTGGAAGATGAAGGACGAAGTGGGAAGAAGGAGGTTGAGGTAGGAGGAATGAGAACGAGCCAACATGTTGTCGTCATCGCGGGATCCACTTTCGAAATGAGGGTGAAAATTTGACTTTATCTCTCGAGGAGCATTACGGGTGTGGGATAAGTGATGAGACACTCATCATGATCTCTAATTATCCCTAATTAGCTTGTCTTCCTAGTTAATTAGATAGGGTTATGAATATATAAGGGCTAATTAGAGAATAAGGGATATTTAGTTAAGGACCTTAAAATAAGTTAAAAATGACATTTTATCATTCAATTAACATTATTAATAATTTAGATAATAATTGGACCCGAAATCCTATTAATCATTTCCTTAATTAATAAGATAAGTAACTTAAATATAATGTATACCTAAGTATGTAATAACTTAAGTGATTTTACTTAATCTAATAAATTAACCTAAAAAGGTCAAAAATGTAAATTCAAGGTGTAAACATAATATTTACCTTACTTACTAACATATATAAAAAGTTGAAAAAGATTTAAGTTAAAATAAACCTTCAAAACCTAGGTTTACATTTTAGTCCTTAATATTCATTACATTTGGGTCCTTATTTCTCAAATAGGTCCTTAATTTTTATTACTTCTATGTCCCTCTTCGTCTTCTTCTTCTTCTTCTCCAGCCGAATGAACGGCTGGCGGCAGAGAGTCATCCCACTGCACGATCACCGCCCTGCCGACATCATTCCTCTTTGCCCAAGCTCTTGCAGCTTGTGCTCACCACCTACACTTCATCCATCGGTCTGGATTAACGGAGAATCCTATTTTTTAGTGGGAGATAACCTCATCATCGTCGGAGACAACGACGGAGGTTAAGCTCCTCGAGCTCCTTCGGCTAGACTCCGCCTCTCTCTTCGCCTCAAACTGCTATAAATACCACCTCACACCTCTGATTTGAGGTAAGTTGGCTCCCTTCCCTCTTCTAACACTGTAGCCAACTTCGATAGGCTATTCTTCCAAACCTCCGGTGATTCCCCATTCCATTTTCCAACTTCCACCGTCCATCTTAAGTAGCCGAGGAGATCCGCCGTGGTCTTCCGCACCTCTTACAAAGGTGCTGACCTAAGGATTCCTCTACTCCTCCTCAAATCCACCTGCCGGAGATCTTTCTCCCACCCTCTGATTTCATCGTTTGCCATGAGACTTCGGCAGAACCCTATTGACCCGTTCGTCCAGGTAACAGTAGAATAGGAGTGGGAGTAGGAGTAGGAGTAGGCTTGCTTAGTGAGTTAGTTTAGTTAGTTAGGTTAGAGTAAGTTTAGATTTTAGTTTCATCGCCTCCAACTCCGTCGAGTTCCTTGAGCTCACCAGAGCTTTAATTTTGTCTTTTAATACACTGTACACCTTCCTATATCTTCCATTTTCACTTCTAATTCACTTAATCATTTAATTAAATCACCTAAATGCCTAATTCAAACCTCACCTTCACCGACCACTGACACTGTCTATGGTGACAGTAATCGGCCTAATTCCACCTTCACTGGGTTCTTTCATCACCTATCACCACTAATGAACCCTAATCGATATTATATTACCTATTATTATCATCTATAATTAAATGCCAAAATCTTAATTAAGTTCCTGAGCTCGTTGTCCATGGCGGCTCAGGAACAGTTCAAACTATAAATTAAATATATATTTATGAATAATAACATCTATTGACTTTATTTAACCTCTCAATCGAGTAGTTAAATCAAGTCCCGAGCTTAAACCATTCAAATCTTTTAAGAAACAAACTTACTGTCAAATCTCACATTTTAATGAACAAATGAAGAATTTAATGTGATAAAGAGGTTCCTTGTAACCTCAAGATCATTTCTAGATTAAAAATAGTTAATTTTGTCAATATGTACATACAATTCACATTTTCTACACTCACCGGAGCTCCGACGAGCTCCGGCGAGCCAAAGTTGTGTTACAGCCTCTTAAACTTGCTAAGTGGCTCTAGAATAGTATAATAAAGATTAATGACTGTTTTAAAGAAATTTTTTTGAGGATTTAGCCACTGGAGCTTTAGATGTAACTTCTTCTTCCCCAACTCCGGTGAGTTGGAGAAGTCTGTATGAAGGATTTAAGAAACATTTAAGGAGCTCAGAATCTTCAGTGTGATGCACTGAAGCTATTTTAACCTTGAAATCATTGTAGCAATCTTTCCTTTATTCTGTCGAACACACACCTATTTTAGTTTAGGCGGCGAGCCTGAAACCCTAGAAATTAAGGTTAAAACAACTTTTTGGAGATCTGAAAGAGTTTCTGAGGATGAGAAGACTCTGATTGAGGCATTAATTTCTTAGGAGGAAGATTAGAACAGAAAGTTAATTTTCGGGCTTCTATAGTCAAACCTGAGTTTGATAATCGTGTTCTGAGCTTGAATTGAGGAATTGAGTTGTGGAAACTGTTTCTGAGATTCTGTTTGATGTTTTTAGAAATAATAAAGTAAGCTTAGATGATGTACTTAGTAAAGATTGTGTTTTTGTCAATTTGGGTTACTTTTGAACCCAAACCAATAGGAGAAGTATTATGATGAAATTCAAACTTAAAACCTACCCAGATTGATTTCTTATAACCCTTAGAATTAATCTAAATAGATTAGGAACACTTTTAAGTGTCTGTTGCACTTATTGAAATCTGAAAATCAACCTCTGAAGCTTTCAGAGAAGAGAAAAGCTTCTCTGCAGGTTCTGTAGGTCTTAAAAGTTTAAAATCTATCCTAACAGAAGCGGAATTGTTTATATAACATACACAGACCATTTAATAGATGAGAGAAGTCCATCTGAGGACTCTCCTGAATTAAAATACTTTCTAGGCTTTTTAAAATCTGTAGAAACCCCTGATTTCATCTCTTAAATTGAAGAGCCAAACATCATTAAAACTTTAAATTGACCCTAAAATTATGTAGATTACCCTTAGAGCTTTCCAGCAAACTTTAAATCATTCAATTTGGAGCTCTAGGTAGAAAGTTACGATCGTTTGAATTCGAGTCTGAAAGGGGTAGCTTTGTCCCACCTCAGATATTCATGAGCGCGTGCCTAGGGATAAAATTGATTTGTTCCCTTGGCTATGCAGTCATCAGAACTCGGCGCACCGGTTCCGATTCCTTCTTATCTGATCTGAGCATTGTGTGGTTTGTGTGTGTGGGCATATGCCTGCGGGTGTGCGCCCTTTGGGGCGTGCGAAAGTGAATGTGCCCTGGGAGGACGAGTGTGGCCTGGGAGGCTAGGTGTTGAGCCAATGCGGCTCGAGACTGTGAACCGATTAACAAATGAACCAAAACCAACGTAAGTGAGATTAGGCAAGGACCGAGTAGGGTATGGTCCCACCCTGGTCTCAGGGTGCTGTGTATCCTCGAAAGGACCTCGCTGCAAATAAAAAGAACTTTTGGTTTAAAAAGTAAGAAAAACCCGATTCAGCTGAAAGCTTAAGGAAAAGAGAAGCCACTGAAGGATGTTAAGTGCTAAAGGAGAAGGCGCAAGTGCTAAGAAGTGTTAAGGAAAATGACTAAGGAACAAAAGAGAAAAACTAACGGAAGAAGAGAAGGCATGAGAAGATTAAAGGGAAAAGGAAGAAGAGAAGGAGGATAAGAAGGCAAGAACAATACAAGAAAGGAAAGAAGAAAGAGAGTTCGAGAGATAGAGGAGAAGAGAAGAAAGAAAGAAAGAAGATTAGAGGCTGAAGAGAGATGAAAATAAATAAATTTCTCTTGCATCAGTATCTTTTTGTTCTTAAATGTAAAAAGGCATGCTTTAATTGGATAACTTTTTAATTGCCTTAATTTTTTAGAATGAAATAAAATTGAAAAACTAGCATGTTTACTTGTTAATAAAGTACAACATTTTGAGTAAATATGTTTGCATATGGAATTTTGTATATTCTTATAGTTTAAATATTTTGACAAAATTCATGTTTTGAAAATTAAACTAGTTTTACCTCCTAAACTTAAAGAGATAAAAGAAAATTGGTGAATTTGGAGAAAATTATTATGCCTCCCATTGAACGACCTTGACTCAACTAATAAAAATTTCTAAAATATTAGGTTAATTCGACCCTATACTACACAATCGACATAACTTCCAGTTAACCTAAGTGATTTCTTCTATGCTTAATTAAGTGACATTAACTTAATTACTGAGATGAGTGAACCCATGTTACCAATAAGCTTCTCTTGAGCTTTGGAGATGGAGAGAAGAGAAGGAAGGGATGCCAATTTCATTTGGAAGGGGTCTCCTTTTATAGTTGCAAGGAGTGAGGGCAATTTGGTCTTTACAATTTCAAAATATTAAATAAGGGGTCTTTAGTGACGGAATTAAGCATCACTAAAGCCTAGGTCGTGGGCGACTTGTAACGCGCCTGTCACCCTATCACCTCCTGCATCACCCACGTTCATCAAATCTCGACCGTTCAATCGTGAGATCGAATGACTGGGATTTGATAACCGCAGCGCCTTAATTGAGCACGCCTCCGCGTGCAATCCTGCATCCGTGCAACGCATCCTCTGAGCGCGCCACATCTTCGCCATTGCAGCCATTCATCCAAGATCTGATGGCCCAATTAGCGCCATCCCATGCGCCTGTGTTCATTTGAGGCTCACGAGGTTTAGAACCCGCAGCTCTTGTTCACGATAAAGCTTTCATCCACTACACTACAGTGGGGAAATAAGCATGTGGGTGTTTTGAGGTGTGACTGCTCATGGCCATTGGATGGCGATCCAACGGCCAAGATCCAATGCGCGGTGGAAGGGTGTGGTGGTCTCCAAGATTAGCTGGGCTGGTTTGGGCGGTCGAGATGGTGCCACATGGCGCCATCTTGGCTGTCCATCTTCTGGATGATGTAGATGGTGCACGGTTGTCGGATTGAGTCGATTTTCATGCTGTTAGGCTACGATCATCAATCCGAATCCATCCATGCCATCGGATTTGTCGTCTGAAGTGCATATTCACACCATCTTGGCCCTTGATCTTCTAGTGTTCCTCTATCTCTATCTGATGCTACAGATGTCTACTTAGGGTGATCTTGGAGTCGTTGAACTCCAATCGTCGCCCTGATCAAATCTGTATAGTTGGATCTTCGATTTGAAGCCCCAATAAAAATTTGCCTTGTCCTTGAGTGTAAAAGGAGACAATTAACCTCCATTTTATTCAAACTAATCTAAATGCAAGATGATGCATGCTATGCAATATTTATAGTCTGTAATGCAATCCTATGCTTAAGAACATGCATAAATGGACATATTATGTAATATAAACATGTTTACATCTAGTATGAGAGGTATTTTGCTAGCCAAGTGTTAAGACACGTGCTATTTGAGCTTTTTAAGGCGTCCGGACTACCGGTCAGACGTCTTAACACCTTCCCAGACGTCTAGAAATCAAAAATTTTTAGTACAAGCTCGTGTCTGCACCCTGGCTACGCGCAGACAGTACTCTCTCTTTTTCCTCCTTCTTCTCTCTCTTTTCCCCCTCCAGCGAACCCTAACCCTCACCCTTATAAAACCCCCTTCCTCCTCTCTCATTCACCTCACTCTGGCCACTTCTTCCCTTCCTCTTTACCCCAATGCAAGCGAGTGAGCGCGAGAGCGGCGACGAGGAGGAGCAGCATGAGGAGAGGAGGAGGAGTTGTGCTCGCGAGCTCATGTGGGAGCTCACCAGAGAGCACACGGTTGGAGCGACGCGTGTGCGAAGAGGAGTCCTCCTCGACACTGCTGCAGCAGGAGCTGCAGGTGAGGGAGTGAGGCATGGCCATGCACGGTGTGAGCGAGAGGGAGCAGGGTTTGGTTCTAGGTTCCCAGAATCAGATGTCTGGAGTGACGTCTAGATGACGGAGCGGACGTCTGGAGGCGATTTTGAACATATGAGGAGAGGGCTTCGAGAAGGTACATCCCCTTTGCGGATACAGCTATGCATGCCGCTCCACCGGTACACTTTTGCATGCCTATTTTGAGAAGATTTGGTGGATGCATGTAGGATTTACTTTGGGAAGGCACAAAACATGCCCTCCCAAGCATTTCAGATGTCTGGGAAGCTTACCAGATGACTGGAAGAACTTCCATACGTCCGGAGATGTGGTCGGATGTCTGGAGCTGGGTTCAGACGATCCAAAAGAGTTCCTCGATGTCTGAGGTTGACGCAGAGCTTGAGGTATGTTACTAGACACTTTTAAGACGTCTGGAAGTTGTTCCAGATGTCCGATTTAAGTCTGTAACCCTGTTTTGACCCGTTTAAGGTCCGTTTGAAGTCAGTTTTATGCAAACGAGATACCGATGTTTTCCTTGCGTGTTCCTCTACTTGATAGAAGGCTTTTTATACTATTCTGAATGTCTCATTGTGATTGTTCCTTACTATAGGACTTCATTCCGTTGTGGGTCCAGGGCTTGTTGAGGCACGTGAGCCTACCATTCAAGCCGTTAATACTCTTAGGTTAAATAGTAGAGTGGCTTCCCCTAATTTAATTGTAAACCTGAATGCATGTGTGGAATGAATGATTAGAACCTAGGATATGGCATGAATCCTAGGACGAGAAATACTTGAAATGTCTGTATTGGATGATTGAATTGCAGTCTTGGATGAGTAGATAGAAATGTTAACAACTGCCTGTAATGAACAAAAGCTGCCTATGAAATATGAAATACTTGTGCTAGTTCACTGTTGCATGTGACTTTTTTGTTGTATATGTTAAATGACATAATACGAGTTGCCTGTATATAACCTGAGTATGGAAATGGGAATGATAGAAATACAAGTTGCCTGTGTATAGCCTGAGAATGGAAATAGAAATGATGAAACCTGGTATGGAATGGCATGAAGAATATGAGCATGAACCCTATGGAGAAATAGGAGTAGAGCTCCTAGAAATAAATGGAATGGATATGGAAATGTGAATAGGGAAGTGTGCTGGCCCTTGAGTATGGAGTACCAAGGAGAGCAACTGTCCCTTGTTTAGTGTAGAGTGGAGCTAGCTGCCCTTGGGTTGGGACCCGGGGTTAGGATTGCCCACTCTGCATCGACTTCTTGGCCCTTACGTACACTGTACTGGGGAGAGCTACTAGTGTAGGGAGAGAGCTATCCACCCCACGAGGCCCGAGGTTCAGCTAGCCACCCTACACTGACTTGTTAGGCCCACTAGGCAAACTAGGGTAGTCAGGAGAGGGTGCGCAGACTGTGGAGGGGTGAGACCCCTGTTTGGTTCTTAGGGGCTAGACCCCTATTACTGAGAGGGCTAGGCTCTATACTGTTCTATGCGGTACTTTAGGAACAACCGTTAGCGGAAACGACTGACCGCGTGCCAGTGCGGGGTAGCTACCCGTGCGCTTATCGTGCATACCGTAGTCACCGTTACGTCTGTCCGTAACCTTAGGGTGGTTGATTGGGTGTAGGATCACCACGAGGGACTCTCCTGGACAGGAGAGCACCACATGTGCCTTCTACTTTTCAGAAAAGATTGCAATCAAGATCGTTCCCACGAGGAACATTCGAGATCAAGAAAGAGATTTGGAAACATATAAACCAATGGGTGAAAAGGAATAAATTGTAAATTAAAGAAATTGGAATAGCTAGTTTACCTATTAGCTTTACTACTTTATTTAGTTGGTTGCCACTCTACTCAGTGTTTGCTGACTCTGTGTACTCATAACCCTTTTCAGCTCCAGGTGTTGAGCCGCCCGGGTCTACAGCTACGGAGGGTGCTGGGCCCAGTAGAGCCCTGCAGTAGTAGCTTCTTTTGTTGTACTCCTTTTGTAGTAGTGAGTTAGACTCTTGTACCTTTATGTTCTGTTCTTTTACGTTCTGTACTTTATGTTCTTGTACCTTGTTACTTTTCTACTATTGTGGTGGTGATATGTACTGTAGCAATTTTTACTTCTTTACTACTGTACCTTTTTACTGTTAGTTACTTATCTTAATGAATGTGGTTTACTTTCCTGCTTTTTTCTTCTTTCTTGTTGGATGACTGGGTCTTGGGATTAGTCAAGTCGAGCTGGTCTTGGGTCCTGTAGGGATTTGGGAACCGAGTCGTATCAAGATGGTATCAGAGCAAGGTCATCCTGAGAAGTGATCCAACTAGCTTGAGAATAACCAATTTACGTGCTCGTAACTAGAGTAACCAACACAATGTACCTTTTGACATCTGTTCTAAGGTTCTTTTACTGAATGTCAGTTAGATTTGATGTCTCCTTGTTTTATTGCTCACGTCTCTTTGCAGGAGATGCCTCGATGTGGTGTCCTTGAGGTAGGATGCAGACGCGACCGTGGACGAGGTCGGAGGGGCGGACGTGCTGAGCCTGATATTTCAGTGGACCAGCCACTTCTTTCCGGCGTTTAGGTCCAAGACCTCGTCCAACTGATATGCGAGATAGTACGAGAGGAGCTCCACCCGCCTCCACAGGCGCCTCTCCCTGGGGATGTGGAGGGGCAGTCCTCTATGGGGCCACGAGATCGACGCAGCGCTGGACGTGGGGGAGGGGGTGGTCCTCCACTGCCCCAACTGCACCTAATACTTTTGAGCACGAGCCCTCCCTGCTTGGAAGCGTGCCCGTCTCCCCACCTCAACGACATTACGAGCTTTTTGGGTAGTTTCGGAAGCTGAAGCCCCCCTCCTTCAAGGGGGATGAGGACCTGACTAAGGTGGAGGACTGGTTAGAATAGATCGAGAAGGTGTTTGACACCCTTTGCCCCCTGCAGAGTGTCGCGTGGTGGCGAAACGGTGGCAGCAACTAGCTTTTCTTAAGTCGTTGTAGTACAGATAGTTATTGCCATCATTTGCTAATATTTGTTACTCGGAAAATACAGTTCTCCTGAGGTCGAACTCAGGGAGCAAGTCGTATTCTAGAGATATACATGTTTTATTACAAAAATAAAGAGAGAGAGAGAGAGAGATGAAAGTTTGGCTTCTTCTTCTTCTCTTCTTTCTTTCTCTGTCTTTGGCTTTTGTTCTTCCTGTTCTTCTTCTTCTTCTTTTCTTGCTTCCTCTATTTCTTGGTTGGACGATCCTGTCTTTTTCTTCTTTTTATTTTCTTTGTTTCTTCTTTTCTTGCTTCATATCTGCCTCCCGTGCTCTTCTTCTTCTGCTTTCTGTTTCTTCACTTGGCTGCTCCTTCTCTCTTCGTTTCTTCTTCTTCTTTGTCTTCTGATGTCTGCAGAGTCTTCACTTGGCTGCTCTGTGTTCCTCTCTTTCCTCTGCCTCACCTTCCTTCTTCTTTGCCTTCACCTGTCTTCAGGACGTCGTCTGATTTGAAAATCAGACGACTTAAACCTCTTGTTGCTACAGTGTCTCCCTGAGCTTCCTTCTTCTTCACCTGTGCCTGCACGCTCAAGAGTTCACAGTCAGGGCAAAACCTACTCTACCCCTCTCCCCCGCGCGTCTCTTTCTCTTTGAGTTCGCTCTTAGGACAGCTCTCCCAGAGCAACCGGGTAATTGGGTACGAGTCACGCCCGAGTCCAGGCCCACCGGCGTGCGGTGGTGGGCGAGGAGTGCAGGTCGGTTTAATCGGGTCGGGCCAGGTCCGCGGAGCGTGGTCACGGACGAGGCCGGGTCGGGTGAGAGGGACCTCACCCCGTGGTCAGGAGGCGAATAGCATAAGGCACTTTTTGCCTTTATGCGTCCGCACGCCTCTGATAAGTTCTGAGGTGGGACTAAATGTCCCACCCCAATTGAGCGCCCGCAGCGGAGGGAGTAGCGGCCAATCGTGGCTTCACGCGAGGCCTTCGCCCCAACTGCGAGCCTTGGACGCTACGCGGAGACACCCCGCGCAACATGGGAGTCGAACCTGGGAGAAGGCGTGCCTGCACCTGCAGGTGAAGGAGCTTTGCCTGCTCAGTAATGGCGTCGGCGGGCGAGTCACCTGGTCACAGAAGAATGGCCTCTCGGCCTAATCAGACAGGTGGGGGACCTTCGCCGTGGCACGGCGAAGGTGGTCGGATGGTTTGCAGTGGGCGTGGTGGAGCCAACGGATCGCCCTCGGTCAAACTGTGGGCGGAGAAGTGGGTGTGTTTTGTGAATCTGCAGAGGGGGTTTGGTGGGAAGAGGAGGGGTGGAAGAGGATCAGGGTGACGAGGTGGAGGTTATGCACAGGTCGGCGAGCGGTGTGGGGTGCTGGAGCGATGGGAGCGGTTCGCCGGAGTTTGGCCGGAGGTGGAGAAGGTGAGGGTGATCGGTGGGAAATCGGGGCCGACAGTAAGGGTTTCAGTATGGAAAAGAAAGAGGGGAGGAAGAGGAGAAGTTCTACCTGCTAAGCTGGACGAGGAGGGGTTGGCGCAGGCGACAGTCGTATCGACTGTCGCCGGAGAAGAAATTGCCCAGAGGAAGGGGCGGCGGCGAGGAAGGGACCGGAGAGGCACCAGCTGGGTGCGGCGTGACGTGGAAGGATCGAGGGAAGGTAACCCTGCTGCTGGTAGTGCGGCAGGGCGACGAGGAGGAGGAGGAGATGGCCGCCGGAGCAAGGAGGCGTCTGTCAGAGTGGGAAGGGAGGAATTTAGGGGGGTGTCTCCGTCAGATCCGAGCTCCCTGGAATGGCGGAGCGACGGGGGTATTTATAGGGGTGGAATCAGCGAGGAGGGTGGAGGGAGACGACGTGTCTCCCTCGCCGGAGGACGCCGGAGGAAGGAGACCCATACCGTCCGTGCGTTCGCACGGGCGGTATGGGCGGTCGCAGTACCCAGGGGGGTGTCCCTGCGGTGGCTGACGACGTAGGGTACCCCCCATTGACTTGCCAGGGCCCCTCCCTCACCCTGCGCGGCGCCATGCTCCGCGCAAGGTCGCCGGAGCATGGTGCTGCGTAGGTTTTGTAGGAGGGACCTAAATGCAAAGAACGAAGGAGAGTTAGGGGCTAAAATGCGAGGGTTCAAAAGTTGAGGGCCAAAAGTAAATATATGAGGACCAAAGTGTAAAGTTGGTCAAGAAGGTTTCTTCTTAGGCCCAAGTTTTTATGCATGACTAATTAGGACCTAAGGATTCTGATGGTGAATTTTATTTCTAGCTTAAACCTTGTTTGACCGATCAATTTATGCAAAAACCAAAATTAAGTTGTTAATTGGGCATGGTTCTCAATGTAGGTCAAAATGGGTTCCTAATGCCAAATTGAAATTCCTAAACCCTATAGATTATTTTTATATGAATTTTAGAGGGTTTAGTTGATTTTTAACTTGCCTCGAACAACGTGAATTGAAGTGGGTTTGTTTTTAGGGTTACAGGCTGTCATTTAATTCTTTGGGGTTGCTGTAGCCCTTGTTGAGTCATCTCATCCCACTTTTCTTCTTATTAGGTTGTTTTGACCTATGTTTGGGCCCTGAGTTACCCTATTTTCAGATCGGATTGGTGAAATTGCATTTTTACCCCTCAGTTTATGTTTTCTTTGCAAACTCAGAATCTCTCTGAGCCAAGCCTTTCTAAGGTTATGTAGGAGCTTTTATTCTCTGTATTAGGTCAAAATGAGCTAGTTATGGCTCATGATGAGGTTCTCATCATACCCCCATGCCTAGCTTTTGCTAGTCCCTTAGCAGAAACTTAAGGTTTCAACCCTTGTTCTAGACCATGAAGTTCTTTAATAGCTTCAGATAAGTGCTTTTTCATTTAAACTTAGATTCGGTTAGAATGCTGACCATAGGATTAAAAGGTACTCTAGTACCAATCAAGATCCAAATCTGTCTAGCCTCAACCTTAGTCCTTAGCAAAGATTTTTAAGACCCACAAGAACTAACCTAAGGTTTATTGGACTTTGTAGTTAAAGCACCCCGTGCTTGAAACGATTTTAGCCCTGGTTCAATTCGCAGTGCGTTTTGCAAGAGAGGTAGAAAATTTTTCTATTTTTGGAGAGTTTTCTCTCTATTTTTCTTTTTAATTCTAGCTTAGGATTGGCTTTTCAACACGGTCTGTATCAGATTTCTTGTCCCCATCATCAATCCTCAAGGGTTCCTGGCGATCGATGCTTCGAGATAGCACCGCCCATGGCAACCCCCAGAACCCTGGCTATTGAGATTTCGAGATAATCCCATCCATGGTGTTCCGTGGCCGCGTCCAGACCCTGGCAGTTGACACTTCGTGATAATGCCATCCATGGAATCTGAACCAGCAGGGTGCTTACATGCCCCCAGTAGGATATGTGAATATCCTAAGGGACAAGCACCGAGGAGATGATATTTTGTTACACATCTTTGAGGGGATTTCCCCCCTCTCTGCACTGGGAACTCGTCCAAATCAACTTGTGTTGATCGGCCGCTCCTACTCTAGGTGAACTTTTCAGAATTTTTTTGACGCTTCTACATGATTTTGATTTTTACGCTTGCTGAACCAGGCTGTGTGTGAGGTTAGGGTGCTTAGGTTACTGAGTCCCGTAAACCAGAAGTTAGTTAGCGAGGTCAAATACTTCCTGAGCCTTGGACCTAGTACTTAAGCTTTTCATTTTCCTCAACCTCTTGAGGATTGTCTAGATCTTAATGGGTACTAAGAGTCTATCAAGAATGCCTAAAGTTTGCGTTCTTACTAATCTTACCAAGCACTTTTCATTTCTTTTCTTGAAAAAATGGTCTAGACTAAGGTTAATTCCTTAGCTTCTTACTAATGACTATTACTCTTTCCTTTCATCTTTTTGTGCTCCTTTTCATTTTGTTTCTTTTCCTTCTCCTCAAAATTTCCTTTCTCCTCTTATTCTTTTTATTTTGAAAAATTTTTAATTTTTATGGTGTTTTTGGCATATATGAATTTTTTGTTTAAAACATTTTTTTCTACAAGTTTTGCACTTATACCCCCCCCATGCCTAAAACTTGCAATGCCCTCATTGTGATTTAGGGGTTTTTATTTACTTAATTTATTCCTTAAGACAGATATTTTTGTGAGTGAATGGGTCGGGATGAATTCTGCGGACGATTTCTAATCTCAGATGCAAGCATCTGAGGTGGAGTCGGCTGTCTTAAAGGGTGAACCTTAAGTGCACAATGGTGTCAGAAAAAAAAGGTTTTAGATTTTCAAGAAATGACAGGCTACCTCCCGTTAAGCGCTGAGTTTTACGCCATTGGCCGGGTGCAGTAAGTTCAAGGGGAATGGAGGATGAGGGATGATTTAGCCGAATCAGTAGAAGTCACATCAATGAACGGTTTGAGTCTCTGACCGTTCACGATGAAAGGTTCGGAATCATGGCTGAGTGGACTGATTTCAATGGCTCCATTTCCAAAAACCTGTCAGACTAAATACGGTCCGACCCACTTGGACCTCAGTTTTCCCGAGAAAAGTTTGAGTCGGGCATCAAAGAGTAGGACCTTTTGACCAGGATGAAAGATCTTTCTCGAGATGTGTTTGTTGTGGAAGGCTTTAACCCGCTCCTTGTAGATTCGCAAGTTCTCGTACGCGTCTAGGAGTAATTCATCGATCTCGCTGATTTGGAGTTTTCTGTGGGTTCCAGCCTTGGAAAGATCTAGATTACAGTTCCGTACTGCCCAATAGGCTTTATGCTCCAGTTCTACGGGAAGGTGGCATGCCTTTCCGTACACCAGTCTAAAGGGAGACATGCCCAATTGGGTCTTGTGGGCGGTCCTATAGGCCCACAATGCTTCCGAAAGTCGGGACGACCAGTCCTTCCTGTCAGGCCGAACAGTGACTTGCAGGATTTTCTTGATCTCCCAATTTGATAGCTCAGCTAGACCGTTTGTTTGAGGGTGGTAAGGAGTAGAGATTCGATGAGACACCCCAAATTTGGCCATCAGTGATCTAAACTGAGCATTTGTAAAATGGGTCCCCCCATCAGAGATAATAACATGGGGAATCCCGAACCTTGAGAAAATGTTTTGATGTATGAACTTAAGAACAATCTTGTGACTGCAGGTTCGGGTCGGTATGGCTTCGATCAATTTGGACACGTAGTCCACCGCAAGCAGAATGTACTCGAAACCATCCGAAACAGGAAAGGGGCCCATAAAATCAATCCCCCATACATCGAAGATTTCGCATACGAGAATCGGCTGCAAAGGCATCATGTCATGATGGTTCATGTTGCCCAAAGTCTGGCAACGACTACATGCCTTGCAGTGACTGTATGCGTCTTTGAAAAGTGTAGGCCAGTAGAAGCCACACTGGAGGACTTTGGATGCGGTTTTATGGCCTAAGAAATGGCCACCGCATGCCTGGTCATGGTAGAAAGATATGATATTGCTGATTTCCTCTTCCGGGACGCATCTCCGAATAATTTTATCAGCACCTATGCGGAAAAGGTACGGGTCTTCCCAAATGTAATACTTGGAATCAGAACGCAATTTGTCTTTCTTAGCCTTTGGCCAACCAGACGGTGTCTGATGAGATGCCAAGTAGTTTACTATATCAGCAAACCATGGAAGTCTAGTACCAACAGAAAGCAGGTGCTCATCAGGAAAATGTTCCGTGATGGGTTCGGAAGGGTTGATGATCTCAGAAGGAAGACGGGACAGATGGTCGGCTACCACATTCTGCCTTCCCGCCTTGTAGCGAATCTCAAGATCGAATTCTTGCAACAGCAAGATCCAACGGATTAGTCGGGGCTTCGCGTCCTTCTTGGCAAGGAGATGCCTTACAGCCGTGTGATCCGAGTAGATGATGACATGGGAACCCAGAAGATACGATCGGAATTTTTCAAGGGCAAATACTACGGCTAGCAGCTCTTTCTCCATAACCGTATAGTTACGCTGAGCCTCGTCAAGTGTCATGCTAGCGTAGTAGATGACCACGGGTTTCCCGTCAGCTTTCTGCCCCAGGACCGCTCCTACAGCGAAGTCAGACGCTTCGCACATGATCTCAAAGGGTTGAGACCAGTCAGGGGATTGTAGGATAGGTGCCTGGGTGACTCGGTCACGCAGGTTTTCAAAGGCTAGCGTGCATTCCTTGGAGATTTCAAAAGGTACATCCTTAGAGAGAAGAGAAGTCAAGGGGCGCGCGATTTTCGAGAAATCTGGAATGAAATGGTGGTAAAAACCGACGTGCCCTAAAAAGGAACGGATGTCCCTGATCGAGCTAGGTACGGGAAGGCGAGAAATCAGATCAACCTTAGCTCGATCCACCTGGATGCCTTTTTCCGAAATTGAGTGTCCCAGGACAATTCCCTCAGGCACCATGAAATGGCTCTTTTCCCAGGAAAGAACCAAGTTCACCTCAATGTATCGCCTGAGTATCTGGACCAAGTGTTGGAGGCAATCATCAAAAGATTCTCCAAAGACTGAAAAGTCATCCATGAAGACTTCCAGGAAATCACCTACCATATCTGAGAATATGGCAAGCATGCATCGCTGAAAAGTAGCGAGTGCATTGCAAAGACTGAAAGGCATCCTTCGGAAAGCATACGTTCCGAAGGGGCAGGTGAATGTGGTCTTTTCTTGGTCCTCAGGATGGATTGCCACCTGGTTATAACCGGAGTACCCGTCAAGAAAGCAGAAGAACCTATTTCCCGCTAGTTTCTCAAGAATTTGATCAATGAAGGGTAGTGGGAAATGATCCTTCTTCGTGGAGGAATTGAGTCGGCGGTAATCTATACAGACTCTCCACGCATTGGCTACTCGGGTAGGAATGATTTCTCCGATTTCAGTCGTCATGGTGGAGAGTCCTGCCTTCTTAGGCACAACCTGAATTAGGCTCACCCAATGACTATCGGAGATCGGGTAGATGATCCCGGCATCTAACCACTTAATGATCTCCTTTTTCACGACCTCCCGCAGATTAGGGTTTAAACATCTCTGCATTTCACGATAAGGTCGCGCACCCTCTTCTGAATAGATATGATGAGTACAATAAGAGGGGCTTATTCCAGTCAAATCATCGAGAGTCCACCCGATGGCTCTGCGATGTTGCTGGAGGACAGCAATCAGACGGGATTCCTGTTCGGGATTGAGGTTGGAATTGATAATCACAGGAAGGGTCTGATTGGAACCCAAAAAGATGTATTTCAAGTGAGCAGGAAGAGGCTTTAACTCGAGGATAGGGTTATCAGCAGCAGCGGGTGGTTCAGTGTAGATGTGAGGTTCAAGGGTAGGAGTTACTGGGTTGTGTATGTCTGGATTCGACTCCTCTGTTTGCGGGTCAAGATCTTTCTGTGATTGATGAGGCATAATCGAGTCATTCTGGAAGTGTGATTCATCAACCAAAGTCCTGACGTCACAAATCTGTTCGATGACACCACAATTAATTCCTTGTTGGGCCTTAAATATATCAATTTTTAAGGTTTGATCTCCAAATTTAAGCTCTATTTGGTCCTCCTCACAGCTGATGTTGGCTCTAGCAGTAGCCAAGAAAGGTCTCCCTAGAATGATTGGTGTATCCCTAGGGTTTTTAGGCGCGTCCATATCTAAGACTATAAAGTCCACTGGGAAATAGAAATCCCGCACTCTTACGATAACATCCTCAAGAATCCCTTTTGGTGACTTTATAGATCGATCTGCTAATTGTAATGTCACCTCGGTTGGTTTTAGCTCAGATTCTTCTAGATGGTGAAGTAAGGATGTGGGTATCAGGTTTATGGATGCACCTAAGTCTATCAAAGCTCTATCAAATTGGGTAGCACCTATCTTGCAAGAGATTAGGGGAGTACCAGGATCTTTTGCCTTGGGTGGGAGTTTACTGAGGATTACAGAGCTGGCTTGCTCTAACAGAACAATTGGGCTCCCACCCTTGGTTCGCGGCTTACGCTGGGGTGTACACACATTCTTTAAAAATCGTGCGTAAGCTGGTACGTGGCGGATTGCATCCATCAAGGGGATGTTTATGTGGACGTGCTCAAAGAGCTTGACCAGGTCCTCCTCAGGTGCCACGGGCTTGGTGGTCTTCTTTCCCTTGGTCAAGGCCTCGGGAAACGGGATCTTGGTTGGTTCTTCTAGGGTAGGTCCAGGTTGTGGATCTGGGACAGGGGTGGGGACGTCCTGGATTACTATCCTAGGCTTGGGATCAATACCCGGCATGGAGTGGTTCGGATGAGGTGGGTCTTGGGTTTCCTTACCACTACAGGTCGTTACGGAATTAAGTCCTGCCTGGTTTTGGTTGGGATTGGGTAAGATAGCTTGCTGCTGGTAACCTGCAAAAGAAGTGGAGGCCTCTATCCCGTCAGGTGAAGGAACAGAGGGGGCCTGATAAATCATATGGGCATGGCCCGGGTTTGGGTTCATAACGCGCCGCTGGGTTGGCACGTTATTAGGATTAGGCAGAGGTTGGGAAGGAAGAGTACCTGGCTGGCGAGTGTTTGCCAACTAGGTCAATTGGTTTCGAACCTCTGTAAGTTCATCCTTGTGTTGTTTCTGAATAGCCGCATTCGTTCTTTGAATGTCAGCCAGGGTCTGAAGGATAAGGGACATTTGATCTTGATTTGGCCCAGATGGATAAGTAGGGTTGGGCCAAGGCTGAGGCGGCTGGTAAGGATGAGGAGGTTGTGGGTGGGGTTGGAAGGATGGTCTTTGGGTTTGGGAATTTCCCGCCCACTGAAAGTTAGGATGGTTACGCCATCCAGGATTATAGGTGTTGGAGAACGGGTCATTCTGGATGGCGTTGAGGTCCTCGTAGGTCTGAGGAACCTCCAGAGAGTTAGAGAAAGAGGGAATGGAATTTCCCTGGCAGGTGAAGAAGGAATCGGAGGGACCTCCGGGCAAAGATTCGGATGATGGGTCCATCCTAGGAGAAGATCGATGGAGAATGTTTTGCACAGTTTCCCTTGTGGAAGGAGGCTGTGCGAAAGGGTTACGCGCAGAGGTGGCTCGCTACAGATGCTGAGTCAGCTCATCCACCTTCTTTTCGATAATCGAGACCTTGTCCAATCGACTGGCCATTAACTCCAAGTCGACTGATGCGGACAGGCCCTGCGTCTCGTGTTCTCCCCTGAGATTCGTCGCTGCGCGGGCATTCGTCTTGTCGAATAATCCCATGGAGTCATTGTTGATGGAGTTCTCGCATATGTTTTCGAGAATCTCCCACATGGTGTCTTCATGTTGACCCATGATATTTCCTCCGCAGGTTGCATTGACGAAAAGACGGATGTCCTCACGGAGTCCCTGGTAAAAAGATTGGACTTGTTCCCATTTAGGAACTCCGTGATGGGGGCACTTTCTCATGAGATCCTGAAAACGATCTCATGCCTCATGGAGAGGTTCCCCTGTTTGTTGGGTGAAGTGTGTAATCTGATGGCGCAAGGCGTTGGTCCATCCAACAGGGAAGAACTTTTTCAGGAACTCGGACTGAAGTTCTTCCCAATTGTTGATCGGTCGGGTCTGAGTTTGGTACCAATGGGCGGCCTTGTCCATAAGAGAAAAGGAGAACATCTTCATGAGAAGAATATCCCGATTTTGTGCATCTGACCCAAAAGTTTGGGCCAGATGCTTTAGTTGTTTGATGTGCTGGAAGGGATCTTCAGAATTAAGCCCATGGAATTTAGGTATAGCATGAATCATATTGGGCTTTAATTCAAAATCAGGTCCTCCAGTCGGGATTCTGACTCGAGGCTTGATGGCCACCGCAGCAGGATTATAATGGTCCCGCATCATGGGACGCTGCGGTGGGTGCACAAAGTTTTGGAAGAGGTCGTTGAGTCGCTGGAGCTGGTGCTCCAGATTGTTTTCTTCCTCAACTGGCTGAGCCATGATGGGGGGAGAAGAAGAACTTGGTTCTGAATCAGAAGAGAGAATAATGTGAGAGGGTTGCTGCACAAACACAGGCGTCGAGGCTTGGCCTTGATGAGAGTGAATTTCTAAAGGAGGTGTTAAGGGTGGTCTTAAGGACCTCCTACCGTACATGCACTGTTGGAAGAGATGAGTTTAGAAGGTGCTGGACCCAATCAAGACACCCAAAAATGTGTTGGGTGACTATAGAGGTGCGGCGCAGATGGACCCCTTGATCAGAAAGATCGACCACCTGAGAATTACCTGGGTAGCCAGAGAGGGTGAGTCCCGCGAAGACCCCTACACGGTAGAGCGTCCCCACGGGTTACAGGGTTTCCCCCACCCGACCTCTCTTGTCACTGCGGTTCCAAGTAGACCAAAATGGGGATCTTGACCTCTTAAGTCTACCAATTTTAGTTCAAGAGCAAGGTGCTTAGGGTTCCACTTGAACTTTAGTCTTTTAAGTGCAAAGAGTGACCTAATTTGAAGGTTAGTTGACCCAAATGGTCAACTTTACCTGCTAGTTTTACTTATTCGGTCTTGTCTTTTAGGGTTCAAGTGTTTAAAGAGCCAATCTTATTTTAGGGTTTCTTTGGATAGGTATTTTCAGATAATGGCTTGGGCACACTTCTTTTAAGGTTTCTCAATTCTTGTTTAAGAAGTGTGTCTCTAAATCCCTAATGTTGAATCTTATGTTGGCTCTACTTGGTCCAGTTAGTTCTTTGGTGGGTAATTAGGGCTCAAGCAAGAATGTGTTAGCCCCTAAATACCCTGAATAGTGTACAGGAATAATGGGTTGACAACATGCAACTTCTTATGGTTTACTAAGTATAGAAGACAGGTTAGCCCTATATTGCTTGTTCTTTTCTTCCTCTTTAGAGTTTAGGGGTTAATGGCGAGAGGAAAAAAATTACCTGTCCTCGGAGTGGTTGTCGTGCGGTTGCTTGTCTTCTTGATTTCCTGTAGCTGCACAAAAGAGAGGAGATTATTAGAACTAAAAAGAAATAGAAATGTTTACCTCTAGAATAGCCGTTGCTCCCCAGCAACGGCGCCAACTGGCGAAACGGTGGCAGCAACTAGCTTCTCTTAAGTCGTTGTAGTACAGATAGTTATTGCCATCATTTGCTAATATTTGTTACTCGGAAAATACAGTTCTCCCGAGGTCGAACTCAGGGAGCAAGTCGTATTCTAGAGATATACATGTTTTATTACAAAAATAAAGAGAGGGAGAGAGAGATGAAAGTTTGGCTTCTTCTTCTTCTCTTCGTTCTTTCTCTTTGTCTTTGGCTTTTGTTCTTCCTGTTCTTCTTCTTCTTCTTTTCTTGCTTCCTCTATTTCTTGGTTGGACGATCCTGTCTTTTTCTTCTTTTTATTTTCTTTGTTTCTTCTTTCCTTGCTTCATATCTGCCTCCCGTGCTCTTCTTCTTCTGCTTTCTGTTTCTTCACTTGGCTGCTCCTTCTCTCTTCTTTTCTTCTTCTTCTTTGTCTTCTGATGTCTGCAGAGAATTCACTTGGCTGCTCTGTGTTCCTCTCTTTCCTCTGCCTCACCTTCCTTCTTCTTTGCCTTCACCTATCTTCAGGACGTCGTCTGATTTGAAAATCAGACGACTTAAACCTCTTGTTGCTACAGTGTCTCCCTGAGCTTCCTTCTTCTTCACCTGTGCCTGCATGCTCAAGAGTTCAGAGTCAGGGCAAAACCTACTCTACCCCTCTCCCCCGCGCGTCTCTTTCTCTTTGAGTTCGCTCTTAAGACAGCTCTCCCAGAGCAACCGGGTAATCGGGTACGAGTCGCGCCCGGGTCCAGGCCCACCGGCGTGCGGTGGTGGGCGAGGAGTGCAGGTCGGTTTAATCGGGTCGGGCCAGGTCCGCGGAGCGTGGTCACGGACGAGGCCGGGTTGGGTGAGAGGGACCTCACCCCGTGGTCAGGAGGCGAATAGCATAAGGCACTTTTTGCCTTTATGCGTCCGTGCGCCTCTGAGAAGTTCCGAGGGGGGACTAAATGTCCCACCCCAATTGAGCGCCCGCAACGGAGGGAGCAGCGGGCAATCGTGGCTTCACGCGAGGCCTTCGCCCCAACTACGAGCCTTGGACGCTTCGCGGAGACGCCCTGCGCAACCTAGGAGTCGAACCTGGGTGAAGGCGTGCCTGCACCTGCAGGTGAAGGAGCTCTGCCTACTCAGTAATGGCGACGGCGGGCGAGTCACCTGGTCACAGAAGAACGGCCTCTCGGCCTAATCAGACAGGCGGGGGACCTTCGCCGTGGCACGGCGAAGGTGGTCGGATGGTTTGCAGTGGGCGTGGTGGAGCCAACGGAATGCCCTAGGTCAAACTGCGGGCAGAGAAGTGGGTGTGCTTGGTGAATCTGCAGAGGGCGTTTGGTGGGAAGAGGAGGGGTGGAAGAGGATCAGGGTGACGAGGTGGAGGTTATGCACAGGTCGGCGAGACGTGTGGGGTGCTGGAGCGATGGGAGCGGTTCGCCGGAGTTTGGCTGGAGGTGGAAAAGGTGAGGGTGATCGGTGGGAAATCGGGGCCGACAGTAAGGGTTTTAGTATGGAAAAGAAAGAGGAGAGGAAGAGGAGAAGTTCTACCTGCTAAGCTGGACGAGGAGGGGTTGGCGCAGGAGATAGTCGTATCGACTGTCGCCGGAGAAGAAATTGCCCAGAGGAAGGGGCGGCGGCGAGGAAGGGACCGGAGAGGCGCCAGCTGGGTGCAGCGTGACGCGGAAGGATTGAGGGAAGGTAACCCTGCTGCTGGTAGTGCGGCAGGGCGATGAGGAGGAGGAGGAGATGGCCGCCGGAGCAAGGGGGCATCTGTCGGAGTGGGAAGGGAGGAATTTAGGGGGGTGTCTTCGTCAGATCCGAGCTCCCTGGAACGGCGGAGCGACGGGGGCATTTATAGGGGCGGAATCAGAGAGGAGGGCGGAGGGAGACGACGTGTCTCCCTCGCCGGAGGACGCCGGAGGAAGGAGACCCATACCGTCCGTGCGTTCGCACGGGCGGTATGGGCTGTCGCAGTACCCAGGGGGGTGTCCCTACGGTGGCTGACGACGTAGGGTAACCCCCATTGACTTGCTAGGGCCCCTTCCACACCCTGCACGGTGCCATGCTCCGCGCAAGGTCGCCGAAGCGTGGTGCTGCGCAGGTTTTGCAGGAGGGACCTAAATGCAAAGAACGAAGGAGAGTTAGGGGCCAAAATGCAAGGGTTCAAAAGTTGAGGGCCAAAAAGTAAATATATGAGGACCAAAGTGTAAAGTTGGTCAAGAAGGTTTCTTCTTAGGCCCAAGTTTATATGCATGACTAGTTAGGACCTAAGGATTCTGATGGTGAATTTTATTTCTAGCTTAAACATTGTTTGACCGGTCAATTTACGCAAAAACCCAAATTAAGTTGTTAATTGGGCATGGTTCTCAATGTAGGTCAAAATGGGTTCCTAAGGCCAAATTGAAAGTCCTAAACCCTATAGATTATTTTATATGAATTTTAGAGGGTTTAGTTGATTTTTAACTTGCCTCGAACCATGTGAATTGAAGTGGGTTTGTTTTTAGGATTACAGGCTGTCAATTAATTCTTTGGGGTTGCTGAGCCCTTATTGAGTCATCTCATCCCACTTTTCTTCTTATTAGGTTGTTTAGACCTATTTTTGGGCCCTGAGTTACCCTATTTTCAAATCGGATTGGTGAAATTACATTTTTACCCCTCAATTTATGTTTTCTTTGCAAACTCAGAATCTCTCTGAGCCAAGCCTTTCTAAGGTTATGTAGGAGCTTTTATTCTCTGTATTAGGTCAAAATGAGCTAGTTATGGCTCATGATGAGGTTCTCATCACGTGGCCTTTGCCACATACCAGCTGGAGAACGCGACTCACAGGTGGTGGAGGGCGGTCAGAGGTTAGGAGAGGGTAGAGCCGACGTAGGACCAGTTTGTGACCCTCTTCTACGAGCAGTACTTCCCACAGACGTGATAGGATCAGAGGATGTGAGATTTCCACACTCTCTGCCAGGGAGCGATGACTGTGAGCATGTATTGTACGCGTTTGCTGGAGCTGTCCTGTTTCACTGCGATAGCTGTTGCTTTTGAGAAGGAGTGCCTATGGAGGTTCACTGAGGGGCTTCGGCCTGCCATTCGGGGGTATGTTGAACCCCTGAAGCTACCCACATTCTCGAGAGTGGTGGAGGTAGCTATTACCTATGAGGAGACCAACCCGGCTACACGTGACACTGACAGTGGATGGAAGAGGCCCTACCAGCCAGAGTACTCACAGGGCCGACGAGAGAGGAGGCACGTGGTGCCTGCAGGAGAGCTATCACACTTTACGGGGCCGTCGATGGCCTTTGAGGGCCCCCGACAGGGGCCAACTGCCAGCACTAGACCCCTGCCCAGCCGTCAGCAGGGACCCACTGAGGGTGGGAGTCGAGTTCCCCTTTGCTACCAGTGTGGTCAACCGGGCCACATCAGGTGGGACTGCCTGTCTAGGGCTAGACCACAAGAGATGCTCCCCGCATCGAGCGTTGGAGGCCAAGCAAGTGGCTGTGGTTCCCAGGTGCGTCGAGGAGGACAACAGTTGAGGGGAGGGTACCGGCCAGCGGCTACCCGTCCAATGTAGAGTGTGGCTGCTTCTTCCGCACCGAGAGCTAAGGGACGTATCAATGCCCTGACACACAGAGACTCCAGAGCATTAGGTTCAGTGGTGGTAGGTATGGTTACAGTTTTCAGCAGATTAGTTTACACACGTTTTGATTCCGGCACCACGCACTTGTTTGTTGCTACTAGTTTTGCTATCAGTTTGGGACAGGACTGTGTGTTGTTAGAGGATCCTTTTGTGATCAGAGGTTCGGGTGGTCAGCTATTTGTAGCTGAGGAGGTTTACACAGACTGTGAGGTCAGTGTTGGGGGGCACAGCCTCCCCGCTGACCTGATTGTGATACCGATGGAGGATTTCGACGTGATTCTAGGCATGGACTGGTTGTCTACTTACCACGCTTTGGTGGACTATTTTGAGAGGAAGATTGTCTTCTTCATACAGAAGATACCTTCTTTTGAGTTTCACAGACAGCTGGTGGACGGAGGCTTCCAGTGCATTTCAGCACTTCGGGCGGCGAGACTTTGGGGCCAGGGGTGTGAGGGCTTTCTGGCTTGTGTAGTAGTGGAGCCTGGCCCTGTGGCAGACTTTCAGAGCATCTCGGTGGTTAGAGAGTACCCTGACGTGTTTCCAGAGGAGCTACTAGGACTACCACCTGAGCGTGAGATCGAGTTTGAGATCTCACTAGTACCGGGGACCAGCCCCATTTCTATAGCACCTTACAGGATGGCACCACTTGAGCTGCGAGAGCTCAAGTCCCAGTTGTAGGACCTATTGGAGAAGGGATTTGTGAGGCCCAGTGCATCTCCATGGGGAGCCACGGTATTATTTGTGAAGAAGAAGGATGGTACTCTATGCCTTTATGTGGACTACAGATAACTGAATAGGGTCACCATCAAGAACAGGTATCCGCTGCCGAGGATTGATGATTTGTTTGACTAGTTGCGAGGTGCTACGGTTTTCTCCAAGATAGATTTAAGATCTGGTTACCACCAGTTGAGGATCAGGGAGACCGACATTTCCAAGATAGCTTTCCGCACCTGGTACGGACACTATGTGCTTTTGGTCATGCCATTTGGGCTAACCAACGCCCTCGCTGCTTTCATGGATTTGATGAACGGGTGTTCAGACCGTATTTGGATCAGTTTGTAGTGGTATTTATCGATGATGTGCTCATTACTCGCGGGATCAGACGCAGCACGGAAACACTTGTGGATGGTTCTAGACACGTTGAGATGACGTAGGCTGTATGCTAAATATAGCAAGTGCGAGTTCTGGTTGAGATAGGTAACCTTCTTAGGTCATGTGATTTCAGGGGATGGCTTGGCTGTGGACCCAGCCAAGGTAGAGGTAGTGCTCAAGTGGGATAGACCACGTACTGTGATAGAGATCCACAGTTTCTTGGGACTGGTAGGCTACTACCAATAGTTTATCAAGGGTTTCTCGCAGATTGCACGTCCTATGACTCAGTTGACCCGGAAAGACATGGCCATTGCTTGGATAGACACTTGTGAGGTGTGTTTTTACGAGTTGAAGGAGATGCTGACTTCAACTCCTGTGCTTACCATCCCAGACAGTAGTGGCAGTTTCGTTGTTTACACGGACGCTTCGTTGCAGGGTTTAAGGGGTGTGCTCATGCAGCGGGGTCACGTTGTCACTTAGGCTTCAAGGCAATTGAAGCCCCATGAGCATAGCTACCCTACCCATGACTTAGAGCTGGCAGCTGTCATCTTCGCGTTGAAGACATGGAGTCACTACCTATTGACTAGTTGATTTTCCGCTTTGCGTTGTAGTATTTAAGTGGTGGAAAAATCGACTAATCAACGATAAAAATAGCCACTCACAGAAGAGCAAGTCATGTCCACAGGGAGGCAATTATTCAATAAACTCAAGATTATTTTGTATTCTTTCGATTAAGTGCGAAATCCCTAGTCAAATCTGACATAAAATGCGATGGAAAGAAGATTCACGATTACTCAAAAATATAAGGGCATATGTGCAATTTTTCCTCACTGAAATCTTCAATAAATATATGATGATTTATGTAATTTTCACTTGACATATACTAGAGAAAATTGGTGAACATGTTGATCCCAAAACCAATCTTAAAATAGGTTAATATCAATAACATGCAATTATCAAAGAGAATGAGTGTGCATGTGCAATTTTGCAGTAGTAAAATAATAATAAATCAAAAATCAATTTCTGGTGGAAATTGCAGTAAATGTAATTTTTAATCTCAATCAAAACAAAGCATTTACTATCTCTCTTGCTTGCATGCGGGGAGGATCGTCGGCGGGGCTGTGGACAAGCTAAGGAGGTTGGTGAAGATGAGGCCTATCCGATGGAGGCCGCGGCGTCAACAGAGATGGCCGAAGGTGGCTGGCCGACGGAGGAGAAGAATGTCGGAGGAGGCGCTGGAGGCGGACCTGCGTTGATGCTCCTACTGCTGTGAAGTGCCTACGGAAGGGGGGGCATGCTGAAGATGGCATGTGCCTTCGGGCACAGCAGGAGGGCGCGTGGACGAGGGCACGCCTGTGGGAGTGGGAAAGGTTAGGCGATGCAGCGCTTGTAGACGTGCGGGCAAGAGGGGGGGCGCACTGTAGTAGGGCACAGTTGGAGGGTGAAGGCAGGCGCTGGAGAAGGGCATGCTTGCGGGAGGGAGGTGTTGTGCAGGTGCGGCCTGCCTGCGGTGGCCGATGAGCATGCAAAGTGCAGCGGGCGCCTTTCTGTAGGGTGCTGGCGTTAGAGAGGGGCACGCCTTGCTGGAGCGGGTGAGGCAAGGGCGGTGCTCGTAGGTTGCGGTGAAGTGATGGCAGGTGCGGGCAGAGGTGGCATGAGTGCCTACAGCGTTGGAGGGAAGCGCTGGTGGTGCGGTGCATGAGAGGGGTGCCTGCGGGAGGGGACGCGCCTACTGGAGAGGGGCGCGTCCTGCCGGCGCTAGAGAGGGGCCTGCAATGGTGAAGGTGCCTACGGGGCGATGGAGGCGCACCTGCAATATGGGCGCTGGAAGGAGGAAGCGCTAAAAGGAGGATGCGGTGCACAGTGCACGCGGGGAAGCAGTTCCCCGCAGGCGGAAGATGCAGATGCCCTCTCCTTTCTTCGCCTCCTCTCTTTAACTCCTCTCCTTTGCGTGTGCGTGAGTTAAGGGATTTTCAAATCCCTTAGCTATTTCTGGCCTCATTTGTCGAGGGAGGGCAGCGGGAGATCAGATAAGGAGTTGCGGCTGGCCAGATATGTGTTGGGGAAATTATCCCACCTTCCTCTTTCCAAGTATTATTCCTATAATCATAAAAACGTAAATCATTACATATTAAGTTATAGAGTACTATAAAATAGATGTAAACTTAAATCATGATGAATGAAAACATTCTATAACTTAATGTAGTTATTACCAAACCTAAACGGTATGATTAAAGTTACTTAGGCATAATATTAATCCATTAAAATGGACTCATCACCTGTACGGTGAGACTTTTGAGATATTCATGGATCATAAGAGCCTCAGATATTTGTTTGATCAGAAGGAGCTTAACATGAGATAGAGACATTGGTTAGAGCTCCTGAAGGACTATGACTGTAGCATCTCCAACCATCCGGGGAAGGCCAATGTGGTGGCTGACGCCTTAAGCTGAAAGGCGGCCGCCCACTTGTTTAGTTTACAGGCACAGAGTTGGAGACTCATGGAGGAGTTAAGCAGTTGGTGACCCCTAGAGCTATAGGGGCATTGCGGGTCAATGACAATGACATGACAGACAAGACCAGAGTTGATAGATCGCATCATTACAGGACAGATTACAGACCCGTATCTGCAGTCGTTGCACGACAGAGTACTGTCAGGGGACCCAGGGCACTTCTCCTTTACAGATGAGGTGTTGCGTATAAGGGGACGTTTGTGCATTCCCAGAGACGAGGAGTTGTTGAGAGAGCTCCTAACTGAGGCACACTGTTCCAGGTTCACCATACATCCCAGGAACAAGAAGATGTATCATAATCTGAGAAGTGACTTTTGGTGGAGGGGGATGAAGTGGGATGTAGGTGAGTTCGTGTAGTAGTGTTTAGTGTGCTAGCAAGTGAAGGCCAAGCATTAGAGGCTTGTAGGGCCATTGCAGCCACTTCCGGTGCCGGAGTGGAAGTGGGAGAGCATCACCATGGACTTGGTGGTGGGCTTGCCCGTCACCCAGTGAGGACACAATGCAGTCTGGGTGATTGTAAATAGATTGACGAAAATGGCACGTTTCTTACCAATCCGAGTCACCTTGGGACCAGTACAGTTGGCAGAGAGGTATATTTTTGTCGTGGTACGTCTGCACGGAGTTCCACGTGAGATTGTATCCAACCAGGATACCCATTTTACATCCCAGTTTTGGGCTGAGTTTCAATAGGCTTTGGGGACACAGTTGAGGTTCAGTACGACATACCACCCCCAGACGGACTGACAGTTAGAGCGCATGATGCAGACACTTGAGGACCTTTTGCGTGCTAGCATACTAGACTGGAGGGGTTCTTGGGAGGAGCACTTACCCTTTGCAGAGTTTGCATATAATAACAGCTATCACTCAAGTATCAGCATGGAACCCTATGAGGCTTTGTATGGACAGAGGTGTACTATAACCTTGAGTTGGGTTGAGGTGGGGACCAAGTGGGAGGTTGGCCCCCGGCTGATTTGGTAGAGTCAGGAAGTGGTAGAGCAGATTCATAGATGACTTCGCACTGTCAGGAGCAGACAAAAGAGTTATGTCGATCGGAAGCACAGAGAGGTGCAGTTCGAGGTTGGGGATCACTTCTTTCTACGCATTTCGCCTATGAAAGACCTGCAGCATTTTGGGGTGAAAGGGAAGCTCGCGTCGAGGTTTGTGGGGCCCTTTGAGGTCCTGGAGTGAGTAGGACCTATTGCTTACAGGCTTGCCCTTCTTCCCCAGCTTTCTAGTGTGCATGACGGGTTCCATGCGTCCAACCTCAGAAAGTATGTTGCCGATCCCAATCATGTTCTGAGCCACGAGAGTGTCGAGGTGGGTGACGACCTGACCTACCTCGAGCAACCAGTGTAGATACTAGATAGAGTTGTCTGAAGTTTGAGACGGAAGCAGGTACCCCTAGTGAAGGTCTTATGGAGGAGCCAGAGGTATGAGGAGGCTACCTGGGAACCTGAGGTGGCGATGCGAGAGCGGTACCTGGAGCTTTTTGAGGGTATGTATTTTCAGAATGGCTTCAGTCCTCTTTAAGTTTGTTATGCATTTATTATTCTTTTTCCGCACCCTAGCTAGATCAAGTTTCGGGGACGAAACATCCTTTAAGTTTGTTATGATGTTAAGACCCGTGCTGTTTAAGCCTTTTAAGATGTCTAGACTGTCGGTCAGATGTCTGGACACCTTCCCAGATGTCTGGAAATCAAAAATTTTAAGTACGAGCTCGCGTCTACGTGCGGGCTGCATGCAGACAATACTCTCTCTTTTTCCTCCTCTCTCCTTTTCCCCCTCCAGCGAACCCTAACCCTTACCCCTATAAAACCCCCCTTCCTCCTCTCTCGTTCACCCCACTCCGGCCGCTTCTTCCCTTCCTCTTTACCCCAGTGCGAGCGAGTGAGTGTGAGAGCGGCGACGAGGAGGAGCGGCGTGAGTAGAGGAGTTGTGCTCATGACCTCGTGTAGGAGCTCACTGGAGAGCGCATGGCTGGAGCGACGTGTGCACGAAGAGGAGAAGTGCATCAGAGGAGTCCTCCCCAACACTGCTATAGCCGGAGCTGCAGGCGAGGGAAAGAGGCACGGCCACACGTAGCATGAGCGAGAGGGTGTAGATCTGGTTCTGGGTTTTTCCTAGAATTAGACGTTTGGAGTGATGTCCAGACGACGGAGCGGACATCTAGAGGCGGTTCCAGACATTTGAGGAGAGGGATTCGCGAAGGTACGTCCCCTTTGCGGATACGGCCATGCAGGCCGCTCCACAGGTACCCTTTTGCATGACTATTTTGAGAAGATTTGTTGGATGCGTGTAGGATTTGCTTCAGGAAGGCACGGGACATGCTCTCCCAAGCATTTCAGATGTCTGGGAAGCTTACCAGATGACTGTAAGCACTTCTAGACGTCTGGAGAGGTGGTTGGACGTGTGGAGCTAGGTCCAGATGGTCCAGAAGAGTTCCTGGATGTCTGAGGTTGATGCAGAGCTTGAGGTACGTTACTGGACACTTTTAAGACGTTTGGAAGTTGTTCCAGACGTCTGATTTAAGCCTGTGACCCTTTTTTAACCAGTTTAAGGTCCGTTTTATGCAAATGAGATACCAGTGTTTTCCTTGCATGTTCCTCTACTTGATAGAAGGATTTCTATACTGTTACGAATGTCTCATTGTGATTGTTCCTTTCTATATGACTTTGTTTTGTTGCGGGTCTGGGGCCTGCTAAGACACGTGAGCCTACCGTTCAAGCCCCCAATACTCCTGGGTTGAGTGGTAGAGTGGCTTCCCCTAATTTAATTATAAACCTGAATGCATTTGCGGAACGAATGATTAGAACCTAGGATATGGCATGAATCCTGGGACTAGAAATACTTGAAATGTCTGTATTGGATGATTGAATTAAAGTTTTGAATGAGTAGATAGAAATGTTAACAACTGCCTGTAATGAACAAAAGATGCCTATGAAATATGAAGTACTTGTGCTAGTTAACTGTTGCATGTGACTTTCCTATTGTATACGCTAAATGACATAATACGAGCTGGCTGTATATAACCTGAGTATGGAAATGGGAACAATAGAAATACAAGTTGCTTGTGTATAACCTGAGAATGGAAAAAGAAATGACGAAACCTGGTATTGAATGGCATGAAGAATATGAGCATGAACCCTACGGGGAAATAGGAGTAGAGCTCTTGAAAATAAATGGAATGGATCTGGAAATGTGAATAGGGAAGTGTGTTGGCCCTTTAGTTTGGAGTACCAAGGAGAGCGACTGTCCCCTGTTTAGTGTAGAGCGGAGCTAGCCGCCCTTGGGTTGGGACCTGGGGTTAGGATTGGTCACTCTGCACCGACTTCTTAGCCCTCACTTACATGGTACCGGGGAGGGCTACTAGTGTAGGGAGAGAGCTAGCCACCCCACGGGGCCCAGGGTTCATCTAGCCACCCTACACGGACTTGTTTGGCCCACTGGGCAAACCAGGGTAGTCAGGCGAGGGTGCGCGGACTATGGAGGGGCGAGACCTCTATTTGGTTCTTAAGGGCTAGACCCCTATTACTAGAGGGCAAGGCCCTATACTATTCCGTGTGGTACTTTGGGCGCACCCATTAGCGGAAACGATTGACCGCGTGCCAGTGCAGGGTAGCTACCCGTGCGCTTCTTGCACGTGCTGTAGTCACCGTTACGTCTGTCCATAACCTTGGGGTGGTTGACTAGGTGTAGGATCACCACGGGGCACTCTCCCGGCCAGGAGAGCACCACGTGTGCCTTCTACTCTTAGGGAAAGATTGCAATCAAGATCGTTCCCACGAGAAACATTCGAGATCAAGAAAGAGATTTGGAAACATATAAACCAATGGGTGAAAAGGAATAAATTGTAAATTAAAGAAATTGGAATAGCTAGTTTACCTGTTAGCTTTAGTGCTTTAGTTAGTTGGTTGCCACTCTACTCAGTGTTCACTGACTTTGTGTACTCATAACCCTTTTCAGCTCCAGGTGTTGAGCAGCCCGAGTCTATCGCTGCAGAGGGTGTTGGGCCCAGTAGAGCCCAGCAGCAGTAGCTTCTTTAGTTGTACTCCTTTTGTAGTAGTGAGTTATACTCTTGTACCTTCATGTTCTATACTTTTACGTTCTGTACTTTATGTTCCTGTACCTTGTTACTTTTCTACTGTTGTGGTGGTGATATGTACTGTAGCAGCTTTTACTTCTTTATTGCTGTACCTTTTTACTGTTAGTTGCTTAGCATAGTGAATGTGGTTTACTTTCCTGCTTTTTGGTTACTTTCTTGTTGGACGACTGAGTCTTGGGATTAGTCGAGTCGAGCTAGTCTCGGGTCCTGTAGGGATTCGAGAACTGGGTCGTAACACCAAGGATGGGTTGTAAGGTGGTGGGTGTTGGTCTTTTTATAGGGTAGGATACGGGGGTTAAGGTGGCTCTTGACATGGATGGCTAAGATGGGAGAATGGAGGTGGTTAGGTGATCCTAGGGCTAAGGAGAGTTGGTGCCAAGTAGGGGGGTGTGAAGGTGGTGGTTATGGTGGTGAAGGGCCACTTAAAGGTGGTGCCAACCATGGAGAGATGCCTTGGTTTTAGTGCCACCATGAATTCTTCTAGAAGGGGGATTAGGTGGATGGCTAGGATGGGTTACAGGGTATGTGTAGGGCCTTGATATGGGATTGTTTTGGCGCGAAAAGGGAGGGCTTCTAGAAGGGTATTTTGGTGCCAAAACAAGGTGTCTTTTGGGTGTAGTTGAGGGGCTAGGTGGTGCCCATCTTGGCGCCAAAATAGAATAGGGATTAAGTAGCTTAGGTGGACTAGGTAAGCTTAGTTGGTGGAGCTAGCTAGGGTTAAGTTGAAGGTGGAGGATGGCCAAGGAGCTGGACGTTATCGAAGCTAAGCTAAGCTAAGCTAGATTAGCTAGATATGGAGTAGAGGAGTACGCATGTGGAGCTTAGGGTTTGAGGAGAGGAGCTGGACATGCAGAGTCTGGAGCTAAATTGGAGCTGCCAGCTATCGAAGAGGTCAACATGGGGCTACTCTAGTTGGCTTAGCTTGCTAGTTCTTTGCTAGCTGCTAAGCCAGGCTAAAGTGAGCTGGCTTCTATTGAATGGAGCTGAAGCGAGCTGGGTCTAGTGCTCCCGGGGAGGATTAAGCTGGTTGAGACAGCTAAGGTAGCTTAGCTCAACAAGTTGAGCTAAGCTGAGTCCTCGGGAGCTGGACTTAAGCTTCCTGAGCTAGGATGAATTCATCTTCAGCTGGATGGAGTTGAGTGGAGCTGGATTTAGCTGGACCTGAGCTGGGGTGAACTCCAGTCAACTCAGCTGAGCTAGCTAGAGCTCCCTGTAGACTAGTGTGAGCTGAGATGAGCTAGACTAAGCTAAGCTGAGCTGGATCTGAGCTGACCTGAGCTAGGGTGAGCTAAGATAAGCTCTTTTGAGCTACCATTTAGCTGAGATGAGCTGAATAGAGTTAGGATGAGCTAACCCTAGTCCAAGTGAGCTAGATTCCAGCTGTGGAGAGCTGGATCAAGCTAAGTTCCAGCTAGTCTGAGCTGCTTCTTCACCAGTTGCCTTCTTGAGTGCTGGGGTTTTAGGGATCTATATATCTGTTCAACCCTAACACTTACAAAAACACATTAAAAAGGCAAGAAAAAATGCAATGCATGCCTAACCTAGTTAATGCCTAAATGCAACTCAAAAACCCATTTGCGGAGCAAAATCCTAAGGCTAGGTTTGTTTTAATGCATAAGAATGATGATAAACTAGCGTTTATTAGAGGACGGGCTTGGAGATTCTGCAAGTTATTAAGAGCAGTCGTCAAAAGATTAATTTGGTGATTCCACTAGAGCATTCTAAGATTCTGGTTCAGGAGCTCCTCATGAATATCAAAAGGCGTCATCTCCCCCTGACCAGGAGAAGAAGGGATCTCAGGATTCTGATTCTGCAATTGATCCATAGAATCAAATGCAGAAAAAATAGATGAATCAGACCAAAATTTTGTTAGTTTCTTAGCTGCAACCGGCTTAGGAGTACCTGTCAATGGAGTTACAAGAGGCAGTTTCAAGGATCGCCTCATGTGCATAAAATGAAAAGAATGTGCAAAGGCACACTCACACCACCAAAAAATCAGTGGCAACAAGACCCGCAAAACAGCGTGAAAAAGCAAGTTTTTCTCTTCTTTCAAAGGAAAGAAGAGAGTCCTAGAATACACAAAATACTTTGGATGCGAACAAGTATAATATCAATATCAAAATATGCATCCTAAACCTATGTCTACGCAAGTGCGTATCCTTAAAGCTTAAAGGCCTAAGGTCTAGGATCGAGACTGCTCACTACTGACTCCCTGGGGATTTAGTAGTGGACAGACTTGTTGATCTTCAACCAAAGCCCTAAGAGGTGCAAAGAGGAGAGATAGAAAATTAGACTCCTGTGACTCTAGTGATCACACTGTGTGCGCGATAGCATGCAACAGATGATAGCGATAAAACCCGCATGCATTCTGCAAACAGATTTAAGTCACAATTTTTATTATCCTCTTTTTTACTTAATCTTTTCAAAAATAATAAAAAGAAGTAAAGTGACCGCTTTTTAAGTATTTTCAAACAAAGAAATGTGGTCTTATTATTAACTCCAAGGCAGGGATCTACGTAGTTTTTCACGTGTTTTCCTGCTGATGCGAGAAAAATAGCAGAAAACTTTTCCCAAGTCAGATCGTAAAGTTACTAGCAGATATATGCACTCCTAAGAGTGTATGCCTATAACATGCTACTTCTAGTCAGCAAGTATGTATTTTTGTATTTTTTAATTTTTTTTACTAACTAAATGCAACAATACAAACTAAACTAGAGACTGAGAAAAGAATACTCACAATGGTATGTATAGTGAAAAACAAAACAGAAAAAGAAAACCCCCTTCTTTCCTAAGAATACGCGCAGAGGTAAACCTGGAAAGAAGATAGAAAACAAAACAAAAACAATTAAAACCAGTAATAATGGCGAATATAATTTACAGTTACCTCCCCGGCAACGGTGCCATTAAAATGGTCGTTAACTTTCTTAACACAGTTAATTAAGTTAATTATACTCAATTATGTGCAAAAGAAAGTAACTTAGGTCAACTTGAATTTATGTTGATTAAATAATATTGGGTCAAGTTAACCTAACATTTTAGATTTTATTTCTTTTTAACTGGTTGAGTCCAGGTCGTTCGCTAGGAGGCATAACTTAATTAAAATTCACCACTAATCCTAAGCTACTTATTGGAATTATAATTAAATTTACTTTAAGAATACGAATTTTGCTTAAGGATTTCTAATTAAAAGAATGCAAAATTCCATAAGGGAAATACATTTACACATATGATTTACTTTTACAAACAAGTAAACATATTTATTTCTTTTAATTTCTTTTTATATACAAGAGGTTAAGGCAAGAAAAAGTAATTCTAATGAATATATGCCTTATTACAACATTAAGCTCAAAAAGAAATTAGTAAAATACAAGAAATTAAACCACTATTATTCTTCTTTGTCTTTAGCCTCATACTTTCTTCTCTTCTTCTACCTTTCTCTCTCTCTCTTTCTTCTCTTTACTTTTTTTTCTCTTATTTCTTTTTCATTTCTCAAGCTCCTCTTATGCATCTATTCTTCTTAATCTTTCTTCTTACTCTGCCAGCTATCTTTCCTTTTCTCTTTTGTTTGTTTATCTTATTCAACCTTAACAAGCTCTCCTCTTTTTCTCCTTTTCCTTTGCAATCCTTCTCTTCCTTTGCAGCTCAGTTGAACCGAACCGGTTTGAATCCTTTGTCAGAACCAAAAATTAGGTTTAAGGTTGGCAGCTTTCACCGGTCGGGGATACACATCACCCCTCTCAGGGTGGGACCAGACCCTACTAGGTCCAAGCCTAGTTTTTATTTGGTTTGGTTTATTTTCGGTTCAACATTGTCACGAGCCCTTCCCTTCCATGGCCACCCAGGCCCACATGCACACGCCCTCATGGGCCCACACTCGGACGACCACAGGCGCACACACACCGGGCACGTGCATCGCACGCATCCACACATGCACCCATATGCTCATTCCTACGCCCTGCATTGATGACTGAATGGCCCTATTCACTTTTTACTTTTATAGTAAGGCGGGCTCTTCTGTTCCATCAATGTGGGACTATGTATTCCCCTCCCAGACCAGACTTCAGTTGATGATTCTAGCCAGCACAAAGCTTCAATTCAAAAAAATGAAGGCTTGCTGGAAAGCTCTAAGGTTGCTCTACACGATTGTAGTATCAATTTGATACTCAGGGAAGGTCTAGCTCTTCGATTTGAAGGGCAAAAGGGTCTGGGTCGCTACGGCCATATTAGCCTGCAGAAGGGTGTTTTAGCTTTAAGGTCTTGCAGAATGGCTTTCTGACCTTAGACAAGATGCTGAAGAGATTCAAAAGGTGTTTCCGCAGCTGTTGGTGAAGGAAAGGAACTCTGAAAAGCTTCAGGAAGGTGAAGAAGCTAAGAATCTTCCCTAAAGGGCTTCAGAACTTCATTTCAAGTTCTGTTTGGTCCAACAGACAGCTAGAGATCAATTTTATCAAATTAAACAACCTCTAAAGGTTGTTAAGGATCTGTCTGGGCAGATTATTCACTTGAAATTCATCAAAAACTTACTATCGTCAGTTTGGGTTCAAAAACAACCCAAACTGAACAGAAATCAAATTCTTCTATAAAATCGATCAGAGTTCAACCAGATTGAATTTAAATCATTTGAAAGCATCCCAGGAACAAATTGGACTCCTCAATTCTTCTGATTGAATCCTAAATCCATGAATCAGACTTAAAGTTGACCATTAAACCTTGAAATTTGACTTTCTAAATTAGGTCATCCCTGATGAAATTAACGCCTTAGTTCACTTCTCTTTCACCTTAGGAATAGATTCAGAACCTCAGAAGGATGTTTCGATTAGGATTCCTAGGGTTCCAGGCCATTCACCTGAGATCCTAGGTGAGTTTGTTCGACATAACAAACTCAAGTCAATCTCAGAGATTGACTTGTTGGATTGGACTTAGGGCATCCTTCTGATGCTTCTAGACCTTTTAAATGAAGCTTAACCCTAACTAACAGTCATCTCCAACTTTGCTGGAGTTGGAGAAGACAAAGGTCTAGAAGGAGCTCCAGGTCTTAAAACATTAAACAAATTTCTTCAGAATTATTAGTAACCTTCAAATAGGTGATCTGGAGCTTCACGCGAAGTTCTATGGGCTGAAGAGTTCATTTGAATCGTCGAAGCTCGCCAGAGCTCCAGTGAGTCCAGAAAAAGGCTAAAATGTACAAATGACATCAAAACGTGCCATAGATGATCTGAAAAGCTTCCTGAGGTCACAAGGAACCTCATAAACACATTAATTTCTTCAATTAACAATTAAATTGAAAGTTATGCTTTGAATTGCCAGTGAACAAATTTTGAGTTGGATTGGGCTCAGGACCTATTTTCTCACTCAATTTAGTGATGAAAACAAGTCAAAAGGAAGTGGCGATGGATTATAAGTGGTTAATTAGTGATATGAACTCCTCCTGAGCCGCCACTGACAGCGAGATCAGGTGATTAAATGAAATTAGGCATTTAAGTTATAGTTGATTATTATTTAAATTAAAGTGAAGATAGGGGCCCTTAAGTGATGGAGGGCCCCAGTGGAGGTGGATTAGGCGCAACTTCTTCCGCCATGGACAGCGGAAGCAGTTGGTGAAGGTGGAGGTGGTTTAGGCCAATAGGTGATCAAATTAGTGAATTAAGGTGATAGAAATGTTCATGAAAGGCTAAAGAAGGTGATCGATGTTTTTAAAAGACAAGAGGTTGCCCAAGACAAGCTCAATGAGCTCATCGGAGTTGAAGATGAATGGAATTCTGACATTACATCTATCTAATCTACCTAACTAACTACTCTAACTAATCTACTTACCTAACCTACTATTACCTGGACGAAGGAGGTAGATCTCCATCAATGGTCCTTAACGGAGGAGGAAATCAAATGGTCACAAAAGAAGTCCAGTTGGTGTGGTGGAGTGAAGTAGAGGAACTCCAGTGTCAGCGCTGCGTCAGAAGACTTGGCTGACGTCGGTGGAGACCCAGAGCAAGCAAAGGTGGATGGAGGAAGACGGAGGAAGCGGAGGAAGGTCGCCGGATTTTGGAAAGAATAGCCTATCGGTTAGCTCAGTGAAGAAGAGGGAAGGGAGCTAACTTTGCGAAATCAAGGGTGTGGAGGGGTATTTATAGGTTGCGGTGGCTGAGAAGGAGGGTGTATCTGGATGGAGAAGAGTTTAGGAGTGGAGTAACCACTGGTCTCTTTTCCGACGTTAGTGAGGTTATCTTTAACCCTAAAATGGGATTGCAACTTCATCCAGACTAGTGGATGAAAAGGGGATGGTGAGCACAAGCTTTAGGAGCTTGGAGTGGAAGGAATGACATTCGATACGCGGTGATCGGTGGGTGAAAGCGCCTCCTATCGTCAGCCGTCAAGAAGGCTGAAGAAGGAAAGAAGAAGAAGTTTTCAGGGACTTATTTGTAACAAAAATTGAGGACCTAAGTGAAGAATAAGAACTCGATTGAAATAAAACATAAGGACTAAAATGTAAACTAAGGTTTTCAAGGTTTATTTTAATTGAAATCTTTTTCAACTTTTCATATATGATTATAAATAAGACAATTATTATATTTAGACCTTGAATTTACATTTTTGACCTTTCTAACTTAATTTATTTAATTAAGTAAGGTTGCTTAAGTTATTACATACTTAGTTATAAATTATACTTAAGTTAGTTAACACATTAATTAGATAAATTACTGATAATATTTTGAGTCCAATTATTAATTAAATTATTAATAATATTAATTGGATAATAATATAGCATTTTTTACTTATTTAAAGGTCCTTTACTATTTAGTCCCTTATTTAATAATTAACCCATATATTTACATATTCCTAGCTAATTAACTAGGAAGACTAGTTAATTAAGGGTAATTAGAGACCATGATGAGCTTCTCATCAGATAACCACAAGATGCTCCACGAACGGGGGTGAGAAGTAGCAAAAAATATTTAATTTCTGCTCTAGAGGAGCATCCCAGGCTTGGGACAAGCTCTCTCTAGAGCCTTGGAGGTGGTGAGGGGGAGAAAGAAAGAGATGAAGAAGAACAGGTGGGGTAGTGGTGAAAGTTTTGCCTATGGATTGAACAAATACTATAGGAGAGGGGTGAATAGTATCACTTCTTGAAACAGTAAATGAGAAAAATAAATTCACAACAACAATCAATCACAAATTACACCTGGATTTAGAGTAGAAAACCAAAATGGGTGAAAACCACTACCTAAGCTCTTGACTTAGGATTTTTCCGACTAGTCAAGACTAGTCAATCCACTATAGTACAACTTAAACGAGGGTGGCAAAACCTCTTCAAAACCACTTCTCTTTTTGTCCTAAAGAGAAGAAGAACAACAACAACACAGATCTTTCCAACTCCTTGGAATCCGTTAATCAAAGACAACAAAGTTGAATAACAAAATAAATATCTATGGAACCTCAATAAAAGATCAAACCAGAATTTCGCCAGAGATTTGAAATGACGTCCTTCTGAAAGACGTGAATAGCGAAGAGTAGAAAACTTTGAAATAAGCATGAGAAGCTTTGAGTTTTGAGTGTATTCTATTGAAAGTTGTAATTTGAAAGGGCTACGTACGACCTCTATTTATACAAAAAAATCAGCTTCAAAAGAAAATGATATTGGTCAATCAATTAACGTATGTTGGTTGATCACTTAAGTTGTTTGACCTATCATACGTTGGCCGATTAATTAGCTTGGTTGGTCGAACAATAGCATTTTAATGAACTTCCTAAAATGGATTGGTCTGATCAATTAGCAAACTTGGTTGGTCAATCAACATGTTTTGGTTGATCAATAACCTTAAAAATTGGTTTTCAAAGAACCACAAAAAACTATTTGATTGCTTTATTTTTGAGGTTCCTTACAATAATATCTTAGACTTAAACAAAAAGGAAAATGGCACACATCAGCAACCATTTGAACTTGATTCAAAAGAGAAGCTTTAATCTGGGATGGTCTTGAAATATTAGCGTAAAAATAAACATAATTTTGGTGCATCAAAATAGAGACTCTTACATTCTCCCCCTTTTTTATCACAACAAAATTATAATTAAGAAATTTAAATGGTTATGCAAAATATCTCCCCCTTTTTGTTTCAGCAAAAAGTAAAACATGCTGCTTTATTTTTCCATTAACTCCTTAAGCATGTAAATAAAGCAAGATAAATTTAAACTTGCATTAACCAAGAGAGTAACATTTAATTGAGAGAGATAACATTCATGCATATATAAAGAGTCTAGATAAGCAGTGTAGAAAAAATAAAATTGTTCCAAGAAAAATTAAGTTTTACATGCCAACAAAAAGAACTAAGTAAAGATAACCTAATCATCTAATGATTCCATGAAGGCATCCATCGTAATTTAAAGATCTGTGTCTAACTCAAGATCCAGCTAATCTGATCTCTAAGAAGATGCAGGCTGACCAAGACAAAGGCAATGCTGAGCTGACGACCTGGGTGTCGGCTGCCTAGATGTCTGCGCAATGGTGTAACCTGCTGATCTACTGCTGCTGCTGCTGAAGTAGTAGGTGGAGGAGGAGGTGCTGTAGAGGATGGAGGCATGGTAGTAGATTAGCGAGGTCGAGGAGGTCGGTGAAGCAGCTGCTGATGTCATGAAGAGACTCTCCAAGTCTATCCAAGAACTGACTCTGAGCATTCAGGTAGTCTGATACCTGATGCCTATGGCACATCATCATCAAATTTGTCTCCATCTGTCGATGCATCATCAATGAGATACCATTTGTCACATCCAGAAGACTCACAAAGTCACTACCTGAGAGAGGTCTATCCAAGAGGCTCTAGTCTTGGTCGTAGAAGGATGGAGACGGTCGCACTAGAGGAGGACATGTCGTTGTAAAGTGCTCATAAGGAGGGAAAGGAGGAGTAACTGCTGATGGTTCCTATTGCTGCTACTCTTGGGCTGCTTCCTCACCACGGGCTCCTTGTGCTTGCTCCATCTTCGTATAAGTGAGATTATAAAAAATGAAGACTCTAGTGATGAATTATTTATGGTTTATATCCATGGGGACACTGAAGTCTAGGAAGATATGGGAGAGGTGTGTCCCAAGCTGGAAGGAGTTGGTGGGAGGTTTGCTCATGAGATACAGAATCAAGTGGTTTCAGTTGAATCGCTTGTTCTTAAGGAATGCATAAAGGGTGATGAGCATAATACCAGGGCAGTCTTCAAATGGCATCGATTTAGACATAAAATTCCAAGAAAAACTTGATTAAGAAATCGTGGAAGATGACGAAAATAAGGTGACTTCGCTGGATGACCCAAGTCAAAATGAGAGGGAGAGAGCAGGGTCTCCCTAATGGTATCCATTTGTCTACCAATCAAGCTTAAGAAATGTGGGACCAATAGACGAACAACCAAGAATCTCAAAAAGAACATCTACATTGACTAGAACCTCTATGCCATATACATTCAAGGTCAACCCGATGTTGAAACCCTCACCTATATTTTCAAATTGGCATAGAATAGGTGATACGCCATGGAGTCAACATCGGGTATGTGGCTATTCATGGAACCCACATAAAAGTTTCACTCAAAAAGATGTAATATCTGGTGGTAAGAAAATTTTTCATGGGTGCCAGGGAATATAGACTCAAAGTAAGTAAAGTCGATGGGTCTATGAACATGCGAAGAAAATTTTACGAATAAAGAAAAATGGTCACGTGTGGCCTCAGTGATGAAGAAACGATCAAAAGTGTCATCACAATGAGATGAAGATGAGGTACATGCACATTTTGGAGCCATTTGAAATTCACAAAAGAATGCATTGGTTGATCAAAAATTATTTATTGGTCAATAAAAAATGACCCGATTGAAGTTATAGAAAAATTAACCTTTGGTTGATCAACCAAGTAATTTGGTCGACCAATAGTAGTCAGCCTTCAAAAAATTGTGAGGAGAACGGATGTTATGCTCACTTATACTACTCAATTTCGTAAGTAATCAAAACACGAAACCAAGATATCATTAGATAACAACATAGCACATCCAACACTTAAGTAAAAATCCAACAAGGGATGGATTTCACTAAGTTTTAGAATGTACCAAGATTGATCAAGGAATGATCGATCAAAGAAGGAGAGAGGTCGGAGGTTTGAGAGTGCACGGAGGACGTGCGATGAAGGCGTATCATCATTGCGGCGTTGGTCGGAGATGGCAAGTTGATCAGTCAAAGTCATTGGAGGAGGAGAGGTGGGGATGGATGGGTGTGTTGTTTCTTGGCTTGGATAGTATGTGGGGTCGAGCATGTGGGGTAGTGTAGTAAAAAGAATAGGTTTGAAGGTAAAAAACAAGTGGTTTTATAGAAAACGTGATTAGTAAAATAGGTAAGAACATTTTAGAAGGCTAATCACATTTAATGAAGTCATTAGAATTGATTAGGAGTGAGATTCGAGGTGAAAAGATCTCAATCTCGAAAACTAAAATGCCCAGTTTTGGTTGATCAAAACTTATTTTTGGTTGATCGAAACTCAAAATGATCGATCAAATATGTTACTTGGTTGATCAGAGTTTGAATGATTGGAGGGAATATTCCTGCCCAACCAGATTGGTCGATCAAATAACCAGATTGATCGATCAAAACTCAAATTTTTGGAGGGAAATTTCCCACCCAAGAATTTGGTCGATCAATCAATGATTTTGATCGATCAAAAGAGTTTGGTCGATCAATTGAAAAAATTAATCGATCAATAGTCAACAAAGCAGACCAATAAAGTATGTTAATTAAGTTCTTTTAGTCTTGATAATCCTAGTGAATGACAAATTTTATTAAATCTTTCTTTTGGCAAAGGTTTTATGAATATATCAGCTAATTGATTTTCTATTTTAACAATTTCTAGGTTAATCTCTCCTTTTAAAACATAGTCTCTAAGAAAGTGATGTCGTACATCAATATGTTTAGTCCTAGAATGTTGCATTGGATTCTTAGATAAGTTGATTGCACTAGTGTTGTCACACAGTATTTTGTTGTTTTTATAGGATAGGCCAAAATCTTGTAGGTTTTGTTTCACCCACAATAGTTGTGAACAAGCTAAAGATGCATCTATGTATTTTGCTTCTATTGTGGAGAGTGAAATAGTATTTTGTTTTCTAGAGAACCAAGAGACTATGGAATTTTTGATAAATTGACAGGTTCCACTAGTACTCTTTCTATCTGTAAAGCTACCCACATAATCAGCATCATAGAAGGAATACAATTCCAATGTGTCTGACTTCAGATAAAAAAGTCCTAGGTCTGGTGTATTGTTTAAATATCTACGTATTCTTTTAACAGCATTTAAATGTATTTCTTTAGGATTTACTTGAAAGGAGCGCACAATCAAGTGCAAAATAGAATATCAGGTCTACTAGTAGTCAAGTATAACAATGATCCTATCATACTTCTGTATAATTTCTCAACTACAGATGTACTTGTTTCATCAATTTTTAATTGAGTAGAGGTTGCCATTGGAGTGTCTTTACCCTTTACTTTGTCCATCGAGAACTTCTTCAAGATCTCCATTGTGTATTTGGTTTGAGGTATGAAGATTCTAGAGGATAGCTAGTCAATTTGAAGTTCGAGAAAGAACCGAAGTTCTCTCATCATGCTCATTTCAAACTGATCTTGCATTACCTTTGTAAATTTTTGGCATAACAGATCATTAGTAGCACCGAAAATAATATCATCAACATATATTTGTATTATTAGAAGATTATCTTCTTTTCTTTTAGTAAATAAAGTTGGATCTATTTTACAATTTGAAACTCATTTTCAATTAGGTAGGATGTTAATCTATCGTACCAAGCTCATGGAGCCTGTTTAAGACCATATAATGCTTTGTTCAGTTTATAAACATAGTCTAGATATTTAACATCTTCAAAACCTGGAGGTTGTTTAACATAGACTTCTTTGATGAATCCATTTAGGAAGGCACTTTTGACGTCCATTTGAAAAAGTTTGAATTTCATATGGGTGGCAAAGGCTAACAAATTCCTAATGGATTCTAGACAAGCTACGAGAGCATATGTTTCATCAAAATCAATTCCTTCTTGATTATACCCTTAGGCTACAAGTCTAGCCTTATTTCTAACTACTTGTCCTGATTCATTAAGTTTTTTCCTAAAGACCCACTTGGTTCCTATAATGGTTTGAGAGTCAGGCTTTGGAACTAGTTCCCATACATTATTTCTTTTGAATTGATTCAATTCATCTTCCATTGCAATGATCCAGTGACTATTAGAAAAGGCTTCCTTGACATTTTTGAGTTCTAATTGTGAAACAAATGCAGTGAAAGCTAAACTATTAAAAGAAGATCTAGTTTGAACTCCTTTAGACAATTCACCTATCACCAATTCTTTTGGATGATCTTTTACAAAAGAAACATCTCTAGGAAGTTCATCAGAAATATTTTCTTCTGGAATGTTTGATGGGTCATATACTAGTTCATCCTCATCATTGTTTACTGAAGATTTAGGTTGAGCTAATGTTTCATCAAATGATACATGCATACTTAAGAAGTGAATATTTCTTGTTAAAAATTTTATAGGCTTTACTTCTAGTTGAGTAACCTAAGAATATTCCTTCTGAACATTTAGCACCAAACTTATCAAGATTATCCTTAGTATTGAGTATAAAACATCGACAACTAAATATTTTGAAGTAGGAAATTCTAGGCGTCCTTCCATGATAGAGTTCAAAAGGTGCTTTGTTTAGGATAGGTCTAATTAGTGATCCATTTTGGGTATAGCAAGTAGTATTTACAGCCTCTGCCCAAAAATATCGAGGCAGCTTTGACTTGCAAAACATTGTGCGGTCACACTCTCGCAAGGTTCTATTTTTCCTTTCTACTACACCATTCTGAGGTGCAGCTCTAGGGAAAGCAAATTCATGTTTTATCCCATATGGATCACAGAAATTGGCAAAGGATTCATTCTCAAATTCTTCATCGTGATCACCCCTATTCCTAATTACTTTAGATCCTTTTTCATTTTATAGCCTTCTAAATAATTTGCTAAAGGCATTTTTCTTTTTAGGAAAGATACCCAAGTAAATCTAGAGAAGTCATCAATTGTGACTAGACAATTGACTGCGCAGCAATTATGCAACCTAAAACACCTGAATTGAGCTAGATTCTAGCATAACTTTGAGTCAATGCATGCATAAGCATTGTAATTCTCACAATAGCTAGTTTATTAGTCATATAGATAATCTTATCATTTTATGGCCTAAAAGAGAGATGAATTTAATTGTAGATGATTTGAAGCCATGGATGTCAGATTAGACCGAACAAATCTGATGAGAACAATGATAGGAGTCCAACGGTTCTAAAATCGTTTCAATCAGACAACCAGAGCATCGTGTAAAGTCCATAGAAGAATGGAGATCATGGAACCAAAGGACAAAGATCTGAGCCTTAGACGAAGAATCCAACCACATGAATGAATTCGAATCGATGATTGTAGTCCAATGGCACAAAAAATCGATCAGATAGGAGGTCTACATCACCAGATAAAAAGAAAAGATGGATGGCCATGATGGTGCCACGTGATGCCATCTAAGTCGCTCCCTCACCACCGCCCCATCAAGGAAGGCCGTATCGCATGCTGTGGGCTGTTGGATCTTCATCCAATGGCCATGAGAGTGCTACGTCGCCCACCCAGATTGGATAAGCATAAATAGAGACAAACAAGCATATATAACAAAAGGTTCGCACAGCGCGCTGGCTCATGCCCGTGCGCGTAAGCACTGGATGCGTGTTCGAGGCTTGCGCTGTGTGAAATTGAAGTGGCATTGGCTGTGCAAGCATAGGCAGGTGTAGTTGCGTGATCAGAGGGTAGAGGCACAACCACGTGGTGCGATCAGAGACCTCCACGAGCAGACACTCGTTCGTATGCATTTTGCTTGATTAGAAAGGTGAGGCAAGCGCGCGTAAGCTGTCCGATCGTCATGATCCGATGGCTGAGGATAAGGTGCTGAAAAGGGCCTTGTGGGTGAGTGTGTGGAGAGACGTTGTTGCAGCGGGCGCGTAAGGAGGAAGCGGGGCCATGTGATCTTTGATCCAATGCTCCAAAGACTACCACATGTCGCCACCAGAGCAAATCCGAGCATAGAAGGCCTTTTGAAGGCTATTTTGAGACCAAATCAGAGTTGTTGATCTCCTGATCGATGGATCTGATTAGCCAAGGGGTTGTTGCATGAGATTAAGGGTTAAAATACCCTTTTTGCCCACCACAAAAGCTATAAAAGAAGGCCCAGGCACCCTAGTTGAAGTATCTCTCTCTCCCATCAACTCTAGATCTCTTCTATCGTCTTCTCTACAAATCTCCATCTCAGCGCTCTGGATCTGAGGTGCTGCTGCATCTAGCACAAGCATCCCACAAGTGGTGTCATCTCTCTGCCTCCTTCTGTCTATCTCTCTCTCTCTCTCTTTCTATCTATCTATCTGTCTCTATTGCCATTTTCTACTGTGAAAAACTTTATCTAATTACAATAAAATTCTGATTCTCTGGATATCTGCTTTATACATATATACATATATATATATATATCTAGTAGAATTAGTTTTATTGAAAAGCTTCTGCATAAATTGAGATTGCCCTCCTACGAAGGACCCAGTATTCATCAGAGTTTTATAAATTTATTTATCAACTTGCTTTCGTGTTATACTACTTCTAAACAAATTTTAAAATGTGAATTATGTGTCGAACAAGTTGGTACCATTGCTAGGGGAGGAAACAAAAATTTTTGAAGCTTTCCTTGGTGCAAATTTGAGATTTCTAACTTGTTATTTTCATTGATTTCGTGTGTGTAGGAAAGCAAGGAAATCAGAACAAAACACGGTAATGGGAATTGTGAGTTCAAACCTCATGTAAGTACCCGTAGTTTAGATTAGTTAGATCTAGGATTTGCTTGAACCCTAGGATTAGTTAGAATTTGTTTGCCTATAATTAAAAAAAAATTCTCTCTTGATTTTCAGGCTGAAATAATATTTTACTTTGAAAATTCAATTTTTGGAGATCCTTGTGTCCAAAAATTGTAAAATTTTGATTGGACATAGATTTCAAAGTCAAAAATAACATATCCAAATTTTGCTTAAATCAAAGTTATAGAAGAATTTTAAAAATTCACGCACTGATCTATTACCAATATGGTTATTATTCCTGATTTTTCAGAGTTCAAAACATTATAGGAATTTTTATACAACTTCGATTGACTTGAAATTTGAAGCACTAAATTTTTGAGATAATCAGAAATTTATAAAAAATATAAAAAAATTACTTCTTGCATGTTTATTGCATAGATTATCCAATCATTAACTGGGGATCAAAATAGACTACAAAACCCCCAGTACACTGTAAATTAGAAAAAAGTAGAAAACGTGCATTAAAATTCTTGAAAAAATATTTTCTGAGTGCCTAGTTAGTGGTGCAATAAGGAACTATTGATTTCATTGCTTGGGTTACACCATTCATCATTTTGGACCTAAAAGAATCATTTAGAACTATCTGTGCTTAAGGTTTCACACTAAGAATAGAGCACACTTGTATTTCCATACTCAAAGGAAATCTATCAAAAAAATTGAGATTTTCAAAACTCTTTGTGTGCCTCATCAGAACCTTGATTAAAATTGTCTAATCAAGTGAACCCTAAAATTCATTAACACAAGCATTTGAATCTTAAATGATACTTCATCATAAGAAATTGCTTGTGAACTCTGTTTGCCTAAGCACTTCACACATTTCAAAATAAATTTTAAGGGAAAACACCCCCCTAACGCCCATCATATTCCAAAAGCACATCAAACCCAAGCCTAAAATTGAGTAGACGTGCCCTAGACAGGACTAATAGACTTAGGGACTTGAAACTAGATTGAGCTAAGGTCAAGGCCTTGTCTACTTGGAACCATTGGTAAAAAGAAAGGTCAATGCGTTAACTGCATTATCCTTTAGTGGTGTCCCACCGTGTGGGGTGTCCTAAGGGGTCCCACCCTTCTAGTCAGGCAAGTAATTCAAGGGTTGATCTAACTAAGTCATGTTTTGGGGAGCCAAGATTAGGTCTAATTAGGGTTGACACTCTAAGGACTAGTTTGATTGCTTGCATTGAGCAGGTGGGGTTTCTCTCATCTGTCTTCTCTCTCATCTACAGACATTCTTCTGGTGCATGTAAAGTAGAAGATCTCAAAATCCTGATTTGCTACCACCATTAGAAAGAAATCCTAGAAGACATATCTATCCAGGATCTGAATCTAAATCCTCTGCAATGGCTAGTCATCACGAGGTAGAAGAGATTGATGAACAAAATCTGGATCCTATGACTCTCTTACAAAGGCAGATAACTAAGTAGGGCTAGCATCATGACCGGCAGATGGAAGTCATAGTGCATGCCATCACTCAACTCCAAAACAGATGGGCAAACTGGCCCCTCCGTGACTTTTATAACCCTCCTAATTCCCAACCTGAACCCTTTGTTAGGGTACCTCAGGATGGGGAAGATTTTGAACTCAAACCTCAGATCATTAACTTGATTCCCCACTTCCATGGTCGTGAGTTAGATGACCCCTTCCACCACCTTGAAGAACTCCTACACATAGGAAGAACTTTTGGCCCTAAGAACATGAATGAAGGCACCCTAACGATGTAAATGTTCCCATTCTCCTTGAAAGATATAGCTGCACATTGCTTGAGGACAATTGGTGGACCAATCCTAACTTCGGAAGACATGAGAAGCACATTCCTAAAGAAATTCTTCCCTGTAGGAAAACCTATTTCCCTTAGATGTGCCATAACAACCTTTAAGCAGAACACCGGGGAACAACTACATGAGGCTTGGGAGTGGTTTAATGATTTAGCTAGGAAATGCCCTCATCATGGGATTCCAAAGTAGCACTTGGCCCATATTTTCTATTTTGGGTTGAGTGATAATCTGAAGAATTTTACTGATGCGGCATGTGGGGGCAATTTCCTAAGTCAAGAAGCTGAGGGATGATTGCACAGCAAAAATACACCAACAATTGTGCCATCTTGTGCTCTTTCCTAGCATTGCCAGTGCATATTAGGTAGCCATAGTCGCATTTGTAAAAATAAACGCATGCATGCATTTATTTGAGAGGGGAGGAGAGTGAATAAAATGGCCTTGAAATTAACGTATTCCTCAAGTGCTGCCTAGCAAAATCTCCATCTTCATTTTTTATTGGCTTTGAATTTCTTCTCCTCCGCGGCGGGGAAGTGCGCATTCAGGTAAGTTTCTACTCCATTCCTTTAATTTCTCTCTTCTCACACCCTTCTCTTCACGGGTGTTTCTGTTTGTGGGTGTGCAGATGAACCAGTTGCAAGGAGAAGGCAGGCAGACGAAGTCGGAGATGTGGGCAGATCTAAGGCGAGAATGAGAGCGTGAAGTCGCCAGCACCGCATTGGAGCTTCACCCACGTTGCTAAACAGGTAGGCCTTTCTTTCTTAGCAACTTAGGTCAACTTGTCACCTTAATAAAAAAAAAAAAAACTTTTTGGGATCTCTTGGGGCGAGTGGATTAAAAATCACTTGTTTGATTGTTTGCCATCACTCCCACCGCCCCTGAATTTCCCGCCTAACTTCGCATAGCGAAAATCCAAGAATCTTGATTCTTGAATCTTTCGCTGTGTGAAGTATTCTTGGAGGCAAAGATAAATACATTTATTGCCATTCCTCTTTGCCTCATTTATCTGCAATTCGGGATCACCTTTTTGGTGGGGAGACTTGGAATTGAGTTGATTCCAACACCACCACGACCTTTCACATGCCTAAGATTCGATCCTGAATACTTCAACCCCAGCAATTTGATTTTCTTTATCTTATGGTTGAGCCTTGTGTGTGGAAATTATTTTGGTGATTGAGAGCACTTGAATTGAAGTGCTTTGGCTCCCTTTAACACTAATCTAAAATTCACTCGTGCATCCACACCTAGAAATCTCCATCTAGGGAAGCCCATTGTATTTTAGCATGCATTAACCAACTGAAATTGAAGAAGGGTTTGTTGGGCTTAGGAAAAAACTTGTATTCTCTCAAAACCTGGAGATTGGTTGAATTGGTAATTCAGCGAAATCCTAAAATCCATACTACTTAAGGTTGAAACTCTAAAACCCATTCACCAATTAAAACTTCAATTCGGGGAGATTTCCCCGTTGCATGCTTGGTTTACACACTTTATAAAATCAATCACTTGGGCATTACCTGTAAATAACACTCTTCACATTCTAGAAGCACTTGATCCGAAGCCTCTAACTAAAATCGGTAGCAACTTGACCCTTATTAAGAATTGGAGGTCTAACTACATGCGTGTAGCGCCTACGTGCTGGTGAGGGTTCCCGTGTGCTATCGGGTGTCTAAGACTGGGGCAAACGGCCTTTCAATCTGGCCCGGTGGTTCCGCAGTGCTCGCATTCGATTCCGTAGGTCGTGATAGTAGGTAACTTAGATCTTTAGGTCTAAGGGCACACTGTAGAGGTTTGGAATTTGATTATATTGATTTATCATCAAGTGTACCTTTGCGGCGTCATTTCTCTCATCTTTTTTTCCCATCGCATCCCCCTAATTATTCTTGTGGTAGAGCATGTTTGGGAGGAGGTCACAAAACCCTGAACTGTGTGAATTGTCTGATAATTTTAGAAAAGAAGCCGAATCGTCTTCCTCCTCTACAAATATGGCTGTACGCCCACCCCCAAATCCCATGGGAGGAAGTTGCCCTCAAAACCCACAAGGTGGTGGAGCCTTGGATCCCATAACCCGCCTCCAAGCCCAAATGGAAATGTATAATGAACAAATTGAAGCCATTAGGGAAACATTGGAGGAAATGCATAATCCTCTCGAACGGGAGGAGCCTAGGTCTCTTAGCTCCTATCAAAATCCCGCTGCTACAGAGACCATAGGACAAATTCGGGTCTCCATGGGCGGGGACGAGTTTGAACTGAAACCTAACATAATTGGCCTAATAAATTTTCACTTCCATGGTCTTGCAAGTGAAGATCCTTTTCTCCACTTGAAAGACCTAACCCGATTGGTTGAAACTGTTAAACCAAGAAATATCGGGTTACCAATAGTCCTCATGAAAATGCTCCCATTTACATTGTGGGATAAAGCGTCACAGTGGTTACGCATCCTTGGGAGAACCATCCACTCTTGGGAAGAGATGCGGATAGCGTTTCTCAAGAAGTTCTTCCCAATCGGGCGAACCAATGTGCTTTGCCGTGCTGTCACTTCATTTACACTACAAAACGACAAACAGTTTCATGAGGCATGGGAGAGATATAATGACCTCGTCAGGAAGTGTCCGCACCACGATCTGCCTAAGTGGCATATAGCCCAAATTTTCTACTATGGGCTAAATGAGACTTTGAAGTAGATTGCAGATGCTTCCTGCGGAGGGAATTTCATGAATAAAGATGAGAATGGAGCATTCGAATTATTTGAAAATATGAGCGAAAACTCAATGAACAATGCCTCCATTGTCGCCTTTAATCGTACCAGCTTGCCCCGTAGTGTCCACGAAGTTGACACGGGACTCTCCCATTCATCCACAGATCTTAGCCTTATCGCACAGAAGTTGGATGAAGTCTCCGTCGTGCACAAGAAGCTGGACGAGCTTCTAGCCAACCCTGCCCGTTCTATGGCAAACACCCCAACCTAACCACTTCGTCACAATCCCAATTCTTCCAACACCAAGCTTATCCCCAGAAACCCCGTAAGACCTTCGTTACCGAGTGTCGCTCAGAGCGATTCAGTAAGTCATGTGAATCTGGCTTCTGCAAGCCAGTATTTTGACATAGAGGACCAAGCCTCCATGTGCTCGGAAGCATATTTACATGCGAACGTGTCTTCTGGCATAGAAGACGCTTGCGCCCTAGGAAACAACCTGTTCTCTGCCACTTATAACTCAGGGTGATGAAATCATCCGAACTTCGCATGGTCCAACAACCCACAATTCCAAAACCCTGCGAGTGGACCAATGCGACCGTCCACACCCGTCATCCCAAGGGCCCAATCTAATCCTATGGTAAATCCGCCATCAGGTCCTTCCGTACCGCAAACAGAACATGCATCAAGTCCTCTTGATAAATTGATGCGAATGATGACGGAAATGTCAAAGCGCCATAAAAAGAACATGACCTCTCTTTAGCACCAATTAGCACAGCAGAATGCTGAGATCAGTCAACTACGCATGGCAACTCGATCTCAGGGTACTCTTCCAGCCCAACCTGTTCCCAACCCACGAAATTTCATACCCCGTGGTCCTCAACCACAGGTACGACCTTCTCAGGGGTAGGTTCATCAGATTCTGCAAGCTCCGAGCATTCCACCGAGATTTCAGGCTAATCCCACTGCAGCACCTCACTCTTATGTCCCTATTGCGAACCCTCCTCCGCCTTATGATCCCACTGGACCTGCATCGTCCAATGTGATCACTACGAGGAGTAGTAAGTAGACCGTCGATCCGCCTCGACCTGATCCTGGCTCGTCTTCTTCATTGCCCTCTCATTCAAGATGCGCACCACATTCGCGAGAGGATGATACACCCAAATTGGTGCCAGAATTAGTCCCATTCCCTGAGGCTCTACTGAGGGAGCCAAAAGGCAAAAAGAAAGATATGCAGGCTTTTGATAGCCTGCATAATTTGTTTAAGGATGTTGAAATCAAGGTACCCTTGCTAGAGGCTATCCACCACATACTTACTCTCGCCCGATTTTTAAAAGACTACACAACACTTAGGCGACAGTCAAAGAAAACTAAGAATCCGGTGGTTCTCTCGCCACATGTGAGTTGTGCTATATTGTCAAATCTACCACCGAAGCAGAAAGATCTGGTCACACCACTTATTTCCTGTAGCATCCAAGGCTGCAATTTTAACCATGCCTTACTTGATCTAGGATCTTCCATTAATCTTATACCAACCATCATGCTGAAAAAATTTTCCTTGAGAAATCTGAAACCCACCCCTGTCACATTATAGTTGGCAGATCGTTCCGTCAAAATTCCAAAGGGTGTGGTGGAAGACGTGGTGGTTAGGGTCAACAGTCTCTGTTTTCCTGTTGACTTTCTTGTTTTAGATATGGAAGTTCCTAGCTCACTTTCGTTTGTCCTATCATCCTTGGTCGACCTTTCTTGGCCACATCCTGCACCCATATCTACTGCGAGTTAGGCTGTATTGAGATTGCCATTGGATCTGAGAAGATTAAGGTTAACATCTTCAAGGTAGCCAAGAACTTTGATAGCGATTGCATCGAGGATGACACATCTAACGAGGACGTGGCCGTGAGCACGTGTATCGGACTAATTGGGACCTATTCTGACTGCTACAGACTGCCTTTAAACACTGACGATTGCCTGACCGACACATATTGTGACATTCCCCCATCCCTCCCTTTTCCTGTACCTTCTCCTTGCCAGACTTCTGATGAGGTTTTCTCCGCTTCCCATACCTCGTGGTCTGAGTCATATCCGGGCTACTCACCACCGGTCCACACTCTTGAAGACCGGATTGCCCTTTCTTTCCTGCCAAATCAAGCGGAGTTGCAACTCCACACTGGGACCTTGAGCCCATATACTACCCACTGGGGCTATTCCTTTTTGGATCCATCTATCAAAGAAGCCCCTCTTATTGGCCAATCTGAGGGCCAACTTCTTCCCCCTGACTTGTTTTCCAATCCCCCTGGGACACTCTCATCCCAAGAAATGCCTAATCTTTCACCATCCACTCCCGAGCTGAAAGAGCTGCCTAGGACACTTAAGTATGTTTTCTTGGGACCAAATGAAACGCTCCCCGTAATCATCAGTTCAAAATTGGCCAGGGAGCAAGAGTGCAAACTAACGAAGGTCCTTATGGAACACAAGGCAGCCATTGGATGGTCATTATCAAATTTAATTGGCATTAGCCCCTCCTACTACACTCACCGTATATATATGGAGGAGGAGGCTCAACCTTCCCACGAGATGCATCGACGTCTCAACCCTAACATGCGGGAGGTCATTAAGAAGGAAATTATTAAGTGGCTAGTTGCGGGTATAATCTACCCGATCAGCGATAGCCCCAGGGTGAGCCCGATTCATGTCGTGCCCAAAAAGGTGGGACTCACCATCCGTGTCAATGACAGTGGCGAATCCATCCCTAGACGCACTCCTACATCTTGGAGAGTGTGTGTAGATTATAGGAAACTCAATGCTGCAACTAGGAAAGATCACTTTCCGCTACCTTTCATTGACCAAATCCTGGAGCGGTTAGCGAGAAATAAATTTTTCTGTTTCCTGGATGGATTCTTAGGATATAACAAGGTGGCAATTTACCCTCGAGACCAAGAGAAAACCACTTTTACCTGCCCCTTCGGCACCTTTGCATTTAGAAGGATGCCGTTCAGACTTTGTAATGTGCCAACAACTTTCCAGAGATGTATGCTGGCAATATTTCATGACATTGTGGGTGACTTTCTTGAGGTCTTCATGGATGACTTTTCGGTCTTTGGACCATCTTTCGATGACTGTCTTGCCAACCTGACTGGTATCCTTAGGAGATGTTTTGATGTAAACCTCGTGCTTTCCTGGGAAAAAAGACATTTTATGGTACACGAGGGAATTGTTCTCGGGAATATCATCTCCAATAGGGGTATCGAGGTTGACAGAGCTAAGCTTGATATAATTGCTGATTTACCTGTGCCTGGCTCTGTCAAACAAATCCGCTCCTTCCTGGGACACGTCAGTTTCTATAGGAGATTCATCAAATATTTCTCCAAGATTTCTCGACCTTTAACTCATCTCCTATCGATCGACGTACCCTTCGATATGTGCCCCGACTACATACGAGCATTCACGCAGCTACATAATGCTGTCACCAAGGCCCCTATTCTATAGACACCTGATTGGTCCCTCGACTTTGAACTCCTGTGTGACGCTTCCGACCTTGCAGTTGGAGCCATCCTGGGATAAAGATGCAATAGGCACCCCTTCGTGGTGTACTTCGCTAGTAAGACGTTGGACGAGGCCCAGCGTAATAATACTACCACTGAAAAAGAACTACTGGCAGTCGTCTTTGGGTTGGAGAAATTCCACTCTTACCTTCTGGGCTCACACGTTATTATTTTCACTGATCACGCGGCCATTCGCCATCTCATGCACAAGAAGGATGCCAAGCCTAGACTAATTCGTTGGATCCTTCTACTCCAAGAATTTGACATTGAGATCAGCGATACGGTCGGAGCCTAGAATGTTGTGGCCAATCATCTTTCTAGACTAGACCCTGACCATATTGGACTTACTCTGCCGATTAATGAGATTTTTCCTGATGAGCACCTATTGGCAATTAATGTGGCAAGTGGACCTTGGTATGCCGACATTGCCAATTACCTTACTTCTAGATCCCTTCCACGTGGCTGGCCTAAAAACCAGTGCGAGCGTCTCATGGTAGAAGCAAAGTATTATTTCGAGGATAATCCACTTCTTTTTCGAATAGGTGCTGATCAAATCATCCGTCGCTATATTCCTGACAGCGAATTCCCCAGTGTGCTATCCTTTTGCCACGATCAGGCCTGCGGAGGCCATTTCTCTGGGAGGAAAACTACAGCCAAGGTGTTGCAGTGTAGTTTCCTTTGGCCCTCCCTTCACCAGGATGAACACAGGTATTGCAAACATTGCACTAGGTGCCAGTCGTTAGGGTCAATGTCATGTCGTGACATGATGCCCTTACAACCCATCCTAGCTGCGAAAATCTTCGACATTTGGGGAATTGATTTCATGGGTCCCTTTCCTCCTTCCAACAACTTCGAATTCATTCTCATGGCTATTGATTATGTTTTGAAATGGATCGAGGCTATTCCCACGTGACATGCTGACCATGTTATATCCACTCGATTTGTCAAAGACCACATTTTTGCGCGCTTTGGGATCCCTCGAGCCATTATCTCGGATGGAGGAAGCCACTTTACCCATGCTTCTTTTTGGGCACTTCTGAGGAAATACGGAGTTCACCATCGTATTGCATCCCCATATCATCCTCAGACGAACGACCAGGCAGAGGTGTCAAACCGACAAATCAAGCAAATTCTCCAGAAAATGGTTCGGCCTAACCTTAAGGATTGGTCCGACAAGCTGATTGACGCACTTTGGGCATATCGGACCGCCTTCAAGGCTCCCCTTGGTATGTCTCCTTATAGAATCGTTTACGGGAAGCCTTGTCATTTGCCCGTGGAGTTGGAGCATCGGGCTTATTGGGCAGTTTGCCAATGTAACCTCAACCCAGACCTGTGTGGTCGAGAAAGGAAACTCCAACTCCGAGAGCTGGAAGAGCTCCATCGTGAAGCCTATGATTCTGCCTTAACTTTCAAGCAATGCACTAAGGCTTTTCACGACAGCCGTATTCGGCGAAAGGAATTTGAGCCATCTCAGCAAGTTTGGCTCTACAACGCCAGGCTCAAATTCTTTCCTGGGAAACTGAAGTCCAAATGGACTGGTCCTTTCCTGGTCTGGAGACCATTTCCCAATGGTGCTGTTGAGATTGAAGATCCCAAATCTGGGCATAAATTTACGGTCCATGGGCAGCGTTTGAAACCCTATCTTACTCATGAACCTGCCCCAGTTGGAGAAACTGTTGCCCTGCTGGAGGGTAACTAATGTTGTGCCTCATTTTGAGTCCAGCTGGGGACGTTAAATTTAGCGCTAGTTGGGAGGCACCCCAACAACACTTCACCACTGTCACGCTCACTTCACTTTTCACTTCACCACCCACCATCCACCCACCCTACCACCCTGCTGTATACCCTGCACCTCAGCTCTCGTTACCCGATCTTTCGTCCTTACTCTACCCTACCCTGCATGCATATGAGGACATAGCATCGTTTGGCATGGGGGTTGGATAGGCATCTATAGTATATGGGTATTTTAGGGTATCATGCAGTCTCCATCTATCTATAAATATGTAAAAAAGAAAAAGGTGTTTAATAATGATCTGAAGGCTGAAACAAAAATACAATAAGTGTTTACGGATATTCGACCACTGTTTTGAAGACTTTCCAGGCCACAGAAGCTTGATTTGCTCAGGCTCGACTTAATTCACTTGAGCATTGACAAGATAGATCGGAATCTCTCCTAACTAAGGATGTATTCTTGTACCTGAGACACCAGTACAAGATTCGTTGGTTTTCTTCTACTCGAGAGCCTAAGTAATCTTGGTTTACACTACACATATCAAGAAAGACCAGGTGAACATAAGATCCAACCCTAGTGTTCATTAGGGAAGGCGGAGTCCTTACCTATGGGCGTAGGTAGACTTTTTATCCTAGGCTTTAGTCTTGTCTTTAGGAAGAGACTCTTTCGACCAAAAAGGAACTCTCCCACCAAAAGAAATGTGTGCTCCTCCAAATAAAGTTGTAAGAGATATACTGATATGTGTTTCAAAAAAAAAAAACCTGCAAATAAGTCAGTATATCTCGCAAATGTCTGTAAAGTCTTCACCCTACAAAAGTTCTTCAGGGCAAGTTACAAATACCCTGTTTTCTTTGAGCCACAAATTTCATAAAATGGGAGTTGAGTTTTCCATCATATTTTTAAGGGTCAATCCGAAGACATGAGCTGAAACTGGGACCAACCTGCACTTAAAAATTCGTGAAACCCTGGGCTTGAGCCTTAATGTTCATCTGGTCTGTCTTGATCCTTCACTATGCACAAGCCATAATCTCTTGAGCTCTCGAGTGTGGCAAAAACCTCCTGGGTCCTGGAAATCGTACTTAAGGTTTAAATATCATGAGTCCAGGTTAGTTGACAGATGGTCTATGTCATGTACGACTTAAAGTACTGGTAGTCTTCTCTACAATTGGTTCTCACAATATCCAACAAATAAACACACCTATGTCACCTCAGAAGAAAATCTTCAGCTTAAGATCATTTCTAAATACAATAAAAAAATGTTTTGCTAGGGACTAGCAAAAGATAGGCATGGGGGTATGATTGCATAGCAAAAATACACCAACAATTGTGTCATCTTATGCTATTTCCTAGCATTGCCAATGCATATTAGGTAGCCATAGTCTCATTTGTAAAAATGAACGCATGCATCCATTTATTTGATAGGGGAGGAGAGTGAATAAAATGGCCTTGAAATTAACGTATTCCTTAAGTGCTGCCTTACAAAATCTCCATCTTCATTTTTTATTGGCTTTGAATTTCTTCTCCTCCGCTGCTGCAGGGCATGGCTTGATCTTCTTCGCGCCATTCTCTACACTGCATGCCCTGCCAGCCACATGCTCAGCCATGCACAGCCCAGGGCATGGCTGTGCTTGCCTCCTTCCGCTTTAAAAAGGGCACAGCTATCTTCTTTGCGGAGAGGCTAGTCCACACAATACATACAGACAGCATCTTCTTCTTCCAAGCCATCTCCTCCCCTCTCCCCTCCATACGCAGCCTCTCTTCCCCATGAGGAGCTACGCTGCGGGCAGGAGCAGCTCACAGTGGTACACGACTACCACTATGAGTCCCACCACCGCCCAGCTCATCAAAGAGATGGTGGGCATGGTAGTTCTCCTCTTTATTTTCGTCATTCCATCCATTTCCGCCATTGCCACAGAGTCAAGCCTTGAAGCTCAACCGCAGCTGCAGCAAGGAACCGGCCACCCCACGCCGCACGCAGGCCACCGTGCGCCCCTGCAGCAGCCGGCGCAGCTCTTTCCGCGCGTGTGGGCTTGCTCCGCAGTGCCTGCACAAGCAAAACCGCCAGTAGCCGGTTGTGTGAGCCGAGCGCGCACTATAGCCACTATTCATGCTAGAGAGCATGACACTGTGGCTACAGTGCGGTGACCGGAAAGTTTCTCACTTATCCGGTCACCGCACGCTCTCTCTCCGCGCCGCAACCGTCACCATCCCGTCCGCAGACACCCGCGCCCACGTCTCTCCCCGTGCCTGCTCTCGCGTCTGCACCCGCCCGCTCCAGCGCCCCCTTCTTCGCCCGCATTCACCTCAGCACGTAGCACGGTGCTCTGCGGTCCGCAGCACGCTGCGCTACACCTTCCTCCCACGCCCGCTCCCTCCAGCGTGCACGTACATCTTCACGTGCCTACGCTTGTGCGAGCCTGCGCCATCAAACGACGGCTGAAGCGTCCGAACGACTTAACTTGCCGCGCCCTCTTCTTCCAGCAGATGCTCGCTCTCTCTCTCTCTCACAAACACACACCTCACGCACACACGCACACACCACACTTGTACACACTCACGTGTACATTCACTCACTCACTTGTACACGACTATATACTTATATATATATACATATATATATACATATATCTATACATATATTATTACCTATACAACTAAGTATATATACATATATATGCACATATATTTATACATATATTTATATATACAAATATACATACATATATACATATATATCTATAGCTATAAATACATATATATATATATATACATATATCTATATACATATATACATATATATCTATAGATATAAATACACACATATATATATCTATCTACATATATCTATATACATATATTACTATATATATATATCTACATCTATATAGTTATATATACATACGGATATATCTAGTTATAAATACATATATATATATATATAACTGCATATACATCTATATAATTATAACCATATTTATATATATACATAGAACTATATATATTTTCATATCACCTACCACACGTTGTATCACGGGAATATCTACACCAGTTGCTGATATTTCCCGATACACGAGCACAGAAAGCATCTCTACACACACCTTCCACCCATCCATCCTACACTCCATGCGGCACTTCGTCCTGTTGGTTGCATCTTCCTAGATGACAATCAACTCGACATCGTGCTACACACCATTTCCACCTCCACCCCCACCCCTATATATATATATCTATAGATATACATACTATATTTATCTTATTTCTATTCCTCTTTCCTGCCATTAAAAAGATAAAATATATATATATATATAAAAGAGAAAAAATATCCTTGACTTGCAGGTACTCAGTCTTGCGAATAGCAAGACCAGTTTTGGAACCCTAATTTGGCTCAAAGCCAAGAACCTGATTTTGAGGGTGTACCTCAAGGACAAAGATTATAAAAAAAAATCTTAAGTAGAAAAACACCAAAACACCAAAAACATAATAAACGAATGGAAGAGATTCGCTGAAGGAAAGGTGTAGAAACTTATTCACCTCTAATCTCGCTTCCCTGAGTTCGACCCTAGGCCTAAAAGTGACCAAGATAAAATCAAGTAGGCCAGGATAAAAATTTTGTAAAAAGATGGTTAGGCTCGATTTAGGTTAACCACTATACTCATTTCAAAGATTAAATCACCATATTAACACAACCCATCTGGGTCTACACCAAGGGAGCCTTTCAATTGTTTGAGAATATGAGTGAAAATTCCCTCAACAATGCCTCAATGTCCGCCTTTAACAGAGCTAATCAACTAAGAAGTGGAGTTTATGAAGTTAACAACAATTCAAACTTGGTTGATTTAGAGCTAATTGCACAATGATTAGACAAGGTAGAACTTGTGGGAAAGAATTTGCAGAATTTGGATAAGAAACTGGAAAATTTTCTAAAATGTGGGAGTTCCTTAGGTATACAATCTAGATTAAACCATATACCTACCCAAGCAATGAATATGTTAACCCACAACAAACACCCCAACCAACTAGGTCAAGAATCAATTGACAACATCAATGACCTAACAATGACTCCACTTATGAGCCAACTATACTTGGACCCATCTCTTTCTCGGTGCGAAGGAAGGACCTTGATGCCCTTGAATTCTGAACTAGGCAGCTCGATGCCTAGTTATCTTGAGGATGTGAATGTACTCCAGGGGTACACTAGAAATGAGCCTTATTCAAACACTTACAACCATCGATGGCACAACCATCCTATCTTTGCTTGGTCAAGTCAGAAACCCACTCAGGGTCCTAACTTGACTAAGCCAAACACTTATGGGCAACCTAGTAGCTATACACAACCATGCACATATCAACCACAACCTACTCAGGAAAACCTGCCCTCTGATTTGAGTCTGGTCCTTAAAGAAATGCAAGAGATGAATCTAAGACATAAGGAAAGAGATGAATCAATTGAGGACAGAACTAATGGGACGGAGACAAGCTAGTTGATGCTAGACAACACGGGATGCTACCATCCCAACCCATCCCCAACCCAAGAAATTTTAATAAGGTTAACCAAAGCAACACACGGGAGCAACAGGCACATGTAGTTCAACCTGCTCCCCAGCACCCACCAGGTTTTGCCAACCCTAGTCAAGCTCCACCTATTTTGCAAAACCAACCTCAACCTTTCAACCATAATACCTTTGCCAGCGTAGTAACCTTGAGAAGTGGGAGACAAACCCAAGATCCTTACCCTCTAAATCTAGAACTAGACAATATCTTGAGGAGCCCAAATCTGACATAGGAGATCAAGAAAACAAGGATCAAGACCCAAACACTCATGATTTCTCTCAAGCACCCTTTTTTGAAGCCTTAAACAAACCTAGGAAAAAGAAACCCAATCCAAACCTAAACTTAAACCTCTTCCTGATCATCTAAAGTATGTTTTCTTAGGAACTGATCAGACTTATCCAGTAATCATTAGCTCTTACTTAACCCAGACTCAAGAAAATCAATTAATTCACATTTTGAGAAGAAACAACAGAGCAATTGGTTAGACATTGGATGATCTAAGGGGAATCAATCCTACTTACTACACCCATAAAACTACTGGTCAGACAAATGCTTTACAGCACCATATCACACATTTCACACAGTAAGCAGGAGAACTGCTTCATGAGGCATGGGATCATTTTTTGGATCTCATGCGAAAGTGCCCCTAGCATGGAGTTCCTAAATGGGAAGAAGTCTAGTCTTTTTACTAGGGACTCCATGAGGATATTCGATTATTTGTAAATGCAACCAGCGGAGGAAATATCATGGGTCAACACGAAGACACCGTGTGGGAGATTCTTGGAAGCATGTGCAAGAACTCCATCAATAATGAATCCATGGGCATGTTCGACCGGACGAATGCCTGTGCATTGACGAATCCAAAGGGAGCACATGAGACGCAGGGCGTATCCTCTTCTGTCAACTTGGAACTAATGGCCAGTCATCTAGACATGGTCTCTATTATTGAGAAGAAGGTGGATGAGCTAGCCCAACACTTGTAGCGAGCCACCTCTGAGCAAAACCCATTCACGCAACCACCATTTAGCAGGGTGGTTGTGCACAACATCTATCACCAACCTTCTCATGGGATGGACTCATGTCCACCCTCTCCTGATTATGGTTTTGGAGGAAACTCTGGACCCACGTACTCTAGTTGGGGGAACTTTGAACCCTCATATTCTGACTTTTCCGAGGTTCCTCAGACCTGTGAGGACCTCAATGCCATTCAGAATGATCCATTCTCCAACACCTACAACCGTAGAAGGTGTAATCATCCTAATTACATGTGGTCAGGCAATAATCAAAACCAGAAACCTCAATATCAGCCTCGACCACAAGCTCCTCGCCCATATTAGCCATCTCAACCTCGGCCTAACCCAACTTATCAATCTGGGCCAACTAAGACAGATCAAATGACTCTTATCCTTCAGACTCTGGCTAACATTCAGAAGACGAATACGACTATGGAAAAGCAGCACAGAGATGAGATCATAGAGGTTCGCAATCAACTTGCCCAGATGACAAATCCTCACCAACCTGATGCACTTCCTTCACAACCTCTGCCTAATCCGAATAACATGGCAAACCAGAGGCACGTTATGAACCCAAATCAGGGCCAAGCTCACTTTGTTATCAAGCCCCTTCTACTCCATCACCCGACGGGATCAAGCTTCGACATCATATGTGGGTTACCAGTAGCAAGCACCTCTTTTACCCACACCAAACTAGAACTAGGCAGGATTGAATTCTGTTACTACCTGCAGTGGCAAAACAACACAAGACCCACCTTATCCAAGCCACTCCCAGCCTGGTAATACAAATTCTAACCCTAGGATAGTTATCCAGGATACCTTTGTCCCAGATCAAGAACCTGGACCCATTCTAGAGGAACCATCTAAGGTTCCATTTCCCGAGGCCTTGACCAAGGGAAAAAGGATAACCAAAACTATGGCACCTGAGGACCTGGTTAAGCTCTTTGAGCAGTTCCATATAAATATCCCCTTGATGGATGTGATACGCCACGTACCGACTTACGCACAATTTCTGAAAGACGTGTGTACACCAAAGCATAAGCGTCGAACCAAAGACGGGAACGCGATCGTACTGTCGGAGCAAGCCAGCTCTGACATTTTGAGCAAACTCCCACCTAAGGCAAAAGACCCAGGCACCCCTTTAATTCCTGTACAATCGGTGATATACAATTTGACTAAGCTTCATTGGACTTAGGAGCCTCCATAAATTTGATGCCTACATCCTTGCTAGACTACTTCGAGGAATCCAAGCTTAAACTGACAAAAATGCCTTTACAACTGGCCGACTGATCAATTAAGTCACCAAAAGGAATTCTCGAGGATGTCATAGTTACGGTACATGATTTCTATTTTCTAGTGGATTCATTGTCTTAGACATGGAAGCTCCTGAGAACATGAAGAATACATCGATCATACTAGGGAGACCCTTTTTGGCCATTGCTAGGGCCAATATCAATTGTGAGGAGGGATAAATTGAATTAAAATTTGGGAGCAAGACACTAAAGATCGACATCTTTAGAGTGTATGTTTTGAAGGCTCTGTATGACTATCAAATTGTTTAAGTGTTGAGTCGAAGCTGGGTGGACAAGAAGAACGTAGCTAGGGTTTGGGAGGAGGACGATGGCTGGAGGCTATGGAGATCTAGGAGGCAGCATCATAGGGAGAGGATGGAAGGGGCATGGATCACTTCTCGAATAACCCAGAGGGTTGGGGAGATGTGGAGGCGAAGGAGGGGAGGGAATGCAGAGGTGTTGTGCTATCGCTGTAGAATAAGAGGTCATATGGCGGCAGTCTGTATGTCACCGACTTTATGCTTGGCCTATAGGGGATGGGGACACAAGAAGATTGACTATCGAGTGAGGGAACAGGGTGGCTAACATGCTGAGGGACAGGCTATGGATCAAGAAGGTGTTAAATCATCGATACCGCATCGATCACCACCACCGGAGGGGTTGGGTATGATGTATGATGTGGAAGTACCTGTTTATGAGGAGACCAAGTCAGCAGAGTTGGCGACTAGGGGGCGCTCATCGGCGAGATTACAATTGGCTTGTATTCTCTTGAGAAAGTCCAGAGCCTGGTAAGATCTCTCTCGCTCTCCTCTCAGGAGTGGAAGTTGGCTCATTTGGGGGGAGGAGATTTGTACTTTTTGATTTGGACTTGTTGGATGTGGAGGGGTTAAGATTTCGCACCACTGGATTTGATGAGCTGACGGTGGTATGGAGGCTGGTATCTCCTTTTGACGGTGTTGTCCGAGATCGTCCACCATAGAGGGCTGAAAGTAGAAGGGGGGTCCTGGAGATCTGGGACCTGCCTTTACATCCTAGGACGACAGGGGTGGTGGTAGGTGCGATTGCAAAGTTTGCGATTATGGCAGAAGGAGCAACGGTTGGACTGTGTGAGGGAGATGGGAGATTGATTAAGGTTGAGGTGAAGATGATTAGGGGGGACAATGTGTCAGACAAAGTTGTTTTGAGGTGAGGGGGTAGTTCCTGGCTTCTTAGGCCGAAATTGACCCTAATCTGCGAGGGTAGTGTGCAAGAAGGGGTTTCAATGGGACTGATTAAGGACTTGGATATTCAAATTGATGCACAAGGGAAAGATACCAGAAATGTTTATAGGCATGTAGCTGAAGGGATGGAAGAACTCCAATGGATAGGGAAATCAACTACTGAAATGCAGGAGGTGACGGCTTTGGACCATCCACTTTCGCTGACTATTTTGGAACAGGAGAATGATGGGGGAAAAGAGTTGACTGGTATACATCATGATGATCAAAGCCAACAAAAGGATTGTGTGGTTTACCCACTGCAGACAGATAGCAGATCCCCTCAGGTACCAAGGGAAGTGTTTGTTGGGGTTGGCTCTTCATCAAAGTAGAAATCTAGGAGATCGCCATGTAATTTAAAGGCTGGGTGCACTAATGAGAGCCAGTTCTGCTGTGCAGGGAAGAATGCAGACATTTTGAAGGTTGAGCGAACAGGTGGGGGGAAACAAGGGGCCCTGAAGCTTGGGGGATGAAGGTGCTTACTTGGAATGTGCATGGGCTGCACGATTGTATGCGTAGGGCATCGTTGGCCTGATATCTTTGCAAATGGGAGGTGGACTGTGCTCTAATACAGGAAACACACTTAGAAGAGGGAGTGGATTCTGTGTGGCAGTCACTGTTGCGAGGAGAGCAAGCTGATTTCAGGGCTGTGAGTGCGATTGGAAGAGTAGGAGGGTTGGCTATGTGGTGGAAGAAATCTCTTTGGATTTGAAAGAGGTATGGAAGGGTAATTTTGTACTCTCGTGCAGATTTTAGGTCGTTGGGGATGCACGGGAGGTGATTTTTTCTTGTCTGTATGATCCTTGTGCAAGTAATATGAGGAACATACTCTGGCAGGAGTTGCGAATGATGGAGAGCAATATTAATGGGATACCATGGCTGGTAGGGGGGATTTTAACAATGTTCTATCAACAAATGATTGAAGGATTGGAAGAGTGGATGTCTCTTCACTTGGGTTTCAGTTGGTGGTGTCAGAGGTAGGTCTGATCGAATATCCCTCGGCAGGGCTGAATTTACATGGCGAGGGGGTAATGGGTTGGTCTCTAAACTAGATAGGTTCTTTGGAAATGTGGAGCTGTTAGAACGCTATCAGCTGTCCTTAGTTGTGGGGCTGGTTCGCCCCTTCTCTGATCACACCCCTCTTCTATGGGACAGTGGGGAGGATTCCCCGGTGGGCACCTATTTTAAGTTCAGGAAGTCTTGGCTGAAGGAGGGAGGTTTTAGGGAGATGGTTGGTTGCTGGTGGAAGCAGAAAAAGGTCGAAGGATCAGCCACTTATCGACTGGCGGTGGAGTTGATGGACCTGAAATAGATGCTAAAGGAGTATAGACGAACAATAGAGGTTTTGAGAGATCAGAGGAGGTCTGAAGCTTTATCTGTGGTGCGGCTGTTGGATGATAAGGAAAATAGAGAAAGATTGACTTTGGATGTGGAATCACAGTGGAGACACTAGCAGGGAGTCATCCTTGAGGAGGACAGATCTAGGGAAATGGATTGGAGGGAAAAATCTAGGCAGCTCTGGCTGAAAGAGGGCGATGCGAACATGAAGTTCTTTCATATGGTAGTGAGTGCCAGAAGGAGAGTGAACTTTATCTCCTCTTTGAAACGTGGAGACTTGGTATTTACTTCACCTGATGATATTAGAAGAGAGACTACTAGATATTTCAAGGAAGCTTCAAGAACGAAAGGGAGATGGGGCTGGAAATTGGCAGCATCTAAATTCCCTTGGTTGGGGAGTTCTGAGGCGGCTAAGCTGACTGAAGATTTTTCAGAATAGGAGGTGGTGGACGCAATGGCTGGTCTGAATGTAGAAGGCTCTCTGGGCCCTGACGAGTTTTAAATCCTGTTTTACAGGGAATTTTGGCCAGTGTTAAGAACAAATGTGATAGAGGTTATTGGAGAATTTCAGAGGGGCAATTCAGGCGTGGAGAGGCTCAATAAATCCTACCTATTCTTGCTACCTAAACGCAGTGGTGCAGAAACGCTCTCCGAGTTTTGACCTATTGCATTGTCGAACTCAATCTACCTGATTATTAGCAAGGTGCTGGCAAATAGAGTGAGAGGGGTGCTGTCTGACCTGATCAGTCCAGTGCAAGCGGCCTTTCTCCCTAATAGATCCCTACAGGAATCCTTCATTGTGGCATAAGAGATGATATCTGGATGGAAGAGGAGAAAGACCAAAGCTTTCATGTGGAAGGTTGACTTTAGTAGAGCCTATGACTCAATAGAATGGCAATATCTATAGGAGATTTTTAAGAGGAGGGGCTTTTCCCCTTTGTGGATTCAGTGGATGAAGAGGTGCATTGTCACATCTTCATTCTCGCCTTTAGTCAATGGGAAGCCGTGTGGAGTTTGGATTCAGCCACAATGTGGGTTACGGCAGGGATGCTCGCTAGCCCCACTTATTTTCAATCTGGAAGTGGACACAATTGCGATATTCAGTTTCAGCCTAGCAGATGTGGGTGCAGTCAAGGGCTATTCACTTGCAAATTCTCGAGCTTTGGCACGCATTCTACAATACGCGGATGACACAGTGTTTTTTGTAGAGGGTTGGTGTTGTGAGGCGGAATTTCTTTTTGCCATGATCAATATCTTTGGAGAGATCTCGGGTCTACGATTGAATGGGGCAAAATCTACTTTGATCTCCTTTGGCATGTCTGCTGGTGAGACTGATGAGATCTCAGCCATCTTGCATACCCCTTAGCCGCCTTGTCGGTGAGGTATTTGGGTTTGCCTCTATCCGACAAGAAGCTGAAGAAGAGTGATTGGGCGTCCCTCTTTGAGAAAGCAAATGCCAGGTTGGAGTCTTGGAGCAGCAGATTCCTGTCGAAGGGTGGGTGGCTGATTCTACTAAACTCTAACATCACTGTAATTCCAGTGTTCTTCTTCTCAATTTTTAGATCTCCGAAATCTGTCTGGAAGATGCTGGATATGCTGCGAAAATGATTTTTCTGGAAAGGGGTGAAGATGGAAGGTAGATTCATGCATCCAGTAAGGTGGCAGCAAGTTTGTAGGCCTAGATCAAAGGGAGGATTGGGCATCAGATTGATGAAAGAATTCAATGATGCTTTGCTTCTCAAGTGGGCAATCAAATTATCTGAGGAAGATGGCAAGCTGTGGTCCCAGCTGATTAAAGAATCCTACAGTCCTACGCAGGTGCAGATGTGGAGCAGAACCCCTTGCTGACCTTCATCTTTTGGGCAATCAGTGAGGAGGGCAGTTCATGATCACTGGTCAGATTTTGCGCCATCGCTCGGGGACGGCAGAAACTTTGCTTTCTGGGAAGATGTCTATTCTAATCTAGGATAGATTAGTGAGAAATATCTGAGGAGATTTGCTGCTGCAACAGATAACAGGGTCTTGGTTAGGGAGTGTTGGGATGAGGTGGCTAGCAGATGGACACTGAATGTAGCTGCTGGGTCAGTTAGCGGGAGAACTCAAACAGAACAGGCGTGGCTACTTGCTGACCTGGCAGCATTCCAGCCGGCAGAAGGCGAGGATGGCTACCGGTGGATACACGGTCGGTTCACATCGGCCAAAGCATATAAGAGGCTGATGGAGAGCGCATCTGTTGATCCCACACCTAAAGATTTGACTGCAGCAGAATTTGGAAGCTGAGGACTCCACTCAAGATCAAAATCTTTCTGTGGCTGTGCAGGCGAGATGGACTTGTAACCGGAGACTTAAGATGTAGGAGGCTGGGTGCTTCGTTACAAAGCTGCCCTTGCTGCAGGTTTGACACTGACGGCAGGATACACCTTTTCACCTCATGCCTGGTGACAAATCATATTTGGAGGGAGGTATGCGAGGAACCATTACCTACTTGGGACGATCTATGGAGGCAATTGTTGTTGACAGGGAATCTACAGATGAAGATGGCGGCCGTCATGTGGTGTGTCTGGTGTGCTCGTAATGAGTGCCTCTTTAAAGGTTGGTCTTGTAATGTGGAAGCTATTGTGAGGGATTGTTGGGTACATGTGAAAGAGTGGGATGAGTATCTATAATGGTCTCCTTTTTGTGATAAATAAGAGTTTTCCAGTCTGCTATCATCCTCGATAGCATTCCTCATCCTTTCAAAAAAAAAAAAAGATCGACATCTTTAAGGCCCAACAAGGAATTAATTGCGGAGTCATAGAACATATTTGCGATATCGAAGCTATGGTTGAAGACTTTATTGAGGAAAACCTGACTATTTCTGATCAACCACAGAGGATCAAGACCTGCAATTAGAGGAGCCCTAACTTAACCTAGACACACCCATAGCTCCCTCCTTTGCTTCTGACACCCACCCTGAACAACCCGCTACTGCTGACAACCCAGCTATGGAATTAAAGCCTCTTCCCAATCATCTCAAGTACATCCTTTTGAGTTCCAGTCAGACATTTCCTGTGATTATCAACTCCCAACTCACACCTGATCAGGAAGCACGCTTGATTTCTGTTCTCCAGTAGCATCGAAGAGCCATTGGATGGATTCTTGATGATCTAACTGGTATCAGCCCTTCATACTGCACACATCACATCTACACTGAAGAGGGCTCACGACCATCCCATGAAATGCAGAGACGCCTAAATCCAAATCTGCAGGATGTCGTGAAAAAGGAGATCATCAAGTGGTTAGATGCAGGGATCATCTACCTGATCTCCGACAGTTGGTGGGTGAGCCCAATCTAAGTTGTGCCTAAGAAGGCAGGGCTCACCGTCATCACAATTGAAACTGGAGAAACCATACCAACCCGTATAGCAAGCTCATAGAGAGTCTGCATTGATTACAGAACACTCAATTCCTCCACAAAGAAGGATCATTTCCCAAAATCGTTCATTGGCTAGTTTCTCGAGAAACTAGTGGGAAATCGATTCTTCTGCTTTTTGGATGGGTACTTCGGTTACAATTAGGTCGCAATCCCTCCCGAGGATAAAGAGAAGACAACCTTCACCTATCCCTTCGGAACATACACACTCCAAAGGATGCCTACTTTTTAGCGGTGCATGCTTGCCATATTCTCAGATATGGTAGGTGCATACCTTGAAGTCTTCATGGATGACTTCTCGGTATTTGGTGACTCATTTGAAGATTGCCTCTTGCATTTGGTCCAAATCCTCAGGCAGTGTATCGATGTGAACTTGGTTCTTTTCTGGGAAAAGAGCCACTTCATGGTACCTGAGGGAATTGTCCTGGGACATCTCATTTCTGAAAAAGGCATCAAGGTTGATCGAGCTAAGGTTAATCTGATTTCCAAACTCCCTATGCCTAGCTCGGTCAATGACATCCAATCCTTTCAGGGCACGTCGATTTTTACCATCGATTTATTCCTGATTTTTTGAAAATCGCATGCCCCCTCACTAATCTTCTATCTAAGGATGTCCCTTTTGAAACCTCCAAGGAGTGCACTCGGGCCTTTGAAATCCTGTGTGATCGAGTTACCCAAGCACCTATCCTGCTATCTCCTTATTGGTCTCAACCCTCTGAGATCATGTGTGATGCATTTGATTATGCTGTAGGAGTGGTACTTAGGCAGAAAATAGACAAGAAACCCGTGGTCATCTACTACACTAGCAAGACACTTGACGAGGCTCAGCGTAACTATACAGTTGCTGAGAAAGAGCTACTAGCTATAGTATTTGCCCTAGAAAAATTCAGATCATATCTTTTGGGTTCTCGTGTTACCATATACTTAGATCACAATACAGTAAGGTAACTCCTTGCGAAGAAGGATGCGAAACCTCGACTAATCCGCTGGATCTTGCTGTTAAAAGAGTTTGATCTCGAGATTCGCAATAAAGAGGGAAAGCAGAACATGGTAGCAGACCACTTATCCCACCTTCCTTCTGACAGCATCGACCCTTCTAGACCCATCATAGAACATTTCCCGATGAGCACCTCCTAACTATTAGTACAAAAATTCCTTGGTTTGCTGATTTAGTAAACTACTTGACATCACATCAGATCCAGTCCAATTGGCCGAAGGCCAAGAAAAACAAATTGGTTTCCAATGCCAAGTACTACATGTGGGAAGATCCATACCTCTTCCGCATTTGTGCCGATCAAATCATTAGACGATGCATCCTAGAAGTGGAAATTCAGGATATTTTGTCCTTCTACCATGACCAGGCCTACGACAGACACTTTTCTGGACATAAAACCGCAGCAACAGTCATCTAGTGTGGCTTTTATTGGCCCATGATTTTGAAAGACGTATACGATCACTGTAAGGCATGCACTCGTTACTAGCCTTTGGGCAACATGAGACACAGCAATATGATGCCTTTACAACCGATTCTCGCATGTGAAATCTTCGACATCTGGGGGATTGATTTCATGGGACCCTTCCCAGTTTCAGAAAGCTTTGAATACATTCTTCTCGCTGTTGACTACGTGTCCAAATGGGTTCAAGCCAATTCGACCCGAACCAACGATCATAAGGTGGTAATCAAATTCATTCATCAGAACATCTTTTCTCGGTTAGGGATTCCATGTGCCACTATCTCTGATGGAGGGACCCATTTCACAAATGCTCAATTCAGATCACTGATGACTAAATACGAGGTCCCAAACCAATATGGGTGTGATAAATCGGGTGTGACCAAAGGGCGAATGTCTACTCTTTATCACACCCAAACAAATGATCTAGCTGAGCTATTGAATCGGGAGATCAAAAAAATCCTTCAGGTCACTATCCGACCTGACAGGAAGGATTGGTCGTCCCGACTTCCAGAAGCCTTATGGGCCTATAGGACCACCCACAAAACCCAATCGGGCATGTCTCCTTTAAAATTGGTGTACGGGAAGGCATGTCACCTCTCCATCGAATTGGAGCACAAAGCCTATTAGGCCATACGGAAGAGTAATCTAGATCTTTCTAAGGCAAAAACCCATAGAAAGCTTCAAATGAGTAAGATCGATGAATTATGCAATGATGCGTATAAGAACTTGCGAATTTACAAAAAGCAGGTTAAGGCCTTTCATGACAAGCACATCCAGAAAGATCTTTCACCATGGTAAAAAGTCCTACTCTTTGATGTCAAATGCAAATTATTCCCAGGAAAACTCAGATCAAAATGGATTGGACCATATCTTATCTGACGAATCTTTGGGAATGGAGCTATAGAAATCAGCCAACTTAGCCTTGATTCAGAACCTTTTGTCGTGAACGATCAGTGACTTAAGCCATTCATTGAACTCACCGATACGAACATAGCTGAGGTATCTTTTGATATCCATTCTCCTTGAGCATTTTGCACCCTGCTGATGGCGTTAAACTCAACACTTAACGGGAGGCAACCCGTCATCTTTTTGAAAAACCTGAAACCCTTCTTGACACATCTTATGCTGAACTCATATTACACTTTAGGGTTCATCCATTAGAACAACTGACTCCACCACTAGTACCCATACTCGAGCTTGAAATCATCCGCAATAGTCATCTCGACCCATCCACCCATCCAAAACTTGTTCTAATGAATGATTTAAGCTAAACTCGAACCCACCTAATTTACAATGAGGACATTGCAAATCGTAGGCATGGAGGGGTATTAAAGTGCAAAACACTGTGAAAATCACTTCACAAGAAAGGGTTTTATCAAAAAAATCACATATTCCAAAAATCAAAAAAAGAAAAAAATTGAAAAAGAACAAAAAAAATAAGGGAGGAAATTCTAAATTGATTGCATATCATTTTTTTAGGAGAAATGGGGAGGAGATAAAATTGTCAGAAAGGAGCACAATTTGAAAAGAAAAGAGCAAAAGAGATAGTCATTAGTAAAAGATTAAGGAATTGACTGAATTCTACACCAAATCAAAATGAAAGAAAATGAAAGACAAAAAGTGCTAAGAGACAAAAGGGATTAGTAGGGATGCCGATCTTAGGCCTCTTGGGCTACGATTCTAGGTTTAAAAATTTAAGTATCTGCTAAGATCTGGATAGTCCACAAGGTGTGGGGGAAAGTGCGAAGCTTAAGTATTAGGTCTAAGGCTTCGGGATTATTCGACCTTATTAACTGACCTCTGTTTTACGGGGCTCAGTAACCTAAGCACCCCAATCTACACACAACCTGGTTCAGTGCGCTTAAGTATCAAAATCATGCAAATGCATTCTGAAAAAGTTACCTAGATTAGGAGTGGTTGATCAACACAAGTTGATTTGTATGAGTTCCCGGCACGAAGAGGCGGGAAATTCCCCTTGAAGATGCGCAATAACATATCGTCTGCTCTGCGCTAGCTCCTAGGATATCTAAATATCTTACCAGGGGCATGTAAGCACCTTGTGCTGATTCAGATGCCATGGGCGACATTATCACAAAATGTTGATTGCCAGGGTCTGAATTTAGCTATAGAACGCCGTGGGTGGGATTATCTCGAAAGCCATGGTTCTGGGGTTGCCATGGGTGGTGCTATCCCGAAGCATCGATTGCCAGGGACCCTGCGAGGATTGATGGTGGGAACTAAGAATCTGATACAGACTGTGTTGTAAAGCTAATCCAAGGCTAGAAATAAGAGAAAAAGAAAAGAGAGAGAAAACTCTCCAAAAACTCTTCTATCTCTCTCTTACAAAAATGCACTGCAAACTAAACCAAGGTTAAAACATGTTACAAGCACGGGTGCTTTAATCGTGGAGTTTAACGAACCTTAGGTTAGTTCCTGTGGGCCTTAGAAACCTTTGTGGTGGATTGAGGCTAAAGCTGGTTAGGTCTAGATCTCGGTTTGGTACTAGAGTACCTTTAGACCTACTATGGGCATTCTGACCTAATGTATAAAAAAAGCACACATCAGAGTTTTTTATGGTCTAGAATTAAAGTTAATTCCATGAGATTTTGCTAAGGGACTAGCAAAAGCTAGCATGGGGGTATGATGGGAACACCATCGTGAGCCATAACTAGCTCATTTTGATCCAATTATGTCAGTAAATGCTCCTACATAACTGCCAGAGAGTCATAAGTCACTGCATAAGCATTCTTAGAGAAATATAAGAAAATAGGGTTAAAACTATAATTTTACAGTCATAAAATGAATGTAGTAAAATCATGGATTTTCTTAGGGGGTAATTAAGGGTCAAATGGTCCTAGAAGTCTAACAAGTGGGTTAGATAAAATAGAAAAGGGTTTGCACGTATTCTGAGAATTAAATGACTTCTAAAACCTAAAAATACATCCGCGTAATTAACTGAGGTTTTGGTCAGGATGAAATTCACCTAAACCTTTTGAAATTCATAGAAAAATATTCTCTAAGGTTCGGTACCTTCAAATTGACCATCAGAACCCATTGTGGCCCAAAATAGTCTCAAACAGACATTAACCCTAATTTGCATTTTTGCATAAATTACCCAGTCAAATTTGGTCGAAACCTAAAGCTAACTTGATCATTGGATTCCTTGGTTCAAAATTAGGTTTATACCAAAATTTGGGCCCAAGCTGAAATTATCTTGACCTAGTTTGCAACTTAGTCCTATCTGATTACATTTATGCCCTTAACTTTCAAAATCTTTACAAATAGACCGCTAACTTTGTCATCATTTTCACAAATAGGTCCTTACCGCCATTAATCCTATTCCTACAAACACCGGTGACCTAAAATTGGCAAGAAATCCTTGATTCCTTGAGGAATCCCTTTCAAATTTGAAAGGGAAGTTCGTTAAGGAATTCCCTTTCTTTTGAGCCAAATCCCATGCCCCAAAACCTTCCTAATCTCTCATGCAAACGTATGAGAGATTTGGGTATCAGAAATTTTCCTCCTCCAGCAAAGCTTTCCAAGCTTGGGAAGCTTGCTTCCCAAGCCTAAAACCTCCTCTAAAGGTCTATAAAAAGACCCCTGGATCAAACCGTTCCCCTCAAGCTCGAATTCGGCCGGAGTAACCCCCCAAATTCTTCTCTCCTCCTCCGACCGAAGTGCTCTTCGAGCTGCGGTGACCCTCCTTTCCTCTCCTCATCGTCTGACCGCAATACTAGCTACAGATCCTCCTTCCTTGCCTTCTTCCACGTCGAGCAGCACCAGCCGACATCCCTATCCCCTTCATCCTTGCCATCCAACCCTTATTAGAGCAAGCTTCGTCTTCAGCGCCGGTCATACCACAATCGGCGCCATCTTCGTTCCTCATCATTCGCTACCTCTCTCAGATGACTCCTCAGCTTCCCCTCATCACAACAACAACTTCAACACTTTGATTCGACCCCACCAATGCCTCCGCCACTTCGTCTTCCATCCCACCGACAGACCTTTGGCAAGCGCTAGCGACCACAACAACCCGCCTACATCGCCGCTCTCACACTCCACACCTTCACCGTTCATTGTAGATCAAAAGCCCTAATTTAGTTAGGGCTATTGATCAATCCAACACGCCCCCGAACACACCCACCTTCACACACACAGTTCGACTTCGCTCCACACACACAGACCATGCCATGCCACACAAGCACCACCGTTGCACTCACTGTGGTCCGTCAATACTTCCTGAGCTTTTTGACATGGCCGAAAGGCCTTATTGTTTATTTCAGGCAGTCGCCCCCTCTGCCATTGAAACAGGAAGCCTCGAGCTTCCTTAAAGCTCCCTCTAGACCTGCTGCTCCAGGTGCTCAACACCAGACAAAGCAAAGTTGGTCCAGGAACATACTCGCGTAGTCAATTGGTGCCATTGACCACTCCTTGCACATGAATTGGGAGAATGCAGTAGCAGCAGTGTGCACGAGCAAAGGGGGGATGGATAGTCCCACATCGAAAGTTTACAAGTGGCAGCTATGACATAAATTGAATTTGTGTTTGGGGCTTATCACCTCAGACACAAGGGGTGAGGTCCCTCACACGCTTCACGTGCCTCATCCGCAACCTCTCCTCCACGGACCTGGTACACCTGACCCGCCTAAGCCTTCACTCCTCGCTCACCACCCATTGCCGGTGAGTCTAGATCCGGGTGCGCGCTTGATCCGAATACCCGAATATCCTATACTGTAGAAGGCTTTGGGAGAGCATGACCTAGAGAGAGAAAGAGAGAGAGCGCATGGGGGTTAGGGGGTTTTTCTCTCTAGAGAATTGGCCGACACTTAGCCAACTTTGAGAAACCTTCCCCCTTTGTGAAGAAGAAGAGGAAAAAAAGGAGAGCTGCATAGAGAAGAAAGAGAGAAGAACAAGGCCACGACAAGAAGAAGAAAAGAAGACCTAAGCCAGAAGGAAAGGAGAAGGAAGGAGCCACATAGGATAAGAAAAAGAAGAAGGAGAAGAGTAGAAGAACAGAAGAAGAACAAGAGGAATAAGATAAGACAAGGCAGGAGAAGCAAAGCACAGAAAGAAAGGAGAAGAGAGACCCTTGAGTCTCTAAGCAGCGTTGCAGCACCAGGCTGTTTAAGCCGTCTGATACATTTGATTACATATATTTGAGGCTTTGATTTAATTGCTATTTGTGGAGTAATTGGTGATTTAAATCACCATTTTACTCCATTCTTTTTGCACGTTGATACCTGATATTATTCTTATTGCAATCTTTTATATTTCTGATTCAAATTGTGATCTTAAGTTTTGAATTCCATATTGCTCCCTGTGTTCGACCTCGGACTTAAAATTTGATTAATAAATATTATTTATTTTCAAAGCGATTTTGGCTATACTATAACGCAGTTTTTAAAACCTCGATTTTTCTCGTCAATAGTGCGTTTTCCATGTTCTTATAGTTGTAGTGCACACACTCTCCTCTTCTAATTACCCTAGGCGCACTTGCCTAGGGTGAGCTTAGAAGAGTCGACTTCATTCTTGTTACCAAGGGTTAGTTGTAGCGTAATTTCTTCGCATATCTCAAACCTGATTGTTTCTAAAAACCCTAGAAACAACAAAAAAATCATAATGATAGAAAGAAAGTACGGATTTGAGAAGCAAGAGAGAGAACCACTCATGTGATTAACAATTTGGCCTCCTTGGATGACCCTAGATATACCACTATCTATGTCTTACAAATTTAAAAGTGAATTGATTTTTGCGTGTTGCAATGACTTATAAAAACCACATTTTACAAATCACGTAAAAGCCCAATTAGGAACCTTTCAATTACTTGAGAGTATGAGTGAGAATTCCCTTAATTATGGCTCAATATTCACATTCAACAGTTTGAACAACGATTGGATAAGGTGGAATCATTGGGAAAAATGTAGAGAGTTTGTATAAGAAATTGAATAATGATTACACCAAAAAAATACACCTGCAATTGTGCCGTCTTGTGCTATTTCCTAGCATTAACAGTGCATATTAGGTTTCCATAGTCGTATTTGTAAAAATACATGCATTCATGCATTTAATTGAGAGGGGAGGAGAGTAAATAAATGGCCTTACATTTAACATTTTTTCCTCAAGTGCATCTTTGCAAAATTCACCATCTTTTTATTTTTTATTTCTACTTAACTTTGAATTCTTCCCGCGGCTGCATGGATGGATGGACCTTCCTCCTCGTGCCATTCCCTGCTCAGGCCCTTCCTTGCGGCAGCCTCTCCATGCCAAGCTATGCACAAGCCATGCACAGCCAGGGCATGGTTGTGCATGACTTCTTCCTCTATAAAACATCCATGGCTCCTCCTTTGCAAGGCTGCTTGGTCCTCCACAACAAAACACCGAATGCAGCTTCTTCTCCAGGCCACCATCTCCTCCCTCTCCCTCCATACGAAGGACCTCCTTCACTGAGGAGACACTCGACGAACAAGAGCACCTCACGGTGGTGCACAGCCACCACCGTGAGTCCACCACCGCCCAGCTCACCAAAGAGCCGGTGGGCGTGGTGGCTCTTTCCTTGTTTTTCCGTTTGAAGCCCTTCTGCCATTACCAGCAAAGCTTCAAGCAATGAAGCTCAACCGGCCACCGCATGCCCTGCAGTAGCTGGCCAAGCCCCACAGTAGCAGCAGCGCATGTAGGCCTTCCGCGTGCACCTGTAGGCACCCTCGCCTCTCACTCCTTCGCACTGCATTCGCCTTCCCACCCGTAGCCAACCACCGCACGCCCCTGCAGCGGCCGGCCAAGTCTCACCACGCACGCCAGCAGCCCTCTCCGCGCGCTCTGTCACGAACCACCTCGTTGCAAGCCAGCAGCAGTGCCACTCCACCCTGCGCACCGAGTCGTCCACACTCACAGTACCTACAGCAGGCGGTTGTGTGGCTCGCCCGACCACTATAGCCACTGTTCACGCGTTTCTACAGAACACTGTGGCTACAGTGGGGTGACCGGTGGGTTTCTCACTAAACCGGTCACTGGGCGCGCCACAATCGGTCGTCGCCTGCGCACGCATCTCGCCCCGAGTCTGCTCCAGCGCCCGCCCCACGTCTGCGTGCGGTCCTCTGCCAGTGCCTGCTCCCTTCGCCCACTCCGTTCACCCGTGTGCCTCTGCGTGCGCCCGCTCCAGCCCTTCGCGCACTGCGGTGCACTGCGGCCTCTTCTCTCCCTCGCACCCACTCTCGTCTACGTGCTGTGACCTATTCTCTCCGCACGCATACGCGCCTGCACGCACGCATGGGACCTCCAGACGACGCCCACTGGTCTGCAGACGGCTTAACCCTCAGTAGCACCCTCTCTCTCTCTCTCTCACAGCACTCTCTCACTCTCTTTATCGACACTTACACACCTACACTCACACTTTCATACACACACACACCTATACACTATTATATACATATATATATATGTATACATATATATATTGATATATAGACAAATATTTATATACATATATATATATACTTATATCTATATATATAGTAGTATTTATATAACTAAGTAATAGTATACATATATATATACATATATCTATATACTTATATATATATACATATATATTTGCATATATACGTATACTTATATACATATATATATATTTATCTATATATATATATACACATCTATATAGTATCATATACATACAAATACATATACAAATATATATATATCTATACATATAGTTACATACATATCTATATATATACTTATATACATATATAAGTACATATATACCTATATATTTATAACCGTATATACATACACATATATATATTTTCACATTACTTACCATACGTGGTATAGCGGGAATATCTGCACTAGTTGCTGATATTCCCCGATACACGCATACAAAAAGCGTGTTCGCATTCATCTTCCACCAATCCACCTTACACGCAGCACTTAGTCCTATTGGTTGCGTCTTTCTAGACGACGACCGACTCGACACTGTGCTACACTCCATCTCCGCCTCCACCCCCACCCCTTTATACATATATAGTATATACATATATATCTATACTGTATTTACTTCTATTTCTATTGCATGCCCATAAAAAGATAAAAAAAATATATAAAAGAGATAAGATAATCTTTGACTTGCAGGTTCTCCATCTTGCGAATAGCAAGACCCATTTTGGAACCCTATTTTGGCTCAAAGCCAAGAACCTAATTTTGAGGGTGTGCCTCAAGGACAAAGATTACCTAAAAAAATCTTAAATAGAAAAAACACCAAAAACATAATAAACGAACGGAAGAGATTCATTGTAGAAAAGGCGTAGAAACATGACTTGTAACCCCACTTCCCTGAGTTCGACCCTGGGCATAAAAGTGACCAAGATAAAATCAAGTGGTCCAGGTTAAATAAAATTTTTAAAGAGATGGTTAGGTCCGATTTAGGTTAACCACTATACACACTTCAATGATAAAATCACCATATTAACTACCTAACCGGGTCCGACCATCAATCTTTTCTGGCGCCATTGCCGGGGAAGTGCACCTTCAAGTAAGTTTCTATTCCATTTCTTTCATTTTTCTCTTCTCTCTTCATAGGTGATTTTGTTTATTGCTGTGCAGGTGAACCTGTTGCAAGGAGAGGGTAGGAAGACGAAGTCGAAGATGTGAGTAGATCCAAGGTGGGAACAAGAGCGTGAAGACGTCGACACCACATTGGAACTTCGCACACGTTGCCGAACAAGTAGGTCTTCTTTTCTTAGCAACTTATGTTAACTTGTCACCTTAAAAAAAAAACTAAAAACTAAAAAAACTAGAAAAACTTCTTGGGATCTCTTAGGGCAAGTGGATTAAAATTCATTTGTTTGATTGATTGCCTTTACTCCCACCGCCCCGGGATTTCCTGCCCTACTTCACATAGCAAAAATCCAAGAATCTTGATTCTTGAATTTTCGCCATGTGAAGTATTCTTTGAGGCAAATAAAATAATTGATTGCCACCCCTCTTTTGCCTCACTTATCTACAATTCGGGATCACCTTTTTCGTGGGGAGACTTGGAATTTAGTTAATTCCAACCTCACCACGACCTTTCACGTGCCTCAGATTCGATCCCGAATAATTCAACCCCAAAACTTTGATTTTCTTTATCTTTTGGTTGAGTCCTATGTGGAAATCATTCTGGTGATTGGGAGCACTTGAATTGCAGTGCTTTGGCTCCCTTTCACACTAATCTAAAATTGACTCGTGCATCCACACATAGAAATCTCCAATTAGGGAAGCCCATTGCATTGTAGCATACAATAACCAATTGACATTGAAGAAGGGTTTGTTGGGTTTAGAAGAAAACTTGTATTCTTGCAAAACCCGGAGATTGGTTGAATTGATATTTCAGCGAAATCCTAAAATCCATACTACTTAAGGCTGAACTCGAAAAACCATTCACCAATTAAAAACTTCAATTCGGGGAGATTTCCCCATTGCATGCTTGTTTTACACACTTGAAAAATCAATCACTTGGGCATTACCCGTAAACAACGCCCTTCACATTCCAAAAGCACTTGACCCTAAGCCTCTAACTAAAATTGGTAGTAACTTGACCCTTATTAAGGATTGGAGGACTAACTACCTACGTGTAGCGCCTACGTGCTGGTGAGGGTTCCCACGTGCTATCGGGTGTCTGAGAGTGGGGCAAACAGCCTTTCAATCTGGCCCGGTGGTTTCGCGGTGCTCGCATTCGATTTCATAGTTTGTGATAGTAGGTAACTTAGATCTTTAGGTCTAAGGGCACACTGTAGAGGTTATGAATTTGATTGAATTGATTTGTCAAGTGTACCTTTGCGGCGTCATTTCTCTCATCTCTTTTCCCTTTTTATCTCCCCAATTCTTCCTGTGGTAGTGCATGTTTGGGAGGAGGTCACAAAACCCTGAACTGTTTGAATTGCCTGATAAATTTAGAAAAGAAGCTGAATCGTCCTCCTCCTCCACAAACATGGTTGCACACCCACCCCCAAATCCCGAGGGAGGAAACCGCCCTCAGAACCCACCAGGTAGTGGAGCCTTAGATCTCATAACCCACCTCCAAGCCCAAATGGAAAGGTATAATGAACGAATTGAAGCCATTCGGGAAAATTTGGAGGAAATACAAAACCCTGCCGAATGGGAGGAGCCTAGGTCTCTGAGCTCCTATCAGAATCCCGCTGCTACAGAGACCATAGGACAAATTTGGGTCCCCATGGGTGGGGACGACTTTGAATTAAAACCTAACATAATTGGCCTGATAAATTTTCACTTCCATGGTCTTGTAAGTGAAGATCCTTTTCTCCACTTGGAAGACCTAACCCGATTAGCTAAAATTGTTAAACCAAGAAATATCGGGTTGCCTATAGTCCTCATGAAAATGTTCCTATTTTCATTGCGGGATAAAGCGTCGCAATGGTTATGCACCCTTGGGAGAACCATCCACTCTTGGGAAGAGATGCGAACAGTGTTTCTCAAGAAGTTCTTCCCAATCGGATGAACCAATGCACTTCACCGTGCTGTCACTTCATTTACGCAACAAAACAGCGAACAATTTCATGAGGCATGGGAGAGATATAATGACCTCCTCAGGAAGTGTCCGCACCACAGTCTGCCTAAGTGGCATATAGCCCAGATTTTCTACTATGGGCTAAATAAGACTTTAAAGCAGATTGCAGACGCTTCCTGCAGAGAGAATTTCATGAATAAAGACGAGAATGGAGCATTCGAACTGTTTGAAAATATGAGTGAAAACTCAATGAACAATGCTTTCATTGTCGCCTTTAATCATACCAGCTAGCCCCGAAGGGACCCTCCCATTCATCCACTGATCTCAGCCTTATCGCACAAAAACTGGATGAAGTCTCCGTCGTGCACAAGAAGCTAGACGAGCTCCTGGCCAACCCCGCCCATTCTATGGCAAACACCACCTCTTCACCACTTCGTCACAATCCTAATTCTTCCAACACCAATCTTACCCCAAGAAACCCCATAAGACCTTCCTTACTGAGTGTCGCGCCGAGCGACTCGGTAAGTAATGTGGATCTAGCTTCTATGAGCTAGTATTTCGACATGGATGACCAATCCTCCGCGTGCTCGGAAGCCTATTAACATGCGGACACGTCTTCTGGCATAGAAGATGCTTGCGCCCTAGGGAACAACCCATTCTCCGCCACGTATAACCCAAGGTGGCGAAATCATCCAAACTTCGCATGGTCCAACAACCCACAGCAGCAAAACCCCGCGGGTGGACCAATGCGACTGTCCACACCTGTCATCCCAAGGGCCCAGTCTAATCCTATGGCAAATCCACCATCGGGCCCTTGCGTAACGTAAGAAAAACACGCATCAAGTCCTCTTGATAAATTGATGTGAATGATGACGGAAATGCCAAAGCGCCATGAAGAGAACATGACCTCTCTTCAGCACCAATTGGCGCAGCGGAATGCTGAGATCAGTCAACTAAGCATGGCGACACCGATCTCAGGGCACTCTTCCCACCCAACCTGTTCCAAGCCTGCGAAATTTCGTACCCTGTGGTCCTCAACCATAGGTAGGACCTTCTCAAGGGTAGGTTAATCAGATTCTGCAAGCTCCGAGCATTCCGCTCCAGCACCGCACTCTTATGTCCCTATTGCAAACCCTCCTCTGCCGTATGATCCCACTGGACCCGCATCAACCTGAGGAGCGGTAAGCAGACCGTCGATCCGCCTCGACCTGATCCTGGCCCGTCTTCTTCATCGCCCTCTCCTTCGGGATGGGCATTGCATTCACGAGAGGACGATACACCCAAATTGGTGCTAGAATCAGTTCCATTCCCTGAGGCTCTACTGAGGGAGCCAAAAGGCAAGAAGAAAGATACGCAGGCCTTTGATAACCTGCGTAATTTGTTCGGGGATGTAGAAATCAAGGTACCCCTGCTCGAGGTTATCGACCACATACCTATTGTCGACCGATTTTTCAAAGACTACACAACACCTTGGCGACAGTCAAAGAAAACCAGGAATCCGGTGGTTCTCTCGCCTCATGGAGTTGTGCTATACTGTCAAACCTACCACCAAAGCAGAAAGATCCGGGCACACCGCTTATTTCCTGTAGCATCCAAAGCTACAATTTTAATCGTGCCCTGCTTGATCTAGGATCTTCCATAAATCTCATACCGACCATCATGCTCGAAAAATTTCCTTAGGAAATCTGAAACCCACCCCTGTCATGTTACAGTTGGCAGATCGTTCTGTCAAAATCCCAAAGGTTGTGGTTGAAGACGTGGTGGTTAGGGTCAACAGTCTCTATTTTCCTGTTGCTTTCTTGTTTTAGATATGGAATTTCCTAGCTCACTTTCTGATTGTCTGATCATCCTTGGTCGACCTTTCTTGGCCACAACCCGTGCCCATATCGACTGCGAGTCATGATGTATTGAGATTGCCATTGGATCTGAGAAGCTCAAGCTTAACATCTTTAAGGCAGCCAAGAACTTTGATTGCGATTGCTTTGAGGATGACACGTCTGACGAGGACATGGTCGTCAACACGTGTATCAGACCAATTGGGACCTATTCTGATTGCTGTGGATTACCTGAAAACATTGACAATTGCCTGACCGACACATATTGTGACGTTCCCCCATCCCTCCCTATTCCCGTACCTTCTCCTGACCAAACTTCTAACGAGGTTTTCTCCGCATCGCATACATCGTGGTCTCACTATCAGTCCACACTCTTGAAGACCAGATTGCTCTTTCTTTCCCGCCAAATCAGGTGGATTTGCAACTCCACACTGGGACCTTGAGCCCATATACTTCTCACTGGGGCTATTCCTTTTTGGATCCATCTATCCAAAGAGCCCCTCTTCTTGGCCAATCTGAGGGCCAACTTCTTCCTCCTGACCTATTTTCTTATCCGCATGGGACACTCTCGTCCTAGGAAATGCCAGACCTTTCACCATCCACCATCACCTTTCACGCCACTATCACGATCACTTCACTTTTCACTTCACCACCCACCATCCACCCACCCTACCACCCTACTGTATACCCTACACCTCAACTCTCGTTACCTGATCTTTCATCCTTTCTCTACCTTTCTGCATGCATATGAGGACATAGCATCGTTTAGCATGGGTGGGTGGATAGGCATCCATAGGATCTGGGTATTTTATGGTATCATGCAGTTTCCACCTATTTGTAAATATGCAAGAAAAAGTATATATATATATATATATATATATATATATATAGTGTTTAGTAATGATCTGAAAGCTGAAACAAAAATACAATAAGTGTTTATGGATATTCAACCGTTGTTTTGAAGACTTTCCAGGCCACAGAAGCTTGATTCGCTCAGGCTCGACTTAATTCACTTGAGCATTGACAAAATAGATCGGAATTTCTCCTAACTAAGGACGTATTCTTGTACCTGAGACACCAGTACAGGATCTGTTGGTTTACTTCTACTCGAAGGCCTAAGTAATCTTGGTTCAACACTACACATATCAAGAAAGACCAGGTGAACATAAGATCCAACCCTAGCGCTCATTAGGGAAGATGGAGTCCTTACCTGTGCGCATAGGTATACTTTTTATCCCAAGCGTTATTCTTGTGTTTAGGATCGACTCTTTTCACCAAGAAAGAACTCTCCCACCAAAAAGAAAAGTGTGCTCCTCCAAATAATGTTGTAAGAGATATACTAACACGTGTTTCAAAAAATAAAAAAGATGCAAATAAGTCAGTATATCTTGCAAATGTCTGTAAAGTCTCTACCCTAAAAGAGTTCTTCAGGGCAAGTCCCAAATACCCTATTTTCCTGTGAGCCACAAATGTCAGAAAATGAGAGTTGAGTTTTCCGTCATCTTTTGTGGGTCAATCTGAAAACACGAGCTGAAACTGGGACCAACCTATACTTAAAAATTCATGAAACCCTAGGCTTGAGTCTTAATGTTCATCTGGTCAGTCTTGATCCTTCACTAAGCACAAGCCATAACCTCTTGAGCTCTCGAGTACGGCAAAAACCTCCTGGGTCCTGGAAATCGTACTTAAGGTTTAAATATGAAGAGTCCTGGTTAGTCAAGAGAGCTGGTAGTCTTTTCTACAATTGGTTCTCACAATATCCAACAATAAACACACCTATGTTGCCTCAGGAGAAAATCTTCAGCTTAAAGATCATTTCTAAATAAATTACAAAAAAAATGTTTTGCTATGGACTAGCCAAAGATAGGCAGGGGGTATGATTGCACTGCAAAAATACACCTGCAATTATGCAGTCTTGTGCTATTTCCTAGCATTACCAGTGCATATTAGGTTTCCATAGTCACATTTGTAAAAATACATGCATGCATGCATTTAATTGAGATGGGAGGAGAGTAAATAAATGGGCTTGCATTTAACATTTTTTCCTCAAGTGCATCTATGCAAAATTCACCATCTTTTTATTTTTTATTTCTACTTAACTTTGAATTCTTCCCACGGCTGCATGGATGGATGGACCTTCCTCCTCGCAACATTCCCTGCTCAGGCCCTTCCCTGCGGCAGCCTCTCCCTGCCAAGCCATGCACAAGCCATGCATAGCCAGGGCATGGCTGTGCATGACTTCTTCCTCTATAAAACAACCACGGCTCCTCTTTTGCAAGGCAGCCTGGTCCTCCACGAAAAAAGACCCAACACAGCTTCTTCTCCAGGCCACCATCCCCTCCCTCTCCCTCCATACGTAGGGCCTCCGTCTCTAAGGAGACACCCGGCGAACAGGAGCACCTCACGGTGGTGCACAACCACCACCATGAGTCCCCCACTGCCCAGCTCACCAAAGAGCCGGTGGGCATGGTGGCTCTTTCCTTGTTTTTCCGTCTGAAGCCCTTCCTCCATTACCAGCAAAGCTTCAAGCTGTGAACCTCAACCGGCCACCGCATGCCCTGCAGCAGCCGGCCAAGCCCCACAGCAGCAGCAGTAAGGCGGCAGCAGCGCACGTAGGCCTTCTGCGCAAGCCTACAGGTGCCCTTGCCTCCCGCTCCTTCTCACTGCATTCGCCTTCTCGCCCGCAACTAGCCACCGTGTACCCCTGCAGCGGCCAGCCAAGTCTCACCACGCACGCCAGCAGCCCTCTCCGCGCGCTCTGTCGTGAACCACCTCGCCGTAAGCCAACAGCGGCACCACTCCACCATGTACGCCAAGCCGTCCGCACTCACAGCACCTACAGCAGGCGGTTGCACGGCTCGCCCGAACACTGTAGCCACTGTTCACGCATTTCTGCTGAACACTGTGGCTACAGTGGGGTGACCGGTGAGTTTCTCACTTAATCGGTTACCCGACGGGCCGCAACCGGCCGTCGCCCACATGTGCATCTCACCCCGAGTCCGCTCCAGTGCCCACCTGTGCGTCTGCGTGCTGTCCTCTGCCAGCGCCCACTCCCTTCACCCGCGTGCCTCTACGTGCACCCGCTCCCGCCCTTCGCGCAGCGCGGTGTGCTGCGGCCTCTTCTCTCCCTCGCACCCACTCCAGTCTGCATGCTGCGGCCAGTTCTCTCCGCTCGCATACGTGCCTGCGAGCACGCGTGGGACCTCCAGATGACACCCACTGGTCTATAGACGGCTTAACCCTTAGCAGCACCCTCTCTCTCTCTCTCTCAGCACTCTCTCACTCTCTTTACCGACACTTACACACCTACACTCACACTTTCATACACACACACATACCTATACTCTATTATATACATATATTTATACCTATACATATATATATACTTATATCTATATATATGGTAGTATTTATATAACTAAGTATTAGTATACATATATATATACATATATCTATATATATATTAGTACTTATATAACTATGTATTAGTCTATATACAAACATACATATATATATATGTGTATCTATGTACTTATATATATATACATATATATCTACATATATACATATATACATACATATATACATATATATATATATATACATACATATATCTATCTATACATATAGTTACATACATATCTATATATATACTTATATACATATACACTTATACATATATATACATATATAAGTACATATATACCTATATATTTATAACCATATATACATATAGATATATTTACATATATACATACACATATATATACATTTTCACATTACTTAACATACGTGGTATAGCGGGAATATATGCACCAGTTGCTGATATTCCCCGATACACGCGTAAAAAAAGCATGTTCGCATTCATCTTCCACAAATCCACCTTACATGCGGCACTTCATCCTGTTGGTTGCATCTTTCTAGACGATGACTGACTAGACACCGTGCTACACTCCATCTCCTCCTCCACCCCCACCCCTTTATACATAATAGTATATACATATTTTTTTTTTTTTGAAGCAGTATATACATATTTATCTATACTGTATTTACTTCTATTTCTCTTGCATGCCCATAAAAAGATAAAAAAATATATAAAAGAGAAAAGATAATTTTTGACTTGCAGGTACTCCATCTTGCGAATAGCAAGACCCATTTTGGAACCCTATTTTGGCTCAAAGCCAAGAACCTAATTTTGAGGGTGTGCCTCAAGGACAAAGATTATCAGAAAAAAAATCTTAAATAGAAAAAGCACCCAAAACATAATAAACTAACAGAAGAGATTCATTGTAGGAAAGGCGTAGAAACTTGACTTGTAACCCCACTTCCCTGAGTTCGACCCTAGGCCTAAAAGTGACCAAGATAAAATCAAGTAGCCAAGTTAAAAATTTTTTTAAAGAGATGGTTAGGTCCGGTTTAGGTTAACCACTATACACACTTGAACGATAAAATCACGATATTAACAACCTAACCAGGTCCAACCTTCAAATAACCTTCTGAAGGGTGGGAGTTCCTTAGGTACATATTCCAGAATAAATCCTACGCCTACCCAAGGAGTTTCTGTGATAACCCGCACCCAACTCCCTAACCCTCTAGGTCAGGAAATAGTGCACAATATTAATAACCTGACCATGGCTCCACCCATGAGCAAACTTTACTTGGGCCCATCTCTTCCTGGGTACCAAGAAGGGACCTTAATGCCTTCAAATTCTAAATTAGGCATCCCGATGACTAATTATCCTGAGGATGTTAATGCACTCCAGGGATACACTAGAAATGGCCCACATTCAAACACCTACAACCCTGGATGGCGTAACCATCGTAACTTTTCTTGGTCAAGTCAGAAACCTGCCCAAGGACCTAACATGACTGGGCCTAACACTTATGGGCAACCCAATAGGTACACAGAACTAGACACATACCAACCACAACCGACTCGAGAAACCCAACCTTCTGATCTGAGTCTGGTCCTCAAGGAAATACAACAAATGAATCTGAGACATAAAGAAGAAATAAATCAATTGAGGATAGAATTGACAGGATGACTAGACTAATTGGTAGATGCTAGACAACATGGGATGCTACCATCTAATTGCACAGTAATCATAGGGCCTAATCAACTTAAATAATGTTTAAACCTACCTTAATTTGTAAATATTGCATTCATATCATGCATGTCATGCTTTGCATCATTTTATTTAGAATAAGATGAGATACCTTGCTATTTATTGTTTTTGTTGTCATTTACAGGTAATAAAGTGATCCAGGATGCAAGATAGAGTGGAATAAGGTAATAAAGAGAGAAGACTAAGCCAAACAAAAGGAATGACGAGAATAACCTTATCCCTACCCTTGGAAACCCTAGGATAGCCTTCCTAAAACCACTTCCATTAAGACATCTTAGCCTTAGAACTCAAAACATGGATAGCACTATCCATGTTCTTATCCACCTTATCCCTCTCCCAAATAGTTAGGAATAAAATCCTACCTTAGAAAACCCAAAACCTACTCTTCAGCACCTTTCTAGATGTCCAGATATTAGGCTAGACATCTGATTTATGTAGGAACTTAATCCAAGAAACCAAAACTCATACTAACATAGAATTAGACATCCAACCTAACTTCTAGACGTCCAATTTTGGAGTATAAGACATCTAATCACTTTTCTGGATGTCTGGAGGTCACCTCTGGTTCCTGTTTTTGGTGCTAGAAGCCCGAGCTTGCCTCTTTTGACCTAGAAACCCCACCAAACACCTTAGAAAACCTAATTAGAAACCTCCTAAGCCTATCCCACTATCCATACCCTCACTTATCCTATCCTTAACTTAATTAAGCGAGCCCATACCTAATTGGATGCATCTATAGTTGATTTGGTGCACCTAAACCCAATTAGATCCACCTAGGATCTAATTGACTCCTACCTACCCATACAAGTTTAATTAGGTTCACTCCTCCCTAATTAGACTTGACCTAGACCCAATTAGGTTCACTCCTCTCCAACTAGACCCACCGCCACCCAACCTAAATAAACCCACAAACACGCATCCATGCACACTCAACTACACACATACACTTCTTCTACCTTAGTCTAGTAAACACCTAAATATAGCCTATTCTAGAAACACCTATTCTTAGCCTTCCTAATCTTTGTAAACCCAACCTAAGCACCTACTACTAAGACCCCTTCGATGACCTACTTAGATTCAATTCAATTCTCTTCTCCCCCACCTCAACTTCCAACCACCAACACCCTCCCTCCACCCTTCAAGGCCATCATCTTCCTCCTCCTCTCCAAGACGTCCTCCATGGATGCCTAGAGAAGGTCCTCCAAGGTTCTCCCCCATGGACGACCAAGTGAAGATTCAAGGTTCTCTCCTCCAAGGCTTCAAAGACAGCTAGAAGAGAAAGGGTTCACCACCCTCTTCTCCTCTTCTTCTTCATGGATGTGCCCTCTTCTCTCTCCTTGGAAGATGAGTCCACACCCTCCCTCTCTTTCTCCTCTTGGATGGCCAAGAAGGCTTCTTCTTAGTCTTTCTTAGTTGATCCTAGCATTCTCTTAGTTTAGCTCTTTTTATATATTCTTTTGCAACTTTAAATAATTAGTTAATGCATGATTAGTTTCTCTTTGAATAAGTAGTGGTATGCTTCTATTATCATTATGAATACACACCCATTAGCTACATTAAGATTATATTTTTGCTAGCATATTTAGATCTAGGCTTTTGATTAGATTCAATTATCAAAATCCTAAAAAAATTGCAAAATACAAAAAAGATCAAAAAGATTAGGTTAGGTTAGATTTAGGTTAGGAAAGTGGATCCGAATCTAAAAGTCATTTCTCACGCCTCCCAGAGATGAACGATCAGGACTTAAGTTATAAAAGAGAAAATCTATGCCAGTTTTGTTAAAGAATTGAATATTTTTTATTAAAGGGTTTAGCGTAACTATACTACGAATTCTACAACGTATTTCAAAACACGTGCGAAAAACCACTTTGTCACCATCCTAGCCTGTTCCCAACCTAAGGAACTTCAACAGGATTAAGCAAAACAACACACGAGAACAATAGGCACATATAGTTCAACCTGCTCCCCAACACCCACCTGGCTTTATTAACCCTAATGTTAACCAAGATCAGCCTATTTTGTAGAACCCATCTCAACCTTCGAACTATAATGCCTTTGCCAGTGTCGTAGCATTAAGAACTGGGAGACAAATCCAAGATCCTTACCCCTCCAAATCTAAATCTAGTCAAGATCTTGAGGAGCCTAAATCTGACTTGGGAGACCAAGCTAATCAAGAAGACAATGATCAGGACCTGAACACTGATGATTTCATTCAAGCACCCTTTTCGAAAGCCTTGAACAAACCTAGAAAAAAGAAAACCAATCCATCTGAGGAGTGGCTTGCTATTTTTAAATAGGTCCAGGTAACATACCACTCCTTGAAACAATTGAGAATATCCCGGCCTGTGTGAAATTTTTGAAGGAAATGTGCACACCTAAACGCCAGGCGAAATCATCTAAAAGGGTAGTGTTATCTGAACAAGCTAGTGTAGTTATCCTTAGAAACCTACCCCAAAAACAAAAGGATCCTAGAGCCCCTCTAATTTGTTGTGTTGTTGGAGATACCACCTTTGATAGGGCTCTGTTAGATTTAGGTGCCTCCATTAATTTGATCCCAACAATGTTATATGAAAAATTTATCTTTGGAGAGTTAAAACCTACTGAGGTCATACTACAGCTGGCTGATTGATTTATGACCACACCATGGGGAATTATTGAGGATATAATTGTCAATGTTCTTGATTTTTATTTTCTTGTGGATTTCTTGGTCCTTGACATGGAGGTACCAGATAATTTGAATAACACCCCAATAATCTTGGGAAGACCATTTTTAGATACTGCCAAAGCTAATATTGATTGTGAATCTAGCAGTACGAAAATCAAATTCAAGGACAAGAAGACAAAGATTAATATTTTTAAGATTATCAAACAATTCAAAGATTGTGGAATGATCTAAGATTCTAAGGATGTGGATCATACAGTTGAATATTGTATGAAGTTAGGAGTGTCCCAATCCGATCCTATTGGCCTTGATCCCCAAATCAATCAAGAGGTCAGTCACCCAATAACTAACTCGATTCCAAGACCTCTTAAGGATAACTGTGATCCACCTTTAGACCCTTCATCCCAAGGATCGAAACCTGAGCTAAAACCTCTTACTGATTATCTAAAATTTGTTTTCTTGGTATCCGATCAGACTTACCTAGTGATCATTAGCTCTTATCTAACCCAAACTCAAGTAAAGCAATTAATTCAAGTTTTGGGAAGAAACAGTAGAGCAATTGAATGGCATTAGATGATCTGAAGGGAATCAGTCCTACTTACTGCACCCATAGAATTTATGTTGGGGACAGATCCAAACCCTCCTAAGAAATGTAAAGATGATTGAATCCTAATATGTGAGAGGTTGTGAACAAAGATATGATTAAGTGGTTAGACGCAGGAATAATCTACCCAATCTTTGGCAGCCCATGGATCAGTCGTGTACAAGTAGTTCCTAAGAAAGCAGGTTGATTGTGATTACTAATGATAATGGGGAATTGATTCCAACCTGCATAGCTTCCTCTTGGAGAGTCTATATCAATTACAGGAAGCTGAATAATGCAACTAAGAAAGACCACTTTCTACTTCTCTTCGTTGATCAAATTCTTGAATGGGCAAAAGTTCTTCTATTTCTTGGATGGCTAGTCTGGCTAGAATCAAGTAGCTATCCACTCCAATGACCAAGAGAAAATCACCCTCACATGTCCCTATGGAACATTCGCCTTCCGTAGGACGACTTTTGGATTATGCAATTGATACGAAAAATATGTCATTTGTTAAATGATGTAATTAGTGTCATTGCAATATGCAAATCTACAATCAAACTTTTACATTTATAATACCTAGATAGTAGAGTATCTAGGGTCGTCTAAGAAGGCCAATTTATTAGTCACATGAAATGGTTCTCTCTCTCGCCTCTCAAATTGACACATATCTTTTGGTATTTTTTATTTTGTTATTTTTATGATTTTCAGAAATAATCAGGTTTTGTGATACGAAGATTAACTATGCTAACGACTACACTTATTAGTAATCCTAAGTGATAAGAATAGAACTCTCTCTTCTAAGCTCACCCTAGGTAAGTTCACGTAGGGTAATTAGAAGAGGAGAGTGTAGCATGCACTATAACTAGAACAACATGAAAAACACACTAACTTGAACATGAGAATTAGAAGGCAAAATAAATCTTGTATTGCTAGAAAGTGAAGTACATGTAGAGGAATGCTTCATTTAGAAAAATAAATTACTAGCTAATACAAAAGGATAAAATGGAAGATAGAAGAAGATAATCCTTCAGTTGAAGCTTAGAATAATCTTCACTCCAAGCTCGATAGCTCCCGAGCTTGAAGAAGATGTTCCTTCGCTCCTTCAATTGGTTCTCCTCCTAGGTTCTCCTCCAAGGGTAGACGTTGATGGGAACACCATCATGAGCCATAAGTAGCTCATTTTGACCCAATTAAGTCAGTAAATGCTCCTACATAACTACTAGAGAGTCATAAGTCATTGCATAATCATTCTAAGGGAATAATAAGAAACTAGGGTTAAAAATGCAATTTTATCGGCATATCATGAATGAAGTACAACCACGAGCTTTCCTAGGGTTTAATTAAGAGTCAACTGGTCCTAAAAAACTAACAAGTGGGTTAAAACAATTAGAAAAGGGTTTGCACGTGTTCTAAGAATTGAATGACCTTTAAAAACCTAAAAACAGACCCGCTTAATTAACTGAGGTTTTAGGCAAGATAAAATTCACCTAAACCTTTTAAAATTCATATAGAAATATTATCTAGGGTTTGTAACATTCAATTTGACCATCAGAACATATTTTGAGTCTCAGACAGATATTTGCCTTAATTTGGGTTTTTGCATAAATTACCTAGTCAAACATAGTCAAAACCAAAATCCAACTTCACCATTGGATTTCTTAGGTCAAAATTAGGTTTGTACCAAAATTTGGACCCAATGTGAGTTTATCTTGACCTAGTTTGCAACTTGGTTCTGTCTGATTACATTTCTACCCTTAACTTTCAAAATCTTTTCAAACAGACCCCTAACTTTGTCATTGTTCTTACAAAAATGTCCCTGTTGCCATTAAACCTATTCCTACTTGCTCCGGCGACCTTAACTTGGAAATAACTCCTTGATTTCTTGACAAATCCCTTTCAAAATTGAAATGGAAGTTCGTTAAGAAATTCCCTTCCTTTTGAACTGCATCTTGGGCCACAATTCTCACACAAATCCTAATGGGAACTCATGGAATAAATGGTTTTCCTACTCTGGCAACATTTCTAAGCTTGTAAGCTTGGATGCCAAGCTTAATATCCTTCTTGAACTCTATAAAAGAAATCTTAGGGCACAGCCATGCTCTTCAGGTAGTTTTTGGCCTGAGGAACCCTCTTCTTCTCCATCTCCGACCACCTTCAGAATTAGCTCCGGTGACCCCTCTCTGTCCTCCTCTTCCGGCTGTCCAACCATCAAATTGGATGGTCGACACTCCTCCCCTCATCTTCGGGAACCTCTCCTACCAACGAGAGGCCGTGCCTCTCCCTCTGTCGACGTCGTCGCCTCATCGCACCATCCTCCTTCTCTGGCTCCGGTCAACCAACACCAGTACCCTCCGTCTCTTTACCACATCCCTAAGTTCCTCTGTCGCTCTCTCTCTCACTATATTTTCCTTTCCCAATCTCACAACACACTCACACCCACAAATCCACCCTCAACACTGTCACCTCCTTCCGCTCCGGCGAAGCTCCAGTGACGTCTATCCATCGTGCCACTGCACGAATTGCGCTGCTACCACCCCCATAAGCTCCACCATCACTCCACACACAAAAGCCCTAACCTAATTCCACCTATCGCTCATCCAAACCCACCCTTGAACACACCCACTCTTACGCACACAAACTGATTCTACCATGTGTGCATAGACCTTGTCACACCTCACAAGCACCACCATCACACTCGCCGTGGTCCGGAGATCCTTCCTAAACCTTCTGACATGGTTGAAAGGCCTTATTGTTGACTTCAGGTACTCGCCCCCTCCGCCATTGATGTTGCATGCCTCGAGCTTGCTTGAAGCTCTATCTAGAACTGCAGCTCTAGGTCCTCGACTCCAGGTAGCACGGAGTTGGTCCAAGAACATACTCGCGCGGTTAATTAGAGACATTGACCGCTCCTTACGCCCAAATTGGGTGAAGAAAGCAGCAGCAACATACACGAGCAAAGTGGGACAGATAGTCCCACATTGGAAGCCACTGAAGCAGAGCATACACATCAATTGAATTTGTCAGTAGGGCTTACTGCCTCCAAACATGGGGTGAGGTCCCTCTCACCCACACGTGCCTCATCTATGACCTCTGCCCGCAGACCTAGCATGAGCCATTAACCTGCCTAACCCTCACCTCTCACTCATCACCCACTGCCGGTGAGCCTTGACCTGGGTACGCTAGGTCCAATAACCCGATTACTCGCTTGGCTCTAGGAGAGCGGATCCTCCTAAAGAGAGAAAGAGAGAAGGAGAGTCTGCGTGGGTAGGGTGGGTTTTGCTACAGAGAGAAATAGTTGACACTTAGCCATTTGAAGGACCTTCCCCCTCTGTGTGAAGAAGGAGAATAGAGAACAAAAGAAGAAAAGAAGAAGGGCTGAAGGAAGAAGAAGAGCTACACAGGAAAGAAAGACAGAGATGGAAAGAAAGGAAGAACAAGGGCAGAAGAAGAAAGGCAGAGAAGAGATAGAGAAGAACAAAAATAGTAAGGGCCGTAGCTGAAGAAGAAAAGAGATAGAAAGAGAAAAGAAGAAGAAGAACAAAGAGGCTTAAATAGTTTAAGCCATCTGATTTACAAATCAGATGATTGGTTTGGTTGCATTTCATTTCATATATACATTGAGTTTGTTAGCTATCATTGTAAGGAATGTTTAGTAATATAAATCACCATTTTACTCTATTATTTTTGCATCCTGACACTTGATCCTGGTGCTACTTTATTCTTAATCAATTTCTATTTACGATTTCATAGCTTTCTTGTCTTAAATTGCAATTCTTGAGAATTGAATTCCATATTGCTTCCTATGTTCGACCTCGAAACATTTTCGAGTAATAAATTTATTTGTTTGAACGTTACTTTGGCTATACTACAACGTGACAATTTTAAAACATTGATCTAGCACTCAAACATTTTGGTGCCATTGCTGAGGAGCAACAGGCAATTTAGAACTCTTGATTACAATTCCTTATTTAGATTCTAACTTGCTATATCTCTTTTTGCTGTGATTGTTTCAGGGGGGATACAAACAAGGAAGATCAGCCACACATTAAAACACACCAGGGGTAGGTAAGTTCTAACTACACTCTCTCTTAAACCCCTGATTCTGAAAAGGTTAAAAGAAAAAAATCAATTAGGGCTACCTGCATTCTATCTTTAGGTAATTCATTAAGTTGCGTCAACAAATCTTGATTTGTGCACTCACCTAAAGCTTAATGTATCTAGGGCTATCACATTCTTATTTGATCCCTAGGTACCACATTTTGAAAAATTAAATTGAACCAAATTAGAGCCAACTAAGGATTCCAGTTTCGTGTTTTTAGAGACACACTTGCTTAATCAAGAATGTATCTTTCAAAACAAATGTGTGCCTAAGCCTTGATTGAACTAATTTATTCAAGTAAAACCCCAAAAATCAGGCTCTTAAATTCATTTGAACACTAAAAGAGGGACCTAAGATTCTCAAGAGGACAATACAGGTGCACTACCAGGCTGAAAGTGGCTTGGGTAAGGTGGGCCTTGTGTTGCTTTGCCACTATGGGTTGTTACTGAATTTAGCGTTACCTGGTTCTGGTTTGGTGTCGGTAAAATAGTTGGCTACTACTGAAATCCTAAATATGATGTCAAAGCTTCCATCCTATCAAGTGATGGAATAGAAGGGGCCTGATAAATCATGTGGGCTTGGTCTGAATTTGGTTCATAACGTGCCTTAGGTTTGGAACGTTATACGGATTCGGTAGAGGTTGCGAAGGGAGTATGCCAGGTTGGTGGGAATTCGCCATCTGGGTGAGTTGATTGCAAACCTCTGTGATCTCGTCATTGTGATATTTCTGCATAGTTGCATTCGCCTTTTGAATGCCAGCCAAAGTCTAAAGGATGAGAGTCATCTAATATGTCTGAGTTGGCTTGATTTATAGGTGGAGTTGGGACAAGGCTGAGGTGATTGATATGGATGAGGAGCTTGTGGATGGGGTTGATATGGTGGTCTCTGATTCTGATTGTTTCCCGTCCACAGGAAATTGGGATGATTCTGCCATCTAGGGTTATAGGTATTAGAGGATGGGTCATTCTGGATGGCGTTGAGGTCCTCGTAGGTCTGAGGAACCTCAGAGAAATCAGAGTATGAGGGTTTAGAGTTCCCCCAACTAGAGTAAGCTAGATCAGAGTTTCCTCCGATCCTAGAGTCAGACGGGGGTGGATACGGGTCCATCTCTTGAGAAGATCGGTGATAGATGTTATGCATAGCTTCCCTCCCAGAGGGCGATTTTGCGAACGGGTTTTGCACAAAGGTGGCTCACTGTAGATGTCGAGTTAGCTCATCCACCTTCTTCTCAATGATAGATAGCTTGTCCAAATGACTAGCCATCAATTCCAAGTCGATTGATGTGGATAGGCCCTACGTCTCGTGTTCTCCCCTTGGATTCGTCGATGTGCGGAGATTCGTCCAATCAAATAAGCCCATGGCGTTATTATTGATGAAGTTCTTGCACATATTCTCAAAAATCTCCCACACAGTGTCTTCGTGTTGACCCATGATATTTCCTCCGCAGGTTGCATTGACGAATAAATGAAAATCTTCACAGAGTCCCTGGTAAAAAGACTGGACTTATTCCCATTTAGGAACTCCGTGATGGGGGCACTTTCGCATGAGATCTATAAAACGGTCCCATGCTTCATGAAGTGGTTCTCCAGGATGCTGTGTGAAGTGCGTGATCTGGTGTCCTAAAGCATTCGTCCGACCAACTGGGAAGAACTTTTTCAGAAACTTGGATTGTAGTTCTACCCATGTGTTGATTGGACGTGTTCGAGTCTAATACCAGTGAGTGGCTTTGTCCATGAGAGAGAAGGAGAACATTTTCATGAGAATAATATCTCGATTTTGGACATCTGACCTGAAGGTTTGGGCCAGATGCTTGAGTTGTTTAATGTGCTGGAAAGGATCCTCAGAATTAAGCCCATGAAATTTTGGAATAGCATGAATCATGTTAGGCTTGAGTTCAGAATCAGGACCTCCAGCTGGGATTTGGACTCGAGGTTCAATCGCCACCGCAGCGGGATTGTAGTGATCTCACATCATAGGACGCTGCAGTGGATTTAGAAAGGCTTGGAATAAATCATTAAGGCACTGAAGTTGGTTCTCAATGTTATTCACTTCTTCTACGGGTTGTGCCATGATGATGGATGAAGGAGAATTGGGGTCATATGAATCAGAGGAGATGTCATTGTGATGGGGTTACTGCACAAACATGGAAGTCAAGGCCTGGCCTCGACAGGAGTGAATAACTAAAGGAGGCCTTAAGGATGGTCTTAAGGACCTCCTACCAAACATGCACCGATGGTTTGGATGAGAGTAGAATGTAATGGACCCAATCACGACACCAAAAAACTTTGGATGACTATAGAGGATCGAGGCGGATGATACCCCTTAGTCAGAAAGCCGTTCACGTGAGAAATACCTGGGCTGCCAGAGAGGGAGAGTCTCGCAAAGACTCCTACATGATAGAGCATCCCCACGAGTTACAGGGTTTCCCCCACTCGACCTCTCTTGTCGCTGATGTTCCAGGTAGACCATAATAGGGACTTGACCTATTAAGTCTACCAGTTTTAATTAAGAGCAAGGGTTCTTAAGATTTCACTTGGACTTTAAATGTATTGAGTGCAAAAGGTGACCTAATTTCAAGGTTGGTTGACCCAACAAGGTGGGTCAACTTCACTTATTTGTCCTTTGAGAAGTTTCAAGTTCCTTTTTTTTAGGATTCAAGTGAGATTAAGAACCTGAATTTTAGGGTTTGCTTGAATAAATCTCTTCAACCAAGGCTTAGGCACACATCTTTTTGGAGAGTTGATTCTTTCTTATGAAAGTGTGTCTCTAAAACCCTAAGTTGAAATTCTTAATTTTGACACTAGTCTTGGTTCAATTTAATTTGCCAAATGTGGTATCTAGGGCTCAATCAAGAAAGTGGTAGCCCTAATTACCTTAAATGGGTGTAGAAATCAATTTTGTTGTTGAAATCAAATCAGGCAACTTGGTGAACTAGCTAGAAATGGAAAGCAAGTAGCCTTAATTGATTTTGATTTTTTTTTTCTTTTTCAGAATGAGGGGCTTAAGAGAGAAAGAGTAATAGGAGATTACCTACCCCTGACATGTTTGATGTGCGGTTGTCTTTCTTTGAATCTTCTCCCTGAAACAACCACAAAAATGAGATATAGCAAGTTTGTACCAAATCAAAAATTGTAATCAAGAATTCTAAATCGCCTGTTGCTCCCCGGAAACAGTGCCAAAATGTTTGTTGCACTGAATTGGGTTTAAGAGTGTCGCGTTGTAATATAGCCGAAAGAGCATTCAAAACAAATACAATTTTATTACTTGAATTTGAAGTCCGAGGTTGAACACAGGGAGCAAATTGGTGTTTTGAAATCAAGATCACAATTCAGAATTTAAAAGAATATGCAATAATATCAGCCTCAAAATGCAAAAATATGGGAGTAAATGTAGAGCACAAAATATTAAAGAACTCAATGTATATGAATTAAGCTCAAATTGGATGTTTGATTTATAAATCAGATGACTTAAAACGATGCTACAGTGCTCCTTTTGCCTTCAGCTTTTGCTGTTCTTCTTCTTCCTTCTTCTACTTCTACTCCTTCTCTTCTTTCTCTTTACCGTTGCTTCTGTCTTGTTTTCTTTCTCTTTTGCCTCTCTGCCGACGGCCTCTTCTCTTTCTCTTTCTCTTTGTCTTCTCTTTCCTCTGGCTTTTCCCTTTTGCTTAGCTTCTCCTTCTTCTTCCTTCTCTGCCTTGGCTCTTCCCTTAGCTTCTCCTTCTTCAGTTTCACTTCTCTACCTTGGCCCTTCCCTTAGCTTCTCTTTGTCCTTAGCTTCTCCTTTTTCTTCTTCAGCTTCGCTTCTCCTCCTCTTCAGCTTGTAGCAAAACCTACCCCTACCCATGCGCACTCTCCTCTCTTTCTCTCTTAGGTTCTGCTCTCACAGAGCCACATGTATTCGGGTAATCGGGTCAAGTACGTACCCGGGACCAAGCCCACCGACGTGAGGTGGTGGGCGAGGAGTGTAGGTCGGATCGGGTCAACTAGGTTCGTGGGGTGTGGTCACAAACATGGCCAGTTTGGTTTAGGTGAGAGGGACCTCACGCCATGATTTGGAGGGGAATAGATACTGGTAGGAATTCAACTTATGCGGCTTCACTGGCTTCGCATCCATTGATGTGGGACTAAACTCGCACCCTTCTTCTCGGCTGCCCGCAGCAGAGGTGTTCCTCCAAGTGCCTTAACTACCACGGCCTTCAACAAGAATTGAGAGTCTAGATACGTGCATGAGAGTGTTCCACGCAACCTGGGACAGTGACCTAGAGTTGGCAAGGCCTGGAGCTTGCTTCAAGCTCTACACTAATGGCAGATGACGTCTGCTACCTGAAATCACCAAGGTGGCATCGCGGCCACGTTAAATTGCTCAGGAAGCATCACTGAGGCATGACGAATGTGCTGCGGTGGTTCGCGTGTCGTGGGGACACCTGTGTGAGTGTGCCTAGGGCACACTGTGTGCATATATGTGGGTGTGTTCAGTGAGGTGTGTGAGTGAGTGGAGTGGTGTGTGAAGTGGGGGGAAGTGTTCAGTGGAGTTAGGGGATGCTTGTGGACTTGTCGACGAGGGGTGGGATGGTCTATGGTGGTGTAGTAGTCTCGCTGGAGTTGGTGGCCGGAGATGGAGATAAGGGTGGTGGAGTGCGGTAGTGGTCGATTTGGGGAAACAGAGAGTGGAGAAAAAAGTAGAGATGGAAGGGAACTTATTTGGGATGTTAGTGGATGAAGGGCAGCCGAAGATGGCATCGGGCACGTACTGCCTATGCTGGAGACGAAGGTGCTCAGAGAGAGACGGTCGGTGAGGACTAAGGGGAGACAAGGGCGTTGGCGGGTGCTGTGGGACGCAGACAAACACAAGGAGGAAGAGTCTGCCACTGGTATTGTGGTCAAATGATTAGGGAGAGTATGGAAGGTCATCGGAGCTTGACGAGCGGATCGGTCGGAGGAGAGAAGAAATTGAGAGGGTCTCCGGTCGAATTCAAGCTTAGAGGATGTGGTTGAATCTGAGGCTTCTTAAATAGACCTCTGGAGGTGGAATTGTGCTTGGAAGCCAAGCTTCCAAGCAATTCATGGTCGCCGGAGATGGCAATCGTTGGGATACCCATGTCTCTCATAAGTTCTCATGAGAGATTGGGAAAGAATCTTGGATCATGGATGGGTTCAGATTGGAGGGATTTTCTCAGAGCATCTCCCTTCCAATTTTAGAGGGGATTCTCTGAGTAATCAGGGAGAAACCACCTTCCAAAGATCGCTTAGTAGGATTCCTCTGCTATAATGGGGAAGGGACCTAATTTCAAAAATGATGAAGAATCTAGGGGGCCTTTTGCAAAGGATTTTGAAAGATTGGTGTACAAATGTAATTAGGCTAGACCTTATTGCAAACTAGGTCAAGGTAAACTCATCTTGAGTCCACATTTTGGTACAAACCTAATTTGGACCTAAGGAATTCAATGGTGAAGTTGGATTTTGGGTTTGACCATGTTTGACTAGAAAATTTATGCAAAAACCTAATTTAGGGTAAATATCTATCTGAGACCCCATTCTAGGTCAAGATGGTTTCCAATCGTCAGATTGAAAGTTCTAAACCCTAGAGAATATTTCTCTATGATTTTTAGAGTGTTTAGGTGAATTTTATCCTGATCAGAAACTTGGTTAATTAAGTGGGTCTATTTTAGGGTTTCAAGAAGTCATTTAATTCACAGGACACATCAAACCCTTTTCTGTTTGATCCAACCCACTTATTATCTTATTAAGACTCCTTGACCTTTGTTTAGCCCTTGAGAAAACCCGTTGTTGTACTGCATTGGTAAAATTGCAATTTTACCCCTTGTTTCTTATTTTTCTCTCAGAAAGATTATTCAGTGAATTATGATCTCCACTTGATTATGTAGGAGCTTTTATTCCCTTCATTAGGTCAAAATTAGCTAGTTAGGGCTCATGATGGTGTTTCCATCATTCCCCCATGCCTAGCTTTTACTAGTCCCTTAGCAAAATTTTATGGTTTTAACTTTGATTCTAGACCATCAGTTCCTTTGATGTTGAAAAACTATGATGTGTGCTTTCTTCTGTAGATTAGGTTAAAATGTCGATAGTACGCCTAGAGGTACTCAAGTACCAACCAAGATCTGGACCTGACCAGCTCTAGCCTTAGTTCACCGTGAAGTTCTTTAAGGTTCACAGGAACTATCCTAAGGTTCATTGGACTCCGCGGTTAAAGCACCTGTGCTTGTAACATATTTTAGCCTTGGTTCAGTTTGCAGTGTGTTTTTGTAAGAGAGAGACAGAGGAATTTTCTTTGTTTGGAGAGTTTTCTCTCTCTTATCTTTTTATTTCTAGCTTCGGATTGGCTTCTCAACACGGTATGTATCAGATTCCTAGTCCCCATCATCAATCCTCGAAGGGTCCTTGGTAATCGATGCTTCGGGATAGCACTACCCATGGCAACCCCCATAACCCTGATTTTCAAGATTTCGAGATAATCTCACCCATGGCATTCTACAGTTAAATTCAGACCCTGGCAATCGACATTTCATGATAATGCCACCCATGGCATCTGAACCAGCACAGGGTGCTTACATGGCCCTGATAGGATATGTAGATATCCTAGGAGACAAGCACCGAGGAGATGATATGTTATTATGCATCTTCGAGGGGAATTTCTCGCCTCTCCGCACCGGGAACTTGTCCAAATCAACTTGTGCTGATCGGTCACTCCTAATCTAGGCGACTTTTTCAGAACAATTTAAATGCATTTACGTGGTTTTGATACTTATGCGCACTGAACCAGACTGTGTGTGGATTGGGGTGCTTAGATTACTGAGTCCCGCAAACCAGAGGTCAGTTAATGAGGCTGAATACTCCCTAAGCCTTAGACCTAATACTTAAGCTTCTCATTTTCCCCAACCTCTTGAGAATTATCCAGATCTTAGCAGATACTTGAATGTTTAAGCCCAGGAGTATAACCCAAGAGGCTTAAGATCAGCGTTCCTACTAATCTCTTCTATGTTCAATTAGCACCTTTTGCTTCTTTCATTTTCTTTTGATATGGTCTAGAACTCAGTTAATTCCTTAATTTCTTACTAATGACTATCTCTTTTCTTTTCAATTTGTGCACCTTTTTTGACATTTTTCACTTTTCCCCTTTTTCTCCTCAAGATTTGTATGGTCTCAAAATTTTTCTCTCCTCTCAAAATTTTTTTGTTCTTTTCCCAGAACTTTTTTCATTTTTTTTGGTATTTTTGGAATATATGATTTTTTTTATGAAACCTTTTCTTGTGAGATGATTTTCATCGCATTATGGACTTTCATACACCACCATGCCAACGATTTGCAATGTCCCCATTGTAAATTAGGTGGGTTCGAGTTCAACTTAGATCATTCATTAGAATAGGTTCTGGGTGAGCAAATGTGTTGAGGGGACTTTTGCAGATGATTTCAAGCTCGGGTACGGGTACCTGAGGTGAGGTCTGGTGCGAAATTTGGTGTGATTTGTAAAAGCAGGCCTTTAAGTTGTTGTGACAAGTCAAATCGCAAATGCTTTTAAAATTTATAACCTAGATAGTGGGATATCTAGGGTCATCGAAGGAGACAAATTTGCAAATCAAAATCCCTTACTTAGAAATGGAAATCAACTTTCTTTTTGGTATTTTAAAATATTTAATTTTTGTTTCGAAATAACTAACGCAACATAAAATCGATGGTGGGAAGATGGCTAACACCTAAATTTACTAAACTAGAACCTAAGTGACAAGTAATTCCTCTCTCTAAGCTCACCTAGGTAGGTGGGAACCTAGAGTAATTAGAGAGAGGGTGTGATTACACCAAGGTAAAAGTAAAAGAAAATAATTAAGAAAAGGCAACTTTACTTAGGGAGAAAAAATGTTCTACAAACCCTAGTAGAGGAATGCTTCTACTACTAGATAATTGCAACAAATAAAATAAAACAAAAATCCTCCAATATTGTTGGTGAAGAGGGGAAGCTCCCTGCTCCATGCTTACTGGCTCCTAGGCTTGAAAAGGGCTCCTCCTTCTCCTTCCTTGAAAGGCTCCTCCAAGGTGCAAACTTCCACCTTAACTCCTCAAATTAAGATGCTTCTTCTCCAAGGGTGGACGTCCTCCTTGAAGTAGAATAGCCCTCCTCCTTGACGTGGCCCAAATTGAATAGAGTGGGGAGAAGAAGGCACCAAAGGGGCGGGTGATGTGCCCCTTAATCTTCTCTACTCCTTCTTGACCGTAGGTGTAGGTGGGTATAGGTAGAATAATACACTAATGGAGGATGATCCAAAAATGGTGGTAGGTGATGGGTTTATATAGAGTAGGAAGGGGCATAGGTGGCTCTTGGATTGGATGGCTAGGATAGGGTATGGGGGGTAGTTGGGGATCCTATGGCTAAGGGTGATTGGCGCCAACCCAAGGGTTACCTAGGTGGTGGTTATGGGTGGTGGCACCCCTTGAAGTTGGCACCAAAATTGGTTCTAGAAGGGGGGCTTAGGTGGCGCCAAGTAGGGTTTTAGAAGGAGGGGTAGGTGGGTGGCTTGGATGGGTTATATGGGTAGGTGTAGGGTTAGGATGGGGGGATTTTTGGAGGGAATTTTTGCCACCAAAACAAGGGTAGTTATAGGCTATTTTGGCACCATTTAGTTGTGTCTTTTGAAGGTAGTGGGTAGGCTAGGTTGGTGCCAAGGTGAGGTGGAAGTAGGGTTAGCTTATGTGGAGCTTAGGTGGAGCTAGTTGGTGGAGTTGTTAGGTAGGGTTTTTAGGTGGTAAAAGCTAAGGGAGTTGGAGCATAGCTAAGCTAAGCTAAGCTAAGATAGCTTAGCTAGTAGTGGAGTAGAGGAGGAGGTATTAGAGCTAGGGTTTGAAGAGAGGAGCTGAGGAGGAGAAGCCTGGAGCTTGAACTGGAGCTGGCAGTTGTTGAAGAGGGTGGCATGGAGCTACTCTAGCTGGCTTAGCTTGCTAGTTCTTTGCTAGCTGCTAAGCCAAGCTAAAGTGAGCTGGCTTCTAAGATAATGAGCTGAGGTGAGCTAGGTCTGGTGCCCCCAGGGAGGATCAAGCTGGTTGAGGTAGCTAAGGTAGCTTAGTACAACTGAGTTGAGCTTAGCTGAGTCCTCGGGAGCTGGACTTGAGCTTCCTAAGCTGGAATGAAGCCATCTTCAGTAGTTTGGAGTTGAGTGGAGCTGGATGTAGCTAGACCCAAGCTGGGGTGAACTCTAGTCGACTCAGTTGAGCTAGCTAGAGCTCTTTGTGGACTAATGGGAGCTGAGATGAGCTAGACTCAGCTAAGTTGAGCTGGATCTAAGCTAACCTGAGCTAGGGTGAGCTAAGATGAGCTCTCTTGAGCTGCCATTCAGCTAAGATGAGCTGAATGGAGCAAGGATGTGCTGAACCTAACCCAAGGGAGCTGGATTCCAGCTATGGTGAGCTGGAGCAAGCTGAGTTCCAGCTAGTTTGAGCTTCTCCTTGACCAGTTGCCTTCCTGAGTGCTAGGGTTCTAGGGATCTGTTAATCTGTTTATCCATAACACTCACAAAAACACATTAAAAAGATAATAAAAAATGCAATGCATGCCTAACCTAATTAATGCCTAAATGTAGCCCAAAAACCAATTTGCAAAGTAAAATCTTAAGAGCTAGGTTTATTTTAATGCATAAGAATGATGATAAACTGGCATTTATCAAGGTCGGCTATTCTAAGGGATGAACCCTAAAGTGCAATATGAATTCACCATAGGATTGTCAAGAAAGGTTTTAGGTTTTCCAAAAATGGCAGGTTACCTCTCATTAAGCACTGAGTTTTACGCCATCGGCTGAGCACAATGAGCTCAGGGAGAATGGAGAGTAAAGGATGTCTCAGCCAAATTTGTATCGGTAAGGTCAATGAACGGTTTGAGTCTCTGACCATTCATGATGAAAGGTTCTGAATCGTGGCTGAGTGGAGTGATCTCGATGGATCACTTTCCAAAGATTCATCAGATGAGGTAATGTCCGATCCATTTTGATCTGAGTTTTCTTGGGAATAGTTTAAGCTTGGCATCAAAGAGTAGGACATTTTGACCAAGGTAGAAGATCTTTCTGGATATGTGCTTGTCGTGAAAGGCCGTAACCCACTCTTTGTAAATTCGTGAGTTCTCATACGCATCATGGCATAATTCATCGATCTCTCTCATTTGGAGCTTTTTGCAGGTTCTTGCTTAGAAAGATCTAGGTTGTAGGTCTGTATTGCCCAGTAGGCTTTGTGCTCCAATTCGACGGGGAGGTGACATGCCTTTCCATACACCAATCTGGAGGGAGACATACCTAATTGGGTTTTTTCGGTGGTCCTATAAGCCCACAAAGCTTCCGAAAGTTAGGATGACCAGTCTTTCCTATCAGGTCGAATAGTAACCTAGAGGATTTTCTTGATCTCCTAATTTGATAGCTTAACTAGACGATTAATTTGGGGGTGGTAAGGAGTAGAGATTCGATGTGACACCCCATACTTGGTTATCAGTGACCTGAACTGAGCATTAGTGAAATGGGTCCCTCCAACAGACATTATAGCACGTGGAATCCCAAACTGCGAAAAGATGTTCTGATGAATGAATTTCATAACCACCTTATGATCATTGGTTCGGGTAGGAATGGCTTCGATCCATTTGGACATGTAGTCAACAACGAGTGGAATGTACTCGAAGCCGTCTGAAACAAGAAAGGGTCCCATAAAATAAATCCCTTAGATGTTGAAAATTTCGCATACAAGAATCGACTGTAAAGGCATCATATCACAATGGCTCATGTTACCTAAAGTATAACAACAAGTGCATGCCCTACAGGGATTGTATGCATCTTTGAAAATCGTGGGCCAATAGAAGCTGCACTGGAGGACTTTCAATGCTGTTTTATGACTTGAGAAGTGTCCACCGTATGGCTGGTCATGGCAGAAGGACAAGATGTCCTGAATTTTCGCTCCCACGACACATCGTTGAATAATTTGATCAGCACTAATGCGGAAAAGGTACGGGTCTTCCCAGAAGTAATACTTGGCATCGGAAAGTAATTTGTCCTTCTTAGCCTTCGGCCAATCTGACGGGATCTGATGTGATGCCAGGTAGTTTACTAGATTAGCAAGCCACTCATCAGGAAAATGTTCCATGATGGGTCCGGTGGGGTCGATAATACCAGAAAGAAGGCAGGACAAGTGATCAGCTACCACATTTAGTTTTCTTCCTTTGTCATGAATCTCGAGGTCAAACTCTTACAACAGCAAGATCCAGCAGATTAGTCGAGGTTTCGCATCCTTCTTCGCAAGGAGATGCCTCACAACTGTGTGATCAGAGTAGATGATAACACGGGAACCCAAAAGATGTGATCTGAATTTTTCCAGGGCAAATACTGCTGCTAGCAACTCTTTCTCAGTAACTGTGTAGTTACGCTGAGCCTCGTCAAGTGTCTTGCTAGTGTAGTAGATGACCATGGGTTTCTCATCAATTTTATGCCCAAGTACCACTCCTACAGCGAAATCAGATGCATCATACATGATCTCAAAGGGTTAAGACCAATCTAGGGATTGTAGGATCGAAGCTTGGGTAACTCTATCACAGAGGATTTCAAATGCTTGAGTGCATTCCTTGGAGATTTCAAAAGGAACATCCTTAGAGAGTAGAGCGGTCAGGGGGCATGCGATCTTTGAGAAATCAGGAATGAATCAATGCTAAAAGCCGATGTGCCCCAGAAAAGATCAGAAATCCTTGATCGAGCTAGGCATAGGGAGTTTGGAAATCAGATTCACCTTGGCTCGATCAACCAGGATGCCTTTTTTTGATATGAGATGTCCCAGGACAATTCCTTTAGTTATCATTAAATGGCTTTTTTTCCAGGGAAGAACCAAATTCACATCAATGCACTGCTTGAGGATCTGGACCAACAGAAGGAGGCAATCGTCAAATAATTCGCCAAATGCTGAAAAGTCATCCATGAAGACTTCCAAATAATCACCTACCATATCTGAGAATATGGCAAGCATGCACCGCTGAAAAGTAATGGGTGAATTGTAGAGACCGAAAGGCATCCTTTGGAACACGTATGTCCCAAAGGGGCAGGTCAAAGTGGTCTTCTGTTGGTCCTCAAGATGGATTACAACCTGGTTATAACCGGAGTACTCATCCAAGAAGTAGAAGAACCTATTTTCTGCTAGTTTCTCGAGGATCTGATCAATAAACGGTAGTGGGAAATGATCCTTCTTTGTAGAGGTATTGAGTTTTCTGTAATCAATGCAGACTCTCCACGAATTAGCCACACCGGTCGATATGATTTCTTTGGTTTCAGTCGTGATCACCATGAGTCCCACCATTTTAGGCACAACCTGGATTGGACTCACCAACCGACTGTCAGACATCAGGTAGACGATCCCAGCATCTAACCACATAACGATCTCCTTTTTTCATGACCTCCTATAGATTAGGATTCAGACGTCTCTATATTTCATGGGAAGGTCATGTACCCTCTTCAGTATGGATACGATGTGTGCAGTAAGAGGGACTGATGCTAGTTAAATCATCGAGAGTCCATCCAATTGCTCTAGATGCTGCTGGAGAATAGAAATTAGACGGGATTCTTGTTCAGTTGTGAGTCTGGAATTGATAATCATAGGAAACGTCTGATTGGAACCCAAAAAGATGTACTTTTGATGCTCAAGAAGAGGCTTGAGTTCCAAAATAGGGTTATCAGCAGCAGCAGGTGGTTCAGGGTGTGTGTCAGGAGTATGAGAAGGAGTTATGGGTGTGTCTAAGCCAGGTTCGGACTCCTCTGATTGCAGGTTTTGATCCTCTTGTGGTTGATCAGAAGTAGTCAGGTTTTCCTCAATATATGTATCGTCAACCACAGCCTTGATATCACATATCTGTTCTATAACACCATAATTAATCCCTTGTTGGGCCTTAAAGATGTCAATCTTTAAAGTTTGGTTCCAGAATTTCAGTTCAATTTTGCCCTCCTCACAATTTATGTTGGCCCTAGCAGTAGCAAGAAAGGGTTTCCCTAGTATGATTGGTGTATTCCTCGGGTTTTCTGGAGCATCCATATCCAAGACTGCAAAGTCCACCGGGAAATAGAAATCCCGAACCCTAACAATGACATCCTCAAGAATTCTTTTGGGTGACTTAATAGATCGATTAGCCAACTGTAATGTCACTTCTGTCGGTTTGAGCTCAGATTCCTCAAGATGGTCGAGTAGGGATGTACGTATTAGGTTTATGGAGGCTTCTAGATCCAATAAAGCTCTATCAAATTGGATATCACCAATTGTACAGGAAATCAGGGGAGTACCTGGGACTTTTGCCTTAGGTGGGAGTTTGCTCAAAATTACAGAGCTGGCTTGCTCTGACAATACTATTGGGCTCCCACTTTTGGTTTGCGGCTTACGCTTAGGTGTACACACGTCTTTTAGAAATCATGCGTAAGCCGGTACGTGCCGAATTGCATCCATCGAGGGGATGTTTATATGGACCTGTTCAAAGAGCTTGACCAGGTTCTCCTCAGGTGCCACGGGTTTGTTTGTCCTCTTTCCTTTGGTCAGGGCCTCGGGAAATGGAACCTTAGATGGTTCCTCTAGAATAGGTCCAGGTTCTTGATCAGGGATAGGGGTATCCTGGATAACTATCCTAAGGCTTGGGCTAGCACTACCAGGCTGAAAATGGCTTGGGTAAGGTGGGTCTTATGTTGCTTTGCCACTACGGGTTGTTATTGAATTCAATCCTGCCTGGTTTTGGATTGGTGTCGGTAAAATAGGTGGCTGCTGCTGAAATCCTGAATATGATGTCGAAGCTTCCATCCTGTTAGGTGATGGAACAGAAGGGGCCCGATAAATCATGTGGGCTTGGCCCGGATTTGGGTCCATAACACACCTCCGGTTCGACACGTTATTCGAATTCGGTAGATGTTACGAAGGGAGTGTCCCAGGTTGGCGGGAATTCTCCATCTGGGTGAGTTGATTGTGAACCTCTATGATTTCGTCTTTGTGTTGTTTCTGCATAGCTGCATTCGTCTTTTGAATGTTAGCCAGAGTCTGAAGGATGAGATTCATCTAATATGTCTGAGTTGGCCCGATTGATAGGTAGGGTTAGGCCGAGGCTGAGGTGGCTGATATGGAAGAGGAGCTTGTGGACGGGGTTGATATGGTGGTCTCTAATTTTGATTGTTTCCCACCCACAGGAAATTGGGATGATTCTGCCATCTAGGGTTATAGGTATTAGAGAATGGGTCATTCTAGATGGCGTTGATGTCCTCGCAGGTCTGAAGAACCTTAGAGAAATCAGAGTACGAGGGTTTAGAGTTCCCCTAACTAGAGTAAGCAGGATCGGAGTTTCCTCCGATCCTAGAATCAGATGGGGGTGGATATGGATCCATCCCCTGAGAAGATCGGTGATAGATGTTATGCACAGCTTCCCTCCAAGAGGGTAGTTGTGCAAATGGGTTTTGCACAGAGGTGGCTCACTGCAAATGTCGAGTTAGCTCATCCACCTTCTCAATGATAGAGACCTTGTCCAAATGATTGGCCATCAATTCCAAGTTGACTGATGCAGACAGGCCCTACATCTCATGTGCTCCGCTTGGATTCATCGATGCACGGGCATTCGTCTAATCGAATAAGCCCATGGAGTCATTATTGATGGAGTTCTCGCACATATTCTCGAGAATCTGCCACACAGTCTCTTCATGTTGACCCATGATATTTCCTCCACAGGTTGCATTGACGAGTAAATGGATATCTTCATGAAGCCCCTGGTAATAAGACTTGACTTGTTCCCATTTAGGAACTCCATGATGGGGGCACTTTCACATGCGATCCAGAAAATGGTCCCAGGCTTCATGAAGTGGCTCCCCAGGCTACTGTGTGAAGTGCGTGATCTAGTGTTGTAAAGCATTCGTCCGACCAACTGGGAAGAACTTTTTCAAAAACTCATATTATAGTTCAACCCATGTGTTGATTAGACGCGTTTGAGTCTGATACCAGTGAGCTGCTTTGTCCATGAGAGAGAAGGAGAACATTTTCATGAGAAGAATATCCTGATTTTGGGCATCTGACCCGAAGGTCTGGGCCAGATGCTTGAGTTGTTTGATGTGCTGGAAAGGATCCTCGGAATTAGGCCCATGAAATTTTGGAATAGCATGAATCATGTTGGGTTTGAGTTTAGAATCAGGACCTCCAGCCGGGATTTGGACTCGAGGTTCAATTGCCACCGTAGTGGGATTGTAGTGATCTCGCATCATAGGATGCTGCGGTGGATTCACAAAGGGTTGGAATAAATCATTAAGGCACTGAAGTTGGTTCTCAAGGTTATTCTCTTCTTCTACAAGTTGTGCCATGATGATGGAAGAAGGAGAATTGGGTTCAGATGAATAAGCGAAGATGGCTATGTGATGAGGTTGCTGCACAAAAATGAAAGTCAAGGCCTGGCCTTGACGGGAGTGAATAACTAAAAGAGGCCTCAAGGATGGTCTTAAGGACCTCCTACCGAACATGCATCGATAGTCTGCATGAGAGTAGAATGTAATGGACCCAATCAAGACATCCAAAAACCTTAGATGACTATAGAGGTTCAGGGCGGATGATACCGCTTAGTTAGAAAGTCGTCCACCTGAGAAATACATGGGTAGCCAGAGAGGGAGAGTCCTGCAAAGACACCTACACGGTAGAGCATCCCCACGAGTTACAAGGTTTCCCCCACCCGACCTCTCTTGTCATTAATGTTCTAGGTAGACCAAAATGGTGACTTGACCTCTTAAGTCTACCAGTTTTAATTAAGAGCAAGGGTGCTTAAGATTTCACTTGAACTTTAGATGTATTGAGTGCAAAAAGTGACCTAATTTCAAGGTTGGTTGACCCAACAAGGTGGGTCAGCTTCACCTATTTGTCCTTTGAGAAGTTTCAAGTCCCTTCTTTCAGGATTCAAGTGAGATTAAGAGCCTGAATTTTAGGGTTTGCTTGAATAAATCTCTTCAACCAAGGCTTAGCCACACATCTTTTTGGAGAGTTGATTCTTGCTTATGAAAGTGTGTCTCTAAAATCCTAAGTTGAAATCCTTAATTTTGACACTAATCTTGCTCCAATTTAATTTGCCAAATGTGATATCTAGGGCACAATCAAGAAAGTGGTAGCCCTAGTTACCTTAAATGGGTGCACAAATCAATTTTGTTGTTGAAATCAAATCAGGCAACTTGGTGAATTAGCTAGAAATGGAAACCAAGTAGCCCTAATTGATTTTGCTTTTTTTTTCTTTTTTGTTTTTCAAAATGAGGGGCTTAAGAGAGAAAGAGTAATCAGAAATTACCTGCCCCAGGCGTGTGATTGCACAGCAATCATAGGTCTTATTTGACCCAAATTAGGCTAGGACTAAGCATAAGTTAGGATAATTCATGCATGCATAAGCATTACTTTCATCTTTGATACTTTCTTTTAGCTATGCATAAAATAATGCTATAATGTGTTGATTTGGTACATTATGTCAATTATAGGTAATAAGCTGGATCTGAAGTTGGAATAACTGGTGTTGCAGCAGAGCTGGAGTGGAAGACCAAGATTAGATGTAATAGATAAAAATGTAAGGGAGTTAAGGTATGCTATTCTATTAAGTAGGAATAAAGTAGTAAAATATGAAGAACTTAGGAGCACCCTTGCCCTAGGACAACCTAAAAGCTTCCCCAAGCCTTAGCCACCCTTAGATTAGGTCACCACACCCTAGGAAACCTTAAAACCCTAATTCCAACCTCTATCTGGACATCCAAATGAATTCTAGGACATCCAAAACCCTTAGCCAACTCCCGCACACCTTAAACCCACTTCTGCAGTGTTATTGGACGTCTAGACACTTGGTCAGATGTCCAATTTCTGCAGAATACCCAAGACAGAACCTAGAATCATTCCTGACTCTGATTAGACGTCCAGACAACAAGTCTGGACTTCTAATCTTTTAGTATAAGTCGCCTAATGCTATTTTTGGACTTCTGGAATTGCTCTCCAGTTCCTGTTTTGAGATTCAAGCCTTGATCTTGGATCTCTAGCTCCCTAAACCCAATTCCAACCCCATAGAAACCTAAATTAAGGTACCCTAACCCTAGTACATCACCTCTAGACCTCCCTAAGGACCTAATTAGGTCCTCACAAAACCTAATTGACTTAGATCATAGTCAATTACCAATTCCTAGTCAATTGGACTCTTAGGGTCCAATTGAGCTCAGATCTCAACACACACAAGTACAATTGGACTCAGGGAGAGTCCAATTGACCTAAGCCCAACCGAATTGAGTCATTTCACTCTCAATTAGGTTCACACCCATTCAATTAAACTTGTGTTAAGTTTAATTTCAAATTTCCCTTAGCAATTAGGGTTTGCAACCCTAATTTAAGGCCCACACCAACCTAAACCCCTTAGGACCTAACCTATATCACTTAGACACCTAGGGCACGACCACACACACACACACCCATTCATGCACTCCCACACAACCAAGAGTATTCTAGGCTCTTCCAAAGGTGGCACCACTCTTGGTTGCCAAACTTAGCAACTAAGAGCCATTCAAATTGAGATCCACTTTTTATGGATCTAAGAACCACCTCTCTCTCACCATGGCCGATCACTCTTGGGGCTTTCTCTAGAGAGTTCCACACTTCTCTAGAGAGTCTCCCGTATGTCTATGAAAAGGCCTAAGCGGTGGCCATTTGCCCCCATCCATCTCTTGGCATTATTTTCTTCCATTTAGGTTAGCTACATTCACTTCCACTCCACCTCCACAAGTTGCTCACCATGTGATAAACACGTATAAATTCATCGTAAAATGCTTATTTGTGATAGTTCCTAGGCTTAGCACTGCATATCATGATATAAATATCGCATAACATGCATCATTCTTCATTTAGAGTAGTTGTTTATATTTTAGGTTAATTAGGTCCTTTTTGTAGTCAAGAGAAAAAAAAAGGATTTATTTCAGGGCTTCAGATGGACGATCAGACCATACGGATCTAATCGGGACGACGATCGGAGACTAACGCCTCTGAAATCGTCCAGATCGAAGTCCCGTAGCATCACATTAAGCCCGAGGAAGATCAACGGCCAGGGGGCAATGCGACATCCATATGGGTTTCAGATGGAAAATCCGACCGTACAGATGGATCCGGAGAGATGATCGTAGTTCAGCATCGCAGGAATCATCTTGATATGAGCACCGTAGCACCCTCTACAAGAAGAAGAAGATGGACGGCCCAGATGGCGCCACGTGGCACCATCCAGACCACCCAACACCGGCCAGCACCACCCAACTCCTTCATCCACGCCCTTCAATCCTAGCCGTTGGATCAAGATCCAACGGTTGGGAAGCAGACACACCAAGCCGCTCCACATGACACAAAGGAGGGGTTATCACAATGGTGTTAACGCTGGCTTGCAAAGGAGGGGTGCGGGCTCGAATCCCCGAAGCCCCCCTAATTTCCAATTTCGCCGGCCGCTCAGCAGCAGCCGCACAACACGCAGCAGTGCCAGCGCAGCGTACGCATATGCACATACCAGCGTACGCCAGCGTGTGTGCGGCACGGTTGCGCGAAGCGCGCAACGCCAGTGGAGCGCACGCCAGCAAGGAGGCGCATGGATCTTCAACGACGCACCTTTAGTGACGCTTGCAAATGTCACTAATGGTGTGCGCACGCCAATAAGAGGACTTGATAGGCGGATCTTCAGCGACAGCTGCATCGACGTTTATGCACGTCACTAAAGGCCCGTGTGCACTAGTAAGAGCAATTGATGGGCGGATCTTCAGCGATAGCTGCAGCGACATTTGTGGACGTCAGTAAAGACCCAGATACGATTTTTGCCTCTTCTCCACCACTATAAAAGGACCAACACCCACTCCCTTCCAAGCCATCTCTACCTACTCTACTCTCACCTACTCCCAAGCTCTAGCAAGCCTAGCAACGCTCCATTAGAGCTTGTTCTCAAGCTCCCAAGGTGCCTATTAGTGTAGCAAACCTCTGCCCCACCAAATATTCCTCCAACTTCCCATCTCCCTTCATACGTCACCTTGGAGCCGTCCTCCCTCCTCCATTCCGGTAGCAGATAAACTCCGTCTTCTCACCTCCATTCCAAAGCTACGCCGAAGCTTTCCTCAACCCGACATCCTCCAGCATCTCACCTCCATCGTCCCGCTCCTCACCTCCTTCGTCCGAGCTTCCGCCAGGCGCCATCGTCTCGCAGAACAGCCGATTCGAGAGATTTCCTCTCACCTCCATTTCTTTTTATGCTTTTATAGTTCATTGTAATCGACATTGAATTGATATATATATATCATATTTGTTCTACATCTCTATCTTGTGAATCATTTGATTGTCTTTTATTTCAAAAACACAAGAAAATAACAAAACCCCAAAATACCAAAAAGAAAAGAAATGAAGCGCGATTTTCACGTAAAGCAAATGTCGCCACCCTGTGTTCGACCTGGGACTCCCTTGGAGTTTCGGTATAAATTTTATTTGATCGACATGTTTTGCAACTACAACATCAGGTTACTTGTAACCTCGATTTCTGACACGCGAAACACAACCCGACCATTTTGGCACTGTTGCCGGGGAGGCAACGGAATTTACTTTATTGTTTATTACGCTTCTTTTCATTTACATAGCACTAACACTACTTATCTTTGATCTACTTTCTTGTAGGTACCCTAGCATGGAGATCCAAGTGCAGTAGATCAGAGTAAAGTGCAAGTAGAGTACTCTGTAAGTGTCCCCCATTTTTCGCCCCCACTAGTTCATTTCGCCACAATCATAACCAAGACCTAATCTACTTAGGTGTTTGCATAAACCCTAGGATAGACTTTGTTTGTCTTGTTTGCCACCTTCACCCATCTCACCCACATCTTATATAAAAGAAAACAAAAAGATATTTCTATGGGACAAATCAATTTACACACTCTATACACCCACATTTGAGGCACATAATCGGACTTGATTTTTCATCTACTCAACTAGGCTTCCGACCTGTGGACCCGGTACACGAATTCAACACATAAAAGTGTAGAAATCATATTAGGTTAACCATATTTTTGTGTGCCTTAATCAGTGGTGCATTTGAGCCAATTAAGTGAATTATTTGGGCTGCACCACCTAATCTAAAAGAGGTTCATTTTCTAGCTACCCCATAGGATTCAATAATTAGGACAAGCCAGACACTCCACATTTTCTTGATTTCTAAAGGAAAATACTTGAACACGTGCTTTCAACAACAAACCTGGTTTGCCTCAGAAAACTTGGTTGAAAACACCGAATATTTGAATCCTAAAAGCTATTAAGCAAGATTCGAATCCTAAAACTCACCTCATCATTAATAATCTTTCTTGAAAACCTCTTGGTTGTGCACATTCACACGTTCTCAAACAAATCATTAAGGGCCCATCACATTCCAGAGCACCAATTTCCCAAGCCTAACTAAAATCAATTAGACGTTGGCCTTAAGGATTCATTCACTCATCGGGATCCAGATTGAGATTATTCATGATTAACCTGCTTATACTAGTTAATCTGATGTCTAGCTAGGGGAGTAGCATCAAACGTCCATGGCTGGGGGGTACACTAGGAATTAGAGGCGTAAGCCAAAGGAAAAACCTTCTCCCCAGTCCCTCCTTCTAACTGGTTGGATTGCCTGGACATAAGTAGAGTAAATCGTCCATAATCTTAGGACAGATTTTGAGAGTCAGTAGACCTTAGGCTACCAAATCTAAGGATAAGCTTGTATTCTTGTGCCGCAGGGTTCCTTTTCCCCGTCCTTTCAACTTCCTTCTAGTGTATGCTTGGGAGGAGGTCATTGAACCCTAGATTGGAAGGACCTTTAGACCATTCTAGGAGGCGAAGGTTGAGCTATAGCCAAGCAAATCCCATGGCTGATCAACAACTACCTCCCCTGCCTCCAAACCAGCAGGAGCTGATTCAGAGGCAGTTGGAAGAATTGCAGCAGATGCAGCAATGGTTCCAATGCATGCATGGTCAAGGCGCTCAGCCCTTGAAGGATTTTTACGATCCTTCAAACTATGGGGAACGTCCTAGCATCATGATTCCTGCCGGAGATATTGAAATCAAGCCCCAAGTCTTAAGTTTGATTAAGCATTTTCATGGGCTTAGCTCGGAGACCCATTCCAGCACCTGGAAGATCTGACCACATTGGTTCAGACCACTAGAGCAAGGAATGTGAACGAAGAGCAAATGATCATGAGGCTTTTCCCCCACTCTCTCAGGGATAAGGCCGCACATTGGTACCGGACTATAGGAAGGCCGATTGAAACTTGGGTTGCTCTTAAGTCAGCTTTCTTGAAGAAATTCTTCCCTATCAGAAGGACCAATGCCTTGCGACGAGTGATTACCACTTTCTCCCAGCGGCTGGGGGAACCATTTCAGGGTGCCTAGGAGCGATTCCAGGAACTTTTAAGGAAGTGTCCACACCACGAGGTGTCAAAATGGCAACTTGTGCAGATTTTCTATCATGGGTTGGTTGAGCAACTCCGTAATCACGTGGACTCCCCTGCGGAGGCAATTTTCTCAACAGGGATGTAGATAGCGCATACAACCTATTTGAGTAAATGAGCGAGAACTCAATTAATCATTCCTCCATGGATGCATTCAACCCGTCCCAACAACCTAGGTCAAGTGCTAATGAGATCCAGGACTCTCATTCATTTGACATGGAATTAATTTGTAATAAACTGGATAAAATGGACTTGGTTGCTAAGAAAATGGAAGAATGTATGTCTGGGAATTCAGGAAACACTTCTTTACCCACTCAATCATAGAATTCGGGATTCCATTCCTCACGAGCTCCCACGGGGCTAGAATTCGTGAATCAACTCGATTCGGCTCAACCTGTGAGCTAGGATTTCCCGGAACCATATGGGTTCCAAACTGGGGCCTTTGATCCAAGTTCCTCTGATCCTTCCTTCTCTTCATCCTCATTTTATGAGGATGCATATGCAATGTAGGAGAATGTTAGGTCCAACCCGTATTCCAACACTTTCAACTCGGGATGGAGGAACCACCCTAACTTCTCTTGGAAAAATTAGGGGCAATAGACCCAATCTCGACCTAGCAACTATGCATCTCAAAAACCCATGGGTCAGGGTCAAGTATACACCCAGTTGCCCCTGAGACCGGTTAATCATCCATCTTGGAATGCCCAACAATCTGTGGGGCAGGCTAATTTGAACCAGTAGATGGTGGAAATGCAAGGGTCCATGCTTTAGCTTATGCAACAAATGAAGACATCCTTGGATAACTTGCAATCCGGGTTAATTGCAAACACCTGACAACCCAGATCCCTACCATCTCAACCCATACCAAACCCGCGTAATGTGAAAAATCAGGGCAATAGAGCCCAAGGGTACGGGAATCAAAGGGACCCACACGCGCATGCTCAGGTGGTTGAGCAGGGTCCCTCTTCTTCCTCTTCTAGTTACATGACCAACCAAGGCCCTCCAATCTTCACTAATCCACCTCAAGACCCAAACCCTTATGCCTCTGCAAACTCTGTCACCTTGAGAAGTGGGAAGCAGACCTAGAACCCAGAATTACCTTCTAGAAGTCAAAATCCTAGGGAGCTTGAGAAAGAAAAGGAGGCTGAAGAAGACAATAAGGCCCAGGGATCGAAAATTGAAAATTCCACCCATTTTCCGTTCCCTGAGGCCCTATTGAAAATTAAGAAGAAGAAAACCCTAGACAGCAACGAGGAGCTTTTGAATTTATTCAAGAGTGAAGAGATCAATATTTTGCTCCTCGATGCTATTAAGCACATCCCGACTTACGCTAAATTCTTGAAAGAACTGTGTACCCAAAAGCGTAAGCCGGGAGAACCCACTCCGAGGAAGGTGATTCTCTCTAAGCAGGCAAGTTCTGTAATCCTGCATCACCTTCCTGAAAAGAAGAAAGATTCAGGCGCTCCCTTGATCTCATGCATTATTGGGGAATACACTATTGATAGGTCACTATTGGACCTAGGTGCATCCATCAACCTAATCCCAACTTCTATTTATGAGAAGTTTGGGTTAGGTGAACTCAGGCCAACCTCAGTAACGCTACAATTAGCAGACCGATCGGTCACCACACCGAGAGGCATTATTGAGGATGTAATTGTCAAGGTCAAGGATTTCTATTTTCCTGTAGATTTCCTCGTCCTCGACATGGATGTACCTAATGATTTGAGGAACACGCCCATCATTCTGGGGCATTCGTTCCTAGCTACCACCAAGGCCAACATAAATTGTGAAAGCGGTAGTATGGAGATCGCCTTTGGGGATAAGAAATTAACTCTGGATATTTTTAAGGTGATAAGAGGATTTGAGGATTGTGGATTCATTGAGGAACTTGAGGATCAGGATCTTAAGATGTGTATAACAATCAATGCACTCAAGGACTGCATTAGCTTTAGCGAACCCAACCCACAACCCTCCTTCGTGGTAGACCTGCCATATCCTAAAGAGGCTATTGATTTTGTTCATTCCCAGCTTCTTCCACTGGATTGTCCTGATGAATCTTCATCAGCATCCTCCCTTCCTTCGATCCTAAACCCACCCCAACTGGAATTAAAACCATTGCCCAAAAAATTTGAAAAATGAGTTCTTAGGACCTGAAAACACGTTCCCTGTGATTATTAGTGCTGATTTGACTAAGGAGCAAGAATTGAGGTTAATTAAGGTCCTTAAGAACAATAAGGAGGCAATTGGTTGGACCATCCACGACCTTAGGGGGATCGATCCATCTATTGTAATCATTGTATTTTCATGGATGATGGATCCCGCCCTTCTCGCGAAATGCAAAGGAGACTAAACCCGAATATGGGAGAAGTAGTCAAGAAGGAGATAATTAAGTGGCTCGATGCTAGGATTATTTACCCAATCTCAGATAATCCGTGGGTTAGCCCCGTTTAGATTGTACCCAAGAAGGCAGGAATAATCGTTACGACTAATGAGAAAGGGGAAACCTTCACCACTCGTTCAGCTTCTGCTTGGAGAGTCTGTATTGACTATAGGAAGCTGAACATTGCCACTAAAAAGGATCACTTCCCCTTGTCATTCATCAATCAAATCCTCGAAAGGTTAGCTGGGCAAAAATATTTTTGCTTCCTGGATGGTTATTCGGAATATAACCAAGTCCCTATCCATCCTGAATACCAGGAAAAGACAACTTTCACATGTTCCTACGGAACCTTTGCATTCTGTAGAATGCCGTTCGGGCTTTGCAATGCGTCTGCAACTTTTCAAAGGTGCATGATGGCCATCTTTTCTGACATGGTGGGAGATTGTCTTGAGGTGTTCATGGATGATTTCTCCATTTTCAGAGATTCTTTTGAGTCTTGCCTGGCTAACCTGGAATTGATCCTTCAGAGATGCATCAAAACACGGCTGGTCGTTAGATGGGAAAAGAGCCACTTTATGACTCAAGAGGGCATCGTCCTGGGTCACGTGGTTTCTAATTGGGGAATTGAAGTTGATAGAGCTAAGGTGGATGCTATCTCTAGACTTCCTCCACCCACATCTGTAAAACAGATTCGCTCTTTTCTTAGGCATGTGGGTTTTTATAGAAGATTTATTAAGGACTTCTCGAAGGTTGCTCGGCCGTTGAGTAAACTTTTGGCCAAAGACGCGTCGTTCGAATTTGATGAATCATATCGTAAGGCATTTGATTTATTAAAAACGGCCATCACCTATGCCCCGGTATTGCAACCACCGGTCTGGACAGCCCCATTTAAGATTATGGTTGACGCATCTGATTATGCCGTCGGGGCTATCTTGGGTCAAAAGATTGAGAAAAAGCCCTCTGTGATTTACTATGCTAGCAAAACTTTGGACGAGGCCCAGAGGAATTACACCATTACTGAAAAAGAATTGCTAGCTATAGTTTTCGCTTTAGAAAAATTCAGGGCTTATCTGTTAGGTTCTCGCGTCATCATCTATACCGACCACTTGACCTTAAAACATCTCTTGGCCAAAAAGGATGCCAAACCCCAGCTTATTCGCTGGATTCTGCTGCTTCAAGAGTTCGATCTTGAAATCAGGGATAAAGCCAGGGCACAAAATGTAGTGGTAGATCACCTTTCGAGAATACTAATTGATTCCCCTCATCCAGATGTTCTGATCTCTAATACTTTTTCGGATGAAACTATCCTCACAATCTCGGGAATTCAAACCCCCTGGTTTGCGGATATTGTCAATTATTTGGCCATTGGTCAAATCCCTAAGGATTGGACCAAACAACAATGGGATAGACTTTTATCTGATGCCAAATATTATTTTTGGGATGATTCTGAGTTGTACTGCATTGGCGCTGATCAGATTATTCGCCAATGCATCCCGGAAGTCGAGTTCCATAGCATACTTGAGTTCTGTCACACATCCGCTTGTGGTGGACACTTTTCTGGAAAAAGATGGCTGCAAAAATTTTGCAATCCAGATTCTATTGTCCGTCATTATTTAAGGATGCCCAGGAATTCTCTAGGTCACCCACCCGATGCCAGACACTCGAGAACATGGCTAAGAGAGATACGATGCCCCTGAACCCAATTCTTTCCGTTGAAATTTTTGACATTTGGGGCATCGAATTTATGGGACCCTTCCCTCCATTTTGATACCAGTATATTCTGGTCGCTGTTGATTATGTGTCCAAGTGGATTGAGGAAATTCCCACCTGGACCAACGACCACAAGGTGGTCATTGATTTTGTGAAGAGAAATATCTTCAGTTGATTCGGGGTTCCTAGGGCAATTATCAGTGATGGTGGCACACATCTCACTCATGCCCAGTTTCAAAATTTACTGGGGAAATATGGGGTGAGCCATCGGATTTCCACACCTTCCCACCCTCAGACGAACGGACAGGCCGAGGTCTCCAATCGGGAGATCAACAACATTTTGCATAAAACCATTAGGCCTGATAGGAAGGATTGGACCCAAAAGCTAGATGATGCTCTTTAGGCTTACCGTATGGCATACAAAATGCCCATCGATATGTCTCTGTTCCGTCTGGTGTTTGGGAAGGCGTGTCACTTACCCGTAGAACTTGAACACCAGGCATTTTGGGCCCTCAAGAAATGTAATGTGGACCTTGAGTTGGCCGGGAAAACCAGGAAACTCCAACTATCTAATTTGGAGGAGCTTCGAAATGATGCTTATGAAAATGCTAGAATCTATAAGGCAAGGACCAAAGCTTTCCATGAGCAGATGATTTCATGTAAGAGCTTTGAGCCGAACCAGAAGGTCTGGCTTTTCGATTATCGATTAAAGCTTTTCCCTGGTAAACTCAGGTCTAAGTGGGGCGGCCCATTCATTATTGAGTGGATTTTCCCTAATGGGGCCATCGAAATCTTTGACCCAAAGACAGGTAATATTTTCAAGGTCAATGGACAGCTTCTCAAACCCTTTGTTGACCATGTGCTCCCTGAACCCGTCTTGGACAAGGTTGCTCTTACCTTGCCATAACCACCGTGGGTTGATCATTGCCCAGCTGAAGGCACTAACTCAGCACATGTAAAGACTGTTCCAAGCTGACCTGAGTCTCACGGAAACCAGGTGATATTCTTCCACTTCTACTCTCTTGCATGCTTTCATTTTTTTTACAATGAGGACATTGCAATAAGCATGGGGGTGGACATATTTTATAACCATTTTGTCAGCTGTAACAGTGATTTCATGTTATTCAATTATTGTTTAAAAAAAAGAATAAAAGAATAAAATAATAAAATAATAAAAAAATGAAGATTTGAAAAAAAAAATAGAATTAAGAGACGAGAACTTAGGCATTAGGAGTTGTAAACTTTAGGAATTGATTCTTTGAGACCTGAATACTTAGACTCTTTAGGTCATCGGGCTTAATTAGCCTGGGTGTCCACTCGAATGTGGATTTAGTCTTGAGTCCTCCCCAATTAAAAATTTATTTTAATTTAGTAAATAATTTGGGATGATAAGTATGTGACTTAGCCCGCCCTCTGATTTAGGGGGACTTTAAGCCTAAGCATCTGCACACATTATTTTGCACTGACTCACTTTCCAACTATTTTTACGAAAATTGGGTAGCTAATGGACCAACTTGGGTGGTATGGCTGGCAAGTTGTCGGTGGTAGTAGCTCATCGGTCGGTTGTCCAGAGCCCAGCTACAAGACCATTTTCGTTGTACTGCCTTTAGGTAAATCTTAGATCAGGGAAGCCACCTACTTATAAAAAAAAAGGAGAAAATAAATATAAATAAATAAAACCATACTTCACCGCACGAGTATGGCTGGTGAGTTATCGGTGGTAACAGCTCATCGGCCAGTTGTCCAGAACCTAACTCACAAAAAAATGCACAATAATTCCCAAAACACTTAGGGAAGAAGCAGGGAAGTAGAATAAACCAGGGAAATATACACTGGATTCACCCTTGTGTTGACCCCATAAATAAAAGTAGGGAGGAAGCTACTGATCGTAAAGATAAACCTTTAGGCAAGGTCACCTAGGGTCGTAAAAACCCGAAGTCCGTCTTAACGACCGTTTTGTGAGTCTATCACTTTTTCATAAAGATGCTTAGCACTTAGAGTCATTTTCGAGTCTTGGGTGAGTCGGGTAGACATAAAAAGTTATCCCATAACTCTCAAACTCCAAAAGTACAATAATAATAATAATAATAAATTATCTTCTCAAATATGGCGAGGGCTCGGACGGTCTGCATTCTGGCAGGCACCTGGGCATTGTTGAGTTTTTGTAATTAGGTCTTGGCGATAAGACTTTCTAAAGCAATCAATGAATTTTGCCTAAATACTCGAACCCTGATTCTACTGATATACATAGCATCTACTTTAATTTTGCTAGGTCCTAGCAAAAAGTAAGCATGGGGGTATGATAAACACGTATAAATTCATCATAAAATGCTTATTTCTGATAGTTCCTAGGCTTAGCACTACATATCATGATATAAATATCGCATAGGATGCATCATTCTGCATTTAGAGTAGTTTATATTTTAGGTTAGTTAGGTCCTTTTTATTGTCAAGAGAAAGGAGGATTTACTTCAGGACCTCGGATGGACGATCAGCCCATACGGATCTGATCGGGACAACGATCGGAGACTAACGCCTCCGAAATCGTCCAGATCAGAGTCCCGTGCATCACATTAAGGCCGATGAAGATCAACGGCCAGGGGGCAATGCGGCATCCATACAGGTTTCAAATGGAAAATCCGACCGTACGAATGGATCCGGAGTGATGATCACAGTTCTGCATTGCGGGAATCATCTTGATCTGAGCACCGTAGCACCCTCTACAAGAAGAAGAAGGTGGATGGCCTAGATGGCGCCATATGGCACCATCCAGACCGCCCAACACCGACCAGCACCGCCCAACTCCTTCATCCGCGCCCTTCAATCCTAGCCGTTGGATCAATATCCGGCAGTTGGGAAGCAAACTCACCAAGTCACTCCACACGACATAAAGGAGGGGTTGCCGCAATGGTGTTAATGCTGGCTTGCAAAAGAGGGGCGCAGGTTCGAATCCCTGTAGCCCCCCTAATTTCCAATTTCGCCGACTGCTCAGCAGCAGTCGCACAGCATGCAGCAGCGCCAGCGCAGCGTACACGTACGCGCATGCCATTGCACGTGCGATACGGGTACGCGAAGCGTGCAGTGCCAGCGGAGCGCACGCTAGCAGGGAGGCACATGGATCTTCAGCGACGCACCTTTAGTGACGCTTGCAGCTGTCACTAATGGTCTGCGCATGCCAGCAAAAGGATTTGATAGGTGGATCTTCAGCGATAGCTGCAGCGACGTTTATGTACATCACTAAAGGCCCGTGCACGCCAGCGAGAACAATTGAAGGGCAGATCTTCAGCGACAGCTACAGCGACATTTGTGGATGTTAGTAAAGACCTAAATACGATTTTTACCTCTTCTCCACCATTATAAAAGGAACTACACCCCCTCCCTTCCAAGCCATCTCTACCTACTCTACTCCCACCCACTCTCAAGCTCTAGTAAGCCTACCAATGCTCCATTAAAGCTTGTTCTCAATCTCCCAAGGTGCCTATTAGTGTAGCAAACCTCTACCCCACCAAATATTCCTCCAACTTCCCATCTCGCTTCATAGTTCACCTTGGAGCCATCCTCCCACCTCCATTCCGGGAACAGATCAACTCCATCTTCTCACCTCCATTCTGAAGCTATGCCAAAGCTTTCCTCAACCCGATGCCCTCCAGCATCTCACCTTCATCGTCTTACTCCTCACTTCCTTCATCCGAGCTTCAGCCAAGTGCCATCGTCTCACCGAACAGCCGATTCGGGAGATTTCCTCTCACCTCCATTTCTTTTTATGCTTTTATAGTTCATTGTAATTGACATTGAATTGATATATATATCATATTTTTTCCACATCTCTATCTTGTGAGTCATTTGCTTGTCTTTTATTTCAAAAACACAAAAAAATAACAAAACCCCAAAATACCAAAAAGAAATGAAATGAAGTGCGATTTTCACGTAAAGTAAAGGTCACCTCCTTGTGTTCAACTCGAGACTGCCTTGGAGTTTCGGTATAAATTTTATTTGATCGATGTGTTTTGCAACTATGATGACAGGTTACTTGTAACCTCGATTTCTGACACGCGAAACATGTCCCGACCACCATGGCTACCACCATCTCCATGCTAGGATGCTGGATCACCTCTCCAACCTCTCTCCAAGGGTCAACCTAGGCACCATTCGCCACCCCTCCTCCTCTCAACCACTAAAAGGCCATCGAAGACCACCTCCGAATGCCCTTATTTCTGCTAGATTAGTAGCTAGTTCTTCATAGTTTACATGCTTTTATTACTACTTAGTAGTGTAGCTCTTTATTCTCCCCCAATGATGCATGCAAAATCCCCCCATGGATTCCTGTATGCGATCATTTTCTGTTAGTTAGAATTATGTTTTAAGCTTTCCTCTATAGGCTCTCCTCTAGTTCCATGTTGCAAACACCTTCCTCAATGAATGAAATAAATTTTTCTATATATATATATATGTCTATGTGTTGAGAATTACCATGAGCTTATTGCAATGTATTTTGTGATTAAAGTTGCCTACTTTTAATTCCTGATATTCTTGCAACTAAGCATGCCATGCTTAAATACGTAATAACCATAAACTGGCATGCGATTTTTCATCAAGTGGAATGATAAAAGATCGATTTCATATTTGCATAAATGCCTCCCAGAGATGATCGACCGGGACTCAATGTCTCTTTATTTTTACAAAATCATTTTTTGATGAATGTTTTAGTGCGATTATACCAAGATTTTCGATGACTTTGAAATGCGCGAAGAATGGCTACTGTCAGCGTGTTTGATGTGCGGTTGTCTTTCTTTGAATCTTCTCCTTGAAACAACCACAAAAAAGAGATATAGCAAGTTAGTACCAAATCAGAAATTGTAATCAAGAATTCTGAATCTCCCATTGCTCCCCGACAAAGGGACCAAAATGTTTGTCACGCTGAATCAAGTTTAAGAGTATCACGTTGTAATATAGCCAAAAAAGCATTCAAAACAAATACAATTTTATTACTCGAATTTGAAGTCCAAGGTCGAACACAAGGAGCAAATTGGTGTTTAGAAATCAGTATCACAATTTAGAATTTAAAGGAATATGCAATAATATCAGTCTTAAAATGCAAAAATATGGGAGTAAATGTAGAGCACAAAATATTAAAGAACTCAATGTATATGAATTAAACTCAAATTGGAGGTCTGATTTATAAATAAGATGACTTAAAATTATGCTACAGTGATCCTTTTGCCTTTAGCTTCTGCAGTTCTTCTTCTTCCTTCTTCTGCTTCTACTCCTCTTCTTTCTCTTTACCTTTGGCTTCTGTCTTCTTTTCTTTCTCTTTTGCCTTTCTCTGCTGGTGGCCTCTTCTCTTTCTCTTTGTCTTTGTCTTCTCTTTCCTCTGTCTTTTGCCTTTTCCTTAGCTTCTCCTTCTTCCTTCTCTGACTTGGCTCTTCCCTTAGCTTCTCCTTCTTCTTCAACTTCGCTTCTCCTCCTCTTCAACCTACAGCAAAACCTACCCCCTACCCACGTGCACTCTCCTCTCTTTCTCTCATAAGTTTTGCTCTCCCAGAGCCACATGTATTCGGGTAATTGGTCGGGTACGTACCCGGGACCAGGCCCACCGGCGTGAGATGGTAGGCAAGGAGTGCAGGTCGGATCAGGTCAACCAGGTCAGTGGAGTGCGGTTGCGGACGATGTCGATTCGGTTCAAGTTAGAGGAGCCTCACCCCGTGATTTGGAGGCGAACAACTACTGGCAGGAATTAAACTTATGTGGCTTCACTCGCTTCGCATCCGTCGATGTGGTACTAAACTCATGCCCTTCTTCTCGTGCACCCGCAGCAGTGGTGTTCCTCCATGTGCCTCAACTGCCACGGCCTTTGACTAGAATTGAGAGTCCAGACTCATGCGTGAGAGTGTTCCGTGCAGGCTCGATCAGGGACCTGAAGCTGGCAAGGGCTGGAGCTTGCTTCAAGCTCTACGCCAATGGCAAATGACGTTTGCTACCTAAAATCACCAAGACAGCCTCACGGCCATGTTAAATTGCTTAGGAAGCTTCGTCGAGGCACGACGAATGTTCTGTGGTGGTTGACTTGTCATGGGGATGCTTGTGTGAGTGTGCCTAAGGCATACTCTGTGCGTATGTGTGCGTGTGATCGGTGAGGTGCGTGAGTTAGTGGAGTGGTGTGCGAAGTTTGGGGAAACATTCAGTGGAGTTAGGGGTTGCTTATGGATTTGTCAGCGATGGTTGGGATGGTTTGTGGTGGTGGAGTGGTCTCGCCGGAGTTGGTGGCTGGAGATGAAGGAGATGAGGGTGGTGGAGTGCGGTAGTGGTCGATTTAGGGAAACAGAGAGTGGAGAAAAAAGTAGAGAGGGAAGGGAACTTATTCGGGATGTTAGTGGACGAAGGGGAGACAAAGATGGCATCGGGCATGTACTGCCGACACCGGAGACGAAGGTGCTCAAAGAGAGACGATCGGAGAGGAGGAAGGGGAGACAAGGGTGTCGGCGGGTGCTGCGCGACGCAGACAAATGCAAGGAGGAAGAGTCTGCCACTGGTATTGTGGTTAGACGACAAGGAAGAGTAGGGAAGGTCGCCGGAGCTTGATGAGCGGATTGGCTGGAGGAGGAGAGAAGAAATTGAGAGGTTCTCCGGTCGAATTCAAGCTTTGAGGATGCAGTTGGATTTGGAGTTTCTTACATAGACCTCTGGAGGGGGAATTGTGCTTGGAAGCCAAGCTTCCAGGCAAGGCATGGTCACTGGAGATGGTAACCCTTGGGACAACCATGTCTCTTTCGTGTTCGCATGAGAGATTGGGAAAGAATCTTGGATCATGGAAGGGCTCAGATTGGAGGGATTTTCTTAGAGAATCTCCCTTCCAATTTTTGTAGGGGATTCTCTGAGTAATAAGGGAGAAACCACCTTCCAAAGCTCGTCGGAATAGGATTCCTCCGCTATCATGGTGGAGGGACCTAATTGCAAAAATGATGAAGTTAGGGGGCCTTTTGCAAAGGTTTTTGAAAGATAGGGGTACAAATGTAATTAGGCTAGACCTTTTCGCAAACTAAGTCAAGAAAATTTTATCTTGGGTCCAACTTTTGGTACAAACCTAATTTGAACCTAAGGAATTCAATGGTGTAGTTGGATTTTGGGTTTGACCTCGTTTGACTAGGAAATTTATGCAAAAACCTAATTTAGGACAAATATCTATCTGAGACCCCATTCTAGGTCAAGATGGGTTCCAATGGCCATATTAAAAGTTATAAACCCTAGAGAATAGTTTTCTATGATTTTTAGAGGATTTAGGTGAATTTTATCCTGACAAGAAAGTTGGTTAATTAAGTGGATCTATTTTAGGGTTTCAAGAAGTCATTTAATTCGCAGAAAACACACAAACCCTTTTCTATTTGATCCAACCCACTTATAATCTTATTAAGACCCTTTGACCTTTGTTTAGCCCTTGAGAAAACCCATTTTTGTACTGCATTGGTAAAATTATAGTTTTGCCCCTTGTTTCTTATTTTTCTCTCAGAAAGGTTATTCAGTGAATTATGACCTCCACTTAATTATGTAGGAGCTTTCATTCTCTTCATTAGGTCAAAATGAGCTAGATAGGGCTCATGATGGTGTTCCCATCATGTACACATCCAATTAGACTTGACATAGACCTAATTAGGTTCACTTCTATCCAATTAGACTTTCCTAAGCCTAACTAGGTCCACACCCACTTCATGTAGGTCAACCTAACCTAGAATTAACAAAACCCACACAGCATCACTCTACGAAATTCAAATCATACACACACACCTTCCTAATTCCTACCTTCCTATTCTACCCCTACCAACCCACGCACACCCACTCTTGGAAACCCTGCGTCAACTCTAGATCCTATATTGATGGAAATTCTATTTTTGCCACCAAAAGTGGAAACCAAATGGAGCCTTCCCATAAGGACAAACAGAGCCACGGAATTGATCCCCATCTCCATCCATTCTCCTCCCACTTGCAGCACCCTTCCACCCTCCAAAACCCTAGGGCCATCCTCCTCCTCCAAGGCCCCCTCTATGGACAACTAAAGTAGAAGCTCCTCCAAGGCATCTTCATGAGGGTGGCAAAAAGAAGAGCATAAGGATGCAATACCTTCTCCTTTCTTCTTATGGGCGTGCCCTCTTCTTCCACCATAGAGGATCCACGTCCCCAATTTATTTTCCTCTTAGACAGCCATAGAGAAGACCCCCCTCAAGGTCTTCCCAAGGACGACCATTTGTAAAGAAAGGGAGCAACACCCACCTCTCTCCACTTGGATGCACACACCCATCCTCCTCTCTTTAGTGGATGCCAAGAAGGCTTCTCCTTAGCCTCTCTTGGTTGATCCCTTTCTTTTGTATTAGCTTTATTTCCATGTATCCAGATTTTATAGTGACTTAATTTTTAATGCATGATTCATTTGTCTAATGGTTTTATATGCATACTATTATCTTCATGGATTACAACTTTGATGCATGCTTTCATTTCATGTTTCAAAATAAAGATCAAAAACACAAAAAGACAAAAATATTAGGTTAGATTAGATTTAGGTTAGATTAAGCTGATCCAAATCTCGACTTGTTTTCACGCCTCCCAGAGACGAACGACCGGGACTCAAGTTTTCAAAAGAATAAATTCAATCAAGTTTCGTTATTACAAATATTTTTGTCAAGGGGATGTCGCGACTATACTACGATTTCTGACGATTTCAAAATGCATGATTTCCACGCTTGTCAAGTATATACATTGTTTGTCCAATCCACACCTTTGGGAGATGTACCAAGTTCTCATGGAAAAATGTGGGTGTATGTTGAACACATTACAACAAACCATTCATCAAAATTACCCATACATCCCTTGAAAAATTGATGAGACACCTTGGAACAACATTGAGGATCAATATGATTTCCCAGAGCCCGAGGAAGAGAATCGAGGTTGTTGTGGACCCCCAACCCAAATAGAATCTAATTCAAATTATGTGCAGATTGATACGCCTAATCTTGAGATGGGATGGGATGATCCAATTGTTGGTGTTCCCAATTTTCAACCAGCCTTAGGAAACCATGAAGTTGGTCCATCAAGCTTAAATTTCCCCGACACCTGTAATAATGAGCTTAAAACAGAACCTCTCGAGAGTGTAAATCCCAAGCCTTATCCTATTAAGTTAACTCTCGAGAGTAATTTTGACATCTAAATAGAGCCCAACCTAGATTCTAGTGTTCCAACCCTTACCATTACCCTAGAATTTCGATTTGAGCCTATTTTGAATAATTATGAGGCTCAATGTAATGAGAATTAGATTTTGAGCCTAAACTATGATTTTGGGCCTGTATTTGATGAATTCACCTCTCCAACCTCCTCAGAGACACTAATCGATTTTTCAAAAGTCACGCCAAACTATGATACAAAAACTGAGTTGGATGAGTTCGAAATTGATTAGGTCTATCCTAGGAGCCAAGAAACTGAGCCCATGCTTAATAAGGACACCTTTTTAAGCTCAGAATTTGAAACTAGGTTGGATCCAAGTCAGGTTGTTGATTCTACTTATCTTCATCCTTTCTGTGGTAGAACCTCTGATCTGGAATCAAGTTCAGAACATGATCTTCACAAGTTCTCCAATGATTTCGAATCTTTGATTTCGGAGAACTGTTGTTTCCTAATGACTTCAAACCTATTTACAACCTCAGCTACTATGACCCATCCTTTGATTCTGACACTGAGGTCAAAGTTTTGAAAGAAATTACCTCTTCTACACCACATACAGAACCTTCTCAAATTAGAACCCAATCTCGACCCGCTACCAGAATCAATTTCTATTCAGATTCTCCTTTCGATGATCTGGTTGCGTATGATTCTTCACCACATTTTGATCAGGTTTCAGACTTTGATCAGACTACTAATCACATCCTACCCTTCTCTAACCACTCTCGTAGGGATCTCACATCCACCACAGATCCATTTTCTTTTGAGGATCCCTACTCTGACCAGGCTAATCCGATTTAGCCAAACCCGCATTTCGCACTGCCACATCCTTCTCAGTCATAGAATATCTGGTGGGCACCTTATCCTTGATCCACATCCATCAACCCATCAGAATGATTGGGTTTGGGCTGCATCATCAACTTGTTGATTTGAACAAGCACCTGGTTGGACCAACTAGGATATTGATTAAGGTGCTTGTTATACAAAATTCTGCTGATTTGACCACTTCGCTTCCTTGATCATTTTCTACTTGGCTGAAGGCATTGAATTTAGCACTTAACGGGTGGTAACCCATCTTTCCAGAAACCTGAGACTCTTCTGATTATCCTTTCAAGCTTCACGTCTAGTGCACTTCTGAGTTAAGAGTTAGAATAGCTGACTCCACCTTTGGTACTCATACCAAAGCTTGAAATCGTCTGCAATAGTCATCCCGACCCATTCTCCCACCCTTTTGATCCTGTTCTAACCCATGAACCAAGCTGATTTCATATCCTCAATTTTACAATGAGGACATTACAAAACTTAGGCATGGGAAGGTGTTAAAGTGAAAACCTATAAAAATTCAAGTTTCTGAAGGGTTCTCCCAAAAAAAATTACTCATATTAAAAAAAGCAAAAAAAAATAATAAAAATTGAAAAAGAACAAAAAAAACCAAAAAAATAATAATAATTGAAAAAGAACACAAAAAAGTGGAAAGGGGAGGAAATTTTGTGAGATTACTTGCATATCATTTTTGAGAAGGAAAAGAGGAGGTGATTTGAAAGTAAAAAAGGAGCTATAATTTGAAACAAAAGTGATAGTCATTAGTAAATGATTATGGAATCTACTTAAAGTAATAGACCAAATTAAAAGAAAAAATTAAATCCTAGGGTAACAGAGAAAGAAAGAGATTAGTATGAGTACTGATCTTCGGCCTCTTGGGCTTGTTTTAGGGCTTAAACATTCACATATCCGTTAAGATCTGGATAGTCCTTAAGAAGTTGTGGAAAATGCGAAGCGTATGTATTAGGTCTAAGGCTTAGGGAATATTCAGCCTCGTTAACTAACCTCTGGTTTACGGGACTCGATAACCTAGGCACCCTAATCCACACACAAGTCTGGTTCAGTGAGCTTAATAATCAAAATCATGCAAAAGCATCTATTCTATTCTGAAAAAGCTACCTAGATTAGGAGTGGCTTATCAACACAAGTTGATTTGATTGAGTTCTCGATGCGGAGAGTTGGGAAATTCCCCTTAAAGATGAGCAATAACATACCGTCTCCTCAGTGCTTGTCTCCTAGGATATCTAAATATCCTACTAGGGGCACGTAAGCACCTTATGCTGGTTTAGGTGCCATGGGTAGGATTATCCCAAAATGTTGATTGTCAAGGCCTAAATTTAGTTACAGAATGCCATTGGTGGCACTATCTTGAAGTGTCGAAAGCCAGGGTTCTGGGGTTTGCCATGGTCTATGCTATCTCGAAGCATCAATTGCCAGAAACCTTGTGAGAATTGATGGTAGGAACTAGGAATCCGATACAGATCGTTCCTTTGAGCCAATTTAAAGCTAGAAATAATTAAGAAAAATACATAGAAAACTCTCCAAAAATGCAAAAATTCTTCTATCCCTCTCTCTACAAAAACGCACTGCAAATTAAACCAGAACTAACCATGTTACAAGCATGGGTGCTTTAACCGCTGGGTTCAACGAACCTTAGGATAGTTTTTGTGGGCCTTAGAAACCTTTGCAGCAAACTGAGGATAAAGCTGGTTAAGTCTGGATCTTGGTTGATATGTGAGTACCTTTAAGCCTACTATTTGCATTCTAACCTAATTTATAAAAAAGAAGAAAGAATCAGAACTTTGAGCATCAAATGCATGGTCTAGAATTCAAGTTCATTTCATAAGATTTTGCTAAAAGACTAGCAAAAGTTAGGCATGGGGGTATGATGGTAACATCATCATCTGCCATATCTAGCTTTAATTAGCCATAATCAACAGATAAATGCTCCTACATAACCGCCAAAAAGCCATAATTCATTACAAATGCATTCTGAGAGATAAACATGAAAACAGGGTTAAAACTACAGTTTTAACAAAATATCTTGATTTTAGAATAATCACGGGGTTTCTCAGGGGTTAATTAAATGGCAAATGATCACAAATGTCTAATAAGTGGGTTCATGTAGATAGAAACAGGTTTTCACGTGTTTTAAGAATTAAATGACATCTGAAAACCTAAAAATAGACTTGCTTAATTAACTGAGTTTTGGTCAGGATAAAATTCACCTAAATCTTTTAAAAATCATAGAAAAATAGTATATAAGGTTTGGTATTTTTTATTTGACCATTAGAACCTAATATGACCTAAAATAGAGTCTCAGATAGACAGTTGCCCTAATTTGGCTTTTTGACAAATTACCTAGTTAAACTTGGTCAAAACTTAAATCTAACTTCACCATCAGATTCCTTGGGTCTAAATTAGTCTTGTACCAAGATTTGGGTCTAATCAGAGATCACCATGACCTAGTTAGCATTCTAGTCCAGTTTGATTCTTTTCTCTCACATTTATACCCCTAGCTTTTGAAATAATGTCAAATGGGTCCCTATCTTTGTTATCGTTCTTTGCACTCAGGTCCCTCTACCATTATAGTGAAGGAAGTCCTACTCCGGCAACCTTTGCTTACAAAGTTCTCCTCGAGTGATTAACGAATCTCTCCAAAAATAGAAAGCAGGATTCTTGAGGGACCTTCCATTTGATCCATGTAGGAGGCTCTGAATCCTACTCCAAAGTCGTGCGTACCATTTAAAGGTTTGGGTATCCCACATGTGCGTAAGCCCTAAGCATCCAACCTTGGTTTCTAAGCTTGGAATGACCTCCTATGGGCTATAAAAGACCCCCTGAAGCAAACCTTACCTCCTTAGCAAGGTTTGGAGCCAAAAACTTCTTCCTAACCCTACCTCTAGCCCCTCTTGAACCAAGCTCCATCGACCTCCTTCCCCATCTTCCTAGGGGTAGCCAACGGCCAAATTGGCCAGCCCATCCTCTTCCTCATCTTCCTCTACATTTCGCTAGTCAAAATGAGGGTAGTCTTCCCCATTTCTCGTTGTCGTCCCTCTTAGGAGAGTTCATCTACTCTATCGCCGGCTTGCCAAAACCAATGCAGGCCCCTCCCCATTCATACAATTAGAGTAGGTAGATAGGTTCATTTTAGATCTTAAGTTAATATCCCATCCTCAAAATCCAAAAATACCCCCTCGACCGAACGCATGCCACCTTCATTCTCATCTCCAGCCACCACTCTGGTGAGGCCCATCTCACACCACAAGCCACCAACCGCCTCACCACCTACCCCACAACCTTGGCCACATCACCACAACCAAAAGTCCTCTCCGTTTCACCATTCCATCCACTCAAACCCCCATTGACCAACCCACTGCGGCACCACCATCTCCGAGTTTGTCCGACCTCCACTCTTCACCAATCACCACGAAACCACCGCCAGTACATTCGCCGTGCACCGGCGACCCTTCTGAACTATTTTAACGTGGCCAAGAGGCTATGTTCTTGATTTTCAAGGTTCTCCATCGCTCCACCGTCGCCACCATTACCGCCACCACGTTCTTCGAGTTTCACATCCCGTACGCCCCAGGTGAGACCTCCAGGTGGTGTGGAATTAGTTCAGGATCATTCCTAGGTCCTTGATTGGGGACTCCAACCTCAGCAATTGTGCCAATTGAAGGATGAGTTCACTGCAGTAGTGTGAAGACAAGGGTACTGGATTAGTCCCACATCAGTGGGAGAAGAGCTGTTGAGCATGCATATATTATTTTGCTGCATATGCTCTATCGCCTCAAGAAACACAGGGTAAGGTCCCTCATACCCGCACACCCGACCAAACCTATCCTTCACTCCTCTGCTGCAACCCATTCCCGTAGCCCTGGACCTGGTTACGCGTACCTGTATACCCAGCTATCCAAATTTCTGAGAGTGGAGAGAGGGAAAGAATGAAAAGAGAGAGCAGGGAAGGGGTGGGTTTTTCTCTTCAGTGTAGTTGTGCGACACTTAGTTGCTATGAGCAAAACGAAGAAGAAGAGAGAAGAAGCTAAAGGTAGAGGTTTAAGAAGAAGACTTGAAGAGAAAAAGGAACAGAAGAAGAGCCATGACTAACAGAAGAAGACAAAGGAAAGAAAGAAGAAGAAAAAGATCAAAAGAGACAGTACTGTAGCAGGCAACAGTTAAGTCTTCTGATTCTCAAATCAGATGTCTGAGTATTGTTCATTTATTTCAAACATTTGAGTAGTTGATATATATGTACATAGGCTAATAATTGGTAATCTAAATCAGCATTATTTTTTCTTAGATCTCTTTTTGTCACGTTAAACTCTTGATATACTCATATTATGCATTGAAGACCTATTTTGAGTAGAGATTGTTTATTGAATATCCTGATTATTATGCTCATTTATATTTTAGTTGAAGATTAACATGTGAATTTCTATTTGCTCCCTGTTATTTGAAAGCTGTAGAGCATGTTTCTGCTAGGAAAATGTCGTACTATAGTGTGCAATACGATCAAACAAAGATATTTTCTAACAATAACGAGACTTTGAGTCCTGGTCACTTGTCTCTGGGAGGCATTTGTTTTACTTTTGAATTTGATCTTTTACCACTCTACTTTATTTAGAATCACATGCCGGTTCATGATTATTATGTATTTAAGTAGACATGCTTAGTTGCAACAATGTAAGGAATTAAAAACAGGCAACTTGAATCACGCAAACAGGATGGCAATCAATAAGCTCATGGTGATTTCAAAACATTAGACATATATATATATATAGAAAATATAATTTTCATTCATTCATTTGGAGAGTGTTTGCAACATGAACTTGTAGAGGAAAGCTTGTACATGAATGCTTAAAAATATAGATCTAGCTACCAGAAAACGATCGCATACAAGAATCTACTGGGGGATTTTGCATGCATCATGGGGGAGAATAAGGACTACGCTACTAAGTAGTAATAAAAAGCAGTAAAACTATGAAGAGCATAAACTACTAATCTAGATCTAGTAGAACAAAAGGGCATTCAGGGGTGGTCCCCGATGGCCTTGGAGCAGTCTGGAGAAGAATGAGGGGCGGCCAATGTAGCACAGGCCGGCCCTTGGAGAGAGAGAGGAGTGATCTAACATCCCAGCATGGTGTCCTTCATGGTGGTGGTGAACTCGTGGAGATGGAGTGGCTTGCCTAAGTGGAGGTGAATGTGAATGGAGCCAAGGAAGTGAATGGGTGACAAGAATGTGAATGGGTGCAAATGGCCACCCATTGGGTATTTTTATAGACCTAAGGGATTCTCTCTAGAGAGGTGTGGAACTCTCTACAGAGATTCCAAGAGTCATCGGCCATATCGTTATGAGATCCAAAAAATGTGGATCTCAATTTGAATGCCTCTTGGTTGCTAAATTTGGCAACCAAGAGGTGGCGCCACTTCAACAGAGTTCTAGAGAACTCTAGAGAAGTGTGTGTGCGTGAATGGGTGCGTGTGTGTGGTTGTGCTTTATGTGGCTAGGAGGTTTAGGTTAGGTCCTAAGTGGTTTAGGTAGGTGTATGTCTTGAATTAGGGTTACAAACCCTAATTGCTAAGGGGAATTTGCAACTGAACTCAACCAAGTTTAATTGAATGAGTGTGAACCTAGTTGAGAGTGAAATAACTCAATTAGGTTGGGTTTAGGTCAATTGGACTCTCACTAAGTCCAATTGAACTTGTGTGGGTTGAGATCTAAGCTCAATTGGACTCAATGAGTCCAATTGACTTAGGTGAAGGTAATTGACTTTGATCTAAGTCAATTGGGTTTGGTGAGGACCTAATTAGGTGCTTAGGTAGGTCTAGAGGTGATGTACTAGGGTTAGGACACCTTAATTTAGGTTCCTATGGGGTTGGGATTAGGTCTAGGGAGTTAGAGATCCAAGATCAAGGCTTGAATCTCAATACAGGGACTGGAGACCAGTACCAGACATCCAAAAATGTGATCAGACGACTTATACTTGAAAATATGAAGTCCAAACTTCAGTTCTGGATGTCCAATTTGAGTCAGGGGAAAATCTAGGTTCTATTTTGGTTATTTTGCAGAAATTGGACGTCTGATAAAGTGTCTGGACATCCAATAACACTGTAGAAGTGGGTTTAAGGTGTGCGAGAGTTGGCTAAGGGTTCTGGACATCCTATAATTCATCTAGACATCCAGATAAAGGTTCAAATTAGGGTTTTAAGGCTTCCTACGATGTTGTGACCTAGTTTAAGGGTGGCTAAGGCTTAGGGAAGTTTCTAAGCTATCCTAGGTCTAGGATGGACCTAAGCTCTTCACATTTTACTGCGTTATTCCTACTTAATAGAATAGCAAACCTTAACTCCCTTACATCATTATTCCTACATCTAATCTAAGCCTTCTGCTCTAGCTCTGCTGCAACTCCCATTATTCCTGATCCAACTCCAGATCAGCTACTGACTGCAGTCGACATAATGCACTTAATCGGCACATTATAATATTATTTTATGCATAGCTAAAGTAAGGCAGTAAAGATGTAGATAATGCTTATGCATGCATGAATAACCCTAACTTATGCTAAGTCCTAGCTTAATCCAGGTCAATTAAGGCCTATGATTGCTGCGCAATCACCTGTGTTCGACCTCAGATTTCATTTCTAGATATTTGAGTTATAAATTGAGCGATTTAGGAGACTTTACTACATCAAATGCATTTAAACTCCTGAAAAGCCCCATTCAACAATAGGACCTTCTTTGGCACGGGAGTCTCTTTCTTGCTTGTTCTTCTCGAAGACATGCAAGCACTGAGGGAAATAGAGAAGAGAGTGGGGGTTGGGATCGACTTCTAGAAAGAGACTATAGAGATCAATCTCATCCTTTTGAATTTGATCTCTATTTACAGATAAGAAAAAGCCTAATCCTAATTTAACCCCTTCCATTAGAATTTACCTAGATTCCTTAGTTTCTAATTAAAGAAAATCCCATCACTTTAATACTTATGAAAAAGCCGTTAATGCTTCTCTAAGCATAACCAATTATTTATTTTCAACTAATTTGTAACATATAACCTAATTTCTATTCAATGCTACATCATTAGTTGTTGTGTTGTGCTACATGGAAATCTTATAGGTAGGTTGTAATCCATCTATGACTAGGATCACCTCAAATCTAGAGCGAAGATCAAATAAAGATCTTATTTCATTCTAATTATCAATTTTGAATTGTTTGATTGAGAAATCTCTAATGATAAATCTTGATTACAAGGTTATTTGTTATAAGTAATTGGACTCTGGAGAAATTTCGCCAGCATCTCATCCCACTTTTCCAGTATACCCCCCAAGACTAACCTTAACTACATTTCCAATAACTCCCATTTAAGGGTGCTTCAAGAACGTAGATATGATCAGCCGGTATACTAGAGAAGAGTGAGAAGATGCTCTTGAAATTCCACCAGACATTGGTTACATGTAATAAGTAACCCTAAGTTGTGATCAAATCCTCAAGGACCCTCTTTTGCCCAGTACTTCATAGAACTAAAGACAATCGACACTTATGGTATGTTAAAAAGATAAAACATCATGCATGTAAGTGGGGTATACATACACTACTGCATTGTCCGCATAACATGATAATAAGTCTTGATGGGTGAGTATTTTGACATAATTTGACTCTGACAACTTTTACCCTAGGGTTTAGAATACCTATTATTTGGTTAGCGGATTTTAAGACTATGATGAGCCTTAGGTCGAACCCAGGGAGGTGACGTTTAACTCTTTGAAAATTGCATTTTACTTTGTTTCTTTTTGGTATTTTGTATTTGATATTTTTTGGCATTTTATGATAGTGTGGAAACAAGCAGGGATATTATCTATACTAAGCTATTCTAGAAAGTAGGAAAGAACTATTATACTTGCTAAGTATGAAGGAAGAGAGAGAATCAAAAACTACTTCTAAATAAATCCTTGACAAATGTTTATTACAAATGCTTCTACACTATGAAAGCAGTAAAAGGGAAGGGGGTGAGAGAAATCCTCTTTGTCGACTGCTCGGAGGAAGAAGCTATGTTGACGTGGCTTGGACGAAGATGTTAAGGAGTTGGACGAAGGAGAATGATGTCAAAAGATGAGGGGAGGGCGGGCAATGTCACAGTGTGATCCGCTTCCGGGAATGGGGTTGAGAGGATGGCTAATGAGAGCTCCATGAATGGTGATGAGAGGGTGGAAAATAAATTTTCTTTTACCTAGTGGAGCATCCTAAAGACTTGGGACACAAGCTCAAGGTGTGTTTTGAGCTCTAGGGTAGGTGAGGAGAGCATAGGAAGGGATGATGAGAAATGGAAAGGGTGTAGGGCATTATATAGTGGTGGGAGGAGGGTGTATCATTGGTATGCGTCAATAGCGATATTTAAAATGTTGCTGAAGACCCACCTTGGAAGTCGTTGAAGGCATCACTAGCCACTGTTGTCATTTGTGCATGCAGGCTAGATCAGGGGAGAATGCATCCCAATCGTCAGATCGCTAATGGACGCTCTTGATTTTGTGTGCAGCGCACGCTTGAGATCATGCCTGCCCACGCATACGATAGCGTGTCCATCTGTGCATCGGATATCATGTGTGTGAGTCATGCACATCAAGCAGTACGACATGGTGAAGCCTCCGTCGCTTGATGGCATCAAATGGGCGCAAGCAAATTACGCTCGTGCTCACAAAATTAGGCACAACGGGCAAGCTTCGAACATGCATTCGCGTGTTGTGAGTAGAAACCTTAATCGCTATGTTGAGGGTGGGTTTGAGTCTCACTTAGGAATTAAGGCCCATGTGTCCACGACAATTGGATTTTGATCCAATGGCTAAGATTGCATGAAGCTCTTCGCTGCTTGGCTTGAGGCGAGTGCCGTGGCCACTTGACGATTGTTGGATTTGAATCCAATAGCCGAGATTTCACAAGTGCGGCTTGGGCGGAGCGGTTGTGGTCAAGTTGGAGGGTAGCGATGGCACCACGTGGCGCCATTGTGGATGTTCAGCTTCTTCTTGTAGAGGGTTCTACGGAGCTCTAATCAAAGTGGTTTTTGCACTGATGGACTGCAATCGTCATTCTAAATCCATCCATACGATCAGATTTTTCATCCGGAGCTCACAAAGATGTTGCATTGCCCCCTAGGCATATAAAATATGGATATTAATATGCAAATTACATAAATTATCCAAAATGCAATATAATGAATGCTATGCATGATTTACATGCTATATGCACTGTTAAGCTTAGGAACTATCATAAGTCAGCATTTTATCATGAAAAATGCGTATTTGTCATACCCCCTTCCTATCTTTTGTTGGTCCCTAGCAAAATTAACATAAATGCTATATATAAAATAGAATGAAAATCTAATCACTTAGGCTAGATTTGTTGTTAAACATTAGAAAATTTCAACTAAGGACTTAATTACACAGACTCAACAGTGCCTGAGTGCCTGCCAAAATGCAAACTGCCCAAGTCCTCGCCTTATTTTGAAAATGGAAGATACATTTTTTTTTATTTTTCTTCTTTTCTATTTTTCTTTTTTCAATTTTGGAGTTGAGAGTTTCGAGATAACTTTTATGGCTACCGAACCCACCCAAAACTCGAAAAGGACTCTAAGTGCTATGCATCTTATCGTGAAAGTTGTGATAGACTCACTCAACAGCAATTAAAATAGACCTTGGGTTTCTACGCTCCTAGGTGACCTTAAAAAAAATTCTGTCTAAAGGTGTATATATCTGTCCAGTAGCTTTCTCCCTACTTTTTATTTTTATGGGGTCAATATAAGGACGAAATTAGTGTATATCTCCCTAGCTTATTCTACTTCTTCACTTCTTCCTAAGTGTTTAGGAATTAAACATGCATTTCATGAGCTAGGTTCTGGACAACCGACCAATGAGCTGTTACCATCGACCACTTACCAGCCATACTCGTGTGGTGAAGTCTCGCTTATTTATTTATTTATTTTTCTTATTTTCTTTTCTTCTTGGGTATTTTTCTATTTTTTATTTTTTTCTAAGTAGGTGGCTTCCCTGATCTAAGATTTACCTAAAGGCAGTAAGAAGAGAACAATCGTGTGGTTGGGCTCTAGACAACCAGCCAATGAGTTGTTACTACCGACAACTTGCCAGCCATACCACCCTAGAAGGTTCATTAGCTACCCAATTTCTGTTAGAATCACCGAGAAGTGAGTCAGTGCAAAATGTTTCCGGATGCTTAGACTTAAAGTCCCCTCAAATCAGAGGGTGGGTCGATAAGTCGTATACTTATTATTGGTGCTAGTGCATCACGATTGTTTATTTTGGTGATAACAAAACACGTGTCTTTTAACATTTGCTTTTGAGTCTTTGTTTTCAGGTCAAATTGCAAATGGAAATGTGTTTAGACAGAGTTCGAGCTCTCATCCATGGTAGATTGGAGGAGCTTGATGGAGAAGGAGCTTTGCGAGGAGCGAAAGCATGAAGAGAAGAATAGGATAGATTCTCTTTTCATGTATTCTTTTATAATTCTTTTATTCTTTATTCTTTGTGTCTAGATATATGTTAAAGAGCCTCAAAATACCCTCAAAGTAGTCCTAGGAACACTTGCACAACCCTAACATACTTAGGTTTTATGTAGAGATCTTAGAAAACCAAAATAGGGTTCTGACAGCCTAATCAAACATCTAATCTGAAAATCAAACATCTGATAGTGACTTTTAAGACGTCTGACTGCTAATGCAGACGTCCAATAAAGTAGGCTAGACTTAGTTGGTTCTGTCTGATGAAATTCGACATCCAGACCTTAGTCTAGATGTCTTAGAAGACGTCTGATGGTTGTGCTAGACGTCCAATTAGTGGAACGTTGTCTACCAAAGTAAACGTTGAGGATTATGACCGTTAGGCATATATCAGACGTCCGTAGAGGACCCCAGACATCTGATATGTGACCATTTTACCTCAACTAACCCAAAATCACCTTTGTGAGATTTTCTAGCCGTTAACCTATCTTAAGAATCCATTCCCGCTATACAATGGGTTTCCAGACGTCCAGACCTAGCGCCAGACGTCCTATACATCGTCTAATGGCCTTACACTAGAACCCTATTTAGGTCTGAACCCAGCCAGAAAGGAAACCTGCCTAGAATTAGACATCTTAAACTAGTTTTCCAGACATCTGATACCTGGAATAGAAGTCTGATGACCCTATTAGAATCATAATTAATTTTGATTACGGCCTATTTTGCCTTGGTTCAACCCCAACGACTATGGAAGCTTTCTAAGGGCTTCCAAATCCTTCCTAGGCCCCCTATAAATTGAAGATGACCCTTGCCTTGTAAATACACACCAAGACACACCCAAGCAACATATTTCCACATCTCTTATGTCAAAAAGAAGTAGAAGATCATCTAAAAGAAGCTTTAGCTCTCCAAGCATTTGTTCCACACATAGAAAGATTCAATCCAGTTGCACACCTACTCTACCACTTATGTCACGAGAGTGTTGTTGTGCCAAAGCATAGTTCACGCATCTGCATCGTCACACTGACGCACTCCCACCAATGGAAAGTTCCCTTACCTATAGTAGCTAGATTTAATCATTCACTTTGTGGCTCTATAGGTTGTGTTGTAATTTATCATTATAATTGTGTTAGGTATTTGTATTGTGAATTCTCGTCTCCTTCGTGAGACAAAATCCTCCTTGTGAAAAGGTGGGGTTGAGGAAAGCTACCCTTGTACATGTAGCATGGTTGTAATTGAGGTTCTACTACCCTGGTTAAAGTAGTACGTTAGTGGATTTGATCGACTTTGTCGATCGGGAAATCCTAACTTGAAAGGATTAGGTGGTGGTTTTTACCCGATTTGGGTTTCCACTTAAAAATTCTTGTGCCTATTGTGTGATTATTTACATAATTCTACATTTTATATTATGTCACGCATATCTCGCCCCCTCTTGTAGGAATTACACTTATCACCATAGTTTATTGACCAAGTTAGAATAAAATTACTTGGCGAGGACTCAAGACCAAGTCCACATTTTAGTGGACACCCGGGCTGATTAAGCCCAAAGACCTAAAGAGTCTAAGTGTTTAGGTCATAAAGTACTATTTCCTAAAGTTCGCAACTCCTAATGCCTAAGTTTCTTCTCCTAATTGTATCTTTTTTTTTTTAAATAACAGGAAATTATTGTTACGGGTTGATGATTGCATAGCAATCATGCAACCTAAAGCACCTGAATTAAGTTAGATTCTAGCATAACTTTGGAACAATGCATGCATAAGTGTTGTAATTCGCATAATTGTTAGTTTGTTAACTGCATAAACAATATTGTCATTTATGCACTAAAAGAGAGATGAAATTAAATGCAGGTGATTTGAGGCTGCAAATGATAGATAAGATGATACGGATCTGATCAGGATAATGATAAGAGTCCAACACTTCTAGAATTGTCTTAATTAGACAACTGTGGCATCACGTACAATCCATAGAAGAATGGAGGCCAAGGAGTAAGATGATAGAAATCCAAGCCTCAGATAAAAATCCGAGTGCACAGATGGATCCAGATCAATGATCACAGTCCAACGGTGGAAAAATCAACCTGATCGGAGGCCTACATCACCAGTTACAAAGAAGAAAAGATGGATGGCCACAATGGCGCTACGTGGCACCATCATAGCCACCGCTCGCTAAGCCCCCAATCTCTGTACCACTCTTCTCACGAATTGTGGGCCGTTGGATCGTCATCCAATGGCTGTAAGTGTGCCACGTCGACCATTCCTCACTGTGCCCTCATCATCCAAGAGGTCTCAGCCGTTGGATCTGCATCCAATGGCTGAGAGTGGAGTTTCCTAAAACCTAAACGTAACACAAAATGCACCTTACAACATTGGTTAGTGCACCCGCACATAAGCATGAGACGCATGCTCGAGCCATGCTGCGCACAAATTAGGAAGGTGGTGAGGCACAAAACTAATTCGACTATGGGATCTACAATCAACGGTGTAGATGCGAACACGTGGTGAGACCAAAGCTTCCACGGTTGTACGCGAGAACAAATGCACATGCTACGTGCGATCTCACGCACTTTCTTCAATGAAGGCAGTGCAAGCGAGATTCTATGCCTTTGATCGAGAGATCAGACGACTGAGGATCAATGGCACATGTTTTGAATTTGGGTGCGTAAGGAGAACTGAGTGAGCGGCAAATTGAGATCGGGCAGCTCACAATCTGCCACGTGGCGCCATTAGAGTGGATCCAGGCGTATAAGTGCATTAGAGGTTGTTTTGAGGCCAGATCAGAGCCGTTGCTCTCCCAATCAATAGATCTGATCATCCTAGTGTTGTTACATAGTTTTAAGGGATAAAATGCCCTCTTTGCCCCTCATCAAAGCTGTAGAAGATGACTAGGGCCCCTTGTTAATCATCTTTTCCACTAAAACTCCCACCGGATACAACTCCAGCCTCTCTCCCTCTCTGCAACTCCTCTCCTAACTTCAACCCGATGCTCTGGATCTGAAGTGCTTCCGCACTTCCCACAAGAATCCCACAAGCGATGTTGTTGTCATCTGTTCTCTATGTCTCTCTCTGTGTCTATTTAGCATAGTTATTTCTATTCACAGATGAAAAACTATTTCAAAATAAAAATAAAGTTTTGATTATCTAGATATTTGATGCCTATATATATACAGATAAAAATATATAAATAATCATTTAGAATGACTCACTGAAAGGCTTTTGAATAGAAATCGTGTTGCCTCCCTGCGAATGACTTGATATTCATTGAAATCTTTATAAATATTATTTATTTAACTGCGATTCGCACTATAAGGATAAAACTAATTTTTAACACGTCTTGCAGCTGAACAAGTTGGTGCTGTTGCCGAGGAGGCAACGGAAATTTTTAAAAGCCTTTCTTGTAAAGTGCTTATTGGAGATTCTAACTTGCTATTTTTTAGTTGCGCAGGAATCACAAAATTGCTGGAAGATACGCGCAACAATGAAAAACAAACGGGTGAGAATCTTAGGTAAGCACTTATAGCTTAGATTAGTTTAGATTTTGAAAAGAAAATCCCAAAAAAAAAATTAGGTGTTTTTCTTGAACCTTACGATTAGTTAGCATTTACTTGTTTTTTGAAAAAAAAAAATCTCTTTTGCTGAATTTTGAGCTAAAACAAACTCTTTTATTAAAATTTTATTTTCCCAAAATTGATATTTTCAAAAATTCTAAAATATTTCATGGACATGGGATTTGAAGTTAGAAACAACCTATCTAAATTTTGCATAAATCTGAGTTATAGAAAAATTTTAAAAATTCACACACTGATCTATTATCAATTTTGTTACTGTTCCCAATTTTTCGGAGCTCAACACATTATAGGAATTTTTATGCAACTCTTATTGACTTGAAATTTGTGGTACTGAATCTCTATTGAAATCAAGAATGTAGAAAAAATCTAAAAAAAATATTTTCTGCATGTTTGATTACATGGACTACTCAATACTAACTGGGGGTCAAAACATAGTACAAGACCCCTAATACACTTTAAATCTGAAAAAATAGAAACACATACATTAAAATTCTTGAAAAAATATTTTATAAGTGCGTAATTAGTGGTGCAACAAGACTAATTGATTTCATTGCTTGGGTTGCACCACTTCCCTGAATTTGGACTTAAAAGAATCATCTTAGCATTATCTGCTTCTAGGGCTTCACAATAGGGCAGAGCACACCTGCATTTCCAATCTTAAAGGAAATCTATCAAATAATTGGGATTTAAAAAACTCTTGTGTGCCTCATTAGAACCCTTAATTGAAGATATTAACTCAAGTGAAACCTTAAACTGACTAATATAAGCATTTGAACCATAAAATTCACTTCATCATAAAAAACTTTTGCTTGTGAACCCCTTGCCTGAGCACTCACATGTTTGAAAATCAATCTTAAGGGCAACACCCCCTAACTCCCATCATATTCCAAAAGCACATCAAGCCTAAGCCTAAAATTTAGTAGACATGCCCTAGGCAGGATAAATATTCTTGGGGACTTGAAACTAGATTGGGATAAGGCCAAAGCCTTATCTACTTGGACCCATTGGTGATAAAAAAGGTCGGTGTGGTAACCACGTTAACCCCTAGTATTGTCCTGTTGTGCGGGGTGTCCTAGGGGGTCCCACCCTTCTGGCCAACCAAGTAATTCATGGGTTGACCTAACCTAGTCGTGTTTTGGGGAACCAGGATTAGGTCTATTTAGGGTTTACCCTCTAAGGAATAGCTTGATTGCTTGCATTAAAATGGTGGGGTATTCTCTCATCTGTCTTCTCTCTCTCATCTACGGACATTCTTCTGGTGCATGCAAGGTAGAAGATCTCTACATCTTGATTTGCTACCACCTTTAGAAAAAATTCCTAGGAGAAGACCTATTTGTCTAGACTTTGAATCTAAACCCTCTGCAATGGTTAGTCACCATGAGGAAGATGAGATCGAAGAGGACGAACAAAATTTGGACCCAATGACTCTTCTACAAAGGTAGATCACTAAGCAAGGCCGGCATCATGATAGACAAATAGAGCTCGTAGTGCAGGACATTACTCGACTCCAAAATGGAAGAGTAGACCAACCTCTCCGTGACTTTTTTTTTTTGAGAAAGAAAGGAATGCTATCGAATACCGATAGCAAACCAGGAGAGCTTTTATTAATAAAAATGAAGCAATTACATGATCGAACCCCAATGCTGTATGAGACTCCAGCAAAAATTTACAATATTATCCACATACACTATGGTCATCTGAAAAACACACTCATTCCTAGCCCTCCATATTGACCATAGCATAGCCACCATATGTAAACATGGCTTATTCCCATTTGTAACTTTTACAATCCTTCTACATCCCGACCTGAACCTTTGTTAGGGTACTTGACGATGTGGATGATTTTGAACTCAAACCACAAATCATCAATCTGATTCCCCACTTTCATGGTTGAGTTTGATGACCCCTTCCACCACCTTGAAGAACTTCTACACATAGGAAGGACCTTTGGCCCTAGGAACCTGAATGAAGGTACCTCAACGATGAAAATGTTCCCTTTCTCCTTAAAAGACAAAGCTGCTCATTAGTTGAGGACTATTGGTAGACCAATCCTAACATGGGAAGATTTAAGAAGCACATTCCTAAAAAAATTCTTTCCCATAGGAAAAACCAATGCCCTTAGATGTGCCATTACAACCTTTAAGCAGAACCTTGGGGAGCAACTACATGAGACTTGGGAGAGATTTAATGATTTGGCTAGGAAATTCCCTCATCATGGGATTCCAAAGTGGCACTTGGCCCATATTTTCTATCACGGGTTAAGTGACAATCTGAAGAATTTTGTTGATGTGGCATGTGAGGGCAATTTCCTAAGCAGAGATGCTAAGAGAGCCTTTCAATTATTAGAGAATATGAATGAAATTCCCTCAACAATGCCTCAATGTTCGCCTTTAGTAGAGCAAATCAACCAAGGAATGGAGTTTATGAAGTTAAGGATAATTCAAACTCGGTTGATTTAGAATTAATTGCACAGTAATTGACAAGGTGGAACTCGTGGGAAAGAACGTAGAAATTTGGATAAGAAACTAGACAACCTTCTGAAAGGAGAGAGTTCCTTAGGTACACATTCCAGAGTAAATCCTATGCCTACCCAAGGAGTTTCTATGATAACCCACACCCAACCCTCCAACCCTTTAGGTCAGGAAATGGTGCACAATATTAATGACCTGACCATGGCTTCACTTATGAGCCAACTCTACTTGGACCCATCTCTTTTTGGGTACCAAGGAGGGACCTTGATGCCCTCAAATTTTGAACTAGGTATCCCGATGCCTAGTTATCCTGAGGATGTGAATGCACTCCAGGATTACACTAGAAATGATCCCTATTCAAACACTTACAACCCTGGATGGCCCAACTATCCTAACTTTGCTTGGTCAAGTCAGAAACCTACCTAGGGTCCTAACTTGACTAAGCCTAACACATATGGGAAACCCAGTAGGCACATATCAGCCACAACCTACTCAGGAAAGCCAGCCCTCTGATTTGAGTCTAGTCCTCAATGAAATGCATGAAATAAATCAATTGTGGATAGAATTGATGGGATGAGTAGACTAGCTAGTTGCTGCTGGACAACACGGGATGCTGCCATCCCAACTCGTCCAATGTAAACATGTTTTTATTACATAAAATGTCTATTTATGCATGTTCTTAAGCATAGAATTGCATTACATACTATAAATATTGCATAACATGCATCATCTTGCTTCTAGATTAGTCTGAATAAAATGTAAGTTAATTGTCTCCATTTTATGGTTAGGGACAGGGCAACTTTTTATCGGGGCCTCGGATCAAAGATCCAACCCTACGGATCTGATCAGGGAGACGATTGGAGTTCAACGACTCCAAGGTTGCTCTAATCGGATATCCGTAGCATCAGATAGATACCTAGGAACCCTAGAAGATCAAGGGCCAAGATGGTGTTAATATGAACTTCAGACAACAAATCCGACCGCACGGATGGGTTTGGATCGACGATCGTAGCCTAACGACGTGAAAATCGATCTAATCCGATACTCGTCGCACCATCTACATCACTCAGAATATGGACGGCAAACATGGCACCATGTGGCTCCATCTCAGCTGCCCAACCAGCCGCAAGCACCCGCCTAAGCTCATTTGGCCAGCTCTTCTTAGCCATTGGATCAAGATCCAACTGTTGCGGGGTGCACGCGCTTGAGTTGAGTGCTCAACACAAACACACCCATAGTGAGTTGTTCGAGCACCTTATCGAGACGAGGAGGTGTGGGATCGAGCCCCTACATGCCTCATATTGGAGCAGGCTCACAGGCGCGATCAGCCGCGTGATCAAGATCCAACTGCACCGCGCGGCCGATAGTGCCCACGCGCTATTTGACGCCCTGCGTGACATGGGATCTCATACGCAAGGTGCGCAGTTAAGGCACGGCGAGGAGAGCTCTCAGTCGTCCAATCTCACGATCGGGCGACCAAGATTTGAAGGATGTAGGGCACGCATTGAGGCATGGAAGGCGAGCGGGCGTGCGAGCACTGCCCATGAAGGCCACGTTCAGGCCTTTAGTGACGGATTTATCCATCACTAAAGGTCTTGAATTAATGTTTTTCAAAATGTAATGACCAAAATGCCCTCACTCCTTGCAACTATAAAAGCAAACCCCCTCCATATGAATTTCTCATCCCTTCCTTCTCTTCTCTCCCTCTCCAAAGCTCAAGAGAAGCTTGTCCCACACCCGGGATGCTCCTCAAGAGATAAAGTCAATTTTTCGTCCCCATTTCGAAAGCGGATCTCGCGATGATGATGATGTGCTACCTCATTCCCATTCTTCCTTCCTCGACCTCCTTCTTCCCGCTCTGTTCTTCACCTTCCAGGCATTGTCTCGTCCGGATCGTCCACCAAGTGATCGTCAAGGAGGATAACTTATCTCTCCCATTCCTTTTCCCTACTTTCTTGAGTAGAATCTTCCTTCTTTCTAGTTGTAATAGCTTTCCTGCTTTCTAGTGTAATTTCTCCCTTACTTAGTTGTCTAAACATTTTGAAGTATCAAGTGGATGTTTTCTCTCTTTCTCTCCCTCTCTCTTTCTTTGATTGTTTATAGTGCTTCATTTCATTGTAATTACTCCGATCTTTATCAAAAACACAAAAAAAATATAATTACGAATTTGGATTGATGTAGCCTCCCTGAGTTCGACCTGGGATTTTTATTCCAATATAAATTTTATTTGTTAAACCAGAGTTCTTCGCTATTCAAAATACAACGATAAGTTTCAAAACCAAATTTGATAGCGTAGTACTTTGTCATTTCAACACCGTCCCCAACCAAGGAACTTCAATAGGGCTAACTAGCACAACACACGGGAGCACCATACACGTGTAGGTCAACCTGCTCCCCAGCACCGACCTTGTTTTGTTAACCCCAACCCAACCCAGGCTTAGCCTATCTTGCCAAACCCACCTCACTCATCTAACCCTAATGCCTATGCTTGTGCTATCATTTTGAGAAGTGGGAAACAAATCCAATATCCTTATCCTTCTACATCAAAATCATACCAAGATCATGAGGAGCCTGATTCTGACCTGGGAGACCAGGCTAATATAAAAAATAAGACTCAGGATTTGAATACTCATGATTTCTCTCAAGCACCTTTTCCTAAAGCCTTGAACAAATCCAGGGAAAAGAAACCTAATCAATCTAAGGAGTGGATTGAGATTTTAAAGCAAGTCTAGGTAAATATACCACTGCTTGAAGCCATTGAAAACATCCAGATCGATGAAAAATTTCTGAAGGAAATATGCATATTGAAACGCCAGCCCAAATCATAAAAAAGGGTCATAGTTTCTGAACAAGCCAGTGCCATCATCTTAAACAAGCTCCCTCCTAAAAAGAAAGATCCAGGAACCACCTTAATTTCATGTGAGATAAATGGTTTTGTCTTAGATCAATCCTTGCTGGACCTTGGTGCCTCCATCAATCTAATACCCACAGAATTATATGAAGAGTTGGATTTAGTTCCCTTGCAACACATTGAGGTTACCCTTCAGCTTGCTGATAGGTCAACCAAGCTTCCAAAGGGACTTTTACAAAATATTCTTATAAAAGTGAGGGATTTTGAGTACCCTGTGGACTTTCTAGTTTTAGATATGGAGGCATTAGAAAACTTGAACCACACCCTAATAATCCTAGGAAGACCTTTTTTGGCCACAGCTAAAGCCCTAATCAACTGTGAGATAGGGATTATGCAAATCACTTTTGGAAGGGAAACTTGTGCAGAGGCGAAAAAAATGTCATAAAAAGTGTTGAGTTTTGAAAACCCGTCGTTGTAGTACGATTTGCGAGAAAATCCATCAACAAATAAATTTGCTGAAACTCAAAAGGAATTCCAAGTCGAACACAGGGAGGCGGATGTTGGATTAAAAATCGCATTTGTTTTGTTGTCACGAAGTAGATTAGCTGGTCGAATTAAATCTAAACTAGCTATCTACTTAAAGAATAATTAATAGAAGAGAGAGAGAATAATACAAATAAAAACAAAATAGAGATAGAATAAACATGGATTTCATAATCACATAACAATGTTCATTACAACTAATCACTACACTAGAAAGCGGTAAATCTACTCTAGAGAGCAGTAAAGAGAAGGGAGGTGAGAAATTATCCTCCTCAACGGCTGCTTGGAGGACAAGCCACGTTGACGAAGCACCCCGGAAGAACATGGTGAGATGCAGGATGGAGAATGAAGACGAATGACGGAGAATGGAGTCGGGAGACATCGTAGCAGGATCCGCTTCCCGAACGACGTTGAGAAGACAACCGCGGGATGCTCCACAAAGGAGGAGAGAAGGTGGAAAATTTCAAATTTTAACTCTAATGGAGCATCCCGATTTTGGGATAAGGTCGTAGAGCCTTTGAGGGGGTGAGAGAAGAGAGGAAAGGATAAGAAATTCGAGTGGTAGAGGTCCCCTTTTATAGTTGTAGGAATTGAAGGAAAAATTGTCTTTTAAGGCTTTAAAAAATAAATGCTTCAGCCTTTAGTGATGGATATAAACATCACTAAAGGCTGAACGTTGGTGTAGGTCCGTGCTGCCCTCGCCCTTATGCCTTCAGCTGCTTCAACCCATAGGCACGTCCATGAATTCCTAGCCGTTCGATCAAGAGATCGGACGGCTTAGATTCCACAATCATCGTTTCACATTCCTTCAACATGCGCCCGCATGTGCGATGGTGCGTTGGATCGCGCATGATCGCACGTGTGCATGGTCGTGCTCATCCCACACGCCACGTCGCCGCTCCTTGCCCACACGATCGCCATCCAACAGTTGAATCGAGCCGCCCCTGTACCCACACCTTGATTTGAGGCACGTGGGGGCTCGAATCCACACCCTCTTCTTCAGGTGAAGGCCTCCAATCACTGTGCTACGGGGCCTTTTGGGTCACTCTTTAGATTAAGGGGGAGAGCATTCAAGACCACTAGATCTTGATCCAACGGTCAAGAACGCTTGCCCTTTGGCTTTAAATGCTGAGGGCACCGATCTGAGATCCAATCTCAACTGCTGGATTGATGATCCAACGACTGAGATGTGTTGATCAACGCATGAAGAGGTGATGCAAGTGTCTTGGGCTGGATTGGATGGCAGAGATGGCATCATGTGGTGCCATCTTGGCCGTCCATCTTCTCTGACTTGTAGATGGTGCCACAGATGTTGGATTGGATCGATTTTCGTGTTGTTGGGCTGCAATCATCGATCTGAACCCATTCATACGGTCGAATTTGTCATTTGTGGAATGGATTTACACCGCCTGTCCCATTGACATTTGATCTTTCTCTGACTGTATCTGATGCTACAGAAGTCCAATTGGGGTGATCTTGGAGTCGTTGAACTCTGATCGTCACCCTGATCAGATCCGTATGGTTGGATCTTCAATCCAAGGCCCCAATTAAAAAATTACCCTATTCCTTGACCATAAAAAGAGAGAATTAACCTAAACTTTATACAATCTAGCCTAAATGCAAGATGATGCATGTTATGCAATATTTATAATGTATGATGCAACTATACGCCTAAGAACATGTATAAATAGATAGTTTATGTGATATAAACATGTTTACATCCAACCCCATGCCTATCCTTTTCAAGTCCCTAGTAAAACTACATGCTATTTATAAGAAAATTAGAATTAGATTTCCTGGGCAAAAGTTACTTTTCTACTCTTAGGAATTTCAACTAAGACCTAAACTACACAGATACAACAACACCCGGGTGTCTGCCCAAATGTAGACCACCTCATGGCCTCAAAACAAAAAGGATCTTTTTCTTCTTTTCTAATTTTTTTGGATTTTTGAGTTTAGGGTTTCGGAGTAGCTTTCTACGGCCACTCAACCCACCCAAGACTCGAGGAGAACTCTAAGTTATAAGCAACTTTTTGTGTGAATTGCTAGACTCATTGATCGGCAATTAGAATGGACTTCGGGTTTCTATGCCCCTAGGTGACCTTAAAAAGAAATTCTGCCTAAAGGTGAATCTATTCAACTAGTAGCTTTCTCCCTACTTTTATTTTTTTGGGGCCAACGCAAGGGCGAACCAAGTGTATATCTCCCTAGCTTATTCTACTTCTCCACTTCTTCCTAAGTGTTTAGGAATTATATGTGCATTTCTTGAGCTAGGATCTGGATAACCTACCAATGGGTTGTTACCTACGATAACTTGCTAGCCATACTCATGCAATGAAGTATGGCTTTGCTAAACGTCGGGTTGCTACGCTAACATGTTTGGTTTTGAAAAACCTGTCGTCGTAGTTTAAAAGTGAAGAACTCGTGTTCAACAAATAAAATATATGCCGGAATGGAAATCCCAGATCAAACTCAGGGAGGTTACGTCAATCTATATTTGCAATTATATCTTTTCTAGAATTTTTCTTGAAAAGTGACGAGATGCAATTACAATGAAGCAATAATAACAATCAGACTAAACTAGAGAGAGAGAGAAAACATGCATTCAATAATTCAAAATGTTTATACAATAAAATCAAAGAAGAATTACACTAGAAAGAGGGAAATCAGCTACACTAGAAAGAAAGAAAATTCTACACTAGAAAGCTATAAAGAAGAATGGGAGAGAGAAGTTATCCTCCTCGACGATCGCTTGGAGGACGAGCCAGATGAGACGCTGCTTGGACGAAGGACGATGGAGTGGGAAGAAGGAGATTGAGGCAGGAGGAACGAGAACGGAGCAGCATGTCATCGTCGTCGTGGGATCCGCTTCTGAAAGGGGAACAAAAATTTGACTTTATCTCGCGAGGAGCATCCCGGGTGTGGGACAAGCTTCTCTTGAGCTTTGGAGAGGTAGAGAAGAGAAGGAAGGGATGAGAATTTCGTGTGGAGGGGGTCTCCTTTTATAGTTGCAAGGAGTGGGGGCAATTTGGTCAGTACAACTCTAAAAAATTAATTCATGACCTTTAGTGACAGATAAAACAGTCGCTAAAGGTCCTAACGTGGGCGTAGTAGCGGGCGTGCGTGCGCCCGCTCACCTCCTCGCACGTAACGCATGCGCACGTCCGACCGATCTCAGCCATCCGATCGCGAGATCGGACGGCTTAGATAGCGCCTCCGCCCGCCTCCTCTACGTGCCAGCCCGCGTGTGATTCCGCGTGAGGTGGGCTTGCGATACGGTGTGAGTGCAATTGCGTGCACATGACCATTCGATTTCAATCAAATGGCCAATCATGCCCGCTTGTCCACACCCACTCACCTACGCCCTGCGATTCGAACGTGCATCTGAAGGCAGCCGAGCGCCTTTTCCACTACGCTACGCACGTGGATGGGCGGGTGGCCGAACTTTTGAACATGCGATGAGGACAGGTGGATCAAGATCCAACGGCCTAGATCGCATGTTGGATTTTCTTTGGAGAGGTAGCGGCGGTCTTGAGGGTCTGTTGGGCAACTGAGATGGGCCACATGGCGCCATCTAAGTCGTCCATCTTCTAAATGATGTAGATGGTGCCACGGTTGTCGGATTGAGTTGATATTCACGCCGTTAGGCTACTATCGTCGATATGAATCCATCCGTGCAGTCGGATTTGTCGTTTGAAGTGTGGATTCACATCATCTTGGCCCTTGATCTTCTAGGGTTCCCCAGTCTCTATTTGATGCTACAGATGTCTAATTAGGGCGATCTTGGAATCGTTGAACTCCAATTGTCACCCTGATCACATCTGTACGGTTGAATCTTCAATCCGAGGCCCTGATAAAAAGTTTACCCTGTCCATGAACATAAAAGGAGATAATTAACCTCTAATTTATTCAAACTACTCTAAATGCAGGATGATGCATGTTATGCAATATTTATAGCATGCAATGCAATCCTATGCTTAAGAACATGCATAAATAGACATCTTCAGTAGTGTAAACATGTTTACATCATACCCCCATGCCTATCTTTTGCTCTTCCCTAGCAAAAACTATATGCTATTTATAGAAGAATCAGGTTGGATTATTTGGGCATGTATTATTTTCAATCATTAAGAAAATGTCTACTTAGGATTTGAACTTTTAAAGACAAACAGTGCTCGAGTATCCGTCCAAATGCAAACTACCTCAAGCCCTCACCTTATTCAAAGAAAATTTTCTTTTTTTCTTTTTCCTCTTTTCTAATTTTTTTGGATTTTCAAGCTTTAGGGTTTAAGAGTGGCTTTCTACGGCCATTCAACTCACCCAAGATTTGATGAGAACCCTAAGTTTCAAGCATCTTATTGTGAATGTGATAGACTCGTTGACCGACAGTTGAAACGGACTTCGGATTTCTACACCTCTAGGTGACTTAAAAAGAAAAAAAATTCTGCCTAAAGGTGCATCTTTACAACCGGTAGCTTTCTCCCTACTTTTATTTTTTTACAGGGTCAACACAAGGGTGAATCCAGTGTATATCTCCCTGATTTATTCTACTTCTCCGCTTCTTCCTAAGTGTTTTGGGATTTTTCAATGCATTTATTGAGCTGGGTTCTGGACAACCAGTCGATGAGCTATTACCACCGACAACTTGCTAGCCATACTCGTGCGGCGAAGTGTGGCTTATTTATTTTCTTCTTTTCTCCTTTTCTTTTTGATTTTTTTTTTTAAGTAGGTGGCTTCCCTGGTCTAAGATTTACCCAAAGGCAGCAAAAAGAGAAAGGTCCAGTGACTGGGCTCTAGACAACCTACCTATGGGCTATTACCTACGATAAGTTGCTAGCCATATCACCCTAGAAGGTTCATTAGCTACCTAATTTCTGTTAAAATCGCCGAACAACGAGTCAGTGCAAAGAAAGTATGTAGATGCTTAAAACTCAATGTTCCCTCAAATCAGAGGGTGGGTTGATAAGTCGTGTACTTATCACCAAAACTTTTTTACTCAAATTACAATAGAATTAAGGTTAGCGAGGACTCGAAAAACAAATCCACATTTTAGTGGATACATGATTGCTCAGCAATCATAGGTCTTAATTGACCTAAATTAGGCTAGGACTTAGCATAAGTTAGGGTTATTCACGCATGCATACGTATTATCTGCATCTTTACTGCTTTCCTTTAGATATGCATAAAATAATGTTATAATGTACTGATTAAGTGCATTATGTCGATTGCAGGGAATAAGCTGATCAGGAGCTGCATCTGAAGCTGGATCAGAAATAACGGGAGTTTTAGCAGAGCTGGAGAAGAAGGCCTAGTTTAGAGGTAGGAATAATAATGTAAGGGGGTTAAAGGTTTTCTATTCTATTAAGTAGAAATAAAGTAGTAAAATGTGAAGAGCTTAGGTCCATCCTAGCCCTAGGATAGCCTAGAGACTTCCCTAAGCCTTAGCCACCCATAAATTAGGTCACAACACCCTAGGAAGCCCTAAAACTCTAGTTCTAACCCTTCTCTGGATATCCAGATAAGTTTTAAGACATCCAGGACACTTAGTCAACTCCCGCACACTTCAAACACACTTCTGCAGTGTTATTGGACGTCCAGACGCTTTGTCAGATGTCTAATTTATGCAGAATATCCAAAATAGAACCCAAAATCCTTCCTGACTCTGATTGGACGTTCAGACAACAAGTCTGGACTTCTGATTTTTGAGTATAAGATGTCTGATTATATTATTAGACATCTGATACTGCTCTCCAATTCCTGTTTTAAGATTTAAGCCTTGATCTTGGATCTTTAGGTCCCTAAACCCAATTCCAACCAAATAGGAACCTAAATTAAGGTGCTCTAACCCTAGTACACCACCTATAGACCTCCCTAAGGACCTAATTAGGTCCTCACTAAGCCTAATTGACTTGGATCTTAGTCAATTCCATCAGCCTATTCAATTGAACTCATTGAGTCCAATTGAGCCCTGATCTCAGCACACACTGTCCAATTGGACTCAGTGAGAGTCCAATTGACCTATACCTGACTTAATTGAGTTGTTTTACTCTTAGTTAAGTTTCCACACACCCAATTAAACTTGTATTAAGTTTAATTGCACTTTACCTTAGTGAATTGGGGTTTATAACCCTAATTTGAGACGTACCTTGACCTAAACCCACTAGAACCCAACCTAATCAACCTAGCCACGTAAGTTTCGACCCACACACACCCACACACACCATCCACACGAAAATATCTAGCCTAGAGTTCTCTAGAACTCTCTACCATGTGTGGTTTCCTTGGTTGCCAAAAATAGCAACCAAGAGCCATTCAAATTTTAGATCCACATTTGGTGGATCTAAAAACCACCATCCCCCCTCTCTCTCTCTCTCTCCCATGAGCTCCCACCATAGGCCTCTCTAGAGAATTCCATAATTCTCTAGAGAGCTTCCCTTAGGTTTATAAAAAGACCCCTTGGGTGGCCATTTGCACCCATTCACTTCTTTGGCAATTGCACTCCATTGGTGCCATTCACGCCACCGCCATAGTCACTCCACCTCCACGAGCTCACTACCACCACCATGGAGGATACCATGCCGGGATGCTGGATCAACCCTACCTCTCTCCAAGGGCTGGCTAAGTTCCATTGGCCACCCCTCCTCTCGACCACTCCATGGCCATCGGGGACCACCCCTGAATGCCCTCTATTCTTCTAGCTTTAAATCATGATCTTCATAATCTTTATTGCTTTGATTTACTACTTAGTAGTGTAGTCATACTTCTCCCCCAATGGTGCCTGCGAAATCCCCCTGTTGATTCTTGTATGCAATCGTTTTCTGGTAGTTAGGTTTAATTTTTAATCATTCATGTATAAGCTTTCCTCTAGATTTCCTTGTGCAACAACTCTCCAATGATGAATGAAATTTCACTTTATATATATATCTCTTATGTGTTCGAAATCACCACAAGCTTAATGATTATCATATTTGCATGATTTCAGTGCCTGTTCTTTAATTGCCTATATATTACGCACCAGCATGTTGTTTAAATAAAGTAGAGCGGCTTTAAGATCGATTTCAAAAGAGAAAACAACGCCTCCCAGAGACGAACGACCGGGACTCAAAGTCTCATTATTTTTACAAAATAATATCTTTGTTGGATCATATTTCGCAACTATACTACAACGCTTTTATCAAAAATGCGATCTACGACCTTCCAATAAATGGCGCCATTGCCGGGGAGGCAACGTCATTTTTCTTGATTTTGATCTTTTAATCTATCACTGACAAATCTGCCTCTACTTTGTTTTTGATGTGCAGGACAACACGGAACGAAAATGAGATCTGCGCACACACCGAGCGTGGTGAGGAAAAATCAAGTGCACATCTTCTATCATAGATTAGGTTTCTCTTTCTGAACCCTAGGAGTAGATTTACTTATTGCAATTTATTTTCGAAAATTCTTTGTGAAAAAAAAAATTCTCATTTTGGTGAAAAAGAAAAAAAATCAAAAATAAAAATTTTGAAAAAAAAAATCTAGATTAGGTTTCGTTTCGAATCTAGGTTACTTTAAAAAAAAGAAAAAAATATTTTCTATGAATCTTTTGAAAAATATTTTTTTGAAAAAAGAAATGTGCAAAAGTTTTGTAAAAAAAAAAGCATCCTTTCTGGTGGAAAGCATAGATTTGAATTCAAACCTCTTTAAAAGGCTTTTCCACCATCTTCTGATTTTCGGCCAGATTTCAAATCTAACTTAAAAATTCGATTGTCGAAAAATTCATTAGCGAAAAATTTTGAAATTCGAGCTAAACATTCATTTTCAAACCATCTTCAATTTCCACAGTTACTTTGAAAATATTCCAAGTATAAAATTTTTAAAAATTCCTGAAGTGCATGGGGGTCAGATTGACACAGATTCAAAATTTTTCAAATTTCAAAAAGCAATTCCGAGCAATTCGCAAATCTGTTTTGACTAAAAATGGTGGGGTTTGAAAAATGATCACATTATATTTATTTTCCATATTTTTCCTAAATTTTTAAAGATCAGTTGGTACTGTTTCCAAGAGAAAAATCGACTAGAGGTCAAAATTCCAGATCTGACCCCCTGATATTCAAAATTCCCTAAAAATTTGGTTGAAATAGTAAAAATTACAAAGAAATATTTTCTGAAAAATTGATTGAAAAAGGAATATAGTTGAAAATTTTCAAATTAATTTGATTCCAATTATTAGTATAAAATCAACATTAATTTTGTGGTCTGCTGAAACAGAGAAAAACCCTAGAAGTGCATGCAACCTAGGTCAAACCCTTAGGGTTACAACTAGAGACCACACATTGAGCTAACTTAGACTTAATCAAGTCTAGTTAGCCAGTGAACTTGGTCACCTTGTGGGCCACTCACCACAAACCCCACTAAAGAAAATGGATTAAAATTAACTTTAAAATACGAAATCAACCCGAGTTCGTTGTCGTACTACTAGGTGAGTTTAATCTCTCTTGCCAAACCTGGTGACTAAGTCTGCGGGGTAATGTCAAACGACCGCGGGTTGAGGGTCAACGGAACCGAAGGCATAAGCCAAAGGAAGAACCTTCCCCTTAGTCCCCTCGTAACCAGACTGGCTAGGTTAGCTTGAGAGGCGGGATTCACTTTCAGTCAGTTGTACGACGAACTGATCTTCAGGAATTCAAATCCCTAACGAAAAATCTGGTCACCTGATCTATAAGGACCATTTGATTGACAGGGCCTTAGCCTTGTCCTGCGTGGCTACACCAACCCAGGGGTTGGGCGGTGTATGCACGGAAGGAGGTCACTTCAACCTCACTTGGTTGGACCTTGGGAGCCGCTCCCAAGGAGGCGAGTCACTTCTTCTATCTACTGAGTCTCGATGGCTAACATTGGATCTGGACCTAATCAGGATCCAGAAGAGCTGGACCCATGAGCTTATCTGAGAGCTCGGGTCACTAAATCAGCTCAACCTTGGGATCAGAACCCAAGGTGGCGAAGATGACTTTTCGCTTCGCCTGATCCTTCTCCTCGGGTTACCGAAATGGTTAACCCATATCCTAACCATGGATATTATGACCCATACCAGTCGGTTCCTCAAAGGATCGCATCTTATAACCCAGGATATGGATTTCATACTCCTGCTTCTCACCCATGGAACATGGGTAGACCTGATTCACCCCTGGAACCCTTGAAGAGCTACCGATGCATATGCGGCCACATTATAGAATACAGAGAGCTATAGCGAGAACTAAGGAAAAGGCCGCATCCTATCTATGCGAAATCCAGGCTATCATTGAGCCGAACCAAAGACAAAGCTGGATTTCACATCAACAAGCTGTGATGGAGCTCCTTTAGGAAATAGCAGAGATAACAAGGCGAATGGGACAAAATCGAGAAACGCAAGAACTATTGCTTTTGAGATATCAAGTGGAAAATAGCATTGAAGACCTCGAAGAATCTAAAACAACTACGCTGGAAGAACACACAGAAGATTCTCGGGAGCAGATGCCCGAAGATCACTCAGGGGAAAAAGAATCGTGCATGGATATGAGACAGGAGCAGGAAGTATGCCGAATGGGTTCATCTGAGAAATCCATTCAGAAAATTGACGAAAGGACTGATATCTCCAGGTCTGAGCCACAATCAGATTATCCTGAATCTTGGGAGACACCTTTTTGGTTGGATAACCCAATCGAGATAAGGGAAGTGGATCAAATTGAGGATATGGATCCTAAGGCAAACATTACATGCGACACTACTGATCAATCTAGACCACTTCCCATTGTAGGTGAACCTATGCTAGAGCCAGCATCTTCTGATCTGCACTCTTCTTTCACCTACATCCCTAATTCGGATATTAGAGATTCTAAGATGACACTTTCTATCCCTGATCCTAACATTCGAAAACCAGAAGTAGCTGTGGATGACTTAACTGAAGAAATAAATATACTACCTGATGCAGGAATTACTGAGGAACCCAATGCATATGTGGGTGAAGCTTTAAGCAGAAGGAGTTGGGGACACACCTATCATCCTAGTAGATGGCTCGACTCTGAGCCTGAGGAGTCAGCTTCTGATGAATCAGAGATGGGTACTGATGAGGATGAAGTAATTTCTGACAAGGATTTCAGTGACCTCCCCACAGATCTTCTAATTTCACGGATACCCCCATATGACCCAGAGCCTGGAGAGGGAATGATCTTTGAAGTCAATTATCATTATGATGATCCCTATGTCTCAGATTCTAGTTCTGAGATACATGTTGATCTACTTCCTGAGCAACTTCCTGCTGAATTGTGGGACATGATAAATCAGCTAAATCAACATCATGATCCCACCTCTGATTATCCTCTATTTTCCACTACCACTCCACACTTTCTTATAGCTAGACTTTTTGGAGTAGGGGTGCACAATCAGCTGGTTCACATCTCTGGACCACTGATTCTGGGAGCATACGAGCATATCTTTCTCTTAATCTTAGCTAGCTCCTATGCTAGAAATGACACATCTGATTGAGTTTTCGCCCAGCTAGAGGCATTAAACTCAGCACATATAGATACCATTCACCCCACATTCCACCATCATTTATATATAACCATTTTTATACATAGCATATTTTTGTTTTAGCATATTTCCCTTTTATATTGCATATTAACAAGTTGGCCGGTGATGAATATAATTTCAGGAGCAATTACAGGTGATTTCTACCCATTATCTCCCTACAGCATTTATTTTCTTTTACATTCATGCATGAGGACATGCAAGAACTTAGGCATGGGGGGTAGATACAGAAAAACTGAGAAAATTTTTTTGCCAACACTTAGAAAAGCCTCGGAGCTGCATGCAAAACGTACTTTAGGACCTTAAATAAAAGAACAACCGACTCCACCTCCAGTGCTCTCATTGGAGCTAGAAATCATTCGCAACAACCAATTCCGACTCACTCGCTCACCTTTTGATCTAAATTTTGGGTCATGCTGATTGTAACCCGATACGGGAAATTTACGAAATACAAATTATATGAGGTTACATGTTTATAGCATATATAGATATTGCATTCATGAATAATATTATTTTATTAAGAGAATGCATTAGGGATTTTATCCTTTAGTTGATTCCTGTAATCTGGAATCCAGTACAACTTTTCACACACAAGTAGAATTTGCAATGGATTCACGGTGAAGGCTGATAAACATCTTCAGTTTGTCGAGAAGAAGCAGTGCTTCTTTTCCTGAACCCTTGGACAATGTTTTGGGAGTCAGGCAGATTTTCCTCCAAAAATCCACCAAATAGTGTGAGATGAGAGTAGAGTGTACTGGTGCTCTAAGATTAGTGCGAGGAATCTGAAATCCTAGATAATTTGGTGATGATGCTCTGAGATGAGACGTAGTTTTCGCTCTCGATTCCTGCGTATGCATTTTGTGCGAAATTGTGAGAGCTACCGAATAAGGCAAATACGCGGAGAGCGAGTTTTCATAAAACTAGGGCTAAGGTGGATGGTTACGACCATTCTTTACGTAATCCTCAGCTGAAGGAGGGTATTGATGCCTCTCCTGGTGCCGTGAGTAAGCACTTCACCAAATAAGCCACCCAATGTCTCTTGCGTACCACCAATCGTTAATAATGCCTCAATAAAGCTCATGGATGTATGCCAGTTGTGTTATGCTGAAAAAAAAAATTATTAAAAAAAACTTGAGAAAAAGAAAAAGAATGATGAAAAGAAATAAAAATTGAAAAAAAATTAGAAAAAGAAGAAAAAGCAAAGAAAAGAATGAATATTTAGTGTTTATTTCATCGAGGCAATACCACCAAATAAATTGAGCTCCACCAAATATGGCCTTAACCTATTTTTCTTGTGTTTTTGACCGCCCGAATAATGGCTGAGGAATTCCAACTTAGTGCTAGGGTTATGAGAACTCAATTAAAGCGTTAATGCCTAGTGAGACCACCAAATACAGATCCTATGTGTGAATCTGGTGAGGTTGTGAGCTCTAAGAAAAAGAAAGAAAAAGAGTAAGAGAAAATGAATACAAAGGAATCAAAAGGGGAGCATAGTTTTTCTCATCTTTCTCTGAGTTGAGTTACTTAGTAATCCTGGAATCTGGATTCTGTAGTACTAGTCTCTATGAAGCACCAAGTTAGAATGAGCCACCAAATATATAATCCTTTCCCTCAAAGATTCTCTACCTAAGCCCAAAGCCGGGGTGGAATTCATAAAATATCTTGAATACCCCGAGGGAAGAAGTCCGCCTATCCCGCTAGAATTTTTACTAGGGGTCAAGTACAGGATTTAGAGGTGTATTAGTTTTCGCTCGAATCCTTTACAAAAGCTACATAGCTGCACGTTCACGATTTTCTGGATCTCTAGAGCATAGGATGAAAACAAAAGGGAGAAAAATCTCTATGCAAACACTTGATAAAATAACTAGTCCCTTAGGGACCCTTGCTGTAAATAATTTAGTCTTGCATTTGCTAGGGACTAGCAAGATTTAGGCATGGGGGCATGATTGCACAGCAATCATATGTCTTAATTGACCTAAATTTGGCTAGGACTTAGCATAAGTTAGGGTTATTCATGCATGCATATGCATTATCTGCATCTTTACTGCTTTCCTTTAGATATGTATAAAATAATGTTATAATGTACTGATTAAGTGCATTATGTCGATTGTAGGGAATAAGCTGATCATGAGCTGGATCTGAAGCTGGATCAGAAATAACGGGAGTTTCAGCAGAGCTGGAACAGAAGGCCTAGCTTAGATGTAGGAATAATAATGCATGGGGGTTAAAGGTTTTCTATTCTATTAAGTAGAAATAAAGCAGTAAAATGTGAAGAGCTTAGGTCAATCCTAGCCCTAGGATAGCCTAGAGACTTCCCCAAGCCTTAGCCACCCTTAGATTTGGTCACAACACCCTAGGAAGCCCTAAAACCCTAGTTCTAACCCTTCTATGGACGTCCAGATAAGTTTTAAGACATCCAGGACACTTAGCCAACTCCCGCACACTTCAAACACACTTCTGCAGTGTTATTGGACATTCAGACGCTTTGTCAGATGTCTAATTTCTGCAGAATATCCAAAATAGAACCCAAAATCCTTCCTGACTCTGATTGGACGTCCAGACAACAAGTCTGGACTTCTGATTTTTGAGTATAAGACGTCTGATTATATTATTAGACGTTTGATACTGCTCTCCAATTCCTGTTTTGAGATTTAAGCCTTTATCTTGGATCTTTAGGTCCCTAAACCCAATTCCAACCCCATAGGAACCTAAATTAAGGTGCTCTAACCCTAGCACACCACCTCTAAACCTCCCTAAGGACCAAATTAGGTCCTTACTAAACCTAATTGACTTGGATCTTAGTCAATTCCATCAGCCTATTCAATTGGACTCATTGAGTCCAATTGAGCCCTGATCTCAGCACACACTATCCAATTGGACTCAGTGAGAGTCCAATTGACCTATCCCTGACTTAATTGAGTTGTTTTACACTCAATTAAGTTTCCACACACCCAATTAAACTTGTATTAAGTTTAATTGTACTTTACCTTAGTGAATTATGGTTTATAACCCTAATTTGAGAACTACCTTGACCTAAACCCACTAGAACCCAACCTAATCAACCTAGCCACCTAAGTTTCGACCCACACACACCCACACACACCATCCACATGAAAATATCTAGCCTAGAGTTCTCTAGAACTCTCTACCACGTGTGGTTGCCTTGGTTGCCAAAAATAGCAATCAAGAGCCATTCAATTTTTAGATCCACATTTGGTGGATCTAAAAACCACCATCCACCCTCTCTCTCTCACTCTCCCACGAGCTCCCACCATAGGCCTTTCTAGAGAATTCCATAATTCTCTAGAGAGCTTCCCTTAGGTTTATAAAAAGACCCCTTGGGTGGCCATTTGCACCCATTCACTTCTTTGGCAATTGCACTCCATTGGTGCCATTCACGCCACCTCCATAGTCACTCCACCTCCACGAGCTCACTACCACCACCATGGAGGACACCATGCCGAGATGCTGGATCAACCCTACCTCTCTCCAAGGGCTGGCCTAGGTTCCATTGGCCACCCCTCCTTCTTCTCTCGACCACTCCAAGGCCATGGGGGCCACTCCTGAATGCCCTCTATTCTTTTAGCTTTAAATCATGCTCTTCATAATCTTTCTTGATTTCATTTACTGCTTACTAGTGTAGTCTTACTTCTCCCCCAATGATGCATGCGAAATCGCCCTTTTGATTCTTGTATGCAATCGTTTTCTGGTAGTCAGGTTTAATTTTTAAGCATTCATGTATAAGCTTTCCTCTGGATTTCCTTGTGCAACAACTCTCCAATGATGAACGAAATTTCACTTTATATATATATATATATATATATATATCTCTTATGTGTTCGAAATCACCACGAGCTGAATGATTATCATATTTGGGTGATTTGAGTGCCTGTTCTTTAATTGCCTATATATTACGCACTAGCATGTCGTTTAAATAAAGTAGAGCAGCTTTAAGATCAATTTCAAAAGCAAAAACAATGTCTCCCAGAGACGAATGACCGGGACTCAAAGTCTCGTTATTTTTACAAAATAATATCTTTGTTGGATCGTATTTCGCAACTATACTACGATGCTTTTATCAAAAATGCGATCTACGACCTTCCAACAATACACGGGCTGATTAAGTCCAAAGCCCTGAAGGGTCTTTGTGTTCAAATCCTAATGTAAAATTTCCTAAGATTGAAAAGTCCTAATGTCCAACTATTCCTTCCTAATTTCTTTTTCTTTTTTTCATGTATAAATAAGAAGAGAAAAATAATTTACATGAATTTCACAAAGCTGACCAAATGATTCAAAACTGAATCCACCCCCCCATGCCTAGCTGATGCAATGTCCACATTGAGAAAGAGACATGAAAGAGAGGGTAGAGTATGAAAGATGTCAACTGAATATGAAGCATGTGTCAGCTTTGTGTCATATGTACAACTGTTGAGTTTAATGTCGTCAGCTAGGCGAAGTCCAGGCAAAGAAGTGATAGAATGGCTAGAGCAACCGTGTTTGAGATGGGTTCTGGAAGAATACGATCAATAACAGGCTTTAGACGTTGACCGTTGACTTTAAATGTGTTATTGTTACGAACGTGGCATCAGATGGATTTTTAAGACTTCTGGGAAGTGGCCCAGACGTCTGTCCAGACATCTGGAACCCTTTCCAGACGTCTGGTAATAAATTTTTTCGGCATATCGGGTTGCGTCTGCTCGCATGCGCACGCAGACTGCGCCTGCCGCCTTCGTCTTCTTTTTCGTCTCTCTTCCTGCAGACGCGCCGTCTCTCTTCTCTCTCTCCCTCTGCTACCTTATATAAACCCTCGCCCTCTCCCTCACCCTCATCTCCTTCGCCTTTCTCTTCTCCTTCTCCCTGCCAGCGAGAGCGCGAGTGAGCGAGCGGCGGGCGTGGGGTGTCACGGAGGGGCTGCTGCCGCTCGAGTAGCAGGCAGATGGGGCGTGGCGCGGCCATGCATCGCAGGCGGAGAGAGAGCTGGAATCTCGTTCTAGAAAATTTTCCAGAATCAGACGTCTGAACTTACGTCCAGACGACGCCGAAGACGTCTGAAGGACAGTCCAGACGTCTGACAAGTAAGATATTTCTTACCTCCTTTTGCGTGTGTATGGTCATGCAGCTGTCTGCCGCATTTTCTTCTACTCTTCGTTGTGCTGAGAGTAGGTGTATGTGTGCGCAAGTCCTGCTCGGGAGGGTGCGAGGGCTCGCCATCCCATGTGAATCAGACGTCTGGCCGCAGTGCCAGACAACGGAGAGGACCTCCAAACGTCTGGGGTGACAATCGGACGTCTGGAAACCAAGGCCAGATGTTCCAGTGGGCTTCTGGACGTCTGAAGGACTGTGCAGAACTGAGGTACGACCGATCCACCTTTTAAGACGTCTGGAAGATGTTCCAAACATCTGATTTTGGACAGTTTCGTCGTTTTTAACCCGTTTAGGGCCCGTTCGGAGTCCGTTTTCCGCGTTCCGAGTTGCGTTCTTTCCAGAATTAATCCCTTTATTCGTTTACAGTAATTGTATACTGTTCTGAGAAACTCCTTGTGTTTGATCCTTGTGTTAAGACCCCATTCCATTGTAGTCTCAGGGGTTGCGGAGGCACGCGGGATTGCTGACCACGCCCCCAGTACTCCCGGTTTCGCTGGTAGAGTGGCTTTTTAATTTGTTTAACAAAATTTGTTACAATTATGAAACAATTAATAGAGTCTAGGGCATTGTAAGAACCCTAGGACTGAGAAATTAGATTGAATGATAGATCTTAGGTTATTGCATGAATCCTAGGATTGTAAAACTAGATTGAATGATAGATCCTAGGGTACGGCATGAATCCTAGGACTGGAAAACTAGTTAAATATATAAATATTGCAGTCTTGGAATAGTAGAAAGGAAATGATAACTGCCTGTAAATTGGTTAACAGCTGCCTGTTATGAATGAATACGTATGATTGAGAACATGGGTTGTATGAACGTAAAGCTGGAACGGAGAAACCTAAATTGGCTGAGTTAAAAGAGCTTGAACCCTACGGGGAATTAGGAGTAGAACTCCTGGAAAGGGAATGGAATAGAATTAGGGAAGTGAACTGGCCCTTGAGTACGGAGTACTAAGGAAAGCGACTGTCCCCCTGTTTAGTGCAGAGTGGAGCTAGCCGCCCCAGGGACCCGGGGTTAGGTCTGGCCACTTTGTACCGACTTTTGGCCCTCGTGTACATAGTACCGAGGAGAGCTACTAGTGTAGGGAGAGTACTAGTTACCCCACGGGCCCCGGGGTTCTGCTGGCCCTCCTACACCGACTTGTTAGGCCCACTAGGCAAACCAGGGTAGTCAGGTGAGGGTGCGTGGACTGTGGAGGGGTAAGACCCCTGTTTGGTTACTGTGGAGGGGTTGGACCCCTGCTACTGAGAGGGCTCTACCCTATACTAGTTCCGTGATGTGCTTTGGGAGCACCCGTTAACGGAAATGACTGACCGTGTGCCAGTGTGGGGTAGCTACCCGTGCGTTTATCACGCGTGCCGTAGTCACCGTTACATCTGTCAGCGACCTTGGGGTGGTTGACTGAGGGTAGGACCACCACGGGGGACTCTCCCGGCCAGGAGAGCACCACGTGTTACTTCTACTTTTCGGAAAAGACTGCAATCAAGATCGTTCCCACGAGGAACATTCAATATCAAGAGAAGGATCTGAGAAATAAATCAATAGTGAAATAATAGAAAGACGTAAATAAAGAAAGTAAAAATATAACAGCAACTGTACACCCTACTGCTTCTATATCTTTTAGTTGCCACTCTAATCAGCGTTTCGCTGACGTGTCACCCTTGTTACCTTTTCAGGACCAGGTGTTAAGCAGCCAGAGTCAACGGATGCAGAGGACGCTGGGCCTAGTAGGGTCCAGTAGGGTTACCTGTAGTACTTTCTGCACTTTTCTTCCACTGTAGTGAGTAGTTTTCTTTGTTACTCCCTGTACTTTCCTTACCGAAAACTTTATGTTATGTACATGTTTATTTCTCTGCTGTTGTGGTGGTATATATGTAGTATTTTCTTCCTTTACTGCTGTATTTTGTTATTGCTAGTTATATACATGGTGAATGTGGTTTATTTTAATGCTCTTTTGGGTTACTTTCTCGTTGGACGACTGGGTCTTGGGATTAGTCGAGTCGGTCCGGTTCTCGTGTCTCGTAGGGATTCGGGAATTGGGTCGTTACAGTTATCCGTCTTTGGGTCAGAGATATGAACGGCTCCATTTGGAAAAATTTGGTCAATTATGAATGGGCCATTCCATTTAGATCTAAGTTTTCCAGGAAAGAGATTAAGTTTAGAATCAAATAACCAAACCTTCTGGTTCAGCTCAAAGCTCTTGCGGGAAATCAGTTGATCATATAGAGCTTTGGTCCGAGCCTTGTAGATCTTGGCATTCTCATATGCATCATTTATAAGCTCCTCCAAGTTAGATAGTTGGAGTTTCCTGGTCTTCCCAGCTAAATTCAGATCTAGATTGCATTGTTTGATCGGCCAGAATGCCCTATGTTCAATCTCTACGGGTAAATGGCATGCCTTCCCATACACCAAATGGAATGGAGACTTACCGATGGGCATTTTATACGCCGTACTGTTGGCCCAAAGAGCATCCTCAAGCTTTTGAGTCCAGTCCTTACGATCAGGCCTGACCATTTTTTGCAGAATGTTCTTGATCTCCGGATTGGAGATCTCAACTTGTCCATTCGTCTGGGGATGGTAAGGTGTGGAAAGTCGGTGATTAACCCTGTATTTGGCCAACAAATTCTGGAATTGGGCATTAGTAAAATTAGTGCCACCTTCACTGATGATGGCCCTTGGAATCCCGAACCTACTGAAGATATGTTTCTCGACAAAATCGATAACTGCCTTATGGTCATTGGTTCGAGTGGGAATTGTCTCAATCCATTTGGACACATAATCAACAGCAACAAGAATGTACTGATGTCCAAATGAAGGGAGAAAGGGTCCCATGAAATCAATGCCCCAAACATAGAAAATTTCGACAGGAAGAATTGGGTTTAGGGGCATCATATCTCTCTTAGTTATGCTCCTGAGTGCTTGACATCGAGAACATGACCTTGAGAAATCCTGGGCATCCTTAAATAAAGAGGGCTAATAGAAGCCAGATTGCAAGATTTTTGCAGCCGTCTTTTTCCCGGAGAAATGTCCACCACACCCAGATGCATGGCAGAACTCAAGTATACTGTTGAATTCATTTGCCAGTATACATCAACGAATAATCTGATTAGAGCCGATGCGGTACAGCTCAGGGTCCTCCCAGAAGTAGTATTTGGCCTCAGATTTGAGCCTATTCTGTTGTTGCTTGGTCCAATCCTAAGGGATTTGACCAACGGCCAAATAGTTAACAATGTCAGCAAACCATGGGGTGTGGACACCTAAAATTGTAAGAATAGTTTCGTCCGAAAAAGTGTCAGCAATAGGAATGTCCGGACGAGAGGAATCACCTAGGAGTCTCAACAAATGATCTGCTACCACATTTTCTACCTCGATTTTATCCTTGATTTCAAGATCAAATTCTTGAAGCAGAAGAATCCAACGAATAAGCTATGGTTTAGCATCCTTTTTGGCCAAGAGATGTCTCAAGGTCGAGTGGTCGGTATAGATGATAACATGAGACCCTAAGAGATAAGCCCTAAATTTTTCCAAAGTGAACACTACAGCTAGTAATTCCTTCTCTGTAACAGTGTAATTCCTCTGGGCTTCATCCAGAGTTTTACTAGCGTAGTAGATGACAGAGGGCTTTCTATCAATTTTCTGACCCAAGACAGCCCCAACCGCGTAATCAAAAGCTTCGGTCATGATCTCAAAAGGGGCTGTCCAAATTGGTGGTTGTAAAATTAGAGCACAGGTGACTGCCATTTGCAGGAAATCAAATGCCTTTCAGCTTGATTTGTCAAAAACAAACGGCGTTTCTTTGGCTAGAAGATTGCTCAGGGGACGAGCAACGTTCAAGAAATCCTTGATGAATCTTTGATAGAATCCCACATGGCCAAGAAATGATCAGATTTGTTTAACAGATGTGGGAGGAGGAAGTTTAGCGATAGCATCAACCTTAGCTTTATCCAATTCAATTCCCCGTTCAGAGATTACATGACCCAAAACGATGCCTTCTTGGGTCATGAAATGACTCTTTTCCCAGCTAAAGACCAAATGTGTTTTGATACATCTCTTAAGAATAATTTCCAAATTAGCCAAACAAGAGTCAAATGATTTTCCGAAAATAGAGAAATCATCCATGAAGACTTCCATAAACTCTCCCACCATGTCAAAAAATATGGCTTGCATACACCTTTGAAAAGTCGCAGGTGCATTGCATAACTTGAAAGGCATCCTACGGAAAGCAAAGGTTCCGTAGAGACAGGTGAAAGTAGTTTTTTCCAGATCCTCGGGATGGATAGGAACCTGGTTGTATCCTGAGTAACCATCAAGAAAACAGAAGTACTTCTACCCGGCTAATCTTTCCAAGATTTGATCGATGAAGGGCAAGGGAAAATGATCCTTTTTAGTGGCTGTGTTCAGCTTCCTATAATCAATACAAACCCTCCAAGAGGAAGCTGAACGAGTTGTGATAGATTCTCCTCTCTTGTTAGTCACAACGGTAATCCTGGCTTTCTTTGAAACAATCTGCACGGGACTTACCTAGGGACTATCAAAGATTGGATAAATAATTCCTACATCGAGCCACTTGATGATTTCCTTTTTGACCACTTCTCGCATATTTGGATTTAATCTCCTCTGCATCTGGCGAGAAGGGCAAGATCCATCTTCCAAGTATATTCGATTTTTACAGTAAGATGGCTCGATCCCCCTGAGGTCATGAATGGTCCAACCAATCTCCTTATGTTCCTTCAGGACCTTGATCAATTTAATCTCTTGCTCCTTTATCAATTTAGCACTGATAACCACAGGGAGCTGACAGCGAAAATACGCGGTTTGTTAAAATACGTCGTTGTAACGCGTAAATCCGCTTTCGCTCTTAAATTTATAATCCTAGATAGGGAAGTATCTAGGGTCGTCCAAGGAGGCAATATGGTTGCAAAATTGATTCTCTTGCTTGGAATATATCTCAACTTTCTTTTGGTAATTTTCAATATACCATTTTTTTTTTTTGTTTTTGAACTAAGGCAACATGCGAAATTATGGCGGGAAAAGTGTTTACACTTCCAATTAAGTAAACTACTCTAAAGTGGCAAGTAGAACCTCTCCCTAAGCTCACTCTAGGAAAGTGGAGGCCTAGAATAATTAGGGAGAGGGAGTGAAGAATGCTGAAAATAAGCTAATAGAAATGCAAACAAAAAAATTGCAAATAAGGCAACTAGATAATTGATAAAGTGTTTTACAAAAGGCCTAGTAGAGGAAAGCTTGTACTACTAGAAAATTGCAAATAAGAAAATAAAACACAAATCCTCTAAATAGATGGTGAAGAAGAGGGCTTCTTGCTCCAAGGTTGGTGGCTCCCAAGCTTGAAAAGAATCCTTCAACTCCTTCCTTGCAGTACTCTGCCAAAGTGATGACCTCCAAGGCAAGCCCTAAGGGGGCGTGCCCTAAGTTTCTCTCCAAGGGTGGACGTCCACCCTAAGCTTTTCTCCTTTGCCTGGCCGTCCTCCTTGAAGTGGGAGAGTCCTCCTCCTTGGCGTGGCTCAAGTTGAAGAGAGTGGGGAGAAGAAGGCACCAAAAGGGCTGGTGATGTGCCCCTTTAATCTCCTTCTCTACTCCTTCTTCTTGGCCGTAGGTATAGGTGGTTTAGGTAGAAAATATACTAAGGGAGGATGCCCCAAAAAGGAGGTAGGTGGTGGCTTTTTATAGAATAGGATGGGGGGTTAAGGTGCTCCTTGAAATGGAGGGCTAGGATGGAAGGATGAGGGTGGTTTGTAATCCTATGGCTAGGGTGAGTTGGCGCCAACCCAAGGGGTGTTAAAGGGGGTGGTTATGGTGGTGTTGGTGTCTTTTGGTGGTGGAGAGACACCCCCATGTTGGCGCCAACATGGGGTCTTCTAGAAGGGGAGTTAAGTGGATGGTGGAGATGGATTCAAGGGGGATTGTGTGGTGGAGATGAGGGGGGATTTTGGAGGGAAAAGTGGCGCCACTAAGGGGTGGTTATGGGTAGTTTTTGGCGCCACTTTTAGGTGTCTTTTGGAGGTGGTGGGTAGGTTAGGTTGGTGCCAAGTAGGTTAGCTTATGTGGAGCTTAGGTGGAGCTAGTTGGGTGGAGTTGGTAGGTGGGTTTTGGGGTGGTACAAGCCAAGGAAGTTGGAGCATAGTTAAGCTAAGCTAAGCTAAGCTAAGCTAGCTTAGCTAATGGAGGAGTAGAGGAGAAGGTGTTGGAGCTAGGGTTTGGAGGAAGAAGAGCTGAGAAGGAGAAGTCTGGAGCTGGAGCTGGAGCTGGCTGCTGCTGAAGAGGCTGGCATGGGGCTACTCTAGCTGGCTTAGCTTGCTAGTTCTTTGCTAGTTGCTAAGCCAAGCTAAAGTGAGCTAGCTTCTACCAAAATGAGCTGAGGTGAGCTAGGTCTGGTGCTCCCGGGGAGAATCAAGCTGGTTGAGGCAGCTAAGGTAGCTTAGCTCAACTGAGTTGAGCTAAGCTGAATCCCCGGGAGCTGGACTTGAGCTTCCTGAGCTGAGATGAATTCTTCTTCAGCTGCCTGGAGTTGAGTGGAGCTGGATGTAGCTGGATCTGAGCTGGGGTGAACTCCTGTCAACTCAGCTGAGCTAGCTAGAGCTCCCTGTGAACTAGTGGGAGTTGAGATGAGATAGACTCAGCTAAGTTGAGCTGGATCTGAGCTGACTTGAGCTAGGGTGAGCTAAGATGAACTCTCTTGAGCTGCCATCCAGCTGAGATTAGCTGAATGGAGCTGGGATGAGCTAACCCTAGTTCAAGTAAGCTAGGTTCCAGTTGCGGTGAGTTGGATCAAGCTTGGTTCCAACTAGTCTGGGCTTCTCCTTCACCAATTGCCTTCTTGAGTGCTAGGGTTTTAGGGATCTGTGAATCTGTACATCCCTAACACTCACAAAAACACATTAAAACAACAATAAAAAATGCAATGCATGCCTATCCTAATTTATGCCTAAATGCAGCCCAAAAACCCATTTGCGGAGAAAAATCCTAAGAGCTAGGTTAGTTTTAGAGCATAAAAATGATGATAAACGGGTGTTTATCACACCCCATTGCTTATCTTTTGCTAGTCTCTTAGCAAAACATTAATTTTTTTGGAAAATGGAATTTTTGGGAAATCTAATTTTTTTTTACTTTTGAGGAGAAAAAGAGATTAAGGGACCTTGGTAGATTAAAACACAGGAGATACGGGATTTGTTGAAGATAAACATCAAGATTTGTTTTTGGATCCAACCATTAGATAGAACGGGATCAATATATCCTCAGAAAATTCACAAATTAACCCCTTGTTAATTCAGATGACTTGAAATGTTTGTTTTTAGGATTTTTCTGGCTCGTGAATTTGATTCGCGACTTGCAAATTCCTTTAAAACCTTGTGTCGGTGCTTGTGAAAAGCCAACCTTTATAAGGACGTGTTATTATTATTATTATTATTTTTTTTTTCTCTCCCCCATGCTTATTTTTAGCTTAGTCTTACAACAGATGTGTCGGTATCATCATTCCCATTACCATTCCTCGAGGGGGCTCTGGCGCCAGTACTTCGGGATAGCACTGTCCATGACACCACCCAGGAGCTCACAACCCCAAAACACGATGCGGTGAAAAGGGGCGCTCCAAGCAAACTCAAGCTCTTGCTCCGACGCTATAGGTAGAGCACCGTCCAAGACACTTGAGCTGCTGAAATGCGCTTTAATGCTCCGTCTAAAGATATGAAACATAGATATAGAGCAGCACCGAGGCGGTAACATGTTGACATCGTGTCCTCAAAGAAGGTTTTTTTTCCTTTTTCTCGACGGTGGGAACTCAAACCAATGATCTGCTTCAGACTTTTACTAAATCCAAACAAGGGAGTTTTTCAAATTTTTAGTTATTTTTAAGTGTTGGCTTGTGTGTGAAAATTGACACAAGAAGTTTCTCAAGAACCGCAGGTTTTTGAATCAAAAACTAAGTCAAATACTTTCCATATTACAAAATAGGATCAAGTCACCTGAACTATCATGAGTTCTGGTGGAATTTTAGAGAAGGATATCTGATCTAGTCTAAAATAGACCCTGGAATTCTAATGATCAGATCCATATCCTCATCCTTAGTTTGTTAAAGATTAAATCCCATTGTACCAGAAGTGAATTTTTCGACCGTAGTTCCGATTTCAAAATTTTTCCTCAAAAAGTTTTCAATATTTTTTTTTTTTTTTGGGTATGCAAGCAGGAAATAAATTGCATGTTTTTAGGTTTTAAACATCCTAAATCGATCGTAAAAATTTAAAAACACCCCCCCATGCTTAAGATATGCCATGTCCTCATGCATTAGGAGGGAAAAGGAATCACCTTAGTGAAGAACGGTCAGGTTTAGGATGAATAAAACCTGGAAAAAAAAGAAAAAAAGAAAAAAGGAAAGTAAGAAAAAAAATGATGGGTTACCTCCCATCCAGTGCTATCTTTTACGCCATTCAGCCGGGCGTGAAGGTATGCACAGAAGATGGAAAATCATGTAAATAATTGGACACTTGGATGCCCGCAAAAAAGTGTCTTCCCCAAGATCCCTAAAAAGATGAGTGGTAAAGATAAAGGGATCAAAATAAAATAGAGAAATGGAAAAATGACCCGGATCTGGCCATGGTTTAAGTGCTTGTAAATTGCCAGATTCTGGTGGGTCGAGTGATAGGTCCAATGGAAAGGGATGGGGAATGGAGTCAATGAGATGTAGGGTGTGTGAAGTTAGTGTGGATATTTTTCGTGAAAAATCAGGAAGATGAAAAGGGGGAAAGTCAAACCCTAGTTGATCTGGAAAGTCTTGGACCACATAATTATCCTTAGAATAAGAATCAATAGAATCTAGATCAATAGTGGTCAAAGCTGAATGAGATTGGATCAACATATACTTTTCAAATACTGCTTCCATTTTATTATTAGTATCCTCAAAAATTTTATGATCAGTGGACCTCTTGGAAGCTAGAAATAAATCTACTGAGAAGGTTTGGTTACTACAACTTATATTCATTTTCCCAGAATGAGAATGGATATTAGATGTTGCGGTAATCAAAAGGGGTCTTCCAAGAATGGTATTAATGAGAGTCTTAGGTACCTCTATGTCAAGGACTAGAAAATTTACCGGAAATAGACAATTTCCGACCTTGATAATACTATCCTCAACAACTCCCCGCGGTTGAATGGTAGATCGATCTTCCAATTGAAATTGAACCTTAGGAGGTTTTAAATCACTGAATTGAAATTCCTCAAATAAGACTGGGGGGATGAGATTACTAGAGGTACATAAGTTGAGAGGGGCGCGAAAAAAAATGGTGTCAGTTATGACAACTGAGATGAGTGATGTGCCCTGGTCCTTTTTTGTGAAAGGCAGCATGCTCTGAAAAACTGAGCTGGCTGTCTTAGAAAGGACCAACCTTTCTAGATTCTGATCATGACTTTTTGAAGTAAATTTTTTAGAGGCATGGGGAGAATCTAGGAGGGGAATATTCCTCTTGACTTGCTCAAATAAGTCCAAAGGATTGTGGTCAGAGGGCTCTGATTTTGGATTGTTGGATTGCAGTTTTTGAGAGTGGGAAATAGGGTTTGAATCAGGTGTTTTTGGGATTTCTTTTTCTTCTTCATTATTGAGGTTAGGGGAGTCAATCTGCATTGGTTGAGAATCAGTTTCATCATTTGAATGTGAAGGCCTTAAATCCATGTTGGTTTCCTCACTCCTCAAAGTCTCTGCATACGCAGCTTGGTGGTCACTGGGAGGAGATGGGGGGGGCTGATTTTGATAGAAACTGGGTTGGTGCTGTGATATTGGGTTAATAGGAGGCTGAACCATGTGGTTCTGATGTTGGTATCCACCTGGGTGTTGGTTCCTGGGATTAATAATGCTTGGTGTGGGTTGGGATGGTGGGTGTCCTGCAGGTTTTTGAGTCGGAATATCCCCAATTTGATCATTGAGATTGTTAATAAGACGGGTTGTTTCCTTTGTTTTTCTTTGTAACTCCTGCAGGGTTTTCATCATCTGGGCATTAATGTCTTCTGGAGATTGCCCAGATTGATAAGTCTGATTAGAATCATACCCTCCAAACGGGTTTTGTTGTTGGTGTGGAACCGGATTGGTCTAGGAGTGAGCCGGATAATTTCCTCTATTAGAGGAATTTTTCAATTTCTCCTGGAAAGTAGGGACATTTTGGGTGGGGTGATGATTGGGATAAACATAATTCCCTGTTGAACCATAGAAAGCCTCAGAATAATAATTATACTCAGCACGAGATTTATGCAGATTTTCTCTCTTGCGGGTGTTTAAAGGGGTGAGATGTGGAATGTGTGGAGCTTGGGTAGGTGTGGCAGGACTCCCTTGGTTGGCTAGGTTTGTTAAATCCTTATGCAACTGTTGTTGCTTAACTTGTAGCTGAGCCATGATAGAGTAGAGATTAGGTGGAGGGGCCTGATTAAGTAGGTCCTGGGTGGAAAAATAGGGGAAAGAAAAATTAGCATGCGGGTTAGAGGACCAATTTTGATTTTCCATTTTGAGAGAAGAGGAAGAATGCAGGAAAAGTCTTTTTTTGGGGAGGCAAAATCAAGTGGTCCCTCCAAGTGTGGAGTTTTGGACCGCCGCCCGTGCAAAATGGAAGAAATGGCAGGGGAGGAGAAGAGATGGGGATGAGAGAAGTGTGAACACAAGCAATCAAATTCTAGACCTAACTTAATTGTGACTCCCTAGAATTTAACCTAAGACTTGGTCTACCTAGGAAACAAGTAATCAATAGTGAATACCCGTTCTGTCAACAAATCTAGCCAAGTTGCTTAAGGGGAGGTTTGGGCCCAAGCGTTTCCCAGAAAAATCCTCAGGTGCTTGTACAAACCCGTGCCTGGTCGTTTGACACGGCCCCTCAGCCTGAACACCAGATATAGATGACAGAATTGGTATTAACTAGAGAAAACTTAAATCCTATATAGCAAGCCTAAATTGATGAAACCTTAGGGGTCAAATTGCTACAAATTTTAGTTAGGTATAGGATACTACAGTGCATACGGAATGTGGAGGGCGTTTATTGGGATGTTGCCCTATTATTTGATTTTTTTTTTGTGTGCGCAGGAATTGGAGAGTGGCTCCAATGAAAGTCAAGTTGTCACACAATTTTTTTGTATTTTTGTCTTTTAGGATGTGATTTCATTAAATGAATTTTAGGGTTTTTCTCTTTAAGTTTTCAAACAAGTTTGAAAGTTCACAATCAAAGGAAAGACAAGTTGTATGTGTGATTGTATATTTCCTTTTAATTGAGTCTCTAAAGAGAAAGAAGAAACCCTAAGCCAATTATCCCTAAGACAGAAATTTAACTACCAATGAATTATTTTTAGCTTTCAGAATTAAGTAGTGGTCCAAACAAGTCAAACAACACCACTACTTTGAAGAAAATCAAACAAGGATTCCAGAAAAGATTTTTGTAAGATTTTAGGAATTTGTTTGATAATAGTTTTGAATTTTTAATTGTACTGGTGTCAAAGTCCAGAAATAATACCCGTGGGTATTATAGACTTTTCAGTATTACCACCGACCTCAGAAAATTTTTATGATTTTATATGATATATAAAATTTCACAAGGATTCCAACAAGCTCAATTTCACAAAAATTGGATGAGTATAAAAATTCTGAAAATTCGCGGACAGTAGCAAAACAGGAAGATAAGAGGGTATGACCTCTCTGCAATCCACGAACTTTCAAAAATTAAATACAAATCCAATTGATTTGAAATTTGGAACAGATGTTCCTAACTTAATTGGGAATCACTCTATGAAATTTTATGATTTTAGGAGGCCTGGGCTGTTAGGAATAGATTTTTCAAGTCCGGACAGAAATCTGGACCCGAAAAATAGAATACCAATACTTGCAATGGAGTGGTGTTAAAGAAGCATACAAGCAAACAATGGATTTTAAAATGCACCACTCCACTTAATTTAAGTGTTTAGGGTCCTGAAAGCCAAGTTTAATATATTTTTGGTAGTTTTAATTATTTATGTGACCAGAAAGAGGAACCAACCTGAATTTTCGCGGGAAGAAAAGGACCTTTGAGCTCTCTTTTCCAGATTCCCGCCTTCCCGCTGTAGTTCCTGCACACACGAAAGAAAGAAAGAGAAGGGGATGAGATCCACTTCAAGCAAGAGAAAATGAGTTAATGCAAAGCCGTGCCTCCCCGGCAACGGCGCCAAAAAGTGACAGCGAAAATATGCGGTTTGTTAAAATACGTCGTTGTAACGCGTAAATCCGCTTTCGCTCTTAAATTTATAATCCTAGATAGGGAAGTATCTAGGGTCGTCCAAGGAGGCAATATGGTTGCAAAATTGATTCTCTTGCTTGGAATATATCTCAACTTTCTTTTGGTAATTTTCAATATACCATTTTTTTTTTGTTTTTGAACTAGGGCAACATGCGAAATTATGGCGGGAAAAGTGTTTACACTTCCAATTAAGTAAACTACTCTAAAGTGGCAAGTAGAACCTCTCCCTAAGCTCACTCTAGGAAAGTGGAGGCCTAGAATAATTAGGGAGAGGGAGTGAAGAATGCTGAAAATAAGCTAATAGAAATGCAAACAAAAAAATTGCAAAGAAGGCAACTAGATAATTGATAAAGTGTTTTACAAAAGGCCTAGTAGAGGAAAGCTTGTATTACTAGAAAATTGCAAATAAGAAAATAAAACACAAATCCTCTAAATAGATGGTGAAGAAGAGGGCTTCTTGCTCCAAGGTTGGTGGCTCCCAAGCTTGAAAAGAATCCTTCAACTCCTTCCTTGCAGTACTCCGCCAAAGTGATGACCTCCAAGGCAAGCCCTAAGGGGGCGTGCCCTAAGTTTCTCTCCAAGGGTGGACGTCTACCCTAAGCTTTTCTCCTTTGCCTGGCCGTCCTCCTTGAAGTGGGAGAGTCCTCCTCCTTGGCGTGGCTCAAGTTGAAGAGAGTGGGGAGAAGAAGGCACCAAAAGGGCTGGTGATGTGCCCCTTTAATCTCCTTCTCTACTCCTTCTTCTTGGCCGTAGGTATAGGTGGTTTAGGTAGAAAATATACTAAGGGAGGATGCCCCAAAAAGGAGGTAGGTGGTGGCTTTTTATAGAATAGGATGGGGGGTTAAGGTGCCCCTTGAAATGGAGGGCTAGGATGGAAGGATGAGGGTGGTTGGTAATCCTATGGCTAGGGTGAGTTGGCGCCAACCCAAGGGGTGTTAAAGGGGGTGGTTATGGTGGTGTTGGTGTCTTTTGGTGGTGGAGAGACACCCCCATGTTGGCGCCAACATGGGGTCTTCTAGAAGGGGAGTTAAGTGGATGGTGGAGATGGATTCAAGGGGGATTGTGTGGTGGAGATGAGGGGGGATTTTGGAGGGAAAAGTGGCGCCACTAAGGGGTGGTTATGGGTAGTTTTTGGTGCCACTTTTAGGTGTCTTTTGGAGGTGGTGGGTAGGTTAGGTTGGTGCCAAGTAGGTTAGCTTATGTGGAGCTTAGGTGGAGCTAGTTGGGTGGAGTTGGTAGGTGGGTTTTTGGGGTGGTACAAGCCAAGGAAGTTGGAGCATAGTTAAGCTAAGCTAAGCTAAGCTAAGCTAGCTTAGCTAATGGAGGAGCAGAGGAGAAGGTGTTGGAGCTAGGGTTTGGAGGAAGAAGAGCTGAGGAGGAGAAGTCTGGAGCTGGAGCTGGAGCTGGCTGCTGCTGAAGAGGCTGGTATGGGGCTACTCTAGCTGGCTTAGCTTGCTAGTTCTTTGGTAGTTGCTAAGCCAAGCTAAAGTGAGCTAGCTTCTACCAAAATGAGCTGAGGTGAGCTAGGTCTGGTGCTCCCGGGGAGAATCAAGCTGGTTGAGGCAGCTAAGGTAGCTTAGCTCAACTGAGTTGAGCTAAGCTGAATCCCCGGGAGCTGGACTTGAGCTTCCTGAGCTGAGATGAATTCTTCTTCAGCTGCCTGGAGTTGAGTGGAGCTGGATGTAGCTGGATCTGAGCTGGGGTGAACTCCTGTCAACTCAGCTGAGCTAGCTAGAGCTCCCTGTGAACTAGTGGGAGCTGAGATGAGATAGACTCAGCTAAGTTGAGCTGGATCTGAGCTGACTTGAGCTAGGGTGAGCTAAGATGAACTCTCTTGAGCTGCCATCCAGCTGAGATTAGCTGAATGGAGCTGGGATGAGCTAACCCTAGTTCAAGTAAGCTAGGTTCCAGTTGCGGTGAGCTGGATCAAGCTGGGTTCCAACTAGTCTGGGCTTCTCCTTCACCAATTGCCTTCTTGAGTGCTAGGGTTTTAGGGATCTGTGAATCTGTACATCCCTAGCACTCACAAAAACACATTAAAACAACAATAAAAGATGCAGTGCATGCCTATCCTAATTTATGCCTAAATGCAGCCCAAAAACCCGTTTGCGGAGAAAAATCCTAAGAGCTAGGTTAGTTTTAGAGCATAAAAATGATGATAAACTGGTGTTTATCAGGAGCGTCTTCTGAGGTCCTAAAAATTGATATTTCAAATTCTCAGGCAATTGTTTTAGTTCAAGATGGGGCAGGTTGATGATTGATGGTAAGGTAGATGCTGAAGACTAAACAAGAGGAAGAGGTTGTGAGTGAACAAAATCAATAACCTCTTCAGAAGATGGCAAATCAGCCACAGAGGGTTGCAGGTCGAATTTGTCATCAAAGGAGGAACTTTCGATTGAAGAAACCATCAAACAAGTTTCAATGTTTCCATTATCCTCCTCAAGTTCCTCAATAAATCCACAATCCTTAAATTTATTGATCACCTTAAAAATATCAAATTTCATTCGTTGATCCCCAAAGGCGATTTCCATGCTACCGCTTTCGCAATTAATATTGGCCTTAGCGATAGCCAAGAATGGATGCTCCAGAATGATGGGCGTGTTCCTCAGATTATCAGGTACATCCATGTCAAGGATAAGGAAATCTATAGGAAAATAGAAATCCTTGAACTTTACTATAACATCTTCAATAATGCCTTGCGGATTTGTGACCGAGCGATCCGCTAACTGTAGCGTTAATGAAGTTGGCCGAAGTTCACCTAATCCAAACTTCTCGTAAAGAGAAGTCGAAATTAGGTTGATGGATGCACCCATATCCAAAAGTGCTCTATCAAATGTGTAATCTCCAATGACACAAGAAATCAACGGAGCACCTAGATCCCTCTTTTTATGAGGGAGGTGGTGCAGGATAACAGAACTAGCCTGCTCGGAGAGTACCACCTTCCTAGGAACAGATTCTCTCAACTTATGCTTTTGTGTACATAAATCCTTTAAAAATCTTGCGTAAGTCAGTATGTGCTTGATAGCATCAAGGAGCGGGATATTGATCTCAACATTCTTAAATAAATTTAGAAACTCCTTATTGCTATCAACAGACTTCTTCTTTGGTTTGATTAAGGATTTAAGAAAAGGAACATGAGTCAGATCTTTGGAATCAGGTTCTTGAGCCTTGATTTCTCCTCAAGAATTATCCTCTCTCTCCTTAGGTTCTTCAGGATTCAGAAGATCAGAATAGTGTGGTTTTGGATCCTGAGTCTACTTATCACTCCTCAAGGTGACAGAATTTGTAGATGCATAAGAATTTGGGTCTTGGGGAGGGTTAAGAAAGATTAGAGGGGCTTGGTTAGCCAGGAATTGTTGATATGCAGAAGAAGAAGAAGAGGAGGAGGAGGAACCCTGCTCAAGCACCTTAGCATGTGAGTGTGGGTCTCTCTGATTTTCGTACCCATGGGCTTGGTTGCCCGAATTCATAATATTCCGTAAGTTGGGTATGGGTTGGGATGGTAGAGATCCAAGTTAACGAGAGTTACCAATGAGCCCGAACTGCAAGTTGTCCAACGAGGTTTTCATTTGCTGCATGAGCTGAAGCACAAATTCTTGCATCTCTACCATTTGTCAGTTCAAATTAGCCTACCCTGCGGGTTGATGGGCATTCCAAGTGGGCTGATTAACCTGATTTGGAGGCAACTGAGTATATACATGACCCTGACCCATTGGTCGTTGTGGAGCATAGTTGCCGGGTCGGAATTGGGTCTGTTGTCCAGGGTTTTTCCAAGAGAAGTTAGGGTGGTTTCTCCAACCCGAATTATAGGCATTAGAGTAGGGGTTGGATCTAACATTCTCTTGTACAGCACATACATCCTCATAGGGTGAGGATGGAGAGAAAGAATGGGAAGGATCAGAAAAACTGGGATCAAAGGCCCTAGTTTGGAACCCGTGCAGTTCCGAAAAATGCTGACTCACTAGTTGAGCTGCATTGAGTTGATTCACGAACTCCAGTCCAGAAGGAGCTCGTGAAGAATGGAATCCTGAATTTTGGGATTGAGTGGATCGAGCGTTGTTCATAGAATTGCCAGCCATCCACTCTTCCATTCTCTTAGCAACCAAGTCCACCTTATCAAGTTTGTTACAAATCAAATCCATATCAAATGAATGAGAGTCATGGACTTCATTGACATTTGATCTGGGCTGCTGAGACCGGTTAAATGTTTCCAAAGAGGCATGATTGATTGAATTCTCACTCATTTCCTCAAATAAGTCATGTGCACTATCTGCATCTTTATTGAGGAAATTGCCTCCGCAAGAAGCACCCACATGATTTCTGAGTTGCTCAGTCAACCCATGATAGAAGATTTGCACGAGTTGCCATTTCGGCAACTCATGGTGTGGACACCTCCGCAATAGGTCCTGGAATCACTCCCAAGCCACATGAAACTGCTCCCCCGGCCGCTGGGTAAAGGTAGTGATTGCCCGTCTTAAAGCATTGGTACGTCCGACTGGGAAGAATTTCTTTAGAAAGGCTTATTTCAACTCATTCCAAGTTGCAATTGGTCTTCCTATTGTCTTGTACCAATGCACGACCTTATCCCTAAGAGAGTGGGGGAAGAGCCTCATGATCATTTGCTCCTCATTTACGTTTCGTGCCTTGGTGGTTTGGACCAAAGTGGTCAAGTCCTCCAAGTGCTGAAACGGATCTTCGGAGCCAAGCCCATGATAATGTTTGATCAGGCTTAACACCTGGGGCTTGATTTCTATGTCACCGACTGGAATCTGGACGCCGGGACGTTCCCCGTAATTTAAAGGATCATAAAAATCCTTCAAGGGCTGAGTGCCCTGCATTCTCTGGAGCTATTCCTGCATTCTCTATATTTGTTCCAGCTGCCTTCGAAATTCTTCTTGTGGATTTCCAGGCAGAGGAGGCTATTGGACGGCCATGGGATCAATTTGACTAAAATCCAATTTGCATCTCCTAGAATACTCTAATGGTCCTTCCAATCGGGGATTCAATGACTGTCTTCCCATTATAAACTAGGAGAAGGTCGGAAGGACTGGGGATAGGGACCCTGCAGCACAACAAAACAAGGCTATCCTTAAGTGGGGTAGCCAAAGGATCTACTGACTCCCAAAACTTGCCTTAAGATTGTAAATGATTTACTCTACTTGCATATGTTCAATCCAACTAGTTAGAAGGAGGGACTGGGGAGATGGTTCTTCCTTTAGCTTTCGCCTCTGGTTCCTAGTGTACCCCCCAGCCACGATCGTTTGACGCTACTCCCCTAGGTAGACATCAGATTAATCAGTACAAGTAGGTTAATCAAAGACAATCTCAGACTAGGCCCTGCAGAACGAATCAGACTTTAAGGCCAATGTCTACTCAACTTTATTAAGGCTTGGGATTGTGGTGATTATGGAATGTGATGGGCCCTTAAAATGGGTTGTGCCCTTAATGATTGATTGATATTTATGTAAGTGCATGCACAACCAGGGTTTTCAAGCAAGATTATTTATGATGCGTGGATTTTAATGTTCAAATCTCGCTAAAGTAGCTTTTAGGGTTTCAAATTAGGTGGATTGCAATCAAGTTTCTAGGAAAACCAAGTTGTCAAACATGGGTGAAGATTATTTTCCTTTAAAACCAGAAAGAAAGTGGAGTGCCTGGAATAGACCTAGATTGAAAACCCTAAGGAGGAGCTACTTGATGAGTTGATTTTAAGTAGAGTGGTGCGGCCCAAACAACTCAAACAACTGACCACAAATACACCACTAAGTTAGGCACACAAAGATGGTTAACCTAGAATGATTTCTACTCTTTTATGTGTTGCTTTGTGTGTACCAGTTCCATAGATCAGAACCCGGTTGAGTAGAAATAAATCAATTAGGTTAAGTGACTTGAATGTGGGTGTACGTTGTGTGTTTGTTGAAAATTACCCCACAAGATTATCTTTTTTTTGTTTTTTGTTTATAAATGAGGGTGGAATGAATGTGAGTGAGAATCCAAACAACCAAACTATTCTTAGGATTTATGCAAACACCCCGGTTAATTGGAATTTGGATTTAATGTGGCAAATGAAATCTATTGATTGGGGAAGAATGTGGAGCACTTACAGTTATCTTCAACTGTACTTTACTCCAGTCTACCGCTTGATGCTTCCCTGATGGAGGTCTCTGTAAAACAATAGACATAAGAGAAAGCAAGTTAGAAAATAATAAAGTACGTGAAATGCGAAAAGAAGATCAGAAATCGTTGCCTCCCCAGCAACGTTGCCAAAATGTTGAATATCGGGTTACTATACTAACATGTTTGGTTTTAAAAAACTTGTCGTTGTAGTTTGAAAGCGAAGAACTCGTGTTCAACAAATAAAATTTATACCGGAATGAAAATACCGGGTCGAAATCTAGGAGGCTATGTCGATCTATATTCGCAATTAAATTTTTTTTTAGAATTTTTCTTGAAAAGTGAGGCGATGTAATTACAATGAAGCCATAATAACAATCAAACTAAACTAGAGAGAGAGAGAGAGAGAAAACATGCATTCAATAATTCAAAATGTTTATACAATAAAATCAAAGAAGAATTACACTAGAAAGCGGGAAATCAGCTACACTAGAAAGTAGGAAAATTCTACACTAGAAAGCTATAAAGAAGAATGGGGAGAGAAGTTATCCTCCTCGACGGTCGCTTGGAGGACGGGCCGGACAAGACGTCGCTTGGTCGAAGGAGGATGGAGTGGGAATAAGGAGATCGAGGCAGGAGGAACGAGAATGGAGCATCACGTCGTCGTTGTTCAGGATCCGCTTTCGAAAGGGGAACGAAAATTTGACTTTATCTCACGAGGAGCGTCACGGGTGTAGGACAAGCATCTCTTGAGCTTTGGAGAGGTAGAGAAGAGAAGGAAGGGATGAGAATTTCGTGTGGAAGGGGTCTCCTTTTATAGTTGCAAGGAGTGGGGGCAATTTGGTAATTACAACTCTAAAAACATTAATTGAGGACCTTTAGTGACGGATAAAACCGTCACTAAAGGTCCGAACATGGGCATAGTGGGCGATGCGCGTGCCCGCTCACCTCCTCGCACGTCCAGCTGATCTCAGCCTACCGATCGCGAGATCGGATGACTTAGATTACGCCTCCGCCCGCCTCCTCTACGCGCCCGCCTGCATGTGATTCCACGTGAGGCGTGGCATGCGATACGGCATGAGCGCAATTGTACGTGCGCAACCGTTCGATCTCGATCGAATGGCCAATCGCGCCCGCTCATCCACACTTGCTCGCCCGCACCCTACGAATCGAAATGTGCGTCTGAAGGCGGCTGAGCGCCTTATCCACTACACTGTGTGTGTGGATGGGCAGGCGGCCGAACTTTTGAACACGCGATCAGGATCGTTGGATCAAGATCTAATGGCCCAGATCGCTTGTTGGATTTTCTTTGGAGAGGTAGCGGCGGTCTTGAGGGCTAGTTGGGTGGCTGAGATGGCACCACGTGGCACCATCTGAGCTGTCCATCTTCTGGATGATGTAGATGGTAGCACAGTTGTTGGATTGAGTCAATTTTCGCGTCGTTAGGCTACGATGGTCGATCCGAATCCATCTGTGTGGTCGAATTTGTCGTTTGAAGTGCCGATTCACACCATCTTGGCCCTTGATCTTCTAAGGTTCCTCGGTCTTTATCTGATGCTACAGATGTCTGATTAGGGCGATCTTGGAGTCGTTGAACTCCAATCATCACCCTAATCACATCTTTACGGTTAGATCTTCGATCCGAGGCCCCAATAAGAATTTTACCCTATCCATGAACATAAAAGGAGACAATTAACCTCCATTTTATTCAAACTACTCTAAATGCATGATGATGCATGTTATGCAATATTTATAGTATGCAATGCAATCCTATGCTTAAGAACATGCATAAATAGACATCTTAAGTAGTGTAAACATGTTTACATCAGGCTTATTTCTTTTTCTTCTTTCCTTTTTCTCTATTTCTTTTTCTTTTCTTTTTCTTTTCTTTCTTTAAGTAGGTGGCTTCCTTGATCTAAGATTTACTTAAAGGAAATAGGAAAAGAATGGTCATGTGACTAGGCTCTAGACAACTGACTAATGGACTGTTACCCATGATAACTTGCTAGCCATACTATCCTAGAAGGTTCATTAGCTACCCAATTTTTGTAAAAATTGCCGAACAACGAGTCAGTGCGAAAAGTGTGCAGATGCTTAATCTTAATGTTCCTTCAAATTGGAGGGCGAGTTGATGCAACCCAATCCATGCAAGCGGGGTCGGGCCTGCAATTTGTGAGGATGCAACCCAAGTCCAAAAAGTTGGATAACAAAGAAATCAAGTTCAAAAGGATAATCAATGAATTTATGGTTGGGTTGGACATCATTTGAGTCAAAAATGTCATAAGGGTCTTGGTAGATGGTTGGTGGTTTCAGACAAATAGTCACCCTTAGACTCAATCTTCTACTTCTTTCGGAATTGGCTTCCCAAATCTTCACTTCCCAACTCATATCATCCACAATCAGGACTTCATATTCCGGGACCTCTTGCATGATAATCACCCTATTTAAAATTTCTAAGTCCAAGATTGATGGCTGAATCAAAATTGACTTGGGTCTAGTGATCTCAAAATCAAAATCATCGATATGCTCAATGGGGTGTGATTGAGGAATGAGGCTTTGAATTGAATAAGTAATAACAGGATCTAAATCCACCATGCGAGCTCGAATAGAAACAAGTTCCTCAATTTTAGGGCCAACAAATGATTCATCGAATTCCTTAGGCCTAGTCGTCTCACTGAAATCATGATATAAACTTAGGTAAGACTTCACATAATGATTGTTCACCTTCAAAATCAAAGAATTCTAGATCCGCATTAATGTATGTCTCAAAATCATCAATCACTTTTTGTTCCATGGAAGCATACGTTTCCTCGTACCCCGGCTTAGGGATCTTAGGTGAAGAAATCAATTCATCCTTATTTGATTGCTCTAGAACAACCTTGTCAACCACGGTCTTGTAAAATGTGTTCCCCCCTATAGGTGCCTAAGCGGATTCTGACATTGGCTCTTTTGTTAGGGGTTCATCCTGGGAATCCTCCCAAGATTGGACTAGAGCAATCACAAATCTCATACTCAATTTCGATAACTTCCCAGGTAAAAACTCACCCAGGTCCTTATCCTTAACATCCTGGAGCCAATCCAACAAATACTTGTTAAGATCGTTAATCATTTTAATCAGAGGTTCCAATTCTTCAAGCCAAGGTGTTGGCTGAGGTTTTAAAGATTGTATGGTATTCCTTAAGTTAGCCAACACCTTATCTTAGACCTGGTTAACCTGAACCAAATGGTTTAGTTCAGAGTTAGGCAGGTTTGGGTTCAGTGCAAGGGAGTCAACGAATTGAGGTTCTTAATACCCTCCCTGATAATAGGTCATTTTGGGTTGTCCATAAGGAGGTGATGACCTATATGCAGTGTAATCTAGGGAAGGGTAAGGATCAGCATATTCTTCATGATTGTAGATCATATTAGGTTGTCCAAATGAGTGTGATGTTCTATAATCGATGTAGCTCTGATAAGGATAAGAATCAAGATCATGGTGTCCAGGGTTAGACCCAAAACACGGAGGTCCAGAATTATATCTCCAATTAGGATTATCCCAATTAGAAGATGGATGAGAATAAGTCTAGTTGGAATAATAATCATTTTGGGATTAAGTAGTGGTAGGAGGGTAGGAGTAGAAGTGCGAATAGGATGTGGAAGGACCCATGACAGAAAGGGAGGAAGAAAGGTGCCCTACAATACAAACGATCAAACCTCTCCTTAAGTGGGCTAGTCTAAAGACCTATAGACTCCCGAACCCATCTTGAGATGAAGAAATGATTTGATCTATTTCTTTCTAGTCAATCTAACCAATTAGAGGGAGGGGTTGGGGAGATGGTTCTTCCCTTGGCTTTCACCTCAGGTTCTTTTGATACCCCCCAACTGTGATCATTTGATTCTGCTCCCCTAGCTAGACATCAGATTGAACGGTAGAAGCAGACTAATCGAAAATAATCTCTATCTGGGCTCTAAAGAGCGAGTCCAATCCTTAAGGGCAACATCTACTCTATTTTAATTAGGGTTAGGTTTGAAAGTGCTTTGGAATGTGATGGGCCCTTTATCTGGTTTCTGCCCTTAATGATTGATTGATATGTATGTGTGTGCACAACCAGTGATTTTCAAGTAAGATTATTTTTGGACGTGGTGAATTTTAGGGTTTAAATCTTGCTTAGTAGCTTTTAGGATTCAACTTTAGGTATATTCAATCAAGTTCAGTAGGCACACCAGGTTTTGAAAGCACAGGTGAAGATGTTTTCCTTTGAAATCAAACTAAATTTAGAGTGCCTGGTTTAGTCCTAAACGTTGAACCTATTTGGAAACTACTTGATGAGTTCTTTTTAGTTGAAGTGGTGTGGCCAAAACAACTCAAACAATTAACCTGATGCACCACTTAATTACGCACACAAGTGATTACCTAATCTGATTTCTATCAATTATGTTTTGATGAGTGTACCAGTCCCAAAGATCAGGTTACTAGTTGAGTATGAAGAATCAAAAGAGGTTGTGTACCTCTGTGAGATTTTTTTTTTAAAATTTTTTCTTTTATATGTGGAGGGTGAGGTAGGTGAAAGTGTCAAATAAACATTCAAAACTAACCTTAGATTTTATGCAAGCTCTGAGGTTAATTAGGGTTTGTGTTATTAGGAAGTGGAATGAAATCTAGTGGGTCGGGAGGTGGGGTTACTTATAGACCCTTCAACAGCACTTTACTTCAATTTACCGCTTTTGCCCGCCTCATGAGAGTACCTACAATCACAATAAGAAAAGAGAGAACTGAGGTAAACGATCTGTAAGTCAAAAAATGTGAAAAGTCAAAGAGTCTCACCTCCCCGTCAACGACGCCAAAATGTTGTGGTGGAGATTCCCTAGCAACGACGCCAAAATGTTGAGGCGGAAAATCGTCACAAAAAGAGTTGAGTTTTGAAAGCCCATCATTGTAGTGTGATTTGCGAGAAAATCTGTCAGCAAATAAATTTACCGAAACGCAAAAGGAATTCCGAGTCGAACATAGGGAGGCAGACATTTGATTAAAAATCGTGTTTGTTTTGTTGTCACGAAGTAGTTTAGCTGGTTGAATTAAATATAAACTAGCTATCTACTTAAAGAATAAATAATAGAAGAGAGAGAGAATAATACAAATAAATACAAAATAGAGATAGAATGAACATGCATTTCATAACCATAGAATAATGTTCATTACAACTAATCATTACACTAGAAAGCTAAAATTATTAAAACTAGAAAGTGGTAAATCTACTCTAGAAAGCAGTAAAGACAAGGGAGGAGAGAAATTATCCTCAATGGCTACTTAGAGGACAAGCTGCATTGACGGAGCGCCCAAAAGAACGTGGTGAGAAGCAGGACGAAGGAGAACGACGACGGACGATGGGGCGAGGCAACGTCGCAGTGGGATCCACTTCTAGAACGATGGTGAGAAGACAACTGCAAGATGTTCCATGAAGGAGGTGAGAAGGTGGAAAATTTCTAATTTTAACTCTAATGGAGCATCCCAGGTTTAGCACAAGCTCGTAGAGCCTTTGAGGGGGTGAGAGAAGAGAGGAAGGGATAAGAAATTCAAGTGGAAGGGGTCCCCTTTTTTAGTTGTAGGAATTGAGGGCAAAATTATCTTTTAAGGCATTAGAAAATAAATGCTTCATCCTTTAGTGATGGATATAAATGTCACTAAAGGTTGAACGTGGGTGTAGGTCTGTGCACGTGCATGCCCCCTCTCTTATGCCTTCAGCCGCTTCAATGCTTACTCACATCCACGAATTTCTAGCCATCCGATCAAGAGATTGAATGTCTTAGATTCCACGATCGTCGCTTCACATTCCCTCAATGCACACCCACGGATGCGATGGTGCATTGAATCACACGTCATCGCATGCGTGCATGGTCATGCTCATCCCACAAGCCACGTCGCCACTCTTCGCTTGCATGATAGCCATCCAACGGTCGAATTGAGTCACTCCCATGCTTGTGCCTTGATTTAAGTCACGTGGGGGCTCGAATCCGTGCCCTCTTATTCGCGTGAAGGCCTCCATCCACTACACAACAGGGCCTTTTTGGTTGCTCTTTAGATTAAGGGGGAGAGCATTTAGGACCATTGGATCTCGATCCAACAATGGAGAACACTTACCCTTTGGCTTCAAACAGTAAGGGTGCCGGTCTGAGATCCAATCTCAGCCATTGGATTGATGATCCAATGGCTGAAATGTGTTGATCAACGCATAAAGAGGTGATGTGAGTGTCTTAGGCTGGATTAGATGGCTGAGATGGCACCACGTGGTGCCATCTTGGCCGTCCATCTTCTATGACTTGTAGATTGTGTGATGGATGTTGAATTGGACTGATTTTCACATTATTGGCCTGCAATCATCAATTTGAACCCATCCGTGTGGTCGGATTTGTCATCTGAGGAATGGATTTACACCACCTGGTCCCTTGACCTCTTATCTTTCTTGGACTGTATCAAATGCTACGGAAGTCCGATTGGGGTGATCTTGGAGTCGTTGAACTCTGATCATCACCCTGATCAAATCTGTACGGTTGGATCTTTAATCCGAGGCCCCAATTAAAATATTGCTCTGTTCCCTAACTACAAAAAGAGAGAATTAACCTAAACTTTACGCAATGTAACCGAAATGCAAGATGATGCATGTTATGCAATATTAATAATGTATGACGCAACTATACACCTAAGAACATGCATAAATAGATGATTTATGTGATATAAATATGTTTACATCAACTTGTCAACTCAATATCTTTAAACTTTCCAAAAGAATGAGGTGAATTGTGGTTCCATTGAGGTCTCAGGAACAATTGAAGAGGTTTTGGCAATTCACACTAAAGATGATCCAAATCCTTCCAAATCCCAAGATGAACATGAAAGACAAGAAAGTGATGCACTAGATGATGATTCTGATCTACCACCTCCCATAGAAAATCAAATGGAAAAAGACATTAGTGAGATTGAGAAACTCTTGGGAGTATCTTATGATGAATTAGATGATAACATAAAGAATCCTCAATACATCCACCCTGAAATTCAAGAACTATTGAACTTTGAGGGGTTCAAGAAATTGGACAACCAAAAGACATGATCCAGGGAAATGAAGCTCAAATCATGATGGACTAGGGAAGAACTTATAATCCAATTGGTTCAAATGGATGGCTTGAATCTGAGGAAGAAATGATTTCTGATGAAGAAGTAATTTCTGATGAGGATTTTAACGAATTCAGCATGACTACTTTTGTCCTCATATGACTCAGAGCCTAGAGAATTCATGCTTTTTGACATCAACTACCATTATGAGAATCCTTTTGATTCTGATTCAGAACCAAATTTAAACCTCAATCATGTTTTCAATCCAAACCCTCTACCACCTCTTCTTAAATTATGTAATTGGATTAATGAACAATCTCTACATCATGAACCTCATCTATCTGATCCTATTGTCTATCTCAAATTAGAAAAACTCTTCAGACTAGGACTACATCATCAGTTGGTCCGCATTTGTGGATCACTGATTCTTGGACCAAATGGTCATATCTTTATACTAATTCTGAATCTCCTAGCGATAGTCATTACTCCTTCTCTTGAACTACAATATTGAATTACATAGTTCTTTTGGGTTTAAGTCTGGCAAATGACGTTAAACTTAGCGCTGGTTGGGAGGCAACCCAGTATTCTTTACAGGTAGTTTTGCATCTTCTCTATCCAAGCTGACCTGGATTAACAAGCTCAGTCAAGTGATATCCCTTCCTCATTCTTATTATATTTTGATTTTCTTGCATACATTTCAATGAGGACATTGTAATGAATAGGCATGGGGGGGTAGACATTGCATGTCTTATTTTTATGTCAATATATATATATATATATATATATATATATTGCATTTAGGCATAAATAATTTTTATCAAAAAAGGTTTATTAGGGATTCATTCTTAAGTTGAGTCCTAAGTTTAGAATCCAATAAAATTTCACACATACACGTAGAATTTGCAATGGATCCTTTGTGAAGAAAGATAAACATCGTTAGTTTATTGAGAAGAAGCAATGCTTCTTCTCCTGAGCCCTTAGACAGTAATTAAGGAGTCAGGCAAACTATCTTCTAGCAGATCCATCAAACAAGTGTGAAATGAGAGTAGAAAGTTTATTTGTGCTCTAAGGCTAGTATGAGGAATCTTAAATTCTGGATAATTAGGTAATGATACTCGAAGTTAGGCATAGTTTTTCGCTCTTGATTTCTACGCATAAATTCTTAGTGCGAATCTTGTAAGAGCCACCAAATAAGGCAAATACACAGAGAGCGAGTTTTGATTAAACTAAGACTGAGATGGTTGGTCATGACCATCCTTTATGGAATCCTTGGCTAAAGGAGGGTATTAGTGTCAAGGTCAGAAATACGTTGTCCTATCCATTCATTTCCAGGTGTCAAAAGTCGGCACTTCCACCAAATAAGCCACCCGATATGCTCTTGAACATTCTTAATCCTGCATAATGCCTCGTAAATAAAAGTTCGTATGCTATGTTGCATTGCGTTAGTAGATATATGGATGTGGAAAAAGAAAGAGAGAGAGAAAGAAAAAAAAGATATATACATAGAAAAAAATAAGAAAAAGAAAAGAGCAAAAAAAAAGAATGAGTTTATGAGTTTAGAATTTATTTCAAGTATATTGAGGCAACAACACCTGCCACCCTCACGGTCCACCAAATGCAGCCTTAACCTACTTCTGTGTATTTTTGGCCACCTGAATACTGGTTGAGGAATTCTAGCTTAGTCATAGGGTTATCAAAACCTAATCAAAGTGTTAATGCCGGGAGAGACCAACAAATATACTGACAAGTCTGGTGAGATTGTGAGCTTAAAAAAAAAGAAAAGAAAACATAAGAAAGAAGAAAAAGAAAAAGAAAGAAAGAGAAAAAGAGAGAATGAGTACAAAGGAACTAAAGAGAGCATAGTTTCTCCGCCTCTCTTTGAGTTGATTTATGTAATAGTCTGAAAATCTAGGTTCTAAAGTACTATTCTACATGTAGCACCAGATCTGTATGAGCCACTAAATACAAATCTATTAGACTCAAAGTATCTTCAACCTAAGCCCTGATTGTGCAGCAAACATAGGTCTTAATTGACCTAAATTAGCCTAGGACTTAGCATAAGTTAGAGTAATTCATGCATGCATAAGCATTACTAGCATCTTTACTGCTTTATTTTAGCTATGCATAAAATAATGCTATAATCTACTAATTAGGTGCATTATGTCAATTGCAGGTAATAAGCTGACCAGAAGGTGGATCTAAAGAATAAAGAATAACTGGTGTTGCAGCAGAGCTGGAGCAGAAGACCTAGAATAAGATGTAGTAGATAATAATGTAAGGGGTTGAGGTATGCTATTCTATTTAAGTAGGAATAAAGTAGTAAATTATGAAGAACTTAGGACCATGCTAGCCCTAGGGTAGCCTAGAATCTTCCCCAAGCCTTAGCCACACTTAGATTAGGTCACCGCACCCTAGGAAACCTTAAAACCCTAATTCCAACCTCTATCTAGAAGTCCAGATGAGTTATAGGACATCTACAACCCTTAGCCAACTCCTGCACACCTTAAACCCACTTCTATAGTGTTATTGGACGTCCAGACACTTGGTCAGACATCCATTTTCTGCAGAATACCCAAGACAGAACCTAGAAACCCTCCTGACTATGATTGGACATCCAGACAATAAGTCTGGACTTCTGATTTTTCACTGTATGATGTCTGACAACCTTATTAGATGTCTGATACTGTCCTCCAGTTCCTGTTTTGGAATTCAAGCCATGATCTTGGATCTCTAGCCCCCTAAACCCAATCTAACCCTTAAGAACCTAAATTAAGGTGCCCTAACCCTAGTACATCACCTATAGACCTCCCTAAGGACATAATTAGGTCCTCACTAAACCTAATTGACTTCGATCATGGTCAATCTCTTTAATCTATTCAAATGGACTCATTGAGTCTAATTGAGCCTTGATCTCAGCACACACTGTCCAATTGGACTCAGTGAGAGTCCAATTGACCTAGACCTGACCCAATTAAGTTATTTTACTCTTAATTAGGTTTCCACACACCCAATTAAACTTGTATTAGGTTTAATTGCACTTTACCTTAGTGAATTAAGGCTTACAACCCTAATGTGAGACCTACCTTGGCCTAAGCCCACTTGAACCTAGCCTAATCAACATAGCCACCTAAGTTTCGACCCACACACACCCACACACACCACCCACATGAAAATACCTAGCCTAGAGTTCCCTAGAACTCACCACCATGTGTTGTTGCCTTGGTTGCTAAAATTAGCAACCAAGAGCCATTTAATGTTTAGATCCACATTTGGTGGATCTAAAAACCACCATCCATCCTCTCTCTCTCACTCTCCCATGAGCTCCCACCATAGGTCTCTCTAGAGAATTCCATAATTCTCTAGAGAGCTTCCCTTAGGTCTATAAAATGACCTAAGGGGTGGCCATTTGCACCCATCCATCACTTGGCATTATTCACTTCCATTTAGGTTAGCTACATTACACCTCCACTCCACCTCCACGAGTTGCTCACCATGGCCACCACCATCTCCATGCTAGGATGTTGGATCACTTCTCCAACCTCTCTCCAAGGGCCTACCTAAGCACCATTGGCTACCCCTCCTCCTCTCAACCATTCAAAGGCCATTGGAGCCCACCTTCGAATGCCCTTATTTATGCTATATTAGTAGCTAGTTCTTCATAATTTACATGCTTTTATTTACTACTTAGTAGTGTAGCTGTTTACTCTCCCCCAATGATGCATGCAAAATCCCCCCATAGATTCTTACATGCGATCGTTTTCTATTAGCTAGATTGATGTTTTTAAGCTTTCCTCTAATTCCATGTTGCAAACGCCCTCTTGAATGAATGAATGAAAGAAATATTATATAGATATATATATCTTTGTGTTAAGAATCACCATGATCTTTTTTATTGTAATATATTTTATGTGATTCAAGTTACCTGCTCTTCATTATTATCTATTGCAACTAGCATGTCGGTGCCAGAAAATATTGAGGATTTAACTATTAATGCATTTTCCGTAAACAGCCACCACATAACTAGAATCGTGCATACTGAAATTCACACTTTCACCTTCGTCATCTATCTAACACATGTGCATGTAATCAAGGTTTATAATGAAAGTGGAAAAACTTTAATCCGATGATTGGAAATCGGCATGTGATTTTAAACAAGTAGAGCGGAAAAGATCAATTTTAGAATTGCATAAACGCCTCCCAGAGACGAATGAATGGGACTCAAAGTCTCATTATCTTTAGAAATTATTTTTGACAAACATTTAGTGCGACTATACTACGATTTCCGACGACTTTAAAATGTGCGAAAACGGCTTCTGCCAAATGGTGCCATTGTTGGGGAGGCAATGTCATTTTTTGATTTCGATCTTTTGAGCTATCATTGACAAATCTTCCTCTGCTTGTCTTTGGATGTGCAGGAAAAATAGGAAAAGAATGGGATCTGTGCACACGAGCGTGGGAAAAAAAATTCTAGGTGCACATCATATCTGCCTTAGACTAGGTTTTTTTTGTGAACCTTTGGTTAGTTTTGCTTCTAGAAATTTCATTTGAGAAAAAAAGAAGAAAAACAACCTATTTATTTTCGTGAAAAAAAATCAAAGGAAAAAAAATCTAGGCAGTCAGATTAGGTTTCTTTTTGAATCCAAGGTCAGCTTTGAAAAGAAAAAAAATAAAAAAATAAATAGTTTTCAAAAATCTTTAAAAAAAATCTCAAAATTTTGTTTTTGAAAAAAAGAAAAAAATTTTTTTTGGTGGAAAGCTTGAATTTTAAACTCAAACACCTTTTAAAAGCTTTTCCACCATTTTTCGATTTTCGGCCATATTAGAAAGTCCATTTTAAAAATTCAATTGCCGAAATATTAGTAAACAAAAAATTTTGAAATTCTGGTTAGAGCTTTATTTTCAAACCATCTTTCAAACGGCACTATTTTTTTGAATAAATTACAAGTATAAAATTTTTGAAAATTAGTGAAGTGCAAGGAGGTCAGACTGACCTAGATTTAAGATTTTTCAAAATACAAAAAGTAATTTTGAGTAATCAACAAATCTGTTTTGACTAAAAATGGTAAGGTTTGAAAGCTGATCTTATTAGCTTTAATTTTCATATTTTTCCTAAATTTTTCAGAAACATTTGATACTATTTCAATTTGAAAAATCAACTAGGGGTCAAACTTCCAGATCTGACCCGTTGACATTTAAAAATCTCTATAAATTCAGTTGAAATAGAAAAAATTACAAAATAATATTCTCTAAAAAGATAATTGAAAAATAAATCTACTCATCAAACTTCAATTTAATTGGATTCCAATTTTGTTTAGAGAACTATTTTTATTCTTGTGGTCTGCTGAAGAAGAACAAAACAAAAGAACAAAAAAACCCTAGAATTGCATGAACCTTAGGTTACATCTTTATGGTTACAATCTAGAGATCACATTTGGGCTAGACTAGACTTAATCAAGTCTAGTGCTTAGCCGGTGAGCTTGGTCACCTTGTGGGCCACTCACCAAAAACCCCAAATGAAGAAAAATGGGGTAAAAATCAATTCTAAAACATGAAATCAACCCAAATTCGTTGTCATAGTACTGGGTTCTTTCAACCTCTTGGCTGGGTTAGCTTGAGAGGTAGGAATCACTTTCAGTCAGTTGTACGACGAATTTTTCCTTAGGAATTCGAACTTAAAATGAAAAACCTGGTCACCAGATCATAAGGACCATCTGATTGACAGGGCCTTAGCCTTATCTGACTTTGCTACACCAACCCTGGGGTTAGGTGGTGTATGCATGGAAGGAGGTCACTTAGACCTCAACTAGTTGGACCTTGGGAGCCGCTCCCAAGGAGGCGAGTCACCTCACCGAGACCATCTTCTTCCCCCACTTCTTCTACTTCCTCAGCCACAATGGCTAATCCTGGACCTGGACCTAGACTAGGTCAGGATGCTAGTAATCTGGACCCGATGGCTTGTCTAGAGGCCCGGGTTATTGAATCTGAGGAGCAGCATCAGTAGAGTATGGATCATATCTTGACGACGCTTGATAGATTGTAGAATCCACTACAAGGAGAACAACTTTGGGATTTCTATGATCCAGCTCCACCAATCGTTGCACCCTTAGTCAGGATTCCCATAGGTGGATACGTGTTTGAGCTCAAGCCCAATGTGATAGGTTTGATCAGCACTCACTTTTATGCAAACTCAAGCGAAGATCCATTCCAGCACTTAGAGGACCTAAGTCGACTCGCAGAAATGATTCAACCTAGGAATATTGATCCTGGGATTATTCTAATGAAGCTTTTCCCATTTTCTCTGAGGGACAAAGCTTCATACTAGTTCAAGACAATTGGGAAGCCGATTAGAACCTGGCCAGAATTACGATGTGAATTTCTACAAAGTTCTTCCGAATCGGTTGGACGAATGCGATGAGGCGTGTAATCACGACCTTCTCCCAAGGAGCTGGCGAAAAGAAAAGAAGAAAAAGAGAAAAGAAAAGAAGAAAAAGAAGAAATAGAAAAGAAAGAAAAAGAAGAAATAGTTATATTACAAAAAAAAAGTCCAAGTTTATAATGTAACATTGTTTCTGAGGCAACAGAACACCTATCGCATTCCACCAAATATGACCCATACCTACCTTATAGTATTTCTGATCACCCGAATACTGGTTGAGGACTCTAACTTAGTTGTAGAGTTATTGGGACTTTAATTGAAGTGTCGATGCCATGTGAGGCCACCAAACAGTGAGTACAATTACTAAGTTTGGCCAGATTTGTGATCTCAGAAAGAAAAGAAAGAAAAGAGTGAGCACCCAGGAACATCAAGAGAGCACTGTTGTTTAGCCTCTCTCCGAGTTGACTTGTCTAATAGTCTAGAAATCTAGAGTCTGTAGTACTAGACTACATGTAGCACCAGATGAGTGTGTGCCACCAAAATACAAATCCATTCAACTCGATATCTCCTACCTAAGCCAAATGCCGGGGTCAAATTACAGATTATCTTCTGCTTTATCCCCGAGGGAAGTAGTTGCCTATCCCAACAGCAATATTTACCAAGGGTGAAGTACAAACTCCCAATGTGAATTGGCTTTTTCACTTGGATCTGTTACCTACGCTATCACTTCACATTTGTCTGGATCTCTAAAGTTTTGAAATAAGAAAAGAAGAAATCTTCTGATTACTTCTATTATTTTTCATTTTTGCTAGGGACTAGCAAATCTTAGGCAAGGGAGTATTTGATGAGTCCATTTTAATGGACTAATATTATGCCTAAGTAACTTTAATCTTACCTTTTAGGTTTGTTAATAACTGCATTAAGTAATAGAATGTTTGCATGCATCATGATTTAAGTTTACATCTATTTTATAGCATTCTATAACTTACTATCTAATGATTTTATGTTTTTATGTGCAGGAATGATATTTAGAATGAACAGGGGGGAATAAATTTCCCCAACAAACAACCGGTTCAATCCCTCCCTCATCCACCAGCCAGCCGCAACTCTTCCCTCAAGAAATGCAAACTGCTGCCGGCTAAAATTAGAAAAAGGATTTTGAAAATCCCTTGAAGTGCAGAAGAGAGGAGTTAAGAGGAGGGGAGCAAAGGAGAGGAGGATCTTCTTCATCTTCGGGCTCTTCTTCCTCCCCCTGGGGGGATATCCTTCCGCTCCACTGTGGAGAGAGTATGCACTGTGGAGAAAGTGTGCTCGGTGAACAACCTTGCATTGCCCACAGCCATGGCCTTCCATGCACTGCAGGTGCAACACAATTGCCCACATGCCAGTCAGTCCACCGAGCACATGCACGCCCTTGCAACACCACCCAGCGCCTACAGGCACCACACCCGCAGGCACCGTGCCCTCTCCACTACAGGCGCCCTGCAGGAGCTTCACTCCAAGCGCCCGCAGGCACTCGCCACCCTTCACTGTCCTCTGCAAGCGCGCCTTCAACCTTGCAAGCGCCCCTTCATGCCTGTAGGCGGACCCATGCCCGCAGGTGCTGCGTCGCCTTCACCCTCCAGCGCCTTGCGCACCCTCTGCAGGTGGACCCCTGCAATCCCCCCTCCAGCACCTTCGCGTGCCCGCACCACCGCCTGCAACCGTGCGCCAGCACCTGCAGCACGCACGGTCGGCTGCAGCTTCTCCACCGCCACCACTCCTCTCCTCCGGCAGGCTGGCTCCAGCCAACTCATGACGCACCGCTGCCATCACCGTGACGGCCTCACTCCAGCCAACCTCCCGTGGGAGTCTCTCCTTGATTGAACCTCTCTCCCATGGGCAAGGAGGAGAGAGGTGAAATCCCCTGTTTTCTTCCCCATTAAAAATTACATTCAATGCCATTGCCACCAAAAATCAATTTTAATTTATGATTATTTTATTATGGTGAAATTGTGACTGCACACTCATACTCTCTGATAATTGCGTGTTATTGATATTCACATGTTTCAACATTGGTTTAGGGATTAACATGTGCACAAATTTTCTCTAATATATGTCAATTGAAAATTACACAAAATCATCACATATTTATTGAATATTTTAGTGAGGAAAAATTGCACATATACCCTTATATTTTTGAGTTATTGTGCATCTTCTTTCCATCGCATTTCATGTCAGATTTGATTAGGGATTTCGCACTTGATCCAAAGAATCCAAAATAATCGAGAGTTTATTGCATCATTTCCCCTTATGGACACGACCCGCTCTTCTGTGAGTGGTTATTTTTATTGCTGATTAGTCGATTTTTCCACCACTTAAATACTACAATAATGCGTTCTTTCATTTGCGAAACTTAATCGAAAGCAGAAAATCAACTTGTCAGCTAAGAGCTTCCATAAATTTGATACCTACATCCCTACTAGACTACTTTGAAGAATCTGAACTTAAACCGACAGAAATGACTTTGCAGTTTGTAGATCAATTTATTAAGTCACCAAAAGGAATTCTCGAGGATATCATAGTTAGGGTACATGATTTCTACTTTTCTGTGGATTTCATTGTGTTAGACATGGATGCTCCTGAAAACATGAAGAATGCACCGATCATACTAGGGAGACCCTTTCTGGCCACTACTAGGGCCAATATTGATTGTGAGGAGGGCCAAATTGAGTTAAAATTTGGGAGCAAGACATTGAAGATTGACATCTTTAAGGCCCAACAAGGAATTAATTATGGAGTTATAGAACAAATTTGCAATATTGAAGCTGTGGTTGACAATCTATGTATTGAGGAAAACCCAAGTATTTTTGATCAACCACAAGAAGATCAAATCCTGCAATTAAAGGAGCCTGAACCTAACCTAGATACTCCCATAACTCCTTCCTTTGATCCCAACACCCACCCTGAACCACCTACTGCTTCTGACAACCCAGTTATGGAATTAAATCCTCTTCCTAATCATCTGAAATACGTCTTTTTGGGTTCCAATTAGACGTTTCCTGTGATTATCAACTCCCGACTCACACCTGATCAGGAAACATGCCTGGTTTCTATTCTCCAGCAGCATCGGTGAGCCATTGGATGGACTCTTGATGATCTGACTGGTATCATCCCCTCATACTACACACATCACATCTACACTGAAGATGGCTCACTGATGAGAAGCTCATCATGATCTCTAATTACCCCTAATTAACTAGTCTTCCTAGTTAATAGCTAGAAATATGTGAAATATGGGTTAATTATTAAATAAGGGATAAATAGTAAAGGACCTTAAAATAAGTTAAAAATGCTATATTATCACCTAATTAATATTATTAGTAATCTAATTAATAATTGGACTTGAAATATTATTAATAATTCATCTAATTAATGTGTTGACTAACTTAAGCATAATTTATACCTAAGTATGTAATAACTTAAGTAACATTACTTAATTAAATAAATTAATCTAAAAAGGTCAAAAATGTAAATTCAAGGTCTAAATATAATAATTGTCTTATTTAAAATCATATATAAAAAGTAGAAAAAGATTTAAATTAAAATAAACCTTGAAAACCTGAGTTTACATTGTTATCCTTACATTTTATTTCAATTAGGTCCTTATTTTCCACTTAGGTCCTTAGGTTTCACTACGAGTAAGTCCCTAGACTTCTTCTCCTTCTCTTCTTCACTCGTCTGGACTGCTAACGACTGAAGGCGCAGCAACCGCCTGATCATCGCCAATCCGACATCATCCCTTCTTCACCAAGCTCTTGGAGCATGTGCTCACCATCCCCTTTTCATCAACCGGTCTGGATGATGCCTAAATCCCATTTTATGGTTGGAGATAACCTCACTGGCATCAGAGAAGGTGCCGGTGGTTATTCCCCTCCTAGCCACAAATCTGTCCAGATTCCACCTCCTTCTTAGTCGCCATCAACTATAAATACCCCTTCGCACCCTCGATTTACACCAAGTTGGCTCCCTTCTCTCTTCTTCACTGAGCCGACCTAATAGGCTATTCTCTCCAAAACTCCGGCAAACTTCCTCCGCTCCATCTGACTTCCTCCATCCATCTCCAATAGCTTTGGATCTCTGCCGAAGTCAGCCACATCTTCTGACAAGCGCTGACTAGGAGCTCTCCTCTACCTCACCTTACAACTGCCCACCGGAGATCTTTCGACAATGCTCTGATTTCCTCCTCCGTATGTGCCTTCGACGCAGATCCTCTATCCCCTTCGTCAAGGTAATAGTAGACTAGGTAGGTAGGTTAGTTTAGTTAGTTAGTTAGGTAGCTTAGGTAGTTGTAATGTTAGATTTAGCTTTCATCTTCCTCAACTCTGATGAGATCCTTGAGCTTGCCAGGGGCATTAATTTTGTCTTTTTTAGTCACTGTCCACCTTCTTGAATCTTTCACAATCATTTCTAACATCTTTAATTACTTATCTGTTCATTAATTCGCCTAAACCACTTCCACCTCCATCGACTACTTCTGTTGTCCATGGCAGTAGTAGTTGACCTAATTTCCACCTTCATTGGATCCTCCATCACCAATTCATCTCCTAAGGATCCTAATTCTCACAATAATTTAAGTAATTACCACATATAACCTAAACGCACAAATCTAATTAAGCTCCTGAGCTCACTGTCAATGGCAGCTCAAGAGTAGTTGAAATCATTAATTAACTATATATTTAAGATTGCAATCATCTGTTGACTTGTTTTATCCACTCAATTGAGTGGGAAAATAAGTTCTGAGCCCTAATCAACTCAGACTTTATAAAAATTGAATTCACTGTTAAATCTTTATTTTAATGATCAATTGAAGGAATTAATTTGATCCTGAGGTTCCTTGTGACCTCAGGAACCTTTTCAAATCTTTAATGGCACAATTCTACATTCTGTACACAATTTTATCTTTTTTTAGACTCACCGGAGCTCCAACTAGCTCCATCGAGTCAAAACTGTTCTTCAACCTATAGAACCGAGTGACAAGCTCCAGATCAATGAATTATGGTACATTGATTATGTTGAGATTGTTTCTTTCAAATTTGAGTGTCTGGAGCTTGAGATAGGTCTTCATCTTCTCCAACTCTGGTAGAGTTGGAGAAGTCTGACAGTTAGTTTTAAGATGTAATTAATGGCTCTAGAAGCTTCAGTGCTATGCATTGAATTCATTTCCATGATCCAATCACTGTAACAACCCTTAGGTTATTCTGATGAATAAACTACTTTTTAATCTCAGGCGATGAGCCTGAAACCCTGGAAACCTTAATTGAAACACCTATTTAAGGGTTTGAATCTATTCCTGGGATAGAGGAGATGATGTTTTAGGTTTTAATTCCCTATGAAATAGCCAAACTTAGAAAGTCAACATTCGAGGCTTTACAGTCAACTCTGAGTCTGATCTTTGAGTTCTGGATTCAATATGCCGAATTAAAGAGTTCAAGATGTTTCTAGAATGCTTGTGAATGATTTTAAAGAGATTCGAGTGAGCTCTCATGGATAATTTGATTGGATTTGATTTATGCTAGTTTGGGTTATTTTTAAACCCAAACTGACGACAGTGGATGTTAGATGAGATTTGAATGCAAATTCTACCCAAATGAAGTTATAACAACCTTTAGAGGTTGTTTCAATCAATTAAACAAGTCTTTAGTTGTCTGTTAAGTCTTTTCAAAGTTTGGTTTAAGGTCCTAAAGCTTCCAGAGAAGCTTTGAGCTTCTGTACACTCCCTAAAGCTCTTGAGAGCTTAATATCTCCACCAGTAGCTACGGAATTAACTTTCTAACCTATTTAGCACTTCAACTGAAAGGCAAAGTCCAGTTTGTGGACTTTACTTCCACTAATCCATTTTCCAGGCCATTATAGACATAGAAAACCTGAATCTTCGCCCTTCAAATTGAAGAGCATAACTTCCCCTTTGCATTAAATTGACACTTCAATCCTGTAGAGCAACTCAAGAGCTTTCCATCAGGCTTTTGTTTGCTTGGAATGGAGCTCTGAGCTAGGATAAATCGTCGTTTAAAGTTTGGCCTATGAGGGGATAAGTTAGTCCCACCTCAGGTAGATCTGAGCAGCCGCATAGGTATAAAAGTTTTTTGTTGTATTGACACTTAAGTCGACAGCGTACAGTGCACGATTACCGAACGAGCATGTGTGTGTGTGTGTGGGCGCGTATGTGCCTACAATTGTGAGCGCCTTTGGGCATGTGAGTGTGGGCCCTGGGAGGGCATGTGCAAGGTCGTGAGCTAGTTTGGCTCGAAACTATGAACCAGAAATAAACTGAACTAAATAAATCAGGCTTGGACCTACTAGGGTCTGGTCCCACCCTGAGAGGGGTGCTGTGTATCTTCCAATGGTCCAACCTGCCAATAAATAAACCTAATTTTTGGTTGAAGAGAAAAAAGCCCGGTTCGGCTTAGAAGGAAGAAATGTTAAGGGCTTAAGAGAAGTGCTAAGTTTAGAAGGTAAGGACAAAGAGAAGGAATGAAGGAAGATATGCTAAGGAAAGATGCTAAGAAAAAAGAAGAAGGAGCAAAGGAAAGGAAGCAAAGAAAGGATAGGAAGAGAATTCGTAGAAGGAACATGCATTAAAGAGACAAGACAGAGAAGAAGAAAGAAAGAAAAGAAATAAAGCTCGAGAAAAATAAGAGAAAGAATAAAGAGAAAGATAAGGAAAGGATTAAGAGAAGAGTAAAAGAAATAAGTTAATAGAGAAGAAAACGAGAGAAGAAAGAGAAAAGGTAAAATAAGAAGAAGAAAAAGAAAGAGAGGCTGAAGATACAAAGAGAAGAAAAGAAATTATTTACTTTCTTGCATTATGTTTAATTCCCTTTTGAGTGTAATGTTGTAATATGGCATACTTTTATTAGTAAAACTTTCTATTGCCTTAATATCTTTGAAATAAAAAGAAAATAAACATGTTTACTTGTTGTTAAAGAAGATCATTTGTGTAAATATGTTTTCTTATGGAATTTTGCATATTTCTTAAATTTAAAATCATTAGGCAAAGTTCATGTTGTTAAAGTTAACTTAATTATACCTTCTATGAGTAGCATAAATTGATTGGTGAATTCTGAATAAGCTATACCTCCCAACGAACGACCTGGACTCAACAAGTTAAAAGAAATAAAATCTAAAATGTTAGGTTAACTTGACTCTATACTACTCAATTGACACAAATTCGAGTTAACCTAAGTTACTTTCTTCTACACATAATTAAGCACAATTAACTTAATTAACTGTGTTGAGGAGAGGAATCGATCATTTTAATGGCGTCGTTGCCGGGGAGATTACATTTTTATTCACCAAAATATTCCCCCGCATAAATTTTGTTTAATAATCATTTTGGTGCATAGGAGGTAACTGTAATTATATTCACCAATTTTCACTATTTTTAGTGTTTTGTTTTAATTAGTTGTGTTTTTCTTTTGTTTTCTATCTTCTTTTCAAGTTTACCTCTGCAGGTAATCTCAGGAAGATGGTGGGTTTTCTTAGTTAGTTTTCCATTATAAATACCATTATAAGTATTCTTTCCTTAGTCTTTAGTTAGTTTGAATTATTGCATTTAGTTAGCTAAAAAATTTAAAAAAATATATAAAAATACATACCTTTCTGACTAGCAGCAGCATGATTTAGGCATACACTCTTAGGAGCACATTTATCTACTAGTTTCCTTTCGATCTGACTCGGGAAGCTTTTACTGTTTTTCTCGCATCAGTGGGAAAACACATGAAGAAAATCACGTAGATCCCTATTCTGGAAATAATAACAAGACCACATATTCTTTGAAAATACTTAAAAAGCGATCACCTTAATTCTTTCTGTCATATTTTTTGAAAAGATTAAGTAAAAAAGAGGAAAATAAAAATTATGACTTAATCTGTTTGCAGAATGCTTGCGGGTTTTATCGCAATCGTCTGTTGCATGCTATCGCGCACATAGCCCGATCACTAGAGTCACACGAGTCTTAATTTTCTCTCTCTTCTTTGCACCTCTTAGGGCTTTGGCCGAAGATCAACAAGTCTGTCTCACTACTAGAGCCTCGGGTCGCAATCGTCTATTGCATGCTATCGCGCACATAGCACGATCACTAGAGTCACACGAGTCTTAATTTCTCTCTCTTCTTTGCACCTCTTAGGGCTTTGGCCGAAGATCAACAAGTCTGTCTCACTACTAGAGCCTCGGGGAGCTAGTAGTGAGCAGTCTCGATCCTAGACCTTAGAGCTTTGAGCCTTAAGGATACACACTTGTGTAGATGATAAGTTGATTTTTGCTTTCGAATAATGTATTAAGATGATTTGTCAATGTAGGATCAAAGTGCTGGAAAATCGCTTAATAAAATAATTAAAATTAAAATTAAACCACTCACAGAAGAGTAGGTCGTGTCCACAGGGAGGCAATGACTTAGTTAAACTCGCAATTAGGTCAAAATCAAGTATGCTAAACTATTCGCCAAATCAAATAATGCCTGTATAGCTCTGAAAGTAAGCCTTAAATTTATGGAGAAGTCAAGGGGTATGAATGTAATTTTTACGTCAAAAAATTATACATGTGCAAGAGTATGCCATGTACTATTCACTTGCATGCATATGAAGACGTCATTCAAAATTGAATTCAATGCACATAGAGATGAATAATAAGGTTTAACAATTATCTAGAAGCATGAGCATTAAGGCATAAATTCACCACAATAAAATAATCATAAATCAAAATTCACTTTGTGGCAATGGCATGAAATGTAATTATTAATTTCACCATAAATAGAGGATTCTACCTCTCTCCTCCTCATGCATGGGAGAGAGGATTGTTCGAGGAACTCTTCTGGGTGTAGATTGGTCGGAGCGAGGGCTCCGCAACAGTGGCGACGGCAAGTTGCGAGATGGCTGGATTTGGCCAGACAGAGGAGAGAAGCGACGGCGGTCGAGGTTGCTGCTATTGGCCGTGCATGCTGCAGGTGTGAGGAGGCACGGCGCACGGGTGCTGGGGGCACTGCAGGCATGCGGAGGTGTAGGTGCGCGGGCGCTCTGTAGGCCGCTTGGGCACACAGGGTCTTGTGGCCGTGCAGTTCTAGGCGCTGCAGTGGGCGACGTGTAGGCACTGTAGTGGGGGGCGAGTGGAGGTGAAGGCATGGGGATTGCAGGTGCCAGGCGAGGGCACGCTGAAGAACGTGCGCTAGGCAAGGGCATGTGGTGGAGTCTGATGGCGCCGGCTACAGGTGCTGGAAGGAGGTGCGAGGAGGTTTGAAGTGAGGGCACTGGGCGGTTGCAGGCACTGCTAGAGGGTGCTCTATAGGCCACAAGGGTGCACAGGCGTGGTCTGATGGCATGCGGGCAGTGGGCGACGCGCGGGCTGAGGTGAGGGTGTGCGGAGGGCAGGCACGCTTGGCAGGGTTGAGTTGCGGTCAGGAGGAGTTGCAGCTCTTTGTGCTACAGCGGGTGTGGTGAGGTTTTTGGGTTCTTTTTGGTGGAGTGGAGGAAAAATAGAGAATTGGGAAGAAGATGGAGGTGGATGCTGGTGATGGTTGATGATGTGGTAACAAGTCATGCATCATTAGATGCACTCATAGTAGGCGAGCTTCAAGGAGCTCGTGCACAGTGGTGGTCAAGTCCATCCTCTTGGCACGGCGGTCTGTCACCCAGTCAGCCCACAGTATGATGGAGCTTGGCCATGGAGGCCCACGGTGGTGGAATGCTGCACGGTGATGGAATGGGTGGTGGCCCCCCTTTTGAATGGCAGCCCCTCCTCTTTTGTAGCCACGGCTACAAAGATTTGAATTTCAAAACACCGAAGAATCAATGTGATGCGCAGGAGGAGGAGGCGGAGTCGAAGGAGTTACCTGTAAAGGAAAAGAAGAAGAAAAGAATAAAATAATTAGGATTATTTATACATAACTCCTTAACTTCTATGTTAATTAAAATAGTGCACCTAATTAATTAACTAATTAAATGTATGCAACCCCAGGTTAATTCCAAATGAATGAATTATGCACTTAAGTTAAAAATATGAATTAATTTATTTACATCCTAGTGTATGCTATCTAAATGTTAAAATTAACTTAATGTCTAGACACTTAAATACTTAAATAGCACACAAATATAGGCTAATCAAATGCCCTCATGCTTAGTTTTTGCTAGTCCCTAGCAAATCCAAGCAAAACCTAGCACTCCAAGTAGACTAGCCAACCCAATCGGTCTTCCTTTAGAAGCATATTAAGTTCAGACTTTAGACCTAAGGTTCCAAAGTATTTGCTATGTTATAGACTAGGTCGGATAATGACAAGTTGCAGGCACAAGTTTCCCTGATTTTTTACTCTACCCTAAAGTTTATTGATCCTTGAGATTAAAGCATCCGTGCATGTGCATTGGTCTGAGTTAATTGAGATTGGTATGATTTCCAACCTAAGTTTTTTTTTTAATAATATATATATTTGTTTGTTTGATTCCTTTGGGTCTAACCTCGGATCAGCTATCAACAGTCTGTGTCGGATTCATTGTCCCCATCACCGTACCTCGAAGAGTGCCTGGCATTCGATGCTTCGAGATAGCACCTCCCATAGTGACCCCAAGAACTCTTGGTAATCGACACTTCGAGATAGTATCGCCCATGTATTTCTTAAGCAAATTCAGGCATGTGGCAATCGGCACTTCAAGATAGGACCGCCCATGGTACCTGAACTGCACAATGCGCTTACATGCCCCCAGTAGGATAGATATCCTTAAAGACAGGCGTTGAGGAGGTAATATGTTATCATCGCATCATCAAGGTGAGTATATACTCCACCTCTCCTGCGGCATGAGCTCTTCCAATCAAATTGTGTTTTCAAGCCTCTCCTAAGTCAAAACTAAGAGAACCAAATTTCTTTTAAGAAACACAAGACCAAGTGTGTGAAATTTGGATGCTTGGGTTACAAGGACCCATAAACCAAAAGGTAGAACAAGACTCCAGGTACTGCCCCACCTTATAACTCAATCCCTAGCTTTCCTTCCTCAACCTCTTGAGGAATGGTCCACAACTTAACTCCTACTTATGTTTTTAAGTCCACAATGGACACTAAAGGTCGAAAGCTAGTAGCTCATTTAGCTTCTAAAGTTCGACCCTAGAATCAACTTAGTCTAACCTAGAGTTCTGATTTGATTAAGAATGAAGGGCCTAGCCAGTTAAGCACATTTTTTCTTTTTTTCAAAATTAATGCAAATGTATGCAATGCAGAATGCTTTAACTAAATGCATGAATGCACTATGTATAAATACAATGTATAGCCCCAAGTACACCCCCCATGCCTAAAATCTGTAATGTCCCCATTACATAGAAGGATATTACCTGGGTCAGAGATGGGCTGTCATTCTTTTGTTAGCAGCCGAGTAGCCAAAGAACCTGCAAATCAGGTTCAAGGATCCCAGAAATAGGCCCTAAAAATGAGCAAAGTAATTCTGTCCTAGAAAATAGGCATCCTAGGCCGTTGGCGAGCTGATGATGAATCCCAATAGCAAATGCTCGCCCAACTAAGATAGGAATGAAATCTTCCCAGGTCACCAGAAGAGGTTCTAAAGGATAAACTGGCATAACAACCTCCAAAGGGGTAGGGGAAGGATGACAAGGATCCTCCAACAGAGATGGGGAAGGAATGGTGCAGAGCTAAACCCCCAAGGCAATGGACTGACTAAAGAAATCATCAATCCATGCCCGATACTCCATTACAGGAAATATTGGTTTGTTATGCCCCCTGGTTAGAACAAAAGTGAGCATATCTTTCTTTCAAAAAACAAAAAAGTGAGCATATCTCTAAGCCAGGGATTGTCTAGGGTGTCCAAGCTTCGAGGTTGCGGGATGGCCATAAGATCTAGGTTGGGTTTAATTAGCTCAGTGTTCATCCCTAACAATCTTTCCAAATCCTCAATTGCATCCCTAGCATTCCTTGCAATATCACAAGTATCTTCCTGCACTTCATCAGGAGTCAAAATTTCATCTTTAGACATAAGCGATTCAGAGGGCGACTTCAACACAAATAAAGGTAGGTTGGAAGCAACAGATCTAGGGATTATCTTATCAATGTCATCTCCAGGTTCTTGTTCTTTACTCAAATCTTTCCCAAAGTCTATATGTGAATCCACATAAATCTTAGAAGTTGCTTCCAAATTTTCCATTATTTCATCATGAATAACATCGATGGGTGTGCTAAGGAAACCTAATTTGGTCAAATTTGTGACATCCTCAGGGGCTAATTCTTCAAATAAGACATAATCACCCTTAGTGTCACTCCAAATCTTGAATGTAGGTTCCTCATATAATTCATCTTTCTCCTCATCATACGATTCATCATATACCTGAGGTCGAAAATCATCTAAAATCTCAGCAGATCCCCTTTGGTACTCTATCTGAGGTAAATGGTTTACACTGGTAATATCGAACTCCTCAGATAGGTCAATATCTTCAGGGTTAGGTTCCCTAAGGGTGGGCTTGAGTTCCATCTCATGATCAGAAGGGAGGGCAGGATTAACAACTTGACTTCGTCCCACTTCATCAAATGTCACGAAAATACTATCATCTGGGTTGAGGTCTTCCAATGGTATCATCATTCCCTTCTTTTGACTCCAATATATTTCAGGTGGGTACTCAACCTTATCATCATTTTCCTCGAGTTGCCACCTTTCTTCATCCAATGCATAGCTACTTTCATATGTATCTTCCTCCCACTTAAGGCGTGGATCTCTCAAGGAAGTGTCATCTAACGGGGAGGGTTCAAAATCGACCCTCGAAAAGTAGCTATTCTCCCTTACATAATCCCTAAAATTTCCCTCCAACTCAAAGTGTTGCTCTCCCACGGGAGATTTATCTAGCGTAGAGGGGTGTACGTCATCCTCAATGGGGTAGATTGGGTGGCTAATTTCATCTCCTTTTTGTTCGCCTGCTCTCGAAGATTCTCCTAATAATTCAATCATTTCATCTTGCATTTTCTATATTTCCATCTTCAAGGAGAAGAGGTCATTTCTATCAGGAGAGAAGTCAGGCTCAGGCTTATAGTACCCAGGAGTGTTTGTCCAACCATTATAATTATTCAGGGAGGGTGGATTGGGTATTTCTATGGTGTGTGGGATATTAGGCAAAGCAAATCCCGCTCCTAGGTTCTGCTCACTGATTTAGGGCTTAACCAGGCCAATACTCCTATAATAGGAGTAAAACGGATCCCAATGATTGTCATTATGTCCATCAAAGGATAGACCATCTCGATATATGGGATCGAAGAGTGTAGAGTGGGGGTAAGGGTGTGGGCAAGATGTGAAAGGATGAAAATCAATGTGGTCCATTCTAACTCACACCTCAATCAGAATTCCCCAAGCAAAACACAATTCAAAAAGGACTTTTTATTCTTTTATCAGTTAGGCTTTTGAGATTTTAAGTCCACTTGTAGGTGACAAATCAAGTTATCAAAATAGTTACGCACCTGCTTGTTGACCTACGATACGCCTAAACAAACCTAGTTGGAGCTTAGGTGCTCTTCCCTAAAGCTCAAATGGTAGAGCAACTCTAAAGACGGAAGATCAAGGGATGCAAGTAGGCCTAAACCTTCCTTTGAAGCTATGCTTTCACGGTGTTTCTTAACTACCCCCAAAAATCTATGACAGGGTATCCCCCTTTTTGGAGTTACGAAACCTTTGATCTCGAGTTCTAAACACTTCGGAATCCAATGATAGGAGGGCTCTTGTCCTAGTATTTCCAAACCTGAGGAGTGTCTAAAAGTGTGCCATGGTGCAAGAGATATAAGTGTGCATACACTGCGAAAGATTTTGAATTTTAAATCGCACGCCAAGTTTGAAAATCAAATCCTCGATTTTTTAAATATCCCTCCTTTAATTAGCCCTTTTTTCAGAAAATATGTGACCACTTGTTAGATCTATTCAATACAGATTAGGTTGTCTTGAAATTAATCTAAATGCATTTGCATGACAGCTAGAAATGAAAAGTTAGAATTGTATACCTGATTCCAGCATTCTTCTTGCAATATGCAAGACAGGAAATTAGATCTAGATGCTGCTCATTCAATCCTAAATGAAACGACCTAGGGGCAGGTAGCTCATTTTTTTTTTTATGCACAATCAATAAAAATAAAATCAATTCACAAAAGAAAACCTAGATCTAAAGAAAAAGGGAACAAGCTCCCAAAAATTACCCAACACAATCCTAAACCAAAATCAGGGAACAAACCCCTCAACTGTACCCCAGAATAAGGGTTTTCCAAATGAATGTACCAAAATAAAAAGAAGAAAGAAAAAATAAAATCTATATACAGCTAAATGAATGAGATGAAGATGTAGGTGTGATGCTCCTTCTCTCAATGTTGCAACTCCACCGACGATGTCAAGGATCGCCTTATCTTTGAGGCTGGTGTGCCAAGATGTCTCCAAATACGTGTACCTCGCACCAAACAGAATAATGGAATTTAAATATGCCTCAAATAAAATTTGGACAAATAATTAAATAAAAACCTGTTGCCTCCCCGGCAATGGCGCCATTTGATAAGTCGATTTTCGCTTTCGAATAATATATTAATATGATTTGTCATTGTAGGATCAAAGTGGTGGAAAATCTCTTAACAAAATAATTAAAATTAAAATTAAACCACACACAAAAGAGCGGGTCGTGTCCCCAGGGAGGCAATGACTTAGTTAAACTCGCAATTAGGTCAAAATCAAGTACTTTAAACTATTCGCTAGATCAAACAATGCCTGTATAGCTCTAAAAGTAAACCTTAAATTTATGGAGAAGTCAAGGGGTGTGAATGTAATTTTTACGTTAGAAAATTATACATGTGCAAGAGTATGCCATGTACTATTCACTTGCATGCATATGAAGATGTCATTCAAAATTAAATTCAATGCACATAGAGATGAATAATAAGGTTTAACAATTATCTAGAAGCATGAGTATTAAGGCATAAATTCACCACAATAAAATAATCATAAATCAAAATTCATTTTGTGGCAATGGCATGAAATGTAATTATTAATTCCACCATAAACAGAGGATTCTACCTCTCTCCTCCTTACGCATTGGTCTGAGCGAGGGCTCCGCACTGGTGGCGATGGCAAGTTGTGAGAGGCCAGAGGAGAGAAGTGGCTACGGTGGAGGTTGCTGCTGCTGGCCACGCGTGCTGCAGATGCGAGGAGGCTCGACGCACGGGTGCTGGGGGCACTGCAGGTGCACAGAGGCGTGGGTGCGTGGGCGTGCAGGCGCTCTGTAGACCGCTTGGGCACGCGGGGTCTTGTGGCTGTTCGGTTGCAGGCACTACAGTGGGTGACGCACGGGTGCTGCAGTGGGGGCGGGTGGAGGTGAAGGCACAGGGATTGCAGGTGCGAGGCGAGGGCACGCTGAAGAACACATGCTAGGCAAGGGTGCGCGATGGAGTCTGATGGCGTCGGCTGCAGGTGCTACAGGGAGGCACGAGGAGGTCTGAAGCGAGGGCGTTGTGCGGTTGCAGGCGCTGCTGGAGGGCACTCTGCAGGCCACAAGGGTGCGTAGGTGTGGTCTGATGGAGCGGGGGCTGCTAGCACGCGGGCAGTGGGAGATGCGCGGGCTAAGGTGAGGGCACGCAAAAGGCAAGCGTGCTTGGCAGGGTTGAGGTGCAGGCAGGAGGAGTTGCAGCTCTTTGTGCTGCAGCGGGTGTGGAGAGGTTTTTGGGTTCTTTTTGGTGGAGTGGAGGAAAAACAAAGAATGGGGAAGAAGATGGAGGTGGATGCTGGTGATGGTTGATGACGATGGTAACAAGTCGTGCATCAGTAGATGCACTCACAGTTGGCAAGCTTCAAGGAGCTCGTGCATGGTGGTGGTCAAGTCCATCCTCTTGGCACGGCAGTCTGTCACCCCGCTGGCCCACAATATGACGAACTTGGCTGTGGAGGCCCACGATGGTGGAATGCTACACGGTGATGGAATGGGTGGTGGCCCCCTTTCTGAATGGTAGCCCCTCCTCTTTTGTAGCCACGGCTAGAAAGATTTGAATTTCAAATCACCAAAGAATCAATGTGATGCGCAGGAGGAGGAGGTGGAGTTGGAGGAGTTACCTGCAAAGGAGAAGGAGAAAAGAATAAAATAATTAGGATTATTTATACATAACTCCTTAACTTCTATGTTAATTAAAATAGCGCACCTAATTAATTAACTAATTAAATGTATGCAACCCTAGGTTAATTCCAAATGCATGAATTATGCACTTAAGCTAAAAATATGAATTAATTTATTTACATCCTAATGTATGCCATCTAAATGTTAAAATTAACTTAATGTCTAGACACTTAAATACTTAAATAGCCCACAAATATGGGCTAATCAGTAGACACGGGTTTAGGATGCGTATTTCGATACTATTACTATATTTGTTTGCGTCCAAAGTATTTTTGCTTATTGTAGGAATCTCTTCTTTCCTTTGAAAGAAGAGGAAAACCCATGTTTTTCACTCTGTTTTGTGGTTTTTGTTGCCGCTATTTTCTGGTGGTGTGAGTGTACCTTTGCACATTCTTTTCATTTTATGGATGGGAGGTTATCCTTGCATCCACCTCTTATAACTCCTTTAACAGGTGATCGTAGACCAGTTGCAGATAAGCAACCACTTAAATTCCCGTCTGATTCATCTATTTCTATGGAACAATTGTAAAATCAGAATCCTAAGATCCCTTCTTCTTTTGGTCAGGGGGAGATGCCTCCTTTTGATGTTCATGAGGCACTCCTAAACCAGAATCGTAGGATGCTTGAACAAAATAGTCAAATTAATCTTTTAACAGCAACCTTAAATAATCTACAGAATCTTCAAACCCGTCCTCCACCTCAACCTGAGGCAGGTTTTGATCTTCCTGATTTACCGTTCCCTCGTCCAAGGCCTCTACTCAAAGACTATTATAATCCATCTAATGCACAAGTAGAACCTAATGTTAGGATTCCTATTGAGGAAAATGATCTAGAATTAAAGCCAAACATAATAGGTCTAATCCCACATTTTCATGGATTTGCATCCGAGGATCCATTCCAACATATTGAAGATCTTAAGAATCTATCTCAAACTCTTGGACCTCGAAATCAAAATAGGGAAATCCTACTTACGAAAATGTTCTCTTTTAGCCTTAAAGATAAAGCAGCTTATTGGTATCGAGCTATAGCAAGACCAATCTCAACTTGGGCAGAACTCGAATCTACATTTTTGAAGAAATTCTTTCCTATTGGCGAACAAATGCTTTAAGGCGAGCAATTACAATGTTTAATCAAAGTCAAGGAGAACCAATTCATGAAGCGTAGGAACACTTTCATGAATTACAAAGAAAATGCCCACATCATGACATCTCTCGTTGGCAACTAGTGCATATCTTCTACTATGGATTGCAAGAAGGCATTCGCAATCTAGTCGATGCCTCTTGTGGAGGGAATTCTCTAAATCGCGACGCAGAATCTGCTTCAGAATTATTTGAAGGGATGGTGGAGAACTTGATCAACAATGCATCTATGTCGCAATTTACACCAGGAACAAATACGGCTCATTAAAATCTGCATAAGGGCATTCATGAGATCGATAATCTATCCAGTTCAAATGATTTGGAAATTATTGCAGAGAAACTGGAGAAAGTCAACATCGTAGCAAAGCATCTCAACGAGGTCCAAAATAAGATGAAAACTCTTACATCTCTATTTGCTACGCAAAATCCTGTGCATTCACCTGTTTCACAAATTCCCACGGGGAGGGAATTTGTGAATAATCTGGATTCTAGAGATCCATCTTCCTTGTGTTTTCTATCTACTCCTGTACCAACCCAAGGAGGGACTTTTGTCCCACAATCTTTCCCACCCTTTCCTATTTTAGAAAACATGCCATATCTTTTTGGATTACACGCCATCCAGGAAAATATTCCAAGATCAAATCCTTATTCTAATACCTATATTCCTGGATGGACAAGCCACCCAAAATTTTCTTGGGCTGATCAAAATCAAAATCAAAGACCACATTATCCAAATCAGACCCATCTAAACCCACCTCCATTGCCTCCTCAGCAACCAAATGTGAGGCCCAATCCTATGGGTATGCAGAATTACTCTAGGACTATTAGAGATACGCAGCTAGACTAGATTTTAAGAGCTGTATCAGAGAGTTAGTGACAAAATGGTAAAGCTCTCACTGAGATCCAAAGGCAATGTAAGATAGAGTTGGCTGATTTACGAAATCAGATCACGTAGTTAGCTGAATCTCATCAGCTGGGTACTCTTCCATCTCAGCCAATTTCGAATCCTAGGAATTTCCAAAACCCTAAGCAACATCAAGGCCAAGTACATTTCCTTAATCAGGCCTTTGATACTAATCAGAACCCATCCTCTGTACTTCCTGAAAATAATCCACCAAACCCACATCAGCAGCCTTTATTGTATCAAAATGACCCACCTATTATTGAGAACTAAAATTAACTCTACTGATCTTTTGAACTTGGTTGGAATCACTTCTTAAATTGCCTCAATCTTTAATATTTTACATCTCAACCTAAATCAGATCTAATTTTCATGAAATTCACTCTTATCTTTCTAAGATTTATATAGAAATCTGGTTTTGGTTCTGCGAGATCTATTCTCGGTAATTTCAGGACGAGTTTTTACCGGGTGGTTTTTGTCTATTTTTCTATTTTTGAATCAATTCTTCCATAACTCCTTTGTTTTTATCATACATATTCGTTTTAGGAGTTCATTACTAGGGTTTATGCCTAGCTGAAGGCATAAAACTTAACATTTTTTTACATAGCTATTTCATGCTTTCTGCACTTTTGTTTCCCATACACTTTTTCTGATTTTTCACTTTATCTTATACTAATTACCTTCATTTTGTCCGACACTCCACTCTGGCCTTTGGTTAGAGTTGAAATCGTCCGCACAAAGATTTATGATCTCCTCTATCCGACTTCTTCCATCACCCTATACTAAATGAAGTGTAATATCTTTTCACCCTTCTTACAATGAGGACATTGTAAAATCTTGGCTTGGGGGGGTGTGAAGTAAAATTTTCACTTCAAGTGTATGTGTAAAGAAAATATATAAAAAAACATAAAAATTAAATATCCATGAAATTTAAAAAAAAATGGAAATATCAAAAATTCTAAAAATATCAAAATAAGAAATTTTCATAAAAATTTGAAAAATTTTGAAAAAATTCATAAAATTTGGAAAATTTTATAAACATAAAATTAAGAATATATAAATACAAAAATTTAGAAATTGAAAAAGCTATAAAAATAATAAAAAGGGTACATTCATCTAGAATAAAGAACAAAAGAAGCAAGAGGAATATAAATATATATATCTATCATATTAAGAACTTAATTTTTCTTTTAGGTCAGAAATTAAAAAATATATTAAGAATATATGTAGAGTATATATAAGAGCATTAAATTCTTATTTAGATTTTTACTTTTAACATTTTGCAAAAACACACTTTTTTCCTCAAGATTCTTAAACAAGATTTTATTTGAATTAGAATCTTTAAACCTTTGAGCTTTGTTTTTCTATTCTTACCCTGAAATTAAAAAACTAAGGTGTATTAAGTTTTAAACTTAAGTTTCAGAATTAAATTATAACTTTTTAATCAATTAGATTAAGTAGTTATTTTGCTTTTTGAATATTTCATTTTATCACAAAGTTAAGTAAAAAGGCCAGATATTAAGAGTTAATTAAGTAGAGAGTTAGTAGAATTTGTCTATAAGTCTAACAGGCTATAGCTAGCTTAATCAACTAAAGGACATTTCACTAGACTTGGTAATTTTTGTCTTGACAGATCTTATAGGAGGAAACTAAAAATTTAAAGAACCTGAGAGTGAATGGCATTGTTGTCCAAGCTCTGGTTTGAGAACTAAGTAACCTAAACATCTAAAATTCACACACATAGAATTTTCTTGTTGGCATTTGAGACCGCGAAAACATAGAGGTTAAGAGATCGATTCTGAATCCTCTTTAGTCCAAGGATTTTCGTGGGGTGGTTCTTGAAAGGGTGAAGGATGTGCCACTCACCTAGAAAAAGGATTTAGAGAATAAAGTTTGTAAGAAAAATGAGAAGGGGGAGAAAAAAATAAAAAATAAAATAAAACACCCTGCAGTTAAGTGCCTTGTTACAAATGGGTACTTATGCAATTTTTCCACATAAAAATAAAGCATCTCGATATAAATAGATACTACCCTTCCTTCCATCAAATAAAAGAATACCTCGCTACATATGGTTGTTCTAACCTATAGAAAAAGTTGAAAAAAATATGGAGATAAAAATTAGGAGTAAGAGACCCAGTGGTCCACCGGGGAGATATACATAAAATGTGTTGACCTCGGGATAGAAAATTGGTGAGGAGAAAGCAACCAAACCTGAGTAAGGCCAAGCCAAAGGCTTGAATTAGAATAATCTGGAATGGAAATTGATGTCTTAAGATCTGAATTTTTGCAAATTTGGATGCCTTTAGGACAACTCTCTTCACAAAGCACAGATGTTTTAAAATCATAGCTACTGAACCTTGGTATTGGGCAATGAAGCCTAAGAAATCAGGTTTTGAGGATTTACAGTTGAGACCTAAAGGAGAAGAATTAAAAAAATCCTAGGTCTAGAAGTTTGTCCTTAGTGTTGTAGCTAGTAGATTAGAGTTTTACTACTCTAAGTTTGATTAATGATGAATATCTGGTTAATTTGCTTAAACTTAGATTGATAAAAATCAAATATCTTAAACAAAGGATTAACTTAAGTCTATTGAGTTTTTGAGTTAAAATTTAATTACCAACTCTTAGGTTTTGTTTTCTTAAAACACTTTGTTTTTAAGGGTTAAGAATGGTTACAAAGAATAAGAGATTTTTGAGATTCTAATTTTTGATAAAGTTCTTGTTAACAACACTATTTTTAATTAAGTGTGTTTTGAAAATATTTTTAGTATAAGTCTAAGTAAGAAAATTTTCACAGAATGCTCTATATATTAATTATTTATATTAAATCTAAAAAAATTCTCTGACGTAAGCTCTCTTCTACTTGGTTCTTACTTATATTAATTTAAATCCAAGTGCTTTAAATCATCATATTCTTAGTTAATTTTGCTAGGGACTAGCAAAACTTTGGCTTGGGGGTATGAGGAGAAGCTCATCATGATCTCTAATTACCCCTAATTAACTAGTCTTCCTAGTTAATTAGCTAGAAATATGTGAATATATGGGTTAATTATTAAATAAGGGATAAATAGTGAAGGACCTCAAAATAAGTTAAAAATGCTATATTATCATCCAATTAATATTTTTAATAATCTAACTAATAATTGGACTCAAAATATTATTAATAATTCATCTAATTAATGTGTTAACTAACTTAAGCATAATTTATACCTAAGTATGTAATAACTTAAGTAACATTACTTAATTAAATAAATTAATCTAAAAATGTGAAAAATGTAAATTCAAGGTGTAAATATAATAATTGTCTTATTTATAATCATATATAAAAAGTTGAAAAAGATTTAAATTAAAATAAACCTTGAAAGCCTGAGTTTACATTTTAGTCCTTACATTTTATTTCAATCGGGTCCTTATTTTCCACTTAGGTCCTTAGGTTTCACAACGATTAAGTCCCTAGAATTCTTCTTCTCTTCTTCACCCATCTGAACGGCTGACGACTGAAGGTGCAGCCACTGCCTGATCATCGCCAATCCGACGTCATCCCTTCTTCTCCAAGCTCTTGGAGCTTGTGCTCACCATCCCCTTTTCATCCACCGGTCTGGATGATGCCTAAATCCCATTTTAGGGTTGGAGATAACCTCACCGGCATCATAGAAGATGCCGGTGGTTATTCCCTTCCAAGCCACAAATCCATTGAGATTCCACCTCCTTCTCAGTCGCCGTCAACTATAAATACCCCTTCACACCCTCGATTTCCACCAAGTTGGCTCCCTTCCCTCTTCTTCACTGAGCTGACCCAATAGGCTATTCTCTCCAAAACTCCAGCAAACTTCCTCCGCTCCATCCAACTTCCTCCATCCATCTCCAATAGCTTTGGATCTCTGCTGAAGTCAATCGCGTCTTTTGACAAGCACTGACTAGGAGCTATCCTCTACTTCACCTTACAACTGCCCGTCGGAGATCTTTCAACAATGCTCTGATTTCCTCCTCCTTTATGTGCCATAGACGGAGATCCTCTATCCCCTTCGTCCAAGTAACAGTAGACTAGGTAGGTAGGTTAGCTTAGTTAGTTAGTTAGGTAACTTAGGTAGTTGTAATGTTAGATTTAGCTTTCATCTTCCTCAACTCTGGAGAGCTCCTTGAGCTTGTCAAGAGCATTAATTTTTTCTTTTTAAGTCACTATCCACCTTCTTGAATCTTTCACGATCATTTCTAACATCTTTAATTACTTATCTATTCATTACATTGCCTAAACCACTTCCACCTCCATCGACTACTTCTACCATCCATGGCAGCAGTAGTTGACCTAATTTCCACCTTCATTGGGTCCTCCATCACCTATTCATCTCCTAAGGATCCTAATTCTCACTATAATTCGAGTAATTACCACATATAACCTAAACGTTCAAATCTAGTTAAGCTCCTGAGCTCGTTGTCAATAGCGACTCAAGAGTAGTTGAAATCATTAATTAACTATATATTTATGATCGCAATCATCTGTTGACTTGTTTTATCCACTCAATTGAGTGGGAAAACAAGTCCTGAGCCTTAATCAACTCAGACTTTATAAAAATTGAATTCACTGTTAAATCTTTATTCTAATGATCAATTGAAGGAATTAGTTTGATCCTGAGGTTCCTTGTGACCTCAGGAACCTTTTCAAATCTTTAATGGCACAATTCCACATTCTGTACATAATTTTTCTTTTTTTGGACTCATCGGAGCTCCGACGAGTTCTGGCAAGTCAAAACTGTTCTTCAACTTGTAGAATCGAGTGACAAGCTCCAGATCAATGAATTAAGGTTCACTGATAATGTTGAGATTGTTTCTTTTAGATTTGAGTGTCTGGAGCTTGAGATAGGTCTTCATCTTCTCCAACTCCGGCAGAGTTGGAGAAGTCTGACAGTTAGTTTTAAGATGCAAGTAACAAGTCTAGAAGCTTCAATGCTGTGCACTGAATTCATTTCCATGATCCAATCACTGTAACAACCCTTAGGTTATTCTGACGAACAAACTACTTTTTAATCTTAGGTGATGAGCCTAAAACACTAGAAACCTTAATTGAAACACCTATTTAAGGGTTTGAATCTATTAGTGGGATGATTTTTTAGGTTTTAATTCCCTGTGAAATAGCCAAACCTAGAAAATCAACATTCGAGGCTTTACAATCAACTCTGAGTCTGATCTTTGAGTTCTGGATTCAATATGCCGAATTAAAGAGTTCAAGATGTTTCTGGAATGCTTGTGAATGATTTTAAAGAGATTTAAGTGAGCTCTGATGGATAATTTGATTGGATTTGATTTCTGCTAGTTTGGGTTGTTTTTAAACCCAAACTGACGACAGTGGATTTTAGATGAGATTTGAATGCAAATTCTGCCCAAATGAAGTTATAACAACCTCTAGAAGTTGTTTTAATTGATTAAATAGGTCTTTAGTTGTCTGCTAAGTCTTTTCAAAGTTGGACTTAAGGTCCTGAATCTTCCAGAGAAGCTTTGAGCTTCTACACACTTCTTGAAGCTCCTGAGAAATTAATAAGTTCTCCTGATTTAAGGTCCACCAACAGCTGTGGAATTAACTTTCTAACCTACTTAGCACTTCAACTGAAAGGCAAAGTCTAGTCTGTGGACTTTACTACCAATAATCCATTTTCCAGGCCATTATAGATGTAGAAAACCAGAATCTTCGCCCTTCAAATTGAAGAGCATAACTTCCCCTTCACATTAAATTCACACTTCAATCCTGTAGAACAACTCAAGAGCTTTCCAGCAAGATTTTGTTTGCTTGGAATGGAGCTCTGAGCTAGGAGAAATTGTCATTTGAAGTTTGGTGTGGGAGGGGATAAGTTAGTCCCACCTCGGGTAGATTTGAGCAGCCGCATAAGTATAAAAGTTTTTTGTTGTATAGCTACTTCAATCGACTGCACTCGACGCACGGTTACCGAACGAGCATGTGTGTGTGTGTGGGCGCGTATGTGCCTGCGAGTGTGAGCGCCTGTGGGCATGTGAGTGTGGGCCCTGGGAGGGCGTGTGCGAGGCCTAGGAGGCCATGAGCTGGTTTGGCTCAAAATTGTGAATCGGAAATAAACCTAACTAAATGAATCAGGCTTGGACCTAGTAGGGTCTGGTCCCACCCTGAGAGGGGTGCTGTGTATCCTCGAATGGTCCAAGCCGCCAATAAATAAACCTAATTTTTGGTTGAAGAGAAAAAAAACCCAGTTCGGCTCAGAAGGAAGAAATGTTAAGGGCTTAAGAGATGTGCTAAGGTTCAGAAGGTAAGGACAAAGAGAAGGAATGAAGTAAGATATGCTAAGGGAAGATTCTAAGGAAAACGAAGAAGAAGGAGCAAAGGAAAGGAAGCAAAGGAAAGACAGGAAGTGAATTCATAGAAGGAACATGCACTAAAGAGATAAGGCAGAGAAGCAGAAAGAAAGAAAAGAAAGAGAGATCGAGAAAAATAAGAGAAAGAATAAAGAGAAAGATAAGGAAAGGAATAAGAGAAGAGTAAAAGAAATAAGTTAATAGAGAAGAAAAAGAGAAAAGAAAGAGAAAAGGTAAAGGAAGAAGAAGAAAAAGAAAGAGAGGCTAAAGATACAAAGAGTAGAAAAGAAATGGTTTACTTTCTTGCATTATTTTTAATTCCTTTTTGTGTTTAATGTTGTAAAAAGGCATACTTTTATTAGTAAAACTTTCTATTGCCTTAATATCTTTGAAATAAAAAGAAAATAAACATGTTTACTTGTTGCTAAAGAAGATCATTTGTGTAAATATGTTTTCTTATGGAATTTTGCATATTTCTTAAATTTAAAATCATTAGGCAAAGTTCATGTTGTTAAAGTTAACTTAATTATACCTTCTATGAGTAGCATAAATTGATTGGTGAATTCTGAATAAGCTCTACCTCCCAGCGAACGACCTGGACTCAACAAGTTAAAAGAAATAAAATCTAAAATGTTTGGTTAACTTGACCCTATACTACTCAATCGACACAAATTTAAGTTAACCTAAGTTTCTTCTACACATAATTAAGCACAATTAACTTAATTAACTGTGTTGAGGAGAGGAATTGATCACTCACGACCATCCCGTTAAATGCAGAGATGCCTAAATCCAAATCGGCAAAATGTCATGAAAAAGGAGATCATCAAGTGGTTAGATGCAGAGATCATCTACCTTATCTCCAACAGTCGGTGGGTGAGTCCAATTCAAGTTGTGCCTAAGAAGGTAGGGCTCACCATCATCATGACTGAAACTGGAGAAATCATACCGACCCATATAGCGAACTCATGGAGAGTTTGCATTGATTACAGAAGCCTCAATTCCTCCACGAAGAAGGATCATTTCCCACTACCGTTCATTGATCAGATACTTCAGAAACTACCGGGAAATCAATTCTGCTACTTCTTGGATGGGTACTCCGGTTATAATAAGGTCGCAATCCATCTTGAGGACCAAGAGAAGACCACCTTCACCAGCCCCTTTGGAACATATGCATTTCGAAGGATGCCATTCGGTATCTACAATGCACCTGCTACTTTTCAACGGTGGATGCTTGCCATATTCTCAAATATGGTAGGGGAATACGTTGTGGTCTTCATGGATGACTTCTCGGTATTTAGTGAATCTTTTGATGATTGCCTCCTTCACTTGGTCCAAATCCTCAGGCGATGCATCGACGTGAATCTGGTTCTTTCCTAGGAAAAGAGACACTCCATGGTACCTAAAGGAATTATCCTGGGACATCTCGTCTCTAGAAAAGGCATCCAGGTTGAACGAGCCAAGGTGAATCTTAATTCCAAACTCCCTATGCCTAGCTCAGTCAAAGACATCCGATCCTTTCTGGGGCACGCCGATTTTTACCGTCGATTCATTCCCAATTTTTCGAAAATCGCATGCCCCCTACTAATCTTTTATCTAAGGATGTCCCCATTGAAATTTTCAAGGAGTGCACTCAGGCATATGAGATCCTACATGATCGAGTTACACAAGCACCTATCCTGCAGTCCCCTGATTGGTCTCAACCCTTTGAGATCATGTGCGATGCATCTGATTATGCTGTGGATGCGGTACTTGGGCAAAAAATAGACAGGAAACCCGTGGTCATCTATTACATTAGCAGGACACTTGACGAGGCTCAGCATAACTACATAGTTACTAAGAAAGAGGTACTAGCTGTAGTATTTGGCCTAGAAAAATTCAGATCTTTTCTTTTGGGTTCCTGTGTTATCATATACTCAGATCACACTACTGTGAGGCACCTCCTCGCGAAGAAGGATGCGAAACCTCGACTAATCTGATGGTTCTTGCTGTTGCAAGAATTCAATCTCGAGATTCACAAAAAAGTAGGAAAATAGAACGTGGTAGCTAACCATTTGTCCCGTCTTCCTTCTTCCATCATCGACCCATCTGGTTCGATCACCGAGCATTTTCTGGACGAGCACCTGCTAGCCATGCACAATCTCCCATGGTTTGCTGATATTGTAAACTACTTGGTTATGGGGAAAGTTCTTCTAGAATGGGCAACTTCAAGGTGGGACAAGTTGATTGCCGAGGCCAAATACTATATTTGGGAGGAACCTTACCTTTCCCACATTGGCAATGATCAGGTGATCCGGAGATGAAATCTTGGCGACGAGGTCAATGACAATATATCATTCTGTCACGACCATGCCTGCGTTGGCCATTTCTTTGGGCGTAAAACCACAGCGAAAATTCTCCAATGTGGGTTCTTTTGGCCCATGTTGTTCAAAGACGCACTGACGTATTATAGGGCATGCACTCGTTGTCAGACCCTCGGCAACATGGGCCCACGGGATATGATGCCCTTGAACTCAATTATTGTGTGTGAAATCTTTGACATACAGGGAATCGATTTCATGGGACCCTTTCCCAGATCTAGCGACTTCAAGTACATTCTACTCGCTGTTGATTTTGTCTTAAATGGATCGAAGCCATCCCCACGAGAACTAGCGATCATAAAGTTGTCCTCCGATTTATCCAGGAGAACATCTTTACTAGGTTTGGTGTTCCTAAGGCCATCATCTGCGATGGCAAGGCTCATTTTAACAATGTGCACTTCCAGTCCCTAATGAAAAAGTATGGGGTGTTGCATCGTATCTCGACTCCTTACCACTCCCAGACCAATGGACTGGTAGAACTGTCAAATCAAGAAATCAAGATCTTTCAGGTCACTATTCGGCCTGATAGGAAAGATTGGTCTACTTGCCTTCCGAAAGTCTTGTTGGCCTATAGGACCACCCATAAGACCCAATTAGGCATGTCTCCCTTCAGATTAGTGTACGGAAAGGCATGTCACCTTCCTATTGAGTTGTAGCACAAGGCTTATTGGGAAGTATGGAAATGCAATCTGGATCTAATGAAGGATGGAATACACCATCGGTTGCAATTGAACGAGATCGAGGAACTACGTAATGATGCATGGTGTCGCTACCTTCCTCTATAGTTTTATTATTTCGTCGTAGTATAGTATAGAGGGAGGTGATTACCAGTTTAATACAATTTGTTACTCGAAAATAAAGAGTTCCCGAGGTCGAACTCAGGGAGCAAGTTGTATTCTAGGGGTACAAGTTTCTTTTACAAAAATAAAGAAAGAGAGAGAGAGAGAGAATTTGTTGGCTTTTCTTCTTTTCTCTTTGCTTCTCCTCTTCTTCCTTCTCAGATCTTCTGCTCTCTTCTTTTGTTCTTCTTCTTTATCTGCAGTGGTGATGTTCTTCTTCTTTTTCTTCTTTTCCTTTCTCCTGCAGAGCGGTCCTGTTCTTCTTCTTCTTCTTTCTTTCTTCTTTTCCTTTCTTCAGATCTTCTTCTCGTGCTCTTTTTCTTCTTTCAGTTCTTGTCTTGGCCTCTCTGCGTTCTCCTTCTTCTTTCAGCTCTTTCTGCTTGTCTCTCTGTGTTCTCCTCTGCCTCGCCTTCCTTCTCCTTCCTTGCCTTCAGGACGTCGTCTGATTTTCCAATTAGACGACTTAAACCGCCGCTGCTACAGTGCCGCTCGGTGATCCTCCTTCCTTCAGCCTTCGTCTTCTTCCACGGTTCTTCACCTGTGCCTGCACACTTACACAGCTTGATCAGAGAGGGGCAAAACCTATCTCTACCCTCCCCCGCGTCTCCCTCTCACAGAATCCGCTCATAGGATAGCTCTCCCAGAGCTGCCGGGTAGCCGGGTACGGGTCGCGCCCGGATCCAGGCCCACCGGCGTGCGTGGTGGGCGAGGAGTGCAGGTCATTCTAAGTCGGGTCCGGGCCAGGTCCGCGGGGCGTGAGCGCGGACGAGACCGGGTAACCGGGCGGGTGAAGGGGACCTCACCCCGTGTGCTGAGGCAATAAGCCTCCAGCACTTTTTTGCTTTATACCGCTGCGCTCCCTCAGAGCCTTCCGAGGTGGGACTAAATGTCCCACCCCAATTTCGCGCCTGTGCGGAGGAAGCAGCTGGTAATCGCAGCGTTACGCGAGACCTTCGCGCGAGGGCTTCGACTCGACTGCAGCCTGGTACTTCGCGAAGGCGCCTTGCGCTGTCTGGGAGCGTAACCTGGGCGTGGCGCACCTGGGGCAGCAGGTGAAGAAGCTGCTTCGCTTCAACAATGGCGGCGACGAGCGCAGGTACCTACCCACAGAAAAACGGCCTCTCGGCCCAATCAGAAACACGGAGGACCTTCGCCGTGGCACGGCGAAGGTGGTCGGGGGATGTGCAGGCGGCGGGGCGGAGCCTAAGGGCTGCCCTAGGTCGGACTGTGGGTCGGGAGATGGGTTTGTTCGGTGGAGTTGCAGACGGTGATTTGGGGGAAGTGGAGGGGCGGAAATGGATCAGGGTGAGGAGGCGGAGATTATGTGCAGGTCGGCGAGCCGGGTGGGATGCTGGAGTGATGGGAGCGGCTTGCCGGAGGATGGCCGGAGGCGGAGAAGGTGAGGGTGAGTGGTCGGAATCGAGGGCGACAGTAGATGTTTAAAGTGACGAAAAGGAAGAGGGGAGGAAGAGGAGGAGTTCTACCTACTTAGCAGGACGAGGAGGGGCCGGAGCAGGCGACAGTCGTATCGACTGTCGCCGGAGAGGAAGATGCCCGGGGGAAGGGGCGGCGGCGAGCAGAGGGCCGGAGAGGCGCCAGCTGGGTGCGGCGTGGCGCGGGAAGAGCAGGGGAAGAAGTCTCTGCTGCTGGTATTGCGGCAGAGCGAAGAGGAGGAGGAGGAAGAACCGCCGGAGCTGGTGGGCGTCTGCTGGAGTGAGAAGAGAGGAAAGTTGGGGGTTTTCTCCGTCAGATCCGAGCTGGGAAGAACGGTGGAGCGACGGGGGTATTTATAGGGACCGAATCAGGGAGGAAGGCGGAGGGAGACGACGTGTCTCCCTCGCCGGAGGACGCCGGAGATGGAAACCCATACCGTCCGTGCGTTCGCACGGCCGGTATGGTGGGTTACAGCGACCAGGGGGGTGTCCCTGCGACGGCTGACGACGCAGGGCACCCCCGGTTTACTTGCCAGACTCTCCCCCTCACCCTGCGCGGCGCCATGCTCCGCGCAAGGTCGCCGGAGCATGGTGCTGGCAGGTTTTGCAGGGAGGACCTGAACGCAAAGAACGAAGGAGAGTTAGGGGCCAAAATGCGAGGGTTCAAAAGTTGACGGCCAAAAAGTAAATATATGAGGACCAAAGTGTAAAGTTGGTCAAGAAGGTTTCTTCTTAGGCTCAAGTTTTTATACATGACTAATTAGGACATAAGGAATCTGATGGTGAATTTTATTTCTAGATTAAACCTTGTTTGACTGGTCAATTTACGTAAAAACCCAAATTAAGTTATTAATTGGGTATGGTTCTCAATGTAGGTCAAGATGGGTTCCTAAGGTCAAATTGAAGGTTCTAAACCCTAGAGATTATTTTTCTATGAATTTTAGAGGGTTTATTCCATTTTTGCTTTGCCTCGAACCTCGTGAATTGAAGTGGGTTTGTTTTAGGGTTATAGATTATCATTTAGTTCCTTGGAATTGCTGTAGCCCTTGCTAGATCATCTCATCCCACTTTTATTCTTATTAGGTTGCTTTGACCTATGTTTGGACCCTGAATTACCCTGTATGCAGATTATACTGGTAAAATTGCATTTTTACCCCTTATGACTTGTTTTCTCCTTAAATTCAGAATTCTCTGAGTTAAGCCTTTCCTTGAGTTATGTAGGAGCTTTTATCCTTTGTATTGGGTCAAAATGAGCTAGTTAAGGCTCATGATGAGGTTCTCATCATACCCCCATGCCTAGCTTTTGCTAGTCCCTTAGCAAAAACTTAAGGTTTCAACCATTGTTCTAGACCATGAAGTTCTTAATAGCTTTAGATAAGTGCTTTTTCATTTGAGCTCAGATTAGGTTAGAATGCTGACCATAGGCCTAAAAGGTACTCTAGTACCAATCAAGATCCAAATCTGTCTAGCCTTAGCCTCCATCCTTAGCAAAGGTTTTTAAGGCCCACAAGAACTAACCTAAGGTTTATTGGACTTTGTGGTTAAAGCACCCGTGCTTGAAATGATTTTAGCCCTGGCTCAGTTCGCAGTGTGTTTTGTAAGAGAGAGATAGAAAGTTATTTTGTTTGGAGAGTTTTCTCTCTCTTTTTTTTTTTTTTTTTAGTTCTAGCCTAGGATTGGCTTTTCAACACGGTCTGTATCAGATTCCTTGCTCCCATCATCAATCCTCAAGGGTTCCTGGCGATCGATGCTTTTAGATAGCACCGCCCATGGCAACCCTCGGAACCCTGGCTATTGAGATTTCGAGATAATCCCATCCATGGTGTTCCGTGGCTGAATTCAGACCCTGGCAATTGACACTTCGAGATAATGCCATCCATGGAATCTGAACCAGCAGAGTGCTTACATGCCCCCAGTAGGATATGTAAATATCCTAAGAGACAAGCACCGAGGAGATGATATTTTGTTACGCATCTTCGAGGGGATTTCCCGTCTCTCCGCGCTGGGAACTCGTCCAAATCAACTTGTGTTGATCGGCCGCTCCTATTCTAGGTGTTCTTTTCAAAATTTTGCGACGCTTCTGCGTGATTCTGATTTTTACGCTTACTGAACCAGGCTGTGTGTGAGGTTAGGGTGCTTAGGTTACTGAGTCCCGTAAACCAAAAATTAGTTAACGAGGCCAAATACTTCCTAAGCCTTAGACCTAATACTTCAGCTTTTCATTTTCCTCAACCTCTTGAGGAGTGTCCAGATCTTAATGGGTACTAAGAGTCTATTCAAGAATGCCTAAGGTTTGCATTCTTACTAATCTCATTGTGCACTTTTCAGTTATTTTCTTAAATGAGGTCTAGAACTTAGGTTAATTCCTTAGTTCCTTACTAATGACTATCACTTTTTTCTCATAATTTTGAGCTCCTTTTTCATTTTGTTTCTTTTCTCCTTCTCCTTCACAAAATTTCCTTCTCCTCTTTTCCTCTTATTCTTTTTCGAAAATTTTTAATTTTTATGGTATTTTTGGCATATGTGAATTTTTTGTTTGAAACCTTTTCTTACAAGTTTTGCACTTTCATAGCCCCCCCATGCCTAAGATTTGCAATGTCCTCATTGTAACTTAGGGGATTTTTATTTAACTTAGTTCATTCCTTAAGACAGAAATTTGGATGAGTGAATGGGTCGGGTTGAATTTTGCGGACGATTTCTAATCCCAGATGCAAGCATCTGAGGTGGGGTCGGCTGTCTACAAGGGTGAACCTTAAGTGCAAAAAGGTGTCAGAAAAAGTTTTGGATTTTTTGGAAAATGACGGGTTGCCTCCCGTTGAGCGCTAAATTTGATGCCTTCAGCCAAGCAAGAAATGCGATGGAGAGGGGATGGTGAAATCAGCAGAGTTTTGTAAGACAAGCACCTTGATTAAGAGCCTGGTTGGTCCAGCCAGGTGCTTGTTCAGATTAACAGGCTGATGATGCAGCCCAAACCCAATCAATCTGGTGGGTTGATAGATGTCGATAAAAAGGTGTGGAACCCACCATATACTATGAAGCTCAGATGGATGTGGAAGTGAAAACGCAGGGTTTGGCTGAGTCGAATCAGCCTGGTCAGAGTAGGGACCCGTAGAATAATCACTGATTGATGCAGGAACCCTACAGGGGTGATCAGAGAATGATAGAGCATGGTATGTAGTCTGATCAATGTTCGAAACCCGATGTGGAAATGCAATCGGCTCGGTGAGAGGTGAATCTGAATAGAAATTGAGTCCGGTTGCGGGTCGGGGTTGGGAAGAGGTTTTGATTAGTTCTGTGTGTGCAGACGAGGTGGCAACTGTGTATGAGGGCTCTTCTAAAAAGGAATGACAGGTGGTTTCCTGTAGAGAGTCCTCTGGGTAACTATCAAATGCCTGAAGAGTGTCTGTAGGATGAACGAAATCTAATTTGAGCAAAGATTTCAATTCTGGGTTGCAATCACTCTTGGCATTTTCTATTTTTGCTTCCTGAGGATCGAAAAGGAATGATTCTGTGTTATCAGTGACCTCGGGAATCAGGACCTCAGAGTCGGAGTCAGAGTCATGTGAACTGAGGTCGTAGATGGGCCTGGCGTGTTCAGGAAGGAAAGTCTCTCCGCAATTATAGTCAGATCTGAAATTGTCGGAGAGTTGGCGAAAATGAGATTCATGATCATGAATTCCACCACAGCAAAAATCATCAGATGTGGAATCAGCAGCCTGACTGGGTTCTAGCCTATATGTCAATTCTGGGCTCAAAAAGGTGTTCTGTTCAAGCTCGAAGCTGGTAGGATAGACCCCATTAAAACCTTGCTCATCCAACTCCTCAGTTTCTGTATCATAAATTGGCATGTTTTTTGAAAAATCGATCAGATTTCCTGAGGATGTTGTAGAGGGATATTCATCAAATAGAGGCCCGGAATCATATTTTGTAAAAATTTGATCTTTCTCATAAGGGGCCTCATAATCTTCCCAATAAGTTTCAGATCCAGGTTCTAGGCTTAGGATGTGGGTAGAATTATTAGAACCTAAGTCCGAATAACCTTCGAGGGCCACCTTATCAAAATAAGGGGCGGAATTTATACCCTCAGAAGGTTCAGTTCTGATCTCATTATTGCAGGAGTTTTGAAATTCTAGGCTTGGCAATTCATGGTCTAAGTTTGGCTCATCATTGTGTTCTCCTGCAATATCCCAACCTAATTCAACATTGTCTTCTATCTGGGCTGGGATTCCACAACCACTTTGTGCCTCAGTCCCGAGATCTGGGAAACTGGATTGTTCCTTAATACTGTTCCAAGATGGTTCATCCTCTGTTTCTGGTATATACGGGTATTTTTGGTTGATAATTTGTTCTACTGATTTCATCATTTCTACACGTTTTGTAAGGGCATCTTGGTGTTGTTCCCAAAGTACAGGATTTGTCAAGCATTGAAGGTATTCAGATTGGTGTAATTTTTCTATCTCAATGTATCCTGTCATGAGCATATCTCGGGTTGATCCTTTTGTAACTTCTGTCAATAGAATCTGGGCACAGTTTATGATGAAAGCTGTGGTTGTTGGGACATCAACCTGAATGTTTTCTATTGGTGTTGAGGGTTTATATTTGATTTCATAGAATTCAAGGGCATCCTCAATCATCTTATCTTTCATGGATCTCAGATATTCAGGTTTTTTACATGGTAGTCTTGCTAGGTAATTAGGCTGCATCTTCGAATCAGGTGGTGGAATCAAGATAGAATCAGAAGTTTGAATTAATGGAAGAAGGGGACTTTGTTCAGAATCAGAGGAAAGAGGGGCTATGTGAATGATTTCTGCAAAAACAAGGGAGCCGAGGCTTAGCTTCGGGGAGAGTGAATTTCTATAGGAGGTTTCAAGGACCTCCTGCAAAATACTGAAGGACTGGATGAGATAAGCAGGTGCTGGACCCAATCAAGACACCCAAAAATGTTGGGTGACTATAGAGGTTCGGGGCAGATGGACCCCTTGATCAGAAAGATCATCCACCTGAGAATTACCTGGGCAGCCAGAGAGGGAGAGTCCCGCGAAGACCCCTACACGGTAGAGCGTCCCCACGGGTTACAGGGTTTCCCCCACCCGACCTCTCTTGTCACTGCGGTTCCAGGTAGACCAGAATGGGGATCTTGACCTCTTAAGTCTACCAATTTTTATTTTAAGATCAGGGTGCTTAAGGTTTCACTTGAACTTTAGTCTTTTAAGTGCAAAGAGTGACCTAATTTAAGGTTGGTTGACCCAAGGGGTCAACTTTACCTCTTGTTTTCTTTGAGAGCTTTTAGGTCCTGTCTTTTAGGGTTCAAGTGTTTAGAGAGCCAATTGTTTTAGGTTTTCTTTGAATAGGTATTTTCAGACAAGGGCTTGGGCACACTTCATTTGGTTTTCTCAATTCTTGCTTAAGGAGTGTGTCTCTAAATCCCTAGTGTTGGATCCTAGGTTGGCTCTACTTGGTCCAGTTAATTCTTTGTTGGGTAATTAGGGCTCAAGCAAGAATGTGTTAGCCCTTAAATACCCTTAATAGTGTGCAGGAGTAATGAGTTGAAAACATGCAACTCTTTATGGTTACTAAGTATGGAAGACAGGTTAGCCCTATGTTGCTTGTTCTTTTCTTTTCTTCCTCTTTAGAGTTTAGGGGTTAATAGCAAGAGGAAAAAATTTTACCTGTCCTCGGAGTGGTTGTCGTGCGGTTGCTTGTTTTCTTGATTTCCTGTAGCTGCACAAAAGAGAGGAGATTATCAGAAACTAAAAAGAAACAGGAATGTTTACCTCTAGAATAGCCGTTGCTCCCCGGCAACGGCGCCAAAAACTGGTGTCGCTACCTTCCTCTATAGTTTTATTATTTCGTCGTAGTATAGTATAGAGGGAGGTGATTACCAGTTTAATACAATTTGTTACTCGGAAATAAAGAGTTCTCGAGGTCGAACTCAGGGAGCAAGTTGTATTCTAGGGGTACAAGTTTCTTTTACAAAAATAAAGAAAGAGAGAGAGAGAGAATTTGTTGGCTTTTCTTCTTTTCTCTTTGCTTCTCCTCTTCTTCCTTCTCAGATCTTCTGCTCTCTTCTTTTGTTCTTCTTCTTTATCTGCAGTGGTGATGTTCTTCTTCCTTTCTTCTGCAGAGCGGTCCTGTTCTTCTTCTTCTTCTTTCTTTCTTCTTTTCCTTTCTTCAGATCTTCTTCTCGTGCTCTTTTTCTTCTTTCAGTTCTTGTCTTGGCCTCTCTGCGTTCTCCTTCTTCATTCAGCTCTTTCTTCTTGTCTCTCTGTGTTCTCCTCTGCCTCGCCTTCCTTCTCCTTCCTTGCCTTCAGGATGTCGTCTGATTTTCCAATCAGACGACTTAAACCGCCGCTGCTACAGTGCCGCTCGGTGATCCTCCTTCCTTCAGCCTTCGTCTTCTTCCACGGTTCTTCACCTGTGCCTGCACACTTACACAGCTTGATCAGAGAGGGGAAAAACCTATCTCTACCCTCCCCCGAGTCTCTCTCTCACAGAATCCGCTCATAGGATAGCTCTCCCAGAGCTGCCGGGTAGCCGGGTACGGGTCGCGCCCGGGTCCAGGCCCACCGGCGTGCGTGGTGGGCGAGGAGTGCAGGCCAGTCTAAGTCGGGTCCGGGCCAGGTCCGCGGGGTGTGAGCGCGGACGAGACCGGGTAACCGGGCGGGTGAAGGGGACCTCACCCCGTGTGCTGAGGCAATAAGCCTCCAGCACTTTTTTGCTTTATACCGCTGCGCTCCTTCAGAGCCTTCCGAGGTGGGACTAAATGTCCCACCCCAATTTCGCACCTGCGCGGAGGAAGCAGCTGGTAATCGCAGCGTTACGCGAGACCTTCGCGCGAGGGCTTCGACTCGACTGCAGCCTGGTACTTCGCGAAGGCGCCTTGCGCTGTCTGGGAGCGTAACCTGGGCGTGGCGCACCTGGGGCAGCAGGTGAAGAAGTTGCTTCGCTTCAACAATGGCGGCGACGAGCGCAGGTACCTGCCCACAGAAAAACGGCCTCTCGGCCCAATCAGAAATGCGGAGGACCTTCGCCGTGGCACGGCGAAGGTGGTCGGGGGGTGTGCAGGCGGCGGGGCGGAGCCTAAGGGCTGCCCTAGGTCGGACTGTGGGTCGGGAGATGGGTTTGTTCGGTGGAGTTGCAGAGGGTGATTTGGGGGAAGTGGAGGGGCGGAAATGGATCAGGGTGAGGAGGCGGAGATTATGTGCAGGTCGGCGAGCCGGGTGGGATGCTGGAGTGATGGGAGCGGCTCGCCGGAGGATGGCCGGAGGCGGAGAAGGTGAGGGTGAGTGGTCGGAATCGAGGGCGACAGTAGAAGTTTAAAGTGAGGAAAAGGAAGAGGGGAGGAAGAGGAGGAGTTCTACCTACTTAGCAGGACGAGGAGGGGCCGGAGCGGGCGACAGTCGTATCGACTATCGCCGGAGAAGAAGATGCCCGGGGGAAGGGGCGGCGGCGAGCAGAGGGCCGGAGAGGCGCCAGCTGGGTGCGGCGTGGCGCGGGAAGAGCAGGGGAAGAAGTCTCTGCTGCTGGTATTGCGGCAGAGCGAAGAGGAGGAGGAGGAAGAACTGCCGGAGCTGGTGGCCGTCTGCCGGAGTGAGAAGAGAGGAAAGTTGGGGGTTTTCTCCGTCAGATCCGAGCTGGGAAGAACGGTGGAGCGACGGGGGTATTTATAGGGACCGAATCAGGGAGGAAGGCGGAGGGAGACGACGTGTCTCCCTCGCCGGAGGACGTCGGAGATGGAAACCCATACCGTCCGTGCGTTCGCACGGCCGGTATGGTGGGTTACAGCGACCAGGGGGGTGTCCCTGCGACGGCTGACGACGTAGGGCACCCCCGGTTTACTTGCCAGACTCTCCCCCTCACCCTGCGCGGCGCCATGCTCCGCGCAAGGTCGCCGGAGCATGGTGCTGGCAGGTTTTGCAGGGTGGACCTGAACGCAAAGAACGAAGGAGAGTTAGGGGCCAAAATGCGAGGGTTCAAAAGTTGACGGCCAAAAAGTAAATATATGAGGACCAAAGTGTAAAGTTGGTCAAGAAGGTTTCTTCTTAGGCTCAAGTTTTTATACATGACTAATTAGGACCTAAGGAATCTGATGGTGAATTTTATTTCTAGATTAAACCTTGTTTGACTGGTCAATTTACGCAAAAACCCAAATTAAGTTATTAATTGGGTATGGTTCTCAATGTAGGTCAAGATGGGTTCCTAAGGTCAAATTGAAGGTTCTAAACCCTAGAGATTATTTTTCTATGAATTTTAGAGGGTTTATTCCATTTTTTCTTTGCCTTGAACCTCGTGAATTGAAGTGGGTTTGTTTTAGGGTTACAGATTATCATTTAGTTTCTTGGAATTGCTGTAGCCCTTGCTAGATCATCTCGTCCCACTTTTATTCTTATTAGGTTGCTTTGACCTATGTTTGGACCCTGAATTACCCTGTATGCAGATTATACTGGTAAAATTGCATTTTTACCCCTTATGACTTATTTTCTCCTTAAACTCAGAATTCTCTGAGTTAAGCCTTTCCTTGAGTTATGTAGGAGCTTTTATCCTTTGTATTGGGTCAAAATGAGCTAGTTATGGCTCATGATGAGGTTCTCATCAATGCATATGAGAACCCGCGTATCTATAAAGAGAGTGTTGAGGCCTTCCATGACAGACACATTGTATGAAAATCTTTCCACCCTGGTCAAAAAGTTCTCTTTGATGCCAAACTCAAATTGTTCGTAGGAAAACTCAGATCAAAATGGATTACACCATTCTTGGTGAGACGAATCTTTGGAAATGGAGCCATTGAAATTAACGAACTCAGCCTTGATTTTGAACCTTTTGTCATGAAAGGTTAGAGACTTAAACCGTTTGTTGAGCTCTCTAACATAAACTTGGCTGAGATATCTCTTGCCCTCCATTCTCCCTAAGCTCATTGCACCAGGCTAATGGCGTTAAACTCAGCTCTTAACGTGAGACAACCCATCATCTTTTTGAAAAACCTAAACCCTTCTTGACACATCTTATGCTAAACTCAAATTACACTTCAAGGTTCATGCATTAGAACAACCGACTCCACCTCTGGTACCCATACCCGAGCTTGAAATCGTCCTCAATAGTCACCCCAACCTGTCCACCCACCCAAAACCTGTTCTAATGTACGATCTAAGCTGAACTCAAACCCACCTAATTTACAATGAGGACGTTGCAAATCGTAGGCATAGGGGGTATTAAAGTGCAAAACGTGCTGAGAATCACTTCACAAGAAAGTGTTTCATCAAAAAAATTACATATCCCAAAGATTAAAAAATAAAAAATTGAAAAAGAAAAAAAATGGTGGAGGAAATTTTGAAAGATCAATTTGCGTATCATTTTTGAGGAGAAAAGGAGTGGTGATATAAATGGCAAAAAGGAGCAATAGTTTGAAAAGAAAAAAGAGATAGTCATTAGTAAAAGGTTAAAGAATCGACTTAGTTCTAGACCAAATCAAAAGAAAGAAATAAAAAGAGAAAAAGTGCTAAAGGACAAAAGAGATTAGTATGAACGATGATATTAGGCCTCTTGGGCTATGATTTTAGGCTTAAAAATTCAAGTATACGTTAAGATCTGGATAGTCCTCAAGAGGTTGGGGAAAATGTGAAGCTTAAGTATTAGGTCTAAGGCTTAGGGATTATTCGACCTCGTTAACTAACCTTTGGTTTGTGGGACTTGGTAACCTAAGCACCCAAATCCACACAGTCTGGTTTCGTGCGCTTAATTATCAAAATCACCAAAAATGTGTTAAATTTATTCTGAAAAAGCTACCTAGATTGGGGGCGGCTGATCAACACAAGTTGATTTGGAAGAGTTCCTGACATGGAGAGGTGGGAAATTCCCCTCAAAGATGCATAATAACATACTGTCTCCTCGTTGCTTATCATAGGATATCTAATATCCTACTGGAGGCATGTAAGCACCTTGTGCAAGTTCAGATGCCATGGGTGGCATTATCACGAAATGTTGATTGCCAGGGTTAGGATTTAGCTACAGAATGCCATGGGCAGGATTATCTCAAAATCTTGAAAGCCAGGGTTTTAGGGGTTGCCATGGGCGGTGCTATCTCGAAGCATCTATTACTAGGGACCCTACAAGGATTGATGGTAAGAGCTAGGAATCTGATACAGACAATGTTGTAAAGCCAATCTAAAGCTAGAATTAAAGAAAGAAAAGAGAGAGAAAACTCTCCAAAAATTAAAAAAAAATCTTCTGTCTCTCACAAAAATGCACTGTAAACTAAACTTGGACTAAACATGTTACAAGCACGGCTGCTTTAACTGTGGAGTTCAAGGAACCTTAGGTTAGTTCTTGTGGGCGTTAGAAACCTTCACGGAGGACTTAGGCTAGAGCTAGTCAGGTCCGAATCTTGGTTGGTACTTGAGTACCTCTAAGCCTACTATCGGCATTCTGATCTAATCTACGAAAGAAAGCACATAGAAGATATCTGAGCATAAAAAGGCATATGGTCTAGAATTAAAGTTAATTCCATGAGATTTTGCTAAGGAACTAGCACAAGCTAAGCATGGGGTATGACGGAAACACCATCATGAGCCATAACAAGCTCAATTTAGTCATTATCAAGGAATAAATGCTCCTACATAATTGCCAGAGATCCTTAATTCACTACAAATCCATTCTGAGAGAAAGATAAGAAAATAGGGTTAAAATTGCAATTTTACCATCATATCATGAATGTAGTACAACCACAGGTTTTCCAAGGGGTAATTAAGGGTCAAATGATCTTAAATATCCAACAAGTGAGTTCACACAGAAAGAAAAGGGTGTTTGCATGTTTTGAGAGTTAAATGACTTCTGAAACCCTAAAAATACACCCACTTAATTAACTGAGGTTATGGTCAAGATAAAATTCACCTAAACCCTGTAAAATTCATAGAAAAATATTCTCTAGGGTTTGGTACCTTCAATTTGACCATTAGAACCCATCTTGACCCAAAACTGAGTCTCAGACTGACATTTTCCTTAATTGGGGATTTTGCATAAATTACCCAGTCAAAATAGGTCAAAACCAAAATCCAACTTACCATTGTATTTCTTAGGTCAAAATTATGTTTGTACCAAAATTTGGGCCTGATACGAGACTGTCTTGACCTAGTTTGCAATTTGGTCTTGTCTGATTCTTTTATATCACACATATGCCCTTAACTTTCAAAATCCTTACAAAAAGGCCCCTAACCTTGTCTTCATTTTCACAAACAGGACCCTACTTCCATGAATCCTATTCCAACAAACTCTGGCTACCTAAATTTGGCAAGAACTCTTTGATTCCGTGACGAATCCCTCTCAAATTTGAAAGGGAAGTTCATCAAGGAATTCCCTTTCATCTGAGCCATTCCTTGGACTCCAATTCTTTCCCAAAAGGCCATGCAAACCTTTCAATGGTTAGGGTATCCTATTTTGCAAAAACCTTCCAGGCTTGGAAGCTTCTTTCCAAGATTGGAAGGTGACAAGTCGATTTTCTCTCTTTCGGAAATGATGATTAAGATGATTTGCCATTGTATTTCTAAGTGGTGGAAAATCGACTATTCAAAACATTGAATTGAAAATAAACCACTTGAGAGAGTAGGTTGTATCCACAGGGAGGTAATGGCCTATTAAAACTTGTATGGGTTAAAAATAGATGTTCACAAATTGTTTCCCCCAAAAATTGTGTCAAAAATCATGTTAGATATGAGTTTGAATGGGATTATAATCTGAAATTGCATTTATACCAAACAAGAGGGAGCTCAATGAAATGTTTACAATAACAAAATAAAAATAAAAGTTTGTAATGGCATTGAATGTAAAAACTAATACCCCATTTACTGTAGCAAAATACGGGAATGGCTTCCCCTTATCCGTGCGTGAGGAGGAGTGCCAAGGCCGATGGTGCGAAGCTCGGAGGAAGATCTCTAGACCGAGGGCTTCGCGATGGTGGTCGTGGCGAAGTGCGAGGTAGTTGGAGCTGGCCGGAAGGAGCTACGGTGAAGGTGGGTTCCAGCAGTGGCTATTGCTGTGGAGGCACGTGCATGCACGCAGGGAGGCACAGTTGCTAGAGCTGGCGGCGACATAGTTGTTGCTGCTACTGGCCGCACAGGGTGAGGAGCTGGTGGAGTGCAGCTGCTATTGCTGCATGCTGTAGGCGTGGCGGCGGTGGCTGTTGCATCTGCGTGGCCAGTTGGGCACCTCGGGTGGACATGCGTAGTGCGTGGGAGAGGAAGCCGCTGCACGCATGGCTTCTGCTAGAAGAGGCTGCTGCATGCCTGAACTGCTAGCTACGAGCATGGTAGAGGCACAGCGAGGGGGCACAGCTCTCTGTAGCACGTGGGCGGAGCTACTGCTGGTGGTGTGCATGGCATGCACGCTAGTGTGTGCATGCAGCTGCACAAGGAGCTGGTGAAGGGCTTGCCACACGCGATGTCTCTGCTGGGCGTGAAGTGCATTGAGTTGCTGTGAGCACGCAGAGTGAATGGGTTGGTGGCAAGGAGGGTGTTGCAGGAGGTGCGCGTGGTGCGCGGGGTCTGGAAGCGACAGCCAACGTAGTGGGTGGCATGTGGAGGCTATGCACATGTTGCTGTGTGGAGGTGTAGCGAGGGGTGTCAGACGTTTGGGAAACTTCCCATATGACTTAATTGATGGGGGAGATGAAGGTTTAGGGCTTGGAGTTGTGGTGTGGAGTTGCAGTGGCTGTGGTGGTGGTTGCTGGTTGGTGGTGAGGGTGGTACACGGTGATGGTTGCGTGCCGTCGAAGATGCATGCACACAGTGTTGGCGTAAGTCCACCGGCTTGGTGTGGCGAGCTATCACCTTGCCGGCCCACGGTGTGGTGGAGTTCCATCGAGGAGACACATGGTGGTGGTGATGGAGGTGAGCTCAAAGCTCTTCAAATGGTGGAGTCGGGGCAGAGTCTCCTTGAGCATGGCAGCCACTCCCCCTCTCTTGTAGCCATTTGCCATTCAAATGGAGAAGTGATGGAGATCCGCTTCTTTTGGTCTCTTCACTACCGTGTTTATTGCCTGATCTGGCCATAAATGGCTTTTCGGAGAGGAGCGGTTGTTGCTGCACAAAGAAAGATATAAAAATATATGTGAATTATTTGTATACAAAACCCTTATATTTCTAACTATTTAATGTATGTAATGTATGCATGCAAACTAAATGATGCTAGATAATTTATATATGAATGTAATGCATACAAGCAAATATGTATAAACTATATTATTTACATCTTAATACATGCTATGTATAGGTTAATATTACTCTAATGTCTAAGAATTTAAGTAACTAATTAGCCCACAAAAATGGGCTCATCAAATACCCCCATGCCTAGTTTTTGCTAGTCCCTAGCAAACTCAAGCAATGACCTAGCTCTCCAAGTGAACGAGCCAACCCAATTACTCTTTCTTTAGAAACATGTTAAGTTCAAACTTTAGACCTAAGGTTCCCAAGTAGTTGCTAAGTATAAACTAGGTTGGCTAAGTATGAGTTACAGGCAGGTTTCCCTGATTTCTAACTCTACTCTAAGGTCTATTGGTCCCAGAGATTAAAGCATCTGTGCAAGTGCAATGGTCAAATTTATTTGAGGTTGGTATGATTGCCAACCTGAAAAGAGGATTTTTTTTTTTTGCTAATATCTATATTTTTTGTTTGATATTTCTAAGTCTAACCTTGGATTAGCTATCAACATGGTTTATGTCGGATTCATTATCCCCGTCACCGAACCTCAAAGGGTGTCTGGCTTTCGATGCTTTGAGATAGCACTGCCCATAACAACCCCAAGAACTCCTGGCAATCGACACTTTGAGATAGTATTGCCCATGGATTTCTAAAGTGAATTCAGTCCTCTGGCAATCGACACTTCGAGATAGGGTCACCCATCATACCTGAACCGCACAATGCACTTACATGCTCCAGTAGGATGGACATCCTAAGAGACAAGCGCTGAGGTGACATGTTATCATTGCATCCTCAAGGTGAGTATATACTCCATCTCTCCTGTGGCAGGAACTCTTCCAATGAACTTCTATTTTCAAGCTTCTCCTAAGTCAGAACTAAGAGTACCAAATTTTTTTCCGAAAAAGGAATTAAGGTTATCATTATTTACACAAGACCAAGTGTGTATGAAATGTGGATGCTTAGGTTACAAGAACCCTCAAACCATAAGGTAGAAAAAGATATCAGGTACTACCCAACTTTTAACTCAAACGTTAGCTTTCCTCCCTCAACCTCTTGAGGAATGGTCCGCAACTTAACTCCTACGTAAGTTCTTAAGTCCACAAAGGACCCTAAAGGTCTAAAGCTAGTATCTCAACTTAGCTTCTAAATTCAGACACCTAGAGTCAACTTAGTCTAACCTAAAGTTCTAGTCTGCCTAAGAATGCAGTGCCCAGCCAGTTAAGCTCAATGCAAAATGTTTTTTTTTTGTTTTTTTGTTTTTATTTTTTTCAATGCAAATGTATGCAATGCAGAATGCTTTAACTAAATGCATGAATGCACTATGTATAAATGCTATGTATATCCCCATGTACACCGCCCACGCCTAAAATCTGCAACGTCTCCATTGCATGGAAGGATATTACCTGGGTTAGAGTTGGGCTGTTGTTCTTTTGTTAGCAGCCAAGTAGCCAAAGAACTTGTGCAAATCAGGTTCAAGGATCACATACATAGGCCTTAAAAATGAGCTAAGTAATGCTGCCCTAGAAATAGGTAACATAGGATGTTGGCGAGCTGATGATGAATCCCAATAGCAAACGCTCACCGAACCAAGATTGGAATGAAATCTTCCCAGGTCACTAGAGGATGCATAACAACCTCCAAAGGGGTAGGGGGAGGATGACAAGGATCCTCCAAAAGGAATAGGGAAGGAATGGTGTAGAGATAAACCTCCAGGGTAATGGATTGACCATAGAAAACATCAATCCATACCCAGTACTCCATTATAGGAAATATTGGTCTGTTAAGCCCCCCAGTCAAAATAGTAGTGGGCATACCTTTAAGCAAAGGATTGTCCAGGGTGTCTAACTTTCGAGGTTGCGGGATGGCCATAAGATCTAAGGTGGGTCCAGTCAGCTCAGTGTCCATGCCTAGTGTTAAGTCCATTTTAATGGACTATTGTTATGCCTAAGTACTTCAATTCTAACATAGTATGTTTGTTAATAATCACATTAGGTCATTAAATAAGTGCATGCATCATTACTTGAGTTTTTATCTATTTTATCGCATTTTATAACTTAGTATGTAATTATTTTATGTTTTGCTACTACAGGAATGATGTAGGGAAAAGAACAAGGAGGGGGGGATAAATTTCCCCCAACAAACCACCACCTCAACATCTCCCTCATCCTTCAGCCATCCTCCCTCATCAAATGAAAATGGTGCTGGCCATATTTAGAAAAGGATTTTGAAAATTCCTTGAGAGGCGCAAGAGAGGAGATATAGAGCGAGAGGCTGAGGGGATTGGGGAGAGCCATCGGTGAAGACTGCATTCACTATGCAAGCAGCGTGCACTGTTCACCAATGCCCCCCATAACCTGCATTGCGCGCCCTACCCTAGCCTGCACCACATTACGCCATCGCCTGTCCACCGTGCAGGCGCACCCACACCGCGCCCTTCCAGCCAGACCTCCACGTAGGCGCGCCCACACCGCGCCCTTCTAGCTTATCCACCGTAGAGGCGCACCCACATTGCGCCATCGCCTTCCACCGCAAGCGCCCAGCCTCCAACGCCCTTGCGCGCCCTCAGCACCTACGTAGGCCCACTAGTGCCTACACCAAGCCCGCGCTTGCCTACACTTGCGCCCTCTGTAGGCGTAGGCCCACCACGCACTACACCGCCCCCTACGGTGCCCTTGCGTGCCAGCCTTCAGCAGCACCAGTGCCTGCACCCGCACTGTAGACCGCACTGCGCCTCCATCTTCTCGCACGCAATAGTGCTCGCCTGTGCCTCTCCATCTTCTTCCTCGTCCACTACTCTGCAGCAGCAACGCGAGCCTCCAGCCTGCCAAATAGCAGCCTTGCACGGTGCATCCCTCACGCCGACCAATAACAGTAGGCCGCGATGCCTAGCCGCACGCGCACGCAACAGCTGCAGGCCAAGGCGCCTAGCCACGCACGCACGCGACAACAGCAGTGGCGACAGCCCCCTACAGCAAGCTTCGCCAACGTCAAGCTCTCCGGCTGACCGCCACCCACCACCTCTGGCCGTGATTCCCCCGCCGTCATGATCACCTCTCCCCCACGCACCACCGGTGGGCTTCAGTTGGCCGGCCACCAAGCCTCCACGCATGTAAAGAGGAGAGAGGAAATTTCCTCTATTTTTGGTGACATTAGAATTTACAATCCTCTCCATTTCCAAAAACCCTATTACATTATTTAGTGGATTAATATATTTGAGTGAAATTGCATGCATGCCCTTACATGTTATAGTATTTCTTTCATGCACTTAACTCTTAAATGGTAATGTTGATAAATGCATAAGATCTCATCCATACACTCACATGACCTAAAAGAGAAAGCCCCATGTCTTGAAATACGACTATGTTACATGCCAGTATAAGTTATTTCATGAAAGGAAAATTACATTCATACCCCAACATTTCTAAATAATTATGTCTTCCTTCTTTTCGCCTTGTTTCGCATCAGATTTGAACACGGATTGTGCACGTGATTGAATAAGTACAAAGAAAAAAAATATTTTGTGAATTTATTGGTCTATTCCTCCCTGTGGATGCGACATCCTTTTCGTGGTTTAAATTCATATCTATGTTAATCTTTGATTGAGATATTTCCATCACATTAATTACAACGACATATCCTTCTATTGCTATCATAAATAAGAGAAACTCTCTCCATCAAATTGGCGCCGTTGCTGGGGAGGCAACAGATGCAATAGGTTCACGTTATTATTTTTGAATATTCTGAGTTGCGTAATTATCTGATCATTTTTTTTATTGTGCGAGGAATCTGATGAGGCAACGAGGCATAACAGAGGAACGACATCAATCTCAAGCTAAGACACACGAAGAAAATGCGTAGGAGACCTGGATCCTGCTTTCACAAGGGATTCTCTGTCATCACAAAATTTACTTCTGTCTTTTCGTCCTTGTAGTAATTGGGGCTAAATTTTTGGGGGTCTGTCCACACATTCTTTAGCTACTAGGGTTTACATTTTTTTGCATGCGTGATTCTATTTTCTGCTTGCTTGCCTTTAAAACCAACAAAAGAAAATATCGAGCTGCCCATTTAGAAGTTCCATGCCCTTAGGTGCGTGCATTTAGGGGTGATTGAGTAGCACATTAGAGCTTATTATTGCATTGCAAGCATATTAATACGAAGATTGCTAGAGGTAGGTACACTGTTCTAACTTTTGCATCCATCTCTTGTTCACGCTTTTGCAATCAAATTAAAATTCAAGAACACCAAGTTGTTTGAATTTACTAATTCAGTGGTCGTATAACTACAAGTGAGACTGATAATCAGATTCAACCCTAAAATCAATTCACATTTGATCTGATTCTAAGGGACTTGTCTACATTTTCAAAAAAAAGAAATTACAAAGATTTGCGATATGTTGCACACTTCTGACACTGAGCATGCACATTAGGCACCGCACTAAGGCTCGATCTCTTAAGGCTATAGGCACTGATCTCTTTATCGGTGCAAACCCTCCTTTTGTGCTTTGTGGTGGTGGTGATACTATCTTTTGACCAAGTGTTTTGATACTTCATGGAGGGGGACACCCCTCAAAGGAACAAAAGGGTAGTTAAGGGGCACTGCATACGCATCGCCTCAAAGGAAGGGTTCACCCTACTTGCATCCCTTTGTTCATCCTTGGAGTAACTTCTCACTTGATCACCTGGGAGTATCATCCAAGCAAAGTACATGTCCTAGGGCACTCGAAGGTTGAATTAAGGCACGTAATTGCAGTGAAAAACTTGTTTGGCCATTTATATCAACTAATTCAACCTCCGCAACAAAGAAGGTTAAGATTTCAAGTCAACACCCCTCTTATACCACTTACGTGGGAACGGAGGGATAAGCCTTGACCTTTTGACTTATCTTTGGAGTAGGGGTTTCACTTACTTAATAAGAACCTAAATTGTGTTTGATATTGTATGCTTGGTAGATGCTCTCTTGAGGGTAGTCTAGTGTTTGATCCTGACCTCGAGAGAATTCTTATGAGAGCTCACCTAGGGGAGAAAAGAGAAGGAATGGCTGATCAAGGAGCAAATCAACAAAGGACCCTAAGGGACTATTTTATTCCAACTAACCAACCCACACAAGCACTAAGACAACTGGCAGGGGATAATTCGTATGAGATCAAGAGCAGTATCATATCTTTATTGCCCTTCTTTTGTGGTACTACTAGGGAGGACCCCTATCAGCATTTGGAGGAATTCATCGAGGTCTATTCCACGGTGAAGCTCCAGGGCTTTACTGATGAAGCCTTGATGAGGACTATATTTCCTTTCTCCCTAAAGGATAAGGCCAAGCACTGGTATCATACCCTTGATGCAAGGGTAAATGATTGGGCCATCCTTAATGGAGAATTTTTGAAAAAGTATTTTCCTATGAGTAAAACCAACCATTACAGACGAGAGATTATGGGTTTTACTCAACAGGAAGGGGAGCAATTTCATGAGACTTGGGAACGGTTTAATGACCTTCTTAGGTTATGCCCCCACCATCAGGTTCCAAGATGGCAGTTGGTCGAAAAGTTCTATAACGGATTATCTAAAAGGAATAAGCAGACCATCGATGCAGCCTATGCAGGAACCTTCACGACCAGAACTGTGGATGAGGCCTGGGCATTATTTGAAACATTAAGCGACAACTCCATACATCTGTCCTCTACCTATCAAGAAAGAAAACCATCAATCTTGCAGAGGAAGATAGAGGCCCATGAAGCTGGGGCTTCCCAGGATTTGGCTTATCAGATTCAACTATTGAATAAAAACTTTGATAGGATTTTAGCAAACCCCAGCATGAACCTGCAAGCATCCTCTATCTTTCAGGCTTCAAGAGAATGCTCCATTTGCCAAAGCACAACACAAGCCACTGTAGAGTGCCATCAGGAAAATCAATTTTCTGAGTTGATTCAGGCCAACTTGAACGTGGCCCAAGGTTTCTGCCCCCTCATAATAACCTGTATTCCAATACCTATAACCCAGGGTGGTGGAACCATCCAAACTTCTCTTGGAAGAAAGGTGATGCTTCTAACTCAGGGAATACAAGACCCTTACCTCCCCAACCCATATACCAACCATCTTATGAAAATCCTTCTTAGAATAAGCCCTTTGAGATGGATGAACTGAAGGACATAATGAAAGCAATGCAAGAGCATCAGAATATGGTCATCCAATCTCAAAATAAGATGATTATTGATATGCAATCCCAAATTGGTCATCTTACTGAGGCAGTTAGGCAACGTGATTCGGGGAAGCTGCCTAGCTCTTCTGAGGAGAACCCTATGGGCAAGGGGGCTGTATTCAGGGAGCACGCCTAAGCAGTGACTGTGTTAAGGAGTGGAAGAATGATTGACAAGCCTGATAACACTCCTACGGTTATGTCTCAGAATTTCCCTTCCACACCTGACCCAACTTGCATCTCCACCGAGGGAGAGCCATACTGCTCTCCCTCGCACAAAATCATCCACAATGATGATGTCATCCTTCCACCACCCATTTCCCATCATGACGACCCCTCTACCCAGAAGCCGAGGGTGCCCTATCTAGAGCGCCTATCTGCTACTGGGGAATCCTCTATTGGCCCGTCTGGAGCCAAGGATATGACGAAAGAGATTATGGATACTTTTAGGCAAGTCCAGATTAACTTGCCTCTATTGGAAGCTATTAAAGAGATCCCGTCTTATGCCAAGTTTCTGAAGGACCTGTTCACCCAGAAGGACCGATCTAGGAAACAGGTCCAAACTAAGGCCATCCTGCCTGACCATGTTAGCCCGGTTCTCCAGCATGGAACACCCCTCAAAATGAAAGACCCAGGGGCCCCGTATATTTCAGTGGTTATAGGTAACCAACACATTGACGAGGCTTTGCTCGATCTAATTGTGGGGGTGAACATTCTATCGAGCTCTGTCTACGACCTTGTGGGAGGAGGCAAGTGATGAGACACTCATCATGATCTCTAATTACCCTTAATTAACTAGTCTTCCTAGTTAATTAGCTAAGGTTATGAATATATAAGGGTTAATTATAGAATAAGGGATATTTAGTTAAGGACCTTAAAATAATATTAAAATGACATTTTATCATTCAATTAACATTATTAATAATTTAGATAATAACTCGACCCGAAATCCTATTAATCATTCCCTTAATTAATAAGATAAGTAACTTAAATATTATGTATACCTAAGTACGTAATAACTTAAGTGATATTACTTAATCAAATAAATTAACATAAAATGGTCAAAAATGTAAATTCAAGGCGTAAACATAATATTTACCTTATTTACTAACATATATAAAAAGTTGGAAAGGATCTAAATTAAAATAAACCTTCAAAACCTGGGTTTACATTTTAGTCCTTACTTTTCATTATAGTCGGGTCCTTATTTCTCACACAGGTCCTTAAGTTTTATTACTTTTATGTCCCACTTCTTCTTCTTCTTCTTCTCCAGCCAAATGAACGGCTGGCGACAGAGAGTCACCCCACCGTGCGATCACCGCCCTGCCGACATCATTCCTCTTTGTCCAAGATCTTGCAGCTTGCGCTCACCACATCCACTTGATCCACCGGTCTGGATTAACCGAGAATCCTATTTTCAGTGGGAGATAACCTCACCATCGTCGGAGATGACAACGGAGGTTAAGCTCCCCGAGCTCCTTCTTCGACCAAACCCCGCCACTCTCTTTGTCGCAAACTGATATAAATACCCTCTCACACATTTGATTTTATTCAAGTTGGCTCCCTTCCCTCTTCTAACACTGTAGCCGACTTCGATAGGCTATTCGTCCAAAACTCCGGCGACTTCCCATTCCATTTTCTGAATTCCTTCGTCCATCTTAAGCAGCAGAGGAGATCTGTCGTGGTCTTCCGCACCACTGACAAAGGCGCCGACCCAAGGAATCCTCTGCTCCACCTCAAATCCGCCCGCCGAAGATCATTCTTCCACCCTCTGATTTCATCACCCGCTATGAACCTTCGGCAGAACCCTATTGACCCCTTCGTCCAGGTAACAGTAGACTAGGAGTAGGAGTAGGAGTAGGCTAGCTTAGTTAGTTAGTTTAGTTAGTTAGATTAGAGTAATGTTAGAACTTAATTTCATCTCCTCCGACTCCGACGAGTTCCTTGAGCTCGCCAGACCTTTAATTTTGTCTTTTAACTCACTGTACACCTTCCTGTATCTTCCATGTTCACTTCTAATTCACTTAATCATTAATTGAATCACCTAAACGCTTAATTCATATCTCACCTTCACCGACTACTATCACTGTCCATGGTGACAGTAATCGACCTAATTCCACAATCATTAGGTTCTTTCATCACCTATCACCACCTATGAACCCTAATTGACATTATAATACCTATTATTATCATCTTTAACTAAACGCCCAAAGTTAATTTAGTTCATGAGCTCGCTGTCCATGGCCGCTCAGGAACAGTTCAAACTATAAATTAAATATATATTTATGAATATTAACATCTATTGACTTGATTTAACCTCTCAATCGAGTGGTTAAACAAGTCTTGAGCTTTAACCACTCAAATCTTTTAAGAAAATAATTTCACTGTCAAATTTTAATTCTAATGGATAAATGAAGAATTAAATGTGATACTGAGGTTCCTTGTAACCTCAGGATCCTTTTTGAATAAAAAATGGTAGTTTTATTAATATGTGCATACAATTTTATATTTTCTAAGCTCACCGGAGCTCCGACGAGCTCCGACAAGCCATTCTTGTGTTATAGCCCCTAGACTTGCTAAGTAGCTCCGGAATAGTATAATAAGGATCACTGATTATTTTGAAGAAATTTGTTTGAGGATTTAACTATTAGAGCTATAGATTTGACTTCATCTTCTCCAACTCCGACGGAGTTAGAGAAGTCTATTAAGAAGATCTGAAGAGCATTTAATGAGCTCAGAAGCTTCAGTGCATCAATTTAAACCTTCAAAACACTGTAACAACCTTCCATTAACTCTGTCGAACAAACACCTTTTTTAGTTCAGGCGACGAGCCTGAAACCCTAGGAATCAAGGTTAAAACAACTTTCTGAAAATCTAAATGAGTTTCTAAGGTTGAGGAGACTCTGATTGAGGCATTAATTTCTTGGGAGAAGATTTTAAATAGTAAGTCAATTTTCGGGCTTCCATAGTCAAACATGAGTATGATAATGGAGTTCTAAGCTTGAATTGACGAATTAAGAAGTGAAAATTATTTCTGGGATCTTATTTGATGATCTGAGAGTTATTAAAGTAAGCTCAGATGAATGAATGTTTAAGAATTTAGTTTCTGCTAATTTGGGTTACTTTTGAACCCAAACCAACAGGAGTACTGTTCTGATGAAATTTAAACCTAAAACCTGCCAAAATTGATCTGTTATAACCCTTAGAATTAATCTAAATTGATTAGAAACACTTTAAAGTGTCTGTTGCACTTCTTGAAGTTTGAAAAATCAAACTCTGAAGCTTTCAGAGAAGTGAAAAGCTTCTCTGGTGGTTCTGAAGGTCTTAAGAACCTAAAACCTACTCTAACAGAGGCGGAATTACTTATATAACATGTACAGACCATTTAATAGAAGAGAGAAGTACATCTGAGGACTCTCCTGACTTAATTTTACTTCCAGGCTAGTAAAAACCCCATAGGAACACCTGATTTCATCTTTTAAATTGAAAAGGAAAACATCATTAAAACATTAATTGACCTTGAAATTGTGTAGATTACCCTTAGAGCTTTCCAGCAAACTTGAAATCACTCAATTTGGAGCTCTAGGTAGAAAGTTATGAACATTTGAATTTGGGTCTGGAAGGGGTAGGATAGTCCCACCTCGGTTGTTCACAAGCGCGCACCTAGGGATAAAAGTAACTCGTTTCCTTGGCTATGCCGCTGTCAGTGCTTGGTGCATCGGTTACCGATTCCATCTGTTCTGATCTGAGCATTGCATGTCTGTGTGTGCGGGCTTATGCCTGCGGGTGTGCACCCTTGGGGGCGTGTGAATGAGGTTGTGCCCTGGGAGGGCGAGAGTGGCCTGGGAGGCCAGGTTGAGCCGAAATGGCTCGAGACTATGAACCAATAAACAAATGAACCAAAAGCGAGCCTAATTGAGATTAGGCGAGGACTGAGTAGGGTCTGGTCCCACCTTGGTCTCAGGGTGCTGTGTATCCTCGAAAGGACCTCAACGCAAATAAAATAACTTTTTGTTAAAAAAGTAAAAAAAAAACCCGGTTCAGCTGAAAGCTTAAGGAAAAGAGAAGCCGCTGAAGGATGCTAAGTGTTAAAGCTGAAAGCTAAAGAAGATGGCACAGGTGCTGAGTGTTAAGGAAAAGTGACTAAGGAACAAAGGAGAAAACTAAGGGAAGAAAAGAAGGCAGGAACAACGAAAGAAAGAGAGCTCGAGAGAAGAAAATGAAAGAGAGAACGAAGAAAATAAGATAGGAGATGAGAGGCTGAAGGGATAAATGAATTTTTCTTGCATCATTATCTTTTTGTTCTTAATTGTAAAAAGGCATGTTTTAATAGAATAACTTTTAATTACCTTTATTTCTTTGGAATGAAATAAAATTGAAAAAACTAGCTTGTTTACTTGTTAATAAAGTAGATTATTTTGAGTAAATATGTTTTGCATATGGAACTTTGTATATTCTTTATAGCTTAAATATTTTGACGAAATTCATGTTTTGAAAATCAAACTAGTTATACCTCCTAAATTTATAGAGATAAAAGAAAATTGGTGAATTTGGAAAAAATTATTATACCTTCCACTGAACGACCTGGACTCAACTAGTAAAAATTTCTAAAATATTAGGTTAATTCGACCCTATACTATACAATCGACACAACTTTGAGTTAACCTAAGTGATTTCCTCTACTCTTAATTAAGTGAAATTAACTTAATTACTGAGTTGAGTGAAAACCACGCATCATTCTAATGCCGCCGTTGCCGGGGAGGAAATATTTTGATTCACTAAAATTTAAAAGGATTGATTGTTTAATTAGGAGGTATTTTGTAAATATATTTTTGTTTTTATTAACTTTTGTTTTAATTAGTGTGTTTTGTTTTATTTTTATTTTATTTTCTACGTTCTTTTCAGGTTTACCTTTGCAGGTAATCTCAGGAGAAGGCGGGAATCCATTTTACTGTTTTCATTTTTGTAAGTATTTCGTAATCTTTTATTTTGTTGCATTTAAAAAAATAAAAAAAAACAAAAATACATCTTTTTTGGCTAGCAGCAGCATAAACATAGGCATACACTCTTAGGAGTGCATATTTCCTGCTAGTATTAAGAGCGATCTGACTCGGGAAATTTTTAAACAGTTTTTCTCGCATCAACGGGAAAACACGAGAAAACCCACATAGATCCCTGTTCTCTGAGAATTAAAAAGACCACATATTTTTGTTAGAAAAGATATAAAAAGCGGCCATTGAAGTTTAATTGATATATTTTTGAAAAAGAATAACTAAAAAGAGGAAGTAAAATTGGTGACTTAAATCTGTTTGCAGAATGCATGCGGTTTTTATATTGATATCGTTTGTTGCATGCTATCGTACACACAGCGCGATCACTAAATTCACACGAGTTAATTTTTCTATCTCTCCTCTTTGCACCTCTTAGGGCTGTGGCCGAAGATCAACAAGTCTGTCTCACTACTAGAGCCCCGGGGAGCCAGTAGTAAGCGGTCTTGATCCTAGACCTTAGACCTTTGAGCTTTAAGGTACGCACCTGTGTAGACATGCATTAGGATGCGTATTTTGATACTGTTACTCTATTTGTTTGCGTCAAATTACTTTGCGTACTTTAGGAATTTCTTCTTTCCTTTGAAAGAAGAGCAAAACACGCATCTTTTGCGTTGCTTTGCAGGTTTTTTGTGCCACTGTATTCTTATCGGTGGTGTGCGTGTGCCTTTGCACATTTATTTTTCATTTATGGATGGGAGGTGATCCTTGCATTCGCCTCTTGCACCACCGTTGACAGGTGATCCTAGGCTGGTTGCAGATAAGCAACCAATGGTTTTCCCGTCTGATCCATCTACTTCTATGGATCCAATGCAGAATCTTAATCCCGAGATCCCTTCTTCTTATGGTCAGGGGGAGATGTCACCTTTTGATGTTCATGAGGCGCTCCTGAACCAGAACCTTAGGATGCTAGAGAAAATAAGACAAATCAATTTATTAACAGTAGCCTTAAATAATTTACAAACTTTACAAACCCATTCTTCACCTCGACCTAAGGCGGCTTTTGAAAATCCTGATTTATCGATAAATCATCCAAGGCCTCTACTTAGAGATTATTATAACCCATCTAATGCACAAGTAGAGCCTAATGTTAGGATTCCTATTAGGGAAAATGATCTAAAATTAAAGCCAAATATTATAGGTTTAATCCCCCACTTTCACGGATTTGCATCCGAGAATCCATTTCAATATATTGAAGATCTTAAAAATTTATCCCAAACTCTTGGTCCTCAAAATCAAATAGGGAAATCGTACTAATGAAAATGTTCTCTTTTAGCCTTAAAGATAAAGCAGCTTATTGGTATAGAACTATAGTAAGACCAATCTCAATTTGGGTTGAACTCGAATCTGCATTTTTGAAGAAATTCTTTCCAATTGGTCGAACCAATGCTTTAAGGCGAGTTATTACTACTCTCAATGAAAATCAAGGAGAACCAATTCATGAAGCGTGGGAACATTTTCATGAATTGCAAAGGAAATGCCCACATCATGACATCCCTCATTGGCAACTCATGCATATCTTTTATTATGGTTTATAAGAGGGCATTCGCAATCTAGTCGATGACTCTTGTGGAGGGAATTTTCCAAATCGTGACGCAGAATCCGCTTCAAAATTATTTGAAGGGATGTCAGAAAACTCGATCAACAATGCATCAATGTTGCAATTTTTGCAGGGCGTGAATACAAATCATCAAAATCCACATAAGGGCATTCATGAGATCGATAATCCGTCCAGTTCAAAAAATTTAGAGATTGTTGCAGAAAAACTGGATAAAGTAGATATCGTAGCAAAGCATCTCGACAAGGTTAGAGACACAATGAAGACTCTTATGCCTCTACTTGCTACGAATCCCACGTATTTACCTATTTCGCAAATTCCTCCGGGGATGGAATTTGTGAATAATCTGGATTCTAGAGATCCATCTCCCTTGGGTTTTTTATCTACTCCTTCACTAACCCAAGGAGGGACCTTTGTCCCACAATCTTACCTACCCTTTTCCCCACCTTTTACTATTGCAGAAAACATGCCATATCTTTTAGGATTAAACACCATTCAGGAAAACACACCAAGATCAAACCCATATTCAAATTCTTATAATCCTGGAAGGCGTAATCACCCTAATTTTTCTTGGTCTAACCATACACAAAGACCATCATATCCAACTCAGAGCAGACAAAACCTGCCTGCATTGTCGTTTCAGCAACACAATGCAAGGCCATTTTACGTAGGTATGCAAAACCCCGTAGGGCCAAATAGAGATACATAGCTAGACCAGATTTTAAGACCTGTGGCTGAGAGCCATCGACAAAATGCTGAGGCTCTTGCTGAAGTCCAATGACAATGTTCGGTAGAATTGGCTGATCTTAGGGGTCAAATCACAATTAGCTAAATCTCGTCAGCTAGGGACCCTTCCATCCCAGCCAATTCCAAACCCTAGGAATATCCAGCAAAGACAACACCCGGGAGTTCAAAATCCGAATCACGGACATGTCCATCTCCTTAATCAATTACCCCTAAATCCAAATCAAAATCAAAATCTAAATCCACCTATTTCTAATCTTGATTTTGAGTATCTAAATCAATAGCAATCAGTTGCGAATCAACCATTAATTAATGATCTATCTTTCCAAAATTCACAAGCATCTTCTTCTTCAGCTGCTTCTTCTCATGCGGGTATTAACTCTGTTACAACCCACCGTGGAACTTCCATGAGGGATCTAGTTTTTCCAAGGAACCCATCCCAAGACCCTAGTACATCGAGATTAACCCCTGTTTCTACATCTGGAAGAGGTGCAGAACCCGATCCCGCAATTCCTGCTAATTTGCAAGATCAGGATAACACCTCAGTAGAACAGGAAACCCACGTCCCATTCCCAGAAGCTTTGAAGAAGACTAGGAAACAAAAACAACTTGTTACATTAGATGAAGATTTCATTAAGATTTTTGAACAAGTACATATTAATATCCCACTCCTAGATGCTATCAAACACATTCTGACTTACACAAGATTTCTTAAGGAATTGTGTACTCCTAAGTGTAAGTCAAGGAAAGGAAGCACTGTTGTACTTTCAGAGCATGTGAACTCTATTATTTCAAGTACGCTTCCTTTAAAAAAGAAAGACCCAGGATCTCCATTTATTTCCTGTATAATTGGTGGTCCGTGTTTTAATAGAGTCCTTCTAGATTTAGGAGCTTCTATTAACCTCATTCCTTTCTCTTTGGTAAAACAATTTCAAATAGAAAACCTTAAGTCTACCAATGTGACCTTACGATTAGCTGATAGATCCATTAAGTCACCAAAAGGAATGTTGGAGGATGTTACTGTAAGAGTTCAGGATTTTTATTTCCCTGTAGATTTTATTGTTCTTGATATGGAAGTACCCGAACACCTTAAAGACACCCCAATTATCTTAGGGAGACCCTTTTTAGCTACTGCAAAAGCCAACATTGATTGTGAATTAGGAAAGATTGAATTGAAATTTGGGAGAAGACAATTAAGTTAGATATATTTAGAGCTTCTAGTGGATTTGATTGTGAATGGATTGAGGAAATAAAATCAATAGAAGTTTTTGAGGATGACATTAGTTCTCTAGATTTAGAAGACATCTTTTGATATCCTATACCCTCAAAGCAATGAAACATTATTGGAATCTCTACTCAATCTTGAATTTGACTCTGAATCTGAATCACTTTTCACAATTGAGAATCCCACCCCAAATCCTGCTGTTGATTCAACTCCTATGCTTGAATTGAAACCATTTCCTGATAATCTAAATCACAAGAATCCAAATTGATCATAGCACTTCGAGATCACAAGAAGGCAATTGGGTGGACTTTACATGATCTCATCGAGATTAGCCCCAATTTTTGTACTCATTGCATCTATATTGAAGATGGGGCACAACCTTCAAGAGAAGCTCAAAGATGCCTAAATCCTAATCTAAAGGAGGTCGTTAAGAAAGAAATAATTAAGTGGCTTGATGCTGATATTATTTATCCTATATCTGATAGCCCTTAGGTAAGTCAAATTCAAATGGCACCCAAAAGGCAGGACTCATCATAATCAAAACTGAATCTGGAGAAACCATTCCCACATGAATTGCGAATTCGTGGCGGGTTTGTATAGATTATCAAGAACTGAATTCTGTTACAAAGAAGGACCATTTTCCTTTACCATTCATTGATCAAATCCTTGAAAGATTAGCTGGTAATAGGTTCTTTTGATTTTTAGATGGTAACTCAGGATATAATCAAGTTGCAATTTATCCCGAAGATCAAGAGAAAATGACTTTCACCTGCCCCTTCGGAACCTTTGCTTTCCAAAGAATGACATTTGGGCTTTACAATGCACCTGCAACTTTTCAGCGTTGCATGTTAGCCACTTTTACCGAAATGGTGGGTGAATATATGGAGGTTTTTATGGATGATTTTTCATTCTTCGGGGAGACATTTGATATTTGCTTGGATAATTTGTCGAAGGTTCTTAAAAGATGTATTGAGGTTAACCTTGTCCTTAGTTGGGAGAAGAGCCATTTTCTGATTCCTGAGGGCATAGTACTTGGTCATCTCGTATCTGATCGGGGTATCCAAGTAGATCGAGCCAAGATCAATCAAATTGCAAATCTTCCAATTCCTTACTCGATCAAAGGCATTAGATCATTTCTAGGGCATGTGGGATTTTATAGAAGATTCATCCCTGATTTTTCAAAAATTGCTCGACCACTCACAAACCTCCTCACAAAGGATGCGATTTTTGAGATGGATGAGGAGTGTATTTTAGCATTTAAAACTTTGAGAGACAGAGTTACACAGGCTCCAATTTTGCAACCACCTAATTGGGATTTACCATTTGAAATCATGTGTGATGCATCAGATTATGCAATACGAGCTGCTTTAGGATAGAAAATTGAGAAGAATCCGGTGGTAATTTACTATGCTAGTAAAACATTGAATGCGACACAAAGGAATTACACAGTTACAGAGAAAGAGTTACTAGCAATAGTATTTGGATTAGAAAAATTTAGATCTTACATACTCGGATCTCAAATCATAGTGTACTTTGATCACTCAGCTATTCGACACCTTCTATCTAAGAAGGACACGAAACCTAGGTTAATCAGATGGATCTTGCTTTTGCAAGAATTTGACTAAGAAATTTGTGATAAGGTGAGTAGGCAAAATGTTGTTGCAGATCATCTTTCCTGCCTTCCTTCTGATACAATCGAATCATCTCCACCAATTATAGAACACTTCCCTGATGAACATCTTTTGACTATATCCACAGATCTTCCTTGGTATGTAGATATTGTTAATTATTTGGTTACACATCAATTCTCGCCAGATTGGGATGGGAATCGCAAATCACGACTCAAAGCAGAAGCCAAATACTATTTTTGGGAAGATCCATATCTTTTTAGACTCTGTAATGATCAAATCATCAGGGGTTGTGTCACCTCTTCTGAGATTGATTCTATCCTATCTTTTTGTCATGAGCAGGCCTGTGGTGGTCATTTTTCTGGTAGAAAGACCGCTGCAAAAGTTTTGCAATGCGGGTTTTATTGGCCCATGCTATTTGCTGATTCTCAGACTTATTGTAAGGCATGTAGTCACTGCTAAACACTTGGTGGCATGTCTTGGAAAGACATAATAACTTTGAACCCGATTCTAGTCTGTGAAATCTTTGACATTTGGGGCATAGATTTTATGGGTTCGTTTCCATCCTCTTTTGGCTTCCATTATATTTTACTTGCTGTCGACTATGTTTTTCGTTGGACTGAAGCCATACCCACATGCACAAACGACCATCGAGTTGTCATTCCTTTTATACAGAGCCACATTTTCGCTCGTTTTGGGGTACCTCGTGCTATTATTTCTGATGGTGGTTCCCATTTTATTAATGCCCAGTGTAAACATTTACTTAGAAAATATTGGGTAACACATTGTATTTCAACACCTTACAATCCCCAGACTAACGAGCAAACTGAGGTCTCTAATCGAGAGATCGAAAAGATCCTTCAAATGACAATCCGACCCGATAGGAAGGATTGGTCTTCCCATTTATATGAGGCTTTGTGGGCTTATAGGACTGCCCACAAAACACCAATAGGCATGTCACCATACAGACTTGTTTACGGGAAACCCTGTCATCTTCCCGTAGAAATTGAACACAAGGCCTATTGGGCAATTAAAGCATGTAATTTAGACCTCTTGAAGGCTGGTGAAAATTGTAGATTGCAGCTTAGTGAACTAGAGGAATTACGTCATGATTCCTATGAAAGTTCAAAGTTGTATAAGGAGAAACTTAAAGCCTTCCATGACAAATTCATTTCCCGTAAATCCTTTGCACCTGGTCAGAAGGTGTTGTTATTTGATGCCCATTTGAATCTCTTCCCGAGTAAACTTAGGACTAAATGGCAAGGGCCATTTATTGTAATTAGAGTCTTTGACAATGAAGCTGTTGAAATCACTGAACCCAACAACGGTCAACCCTTCAAAGTCAATGGTCAACGTCTTAAACCTTTCTTGGAATCACATCCTTTGGGTGTTGTTGGAGAATGTTACTAGCTCCATTAGGGTTTTTTCTATCCATCCACCGGTCTTGTACATAGCTATTTCCTGTTTTCATCCATTTTGATTTTATTATACACTTACTTTTAAAATTTCACTTCATATCTTTTCACCCTTCTTAAAATGAGGACATTGTAAATTTTGGCTTGGGGGGGGTTATTGAAGTGAAATTTTCACTTTAAGCGTTAGTTTAAAAAATAAAAACACATAAAAATTAAATATCCACGAAATTTTAAAAAAATAGAAAATCTAAAAATGATAAAAATTTTAAAAAATTCAAAAATTTCATAAAAATTTGAAAATTTTTTAAAAATTACATAAAAATTAGAAAAATTTTATACATAAAAATAAAAATATATAAATACAAAAATTTGAAAAGAAAATTCGTAAAAATAATAAGAGAGGTTTATTCATTATTAATAAAGAAGAAAAGAAGAAGAATGTATATGCATATTATAATTAAGAGCTTAATTTTCTTTCAGGTCAGAAGTTTAAAATATATATAGAATATATATAAGTATTTAAGAGCATTCAATTCTTAATTAGATCTTTTCTTAAACATTTTGTAAAAACACACTTTTGTGTTTAAAATTTTTAAAACAAGATTTTATTTGAATTTAGGAATCTTTTAAACTTTTAAAGATTTATTTTTCTATTCTTACTTGAATTAAGAAACTAAGTTTGTTAAGATTTTAAACTTAAGTTTTCGAGTTGAATTATAACTTTTCAATCAATTAGATTAAGTAATCTTTTGCTTTTTGAAAATTTGATTTTATCATAAAGTTAAGTAAAAAGCCAGATATTCAGAGTTAATTAAATAGAGAGTTGGTAGAATTTTAGTTTACAAAACTTACAAGCTAGAGATAAATAACTAGACTTGGTAAATTTTGTCTTTATAGATCCCATAGGAGGTAACTAAAAATTTGAAGAACCTAAGAGTAAAGGGCTTTGTTGTCCAAGCTCTAGTTTGAGAGCTAAGTAACCTAAACATCTAAAATTCACTCACATGGAATTATCTTGTTGACATCTGAGACCGCGAAAACACAGAGGTTAAGAGATCAATTCTGAATCCTCTTTAGTTCAAGGATTTCCGCGGGGCGATTCTTGAAAGGGTGAAGGATGTGCCACTCACCTAGAAAAAGGATTTGGAGAATAATGGTAGTAAGAAAAATGAGAAGGGGAAAAAAAAGAGAAAAGAAAAAAATAATTAAAACACCCTGCAGTTAAGTGCCTTGTTAAAAATGGGTATTTATGTAGTTTTCCATAAATAAATAAAAGCATCTCGTTACAAATGGATGTTACCCTTCCTTCCATCAAATAAAAAGAACACCTCACTACAAACGGGTGTTCTAACCTATAGAAAAAGAGAAAACAAATATGAAGAAAAAAATATTAGGAATAAGAGACCTAGTGGTCCATCGGGGAGATATACAAAAAATGTGTTGACCTCCGAATAGAAAACTGGTGAGGAGAAAGCAACCAAACCTGAGTAAGGCCAAGCCAAAGGCTTGAATTGGAATAATTGGGATTGGAAAGTAATGTCTTAAGATCTAGATTTTTGCAACTTTGGATGTCTTTAGGACAATTCTCTTCACTAAGCACAGATGTTTTAAAATCATAGCTACTGAACCTTGGTATTGGGCAGTGAAGCCTAAGAAATTGGGTTTCGAAGATTCTAAGTTGAGACCTAAAGGAGAAGAATTGACAGAATCCTAGGTCTAGAAGTTAATCTTCAGTGTTGTAGGCTAGTAAATTAGAGTTTCACTACTCTAAGTTTAATTAATGATGAGTATCTGGTTAATTTGCTTAAACTTATATTGATAAAAGTCAAATATCATAAACAAGGGATTAACTTAAATCTATTTGAGTTTTTGAGTTAAAATTTAATTCTCAATCCTTAAGTTTTTTTTTTCTTAAAACACTTAGTATTCTAATTTTAGTTAAGAATAGTTACAAAGATTAAGAGATTTTTGAGGAATTCTAATTTTGAATAAATTTCTTGTTTACAAATTATTTTAAGTGTGTTTTGAAAATGTTATAAGTATAAGTTTAAGTAAGAAAATTTTCACACATGCTCTATACGTTAATCATTTATATTAAACTTAGAAAATTTCTGACTTAAGCTTTCCTCTACATAGTTACTATTTATAATAATTTAAACCCAAGTGCTTTAAATCATCATAGTCTTAGTTAATTTTTCTAGGGACTAGCAAAACTTTGGCTTGGGGGTATGATGAGACACCCATCATGATCTCTAATTACCCCTAATTAACTAGTCTTCCTAGTTAATTAGCTAAGGTTATGAATATATAAGGGTTAATTATAGAATAAGGGATATTTAGTTAAGGACCTTAAAATAAGTTTAAAATGACATTTTATCATTCAATAAACATTATTAATAATTTAGATAATAATTTGACCCGAAATCCTATTAATCATTCCCTTAATTAATAAGATAAGTAACTTAAATATAATGTATACCTAAGTATGTAATAACTTAAGTTATTTTACTTAATCAAATAAATTAACCTAAAAAGCTCAAAAATGTAAATTCAAGGTGTAAACATAATATTTACCTTATTTACTAACATATATAAAAAGTTGAAAAAGATCTAAATTAAAATAAACCTTCAAAACTTGGGTTTACATTTTAGTCCTCACTTTTCATTACAGCCGGGTGCTTATTTCCCACATAGGTCCTTAATATTTATTACTTTTATGTCCCTCTTTGTCTTCTTCTTCTTCTCCAGCCGAATGAATGGCTGGCGGCAGAGAGTCACCCCACCACACGATCACCGCCATGCCAACATCATTCCTCTTTGTCCAAGCTCTTGCAGCTTGCGCTCACCACCTCCACTTGATCCACTAGTCTGGATTAACCGAGAATTATATTTTTCAGTGGGAGATAACCTCACCATCATCGGAGACAATGATGGAGGTTAAGCTCCTCGAGCTCCTTCTTCGGCCAGACCCCGCCACTCTTTGCCGCAAACTGCTATAAATACCCCCTCACACCTCTAATTTTATTCAAGTTGGCTCCCTTCCCTCTTTCAACACTGTAGCCGACTTCAATAGGCTATTCGTCCAAAACTCTGGTGACTTCCCATTCCATTTTCCAACTTCCTCCTGTTGGTGCTAGAGCACCACGATCATTTATTTTGATGATAACAAAACACGTGTTATTTAACATTTGCAATTTGAGTCCTAGATTTCAGGTCAATTGCAAATGAAGACGTGTTTAGATGGAACTCAAGCTCGCATCCAGGACGGAGTGGAGGAGCTTGACGGAAAACAGAGGAGGTTTGCGTGGAGCGAAAAGATTGAAGATAGAAGACAAGAAGAATAGGATAGATTCTTTTTTATCCTTTCATGTATCTCTTGTATTTATTTTCTTGCTCTTTTTGATTCCTTAGAACATTATGTTAAAGAGCCTCAAAGTACCCTAACAGTAGTCCTAGGAACACCGGCACAACCCTAGGATACTTAGGTTTTCTGTAGAATACTTAGAAAACCAATATAGGGTTAAAACAGACTTTCCAGACGTCTAATTCACAAATCAGACGTCTGATAAAGAATTTTAAGACGTCTGACTGTTGTTTCAGACGTCTGATAACTGTTAGGCTGGACATAGTTAGTTCTGTCTGATGAATTCAGACGTCCAGACCTTAGACCAGACGTCTTAGGAGACGTCTGATGACTTTGCCAGACGTCCAATTAGTGGACCGTTGGCTAGCTTAGCAGGCACTCAAGAATATGACCGTTAGAGCCTTATCAGACGTCCTTAGGCCTTTCCAGACGTCTGATAAATGACCGTTTTGCCTCGGCTGACCCAAAATCTCTTCTTAGAGATTTTCTAGCCGTTGCAACGTTTGGAAATCAATTCTCACAGTAAAAGTAGGTTTCCAGACGTCCAGATTTATTACCAGACGTCCTATATGTCGTCTGATGGACTTGCACAAAAACCCTGTTTAGATCTGATTCAAGTCAGGGAGAAACCCGCATAGAATCAGACGTCTGACCTTGTAATCAGACGTCTTAAAGTGGCCTTCCAGACGTCTGATACCATATTTAGACGTCTGATAACCCTGTCAAGTGTAATCATTGTCCTGATTTCGGCCTGATTCTCTTGGGCTTTGTTCCCAACGGCTATGGAAGCTTTTCCAAGCCTTCCAAAGCCTTCCTAAGGCCTCTATAAATAGAGGGGAACCCTTGCAACACAAACACACACTAAGAAAGACACAAGACACACTTAGCTATACACTCTCACACTCTTGTGTCCAAGAAGCTCTTGCTCTCTAAGCTCAAGTTCTACATCTTGAGAGCATCCAGCCGTTGCGCACCCGCTCTCCCGCCGTTGTCTACGAGAGCGAAGTTGCGCCGTCGCGTGGCTCACGCACCCGCGTCATCGTCGACGCACTCCTTGCAAAGGGGAGTTTCCTAAATCCTATAGAAGCTTAGGTTTATTACTTTGTTGGCTCTATAGGTTTGTTGTTTTATTTTACCTTTGTAATTTGGTTGGGTATTCGCTTTGCGAATTCCCGTCTCCTTCGTGGGACAAAATCCTTCTCGTGGAGAGAAGGGGTTGAGGAACGCTACCCTCGTACTTGTAGCGTGGTTGTATTGAGGTTGAATCACCCTCGTTTTAAGTGATTCGGTTTAGTGGATTTGATCAACTAGGTTGATCGGTAAATCCTAACTCGAAAGGGTTAGGTGGTGGTTTTCACCCGATTTGGGTTTCCACCTAAAAATTCTTTGTGTACATTGTGCGATTGATTTTTGTGATATTGCTTTATATATTCAATTCCGCAATTTTATTACGTCACCCCTCCTGGAAGGGAATTTCACCTCCATCCATCTTAAGCAGCCGAGGAGATCCACCGTGGTCTTCCACACCTTTGACAAAGGCGCTGACCCAAGGATTCCTCTACTCCACCTCAAATCTACCTGCTAGAGATCTTTCTTCCACCCTCTTATTTCGTTGGCTGCTATGAACCTTCGGCGGAACCCTATTGACCCCTTCGTCCAGGTAACAGTAGACTAGGAGTAGGAGTAGGAGTAGGCTAGCTTAGTTAGTTTAGTTAGTTAGATTAGAGTAATGTTAGAATTTAATTTCATCTCCTCTGACTCCAATGAGTTCCTTGAGCTAGCCAAAGCTTTAATTTTGTCTTTTAACTCACTATACACCTTCCTATATCTTCCATGTTCACTTCTAATTCACTTAATCATTAATTGAATCACCTAATCGCTTAATTCATATCTCACCTTCATCGACTACTATCACTGTCCATGGTAACAGTAATCAGCCTAATTCCACCTTCATTGGGTTCTTTCATCACCTATCACCATCTATGAACCTTAATTGACATTATAATACCTATTATTATTGTCTATAATTAAATGCCCAAATTTAATTTAATTCATGAGCTTACTGTCCATGGTGGCTCAGGAATAGTTCAAACTATAAATTAAATATATATTTATGAATATTAACATCTGTTGGCTTGATTTAACCTCTCAATCGAGTGGTTAAACAAGTCTTGAGCTTTAACCACTCAAATCTTTTAAGAAAATAATTTCACAGTCAAATTTTGATTCTAATGGATAAATGAAGAATTAAATGTGATACTGAGGTTCCTTGTAACCACAGGATCCATTTTGAATAAAAAATGGTTAGTTTTATTATTCTGTGCATACAATTTTATATTTTCTGGACTCACCGGAGCTTCAGCGAGCTCCGGCAAGCCATTCTTGTGTTACAGCCACTAGAACTTGCTAAGTAGCTCCACAATAGTATAATAAGGATCATTGATTATTTCGAAGAAATTTGTTTGAGGATTTAACCACTGGAGCTATAGATTTGACTTCATCTTCTCCAACTCCGATGGAGTTAGAGAAGTCTGTTAAGAAGATCTGAAGAGCATTTAATGAGCTCAAAAGCTTCAGTGCAATGCACTAAAGCTATTTAAGCCTTCAAAATACTGTAACAACCTTCCATTAACTCTGTCGATCAAACACCTGAAACCATAGGAATCAAGGTTAGAACAACTTTCTAAAAATCTGAATGAGTTTCCGTGGTTGAGGAGACTCTAATTGCGGCATTAATTTCTTGGGAGAAGATTTTAAAAAGAAAGTCAATTTTTGGGTTTCCATAGTCAAACATGAGTCTGATAATGGAGTTCTGAGCTTGAATTGAGGAGTTAAGAAGTGAAAATTGTTTCTGCGATCTTACTTGATGATCTGAGAGTGATTAAAGTAAGCTCAGATGAACGAATGTTTGAGAATTTAGTTTCTGCTAATTTGGGTTACTTTCAAACCCAAACCAACAGGAGTACTGTTCTGATGAAATTTAAACTTAAAACCTACCTAGATTGATCTGTTATAACCCTTAGAATTAATCTAAATTGATTAGAAACACTTTAAAGTGTCTGTTGCACTTATTGAAGTCTGAAAAATCAAACTTTGAAGCTTTTAGAGAAGTGAAAAGCTTCTCTGGTGGTTTTGAATGTCTTAAGAACTTAAAACCTACTCTAACAAAAGTGGAATTACTTATATAACATGTACAGACCTTTTAATAGAAGAGAGAAGTACATCTGAGGACTCTCCTGACTTAATTTTACTTCCAGGCTAGTAAAAACCCCGTAGGAACCCCTGATTTCATCTTTTAAATTGAAAAGGAAAACATCATTAAAACATTAAATTGGCCCTGAAATTGTGTAGATTACCCTTCGAGCATTCCAACAAACTTGAAATCACTCAATTTGGAGCTCTGGGTAGAAAGTTATGAACATTTGAATTCGGGTCAGGAAGGGGTAGGATAGTCCCACCTCGGTTGTTCACGAGCATGCGCCTGGGGATAAAAGTAACTCATTTCCTTGGTTATGCAGTCGTCAGTGCTCGGCACACCAGTTACCGATTCCATCTGTTCTGATCTGAGCATTGCATGTCTATGTGTACGGGCTTATGCCTGCGGGTGTGCGCCCTTGGGGGTGTGTGAATGAGGTTGTGCCCTGGGAGGGCGAGAGTGGCCTAGGAGGCCGAGTTGAGCCGAAATGGCTCGAGACTATGAACCAATAAACAAATGAACCAAAAGCGAGCCTAACTGAGTTAGGCGAGGACTGAGTAGGGTCTGGTCCCACCTTGGTCTCAGGGTGCTGTGTATCCTTGAAAGGACCTCACCGCAAATAAAATAACTTTTTGTTAAAAAAGTAAAAAAAAAAACCTGGTTCAGCTGAAAGCTTAAGGAAAAGAGAAGCCGCGGAAGGATGCTAAGTGTTAAAGCTGAAAGCTAAAGAAGGCACAAGTGCTAAGGAGTGTTCAGGAAAAGGGACTAAGGAACAAAGGAGAAAACTAAGGGAAGAAAAGAAGGCAGGAACAACAGAAGAAAGAGAGCTCGAGAGAAGAAAATAAAAGAGAGAAAGAAGAAAATAAGAGAGAAGGAGTTGAGAGGCTGAAGAGATAAATGAATTTTTCTTGCATCATTATCTTTTTATTCTTAATTGTAAAAAGGCATGTTTTTATAGAACAATTTTTAATTTCCTTAATTTCCTAGAATTAAGTTGAATTGAAAAACTAACATGTTTACTTGTTAATAAAGTAGATCATTTTGAGTAAATATGTTTTGCATTTGGAATTTTGTATATTCTTTATAGTTTAAATATTTTGAGAAAATGCATGTTTTGAAAATCAAACTAGATATACCTCCTAAATTTATAGAGATGAAAGAAAATTAGTGAATTTGGAGAAAAACTATTATGCCTCCCAGTGAACGACCTAGACTCAACCAGTAAAAATTTTTAAAATGTTAGGTTAATTCAACCCTATACTACACAACCGACACAACTTCAAGTTAACCTAAGTGATTTCTTCTATTCTTAATTAAGTAAAATTAACTTAATTACTGAGTTGAGTGGAATGCACGCATCAGCAAGCTAAAGCCTAGTCCTGTAATCCTCTAGGTTTCAAACAGATCACTTAAGACACCACGGGGATTGTTGGAAGATGTCCTTGTGAGAGTGGAGGATTTCTTCTTCTCTGTTGACTTTCTAGTACTTGATACTGACCCATCAAATAAGCCCACAAAGTTGTCCATTATTCTGGGACGCCCCTTCTTGGCCACAGCCAATGCCTCTATAAATTGTAGATCTGGGGCACTTAAAATGGACTTTGGGAATAAGAAGATCCGGTTGAATGTTTTTGATACTTACAAACAATCCATATTAGAAGATTATTCTCGTCGTTGATGAAATAATTGAAGAGACTACTCCAGCACTCTTATGTAGAGATCCCCTTCAGAAGGTCATATATAAGGACCAACCCTCGATTATTAAAGAAATTGAAAGGGAAATGCCTAATTTAGAAGAGTTGCTGGGGATACACACTGAGTCTCTGTCCGTACCTTGGACTGTGAAGGTAAATCCACTACCTGAGGTGGGGACATCACAACTAAAACCCTCAATGCAAAAGGCTCCAGAGTTGGAGTTGAAACCCCTCCCGAGCACATTGAAATATGCTTTCCTTGGCCCTAATAACACGCTCCCCGTTATTGTCTCGTCTGCATTATCTGAATTGCAGGAGGGAGCTCTGCTTGAGTGTTTACAAAGGCACAAGGAAGCAATTGCCTGGTCAATTGCTGATATTAAGGGTGTTGATCCCTCTCTTTGCATGCATCATATATACACGGACGAAGCCGTGAAGCCTTTCCGAGACATGTAGAGAAGGCTCAATCCAAATATGTGGGAGGTTGTTAAAAAGGAGATTCTGAAATGGCTGGATGAAGGGATTATCTATCCCATTTCAGATAGTAAATGGGTCAGTCCTATTCATGTTGTTCCCAAAAAGGTAAGAATCACTGTGGAGGAGAATGACCAAGGAGAGTTGGTGACCACTAGACCCTCAACTGGTTGGAGGTCTGCATTGATTACCTCCATTTAAACACGGCTGCCCAGAAAGGCCATTTCCCCTTACTGTTTATCGATCAAATTTTGGAACGATTGGCAGGGAACAAGTACTTCTATTTTCTTGACGGGTACTCTGGGTATAATCAAATAGCCATTTTTCTTGATGATCAGGAGCATACCACCATCACGAGTCTGTATGGCACATTTGCGTTCCGTCGAATGCCGTTCGGGTTATGTAATGCTTCTGCCACTTTCCAACATTGTATGATATCTATCTTTTCTGATATGATCGATGAGTTCATTGAAATTTTCATGGATGACTTCTCCATTTATGGCTCGTCCTTTGACCTATGCCTTTTGCACCTTGATAAAGTCTTAACCCGTTGCGAAGAGGCAAAGCTGGTGCTTAGCTGGGAGAAAAGCAACTTTATGGTCTAGTAGGGCGTTGTGTTAGGGCATATAGTTTCCAAGAGAGGATTAGAGGTGGACACTGTAAAAATTGATTCCATCTCTAAGCTTCCATTACCTGCCAATGTTCTTTAGGTTAGATCTTTCATTGGCCATGCTGGATTTTATAGGCGCTTCATTAGAGATTTCAGTAAAATCTCCAAGCCACTTTGCGACTTGTTAGCGAAGGATGTTTCCTTCGATTTTGATGATAGATGTGGCGAGGCTTTCCAAGTTTTGAAGGAAGCCCTTATTACCGTGCTGATTCTCCAAGCACCAGATTGGACCCTCCCATTTGATCTTATGTGCGATGCTTCTGATTTTGCAGTGGGAGCGGTCTTAGGTCAAAGGGTTGATGGCAAACCTCATGTGCTGCATTATGCCAGCAAGACCCTTACGCATCCTCAGCAAAACTACACGGTCACTGAAAAGGAACTACTTGTTGTAGTATTTTCTTTGGAAAAGTTTCGGTCTTATCTTTTGGGATCCAAGGTTGTGGTGTTCACTGATCATTCTACCCTAAAGCATCTTCTTGCTAAAAAGGACACCAGACCTCGCCTAATTCATTGGATTTTGCTACTCCAAGAATTTGACCTGGAAATTAAAGATAAGAAAGGAGTTGAGAATGTGGTAGCAGATCATCTGTCTAGGATCCCTATTGAGGCATCAAACCCTGTTGGCGGTATTCAAGAGACTTTCCCTGATGAGTCTCTGATGGCCGTGGAAGCTAAAACTCCTTGGTTCGCTGACATAGTGAACTATCTGGTCACGGGCATTACCCTCAGTACTTGGGACAAGCAGAAGCAAGACAGGTTTCTTGCCAATGCTAAATTTTATCACTGGGAGGAACCCAAGCCTTTTAGAGTAGACCCTGACCAGCTTTTTCACCGTTGCGTCCCTGAGGAAGAACAAAGAAGTGTTCTGAGTTTCTGCCATGACCTCCATTGTGTAGGACATTTTAGTGGGAAGAAGACTGCCCATAAATTTCTTTAGTTTGGCTTTTGGTGGCCCACATTATTCTGAGATGCACATACGTATATGGGTGTATGTCTACGTTGCCAGCAGATGGGAACCATTGGAGAAAGGGATGAGATGCCCCAACAACCTATCCTCCCTGATGAAATCTCTGATATTTAGGGCATTGACTTCAAGGGTCCCTTTCCTGTGTCCTTCGGATATGTATACATCCTGGTGGCTGTAGACTATGTATCGAAATGGATAGAAGCCATACCCATGCGAACCAATGACCATTCCGTGGTCTTGGGCTTTGTTAAGGTTAATATCACTTCTCGGTACGGGTGCCCAAGGATGATCGTAAGTGATGGAGGACCTCATTTCAAGAACGTACACTTCACTAGACTACTCCAAAATTTGAGAGTCAATCACATGACAGCCACATCTTACCATCCCCAAACGAGTGGACAAGTTGAAGTGTTTAATAGGGAGATTAAGCGAATTTGAGAAAAAATTGTCAGGCCTAGTTGGAAGGATTGGTCTAAAAAACTAAATGATGCTCTTTGGGCCTACAGAACTACATATAAGACTCCCTTGGGCATGTCTCCTTTTCATCTTGTCTACCAAAAAGCGTGCCACCTTCTCGTTGAAATCGAACATAAAGCTTATTGGGCTATTAAAAATGTTAACTTGAATTTGGATAAAGTGGGAAAGGCACGTATGTTAGAATTAAGTGAGATTGAGGAGCTTCGTAATGAATCCTATGAAACTTCTCAAGCTTACAAGCAATGCACAAAAGTCTTCCATGATAAGCACATCAGTGGAAAGACTTTTTAGCCTAACCAGTTGGTCTGGCTTTTCAATTCTAGACTTAAATTATTTCTTGGAAAGCTCAAGTCTTGCTGGGATGGGCCATACGTTGTTATCAATACTTTCCCTCATGGAGTTGTAGAAATTAGCAGCCCTACTTTAGGTGCGAGCTTTAAGGTAAATGGCCAGCGACTTAAACCTTATATTACTCTTTCAGATGGCTAGGTTTTGGATGCACTTCAGCTTGAGGAGCCTTAGCTCCTCCCACTCTCCTCCACAGGTGATATTCTTCTATGTCTGCATTTTTCCAATGAGGACATTATCAGTTTTAGGCATGGGGGGGTACAACCTGAGAATGTTTATAGAATTTATAAATATTTGCATACATATATATTTATATATATATATAAAACTCTTATTTTCTTGAGCTGAGTGGGTCAGTCCCTAGCAAAATACCTTTGTCATTGGAGGTTTTTCTTCTTGAATTATTTCTTAAGTTTAGAATCCAGTACATTTATTTCACATGCACGTAGACTGGGTAATGGATCCTTGAAGAAAACCAACAAGCATTTGTAGTCTACTGAACCCTTGAACAGTTAATAGGGAGTCAGGCATACTATCTTTTTGTAGATCCACCCCATATTTGTGAGATGAAAGTAGAGAGATTGCTGGTGCACTAAGTCTAGTGTAAGGACTTTTAAGTTTTGGATAATTAGATGATGATACTTTAGAGTTGGGTATAGTTTTAGCTCTTTGTTCCTATGTGTGTACTTTGTGTGAATTCCTAAGAGTCACCAAATAAGGCAGATACATAGCGATTGAGTTTTGATAAAGCTATGACTATGGTGGATGGTTATGACTGTCCCTCATAGAGTCCTCGGCTGAGGGAGGGTAATAGTGTCAAAGGTTAGAAATACACCTGCCCTATCCATTCCTTCCCGGTGCTAAGAATAGGCACTTCCACCAAATAATCCACACAATATCCTCTTGACCATCATCATCCCTAATAATGCCTCATAAATAAAAGCTATATCGTGTTGTGTTGATTAATAAAGAAAGAAAAAAAAAAGAACAAACAAGAAGAAAAAAAAAGAAGAAAAAGAAGAAATAGTTATATTAAAAAAAAAAAGAAGAAAAGAGAGAGAGAAAAGAAAAAGAAAAGAACCCAGGGTTATATTTCTATCGTTGCAACATTGTTTCTGAGGCAACAAAACACCTATCACGTTCCACCAAATATTACCCATGTCTACTTTTCAGTATTTCTGATTGCCCGAATACTAGTTGAGGACTCTAACTTAGTTGTAGAGTTATTAGGACTTTAATTGAAGTGTGGATGCCATGTGAGGCCACCAAACAGCGAGTACAATTACTAAATCTGGCGAGATTTGTGAACTCAGAAAGAAAAGAAAGAAAAGAGTGAGCGCCCAGGAACATCAAGAGAGCACAGTTGTTTAGCCTTTCTCCGAGTTGACTTGTCTAGTAGTCTTTAGATCTACAATCTATAGTACAAGACTACATGTTGCACCAGATGAGTGTGTGCCACCAAATACAAATCCATTCAACTCGATATCTCTTACCTAAGCCAAAAGTCTGGGTCAAATTACGGATTATCTTCTACTTTATCTCTGAGGGAAGTAGTTTCCTATCCCGACAGAAATATTTACCAAGGGTGAAGTACGAACTCGCAATGCGAATTGGCTTTTAACGTGGATCTGTTACCTAGACAATCATCACTTCACATTTGTCTGGATCTCTAAAGTTTTGAAATAAGAAAAGAAGAAATCTTCTTATTACTTCTATTATTTTTCATTTTTGCTAGGGACTAGCAAATCTTTGGTATGGGACTATTGTTACGCTAAGTACTTCAATTCTAAAATAGTATGTTTGCCAATAATCATATTAGGTCATTAAATAAGTGCATGCATCATTACTTGAGTTTTTATCTATTTTATCGCATTTTATAACTTAGTATGTAATTATTTTATGTTTTGTTGTTGTAGGAATGATGTTGGGAAAAGAACAAGGAGGGGGGGATAAATTTCCCCCAACAAACCGTCGCCTCAACATCTCCCTCAACCACAGGCCGTCCTTCCTCAACAAATGAATACTGTGCTGGCCATATTTAGAAAAGGATTTTGAAAATCCCTTGAGAGGCGGAACATAGGAGATATAGAGTGAGAGGAGGAGGGAATTGGGGGGAGCCATCGGTGAAGACTGCATGCACTGTGCAACCAGCGCACACTGTGCACCAACACCCCCCATAGCCTGCATTACGCGCCCTGCCCTAGCCTGCACCACACCACGGCATCGCTTGTCCACCACGCCCTTCTAGCCTATCCACTACGCAGGCACGCCCACACCACGCCATCGCCTTCTACCGCAAGCGCCCAGCCTCCAGTGCCCTTGCGCACCCTCAGCACCTACGTAGACCCACCAGTGCCTACACCAAGCCTGCGCCTGGCCGCACTTGCACCCTCTGCAGGCGCAGGTCCACCGCACACTACACTGCCCAGGCCAGCACCCTTGCGCGCTAGCCTTCAGCAGCACCAGCGCCCCCGCACGCACTGCAGACTGCACCGTGCCTCCATCTTCTCACACGGAACAGCACTCGCCTGTTGATGTAAACACATTTACACTACTTAAGATGTCTATTTATGCATGTTCTTAAGCATAGGATTGCATTTCATGATATAAATATTGCATTACATGCATCATCTTGCATTTAGAATACTTTGAATAAAATGGAGGTTAATTGTCTCCTTTTATGTGCTTGGACAGGGCAAATATTTTATCAGGGCCTCGGATCAAAGATCCAACCGTATGGATGTGATCAGGGCGACGATTGGAGTTCAACGACTCCAAGATCGCCCTAATCAGGCATCCGTAGCATCAGATAGTGACCCGGGAACCCTAGAAGATCAAGGGCCAGGATGGTGTAAATCTACACTTCAGATGATAAATCCGACTGCACGGATGAATTCGGATCAACAATCGCGGCCCAACGACACAAAAATCGAGTCAATCCGACATCCGTGGCACCATCTACAACTTCCAGAAGATGGACGACCAAGATAGCGCCACGTGGTGCCATCTCAGCCACCCAAACGGTCGCTTGCGTCTTGTGAAAGCCCCGCGCCCGATCGCTCTCCACCACTGGATCTTAATCCAACGGTTGTGGGCGCTCCCAATTAAAAGTGCCCACTCAACCATCCGCACACCATAGCGCAGCAGTCGAGCGTGCTATCGCGAGCGTGGGGCGCGGGTTTGATCCGCGGCGAGGCGCTGGAGGGCGCGATCAATTGAGCCGCGTGGAGCGTCAGATGAAGATCGGACGGCCACGCGCGCCCAATAGCATCGACGCGCGATTCGATGCGCAATCGAACGTGCAATCAGACGCACTGGGAGCGCGCAACGCAGCGGGCGCGGACGCGATTTAAGCGGTCCGATCTCGCGATTGGACGGCTGAAAATCAATGGACGTGTGCGGCCGTTGCTCGCGCGAGCAGTCGAGCGGGGGCATGCGAGCCGGCCACTACGCCCACACTGGGGCTTTAGTGATGGATTTATCCGTCACTAAAGACCCCTTATTTATTGTTTTGATGTTGTAATGTCCATTTTGCCCCCACTCCTTGCAACTATAAAAGGAGACCCCCTCCATACGAAATTCTCATCCCTTCTTTCTCCTCTCTACCCCTCCAAAGCTCAAAAGAAGCTTGTTCCACACCCGGGATGCTTCTTGCGAGATAAAGTCCAATTTTCGTTTCCCTTCGGAAGTGGATCCTGCGATGACGACGGCGTGCTGCTCCGTTCCCGTTCTTCTGCTTCGTCCTCCTTCGTCCTGCTTCGTTCTCCTTCGTCTAGGCGTCGTCCCGTCCAGCTCGTCCTCCAAGCAATCATCGAGGAGGATAACTTCTCTCTCCCATTTTTATTTACAGCTTTTCTAGTGTAGAATTTTCCTGCTTTATAGTGTAATTGATTTTCCACTTTCTAGTGTAACTTTTATAAACAAGTGACATATTGAATGCATGTTCTCTCTCTCTCTCTCTTTCTCTCTCTCTCTCTCTCTTTCTCTCTTTCTCTCTTAGTTTGATAGCACCATTGTAATTATATCACCTTACTTATTAAAAAAATCCTAAAAAAATATAATTGCGAATATAGATCAACATAGCCTCCCTGTGTTCGACCCGGAATTCTTTTCGGTATAAATTTTATTTGTTGAACACGAATTCTTCGCTTTTTGAACTACAATGATAGGTTTTCCAAAACCAATCTCGTAAGCGTAGCGATTCGCGAAAAATACCGTTCAACATTTTGGCGCAGTTGTCGGGGAGGCAACGATTTCCGATCTTTTCTTCGCATTTCTTGCACTTTATTTGTTTTCTAATTAGCTTTCTCTTGTGTCTATTATTTTGCAGAGACCTCCATCAAGGAATCAACAAGCGGTAGACTGGAGTAAAGTGCAGTTGAAGACAACTGTAAGTGCTCCCCCATTCTTTCCCCCTCTATAGATTTCATTCGCCACATTAAATCCAAATCCCAATTAACCTAGGTGTTTTGCATAAATCCTAGGAATAGTTTGGTTGTTTGGATTTTCACTCACATTCATTCCACTCTCATTCATAAAAAAAAATAATAATAATAACAAAAGGATAATCTTGTGGGGTAATTTTCAACAAACAGACAACACACACCCACATTAAAGGCACTTGATCAACTTGATTTGTTTTCTACTCAACCAGGTTCTGATCAGTGGAACCGGTACACACAAACATATAACAGAGTAGAAATTATTCTAGGTTAACCATTTTTGACTGCCTAACTTAGTGGTGCATTTCAGGCCAATTGTTTGAGTTGATTGGGCCGCACCACTTCAAATAAAATAAACTCATCAAGTAGCTGCCAATTAGGTTCAACTCTTAGGGACTTACCAGGCACTCCACATTATTTTTAAACTTTAAAGGAAAACATCTTCACCTGTGCATGCAAAACCTGGTGTGCCAATGAGACCTGTTTGAAAATACCTAAAGTTGAATCTTAAAAGCTATTAAGCAAGATTTGAACCTTAAAATTCACCACATCAAAAATAATCTTGCTTGAAAACCACTGGTTGTGCACACACACACAAATCAATCAATCATTAAGGGCACAACCCATTTAAAGGGCCCATCACATTCCAAAGCACATTCAAACCTAGCCCTAAATAAAACAGAGTAGACGTTGGCCTTAAGTATTGAACTCGCTCTTCAGAACTCAGAACGAGATTATTTTCGATTAGTCTATTTCTACTGTTCAATCTGATGTCTAGTTAGGGGAGCAGAGTCAAACGATTGCAGCTGCGGGGTACACTAGGAACCGGAGGCGCAAGCCGAAGGAAGAACCTTCTCCCCAGTCCCTCCTTCTAACTGGTTGGATTGAACAGACAGAAGTAGATTAAATCGTTCCTTTATCTCAAGATGGGTTTTGAGAGTCTGTAGGTCTGTAGGCTAACCCATTTAAGGACAGGTTTGATTGTTTGTATTGCAGGGCGCCTTTCTTCCTCTCGAGTCTCATGAATCCTTCCACATATTTCACACGTTCCCGCTCTTTCCCTCCTGCTATGAATTATCCTCAACATGACGTTCATCCCAACTCGTATTTTAATCAAACATCAGCTAGTTGGGATAATTCGAATTGGGGATACAATTCCGGACCCCCGTGTTTAGGGTCTAACCCTGAACACTTTGATTCTGATTTCTATCCTTCTCAGAGCTACATCAATTATAGATCGTCTTCCTTTCATGCACAACCTAATACGATCTAAAATCAAGAAGGATACACTGATCCTTACACATCCTCTGATTTCACTGCCTTTAGGTCATCACCATCTTTTCAACAATCTGAAATGACCTATTATCAGGAAGGGTATAACGAATCTCAATTCGTTAATTCCTCTCCATTGATGTCTAACCCACCCAACCCTGAACCAACTCATTTGGTTCAGGTTAATCAGGTTCAAGATAAGGTTCTGGCTATCTTGAGGAATATCATTCAATCTTTAGAAGTTCAGCCAATACCTTGCATTGAGAGATTGGAGCCCCTGATTGAAATGATTGATGATTTAAACAAGTCTTTGTTGGATTGGTTCCAGGATGTTAAGGATAAGAACCCGGGTGAGTTTCTACTTGGGAAATTAACGAAATTGAGGATGAGATTCGTGGTTGCTTTGATTCAATCTTGGAATAATTCCCAGGATGAACCCTCTTCAGGAAAGCCAATGATAGAACCCACTCAGGCACCTATTTGGGGGGACATGTGTTACGAAGCTGACCAGATTGAATTAAAACAACCAATTAAGGATGATCTGATTTCTTCACCTGAGATCCCTAAGCCGGGTTACGAGGAAATGTATGTCTCCTTGGAACAGAAAGTGACAAATGATTTTGGGACATACATTGATGCGGATCCTAATGGTGAAGATCCAATTAAGGATGATCTGATTTCTTCACCTGAGATCCCTAAGCCGGGTTACGAGGAAACGTATGTCTCCTTGGAACAGAAAGTGACAAATGATTTTGGGACATACATTGATACGGATCCTAATGGTGAAGATCCAATTAAGGATGATCTGATTTCTTCACCTGAGATCCCTAAGCCGGGTTACGAGGAAACGTATGTCTCCTTGGAACAGAAAGTGACAAATGATTTTGGGACATACATTGATACGGATCCTAATGGTGAAAATTCAAGTTGCGAAGTCTCACGCGAGTTTTCAGAAAATGATTTCCGTGAGACGATTAGGCCTGAGGAATCTGATAGAACAATTGATAGCCCAATAATTGAGGACACTGATCCTATTAGGGCACACATTATGGATCTAGAATCGCATTTTTCGGAGGAATCAATTCAATGCCCTGATTATTGGTTACACCCTGTTGAGCTTATTGATGATTCTAATTCTGAGATAATTAGACCCAAGTCAATTTTGATTCTGCCACATCATTTAGACTTGGAGATTTCAGACGGGGTGATGAATATACAAGAGGTCCTGGAATTTGATAAGCTGAATGAGGAGAATAGGAGCTGGGAAGTTCTGATTTGAGAAGTCAATTTTGGAGGAATTAGAAGATTGAGTCGAAGGGTTCCTTTTAAGCTGAAACCATCAAATCAGAACCCTTACGACATTTGTTTCGAGGATGTCAAACCCAAGCACACATTCAACGATTATCCTTTTGAGCTTCAATTCTCTGTAACTCGACTTTTTGGTCTTGGGTTTCATCCTCATAAATCGCCGGCCCGACCCCACTTGCATTCTGATTTTAGGTTTTGGGTAATTTTTATCCAGAACCTAAGATATTCTCGATTATGGGGTGTGGGTCAGCACCACAATCTGGTCCACATCTGTGGACCTTTGTTGACAGGTCGGAGGATTATTCTATTTATTCTAATTCTGACCTGTACTTGTGAATTCTTTATTTCTTTTCCTTGTATAGTGTGCCTAGCTGAAGGCACTAAACTCAGCACATATACAGTTCTTTTTAATTTTTCATCTCGGAGTGGACCTGACATTCACGCAATTTAGGTGCTTTCTTCGCTTTTCCACTCTGTTTTATGTCTTTTTAATACAATGAGGACATTGCATTAGATAGGCAGGGGGGTGGATATTTATCTCTGAATTCATTCGCCAGCTCCATAGATTTGTTTTATTTTGATTAAAAAAAAAAATCAAAATTAGGAAAGGGAATTTGGGTTTAAGAGAATTTTCAATCTTAGGAAAAACTACATTAAGATCTGAACACAAAGACCCTTCAGGTCATTGAACTTAATCAGCCCGTGTATCCACTAAAATGTGGATTTGTTTTTCGAGTTCTCGCCGACTTGAATTTTATTTTAATTGGAGTAAATAAGTTTGGGTGATAAGTACACGACTTATCAACCCGCCCTCTGATTTGAGGGAATTTTGAGTCTTAAGCATCTACACACTTTCTTTGCACTAACTCGTTATTCGGCAATTTTAACAAAAATAGGGTAGCTAATGAATCTTCTAGGGTGATATGGCTGGCAAGTTATCATGGGTAACAGCCCATAGGTAGGTTGTCCAGAGCCCAGTCACTGGACCTTTCTTAGTTTGCTGCCTTTAGGTAAATCTTAGACTAGGGAAGCCACCTACTTAAAAAAAAAAAAGGGAGGAAAGAACAAAAAGAAATAAGCCACACTTCGCTGCACGAGTATGGCTAGCAAGTTGTCGGTGGTAACAGCTCATCTACCGGTTGTCCAGAACCCAGCTCAGAAAATGCACTAAAAATTTCCCAAAACACTTAGGAAGAAACGGAGAAGTAGAATAAATCGGGGAGATATACACTGGATTCACCCTTGTGTTGACCCAGTAAAAAAATAAAAGTAGGGAGAAAGCTACCGGTTGTAAAGATACACTTTTAGGTAGAATTCTGGTTAGGTCACCTAGAGGCGTAGAAATCTGAAGTTCGTTCTAATTGTTGGTCAACGAGTCTATCACAATCACAATAAGATGCTTAAAGCTTAGGGTTCTCATCAAATTTTGGGTGAGTTGAATGGCCGTAGAAAGCCACTCTTAAACCTGAAAATTTGAAAAAAAAAAAATTTAGGAAAGAGGAAAAGAGAAAAAGAAATTTTTCTTTTAATAAGGCAAGGGCTTGAAGTGGTCTGCATTTTGGCTGATACTAGGGCATTGTTGTTTCTTTGAAAGTTCAGTTCCTAAGTAGACAATTTCTTAATGATTGAAAAATAACTCAAGTCCAAATAATCTAACATAATTCTTTTATAAAAAGTATATCGGTTTTGCTAGGGACTAGCAAAAGATAGGCATGGGGGTATGATGTAAACACATTTACACTACTTAAGATGTCAATTTATGCATGTTCTTAAGCATAGGATTGCATTTCATGATATAAATATTGCATTACATGCATCATCTTGCATTTAGAATACTTTGAATAAAATGGAGGTTAATTGTCTCCTTTTATATGCTTGGACAGGGCAAATATTTTATCAGGGACTCGGATCAAAGATCCAACCGTATGGATGTGATCAGGGCGACGATTGGAGTTCAACGACTCCAAGATCGCCCTAATCAGGCATCCGTAGCATCAGATAGTGACTCGGGAACACTAGAAGATCAAGGACCAGGATGGTGTAAATCCGCACTTCAGATGATAAATCTGACTGCACGGATGAATTCGGATCGACGATCGCTGCCCAACGACACAAAAATCGAGTCAATCTGACATCCGTGGCACCATCTACAACTTCCAGAAGATGGACGGCCAAGATAGCACCACGTGGTGCCATCTCAGCTGCCCAAACGGTCGCTTGCGTCTTGTGAAAGCCCCGCGCCCGATCGCTCTCCGCCGTTGGATCTTAATCCAACGACTGTGGGCGCTCGCAATTAAAAGCGCCCGCTCAACCATCCACGCCCCATAACGCAGCGGTAGAGCGTGCTATCGCGAGCATGGGGCGCGGGTTCGATCTGCGGCGAGGCGCTGGAGGGCGCGATCAATTGAGCCGCGTGGAGTGTCAGATGGAGATCGGACGGCAACGCGTGCCCGATAGCATCAACGCGCGATTGGACGCGCAATCGAACGCGCAATCTGACACGCGGGGGGCATGCAACGCAGCGGGCGCGGATGCGATTTAAGCCGTCCGATCTAGCGATCGGACGACTGAAAATCAATGGACGTGCGCGGGCGTTGCGCGTGCAAGCCGGCCACTACGCCCACGTTGGGGCTTTAGTGACGGATTTATCCGTCACTAAAGACCCCTTATTTATTGTTTTGAAGTTGTAATGTCCATTTTGCCCCCACTCCTTGCAACTATAAAAGGAGACCCCCTCCAAACGAAATTCTCATCCCTTCTTTCTCCTCTCTACCCCTCCAAAGCTCAAAAGAAGCTTGTCCCACACCCGGGATGCTTCTTGCGAGATAAAGTCCAATTTTCATTCCCCTTCGGAAGTGGATCCCACGACGACGACGGTGTGCTGCTCCGTTCTCGTTCTTCTGCTTCGTTCTCATTCTTCTGCTTCGTTCTCCTTCGTCCTGCTTCGTTCTCCTTTGTCCATGCGTCGTCCCGTCTGGCTCGTCCTCCAAGCAATCGTCGAGGAGGATAACTTCTCTCTCCCATTCTTATTTACAGCTTTTCTAGTGTAGAATTTTCCTGCTTTATAGTGTAATTGATTTTCCGCTTTCTAGTGTAACTTTTATAAACAAGTGAAATCTTGAATGGATGTTCTCTTTCTCTCTCTCTCTCTCTCTTTTGCTCTCTCTCTCTCTTAGTTTGATAGCACCATTGTAATTATATCGCCTTACTTATAAAAAAAATCCTAAAAAAATATAATTGCGAATATAGATCAACGTAGCCTCCCTGTTTCAACCCGGAATTCTTTTCGGTATAAATTTTATTTGTTGAACACGAATTCTTTGCTTTTTCAACTACAACGACATGTTTTCCAAAACCAATCTCGTAAGCGTAGCGATTCGCGAAAAATACCGTTCAACACCTGTGCCTCTCCATCTTCTTCCTCCTCCGCTTCTCTGCAGCAACAATGTGAGCCTCCAGCTTACCCAACAGTGGCCTTGCACAGCACTCCCCTCGCACCGACCAATAGCAGTAGTTCTCGATGGCTAGCCATGAGCGCACGTGACAGCAGCAGCGGCGACAGCAAGCTCCGCCGGCGTCAAGCTCTCCGGTTGATCACCACTCGCCACCTCCGGCCGTGCTTCCCCCGCCTTCACGATCACCTCTCTCCCACGCACCGCCGGCGGGCCTTGGTCAGCCGGCCACCAAGCCCCCATGCATGCAAAGAGGAGAGAGGAAATTTCCTCTATTTTTGGTGACATTAGAATTTACAATCCTTGCCATTGCCAAAAACCCTACTGCATTATTTAGTGGATTAATATATTTGATTGAAATTGCATGCATGCCCTTACATGTTATAGTATTTCTTTCATGCACTTAACTCTTAAATGGTAATGTTGATAAATGCATAAGATCTCATCCATACACTCACATGACCTAAAAGAGAAAGCCCCATGTCTTGAAATACGACTATGTTACATGCCAGTATAAGTTATTTCATGAAAGGAAAATTACATTCATACCCCTGCATTTCTAAATAATTATGTCTTCCTTCTTTTCGCCTTGTTTCGCATCAAATTTGAACATGGATTGTGCACGTGATTGAATAAGTACAAAGAAAAAAAATATTTTGTGAATTTATTGGTCTATTCTTCCCTGTGGATGCGACATCCTTTTCGTGGTTTAAATTCATATCTATGTTAATCTTTGATTGAGATATTTCCATCACATTAATTACAATGACATATCCTTCTATTGCTATCATAAATAAGTGAAACTCTCTCCATCACTTAACAACCTTTCCAATTCTTTAATTGCATCCCTAGCATCTCTGGGAATATCGCAACTATCTACCTGCTCTTCATTAGTGATCATTTCAAGGAATGGAGTCAAAATTTCACCTTCAGACTTTAGTGAATCAGAGGTTGACTCCGAATTAAATGAAGGCAAGTTGGAAGCAACAGATCTAGGGATTATCCTATCAATGTCATCCCTAGGTTCTTGTTCTTTATTCAAATCCTCCCTGGAGTCCATATGTGCATCCACATCAATCTCAGAAGTTGCTTCCAAATTTTCCATTATTTCATCATAAGGAGAGATCATAAATAGATGTGCTAAGGAAACCTAATTTGGTCAAATTTGTAACATCCTCGGGGGCTAATTCTTCAAATAACACATAATCACTCTTAGTGTCACTCCAAATCTTCAATGTAGGTTCCTCATATAATTCATCCTTTACCTCATCATACAATTCATCATATACTCGTGGTCTAGAATCATCTAAAATCTCAGCAGATACCCTAGGGCACTCTATCTGGGGTACATGGTTTACACTGGTAACATCAGACTCCTCAGATAGCTGAATTTCTTCAGGGTTAGGTTCTCTAAGGGTGGGCATGAGTTCCATCTCATGATCAAAAGGGAGGGCAGGATTAACAACTTGACTTCAGCCTACTTCATCAAACGTGACAAAAATACTATCAACTTGGTCAAGTTTTTGCAATGGTGCCATCATTCCCTTCTTTTGACTCCAATATAATTCAAGTGGATACTCAACCTAGTTATCATCTTCCTCAGGTTGCCACCTTTCTTCATGCAATGCATAGCTACTTTCATACATATCCTCCTCCCACTTAATGCGTGGACCTCTCAAGGAAGTGTCATCTAGCAGGGAGGGTTCAAAATCAATCCTCGAAAAGTAGCTATTCTCCCTTACATAATCCCCAAAATTCCCCAACTTTGGGTGTGGCTCTCCCATGGGAGATGCATCTAACGTAGAGGGGTGCATGTCATCCTTAATGGAATAGGTTGGGTGGCTAATGTCTTCTTTTTCATGTTGGCCTACTCTCGAAGATTCTCCTAATAATTCAATCTTTTTGTCGTGCATTTTCTTTATTTCCATCTTCAATCATCATTTCTATCAAGAGAGAAGTCAGGCTCAGGCTTATAGTACCTAGGAGTTTCTGTCCAACCATTATAATCAAGTTGGGAGGGTGGGTTGGGTGTTCCTATGGTGTATGGGATATTGGGCAAGGCAATCCCGCTCCTAGGTTCTGGTCACTGATTTGGGGCTTAACCAAGCAAATACTCCTATAATAGGAGTAAAATGGATCCCAATGACTGTCATTATGTCCATCAAAGAATGTACCATCTCGGCGTATGGGATCGAAGATTACAGAGTGGGGGTAAGGGTGTGGGTAAGATGTGAAAGGATGAAAGTCAATGTGGTCCATTCTAACTTACACCACAATCAGATTCCCCAAGCAAACACAAATCAGGGGACTTTTTAGGCCTTTAATCAGTTAGGCTTTTGAGATTTTAAGTCCAGTTGTAGGTGACAAATCAAGTTATCTAAAAAGTTACGCACCTACTTGTCGAACTACGGTACACCTAAGAAGACCTAACTGAGACTTAGGTGATCCTCCTTAAAGCCAAAATGATTTAGTCACCACCAAACACTGCAAAGAGGGATGCAAGTAGGGTTAAACCCTTCGTTTGAAGCATTGCTTTTGCAGTGCTTCTTAACTACCCTCAATCCACAAGGTTTGGAAGTAACTTCACCTCTGAACTAAAGTTAGAGTCACTTTGGACCTTAGTAATAGGAGGCTCTAGTCCTAGCAGTTTGAAACCTAAGGAGTGTCTAAACGTGTGTCGTGGTGCAAGAGATATAAGTGTGCATACACCATAAAAGATTTTGAATTTTGAATCGCACACCAAGTTTGAAATTCAGGTCCTTGGTTTTTAAATGTCCTTCCTTTAATTAGTCCTTTTTCAAAAAATTAAATATGACCACTTGTTAGATCTATTCAAATCAAACTTGGTGGTCTTTGAAATTAAGGTTCACATGCAATGCATGAACAAATATGGATGCAAAGTCCAGAAAATGTACCTTGCCTCCTACAATAAACGATGTAAGAATGCACGCAATGTAGAAAATCAAGTCTAGATGCTGCTCATTCACACCTAAATGGTCATCCTAGGGCAGGCAGCTTCTGGTAGGTATCTCGTGCCTTTTTTTATTATATATATATACCTACTTATGCATAAACAAAGGAAATGATAAACAACCACAAAACAAAATAAAATCCTAGATCTAAAGAAAAGGGAATAGGCTCCCAAAAAATATTACCCAACACGGGCCTAAAACAAAATCGGGGAGTAAACCCCTAAAAATGTACCCCAGAACAAGGGTTTTCCAAATGAATGTACTAAAATAAAGAGAAGAAAGAAAAGTAAAAACTATCTATAGCTAAATGGGTGAGATGGAGATGTGGTCGGATATGCATGTGTTGCTGTGTGGAGGCACAGCGAAGGGTGTAAGACATCCAGGAAACTTCTCGGACATCTTAACAGATGGGGGAGATGAAGGTGTAGGGCTTGGAGTTGTGGCGTGGAGTTGTAGTGCCTGCGGTGGTGGTTGCTAGTGATGGTGGTGAGGATAGTGCACGGTGATGGTTGTGTGCCATCGGAGATGCACGCACACGGTGTTGGCACGAGTCCACTCGCTTGGCACGACGAGCTATCACCTCGCCAGCCCACAGTGTGGTGGAGTTCGACCGTGGAGACACACGGTGGTGGTGATGGAGGTGAGCTCGAAGCTCTTCACAGTGGTGGAGTCGGGGTGGAGTCTCCCCAAGCATGGCAATTGCTCCCCCTCTCTTGTAGCCATTTGCAATTCAAATGGAGGAGTGATGGAGATCTGCTTCTTCTAGTCTCTTCACTGCCATGTTTATTGCCTAATCTAGCCATAAATGGCCTGTCGGAGAGGAGCGGTTGTTGCTGCACGAAGAAAGATATAAAAATATATATGAATTATTTGTATACAAAACCCTTATATTTTTAACTATTTAATGCATGTAATGTATGCATGCAAACTAAATGATGCTAGATAATTTATATATGAATGTAATGCATACAAGCAAATATGTATAAACTATATTATTTACATCTTAATACATGCTATGTATAGGTTAATATTACTATAATGTCTAAGCATTTAAGTAACTAATTAGCCTACAAATATGGGCTCATCGGAAGGGCTTCCTATGGCCTATAAAAGAACCCCTATCACACGGCCAAGCTTTTTAGCAAGTTTTTCCCTGAGAAATCCTCCTCTACTCCATCTTCGGCCACCTTCAAACTTAGCTCCAACGACTTCTCTCCCCTTTCCTCCTCCGGCCATCCAACTATCAAATTCAACGACCGACTAGCTTCCCCTCATCCTCACGAACCTCTCCTGCCAATGAGAGGTCGTGCCTCTACCTCAATCGATGTCACCGCCTCGCTACCTTTACTTCCTTCTCTGGCGCAGATCGACCAACATCGGAGCCCTCAGCCTCTCTACCATGTCCCTAAGTCCCTCTATCGCTCTCTCTCTCACTGTACTTCTTTTTTCCAGCATGCAAAACTCACTCACACTCACTGCACCACCCTCACCCTCTTCATCTCCTTCCACTCCGATGAAACTCCAGCGACGCCCAACCGCCACTCCATACCTCCATCCGCTTTGCTACCGACTACAAAAGCTTTGCAATCACATGGAGTGCAAAAGCCATCTACCAATTCACCCTATTAGCCACTCTACAACTCCACCAAACTCCATGCTCACCGCACCCACGTTTTGAGGTCGTACGACCTCCTCACCTCGCTAAACACCATTGCACGACCACCATCACGTTTGTTGTTGCTCGGTGACTCCACTGAGCTAGTTTAATAGGGTCGAAAGACTATTCTTTGGATTTCAGGTTTAGGACGTTCACCACAATTGCCGCACCTGCTTCAAGCGAGCTTTCATCATGTTCTTGAGTTAGCAGCTCCAGGTCTCGACATCAGGAGATGTGGAACACTTCCAGGAAGGATCCTAGGGTGCCAATTGAAGGCATCATCCTCAGTAGTTGCTGTAATTGAAGGGTGATGAGAGCCTCATCATGAGCCCTAACTAGCTCATTTTGACCTAATAAATAGAATAAGAGCTCCTACATAACTTAGAGAAGGGCTTATTTCAAGGAGTAAGTGTTTTGAGAAGAAAACATGAAATAAAGGTTAAAATTGTAATTTTACCATTGTAGTACATAAATGGGATTTCTCAGAGGAAAAACATAGGTCAAATGATATGAATAAGATAAAAAGTGGGTTGGTTCAATTAGAAATGGGTTAATATGCAGTTTAGGAATTAAATGACATTCTGTAACCCTAAAACAGACCTGCTTAATTCAACAAGGTTTTGGTCAGGATAAAAATTAATTAAACCCTCTAAAATTATTGAAAAAATATCCCCTAGGGCTTAGAACCTTCAAATTATCCTTTGGAACCTATTTTGACCTAGATTGGGGTCCTAGCTCATCAATTGACCTAATTTGGGTTTTTATGCAAATTATCCAGTCAAACGTAATCAAACCTAAAATCCAACTTACCATTGTATTCCTTAGGTCCAAATTAGGTTTGAACCAAAATTTGGACCTAAGGGGAGGTCATCTTGACCTACTTTGCAAAATAGTACACCCAATTACATTTTGGCCCCTATCTTCTGAAAACCAGTGCATAGACCCCCTAACTTCCTCGCCACTCCTACAAACAGGTCCCTTCTCCATTAATGGGGAGAAATCCTACTCCGACGAGGAGTGGAGGGGAGGTACTCCCTGATTCCTCAGAGATCTCCCAGATTTGAAAGGGAGATTCTCTTAGGAATTCCCTTCCATCTGAGCGTAGTCCTAATCCCTGATTCACACCCAATCTCTCGTGCGAACGCACGAGAGATTTGGGTATCCCAAATATTTCCTACTCTGATGAGCACTCTTACGTTTGGAAGCTTGTCTTCCAAGCACAAGATCCCCTGCCAGTGCCTATAAAATGATCCTCAACCCTGGCTGTACCTCAGCTCGACTTGGCCGGAGATCCACCTCAATTTCTTCTTCTTCTCATTCGGCCAAGTGGTCCAGTGAGCTCCAGTGAGCCTCCCTCCTCTTTCTCATCACTCTACCACAATACCAGTGGTAGAGCCGCCCTCACCATCTTCCTCTGCATCGCGCAACACCCGCGCGAGCATCTATAGCCCTATCGTCGCCGCCGTCTCCCTCCACTGGACATCGTCTTCTCTGGTGACAGTAGGTACTGCCAGCCACCATCTCTCCCCCTTTGTCCACTTAGTTAGGTTCGAATCACTCATCTCTATCCCCTCTTCAATTCCCCTCAATTTATTTCACAAATTACCCCTCGACTGCCACTGTCCACCACCATCTTCCCCATCTCCGGCCAACCTCCGGCGAGATGCATCCATCACTCCACACCTCCACACATTTCGCCACCAACCTATTCACCTCCGCCATCGACCACTGAACATTTTCCGGCCATCCATCGACTACCTACACCTCCCTAAATGCCCCCCAACCTAACCCATAAGCCCGACCACAGAGCGACCTAGGCACGCACGCCTAGGCCACCCCGCAGCCTGCCACCTACCGTCCCACCTTCACCTTGATATGGCAAAGCTTCCCATGTATTTTAATGGGGCGACCAGGCCATATTCATGTATGGCAGATTGAGCGCCAGCCGCCATTAGCGACAGCTTGAGGAGGGCACGAGCTTCATGCCAGGCTGCGTGCTCTAGGTGTCAAGGTCCCAGAGGAAGCAGACACGTGCGCGAACTCAGACAGCAGGGCAATTGGTTTGGCAAGGCCTCTAGCTACAGCAATTGGAAGAAGGAGCTCCTGTGGGTGAATGCGCAAAAGCGAGTGGGACATTAGTCCCACCTCAGAAAATCAAGAGTGAGGTGCATCGCTTATATTGAATTTGTGTTTTACTCTGTCCACCTCGAGACACACATGGGGTGAGGTCCCTTGCCCTTACCACGCCTCGTCCGTGAATTGACCCCGCGGATCTAGCACTCGACCTGACTAACCTACTGTGCACTCCTCGCGCACCACACCCACGCCAGTGCGCCTGGACCCAGGCACGCGACCGACCCGATTACCTGACTCTGGGAGAGTGTATCGAAGAGAGATCTACAGAGGGAGAAAGACGCTAGTGTGGGTAGAGGGGTAGGTTTTTCCCTTCGATTTGTGCAGGGAAGAAGAAGGAGGAAGGAAGGTACAACTGGAGTTAAGGAAAGGTGAAGCCGACACTTAGTTGCAAATAAGAGAAGTTAGAAGAGAAGAAGGAAAGACAAAGTAGGATGGAAGGCCACAGTGAAGAGGAAGATAGAAGAGAGATAAGGCTAAAGAAGGAAGAAGACCTAGAAGAAGACCCGTAAAGGAAGAAGCAGAGCTAAGGAAAGAAGGAGAAGACCTGCAGAGAAAAGAAGAAGAAAGACACTGCAAAAGAGGAGCGACTGAAGCAGAGACAGAAAGAAGAGAAAGCTACAAGCAGAAGAAAATAGAGGCCATCATTTAAGACGTCTGATCATAGAATCAGACGTCCAACTCTTTTATTTTTGACACAATTGACTTTGAAACTCTTGCATTTATATTCTGAATTAAGTTTTGAGTAATTCTAAGTATTCAATTACATTATTGAGATTAGCGAATAAATTCCATTTGTTCCCTATGCTTGACCTCAGATACTTAGGTTTTCGAGTAGTAAATTTTTATTTGTTGTCAACACTTGGTCACCTATACTACAATGCAACTGAGTTATAAAACATGATCAAGCCGCATCAACAGAGGCTCATCACTGCAGCAGCTCACACGAAGAAAGGGTGGAACTTTAGTCCCACCTCGATGCTGACGAAGCGGTGCATGGACATAAATTGAAAAGGTGTTACAACCTATTCACCTCAGTAAGCACGGGGTGAGGTCCCCACACACACACGCCCTTGCCTGCGCTTATGCCTCATGGATCTAGGTTTGGTCCGTTTACCTGGAAACCTGGGTCTGGTCTGGTTTGCTGGTTCTAAGAGGAGAAGAAGAGAAAAAGAGAGGAGAGGGGGGGTTTTGCTCTGTCGCCCTCCTCTTGACTCTTGTGAGATTTGAAGAGGCCTTTGCCTCTACTGGAAATCTAAGTCCTGCGCTGTGCCTTCTCTGAAGCTAAGGGATGAAGAGAAAGAAGAGAAAGAGAGAAAGAGAAGAAAGAAGAGGAGAAGAAGAAGAGAGAAGCCTCTCCCTGAGGCTTGAAGAGAAAAGAGTAAGAGGCCTTTGCCTCTGTTATTATGTCTAAGCACCCAATCTGTCATCTGATTTCACATATCTAAGCCTCTCAGGATCTATTGCTTACTCATCTTGCATGAATTAATTGTGGTTGATATTGTGCAAACATTTGAAATAATTGTTGTTAAACCCTTCTTTTTGACTTTCATTTCTATTAAGTCTTGATTACAAATTCTTATATCTTTAATTGTGATCTTGAGTATTAAATTTCCACTTGCTCCCTGTGTTCAACCTCGGATTTTGTTCAAGTAATAAGTTTTATATGTTTTCGCACTGATTCAAGCTATACTATAATGCGGCATTTTTAAAACCTATTTCAGAGCGACAAACACATACTCATGCCCTCACCCGCGCTCATGCCTCACGGGTCTAGGCTTGGTCCGTTTACTTGGATACCCGGGTTTGGTCTGGTTTGCTGGGTCTGAGGGAGGAAGAAGAGAAAAAGAGAAGAGAGTGGGGGTTTTGCTCTACTGCCCTCCTCTCAACACTTGTGAGATCTGTGAGAGGCCTTTGCCTCTACTGGCGTGCTAAGCCCTGTGCTGTGCCTTCTCTGGAGCTTAAGAAGGTAGAAGAAGAGAAGAAGTAAAAGAAGAGAAGAACAGAGAAGCCTACAGGCTTGAAGAGGACAAGGCGTTTGCCTCTGTCTTACTGAGTATCGGTTAACGTGTCTGAGCGCCTATTCTGTCATCTGCTATCTGTTGACACCTTGGTTCTGTTGGTTAAATTGAGATTTGCTTAGCTTGTATGATTATGTTACCTTGAGTAGCTTGCAAAGCTTAACATTGTATGCTAATTTGGTGATTCAAATCACCATTTTACCCTCTCTTCTTTTTGCACATTACTATGGGAAATTTTTGCTATATCATTTTGAATCAATATTGATTGCATTTGCTCATATTTGTTATCTAGAATTGTGATTTTGAGATTGAATTGCCACTTGCTCCCAACGAATGACCTCAGATTTCTTTCAAGTATAAATATTCTCTATTTTTTGCACTGATTCGATCTATACTGCAACCTAACGATTTTAAAACCCATTTCAGAGCAAACAACTTTTTGGCATCGTTGTCGGGGAGCAATTTGATCTCTTAATTGCAATATTTGATCTGGTACTAACTTGCTCTATCTCTTTTGACTGTGATCTATTTCAAGGAACTCATTAGAGGAAGATCAGCTGCACATCAGCCACTCCCGGGGTAGGTGAACTCCATCCACCCTCTTCTAAGCCCCTGCTTCTGAAAAGCTAAAAATGGGAAAAATCAATTAGGTCCAACTTGCGGTCCATTTTTTAGATTTAATCACAAACAAGTTGCCTGATTTGGTTCATTTCTGGAAGACACCCAACCGTGATTTATGCACCTACTTAGTGCTTAAGGTATCTAGGGCTATCACCTTCTTGCTTGAGCCCTAGGTACCATATTTTTGATGAATTAAGTTCAATCAATCAGGATCTAATTAGGGTTTCCAATTTAGGGTTTTAGAGATACACTTGCTTAATCAGGAATTAACCTTCACAAACATTGTGTGCCTAAGCCTTGGTTGAGTTGATCTATTCAAGCAAAATGCTAAAATCAAGCTCTTAATTTCATTTGAACAATAAAAGAGGGACATAAATTTTCAAAGGACAAAACAGGTGGAGTTGACCCACCTTGTTCAGTTAACGAATCATCAAATTAGGTCACTTTGCACAAAAACATCTTAAACTTCAAGTGAAATCATAAGCACATTGCTTTTAACTTAAAATTGGTAGACTTAAAAGGTCAAGTCCCCATTCTGGTCTACCTAGATCCTCAGTGACAAGAGAGGTCAGGTGGGGGAAACCCTGTAACTCGTAAGGGCACTCTACCGTGTAGGGGTCTTCGCAGGACTCTCCCTCTCTGGCTGCCCAGGTAATTCTCAATTGGATGGCTCTCTGACTAAAGGGGTATCATCCGCCCCAAACCTCTATTGTCATCCAAATTTTTGGGTGTCTTGATTAGGTCCATCACATTCTATCCCTCATCTACTCCATCAGTGCCTATTCGGGAGGAGGTCTTTAAGACCATCTCTGAGGCCTCCATTAGCTATTAATTCTCGTCGAGGCTAAGCCTCAACGTCCCTATTTGTGCAACAACCCAACTAGATCGATATCTCCTCTGATTCATCTAAACCTAACTCTCCTTCATCCATCATCATGGAGCAACCAGCAGAAGAAAATGGTTGGGTGTGTTTCACATGTTAGAAATCGAGGTTACAAGTAACCTGTTGTCGTAGTTGAAAAACATGTCAATCAGAGATAATTTATATTGAAACTCCAAGGGAGTCCCGAGTCAAACACAGGGAGGCGACGTTTACTTTACGTGAAAATCGCACTTCGTTTTGTGTCTTTCTGGTATTTTAGGGTTTTGATATCTATTTTGTGTTTTTGAAATAAAAGACAAGCAGATTGAATCACAAGATAGAAATGGAACAAATATGATATATATATCAATTCAATGTCGATTACAATGAACTATGAAAGCATAGAAAGAGAGGGAAGTTAGAGGAAGTCTCTCTAATTTACTGTTCGGTGAGACAACGGTGCCTGGCTAAAGCTCAAACGAAGGAGGTGAGGAGCGGGACGACGGAGGTGAGATGCAGGAGAATGTCGTGTTGAGGAAAGCTTCAACGTGGCTCCGAAATGGAGGTGAGAAGACGGAGATGATCTACTACCAGAATGGAGGTGGGAGGATGGCTCCAAGGAGACCTATGAAGGGAGATGACGAGTTGGAGGATTATTTGGTGGGGTAGAGGTTTGCTACACTAACAGGTGCCTTGGGAGCTTGAGAACAAGCTCTAATGGAGCGTTGGTAGGCTTGGTAGAGCTTGGGAGTAGGTGGGAGTAGACTAGGTAGGGATGGCTTGGAAGGGAGGGGGTGTAAGTCCTTTTATAGTAGAGAAGAGTCAAAAATAGGTATGGGACCATTAGTGACATCCAAGTTGTCGCTAGAAGAGTCGCTGTAGGCAGCTCATACCCGCTCGTGCCCACTGACGCCTAAAGCCGGCTTTGTTGGTGGATGAAGAATTAGCGACGGCTATAAGTGTCGCTGTAAGTCCAGCTCATGCGTCGTTGTAGGTCCAGCTCACACATAGCCAGCGCTACTTCCCCGCCTTGCCGCGCACGCGAGCGCCCACGCGCTGGCGCTGCGCTAGCACTAGTGCTATGCTATGCACATGCATGCCTGCGCGTGTGCATGTGGTGCCGTGTGCGGGCGCTGGGTGGCCTGGGTTGCGCCACGTGGCGTAGTCTGGGCCGTCCATCTTCTTGTTGTAGGGGTTGCTACAGAGGTTAGATTGAGTCGATTTTCGCGTTGTTAGGCAACGATTGTCGGCCTGAATCCATTTGCGTGGTCAGATTTGTCATTTGAAGCTCTGAATTTTGTCTCCTAGTCCCTTGGTCGTTAATCTTCCTCGGAATACATATGGTGCTACAGGACTCTGATCGAGGTGATTTCAGAGGTGTTGGACTCCGATCATCTTCTTGATCATATCCATACGGTCATATCGTCAATACGAGGCTCCGAAATAAATATCCTTCTCTCCTAACCACAAAAATGACACAATTGACCTAAATTATATACAACTACTTTAAATGCAGAATGATGCATGCTATGCAATATTTATAACATGAAATGCAAATCTAAGCCTAAGAACATGCATGAATAGGCATTTTACCCTCGATAAATGTGTTTACATCATACCCCTATGCCTATCTTTTGCTAGTCCCTAGCAAAATTATACTATAAGCTATTTATAAAAGCAGAATTAGGATTAGATCGGTTAAGCCTAAGTCGTTTAATAACAATAGAAAATTTCAACTATGGTCCTAAACTATGCAAACTCGACAGTACCTGGGTGCCTGCCAGAATGCATACTACCCAGGTCCTCGCCTTATTTGAAAAGGGAAGATACATCTTTTTATTGTTTTTCTTCTTTTCTAATTTTTTTGTACTTTTGGAGTTTGAGAGTTCTGGGATAACTTTTTACGGCTACCCGACCCACCCAAGACTCGAAAAGGACTCTAAGTACTAAGCATCTTTGTGAATAGTGATAGACTCACAAAATGGTTGTTAAGACGGACTTCGGGTTTCTACGACCCTAGGTGACCTTGCCTAAAGGTTTATCTTTACGATCGGTGGCTTTCTCCCTACTTCCTTTATTTATGGGGTCAACACAAGAGCGAACCCAGTGTATATCTCCCCGGTTTATTCTACTTCCCCACTTCTTCCCTAAGTGCTTTGGAAATTATTGTGCATTTTTTTTTTGTGAGCTGGGTTCTGGACAACTGGCCATGAGCTGTTACCACCGACAACTTACCAGTCATACTCATGCAGTGTAGTGTGGTTTTATTTGTTTTTTTATTTTCTCCTTTTTTTCTTTTCTTTTTGAGTGTTTCTTTTTTATTTTTCTAAGTAGGTGGCTTCCCTGATCTATGATTTACCTAGAGGCAGTACAACGAAAATGGTTTTGTGGCTGGTCTCTAGACAACTGGCTGATGAGATGTTATCACCGGCAACTTGCTAGCCATACCACCCAAGTCGGTCCATTAGCTACCCAATTTCCGTAAACACCACCAGAAAGTGAGTCAGTGCAAAAAAAAATGTGTGTAGATGCTTAGGCTTGAAGTCCCCCCAAATCAGAGGACAGGTTGATAAGTCGCATATTTATCACCCCAAATTATTTACCAAATTAAAATAAATTTTAATTGGCGAGGACTCAAGACTAAATCCACATTTGAGTGGACACCCGGGCTAATTAAGCCCGAAGACCTGAAGAGTTTAAGTGTTTAGGTCCTCTCGTATCATTTCCTAAAATTAATAACTTCCAAATGCCTAAGTTCTCTTTTCCTAATTTCTTTCTTTTCTTTTACCTTTTTTCAAGTTTTCAAATTTTTTTTTATTTTCTAAGAAACTAAAAGAAATTCTATGGAGTTAACATAATGATTTAAGGAATCGATTATCCACCCCCCATGCCTAAATGATGCAATCTCCTCATTGTAGAAATAAAGACAAGAAAAGGGAGGAGTAAACAGAATATCACCTGAGTGTCGTGAAAATCCGGTCAGCTCCGCAGAGAGGAGTTTATACACATGCGCTAAGTTTAATGCCTTTAGCTAGGCCTAACATACATACAAACAAGAAATTGAGAATTCACAAGTGCTGGTCAGAATTAAAATAAAAATATTGATCCTGAAACCTGCCAGCAGAAGATGTCCACAGACGTGGACCAGATTATGGTGCAGACCCATGCCGTAGGGTTGAGTGGTTCTCAGGCTCTGGATGAAAATCACCTAGAACCAAAGGTTGTGTTTGCGGGACCGGACCTACGATTTAGTGGTGTGCAACCCAAGACCAAAGTGTCGGACAATAGGTAAAGATGGTTCAATAGGTGTAGTTGTCCTCTTAACATTAAGCTCAGAAAAATAATCAGTTATTTTAATCTTGGGTTGCACATGAAACATATCATAAGGGTTTGCATAGAAGATAGGTGGTTTCAGATCAATAGGTACCCTTATATCCAAACTTGTTTTTCCCTCAAAATTAACCTCCCAAATTTTCACCTCAACATTCTTATCCTCCAACATCAAGTGTTTAGGTTTCAGGCCCTCTAGCATATCATTCACCCCATAAGATTCTCCCAGGTCTAGAAATCATGGCTGACTCAAGATTGACTTGGGTATAATGATTTCCAAATCAAAATCAATCCCTTTGGGGTGTGGTTGAGGAATGGGACTATTGATTGAATCTTCTAGTAAATGAGGATTCGAATCCTCCAAGTTAGCCCCAACTGAATCCAAATCTTCAATAATTGGGCTATCAACTGATTCGTCAGATTCCTCAAGCCCATTTGTCTCACTAAAATCCTTTTCCTTAAGTTCAAGTGAGACTTCACCAAAAGATTCTTCACCCTCAGAGTCAAAGAATTGATGATCCTCATTTATAGTCTCAAAATCATAAATCATTTCATGATCCAAGGAGACATAATTTTCTTCATTTCTTGACTTGGGGATCTCAGGTGAATCAATCGGTTCATCCTCAAATGGTTTCTCTAGCCGAACCTGGTCATCCTCGATCTTAGAAAATGTATCCTCACCGACAGATGCCTGAGCGGGTTCAATCATTTGCTCTCTTGAAGGGGGTTCATCTTGAGAATCATCCCAAGATTTGACTAGTGCAACCACAAATTTCATCCTCAACCTCGACAATTTCCCAAGAAGAAACTCACCCAGGTCCCTATCCCTAACACTTTGGAGCAAATCCAATAGAGAACTATTAAGTTCATCGATCATTTTGATCAAAGGCTCTAGTGATTCAGTGCATGGTATTGGTTAAGCTTCTAAAGATTGCATAGTGTTCCTCAAATTAGCCAACACCCTATCCTAGATCTGGTCGACCTGAACCGACTGGTTCGATTCAGCTTCGGGTGGGTTTGGGTTAAATCTAGGGGAGTCAAGATGTCGAGGTTCTCGGGTCCCTCCCTGAAAGTAGGTCATTCTAGGTTGTTCAAAGGATGGTGGCGACCTATATTCAGTGGAATATTGGGTAGGGTAGTTGTTATAGTCATGATATCCTTCTTGATTGTAGATTGGGTTGGTTTGGTCATCAAAGGATGGAGATCCATAATCATTGTAGCACTAGGAAGGATAATAATCTTAGTCTTATTGTCCAGGGTTATGTCCTAGACACTGAGGTCTGGATTCATATCCCCAATCAAAGTCATCCTTGCTAGTGGATGGGTAATTACTAGTCAAGTCAGGATAGTAATCATCTTGGAAATAAGTGGTGGTAGGAGGATAGGATGTGAAATGGTAGAAGGATAGGATGTGAAATGTGTGTAGGATGTGGAAGGGTACATGGTGAAGTAAGGAGGAAAATCAGTAAAGAAAGGAGCCCTGCAATACAAAAATACAAGCCTATCCTTAGGTTGGGTAGCCTAAAGGTCTACAGACTCTTAGAATTCATCCTAAGATTATGGACGATTTACTCTACTTATGTCCAGGCAATCCAACCAGTTAGAAGGACGGACTAGGGAGAAGGTTCTTCCTTTAGCTTGCACCTCCGGATCCTAGTGTACCCCCCAGCCGCTGTTGTTTGACGCTACTCCCCTAGCTTGACATCAGATTGACTAGTATAAGTAGGTTAATTATGAACAATCTCAATCTAGATCCCGATGAGCAAACTAGTCCTTAGGGCCAACGTATAATCAATTTTAGTTAGTCTTAGGACAATGGTGCTTCAGGAATGTGATGGGCCCTTTAGATGGGTTGTGCCCATAATAATCAGTTAAAATGTGTGTGTGTGCACAACCAGGGTAATCAAACAAGGTTATTTGATGATGTGTCTTTTAGGATTTAACCTTGTTTAGTAGCTTTTAGGGTTTAATTCTTAGGTTGGTTCAATCAAGGTTTAGTAGAAAACTCCAAGTTTTGAAAACACAGGTGATGAAATGTTCCTTTAAAAATCAAAAATAATGTGGAGTGCCTGGTTCAGCCCTAAGAATCAACCCTAAGTGGTAAGCTACTTGATGGATTAGTTTTAGATTGAGTGGTGCGGCCCAAACAACTCAATCAATTGGCCTATTGCACCACTTAGTTAAGGCACACAAGAATGCTTAACCTATTCAGATTTCTACTCACTTATGTGTATTTAGTTGAAGTGTACCGGGTCCACAGGTTAGATCTCGGCTAAGTGGTAGAATCAAAGTGATTATGCGCCTTAGGATAAGAAGTTGTGGGTGTTAAGTGTGTAGCTTTTAGAAAATCCCACAATCAAATAACACTTTTTTATTATTATTTTCTTATTTATGTGGATGGCGAGGTGAGTGGAGGTGGCAAGCAAACAACCAAATCTATCCTAGGGTTTATAAAAAGCACCTAAGTTGATTTGGGTTTGAGTTATTAGGTTATGGAATGAAAACTAAGGTGGGGGTAGTGTGAGGGACACTTACAAAACACTCTACCTGCACTTTACTCCAGTCTATCACACTTAGATCTCCATGCTAGGGTACCTGCAAGACAGTAAATCAAAGACAAGTAGGGTTAGTGCTATGTAAATGCAAAGAAACGCAACAAACAATAAAGTAAATTCCGTTGCCACCCTGGCAACGGTGCCAAAATGGTTGGGCGTGTTTCGCATGTTAGAAATAGAGGTTACAAGTAACCCATCATCGTAGTTGCAAAAAACGTCGATTAGATATAATTTATACCGAAACTCCAAGGGAGTCCCAAGTTGAACACAGGGAGGCGACGTTTACTTTACGTAAAAATTGCACTTCGTTTTGTTATTTCTTTTGTGCTTTTGAAATAAAAGACAACCAAAATGAATCACAAGATAGAAATGGAACAAATATGATATATATATCAATTCAATGTCGATTACAATGAACTATGAAAGCATAAAAAGAGAGGGAGGTGAGAGGACATCTCCCAAATCAGCTGTTCGGTGAGACGACGACGCCTGGCGAAAGCTCGGACGAAGGAGGTGAGGAGCGGGATGATAGAGGTGAGATGTAGGAGGATGTCGTGTTGAGGAAAGCTTCGGCGTGGCTCCAGAATGGAGGTGAGAAGACAAAGATGATCTACTACCGAAATGGAGGTGGGAGAACGGCTCCAAGGTGACCTATGAAGGGAGATGGGAAGTTGGAGAAGTATTTGGTGGGGAAGAGGTTTGCTACACTAATAGGCACATTGGGAGCTTGAGAACACGCTCTAATGGAGCAATGGTAGGCTTGCTAGAGCTTGGGAGTAAGTAGGAGCAGAGTAGGTAGAGATGGCTCGGAAGGGAAGGGCTGTAGGTCCTTTTATAGTGTAGAAGAGTCAAAAATAGGTATGGGACCATTAGTGACATCGAAGCCGTCGCTTGAAGCATCGCTGTAGGTAGCTCATGCCCACTCATGCCCACTCATGCCCAAAGCTGGCTTTGCTTGCATGAGAAGAATTAGCAATGGTTGTAAGCGTCGCTATAAGTCCAGCTCATGCATCACTGTAGGTCCAACTCACCCATCTTGTTGTGCGCACGTGCGCCCATGCGCTGGCACTGTGCTATGCGCATGTGTGCCTACGTGCGTGTGGTGCCACGTGTGTGTGCTAGGCGGCTTGGGCTGCGCCACGTGGCGCAGTCTAAGCCATCCATCTTCTTCTTGTTGTAGGGGCTGCTACAGAGGTCAGATTGACTCGATTTTCGCACCGTTAGGCTACGATCGTCGACCAGAATCCATCCGCGTGGTCAGATTTGTCATTTGAAGCTTCGAATTTTGTCTCCTAGTCACTTGGCCATTGATCTTCCTCGGAATACATATGGTGCTACAGGACTCTGATCGAGGTGATTTCAGAGGTGTTGGACTCTGATCATCTTCTTGATCATATCCATACGATCATATCGTCAATACGAGGCTCCGAAATAAATATCTTTCTCTCCTAACCACAAATATGACGCAATTAACCTAAATTATATACAACTAATTTAAATGCAGAATGATGCATGCTATGCAATATTTATAACATGAAATGCAAATCTAAGCCTAGGAACATGCATGAATAGGCATTTTACCCTCAATAAATGTGTTTACATCAGAAAACATTATTGAAAATCAGCTTCAATGCCTCAATGATCTATTCCACGGCTTTATGAACCCACCACAGCATCCTATGATGCGAGATCATTACAATCCCGCTGCGGTGGCGATCGAACCTTAAGTCCAAATCCCAGATGGAGGTCCTTGTTTGCACCTCAAAACACGCCTGTAATAACGCCTTCTTGTGCTATTTTCTAGCATTAACATTGCATAATAGGATCCTGTAATCGCATTTGTAAAAACACTTGCATGCATGCATTTAATCAAGAGAGGAAGAGGAGTGAAACAATCGCCTGCATAGTTACATTTTTCTTCAAGTGCCTCCTTGCAAAATCACCCTCTTTTTATTTTTCCTCTTGATTTCTTCTTTTCTCTCCTTCCCGCGGCTGCACTCTTCCCGCAGCTGCATGCAGCAGCCACGCAGCACTTCTTCCCGTCACTTCTCCCTGCCAACGCCGCTCCCTATAGCTGCAACTCGCACACCCTCTCCCTGCTGCAGCCGGCACGCCACTCTCCCCTCCTCTATAAGTAGCTGCAGCTTCATCCTCGCCACGGCAGCTGCTGCAGCAACAAAAACCCGCAGCCATCTTCTCCACCGCTTTCCCCTCCCATACGTCGGCCCTCCGTCGAGGAAGCACTCGGCGAGCAGGAGAACCCACTGTGGTGCACACCACCACAGTGGGAGCACCACCGCCCAGCTCTTCAACGAGCCGGTGGGCGTGGTGTTTTCTTTTCTCTTCGTATTCGTCTCCACGCCATTGCTGCCGCTTCAAGCTCCGAAGCTTGAAGCAGCAGCAGCAGCAGCTAAACCGCAGCGACAGCAGCAGCAGCAGCACCCCCCGCCTCCTCTGCGACCTTCCCCGCAGGCGCGTAACCCTCCGCGCTCGCCTGCAGGGCCGTTCCCCGCCTCCGTCTCCGTTCTGTCCGCCTCGCAGTTGCACCTGTAGCCGTCCGCCGCGCGCACTGCAGCAGCCGGCTACGGCCTCACGCCGCCCCCTGTCCTCCTCCGCGACCCTCCGCGACCACCTGCAGACCTCCTCCACGCTCGCTCCTCCACGCCTTCGCCCGCCCGTCGCCTTCGCGTAGGCCTGCAGAACCCTACGCGAAGGCGCGCCCGCACCCGCCGTCTTCAGACGTCCGCCTCCGCCTTCAGACGACGCGGCGTCAGACGTCCGCCGCCGCGAGCAGACGTCTTAACTCGCTGCCATCGTCCGCGCTCTCGATCTCTCCAGCCCGCTCTCTCTCTCTACTGATCTCTCTCTCCCGCTCTCTCTCTCTCACGTATTCTCTCTCTCTCCCGCTCTCTCTCTCTCTCTCTCTGTTTTTTTACTCACAGCAACACACACACACACATTCACCGACGCACACACACCTATACCAACACATACACACACACTCACACACTTATAGTAACATATATATACTTATATACATCTATATATAATATATACATACATATATATATATATATATATATATATACTTATATACATAGTAATATCTATAGTTATGTATACATACATATATATATAATATATATACATATATATATAATATATATATATATCTACTTATTTATATCTATATACTTATACATATACTTATATATATATATATACTTATATACATAGTATATCTATATATTTATGTATACACACATATATATATAATATATCTATATATATATATATACACGTATATATATATCTATATACTTATACATATACTTATATATATATATACATATATACTTATATACATATATATATATACATATCTATATACTTATATATATACACACATATATATATATATCTAGATACATATATACTTATATACATATATATATATACATCTATATAGTATTATATATATATACTTATATACATATACACCTATATATATATATATAATACATATATATCTATATATATCTATACATATATACTTATACATTTATATACATATAGATATATTTACTCATATACATACATATGTACATATATTTTCACGTTATTTACTATACGCTGTATCACGGGAATATCTGCACCAGTTGCTGATATTCCCTCATACACGCGTACAAAAAAAAGCGTGGTCCCATACATCATCCATCCTCCATCCACACTCCACGCGGCACCTAGTCGTGTTGGTTGCGTCTCTCTAGACGTCGACTGACTCGACATAGTGCTACACTCCATAGTCACCTCCACCCCCACCCCTTTATATATATACTACATATAAATATATATCTATAGCTACTATATTTACTTTCTATCTGTTATCTTCCTTCTTAGTAAAAAATAAAAAAAAGGTATAAAAGTGAAAAGATAATCTTTGATTTGCAGGTACCCCGTCTTGCGAGTAGCAAGACTTGTTTTGGGACTCTGTTTGGCTAAAAGCCAAGGACACAATTTTGAGGCTGTGCCTCAAGAACAAGGATTACCATAAAAAACCTAAATAAGAAAAACACCAAAAACACAATAAACGAACGGAAGAGACGCGTTTTAAGGAAAACGTAGAAACTCGACTTTAACCCCACTTCCCTGTGTTCGACCCTGGGCCTAAAAGTGACAAGATAAAATCAATTAGGCCAAGTTAAAAATTTTGTAAAGAGATGGTTAGGTCTGAATTAGGTTAACCACTATACACATTTCAACGATAAAAATATCATATTAACAACCTATCCGGGCCGACCCATCAGTCCTGATACTGAGCAGAAGCCCAACATGATTCATGCTATTCCTAAATTCCATGGGCGTAATTCCTAGGACCCTTTCCAGTATATCAAGCAACTCAAGCATCTGGCCCAGACCTTTAGGTCAAAAGCTCAAAATAGGGATGTCTTACTTATGAAAATGTTCTCCACTCTCATGGACAAGGCTGCTCACTAGTACCAAACCCAAATGCATCCAATCAACACCTGGGTGGAACTACAATCTGAGTTTCTGAAAAAGTTCTTCGCTATTGTTCGGACAAATGCCCTGCGGCACCAGATCACGTATTTCACGTAGCAAGTAGGAGAACCGCCTCACGAGGGATGAGATCATTTTTTGGATCTCATGTGAAAGTGCCTCCACCACAGAGTTCCTAAATGGGAACAAGTCCGGTCTTTTTACCAAGGTCATCATGAGGATATTTGATTATTCATTAATGCGACCTTTGGAGGAAACATCATGGGTCAACACGAAGACACCGTGTGGGAGATTCTTGAGAATATGTTTGAGAGCTCCATCAATAATGAATCCATGTGCATGTTCGATCGGACAAATGCCCATGCATTGACTAATCCAAAGGGAGCACAAGAGACGCAGGGCATGTCCTCTTTTGTTGACTTAGAACTAATGGCCAGTCACTTGGACAAGGTCTTTATTATTGAGAAGAAGGTGAATGAGCTAACTCAACACTTGCAGTGAGACACCTCTGTGCAAAACCCGTTCGCGCAACCACCCTCTAGCAGGGAGGCTGTGCATAACATCTCTCATCGATCTTCTCAGGGGATAAACCCGTATCCACCCCCTTCTGATTTAGGGTTCGGAGGAAACTCTGGACCTGCCTATTCTAGTTGGGGGAACTATGAACCCTTGTATTCTAACCTTTCCGAGGTTCCTCAAACCTGCGAGGACCTCAATTCCATTCAGAATGATCCATTCCCAAACACCTACAACCCTAGATGGCGTAATCATCCTAATTTGACGTGGTCAGGGAACAATCAAAATTAGGGACCTTAATATCAGCCCGAACCACAAGCTTCTCGTCCATATCAGCTGCCTCAACCTCGGCCCAACCCAACTTATCAATCTGGACCAACTCACGAAAATCAGATGACTCTCATCATTCAGACTCTGACTGACATTCAGAAAATGAATAAGGCTATGCAAAAACAGCATAAAGATGAGATCACAAAGATTCGCAATCAACTCGCCCAGATGGCAAATCCTCGCCAACATGGTGCACTTCCTTCACAACCTCTGCCTAATCAGAATAACATGCTGAAACAGAGGCGTGTTATGAACCCGACTCAGGGCTAAGCTCACTTTGTTTATCTGGCCCCTTTTGCTCCATCACCTGATGGGATGGAGGCTTCGACATCATATGTGGGTTATCAGTAGCAATCACCTCTTTTACCCACACCAACCCAGAACTAGGTAGGACTAAATTCTGTTACTACCCATAGTAGCAAAGTAACATAGGATCCACCTTATCCAGGCCACTCCTAGCCTTGTAATGCAAACTCAAACCCTAAGATATTCATCCAGGATACCTCTATCCCAGATCAAGAGCCTGGACCCATTCTAAAGGAACCCACAAGGGATCCATTTTCAGAGGCCTTGACCAAAAGAAAAAGGAAACCCCAACCCATGGCACTTGAGGAGAACCTGGTCAAGCTCTTTGAGCAGGTCCAAATAAACATCCCCTTGATGGATGCAATGCGCCATGTACCAGCTTACGCATGATTCTTGAAAGACATGTGTACACCCAAGCGTAAGCCGCAAACCAAAGCCTGGAACCCAATCGTACAGTCGGAGCAAGCTAGCTCCGTCATTTTGAGCAAACTCCTGCCTAAGGCAAAAGATCTAGGCACCCCTCTGATCTCCTGTGCTATCGGTGATATACATTTTGACGAAGCCTTATTGGACCTAGGAGCTTCCATCAATTTGATACCTACATGCCTACTAGACTACTTTGAGGAATCTGAACTTAAACAGACAGTGATGACTTTGCAGTTAGCTAATTGATCTATTAAGTCACCAAAAGGAATACTCGAGGATGTCATAGTTAGGGTACACGATTTCTACTTCCTCATGGATTTCATAGTCTTAGACATGGATGCTCTTGAGAACTTGAAGAATACATCGATCATATTAGGAACATCTTTTCTGGCCACAGCTAGGGCCAATATTAATTATGAGGAGGGCCAAATTGATCTAAAGTTTGTGAGCAAGATACTGAAGATCAACATCTTTAAGGCACGACAAGGAATTAATTATGGGGTTATAGAACAAATTTGTGATATCGAGGCCATGGTTGACGATCTATGTATCTAGGAAAACCTGAATATTTTTTATCAACCACAAGAAGATCAAAGCCCGCAATTTGAGGAGCCTGAACCTAACCTAAACACACCCATAGCTCCTTCCTTTGCTCCCGACACCCACCCTAAACCACCTGCTGCTACTGCTATTCATGTTATGGAATTGAAACCCCTCCCTGACCATCTCAAATACATCTTGTTGGGTTCCAATCAGACATTTCCTGTGATTATCAAGTCCTGACTCACATTTGATCAGGAAACACGCCTGATTTCTATTCTCCAACAGCATCAGAGAGCCATTGGATGGGCTCTCGATGACTTGATTAGTATCAGCCCCTCATACTGCACACATCATATCTATACTGAAGAGGGCTCACGACCATTCTGTGAAATGCAAAGACGCCTAAATCCAAATCTGCATGATGTCATGAAAAAGGAGATCATCAAGTGGTTAGATGTAAGGATCATCTACCCGATCTTTGACAGTCAGTGGGTGAGTCCAATTGAAGTTGTGCCTAAGAAGGGAGGGCTCAATATGATCATGACTGAAATCGGAGAAATCATACCGACCCGTATAGCTAGCTCATGGAGAGTTTTCATTCATTACAGAAGACTCAATTCCTCCACAAAGAAGGATCATTTCCCACTACCGTTCATTGATCAAATCCTCGAGAAACTATTGGGAAATCAATTCTTTTGCTTCTTGGACAAGTACTCCGGTTATAACCAGGTCGCAATACGTCCTGAGGACCAAGAGAAGACTACCTTCACCTACCCTTTCGGGACATACGCATTCCGAAGGATGCCATTTGGTCTCTGCAATGCACCCACTACTTTTCAACGGTGCACGCTTACAATATTCTCAAATATGGTAGGTGAATACCTTGAGGTCGTCATGGATGACTTCTCAGTATTTGGAGAATCTTTTAATGATTGCCTACTACACTTGGTCTAAATCCTCAGGTGGTGCATTGACATGAATTTGGTTCTTTCCTAGAAAAAGAGCCACTTCATGGTACCTGAGGGAATTATCCTGGGACATCTCGTCTCTAAAAAAGGCATTCAGTTTGATCGAGCCAAGGTGAATCTGATTTCCAAACTCCCTATGCCTAGTTCGGTCAAGGACATCTGATCATTTCTAGGGCACATCCATTTTTACCATCGATTCATTCGCGATTTCTCAAAAATCGAGTGGCCCCTGACTAATCTTCGCTCCAGTGATGTCTGCTTCGAAATTACTGAGGAGTGCACTCATGTGTTTGAAATCCTACAAGATCAAGTTCCCAAGCACCTATCCTACAGCCCCCTGATTGGTCTCGACCCTTTGAGATCATGTGCAATGCATTTGATTATGCTGTGGGTGTAGTACTTGGGCAGAAAATAGACGGGAAACCTGTGGTCATCTACTATGCTAGCAAAACAATTGACGAGGCTTAGCGTAACTACACAGTTACTGGGAAAGAGCTGCTAGCCATCGTATTTGGCCTGGAAAAATTCAGATCTTTTCTTTTGGGTTCCCATGTTATCATATACTCAGATCACATTGCTGTGAGGCACCTCCTCACGAAGAAGGACGTGAAACCTCGACTAATCCGATGGTTCTTGCTATTGCAAGAATTTGATCTCGAGATTCGCGAAAAAGTAGGAAAACAGAATGTGGTAGCTGACCATTTGTCCCGTCTTCCTTCTTCCGTCATTGACCCATCCAGTCCGATCACTGAGCATTTTCCAGACAAGCACCTGCTAGCCATGCACAGTCTCCCATGGTTTGCTAATATTGTAAATTACTTGGTTACGGGGAACGTTCTACAAGAGTGGGTGACTTCCAGGCAGGACAAATTGATTACCGAGGCCAAATACTATATTTGGGAGGAACCTTACCTTCCCGTGTTATCATAAACTCGGAGCACACTGTAGTGAGGCACCTCCTTGTGAAGAAGGATGTGAAACCTCGACTAATCCACTGGATCTTGTGTTGCAAGAATTCGATCTCGAAATTCGGATAAGGTGGGAAAGCAGAACGTGGTAGCTGACCATTTTCCCCATCTTCCTTCTTCAGTCATCGACCCGTCTGGTCCGATCACTGAGCATTTTCCGGACAAGCACCTATTAGCCATTGATGGTCTCCCATGGTTTGCTGATATTGTAAATTACTTGGTTATAGGGAAAGTCCTGCCAGATTATGCGACTTCTAGGCAAGACAAATTGATTGCTGAGGCCAAGTACTATATTTGGGAGGAACCATACCTCTTTCACATTGCCAATGATCAGATGATTCGGAGATGCATTCCTGACGATGAGGTCAATGATGTGATCTCATTCAGTCATGACCAGGTTTGTGGTGGCCATTTCTCTGGGCGTAAAATCATAGTGAAAATTCTCCAGTGTGGGTTCTTTTGTCCCACTTTGTTCAAAGATGCACAAATGTACTGTAGGGCATGCGCTAGTTGTCAGACCCTCGGCAACATGGGCCTACGGGATATGATGCCCTTAAACCTGATTATTGTGTGCGAAATCTTTAACATATGGGGAATTGATTTCATGGGACCCTTCCCTATCTCAGATGGCTTCGAGTGCATTCTTCTCGCTGTTGACTACGTGTCCAAATGGATTGAAGCCATCTCGACCCAAACCAACGATCATAAGGTGGTAGTCAAATTCATTCAACAGAACATCTTTTCCTAGTTCGGCATTCCACGTGCCATTATCTCTAATGGAGGGACCCATTTCACGAATGCTCAGTTCAGATCACTGATGACCAAATACAGGGTGTTGTACCAAATCTCTACTCCTTATCACCCCCAAACAAATGGTCTAGCTGAGCTATCAAATCGAGAGATCAAGAAAATCCTTCAGGTCACTGTCTGACCTGATAGGAAAGACTGGTCATCCCAACTTCTGGAAGTCTTGTGGGTTTATAGGACCACCCGTAAGACCCAATTGGGCATGTCTCCTTTCAGATTGGTGTGCGGGAAGGCATGTCACCTCCCTGTCGAGTTGGAGCACAAAGCCTATTGGGCTGTACGGAAGTGTAATTTAAATCTTTCTAAGGCAAGAACCCACAGAAAGCTTTAAATGAGCGAAATCGATGAACTACGTAATGATGCGTACGAGAACTCACGAATTTACAAAGAGCGGGTTAAGGCCTTTCACAACAAGCACATATCTAGAAAGATCTTTCACCCTACTCAGAAAGTCCTACTTTTTGATGCCAAACTAAAACTGCTCCTTGGAAAACTTAGATCAAAATTGATTGGACCATTCTTGCTGAGATGAATCTTTGGAAATGGAGCCATTGAATTTAGTGAACTCAACCTTGATTTTGAACCTTTTGTTGTGAACGGTTTGAGACTCAAACCGTTCATTGAACTCACTGCCTCAAACTTGGCTGAGGTATCTTTTGCCCTCCATTCTCCCTAAGCTCATTGCGCCCAGCTGATGGCATTAAACTCAGTGCTTAACGGGAGGCAACTCATCATCCTTTTGAGAAAACCAAAACCCTTCTTGACACATCCCATGCTGAACTCATATTAAACTTTAGGGTTCATCCATTAGAATAGCCAACTCCACCTCTGGTACCCATACCCGAGCTTGAAACAGTCACCCCGACCCATCCACCACCCAAAACCTGTTCCAATGTACGATCTAAGCTAAATTTGAACCCACCTAATTTAGAATGACATTGCAAGTCATAGGCATGGGGGGGTATTAAAGTGCAAAACACTGTGAGAATCACTTCACAAGAAAGGGTTTCATCAAAAAGATTACATATTCTAAAAAACCAAAAAAATAAAAAAATAAAGAAGAACAAAAAAATGGAGAAGGCAGGAAATTTTGAAAGATCAATTCGCATATCAATTTTGAGGAGGAAAAGGATAGGTGATATAAAGGTCAAAAGGGAGCAATAATTTTGAAACCAAAAAAGGAGAGATAGTCTTTAGTAAAAGATTAAGGAATCTACTTAGTTTTAGACCAAATCAAAGAAAGAAATAAAAGGACAAAAGTGCTAAGGGATAAAAGAGATTAGTATGAATGCTGATCTTAGGGCTCTTGGGTTGTGATTTTAGGCTTAAAAATTCAAGTATCCATTAAGATCTAGACAGTCCTCAAGAGGTTGGGGAAAATACGAAGCTTAAGTATTAGGTCTAAGGCTTAGGGATTATTCGGCCTCGTTAACTGACCTCTTGTTCAATGTGCTTAACTATCAAAATCAGATTTAGAAGTGTTCCCAGTGCTGAGAGGTGGGAAACTCCCCTCGAAGATGCGCAATAACATAGTGTCTCCTCGGTGCTTGTCTCCTAGGATATCTAAATATCCTCCTGGGGGCATGCAAGGGCCTTGTCCTGGTTCAGATGCCATGGGCAGCATTATCACGAAATGTCGATTGCCAGGGTCTGGATTTAGCCACAAAACACCATGGGTGGGATTATCCTGAAATCTCGAAAGCCAGGGTTCTGGGGTTGCCATGGGCAGTGCCATCTCAAAACATCGATTGCTAGGGACCCTGTGAGGATTGATGGTGGGAGCTAGGAATCCGATATAGACCATGTTGTAAAGGCAATCCGAAGCTAAAAATAAAGAAAGGAAAGAGTGAGAAAACTCTCCATAAGTAAAAAAAAATCTTCTATCTCTCTCTTACAAAAATGCACTGTAAACTAAACATGGACTAAGCATGTTACAAGCACGGGAGATTTAACTGTGGAGTTCAACGAACCTTAGGTTAGTTCTTGTGGGCGTTAGAAACCTTCGTGATGAACTGAGGCTAGAGCTGGTCAGGTCCAAATCTTGATTGGTACTTGAGTACCTCTAGGCCTACTATTGGCATTCTGATCTTATCTACAAAAGAAAGCACACAGCAGAAATCTGAGCATAAAAAGGCATATGGTCTAGAATTTGAGTTAATTCCATGAGATTTTGCTAAGGGACTAGTAAAAGCTAGGCATGGGGGTATGATGGGAACGCCATCATAAGTCTTAACTAGCTCAATTTCATTTGATGAAGTTATTAAATGCTCCTACATAACTATTAGAAGGTCATAATTCATTACATAATCATTCTGAGAGAAAAATAAGAAAATAGGGTTAAAATTGTAATTTTACCATCACATCTCAATTGTAGTACAATAACAGGTTTCCTCAGGGGTTTAATGAAGGTCAAATGGTCTTAAAAGTCTAACAAGTGGGTAAGAATAGACAGAAAAGAATTTTCATGTGTTTTGAGAATTAAATGACTTCCGAAACCATAAAAATAGACTCGCTTAATTAACTTAGGTTCTGGTAAGGATAAAATTCACCTAAACCCTCTAAAATTTATAGAAAAATATTCTCTAGGGTTTGGTATCTTCAATTTGACCATCAGAACACGTCTTGACCCAATATAGAGTTCTAGACGGACATTTGCCCTAGTTTGAGTTTTTGCATAAATTACCGAGCTAAACTAGTTCAAAATCAAAATCCAACTTCACCATTAGATTCCTTAGGTCAAAATTAGGTTTCTACCAAAATTTGGGATCACTCTGAGATTATCTTAACCTAGTTTGCAATTTGTTCCTGTCCGACTCTTTTATCTCACACATTTGCCCATAACTTTTGAATTCTTTGTATTTCAGTACCTAACTTTATCATCATCTTCGCAAAAAGGTCCTTGCTGCCATTAAATCCTAATCCTACAAACTCTGGCAACCTTTAAAGGGCAAGATCTCTGTTATTTCTTGACGAATCCCTCTAAAAATTGAAAGGGAAACTCGTCAAGTAATTGCCTTCCAAATGAGCCCATTTAGGGATCCTAAATCCCTCTAAAATCCTAATGCGAATGGTTTGATTGATTGGGTATCCTACGCCAGCGAGAAGCTTAGAGATTGTAAGCTTGTTTTCCAAGCATAAAACTCTGTCTAGAGCCCTATAAAAGGACCCCCGTGTTCTTGCGAATGGGGTCAACAAGTTTTGGTGCGTCAACCCCCTTAGATTCTCCTTCTCTAGGCACCAAAACCCCTGCTCTAGTGACCCTCTTCGATCCTCCTTCTTTGACCTTCCAATGACCAAATTGGTCGGCTTACTAGACTCCTCTGTTCCTTGCGACCCTCCCTAGCCAAAGAGAGGGCATTTCTTTGTCTGTTTCGTCGTCACCGCCTCGTCGTTCCCTCTAACTTCTTCGATGTCGGTCGATCAAAACTGGCTACCTCCGCCTCTCTCCCACCTAGCTAAGTCTCTCTCTTGCTCTCTCTCTCACTCTATTTCTCTCTCTCGCACTTACGACACATGCACAACCACCAACCACTTCCCCCGCACTTCATCTTCACCGCCTCCAGCTGCATCTCTAGTGAAGCATCTCCACCGCTCCACAACTCCATCTGCTTCGCCAACCCGACCAAAACCTTCGCCATACTCCCCTCATCCAAAGCCCTAACCTTTCACACTTCACCATCCACCCAAACCACCCACCGAGTAACCCACCTTCACACAACCTACCCCATCACTGACCGACCACCTCCGTGCACCAAACACCACGAAATCACCATAGTTGCACTTATCGTGGTCCGGTGAACCTTCTAAGCTATTTTGATGTGGCCATCAGGTCGTATTCCTCATTTCAGGTCTCTCACCGAAACTCCATCGCTGCCACCTCCTTTGCTACCCTGTTCATCGTGTTCTTACGCCTTCTGCCCTAGGTGCTACTATGCCTAGGTCTCATGGGGATACTCCAGGCTTTCAATTGTCATCAACACTCATTGCTGCTGCTTCAATTCGACGAGAGAGTCCACTGTAGTAGCGTGAAGATCAGGTGGACAACATAGTCCCACCTAGTTTACTGATGGGTGCACGAAGGCGCATAAGAGGAAAAAGTGCCACAGGCTATTCCCCTCACCATGCCCATGGGGTGAGGCCCCTGCATGCACTCTCATATGCATGCCCACGCCTGCGATCGTGCCTCACGAGTCTGGGCTTGGTCCATTTAGTCGAATACCTAGGTCTAGTTTGGTTTGCTAAGTAAGAAGGAGGAAGAGGAGAAAAAGAGAAGAGAGGGGACGTTTTGCTCTGCTGCCCTCCACTCAACTTGTGAGATTTATGAGAGGTCTTTGCCTCTGTTGGCGTGCTAAGCCCTATACTATGCCCTCTCCAGAGCTTAAGAAGGTACAAGAAGAGAAGTAAAAGAAGAGAAGAAGAGAGAAGCCTACAGGCTTGAAGAAGAGGCCTTTGCCTCTGTCTTATTGAGTATCGATTAAGGCATCTAAGCGCCTATTCTGTCATCTGATATTTGCTGATACCTTGGTTCTGCTGGCTAAGTTGAGATTTGCTTGGCTTATATGATTCTATTACTTTGAGTAGCTTGTAAAGCTTAACATTATAGGGTAATTTGATGATTCAAATCACCATTTTTCCCTCTCTTCTTTTCGCATATTACAATTGAAAATTTTTGCTATATCATTTTGAATAATATTGATTGCAATTGCTCATATCTTTTATCTAGAATTGTGATTTTGAGATTGAATTGCCACTTGCTCCCAGCGAATGACCTCGGATTGCTTTAGAATATAAATATTATCTATTGAACGACCTCGGATTTCTTTCGAGTATGAATATTATCTACTTTTCACGCTGATTCGATCTATGCTGCAATGCGACGATTTTAAAATCCTTTTCAGAGTGAACAACATTTACTACAGGGTCGAGCAACCTTCGAGAAGTCTTTAATGAATTTTCGATAAAAATCCACATGACCCAGGAATGATCGGATTTGTTTCACAGATGTGGGTGAAGGAAGTTTAGAGATGGCATCCACCTTAGCCTTATCAACCTCAATTCCCTGATTAGAGACCACATGACCCAAGACAATGCCTTCTTATGTCATGAAGTTGCTATTTTCCTAACTAAGGACCAACTGTGTCTTGATGCATCTCTTAAGGATCAATTCCAAGTTAGCTAGGCATGACTCAAAGGAATCTCTGAAAATGGAGAAGTCATCCATGAACACCTCAAGACAATCTCCCCCCATGTTAGAAAAGATAGCCAGCATGCACCTTTGAAAAGTTGTGGATGCATTGCAGAGCCTAAGAGGCATCCTACGGAATGCGAAGGTTCCATAGGGACATTTGAAAGTTCTCTTTTCCAAGTCTTCAGGATGGATAGGGACTTAGTTATATCCCAATAACCATCTAGGAGCCAAAAGTACTTTTTCTCAGCTAACGTTTCCAGGATTTGATCAATGAATGACAAAGGGAAGTGGCCCTTTTTGGTGGCTATGTCCAGCTTCCTATAATCAATACAAACTCTCCAAGCAAAAGCTGAATGAGTGATGAAAGATTCCCCTTTCTCATTAGTCAAGACAATTATCCCCACCTTTTTGGGCACAATCTGAATGGGGCTAACGCAAGGGCTATGTGAGATCGAGTAAATAATGCCTGGATCGAGCCACTTGATTATTTCCTTCTTGACCACTTCTTGCATATTTGGGTTTAGTCTCCTTTGCACGTCGTGAGAAGGACGGGATCTATCTTCCATGAAAATACGATGATTACAGTAAGATGGCTCGATCACCCTAAGGTCATGGATGGTCCAACCAATTGCCTCTTTATTCTTCTTAAGGACCTTAATCAATCTCAATTCTTGCTCCTTAGTCAAATCAGCACTAATAATCACAGGGAACATATTATTAAGTCCTAAGAACTTGTATTTTAAATTCTCAGACAATGGTTTCAATCTAGTTGAGGTGGATTTAGGATAGAAGGTAAGGAGGATGCTAATAAAGATTCATCAGGACAGTCTAGTGGAAGAGGTTGGGAGTGAACAAAATCAGCAACCTCTTCAAGGTGTAGCAAGTCTGCCATGGAGGGTTGTGGGTTAGGTTCGCTAGTGCTAGTAGAGTCCTAGAGTACATTAATCGACATATACGTCTCAACATTGAATTCATGTTCCTCGAGCTCCTCAATAAATCACAATCCTCAAATCCTTTTATAACAACCAATCCTTTTCCCACACTAAGTGGGGTTAGCCATATGGATTCTTTGCCTCCACATAGTTTGAGCCATTTCAAGACTTAAATTAAAGGAATTGAGGTCATACTTAATAGTTTCCTTCCAACATTTGTTTGGTCTTCCTTGCCCCCTCTTAGCTGGTTCAGCCTCCAACTTCTCGCATCTCCTAACTGGAGCATTTAGTGGCCTTCTTTGCAGATGTCCAAACCATCATAGGCATATCTCTCTCATTTTATCCTGTATCAGTGCCACCATAACCTTTTCTTAAATAATTTCATTTGAAATATGGTCCTTTCTTGTATGACCACACATCCATCTTAACATCTTCATTTCTGGCACAGACATCTTCTGCACATGCCTATAGTTGATAGCCTAGCATTCAAAATCATACAGCATGGTTGGTCTCAATAGTACTTTCCTTTGACTTTTAAAGGAACCCTCTTATCACAGAGAACACCAGATGCACCCCTCTATTTCAACCACCCTGCATTAATTTTTTGTGTAACATCTCCATCAATTCCACCATCTTGTTATAAAATGGATCCCAAGTACTTAAAAGCATCTTTCATTGGAATGCACTCTTCTCAAATTTTTACATCCATCCCTTCATTGTTTCCTCTACTACTAAACTTGCATCCTTATATTCAAACTTTGTCGTGCTTAGGCGTAGTCCTTTAGCTTCCAGGGCTTCCCTCCAAAGCTCAAGTTTTCTGTTCACTCCACCTCTTGTCTCATCAACAACACAATGTCATCAACAAAAGGCATACAGCATGGTACCTTGATAAATGACAATTTTTCATCATTCTTATGCCCTAAAACAAATCTAGCTCTTAGGATTTTAACTTCCCAAATGGGCTTTTGGGCTGCATTAGGCATAAATTAGGTTAGGCATGCATTACACATTTTTGTTATCTTTTTGATGAGTTTATTTAAGTGTTAAGGATAAATAGACAGTCAGATCCCCAGAACCCTAGCACTCAGGAAAGCAACTGGTAAAGGAAAAGCTCAAACTAGCGGGGACTCAGCCTTATCCAGCTCATCATAGTTGGATACCAGCTCACTTGAACTAGGGTTAGCTCATCCTAGCTCCATTCATCTCATCTCAACTGAATGGTAGCTCATGATAGCTCATCTTAGCTCACACTAGCTCAAGTCAGCTCAGATCCAGCTCAACTTAGTTGAGTTTAACTGATCTCAACTCCCATTAGTTCAGTGGGAGCTCTAGCTAGCTTAGCTAAGTTGACTGGAGTCCACCTCAACTCAAGTCCAACTACCTCCAGCTCTACCCAACTCAAGCCAGCTGAAGATGACTTCACCCTAGCTCAAGCCAGCTCAAGTCTAGCTACCGGGGAATCCACTTAGCTCAACCTAGTTGAGCTAGGCTACCTTAGCTATTACAACTAGCTAGGTCCTCGTCGGGAAGATCTGACCCAGCTAACCTTAGCATATCTTAGTAGAAGCTAGCTTACTTTAGCTTGGCTTAGCAGCTAGCAAAGAACTAGCAAGCTAAGCAAGCTAAAGTTGCTCCTTCACATCTTCTTCAGCAGCTATTAGCTTCTATGCAGCTCCAGACAACTCTCCTTCAGCTCTTCCTCTCAAAACCCTAATTCCTCCTACCTTTCCTCTACTTACCTACTAGCTAAGCTAGCTTAGCTAAGTTCTCCACCCCTTGGTCATCCACCTTTACTAACCCCAACTCCACCTACATAACCTTCCACTCCAAGTCCACCTAAGCTACTCCAACTTGGTGCCAACCCAAGTCATCTCTTCACCCCTCAACCACCACCAAAGGATAGCAAGAGTTGGAGCCAAATCACCATTCTAGAAACCTTCCCTTTTGGTGCCAACCTCCCTCTTCATCTCCACCATACAACTAACCACCCAAGCCATCTCCACCATCCACATACCCACCTTCTAGAAACCCCCTAAGGTGGCGACAAACCATGGCACCCCTCCATGGTTGGCACAAACTCTAAGTGCCCTTCCATGGCCATAACCACCAACAACCACCACCCATAAAGTCCCTTCACTTGGTGTCACCCATCCTACACCTTAGGATCCCCATAACCACCACTAACCACCTACCAAACCTAATCCTAGCCCTCACATGTCCACGCCAACTACCCCCCTCTCCACCTCTATATATACCCACCATATACCACCAAAAAGATAATCCTCCCTTAGTGTAATTTTCTACCTTAAGCCACCTATAACCCATGGCCAAGAAGAAGGAAGGAAGAAGATTAAGGAGGCTATCCCTTGCCTCCTTGGTGCCTTCTTCCTCTCCAATTTTCTTCTTGTGCCACAGCAAAAGGAGGAGACTCTCTACATCAATGAGGACGGCCAGGCATTGGAGAAGATTCTAGGGTGCACTCCCAGCCTTAAAGGAGATAATTGAGGTGGAGAGCATCCGCCTTGGAGAAGCCATTCAAGGAAGGAGAAGGAGGCCTTCTTTTCAAGCCAAGGAGTAGCAAGGCTTGGAGCAAGAAGACTCTCTTCTTCACCAGATTTTGCAAGAGGATTTGTGTTTTTAGTACTTCTGTATATTCAATTTCAAGTAGAAGCATTCCCCTACATGTTTTTGTAAAACACAATTCCACCAATTCAAAGTTGCCTTCTTTTAAATTATTGTTGCATTTGCTTTTATAATCATGTTTCTAGCACTTTTTTCACTCCCTCTCCCTAATTATTCTAGGCCTCCACATGCCTAGAGTGAGCTTAGGGTGAGGCTCTTCTTGTTACCTTAGGGTTAGTTTATAGGTGCTAGTCTCTTACCCTCTTTAAAAGTGCGATTGCCTTTTATTTCAAAACCATAAAAATTATATATTCAAAAATACCAAAAAGAAAGTTGAGTTTCATGTTCAAGTAAGAGATTGATTTTTGCAAAAAGTTGCCTCCTCGGATGATCCTAGATACCACCACTATCCAGGTTATAAATTTAAAAGCGAATCAATTTTTGCATGTTGCATCGACTTCTAAAATCCTAATTTTACAAACCACGTAAAAACCCAATCACACCTAAACTTGGATATGCTTCGTCAACTCATCCATGACCAAGGCAAGGAGATAAGTGATGTAAACATGTTTATATCACATAAACTATTTATTTATGCATGTTCTTAGGTGTAGAGTTGCATCATACATTATAAATTACATAACATGCATCATCTTACATTAGGTTAGACTGTATAAAGTTTAGGTTAATTTTCTCTTTCTATGGTCAGGTAACAGGGCGATATTCAATCGGGGCCTCAGATCGAAGATCCAATCATACGATTCTTATTAGGGTGATGATCGGAGTTCAATGACTCTAAGATCTCCTCGATCAGAATTCCATAGCATCAAATATAATCTGAGGAAGGTTGGAGATCAAGGGTCAAGATGGTGTAAACCCACACTTCAAATGACAAATCCAACCACACGGATGGGTTCAGATCGATGATCACAGCCCAATGGCGTGAAAATCGATTCAATCCGACATCCGTGGCACCATCTACAACTTATAGAAGATGAACGATCCAGATGATGCCATGTGGTGCCATCCAGACCCTCCAAATCCCTCGTTGCCCTATCTTCTAATCCAACGACTGAGAGTTGATCAGGTTGCCTCCCTCAAGCCACATCTCAAGTGAGAAGAATTCCACATCTAATCTCAATAGTTGAATAAAGATCCAACAGTCAACATTAAATGGTACAGGAATTCTCTTCTTGTCTATACATGCACGTAGCATAGTGGATGACATCCTTCTGTGCATGAGGTCACGGGATCGAATCCCCGCAGTGCACCTCCTGTGCGCAAATCCAGTTTGAGTTAGTACCGCCGATCTCATGTGGACTGCCTTGATTCGTCCATGTCATGCGCTCAATGGCTGAGGTAGGCACGCGATGAGCAAATTAAGTCATCCGATCTCACTATCGAACGACTGAGATCGTGAAATTGTGGGCTTTAAGCATTGAGGAAGAGAAAATGAAGGCACGAGTGCGATGTGATCTGAGCCATCGGATGTGAGATGGACGGCTGAGATCGCGAGATCATGGATGAGCATTGCATGTGTTGAAATTAAAGGAAGAAGAAGAGGCACGATCGGGGCATGCATGTTGCCCACACTCAGGCCTTTAGTGACGGATAAATCCGTCACTAAATCCGTCATTAAAGACCCTAAAATTAATTTTGAAATGACCTTTGTACCCCCTCCAATCTTTACCTATAAAAGGCCCTACGACCCCCACACTTTCTTTATCCCTTCTCTTCTCTCACCCCCTCCAAAGTTCTAAGAGCTTGTACAAAACCTGGGATCTCCATTAGAGTTAAAATTAGAATTTTTCCACCTTTTCCCCCTTCATGGAGCATCCCGCAATGACGGCGACGTCCTGCCTCGCCCCTAGTTCTTCTCGCTTCGTTCTCCTTCTACCTGCTTCTTCCTCTGTCTCTCAGGCGTCGCCCCATCCGGCTCATCCTCCAAGCAATCATCGAGGAGGATACTTCTCTCTCCATTCTCTTTACTGCTTTCTAGAGTAGATTTACAGCTTTCTAGCATAGATTTCCTACTTTCTAGTTGTAATGATTAGTGTAATGAACAACATTTAGTTATGAGATCCTTGTTTATTCTACCTCTCTTTTGTCTTTATTTGTTATATTCTCTCTCTCTCTTCTATTTATTATTTGTTAAATAGATAGCTAGTTTTCAACCAGCTAATCTATTTTGTGACAATTAAATAAATGCAATTTTGAATCAAATGTCTGCCTCCCCATGTTCGACCCAAAATTCTTAGAGTTTCGGTATAAATTTATCTATTGACGGATTTCTTCGCAAATCAAACTACGACGGGTTTGTCAAAATCCAATCCTTTTTGCGACGATCTTTCCATTCAACAATAAGGACTTAAAGCCGATCCTTGATGCAGACCAATGGTGATATCAAAGTAGTCTGTCAAATCATCCTTAGTCCTTACACAAGCTACAACTCCATAGTACATATCCTTTATGAGGTTGATATATAAAAATGGTATCTATCACTTCTCCAAAATTCTCCACAAGATATCCCTTGGGACAGAGTCATAAGCCTTCTCTAAATCAAGAAAAACCATGTGTAAATCCTTCTTCTTGACTTTGTAGGTTTCCATCATACGTCTCAAGAGATGTATTGCCTCAGTAGTACACTGGCTTGGCATAAAGCCAAACTGATTTTCAGTTGCTACAGAGACTTGCCTCACCCTTCTTTCAATTATTCTCTCCCAAGGTTTCATCGTATGGCCCATCAATTTCCTATCTCCAAATCCTTTTATTGCCTTGAAAATATCAAGTGTCAATTCCTATCTCCAAAGGCGATCTCCATACTATCGCTCTCACAATTGATGTTGGCCTTGGTGGTAGCTAGGAACGGGTAGCCTAGAATGATGGGCGTATTCCTCAAATCTTCAGGTACATCCATGTCAAGGACTAAGAAATCTACAAGAAAATAGAAGTCCTTGACATTGACAATAATGTCCTTAATAATGCCTTTTGGTGTGGTGACCGAATAGTCCTCTAACTGTAGCGTTACTGAGGTTGTCCTGAGTTCACCTAACCCAAACCTTTCATAGAGAGAGGTCGAGTTTAAGCTGATGGATGCACCTAGATCCAATAGTGCCCTATCAAAAGTGTAACCCCAATGACACAAGAAATCAAGGTGGCACCTGGATCTCTCTTCTTCTAAGGAAGGTGGTGCAGGATAACAGAACTTGCCTGCTCAGAGAGAATCACCTTCCTTGGGGTGGGTTCTTCTGGCTAATGCTTTTGAGTACATAAATCTTTCAGGAACTTAGCGTAAGTCGAGATGTGCTTAATAGCATCGAGGAGAGGGATATTGATTTCTACACTCTTGAATAAATTCAGAAGCTCCTCGTTGCTATCTATGGTTTTCTTCTTCTTGGTATTTAATAAGGCCTCAAGGAATGGGATGTGGGTGGTGTCCTCAATTTCAGGTCCCTGAACCTTGTTTTCTTCCTCAACTTCTCCTTTTCTTCCTTGGGCTCCCCAGGGCTTTACTTGCTAGAAGAATGTAGCTCGGGGTCCTAGGTTTGCTTCCTGCTCCTCAAGGTGACAGAGTTTGTAGAGGTGTATAGGTTCAGGTCTTGGGGAGGGTTAGGAAACATTGGAGGGCCCTGATTGGACAAATATCTAGGAGTAGAAGAAGAGGAAGGACCCTGCTCAACCACCAGAGCATGTGCATGTGGGTCCCTTTGATTCCCATACCCTGGGGCTCTATTACCCTGATTTTGTACATTACAGGGGTTGGGTACGGGTTGAGATGGTAGAGCTTCGGGCTGACGGGCATTAGCAATAAGCCCGAATTGCAAGTTGTCGAGAGACATTTTTATTTGCTACATCAGTTCGAGCATAGATCCTTGCATTTCTACCATCTACTGGTTTAAATCAGCCTGCCCTGCAGGTTGTTGGGCATTCAAAGATGGTTGAGTAACCGGTCTCAGTGGCAACTGGGTGTACACATGATCCTGACCCATAAGTCTTCATGGTGCATAGTTGCTGGGTCGTATTTGGGTTTGTTGCCCATGATTTTTCCAGGAGAACTTAGGGTGGTTCCTCCAACCTGGGTTATAAGTGTTGGAATACGGGTTAGACCTAGCATTCTCCTATATAGCATACGCATCCTCATAGGGCAAGGATGAAGAGTAGGATTGTTCAGAAAAACTAGGATCAAAGGCCCCAGTTTAGAACCCATAAGGTTTCGAGAAGTTCTGGCTCATAGGTTGAGCCGACTTAAGTTGGTTCAGGAACTCCTACCCCATGGAAGCTCGTGAAGAATGGAATCCTGAATTCTATGATTGAGTGGGTGTAGAAGTGTTTCCTAAATTTTCAAACATCCACTCTTCCATCCTTTTTGCAACCAAGTCTACCTTATCTAGTTTGTTGCAAATCAATTCCATGTTAAATGAATGAGAGCTCTAAATCTCATTAGCATTTTACCTAAGTTGTTGGGATTTATTGAAAGTCTCCATGGAGGCATGATTTATTGAATTTTTGCTCATTTCCTCGAACAGGTCATATGCACTATCTGCATCCCTGTTGAGGAAATTTCCTCTACAGGAGGCATCCACATGATTACGGAGTTGTTCTACCAACCTGTGATAAAATATATGCACAAGTTGTCATTTCGCAACCTCGTGGTGTGAATACTTCCGCAAAAGATCTTGGAATTTCTCCCAGACACCATGAAACAATTCCCCTGGCCACTTGGTACAAGTGGTAATCACCTGTCGCAAAGCATTGGTCCGTCGAATTGGGAGGAATTTCTTTAGGAAAGCTGACTTAAGAGCAGCCCATGTTTTTATTAGGCTTCCCTGAGAGAATGAGGAAAAAGCCTCATGATCATTTTCTCTTTATCGACATTCCTAACTTTGGTGGTTTGAACCAAAGTGGTCAGATCCTCCAAGTGCTAGAATGAGTCCTCAGAGCCAAGCCTATGGAAATGTTTAATTAAGCTTGAAACCTAGGGCTTGATTTCTACATCTCTGGCGGGAATCCTAACGTCGAGACATTCCCTGTAATTTGAAGGATAATAGAAATCCTTCAAGGGCAGAGCGCCCTGACCATTCATCCGTTGGAACCATTTCTCCATCTGCTATAGCTCTTCCAACTGCCTCTAAATCAGCTCCTATTGGTTCAGGGGTGGGGGAGGTGGTTGTTGATCAGCCATGGGATCTGCTTGGCTATAACTCGACCTCCGCCTTTGGGAATGATCTAAAGGTCCTTCCAAGCAAGGATTTAATGACCTCCTTCCAAGCATGCACTAGAAGTATGTCGAAAGGATGAGGAAAATGAAACCCTACAGCATAGAAATGCAAGCCTATCCTTAAATTGGGTAGCCTAAGAACCTATGCCTCAGAAATAAACACCAACCACACCACAAATTTGGTGTTGTCCTTGCTCTCGAAGATGATGAAGTTGGGCCAACGAAGTAGGGGGAGCGTGTCCTGAGGGCCGCTAATTATGCCAAACTCCTACTTACTTAAGCCGTTTGACAATCAGGTCCCCCAACTTATGACCTTTTGAAGCATTCAGACATAGCAAATTCGAAGTGTGTTCAAGAAAGTACCTTGAAACAAACTCTCTGAATCCTATGGCCAATGTCTACTCAATTTTAATTAAGGCCTGGGATAGTAGTGCTTTCGGAATGTGATGGGCCCCGTTAATGGGTTGTGCCCTTAATAATTTGTTGAGAGTGTGTATATGTGCACAACCAAAATTTTTCAAGCAAGATTATTGAGGATGAAGTGAGTTTTAGGACTCAAATCTTGCTTAGTAACATTTAGGATTCAAATATTAGGTATATTCAACCAAATTTTGAGAGGCAAACCATGTTTGGAAGCACGAGTTCAAGTATTTTCCTTTATGAATCAAGAAAATATGGAGTGCCTAGCTTGACCTAATTGATGTAGACACATCTAATTAGGATAAGCTACCTATTTATGCATGTTCCTAGGCTTAGATATGCATTCCATATTACAAATATTGCATAGCATGAGTCATTCTACATTTAGAATAGTCTATATAAATTTTAGTTTAATTGCATCCTTTTATGACTAAGAGAGAAGGAGATTTATTCGGAGCCTCGGGTTAACGATCTAACCATATGGATCTAATCAGGATGGCAATTGGAGTCAAACGCCTCCAAAATCATCATGATCGGAGTCTCATAACACCTTATGCAGTCCGAATAAGATCAATGGCCAAGGGATTATGATGATAACATCATCATCAGCCATATCTAGCTTTAATTAGTCATAATCAGTTGATAAATGCTCCAACATAGCCACCAGAAGATCGTAATTCACTACAAATCCATTATAAGAGATAAACATGAAACCAGGGGTAAAACTACAATTTCAACATCATATCATGAATGCAGAATAATAACGGGGTTTCCCAAGGGTTAATTAAAGGTCAAATGATCATAAATGTCTAATAACTAGGTTCATGCAAACAGAAATGAGTTTTCACACATTTAAAGAATTAATGGACACCTAAAACCCTAAAAGCAAACCCGCTTAATTAACTGAGGTTTTGGTCACGATAAGACCACCTAAACCTTCTAAAATTCATAGAAAAATATTTCCTAAGGTTTGGTACCTTTGATTTGACCATTGGAACCCATTTTGACCTAAAACAGCCTCAGATAGGTAGTAGCCCTAATTTAAGTTTTTACATAAATTACCCAATCAAACTTGGTCAAAACCAAAATCTGACTTCACCATTAAATTCCTTGGGTCCAAATTAGGTTTGTACCAAAATTTGGGCCCAATTAGAGATCTTCTTGACCTAGTTTGCATTCCAATCTAGTCTAACTCTGTTCTCTCACACATATGTCCCTAACTTTTGAAATCCTTGCAAATAGCCCCCTAACTTCATGATCTTTTTTGCACAAAAGCCCCTGCAACCATTGAGGTCAAACCCGACTTCCAAGCAACCTTTGACTGACCTGAATCCTACTCAAATAGCAATCAAATCCCACGAAAATTGGTGGGATTGATGTTCACACAGAGATGAATCATCTGAGATCATTGTGGAGTCTCAAGTCTCCATAGATTGCTCATGCGAACGCATGAGAATCGTGGGCTCTTTTCGTTCAAGCCTAAGCCATGGAACCTTCCTTCAAGATCTAGAGCTCTCCCTGAAGCTCTAAAAAGCCAAGTCATACACAGCATCACCTCCTTAGCGTGTTTTTGGCTGGAAAATCCCCTTCTTCCCTCCTCTCCAGCCGAATGCTTCTTGAGCTCTGGCAACCTTCTTCGACCACCTTCCTCATCCACTCTCTTAGACTATAGTAGGTGGATTTCTCTTCCTCACATTCCTCCACGCATCGCAATACCAGCTGCCATTGCCTACACCCCCTCATCTTCACCACCCCTATCACTAGAGGCTTCATCTTCCCCACGTCTAACGTACCACCAACATGGGCAAATCTCCCCTTTCGTCCAATTAGGTTATTATAGTTAGGTCCCTTTAGAGTTTTAGGTTAGTTTTCCTATCCAAAAACCCAAAAATAACCCCTCAACCTCCACGCACGCCATCATCTTCCTCTGCTTCTGTCATACCTCTGGTGAGGTTTTCCACTCACCACACATGTCCAACCGCCTCGCCACCTACTCCACAACCTCTTCCATGCACCCACGAACAAAAGCCCTAACCTATTCCACCTTCTCCACTCTCCCACGACTGCCATCGAACAACCCATCATTCGTACTTCATCTTCGCCTTTGTTTGACCACATCATGCACTCTTACGCTACAAAACCACCACTCAAACACTCGCCGTGGTCCGATGATGCTTAAGAGCTATTTTAATGTGGTCGTTCTTCATGTTCGAAGCTATGCAGGCCCCAGGTTGCATCTCTAGGTAGAATGGAGTAATCCCAGGCACATGCCTAGGTGGTTAATCAAGGACCAAGCCATCTAGAGCTGCCTCAATTGGAGTTGTCTTTACAACAGCTACTGCAATTGGAAAGACTTCTTTGCTACAAGTGCACGTGAAGAACAAGGGGACATTTAGTCCCACGTCGTTCGTGGATGGCCGAACAAATATGCATAAGTTGATTTTCTTCATACAGATGTTTGCCTCCAAACACATGGGGTGAGGTCCCTCACACCCGCACTTGACCCGACCCACCTATCCTTCACTCGACTACAACACCCACGCATGCAACCCTGGACCCAATTACACATATCCGATTACTCGGTTAAGGTCTAATTATCTTAAAGAGGAGAGGAAGAAAGGAAAGAAAGAGAGGGCGGGGGAGGGAGGGTTTTGGTCCTTGGTGCAGCTGTGCGACACTTAGTTGCTAGGAAGGAAAGAAGAACAAAGGAAGAAGAAAAGAGAAGGTTTGCAAAGAAGAAGGGGTCGTGCCCCTCTAAAGTTTAAGGGGAAAGGCAGAAGAAGATAAGAAGCTAAGAAGAAGAACAACAAAAAAGAAGGCTCTCTAAGTACTGTAGCAGGTGACAGTTAAGTCATCTGATTTTCAAATTAGACGTCTAATTACTATTCATTTATTTAACATGATTAAGTAGTTGATATATATGTGCTTAGACTAATAATTAGTGGTCTAAATCACCATTATTTTGTCTTAGACATCTTTTTGCCTCATTAAACTCTTGAAATACTTGTGTTATTCATTGAACATCTAATGTGGAAAATTAGCATTCATTGAATATCATTATTCTTGGCTTATTTCTGTGCTCATTTATATTTTAATTGAAGATGAGCGTGTGAATTCCTATTTGCTCCCTGTGTTCGACCTCGGACTTCATTTAGATAGTCGAGTTATAAATTTTATTTGTTGAAGAGCTATTTGTCAGTTATACTACAATGCATTTCCCTAACATTGACTAAAAGCCATATCAACATTTTGGCACCATTGCCAGGGAGCATCATGCAATTCACCGCTATTTGCTATTCTGCTTTGATTATAATTGAGCACTGACTTGCCATATTTGATTTCTTATGATTTTGCGAGGTACATCACGAGGCAATCTTTCCTGCAAAACAACCACTCCAAGGGCAGGTAGTCTCTCTTCTTCCCTAATCTCCTAATCCTTGGAAGAAATAAAAAAAACAAAACCAATTAGGATTCATTTGCCTTATTTTCATAGTAATTTTCATTTAAAGGCAAGTTTCCTGATTTACGAAAAAAATCAATATCTGAGTGAAGCTTGACGAGATTCTATTTAAAAATCCCAACATTAATTGCCTGTACCTATTAGGGACTATGCTTAATTTGTAATTCACTTTGGGCTAACACATCTCCTTCTTGAAGCCCAAGGTGAACAATTAGATATCAAATTGGACTTGGAATAGAGCTAATTAAGGTTTTTAACATTAGGGTTTGAAGTGTTAGTACACATTTGCCTACATTAAAGAGCATTAACCCTCTTGCATTTGTGTGCTACCCAAGCCCCTGTTTGAAAACATCTAAGCAAGAAGAACGCTAAAAATCAGGGTCTAATTTCACTTGAACCTTAAAATTATTGACTTAATAACTTGAGAATCATTCAGGGTGATTTCTAGGTCTTGACCTAGATTTCATTCTGCCATCATTAGGATAGGTCAGGTGAAGTTGGTCTACTTTGTGGGCCAATCAACCACCAAATGAGGTCATAAGTCAAATCAACTTCTAATCAACTGAAATTCAAGGCATTAATTTGGCTAAAATTGGTAGACTTAAGGTCTTAAGTTCATACATTCTGGTCTACTTGGAGCCACAATGACAAGGAAGGTTGGGTGAGGGAAACCCTATAACCCATGGGGACGCTCTACCGTGTAGGGGTCTTTGCGGGGCTCTCCCTTCCTAGTTGGCCTGGTATTTCTCGGGTGTACGAATTTCTGATTCAGAGGTGTCATCTGCCTCAAAACAGCCTTAGTCATCCAAAAATCTTTTGGGTGCCTTGATTGGGTCCAAATAATCTCTGGTCCATCATCTTTTCCATAGAGCACATACATAGGAAGGTCATTAGGTTTTTAATCTATGAGACCTCATTAGATCTTCATGGAAATTTCTTTCAGATCTAATCAAGTTCCAATCTGAACCTGAGTTTGATTATAAATCTTGATTCCACCACCTGATTTGAAAATGCAGCTTGACATTTCAGGAAAGTTGTTTAAGAAACCTGAATCCGAAATGAGCATCAAAGAGAAGATGATTGAGGTTGCTCTTAAACACCATGATGACTATTTCAGGGCTTCAAATCCAGTTAACAGGATTCAAGTTACCATACTAGAAACAACAACACACATTATGAACTGTGCTGGACTGCTATTTACACGAATGATACATGGTTCAACCCAGGATGATCTTTTAACTGAATACAGTGAATTGCAGAGACTACACAATACTGAGTATATACATTTTGTCCAATCCACACCTTTGGGAGATGTACCAAGGTCTCATGGAAAAATGATTGTATATGTTGAACACATTACAGCAAACCATTGATCAAAATTACCTGTAAAGCCCTTCAGGAATTAATGAGACACCTTTGAGCAACATTGAGGATCGATACGATTTCACAAATCCCAACTTTGATGATCAAGATTGTTGTGGACCCCCAACCCAAATGAATTTAGATTCAAACTATATAACAATTCATATACCTGATCTTGATGAGGGTTGGGAGGATCCAATTGTAGGTGTTCCCAATTCTGAACCAGCCTTAGAAAGCCTTGAAGCTGGTCCATCAAGCTTAGATTTCCCCAACACCTATGATGATAAGCTTAGAACAAAACTTCTCAAGAATGTAAATCCTGAGCCATATCTGTTTGCACCTCAAAACACGCCTATAAGAACGCCTTCTTATGCTATTTTCTAGCATTAACTATGTATATTATAATCCTGTAGTTGCATTTGTAAAAACGCTTGCATGCATGCATTTAATTGAGAGGAGAAGAGAATGGAATAAATGGCTTGCATTTTTACATTTTTCTTCAAGTGTCTCTTTGCAAAAAGTCCCCTCTCCATATTTTATTTTCATCTTTCTTTCTTCTTCCCACGGCTTTTCTCTTCTTCCCGCGGCTGCGTCCTTCCTGCGGCTGCACTCTTCCCGCAGCTGCAAGCAGCAGCCACGCAGCACCTCTTCCCATCACGTCTCCCTGCCAACGCCGCTCCCTACAGCTGCAACTAGCACGCCCTCTCCCTGCTGCAGCCAACACGCCCCTCTCCCCTCCTCTATAAGTAGCTGCAGCTTCATCCTCGTGCCGGAGAGAGGTTGCAGCTACTGAAAAAAACCCGCAGCCACCTTCCTCGCCCGTTCTCCCCTCCCATACGTCGGCCCTCCGTCGAGGAGGCACCCGACGAGCAGGAGAACCCACTGTGGTGCTCACCACCACAGTGGGAACACCACCGCCCAGCTCTTCAACGAGCCGGTGGGCGTGGTGTTTTCTTTTTCTCTTCGTTTTCATCTCCACGCCATTGCTGCCGCTTCAAGCTCCGAAGCTTGAAGCAGCAGCAGCAGCAGCTAAACCGCGGCGACAGCAGCAGCAGCAGCACCCCCCGCCTCCTCCGCAACCTTCCCCGCAGGCGCGCAACCCTCCGCGCGCGTCTGCAGGCCCGTTCTCCGCCTCCGTCTCCGTTCTGTCCACCTCGCAGTTGCACCCGTAGCCCACCGCTGCGCGCACTGCAGCGGCCGGCTACGGCCTCGCGCCGACCCCCGCGAACCTCTGCAACCCTCCGCGACCGACTGTAGACTCCCCGCCGCCCTCTCCGAGCAAGCCATCGCCCGCTCTCCGTCCTCGCACCCGGTCTGCAGGAGACGTCTCACGTCCACTGCACGAAGGCGCGGTGCACCGCGACGATCAGACGTCCGCCTCCGCCTTCAGACGACGTAGAGTCAGACGTCTGCCGCCTCCGGCAGACGTCTTAACTCGCACGTCCGCGATCACTCCTTCGCCCGCTCTCTCTCTCCGCCGATCTCTCCCGCCCGCTCTTTCTCTCTCTGGCGCTCTCTCTCTCTCCGCGATCTCTATCTCTCTCTCTCTCTCTCTCTCTCTTTTTTTTCACTTACAGCAACACACACACACCCATTCACCGACACACACACACACACACACTAATAGTAACTTATATACATACATATATATATATATATATATATATATATATACATATACATATATCTATATATATATACTTATATATACATAGTATATCTATATAGTTATGTATACATACATATAATATAATATATATATACATATACATATATAATATATATATATATATATATATATATATATATACACATACTCATATACATATATATATATATACATATCTATATACTTATACATATACACATATATATATACATATATCTAAATACATATATACTTATATACATATATACATAGCTATATACATATATACATACATATATATATATATATATATATACACCTATATATATATATATATCTATATATATCTATACATATATACTTATACATTTATATACATATAGATATATTTACTCATATACATACATATGTACATATATTTTCACGTTATTTACTATACGCTGTATCATGGGGATATCTGCACCAGTTGCTGATATTCCCTGATACACGCGTACAAAAAAGGCGTGGTCCCATACATCATCCATCCTTCATCCACACTCCACGCGGCACCTAGTCGTGTTGGTTGCGTCTCTCTAGACATCGGCTGACTCGACATAGTGCTACACTCCATCGTCACCTCCACCCCCACCCCTTTATATATATACTACATATAAATCTATAGCTACTATATTTACTTTCTATCTGTTAGCTTCCTTCTTAATAAAAAGATAAAAAAAGGTATAAAAGTGAAAAGATAATCTTTGATTTGCAGGTACCCCGTCTTGCAAGTAGCAAGACGTGTTTTGAAACTCTATTTTGGCTAAAAGCCAAGGACACAATTTTGAGGGTGTGCCTCAAGAACAAGGATTACCAGAAAAAAAAAAACCTAAATAAGAAAAATACCAAAAACAGAATAAACAAACGGAAGAGACGCGTTTTAAGGAAAACGTAGAAACTCGACTTGAACCCCACTTCCCTGAGTTCGACCCTGGGCCTAAAAGTGACAAGATAAAATTAATTAGGCCAGGTTAAAAATTTTGTAAAGAGATGGTTAGGTCTGAATTAGGTTAACCACTATACATATTTCAACGATAAAAACATCATATTAACAACCTATCCAGGCTGACCCATCATGACTTTTCTGGCGCCGTTGCCGGGGAGGTGCGCTTTCGAGTAAGTTTCTATCCAATTCCTTTAAATTTGTCTCTTCTCTCTTCACGGGTATTGTTGTTTTTGGTGTGCAGGTGAACCTGGTGGAAGGAGAAGAAGGCTGACGAAGTCGAAGACGTGAGCAGATCCAAGGCGGGAACGAGAGCGTGAAGACGCCGACATTGCATTGGAGCTTCGCAGACGTTGCCGAACAAGTAGGTTTTCTTTTCTCATCAAATTAGTGTTAACTTGCCACCACAAAAATAAAAAAAAATAAAAAAAAATTTTAAAACTAAAAACTAGAAAAACTTTTTGGGATTTCTTGAGGGCAAGTGGATTAAAATTCACTTGATTGATTGGTTGTCTTCACTCCCACTGCCCCGGATTTCCCGCCTTACTTCGCATAGCGAAAATTCTAGAATCTTGATTCTTAGATTTTTCGCCATGGGAAGTATTCTTTGAGGCAAAGAAAAAGATTGCTTGTATCCCTCTTTTGCCTCAATTATCTTTAATTCAGGATCACATTTTTGGTGGGGAGATTTGGAATTGAGTTGATTCCAACCCCACCACGACTTTTCAAACTTGCCTGTGATTCGATCCTGAATACTTCAACCCCAATAGTTTTAGTTTCTTTCTCTGTTGGTTGAAGCCTTGTGTGTGGATATCTTTCTGGTGATTGGGAGCACTTGAATTGAAGTGCTTTGGCTCCCTTTCACATTGGTATAAAATTGATTCGCGCATCCACACATAGAAATCTCCATTTAGGGTAGCCCATTGCATTTTAGCATGCATTAACTAACTGATAATTGAAGAAGGGTTTCTTGGGCTTTAGAAGGAAAACCTGTATTTTTGCAAAAATCCGGAGATTGGTTGAATTGGTAATTCAGCAAAACCCTAAAATTCATACTACTTAAGGCTGAACTCTAAAAACCATTCGCCAATAAAAACTTCAATTCGGGGAGATTTCCCCGTTGCATGCTTGTTCTTACACACTCTTAAAATCAATCACTTGGGCATTACCCGTAAACAACGCCCTTCACATTCCAAAAGCACTTGACCCTAAGCCTCTAATTAAAACTGGTAGTAACTTGACCCTTTTAAGGATTAGAGGTCTAACTACCTACGTGTAGCGGCTACGTGCTGGTGAGAGTTCCCGCGTGCTATCGGGTGTCTAAGACTGGGGCAAACGGCCTTTCAATCTGGCCCGGTGGTTCCGTGGTGCTCACATTCGGTTCCGTAGTTCGTGATAGTAGGTAACTTAGATCTTTAGGTCTAAGGGCACACTGTAGAGGTTAGGAACTTGACTGTATTGATTTGTAATCAAGTGTACCTTTGCGGCGTCATTTCTCTCATCCCTTTTCTCTTCTCATCTCCCTAATTCTTCTTGCGGTAGTGCATGTTTGGGAGGAGGTCACAAAACCCTGAATTGTTTGAATTGACTGATAAATCTAGAAAAAGAGCCGAATCATCCTCCTCCTCCACAAACATGGCACACACCCCCGCCTCACCACTTCGTCACAATTTCAATTCTTTCAACACCAGGCTTATCCCGAGAAACCCTGTAAGACCTTCCTTATCGAGTGTCGCGCCAAGCGACTCGGTAAGTCATGTGGAACTGGCTTCTGCGAGCCAATATTTCAACACGGAGGACCAAGCCTCCGTGTACTCGGACACATATGCGGACACGTCTTCTGGCATAGAAGATGCCTGCACCCTGGGGAATAACCCATTTTCTGCCACGTATAACCCAGGGTGGCATAATCATCCCAACTTTGCATGGTCCAACAACCCGCAGTGTCGAAACCCCGCTGGTGGACCAATGCGATCATCCGCACCCGTCATCCCAAGGGCCCAGTCTAATCCTATGGCAAATCTGCCATCAGGCCCTTGTGTACAGAAAACCAAACACGCATCAAAACCTCTTGATAAATTGATGCGAATGATGACGGAAATGTCAAAGCGCCATAAAGAAAACATGACCTCTCTTCAGCATTTGGCGCAGCAGAATGCTGAGATCAATCAACTAAGCATGGCGACTCGATCTCAGGGCACTTTTCCCGCCCAACCTGTTCCAAACCCGCAAAACTTTGTACCCTGTGGTCCGCAACCACAGGTACAACCTTCTCAGGAACAGGTTCATCAAATTCTGCAAGCTCCGAGTATTCCTTCGGGATTTCAGGTTAATCCCGCTGCAGCACCGCACTCTTATGATGATAGTAATGACATCAAGGATGACATGTCTGACGAGGATGTGACTGTCAGTACGTGTATCGAACTAATTGGAGCCGATTCTGACTGCTGCGAATTACCTGACGACTGCCTGACCAACACAAACTGTGACGTTCCCCAATCCCTCCCTATTCCTGTACCTTCTCCTGACCAGACTTCTGACGAGGTTTTCTCTACTTCCCATACCTCGTGGTCTGAGTCATTGCCGGGCTGCTCACCGCCGGTCCACACTATGGAAGACCGGATTTCCCTTTCTTTCCCGCTAAATCAGGCGGATTTGCAAACCCACACTGGGACCTTGAGCCCACATCTTACTCACCGGGGCTATTCCCTTTTGGATCCATCTATCCAAAAAGCCCCCCTTCTTGGCCAATCTAAGGGCCAACTTCCTCTTCCTGATCTGTTTTCTGATCCGCCTGGGACACTCTCGTCCCAGAAAATGCCAAATCTCTCACCATCCACCATTACTTTTCACGCCTCTATCGCGATTACTTCGCTTTTCTCTTCACCACCCACCATCCACCCACCCTTCCACCCTGATTTATACCCTGAACCTCAGCTCCTGTTACCCGATCTGTCGTCCGTTCTCTGCCTTTCCCTGCATGCATATGAGGACATAGCATTGTTTGGCATGGGGGGGTGGATAGGCATCCATAGGATCCGGGTATTTTATGGTATCAGACAATTACCACCTATTTATAAATATGCAAGAAAAAGAAAAAAGAAAAGAAAAGAAAACAAATATATATATATTAGTAATAAATGGTGTTTAGTAATGATCTAAAAGCTGAAACAAAAAATACAATAAGTGTTTATGGATATTCAACCTCTGTTTTGAAGAATTTCCAGGCCACAGAAGCTTGATTCGCTCAGGCTCGGCTTAATTCACTTAAAGCATTGACAAAATAGATCAAGATCTCTCCTAACTAAGGATGTATTCTTGTACCTGAGACACCAGTACAGGGTCCGTTGGTTTGCTTTTTCTTGAGAGCTTAAGTAAACTTGGTTCACACTACACATATCAGGAAAGACCAGGTGAACATAAGATCCAACCCTAGTGTTCATTAGGGAAGGTGGAGTCCTTACCTGTGTGCGCAGGTAGACTTTTCATCCCAGGCTTTAGTCTTGTGTTTAGGAGCGACTCTTTCCACCAAAAAGAAACTCTCCCACCAAAAAAAAAAAAAAAAAAAAAAAAAAAAAAGATGTGTGTTTCAAAATGTGTTGTAAGAGATATACTGACACATGTTTCAAAAAAAAAAAAAAAAAAAAAAAAAATCAGAAAATGGGAGTTGAGTTTTCCGTCATCATCTTAAGGGTCAATTCGAAGACATGAGCTGAAACTGGGACCAACCTGTACTTAAAAATTCGTGAAACCCTGGGATTGAGTCTTAATGTTCATCTGGTCAGTCTTGATCCTTCACTATGCACAAACCATAATTTCTTGAGCTCTCGAGTACGGCAAAAACCTCCTGGGTCCTGGAAATCGTACTTAAGGTTTAAATATCAAGAGTCCTGGTTAGTTGAGAGATGATCTATGTCATGTGAGACTTAAAGTACTGGTAGTCTTCTTTACAATTGGTTCTCTCAATATTCGATAATAAACACACCTATATCACCTCAGAAGAAAATTTTCAGCTTAAGATCATTTCTAAATACGGTTTTGCTAGGGACTAGCAAAAGATAGGCATGGGGGTATATGTTTGCACCTCAAAACACGCCTATAAGAATGCCTTCTTATGCTATTTTCTAGCATTAACTATGTATATTATAATCCTGTAGTTGCATTTGTAAAAACGCTTGCATGCATGCATTTAATTGAGAGGAGAAGAGAATGGAATAAATGGCTTGCATTTTTACATTTTTCTTCAAGTGTCTCTTTGCAAAAAGTCCCCTCTCCATATTTTATTTTCATCTTTCTTTCTTCTTCCCACGGCTTTTCTCTTCTTCCCGCGGCTGCGTCCTTCCCGCGGCTGCACTCTTCCCGCAGCTGCATGCAGCAGCCACGCAGCACCTCTTCCCATCACGTCTCCCTGCCAACGCCGCTCCCTACAGCTGCAACTAGCACGCCCTCTCCCTGCTGCAGCCAACACGCCCCTCTCCCCTCCTCTATAAGTAGCTGCAGCTTCATCCTCGTCCCGGAGAGAGGTTGCAGCTACTGAAAAAAACCCGCAGCCACCTTCCTCGCCCGTTCTCCCCTCCCATACGTCGGCCCTCCGTCGAGGAGGCACCCGACGAGCAGGAGAACCCACTGTGGTGCTCACCACCACAGTGGGAACACCACCGCCCAGCTCTTCAACGAGCCGGTGGGCGTGGTGTTTTCTTTTCTCTTCGTTTTCATCTCCACGCCATTGCTGCCGCTTCAAGCTCCGAAGCTTGAAGCAGCAGCAGCAGCAGCTAAACCGCGGCGACAGCAGCAGCAGCAGCACCCCCCGCCTCCTCCGCAACCTTCCCCGCAGGCGCGCAACCCTCCGCGCGCGTCTGCAGGCCCGTTCTCCGCCTCCGTCTCCGTTCTGTCCGCCTCGCAGTTGCACCCGTAGCCCGCCGCTGCGCGCACTGCAGCGGCCGGCTACGGCCTCGCGCCGACCCCCGCGAACCTCTGCAACCCTCCGCGACCGACTGTAGACTCCCCGCCGCCCTCTCCGAGCAAGCCATCGCCCGCTCTCCGTCCTCGCACCCGGTCTGCAGGAGACGTCTCACGTCCACTGCACGAAGGCGCGGTGCACCGCGACGATCAGACGTCCGCCTCCGCCTTCAGACGACGTAGAGTCAGACGTCTGCCGCCTCCGGCAGACGTCTTAACTCGCACGTCCGCGATCACTCCTTCGCCCGCTCTCTCTCTCCGCCGATCTCTCCCGCCCGCTCTTTCTCTCTCTGGCGCTCTCTCTCTCTCCGCGATCTCTATCTCTCTCTCTCTCTCTCTCTCTCTTTTTTTTCACTTACAGCAACACACACACACCCATTCACCGACACACACACACACACACACTAATAGTAACTTATATACATACATATATATATATATATATATATATATATACATATACATATATCTATATATATATACTTATATATACATAGTATATCTATATAGTTATGTATACATACATATAATATAATATATATATACATATACATATATAATATATATATATATATATATATATACACATACTCATATACATATATATATATATACATATCTATATACTTATACATATACACATATATATATACATATATCTAAATACATATATACTTATATACATATATACATAGCTATATACATATATACATACATATATATATATATATATATATATACACCTATATATATATATATATCTATATATATCTATACATATATACTTATACATTTATATACATATAGATATATTTACTCATATACATACATATGTACATATATTTTCACGTTATTTACTATACGCTGTATCATGGGGATATCTGCACCAGTTGCTGATATTCCCTGATACACGCGTACAAAAAAGGCGTGGTCCCATACATCATCCATCCTTCATCCACACTCCACGCGGCACCTAGTCGTGTTGGTTGCGTCTCTCTAGACATCGGCTGACTCGACATAGTGCTACACTCCATCGTCACCTCCACCCCCACCCCTTTATATATATACTACATATAAATCTATAGCTACTATATTTACTTTCTATCTGTTAGCTTCCTTCTTAATAAAAAGATAAAAAAAGGTATAAAAGTGAAAAGATAATCTTTGATTTGCAGGTACCCCGTCTTGCAAGTAGCAAGACGTGTTTTGAAACTCTATTTTGGCTAAAAGCCAAGGACACAATTTTGAGGGTGTGCCTCAAGAACAAGGATTACCAGAAAAAAAAAACCTAAATAAGAAAAATACCAAAAACAGAATAAACAAACGGAAGAGACGCGTTTTAAGGAAAACGTAGAAACTCGACTTGAACCCCACTTCCCTGAGTTCGACCCTGGGCCTAAAAGTGACAAGATAAAATTAATTAGGCCAGGTTAAAAATTTTGTAAAGAGATGGTTAGGTCTGAATTAGGTTAACCACTATACATATTTCAACGATAAAAACATCATATTAACAACCTATCCAGGCTGACCCATCAATATCCTATTAAGGTGATTCTTGAGAATGATTCTAACATCCCAATAGAGCCTAGCCTAGATTCTAGTGATCCAATCCTTACCCTTAACCTAGAATCTAGATTCAAGCCTATTTGGGATGAGTATAAGTCCCCGTGTGATGAAATAATGATTTCGAATTTGAAATACAATCCAGGGCCTATATTTGATGAATACACCCCTCCAACCTCCTTAGAGACACTGATTGATTTTTTAAAAGTCACACCAATCTATGATAGAGAAACTGAGTTGGATGAGTTGGGAATTGATTGGGTCTATCCTAGGGGCAAGAACCCGAGCCCATGCCTAATAAAGATACCTTTTTGAGCTCAGAATCTGAGAATATGTTAGATCTAAGCCAGGTTGCTGATTCTACACATCTTGATTCTCTCAATGGTGGAACTTCCATTCCAGATTCAGATTCAGAAACTTATTTTCGCAAATTCTTCGATCATTTCGAATCCTACTCTGATTTTGAAGAAACTTTGTTTCCTGACGATTATGAACCAATCTGTAACATCAGCATCCATGACCCATTTTTCAACTATGACTCTGAGGTCCCAGATCCTGAGATCGTTGATTCAAAATCAAGTTCCATTGAGATGGAATCATTCCTTTTTGATCTTCAGGAATCAGAAATAGTACGTGCTGAGAGTGTCTGCAATCCATAGTTTGAATCTTTTCTTGATTCAGATTTCCTTGACCCTATAAGCACTCTCCAAACATTTACTTTTGATTTTGATGGATATTATGAGGACTCTCTAGATGAACCTACTTTTGAATCCTTTCTAGCGTAGCCCTCAACTAACACAGTTTTCATTAAAGCCACTTCTTCTGATCCACATACAGAACCTTCTCAAATCCAATCCCAACCCCGACCCACCACGGGAGTCAACTTCTACTCTAATTCTCCTCTCGATGATTTGGTCGCATATGATTCTCCTCCATCTTTTGATTAGGATTCGGACAGCAATCAGAATGCACATCACATCCTACCCATCTCTGATCACTCTTGTAGGGATCTCACATCCTCCACAGATCCAATTTCATTTGAGGATCCCTACTCTAACCAAGCTGATCCGATTCAGCCAAACTCACCATTCACACTGCCACATCCTTCTGAGTTACAAGGTATCTGGTGGGCTCCACATCTACTGTTTCACATCCATCAACCCAACAGACTAATTGGGTTTGGGCTACATCATCAGCCTGTTGATCTAAACAAGCACCTAGTTAGACCAACCAAGCTATTGATCAAGGTGCTTGTTCTACAAAACTATTTTGATTTGACCACTCATCCTTGACCATTTTCTGCTCAACTGAAGGCATTGAATTTAGCGCTTAACGGGAGGCAACCCATCATTCCAAAAACCCAAGACCCTTTTGATTATCCTTTTGAACTTCATGTCTACTACACTCTGAGTTCAATTTTAGAACAGTCGACTCCACCTTTGGTATTCGTATCAAAGCTTGAAATCATCTGCAATAGTCATCCCAACCCATTCACCCACCCTTTGAACCTGTTCTAATCCTTGAGCCCAACTAATTTCATATCCTCTGGTTTACAATGACGACATTGAAAAACTTAGGCATGGGGGAGTGTCAAAGTGAAAACACATAGAAATTAAATCTTCTGAAGGGTTCTCACAAAAAAATTACTCATTTAAAAAACCAAAAAAAATAAATTTTTTTTGAAAAAGAACAAAAAAATGGAAAGAGGAAATTTTGAGAAACTAATTACATATCATTTTTAAGGAGGAAGAGAGGAGGTGATTCAAAATGTCAAAAGGAGGTACAATTTAAAACAAAAAAGTGTTAGTCTTAGTAAATGATTATCGAATCTACTTAAGTTCTAGACCAAATTAAAAGAAAAAATTAAGTCCTAGAATAATAGGGAGACAGAGATTAGTATGAGTGCTAATCTTAAGCCTCTTGGTCTTGTTCTTAGGCTTAAAAATTCATGTATCTGTTAAGATCCGGATAGTCCTCAAGAGGTTGACTAAAATGCGAAGCCTATGTATTAGGTCTTAGGCTTAGGGATTATTCAACCTCATTAACTAACCTTTCATTTGTAGGACTTAGTAACCTAAGCACCCTAATCCACACACAAGTCTGGTTCAGTGCTCTTAATCAATCAAAATCACGCAAAAGCATTTATTCTGTTATGAAAAAGCTACCTAGATTAGGAGCAACTTATAAATATAAGTTGATTTGGAAGAGTTCCCGGTGCGGAGAGGCAGGAAATTTCCCACAAAAATGTGCAATAACATACCGTCTCCTCGGTGCTTGTCTCCTAGGATATCTAAAAATCCTACTGGGGGCATATACGCACCTTATACTAGTTCAGGTGCCATGGGTGGGGTTATCTTGAAATATCGATCGCCGGGGCTTGAATTTAGCTACAAAATGCCATGGGCGGCACTATCTTGAAGTGTCAAAAGCCAAGATTGGGCGGTGCTATCTAGAAGCTTCGAAAGCTAAGGACCCCGTGAGGATTGATGGTGGGAACTAGGAATCTGATACAAATCGTGTTTTTGAGCCATTCCAAAGCTAGAAATAAAGAGAAGAAAAAGTGAGGGAAAACTCTCCAAAAATGCAAAAATTTCTCTCACTCTCTTACAAAAAAAATGCACTACAAATTGAACCTGGACTAACCATGTTAAAAGCATGGGTGCTTTAACTGTGGGATTCAACGAACCTTAGGATAGTGTCTATGGGTCTTAAAAACCTTCATGGTAGACTAAGCCTAAAGCTGGTCAGGTCTGGATCTTGGTAAGTACTTGAGTACCTCTAGGCCTATCATTAGCATTATGACTTAATTTCTAAAAAGAAGAAAGAATCAGGACTCTTAACTATAAGTATGCTCTAGAACTCGAGTTCTTTTCACAAGATTTTTATAAGTGACTAGCAAAAGTTAGGCATGGAGGTATGATGATAACGTCATCATCAGTCATATCTAGCTTTAATTAGTCATAATCAATTGATAAATGCTCCTACATCACCACCAGAAGACCGTAATTCACTACAAATCCATTATAAGAGGTAAACATGAAACCAAGGGTAAAACTACAATTTCAACATCATATCATGAATGCAGAATAATAATGGGATTTCCCAGGGGTTAATTAATGGTCAAATGGTCATAAATGTCTAATAACTAGGTTCATGCAAACAGAAACGGGTTTTCACGTATTTCAAGAATTAATGGACATCTAAAATCCTAAAAGCAAATTTGCTTAATTAACTGAGGTTTTGGTCAAAATAAGACTCACCTAAACCTTCTAAAAATCATAGAAAAATATTCCCTAAGGTTTGGTACCTTGGATTTTATCATTGGAACCCATTTTGACCTAAAACAATGCTCACACAGATAGTAGCCCTAACTTGGGTTTTTGCACAAATTACCAAATCAAACTTGGTCAAAACCAAAATTCAACATCACCATTAGTTTCCTTAGATAAAAATTAGATCTGTACCAAAATTTTGACCCAATCAGAGATCATCTTGACCTAGTTTGCATTCCAATCCAGTCTAACTCTTTTCACTCACAGATATGCCCCTAACTTTTGAAATCCATGCAAATATCCCCCTAACTTTATCATCTTCTTCGTACAAAAGCCCCTACCGCCATTGAGGTCAAACCCAACCTCCAAGAAACCTTTAACCGACATGAATCCTACTCAAATGGCAATCAAATCCCACCAAAATTGATGGAATTGATGTTTACACGATGATGAATCATCTGAGATAATTGTGGAGTCCTAAGTCTCCATAGATTTCTCACGCGAATGCATGAGAATCGCGAATTATTTTCCTTCAAATCCAAGCCATGGAATCCTTCTTTCCTGATCCAGAGCTCTCCCTGAAGCTCTATAAAGCCAAGCTGTGCATAGCCTCACCTCTTTAATTTCTTTTTGGCCAAAAAATCCCCTTCTTCCCTCGTCTCCGGTCGAATGCTCCACGAGCTCCAATGACCTTCGACCACCTTCCTCGTTCGCTTTCACAGACCATAATTTGTGGATTTCTCTAGCTCACCTTTCTTCGCATGTCGCAATACCAGTGACCGTCGCCTACACCCCCTCGTCGTCGCCGCCCCTATCATCGGAGGCTTCATCTTCCCCACGTATGACGTACCACCGACGTGGGAAAATCTCCCCTTTCATCCAATTAGGTTAGTATAGTTAGGTCCCTTTAGAGTTTTGTTGTCGACATTTTGTGCGGGTTTGTTTTAGGGTTACCAAGTGTCATTTAGTTCTTAGATTGCACATGAACCCATTTCTGATTGACTCAACCCTCTTTTTATCTCATTTATACCATTTGACCTATGTTTTTCCTCTGAGAAATCCCATTTACGTACTGCAATGGTAAAATTGCAGTTTTAACCTTTATTTCATGTTTTCTTCTCAGAGCACTTGTTCCTTCAGTTAGGCCTTCTTCTAGGTTATGTAGGAGCTTTTATCTTCTTTATTGGGTCAAAATGAGCTAGTTATGGCTCATGATGAGGCTCTCATCATACCCCCATGCCTAGCTTTTGCTAGTCCCTTAGCAAAATTTCAAAGTTTTAACTTCCGTTCTAGACCCTGAATGTCTATCAACAATGATAAGTGCTTCTCCTTTTCTTTTGTGATTAGGTGGGAATGCCGACAATAGGCCTAGAGGTACTCAAGTACCAACCAAAATCCGGACCTGTTCCGCTTTAGCCTCAGTCTTCTGCAAAGGTTTCTACGGCCCACAGAAACTAACCTAGGGTTTGTTGGACTCCGCGGTTAAAGCACCCGTGCTTGAGACATTTTTAGCCTAAGTTCAGTTTGCAGTGCGTTTTTTGTAAGAGAGAGATAGAAGATTTATTTGTTTGGAGAGCTTTTCTCTCTCTTTTTTTTTTTATTTCTAGCTTCGGATTAGCTTCTCAACACGGTCTGTATCGGATTCCTCGTCCCCATCATCAATCCTCAAAGGTCCCTGGCTTTCGAGATTTATAGATAATCCCACCCATGGCAACCCCCAGAACCCTGGCTTTCGACATTTCGAGATAATCCCGCCCATGGCATTCTATGGCCGAATCCAGACCCTGGCGATCGACATTTCGTGATAATGCCGCCCATGGTATCTGAACCAGCAGAGTGCTTACATGCCCCCGGTAGGATATTTAAATATCCTAAGAGACAAGCACCGAGGAGACGATATGTTACGCATCTTCGAGGGGAATTTCCCACCTCTCCGCGCTGGGAACTCGTCTAAATCAATTTGTGTTGATTGATCGCTCCTAATCTAGGTGACTTTTTCAGAACATTAAATGCTTTTCGCATGATTTGGATGTTTATGCGTACTGAACCAGACTGTGTGTGAATTTGGGTGCTTAGGTTATCGAATCCCGCAAACCAGAGGTCAGTTAACGAGGCCGAATACTTCCTAAGTCTTAGACCTAATACTCAAGCTTCGCATTTTCCTCAACCTCTTAAGGATTATCCAGATTTTAACGGATACGTGAATTTTTAAGCTATAGGTACTAGCCCAAAAAGCCTAAGACCAGCGTTCCCGCTAATCTCTTGTTATATCTCCGTAGCACTTTTCTTTTCTTTTTCTTGATTCGGTCTAAAACTTCAGTTAACCCCTTAATCTTTTACTAATGACTATTTCTTTTCATTTTCATTTTGTGCTCCTTTTTGTCATTTTTCTTCTTTTTCTCCTACTTATGCTTAAGTGGCTCACAAAATTTCCTCCCTCCCCCCATTTTTTTGTTCTTTTTTTTTAATTAATTTTTTTTCAATTTTTTTTTGCATTTTTGACATATGCAAATTTTTTTTTTTGTGTGTGAGACTCCTGATGTTTTTCTTGATTCTGTATGTATGCACTTTATCACCCCCCCATGCCTAAGTTTTGCAATGTCCTCATTGTAAACAGAGGGTGGGAATTAGTGTTGAGGTCAGGGGCTTAGAACAGGATACATCGGGTGGGTGAATGGGTCGTAAATGACTGATGCGGATGATTTCAAGCTCTGATACGTGTACCAGAGGTGGGATCCTCTGTCTAAGGCTAGTCTCAAGGTGCAATAGACGTGGAGTCCAGATGGATAATCAGACGGGTCTCTGTGTTTGGGATGACGGGTTGCCTCCCGTTAAGCGCTAAATTTAATGCCTTCAGCCGAGCAGAAAATGGGGTGGAGAGGGAGTGGTCAAATCAATGGAGTTTTGGAAAACAAGCACCTTGATTAAGAGCCTGGTTGGTCCAACCAGGTGCTTGTTGAGATCAGTGGGCTGATGATGCAGCCCGAACCCAATAACTCTGGTGGGTTGATAGATGTAGATCAGCAGATGCGGAACCCACCATATGCAGTGACGTTCTGATGGATATGGAAGTGAAAACTCGAGTTCAGGCTGAGTCGAATCAGCCTGGTCAAAGTATGGCTCCGAAAAATTATCCATGTAAGGTGTGGAATCCCTATAGAGGTGATCAAAGGATGGAGGCTCCTGATTTGTGGTCTGATCAGTACCCGATACCTGGTCTAGATATGGAGTTGAATCATCTGCAAACGGCTCAGTGAGAGGTGAATCGGAATAGAAATTAAGTCCGGTTGCGGGTCGGGGTGGGGAACGGGTTTTGATTAGTTCTGTATATGTGGAGCAGGTGGCTTCAAAGAAGATTGACATGTTATAATCAGGAGGCAGATTTTCTCCGATGTTATGGTCAAATTCGAGATCGTCGGAGAGTTTGCGAAAATCAAAGTTTGAATGAGATTCTAGATCATGAGTTCCACCATAGAATAAATCATATGTTGTATATTCAGCAGCCTGACTGGGATCTAGCCTAAATGTTAATTCTGAGCTTAAAAGGGTATCCTTATCTGGTAGAGGCTCAGATTCTAAGCTAGTAGGGCAGACCCAATTGAAACCTTGCTTGTCCAACTCCTCGATTTCTGTGTCATAGATTGGCATGACTTCCGCAAAATCGATTCGTTCCTCTGAGGAGGTTGACGAGGGATATTCATCAAATCGAGGCCTAAAATCATATTCTTCATTAAGAGATTGATTTTCTTCATCTGGGGCCTTGAAATCTTCAAAATATGTTTCAGATCTAGGTTCTAGGCTTAGGATGTAGGTTGAATTACTAGAATTTAGGTTTGAATAACCTTCGAGGGCCACCTTATCAGAATAAGGGACGGAATTTACACCCTCGAGAGGTTCAGTTCTACTCTCATACTTGCAGGAGTCTTGGGATTCTAAAATGGGCTCATCATGGTCTTTTCCTGCATTTGGAGCTTCCCAATCTTCTTCAATATCAGGTGCATTATACTCCATCTGGGTTGGGAATCCACAACCATTTTGTGCCTCAAACCCGAGGTCAGATTTATCCTCGATGTTGTTCCAAGATAGCTCATCCTCTGTTTGTGGTATATACGGGTATTTCTGATCAATAACTTGTTTTACTAATCTCATTATCTCTTCCCATTTTTCAAGACTATCTTGGTGTTGCTTCCAAAGTCGAGGATTTGTCATACATTGAAGGTATTCACTATTATGCAATTTTTCTATCTCAATGTATGCAGTAATGAGCAAGTCACGGGTTGATCCTTTGTTGGCTTCTGCTAATAGTACTTGGGCACAAGTTATGAGAAAGGTTGTGGTTGTTGGGACATCAACCTGAATGTTTCCTACTGCTGTTGAGGTTTCTTCATTTTCATAAAATCGCATGGCATCCTCAATCATTTTATCTCTCATGGATCTCTGGTATTCAGGTTTCTTGAATGGTAGTCCTAGGTGGTTCGGCTGCATATTGGGATCAGGTGGTGGAATCAAGATCAGAGTTTGACTCAAGATGTGTTATGAAGCGATCAGATCTGAATAACGAGTCCCACTGAAATTGAGTGTGTGTGCTCTAAAGAGAAAAGATGCAGGACTGGAGATGTTCTTGACCCAATCAAGACACCCAAAAGATGTTTGGATGACTATAGAGGTTCGGGGCGGATGGACCCCTGGATCCGAAGATCGTCCACCTGAGAATTACCTGGGCAGCCAGAGAGGGAGAGTCCCGCAAAGACCCCTACACGGTAGAGCGTCCCTACGGGTTACAGGGTTTCCCCCACCCGACCTCTCTTGTCACTGAGATTCCAGGTAGACCAGAATGGGGACCTTGACCTCTTAAGTCTATCACTTTTTATTTCAAAGGTGCTTTTAGGGTTCTCACTTGAACTTTAGATGTTTTTGGTATTGTGACCTAATTTAGAGGTTGGTTGACCCAAGGAGTCAACTTCACCTGGCCTATCCTATAAATGGCAGAATGATTTTAAGCTCGGAGCCTAGAGATCACCCTGATTTGACTCCCAGGTTATTAGGTCAAAAGAAAATTTTAAGATTCAAGTGATTTTAGAGCTCAATTTTAGGGTTTGTCTTATTTAGCTTTCTTCAATCAAGGGCTTGGGTAGCACACTGACACGGGAGGGTTTATTTCCTTTTACACAGGCATGTGTGACTAGCGCTTCAAGACCCTAATGTGAAAACCCTAATTTGGTTCTATTTCCAATCCTCTTTTTCTTTTTCAAAAGTTCTCTTTGGACTTATAAACAAGAAGTGTGTGGTCCGCCGAGATTAAGCGTTATTTCAATTAGGCACAAGCATTTTTGTGGGATGGGAAAGAAAAAAAAATCACTCCAACTTCAAGAATATTTGCAGAAATTTTCGCAAAATCAGGAAATGTTTTGCCTTAGAAATGGTGATTACTATATAAAGAAGGCAATTGATTCCTAAATTGATTTTCTTCCTTTTGTCTTTCAAAGATTAGGGGATGATTAAGGAAGAAAAGAAATTACCTGCCCTGGAGTGGTTGACTTGCGGGATAGATTTTCTCATGAAGTACTTGCAAGATCATATCAAAGCAAAGTAGGGCAAGTTAGTGTTCAATATGATAAAAAGAATGTAGGGACTAGTGGTAAAGTGCGCATTGCTCCCCGACAACGGCGCCAAAATGTTGTCGACATTTTGTGCGGGTTTGTTTTAGGGTTACCAAGTGTCATTTAGTTCTTAGATTGCACATGAACCCATTTCTGATTGACTCAACCCTCATTTTATCTCATTTATACCATTTGACCTATGTTTTGCCTCTGAGAAATCCCGTTTACGTACTGCAATGGTAAAATTGCAGTTTTAACCTTTATTTCATGTTTTCTTCTCAGAGCACTTGTTCCTTCAGTTAGGCCTTCTTCTAGGTTATGTAGGAGCTTTTATCTTCTTTATTGGGTCAAAATGAGCTAGTTATGGCTCATGATGAGGCTCTCATCAAGTTTTAAGTTTGTTTTCCTATCCAAAAACCCAAAAATAACCCCTCGACCTCCACACACACCATCATCCTCCTTCGCTCCAGCTACACCTCCGGCGAGGTTTTTCGCTCACCACACACGTCCAACCGCCTCGTCACGAACTCCACAACCTTCGTAGTGCACCCATGAACAAAAGCCCTAACCTATTCCACCTTCTCCATGCTCCCAAGATCACCATTGAACAACCCACTATTCGTACTTCATCTTCACCTTCGTTCGACCACATCACGTACTCTCACGCCACAAAACCACCCCTCACACATCATGGTCCGTGATGCTTGTGAGCTATTTTAAAGTGGCTGTGAGGCTGTATTTGTGATTCTCAAGCCTCGCCATCGCTCCACCTCTATGCCATTCTTTCCAACATCATTCTTCATGTTTGAAGCTATACGAGCCCCAGGTTGCATCTCTAGGTAGGACAAAGTAATCCCAGGCACACGCCCAGGTGGTTAATCGAGGACCAAGCCATCTACAGCTGCCTCAATTGGAGGCGTCTTCACAGCAGTTGCGACAATTGGAAAGACTTCTTTGCTGCAGGTGCACGCAAAGAATAGGGGGACATTTAGTACCACATCATTCGTGGAAGGCCGCACAACTATGCATAAGTTGATTTTCTTCATATAGCTATTTGCTGCCAAATGCATGGGTTGAGGTCCCTCACACCCGCATTCGACCTGACCCACCTATCCTTCACTCCTCGGCAGCGACACCCATGCACGTAGCCCTAGACCCGGTTACGTAAATCCGATTACCTGGTTAAGGTCTGATTATCTGAAAGAGGAGAGGAAGAAAGGAAAGAAAGAGAGGGTGGGGTGAGGGATGGAGAGTATCCTGTTGATCGCAATTAAATTCTAGAGGGGAGGGGTGAATAGTATTGCTTTAAAAAAATTAAGAGTCAGATTAAAAAATAAGACAACAAAGATACATGCATAGAGTACACTTGATTTATAGTGGAAACCCAATCTGGGTAAAAACCACTACCTAAGCCTCCCAGCTTAGGATTTTTTCAACTAGTACAAGCTAGTCAATCCACTATTCATGACACTTTAATGAGGGTGGCACAACCTCTTACAAACCCTTCTCTTTTATCCTGAGGAGAGATAAAAGCAACCATGGATATTCCAAACAGGCTTGGGATCCATAAATCAAATGCAACAAAATAGAATAACAATAAAATGAATTCTATGGAACCTTAATAAATGATCAAACTGATTTTTTGCAGAGGTTCGAGGTGTCGTGCCTTTGAAGAGCGTGAAGAACGAGATGTGAAAGCCTTTTGCAAAAAGCACAAGAAGATCTAATTTTGAATGGTGTTTCTATTAAATGTTGTATATGAATGGGCTGCGTACGACCTTTATTTATACAAAATGTTTTGCTTGAGTAGGAAACAAAATTGGTCAATCAATTAAGGTTAATTGGTCGATCAAAAAGTAATTTGGTCAATCAATTTTCTTGGTTGGTCGATCAAGATGATTTTTCTCAACTTCCTAAAATGAACTGATTTGATCGGTCAAATAAGTAAGTTGGTTGATCAACGTATTTTGGTCAATCAATTAATAAGTTTGGTCGATCAATAACCCTAAAATTAGGTTTTGAAAAGATAAGAGAAAAAATCATTTTTGAGTTTTATTTGGGGTTCCATAAAATAAAGTCATAGATAAAAATAAATGAAAAAGACGCACATCAGTAACTATCTAAACTTGTGTCTTGAATAGAGGCTTCAATCCAAGATAGTCCTGAAATGTTAGTTTTAGCAATAAACATAATTTTGATGCATCAAAACAGAGGTGCTTACATTCTCCCCTTTTTGATGACAACAAAATTAAAATTATGAACAACTTTGCATAATATCTCGCTGTTTTTGTTTCAACAAAAAGTAAACATGCTGCTGGTTATTTCAGAATTAACTCCCCCTTAAACATGTAATATAAGCATCAATATAAGATCATGCATTTAGAGAGATAACAATATAAAACTAAAGGAGATAATATTCATGCAACATCATAACAAAATGTGTAGAAAAGATAACATATAAAAGAGTCTAGAAGATAAACTGATACATGACAAAAATAAACTGATACAAGCAAATATAACACCTAATCATCCAGCGATGCCATAAATGCATCCATGGTACTCTGGAGATCAGTATCTAGCATAAGATCCAGCAAGTCTGATCTCTCAGAAGATGCAGGCTGACCAAGGCAAAGGTGTCGCTGAGCTGACGAACGAGGTGTCGAATGTCTGGATGTCCTACGAGGAGGAGTGATCTGCCCATCTACTGGTGGTGCTGCTGGTGAGGCTGATGAAGTAGGAGGAGGAGGAGGAGGTACTATAGAAGGCATGGTAGTCAAACGACGAGGTCGAGGAGGTCAGTGAAGCTGCTGCTGAGTGTTATGAATAGACTTTCCAAGTCTGTCCAAAAACTGACTCTGAGCATTCAAGTATTTTGATACCTGATGCCCATGCCTCATCATTGCCATGTCTATCTCCCTCTGCCTGTGCGTCATCAAAGAAATACCAGCTGCCACATCCTGAATAGTGACAAAGTCCCTGCCTGAAATCTGTTTGTCCAAGAGACTCCAGTCCTGGTTGTAGAAAGATGGTGATGGTCTCACTAAAGGTGGATAAGTCGCAGTGAAGTGCTCATAAGGCAGGAACGGAGGAGGTACAGTGGTCTACTCCTGCTGCTGCTGCTCCTGTGGTGCACCCTCATCATGAGCTCCCTGTGCTTGCTCCATCTTTGCATAAGTCAGTTTATCAAAAATGGAGACACGAGTGATAAACTATTTATGATTAATGTCCATGGGTACACTGAAATGGAGAAAGATATGAGATAGAAGTGTGCCGAACTGGAAGGAGCTACCAGGTGATTTACTCATGAGATAAAGAATCAAATGGTTCCAGTTGAACCGTTTGTTCTTCATGAAGGCATAGAGGGTGATCAGCATAATACCAGGGTAGCTTTTGGAAGATGTGGACTTGGACATAAAGTTCCACAAGAAAACATGATTCAGAAAGCAAGGCAAACGATGGAAAAAGGGTGACTTGGCAGGACGACCCAAGTCAAAATGAGAGGGAGTAAGCAAGGTCTCCTTAATAGTGTCAAACTGAGTTTGCTGATGCAACTCAAGAGAAGTAGGCCTAATTAGCCCATAGTTGTGGGTTATTTAAGTATTTAAGTGCCTAGACATTAGGTTAATTCTAACATTTATTTCGCATAAATTATGATGTAAATAGATTAATACATATTTTAAATTTAATTACATAATCCATGCATTGCATTCATATTTTAAGTGCATTTAGAATTAGCTTAGAATGGCATTCATCTAATTAGTTAACCAATTAGGTATATTATTTTTGTTAACATAAAAGTTGAGGGTGTGTATATAAATAACCATAATAGTTTAACATTATTTTCTTTATTCTTCTTCTTGCAGGAACGGCTGCATTTCCTTCGGCTGCCACTCCAATGCCACCAGCTGCCGCAATGAAGCCTGCAATCAAGGATGAGCGGAGAATGTGGATCTGCTGCTGCCTCTCCGTTCGAATCTATGCAAGCAGCTACAAAAGGAGGAGGGAGGCAGTAGAGCTCGAAAGGCCTCCACCACCGACCCACCACTGTTTAGAGAGATCTTCTCTCTTCCATTCCACACCGCCAGCCTCAACTGCGGCGACGACCCTCCACCACCGTGGGCATGTGGTGTGACAGACCACACCGCCATCTGGAGGTCGTCCGCATTACCGTGAGCACCTTAGCGTGCATCTCCCTCGCCGTCGTCATCAACAACCACCGCTGCAGCCACTGTGCAATCACCTTCTCAGTCAGTTAAGTGAAGTGGGCAGACGGTGGTTGCTGCTGGAGTGGGGGGTGGACTTTAGACGTCCGGGAAATTTCCCGGACGTCTAAAGTCCACCCCCCACTCCAGCAGCAACCACCGTCTGCCCACTTCACTTCCAGGGCACCCGCGACACCTTCAACCTGCATCTCACTGCTAACGCCCGCACCACCACTCCCGCGCCTGCAGCGTCTCACTGCTCACGCCCGCACCACCACCCCTACGCCTGCAGTCTTCATCCGGGCCCACCAACATCTGCAGCAACCGCGCTCACAGGCTGCAAGCGCACACCCACGCCTTCAGCATTCACGAGCACCCGCCTCTGCACGCATGCCTGCAGTACCCATGCTTTCGCCAATAGAGTGCGCTCCCATGCCTCCAGCCAGCACGCAGCAATAGAGCCGTCAGAGCTGCCCTTCTATTGCGCCTGCAGCGCACCCTCCCGCCAGCAGTCCAGCGCGCACCTCACCGCAAACAGGACCTACAACACCAGCTGCAGCCACCTCCGCCAGAGCTCTTCCGGCCAGCTCCAGCTGCCACGCGACACGTTGCCACCACCGCTTCGAAGCCCTCGGTCCAAGGAACTTCCTTCGAGCTTCCCACGTCCGACCGTCCACTCCTCGTCGCGCACGGCAAAGGGAAAAAATCCCCTGTTTTGCTACAGTAACATGACCATTAAAAATTACATTTTCTACCATTGTCAACTTTTAATAATATTTTATTGATTCTGCATTGAGACAAATATCCTCTAGTTACTCAAAATTGCTATTTCAGCATGCTTTCTTGATTCAACCTTAATCTGAAGGCAATTTTGGCTTGATTCTTGTCCAAACTAACTACGAACCAACGTTTTTAACTGGTGCGAATTTAAATACGTCATTGCCTCCATGTGGATACGACCGACTCTTCTACGAGTGGTTATTTATTTTTAAATATTGATTAGTCAATTTTTCCACCACATAAAACTACAAACGACTTCGAAGCGAAAAATCGACTCCTCAAATGGCGACGTTGTCGGGGAGGCAACAGATGTAATAATTTCACCTAATTTTATTTTGATTATTTGTCAATTGCACAGTGATTTGACCATTTATTATTTTCTCTTCTATGCGAGAAATTTGTGCAAGAATCAGCCAGTGTGAGAGGCAACCCTTGACGTCGCCAGAGGAGAATTGGACGAGCTATTTTGGAAAGGAGGAGAAGGATGACGATGCGACAGACATCAATGTATATTTAGTCGCTAGTTAGAATAGAATTAAGACTTTAGATTTAATTTTTCATTGCATTTGGTTTGAAACCCTTGTTCTAGGGTATATTTTGAGGGATTTGTTCCCCGATTTTGTTTTGGACTAGTGTTGGGTAATTTTTGGGAGCATGTTCCCTTTTCTTTAGATTTAGGTTTTTAGTTTATTAATTACTTTTATTGTGCATAAGTAGTTTAAAAATAAAAAAAATAAAAAAATGAGCTGCCTGCTGATGAGTGGCTACTCATCATGGCTAAAAAGCTGAAATTAAGCTAGACACTAAGCAAAACAATATCAAATTAATAGATAAAAAGGATTAAGTGTGGGAATTAAAGAAAAAGACCTAAAACTTTTTCTTTGTGTTAAAACCTCCTAATTAGGTCACAAAATGAGATTTTCTAAAAACAAAATACAAATGATGATCCATGAGTCAATTGAACACATAAATTAGTATGAAAAGCCAAATCAGATGTATAATCAATGTGTTAAATGTTCAATTAAGCACATATAAAAATTTGAAGGCAATTGGACATCATTTAGGTTATGAAATAGATAGTTGACACTTAGGTCCTTCATGTATTACTCTTTGACCCTTAAAAACTCATTTTTGGACCTGCTTGTAATCCGCAGGGACCCTTTTGAAATCCTGCAAGGCCCTTCCAGTTATAGTTCTTTTCACTTATGGGCCTGCACGCAATTCTTCTACCCCTTCGTTCAAGGGTCTTCCTACAATTTTTCCCTCATTTCAGAGAGAAGCCTACTGCTCTTCACGCGCACTATAGCGCGCGAAGAACACAGCCAATCTCAGCCGTCCATCGCTCTTTAGATCTTGATCTACGGTTGGATTCTATTGGAACTTTCACGCAATTCGATGCGTGCATTCACCTCTCCCCTAGATCTCATCTGACGGTCAGATCTTGTGCTCAGCTCACCGCGCGCTCCGCCCCTCACATCCTTGCCGCCGGTTGCATCTTGTTTATTCTCACCTGCGTGGTGATCTCAGCCACTAAGCTGCTACTTAAGCACCTCAGTGGTGTCGCATGCAAGGGATCGCTCCCTCCTACACCTCTTAGCGATCAATTCGTCCACTCCAGTCTCTCCTCCCCATCCAGCCTCTGATTTCACAGCCCCGGCTGTGAAATCATCACCTTCTCTCGACACTCCTCGTCGCTAAGGACTTCGTAGTACCTGAGGACGACCCTGGAGCCTCACTAGCAGACTCTTCCCTCTGCTGGAGTCATCTTCCTCCTTTCTTCCTCCTTCGCCACCGGCTAAGGACCCATAGGTCCCATTCTTCCTGTTAGTTTAGGTTTTTAATTCTGCATAATTAGTTTTAGCTGTGGTTAAGTAGTTTAGAGTAGAATTAGCATAATTGTTAGTGTTTAATTTTCTTTTTCTAACAGCAGCATCAGCCACTGTCAGATGGGTGGAGAAGGGGGAGAGTGTTAAGAATTCAGTGCTTCTTTCAACAGCCTAAGCTACTGTAAAATGGGCTAACTGCTACTGAAGTTAGTCCATTTGAAAAGAGAGATGAATCCAAATGGTGAGAAGGGAAGAGTTTAGAGAGGAGGAAGATATATAGCTGCAAGATGCAACAATTTATTGTGTACTGGGATTAAAAGCAATCAAAATCAATTGTAAAGTAGATAAGTGAATCCTAAATCTGACAAGGGTTTAATTCCTCACGAAATTCACAAAATGTCTTAATTCAAATGCCCAAAAACCCTCATCAAAAACCTCATTTCAGATTAAAACCAAAAATAACACTGAATTAGCTCTTCCTAATGCCTGCTAGAAGTTTCCTGCCCTAGGACGAACAATTTAGGTCTGTATGAGCAGCCTCTAGATTTACTTCTCTGCATTGCGTGCATTCTTGCATCGTTGATTGCTGGAAGCAAGGTACGCATTCTCTTACTTTGCATCCTATTCTTGATCACGCATTGCATTTGGATTTAATTCAAAGACCACAAAGTTTGTCTTGAAGTGATCTAAGAAGTGGTCACATATATTCGAAAAAAGGACTAATTAAAGGAGGGACAACTAAAAATCAAGGACTTGATTGTAAAACGTTGTGTGCGATTCAAAATTCAAAATCCTTTTGTGGTGAATGCACACTTATATCTGTTGCACCACAGCACTCATTTAGACACTCCTAAGTCTTGAAACGACTAGGACAAGAGCCCTCCTATTGTTGGATTCTAAAGTGTTCGAAACTTGAGATCAAAGATTTTGTAAATCCAAAGAGGGGGATACCCTGTCATGGATTTTTGGGGGTAGTTGAGAAGCACCGCGAAAGCACAGCTTCAAAGGAAAGCTTAGGCCTACTTGCATCCCTCGATCTTCCGTCTTTGGATTTACTTGACTATTTGAGATTTAGGGAAGAATACCTAAGCTCCAACTAGGTCTTTTTAGGCATTTCGAAGGTTGACAATAGGCGCGTATTTGATTGGGCAACTTGTTTTGTCACCTACAAATTGAACTAAAGTCAAAAGCCTAAATCTGTAAAGACCAAACAAGTCCTTTTGAATTGTGTTTGTAGTGCATGCTTGGTAGGCATTCTCTTAGGAGACAACTTGTATTTGATCCTGAACCTGAAAGAATCCTAAGGAGAGACCTTCCAAGGGTAGAAATGGCCGGTCAAAGGAGCCTTAAGGAATATTTCATCCCAACCAATCAAGCTGGCCCTGCACTACGTAGCCCTGGAGGGGACAATCTGTATGAGATCAAAAGTAGTACCATATCCTTGCTACCCTCCTTTTATGGTACTTCTAGGGAAGACCCTTACAGGCATATTGAGGAATTCACCGAGGTCTATTCCACAGTGAAGCTGCAGGGCGTTACTGATGACGCTCAAATGCGGACCCTCTTTCCCTTCTCCCTAAAGGACAAATCCAAGTATTGGTATCACACCCTTGATAATATAAATACTTGGGATGCCCTGAAGAAGGAGTTTTTGAAGAAGTACTTCCCCATGAGCAAAACAAATCAGTTTAGGAGGGAAATTATGAGTTTCGTTCAAAAGGATGGGGAAGCATTCCATGTTGCGTGGGAGCGCTTTAACGATTTGCTGAGACTTTGCCCACATCACCAGGTGCCTAAATGGCAACCGGTTGAAAGGTTCTACACCGGACTTAATGATTCGCATAGGCAAACTATGGATGGTGCCTATGCAGGAACCTTTCTATCTAAGACTGAGGATGAAGCTTGGAACTTATTTGATACTTTGAGTGAGAATTCTATTCACTTGAATTCTGCCTACATGGATAGAAAGCCCACTCTCATGCAAAGAAAGTTGGAGGCGAATGAGGCAAGGGACACCCAGAATTTAGCCTATCAAATTCAATTATTGAATCAAAACATGGAAAGGCTTATGTCGAACCCGAGTTCATTCGTACCTAACACCTCCACATCCCAAGCTTCCGAATGCTTAATTTGTCAAGGCAATACACACGCCACTGTGGATTGCCACTTGGCCTCCCAATTCCCTGAGCTTGTATAAGCGGATTTGAATGCTGCTCAAGGGTTCCATCCAAGACCTCGTAATGACCCTTTCTCCAACACTTATAATGAGGGATGGAGGAACCACCCAAACTTTTCATGAAGACAAGGAAATGTCTCAAATTCAGGGAATTACATGCCACAATTCTTTCAAAACCATCAAATGAACCAACCTCAGACCTTTGCACAACCTAAAACCTCTGAGATGGATGAATTGAAGGCAATGTTGAAAACTATGCAAGAAAGTCAAAGTGCCATCATCCAATCTCATGACAAGGCTATACATGAGATGAAATCACAAACTGGACACCTTGTTGAGGCCGTTAGATAGAGGGAGACTAGGAAGCTCCCCATTGCTGCTGAGGAAAATCCTAAAGGAAAAGGGATTGTCTTTAGGGAGCATGCTCAGGCGGTGACTATTCTGAGGAGTGGGAAAGAAATTTCCAAACCCGATGCTCCTATAGTCTCCCCCTAAAAAAACCATCCACCCCGACTTTCACCTCCATCGAAGAAGACGTGCCCAAATCTTCTCCGCCTGAAATCACCCCACTGGAAGAAGTTGCCCCCATTCCACCCCTTACTCGACATGGCAACCCTTCCACCCAGAGATCGAGAGTGCCCTTTCCAGAGTGCTTATCCACCTCTGGGTAGACTTCTGCTGGCTCATCTAGAGCCAAAGATAAGACGGATGAGATCATGGAAACTTTCAAGCAAGTGCAGATTAACATGCCTTTGCTTGAAGCTATCAGGCAGATTCCATCTTATGCCCACTTCTTAAAGGACTTGTGCATGAAAAAGCAGCAATCTAGGAAACAGGTCCAATCAAAAGTTGTCCTTCCTGATTCTGTTAGCTCAATTGTTCAACATGGCACACTCCTAAAACTTAAGGGCCCAGGAGCCCCGTACATCTCAATGGTTATTGCTGACTTACAGATTGATGAGGCTCTACTTGATCTAGGTGCGGGGGTGAACATCCTATCGAGCTACGTGTATGAACAACTTGGGGGAGGCAATTTGAAGCCTAGCCATGTAATCCTTCAAATTGTAGATCTATTATTTAAGACACCACAGGGAATTTTGGAAGATGTCCTCATAACAGTGGAGGATTTCTTCTTTCCCGTTGACTTCTTAGTTTTGGACACTGACCCTACCAACAAGCCAACCAAACCCTCCATCATTTTGAGTCACCCCTTCCTTGCAACTTCACATGCTTCAATCAATTGCAATACTGGGGCATTGAAAATGGGCTTTGGGAACAAGAAAATCTGGGTTAATGTGTTTGATGCTTACAAACAAGCCGGACTTGAGGATTGTTCTCAAGTTGAGGTGATAGATGACCTGATTGAAGAGGCAACTCCTGCAATGTTATGTGATGACCCCCTTCAGCATGTTATGCTGAATGAGCATTCCCATCTCTTGGAGGAATGTGAAGGGGATATACTAGAACTTGAGGAGTTGCTGGGTGTTTTTGCTAAGTCTCTTCCCCCATCATCTCTGCCTAAGGTAGATCTACTACCTGAGATGGGGACATCTATTATGAAACCCTCAACCATACACGCCCCCGACCTTGAGTTGAAACCCCTCCCTGACACTCTCAAGTATGTCTTCCTAGGTGCCAATGATAAACTCCCTGTTATCATTTCGGATGTGCTATCTAAGGCACAGGAGGGAGCCCTGATTGAATGCCTGTCTAGGCACAAGGAAGCTATTGCTTGGGGCATTGCTGACATTAAGGGTATAGACTCTACACTCTGCATGCACCACATTTATACTGATGATTCCATCAAGCCTTTTAGGGACATGCAGAGACGTCTGAACCCTACTATGAGGGAGGTTGTAAAAAAGGAAATCCTGAAGTGGTTGGATGCTGGGATCATATATCCCATTGCTGACAGTAAATGGGTTAGTCGCATTCATGTGGTGCCAAAGAAGGCAGGCTTTACTATGGAACTCAACGACCAAGGTGAACAAGTTGTCACTAGACCCTCAACTGGATGGAGGGTCTGTATTGATTACCGCAAGCTGAACACCGCTACCCAGAAGGATCACTTTCCTTTGCCTTTTATTGATCAAATTCTCAAAAAATTGGCAGGGAATGAGTATTATTGCTTTCTCGATGGATATTCTGGGTACAATCAGGTGGCAGTCTTTCCTGATGGCCAAGAAAAAATGACATTCACGAGTCCTTACGGTACTTTTGCATTCAGGCGTATGCCGTTTGGATTATGTAATGCCCCTACAACTTTCCAGTGGTGTATGATGTCTATCTTTTCGTACATGATTGACGAGTGTGTTGAAGTATTTATGGATGACTTCTCTATTTATGGCTCGTCTTTCGACCAGTGTCTCTTGCACCTGGAGAATGTGTTGAAATGATGTAAGGAGACTGGTTTAGTCCTCAGCTGGGAGAAAAGTCACTTCATGGTACAGAAAGGAATTGTATCTGGGCATGTTGTATCAGAGCAAGGTTTGGAAGTAGATAAAACCAAGATTGATTCTATTTCCAAACTTCCATTGCCTATGAATGTCAAACAGATTAGATCCTTTCTGGGCCATGCTGGCTTTTATAGGCGCTTTATTAAAAATTTTAGTAAGATTTCTAGGCCACTTTGTGACTTGTTGGCGAAGGAATCTTCCTTCAGTTTTGATTCAAAGTGTGCCAAGGCCTTTCAAAATCTAAAGGAGGCCTTGATCTCTGCACCTATTCTCCAAGCTCCTGATTGGACACTCCCATTTGAGCTTATGTGTGATGCTTCGGATTATGCAGTAGGAGTAGTCCTTGGACAAAGGGTTGAGGGAAGACCTCATGTGTTGCATTATGCAAGTAAGACTTTAACCGAACCTCAGCAAAACTACACCGTCACTGAAAAAGAGTTACTTGCTGTAGTTTTTGCTCTGGAGAAGTTTACGTCTTATCTACTTGGGTCTAAGGTGGTTATTTTTACTAATCATGCAGCAGTGAAACATCTCATTGCTAAGAAAGATTCTAAGCCACGTCTGATTAGGTGGATCTTACTCCTTCAAGAATTTGACTTGGAAATGCGTGAAAAGAAAGGAGTAGAAAATGTTGTGGCTGACCACCTGTCTCTCCTTCCTCTTAATGACTCTCCTTCTGGAGACATTCGCGAGACATTTCCCGATGAAACTCTGATGGCGGTAACACCAACTTTACCTTGGTATGCAGACACTGTAAATTACTTGGTCACTGGACAAACTCCTGGCTCTTGGGATGAGTAGAAAAGAAAGAGATTCATTTCTCAAGCAAGATATTTTCATTGGGAAGAGCCAGAATTATTTAGAATTGGACAAGACCAAGTATTGAGACGTTGTGTGCCTAAAGAGAAACAACAAAGTGTGCTGAGTTTTTGCCATGAACTTCATTGTGGAGGACACTTTGGTGCTAAGAAAACTACTTTTAAGGTTCTCCAGTCCAGTTTTTGGTGGCCTTCCTTATTTAAGGATTCTCATAATTTTGTTAAGGCCTGTATTAGATGTCAACGGATTGGAACGATTGGGAAGAAGAATGAAATGCCTCAACATCCTATTCAATCTGTTGAAATTTTTTATGTGTGGGGAATTGACTTTATGGGCCCCTTCCCGTCGTCCCATGGTTTTGAATATATCTGGGTGGTAGTTGATTATGTCTCTAAATGGATAGAGGCCATTCCTACGCGCACAAATGGCCACTCTGTGGTTTTGAAATTTGTGAAGGCCAATATCATATCCCGTTTCAGCTGCTCCAAGACTATTATAAGTGATGGGGGACCTCATTTCCGAAACCACCACTCAATCGGTTAATCAAGAGTTTGGGAGTGACTCACAAGGTTGCTACCCCTTACCACCCTCAGACAAGTGGCCAGGTTGAAGTATCAAATAGGAAGATAAAAAATATTTTGGAAAAGATCGTTAGACCTGATAGGAAAGACTGGTCTGAAAAGCTCGATGATGCTTTGTGGGCTTATCGAATGGCCTATAAGACCCCTTTGGGTACTTCTCCCTTTCGGATTGTGTATGGAAAAGCGTGCCATTTACCTGTTAAGTTGGAACATGAAGCACTTTGGGCTATTCGAAGTGTTAACAAGGATTTAGAGAAGGCAGGTAAGGCACGACTTCTAGAATTAAGTGAGCTTGAGGAGCTGAGGAACTAAGGTCTTGCATGATAAGTTTATTCTTCGAAAGGCCTTTGAGCCCAACCAACAAGTCTGGCTTTTCAATTCCAAACTTAAGCTTTTTCCTGGGAAGTTAAAATCTCATTGGGATGGGCCTTACATAATCACCAAAGTATTTCCGCATGGAGCTGCGGAGATCAAAAATCCTTCCTCTTCAGCAACTCCCTTTATCATCAATGGTCAACGGTTAAAACCGTACATAACTTTAGATGGCCATCTGGTTGACGAAGTCACTATTGAGGAGCCTTAGCTCCTACCATTCTCCGCCTCAGGTAATATCTTCCTTTAGCTATTTTTGTTTTCAATGAGGACATTGTTTCAACCAGGCATGGGGGAGAGGACCTGAGGAATTTTGTTTATAGCATGCATATAAAAAAAAAGAGAGAAAATGACAAAAAAAAAAGGAAGAGAAAATAAAATAAAAAATTAAAAAAAAAGTTTTGAGCTTAACTGGCTAGATCTTGCATTCTTAAGCAAATCAGAACTCTAAGGTAGACTAAATTAATTCTAGGGTCAAACTTTAGAAGCTAAATGAGCTGCTAGATTTAGACCTTTAGGGTCCTTTGTGGACTTAGAAACTTAAGTAGGAGTTAAGTTGCGGACCATTCCTCAAGAGGTTGAGGAAGGGAAGCTAGGGTTTGAGTTAAAAGGTGGGGTCGTACCTGGAGTCTTATTCTACGTTTTGGTTTACGGGTCCTTGTAACCCAAGCATCCAAATTTCACACACATGGTTTGGAATTAACTTAATTTCTTCCTTTCTGAAAAGAGATTTTGTTCTCTTAGTTTTGACTTAGGAGAGGCTTGAAAACACATTTTGATTGGAAGAGTTCTCACCGCAGGAGAGGTGGAGTATATACTCGCCTTGAGGATGCGATGATAACATATTACCTCCTCAACGCTTGTCTCTTAGGATATCCATCCTACTGGGGGCATGTAAGCGCATTGTGCGGTTCAGGTACCATGGGCGGCCCTATCTCGAAGTGCCGATTGCCATAGGCCTGAATTCGCTTAAGAAATCCATAGGTGATACTATCTCGAAGGCAAATACAATGGCAAGAAGTTCCTTTTCAGTAACCGTGTAATTCCATTGTGCATCATCAAGAGTTTTGTTAGCATAGTAGATCACAACGGGCTCCTTGCCAATTCTTTGCCCTAGAATGGCCCCTATAGCAAAATCTGTGGCATCTATCATTAATTCAAAGGGACTGTTCCAATCAAGTCCCTGCAATATTGGTGCCTCAGTAACTTCTTTTTTCAACATCAAAAGACTCTCCATGCACTTATCATTAAAATCAAATGGCTAGTCTTTAGTGAGAAGCTGACTTAAGGGCTTGGAGATTTGGGAAAAATTTTGTATAAATCTTCGGTAGAAACCCACATGACCTAAAAAGGATCTAATCTGTTTGACAGTAGTGGGTGGTGGGAGCTTAGATATAGCATCTATTTTTGTTTTATCTACCGTGGTTCCTTGTTTTGAAATAACGTAGCCCAAGATAATACCTTCTTGGACCATGAAATGACTTTTTTCCCAACTGAGGACCAGATTAACTTCTATGCATTTTTGGAGAGTTCTTTCAAGGTTTTTGAGACAATGGTCAAAAGAATCTCCAAAAGTAAAGAAGTCATCCATAAAGACTTCTAAACATTCACCTACCAGGTCTGAAAAAATTGCAAGCATGCACCTTTGAAAAGTAGTAGGTGCATTGCAAAGATCGAAGGACATCTTTTGGAAAGCAAAGGTTCCAAAGGGGCAGGTGAAAGTTGTTTTGTCCTAGTCCTCAGGATGAACCGCTACTAGATTATAGCCGGAATAACCATCCAGAAAATAGTAAAAATCCCATCCGGCTAACCGCTCCAAGATTTGATCAATAAAGGGGAGCAGGAATGGTCCTTCTTGGTGGAGGTGTTTAATTTTCGGTAATCGATACACACGCGCCAAGAAGAAGCAGTTCGAGTGGCTACATTTTCCCGATTATCATTAGTGACAACTGTTAGTGCAGCCTTTTTGGGTACAACTTGTGTTGGACTAACCCAGGAGCTGTTAGAAATGGGGTAGATGATATCAGCATCTAGCCACTTAATAATTTCCTTTTTTACTACCTCCTACATAATAGGATTCAAGCACCTTTGTGGTTGGTGGGAGGGGTGAGAATCGTCCTCTAAATATATATGATGCATACAATAGGACGGGTGAAAACCCTTAAGATCAGAAAGGGTCCAGCCAATAGATTTCCAATATTTACTCAAAACATGGAGAAGTTCGTGCTCTTGTGCCCCGCTAAGTCCAGAATTTATAATCAGGGGCAGGGTCTGATTAGGACCCAGGAAGACATATTTAAGGGAGTCAGGCAAAGGCTTTAATTCCAATTGTGGGCCCAATTGCGAAAGAGCTTCTACTTTGTGGGTTAATGGTGAGGTGAGAGTGAACGGGTCAGCAAGAATGTTAGCTGGACGTGTGGTTGGGGTGGAAGGGTGAGAAAAAGTGGATTGTTCAGGAACTATATTGATAGCAAAATAGGAACCTAAATGGTAAATCTGCAAAGTTTCCTCCACAATGTTTTCTATTTCGGAATCCTAATCATCAAAGAAATCTGTTTCTTGGAACTGCTTAGAAGGTTGAAAAATGTCTAGGGTTACAGATTCACTGCCACACATGATCTTTATCTTTCCAGAATCACAATCAATATTGGCACGGGTGGTGTTAAGAATGGTCTTCTAAGAATAATGGGGGCAAATTTTAGTGCTTCTGGTACCTCTATGTCCAGGACTAAAAGGTCTACTGCGAATAGACAATTTTTGACCCAGACAAGAACATCCTCAACAATTCCCCTTGGTTTAATTGTAGATCGGTCGGCTAATTGGAGAGTAACCTCAATAGGTTTCAATTCACCGATCTTGAATTCCTCAAAAACAACTGTAGGGATAAGATTAATTGGGGCACCAAGATCAAACAATGCATGATCAAATGAGGTATCATTAATGATAACTTGAATTAGGGGGGTGCCAGGATATTTTCTCTTAAGAGGCAGTCGGCTCTGCAGAACTGAGCTGACTATCTCCGAAAGAATCACCTTTCCTAAGTTTCTGTGCTGCCTTTTCGCAGTACAGAGATCTTTTAGGAATTTTGCATAGGTAGGGATATATTTAATGGCATCTAAGAGAGGGATATTAATTTCTACTTGCCCAAATAAATCCATTAATTCCTTCTCAGTGGGCTCGGATTTCTTCTTTTTCTTATTTGAATAGTGGAGGGCTTGTGGAAATGGGCAGGGTTTCCTTGTTTTGCATGAATTGGTTCCTGACCAATAGGAGGGGAAGAGTTAATCTATGTTTCGTTAGAGCGGGTTTCTTTAACAGGCAGGGGATTGTGAGTGGTTTTCCCATTCCTCATGGTAACTACATTTACAGTCTGATTGTTTCTAGGATGAGGATGGGAAGCCTGGCTGTTATTGAAATCGGGTGGATGCTGAGGTGCTGGCTGAATTGGTTAACTAGGATATCCACCTTGGAACTGATTCCTTTGATTATTTGGGTTGGGCATGGGTTGGGAAGGTAAATTCCCAATAGGTTGATGATTAGGAGTAACCTTAACTTGGTGTTGCAAGTTGGTAATCATGCAGGTTACTTCTGTCATTTGAGTCTGCATTCCTTGTAGAGTTTTCATGACCTGATTATTAATATCATCCTGGGATGGTCCAGATTGATACATAGGTTGCCCATAATTCCCAAAATAGTTTTGTTTGGGAAAAAGAATCGGGTTCGGGTTTTTCGAGGAGTGATTTGGGTTAGTCCTCCAGTTTTGATTGGAAGTGTTGGAGGGGTTTCTAAATTGCTCCTGGAGAGCATAAATATTTTCTGAGGTGGGATCAAAAATATTTTGATCAAAATTCCTGGTCAAATCTTGTGGGAAATTGGCTGAAAATTGCTGGCCAGCAGATGTGGCATCAATGTTGTGTAGATTTTCTCTTCGAAGAATGTGTGGGGGGTTAGTGTGTGGAGAATGAATGTGTGGAGCTTGTTTTTTATGAGCTTTTCTTCCATTTTCTTTTCTTGAATTTGCATCTGGTCTAATAGTTGAGCTAACATATATAGATCATCTTGAGTGACAGGAATAGAGGTGGATTTGGAGGCAATTTCATGAACTCTTTGTCTGGGGTTTTGTGATCAGCCAAAAGTGTCCATTGAAGTCATGTTAAATGAGTTTTCACTCATTTCATCAAAGAGAAGATAGGCACTTTCAGCATCTTTGTTAAGAAAATTGCCCCCACATGAGGCATCCACAAATCGTTTCAATTGATCTTCTAATCCATGATAGAAGATCTGCACTAACTTCCATTGTGGAATTTCATGGTGGGGACAACTTCTTAGAAGTTCCTAAAATCTTTCCCAGGCTTTGTGGAGGGGTTCACCAATTTCCTGTTGAAAGGTCGTTATGGATCTTCGTAATGCATTCGTTGAACCGATCGAAAAATTTTTTTTAAGAAAAGCACTTTTTAATTGGGGCCAGGTGGTAATAAGGTGCCCAACCGTTCTAAACCAATGAGATGCTTTGTCTTTAAGAGAGAGAGGAAAAAGTCTCATTAACCACACGCCTTCCTACACATTGCGGGAACGAGTGGTTTGAGCAAGGACAGTTAATTCCTCGAGATGACAAAAAGGGTCCTCTCTTGGAAGACAATGAAAATGTTTGATAAGGTTTAGCATGGCTGGTTTGATCTCGAAATCCCCTTGTGGTATGACCACCCCTGGTCTTTCCTCATAATTGGAAGGATCATAGAAAACCATAAGAGGAATGACAGGCTGTTTGTAGGGTGGTGGATTTTGTCCTTGATTAGCTAGGTTCGTGACAGTCCTAGCTAGATCTTCTTGATTTTGTTGTAGTCGAACCAAATGGTCGACCATTAATGCAAAGGGATTTGAAATTTGGGTTCAAATTGGAGGGCCACCTGGCCCTGCTGGTATTTCTGGTTGCTCCAGTTTAAGGAGGTGAGGGAGGGTGAAGTCAGCTTGTGGGACGACTGACAGGTTAGAAGTGGAAGCAGAATTTTTTTGACGGCTTCCTGGGTTTTCCATTTTTTTAGAAGAGGAGGGGGAAGAAAACAATGATTTTCTATTGCGGGGGGCAAAATCAGATGGTCCCTCAAGGTGTGGTTTTTAGGACCGTCACCCGTGCATGCACTACTTGGGAAGAATTGGAGGGGAGGAGAAGAGAAAGAGATGAGAGAAAGTGTGCAATTCAAACAAACAAAACTAGACCTAACTTAAACGCGACTCCCTAATAATAAACCTAAGACTTAGTCTATGTAAGAAATAGGTAATCAATAGTAAATACCCGTTCTGTCAACAAATCTAGACAAGTTGCTTAAGGAAAGGTTTGGACCCAAACATTTCCTAGGGAAAACCCCAGGTTCTTGTACAAACCCATGCCTAGTCGTTTAACATGGCCCCTCAGCCTGAACACCAGATATAGACGACAGAATTGGTACTAACTAAAGAAAACTTAAGACCTAGATAGCAAGCCTAAGTTGATGAAGCCTTAGGGGTCAAGTTGCTACAAGTTTTAATTAGGTCTAGGATACTACAGTACACACGGAATGTGGAGGGCATTAATTGGGTTGTTGCCCTATTATTTTGATTTTCTTTCTTTTTTGTGTGCAGGAATTGGAGAGTGGCTCCAATCAAAATCAAGTTGTCACACAATTTTTTGTATTTATGTCTTTTAGAATTCATTTTAATTAAATGTGTTTTAGGATTTCTCTTGTTAAATTTTCAAACAAGTTTGAAACTCCACAATCAAAGGAAAAACAAGTTGTATTGGTGATGGTTAATTTCCTTTAATGTGAGTCTCTAAAAAGAAAGAAAGAAACCCTAAGCCAATTGTCCCTAAGATAGAAAATTACTACCAATGAATTAATTTGAGGCTTTCTGTATTAAGTAGTGGTCCAATCAAGTCAAACAACACCACTACTTTAAAGAAAATCAAACAAGGATTCCAGAAAAGGTTTTTGTAAGATTTTAGGAATTTGTTTGATAATTGTTTTGAATTTTTAATTGTACTGGTGTCAAAGTCCAGAATTGATACCTGTGGGTATTTTGGACTTTTCAGTATTACTACTGACCTCAGAAAATTTTGATGATTTTATATGATGTGAAGAGCTTCACAAGGATTCTAGAAAGCTAAATTTCACAAAACTAGATGAGTATAAAAATTCTAAAAATTTCGTCGAAAGTAGCAAAATAGGACGATTGGAGGGTGTGATCTCTCTGCAGTCCACGAATTTTAAAAAATTAAATACAACGCTAATTGATCCGAAATTTGGAACAGATCCTCCTAACTCAATTTGAAATCACTGTATGAAATTTTGTGATTTTAGGAGGTCTGTGGTGTTAGGAATCAAATTTTCAAGTCCAGACAGAAATCTGGACCCAAAAAATAGAACACCAATACTTGCAATGGAGTGGTGTTAAAGAAATATTCAAGCAAACAATGGATTTTAAAATGGACCACTCCACTTAGTCAAGTTGTTTAGGGTCCTGGAAGCCAAGTTCAGTGTATTTTGGTAGTTTTTAATTAATTATGTGACCAGAAAGAGGAACAAACCTGAATTTCGCGGGAAGAAAAGAAACTTTGAGCTCTCGCTTCCAGATTCCTGCTTTCTTCCTGTAATAGTTCCTGCACACACGAAAGAGAAGAAAGAGAAGAGGATGAGATCTACTACAAGAAAGAGAAGAAAGAAAAGCGGTGCCTCCCTGGCAACGATGCCAAAAAGTGATGCAAAATACACGTGATTTGTAAAAGCGGGTTTTTAACGTCGTTGTAACACTCGAATTCGCATAGGCTTTTATATTTATATCCTAAATAAGGGAGTATCTATGGTCGTGCAAGGAGGCAAAAATTGCAATTCAATTCTCTTGCTAAAAACACATCTCAACTTTCTTTTTGGTATTTTAAATATATATATTTTTTTGTGTTTTGAAATAATACGGGAAAAGTGCAAATTGTGACAAAAGAGTCCTAACATCTAAAATGCTAAGCTGAAACTTAAGAGATTAAAAAGTCCACTACCTAAGCTCACTCTAGTAAAGTGAAGGCCTAGAGTAATTAGGGAGTGGAAGTAGAATAAATGCTAGAACTACAGTAACAATTGAACAGAAAATTAAAAGGAAGGCAATTTGATTAACTTGAATTTGTGTTCTTTTTCCAAAACAAGTACAGGAATGCTTCTACTAGAAAAAAAAATTTAAAAGAAATAAAAGAAACACAAATCCTCTTGCAAAAATTGGTGAAGGGAGTCTTCTTGCTCCAAGCCTAGTTGCTCCTTGGCTTGAAAAGAGGGCCTCCTTCTTCTCCTTCCTTGAGAGCTCCTCCAAGGTGGATGCTACCACCTTCAATGCTCCCCTCCAAGGGGTGCGCGTGCACCACCCTCAAAAGCTCCTCCAAGGTGGCGTGGACCATCTTCAAGATCTCCTCCAAAGATCTTCCTTGCCTGGCTTCTCCTTTGGCTGGCGTGGGCACAAGAGAGAAGGGAAGAGGGGAAGGCACCAAGGGGACAGAATATCCCCTTAATCTTCTTCTTCTCTCTTGGGCGTGGGCTTCTAGGTAGAATATGAGAGTGAAATTGCTAGCCAAGGATGGTTTGAATGGTGGTGGGTAGTGGCCTTTTTATAGGGTAGGATGGGGGGTTAAGGTGCCTCTTGAAATGGAGGGCTAAGATGGAAGGATGGAGGTGGTTGGGGATCCTATGGCTAAGGGCATTTGGTGCCAGCCCAAGGGATTCCTAGGGGGTGGTTATGGGTGGTGACACCCCTTGAAGTTGGTGCCAAAATAGCTTCTAGAAGGGGGTCTTAGGTGGTGCCAAGAAGGGTTCTAGAAGGAGGGGTTATGTGGAGGGTGGAGATGTGTTTAAGGGGATATGCGTGGTGGAGATGAAGGGGATTTTTGGAGGGAAAAGTGGAACCAAAAAGGGGGTAGTTAGGGTGGTTTTGGCACCACTTTTAGGTGTCTTTTGGAGGTGGTGGGTAGGCTAGGTTGGCGCCAAGTAGGTTAGCTTATGTTGAGCTTAGGTGGAGCTAGTTGGGTGGAGTTGTTAGGTGGGTTTTTGGGGTGGTACAAGCCAAGGAAGTTGGAGCATAGCTAAGCTAAGGTAAGCTAGCTTAGCTAATGGAGGAGTAGAGGAGGAGGTGTTGGAGCTAGGGTTTGGAGGGAGGAGTTGGTTCTGAAGAATCTGGAGTTGAAGTGGAGTAGGCAGCTGCTGAAGAGGTCAACATGGGGCTACTCTAGCTGGCTTAGCTTGCTAGTTCTTTGCTAGCTACTAAGCCAAGCTAAAGTGAGCTGGCTTCTATTGAATGGAGCTGAGGTGAGCTGGGTCTGGTGTTCCCGGGGAGGATTGAGCTGGTTGAGATAGCTAAGGTAGCTTAGCTCAATTAGCTTAAGCTAAGCTAGGTCTCTAGGAGCTGGACATGAGCTTCCTGAGCTGGGATGAGTTCTTCATCAGCTAGCTGGAGTTGAGTGGAGCTCGATGTAGCTAGGTCTGAGCAGGGGTGAACTCCTGTCAACTCAACTGAGCTAGCTAGAGCTCCCTGTGGACTAGTGGGAGCTAAGATGAGCTAGACTCAGCTAAGTTGAGCTAGATCTGTGCTGACTTGAGCTAGGGTGAGCTAAGATGAACTCTCTTGTGCTGCCATTCAGCTGACATTAGCTGAATGGAGCTATGATGAGCTAACCCTAGTTCAAGTGAGCTAGGTTCCAGCTATGGTGAGCTGGATCAAGCTGAGTTCCAGCTAGTCTGAACTCCTTCTTCACCAATTGCCTTCTTGAGTGCTAGGGTTTTAGGGATCTGTATATCTGTTCATCCCTAACACACAAAAACACATTAAAATAACAAAAGAAAATGCAATGCATGCCTAACCTAGTGAATGCCTAAATGCAGCCCAAAAACCCATTTGTAGAGTAAAATCCTAAGAGCTAGGTTTATTTTGGTGCATAAGAATGATGATAAACTAGCGTTTAGCAACCATTCCTCAAGAGGTTGAGGAAGGAAAGCTAGGGATTGAGTTAAAAGGTGGGGTAGTACCAGGAGTCTTGTTCTACCTTTTGGTTTACGGGTCCTTGTGACCCAAGCATCCAAATTTCACACACTTGGTCTTTTGTAAGTAAATGATCACCTTATAAGAAATTTGGTTCTCTTAGTTTTGATTTAGGAGAGGCTTGAAAACATAATTTGATTGGAAGAGTTCCTGTCGCAGGAGAGGTGGAGTATATACTCACCTTGAGGATGCGTTGATAACATATTACCTCCTCGGCACTTGTCTCTTAGGGTATCCATCCTACTGGGGGCATGTAAGCGCATTGTGCGGTTCAGGTACCATGGGCGGCCCTATCTCGAAGTGCCGATTCCACAGGCCTGAATTCGCTTAAGAAATCCATGGGCGATACTATCTCAAAGTGTCGATTGCTAGGAGCTATTGGGGCCGCTATGGGAGGTGCTATCTCGAAGCATCGAAAGGCAGGCACCCTTCTAGGTACGGTGATGGGGACAGTGAATTTGACACAGACCGTGTTGATAGATGATCCGAGGTTAGACTTAGAGGAATCAAACAAAAAAATATATATATATATATTATTCAAAAAACAAATCCTTTTTGCTTTCTAGGTTGGCAATCATACCAACCTCAAATAACTCAGACCAATGCACATGCACAAATGCTTTAATCTCAAGGATCAATAAACCTTAGGGTAGAGTCAGAAATCAAGGAAACTTGTGCCTGCAACTTATCTTTAGCCGACCTAGTCTGTAACTTAGCAGCTACTTGGGAACCTTAGGTCTAAAGTCTGAACTTAATATGTTTCTAAAGGAAGACTGATTGGGTTGGCTAGTCTACTTGGAGTGCTAGGGTTCGCTTGGATTTGCTAGGGACTACCGAAAACTAGGCATGGGGGTATTTGATTAGCCCATATTTGTGGGCTATTTAAGTATTTAAGTGTCGAGATATTAAGTTAATTTTAACATTTAGATAGCATACATTAGGATGTAAATAAATTAATTCATACTTTTAGCTTAAGTGCATAATTCATGCATTTGGAATTAACCTAGGGTTGCATACATGTAATTAGTTAATTAATTAGGCGCACTATTTTAATTAACATAGAAGTTAAGGAGTTATGTATAAATAATCCTAATTATTTTATTCTTTTTTTCTTCTTCTTCTCCATTGCAGGTAACCCCTCCGTCTTCGCCTCCTCCTCTTGTGCATCACATTTATTCTACGATGGCTTTTGAATTTCAAATCTTCGTAGCTATGGCAACAAAAGAGGAGGGGCTACCAATCAAAAGGAGGCCACCACCCCTTTGTTCCTCACTGTGCGTAGAGAACCTTGCTTCTCATCCTTTCATACCACTGACCTCCCACCGCAGCAGTGCGACTCCACCACAATGGGCGTGTGGGGTGACAACCCACACCGGCAAGAGTCCCTGCAACTTCCCCTGCCCGTGCCTCAACCCTGCCAAGCGTGCCTACCCACTGCACGCCCTCACCTCAGCCAATGACCCACGCCATCGCCTGCATGCCTGCACCTTCAGCTTCAACGCACCCACCTCCAACGCACACGCTAGCGCCTGCACGCCCTTGCCTAGCGTGCCTGCCCACCGCGTGCCTTCACCAGCTTGCACGCCTGCGCGCCCTTACCTAGCGCTTGTCCTCCAGCAATGCCTTCACTCCACGCACCCACGCCCCTTCGCCTTCACCACGCCCAGCACCCCTACTTCAGAACACTCCAGCGCCTCCCTGCAGCACCTGCAGCCGGTGCCAACAAACCCCCACGTGTGCCCTCCAACAGCTCCTGCAGTGCTCCCAGCATCCGCGTGCCACACCTCCTCACACTTGCAGCGCCCCCAGTGCCCGCGCGCTGCCCCTCCTCGAGCCAGAAGCACGCACAGGTGTGAGTTGCCACCATCGTCAGGTGTGGGTCGGGGAGGGCTACCTCTGGTCGCCAACTCGCTGTCCATCTCTCCATCCGTGAATAATCTCCACGTAAAGCTAATCCCCTATTTCATCTCAATTAATAATTACATTTCATGCCATTGCCACGAAAATGAATTTTGATTTATCATTATGTTATTGTGGTAAATTTATGCCTTCATGCTCATGCTTCTAGAGAATTGCTAAACCTTATTATTCATCTCTATGTGCATTGAATTTAATTTTGAATTACATTTTAGTATGCATGATAGTGAATAGTACATGGCATACTCTTGCACATGGATAATTTTCTGACGTAAAAAGTACATTAACAACCCTTGATTTCTCCATAAATTTAAGGTTTACTTTTAGAGCTACACAGGCATTGCTTGATCTAGTGAATAGTTTAGCGAACTTGATTTTGACCTAATTGTGAGTTTAATTAAGTCATTGCCTCCCTGTGGACACAACTTGCTCTCCTGTGAGTGGTTTAATTTTAATTTTAATTATATTTTAAGTGGTTTTCCACCACTTTGATCCTACAATTACAAATCATCCTAATACATTATTCGAAAGCGAAAATCGACTTATCACTAGGAAGAACTTAAGTTCTCCCATCGTACTCATCTCAAATTGATCCAACATAACCTTTGCAAATTCTCCGCATCCTTCAACGCACGCGCACGTCCGTGCGCTCATAGTCATCAAATCAAGAGATCGGACGGCTTAAGACCACCTACGCTTGCATCGCACGCTAGCGTGCGACCACGCGTAAGCACTTCGCTCCTGATCGCGCGTGGTAGCTATCGCTATCTCAGCACCTTCCGATCCTCATCGCGCAGCCTCGCTAGCTCGCCTGCCCATGCCCGCTCCTCAATTTGAGGCTTAGCGTGGCTCGAACATGCACCCTTCGCTCACGAAGGGGCGCTCGACTGCTGCGCTATGCCTTCTCTTTAGGCAAATGGGTGGTTTTGTGCGCAAGGCTTAGCAGCTATTGGATGAGCATCCAATGATCGAGATCAAGCAGGCAGGTGAAGAAGGAAGGTTGCATCCGATGCTGGGCGGCTATGATGGTGCCACGTGGTGCCATCTAGGTCGTCCATCTTCTGAGTGATGTAGATGGTGCCATAGGTGTCGAATTGGATCGATTTTCACGCCGTTAGGCTGCGATCGTCGATCTGAAACCATCTGCGTGGTCAGATTTGTCATATGATGTGCAGATTAATGATGCATGCAAAATCCCCCCATAGATTCAAGTATGCAATCATTTTCTGTTTCCTAGATTTATGCTTTCAAGCTTTCCTCTATAAGCTTTCCTCTAATACCATGTTGCAAACACCCTCCTGAATGAATGAAAGAAATATTTTTTATATATATATCTCTATGTTGAGAATCACCATGAGCTTATTGATTGCAATATATTTTGTGTGATTAAAGTTGCCTGCTTTTCATTATTATCTATTGCAACCAGCATGTTAGTACTAGAAAATATTGAGGATTTAACTATTAATATATTTTCTGTAAACAGCCACCACATAACTAGAATCTTGCGTACTGAAACTCACACTTTCACCTTCGTCATCTATCTAACACATGTGCACGTAGTCAGGGTTCATAATGAAAGTGGCAAAACATTGGTCTGATGTTTAGAAACCGACGTGTGATTTTAAACAAGTAGAGTGGAAAAGATCGATTTCAGATTTGCATAAATGCCTTCCAGAGACAAATGACTGGGACTCAAGTCTCGCTATCTTTACAAAATCATTTTGTGATGAGCATTTAGCGCGACTGTGCTATGGTTTCAGACGACTTTGAAATGCACGAAAATGGGTTTGTCAGACCAATTCACTAATGCTCAGTTCAGGTCACTAATGACTAAATATGAGGTGTCACTTCAAATCTCTACTCCTTATCACCCCCAAACTAATAGTCTAGCTGAGCTATCAAATCGGAAGATCAAGAAAATCCTCTAGGTCATTGTTTGACCAGATAGGAAAGACTGGTCATCCAGACTTTCGGAAGCTTTGTGTGCTTATAGGACCGCCCACAAAACCTAATTAGGTATGTCTCCCTTCATATTGGTGTATGAGATGGCATGTTACCTTCCTATCGAATTAGAGCACAAAGCCTATTGGGCAGTATGAAACTGTAATCTCAATCTTTCTAAGGCAGGAACCCACAGAAAGCTTTAAATAAGCGAGATCAATGAATTATGCCACAACGCATATGAGAACTCACAAATTTACAAAGAGTAGGTTAAAGCCTTTCACGATAAGCACATATCCAGAAAGATCTTTTACCCTGGTGAAAAAGTCCTACTCTTCGATGCCAAACTCAAACTATTCTTAGGAAAACTCAAATCAAAATGGATCAGAACTTACCTTGTCCGACGAGTCTTTGGAAATGGAGTCGTCGAAATCAGTCAACTCAGCCACAATTCAGAACCTTTTGTCATGATCGGTCAGCACTCAAACCATTCATTGAACTTACCGATACAAATTTGGCTAAGACATCTTTTACCCTCCATTCTCCCTGAGCTCATTGCGCCAAGCTGATGGCATTAAACTCATTAAACAGGAGGCAATCCATCATTTTTGAAAAACCTGAAACCTTTCTTGACATTCCTATGCTGAATTCTTATTGCACTCTAGGGTTCATCCATTAGAACAGCCGACTCCACCTTTGGTACTCGTACCTACGCTTGAAATCGTTTGCAACAGTTATCCCGACCCATTCACCCACCCAAAACCTATTCTAATGAATGATCTAAGCTGAACTCAAGCCCACCTAGTTTACAATGGGGACATTGCAAATCATAGGCATAGGGTGTATGAAAGTGTAAAACGTTGTGAAAATCATCTCACAAAAAAGGGTTTCATCAAAAAAATCACATATCCCAAAAATGCAAAAAAAGTGAAAAATTTTTTGGAAAAGAACAAAAAAATGAGAGGAAAGAAAATTTTGAGGGCATACAAATTTTGAGGAGAAATAGGGGAGTTAAAAATGGCAAAAAGGAGCACAAGTTGAAAAGAAAAGAAAAAGAGACAATCATTAGTAAGAAATTAAGGAATTGACTTAGTTCCAGACCATATCAAAAGAAAGAAAATGAAAGACAAAAGTGCTAATGAAACAAAGAAGAGATTACTAGGAACGCTGATTTTAGGCCCCTTGGGCTATGATCATAGGCTTAAAAATTCAAGTACCTGCTAAGATCTGGATAGTCCTCAAGAGGTTGGGGAAAATGCGAAGCTTAAGTATTAGGTGTAAAGCTTAGGGAGTATTCGACCTTGTTAACTGACCTCTGGTTTGCTGGACTCGGTAACCTAAGCACCATAATCCACACATAGTCAGGTTCAGTGCACCAAAGTATCAAAATCACACAAATGCGTTAAATTATTTTGAAAAAAGTTGCCTAGATTAGGAGTGGCTGATCAACACAAGTTGATTTGGATGAGTTCCCGGTGTGGAGAGGCGATAAATTTCCCTCGAAGATGTGTAATAACATATCGTCTCCTCGATGCTTGTCTCCTAGGATATCTACATATCCTACCGGAGGCATGTAAGCACCTGTGCTGGTTCAGATGCCATGGGCAGCATTATCTTGAAATGTCGATTACTAGGGTCAAGATTTAGCTACAGAACAACATGGGTGGGATTATCTCAAAATCTTGAAAGCCAAGGTTCTAGGGGATGCCATGGGTAGTGCTATCTCGAAGCATCGATTGCCAGGGACCCTTCGAGGATTGATGATGAGGACTAGGAATCTAATACATACCATGTTGTGAAGCCAATCTGAAGTTAGAAATAAAAAGAAAAGAGAGAGAAAACTCACCAAAAACAAAGAAGAATTCCTCTGTCTCTCTCTGACAAAAATGCACTGCAAACTAAACTAAGGCTAAAATATGTTACAAGCACAGGTGCTTTAACCGTGGAGTTCAACGAGCCTTAGGTTAGTTCGTGTGGGCCTTTGAAACCTTCACGGCAGACTGAGGCTAGGGCTGGTGATGTCTAGATCTTGGTTGGTACTTGAGTACCTCTAGACCTACCGTCAGCATTTTAACCTAATCTACAGAAGAAAGCACACATCACAGTTTTTGAGCATCAAAAGATTGCATGGTTTAGAATCAAAGTTAAAACCTTAAATTTTTCTAAGGGACTAGCAAAATCTAGGCATGGGGTTATGATGGGAACACCATCATGAGCCCTAACTGGCTCGTTTTGACCCAATGAAGTCAAAAAATGCTTCAACATAACCAACTAAAGGTCATAATTCACTCCTTAACCTTTCTGAGGAAAACACCAGAAATAAGGGGTAAAACTGTAATTTTACCAATACAGTATAACCACGAGTTTTCTCAAGGGCTGAACAAAGGTCAAATGATCTTGACAAGATAACAAGTGGGTTGGATTTGACAAAAAAGGGTTTATGTGTGTTTTGAGAATTAAATGACTTTTGGAACCCTAAAAATAGACCTACTTAATTAACCAAGGTTTTTCACAGGATAAAATCCACCTAAACCCTCTAAAAACCATATAAAAATATTCTCTAGGGTTTAGTACCTTCAATTTGGCCATTAGAACCCACCTTGACCTAAATTGGAGTGTTTGACAGATATTTACTTTAATTTGGGTTATTGCATAAATTACCTAGTCAAATGTGGTCAAAATCAAAATCCAACTTCACCATTGGATTCCTTAGGATCAAATTAGGTTTATACCAAAATTTGGACCCAAGATGAGTTTTCCTTTACCCAATTTGGAAAAAGGTCCTATCTAATTACGTTTCTACCCCTAACTTTCAAAAACCCCTGCATTTGGCACCCTAACTTTCTCGTCGTCTTCACAAGTAGGTTCCCCTGCAATTATCGTGGAGGAAACCTACTCCGGCAACCTTTGACAGAGAAGATCTCCTAGATTACTTGGAGAATCCCTTCCAAATTTGGAAGGGAGATCCTCTGAGAAATTCTCTCCCATCTGAACCCATTGATGAGCTTTGATTCCTTCCCAATCTCTCATGTGAATGCATGAGAGATTTAGGTATCTCAACAACTCCAAACTCCGGTGGCCTTCCAAGCCCTAACCGTCCTTTAGAGCCCTATTTAAAGAAGCCCAGATCTCCCTGACTTCTTCACGCTCTAATTCGGCCGCGAATACCCTCAATTCTTCTCTTCCCCTCACTGCTGAAGGCTCCTCGACATCCGGCGACCTTTCCTACTCTTCCTCATCATTTGACCACCATACCTACGGCAAATTCCTCCTCCTTGTTCTCATCTGCATCTCGCCGTACTTGCAAATGCCAGCTCCTCCTTCATCCTCGCCGTTCCCACCTCACCGAAGCCACCTTCGTCTCTGCCATCAGCCATACCAGACCTGATGCCCTTGCAGCCCCCCTTCATCCCTTAACGACCTAGGTAAGTCCCCTGTTCCCTCTATTTCTTCCCCTCTCTTTATTTACCAAAATCCGCCACTAACGCCCTTCGCACCTCCATCTCCAACCACCACCTCCGGCGAGACCATCCCATCTCCACAGGCCACAAAAACCCTTGCTGATAAGCCCACAACCTCCGTCACACCTCACTGAGCACTTCCCCCCACTTCACACACCGCGCCACTCACCCAAATCACCCCTCGAACACACCCTCTCACATGCACTTAATGTGCCTTAGGCACGCACTCACAAGCACCCACACGCCACGCCATCAACCCCATTGCATTAGCCGTGCTCCGACGATCCTCCCTGAGCGATTTGATGTGACCATGAGGCCATTCTATTGATTTAAGGTACAAGCCTTGGCCACCATTGGCGAGCAAGCTTGAAGCTGCTCCAGATGCTGCTGTCCGAGGTGCTACTATCCCAGGCTGTGCGAAATTACCTCACGCACTCACCTAGGACCTCAATTTGAGTTGCGAGCATTTGTAGCTACTGCAATTGGAAGATCAATCTCTACTGTAGACGTGCAAGAAGCGGAGGTGCGAATAGTCCCACCTTGGAAAGTTCTGAGGCCGCACACCCGTATAAATTGATTTTATGCCATCACCTGTTCACCTCAGATCTATGGGGTAAGGTCCCTCTAATCCACACCCGGTCTCATCCGTGACACTGCCTTCGTGGACCTGGCTGACCCGACCAGACCTGCACTCCTCACTCACCACCACACGCCAATGAGCCTAAACTCGGGTATGCGCTAGATCCGATTACCCAAATACCTGTGTGGCTTTGGGAGAGCAGATCCTAAAAGAGAAGAATAGAGGAGTGTCGCACAAGTAGGGGGAGGGTTTTGCTACAGAAACCTCCAGCCAACACTTAACGAATTTTGAAGACAAAGAGGAGGTCAGGGTTGAAGGCAGAAGCTGAAGAAGAAGACAAAAGAAGCAAAAGACAGAGAAAGATAAGGGTAGAAGAAGCTGAAGAGAAAGAGAAGGATCGCAAAGTAAGAAGAAAGAAGCAAAGACAGAGAAAGCCAAAAGAGGACGCCAGAGTAGAAGCCAAAGAAGAAGAAGAAGCCAGAAGAAGAGAAGGACTTCAGAGAAAGCAATGGTAGAGACAGAGAAGAAGAAAAGAAGAAAAGCAGACACTTTAAGTCGTCTGATTTCATAATTAGATGACAAATCATTACTTTCATTTCATTACTAATACATTAAGTTCCTTGTTGATATTGTTCGAGTATTTGGTGATCTCAATCACCATTTTACTCCCATATTTTTGAACATTGCTACTACTATTATAGCAAATTCTTTCAGTTTGAATTGTGATCTTGATTTCTAAATACCAATTTGCTCCCTGTGTTCGACCTCGGAAACCTATTCGAGTAATAAAACTTATATCTGTTTGAACGCTATTTCGACTATATTACAACATGACACTATTTAAAAACCAAACTAGCGAATGAACACTTCCTTCACCTCTTTAGGCCTTCTTTCTCTGCCCATCTTCTTCCTTCTTCTTTAAGCATAGGGGAAAGGGCTCATATTTTGGCTAAGTGTTAGCCAATGCACAGAAGAGCAAAACCCTCCCCTACCTCACACACTCTCTTCCATTCTTTCTCTTACGTTCTGCTCTACCAGAGCCATGCACATCGGGTTATCAAGCAATTAGAGGATCCGTGTACCTGGGTCCAAGGTCACCGACATGGTGCAGTGATCGACAATTGTACAGGTCCTACGCAGGTAATCGGGTTTGTGCCAGGTTTGCAGGGGCAATGTCACAAACAAGGAATGTGAATGGTGTAAGGGACCTCACCGTTGAAGTGTTGAGGCGATAAGCCCTCAACACTTTTTCAATTTATGCTGGTGCAATCTCTCCTTCAATTTTGAGGTGGGACTAAAGTCCCGCCCTTCTTCGCGTAGTGCAGCAGCAAGGTCCTTCCTTCAATTGTTGTACCTCACGAGGTCAAGGTGTCCAATTGACCACCTGGGGCAGTGCCTGAAGCGAATCCGCACAACCTGGGACTTCCACCTGTGGATGTCAAGACTTGGAGCGAGCTTGAAGCTTCCTTGAAGCTCTTTGTTAATGGCGGCTAGGGGGTATGCCTGAAATCCAAGAATACGGGCGCTAAGCCCCAGTTAAAAAGCTCTAGAGGATCATTGGTCGATGAGGAATGTGGTGGTGGTGGTTCTGTAGCATGGGAGTAGGTGAAGTGGCCGGATGAGGTTGGGAACGACGACAAAAATGTGGGTTGTTTGCGGGCGAGTTTGGGTGAGCGAGAGGATGAAATAGGAGAGGGGTTTTGTGAGGGAATGTGAGGTGGAGGTTTTGGGCTTGTCGGCAAGGTGGATGGAGGTGTATAGTGGTGGAAACACCTCGTCAGAGGAGTAGCTGGAGCAGAGGGCGAAGAGGGGTTTATTTTTTATTTTTGGTAGAGGAGTCTAATATAGGGGTCTTAAGGGAACTTAATTACCTATGATAAGTGGACGTAAGGGGGAGGATAGCACTGACATTGGTAAGTCGGAGCTGGGGAAGAAGGTGCTCCGATGATGGGAACGGTGACGACGACAGAGGTAGAAGGGCTCCTTTGGTACGGCCAAGAGTGGATAAGAGAGAGAAAGAGAATCCAGCCACTAGTTTTGTGAATGGATGACGAAGGAGGTCAGGAGGGGTCACCGGAGGTTGTGGAGCTTCACGGTCGAAGAGGAGAGAGGAAGAGGAGAGTTTTCGATCGGAATTCAAGCTTGAGAGTACAGTCGTGCCCTGGGGATCTCTTTATAGGGCTTAGGAGGGGGTTTTGAGCTTGGATGCCAAGCTTCCAGGCTAGGAAATATCGTCGAAGTAGGAAACCCAAATCTCTCATGTGTTCGCATGAGAGATTTGGAAGGTTATGGAGCTCATGGATGGATTCAAAAGGACGGGGACTCCTCAAGGAATCTCCCTTCCAATTTTCGAAGGGATTGACTGAACAGAGGAGTTCTCTTCAATCAAAGCTCGCCAGAGAAGGATTCCTCCGCGATAATGATGATGGGACCTATTTGCAAAGAATGATGACAAAGATAGGGGTCTTTTTGTGAGGAATTCAAAAGTTAGGGGTCTTAAATGAGACAGAAAGAGTTTGACTGGACCAAAATGCAAAATTAGTCAAGATGATCTTAGATTGGGTCCAAATTTTGGTGAAAACCTAATTTAGACCCAAGGAATCCAATGGTGAAGTTAGACTTAGGTTTTGACTAAGTTTGACTAGGTAATTTATGCGAAAATCTAAATTAGGGTAAATGTCAGTTTGAGACTATTTTGGGTCAAGATGGGTTCTGATGGTCAAATTGAAGGTTCTAAACCCTAAAGAATATTTCTCTACGAATTTTAGAGGGTTTAGATGAATTTTATCCTGACCAAAACTTTAGTTAATTAAGTGGGTCTGTTTTTAGGGTTTCAGAAGTCATTTAATTCTCAAAACACATGAAAACCTTTTTCTGTATGTTCTAACCAACTTGTTAGCCTTTTAAGACCATTTGGCCCTTAATTAACCCCTGAGGAAACCCATGGTTGTACTGCATTCAAGATATGATGGTAAAATTATAGTTGTAACCTTATTTTCTTGTCTTTCTCCCAGAATGGATTTACAGTGAATTATGGCTCTCTGGCAGTTATGTAGGAGCATTTACTGACTTAATCAGATCAAAATGTGCTAATTATGGCTCATGACGGTGTTCCCATCAATAGGTGTTTGGGGCTCAGGAGGTAAAGGATTGGAAGTGGAAGGCATAGTAGAAGTAGTGGCTTGGGCTTCAGCACCCAAGGGAGGTACAAGTGGTGGGTTTTGGGATCTCCTACCATCCATGAGTTTGATTTTTAATACACATGAAAAAATTAGTCACAAATTCATAGAAAGGTATGTCAAAATCAAATCAAATCAAAATCCAAAAATGCTAATCTTAATCTTAGAAGACCAATCGATACAATCAAGCAAGAGAAATCACCAATTTTTCCTAAGGTCTACTACAAAAAATATATGTGTGCAAATAAATGTATCTATACAATTCTACCCCACCTAAGAGAAACCTACATACTGCAGACCTCAAAATCCACCCAAAATATGGATAAGACTAGCATGTGAATCCATACCCTTGTGGGTGCACAAGAAGATGAGATAGAATCAGTGTGTGTACCTTATGTGATTGTGTAATGTGTACACGATAATTAATCAACAGATAGTGGTGAAAATAACACACAAGGTATCAATTAGATTATTGAATCTCCTTTTTTATTTAGATTTGAGTTCTTAGGAGTATTTTACAGGCAGATGGACTCACTTTTTACTCTTTTGAAAACAAGTGATGGTCTTGATTTCTTTTATGTCAAATGCAAGGATGGAAGGAGTTGAGGGATAGAAAGTGTACCTGGCTCCAACACTCAACAAGTAATGCAAGTTTAACAGATAAACAAATCTAGTCGGAAGAATACAATTACTAAGAAAGGAATTCCTATGGATATGCTGCTGCTAGATAAGAATGAGATATTTTGGTATTTGATTTTCTAATTTTTTTATGGCTTTTCTAATGCAAAAATCTAAATGAAATTGAAAAGAAAAGCGAATAGAAAAATCGAATCAATGAGAGAAAGAAAGTAAAGAAATCAAAAGTTCATAATTCAAGTTATTACAAATATGTGTGAGAAAAAGCTCTCACAACTTATGCCTAACAACAAATCCTAAGAATTTACCTAAGCCTAAACCTAATAGCTATACTACTCTAAGAAAGCAGTAAACAATAGCTCCAGGTCGAGGTCAACTCGGCTAGAAACTTGAGTAAGAATTGCAGCAAATCCTTTGAGAAGTAGAAACTCCACCAGGAAGTAGATCTCCACCAGGAAGATGATACTCCTCCTCCTACTCCTCAAATGTTGCAAAAACAACAAATGATTAGTAAGACAATTATATACATATAAAACAAATCAAAGAATATAATGAATTAAAGAATGTGTTTAAATAAAAGAATCAATATTTACAAAGAAATTAAAAGAAAGAACAAACGATGAATTTTGTCATAGAGAGAGTTACCTCCCTAGCAACGGCACCAACAAATGATGTGCCATCTGGATCGCTAGTTAATTAGGGTTAATTATTGAGTTGTAGTATAATGTCACATTCTAGATGAATGCCATTTTATTTATATACAATTTTTACTAATTTTATTTCAGGTCATTTGCTAGGAGGCAGTTATTGATTCAGGTCATTTGCTAGGAGGCAGTTATTGATATACATCTCTCTATCATTCAAAAATCATCTTTTATTTCAAAAATGTGAAGTTTATTTACAAATGAATGAATATGAATGAAAGAATCAAATAATAAACTAATTTAACTCAATTATGTTCAATAATGGATTAATTAATGTTAATGACAATGCCTCAAGAATATATACCGGTATAAAGGCATTAAAAGCTAATCTAAAATAATCTAGGTTAGTTATATACAATACTTTCTAAACAGTGTCTTTATGTAGGCACAAAAAGACTATCTATACTAACATATATTATATACTATACTAACATATATAACTATAAAGACTAGCACATATAAACATCACTAAAGACATATACATATAAAACTTTAAAACATATTTACACTTAGTAAGGAAAAAGGATATATATATACATACATATATACATGTTTATACTATACTAACCTTATATATTTATACTAACTATATATGTATGCTAACATACATTTATACATACATGACTAACACTTAAGCACACATGCGCAACACACACAACTCACACACAACACTTAAAACACACGCACACACTAACTCACACTAACTCTCCAACACTTGGTCAAATTTTACTTTCACTTAACCTACACTTAGTCTCTACACCAAAATTTATTTAATTGGCGGGCCCAACCCTTTGCGGAATCAACAACCCACGAGGGTTGGATCGACCATTATTAATCTTGGGCCCATGGTTTTCATTATTTCCCTTTGCGGAATCAACAACCCACTAGGGTTGGATCGACCTCTATTAATCATGGGCGCATGGTTTTTATTATGTTCTTTTGCATAGTTTCAGGTTAATACCAGCCCAACCGAGCCGACCCGACCCGACCCATCCAGACCATTGGGCTCCCAACCCTCTCTTCTCTCTCTCATAATAGGAATAGGTTATCTAGGCTATGGGATCCAACCTCTTATCTTGGGACAAACGGCTTATGTGCGTGGATCTTTAAGTAGCATGCGGGTGCTTGAAGGTTTCTGATGTGGGACAAATAGTAGCGCTTAATGCGGCACCCTGAAGCATGGATTAAGGCCAATTTTAGGCCTTGATTAAGATGTTAATTACTTAACTAATTTATAATTAAATTATATGTACATGTAGCCTCTACATAGGGCTACTTATTGGTATAGTTTATTTACAATAATTAAATATGCAAATATATTTAAAAAATCGTTAAAGTTATGAATAAGTGCACTTTGATTTTAACATTAATTCCATAATTAAAGTATTACTGGTACAATTGGCTTATAAATTAGTTAGTTTATGTTATTAAATTATTATTACATATTTTTAATTTATTTATATTAATTTATTTCTATTTATATACATTAAATAAATGATTTATACATATATACATATATATACCATATAAATACTATTATACAATATAAATAAGCTATAAATATATTGAAAATACTTAAACTACAATATACGAGTATACAACATAATTTATTCCATTAGTTTATTAAATTAATAATTTAAATTATATTAACTTAGTAATATACCTAATTAACTTCTAAATATAATTATATGCAATATCTAAGTAAATAAATAAATGTAAAGGTACATTACTGTACAATATAATTACTTTAAGTTATATATACAGTTATAATTATAATTCTAGGTATGTACATAGCTATTTATAAGTACATATGGATTATGTACATATAGTTTTAATAAATAAATGCATAAATATATAATTATAACACATACCATACAACTCATTATAAACACTTAAGTAAATAGAATAGGTTTATAAGTTATATGCATACTTTATGTACATATAAGATACTATATACGTATAATTTAGTATTATATACAAGTATAAATACTATATACAAAGGTATTTTAATGGTATTTTGAAGTTTTTTAGATTTTTATTTTCTTTTTGTGTTTTATATAGATAAGAGAAGAGAGAAAGATTAGGAGAGAAGAGATACTCTTTTCGTATTTTTGTTTTTGGTTCTTTTATTTCTGAACCAGAGAAGACTTAAGCTTCTACTGGTATGTTCTCCTAACTATTGGACTCAAATCCTAAATGTAACAACTCACACACCTAAAACACAACCAAAGCTAACTCAAGACACTTTTATTTTATTTATTTACAAATATTTTTTATTTTTCATGCTATTTACAAGTTGGGCTAGAAATGGCTTTTGTGAAGGTAATACGTGAAACCAAAGCCTTAAAAGTCATACAAGAATGCTAAAAAGTGCTGGAAAGTATAGATTGACATATTATAACATCCAGACAATAGACAACAATAGATATCAAATTCAGCACAAGAGCATGAATTGATCCATTGGATTAAGCTCAAATCACAATTATGACAGTATAAATCTATTTTAAATGTTGATAGACTTCCTAATTAGATTTACAAATGTATACAATCCATTCCAAGTACATCTACAATCAATACACATAGTTGGAAGCTTATTCTAACATCCAACCATACAGGAAAGTCATCTTGACTCAAAATCACTTAGAATGTGACCTGAATTATGATCTAAAGTTGCATCCAGTCCCATTACATAGTAGATACTAGCAAAGAACTTCAATTTGATTTCAAAGCTAAAAACAATCTAAACATATAGCTGACAACTTGTTCTCATACTAGATCTTCTCAAGATTTCATTAGAACTCAAGCAAATCTTAGGATTTTCTTGGATTAGCCATCCAACATCCCTGACAGTATGTACCAACTGCTACAATCCAAATGCTTCAGGCTTTGCTTCTAAAATTAATCAGTGCTTTCCAAAACTTCTTATAACCTCTAAAGATTAACTTTATGTGAATTCTATTTTGGAAAACTCACTTTAAACATATTTCATTCAAAAGCAATTCCCAGATCTCAGTCTAACATTGAAATCCTAAACTAATTCAGATGATATAGTTGCTACTGCAGCAGTTACTGTCATCACATTGTCTTCAAAAACTCAAGGAATCAATCAAAGCACTCAAACTTGTCCTACAATCATTTGAGAAACATCTTTAAATCTTGATCAAGGCATTATATCATTAATTGAATGCTTAAAATTTAAAACTCATCTCAAACCTGGGTGATGAACAAAACATCACAAATCTGATTTACCCCATCAAACATCCATGCTACATTGTCCCAAATGTTTCCTAATGGATCTAAAACTCTTTGAAACATCATTCAAATCTCATTGACTAAAGTAAACCCTAATTAATCCTCCCTCTAACACTATAGACAATGAAGAGGAAGGACTCAATTTAGGCATTGAAGCTATATAAAAACAAGTCTTAAACCTGCATTAGAATCATTCAAACCTAATAAAACTCTTACATATTCGATTAAAAAAAGCAACATCTACTTGATTTGTTACCCAGGTGGGCATTTGATGTGAGCTCGCCTTAACGATATGATCATTTAAACTTCCTACACACCATTGATTGGTGTTTTGGAAGTGTAAACAATGCTCTAGAGTAGCTTAGATCATCACGAAGGCCTCTAATAAGTGACACTAATTTCATTGGCCTACACTCTCCATGCGATAAAGAAAAATCAGAGAATGATATTGAAATAGGGTATAAAGAATCTGAGCAATGAAAACCTCATCAAATGAATTTAAAACAATCGCAATACATCTAATTAAACTTAGGTAAACCCAATTTCATTAGTTAAATCCAAATCAACTGCAATTGTTCAGAAATCCACTCGATCAGCATCACAAATTAAATCTGAATCCAATCAGCACATTAGCTAAATCCAAAACCAGGGAAGGGTCTTTGTGATATGAGGAATGTATAAGGAGACCCTCAATTGAATTTAGCTCTCCATCAGATATGACAGCTTCTAAGCTTCAGATACAATGGATGCTCAAGTTGGTGGGATAACATGCGGTCAAAACAATTGAGAATAGGAATTGAATGCAATTGTGAGATGATGAAGCAACCAGTCGGATGGTTGGAGAATCGGGGAGTCAGAGACAGCACTTTGTAAAGTCTCGAAGGCATTGAGACACAAGGTGTCGAATTCAAATGGGCATCAGCAACAAGGAGATTCGTCAAAGGTCGTGCAATTTTTGAGAAATCGCATATAAATCTCCGATAGAAGCTGATGTGACCCAAAAATGATCTAATCTGCTTGACCGAGCTAGGTGGCAATAAGTGGGAAATAATCTCAGATTTAGCTCGATCGACCTCGAGTTCATTTTTAAAGATCCTGTGCCCTAGTACTATGCCATCCCTCACCATGAAATGGCTTTTCTCCCAGGATAGTACTAGGTTTACCTCAATACACCATTTCAGGATTTTGGTGAGGTTATCAAGATAAGATGCGAAATCATCTTTGAAAATGGAGAAGTCATCCATGAACACCTCCACATAGTCCCCAATCATGTCAGAGAAGATGGCCATCATACATTGCTGAAACGTTGATGGTGCATTGCAAAGGCCAAAGGGCATCCACTTGAAAGCAAATGTTCGAATGGGGCATGTGAATGTTGTCTTGTCTTGATCTTCTAGGCTAATTGCTACTTGATTATACCTGGAGTATCCATCTAGAAAGAAAAAGAAACTACGTCTGGCTAATCGTTCCAAGACCTGATCAATGTAAGGCAAAGGAAAGTGATCCTTCTGGGTAGCCATGTTCAGTTTCCTATAGTTGATGCAGACCCGCCAAGATGTCGCAATGCAAATCGGGATGGATTCACATTTATCATTTTTCACTACGGTGACTCCTGCTTTCTTGGGCACTATCTGGATTGAACTCACCCATTGGATGCCAGAGATTGGGTATATAAAACCTGCATCTAGCCATTTGATGATCTCCTTCTTAACAACCTCTAGCATATTCGGGTTTAGCCTTCTTTGAGGTTGTCTCGAAGGTTTCACCCCCTCATCCGTGTAAATGTGATGAGTGCAATACGAGGGGCGAATACCACGGAGATCAACAATGCTCCACCCTATAGTAACCTTATGGTCTTGTAGCGTAGAAATAAATTGATGCTCCTGTTCTTGGGTTAAGTGGATGCTAATAATGACCAGGTATGTCTCACTTTCACCCAAGAACACATACTTAAGTGAGTTAGGTAAGGGCTTCAATTCAATCATGGGTGGGTCAGAGTCAAAACTGGGGATAGGAGGAGCAAACTCGAAGGTTGGAATCTGCTGATCCATATGCGTGTGAATTCCTGTTGATTCATGACTTGTGAGATAGTTGGTTGTGACTGCATTAATGGGAAACCCGTTAGCTGTGGTCATGTCTTCTTGTAACAACAGGGGTGATCCAGTAGTGTATGGATCAGGATAGGTAGATTCAGGGGTGCTGTGGTCAGAAACACACCCTAAATAATCAAATCTTCGAGGAGATATGTGTAGTGCAGTGGTCTCAGTCCTGTGTGGATTGAGGTCCAAGAACCCTGGTAGTGCAAATGAATGAGACATTGGGTCATCACAAAGGAGCCCAATGTTACCATAGTATGCTGAATCATTGTCTTCACCATCCTCCTCTATGCAATCACAGTCAAAATTCCTTGATGCTTTGAATATGTCATGTCGAAGTCACTCATTACCTAGGGCTACCTCCATACACCCAGATGCGTAATCAATGTTTGCTCGTGCTGTCGATAGAAATGGGTGACCCAAAATGATTGGTGCATCTCAGAGATTAGGAGGAACCTCCATATCAAGAACGAAAAAGTCTATGGGAAAGCAGAATCTGTAGACTTTTACGATTATGTTCTCAACCACCTCCTTGGTGTTTTTACTAATCTATCAGCTAGCTGAATCATGACCAAGGTAGGCTTTAACTCCCCAAATCAAAATCAATCAAATATGGTAGTGGGAGTTAGGTTGATGGACGGACCCATATCTAGAAGGGCCCGATCAAATGGAGAATCCTGTAAGAAGCAAGATATGAGTGGGGTACCAGGGTCTTTCTTTTTCGACGGCAAGTCGGCTAGAATCACGGCGCTAGCTTCTTTTGACAGTACCGCCTGTCATCCAATTCTAGGTTATCGCTTAGGGGTACAATAGTCCTCGAAGAACCTAGCGACAGTGGGGATGTTATCAACTGCCTCGAGGAAGGGGACCTGAATATGTACTTCCTTGAACATTGACTTCAGGTCCTCAAAATTCCATGTGTCCTTCTTCTGTACTACATTTTATGTCAGAGCCTCAGGAAAGGGACGGGAATCTCAAGGTCAGGTGGCCTCTTACCCTTATCTACCGTAGGTGGCTCCTGAGATGAAGGAGTTGAACCCGCTTGCCTATGTGGTTGGTCGAATGTCTTCCTTCCACTCCTTAATGAAATAGCATTTGCATCGGCTTGCTGTCCACGAGGTGGTGGGGGAGTGGAAGGGGCAGAGTATGCGGGGTTCTGCATCAAAGGCGACTAGCCTTGAGCATAACTAGGTGGTGCAGGAGGCGCCTATAATATAGTGCGTGCCTATCCCTGTGGTGCTTGAAACCTAGGCGGGGTGCCTTGGTTCTATACATAGCAACGGTTCGAGATGGGTTGGGAGGGCAAGGCTCCCTGAGTCCTATGCTCCTGCATAGCTGGTTTTGCTTGTTCTGTATAGTCTGTATCTGGCCAGCCATCGCCTTCATTATCTACAAGCTATCTTGTGCAGATTTCCTCATTGATTCTTACAGCTCCTCCTTCAGTGCCTCCAGAGGGTCAGCCCGCTTTGGAGGGTGACTGACAGCTTGGTGTAGCAGCTGGTGTAAATAATGGGGTTACTACTGCTAAGACGGGAATGGTTGCTACCTAGGGTATGTGTTTTGCGCATTCTCGTATTGCCAGGTTTAGTAGTGTGGATCTTGATGTGGTCTCTGTAAGTTACCAGACCAGGAGAAGTTTGGATGCTGGCACCAACCAGGGTTATATGTCTCCGAATATGGGTTATTACGCCCGTATCCTTGAATAGCATTGACGTCCTCGTAGGTCGAAGATGTCTGAGATGTATATCCATCAAGGGGATACGTATTATAGTTTGCGGGTGGTGCGTAACCCTGGTCATATGGTGCTAGATCAGGATAGTTTACGGGATCCTAATATGCAGGATCTCGTAAATAAGGAGAAGATGCATCCCAAGTGAGTAGATTAACTCGAGCAGGGGGGCTCGGGGTGCATAGGAGGTCTTGGAATAGTAGAGTTCAAGTCAGATTGACCCTGATTAATTTGGTCAATCTTTTTCTCGATCAGGTTTATTCTATCTAGCTGTTTGACGATGATATCCATGTCGGCTCGAATAGACTCGGTGTGAGCCTAATGGACACCAACCCGCTACTGACCAGGCCACTGGAACTGGTTCATGGATGTAGCATTCATTGAGTTCTCTGCCATAGATTCGAACAACTCAATTGCACTGTATTGTCTTTCACGAGGAAATTCCCGCCACTAGATGCATCAGCCAGATACTGATGTGTGTCATCCAGCCCATGGTAAGAGATCTGAGCTAGGTGCCATCTGGGTATACCATGGTGCAGGCATTTCCAGAGAAGGTCATGAAATCGATCCTAGGCTTCATGCAACTTTTCCCCAGCTCCTTGGGAGAAAGTTGTGATCGCACACCTCATCGCGTTCATTCGACCAATTGGGAAGAACTTTTGCAGGAATTCATGTTGTAATTTCGGCCAGGTTCCAATTGGCTTCTGGATGGTCTTGAACTAGTATGAAGCTTAATCCCTCAGAGAGAATGGGAAAAGCTTCATCAGAACAATCCTGAGATCAATATTCCTGGGTCTGATCATTTCAGCGAGTCAACTCAGGTCCTCAAGGTGCTGGAACGGATCTTCATTTGAGTTCCTGTAGAACTGAGTGCTAATCAACCCAATTACATTGGGCTTGAGCTCAAGCGCGACTCAGCCTACGAGAATCCTAACTAAGGGTGCAACGATCGGTGCGGCTGGATCATAGAAATCCTGAAGTTGTTCTCGCAGTGGATGCTACATTCTATCAAGCATCGTCAAGATACGGTCCATGCAATGCTGATGCCGCTCCTCAAATTCAACAACCCGAGCCTCTAAACGGGCCATTGGATCCAGATTACCAGCATCCTGACCCGGTCTAGGTCCAGGTTCGGGATTAGCCATTGCGACTAAGGGAGTAGAAGTGGGGGGAGAAGATGGTCCTGGCGAGGTGACTCACCTCCTTGGAAGCGGCTCGCAAGGTCCAACCAGTTGCAGTGTAAGTGACCTCCTTCCTTGCATACACCACCCAACCCCTGGGTTGGTGTAGCCAAGCCAGACAAGGGTAAGCCTTCTCAATCAGATGGTCCTTATGATCGGATGATCAGATTTTTCATTCTAAGTTCGAATTCCTGAAGAAAAATTCGTCGTACAAGCAACTGAAAGTGATTCTTGCCTCTCAAGCTAACCCAGCCAAGAGGTTGAAAGCACCCAGTAGTATGACAACGAATTCGAGTTGATTTCGCCTTTTAGAATTGATTTTAGCCCATTTTTATTCAGTTGGGGTTTGTGGTGAGTGGCCCACAAGGTGACCAAGTTCACCGGCTAAGCACTAGACTTGATTAAGTCTAGTCTAGCTCAAATGTGGTCTCTAGATTGTAACCCTAAAGATGTAACCTAGGGTTCATGCAATTCTAGGGTTTTTTTATTCTTTTGTTTTGTTCTTCTTCAGCAGACCACAAGAATAAAACTAGTTCTCTAAACAAAATTGGAATCCAATTAAATTTAAATTTGGCGAGTAGATTCCTTTTTCAATTATCTTTTCATAGAATATTTTCTTGTAATTTTTACTATTTCAACCAAATTTATAGAGATTTATAAATGTCAAGGGGTCAGATTTGGAATTTTGACCCCTGGTCGGTTTTTCAAATTGAAAAAGTATCAAATGATTTTTAAAAATTTAGGAAAAATATGAAAATTAAAGCCAATGAGATCAAATTTCAAACCCCACCATTTTTAGTCAACACAGATTCGCGGATTGCTTAGAATTGCTTTTTGAATTCTGAAAAATCTCAAATCTGGGTCAGTCTGACCCCCTTGCACTTCGCGAATTTTTGAGAATTTTTTACTTGAAACCTTTATAAATTAATGGTGGCATTTGAAAGATGGTCTGAGAATGAAGTTCTAGCCCGAATTTTAGAAATTTTCATTCAATACTTTTTCGGCAATTGAATTTTTAAAATGGACTTTGAAATCTGGTCGAAAATTAGAGAATGGTGGGAAAGCTTTTAAAAGGTGTTTCAGTTTAAAATTCAAACTTTCCACCAAAAAAATTTTTTTTTTTCAAAAAGGATTTTTTTCTCAAAGGATTTTCAAATATATATATATATATTTGCTTTTTCAAAACTAACCTAGGATTAAAAAAGAAACCTAATCTAACTACCTAGATTTTTTTTTCTTTTCACGAAAATGAATAAGCTTTTTTTTTTTCAAATGAAATTGCTAGAAGCAAATATAACCTAGGGTTAAAAAAAAACTAGACTAAGGATGATATGATGTGCACTTGGAATTTTTTTCCGCGCTCGCTGTGTGTGTAGATCCCATTTTTTTTCTTGTTTTTCCTATACATCCAAAGACAAGAGGAAGATTTGTCAGTGACAGCTCAAAAGATCGAAATCAAAAAATGACGTTGCTTCCCCGACAGCGGTGCCATTTGACAGACTCATTTTCACACATTTTAAAGTCGTCTGAAATTGTAGTATAGATGCGCTAAACGCTCATCAAAAAATGATTTTGTAATGATAACGAGACTTAAGTCCCGGTCGTTCGTCTCTGGGAGGCGTTTATGCAAATCTGAAATCGATCTTTTCCGCTCTACTTATTTAAAATCGCACGTCAGTTTCTAATCGTCGGATCAATGTTTTGTCACTTTCATTATGAACCCTGATTACGTGCGTATGTGTTAGATAGATGACGAAGGTAAAAGTGTGAGTTTCAGTATGCACGATTCTAGTTATGTGGTGGCTATTTACGGAAAATGCATTAATAGTTAAATCCTCAATATTTTCTGGTACCAACATGTTGGTTGCAATAGATAATAATGAAAAGTAGGCAACTTTAATCACACAAAATATATTGCAAACAATAATCTCATGGTGATTCTCAACATAGATATATATATATATATATAATATTTCTTTCATTCATTCAGGGGGGTGTTTGCAACATGGAATTAGAGGAAAGCTTATAGAGGAAAGCTTGAAAACATAAATCTAGCTAACAGAAAATGATCGCAGACATGAATCTATGGGGGGATTTTGCCTGCATCATTGGGGGAGAATAAAAAGCTACACTACTAAGCAATAATAAAAGCATGTAAACTATGAAGAACTAGCTACTAATCTAGCAAAAATAAGGGCATTCGGAGGTGGCCTCTGATGGCCTTTGAATGGTTGAGAGAAGGAGGGGCGGCCAATGGTGCTTAAATCGACCCTTGGAGAGAGGTTGGAGAGGTGATCCAGCATCTTGGGGTGGAGATGGTGGTGGCCATGGTGAGCAACTCGTGGAGGTGGAGTGGAGGTGGAGTGTAGCTAGCCCAAATGGAAGTGAATAAAGCCAAGAGATGGATGGGTGCAAATGGCCACCGAAGGGAGACTCTCTATAGAAGTGTGGAACTCTCTAGAGAGATCTCCAAGAGTGGCCGGCCAAGGAGAGAGAGAGGTGGTTCTTAGATCCACCATTTGTGGATCTCCATTTGAATGGCTCTTGGTTGCTAATTTTGGCAACCAAGAGTGGTGCCACCTTTGGAAGAACCTAGAATACACTAGGTTGTGTGGGAGTGCGTGAATGGGTGTGTGTGTGGTCATGCCCTGTGTGTCTAAGTGATATAGGTTAGGTCCTAAGGGGGTTTAGATTGGTGTAGGTCTTAAATTAAGGTTGCAAACCCTAATTGCTAAGGGGGAATTGCAATTAAACTTAACACAAGTTTAATTGAATGAGTGTGAACCTAATTGAGAGTGAAATAACTCAATTAGGTTGGGCTTAGGTCAATTGGACTCTTACTGAGTCCAATTGGACTTGTATGGGTTGAGATCTGAGCTCAATTGTACCCTATGAGTCCAATTGACTAGGCAATGGTAATTGACTATGATCTAAGTCAATTAGGTTCAGTGTGGACCTAGTTAGGTCCTTAAGGAGGTATAGAGGTGATGTACTAGTGTTAGGGTACCTTAATTTAGGTTCCTAGGGGTTTAGAATTGGGTTTAGGGAGTTAGAGATCTAAGATCAAGGCTTTAATCTCAAAACAAGAATTGGAAAGCAATTCCAAACGTCCAATTCTGGAAGTCCAGACTTCAATTCTGGACATCTAATTAGAGTCAGGAAGGATTCTAGGTTCTGTCTTGTGTATTCTGCAGAAATTGGACGTCTGACCAAGTGTCTGGACGTCCAATAACACTGCAAAAGTGGGTTTAAGGTGTGCATGAATTGACTAAGGGTTCTGGATGTCCTATAATCAACCAGGACGTCCAGATATAGGTTGGAATTAGGGTTTTAAGGTTTCCTAGGGTGTGGTGACCCAATCCAAGGGTTGATAAGGCTTTGGGAGGCTTCTAGGCTGTCCTAGGGCTAAGATGGACCTAGGTTCTTGACATTTTACAGCTTTATTCCTATTTAATAGAATAGCATACCTTAACTCCCTTACATTATTGTCTACTACATCTTATCCTAGGTCTTCCACTCCAACTCTACTGCAACACCAATTATTCCTTTATTCTTCTGATCCAGCTTTAGATCCAGCTTCAGATCTACCTTCTGATCAGCTTATTACGTGTAATTGACATAATGCACCTAATCAGTACATTATAGCATTATTTTATGCATAGCTAAAAGAATGTAGTAAAGATGCAAATAATGCTTTTGCATGCATGAATTACCCTAACTTATGCTAAGTCCTAGCTTAATTTAGGTCAATTAAGACCTATGATTGCTGTGCAATCAAGGTCCCTCCATCAGAGATGTAGTACGTGGAATCCTGAACTGAGAAAAGATGTTCTGATGAATGAATTTGATAACCACCTTATGACCATTGGTTTGGGTCGGAATGGCTTCGATCCATTTGGACACGTAGTCAACAGCGAGTAGAATGTACTCGAAGTCGTCCGAAATAAGAAAGGGTCCCATAAAATCAATCCCCCAGAAATCAAAGATTTCGCATACGAGAATCAGCTGTAAGGGCATTATATCACGATGGCTCATGTTGCCTAAGGTTTAACAACGAGTGCATGCCTTACAGTGATTGTATGCATCTTTGAAAATTGTGGGCCAATAGAAGCCGCACTACAGGACTTTAGCTGCGGTTTTATGACCAAAGAAGTGTCCATCGCATGCTTGGTCATGGCAGAAGGACAAGATGCCTTGAATTTTCACTTCCGGGACACACCGTCGGATGATTTGATCAGCATTGATGAGGAAGAGATACGGGTCTTCCCAAAAGTAGTACTTGGCATCTAAAAGCAATTTGTCCTTCTTGGTCTTTGGCCATTCGGACGGGATCTGATGTGGTGCTAGGTAGCTTACTAGATCAGCAAACCATGGATGCCCTGTACTAATAGTCAAGAGGTGTTCATCAGGAAAATGTTCCGTAATGGATCCGTAAGGGTCGATAATGTTAGAAGGAAGGCGAGACAAGTGATCAGCTACCACATTCTGTTTTCCCGCTTTGTCGCGAATCTTAAGGTCAAATTCTTGCAACAGCGAGATCCAGCAGATTAGTTGAGGTTTCGCATCCTTCTTCACAAGGAGATGCCTCACAGCTATGTGATCTAAGTAAATGATAACACGGGAACCCAGAAGATATGATTTAAACTTTTCTGGGGCAAATACTACATCTAGCAGCTCTTTCTTAGTAACTATGTAGTTACGCTGAGCCTCGTTAAGTGTCGTGCTACCATAGTAGATGACCACGGGTTTCCCGTCAATTTTCTGCCCATGTACCGCTCCTACAACGAAATCAAATGCATCGCACATGATCTTAAAGGGTTGATACCAATCAAGGGACTATAGGATCGGAGCTTGGGTAACTCAATCATGGAAGATTTCAAATGCTTGAGTTCATTCCTTGGAGATTTCAAAAGGAACATCCTTAGATGGTAGAGTAGTCAGAGGGTGCGCAATCTTTGAAAAGTTAGAAATGAATCATCAGTAAAAACTGATGTACCCTAGAAAAGATCAGATGTCCTTGATCGAGTGATGTGCGTACATCTAATTAGCATAAAATGTCTATCAATGCATGTTCTTAGTATCACATTACCATTATACATTGTAAATAGTGCATAACATGCATAATCATGCATTTAGGTCAAGTTGCATAAATTGTATAGTAATTGTCTCCTTTTATGGTCAGGGACAGGACAACTTTTTAATCGGGGCCTCAGATCGAAGATCCAATCATACGGTTCTGATTAGGGTGACGATTGGAGTTCAATGACTCCAAGATTGCCCTAATCGGACATCCGTAGCACCAAATAGAGACCAAGGAACACTAAAGATCAAGGGCCAAGATGATGTTAATCCGCACCTCAGACAAGAAATCCTACTACACGGATGGGTTCAGATCGACGATCGCAGCCTAACGTTGCAAAAATCATTCCAATCCAACATCCGTGGCACCGTCTAAAACACTTAGAAGATGGATGGCTAGGATGGCACCATGTGGCACCATCCCAGCTGCCCAACTGGCCCTCAGGATTGTTGCTGCCTCTCCAAAGAGTCTCCAACGCATGATCTAGGTTGTTGGATCTTGATCCAACGGCTGTAAGCATGAATGCACAAAATCCTCCGAGCAACACAAGCCTACGCATAGCGCAGTGGTCAAGCGTGTTGCGCTAGCGTGCAACGCACGTTCGATCCCGTAGCTATTGCAAGTGTGTGAGCAATTGGAGCCGTGTGATTCGCATCGAGCGGCGTAGATCGACTGATAGCACCCACGTGCGATCAAACGCGCAGCGCAAATGCCCGATCGCAAGCGGGTGCGCGGCGCTGGCAAGGGTGGTTTAAGCGATCCGATCTCTTGATCGGATAGCTGACCATGCACGGTCATTCGAAGGCATTAAGACCGCAAAGGAGAAGGGGCACGCAAGCGGCGTGCGCACGTCGGCCACGTTCAAGACTTTAGTGATAGATAAATCCATCACTAAAGGTTCTGAACTAATGTTTTTAATGTTGAAATGTTCAAAATGCCCTCACTCCTTGCAACTATAAAAGGAGACCCCTACCATACGAATTTCTCATCCCTTCTCTTCTCTCACCCCTTCCAAAGCTCTAAGAGCTTGTCTCACACCCAAGATTCTCCTCTAGAGTAAAAATCTTAATTTTTCCACCTTCATCCCCCTTCGTGGAGAATCCAGCAGTTGTCCTCTCTCTGCATTCAATGATGACATGCTGCTTCATTCTTGTTCCTCCTGCTTCATCCTCCTTCTCTCTCTGTTCCCTGTCTTCCAGGCATCGTCCCGTCCGGTTCGTCCTCCAAGCGATCATCGAGGAGGATATTTCTCTCCCCATTCTCTTTACTACTTTCTAGAGTAGATTTACTGCTTTCTAGTGTAGATTTCCCACTTTTTAGTTGTAATGAGTAGTGTAATGAACAACTTCTATTAATGAAATCCTTATTTATTCTACCTCTATTTTGGTTTGAATTGCAATACTCTCTCTCTCTTCTATTCATTATTTGTTAAATAGATAGCTAGTTTTCAACCAGCTAATCTGTTTCATGACAAATAAATAAAACATGTATTTTTAATCAAACGTCCGCCTCCCTGTGTTTGACCTGGAACTTCTTTATGGATTTTTCGGTATAAATTTTATTTGTTGAATGGATTTCTTCGCGACTCGAACTACAATGACAGGTTTTCTAATCCAATTCCGATAGCGTAGTCATCCGCTATTCAACACCGAGCTAAGCATAAGGAGTTTGGAAATCAGATTCACCTTGGGTCGATCAACCTGGATGCCTTTTTTTGAGATGAGATGTCCTAGGACAATTCCTTCAGGCACCATGAAGTGGCTCTTTTCCCAGGAAAGAATCAGATTCATGTCAATGCATCGCCTGAGGATCTAGACCAAGTGCAGGAGGCAATCGTCAAATGATTCACCAAAAACTGAGATGTCATCCAAAAATACTTCCAGATAATCACTTACCATATCTGAGAATATGCCAAGCATGCGACGCTGAAAAGTAGCGGGTGCATTGCAGATACCAAAAGGCCTCCTTCGAAATGCATACATCCCGAAGGGGCAGGTGAAAGTAGTCTTCTCTTGATCCTCAGGATAGATTGCCACTTGGTTGTAGCCGGAGTGCTGATTGCACAGCAAAAATAAACCTGCAATTGTGTCGTCTTGTGCTATTTCCTAGCATTACCAGTGCATATTAGGTATCCATGGTCACATTTGTAAAAATACATGCATGCATGCATTTAATTGAGAGGGGAGGAGAGTGAAATAAATGGCCTCGCAATTCACATTTTCCTTAAGTGCTACCTTGCAAAATTTCCATCTTCATTTTCTATTTCTTTTTGATTTTTTGACTTTCTTCTCTGCAGCTGCATGGCATGGCTAGAGCTTCCACGTCGCGCCATGTCCTGCTCAGCCTCTCCCTGCTTGCTCTGCAGCCGCATGCCCTGCCAAGCCCTGCCAAGCCATGCATAGCCGCATGCATAGCCAAGGCATGGCTGTGCATGCCTTCTTTCTCTATAAAATAGGGCGGCTTCTTCTTTGCAAGAGAGCCTGGTCCACCAAAAGCACACAGCAACTTCTCTTCTTCTCTAGGCCGTCTCCTTCCTCTCCCTCCACACGCAGGCCCTCCTCCTCTGAGGAGCCACTCTGCAGGAAGGAGTACATCACTGTGGTGCACACCCACCACCGTGAGACCACCACCGAAAACTCATCAAAGAGCCAGTGGGCGTGGTGGTCTTCTCTTCCCTATTTCAACTTTCCAGCCATTTTCGCCATTACCACAAAGCTTCAAGCTTTGAAGCTCAACCGGCCACCGCACACCCCTGCAGCAGCCGGCCAAGCTCCACAGTAGCAGCAGCAAGGCGGCAGCAGCACACGCAGGCCACCGCGTGCACCTGCAGGCTACCTTTGCCTTCCGCTTCTTCGTGTACACCCGCCTCTCCATGCACCCTGTCGCGAGTTTCGCCTGCTGTTCGGTCGGCCCGAATAGGTTGTTAATATGATGATTTTATCGTTGAAATGTGTATAGTGGTTATCCTAATTCGGACCTAACTATCTCTTTACAAAATTTTTAACCTGGCCTAATTCATTTTATCTTGTCACTTTTAGGCCTAGGGTCGAACTCAGGGAAGTGGGGTTAAGTCAAGTTTCTACGCTTTTCCTAAAACGCATCTCTTCGGTTCATTTATTATGTTTTTGGTGTTTTTCTTATTTAAATTTTTTTCTGGTAATCCTTGTTCTTGAGGCACACCCTCAAAATTGTGTCCTTAGCTTTTAACCAAAACAGAGTTCCAAAACACGCCTTGCTACTCGCAAGACGGGGTACCTGCAAATCAAAGATTATCTTTTCTCTTTTATATTTTTTTATCTTTTTACTAAGAAGGAAACTAACAGAGAGAAAGTAAATATAGTATCTATAGATATATATATTTATATGTAGTACATATATAAAGGGGTGGGGGTGGAGGTTGCGATGGAGTGTAGCACCGTGTCGGGTCGGTCGTTGTCTAGATAGACGCAACCAACACGACTATGTGCCACGTGGTGTGAGGATGGATGATGGAAGATGTATATGTCCACGCTTTTTGTACGCGTGTATCGAGGAATATCAGCAACTGGTGCAGATATTCTCGCGATATAGGGTATAGTAAATAACATGAAAATATATGTACATATGTATGTATATACGTAAATATATCTATATATATATAAATGTATAGGTATATGTGTAGATATATATAGATATATATGTGTATATATATAAATAGGTGTAGATGTATGTATATATATATGTATGTTTATATGTATATAGCTATGTATATATGTATATAAGTATATATATATAATACTATATAGATGTATATATATATGTATATAAGTATATGTATATGTATATATATATAAGTATATCTATAAGTATATAGATATATATATAAGTAGATATATGTATATATATAGATATATATATTATATATATTTGTATGTATACATAACTATATAGATATACTATGTATATAAGTATATATATATATAGATATATGTATGTATATATATATTTATGTATGTATATATATGTTACTATATATAACTATACTTATAGTGTAAGTGTGTGTGTGTGTACGTAAGTGTGAGTCTAGGTGTGTGTACGTTGGTGAAGGTGTGTGTCTGTGTTGGTGTAGTGTGTGCTGTGAGTAAAGAGAGAGAGAGAGAGAGCGTCAGAGAGAGAGAGCGGGCGGGAGAGATCACAGAAGGGACGAGTTAAGTCGTCGGTGGATGGCGGCAGACGTCTGGAGCCGCGTCGTCTGGAGAAGGTGGTAGATCTCTGGACATCGCGGGTGCGGGCGCGCGCCTTCTCGTAGGGTTTCTGCAGGCCGATGCGAAGACGTCAAGCGGGCGATGCACGGAGGAGCGAACGTGGAGGAGGGTCTACGAGTGGTCGCGGAGGGGTGCGGAGGTTGGCAGTGGTCGGCGAGAGGGCCTAGCCGGCTGCTGTAGTGCGTGCAGCGGCCGGTTGCGGGTGCAAGGGTGGAGGCGACAAAACGGAGACGGAGGCAGGGAATGCCCTGCAGGTGCGCGCGAAGGCAGAGAGCGACTGCGGGGAAGGTCGCGGAGGAGGTGGGGAGAGCTGCTACTGCTGCTGCTGCCACCGCTTGGCTGATGTTGCCGCGGCTTCAAGCTTCGGAGCTTGAAGCGGCAGCAATGGCGTGAGATGAAAAAAAATGAAACAAAGGAAGACACCACGCCCACCGGCTCGTTGAAGAGCTGGGCGGTGGTGTTCCCACTGTGGTGTTGTGCACCACAGTGGGTTCTCCTGCTCGCTGGGTGCCTCCTCGAAGGAGGGCCGACGTATGGGAGGGGAGGACGGTGGAGGAGAAGGTGGTGGCTGAGGGTTTTTCTTCTACAGCAGCGTCTATGTAGCCTCCTTGCTGAAGAAGAAGCCGTGGCTTCTTATAGAGGAGGAGAGCATGGCGTGGAGCATGCGGGGAATGGGGTAGAATGGCAGCTGCAGGGAGTGGCGCAGGAAGGATAGTAGGGAGAGGCCGCATGGCGTTGCATGCATGCAGCCGTGGGAAGAAGCATGGAGCAGCGGGAAGAGAAAAAAGAAAATCAAGAGGAGAAAATAAAAAAGAGGTGGATTTTGCAATGAGGCACTTGAGGAAAAATGTAAATATGCAAGCCATTATTTTCAATCTTCTCTCCTCTTAATTAAATGCATGAATGCAAGTGTTTTTACAAATGCAACTATAAATTCCTAATATGCATAGTTAATGCTAGGAAATAGCACAAGAAGGCATTATTGCGAGCGTATTTTGAGGTGCAAACACCCGCAAGGCCAGCCAGCGCAACCAATCCACCCGCGCGCCAACTCGCGCGCGCCAGCCGCAAGCCTCCGCACTCACAGCACCGGGCGCACCTGGTCACGCGTCTCACCCTGGCACTGTAGCCACTGTTCACGCCTTTCAGCGGAACACTGTGGCTACAGTGGGGTGACCGGTAAGTTTCTCACTTATCCAATCACTCGGAGTGCCGCTATAGACCACAGCCCGCACGCACGTCCGGCCCCGCGTCTCGCTCCAATGCCCGCCCACGCGTCTGCCAGTGCCCGCACCCGCCCGCGTATTTGCCCGCCTCAGCATCTGCGTCCACGTCTCCCTTCGCCCGCTCCAGCCCCTTCGCGCAGCGTGGTGCGTTGCGGCCTCTCTCTCCGCGCCCACTTCCCTCCAGCACGTGCCTCTCTACACGCATACGTGCCTGCGCACGCGCGTGAAGCCATCAAACGACGCCTCTTCATGAACGGACGACTTAACCCTCCCAACCTTCACTCCAGCAGTCTCCCTCTCTCTCTCTCAGCACTCTCTCCCTCTCTCTCTGCAGATACACATACACACACTCACACTCTCGCACACGCACACTCTCACCTATACATTATTATACACTTATATATATATACGTATACATATATATATTGATATATATACATATATTTATATACATATATATATATACTTATATCTCTATATATAGTAGTATTTATATAACTAAGTATTAGTATACATACATATATATATATACATATACGTATACATATATATACATATACTTATATACGTATAAATATATATATATATATCTATATATCTACTATTACCTATATAACTAAGTATAAGTATAGATACATATATATATATATACATATATATACATATATTTATACATATATATATACATATATATACATATATTTATACATATATATATATATATATATACATCTATATAGTTATATATATATACATCTATCTATCTATACATATATTGACATACCTATATATATATATACATATATAAGTACATATATACCAATATATTTATAACCATATATACATATAGATATATTTACATATATACATATATATTTTCACATTACTTACCATAGGTTGTATTGCGGGAATATTTGCACCAGTTGCTGATATTCTCCGATACACGCGTACAAAAAGTGTGGTCGCACACATCTTCCTCCATCCACCTTACACTCCACGTAGCACCTCGTCCTGTTGGTTGCATCTTTATAGACGACGAACGACTAGACACTGTGCTACATGCCATATCTACCTCCACCCCCACCCCTTTATACATATATAGTATATACATATATATCTATACTATATTTACTTTATTTCCGTTTCTCTTTCATGCCAGTAAAAAGATAAAAAATATATATAAAAGAGAAAAGATAATCCTTGACTTGCAGGTGCTCCGTCTTGCAAATAACAAGACCCATTTTGGAACCCTGATTTGGTTCAAAGCCAAGAACCTAATTTTGAGGGTGTGCCTCAAGGACAAGAATTATCAGAAAAAAATCTAAATAGAAAAACACCAAAAACACAATAAACAAATGGAAGAGATTCGTTGTAGGAAAGGCGTAGAAACTTGACTTCTAATCCCACTTCCCTGAGTTCGACCCTGGGCCTAAAAGTGACCAAGATAAAATCAAGTGGGCCAGGTTAAAAATTTTGTAAAGAGATGGTTAGGTCCGATTTAGGTTAACCACTATACACATTTCAACGATAAAATCACCATATTAACACAACCTAATAGGGTCTGACCATAATCTTTTCATGGCGTCGTTGTTGGGAAAGTGCGTATTCAACTAAGCTTCCATTCCTTTCATTTTTTCTCTTCTCTCTTCACGGGTGTTTTTGTTTATTGCAGTGCAGGTGAACTTGTTGCAAGAAGAAGGCAAGCAGACGAAGTCGGAAGCGTAGGCAGATCCAAGGTGGGAACGAAAGTGTGAAGACGCCGATACCGCACTGGAGCGTCGCACACGTTGCAGAACAAGTAGGTCTTTCCTTAGCAACCTAGGTTAACTTGCAACCTTAATAAAATAAATAAATAAAAAAATAAAAAACTAAAAAAAACTAGAAAAACTTCTTGGGATCTCTTGGGGCAAGTGGATTAAAAACCACTTGTTTGATTGTTTGCCTTTACCCCCACCGCCCCGGAATTTTTCGCCTTAGTTCGCATAGCGAAAATCCAAGAATCTTGATTCTTGAATTTTTCGCCCTGTGAAGTATTCTTTGAGGCAAATAAAAAGATTGACTGCCACCCCTCTTTGCCTCACTTATCTGCAAATTCGGGATCACATTTTTGGTGGGGAGACTTGGAATTGAGTTAATTCCAACCCCGCCTTGATTTTTCACGTGCCTAAGATTTAATCCTGAATACTTCAACCCCAACAATTTGATTTTCTTTATCTTTTGGTTAAGCCTTATGTGTGGAAATCATTTTGGTGATTGGGAGCACTTGAATTGAAGTGCTTTGGCTCCCTTTCACATAAATATAAAACTGATTCGTGCATCCACACATAGAAATCTCCATTTAGGGAAGCCCATTGCATTGTAGTATGCATTAACCAATTGACATTGAAGAAGGGTTTGTTGGGCTTAGAAGAAAACTTGTATTCTCTCAAAACCAGAAGATTGGTTGAATTGGTAATTCAGAGAAATCTTAAAATCCATACTACTTAAGGCTGAATTCTAAAAACCATTCACCAATTAAAACTTCAATTCGGGAAGATTTTCCCGTTGCATGCTTGATTTACACACTCTAAAAATCAATCACTTGGCCATTACCCATAAATAACACCATTTACATTCCAGAAACACTTGATCCTAAACCTCTAACTACAATTTGTAGCAACTTGACCCTTATTAAGGATTGGAAGTCTAACTACTTGTATGTAGCGCCTACGTGCTGGTGAGGGTTCCCGCGTGCTATCGGGTGTCTAAGACTAGGGCAAACGGCCTTTCAATCTAGCCCGGTGGTTCCGCGGTGCTCGCATTCGGTTCCGTAGTTCGTGATAGTAGGTAACTTAGATCTTTAGGTCTAAGGGCACACTGTAGAGGTTAGGAATTTGATTGAATTGATTTGTCATCAAGTGTACCTTTGCGGCGTCATTTCTGTTTTTTCTTCTTACCCCCCCAATTCTTCCGGAGGTAGTGCATGTTTGGGAGGAGGTCACAAAACCCTGAACTGTGTGAATTGTCTGATAAATTTAGAAAAGAAGCCGAATCGTCCTCCTTCTCCACAAACATGGCTACACGCCCACCCCCAAATCCCGAGGGAGGAAACCGCCCTCAGAACCCACCATGTGGTGGAGCCTTAGATCCCATAACTCGCCTCCAAGCCCAAATGGAAATGTATAATGAACAAATTGAAGCCATTCGAGAAACATTGGAGGAAATGCAGAACCCTCCCGAATGAGAGGAGCCTAGGTTTCTTAGCTCCTATCTGAATCCCGCTACTACAGAGACAATAGAACAAATTCGGGTCCCCATGGGCGGGGACAACTTTGAACTGAAGCCTAACATAATTGGCCTAATAAATTTTCACTTCCATGGTCTTGCAAGTGAAGATCCTTTTCTCCACTTGGAAGACCTAACCCGATTGGCTGAAACTGTTAAACCAAGAAATATCGGGTTACCTATAGTCCTCATGAAAATGTTCCCATTTTCATTGCAGGATAAAGCGTCACAGTGGTTAAGCACCCTTGGGAGAACCATCCACTGTCGGGAAGAGATGCGAACAGTGTTTCTCAAGAAGTTCCTCCCAATCGGGCGAACCAATGCGCTTCGCCGTGCTATCACCTCCTATACGCAACAAAATGGCAAACAATTTCATGAGGCATGGGAGAGATATAATGACCTCCTCAGGAAGTGTCCGCACCACAGTTTGCCTATGTGGCATATAGCCTAGATTTTCTACTATGGGCTAAATGAGACTTTGAAGCATATTGCAGACGCTTCCTGCGGAGGGAACTTTATGAATAAAGACGAGAATGGAGCATTCGAACTATTTGAAAATATGAGCGAAAACTCAATGAACAGTGCTTCCATTGTCGCCTTTAATCGTACCAGCCTACCTCGAAATATCCACGAAGTAGACACGGGACCCTCCCATTCATCCACAGATCTCAACCTTATCGCACAGAAATTGGATGAACTCTCCATCGTGCAGAAGAAGCTGGACGAGCTTCTGACCAACCCCGCCCATTCTATGGCAAGCACCCCAACCTCACCATTGCATCACAACCCCAATTCTTCTAATACCAGGCTTATTCCAAGAAACCCCGTAAGACCTTCCTTACCAAGTGTCGTGCCAAGCGACTCAGTAAGTCATGTGGATCTGGCTTCTATGAGCCAGTATTTTGACACGGAGGACCAAGCCTCTGTGTGCTCGGACGCATATTTACATGCGGAAGCGTCTTCTGGCATAGAAGACGCTTGCGCCCTGGGGAACAACCTGTTCTCTGCCACTTATAACCCAGGGTGGTGAAATCATTCAAACTTCACATGGTCCAACAACCCGTAGCGCCAAAACCCTGTCGGTGGACCAATGCGACCGTCCGCACCCGTCACCCCAAGGGCCCAGTCTAATCCTATGACGAATCCGCCACCAGGCCCTTGCATACCACAAATAGAACACGCATCAAGTCCTCTTCATAAATTGATGCGAATGATGACGGAAATGTCAAAGCACCATGAAGAGAACATGACCTCTCTTCAGCACCAATTGGCGCAGCAGAATGCTGAGATCAGTCAACTACGCATGGCGACTCGATCTCAGGGCACTCTTCCGCCCAACCTGTTCCAAACCCGCAAAATTTCGTACCCCATGGTCCTCAACCACAATACGACCTTCTCAGGGACAGGTTCACCAGATTCTACAAGCTCCGAGCATTCCACCGAGATTTCAGGCTAATCCCGCTGTAGCACCTCACTCTTATGTCCCTATTGCAAACCCTCCTCCGTCGTATGATCCCATTGGACCTGCATTGTCCAATGCTATCACTACGAGGAGCGGTAAGCAGACCGTCGATCCGCCTCAACCTAATCCTGGCCCGTCTTCTTCATCGCCCTCTCATTCGAGATGCGCACCGCATACGCGAGAGGATGATACACCTAAATTGGTGCCAGAATTAGTTCCATTCCCTTAGGCTCTAGTGAGGGAGCCAAAAGGCAAGAAGAAAGATACGCAGGCCTTTGATAACCTGCGTAATTAGTTCAGGGATGTAGAAATCAAGGTACCTCTGCTCGAGGCTATCGACCACATACCTACTGTCGCCTGATTTTTCAAAGACTACACAACACCCAAGCGACAGTCAAAGAAAACTAAGAATCCGGTGGTTCTCTTGCCTCATGCGAGTTGTGCTATACTGTCAAACCTACCACCGAAGCAGAAAGATCCAGGCACACCGCTCATTTCCTGCCGCATCCAAGGCTGCAATTTTAACCGTGTCGTGCTTGATCTAGGATCTTCCATCAATCTTATGCCGACCATCATGCTCAAAAAATTTTCCTTAGGAAATCTGAAACCCACCCCTGTTACATTACAGTTGGTAGATCATTTTGTCAAAATTCCGAAGGGTGTGGTGGAAGACGTGGTGGTTAGGGTCAACAGTCTCTATTTTCCTATTGACTTTCTTGTTTTAGATATGGAAGTTCCTAGCTCACTTTCTGATTGTCCGATCATCCTTGGTCAACCTTTCTTGGCCACAGCCCGCGCCCATATCGACTGCGAGTCGGGATGTATTGAGATTACAGTTGGATCTGAAAAGATCAAGCTTAACATCTTCAAGGCAGCAAAGAACTTTGATTGCGATTCTATCGAGGATGGCACGTCTAATGAGGACATGGTCATCAGCGCTTGTATCGGACTAATTGGGACCTATTCTGACTGCTGCGAATTACCTGTGAACACTGATGCCTGCCTGATCAACACATACTATGACGTTCCCCCATCCCTCCCTATTCCCCATTCCTTCTCTTGGCCAGACTTCTGACGAGGTTTTCTTTGCTTCCCATACCTCATGGTCTGGGTCATATCCAGGCTACTCACCGCCGGTCCACACTCTTGAAGACTGGATTGCCCTTTCTTTTCCTCCAAATCAGGCGGATTTGCAACTCCACACTGGGACCTTGAGCCCACATACTTCTCACTGGGGCTACTCCTTTTTCGATCCATCTATCCAAGAAGCCCCTCTTCTTGGCCAATTTGAGGGCCAACTTCTTCCTCCTGACTTATTTTCTGATCTGCCTAGGACACTCTCGTCCCAAGAAATGCCAGATCTTTCACCATCCACTCCGGAGCTGAAAGAGCTGCCCAGTACACTCAAGTATGTTTTCCTGGGACCAAATGAAACCCTCCCTGTAATCATCAGTGCAAAATTGACCAAGGAGCAAGAGTGCAAACTAACGAAGGTCCTTATGGAACACAAGGCAGCCATTGGATGGTCTTTATCAGACTTATCTGGCATTAGCCCCTCCTACTGCACTCACCGTATATATACGGAGGAGGAGGCTCGACCTTCCCGCGAGATGCAGTGACGTCTCAACCCTAACATGCGGGAGGTCGTTAAGAAGGAAATCATTAAATGGCTGGATGCGGGTATAATCTACCCAATCAGCGACAGCCCCTTAGTGAGTCCGATTCACTTTGTGCCCAAGAAGGCAAGACTCACCATCCGTGTCAGTGACAGGGGCGAATCCATCCCTACACGCACTCCTACATCTTGGAGAGTGTGTGTAGATTATAGGAAACTCAATGTTGCGACTAAGAAAGATCACTTTCCATTACCTTGCATTGACCAAATCCTGGAGCGATTAGCGGGAAGTAAATTTTTCTATTTCTTGGATGGATTTTCATGATATAACCAGGTGGCAATTGACCCCCGGGACCAAGAGGAAACCACTTTTACCTGCCCCTTTGGCACCTTTGCATTTAGAAGGATGTCGTTAGGACTTTATAACGTGCCAGCAACTTTCCAGAGATGTATGCTGGCGATATTCCATGACATGGTGGGTGACTTTCTCGATGTCTTCAAGGATGACTTTTCGATCTTTGGACCATCTTTTGATGACTATCTTGCCAACCTGACCCGTATCCTTAGGAGATGTATTAATGTAAACCTCGTGCTTTCTTGGGAAAAAAGTCATTTTATGGTGCACGAGGGAATTGTTCTCGGGCATATCATCTCCGATAGGGTATTGAGGTTGACAGAGCTAAGCTTGACGTAATTGCTGATTTACCTATGCCTGGCTCTGTCAAACAAATCCGCTTCTTCCTGGGACATGTTGGTTTCTATAGGAGATTTATCAAAGATTTCTCCAAGATTTCTCGACCCTTAACTCATCTCCTATCGACCGACATACCCTTCGATATGGGCCCCAACTGCATACGAGCATTCACGTAGCTGCGTAATGCTGTCACCAAGCCACCGGATTGGTCCCTCGACTTTGAACTCATGTGTGACGCTTCCGACCTTGCAGTCGGAGCCATCCTGGGACAAAGACGCAATAGACACCCCTTCGTAGTGTACTACGCCAGTAAGACATTTGACGAGGCCTAGCGTAATTATACTACCACTAAGAAAGAACTACTGGCGGTTGTCTTTGGGCTGGAGAAATTCCGCTCATACCTTCTGGGCTCACATGCTATTGTTTTCACTGATCATGCAGACATTCGCCATCTCATGCACAAGAACGATGCCAAGCCTAGACTGATTCGTTGGATCCTTCTGCTCCAAGAATTTGACATTGAGATCCACGATAAGGCCAGAGCCAAAAATGTTGTGGCTGATCACCTTTCCAGACTGGACCCTGACCATATTGGACTTACTCTGCCGATTAATGAAATTTTTCCTAATGAGCACCTATTGGCAATTAATGTGGCAAGTGGACTGTGGTATGCCGACATTACCAATTACCTTACTTCTGGATCCCTTCCACATGGCTGGCCCAAAAACCAGTGAAGCGTCTCATGGTAGAAGCAAAGTATTATTTCTAGGAGAATCCACTTCTTTTTCGCATAGGTGCTGATCAAATCATCCGTTGCTATGTTCCTGACAGCGAATTCCCCAGTGTGCTATCCTTCTGCCACGGTCAGGCCTGCGGAGGCCATTTCTCTGGGAGGAAAACTACAGCAAAGGTGTTGTAGTGCGGTTTCTTTTGGCCCTCCCTTCACCAGGATGCACACAATTATGCCAAGCATTGAACTAGGTGCCAGTCGTTAGGGTCAATGTCACGTCATGACTTGATGCCCTTACAACCCATCCTAGCTGCGGAAATCTTCGATATTTGGGGAATTGATTTCATGGGTCCCTTTCCTCCTTCCAACAGCTTCAAATTCATTCTCATGGCCATTGACTATGTTTCTAAATGGATCGAGGCTATTCCCACGCACCGTGCTGACCATGTTATATTCACCCGATTCGTCAAAGACCACATTTTTGTGCACCTTGGGATCCCTCGAGCCATTATCTCGGATGGAGGAAGCCACTTTACCAATGCTTCTTTTCGGGCACTTCTAAGGAAATATGGAGTTCACCATCGTATCGCATCCCCATATCATCCTCAGACGAACGGCCAGGTAGAAGTGTCAAACCGGCAAATCAAGCAAATTCTCCAGAAAACGGTTCGGCTTGACCGTAAGGATTGGTCCGATAAGCTGATTGACACACTTTGGGCGTATCAGACCACCTTCAAGGCTCCCCTTGGTATGTCTCCTTATAGGATCGTTTACGGGAAGCCTTGTCATTTGCTTGTGGAGTTGGAGCACCGCGCTTATTGGGCGGTTCGCCAATGTAACCTCGACCCAGACCTGTGTGGTCGAGAAAGGAAACTCCAACTCCAGGAGATGGAAGAGCTCCATCGTGAAGCCTATGATTCTGCTTTAACTTTCAAACAACGGACTAAGGCTTTTCATGACAGCCGTATTCGGCGGAAAGAATTTGAGCCATCTCAGCAAGTTTGGCTCTATAATGCGCGACTCAAATTCTTTCCTGGGAAATTAAAGTTCAAATGGACTGGTCCTTTCCTGGTCTCGAGATCATTTCCCAACGGGGCTGTTGAAATTGAAGATCCCAAATCTGGGCATAAATTTACGGTCAATGGACAGCATTTGAAACCATATCTTACTCATGAACCTACCCCCGTTGGAGAAACTGTTGCCCTGCTGGAGGGTAACAAATCTTTTGCCTCATTCTAAGTCCAGCTGGGGACATTAAATTCAACGCTCGTTGGGAGACACCCCAACAACACTCACCATCCACCATCACTTTTCACGCCACTGTCACAATCACATCACTTTTTCTTCACCACCCACCATCCACCCACCCTACAACCCTGTTGTATACCCTGCACCGCAGTTCTCGTTACCCGATCTTTCGTCCTTTCTCTACCCTACCCTGCATGCATATGAGGACATAGCATTGTTTGGCATGGGGGGGTGGATAGGCATCCATAGGATCTGGGCATGTTATCGTATCATGCAGTTTCTATCTTTATATATATATATATAAAATGAAAAATGAAAATGGTGTTTAGTAATGATCTAAAGGCTGAAACAAAAATACAATAAGTGTTTATGCATATTCAACCACTGTTTTGAAAACTTTCCAGGCCACAAAAGTTTGATTCGCTCAGGCTAGGCGTAATTCACTTGAGCATTGACAAGATAGATCGGAATCTCTCCTAACTAAGGACGTATTCTTGTACCTGAGATACCAGTACAGGATCCGTTGGTTTGCTTCTACTTGAGAGCCTAAGTAATCTTGGTTCACACTACACATATCAAGAAAGACCAGGTGAGCATAAGATCCAACCCTAGTGTTCATTAGGGAAGGTGGAGTCCTTACCTGTGCATGTAGGTAGACTTTTTATCCCAGGCATTAGTCTTGTGTTTAGGAGCGACTCTTTCCACCAAGAAAGAACTCCCCAACCAAAAAGAAAAGTGTGCTCCTCCAAATAATGTTGTAAGAGATATACTGACACGTGTTTCACCAAAAAAAAAAAAGATACAAATAAGTTAGTATATCTCACAAATGTCTGTAAAGTCTTCCTCCTACAAAAGTTCTTTAGGGCAAATACCCTATTCTCTTTGAGTCACAAATGTTAGAAAATGGGAGTTGAGTTTCCATCATCTTTTTAAGGGTCAATTTGAAGACATGAGCTGAAACTAGGACCAACCTTTACTTAAAAATTTGTGAAACCCTGGGCATGAGTCTTAATGTTCATCTGGTCAGTCTTGATCTTTCACTATGCACAAACCATAATCTCTTGAGCTCTCGAATACAGCAAAAACCTCCCGAGTCCTGGAAATCATACTTAAGGTTTAAATATCAAGAGTCCTGGTTAGTCGAGAGATGATCTATGTCATGTGAGACTTAAAGTACTGGTAGTCTTCTCTGCAATTGGTTTTCACAATATCCAACAATAAACACATTTATGTTGCCTCAGAAGAAAATCTTCAGCTTAAAGATCATTTCTAAATACAACACAAAAAAATGTTTTGCTAGGGACTAGCAAAAGATAGGCATGGGGGTATGGTTGCACCGCAAAAATACACCTGCAATTGTGCCATCTTGTGCTATTTCCTAGTATTACCAGTGCATATTAGGTATCCATAGTCGCATTTGTAAAAATACACGCATGCATGCATTTAATTGAGAGGGAAGGAGAGTGAAATAAATGGCCTCGCAATTCACGTTTTCCTCAAGTGCTGCCTTGCAAAATTTCCATCTTCATTTTCTATTTCTTTTTGATTTTTTGACTTTCTTCTCTGCGGCTGCATGGCATGGCTAGAGCTTCCTCCTCGCGCCATGTCCTGCTTAGCCTCTCCCTGCTTACCCTGGAGCCGCATGCCCTGCCAAGCCCTACCAAGCCATGCACAGCCACATGCATAGCCAGGGCATGGCTATGCATGCCTTCCTCCTCTATAAAACAGGGCAGCTTCTTCTTTGCAAGTGAGCCTGGTCCACCAAAAACACACAGCAGCTTCTCTTCTTCTCCAGGCCGTCTCCTCCCTCTCCCTCCATACGCAGGCCCTCCTCCTCTGAGGAGCCACTCTGCGGGCAGGAGTACATCACTGTGGTGCACACCCACCACCATGAGACCACCACCGCCCAGCTCATCAAAGAGTCGGTGGGCGTGGTGGTCTTCTCTTCCCTGTTTCAACTTTCCAAGACATTTCTGCCATTACCACAAAGCTTCAAGCTTTGAAGCTCAACCGGCCACCGCACGCCCCTGCAGCAGCTGACCAAGCTCCACAGTAGCAGCAGCAAGGTGGCAGCAGCGCACGTAGGCCATCGCACACGCTTGCAGGCTGCCTTCGCCTTCCGCTTCTTCACGTACACCCACCTCTCCGTGTGCCCTGTCGCGAGTTTCACCCGCAAGCCCAGCCAGCGTAACCATTCCACGTGTGCGCCAGCTCGCGCGTGCCAGCCACAAGCCTCCCGCACTAACAATACCGAGTGCACCAGGTCATGCGGCTCGCCCCGTCACTGTAGCCACTGTTCACACATTTCAACAGAACACTGTGGCTACAGTGGGGTGACAGATAAGTTTCTCACTTATCCAGTCACCCGACGTGCCGCTACCGGCCACAGCCCGCACGCGCGTCCCGCCCCGCGTCCCGCTCCAGCGCCCGCCTGCGTGTCTGCTAGCGCCCGCACCAGCCCGCATATCACCCGCCTCAATGTCTGCGTCCGCGTCTCCCTTCGCCCGCTCCAGCCCCTTCACACAGCACGGTGCATTGCGACCTCTCTCTCCGCACTCACTTCCCTCCAACGCGTGCCTCTCTGCATGCATACGCGCCTGCGCGCACGTGTGAAGCCATCAGACGACGCCTCTTCGTGCGCGGATGACTTAACTCTCCCAGCCTTCACTCCAGTAGTCTCCCTCTCTCTCTCTCTCTCTCTCTCTCTTAGCACTCTCTCCCTCTCTCTCTACAGATACACACACACTCACACTCTCACACACGCACACTCTCACCTATACATTATTATACACTTATATATATATACGTATACATATATATATTGATATATATACATATATTTATATACATATATATATATACTTATATCTATATATATAGTAGTATTTATATAACTAAGTATTAGTATACATACATATATATATATATATATCTATATACATATATATATACATATACTTATATACGTATAAATATATATATACATATCTGTATATATCTACTATTACCTATATAACTAAGTATAAGTATAGATACATATATATATATATACATATATATACATACATTTATACATATATATATACATCTATATAGTTATATATACATACATATATATATATATACATCTATCTATCTATACATATATTTACATACCTATATATATATATACATATATATATATACATATATAAGTACATATATACCTATATATTTATAACCATATATACATATATATATATATATATATATATACATATATATATATATATATATTTTCACATTACTTACCATGCATTGTATCACGGAAATATCTGCACCAGTTGCTAATATTCTCCGTTACACGCATACAAAAAGCGTGGTCGCACACATCTTCCGCCATCCACATTACACTCCATGTAGCTCCTCGTCCTGTTGGTTGCGTCTTTCTAGACGATGACCGACTCGACATCGTGCTACACGCTATCTCCACCTCCACCCCTGCCTCTTTATACATATATAGTATATACATATATATCTATACTATATTTACTTTATTTCTGTTTCTCTTTCATGCCAGTAAAAAGATAAAAAAAATATATAAAAGAGAAAAGATAATCCTTGACTTGCAGGTACTCCGTCTTGCGAATAGCAAGACCTATTTTGGAACCCTGATTTGGCTCAAAGCCAAAAACCTAATTTTGAGGGTGTGCCTCAAGGACAAGAATTATCAGAAAAAATATCTAAGTAGAAAAACACCAAAAACACAATAAATGAATGGAAGAGATTCGTTGTAGGAAAGGCGTAGAAACTTTACTTCTAATCCCACTTCCCTAAGTTCGACCCTAGGTCTAAAAGGGACCAAGATAAAATCAAGTAGGCCAGGTTAAAAATTTTGTAAAGAGATGGTTAGGTGATTTAGGTTAACCACTATACACATTTCAATGATAAAATCACCATATTAACACAACCTAACCGTGTCCAACCATAATCTTTTCAAGTGCCCATCCAAAAAGTAGAAGAATCTATTTCCCGTTAATTTTTCGAGGATTTGATCAATAAACAATAGTGGGAAATGTTCCTTCTTCGTGGATGTATTGAGTCTTTTGTAATCAATGCAGACTCTCCATGAATTTACCACATGGGTCGCTATGATTTCTCCAATCTCAGTCGTGATCACGGTGAGTCCTACCTTCTTAGTACAACCTAGATTGGACTCACCCACCGACTGTCGGAGATTGGGTAAATGATCCCAGCATCTAACAACTTGATGATCTCCTTCTTCATGACCTCCTACAGATAAGGATTCAGATGTCTCTTCATTTCATGGGATGGTCACATGCCCTCTTCAGTATAGATGCGGTGTGTGCAGTAAAAGGGGCTGATGCCAGTTAAATCATCGAGTGTCCATCAAATGGCTCTTCTATGTTGCTAGAAAATAGAAATTAGATGGGATTCCTGATCAGGTGTGAGTTTGGAGTTGATAGTCATAGGAAACATCTGATTGGAACCCAAAAGGATGTACTTTAGATGATCGGGAAGAGCCTTTAGTTCCAAGACAGGGTTATCAACAGCAGCGGGTGGTTCAAGGTGAGTGTCAGGAGCAAGGGAAGGAGTTGTGGGTGTGTCTAGGTTGTGTTCGGACTCCTCTGATTGCGGGTTTTGATCCTCTTGTGGTCGATCAGAAGTAGTCAGGTTTTCCTTGATATACTGATCTTCAACCACAGCCTCGATGTCACATATTTGTTCTATAACTGCACAATTAATCCCTAGTTGGGCCTTAAAGATGTCAATCTTTAATGTCTGGTTCCCAAATTTCAGTTCAATTTGGCCCTCCTCATAATTTATGTTGGCCCTAGCAGTGGCCAGAAAAGGTCTCCCTAGTATGATTGGTGTATTCTTTAGATTTTCTGGAGCATCCGTATCCAAAACTATAAAATCCACCAGGAAATAGAAATCTCGAACCCTAACAATGACATCATCAACAACTCCTTTAGGTGACTTAATAGATCAGTCTACCAACTGTAATGTCACCTCTGTCGGTTTGAGCTCAGATTCCTCAAGATTGTCAAGTAGGGTTGTAGGTATTAGGTTTATGGAGGCTCCTAGATCCAGTAATGCTCTATCAAATTGGATATCACCAATTATACAGGAAATCAGGGGAGTACCTGGGTCTTTTGCCTTAGGTGGGAGTTTGCTTAAAAAGATAGAGCTGGCTTGCTCTGACAATACGATTGTGCTCCCACTTTTGGTTTATGGCTTACGCTTAGGTGTACACACATCTTTTAGAAATCGTGTAAGCTGGTACGTGGCGAATTGCATCCATCAAGGGGATGTTTATATGGACCTATTCAAAGAGCTTGACTAGATCCTCTTCAGCTGCCACGGGTTTGGGTGTCCTCTTTCCCTTGGTCAAGGCCTCAGGAAATGGAACCTTGGATGGTTCCTCTAGAATAGGTCCAGGTTCTTGATCTAGGACAGGGGTATCCTGGATGACTATCCTAGGGCTTGGGTTAGTACTACCAGGCTGAAGTGGCTTGGGTAAGGCTGGCCCTGTGTTGCTTTACCACTACGGGTAGTTACTGAATTCAGTCCTGCCTGGTTTGGGTTTGGTGTAGGTAAAATAGGTGGTTCTAGCTAAAATCCCAAGTATGATGTCGAAGCTTCCATCCCATCTGGTGATGGACCAGAAAGGGCCTGATAAATCATGTAAGCTTGGCCCAGATTTGGGTTCATAATGCACCTCTGGTTTGGCACATTATTTGGATTCGACAGAGGTTGCGATTGCGCAGCAATCATAGATCTTAATTGACCTAGATTAAGCTAGAACTTAGCATAAGTTAGGGTTATTCAAGCATACATTCGCATTATCTGCATCTTTACTACCCTTCTTTAGCTATGCATGAAATAATGTTATAATGTGCTGATTAAGTGCATTATGTTGATTGCAGGCAATAAGCAGATCTGGAGTAGGATATGGAGCAGGATCTGAAGTTGGATCTAGAATAACGAGAGTTGCAGCAAAGCTGGAGTAGAAGGCATAGATTAGATGTAGGAATAATAATGTAAGGGAGTTAAAGGTTTGCTATGCTATTAAGTAGGAATAAAGTAGTAAAATGTGAAGAGCTTAGGTCCATCCAAGCCTTAGGATAGCCTAGAGACCTCCCCAAGCCTTAGCCACCCTTAGATTAGGTCACAGCACCCTAGGAAGCCCTAAAACCTTAGTTCCAACCCTTATCTGGACATCCAGATAAGTTATAGGACATCCAGGACCCTTAGCCATCTCCCACACACTTCAAACCCACTTCTGCAATGTTATTGGACGTCCGGACACTTTGTCAGACATCCAATTTCTGCAGAATACCCAAAATAGAATCGGAAATCCTTCCTAACTCTGATTGGACGTCCAGACAACAAGTCTGGACTTTTAATTTTTGAGTATAAGACATCTGACACTATTATTAGACGTCTGATACTGCTCTCTAATTCATGTTTTGAGATTTAACCCTTGATCTTGGATCTCTAGGTCCCTAAACCAAATTCCAACCCCATAGGAACCTAAATTAAGGTGCCCTAACCCTAGTACATCACCTCTAGACCTTCCTAAGGACCTAATTAGGTCATCACTAAACCTAATTTACTTGGATCTTAGTCAATTCCATCAGCCTATTCAATTGGACTCATTGAGTCCAGTTGAGCCTTGATCTCAACACACACTGTCCAATTGGACTCAATGATAGTCCAATTGACCTAGAGCTAAATTAATTGAGTTTTTTTACTCTCAATTAAGTTTCCACACACCCAATTAAACTTGTATTAAGTTTAATTGCACTTTACCTTAGTGAATTAGGGTTTATAACCCTAATTAGAGACATACCTTGACCTAAACCCACTAGAACCTAACCTAATCAACCTAGCCACCTAAGTTTCGACCCACACACACCCACACACACCATCCACACGAAAATACCTAGCCTAGAGTTCTCTAGAACTCTCTACCATGTGTGATTGCCTTAGTTGCCAAAAATAGCAACCAAGAGCCATTCAACTTTTAGATCCACATTTGGTGGATCTAAAAACCACCATCCACCCTCTCTCTCTCACTCTCCCACGAGTTCCTACCATAGGCCTCTCTAGAGAATTCCATAATTCTCTAGAGAGCTTCCCTTAGGTCTATAAAAAGACCCAATGGGTGGCCATTTGCACCCATTCACTTCGTTGTCATTCATTCCACTTAGGCTAGCCACTTCCATCTCCACTCCACCTCCACGAGTTGAGCACCCCCATGGAGGCCACCATCTTCACGCCAAGAAGCTGGATGAGCTCCCTAACCTCTCTCCAAGGACCGGCCTAAGCTCCATTGGTCGCCCCTGCTTCTTCTCTCAGCCACTCAAAGGCCATCGGAGACCACCACCGAATGCCCTTCCTTCTGCTAGATGAATAGCTTAGCTTTTCATATATTTACTACTTTTATTTACTCTTAGTAGTGTAGTCTTACTTCTCCCCCAATGATGCATGCGAAATTCCCCCGTAGATTCTTGTATGAAATCATTTTCTGGTAGTTAGATTTCCGTTTCAAGTATTCATGTATAAACTTTCCTCTAAATTTCCTGTGCAAACAACTCTCCCCAATGAATGAATGAAAATGCATTTTTATATATATATCTCTCTTTATGTGTTTGAAATCACCATGAGCTTATTGATTAATATTATATTTGTGTGATTCCAGTTGCCTGTTTCTAACTCCTAATATTCTCGCAACTAAGCATGTCATACTTAACTACGTAATAATCACGAATCGGCATGCGATTCTAAACAAAGTAGAGAAATAGAAGATCGATTTCAGAAGTAAACAAATGCCTCCCAGAGATGAATGATCGGGACTCAAGGTCTCGCTATTTTTTTACAAAACAATATCTTTGTTGGATCATATTTCACAACTATACGATGACCTTTTCCTATCAAATCGCGATCTACGATTTCCCCAACAGTTGCGAAGGGAGTGTACCAGGTTGGTGGGAATTTGCCATCTGGGTGAGTTGATTCCGAACCTCTATGATCTCGTCTTTGTGCTATTTCTGCATAGCTGCATTCATCTTTTGAATGTCAGCCATAGTCTGAAGGATAAGAGTCATTTGATCTATCTGAGTTGGCCCAAATTGATAGGTGGGGTTGGGTCGAGGCTGTGGCCATTGATATGGACGAGGAGCTTGTGGATAAGGGTTGATATGGTGGTCTCTGATTCTGATTATTTCCCACCAACAGAAAATTGGGATGATTTTGCCATCCAGAGTTTTAAGTATTAGAGAATTGGTCATTCTGGATGGCGTTGAGGTCCTCGCAAGTCTAAGGAACATCAGAAATGTCAGAGTACGAGGGTTCAGAGTTCCCCCAAATAGAGTAGGTAGGGCCGGAGTTTCCTCCAACCCTAGAGTCAGACGGGGGTGGATACGGGTCCATCCCTTGAGAAGATTGGTGATAGATGTCATGCATAGCTTCCCTCCTAGAGGGCGGTTGTGCGAATAGGTTTTGCACAGATGTGGCTAACTACAGATGTCGAGTTACCTCATCCACCTTCTTCTCAATGATAGAGACCTTGTCCAAATGACTGGCCATCAATTTCAAGTCGACAGAAGAGGATAGGCCCTACGTCTCATGTGCTCCCCTTGGATTCGTCGATGCGCGGGCATTCGTTCGGTCAAATAAGCCCATGGAGTCATTATTGATTGAGTTCTCGCACATATTTTTGAGAATCTCCCACACAGTGTCCTCATGTTGACCCATGATATTTCCTCCACAAGTTGCATTGACGAATAAACGGATATCTTCACGGAGTCCCTAGTAAAAAGATTGGACTTGTTCCCATTTAGGAACTCCGTGATGGGGGCACTTTTTCATGAGATCTAGGAAATGATCCCATGCCTCATGAAGTGGTTCTCCAGGTTGCTGTGTGAAGTGCATGATCTGGTGTCGTAAATCATTCGTCTGACCAACTGGGAAGAAATTTTTCAAAAACTCGGATTGTAGTTCAACCCATGTGTTGATTGGACGCATTTGAGTCTGATACTAGTGAGCAGCTTTGTCCATGAGAGAGAAGGAGAACATTTTCATTAGAAGGATATCCTGATTTTGGACATCTGACCTGAAGGTCTTAGCCAGATGCTTGAGCTGTTTGATGTGCTGGAAAGGATCCCCAGAATTGAGCCCATGAAATTTTGGAATAACATGAATCATGTTGGGCTTGAGTTCAATATCAGGACCTCCAGCTGGGATTTGGACTCGAGGTTCAATTTCCACTGCAGCGGGATTGTAATGATCTCGCATCATAGGATGCTGCGGTGGATTCACAATGGCTTGGAAGAAATCATTAAGGCACTAAAGTTGATTCTCAAGGTTATTCTCTTCTTCTGCGAGTTGTGCCATGATGATGGATGAAGGAGAATCAGGCTTAGATGAGTTAGAAGAGATGTCTATGTGATGGGGTTGCTGCATAAACATGGAAGTCAAGGCCTGGCCTCGATGGGAGTGAATGACTAAAGGAGGCCTCAAGGATGGTCCTAAGGACCTTCTACCAAACATGCACCGATGGATGAGAATAGAATGTGATGGACCCAATCAAGACACCCAAAAATTTTGGATGACTATAGAGGTTCGGGGCGGATGATACCCCTTAGTCAGAAAGCTGTCCACCTGAGAATTACTTGGGCAGCCAGAGAGGGAGAGTGCCGCAGAGACCCCTACACGGTAGAGTGCCCCCACGGGTTACAGGGTTTCCCCACCCGACCTTTCCTGTCACCGATGTTCCAGGTAGACAAGAATGGGGACTTGACCTCTTAAGTCTACCAATTTTATTAAGAGCAAGAGTGCTTAGGATTTCACTTGAACTTTAGGATGTATTGAGTGCAAAAGTGACCTAATTTCAAGATTGGTTGACCCAACAAGGTGGGTCAACTTCACCTATTTGTCCTTTCAGAAGTTTTAGATCCCTCTTTTAGGATTCAAGTGAGATTAAGAGCCTGATTTTTAGGGTTTTCTTGACTAGATCAATTCAACCAAGGGTTAGGCACACATCATTTTCGAAAGTTGATTCTTGCATATGTAAGTGTGTCTCTCAAACCCTAACTTGGAATCCTTAAATGGCTCTAATTTTTGTCCAATTTAGTTTGCCAAATGTGGTATCTAGGGCTTAAACAAGAATGTGGTAGCCCTAGTTACCTTAAGTGACTGCACAAATCAGTTTTGTTGTTGAAATCAAATCAGGCAACTTGATGAATTATCTAAGAATGGAAAGAAAGTAGCCCTAATTGATTTTATCCTTTTTAACCTTTTCCAAATGAGGGGCTTGAGACAGTAATCAGAATTTACCTACCCCTGGTGTGTTTGATGTGCAGTTGACTTTCTTCAATGTTTCTTCTCCCTGAAACAACCACAACAAAAGAGATATGGCAAGTAAGAATCTATATCAGAAATTGTAATCAAGAATTCTAAATTGCTCATTGCTCTCCAGCAACGGCGCCAAAATGTTCATTCGCTAGTTCGGTGTTTAGAAAGTGTCACGTTGAATATAGTCAAAATAGCATTCAAACAGATATAATTTTTATTACTCGAATAGGTTTCCGAGGTCAAATACACGGAGCAAATTGGTATTTAAAAATCAAGATCACAATTCAAACGGAAAGAAATTGCAATAATAGCAGTAGCAATATGCAAAAAATTGGGAGTAAAATGGTGATTACCAAATACTCCAACAATATCACCAAGGAACTTAATGTATTAGTAATGAAATGAAAGTAATGATCTATCATCTGAATATGAAATCAGATGACTTAAAGTGTCTGCTTTTTCTTCTTTTCTACTCTGTCTCTACCTTTCCTTTCTCTGAAGTCCTCTTCTTCTGGCTTCTTCTTCTTTGGCTTCTACTCTGGCTTCCTCTTTTGGCTTTCTTTGTCTTTTCTTCTTTCTTCTTACTCTACGATCCTTCTCTTTCTCCTTAGCTTCTTCTACCCTTAGCTTTCTCTACCTTCTGTTTCTTTCATCTTCTTCTTCAACTTCTACCTTCAACCCTGACCTCCTCTTCTTCTTCAGAATTCGCTAAGTGTCGGCCAGTGGTTTCTATAGGATTACCCTCCCCCTACCTGCTTGACACTCCTCTCTTCTTCTCTCTTAGGATCCGCTCTCCCAGAGCCACACAGGTATTCGGGTAATAAGATCTAGCACATACACGAGTCTAGGCTCACCGGCGTGCGGTGGTGAGCGACGAGTGCATGTTGGGTGGGGTTAGCCAAGTCCACGAAGGCAGTGTCACAAACAAGACCGAGTATGGGTGAGAGGGACTTCACCCCATGGATCTGAGGGGAATAGCTGATGGCACAAAATCAATTTGTGCGATTGTGCGACCTCAGAACTTTTCAAGGTGGGACTACCCGCGAGCCCACTTCTTGCATGCCTGCAGCAGAGATTGATCTTCCAATTGCAGTAGCTGTGGATGCTCGCAACTCCAGTTGAGGTCCTGGGTGCGTGCGTGAGGTAATTTCGCATAGCTTGGGACAGCAGCACCTGGTGTGGCTTCAAGCAAGCTTCAAGTTTGCTCTCCAATGGCAGCCAAGGTCTGTAACTGAAATCAGTAGAATGGTCTCGCAGCCATGTCAAATTGCTCAGGGAGGATCACCGAAGCACGACAGATGCAATGGGAGTGATGGCGTGGCGTATGGGTGCCTGTGAGTGCATGCCTAGGGTACACTGTGTGCGTGTGAGTGGGTGTGTTCGGGGGGTGATTTGGGTGAGTGGTGCAGTGAGTGAAGTGAGGGGAAGTGCTCAGTGAGGTGTGGCAAAGGTTGTGGGCTTGTCGGTGAGGGTTTTGGTGGCCTGTGGAGGTGGGATGGTCTTACTGGAGGTGGTGATCGGAGATGGAGGAGCGAAGGGCATTAGTGGTGGATTTTGGGAAATCAAGAGAGGGGAAGAAAATAGAGGGAATAGGGAACTTAGCTTGGCTATTAAGGGACGAAGGGGGGCAACAAGGGCGTTGAGTCTAGTATGGCCGACACCGGAGACGAAGGCGGCTTCGGTGAGGTGGGAACGGCAAGGATGAAGGAGGAGGTGGCATCTGCTGGTACGGCATGACGTGGATGAGAGCAAGGAGGAGGAATCCACAGCAGGTATGGCGGTCAGACGATGAGGAAGAGCAGGAAAGGTTGCCGGACGTCGAGGAGCCTTCGGTCATGATGGGAAGAGAAGAATTGAGGGTATTTGCGGCCAAATTCGAGCGTGAAGAAGTCGGGGAGATCAGGGATTCTTTAAATAGGGCTCTAAAGGGCAGTTAGGGCTTGGGAAGCAAGCTTCCCAAGCTTGGATGGTCGCCAGAGTAGGTAGTTGTTGAGATACCCAAACCTCTCATGTGGTCACATGAGAGACTAGGAAGGAATCAAAGCTCATCAATGGGTTTAGATGGGAGAGAATTTCTCAGAGAATCTCCCTTCCAAATTTGGAATGGATTCTCGAAGTAATCAAGGAGATCTTCTCTGTCAAAGGTCGCCAGAGTAGGTTTCCTCTATGATAATGGTGGAGGGACCTACTTGTGAAGACTACGAGAAAGCTAGGGGGCCAAATGTAAGGGTTTTTGAAAGTTAGGGGTAGAAATGTAATCAGACAGGACCTTTTTGTAAACTAGGTCAAGGAAAACTCATCTTGGGTCCAAATTTTGGTACAAACCTAATTTGGTCCTAAGGAATCCAATGGTGAAGTTTGATTTTGTTTCTGGCCATGTTTGATTGGGTAATTTTTGCAAAAATGTAAATTAGGGTAAATATTTATCTAAGACTCCAATTTAGGTCAAGATGGATTCTAATGGCCAAATTGAAGGTACTAAACCCTAGAAAATATTTTTCTATGATTTTTAGAGGGTTTAGGTGAATTTTGTCCTAACCAGAACCTTGTTTAATTAAGTAGGTCTGCTTTTAGGGTTCCAAAAGTCATTTAATTCTCAAAACACACAAACTCTTTTTTCTCAAATCCAACCCATTTGTTATCTTGTTAAGACCATTTGACCGTTGTTCAGCCCTTTAGAAAACTCGTGGTTGTACTGCATTGGTAAAATTATAGTTTTACCCCTTATTTCTTGTGTTTCTCTCAGAAAGGTTATGCAGTGAATTATGACCTTCAGTTGGTTATGTAGGAGCATTTATTGAATTCATTGGGTCAAAATGAGCTAGTTAGGGCTCATGATGGTGTTCCCATTAGGAAGAGAAAGCAAAGAAGGACAAAAGAGAAGAGAAGAAGAAATGGCACAACCGCAGAAGAGAAGAGCCACAGAAGAGAAAAGAAAGGGCTTGAAAAAGAAGGCAGAAGAGGAAGAAAGGAAGGAGGCTCGTGCATGAAGAGAAAGCAGAGAAGGAAAGAAAAGAAGAAGAGAAGAAGACCTAAGTTTGATGGTTAAGTTGTCTGGTCATCAGACCCGATGACTGATTTAAGGATTGATAATTGATACTATTGAAACATTGAATGCTTGATATGTATATATATGAGTAGAGAATAATTGATGATTTAAATCACCATTATTTTATCTTTTCTACCTTTTTATTCCCTCACAATACATGAGAATTCATTGAATATCTAAAGTAACAGATTAGTATTTAGTGAATATCATTTTGTGGTTTAAACTCTTGTGCTCAGTATTTGAGATTAGTGTATGTATTCCTATCTGCTCCCTGTGCTCGACCTCGGACTTTCATTCGAGTAATAAATTTATTTGTTTGAGTGCTATTTTGGCTACAATACAACGAAGCAATTTTAAAACATTGATTTATCGCTTAAACACCTATCCACCACTCCATTCATCATGAGGATGACCACTATTCCACACAGTTAGAGGATATTGAAGATTATCCTCTTCACTTTGCACATCACCCACCACCTCCACCTCCACAACACTTTCTACCTCCTCCATACCCTAACTTTCCTAACCAACCTCAACCGGGGAGAGGTGCACCACCAAATCTGCAACACATGTGTAATACACAAGTTTAAATGAATACTCTTACACAATAGGTGCAATAGCTTACGTAAGCTATTAATCTTTTAGCGAACCCCCAACCCCAGGATCGTAGACCTCAACTACCAGATTACTATAATCCTGCAATTGCACTCATTATGCGTGCTGTTCGATTTCTCGCTGAGGTCATGTTGCTAAACTGAAGTCGAATATAATAGCCCTTATCCCTTATTTCTACGGCCTTGCTTCTGAGGACCCTTTTTAGCATTTAGAGGAGCTGAAAAATCTCACCCAAACCCTGGGTCCGCATGGCCATGATCAGCACACACTTCTAATGAAGTTGTTCTCCTTTTCCTAAAGGATAAGGCCACCTTTTGGTACCGCACATTATTACGGACTACACCGATAGACACATGGCTTTCTTTGGAACATGAGTTCCTAAAGAAGTACTCTCCAGTAGGCCGCACTAACGCCTTAAGGTGTGCCATCATTACTTTCACACAAAACACGAGAACAAATGCACGAGGCTTTGGAGAGATTCCACGAGCTTATTAGAAAATGTCCCCCCCATGGTGTCCAACGTTAGCAACAGGTCCAGATCTTTTATCATGGGCTCCATGATGACACATGGAATTTTGTAGATGTCGCATGTGGAGGCAATTTCTTATGTCGGGACGAGGATTTTGCCTTCGAGCTCTTCGAAGGTATGACCGAAAATTCTATCAATAATTCTTCGATGAGCATATTTAATAGAGAATCCTCACATTCCCATTCACACACCGAGGTACATGCAGTCTAATCCATCACACACGACATGGTGATTGTATCCAGTCAGCTTGATAAAGTGGGCTTAATAGAGAAGAAAGTAGATGAAGCATGGAAATTTCTTTCTAAACCATTTTCTTCTCAGTGACCAACACATTACACTTCTTCTCAGTTTCTTACAGGGTGGGAAACTACGAATAACATTTATGTGACACCACCACTACCACATTCTGATTATTCTTTGTACTATCCTTCACCACTGGTCGAAGGAAACTTTGTTCCTCCATATCTAGATTTTCCTACACTTCCTTGAGCTTCGGTGGAGCTCCATGCCATTTTGAGCAATCCTTATTTACAAACCTACAGCCCTGGATGGCGTAATCATCCAAATTTCTCGTGGTCGAGAAATTCACAAAGACCAACTTCCAACCATCTGCACCACCACTTCAAAACCTAGCCTGAGCGCCACCTCCACCACAACCATCACAACATAGTTATGAACTGCGTGCCTAGTAGCAGCCCCAACCAAGGCCCACCCAGTACTCTCAACTTGGGCCTACACTAGATGAGCAGTTAGGGTTCATCATGAAAGCACTTATTGACATGCAACAACAGAACATTGCAATGCAACAAAAACAAGACATGGTATTAGCTGAGATGAGAGTCCGGATAGCTAATGAGCCAACATCGTGTTGCAATAAAAATCATGATTTAATGGTGTCATTATTGTAGTGTAATTGTCACAATGCAAACAGAGGTCGTGTCATTTTATTTATTTACATAATTTTTACTGGTTTATTCCAGGTCATTCATTGGGAGGCAGTTATTGATATGCATCACTCTCTATGTTCTAAAAATGTCCTTTTATTCAAGAAAATGTCAATTATATTTACAAAATGAATTAATGAATGAAAGAATTAGTCAATTATATACAAAAGAATTAATTAATACTCATTACAATGCCTTAAACATATTTACAACTAAACAGGCATCTAAAACTATGTATGACTACTCTATGTTAGTTATGTGTACTATTCTAAATAATACCTAACTATAGGTACAAAAATAGCTACTAATATATATACTAGGATAAATATACTAACATATAATAATAACTCTAATAGCATTACTATATACAGTAACATATACAAGTGTTGCTATAGCCTTAGTAAAAGTATGTACAAAACATAAGGCAAAAGAACTATATTTACTAACATAAATATCTACCTACTGTAACGGATACATATGTCATTAAAGAAACCATGCAAAAATATATACATTATAAGGTAAACAATATATTTTATACGTATACTATTCTATATTTTCCTATACTCTACTTATCCATACATACTATACATATTTACATATCTATTATATATATTTTATTTATTACACATATACATATATATACCCATATAATATATATATTATACATATACACTATACACAACACAAGCTTATGACTAACCCTTAGTCTCTCACACACTTAACACACAACCTGTCAAACACTTAGAATTTTTCATGTTCTTCTCTCACTCAGCCTCTTAGATACTTAGCCAATTTTAGGAATTCTCTCTTGCAAAAGGCTCTCCCTTTACTGTTCACCTTAAGAAAAATTATTTTTCTAAGGGTGAACCAGGTTTTTCGTTGGATACACAGCACCCTAGTGGGGTGGGACCAGGATACTACGAGACCTGATTCTAATTTCATTAGTGTGCATTTTATCCAATTTTATTTCAGGCCCAAATCAGGGCCACTAGGCCAAATAGGTCCACACTGTACACACGGGCTCCCAATCCACATGCCATTTCAATAATGCTCGATATATGGTCAAGAGAGGGGAGTGGATATGGTATGCTTGTGTGCCATGCGCTGTCAACTAAATAGCCAGTGGAGCGAATACAATTTATACTGGTGCGAGGCATTATAGCTCCATGATGTGGCGCTTTGTTAGAACGGATTTAAGCGTTGTATAGTGAAACGTTGCGTGATGAAACCATGATTTTTGGGCTTCGATTTGAGAGCCCTAATGAGTCTAATTTCTAAATAAATTATATAGATGGAAAGCCCATATATAGGTCTACTCAATTGTGTAATTAATTTAGAATAATAACTTAATTAGTTATATTTAAAAATTACCTAAAGTTATTGGTTTATGCAAGTTAAATTAGAGTTTAATTACTTAATTAATGATACAATTAACTTAATAATTAGTTAATTTATATAATAAGGTATTTATTACACATTTTTATTTTATTTTAGAACATTTACTTTTATTTATATGCATTCAAATACACGTTTTAAATAGGTATACACATAATTTAGTTATAAATATTACTATACAGTATAAATATATTATAAATAGGTTCAAAATATTTAGAAATAATATATATAAATGTACAGTATAAATTACTTCAGTAATAACTTAATTTACTAATTTATTTTATTTTAAGGTAATAATTTACCTATTTAACCGAATAACTTAATTACCTACACTAACACATAAATGAATTAATGTACAGGTACCATATAGTATATCATAATTACTTAAATATGTACGTATAGTAACGGATATGGTTATAGGTATGTATAATGTTGTTTATAATTACTTAGTACTATACACATTTATGCTAATATAAATTAATATACAATTATATAATAAGTTATATGTACAGTAAATCATCTGAAATGCTTATTTAAATATATATAATACAATTTTAAGTTATTTATGTACATTATTTACATATATTATAATATTTACATAGAGCTTAGTATTAAGTTATATATAAATATATTTTTTTAGGAAGAGTATTAAGTTATATTTACAAGTATAAATATAATACATAAGGTATTTTTATGTATTTTTTGGTATTTATATATTCTATAGAGGTAGGAGATGAGAGAGAGAAGGTGAGATGAGAGAGGTGCACTTTTTCTGATTTTTGAGTTTGGTTCTTTTATTAAGTTTCAAAGTATATCGAACCGTTGGCTGGTATGTTCTACTAAGTTGGGGCTTCGGAATACTTTGCAACTTTGCAACCACCTAAAGAAATACCTAATCTTATTCAAGACTGGTTTATTTTATTTTTTCTTAATTTTTTCATGAGTTTTTATTTATTTACAATCAAACAACACAAAGATGGCCTAAATGGAGTGTTGAACTAAGATCCTAAGGCCTTGACTCAACTTTTAATGGCTAAAGCAGAGGTATAAAACATCAGAAAGGTCCAACACAATAAATGAGAGATATTTGAAGCATTAAGCATGATTATGAACATTAATTTCATTAAAATAACATATTGGATAGTTAGGCATATGAATATTAATGACATGAGGTTTGAAACATCAATTACATGCAATTCATATTGGATCTAAGTCAACAAAATGTACATGATTATTTGTTTCATGATATTCTAATAGTACAATGCATGATTGGCTCATTTAGCACTCAAAACCCAACTCAACCACCTTGAATCCAGCTAAAGATAGTCCACAATAGTGGTTGTTGCTGCTGTATGTTGAATGATGTTACCATTGCTGACGGAGGGATTCAAACAACCTAAATGCAACTTTCTTATGTTTGATATGCCTGCTTTAGACCTTCTAGAATGTATGGAAGTATTTTTAGATGAACATCAATTAAATTTTTCTCAATGATTCTCTGACTGATTGCCTCCTTCCACTATAAATAGTGGGGAAAACAACCTAGATCAGGCAAACAAATCATTAAATCATTCATTTCAGATGTTACAAATAGTACTATGTCATCAAACATGCATTTCAAACTTTGATAAAAATCTCAACAATATTAGAAATCCTAATATGATCTTCACTTGGCACTATAAATAGTGGGAAGATGAAGATCAAATTAAGCTTTCAAAACATGAAAAATTCACTCTCATTTGTTGCAAGTCCTTTGTAGTAAATCTAAAATTCATGCAAATCAAGATCATATCTCAAAAAATAAGAGAAACTCTAATCTAATCTCTCTCTCACTCCATGGACAGCATGAAGAGAAGAATAAATCAGACTGTAAAACCCATTGAAAACAATCTCAGATCTTCCTTAAAACATTCCAAACTTGATCAAATCATTAAACATTAGATTGAGTTGATTTACAATAAATCCAAGCTGCCACCCATGTGGGTATTTGATCTAGAATTGCTATGACGATATGATCATCTAGAGTTCCTGCATACCATTGATTGGTGTACAAGGACTCTAGGCGATCCATTTAAACTCATTGGATCATTGCTCAAGCCTCGAATCAGTGCATCAAGTTCTCATGGGCATGAGATACCAAAGTGATAGAAATCAAAAATCAAGATTCAAATTGGGCAAGAACACATTCAGTGATAAGAATCAAGTTAAAACATCTCAAGCCCATCACATTCAAACCAATTAAATTCATAAAAACCCAATTCACTCGATAAAAATTATTTCTCACCAAATTAACTCCCAAATATAACATTAGGCTCTTAAATCAAATTCAAATGACTCAAGTGAATTAGATTCAATTCCAAATAGAGGGAGAGCTCTTGCGCTCAGGTGGAGTGAGTGAATGAGCCCTCCAATGATTTGGGGGTACCATGGGATCTAAGTGCCAGGAAGCTTTAGATCTCACGGTGGCATTGGTGGATGAGTGAATTGTGAAAAAAAACATAGAGGAAATGAATAAGAAATGATCATGGAATGAGGGGGAAGCTATACGGATTAGCATGGATGGATGGAAATGTCTCTCTGATCAGAATTGATCAGAGAGATCGAATCGAGTGAAGCTCACACTAACCTAATCTACTACTATATCTAGCAATCAATCCACGAGATTACTATCTAATTCTACTCCTAGAAAGATCTACACAACACTAACAGACACTACAACTAACCTAGAAGGCATTAAAACCTAATCTAATTAGAGGAATGGGGCCTTGAAGAGGATCTACAGCTGGTTGTTGTAGTGACAAATGGGAAAGGAGCTTCGGCAGAAGGAACACTATCTAGTGGAGTTAAAGTCGCCCTCAGGTGTTACGCGATCCCTAGCGGCAAGGAGAGGTCAGAGAAGTGGAAACTCCACCACCTAGGTGATGGAGCTGGAGGAAGAGTGAGGAGTTGAAATGGAGGGAGGAAGGGACCAGCTCAAGAATGTACGAGGGGAGCTGATACTGGCATGTGATCTCAGGGATAGTTCCTATATAGGTGCGCGAGAGATCTGAGCACCGCAATGGTGAGATTAGAAGGATTTAGGTTTAATGGTGGATATGAAGGAGATGGGTGCGTGGGAGTTTCAAACCAAAAGTCCACCGTAGGATAGGATCTATATGAGGCAACGATCCTCCACACAAAGGCACGCAAAGGATGGATCATCATCCACCATCAGATCGGTGGATCAATGGAACGACAGCCTAGATGAGCCATGTTCTTTGCGGCTGGTGCAGGTGAACAATGTCAGGTGTGATGGGTAAATTGCACGTAACTCCAAATGGGAGGAAGCGGTAGAAGAATTGTGCAAAAACCCATAAGTGATAAAAATCACTGCAGAGTAGTCCAAAATCTCCCAAATGGGTCCCTTGCGATTTTCAAATATGCCCTTGTAACTCTAAATGTAGATTAGATGTTATGCAATAAGAACCTATGTGTGAAACTCTAAATGCAAGGCCCTATTGATGTCCAAATGCTATGAGATTTTTATTAGAGCTTAATTGAAATTTAAGAAGTTAATTCAACCCTTAATTTGTACTTTTGAACTCAAACATGTGTTCAAGTTGCAATTGGATCATCATTTTGTATTTATGAATAGAATATCTCATTAATTAACCTAATTATGCCTTTTTAACACCAACTTGATGTTTTAGGTCTTTTTCCTTAATTTCCACACTTAACCCTTTTATCATGTTAATAATATAGTTTTTAACCTAGTTTCTAGCTTAACTTGGGCATTTTAGCTATGATGAGCCACACCTTATCATACTCTCATGCTTAGGTTTTGCTAGTCCCTTAGTAAATTGCTCATTCGATGCAAAGCAATTCAGTATTAGCTAGGTAAGTGCGATGAGATATCTATTTGATCTTTTCACTTTGTTAAGTATTCAGAGATGATCTTTACGCTAAAATTTTTCTGATAAACCAACTATGTTTATATCTGGCCATTGTCAGAACTAATTTCCTAGGAAGACTACCAGAACTAAAGACTGATATGACATAGACCATCTCTCGTCCAACAAGGACTCTTGATATTTGAACCTTAAGTGAGATTTCCAGGACTCAAGAGGGTTTTACAAAGCTTAGAAGCTAAGAGGTTATGGTTGTCTCAGTGAATGGTTAAGACTAACTTGATGAACCCTAAAACTCAATCCTGGGGTTTCATGTCTTCTTAAGTCTAGTTTGGTCCTAGCTTTAGCTCATGTCTTTGGATCAACTCTCAAAACTGAAAGAAGACTCAAACCCAACTCTTACTGCATTGTGGCTCAAAGAATATTTAGTGTAAACAGGGTATTTGTAATGAACCTTGAAAAATACTTTTGGTGGAAAATATACAAGACTTTAGAGACCATACTTAACTTATTCAAAAGAATGTCTTTTTCTAAATTCTTCTTGACTTTTTCTATTCTTTTCTACTTTTTTTTTATAATAAATGTTAGTATGTCTCGTTCAACTTTATTTGGTAGAGCATATTTATTTGGTGGGTGAGTACTTTGGTGGAAAAAGCTTCTCTTATAAACAAGACTAAAGACTACGACAAAGAGTCTACCTGCATGCATAGGAAAGGACTCCACCTTTCCTAATGAACAGTAGGGTTGAATCTTAAGTTCATAAGGTGTTTCCTAACACTATGTAGTGTAAACCAAAGTTACTTAGACTCCTAAGCCAAAGCAAACCAGTGAGTCCTGTACTGGCGACTCATGTACATGAATACATTCTAAGTTAGGAGAGATCTTGGTCTATCTTGTCAATGCTTAAAGTGCATTAAGAAAAGCTTGAGCAAATCAAGCTACAGTGGCTCAAAAAGTCTAACCAGCAAATCTTGAATGTTGGTGAGCAAGAAATTCATGAGAAAAAATAGGGTTTTGGAAAACCCATCATTGTAGTCGCAAAATATCACTACCAAATAAAATTTACTGAAGCTCGAGGTGAGGCCCGTGTCGAACATAGGGAAGCGACGTTCATTTCTTTGAAATCCACATTTCTCTTTGTTTCTTTTTGGTATGTTTGGGGCTTTGTGATTTTTTTGTATTTTTATAAGAACTAAGTTAATGTACTAGCCAAAATAAATAGAGGGAGAGTAAAGAGATGAAGGAAATCTGGTATATCAAAATAATGTTTATTATAATTACACTAAGCAGAGATATGCTAAGAAAAATAACAAAAAGATGGAGGTGATAAGAAATCTCCCAAAGCATATGTCTAGCGAGACGACAACACTTGGCGGCAGCTTGGATGAAGGAGGCGAGATGCTTGGATGTCGGGGATGAGATGCAAGAAGAATTTGGGTAGAGGAAAGCTTCACCAAGCTAGTAGGGATGGGGATGAGGCAGCAGAGATGATCTGCTTCCTGAATGGAGGTGAGAGGTAGGCTGAATATTTGGTGGATGTGAAGGATTTCTACACTAATAGGTGTCTTAGGGCTTGAGAGTGAGCTCTTAGGAGATTAGGTAGGCCTTTTGAACTCTAGAGGTGATGAGAATACCATAGGAAGTGATGATTTGAGAATAGGGGGTGTAGGGGCATATTTATAGGTGAAGAAGAGCCTTTGCTAAATCATTTGGCACAAAGAGGCATTCAATGTCGTGTAGGACGCACGGAGTGCGCCTATCGTACACGTGCACAAACATGCACAGCTACATGTAGTGCACATGTATGTGTTGGCACAATGCAGGCATCGGATCCACCATTAGATGAGGATCCAATGGCCTCGATCCACTCATCATTGTGCCTCAAATGCATGTCTGATAGCACATTCTAGAGCGTGTTGAATCTCGCGTGTATGCTATCGACGACGTGGATCACATCTCTGCTGCTGGATTCTAACCACATGGTGGAATTTCAATTTAGCCCATGCTAAGGAGAGGAGCACCGTGGGTTTCGATCGCATGCTTGTGGGATGAGAGCTCGCTGGATGACCACTATGCTATGAAGGAGTTATGCAACCTGCTTCGCATGTTTGAAATTGGAGTTAAGAGTAACCCGTCGTTGTGGTCGCAAAACTCGTTATCAAATAAAATTTTACCGAAACTCTAAGCAAGTCCCAGGTCGAACACAGGGAGGTATTGTAACGAAAAATTTATGCAAAAAGGATTAGATTTTGAAAAACCCGACGTCGTAGTATGATTTGTGAAGAAATCTGTCAACAGATAAATTTACTAAAATTCGTAAAGAAATTCAGGGTCGAACATAGGGAGGCTACATCGATATAAAATCTATAATTATATTTTTTTTGGCATTTTTGTTCTAAAAGCGAGATAATCACAATGAGTTTGATATTAACACTGAAAGAGAGAGAGAACAATCACTTTGTAACTGAATATTATTTTTACAATCAGAAAGTAGGAAATGGTCATACTTAGAAAGTGGGAAATTCTATTCTAGAAAGCAGTAAAGAAGGGAGAGAGATGTTATCCTCCTCGATGGTTGCTTGAAGGACAAGACTGATGAGGCATTGCCTAGAAGATGGAGGATGAAGATGGAAGATGAAGAATGAAGTAGGAAGAACCAAGGGTGAGGTAGGGCGTCATTGTCGTCATGGGATCCACTTCCAGAATAGGGGGGAGAAAACTTTGATTTTGGCTCTAGAGGAGCATCCCAGGTTTGAGACAAGCTTCTTTAGAGCTTTGGAGAGAGAGAGAGGTAAAGGAAGGGATGATTGAAATGTGGGGGCATAGGCCTTTTTATAGGTGTAGAGGTTGGGGGCAAAAAGGTCATTTTATGTTAAAAAATTAATGCAAGGGCCTTTAGTGATGGATTAAAAGCATCACTAAAGCATTGATCATGGCCTTACATGCGCGCCTGCCCATGCGCCACTTTCTCTTCGCCTCCTTAATGCATGCACTTGTCTTTTGATCCTTAGCCGTCCGATCTCAAGATCGGATGACTTAAATGCATCGTACCCATCTCCTTCAACGCCTATTAAGAGGTGATGTAGCCTCCTTCCTCACTGTTGGATCGAAGATCAACGGCTCAGTTTGCACACTCGTCCACCTTCATAAGAGCACGTCTGATGATGCGTTCACGCTCCCTGCATCTGGGTGCACCACATCACCCGCATCCGCGCCGTCCGCTTGCCATCCAACGGCCTGATTTAGCTCTCACACTCCGCACCTCGATTTGAGGCGTACCGAGGATTGAACCCGCACCTCGCTCTCGCGAAGAGGCGCTTGACCGCTGCGTTGTGGTTGCCTCTTTGTCACGCTTATGTTTTAATCGTGCGTGCCCATGGCCATTGGATCAAGATCCAACGACCCAAATCTTGTCTCTACCGCACCTTCAGAGATTGAGAAGAGGTGCTGCAACCGGTTTGGGTGGCTGTGATGGTGCCATCATGGTTGTCCATCATCTGTGAGTTGTAGATGGTGCCACGGATGTCGAATTGGATTGACTTTCGTGCCATTAGGCTGTGATCATTGACCTGAACCCATCCATGAGATCGGATTTGTCATCTGAAGTGCGGATTGATACTATCTTGGACCTTGATCTCTAACCTTCCTCAGATTATATTTGATGCTACAGAAGTTCTATCGAGGTGATCTTGGAGTCGTTGAACTCCAATTCTCGCCTTGATCAAATTCGTATGGTTGGTTCTTTGATCTGAGGCCCCGATTAAAATTCACCAGTCCCTGGCCACCAAAAATAAGAAATTACTATACAATTTATACAATTTGGCATAAATGAATGATGATACATGTTATGCAATATTTGCAATGCATGATGCTAATATGATACTAAGAACATGCATTAATAGACATTTTTGGCTGTTCAAATGTATGCACATCACACCCCCATGCCTATCTTTTGCTAGTCCCTAGCAAAAACTATACGCTATTTATATAAGAATTGGGTTAGATTTCTTGGGCAAAAGTTATTCTTCAACACTAGGAAATTTTTACTAAGAACCTAAACTACAAGGACACAATAGCACCTGGGTGTTTGCCAAAATGAAAACCCCCTAAACCCTCGCCTTATTCAAAGGAGGATCTTTTTCTTCTTTTCTTCTTTTTTAATTTTTTTTTGGATTTTTGAGTTTAGGGTTTTGAAGCAGCTTTCTATGGCCACTCAACCCACCTAAGACTCAAAGAGAACCCTAAGCTCTAAGAATCTTTGTGTGAAATGTGATAGACTCACTGATCGGCGATTAGAACAGACTTCAGGTTTCTACACCCCTAGATGACCTTAAGAAGAAATTCTGCTTAAAGGTGTATCTATTCGACCGATGGCTTTCTCCCTAGTTTTATTTTTATGGGGTCAACATAAGAGAGAACCCAGTGTATATCTCCCCGGCTTATTCTACTTCTCCTCTTCTTCCTAAGTGTTTTGGAATTTTACGTGCATTTCATGAGCTGGGTTCTGGACAACCTACCAATGGGTTGTTACCCATGATAACTTGCTACACATACTTGTGCGATGAAGTGTGGCTTTTTTTTCTCTTCTTTTCTCCTTTCTTTTCTCTTTTCCTTTTTCTTTTTCTTAAGTAGGTGGCTTCCCTGATCTAAGATTTACCTAAAGGTAGTAGGAAAAGAATGGTCGTGTGACTGGGCTCTAGACAACCTACCTATAGGCTATTACCCATGATAACTTGCCAGCCATTCCACCCTAGAAGGTTCATTAGCTACCCAAATTTCCTGAAAACCATCGAAAAGCGAGTCAGTGAAGATAGCATGTAGATGCTTAGACTTAAAATCCCCTCAAATCAGAGGGCAGGTTGATAAGTCGTGTACTTATCACCCCAACTTATTTAACCAATTTGAAGTAAATTCAGAATGATGAGGGCTCCATAAGCAAATCCACATTTTAGTGGACAGTCAAGCTGATTAAGCCCGAAGACCTGAAGGGTCTAAGTGTTAAGATCCAACTGTATTATTCCCTAAGGTTGAAAAATCCTAATGCCCAATTATTCTTCCTAATTCAATTTTCTTTTCATTTTTTTAATAAAGAATAGAAAAAAATAAGTAGAATTTACAAGAATTCCACAGAGCTAACAAAATGATTCAAAAATTAATCCACCCCCCCATGCCTAGCTGATGCAATGTCCTCATTGAAAATAAAAGTCATGAGAGGAAAGGTAGAATGTAGAGGATACCACCTGAATATTATGCTCGGGTCAGCTCTGATTCAGATGTACATGTACTGAGTTTAATGCCATCAGCTAGGCAAAGTCTAGCCAAAGAAATCACGATGTGATTAGAGCAACCGTGTCTGGGATGGGTTTTGGAATAATACGATCAACAAAAGGCTTTAGACGTTGACCGTTAACTTTAAAAGAATTACTCATCTTCAGGTCAGAGATCTGAATAGCCCTATTTGGAAATATCTGATCGATGATGAATGGGTCGTTCCATTTTGACCTAAGTTTGTCGGGAAAGAGCTTAAGTCGAGAATCAAAGAGACAAATCTTCTGGTTCAACTCAAAGCTCTTGCGGGATATTAATTGGTCATGAAGAGCTTTGGTTTAAGCCTTATAGATCTTAGCATTCTCGTATGTGTCATTTCTAAGCTCCTCCAACTCAGATAGTTGGAGTTTCTTGGTCTTTCTGACTAAAGTCAAATCCAAATTACATTGCTTGATTGCCTAGAATGCCCTACTTTCAATTTCTACAAGTAAATGGCACTCTTTTCCGTACACCAAATGAAATAGTGACATGTCGATAGGTGTTTTGTACGCCGTACGGTAGGCCCAAAGATCATCCTCAAGCTTTTGAGTCCAATCTTTACGATCAGATCTAACCATTTTCTGTAGAATATTCTTGATCTACCGATTGGAGATCTCGGCCTGTCCATTTGTCTGGGGGTGGTAAGGTGTGGAGATTCTGTGATTTACCCCATACTTTTCTAGTAAACTACGAAACTGGGCATTAGTGAAATAAGTACCACCATCGTTGATGATGGCTCTTGGAATCCTGAACTAACTGAAAATGTTCTTAGTGAAATCGATGACCACCTTGTGGTCATTGGCTCGGATGGGAATAGCCTCAATCCACTTCGACACATAATCAATAGGGACAAGAATGTACTGGTGTCCAAATGAAGGGAGGAACGGTCCCATGAAGTTGATGCCCCAAACGTCGAAGATTTCGACAGGAAGAATTGTGTTTAGAGGCATCATATCTCTCTTAGTTATACTCCCAAGTGCCTGGCATTGGGAACACGACCTCGAGAATTCCTAGGCATCCTTGAATAAAGACAACCAATAGAATCCAGAATGCAAAATTTTTGCAGCTGTCTTTTTCTCGGAGAAATGTCCACCACACGCAGATGCATGGTAGAACTCGAGTATACTTTGGAATTCATTCTCTGGAATACATCGGTGAATAATCTGATCAGAGCTGATGCAGTATAGTTCAAGGTCCTCTCAGATGTAATATTTGGCCTCAGATTTGAGTCTATCTCGTTGTTGCTTGGTCCAATCCTGGGGGATTTGACCAACGGCCAAATAATTTACAATGTCTGCAAACCACTGGGTTTGGACACTTGATACTATAAGATTAGTTTTGTTTGGAAAAGTATCAGCAATCGGAATATCCGAACGAGAATAATCACTTAGAAGTCTCGAAAGATTATCTGCCACCACATTCTGTGCCCCGGATTATCTTTGATTTCAAGATTGAATTCTTGAAGCAGAAGAATCCATCGGATAAGCCAGGGTTTGGCATCCTTTTTGTCCAAGAGATGTCTCAAGGTCGAGTGGTCGGTGTAAATTATGACGTGAGACCCTAAGAGATAAGCCCTGAATTTCTCCAAAGCAAATACTATAACTTGCAATTCCTTCTCAGTAACAGTGTAATTCCTCTGGGCCTCATCCAGAGTTTTGCTAGCATAGTAGATGACAGAGGGCTTCCTGTCAATCTTTTGACCTAAAATAGCCCCGACCACATAATCAAAAGCATCGGTCATGATCTCAAATGGGGCTATCCAAATCAATGGTTGCAACATCGGAGCACAAGTTGCTGCCATTTTAAGAAAATCAAATGCCTTATGTCATGATTTATTAAAATCAAACGGCGTATCTTTGGCGAGAAGGTTGCTCAGAGGGCAAGCAACCATAAAGAAGTCCTTGATGAACCTCCTATAGAATCCCACATGACCAAGAAATGATCGAATTTGTTTGACAGATGTGGGAGGGGGAAGTTTAGAGATAGCATCAACCTTAGCTTTGTCAACTTCAATTCCCCATTTAGAGATTACATGACCCAAGATGATGCCTTCTTGTGTCATTAAATGGCTCTTTTCCCAGCTAAGGACCAATTTTGTTTTGATGCATCTTTTAAGGATCATTTCAAGATTAGCCATGCAAGAATCAAATGATTCTTTGAAAATAGAGAAATTGTCCATGAAGACTTCCATAAACTCTCCCACCATGTTAGAGAATATAGCTAGCATACACCTTTGAAAAGTCATTGGTGCATTGCATAAGCCAAATGGCATTCTACAGAAAGCAAAGGTTCCGTAGAGATAGGTGAAAGTCATTTTTTCATGATCCTCGAGATGGATTGGGACTTGATTATATCCTGAGTAACCATCTAGGAAACAGAAGTACTTTTGCCTGGATAGTCTTTCAAGGATTTGATTGATGTTGGGCAAAGGGAAATGATCTTTTTTCGTGGCTGTGTTCAGCTTCCTATAATCGATACAGACTCTCCAAGAGGAAGCTGAACAAGTTGTGACAGATTCTCCTTTCTCATTAGTCACAACGGTAATCCCAGCTTTCTTGGGAGCAATTTGCACAAGACTTACCTAAGGACTATCTGAAATCGGATAAATGATTCCTACGTCGAGCCACTTAATTATTTCCTTCTTGACCGCTTCTCACATATTATTGTTTAATCTCCTCTGCATTTGGCAAGAAGGGTGGGATCCATCTTTCATGAATATTATATGATGGCAGTAAGATGGCTCGATCGCCCTAAGGTCATGAATGGTCCAACCAATTGCCTCCTTGTGTTCCTTTATGACCTTGATCAGTTTAATCTCCTGCTCCATAGTTAATCTAGCACTAACAATCACAAGAAGCATCTGTTGAGGTCCCAAAAACTAATATTTCAAACTCTCAGGCAATGGTTTCAGTTCGAGCTGGGGTGGGTTTAGGATAGAAGGTAAGGATGATGCTGATGAAGATTCATCAAGAGGAAGAGGTTGAAAGCGAACAAAATCAATAACCTCTTAAGAATGTGGCAGGTTTGCCAGAGAGTGTTGTGGGTCTGATCCATCATAATAGGAGGAGCTTTCAATTGTAGAAACCGCCATACATGTTTCAATATTCAAGTTATCTTCCTCAGGTTCCTTTATAAATTCACAATCCTCAAATTTGTTAATTGCCTTCAAAATATCCAATTTCAATTTCTCATCCCCAAAGGTGATTTCCATGCTACCTCTCTCACAATTGATATTGGCCTTAGCGATAGCTAGGAACAAACGTCCCAGATTGATGAGCGTGTTCCTTAAATTTTCAAGTACATCCATGTCAAGGACAAGGAAATCTATAGGAAAATAGAAGTCCTTAACCTTGACAATAGCATCCTCAATAATGCCTCTCGAATTTGTGACTGAACAGTCTGCTAACTACAGCATTACCTAGGTCGACCGAAGTTCACCTAATCCAAACTTCTCGTAAAGAAAAGTCAGAATTAGGTTAATGGATGCACCTAGATCTAGAAGTGCCCTATCAAAGGTGTAATCTCCGATGACACAAGAAATTAAAGGGGCACCTGGATCTCTCCTTTTCGGAGGAAGGTGATGTAGGATAACAGAACTAGCCTGCTCGGAGAGTATCACCTTCCATGGAATAGATTCCCTTGACTTATGCTTCTTTGTGCATAAATCTTCTAAAAATTTAGCATAAGCTGGTCTGTGTTTGATAGCATCGAGGAGCGGGATATTGATTTCAACATTCTTGAATATATTCAAGAGCTCCTCGTTACTATCAACAGGCTTCTTCTTCTTAAGTTTAATCAAGGCCTCAGGAAAAGGAACATGAGTCAGATCTTTGGAATTAGGTTCCTGAGCCTTGATTTCTTGTTCAGAGTTCTCCTTTCTCTCCTCAGGTTCTCCAGGATTTGGTAGATCAGAATAAGGTAGTTTTGTGTCCTAGGTTTTCCTTCCACTCCTCAAGGTAATAGAGTTAGCAGATGCATAAGTGTTTGGGTCTTGGGGAGGTTTAGGAAAGATTGGAGGGGCTTCATTAGCCAGAAACCTTAGATTTGATGAAGAAGCAAAAGAGGAAGGACCCTGCTCAGCCACCTGAGCATGTCCGTGTGGGTCCCTCTGATTCCTATACCCTTGGGCTTGATTGCCCAGATTCTGTATATTACATGAGTTAGGTATGAGTTGAGATGGCAGAGATCCGGGTTTACGGGAATTAGCAATAAACCCAATTTGCAAGTTGTCCAGCAAGGTTTTCATTTGCTGCATGAGCTGGAGCATAGACCCTTGCATCTCTATCATCTGACGATTCAAATCAACCTGCCCTACAAGTTGGCAGGCATTCCAACCTAGCTGATTCACCTGATTTGGGGGCAGGTGAGTGTTAACATGACCCTAACCCATTGGTCTTTGTAGAGCATAGTTGCTGGGTCTGAATTGGGTCTGCTACCCCAGGTTCTTCCAAGAGAAGTTAGGGTGGTTTCTCCAACCAGGATTATAAGCATTGGAGCAAGGGTTGGACCTAGCGTTCTCTTGTACAGTATAGACATCCTCATAGGGTGAGGATAAAGAGAAAGAAAGGGAGGGATTAGAGAAACTAGGATCAAAGGCCCTAGTTGGGAGCCCGTAGGGTTCCGAACAATGCTGGTTCATAGGTTGAGCCGCCTCTAGTTGATTCATGAACTCTTGTGGAGAAGGAGCTCACGAAGAATGGTATCCCAAATTCTAGGATTTAGTGGATTGAGAATTGTTTACAGAGTTTTCCGCCAACCAGTCCTCCATCCTTTTGGTAACGAAGTCCACCTTATCTAGTTTATTACAAATCAGTTCCATATCGAATGAATGATAGTCATGGACCTCATTAACATTCGATCAGGGTTGTTGGGACCGGTTAAAAGTATCCATGGAGGCATGATTTATTGAATTTTCATTCATGTCCTCAAACAAATTGTGCACACTATCTGCATCTTTGTTGAGGAAATTGCCTCCTCAAGAAGCGTACATGTGATTTCTGAGTTGCTCAGTCAACTCGTCGTAAAAAATCTGCACGAGTTGCCATTTCGGCACCTCGTGGTGTGGACACTTCTGCAATAAGTCCTGGAATTGCTCCCAGGAAACATGAAACTGCTCCCTCGGCCACTGGGCGAAGGTAGTAATCGTCCGTCTCAAAGCATTGGTACGTTCGACAGGGAAGAATTGCTTCAGGAAAACTGATTTCAGATCATTTCATGTTGCGATGAGCCTTCCTATGGTCCTGTACCAATGAGCAATTTTATCCCTAAGAGAGTGGGGAAGAGCCTCATGATCATCTACTCTTCATTCATATTTCGTGCTTTGGTGGTCTGGACCAAAGTGGTTAAGTCCTCCAAATGCTGAAATGGGTCTTTAGAGCCAAGCCCATGAAATTGTTTGATTAGGCTTAACAGTTGGGGCTTGATTTCTACATCTCCGGCAGGAATCTAGATGTTGGGACGTTCTCCATAATTTGAAGGATCATAAAAATCCTTCAAGGACTGAGCACCCTACATTCTATGGAACCATTCTTACGTTCTCTACATTTGTTCCAGCTGCCTTTGAAACATCTCCTGTGGATTCTAAGGTAGAGGAGGTTGTTGACAAGCCATGGGATCAATTTGGCCAAAATTCAATCTACGCCTCGTAGAATGATCTAATGGTCCTTCCGATCAGGGATTCAAAGACCTCCTTCCAAGCATAAACTAGAAAGTAATCGGAAGGACTAGGGATAAGGACCCTACAACACAGTAAAACATGCCTACCCTTATGTTGGGTAGCCTAAGAATCTACAGACTCTTAGAATCTGTCTTAAGATTATAGACGATTTACTTTGCTTGTATCCAGTCAATCCAACAAGTTAGAAGGAACTAGGGAGAAGGTTCTTCCTTCGGCTTGCGCATCCGATTCCTAGTGTTACCCCCAGCCATGATCATTTGATTCTACTCTCCTAGCTAGACATCAGATTGGCTAGTATAAGCAGGTTAATCATAAACAATCTTAATTTGGGCCTCGATGAGCGAATCAGTCCTTAAGGCCAACGTCTACTTGATTTTACTTAGGCTTAGGATTATACTACTTATGGAATGTGGTGGGCCCTTAAAATGGGTTGTGCTTTTAGTGATCGATTGAATATCTGTGAGTACATGTACAACCAGGGTTTTCAAGCAAGATTATTTGGATGAATGGATTTCAATGTTCAAATCTTGCTTAAGTAGCTTTAAGGTTTAGAGCTAGGTGAGTTCAATCAAGCTTCAGAGGCAAAGCAGATGTTCAAACAGGGGTGAAGATCTTTTCCTTTTGAAATCAAAAGGTAAAGTGGAGTGTTTGGTATTGACCTAAATTGTAAACCCTAAGGGGAAGGTACTTGATGAGTTGATTTTAAAATGAAGTGGTGCGGCCCAAACAACTCAAACAATTGGCTGAAATGCACCACTGAGTTAGGCACACAAGGTGATTAACCTTGATTGATTTCTACTATCTTATGTGTTGATTTACATGTACTGGTTCGACAGGTCAGAATCCCGGTTGAGTAGATAAAAATCAAGTAAGGTTATGTGCCTTGACTGTAGGTGTATGTAGTGTGTATGTTGATTTATCCCACAAGAAGTATCCTTTTATTTTTATTTTTTTACGAAGGTGAGATGAGTGGGGGTGGAAATCAAAGCATCCAAACTATTCCTAGGGTTTTTGCAAACACCTAGGTTAATTGGGGTTTGAATTAAGATTGTGGAATGAAATCTATGGAGGGGAGGAAGAATGGAGAGCACTTACAGTTGTTTCAACTGCACTTTACTCCCTTCTATCACTTGAAGATTCCCTGTTGCGGTACCTGCAAAATAATAGAAGAGAAATAAAAGCAAGTTAGAAAATAATAAAGTAAGCGAAATGCGAAAAGAAAATTGAGAATCGTTGCCTCCTCGGCAACGACGCCAAAATGTTGTAACGGAAAACGTATCTAAAAAGGATTAAATTTTGAAAAACCCATCCTCGTAGTATGATTTGCGAAGAAATCTATCAACCGATAAATTTACCGAAATTTGTAAAGAAATTCCAGGTCGAACACAGGGAGGCTATGTCGATCTAAAATTCACAATTATAATTTTTTGGTATTTTTATTCTAAAAGTGAGATAATCACAATGAGTTTGATATTAACACTAAGAGAGAGAGAGAACAATCACTTTCTAACTGAATATTATTTTTATAACTAGAAAGCAGGAAATTATTACAGTTAGAAAGAGGGAAATTCTACTCTAGAAAGCAGTAAAGAAGGGAGAGAGATGTTATCCACCTCGACGGTTGCTTAGAGGACGAGCTGGACGGGGTGACACCTGGAAGATGGAGGATGAAGATGGAAGATGAAGAGCAGAGCAAGAAGAACTAGGGGCGAGGTAGGGCATCGTCGTTGTCACGGGATCCACTTCCGGAATGAGGGGGAGAAAACTTTGATTTTGGCTCTAGAGGAGCATCCCGGGTTTGGGACAAGCTTCTTTAGAGCTTTGGAGAGGGAGAGAGGTGAAGGAAGGGATGATTGAAATGTGGGGGGCGTAGGCCTTTTTATAGGTGTAGAGGTTGGGGGCAAAAAGGTCATTTTTTGTTAAAAACATTAATGCAAGGGCCTTTAGTGACAGATTAAAAGCGTCACTAAAGCCCTGATCATGACCTTACGTGCGCACTCGCTCGCACGCCTCTTTCTCTTTGCCTCCTCAATGCACGTGCATGTCTTTTGATCCTCAGCCATCCGATCTCGAGATCAAATGACTTAAGCACGTTGCACCCATCTCCTTGAACGATGTCAAGAGGCGACACAACCTCCTTCCTCACTGTTGGCTCGAAGATCAACGGCTCAGTTTGCACACTTGCCTACCTTCACTAGAGCATGTCTAATGACACATTCACGGTCCGTGCATCTGGGCATGCCATGTCACCTACATTCGTGCCATCCGCTCACCATCCAACGACCTGATTTAACCACTCCCGCTCCACGCCTCGATTTGAGGCCTAGCGGGGATCGAATTCGCACCTCGTGCTCATGAAGAGGCACTTGACCGCTGTGCTGTGGCTGCCTCTTTATCATGGTTATGTTTTAAGCGGGTGTGCCCATGGCCGTTGGATTAAGATCCAACGTTCCCGATCTTATCTCGCCTGTGCCTTCAGAGATTGAGAAGAGGTGCTGCAGCCGATTTTGGTGACTGTGATGGTGCCACGTGGTGCCATCATGGTCATCCATCTTTTGTGAGTTGTAGATGGTGCCACAGATGTTGGATTGGACTAATTTTCATGCTGTTAGGCTGCGATCATTGATCTGAACCCATTCATGCGGTCAGATTTGTCATCTGAAGTGTGGATTGACGCCATCTTGGCCCTTGATCTCTGACCTTCCTTGGATTATATCTGATGCTACGGAAGTCTGATCACAGCGATCTTGGAGTCGTTGAACTGCAATCATCACCTTGATCAAATTCGTATAGTTGGATCTTTGATCCGAGGCCCCGATTAAAATTCGCCTATCCCTGGCCACCAAAAGAAGAAATTACTATACAATTTATATAATTTGACCTAAATGCATGATGATACATGTTATGCAATATTTGCAATGCATGATGCTAATATGATACCAAGAACATGCACTAATAGAGATTTTTAGCTGTTCAGATGTATGCACATCAGGAGGCGACGTTTACGAAATTCAAAAACCGTTCTTCATTTTGTTTTTGGTGTTTTAGTTTTGTTATTTTTTTTCATTTGTTTTTATAAAGCAAGAAAATAATATGGATCACAATGGAGAGAGAAGATAATATGATATATATTGTACAAATGTTTATTACAATAATCTAGAAAGCATAAAAAAAAGAGAGAGGTGAGAAAGACTCTCCTGAAGCGATTGTTCAATAAGACGACGGCGCCTGGCGAAAGCTTGGAAGGAGTTGGGAAGCGGGATGTTGGAGGTGAGATGCAGGAGGACGTCGGGTAGCGGAAGGCTTCAATGTGGCTCCGAAATGGAGGTGAGGAGGCATAGATGATCTGCTACCATAATGGAGTTGGGAGGACAGCTCCAAGGTGACCTATCAATGGTATGGAAAGATGGAGGAATATTTGGTGGGGTAGAGGTTCGTTACACTAATAGGCACCTTGGGAACTTGAGAGTAAGCTCTAACGGAGCGTTGGTAGGCCTGCTAGAGCTTAGGAGTAGGTGGGAGTAGTGTAGGTAGAGATGGCTTGAAAGGGAGGGGGTGTAGGTCCTTATATAGTGGATGAGAGGAGGTTAGAATAGGCATAAGACCAATAGTGACCTCCAGGATGTCGTTGTAGCCAGCTCACGCCTGCTCATGCATGCAGCTGGTCTTGCTCCTACGAGCAATTAGTGATGGCTATAAGTGTCACTAAATGTCTGCCAGGTTGTCCTTAAAGGTTGGCACCAACCAAGCATAAGCCCACGTACACATGGGATCTCACGTTCTCGAGAGGCATCGACAGCCACGTGCAGCATTAGTGCCCATCGAGCAGTGTCATGTGGCGACGCCTCCGTCGCTTGATGACATCCAACCGATGCAATCGAATCGCATCTGCTCTTCACGAGATTTCCTCCCACACACCGCGGCTCGACCTCGTGCTCGTAGTTTGCGAGCGCATCTTCACCAATGTGACAAGGCCGCAATTTGTCGAGTAGAGGGAGCGGTTCAATTGCCCATCTCAATCGTTGGATGAAGATCCAACGACCGAGATGAGGCCATCCTTGAGCTGCCAGAGTTCGGGTGAGGAGTTCAACTATGGAGCGCACATCTCAGCCGTTGGATTGAGATCCAACGCCTGAGATCTCATCTTACGGTGGGCTTGGGGATGCCTTAGCTTAGGTGGGGCGGCCTGGATGGCACCACGTGGCACCATTTCGGCCATCCGTCTTCTTACGGAGGGTGCTACAGAGCTTTGATCAGGGTGATTCTTGCATTAACGGACTGCGATTGTCACTCTGAATCCATCCATATGGTTGGATTCTTCATTCGAAGCTTGTAAAGATGTCACACTGCCTCCTGGCTATGTACAATGAAGGAATTAATGTACATAATAAACAACTATCCCAAATGCAATGCAATGGATGTTTGTGCAATATTTACATCATGATACGCAATGCTATGCCTAGGAACTATCGTAAATAAGCATTTTACGATGAATTTATGCGTGTTTATCATATCCCCATGCTTACTTTTTGCTAGTCCCAAGCAAAATTAACCTAAATGATATGTATAAAAGTAGAACCAGGATTTGATTATTTAGGCAAAATTCATCGATTGCTTTAGAAAATATCAACCCCAAGACCTAATTACAAAAACTCAACAGTTCCTGGGTGTCTACCAGAATACAGACCATCCAATCCCTTGCCTTATTTGAAAAGAAAGGATACACAATTTTCTTTCATTATTTTTCTTCTTTTCTATTTTTTTTTTGTACTTTTGGAGTTTGAGAGTTGATGAAACAATCATCATGATCTCTAATTACCCCTAATTAACTAGTCTTCCTAGTTAATTAGCTAGGGTTATGAATCTATAAGGGTTAATTACAGAATAGGGGATATTTAGTTAAGGACCTTAAAATAAGTTTAAAATGACATTTTATCATTCAATTAACATTATTAATAATTTATATAATAATTAGACTCGAAATCCTAGTAATCATTTCCTTAATTAATAAGATAAGTAAATTAAATATAGTGTATACCTAAGTATGTAATAATTTAAGTAATTTTACTTAATCTAATAAATTAATCTAAAAAGGTCAAAAATGTAAATTCAAGGTGTAAACATAATATTTACCATATTTACTAACATATATAAAAAGTTGAAAAAGATCTAAATTAAAATAAACCTTCGAAACCTGGGTTTACATTTTAGTCCTTACTTTTCATTATAGTCGAGTCCTTATTTCTCACATAGGTCCTTAAGTTTTATTACTTCTAAGTCCCTCTTCGTCTTCTTCTTCTCCAGCTGAACGAACGGTTGGCGGTAGAGAGTCACCTCACCGTGCGATCACCGCCCTGCCGACATCATTCCTATTTGCCTAAGCTCTTGTAGCTTGCGCTCACCACCTCCACTTAATCCATCGGTCTGGATTAACCGAGAATCCTATTTCTCAGTGGGAGATAACCTCATCGTCGTCGGAGACGATGACGGAGGTTAAGTTCCTCGAGCTTCTTCTTCGGCCAGACCCCGCCTCTCTCCTCGCTGCAGACTAATATAAATACACCCTCACACCTATGATTTTAGGCAAGTTGGCTCCCTTCCCTCTTCTAATACTGTAGCCGACTTCGATAGGCTATTCTTCCAAACCTCCGGCAATTCCCCATTTCATCTTCTGACTTCCTCTGTCCATCTTAAGTAGTCGAGGAGATCTGCCGTGGTCTTCCGCACCTCTGACAAATGCGGCGACCCTAGGATTCCTCTGCTCCACCTCAAATCCACCCGTCGGAGATCTTCCTTCAACCCTCTGATTTCATCATCTGCCATGAGACTTCGGCGGAACCCTATTGACCCCTTCGTCCAGGTAACAGCAGACTAGGAGTAGGAGTAGGAGTAGGCTAGCTTAGTTAGTTAGTTTAGTTAGTTAGGTTAGAGTAATTTTAGAATTTAGCTTCATCTCCTCCGACTCTAGTGAGTTCCTTGAGCTCGCCAGAGACTTCAATCTTATCTTTTTACTCACTATACACCTTCCTATATCTTCCATGTTCACTTCTAATTCACTTAATCATTAATTAAATCACCTAATCGCCTAATTCATATCTCACCTTCACCTATTGCTGACACTGTCCATGGTGACAGTAATCGGCCTAATTCCACCTTCACTAGGTTCTTTCATCACCTATCACCACTTCAGAACCCTAATCGACATTATATTACCTATTACTATCATTTATAATTAAACGCCCAAATTTAATTTAGCTCCTGAGCTCGCTATCTATGGTAGCTCAAGAACAGTTCAAACTATAAATTAAATATATAACTATGATTAATAACATCTGTTGACTTGATTTAACTTCTCAATCGAGTAGTTAAATCAAGTCCTGAGCTTAAACCACTCAAATCTTTTAAGAAACAAACTTACTGTCAAATCTTACATTTTAATGAACAAATGAAGAATTTAATGTGATAATGAGGTTCCTTGTAACCTCGGGATCATTTCTGGATTAAAAATAGTTAATTTTGTCAATCTTTACAAACATTTTACATTTTCTGGACTCACCGAAGCTCCGACGAGCTCCGGCGAGCCAAAGATGTGTTGCAGCCGCTTAAAGTTGCTAAGCAGCTCCAGAATAGTATAATAAAGATTAACGACTGGTTTAAAGATATTTGTTTGAGGTTTTAACCATTGGAGCTTTAGATGTAACTTCATCTTCCCCAACTCTAGCGAGTTGGAGAAATCTGTTATGAAGGATTTGAGAAACACTTAAGGAGCTCTTCGCACTGAAGCTATTTTAACCCTCAAAACATTGTAGCAATCTTTCCTTTATTCTGTCGAACACACACCTATTTTAGTTCAAGCGACGAGCCTGAAACCCTAGGGATTAAGGTTAAAACAACTTTCTAAAGATCTGAGTAAGTTCCAGATGATGAGGAGACTATGATTGAGGCATTAATTTCTTAGGAGGCAGCTTTAAACAGAAAGTCAATCTTCGAGCTTCCATCGTCAAACCTAAGTCTGATAATGGTGTTCCAAGCTCGAATTGAGGAATTGAGATGTGCAAACTATTTCTGAGATTCTGTTTGATGTTTTTAGAAAGAATAAAGTAAGCTCAGATGATGTACTTAGTAAAGATTATGTTTCTGTCAAGTTGGGTTACTTTCAAACCCAAACCAACAGAAGCACTATTTTAACAAAATTCAAACCTAAAACCTGCCCAGATTGATTAGTTAAAACCCTTAGAATTAATCTAAATAGATTAGGAACACTTTTAAGTGTCTGTTGCACTTGTTGAAATCTGAAAATTAATCTCTGAAGCTTTCAGAGAAGAGAAAAGCTTCTCTACAGGTTCTGAAGGTCTCAAGAGTTTAAAATCTATCCTAACAGAAGCGGAATTGTTTATATAATATGTACAGACCTTTTAATGGATGAGAGAAGTCCATCTGAGGACTCTCCTGAGTTAAAACACTTTCCAGGCTTTTTAAAACCCGTAGGAACCCCTGATTTCATCACCTAAATTGAAGAGCCAAACATCATTAAAACATTAAATTGACCCTAAAATTGTTGTAGATTACCCTTAGAGCTTTCCAACAAACTTGAAATCATCCAATTTGGAGCTTTGGGTAGAAAGATATGATTGATTGAATTTGGGTCTGGAAGGGTTATGTTTGTCCCACCTCGGACATTCACGAGCGCATGCCTGGGGATGAAACTGATTTGTTCCCTTGGCTATGCAATTGTCAGTGCTCGGCGTACTGCTTCCGATTCCTTCTGATCTGAGCATTGTTCTGAGTATGCGGGCATATGCCTGTGGGTGTGTGTGCCTTGGGGGCTTGCGAATGTGAATGTGCCCTGGGCGGGCAAGTGTGGCCTGGGAGGCCAGGTTGAGCCGATGTGGCTCGATACTGTGAACCGACAAACAAATGAACCAAAACGAACCTAACTGAGATTAGGCAAGGACCGAGTAGGGTCTAGTCCCACCCTGATCCCAGGGTGCTGTGTATCCTCGAATGGACCTCGCCGCAAATAAAAGAACTTTCGGTTTAAAAAGTAAAAAAAAACCCGGTTCAGCTGAAAGCTTAAGGAAAGAAAAGCCGCTAAAGGAAGCTAAGCACTGAAAGATGCAAAGGTTAAGGAAGAAAGGAGCACAGACGCTAAGGAGTGTTAAGGAAAAACTAAGAAAGGAGAAAAACTAAGGGAAGAAGAGAATGTAGGAGAAGATTAAAGGGAAAAAGAAGAGAAGGAAGATAAGAAGGCAGGAACAACACAAGAAAGGTAAGAAGAAAGAGTGACAGAGAAGGAAATAAAGAGAGAAAGAAGAAAGAAAGAAAGAAGAAGATTAGAGGCTGAGAAAATAAAAAGGCATCAATACTTTGTTGATGAAAATAAATGAATTTTCTCTTGCATAATTAGTTTTTATTCTTAATTGTAAAAGGCATGCTTTACTTGGGTAACTTTTTAATTGCCTTAATTTCTTAGAATGAAATAAAATTGAAAAACTAGTACGTTTACTTGTTAATAAAGTACAATATTTTCAGTAAATATGTTTGCATATGGAATTTTGTATAACCTTTATGGTTTAAATATTTTGACAAAATTCATGTTTTTAAAATTAAATTAGTTTTACCTCCTAAACTTAAAGAGATAAAAGAAAATTGGTGAATTTGGAGAAAAATTATTATGCCTCCCAGTGAATGACCTGGACTCAACCAGTAAAAATTTCTAAAATGTTAGGTTAATTCGACCCTATACTACACAATCGACACAACTTCGAGTTAACCTAAGTGATTCTTCTACTCTTAATTAAGTGAAATTAACTTAATTACTGAGTTGAGTGAAACCCACGCATCATTTTAATGGCGCCGTTGCCGCGGAGGCAATATTTTGATTCACTAAAATTTAAAAAATGATTAATTATTTAATTATGTGGTATTTTGTAAATATTTTTGCTTTTACTAACTTTTGTTTTAATTAGCGTGTTTTATTTTTGTTTTTGTTTTTGTTTTATTTTCTGTCTTCTTTTCAGGTTGACCTTTGCTAGTAATCTCAGGAGAAGCCGGGAATCTGTTTTACTGTTTTCATTTTTGTAAGTATTTGTTAATCTTTTATTTTGTTGCATTTAAAAAAAAAAAATACATCTTTTCTTACTAGCAGCAGCATATCATAGGCATACACTCTTAGGAATGCATTTCCTGCTAGTAGTTTAGCGATCTAACTCGGGAAATTTTTATACTATTTTTCTCGCATCAGTAGGAAAGCATGAGAAAACCCGCCCCTGTCCTCTGAAAATTAAAAAGACTACATATTTTTGTTTGAAAAGATATAAAAGCGGCCATTCTAGTTTAATTAATATATTTTTGTAAAAGATTAACTAAGAGGAAGTAAAATTGGTGAATTAAATCTGTTTATAAAATGCATGCGGGTTTTTATATCGCTATCGTCTGTTGCATGCTATCGCGCACACAGCGCGATCACTAGAGTCACACGAGTCTATTTTTCTATCTCTCCTCTTTGCACCTTTTAGGGCTTTGGCTGAAGATCAACAAGCCTATCTCACTACTAGAGCCCCGGGGAGCCAGTAGTGGGCGGTCTCGATCCTAGACCTTAGACCTTTGAGCTTTAAGGTACGCACTTGCGTAGTCATGAATTAGGACGCGTATTTTGATACTGTTACTCTATTTGTTTGCATCAAATTACTTTGCATACTTTAGGAATTTCTTCTTTCCTTTGAAAGAAGAGCAAAACCCACGTCTTTTGCGTTGTTTTGTGGGTTTTTTGTATTGGTGGTGTGCATGTGCCTTTGAACATTATTTTTCTTTTGTGGATGGGAGGCAATCCTTGCATCGCCTCTTGCACCGCCGTTGATAGGTGATCCTAGGCCGGTTCTAGATAAGCAACCAATGGTTTTCCCATCTGATCCATCAACTTCTATGGATCCAATGCAGAATCTTAATCCCGAGATCCCTTCTTCTTCTAGTCAGGGGGAGATGCCGCCTTTTGATGTTCATGAGGTGCTCCTGAACCAAAACCTTAGGATGCTAGAGCAAACAAGACAAATCAATTTATTAACAGCAGCCTCAAATAATTTACAAACTTTGCAAACCCGTTCTTCACCTCGACCTGAGGCGGGTTTTGAAAATCATGACTTACCGATCAATCATCCAAGGCCTCTACTTGAAGATTATTATAACCCATCCATTGCACCAGTAGAGCCTAATGTTAGGATTCCCATTGGAGAAAATGATCCAGAATTAACGCCAAACATTATAAGTTTAAGCCCCCACTTTCACGGATTTGCAACCAAGGATCCATTTCAACACATTGAAGATCTTAAAAATTTATCTCAAACTCTTGGTCCTCGAAATCAAAATAGGGAAATCCTACTAATGAAAATGTTCACTTTTAGCCTTAAAGATAAACTAGCTTATTGGTATAGAACTATAGCAAGACCAATCTCAACTTGGGCTAACTTGAATCCGCATTTTTGAAGAAATTCTTTCCAATTGGTCGAACCAATGCTTTAAGGCGAGCTATTACTACTTTCAATCAAAATCAAGGAGAACCAATTCATGAAGTGTGAGAACGTTTTCATGAATTGCAAAGGAAATGCCCACATCATGACCTCCCTCGTTGGCAACTCATGCACATTTTTTATTATGGTTTACAAGAGGGCATTCGCAATCTAGTCAATGCCTCTTGTGGAGGGAATTTTCTAAATTGCAACGTAGAATCCGCTTCAGAATTATTTAAAGGGATGGTGGAAAACTTGATCAACAATGAATCTATGTCACAATTTTTGTGGGGCGCGAATATGAATCACCAAAATCCGCATAAGGGCATTCACAAGATCGGTAATTCGTCCAGTTCAAAGGATTTAGAGATTATTGCAGAAAAACTGGACAAAGTAGACATCGTAGCAAAGCATCTCGACGAGGTTAGAAATACAATGAAGAATCTTATGCCTCTACTTGCTACGAATCTCGCATATTTACCTGTTTCGCAAATTCCCACATGGAGGGAATTTGTGAATGATCTGGATTCTAGAGATCCATCTTCCTTGGGTTTTCTATCTACTCCTTCACCAACCCAAGGAGGGGCCTTTGTCCCACAATCTTACCCACCCTTTTCCCCACCCTTAACTGTTGTAGAAAACACGCCATATCTTTTAGGTTTACATGCCATCTAGGAGAATATTCCAAGATCAAACCCATATTCAAATTCCTATAATCCTAGATGGAGAAGCCACCCAAATTTTTCTTGGCCTGATCCAAATCAAAATCATAGACCATCATATCCAAATCAAGACCCATTTTAACCCACCTCCTTTGCCTCCTCAGCAATCAAATTTAAGGCCTAGCCTGATGAGTATGCAGAAATACTATAGGCCAAATAGAGATACACAGCTAGACTAGATTTTAAGAGCTGTGTCAGAGAGTCAGTGACAAAATGCTGAAGCTCTTGCTAAGATCCATAGGCAATGTAAGGTAGAATTGGCTGATTTACGAAATCAAATCACGCTTTTGGCTGAGTCTCGTCAGCCAGGTACTCTTCCATCTCAGCCAATTCCGAATCCTAGGAATCTGCCAAATACTAGGCAAAACCAAGGCCAAGTCCATTTCCTTTATCAGGCCTTTGATTCTAATCATTACCCATCCTCTGTACTACCTGAAAATAACCCATCAAACCTGCATCAGCAACCTATTTTGTATTAAAATGACCCACCTATTATTTAGAATCAAAACTGACTATGCTGATCTTCTGAACTTGGTGGAATCACTTTTTATAAATTGCCTCAATCTTTAACGTTCTATATCTCAACCTAAATCAGATCTAATCTTCTACATAAGATTCACTCTAATCTTTCTGAGATTTTTCATGAGAATCTGATTCTAGGATCTGCGAGATCTATTCTAGGAAATTTCAGGACAAGTTTTGATTGGGTGGTTTAATCTGCTTCCTATTTTCTTTGATCTAATTCTTTCATAACTCCTCTATTTTTACCATATACCTATTTTTTTGAGGAGTTCTTTACTAGGGTTTACGCCTAGCTGAAGGTTAAAACTTAGCACTTATACATAGCTGTTTCCTATTTTCATCCTTTTTTATTTTCTTATACACTTACTTTAAAAATTTCACTTCATATTTTTCACCCTTCTTACAATGAGGACATTGTAAAATTTGGCTTAAGGGGGTGTTGAAGTGAAATTTTCACTTTAAGTGTTGGTTTAAAAAATAAAAATACATAAAAATCAAATATCCACGAAATTTAAAAAAAATAATAAAAATTATAAAAATTATAAAAAATTTTAAAAATTCAAAAATTTCATAAAAATTTGAAAATTTCTGAAAAAAAAAATTGAAAAAAAATCTTATATACATAAAAATAAAAATATATAAATACAGAAATTTTAAAAATTCATAAAAATAATAAGAGGGGAATATTCATTATTAATAAAGAAGAAAAGAAGAAGAATATATATATTATAATTAAGAGCTTTAATTTTCTTTTAGGTTAGAAGTTTAAAATGTATATAATATATATAAGTATTTAAGAGCATTCAATTCTTAATTTGATTTTTAGTTAAACATTTTGTAGAAACACACTTTTATATTTAAAATTTTTAAAATAAGATTTTATTTGAATTAAGGAATCTTTTAAATCTTTTAAAGATTTATTTTTCTATTCTTACTTGAATTAATAAATTAAGTGTGTTAAGATTTTAAACTTAAGTTTTGGAATTGAATTATAACTTTCTAATCAATCAGATTAAGTAATATTTTGCTTTTTGAAAATTTGATTTTATCATAAAGTTAAGTAAAAGGCCAGATATTCAGAGTTAATTAGATAGAGAGTTGATAGAATTTTAGTTTACAAAACTTACAAGCTAGAGATAAATAACTAGACTTGGTAAATTTTGTCTTGACGGATCCTATAGGAGGAAACTAAGAATTTGAAGAACCTAAGAGTAAAGGGTATTGTTGTCCAAGCTCTGGTTTGAGAGCTAAGTAACCTAAACATCTAAAATTCACTCACATAGAATTGTCTTATTGACATCTGAGACCACGAAAACACAGAGGTTAAGAGATCAATTCTGAATCCTCTTTAGTCCAAGGATTTCCGCGGGGTAGTTCTTGAAAGGATGAAGGATGTGGCACTCACCTAGAAAAAGGATTTGGAGAATAATGGTAGTAAGAAAAATGAGAAGGGGGAAAAGAAAAAGAAAAAATAAATAAAACACCCTGCAGTTAAGTGACTCGTTAAAAATGGGTACTTATGCAGTTTTCCATAAATAAATAAAAGCATCTCGTTACAAATGGATGCTAACCTTCCTTCCATCAAATAAAAAAGAACACCTCGCTACAAATGGGTGTTCTAACCTATAGAAAAAGAGAAAAAAATATGGAGAGAAAAATATTAGGAATAAGAGACCCAGTGGTCCACCGGGGAGATATACACAAAAAGTGTTGACCTCGGGATAGAAAATTGGTGAGGAGAAAGCAACCAAACCTGAGTAAGGCCAAGCCAAAGGCTTGAATTGGAATAATTGGGATTGGAAAGTGATGTCTTAAGATCTGGATTTTTGCAACTTTGGATGTCTTTAGGACAGTTCTCTTCACTGAGCACAGATGTTTTAAAATCATAGCTACTGAACCTTGGTATTGGGCAGTGAAGCCTAAGAAATTGGGTTTTGAAGATTTTACGTTGAGACCTAAAGGAGAAGAATTGGTAGAATCCTAAGTCTAGAAGTTAATCTTTAGTGTTGTAGGCTAGTAAATTAGAGTTTTACTACTCTAAGTTTGATTAATAATGAGTATCTGGTTAATTTGCTTAAACTTGTATTGATAAAAATCAAATATCATAAACAAGGGATTACCTTAAATCTATTTGAGTTTTTGAGTTAAAATTTAATTCTCAATTCTTAAGTTTTGTTTTTCTTAAAACAGTTTATATTCTAATTTGAGTTAAGAATAGTTACAAAGATTAAGAGATTTTTGAAGAATTCTAATTCAAAATTAAGTTCTTGTTTACAAATTATTTAAGTGTGTTTTGAAAATGTTATAAGTATAAGTCTAAATAAGAAAATTTTCACACATGCTCTATACATTAATCATTTATATTAAACTTAAAAATTTCTGACCTAAGCTTTCCTCTACATAGTTACTAATTATAATAATTTAAACCCAAGTGCTTTAAATCATCATAGTCTTAGTTAATTTTGCTAGGAACTAGCAAAACTTTGGCTTGGGGTATGATGAGACAATCGTCATGATCTCTAATTACCACTAATTAACTAGTCTTCCTAATTAATTAGCTAGGGTTACGAATCTATAAGGGTTAATTATAGAATAAGGGATATTTAGTTAAGGACCTTAAAATAAGTTTAAAATGACATTTTATCATTCAATTAACATTATTAATAATTTATATAATAATTAGACTTGAAATCCTAGTAATCATTTCCTTAACTAATAAGATAAGTAACTTAAATATAATGTATAACTAAGTATGTAATAATTTAAGTAATTTTACTTAATCTAATAAATTAATCTAAAAAGGTCAAAAATGTAAATTCAAGGTGTAAACAAAATATTTACCTTATTTACTAACATATATAAAAAGTTGAAAAAGATCTAAATTAAAATAAACCTTCAAAACCTGCGTTTACATTTTAGTCCTTACTTTTCATTACAGTCGAGTACTTATTTCTCACATAGGCCCTTAAGTTTTATTACTTCTAAGTCCTTCTTAGTCTTCTTCTTCTTCTCCAGCCGAACGAATGGCTGGCAACAGAGAGTCACCTCACCGCGTGATCACCGCCCTGCCGACATCATTCCTCTTTGCCCAAGCTCTTGCAGCTTGCGCTCACCACCTCCACTTAATCCATCGGTCTGGATTAACCGAGAATCCTATTTTTCAATGGGAGATAACCTCACCGTTGTCGGAGATGACGACGGAGGTTAAGCTCCTCGAGCTTCTTCTTCAGCCAGACCCTGCCACTCTCTTCGCCACAGACTGCAATAAATACCCCCTCACACCTCCGATTTTAGGCAAGTTGGCTCCCTTCCCTCTTCTAATACTGTAGCCGACTTCAATAGGCTATTCTTCCAAACCTCCGGCGATTCCCCATTTCATCTTCTAACTTCATCCGTCCATCTTAAGTAGCCGAGGAGATCGGTCGTGGTCTTCTACACCTCTGATAAAGGCACCGACCCTAGGATTCCTCCGCTTCACCTTAAATCCACCCGCTGGAGATCTTTCTTCGACCCTCTGATTTTGTCGTCCGCCAGGAGACTTTGGCAGAACCCTATTGACCCCTTCGTCCAGGTAACAGTAGACTAGGATTAGGAGTAGGCTAGCTTAGTTAGTTAGTTTAGTTAGTTAGGTTAGAGTAATTTTAGAATTTAGCTTCATCTCCTTCGACTCCGACGAGTTCCTTGAGCTCGCCAGAGACTTCAATCTTGTCTTTTTACTCACTATACACCTTCCTATATCTTCCATGTTCACTTCTAATTCACTTAATCATTAATTAAATCACCTAATCGCCTAATTCATATCTCACCTTCACCGATTAATGACACTTTCCATGGTGACAGTAATCGAACTAATTCCACCTTTACTGGGTCTTTCATCACCAATCACCAATTGAGAACCCTAATCGACATTATATTACCCATTATTATCATCTATAATTAAACGCCCAAATTTAATTTAACTCCTGAGCTCATGGTCCATGGCGGCTCAGGAATAGTTCAAACTATAAATTAAATATATATTTATGATTAATAACATCTGTTGACTTGATTTAACTTCTCAATCGAGTAGTTAAATCAAGTCCTAAGCTTAAACCACTCAAATCTTTTAAGAAACAAACTTACTATCAAATCATACATTTTAATGAACAAATGAAGAATTTAATGTGATAATGAGGTTCCTTGTAACCTCAGGATCATTTTTGGATTAAAAATAGTTAATTTTGTCAATCTGTACAAATATTTTACATTTTCTGGACTCACCGGAGCTCCGGCGAGCTTCGACGAGCCAAAGATGTGTTGCAGCCTCTTAAACTTGCTAAGTGGCTCAAGAATAGTATAATAAAGATTAATGACTGTTTTAAAGATATTTATTTAAGGTTTTAACCATTGGAGCTTTAGATGTAACTTCATCTTCCCCAACTCTGGCAAGTTGGAGAAATCTGTTATGAAGGATTTGAGAAACACTTGAGGAGCTCTTCGCACTGAAGCTATTTTAACCCTCAAAATAGTGTAGCAATCTTTCCTTTATTCTGCCGAACACACACCTATTTTAGTTCAGGCGATGAGCCTGAAACCCTAGGGATTAAGGTTAAAACAACTTTCTAAAGATCTGAGTAAGTTCCAGATGATGAGGAGACTATGATTGAGGCATTAATTTCTTAGGAGGCAGCTTTAAACAGAAAGTCAATCTTCGAGCTTCCATCGTCAAACCTAAGTCTGATAATGGTGTTCCAAGCTCGAATTGAGGAATTGAGATGTGCAAACTATTTCTGAGATTTTGTTTGATGTTTTTAGAAAGAATAAAGTAAGCTCAGATGATGTACTTAGTAAAGATTATGTTTCTGTCAAGTTGGGTTACTTTCAAACCCAAACCAACAGAAGCACTATTTTAACAAAATTCAAACCTAAAACCTACCCAGATTGATTAGTTAAAACCCTTAGAATTAATCTAAATAGATTAGGAACACTTTTAAGTGTCTGTTGCACTTGTTGAAATCTGAAAATTAATCTCTGAAGCTTTCAGAGAAGAGAAAAGCTTCTCTGCAGGTTCTGAAGGACTCAAGAGTTTAAATCTATCCTAACAGAAGTGGAATTGCTTATATAATATGTACAGATCTTTTAATAGATGAGAGAAGTCCATCTGAGGACTCTCCTCAGTTAAAACACTTTCCAGTCTTTTTAAAACTCGTAGGAACCCCTGATTTCATCTCTTAAATTGAAGAGCCAAACATCATTAAAACATTAAATTGACCCTAAAATTGTTGTAGATTACCCTTAGAGCTTTCCAACAAACTTGAAATCATCCAATTTGGAGCTCTGGGTAGAAAGATATGATCGATTGAATTTGGGTCTGGAAGGGTTATGTTTGTCCCACCTCAGATATTCACGAGTGCATGCCTGGGGATAAAACTGATTTGTTCCCTTGGCTATGCAGTCATCAGCACTCGACGTATCGGTTCTGATTCCTTCTGATCTGAGCATTGTTCTTAGTGTGCGGGCATATGCCTGTGGGTGTGTGTGCCCTTGGGGGCGTGTGAATGTGAATGTGCCCTGGGCGGGTAAGTGTAGCTTGGGAGGCTGGGTTGAGCCGATGTGGCTCGATTCTATGAACCGATAAACAAATGAACCAAAACGAACCTAACTGAGATTGGGCGAGGACCGAGTAGGGTCTGGTCCCACCCTGATCCCAGGGTGCTGTGTATCCTCGAAAGGACCTCGCCGCAAATAAAAGAACTTTTGGTTTAAAAAGTAAAAAAAAGCTCAGTTCAGCTGAATGCTTAAGGAAAGAGAAGCCGCTAAAGGAAGCTAGGTGCTGAAGGATGCAAAGGTTAAGGAAGAAAGGAGCACAGACGCTAAGGAGTGTTAAGGAAAAACTAAGAAAGGAGAAAAACTAAGGGAAGAAGAGAAGGTAGGAGAAGATTAAAGGGAAAAAGAAGAAGAGAAGGAAGATAAGAAGGCAGGAACAACACAAGAAAGGTAAGAAGAAAGAGAGACAGAGAAGGAAATAAAAGAGAGAAAGAAGAAAGAAAGAAAGAAGATGATTAGAGGCTGAGAAAATAAAAAGGCATCAATACTTTGTTGATGAAAATAAATGAATTTTCTCTTGCATAATTACTTTTTATTCTTAATTGTAAAAGGCATGCTTTACTTGGATAACTTTTTAATTGCCTTAATTTCTTAGAATGAAATAAAATTGAAAAACTAGCATGTTTACTTGTTAATAAAGTACAACATTTTGAGTAAATATGTTTGTATATGGAATTTTGTATATCCTTTATGGTTTAAATATTTTGACAAAATTCATGTTTTTAAAATTAAACTAGTTTTACCTCCTAAACTTAAAGAGATAAAAGAAAATTGGTGAATTTGGAGAAAAATTATTATGCCTCCTAGTGAATGACCTGGACTCAACCAGTAAAAATTTCTAAAATGTTAGGTTAATTCGACCCTATACTACACAATTGACACAACTTCGAGTTAACCTAAGTGATTTCTTCTACTCATAATTAAGTGAAATTAACTTAATTACTGAATTGAGTGAAACCCACATCAGGAGTTTCGAGATAACTTTTTACAGCTACTCGACCTGCCCAAGACTCAAAAAAAACTCTAAGTGCTAAGCATCTAGTGAAAAGAGTGATAGACTAACTAGGCGACCGTTAAAATGGACTTTGGATTTCTACGACCCTAGGTGACCTTGCCTAGAGGTTTATCTTTTCTAACGATATCATTCTCCCTAGTTCTTTTATTTATGGGGTCAACACAAGGGCAAGCCTAGTGTATATCTCCCCAGTTTATTCTACTTCCCTACTTCTTCCTTAAGTGTTTTGGGAATTATTGTACATTTTTGTGAGTTAGGCTCTGGACAACCAAACAATGGGCTGTTACCCACGATAACTTGTCAGCCATACTCATGCGGTGAAGTGTGGCTTTATTTGTTTATTTTTTATATTTTTTTCTCCTTTTTATATTTTTTTCTTTATCTTTTTTCCTATTTTTTTAAGTAGGTGGCTTCCCTGATCTAAGATTTACCTAAAGGTAGTACAACAAAAATGGTCTTGTGGTTGGGGTCTAGACAACCGGTTAATGAGCTGTTACCATCGATAACTTGTCAACCATACCACCCTAGATAGTTCATTAGCTACCCAATTTCCGAAGAAACCGTCGAAAAGTGAGTCATTGCAAGAAAGTGTGTAGATGCTTAGGCTTAAAATCCCCTCAAATCAGAGGGTGTGTTGATAAGTCATATACTTATCACCTCAATTCATTGACCAGTTTAAAATGAATTTGAATTGGCGAGGAGTCAAGACTAAGTCTACATTCAAGTAAACACCTTGGCTAATTAAGCCCGAAGACGTAAAGAGTCTAAGTATTTAGGTCTCAAACTATCAATTTCTAAAGTTTGAAACTCCTAATGCCTAACTTCTTGTCTCCTGATTCTAATTTTTTATATTTTTTAAAGTAAAATAAAATGAAATTACTGTTACAGCTAACAAAAAGATTATAAGATATATCCACCCCCCATGCTTAGCTATTACAATGTCCTTATTGTTAAAAATGCAGGCATGCAGGAGAGTAGAAGTGGAAGAATAGCACCTGGTTTCTGTGGGATTTTGGTCAGCTTGGAATAGTCTTTACACATGCTGAGTTTAGTGCCTTTAGCTAGGCGATGATCGGCCCATAGTGGTTAAGGCAAAGTAAGAGCAACCTTGTCCGAGGCGGGTTCAGGGAGCATATGGTCAACGTTGAACGTCGGAGGACTACGCTATCGAAGTTGGTTTTGAAAACCTGTCATTGTAGTTTGAATAGTGAAGAACTCAGGTTCAACAAATAAAATTTATACTGGAAAAGAAATCCCGGGTCGAACTCAGGGAGGCTATGTCGATCAAAATTCGTAATTATATATTTTTTATTTTTGTTTAAAGAGCGGAATAATTACAATGCAATAGAATCAACATAAATAATTAGAGAGAGAGAGAGAAAACATCCACTTGAAGTTGCCAAATGTTTGTACAACTAAGAAAGTGAGAAATAACACTAGAAAGCAAGAAAACTAGTATAACTAGAAAGCAGGAAAATTTTACTCCAGAAAGTAGGAAAAAGGAATGGGAGAGAGAAGTTATCCTCCTCAACGATTGCTTGGAGGATGAGCCAGATGAGACAATGCCTGGAAGATGAGGAACGGAGCAGGAAGGAGGTCGAAGCAGGGGGAACGGGAATGAGGCAGCATGTCGTCATCATCACGGGATCCACTTCTAGAATGGGAGTGAAAAATTGATTTTATCTCTTGAGGAGCATCCTGGGTGTGGGATAAGCTTCTCTTGAGCTTTGGAGAGGGAGAGAAGAGAAGGAAGGGATAAGAAATTCGTATGGAGGGTGTCTCCTTTTATAGTTGCAAGGAGTGGGGGCATTTTGGACATTTTAATTTGAAAAACATTAATATGGGACCTTTGGTGATGGACTTAAACGTCATTAAAGGTCCGTCATGGCTGACGTGTGCACGTGACGTGCACGCCCGCTCCACTTCCTTGCCTTAAATGCTTACGCACGTACACGTGATATCAGCTGTTCGATCAAGAGATCGGATGGCTTAGACCATCCTCGTCCGCTTCACACGACCACGTGCGATCATGTGTCAACGCCATGCGTTTGATATTGCGTGGGCACTATCGCTCGGTCAACTCCACATGATCTTCAACGTACGGCCCCGCTCACTCGTGCACTTGTTCTTCTGCTCTTCAATTTGAGGTGCTGCGGGCTCGAACCCATGACCGGTCGCTCACATAGCGCGCTTGACTACTACGCTATGTGGGGCTTTGTGTTGCGAAGAGGATTTATGCGCGCGGGCCTACAACTGTTGGATGAGCATACAATGGCGGAGAAGCGTTGATCAGATGAAAAGGAAAGGCAGAGGTGGGTCCTTGGGGCCGGTTGGGTGCCTGAGATGGCACCACATGGCGCCATTTTGGCCGTCCATCTTCTGAGTATTGTAGATGGTGCCACAGGTGTCGGATTAGACTGATTTTCATGCCGTTAGGCTACGATCGTCGATCTAAATCCATCCATGCGATAGGATTTGTCGTTTGAGGTGAGAATTAACACCATCTTCACCCTTGATCTTTAGGGTTCCTCGATCTCTATCTGGTGCTACGAATGTTCGATTAGGGTGATCTTGGAGTCGTTGAACTCCAATCGTCCCTCTGATCAAATCCGCACGATTAGATCTTCGATCCAAGGCCTCGATAAAAATTCTTCCTATCCCTGACCATAAAAAGGAGACAATTACTGTACAACTTATACAACTTGATCTAAATGCATGATTATGCATGTTATGCACTATTTACAATGTATGATGCTAATGTGACACTATGAACGTGCATTAATAGACATTTTAGGTTAATCAGATATATGCAAATCACACCTCCATGCCTATCTTTTGCTAGTCCATAGCAAAAACTACATGCTATTTATAAAAGAATTAGGTTGGATTACTTGGGCATAAGTTATTTTCAACATTAAGAAATTCTTTTACCCAGGATCTGAACTTTCAAAGACGTAACAGCGCCCAGGTATCTACCAAAATGCAGACCGCCTCAAGTGCTCGCCTTATTCAAAGAAAAATTTCTTTTTTACCTTTTCTTCTTTTCTAATTTTTTTTGGATTTTTGATTTTAGGGTTAAAGAGTGTCTTTCTACGGCCACTCAACCCACCCAAGATATCATGAGAACCCTAAGTTCTAAGCATCTTATTGTGAATGTGATAGGCTCGTTGATCGGCAATTAGAACATACTTTGGGTTTCTACACCTCTAGGTGACCTTAAAAAGAGAGTTCTGCTTAAAGGTGTATCTTTACGACTGGTAGCTTTCTCCCTACTTTTATTTTTATGGGGTCAACACAAGGGTGAATCCAGTGTATATCTCCCTGATTTATTCTACTTCTCTACTTCTTCCTAAGTGTTTTGAAAATTTTTAGTGCATTTCTTGAGCTGGGCACTGGACAACCAGTCGATGAGCTGTTACCACCGACAACTTGCAAGCCATACTTGTGCAGTGAAATGTGGCTTATTTCTTTTATTTTCTTTTGTTTCCTTTCTCCTTTTCTTTTTCATTTCTTTTTGACTTTCTTTTTTTTCTTTTTTTTTAAGTAGGTGGGTTCCTTGGTCTAATATTTACATAAAGGCAGTAAGAAGAGAATGGTCCAGTGACTAGGCTCTGGATAACCTACCTATGGGCAGTTACCTACAATAACTTGCCAGCCATATCACCCTAGAAGGTTCATTAGCTACCCAATTTCCGTTAAAACCGCCGATCAACAAGTTAGTGAAAAGATAGTGTGTAGATGCTTTAGACTTAAAGTTCCCTCAAATCAGAGGGTGGGTTGATAAGTCATGTACTTATCACCCAAACTTATTTAATCACATTACAATAGAATTCAAGATGGTGAGGACTAAAAATAACAAATCCACATTTTAGTGGATACCCAGGCTGATTAAGCCCAAAGACCTGAAGGGTCTTTGTGTTCAGATCTTAATGTAATATTTCCTAAGATTGAAAGGTCCTAATGTCCAAGTATTCCTTCCTATTTAAATTTTTTTTTATGTATATATAAGAAGAGAAATAGAATTTACAAGAATTTCACAGAGCTGACAAAATGATTAAAAAATGAACAACCCCCCCATGCCTAGCTGATGCAATGTCCACATTGAGAAAAAGAGACATGAAAGGAAGGGTAGAGTATAGAAGATATCACCTGAATATGAAGCTCGGGTCAGCTCTGAGTCATATGTACAACTGCTGAGTTTAATGCCATCAGCTAGGTGAAGTCTAGCCAAAGAAGTCACAACATGGCTAGAGCAACCATGTCTAAGACGGGTTCTGGAAGAGTACAGTCAATAACAGGCTTCAGACATTGACTGTTGACTTTGAATGAATTACCCATCTTCGGGTCAGAGATCTAAGCATCTCTGTTTTGAAAAATCTGGTCGATAATGAACGGGTCGTTCCATTTCAACCTAAGTTTGCCAGGAAAGAGCTTAAGTCGAGAATCGAATATCCAGACCTTTTGGTTCGGCTCAAAGCTCTTGCTGGAAATCAATTGGTCATGTAGAGCTTTGGTTCTAGCCTTGTAGATCTTGGCATTCTCATAAGCATCATTTCTAAGCTCCTCCAACTCAGATAGTTGCAGTTTCCTAGTATTCCCAGCTAAACTTAGATCTAGATTGCATTACTTGATTGCCCAGAATGCCCTATGTTCAATCTCTACGGGTAAATGGCACGCCTTTCCATACACTAGACGAAACGGAGACATGCCGATGGACATTTTATACACTGTATGGTAGGCCCAAAGAGCATCCTCAAGCTTTTGAGTCTAGTCTTTGTGATCAAGCCTAACCATTTTCTGTAGAATATTCTTGATCTCCCGATTGGAGATCTCGACCTGTCCATTCGTCTGGGGATGGTAAGTTGTGGAGATTCGGTGATTAACCCTGTATTTAGCCAGCAAATTATGAAACTGGACATTAGTGAAATGAGTGCCACCATCACTGATGATGACCCTCGAAATCCCAAACCTGCTGAAGATGTTCTTCTTGACAAAATTGATGACCACCTTGTGGTCATTGGTTCGGGTGGGAATCATCTCAATCCATTTGGACACGTAATCAACTGTGACGAGAATGTACTGATGTCTAAATGATGGAAGGAAGGGTCCCATGAAATCGATGCCCCAAACGTTGAAGATTTTGACAGGAAGAATTGGGTTTAGGGGCATCATATCTCTCTTAGTTATGCTCCCGAGTGCCTGGCATCGGGAACACGACCTTGAGAAATCCTGGGCATCCTTGAATAAAGATGGCCAATAGAATCCAGATTGCAAAATTTTTGCAGCCGTCTTTTCCCGAAAAAGTGTCCACCACACGTAGACGCATGGCAGAATGCGAGTATACTGTTGAATTCGTTCTCCGAAACACATCGGCAAATAATCTGATCAGAGCCGATGCGATACAATTTAGGGTCCTCTAGAAGTAATATTTGGCCTCAGATTTGAGTCTATCTCAATGCTGCTTGGTCCAATCCTAGGGTTTGGATGCCTGAAATTGTAAGGATGGTTTCGTTCGGAAAGGTATCAGCAATCGGGATGTCAAACCGAGAAGAATCACTTAGAAGTCTCGACAAATGATCCGCCACTTCATTCTGTACCTTGGATTTATCCTTGATTTCAAGATTAAATTCTTGAAGTAGAAGAATCCAACGAATAAGCTGGGGTTTGGCATCCTTTTTGGCGAAGAGATCTCTCAAGGTTGAGTGGTCGGTATATATAATGACGTGAGACCTTAAGAGATAAGCAATGAATTTCTCTAAAGCAAATACTACAGCTAGTAATTCCTTCTCAGTAACAGTGTAATTCCTCTGGGCCTCGTCTAGAGTTTTACTAGCGTAGTAGATGACAGAGGGCTTCCTGTCAACTTTCTGACCCAAAATAGCCTCGACTATGCAATCAGAAGCGTCGGTCATAATCTCAAAAGGGGTTGTCTAAATCGGTGGTTGCAACATCGGAGTACAAGTGACTGCCATTTTAAGAAAATCAAATACCTTACGGCATGATTCATTGAAATCAAATGGCATTTCTTTGGCGAGAAGATTGCTCAAAGGACGAGCAACCTTTGAAAAGTTCTTGATGAATCTTCTGTAGAATCCCACATGACCAAGAAATTATCAAATTTGTTAACAGATGTGGGAGGAGGAAGTTTAGTGATAACATCAACCTTAGCTTTATCCAGTTCAGTTCCCCATTCAGAGATTACAAGACCCAAGACGATGCCTTCTTGTGTCATGAAATGACTCTATTCCCAGGTAAGGACCAATCTTGTTTTGATGCATTGTTTAAGAATCATTTCATGATTAGCTAGACAAGAGTCAAACGATTCTACAAAAATAGAGAAATCGTCCATGAAGACGTCCATAAACTCTCCCACCATGTCAAAGAATATGGCTAGCATACACCTTTGAAAAATCGCAGGTGCATTGCATAAATCGAATGGCATCCTACGGAAAGCAAAGGTTCCGCAGGGATAGGTGAAAGTAGTTTTTTCCTGATCCTCGGGATGGATAGGAACTTGGTTGTATCCTGAGTAGCCATTAAGAAAATAGAAGTACTTCTACCAAGCTAATCTTTCCAAGATTTGATCAATAAAAGGCAGAGAGAAATGATCCTTTTTCATGGCCGTGTTCAGCTTCTTGTAATCGATACAAACCCTCCAAGAAGAAGCTAAACGAGTTGTGACAGATTCTCTTTTCTCATTAGTCACAATAGTAATCTCGGCTTTCTTGGGAATAATGTGCATGGGACTTACCCAAGGACTATCAGAGATCGGATAAATGATTCCTGCATCGAGCCACTTAATAATCTCCTTCTGGACCACTTCTCACTTATTTGGATTTAATCTCCTCTGCATCTAGTGAGAAGGGCAGGATCCATCTTCCAAAAATATTCTATGATTGCAATAAGATGGCTCGATCCCCCTAAGGTCATGAATGGTCCAACCAGTTGCCTCCTTGTGTTCCTTCAGGACCTTAATCAGTTTAATCTCCTGCTCCTTTGTTAATTTAGAACTGATAATCACACGGAGCATCTTGTATGATCCTAAAAATTGATATTTTATATTTTTAGGCAATGGTTTCAATTCAAGCCGGGGTGGGCTGATGATTGAAGGTAAGGAAGATGTTGATGAATCATCAAAAGGAAGAGGTTGAGAGTGAACAAAATCAATAACCTCTTCAGAAGATGGCAGGTCTGCCATAGAGGGTTGTGGGACCAATTCATTATCAAAGGAGGAACTTTCAAATGCAAAAACCATCATACCAGTTTCAATATTCACATTATCATCCTCAAGTTCCTTGATAAATTCACAATCCTTAAATTTATTAGTCACCTTAAAAATATTCCAATTTCATTCTTTGATCCCCAAAGGTGATTTCCATGCTATCACTTTCACAGTTAATGTTGGCCTTAGCGGTAGCCAGGAACAGACGCCCCAGAATGATGGGCATGTTCCTTAGATTTTCAGGTACATCCATGTCAAGGAGAAGGAAATCTATAGGAAAATAGAAATCCTTAACCTTAACAATAATGTCTTCAATAACGCCTCACGGATTTGTGATCGAATGATCCGTTAACTACAGCGTTACTGAAGTCGGTCGAAGTTCACCTAATCCAAACTTCTCGTAAAGAGAAGTCGGAATTTGGCTGATGGATGCACCCAGATTCAGCGGTGCTCTATCAAAACTGTAATCTCCAATGACACAAGAAATCAATGGAGCACCTAGATCTCTCTTTTTCTGAGGGAGGTGATGCAGGGTAACAGAACTAGCTTGCTCTGAGAGTACCACCTTCCTTGGAATAGATTCTCTCGACTTACGCTTCTGTGTACATAAATCCTTTAAAAATCTCACATAAGCTGGTATATGCTTGATAGCATTGAGGAGAGGGATATTGATCTCGACATTCTTGAAAATATTCAGAAGCTCCTCATTACTATCAACAGACTTCTTCCTTAATCTGATCAAGGCTTCAGGAAAAGGAACATGAGTCGGATCTTTGGAATCAGGTTCATGAGCCTTGATTTCTTTTCCAGAGTTCTCCTTTCTCTCCTCAGGTTCTTCAGGATTTGGTAAATCAGAACAGTGTGGTTGTGGATCTTGAGTTTGTTTACCACTCCTCAAGGTAACAGAATTTGAGAACGCATGAGTTTGGGTCTTGGGGAGGGTTAGGAAAGATTGGAGGGGCTTCATTAGAAAAAAATCGTTGATTTGCACAAGAAGAAGAGGAAGAACCCTGCTCAACCACCTGAGCATGTGCGTGTGGGTCCCTCTGATTTTCATACCCATGGGCTTGATTGCCCATATTCAGGATATTTCACAAGTTGGATATGGGTTGGGATGGTAGACATCCGGGTTGATGAGAGTTAGCTATGAGCCCAGTTTACAAGTTGTCAAGTGAGATTTTCATTTGCTGCATGAGCTGGAGCATGGATCCTTGCATCTCTACCATTTTCCGGTTCAAATCAGCCTACCCTACGGGTTGACGGGCATTCCAAGCTGGCTGATTGACCTGATTTGGGGGCAACTGAGTATAAACATGACCCTGACCTATTGGTCATTGCAGAGCATAGTTGCTAGGTCGGAATTGGGTTTACTTCCCTGGGTTTTTCCAGGAGAAGTTAGGGTGGTTTCTCCAACCCAGATTATAAGCATTGGAGTAGGGGTTGAATCTAACATTCTCCTGTACAACACAAACATCCTCATAGGGTGAGGATGGAGAGAAAGAAAGGGAAGGATCATAGAAACTAGGATCAAAGGCCCCAGTTTGGAACCCACGGGGTTCCGAATAATGCTGGCTCACAGGTTGAGCCGCATCAAGATGATTCACGAACTCCTGTCCAGAACGAGCGCGCGACGAATGGAATCCTGAATTTTGGGATTGAGTGGATCGAGAGTTGTTCACTGAATTTCCAGCCATCCACTCCTCCATTCTCTTAGCAACCAAGTCCACCTTAGCAAGTTTCTTATAAATCAATTCCATATCGAATGAATGAGAGTAGTGGACTTCATTAACATTCGATCTGGGCTACTGGGACCAATTAAAAGTATCCATGGAAGCATGATTGATCGAATTATCACTCATTTCCTCAAACAAATAGTGCGCGCTATCTGCGTCTTTGTTGAGGAAATTCCCTCCGCAAGAAGCGTCCACGTGATTTCTGAGTTTCTTAGTCAACCTGTGGTAGAAGATCTACACGAGTTGCCATTTCGGCACCTCGTGGTGTGGACACCTACACAATAGGTCCTGGAATCGCTCCCAGGCCACATGAAACTGCTCCCCTAGCCGTTGGGTAAAGGTAGTGATTGCTCGTCTAAAAGCATTGGTACGTCTGACAGGGAAGAATTTCTTTAGGAAGATCACTTTCAACTCATTCCAAGTTGCAATTGGTCTTCCTATAGTCCTGCACCAATGAGCGGCTTGATCCCTAAGAGAGTGGGGGAGGAGCCTCATGATCATTTGCTCCTCATTCATGTTTCATGCCTTGGTGGTCTGGACCAAAGTGGTCAAGTCCTCTAAGTGCTGAAATGGGTCTTCAGAGCTAAGCCCATGGAAATGTTTGATCAGGCTTAACACTTGGGGCTTGATTTCTACGTCTCCGGCAGGAATCTGGATAGAGGGACGTTCCCCGTAACTTGAAGGATCATAAAAATCCCTCAAGGGCTGAGCGTCCTACATTCTCTGGAACCATTCTTGCATTTTCTGCATTTATTCTAGCTACCTTCAAAATTCCTCCTATGGATCCTGAGGCAGAGGAGGCTGCTGATCAGCCATGGGATCCATTTGGCCAAAATCCAATCTATGCCTCCTAGAATACTCTAGTGGTCCTTCCAATCGGGGATTCAATGACCTTCTTCCCAGCATAAACTAGGAAAAGGTTGGAAGGACTAGGGATAAGAACCCTGCAGCATGTTGTCAACGTTTCTGTGCGGATTTAAAGGCGTATTACGTTGTAGTAGAACCGACAAAACGTTTAAACAAATAATTTTATTACTCGAACAACTAGAGTATCCGAGGTCGAACACAGGGAGCAAACTCAGTACTTTGTAAAACCCAAGAATACAACTGTTAAATGCAAATATAATTGATTCAAAGAGTTTTTAAGAAAGATATAAAAAAAATAGAATTAGACGTCTGATTTATGTATCAGACGTCTTAAATGTGATCTTTCTTTCTCTTTTTCTTTTTCTGCTTTGCCTTTCAGATCTCTTTGCAATCTTCCCTTGTCCTTCTTCTTCTTCTCCTGCGAAGACCTCTAACCTTTCTGTTTTCCTCCTTCGCCTGCGAAGACTTCTTTCTTTCTTCTTCTTCTGTCTTGCTTCTCCTTTCTTCGTTGCCTTCTTCTTGTTCTTTGTCTTGCTTTCTTCTTCTTCTTCTGTCTTGCTTCTCCTTTCTTCGTTGCCTTCTTCTTGTTCTTTGTCTTGCTTTCTTCTTCTTCTTTGTCTTGCTTCTCCTTTCTTCGTTGCCTTCTTCTTGTTCTTTGTCTTGCTTTCTTCTTCTTCTTTGTCTTGCTTCTCCTTTCTTCTGCAGCGGCCACGTCCTTCTCCTGCAATCAACCTGCCTGCACAGGGGAACAAAACCTAACCCTTCTCCCTCTACCCGCGCGTGTCTCTCTCTCAAGCAACTCACTCTAACCGCTCTCCCAGAGCCACAGTCTCAATCGGGTCGGATCGTACCCGGGACCAGGCGCACCTGCAGGTGTGTGATGCGCGAGGAGTGCGTAGGTCTAGGTCGGGTCGGATCCGCCAGGTCCGCGTGGTCAGGCCGCGGACGAGGCGGGTGGGGTCAGTGAGGGACCTCACCCCTGTGCTTTCGAGGCAGTAAACGTATATCACAAAAAACCTTTATACCATACCTGTGCCTTGAGATTCCACGATGTGGGACTAAACGTTCCGCCCTTCCTTTGCGTGCGCCCGCAGACTCTCGTGTGCAATTGCCCACGCTGAAGGCCCTACTGCTGATCCTTGCTGAACTCAGTCACCTCGCAACTCTTGCGAGAGTCTGCTGCACCTGCCGCCTGGGAAGCCTGACGCCTGCTGCTGCTCCAAGCTTCCTGCTGCTTCGACTGTTAATGGCGGCCGGAGCGTTTACCTGAACTTCCACAGAACGGCCTATTGGCCCAATTAGAATGGCTGGAAACCTTCGCCGTAGCACGGCGAAGGCGGTGGGTGATGCTGCAGGTTGCCTGTCGGCCTAGGCGTGCCCGCCTAGGTCAACCTGTGGCCGGAGACGGTGGGTTGTTCGGGGGGTGGTTATGGAGGTCTGGAGTGACAGTTGTGGGGTGGAGCGAGTTCCTGGTGATGAGGCGGAGCTCACGAGGTGGTTGGCGAGCCGTGTGGAGTGGCGGAGTGGTGTGGGCGGCTCGCCGGAGTTCGGTCGGTGATGTGGAAGATGAGGGTGGTCAGCGTCGGTCGAGGGGTAATCAGATGAGATAACAGGGGGAAAAGAGAGAGGATAGGATGGAGAGGAGTTCTAACCTAATTGTAAGGACGAAAGGGGACAGAAGGCGGACAGCAGTACTTGCTGTCGCCGGGGAAGATGACGCCCAGTGGGGGAGAACGGCGGCGACGACGGGGCTGAGGCGGCGTGCGCTGGTACTGCGCGACGCGGAGGAAGGTCAGGAAGTTAACTCTGCCACTGGTTTTGTGGCAGAGCGAAGAGGGAGGGGAGGGGGGCTCGCCGGAGCTAGCTGGGGTATTTGGCCGAGCAGGAGGAGAGGAATTGAAGGGGGAAACTCGGCCAAATCAAGCTCCAGATGAGTGGCCGGGTCCGAGGGGTGTTTTATAGGTGCTGGACTTGGTGTGCAGGGCGTGAAGGGCACGTAATTGCCTGAGGTTGGTCGCCGGAGATGGAAAGGAGTTAGGATACCCAAATCTCTCGTGCGTTCGCACGAGAGATTGGGTTCACACCAACGATTGTGATTGACTTTATGAGGAAGGGAATTCCTCAGAGAATCCTCCTTCCATTTCTGGGAGGGAATCTCTGAGGGATTAGAGAGCAATCCCTCTCCGAACCTCGCCGGAGTTCGGTTCTGCCCTAGCAATGGCGGCAGGACCGGTTTGCAAGGAAGGCGAGGAACCTAGGGGGCTCTCTGCAAGGATATTCAAAAGATAGGGACCTCTTTGTGATTTGGGTGTACTAACTTGCAAAGTAGGTCAAGATGACCTCTCCTTAGGTCCAAATTTTGGTATAAACCTAATTTGGACCTAAGGAAACCAATGGAGAAGTTAGATTTCAGGTTTGACCTCGTTTGACTGGATATTTTGCGTAAAAACCCAAATTAGGTTAATTGAAGAGCTAGGACCCTAATCTAGGTCAAACTAGGTTCCAAAGGCCAAATTAAGTGTTCTAAACCCTAGAGTATGGTTTTCCATGATTTGTAGAGGGTTTACTTGCTTTTTGTTCTAACCGGAACCTTGTTAATTTAAGCGGGTTTGTTTTAGGGTTACCAAGTGTCTTTTAGTTCTTAGATTGCACATGAACCCATTTCTGATTGACTCAACCCACTTTTTATCTCATTTAGACCATTTGACCTATGTTTTGCCTCTGAGAAATCCCGTTTATCTACTGCAATGGTAAAATTGCAGTTTTAACCTTTATTTCATGTTTTCTTCTTAGAGCACTTGTTTCTTCAGTTAGGCCTTCTTCTAGGTTATGTAGGAGCTTTTATCTTCTTTATTGGGTCAAAATGAGCTAGTTATGGCTCATGATGAGGCTCTCATCATACCCCCATGCCTAGCTTTTGCTAGTCCCTTAGCAAAATTTCAAAGTTTTAACTTCCGTTCTAGACCCTGAATGTTGTCAACAATGATAAGTGCTTCTCCTTTTCTTTTGTGATTAGGTGGGAATGCCGACAATAGGCCTAGAGGTACTCAAGTACCAACCAAAATCCGGACCTGTTCCGCTTTAGCCTCAGTCTTCTGCAAAGGTTTCTACGGCCCACAGAACCTAACCTAGGGTTTGTTGGACTCCGCGGTTAAAGCACCCGTGCTTGAGATATTTTTAGCCTAAGTTCAGTTTGCAGTGCGTTTTTTGTAAGAGAGAGATAGAAGATTTATTTGTTTGGAGAGCTTTTCTCTCTCTTTTCTTTTTTATTTCTAGCTTCGGATTAGCTTCTCAACACGGTCTGTATCGGATTCCTCGTCCCCATCATCAATCCTCAAAGGTCCCTGGCTTTCGAGATTTCGAGATAATCCCGCCCATGGCAACCCCCGGAACCCTGGCTTTCGAGATTTCGAGATAATCCCGCCCATGGCGTTCCGTGGCTGAATTCAGACCCTGGCGATTGACATTTCGTGATAATGCCACCCATGGTGTCTGAACCAACAGAGTGCTTACATGCCTCCAGTAGGATATTTAAATATCCTAAGAGACAAGCACCGAGGAGATGATATGTTGTTACGCATCTTCGAGGGGAATTTCCCGCCTCTCCGCGCTGGGAACTCGTCCAAATCAACTTGTGTTGATTGGCCGCTCCTAATCTAGGTGACTTTTTCAGAATATTAAACGCTCTTGCGTGTTTTGAATATTTATGCGCACTGAACCAGACTGTGTGTGAATTTGGGTGCTTAGGTTACCGAATCCCGCAAACCGGAGGTCAGTTAACGAGGCCGAATACTTCCTAAGCCTTAGACCTAATACTTAAGCTTCGCATTTTCCTCAACCTCTTGAGGATTGTCCAGATTTTAACGGATACGTGAATTTTTAAGCTAAAAATCTAGCCCAAGAGGCCTAAGACCAGCGTTCCCGCTAATCTCTTGTTATATCTCTGTAGCATTTTTCTTTTCTTTTTCTTGACTCGGTCTAGAACTTCAGTTAACCCCTTAATCTTTTACTAATGACTTTTTCTTTTTCTTTTCCTTTTGTGCTCCTTTCTTTATTTTTGCTCTTTTTTTTTTTTTTTTTTTTTTTTTTTTATGAATGAAACCCTTTCTTGATATGACTTTTCTGACATTTTGCACTTTCATACCCCCCCATGCCTAAGATTTGCAATGTCCCCATTGTAAATTAGGTGGGTTCGAATTCAGCTTAGTTCATGTGTTAGGACAGGTGTGTGGTGAGTGAATGGGTCGAAGCGACTTGTTGCGAACGATTTCTAATCTCGGGTAGGTATACCTGAGGTGAAGTCGGCTGTTCTAATGGGTGAACCCTAAAGTGCAATATGAATTCCGCATAGCGATGTCAGAAACGGTTTCAGGTTTTTCAAAGAATGACGGGTTGCCTCCCGTTAAGCGCTGAGTTTTACGCCATCGGCTGGGCGTAATGAGCTCAAGAGGAAAGGAGGGTAAAGGATGACTCAGTCAAATCTATATCGGTCATGTCAATGAACGGCTTGAGTCTCTGCCCATTCACGACAAATGGTTCAGAATCGTGGCTGAGTGGGCTGATTTCAATAGCTCCATTTCCGAAGATTTGGCGGACTAGGTAGGGTCCGACCCACTTGGATCTTAGCTTTCCTGGGAATAGTTTGAGTCGAGCATCAAAGAGTAAAACTTTTTGACCAGGATGAAAGACCTTTCTAGAAATGTGTTTGTCGTGAAAAGCTTTAACCCGTTCTTTGTAAATTCGCGAGTTCTCATATGCATCGTGGCGTAATTCATCGATCTCGCTCATTTGAAATCTTCTGTGGGTTCCAGCCTTAGAAAGGTCGAGATTACAGGTCCGTACTGCCCAGTAGGCTTTATGCTCCAATTCGACGGGGAGGTGACATGCCTTCCCGTACACTAGTCTGAAGGGAGACATTCCTAATTGGGTCTTGTGGGCGGTCCTATAGGCCCACAATGCTTCCGGAAGCCGAGAAGACCAATCTTTTCTATCAGGTCGAACAGTAACCTGAAGGATCTTCTTGATCTCTCGGTTAGATAGCTCAGCTAGACCATTAGTTTGAGGGTGGTAAGGAGTAGAGATTCGGTGCGACACCCCGTATTTGATCATTAGTGACCTGAACTGAGCGTTTGTAAAATGGGTCCCTCCGTCGGAAATTATAGCACGCGGAATCCCGAACCTTGAGAAAATGTTTTGATGAAGGAATTTTATAACGACTTTATGATTGTTGGTTCGAGTCGGAATGGCTTCTATCCATTTGGAAACATAATCAACTGCGAGTAAAATGTATTCGAAGCCATCCGAGGTAGGAAAGGGTCCCATGAAATCAATCCCCCAAATATCAAAAATTTCGCATACCAAGATCGGCTGTAGAGGCATCATGTCTCTATGGCTCATGTTGCCTAGAGTCTGGCAACGGGAACATGCCTTACAGTGATTGTATGCATCTTTGAAAATTGTGGGCCAGTAGAAACCACACTGGAGGACTTTCGATGCGGTTTTATGTCCCGAAAAATGTCCACCGCATGCCTGGTCATGGCAAAATGAGAGTATGTCTTTGATTTCCACTTCCGTGACGCATCGTCGGATTATCTGATCAGCACCAATGCGGAAGAGATACGGGTCTTCCCATAGGTAATACTTGGCATCAGAACGCAATTTGTCCTTTTTGGCCTTCGACCAATCGGGTGGAATCTGATGTGATGCCAGGTAATTAACAATATCGGCGAACCATGGAAGACTTGTACTGATAGTCAGGAGGTGCTCATCAGGAAAATGTTCTGTAATAGGTCCGGACGGATCAATAATTTCAGGAGGAAGGCGGGATAAATGATCAGCTACCACATTGTGCTTTCCCGCCTTGTCGCGAATCTCGATGTCAAATTCTTGCAACAGCAAGATCCAGCGGATTAATCGAGGTTTCGCGTCCTTCTTGGCTAGGAGATGCCTCACAGCTGTGTGATCCGAGTATATGATAACACGGGAACCCAGAAGGTATGATCTGAATTTTTCCAGGGCAAATACTACGGCCAGCAGCTCTTTCTCAGTAACCGTATAGTTACGCTGAGCCTCATCCAGTGTTTTGCTGGCGTAGTAAATGACCACAGGTTTCCCATCAATTTTCTGCCCCAAAACCGCTCCTACAGCGAAGTCAGATGCATCGCACATGATCTCAAAGGGTTGAGACCAATCAGGGGACTGTAGGATTGGGGCTTGGGTGACTCGGTCACGTAAGATCTCAAATGCTTGAGTGCATTCCTTGGAAATTCCGAAAGGCACATCCTTGGAAAGCAGATTGGTCAGGGGGCGCGCGATTTTGGAGAAATCAGGGATGAATCGACGGTAGAAACCGACGTGCCCCAAAAAAGATCGGATGTCCTTAATCGAGCTAGGCATAGGGAGCTTGGAAATCAGGTTAACCTTAGCTCGATCCACTTGGATGCCTTTTTCTGAGATTAAATGTCCCAGGACAATTCCCTCAGGCACCATGAAATGGCTCTTTTCCCAGGAAAGAACCAAATTCACCTCGATGCACCGCCTGAGTATATGGACCAAGTGTTGGAGGCAATCGTCAAATGATTGTCCAAAAACTGAAAAGTCATCCATGAAGACTTCCAGATAGTCACCTACCATATCTGAGAATATGGCAAGCATGCACCGCTGAAAAGTTGCAGGTGCATTGCAGAGACCGAATGGCATCCTTCGAAACGCGTACGTCCCGAAGGGGCAGGTGAATGTGGTCTTTTCTTGGTCCTCTGGATGGATTGCCACCTGATTGTAACCGGAGTACCCGTCAAGAAAGCAGAAGAATCTATTTCCCGCTAGTTTCTCGAGGATCTGATCAATAAAAGGTAGTGGGAAATGATCCTTCTTCGTGGAGGAATTTAGTCTTCTGTAATCAATGCAGACTCTCCACGAATTAGCTATTCGGGTAGGAATGACTTCCCCGGTTTCTGTCGTGATGATGGTGAGTCCTGCCTTCTTAGGTACCACTTGTGTTGGACTCACCCAACGACTGTCGGAGATCGGGTAGATGATCCCTGCATCTAACCACTTAATGATCTCCTTTTTCACGACCTCCTGTAGGTTAGGGTTTAGTCGCCTTTGCATTTCTCTTGAAGGTCGTGAGCCTTCTTCTGTATAGATTCGATGCGTGCAGTATGAAGGGCTTATACCAGTCAAATCATCTAGAGTCCATCCAATGGCTCTACGATGTTGCTGGAGAACAGAAATCAAACGGAGTTCCTGGTCAGGTGTGAGTCGAGAATTGATAATCACAGGAAACGTTTGATTTGAATCCAAAAAGACATATTTTAGATGTTCAGGAAGGGGCTTGAGTTCCATGACAGGATTGTCAGCAGCAGCGGGTAGTTCAGGGTTTGTATCGGGAGCAATGGTAGGAGTCATAGGTGTGTCTAGATTGTGTTCGCACTCCTCTGTTAGCGGTTTTTGACTTTCTAGTGGTTGATCAGGAATAATCAGGTTGTCCTCTATGTGCAATTCATCAACCACGGCTTTGACATCACAAATTTCCTCTATAACCCCGCAATTAATCCCTTGTTGGGCTTTGAAAATGTCGATCTTCAGATTTTGATTCCCAAATTTTAATTCTATCTGGCCCTCTTCGCAGTTTATATTGGCCCTAGCAGTGGCCAGAAAGGGTCTCCCTAATATGATTGGTGTGTCCCTTGGGTTCTTAGGTGCATCCATGTCCAGTACTATGAAGTCCACTGGGAAATAAAAATCTCGTACCCTAACAATGACATCCTCGAGTATACCTTTGGGTGACTTGATGGATCGATCAGCTAACTGCAATGTCACCTCAGTGGGTTTAAGTTCAGATTCTTCAAGGTGGTCAAGGAGGGATGTAGGTATTAAATTTATGGAGGCACCTAGGTCTAGTAGGGCTCTATCAAGTTGGGTTTCACCAATTTTACAAGAAATCAAGGGGGTTCCTGGGTCTTTAGCCTTGGGTGGGAGTTTGCTCAGGATGACAGAGCTGGCTTGCTCTGATAGTACAATCGGATTCCCATCCTTGGTTCGCGGCTTACGTTTAGGTGTACATATGTCTTTCAAGAATCTTGCGTAAGCCGGTATGTGGCGGATTGCATCCATCAACGGGATGTTTATCTGGACCTGTTCAAAGAGCTTGACCAGATCCTCCTCAGGAGCCACAGGTTTGGTTGTCCTTTTTCCTTTGGTCAAGGCCTCAGGAAATGGGATCCTAGCTGGTTCCTCTAGGATAGGTCCAGGTTCTTGATCTGGGACAGTAGTATCTTGGATGACTACCCTAGGGTCTTGGCGATTATCAGGCTTGGAGTGGTTCAGATAATGTGGGTCTTGTGTTGTTTTACCACTGCGTGTTGTTACAGAGTTTAATCCAGCCTGACTTTGGTTTGGGTTAGGTAGGAGAGGTGGCTGCTGCTGAAATTCTGCATAAGATGTAGAAGCCTCCATCCTGTCTGGTGATGGAGTAGCAGGGGCCTGATAAATCAAATGTGCGTGGCCTGGATTTGGATTCATAATGCGCCTCTGGGTCGGCACATTATTTGGGTTGGGCAGAGGTTGCGAAGGAAGGGTGCCAGGTTGGCGAGAATTTGCCATCTGGGCCAGTTGGTTGCGAACCTCTGTGATCTCGTCCTTGTGCTGTTTTTGCATTGCCGCATTCGTTTTTTGAATGTCAGCCAGCGTTTGAAGGATAAGAGTCAGTTGATCCTGATTTTGCCCAGATTGGTAGGTGGGATTGGGCCGAGGTTGAGGCGGCTGATATGGACGAGGAGCTTGTGGGCGGGGTTGATATGGTGGTTTTTGAGAGTTTCCCGTCCACTGAAAGTTAGGATGATTTCGCCATCCAGGGTTGTAGGTATTGGAGTATGGGTCGTTCTGGATGGCGTTGAGGTCCTCGCAGTTCTGAGAAACCTCAGGAAAGTCAGAATACGAGGGTTCAGAGTTCCCCCAACTCGAGTAGACGGGATCGGAGGTCACTCCGGTCTGGGAGGTAGACGGGGGTGGATAGGGGCCCATCCCCTTGGCAGGTTGGTGATAGATGTTTTGCACTGTTTCCCTTGCCAGAGGAGGTCGTGCAAAAGAGTTTTGTGCAGAGGTGGCTTGCTGCAAATGTCGAGTTAGCTCGTCCACCTTCTTTTCTATGATAGAGACCTTGTCCAACCGACTGGCCATCAATTCCAGGTCAACAGAAGTGGACAGGTCCTGCGTCTCATGTGTCCCTCTTAGATTCGTCGATGCGCGGGCATTCGTCCTGTCGAATAAGCCCAAGGAGTCATTGTTTATGGAGTTCTCACACATGTTTTCGAGAATCTCCCACACCGTGTCCTCGTGTTGGCCCATGATGTTTCCTCCACATGTTGCATTGACGATTAGACGAATATCCTCACGGAGTCCCTGGTAAAAAGACTGGACTTGTTCCCACTTAGGAACTCCGTGATGGGGACATTTTCGCATGAGATCTAGGAATCGATCCCAAGCTTCGTGAAGAGGTTCTCCCTGTTGTTGAGTGAAATGAGTGATCTGGTGGCGCAAGGCATTCGTCCGGCCAACAGGGAAGAATTTTTTCAAAAATTCGGACTGTAATTCCTCCCAAGTGTTGATCGGGCGGGTCTGAGTCTGATACCAGTGCGCGGCCTTGTCCAAGAGGGAGAACGAAAACATTTTCATGAGTAGGATATCCCGATTTTGTACATCTGACCCGAAAGTCTGGGCCAGATGCTTGAGTTGTTTAATGTGTTGGAATGGATCCTCAGAGTTAAGCCCATGGAACTTTGGTATGGCATGAATCATATTGGGCTTTAGATCAGAATCGGGTCCTCCAATTGGGATTCGTACTCGGGGTTCAATTGCCACCGCAGCGGGATTATAGTGATCTCGCATCATAGGTCGCTGTGGTGGGTTTACAAAGTTCTGAAAGAGATCGTTCAAGCGTTGAAGTTGGTGTTCAAGGTTATTCTCATCTTCAATGGGTTGTGCCATGATGGGAGAAGGAGGAGAATCAGGGTCTGAATCAGATGAAAGATTTATGTGGTGGGGTTGCTGCACAAACAAAGGCGTCGAGGCTTGGCCTCGGCGAGAATGAATTTCTAGAGGAGGTCTTAAAGGTGGTCTCAAGGACCTCCTACCAAACATGCACCGGAAGATGTGATGAGATTAGAAGGTACTGGACCCAATCAAGACACCCAAGAATTGTTGGGTGACTATAGAGGTTCGGGGCAGATGGACCCCTGGATCAGAAGATCGTCCACCTGAGAAATACCTGGGCAGCCAGAGAGGGAGAGTCCCGCAAAGACCCCTACACGGTAGAGCGTCCCTACGGGTTACAGGGTTTCCCCCACCCGACCTCTCTTGTCACTGCGGTTCCAGGTAGACCAGAATGGGGATCTTGACCTCTTAAGTCTACCTTTTTTATTTTAAGATCAAGGTGCTTAATGTTCCACTTGAACTTTTAAGTATTTTGAGTGCAAAAAGTGACCTAATATTAAGGTTGGTTGACCCGAGGGATCAACTTCACCTTTGAGAGCTTTTAGGTCCTTCCTTTTATGATTCAAATGAATTATCAGCCTGATTTGCTTAGGGTTCCTCTTATAAATATTTTCAAACACGGTTTAGGCACACTTCTTTTTGGAAAGTTTGTTTCTTTATTTTAGAGAAGATGTGTCTCTGAAAACCCTAGCTTTGCAATCCTAACTTGGCTCTAATGGGTCCAATTTAGTTGCCTTAGAATTTAGCACCTAGGGCTCAATCAAGAAAGTTTTAGCCCTAGTTGCCTTAGTTGGATGACAGACAAAAATATGTTGAAATGAAAATCAGGCAACTTGATGAGTTACTAAATATAAGACAGGTAGCCCTAAGTTGACTTCTCCCTTTTTTTTTTTTTTTTTGGATTGTGAGAGGGTTAAGGGGGAGGGCTTATGGAGATTACCTGCTCCAGTCTGTTGTGCAGTTGCTATTCTTTCCTTTCTGTTTTGCTTTCCCTGTTTGAACACAACAAAAGAGAAGTTAAGTCAGATATTAAATAGAAAAGTTGTACTCAAAAGCTTTACAAGTGCCCGTTGCTCCCCGGCAACGGCGCCAAAATGTTGTCAACGTTTCTGTGCGGATTTAAAGGCGTATTACGTTGTAGTAGAACCGACAAAACGTTTAAACAAATAATTTTATTACTCGAACAACTAGAGTATCCGAGGTCGAACACAGGGAGCAAACTCAGTACTTTGTAAAACCCAAGAATACAACTGTTAAATGCAAATATAATTGATTCAAAGAGTTTTTAAGAAAGATATAAAAAAAATAGAATTAGACGTCTGATTTATGTATCAGACGTCTTAAATGTGATCTTTCTTTCTCTTTTTCTTTTTCTGCTTTGCCTTTCAGATCTCTTTGCAATCTTCCCTTGTCCTTCTTCTTCTTCTCCTGCGAAGACCTCTAACCTTTCTGCTTTCCTCCTTCGCCTGCGAAGACTTCTTTCTTTCTTCTTCTTCTGTCTTGCTTCTCCTTTCTTCGTTGCCTTCTTCTTGTTCTTTGTCTTGCTTTCTTCTTCTTCTTCTGTCTTGCTTCTCCTTTCTTCGTTGCCTTCTTCTTGTTCTTTGTCTTGCTTTCTTCTTCTTCTTTGTCTTGCTTCTCCTTTCTTCGTTGCCTTCTTCTTGTTCTTTGTCTTGCTTTCTTCTTCTTCTTTGTCTTGCTTCTCCTTTCTTCTGCAGCGGCCACGTCCTTCTCCTGCAATCAACCTGCCTGCACAGGGGAACAAAACCTAACCCTTCTCCCTCTACCCGCGCGTGTCTCTCTCTCAAGCAACTCACTCTAACCGCTCTCCCAGAGCCACAGTCTCAATCGGGTCGGATCGTACCCGGGACCAGGCGCACCTGCAGGTGTGTGATGCGCGAGGAGTGCGTAGGTCTAGGTCGGGTCGGATCCGCCAGGTCCGCGTGGTCAGGCCGCGGACGAGGCGGGTGGGGTCAGTGAGGGACCTCACCCCTGTGCTTTCGAGGCAGTAAACGTATATCACAAAAAACCTTTATACCATACCTGTGCCTTGAGATTCCACGATGTGGGACTAAACGTTCCGCCCTTCCTTTGCGTGCGCCCGCAGACTCTCGTGTGCAATTGCCCACGCTGAAGGCCCTGCTGCTGATCCTTGCTGAACTCAGTCACCTCGCAACTCTTGCGAGAGTCTGCTGCACCTGCCGCCTGGGAAGCCTGACGCCTGCTGCTGCTCCAAGCTTCCTGCTGCTTCGACTGTTAATGGCGGCCGGAGCGTTTACCTGAACTTCCACAGAACGGCCTATTGGCCCAATTAGAATGGCTGGAAACCTTCGCCGTAGCACGGCGAAGGCGGTGGGTGATGCTGCAGGTTGCCTGTCGGCCTAGGCGTGCCCGCCTAGGTCAACCTGTGGCCGGAGACGGTGGGTTGTTCGGGGGGTGGTTATGGAGGTCTGGAGTGACAGTTGTGGGGTGGAGCGAGTTCCTGGTGATGAGGCGGAGCTCACGAGGTGGTTGGCGAGCCGTGTGGAGTGGCGGAGTGGTGTGGGCGGCTCGCCGGAGTTCGGTCGGTGATGTGGAAGATGAGGGTGGTCAGCGTCGGTCGAGGGGTAATCAGATGAGATAACAGGGGGAAAAGAGAGAGGATAGGATGGAGAGGAGTTCTAACCTAATTGTAAGGACGAAAGGGGACAGAAGGCGGACAGCAGTACTTGCTGTCGCCGGGGAAGATGACGCCCAGTGGGGGAGAACGGCGGCGACGACGGGGCTGAGGCGGCGTGCGCTGGTACTGCGCGACGCGGAGGAAGGTCAGGAAGTTAACTCTGCCACTGGTTTTGTGGCAGAGCGAAGAGGGAGGGGAGGGGGGCTCGCCGGAGCTAGCTGGGGTATTTGGCCGAGCAGGAGGAGAGGAATTGAAGGGGGAAACTCGGCCAAATCAAGCTCCAGATGAGTGGCCGGGTCCGAGGGGTGTTTTATAGGTGCTGGACTTGGTGTGCAGGGCGTGAAGGGCACGTAATTGCCTGAGGTTGGTCGCCGGAGATGGAAAGGAGTTAGGATACCCAAATCTCTCGTGCGTTCGCACGAGAGATTGGGTTCACACCAACGATTGTGATTGACTTTATGAGGAAGGGAATTCCTCAGAGAATCCTCCTTCCATTTCTGGGAGGGAATCTCTGAGGGATTAGAGAGCAATCCCTCTCCGAACCTCGCCGGAGTTCGGTTCTGCCCTAGCAATGGCGGCAGGACCGGTTTGCAAGGAAGGCGAGGAACCTAGGGGGCTCTCTGCAAGGATATTCAAAAGATAGGGACCTCTTTGTGATTTGGGTGTACTAACTTGCAAAGTAGGTCAAGATGACCTCTCCTTAGGTCCAAATTTTGGTATAAACCTAATTTGGACCTAAGGAAACCAATGGAGAAGTTAGATTTCAGGTTTGACCTCGTTTGACTGGATATTTTGCGTAAAAACCCAAATTAGGTTAATTGAAGAGCTAGGACCCTAATCTAGGTCAAACTAGGTTCCAAAGGCCAAATTAAGTGTTCTAAACCCTAGAGTATGGTTTTCCATGATTTGTAGAGGGTTTACTTGCTTTTTGTTCTAACCGGAACCTTGTTAATTTAAGCGGGTTTGTTTTAGGGTTACCAAGTGTCTTTTAGTTCTTAGATTGCACATGAACCCATTTCTGATTGACTCAACCCACTTTTTATCTCATTTAGACCATTTGACCTATGTTTTGCCTCTGAGAAATCCCGTTTATCTACTGCAATGGTAAAATTGCAGTTTTAACCTTTATTTCATGTTTTCTTCTTAGAGCACTTGTTTCTTCAGTTAGGCCTTCTTCTAGGTTATGTAGGAGCTTTTATCTTCTTTATTGGGTCAAAATGAGCTAGTTATGGCTCATGATGAGGCTCTCATCACAGCACAACAAAACAAGCCTGTCCTTAGGTGTGGTAGCCTAAGGATCTACAGACTCCCAGAACCCGCCTTAAGATTATAAACGATTTACTCTACTTTTGTCCGCTGAATCCAACCAGTTAGATGGAGGGACTAGGGAGAAGGTTCTTCCTTTGGCTTGCGCCTCCGGTTCCTAATGTATCCCCCAACTGCGGTCATTTGACGCTACTCCCCTAGCTAGACATCAGATTGATTAGTACAAGTAGGTTAATCGCAAACAATCTCAGACTAGGCCCTGAAGAGCGAATTAGCCCTTAAGGCCAACATCTACTCGATTTTATTGAGGCCTGGGATTGTAGTGCTTTTGAAATGTGGTGGGCCCTTAAAATGGGTTGTGCTCTTAATGATCAATTGAGTATGTGTAAGTGCATGCACAACCAAGGTTTTCAAGCAAGATTATTTGTGATGAGTAGTTTTTAATGTTCAAATCTTGCTTAAGTAGCTTTTAGGGTCTAAAATTAGGTTGATTTCAACCAAAATGCGTTTGAGGCAAACCAGGTTTTCAAGCACAGCTGAAGATTGCTTTCCTTTAAAATCAGAAATGAAGTGGAGTGCCTGGTACGAACCTAGATTGAAAACCCTAAGAGGAAGCTACTTGGTGAGTTGATTTTAGGTTGAGTGGTGTGGCCTAAACAACTCAAACAATTGGCTACAATTGCACCACTGGGTTAGGCACACAGAAATGATTAACCTAGAATGATTTCTACTCTTTTATTTGTTGATTTGTGTGTACCAATTCCATAGATCAGAATCCAGTTGAGTAGAAGAAAATCAATTAGGTTTAGTGCCTAGACTGTGGGTGTATGTTGTGTGTATGTTGAATTACCCCACAAAATTATCTTTTTGTTCTTTTTATATGTGGGGGTGAAATGTGAGTGTGAGTGGAAATCCAAACAACCAAACTAATCCTAGGATTTATGCAAACAACTAGGTTAATTGGAATTTGAATTTAATGTGATGAAATGAAATCTATGGAGGGGGAAGAATGGGGAGTAGTTATAGTCGTCTTTAACTGCAATTTACTCCGATGTACCGCTTGACGATTCCCTGATAGTGGTCTCCGCAAAACAATAGACACGAGAGAAAACAAGTTAGAAGACAATAATGCTCATCAAATGCAAAAAGAAGATCGAAAAATCATTGCCTCCCCGGCAACAGTGCCAAAATGTTGAATGTCAGAGGACTACGCTATCGGAGTTGGTTTTGGAAACCTGTCGTTGTAGTTTAAATAGCGAAGAACTTAGGTTCAACAAATAAAATTTATACCAGAAAAGAAATCCCGGGTAGAACTCAAGGAGGCTCATCGATCAAAATTCGCAATTATATTTTTTCTATTTTGTTTAAAGAGCAGAGTAATTACAATGCAATGGAATCAATATAAACAATCAAAGAGAGAGAGAAAACATCCACTTGAAGTTGCAAAATGTCTGTACAACTAAGAAAGCATGAAATTACACTAGAAAGCAGGAAAACTATTACAACTAGAAAGTAGGAAAATTCTACTATAGAAAGCAGGAAAAAGGAATGGGAGAGAAAAGTTATCCTCCTCGATGATCTCTTGGAGAACGAGCTAGATGAGACAACGCCTAGAAGATGAGGAATGGAGTGGGAAGGAGGTTGAAGCAGGAGGAACGGGAATGAGGCAGCACGCCGTCGTCACAGGATCCGCTTCTAGAGTGGGGGAAAAAAATTTAGTTTATCTCTTGAGGAGCATTCCGAGTGTGGGACAAGCTTCTCTTGAGCTTTGGAGTAGGAGAGAAGAGAAGGAATGGATGAGAAATTCATATAGAGGGGGTCTCCTTTTATAGTTGCAAGGAGTGGGGGCATTTTGGACATTTTAATTTAAAAAAATTAATATGGGACCTGTAGTGATGGACTTAAACGTCACTAAAGGTCCGTCATGGCCGACGTGTGCGCACGCTGCACGTGCCTGCTCCTCTTCCTCGCCTTAAACACTTACGCATGTACATGCAATATCAGCCGCCCGATCAAGAGATCAGACGGCTTAAACCATCCTCGCCCTCGCTGCGCGCTAGTGTGCGGTCACGCATCAGTGCCGTGCATTTGATCGTGCGTGGGCGCTATTGCTCGCTCAACGCCGCACGATCTTCATCGCACGGCCACGCTCACTCGCGCGCCTGCTGTTTCGCTCTTCAATTTAAGGTGCTGTGGGCTCGAACACGCGATCGATCTCTCACAAGCACGCTTGATCGCTGCGCTATGTGGGGCTTTGTGTCATGAAGAGGATTTGTGTGCGCAGGCCTGCAGCCGTTGGATGAGCATCCAAAGATGGAGAAGCACCGATCAGATGAAGAGGAAAGGCAGAGGAGGGTCCTTGGGGCTAGTTAGGTGGCTGAGATGGTGCCATGTGGTGTCATCTTGGTCGTCTATCTTCTGAGCATTGTAGATGGTGCCACGAGTGTCAGATTGGACTGATTTTCATGCCGTTAGGCTGCGATCATCGATCCGAATCCATCCGTGCGATCGAATTTGTCATTTGAGGTGCGGATTAACACCATCTTGGCCCTTGATCTTTAGGGTTCCTCGATCTCTATCTGGTGCTAAGGATGTCTGATTAGGGCGATCTTGGAGTCGTTGAACTCCAATCATCGCCCTAATCAGATCTGTATGGTTGGATCTTCGATCCGAGGCCCCAATAAAAAGTCGCCCTGTCCCTGACTATGAAAAGGAGAATTATTGTACAATTTATACAACTTGATCTAAGTGCGTGATTATGTATGTTATGCACTATTTACAATGTATGATGATAATATGACACTAAGAACATGAATTAATAGACATTTTCGGTTAATCAGATGTATGCACATCAGTCAACAAAGGGTTTGAGACGCTATCCGTTGACCTTGAAGATATTACCCATCTTTGGGTCAGAGATTTCGACGGCCCCGTTAGTGAAAATCCGCTCAATAATGAACAGGCTGTCCCACTTAGACCTGAGTTTTCTGGGGAAAAGCTTCAATCGAGAATCGAAAAGCCAGACCTTCTTGTTCGACTCAAAGCTCTTACGCAAAATCATTTAGTCATGGATAGCTTTGGTCCTTGCCTTATAGATTCTAGAATTTTCATAAGCATCATTTCAAAGCTCCTCCAACTCAAATAGTTAGAGTTTCCTGGTTTTCCCGACCAAGTCTAGGTCAAAATTACATTTCTTGATGACCTAAAATGCCCGGTGTTCAAGTTCTACGAGTAAGTGACATGCCTTACAAAACACCAGATGGAATGGAGGCATACCGATAGTCATTTTGTACTCTGAACGGTAGGCCCAAAGATCATCATCTAGCTTTTGGGTCCAATCCTTCCTATCAGGCCTAACGATTTTCTGCAAATTGTTTTTGATCTCTAGATTGGAGACCTCAGCTTGTCCCTTCATCTGTGGGTGAAAATGTGTGGAAATCTGATGATTCACCTCGTATTTCCCCAGTAAATTTCGAAACTGGGCATGAGTGAAATGTGTGCCACCATCACTGATAATTGCACGAGGAACCCCAAACTGACTAAAGATGTTTTTCTTCACAAAATCGATGACCACCGTGTGGCCATTGGTCCGAGTGGGAATTGCCTCAATCCATAAAGTCGATGCCCCAAATGTCAAAAATTTCGATAGAAAGTATTGGGTTTAAGGGCATCATATCTCTCTTAACCATGTTCCTGAGTGTCTGGCATCGGGTGCATGACTTTGAGAATTCCTGGGCATCCTTAAATAATGATGGCCAATAGAATCTAGATTGCAAGATTTTTGCTGCCGTCTTTTTCCTCGAAATGTGTCCACCACACACAGATGTGTGGCAGAACTCAAGTATGCTATGGAACTCAAATTCTGAGATGCATCGACGAATAATCTGGTCTACGTTGATGCGGTACAACTCAAGATCATCCCAAAAATAACATTTGGCCTCAGACACAAGTCTATCTCATTGTTGTTTGGGCCAATCTTGGGGGACTTGACCAACAGCCAAATAATTGATGATATCCACAAACCAGGAGTTCGAATACCTGAGATTGTAAGGATAGTCTCATCCGGAAAAGTATCATAGATCAAGGCATCCAGATGAGAATCAATTAGGATAATCGAGAAGTGATCTGCCACAACATTTTCTATCCCAGCTTTGTCCCTAATTTCAAGATCGAATTCTTGAAGTAGCAGAATCCAGCGAATAAGTCAGGGTTTGGCATCCTTTTTGGCCAAGAGATGTTTCAAGGCGGAGTGGTCGGTATAAATGATGACACGAGAAACTAAAAGATAAGCCCTAAATTTTTCTAAAGCAAAAGCTATAGCTAGCAATTCTTTTTCAGTAATGGTGTAGTTCCTCTGGGCCTCATGCAGAGGCTTGCTGGCGTAGTAAATAAGAGAGGGCCTTCTCTGAATCTTCTGACCCAAGGCAGCCCCGACGGTATAATCAGATTCATCAGCCATAATCTCAAATGGGGTAGTCCAAATCGGTGGTTGCAACACCAGGGCACAGGTGACTGCCATTTTTAATAAATCAAATGCCTTATGGCATGATTCATCAAACTCGAACGGTGTGTCTTTGGCCAGAAGGTTACTCAAAGGCCGAGCAACCTTCGAGAAGTCCTTAATGAATCTTCTGTAAAAACCCACATTCCTAAGGAAAGAGTGGATCTGTTTTACGGATGTTGGTGGAGGAAGTCTAGAGATAGCATCCACCTTAGCTTTATCAACCTCAATACCCCAACTAGAGATCACATGACCCAAGACAATGCCTTCCTGAGTCATAAAGTGGTTCTTTTCCCAACTAAGGACCAGCCGTGTTTTGATGCATCTCTGGTGGATCAATTCCAAGTTAGCTAGGCAAGACTTAAAAGAATCTACAAAAATGGAGAAATCATCCATGAACACCTTAAGACAATCTCCCACCATGTCGAAAAAGATGGCTAGCATGCACCATTAAAAAGTCATAGCTGCATTGCAAAGCCCGAATGGCATTCTACGGAATGCAAAGGTTCTGTAGGGCCATGTGAAGGTTGTCTTTTCCTGGTCTTAAGGATGGATAGGGACTTGGTTATATCCCGAATAACCGTCTAGGAAGCAAAAGTATTTTTTCCCAGCTAACCTTTCAAGGATTTGATCGATGAATGGCAAGGGAAAGTGATCCTTTTTAGTGGCTGTGTCATCTTCCTATAGTCAATACAGACTCTCTAAGTAGAAGCTGAGCAAGTGGTGAAGGTTTCCCCTTTCTCGTTAGTCGTAACTGTTATTCCTGCCTTCTTGGGTACAATCTGAACGAGGCTAACCCACAGACTATCCGAGATTAGGTGCATAATTCTAGCATCAAGCCACTTGATTATCTCCTTGACCACTTCTCACATATTCAGGTTTAGTCTCCTTTGCATTTCGTGAGAAGGGCAGGATCCATCTTCCATGAACATACGATGACTACAATAAGATGGCTCGATGTCCCTAAGGTTGTCGATGGTCCAACCAATTGCCTCCTTGTTGTTCGTAAGGACCTTAATCAACCTCGATTCTTGCTCCTTAGTCAAATCAACACTAATAACACAGGGAGCATGTTTTCAGGTCCTAAGAACTCATATTTCAAATTTTTGGGCAATGATTTCAATTCAAGCTGAGGTGGGTTTAGAATAGACGGTAGGGAGGATATTGATGAAGATTCATCAGAACGATCTAGTGGAAGAGGCTGGGATTGAATAAAATCAATAGCCTCTTCAGGATGTGGCAGATCGGCCATAGAGGGTTGTGGGTTGGGTTCGCTAAAGCTGGTGGAGCCCTCGAGTGCACTGATCGTCATACAAGTCTCAAAATCCTGATCCTCGAGCTCCTCCATGAATCCACAATCCTCAAATCCTCTTATCGCCTTAAAAGTATCTAGAGTTCGCTTGTTATCCCCAAAAGTGATCTCCATATTACTGCTTTCATAGTTTATGTTGGACTTGGCGGTAGCTAGGAACGAATGCCCCAGAATGATGGGTGTGTCCCTTAAATCGTTAGGTACATCCATGTCAAGGATGAGGAAATCTATGGGAAAATAGAAATCCTTGACCTTGACAATTACATCCTCAATAACGCCCCTTCGTGTGGTGATCGAACAGTCTGCTAATTGTAGCATTACTAAGGTTGGCCTGAGTTCACCTAACCCAAACCTCTCATAAATAGAAGTCGGGATTAGGTTGATGAATGCACCTAGGTCCAATAGTGTCCTATCAAAAGTGTATTCCCCAATAACGCATGAGATCAAGGGGGCACCTGGATCTTTCCTCTTTTGAGGAAGGTGATGAAGGATAACAGAACTTGCCTACTCAGAGAGAATCACCTTCTTTGGAGTGGGTTCTCTCGACTTACGCTTTTGGGTACACAGTTCTTTTAAGAATTTAGCGTAAACTAGGATGTGTTTAATAGCGTCAACGAGCAGAATATTGATCTCTACGCTCTTGAATAAATTTAGGAGCTCCTCATTGCTATTTAAGGTTTTCTTCTTCTTGGTTTTCAATAGGGTTTCAGGGAATGGGATGTGGGTAGCGTCTTCAATTTTCGATCCTTGGGCCTTATTGTCTTCTTTAATCTCCTCCTCCTCTCTCTCAAGCTCCCTAGGGTTTTGACTTCTAGAAGGTAATTTAGGGTCTTGGGTCTACTTTCCACTTCTCAAGGTGACAGAGGTTGTAGAGGCATAAGGGTTTGGGTCTTGAGGTGGATTAGTGAAGATTGGAGGGCCTTGGTTGGTCATGTAACTAGAAGAAGAAGATGAGGGACCCTGCTCAACCACCTGAGCATGTGCATGTGGGTCCCTTTGATTCCAGTACCCTTGGGCCCTATTGCCCTAATTTTGTACATTGTGCGGGTTGCCTATGGGTTGGGATGGTAGAGATTTGGGTTGTCGGGTGTTATTAATTAACCCAGATTGCAAGTTATCCAATGATGTCTTCATTTGCTGCAAAAGCTAAAGCATGGGCCCTTGCATTTCCACCATCTGTCAGTCTAAATCAGCTTACCCTGCAGATTGTTGGGCATTCCAAGGTGGCTGAGTATTCGGTCTCGGGGGCAACTGGGTGTATACTTGACCCTAACCCATGGGTCTTTGAGATGCATAGTTGCTGGGTCAAGTTTGGCTCAGTTGCCCCTGACTTTTCCAAGAAAACTTAGGGTGTTCCTCCAACCCGAGTTATAAGTGTTGGAATATGGGTTGGACCTAACATTCTCCTGCATTGCATACGCATCATCATAGTATGAGGTTAGAGAGAAGGAAGGATCAGAAAAACTGTGATCAAAGGCCCCATTTGAAACCCATAAGGCTCCGAGAAATCTTGGCTCACAGGTTGAGCCAATTCAAGTTGGTTCATGAACTCCCACCCCGTGGGAGCTTGTGAGGAATGGAATCCTGAATTCTGGGATTGAGTAGGTGTAGAAGTGTTTCCCAAATTCCCAGACATCCATTCCTCCAATCTCTTAGCAGCCAAGTCCATTTTATCTAGTTTATTACAAATCAATTCCATGTCAAATGAATGTGAATCCTGGATCTCATTAGCACTTGACCTAGATTGTTGGGACCGGTTGAATGCATCCATGGAGGCATGATTAATAGGGTTCTCGCTCATTTCCTCAAATAGGTCGTATGTGCTATTTGCATCCCTGATGTGCATACATCTGATTAACCTAAAATGTTTATTGATGCATATTCTTAGTACCATTTTAGCATCATGCATTGTAAATATTGCATAACATGCATAATCATGCATTTAGGTCAAGTTGTATAAATTACATAGTAATTATCCCCTTCTATGGTTAGGGACAAGGAAACTTGTCAATCGGGGCCTTAGATCGAAGATCCAACTGTACGAATCTGATAAGGGTGACGATTGGAGTTCAATGACTCCAAGATCGCCCTGATTGGACATCCGTAGCACCAGATAGAGATCAAGGAATCCTAGAGGTCAAGGGCCAAGATGGTGTTAATCCGCACCTCAGTGGACAAATCCAATCGCATAGATGGGTTTAGATCAATGATCACAGCCTAACGGCACAAAAATCGATCCAATTTAACATCCATGGCACCATCTACACCACAAAGAAGATGGACGGTCAGGATGGTGCCATGTGGCACCATCCCAACCATCCGCACCTGGCCGCCCCCCTTCTGTTGAACTTCTGAAGGCAAAGGCACGGACGATCTGGGTCATTGGATCTTGATCCATCAGCCACAATCGTGCACACCTAATTTTGTAAGCGAGACAAAGAAGGCTCCTTGGCATGTTGGTCCAGCGCTCTACAAACTCTAAAAGGTGCCGGTTCGAATCGCGCTCGGCCTACAAATCAATAGAGCGAGGTGGCACCGCTAAATTTAGCCACACAATCTTCATCGAGCGACTCTAAAAGGCGCAACGCGGTGTTATCTCAATGCGTCCAATGCCCAAGCATGATCGCACATTGCTCTGGATGCACGATCAAACGTGCAGGCGTTAAAGGCATAGAAGTGGGGCGGGTGCATGCTTTTTAAGCCGTCCGATCTGTTGATCGAATAGCTGGGAGCCTTTGAACGTACAAGAGCATTGAGGTAGCCAAAGAGGAAGAGGTGCACGCGGCGCACACACGTCGACCACGTTCAGGCCTTTAGTGATTGATAAATCCATCACTAAAGGCTCTGAATTAATGTTTTTGAAATTAAAATGTCCAAAATGCCTCCACTCCTTGCAACTATAAAAGGAGACCCCTACCCTATGAATTTCTCATCCCATCCTTCTCCTCTCTCCCTCTCCAAAGCTTTAGGAAGCTTGTCCCACACCCGGGATGCTCCTCAAGAGCTAAAACCAAGTTCTCGCCCCCATTCCAGAAGTGGATCTCGGGACGATGACGACGTGCTGCCTCATTCCCATTCTTCTGACTTCATCCTCCTTCTTCCCACCTTGTCCTCCATCTTCCAGGCATCACCTCCATTGGGCTCGTCGTCCAAGCATTTGTCGAGGAGGATAACTTCTCTCTCCTTTCTTTTACCTCTTTCTAGAGTAGAATTTTCCGCTTTCTAGTTGTAACAGTTTCCCACTTTCTAGTATAATCATTTCCCACTTTCTTAGTTGTAAAACATTATTCAAATATCAAGTGATTGTTCTCTCTCTCTTATTGTTTATATCGATTCCAATGTGATTATTTTGCCTTTTAAACAAAAATACAGAAAAATATAACTATGGATTTTGAGATCGACGTAGCCTCCTTGTGTTCGACCAGGAACTTCTTTATGGATTTTTCAATATAAATTTTATCTGATGAACGGATTTCTCCATGACTCGAACTACAACGATGGGTTTTCGAATCCAATTGCGAATGCGTAGTTTTATGCCCTCAACATTTTGGCACCATTGTCGGGGAGGCAACGATTTTTCGATCTTCTTTTCGCATTTCATGCACTTTACTATTTTCTAACTTGCTTTATCTCTTGTCTATTATTTTGCAGATACCTCGATCAGGGAATCGTTAAGCGGTAGATCGGAGTAAAGTGCAGTTGAAGATGACTGTAAGTGCTCCCCATTTTACCCACTCCATAGATTTCATTTCAGCACATTAATTCAAATTCTAATTAACCTAGGTGTTTGCATAAATCCTAGGATTAGTCTAGTTGCTTGGATTTCCACCCACACTCATTTCACCCTCGCATATAAAAAATCAACAAAAAGATACTTTTGTGGGATAAATCAAACATACACACAACATACACCCACAGTCAAGGCACATAGCCTAATTGATTTTCTTCTACTCAATCAAATTCTGATATGTGGAAATGGTACACAAAAGTCAACATATAAAATAGTATAAATCAATCTAGGTTAATCGCTTTGTTTGCCTAACTCAGTGGTGCAATTGTGGCCAATTGTTTGAGTTGTTTGGGCCTCACCACTCAACCTAAAATCAACTCACCAAGTAGCTTCCTCTTAGGATTTTCAATTTAGGTTCATACCAAGCACTCCACTTTATTTTTGTTTTCAAAAGGAAAGTGATCTTCATCCTTACTTGAAAACCTGGTTTGCCTCAAACTTGATTGAATTAAACCTAATTCTAAACCCTAAGAGCTACTTAAGCATGATTTGAACCTTAAAATCTACTCATCACAAATAATCTTGCTTGAAAACCATGGTTGTGCACACACTCACACATAATTGATCAATAAGGGCACAACCCATTTTAAGGGCCCACAACATTCTAAAAGCACTACAATCCTAAGCCTAAATAAAATCAAATAGACGTTGTCCTTAAGGACTAATTCGCTCTTAGGGGTCCAGTCTGAGATTGTTTACGATTAACCTGCTTGTACTGATCAATCTGATGTCTAGCTAGGGGATTAGCATCAAACGACCGCGGCTGGGGGGAACACTATGAACCGGAGGTATAAGCTGAAGGAAGAACCTTCTCCCCAGTCCCTCCTTCTAACTGGTTGGATTGAGCATACGCAAGTAGAGTAAATCATCTATAATTTTAAGGTAGGTTCTGAGAGTCTGTAAATCTTTAGGCTACCCCACTTAAGGACAGGCTTGTTTAGTTGTACTGCAGGGTTCTTATCCCCAGTCCTTCCGACCTTTTCCTAGTTTATGCTAGGAAGGAGGTCATTGAATCCCCAATTGGAAGGACCACTAGAGTATTCTAGGAGGCGTAGATTGGATTTTGGCCCAATTGATCGCATGGTCGATCAACAGTCTCCTCTTCCTTAGGATCCAGAGGAAGTATTTCAAAGGCAGCTGGAATAAATGCAAAGAATGCAAGAATGGTTCCAGAGAATGCAAGGCGCTTAGCCCTTGAAGGATTTTTATGATCCTTCAAATTGCAAGGAACGTCTCGGCGTTTAGATTCCTGCCGGAGACGTAGAAATCAAGCCCCAGGTGTTAAGCCTGTTCAAACATTTCCAACGGCTTGGCTCTGAAGACCTGTTTCAGCACTTAGAGGACTTGACCACTTTAGTCCAGACCACCAAGGCACGAAATGTGAATGAGGAGCAGATGATCATGAGGCTCTTCCCCCACTCTCTTAGGGATAAAGTCGCTCATTGGTACAACACTATAGGAAGGCCAATTGCAACTTGGAATGATTTGAAATCGATCTTCCTGAAGAAATTTTTCCCTTTCGGATGTACCAATGCTTTGAGACGGGCAATTACTACCTTCACCCAGTAGCCGAGGGAGCAGTTTCATGTTGCCTGAGAGCGATTCCAGGACTTATTGTGGAGGTCTCCACACCACGAGGTGCTGCAATGGCAACTCGTGCAAATCATCTATCACAGGTTGATTGAGCAACTCAGAAATCACGTGGACACTTCTTGCAGAGGAAATTTCCTCAACAAAGGCACAGATAGTGCAGACGATTTGTTTGAGGAGTTGTGCAAGAATTTGATCAATAATGCCTCCATGGATACTTTTAACTGATCCCAGTAGCCCAGATTGAATGTTAATGAAGTCCACGACTCTCATTCATTCAATATGGAATTGATTTGTAATAAACTTGATAGGGTGGACTTGGTTACTAAGAGAATGGAGGAGTGGATGGCTGGAAACTCATTGAACAACTCTCGATCCACTCAATCCCAGAATTGGAGATTCCATTCATCACGAGCTCCTTATGGATGGGAGTTCATGAATCAACTTGATGCGGCTTAACCTATGAGTCAACATTATTCGGAACCACACTTGTTCCAAACTGGGGCCTTTGATCCCAATTTCTCTGATCCCTCCCTTTCTTTCTCTCCATCCTCACCCTATGAGGATGTGTATGCGGTATAGGAAAATGTTAGGTCCAACCCTTACTTTAATGCTTATAATCTAGGTTGGAGGAACCACCCTAACTTCTCCTTTAAAAACCCGAGGTAGCAGACTCAATTCCGAACTAGAACTATGCTCTACAATGACCAATGGGTCAGGGTCACGTTTACACTCAGATGCCCCCGAATCAGGTCAATCTACCAACTTGGAATGCCCATCAACCTGTAGGGTAGGCTGATTTGAACTGACAAATGGTAGAGATGCAAGGATCTATGCTCCAGTTCATGCAGCAAATGAAAACCTCGCTGGACAACTTGCAAAATGGCTTCATTGCTAATTCTCGTCAACCCGGATCTCTACCATCTCAACTCATACCCAACCCGCATAATATCCAGAATCCGGGCAATCAAGCCCTTGGGTACAAAAATCAAAGGGACCCACATGCACATGCTCAGGTGGTTGAGCAGGGTCCTTCCTATTCTTCTTCTTCCTCAAATCAAAGGTTCTTGGCTAATGAAGCCCCTCCAATCTTTCCTAACCCTCCCCAAGACCCAAACCTGTATGCATCTGCTAATTTTATTACCTTGAGGAGTGGTAAACAAACTTAGGATCCACAACCACACTATTCTGATTTACCAAACTCTGAAGAGCTTGAGGAGAGAAAGGAGAACTCTGGAGAAGAAATAAAGGCTCTGGAACCTGATTCCAAAGATCCGACTCATGTTCCTTTTCTGAGGCCTTGATTAGATCAAGGAAGAAGAAGTCAATTGATAGTAATGAGGAGCTTCTGAATATTTTCAAGAATGTTGAGATTAATATCCAGCTCCTCGATGTTATCAAGCATATACTGGCTTATGCAAAATTTTTGAAGGATTTATGTACACAGAAGCGTAAGTAGAGAGAATCTGTTCCGAGGAAGATGGTACTCTCTAGCAGGCAAGTTCTATTATCCTACACCACCTTCCTCAGAAAAGGAGAGATCCAGGTGCTCCTTTGATTTCTTGTGTCATCGAAGATTACACTTTTGATAGAGCACTGCTGGATATGGCTGGATCCATCACCCTAATTCTGACTTCTCTTTATGAGAAGTTCAGATTAGGTGAACTTCGACTGACTTCAGTAACGCTGCAGTTAGCGGACCGTTCGGTCACAAATCCGCAAGGTGTTATTGAAGATGTTATTGTTAAGGTTAAGGATTTCTATTTTCTTGTAGATTTCCTTGTCCTTGACATGGATGTACTTGAAAATCTAAGGAACATGCCCATCATACTGGGGCACCCATTCCTGGCTACTACCAAGGCCAACATTAACTGTGAAAGTGGTAGCATGAAAATCGACTTTGGGGATCAAAGAATGGAATTGGATATTTTTAAGATGATTAATAAATTCGAGGATTGTGGATTTATTGAGGAACTTGAGGATGATAATGTGAGTATTGAAACTTGTATGAAGGTTTCTGCATTTGAAAGTTCCTCTGATGATGATGAATTAGACCCGCAACCCTTTATGGCAGACCCACCATCTTCTAAAGAGGTTATTGACTTTGTTCACTCTCAACCTCTTCCTCTTGATGAGTCTTCATCAGCATCTTCCTTACCTTCAATCATCAACTCGCCCCAACTTGAACTGAAACCATTGCCTAAGAATCTGAAATATCAGTTTTTAGGACCACATAAGATGCTCCCTGTAATTATCAATGCTAAATTAACAAAAGAATAGGAGATTAAACTGATTAAGTCCTGAAGGAACATAAGGAGGCAATTGGTTGGACCATTCATGATCTTAGGGGGATCGAGCCATCTTATTGCAATCACAGAATATTTTTGGAAGATGGATCCTGCCCTTCTCGCCTGATGCTGAGGAGATTAAATCCAATTATGCGAGAAGTGGTCAAGATGGAGATTATTAAGTGGCTCAATGCAGGAATCATTTATCCGATCTCTGATAGTCCTTGGGTAAGTCCCGTGTAGATTGTTCCCAAGAAAGCTAGGATTACCGTTCTGGCTAATGAGAAAGGAGAATCTGTCACAACTCATTTAGCTTCCTCTTAGAGGGTCTGTATCGATTATAGGAAGTTGAACTCAGCCATGAAAAAGGATCATTTTCCTTTGCCCTTCATTGATCAAATCTTGGATAGATTAACCAGGCAGAAGTACTTTTGTTTTCTTGGTGGTTACTCAGGATACAACCAAGTTCCTATCCATCCCGAGGATCAAGAAAAAATGACTTTCACCTGTCCCTACGGAACCTTTGCTTTCTGTAGAATGCTATTCGGCTTATGTAATGCACCTGTGACCTTTTAAACGTGTTTGCTGACCATATTCTTTGACATGGTGGGAGAGTTTATGGAAGTCTTCATGGATGATTTCTCTATTTTTGGAGAATCATTTGATTCTTGTCTAGTTAATCTTGAAATAATTCTTAAACGATACATCAAAATAAGACTGGTCCTTAGCTAGGACAAGAGTCATTTCATGACACAAGAAGGCATCATCTCGGGTCATGTAATCTCTGAACGGGGAATCAAAGTGGATAAAACTAAGGTTGATGCTATCGCTAAACTTCCTCCTCCCACATCTTTCAAACAAATTCGATCATTTCTTAGTCATGTGGATTCTACAGGAGATTCATGGACTTTTTGAAGATTGCTCATCCTTTGAGCAATCTTCTCGCCAAAGAAATGCCGTTTGATTTCGATGAATCATGCCGTAAGGCATTTGATTTTCTTAAAATGGTGGTCACTTATGCTCCGGTGTTGCAACCACCGGTTTGGACAACACCTTTTGAGATCATGACCGACACTTCTTATTATGCGGTAAGGGTTATTTTTGGTCAGAAAGTTGATAGGAAGCCCTCTGTTATCTACTACGCTAGTAAAACTTTGGACGAGGCCTAGAGGAATTACACTGTTACTGAGAAGGAATTACTAGCTATAGTGTTTGCTTTGGAGAAATTTAGGGCTTATCTCTTAGGGTCTCATGTCATCATATATACCGACCACTCAACCTTGAGACATCTCTTGGCCAAAAAGGATGCCAAACCCCAGCTTATTCGTTGGATTCTTCTGCTTCAAGTATTTGATCTTGAAATCAAGGATAAATCTAGGGTACAGAATGTGGTGGTGAATCATCTGTCGAGGCTTCTGAGTGATTCTTCTCATCCGGACATTCTGATTGCTGATACTTTTCCGTACGAAACCATCCTTACAATTTCAGGTGTCCAAACTTTGCGGTTTGCCAACATCATTAATTATTTGGTCGTTGGACAAATCCCCCAGGATTGGACCAAGCAACAATGGGATAGACTCAAATCTGAGGCCAAATATTATTTCTGGGAGGACCCTAAACTGTACCTCCTCGACTCTGATCAGATTATTCATGGATGCATTCTGGAGAATGAATTCAAGAGTATACTTGAGTTCTGCCATGCATCTACGCGTGGCGGACACTTCTCCGGGAAGACGGCTGCAAAAATTTTGCAATCTGGATTCTATTGGTTGTCTTTATTCAACGATGCCCAGGAATTCTTGAGGTCGTGTTCTTGATGCCAGACATTGGGGACTATGACTAAGAGAGATATGATGCCCGTAAACCCGATTCTTCCTGTCGAAATCTTCGACGTTTGGGGCATCAACTTCATGGGACCCTTCCTCTCTTCATTTGGACATCAGTACATTCTCGTCGCTGTTGGTTATGTGTCCAAATGGATCGAGGCGATTCCCACCTGAACCAATGACCACAAGGTGGACATCGATTTTGTCAAGAAGAACATCTTCAGCAGGTTTAGGATTCTGAGGGCCATCATCAGTGATGGGGGCACTGATTTCACTAATGCCTAGTTCCATAATTTGTTGGCAAAATATGGGGTTAATCACAGAATCTCCACACCTTACCATCCCTAGACGAATGGATAGTCCAAGATCTCCAATCGGGAGATCAAGAATATTCTGCAGAAAATGGTTAGGGCTGATTGCAAAGACTGGACTCAAAAGCTTGAGGACGCTCTTTAGGCCTACCGTACAGCGTATAAAACACCCAATAGCTTGTCTCCATTTCGTCTGGTATATGGAAAGGCATGCCATTTACCTGTATAAATTGAACATAGGGTATTCTAGGCAACCAAGCAGTGTAATCTAGATCTGAGTTTAGCCGGGAAGATCAGCAAACTCCAACTATCTGAGTTGGAGGAGCTTAGAAATGATGCATATGAGAATGGCAAGATCAACAAGGCTAAGACCAACGCTCTTCATGACTAATTGATTTCTTGCAAGAGCTTTGAGCTGAACCAGAAGGTCTGGCTATTCGATTCTCGACTTAAGCTTTTTCTCGGGAAACTTAGGTCAAAATGGAATAGCCCATTCATTATCTATCAGATATTTCCAAACAGAGCTATTCAGATCTTTGACTCAAAGATGGGTAATTCATTCAAAGTCAACGGTCAATGTCTAAAACCCATTATTGGCTGTACTATTCCAGAACCCATCTCAGACACGGTTGCTCTAGCATTGTTGTGACTTCTTTGGCTGGACTTTGCCTAGCTGATGACAATAAACTCAGCAGTTGTACATCCTGACTCAAAGCTGACCCGAGCTTCATATTCAGGTGATATCTTCTGCATTCTACCTGTCCTTTCATCTCTTTTATTCTCAATGAGGACATTGCATCAGCTAGGCATGGGCGGGTGAATTCATTTTTGAATCATTTTGTCAGCTTTCTTGAATTCTTGTAAATACTATTTGTCTTCTTATATATACATATAAAAAATATATATATAAAAATTGAATTAGGAATGAATACTTGGATATTAGGACCTTTCAATCTTAGGAAATATTACACTAGGATCTGAACACTAAGACCCTTCAGGCCTTTGGGCTTAATTAGCCCGGGTATCCACTAAAATGTGGATTTGTTATCGAGTCCTCGCCATCCTGAATTCTATTTTAATTTGATTAAATAAGTTTGGGTGATAAGTACACTACTTATCAACCTGCCCTCTGATTTGAGGGAACTTTAAGTCTAAGCATCTGCACAATATTCGTCACTGACTCATTGTTCAACAGTTTTAACGAAAATTGGGTAGCTAATGAATCTTCTAGGGTGATATGGCTAGCAAGTTATAATGGGTAACAACCCATAGGTAGGTTGTCCAGAGCCTAGTCATTGGACCACTCTCTTCTTACTGGCTTTAGGTAAATCTTAGACCAGGGAAGCCACCTACTTAAAAAGAAAAAGAAAGTCAAAAAGAAAAGAAAAAGAAAAAGAAAATGGTGAAAAGAAAGAAAAAATAAACAAAAGAAATAAGCCACACTCCACCGCACGAGTATGGCAGGCAAGTTGTCGGTGGTAATAGCTCATCGATTGGTTGTCCAGAACCCAGCTCAAGAAATGCACATAAAAATTCCCAAAATACTTAGGAAGAAGCAGAGAAGTAGAATAAGCCAGGGAGATATACACTGGACTCACCCTTGTGTTGACCCCATAAAAAATAGTAGGGAGAAAGCTACCAGTCGTAAAGATACACCTTTAAGCAGAACTCCCTTTTTAAGGTCACCTAGGGGTGTAGAAACCCAAAGTCCATTTTGATTGTCGATCAATGAGTCTATCACATTCACAAAATGATGCTTAGAACTTAGGGTTCTCATGAAATCTTGGGTGGGTTGAGTGGCCATAGAAAGACGCTCTTAACCCTAAACTCAAAAATCCAAAAAAATTAGAAAAGAAGAAAAAGAGAAAAAGAGATTTTTCTTTGAATAAGGTGAAGGCTTGAGGCGGTCTGCATTTTGGTAGATACCTGAGCACTGTTGTGTCTTTGAAAGTTCAGGTCCTAAATAAAAAATTTCTTAATGTTGAAAAAATTTGTGCCCGAGTAATCTAACAAAATTCTTCTATAAATAGCATGTAGTTTTTGCTAGGGACTAGCAAAAGATAGGCATGGGGGTGTAATATGCATACATCTGATTAACCTAAAATATTTATTAATGCATGTTCTTAGTGTCACATTAGCATTATACGTTGTAAATATTGCATAACATGCATAATCATGCATTTAGATTAAGTTGTATAAATTGTATAGTAATTGGCTCCTTTTTATGGTCAAGGACAGGACGACAATTTATCAGGGCCTCAGATCGAAGATCCAACTATACGGATTTGATCAGGGTGATGATTAGAGTTCAATGACTCCAGGATCGCCCTGTTCGAACATCCGTAGCACCTGATAGAGATTGAGGAGCCCTAAAGAGCAAGGGCCAAGATGGTGCTAATCCATACCTAAGATGACAAATCCGACCGAAGGGATGTGTTCAGATAAATGATCGCAGCCTAACAGCGTGAAAATCGGTCCAATCCGACACCCGTGGCACCATCTACAACACTCAGAAAATGGACGACCTAGATGGCACCATGTGGCACCATCATAGCTGCCTAGCACCGACCGCAGCTCTTCTTCACCCGCTTGAAAAATCTCAACCGTTGGTTGCCTATCCAACGGCCGAGAATGCGCCACGTAGCTACTCATCTTGCACCTCTCCTTATCTGAAAGCACAAGCAACACTTGATCTCAACCGTTGGATGAAGATCCAACGGCCAAGATAGGCTGTGCGCAAAATCCTCAACGTGCCTCAACCGCATGTGTAGTGTAACGGTTAAGGCGCTACGGAGGTGAATGGCGCGAGTTCGAGTCGCAGGCACAGCACTTCTCATCATGAGTGGGCATGCAATTAGAGCTGCGCGATTTGCATCGAGCAGCCCAGATCGACTAATAGTGCCCACGCGCGATCAGATGCGCAGTGCAAATGCCCGATCGTACGCGGGCGCACAGTACAGGCGGGGTCAATTTAAGCCATCCGATCTCTTGATCGAACGGCTGAGCATGCGCAGGCATGTGAAAGAGTTGAGAGTGCGAAGGCAAAGCGGCGTGTGAGCAGTGCGCACACATCGACCACGTTCAGGCCTTTAGTGACTAATTTATCTGTCACTAAAGGTCCTGAATTAATGTTTTTCATGTTGTAATGTCCAAAATGCCCCCACTCCTTGCAACTATAAAAGGTGACCCCTACCATATGGATTTCTCATCCCTTCCTTCTCCTTTCTCCCTCTCCAAAGCTCAAGAGAAGCTTGTCCCACACCCAGGATGCTCCTCAAGATCTAAAACCAAGTTTTTGCTCCCATTCTGGAAGTGAATCCCGCGACGACGACGACATGCTGCCTCATTCCCGTTCCTCCTGCTTCGTCCTCCTTCTTCCCACTCCATTCCTCGTCTTCCAGACATTGTCTCGTCTGGCTCATCCTCCAAGCGATTATCGAGGAGGATTTCTCTCTCCTATTCTTTTTACTACTTTCTAGAGTAGAATTTTCCTACTTTCTAGTTGTAATAATTTCTCTCTTTCTAGTGTAATCATTTCTTGCTTTCTTAGTTGTAAAATCATTTTGCAATATCAAGTGAATGTTCTTTCTCTCTCACTCTCTTATTTTCTATATTGATTCCATTGTGATTATTCCACCCTGTAAACAAAAACACAAAAATATAATTGCGATTTTTGATCGACATAGCGTCCCTGTGTTTGACTCAGAATTTCTTTACAGATTTTTTGGTATAAATTTTATTTGTTCAATGGATTTCTTTGCTACTCGAACTACAACGACGTGTTTTCAAAACCAATTCCAATAGCATAGTTATCCGCCATTCAACATGTACCACATTGGCTCTGATCAGATTGTTTGCCGATGCATTCCAGAGAACGAATTCAAGAGTATACTTGAGTTCTGCCATGCATCTACGTGTGGTGGATACTTCTCCAGGAAAAAGACAGCTACAAAATTTTTGCAATCTGGATTCTATTGGCCATCTTTATTCAAGGATGCCCAGGATTTCTTGAGGTCGTGTTCCTGATGCCAAACACTTGGGAGCATAACTAAGAGAGTTATGATGCCTCTAAACCCTATTCTTCTCATCGAAATCTTCGACGTTTGGGGCATCGATTTCATGAGACTCTTCCTCCCTTCATTTGGACACCAGTACATTCTCATCGCTGTTGATTACGTGTCCAAGTGGATCGAGGCTATTCCCACCCGAACAAATGACCATAAGGTGGTCATTGATTTTGTTAAGAATAACATCTTTAGCTGACTCGGGATTCCAAGGGCCATCATCAGCGATGGTGGCACTCATTTCAATAATGCCAAGTTTCGTAATTTGCTGGAAAAATGCAGGGTTAATCACAGAATCTCCACACCTTACCTTCCCCAAATGAATGGACAGATCGAGATCTCCAAACGAGAGATCAAGAATATTCTACAGAAAATAGTTAGGCCTGATCGAAGAGATTGGACTCAAAAGCTTGAGGACCCTCTTTGGACCTACCATACGACATCTAAAATGCCCATCGGCATGTCTCGGTTTCATCTGTTGTATGGAAAGGCATGCCATTTACCTGTAGAAATTGAACATAGGGCATTCTAGGCAATCAAAAAATGTAATCTAGATCTGAGTTTAGCCGGGGAGACCAGGAAACTCCAACTATCTGAGTTGGAGGAGCTTAGAAATGACGCATACGAGAATGCCAAGATCAACAATGCTCGGACCAAATATCTTCATGACCAATTGATTTCCCGTAAGAGCTTTGAGCTGAACCAGAAAGTCTTGCTCTTTGATTCTCGACTTAAGCTCTTTCCTGGAAAACTTAGGTTGAAATGGAATGGCCTGTTCATTATCGATCAAATATTTTGAAATGGGGTTGTTCAGATCTCTGACTCGAAGATGGGTAATTCATTCAAAGTCAATTGTCAACGTCTGAAGCTTGTTATTGACTGTACTATTCCAGAAGCCATCTCAGACACGGTTGCTCTAGCTATGTCGTGACTCCTTTGGCTGGACTACACCTTGCTGACGGCATTAAACTTAGCAGTTGTACAATCTGACTCAGAGCTGACCCAAGCTTCATATTCAAGTGATATCTTCGGCATACTACCCTTCCTTTTATGTCTTTTATTCTCAATGCAGACATTGCATCAGCTAGGCATGGGGGGGTGGATTCATTTCTGAATCATTTTGTCAGCTTTGTGGAATTCTTGTAAATTCTACTTATTTTCTTATATATATAAAAAATTGAATTAGGAAGGAATACTTGGACATTAGGACCTTTCAACCTTCGGAAATATCATAGTGGGATCTGAACACTAAGATCCTTTAGGTCTTTGGGCTTAATTAGCCTGGGTATCTACTAAAATGTGGATTTGTTTATCGAGTCCTCGCCATTCTAAATTCTATTTTAATTTGATTAAATAAGTTTGGGTGATAAGTACATGACTTATCAACCCACCCTCTGATTTGATGGTTGGTACTATAAGTCTAAGCATCTACACACTATTCGCACTGACTCATTGTCTGATGATCATAGCGGAAATTGGGTAGCTAATGAACCTTCTAGGTGATATGGGTAGCTAATGAACCTTCTTGGGTGATATGGCTGGCAAGTTATCGTGGGTAACAGCACATAGGTAGGTTGTCCAGAGCCTAGTCATAGGACAACTCTCATCTTGCTGGTTTTAGGTAAATCTTAGACCAGGGAAGCCACCTACTTAAAAAAAAAGAAAAAGAAAAAGAAAGTTCAAAAAGAAAAGAAAAAAAGAAAAGGAAAAGAAAGAGGAGAAAAGAAAGAAAAAGAAACAAAAGAAATCAGCCACACTTCGCTGCACGAGTATGGCTGGCAAGTTGTCAATGGTAATAGCACATCGACTTACTGTCCATAACCCAGCTCAAGAAATACACATAAAAATTCCTAAAACACTTAGGAAGAAGCGGAGAAGTAGAATAAGCTGAGGAGATATATATTGGATTCACCCCTGTGTTGACCCCATAAAAAATGAAAGTAGGGAGAAAGCTATCGATCGTAAAGATTCACCTTTAGGTAGAACTCTTTTTAAGGTCACTTAGGGACGTAGAAACCCAAAGTCCATTCTGATTGTCGATCAATGAGTCTATCACATTCACAAAAAGATGCTTAGAACTTAGGGTTCTCATCAATTCTTGGGTGGGTTGAGTGACCGTAGAAAGCCACTCTGTAACCCTAAACTCAAAAATCCAAAAAAACTAAGAAGAGAAGAAAAAGGGAAAAAGAGGTCTTTCTTTGAATAAGGCGAGGGCTTGAGGCGGTCTGCATTTTCGCAGATACCCAGCCACTATTGTGTCATTGAAAGTTCAAGTCCTAAGTAAAAATTTCTTAATGTTGAAAATAATTTGTGCCCAAGTAATCCAACCTAATTCTTTTATAAATAGCATGTAGTTTTTGCTAGGGACTAGCTAAAGATAAGCATGGGGGTGTGATGTGCATACATCTAATTAACCTAAAATGTCTATTAATGCATGTTCTTAGTACCATTTTAGCATCATGCATTGTAAATATTGTATAGCATGCATAATCATGCATTTAGGTCAAGCCGTATAAATTGTATAATAATTATCTCCATTTATGGTCAGGGACAGGGCAACTTGTTAATCGAGGCCTCAGATCGAAGATCCAACTATACGGATCTGATTAGGGTGATGATCGGAGTTCAATGACTCCAAGATCGCCCTAATCGGACATCCATAGCACTAGATAGAGATCGAGAAACCGTAGAGATCAAGGGCCAAGATGGTGTTAATCCACTATTCAGACAACAAATCCGATCGCACAGATGGGTTCTGATCGATGATCACAACCTAACAGCACAAAAATTGATTCAATTCGACATCCGTGGCACCATCTACAACACAAAGAAGATGGACGGTCAAGATGGTGCCACGAGGCACCATCCCAACCATCCGCACCTGACCGCCACCCTTCTGTTCAACTTTTGAAGGGAAGGCATGGACTATTTGGGCCATTGGATCTTGATACAAAGGCCATGATCATACATGCCGAATTTCCTATGCGAGATAAAGAAGGCTCCTTGGCACGTTGGTCCAGCGCTCTACAAGCTTTGAAAGGCATTGATTCGAATCACGTCCGGCCTCCAAATCAAGAGAGCGAGGTGGTGCCTCTAAATTTAGCCACACAATCTTCATCGAGTAGCTCTGGAAGGTGTAACGCAGTGCTATCTCAATATGTCCAATGTCCACGCGCGATCACACATCATTCCGAACGCATGATCAAGCACGCAGGCGTTAGAGGCGCTGAAGAGGAGTGGGTGCATGCTTTTTAAGCCATCCGATCTCTTGATTGGATGGCTGGGAGCCTTTGAATGTACGAGAGCGTTGAGGCAGCCAAAGAGGAGGCGCATGCGGTGCATGCACATCGGCCACGTTCAGGCCTTTAGTGATGGATAAATCCGTCACTAAAGGCCCTGAGTTAATGTTTTCAAAATTAAAATGTCCAAAATGCCCGCACTCCTTGCAACTATAAAAGGAGACGCCTACCCTACGAATTTCTCATCCCTTCTCTCTCCCTCTCCAAAGCTTAAGAGAAGCTTGTCCCACACTTGGGATGCTCCTCAAGAGCTAAAACCAAGTTTTCGCCCCCGTTCTGGAAGTGGATCCCGCGACGACAACAATGTACTGCCTCGTTCCCATTCTTCTGACTTCGTCCTCCTTCTTCCCACCTCATCCTTTGTCTTCCAGGCATCGCCTCCGTCCAGCTCGTCCTCCAAGCATTCGTCGAGGAGGATAACTTTTCTCTCATTTCTTTTAATGCTTTCTAGAGTAGAATTTTCTGCTTTCTAGTTGTAACAGTTTCCCACTTTCTAGTGTAATCATTTCTCACTTTCTTAGTTGTAAAACATTATTCAAATATCTAGTGATTGTTCTCTCTCTCTTATTGTTTATATCGATTCCATTGTTATTATTTTACCTTTTAAACAAAAATACAAAAAAATAAAATTACGGATTTTGAGATGAACGTAGCCTCCTTGTGTTCAACCCGAAACTTCTTTACGGATTTTTTGGTATAAATTTTATCTATTGAACAAATTTATTTGCAACTCGAACTACAACAATGGATTTTCGAATCCAGTTGTGAATGCATCATTTCTGCCCTCAACAATCCCTATTGAGAAAATTACCTTCACAGGAGGCATACACGTGATTACGGAGTTGTTCAACCAACCCGTGATAGAGAATCTACATGAGTTGCCATTTCGACACCTCGTGGTGTGGACACTTCCTCAAAAGTTCTTGGAACCGCTCCCAGGCACCATGAAACAATTCCCCCAGTCGCTGGGCAAAAGTGGTAATTGCCCTTCGCAAGGCATTGGTTCATCCGATTGGGAAGAATTTCTTTAGGAAAGCTAACTTAAAGCAGCCCATGTTTCTATCGGCCTTCCGATGTTTCGGTACCAATGTGTGGCCTTATCCTTGAGAGAGTGGGGAAAGAGCCTTATGATCATTTGCTCTTCATTCACATTCCTTGCTTTGGTGGTCTGAACCAAAGTGGTTAAATCCTCCATGTGCTGGAATGGGTCCTCCGAGCCAAGCTCGTGGAAATGCTTAATCAAACTTAAGACATAGGGCTTGATTTCTATGTCTTCGGTGGGAATCATGATGCGAAGACGTTCCCCATAATTTGAAGGATCATAAAAGTCCTTCAAAGGTCAAGCGCCTTGACCATTCATACATTGGAACCATTGCTGCATCTGCTGCAATTCTTCCAGCTACCTTTGAATCAGCTACTGTTGTTTCGGGGGTAGGGGAGGTGGTTGTTGATTAGCCATGGGATCTGCTTGGCTAAGGCTTAACCTTCGCCTTCGAGAATGGTCTAGAAGTCCTTCCAATCTAGGGTTTATTGACCACCTTCCAAGCATACACTAGGAGGATGTCGGAAGGACGGGGAAGAGAAGGAGCCCTGTAGAACAAAAATACAAGCATGTCCTTAGGTTGGGTAGCCTAAAGGTCTAAAGACTCTCGAAATCCGTCCTAAGATTAAGGACAATTTACTCTACTTATGTCCAGCCAATCCAACCAGTTAGAAGGAGGGACTGGGAAGAAGGTTCTTCCTTTGGCTTGCGCCTTCAATTCCTAGTGTACCCCCCAGCCGTGATCGTTTGATGCTACTCCCCTAGCTGGACATCAGATTGAATAGTATAAGTAGGTTAATCGTGAACAATCTCAATCTGGATCCCGATGAGCGAACCAGTCCTTAGGGCCAACGTCTACTCAATTTTAGTTAGGCTTGGGACAATGGTGCTTCAAGAATGTGATGGGCCCTTAATGGGTTGTGCCCTTAATGATTTTTTTAAGAATGTGTGAATGTGCACAACTAAGCTGTTTTCAAGCAGGATTATTAATGATGAGGTGAGTTTTAGGGTTCGAATCTTGCTTAGTAGCTTTTAGGATACAAATATTAGGTATATTCAACAAAGTTTTGTGAGGCAAACGAAGTTTTGAAAGCAGGTGTTCAAGTATTTTCCTTTATAAATCGAGGAAATATTTAGTGCCTGCCTTGATCTAAATATTGAATCCTATGGGGCAGCTACAAAATGAATTTTTTTTAAATTAGGTGGTGCAGCCTAAATAGTTTAATCAATCGGCTCAAATGCACCACCGATTAAGGCACACAGAGAGGTGATTAACCTGATATGATTTCTACTCTTTTATGTGTTGAATTAATGTACCAGGTCCACATGTCGAAATTCGATTGAGTAGATGAAAATCAAATCAGGTTATGTGCCTCCGACGTGAGTGTATAAAGTGTGTAAATTGATTCATCCCACAAAAAGTATCTTTTTGTTTCTTTTTTATATAAAATGTGGTGGTGAAATTAGTGGAAATGGCAAAGAAGACAAACAATTCTATCATAGGGTTTATGCAAACACCTAACTAGTGGAGGGGGAATGTGGGGGACACTTAAAAAGCACTCTGCCTACACTTTACTCTGGTCTACTGCACTTGGATCTCCATGCTAGGGCACCTACAAGACAATAGATCAGACATAAGCGGGGTTAGTGCTATGTAAATGCAAAGAAGTGAAGAAAATAATAAAGTAAATTCCGTTGCCTTACCGGCAACGGCGCCAAAATAATGCAATGTGCTTTGTGTGTTTGAAATCGGGGTTAAGAGTAACCCATCGTTGTGGTCGCCAAACTCGTTATCAAATAAAATTTTACCGAAACTGCAAGGGAGTCCTAGATGGAACACAGGGAGGTGACGTTTACTAAATTTGAAATCCACACATCATTTTGTTTGTTTTTGATGTTTTAGTTTTGTTATTTTTTTCATTTATTTTTATAAAGCAAGAAAACAATATGGATTACAATGGAGAGATAAGATAATATGATATATATTGTACAAATAATCTAAAATCTTAAAGAAAAAAAGAGGTGAGAAAGAATCTCCCAAAGCGGCTGTTTGGCAAGATGACGGCGCCTGGCGGAAGCTTGGAAGGAGTTGGGAAGAGGGACGATCGAGGTGAGATGTGGGAGAACGTTGGGTAGACGAAAGCTTCAGCATGGCTCTGGAATGGAGGTGAGGAGGCAAAGATGATCTGCTATAGAAATGGAGGTGGGACGATAGCTCCACGGTGACCTATGAATGGTAATGGGAAGATGGAGGAATATTTGGTGGGGCAGAGGTTCGTTACACTAATAAGCGCCTTGGGAGCTTGAGAGTAAGCTCTAACAGAGCATTGGTAGGCTTGCTAGAGCTTAGGAGTTGGTGGGAGTAGAGTAGGTAGAGATGGCTTGAAAGGGAGGGGGTGTAGGTCTGTATATAGTGGATGAGAGGAGGCTAGAATAGGCAAAAAACCAATAGCGACCTCCAAGACATCGCTGTAAGTGTCGCTGTAGCTAGCTCACACCCGCTCAAGCACGCAGCTAGCCTTATGCTACGAGAAATTAGTGACGGCTGTAAGAGTCACTAAATGTCCGCTAGCTTGTCGCTGAAGGTTGGCACGAACCAAGCACACGCTCACGTGTGCGTGGGATCCCGCGTTCTCGAGGTACGTCGATAGCTGTGTGCAGCATCAGCGCCCATCAAGCAGTGCCACTTGGCGATGCCTCCGCTGCTTGATGACATCCAATGGGCGTAATCGAATCGTGTCCACTCTTCGCGAGATTTCCTCTTACACACTATGGCTCAAACTCACACTTGCAGTTTGCGAGCGCATGTCTTCACCAATGCGCAAAGGCCGCGGTTTGTCGAGTGGAGGGAGCAGTGCAGTCATGCATCTTAATCGTTGGATGAAGATCCAACAGTCGAGATGAGGCCATCCTTGAGCTGCCTGTGGCTGGGTAAGGAGTTTAGCTATGGAGCAAACATCTCAGCCATTGGATTGAGATCCAACGGCTGAGATCTGATCTTGCAGTGGGCTTGGAGACACCTTGGCTCAGGTGGGGTGGGCAGGATGGCACCACATGGCACCATCTAGGCCATCAGCCTTCTTCTTGCGAAGGGTGCTACAGAGCTCTGATTAAGGTGATTCTCGCACTAACGGACTGCAATCATCGCTCTGAATCCATCCATACGATTAAATTCTTCATCCGAAGCCTATAAAGATGTCACACTACCTCCTGGCCATGTAAAATGACAGAATTAATGTACATAATAAACAACTATCCTAAATGCAATGCAATGGATGTTTGTGCAATATTTACATCATGATATGTAAGGCTAAGCCTAGGAACTATTGTAAATAAGCATTTTACATTGAATTTATGCATTTTTACCGAGGAGAAAGTGCAACCTAGACCGTTGAGGCGAGATCGGATAGCTCCAAGTGTGTGATGATGTGGCGAGCCCATAACTGTTGAATCGTGATCTAACGAGTTAGATAGCTGTTTAACGTGTCTGAGTCATTTATTAAGAGATGTATTTATGTCGTAGTATAGGAGAAGAAAACTTGACAAACACTTAAATTTATAAAGCTCAAAATAAATTTGGAGTCCGAAGTCGATCGTAGAGAGCAAACATGACAATTTCAATTCACTAATCAAAGTAGCAATAATAATATGCAATTGAACCAATGAAATGCTCAAAATAATATTTCAATAAAGATCAGTGCAAAAAGATTGGGTTAAAATGGTGATTTGAATCACCAAACTAACCCTTAAGTTTAAGCTCACAATTATTTCAAATAAATGTATAGTAGCACAATCAAATATCAGAGTCAAAACCACTCAAATGCCAAATTTGGCGACAATAGAAGGCCTCAGATGCCTTAACCAAGAACACCTCAGAAGGCACAAGGGCCTTGCTTTAAGCCTCCAAGAAGAGGCGTAGCAGACAGAGGCACAAGGGCCTCACACAAAGCCCCCAAAGGCTAAGTGTTGAGAGAGAGAGATGGCATGAATCCCAAGGCAAAGCAAAACCCCCCTTCTCTGTATAATTCTCTTCTCAGTTGTTAAACCGGATCTGGGTAATTGGATCCAATGCCCAGACCAGCGAGGCGTGAGTGCAGGCAAAGGTGCATAAATGAGCGCATGTGAGCGCATGTGTGTTTGGGCATGCATGTGTAGGGACCTCACCCCTATGCTCTTGGTGGCGATAAGTTCAGAGCACAAAATTCTCTTATATGCCTCCACGAGTTACTAATTCCATGATGTGGGACTAAAGTCCCACCTTGCCTTCAAGTGTTGGTAGCTACTGAGGCATGCATCTACAGGTTGATTGCTCGAAGACATTGTGGCAACAGCTGGAGCTTCCTTGTTCAATTGGCCTTACCGATGATTGCTGGAGTTCATTTCTCTTTAACTGCTGCCAATAGCAAGTCGAATGAAGGTCGGAGTGGCACTGCTGTGGTCAGAGAAGAAGAGGGCTGTGATGGTTGTTCGACGAGAGACTTGAAACATGAATACGACCTTGCAACCCAGTCAAACCTGCTCAAAGGCTTCACTAGATGGAGGTGAGTGCGACGATGGTCGTGACGTGGTGTGAGGATGTGTATGGTGGCCATGTGAAGTTGAAGAAGAAGAACGAAGGTGGTGGTGTTCGGTAGGGAATTTTGGTGGCAATAGCCCCAATTTTGTTGGGGATTTTGGTCGTAAGGTCACAGTAGAGCTTTGGTGAGTCGGAGTGGGTGGATTGGTGAAGTGTGGTGGACGCATGATGTCGCTAGAGTTTCATAGGCACTAGGGAAGATGGAGGGCTCGAGGGTAGTACGGTGTATGAAAATGAGTCTAAGGGGTTGTAGAAGATCAAGAGGAAGAGAGAAAGAGAAAGGGAGACTTAGAGAGGGAGAAAGTGGATGAAGGCGGCTGGTTATGATGGATCAACGTCAGAGAAGGAGTTGACGATGAGCAGACGATGGGGCAAGAAGAGATGAGGACAACCGGTCTTTGGCCAAACGCAGTCGCGACGAAGAGCTGAAGAAGGAGAGCTGATCAATTTGGTCATTGATTGGCTCAATGAGAGGAATGGAGGAGCTCGCTAGACCTTGAAGAGATGATGATCGGAAAGGAGGAGGAGAGGTTGGTCTTCACCTTTTCTAAGCTAAGGAAGATAGCCTGGACAAGAGGCATCTTTATAGGTCTCCTAGAGGTTTGAAAACAACCAGAGTAGGAAACCCTCAAGTAGGATTCAAGCTTGAGATTCTTGGGTTCACTGGCGGTGAATCCAGCCAAAATTGATCTCAAAACCTAGTCCAATCCGTAAAGAAGATCATTGCGACCATTCTCTCCAATTTTGGAAAGTTTGGTCTTGATTTGAGGAAGAAAATCTTCCTCGAATCTCACTACTGAGCTCGAGCTCACACCAATGGCAGCAGGGACCGGAATGAAGAAAATGATGAGAAGTTAGGGACCCATTTGCAAAGAATTCAAAACCTGAGAGGCTAAATGTAAGAAATAGAGTTTTAAAGGGTTAAATTGCAAACTAGGTCAAGATGGACTCTGATTGGGCCCAAATTTTGGTATGAACCTAATTTTGACTTAAGGAATATATTGATGTTGGATTTCAATTTTGACCATGTTTGTCTAGGAAATTTGAATAGAAGCCCAAATTACAGTAAAATTCCGTCTGTGACTCTATTCTAGGTTAAAATAGGTTCAGATGGTCAAACAAAGGGTACAAAACCTCTCAGTATAGTTTTCTATGAATTGTAAAAGGTTTAAATAAATTTTATCTTGGCTAGAACCATATTAATTTAAGTGGGTATGAAATTAGGGTTTTGTGTTCTGATTCCGTTCTCGAAATGCATGAAACCCCATTTCTATTTGTATAGACCCACTCATTGGACTTTAGTGCTTATTTGACCTTCATTTAACCCATACAAACCCTGTGGTTAATCTGTGTTTATAATGTGCTATTAAAATTATAAAATTAACCATGATTACCTATTTTCTTCTCAAATCAGAATATCATGGAATTATTAGCCTCAGATGATTATGTAGGTGCATTTATCCATCAAACCTGACTAAAAGTGGCTACTTAGGGACAATGATGGTGTTCCCATTAATAGCGTGTTAGACATGCTTGAGCGACCGGTTATGGATGGTGTTGGGCAGCTTAGATGGTGCCATCATGGTCATTAATTTTCTTTGCTTTGTAGATGATGCCATGGATGTCAAATTGGATTGATTTTCATGCCATTGGGCTACAATTGTCAATCTAGATCCATCTGTGTAGTTAGATTTGTTGTTTGAAGCTCTAAATTGTGTCACCTAACCCCTTGGCCATTGATCTTCCTCGAATTGCATAATGTGCTACAAGACTCCGATCAAGAGAATTTCGACGGCGTTAGACTCCGATCGCCGTTCTGATCAGATTCGTTCGGTTGGATCTTCAACCCGAGGCCCTAAAATAAATCTCCTTGTCCCTTGGCCACAAAAGAAAGTAAATTAACCTATAATTTATACAATCTATCCTAAATGCAGAATGATGCATGTTATGCAATACTTATAATATAGAATGCATCTATAAACTTAGGAACATGCATAAATTGGCAGTTTATCCTAAATGGGTGTGTCTACATCAAATTTCCATAAGCTTTTATTTTATTTTTGTTTTCAACTATAATATCACAATTAAACACTTATAAGTCTTTTCAGAGCAATTCTCTTTCCTAAAAAATTCTATTTTTGAAGTTCTCCCTCACAATACGAATTGTAGTTCGCTTATTGTATTTTTGAAAAAAATTTTTGACATTTTTTTTTAATTTTTGACTTTGCAATTTCTTTCAAAATTTTCAAAATTTTTCATTTCTTTTGGTATTTTCAATAATATTATACTACATATACTATAGGTGTGTCTAAAACTGCATTTCAGAAGATTATTTCACCATTTACACCCCTCGTACTTAAATGATGCAATGTCTTTATTATATGAATAGGGTGGACTCAAATGGATGATCTGCTTTTCACTAGCTTGGATCGGGTGGCAGAAGGAAGTCGGAATGAGGAGATAAAAATCTCTATGCGGATGATTTCAAGTCTGATGCAAGATCAGAGTGGGAAGTTGGGCTAAGTAGTGAAATACATGACAAATGTGACTATGAATGCATGCTAAAAATGTAAGGATAAACACCTAAAGAAGAAATGGAAAATAAGAAAGATGAAAACAACTATATACAAAAAATAGGTTTGGTAAGTTTAACGCCTTCAGCTAGGCACAAACCCACATGTGTAAGAAGTAAGTTCAAAATATTGGAGCGAAATGATAGAATTGACAAGTCTGAGATCATGCAGCTCAATGAAAGGTTTTAATCTCTGTCCATTTATGGTGAAAGGTTCAGATTTGTCAATCTCAGTGATCTCAATAGCTCCATTATCAAATACTCTCAGGATTTTGAAAGGTCCAATCCATTTCAAATTTATTTTCCCAGGGAAGAGTTTCAATCTTGAGTCAAACAGAAGGACTTTCTAGCCAGGGTGAAATGACTTCCTATGGATGTGACGGTCATGGAAGGCATTTAATTTATCTTATAAATCCTTGAGCTTTCATAAGATCCGTTCCTTAGCTCATCAAGATCGAAATTTTGATGTCTTCTATGATCACCAGCCTTCATTAGGTCCAAGTTACACTTTCTAATGGTCCAATAGGCTTTGTGCTCAAGTTCTACTAGAGACATGCCTAATGGGATTTTGTCAGCTGTCCTACATGCCCACAATGCATCAGAAAGGTAGGAAAACCAATCCTTCATATTAGCTCTAATGGTAGTTGTTAAAACAATCTATTAAGGGTTTATATTCTCATCGTCGTAGTTCAAATCCTCAATCGATCGATCAACAAATATAATTTATAACTCGAATATCTAGAAATAAAGTCCGAGGTCAAACACAGGGAGCAAGTATTATAATTCACATGCGAATAGAAATGAATGTATGTATGAGCATAAGAAATTAGGCCAATAATGATATTCAATGAATGATAACTACTCGAATATGATATACAATGTCTAACATGAGTACTTCAAGTGTTTAATGAGGCAAAAGATGTCTAAGACAAAATAAGGGTGGTTTGAATCACAAATTATTAGTCTTAAGCATATACATATCAATTACTCAATAATATCAAATAAATGAATAGTGGCTCGAACCACTTATGCTTTTAATTCCATGAAGGCAAATAGATCCACAGTGCTGCTCAGAGGGGTATCAGACATCAGCTTTGGTAATTAGACAACTTAAATGTCATTGCTACAGTGCTCTATAAAGAGCTTGCTTCTTTAGCTCTTCTTCTCTCTTTTCTTCAAGTCTTCTTTCGCAGCCAATGCCTTCTTCCTTTCCACTTCTTTTCTCCTTTAGAAACCTTCTCTTCCTTTCTTCCCAATGACTAAGTGTCACACAATGCACAGAGGAGAAAAGCCCTCCCCTCCCCTGCTCACTCTCTTTGCTTCCTCTTCTCTTAAACCTAGGCTAATTGGATATACAGGTATGCACAATAACCGATTCCAGGCTCACCGTTAGCGGGTGATGAGCGAGGAGTGAGGGCTTAGGCAGGTCGGGTGAGTACGGGCGAAGGAGACCTCACCCCAAGTGTTTAAGGCGATAACTCGTATGCAAAAAATCCTTTTATGTGCATCCACGTGCTTTCTTTCTACGATGTGGGACTAACAAGTCCCCCTTCCTTCGCGTGCATGCAGCTAGTGATGGCTTCATTCAATTAGAGAGGCTCCCCCGGTGTGTCCTTCAATTTTCTTCCCAGGAAGACTCCTGGAGTGAATCCGTGTGTCTTGGAGGTAGCACATGGGGCTTACGTGGCCTAGAACATAAAGAATGGGATGATGCGGCGGTGGAGCGACGGCGAGGAACCTGAAAAGCATGAATACGGCCTTGTGGACAAGTTAAACTAGCTCAGGGGCTTTGCTAGACCATGGCGAATGGGTGTGTGGTGGTGCGTGCCGTGAGAGGTCGTGAGGTGGTCGGATGGAGGCGAGAAGGTGGTGCGGATGATGGGTTGTTCGATAGAGGTTTGGAGGGGTGAATAGCCCTAAATAGGATAGGGATCTAGTTCAGGTGGATGAGGCAGAGGTGTAGGGAATGTTGATGAGGTGTGCGGTGCGGTGGAGTGATGGGAGAGCCTCACCGGTGATGTGGCCGGGAGGAAGATGATGGTGATTGGTAGCGTCGGGGGTTTGTTTTTGGGTTTTGAATAGTGGGAAAGATAATAGAAGGAGAATGAAACCTAACTACCCTACTTTAACAGACGAAGGGGTAGAGAGGATGTCGGGTTTGGTGTGGCTGACGCCATGGAAGGAAGTGCCTTTGGTGGGAGAAGCAGCAATGATAAGGGGGCATTGGCGACGGCTGCTAGTATTGTGACGCACAGAAGAAGGTAAGGAAGAGGAATCCACCTGCTGTAGTCTGTGAGGGTGTATGAAGAAGATGGTCGGAGGAGGTCACCGGAGCTCATGGAGCATTCGGCTGGAGAGGAGGGAAGAAGGTGGAGAGACCGACCAAAACGAGTTAAGGATGTAAGGTTGTGCACGGGGGTCTTTTATAGGTCATTGGGTCGAGCTTCAAGCTTGGAAACCAAGCTTGAAAACTCACAACTCATGACTAGGACTTGCAAATTCAAGGAGTTCGCATGGGCATCTCGGCTCAAATCTGAGCTAAAGACTGCATTCAGATGGAAGAGGAAGGTCTCAAGATCCTCCCTTCCAAATTTGAAAGGGATTGACCGTGAAATCAAGGAGTAATCCCATATTGAAGGTCGCCGGTGATGGGTTTAGGAATTTGAAGGTAGCATGGACCTATTGGTGAAGAAGACAATGAAGTTAAGGGGATCCTTGCAAATATTTCAAAAGTTAGGGGCTTATTGACAGAGAAAAGAGTCTAACATGAATAAATTGCAAACTAGGTCAAGATGATCTATTATTAGGCCCAAATTTTGGTACAAACCTAATTTTGACCCAATGAATCTGATGGTGAATTCATATTTAGGTTTTGACCAAGTTTGATTAGGTAATTTATGTAAAAACCCAAATTAGGGCAACTATCCAACTAAGACTTTATTTTAAGTCAAAATGGGTTTCAATGGTCAAATAAAAGATACCAATCCTTAGGGAATATTTTTCTATGATTTTTAAAAGGTTTAGGAAAATTTTATCCTAAACAAAATCTCAATTAATTAAGCAGGTCTATTTTTAGGGTTTCAAATGTCCATTAATTCTTGAAATGCATGAAAACCCATTTCTGTCTACACGGACCCTCTTATTAGGCATTTATGACCATTTGACCTTTAATTAACCCTTGGGAAATCCCGTGGTTGTTCTGCATTTATGATATGATGGTAAAATTATAATTTTAACCTTAGTTTCATGTTTATCTCTCAGAATGGAATTGCAGTGAATTACGATCTTCTGTCGATTATGTAGGAGCATTTATCTATTGATTATGACTAATTAAAGTGAGATATGCCTGATGATGGCATTATCATCATACCCTCATGCCTAACTTTTGCTAGTCCCTTAGCAAAATCTTATGGAATTTAACTCGAATTCTAGACCATGCCTTGGATGCTCAGATCTCTGATGTGTGCTTTTTCTTTAGAGACTAGGTTAGAATGCCATCTTTGAAGGGAATTTCCTGCCTCTCCAAGCCGAGAACTCATCCAAATCAACTTGTGTTTATAAGCCACTCCTAATCTAGGTAGCTTTTTCATAATAGAATAAATGCTTTTACGTGATTTTGATATTTAAGCGCACTGAACTAGACTTGTGTGTGGATTAGGGTGCTTAGGTTACCAAGTCCTGTAAACAAAAGGTTGGGTAATGAGGTCGAATAATCCCTAAGTCTTAGACCTAATACATAAGCTTCACATTTTTCTCAACCTCTTGAGGACTATTCGGATCTTAACAGATACATTAAATTTTAAGCCTAAAACAAGCCCAAGAGGCCTAAGATCAGCACTCATACTAAACTTTGTGTTTCTTTAGCACTTTTTGACTTTATTTTCTCCTTTTTTCTTTTGATTTGGTGTATAACTTTAAGTAGATTCTATAATAATTTACTAAGACTAACACTTTTGTTTCAAAATGTTGCTCCTTTTTGCCATTTAAATCACCTCCCCTTTTCCTTGTCAAGATTGATATGCAATTATCTCTTCAAATTCTCCTCCCCTTTCCCCAATTTTTTTGTTTTTTTAATTTTTTTTAATTTTTTTGGTCTTTTGGATATGTATTTTCTTATGAATCTTTCAGAGAATTGAATTTTTTATGTGTTTGCACTTTAACACCCCCCATGCCTAAGTTTTGTAATGACCTCATTGTAAACTGGTGGGTATGAAATTATCTTGGTTCATGAGTTAGGATCAGTTCAAAGGGTTGGTGAATAGGTCGGGATGATTATTGCGAACGATTTCAAGCTCTGGTATGAATACCAAAGGTGGAGTCGGTTGTTCTAACACTGAACTCAAAGTGCAGTATACGTGAAGCTCAAAAGGATAATCAAAAGGGTCTTGGATTTTTGGAATGACGGGTTGCCTTCCATTAAGCACTAAATTTGATGCCTTCAGCTGAGCAAAAGGTGGTCATGGAGGAGGAGTGGTCAAATCAGAAGAATTTTGTAGAACAAGCACCTTGATCAATAGCTTGGTTGGTCCAACTAGGTGCTTGTTTTGATCAACAGGCTGATGATGCAGCCTAAACCCAATCAATCTGGTGGGTTAATAGATGTGAATCAAGAGATATGGAGCCCACCAGATGCTTTAAGGCTCAAAAAGATGTGGCAATGCGAATCGTGGGTTTGGCTGATTCCAATCAGCCTGGTTAGAGTAGGGATCCTTAAATGCAAATGGATCTATGGAGGATGTGAGATCCCTATAAGAGTGATTAGAGAAGGATGGGACGTGATTTGTAGTCTGAACGATATCCGAATCTTGATCAAAAGATGGAGAAGAATCATGTGCGACCGGATCATAGAGGAGAATCAGAGTAGAAATTGATTCTAGTGGCTAGTCGGGGTTTAGAACGGACTTAAGAAGGCTCTGGATGTGGATTCGAAGAGGTGGCTTCTTTGAGAACTATGTGTGTTAAGGGCTCCTTTAGAAAGGATTCAAAAGTAGGTTCATTTAGAGAGTCCTCATAAAACCCATCAAAATCAAATGTAAATGCCTGGAGAGTGCTTATAGGATCATGGAAATCTGAGCAAAGAAAAGATTTGAACTCAGAATTTCTAACACTCTCATTACTTGTTTCTGATTTTTGAAGATCAAAATGGAATGATTCCATCTCAATGGAATCTGATTTTGAATCAATGATCTTGGGATCAGGGACCTCAGAATCAAAGTCGAAGAGTGGGTCATGGATGCTGAGGTCATAGATTAGTTCATAATTGTCAAGAAACAAAGGTTCTTCGAAATCAGAGTAGGATTCAAAATCATCGAAGAATTTGCGAGAATAAGTTTCTAAATCTGATTCTGGATCGAGAGTTCAACCACAGAATGAATCAAGGTAACTAGAATTAACAGCATGATTTGAATCTAAACTAATTTCAAATTCCAAGCTTAAAAAGGTGTCCTTATTAGGCATAGGCTCGGGTTCTTGGCTCCTAAGGTAGACCCAATTGATTCCTAACTCTTCCAACTCCTTGATTTCTGTATCATAAATCGGCGTGACTTTCGAGAAATCAATTTATCTCTAAGGAGGCTGGAGAGGTGTATTCATAAAATACAGGGCCTGAATCATATTCTAGATTCAAAATTTGATTCTTATCACTTTGGGCCTCATGATTATCCCGAATAGACTCGAATCCATATTCTAGGTTAAGGGTAAAGATTCGATCACTAGAATCTAGGTTGGGCTCTATTGGGATGTCAGAACCATTCTCGAGAATTATCTTAACAGGATAAGGCCTGGGATTTATACTCTTAAGAGATTCTATTTTAAGCTCATCATCACAGGTGTCAGGGAAATCTAAGCCCAATGGATCAGCTTCCTGGTTTTCTAAGGCTGGTTAGAAATCGGGAACACCTACAATTGGATCCTCCCAACCCTCATCAAGATCAGGTATGTCAATTGTTATGAAGTTTGAATCTAAATTCATTTGGGTTGGAGGTCCATGGCAACCTCGATCATCAAACACAGGATTTGGGAATTATGTAAATCCTAGAATCACTACAAGATTTCTTATTAACTTCTAATAGGTATTTTTGATCAAGGGTTCTATATAACTTATTCAGCAATTCTCCCCATTTTTCAAAAAATTCAGGAGTTCTTTAGAAAATGAAGGATTTGACCAATATTGTTGACAATCATTGTTGTGTAATTTCACCAATTCAATGTGTTCTGCTAAGAGATCATTTCGGGTTGAACCGTGGTTTATTTGTGTCCATATTATCTCCATATGATTCAAAATGTTGTTCATTTCTTTCTTGAATTTATCCTGAATGTCCCTATTAAAATATTCCGCATGGTGTCTATAAGCATCCTCAATCATTTTGTCTTTAATGGTCATTTGGGCACAGGTTTCCTAATCACTTTTCCTAACATGTCAGGTTGCATTTTTGAATCAAGTGGTGGAATCAAGATGTCGAATCAAATTCAAATTCAGATTGGAGTTGATTAGATCAGATTAGAAATCCCTGAGAATATATAATGAGGTCTCTTAGGCTAAAAACCTAATGACCTTCCTATGTATGAGCTTTATAGAAGGAATGAGGGACTAGATATGAATTGGACCCAATCAAGGCACCCAAGGATTTTTAGATGACTACAGCAATTTCAAGCCAGATGATACCTTTGAATCAGAAATACGCACACCTGAGAAATACCTGGGCAGCCAGGAAGGGAGAGCCCCGCAAAGACCCCTACATGGTAGAGCGTCCCCATGGGTTACAAGGTTTCCCCCACCCGACCTTCCTTGTCACTGCAGTTCCAAGTAGACCAGAATGTATTAACTTACGACCTTAAGTTTACCAATTTTAGCCTAATTAGTGCCTTGAATTTCACTTGATTAGAAGTTGATTTGACTTGTGACCAAATTTGGAGGTTGGCTGGCCCATAATGTAGACCAACTTCACCTGATCTACCCTAAAAGATGGAGAATGAAATCTAGGTCAAGACCCAGAAATCACCCTGATTTGACTCTCAGGTTGTCAAGTCCAAGATTTTTGAAGTTCAAGTGAATCTTAGAGCCTAATTTTAGGGTTCATTTTGCTTAGATATTTTCAAATAAGGTATGGGTAGCACACAAATGCAGGAGGGTTTATTTCCTTCAAGAAAATGTGAACTTGCACTTCAAACCCTAATGTTGAAAACCCTAATTGGCTATATTCCAAGTCTAATTAAATCTCAAGATGTACACCTTGGACTCAAACAAGAAGGTAAGTAGTCCAATGTGATTAGAAATTAAGCATAATCCCTAATAGGTACAAGCAATTTAGGTAGGGAATCTCTAAACAGAATCGCCTCAAGCTTCAATTAGATATGAAAAATTTTTCGCGAAACATGAAAGCTTACCTTTTAAATGATGATTTATTATGAAAATAAGGTAGGTAGTTCCTAATTTATTATTTCCTTTTTATCTTCCTAAGATTAGGAGGTTGATTTAGGAAGAACAGAAATTACTTGCCTCGAGAGTGGCTGTTTTGCTCAGAAGATCACTGCGTGATGTACCTCGCAAAAGTCACAAGAAACAAACAGGGCAAGTTAGTGCTCAAATATGATCAAATAAAATAGGAATAGCGGTGAATTGTACGTTTCTCCCCGGCAACGGTACCAAAATGTTAAAATGATCTATCAAGGGTTTATATTTTCGTCGTCGTCGTTCAAATCCTCAACCGATCGATCAACAAATACAATTTATGACTTGAATATCTAGAAATGAATTTGACATTGAACACAAGGTGCAAGTATTTCAATTAACGTGCTAATCAAAATGAATGTATACATGAGCACAAGAAATCAAACCAATAATGATATTCAATGAATGATAACTACTCAAATATGATATGCAATGTATAACATGAGTACTTCAAGAGTTTAATGAGGCAAAAGGATGTCTAAGACAAAATAATGGTGTTTTGAATCACCAATTATTAGTATTAAGCATATACATATCAATTACGCAATAATATCAAATAAGTGAACAGTGGCCTGAACCACTTATGCTTTTAATTCCACGAAGGCAAATAGATCCACAGTGCTACTCAGAGGGTTATCAGATGTTGGCTTTGGTAATTAGACGACTTAAATGTAGTTGCTACAGTGCTTTGTAAAGAGCTTTCTTCTTCAGCTCCTCTTCTTTCTCTTTTCTTCAGGTCTTCTTCTTTCGTAGCCAGCACCTTCTTCCTTTCATTTTCTTCTTTTCTCCTTCAAAAACCTTCCCTTCCTTTCTTCCCAGCGACTAAGTGTCGCACAATGCACAGAGGAGCAAAACCCTCCCCTCCCTTACTCTCTCTTTCCTTCCTCCTCTCTCAAAATTTGGCTAGTCAAATATACGGGTATGCACAGTAACTAGGTCCAAGCTCACCAGTAGTGGGTGATGAGCGAGGAGTGAGGGCTTAAGCAAGTCGGGTCAGTGCGGGTGAAGGAGACTAATGTAGACACATCCATTTAGGTTAAAATGTCTATTTATGCATGCTCCAAGGCTTAGATTTGCATTCCATATTATAAATATTGCATAGCATGCATCGTTCTGCATTTAAAGTAGTTGTGTATATTTTAGGTTAATTGCATTCTTTTTGTGGTCAAGAGAGAAGGAGATTTATTTCAGAGCCTTGAATTGGTGATCCGATCATACGGATCTGATCAGGATGACAATCGGAGTCCAATGGCTCCAAAATCACCTTGATTGTAGTCCTGTAGCACTGTATGCAATTCGAGGAAAATCAATAGCCAAGGGATGAGGTGATGCAATCTAGAGTTTCAAATGATAAATCTGACCACATTGATGGCTTTGGGTCAACGATCGTAGCCCAACGATGTGAAAATCGACTCAATCCGACCTCTGTAGTAGCCCCTACAAAGCAAAGAAGATGGATGGCCTAGGTCACGCCACGTTGTGCAACCCAAGCTGCCCATGCGCACGCACGCACCATCGCATGAGCACAACAATGTAGGTGCGTGTACTCATACGGAGGCATGCATGCACGCAGTGCAGCAAGGCAGCACGTAAGGCAGCGGTAGCAGCAGTGTGCGTAGGCATGAGGCGCATAGGCACATAGGGCGCGTGTGCATGCGACATGGGCGTGTGGAGCGCGCGCCAGCTGTGTGGCAGCAGAGGTGCATGATACGCTCCAAGGGGGCAAAGGTTGGTGCGGGATCTTCAGCGACATTTGCAGTGGATCTTCAGCAATGTTTATGACCGTCACTAAATGTCCTGTATATGAATTTAATTCTTTCCTTCACTATAAAAGGACCCTACCCCTCCCATTCTTCTTCATCTCTTCCTTTCTTCTTCTCACCACCTTGAAGGCTCTAGAGAAGGCTTGTCCCCAGTCTAGTATTCTCCTTTAGAGTAGAAAACAAATATTTGTTCCCGCCACTCATCCTCCTTTGTGGAGCATCTCATGTCCATCTTCTGACCTCCCTTCAGGAAGAAGATCCACTCTGCGATGTTGTCCTACCCCGCTCTTTGTCCTTCGGCTCCATCCTCGTTCATCCCACTCCTCACCATCTTCCTCTAGGCGATGTCAGAGCAAGTCATCCTCCAAGCGACCGTCAAGGGGGATTTCTCTCACCTATCTCTATCTTTATTACTTTCTTAGTATAGATTTCCCGCTTTCCTAGTTGTAATAAACGTTTGATTATAAAAATACAAGATTGTTTCACTCTGTTTATTTTGCAAGTAGATTAGCTAGAATTCATTGACCTAATCTCTTGCATGCTAAAATACCAAAAAATTAGAAAAGACAAAAATGACAAAAACAAATAAAAGGGAAACACGGATTTTCAAAACCAAACTTTTGCCTCCTTATGTTCGACCTGGGACTCACTTTTCGAGTTTCAGTTATAAATTTTATTTGATCGACGGATTTTCTCACGAATCCAACTACGACGACGGGTTTTCCAAACTCCAAACCTTTCTACATGTGAATCCGACACATTCATTTTGGCGCCGTTGCAAGGGACGCAACGCTCTTTGGTTTTTCTCGCATTTTCCCACATTACTTACATACTTTTCTAACCTATTTTCTTCTTCGATTTATTGTCTAGCCGGAACCTGATCGAGAAGCCGAAGGTGGTAGATTGGAGCAAAGTGTAGGTGGAGACATTTGTAAGTTTTCCCCCACCACCCCTACCCTAGATTTCATTTTACCACACTAATAACTCAAACCCAAATCAACTTAGGTGTTTTTTATAAAACCTAGGATAGATCTGGTTATTTGTTTGTCATCTCTACCCATCTCATCCCCACATATATATAAAAAAGATACTCTTCTCTTGCGGGATTTACTGAAACTGACATACATTAAACACCCACAACTTTTAACTTAAGGCGCACCACTCCACTTTGATTCTACCACTTAACCAGGATCTAACCTGTGGATGTAGTACACTTCAACTCAATACACATAAGTGAATAGAAAATCTGAATAGGTTAAACATTTGTGTGCCTTAACTAAGTGGTGCAACAGGCCAATTAATTGAGCTGTTTAGGCCGTACCATTGAAGATAAAAGTCATTCATCAATAGCTTGCCACTTGGGGTTAATCTTTAGGGTTGAACCAAACAATCCACATTATTTTTTGATTTCTAAGGGAATATATCAGCACTGGTGCTTTCAAAACTTGAAGTGTTCTTTTGAACTTGATTGAATACACCTAAGATTAAACCATAAAAGCTACTAAACAAGGTTAAACCTTAAAAGACACATCATCAAATAACCTTCTTTGCAAACCCTGGTTGTGCATGCACACATTTTAACTAATAATTAAGGGCACAACCCATATAAAGGGCCCATCACATGCTAAGAACATAATCATCCCAAGACTAATTAAAACTGAGTAGACGTTGGCCTTAAGGATTGATTCGCTCTTTGGGGCTTATATTGAGATTTTCTTTATTAATCTGCTTCTGCTTGTTCACTTGATGTCTAGCTAGGGGAGTAGCATCAAATGACTGCGGCTGGGAGGTACACTAGAAACCAAAGGCATAAACCAAAGGAAGAACCTTCTCCCCATCCCCTCCCTCTAACTAGTTGGATTGACTGGATAGAAGTGGACCAAATCATTTATAATCTCAAGATGGGTCCTAGGAGTCTATAGGTCTTTAGGCTAACCCACCTAAGGACAGCGTTTATTGCTTGTATTACAGGGCTCATTTCTCTCTTCTGATTTCCCTCCTATTCTACCATGTATCCTTCCACATCTTACACACATTTCCCATCCTACTCTCCTACCAACACTTATCCTCAAGATGATTACTATCCCGACTCGACTTATAATTACCCATCCACTAGCTGGGATAACTTTGATTGGGGATACGATATCGGACCTCAGTGTCCTGGGCCTAACCCTAGAACAAATGACTATGATTACTATCCTTCCCAGAGCTACAATGATTATAGATCTCCATCCTTTGATGATTAAACCAACCTGATCTACAATCAGGAAGGATATCATGATTATAACATCTACCCTCCCCAGTATTCCACTGAATATAGGTCACCTCCATTCTTTAAACCCGAGATGACCTACTATCAGGGAGGGATTCGAGAACCTTGGTATCTTGACTCCATTAAATTTAACCCAAACCCACCTAAACCTGAACCGACCCATTCTATTCTTGTGAACCAGGTCCAAGACAAGGTGTTGGCTAACTTGAGGAACACCATCCAATCTTTAGAAGCTCAGCCAATACCATGCATTGAAGCATTGGAGCCTATGATAAAAATGATTGATGAGTTGAATAGCTCTTTATTGGATTTGCTCCAACATGTCAGGGATAGGGGCTTGGGTGAGTTTCTACTTGGGAAATTATCGAGGTTAATGATGAAATTTATGGTTACGCTAGTCCAATCTTGGGATGATTCTCAAGATGAACCCCCTTCAGGAGAGCCAATATCTGAAGTTTCTTAGATGCTTGTTGGGAGGGCATTACATTTTCTAAGACTGGAGATGACCAGGTTGGTCAAGAGCAACTGATTGAGGATGAACCGATTGCTTCACCCGAGATCCCCAAGCCAGGGTATGACAAAAAATATGTCTCCGAGGACCATGAAATGACATATGATTTTGAGACATATATAAATGAGGATCAAGAATTCTTTAATTCTGAGGGTGAGGAATCTCTAAGTGACGTCTCACTTGAAGTTAAGAAAAAAGATTTTAGTGAGGTAAACGGGCTCGAGGAGTATGACGAACCATTTGATAGCCCAATTATTGAAGAGTTGGATTCGGTTGTGTCTAACTTGGAGGATTTGAATCCTCATTTACTAGAAGATTCAATCAGTAGCCCCATTCCTCAACCACACACCAAAGGGATTCATTTTGATTGGAATTCATTGTACCCAAGTCAGTCCTGATTCAGCCACAAATGTTGGACTTGTGTACTTTAGATGAGGTGTACAATGATTTGGAGGTCTCAGAAATATTGATTTAGAGGATAGGAATTTGGCAATGAAAATTTGAAAGGCTAACTCATAGGGAAACACAATTTTGGATCTAAGGGTTCCTATTGACCTAAAACCACCAACTTTTTACTAGGACCCTTATGATACCTTTGAGATGCAACCCAAGCTTAGAATCATTGATTACCTTTTTGAGTTGAAATATAAAAGGACATCTGAACCTATTGAACCATCTCTACCCATTGCTCGACACTTTGGTCTTGGCTTGCATACTACAAAATCGTAGGCCCGGTCCTGTAAGCTCAACAATCTTCAGTTTTGGGTGATTTTCACCCAGAACTTGAGAACCACTCGACCGTGGGTCATGGGTCTACACCATAATATGGTCCACATTTGTGGACACCTACTGGCAGGTCCTGTGATCAATATTTTTATTTTGATTCTAACCTGCACTTGTGAATTCCTAATTTCTTCTTTATTTGTATTTTATGCCTAGCTAAAGGCAATAAATTTAGCACATGTGTATATTCCACGTTCTCTACGGAGCTGACTGAATTGTCATGAAATTCAGATGATATTATGTTATTATGCCCTTTTCATGCCTTTGTTTTTACAATGAGGACATTGCTTCATTTAGGCATGGGGGGGTGGATACTTAATCCTGAAATTATTTCGTTAGCTTTATAGAATTTATTTTATTTTCTTTTAAAAAAAATTGAAAATTCAAAAAGACAAAAAAGAAGAAAAAAGTAGACTTAGGAGAAGAGAACCTAGGCTTTTAGAAGTTATTAACTTTAGGAAATGATACAATAGAACCTGAAAACTTAGACTCTTCAGATCTTCAGGCTTAATTAAATCTAGTGTCCACTCGAATGTGGACTTAGTCTTAAGTCCTTGCCAAGTAATTTTACTTTAATATGGTGAATAAATTGGGATGACAAGTACATGACTTATCAACCCTCCCTCTGATTTGAGGAGGTTTTAAGTCTAAGCATCTACACACTATTTGCAATGACTCACTTTCCAACGATCTTTACTGAAATTGGGTAGCTAATGAACTGTCTATGGTGGTATGGCTGGCAAGTTGTCGGTGGTAATAGCTCATTGGTCGGTTGTCCAGTGCCCAACCACATAACCATTCTCTTCATACTGCCTTTAGGTAAATCTTAGATCAGGGAAGCCACCTACTTAGGAAAAAGAAAAAAAGAAAAAAAAGGTACCCAAAAAGAAAAAAATAGAAAAATGGAGAAAATAAAAAAATAAAACCACACTTCACCAAATGAGTATGGTTGGCAAGTAGTCGTGGGTAACAATCATTGGTAGGTTGTCCAGAGCCCAGCTCTCAAAAATGCGCAAATAATTTCCAAAACACTTAGGGAAGAAGCGAGGAAGTAGAATAAACCAGGGAAATATACACTGGGTTCGCCCTTATGTTGACCCCATAAAAAAAAAAGAATAAAGCTACCGATCGGAAAGATAAACCTCCAGGTAGAAATCTTTAAGGTCACCTAGGGTCGTAGAAACCCAAAGTCCATTTAACGGCTACCTAGTGAGTCTGTCACCCATTCACAAGATGCTTAGCACTTAGAGTCCTTTTCGAGTCTTGGACAGGTCAAGTAGTCGTAAAAAGTTATCCCGAAACACTCAAACTCCAATAGTACAAAAAAATTAGAAAAGAAAAAAAAAATGTGTATCTTCCCTTTTTAAATAAGGCGAGGACTTGGGCGGTCTGCATTCTGGCAGACACCTGGGTGCTGTTGAGTTTTCGTAGTTTAGGACCTTAGTTGAAATTTTCTATTGTTTATAAACGACTTAGGCCTAAGTGATCAAATCCTAATTCTGCTTTTATGCATAGCATGTAGCTTAATTTTACTAGCGACTAGCAAAAGATAGGCATGGGGGTATGATGTAGACACATCCATTTAGGTTAAAATGCCTATTATGCCTGTCCCTAGGCTTAGATTTGCATTCCATATTATAAATATTGCATAGCATGCATCATTCTGCATTTAGAGTAGTTGTGTATGTTTGAGGTTAATTGCATCTTTTTGTGGTCAGAAGAGGAGATTTATTTCGAAGCCTCAAATTGACGATTCGACCATACGGATCTGATGAGGATGACGATCAGAGTCCAACGGCTCTGAAATCGCCTTGATCAGAGTCCCATAGCACTATATGCAGTTCTTGGAAGTTAAACGACCAAGGCACTAGGTGATGCAATCTGGAGCTTCAAATGATAAATCTGATTGTGCGGATGGATTTTGGTTGACGATTGCAACCCAACAGCATGAAAATCGACTCAATCCGACCTCTGTAGCTGTCCCTACAAAAGAAAGAAGATGGATGACTTAGGTCGTGCCATGTGGTGCAACCCAATCCCGCACGCCCGCACCACCGCATGCTCACAGCAGTGCAAGTGCACGCACATGTGGAGGCATGTACGCATGCAGGCATAGTAGCGCAGCTTGCAAGGCAGCGGCAGCAGCATGCGCAGGTGTGAGGCACGTAGGTGTGTAGTGTGTGTATGCACGTGACAGGGGCACAGTAGAGGCGCGTGATGAGCGCACCAACAGGGACGAGGGTTGGCATGGGAATTTCAGCAACATTTGCAGTGGATCTTCAGTGACGTTTATGACTATCACAAAATGTCCTGTATACGAATTTGATACTTTCCTCCAGTATAAGAGGACCCCTACCCCTCCCATTCTTCTTCATCTCTTCCTTTCTACCTCTCACCACCTCCAAGGCTCTAGAGAGAGCTTGTCCCATGCCCGGGATGCTCCTTTTGAGTAGAAAACAAATATTTATTCTCGCCTCTCATCCCCCTTCGTGGAGCATCCCGTGGCCATCTTATCACCTCCCTTCAAGAAGAAGTTCCTCTCTATGACGCCGTCCTGCCTTGCCCTCCGTCCTCTGGCTCCATCCTCATTTACCCTGCTCCTCACCACCTTCCTCCAGGGGACGTCAAAGTGAGTCATCCTCCAAGCTACCGTCATGGGGGATTTCTCTCACCTATCTCTATCTTTACTGCGTTCATAGTATAGATTTCCCACTTTTCTAATTGTAATAAACATTTGATTAAAAAAATACATGATTGTTTCGCTCTCTATCTCTGTCTCTCTCTATTTATTTTGCAAGTAGATTAGCTAGAATTTATTGACCTAATCTCTTGCTTGCTAAAAATACCAAAAAATTAGAAAAGACAAAAATTACAAAAGCAAATAAAAGAGAAATGCAGATTTTCAAAATCGAACATTCACCTCCCCGTGTTCGACTCGGGACTCACTTTTTGAGTTTTGGTTATAAATTTTATCTTATCGATGGATTTTCTCACGAATCAAACTACGACGATGGGTTTTCCAAACTCCGAACCTTTCTGCGTGCAAATCCGCCATTATTAGGGACCTCACCCCCAAGTGTCTAAGGTGATAAGTCATATGCAGAAAATCCTTTAATGCGCATCCATGCGCTTTTCTTTCAACAATGTAAGACTAGCAAGTCCCCCTTCCTTCGTGTGTGTGTGTAGCTGGTGATGTCTTCATTCAATTGGAGAGGCTCCCTCAGTGTGTCCTTCAATTGTCTGCCCAAGAAGTCTCCTAGAGTTAATCTGTGTCCTAGAGGTAGCATCTGGGGCTTGTGTGGCCTAGAACATAGAATGGGTCTAGAGAGATGACGCGGCAGTGAAGTGATGGTAAGGAACCTAAAAAGCATGTATACGGCCTTGCAGCCAAGTTAAACTAGCTCAGAACCTTCGCTGGACCATGGTGATGTGTGGGTGGTGGTGGCATGCCATGAGATGTCGTGAGGTGTTCGGACGGAGATGAGAAGGTGGTGCGGACGATGGGTTCTTCAGTGGAGGTTTGAAGGGGTGAATAGCTCTAAATAGGAGAGGGCACTTGTTCATGTGAATGAGGCGGAGGTGTAGGGAATGTTGGTGAGGTGTGCGATGCAGTGGAGTGCCGGGAGAGCCTCGCCGATGATGTGGTTGGAGCAGAGGAAGATGATGGTGATTGGTGCCATCGGGGATTTGTTTTTGGGTTTTGAATAGAGGGAAAGATAATAGAGGCAGAATGAGACCTAACTAACCTACTTTAACAGATGAAGGGGTAGAGAGGACGTCGGGTATGGTGTAGCCAACACCATGGAAGGAAGTGCCTCCCGTAGGAGAAGCAATGACGACGAGGGGGCGTAGGCGACGACCGATGATATTGTGACGTGCGGAAGAAGGTGAGGAAGAGGAATCCACCCGCTATAGTGTTGAGGGTGGACAAAAAAGATGGTCAGAGGAGGTCACCAAAGCTCATGGTGTATTCAGCCAGAGAGGAGGGTAGAAGGTAGAGAGACCGACTAAAATGAGCTAGGGATGTAAGGTTGTGCACGGGGGTCTTTTATAGGCCATTAGGTCGAGCTTCAAGCTTGGAAATCGATCTTGAAAGCTCAGAAATCATGAGTAGGTCTCGAAAATTCAAGGAGTTCACATGGGCATCTCGGCTCAAATCTGAGCTCGAGATTGCATTCAGATGGAAGAGGAAGGTCTCAAGATCTTCCCTTCCAAATTTGGAAAGGATTAGTCGTGAAATTAGGGAGTAATCCCTGATTGAAGGTCGCTGGTGATGGGTTTAGGAATCTAAAGGCAGCAGGAACCTGTTGGTGAAGACAATGAAGTTAGGGGGGTCCTTGCAAATATTTCAAAAGTTAGGGCTTATGTGACAGAGAAAAGAGTTTGATTGGACTAAATTGCAAACTAGGTCAAGATGATCTCTAGTTGGGTCCAAATTTTGGTAAAAACCTAATTTTGACCCAAGGAATATAATGGTGAAGTCAGATTTAGGCATTGACCAAGTTTGATTGGGTAATTTAAGCAAAAACCTAAATTAGGGCAACTGTCCAATTGAGACTCTGTTTTAGGTCAAAATGGGTTTCAATGGTCAAATCAAAAATACCAAACCTTAGAGAATATTTTTTTATGATTTATAGAAGGTTTATCTTGACCAAAACCTCAGTTAATTAGGCGAGTCAGTTTTTAGGATTTCAAATGTCCATTAATTCTTGAAATGCATGAAAACCTGTTTCTATCTGCGTAGACCCTCTTATTAGACATTTATGCCCATTTGACCTTTAATTAACCCCTGGGAAACCCTGTGGTTGTTCTACATTTATGATATGATGGTAAAATTACAGTTTTAACCTTGGTTTCATGTTTATCTCTCAGAATGGATTTGTAGTGAATCATAGTCTTCTGGTGGTTATGTAGGAGCATTTATCTATTGATTATTACTAATTAAAGCTAGATATGGCTGATGACGACATTATCATCACTAGTTTGTAAAATCTTCTTGATCTCCCGGTTGGACAATTCAGCCAGTCCATTGCTTTAAGGGTGATAAGATGTAGCAATCTTATGTGTCACCCCATACTTTTGAACTAGGGACTAGAAATGTGTGTTCCTAAAATGAGACTCTCCATCACTTATGATGACTTTTGATACCCCAAATTTAGAGAAGATAAAGTCTTCGACAAATTGTGTCACAACTCTTTGGTCATTAGTTCTTGTGGGGATGGCTTCAATCCAATTTGAAACATAATCAACTACCAACAAGATATACTCGAATTCATGAGAATTTGGAAAAGGTCCCATGAAGTCAATGCCCCATATGTCAAAGATTTCGCACACCAAAATCAGATTGAAGGGCATCATGTCTCGATGGCCAATACTGTCGAGAGGTTGACAGCATGAAAATGCCCTGCTATACTCATGTGCATCCTTGAAAATGGTAGGCCAATAAAAATCGCTCTGCAAAATTTTTACAATAGTCCTTTTACTAGAGAAATGACCACCACATGCCTGGTCATGGAAGAATGACAAAATGGTTTCTATCTCCTTATCAAGGACACAATTCCTGAGGATTTGGTCTTTACAGTGCTTGAATAACTAAGGTTCTTCCCAGTAATAGTGCTTAGCTTCGGATCTAAGCCTATCTTTTTGATGTCAGACCCAATCAGAGGGAATGATTCCAAAAGCCAGGTAGTTGACAATGTTAGCATACCAGGGAAGATCAAAATGAATGACCAGCAATTGCTTGTCAGGGAAGTGGTCAGTGATCGGAAGTGAAGGAGAGATTGCTTCAGAAGGAAGGTGAGATAAGTGGTCAGCTACCTCATTTTGCTTCCCAGCCTTGTCATAAACCTCTAAATCAAACTCCTGCAATAGAAGGATCCCCCTAATCAAATGAGATTTTGCTTCCTTCTTGGCAAGAAGATGCCATACTGCTATGTGATTAGTGTAGACTATAATATGGGAACCTAGACGATAAAGTCTAAATTTTTTCAGTGCAAATACTACTATTAGCAATTCCTTTTTAGTGACTATAATTCATCTGAGCTTCATCTAAGGTCTTGCAAGCATAGAAAATGAATGTAGGTTTCCCATCCAATTTTTGACCAAGGACAGCCCCTATTGCATAATTGGAGGCATCACAGATGATCTCAAAAGGGTGAGACCAATTCGAGGGTTGCAGTATTTGTGCCTTGGTAACAAGATCATGAAGTGTCGTATATGCATGAGCATAATTGTCAGAGATCTGGAAGTCTACAACTTTAGGGAGGAGATTGGTGAGAGGTCAGGCTATTTTCAAGAAGTCTGCTATAAACCAGAGATAAAAACCAACATGTCTTAGAAAAGATTGGATTTACTTAACTGACAAAGGTAATGGTAGGTCATAAATCAAATTTACCTTCGTACCATCAGCCTCATTCCCTTTCTCATAAATAAGGTGACCTAGAACAAGTCCTTCTCGTACCATGAATTGTGATTTCTCCCAGGAGAGTACCAGATTCACATTGATGCATCTTTGCAGTACCAGCCTCACTTCAATTGAAATGGTTCTGGAAAATAAATGTGATCTAAACCTTCTAAATATCTTTGAAAAATATTCTATGAGGTTTGGAACTTTCACTTTTACAAAAGGAACACATTTTGACAAGAAATAGAGATCAAGGTGGGAAATTGCTACATTTTGTCTAAAGTGTAAATTCCCTAGTCAAACTTCATCAAAACCCAAATTTGAGGTCACCATTAGATTCCTTGGATCCAAATTAGGTTACCCGTAAATTTTGAGCCTAATTAGAGTCCATCTTGACCCAGTTTGCATTTTAGCCCATAAGTCCTTATTTATATTCTAAATCCCCTTCCTCTTGAAATCCCTTGCATCCAAGTCCCCAACTGATGTCATGATGACGTCAACTAGTTATCTTCTTCACCAAAATGACAATAGTAGCAGCGACTTCAACCCAAAACCGTGCAAACTTTGCACAGTGAATTAAGTGTCCAAGTCCTAATCAAATCCCACCAGACTTAGTGGGATTGATCTTGAGGTTAATCTCTATCTAGCAAGCATCTTCTCAAGCTCCAATTTGGAGCCAATCACTACTGGTGAGCCAATATTTGCAAGGCTCAAAGATACCCAAAATCATAGACAAAACTTACGATTAGGATCAATGTTTCAAAGTCCAACTCGTGCAGAATTGGGCTGATTTCTCCCTCATTTTCTTCCTCCTTATCGACGAAGAAACCCACCACCAAAGCTTCTCCTTCCACCTTCCTCACCCTCTGCTACATACAATAGGCAGAGGGCTTTCCTTCCTTATCTTCCCACAGAGCTTCCAACAAAGCTTCTAGCTCTAATTCTCCTTCTTCGGCTCTGACGACCAACCCATCTTCTTCCTCACTCGCACACCACCGGTGACTCTCTTCCCTTCTCCTCTATTCAAATTAGCTTAGGGCTTTTCTTTCTCTACCCTCCAATTAGGTTTTGGGAGCTTTAGAGCTTCGTCTATCATCTTCTTCCTCTCCAACCATCGCCGACGTCCCCCTCCACCACCTTCATCGTCCGACCTTTTTAACCTTCCTCTCACCCAATTGTTTCGGGCAAAATATTCCCCTCACCCTCACAAAGCTTTTACCTAAACCAATTTTTCCTCACAACATCTCCATCTACATCCACCATTGATGTCACCGGAGCATCATCAAATATCATCTCCATGCACTTCCACCCTCCCCTGCACCCAATTTGATTAAGGCTTTACTTCGACGTTTCTCACTGGAGCTTTTAGTATTCCTAATTAGGGAAAAAGGCCATGTTTCCACGTGCAAATGCTTCACTGGATTGGTCATCTTCTCCGATAATGAGCAGAAACATCCGACGTCTTATTACAAAAGAGTCCACCTTCCCTCGCTGTGGATCTCGTGCAGCTTCATATCTGAGTCATTGGATTCGAGATCTAATGGCAAATGATGCTTCAATCATCAGCAGCGACATCCATGCAAAGAGGATGAGGAAGAAGGACCAATAGTCCCACATCATCCAAAGAGGAGGCTAAATTTGTGCACAAAAAGGAAAGAGCAACCATACTATTTACTCAAGACATTAGGGGGTCGAGTCCCCATCCTCTCTCATGCGCACACACACCCACACACACGTGGGCACGAGACTAGTATTGGGCCAGTTTTGGAGCGACTAGTGGGCGAGCTTGGACGAAGTTTTGGATTGAGTTTTGGTTGGTTTTTAAGAGATTTGGACTGATTTTGTCGAGGCTTTACTTGCATAACAAACACATATTTTTTACCTTAACATTCTCCATTCTATTTTGAGTTTGATAGTGATATTAATTAAGTAATCTATTTCCTTTTGCATCAAACTCTTGTGCCTCACTTCATACTCGTTTTATTAGTGGCAAATTGCGATTTTATTGCTCCCTGAGACCACTTCAGACTCACACTTTGAGATATAAATTTTAAGTGTTGATTCACTTTAGTCACTGTATTATGACGCAATTTCAAACCTCAACGAAAGAGAACCAACAATGCCCTTGAACCCGATTCTAGTGTGCGAGATCTTTGACATATGAGACATAGACTTTATGGGACCTTTTTCGAATTTTCATGGCTTTGAGTACATCATATTAGCTGTGGATTATGTGTCAAAATGGATTGAAGTCATCCCTACGAGAAAATTTGATCATAGAGTTGTGACACAATTTGTCTAGGATTTTATCTTCTCTCATTTTGGGGTACCTAGAGCTATCATTAGTGATGGAGGGTCTCATTTTAGAAACACACATTTTCAGTCCCTTCTCTAAAAGGATGGGGTAACACATAGGATTGCAACACCTTATCACCCAAAAACTAACAATCTAGCTGAAGTGTCCAATTGGGAGATCAAAAAAATTTTGTAGACTACAATTAGACCTGATAGGAAAGATTGGTCTTCCCACCTTTCATATATTTTGTGGGCATATATTACAGCTCACGAAATCCCATTAGGCATGTCTCCTTTATACTAGTGTATGGGAAACCCTGTCATCTTCTCATAGAGATTGAGCACAAAGCCTATTAGGCCATCAGAAAGTGTAATTTGGATTTAGAGAAGGTTGGGGATCATAGAACATTACAAATTTCTGAGCTAGTTTAGTTAAAGAATGAATCTTATGAAAGCTCGAGGACTTATAAGGATAAACTAAAGGCCTTCCATGACCACCACATCCATAGGAAAACATTTCACCTCTGTCAGAAAGTCCTTCTATTCGACTCTAGGCTTAAGCTTTTCCCAAGGAAACTCAGATCTAAATGGACTGGACCTTTCATCATATAGAAAGTATTTGATAATGGAGCTATTAAGATCATTGAGATTGACACATCTGAACCTTTCACTGTGAATGGATAGAGATTGAAACCCTTTAGTGAACCTCATGACCTCAGACTTGTCAATTCCACCTGTTCGCTCCTACATTTTGAAATCTAATCTAATTCAAGGTTTGCACCTAGTTGAAGGCATAAAACTTACCAACCATGTTGTATATAATAGCTTTATCTTTCTTTATTTTCCTTTCTTCCTTAGTTGTCTATCTTTGCATTCTTAGTTTTCATGTATAGTCACATTTGTTCTGCATTTCACTACTTAGCCCGACTTTCCGCTCTGATTCTTATTAGACTTGAAATCATCTGCACAGAGATTTTATCTCCTCATTCTGACTTCCTTCCATCATCCTTTCCTAAGTTAGTGAAAAGCAGAGTATGGATTTGCATCCACCCTAATCATTCAATGAGGACATTGCATCATTTAACCGTGTAGATAAATAATGAAATTATCTACTGGAATGCAATTATAGACACACCTTAAGTGTATATAGATAGTATTATTGAAAAATCCAAAAAAATTGAAAATTTTGAAAATTTTAAAAAAATTACAAAAAAACACAAAAATTGTGAAAAACAAAAATTCCAAAAATATAATAAGGAACCAATTTTGTATTGATTGATTGAGGGAGAAACTCTAGAAATATGAGAAATAAGAAACAAAAGTTTTATAAGTGTTTAATTATCATCTTAAAGCTGAACCAAAAATAGAATAAGCGTTTATGGACATTCAACCATTGTTGGTAAGACTTTCTGGATTACATAAGCTTGATTCAGTTAGGCTTAGGCTTAATGCACTTAAGCTTTGACAAGATAGACCAAGATCTCTCCTAACCTAGGACATATTCTTGTACCAGAGTCATCAGTACAGGATTCCTTGGTTTGACTTTATTTAAAAGTCTACGTGGCCTTGGTTTACACTACATGAATTTGGGAAAGACCAAATGAACTTAAGTCTCAACCCTAGTGTTCATTATGGAAGGTGGAGTCCTTACCTGTGCGTGTAGGTAGACTCTTTGTCTCAATCTTTACTCTTGTGTCTAGGAGAAGCTCTTTCCACGAAAATACTCACCCACCAAATTAGTGTGCTCTACCAAATAAAGTTGAAGGATACATAATGACATTTGCTTTCAGAAAAAGAAGAAAAATCAAGAAAAAAAATAGACAAAAGTCAAAAAGAATAGAACAAGACATTCCTTTGAATAAGTTAGTATGTTCTCCAATTCCAGTTCTAAATATTTCTACCAAAAAGATTTTTCAGGGTGTATTACAAATACCCTATATCTCTATTAAATATTCTTTAAGCCATAAATGCAAAAAAAAATTGGGTTTGAGTCTTCAGTTATTTTGAAAGTCGATCCGAAAGCTTGAGCTGAATTTGAGATCAACTTGGACTTAAAAAGAAGTGAAACCCTAGATTTGAGTCTTAGTGTCCATCTGTTTAGTCTTGATTATACACTAAGCACAACCATAACTTAGCTTTTGAGCTTGGTAAAACCCTCTGAGTCTTGGAAATCGCAGTTATAATTTAAATATCAAGAGTCCTTGTTGGTTGAGAGATGGTCTAAGTCATGTTAGCCTTGAGTTCTGGTAGTCTTCATATGCAACTGGTTCTCACAATGTCCAATCATGAACACAATTGGTTTGATACAGAAAATTTAGCTTAAAGATCATCTCTAAACACTTAGAATTTCAAATGAGTTAAATAGGAATACCATCACACTTACCTAGCCGATATTACATTACTTTGCACTTTATTGAGTTATTTGCTAAGGGATTACCAAAACTTAGGCATGGGGATATGATGAGGTACGGCTAATCATTGCTAAAATGCCCAAGTTAAGCTAGAAACTAGGTTAAACACTATTAAATTAACACAAGAAATGGGTTAAGTGTAGGAATTATGGAAAAAGTCCTAAAGCACTCAATTTGTGCTATAATGCGTAATTAGGTCAATTTAAGATATTCCATACCTATAGTACACAAGGATGTTCTGAATGCTAATTTAACATAAATTTGAGCATAAAAGTATAAATAATGGTTGAATTATGTTCTAAAATGTTCAATTCACATTCCCTAAAAATTACATTTCATTTGAACATCACTTGGACCTTGAAATTAAGGTTTTATAGTTAGGTCCTTTATCTCTTCAGATTTTATTTGTTTAAAAATCACCAGGGACTTGTTTGAAAGCTTTTATGGACCGTTTGGTTACATTTTTCATCACTTATAGGTTCCCTTGTTATTTTTCTTCCACTTCATATATAAGGGCTCCCTTGCAAAAGCTTCAATACACCTACTGCTGCAGGTGCTCTTCCATGAAGAACACATACCATCTCGACCATCCGTCCTTGATACACAGATCCAACAGTGGATTTTCCACCATCCTCTAATCATCGGTGTGTACACCTTTGCACCATGATGAGGGGCAAAAAGTGCCCTCGGATACAAAACTCCGTACTCAACCCGGCAAAGGATCTAGCTACCCGGACAAGGGATGTATAGGTGGAACCAGCACTCTGTCCCACCTAAGACTAGCCAGATTCCTAGTCAACACTAGCCTAGTCTACCAAAAGATCCTACGTAGCAAGGGCAGAAGATATGAAATGATGGGCCTAACCACCTGCACCATGACAGCTACCACATAGCCTGACACATAAGGATACCAGAGCCCGTCAATGAGAGATTTTCCCCATGTTATAAATAAAGAAGGAACCCTCTGAGAGGGGAGGACTCCTCCCCAGTGAAGGGAGTGAGACCATGTAATATGTACCTAGAAAATTATAGTGCATAGTTGGGAGCATCGTCCTCCCCCCAGACGTACACCCCTTGCGGTGGAACTGGGTCACCAAACTCCTATTTTCCCTTGTGCTTGCTTGTTAATGGTCGATCCCTCGCGCTAAGCGATGGATGCCAATGGCTAAGTAGTTCCTCCTATGCCAAGAAATATTTTTGTAGGCCTTCTGAGGCTTATCAAATGGTACCATCTGTGGGAAGCATCAACAAAAGAGTCATCATTTTGCAGAGCATCTGATTGCTGGGAGCAAGGCCCCTCCGATGCCCTACTACGACCCCCATGAGCGAAAGCTTCTACGGTGGTCATAACCACCCGCAGTCCCGCTCGTGGCCCTCCTCCCTATGGAGGAGCCTGGTCAAGGCGAGGCGTCCACATGCCCTGGCAACCTTGACTCATTGCCTGAGGTCCCCAAAGCTGGACCTTCCTTCCTAGAGGCATGGCCTAGTCAAGAGGAACTGGGAACCAAGTCCTGCGGTCCCAAATGCACTCCCATGCATGTGCCACCTACCCATGTAGGCATGAAGGAATGGAAACGCTAGCCAAAGCACAACACGATAGAATGACTGACTCCGCCTCACACTTCGCTCCCTGAGGAATAACCCCTGAGGCGAGCCAACACTTGGCCATCCCATGGGAGCTTCCCACCAGGCTCCTATAGCAACCAGATCGTTATCTGGCCAGCCAGACAACCCCTCTGAGGGTGTGAAGAGCAGACCCCGAGAGTGCTTCGCCAAGCACTAGGTAATCGGGGCAACCCCAAGAAGCTATTCAGAGTCAAGCGGCAGAGGACCAAGCCCGCTTGGTCTTGCCCGATGTAGCTCAAGGCTCATCACTGCAACTAATCGAACCCTGTAAGTGGACCTACAGCACCCCAAGCCACTCCATTTGCATTGCAAACATGGGCGTAATGTCCCCAACCATGTGCCCAAATACCCAACAAGGAGCCGCAGAGCGAGGTGACTCCCCTCGTGGATCACTCGAAGGACGTGGTGTCATAGCATATGAAAGGAAAAAGTGCCTATGGCTTATCGCATTAACACACATAGGGAATGAGGTCCCTGCTCATGCACAACCTCAACTCCGTTCACTCTACGCAGGTCTGGGCTGATCCGTTTACTCGGCTACCTAGGTCTGGTCCGTTCTAAGCTGGGAAGAGAGGAAAGAGAATTTAAGAGGGAGGAGGGGGTTTTTGCTACCTTGGGATTTGGGCCCTCTCCTCTCTCAACACTTAGTGACACTCTAAAGAGGCCCTTGAGCCTTTGTGGTGACCTCTACTATGTCGTACCTTAGAACCTCTGAAGGTCTTGAGAAAGGTCCTTGTGCCTTCTATGGTGCTGTGCCTCTTCTAAGGCTTGAAGAAGAAAAGTCCTTGTGCTTCTAGTGTGGTACTTGCCTTAGTTTCTATGGAGGCTTTGAGGTTGATTCTGCTGGTTACTGTTGAAACATTTAAGTGCTTGACATGGATTATTGATTGAGAATTATTGTTCCTGTATTTGAGGATTTGTGAGCTTAAACTTAAGGGTTAAATTGGTGATTCAAATCACAATTTTAACCCAATCCTTTTGCACTATTCTTTTAGTTCTTATTGAAATATCATTTTGACCTTCTTATTGATTTCAATTGCATATTCTCTTATTAAATTGTGATTGGTGAATTAAATTGCACAATTGCTCCCTGCGAACAATCTCAGACTCCTTTTTGAAAATGAGCTTTATAAATTTAAGTGTTTTGCACGATTTTATCAACATGGTATGACGTATATCATAAACATCGACGATTTCATAGAAAACAGCAGTGACCTAGCGTGAAAAGGCAAGTCGAAATGACCCAAGAAGCTAGGACTAAGAAAGGAAAGGGGAGCCTAGTCCGAGCAAACCACCAAGGGGCCAACTTGACAGATTTGTCTGGCGACTTCGGGGCCATAGCCAGACTCTGCAGTCTCAACACCCCCTACTTCCCTTTCTTGCCCTACGACGTGACTAATCTAGTTCAGGCTAGGAGGATCTCAATCCCTCCAGAGGCCTAACGACGGTGGCCCCCTAGAGGGACCTACTTGTCCAAAAGCTGCCTCAGAAGGCATTCAGGGACCGTGGCGTTCCTTTAACTCCCCACGATGACAAAATCGCCCTTCGGGGGTGGCCGACGCCAGACACCCCCTCCACCCGTAGCCCCAGCCACTCCAAGGGCAACCCCATAGTCGCCAAATTCGACAATGGAGGCCTACAACCTACTGCAATGGTAGGAAGAGGCCTAACCTATCTTATCAAGGATAGGCTCTCACTTCTCGCAATGAGCTACTGCTGCTTGCAGAAAGTGATGCCTACACTTAGCCCTCACTCGACAATTCACCTCTAAAGATTGCATGGGACAAAATTCTGATCCACCAAGCCTCCTCCTCAAGATGGTGAGAACTTGAACAGACACGTCTAACGTTTCATTTATTGCTGCCTCTTCAAGTCGGCAAGCCACTTCTTTAGGTTGGTGAGAACTCAGATGAACGTGTCCGATGATCCATTTATTGTTGCCTCTTCAGGCCGGCTGGCCACCTCTTCAGGTCGGTGAGAACTCGGACGGATGCGTCTGACGTTCCATTTATTGCCACCACCACTTTAGGCTAGAAAGCCACCTCTTCAAGTCAGTGAGAACTCGGACAGATGCATCCAACGTTCCATTTATTGCCACCACTACAGGTAGGCAAGCCACCTCTCTAGGTCAGAGAAAACTCGGACGGACGCATCCGACATTGCATTTATTGTCACCTCTTCAGGTTGGCGAGAACTCGGATACGCTCATCCGACGTTTCATTTATTACCGCCTTTTTAGGTCGGCAAGCTACCTCTCCAAGTCGACGAGAACTCAGATGGATGCTTTCGATGTTTCATTTTTTGCTGCCTCTTCAGGTCATCAAGCTACCTCTTTAGGTTGGCAAGAACTCAAACAGACACATCCGACGTTCCATTTAGTGCTGCCTCTACTGGCCAACAAGCCACCCCCTCAGGTCCGAGAAAACTAGGACGGACGTGTCCAACGTTCCATTTATTGCCGCCTCTTCAGGCCGGCAACCCCTCTCTTCAAGTCGGCAAGAACTCAGACGAACGCATCTGATGTTCCATTTATTGCCACCTCTTCAGGTCAGCAAGAACTCGGACGGATGCATCCGGCAGGCAAGCATACTCTTCAAGTTAGTGAGAACTCAGACGGATGTGTCCGATGTTCCATGTATTGTTGCCTCTTCAGGTCGACGAGAACTTGGACGAACACATCTGACGTTCTAGGTTTTCCGCCTCTTTATGCCGGCAAGCCACCTCTTCAGGTCGGTGAAAATTCAGGCATACACATCCATCGTGCTACAGATCGCTGCCTTCTCAGCATGGTAAGCCACCTCTTAAGGTAGGTATGAACTCCGACGTATATGCCCGACCCCGTTGGCTGCCCCATCAGTACGACCGCCACCTACTCAGGTTGGCAAGAACTCGAATGAGTACATCCCAAGGGCCAACTTTTGCCACCTATTACGATCACTAAGAAGTCGGGTGGACATCCATAATGTCCCCTGCTCTGCCACCTCTTAAGAATACTAGGCCACTTCTCAAATCTGGCCCAAGACTCGAGTGGGCTCGTACAACATATGGTCGTCCCTCAGGACCCACTCAGCCAAATTATAAGGTCAACACAGATGGGCTTACTCAATGTTCACTTATACCACCACTTACTCAGGTTGACAGACTGCCTTTCCAAGTCGACTGGGGCTCTAACGGACCCACCTCAGAGTCCTACCAATTGCTGCCTCCCAAGGTCAGCAAAGCTACTCCTGACGGCTGACACAAACTCAGGCAAACGCACTCATGCCTTGCTTATCGGTCGCTAGAATTCCATTTTCTGAGAATGGCACAACCAAGGCTCCTATGCCCTACTTATAGTTACTGGGACATCAGCTCCCCGAGCCAGTAAGGACTCAAGCCTATGCCCTTGAAGGTTCCACACATCACCCACTGGCAAAGTATTCGCTGCTGGAGCAAATAGCAAGGGCTTGGGCAGCCTCACCCAATAGCCGCCATGCCGGACACCGGAGGCTGAATCAGGACCTCTGTGTCCCATGCCCTGAGTGATGCAACGTCATGCAATGCCCATAATACGAGCTTGGAGCCCCATGCTCCAAGCCCCACGTAGTGTGCCTTCAGACTCTCACCAGCAAGAGTCTAAGTGCCTACTCCTGGCTCTCGTCACCATCCTCCAAGGTCGGCCCTATTTCATGGCCACCCTCTATGAGAAGCCCTAGGTGATAGCCACCTTCAGGGGCCAACCCAGGCAGAAAGCCCCTTGCACTTGCCCTGTTCAAGGGCACAGCTAGGCAGGAAAATGCTGGGCAGTGTCACACTCCAAGGCCTCAATAACGAAATCGCCTTCCGCCCATAAGCAATGAGGATGACCCTGATGGAAGAATGGTCGCTTCTATAAAATAGCCAGGTCACCAACCACCTTAGCGGACACAATGGGTCACCTGGTGGGCAACTTCCAGACCATCACCTCCAAAGTAAGGTCAGGATAAAAGGGCCTGATCCAATAAGTCTCGCCTTAGACCACCTTCAAAGTAATGTCTCACCTCCAAGTTTGAGCCAACCCCCACAGGATTATGGCCAAGCTCTTCCGCCTCCTTCAATCGGTCCTACCCTAACGATGCCACCTGGCGCATCTTGGCAAATGATCTCTCGAAGGGAGCAATTGTCCTGAACAAGGCGCATGCATAGGCTCCACCAGCAGAGCCACCACGAGGCTCCATCGTTAGGGACAAGTGTCCAGATGCTCCTACGAAGGGCACATCTGCCCAACCCCCAAGGGGGACAAGCAGCGAGTGTCACCAGAGACAGGCTTATCCAAGCTAAGAGACCCAACTGTGCATCCACAAGAGGAAAGGGCATGACTCAATGGGAGGAGCCCTAACATCCCCTACCCCTTAACAAAACGACAAGGGATGACATTGCCAAGGCAGTCGTAGCCCCTTGCCCCTCGGGCACCAACAAGAAGGGCCTGGGTGGTGCAAGACTACTTGGAGCACCCTTCTAACTCCACCCGGGGCAAACCTCATCAAGTGGCGATTGATGTTCAAACCTCGGAGCATTCCAATGCTGATGCCACCAAGGCTAGCAAGGACCAACCCCTCAGGCCAGTGAAGACTAGAGCCCATGCACCCGAAGGTTCAACAAACTACCCACTGGCAAGAGTCTGGGCCACTCTGCCCACAAAAGGCATCTGCCGGTCAAAATGAAGGGCAAGGGTCTGGCCTGCCTCTACTAACGTTCGCCATACTACGAAGGGACAAGGGAGTAGGACTGTAGTGCCCCATCCCCTAGGTGATGTGATGCCACAAGATGGCATGGGCTCATCTTCCCATGCCTAACAACTGCCACCTCCTAAGGCTGGCAACAACTCGAGCAAATACGTCCTATGCCTACCTTCTACTACCTCCTAAGGCTGGCAACGGCTCGGGCTCATACACCCTGTGCCTAACATCTGCCTCCTCCTAAGGCTAGCAACGGCTCATGCTTATACGCCCTGCGCTTAACAACTGCCACCTCCTAAGGTTGGCAACAACTTAGGCGAATACGCCCCATACCTATCTTCTGCCACCTCCTAAGGCCGGCAATGTCTCGAGCTCATACACATCGCGCCTAACATCTATCGCTGTTCGGGGCGTAAATCACGTAAAAGATTAGCACGTTGTACTATAGCGCGAAATACATCTTGAGCAAATCAATTAACTGAACTGGTGAGTCCCGATTGATCACAGGGAAGCAAAAAGCACATTTGATTTCATGCGTTTGTTCCAAATATAAGTTCCAAATAATAGAAACAATTAATCACAATATCCACAACAGAAAGAGATTGAATTTGATATATGCGATAGAATGAAAACATTAATGTAAACAACTACTACTGTAACAAAATGAATGCACCACGGGTGGTCCATGGTGGCCTTTTGAAGAGATTGGGAAGAGCACCAATAATCCGTCGGGGTGGCCCAACGGACATTTCAGACGAAGATGTAGAGATGGAGGTAGAGAAGATGGGAAGAAGAAGGGAAAGGAGTTGTAGAAGGAGGAAGAAGAAGAAAAACTAAGGAATGGCCTTCAAAAGGGACCCTTAGGCCTCATTTTATAGCTTTTGTGAAGGGCATTTAGGGTGTTTGAGCCCTTAAGTCCTTGCAAAGGCTTCAAATTAATCACATTCATTCATCAAGAGATCAACAGTCCTAATTAAGCCTTCCAAATCCTTCCTCCATCCACGGTTTGTTCAGGTTAATCACATTTGTTCTGGGCTGGAACATGGCACTCTATGCACCCTTGGATTTGAATCTGATGGCATCGCTCACCCGTCACTCACCTGCACGCCTACTGCTCGCCCTCGATCAGCACCTCAAATCCTAGCCCATCTTAGCCGTCTGATCTCTCGATCAGGCAGCTTAAAGAGCACGTGTAAATCCCACTGATTACTAAGGCATGCGTTATCGCGCACGTCTTCATCCAACGCTCCTGTGCCTGCCACAAGTTTGCCGTTGATTCGCCCGATGAAGATCCTACGATGGAATTTCACCCATGGGCAGCCAACTCCGAATCACGCTTCGAACCCGTGTCTCACATTGTCTGTTAAGCGCACTCTCCATTGCACTACGTGTGAAGATTGTTGCGGTTTCCAAATCCTATGCAGCTACCCTCAGCTGTTGGATGGGAATCCAACGGTCGAGATCTCTCCTTTGCTAGATGAGGTGGCTGGAGGTGGGCATCATGGTTGCATTGCAGCCATTGGGTGATGATCCAACGACCCACAGCTCTCCTTCCTAGATTGAGGTGCGGAGAGGGGTGACTGCGATGGCGCCACATTGCGCCATCGTAGTTTGGCACCATCGTGGTCGTCCATCTTCTCCTTGTATCTGATGATGTAGGCCTTCGATTTAGTTGATTTTTGTGTCGTTGGATTGCGAACTTCAATCCGGATCCATCTGTGAGGTTGGATTTGTCATCTAAGGTTCAAATATTCTTCAATTTTCCCCTTATCTCCTGCTTCTTCTATGGACTCCCTAGGGCACTACAGGAGTCTAACTTTTGTGCTCTTGGAAGCATTGGACACCTATCGTCATTCCAAATAGATCCATAAGGTTGGATCGGTCATCTGCAGCCCTGGATTACCTGCAATTATTAATACCTCTCAAATAGAACATTATTATGTATAAACATATAAATCATCTAGAATGCAAAGTACAATGTGTATGCATGCAGCATGACCATATTAAGTTAGGTTCTACTTTAATTCAGGTGAATTAGGACCTATGATTGCTACGCAATCGTACCCCCATGCCTAAAAACTTTGATAGTCCCTAGCAAGTACAAGACTAAATACATTTTATCAAGAGTTTAACTAAAGGTTTATTTCTTTTTGTTTCATAAAAAATTCAGATTCCAGATAACCATGAATATATAATGTTGTAGCTTCTGCAACGGATCCGAGCGAAGAGTCGATACACATTTAAAGCTTGTACTTGACCCCTAGTAAAATTATGTTGGGATAGGCAAACCTCTTCTCTAGGGGATATATGCTATTCTCTGATTTTAGCCCTAGCTTTTTGCTTAGGTAGAAGATGTCTGAGTTAACTAGATTTGTATTTGGTGGCTCACTCTCTTTTGGTGCTACATAGAGACTAGTTTTTCAGAATCTTGATTTCTAGATTATTGAATAAATTAACTTAGAGAAAGGCTGGAAAACTGTGCTCTCTTTAATATTTTGTACTTTTTCCTTTCTCTCTTTCTTTCTCTCTCCGTTTCCTTTTCCTTTTTTTTTTCATCCTGAGCTCACATCTCACTAGATTTGCAATTGTTTTGGTGGTCTTACATGGCATTACACTTTAATTAGGTTCTAATAACCCTACAACTAAGTCAGATCCCTTAGCCTGTATTCTGTTAGTCAGAAATATAGAAAAATAGGTTAAGGCTGTATTTGGTGATTCGTGGGGATGGTAGGTGTTTTTGCCTCAAAACATTTTGACTTACATAACTCAAACTTCTTAACATAACACCTTTTTTCTTATGCAGATATCTCTTTTGTATGCTTTTTCTTCATCCTTATATATATACATATATATATATATATCTACTGGCATAATGTCGTTACCAACATGACATAACGTAACAATGTAACACATTACACATACTTTTATTCATGAGGCATTATTTGGGATTTTTTGGGATGACCAAGAGGATCTCGAGTAGCTTATTTGGTGGAAGTGCCTACTCTCAACACTGGGTAGGGAATGGATAGGATGGTGTATTTTTGAGCTTGACATCAATACCCTCCTTTAGCCGAGGATTCCGTACAGGACGGTCGTGGCCATCCACCTCAGTCCTAGTTTTATCAAAACCCACTCTGTGTTTTTGCCTTATTTGGTGGCTCTCAAATAGAATTTCCCATAGAATTAGTATGCAATAACTGAGAGCAAAAACTATGCCCATCTCTAAGTATTATTCAATTATTAAAGATTAAATATTCCTTACACTAGCTTACACTAACCTCAGAGCACCAGTAGACTCTCTACTCACATCTCACGTATGTTTTGGTGGATCTACTAGAAGATGGTTCACCTGACTCCCTGATTGCTATCCAAGGGTTCAGGAGAAGAAGCAATGCTTCTTCTCGATAAACTAGAGTTGTCTATCAGTTTCCACAGTGCATCCATTGCAAATTCTACATGCAGATGTGATGTTATACTGGATTCTAAGCTTAGGAATCTTCTAAAGAATAAATCTTTAATAAATCCTCTTGATAAAATGATCTAATCTCCCACTTGTTGGCAGAAAATTTTCAATTTTTATGGACTAACCCCCTATGCCTAAGTGTTTGCTTGTCCTCATGCATGAATAAAAGAAATAAGGTAGGGTGTATGTGGATAGAAATCACCTGAACCTGCTTCTGAGTTGTCATTCAGCTCATGCCATCACTGTAATGTCATACACAATATGCAAAATAATATGCAAAACAATATGCCAAAATGAAATATGCTATGTATATATGTATACTTGCTGAGTTTAATGCCTCCAGTTGAGCAACTCATCAGTCACACGTCCTTGATAAGATTGATAGGAACACTATCATGAGCCCTAACTAGCTCATTTTGACCTGGAAAAGAGAACAAAAGCTCCTACATAACCTAGAGAAGGGCCTAATTCAAGGAATAATTGTGCTGAGAGGAAAACATGAAACAAAGGATAAAACTGCAATTTTACCATTGCAGTACATCAGCAGGATTTCTTAGGGGCTAAACATAAGTCAAATGGTCTTAATAAGATAAAAAGTGAGTTGGTTCAATCAGAAATGGGTTCATGTGCAATCTAAGAATTAAATGACTTCTTATAACCCTAAAACAGACTCACTTAATTTAACAAGGTTCTGGTAAGGATAAAAATCAACTCAACCCTCTAAACTTCATGAAAAAATATCTCCTAGGGTTTAGAAAAATCAAATTGGCCTTTGAAACCTATTTTGACTGAAGTAGGGGTCTTAGCTAATTATTTGCTCTAATTTTGGTTTTTGTGTAAAATGTCCTATGAAACGTGGTCAAACCTAAAATCCAACTTCACCATTGGATTTCTTAAGTCCAAATTAGGTTTGTACCAAAATTTGGACATAAGGAGAGGTCACCTAGACCTACTTTGCTAAATAGTCCACCTAATTACATTTTGACCCCTAACTTTTGTAAACCATTGCGCAGACCCCCCTATATTCCTTGCCACACTTTGCAATTAGGTCCCTCCACCATTACAGTGGAGTCCTACTCCGACGAGGATTCGAGGAGGATTTCTCCCTAATTCCTTAGAGATCCCCTCTCAGATTTGAAAGGGAGATTCTCTAAGGAATTCCCTATCATCTGAACGCAATCTCCAGCCTTGATTTGCCCCCAATCTCTTGTGCGAACGCTCAAGAGACATGGGTATCCCACGCACATTCCTACTCCGCTTGGAAGCTTGCCTTCAAAGCACAAGGACCTCTGCCAGTACCTATAAAAGGATCCCCTGACCCTACCGATCAGATCCAGCTTGGCTTGGCTGGGGAAAACCCTCCAACTTCTTCCCTTCTCCTCCAGCCAAAGCATCCAACGAGCTCTGGCGACTCCTCCTCCTCCTCCTTCTCATCGCTCTTCCACAATACCTGTGGCAGAGCCGTCTTCACCTCCTTCCTCCGTGTCACGCCGCACCAACGCTGGCGCCCAATACCCCTTCATCGTCGCCGTTCCCTCTCCACTGAAACTTTCTTCTCTAGCAGCAGTAGGTACGTGCCAACTGCCCTTCTATCCCCCTTCATCCATTAAGTAGGTTTAATCTCTTCCCCTCTCTCCTCTCTTCATTTCCCCCTTCTTTATTTCTACTTTCGACCCCTCGACACCGCAGACCACCACCATCTTCCTCATCTCCAGCTGACCACCGGCGAAGGTGCATCCATCACTCCACGCATCCACATGCCTCGCGAGACCCCTCATAAGCTCCGCCACCATCCACTGACCACTTTTCCCATCTCCATCGACTGCCATACCTTCCATAAGCACCCCCCGACCACACCCATCACAACGGCCACAGAGTGACCTAGGCATGCACGCCTAGGCCGCCTCGCGGCCAACCAACCAGCTAGACACATTTGCCATGCCACGGCAAAGATGCATATGTATTCTAATGAGGCCGAAAGGCCATATTGCTTGAAACATAGGTCAACCCCCGCTATCGTTAGAGCAGGTGTGAAGGAGCTCGCAAGCTTCAACCCAAGTGTCGTGCTCCAGGTTTCCAAGTCTAGGTGACGCAAAAGGAGTTTGCGCACACATCCAGCCAAGTGAGCAACTTTGAGAGAGCACACAACTATAGCAATTTGGCAGAACAGGCTCTTGCGGGTGTGCAAGAAGCGGGTGGTACTTTTAGTCCCACCTCAGAAGGGTTGAAGCACAGTGAGTACTTTATATTGCTTTTGTGTTTTTACCTTGTCGCCTTAGATCACAGGGTGAGGTCCCCTCGCCCGCTCAACCGCCTTGTCCGTGGCCCACGCTACGTGTACCTGGCTGCCAAACCCTTTTACCCTGCACTCCTCGCGCACCATCCACACCAGTGCACCTGGACTTGGGTGCACGTGACTCGACCTGTATACCCGATTGGCTCTAGGAGAGTGAACCGAAGAGAGAATAGAGAGAGAGTGTACGTGGGGGAGGGTAGGCGTAGGTTTTGTACTTGCTTGTGCAGGAAGAGGAAGCTGAAGAAGCAAAGGGTAGGAGGAAGCTGCCACAGAGAAGAAGCCAAACTGAGGAAAGTTGAAGGAGAAAAAGGAAGCTGAGGAAGCTAAAGTGGAAGGAAGAAGAAGCACTGTAGTAGAGAAGGTGCAGCTAAAGAAAAGGCAAAGGCAAAGCTAAGGCAAAAAAGAAGGAAGGAGAAATCAAAGGAAGGCTCGGCTGCAAAGGAAAGAGAAGGAAGGAAATCAGAAGCCAAGGAAGAAAGGCAGAAGAAAAAGGAAAGAAGAGCCAAAGCCAAGGAAAGAAGAAAAGGAAGAAGAAGGAAGCATCATGAAGCAAAAGGCAGAGAAAGTCAAAGAAAGAAAGAGAAAGAAGAGAAGCCAAGAAGGAGAAGGCAAAGAAGGAATGAAGAACCAAAGAAAGGAAGAAGAGAAAGAGAAGAGAACAAACGAAAAAAAGAGTCAAATATTTTTACATCTGATTCAATTTCTCTTTTATTGCTATATTTTAGTATTCATAAACTCCTGCATTATATTCTGAATTAGATTTTGAGTAGATTGAAGTGTTCAAATTACATTGATTGAGATTAGTGAATAGATTCCATTTTCTCCCTATGTTTGACCTCGGACTTAACAATTCAAGTAATAAAAATTCTTATTTGTTTTGAACGCTTTTTCGACTGTACTACAATGCGACTTATTTAAAACCCGATCAAGTGCTATAATGTATCATTTTGTCATCAGGAGGAGGTTCCTGGGCAAAGAATGGTATGAAGTGCTAGCCATTAACCGTAAAAACATGCCCAGATTTTGGGTCTCTAATTTGGACAACCCCGTTAGGTTACGGGTGGACCACCAGAAACGGCCCAGTCCACTTGGACTTGAGCTTTCCCGCAAAGAATTTGAGTTTGGGGTCAAGCAACCAGACTTGCTAGTTAGGTGCAAACTCCTTCCTCCAGATGTGTTGATCATGGAAAGCCTTTGTCTTGTCTTTGTATATTTTTGCATTCTCGTAAGCTTCCCACCTAATCTCCTCTAACTCACTGAGCTGGAGCTTCCTTCCATTACACTTCTGCACTGCCCAAAAGGCACGATGCTTTAGCTCCACAGGAAGGTGACAGGCCTTTCCATACACCATGGGGTATGGCAACATTCCGAACGGGGCCTTGTACGTGGTCTGATATGCCCATAGTGCATCAACCAACAAATCGGACCAATCCTTCCTATCAGGTCTAACTATCTTTTGAAGGATAAGCTTGATTTGACGGTTTGATACTTCAGCCTACCCATTGGTCTATGGGTGATACGGGGTAGCAATGCGGTGTTGCACCCCGTATTTCTTCAATAATAACCTGAAATGGGCATGGATGAAGTGACTTACCCATTGCTTATCAGGGTGCAGGGAACTCCAAATCTCATAAAAATGAATTCCTGGACGAAGGATATAACAATGTTATGATCAGCTTTTCTTGTCAAGATAGCTTCTATCCACCTTGAGATATAGTCTACTGTGATGAGTATATACTCAAAGGCATGCGAGTTCAGGAAGAGGCCCATAAAGTTGATGCCCCAAAGGTTGAACACTTCTACGACAAGAATGGATTGGAGAGGCATCATGTCTCTTCAGGTCATAGAACCGACTGCTTGGCATTACTTATAGCACTTGGAAAACTCGTGTGTATCTCTGAAAATGGTTGGCTAGAAAAATCCTAATTGCAAAATCTTTGTAGTGGTCTTTCGGCTCGAGAAATGACTGATGACACACTCATCATGATCTCTAATTACCCCTAATTAACTAATCTTCCTAGTTAATTAGCTAAGGTTATGAATATATAAGGGTTAATTATAGAATAAGGGATGCTTAGTTGAGGACCTTAAAATAAGTTTAAAACGACATTTTATCATTCAATTAACATTATCAATAATTTAGATAATAATTGGACTCGAAATCCTATTAATCATTTCCATAATTAATAAGATAAGTAACTTAAATATAATGTATACCTAAGTATGTAATAACTTAAGTGATTTTATTTAATCTAATAAATTAACATAAAAAGGTCAAAAATGTAAATTAAAGGTGTAAACATAATATTTACCTTATTGATAACACCACGCAAGAGGGTAGTAATTAGGTTGAATATGGCCCATCTTTAGAATAAAAGGCACAACATAAAGTAGAATAGGAGCATTGCATGCATCAAGTACCAAGATTGCTTATAAACTGCATTAATGGCTATTTGTGTAAAGCATGTGTCAAAGAAGGCCTCAGATGAGCAATCGGACAGCACGGATGGATTCAGAATGACGAACGGAGTCCAACGGACTCAAGATCGGCCAAATCCGACATCCGGAGCTCCCACAATGGGCCCAAGAAATTCTGATCGTTGATCTGGAGATCAACGACCCAGAAAGCGCCACGTCGCCCCACCCCCACCGCTAGCACGCCCTCAAGCCAGCCAAGGACGAATCTCGGCCGTTGATCTTCGATCGAACGGCCGAGATCCGCGCCCTAGCCCGCGGTCGCCGCGACAAAGTGCGGGCGTGGCACAACGGCTAGCGCGCACGCCTGCATCGCAGCGACGCGCGTTCGAATCGCGCGGAGTGGAAATCAAGCGAGAGCGAAGGGCGCGGCAAAATTGGACCGCCCGATCAGCAGTGGGCAGCCAGGATTGTGCCACGTGGCGCGTGACAGCTCTCGAACGCCCACGCGCATGCGCACGCCGGGCGGAAGGCGCGATCTAAGCGCGGGTGCAGGAGGATCTCAGCCGTCCGATCTTTGATCGGACGACTCTCGTTCAACGTCCACGGATCACGCATGGAGAGAGAGCGGGGCGGGCAGCTGACCGGCGGCAGGAGGGCTTCACCGACGTATCTGGAAGCGGTTTTAGCGATGTTCTGGATGTCGCTAAAGCACATTCTTCTTCTAGGAAGCCCTTAACTCTATTTAAACCCCCTTCTACCACCATTCAAGGCATCCTCTCCCACTTGCAACTACTCCACTCCTCTCCTAGCTAGTTTTAGGCACTCTTGTAATCGTCGGAGATGATGAGCCACCAACGGAGCCTCCTCCACCGCCGTGGTTGCCTCATCGCTCTCCACTCTCTCTCTACCTCTCTCTCTCTCTCTTTTAAGCTTTCATTTACTTTTGTTGAAGCATGTATTTAATGTTGTAAACCATGAACTATGAATGCATGTTTAATGAAATTATTTTCCGTTTAGTCGCCATTTTAATTTCTGTTTAGAGTGCATGATCAAAACCAAGAGCTTTCTAACCCTAAACTCTCTCTATCTCTCGCTTTTCAAAACCATCTCTTTGGCAAGCAAAACTCTGCCTTTTTCGTGACAACAAGTGGTAAACAAAATCCGATTTCCATGCCTCCCTGAGACCGACACTCGGACTCACCTCCGTTTACTTCTTTTAAAACCGACGTATCAAGTCCAACTATAACGACACCTCTTAACACACACGCATGAGACCACGTCAGTTTTTGGCGCCATTGTCGGGGAGGCAACGGATTTGTTTTATCACCTCCATTCTACACTCATTCTCACATCATCTAATGCCCTATTTTCCTTTTTACTTGACGGTTGCAGAATTCGACGCATGGATGGCGAAGCGACGCATTCCACGACGGTAGCAAGGGAGTAGGCGCCTCGAGGACCAATAGTGAGCAATCTCTCTCTCATTGTTTGCTTGCATGAAAAAGCTAAAAAAATTGTAAAAACTGAAAAAAATTGGCATGGTGTATGATTGCTTGACCCACATCCATAACACATCACTCCACAAAAAAATGTACACTCTAACATTCTGAACGAATTCTTGGAGTGTTCTTTTCTTTTCTTGAGTGGTGTTTGCGAAGCCACCGTGAATTGACCTGGGCCGCACCACTCAACCCTAAAACTGACTCATCTAATAGAAGCTGCATGATCATTAGGATGAGTACACTAGGGTTTTAGAGCCTCTACAAAATAAAAGGAAATCTACTTTCACCAAGTTGTGTGCAGAACTTGACGTGCCCACTGAAACTTGTTTGAAAACATTAAGACACGTCAACCCTAAAAAGTACTCAAGTAAGGCTGAAACACTAAAAGACACTATATCTTAACAAATCCTTGCTTGAAAATCATGTTTTGCTAGAAGCACACACTTTGAAAGTGGAAAATTAAGAGGCACCACCCCAATCAACGCCTCATCACATCACCCTAAGCACAAGCACTATCCTAACCCTTTAAAACTGAGTAGACGTGCCCTAGGCAGGACTGAGTTAAGTCTCAAAAGGTGAGGTTTTTTTCTGCTAGGCACTTGGCTTTCATTCCCTTGGTAGAATCTGGGGACTAGGCTGTGGGACAGTGTCAAACGACCGCTGTTGTGGGGTCTATCGAACCGGAGGCGCAAGCCAAAGGAAGAACCTTCCCTACTATCCCCTCGTAATCAACCTGGCCAGATTAGCCTTGAGAAGGGGAGTCCAGTGCTTACGGACTTAATCACCCTTTGTGAGATTTCTAGGCCTCCTAAGGAATACACCATAAGGATTAGGCTTGCGTGCTTGATTGAAACACATTTCTCGCATCTGTCGCCCTCCGCATCCCCTCCTGTTCTTCTCTAGTGTATGCACGGGAGGTGCTCACTGCATCCCGAATTGTGTGTTTTGGGCCAGGAATCTAGGCGACGTAATTCTGTTGAAAACATGGCAGAACCTAGGGTGGATGAGGCTGAAGATCAACCCCCACCAGATGCTATGGCTATCATCCAGGCTCAAATCAATGCTAACCATCGGCTTCAGCAACAACAAATCCACACCATCATGCAAGCCATACAACGGTTACAGAACCCACAAGAACAACCACCACCTTTCAATGACATACCAGGACAACCACCACTTGATTTACCACCATTTCAGGACCAGCCAAGACCCCTCCGTGATTTCTATAACCCTTCTGCCATTAGAGACGAGCCACACCTTAGGATCCCCGAAGGGGGAGATGATTTTGAGCTAAAACCTAATGTATTAAGTCTAATCGAGAGCCACTTTCATGGAAGCTCAAATGAAGACCCCTTTCAGCACCTAGAAGATCTCGACCGCATAGCAAGAACAGTAAAACCTAGGAACATTAGCCTTGACATTGTTCTAATCAAGATGTTCCCTTTCTCATTAAGAGACAAGGCTTCTCATTGGCTTAGAACCCTAGGTAGACCCATCACCACCTAGGAAGAACTGAGGCATGCATTTTTAAAGAAATTCTTCCCCATAGGAAAGACCAATGCCCTCAGAAGAGCTATCACTACCTTCACACTCCAGGGTGGGGAACAATTTCATGAGGCGTGGGAAAGATTCAATGAACTTTTGAGGAAATGCCCACACCACGAAGTTCCAAGGTGGCAATTGGCCCAGATCTTCTACCACGGTCTGGACAGCAACCTACGAAACTTCGTCGATGCCTCATGCGGGGGAAACTTCCTAAACAAAGATGAGGAGAGCACGTTTGAGCTCTTTGAGTCTATGAGCGAGAATTTGCTCAACAATGCCTCCATGAACCAGTTTAACAGGTCCAGTCAACCCCGTGGCGGGATTTATGAGGTGCAAGCAAATTCTGGAATGGTTGACATGGACATCATTGCCAAAAAGTTGGATCGAGTGGAATTGGTGGACAAGAAGATTGATGAGCTTCTAAACCAGACCAGGAACCCCTTGCAGACTTTCTCCCTAGCAAAGGGAGCACATAATGTCGACTTGGTCCAACCCTTCACCCAATTGAACCTGGAACAACCCCTGACCACGTTCCAGGGAGGGACCTTTGCTCCCTCGACCCTTGATTACTCCCTTCCTTCTTCATCAACATCGGCTATTCTAGAAGATGTGCAAGCCATCCAAGGATATGCAAAACCTGACCCTTTCTCCAACACTTACAACACCGGCTGGCGTAATCACCCCAACTTTGGTTAGACAAACCAGAAACCACCGCAATTCCAAAACCAGCCCAGGCCAAACCAACAGCCACACTTGCCCCCCTATCAGCAAGGACCACCAGTTAGACCCCAATATAACCAGAATAGGGCGGCCCCTCCCCCACAAAACCAAATGGACACCCTAATAAAGATGATGGCTGACATGAACCAAAAACATCAGGAAGAAATGGCCTTGGTAAAGGGACAGTTAAGCCAACTCTTGGACTGTAAACAGCAAGGATCCCTACCTTCCCAACCGCAACCGAACCTGTGAAACATAATTAACAGAGGCCCCAATTTGCAAGGGTTCCAAGGCAACCCCGGGCAGCCTCATATGGTCCAGCCGGCCCCACAAACACCTCCTGGGTTTGGTACTTCTTCATCCTTGTCTTCTCAAGGATCACCCCATGGCCCCAATGCCTCTGCGAATGCGGTGACCTTGAGAAGCGGCAGCAAAACCCAGGATCCCAAATGATCGACTCTCCCCGAGACTTTGCCTGCTGAGATACCCGACTTAGAAGAAGCACCAACCAAGGACCCAGACATGGAACCAATTCAGACACCCTATCCTGAGGTCTTGGAAACAATCAAGAGAAAAAAGAATACTGTGGAAACTAAGGAGCTGATGGAAATTTTTAAACAAGTATAGATTAATATTCCGCTTCTAGAAGCTGTCAAACACATCCCCGCTTACGCCAAGTTCTTAAAGGATGCCTGTACACCCAAGCGTAAGCCGAGACCTCAAGCACCTAGGAAGGTTGTACTCTTTGAGCAAGCCAGTTCCATTATATCAGGCAACCTTCCACTCAAACGAACTGACCCAGGAGCGCCCCTGATTTCCTGCAACATCGGGGACATGACATTAGATAAAGCGCTCCTGGACCTAGGTGCTTCTATCAACCTAATTCCCACAACCTTGTACCACCAATTTGGTTTTGGGGAGCTGGCACCAACCCCTGTCACCATCCAGCTGGCAGATAGATCAGTGAAAACCCCGAAGGGGGTTGTCGAGGACGTGATTGTACGGGTCAAGGACTTCTATTTCCTAGTCGACTTTTTGGTGCTCGACAAGGAAGTCCCTGAAAAATTACAGAACGCACCCATAATCTTAGGCAGACCTTTCTTAGCTACGGCTAAAGCAAACATTGATTGCGACACGGGATGTATGGAAATTGCCTTCGGAGACAGGAAAATGCAATTGGATATCTTCCGGGCAACAAAGTCTTTTGATTGTGATTACATTGAGGAACATGATCCCGTGGAAACTTTAATCGAGGAATGCCTTACCCTCAGTTCTGTCTCAGACCACCAAACCCGTAGTTCTGACCCGTCACCATCATTACCTATGGACCTCTGTAAGGCTGAGTATCATCACATGACACCATTTGAAGAAATCGATGTTGATCAACTACCGCCCTTTCCATTCCCATCGACTGTGGTCCCACCCGCACCTGAACTTAAACCATTTCCCGAGAATCTCAAGTACGTCTTCTTGGGACCTGACCAGACCTTCCCAGTGATTATTAATTCCCATCTAACCAAGGATCAGGAACTAAGGTTGACTGCAACTCTTTCAGAACATCGGGTCACCATTGGTTGGACCATCTCTGATCTAAGAGGAATTAGCCCCACCTATTGCACCCACAAGATTTACCTGGAAGACGGGGCCCGACCTTCCCGCCAGATGCAGAGATGGTTAAACCCTAACATGCGGGAGGTCGTTAAAAAAGAAATTATCAAGTGGCTCGACGCCGACATCATCTACCCTATCTCTGATAGCCCCTGGGTGAGCCCCACTCAAGTGGTTCCAAAGAAGGCTGGGCTCACCGTTGTCACTAATGATCATGGCGAATCCATTCCCACCCGCACCACCACCGCATGGCGGGTGTGTATTGATTATAGGAAGCTTAATGAAGCCACTAAGAAGGACCACTTCCCCTTTCCATTCATTGACCAAATCCTTGAAAGATTGGCAGGGCAGAAGTATTTTTTCTTCCTGGATGGATATTCAGGATATAACCAAGTTGCAATTGCTCTGGAAGATCAGGAAAAGACCACATTCACTTGCCCGTATGGTACGTTTGCATTCCGTCGAATGCCATTCGGGTTATGCAACGCACCCGCAACCTTCTAGCGTTGCATGCTAGCCATTTTTTCAAAAATGGTGGGTGAATACTTGGAGGTCTTTATGGATGATTTCTCTGTATTCGGGAATTCATTCGACCATTGTTTGAGCAACTTGGAAAAAATCCTAAAACGATGTATCGAGGTTAACTTGGTGTTAAGTTGGGAAAAGAGCCATTTTATGGTTCAAGAAGGAATTGTCCTCGGACACATCGTTTCGCATAGGGGCATCGAGGTAGATCGAGCTAAGGTTGATTTAATTTCCAAACTTCCTCCACCTAGTTCGGTCCGACAGATTCGCTCTTTCCTAGGACATGTTGGCTTCTACCGAAGGTTCATCAAAGACTTTTCCAAACTTTCCAAACCCTTGACCGACCTTCTAGCCAACAACGCCACTTTCCACATGTCTCCTGATTGCATCCAGGCTTATCATACCCTCCGGGACTTAGTCTCCACCGCACCTGTACTTCAACCCCCAGACTAGTCCCAGGATTTTGAGATTATGTGTGACGCATCAGATTTTGCCATAGGTGCTGTCCTGGGACAAAGGTAAGACAAGAAGCCCATGGTGATCTACTACGCGAGCAAAACGTTGGACGAGGCCCAACGTAATTATACGGTCACAGAAAAAGAGTTGCTCGCTGTAGTCTTTGGACTGGAAAAATTCCGATCATACTTGCTGGGATCCCACGTGACTATCTACACCGACCATTTAGCCATCAGGCACCTGTTGGCCAAAAAGGACGCAAAACCCAGGCTCATCAGATGGATCCTGCTTTTGCAGGAATTTGACCTGGAAATCCGAGACAAGGCCGGATCGAAAAATGTGGTGGCTGACCACCTGTCAAGACTTCATCCAGACCACATTGGACCCTCCCTACCTCTATCTGATACCTTCCCTGATGAACACATCCTAGCCATGCAAGACAAGAAAATGCCATGGTATGCTGACTATGTCAACTACCTGGTTATAGGACAAACCCTGCACAGCTGGTCCAGACAGCAACGGGACAGGCTCTTGGCTAAGGCCAAGCACTATTTCTGGGATGATCCCATGCTGTTTCGCCTCTGTGCTGATCATATCATCAGGAGGTGCCTCCCCGAAGACGAAGTTCAGAGTGTGCTTTCCTTTTGTCATGACCAAGCGTGTGGCGGCCATTTCTCTGGCAAGAAAACAGCTGCAAAAGTTTTGCAGTCTGGATTTTATTGGCCGTCCCTATTCAAGGATGCACACATCTTTGCCAAGACTTGCTCACGATGCCAAACACTAGGGACCATGACCAAAAAAGATATGATACCCCTTCAGCCCATTTTGATTGTCGAAATTTTCGACGTTTGGGGTATCGATTTTATGGGCCCCTTTCCACCATCCAACGGCTTCGAGTACATCCTGGTCTCGGTAGACTACGTTTCCAAATGGATTGAAGCTGTCGCCACCCGACGATGTGATCACAAGACGGTCATGGACTTTGTGAAGAAGAACATCTTTTCCCGGTTTGGAATACCCAAGGCCATGATCAGTGATGGTGGAAGCCATTTTATCCATTCCCAGTTCCGTGCCCTACTTAGAAAATACGGCGTAAACCACCGCATTGCCACCCCGTATCATCCACAAACAAATGGGCAGACTGAGGTCTCAAACAGACAAATCAAGAACATTTTACAGAAGACTGTGAGACCAGATAGGAAAGACTGGTCGACACGACTTGATGATGCCCTGTGGGCATACAGGACCGCTTTTAAGACCCCGATAGGCATGTCACCTTACTGCTTGGTCTTTGGCAAAGCTTGTCATCTCCCTGTCGAATTGGAACACCGGGCTTACTGGGCTGTTAAGCAATGTAACATGGATCCCCAGTTAGCTGGTGCACAAAAGACTCTTCAATTATCTGAGCTTGAAGAAATTCGTCGGGACGCCTTTGACAATAGTCGGCTATATAAGGAGAAAATGAAAGCCGTCCACGACCGACTCATTCATAGGAAAACCTTTGAGCCAAACCAACAAGTCTAGCTATTTGATGCATGCCTGAAACTCTTCCCAGGGAAACTTAGGTCCAAATGGATAGGACCATTTCGGGTGGTCAAACCCTATTCCAATGGGGCAGTCGAAATCGCCGATCTTAATATCGGGCACACCTTTACAGTCAATGGTCAAAGATTGAAGCATTTCCTGGCCCAGGTACCCCCAAGGAAAGTGTCACCCTTGTTGAGGGCTGACACCAAGCACCACCCAACTGGAGGTGTTAAACTCAGCGCTTCCTGGGAGGCAACCCAGCGGATTCAGACTGATCTGGTAGTTTACGTCACTCAGGTACTATCTTTTTGAACGCTTCTGCATCCATGCATCTGCCAATGAGGACATTGTCCAACTTAAGCATGGGGGGGATGGTAAATTGCATAATCCTGAGCTTAATTAACCAGTCTGAATGAATAAATTAATTGATTAAAAAAAAAAAATGAATTTAGGAAGAAAAACTTAGGCATTAGAAACTTGTCAATAGTGGGAAATAATACAAAAAGAACTTAAACACTTAGACTTTTCAGGCCTTCAGGCTTAATCAGCCCTGGTGTCCATTAAAATATGGATTTAGCGGCGAATCCTTGCAACTTTAAGCTATTCTAATCCACCTAATAAATAAGGTAATAAGTATACGACTTATCAACTCACCCTCTAACTCAGGAAAACTTTGAGTCTAAGCATCTACACACATTTTTGCACAGACTCACTTCTCGGAGATTTTGACAGAAATTGGGTAGCTAATGAACTCTCTAGGGTGGTATGGCTAGCAAGTTGTCATGGGTAATAGCCCATTGGCAGGTTGTCCAGAACCCAAACACAGGCCATTTCTTTTTCACTGCCTCTTGGTACATTTAAGATTAGGGAAGCCACCTACGAAAAAAAAAAGAAAAGAAAAGAAAATAAACCACACTTCACCGCACAAGTACGGCTGGCAAGTGATCGTGGGTAACAGCCCATTGGTCGGTTGTCCAGAGCCCAGCTCAATAATTGCACAAAAAAGACCAAAACACCTAAGGACGAAGCGGGGAAGTAGTACAAGCAGGGGAGATATACACTGGAAAATCCTTGTGTTGACCCCAAGTAAAATGAACGTAGGGAGAAAGCTACCAATAGAACAAATACACCTTCAGGCAAAAATTTATTTTCTTTTCCGGTCACTTAGAGGCGTAGAAACTCGAAGTCTGTCTCAATTACCGTTAAGTGAGTCTATCACAACATTCACACCAAGATGCTTAGCACTTAGGGTTTTGACCGAGTTTTGGGTGGGTTGGGTAGCCGTAAAAAGTTACCAACCCACACTGAATTTCGAAAATTCTAAAAAGACATATATAGATATATACGTATACATATGTATAGTTATATATACAAAGCAAGGATTCGGGCGATTCGTATTTTGGAAGAGACCCGGGCGCTGCTTAGTCTTTGTAGATTAAGATCTTCGTATATTTCCTCTTATTGACAAGTAACGAAGTGCCTAAGCAATTACTTCCTGAATTCTCCAAAGAAATAAAGGCTAGAATAAACCTTGCTAGGGACTATCAAGGAGTAAGCATGGGGGTATGATAACACCACGCAAGGGGGTAGTAATTAGGTTGAATATGGCCCATCTTTAGAATAAAAGGCACAACATAAAGTAGAATAGGAGCATTGCATGCATCAAGTACCAAGATTGCTTATAAACTGCATTAATGGCTATTTGTGTAAAGCATGTGTCAAAGCAGGCCTCAGATGAGCAATCGGACCGCACGGATGGATTCAGAACGACGAACGGAGTCCAACGGACTCAAGATCGGCCAAATCTGACATCCGGAGCTCCCACAATGGGCCCAAGAAATTATGACCGTTGATATGGAGATCAACGGCCCAGAAAGTGCCACGTCGCCCCGCCCCCACCGCTCGCACGCCCTCAAGCCAGCCAAGGACGAATCTCGGTCGTTGATCTTCGATCGAACGGCCGAGATCCGCGTGCTCGCCCGCGATCGCCGCGACAAAGCGCGGGCGTGGCGCAACGGCTAGCGCGCACGCTCGCATCGTAGCGACGTGTGTTCGAATCGCGCGGAGTGGAAATCAAGCGAGAGCGAAGGGCGTGGCAAAATTGGACCGCCCGATCAGCAGCGGGCGGCCAGGATCGCGCCACGCGGCGTGATGACAGCTCCCGAAAGCCCACGTGCGAGCGCACGTCAGGTGGAAACGCGCGCGCACACGCACGCCTGAGGCGCGATCTAAGCGCGGGCGCAGGAGGATCTCAGCCGTCCGATCTTTGATCGGACGGCTCTCGTTCAACATCCACGGATCACGCATGGAGAAAGAGCGGGGCGGGCAGCTGACCGGCGGTAGGAGGGCTTCACCGACGTATCTGGAAGCGGTTTTAGCGACATTCTGGATGTCGCTAAAGCACATTCTTCTTTTAGGAAGCCCTTAACTCTATTTAAACCCCCTTCTACAACCATTCAAGGCATCCTCTCCCACTTGCAACTACTCCACTCCTCTCCTAGCTAGTTTTAGGCACTCTTGTAATCGTCGGAGATGATGAGCCGCCGACGGAGCCTCCTCCACCGCCGTGGCTGCCTCGTCGCTCTCCACTCTCTCTCTACCTCTCTCTCTCTCTCTTTTAAGCTTTCATTTACTTTTGTTGAAGCATGTATTTAATGTTGTAAATCATGAACTATGAATGCATGCTTAATGAAATTATTTTCCGTTTAGTCGCCATTTTAATTTCTGTTTAGAGTGCATGATCAAAACCAAGAGCTTTCTAACCCTAATCTCTCTCTATCTCTCACTTTTCAAAACCGTCTCTTTCGCAAGCAAAACTCCGCCTTTTTCGTGACAACAAGTGGTAAACAAAATCCGATTTCCACGCCTCCTTGAGACCGACACTCGGACTCACCTCGGTTTACTTCTTTTAAAACTGACGTATCAAGTGCAACTATAACGACACCTCTTAACACACACGCACGAGACCACGTCACTTATGTACTAACATATATAAAAAGTTGAAAAAGATTTAAGTTAAAATAAACCTTCAAAACTTGGGTTTACATTTTAGTCCTTACTTCTCATTACAGTCGGGTCCTTATTTCTCACACAGGTCCTTAAGTTTTATTACTTCTAAGTCCCTCTTCGTCTTCTTCTTCTCCAGCCGAACAAACAGCTAGCAGCAGAGAGTCACCCCACCACGCGATCACCGCCCTGCCGACATCGTTCCTCTTTGTCCAAGCTCTTGCAGCTTGTGCTCACCACCTCCACTTGATCCATCGGTTTGGATTAACCGAGAATCCTATTTTTCAGTGGGAGATAACCTCACCGTCGTCAGAGATGACCATAGAGGTTAAGCTCCTCGAGCTTCTTCTTCGGCCAAACCCCACCACTCTCTTCACCGCAAGCTACTTTAAATACCTCCTCACACCTCTGATTTTATTCAAGTTGGCTCCCTTCCCTCTTCTAACACTATAGCCAACTTCGATAGGCTATTCGTCCAAAACTCCGGTGACTTCCCATTCCATCTTCCAACTTCCTCCGTTCATCTTAAGCAGCCGAGGAGATCCGTCGTGGTCTTCCGCACCTCTGACATAGGCACTGACCCTAGGATTCCTTCGCTCCACCTCAAATTCGCCCGCCGGAGATCTTTCTTCCACCCTTTGATTTCACTGTCCACTATGAACCTTCGACGGAACCCTATTGACCCCTTCGTCTAGGTAAGAGTAGACTAGGAGTAGGAGTAGGAGTAGGCTAGCTTAGTTAGTTAGTTTAGTTAGTTAGGTTAGAGTAATTTCAGAATTTTAGTTTCATCTCCTCCGACTCCGGTGAGTTCCTTGAGCTCGCCAGAGCTTCAATCTTGTCTTTTAATTCACTGTACACCTTCCTTTAACTTCCATGATCATTTCTAAATCATTTAATCATTAATTGAATCACCTAAATGCCTAATTCAAATCTCACCTTCACCGACTACTGACACTTTCTATGGTGACAGTAATCGAGTTAATTCCACCTCCATTGGGTTCTTTCATCATCTATCCACCACCTATGAACCCTAATCGACATTATAATACCTATTATTATCATCTATAATTAAACATGCAAAATTTAATTTTGCTCCTGAGCTCCCTGTCCATAGCGGCTCAGGAATAGTTCAAATTATACATTGAATACATATTTATGAATATTAACATCTATTGACTTGATTTAAGCTCTCAATCGAGTGGTTAAACAAGTCCTGAGCTTTAACCACTCAAATCTTTTATGAAAATAATTTCACTGTCAAATCTTAATTCTAATGGATAAATGAAGAATTAAATGTGATACTGAGGTTCCTTGTAACCTCAGGATCCTTTTTGAATAAAAAATGTTTAGTTTTATCAATCTGTATATAGAATTTTATAATTTTCTGGACTCACCGGAGCTCCAGCGAGCCACTCTTGAGTTTAGCCTCTAAAACTTATTGAGTAGCTCCAGAATAGTTTAATAAGGATTACTGATTGTTTTGAAGAAATTTGTTTGAGGATTTAACCACTGGAGCTATAGATTTGACTTCATCATCCCCAACTCGAGCGGAGTTAGAGAAGTCTGTTAAGAAGATCTGAAGAGCATTTAATGAGATCAGAAGCTCCAGTGCGATGCACTAAAGCTATTTAAGCCTTCAAAACACTGCAACAACCTTCCATTAACTCTGTCGAACAAACACCATTTTCAATTCAGGTGGTGAGCCTAAAACCCTAGGAATCAAGGTTAGAACAACTTTCTGAAAATCTGAATGAGTTTCTGAGGTTGAGGACACTCTAATTGAGGCATTAATTTCTTAGGAGAAGATTTTAAATAGAAAGTCCATTTTTAAGCTTCCATAGTCAAACATGAGTTTGATATTGGAGTTCTGAGCTTGAATTGAGGAATTGAGAAGTGAAAATTGTTTCAGGGATCTTATTTGATGATCTGAGAGTGATTAAAGTAAGCTCAGAAGAATGAATGTTTGAAAATTTAGTTTCTTCTAATTTGGGTTACTTTCGAACCCAAACCAACAGGAGTACTATTTTGATGAAATTTAAACTTAAAACCTACCTAGATTGATCTGTTATAACCCTTAGAATTAACCTAAATTGATTAGGAACACTTTAAAGTGTCTGTTGCACATATTGATATCTGAAAAATCAAACTCTGAAGCTTTCAGAGAAGTGAAGAGCTTCTCTGCTTGTTCTGATGGTCTTAAGAGCTTAAAACCAATTCTAACAGATGCAGAATCACTTATAAAACATGTACAGACCTTTTAATAAAAGAGAGAAGTCCATCTGAAGACTCTCCTAACATAAATTTCACTTTCCAGGCTTAAAATCCCCATAGGAACCCTTGATTTCATCTTTTAAATTGAAGAGCAAAACATCATTAAAAGATTAAATTGACCCTGAAATTGTGTAGATTACCCTTAGAGCTTTCCAACAAACTTGAAATCATTCAATTTGGAGTTCTGGGTAGAAAGTTATGAACATTTGAATTCGGGTCTAGAAGGGGTAGGATAGTCCCACCTCGGTTGTTCATGAGAGTGCGCCTGGGGATAAAAGTAATTCATTTCCTTGGCTATGTAGTCGTCAGCTCTCGGTGCACTGGTTACCGATTCTATCTGTTCTGATCTGAGCATTGCATGTCTATGTGTGCAGGCTTATGCCTACGGGTGTGCACCCTTGGGGGCGTGAGAATGAGATTGTGCCCTGGGAGGGCAAGAGTGGCCTGGGAGGCCGAGTTGAGCCGAAATGGCTCGAGACTGTGAACCAATAAAAATGAACTGAAACGAACCTAATTGACATTAGGTGAGGGTCGAGTAGGGTCTGGTCCCACCCTGGTCTCAGGGTGCTATGTATCCTCAAAAGGACCTCGCCGCAAATAAAAAACTTTTGGTTAAAAAAAGTGGAAAAAAAACCCAGTTTAGCTGAAGAACTTAAGGAAAAAGAGAAGCCGTTGAAGGATGTTAAGTGTTGAAGCTGAAAGCTAAAGAAGAAAGCACAGGCACTAAGGAGTGTTAAGGAAAAGAGGCTAAGGAGTGTTAAGGAGAAAACTAAGGGAAGAAGAGAAGGCAGGAGAAAAGTAAGGAAAAAGAATAAGCGATACGAACAAGAGAAGGTAGGAACAATAAAAGAAAGAGAGCTCGAGATAGAGAAGGAAATAAAAGAAAGAAAGAAGATGAGAGGGTGAAGAAAATAAAAAGGTAACAATACTTTGAAATAAATGAATTTTTCTTGCATCATTATCTTTTTGTTCTTAATTGTAAAAAGGCATGTTTTAATAGAATAACTTTTAATTACCTTAATTTCTTGGAATGAAATACAATTAAAAAATTAGCATGATTACTTGTTAATAAAGTACAACATTTTGAGTAAATATGTTTTGCATATGGAATTTTGTATATCCTTTATAGTTTAAATATTTTGACAAAATTCATGTTTTGAAAATCAAACTAGTTATACCTCCTAAACTTATAGAAATTAAAGAGAATTGGTGAATTTGGAGAAAATTATTATGCCTCCCATTGAACGACCTGGACTCAATCAGTAAAAATTTCTAAAATGTTAGGTTAATTCGACCCTATACAACACAACCGACACAACTTCGAGTTAACCTAAGTGATTTCTTCTACTCTTAATTAATTAAAATTAACTTAATTACTGAGTTGAGTGAAACGCATGCACCTTTTTAATGGCACCGTTGCCGGGGAGGAAATATTTTGATTCACTAAAATTTAAAATGATTTATTGTTTAATTATTGGGTATTTTGTAAATATATTTCTTTTTTACTAACTTTAGTTCTAATTAGTGTGTTTTGTTTTGTTTTTGTTTTCTGTCTTCTTTTCAGGTCTACCTTTGCTGGTAATCTCAGAAGAAGGCGGGAATCTATTTAGCTGTTTTCGTTTTTGTAAGTATTTCTTAATCTTTTGTTTTGTTGCATTTAAAAATAAAAAAATACAAAAATTCATCTTTTCTGACTAGCAGCAGCACAAACATAGGCATACACTCTTAGGAGTGCATATTTCCTGCTAGTATTAAGAGCGATCTGACTCGGGAAATTTTTAAACAGTTTTCTTGCATCAGCGGGAAAACACGAGAAAACCAATGTAGATCCCTGTCCTCTGACAAATTAAAAAGACCACATATTTTTGCTTGAAAAGATATAAAAAGCGGCCATTGTAGTTTAATTGATATATTTTTGAAAAAGATTAACTAAAAAGAGGAAGTAAAATTGGTGACTTAAATCTGTTTGTAGAATGCATGCGAGTTTTTATATCGATATCGTCTGTTGCATGCTATCGCATACACAATGCGATCACTAGAGTCACACGAGTCTATTTTTCTATCTCTTCTCTTTGCACCTCTTAGGGCTTTGGCCAAAGATCAACAAGTCTGTCTCACTACTAGAGCCCTGGGGAGCCAGTAGTGAGTGGTCTCGATCCTAGACCTTAGACCTTTGAGCTTTAAGGTACGCACCTACGTAGTCACAAATTAGGATGCGTATTTTGATACTGTTACTCTATTTGTTTGCATCAAATTACTTTACGTATCTTAGGAATTTTTTCTTTCCTTTGAAAGAAGAGCAAAACCTGCATCTTTTGTGCTATTTTGTAGGTTTTTTGTGTCGCTGTTTTCGTATCGGTGGTGTGCGTGTGCATTTGCACATTTATTTTCCATTTATGGACGGGAGGCGATCCTTGCATCCGCCTCTTGCACCACCATTGACAGGTGATCCTAGGCCGATTGCAGATAAGCAACCAATGGTTTTCCCATCTAATCCATCTACTTCTATGGATCCAATGCAGAATCTCAATCCCGAGATCCCTTCTTCTGGTCAGGGGGAGATGCCGCCTTTTGATGTTCATGAGGCACTCCTGAACCAGAACCTTAGGATGCTAGAGCAAACAAGACAAATCAATTTATTAACAGTAACCTTAAATAATCTACAAACTTTACAAACCCATTCTTCACCTCGACCTAAGGCGGGTTTTCAAAATCCTGATTTACCGATCAATCATCCAAGGCCTCTACTTAGAGATTATTATAACCCATCTAATCCACAAGTAGAACCTAATGTTAGGATTCTTATTGGGGAAAATAATCCAAAATTAAAGCCAAGCATTATAGGTTTTATCCCCCACTTTCACGGATTTGCATCCGAGGATCCATTTCAACACATTGAAGATCTTAAAAATTTATCTCAAACTCTTGGTCCTCGAAATCAAAATAGGGAAATCCTACTAATGAAAATGTTCTCTTTTAGCCTTAAAGATAAAGCAGCTTATTGGTATAGAACTATAGCAAGACCAATCTCAACTTGGGCTGAACTCGAATCTGCATTTTTGAAGAAATTTTTTCCAATTGGTCGAACCAATGCTTTAAGGCGAGCTATTACTCCTTTCAATCAAAATCAAGGAGAACCAATTCATGAAGCATGGGAACATTTTCATGAATTGCAAAGGAAATGCCCACATCATGACATCCCTCGTTGCCAACTCATGCATATCTTTTATTATGGTTTACAAGAGGGCATTCGTAATCTAGTCGATGCCTCTTGTGGAGGGAATTTCTAAATCGCGACACAGAATCTGCTTCAGAATTATTTGAAGGGATGGCGGAAAACTCAATCAATAATGCATCTATGTTCCAATTTTCACAGGGCGCAAATACGAATCACCAAAATCTGCATAAGGGCATTCACGAGATCGGTAATCCATCCAGTTCAAAGGATTTAGAGATTATTGTAGAAAAATTGGACAAAGTAGATATCGTAGCAAAGCATCTCGACGAGGTTAGAAACACAATGAAGACTCTTATGCCTCTACTTGCTACGAATCCCGCGTATTTACCTGTTTCGCAAATTCCCGCGGGGAGGGAATTTGTGAATAATCTGGATTCTAGAGATCCATCTTCCTTGGGTTTTCTATCTACTCCTACACCAACCCAGGGAGGGACCTTTGTCCTACAATCTTACCCACCCTTTTCCCCACCCTTTACTGTTGCAGAAAACGCACCATATCCTCTTGATTTAAATGCCATTCAGGGATACACACCAAGATCAAACCCATATTCAAATTCCTATAATCCTAGATGGTGTAATCACCCTAATTTTTCTTGGTCTGACCATACACAAAGACCATCATATCCGACTCAGACCAGACAAAACCCGCCTACATTGTCGTTTAAGCAACACAATGCGAGGCCATTTTACGCGGGTTCGCAAAACCCCGTAGGGCCAAATAGAGATTCACAGCTAGACCAGATTTTGAGAGCTGTGACAAAGAGCCAGCGACAAAATGCTGAGGCTCTTGCTGAAGTCCAATGACAATGTTCAGCAAAATTGGCTGATCTTAGAGGTCAAATCACGCAATTAGTTGAATCTCGTCAGCTAGGGACCTTTCCATCCCAGCCAATTCCAAACCCTAGGAATATCCAGCAAAGACAACACCCTAGAGTTCAAAATCCAAGTCAGGGACATGTCCATCTCCTTAATCAATTACCCCTGAATCCAAATCAAAATCAAAATCTGAATCCACCTATTTCTAATCTTGATTTTGAATATCTAAATCAACAGCAATCAGTTGCGAATCAACCAATAATTAATGATCTATCTTTCCAAAATTCACAAGCATCTTCTTCAACTGCTTCTTCTCATGCAGGCATTAACTCTTTTACAACTTGCCGTGAAACTTCCACTAGGGATCCAGTTTTTCCAAGGAACCTATCCCAAGACCCTAGTACATCTAGATTAACCCTTGTTTCTACATTTGGAAGGGGTGTAGAACCCGATCCCGCAATTCTCGCTAATTTGCAAGATCAGGATAACACCTCAGTAGAACGGGAAACCCACGTCCCATTCCTAGAAGCTTTGAAGAAGACTAGGAAACAAAAATAACCTGTTACATTGGATGGAGATTTGATTAAGATTTTTGAACAGGTACATATTAATATCCCACTCCTAGATGCTATCAAACACATTCCGACTTACGCAAGATTTCTTAAGGAATTGTGTACTCCTAAGTGTAAGTCGAGGAAAGGAAGCACTGCTGTACTTTCAGAGCATGTGAGCTCTATTATTTCAAGTACGCTTCCTTTAAAAAAGAAAGACCCAGGATCTTCATTTATTTCCTGTATAATTGGGGTTAGTGTTTTAATAGAGTCCTCCTAGATTTAGGAGCTTCTATTAACCTCATTCCTTTCTCTTTGGTAAAACATTTTCAAATAGAAAACATTAAGTCTACCAATGTGACTTTACAATTAGCGATAGATCCATTAAGTCACCAAAAGGAATGTTGGAGGATGTTATTGTAAGAGTTCGAGATTTTTATTTCCCTGTAGATTTTATTGTTCTTGATATGGAAGTACCCGTACACATTAAAGACACCCCAATTATCTTAGCGAGACCCTTTTTGGCTACTGCAAAAGCCAACATTGATTGTGAATTAGGAAAGATTGAATTGAAATTTGGCGAGAAGACAATTAAGTTAGATATATTTAGAGCTTCTAGTGGATTTGATTGTTAATGGATTGAGGAAATAAAATCAATAGAAGTTTTTGAGGATGACATTAGTTCTCTAGATTTAGAAGACACATCTTTTGATATCCTATACCCTAAAAGCAAAGAAACATTATTGGAATCTCTATTCAATCCTGAATTTGACTCTGAATCTGAATCACTTTTCACAATTGAGAATCTTGCCCCAAATCCCATTGTTGATTCAACTCCTATGCTTGAATTGAAACCATTGCCTAATAATCTTAAATATGTATATCTCGAATCTGATCAAACATATCATGTAATAATCAATTCTCATCTCTCTGAATCACAAGAATCCAAATTGATCAAAGTGCCTCGAGATCATGATGTAAACACATTTACACTACTTAAAATGTCTATTTATGCATGTTCTTAAGCATAGGATTGCATTTCTTGATATAAATATTGGATAACATGCATCATCTCGCATTTAGACTAGTTTGAATAAAATGGAGGTTAATTGTCTCCTTTTATGTGCTTGGACAGGGAAAACATTTTATCGGGGCCTCGAATCAAAGATCCAATCGTATGGATGTGATTAGGGCGACGATTGGAGTTCAACGACTCCAAGATCGCTCTAATCAGGCATCCGTAGCATCAGATAGAGATCGGGGAACCCTAGAAGATCAAGGGCCAGGATGGTGTAAATCCGCACTTCAGATGACAAATCCGACCACACGGATGAATTCGGATCGACGATCGCAGCCCAACGACACAAAAATCGAGTCAATCCGACATTCGTGGCACCATCTACAACTTCCAGAAGATGGACGGCCCAGCCGCCCAAACGGCCGCTGGCATTTTGTGAAGGCCCCTGCCCGATCGCTCTCCGCCATCAGATGGAGATCCAATGGCTGTGGCCACCCGACGCTTAAAACGTGTGCTCGACCATCCGCGGCCCGCGTCGCAGCTTTCGAGCGCACTTACGCGAGCGCGGGGCGCGGGTTCGAGCTACGGTGAGGGGATTGGAGGCGCGGGTAATTGAGGCCCGTGGAGCGTCGGATGGAGATCGTGCGGTCGCGGGCGCCCGATAGCGCCGACGCGCGATTGGACACCCCGCGTAATGTGCGATCGCACGCGCAGGTGGGCGAGTTGCAGCGGGCGCGGACGCGATTTAAGCCGTCCGATCTCGCGATCGGACGGCTGAAAAGCACTGGACGTGCGTGGGCATTGAGGAGCGGGCAGTCGAGGAGGCGCGCATGGGCGTGGCGGCGACGGCCACGTCGGGGCTTTAGTGACGGATTTATCCGTCACTAAAGACCCCTTATTTATTATTTTGAAGATGTAATGAACATTTTGCCCCCACTCCTTGCAACTATAAAAGGAGATCCCCTCCATACGAAATTCTCATCCCTTCCTTCTCCTCTCTACCCCTCCAAAGCTCAAGAGAAGCTTGTCCCACACCCGGGATGCTTCTCACGAGATAAAGTCCAATTTTCGTTCCCCTTCGGAAGTGGATACCACGACGACGACGGCGTGCTGCTTCGTTCCCATTATTCTGCTTCGTCCTCCTTCGTCCCGCTTCGTTCTCCTTCGTCTAGGCGTCGTCCCGTCCTGCTCGTCCTCCAAGCAACTGTCGAGGAGGATTTCTCTCTCCCTATTCCTTTTACCGCTTTCTAGTATAGATTTACTGCTTTCTAGATTAATCTACTTGTCCTCCAAGCAATCGTCGAGGAGGACATTTCTCTCTCCATTCTTTTAATGCTTTCTAGAGTAAATTTATCGCTTTCTAGAGTAATTATTTTATGCTTTCTAGTTGTAATGAACAATCTCTTCAATACAAAAATTCCTTGTTTATTCTACATCTCATTTTGATTTCTCTGTGTAATATTCTCTTTCTCTCTTACTCTCTCTCTCGCTTCTATTTATTGTAAATAATTAGATGGTTCTAAATTGAATTATTCTGTAACAAATAAAAAGAAACGCGTAGTTTTTAAATCAAACGTTCGCCTCCCTATGTTCGACCTGGAATTTTAATTTCGGTATAAATTTTATTTGTTGAACACGAATTCTTCGCTTTTGAACTACAACGACAGGTTTTCCGTAACCGAACACGTTAGCGTAGGTTCGTAAACGTTCAACATTTTGGCGCCGTTGCCAGGGAGGCAACGATCTTTGATTTCTCTTCGCGTTTTGTAACTTACAAATCATTTACCTCACTTTTCTCCTTTCTTATTGTAATTGCAGGTACTCTTTTGAGGCAAGCAAAAGCGGTAGATTGGAGTAAAGTGCTATGGAAGGTTTTGTAAGTTATCCCCCATTTTGTGTGCCTAACTTAGCGGTGCATTTGTGGCCAATTATTTGAGTTGATTGGGTCGCACCACTTCAAATAAAATCAACTCATCAAGTAGCTGCCAATTAGGTTCAACTCCTAGGGATTTACCAGGCACTCCACATTCTTTTTAAATTTTAAAGGAAAATATCTTCACCTATGCTTGCAAAACCTGGTGTGCTAATGAAACTTGATTGAAAATACCTAAAGTTGAATCCTAAAAGCTACTAAGCAAGATTTGAACCTTAAAATTCACGACATCAAAAACAATCTTGCTTGAAAACCACTGGTTGTGCACTCACACACGAATCAATCAATCATTAAGGGCACAACCCATTTAAAGGGCCCATTGTTGGTGCTAGAGCACCACGATCATTTATTTTGATGATAACAAAACACGTGTCATTTAATATTTGCACTTTGAGTCCTAGATTTCAGGTAAATCGCAAATGGATACGTGATTAGATGGAGTTTGAGCTCGCATCCAGGACGGATTGGAGGAGCTTGATGGAAAACAAAGGAGATTCGTGAGGAGCGATAGATTGAAGAAGGAAGGAGATGAAGAATAAGATAGATTTCCTTCTCTTGTACTCCTTGTATTTTTCATTATTTCTATTGCTCTTTATTTTTGTTACTTAGATTTCTATTAAAGAGCCTCAAAGTACCCTAACAGTAGTCTTTGGAACACCCGCACAACCCTAGGATAGTTAGGTTTTCTGTAGAAAACTTAGAAAACCAATATAGGGTTCAAACAGAGTTTCCAGACGTCTAATTCCAAAATCAGACGTCTGATAAAGTATTTTAAGACGTTTGACTGTTGCTTCAGACGTCTGATAACTATTAGGCTGGGCATAGTTAGTTCTGTCTGATGAAATCAGACGTCCAGACCTTAGACCAAACGTCTTAGGAGACGTCTGATGACTTTGCCAGACGTCCAATTAGTGGACCGTTGGCTGGCTTAGCAAACACTCAAGAATACGACCGTTAGAGCCTTATCAGATGTCCATAGGACTGTCCAGACGTCTGATAAATGACCGTTTTGCCTCGGCTGACCCAAAATCTCTTCTCAGAGATTTTCTAGCCGTTGCAACGTTTGGAAATCCATTCCCACAGAAAAAGTAGGTTTCCAGACGTCCAGACATAGTGCCAGACGTCCTGTATGTCGTCTGATGGACTTGCACAAAATCCCTGTTTAGATCTGATCGAAGTCAGGAAGAGACCCGCCCAAAATCAGACGTCTGACCTTGAAATCAGACATCTTAAAGTGGTCTTACAGATGTCTGATGCCAGAATTAGACGTCTGATAAGCCTGTCAGAGCAATGATTGTTCCTGATTTCAGGCTGATTCTCTTGGGCTTTGTTCCCAACGGCTATAGAACCCTTCCTAAGCCTTCCAAAGCCTTCCTAAGGCCTCTATAAATAGAGGGGAACCTTTGCGACACACCTCGCAATACAATTTCAAAGCATTTTGTGTCTCTCTTGCTCTCGAAGCGCTAGTTCCATTCATCTTGAGAGCATCAAGCTGTTGCGCACCCGCTCTCCCGCCGTTGTTCATGAGAGTGAAGTTGCGCCGTCGCGTGGCTCACGCACCGCGTCATCAACTCGACGCACTCCTTGCAAAGGGGAGTTTCCTAATTCCTATAGAAGCTAGGTTTAAAATTACTTTGTTGGCCCTATAGGATTACTTGTTTATTTTATCTTTGTTATTTGGTTGGGTATTCGCTTTGCGAATTCTCGTCTCTTTCGCGAGACAAAATCCTTCTCGTAGAGAGAAGGGGTTGAGGTACGCTACCCTCGTCTAAGTAGCGTGGTTGTATTGAGGTTGAATCACCCTCATTTAAAGTGATTCGGTTTAGTGGATTTTGATCAACTTGGTTGATCGAAAAATCCTAACTCGAGAGGGTTCGGTGGTGGTTTTCACCCGGTTTGGGTTTCCACCTAAAAATTCTTGTGTACTTGTGTGATTGCTTATTTTGTGAAGATTGTTTATTTTATTTCCGCAATTATTACGTCACCCCATCCTGTTAGGGTCGGAAATTTCACCCATCACATTCCAAAGCACATTCAAACCTAGCCCTAAATAAAACAGAGTAGACATTGGCCTTAAGGATTGGACTCGCTCTTCAGAACCCAGAACAAGATTATTTTCGATTAGTCTATTTCTACTGTTCAATCTGATGTCTAGCTAGGGGAGTAGAGTCAAACGATCGCAGCTGGGGGGTATACTAGGAACCGGAGGTGCAAGCCGAAGGAAGAACCTTCTCCCCAGTCCCTCCTTCTAACTGGTTGGATTGAACAGACGGAAGTAGATCAAATCGTTCCTTTATCTCAAGACGGGTTTTGAGAGTCTGTAGGTCTTTAGGCTAACCTATTTAAGGACAGGTTTGATTGTTTGTATTGCAGGGCACCTTTCTTCCTCCCGTGTATCATGAATCCTTCCACATATTTCACGCATTCCCGCTCTTTCCCTCCTATTGTAAATTATCCTCAACATGACGATTATCCCAACTCGTATTGTAATCAACCATCAGTTAATTGGGTTAATTCGGATTGGGGATACAATTTCGGACCCCCGTGTTTAGGGTCTAACCCTGAACACTTTGATTTTGATTTTTATCCTTCTCAGAGCTACATCGATTATAGATCGTCTTCCTTTCATGAACAGCATAATACGATCTACAATCAAGAAGGATACACCGATCCTTACCCATCCTCTGATTTCACTGCCTTTAGGTCATCACCATCTTTTCAACAATCTGAAATGACCTATTATCAGGAAGGGTATAACGAATCTCAATTCGTTAATTCCCTTGCATTGAGCCCAAACCCGCCCAACCCTGAAACAACTCATTTGGTTCAGGTTAACCAGGTTCATGATAAGGTTCTGGCTAACTTGAGGAATATCATTCAATCTTTAGAAGTTCAGCCAATACCTTGCATTGAGAGATTGGAGCCCCTGATTGAAATGATTGATGATTTAAACAAGTCTTTGTTGGATTGGATCCAGGATGTTAAGGATAAGAACCTGGGTGAGTTTCTACTTGGGAAATTAGCAAAATTGAGGATGAGATTCGTGGTTGCTTTGATTCAATCTTGGAATAATTCGCAGGTGAACCCTCTTCAGGAAAGCTAATAATAGAACCCGCTCAGGCACCTGTTGGGGGGGACAAGTGTTATGAGGCTGACCAGATTGAATTAAAGCAACCAATTAAGGATGATTTGATTTCTTCACCTGAGATCCCTGAGCCGGGTTACGAGGAAACGTATGTCTCCTTGGAACAGAAAGTGACAACTGATTTTGGGACATACATTGATACGGATCCTGATGGTGAAGATTCAAGTTGCGAAGTCTCACGCGAGTTTTCTGAACATGATTTCTTTGAGACAATCGGGCCTGAGGAATCTGATAGATCATTTAATAGCCCAATAACTGAGGAAACTGATCTTATTAGGGCACACATTATGGATCCAGAATCGCATTTTCTGGAAGAATCAATTCAATGCCCTGATTATCAGTTACACCCTGTTGAGCTTATTGATGATTCTAATTCTGAGATAATTAGACCCAAGTCAATTTTGATTCTGCCACATCATTTAGACTTGGAGATTTCAGACGGGGTGATGAATATACAAGAGGACCTGGAATTTGATTTGCTGAATGAGGAGGATAGGAGCTGGGAAGTGTTGATTTGGGAAATTAATTTTTGAGGAAATGGAAGATTGAGTCGAAGGGTTCCTTTTAAGCTGAAACCATCAAATTAGAACCCTTACGACATTTGTTTCGAGGATGTTCAACTCAAGCACACATTCAACGATTATCCTTTTGAGTTTCAATTCTCTGTAACTCGACCTTTTGGTCTTGGGTTGCATCTTCATAAATTGCAGGCCCGACCCCGCTTGCATGCTGATTTTAGGTTTTGGGTAATTTTTATCCAGAACCTAAGATATTCTCGATTATGGGGTGTGGGTCTGCACCACAATCTGGTCCACATCTGTGGACCTTTGCTGACAGGTCAGAGGATTCTTCTATTCATTCTGATTCTGACCTGCACTTGTGATTTCTTCATTTCTTTTCTTTGTATAGTGTGCCTAGCTGAAGGCACTAAACTCAGCACTTATACAGTTCTTTTTCATTTTCATCTTGGAGCAAACCTGATATTCACGCAATTCAGGTGCTTTCTTCGCTTTTCCACTCTGTTTTATGTCTTTTTAATACAATGAGGACATTTCATTAGATAGGCATGGGGGGGTGGATATTTATCTCTGAATTCATTCGTCAGCTCCGTAGATTTGTTTTATTTTGATTTAAAAAAAAATCAAAATTAGGAAAGAGAGTTTGGGTTTAAGAAAATTTTCAATCTTAGGAAAAACTATATTAAGATATGAACACAAAGACCCTTCAAGTCGTTGAACTTAATCAGCCCGTGTATCCACTAAAATGTGGATTTGTTTTTCGAGTTCTCGCCAACTTGAATTTTATTTTAATTGGAGTAAATAAGTTTGGGTGATAAGTACACGACTTATCAACCCGCCCTCTGATTTGAGGGAATTTCGAGTCTTAAGAATCTACACACTTTCTTTGCACTGACTCGTTGTTCGACGATTTTTACAGAAATTGGATAGCTAATGAACCTTCTAGGGTGATATGGCTAGCAAGTTATCATGGGTAACAGTCCATAGGTAGGTTGTCCAAAGCCCAGTCACTGGACCTTTCTCTTTTTGCTGCCTTTAGGTAAATCTTAGACCAGGGAAGCCACCTACTTAAAAAAAGAAAAAAAAAATCAAAAAGGAGAAAAGAACAAAAAGAAATAAGCCACAGTTCGCCGCACAAGTATGGCTGGCAAGTTGTCGGTGGTAACAGCTCATCGACTGGTTGTCCAGAACCCAGCTCAGAAAATGCACTAAAAATTCCCAAAACACTTAGGAAGAAGCAGAGAAGTAGAATAAACCGAGATATACACTGGATTCACCCTTGTGTTGACCCCGTTAAAAAATAAAAGTAGGGAGAAAGCTACCGGTTGTAAAGATACACCTTTAGGCAGAATTCTTTTTGAGGTCACCTAGAGGCGTAGAAATCCGAAGTCCATTCTAATTGCCAGTCAACGAGTTTATCACAATCACAATAAGATGCTTAAAACTTAGGGTTCTCATCAAATCTTGGGTGAGTTGAATGGCAGTAGAAAGCCACTCTTAAACCCTAAAATTTGAAAATCCAAAAAAATTAGAAAAGAGTAAAAAGAAAAAGAAAATTTTCTCTGAATAAGGCGAGGGCTTGAGGCGGTCTGCATTTTGGTTGATACCCAGGCACTGTTGTGTCTTTGAAAGTTCAGTTCCTAAGTAGACAATTTCTTAATGATTGAAAATAACTCGGGTCTAAATAATCTAACCTAATTCTTTTATAAATAGCATATAGTTTTTGCTAGGGACTAGCAAAAGATAGGCATGGGGGTATGATGTAAACACATTTACACTACTTAAAATGTCTATTTATGCATGTTCTTAAGCATAGGATTACATTTCATGATATAAATGTTGCATAACATGCATCATCCCGCATTTAGAGTAGTTTGAATAAAATTGAGGTTAATTGTCTCCTTTTATGTGCTTGGACAGGGCAAACATTTTATCGGGGCCTTGGATCAAAGATCCAACCGTATGGATGTGATCAGGGCAACGATTGGAGTTCAACGACTCCAAGATCGCCCTAATCAGGCATCCATAGCATCAGAGAGAGATCGGGGAACCCTATAAAATCAAGAGCCAGGATGGTGTAAATCTGCACTTCAGATGACAAATCGGACCGCATGGATGAATTCGGATCGATGATCGCAGCCCAACGACACAAAAATCGAGTCAATCCAACATCCGTGGCACCATCTACAACTTCCAGAAGATGGACGACCAAGATGGTGCCACGTGGCGCCATCTCAGCCGCCCAAACGGCCGCTGGCATTTTGTGAAGGCCCCCGCCCGATCACTCTCTGCCATCAGATGGAGTTCCAATGGCTGTGGCCGCCCGATGCTTAAAACGTGCGCTCGACCATCCGCGCCACGCAGTGCAGCGGTCGAGCGCGCTTACGCGAGCGTGGGTTCGAGCCGCGGTGAGGGGATTGGAGGCGCGGGTAATTGAGGCGTGTGGAGCGTCGGATGGAGATCGTGCGGTCACGGGCGCCCGATAGCGCCGACGCGTGATTGGACGCCCTGCGTAACGCGCGATCGCACGCGCAGGCAGGCGGGTTGCAGCGGGCGCGGACGCGATTTAAGCCGTCCGATCTTGCGATCGGACGGCTGAAAAGCGCTGGACGTGCGCGAGCATTGAGGAGCGGGTAGCCGAGGAGGCGCGCGTGGGCGCGGCGGTGACAGCCACGTCGGGGCTTTATTGACGGATTTATCCGTCACTAAAGACCCCTTATTTGTTATTTTGAAGATGTAATGACCATTTTGCCCCCACTCCTTGCAACTATAAAAGAGACCCCCTCCATACGAAATTCTCATCCCTTCTTTCTCCTCTCTACCCCTCCAAAGCTCAAGAGAAGCTTGTCCCACACCCGGGATGCTTCTCGCGAGATAAAGTCCAATTTTCGTTCCCCTTCGGAAGTGGATCCCGCGACGACGACGGCGTGCTACTTCGTTCCCATTCTTCTGCTTCGTCCTCCTTCGTCCCGCTTCGTTCTCCTTCGTCCAGGCGTCGTCCCGTCCGGCTTGTCTTCCAAGCAACCGTCGAGGAGGATTTCACTCTCCCTATTCTTTTTACCGCTTTCTAGTATAGATTTACTGCTTTGTAGATTTAGATTAATCTACTCGTCCTCCAAGCAATCATCGAGGAGGACATTTCTCTCTCCATTCTTTTAATGCTTTCTAGAGTAAATTTATCGCTTTCTAGAGTAATTGTTTTATGCTTTCTAGTTGTAATAAACAATCTCTTCAATACAAAAATTCCTTGTTTATTCTACATCTCATTTTGATTTCTCTGTGTAATATTCTCTTTCTCTCTTACTCTCTCTCTCTCTTCTATTTATTGTAAATAATTAGATAGTTCTAAATTGAATTATTCTGTAACAAATAAAAAGAAACGCGTAGTTTTTAAATCAAACGTCCGCCTCCCTGTGTTCGACCTGGAATTTTAATTTCGGTATAAATTTTATTTGTTGAACATGAATTCTTCGCTTTTGAACTACAACGACAGGTTTTCCAAAACCGAACACGTTAGCCTAGGTTCGTAAACGTTCAACAGATCACAAAAGGGCAATTGGGTGGACTTTACATGATCTCACCAGGATTAGCCCCAATTTTTGTACTCATCGCATCTATATTGAAGATGGGTCACGACCTTCAAGAGAAACTCAAAGACGCCTAAATCCTAATCTAAAGGAGGTCGTTAAGAAAGAAATAATCAAGTGGCTTGATGCTGATATTATTTATCCTATATTTGATAGCCCTTTGGTGAGTCCAATTCAAGTGGTACCCAAAAAGGTAGGACTCACCATAATCAAAACTGAATCTGGAGAAACCATTCCCATACGAATTGCAAATTCATGGCGGGTTTGTATAGATTATCGAAAACTGAATTCGGTTATAAAGAAGGACCATTTTCCTTTACCATTCATTCATCAGATCCTTGAGAGATTAGCTGGTAATAGGTTCTTCTGCTTTTTAGATGGTTACTCTGGATATAATCAAGTTGCAATTTATCTCGAAGATCAAGAGAAAATGACTTTCACCTACCCCTTCAGAACCTTTGCTTTCCGAAGAATGGCATTTAGGCTTTGCAACGCACCCGCGACTTTTTAGCGTTGCATGTTAGCCATTTTTACCGAAATGGTGGGTGAATATATGGAGGTTTTTATGGATGATTTTTCAGTCTTCGAGGAGACATTTGATATTTGCTTGGATAATTTGTCGAAGGTTCTAAAAAGATGTATTGAGGTTAACCTTGTCCTTAGTTGGGAGAAGAGCCATTTTATGATTCCTGAGGGCATAGTACTTGGTCATCTCGTATCTGAGCGAGGTATCCAAGTAGATTGAGCCAAGATCAATCAAATTGCAAATCTTCCAATTCCTGACTCGATCAAAGGCATTAGATCATTTCTCGAGCATGTGGGATTTTATAGAAGATTCATCCTTGATTTTTCAAAAATTGCCCGATCACTCATAAACCTCCTCACAAAGGATGAGATTTTTGAGATGGATGAGGAGTGTATTTTAGCATTTAAAACTTTGAGAGACAGAGTTACACAGGCTCCAATTTTGCAACCACCTAATTGGGATTTACCATTTGAAATCATGTGTGATGCATCAGATTATGCAATAGGAGCTGTTTTAGGACAAAAAATTGAGAAGAATCCGGTGGTAATTTACTATGCTAGTAAAACATTGAATGAGACAAAAAGGAATTACACAGTTATAGAGAAAGAGTTACTAGCAATAGTATTTGGATTAGAAAAATTTAGATCTTACATACTCGGATCTCAAATCATAGTATACTCTGATCACCAAGCTATTCAACACCTTCTATCTAAGAAGGACACGAAACCTTGGTTAATCAGATGGATCTTGCTTTTGCAAGAATTTGACCTAGAAATTCGTGATAAGGTGGGTAGGCAAAATGTTGTTGCAGATCATCTATCCCATCTTCCTTCTGATACAATCGAATCATCTCCACCAATTGCAAAACACTTCCCTGATGAATATCTTTTGATTATATCCACAGATCTTCCTTGGTATGCAGATATTGTTAATTATTTGATTACACATCAATTCACACCAGATTGGGATGGGAATCGCAAATCACGACTCAAAGCAGAAGCCAAATACTATTTTTGGGAAGATCCATATCTTTTTAGACTCTATAATGATTAAATCATCAGGCATTGTGTTACCTCTTTTGAGATTGATTCTATCCTATCTTTTTGTCACGACCAGGCCTGTGGTGGTCACTTTTCTGGTAGAAAGACCGTTGCAAAAGTTTTGCAATGCAAGTTTTATTGGCCCACATTATTTGCTAATTCTCAAACGTATTGTAAGGCATGTAGTCACTGCCAAACACTTGGTGGCATGTCTCGGAAAGACATGATGCCTTTGAACTCGATTCTAGTCTGTGAAATCTTTGACATTTCGGGTATAGATTTTATGGGCCCATTATTGTCCTCTTTTGGCTTCCATTATATTTTACTTACTATCGACTATGTTTCTCATTGGATTGAAGCCATACCCACACGGACAAACGACCATCGAGTTGTCATTCCTTTTATACAGAGTCACATTTTTGCTCGTTTTGGGGTACCTCGTGCTATGATTTCTGACAGCGGTTCCCATTTTATTAACCCCCAGTGAAAACATTTACTTAGAAATTATGGGGTTACACATCGTATTTCTACACCTTACCATCCCCAGACTAATAGGCAAACCGAGGTCTCTAATCGGGAGATCAAAAAGATCCTTCAAATGACAATCTGACTCGATAGGAAGGATTGGTCTTCCCGTTTAGATGAGGCTTTGTGGGGTTATAGGACTGCCCACAAAACACCAATAGGCATGTCACCATACAGACTTGTTTACGGGAAACCCTGTCATCTTTCCGTAGAAATTGAACACAAGGCCTATTGGGCAATTAAAGCCTGTAATTTAGACCTCTTGAAGGCTGGTGAAAATCGTAGGTTGCAGCTTAGTGAACTAGAGGAATTACGTCATGATTCCTATGAAAGTTCAAAGCTGTATAAGGAGAAACTTAAAGCCTTCCACGACAAATTCATTTCCAGCAAATCCTTTGCACCTGGTCAGAAGGTATTATTTAATGCCTGTTTGAAGCTCTTCCCTGGTAAACATAGGTCTAAATGGCAAGCGCCATTTATTGTAGTTAGAGTCTTCGACGATGAAGCTGTTGAAATCACTAAACCCAATAAGGATCAACCCTTCAAAGTCAATGGTCAACGTCTTAAACATTTCTTGGAATCACATCCTCTGGGTCTTGTTGGAGAATGTTACCGGCTCAACTAGGGTTTTTTCTATCCATCCACCACACTTGTACATAGCTGTTTCCTGTTTTCATCCTTTTTTATTTTCTTATACACTTTTAAAATTTCACTCCATATCATATTGATTACTGTCATTTAGTCTGATTGACCACTCTGACCTTTGGTTAGACTTGAAATCGTCCGCACAGAGATTTTTAATCTCCTCTATTCGACTCCTTCCATCACCATATACTAAATGAAGTGTAATATTTTTCACCCTTCTTACAATGAGGACATTGTAAACTTTTGGCTTGGGGGGTGTTGAAGTGAAATTTTCACTTTAAGTGTTGGTTTAAAAAATAAAAACACATAAAAATTAAATATCCATGAAATTTAAAACATAAATAGAAAATATAGAAATCTAAAAATTTTAAAAAGATTAAAAATTTTCATAAAAATTTGAAAATTTTTAAAAATTTTAATATAAAAATTAAAGAAATCTTACATAAAAATAAAAATATATAAATACAAAAGAAAAATTCATAAAAATAATAAGAGGGGTTTATTCATTATTAATGAAGAAAAGAAGAAGAATGTATATATATTATAATTAAGAGCTTAATTTTCTTTTAGGTCAGAAGTTTGAAATGTATATAGAATATATATAAGTATTTAAGAGCATTCAATTCTTAATTAGATTTTTTATTAAACATTTTGTAAAAACACACTTTTGTGTTTAAAATTTTTAAAACAAGTTTTTATTTGAATTTAAGAATCTTGTAAATCTTTTTAAGATTTATTTTTCTATTGTTACCTTGAATTAAGAAACTAAGTGTGTTAAGATTTTAAACTTAAGTTTTGGAATTGAATTATAACTTTTTAATCAATTAGATTAAGTATCCTTTTGCTTTTTGAAATTTTTATTTTATTATAAAGTTAAGTAAAAAAGCTAGATATTCAGAGTTAATTAAATAAAGAGTTAGTAGAATTTTAGTTTACGAAACTTACAAGCTGAAGATAAATAACTGGACTTGGTAAATTTTGTCTTGACAGATCCTATAGGAGGAAACTAAAAATTTGAAGAACCTAAGAGTAAAGGGCTTTGTTGTCCAAGCTCTGGTTTAAGAGCTAAGTAACCTAAACATCTAAAATTCACTCACATAGAATTGTCTTGTTGACATCTGAGACCGTGAAAACACAGAGGTTAAGAGATCAATTCTGAATCCTCTTTAGTCCAAGGATTTCCGCAGGGCGATTCTTGAAAGGGTGAAGGATGTGCCACTCACCCAGAAAAAGGATTTGGAGAATAATGGTAGTAAGAAAAATGAGAAGGGGGAAAATAAAAAGAGGAAAAAAAAAGAAAAAGTAAATAAAACACCCTGCAGTTAAGTGCCTTATTAAAAATGGGTACTTTTGCAGTTTTCCATAAATAAATAAAAGCAACTTAATATAAATGGATGCTACCCTTCCTTCCATCAAAAATAAAAAGAACACCTCGCTACAAATGGGTGTTCTAACCTATAGAAAAAAATATGGAGAAAAAAATATTAGGAATAAGAGATCCAGTGGTCCATCGGGGAGATATACACAAAAAGTGTTGACCTCGAGATAGAAAACTAGTGAGGAGAAAGCAACCAAACCAGAGTAAGGCCAAGCCAAAGGCTTGAATTGGAATAATTGGGATTGGAAAGTGATGTCTTAAGATCTGGATTTTTGCAACTTTGGATGTCTTTAACACAATTCTCTTCACTAAGCACAGATGTTTTAAAATCATAGCTACTGAACCCTGGTATTGGGCAGTGAAGCTTAAGAAATTGGATTTTGAAGATTTTAAGTTGAGACCTAAAGGAGAAGAATTGACAGAATCTTAGGTCTGGAAGTTAATCTTTACTGTTGTAGGCTAGTAAATTAAAGTTTTACTACTCTAAGTTTGATTAATAATGAGTATCTAGTAATTTGCTTAAACTTATATTGATAAAAGTCAAATACCATAAACAAGGGATTAACTTAAATCTATTTGAGTTTTTGAGTTAAAATTTAATTCTCAATCCTTAAGTTTTATTTTTCTTAAAACACTTTGTATTCTAATTTGAGTTAAGAATAGTTACAAAAATTAATAGATTTTTGAGAAATTCTAATTCAAAATAAAATTCTTGTTTACAAATTATTTTAAGTGTGTTTTGAAAATGTTATAAGTCTAAGTAAGAAAATTTTCACACATGCTCTATACATTAATCATTTATATTAAACTTAGAAAATTTCTGACTTAAGCTTTCCTCTACATAGTTACTATTTATAATAATTTAAAACCAGGTGCTTTAAATCATCATAGTCTTAGTTAATTTTGCTAGGGACTAGCAAAACTTTGGCTTGGGGGTATGATGAGACACTCATCATGATCTCTAATTACCCTTAATTAACTAGTCATCCTAGCTAATTAGCTAAGGTTTTGAATATATAAGGGTTAATTGTAGAATAAGGGATATTTAGTTAAGGATCTTAAAATAAGTTAAAAATGACATTTTATCATTCAATTAACATTATTAATAATTTAGATAATAATTGGACTCGAAATCCTATTAATCATTTCCTTAATTAATAAGATAAGTAACTTAAATATAATGTATACCTAGGTATGTAATAACTTAAGTGATTTTATTTAATCTAATAAATTAACATAAAAAGGTCAAAAATGTAAATTCAAGGTGTAAACATAATATTTACCTTATTTACTAACATATATAAAATGTTGAAAAAGATTTAAGTTAAAATAAACCTTCAAAACCTGGGTTTACATTTTAGTCCTTAATTCTCAATATAGTCGGGTCCTTATTTCTCACACAGGACCTTAGGTTTTATTACTTCTAAGTCCCTCTTCGTCGTCTTCTTCTTCTCCAGCCGAACGAACGGCTGGCAACAGAGAGTCACCCCACCGCGCAATAACCGCCCTACCGACATCATTCCTCTTTGTCCAAGCTCTTCCAGCTTTTGCTCACCACCTCCACTTGATCCATCGGTCTGGATTAACCGAGAATCCTATTTTTCAATGGGAGATAACCTCACCGTCGTCAGAGATGACAACGGAGGTTAAGCTCCTCGAGCTCCTTCTTCAGCCAAACCCCGCCACTGTCTTCGCTGCAAACTGCTATAAATATCCCCTCACACCTCTGATTTTATTCAAGTTGGCTCCCTTCCCTCTTTTAACACTGTAGCCGATTTCGATAGGCTATTCTTCCAAAACTTCGACTACTTCCCATTCCATCTTCTGACTTCCTCTGTTCATCTTAAGCAGCCGAAGAGATCCGCCGTGGTCTTCCGCACCTCTGACACAGGCACCGACCCTAGGATTCCTCCGCTCCACCTCAAATCTGCCCGCCGGAGATCTTTCTTCCACCCTCTGATTTCGTTGTCCGCTATGAACCTTCGGTGGAACCCTATTGACCCCTTCGTCCAGGTAACAGTAGACTAGGAGTAGGAGTAGGAGTAGGAGTAGGCTAGATTAGTTAGTTAGTTTAGTTAGTTAGGTTAGAGTAATTTCAAAATTTTAGTTTCATCTCCTTTGACTCCGGTGAGTTCCTTGAGCTCGCCAAAGCTTCAATCTTGTCTTTTAATTCACTGTACACCTTCCTTTAACTTCCATGATCATTTCTAAATCATTTAATCATTATTTGAATCACCTAAATGCCTAATTCAAATCTCACCTTCACCGACTACTGACACTGTCTATGGTGATAATAATCGAGTTAATTCCACCTCCATTGGGTTCTTTCATCATCTATCCACCACCTATGAACCCTAATCGACATTATAATACCTATTATTATCATCTATAATTAAATGCCCAAAATTTAATTTTGCTCCTAAGCTCGCTGTCCATGGCGGCTCAAGAATAGTTCAAATTATAAATTGAATACATATTTATGAAGATTAACATCTATTGACTTGATTTAACCTCTTAATCGAGTGGTTAAACAAGTCCTGAGCTTTAACCACTCAAATCTTTTAAGAAAATAATTTCACTGTCAAATCTTAATTCTAATGGATTAATGAAGAATTAAATGTGATACTGAGGTTCCTTGTAACCTCAGGATCCTTTTGGAATAAAAAATATTTAGTTTTATCAGTCTGTATATACAATTTTATAATTTTCTGGACTCACTGGAGCTCCAGCGAGCCACTCTTGAGTTTTAGCCTCTAAAACTTATTGAGTAGCTCTAGAATAGTTTAATAAGGATTACTGATTGTTTTGAAGAAATTTGTTTGAGGATTTAACCACTGGTGCTATAGATTTGACTTCATCTTCCCCAACTCCGGCAGAGTTAGAGAAGTCTGTTAAGAAGATCTGAGGAGCATTTAATGAGCTCAGAAGCTTCAGAGCAATGCACTGAAGCTATTTAAGCCTTCAAAACACTGCAACAACCTCCATTAACTCTGTCGAACAAACACCTTTTTTAGTTCAGGCGGCGAGCCTAAAACCCTAGGAATCAAGGTTAGAACAACTTTCTAAAAATCTGAATGAGTTTCTGAGGTTGAGGAGACTCTAATTGAGGCATTAATTTCTTGGGAGAAGATTTTCAATAGAAAGTCAATTTTCGAGCTTCCATAGTCAAACATAAGTTTGATAATGGAGTTCTGAGCTTGAATTGAGGAATTGAGAAGTGAAAATTATTTCTGGGATCTTATTTGATGATCTGAGAGTGATTAAAGTAACCTCAGATGAATGAATGTTTGAGAAATTATTTTCTACTAATTTGGGTTACTTTCGAACCCAAACCAACAGGAGTAATATTTTGATGAAATTTAAACTTAAAACCTACCCAGATTGATCTGTTATAACCATTAGAATTAATCTAAATTGATTAGGAACACTTTAAGGTGTCTGTTGCACATATTGATATCTAAAAAATCAAACTCTGAAGCTTTCAAAGAAGTGAAGAGCCTCTCTACTTGCTCCGAAGGTCTTAAGAGCTTAAAACCTATTCTAACAGATGCGGAATAACTTGTAAAACATGTACTGACCTTTTAATAAAAGAGAGAAGTCCATCTGAAGACTCTCCTAACATAAATTTCACTTTCTAGGCTTAAAAATACTGTAGGAACCCCCGATTTCATCTTTTAAATTTAAGAGCAAAACATCATTGAAACATTAAATTCACCCTGAAATTTTGTAGATTACCCTTAGAGCTTTCCAACAAACTTGAAATCATTCAATTTGGAGTTCTGGGTAGAAAGTTATGAACATTTGAATTCAGGTTTAGAAGGGGTAGGATAGTCCCACCTTGGTTGTTCATGAGCACGCGCCTGGGGATAAAAGTAATTCATTTCCTTGGCTATGCAGTCGTCAGCACTCGATGCACCAGTTACCGATTCCATCTGTTCTGATCTGAGCATTGCATGTCTGTGTGTGCGGGCTTATACTTGCGGGTGTGCACCCTTGGGGGCGTGCGAATGAGATAGTGCCCTAGGAGGGCGAGAGTGGCCTGAATGGCCAGGTTGAGCCAAAATGGCTTGATACTGTGAACCGATAAAAATGAACCGAAACGAACCTAATTGACATTAGACGAGGACCGAGTAGGGTCTTGTCCCATCCTGGTCTTAGGGTGCTGTGTATCCTCGAAAGGACCTCGCTGTAAATAAAAAAACTTTTGGTTAAAAAAAGTAAAAAAAAACCCGGTTCAGCTGAAGAACTTAAGGAAAAAGAGAAGCCGTTGAAGGATGTTAAGTGTTGAAGCTGAAAGCTAAAGAAGAAAGCACAGGCGCTAAGGAGTGTTAAGGAAAAGAGGCTGAGTGTTAAGGAGAAAACTAAGGGAAGAAAGGAAGGTAGGAGAAAACTAAGGAAAAAGAATAAGAGACAGGAACAAGAGAAGGCAGGAACAATAAAAGAAAGAGCTCGAGATAGAGAAGGAAATAAAAGAAAGAAAGAAGAAGATAAGAGGCTGAAGAAAATAAAAAGGCATCAATACATTGAAATAAATGAATTTTTCTTGCATCATTATCTTTTTCTTCTTAATTGTAAAAAGGCATGTTTTAATAGAATAACTTTTAATTGCCTTAATTTCTTGGAATGAAATACAATTGAAAAATTAACATGATTACTTGTTAATAAAGTACAACATTTTGAGTAAATATGTTTTGCATATGGAATTTTGTATATCCTTTATAGTTTAAATATTTTGACAAAATTCATGTTTTGAAAATCAAACTAGTTATACCTCCTAAAGTTATAGAAATTAAATAGAATTGGTGAATTTGGATAAAATTATTATGCTTCCCAGTGAACGACCTGGACTGAACCAGTAAAAATTTCTAAAATGTTATTTTAATTCGACCCTATACTACACAACTGACACAATTTTGAGTTAACCTAAGTGATTTCTTCTACTCTTAATTAAGTAAAATTAGCTTAATTACTAAGTTGAGTGGAACGCACGCATCAATGACCCTGAAATGCATCATTGTGGTAGAAGGATAACACACTTGAGATTTCCGAATCAGGGATGCATCTACGGATGATCTGACTAGGCCTAATGCTAAAGAGTAGTGGGTCATCCCAAAAATAGAATTTAGCCTCTGATATAAATTTGAGTTTTTTATCCTTGGGTAACCCTGTAGGTAGCCTGCCTGCGATGAGATAGTTTGCTATATCAGCATACGAAGGAAACTCAACAAAGTTGATGGACAACAGAGACTCATTCAAAAATCGGTCTGATATCGGCGGGGAGTACAGAATATAATCTAGGTCTAATCGAGACAAGTGATCTGCCACAACATTATGTGCTCCAGGTTTGTTGTGGATTTGAACATCGAACTCCTGCAAAAGAAGGATCCATATGATAAGGCAGGGTTTGGAGTCCTTTGCCAACAAATGCCGGAGAGGAGAATGGTCAGTGTAGATGATTACTTTGGACCCGAGTAAGTATGACCTAAGTTTCTCCAACCTGAATACCATAGATAGCAATTCTTTCTCAGTGACAGTATAGTTACATTGAGCCTCATTCAGCATTTTGGTGGTTGGCGCTCCCGATGCTAGCCAAGAACGGCTCCGACAACAAAGTCGGAGGCGTCACACATCATCTCGAAGTCGAGGACCAGTCGGGAGGTTGGAGAATAGGTGCACTTGAAATAGTGCTTCGCAAGGTCTCGAAAGTGTAGAGACATGAGGAGTCGAACACAAAGGGCTTGTCAGTTATTAGAAGATTCGTTAATGGACGAGCAATTTTGGATAAATCTCGAATGAATCTTCGATAAAATTCGACATGCCTTAAGAATAATCTGATTTGCCTGACAAAGCTAGGGGGAGGTAAACGCGAAATGATTTCAGACTTAGCTCGGTCAACCTCAAGTCCATTAGAGGAGATCTTGTGACCTAGTATGATGTCATCCCTCAGCAGAAAATAGCTTTCTTCCCATGAAAGTACTAGGTTAACCACTATACATCTCCTCAGGATCTTTGTGAGGTTATCATGACATGATGAAAAATCATCTCCAAACATGGAGAAGCCATCCATGAACACATCTACGTAGTCCTCAATTATGTCTGGAAAGATGGCCATCATGCAACGTGAAAAGTAGCTGGTGCATTGTAGTGGCTGAAGGGGATCCGCTTAAAAGTGAATGTTCTGAAGGGACACGTAAAAGTCATCTTGTCTTGATCTTCTAGGTTGATCGCTACTTGATTGTACCCGAGTATCCATCCAAAAAGAAGAAGAAACTACACCCGACCAGCTATTCTAGAATCTGAACAATAAAGGGTAAAGGAAAATGATCCTTTTTGGTAGCCGAGTTTATCTTCCTGTAATCAATGTAGACCTGCCAAGAAGTCGTGGTGTAGGTTGGGATGGATTTGCCCAATTCATTCTTGATTACGGTGAGTCCCACCTTTTAGGCACAGTTTGAATGGGACCCACCCACTTGCTGTCGGAAATTGGATAGATAATGTCTGCATCTAGCCATTTAATGATCTCCTTCTTGACAACCTCTAACATATTTGGATTTAGGCATCTCTGAGGTTGTCTCGATGATCTCACCCCTTCATCAGTGTAGAAATGGTGAGTGCAATATGAGGGGCGAATCCCTTGGAGATCAGTAATGCCACACCCGATAGCAGCCCTATGTGCTTGCAAAATGGAAATCAATTGGTGTTCCTGGTTCGAGGTCAAGTGAGCATTGATAATCACGGGATACGTCTCACTTTCTCCCAAAAAAACGTACTTGAGCGAATTAGGTAATGGCTGTAACTCTAGTAGCAGAGGGTGTGGAGGGGGTTTATGTAGGGGAGGAGAGGAAACAGTAGTGGAAATTTGTTGACCCTGACTAATGCAGAATCCGTCTGCAGTGGTCATGTAATCTTGCCTTAAGATATCAGTGTTAGATCGGATAGGATAGTCAGGATCAGGGATGTTGGAAGTAGATGGACACCCATGACAACTGAATCCATGGGATGAAATGTCATTAGTCTCAATCATGTGTGGATCATGATCTAAGACCCCTGATAGAGAAGATGAATGTGCCATTGGGTCGCTGCAGAGGAGCCCAATGTTCCCATAGAAAGTTGAATCTTCATCTTCACCATCCTCAATTAAATAGCAATCGAAGTTCTTTGATGCCCTGAAAGCATCCAATCTAAGCTTTTCATTCCCTAGGGCAATCTCCATGCATCCTGATGCACAGTCGATGTTCGCGCGAGTGATTGACAAAAATGGGCATCCAAGAATAATTAGTGCATCACGGAGATTAGGAGGAACCTCCATATTAAGAACAACAAGGTCCACTGGAAAGCAAAATCCTTGGACTTTTACTATCACATTTTCAACCACCCCGCTCGGCGTTTTCATCGATCGATTAGCCAACTGTATGGTAACCGAGGTGGGTTTTAACTCCCCAAATCGAAATCGATCAAGTATTGCAGTGGGAGTTAGGCTGATGGACGACCCCAAGTCAAGAAGGACCCTATCAAAAGGGGAATCCTGCAAAAAGTAGGAAATCAGTGGTGTACCTGGGTCCTTCTTTTTGGGTGATGAGTCAGCTAAGATAGCAGCACTGGCTTCCTCAGATAATATCGCCTATCGTCTGATTCTCTGTTGTCACTTCGAAGTACAGTAGTCCTTGAAGAACCTAGCAACAGCAAGGATGTGATCTATTGCTTCAAGGAGAGGGACTTGAATGTGAACTTCCTTGAACATAGATTTCAAGTCCTCGAAATTCCCCGTGTCCTTTTTACGTGCTGAATCTCGCATTAGAGCCGCAGGTGAAGGGACAGGAATTTCACGGTCTAGGGGCTTCTTTCCTTTATCTAATGAAGAAGGCTTATGAGAGGAAGAGGATTGTGAGCCATCTTGCAGTAGGGCACAGGGAAAATCATAACCCGCTTGCCTAGGTAGCGGGTCTGATGTAGTCTTTCTGCTCCTTAGAGTGACGGCTTTTGCATCACCGTGCTGTCCATGAAGGGGCAAAGGAGTCAGTTGGTTTGGATACAGAGGGTTTGGCAAGAGAGGTGGCTGACCGAGCCCATAACTAGGTGGTGTGGGAGGTGCTTGCAGAATAGCATGTGTATTCCCCTGTGGTGCTTGGAATCTAGGCTGGGCACCCTAATTCTGCACATATCTCAAATTTGGGATAGGTTGGGAGGCTAAAGATCCCCGTGACCTATGCTCCTACATCATTTTGTTTTGCATTTCTGTATGCTCTGTATTTGGTCAGCCATTGCCTTCATTATTTGCAGGTTATCATGAGTAGATTTTTGAATTGATTCCTGCAATTCCTCCTTCAGAGACTCCAAAGGGTCGGCCTACTTTGGAGGGTAGTTGGCAGCTTGGTGCAGCAACTAATACATAGAATGGGTTTGTTGCTGTTGAGACGGGAATAGTTGCTGCCTAGGATACATGTTCTGCACATTCCCGTATTGTCTGGTCTGGTAGTGTGGAGCTTGACTCAGTCTCTGTGGGTTACCAGACCAGGAGAAATTGGGATGCTAGAGCCAACATGGTTATATGTTTCAGAATACGAGTTATTACGCCTGTAACCCTGAATAGTATTGACATCTTCGTAGGCTGAAGACATCTCAGATGCAAATTCATCAAAAGAATAAGCACTTGTATTGTCAAGTGGTACGTAACCTTGATTGTACGGCTCCAGATCCATATTGTTCACGGGTTCCTAGTACGTAGGATCCAACGGAGATGGAGAGAAAGCATCCCGAGTGAACGGATATGTATAAGTAGAGGGGGCTTGGGATGCTTGAGAGGAGTAAGATGGAGCAGTGTTGCCAGAAGATCCAGATCTCGCTCGCATTAATTCATCGAGTTTCTTATCAAGCAGGTCCACCTTGTCCTGCTTTTTCGTGATAATGTCCATGTCGATTCGGGCAGACTCGGCTTAAGCTTTGTGGACATTGACTCTTTTCTGTCCAAGTCACTGGAACTGGTTCATTGAGGTGGCATTCATCAAGTTCTCTACTAAGGACTCGAACAATTCAAATGCGCTGTTCTCGTCCTTCGCAAGGAAATTCCCACCACTAGATGCATTTGCCAGGTACCGATGTGTATCATTCAGCCCATGGTAAAATACTTGAGCGAGGTTCCATTTGGGTACACCATGGTGTGGGAACTTCCTGAGAAGATCGTGCAATCTATCCCAAGCATCATGCAGCTTCTCTTTAGGGCCTTGGGCAAAGGTCTTAATCGCATGCCTCATAGAATTTGCTCAATCGATCGAGAAGAACTTTTGGAGGAATTCACGACGTAATTCCTCCCAGGCTCCAATTGGCCTTCGGATAGTCTTCAACAAATAAGCAGCTTTTTCCTTGAGAGAAAAAGGAAAAAGCTTCATGAGAACAATTCCGATATCTACATTCCTGGGTCGAACTGACTCTGCAATCCGACTCAGATCTTTGATATGCTGGAAGGGATCCTCATTCGAGTTTCCATGAAAATGAGCCTAAATCTGACTTATGATATTCATTTTCAACTTGAATGTGTCTCCCCCTATGGGAATCCGAGCCTTAGGTGCTATAATTGTTGCCACCGGATAGTAGAAGTTCCGCAGTTGTTCTCTATGTGGTGGATGCTACATCAGATCGAGTGTTGTGAGAATCCTGTTGATGTTCTGCCCGTATTTCTATTCTGTTTCCTTGACCCTGGTTTCCAGAAGAGCCATTGGGTCCTGATTCTCACGGTCCTGATGAACTCGAGGACCAAGATTAGTCATCTTAGCCAATCAAGGTTGAGAGGAGAGGTCGGGCGAGAATTGCCTTTACCGCCTTGGGTTCGGCTCCCAAGGTCCCACAAGTTTAGGTCCTAATGACCTTCTTTGCATATACCAACTCAACGGGTTGGTGTAGTCAAGTAGAGCAAGGCTAAGGCCTTGTTAATCTGAGTGGTCGTTTAGATCAAATGACCGAATTTTTCATTTACGTTTATGTTATTAAAAAAAATTCAGCAAGAGACCGACTGCAAGGAATTCCCACATCTCAGGCTAACCCAGCTAGTCTGGTTACGAGGGGACTATGAGGAAGGTTCTTCCATTGGCTTTAGCCTTCAGTTCCGTTACCCCACATTCACCGTCGTTTGACGCTACCCCTTAATCTTAGACACCAAGTTTTGCAGAAGAGGTTGGAACTACTCAGTAGTCTCAAGCCAAATGCAGGTTATTTGATATAATTTCATGAATTTTTAACCTATTTCTTCAATTTAGTAGATTGTGGGTGGTCCACAAGGTGACTCGCTTCACCGACTTCTTCTTGGGCTCGTCAAAGTCCAAGTTAGTCTATGTGGTCCTATTGGCTAATGCACTTCTAAGTTTGTTTCAAATTGAAGATCACAATTCAAATGTATTGTCTAAAGTATGATGGAATCCAAATGATTTGAAACATGGCAAGAATATTTCCTTTTAAACAAGCTTTTCATAAAGTATTTTTCCAAAATTTTTACTATTTCCAACAATTAGTTATGAAATTTTAACAAACTAGGGGTCAAATCTGGGATTTAGACCCATGTTGGTTTTTTTATTGGAATCCATAACAAATATGATCCAAATTTTTTTAAAATTATGATAATGAAAGATAATTTAATTATCTTTTAATCCCCACAAATTGTGAGTAAATTTGATTTGTATGTTAGTCAGAATTTATTTCTAAAGTTCATAAAAGTTCTATTTTCAAGCAATCTAACCAGTATCTACTCCATGAATTTTTACAAATTCCACAGAAGAAATTCCATCTTGGAAAAGGTGGCGTTGGAAAGATAATTTGAAAATCTAGTTACAGTCCAAATTTCAGGATTTTTGGAGTATCAGAAACATGGCTATTGAATTTTAAAGATGACACCTAATTTCTGGCCGAGTTTCTAATAAGAATGTGTGCATCGCATTTTCGTAGCGCCTGCTTTGCCTCGTTTGCTCCTTTGTGTCATTGTACCTACACGCAAAAATACTATATTAGTGATAAAATCAAAAGTTGTCGTTTGCTCCCTAGCAACGGTGATAATTTGTTCAGGGCGTCGATCGTGTAGAAGATTAGCACATTGTAGTATAGTGCGGAATACATATCGAGTAAATAAATTACAGGAACTGGTGAGTCCCGATCGATCATAGGGAGGCAGAAAGCACTTTTGATTTCATGCATTTGTTCCAAATATAAGTACCAAGTAGTAGAAACAATCAATCACAATATCCACATCACAAAGAGATTGAATTTGATATATGCGATAGAATGAAAACATGAATGTAAACAACTACTATTGTAACAGAATGAGGGCACCACGGGTGGTCTGTGGTGGCCTTTTGGAGAGGTTGGGAAAAGCAGCAACGATCATTCGGGGTGGCCCAATGGACGCTTTAGACAGAGATGCAGAGATAGAGGTAGAGAAGATTGGAAGAAGAAGAAGGGAGAGGAGTTGTAGAAGGAGAAAGAAGAAGAAAAGCTAAGGGAATGGTCTTCAAAGGGGACCCTTAGGCCTCTTTTTATAGCTTTTGTGAAGGGCATTTAGGGTATTGAGCCCTTAAGTCCATGCAAAAGCTTCAGATTAATCAGATCCATTGATCGGGATATTAACGATCCTGATTAAGACTTCCAAATCCTTCTTCCATCCACAATTTGTTCTGGGGCTGACACATGGTGCTCTGTGCACCCTTGGATCTGAATCTAATGGCATCTAACCCGCTGCTCGTCTGCATGCCCGCACACCTGCCGCTCTCCCTCGATCAGCACCTCAAATCCTGACCCACCTCTGTCATTCGATCTCTTGATTGAATGGCTTAAAGAGCGAGCGTAGAGCCCGTTGATTCCTAAGGTGCGCAATATTGTGGCATCTTCATCCAACGCTCCTACGCCTGCCACGCATTCGTCGCTGATCCTGCCGATGAAGATCCAGCAGTGGAATTTCACCCATGGGTGGCCGACTCCCAATTGCTCTTCGAACCCATGTCTTGCGTTGTCTATTACGCACACTCTCCGCTGTGCTACGCACACGGATTGTCATGGTTTCCAAATCCTATGCAGCCACCCTCGGTCGTTGAATGGGAATCCAACGATCGAGATCTCTCCCCTACTTGATGAGGTGGCTAGAGGAGGGTGCTGTGGTTGCATCGCGACCATTGGATGATGATCTAGCAGTCCACAACACTCCTTCCCAGATTGGGACTCGGTAAGGGGCGACTGTGACGGTGCCACGTGGAACCATCGTGGCCGTCCATCTTCATCTCCTTGTATTTGATGATGGAGGCCTCAGATTGAGTTGATTTCTACACTATTGGACTGCGAATGTTGAGGCTACGAGTTACTACGCTAACATATGTCTTTTTGAAAAACCTGTCATTGTAGTTTGAAAGCAAAGAACTCGTGGTCCATAAATAAAATTTATTCCAGAATAGAAATCCCGGGTCGAACTCAGGGAGGTGGATGTTTGATTAAAAATACACGTTTGTTTTATTTGTCATGAAGTAGAATAATTGATTAGAAACTATCTATCTATTTACAATAAATAGAAGAGAGAGAGAGAGAATATTACACACAAAAACCAAAAAGAGATGTAGAATGAACATGGAATTCATTATCAAAGAGATTGTTCCTTACACTACTCATTACGACTAGAAAGCAGAAAACGATTACACTAGAAAGTAGTAAATCTACTCTAGAAAGCATTAAAAAGAATGGAGAGAGAATTATCCTCCTCGACGGTTGCTTGGAGGACGAGCAAGATGGGACGACCACTGGAAGACGGGGAACAGAGTAACATGGAGGATGAAGCGGGAAGAACGGGAATGGGGCAGCACGTCATCGTCGTCGCGGGATCCACTTCCGCTAGGGGGACAAAAATTTGACATTATCTCCTGAGAAGCATCTCGGGTATGGGACAAGCTTCTCTTGAGCTTTGGAGAGGGAGAGAAGAGAAAGAAGGAATGAAAATTTCATATGGAGGGGGTCTCCATTTATAGTTGCAAGGAGTGAGGGCAATTTGGTCTTTGTAATCTCAAAATATTAAATAAGGGGTCTTTAGTGATGCATAAAACCGTCGCTAAAGCCCCATCATGGGCATCATGCGCCGCCCGCACGCCTCCCGCGCATGAGACATGTGCTCCATGTTCTTCAGATCTTAGTCGTCCGATAATGAGATTGGACGATTTAACTCGCCCCTCGCAGTGCCTTCTCATCGCGTGCCTAGTGCGTGATCTCACGTTATGCGCGAGCGTGCATGGGCGCGTGATCTGGATTGAGTGCTCACAGTCATTGGATCACCATCGGGCGATCAATCGCGCCCGCACCTCCATGCCTCAGTGCCTGCTACATGCGACTTGAACGTGCGCTCAATCGCGAGCGAGCGCTCTATCCACTGTGTTATGCACGTGGATGGGCAGGCAGGCCGATCTTTGAGCATGTGATCAAGACCCTTAGATTGAGATCCAATGGTCGGGGCAGCTCTTCAGTTGATGCTTGAGAGAAAGGGGAGCGCTGGTTGGGATGTACTCCCAACCGTTGCATCTTGATCCAACGGCGAAGATGAGTGGATGCTAGCGGCTTCAGAAGTTGAGGGCGACCGGTTGGGTGGCCGAGATGGTGCCACGTGGCACCATCTTGGCCGTCCATCTTCTGGATGACGTAGATGGTGGCATGGGTGTCAGATTGAGTCGATTTTCGCATTGTTAGGCTGCGATCGTCGATCCGAATCCATCCGTGTGGTTGGATTTGTCTTTTGAAGTGCAGATTCACACCATCTTGGCCCTTGATCTTCTAGGGTTCCCTGATCTCTATCTAATACTATAGATGTTTGATTAGGGCGATCTTGGAGTCGTTGAACTCCAATCGTCGCCCTGATCAAATCTGTACGGTTGGATCTTCAATCCAAGGCCCTGAAAAAATTTTGCCCTGTCCCTGAACATAAAAGGAGACAATTAACCTCTATTTTATTCAAACTAGTCTAAATGCAAGATGATGCATGATATGCAATATTTATAGTTTGCAATGCAATTCTATGCTTAAGAACATGCATAAATATACATCTTATGTAGTGTAAACATGTTTACATCACACTCCCATGCTTATCTTTTGCTAGTCCCTAGCAAAAACTATATGCTATTCATAAAAGAATTGGTTGAATTATTTGGGCATGAGTTATTTTCAATCATTAAGAAAATGTTTACTTTGGATCTGAACTTTCAAAGACACAACAGTACCAGGGTATCTGCCAAAATGTAGACTACCTCAAGCCCTCGCCTTATTCAAAGGAAAATTTCTTTTTCCCTTTTTCTTCTTTTCTAATTTTTTTGGATTTTTGAGTTTTAGGGTTTAAAGAGTGACTTTCTACGACCATTCAAATCACCCAAGATTTAATGAGAACCCTAAGTTCTAGGCATCTTATTGTGAATGTCATAGACTTATTGATCGGCAGTAAAAATGAACTTTGGATTTCTACGCCTCTAGGTGACCTTAAAAAGAGAATTCTGCATAAAGGTGTATCTTTACAATCGGTAGCTTTCTCCTTACTTTTATTTTTATGAGGTCAACACAAGGGTGAATCCAGTATATATCTTCCTGGTTTATTCTACATCTCCGCTTCTTCCTAAGTGTTTTGGGAATTTTCGGTGCATTTATTGAGCTGGGTTCTGGACAACCAGTCGATGAGCTGTTACCACCGACAACTTTCCAGCCATACTCGTGCGGTGAAGTGTGGCTTATTTATTTTTCTTTTCTCCATTTCACATTTTTTGCTTTTCTTTTCTTTTTGACTTTCTTTTTCGCTTTTTTTTTTTTTAAGTAGGTGGCTTCCCTGGTCTAAGATTTACCTAAAGGCAGCAAAAAGAGAAAGGTCCAGTCACTAAGCTCTGGACAACCTACCTATGGGCTGTTACCCACGATAACATGCTAGCCATATCACCCTAGAAGGTTCACTAGCTACTCAATTTCTATTAAAATTGCCGAACAATGAGTCAGTGCAAAGAAAGTGTGTAGATGCTTAAAACTCAAAGTTCCCTCAAATCAAAGGGTGGATTGATAAGTCATGTACTTATCACCCAAACTTATTTACTCAAATTAAAATAGAATTCAGGTTTGCAAGGACTCAAAAAATAAATCCACATTTTAATGGATACACCAGCTGATTAAGTCCAAAGACTTGAAGGGTCTTTGTGTTCAGATCATAATGTAGTATTTCCTAAGATTGAAAATTTTCTTAAACCCAAGTTCTCTTTCGTAATTCCATAATTTTTTTTAAATATAAATAAAAGAAAATAAAACAAATCTATGGAGCTAACGAATAAACTCAGAGATGAATATCCACCCCCCCATGCCTATCCAATGCAATGTCCTCATTATATTAAAAAGACATAAAACAGAGTGGAATAGAGTAGAAAGTACCTGAATTGCATGAACGTCGGGTCCGCTCTGAGATAAAGAAAAACTGTATATGTGGTGAATTTAGTGCCTTCAGCTAGGCACACTATACAAAAAAGAGAAATAAAGAATTCACAGGTGGAGGTCAGAATCAGAATACAAAGAAGAAACCTCTGACCTACCAACAGATGTCCACAAATGTGGACCAGATTGTGGTGCAGACCCATACCCCATAATCGAGAATATCTAAGGTTTTGGATAAAAATTACCCAAAACCTAAAATCAGTATGCACGCAGGGTTGGGCCTGCGATTTATGAGGATGTAACCCAAGACCAAAGAGTCGGGCTACAGAGAATTTGATATCAAAAGGATAATCAATGAATGTATGCTTAGGTTGAACATCCTCAGAACAAATGTCATAAGGGTTTTGGTTTGATGGTTTCAAATGAAATGGAACCCTTAGACTCAGTCTTCTATTTCCTCCAGAATTTGCTTCCCAAATCAAAATTTCCCGGCTTCTATTCTCATTCAGAATGTCATGTTTCAGAACCTCCTGCAAATTAATCACCCCGTTTGAAATTTCCAACTTTAAAAGATGTGGCTAAATCAGAGTTGACTTGGGTCTAATAATCTTAAAAATAGAATTGTCAATAAGCTTAATGGGGTGTAACTGACAATCAGGGCATTGGATTAAATCCTCCAAAAATGCAATTCTGGATCCATAATGTGAGCCCCAATAAGATCAGTTTCCTCAGTTATTGGGCTATCAAATGATCTATCAGATTCCTCAGGCCCAATCGTCTCATAGAAATCGTGTTTTGTAAACTTGCGTGAGACTTCTTAACTTGAATCTTCACCATCAAAATCAAAGAAATCTAAATCCATATTAATGTATGTCCCAAAATCATATGTCATTTTCTGGTCCATGGAGACATATGTTTCCTTGTACCTTAGCTCAGGGATCTCAGGTGAAGAAATCAAATCATCCTTAATTGGTTGCTCTAATTCAATCTAGTTAGCCTCATAACACGTGTCCGCCCCGACAGGTGCCTGAGCGGGTTCTGACCTTGGCTCTCCTAAAGGGGGTTCATCCTGGGAATCATCCCACGATTGAACTAAAGCAACCACAAATCTCATCCTCAATTTCGCTAACTTCCCAAGTAGAAACTCACTCGGGTTCTTATCCTTAACATCCTGGAGCCAATCCAACAAATACTTGTTCAAATCATCATTCATTTCAATCAGGGGCTCCAATCTTTCAATGGAAGGTATTGGATGAACTTCTAAAGATTGAATGGTATTCCTCAGTTAGCAGAAACCTTATCTTGAACTTGGTTACCCTAAACCAAATGAGTTGGTTCAGGGTTGGGTGAGTTTGGGATCATTGCAGGGGAATTAACAAATTGAGATTCGTTATACCCTTCCTGATAATAGGTCATTTCTGATTGTTCAAAAGGTTGTGATGACCTAAAGGCAATGTAATCAGAGGATGGGTAAGAATCAGTGTATCCTTCTTGATTGTAGATCATATTAGGTTGTCCATGAAACGGTGATGATCTATAATCGATGTGGCTCTGAGAAGGATAGAAATCACAATCATAGTGTTCAGGGTTAGGCCCTAAACACGGAGCTCCGAAACTGTATCCCCAATCCGAGGTATCCCAACTAACTGATGTTTGATTAGAATACGAGTCAGGATAATTGTCTTGTTGAGGATAACTCAAAACAGGAGGGAAAGAGTGGGAATGCGTAAATAATGTGGAAGGATTCATGAGAAATGGGAGGAAGAAAGGTGCCCTGCAATAAAAGCAATCAAACCTATCCTTAAGTGGGCTAGCCTAAAGACCTACAGACTCCCAAAACCCATCTTTAGATAAAGAAACGATTTGATCTACTTCTGTCCGTTCAATCCAACCAATTAGAAGGAGGGACTGGGGAGAAGGTTCTTCCTTCAGCTTGCGCCTCCGATTCCTAGTGTACCCCTAGCCACGATCATTTGATTCTGCTCCCCTAGCTAAACGTCAGACTAAACAGTAGAAATAGACTAATCGAAAATAATCTCATTCTGGGCTCCGAAGAGCGAGTCGAATCCTTAAGGCCAACATCTACTCTGTTTTATTTAGGGCTAGGTTTGAATGTGCTTTGGAATGTGATGGGCCCTTTATCTAGGTTGTGCCCTTAATGATTGATTGATGTGTGTGTGCGTGCATGGTGCAAAAAGTCATGTGATTTATAAAAGCGGGTTTTTAATGTCGTTGTAACACGCGAATTCGCATACGCTTTTAAATTTATATCCTAGATAGGGGAGTATCTAGGGTCATCCAAGGAGGCCAAATGTTTACAAAATTAATTCTCTTGCTTACAAAATAGATCTCAACTTTTTTTTTGGTATTTTAAATATGTAATTTTTTTTTGTTTTGAAAAGACGAGGGCAAAAAGTGAATTGTGGCAGAAAGTACCGACACCTATAATTACTTAACTAAAACTTAAGAGATAGATATATCCTCTTCCTAAGCTCACTCTAGGCAAGTGGAGGCCTAGAGTAATTAGGAAGAAGAGGTGAAACAAGTGTTAGAACAAAAACAACAATTGCAATAGAAAGTAAAGAAAAGGCATTTTGATTAACTAGAATTTGTGTTCTTTTCCAAGATAAGTAGAGGAATGCTTCTACTAGAAATGAAAAAATCTAAAAGCAATAAAAGAAACACAAATCCTCTTGCAAAATTTGGTGAAGAAGGGAGTCTTCTTGCTCTAAGCCTAGCTGCTCCTTGGCTTGAAAAGAGGGCCTCCTTCTTCTCCTTCCTTGAGAGCTCCTCCAAGGTGGATGCTACCACCTTCAATGCTCTCCTCCAAGGGGTGGGCGTGCACCACCCTCAAAAGCTCCTCCAAGGTGGCGTGGACCACCTTCAAGATCTCCTCCAAAGATCTTCCATGCCTGGCTTCTCCTTTGGCTGGCGTGGTTCAAGAGAGAAGAGAAGAGGGGAAGGCACCAAAGGGATAGAATATCCCTTTAATATTCTTCTTCTTCTTCTCTCTTGGGCATGGGCTCTAGGTATAATATGAGAGTGAATTTGCTAGCCAAGGATGGTTTGAATGGTGGTGGATAGTGGTCTTTTTATCGGATAGGATGGGGGGTTAAGGTGACTCTTGAAATGGAGAGCTAAGATGGGAGGATGGAGGTGGTTAGATGATCCTAGGGTTAAGGATGGTTGGTGCCACCTAAGGGGTGTAAGGGGGGTAGTTAGGGTTGGTCAAGGGGCACCTAAAAGTGGCACCAACCATGGAGAGGTGCCATGGGTTGGCGCCAACTTTGAGGCTTCTAGAAGGTGGGATTATGTGGATGGTGGAGATGGGTTTAAGGGGAGATGTGTGGTGGAGATGAAAGGGATTTTTGGAGGGAAAAGTGGTGCCAACAAGGGGGTAGTTAGGGTGGCTTTGGCACCACTTTTAGGTGTCTTTTGGAGGTGGTGGGTAGGCTAGGTTGGTGCCAAGTAGGGTTAGCTTATGATGAGCGTAGGTGGACCTAGTTGGCGGAGTTGTTAGATAGGGTTTTTGGGTGGTACAAGCCAAGGAAGCTAGAGCATAGCTAAGCTAAGCTAAGCTAGTTTAGCTAATGGTGGAGTAGAAGAGGAGGTGTTGGAGCTAGGGTTTGGAGGGAGGAGAGATAAGAGCCTCATCATGAGCCATAACTAGCTCATTTCGACCCAATAAAGAAGATAAAAGCTCTTACATAACCTAGAAGAAGGCCTAAATGAAGGAATAAGTGCTCTGAGAAGAAAACATGAAATAAAGGTTAAAACTGCAATTTTACCATTGCAGTACATAAATGGGATTTCTCAGAGGTAAAACATAGGTAAAAAGGTCTAAATAAGATAAAACATGGGTTGAGTCAATCAGAAATGAGTTCATATGCAATTTAGGAATTAAATGACATTTGGTAACCCTAAAATAGACCTGCTTAAATTAACAAGGTTCCAATCAGAATAAAAATCAGGTAAACCCTCTAAAATTCATGGAAAAATATCCTCTAGGGTTTATAACACTTAATTTGGCCTTTGGAACCCAGTTTGACCTAGATTAGTATCCTAGCTCATCAATTGACCTAATTTGGGTTTTTAGGCAAAATGTCCAGTCAAACGTGGTCAAACCTAAAATCCAACTTCACCATTGTATTCCTTAGGTCCAAATTAGGTTTGTACTAAAATTTAGACCTAAGGGGAGGTCATCTTGACCTACTTTGCAATTTAGTACACCCAAATCATAATTTGGTCCCTATCTTTTGAAAATCATTGCAGAGAGCCCCCTAATTTCCTCGCCACCTTTGCAATCAAGTCCTTCCGCCATTGTTGGGGCAGAATCTTGCTCCGGCTAGGATTAGAGAGTGAACACTCTTTCATTCCTCAGAGATCCCCTCCTAGAAATGGAAGGGAGATTCTCTGAGGAATTCCCTTCCATCTGAGGCCTATCGCGATCTCTGATTTGATCCCAATCTCTCGTGCGAACGCATGAGGGATTTGGGTATCCACCCACTTTCCTTCTCCGGCGAACCGTCGGAGATGATTGTGCACCCTCCACGCACTAGAAAGTTCGGCCAGCACCTATAAAAGAATCCCCAAACCCGGCCGCTCAATTTCAGACTTGTCTTGGCGGAGATTCCCCCAAATTTTCTTCTCTTCCATCTCCGGCCAAGGAACCTACAAGCTCCGGTGACCTCCTCCCCTCCTTCTCATCGCTCCGCTGCCATACCAGCAGCAGAGTCCACTTCGCCTCTTCCTCCTGCATCGCGCCGTACCAAGCGCGCGTTCCCCTGACCTCGTCCTCGTCGCCGCTCCCTTCCTCAGGGTTCTTCTCCGACGACGGTAGCTACGCGCCGTCCACTCCGCTGCCTCCTTCTCTTCCAGAACAGTCCAGATACATTCCCCATCTTCCCCTCTCTCTTTTCCCCCTTGCATTTCATTTAATTACCCCTTGACCATGCCTGACCACTGCCATCTTCCATCCCTCCGGCCAACCTCCGGTGAATCGCTCCCGTCGCTCCACAGTTCCGCACGACTCGTCGACCAACTCAGAGGCTCCGCCTCATCACAAGGAACATCCTCCGCTACCCACTGCCGCTCCACACCCACACAACGCTCCCCCGAACACACCCACACCTCCGGTCATAGGACGACCTAGGCACGCACGCCTAGGCCGTCCCACGACCTGCTGCACCGTGCACCACCTTCGCCGTGCCACAACGAAGGTCCCCAGCTGATCTGATTAAGCCGAGAGGCTTATTTTCTATTTGATAGTATTCAAGCCCCTGCCGCCATTGATAGCGACGCGGAGCAGCTCCTGGCTTCAGGACGTCCAAACTTCAGGTGCAGCGGACTCGGGCAAGTAGTACGAAGTTATCTGGTCCAGCAAGGAACGCAGCGAAGTCCGCAGCCTTGGCAATCAAAGAAGGTCTTCTACGGGCGCACGCGAGAGCAGGGCAGGACTAATAGTCCCACATCGGCAAAATACGAAGCGCAAGTATGATTTAAATTGATTTTGTGTTACCATCTCTTCGCCTCCGAAGGCACAGGGGTGAGGTCCCTCACCTTACTCACGCTTACCTTGTCCGCGGCTTCACCTCGCGGATCTGGTGGGCTCCTCTCCGACCCGACCCTATCTGAGCACACCTCGCGCATCACCCACACAATGGTGCGCCTGGTCCCAGGTTCGAAATCCAACCCGATTACCCGCGGCTCTGTGACAGCATCCTTTGAGTGAATCAGAGAGAGAGAGATGTGCGGGTAGAGAAGGACAGGGTAGGTTTTGCTCTCCTGTGCAGGCAGGTCGGGCGTTGAAGAGAAGAAACTTAGCCAAAGAAGAAAAAGAAGCAGCAGCAGAAGAAGAGGTTGAGAGAGGCAGGGAAGAGATGGAAGAAAGGACTGCAGAGAGAAAGAAGAAGAAGACGGAAGAGAAAAGAAGCAAAGGCAGGAAGAAGATCAAAGGAATGAGAAGACCTGTAAGATCAAAAGAAACGAAGAGCCTACGCAGAAGAAGAAGGCAGAAGAGAGAAGTAAGGAGGAAGGTTGCAGAGAAGGCTAAAATAGAATCAAAACAGGAAGAAGAATAGCTACATTTAAGACGTCTGATATAGAAATCAGACGTCCAATCCTGTTATTTTTTAGCAACTTTTTATAAATCTCTCTTTGAATCAATTGTCTTTCATTTAAAAGTTGTATTCTTTAGTCTTTTAAAGGTACTGAGATTGCTCCCTGTGTTCGACCTCGGATACTCCAGTTTTCGAGTAATAAAATTCTCTATTTGTTTGAACTCTTTGTTGGCTATATTACAACTTGTTATCTTTTAAAACCCAATCGAGCGCGATAAACATTTTGGCGCCGTTGCCGGGGAGCAACGGGCACTGTTAAAGCTTTTGATTACAACTTTTTGATAGAATATTTGACCTAACTCCTCTCTTTTGTTGTGCTTATTGAGGGAAAGCAAAAAGGAAAGAAGAGCAGCTACACAATAGACACTCCAAGGAACAGGTAATTTCCATAAGCACTCTCTCTTAACTCTCTCAAAATCTGAAAAGAAAAAAAAAAGAGAACAATCAACTTAGGGCTACCTGTTTCATATTTAGTAACTCATCAAGTTGCCTGATTTTCATTACGACACATTTTTATCTGCTCATCCAACTAAGGTAACTAGGGCTAAAAGTTTCTTGATTGAGCCCTAGGTACTAAACTCTGAGGCAACTAAATTGGACCCACTAAAGCCAATTTAAGGATTACAAAGGTAGGGTTTTTAGAGACACATCTTATCTTAAACAAAGAAACAAACTTCTCCAAAAAGAGGTGTGCCTAAACCTTGTTTGAAAAGATCTATACAAGAGAAACCCTAAGCAAATTAGGATTTTAATCCATTTGAACCTTAAAAGAAAGGACCTAAAAGTTCTTAAAGGAACAAGAGGTGAAGTTGATCCCTTGTGTCAACCAACCTTAAAATTAGGTCACTTTTTCACTCAAAATACCTAAAAGTTCAAGTGGAACATTAAGCACCTTGATTTTAAAGTAAAAAAGGTAGACTTAAGAGGTCAAGGTCCCCATTCTGGTCTACCTGGAATCGCAGTGACAAGAGAGGTCGGGTAGGGGAAACCCTGTAACTCGTGGGGATGCTCTACCGTGTAGGGGTCTTTGCGGGACTCTCCCTCTCTGGCTACCTAGGTATTTCTCAAGTGGATGACCTTTCTGACTAAGGTGTCCATCCGCCTCGAACCTCTATAGTCACCCAACAATTTTTGGGTGTCTTGATTGGGTTCAGCACCTTCTAATCTCATCACATCCTTCGGTGCATGTTCGGAAGGAGGTCCTTAAGGCCACCCTTAAGACCTCCATTAGAAATTCATTCTCGTCGAGGCCAAGCCTCGACGCCCTTATTTATGCAGCAACCCCACCACATAAATCTTTCATCTGATTCAGACCCTGGTTTTCCTTCTTCTTCCATCATGGCACAACCCATTGAAGAGGAGAATAACCTTGAACACCAACTTCAACGCCTTAATGATCTCTTTCAGAACTTTGTAAACCCACCGCGGCGACCTATGATGCGAGATCACTATAATCCCGCTGCGGTGGCGATCGAACCTCGAGTACGAATCCCGATTGGAGGACCTGATTCTGAACTGAAGCTCAATATGATTCATGCCATACCGAAGTTTCATGGGCTTAACTCTGAGGATCCATTCCAACACATTAAACAACTCAAGCATCTGGCCCAGACCTTCGGGTTAGATCTACAAAACCGGGATATCCTACTCATGAAAATGTTTTCATTCTCCCTCTTGGACAAGGCCGCACATTGGTATCAAACTCAGACCCGTCCGATCAACACTTGGGAGGAACTTCAGTCCAAATTTTTGAAAAAATTCTTCCCCGTTGGCCAGACGAATGCCTTGCGCCACCAGATCACTCATTTCACTCAACAACTGGGAGAATCTCTTCATGAAGCATGGGATCGATTCTTAGATCTCATGCGAAAGTGTCCCCATCACGGAGTCCCTAAGTGGGAACAAGTCCAGTCTTTTTACCAGGGACTCCATGAAGACATTCGTTTATTCGTCAATGCAACGTGTGGAGGAAACATCATGGGTCAACATGAGGACACGGTGTGGGAGATTCTCGAAAACATGTGCGAGAACTCCATAAATAATGACTCCACGGGCTTATTCGACAGGACGAATGCCCGCGCATTGACGAGTCTGAGAGGGACACATGAGATGCAGGACCTGTCCAATTCTATCGACTTGGAACTGATGGCCAGTCGGTTGGACAAGGTTTCTATCATAGAAAAGAAGGTGGACGAGCTAACTCGGCATTTGCAGCAAGCCACCCCTGCGCAAAACTCTTTTGCACGACGACCTCTGGCAAGGGAAACTGTGCAAAACATCTATCACCAATCTGCCAAGGGGATGGACCCATATCCACCCCTGTCTGCCTCTTAGACCGGAGTGACCTCCGATCCATTCTACTCGAGTTGGGGGAACTCTGAACCCTCGTATTTTGACTTTCCTGAGGTTCCTCAGAACTGAGAGGACCTCAACGCCATCCAGAATGACCCATTCTCCAATACCTACAACCCTGGATGGCGAAATCATCCTAACTTTCAGTGGGCGGGAAATTCTCAAAGACCACCATATCAACCCCATCCACAAGCCCCTCGTCCATATCAGCCACCTCAGCCTCGGCCCAATCCCACCTACCAATCCGGGCAAAACCAGGATCAACTGACTCTTATCCTTCAAGCACTGGCTGACATTCAAAAGACAAATGCGGCAATGTAAAAACAGCACAAGGACGAGATCACAGAGGTTCGCAACCAACTGGCCTAGATGGCAAATTCCCACCAACCTGGCACCCTTCCTTCTCAACCTCTGCCCAACCCAAATAATGTGCCGACCCAGAGGCACGTTATGAATCCAAATTCAGGCCAAGCACATTTGATTTATCAGGCCCCTACTGCTCCATTGCCAGACGGGATGGAAGCTTCGACATCTTATGCGGGACTCCAGCAGTAGCCACCCCTCCTACCAAACCCAAACCAAAATCAGGCCGAATTAAACTCTATAACAACACGTAGTGGTAAAACAACCCAAGTCCCACATTATCCGAACCACTCCAAGCCTGATAATAGCCAAGACCCTAGGATAGTTATCCAAGATACCATTGTCCCAGATCAAGAACCTGGACCTATCCTAGAGGAACCAACTAGGATCCCATTTCCTGAGGCCTTGACCAAAGGAAAAAGGATAACCAAACCCGTGGCCCCCGAGGAGGATCTTGTCAAGCTCTTTGAACAGGTCCAGATAAACATCCCATTGATGGATGCAATTCGCCACATACCGACTTACGCAAGATTCTTGAAAGACATATGTACCCCTAAATGTAAGTCATGAACCAAGGATGGGAATCTAATCGTACTGTCAGAGCAAGCCGGCTCTGTCATCTTGAGCAAACTCCCACCCAAGGGTAAAGACCCAGGAACTCCCTTGATTTCCTGTAAAATTGGTGAAACCCAATTTGATAGAGCCTTACTAGACCTAGGTGCCTCCATAAATTTAATACCTACATCCCTCCTTGACCACCTTGAAGAATCTGAACTTAAACCCACTGAGGTGACAATGCAGTTAGCCGATCGATCCATCAAGTCACCTAGAGGAATACTCGAGGATGTCATTGTTAGGGTACGAGATTTCTATTTCCCGGTGGACTTCATAGTACTGGACATGGATGCACCTAAGAACCCAAGGGACACAACAATCATATTAGGGAGACCCTTTTTAGCCACTGATAGGGCCAACATAAACTGTGAAGAGGGCCAGATAGAATTAAAATTTGGGAATCAAAACTTGAAGATTGACATTTTTAAGGCCCAACAAGGGATTAATTGTGGGGTTATAGAGGAAATATGTGATATCAGAGATGTGCTTGTTGAATTGCATATAGAGGATAACCTGATTATCCCTGATCAACCACTAGAGAATCAAACCCCGCTAACAAAGGAGTGCGAACATGATCTAGACACACCTATGACTCCTACCATTACTCCTGATACAAACCCCGAACCACTCGCTGCTGCTGACAATCTTGTCATGGAACTCAAGCCCCTTCCCGAACATCTGAAGTACGTGTTTTTGGATTCAAATCAGACGTTTCCTATGATTATCAACTCTCGACTCACACCTGACCAGGAACTCTGTTTGATTTCTGTTCTCCAGCAACATCGTAGAGCCATTGGATGGACTCTCGATGATTTGACTGGCATAAGCCCTTCATACTGCACACATCGAATCTACATAGAAGAAGGTGCACGACCTTCGAGAGAAATGCAAAGACGCCTAAACCCTAACCTACAGGAGGTCGTGAAAAAGGAGATCATAAAGTGGTTAGATGCAGGGATCATCTACCCAATCTCCGATAGTCGTTGGGTGAGTCCAATACAGGTGGTGCCTAAAAAGGCAGGACCTACCATTAGCACGACTGAAGCCGGAGAAGTCATTCCTACCCGAATAGCTAACTCGTGGAGAGTCTGCATTGATTACAGAAGACTCAATTCCTCCATGAAGAAGGATCATTTCCCACTACCATTTATTAATCAAATCCTCGAAAAACTAGCGGGAAATAGGTTCTTCTGCTTTCTTGACGGGTACTCCGGTTACAACCACGTGGCAATCCATCCAGAGGACTAAGAAAAGACCACATTCATCTGCCCCTTCGGGATGTACCCGTTTCGAAGGATGCCATTCAGTCTCTGCAATGCACCTGCAACTTTTCAGCGGTTCATGCTTGCCATATTCTCAGATATGGTAGGTGATTATCTGGAAGTTTTCATGGATGATTTTTTAGTTTTTGGAGAATCATTTGCCGATTGCCTCCAACACTTGGTCCAAATACTCAGGCGGTGCATCAAGGTGAATTTGGTTCTTTCCTGGGAAAAGAGCCATTTCATGGTGCCTGAGGGAATTGTCCTGGGACATTTAATTTCGAAGAAAGGCATCCAAGTGGATCGAGTTAAGGTCAACCTGATTTCCAAGCTCCCCATGCCTAGCTCGATTAAGGACATCCGATATTTTTTGGGGCACGTCGGTTTCTACGATCGATTTATCCCTGATTTCTCCAAAATCGCGTGCCCCCTGACCAATCTTCTCTCAAAGGATGTGCCTTTCGAAATTTCCAAGGAATGCACTCAAGCATTTGAGATCCTACGTGACCGAGTCACCCAAGCCCCGATCCTACAGTCCCCTGATTGGTTTCAACCCTTTGAGATCATGTGCGATGCATCTGACTTCACTGTAGGGGCGGTTTTGGGACAGAAAATTGACAGGAAACCTATGGTAATTTACTACGCCAGCAAAACACTAGATGAGGCTCAACGTAACTATGTGGTTACTGAGAAAGAGCTGCTGGCCATAGTATTTGCCCTGGAAAAATTCAGATCATACCTTCTGGGTTCTCTTGTTATCATATACTCGGATCACACAGCTGTGAGGCATCTCCTTGCAAAGAAGGATGCGAAACCTCGATTAATCCGATGGATCTTGCTGTTGCAAGAATTTGACCTTGAGATTCGCGACAAGGCGGGAAAGCAAAATGTGGTAGCTGATCACTTGTCCTACCTTCCTTCTGAAATAATTGACCCTTCTGGACCTATCACGGAACACTTTCCTGATGAGAACCTCCTGACTATCAGTACAAGTCTTCCATGGTTTGTTGATATAGTTAGTTACCTGGCATCACATCAGATTCCGCCCGATTGGCTGAAGGCCAAGAAGGACAAATTGCGTTCCGATGCCAAGTATTACCTATGGGAAGACCCGTATCTATTCCGCATTGGTGCTGATCAGATAATTCGACGGTGCATCGCGGAAGTGGAAATCACAGACATACTTTCTTTTTGCCATGACAAGGCATGCGATGGACATTTCTCAGGACATAAAATCGCATCAAAAGTCCACCAGTGTGGCTTTTACTGGCCCACAATTTTCAAGGATGCATATGATCACTGTAAGGCATGTTCCCGTTGCTAAACTCTGGGCAACATGAGCCATCGAGACATGATGCCTCTACAGCCGATCTTGGTATGCGAAATTTTTTATATTTGGGGGATTGATGTCATGGGACCCTTCCCGATCTCAGATGGCTTCGAATACATCTTACTCGCAGTTGACTATGTGTCCAAGTGGATAGAAGTCATTCCGACCCGAACCAACAATCATAAAGTTGTTATAAAATTCCTTCATCAAAACGTTTTCTCAAGGTTCGGGATTCCGCGTGCCATAAACGCTCAATTCAGGTCACTGATGACCAAATACGGGGTGTCACACTGAATCTCTACTCCTTACCACCCCCAAACGAATTTTCTAGCTGAGCTATCTAATCGAGAGATCAAGAAGATCCTTCAGGTTACTGTTCGACCTGATAGAAAAGATTAGTCTTCTCGGCTTCCGGAAGCATTGTGGGCCTATAGGATCGCTCACAAGACCCAATTAGGAATGTCTCCCTTCAGACTAGTGTACGACAAGGCATGTCACCTCCTCGTCGAATTGGAGCATAAAGTATATTGGGCAGTACGGAATTGTAATCTAGATCTTTCTAAGGCTGGAACCCACAGAAGACTTCAAATAAGCGAGATCGATGAATTATGCCACGACGCGTATGAGAACTCGCGAATTTACAAAGAACGGGTTAAAGCTTTTCACGACAAACACATTTCTAGAAAGGTCTTTCATCCTGGTCAAAATGTTTTACTCTTTGATGCCCGACTCAAATTATTCCCAGGAAAGTTAAGATCTAAGTGGGTCAGACCTTACCTAGTCCTACAAATCTTTGGAAATGGAGCCATTGAAATCAGCCCACTCAGCCACGATTTTGAACCCTTTGTCGTGAACGGTCAGAGACTCAAGCCGTTCATTGACATGACCAATATAGATTTGGCTGAGTCATCCTTTACCCTCCATTCCTCATGAGCTCATTGCACCCAGCTGATGTAGTAAAACTCAGTGCTTAATGGGAGGCAACCCGTCATGCTGTGAAAAACCTGAAACCTTTTCAGACATCTCTTTGCGGAATTCATATTGCACTTTAGGGTTCATCCATTAGAACAGCCAACTTCACCTCAGGTATCCCTACCCGAGATTAGAAATCGTTCGCAACAAGTCACTTCGACCCATTCACTCACCACACACCTGTCCTAATGCATGAACTAAGCTGAAATCGAACCCACCTAATTTACAATGGGGACATTGCAAATCTTAGGCATGGGGGAGTATGAAAGTGCAAAATGTTAGGAAAATTCATATCAAGAAAGGGTTTCAATTAAAATAAAAAAAAATAGACTTGATGGAGGGGAGGAACAATTGAGGGTCATACAAATGAGAAGAGAAAAAGAGTAAAATGACAAAAAGGAGCACAAAATGAAAATAAAAAGAAATAGTCATTTGTAAAAGATTAAGGGGGTTAACTGAAGTTCTAGACCAAATTAAGAAAAAGAAAAAAGTGCTAAGGAGATATAACAAGAGATTAGTGGGAACGCTGGTTTTAGGCCTCTTGGGCTAGATTCGTTAGCTTAAAAATTCACGTATCCGCTAAAATCTGGATAATCCTCAAGAGGTTGGGGAAAATGCGAAGCTTGAGTATTAGGTCTAAGGCTTATGAAATATTCTACCTCATTAACTGACCTCCGATTTGCAAGATTCGGTAACCTAAGCACCCCAAATTCACACACAGTATGGTTCAGTGCGCATAAACATCGAAATCACGCAAAAGCATTTAATGTTCTACAAAAGTCACCTAGATTAGGAGCAGCCAATCAACACAAGTTGATTTCGATGAGTTCCCAGCTAGGAGAGATGGGAAATTCCCCTCGAAGATGCATAACAACATATCATCTCCTCGGTGCTTGTCTCTTAGGATATTTAAATATCCTACTGGGGGCATGTAAGCACTCTTCTGGTTCAGATACCATGGGTGGCATTATCATGAAATGTCGATTGCCAGGGTCTGAATTCGGCCACGGAACGCCATGGGCAGGATTATCTCGAAATCTCGAAAGCCAGGGTTCTGGGGGTTGCCATGGGCGGGATTATCTCGAAATCTCGATAGCCAGGAACCCTTGAGGATTGATGATGGGGACAAGGAATCCGATACAGACCGTGTTGAGAAGCTAATGATAAGCTAGAAATAAAAAGAAAAGAGAGAGAAAAGATCTCCAAACAAATAAATCTTCTATCTCTCTCTTACAAAAACGCACTGCAAATTGAACTTAGGCTAAGAATGTCTCAAGCACGGGTGCTTTAACCGTGGAGTCCAACAAACCCTAGGTTAGTTTCTGTGGGCCTTAGAAACCTTTGTGAGGGACTGAGGCTAAAGCAGAACAGGTCCGGATTTTGGTTGGTACTTGAATACCTATAGGCCTATTGTCGGCATTCTAACCTAATCACAAAAGAAAAAGAAAAGCTCTTACACTCAGGGTCTAGAACAGAAGTTAAAACCTTGAAATTTTACTAAGGGACTAGCAAAAGCTAGGCATGGGGGTATGATGAGAGCCTCATCATGAGCCATAACTATCTCATTTTGACCCAATAAAGAAGATAAAAGCTCCTACATAACCTAGAAGAAGGCATAAATGAAGGAATAAGTGCTCTGAGAAGAAAACATGAAATAAAGGTTAAAACTGTAATTTTACCATTGCAGTACATAAACGGGATTTCTCAAAGGAAAAACATAGGTCAAAAGGTGTAAATAAGATAAAAAGTGGGTTGAGTCAATTAGAAATAAGTTCATGTGCAATTTAGGAATTAAATGACATTTGGTAACCCTAAAATAGACCTACTTAAATTAACAACATTCCAGTCAGAATAAAAATCAAGTAAACCCTCTAAAAATCATGGAAAAATATCCTCTAGGGTTCAGAATACTTAATTTGGCCTTTGGAACCCAGTTTGACCTAGATAGGGTCGTAGCTCATCAATTGACCTAATTTAGGTTTTTACGAAAAATGTCCAGTCAAACATGGTCAAACCTAAAATCCAACTTCACCATTGGATTCCTTAGGTCCAAATTAGGTTTTTACCAAAATTTGGACCTAAGGGGAGGTCATCTTGACCTACTTTGCAATTTAGTACATCGAAATCATAATTTGGTCCCTATCTTTTGAAAATCATTGCAGAGAGCCCCCTAATTTCCTCACCACCTTTGCAATCAAGTCCTTCTGCCATTGTTGGGGTAGAATCCTGCTCCGACAAGGATTAGAGAGGGAATACTCTCTAATTCCTCGGAGATCCCCTCCCAGAAATGGAAGGGAGATTCTTTGAGGAATTCCCTTCCATCTGAGGCCTATCACGATCTCTGATTTGATCCCAATCTCTCATGCAAACACACGAGGGATTTGGGTATCCACCCACTTTCCTTCTCCGGTGAACTGTTGAAGATGATTGCACGCCCTCCATGCACTAGAAAGTTCGGCCAGCACCAATAAAAGAATCCCCAAACCCGGCCGCTCAATTTCAGACTTGTCTTGGCGGAGATTCCCCCAAATTTTCTTCTCTTCCATCTCCGGCCAAGGAACCTGCAAGCTCTGGCGACCTCCTCCCCTCCTTCTCGTTTCTCTGCTGCCATACCAGCAGCAGAGTCCACTTCGCCTCTTCCTCCTGCGTCTCCCCGTACCAAGCACGCGTTCCCCTGACCTCGTCCTCGTCACCGCTCCCTTCCTCAAGGTTCTTCTCCTCCGATGACGGTAGCTACGCACCGTCCACTCCGCTGCCTCCTTCTCTTCCAGAACAGTCCAGATACGTTACCCATCTTCCCCTCTCTCTTTTCCCCCTTGCATTTCATTTAATTACCCCTCGACCATGCCTGACCACCACCATCTTCCATCCCTCCGGCCAACCTTTGGCGAATCACTCCCATCAGTCCACACTTCCGCATGACTCGCCGACCAACTCAGAGGCTCCGCCTCACCACAAGGAACATCCTCCGCCCACCCATTGCTGCTCTACACCCACACAACGCTCCCCCGAACACACCCACACCTCCGATCACAGGACGACCTAGGCACGCATGCCTAGGCCGTCCCACGACCTATTGCACCGTTCACCACCTTCGCCGTGCCACGGCGAAGGTCCCCAGCTGATCTGATTAAGCCGAGAGACTAGTTTTGTGTTTGACAGTATTCAAGCCCCTGCCTCCATTGACAGTGACACGGAGCAGCTCCAGGCTTCAGGACGTCCAGACTTCAGGTGCAGCGGACTCGGGCAAGCAGTGCGAAGTTATTTGGTCCAGCAAGGAACGCAGCGAAGTCGCGAGAGCAGGGCAGGACTAATAGTCCCACATCGGCAAAATACGAAGCGCAGGTATGATTTAAATTGATTTTGTGTTACCGTCTCTTCGCCTCCGAACGCATAGGGGTGAGGTCCCTCACCTTACTGACGCTTACCTCATCCACGGTTTCACCTCGCAGATCTGGTGGGCTCCGCTCCGACCCGACCCTATCTGAGCACACCTCGCGCATCACCCACACACCGGTGCGCCTGGTCCCGGGTGCGAAATCCAACCCGATACCCGAGGCTCTGGGAGTGCGTCCTTTGAGTGAATCATAGAGAGAGAGAGACGTGCGGGTAGAGAAGGATAGGGTACGTTTTGCTTTCCTATGCAGGCAGGCTGGGCGTAGAAGAGAAGAAACTTAGCCAAAGAAGAAAAAGAAGCAGCAGTAGAAGAAGAGGTTGAGCGAGGCAGGGAAGAGAAGGAAGAAAGGACTGCAAACAAAAAGAAGAAGACAGAAGAGAAGATAAGCAAAGGCAGGAAGAAGATCAAAGGAAGAAGAAGTCCTGTAAGATCAAAAGAAACGAAGAGCCTACACAGAAGAAGAAGGCAGAAGAGAGAAGTAAGGAGGAAGACCGCAGAGATGGCCAAAACAGAATCAAAATAGGAAGAAGAATGCTACATTTAAGACGTCTGATATAGAAATCAGACGTCCAATCCTATTATTTTTTAGCAACTTTTTATAAATCTCTCTTTGAATCAATTGTCTTTCATTTAAAAGTTGTATTCTTTAGTCTTTTAAAGGTACTGAGATTGCTCCCTGTGTTCGACCTCACATACTCCGATTTTCGAGTAATAAAATTCTCTATTTGTTTGAACGCTTTGTTGGCTATATTACAACTTGTTATCTTTTAAAACTCGATCGAGCGCGATAAACAAGGAGCTGGTTCTGAAGAGTCCAGAGCTGAAGTGGAGCTAGTAGCTGCTGAAGAGGTCAACATGGGGCTACTCTAGCTAGCTTAGCTTGCTAGTTCTTTGCTCGCTACTAAGCCAAGCTAAGGTGAGCTGGCTTCTGTTGAATGGAGCTAAGGTGAGCTGGGTCTGGTGCTCCTGGGGAGGATTGGGTTGGTTGAGATAGCTAAGGTAGCTTAGCTCAATTAGCTTGAACTAAGCTGGGTCCCTGGGAGCTGGACGTGAGCTTCCTGAGCTGGGATGAGCTCTTCTTCAGTTGGCTGGAGTTGAGTGGAGCTGGATGTAGTTGGATCTGAGCTGGGGTGAACTCCAGTCAACTCAGCTAAGCTAGCTTAAGCTCCCTGTGGACTAGTGGGAGCTAAAATGAGCTAGACTCAACTAGGTTGAGCTGGATCAGAGCTGACTTCAGCTAGGGTGAGCTAAGATGAACTCTCTTGAGCTACCATTCAGCTGAGAGTAGCTGAATGGAGCTGGGATGAGCTAACCCTAGTTCAAGTGAGCTAGGTTCCAATTGTGGTGAGCTAGATTAAGCTGAGTTCCAACTAGTCTGAGCTCCTCCTTCACCATTTTCCTTCTTGAGTGCTAGGGTTTTAGGGATCTGTATATCCGTTCATCCCTAACACTCACAAAAGCACATTAAAACAACAAAACAAAATGCGATGTATGCCTAACCTAGTTAATCCCTAAATGCAGCCCAAAAACCCATTTGCGGAGTAAAATCCTAAGGGCCAGGTTTGTTTTAATGCATAAGAATGATGATAAACTTGCATTTATCAGTGCACAACCAGTGGTTTTCAAGCAAGATTATTTTTTTGATGCAGTGAATTTTAGGGTTCAAATCTTACTTAGTAGCTTTTAGGATTCAACTTTAAGTTCTTTCAAACAAGTTTTGTTGGCACACCAGGTTTTGAAAGCACTGGTAAAGATGTTTTCCTTTGAAACTTAAAAGAATGTGGAGTGCCTGGTAAATCCCTAAGAGTTGAACCTAAGCGGCAGCTACTTGATGAATTGATTTTAATTGAGGTGGTGCGGCCCAATCAACCCAAACAATTGGCCAGTTGCACCACTTAATTAGGCACACAAGTAATTACCTAATCTGATTTCTACTCAATTATGTGTTTGGATGTATGTACCGCCTCTAAAGATCGGTTAACCAGTTGAGTTTGAAAATCAGATGAGGTTGTGTACCTCTGTGAGATTTTTTTTATTCTTTCTTTTTAATGTGAAGGTTGAGGCGGGTGTGGGTGTCAAACAAACAAACAAAACTAACCTTAAAGTTTATATGAACACCTAGGTTGATTGATGTTTGTGTTATTATGTGGTGAAATGAAAACTAATGGGTGAGAGGTAGGCGATAACTTACGGAACCTTGAACAGCACTTTACTCCAACCTATCGCTTTTGCTTGTCGCAAAAGAGTACCTGCAATCTCAATAAGAAAGGAGAGAAGTGAGGTAAATGATTTGTAAGTTGGAAAATGTTAAAAAATCAAATAGCGTTGCCTCCCCGGTAACGGCGCCAAAATGTTGAAGCTACGAGTTATTACATTAACGTATTTGGTTTTGAAAATCCTATCGTTGTAGTTTGAAAGTAAAGAACTCGTGTTCAACAAATAAAATTTATATTGGAATAGAAATCCTAGGTCGAACTTAGGGAGGCGGACGTTTGATTAAAAATACGAGTTTATTTTATTTGTCACAAAGCAAAATAATTGATTAGAAACTATCTATCTATTTATAATAAATAGAAGAGATAGAGAGAATATTACAAAAAAAACCAAAAAGAGATGTAGAATGAACATGGAATTCATTATCAAAGAGCTTATTCCTTACACTACTCATTACGACTAGAAAGTAGAAAATGATTACACTAGAAAGTAGTAAATCTACTTTAAAAAGCATTAAAAAGAATGGAGAGAGAATTATCCTCCTAGACGGTCGCTTGGAGGATGAGCTGGACGGGACGACGCCTGGAAGATGGGGAATAGAGCAGGACGATGGAGAACGAAGCAGGAAGAATGGGAACGGGGTAGCACATCGTCGTCGTCGTGGGATCCACTTTCGAAAGGGGGACAAAAATTTGACTTTATCTCTTGAGAAGCATCCCTGGTGTGGGACAAGCTTCTCTTGAGGTTTGGAGAGGGAGAAAAGAGAAAGAAGGGATGAAAATTTCGTATGGAGGGGGTCTCCTTTTATAGTTGCACGGAGTGAGGGTAATTTGGTCTTTTTAATCTTAAAATATTAAATAAGGGCTCTTTAGTGACGGATAAAATCATTTCTAAAGCCCCATCGTGGGTGACGTGCTCCGCTCGCTCGCCTCCCACGCATGAAATGCATACTCCACGTTCTTCAGATCTTAGCCATTCAATCATGAGATCGGACGGCTTAACTCGCCCCTCGCCGTGCCTTATCATTGTATGCCTGGCATGTGCGATGCCGCATTACGCCCGGGCGTGCGTGGGCACGTGATCTGGATTGAGCGCTCACGGCCGTTGGATCACCATCGGGCGGTCAATCGGGCCCACACCTCCACGCCTCAGCACCTGCTGCATGCGACCCGAATGCGTGCCCGATCGCAAAAGGGCGCTCTATCCACTACGCTACGTGCGTGGATGGGCGAGCAGGCCGATCTCTAAGCGCGTGATCAGGACCGTTGGATTGAGATCCAACGGTTGAGGCAGCTCTTCAGTTGATGCTTCGGAGAAAGGGGAGCGCCGATTGGGATGTACTCTCAGCCGTTGGATCTTGATCTAACGGTGGAGATGCATGGATGCTAGCGGCTTTAGAAGTTGAGGGTGGCCGGTTGGGCAGCCGAGATGGTGCCACATGGTGCCATCTTGGCCGTCCATCTTCTGGAAGATGTAAATGGTGGGACGGGTGTCAGATTGAGTCGATTTTCATGCTGTTAGGCTGCGATCGTCGATCCGAATCCATCTGTGCAGTCAGATTTGTCGTTTGAAGTGCATATTCACACCATCTTGGCCTTTGATCTTCTAGGGTTCCCTGGTCTCTATCTAATGCTACAGATGTTTGATTAGGGTGATCATGGAGTCATTGAACTCCAATCATCGCCCTGATCAAATCTATACGGTTGGATCTTTGATCCGAGGCCCCAAAAAAATTTTGCCCTGTCCCTGAATATAAACGGAGACAATTAACCTCCATTTTATTCAAACTAATCTAAATGCAAAATGATGCATGCTATGCAATTTTTATAGTATGCAATGCAATTCTATGCTTAAGAGCATGCATAAATAGACATCTTATGTAGTGTAAACATGTTCACATCAGAGAACATCAATCTGGATCCATCCGTGTGGTTGGATTTGTCATCTAAGGTTCGGATATTCTTTAATTTGCCCCTTGGCTCCTACTTCTTCTGTAGACTCCCTAGGGTGCTACGGGCATCTAATTGATATGCTCTTGGAAGCGTTGGACTCCCGTCATCATTTTAAATAGATCCAAAAGGTTGGATCGATCATCTGTGTAATGAGCGCGTGCCCCAGACGTCTTTTAAGATGTCTGGGAGGTGGGCCAGACGTCTGACCAGACGTCTGGGATCATTTCCAGACGTCTGGAAATCAGTTATTCTGGCACGAGTCTTCGTCTGCGTGCCTCAGCGTGCAGGCCCGCGAATATCCGATATTCTCTGCGGCTGCAGACGCTCTGCCGCGTCCCTCCCTCCTCCTCGCGTGGCCTTAAAAGGGCACGCCTCCCCTCACTCCGTCACCACCGTCTCCTTTCCCTTCTCCTTCAGCCAGAGCATGAGCGCGAGCGCGAGGGCGGCAGCGGCGGCCGTAGTGAGCGCAGAGGAGGTGCGGCGTGCGAGAGCGGAGCTCTGCCGTGAGGGCGAGCTCGCCGGAGCGGCTTGGCCGACCGGCGGAGGGCGCAGGGGGCGCGGAACGACGCGGAGAGGGACCTGCTGCAGTCTGAGCAGTAGGCGTGCGAGGTGCGACGCGGGCAGCGTCGCGAGCGGAGGCCGAGTAGCGCCCTGATTCTGGAAAAATTTCCAGAATCAGACGTCTGGGTTGATAAGCAAACGGCGAGGACGACGTCTGGTAGCTCATACAGACGTCTGAAAGGTGTGTATTCCGCTTTCTTCTTCATTCCTGTCGACCGACCGTACTGAGGGAGGCAGTTGGCTGTGCGCAGGTTCACTGATTCGCCATCCTTTGCGAATCAGACGTCTGGAAGTTGTACCAGACGGCAGGAGTGACCTCCAGACGTCCGGGGTGACCATCGGATGTCTGGGAGATAGGACAGACGTCCCCGCATACTTCTGGACGTCTGGGAAACCACGCTGGACAGGTAATTCTCTGATCCACTGTTTAAGACGTCTGGAATAAGTTCCAGACGTCTGATTTTGCAAAGTATCGTCTTTTTCAACCCGTTTAGGGCCCGTTCGGGCTCCGTTTTCCGCAATTAGAGTTGTGTTCTTTTCAGAATTAATTCCTCTACCCGTCTACAGTAGCTATACACTATTTTGAGACACTCCTTGTGTTTGATCCTTGTGATAGGACCTCGTTCAGTTGCAGTCTTGAGAGTCGCGGAGGCACGCGGGATTCCCGATCACACCCCCATTACTCCCGTTGTACCTAGTAGAGTGGCTTAAGTTTATTATTAAAATCTGTTAAAGTATGGAACCATAACTAGAATCTAGGACTTTGCATGAATCCTAGGAATGAGAAATGTATGGAATGATAGCTCCTAGGTGATGCATGAATCCTAGGGCTGGAAAACTAGTTGTATGCTAGATCCTAGGATGTGGCATGAACCCTAGGATGGAAAAACTAGTGGAATGTATAATACTGCAGTCTTGGAAAAATGGAAAGGAATATAAAGCTGCCTGTAAATTGAATTAACAGCTGCCTGTTATGAATAAAGAAACATGATTGAGATCATGGATTGTGAGAACGTGAAACTGGAAAGTGAAACATATGATGTTCTGAGATAAAGAGTTGGAACCCTACGGGGAATTAGGAGTGGAACTCCTGGAAAGAAAAAGGAATGGAACTGAGATGTAGTTTGTACTGTCTCTTGGGTACGCAGTACCAAGGGAAGTACCTGTACCTATTTAGTGCAGAGTGGGGCCAGCCACCCCAGGGACCCGGGGTTAGGATTGGCCGCTCTGTACCGACTTGTTGGCCCTCGTGTACGTTGTACCGAGGAGAGCTACTAGTGTTAGGAGAGTACTAGCTACCCCATGGGCCCCGGGGTTCTGCTAGCCTCCTTCACCGACTTGTTAGGCCCACTAGGGCAAACCAGGGTAGTCAGGCGAGGGTGCGCGGACTGTGGAGGGGCAAGGCCCGGTTTGGTTACTGTGGAGGGGTTGGACCCCTATTACTGAGAGGGCTCTGCCCTGGTTCCGTGCTGTGCTTTGGGCGCACCCGTTAACGGAAATGACTGATCGCGTGCCAGTGCGGGCTAGCTACCTGTGCGTTTATCGCGCGTGCCGTAGTCACCGTTACGTCTATCAGTGACCTTGGGGTGGTTGACTGAGGGTAGGATCACCACGGGGGACTATCCCGGCTAGGAGAGCACCACGTTCTACTTCTACTTTTGGAAAAGACTGCAATCAAGATCGTTCCCACGAGGACATTCGAGATCAAGTAAAGGATCTGAGAAATAAATGAAATAGTGAGAAAATTGAAAGATGTGAATAAAGGAAGTAATAGAACATAACAGCTACTGTACACTCTACTGTTGCCTTTAGTTAGTTTGCCACTCTACTCAGTGTTTTGCTGACGTGTTACACTCGTTACCTTTTTCAGGACCAGGTGTTGAGCAGCCAGGGTCGGCGGCTGCAGAGGACGCTGGGCCGAGTAGGGTCCAGTAGAGTTTACCACCGTCTTTTGTACCTCTTTTGTTTCTGTTCTAGTGAGTAGTTTTTGTTTCCGCTGTACTTTCTTTACCTGCAGTTCTTGTTATATGATAAATGTTGTTCTACTGTTGTGGTGGTATCTACTGTAGTAGTTTCTTTCCTTACTGCTGTACTTTCTTACTGTTAGTTATATTCATGCTGAATGTGGGTTATTTTACTGCTCTTTTGGTTACTTCCTCGTTGGACGACTAGGTCTTGGGATTAGTAGAGTCGGTCCGGTTCTCGTGTCTCGTAGGGACTCGGGAACCGGGTCGTTATAAGATGGTATCAGAGCAAGGTCGTCCCGAGAAGTGAATCAATTGACTGGAAAATAACCAATTCACATGTTTATAACTAGAGTAGCCACCACAACATATCTCTTGACATGAGCTCTTAGAAGTTTCGTTAGGTACCGTCTGTTTTGACATTTTTCGTTTTGTTTCGCATCTCCATTGTAGGAGATGCCTCGTCGTGGAGCTAGGAGGGTGGGCCGCGGCCGAGGTCGGGGCCCGAGGGACAGATGTGTCGGGCTTGGAGTACATACTACCCCTCCTCTTCTCCTGAGCATACCATCTCCAGACCTCGTTCAACTGATTCAAGAGGTGGTTCGAGAAGAATTTTAGCTTCCACCCACGTCGCCACCCCCTCCCCCTTCCGAGCGTATGACAGGGGAGTTAGTGGTGGAACGAGATTTTTGCCGCCACACTAGGCGCGTTAGGAGGACTCAAAGGAGACACGTGGCGTCCGCAGGAGAGCCGTCACGTTGTACAGGGCCATCAGTCGCCTTTGGGGGCCCTCGACAGGGGCCAGTCGCCAGCACCGGACCCCCGCCTAGTCTACAGCAAGGACTCACTGAGGGCGGGAGTCGGGTTCCCCTCTGCTACCAGTGTGGCCAGTCGGGCCACGTCAGGAGGGACTGCCCATCTAGGGCAGGAGGTCAACAGATACTTCCCGTGCAGAGCACTGGAGGGCGCGCAGGAGGCCACGGTTCCCAGGCACGAGGAGGAGGACAGCAGTCGCGAGGAGGGTACCGGCCAGCACCTACCCGTCCGACGCAGAGTGTGGCTGCTTCGTCCGCACCTAGAGCTGAGGGGCGTATCAACGCCCTAACACACAGGGACGCCAGAGCATCGGGATCCGTGGTAGCAGGTATGGTTTCAGTTTCTGGCAGACTCGTTTACACGCTTTTCGATTCCAGCGCTACGCACTTGTTTGTCGCAGCTAGTTTCGCAGTTAGTTTGGACCAGGATTATACACTGTTAGGGAATCCGTTCGTAATCCGAGGTTCGAGTGGTCAGCTGTTTGTAGCTGAGGAGGTGTACACGGGTTGCGAGGTCAGCATCGAGGGACATAGCCTACCAGCTGACCTGATTATGATACAGATGGAGGACTTTGGTGTGATTCTGGGGATGGATTGGTTGTCCGTTTACCACGCCTTGGTAGACTGTTTTGAGAGGAAAATTGTCTTCTCCATTCCGGAGTTGCCTTCTTTCGAGTTTCACGGACAGCCAGTGGACGGAGGTTTCAGGTGCATTTCGGCACTTCGGGCTGCGAAACTTTTGAGCCAGGGGTGTGAGGGCTTCCTAGCCTGTGTGGTGGCAGAGCCCAGCCCTGAGGCAGACCTCTAGAGCATCCCGGTGGTCAGAGAGTACCCCGACGTGTTTCCAGACGAGTTACCAGGACTACTGCCTGAGCGTGAGATCGAGTTTGAGATCTCTCTAGTACCAGGGACCAGCCCCGTCTCCACCGTGCCATATAGGATGGCACCGCTTGAGCTGCGAGAGCTCAAGTCCCAGTTGCCGGACCTTTTGGAGAAAGGTTTCGTGAGGCCCAGTGCATCTCCCTGGGGAGCCCCGGTACTGTTTGTGAAGAAGAAGGATGGGACCCTATGCCTTTGTGTGGACTACCGATAACTGAATAGGGTCACCATCAAGAACAGATATCCGCTGCCGTGGATCGACGATTTGTTTGACCAGTTGCGGGGTGCCACGGTGTTTTCCAAGATAGACTTGAGGTCTGGATACCACCAGTTGAGGATCAGGGAGACTGACGTCTCCAAGACAGCTTTCCGCACCCGGTACGGACACTACGGGTTTTTGGTCATGCCGTTTGGGCTGACCAATGCCCCCGCTGCTTTCATGGACCTGATGAACAGGGTGTTTAGACTGTACTTGGATTAGTTCGTGGTGGTTTTCATAGATGATGTGCTCATCTATTCTAGAGATCGGACGCAGCACGGACAGCACTTGAGGATGGTTCTGGACACTCTGAGACGACGCAGGCTGTATGCCAAATACAGCAAGTGCGAGTTCTGGTTGAGGGAGGTGACCTTCTTGGGTCATGTGATCTCTAGTGACGGCCTGGCGGTGGACCCCGCCAAGGTCGAGGCAGTGCTCAGGTGGGAGAGACCGCGTTCAGTCACTGAGATTCGCAGTTTCCTGGGACTGGCAGGTTACTACAGACGGTTCATCAGGGGATTTTCGCAGATTGCGCGTCCTATGACACAGTTGACCCGGAAGGACGTGCCTTTTGCTTGGACAGACGCCTGTGAGGCGTGTTTTCTGGAGCTGAAGGAGAGGTTGACCTCGGCTCCTGTGCTCACCATCCCTGACAGTAGTGGCGGGTTCGTTGTGTACACGGACGCTTCCTTGCAGGGGATAGGAGGTGTGCTCATGAAGAGGGGTCAAGTTGTCGCTTACGCTTCGCGGCAACTGAAGCCCCATGAGCATACCTACCCTACCCACGACCTAGATTTGGCAGCTGTTGTCTTCACGCTGAAGACTTGGAGGCACTACTTGTACGGTGAGACCTTCGAGATTTTTACAGATCACAAGAGCCTCAAATATCTTTTTGACCAGAAGGAGCTCAACATGAGACAGAGACGTTGGTTGGAGCTCCTGAAGGACTACGATTGCAGCATCTCCGACCACCCGGGAAAGGCCAATGTGGTGGCTGACGCCTTGAGCCGTAAGGCGCCCGCACGCTTGGCTAGTCTACAGTTACAGAGTACTATCAGGGGACCCAGGGGACTTCTCTTTCACAGACCAGGTGTTAAGCTTGAGGGGACGGTTGTGCGTTCCCAGAGATGAGGAGCTGTTGAGAGAGCTCCTGACTGAGGCACACGGTTCCAGATTCACCATACATCCCGGAAACACGAAAATGTACCATGACTTGAGACGCGAGTTTTGGTGGAGAGGGATGAAGTGGGACGTGGGTGAGTTCGTGCAGCAGTGCTTAGTGTGCCAGCAGGTGAAAGCCGAGCATCAAAGGCCTGCAGGGCCGCTTCAGCCACTTCCAGTGCCAGAGTGGAAGTGGGAGAGCATCACCATGGACTTGGTGGTGGGCTTACCTGTTACCCAGCGGGGACACGACGCAGTCTAGGTAATAGTGGATAGATTGACGAAGACGGCGCGATTCTTGCCGATCCGAGTCACTTTGGGACCAGCACAGTTGGCAGAGAGGTATATCCGTGATGTGGTGCGACTACGCCGAGTTGTGCGGGAGATCGTATCCGACCGGGATACCCGCTTTACGTCCCAGTTTTGGGCTGAGTTTCAGCAGGCCTTGGGGACGAGGTTGAGGTTTAGCACGACTTACCACCCCCAGACGGACGGACAGTCTGAGCGCACGATACAGACACTTGAGGACCTTTTGCATGCCTGTGTACTGGACTGGAGGGGCTCTTGGGAGGAGCACCTGCCCCTGGCGGAGTTTGCATACAGCAACAGTTATCACTCAAGCATCGGCATGGCTCCCTATGAGGCTCTGTACGGACGGAAGTGTACGGCACCCTTGAGTTGGGTTGAGGTGGGGACCAAGTGGGAGGTTGGCCCCAGGTTGATCCGTCAGAGTCAGGAGGTAGTTGAGCAGATCCGCAGACGACTCCACACTGTCAGGAGCGACAGAAGAGCTACGCAGATCGGAGATGGAGGAGGTGCAGTTTGAGGTTGGGGACCACGTCTTCCTTTGTGTTTCGCCCATGAATGGCTTACAGCGGTTTTGGGTGAGAGGGAAGCTCGCGCCGAGGTTCGTGGGGCCCTTTGAGGTCCTGGAGGGGGTTGGACCCGTTGCTTACAGACTTGCCCTACCCCCGTAGCTTTCTGGTGTGCACGACGTGTTCCACGTGTCCAACCTCAGGAAGTACGTAGCTGATTCCAGTCACGTACTGAGCCACGAGAGCATCGAGGTGAGCGACGACCTGACCTACCCCGAGCGGCCAGTGCAGATCCTAGACCGAGCCGTCCGCCGGTTGGGACGAAAGCAAGTAACCCTGGTAAAGGTTTTGTGGAGGAGCCAGCGGTACGAGGAGGCTACCTAGGAGCCTGAGGCGGCAACGCGGGAGCGGTACCCGGAGCTCTTCGCAGGTACATCTTTTCGGACCGGCTTCGGTCCTCTTTGAGATTGTTATGGTTTTTCGGACGTCTTTTCCCGCACCCTAGTTGGCGCAAGTTTCGGTGACGAAACTTCCTTTGAGTTTGTTATATTGTAATGAGCGCGTGCCCCAGACGTCTTTTAAGACGTCTGGGAGGTGGGCCAGACGTCTGACCAGACGTCTGGGATCGTTTCCAGACGTCTGGAAATCAGTTATTCTGGCACGAGTCTTCGTCTGCGCGCCTCAGCACGCAGGCCCGCGAATATCCGATATTCTCTGCGGCTGCAGATGCTCTGCCGCGTCTCTCCCTCCTCCTCGCGTGGCCTTAAAAGGGCACGCCTCCCCTCACTCCGTCACCACCGTCTCCTTTCCCTTCTCCTTCAGCCAGAGAGTAAGCGCGAGCGCGAGGGCGGCAGCGGCGGCCGCAGTGAGTGCGGAGGAGGTGCGGCGTGCGAGAGCGGAGCTCTGCCATGAGGGCGAGCTTGCCGGAGCGGCTTGGCCGGCCGGCGGAGGGCGCAGGGGGCGCGGAACGACGCGGAGAGGGACCTGCTGCAGTCTGAGCAGCAGTCGCGCGAGGTGCGACGCGGGCGGCGTCGCGAGCGGAGGCCGAGTAGCGCCCTGATTCTGGAAAAATTTCCAGAATCAGACGTCTGATTTGATAAGCAGACGGCGAGGACGACGTCTGGTAGCTCATACAGACGTCTGAAAGGTGTGTATTCCGCTTTCTTCTTCCTTCCTGCCGACCGACCGTACTGAGGGAGGCAGTTGGCTGTGCGCAGGTTCGCTGATTCGCCATCCTTTGCGAATCAGACGTCTGGAAGTTGTACCAGACGGCGGGAGTGACCTCCAGACGTTCGAGGTGACCATCGGACGTCTGGGAGATAGGACAGACGTCCCCGCATACTTCTGGACGTCTGGGAAACCACGCTGGATAGGTAATTCTCTGATCCACTGTTTAAGACGTCTGGAATAAGTTCCAGACGTCTGATTTTGCACAGTATCATCTTTTTCAACCCGTTTAGGGCCCGTTCGGGCTCCATTTTCCGCGATTCAAGTTGCGTTCTTTTCAGAATTAATTCCTCTACCCGTCTACAGTAGCTATACACTGTTTTGAGACACTCCTTGTGTTTGATCCTTGTGATAGGACCTCGTTCAGTTGCAGTCTTGAGAGTCGCGGAGGCACGTGGGATTCCCGATCACGCCCCTATTACTCCCGTTGTACCTGGTAGAGTGGCTTAAGTTTATTATTAAAATCTGTTAAAGTATGGAACCATAACTAGAATCTAGGACATTGCATGAATCCTAGGAATGAGAAATGTATGGAATGATAGCTCCTAGGTGATGCATGAATCCTAGGGCTGGAAAACTAGTTGTATGCTAGATCCTAGGATGTGGCACGAACCCTAGGATGGAAAAACTAGTGGAATGTATAATACTGCAGTCTTGGAAAAATGGAAAGGAATATAAAGCTGCCTGTAAATTGAATTAACAGCTGCCTGTTATGAATAAAGAAACATGATTGAGATCATGGATTGTGAGAACGTGAAACTGGAAAGTGAAACATATGATGTTCTGAGATAAAGAGTTGGAACCCTATGGGGAATTAGGAGTGGAACTCCTGGAAAGAAAAAGGAATGGAACTGAGATGTAGTTTGTACTGTCTCTTAGGTACGCAGTACCAAGGGAAGTACCTGTACCTGTTTAGTGCAGAGTGCAGCCAGCCACCCCAGGGACCCGGGGTTAGGATTGGCCGCTCTATACTGACTTGTTGGCCCTCGTGTACGTAGTATCGAGGAGAGCTACTAGTGTTAGGAGAGTGCTAGCTACCCCACGGGCCCCGGGGTTCTGCTAGCCTCCTTCACCGACTTGTTAGGCCCACTAGGGCAAACCAGGGTAGTCAGGCGAGGGTGCGCGGACTGTGGAGGGGCAAGGCCCCGATTTGGTTACTGTGGAGGGGTTGGACCCCTGTTACTGAGAGGGCTCTGCCCTGGTTCCGTGCTGTGCTTTGGGCGCACCCGTTAACGGAAACGACTGACCGCATGCTAGTGCGGGCTAGCTACCTGTGCGTTTATCGCGCGTGCCGTAGTCACCGTTACGTCTGTCAGTGACCTTGGGGTGGTTGACTGAGGGCAGGATCACCATGGGGGACTCTCTAGGCCAGGAGAGCACCACGTGCTACTTCTACTTTTGGAAAATACTGCAATCAAGATCATTCCCACGAGGACATTCGAGATCAAGTAAAGGATCTGAGAAATAAATGAAATAGTCAGAAAATTGAAAGATGTGAATAAAGGAAGTAATAGAACATAACAGCTACTGTACACTCTACTGTTGCCTTTAGTTAGTTTGCCACTCTACTCAGCGTTTTGCTGACGTGTTACACTCGTTACCTTTTTCAGGACCAGGTGTTGAGCAGCTAGGGTCGGCGGCTGCAGAGGACGCTGGGCCGAGTAGGGTCCAGTAGAGTTTACCACCGTCTTTTGTACCTCTTTTGTTTCTGTTCTAGTGAGTAGTTTTTGTTTCTGCTGTACTTTCTTTACCTGCAGTTCTTGTTATATGATAAATGTTGTTCTACTGTTGTGGTGGTATCTACTGTAGTAGTTTCTTTCCTTACTGCTGTACTTTCTTACTGTTAGTTATATTCATGCTGAATGTGGGTTATTTTACTGCTCTTTTGGTTACTTCCTCGTTGGACGACTAGGTCTTGGGATTAGTCGAGTCGGTCCGGTTCTAGTGTCTCGTAGGGACTCGGGAACCGGGTCGTTACAATCTGCAACCCTGGATTAACTACAATTATTAATACCTCTCAAATAGCACATTATTATGTATAAAACATATAAATCATTTAGAATGCAAAGTACAATGTGTACGCATGCAGCATGCCCATATTAAGCTATGTTCTACCTTAATTTAGGTGAATTAGGGCCTATGATTGTTGCGCAATCAGCTGCCTCCGAAGGCCGACAAAGGCTTGGGCTGATACACCCCACACCTGACTGTTGTTGCCCTATAAGGCTAGCAAAAGCTCAGGCTCATATGCCCCACACATAACTTATGCTGCCTCTTAAGGGTGGCAAGGGCTCGGGCTCATCCGCCTCACCCCGAAGCTGATGCCCGCCTCACATGGCTAGCTTGAACCTGGGATTACACGGCCCGTATTATACTTCAAAGCATGTCACCACCTAAAGTCGACGCAAGTTTGGGCTCATATGCCCTAACAAGAAACCCCTTCCGTGCAATCAAAAGCAGGTGAAGGCCACTTAACTCCCCAGGCATAAATGCTCCCCCTGTTGCAACATAGCTAGATGAACATCTGGGGGCCTCACCTACCATGGAGTTTTGACCATTCTCACTATCACAGCAGTTCACACTAGCTAGAGAGTCAGGGCATATGATGAGGGGCAAAAAGTGCCCTTGCATCCGAAACTTTGCACCAGACTCGGCAAAGGTTCTAGCTAACTGAAGAAGGGATGTACAAGCGGAACCGACACTCTGTCCCACTTGAGACAAGCCAAATCCCTAATCACACTAGCCCAGTCTGCCAGAAGATCCTACGTAGCATGGGCAGAAGATACAAAATGATGGGCCTGACCACCTACACCTTGACAGCTGTCATGTAGCTTGACAAGTAGGGGTACCAGAGCTTGTCAATGAGATATTTTCCCTATGTTATAAATAGAGAGGGAACCCTGCAAGAGGGGAGGACTCCCCGGCGAAGGGAGCAAGACCATGTAATATGTACCTAGAAAATTATAATGCATAGTTGGGAGCATCATCCTCCCCCCAAACATACACCCCTTACGGTGGAACTGCGTCACCAAACCCCTGCTTTCCTCTATGTTTACTTATTGATGGTCGATCTCTCCACCTAAATGGCGAATGCCAATGTTTAAGTAGCATCTCCTATGCCAAGCAATCTTTTGGCAGGCCTTCAGAGGCCCATCACACCCCCACCTAGATCACATTTGATAGTCCTCTTTCATCTCCAAATCTTCTCACGCTTTCTAGGCTCCATCTCAGCCCTTCATCCACAATGGACCTTACACTCTGATCCGATGACCTGAGCCACACTAAGCCTATTCAAGGAGCTCCACATCCTCACTTGTGATTTTTACAGAGCTTCCCTCTACTTCCTCAAGCTCAGTTACCTTCATCCCACTCCAGTTCTTCTTCTCCCTTCATTGCCATCTATGATAGAGACAGAGCCTGCTTCCTCCATTCATCCTCACCACTAGAGGTCACACAACACTTGAAGGCAGCCTAGGAGCTCTACTAGTAATCTCTTCGTCAGCTAGAAGCACTCTCCCTCCATTCATCACCATTGGTCATTGGTCGTGGTTCCTCAGGTCCCGTTCGTCTTTTAGATTAGGATTTATTGCATTTCTAGCATTAATTAGATTATATTAGCTCTCTTAGAGTAGAATTTGATCAGTAATTGTGTTTAGATTAGTCTAAAGTAGTGTAGATCTGTGTAGTTCCAATCCACCTCCTTTGATCAATTCAGATCATAGGAGATGAATTCACTTATTTATTTCAATCCATTGATCTCGCACATCATCTCACAATCACATTCAATTCATATTCTTGATTGTTTTGATCGTAGATCATCCCTTCTACCTAAGACATCCATTAGATCTAAACCTCAGTAGCTCTCAGATCTAATGGAGCACTAAATTCAATTAAAGGCCTCCTCATACATTCCAAAGATCACAAACACCCTCCCCTAATTTTGGATTGAACTAATGTGCCAATTAGATTTAGATTTGATTTGTGATGCTGATCGAGTGGATTTCCAAGTAATTGTAGCTGATTTGAATTTAATTGATGAAATTGAGATTAGCTGAGTTTAATTACATGTATTACGATTGATTTAAGTTCACTTGATAAGGTTTCCATTGCTCACATTCTCTACACCCAATTTCTATATCATTCTCTAATTTTTCTTTTTTGCCTGGAGTGCGTAGGCTAATGAAATCAGTGTCATTGATTAAAGGCCTTCGTGATGATCTAAGCTACTCTAGTGCATCGTTTACACTTCTTACACACCAATCAATGGTGTGAAGGAAGTCTAAATGATCATATCATTAAGGCAAGCTCACATCAAATGCCCACCTGAGTGATAGATTAAGTGGATGTTGATTTATTTTAATCAAATATATAAGAGTTTTATTAGGTTTGAATGATTCTATTGTAGGTCTGAGACTTGTTTTAATATAGTTTCAATGCCTAAATTGAGTCCTTCCTCTTCGCTATCTACAGTGTTAGAAGGAGGATGGACTAGGGTTTACTCTAGTTAATAAGCTTTGAATGATGTTTCAGAGATTTTTAGATCCATTAGGAAACATTTACGACAATGTAGCATGGATGTTTGATGGTGTAAATCAGATCTAGAATGTTTTCATCATTGCCCAGGTATGAGATGAGTTTTATATTTTACGCATTCAATTATTGCTATAATGCCTTGATCAAATTTAAAGATGTTTTTCAGATGATTGTAGGACAGATTTGTGTGCTTTGATTAATTCCTTGAGTTTTTGAAGATAATGTGATGACAATAACTATTGCAATAGTAGCTACATCATCTGAATTAGTTTAAGATTTCAATGTTTGATTGAGATATGGGAATTGCTTTTGAATGAAATATGTTTGAAATGAGTTTTCGGAAGTAGAATTCACATAAACTAAATCTTTAAAGGTTATAAGAAGTTTTGGAAAGCACTGATTAATTGTAGAAGCAATGCCTGAAGCATTTGGATTGTAGTAGCTGGAACATACTATCAGGGATGTTGGATGACTAATCCAGGCATCTCTTGAGATTTTCTTGAGTTCTAATGAAATCTTGAGATGATCTAGTATGAGAACAAGTTGTCAGCAATATGTTTAGATTATTTTTAGCTTTGAAATCAAATTGAAGTTCTTTGTTAGTAGCTATTATGTAATGGGAATGAATGCAACTTTAGATCATATTTCAGGTCAAATTCTAAGTGATTTGGAGTCAAGATGACTTTCCTGCGTGGTTGGATGTTAGAAAAAGCTTTCAACTATGTGTATTGATTGTAGATGAACTTGGAATGGATTGAATACATTTGGAAATCTAATTAGGAAGTTTGTCAGCATTTAGAATAGATTTATGATGTCATAACTGTGTTTTGTGCTTAATTCAATGGATCAATTCAAGTTCTTGTGCTAAATTTAATATCTACTATTGTGAGGATATTATAATATGCCAATCTATACTTTCTAATGCTTTTGAGCATTCTTGTATGAATTTTAAGGCTTTGGTTTCATGTATTACTTTCATAAAAGCCATCTCTAGACAAACTTGTTAATAGCATGAAAAATAAAAAAATAATTGCAAATAAATAAAATAAAAGTGTCTTTAGTTAGCTTAGGTCGTGTTTTAGGTGTGTGTTCTTAGATTTAGGACTTAAGTCCAATAGTTAGAAGAACATACTAGTAGAAGTTTAGGTCTTCACTAGTTTAGAAATAAAATAACCAAAAACAAAGATACAAAATGAGTATTTCTTCTTCTCTTCTCATCTTTCTCTCTTCTTCTCTTATTTCTACAAAGCACAAAAACAAAATAAAAATCTGAACAACTTCAAAGTACCAAAAAAATACCTTTGTATATAGTATTTAAACTTGTATATAATACTAAATTATATTTATATAGTATCTTATATGTACATAAAATATGTATATAACTTACAAACCTATTCTATTTACTTGAGTAAGTGTTTATACTCAGTTATACAGTATGTGTTATAATTATATAATTATGTATTTATTTATTTAAACTATATGTACATAATCCATATGTAATTATAAATAGCTATGTACATACTTAGAATTATAATTATAACTATATATATAAATTAAACTTATTATATTGTACAGTAATGTACCTTTATAGTTATTTATTTACCTATATATTGTATATAATTATATTTATAAATTAATTAGGTATATTAGTAAGTTTATATAATTTAAATTAGTAATTTAATAAAATAATGAAATAAATTATGTTGTATACTTCGATACTGTAGTTTAAAGTATTTTCAATATATTTATAGCTTATTTATATTGTATAATAGTATTTATACTATTATATATTTATATATGTATAAATCGTTTATTTAAATGTATATAAATAGAAATAAATCAAAAACAATAAATTAAAAATATATAATAATAAGTTAATAACATAAACTAACTAATTTATAAGTCAATTATACTAGTAATCCATTACTTTATACTTTAATTAAGGGATTAATGTTAAAATCAAAATGTATTTATTCATAACTTTAATGATTTTTTAAATATTTTTATATATTTAATTTTGTAAATAGACTATACTAATAAATAGCCTCATGTATAGGCCACTTGTACATATAATTTAATTGTAAATTAATTACGTAATTAACATCATAATCACGACCTAAAATTGGCCTTAATCCATGCTTCAGTGCGCCACATTGGCCGTTGTTTTTAGTCCCACATCAGGAACCTTCAAGCTCCTGTAGCTCTACTTAAGGAACCGCGCACATAAGCCATTCATCCCAAGATAAAGGGTCAGATCCCTTAACCTAGATAACTTATGACTATTATGAGAGAGAGAGAAGAGAGGACGGAGAGCCCGGTGGTCTAACTATGCTCGGTCAGTTCAGTTGGGCATATATTGGCCCAAAACTGTGTAGAAAAAACATAATAAAAACCATGGGACCAAGATTAGTAGTGGTCAATCCGGCACCTAGTGGGCTGTTGATTCTGCGAAGGGTTGGACCCACCAATTAAATAAATTTTGTTTTAGAAACTAAGTGTGGGTTAAGTTAAAGTAAAATTTGACTAAGTGTTGGAGAGTTTAGTATGAGTTAGTGTTTGTGTGTGCTCTAAGTGTTGTGTGTGAGTTGTGTTTGTTGTGTGTGTGTATTTAAGTGTTAGCCGTGTATGTATAAATGTATGTTAGTATACATATATAGTTAGTATCTATATATAAGGTTAGTATAGTACAAACATTTGTGTGTGTTCAGGTTTGCACCTTGCTAATTCGAAGAGGAGAATCCAACTTTCAGCCTCTGATCTAAATGAAATTAGAGTACTTATCACACACATTGTTAAGACCACGGCATCAAACGTCTTTTACGATGTCTGGGAGTTGGTCCAGATGTCTAGAAGCCTTCCCAGATGTCTGGAAATTAATTTTTACGGCGTACGATTGTGAGTCTGCACGCATGCGCATGCAGACTGACCTGCTGCCCTCTTTTCTTCTCTCTCTTCCCTCCCCATCTTGCAGTGCCATCTTTTTCTTCCTCTCTCTTCCCACGGCGCCTTCAAATATCTCCCCCTCTCCTCTCCCTCACACCACTCCACCATCTCCTCCTTCCAGTGACAGCGTGAGAGTGAGAGGGCGAGGGTAGCAGCTGCTGCCAGGTGCGCACAGGAGGAGGTGTAGCGAGAGGGAGAGGAGGCGGAGCGTGTGAGGAAGAGAGGGCGAACTCGTCGGAGCTACCCAGGGCTAGTCGGCGGGTGCACGTAGCAGGAGCACAGCACTGGGGAGGTGCTGCTGCAGCTCAGGTAGTAGGTGAGCATGGCGTGGCGCAGCCGTGCGCAGCAGGCGGAGGGCGAGGAGGTCCTAATTCTGGGAAATTTTCCCAGAATCAGACGTCTGGACCTGCGTCCAGTCGGCGCAGGGCACGTCTGGAGTGAGACCCAGACATCTGAAAGGTACAATATTTCCGTTCTTCTTCCTTTCGCGTGTACGGCCATGCAGGCCGTTCCGCCGAAGGATTCTACCGCTTTGCCATGTTGACGTCGGTTGTGTACACGTGCAGGTTTCATCTGGGAAGGTGCAAGGGCATGGCCTTCCACACAGATCGGACATCTGGGCATAGCACCAGACGGCGGAGAGAGTCTCCAGACATCCGGAGTGACAGTCGGACGTCTGGAACTAAGTCTAAACAGTTCAGCAGGATCCTGGATGTCTGAAGAACCGTGCAGAAGCAAGGTATGATCTGAACCATCAATTAAGACGTCTGGAAGGTGTTCCAGACATCTTTAGGGCAGAGTTGTCATTTTTGACCCATTTAGTGTCCGTTCGAAGTCCGTTTTCCATGTTTAAAACTTCGTTCTTCTCAGAATTAGTTCCTCTACTTGTTTAAAGTACTTGTATCCTATTCTGAGTAGTTCCTTGTGTTTGACCCTTATGATAGGACCTCATTCTGTTGCGGATCTAGGGATTGCGGAGGCACGTGGACCTACCGATCATGCCCCCAATACTCCCAAATTTGCAGGTAGAGTGGCTCCCTTTAATTATTTATTAACATTTATGCACTTGTGAGATAATTAATAGATTCTAAGGTATGGCATGAACCCTAGGACTGGAAAACTAGATTGAATGATAGATCCTAGGGTATGGCATGAATCCTAGGATTGGAAAACTAGATTGAATGATAGATCCTAGGGTATGGCATTAATCCTAGGACTGGAAAACTAGATTGAATGATAGATCCTAGGGTGTGGCATGAATCCTAGGAACAGAAACACTGAAACGAATGTCCTGTATATATGAATTGCAGTCTTGGAAAAGTAGAAAGAAAAATGATAATTGCCTGTAATTGGATACAGTTGCTTGTTTATGCATGGATATTAACTGTTGAGAACATGGGCTATATGAAATTAAAGTTGAAATGATGAAACCTAAATTGGCTTAGTTAAAGAAATATGAGCATGAACCCTACGGGGAATTAGGAGTAGAGCTCCTGGGAGGTGAATGCAATGGAATTGGGGAAGTGAGCTGGCCCTTGAGTAAGGAGTACCAAGGAGAGCGACTGTCCCCCTATTTAGTACAGAGTGGAGCTAGCCGCCCTAGGGACCCGGGGTTAGGTCTGGCCACTTTGTATCGACTTTTGGCCCTCGCGTACACAGTATTGGGGAGAGCTACTAGTGTAGGGAGAGCACTAGCCACCCCACGGGCCACAGGGTTCTGCTAGCCTTCCTACACTGACTTGTAAGGCCCACTGGGCAAACCAGGGCAGTCAAGCGAGGGTGTGCGGACTGTGGAGGGGCAAGACCCCTGTTTGGTTACTGTGGAGGGGCTAGACCCCTGTTACTGAGAGGGCTCTGCCCTATACTGGTTCCGTGCTGTGCTTTGGGGCGCACCCGTTAACGGAAACTACTGACCGCGTGCCAGTGCAGGGTAGCTACCCGTGCATTTATCGTGCGTGCCGTAGTCACCGTTACGTCTGTCAGTGACCTTGGGGTGGTTGACTGAGGGTAGGACCACCACGGGGGACTCTCCCGGCCAGGAGAGCATCATGTGCAACTTCTACTTTTCGGAAAAGACTACAATCAAGATCGTTCCCACGAGGAACATTCGAGATCAAGAGAAAATATCTGAGGAATAATTCGTGAATGAGTAATTAGAAAAATAAAGAAAGAGATTAAAAATAACAGCTACTTGTCCACCTTACTGTTTTTCCTAGCTAGTTGGTTGCCACTCTACTTAGCATTTCGCTGACGTGTCACCTTTGTCACCTTTTCAGGACCAGGTGTTGAGCAGCTGTTGGAAGATCGCAGATCGCATTTTTGATAAAAGTGTCATAGTATAGTTGCGAAATACGATCCAGCAAAGATATTATTTTGAAAATAACGAGACTTTGAATCCCGGTCGTTCGTCTCTGGGAGGCGTTGTTTTTGTTTTTGAAATCGATCTTAAAGCCACTCTACTTTATTTAAACGACATGCTGGTGCGCAATATATCGGAGGTTAAAGAACAGGCACTTAAATCACGCAAATATGATAATCATTTAGCTCAAGGTGATTTCAAACACATAAGATATATATATATATATAAAATGAAATTTCATTCATCGTGGGAGAGTTGTTGCACAAGGAAATCTAGAGGAAAGCTTATACATGAATGCTTAAAACTAAATCTAACTACCAGAAAACGATTGCATACAAGAATCAACGGGGGGATTTTGCATGCATCATTGGGGGAGAAGTAAGACTACTCTACTAAGTAGTAAATGAAAGCAATAAAAATTATGAAGAGCATGATCTAGAGCTAGAAGAATAGAGGGCATTCAGGGGTGGTCCCCGATGCCCTTGGAGTGGTCGAGAGGAGAATGAGGGGCGGCCAATGTAGCTTAGGCCGACCCTTGGAGAGAGGTAGGGTTGATCCAGCATCCCGGCATGGTGTCCTCCATGGTGGTGGTAGTGAGCTCGTGGAGGTGGAGTGAGTGGCTAAGTGGAGGTGGCGTGAATGGCACCAATGGAGAGCAATTGCCAAGGGAGTGAATGGGTGCCATTGGCCACCCAAGGGGTCCTTTTATAGACCTAAGGGAAGCTCTCTAGAGAATTATGGAATTCTCTAGAGAGGCCTATGGTGGGAGCTTGTGGCAGAGTGAGAGAGAGAGGGTGGATGGTGGTTTTTAGATCCACCAAATGTGGATCTAAAAATTGAATGGCTCTTGGTTGCTATTTTTGGCAACCAAGGCAACCAGACATGGTACAGAGTTCTAGAGACCTCTAGGCTAGATATTTTCGTGTGGATGGTGTGTGTGGGTGTGTGTGGGTATGTGTGGGTCAAAACTTAGGTGGCTAGGTTGATTAGGTTGGGTTCTAGTGGGTTTAGGTCAAGGTAGGTCTCAAATTAGGGTTATAAACCCTAATTCACTAAGGTAAAGTGCAGTTAAACTTAATACAAGTTTAATTGGGTGTGTGGAAACTTAATTGAGAGTAAAACAACTCAATTAAGTGAGGTCTAGGTCAATTGGACTCTCACTGAGTCCAATTGGACAGTGTGTGCTAAGATCAGGTTCAATTGGACTCAATGAGTACAATTGAATAGGCTGATAGAATTGACTAAGATCCAAGTCAATTAGGTTTAGTGAGGATCTATGTATGTCCTTAGGGAGGTCTAGAGGTGATGTACTAGGGTTAGGGCACCTTAATTTAGGTTCCTATGGGGTTGGAATTGGGTTTAGGGACCTAGAGATCCAAGATCAAGGCTTAAATCTCAAAACAGGAATTGGAGAGCAGTATTAGACGTCTAATTATATAAATAGACATCTTATACTCAAAAATCAGAAGTCCAGACTTGTTGTCTGGACGTCCAATCAGAGTCAGGAAGGGTTTCGGGTTCTGTTTTGGGTATTCTGCAGAAATTGGACGTCTGACAAAGTGTCTGGATGTCCAATAACACTGCAGAAGTGGGTTTGAAGTGTGCGGGAGTTGGCTAAGGGTCTTGGACGTCTTAAAACTTATCTGGACATCCAGAGAAGGGTTGGAACTACGGTTTTAGGGCTTCCTAGGGTGTTGTGAGCTAATCTATGGGTGCTAAGGCTTGGGGAAGTCTCTAGGCTATCCTAGGGCTAGGATGAACCTAAGCTCTTCGCATTTTATTGCTTTATTCCTACTTAATAGAATAGCAAACTTTTAACCCCCTTACATTATTATTCCTACATCTAAACTAGGCATTCCTGTTAGTTAATAGAATAGCTCTGCTACAACTCCTGTTATTCCTAATCCAGCTTCAGATCCAACTCTTGATAAGCTTATTGCCTGCAATTGACATAATGCACTTAATCAGCACATTATAACATTATTTCATGCATTGCTAAAGGAAAGCGGTAAAGATGCAGATAATGCATATGCATGCATGAATAACCCTAACTTATGCTAAGTCCTAGCTTAATCAAGGCCAATTAAGACCTATGATTGCTGCACAATCAGCAGCCAAAGCCAACAGCTGCAGAGGGTGCTGGGTCTAGTAGAGCCTAGTAGTTTTACTTATGTTGTACCAACTGTACCGTTTCTTCTGTTGTAGTAAGTATTTTCTGTTACGACTGTACTCTTTTATTATGAGCATCATATTTATATATCTGTTTAATTCTCTACTGTTGTGGTGGCATGTACTGTAGTAGTTCTGTTCTTTACTGCTGTACTTTTGTTACTGTTAGTTACATGCATGATGAATGTGGTTTATTTTACTGTTCTTTTGTGTTACTTTCTCATTAGATGACTGGGTCTTGGGATTAGTCGAGTCGGTCCGATTCTCGTGTCTCGTAGGGATTCGTAAATCGGGTCGTAACACACATGCTCCTTGAGAGCCAATCGCTCTTTCTTGAGAAGCTTCTCAATTTCATTTTGTGAGTAGAGAATGATTTTTGTGTGTCTTAGAAAAGGCTTGCAAGTCATTTATTTATAAGTCAAAAAGTAAAGAAATATGTGTTGTAACATATTTTGTGAAGATTGTCTCCTACGTAACAAAATACATCAGTGTATTTTTATTTTCAATCAGTATGTTTTGGTTGTTCACCAAAATATACTGGTTGAAAATCAAAATTGTTACGAACGTGGGCGTCAGACGTAGTTTAAGACGTCTGGGAAGTGGCCCAGGCATCCGACTAGATGTCTGGAACGCTTCCCACACGTCTGGTATTAAATTTTTTCGGCATACGGGTTCGCGTCTGCGTGCGTGCGCACGTAGACTGAATCCGCCGCCTTCGGCCTACTCTTTCTCTCCCTCCCTATAGTATGACGTCGCTTCTCTTCTCTCTCTCCCCGCACTACCTTTAAATACCATCGCCCTCTCCCTCACCCTCACTCCACCGCCTTCCACTTCTCCTCCCTGCCAGCGAGAGCGCGAGCGAGCGAGTGAGCGACTACGGCAGCAGCGGCCGCAGCGAGCTTACGGGAAGGAGGATAGTTGCGAGAGGAAGGAAGAAGCTCGACCGCGTGGGTGCGAGCTTGCCGGGGCAGCTAGAGCCAGCCAGCGGAGGAGCAGCAGGCGTAGGGTGTCGCGGAGGGGCTGCTGCAGCTCGTGCAGCAGGCAGACGAGGCGCGGCGCGGCTGTGCGTCGCGGGCGGAGAGCAAATCGGGTCCTGATTCTGGGAAAATTTCCCAGAATCAGACGTCTGGACTTACGTCCAGACGACGCTGAAGACGTCTGGAGGACGGTCGAGACGTCTGACAGGTATAATATTTCTCCTACCTTCTTCTATTTATGCGTGTACGGCCATGCAGCCGTCCGCCGCGTTCTCTGCGCCTCGTCGTGATGAGAGCAGTTGCGTGTGTGTGCAGGTGTTGTTCGGAAGGGCGCGAGGGCTCACCATCCCACGCGGATCAGACATCTGGCCACAATATCAGACGATGGAGAGGACCTCCAGACGTCCCCGGTGACAATTGGACGTCAGGAAACCAAGACCAGACGATCCAGTGGACTTCTGGACGTCTGAAGGACTGCGTAGACCGAGGTATGACATAATCGAACTTTTAAGATGTCTGGAAGAGGTTCCAGACGTCTGATTTTGGACAGATTCATCATCTTTGACCAGTTTAGGGCCCGTTCGGAGTCCGTTTTCCGTGTTTCGAGTTACGTTCTTTCCAGATTTATTTCCTCTACCTGTTTACAGTAATTGTATACTATTCTGAGAAACTCCTTGTGATTGATCCTTGTGTTAGGACCCTGTTCCGTTGCGATTGTGGGGGTTGCGGAGGCACACGGGATTGCCGACCACACCTCCAGTACTCCCGATTTCGCGAGTAGAGTGGCCGTTTAAGTTATTTCACAAAAATTGTACAATTATGAAACAATTGATAGAGTCTAGGGCATTGTATGAACCCTAGGACTGAGGAATTAGATTGAATGGTAGATCCTAGGACTGGAAAACTAGACTGAATGATAGATCCTAGGGTATGGCATGAATCCTAGGACTGGAAAACTAGTTGAATATATACATTGCAGTCTTGGAAAAGTGGAAAGGAAACGATAACTGTCTGTAAATTGGTTAACAACTGCCTGTTATGAATGAATGAATGTGGTTGAGAACATGAATTGTATGGACATAAACCTGGAATGGTGAAACCTAAATTGGCTGAGTTAAAAGAGCCTGAACCCTACAGGGAATTAGGAGTAGAACTCCTGGAAAGTGAATGAAATAGAATTGGGGAAGTGACTTGGCCCTTTGTATGGAGTACCAAGGAGAGCAACTGTCCCCTTATTTAGTGCAGAGCGGAGTTAGCCGCCCCAGGGACCCAGGGTTAGGACTAGCCACTTTGTACCGACTTTTGGCCCTCGTGTACATAGTACCGAGGAGAGCTACTAGTGTAGGGAGAGCACTAGCTACCCCACGGGCCCCGGGGTTCTGCTCGCTCTCCTACACCGACTTGTTAGGCTCACTGGGCAAACCAGGGTAGTCAGGCGAGGGTGCGTGGACTGTGGAGGGGCAAGACTCTTATTTGGTTACTGTGGAGGGCTGGACCCCTGTTACTGAGAGGGCTCTACCCTATACTGGTTCCGTGCTGTGCCTTGGGCGCACCCGTTAACAGAAACGATTGACCGCATGCCAATGCGGGGTAGCTACCCGTGCATTTATCGCGTGTGCCGTAGTCACCGTTCCGTCTCTCAGCGACCTTGGGGTGGTTGACTGAGGGTAGGACCACCATGGGGGACTCTCTCGGCCAGGAGAGCACCACGTGTTACTTCTACTTTTAAGAAAAGACTGCAATCAAGATCGTTCCCATGAGGAACATTCAAGATCAAGAGAAGGATCTGAGGAATAAATCAATAGTGAGTAAATGGAGAAATATAAGGAAAGAAAGTAAAAATATAACAGTTACTGCCCACTCTACTGCTTCTTCTAGCTTTTAGTTGCCACTCTACTCAGCGTTTCGCTGACGTGTCACCCTTGTTAGCTTTTTAGGACCAGATGTTGAGCAGCCAGAGTCAGCGGCTGCGAAGGGTGCTGGACCTAGTAGAGCCCAGTAGTGTTACCTGTTGTACCTTCTGTACTTTTCTTTCCACTATAGTGAGTAGTTTTCTGTTACTCCCTGTACTCGCTTTATTGTACACTTCATGTTTACGTATATGTTTATTTCTCTACTGTTGTGGTGGCGTATACTATAGTATTTCTTTTCTCTACTGCTGTATTTTGTTACTGCTTGTTATGTACATGTTGAATGTGGTTTATTTTACTGCTCTTTTGGTTACTTTTTCGTTGGACGATTGGGTCTTGGGATTAGTGGAGTTGGTCCGATTCTCGTGTCTCATAGGGATTCGAGAATCGGGTCGTTACAAGATGGTATCAGAGCAAGGTCATCCCGAGAAGTGAATCAACTAACTGGAAAATAACCAATTCACGTGTCTGTAACTAGAGTAGCCACCACAACATTCCTTTGACATGAGCTCTTAGACTTCTTCGTTAGATATTGTTCCATAATGACGTGTTTCTGTTCTGTTTCACGTCTCCTTGCTGGAGATGCCTCGTCACGGGACTAGCGAGGTGGGCCGCGGGAGCGGCCGAGGATGAGGTCGGTGCGGTGGGTGTGTTGCGGCCGATGTCTCAGTGGACCAGCCACTACTCCGGACCATTTAGGCCCAGGACCTCGCCCAGCTGATACGGGATATACTGTGAGAGGAGCTCCACCCACCGCCCCGAGTGCCTCTCCCTGGGGCTGTGAAGGGGAAGTCCTTTGTGGGACCACGCGACGGATACGGCGCTGGACGCGGGGGAGGGGATGGGCCGCCACCGCCCCCACCTTCCTCCGACGCTTCTGTGCACGAGGCTTCCTTACCTGGAGGTGCACCAGCATCCCCACTGCAGTGCCACTTCGAGCTTTTCGGGTAGTTCCGGAAGCTGAAGCCCCCCTCCTTCAAGGGGGATGAGGACCCGACCGAGGCGGAGAACTGGCTCGAGCAGATCGAGAAGGTTTTCGACACCCTTCGCCCCTCGATGGAGTGCCGCGTGGCCTTTGCCACATACCAGCTGGAGAGTGCTGCACACAGGTGGTGGAGGGCGGTCAGGGGACAGGAGAGGGACGAGCCGACCTGGGACCGGTTCGTCACCCTCTTCTGCGAGCATTACTTTCCCCAGACGTGGCAGGACCAGAGGAGGCGGGATTTTCATACTCTCCCCCAGGGGATGATGACAGTGAGCGCGTACTGATTAGCCCATAGTTGTGGGCTATTTAAGTATTTAAGTGCCTATACATTAGATTAATTCTAACATTTATTTAGTATAAATTAGGATGTAAATAGATTAATTCATAGTTTTAATCTAATTACATAATCTATACATTGCATTCATATCTTAAGTGCATTTAGAATTAGCTTAGAATAGCATTCATCTAATTAGATAACCAATTAGGTACATTATTTTTATTAACATAGAAGTTGAGGGTCTGTACATAAATAACCCTAATATTTTAACAATATTTTCTTTATTCTTCTTCTTTCAGAACGGCTGTCTGCCGCTCCAACGCCCGGCTGATGCAGTGAAGAAGCCATTCAAGGGGTAGCGGATGTGGTGGATCTGGTCGGGTGGCTGATTTCAAACTTGTGCAGGCCACTACAAAAGGAGGAGGGAGGCAGCCGAGCTCGGGAGGCAGCTGAGCTCGGGAGGCAGCCGAGCTCGGGAGGCCTCCGCCACCGACCCACCACTGTGTAGAGAGAACCTCTCTCTTCCACTCCACACTGCCGGCCTCTACCTTGGCGGCGAGTCTCCACCACCGTGGGCGTGTGGTGTGACAGGCCACACCGCCATTCGGAGCTCGCCCGCATTACCGTGAGCACCTTAGCGAGCAACTCCCTCGCCATCGTCACCAACCACCACCGCCGCAACCACCGTCACCGCAATCACCTTCTCATTCACTTAAGACGTCCGGAAAATTTCCCGGATGTCTGAAGCTACCCGCTCACTTGCGATCACCCGCCTGCGTACCCGTCTGAACTCCACCCGCACCCGCACAGCCACATCCGCCCATCTCACCGTTCACGCCCGCACCACCACCCCCGCGCCTGTGCCTTCATCCGTGCGCGCCCACGCCTGCAGCGTCACCCACCAGCCTCCAGCGCAACCGTGCCCACCATCAGCCTTCGCCATCTCCACGGCCTCTAGACCGTGCACGCACTCCTCAGCTTGCAGCACCCACCTCCCGCGCCTGCAGCAGCAACCGCGCCTGCAGAACTCCAACAACGCCTGGAATCCATGCCGTTCACCCCCGCGCCTGCAGAACTGCCAGCAGCGCACCCCCGCCAGCTGCAGCCGCACCCGCTCAACCGCCTGCAGACCCGTCCTCCCATGCCTGCAGAGCCGTCAGCAGCAGCGCGCGAGCAGATCTCATGCCAACAGCCGCGCGAGCTCACCGGCTGCAGCACCTCCGCCGGAGCTCGTCCGGCCACCTCCGACCGCCGCGCGACTCGCCGTCACCACCGATTCGAAGATCTTGGTCCAAGGGACCTCCTCCGAGCTTCCCACGCCCGGTCGTCGGCTCCTCGTCGTGCAAGACAACGGGGAAAAATTCCCCTATTTTGCTACAGGAAACCTTCAATTAAAATTTACATTTTCTGCCATTGACAAATTTTAATGATATTTTATTAACTCTGCATTGCGGGAAATATCCTATAGTTTCTCATAATTGCCATTTCAGCATTGTTTCTTGCTTAAACCTTAATCTAATGGCAATCTTGGCTTGGTTCTTCTCCAAATTAACTACGAACAAACATTTTTAAGTGGCGCTAATTTTAATACATTATTGCCTCCCTGTGGATACGACCCGCTCCTCTACGAGTGGTTATTTCTTGTTAAAAATTGATTAGTCGATTTTTCCACCACATTAAACTACAAACGACTTAAAAGCGAAAGATCGACCAGTCAAATGGCGCCGTTGAGGGGGAGGCAACAGACGCAATAATTTCGCCTAATTTTATTTTGATTATTTGTCAATTGCATAGAGATTTGACCAGTCTTTTTTTTTTTCTGTGCGAGAAAATTTGTGCAAGAATCAGCTAATGTGAGAGGCGACCCTTGACGTCGCCAGACGAGAATTGGGCAAGCCATTTTTAAACGGAGGAGAAGGACGAGGACGCGACGGACACCATTTAGTCATTAGTTTAATTAGAATAGAATTAAGATTGTAGACTTAATTTTTCATTACAGTTAGTTTGAAACCCTTGTTCTGGGCCATATTTTGAGGGGTTTGTTCGCCGATTTTTTTTTGGACCCGTGTTGGGTAATTTTTGGGAGCCTGTTCCCTTTTCTTTAGATTTAGGTTTATTTTTTATTATTTCTTTTATTTGCTTGTGCATAAGTAGTTTAAAAAAAAAAATAGAAAAATAAAAAAAATGAGCTACCTGCTAGAAGCTGCTTGCCCTAGGACGAACCATTTAGGTGTATATGAGCAGCATCTAGATTTACTTTTCTGCATTGCGTGCATTCTTGCACCGTAGATCGCTGGAGGCAAGGTACGCATTCTCTTACTTTGCATCCTATTTTTGATCACGCATTGCATTTGGGATTTAAGGTGAAGACCACCTAATCTGTACTGAATAAATCTAATAAGTGGTCACATTTTCTTAGAAAAAGGACTAATCAAAGGAAGGACATTTTAAAAACCAAGGATTTGATTTTCAAACTTGGCGTGCGATTCAAAGTTCAAAATCTTTGACGGTGTATGCACACTTATTTCACTTGCACCACGGCACGCTTCTAGACACTCTTTAGGTTTGGAAATACTAGGATAAGAGCCCTCCTTTCGTTGGATTCTGAAGTGTTCGGAACTTGAGATCAAAGGTTTTGTAAATCCAAAGAGGGGGATACCCTGTCACGGATTTTTGGGGGTAGTTGAGGAGCACCGCGAAAGCACAGCTTCAAAGGAAGGCTTAGGCCTACTTGCATCCCTCGATCTTCCGTCTTTGGATTTACTTGACCATTTGAAATATAGGGAAGAACACCTAAGCTCCAACTAGGTCTTCTTAGGCGAACCGTAGGTTGGTAATAGGCGCGTAAATTGACTGAACAAATTGTATTATCACTTGCAATCTGACTTAAAATCAAAAGCCTAAATTGGGAAAGACCTAAAAGGTCCTTTTTGAATTGTGTCTTGCTTGGGGAATTCTGATTGAAGTGTGAGTTAGAATGGACCACATTGATTTTCATCCTTTCACATCTTGCCCACACCCACACCCCCACTCTACATCCTTCGATCCCAGACGCCGAGATGGTCCATTCCTTGATGGACATAATGACAATCATTGGGATCCGTTTTACTCCTATTATAGGAGTATTGGCCTAGTTAAGCCCCAAATTAGTGAGCAGAACTCAGGAGCGGGATTTGCTTTGCCCAATATCCCACATACCAAAAAAATACCCAACCCACCCTCCCTGAAAAAGTATTATGGTTGGACAAACACTCATGGGTACTATGAGCCTGAGCCTGACTTCTCTCATGATAGAAATGACCTCTCCTCTTTGAAGATGGAAATACAGAAAATACAAAACGAAATGAGTGAATTGTTAAGAGAATCTTTGAGAGCAGGCCAACAAGAAAGAGATGAAATTAGCCACCCAATCTACCCCATTGAGGATGACGTACACCCGTCTACAATACATGCATCTCCCGTGGAAGAGCTACACTTTAAGTTGGAGGGAAATTCTAGGGAGAATAGCTACTTTTCAAGGATCGATTTTGAAACCTCCCCATTAGATAACAATTCTTTGAGCGATCTACACTTTAGGTGGGAGGAAAATACACATGACAGTAGCTATCCATTGGATGAAGAAAGGTAGCAACCTGAGGAAGATGATGATAAGGTTGAGTATCCACCTGAATTATATTAGAGTCAAAAGAAGGGAATGATGGTACCATTGGAAGACCTTGACCCAGAAGATAGTATTTTCGTGACATTTGATGAAGTGGGTCAAAGTCAAGTTGTTAATCCTACCCTCCCTTCTGATCACGATATGGAACTCAAACCCACCCTTAGGGAACCTAACCCTAAAGAAATTGACCTATCTGAGGAGTCTGATGTTACCAGTGTAAACCATTTACCTCAGATAGAGCACCCTAGGGGATTTGCTGAGATATTAAATGATTCTAGACCTCGGGTACATGATGAATTATGTGATGAGGAGGAAGACGAATTATATGAGGAACCTACATTCAAGATTTGGAGTGACACTAAGGGTGATTATGTCTTATTTGAAGAGTTAGCCCCTGAGGATGTCACAAATTTGACCAAATTAGGTTTCCTTAACACACCCATTGATGATATTTCTCCTCATGATAAAATGATGGAAAATTTGGGAGCAATTTCTAAGATTTATGTGGATTCACATATAGACTCCGGGGAAGATTTGAGTAAAGAACAAAAACCCGGGGATGACATTGATAGGATAATCCCTAGATCTGTTGCTTCCAACCTGCCTTCATTCACTTCGAAGTCACCCTCTGATTCGCTTATATCTGAAAGCGAAATTGTGACTCCTGATGAAGAGCAGGAAGATCCATGTGATGGTACAAGGAATGCTAGGGATGAAATTGAGGATTTAGAAAGAGTGTTTGGGATGGACACCAAGCTGATTAAACCCAACCTAGATCTTATGGCCATCCCACAACCTCGTAACTTGGACACCCTAGACGATCCTTGCCTAGGGGGCTTAATAGACCAATATTTTCTGTAATGGAGTATCGGGTATGGATTGATGATTTCTTTAGTCAGTCCATGACCCTGGGGGTTTATCTCCATACCATTCCTTCCCCATTCTTTTTGGAGGATCCTTGTCATCCTCCCCCTACCCCTTTGGAGGTTATTTTACCTGTTTATCCTTTAGAACCTCTCCTGGTGACCTGGGAAGATTTCATTCCCATTTTAGTTGGGTGAGCATTTGCTATCGGGATTCATCATCAGCTCGCCAACATCCTAGGTTACCTATTTTCTAGGCCAACTTTGCTTTGCTCATTTCTAGGGCCTATTTCTGCAATTCTTGAACATGATTTGCAGGTTCTTTGGCTTTTCAGCTCAGCTCTAACCCAGGTAATATCCTTCTATGCAATGAGGACATTGTAGATTTTAGGCATGGGGGGTTGTACTTGGGGATATACATAGCATAATTGCATACATTTGTACATATAAAAAAAAAAAAGGTTTTGAGTTTAACTGGCTAGATCTTGCATTCTTAAGCAAATCAGAACTCTAAGGTAGACTAAATAAATTCTAGGGTCAAACTTTAGAAGCTAAATGAGCTACTAGCTTTAGACCTTTAGGGTCCTTTTTGGACTTGAAAACTTAAGTAGGAGTTAAGTTGCGGACCATTCCTCAAGAGGTTGAGGAAGGGAAGCTAGGGTTTGAGTTAAAAGGTGGGGTAGTACCTGCAGTCTTATTCTACCTTTTGGTTTACGGGTCCTTATAACCTAGGCATCCAAATTTCACACACTTGGTTTGGTAATCAACTTAATTTCTGTCTTTCTGAAAAGAGATTTGATTCTCTTAGTTTTGACTTAAGAGAGGCTTGAAAAAACATTTTGATTAGAAGAGTTCCTGCCGCAGGAGAGGTCGAGTATATACTCACTGACCGGGTCGATCTTTCGCTTTTAAGTCATTTGTAGTTTAATGTGGTGGAAAAATCGACTAATCAATTTTTAATAAGAAATAACCACTCGCAGAGGAGCGGGTCGTTTCCACAGGGAGGCAATAACGTATTAAAATTCGCGCCACTTAAAAATGTTTGTTCGGAGTCAATTTGGACAATAACCAAGCCAAGATTGCCTTTAGATTAAGGTTTAAGCAAGAAATAATGCTGAAATGGCAATTATGATAAACTACAGGATATTTTCCGCAATGCAGAGTGAATAGAATATGATAAAATCTGGCAATGGCAGAAAATGTAAATTTTAATCAATGCTTTACTGTAGCAAAACAGGGGAATTTTTCCCCGTTGTCTTGCGCGACGAGGAGCCGATGGCTGGGCGCGGGAAGCTCGGCGGAGGTCCCTTGGATCAAGGGCTTCGAATTGGTGGTGACGGCGAGTCGCGCGGCGGCCGGAGGTGGCCGGACGAGCTCCGGCGGAGGTGCTGCAGGCGGTTGTGCGTGGGCGCGTGGAGGGTCTGCGGAGGGCGCTGGCGCGCGGAGGCGTGGCGGTGGTCTGCAGGAGGGCGCTTGCGCGGTGGTCTGCAGGCGGTTGGCGTGTGCGGTGGAAGCTGCAGGCGGCTGTTGGAGGATGCTGCAGGCTGGTCTGCAGGCGTTGGAGGAGAGCGCGGGCTGATCTGCAGGCGTGCGCAGGTCAGCAGCCGGTGAGCGGTGGAGGGCGTAGGCGGTTTGGTGGCCGGTTGGAGAGTGTAGGCTGAGGAAGTGGAGGTGAGCGGGTAACTTCAGACGTCTGGGAAATTTCCCAGACGTCTTAAGTTACTGAGAGGGTGGCTGATCAGTAGCTAGGTGGTGGTGGTCTGCGACGACGGCGAGGAAGATGCACGCTGATGTGCTCACGGTAATGCGGGCGAGCTCCGGATGGCGGTGTGGCCTGTCACACCACACGCCCACGGTGGTGGAGACTCGCCGCCACGGTAGAGGCCGGCAGTGTGGAGTGGAAGAGAGAGGATCTCTCTGCACAGTGGTGAGTCGGTGGCGGAGGCCTGCTGCAGCCGGCAGCTTCCGTGCTCCTTTTATAGTGTCTTGAACAATTTTGAAATCAGCCGCCGACCAGATCCACCACATCTGCTCCCCCTTGAATGGCTTCATCACTGCAGCAGCCGGGCGTTGGAGCGGCAGCCAGCCGTTCTGAAAGAAGACGAATAAAGCAAATATTATTAAAATATTAGGGTTATTTATGTATAGACCCTCAACTTCTATGTTAATAAAAACAATATACCTAATTGGTTATCTAATTAGATGAATGCTATTCCAAGCTAATTCTAAATGCACTTAAGATATGAATGCAATGTATGGATTATGTAATTAGATTAAAACTATGAATTAATCTATTTACATCCTAATTTATACTAAATAAATGTTATAATTAACCTAATGTGTAGGCACTTAAATACTTAAATAACCCACAACTATGGGCTAATCAAATACCCCCATGCCTAGTTTTTGCTAGTCCCTAGCAAAATTAAGCGAAACCTAGCACTCTAAGTAGACTAGTCAACTCACTTAGTCTTCCTTCAGAAGCATATTAAGTTCAGGTTCTAAACCCAAGGTTCCTAAGTAGTTGCTAAGTTACAGACTAGGTCGGCTAAAGACGAGTTGCCAGCACAAGTTTCCCTGATTTCTGACTCAACCCTAAAGTTTATTGATCCCTGAGATTAAAGCATCCGTGCTTGTGCATTGGTCTGAGTTATTTGAGTTAAAGGAAATTTTTTTTTTTTTTTTTAATATATATACTTTTTTTTTTTGTTTGATTCTTCTAAGTCTAACCTCAGATCAGCTATCAACACAGTCTGTGTCGGATTCATTGTCCCCATTACCATACCTCGAAGGGTGCCTGGCTTTCGATGCTTCGAGATAGCACCGCCCATAACGACCCCAAGAACTCCTGGCAATCGACACTTCGAGATAGTATCGCCCATGGATTTCTTAAGCGAATTCAGGCCTATGGCAATCGGCACTTCGAGATAGGGCCGCCCATGGTACCTGAACCGCGCAATGCGCTTACATGCCCCCAGTAGGATGGATATCCTAAGAGACAAGCGCCGAGGAGGTAATATGTTACCATCGCATCCTCAAGGTGAGTATATACTCGACCTCTCCTGCGGCGGGAACTCTTCCAATCAAAATATGTTTTCAAGCCTTTCTTAAGTCAAAACTAAGAGAACCAAATCTCTTTTCAGAAATTAAGTTAATTACCAGACCAAGTGTGAACAATTTGGATGCTTGGGTTACAAGGACCTGTAAACCAAAAGGTAGAATAAGACTCCAGGTACTACCCCACCTTTTAACTCAAACCCTAGCTTCCCTTCCTCAACCTCTTGAAGAATGGTCCGCAACTTAACTCCTACTTAAGTTTTTAAGTCCACAAAGGACCCTAAAGGTCTAAAGCTAGTAGCTTATTTAGCTTCTAAAGTTTGACCCTAGAATTAACTTAGTCTACCCTAGAGTTCTGATTTGCTTAAGACGGCAAGATCTAGCCAGTTAAGCTCAAAACCTCTTTTTCTTTTTTCTTTTTTTTTTTATATATATATTTTTTTTTTCTTTTCTTTTTTTTTTTTTCTTTCTTTTTTTTTTTATAAATGCATGCTATAAACAAAATGCCTCAGGTCCTCTCCCCCATGCCTGGTTCAAACAATGTCCTCATTGAAAATCAAAAATAGCTAAAGGAAGATATTACCTGAGGCGGAGAATAGTAGGAGCTAAGGCTCCTCAAGAGTGACTTCGTCAACTAGATGGCCATCTAAAGTTATGTACGGTTTTAACCGTTGACCGTTGACGATAAAGGGAGTTGCTGAAGAGGAAGGATTTTTGATCTCCACAGCTCCATGGGGGAATACTTTGGTGATTATGTAAGGCCCATCCCAACGAGATTTTAATTTCCCAGGAAAAAGCTTAAGTCTGGAATTGAAAAGCCAGACTTGTTGGTTGGGTTCAAAGGTCTTTCGAAGAATAAACTTGTCATGCAAGACCTTAGTTCTTTCTTTATAAGCTTGAGAGGTGTCATAAGCATCATTCCTCAGCTCCTCAAGCTCACTTAATTCTAGAAATCGTGCCTTACCTGCCTTCTCTAAATCCATGTTAACACTTCGAATAGCCCAAAGTGCTTTATGTTCCAACTCAACAGGTAAATGGCACGCTTTTCCATACACAATCCGAAAGGGAGAAGTACCCAAAGGGGTCTTATAGGCCGTTCGATAAGCCCACAAAGCATCATCGAGCTTTTGGGACCAATCTTTCCTATCAGGTCTAACGGTCTTTTCCAAAATATTTTTTATCTCCCTATTTGATACTTCAACCTGACCACTTGTCTGAGGGTGGTAAGGGGTAGCAACCTTGTGAGTCACTCCCAAACTCTTAATTAACCGATTGAAGTGGTGGTTTCGGAAATGAGGTCCCCCATCACTTATAATAGTCTTGGGGCAGCCGAAACGGGATATGATATTGGCCTTCACAAATTTCAAAACCACAGAGTGGTCATTTGTGCGCGTCGGAATGGCCTCTATCCATTTAGAGACATAACCAACTGCCACCAAGATATATTCAAAAACATGGGACGACGGGAAGGGGCCCATAAAGTCAATTCCCCACACATCAAAAATTTCAACAGATTGAATATGATGTTGAGGCATTTCATTCTTCTTCCCAATCGTTCCAGTCCGTTGACATCTAATACAGGCCTTAACAAAATTATGAGAATCCTTAAATAAGGAAGGCCACCAAAAACCAGACTGGAGAACCTTAAAAGCAGTTTTCTTAGCACCAAAGTGTCCTCCACAATGAAGTGCATGGCAAAATGTCAGCACACTTTGTTGTTCCTCTTCAGGCACACAACGTCTCAAAACTTGGTCTTGTCCAATTCTAAATAATTCTGGCTCTTCCCAATGAAAATATCTTGCTTGAGAAATGAATCTCTTTCTTTTCTGCTTATCCCAAGAGCCAGGAGTTTGTCCAGTGACCAAGTAATTTACAATGTCTGCATACCAAGGTAAAGTTGGTGTTACCGCCATCAGAGTTTCATCGGGGAATGTCTCGCGAATGTCTTCAGAAATAGAGTCGTTAAGAGGAAGACGAGACAGGTGGTCAGCCACAACATTTTCTACTCCTTTCTTTTCACGTATTTCCAAGTCAAATTCTTGAAGGAGTAAGATCCACCTAATTAGACGTGGCTTAGAATCTTTCTTAGCAATGAGATGTTTCACTGCTGCATGATCAGTAAAAATAACCACCTTAGACCCAAGTAAATAAGACCTAAACTTCTCCAGAGCAAAAACTACAGTAAGTAATTCTTTTTCAGTGACGGTGTAGTTTTGCTGAGGTTCAGTTAAAGTCTTGCTTGCATAATGCAGCACATGAGGTCTTCCCTCAACCCTTTGTCCAAGGACTGCTCCCACTGTATAATCCGAAGCATCACACATAAGATCAAAGGGGAGTGCCCAATCAGGAGCTTGGAGAACAGGCGCAGAGATCAAGGCCTCCTTTAGAGTTTGAAAGGCCTCGGCACATTTTGAATCAAAACTGAAGGAAGATTCCTTCGCCAATAAGTCACAAAGTGGCCTAGAAATCTTACTAAAATTTTTAATAAAGCGCCTGTAAAAGCCAGCATGGCCCAGAAAGGATCTAATCTGTTTGACATTCGTAGGCAATGGAAGTTTGGAAATAGAATCAATCTTGGCTTTATCTACTTCCAAACCTTGCTCAGATACAACATGCCCAAGTACAATTCCTTTCTGTACCATGAAGTGACTTCCATGAAGTGACTTTTCTCCCAGCTGAGGACAAAACCAGTCTCCTTACATCGTTTCAACACATTCTCCAGGTGCAGGAGACACTGGTCGAAAGACGAGCCATAAATAGAGAAGTCATCCATAAATACTTCGACACACTCGTCAATCATGTCCGAAAAGATAGACATCATACACCGCTGGAAAGTTGCAGGGGCATTACATAATCCAAACGGCATACGCCTGAATGCAAAAGTACCGTAAGGACTCGTGAATGTCGTCTTTTCCTGGTCATCAGGAAAGACTGCCACCTGATTGTACCCAGAATATCCATCGAGAAAGCAATAATACTTATTCCCTGCCAATTTTTCGAGAATTTGATCAATAAAAGGCAAAGGAAAGTGATCCTTCTGGGTAGCGGTGTTCAGCTTGCGGTAATCAATACAGACCCTCCATCCAGTTGAGGGTCTAGTGACAACTTGTTCACCTTGGTCGTTGAGTTCCACAGTAAAGCCTGCCTTCGTTGGCACCACATGAATGGGACTGACCCATTTACTATCAGCAATGGGATATATGATCCCAGCGTCCAACCACTTCAGGATTTCCTTTTTTACAACCTCCCTCATATTAGGGTTCAGACGTCTCTGCATGTCCCTAAAAGGCTTGATGGAATCATCAGTATAAATGTGGTGCATGCAGAGTGTAGAGTCTATACCCTTAATGTCAGCAATGCTCCAAGCAATAGCTTCCTTATGCCTAGACAGGCATTCAATCAAGGCTCCCTCCTGTGCCTCAGACAGCACAGCCGAAATGATAACTGGGAGCGTATCATTGGCACCTAGGAAAACATACTTGAGAGTGCCAGGGAGGGGTTTCAACTCAAGGTTGGGGGCTTGTATGGTTGAGGGTTTCATAATAGATGTCCCCATCTCAGGTAGCAAATCTGCCTTCGGCGGAAATGATGGGGGAAGAGACTCAGCAGAAACTCCTAGCAATTCCTCTAGTTCTAGTATATCCTCTTCACATTCTTCCAAGAGATGGGAATGCTCATTTAGCATGACATGCTGAAGGGGGTCATCACATAACATTGCAGGAGTTGCCTCTTCAATCAGGTCATCTATCACCTCAACTTGAGAACAATCCTCAAGTCCAGCTTGTTTGTAAGCATCAAACACATTAAGCCGGATTTTCCTATTCCCAAAGCCCATTTTCAATGCCCCAGTATTGCAATTAATTGAAGCATGGGAAGTTGCAAGGAAGGGGCGGCCCAAAATGATGGAGGGTTTGGTTGGCTTGTTGGTAGGGTCAGTGTCCAAAACTAAGAAGTCAACGGGAAAAAAGAAATCCTCCACTCTTACGAGGACATCTTCCAAAATTCCCCGTGGTGTCTTAAGTGATCGATCAGCAACTTGAAGGACTACAGGGCTAGGCTTCAGATTGCCTCCCCCAAGTTGTTCATATACATAGCTCGGAAGGATGTTCACCCCCGCACCCAGATCAAGCAGAGCCTCATCAATTTGTAAGTCACCAATAACTACAGAGATATATGGGGCCCCTGGGTCCTTAAGTTTCGGAGGTGTGCCATGTTGAACAATTGAGCTAACAGAATCAGGCAGGACAACTTTAGACTGGACCTGTTTTCTAGATTGCCGCTTTTTCGTGCACAAGTCCTTTAAGAAGCGGGCATAAGACGGAATCTGCCTGATAGCTTCAAGCAAAGGCAGGTTAATCTGCACTTGCTTGAAAGTTTCCATAATCTCATCCGTCTTATCTTTGGCTCCAGATGAGCCAGCAGAAGTCTGCCCAGAGGTGGATAAGCGCTCTGGAAATGGCACTCTCGATCTCTGGGTGGAAGGGTTGTCATGTCGAGTAAGGGGTGGAACGGGGGCAACTTCTTCCGGTGAGGTGATTTCAAGCGGAGGAGATTTGGGCAAATCTTCTTCGGTGGGGGTGAAAGTCGGGGTGGATGTTTTTTTAGGGGGTGAGACTATAGGAGCATCGGGTTTGGAAATTTCTTTCCCACTCCTCAGAATAGTCACCGCCTGAGCATGCTCCCTAAAGACAATCCCTTTTCCTTTAGGATTTTCCTCAGCAGCACTTGGAAACTTCCCAGTCTCCCTCTGTCTAACGGCCTCAACAAGGTGTCCAATTTGTGATTTCATCTCATGTATAGCCTTGTCATGAGATTGGATGATGGCACTTTGACTTTCTTGCATAGTTTTCAATATCGCCTTCAATTCATCCATCTCAAAGGTTTTAGGTTGGGCAAAGGTCTGAGGTTGGTTCATTTGATGGTTTTGAAAGGATTGCGGTTTGTAATTCCCTGAATTTGAGACATTTCCTTGTCTCCATGAAAAGTTTGGGTGGTTCCTCCATCCCTCATTATAAGTGTTGGAGAAAGGATCATTACGAGGTCTTGGACGGAACCCTTGAGCGGCATTCAAATCTGCTTGTACAAGCTCAGGGAATTGGGAGGCTAAGTGGCAATCCACAGTGGCGTGTGTATTGCCTTGACAAATTACACATTCGGAAGCTTGGGATGTGGAGGTGTTAGGTGTGAATGAACTCGGGTTCGACATAAGCCTTTCCATGTTTTGATTCAGTAATTGAATTTGATAAGCTAAATTCTGGGTTTCCCTTGCTTCATTCGCCTCCAACTTTCTTTGCATGAGAGTGGGCTTTCTATCCATGTAGGCAGAATTCAAGTGAATAGAATTCTCACTCAAAGTATAAAATAAGTTCCAAGCTTCATCCTCAGTCTTAGATAGAAAGGTTCCTGCACAGGCACCATCCACAGTTTGCCTATGAGAATCATTAAGTCCGGTGTAGAACCTTTCAACCAGTTGCCATTTAGGCACCTGGTGATGTGGGCAAAGTCTCAGCAAATCGTTAAAGCGCTCCCACGCATCATGGAAAGCTTCCCCATCCTTTTGAGCAAAACTCATGATTTCCCTCCTAAAGTGATTTGTTTTGCTCATGGGGAAGTACTTCTTCAAAAACTCCTTTTTAAGGGCATCCCAAGTATTTAAATTATCAAGGGTGTGATACCAATACTTGGCTTTGTCCTTTAGGGAGAAGGGAAAAAGGGTCTGCATTTGAGCGTCATCAGTAACGCCCTGCAGCTTCACCGTGGAACAGACCTCGGTGAATTCCTCAATATGCCTGTAAGGATCTTCCCTAGTAGTACCATAAAAGGAGGGTAGCAAGGATATGGTACTACTTTTGATCTCATATGGATTATCCCCTCCAGGTCTACGTAGTGCTAGGCCAGCTTGGTTGGTTGGGATGAAATATTCCTTAAGGCTCCTTTGACCGGCCATTTCTACCCTTGGGAGGTCTTTTCTTAGGATTCTTTCTGGTTCAGGATCAAATACAAGTTGTCTCCTAAGAGAACGCCTACCAAGCATGCACTACAAACACAATTCAAACGGACTTGTTTGGTCTTTACAGATTTAGGCTTTTGAATTTAATTCAAATTGTAGGTGACAAAACAAGTTACCCAATCAATTACGCGCCTATTGTCAACCTACGGCTCGCCTAAAAAGACCTAGTTGGAACTTAGGTAATCTTCCCTAAATCTCAAATGGTCAAGTAAATCCAAAGACGGAAGATCGAGGGATGCAAGTAGGCCTAAGCCTTCCTTTGAAGCTGTGCTTTTGCGGTGCTCCTCAACTACCCCCAAAAATCCGTGACAGGGTATCCCCCTCTTTGGATTTACAAAACCTTTGATCTCAAGTTCCGAACACTTCAGAATCCAACGAAAGGAGGGCTCTTGTCCTAGTATTTCCAAACCTAAGGAGTGTCTAGAAGCGTGTCGTGGTGCAAGTGAAATAAGTGTGCATACACCGTAAAAGATTTTAAACTTTGAATCGCACGCCAAGTTTGAAAATGAAATCCTTGGTTTTTAAAATGTCCTTCCTTTAATTAGTCCTTTTTCTAAAAAAAAAAAAAAAATGTGACCACTTGTTAGATTTATTCAGTACAGATTACGTGGTCCTTGCATTAAATCCCAAATGCAATGCGTGATCAAAAATAGGATGCAAAGTAAGAGAATGCGTACCTTGCCTCCAGCGATCTTCGATGAAAAAATGCACGCAATGCAGAAAAGCAAATCTAGAGGCTGCTCATACAGGCCTAAATGGTTCGTCCTAGGGCAGGCAGCTTCTAGCAGGCAGCTCGTTTTTTTTCTTTTTTCTATTTTTTTTTTAGAACTACTTATGCACAAGCAAATAAAAGAAATAATAAAAAAAATAAACCTAAATCTAAAGAAAAGGGAACAGGCTCCCAAAAATTACCCAACACGGGTCCAAAATAAAATCGGGGAACAAACCCTCAAAATATGCCCCAGAACAAGGGTTTCAAACTAACTGTATTGAAAAATTAAGTCTTCAGTCTTAATTCTATTCTAATTAAATTAGAGATTAAATACAATGGTGTCCGTCGCGTCCTCGTCCTTCTCCTCCTTTCAAAATTGCTTGTCCACTTCTCGTCTGGCGACGTCAAGGGTCGCCTCTCACAGTGGCTGATTCTTGCACAAAATTTCTCGCACAGAAAAGAAAATAATGAATGGTCAAATCTCTGTGCAATTGACAAATAATCAAAATAAAATTAGGCGAAATTATTGCGTCTGTTGCCTCCCCGGCAACGGCGCCATTTGACCGGGTCGATCTTTCGCTTTTAAGTCGTTTGTAGTTTAATGTGGTGGAAAAATCGACTAATCAATTTTTAATAAGAAATAACCACTCGCAGAGGAGCGGGTCGTTTCCACAGGGAGGCAATAACGTATTAAAATTCGCGCCACTTAAAAATGTTTGTTCGGAGTCAATTTAGACAAGAACCAAGCCAAGATTGCCTTTAGATTAAGGTTTAAGCAAGAAATAATGCTGAAATGGCAATTATGATAAACTACAGGATATTTTCCGCAATGCAGAGTGAATAGAATATGAATAAAATCTGGCAATGGCAGAAAATGTAAATTTTAATCAATGCTTTACTGTAGCAAAACAGGGGAATTTTTCCCCGTTGTCTTGCGCGACGAGGAGCCGATGGCTGGGCGCGGGAAGCTCGGCGGAGGTCCCTTGGATCAAGGGCTTCGAATCGGTGGTGACGGCGAGTCGTGCGGCGGCCGGAGGTGGCCGGACGAGCTCCGGCGGAGGTGCTGCAGGCGGTTGTGCGTGGGCGCGTGGAGGGTCTGCGGAGGGCGCTGGCGCGCGGAGGCGTGGCGGTGGTCTGCAGGAGGGCGCTTGCGCGGTGGTCTGCAGGCGGTTGGCGTGTGCGGTGGAAGCTGCAGGCGGCTGTTGGAGGATGCTGCAGGCTGGTCTGCAGGCGTTGGAGGAGAGCGTGGGCTGATCTGCAGGCGTGCGCAGGTCAGCAGCCGGTGAGCGGTGGACGGCGCAGGCGGTTTGGTGGCCGGTTGGAGAGTGCAGGCTGAGGAAGTGGAGGTGAGCGGGTAACTTCAGACGTCTGGGAAATTTCCCAGATGTCTTAAGTTACTGAGAGGGTGGCTGATCAGTAGCTAGGTGGTGGTGGTCTGCGACGACGGCGAGGAAGATGCACGCTGATGTGCTCACGGTAATGCGGGCGAGCTCCGGATGGCGGTGTGGCCTGTCACACCACACACCCACGGTGGTGGAGACTCGCCGCCACGGTAGAGGCCGGCTGTGTGGAGTGGAAGAGAGAGGATCTCTCTGCACAGTGGTGAGTCGGTGGCGGAGGCCTGCTGCAGCCGGCAGCTTCCGTGCTCCTTTTATAGTGTCTTGAACAATTTTGAAATCAGCCGCCGACCAGATCCACCACATCCGCTCCCCCTTGAATGGCTTCATCACTGCAGCAGCCGGGCGTTGGAGCGGCAGCCAGCCGTTCTGAAAGAAGACGAATAAAGCAAATATTATTAAAATATTAGGGTTATTTATGTATAGACCCTCAACTTCTATGTTAATAAAAATAATATACCTAATTGGTTATCTAATTAGATGAATGCTATTCTAAGCTAATTCTAAATGCACTTAAGATATGAATGCAATGTATGGATTATGTAATTAGATTAAAACTATGAATTAATCTATTTACATCCTAATTTATACTAAATAAATGTTAGAATTAACCTAATGTGTAGGCACTTAAATACTTAAATAACCCACAACTATGGGCTAATCACTCACCTTGAGGATGCGATGATAACATATTACCTCCTCGGTGCTTGTCTCTTAGGATATCCATTCTACTGGGGGCATGTAAGCGCATTGCGCGGTTCAGGTACCATTGGCGGCCCTATCGCGAAGTGCCGATTGCCATAGACCTGAAGTCGCTTAAGAAATCCATGGGCGATACTATATCGAAGTGTCGATTGCCAGGAGTTCTTGGGGTCGTTATGGGCGGTGCTATCTTGAAGCATCGAAAGCCAGGCACCCTTTGAGGTATGGTAATGGGGACAATGAATCCGACACAGACCGTGTTGATAGCTGACCTAAGGTTAGACTTAGAAGAATCAAACAAGAAAAAAAAAAGTATATATATATATACAAAAAAAAGACCTTTAACTCAAATAACTCAGACCAATACACAGGCACGGATGATTTAATCTCAGGGATCAATAAACTTTAGGGTAGAGTCAGAAATCAGGGAAACTTGTGCCTGCAACTTGTCTTTTGCCAACCTAGTCTGTAACTTAGCAACTACTTAGGAACCTTTGGTCTAGAGCCTGAACTTAATATGTTTCTGAAGGAAGACTAAGTGAGTTAACTAGTCTACTTAGAGTGCTAGGTTTCGCTTAATTTTGCTAGGGACTAGCAAAAACTAGGCATGGGGGTATTTGATTAGCCCATAGTTGTGGGCTATTTAAGTATTTAAGTGCCTATACATTAGATTAATTCTAACATTTATTTAGTATAAATTAGGATGTAAATAGATTAATTCATAGTTTTAATCTAATTACATAATCCATACATTGCATTCATATCTTAAGTGCATTTAGAATTAGCTTAGAATAGCATTCATCTAATTAGATAACCAATTAGGTACATTATTTTTATTAACATAGAAGTTGAGGGTCTGTACATAAATAACCCTAATATTTTAAAAATATTTTCTTTATTCTTCTTCTTTCAGAACGGCTGGCTGCCGCTCCAACGCCCGGCTGATGCAGTGAAGAAGCCATTCAAGGGGGAGCAGATGTGGTGGATCTGGTCGGGTGGCTGATTTCAAACTTGTGCAGGCCACTACAAAAGGAGGAGGGAGGCAGCCGAGCTCGGGAGGCCTCCGCCACCGACCCACCACTGTGTAGAGAGAACCTCTCTCTTCCACTCCACACTGCCGGCCTCTACCGTGGCGACGAGTCTCCACCACCGTGGGCATGTGGTGTGACAGGCCACACCGCCATCCGGAGCTCGCCCGCATTACCGTGAGAACCTTAGCGTGCAACTCCCTCGCCATCGTCACCAACCACCACCGCCGCAACCACCGTCACTGCAATCACCTTCTCATTCACTTAAGACGTCCGGAAAATTTCCTGGACGTCTGAAGCTACCCGCTCACCTGCGATCACCCGCCTGCGTACCGGTCTGAACTCCACCCGCACCCGCACAGCCACATCCGCCCATCTCACCGTTCACGCCCGCACCACCACCCCCGTGCCTGCGCCTTCATCCGTGCGTGCCCACGCCTGCAGCGTCACCCACCATCCTCCAGCGCAACCGTGCCCACCATCAGCCTTCGCCATCTCCACGCCCTCTAGACCGCGCATGCACTCCTCAGCTTGCAGCACCCACCTCCCGTGCCTGCAGCAGCAACCGCACCTGCAGAACTCCAACAGCGCGTGCAATCCACGCCGTTCACCCCCGCGCCTGCAGAACTGCCAGCAACGCCCAACCCCCGCCCGCGCTTGCTGCAGCTTGCGCACCCCCGCCAGCTGCAGCCGCACCCGCTCAACCGCCTGCAGACCCGTCCTCCCGCGCCTGCAGAGCCTCCAGCAGCAGCGCGCGAGCAGATCTCACGCCAACAGCCACGCGAGCTCACCGGCTGCAGCACCTCCGCCGGAGCTCATCCAGCCACCTCCGGCCGTCGCGCGACTCGCCGTCAACACCGATTCGAAGCTCTTGGTCCAAAGGACCTCCTTCGAGCTTCCCGTGCCCGGTCGTCGGCTCCTCGTTGCGCATGACAACGGGGAAAAATTCCCCTGTTTTGCTACAGGAAACCTTCAATTAAAATTTACATTTTCTGCCATTGCCAAATTTTAATCATATTTTATTAACTCTGCATTGCCGAAAATATCCTATAGTTTCTCATAATTGCCATTTCAGCATTGTTTCTTGCTTAAACCTTAATCTAAAGGCAATCTTGGCTTGGTTCTTGTCCAAATTGACTACGAACAAACATTTTTAAGTGGTGCGAATTTTAATACGTTATTGCCTCCCTGTGGATACGACCCGCTCCTCTGCGAGTGGCTATTTCTTGTTAAAAATTGATTAGTCGATTTTTCCACCACATTAAACTACAAATGACTTAAAAGCGAAAGATCGACCAGTCACGTACCGCACGCATTTTCTGGAGTTGTCCCGCTTCACAGCGACGGCAGTAGCCACTGAAGAGGAGCACCTTTGGAGGTTCACCGAGAGGATCCAGCCTACGATTCGGGGGTATGTCAAACCCTTGAAGCTGCCTACGTTCTCGAGGGTGGTGGAGGCAGCTATGACCTATGAGGAGACCAACCCGTCCGCGCGAGATACTGACAGCGTGTGGAAGAGGCCCTACCAACCAGACTTTTCATAGGGCCGGTGAGAGAGGAGAAACGTGGCATCCGCAGGAGCACCGTCACGTTTCGCAGGGCCATCAGTGGCCTTTGGGGGCCCTCGACAGGGGGCCAGTTGCTAGCACCGGATCACCACCCAGCCGACAGCAGGGACCCACTGAGGGCGAGAGTCGGGTTCCTGATAGCGATTTCACGCGGTTTGTTAAAATACGTCGTTGTAACACGTAAAACCGATCAACTCTTAAATTTATATTCCTAGATAGGGGAGTATCTAGGGTCGTCCATGGAGGCCGAATGTTTGCAATAGTGATTCTCTTGCTTGGAATACAATCTCAACGTTCTTTTTGGTATTTTTCAATATATCATTTTTTTGTTTTAAATTAAGACAACATGCGGAATGGTGACAGGAAGGTGATTTACACTTCAATTTAAAATAATACTTCTAAGTGGCAAGTAGAGCCTCTCCCTAAGCTCACTCTAGGCAAGTGGAGGCCTAGAATAATTAGGGAGAGGGAGTGAGGAATGCAAAAAACAAGCAAATAGAAATGCAAACAAGAAATTGCAAAGAAGGCAACTAGATAATTAAAAAAAAAGTGTTTAACAAAAATGCCTAGTAGAGGAATGCTTCTACTACTAGAAAATTGACATAAAGAAAGGAAAACACAAATCCTCTAGATAGATGGTGAAGAAGAGGGCTTCTTGCTCCAAGGTTGGTGGGTCCCAATCTTGAAAAGAGTCCTTCAACTCCTTCCTTGCAGTGCTCCGCCAAGGTGATGTCCTTCAAGGCAAGCCCTAGGGGGGCGTGCCCTAAGTTCTCTCCAAGGGTGGGCATCCACCCTAAGTCCTCCTTTGCCTGGCCATCCTCCTTGAAGTGGAAGAGTCCTCCTCCTTGGCGTGGCTCAAGTTGAAGAGAGTGGGGAGAAGAAGGCACCAAAGGGGCTGGTGATGTGCCCCTTTAATCTCCTTCTCTACTCCTTCTTCTTAGCCGTAGGTATAGGTGGTTTAGGTAGAAAAATATACTAAGGGAGGATGGGAATTATGTGGTGGTAGGGTAGGGTATTTATAGGATGGGAAGGGGGGTGGTTATGGTGTTTTTTTGGAGGGAAATGAAGGGGTGCTTGGTTATTTTTGGAGGGAAAAATGGGAGGGAAATGAAGAGGTGCCTTGGTTTTCCCTCCAAAAATACCTTCTAGAAGGCAATTTTGGAGGGAAAAAAATGGAGGGTGGAGATGGGTTTTGATGGTGGATGTAGGGTGGTGATGGAAGGGATAGTTGGCACCAAAATAAAGTAGGAGTAGGTGGTCTTTTTGCTGGAGCTTAGGTAGTAGGGTAGTAGGGTAGTAGGTTTTGGTGCCAGGGAGGTGGACTAGCTAAGTTAAACAGCTTAGCTAGCTTAGCTAGTAGGGAGTAGAGTTGGAGGCATTTGGAGCTAAGGTTTTCAGGGAGAAGAGTTGGAGGTATTTATCTTGAGCTGCACTAGAGCTGGTGGCTGCTGAAGAGAGCTGGAAGGAGCTACCTTAGCTAGCTTAGCTTGCTAGTTCTTTGCTAGCTACTAAGCCAAGCTAAAGCAAGCTGGCTTCTGCTAAAAGGAGCTGAGGTGAGCTGGGTCTAATGCTCCCGGGGAGGATCAAGCTGGGTGAGGCAGCTAAGGTATCTTAGCTCAACTGAGTTGAGCTAAGTTGAGTCCCCGGGAGCTAGACTTGAGCTTCCTAAGATGGAATGAAGTCATCTTTAGCTGGCCAGAGTTGAGTAGAGCTGGATGTAGCTGGACCTGAGCTGGGGTGAACTCCAGTCAACTCAGCTGAGCTAGCTAGAGCTCCCTGTGGACTAATGGGAGCTGAGATGAGCTAGACTCAGCTAAGTTGAGCTGGATCTGAGCTGACCTGAGCTAGGGTGAGCTAAGATGAGCTCTCTTGAGCTGCCATTCAGCTGAGATGAGCTGAATGGAGCTAAGATGAGCTAACCCTAGTTCAAGTGAGCTGGAATCCAGCTATGGTGAGCTGGATCAAGCCGAGTTCCAGTTAGTTTGAGCTTCTTCATCATCAGTTGCCTTGCTGAGTGCTAGGTTTTGGAGTTCTGACAATCTGCATATCCCTAACACTCACAAAAACACATTAAAAAGATAATAAAAAGTGCAATGCATGCCTAACCTAATTGATGCCTAAATGCAACCAAAAAACCCATTTGCGGAGCAAAATCCTAAGAGCTAAGTTTGTTTTAATGCATAAAAATGATGATAAACTGGCGTTTATCAGTTCCCGTCTGTTACCAGTGGAGGGCCACATCAGGAGGTCAGCAAATACTTCCCACGTCGAGCGCTGGAGGGCAAGCAGGAGGCCGTGGTTTCCAAGCGCGAGGAGGAGGACAACAGTCACGGGGATGGTACCGGCCAGCAGCTACCCCTCCGACGCAGAGTTTGGCTGCTTTGTTAGCACCTAGGGCGGAGGGGCGTATCCACACCCTGACACACAGGGATGCCAGAGCTTTGGGATCGGTGGTGGCAGGTATGGTTTCAGTTTCCGGTAGACTCGTTTACGCACTTTTTGATTCCGGCGCTACGCGTTTGTCGCAGCCAGTTACGCAGTTAGTTTGGGCCAGGATTATATGCTGTTAGAGGATTCGTTCGTGTTCAGAGGTTCGAGTGGTCAGCTGTTTGTAGCTGAGGAGGTGTACACGGGTTGTGAGGTCAGTATTGGGGGACATAGCCTTCCCACTGACCTGATTATGATACAGATGGAGGACTTTGGTGTTATGCTGGGGATGGACTGGCTGTCTGCTTACCATGCTTTGGTGGACTATTTTGAGAGGAAGATTGTCTTCTCCATACTGGAGTTGCCTTCTTTCGAGTTCCACGGTTAGCTAGTGGACAAAGGCTTCAGGTGCATTTCTGCACTTCGGGTGGTGAGACTTTTGAGCCAGGGATGTGAGGGCTTCCTAGCTTGTGTGGTGGCAGAGCCCAGCCCTGTGGTAGACTTCCAGAGTATCTCGGTGGTCAGAGAGTACCCCGACGTGTTCCCAGATGAGTTGCCAGGACTACCACCCAAGTGTGAGATCGAGTTTGAGATCTCACTAGTACCAGGGACCAACCCCATCTCCACCGCACCATACAGGATGGCACCACTTGAGTTGCGAGAGCTCAAGTCTCAGTTGCAGGATCTTTTGGAGAAGGGCTTTGTGAGGCCCAGTGCGTCTCCCTGGGGAGCCCCAGTACTGTTTGTAAAGAAGAAGGATGGTACCCTACGCCTTTCTGTGGACTACCGACAGCTGAATAGGGTCACCATCAAGAACAGATATCCGCTGCCGAGGATCGACGACTTGTTTGACCAACTACGCGGTGCCACGGTATTCTCCAAGATTGACTTGAGGTCTGGATACCACCAGTTGAGGATCAAGGAGGCAGACGTCTCCAAGATAGCTTTCTACACCCGGTACAGACACTACGAGTTTTTGGTCATGCCATTTGGGCTAACCAATGCCCCTGCTGCCTTCATGGACTTGATGAACCGAGTGTTTAGACTGTACTTAGACCAGTTCATGGTGGTATTCATTGATGATGTACTCATCTATTCTCGAGATCAGACGCAGCACGGACAACACTTGCAGATGGTTCTGGACACACTGAGACAACGTAGGCTGTACGCCAAATACAGTAAATGCGAGTTTTGGTTGAGGGAGGTGACCTTCTTAGGTCATGTGATCTATGGAGATAGCTTGGCGGTGGACCCAGCCATGGTCGAGGCAGTGCTCAGGTGGGAGAGACCGCGTACGATTACTGAGATTCGTAGTTTCCTGGGACTGGCAGGCTACTATAGACGGTTCATCAGGGGTTTTTCATAGATTGCACGTCCTATGACACAGTTGATCGGGAAGGACATGCCCTTCACTTGGACAGACGCCTGTGAGGTGTGTTTTCAGGAGCTGAAGGAGAGGCTGACTTCGGCTCCCGTGCTCACCATCCCTGACAGTAGTGGTGGGTTCGTTGTTTTCACGGATGCCTCCTTGCAGGGGTTAGGGGGTGTGCTCATGTAGAGGGGTCACGTTGTCGCTTACGCTTCACGGCAATTGAAGCCCCATGAGCATAGCTACCCTACCCACGACCTGGAGCTGGCAGCTGTTGTCTTCGCGCTGAAGACCTGGAGGCACTACTTGTACGGTGAGACCTTCGAGATTTTTACAGATCACAAGATCCTCAGATACCTATTTTGATAAGAAGGAGCTCAACATGAGATAGAGACGTTGGTTGGAGCTGCTGAATGACTATGACTGTAGCATTTCCTACCACCCAGGAAAGGCCAATGTGGTGGCTGACGCCTTGAGCCGGAAGGCACCTGCACACTTGGCCAGTTTACCAGTGCAGAGTTGGAGCCTTTTGGAGGAGATGGGCAGTTGGCGACCCCTAGAGTTACGGGGGCACTGTGGGGCAGTGACTGTGACACAACAAATGAGGCCAGAGTTGATAGATCGCATCATCACAGGACAGATGGCTGACCCGTGCTTGTAGTCCTTATGCGACAGAGTACTGTCAGGAGACTCGAGGGACTTCTCTTTCACAGACCAGGTGCTGCGCCTGAGGGGACGTCTGTTCATTCCCAGAGATAAGGAACTGTTGAGAGAGCTCCTGACTGAGGCACATCGTTCCAGATTCACCATACATCCCAGAAACACGAAGATGCACCATGACTTGAGACGTGAGTTTTGGTGGAGGGGGATGAAGCGGGTTGTAGGTGAATTCGTACAGCAGTGTTTAGTGTGCCAGTAGGTGAAAGCCGAGCATCAGAGGCCTGCAGGGCCGCTATAGCCACTTCCAGTGCCAGAGTGGAAGTGGGAGAGCATCACCATGGACTTGGTGGTGGGCTTACCTGTTACCCAGCAAGGACACGACGCAGTCTGGGTAATTATCGATAGATTGACGAAGACGGCGCGGTTCTTGCCGATCCGAGTCACTTTGGGACTAGCACAGTTGGCAGAGAGGTATATCCGCGACGTGGTACGACTACATGGAGTTCCAAGGGAGATCGTATCCGACTAGGATACCCGCTTTACATCCCAATTTTGGGCTGAGTTTCAGCAGGCCCTGGGGACGCGGTTGAGGTTCAGTACAACATACCACCCCCAAACGGACGGACAATCTGAGCGCACGATGCAGACACTTGAGGACCTTTTGTGTGCCTGTGTACTGGACTGGAGGGGCTCTTGGGAGGAGCACTTGCCCCTGGCGGAGTTTGCATATAATAACAGTTATCACACTAGCATCGGCATGGCTCCCTACAAGGCTCTGTACAGGCGGAGATGTATGGCACCCTTGAGTTGGGTTGAGGTGGGGACCAAGTGGGAGGTTGGCCCCAGGCTGATCCGGCAGAGTCAGGAGGTAGTCGAGTAGATTCACAGGCGACTCCACACTGTCAGGAGTAGGCAGAAGAGCTACGCGGACTAGAAATGCAGAGAGGCGCAGTTTGAGGTTGGGGATCACGTCTTCCTTCGTGTTTCGCCCATGAAGGGCCTGCAGCGGTTTGGGGTGAGAGGGAAGCTTGCGCCAAGGTTTGTGGGGCCCTTTGAGGTCCTGGAGTGGGTTGGACCCGTTGCTTACAGGCTTGCCCTCCCTCCTCAGCTTTTTGGTGTGCACGATGTGTTCCACGTGTCCAACCTCAGGAAGTATGTCACCGATCCAAGTCCATCCTGAGTCACGAGAGCGTCGAGGTGAGCGACGACCTGACCTACCCTGAGCGGCCAGTGCAGATTCTTGACAGAGCTGTTCGCAGTCTGAGACGAAAGCAAGTACCCCTGGTGAAGGTTTTGTGGAGGAGCTAGCGGTACGAGGAGGCTACCTGGGAGCCTGAGGCAGTAATGCGGGAGTGGTACCTGGAGCCATTCATGGGTACATCTTTTCGGACTGGCTTCGGTCCTCTTTGAGTTTGTTATATATATATTTTGTTCTTTTCCGCACCCTAGTTAGCGCAAGTTTCGGGGATGAAACTTCCGTTGAGTTTGTTATATTGTTAAGAACGTGGGCGTCAGACGTAGTTTAAGACATCTGGGAAGTGGCCCAGATGTCTGGAACCCTTCCCAGACGTCTGGTATTAAATTTTTTGGCGTACGAGTTCGCGTCTGCATGCGTGCGCACGCAGACTGAATCTGCTGCCTTTGTCCCATTCTTTCTCTCCCACGCTATAGTACGACGCCGCTTCTCTTCTCTCTCTCCCCGCGCTGCCTTTAAATAGCATCGCCCTCTCCCTCACCCTCACTCCACCTCCTTCCTCTTCTCCTTCTCCCTGCCAGCGAGAGTGCGAGCGAGCGAGTGACCGACTACGGCAGCAACGACCGTAGCGAGTGTGTGGGAAGGAGGAGAGTTGCGAGAGGAAGGGAGAAGCTCGACTGCGTGGATGCGAGCTTGCCGAGGCAGCTAGAGCTGGTCGGCAGAGGTGCAACGGGCGTGGGGTGTCGCGGAGGGGTTGCTGCAGCTCGAGTAACAGGCAGACGCGGTGCGTCGCGGCCGTGCGTTGCGCGTGGAGAGTGAACCCAGTCCTGATTCCGGGAAAATTTCCCAGAATCAGACATCTGGACTTATGTGCAGACGACGCTGAAGACGTCTGGAGGATGATCCAGACGTTTGACAGGTACAATATTTTTCCTATCTTCTTCTATTTACGCGTGTACGGCCATGAAGTTGTCTGCCGCGTTTTCTGCACCTCGTCGTGATGAGAGGGGTTGCGTGTGTGCGGAGGTGTTGTTCTGAAGGGCGCAAGGGCTTGCCATCCCACGTGGATCAGACGTCTGACCACAATACCAGATGACGGAGAGGACCTCCAGACGTCCGGGGTGACAATCGGATGTCTGGAAACTAAGACCAGACGATCCAGCGGACTTCTAGACGTCTGAAGGACTGTGCAGACCGAGGTATGACATAATCGAACTTTTAAGACGTCTGGAAGAGGTTCCGACATCTGATTTTGGATAGATTCGTTGTCTTTGACCCGTTTAGGGCCCGTTCGGAGTCCGTTTTCCATGTTTCGAGTTACGTTCTTTCTAGATTTATTTCCTCTACCTGTTTATAGTAATTGTATACTGTTCTGAGAAACTCCTTGTGATTGATCCTTGTGTTAGGACCCCATTCTATTGCGGCTATGGTGGTTGCAGAGGAGTGCAGGATTGCCGACCACACCCCCAGTACTCCCGGTTTCGCGGGCAGAGTGCCCTTTAAATTATTTAACAAAATTTGTACAATTACGAAATAATTGATAGAGTCTAGGGCATTGCATGAACCCTAGGACTGAGGAATTAGATTGAATGGTAGATCCTAGGGTATTGTATGAATCCTAGGACTGGAAAACTAGATTGAATGATAGATCTTAGGGTATGGCATGAATCCTAGGAATGGAAAAATAGAAGAATATATACATTGTAGTCTTGGAAAAGTGGAAAGGAAATGATAACTGCCTGTAAATTAGTTAACAACTACCTGTTATGAATGAATGAATACAGTTGAGAACATGAATTGTACAGACATAAACCTCGAATGGTGAAACCTAAATTGGCTGAGTTAAAAGAGCTTGAACCCTACGGGGAATTAGGAGTAGAACTCATGGAAAGTGAATGAAATAGAATTGGGGAAGTGAGCTGGCCCATGAGTATGGAGTACCAAGGAGAGTAACTATCCCCCTGTTTAGTGCAGAGCGGAGCTAGCCACCCCAGGGACCCGGGGTTAGGACTGGCCACTTTCTATCGACCTTTGGCCCTCGTGTACATAGTACCGAGGAGAGCTACTAGTGTAGGGAGAGCACTAGCTACCCCACAGGCCCCGGGGTTCTACTTGCTCTCCTACACCGACTTGTTAGGCCCACTAGGCAAACCAGGGTTGTCAGGCGAGGGTATGCGGACTGTGGAAGGGCACGGCCCCTGTTTGGTTACTGTGGAGGGGGTGGACCCCTGTTACTGAGAGGGCTCTGCCCTATACTGGTTCCGTGCTGTGCTTTGGGTGCACCCGTTAACAGAAACGACTGACCGCGTGCAAGTGTGGGGTAGCTACCTGTGCATTTATCACATGTGCCACAGTCACTGTTACGTCTGTCAGCGACCTTGGGGTGGTTGACTGAGGGTAGGACCACCACGGGGGACTCTCCCACCCAGGAGATCACCACATGTTACTTCTACTTTTCGAAAAAGACTGCAATCAAGATCGTTCCCATGAGGAACATTCAAGATCAAGGATCTGAGGAATAAATCAATAGTGAATAAATAGAGAAATATAAAGAAAGAAAGTAAAAATATAATAGTTACTGCCCACTCTACTACTTCTTCTAGCTTTTAGTTGCCACTCTACTCAGCATTTCGCTGACGTGTCACCCTTGTTACCTTTTCAGGACCAGGTGTTGAGCAGCCAGAGTCAGCAGCTGCAGAGGGCGTTGGGCCTAGTAGAGCCCAGTAGTGTTACCTGTAGTACCTTCTGTACTTTTCTTTCCACTGTAGTGAGTAGTTTTTTGTTACTCCCTGTACTCGCTTTATTGTAAACTTCATGTTTATGTATATGTTTATTTCTCTACTGTTGTGGTGGTGTATACTGTAGTATTTCTTTTCTCTATTTCTATATTTTGTTACTGCTTGTTATATACATGTTGAATGTGGTTTATTTTATTGCTCTTTTGGTTGCATTCTCGTTGGACTACTGGGTGTTAGGATTAGTCGAGTTGGTTCGATTCTCGTGTCTCGTAGGGATTCGGGAATCGGGTCGTTACAAAAATACACTAATTAAAAATAAAAACATCCCAGTTGAAAATAAAAATACACTAGTGTATTTTCATTTTCAACTGGTCAAAAATGAGTTTTCACTTAAAAAGTGGAAAGTAGTTTTTACGTATGAGTTTAGGATTTAGGGTTTACGATTTAGGATTTTGGTTTAGGATTTAGAATTTAGGTTTGTGGACAGTGGTTTCATCTATGAAAAATGATTTAGGCTTCCTAAACCCTAAATCTTGAACCTTAAACCCTAAGGTGAAAAATCACCTTCCAAGTGAAAAGTTATTTTTTGTTGGTGGAGAACACTTAAAATAGGTGAAAATCGGTTGAAAATCAAAATTCACCGATGCCTTTTCATTTTCAACCAATGTATTTTTATTTTCAACCGTTAGAAAATCAAAACACAATAATTGAATATCAAAGTATACCGGAATGTTTTGTTGAGCAGGAACATACGTTGCAATGCATGTTTTCCTACTCGCATCCTATTTATAACGGATTATCTTAGAGTCATAATATGTTATTAGTTAATGATTAGCAATGATGAAATTACTACTACAAGATTTCAAGATCAATTGATCAATCAAAAAGGTATGAAATTTAAGCTTCAAACATATTTGCAAATTAATCAATCAAAAAATCAATCAAGATGCCTTTTTCACCAATCAATTGTTAAATTGATCAATCATTTTGAGTAGGATAGGAGTTAACAAAGACTTGAGCAATTTGGTAGATCAACAAAATGTTTTGGCTGATCAAGAAATACATTTCGTTGATAAAAAACATGGAATAATGATTTGTGAAATTTCTGATAAATTTTATGATCAAAATTATACATTAATCGATCAATTTGAGATTTTGATCGAATAACCTCTTGTTTGGTCATCTAATTTGAACAGAAAAAAGAAGTTTTGGAAGCTTACACAAATCAATCAATCAAGAGAGGTCATAGGTCAATGAAGGTGGATCTTTTGAGTGATGAAGTTCTTGAGTTGTTAGTTATCTATAAGTTGGAACAATAAGTAGGTAAGTTATGGATGTTCATTCATATTATTTTGAGGTTCCCTTTACAAACAAACTACCTAACCTACAAAAATTGACAAACTCAATACAAAATCTTCTTGCTTTATAATGCTCCATTATCTTCACTTCTTTGTCATCTTCCTAATAATCCACACTCTCATCATTTAATGAGAGACTTTTCTTTCTGTTCAAATCTTTCAATCTTGGTGCTCCCTGAAAGATTAGGACATCTTCGCAACATACATTAAGTTTGTTATCAAGAAAATCAAGGGAACTAGTAGGGACATCAAGAGAGATGCATGTACTCAAGGGATAAAGCTTGCGTGTGTTGAGGTCCTTCATGTGGGGAAACAAGGCAGCATGCCACCAAGCTTATTTCATGATTCATGGTGGATGTAGCAATTGGGATATGAGTGCTTGAGATGGGCGAGAAAATGAAGGTTGCATTTAGCTATGCATGGTTTATGAGTTGAATATCTCACAACTATTGAAGATGAGGATTCCTGGATTATGTACAACTAAAAAACCATTGTTTTTAATGTGATCCTTCATACTGCAGATGAGATCATAATCTTATGTTAGCCGATAGTTAGAGGTATTCATTGGTCTTCTTTGAAAATTGGCTAATTTATAGAAATTTTAGTAGTAAATATAGTGTGTTTTCTAAATTTAGCCCATCGGACTAGGCCCTTAAAAGTTTCACAAAAACTTAAGATATAGAGCTAGAACGCACGAGCTCATCAAGAGGTCCACAAATATGGGCTCTGGTTTATTGAGTTGGGTACACTACTAATTTTGTCCCGTAACAATCACTGTCAGCCATGGAATATTTAGTGGGCAGAATCAATGATGGGTTTTCGGGCAAATCAATTACCTTACAACACTGTGAATGTCGCCTCGTGCTCTGGAAATAGGTTGCATGAACCATTTCTTTATATTATTTAAGCTGTGGTTGAGGGATCGGTATCCAATTGGGTTTGGTTTATCCGTCTGTAGAAAAAAATACGACCATAACCTTACATTAGAATGCGCTAAAAAGTTTGATTCGCAAAGATTTTGTATACGTTATTGACTCAAAGTCTATTGGACCCTCAGAATGCAAAATCGATACGTTCGTTTACCTTCCTTTGTGTTTTGTTATTTAACAGAAATTTGCGTTTGATCGATAGTAGAAAGATAATGCCGGTATCCGTTGCAACTGAACATGCTTCATCACTGCCAGGACTCTCAGGAGGAGGAAAAACAGATAATTAGGATACCATGTCAGAACGAATAGACCAGAGCCTTGGTTGGAGATTAGGATACAAATGAAATGGGATAAGTTGTGTGAAGTATTTGTCCGAGGGAAGAAGATGTAAGTGCTGGAATGAAAATGATTAATAATATGATGGCAATGGATGATATTTTAATATTATGAAATAAATATGAGATTATATTATCCTAAAATAGATATATTTTAATATATATTTGTATTATGTGATGTGGTAAGATAATTTAACAGTGATTTACATCTGATATGATAGAATAGGATAATTTGAATTTCACTTTTTGAAAGATTTGTTTTACCTTTACCCTACCCCTTCCGACCAAATTAAAGCCTAAGAGTTTATTCAAAACAAAATGGAGAGACCAAAAATTAAATGCAATTGAGACTTCTGATTGGAACCTAGCAATCTTCTCTCGGACACTACTTCTTGGATGGGTATCCATTGGGGGATTTGTCTCAAAATTTAAGTACATGATAAAATATAAGAAGATGGTAAGTAGTTATAATCAAGCTAGAGATTTCCCTTGTGCCCAAGGTAGGAGAGTGTTCTCTACCATGTATGTTTGACGGATTGATCAATTCCAACCCAATCAAATCCAATCCTTGTAAACCTGCATCTTCCAATGGAGCCTTCTCTCCAATTAAATATTTCTATCTTTTCCTAGATATAACCTTGGTAAAGGCATCGTCATCCACTTGCAAGCTCCTACATTTCCCTACAACAGAAGAAAAACCCAAAGTAATTACAGTCGTGGCAAGAACCACATATCTGGAAATTAGACTAGTAGGATCAACACATAGAACCATCGATTATACTCTCGATCATTCTCTTTTAAAGGATCCGGTGAAGGAGCATCAAACTCAAGCTTATAGGGATTCACTAAGGAAGCACATTTGTTATCAATCTTTCTTACAAGAAAAGAAAACTTATCTTGGAGAAAAGGAGCGATCCACTCATAAACCAACACATGCACAACAAAGTATCTATCATTTCTAACTAACACACATTCATGTCCACCTTGGAAAAATCTCTTTCCACAAAAACCTAGGGGTATATAGCTTTATTCTTGCCATAAAGCTGAGGGCTAATGTAAAATAGCTTGACATTTTGTTCATCTACAACCATTACAGTTTTAAGGTTAAAGATGGAGATTTACCACAGGAAATCTGATGTGCATACATCTAAATAGCTAAAAATATTTATTAATGCATGTTCTTAGTGTCATATTAGTATCATACATTGTAAATATTGCATAATATGCATAATCATGCATTTAGGTCAAATTGTATAAATTGTATATAATTGTCTCCTTTTATGGTCAGTGATAGGGCGACTTTTAATTGGATCCTCGAATCGAAGATCCAACTGTGCGAATCTTATCAGAGTGACGATTGGAGTTCAATGACTCCAACATCACCCTAATCGGACATCTGTAGCACCAAATATAGATCGAGGAAGTCCAAAGATCAAGGTCCAAGATGGTACCAAACCACACTTCAGATGACAAATCCGACTACACGGATGGGTTCGGATCGATGATCGTAGCGTTATAGTGTGAAAATCAGCTCAATCCGACATTCGTGGCACCTTCTGCATATCATAGAAGATGGGCGGCCATAATGGCACCACGTGGAGCCATCACAGCAACCCAAATTGGCCTCAGCATGTTTAAAAATCATAAATCGCATTTTTGATAGAAAAGGAAGCGTCGTAGTATAGTTGTGAAGTACGATCCAACAAAGATATTGCTTTGTAAAACTTACAAGACTTGAGTCTCGGTCATTCGTCTCTAGGAGGCGTTTATTTTACTTTTGAAATCGATCTTTTTGCCGCTCTACTTTGTTTATAAATCGCATGGCAGTTTATGATTCTTACGTATTTAGATACGACATGCTTAATTGCAATAGATGATAATGAAAAGCAGGCAACTTTAATCATGCCAAATATATTGCAATCGATGAGCTCATGGCGATTCTCAACACATAAACATATATATATGTAGAAAAATTTCTTTCATTCATTCAGGAAGGTGTTCGCAACATGGAGGTAGTGGAATGCTTATAATGGAAAGCTTAAAATGGAAATCTAGCTACCAGAAAATGACTGCATACATGAATCAATGGGGGAATTTCGCATGCATCATTAGGGGAGAAGTTAAGACTATGCTACTAAGCAGTAGTAAAAGCAATAAAATTATGAAGAGCATGAATTAAATCTAGAAGAATAGAGGACATTCAGGGGTGGTCCCCGATGGCCTTGGAGTGGTCGAGAGAAGAATGAGGGGTGGCCAATGTATCTTAGGCCGACCCTTGGAGAGAGGGAGGAGTGATCCAGCATCCCGGCATGATGTCCTCAATGGTGGTGGTAGTGAGCTCGTGGAGGTGGAGTGGCTAGCTAAGTGGAAGTGGGCATGAATGGCACCAATGGAGTGAATTTGCCAAGGAAGCTCTCTAGAGAATTATGGAATTCTCTAGAGAGGCCTTTGGTGGGAGCTCATGGGAGAGTGAGAGAGAGAGGATGGAAGGTGGTTTTTAGATCCACCAAATGTGGATCTAAAAATTGAATGGCTCTTGGTTGCTAATTTTGGCAACCAAGGCAACCACACATGGTAGAGAGTTCTAGAGAACTCTAGGCTAGGAATTTTTGTGTGGATGGTGTGTGTGGGTGTGTGTGGGTCGAAACTTAGGTGGCTAGGTTGATTAGGTTAGGTTCTAGTGGGTTTAGGTCAAGGTATGTCTCAAATTAGGGTTATAAACCCTAATTCACTAAGGTAAAGTGCAATTAAACTTAATACAAGTTTAATTGGGTGTGTGGAAACTTAATTGAGAGTAAAACAACTTAATTAATTTAGGTCTAGGTCAATTGGACTCTCACTGAGTCCAATTGATCAGTGTGTGCTGAGATCAGGGCTCAATTGGACTCAATTAGGTTTAGTGAGGACCTAATTAGGTCCTTAGGGAGGTCTGGAGGTGATGTACTAGGGTTAGGGCACCTTAATTTAGGTTCCTATGGGGTTGGAATTGGGTTTACAGACCTAGATATCCAAGATCAAGGCTTAAATCTCAAAACAGGAACTGGAGAGCAGTATCAGACATCTAATAATAGTGTCAGACATCTTATACTCAAAAATCAGAAGTCCAAACTTGTTGTCTGGACGTCCAATCAGAGTCAGGAAGGATTTTGGGTTCTATTTTGGGTATTTTACAGAAATTGGACGTCTGACAAAGTGTCTGGACGTTCAATAACACTGCAGAAGTGGGTTTGAGGTGTGCCGGAGATGGCTAAGGGTCCTCGATGTCCTATAACTTATCTGGACATCCAGATAAGGGTTGGAACTAGGGTTTTAGGGCTTCCTAGGGTGTTGTGACCTAATCTAGGGTGGCTAAGGCTTGGGGAAGTCTCTAGGCGATCCTAAGGCTAGGATGGACTTAAGCTCTTCACATTTTACTGCTTTATTCCTACTTAATAGAATAGCAAACTTTTAATCCCATTACATTATTGTTCCTATATCTAAACTAAGCCTTCTACTCCAGCTCTGCTACAACTCCCGTTATTCCTGATCCAGCTTCAGATCCTGCTCCAGATCCAGCTCCAGATCTACTTATTGCCTGCAATCGACATAATGCACTTAATCAGCACATTATAACATTATTTTATGCAAAATTGAAGAAGAGCAGTAAAGATGCAGATAACGCGTATGCATGCATGAATAACCCTAAGTTATGCTTAGTTCTAGCTTAATCTAGGTCAATTAAGACCTATGATTGCTGCATAATCACAGCACCACTCACCATCTTATGAAGGCACGACGAGGCGAGATCTGGGTCGTTGGATCGTGATCTAACGGCTATGAGCATGTGCGCCTAAAACAAAAGTGCGACAAAGAAGGAGAAGCAGCGTAGTGGTTACGTCGCTGCAGGCAAGATGCAAGGTGTGTGTTCGAAACGCAGCGCGCCTCAAATCAGGCGTGGGTACGGGAGAGGGTGCAATCCAGTCGTCAGATGGCGATCGGGCGAGTGAGAAGTGGAGACGTGGCGCATGGAGGAGCCTTGGATCGCCATGCGCACGATGACGTGCTTCTGTACGCTGCATCGCACGTGTGGGCATGGTTAGGCACAAAAGAAGGCGTGCACAAGGGGCAATCTGAGCCATCTGATCTCGCGATCGGATGTCTGAGATTTTGAGAACGTGGGCAAGCAAGGAGGCAGGCACACACTCGAGGTTGCGGCGACGTGGGGTCTTTAGTAATGCTTAAATCCATCACTAAAGACTCCCTCATTTAATGTTTTAATTATGAAATGACCACATTGCCCCCTATCCTTACAACTATAAAAGGAGACCTCCACCCTACGAAATCCTCATCCCTTCCTTCACCTCTCTCCTTCTCCAAAGCTCAAGAAAAGCTTGTCCCACACCCAAGATGCTATTCTAGAACCAAACCCAATTTTCTCACCCCCTTTCCGGAAGTGGATCCCGCAACAACGACGATGTGCTGCCCCGTTCCCGCTTCTTTCTACTTAGTCCTCCTTCTTCCCGCTCCGTCCTCCATCTTCTAGGCGTCGCTCAATCTGGTTCGTCCTCCAAGCATTCGTCGAGAAGGATAACATCTCTCTCCCTTCTTTTTAATTGCTTTCTAGAATAGAATTTCCCACTTTCTAGTTGTAATCATTTCCTGCTTTCTAGTTGTAAAAACATTCTAGTTATATCAAGTGATTATTCTCTCTCTCTTATTGTTTATATTGATTCCATTCTAATTACCCTATTTTTAAACAAAAATACAAAAAGATATAATTACGGATTTTAGACCGACGTAGCCTCCTTGTTTTCGACTCAGAATTTTTAAAGTTTTGGTATAAATTTATTTGTTGATGGATTTCTTTGAAAATTGAACTACAACAATGGATTTTTCGAATCCAACTTCAATCGCGTAGTCTTTGCTATCAACATTTTGGCACCATTATCGGAGAGGCAACGAGTTTCAATTTTCTTTCTGCATTTCATGCACTTTATTATTTTCTAACTTGCTTTATTTCTCGTCTATTATTTTGCAAGTACCTTCACAAGGATTTTTCAAGCGGTAGATCGGAGTAAAGTGCAATTGAAGACAACTATAAATACTCTCCATTCTTCCCCCTCCATAGATTCCATTTCATCACATTAATTCAAACTCCAATTAACCTAGGTGTTTGCAAAAATCCTAGGGTTAATTTGGTTGCTTGGATTTCCACTCACATTCATCTCACCCGCATAAAAAAAAAAAATCAACAAAAAGATATTTCTTGTGGGGTAAATCAAGATACACACTACATACACCCACATTCAAGTCACATAACCTAATTGATTTTCATCTACTCAGCCAGATTCTAATCTGTTGAACTGGTACATGCAAATCAACATATAGAAGAGTAGAAATCAGTGTAGGTTAATTATTTTGTGTGCCTAACTCAGTGATGTAATTTTGGCCAATTGTTTGAGTTATTTCGGCCGCACCACTTAACCTAAAATCAACTCACCATGTAGCTTCCCCTTAGCATTTTTAATTTAGGTCAATACCAAGCACTCCACTTTACTTTTGATTTCAAAAGGAAAAAGATCTTCACCCATGCTTGAAAATCTGGTTTGACTCAAAACATGATTGAATTAACCTAATTCCAAATCTTAAAAGCTACTTAAGCAAGATTTAAACCTTAAAATCTAATCATCAAAAATAAACTTGCTTGAAAACCCTAGTTGTGCATGCACTCACACATACTCAATTGATCATTAAGGGCACAACCCATCTTAAGGGCCCAACACATTCCATAAGCATTACAATCCCAGGCCTAAATAAAATCCAGTAGATGTTGGCCTTAAGGACTGATTCGCTCTTCGGGGCCCAGTATGAGATTATTTATAATTATTCTGTTTGTACCGATCAATCTGATGTCTAGCTAGGGGAGTAGTGTCAAATGACCGTGGCTGGGGGGTACACTAGGAACCGAAGGTGCAAGCCGAAGGAACAACCTTCTCCCTAGTCCCTCATTCTAACTGGTTGGATTGATTGGACGCAAGTAGAGTAAATCATCTATAATCTTAAGGCGGATTGTGAGAGTCTATAGATCCTTAGGCTACCCCACTTAAGGATAGGCTTGTTTTATTGTGCTAGAGGGTTCTTATCCCCAGTCCTTTTGACCTTTTCCTAGTTTATGCTGGGAAGGAGGTCGTTGAATCCCCAATTGGAACGACCACTAGAGTATTCTAGGAGGCATAGATTGGATTTTGTCCAAATTTATCCCATGGCCAATCAACAGCCTCCTCTACCTCAGAATCCACAGGAGGTATTTTAAAGGCAGCTGGAACAAATGTAAAGAATGCAAGAATGGTTCCAGAGAATGCAGGGTGCTCAGCCCTTGAAGGATTTTTATGATCCTTCAAATTACGGGGAACGTCCCGGCATCCAGATTCCTATCGGAGATGTAGAAATCAAGCCCCAAGTGTTAAGCCTAATCAAATACTTTTATAGGCTTGTCTCTAAAGACCCGTTTCAGCACTTGGAGGACTTGAAAACTTTGGTCCAGACCACCAAGGCACGAAATGTGAATGAAGAGCAGATGATGAGAACCTCATCATGAGCCCAAACTAGCTCATTTTTACCTGAGAAAGAGAATAAGAGCTCCTACATAACCTAAAGAAGGGTTTAATTCAAGGAATAAGTGTTCTGAGAAGAAAACATCAAATAAAGAGTAAAACTATAATCTTACCATTGCAGTACATAAACAGGATTTCTCAAAGGCAAAACATAGTTCAAATGGTCTGAATAAGATAAAAAGTGAGTTGGATCAGGCAGAAATGGGTTCATGTGCAGTTTAGGAATTAAATGACATCTTGTAACCCTAAAACAAACCTGCATAATTCAACAAGGTTCTGGTCAGGATAAAAATTAACTAAACCCTCTAAAATTCATGAAAAAATATCCCCTATGGTTTAGAACCTTCAAATTGGCCTTTGGAACCTATTTTGACCATGATTGTGGTCCTAGCTCATTATTTGACCTAATTTGGGTTTTTATGTAAAATGTCTAGTCAAACGTGGTCAAACCTAAAATCCAACTTGACCATTGGATTTCTTAGGTTGAGATTAGGTTTTTACCAAAACTTGGACCTAAGGGGAGGTCATCTTGACCTACTTTGCAAAATAGTCTACCAATTATATTCTAGCCCCTAACTTTTGAGAACCATTACGTAGAACCACCTAACTTCCTCGCCACCCTTACAATTAGGTCCCTCCATCATTAAAGCGAAGGAATCCTACTCCAATGTGGAGTTGAGGGGGATTACTCCCTGATTCCTCAGAGATCTCCTTCCAGATTTAGAAGGGAGATTCTTTAAAGAATTCCCTTTCATCTGAGCATGATTGCAGGATCTTATTTGCATCAAATCTCTCGTGCGAATGCACAAGAGATGTGGGTATCTTCCACATTACATCTCTGACGAGGACTCTTGTGCTTGGAAGCTTGTCTTCCAAGCACAAGAGCCCCTACCAGTGCCTATAAAAGGTCCACCACCTCCGACTACATCTTTTCAACTTGACTTGGCTGGAGAATCACCCCCAAATTCTTCCCTTCTCCACCGGCCAGGTGTCTAGCGAGCTTCGGCCAGTCCTCCTCCTATTTCTTGTCGCTCTACCACAATACTAGTGGCCGAGCCAGCTTCGTCACTTTCTACCCCGTCAAGTCACGCAATACCTGCACATGTTCTCCAACCCTGTCATCGTCACCGTTGTCCCTCTACTGGACATCTTCTTCTCCAACAGCGGCAGGTACAGCCAGCTACCTTTCTACCCCCTTCATCCATGGTCGGTCGTGTTTTGCTTATTTAGAAATTGGGGTTACAAGTAACCCATCGTCGTAGTTGCAAAACACGTCGATCAGATAAAATTTATACCGAAACTCCAAGGGAGTCCTGGGTCGAACACAGGGAGGCAACGTTTACTTTACGTGAAAACCTGACTTCGTTTTGTTTCTTTTTAGTATTTTGGGGTTTTGTTAATTTTTTATATTTTTTAAATAAAAGAGAACAAGCAAACCTATCACAAGATAAAGATCTGGAACAAATCTGATATATATTGCTTTAAATGTCAATTTCAAGAAACTATGAAAGCATATAAAGAGAGGGAGGTGAGAGGAAATCTCTCGAATCGGCTATTCGGCGAGACGATGGCACCTGGAGGAAGCTCAGACAAAGGAGGTGAGGAGCGGGATGACGGAGGTGAGATGCTAGAGGACGTCGAGTTGAGGAAAGCTTCGGCGTAGCTCCGGAATGGTGGTGAGAAGATGGAGTTGATCTGCTACCAGAATGGAGGTGAGAGGACGACTCCAAGGTGACCTATGAAGGGAGATGGGAAGTTGGAGGAGTATTTGGTAGGGCAGAGATTTGCTACACTAATAGGCACCTTGGGAGCTTGAGAACAAGCTCTAATGGAGCATTGGTAGTCTTACTAGAGCTTGGGAGTAGGTGGAAGTAGAGTTGGTAGAGATGGCTTGGAAGGGACTGGGTGTAGGTCCTTTTATAGTGGAGGGGAGGCAAAAATCATATCTGGGTCTTTACTAACATCCACAAACGTTGCTGCAGCTGTCACTGAAAATTCACCCTTCAATTGCTCTCGCTGGTGGGCACAGGCCTTTAGTGACGTGCATAAACGTCGCTGCAGCTGTCGCTAAAGACCCACCCTTCAATTCCTATTGCTGGCACGCGCGGGCCTTTAGTGACAGCTACAAGTGTCGCTAAAGGCTCTCATAAATGTTGCTGAAGATTCGCACGTGCACTGGCGTGGGCTGGCATGCATGTGAGCGTACGCTGTGCTGCTGCTGCTGCACGCTACGAGACTACGCGGCTGAGCGGCCGGCTAAATTGGAAATTGGGGGGGCTGCAGGGATTTGAACCTGCGCCCCACCTTTGCGAACCAGCGCTCCCACCATTGCGGTAATCCTTCCCTTGTGTCGTGTGGAGTGGCTTGGTGCGTTCGCTTCCCAGCCGTTGGATCTTGATCCAATGGCTAGGATTGAAGGGCACGGATGAAGGAGTTGGGTGGTGCTGCTGGCGGGTGTTGGGTAGTCTAGATGGCACCACGTGGCGCCATCTAAGCCGTCCATCTTCTTCTTCTTGTAGAGGGTGCTACGATTCTCAGATCAAGATGATTCCCGTGATGCCAAACTACGATCGTCACTCCGGATCCATCCATACGGTCAGATTTTCCATCTGAAACCCGTATGGATGTCGCATTGCCCCCTGGCCGTTGATCTTCCACAGGCTTAATGTGATGCTACGGGACTCCGATCTGGATGATTTCAGAGGCGTTAGTCTTCGATCGTCGTCCCGATCTAATCCGTTTGGTCTGATCGTTCATTCGAGGTCCTGAAATAAATCCACTTTTCTCCTGACCATAAAAAGGACCTAATTAACCTAAAATATAAACAATTACTCTAAATGCAGAATGATGCATGCTATGCAATATTTATATCATGATATGCAGTGCTAAGCCTAGGAACTATCACAAATAAGCATTTTACGATGAATTTATACGTGGTTATAATACCCCCATGCTTACTTTTTGCTAGTCTTAGCAAAATTAAACTAGATGCTATGTATATCAGTAGAATCAGGGTTCGAGTACTTAGGCAAAACTCATTGATTGCTTTAGAAAGTCTCATCCCTAAGACCTAATTAGAAAACTCAACAGTGCCCGAGTGCCTGCCAGAATGCAGACCGTCCGAGTCCTCGCCTTATTTGAGGAGATAATTTTTTTTTTCTAATTTTTTTACTTTTGGAGTTTGAGAGTTACGAGATAACTTTTTACGGCTACCCGACCCACCTAAGACTCGAAAAAGACTCTAAGTGCTAAGCATCTTTGTGAAAAAGTGATAGACTCACAAAATGGCCATTAAGACGAACTTCGGGTTTCTACGACCCTAGGTGACCTTGCCTAAAGGTTTATCTCTACGATCGGTAGCTTTCTCCCTACTTTTATTTATGGGGTCAACACAAAGGTGAATTCAGTGTATATCTCCCCGATTTATTCTACTTCCCCGCTTCTTCCTTAAGTGTTTTGGGAATTATTGTGCTTTTTTTTTTTGTGAGCTGGGTTCTGGACAACTGGTCGATGAGCTGTTACCACCGACAACTTGCCAGCCATACCACCCAAGTCGGTCCATTAGCTACCCAATTTCCGTAATGCCCACCAGAAAGTGAGTCAGTGGAAAATAATGTGTGTAGATGCTTAGGCTTGAAGTCCCCCCAAATCAGAGGATAGGTTGATAAGTCGCATACTTATCATCCCAAATTATTTACCAAATTAAAATAAATTTTTAATTGGCGAGGACTCGAGACTAAAACCACATTCAAGTGGACACCCGGGCTAATTAAGCCTGAAGACCTAAAGGGTCTAAGTATTCAGGTCTCAAAGAATCAATTCCTAAAGTTTACAACTCCTAATGCCTAAGTTCTCGTCTCTTAATTCTAATATATTTTTTTTCAAATTTTCATTTTTTTATTATTATTTTTTCCCTTTTTTCTTTTTTTTTAAACAGGAATCAAATAATAGGAAATCACTGTTACAGCTGACAAAATGGTTATAAAATATGTCCACCCCCCCATGCTTAGCTATTGCAATGTCCTCATTGTAAAAAAAATGAAAGCATGCAAGAGAGTAGAAGTGGAAGAATAGCACTTGGTTTCCGTGAGACTCAGGTCAACTTGGAACAGTCCTTTCATGTGCTGAGTTTAGTTCCTTCAGCTGGGCGATGATTAGCCCACGGTGGCTATGGCAAGGTAAGAGCAACCTTATCTGAGACAGGTTTAGGGAGCACATGGTCAACAAAGGGTTTAAGATGCTGTCCATTGACCTTGAAAATATTACCCATCTTTAGGTCAGAGATTTCGACGGCCCCATTTGGGAAAATCCACTCAATAACGAATGGGTCGCCCCACTTAGACTTGAGTTTACTGGGGAAAAGCTTCAATCGAGAATCGAAAAGCCAAACCTTCTGGTTCAACTCAAAGCTCTTACGTGAAATCATCTGGTCATAGAAAGATTTGGTCCTTGCCTTATAGATTCTAGCATTTTCATAAGCATCATTTCGAAGCTCCTCCAACTTAGATAGTTGGAGTTTCCTGGTTTTCCTGGCCAACTCAAGGTCCACATTACATTTCTTGATGGCCCAAAATGCCCGGTGTTCAAGTTCTATGGGTAAGTGACACAACTTCCCAAACACCAGATGGAACTGAGACATACTGATAGGTGTTTTGTACACCGTATGGTAAGCCCAAAGAGCATCATCTAGCTTTTGGGTCCGATCCTTCCTATCAGGCCTAACGATTTTCTGTAAAATGTTCTTGATCTCTCGATTGGAGACCTCGGCCTGTCCGTTCGTCTAAGGGTGGTAAGGTGTGGAAATCCGATGGCTTACCCCGTATTTCCCCAGTAAATTCTAAAATTGTGCATGAGTGAAATGTGTGCCACCATCACTGATAATTGCCCGAGGAACCCCGAACCGACTGAAGATATTTCTCTTAAAAAAATCGACGAGCACCTTGTGGTCATTGGTCCAGGTGGGAATTGCCTCACTCCACTTGGACATGTAATCAACAGTGACCAGAATAAACTGGTGTCCAAATGAAGGAGGGAAGGGTCCCATAAAGTCTATGCCCCAAATGTCAAAAATTTCAACGGAAAGAATTTGGTTCAGGGGCATCATATCTCTCTTAGCCATGTTCTCGAGTGTCTAACATCAGGTGCATGACTTAGAGAATTCCTGGGCATCCTTAAATAATGACGGCCAAAAGAATCCAGATTGCAAAATTTTTGCAGCCGTCTTTTTCCCGGAAAAGTGTCCACCACACGCAGATGTGTGACAGAACTCAAGTATGCTATGGAACTTGACTTCTGGGATGCATCGGCGAATAATCTGGTCTGCCCCAATGCGGTATAGCTCGGGATCATACCAAAAATAATATTTGGCCTTAGATACAAGTCTATCCTGTTGTTTTTTGGTCCAATCCTGGGGGATTTGACCAATGGCGAAATAATTGACAATATCTGCAAACCAGGGGGTTCAGATTCTCGAGACTGTGAGGATAGTTTCATCTAGAAAAGTTTCAGAGATCGGAACATCCAGATGAGGAGAATCAATTAGGATTCTCGAGAGGTGATCCGCCACTACATTTTGTGCCCCAGCTTTATCCCTGATTTCAAGATCGAACTCTTGAAGCAGCAGAATCCAGCGAATAAGCTGGTTTTGGCATCCTTTTTGGCCAAGAGATGTTTCAAGGCCGAGTGGTCGATATAGATGATGACACGAGAGCCTAACAGATAAGCCCTGAATTTTTCTAAAGTGAAAACTATGGCTAGCAATTCTTTTTCAGTAATGGTGTAATTCCTCTGGGCCTCATCCAGAGTTTTGCTAGTGTAGTAAATCACAGAGGGATTTTTCTCAATCTTTAGACCCAAGATAGCCTCGACGGCAAAATCATATGCGTCAGCCATAATCTCAAATGTGGCTATCCAGACTAGTGGTTGCAGTACCGGGGCACAGGTGACAGCCATTTTCAATAAATCAAATGCCTTACGACATGATTCATCAAACTCGAACGGCGCGTCTTTGGTCAAAAGGTTACTCAATGGCCGAGCAACCTTCATGAAATCCTTAATGAATCTTCTATAAAAACCCACATGCCCAAGGAAAGAACAAATATGTTTTACGGATGTGGGTGGAGGAAGTCTAGAGATAGAATCCACCTTGGCTCTATCAACTTCAATTCTCTGATTAGAAACCACGTGACCCAGGATAATGCCCTCCTGAGTCATAAAGTGGCTCTTTTCCCAGCTAAGGACCAGCTGTGTTTTGATGCATCTCTGAAGGATCAATTCTAGGTTAGCCAGGCAAGACTCAAAAGAATCTCTGAAAATGGAAAAATCATCCATGAACACCTCAAGACAATCTCCCACCATGTCAGAAAAGATGGCCATCATGCACCTTTGAAAAGTCGCAAGCGCATTGCAAAGCTCGAACGGCATTCTACGGAATGCAAAGGATCTGTAGGGACATGTGAAAGTTGTCTTTTCCTGGTCTTCGAGATGGATAGGGACTTGGTTATATCCCGAGTAACCGTCCAGGAAGCAAAAATATTTTGGCCAAGCTAACCTTTCATGGATTTAATCGATGAATGGCAAGGGAAAGTGATCCTTTTTAGTGGTAGTGTTCAGCTTCCTATAGTCAATACAGACTCTCCAAGCAGAAGCTGAACAAGTGGTGAAGGTTTCCCCTTTCTCATTAGTCGTAACAATTATTCCCACCTTCTTGGGTATAATCTGAACGGGGCTAACCCACAGACTATCTGAGATTGGGTAAATAATCCTAGCATCGAGCCACTTAATTATCTCCTTGACCACTTCTCGCATATTCGGGTTTAGTCTCCTTTGCATTTCATGAGAAGGGTGGGATCCATCTTCCATGAAAGTACAATGATTACAATAAGATGGCTCGATCCCCCTAAGGTCATAGATGGTCCAACCAATTGCCTCCTTGTTGTTCTTAAGGACCTTAATTAAACTCAATTCTTGCTCCTTAGTCAAATCAGCACTAATAATCACAGGGAGTGTGTTTTCAGGTCCTAAGAACTCATATTTCAAATTTTTGGGCAATGGTTTTAATTCCAGCTGGGGCGAGTTTAGAATAGAAGGAAGAGAGGATGCTGATGAAGATTCATCAGGATGATCCAGTGGAAGAGGCTGGGATTGAACAAAATCAATAGCTTCTTCAGGATGTGGTAGGTCTACCATGGAGGAGGGTTGTGGGTTGGGTTCGCTAAGGCTAATGGAGTCCTCAAGTGCATTGATTGTCATACACATCTCAAGATCCTGATCCTCGAGTTCCTCAATGAATCCACAATCCTCTTATCCCCTTAAAAATATCCAGAGTTAATTTCTTATCTCCAAAGGTGATCTCCATACTACTGCTTTCACAGTTTATGTTGGCCTTGGCAGTAGCTAGGAATGGATGCCCCAGAATGATGGGCGTGTTCCTCAAATCATTAGGTACATCCATGTCGAGGATGAGGAAATCTATAGGAAAATAGAAATCCTTGACCTTGATAATTACATCCTCAATAATGCCTCTCAGTGTGGTGACCGATCGGTCTGCTAATTGTAGCTTTACTAAGGTTGGCCTGAGTTCACCTAACCCAAACTTCTCATAAATAGAAGTTGGGATTAGGTTGATGGATGCACCTAGGTCCAATAGTGCCCTATCAAAAGTGTATTCCTCAATAATGCATGAGATCATGGGGGCACCTGGATCTTTCTTCTTTTGAGGAAGGTGATGTAGGATTACAGAACTTGCCTGCTCAGAGAGAATCATCTTCCTCGGAGTGGGTTCTCTCGACTTATGCTTTTGGGTGCACAGTTCTTTCAGGAATTTAGCATAAGCTGGGATGTGCTTAATAGCATCGAGGAGCGGAATATTGATCTCTACGCTCTTGAATAAATTCAAAAGCTCCTCGTTGCTGTCTAGGGTTTTCTTCTTCTTGGTTTTCAATAGGGCCTCAGGGAACGGGATATGGGTGGAATTTTCAATTTCCGATCCTTGGGCCCTATTGTCTTCTTTAGCCTACTCCTCCTCTTTCTCAAGCTCCCCAGGATTTTGACTTCTAGAAGTTAATTCTGGGTTCTGGGTCTGCTTCCTACTCCTCAAGGTGACAGAGTTTGCAGAGGCATAAGGGTTTGGGTCTTGAGGTGGATTAGTGAAGATTGGAGGGCCTTGGTTGGTCATGTAACCAGAAGAGGAGGAAGAGGGACCCTACTCAACCACCTGAGCATGCGTGTGTGGGTCCCTTTGATTCCCATACCCTTAGGCTCTATTGCCCTAATTTTCCACATTACGCGAGTTTGGTACGGGTTGAGATGGTAGGGATCCGGGTTGTTAGGTGTTTGCAATTAACCCGAATTGCAAGTTATCCAAGGATGTCTTCATTTGTTGCATAAGCTGAAGCATGGACCCTTGCATTTCTACCATCTGCCAGTTCAAATCAGCCTGCCCCGCGGATTGTTGGGCATTCCAAGATGGCTGATTAATCGGTCTCGAGGGCAACTGGGTGTATACTTGACCCTGACCCATGGGTTTTTGAGATGCATAGTTGCTGGGTCGAGATTGGGTCTGTTGCCCTTGATTTTTCCAAGAGAAGTTAGGGTGGTTCCTCCATCCCAAGATAAAAGTGTTAGAATATTGGTTAGACCTAACATTCTCTTGCATTACATATGCATCCTCATAAAACGAGGATGAAGAAAAGGAAGGATCAGAGAAACTGGGATCAAAGGCCCCAGTTTGGAACCCATATGGTTCCAAGAAATCCTGGCTCACAAGTTGAGCCGAATCATGTTGGTTCACGAATTCCCGCCCCGTGGGAGCTCGTGAGGAATGGAATCCCGAATTCTGGGATTGAGTGGGTAAAGAAGTGTTTCCTGAATTCCCAGACATGCATTCTTCCATTTTCTTAGCAGCCAAGTCCATTTTACCCAGTTTATTACACATTAATTCCATGTTAAATGAATGAGAATCCTGGATCTCATTAGCACTTGACATAGGTGGTTGGGATTGGTTGAATGCATCCATGGAGTCATGATTAATTGAGTTCTTGGTCATTTCCTCAAACAGGTCGTATGCACTATCTGCATCCCTGTTGAGAAAATTGCCTCCACAGTAGGTGTCCACGTGATTACGTAGTTGCTCAACCAACCTGTGATAGAAAATCTACACGTGTTGCCATTTTGGCACCTCGTGGTGTGGACACTTCCGCAAAAGTTCCTGGAATCACTCCCAGGCACCATGAAACGATTCCCTCGGCCGCTGGGCGAAAGTGGTAATTGCCCATCTCAAAGCATTGGTCCTTCCGATAGGGAAGAATTTCTTCAAGAAAGCCGACTTAAGAGCAACCCAAGTTTCAATCAGCCTTCCTATAGTCCGGTACCAATGTGCAGACTTATCCCTAAGAGAGTGGGGGAAAAGCCTCATGATCATTTGCTCTTCATTCACATTACTTGCTCTGGTGGTCTGAACCAAAGTGGTAAGATCTTCCAGGCACTAGAATGGGTCCTCCGAGCTAAGCCCATGAAAATGCTTAATCAAACTTAAGACTTGGGGCTTGCTTTCAATGTATCCGGCAGGAATCATAACGCCGGGACATTCCCCATAATTTGAAGGATCGTAAAAATCCTTCAAGGGCGGAGTGCCTGACCATGCATTTGTTGGAACCATTGCTGCATCTGCTGCAATTCTTCCAACTGCCTCTGAATCAGCTCCTGCTGGTTCGAAAATGGGGGAGGTAGTTGTTGATCAGCCATAGGATCTGCTTGGCTATAGCTCAACCTTCGCCTCCTAGAATGGTCTAAAGGTCCTTCCAATCTAGGGCTCAATGACCTCCTCCCAAGCATACACTAGAAGGAAGTCTGAAGGACAGGGATAAGGAACCCTGTAGCACAAGAATACAAGCCTGTCCTTAGATGGGGTAGCCTAAGGTCTACTGACTCTCAAAATCCATCCTAAGATTATGGACGATTTACTCTACTTATGTCTAGGCAATCCAACCAGTTAGAAGGAGGGACTGGGGAGAACGTTCTTCCTTTGGCTTGCACCTCCGGTTCCTAGTACACCCCCCAGTCATGGTCATTTGATGCTACTCCCCTAGCTAGACATCAGATTTGCTAGTATAAGTAGGTTAATCATGAATAATCTCAATCTGGATGCTAATGAGCGAATGAATCCTTAGGGCCAACATCTAATTGATTTTAGTTAGGCTTGGGAAATTGGTGCTCTGGAATGTGATGGGCCCGTAATGGGTTGTGCCCTTAATGATTTGTTTGAGAACGTGTGAATGTGCACAACCAAGAGGTTTTCAAGCAAGATTATTAATGATGAGGTGAGTTGTAGGATTCGAATCTTGCTTAATAGCTTTTAGGATTCAAATATTTGGTGTTTTAACCAAGTTTTGTGAGGTAAACCAAGTTTGTTGTTGAAAGCATGTGTTCAAGTATTTTCCTTTAGAAATCAAGAAAAATATGGAGTGCTTGGCTTGTCCTAATTATTGAATCATATGGGGCAGCTAGAAAATGAACCTCTTTTAGATTAGTTGGTGTAGCCCAAACAATTCACTCAATTGGCTCAAATGCACCACCGATTAAGGCACACAGAAAGATGGTTAACCTAATATGATTTCTACTCTTTTATGTGTTGACTTCGTGTACCGGGTCCACAGGTCGGAAGACCAGTTGAGTTGATGAAAAATCAAGTTCGATTATGTGCCTCAAATGTGGTTGTATAGAGTGTGTAAATTGATTTGTCCCACAGAAAAATCTTTTTGTTTTTTTTTATATAAGATGTGGGTGAGATGGGTGAAGGTGGCAAACAAGACAAACAAAGTCTATCCTAGGGTTTATGCAAACACCTAATTAGATTAGGTCTTGGTTATGATTGTGGCGAAATGAACTAGTGGTGGGGAAAGTGGGGGACACTTACAGAGTACTCTACCCACACTTGGATCTCCATGCTAGGGTACATGCAAGACAGTAGATCAAAGACAAGTAGGGTTAGTGCTATGTAAATGCAAAGAAGCGGAATAAACAATAAAGTAAATTCCGTTGCCTCTCCATCAACGGCGCCAAAATGGTCGGGTGTGTTTTGCATGTTTAGAAATCGGGGTTACAAGTAACCCATCGTCATAGTTGCAAAACACGTCGATCAGATAAAATTTATACTGAAACTCCAAGGGAGTCCCCGGTCAAACACAGGGAGGCGACGTTTACTTTACGTGAAAACCACGCTTCATTTTGCTTCTTTTTGGTATTGTGGGGTTTTGTTATTTTTTTGTATTTTTGAAATAAAAGAGAACAAGCAAACGTATCACAAGATAGAGATCTAGAACAAATCTAATATATATTACTTCTAATGTCAATTACAAGAAACTATGAAAGCATATAAAGAGAGCGAGGTGAGAGGAAATCTCCCGAATTGCTGTTCGACGAGACGACGACGCCTAGCGGAAGCTCGGACAAAGGAGGTGAGGAGCAGGACGACGGAGGTGAGATGCTAGAGGACGTTGGGTTAAGGAAAGCTTCGGCATAGCTCCGGAATGGAGGTGAGAAGACAGAGTTGATCTGCTACCGGAATGGAGGTGAGAGGATGGCTCCAAGGTGACCTATGAAGGGAGATGGGAAGTTGGAGGAGTATTTGGTGCGGTAGAGATTCGCTACACTAATAGGCACCTTGGGAGCTTAAGAACAAGCTCTAATGGAGAGTTGGTAGGCTTGCTAGAGCTTGGGAGTAGGTGGGAGTAGAGTAGGTAGAGATGGCTTGGAAGGGAGGGGGTGTAGGTCCTTTTATAGTGGAGGAGGAGAGGCAAAAATCCTATCCGGGTCTTTACTAACATCCACAAACGTCGCTGCAACTGTCGCTGAAGATCTGCCTTTCAATTGCTCTCGCTGGCACGCACGGGCCTTTAGTGACGTCCATAAACATCGTTGCAGCCATTGCTGAAGATCTGCCCTTCAATTCCTCTTGCTGGCACACGCAGGCCTTTAGTGACAGCAGCAAGTGTCGCTAAAGGCCCTCATAAATGTTGTTGAAGATCTGCGCGCCTCCCTGCTGGTGTGCGCTCTGCTGGCGCTGCGTGCTTTGCACACCCGTGTCGTGCGCGCGTTGGCATGAGTTGGCTTGCACGTGCGCGTAAGCTGTGCTGCTGCTACTGCACACTGCACGGCTGCGCGACTGAGCGGCCGGCCAAATTGGAAATTGGGGGGGCTGCGGGGATTTAAGCCCACTCCCCTCATTTGCGAACCAACGCTCCCACCATTGCAGCAATCCTTCCCTTCTGTCGTGTGGAGCGGCTTGGTGCGTTCGCTTCCCAGCTGTTGGATCTTGATCCAATGGCTAGGATTGAAGGGCGCAGATGAAGGAGTTGGGCAGTGCTGCTAGTCAGTGTTGGGCGGTCTGGATGGCACCATGTGGTGCCATCTGGGTCGTCCATCTTCCTTTTCTTATAGAGGGTGTTACGGTGCTCAGATCAAGATTATTCCTGCGATGCCAAATTGCGATCGTCGCTCCAGATCCATCCGTACGGTCGGATTTTCCATCCGAAACCCATATGGATGTCGCATTGCCCCCTGGCCATTGATCTTCCTTAGGCTTAATGTGATGCTACGGGACTCCGATCTAGATGATTTCAGAGGCGTTAGTCTCCGATCGTCGTCCCAATCAGATCCGTATGGTCTGATCGTCTATTGGAGGCCCTGAAATAAATCCTCCTTTCTCCTGACCATAAAAAGGACCTAATTAACCTAAAATATAGTCAACTACTCTAAATGTAGAATGATGCATGCTATGCAATATTTATATTATGATATGAAGTGCTAAGCCTAGGAACTATCACAAATAATCATTTTACGATGAATTTATACGTGTTTATCAATCCACTTAGCTAGGTTAGAATTATTCCCCTCTCTCCCCTCTTTATTTCCCCTATCTCTATTACTATTTTCAACCCGTCGACACCGCATACCACCTCCATCTTCTCCACCTCTAGCAGCCCACTGGCGAGGCACATCCACCGGTCCGTACCTCCACACGCCTCGCCAGACACTTCATCACCTCTGCCATCACCCATTGAGCATCATCTGCCATTCCATCGACCACCGACATCTCCATGTTGAAGCTACGAGTTGCTACACTAACATGTTTGGTTTTGAAAAACCTGTCATCGTAGTATGAAAGCGAAGAACTCATGTTCAACAAATAAAATTTATATCGGAATAGAAATCCAAGGTCTAACTCAGGGAGGCAGATGTTTGATTTAAAAACACACGTTTGTTTTATTTGTCATGAGGCAGAATAATTGATTAGAAATTATCTATCTATTTACACTAAATAGAAGAGAGAGAGAATGAGAGAGAGAGAGAATATTACAAACAAAAAACCAAAAAGAGATGTAGAATGAACATGGAATTCATTAACAACGAGATTCTTCATTACACTACTCATCAAAACTAGAAAGCGGGAAAATGATTACAATAGAAAGCAGTAAATCTACTCTAGAAAGTAGAAAACCTATTCTAGAAAGTAGTAAAAGGAATGCGGAGAGAGATATCCTCCTTGACGGTCGCTTAGAGGATGAGCTGGACGGAACGATGCCTGGACGACGGGGAGTGGAGCAGGATGAAGGAGGATGAAGCAAGAAGAACGGGAACGGGGTAGCATGTCGTTGTCGTCATGGGATTCGCTTCCGAAAGGGGGATGAAAATTTGACTTTATCTCGCGAGAAGCATCCTGGGTGTGGGAAAGCTTCTCTTGAGCTTTGGAGAGGGAGAGAAGAGAAGGAAGGGATGAGAATTTTGTGTGGAGGGGGTCACCGTTTATAGTTGCAAGGAGTGAGGGAAATTTGGTCTTTTAAATCTCAAAACATTAAATGAGGTGTCTTTAGTGACAGATAAAACCATCGCTAAAGCCACATCGTGGGCGTAGTGGGGCAGTGGAGATGCGTAGGTGCTAGAAGCTTCAGTGGTTGAGGGCAGTTGGTTGGGTAGCCCAGATGGCATCATGTGGCGCCATCTTGGCTGTCCATCTTCTGGATGATGTAGATGGTGCCACGGGTATCAAATTAAGTCGATTTTTGCTGCTAGGCTGTGATCATCAATCTGAATTCATCCATGTAGTCAGATTTGTTGTTTGAAGTTCGGATTCACACCATCTTGGCCCTTAATCTTCTAGGGTTCCCTGGTCTCTATCTGATGCTACAGGTGTCTGATTAGGGCGATCTTGAAGTCGTTGAACTCCAATCGTCGCCCTGATCACATCTGTACGGTTGGATCTTCGATCCAAGGCCCCGATAAAAAGTTTTCCCTGTCCCTGAACATAAAAGGAGACAATTAACCTCCATTTTATTCAAACAAATCTAAATGTAAGATAATGTATGTTTTGCAATATTTATAGTATGCAATGCAATCCTATGCTTAAGAACATGCATAAATAGACATCTTAAGTAGTGTAAACATGTTTCATCACTTCACACACACCCATAAACACAGTCATAGAGCAACCTAGGCATGCACGCCTAGGTCACCCCACGGCTAGCCATCCACCTAGACACCTTCACCGTGCCACGGCGAAGCCCCGCATCTGGTTTAACGAGCCCGCAAGGCCATTTTCATGAAATTTAGGTCGACCCCCCTTTCCGCCATTGAAGCAGAAGCACAGAGCTCACAAGCTTTGCTCCAAGTCATGTGCTCCAAGAGTCAGAGTCCCAAAAGGTGCGGGCTAAGTGTACGAACACATCCAGCCAAAAGAGTGGCTTAGTGAGTGACCCAACAGCGGCAATTGGGCAAAGGTCTCCTGCTGGTGTGCACGAAAAAGTGGGTGGGACTTTTAGTCCCACCTCGTGAACTCAAGAGCGCTGTGAGTGGTATTTATTATTTTTCTATTTTAGCTTTTTGCCTCAAACGACACGGGGTGAGGTCCCTCGCCCACGCCCCTGCCTCGTCTGCGATGCACACCCACACGGACCTGGTACCCGACCAGTTTACCTAGCGCTCCTCGTGCACTACACCATGCCGGTGCACCTGGACCCGGGCACACGAAACCTGACCTAATTACCAGACTCTGGGAGAGCGAAACGAAGAGAGAAATAGGGAGAGAGCAATGCAGGGAGGGTAGGGGATAGGTTTTGCTCTTCAGTGTGTGCAGGGAAGAGAGGAAGGAAGAAGCTAAGGCCAAAGGAAGAGGAAGGAAGCTATGGCCACAGAGAAGTAAAGGAAGGAAGAAAGGAAGCTACGGTAGAAGCAAGTCAAGGCAAAGAGGCTAAGGAAAAGAAGAAAGGAAGGGGAAGGTGTAGTAGAAGCCAAGAAGGGAAAGAAGAGGCACTGTAGTCACAGAGGAGAGCTAAGGAAGAAGCACTGTAGCAGAGGTGCAGATGAAGAAGAGAAGGAAATGCTAAAGTAGAGGAAAGGCAAGCCAAAGAAGGGAGAAGACAGAAAGAAGAAATCAAGGAAGAAGAGAAGTAAAAGAAGGAAGAAGAACTTGAAGGCAGAAGAAGAAGACAAGGGTGCGGCAAAGGCAGAAATCAAGGCAGAAGAAGAAGACCAAGGCAAGCATGCAAGGAAAGTAAAAGAAAGAAAGAAGACATCAGAGAAAGAAGAAAGAGAAGAACCAAAGAGAAAGGAAAGAAAAGAAGAAGAAGAGAGATAAAGAAAAATCAGACTTTTTACCTTATTCATTTCAATCTCTCTATATTTTTGCTACATTTTAATTCATAAACTCTTGCCTGATATTATGAATTAGATTTTGAGTAGATTTAAGTGTTCAATTACATTGATTGAGATTAGTGAGTAAATTCCATTTGCTTCCTATGTTCAACCTCGGTTACTTAGGTTTTCGAGTAATAAATTCTTATTTATTTTCGAGGTGATTTCGTTTATACTACAACAAACATTTTTTAAAACCTCAATCTCGCCCTGTTAACATTTTGGCACCGTTGCCGGGGAGCAACGTGCAATTTATCACTAAATCTCTGCATTATTTGTGATTATATTTGAGCACTAACTTGCCCTATTTGTTTTGTTGTGATCTTACAAGGTATTTCACGAGAAGATCCCCCGCGTAAGTCAACCACTCCAGGGTAGGTAATCTCTTTTCTTCCCTAATCCACCTCCTAATCCTGGGAAGACAAAAGGAAGTAATCAATTAGGAATCAATTACCTTCTTTCTATAGTAATTACCATCTTTAAGGCAAAGGTTTCCTGATTTTGCGAAAATTTTTCAAAAACATACCGAAGTAGAAGCGATTTCTTTAGAGATCCTATCCCACAAAATTCCTATGCCTAATAGAAATCACATTTAATCTCCGCAAATAACAAACTTCTTTCTTTGAAGTCCAAAGAGAACTTTTTTTTTTTTAAAACAAAAGAGGATTGGAAATAGGACCAAATTAGGGTTTTAACAGTAGGGTTTTTGGAGTGTTAGTCACACAGGCCTATTTAAAAGGAAATAGACCCTCCTACATTTGTGTGCTACCCAAGCCCTTGATTGAAGAGATCTAAACAAGACAAACCCTAAAAATTGAACTCTAAAATCACTTGAAAACTAAAAATACTTGGACCTAATAGCCTGGTAGTCAAATCAAGGTGATCTCTAGGTCTTGACCTAGTATCATTCTGCCAGCTTTAGGACAGGTCAGGTGAAGTTGACCCCTTAGGTTAATCAACCTCCAAATTAAGTCACAAAATCAAAACATCTAAAGTTCAAGTGAAAACCCTAAAGCACCTTTGAAATAAAAGTGGTAGACTTAAGAGGTCAAGGTCCCCATTCTGGTCTACCTAGAATCTCAGTGATAAGAGAGGTCGGGTGGGGGAAACCTTGTAACTCGTGGGGACACTCTACTATGTAGTGGTCTTTGCGAGACTCTCCCTCTCTGGCTAGCCAGTTAATTCTCAGGTGGATGACTTTTTGACCTAGGGGTATCATTCGCCCTGAACCTCCATAGTCATCCAGACATCTTTGAGTGCCTCAATTGCGTCAAAAACACCTCTAGTCCCTCATCTTTTCTCTTTAGAGCGCACACATACATTTTCAGAGGACTCTCTACTCATATTTAATCACTTCATAACTTGATTCTACATCTTGATTCAAACTCTAATTATACATCTTGATTCCATCACCTAATCTAAATATGCAGCCAAACCACTTAGGACTACCATTCAAGAAACCTGAATCCTGGAGATCCATGAGAGATAGGATGATTGAGGATGCCCTGAAATTCTATGAGAAAGAAGACAAAACCTCAACACTAGTACAAAACATTCAGGTTAGTGTACCAACAACCAAAACCTTCATCATAACCTGTGCTCAAGTGTTATTGACCGAAGCCACAAACGGATCAACCCGAGACATTCTCATCACAGGATATATTGAGATAGAAAAGTTGCACAACCTTGAATACATCCAATGCATGACAAATCCTGTACTTTGGGAATAGCACCAAGATGATCTTCAAAAATGGGAAGAGATAATGAGATTATTAAAACAAATTATTGACAAGAAATACTCGTATATGCCACAAATAGAGGATGAACCATCTTGGAACAATATCAAGGATCAATTTAATTTCCCAGATCTCAGGCTTGAGGCACAAAGAGGTTGTGAATGCCCAACCTAGATAGAATACAACATGCTTGATAATGAATTAGGTTGGGAAATTGTAGGAGAACACAATGTTGAGCCAACCATAGACACTAGATCACCAAGCTTAGAATTCCAAGACTCCTACAATAAGGAGATTAGAACTGAACATCTCGAGGGTGTAAATTCCGCCCCTTATTCAGACAAGGTGACCCTCGAAGGTTATTCAGACCTAGATTCTAGTGATTTAACCCACATCCCAAGCCCAAAATCTAGATCTAAAACCTATTGGGAAGATTTCAAGGCCTTGTATGAAGAAAATCAAAATTTCAATGAAGAATATGATTTTGGCCTCTATTTGATGAATATCCCTCACCAACATCCTCAAAGAGACAAATCGATTTTTCGGAAGTCATGCCAATTTACGATACAGAAACTGACGAGTTGGACGAGTGGGGTTTCAATTGGGTTTGTCCTACCAGCTTAGAACATGAGCCTAAACCAAATACAAACGCCTTTTTGAGCTTAGAATTGACATATAGGCTAGACCCCAATCAGGCTACTGAATCTACATCATATGATTTATTCTATGGTGGAACTCATAACCTTGAATCTCATTCAGAATGTGATTTCGGAATATCTCCGATGATTTCGAATCTAACCATGATTTCGGAGAAACTCTACTTCCTTAGTGCAACATGCCAATCTATGACCTCAGCTCACATGATTCATTCCCTGATTCTGACTCTGAGGTCCCCATTCTCGAGATCATTAATTTAAGATAAGGTTCCAATGACATGGAATCATTTCTTCTCGATCCTTAGGGACCAAAACCAGAAAATGCCGAGAGTGATTGCAACCCAAAATACGAATCTTTTCTCAATCCAGATTTTCCACATCCTATAGACACTCTCTAGGCATTCATTCTTGATTTTGAAAGTTACCATAAGGACTCTCTACATGATACCACCTATCACTACTTTCTAAAAGAGCCCCCATACACAATCCTCATAGAAGCCACCTCTTCCAAACATATAGAATCGGTCAAAACCCATTTTCAACCCTGACCCGCAACCGGACTCAATTTCTATTCAGATTCGTCTTTAACTGAGCCATTTGTAGATGATTCAACTCCACATCTACATCGGGTATCAGACATTGATCAGACTAAAAATCATGATCCATCATTCTCTGATCACCCCTGTAGGGTTTCCACATTATTCACTGATCACATTTCGGATCCCTACTCTAACCATGCTGATTCAACTCAACCAAAACCCGAGTTTTCACTTCCATATCCATCTGAGCCACATTTCATATGGTGGGTTTCACATCTGTTAATCTACATCTATCAACCCACCAGATTAATAGGGTTTGGGCTGCATCATCAGCCCTCTGATCTTAACAAGCACCTTGTTGGACCAACCAGGCTCTTAATCAAGGTCCTTGTTTTACAAAACTCTATTGATTTGCCCACTCCCTCTCCATCCCATGTTCTGCTCAGTTGAAGGTGTTGAATTTAGCACTTAACGGGAGCAACCCGTCATTCCAAAAACCCAAGATCCATCTGATTATCCATCTGTACTCCACATCTATTGCACCCTGAGTCCAACCTTGGACAGTCGATCCCACCTCTGGTACATGTACCAGAGCTTGAAATCATCCGCATCAGTCATTCCCAACCCATTCATCCACCCGATGTATCCTGTTCTAATTCCCTGAACCCAATACTGTTTCACACCCTCCGTTTACGTTGAGGACATTGCAAAACTTAGGCATGGGGGGGTGGTAAAGTGCATACATACAAAACCAAGAAAAGTCAGAAGGATTCTCGCAAAAAAAATGCACATATCACAAATAGCACAAAAAAAAGAAAATTATAAGAAAAACAAAAAAATGGAGGGATGAAAATTTTGGAGCCACACAATCATAAGGAGGAAACGAGCAAAAAGTCAAAAAGGAGATAGTCATTAGTAAGAGATTAAGGGAATAACTGAAGTTCTAGACCTTATCAAGAAAAAGAAAAATGAAGGAAAAAGTGCTCATGAGACACAAAAGAAGATTAGCAAGAACGCTAATCTTAGGACTTTTGGGCTAGACTCAGGCATAAAAATTCAAGTATCCGCTAAGATCTAGATAATCCTCAAGATGCTGGGGAAAATGCGAAGCTTAAGTATTAGGTCTAAGGCCTAGGGAGTATTCGTCCTCGTTAACTGACCTTCGATTTTCGGGACTCGGTAACCTAAGCACCCCAACCCACACACAGTCTGGTTCAGTGCGCATAACTATCAAAATCACGCAAAAGCATTTAAATGTTCTGAAAAAAAGTTTCCTAGATTAGTAGCGACCAATCAACACAAGTTGATTTGGATGAGTTCCTAGCGCAGAGAGGTGGAAAATTCCCCTCGAAGATGTGTAACATATAGTCTCCTCGGTGCTTGTCTCCTAGGTTATTAAATATCCTACTGGGGCCATGTAAGCACTCTACTCGTTCAGATACCTTGGGTGGCATTATCATGAAATGTTGATTACCAGGGTACCGATTCAGCCACATAACACCATTGGCGAGATTATCTCGAAATCTCTAAAGCCAGGGTTTCGGGGGGTTGCCATGGGCAGTGCTATCATGAAGCATGGATTACCAGGGACCTTTGAGGATTGAAGATGGGGACGAGGAATCAAATACAGACCGTGTTGAGAAGCCAATCCGAAGTTAGAAATAAAAAGAAAAGAGAGAGAAAACTCTCCAAATAAATAAATCCTCTGTCTCTCTCTTACAAAAATGTACTGTAAACTAAACCAAGGCTAAAAATGTCTCAAGCACGAGTGCTTTAACCGTGGAGTATAATGAACCCTAGGATAGTTTCTGCGGGCCTTAAAAACCTTCGCGGAGGACCTAGGCTAAAGCTGGTCAGGTCTGGATCTTGGTGGGTACTTGCGTATCTCTAGGCCTACTGTCAGCATTCCAACCTAATCAAAAGAAAAAGAAAAGCAGTTATCATAACTGGTGATAGAAACTTAGGGTCTAGAATAGAAGTTAAAACCTTGAAATTTTGCTAAGAGACTAGCAAAAGCTTGGCATGGGGGTATGATGAGAACCTCTTCATGAGCCCTAACTAGCTCATTTTGACCTAAGAAAGAGAATAAGAACTCCTACATAACTTAAAGAAGGGCTTAATTCACGGAATAAGTGTTCTAAGAAGAAAACATGAAATAAAGAGTAAAACTACAATTTTACCATTGCAATACATAAACAGGATTTCTCAGAGGCAAAACATAGGTCAAATGGTCAGACTAAGATAAAAAGTGGGTTGGATAAGTCAAAAATGGGTTCATGTGTAGTTTAGGAATTAAATGACATCTTGTAACCCTAAAATAGACCTGCATAATTCAACAAGGTTCTGGTCAGGATAAAAATCAAATAAATCCTCTAAAATTCGTGAAAAAGTATCCTCTAGGGTTTCGAACCTTCAAATTGGCCTTTGGAACCTATTTTGACCTAGATTGTGGTAATAGCTCATTATTTGACCTAATTTGGGTTTTTGTGTAAAATGTCCAGTCAAACATGGTCAAACCTAAAATCCAACTTCACCATTGGATTCCTTAGGTCCATATTAGGTTTTTAGCAAAATTTGGACTTAAGGGGAGGTCATCTTGACCTACTTTGCAAAATAGTCCACCTAATTACATTTTGGCCCCTAACTTTAGAGAACCATTGCGTAGACCCCCCTAACTTCCTCACCACCCTTACAATTAGGTCCCTCCACCATTAAAGTGGAGGAATCTTACTTTGGCGAGGAGTTGAGGGGGATTACTCCTTGATTCCTCAGAGATCTCCTACCAGAGTTGGAAGGGAGATTCTTTGAGGAATTCCCTTCCATTTGAGCATGATTGCAGGATCTAATTTGCATCAAATCTGTCGTGCGAACGCACGAGATATGTGGGTATCTTCCACATTCAATCTCCAGTGAGGACTCTTGTGCTTGGAAGCTTGTCTTCCAAGCACAAGAGACCCTGCCAGTGCCTATAAAAGGTCCACCACCTTCGGCTACATCTTTTCAGCTTGACGTCGCTGGAGAATCACCCCCAAATTCTTCCCTTTTCCTTCGGCCAGGTGTTCAGCGAGCACCGACAAGTCCTCATCCTCTTTCTCATCACTCTGCCAGAATACCAGTGGCAGAGCCAGCTTCATCTCTTTCCTCTGCATCGCGCAATACCCAAGTGCGTGCTCCAACCCCATCGTCGTCGCTGTTCTCCCTCCACTGGACATCTTCTTCTCCAGCGGCGGTAGGTACGGCCAACCACCTTTCTACCCCCCTTCATCCACTAATCTAGGCTAGAATTATTCCCCTCTCTCCCCTCTTTCTTTCCCCCATCTCTATTATTGCTTTCAACCCCTCGACACCACAGACCACCTCCATCTTCTCCACCTCCGACCGCCCATCAGTGAGGCGCATCCACCGCTCAGCACCTCCACATGCCTTGCCAGACACTTCATCACCTCCACCAACACCTGCTGAGCATCATCCACCATTCCATCGACCGGCAACATCTCCACACACGCCCACCGAACACACCCATAAACACGGCGATAGAGCAACCTAGGAATGCACGCCTAGGCCACCCCGTGGCCAGCCATCTACATAGGTACCTTCACCGTGCCACGGTGAAGCTCCCCATCTGGTTTAACAAGGCCGCAAGGCTGTATTCGTGAACTTCAGGTCGGCCCCCTTTCCTCCATTGAAGCAGAAGCATGGAGCTCGCAAGCTTTGCTCCAGGTCATGTGCTCCAGGCGTCAGAGTCCTAGAAGGTGCGGGATGAGTGCGCGAGCACATCCAGCCCAAAGAGTGGCTTAGCGAGCAACTCAGCAGTGGCAATTGGGTGAAGGTCTCCTATGGGTGTGCACGAAGAAGCGGGTGGGACTTTTAGTCCCACCTTGTGAACTCAAGAGCACGGTGAGTGGTATTTATTATTTTTCTGTCTTTAGTTATTGCCTCAAATGACACGGGATGAGGTCCCTCGCCCACTCCCCCACCACTTCCGCAACGCACACCCACATGGACCTGGTACCCAACTTGTTTACCTAGCACTCCTCTCGCACTACACCACGCCGATGCGCCTGGACCTGGGCATGCGAAACCCGACCTGATTACCCAGCTCTGGGAGAGCGAACCGAAGAGAGAAATAGAGAGAGAGCAACGTGGGGAGGGTAGGGGATACGTTTTGCTCTTCAGTGTGTGCAGGGAAGAGAGGAAGGAAGAAGCTAAGGCCAAAGGAAGAGGAAGGAAGCTGTGGCCGCAGAGAAGCAAAGGAAAGAAGAAAGGAAGCTATGGTAGAAGCAAATCAAGGCAAAGAGGCTAAGGAAAAGAAGAAAGGAAGGGGAAGGTGCATGTTGAACGGCTTTTTTGCGAATCGCTGCACTTACGTATTTGGTTTTGGAAAACCTGTCATTGTAGTTCGAAAGCGAAGAATTTGTGTTCAACAAATAAAATTTATACCGAAAAGAATTCCGGGTCGAACACAGGGAGGCAGACGTTTGATTTAAAAACTTCGCGTTTCTTTTTATTTGTCACGAAGTAATTCAATTTAAACTATCTAATTATTTACAATTAATAAAAGAGAGATTGAGGGTAAGAGAGAGAGTATTACACATGGAAATCAAAATGAGATGTAAAATAAACAAAGAATTTATCATAGAAGAGACTGTTCATTACAATTAAAAGGCATAAAGCAATTACACTAGAAAGCGATAAGTTTACTCTAGAATGCATTAAAAGAATGGAGGGAGAAATGTCCTCCTTGACGGTCGCTTGGAGGACGAGTAGATTAATCTAGAAAGCAGTAAACCTATACTAGAAAGCAGTAAAAAGAATTGGGAGAGAGAAATCCTCCTCGACGGTTGCTTGGAGGACGAGCCAGACGGGACGACGCCTAGACGAAGGAGAACGAAGCAGGACGAAGGAGGACGAAGTAGAAGAATGGGAACGGAGCAGCACGTCGTCGTCGTTGCGGGATCCACTTTCGAAGGGGAACGAAAATTGGACTTTATCTCGACAGAAGCATCCCGGGTGTGGGACAAGCTTCTCTTGAGCTTTGGAGGGGTAGAGAGGAGAAAGAAGGGATGATAATTTCGTATGGAGGGGGTCTCCTTTTATAGTTGCAAGGAGTGGGAGCAAATTGGACATTACAAGTTCAAAATAATAAAAGAGGGGTCTTTAGTGATGGAGAAATCCGTCACTAAAGCCCCCAACGTGGGCGTCGTGGGCGGCTCGCGCGCACCTCCTCACCTGCTCGCGTGCTCAACGGCTTGCGCACGTTCGCCGATTTTCAACCGTCCGATCGTGAGATCGGACGGCTTAAGATGCATCTCCACCCGCTACGTTGCGCGCCCGCCCACGTGCGATCACTCGTCCGCCCACGCATTCAATTGCGTGTGGATGCTATCAGGCACACGCGGCCGTCCGATCTCCATCTAACGCTCCACCCACACCCAATCGCCGCGCCTTCCAGCTCCTCTCCACAGCTCGAACCCGCGCCCGGCGCTCGCGGAAGCGCGCTCGACCACTGCGCTATGGGCCGCGGATGGTCGAGCGGACGCTTTTAAGCGCGAGTGCCCACAGCCGTTGGATTAAGATCCAATGGCGGAGAGCGATCGGGCGCGGGGCCTTCACAAGATGCAAGCAGCCGTTTGGGCGGCTGAGATGGCACCACGTGGCGCTATCTTGGCCGTCCATCTTCTAGAAGTTGTAGATGGTGCCACGGATGTCGGATTGACTCGATTTTTGTGTCGTTGGGCTGCGATCGTCGATCCAAATTTATCCATGTGGTCGGATTTGTCATCTGAAGTACGGATTTACACCATCCTGGCCCTTGATCTTCTAGGGTTCCCAGGTCACTATCAGATGCTACGGATGCCTGATTAGGGCGATCTTGGAGTTGTTGAACTCCAATCGTAGCCCTGATCACATCCATACGGTTGGATCTTTGATCTGAGGCCCCGATAAAATGTTTGCCCTGTCCAAGCACATAAAAGGAGACAATTAACCTCCATTTTATTCAAACTACTCTAAATGCAAGATGGTGCATGTTATGCAATATTTATATCATGAAATGCAATCCTATGCTTAAAAACATGCATAAATAGACATCTTAAGTAGTGTAAATGTGTTTACATCATACCCCCATGCCTATCTTTTGCTAGTCGCTAGCAAAAACTATATGCTATTTATAAAAGAATTAGGTTGGATTATTTGGACTTAAGTTATTTTCAATCATTAAGAAATTGTCTACTTTGGAACTGAACTTTCAAAGACACAACAGTGCCCGGGTATCAGCCAAAATGCAGACCGCCTCAAGCCCTCACCTTATTCAAAGAAAAATATCTTTCTCTTTTTACTCTTTTCTATTTTTTTTTTTTTTGAATTTTCAAATTTTAAGGCTTAAGAGTGACTTTCTACGGCCAGTCAACTCACCCAAGATTTGATGAGAACCCTAAGTTTTAAGCATCTTATTGTGATTATGATAAACACGTTGACCGATAATTAAAACGGACTTCGGATTTCTACACCTCTAGGTGACCTCAAAAAGTCTTCTGCCTAAAGGTGTATCTTTACAACCGGTAGCTTTCTCCCTACTTTTATTTTTTTACGGGGTCAACACAAGGGTGAATCCAGTGTATATCTCCCTGATTTATTCTACTTCTCCACTTCTTCCTAAGTGTTTTGGGAATTTTTTAGTGCATTTATTGAGCTGGGTTCTGGACAACGGGTCGATGAGCCGTTACCACCGACAACTTGCCAGCCATACTCGTGCGGCGAAGTGTGGCATATTTCTTTTTGTTCTTTTCTCCTTTTCTTTTTGATTTTTTTTTTTTTTTAAAATAGGTGGCTTCCCTGGTCTAAGATTTACCTAAGGGCAGGAAAAAGAGAAAGGTCCAATGACTGGGCTCTGGGCAACCTACCTATGGGCTGTTACCCACGATAACTTGCCAGCCATATCACCTAGAAGGTTCATTAGCTACCCAATTTCCGTTAAAATCGCCGAACAACGAGTCAGTGCAAAGAAAGTGTGTAGATGCTTAAAACTCAAAATTCCCTCAAATCAGAGGGCGGGTTGATAAGTCGTGTACTTATCACCCAAACTTATTTATTCCAATTATAATAGAATTAAGATGGGGAGGACTCAAAAACAAATCCACATTTTAGTGGATACACAGGCTAATTAAGTCCAAAGACCTGAGGGGTCTTTGTGTTCAGATCTAATGTAGTTTTTCCTAAGATTGAAAATTTTCCTAAACCCAAATTCTCTTTCCTAATTTTGATTTTTTTTTTAATCAAAATAAAACAAATCTACGGAGCTGACGAATGAATTCAGAGATAAATATCCAACCCCCCATGCCTATCTAATGCAATGTCCTCATTGTATTAAAAAGACATAAAATAGAGTGGAAAAGCGAAGAAAGCACCTGAATAGCGTGAATGTCAAGTCCGCTCCAAGATGAAAAATTAAAAGGAACTGTATATGTGTTGAGTTTAGTGCCTTCAGCTAGGCACACTATACAAGGAAAAGAAATAAGAATTCACAAGTGCAGGTCAGAATTAGAATAAAGAGAAGAATCCTCAGACCTGTCAACAGAGGTCCACAGATGTGGACCAGATTGTGGTGCAGACCCACACCCCATAATCGAGAATATCTTAGGCTATGGATAAAAATTACCCAAAACCTAAAATCAGAATGTAAGTGGGGTCGGGCCTGCGATTTATGAGGATGCAACCCAAGACCAAAAAGTCAGGTTACAGAGAATTGAAGCTCAAAAGGATAATCGTTGAATGTGTGCTTGAGTTGAACATCCTCGAAACAAATGTCGTAAGGGTTCTGATTTGATGGTTTCAGCTTAAAAGGAACCCTTCGACTCAATCTTCTAGTTCCTCCAAAATTAACTTCCCAAATCAGAACTTCCCAGCTCCTATTCTCCTCATTCAGCATATCAAATTCCAGAACCTCTTGTATATTCATCACCCCGTCTGAAATCTCCAAGTCTAAATGATGTGGCAGAATCAAAATTGACTTGGGTCTAATTATCTCTGAATTAGAATCATCAATAAGCTCAACATGGTGTAACTGATAATCAGGGCATTGAATTGATTCCTCCAGAAAATGCGATTCTGGATCCGTAATGTGTGCCCTAATAAGATCAGTGTCCTCAGTTATTGGGCTATCAAATGATCTATCAGATTCCTCAGGCCTAATCGTGTTCAGAAAACTCGCGTGAGACTTCGCAACTTGAATCTTCACCATCAGGATCCGTATCAATGTATGTCCCAAAATCATTTGTCACTTTCTGTTCCAAGGAGACATACATTTCCTCGTAACCCGGCTTAGGGATCTTAGGTGAAGAAATCAGATCATCCTTAATTGGTTGTTTCAATTCAATCTGGTCAGCCTCGTAACATGTGTCTCCCCCAGCAGGTGCCTGAGCAGGTTCTGTCATTGGCTTTCCTGAAGAGGGTTCATCCTGGGAATTATTCCAAGATTGAATCAAAGCAACCACGAATCTCATCCTCAATTTCACTAATTCCCAAGTAGAAACTCACCTAGGTTCTTATCCTTAACATCCTGGAGCCAATCCAACAAAGACTTGTTTAAATCATCAATCATTTCAATCAGGGGCTCCAATCTCTCATTGCAATGTATTGGCTGAACTTCTAAAGATTGAATGATATTCCTTAAGTTAGCCAGAACCTTATCTTGAACCTGATTAACCTGAACCAAATGAGTTGGTTCAGGGTTGGGCGGGTTTGACATCAATGCGGAGGAATTAACGAATTGAGATTCATTATACCCTTCCTGATAATAGGTCATTTCAGATTGTTGAAAAGATGGTGATGACCTAAAGGCAGTGAAATCAGAGGATGGGTAAGGATCGGTGTATCCATCTTGATTGTAGATCATATTAGGTTGTGCATGAAAGGAAGACGATCTATAATCGATGTAGCTCTGAGAAGGATAGAAATCAGAATCAAAGTGTTCAGGGTTAGACCCTAAACACGGGGGTCCGAAATTGTATCCCTAATCCGAATTATCCCAACTGACTGATGGTTGATTACAATATGAGTTGGGATAATCGTCATGTTGAGGATAATTCACAACAGGAGGGAAAGAGCGGGAATGCGTGAAATATGTGGAAGGATTCATGAGACAGGGGAGGAAGAAAGGTACCCTGCAATACAAACAATCAAACCTGTCCTTAAATGGGTTAGCCTACAGACCTACAGAATCCCAAAACCCGTCTTGAGATAAAGGAACGATTTGATCTACTTCTATCTGTTCAATCCAATCAGTTAGAAGGAGGGGCTAGGGAGAAGGTTCTTCCTTCGGCTTGCGCCTCCGGTTCCTAGTGTACCCCCCAGCCACGATCGTTTGACTCTGCTCCCTAGCTAGACATCAGATTGAACAGTAGAAATAGACTAATCGAAAATAATCTCGTTTTGAGTTCTGAAGAGCGAGTTCAATCCTTAAGGCCAACGTCTACTCTGTTTTATTTAGGGCTAGGTTTGAATGCGCTTTGGAATGTGATGGGCCCTTTAAATGGGTTATGCCCATAATGATTGATTGATTTGTATGTGCGTGCACAACCAGTGGTTTCAAGCAAGATTATTTTTTTGATGTGGTGAATTTTAATGTTCAAATCTTGCTTAGTAGGTTTTAGGATTCAACTTTAGGTGTTTTCAAACAGGTTTCATTGGCACACCAGGTTTTGCAAGCACAGGTGAAGATATTTTCCTTTAAAGTTTAAAAAGAATGTGGAGTGCCTGGTAAATCCCAAAGAGTTGAACCTAATTGGCAGCTACTTGATGAGTTTATTTTATTTGAAGTGGTGCAGCCCAATCAACTCAAACAATTGGCCTATTGCACCACTTAATTAGGCACACAAATGATTACCTAATCTGATTTCTACTCAATTATGTGTTTGAATGTGTGTACCGGGTCCTGAGGTCGGTTTACCGGTTGAGTTTGAAAATCAGATGAGGTTGTGTACCTCTTTGAGATTTTTTTTTTAATTTTTTTTCTTTTTTCTTTTTTTTTTCAATATGGGGGTTGGGGTGAGTATGGGTGTCAAATAACAAACAATCTAACCTTAGAGTTTATAAAAACACCTAGGTTGATTGATGTTTGAATTATTATGTTGTGGAATGAAATCTAATGGGTGGGGGGTGGGGGATAACTCACAAAACCTTCTACAGCATTTTACTCCGATCTACCGCTTTTGCCTGTCTCGAAAGAGTACCTGCAATCACAATAAGAAAGGAGAAAAGTGAGGTAAATGATTTGTAAGTTAGAAAACATGAAGAGAAACCAAAGAGCGTCGCCTCCCCGGCAACAGCGCAAAAATATTGAACGATTTTTCTGCGAATCACTACGCTTACGTGTTTGGTTTTGGAAAACCTGTCGTTGTAGTTCGAAAGCGAAGAATTCGTATTCAACAAATAAAATTTATACTGAAAAGAATTCCGGGTCGAACACAGGGAGGTGGACGTTTGATTTAAAAACTTCGCGTTTCTTTTTATTTGTCACGAAGTAATTCAAATTAAACTATCTAATTATTTACAATTAATAAAAGAGAGAGAGAGGGTAAGAGAGAGAGTATTGCACATGGAAATCAAAATGAGATGTAAAATAAACAAAGAATTTATCATAGAAGAGACTGTTCATTACAATTAAAAGGCATAAAACAATTACACTAGAAAGCGATAAATTTACTCTAGAAAGCATTAAAAGAATGGAGGGAGAAATGTCCTCCTCGACGGTCGATTGGAAGACGAGTAGATTAATCTAGAAAGCAGTAAATCTATATTAGAAAGCAGTAAAAAGAATAGGGAGAGAGAAATCCTCCTCGACGGTTGCTTGGAGGATGAGCCGGACGGGACGATGCCTAGACGAAGGAGAATGAAGCAGGATGAAGTAGAAGAACGGGAACGGAGCAACACGTCGTCGTCGTCGTGGGATCCACTTCCAAAGGGGAATGAAAATTGGACTTTATCTCGCGAGAAGCATCTCGGGTGTGGGACAAGCTTCTCTTGAGCTTTGGAGGGGTAGAGAGGAGAAAGAAGGGATGAGAATTTCGTATGTAGGGGGTCTCCTTTTATAGTTGCAAGGAGTGTGGGCAAAATGGACATTACAAGTTCAAAATAATAAAAGAGGGGTCTTTAGTGACGGATAAATCCATCACTAAAGCCCCGAACGTGGGCATCGTGGGCGGCTCGCACGCGCCTCCTCGCCTGCTCGCGCGCTCAATGACTTGCGCACGTTTGCCGATTTTCAGCCGTCCGATCGCGAGATCGGACGGCTTACGATGCGTCCCCACCTGCTACGTTGCACGCCCGCCCGTGTGCGATCGCGCGTTCTCCCGCGCATTCAATTACGCGTGGACGCTATCGGGCGCACGCGGCCGTCCGATCTCCATCTGACGCTCCACCCGTGCCCAATCGTCGCGCCTTCCAGCCCCTCTCCATAGCTCGAACCTGCGCCCGGCGCTCGCGAAAGCGCGCTCGACCACAGCGCTATGGGGCGCGGATGATCGAGCGGACGCTTTTAAGCGCAAGCGCCCACAACCGTTTGATTAAGATCCAACGGCAGAGAGCGATCGGGTGCAGGGCCTTCACAAGACGCAAGCGGCCGTTTGGGCGACTGACATGGTGCCACGTGGTGCTATCTTGGTCGTCCATCTTCTGGAAGTTGTAGATGGTGCCACGGATGTCGGATTGACTCGATTTTTGTGTCGTTGGGTTGCGATCGTCGATCTGAATTCATCCGTGCAGTCGGATTTGTCATCTGAAGTATGGATTTACACCATCCTGGCCCTTAATCTTCTAGGGTTCCTGGGTCACTATCTAATGCTACGGATGCCTGATTAGGGTGATCTTGGAGTTGTTGAACTCCAATCGTTGCCCTGATCACATCCATACGGTTGGATCTTTGATCCGAGGCCCCGATAAAATGTTTGCCCTGTCCAAGCACATAAAAGGAGACAATTAACCTCCATTTTATTCAAACTACTCTAAATGCAAGATGATGCATGTTATGCAATATTTATATCATGAAATGCAATCCTATGCTTAAGAACATGCATAAATAGAAATCTTAAGTAGTGTAAATGTGTTTACATCAGTGCAGCAGAAGCCAAGAAGGGAAAGAAGAAGCACTGTAGCCGTAGAGGAGAGCTAAGGAAGAAGCACCGTAGCAGAGGTGCGAATGAAGAAGAGATGGAAAGGCTATGGTAGAGGAAAGGCAAGCCAAAGAAGGAAGAAGACAAAAAGAAGAAATCAAGGAAGAAGAGAAGTAAAAGAAGGAAGAAGAACTTGAATATAGAAGAAGACAAGGGTGCGGCAAATGCAAAAATCAAGGAAGAAGAAGAAGACCAAGGCAAGCACGCAAAGAAAGTCAAAGAAAGAAAGGAGACATCGGAGAAAGAAGAAAGAGAAGAACCAAATAGAAAGGAAAGAAAAGAAGAGAGACAAAGAAAAATCAGATTTTTTGCCTTATTCATTTCAATCTCTATATTTTTGCTACATTTTAATTCATAAACTCTTGCCTGATATTCTGAATTAGATTTTTAGTAGATTTAAGTGTTCAACTAAATTGATTGAGATTAGTGAATAAATTCCATTTGCTCCCTGTGTTCGACTTCGGATACTTATGTTTTCGAGTAATAAATTTTTATTTATTTTCGAGGCGATTTCGTTTATACTACAATGAACATCTTTTAAAACCCCGATCTTGCCCTGTTAAAAGCAGATGATCATGAGGCTCTTTCCCCATTCTCTTAGGGATGAAGCCACTTATTGGTACATGACCATAGGTAGGCCGATCGCAACATGGAATGATTTGAAATCGGCTTTCCTGAGGAAATTCTTCCCTGTCGGATGTACCAATGCTCTGAGAAGGGCGATTACTACCTTCACTCAGCGGCCGGGGGAGTACTTTCATGTTGCCTAGGAGTGATTCCAGGACTTATTACGAAGGTGTCCACACCATGAGGTGTCGAAATGGCAGCTCGTGCAGATCTTCTACCACGGGTTGACTGAGCAACTAAAAAATCACGTGGACGCATCTTGTGGAGGCAAGTTCCTCAACAAAGACGCAGGTAGTGTGCACGATTTGTTTGAGGAGATGACTGAGAATTCGATCAATCATGCCTCCATGGATACTTTTAACCAGTCCCAACAACCCAGATTGAATGTTAATGAAGTCAACGACTCTCATTCATTTGATATGGAATTGATTTGTAATAAACTAGATAAGGTGGCCTTGGTTACTAAAAGAATGGAGAAGTGGATGGCTGGAAACACAATGAATGATTCTCGATCCACTCAATCCCAGAATTTGGGATTCCATTCGACGCGAGCTCCTTCTGGATGGGAGTTCATGAATCAACTTGATGCGGCTCAACCTATGAGTCAGCATTATTCGGAACCCCACGGGTTCCAAACTAGGGCCTTTGATCCCAGTTTCTCTGATCCCTTCCTTTCTTTCTCTCCATCCTTACCCTATGAGGATGTCTATGCTGTACAAGAGAACGTTAGGTCTAACCCTTACTCCAATGCTTATAATCTGAGTTGAAGGAACCATCCTAACTTCTCCTAGAAAAACCCAGGGCAGCAGACCCAATTCCGACCTAGCAGCTATGCTCCGCAAAGACCAATGGGTCAGGGTCATGTTTACATTCAGCTACCCCCGAATCAGGTCAATCAACCATCTTGGAATGCCCGTCAACCAATAGGGTTGGTTGATTTGAACCGACAGATGGTAGAAATGCAAGCATCTATGCTCCAGCTCATGCTGCAAATGAAAACCTCGCTGGACAACTTGCAAACTGGGTTCATTGCTAATTCTCATCAACCTGGATCTCTGCCATCTCAACCCGTACCCAACCAGCGTAATATCCAGAATCCGGGCATTCAAGCTCATGGGTATGGGAATCAAAGGGACCGACACACACATGCTCAGGTGGTTGAGTAGGGTCCTTCCTCTTATGCTTCTTCTTTAAATCAAAGGTTTTTGGCTAATGAAGCTCCTCCAATCTTTCCTAGCCCTCCCCAAGACCCAAATCCGTATGCATCTGCTAATTCTGTTACCTTGAGGAGTGGAAAACAAACTCAGGATCCACAACCACACTATTCTGATTTATCAAATCCTAGAGAGACTGGGGAGAGAAAGGAGAACTCTGAAGAAGAAATCAAGGCTCAGGAACCTGATTCCGAAGATTTGACTCATGTTCCTTTTCCTAAGGCCTTGATTAAATCTAGGAAGAAGAAGCCTGTTGATAGTAATGAGGAGCTCTTGAATATATTCAAGAATGTCGAAATCAATATTCCATTCCTCGACGCTATCAAACACATACCGGCTTACACTAAAATTTTGAAGGATTTATGCACACAAAAGTGTAAGTCGAGGGAATCTGTTTCGAGGAAGGTGGTACTCTTCGAGTAGGCTAGTTCTATTATCCTGCAGCACCTTCCTAAGAAAAAAAGAGATCCAGGTGCTCCTTTGATTTCTTGTGTCATCGGAGATTACACTTTTGATAGAGCACTTTTTGATCTAGGTGCAACTATTAACCTAATTCTGACTTCTCTTTACAAGAAATTCAGATTAGGTGAACTTCGGTCGACTTCAGTGACGCTGCAGTTAGTGGATCGTTTGGTCACAAATCTGCGAGGCGTTATTGAAGATGTTATTGTTAAGGTTAAGGATTTCTATTTTCCTGTAGATTTCTTTGTCCTTGACATGGATGTACCTGAGAATCTAAGGAACACGTCCATCATTTTGGGGTGTCCGTTCCTGGCTACCGCTAAGGCCAATATCAACAGTGAAAGAAGTAGCATGGAAATCGCCTTTGGGGATAAGAAATTGAAAATGGATATTTTTAAGGTGATTAATAAATTTGAGCATTGTGGATTTATAGAGGAACTTGAGGAAGATAGTTTGAATACTGAAACTTGTATAATGATTTCTACAATTGAAAGTTCCTCCTGTTGCGATAGATCTAAACCGCAAACCTCTGTGGCAAACCTGCTACATTCTGAAGAGGTTATTGATTTTATTCACTTCCAACTTGTTCCTCTTGATGATTCTTCTTCAGTATCATCTTTACACTTAATCCAAAACCCTCCCCAGCTCGAACTGAAACCATTGCCTGAGAATTTGATATATCAATTTTTGGGATCTCAGAAGAAGGTCCCTGTGATTATCAGTGCCAGATTAACTAAGGAGCAGGAGATTAGACTGGTCAAGGTTCTAAAGGAACATAAGGAGGCAATTGGTTGGACCATTCATGACCTTAGGGAGATTGAGCCATCTTACTACAATCATAGAATAATTTTGGAAGATGGATCCCGCCCTTCTCGCCAAATGTAGAGGAGATCAAAGCCTAATATGCGAGAGGTGGTCAAGAAGGAAATTATCAAGTGGCTCGATGCAGGAATCATTTATTCGATCTCTGATAGTCCTTGGGTATGTCCCATGCAAATTGTTCCCAAGAAAGCTAGGATTACCGTTGTGACTAATGAGAAAGGAGAATCTGTCACAACTTGTTCAGCTTCCACCTAGAGAGTTTGTATTGATTACAGGAAGCTGAACACAACCACGAAAAAGTATCATTTCCCTTTTCCCTTTATCGATCAAATCCTTGAAAGACTAGTTGCACAGAAGTACTTCTATTTCCTAAACGGCTACTCAGGATACAATCAAGTCGTTATCCATCTCGAGGACCAGGAAAAACTGACTTTCACCTATCCCTATGGAACCTTTGCTTTCTGTAGGATGCCATTAGGCTTATGTAATGCACCCACAACTTTTCAAAGGTGTATCCTAGCCCTATTCTCAGACATGGTGGGAGAGTTTATGGAAGTCTTCATGGATGATTTCACTATTTTCGGAGAATCATTTGATTCTTGTCTGGTTAATCTTGAAAAGATTCTTAAAAGATGCATCAAAATAAGACTGGTCCTTAGTTGGAAAAAGAGTCATTTCATGACACAAGGCATCATCTTGGGTCATGTAATCTATGAATAGGGAATCGAAGTTGACAAAGATAAGGTTGATGCTATCTCTCCTCCCACATCTGTCAAACAAATTTGATCATTTCTTGGTCATGTAGGATTCTATAGGAGGTTTGTCAAGGACTTTTCTAAGGTTGCTCGACCCTCCGAGCAACCTTCTCGCCAAAGGTACACCGTTTGATTTCAATGAATCATGCTATAAGGCATTTGATTTTCTTAAAATGACAGTCACTTGTGCTTTGGTGTTGCAACCACTGGTTTGGATAGTCCCATTAGAGATCATGATCGATGCTTCAGGTTACGCAGTTGGGGTTGCTTTGTGTCAGAAGATTGACAGGAAGCCCTCTGCCATATACTATGCTAGTAAAACTTTGGACAAGGCCTAGAGGAATTACACTGTTACTGAGAAGGAATTACTAGCTGTAGTATTTGCTTTGGAGAAATTCAGCGCTTATCTCTTAGGGTCTCATGTCAAAATTTATACTGACCACTCGGCCTTGAGACATCTCTTGGCCAAAAAAGATGCTAAACCCCAGCTTATTCAATGGATTCTTCTGCTTCAAGAATTTGATCTTAAAATCAAGGATAAATCCAGGGCATAGAATGTGAGTGATTCTTCTTGTCCGGATATTCTGATTGTTGATACATTTCCGGACGAGACTATCCTTATAATTTCAGGTGTCCAAACCCCATGGTTTGTTGACATTGTAAACTATTTGGCCATTGGTCAAATCCCTCAGGATTGGACCAAGCAACAATGAGAGACTCAAATCTGAGGCCAGATATTACTTCTGGGAGGACCCTAAACTGTATCGCATTGACTCTTATCAGATTATTCGCCGATGTGTTCTGGAGATTGAATTCAAAAGTATACTCGACTTCTGCCATGCGTCTCCGTGTGGTGGACATTTCTTCAGGAAAAAGGTGGCTGCAAAAATTTTGCAATCTGGAGTCCTTGGGCCATCTTTATTCAAGGATGCCCAGGAATTTTTGAGGTTGTGTTCCCGATGCCAGGCACTTGGGAGCATAACCAAGAGAGACATGATGCCTCTAAACTCTTCCCATCGAAATATTCGACATTTAGGGTATCGATTTCATGGGATCCTTCCTCCCTTCAATTGGACATCAGTACATTCTCGTCGCTGTTGATTACGTGTCCAAGTGGGTCGAGGACATTACCACCTGAACCAATGGCCACAATGTAGTCAATGATTTCATCAAGAACATCTTCAGTCGGTTCGGGATTCTCGGGAATATCATCAGTGATGGTGATTCTCACTTCTCTAATGCCCAGTTCCATAATTTATTAGAAAAATATGGGGTAAATCACAAAATCTCTACACCTTACCATCCCCAGATGAATGGACAGGCCGAGATCTCCAATCAGGAGATCAAGAATATTCTTCAGAAAATGGTTAGGCCTGATCGTAAAGACTATACTCAAAAGCTTGAGGATGCTCTTTAGGCCTACCATATGGCATACAATATGCCTATCGGCATATCACCATTTCATCTGGTGTATGGAAAGGTGCACCATTTACCTGTAGAAATTGAACATAGGGCATTCTAGGCAATCAAGTAGTGTAATTTGGATTTGAGTTTAGCCAGAAAGGCTAGGAAACTCCAACTATCTGAGTTGGAGGAGCTTAGAAATGACGTGTACGAGAATGCCAAGATCTACAAGGCTCGGACCAAAGCTCTTCATGACCAATTGATATCCTGTAAGAGCTTTGAGCCGAACAAGAAGTTCTGGCTCTTTGATTCTCGACATAAGCTCTTTCTTGGCAAACTTAGGTCAAAATGTAATGACCCATTCATCATCAATCAGATTTTTCAAAATGAGGCCGTTCAGATTTCTGACCCAAAGATAGGTAATTCATTCAAAGTCAACGGTTATCATTTGAAGCCTTTTATTGACCGTATTGTTCCAAAACCCGTCTCAGACACGGTTGCTCTCATCATGTTGTGACTTCTTTGGCTAGACTTCGCCTAGCTGATGGAATTAAACTCAGTAGTTGTATAGTCTGACTCAGAGCTGACCTGAGCATCATATTCAGGTGATATCTTCTACATTCTACCTTCCTTTCATGTCTTTCATTTCAATGCGGACATTGCATCAGCTTGGCATTGGGGGTTGGATTCATTTTTTAATCAATTTGTTAGCTTTTTGAAATTCTTGTAAATTCTACTTGTTTTCTTATACTTATTAAGAAAATAAAATAAAAATAAAAATAAAGAATTAGGAAAGAAACTTGGGCATTAAGACTTTTCAATCTTAGGAAATATTACAGTAGGATTTGAACACTATGACCCTTTAGGTCTTTGGGCTTAATCAACCTGGGTATCCACTAAAATGTGGATTTGTTTATCGAGTCCTTTCCATCTTGAATTCCATTTCAATTTTATTAAATAAGTTTGGGTGATAAGTATACGACTTATCAACCCGCCCTCTGATTTGAAGGAACTTTAAGTCTAAGCATCTACACACTATTCGTCACTGACTTGTTGTTCGATGGTTTTAATGGAAATTGGGTAGTTAATGAACCTTCTAGGGTGGTATGGCTAGCAAGTTATCGTGGGTAACAATTGACGCAGTCTGGACGCATTTGTATAAATCGGTCGCTGTAGCTCACGTTCGCTGCGTCGATTTTAAATAATGAAACGGATGTGAGTTTGAGTGTCGAACATAAGGAGGCGTGAAATTGGGTTTTTGTATCACTTGGTTGTCACGGAAATGGCGAGTTTTGCTTGCAAGAAAACATGGGAGAAAAGCGAGTGAGATAGAGAGAAATAGAGAGAGAGTAGGGTTAGAGTCTTTTTGTTCACAGCATGCAACTTAAACACTAAAAGAGAGTGAATAACTAGATAAGAAACATTATCATGTAACATGCACTTGAGTTTTACAAATACAACACTAGCTAAATGCTTAAGCACAAGTAAAGCTAAGATAAGAGAGAGAGAGAGAGAAAGAAGATGGTGAGGTGGCTACGGCGGTGGAGGAGGGCTCCGTCAGTGGCTCGTCGGCTCCGATGGTTACAAAAAGTGCTAAGGATGGCTAGGAGTGGGGTAGAAGACTTGCAAAGGTATTGAATGCCTTACATGGGTAGTTGGAGGGGGTTTATATTGGAAGAAGAGGTTTCTATTCTAAGTAGGGGCTTTAGCGACGTCCGGGACATCACTAAAACCCTTCCCAAAACGTCGATGAAGGCCCCTGCCCGACGGTCTTCCATGCGTGTCGTGCTTCCTCTCCTCTATGATCTGTGTGCATCTACTGTGGACTATTCGATCCCCGATCAACGGTCTAGATCGCTCGTGGACGCGCGCTCAGATCGTGCCTCAAGCACGCATGAGATCAGGCATCGTCGACCGACGTAGGTGCATGCATGGAAGCATCAATGCTTGAGGAGGCACCGCGTAGCGCTATCGAGACCGCTCGATGGTGATCGGGCTATTGAATTTGGATGCGCGGACGAATTCAGCAAATGAGCTGCACTTGGTGCCTCGAACCCGTGCCTTCTGCACTTGAAGTGGAGGCGTAACCATTGTGCTATCACTGTGGATGGTTGCGGAGAGGAGATTAGGTTCGGCTGCTGTGGACCGTTGGATGGAGATCCAATGATCGGTTCTTCGTGCGAGAGTCGGGTGCGTGGATGCGGAGAGGCGGGTGTGGGTTCTCAGCTATTTGATCGAAGATCAGACAGCTGAGATTGATACTATGCATGATGGAGGAAGTGGGGTGGTGGGCTAGATGCGCTGAGCTCGTGACACGTGGTAGCTTCGTGGCCTTTGATCATCAAATCAATGGTCAGAACTTCTTGGGCTAGTTGCGGGAGCTTCGGATGTCGGATTTGGTCGATTTTGAGTCCGGTGGACTCTGTTCATCGTTCTAAATCCATCCGTGCAGTCTGATTGCTCATCTGAAGCCTGTTTTTACATTGAACTCGTGCAAATGGCCATTAACATTGGTTTATAAGGAATCTCAATTTGCGATGCATGTAATGCCCTCATTCCCATTTATGATATGTTATCTATGCATTTTATCCTTAAGACAAACCCCAATTGACAGAATTATCACCATAAAGTGTATCATTGTCATACCCCCATTCTTACTCCTTGCTAGTCCCTACTAAGGTTCATCCTAGTCATTATTCTCAGTCAGAATTCAAGATGTGATTACTTAGACATTTTGTTACTTGTCAACAGAAGGAAATATACTAAGATCCTGATCTACAGAGAGTAAACAATGCCCGGGTGTCTGCCAAAATGTCAATTGCCCGAATCCTTGCTTTAAGGCATACATAGATTTTTTTCTTTTACATCTTTTCTCATTTTTCTGGATTTTTTGGAGTTGAGAGTGTGTTGGTAACATTTTACGGCTACCCAACCCACCCAAAACTTGAAAAAGACTCTAAGTACTAAGCAACTTGGTGTGAAGATTGTGATAGACTCACTCAATGGTAATTCAAATAAACTTCGAATTTCTACACCTATAGGTGATAGGAAAAGGAAGTGTTTGTGAAAGTGCGATCTTCATTTTCGTTGAAAACTTTAACATAAAATGATGTGTCGTATTTAATCGCATGGTAGAAAATCACTTTTCAAAACTTTTTAATTTTCAGAATCTAACCACAAATAGTTAGGTCATCTCCATAGGGAGGAATTAACCTATCAAAAATGAGTAATGATGCATCAAGTAATCGGGAATTTCAACGAATGTGCATGCTAATTAGTGTTCTCATTTCCAGCATAAATTCTCAATTTAGATAATTAACAAAGAATCTGAGGGTGAACATGCAAAATCACCACTATGGAAATACTAGAATGGCTATCTTAATACTGACAAGCGCCATCAAATTTATCTAAATCATAATTTGTTCCCCATAGCAAAGATACATGTTAGCTTAGTCAAGAGATGAATGTAATGTGACTGCATGTAATTCTATCAGAATTGAAGGTCATTCAAGCAATTCTATCGTAATATAATAATAACGTAAATAAGTAAATAGTATCTTTGGCAATGGCAATGCTTTTAATTTTTAATAAGTGGTTTATTGTTGCAAAACAGAGCAATTGCTCTTCTTGTCGTGCACGAGGAGGAGGGCCTACGGCTGAAGAAGAGAAGCCCAGGAGAGGTTGGCCACGACAAGGGGATCACGATGGCGGTGGTGGCATTGACTATGGTGGCCTGAGGTTGTCGATCGCTGAGGAGGAACCCGCCGACGGTGGGTTACTCCATGTGTGCATGCGAGTCTTAGCGGGCACGTCTGAGGGTGTGGTCATGTTCGTGAGGTTGAGGCAAGCTTAACGGAGGCGACGGCATGGAGAATGGTCATCTATGGCGGTGGCTGCACTTGGAGGTAAACGGTTGGCGATGGGTTCCTTCAGAGAAGAAGATGAATAGTGCAATGTCCCCGAGAGTTGAGTTGAAGGAGGAGAAGAAGTCGGCCGGCCTCTGTGGTGTTTGCACACGCACGCGGGCTAGATGTACATGCACAAAGATGCGCAACTTCTGGCCAAGTGGGGTGAGCATGTGCTGTTGGCTTCGGTGGTTGCGGTTACGTGCTTGCAAGGTGTGCTTGTAGGCTACAGGCGCTGATGGGTGGAGCAGGATAAGGCATGCTTGGTGAAGGCAGCACGCGTGCGGTGAGGGTGCATGCGTAAGGGCGTGGTTGCAAGGGCTGATGAGGGTGCTGGTGAAGCGCCTGCAGAGCGTGCAAGTGCGGGCAGGCAGTTGTTTGTGTGCGGTGGCTGCACTTGCGGTGGGAGCACTGGAGAGGGTGCTTGGTGCGGGCTGGCTTGGTTGTAAGGGCGCACACGCGCAGTGGACAGGCAGTGGAAGTTGTAGGCACGGTGAGGGCAGGCTAGCATGGGCTCGGTAGTGGGTAGTGAAAGGGTGCGACTGCAGGAGAAGATGAATCGTGCTTGGAGGTGCGTAGTGGGTGGTGCTTGCTGGTTGCATAGTGCCTACCCTCTCCATGGTGGGGAAGGTGGAGAAGAAGAGATATCCCCCCCAGGGGAAAGAAGAAGATGCGCCTCTCACACCCGAACCTCCTTTTATCCCTTCTCCCTACGTGAGTCAAGGGATTTTTAAATCCCTTACTAAATTTGGCCTTCGGCTGTTGAGGAGATGTTGTGGCCGGCCGGAAGACTCAATTGAGGTCGGTGGCTATTGGGGGAGGGGAAAATTTAATTCACCCCCCTTGTCTCTTGCAATTTATTCCTACAATGATGAAACATAAAATAATTACATACTAAGTTATAGAATGCGATAAAATAGATAAAAACTCAAGTAATGATGCTTGCACTTATTTAATGACCTAAGGTGATTATTAACAAATATACTACGTTATAATTGAAGTATTTAGGCATAACAATAGTCCATTAAAATGGACTCATCAAATACCCCCATGCCTAAGATTTGCTAGTCCCTAGCAAAAATGAAAAATAATAGAAGTAATTAGAAGATTTCTTCTTTTCTTATTTCAAAACTTTAGATATCTAGACAAATGTGACGTGATAATAGCCTAGGTAACAAATCCAAGTGAAAAAGCCAATTCGCATTCGGAGTTCGTACTTCACCCCTGGTAAATATTGCTGTCGAGATAGGCAACTACTTCCCTTGGGGATAAAACAGAAGATAATTTGTAATTTGACCCTGGATTTTGGCTTAGGTAGGAGATATCGAGTTGAATGGATTTGTATTTGGTGGCACACACTCATCTGGTGCTACATGTAGCCTAGTACTACAGACTCTAGATCTCTAGACTATTAGATAAGTCAACTCAAAAAGAGACTAAACAACTGCGCTCTCCTGATGTTCCGTGGTGCTCATTCTTTTCTTTCTTTTCTTTCTGAGATCACAAATCTCGCCAGATTTAGTAATTGTACTCATTGTTTGGCGGCCTCACATGGCATTCACACTTTAATTAATGTCCTAATAACTCTACAACTAAGTTAGAGTCCTCAACCAGTATTCGGGCGATCAGAAATACTGAAAGGTAGGTATGGGTCCTACTTGGTGGAAGGCGATAAGTGTTTTTGTTGCCTTAGAAATAATGTTACAACAATAAAATTATAACCTTGGACTCTTTTCTTTTTCTTTTCTCTCTTACTCTTTTTTCTCTCTCTTTCTTTTCTTTGTTTTTTCTTTTTTTTTTAATTTTGTTTCTTCTTCTCTTTTCCTTTTTCTTTCTTTATCAATCAACATAACATGATACAGACTTTTATTTATGAGGCATTATTAATGATGATGATGGTCAAGAGGATATTGTGTGGCTTATTTGGTGGAAGTGCCTATTCTCGGCACCAGGAAGGAATGGATAGGACATGCGTATTTTTGACTTTTGATACTATTACCCTCCTTCAGCTAAGGACTCTATGAAGGATGGTCATAACCATCCACCATAGTCATAGCTTTATTAAGACTCAATCTCTGTGTATCTGCCTTATTTGTTGGATCTCAGGAATTCACACAAAGTACGCACACAGGAATAGAGCGAAAACTATGCCTAACTCTGAAGTATCATCATCTAATTGTCCAAAACTTAAGAGTCCTTGCACTAGAGTTAGGGCACCAGTAATCTCTCTACTTTCTTCTCACAAATATGAGGTGGATCTACTAGAAGATAGTATGCCTGACTCCCTATTAATTGTCCAAAGGTTCAGTAGACTAAAAATGCTTATTGGTTTTCTTCAAGGATCCATTACCCAGTCTACGTGCATGTGAAGTAAATGTACTGGATTCTAAACTTAAGAAATAATTCAAGAAGAAAAACCTCCAATGACAAAGGTATTCTACTAGGGACTAGCCCATTCATCTCAAGAAAAGAGATTTTTTTTTATATGATAACCTAAATGCATGAATACTTCCTAAAATGCAAAATGCACCCCCCCATGCCCAAATCCTGCAATGTCCTCATTGTAAAATTAAACAAGGGGAGAAAGGAAAGAAATCACCTGACGACGGTGTTATTCAGAATGCTGGGTTGCCTTCCAACAAGCACTGCATTTTCTGTCAGCAGCCAGACTTATAAGGAACCTGTAAGTCTGGTTCTAGACAGAAAAAGTTAGGCCCTAAAAATATGCGTAACAGTACGGGCCCAGAAAATAGGTAGCCACGGATGTTGGCAAGCTGATGATGTAACGTAATCCCAAAATCTCGCCAGAAGGTATGAAAGCAGAAAACCTTGTTGGCTACCTAGGGAGGTCTAGGAATGAGCAAGGGAATATGAAAAGAGGCCTCCCGAAGTGGAATAAGTGGAGGATAACAAGGATACTCCAAGATAGGATGGGTTTTAAAAGATATAAACGTTAATATTTCAAACACTTGAATGGCTAGACTAAAAGTACAAGCATCAATCCACACTTGCCATTCTACCTGAAGATGTACTGGCTTGATATGTTCTCCAGAAAGAATGTAAATAAGTAGTGATATGAGCCAAGGATTAGGTAAGGAATCTACTGGTTGCTTGAGTGATTGGGTGGTAATTATTAAGTCCAAAAAGGGCTTAAGCTGTTTAGGTTCCATTCCCAATAAGAATTTGTATTTCACATCCTTACCTAGCTTCAATATTTGGTGAATCTCCAACTGCTCCTCTACAATAGACAAGTCATGAATAGAATTCTCATTAGTAGACTCATGAACAACATGCTTAGATGACAGTTGGGTTTCTTGGGAAGTAGCGAGATCAGAATTATCAGCAAATCCATCCCTGGGTTCTTTCTTGTCAATTACATCCTTTCCGACGACTTTGTGTGTTACTTCAATATCCTTAACATCTTTAGGAGCATTATCATCTTTAATGTTATGGAGAAAGCCTATATCACTAAATTCATTGTTCTTCTGGGGGTACAAATCCTCAAATGATGTATATTGGCCCCGAGAGTCTCCCTTAGGCTTCTCTCTATTGTGTTTGCCTTCCTCCAATATCAACTCCTGTTTTGATGGAGGAGGAATCTCAAAAGAAGGAAGGAATCTGGATTTCACCATATTATTTATATCCTCTGGAGGTAAATCCTCAAAAAATAAATAATTCCCTTGTGATTCACTCTAGATTTTCAGTCCAGGTTCCTCTATCGGGGCATCCTCATCCTCTAAAATAGACTCTTCATATCCTTGAGACCAAAATTGATCTAATTCATCCTCCATTCTCTTAGGGTCACCTTCATTGGGTGCATTTAAAACCTCAGGATGCTGAATGATAGGTGTTGATTCCATAAGTGGAGGGTCAGGAGTAGGCTCACTAAGGGTAGAATGGGATTCCACCAGATAATCAATAGGGAAGTGATAGGAACAATACAACCTTGACTCGAGTTAATAGGGTTAAGGAGAATACTGTCATTGGGGTGAAGGTCCTCAAGAGGTACCATCTTCCCTTGCTTTTGACTCCAATATAGCTCGGGTGGATAATCACTATGATCATTCTCCACTAGTGGTCGTGTCTCATTGGGAGAGTCTAAGTGATAGCTGCATAAAACTAGATCCCTATTGTCATTAGTTTCCTCAGAATTATTTTCATGATCATGGTTGTATGGGTAGGGATCAAAATTACTGGGAAGCATGTAGCTAAGCTGTCTTATTTATTCGTTTAACTGTTGACTATTCCTCAACATCTCTCCCATGGATTCCATCATTTCCTTTTGCTATTTTTGCATTTTTATCATAAAATAGGAGAGGCTACTACTATCAGGTTAGGGGGGATAGTCAATTTCAGGCTTTGGTTGCCTAGGGGTATTGGTCCAACCTCGATACAGAAAATCATGAAGGGTGGGAGGGTTGGATGTTTGCATAGATGTAGGGATTCCAGGGTTGGAAAATCCCACTCCTAGGCTTTGCTCAAAAGTGGGAGTTATCAAGCCAGTACTCCCGAGATAGGAATATGAATGATCCCAAGAATTGTCAATGTACCCATCAAAGGATGGTTATGCTCGGGGCATGGGATCCTAGTTAAAAGATGGGAAGTATTAACTCTCATAATCTAAACGATAGGAGTAAGGGTGATCCATTTCTTTAAGCAAAACAGTTTTAACTCTCTTAGGATTTAGAAGAATTCATAACACGAGCAGAAACTTCCTAGAGAGTTCTACTGTCAAAGCAAATGCAAATTCAGTGGGATCTATTTTTAGTAGATTGTAGGTGTTAGAATTAAATGTTCAGTTGGTGGCCAAACAAGTTTTGCACAAATTACGCTTCCTAGGCCAACCTTCGTTGGTGCCTATAACCTACTTGCAAGGGATGAAAGTCTCGAATTGAGCTCACATACGAGGAATCGAACTATCTTGGTGGATAGGCTTATTGATTTCTAACTAACTTCCCTTGTGGTACAAAAGAGGAGAGGTAGAAATTTATCTAGTGACCTTATGTGTGAGGTGCACAGTGTCTCAGGTGTGCAAACATACGATCGTGTTTTGAGTTTTGAAATTTCACAAAGAAGATCGTTTTGCATAATTTTTGGTTAGATTTTAAGGCCAACCTCTTAGCAGTCCCAATTTTTAATGTGATCATTGAATTAATCCGATTCAAGCACTTTAGTTATCTTAGATTTTGGTTCAATGCTGATGCATGACAAGTAATTGATGCTTAAGAGAAGATGTACCTTACTCCAGCTTTCTTCATGCAAGAATGTATGCAATACAGTAAAAATAAACTAGATACTACTCATTCAGTCCTAGATGGTCATCCTATAGATATCCAGCTTCTAGCAGGCAGTTCAAAATTTTTTTTTTCAATAATAATATTAAGTAAACAGACCTAATCTAACTAACTAACCGACATGTAGTTCAAATAATTCAAATAATCCTACAATCTAAATAAATGGTAACATACTCCCAAAAATATACTCCCACATACAAGAGCGATAAGAAATAAAGAGGCACTGGGAACACGTTCCCAAAAATACCCGACAAGGGTCCAAAAGACAGAAATTAAATTCTAATGTTTATCTAAACTAAATCTAAGATCTATTAACTAAATAAAAAATAGGCTTCTCGATAATCCATGCGCATGGAATCAAGGCCCACGTGTTCCTGTTGCTGGCCTCCAGGTGACATCAAGGTCCAACAAAAAGATCGTCTTTGCCGTGCATGTCCGTCGTGTTTGTTGTTTGATTCGTGCACACAAAGAGAACCAATGGCAATAATTTAGAAAAGCTTTTAAAATAGCACCAAAATAATATAAAATTCCTAAAAAAATTAATAGGCGTGTTTCCTCCCCTGCAACAATGCCATTTGAAAGAACGATCTTCATTTTCATTGAAAACTTTAACATAAAATGATGTGTCGTATTTAATCGCGTGGTAGAAAATCACTTTTCAAAAGATTTTAATTTTTAGAACCTAACCACGAATAGTTAGGTCATCTCCATAGGGAGGAATTAACCTATCAAAAATGAGGGGAATTTCAATGGATGTGCATGCTAATTAGTGTTCTCATTTCCAGCATAAATTCTCAATTTAGATAATTACCAAGAATCTAAGGGTGCACATGCAAAATCACCACTATGGAAATACTAGAATGGCTATCTTAATACTAACAAGCGTCCTCAAATTTATCTAAATCAGAATTTGTTCCCCATAACAAAGATACATGTTAGCTTAGTCATGAGATGAATGTAATGTGACTGCATGTAATTCTATTAGAATTGAAGTTCATTCATGCAATTCTACCGTAATATAATAATAAGGTAAATAAGTAAATAGTATCTTTGACAATGGCATTGCCTGTAAGTTTTAATAGGCGATTTACTGTTGCAAAACAGAGTAATTGCTCTTCTTGTCACTCACAAGGAGGAGGGCCCACAGCTAAAGGAGAGAAGCCCAGGAGAGGTTGGCCGCAACAAGGGGATCACGATGGCGTTGGTGGCATCAACTATGGTGGCCTGAGGTCTCTGGTCGCTGAGGAGGAACCCACCGATAGTGGGTTACTCCATGCGTGCGTGTGGGTCTTGGCAGGCACGTTTGAGGGTGTGGTCGTGTTCGTGAGGTTGAGGCGAGCTTAGCGGAGGCGATGGCATGGAGAACGGTGGTCTGTGGCGGTGGCTGCACTTGGACATGGACGGCCGGCGATGGGTTCCTTCGGGGAAGAAGATGAATAGTGTGATGTCCCCATGCATTGAGTTGAAGGAGGAGAAGAAGCCGGCTGGCCTCTATGGCGTTTGCACATGCGCGTGAGCTAGATGTATGCGCACAAAGATGCGGAACTTCTAGCCATGAGGGGCACGCATGTACTGTTGGCTTCGGTGGCTACAGCTACGCTCTTGCAGGCTGCGAGCACTGATGGGTGGAGCAGGATGAGGCATGCTTGGTGAAGACAGTGCATGTGCGGCGAGGTTGCACATGCAAGGGTGTGGTTGCAAGGGATGATGAGGGCGTTGGTGCAACGCTTGCAGAGCGTGCAAGTGCGGGTAGGCAGTTGTTTGCACACGGTGGCTATACTTGCGGTGGGAGCGCTGGAGAGGGTGCTTGGTGCGGGCTGGCGTGGTTGAAAGGGTGTGTGCGCACGGTAGACAGGTGGTGGAAGTTGCAGGCGCGGTGAGGGTAGGGTGGCATGGGCTCGACAGTGGGCAGTGAAAGGGTGTGGCTGCAGGAGAAGATGAAGCACTCTTGGAGGTGCACAGTGGGTGGTGCTTGCTGGTT